>OU696480.1:0-10000000 GCA_916048165.1 Spilarctia lutea
GAAAGTGACACTTAATTTTGTGAAAAACTTGGATTTTCTTTTAGTGACCCCTGTGTGTTCAGCTCTGTGAGGGTGTGTCTCGGGGATACCCTTCTTCTGAGACCCCTCCCAAGAGATTTGGACCACTTCTGCAGGAGTGACACCCCTTTTTCTTTAAAAAGGGTGTGGAGGCTGAGGTCCCGGATCCTGGTCCCTCGGGAGAGTGATAGAGACACAAAACGTGAGTGACGGTGAGCTGTACCAGATACTGTTTTTACTTTTTAGTTCAGTGCATTAGTTTAGATTTTATAGTGACATTTAGTTAGATAGACATTTACCACCCTTACACTAAGGGTTGTGTTTTGACCCCCTCAAAAAACGTATAATTAAATAGTGCACAGAAAGACGGAACTTTTGAGACCTCTTTGACCCAAATCGGTTGGGAAATCAAAGAGTTATAGTGTATAGTACTTTTAAAACTTTGAAACTTTTTTGTGACGTCACGACATCGGAATTTTTGATAAGTCTTATCAAAAATTAGGTCAAACCGTATTTGACCCATAACTCGGACACCCGTGGCCTGTTTTTACCAGCAAAGGCATTCTTGGGAACCTTGGAACCAACACCGTCCATCCCAAGAACAAAATTAACCAAAAATTTTTTATCGGTTAGGAGGAAACCTCCTAACACACAAACCAACAGCACATAGCTTTCCAAGGCTGTAT
Source organism: Spilarctia lutea (assembly GCA_916048165.1). Classification (NCBI taxonomy): domain Eukaryota; kingdom Metazoa; phylum Arthropoda; class Insecta; order Lepidoptera; family Erebidae; genus Spilarctia; species Spilarctia lutea. Next base: position 705 of record OU696480.1, read on the forward strand.
CTCCGGACTGCTTGGCCCGATTTCGCTGAAATTCGGGAATCGGGAGCCCATAGTGGAGGCCCCCCTTTTGACATCACCAGTTGGACCGCTTTCCTGGAGGAGTCCCTGGAAAACAGGGATAAAACCAGGAAACCTCAATATCTTCGGCCTGGTTGGGCCGAATCCAACAATCTCTTCGGGGACAGCTTCCCCTCAACAAGGGGCAACTGCTGGCGCTTTCACTTGGGCCATAAGGGAAGAGGTCCGGGAAGAAAAGGGGAAAAAACCCAACTTCGGCCTGGGTGATCCGATCCGGATAGTTCTTTTGGATTGCGGCCCGGAACAGGGCAAACAACATATTACAGCAAAGAGGGGACCTGTAGGAGGTCGCAATCCATCAGGATAATTAATTTTAAGTTTATAAAATTTTAATTTATTCTGAATTAGTTTGTTTGAAACAAAAATTATTTATTTTTATTTTAATTTTGAAATTATTTTAACTGATACGGGACTGTATACATCCCCTAAATACAACGACAGTCCCAATTGGGAAAATTTACGCCCCCTTATAGGGGAAAAAATTAAAATTAAGTTTTAAATTGACAAATTTGAATTTAAGTTATTTTCCTTTTTCTTAGTTTTAAGTTAGTTATAGACGTGTACCCCCTTATACAGGGTCAAATATTAATAATAAGACACACCCCGTTATACAGGGTGTATAATATAGTTTTAATAGTTGACAATTTTCCCCGACTTTTAAAAAAAAAAAAAAAAAAAATGTACGACACACCGCCAACATCGCATGCAAGGGGACAGGCCTCCCCTAATGCCAACAAATCGCCTTCGCTAGTGTTGGACGCCGCGAAGACTTTTATCAGAAGACCAGCTACAAAGAGGAGGTCACTGGACAACATGTCCATCTACAAAAGGCAGCAGACCACCTACGCTAGCCAGTCCAGTGACCAACTGCTCCAGGAGGTCATGAAGATGTTTGAGGATATCCCCCTGAGAGTTCAGCAATATCCTCAAATGAGGAAGGATATCAAAAACTTCCTGGAGCAGGGCTCAGATAATTGTCAGCGCATCCTCTTTGAGCTCAGCAGGAGGATGAAGAGCTCGGAGAGGGCGGCGTCCGACACCGCGGGTGCGGCGGCCGCGGCTACATCTCCCGTAAGGGATGAAGCCGCCGCGGCGGCCGCGCCCTCGGCTCAAGAGGAAAGAATTATGGCTAGGCTGGGGGTACTAGAAGATAGCGTCTATCAGTGGATCTGTGAGACCCAAAGCAAAATAAAAACCCAACACATGGAACTCGAAAAGGAGAGTCAGGCAACAATCGGGACCACGGCGGACCTCCTCATCCACGAAATAGAAAGGGCGCATAAAATAACCAATGAGGAGACAAAGGAACAGCTGGAGCTCGCGCGGTCCCAAATAGAGTCCCACATGGAGGACCTAATTGGGACTGTCGCGAGAGACCTAGCAGTCGAAACGAAGACCCACATCGGCGCCGCCGTGGAGGAAATTGCCTCACAAAGCCAAAAGGTCTCACAGCCAGTCCCCCAGACCTATGCCAGTGTCGCAGCGGCCGGACCCCGGCGCCGGCCGGCACTCCACTCTTTGGCTGTCACCTCTAAGGACAGACAGGAGACGGCCGGAGAGGTGTTCACCAGAGTGGAGAAGGCGGTCGACGCCAGGCGTACTGGCCTTAAAATATCAAAAGCCAGGAAGGCGAAGAACAGCGTCGTCATCCTGGGCTGCGACACAAAGGAGGAGTTGGCGAGGGTGAAAACCCAGATTGAAGATAAAGGCGAGGGGCTCGTGGTGGAGCCCATGACGAACAAGGACCCGCTGGTCGTCCTCAAGGATGTCCATGCGGAGAACGACAAGGAAGACATAATAACAGCAATATGTAAACAAAACGCGGAAGTCTTCATGGGCCTACCACGGGAAGAAGGGGAGGCCAACATTAGAATAAAATACAAGAAAAGAACTAGGAACCCGGGGACCTCCCACATCGTCCTACAAGTGGGACCAAAGACATGGCAAAGGATGACGGCGGCGGGGGTGCTCTACTTGGGCCTACAAAGGGTCAGGGTGGAGGACCAGTCGCCGCTCATCCAGTGCACGAAGTGCCTGGCATTCGGCCACGGTCGCAAGTTCTGCACTGAGGGTGCGGACAGATGTAGCCACTGTGGAGGCCCGCACTTGCGCAAAGACTGCGCAGACTACAGTGCGGGTTCGGTGCCGCGGTGCTGCAACTGTTCGCGCTCTGGGTCGCGGAGCATAGACCATAACGCCTTTAGCGCCGAGTGCCCTAGCCGTGCCAAATGGGACTACTTAGCGAGGGAGACCACGGCTTATCCCTGACACACTAGCACACAGATACACACTACACAAAGACACACATAAACTAACACTGATATAAAGATTATATTATAATAATATAGGAATATATCAAAACATGCACACAAACAATAAACACTAGATTACACCTATTTTGACAGACAAACATGGACTGAAACAGTTCACAAATAAGAAAGTAGCAATAATATATATTATCACATATATATTATTTGTTAAGGATTGTTATAAAGGAAGGAGTGAACTGTGGAGGGAAACACACATGTACAGAACACAAAACATGCACACTAAAACAAAGAAACTACACACAAAAACGTGTCGTGGAAAGCTGGTCACCCCGACCATAATGGGGGCGATGTGTGAGGCCTCTGATTGACAAAACATAGTGTCCCATACAAACATGTGATGATAAGATAAAATTAATAGGCGTGTAATTAAATGTTAAAAATAAATAGCTAAGACAAAAATGACAGGCTGCAAATAGTAAAATATTAGTATGAGAAATATAAGTATGTATTGTGACGTAAAAAATGAATATATGTGTGTAATACGTGTGAATAATTAATAGTAAGGATAAATAGATGACGATAAATATATAAGTGTAGAACATATTAATGAGAATTATAAAATATAGACAAATTAAATATATATGGAATAACACGGCGATCCATGCTAGTGCAAGATGGCGGCGCAACTTTATGCCTCAAGCTCCGTTGCCTAGCAACGGAGAATGAGACAAAAAGGTAAACAATAACAAACAGTTGGAGCAATATGCTTCTGTAAATGAAAATGAAAAATCTTTGGTGTGATATATGTATATAACTAAACAATTGTATGTACCATGTGTACATATGTGTCATAAAGGTTTTAAATATGAACAGTAAACTAAAAATAATACATGTATGGGAGATATTGTGGGATATATATAGATGACATGAAAAATTATGTGAGTAAATAGATTATAAATATATAAAACACAACAGATGGACAAATGTGTATCTGTAGAAACTGTGTGTACGCTGCAGACACACAGTTGAACATATTAATCACAGAGGTTAAGCAACATTGGGTGAGGTCGGAGCATGGATGGGTGACCACCCGGAAATTATTTTTGTTAAATTTTTTGAAAAATATTGTTATAAAGGATTGAATTAAATATAAATTGTGAATTGTAAATATAAAAACTGGAAGTATATATAAGTAAATTTATATTATAAAAGTTAAAATTGTATGAATGACAAATAAGCGACTACCGAAGTGAAGCAACATTGGGTGAGGTCGGAGCTTGGATGGGTGACCGCCCGAAAATTATTTTTGTTATAAAATTATTTTCTTTTTTCTTTTAGAATGTATATTATAAGGATAAAAATAAATAAAATAGGGAATGTAAATATAAAAATTAGAAGTATATATAAATAAATATAAATTGTAAAAATTTAAATATGTAAATGGTAAATTAAATAATAGGAATAATAAATGTATGAGAAATGTACTGGAGGACATATGAGTGAAATAAAATAATGCTGTAAATAAATAAATAGTAATATAGACAAATATGTGTACATGTAAAATATGTATGGAAGGGAAATCTATTGAGGTTACCATATGTTATTGTTGTTGCTATCACGGGTATCGCTATTGTTGCTTATCCTCATCACCACTATTGTCATCTTTCATCATCATCACCACTATTGTCGTCTCTCATCATCATCACCACTATTATTATCTTTCATCATCATCACCAATTTCATCATCATCACCACTTTCATCATCATCACCAATTTCATCATCATCACCAATTTCATCATCATCACCCATTTCATCATCATCACCATTTTCATCATCATCACCATTTTCATCATCATCACCAATTTCATCATCATCACCAATTTCATCATCATCACCATTTTCATCATCATCACCATTTTCATCATCATCACCATTTTCATCATCATCACCATTTTCATCACTTTCATCATTTTCATCATCATCACCATTTTCATCATCATCACCAATTTCATCATCATCACCATTTTCATCATCATCACCAATTTCATCATCATCACCATTTTCATCATCATCACCATTTTCATCATTTTCATCATTTTCATCACTTTCATCATAATCATCAATATCATCATTTTCACGATTTAGAAATTATGTAAAACTTTGAAATAAACATAATATATGTATAAAAATTTATAGAAAGTAAACAGACACAAAATAATATGTTGTAACAAATAAGATAGAACACAAATAAATGGTTGTAACAGATGGGCGAATGTATGTGTGCGACAATCTAAAAGTGCCGAACACATATATCTGCACATATTTAATATATTATATATACATATATATCAAATTATATCGACATCACTACACACAGCACTATATATATACACAAACAGATATACAAGGTCCTGGCAATTTAAACAGTCGGGGAAAAGAGATAAGGCAGCAACGCCCTGCGATGGCGGGTGCCTGCTACACAAAAAAAAAAAAAAAAAAAAAAAAAAAAAAAAAAAAACCTAACCTAACCTAACCTAACCTAACCTAACCTAACCTAACCTAACCTAACCTAACCTAACCTAACCTAACCTAACCTAACCTAACCTAACCTAACCTAACCTAACCTAACCTAACCTAACCTAACCTAACCTAACCTAACCTAACCTAACCTAACCCAGAGTCTCGTAGCTTAGATGGCCGAGAACGCATCGTTTTTAACTCGCTCCGTACCGTTAAAATCGTACTAGTGGTAAAGTTCTTTCGAATATAGTCGAGTTATATATCAAAATTTGCGTCGTCGCGAGACGAATTTGATATAAAAAACCGCGCGGAAATCCGTTCAGGACTTCAAAAGTTACAGACCAAAAACCGGAAAACTTGTGACCAAAAGTGACAGTGAAATTTGTTTTCTCTAAAACTCCAGATTTAGATCTGTAACACTGTGTTTTGGATCTGTAGAAGTGCGTGTAATTAGTGTACGAACATTTTAAGACATTGTTTGGATTTTTGAAGCGACTTTTGCCGAAGTTGTGGTGTTTTTTCCAAAAATTTTTTGGTTAAAACGTCACACAAAAAGTGAAAAGTGCTTGTGACTCCTAAAATAGCCAACAACCTCCGGTTTTTGAACCGTGAGAGTACGTGTCTCAGGTGTCTGCGTCTTTCGAGACCTACTGCAGAATTTTACATTGCTTTTTGAGGGAGTTACAAGTATTTTTATGAAAAGGGTGTGGTCGATGAAAGATTTTTCATCACCACCGATACTCCCTGGTGATAGCCCAAAAGTTGCGTCGGAGTGAGACGATCACAACGGTGGTAGTCCCACTAAAATTGGACCAGGACTTTGTGAGTTATTGGACAAAGCATCATTTGACAATAAACAGTGAAAGTGACACTTATTTTTGTAAAAAACTTGGATTTTTAGTTTGTGACCCCTGTGTGTTCAGCTTTGTGAGGGTGTGTCTCGGGGATACCTATCTTCTGAGACCCCTCCCAAGAGTTTTGGACCACAACTTCAGGAACTACAGCCTTTTTTCTGCAAAAAAGGTGTGGCCGTGAGGTCCCAGATCCTGGTCCCTCGGGAGAGCTGCAGAGACTCTAAAACGTGTGTGACGGTAAACGAAACCAGACACCGTTTACAGACCTAAGTTAAGTGCATTAGTTTAGTTTTTACAGTGACTTTTACTTTAATATACATTTACCACCCTAACCCTAAGGGTAGTGTTTCAACCCCCTCACTCGACATTCTATAAATTAGTGCACGACGAGACGAAGCTTTTAAGACCTTTTTGGCTCAAATCGGTCAAGAAACCGAAGAGCTATAGTGTGGTGAACAATCTTCAACTTTAAAACTTTTTCGTGACGTCACACAAAGGAATTTGTGATAAGTCTTATCGACAAACTGGGTCAAACTTAGTTTGACCCCATAACTCGGACACCCGTGGCCTGTTCAGACCGGCAAGGGTATTTTTGTGCTCCCCTCAACGAACATTATCCATCCCAAGTGGGATTAACAAAATTTGATAAAACTTTTTAAATTGATAGGTCAGTGTTTTAAGAAACCTTGAATAACTTCGGATTGGCTGGGCCGATCCTCACCGGACTTTTTGTGTTTAACTAGGCAGAGGGTGTGCCACAATAATCGCACCCCAGAAAAATTAAAGGGAGAAAAAATTTAAAAATTTTACTCCCTAACAGATTTAATATATTAAAATTTTATTGCATTGAGGCGAACGTTCTTGACACAAACCGTGGTGGCGTAACATCGTTGCCTCCTAAATATCTCCGGACAGGCTGGTCCAATTTCCACCAGACTTTGGAATCGGGAGCTCCTTGTAGAGGCCCCCCCTCTGACACTACTGGTTGGACTGTTTCCCTGACCAATCCCTGGATAAAGGGGATAAACCGGGAAACACGAATAACTTGGCCTGCTTTGGGCCGATTTCAAAAATTTCTTTGGGGCTGGGATCCCCTTGGCAGGGGGCAACCGCCGGTGTCTTCGGTTGGACCAGTTGGGAAGAGGTCCGGGAAGAAAAGGGAGAAAAAGCCAACTTTGGCCTGGGTGATCCGATTCGGAAAATTCTTTTGGATTGCGGCTCGGGATAGGGTTAACAACCCGTCACGACAGAGAGGGGTCCTGTGGGAAGTCGCAATCCATCAGGATAATTAATTTTAAGTTTACAATAATTTAATTTATTTGGAATTAGTTTGTAAGAAACATCAAATTTTTTATTTGTCTAAATTTTGGAATTATTGCAATTGATACGGGACAGTATACATCCCCTAAGTACCACGACAGTCCCAATTGGGAAAATTTACGCCCCCCTATAGGGGAAAAAATTAATCTTAAGTTTCAAATTGACCAAATTAAATTTAAATTATTTCTTTTCTTAGTTTTAAGTTAATTATAGACGTGTACCCCCTTATACAGGGTCAAATATTAATTATAAGACACACCCCGTTATACAGGGTGTACAATAAAATTTTAGTAGTTGACAATTTTCCCCGTTTTTAAAAATGTACCATACACCACTAACATCCGCGGACGCCGGGAAACGGGCCTCTCCTGGCTCCAACACCTCATCCTCACGTGTCACGGATGCCGCCAGGACGTTTATAAAGAGGCCGGGAGCAAGTAGGAAATCGTCAGAGAGGTGCTCACAAATGGAAGCCATAGTTTCACGACCTACAAGCCAGCTCCTCCAGGAGGCTATGTGGGCCTTCGAACAAATACCACAGAAGGTCCAACAATACCCTCAAATGAGGAGAGACATCAAGATCTTCCTGGAGGACTCATCCTTCAATGGTATGGCGATTATCTATGAGCTGAGAAATAGAATAAGGAATCTGGAGGAGGCGGCATCCGGAGCCGCTGGCGCGGCTGACGCGGATGCATCTCCTGCGATGGAGAAAGTAGCCGCGGCGGCTCCGCCCCCGGCCCAGGAGGGGACCATACTGGCGAGACTGGGGGATATGGAAGAAAACATCTCCAAATGGATCATCAGCGCTCAGACCAGCCTAAAGGAACAGATCCAGTCCCTTGGCACGGAGTGCGATGGCAGGGAAAAGGCCGCAATTGAACTCTTCCAGAGCAAGATCGAGACGACGCAAGTCGAAATCGACCAGGCGACCGAGGCCTTGATAGTGCGCGCGCAGTCCCAAATCGAAGACCACATTGGGACTGTCGCTAGGGACATAGTGGTAGAGACCAAAACGCACTTCGGCGCCGCCCTGGAAGAGTTGGCCTCCCGGAACCATGGAGCTGCTGAACCCACCCCCCAGTCCTACGCCAGCGTCGCAGCGGCCAGACCCAGGCGCCGACCGGCTCTCCACTCGGTGGCGGTTACCTCAAAGGATGAGCAGGAGACGGCCGGAGAGGTACTCGCCAGGGTGGAGAAGGCGGTCGACGCCAGGAGTACTGGCCTGAAAATAGCCAAGGCCCGTAAGGCCAAAAATGGCAAGGTAATCCTGGGCTGTGACACAGAGGTGGAGGCCAACAGGCTAAGAAAACAAATTGAGAGTAGCAACAATGGGCTTGTGGTAGAGCCCATGAAAAATAAAAATCCCCTGGTCATCCTCAAGGATGTGTACAAGGAAAATGATAACAACGACATGATTAGGGCTATATACACCCAGAACCCGGACATATTCATGGGCCTACCACAGGAGGAGAGAGAGGCCTGCATCAAGTACAGGAAGAGGACAAGGAACCCGGGGACTTCCCACATAGTCCTCCAGGTTAAGCCAAGGGTATGGCAGAGAATGACGGAGGCTGGGACCCTCTACCTAGACCTGCAGAGGGTTAGGGTGGAGGACCAGTCTCCGGTCATACAATGCACTAAATGCCTGGCATTCGGCCATGGCCGCAGGTTCTGCGCCGAGGGTGCGGACAGGTGTAGCCACTGTGGGGGCCCGCACTTGCGCAAGGATTGCGCCGACTATAGTGCGGGCACCGGACCTCAGTGCTGCAACTGTTCGCGCTCTGGGCAGCGGAATGCGGGCCATAACGCCTTCAGCGCCGAGTGCCCGACCCGTAGCAAATGGGACTATCTGGCGAGGGAAACGACGGCGTACTTGTGACCCACCAACACACAACTACACACTACACAAGACAGACATAAATACTAAACACTGATTTAATTATTGTATAATGACTATATAAAAATATATCAGAACATGCACACTATCATAGACACTAAGATACATATATTTGAAGACACACATAAGAAGAAAACAGCTCACAAATTAGGAACGTGGCAATTATATATATTATATATATATATAAATTGCCAACAAGTGTGACATAAAGGAAGAGTGAGTTGTAGATGGGTACACACATACAAAATACTAGACAAGTACACAAAAAACATGCAAACAACACAGATACACTAGTCATGAGTAACGAGTCTCCCTTATCCTGGGGGAGCGGGTGGGAAGCCACCCGGGTCAAACAGTCAAACAGACACACTAACCGACTTAGTTATACTGAACAACAGTGTGAGAAACACCTATTGGCAAAAACATAGTGCCTCACGACAATATACGAAGCCACAATAAAAGTGACAGGCGCCAAATTAAATAGAAAATAAATAGCTAAGACCAAAGTGACAGGCTGTAAATAGCAAAATACTACTATGGGAAATTATGAGTATGTAAATTGGTGTAAATAATGAGTATATATACGTAATATGTACAAATAAGTAAAAATAAGGAATATAGATAACGATAGACACATAAGTATAGTGCATATTAATGAGAATTATAGGATATTGACAAATTAAATATATAATAAACAACACACTGATCCATGTTAACGCAAAGATGGCGGCGAGACTTTTTGTCTTGATTCCGTTGCCTAGCAACGGAGTTAAGACAAAAAGTAAACAACAACAAACATTTGGTGTAACAATATTTGTGTATATGTAAAAGTAAAACATCTGTGTATACTATATGTGAATATATATTATAAAAATAGGATATATATAAATAGTAAATTAAAAATATGTAAGTGTGAGAGTTGCTGTGGGAGACAAACAGATAATATAAATAATTATGTAAATAAACAATATTTAAATGTATAGAACACAACGGATGGACAAGTGTGTGTATGCAGAAATTGTATATTCGCTGCATGCACACAATTGAACATTAAATAAATATTAAATATAAATATATATCATAAAAAATTGGAATATATATGGATGATGATTGCAAATGGCAACGTATGGGAAGTGTATCAGATGACATATAAACAAGATAAAACATGTTGTAAATAAACAAATGGTAAACAAATAAATATTTGGAACATAGTGGATGGGCAAATGTGTGTATGGAGAAATTGTGTATACGCTGCATACACACATTTGAACTTCAAAAATGTATATTATATATAAATATATATTAAAAAATTTAAATATATGAATGGCAAATTAACAACCAAATGGTAAGCAACATTGGATGAGGTCAGAAATTGGATGGGTGACCGCCCGAAAATTATTTTTGTAAAAATTTTTTCTCTTTTTGTGGCAAATGTGTGTATAGAGAAATTGTGTATACGCTGTGTACACACATTTGAACTTCTTAAATGTATATTATATATAAATATATATTATAAAATTGAAACATATGAATGGCAAATTACCGACCACAAATGGTAAGCAACATTGAATGAGGTCAGAACTTGGATGGGTGACCGCCCGAAAATTATTTTTGTAAAAAATTTTTTCTCTTTTTTGTGGAAAATATGTATTATATAGAATAAAAATAAATAAAATTCGTGAATTGTAAATATAAAAATTAGAAGTAGATATAAGTAAACATATATTATAAAAAAAAAAATTGAAATATGTAAATGGTAAATTTAAAAAATATGAATATAAATATATGAAAAATGTACTAGAAGACATATGAATGAAATAAAATAATATTGTAAATAAATAAATAGTATTAAAAATAAATATGTGTAAAATGTATAGAGGAAATTTACTGTAGTTACCATATGGTATTTTTGTTGCTGTCACGGGTATTACCATTGTTGCTTGCCATCATCACCACTACTGTCATCTTTCATCATCATCACCATTATTGTCGTCTCTCATCATCATCACCACTATTGTCATCCTTCATCATCATCACCAACTTCATCATCATCACCAATTCATCATCATCACCATTTTCATCATCATCACCATTTCATCATCATCACCAATTTCATCATCATCACCAATTTCATCATCATCACCATTTTCATCATCATCACCAATTTCATCATCATCACCAATTTCATCATCATCACCATTTTCATCATCATCACCATTTTCATCATCATCACCATTTTCATCATCATCACCAATTTCATCATCATCACCAATTTCATCATCATCACCAATTTCATCATCATTATCACTAATGTTGTAAAATATTAAATGAGCAAAACATATGTATACAAAATATAGATAGTAAATAGACAATAAATAAAATATTGTAACAAATAAGACAGAACACAAAAAGACGGTTAAAATAGATGGGCGAATGTATGTGTTCGACAGTGTAATGTGCCGAACGCATATATCCGAACATCCTTAATATTATATATACATATATATTAAATTATAAAGTCGCCACCACACATTGCACTATATACACAATCAGATACACAAGGTCCTGTCGATATCTATGGACGGGGAAAAGCAGAAAAAAAAAAAAAAAAAAAAAAAAAAAAAAAAAAAAAAAAAAAAAAAAAAAAAAAAAAAAAAAAAAAAAAAAAAAAAAACCTAACCTAACCTAACCTAACCTAACCTAACCTAACCTAACCTAACCTAACCTAACCTAACCTAACCTAACCTAACCTAACCTAACCTAACCTAACCTAACCTAACCTAACCTAACCTAACCTAACCTAACCTAACCTAACCTAACCTAACCTAACCTAACCTAACCTAACCTAACCTAACCTAACCTAACCTAACCTAACCTAACCTAACCTAACCTAACCTAACCTAACCTAACCTAACCTAACCTAACCTAACCTAACCTAACCTAACCTAACCTAACCTAACCTAACCTAACCTAACCTAACCTAACCTAACCTAACCTAACCTAACCTAACCTAACCTAACCTAACCTAACCTAACCTAACCTAACCTAACCTAACCTAACCTAACCTAACCTAACCTAACCTAACCTAACCTAACCTAACCTAACCTAACCTAACCTAACCTAACCTAACCTAACCCCATCGACACGACCGGCTCAAACATAACAGTTTCAAAGTCCCGCTTAGAAGACCAAATAGAGGACCTAGTTGGGGCTGCAGCGCGAGACATTGTAGTCGAAACGAAGACTCATATCGACGCTGCTGTGAAGGAAATTGCCTCACAGAGCCAAAAGGTCCCGGATCCAACCCCCCAGACCTACGCCAGTGTCGCAGCGGCCGGACCCCGGCGCCGGCCGGCACTCCACTCTTTGGCTGTCACCTCGGAGGATAGACAGGAGACGGCCGGAGAGGTGTTCACCAGAGTGGAAAAGGCGGTCGACGCCAGGCGTACCGGCTTAAAGATCTCCAAGGCCAGGAAGGCAAAGAATGGCGTCATCATTTTAGGCTGCGACACGAAAGAGGAGCTAGCCAGAGTTAGCAAACAGATTGAGAGCAAAGGGAATGGGCTCGTGGTAGAGCCCATGAAGAATAAAGACCCGCTGGTCGTCCTCAGGGACGTCCACGCGGACAACGACAATGATCAGCTAATAACAGCATTACATACGCAGAACACGGAAGTCTTCATGGGCCTACCACGGGATGAGGGGGAGGCCAGAATTAAATACAAAAAAAGAACAAAAAATCCGGGAGCTTCGCACATCGTCATTCAGGTGGGACCAACGGCATGGCAAAGGATGACAGCGGCGGGGGTGCTCTACTTGGGCCTACAGAGGGTCAGGGTGGAGGACCAGACGCCGCTGATCCAATGCACAAAGTGCCTGGCATTCGGCCACGGTCGCAAGTTCTGCACCGAGGGTGCGGACAGGTGTAGCCATTGTGGGGGCCCGCACTTGCGCAGGGATTGCGCAGACTACAGTGCGGGTTCGAAACCGCGGTGCTGCAACTGCTCGCACTCTGGGTCGCGGAACATAGACCACAACGCCTTCAGCGCCGAATGCCAAACCCGTGCCAAGTGGGATTACTTGGCAAGGGAGACCACGGCTTACCTATGACACACACACACACAGAAACACACTACACAAAGACATACATAAACAAACACAGATATAAAGAATATATTTTAAAAATATAGGAAGATATCTAAACATGCACACAAACAATAAACACTAGATTACATTATTTAACATACAAACATGGACTGAAACAGTTCACAAATAGGAGTGTGACAATAATATATATTGCCATATATATTAATTGTCAATGGCATGTTATAAAGGCAAGAGTGAACTGTGGAGGGAAACACACATGTACAAAACACAAAAACATGCACACAAAAACAAGAAAACTAAACATAAACACGTGTCGTGGAGGCCTGGTCTTCCTGTTTATACTGGATGACGGTGTGAGAAGCACCCGATTGAAAACACACAGTGCCCCACAGCAACATAAAATGCGATAATAAAAATGACAAGCGCTATACTAAACACAAAATAAAAGATGATAATGCTAAAACAAAATAACAGGCGTCTAATAAAATATATTACTATGGAAAATAAATGTATGTAATATAGCGTAAATAGTGAATAAAAATGTGTAATAGATGTAAATAAGTAATAATAGGGAATAATGGAAAGCAAAGGACATGTAAATATAGTGCATTTTAAGGGAATTTATGTGATGTGAATGTATTTAATATGTAAGGAACAACACGCGGATCCGCGTTAGCGCACAGGTGACCGCGCAACCTTTGTATTGATCTCCGTTGCCTAGCAACGGAAATCAATCGAAAGGTAAACAACAACAAAACGCTGGGGTAACATGTGTCTAGAAAAAGTAAACAAATAATTTTAATGTGCTGTACATATGAAAGTAAACATCTGTGTATACTATATGTGAATATATATTATAAAAATAGAATATATATAAATAGTAAATTAAAAATAATACATGTATGGGAGATATTGTGGGATATATATAGATGATATGAAAAATTAGGTGAGTAAATAGAATATAAAAATATAAAACACAACAGATGGACAAGTGTGTATCTGTAGAAACTGTGTGTACGCTGCAGACACACAGTTGAACATATTAATCACAGAGGTTAAGCAACACTGGGTGAGGTCGGAGCTTGGATGGGTGACCACCCGGGAATTATTTTTGTTAAAATTTTTTTTGAAGAAAATTATTATAAAGATTGAAATAAAAATTAATTGTAAATTGTAAATATAAAAATTCTAAGTATACATAAGTAAATTTATATTATAAAAGTTAAAATTGTATGAATGGCAAATTAGCGACCACCGAAGTGAAGCAACATTGGGTGAGGTCGGAGCTTGGATGGGTGACCGCCCGAAAATTATTTTTGTTAAAAAATTATTTTCTTTTCTTTTAGAATGTATATTATAAGGATAAAAATAAATAAAATAGGGAATGTAAATATAAAAATCAGAAGTATATATAAATAAATATATATTGTAAAAATTTAAATATGTAAATGGTAAATTAAATAATAGGAATAATAAATGTATGAGAAATGTACTGGAGGACATATGAGTGAAATAAAATAATGTTGTAAATAAATAAATAGTAATATAGACAAATATGTGTACATGTAAAATATGTATGGAAGGGAAATCTATTGAGGTTACCATATGTTATTGTTGTTGCTATCACGGGTATCGCTGTTGTTGCTTATCCTCATCACCACTATTATCATCTTTCATCATCATCACCACTATGGTCGTCTCTCAATATCATCACCACTCATCATCATCACCATTTCATCATCATCACCACTTTCATCATCATCACCATTTTTATCATCATCACCATTTTCATCATCATCACCATTTTCATCATCATCACCATTTTCATCATTTTTTAAAATTTTCATCATCATCACCATTTTCATCATCATCACCATTTTCATCATCATCACCATTTTCATCATCATCACCATTTTCATCATCATCACCATTTTCATCATCATCACCATTTTCATCATCATCACCATTTTCATCAATTTCATCAATTTCATCATTTTCACCATTTTCACCATATTCATCACTTCATTAATTTTCACCATCATATACTAGAAATTATGTAAAATCGAATTAAAATATAATAAAGTATGGAAAATACGGAAAGTAAATAGACACAAAAATAAAATGTATAACAAATAAGATGAGCACAAATAGACAGATGTAACAGATGGGCAAATGTATGTGTTCGACAACTGAATTTTGCCGAACACATATATCTGCACATGTTTAATTATTATATATACATATATATCAAATTATATCGACACCACTACACACAGCACTATATACACAAAAAAAGATATACAAGGTCCTGACAATCTAAACAGTCGGGGAAAAGAGAATAGGCAGTAACGCCCTGCGATGGCGGGTGCCTGCCACAAAAAAAAAAAAAAAAAAAAAAAAAACCTAACCTAACCTAACCTAACCTAACCTAACCTAACCTAACCTAACCTAACCTAACCTAACCTAACCTAACCTAACCTAACCTAACCTAACCTAACCTAACCTAACCTAACCTAACCTAACCTAACCTAACCTAACCTAACCTAACCTAACCTAACCTAACCTAACCTAACCTAACCTAACCTAACCTAACCTAACCTAACCTAACCTAACCTAACCTAACCTAACCTAACCTAACCTAACCTAACCTAACCTAACCTAACCTAACCTAACCTAACCTAACCTAACCTAACCTAACCTAACCTAACCTAACCTAACCTAACCTAACCTAACCTAACCTAACCTAACCTAACCTAACCTAACCTAACCTAACCTAACCTAACCTAACCTAACCTAACCTAACCTAACCTAACCTAACCTAACCTAACCTAACCTAACCTAACCTAACCTAACCTAACCTAACCTAACCTAACCTAACCTAACCTAACCTAACCTAACCTAACCTAACCTAACCTAACCTAACCTAACCTAACCTAACCTAACCTAACCTAACCTAACCTAACCTAACCTAACCTAACCTAACCTAACCTAACCTAACCTAACCTAACCTAACCTAACCTAACCTAACCTAACCTAACCTAACCTAACCTAACCTAACCTAACCTAACCTAACCTAACCTAACCTAACCTAACCTAACCTAACCTAACCTAACCTAACCTAACCTAACCTAACCTAACCTAACCTAACCTAACCTAACCTAACCTAACCTAACCTAACCTAACCTAACCTAACCTAACCTAACCTAACCTAACCTAACCTAACCTAACCTAACCTAACCTAACCTAACCTAACCTAACCTAACCTAACCTAACCTAACCTAACCTAACCTAACCTAACCTAACCTAACCTAACCTAACCTAACCTAACCTAACCTAACCTAACCTAACCTAACCTAACCTAACCTAACCTAACCTAACCTAACCTAACCTAACCTAACCTAACCTAACCTAACCTAACCTAACCTAACCTAACCTAACCTAACCTTTTTTTTTTTTTTTTTTTTTTTTTTTACGTGTGGAAACCCCCTCGGGCCGTCACCCCGCCGGGGTTTGCGGCGGGGCGGTGTGTCGGAATCGAACCGACTAAAACCACACGGTGTGCCAACTCTGCGCCTGAGAAGGGAGGGGTCCGGGAATCGCAGATATTACACGACCGGACGCCTCCCAGCGCCTGCCCGCACTGAAGCGGGCACCGTCTGCTGTTAAAATCTCGATTTAGGCGACGCACGGCACACGCGTACATCGCCCCCTCGCGGTTGGCCTGTAATGCGGATGGAGGGGAAAACCCATCCCGTCCATCCGCGGCCACACTCAGGGTGGCATGAGGCGCTGATAGGCGCGCCTCCGCCGCCCCGTGCGCCGGCGGCGGATCGGGTCCGAGTGGAGATCGTCCTCTCGGGCCTTCTCCGCCGCCTCCTTCTGCGAGATTACTTCCTCGCAGAAGGTCGCGACCGCGGTAAAACTGCTGTCGCCACCGGCCATGGATAGTACGACGGCCGGTAGCGACAGATCTCCTCCGATGACTGCAGTGAGGGCCCGGCGCTGCTCCGCCCAAGCGGGGCAGAACTCCAGCGTGTGCTGGGCCGAGTCCTCACTGCAGTCGCAGTGGTGGCAGGCGGGACTCAATTCCCTCCTAGCGACCGAGTGCAGGTACTTTCCGAAGCAACCATGCCCGGAAAGCACCTGCGTCAGCCGGAAGGAAAGGGTCCCGTGCTGCCGCCCTGCCCACTCGAGGATGACCGGCTGGAGCGCCTCCACGGTGGCAAAGCCAGCGCGTGGAGCCTCCAGCCGGGACGACCAACGAGCCATCGTGGCTCGGCGAGCGGCTTCACGCCAATCGCGTACCTCTTCGGGCGGAGGACGATACCCGTTCTCCGCCCGATATTCAGCCGCTCGCCGATAAACTTCGGCGAGCACTTCCGCCTCCAAATCCCACGGGGGCGTTCCGGCCAAGGCGCATGCAGCCTCCGTCGAAACGGTGCGGTATCCGCGTATGGCTCTGACTGCCAATACCCTCTGAGGGCGCCAGAGGCGCGCCTTATTCTGGGCAGTCAGAGCCGGGACCCACACCGGTGACCCATAAAGGGCCATCGACCGGACCACCCCCGTGTAGAGGTTCCTAGTAGCGACGCTGGCTCCACCCAAGTTGGGCAAAAGACGCCCAAGGGCGGAGGCAGCGCCGACCAGCTTCGGTGATAGCTGTCGGAAGTGCTCGTCGAAGAGCCACCTACCGTCGAGGATCAGGCCCAGATACCTCATCTGGGCCCGAACCGGTACGAGGACCGAGTTGACTTCGATAGAGGCGCCGGGGGGTGGACCACGACGGGGCCCATGGAAGAGCAGGGCCTCCGTCTTGTCAAGGGCCACCCGTAAGCCCAGCGCCTCGATGCGCCCAACCACCAGAGAAACACCCCTAGTGGCCAGGCGCGCCGCCTCTTGGAAATTCGCCCCCCGGGCTGTGACAAGAGTGTCATCGGCGTAACAAATTACGCCCAGCCCGGGAGGCAGACGACTTCGAAGGACCCAGTCGTACCCCACGTTCCACAGGAGTGGTCCGAGGACAGACCCCTGCGGAACGCCGCACGACATGGGTCGCCGTCTCAAGACGCCCTCTCGGTCCTCGTACACGACGGTACGCTCCTCTAAATAGTCTGCCACCAGCCGCCTCAGGTACTCTGGCACCCCGTGGTAGTGGAGTGCTTCCCTGATGCAGCTGAATGGCAGACTATTGAAGGCGTTGGCGATGTCCAAGGACACCGCCAACACCACGCCGCCACAGCCAACCGCCTCTTCGGTCACGGCCCTAAGGCGCATCACGGCATCGACCGTCGAACGCCCCTCTCGGAACCCGAATTGGGCGTCCGACAGGTCGGGCCCCACCTCGCTGAGATGCTGGACGATGCGGGCAGAGAGAATCCTCTCGAACAATTTGCCCGCCTCGTCCAGCAACACGATGGGCCTATAGGCCGCGACCGAATCGGCTGGCCGTCCCGGCTTCGGCAATAGGACCAGCTTCCCGCATTTCCAGCACTCAGGGAAGCGTCCGGACGCCAGGCTGGCGTCCAAAACCTCCCTGAGGCGGTCCGACATATGATCGAGGGCTCGGGCCATCACTCGGGGGGGTACCCCGTCCGGCCCGGGGGCGGTGTTCTTGGAACGAATCCTTAGAACAGCCGCCCCTACCTCCGATTCCCTAACGGGCGGCACCTCACTCCCTCCGTCCCCGTCGTCTCTGGCCGGACCGGCCATCGACGGGGGCGTGTGCTCCGCCCGCTGCGGGAAAAGGCCCTCGACCACCTGCTGCAGGAAGCTGGGCTGGAGAGTCTCGGTAAGGGGGGGGCCCGCCGTGCGGAGCTTTTGTCGCACCGCACGATATGGGCGACCCCAGGGGTCACGATCGAGACTCTCCAGCATCTCCTTTCTTTTTGCCTCTTTGGCGCGGCAAATGGCCAGCTTCAGAGTTTTCCGCGCTTCGCGGTACTCCTCATGAAGCCGGCCCTCCTCCCCGTCTACGCGGTGGCGTCGCCGCCGGCATCGGGTGTAGGACCTCCGGGCACGAGTACAGGCCGCACGGAGGTCCGCCAACTCCTGGGACCACCAGTAGACCCCGTTCCGTGAAGGTCGACAACCCCGAACGCGGGGCATGGCCGCATCGCAGACCTGCGTAATCGCAGTGCGAAAGCGGCCAGCCCCCATGTCGACCTCCTCGGCCGGGGCCCGCGGAGACAGCCAAGACTGAATAATGGCCGCCTCCTCTAGCAGGTCCCTGTCGAGTTTGGCAACTGCCCACCGCGGAAAGCGGGAGGTATGCCGCGCCACGTGAC
Source organism: Spilarctia lutea (assembly GCA_916048165.1). Lineage (NCBI taxonomy): Eukaryota > Metazoa > Arthropoda > Insecta > Lepidoptera > Erebidae > Spilarctia > Spilarctia lutea. Next base: position 20,039 of record OU696480.1, read on the forward strand.
CCCTACTGGGGCCCTGGGACCGGGAGAGCTCAAATCGGATATACAGGTGATCCGAGAGCGTCTCAACCTCATCCAGGACACACCAGTTCCTTACTCGTGCGGCAACAGCAGGGGTAGCGAACGAAAGGTCCACTATCGACCCCCCCTGCTGTCGCACGCACGTGTTGGTGGCGCCTCTGTTCAGCAAACAGAGGCCCACCGAAGCCGCCCACTCCACAACGGCATCGCCCCTGGCGTCCGTCGCCGGGGAACCCCACGCAATGGACTTTGCGTTGAAGTCCCCCAGCACGAGGACGTGCCCAGACGCTAGTCGCCGTATCGAGGTCTCCAAGTTGTTGAGGAAGACCTCGAAGTCGCTCAAACTCCGGTTGGGGGAGAAATAGACACCGTAAACGGTGATTCCCCCCCACTCGGCAGCCACATATCCAGAGCCCTTGTCTCTTAGCGACAAGGGCGGGGAACGAGCCGCCGAGGAGCCGACGACTGCCACGGAGCCCTCCCGGTCACCCATCCAGTTTGGACGGGGAGGGACGTAGTAGGGCTCCGCGACTACGGCAACACCTATCGACCACTGCGCCATGGTTTGCAGGAAGAGATCCTGCGCCGCGGCGCAGTGGTTCAGGTTCGTCTGGACAAGGAGGTTGGAGACGTGATCCATTTACTGGATCGTCTCTACAACCTCCTCCATGGGCGACGACGTCGACGCACGAACGACGCTGGAGGCTGCCAGGGTCGTCTGGCTAGCCTCCGGCGCCTGCTGAGAAGCACGGGGGGGCCTGCAGCCCCCCTGCCCCATCTGGTGATTGGCGGGCTTGTTGCCCGCCGCACACACGGGGCAGTGGGGGGCGGCAGAGCACTCTGCCGCCTTGTGCCCCGGTCGACCGCAGCGGAAACATAGTCCGCTGCAGTCGAAGCAACTCTGGCACTTGGTGCGAGTGTGTCCCGCGGCCAGGCATTTGAAACACCTCATCGGTCTTGGGGCCAGGACTGTAATCCTAGCACTCACAAAACCGATGAGGATCCTGCCTGCATCGGCCAAAATTTTGGCCGACGCCACGGGACAGCTGACCCACACCGCACCAAGGCCTCCCGGACCGGGGCGGATGGTGCCGACCCTGAGGCTGTCCGCGCTGCAACCCGTCTTCTTTGCAACTACAGCGCGGACATCGTCGGCCGTGACGGAATCGTCCAGGCCCGAAATGCGTAGTTCCGCGCACTTTGTGGGCCTGGCTATCCTCACACCATCCATGCTGGCGAAAACCCCCTTCAGCTTCTCAGCCATGGTGTCCGCCTTTTTTGCGCCATCAGCCCCAGGGAACTCGAGAACTCGAGCCCCCGTTTGGGCGCGGCGTAGACGGACACCGGCCGTTTCGAATTCACCGGCGAGGCTGTCCCGGGCCCTCTTAAAGACGGCCGCGTAGGACAGCCCGCCGGTTGTTGCCTCCGGTGTCAACGTGACCACTACAGCCGCGGTCTTCGGCGGCTGCAGTTTCCGCGGCTTTTTCGCAGTGGCCCTTGCCACCGGCGGCGACTGCTGGCCAGAGGCCGCCTTGCGGGCAGCCTTTCTGGCCCGCTTTCGGGCCTTCTTCGACCCCCCGACTATCTGCCAGCCCTCATTGGAGGGGGCAGACGTGGAGGGTCCAGGCAGAGGCACAGGCGTTGGAGTGGGGAGCGGAGGAATCTCCGCTCCCACCCTTACCGCCGCTTTCGGTCTCTGTCTCGGCGCGGCCGCCTTGGCCGGAACCTTGGCCGGAGCCTTGGCCCCCGGCCGTGCCCCTTGGGCAGCCGCAGGAGCCGGCCTCACGACCGGCGACACCGCTGCCGAGTACGACACGCGACCCCCCCACCACGGGAAGAGGGGTCGGTGCCGATGCGACCTTCGGCCTGGATGCCGCAAGCGGTGGCCGCATGGTAGGAGCCGCAGGCAGCCTCGCCTCCAGGCCGGCCGTACGTCCCTCGATCATTCGCCAGCATGCGTCCAGGATAACTGCCAGCTGGGCGTCAGTTATCCCGGTGCCGGCAGGGGACGGCTGCGACGTAGACGGGGCCCGCTGGGATGTCGACGTGGCCCGCCGGGACGCTGACGGGGCTGGAGCCTCTCGCTCCGCCCGGAACTGGGCGAACTGAGCGCTGAGCTCAGCCACCTGCCCCGTCAACCGCTCGTTGGCCGACTGTAGACGGGCCACGTCCCCAATTAGGGTCCCCACGACCCCCGCCACGGCAGAAGAGGAGTCCTTCAGGGCCCTCACGAAAGAGCCCTTCAGGTTCACAGACTTGGTGGCCACCTTGTTGATTATGGCCACCGCCGCGTCCGCTGTCTCCTGCAGAGAGACCGATGATTGGGGCTCTGAATCCCCTTCCACCGGTCCCCTGATCTTAAGCAGGAGACCACACATCTCCTCTTCTGCCTGGAGCTCGCCATCAGCCCTGGCTCGCTTATACGACTCCGCCTTAGAGAAGACGGAGCCTGACGAGCCTAGGGTACGGGACCTACCCCTCTGAGCGCTACCGATTTTGGGAGGCAACATATCTTGTGATGTGTCGCTCCCGCCGTCAACGTCCCCGGATAACCCGCGTTTGCGGGTGTCCATGGACTCCGTTTCCATCGGCTCCAGCGCGTCCTCAATCGCACTGGAGCTACAACTTGCACCAGAAGTGGCGGACTTGGAGCGCGTGCGCTCCGATGTTCTGCGGCTCCCAGCAGTCAGATGTCTGACTTCTGGGAGCCCCGCCGAGATGGGCGCCACAGAAGCAATGTCCTCTTCGGCGGACGATTGCTCGTCCGCCTTTCGGAACTGCCCCTTGGCGTTCCTCCTCTCCTTCCTCTTCACCTTCTCGGATCCGTTTTTCATGCCAGTAGTCGTTGTTGTTTTGGTTTCCAGTTCTATATTTGATTTTAAATTTTCAATACTCATAATAAATCCCACGAGATGGGGAGAACTAAAAGTCGACCCGGGCAGAGATCCCCAATACCCGGGCAAGCCTATGTACTGTGGAGGTCGGCCGGTATCCACAGGTTTTTTTACGACTTAGCTGTCGGGTGTTATAGACTATCCTTGTCGTGGGCCGGCCAATCAAGGCAAGCCCTCCGGCCATCAGGTTCTCAGCGTACCCTCTTGGAGCCACCAGTCAGGTCGTTGTTGAGCCCCTAATGGTTACGGAATGCGAGAGGGTGGCTAGCCCTCTCTCACAGACGAGACTAACACTCAAGTGCCAGCCTCTCTGTTCTACTCGCACTCCAACACGCCTTCTGCTAAAGCAGAGGGACGTTTGGAGTGCGGCACGACGGGTCACGCCCATCACGGCAGTCTTAAAACAGACTCCGTCTGGTATCCCATTTGGTCTGGAGTCTCACCCTGGGCCAATCCGGCATGAGTAGCTCTACCCGGCACAGCCCCAGAGATCATTGACCCACGCAAGCCCCACCACGACGACAACGTAGGGATACATTGGGGGGAACCTAACCTAACCTAACCTAACCTAACCTAACCTAACCTTTTCATCATCATCACCAATTTCATCATCATCGCCATTTTCATCATCATCACCAATTTCATCATCATCACCATTTTCATCATCATCACCTATTCCATCATCATCACCATTTTCATCATCATCACCAATTTCATCATCATCACCATTTTCATCATCATCACCAAATTCATCATCATCACCAAATTCATCATCATCACCATTTTCATCTTTATTCAAAATTTTCATCATTATCATTATTATATACATATATATTATAAAAATTAGAAATACACATAGAAATAAATTGAAAATAACACATGTAAGAAAAATATAGTAAAGACAAATGGACACAATATAGATTGATGTAAACAAATGGAATATAAATATTTGAAACAACAATAAAGATCAGCGAATGTATGTGGACAACAATTGTAAATGTGCTGTACACATATATTCGAACATTTTCAACATATTATATATACATATATATTAAAATATAACGACACAACAAAACACACATTGCACTATTAAATAAAAAAACAAGATAAAAAAGGTCCCTTATTAAGTGAGGGGAAAAGCGTAAAGGCAGCAACGCCCTGCGATGGCGGGTGCCTGCTTTATAAAAAAAAAAAAAAAAAAAAACCTAACCTAACCTAACCGTCTCGTAGCTTAGATGGCCGAGAACGCATCGCTTTTAACTCGCTCCGTACCGTTAAAATCGTACTAGTGGTAAAGTTCTTTCGAATATAGTCGAGTTATATATCAAAATTTGCGTCGTCGCGAGACGAATTTGATATAAAAAACCGCGCGGAAATCCGACCAAAACTCTTAAAGTTATAGTGCAAAAACTAAAAACTTTGTGTCAAAAAGTGACTGTGAAATTTATTTTCCCTATAACTTCGGATTTCGATCTGTAACACCGTGTTCTGGATCTGCAGAAGTGCGTATGCTTAGTGTACGAACATTTTAAGACATTAAACGGACTTTTTAAGCGACTATCACCAGAGTTGTGGCGTCTTTTCCGAAAATTTTTTCGGTCAAAACGTCACTCGAACACCAAAAAAGACTTATAACTCCGGAAGTGGCAAACAACCTCCAGTTTTTCAACTGTGAGAGTGTACATCTCAGACGCCTGCGTCTTTTGAGACCTCTTCCAGATTTTTCCATGGTAATTCGAAGGAGTTATAGGGATTTTTCAAAAAGGGTGTGGCCGGTGGAAAAATTTTTCACCACCACCAATCCCCGCTGGTGATAGCTCGAAAGTTGCGCGAGGACTAGACGATTGTGTTAGTAAAAACCCCAGTGAAATCGGACCAGAAACTAGTGAGATAAAGGACAAAATAACTTTTGACAATAAACAATAAAAGTGACACTTAAATTTGTGAAAAAACTTGGATTTTTACTAGTGACCCCTGTGTATTCAGCTCTGGGAGGGTGTGTCTCGGGGATACCCTTCTTCTGAGACCCCTCTCAAGAGATTTGGACCACAGCTGCAGAAGTGACACCCCCTTTTTATACAAAAAGGGTGTGGTGGTGATATCTCAGACCCTGGTCCCCTGGGAGTGCTACGAAGACACTAAAACGTGAGTGACGGTGAACTGCACCAGAGACAGTTTTTAGATTTTAATTTAGTGCACTAGTTTAGTTTTTATACTGACTTTTAGACTGATAGACATTTACCACCCTAACACTAAGGGTAGTGTTTTTACCCCCTCACCCAACATATTATTAAATAGTGCACAACGAGGCGGAACTTTTGAGACCTCAGTGACCCAAATCGGTTGGGTAATCAGGGAATTATAGTGTGGTGTACATTTTCCAAACATTTTAAAACTCGTGACGTCACACTCAGGAATTTCTCAAAGTGCTAGGAGAAAGATCCCTATAACTTTCGTTCTGCTGGACGTATTTTCACCGAATTTCCGGATTCGGAATCAGTGAGAGACGTGCCAGCACCTACGCACCCTCCAGTAACGAAAGGAAAAACTTTTTCAAAAAATTAGTTTTAGAACAAACTAATTATAAATAAATATTGGTTGGAGATAAATCCCAACTCTTGATTGGCTGGACCAATTTGAAAAATTCTTTCAAATTGCAGCTTGGGACAGGGTTTGCAACCCACTACAACAAAGAAGAGTCCTGCGGAGGGTCGCATTCCCTCAGGATATTAGTTTTTAAGTTTACAAAATTTCAATATAATTGCAATTAGTTTGTTAAGAAACAAAAAATTTTTATTTTTTGTTAAATATTAGATTATAAGAATTGATTCGGGACCTTATACATCCCTTAAATATAAGTATAGCTTCAATTGGGAAAATTTGGGTCCCCTTATAGGGAAAATAAGCATTCCCAAGTTTTAAAATTGAAAAATTTAACTAAAAAATTTATTTAATAATTTATTGACATAACTCGTGTATATTGTATTGTGACCTATAATAGACTTGTACCCCCTTATACAGGGACAAAAATTAATTATAGAAGACACACCCCGCTTTACAGGGTGCATAATATTAATTTTAAAATTGACAATTTTCCCCGAACATTAGCTAACATGTATGACACACCGCCAACATCGCATGTGGGGGGACAGGCCTCCCCTAACACCAACAAATCGCCCTCGCTGGTGTTGGACGCAGCGAGGACATTTATCAGGAGACCAACTACCAAAAGGAGGTCACTGGAAAACATGTCAACATACAAAAAGATGCAAACCACCTACGCCGACCTAACCAGTGACCATATACTCCAGGAGGTCATGAGGACACTTGAGGATATCCCCATAAGGGTTCAGGGATATCCTCAGATGAGAAAAGACATAAGGACCTTCCTGGAGACGGCCTCCGATAGGTGTCAGCGCTACCTCTTCGAGCTCAGCGGGAGGATAAGGAGCTGGGAGGGGGCGGCGTCCGGCACCGTGGGTGCGGCGGCCGTGGCGACACCCCCCGTAAGGGATGAAGCCGCCGCGGCGGCCGCGCCCCCGACCCAAGAGGGGGCGATACTCGCAAAACTTAACAAGTTGGATAGTAATATACAAGACTGGATTAAAAAATGCCACGATAGCCTGAAAGAGGAAATAGAGACCTTGGACAAACACGGCGATCAGCGAGGCGCCAATGTAACCGAATCGGTCTGCAGAGTGATAGAGGAAACACAAGACGACTCTAACAAAAAGATCGAAGGTCTCATTGTGCAGGCGCAGTCCCAGATCGAAGATCTGGTCGGGACTGTCGCCAGGGACATAATCGTCGAAACGAAGACGCACATTGGCGCCTCCGTAGAATCGCTGTCCTCCCAAAGAGTCCCTGACTCCAGCATAACGTACGCTAGTGTCGCAGCGGCCAGACCCCGGCGCCGGCCGGCACTCCACTCTGTAGCTGTCACCTCTAAGGATAGACAGGAGACGGCCGGAGAGGTGTTCACCAGAGTGGAGAAGGCGGTCGACGCCGGGCGTACTGGCCTTAAAATATCAAAGGCCAGGAAGGCCAAAAACAGTACAATAATATTAGGCTGCGACACAAAGGAAGAAGTAGAAAAGGTCAAAAAACAGATCGAAAGTAAAGGCGATGGGCTCGTGGTGGAGCCCATGAAGAACAAGGACCCGCTGGTCGTCCTTAAGGACGTCCACGCGGACAACGACAACGACCACCTAATAACCGCACTATACACCCAGAACGCGGAAGTCTTCATGGGCCTACCACGAGAAGAAGGGGAGGCCAATATCAGGATAAAATACAGGAAGAGAACGAAGAACCCGGGGACTTCACACATCGTCCTACAAGTAGAACCAAAGGCATGGCAGAGGATGACGGCGGCGGGGGTGCTCTACGTAGGCCTACAGAGGGTCAGGGTGGAGGACCAGTCGCCCCTCATCCAATGCACGAAATGCTTGGCATTCGGCCACGGTCGCAAGTTCTGCACTGAGGGTGCGGACAGATGCAGCCACTGTGGGGGCCCGCACTTGCGCAAGGATTGCGCAGACTATAGTGCGGGTTCTGTACCGCGGTGCTGCAACTGCTCGCACTCTGGGTCGCGGAGCGTAGACCACAACGCCTTCAGCGCTGAGTGCCAGACCCGGGCAAAGTGGGACTACTTAGCAAGGGAGACCACAGCCTACCTATGACACACCAACATACAGATACACACTATACAGAAACACACATAAACTAACACTGATATAATGACTATATTATGATAATATATGAAAATATCAAAACATGCACACAACAATAAACACTAGATTACATTAATTTAACATACATACACCGACTGAAACAGTTCACAAATAAGAAAGTAACAATAATATATATTGCCATATATATATTATTTGTTAAAAGGATGAAATAAAGGCAAGAGTGAACTGTGGAGGGAAACACACATGTACAGAACACAAAACATGCACATAAAACAAAGATACTACACACAAACACGTGTCATGGGAAGCCGGTCACCCCGACCATAATGGGGACGATGTGTGAAGCACCTGTTTGACAAAAAATAGTGTCCCATACAAACATGTGCTGCTAAAACAAAATAACAGGCGAACTTTTAAAAAAGTGAAACAGATAGCCAAGATAAAACTGACAGGCTGTCAACGACAAAATAATTGTATGAGAAAAATAAGTGTGAAATACAGCGAAAATAGCAAATATATATATGTAATACGTAGGAATAACTAATAATAAGGATTAATATAGGACAAAGGACACGTAGATATAGTGCAAATAAACATTAATTGTGTGATATACATAAAAATGCAAAACGCGGATCTATGCTCCCAACTGCGAGAGAACACAACATCGATCCGCGTTGCCTAGCAACGAAAAGGTAAATAAATGAAGCGATGTAAACAAAACGACATAAATTGGTGTGACAAATGGTATGAGATTGCATAAAATATAATAGGTAGTCGAAACCGAATATTTTGATTATATTATGTATAGATATATATCGTAGAAAAATTGAAATATATATAAACAATAACTATAAATAATGAATGTTGATAGGAGTAAATAAACAATAGCAATAACTACCACCTAGGTTAAGCGACTTTGGGTGAGGTCAGAACTTAGATGGGTGACCACCCGGTAATTATTTTTGCCAAAAATTTTATTTCTTTTTTGGAAGATATATATTGTAAGTATTAAAAATAAATATAATAATGAATGTAAATACATAAAAATAGAAGTATATATAAATAAATAAAATTTTATAAGAATGAAGTATGTATGAATGGCAAAATAATGACCACCCAAGTTAAGCAAACTTGGGTGTGGTCAGAACTTGGATGGGTGACCACCAGGAAATTATTTTGTCAAATTTTTAATTCTTTTTTGGAAAACATATATTACAAGAGATAGAAATAAACAAAATAGTAAATGTAAATATGAAAATTAGAAGTAAATATAAATAAATAATATTATAAAAATTGTAAAAAGTACAAATGGCAAAGTAATACCACAGAAGTTAAGCAACCTTGGGTGAGGTCAGAACTCGGATGGGTGACCACCCGAAAATTATTTTTGTCAAAAATTTTATTTCTTTTTTGGAAGATATATATTGCAAGTGTTAAAAATAAATATAATAATGAATGTAAATACAAAAAATAGAAGTATATATAAATAAATAAATATTATAAAAATTGTAAAAAGTACAGATGGCAAAGTAATACCACAGAAGTTAAGCAACCTTGGGTGAGGTCAGAACTCGGATGGGTGACCACCCGAAAATTATTTTTGTCAAAAATTTTATTTCTTTTTCGGAAGATATATATTGCAAGTGTTAAAAATAAATATAATAATGAATGTAAATACAAAGAAAAAAAAAAATAGAAGTATATATAAATAAATAAACATTATAAGGAATGAAATATATATGAATGGCAAATTAACAACTGGCCTAAAACTGGATTCTGGCCCCACCGAAGTTAAGCAACTGTGGGTGGGGCCAGAATTTGGATGGGTGACCGCCCAAAAAATTATTTTTGTAAAATTTATTCCCTTGGAAGAAGCAACCTTGGGTGAGGTCAGTACTCGGATGGGTGACCACCCGAAAATTATTGTTGTCAAAAATTTTATTCTTTTTGGAAGAAATATATTGTAAGTGTTAGAAATAAATATAATAATGAATGTAAATACAAAAATAGAAATATATATAAATAATAAATAGTGTGAGGGATGAAAAATATATGAAAGACAGAGTAAAAACTGGCCAAAGACTGGATTCTGACCCCACCGAGGTTAAGCAACTTGGGTGGGGCCAGAATTTGGATGGGTGACCGCCCAAAAAATTATTTTGTAAAATTTTATTCTTTTGGAAGAAGCAACCTTGGGTGGGGTCGGAAATTGGATGGGTGACCGCCCAAAAAATTATTTTTGTCAAAATTTTGTTTTTTTTTTATTTTGTTTCTTTCTTGAAAAATGTTTATTGTAAAGAAAACACATGTATGAAAAATTATAGATAGTAAATAGAACAAAGTGTAACAAAAAAGACAGAACACAAATAGACAGACGAAACAGATGTAACAGATGGGCAAATGTATGTGTTCGACAACTGAATTTTGCCGAACACATATATCTGCACATGTTTAATTATTATATATACATATATATCAAATTATATCGACACCACTACACACAGCACTATATACACAAAAAAGATATACAAGGTCCTGACAATCTAAACAGTCGGGGAAAAGAGAATAGGCAGTAACGCCCTGCGATGGCGGGTGCCTGCCACAAAAAAAAAAAAAAAAAAAAAAAAAAAAAAAAAAAAAAAAAAAAACCTAACCTAACCTAACCAAGATAAAACATGTTGTAAATAAACAAATGGTAAACAAATAAATATTTGGAACATAGTGGATGGGCAAATGTGTGTATGGAGAAATTGTGTATACGCTGCATACACACATTTGAACTTCAAAAATGTATATTATATATAAATATATATTAAAAAATTTAAATATATGAATGGCAAATTAACAACCAAATGGTAAGCAACATTGGATGAGGTCAGAAATTGGATGGGTGACCGCCCGAAAATTATTTTTGTAAAAATTTTTTCTCTTTTTGTGGCAAATGTGTGTATAGAGAAATTGTGTATACGCTGTGTACACACATTTGAACTTCTTAAATGTATATTATATATAAATATATATTATAAAATTGAAACATATGAATGGCAAATTACCGACCACAAATGGTAAGCAACATTGAATGAGGTCAGAACTTGGATGGGTGACCGCCCGAAAATTATTTTTGTAAAAAATTTTTTCTCTTTTTTGTGGAAAATATGTATTATATAGAATAAAAATAAATAAAATTCGTGAATTGTAAATATAAAAATTAGAAGTAGATATAAGTAAACATATATTATAAAAAAAAAAAAATTGAAATATGTAAACGGTAAATTTAAAAAATATGAATATAAATATATGAAAAATGTACTAGAAGACATATGAATGAAATAAAATAATATTGTAAATAAATAAATAGTATTAAAAATAAATATGTGTAAAATGTATAGAGGAAATTTACTGTAGTTACCATATGGTATTTTTGTTGCTGTCACGGGTATTACCATTGTTGCTTGCCATCATCACCACTACTGTCATCTTTCATCATCATCACCATTATTGTCGTCTCTCATCATCATCACCACTATTGTCATCCTTCATCATCATCACCAACTTCATCATCATCACCAATTCATCATCATCACCATTTTCATCATCATCACCATTTCATCATCATCACCAATTTCATCATCATCACCAATTTCATCATCATCACCATTTTCATCATCATCACCAATTTCATCATCATCACCAATTTCATCATCATCACCATTTTCATCATCATCACCATTTTCATCATCATCACCATTTTCATCATCATCACCAATTTCATCATCATCACCAATTTCATCATCATCACCAATTTCATCATCATTATCACTAATGTTGTAAAATATTAAATGAGCAAAACATATGTATACAAAATATAGATAGTAAATAGACAATAAATAAAATATTGTAACAAATAAGACAGAACACAAAAAGACGGTTAAAATAGATGGGCGAATGTATGTGTTCGACATTGTAATGTGCCGAACGCATATATCCGAACATCCTTAATATTATATATACATATATATTAAATTATAAAGTCGCCACCACACATTGCACTATATACACAATCAGATACACAAGGTCCTGTCGATATCTATGGACGGGGAAAAGCAGATTAAAAAAAAAAAAAAAAAAAAAAAAAAAAAAAAAAAAAAAAAAAAAAAAAAAAAAAAAAAAAAAAAAAAAAAAAAAAAAAAAAAAAAAAAAACCTAACCTAACCTAACCTAACCTAACCTAACCTAACCTAACCTAACCTAACCTAACCTAACCTAACCTAACCTAACCTACGCGGCCAAGAAGGGGGTGCACCTGCCGGCGCTGGGGGACAGGGATATTGAACGGGTGGCGTCGGCGTTGGACAAACCCCATCCAGCGGAGCAACTGGAGATAGAGCTGGGAAGCCTGGTAGACGAGGAACAGTACCATAGCCACCTCAATTACGAGGTGCGCATTTTCACCGACGGGAGCAAGATTGAGGGTAAGGTCGGAGCCGCCCTATCCATTTGGAAAGGTGAGGTTGAGACCAAAGCCCTCAAGCTTGCTCTATCGTCATATTGCACCGTCTACCAGGCAGAGCTCTTGGCTCTTTGCGAAGCCATGGGGGAGGTCCAACGACGGCAGGAATGTACATTCGCAATCTTTAGCGACTCCAGGGCGGCCCTTCAGACTGTCGCTAATCCGAATGCCCTCCACACCCTTGCAGTCAGGACCAGGGATGCCATCCGACGCTGCAGAGACCAAAACAAGAGCGTCTCTCTGTTTTGGATCAAGGCACATGCGGGTCTGGAGGGAAACGAGAGAGCTGACTCTCTTGCTAAAGAGGCCGCCTTGAAGTCGAAAAAGAAACCAGATTATGACTGCTGTCCGGTCTCCTTCGCGAAGCGAATGATCCGTTTGGACTCGCTGCGCGAATGGGACCGGAGATACGACACGGAGCAAACGGCCGCAGTAACAAAAATGTACTTCCCTATCGCATCCGAGGCATACAGGATAGTAAGGAGTATACAAATGACCAAAGAGGTGGCCCAAGTATTAACGGGGCACGGTGGGTTCTCCGAGTACTTGGTAAGATTCAAGTGCAAGGAGAACCCATCGTGCATCTGCAGCCCTGATGAAAATGAGTCTGTGCCCCATCTGATACTGGAATGCCCAGTGCACGAAAAAGATAGAATGAATTTGGAAAACGAAATAAATACTAAATTAATAAAACATACATTGCCAACCATCATTGCAAATAAAAAATCTAGAGATTTGTTCTTAAGCTACTGCATAAAAATTGTCAAAATTGTTAACAAACGAAACGAAAAGTAAAAGAAAAGACTAACTATTCAATATAGTATATTATATTCTAATAGTTATCAAATTTAATTTAGCGTAAGAAATATGAAATAAGAGGAATTGTGATAGCATGGGAATTAATTGTTGGATGGAAGAAAGGAATGTGTGAATAAATTAATTACTGAACCCTAATAATCCTAAGGAACTATGATACTAAAAGACATGAATGAAATGTTAGAACGGATATAGGCCCCAAAAGGGCAGAATATAAAGTGTATTAAGAGAGAGATAGAAGTAGCCTTCATAGGCCCTGGCTATAATTATTTGCTAGGGGTAGTAGATATTAAAAAAAAAAAAAAAAAAAAAAAAAAAAACCTAACCTAACCTAACCTAACCTAACCTAACCTAACCTAACCTAACCTAACCTAACCTAACCTAACCTAACCTAACCTAACCTATCGCCGTGTTGGCCGTGTGGAGCCGGCATAGAATAGCTCCACCCCATCTCCTCCCGTGGGTGTCGTAAAAGGCGACTAAGGGAAAATCGGAGCCGAATTTCAGGCTGCCGAGATGGGCGTGACCCGTCGTGCCGCACTCCAAACGTCCCTCTGCTTTAGCAGAGGGCGTATTGGAAAGCGAGTAGGTCAGAGGGGCTGGCACTTGAGTGCTAGCTCCGTCTGTGAGAGAGGGCTAGCCACCCTCTCGCATTCCGTAACCAACAGGGGCTCAGCAACGACCCGATTGGTGGCTACAAGAGGGTATGCTGAGAACCTGTTGGCCGGAGGGCTTGCCTTAATTGGCCGGCCCATGACAAGGACAGTCTATAACACCCGACAGCTAAGTCGATAAAACCTGTGGATACCGGCCGACCTCCACAGTACATAGGCTTATCCGGGTGCAGGGGGCACCGCCCGGATGGACTTCATTTCCCCCATACTCGTGGGTTAAGTTATGGATACTGAAACTAAAACTAATATTGAAAACGAAATTGATACCAATAAAAAAACGACTACTGGCAAGCCAACCGGATCATCTGATTGCAAGGGGGAGTTGCGAACCCCGTCACCACACCCGTTGGTGACGAAGGAGGCACGCGTCACCCTGACGCGATATAGCAGGGACTCGTCGGCGTCAAGTGACGCCTCAATGGTGGACGCGGACTCGCGCCCATCATCGCCGGGTCGGTTGTGGCGGAAACGCCTCAACTCCGACAGCTCCGGCCCAGTGGAGGTGAAGAAGAGAGGTCGCCCACCTACAACTGGGGAATACGTCGGCCTGGCGCAAGCCAAGGCCGACTTGAACAGGGCAAAGGAGCGGGAGCTGGAGCTCCGCGCCGAGAAGGAACTGGCGGAAGAGGTCCGACAGCAAAGGGAGTCTTACCTCCGTAAAACTCCCATACAGACGTCGGACCAAACACAATCTTCCGAGCCCGTCAGCGCAGATCAGCTGACGGTGTCCATCGAGGCGGCAGTGGCGGTGGTGCAAACCATCGCCACAAAGAGCTCCAAGCTCAAGGGGCAATATGTGCGGGACCTGAGGGTGGCCTGTAGCTCCATTTTGGAGCTCGCCCACCAACTCAAGGCCCGCACTGCTAACGAGGAGGTCGCCAACCTTCAGGTAGAGCTTGCTGCCGTACGGGCGGAAATGAAGGCCCTGAAGATGAGTCGCGAGGAGATGATCTTCATGATCGATGCGCGACTCGCGGGCTTCCAGGACCGCCTGCTGCCTGAGGTGCGCATCCGTCCGCCTCTCCAGGCGGACGAGAGGAACGCCGCCAGAGCCGCTGGTGCTGCCCGTGCTGCGGAACAAAGGGCCTCCAAGTCCAGCCGGAGGCCCGAGTCTTCTGCCGTTCTTCCCACTCCTTCCGCGCCTCCTCAGGCTCCGCCCCTCTCGCCCGTCGCGGCAGACGGGCAGAAGGACTCGGATCCCTGCCCCTCTGGGACGGTCCCGTCGGACGGGGAACCCAAGGGGAAAAAGAAAAAGCAGAAGGCAAAGAAACGGAGTGCAGCGGCGAAGGAGGCCGAAGCTGCCCGTCAGCCGCGCCCGCAGGCTCCCGCCGCCGCCCCGCCACCTGTGAAGGAGGCGTGGAGCGCGGTGGCGGCGCGGTCAAAGAAGACGAAGGCAACTCCAGCACCGCCGAGCGTCAAGGCACCCGCCAAGCCTCCGAAGAAGGCGAAGGCGAGTCGCAAACTCCGCGCCCCGACAACCGCTGCAGTGTGCCTCACACTGCAGCCGGGCGCTGTAGAGAAGGGGGTCACCTATTCCCAGGTGATCGCCAATGCCGAGAGGTCCATCGATATAAAGACTCTCGGCATTGACGGCCTCCGGTTCCGCACTGCCGTGACCGGGGCAAGGATCCTGGAGATAGGTGGCGCTGACAGGGCCACCAAGGCCGATAAATTGGCGGCCAAGCTGGAAGAGGTGCTGGGAGAGGAGGTCCGTATCGCCAGGCCGGAGAGGTGCGTAGAGTTGCGCATCTCAGGCCTGGGCGATGCGGCAACTAAGGAGGCGGTGGCCAAAATCCTGGCAGAAGAGGGAGGCTGCCCTGTCGCCTCCATCAAGGTGGGCGACATCAATCGCCCACCCGGTCGACAGGGCACTGCCTGGCTGCGGTGTCCGGTTGCGGCGGCCAAAAAGTTAACGGACGGCCGCCGCATCGTCGTCGGGTGGTCAGCGGTCAAGCTGACCACCCTGGAGCCAAGGCCGGCGCGGTGCTTCCGCTGCCTGGAGCCGGGACACGTGGGGGCAAAGTGCGCTGCGAAGATCGACCGCAGCGCACTCTGCTTCCAATGCGGACAGGAGGGCCACAAGGCGGCCGCCTGCTCCGCGGACCCCAAGTGTCCCGTCTGTGCAGCGGAAGGTGTGGCGTCCGGCCACAGACTCGGCTCCGCGAAGTGCCGGGCAGCCTCCCGCAAGAGGGGGGGTCAGGCGAAACGCAAGGCGACAGGGGGGGTGGAACCCAAGACCACCCCAACGACCCTGTCGCCACCGTCCAATGAGGAGGAGATGGACACCGCCCAAATTTAATGGCTCTCCAAATCTCCGTGCTGCAGGCCAACGTCAACCACTGCGCCGCGGCCCAGGACCTACTGGCCCAGACCGTGACGCAGTGGCAGACGACAGTGGCGGTAGTCGCCGAGCCGTATTACGTGCGCACCGGCCCCAACTGGGCCAGCGACAGCGACGGCTTGGTGGCTATCGTCGCCCAGCGAACCGGCCCCCACCAACTCGGCAGAGTAGTGAGGGGCCGAGGGTGCGTCCTCGCCACGCTGGGCGACACTGCAGTGATTGGGGTGTACTTCTCGCCCAACAGAAGCCTCGCCGAGTTCGAGCAGTGGCTCACGGAGGTCGGGGCTCTGTTGGCGGACGCGCACCCCACTCCGGTCGTGGTAGCCGGGGATTTCAACGCCCACTCACGGGCGTGGGGATCTCCGAGGACCGACGGCCGGGGGGAGATATTGGAGGAGTGGGCGGTGTCTCACGGCTTGGTGCTGCTCAACAGGGGGACGGTACCCACGCTTGTGCGGCCCCAGGGCAGCTCGATAGTAGACCTGTCGTTTGCTAGTCCTGCCCTGGCTGGCCGCACTCGCAATTGGCGGGTCGTCAAGAATGTGGAGACCGCGTCGGACCATCGTTACATACGGTTCGACGTGGTCTCTCGCTCAGCGGCCATCCGAGGAGGAGATGGCAACCGTCCCCTTGCTGGAGAAGGTCCGCGGTGGCGCCTCGGTTCTCTGAACCGGGAACTGGCCCTAGAGGCGGCTATCGTCGAGCGCTGGGTTGCTGGTGGAGCGGAAAGCGGCCCAGACGCGGACGCGAGGTGCGATAGTCTCGCTGGGAAGCTGACTCGCGTCTGCGATGCGGCGATGCAGAGGGCGAGGCCAGCCCTCCCTCGGAGGCAAGTGTACTGGTGGCGTCCCCACCTTGCCGGGCTGCGTGCCGCAAGTCACGCGGCCCATAGGCAGTACACTCGCAGCCGCAGGAGGGCCGTCAGGGACCTCGCCCGTGAAGAGGAACTGCTCGCCGCACATAGGGCCGCTCGTGCGGCCCTCAACTCGGCGATCAGAGCCGCCAAAGAGGAGGCCTGGAGGGAGTGGCTCGAGAGCTTGGATCGAGATCCGTGGGGGCGCCCGTACAAAACCGTGAGCCAGAAGCTCCGGCCCTGGGCGCCTCCCCTCACCAGAACCCTCGAGCCACAGCTTCTGGGCCGAGTGGTCAGTTCCCTCTTCCCTGAGCGGGAAGAGTGGGTCCCACCGCGGATGGCAGCACCAAGCCGTCACCGAGTGCCGGCAGAAGGCGACGCAGAGGCGATACCTCCCGTGTCCGAGGCAGAGCTAGGGGCGGCGATCCTGGCCCTCAAAGTCAGGAAACGCGCCCCGGGCCCGGACGGCATCCCTGGGAAGGTCGTCGCCTTAGCGATGCCGGCACTCGAGGAGGAGACGCTGTCCCTCATGTCGGAGTGTGTGGCGTCGGGGAGATTCCCGCGGCGATGGAAGACCGGACGGCTCGTGCTGATTAGAAAGCACGGGCGCCCAGCTGAGGCACCGTCGGCCTACCGCCCCATCGTACTGCTCGACGAGACGTGCAAAATGTTTGAGCGAGTGCTCGCTGCGCGTCTCGTCAAGCACCTGGAGGGGGCGGGGCCCGATCTCAGCGACGGTCAGTTCGGCTTCCGTCGCGGGAAGTCGACTCTTGACGCCGTTTCCCGACTGCGGGGCAGCGTCGATGAGGCGATCGCCGGGGGCGGGGTGTTGTTGGCCGTGTCGCTCGACATCGCCAACGCCTTCAACACCCTCCCCTGGCAGACAATCGCCGAGGCCCTGAGGTACCACAACGTACCGTGGTACCTCAGGCGAATCCTTGCGGACTACTTCGTGGACCGGGTCATCACGTACTCGGGCCGAGACGGAGTGGTCCGCAAGGCTATGAGGTGTGGTGTTCCACAGGGGTCGGTACTTGGGCCGCTCCTGTGGAACATCGGGTACGACTGGGTCCTGCGCGGTGCTACTCTTCGGGGAGTCGGCGTACTTTGTTACGCCGACGATACCCTAGTGACCGCGCGGGGCCCCACGTTCCGCGACGCCGCCGTCCTAGCGACGGCAGGCGTCGCTCAAGTGGTGCGCCGAATCAGTGCGCTGGGCCTCCATGTCGCCCTCGAGAAGTCCGAGGCCCTCTTCTTCCATGGGCCTCGGCAGACGCCGCCTCGAGACACCACGATCGTGGTGGGGGGCACCTCCATCGCCGTCGGCCGCAGCCTCAAGTATCTGGGGCTGGTTCTCGACGGTCGGTGGGGGTTTGCGGAACATTTCCGGCAGCTGGCGCCGAAGGTGCTAGCGTTTGCCGGAATGCTCTCGCAGCTGCTCCCCAACGTAGGAGGACCGGGGTCTGCCTGCCGCCGTCTCTACGACGGTGTGGTGCGCTCTAAGGCGCTCTACGGAGCGCCTATCTGGGCGGAGGCACTCTGCCCGGCTAACGTTGCCCTGCTGCGTCGTCCGCAGCGGGCCATCGCGCAGAGGGCCGCACGAGCGTACCGCACCGTCTCCTACGAGACGGCGTGCGTCCTGGCGGGCAGTATCCCCTGGGATCTCGAGGCCGGCGTCCTCAAAAGGGTGTACGAGGAGGGCGCCCTGATTCGGCGAGCTGGTGGATGCCCGCCTCCGGAGGAGATCGAGCGCTGGAGGCAGGAGGCTCGCGACGATCTCTTCCGGACGTGGGATGCCAGAATGGAAGGGAGTCCGACGGCGTTCGTTAGGGCCGCTCGGCCCGTCCTGCGACAGTTTGTGGAGGGGGGTCATGGGGCTCCCACGTATCACCTCACCCAGCTTCTCACGGGTCACGGCTGCTTCGCCAAGTACCTGTGGGAAGTTGTGGGGGTAGAATCGGAGCCCCGGTGCCGCAACTGCACCAGCGGCGACCCCGACACGGCCCATCACACACGGGCCGTGTGCGAAGCATGGGACGGGCAAAGAGCGGCCCTGACGAGCGTCATCGGCGCTGATCTCTCGCTGCCGGCCATCGTGGAAGCCATGGCCGGCAGCGACCGGTGCTGGGCCGCCATCGCCTCGTTTGCCAGCGAGGTGATGACGGCCAAGAGAGAGGCCCTGCGGGAGCGGGAGCGAGCTGGGCTCACTCTCCCGCCCCGCAGGCCCCCAGCGAGGGGTCGCCGGCGTCAAGTGTTCGCCCGCGGCCCCGACTGAGAGTTGCCATGGGCGGTGGGTCGGGGGACCTGCCGCCCCCAGCCACGTGGCGGATGCGCCCTTGTTGTTCCGGGGGCGCATACCAACTCTAAGGTCAGGGGGGCCCCAACGATCTGGCCCCCCCGAGGCGAGCCTGCAAGGGCGCTCCTAGCCGGGTCGCGGTGAGCACTCCAAATTGAGTATCTCGCGGCTCGGCACTAGGCGAAGAGGAACACGTGGGGTTTAGTGGGTAGTCTGGCCCCCCTTCCGGAGGCCAGGAGTCCCACACGAAGCGGACCCATCGCCCCCGCGGTGGGCGAGCGAAGTGCGTAAATGCAGTCCCCACGTTAATAAAAAAAAAAAAAAAAAAAAAAAAAAAAAAAAACCTATCGCCGTGTGGAGCCGGCATAGAATAGCTCCACCCCATCTCCTCCCGTGGGTGTCGTAAAAGGCGACTAAGGGAAAATCGGAGCCGAATTTCAGGCTGCCGAGATGGGCGTGACCCGTCGTGCCGCACTCCAAACGTCCCTCTGCTTTAGCAGAGGGCGTATTGGAAAGCGAGTAGGTCAGAGGGGCTGGCACTTGAGTGCTAGCTCCGTCTGTGAGAGAGGGCTAGCCACCCTCTCGCATTCCGTAACCAACAGGGGCTCAGCAACGACCCGATTGGTGGCTACAAGAGGGTATGCTGAGAACCTGTTGGCCGGAGGGCTTGCCTTAATTGGCCGGCCCATGACAAGGACAGTCTATAACACCCGACAGCTAAGTCGATAAAACCTGTGGATACCGGCCGACCTCCACAGTACATAGGCTTATCCGGGTGCAGGGGGCACCGCCCGGATGGACTTCATTTCCCCCATACTCGTGGGTTAAGTTATGGATACTGAAACTAAAACTAATATTGAAAACGAAATTGATACCAATAAAAAAACGACTACTGGCAAGCCAACCGGATCATCTGATTGCAAGGGGGAGTTGCGAACCCCGTCACCACACCCGTTGGTGACGAAGGAGGCACGCGTCACCCTGACGCGATATAGCAGGGACTCGTCGGCGTCAAGTGACGCCTCAATGGTGGACGCGGACTCGCGCCCATCATCGCCGGGTCGGTTGTGGCGGAAACGCCTCAACTCCGACAGCTCCGGCCCAGTGGAGGTGAAGAAGAGAGGTCGCCCACCTACAACTGGGGAATACGTCGGCCTGGCGCAAGCCAAGGCCGACTTGAACAGGGCAAAGGAGCGGGAGCTGGAGCTCCGCGCCGAGAAGGAACTGGCGGAAGAGGTCCGACAGCAAAGGGAGTCTTACCTCCGTAAAACTCCCATACAGACGTCGGACCAAACACAATCTTCCGAGCCCGTCAGCGCAGATCAGCTGACGGTGTCCATCGAGGCGGCAGTGGCGGTGGTGCAAACCATCGCCACAAAGAGCTCCAAGCTCAAGGGGCAATATGTGCGGGACCTGAGGGTGGCCTGTAGCTCCATTTTGGAGCTCGCCCACCAACTCAAGGCCCGCACTGCTAACGAGGAGGTCGCCAACCTTCAGGTAGAGCTTGCTGCCGTACGGGCGGAAATGAAGGCCCTGAAGATGAGTCGCGAGGAGATGATCTTCATGATCGATGCGCGACTCGCGGGCTTCCAGGACCGCCTGCTGCCTGAGGTGCGCATCCGTCCGCCTCTCCAGGCGGACGAGAGGAACGCCGCCAGAGCCGCTGGTGCTGCCCGTGCTGCGGAACAAAGGGCCTCCAAGTCCAGCCGGAGGCCCGAGTCTTCTGCCGTTCTTCCCACTCCTTCCGCGCCTCCTCAGGCTCCGCCCCTCTCGCCCGTCGCGGCAGACGGGCAGAAGGATTCGGATCCCTGCCCCTCTGGGACGGTCCCGTCGGACGGGGAACCCAAGGGGAAAAAG
This sequence comes from Spilarctia lutea, assembly GCA_916048165.1. Lineage (NCBI taxonomy): Eukaryota > Metazoa > Arthropoda > Insecta > Lepidoptera > Erebidae > Spilarctia > Spilarctia lutea. The sequence goes on from OU696480.1 coordinate 40,991, forward strand.
AAAAAGCAGAAGGCAAAGAAACGGAGTGCAGCGGCGAAGGAGGCCGAAGCTGCCCGTCAGCCGCGCCCGCAGGCTCCCGCCGCCGCCCCGCCACCTGTGAAGGAGGCGTGGAGCGCCGTGGCGGCGCGGCCTAAGAAAAAGGCCACCCCAGCACCGCCGAGCGTCAAGGCACCCGCCAAGCCTCCGAAGAAGGCGAAGGCGAGTCGCAAACTCCGCGCCCCGACAACCGCTGCAGTGTGCCTCACACTGCAGCCGGGCGCTGTAGAGAAGGGGGTCACCTATTCCCAGGTGATCGCCAATGCCGAGAGGTCCATCGATATAAAGACTCTCGGCATTGACGGCCTCCGGTTCCGCACTGCCGTGACCGGGGGAAGGATCCTGGAGATAGGTGGCGCTGACAGGGCCACCAAGGCCGATAAATTGGCGGCCAAGCTTGAAGAGGTGCTGGGAGAGGAGGTCCGTATTGCCAGGCCGGAGAGGTGCGTAGAGTTGCGCATCTCAGGCCTGGGCGATGCGGCAACTAAGGAGGCGGTGGCCAAAATCCTGGCAGAAGAGGGAGGCTGCCCTGTCGCCTCCATCAAGGTGGGCGACATCAATCGCCCTCCCGGTCGACAGGGCACTGCCTGGCTGCGGTGTCCGGTTGCGGCGGCCAAAAAGTTAACGGACGGCCGCCGCATCGTCGTCGGGTGGTCAGCGGTCAAGCTGACCACCCTGGAGCCAAGGCCGGCGCGGTGCTTCCGCTGCCTGGAGCCGGGACACGTGGGGGCAAAGTGCGCTGCGAAGATCGAACGCAGCGCACTCTGCTTCCAATGCGGACAGGAGGGCCACAAGGCGGCCGCCTGCTCCGCGGACCCCAAGTGTCCCGTCTGTGCGGCGGAAGGTGTGGCGTCCGGCCACAGACTCGGCTCCGCGAAGTGCCAGGCAGCCTCCCGTAAGAGGGGGGGTCAGGCGAAACGCAAGGCGACAGGGGGGGTGGAACCCAAGACCACCCCAACGACCCTGTCGCCACCGTCCAATGAGGAGGAGATGGACACCGCCCAAACTTAATGGCTCCCCAAATCTCCGTGCTGCAGGCCAATGTCAACCACTGCGCCACGGCCCAGGACCTACTGGCCCAGACCGTGACGCAGTGGCAGACGACAGTGGCGGTAGTCGCCGAGCCGTATTACGTGCGCACTGGCCCCAACTGGGCCAGCGACAGCGACGGCTTGGTGGCTATCGTCGCCCAGCGAACCGGCCCCCACCAACTCGACAGAGTAGTGAGGGGCCGAGGGTGCGTCCTCGCCACGCTGGGCGACACTGCAGTGATTGGGGTGTACTTCTCGCCCAACAGAAGCCTCGCCGAGTTCGAGCAGTGGCTCACGGAGGTCGGGGCTCTGTTGGCGGACGCGCACCCCACTCCGGTCGTGGTAGCCGGGGATTTCAACGCCCACTCACGGGCGTGGGGATCTCCGAGGACCGACGGCCGGGGGGAGATATTGGAGGAGTGGGCGGTGTCTCACGGCTTGGTGCTGCTTAACAGGGGGACGGTACCCACGCTTGTGCGGCCCCAGGGCAGCTCGATAGTAGACCTGTCGTTTGCTAGTCCTGCCCTGGCTGGCCGCACTCGCAATTGGCGGGTCGTCAAGAATGTGGAGACCGCGTCGGACCATCGTTACATACGGTTCGACGTGGTCTCTCGCTCAGCGGCCATCCGAGGAGGAGATGGCAACCGTCCCCTTGCTGGAGAAGGTCCGCGGTGGCGCCTCGGTTCTCTGAACCGGGAACTGGCCCTAGAGGCGGCTATCGTCGAGCGCTGGGTTGCTGGTGGAGCGGAAAGCGGCCCAGACGCGGACGCGAGGTGCGATAGTCTCGCTGGGAAGCTGACTCGCGTCTGCGATGCGGCGATGCAGAGGGCGAGGCCAGCCCTCCCTCGGAGGCAAGTGTACTGGTGGCGTCCCCACCTTGCCGGGCTGCGTGCCGCAAGTCACGCGGCCCATAGGCAGTACACTCGCAGCCGCAGGAGGGCCGTCAGGGACCTCGCCCATGAAGAGGAACTGCTCGCCGCACATAGGGCCGCTCGTGCGGCCCTCAACTCGGCGATCAGAGCCGCCAAAGAGGAGGCCTGGAGGGAGTGGCTCGAGAGCCTGGATCGAGATCCGTGGGGGCGCCCGTACAAAACCGTGAGCCAGAAGCTCCGGCCCTGGGCGCCTCCCCTCACCAGAACTCTCGAGCCACAGCTTCTGGGCCGAGTGGTCAGTTCCCTCTTCCCTGAGCGGGAAGAGTGGGTCCCACCGCGGATGGCAGCGCCAAGCCGTCACCGAGTGCTGGCAGAAGGCGACGCAGAGGCGATACCTCCCGTGTCCGAGGCCGAGCTAGGGGCGGCGATCCTGGCCCTCAAAGTCAGGAAACGCGCCCCGGGCCCGGACGGCATCCCTGGGAAGGTCGTCGCCTTAGCGATGCCGGCACTCGAGGAGGAGACGCTGTCCCTCATGTCGGAGTGTGTGGCGTCGGGGAGATTCCCGCGACGATGGAAGACCGGACGGCTCGTGCTGATCAGGAAGCACGGGCGCCCAGCCGAGGCACCGTCGGCATACCGCCCCATCGTACTGCTCGACGAGACGTGCAAAATGTTTGAGCGAGTGCTCGCTGCGCGTCTCGTCAAGCACCTGGAGGGGGCGGGGCCCGATCTCAGCGACGGTCAGTTCGGCTTCCGTCGCGGGAAGTCGACTCTTGACGCCGTTTCCCGACTGCGGGGCAGCGTCGATGAGGCGATCGCCGGGGGCGGGGTGTTGTTGGCCGTGTCGCTCGACATCGCCAACGCCTTCAACACCCTCCCCTGGCAGACAATCGCCGAGGCCCTGAGGTACCACAACGTACCGTGGTACCTCAGGCGAATCCTTGCGGACTACTTCGTGGACCGGGTCATCACGTACTCGGGCCGAGACGGAGTGGTCCGCAAGGCTATGAGGTGTGGTGTTCCACAGGGGTCGGTACTTGGGCCGCTCCTGTGGAACATCGGGTACGACTGGGTCCTGCGCGGTGCTACTCTTCGGGGAGTCGGCGTACTTTGTTACGCCGACGATACCCTAGTGACCGCGCGGGGCCCCACGTTCCGCGACGCCGCCGTCCTAGCGACGGCAGGCGTCGCTCAAGTGGTGCGCCGAATCAGTGCGCTGGGCCTCCATGTCGCCCTCGAGAAGTCCGAGGCCCTCTTCTTCCATGGGCCTCGGCAGACGCCGCCTCGAGACACCACGATCGTGGTGGGGGGCACCTCCATCGCCGTCGGCCGCAGCCTCAAGTATCTGGGGCTGGTTCTCGACGGTCGGTGGGGGTTTGCGGAACATTTCCGGCAGCTGGCGCCGAAGGTGCTAGCGTTTGCCGGAATGCTCTCGCAGCTGCTCCCCAACGTAGGAGGACCGGGGTCTGCCTGCCGCCGTCTCTACGACGGTGTGGTGCGCTCTAAGGCGCTCTACGGAGCGCCTATCTGGGCGGAGGCTCTCTGCCCGGCTAACGTTGCCCTGCTGCGTCGTCCGCAGCGGGCCATCGCGCAGAGGGCCGCACGGGCGTACCGCACCGTCTCCTACGAGACGGCGTGCGTCCTGGCGGGCAGTATCCCCTGGGATCTCGAGGCCGGCGTCCTCAAAAGGGTGTACGAGGAGGGCGCCCTGATTCGGCGAGCTGGTGGATGCCCGCCTCCGGAGGAGATCGAGCGCTGGAGGCAGGAGGCTCGCGACGATCTCTTCCGGACGTGGGCTGCCAGAATGGAAGGGAGTCCGACGGCGTTCGTTAGGGCCGCTCGGCCCGTCCTGCGACAGTTTGTGGAGGGGGGTCATGGGGCTCCCACGTATCACCTCACCCAACTTCTCACGGGTCACGGCTGCTTCGCCAAGTACCTGTGGGAAGTTGTGGGGGTAGAATCGGAGCCCCGGTGCCGCAACTGCACCAGCGGCGACCCCGACACGGCCCATCACACCCGGGCCGTGTGCGAAGCATGGGACGGGCAAAGAGCGGCCCTGACGAGCGTCATCGGCGCTGATCTCTCGCTGCCGGCCATCGTGGAAGCCATGGCCGGCAGCGACCGGTGCTGGGCCGCCATCGCCTCGTTTGCCAGCGAGGTGATGACGGCCAAGAGAGAGGCCCTGCGGGAGCGGGAGCGAGCTGGGCTCACTCTCCCGCCCCGCAGGCCCCCAGCGAGGGGTCGCCGGCGTCAAGTGTTCGCCCGCGGCCCTGACTGAGAGTTGCCATGGGCGGTGGGTCGGGGGACCTGCCGCCCCCAGCCACGTGGCGGATGCGCCCTTGTTGTTCCGGGGGCGCATACCAACTCTAAGGTCAGGGGGGCCCCAACGATCTGGCCCCCCCCGAGGCGAGCCTGCAAGGGCGCTCCTAGCCGGGTCGCGGTGAGCACTCCAAATTGAGTATCTCGCGGCTCGGCACTAGGCGAAGAGGAACACGTGGGGTTTAGTGGGTAGTCTGGCCCCCATTCCGGAGGCCAGGAGTCCCACACGAAGCGGACCCATCGCCCCCGCGGTGGGCGAGCGAAGTGCGTAAATGCAGTCCCCACGTAAAAAAAAAAAAAAAAAAAAAAAAAAAAAAACCTAACCTAACCTTTTTTTTTTTTTTTTTTTTTTTTTACGTGTGGAAACCCCCTCGGGCCGTCACCCCGCCGGGGTTTGCGGCGGGGCGGTGTGTCGGAATCGAACCGACTAAAACCACACGGTGTGCCAACTCTGCGCCTGAGAAGGGAGGGGTCCGGGATCGCTGTTATTAACGCAAACCGGACCCCTCCCAGCGCCTGCCCGCACTGAAGCGGGCACCGTCTACTGTTAAAATCTCAATTTAGGCGACGCACGGCACACGCGTACGTCGCCCCTTCGCGGCTGGCCACTAAAGCGGATGGACGGGAAAACCCATCCCGTCCATCCGCGGCCACACTCAGGGCGGCATGAGGCGCAGATGGGCGCGCCTCCGCCGCCCGGTTCGCCGGCGGCGGATCGGGTCCGAGTGGAGATCGTCCTCTCGGGCCTTCTCCGCCGCCTCCTTCTGCGAGATTACTTCCTCGCAGAAGGTCGCGACCGCGGTAAAACTGCTGTCGCTACCGGCCATGGAGCGTATGATGGCCGGCAGCGACAGATCTCCTCCGATGACTGCAGTGAGGGCCCGGCGCTGCTCTGCCCAAGCGGGGCAGAACTCCAGCGTATGCTGGGCCGAGTCCTCACTGCAGTCGCAGTGGTGGCAGGCGGGACTCAGTTCCCTCCTAGCGACCGAGTGCAGGTACTTCCCGAAGCAACCGTGCCCGGAAAGCACCTGCGTCAGTCGGAAGGAAAGAGTCCCGTGCTGCCGCCCTGCCCACTCGAGGATGACCGGCTGGAGCGCCTCCACGGTGGCAAAGCCAGCGCGTGGAGCCTCCAGCCGGGACGACCAACGAGCCATCGTGGCTCGGCGAGCGGCTTCACGCCATTCGCGTACCTCTTCGGGCGGAGCACGATACCCGTACTCCGCCCGATATTCAGCCGCTCGCCGATAAACTTCGGCGAGCACTTCCGCCTCCAAATCCCACGGGGGTGTTCCGGCCAAGGCGCACGCCGCCTCCGTCGACACGGTGCGGTATCCGCGTATGGCTCTGACCGCCAATACCCTCTGAGGCCGCCAGAGGCGTGCCTTATTCTGGGCGGTCAGAGCCGGGACCCACACCGGTGACCCGTAAAGGGCCATCGACCGGACTACCCCCGTGTAGAGGTGTCTTGTTTCGACGCTGGCTCCACCCAGATTGGGCAAGAGTCGCCCAAGGGCGGAGGCAGCGTCGACCAGCTTAGGAGCAAGCTGTCGGAAGTGCTCGTCGAAGAGCCACCTACCGTCGAGGATCAGGCCCAGATACTTCATCTGGGCCCGAACCGGTACGAGGACCGAGTTGACTTCGATTGAGGCGCCGGGGGGTGGACCACGACGGGGCCCATGGAATAGCAGGGCCTCCGTCTTGTCAAGGGCCACCCGTAAGCCCAGCGCCTCGATGCGCCCAACCACCAGAGAAACACCCCTGGTGGCCAGGCGCGCCGCCTCTTGGAAATTTGCCCCCCGGGCTGTGACTAGAGTGTCATCGGCGTAACAAATTACGCCCAGCCCGGGGGGTAGACGACTACGTAGGACCCAGTCGTACCCCACGTTCCACAGGAGTGGTCCGAGGACAGACCCCTGTGGAACGCCGCACGACATGGGTCGCCGTCTCAAGACGCCATCTCGATCCTCGTACACGACGGTACGCTCCTCCAAATAGTCTGCCACCAGCCGCCTCAGGTACTCTGGCACCCCATGATACAGGAGTGCTTCCCTGATGCAGCTGAATGGCAGACTATTAAAGGCGTTGGCGATGTCCAAGGACACCGCCAACACCACGCCGCCACAGCCAACCGCCTCTTCGGTCACGGCCCTAAGGCGCACCACGGCATCGACCGTCGAACGCCCCTCTCGGAACCCGAATTGGGCGTCCGACAGGTCGGGCCCCACCTCGCTGAGATGCTGGACGATGCGGGCAGAGAGAATCCTCTCGAACAATTTGCCCGCCTCGTCCAGCAACACGATGGGCCTATAGGCCGCGACCGAATCGGCTGGCCGTCCCGGCTTCGGCAACAGGACCAGCTTCCCACATTTCCAGCACTCAGGGAAGCGTCCGGACGCCAGGCTGGCGTCCAAAACCTCCCTGAGGCGGTCCGACATATGGTCGAGGGCTCGGGCCATCACTCGGGGTGGTACCCCGTCCGGCCCGGGGGCGGTGTTCTTGGAACGGATCCGAAGAACAGCCGCCCCAACCTCCGATTCCCTAACGGGCGGCACCTCACTCCCTCCGTCCCCGTCGTCACTGGCCGGAACGGCCATCGACGGGGGCGTGTGCTCCGCCCGCTGCGGGAAAAGGCCCTCGACCACTTGCTGCAGGAAGCTGGGCTGGAGAGTCTCGGTAAGGGGGGGGCCCGCCGTGCGGAGCTTTTGACGCACCGCACGATATGGGCGACCCCAGGGGTCACGGTCGAGACTCTCCAGCATCTCCTTTCTCTTTGCCTCTTTGGCGCGGCAAATGGCCAGCTTCAGAGTCCTCCGCGCTTCGCGGTACTCCTCATGAAGCTGGCCCTCCTCCCCGTCTACGCGGTGGCGTCGCCGCCGGCATCGGGTGTAGGACCTCCGGGCACGAGTACAGGCCGCACGGAGGTCCGCCAACTCCTGGGACCACCAGTAGACCCCGTTCCGTGAAGGTCGACAACCCCGAACGCGGGGCATGGCCGCATCGCAGATCTGCGTAATCGCAGTGCGAAAGCGGCCAGCCCCCATGTCGACCTCCTCGGCCGGGGCCCGCGGAGACAGCCAAGACTGAACTATGGCCGCCTCCTCTAGCAGGTCCCTGTCGAGTTTGGCAACTGCCCACCGCGGAAAGCGGGAGGTATGCCGCGCCACGTGACCCCTACTGGGGCCCTGGGACCGGGAGAGCTCGAATCGGATATAGAGATGATCCGAGAGCGTCTCAACCTCATCCAGGACACACCAGTTCCTTACTCGTGCGGCAACAGCAGGGGTAGCGAACGAAAGGTCCACTATCGACCCCCCCTGCTGTCGCACGCACGTGTTGGTGGCGCCTCTGTTCAGCAAACAGAGGCCCACCGAAGCCGCCCATTCCACCACGGCATCGCCCCTGGCGTCCGTCGCTGGGGAACCCCACGCAATGGATTTTGCGTTGAAGTCCCCCAGCACGAGGACGTGCCCAGACGCAAGTCGCCGTATCGAGGTCTCCAAGTTGTTGAGGAAGACCTCGAAGTCGCTCAAACTCCGGTTGGGGGAGAAATAGACACCGTAAACGGTGATTCCCCCCCACTCGGCAGCCACATATCCAGAGCCCTTGTCTCTAAGCGACAAGGGCGGGGAACGAGCCGCCGAGGATGCAACCTAACCTAACCTAACCTAACCTAACCTAACCTAACCTTCGCCGTGTGGAGCCGGCATAGAATAGCTCCACCCCATCTCCTCCCGTGGGTGTCGTAAAAGGCGACTAAGGGAAAATCGGAGCCGAATTTCAGGCTGCCGAGATGGGCGTGACCCGTCGTGCCGCACTCCAAACGTCCCTCTGCTTTAGCAGAGGGCGTATTGGAAAGCGAGTAGGTCAGAGGGGCTGGCACTTGAGTGCTAGCTCCGTCTGTGAGAGAGGGCTAGCCACCCTCTCGCATTCCGTAACCAACAGGGGCTCAGCAACGACCCGATTGGTGGCTACAAGAGGGTATGCTGAGAACCTGTTGGCCGGAGGGCTTGCCTTAATTGGCCGGCCCATGACAAGGACAGTCTATAACACCCGACAGCTAAGTCGATAAAACCTGTGGATACCGGCCGACCTCCACAGTACATAGGCTTATCCGGGTGCAGGGGGCACCGCCCGGATGGACTTCATTTCCCCCATACTCGTGGGTTAAGTTATGGATACTGAAACTAAAACTAATATTGAAAACGAAATTGATACCAATAAAAAAACGACTACTGGCAAGCCAACCGGGTCATCTGATTGCAAGGGGGAGTTGCGAACCCCGTCACCACACCCGTTGGTGACGAAGGAGGCACGCGTCACCCTGACGCGATATAGCAGGGACTCGTCGGCGTCAAGTGACGCCTCAATGGTGGACGCGGACTCGCGCCCATCATCGCCGGGTCGGTTGTGGCGGAAACGCCTCAACTCCGACAGCTCCGGCCCAGTGGAGGTGAAGAAGAGAGGTCGCCCACCTACAACTGGGGAATACGTCGGCCTGGCGCAAGCCAAGGCCGACTTGAACAGGGCAAAGGAGCGGGAGCTGGAGCTCCGCGCCGAGAAGGAACTGGCGGAAGAGGTCCGACAGCAAAGGGAGTCTTACCTCCGTAAAACTCCCATACAGACGTCGGACCAAACACAATCTTCCGAGCCCGTCAGCGCAGATCAGCTGACGGTGTCCATCGAGGCGGCAGTGGCGGTGGTGCAAACCATCGCCACAAAGAGCTCCAAGCTCAAGGGGCAATATGTGCGGGACCTGAGGGTGGCCTGTAGCTCCATTTTGGAGCTCGCCCACCAACTCAAGGCCCGCACTGCTAACGAGGAGGTCGCCAACCTTCAGGTAGAGCTTGCTGCCGTACGGGCGGAAATGAAGGCCCTGAAGATGAGTCGCGAGGAGATGATCTTCATGATCGATGCGCGACTCGCGGGCTTCCAGGACCGCCTGCTGCCTGAGGTGCGCATCCGTCCGCCTCTCCAGGCGGACGAGAGGAACGCCGCCAGAGCCGCTGGTGCTGCCCGTGCTGCGGAACAAAGGGCCTCCAAGTCCAGCCGGAGGCCCGAGTCTTCTGCCGTTCTTCCCACTCCTTCCGCGCCTCCTCAGGCTCCGCCCCTCTCGCCCGTCGCGGCAGACGGGCAGAAGGATTCGGATCCCTGCCCCTCTGGGACGGTCCCGTCGGACGGGGAACCCAAGGGGAAAAAGAAAAAGCAGAAGGCAAAGAAACGGAGTGCAGCGGCGAAGGAGGCCGAAGCTGCCCGTCAGCCGCGCCCGCAGGCTCCCGCCGCCGCCCCGCCACCTGTGAAGGAGGCGTGGAGCGCCGTGGCGGCGCGGCCTAAGAAAAAGGCCACCCCAGCACCGCCGAGCGTCAAGGCACCCGCCAAGCCTCCGAAGAAGGCGAAGGCGAGTCGCAAACTCCGCGCCCCGACAACCGCTGCAGTGTGCCTCACACTGCAGCCGGGCGCTGTAGAGAAGGGGGTCACCTATTCCCAGGTGATCGCCAATGCCGAGAGGTCCATCGATATAAAGACTCTCGGCATTGACGGCCTCCGGTTCCGCACTGCCGTGACCGGGGGAAGGATCCTGGAGATAGGTGGCGCTGACAGGGCCACCAAGGCCGATAAATTGGCGGCCAAGCTTGAAGAGGTGCTGGGAGAGGAGGTCCGTATTGCCAGGCCGGAGAGGTGCGTAGAGTTGCGCATCTCAGGCCTGGGCGATGCGGCAACTAAGGAGGCGGTGGCCAAAATCCTGGCAGAAGAGGGAGGCTGCCCTGTCGCCTCCATCAAGGTGGGCGACATCAATCGCCCACCCGGTCGACAGGGCACTGCCTGGCTGCGGTGTCCGGTTGCGGCGGCCAAAAAGTTAACGGACGGCCGCCGCATCGTCGTCGGGTGGTCAGCGGTCAAGCTGACCACCCTGGAGCCAAGGCCGGCGCGGTGCTTCCGCTGCCTGGAGCCGGGACACATGGGGGCAAAGTGCGCTGCGAAGATCGACCGCAGCGCACTCTGCTTCCAATGCGGACAGGAGGGCCACAAGGCGGCCGCCTGCTCCGCGGACCCCAAGTGTCCCGTCTGTGCGGCGGAAGGTGTGGCGTCCGGCCACAGACTCGGCTCCGCGAAGTGCCAGGCAGCCTCCCGTAAGAGGGGGGGTCAGGCGAAACGCAAGGCGACAGGGGGGGTGGAACCCAAGACCACCCCAACGACCCTGTCGCCACCGTCCAATGAGGAGGAGATGGACACCGCCCAAACTTAATGGCTCCCCAAATCTCCGTGCTGCAGGCCAATGTCAACCACTGCGCCACGGCCCAGGACCTACTGGCCCAGACCGTGACGCAGTGGCAGACGACAGTGGCGGTAGTCGCCGAGCCGTATTACGTGCGCACTGGCCCCAACTGGGCCAGCGACAGCGACGGCTTGGTGGCTATCGTCGCCCAGCGAACCGGCCCCCACCAACTCGACAGAGTAGTGAGGGGCCGAGGGTGCGTCCTCGCCACGCTGGGCGACACTGCAGTGATTGGGGTGTACTTCTCGCCCAACAGAAGCCTCGCCGAGTTCGAGCAGTGGCTCACGGAGGTCGGGGCTCTGTTGGCGGACGCGCACCCCACTCCGGTCGTGGTAGCCGGGGATTTCAACGCCCACTCACGGGCGTGGGGATCTCCGAGGACCGACGGCCGGGGGGAGATATTGGAGGAGTGGGCGGTGTCTCACGGCTTGGTGCTGCTCAACAGGGGGACGGTACCCACGCTTGTGCGGCCCCAGGGCAGCTCGATAGTAGACCTGTCGTTTGCTAGTCCTGCCCTGGCTGGCCGCACTCGCAATTGGCGGGTCGTCAAGAATGTGGAGACCGCGTCGGACCATCGTTACATACGGTTCGACGTGGTCTCTCGCTCAGCGGCCATCCGAGGAGGAGATGGCAACCGTCCCCTTGCTGGAGAAGGTCCGCGGTGGCGCCTCGGTTCTCTGAACCGGGAACTGGCCCTAGAGGCGGCTATCGTCGAGCGCTGGGTTGCTGGTGGAGCGGAAAGCGGCCCAGACGCGGACGCGAGGTGCGATAGTCTCGCTGGGAAGCTGACTCGCGTCTGCGATGCGGCGATGCAGAGGGCGAGGCCAGCCCTCCCTCGGAGGCAAGTGTACTGGTGGCGTCCCCACCTTGCCGGGCTGCGTGCCGCAAGTCACGCGGCCCATAGGCAGTACACTCGCAGCCGCAGGAGGGCCGTCAGGGACCTCGCCCATGAAGAGGAACTGCTCGCCGCACATAGGGCCGCTCGTGCGGCCCTCAACTCGGCGATCAGAGCCGCCAAAGAGGAGGCCTGGAGGGAGTGGCTCGAGAGCCTGGATCGAGATCCGTGGGGGCGCCCGTACAAAACCGTGAGCCAGAAGCTCCGGCCCTGGGCGCCTCCCCTCACCAGAACTCTCGAGCCACAGCTTCTGGGCCGAGTGGTCAGTTCCCTCTTCCCTGAGCGGGAAGAGTGGGTCCCACCGCGGATGGCAGCGCCAAGCCGTCACCGAGTGCTGGCAGAAGGCGACGCAGAGGCGATACCTCCCGTGTCCGAGGCCGAGCTAGGGGCGGCGATCCTGGCCCTCAAAGTCAGGAAACGCGCCCCGGGCCCGGACGGCATCCCTGGGAAGGTCGTCGCCTTAGCGATGCCGGCACTCGAGGAGGAGACGCTGTCCCTCATGTCGGAGTGTGTGGCGTCGGGGAGATTCCCGCGACGATGGAAGACCGGACGGCTCGTGCTGATCAGGAAGCACGGGCGCCCAGCCGAGGCACCGTCGGCATACCGCCCCATCGTACTGCTCGACGAGACGTGCAAAATGTTTGAGCGAGTGCTCGCTGCGCGTCTCGTCAAGCACCTGGAGGGGGCGGGGCCCGATCTCAGCGACGGTCAGTTCGGCTTCCGTCGCGGGAAGTCGACTCTTGACGCCGTTTCCCGACTGCGGGGCAGCGTCGATGAGGCGATCGCCGGGGGCGGGGTGTTGTTGGCCGTGTCGCTCGACATCGCCAACGCCTTCAACACCCTCCCCTGGCAGACAATCGCCGAGGCCCTGAGGTACCACAACGTACCGTGGTACCTCAGGCGAATCCTTGCGGACTACTTCGTGGACCGGGTCATCACGTACTCGGGCCGAGACGGAGTGGTCCGCAAGGCTATGAGGTGTGGTGTTCCACAGGGGTCGGTACTTGGGCCGCTCCTGTGGAACATCGGGTACGACTGGGTCCTGCGCGGTGCTACTCTTCGGGGAGTCGGCGTACTTTGTTACGCCGACGATACCCTAGTGACCGCGCGGGGCCCCACGTTCCGCGACGCCGCCGTCCTAGCGACGGCAGGCGTCGCTCAAGTGGTGCGCCGAATCAGTGCGCTGGGCCTCCATGTCGCCCTCGAGAAGTCCGAGGCCCTCTTCTTCCATGGGCCTCGGCAGACGCCGCCTCGAGACACCACGATCGTGGTGGGGGGCACCTCCATCGCCGTCGGCCGCAGCCTCAAGTATCTGGGGCTGGTTCTCGACGGTCGGTGGGGGTTTGCGGAACATTTCCGGCAGCTGGCGCCGAAGGTGCTAGCGTTTGCCGGAATGCTCTCGCAGCTGCTCCCCAACGTAGGAGGACCGGGGTCTGCCTGCCGCCGTCTCTACGACGGTGTGGTGCGCTCTAAGGCGCTCTACGGAGCGCCTATCTGGGCGGAGGCTCTCTGCCCGGCTAACGTTGCCCTGCTGCGTCGTCCGCAGCGGGCCATCGCGCAGAGGGCCGCACGGGCGTACCGCACCGTCTCCTACGAGACGGCGTGCGTCCTGGCGGGCAGTATCCCCTGGGATCTCGAGGCCGGCGTCCTCAAAAGGGTGTACGAGGAGGGCGCCCTGATTCGGCGAGCTGGTGGATGCCCGCCTCCGGAGGAGATCGAGCGCTGGAGGCAGGAGGCTCGCGACGATCTCTTCCGGACGTGGGATGCCAAAATGGAAGGGAGTCCGACGGCGTTCGTTAGGGCCGCTCGGCCCGTCCTGCGACAGTTTGTGGAGGGGGGTCATGGGGCTCCCACGTATCACCTCACCCAGCTTCTCACGGGTCACGGCTGCTTCGCCAAGTACCTGTGGGAAGTTGTGGGGGTAGAATCGGAGCCCCGGTGCCGCAACTGCACCAGCGGCGACCCCGACACGGCCCATCACACCCGGGCCGTGTGCGAAGCATGGGACGGGCAAAGAGCGGCCCTGACGAGCGTCATCGGCGCTGATCTCTCGCTGCCGGCCATCGTGGAAGCCATGGCCGGCAGCGACCGGTGCTGGGCCGCCATCGCCTCGTTTGCCAGCGAGGTGATGACGGCCAAGAGAGAGGCCCTGCGGGAGCGGGAGCGAGCTGGGCTCACTCTCCCGCCCCGCAGGCCCCCAGCGAGGGGTCGCCGGCGTCAAGTGTTCGCCCGCGGCCCCGACTGAGAGTTGCCATGGGCGGTGGGTCGGGGGACCTGCCGCCCCCAGCCACGTGGCGGATGCGCCCTTGTTGTTCCGGGGGTGCATACCAACTCTAAGGTCAGGGGGGCCCCAACGATCTGGCCCCCCCGAGGCGAGCCTGCAAGGGCGCTCCTAGCCGGGTCGCGGTGAGCACTCCAAATTGAGTATCTCGCGGCTCGGCACTAGGCGAAGAGGAACACGTGGGGTTTAGTGGGTAGTCTGGCCCCCCTTCCGGAGGCCAGGAGTCCCACACGAAGCGGACCCATCGCCCCCGCGGTGGGCGAGCGAAGTGCGTAAATGCAGTCCCCACGTTAAAAAAAAAAAAAAAAAAAAAAAAACCTAACCTAACCTAACCTAACCTAACCTAACCTTTTTTTTTTTTTTTTTTTTTTTTTTTTTACGTGTGGAAACCCCCTCGGGCCGTCACCCCGCCGGGGTTTGCGGCGGGGCGGTGTGTCGGAATCGAACCGACTAAAACCACACGGTGTGCCAACTCTGCGCCTGAGAAAGGGAGGGGTCCGGGATCGCTGTTATTAACGCAAACCGGACCCCTCCCAGCGCCTGCCCGCACTGAAGCGGGCACCTTCTTCTAGTAAAATCTCAATTTAGGCGACGCACGGCACACGCGTGCGTCGCCCCTTCGCGGCTGGCCACTAAAGCGGATGGACGGGAAAACCCATCCCGTCCATCCGCGGCCACACTCAGGGCGGCATGAGGCGCAGATGGGCGCGCCTCCGCCGCCCGGTTCGCCGGCGGCGGATCGGGTCCGAGTGGAGATCGTCCTCTCGGGCCTTCTCCGCCGCCTCCTTCTGCGAGATTACTTCCTCGCAGAAGGTCGCGACCGCGGTAAAACTGCTGTCGCTACCGGCCATGGAGCGTATGATGGCCGGTAGCGACAGATCTCCTCCAATGACTGCAGTGAGGGCCCGGCGCTGATCCGCCCAAGCGGGGCAGATCTCCAGCGTGTGCTGGGCCGAGTCCTCACTGCAGTCGCAGTGGTGGCAGGCGGGACTCAATTCCCTCCTAGCGACCGAGTGCAGGTACTTTCCGAAGCAACCATGCCCGGAAAGCACCTGCGTCAGCCGGAAGGAAAGGGTCCCGTGCTGCCGCCCTGCCCACTCGAGGATGACCGGCTGGAGCGCCTCCACGGTGGCAAAGCCAGCGCGTGGAGCCTCCAGCCGGAAAGACCAACGAGCCATCGTGGCTCGGCGAGCGGCTTCACGCCATTCGCGTACCTCTTCGGGCGGAGCACGATACCCGTACTCCGCCCGATGTTCAGCCGCTCGCCGATAAACTTCGGCGAGCACTTCCGCCTCCAAATCCCACGGGGGTGTTCCGGCCAAGGCGCAGGCCGCCTCGGTGGACACCGTGCGGTATCCGCGTATGGCTCTGACTGCCAATACCCTCTGAGGGCGCCAAAGGCGCGCCTTGTTCTGGGCAGTCAGAGCCTCCACCCACACCGGTGACCCATACAGGGCCATCGACCGGACCACCCCCGTGAAGAGGTTCCTTGTAGCGACGCTGGCTCCACCCAAGTTGGGCAAAAGACGCCCAAGGGCGGAGGCAGCGTCGACCAGCCTTGGGGAAAGCTGTCGGAAGTGCTCGTCGAAGAGCCACCTACCGTCGAGGATCAGGCCCAGATACCTCATCTGGGCCCGAACCGGTACGAGGACCGAGTTGACTACGATAGAGGCGCCGGGGGGTGGACCACGACGGGGCCCATGAAATAGCAGGGCCTCCGTCTTGTCAAGGGCCACCCGTAAGCCCAGCGCCTCGATGCGCCCAACCACCAGAGAGACACCCCTGGTGGCCAGGCGCGCCGCCTCTTGGAAATTTGCCCCCCGGGCTGTGACTAGGGTGTCATCGGCGTAACAAATTACGCCCAGCCCGGGGGGTAGACGACTACGTAGGACCCAGTCGTACCCCACGTTCCACAGGAGTGGTCCGAGGACAGACCCCTGCGGAACGCCGCACGACATGGGTCGCCGTCTCAAGACGCCATCTCGATCCTCGTACACGACGGTACGCTCCTCCAAATAGTCTGCCACCAGCCGCCTCAGGTACTCTGGCACCCCATGATACAGGAGTGCTTCCCTGATGCAGCTGAATGGCAGACTATTAAAGGCGTTGGCGATGTCCAAGGACACCGCCAACACCACGCCGCCACAGCCAACCGCCTCTTCGGTCACGGCCCTAAGGCGCATCACGGCATCGACCGTCGAACGCCCCTCTCGGAACCCGAATTGGGCGTCCGACAGGTCGGGCCCCACCTCGCTGAGATGCTGGACGATGCGGGCAGAGAGAATCCTCTCGAACAATTTGCCCGCCTCGTCCAGCAACACGATGGGCCTATAGGCCGCGACCGAATCGGCCGGCCGTCCCGGCTTCTGCAGTAGGACCAGCTTCCCGCATTTCCAGCACTCAGGGAAGCGTCCGGACGCCAGGCTGGCGTCCAAAACCTCCCTGAGGCGGTCCGACATATGGTCGAGGGCTCGGGCCATCACTCGGGGTGGTACCCCGTCCGGCCCGGGGGCGGTGTTCTTGGAACGGATCCGAAGAACAGCCGCCCCAACCTCCGATTCCCTAACGGGCGGCACCTCACTCCCTCCGTCCCCGTCGTCTCTGGCCGGACCGGCCATCGACGGGGGCGTGTGCTCCGCCCGCTGCGGGAAAAGGCCCTCGACCACCTGCTGCAGGAAGCTGGGCTGGAGAGTCTCGGTAAGGGGGGGGCCCGCCGTGCGGAGCTTTTGTCGCACCGCACGATATGGGCGACCCCAGGGGTCACGATCGAGACTCTCCAGCATCTCCTTTCTTTTTGCCTCTTTGGCGCGGCAAATGGCCAGCTTCAGAGTTTTCCGCGCTTCGCGGTACTCCTCATGAAGCCGGCCCTCCTCCCCGTCTACGCGGTGGCGTCGCCGCCGACATCGGGTGTAGGACCTCCGGGCACGAGTACAGGCCGCACGGAGGTCCGCCAACTCCTGGGACCACCAGTAGACCCCGTTCCGTGAAGGTCGACAACCCCGAACGCGGGGCATGGCCGCATCGCAGATTTGCGTAATCGCAGAGCGAAAGCGGCCAGCCCCCATGTCGACCTCCTCGGCCGGGGCCCGCGGAGACAGCCAAGATTGAACTATGGCCGCCTCCTCTAGCAGGTCCCTGTTGAGTTTGGCAACTGCCCACCGCGGAAAGCGGGAGGTATGCCGCGCCACGTGACCCCTACTGGGGCCCTGGGACCGGGAGAGCTCGAATCGGATGTACAGGTGATCCGAGAGCGTCTCAACCTCATCCAGGACACACCAGTTCCTTACTCGTGCGGCAACAGCAGGGGTAGCGAACGAAAGGTCCACTATCGACCCCCCCTGCTGTCGCACGCACGTGTTGGTGGCGCCTCTGTTCAGCAAACAGAGGCCCACCGAAGCCGCCCACTCCACAACGGCATCGCCCCTGGCGTCCGTCGCTGGGGAACCCCACGCAATGGATTTTGCGTTGAAGTCCCCCAGCACGAGGACGTGCCCAGACGCTAGTCGCCGCATCGAGGTCTCCAAGTTGTTAAGGAAGACCTCGAAGTCGCTCAAACTCCGATTGGGGGAGAAGTAAACACCGTAAACGGTTATTCCCCCCCACTCGGCGGCCACATATCCAGAGCCCTTGTCTCTAAGCGACAAGGGCGGGGAACGAGCCGCCGAGGAGCCGACGACTGCCACGGAGCCATCCCGGTCACCCATCCAGTTTGGACGGGGAGGGACGTAATAGGGCTCCGCGACTACGGCAACACCTATCGACCACTGCGCCATGGTTTGCAGGAAGAGATCCTGCGCCGCGGCGCAGTGGTTGAGGTTCGTCTGGACAAGGAGGTTGGAGACTTGATCCATTTATTGGATCGTCTCTACAACCTCCTCCATGGGCGACGACGTGGTCGCACGAACGTCGTCGGAGGCAGCCTGGGTCGACAGGCTAGCCCCCGACGTCTGCCGAGAAGCTCGGGGAGGCTTGCAGCCCCCCTGCCCCATCTGGTGATTGGCGGGCTTGTTGCCCGCCGCACACACGGGGCAGTGAGGGGCGGCAGAGCATTCTGCCGCCTTGTGCCCCGGTCGACCGCAGCGGAAACACAGTCCGCTGCAGTCAAAGCAACTGGCGCACTTGGCGCGTGTGTGTCCCGCGGCCAGGCACTTGAAGCACCTCATCGGTCTCGCCGCCAGGACTGTAACCCTGGCGCTCACGAAACCGATGAGGAGCCGGCCGGCGTCGCCCAGTACTCTGGCCGACGCCACGGGACAACTGACCCACACAGCGCCAAGCCCCCCAGGACCGGGGCGGATGGTGCCGACCCTGACTTTGTCCGCGCTGCATGCAGTCTTCTCTGCAACTACAGCGCGGACATCCTCGGCCGTCACCGAATCGTCCAGGCCCGAGATGCGCAACTCAGCGCATTTCGTGGGCCTGGCGATCCTGACACCATCCGTATCTGCAAACGCAGCCCTCAGCTTCTCGGCAGCGGAGTCCGCCGATTTTACGCCATCAGCCCCAGGGAACTCGAGTATACGAGCTCCCGTCTGGGAGAGGCGCAGGCGGACTCCTGCCGTCTCAAACTCTCCGGCGAGACTGTCCCGGGCCTTCTTGAAGAAGGCCGCGTAAGACAGCCCGCCGGTTGTCGCCTCCGGTGACAGGGTCACCACCACAGCCGCGGATTTCGGCATCTGTAGTTTCCGCGGCTTCTTGCGGGTGGCCCCTGCCACCGGTGGCGCCTGCGGGCCAGAGGCTGCCTGACGGGCAGCCTTTCTGGCCCGCTTGCGGGACTTCTTGGACCCTCCAACTACCTGCCAACCCTCATTGGAGGGGGCAGACGTGGAGGGTCCAGGCAGAGGCACAGGCGTTGGAGTGGGGAGCGGAGTAGTCTCCGCTCCAGCCCTTACCGCCGCTTTCGGCCCCGGCCTCGGCGCAGCAGCCTTGGCCGGAGCCTTGGCCTGAGACTTGGCCGGAGCCTTGCCCTGACGTGCTCCTAGGGCAGCCGCAGGAGCCGGCCTCGATACCGCCGCCGAGAACGATACCCGACCCCCCACCACTGGAAGAGGGGTCGTCGCCGGTGCGACCTTCGGCTTCGGTACCGCAAGCGGCGGCCGAACAGAAGGGGCCGGAGGCAGCCTCGACAGCAGCCCAGCCAGCCGACCGTCGATCAGGTGCCCCACCGCCACGAGTATTTGTCCCAGATATGCGTCTGGGACCTCGGGCTCGGTGGGGGCACTACGCGATGAAGACGACGGGGCAGGGGCCCCTCGCTCCGGGCGCTCCGCCCGAAATTGGGCGAACTGAGCGCTCAGTTCAGCCACCTGCCCCGTCAAACGGTCGTTGGCCGTCTGGAGGCGGGCCACGTCTCCGGCTAGGGTCTCCACGACCCCCGCAATGGTGGAGGAGGAGTCCTTCAGGGCTCTCACAAAGGAGCCCTTCAGGTTAACGGACTTGGTGGCCACCTTGTGGATGATGGCCACCGCCGCCTGCGCCCTCTCCTGCAGAGAGGCCGGCGATTGGGACTCTAAAACCCCATCCGCCGGCCCCCTGATGATATGCAGGAGACCCGCCATTTCCTCCTCCGCCTGCAGCTCGCCATCAGTCCTCGCCCTCTTATAGGATTCCGCCTTGCTAAAGGCGGAACCTGACGAGGCCGAGGCTGGGGTGCGAGACCTTCCTCTTTGGCCGCTCCCAATTTTAGGCGGCAACATGTCTTGCGACGTGTCGCTCCCGCCGCCAATGTCCCCGGAGATTGCGCGTTTGCGGGTGTCCAATGCCTCCGTCTCCATCGGCTCCAGTGCGTCCACAGTCGCACTGGAGCTGGCAACCGCGCCATCCGTAGCGGACTTGGAGCGCACGCGCTCCGATCTTCGGCTCCCAGAAGCCAGATTGACTCCTGGGAGCCCCACCGAAATGGGCGTCCCGGGCCGGACGTCCTCCTCGGCAGACGATTGCTCGTCTGCCTTCCGGAACTGCCCCTTGGCGTTCCTCCTTTCCTTCCTCTCTCTCCTTTTCCCTTCATTCTCAGATCCGTTTTTCTTGCCTATGTTCGTTGTATTTGTATCAGTCCTTGTTTTCAATAAATTTGTTTCAATGTCCATAATTAAACCCACGAGATGGGGAGAACTAAAAGTCGACCCGGGCAGAGATCCCCAATACCCGGGCAAGCCTATTACTGTGGAGGTCGGCCGGTATCCACAGGTTTTTACGACTTAGCTGTCGGGTGTTATAGACTATCCTTGTCATGGGCCGGCCAATCAAGGCAAGCCCTCCGGCCATCAGGTTCTCAGCGTACCCTCCTGGAGCCACCAGTCAGGTCGTTGTTGAGCCCCTAATGGTTACGGAATGCGAGAGGGTGGCTAGCCCTCTCTCACAGACGGAGCTAACACTCACGTGCCAGCCCCTCTGTCCTACTCGCTCTCCATCACGCCCTCTGCTAAAGCAGAGGGACGTTTGGAGTGCAGCACGACGGGTCACGCCCATCTCGGCAGTCTTAAAACAGACTCCGTCGTTTTTGATCCCATTTAGTCTGGAGTCTCACCCTGGGCCAATCCGGCATGAGTAGCTCTACCCGGCACAGCCCCAGAGATCATTGACCCACGCAAGCCCCACCACGACGACAACGTAGGGATACATTGGGGGGAACCTAACCTAACCTAACCTAACCTAACCTAACCTTGCCTCACAAAGCCAAAAGGTCTCACAGCCAGTCCCCCAGACCTATGCCAGTGTCGCAGCGGCCGGACCCCGGCGCCGGCCGGCACTCCACTCTTTGGCTGTCACCTCTAAGGACAGACAGGAGACGGCCGGAGAGGTGTTCACCAGAGTGGAGAAGGCGGTCGACGCCAGGCGTACTGGCCTTAAAATATCAAAAGCCAGGAAGGCGAAGAACAGCGTCGTCATCCTGGGCTGCGACACAAAGGAGGAGTTGGCGAGGGTGAAAACCCAGATTGAAGATAAAGGCGAGGGGCTCGTGGTGGAGCCCATGACGAACAAGGACCCGCTGGTCGTCCTCAAGGATGTCCATGCGGAGAACGACAAGGAAGACATAATAACAGCAATATGTAAACAAAACGCGGAAGTCTTCATGGGCCTACCACGGGAAGAAGGGGAGGCCAACATTAGAATAAAATACAAGAAAAGAACTAGGAACCCGGGGACCTCCCACATCGTCCTACAAGTGGGACCAAAGACATGGCAAAGGATGACGGCGGCGGGGGTGCTCTACTTGGGCCTACAAAGGGTCAGGGTGGAGGACCAGTCGCCGCTCATCCAGTGCACGAAGTGCCTGGCATTCGGCCACGGTCGCAAGTTCTGCACTGAGGGTGCGGACAGATGTAGCCACTGTGGAGGCCCGCACTTGCGCAAAGACTGCGCAGACTACAGTGCGGGTTCGGTGCCGCGGTGCTGCAACTGTTCGCACTCTGGGTCGCGGAGCATAGACCATAACGCCTTTAGCGCCGAGTGCCCTAGCCGTGCCAAATGGGACTACTTAGCGAGGGAGACCACGGCTTATCCCTGACGACACACTAGCACACAGATACACACTACACAAAGACACACATAAACTAACACTGATATAAAGATTATATTATAATAATATAGGAATATATCAAAACATGCACACAAACAATAAACACTAGATTACACCTATTTTGACAGACAAACATGGACTGAAACAGTTCACAAATAAGAAAGTAGCAATAATATATATTATCACATATATATTATTTGTTAAGGATTGTTATAAAGGAAGGAGTGAACTGTGGAGGGAAACACACATGTACAGAACACAAAACATGCACACTAAAACAAAGAAACTACACACAAAAACGTGTCGTGGAAAGCTGGTCACCCCGACCATAATGGGGGCGATGTGTGAGGCCTCTGATTGACAAAACATAGTGTCCCATACAAACATGTGATGATAAGATAAAATTAATAGGCGTGTAATTAAATGTTAAAAATAAATAGCTAAGACAAAAATGACAGGCTGCAAATAGTAAAATATTAGTATGAGAAATATAAGTATGTATTGTGACGTAAAAAATGAATATATGTGTGTAATACGTGTGAATAATTAATAGTAAGGATAAATAGATGACGATAAATATATAAGTGTAGAACATATTAATGAGAATTATAAAATATAGACAAATTAAATATATATGGAATAACACGGCGATCCATGCTAGTGCAAGATGGCGGCGCAACTTTATGCCTCAAGCTCCGTTGCCTAGCAACGGAGAATGAGACAAAAAGGTAAACAATAACAAACAGTTGGAGCAATATGCTTCTGTAAATGAAAATGAAAAATCTTTGGTGTGATATATGTATATAACTAAACAATTGTATGTACCATGTGTACATATGTGTCATAAAGGTTTTAAATATGAACAGTAAACTAAAAATAATACATGTATGGGAGATATTGTGGGATATATATAGATGACATGAAAAATTATGTGAGTAAATAGATTATAAATATATAAAACACAACAGATGGACAAATGTGTATCTGTAGAAACTGTGTGTACGCTGCAGACACACAGTTGAACATATTAATCACAGAGGTTAAGCAACATTGGGTGAGGTCGGAGCATGGATGGGTGACCACCCGGAAATTATTTTTGTTAAATTTTTTGAAAAATATTGTTATAAAGGATTGAATTAAATATAAATTGTGAATTGTAAATATAAAAACTGGAAGTATATATAAGTAAATTTATATTATAAAAGTTAAAATTGTATGAATGACAAATTAGCGACTACCGAAGTGAAGCAACATTGGGTGAGGTCGGAGCTTGGATGGGTGACCGCCCGAAAATTATTTTTGTTATAAAATTATTTTCTTTTTTCTTTTAGAATGTATATTATAAGGATAAAAATAAATAAAATAGGGAATGTAAATATAAAAATTAGAAGTATATATATATAAATAAATATAAATTGTAAAAATTTAAATATGTAAATGGTAAATTAAATAATAGGAATAATAAATGTATGAGAAATGTACTGGAGGACATACGAGTGAAATAAAATAATGTTGTAAATAAATAAATAGTAATATAGACAAATATGTGTACATGTAAAATATGTATGGAAGGGAAATCTATTGAGGTTACCATATGTTATTGTTGTTGCTATCACGGGTATCGCTATTGTTGCTTATCCTCATCACCACTATTGTCATCTTTCATCATCATCACCACTATTGTCGTCTCTCATCATCATCACCACTATTATTATCTTTCATCATCATCACCAATTTCATCATCATCACCACTTTCATCATCATCACCAATTTCATCATCATCACCATTTTCATCATCATCACCAATTTCATCATCATCACCAATTTCATCATCATCACCATTTTCATCATCATCACCATTTTCATCATCATCACCATTTTCATCTTCATCACCATTTTCATCACTTTCATCATTTTCATCATCATCACCATTTTCATCATCATCACCAATTTCATCATCATCACCATTTTCATCATCATCACCAATTTCATCATCATCACCATTTTCATCATCATCACCATTTTCATCATTTTCATCACTTTCATCATAATCATCAATATCATCATTTTCACGATTTAGAAATTATGTAAAACTTTGAAATAAACATAATATATGTATAAAAATTTATAGAAAGTAAACAGACACAAAATAATATGTTGTAACAAATAAGATAGAACACAAATAAATGGTTGTAACAGATGGGCGAATGTATGTGTGCGACAATCTAAAAGTGCCGAACACATATATCTGCACATATTTAATATATTATATATACATATATATCAAATTATATCGACATCACTACACACAGCACTATATATATACACAAACAGATATACAAGGTCCTGGCAATTTAAACAGTCGGGGAAAAGAGATAAGGCAGCAACGCCCTGCGATGGCGGGTGCCTGCTACTAAAAAAAAAAAAAAAAAAAAAAAAAAAAAAAAAAAAAAAAAAAACCTAACCTAACCTAACCTAACCTAACCTAACCTAACCTAACCTAACCTAACCTAACCTAACCTAACCTTGGTGCGCTCTAAGGCGCTCTACGGAGCGCCTATCTGGGCGGAGGCACTCTGCCCGGCTAACGTTGCCCTGCTGCGTCGTCCGCAGCGGGCCATCGCGCAGAGGGCCGCACGGGCGTACCGCACCGTCTCCTACGAGACGGCGTGCGTCCTGGCGGGCAGTATCCCCTGGGATCTCGAGGCCGGCGTCCTCAAAAGGGTGTACGAGGAGGGCGCCCTGATTCGGCGAGCTGGTGGATGCCCGTCTCCGGAGGAGATCGAGCGCTGGAGGCAGGAGGCTCGCGACGATCTCTTCCGGACGTGGGCTGCCAGAATGGAAGGGAGTCCGACGGCGTTCGTTAGGGCCGCTCGGCCCGTCCTGCGACAGTTTGTGGAGGGGGGTCATGGGGCTCCCACGTATCACCTCACCCAACTTCTCACGGGTCACGGCTGCTTCGCCAAGTACCTGTGGGAAGTTGTGGGGGTAGAATCGGAGCCCCGGTGCCGCAACTGCACCAGCGGCGACCCCGACACGGCCCATCACACCCGGGCCGTGTGCGAAGCATGGGACGGGCAAAGAGCGGCCCTGACGAGCGTCATCGGCGCTGATCTCTCGCTGCCGGCCATCGTGGAAGCCATGGCCGGCAGCGATCGGTGCTGGGCCGCCATCGCCTCGTTTGCCAGCGAGGTGATGACGGCCAAGAGAGAGGCCCTGCGGGAGCGGGAGCGAGCTGGGCTCACTCTCCCGCCCCGCAGGCCCCCAGCGAGGGGTCGCCGGCGTCAAGTGTTCGCCCGCGGCCCCGACTGAGAGTTGCCATGGGCGGTGGGTCGGGGGACCTGCCGCCCCCAGCCACGTGGCGGATGCGCCCTTGTTGTTCCGGGGGCGCATACCAACTCTAAGGTGAGGGGGGCCCCAACGATCTGGCCCCCCGAGGCGAGCTTGCAAGGGCGCTCCTAGCCGAGTCGCGGTGAGCACTCAAAATTGAGTATCTCGCGGCTCGGCACTAGGCGAAGAGGAACACGTGGGGTTTAGTGGGTAGTCTGGCCCCCTCTCCGGAGGCCAGGAGTCCCACACGAAGCGGACCCATCGCCCCCGCGGTGGGCGAGCGAAGTGCGTAAATGCAGTCCCCACGTTAAAAAAAAAAAAAAAAAAAAAAAAAAAAAAAAAAAAAAAAAAAAAAAAAAAAAACCTAACCTAACCTGCCGTGTGGAGCCGGCATAGAATAGCTCCACCCCATCTCCTCCCGTGGGTGTCGTAAGAGGCGACTAAGGGAAAGTAGCTGGGCCGCCGTCGCCTCTCTTGCTGGGTGTGGCGAGGCTGAGGTGATGGCGGACAAGAGAGAGGCCTGCGGGGCCGGATCGACCATGCCTGGCTCGGTCTCCTGCCGGAACAACAGGATCGACCTTGCCTCGCTCGCTCTCCCGCCCTGCGGGCCCCCCGGCGGGGGGCCGTCGGCGGACAACGAACGCCCGCGGCCCCGATTGTGAGTGGCCACAGGCGGCGGGTCGGGGGACCTGCTGCCCTTGGCGGAGCGGCAGTGTGCCCCCCGTGTTGGTATGGGGGGCGCACGATGGAGTGGGGGGCTGGAGCGATCTGGCCCCCCCTCGAGGGGTCGTAGGCGACAGGGAGTCGCCCGCGGCCCCGACTGAGAGTTGCCACGGGCGGTGGGTGGGGGACCCGCCGTCCCCGGCCACGTGGCGGAATGCGCCTGTCTGTTGTTCCGGGGGCGCAGACCAACTCGAAAGTGAGGGGGGCCCTAAGATCGGCCCCCCGAGGCGAGCCTGCAAGGGCGCTCCTAGCCGAGTCGCGGTGAGCTCTCCAAATTGAGTATCCCGCGGCTCGGCAATGGACGAAGAGGAACACGTGAGGTTTAGTGGGTAGTCTGGCCCCCTCTCCTGGGGGTCAGGAGTCCCACACGAAGCGGACCCATCGTCCCCGCGGTGGGCGAGCGAAGTGCTTAAACGCAGTCCTCACGTTAAAAAAAAAAAAAAAAAAAACCTAACCTAACCTAACCTAACCTAACCTAACCTAACCTAACCTAACCTTTTTTTTTTTTTTTTTTTTTTTACGTGTGGAAACCCCCTCGGGCCGTCACCCCGCCGGGGTTTGCGGCGGGGCGGTGTGTCGGAATCGAACCGACTAAAACCACACGGTGTGCCAACTCTGCGCCTGAGAAGGGAGGGGTCCGGGATCGCTGTTACTAACGCAAACCGGACCCCTCCCAGCGCCTGCCCGCACTGAAGCGGGCACCGTCTGCTGTTAAATTCTCAAATTAGGCGACGCACGGCACACGCGTACGTCGCCCCTTCGCGGCTGGCCTTTAAAGCGGATGGAGGGGAAAACCCGTCCCCACCATCCGCGGCCACACTCAGGGCGGCATGAGGCGCAGATGGGCGCGCCTCCGCCGCCCGGTTCGCCGGCGGCGGATCGGGTCCGAGTGGAGATCATCCTCCCGGGCCTTCTCCGCCGCCTCCTTCTGCGAAATTACGTCTTCGCAGAAGGATGCGACCGCGGTAAAACTGCTGTCGCTACCGGCCATGGAGCGTATGATGGCCGGTAGCGACAGATCTCCTCCGATGACTGCAGTGAGGGCCCGGCGCTGCTCCGCCCAGGCGGGGCAGAACTCCAGCGTATGCTGGGCCGAGTCCTCACTGCAGTCGCAGTGGTGGCAGGCGGGACTCAATTCCCTCCTAGCGACCGAGTGCAGGTACCTTCCGAAGCAACCATGCCCGGAAAGCACCTGCGTCAGCCGGAAGGAAAGGGTCCCGTGCTGCCGCCCTGCCCACTCGAGGATGACCGGCTGGAGCGCCTCCACGGTGGCAAAGCCAGCGCGTGGAGCCTCCAGCCGGGAAGACCAACGAGCCATCGTGGCTCGGCGAGCGGCTTCACGCCAATCGCGTACCTCTTCGGGCGGAGGACGATACCCGTTCTCCGCCCGATATTCAGCCGCTCGCCGATAAACTTCGGCGAGCACTTCCGCCTCCAAATCCCACGGGGGTGTTCCGGCCAAGGCGCACGCCGCCTCCGTCGACACGGTGCGGTATCCGCGTATGGCTCTGACCGCCAATACCCTCTGAGGCCGCCAAAGGCGTGCCTTATTCTGGGCGGTCAGAGCCGGGACCCACACCGGTGACCCGTACAGGGCCATCGACCGGACCACCCCCGTGTAGAGGTGTCTTGTTTCGACGCTGGCTCCACCCAGATTGGGCAAGAGTCGCCCAAGGGCGGAGGCAGCGTCGACCAGCCTTGGGGCAAGCTGTCGGAAGTGCTCGTCGAAGAGCCACCTACCGTCGAGGATCAGGCCCAGATACCTCATCTGGGCCCGAACCGGTACGAGGACCGAGTTGACTTCGATGGAGGCGCCGGGGGGTGGACCACGACGGGGCCCATGAAATAACAGGGCCTCCGTCTTGTCAAGGGCCACCTGCAAGCCCAGCGCCTCGATGCGCCCAACCACCAGAGAGACACCTCTGGTGGCCAGGCGCGCCGCCTCTTGGAAATTCGCCCCCCGGGCTGTGACAAGAGTGTCATCGGCGTAACAAATTACGCCCAGCCCGGGAGGCAGACGACTTCGAAGGACCCAGTCGTACCCCACGTTCCACAGGAGTGGTCCGAGGACAGACCCCTGTGGAACGCCGCACGACATAACCTAACCTAACCTAACCTAACCTAACCTAACCCACGAAATTTTTTCTTAATTGTTGCTACTATACTTACCCCTGACATTTTATATTGACCCTGTGAGCTCTCCTGCGTCCCGTGGGAGAATTTGAACCTGAAAAATAAAGAAAAATTTTTTATTTTGTACTTAGGATTTTTCAATCCTGAATTTTCGTAAATTTTTAGAGGTTTTTGTCGAATTACTCTTCAACCCCTCATCTTAAAATCCCCTTTCTTACAGATTTAGACGGCTCTCATCTAGACCCGTCTAATAACACCTCCTTTTTTGAATTCCGGCAAATAATAACATAAATATCCTCCATTTAGTTTAAATTTTTTAAATTTTTTACAAATCTTTAAGGTTATTGTCGAATATTTCTTCAACCCTTATTTTCGAAGTAACTTATTATACATATTTAGTTAGATCTCATCTAGATCTACCTAATATATAGCGTTTTACACAAGTCCGGTAAATAGATTTCGAAATTTTTGACATTTAAACTCATTTTTGGCACTTTTTGAGGTTTTTGTCGAATAAGTCGACCACCCTTAGGCCTAAAATTATTATTTTTGCAGTTTTGGAAAGGTCTCACCGAGACCCGTCGAACGACACCCCATTTGTCCAGATCCGACGAGCAGAACTGCAAAAAATCGCCCACCCACCCTCCCTGTTTTTACTGGCTATATAGACTAGCTTGCCGGGGTCATCAACCTTTGGTCATTTTAAGAATTTATTTTTTATTTTTAATTTTGCATATATTTTTGAATTTTAGATTTTTGAACTCTAGATTTTGTATTTGTTCTTAGTGGAAAAATTTCGTTAGTATTAAGTTGACGGAGGAACTTACACCTCTCATATATAACATATTACATAGACTTGTTGGCTACTTCACTTATATTTTATATTTCGTATTTTTTATATTTTCTTCGTTTTGCATTCAAAATTTAAATTTATAAAGACATTTGGAATCTGGTAAGGTATCTATACATACCACCAGCCAAAATTAAACATTGACGTGCACTTATTTGTAACTTTGACGTACAGACTATCCCAGAGATTATGGGCATTAAGACTCCCGTTAAAGGGCCAGGGAGTGGGTCGAGTAAGAGCCCCTCGAACGCTAAAGAAGAGGCGGGACCTTCCTCCACCGCGACTAGCGTGAGGCGAAGCGTGGGCGAGTGGGAGGCAGGGAGGGTCGATTCTAACCCCTGCACCACTAAAACGCATCCGCACCCACCTAAACAACAAAAAACAACCGCCCCCCGTAGAACATCCACGGAGGTAGCCGGAACATCGCCAGTGGCAAGTAACCAACGGCCAAAGTCAAGCAGCAAAACGGCCCAGGCTAGGGTCTGGCTTCAGAGGGCGAAGACTTGCGTTAACGAGTCTCGCAATCTGAAGACAGACCTCAAGACTGGGATCCTTAATGCAGTTGACCACCTTTACCAATTGGTAAAGGAGGCCGAAGCGAGTAAGGCAACAACATCAGCCGAGACGCATGACGTGGGTACCAACACGCAGCCCAACAAAATGCCGGAAGTGATGGAGGTGACGTCAACGGAGGCGGACTCTTTAAAGAGGGCACTTGAGGAGAACAGCCGACTCCTGATAGCAAATAGCGAAAAGCTGAAAGCTATTCAGGGGTTGGTCGAGGATCAGGGAGTCCTGCTAAGGGAAAGAACGTACGCCGGTGTCACGGCAAATGCTGGACCAAAACAGAGGGCGGAGCAGACGGCTCTCCACTCAATTGTGGTTACGTCCAGCGATGAGGAAGCCACAGGCGACACCGTCTTCGAGGAGGTGAGAAAGGCAGTGGATGCTAAAGGAGGCTGGGTGAAGGTGGAAAAGGTGCGCAAGGCCAGGGATAGAAAGATCATCATGGGCTGCAGTACCAAGGAGGAGCGGGAGAAATTAAAAGAGAGGTTGAAAGAGAAGGGTGGCCACCTCATTGTCGAGGACATAAGGAACAAGGACCCCCTTCTGGTTTTGAAGGACGTGCTGTTAGTGCACAGTGATGAGGAGATCCTCCGCGCCCTTCGGAACCAGAATGGGGAGGTCTTTTGTGGCCTCGACAAAGAGAATGACCGGGCGGTAGTCAAATACCGTAGAAGAGCCCGAAACCCCCATAGCTGCCACATTGTCCTCATGGTCTCGCCGACGATCTGGCGTGGGGCAATTGATCGAGGGACAGTTTGGATCGACCTCCAAAGAGTGAAAATAGAAGACCAGTCTCCACTCGTTCAGTGCACCCGGTGCCTGGGATACGGGCATGGCCGGCGACTGTGCACGGAGCCATTGGATCTCTGCAGTCACTGCGGCGGCCCGCATCTTAGAGTGGAGTGCCCTGATAGAGGTATAGGAGAGCCTCCCGCATGCCGAAACTGCACCTTGGCGAAAAGAACGGAAACGAAGCACAACGCCTTCAGCGAAGAATGCCCGATTAGGAAGAGGTGGGACGCACTGGCTCGGGCATCCGTAGCTTATTGCTAAGGTTGTCGCTGGAGTAACCCACCGGTACTTAATTATGCAAGCAAACCTGCAGCGCAGTAAGCTGGCTACAGAGGAACTAATGCTCGCGGCCCAAAACCGAAAGGCGTCAGTAGCAATGCTCCAGGAACCGTATGTAGGCGCAGCAAAACGGCTGAAGGCTTACCGGGGTACGCGGACATACCAGGCCTTGGATGGCGGAGAAGGGACAGTCAAAGCTGCCATCGTTATCTTCGATGGCAGCCTCGACATAGTACAGTACCCGCAACTATGTACTAACAACCTTGTAGTCATAGGAGTCCGGACCAAGGCATGGACAGCGACCCTGGTTTCCTATTATTTTGAGCCTGACCAACAAATGGATCCGTACCTGGAGCAACTACGGAAAATAGCCAACACACTGGCAAATCAAAAAATTATAATAGGCGGTGACGCGAATGCCAAAAGTATCTGGTGGGGTAGCCCAGGAGAGGACAGAAGAGGAGAGCAGTTCTGCGGTGCGCTCGGGGAACTCGGGCTGCACGTTTTGAACATCGGGAGCCTTCCAACTTTCGACACAGTAAGGGGCGACAAAAGGTACAGCAGTCACGTGGACGTAACTGCATGTTCGGTCGATCTGCTGAGCCTGGTGGACAATTGGAAGGTAGAGGAGGATCTCACGAGCTCAGACCATAACGGCATTACATTTCACATACACCTACAAAAACCTAAAGGAACACAAATTCAACGTACCACACGCATATACAACACACGAAAGGCTAATTGGAGTCAGTTTCGTGAGAAACTAACCCAAATTATGTCAGACACACATCTCACCACACAGACACTACAAACAATAACACACCACGACCAACTCGAACACACAGTCCAGGCCTACACTAAAGCAATAACACACACATGCAGACAGACAATACCACATAAAAAGAATACAGAAACACTTACCTTGCCGTGGTGGACCGAAGAGCTCGCTGAGATGAAGAAGGAGGTTGCCAGAAGAAAATGCAGAATCAGGAACGCAGCACCGGTGAGGAGATCCACGGTGGTGAAACTGTACCTGGAACAAAAAGAAAAATATATAGAAGCAACTAAAAACGCCCAAGTCGATAGTTGGAAAGAGTTCTGCAAAAAACAGGATAGGGAAAGTGTATGGGAGGGGTTATATAGGGTCATAAATAAAACAAAAAAGAGGGAAGAGGATCTGCCTTTACAGAGAAATGGCATCATGCTAGACGAACAGCAGTCAGCAGAGTGGTTAGCGGAAACTTTTTATCCAGTAGACGACGCAAGCAGGGACAACGCTGAACACCAAAAGACTCGTCAGCTCGCGAACCATGCCAACGAAAGGAGACATATTGAGACCCATGACCCCCCCTTTACCAAGGGTGAACTGCAGAGGGCAGCGAAGTCCTTCAACCCTAAGAAGGCGCCCGGGGGAGAGGGTTTCACAGCAGATATTTGTGTACAAGCGATGGAATGCGACCCTGACTATCTACTGTCACTCTTTAACAAGTGCCTGGAAAAGCAGTATTTCCCGAGGATCTGGAAACAGGCTACTGTGGTGATTCTCAGGAAACCGGGAAAGGACTCGTACATCGTGCCCAAATCGTACAGGCCGATTGGGCTTTTGCCTGTCTTGGGTAAGATGTACGAGAAAATGCTGGTCACTCGTCTCAAGTTTCACTTATTACCAGGGATAAGTCCGAGACAGTATGGCTTCATGCCACAGCGTGGCACCGAGGACGCCCTCTATGACCTGATGAGCCGCATACGTGGTAAACTAGCCGAAAAGAGGCTGGTGACGTTGGTTTCGTTGGACATAGAGGGTGCCTTCGACAGTGCGTGGTGGCCTAAAATACGGTTGCGACTGGCGGAAGAGAACTGTCCTGTGAACTTGAGGCGAGTGATAGACAGCTACCTAAGCGACAGGTCAGTAACGGTTAGATATGCTGGGAAAGAGGTTAGCAGGACTACATCGCAAGGATGTGTGCAAGGGTCCATAGGCGGCCCACTGTTGTGGAACCTTATCCTAAATCCGCTACTGGAGAACCTAAACGAGCTTGGCGTATACGTGCAGGCATTCGCCGATGATGTTGTACTTATTTTTGACGGAAAACTAGCAGCCGATGTGGAGAGACAGGCCGGTGCCGCCCTCGAACATGTGAGGGCGTGGGGTGTTGAAAATAAGTTAAACTTCGCACCACATAAAACGTGTGCCATAACCATCACGCGAAAGCTGAAGTTTGACACACCGCGCCTGAGCATGGGCGGGGTCGACATTCAAATGTCGAAACACGTAAAGCTGCTGGGACTTACGATCGACCGGGAACTCACGTTCAATACACACATCGCGAATGTCTGCAGGAAGGCGGTTTCCATCTACAAGCAGCTTTCTAGGGCGGCGCGGGTTGGATGGGGATTGAACTCCGAGACGATCAGAGTGATCTATACGGCAGCAGTTGAGCCTACGATCTTGTACGCTGCGTGTGCGTGGGCCCCGTCGGCACAAAAGTTAATGGTCCGCAAACAATTAAACGCGGTCCAAAGAGGGTTTGCGCAGAAGATATGTAGAGCTTACCGGACGGTCTCTCTAGACTCTGCACTGCTCTTGGCTGGGATGCTCCCTCTAGACCTGCGTATTGGTGAAGTTGCTTCGCTATATGAGGCCGGGAGGGGGGTGCCCCATCCGATGCTGGGAGATAGAGAGATCGAACGGATGGCTCGGGTAACCGAACTGCCACATCCTGCCGAGAGGCTGAGCCTTGACTTCGAGCTCCTGACAGACGAGGAACAGTACAACGGCACACAAGACCTGCAAGTGCGCATCTTCACTGACGGCAGCAAAATTGAGGGCAGGGTCGGCGCGGCGCTGTCATTATGGAATGGTAGTGCCGAGATCAAGGCCCTCAAATTTGCTTTGCCGTCATACGCCACCGTCTACCAGGCTGAGCTCCTGGCTCTTAACCGGGCGGCTGTGGAGGTGAGGAAACAGAAGGCGACGACGTTCGGTGTCTTTTGCGACTCCATGGCGGCTCTCCAGACCGCGACAAACCCGGACTCCCCCCACCCACTAGCGGTTGACTTCAGAAATAACATCAGAGCCTGTATTTCCCAGAACAAAAATGTACTTTTGTATTGGATTAAAGCCCATGTGGGATTGGAGGGGAATGAGAGGGCGGACGAGCTCGCGAGAGAGGCCGCCCTGAAGTCGAAAAAGAAGCCGGATTACGACTGGTGCCCGGTCTCATTTGTCAAGCGTCAGATTCGTAATCAGACGATTGACGAATGGGACAAAAGGTACCGATCTGGTACTACAGCAGCGGTTACAAAATTATTTTTTCCCAATGCCACCGAGGCGTACAGGATCGTACGTAAGATGCCGATAACGCCGCAAACAACTCAACTAATGACAGGGCACGGTGGGTTCTCCGCATACTTGCATAGGTTCAAGTGTAAGGGGGACCCATCGTGCATCTGTGAACCTGGAGTGGAGGAAACGG
Source organism: Spilarctia lutea (assembly GCA_916048165.1). Classification (NCBI taxonomy): domain Eukaryota; kingdom Metazoa; phylum Arthropoda; class Insecta; order Lepidoptera; family Erebidae; genus Spilarctia; species Spilarctia lutea. The sequence continues at coordinate 74,368 of OU696480.1, forward strand.
TTGCCCACGTAGTTTCCGAGTGCCCGGTATTTGCCGGGGAGCGCCTGGAACTGGAGCTGTTGTTGGGGATGGAGATAGCCCCAAAAAATTATAATGCCCTAATCTCCTGTAAAGAAAAGACAGTATTTCTGAAATACTGCACAAAAATTATTAATGCTATTAAAATCAGAAACAGTTAAGAAAATATGATTAGCTTGTATTGTAAAAATATAACGTGTAAACATATAAAAATATAGTAATAAATTAAATGTGAATAAGTTGCAGTAAATAAAACAGAAATTCTAAAATTGTAAAAAATCAAAAAGAATCCCTATTTTTAAAGACTAAAACAAAATGTAGATAAAAAAGTATGTAGAATAATAAACAATGAATAAAAGATCAAGGCAAGAAACTATATAACGAAAGTAAATAGAATAATAAATAAAGAGACGTCTTACCTAAAATGGATTGACGGGAGTCCCGCCCGTGGAAAAGAAGAAACATGATGAGGAAGAGAGGGATAACCTGCGTAGAATGCAAGTGTGAGAATCATTTGAATTGAATGAATGAGAAAATGAATGAATGAGAAATGAATATAGATACAAAATGGCCATGCTTATGGCATGGGTTCAGTCAGTGTTTATTTATTTATTTTAAAAAAAAAACCTAACCTAACCTAACCTAACCCACGAAATTTTTTCTTAATTGTTGCTACTATACTTACCCCTAATATTTTATATTGACCCTGTGAGCTCTCCTGCGTCCCGTGGGAGAATTTAAACCTGAAAAATAAAGATAAATTTTTTATTTTGTACTTAGGATTTTTTAATCCTGAATTTTCGTAAATTTTTAGAGGTTTCTGTCGAATTACTCTTCAACCCCTCATCCTAAAATCCCCTTTCTTACAGATTTAGACGGCTCTCATCTAGACCCGTCTAATAACACCTCCTTTTTTGAATTCCGGCAAATAATAACATAGATTTTTGATATTTAGATCATTTTTTTTCTAAATTTTTGACAATATATAAGGTTTTTGTCGAATTTTTCGTCAACCCTTATTTTCGAAGTAACTTATTATACATATTTAGTTAGATCTCATCTAGATCTAAATAATATATAGCGTTTTACATAAGTCCGGTAAATAGATTTCGAAATTTTTGACATTTAAACTCATTTTTTGGCACTTTTTGAGGTTTTTGTCGAATAAGTCGACCACCCTTAGGCCTAAAATTATTATTTTTGCAGTTTTGGAAAGGTCTCACCGAGACCCGTCGAACGACACCCCATTTGTCCAGATCGGACGAGCAGAACTGCAGAAAATCGCCCACCCACCCTCCCTGTATTTACTGGGTATATCGACTTTAGTAGCCAGGGGTCACCAACCGGCGGTTATTTTTGTAAAAATATAACATTTTAATTTCTTAATTTATTTGCTTTTCCTACATATTTAGATTGTTTCGCCTGAAGAAATTTCGTTAGATTTAAGTTAGTTAATTAAGTAGACAGAGGACCCTACACCTCTGATAAATTAGTTTAGATTGACAAAATTTTATTTAAATTTTATTTTATTTTGTTTTCTCTTTTTCCTTCTTTGACTGAATTGCATTTGTATTGTATTGACTTTACACGATTTTATTGACTAAATTTAATATCATCTACATTACCTATACTTGCAATTTGTATTGTTTTCCAATATATTTTATCCTTCCCTGTTGGTACCTCTACATACCACCAGCCAAATTATATATTGACGCGCACCTCCAAGATGTCAAGCCCCATTACTCCCATAAAAAGGGGAAGCCCCACAACCTCCTCAATACCACGTCCAATTCCAACCTTCAGCCCTGCAATGGAGGAGGAGACCCCGACAATACCAGTCAGGCGGACCCTCTGGCCTCTAAATTTAGCCCCCCAACCTCCAAACCGCAGCTCCGTCGCTAGTCGATGTTGCGAGGCCATCAGGGAGCAACTTTCTATCTCTAGAAACATAAAAAGAGACATAAAAAAGGAGATAGAGAACAGGGTTGAAATGTTGGAAAAAATATTAAGAGCTTATGAAGAGGAAAGAAGGAAAACTAGTAAAGGGCAAAACACAAAGCCAACTCAAAATGATAACACCGAACACAATTCAATAATACTGAAGAAAATTGAGGATAATGAGAGGTTGTTGAGGGAAAATGGGAGAATTATAGGGGAGCTGAAAGTAAGGTTAGACCTGCAAGATGAAAGAGATAAGGAAAAGGAAAGGAAAGGACTAACTACAACATATGTCGACGCGGTGAAGGGCTACTCCAATGCCCCGCTCCCGGTGCATACCACCCTGTACTCGGTTGTAGTCACGTCCAAGGACGATCAGGATACAGGGGAGAACATCATTGAGAGATTAAGAAAGACTGCGAGCGAGGATGAGGGTTGGGTGAAGGTCGAAAAAATAAGAAAAGCTAAGGACCGAAAAGTAATAATAGGATACAAAACTCAAGAGGATAGAAAAAAGGCTCAAGAAAGATTGACGGAAAGGGGAAAAGATCTAGTGGTAGAGGAGATAAAGAACAGAGATCCTCTTCTGGTAATGTACAGCGTCCTAAAGACCCAAAAGGACGAGGAAATAGTGAAAGCCTTAAGAACCAGGAACCGGGAGGTGTTCAAAGACCTAACACCCGACCAGGACCGACTAACAATCCTGTACAGAAGGACAGCCAGAAACCCACACACGTGCCATGTGGTGCTCAGGGTCTCCCCGGCGGTTTGGACCCGCGCCCTAGACATAGGGAGACTGCATCTCGACCTGCAACCAATCAGGGTAGCGGATCAGTCCCCTCTGGTGCAATGCTCCCTCTGTCTGGGGTACGGGCACGTTAGGAAGCTCTGCACCACTACCGAACCAAGGTGCAGCCATTGTGGCGGGCCCCACTTGAGGGCCAAATGCCTGGATTTCGCCAGTGGTGCAGAGCCTAACTGTTGCAACTGCCAAGGGGAGAAACTGGGCAGCACAGGGCACAATGCCTTTAGCGACTTATGCCCAATAAGAGCAAAGTGGGATAAAATTGCTAGGGCAACGGTACAATACCGGTGCTGAGGGCCCCTCGGCCAGCGAAGTCCCCTTTCCACCTCGCGATCAAAACTTCATGAGCACAATGACCAAACCCACCATCGAACGTCCTACAGAAAACGGGGAACAAAAACACAAACAAGGAATAAACAGAACTAGGATTGTAAACTTAAATTTAGAAAAAATTATTAGTGAAGAAAATGCTCATCGTACGGAAGAAAATAAAGCTAAAGTAAAACAAGGCAAAAAAACGCGATATGAAACCAAAATAATAGTTATTTTAGTTAATCATATGCAAAATTAGTGGAATAAATTAAATAAGTGTATTGTACAACAGTAGTTTCGGCACATATATTTTAGTATAAATTTAAGAGTTGCAATAATGAATTAGTTTTAAAATAGCATATAACAAAACGAAGAAAATAAGGATAAGAGTATGGAAAAATGAATGAAAGAATGGAACAGCAAAACAACGGATAGCATGTACACAAATATCAGAATGTAATAGGATGAATGAAAGAATAACATAAGACAACATATATAAAAATATTAAGGTATGAAAGAAAGAACGAAAGAATAGATTAGCTGAATAACAGGAGAACAAACCAGAGTGAAAGGACCAGGACTAACAAGGACTCCAATTATGTTGGAGGTGTAAGAAGTCTGCACAAGCAGGCTATTAAAAAAAAAAAAAAAAAAAAACCTAACCTAACCTCGGCCCCGTCAACGCCGAACAGTTGGCGGGGCGCATCGAGGCGGCGGTGGCGGTGGTGCAAACCATCGCCACCAAGAGCTCAAAGCTCAAAGGGCAGTACGTGCGGGACTTGAGGGTGGCCTGTAGCTCCATTTTGGAGCTCGCCCACTTACTCAAGGCCCGCACAGAAAACGAGGAGGTGGCCCACCTACGGGCCGAGCTCGCCACTGAGCGGGCCGAAAAGCTGGCCCTGAAGCGGCAGGCGGAGTCCGCTCCCCCCCCGATGAGCCGCGACGAGATAGGGTTGATGCTCGACGCGCGACTCGCGGGGCTCCAGGACCGCCTGCTGCCTGAGGTACGCATCCGTCCGCCTCTCCAGGCGGATGCGCGAAACGCCGCGAGGGCCGCTCGCACAGCGGCCGAAGCGGAACGCCGGGCCTCCACGTCCAGCCGGAGGCCCGAGTCTTCCCCTCCCCCCGCACCTCCCCTGTTGCCCGTCTTGACGGGCGGGCAGAGGGGGCCGGGTCCCTGCCCCCCCGGGGCGGTCCCGGCGGGCGGGGAGCTGAGGGGCGGTAAAAAGAAGAGGCCCAAGAGGCAGACCGCCGCGGCGAAGGAGGCCGAAGCCGCCCGCCAGCCGCGCCCGCGGGCTGCCGCAGCCGCCCCTCCACCTGTGAGGGAGGCGTGGAATGCGGTGGCGGCGCGGCCAAAGAGGGCCGCCCCAGCACCGACGAAGGCCAAGGCGCCCGCCAAGCCTGCGAAGCAGGCGAAGGCGAGGCGCCGCAAACTCCGCGCCCCGACAACCGCTGCAGTGTGCCTTACACTGCAGCCGGGCGCGGTGGAGAGGGGCGTCACCTACGAACAGGTGATGACCAGTGCCGAGAGGTCAATAGACCTGAAGACTCTCGGCATTGGCGGCCTCCGGTTTCGCACCGCCGTAACCGGGGGACGGATCCTGCAGGTGGGTGGCGCCGACAGGTCCGCCAAGGCTGATACCCTGGCGGCCGAGCTCAAAACGGTGCTGGGCGAGGAGGTCCGTGTCGCCAGGCCGGAGAGGTGCGTAGAGTTGCGCATCTCGGGCCTGGGCGATGCGGCGACCAAGGAGGCGGTGGCCAAGACACTGGCCACCGAGGGAGGCTGCCCTGTCGCCTCCATCAGGGTGGGCGACATCAATCGCCCTCCTGGTCGGCAGGGCACTGCCTGGTTGCGGTGCCCGGTTGCGGCGGCCAAAAAGTTGATGGACGGCCGCCGCATCGTCGTCGGGTGGTCAACAGTTAAGTTGACCACCCTGGAGCCGAGGCCGATGCGGTGCTTCCGCTGCCTGGAGACGGGACACGTGGGGGCGAAGTGCGCTGCGAACATTGATCGCAGCGCACTCTGCTTCCAATGCGGGCAGGAGGGCCATAAGGCCGCCGCCTGCTCCGCAGAGCCTAAGTGTCCCGTCTGTGACGCGGAGGGTGTGGCGTCCGGCCACAGGCTTGGCTCCGCCAAGTGTCGGGCAGCCTCCCACAAAAAAGGGGACAAGGCGAAACGCAAGGCGACAGGGGGGGTGGAACCCAGGACCACCCCAACCACCCTGTCGCCGCCGACAGTCGAGGAGGATATGGACACCGCCCAAACATAAATGGCTCCTAAGATCTCCATCCTGCAGGCCAACGTCAACCACTGCGCCGCGGCCCAGGATCTACTGGTCCAGACCGTGGCTCAGTGGCAGACGACAGTGGCGGTAGTTGCCGAGCCGTACTACGTTCGCACCGGCCCCAACTGGGCCAGCGACAGCGACGGCTTGGTGGCTATCGTCGCCCAGCGAACCGGCCCCCACCAACTCGCCAGAGTAGTAAGGGGCCGAGGGTGCGTCCTCGCCACGCTGGGCGACGCTGCAGTGATTGGGGTGTACTTCTCGCCCAACAGAAGCCTCGCCGAGTTCGAGCAGTGGCTCGCGGAGGTCGGGGCTCTGTTGGCGGACGCGCACCCCACCCCGGTCGTGGTAGCCGGGGATTTCAACGCCCACTCACGGGCGTGGGGATCTCCGAGGACCGACGGCCGGGGGGAGATATTGGAGGAGTGGGCGGTGTCCAACGGCTTGGTGCTGCTCAATAGGGGGGCGGTTCCTACGCTGGTGCGGCCCCAGGGCAGCTCGATAGTAGATCTATCGTTTGCTAGCCCTGCCCTGGCTAGCCGCACTCGCAATTGGCGGGTCGTTGAGGATGTGGAGACCGCGTCGGACCATCGTTACATACGGTTCGACGTGGTCTCTCACTCAACGACTGCCCGAGGAGGTGATAACCGCCCTCTTCCAGGAGAAGGACCGCGGTGGAGCCTCGGTTCGCTGAACCGGGAACTGGCCCGAGAGGCGGCTATCGTCGAGCGCTGGGTTGCTGGTGGGGTGGAGAGCGGCCCGGACGCGGACGCGAGGTGCGACAGTCTCGCTGAAAAGTTGACTCGCGTCTGCGATGCGGCGATGCAGAGGGCGAGGCCAGCCCTCCCTCGGAGGCGAGTGTACTGGTGGCGTCCCCACCTTGCCGGGCTGCGTGCCGCTAGTCACGCGGCCCATAGGCAGTACACTCGCAGCCGCAGGAGGGCCGTCAGGGACCTTGCCCGTGAAGAAGAGCTGCTCGCCGCATATAGGGCCGCTCGTGCGGCCCTTCGCTCGGCGATCATAGCCGCCAAAGACGAGGCCTGGAAGGAGTGGCTCGAGAGCCTAGATGGAGATCCGTGGGGGCGCCCGTATAAAACCGTGAGCCAGAAGCTCCGGCCCTGGGCGCCTCCCCTCACTAGAACTCTTGAGCCGCAGTTTCTGGGCCGAGTAGTCAGTTCCCTCTTCCCTGAGCGGGAAGAGTGGGTCCCGCCGCGGATGGCAGCGCCGAGCCGTCACCGAGTGCCGGCAGCAGACGACGCAGAGGCGGCACCTCCCGTGTCCGAGGCCGAGTTAGGGGCGGCGATACTGGCTCTCAAAGCCAGGAAGCGCGCCCCGGGCCCGGACGGCGTCCCTGGGAAGGTTGTCGCCTTAGCGATGCCGGCACTCGAGGAGGAGACGCTGTCCCTCATGTCGGAGTGTGTGGCGTCGGGGAGATTCCCGCGACGATGGAAGACCGGACGGCTCGTGCTTATCAGGAAGCACGGGCGCCCTGCAGAGGCACCGTCGGCCTACCGCCCCATCGTACTGCTTGACGAGACGTGCAAGATGTTCGAGCGAGTGCTCGCTGCGCGTCTCGTCAAGCACCTGGAGGGGGCGGGGCCCGATCTGAGCGACGGTCAGTTCGGCTTCCGTCGCGGGAAGTCGACCCTAGACGCCGTTTCCCGACTGCGGGGCAGCGTCGACAAGGCGATCGCCGGGGGCGGGGTGTTGTTGGCCGTGTCGCTCGACATAGCCAACGCCTTCAACACCCTCCCCTGGGAGACAATTGCGGAGGCCTTGAGGTACCACAACGTACCGTGGTACCTCAGGCGAATCCTTGCGGACTACTTCGTGGACCGGGTCATTACGTACCCGGGCCGAGACGGGGTGGTCCGCAAGGAGATGAGGTGTGGTGTTCCACAGGGGTCGGTGCTTGGGCCGCTCCTGTGGAACATCGGGTACGATTGGGTCCTGCGCGGTGCCACGCTTCGGGGAGTCGGCGTACTCTGTTACGCCGACGATACCTTAGTGACCGCGCGGGGCCCAACGTTCCGCGACGCCGCCGTCCTCGCGACGGCAGGCGTCGCCCATGTGGTGCGCCGGATCGGGGCGCTCGGCCTTCAGGTCGCCCTCGAGAAGTCCGAGGCCCTCTTCTTTCATGGGCCTCGGCAGGCGCCGCCTCGAGATGCCACGATCGTGGTGGGGGGCACCTCCATCGCCGTCGGGCGCAGCCTCAAGTATCTGGGGCTGGTTCTCGACGGTCGGTGGGGGTTTGCGGAGCATTTCCGGCAGCTAGCACCAAAGGTGCTAGCGTTTGCCGGAATGCTCTCGCAGCTGCTCCCCAACGTAGGAGGACCGGGGTCTGCCTGCCGCCGTCTCTACGACGGTGTGGTACGCTCCAAGGCGCTCTATGGAGCGCCTATCTGGGCGGAGGCCCTCTGCGCGGCCAATGTCACCCTGCTGCGTCGGCCGCAGCGGGCCATCGCGCAGAGGGCCGCACGGGCGTACCGCACCGTCTCCTACGAGACGGCGTGCGTCCTGGCGGGCAGCATCCCCTGGGATCTCGAGGCCGGCGTCCTCAAGAGGGTGTACGAGGAGGGTGCCCTGATTCGGCGAGCTGGTGGTAGCCCGCCTCCGGAGGAGATCGAGCGCTGGAGACAGGAGGCTCGCGACGATCTCTTCCGGACGTGGGCTGCCCGAATGGAGGAAAGTCCGACGGCGTTCGTTAGGGCCGCTCGGCCCGTCCTGCGACAGTTTGTGGAGGGGGGTCATGGGGCTCCCACGTATCACCTCACCCAACTTCTCACGGGTCACGGCTGTTTTGCCAAGTACCTGTGGGAGGTGGTGGGGGTGGAAACGGAGCCCCGGTGCCGCAACTGCACCAGCGGCGACCCCGACACGGCCCATCACACCCGGGCCGTGTGCGAAGCATGGGACGAGCAGAGAGCGGCCCTGACGAGCGTCGTCGGCACGGATCTCTCGCTGCCGGCCATCGTGGAAGCCATGGCCGGCAGCAGGCGGTGTTGGGCCGCCATCGCCTCGTTTGCAAGCGAGGTGATGGCGGCCAAGAGAGAGGCCCTGCGGGAGCGGGAGCGAGCTGGGCTCACTCAACCGCCCCGCAGGCCACCAGCGAGGGGTCGCCGGCGAACCCTGTTCGCCCGCGGCCCCGACTGAGAGTTGCCACGGGCGGTGGGTGGGGGACCTGCCGTCCCCGGCCACGTGGCGGAATGCGCCTGTCTGTTGTTCCGGGGGCGCAGACCAACTCGAAGGTTAGGGGGGCCTTAAGACCTGGCCCCCCGAGGCGGGCCTGCAAGGGCGCTCCTGGCCGAGTCGCGGTGAACACTCGTGTACCCCGCGGCTCGGCAATAGGCGCAGAGGAACACGTGGGGTTTAGTGGGTAGTCTGGCCCCCCTTCCCGGGGTCAGGAGTCCCACACGAAGCGGACCCATCGTCCCCGCGGTGGGCGAGCGAAGTGCGTAAATGCAGTCCCCACGTTAAAAAAAAAAAAAAAAAAAAAAAAAAAAAAAAAAAAAAAAAACCTAACCTAACCTAACCTAACCTAACCTAACCTAACCTAACCTAACCTAACCTAACCTAACCTAACCTAACCTAACTCCGACCTAACCTAACTCTGACCTAACCTAACTCTGACTTTCTTTTTTTTTTACGTGTGGAAACCCCCTCGGTCCGTCACCCCGCCGGGGTTTTCGGTGGGGCGGTGTGTCGGAATCGGACCGACTAAAACCACACGGTTTGCCACTCTGCGCTTGAGAAGGGAGCAAAAAAAAGGACCAGTGTTAGGTTAGGTCGGAGTTAGGTTAGGTCAGAGTTAGGTTAGGTCAGAGTTAGGTTAGGTCAGAGTTAGGTTAGGTTAGGTTTGCTGCAAGACTTCAACGCAAAGTCCGTTGCGTGGGGTTCCCCAGGGACGGACGCCAAGGGCGAGGCCGTAGAGGAGTGGGCGGCCTCGGTTGGCCTCTAATTACTGAACAGAGGCGCCACCAACACGTGCGTGCGACATCAGGGGGAGCCGTTGGTGGACCTTTCGTTCACTACCCCTGCTGTAGTCGCACGTGTCAGGAACTGGTGTGTCCTGGAAGCGATTGACCCAACTCTGACCTAACCTAACTCCGACCTAACCTAACTCTGACTTTCTTTTTTTTTTACGTGTGGAAACCCCCTCGGTCCGTCACCCCGCCGTGGTTTTCGGCGGGGCGGTGTGTCGGAATCGGACCGACTAATACCACACGGTTTTCCACTCTGCGCTTGAGAAGGGAGCAAAAAAAAAGGGCCAGTGTTAGGTTAGGTCGGAGTTAGGTTAGGTCAGAGTTAGGTTAGGTCAGAGTTAGCTTTGGTCAGAGTTAGGTGAGGTTAGGACCTTTCGTTCGCTACCCCTGCTGTATTCGCACGTGTCAGAAACTGGTGTGTGCTGGAAGAGATTGACCTAACTCTGACCTAACCTAACTCCGACCTAACCTAACTCTGACCTAACCTAACTCTGACTTTCTTTTTTTTTTACGTGTGGAAACCCCCTCGGTCCGTCACCCCGCCGGGGTTTTCGGTGGGGCGGTGTGTCGGAATCGGACCGACTAAAACCACACGGTTTGCCACTCTGCGCTTGAGAAGGGAGCAAAAAAAAGGACCAGTGTTAGGTTAGGTCGGAGTTAGGTTAGGTCAGAGTTAGGTTAGGTCAGAGTTAGGTTAGGTTAGGTTTGCTGCAAGACTTCAACGCAAAGTCCGTTGCGTGGGGTTCCCCAGGGACGGACGCCAAGGGCGAGGCCGTAGAGGAGTGGGCGGCCTCGGTTGGCCTCTAATTGCTGAACAGAGGCGCCACCAACACGTGCGTGCGACATCAGGGGGAGCCGTTGGTGGACCTTTCGTTCACTACCCCTGCTGTAGTCGCACGTGTCAGGAACTGGTGTGTCCTGGAAGCGATTGACCCAACTCTGACCTAACCTAACTCCGACCTAACCTAACTCTGACTTTCTTTTTTTTTTACGTGTGGAAACCCCCTCGGTCCGTCACCCCGCCGTGGTTTTCGGCGGGGCGGTGTGTCGGAATCGGACCGACTAAAACCACACGGTTTTCCACTCTGCGCTTGAGAAGGGAGCAAAAAAAAAGGGCCAGTGTTAGGTTAGGTCGGAGTTAGGTTAGGTCAGAGTTAGGTTAGGTCAGAGTTAGCTTTGGTCAGAGTTAGGTGAGGTTAGGACCTTTCGTTCGCTACCCCTGCTGTATTCGCACGTGTCAGAAACTGGTGTGTGCTGGAAGAGATTGACCTAACTCTGACCTAACCTAACTCCGACCTAACCTAACTCCGACCTAACCTAACTCTGACTTTCTTTTTTTTTTACGTGTGGAAACCCCCTCGGTCCGTCACCCCGCCGTGGTTTTCGGCGGGGCGGTGTGTCGGAATCGGACCGACTAAAACCACACGGTTTGCCACTCTGCGCTTGAGAAGGGAGCAAAAAAAAGGACCAGTGTTAGGTTAGGTCGGAGTTAGGTTAGGTCAGAGTTAGGTTAGGTCAGAGTTAGGTTAGGTTAGGTTTGCTGCAAGACTTCAACGCAAAGTCCGTTGCGTGGGGTTCCCCAGGGACGGACGCCAAGGGCGAGGCCGTAGAGGAGTGGGCGGCCTCGGTTGGCCTCTAATTGCTGAACAGAGGCGCCACCAACACGTGCGTGCGACATCAGGGGGAGCCGTTGGTGGACCTTTCGTTCACTACCCCTGCTGTAGTCGCACGTGTCAGGAACTGGTGTGTCCTGGAAGCGATTGACCCAACTCTGACCTAACCTAACTCCGACCTAACCTAACTCTGACTTTCTTTTTTTTTTACGTGTGGAAACCCCCTCGGTCCGTCACCCCGCCGTGGTTTTCGGCGGGGCGGTGTGTCGGAATCGGACCGACTAAAACCACACGGTTTTCCACTCTGCGCTTGAGAAGGGAGCAAAAAAAAAGTGCCAGTGTTAGGTTAGGTCGGAGTTAGGTTAGGTCAGAGTTAGGTTAGGTCAGAGTTAGCTTTGGTCAGAGTTAGGTGAGGTTAGGACCTTTCGTTCGCTACCCCTGCTGTATTCGCACGTGTCAGAAACTGGTGTGTGCTGGAAGAGATTGACCTAACTCTGACCTAACCTAACTCCGACCTAACCTAACTCTGACCTAACCTAACTCTGACTTTCTTTTTTTTTTACGTGTGGAAACCCCCTCGGTCCGTCACCCCGCCGGGGTTTTCGGTGGGGCGGTGTGTCGGAATCGGACCGACTAAAACCACACGGTTTGCCACTCTGCGCTTGAGAAGGGAGCAAAAAAAAGGACCAGTGTTAGGTTAGGTCGGAGTTAGGTTAGGTCAGAGTTAGGTTAGGTCAGAGTTAGGTTAGGTTAGGTTTGCTGCAAGACTTCAACGCAAAGTCCGTTGCGTGGGGTTCCCCAGGGACGGACGCCAAGGGCGAGGCCGTAGAGGAGTGGGCGGCCTCGGTTGGCCTCTAATTGCTGAACAGAGGCGCCACCAACACGTGCGTGCGACATCAGGGGGAGCCGTTGGTGGACCTTTCGTTCACTACCCCTGCTGTAGTCGCACGTGTCAGGAACTGGTGTGTCCTGGAAGCGATTGACCCAACTCTGACCTAACCTAACTCCGACCTAACCTAACTCTGACTTTCTTTTTTTTTTACGTGTGGAAACCCCCTCGGTCCGTCACCCCGCCGGGGTTTTCGGCGGGGCGGTGTGTCGGAATCGGACCGACTAAAACCACACGGTTTTCCACTCTGCGCTTGAGAAGGGAGCAAAAAAAAAGGGCCAGTGTTAGGTTAGGTCGGAGTTAGGTTAGGTCAGAGTTAGGTTAGGTCAGAGTTAGCTTTGGTCAGAGTTAGGTGAGGTTAGGACCTTTCGTTCGCTACCCCTGCTGTATTCGCACGTGTCAGAAACTGGTGTGTGCTGGAAGAGATTGACCTAACTCTGACCTAACCTAACTCCGACCTAACCTAACTCTGACCTAACCTAACTCTGACTTTCTTTTTTTTTTACGTGTGGAAACCCCCTCGGTCCGTCACCCCGCCGGGGTTTTCGGTGGGGCGGTGTGTCGGAATCGGACCGACTAAAACCACACGGTTTGCCACTCTGCGCTTGAGAAGGGAGCAAAAAAAAGGACCAGTGTTAGGTTAGGTCGGAGTTAGGTTAGGTCAGAGTTAGGTTAGGTCAGAGTTAGGTTAGGTTAGGTTTGCTGCAAGACTTCAACGCAAAGTCCGTTGCGTGGGGTTCCCCAGGGACGGACGCCAAGGGCGAGGCCGTAGAGGAGTGGGCGGCCTCGGTTGGCCTCTAATTGCTGAACAGAGGCGCCACCAACACGTGCGTGCGACATCAGGGGGAGCCGTTGGTGGACCTTTCGTTCACTACCCCTGCTGTAGTCGCACGTGTCAGGAACTGGTGTGTCCTGGAAGCGATTGACCCAACTCTGATCTAACCTAACTCCGACCTAACCTAACTCTGACTTTCTTTTTTTTTTACGTGTGGAAACCCCCTCGGTCCGTCACCCCGCCGTGGTTTTCGGCGGGGCGGTGTGTCGGAATCGGACCGACTAATACCACACGGTTTTCCACTCTGCGCTTGAGAAGGGAGCAAAAAAAAAGGGCCAGTGTTAGGTTAGGTCGGAGTTAGGTTAGGTCAGAGTTAGGTTAGGTCAGAGTTAGCTTTGGTCAGAGTTAGGTGAGGTTAGGACCTTTCGTTCGCTACCCCTGCTGTATTCGCACGTGTCAGAAACTGGTGTGTGCTGGAAGAGATTGACCTAACTCTGACCTAACCTAACTCCGACCTAACCTAACTCTGACCTAACCTAACTCTGACTTTCTTTTTTTTTTACGTGTGGAAACCCCCTCGGTCCGTCACCCCGCCGGGGTTTTCGGTGGGGCGGTGTGTCGGAATCGGACCGACTAAAACCACACGGTTTGCCACTCTGCGCTTGAGAAGGGAGCAAAAAAAAGGACCAGTGTTAGGTTAGGTCGGAGTTAGGTTAGGTCAGAGTTAGGTTAGGTCAGAGTTAGGTTAGGTTAGGTTTGCTGCAAGACTTCAACGCAAAGTCCGTTGCGTGGGGTTCCCCAGGGACGGACGCCAAGGGCGAGGCCGTAGAGGAGTGGGCGGCCTCGGTTGGCCTCTAATTACTGAACAGAGGCGCCACCAACACGTGCGTGCGACATCAGGGGGAGCCGTTGGTGGACCTTTCGTTCACTACCCCTGCTGTAGTCGCACGTGTCAGGAACTGGTGTGTCCTGGAAGCGATTGACCCAACTCTGACCTAACCTAACTCCGACCTAACCTAACTCTGACTTTCTTTTTTTTTTACGTGTGGAAACCCCCTCGGTCCGTCACCCCGCCGGGGTTTTCGGCGGGGCGGTGTGTCGGAATCGGACCGACTAATACCACACGGTTTTCCACTCTGCGCTTGAGAAGGGAGCAAAAAAAAAGGGCCAGTGTTAGGTTAGGTCGGAGTTAGGTTAGGTCAGAGTTAGGTTAGGTCAGAGTTAGCTTTGGTCAGAGTTAGGTGAGGTTAGGACCTTTCGTTCGCTACCCCTGCTGTATTCGCACGTGTCAGAAACTGGTGTGTGCTGGAAGAGATTGACCTAACTCTGACCTAACCTAACTCCGACCTAACCTAACTCTGACCTAACCTAACTCTGACTTTCTTTTTTTTTTACGTGTGGAAACCCCCTCGGTCCGTCACCCCGCCGGGGTTTTCGGTGGGGCGGTGTGTCGGAATCGGACCGACTAAAACCACACGGTTTGCCACTCTGCGCTTGAGAAGGGAGCAAAAAAAAGGACCAGTGTTAGGTTAGGTCGGAGTTAGGTTAGGTCAGAGTTAGGTTAGGTCAGAGTTAGGTTAGGTTAGGTTTGCTGCAAGACTTCAACGCAAAGTCCGTTGCGTGGGGTTCCCCAGGGACGGACGCCAAGGGCGAGGCCGTAGAGGAGTGGGCGGCCTCGGTTGGCCTCTAATTGCTGAACAGAGGCGCCACCAACACGTGCGTGCGACATCAGGGGGAGCCGTTGGTGGACCTTTCGTTCACTACCCCTGCTGTAGTCGCACGTGTCAGGAACTGGTGTGTCCTGGAAGCGATTGACCCAACTCTGACCTAACCTAACTCCGACCTAACCTAACTCTGACTTTCTTTTTTTTTTACGTGTGGAAACCCCCTCGGTCCGTCACCCCGCCGTGGTTTTCGGCGGGGCGGTGTGTCGGAATCGGACCGACTAAAACCACACGGTTTTCCACTCTGCGCTTGAGAAGGGAGCAAAAAAAAAGTGCCAGTGTTAGGTTAGGTCGGAGTTAGGTTAGGTCAGAGTTAGGTTAGGTCAGAGTTAGCTTTGGTCAGAGTTAGGTGAGGTTAGGACCTTTCGTTCGCTACCCCTGCTGTATTCGCACGTGTCAGAAACTGGTGTGTGCTGGAAGAGATTGACCTAACTCTGACCTAACCTAACTCCGACCTAACCTAACTCTGACCTAACCTAACTCTGACTTTCTTTTTTTTTTACGTGTGGAAACCCCCTCGGTCCGTCACCCCGCCGGGGTTTTCGGTGGGGCGGTGTGTCGGAATCGGACCGACTAAAACCACACGGTTTGCCACTCTGCGCTTGAGAAGGGAGCAAAAAAAAGGACCAGTGTTAGGTTAGGTCGGAGTTAGGTTAGGTCAGAGTTAGGTTAGGTCAGAGTTAGGTTAGGTTAGGTTTGCTGCAAGACTTCAACGCAAAGTCCGTTGCGTGGGGTTCCCCAGGGACGGACGCCAAGGGCGAGGCCGTAGAGGAGTGGGCGGCCTCGGTTGGCCTCTAATTGCTGAACAGAGGCGCCACCAACACGTGCGTGCGACATCAGGGGGAGCCGTTGGTGGACCTTTCGTTCACTACCCCTGCTGTAGTCGCACGTGTCAGGAACTGGTGTGTCCTGGAAGCGATTGACCCAACTCTGACCTAACCTAACTCCGACCTAACCTAACTCTGACTTTCTTTTTTTTTTACGTGTGGAAACCCCCTCGGTCCGTCACCCCGCCGTGGTTTTCGGCGGGGCGGTGTGTCGGAATCGGACCGACTAAAACCACACGGTTTTCCACTCTGCGCTTGAGAAGGGAGCAAAAAAAAAGGGCCAGTGTTAGGTTAGGTCGGAGTTAGGTTAGGTCAGAGTTAGGTTAGGTCAGAGTTAGCTTTGGTCAGAGTTAGGTGAGGTTAGGACCTTTCGTTCGCTACCCCTGCTGTATTCGCACGTGTCAGAAACTGGTGTGTGCTGGAAGAGATTGACCTAACTCTGACCTAACCTAACTCCGACCTAACCTAACTCTGACCTAACCTAACTCTGACTTTCTTTTTTTTTTACGTGTGGAAACCCCCTCGGTCCGTCACCCCGCCGGGGTTTTCGGTGGGGCGGTGTGTCGGAATCGGACCGACTAAAACCACACGGTTTGCCACTCTGCGCTTGAGAAGGGAGCAAAAAAAAGGACCAGTGTTAGGTTAGGTCGGAGTTAGGTTAGGTCAGAGTTAGGTTAGGTCAGAGTTAGGTTAGGTTAGGTTTGCTGCAAGACTTCAACGCAAAGTCCGTTGCGTGGGGTTCCCCAGGGACGGACGCCAAGGGCGAGGCCGTAGAGGAGTGGGCGGCCTCGGTTGGCCTCTAATTGCTGAACAGAGGCGCCACCAACACGTGCGTGCGACATCAGGGGGAGCCGTTGGTGGACCTTTCGTTCACTACCCCTGCTGTAGTCGCACGTGTCAGGAACTGGTGTGTCCTGGAAGCGATTGACCCAACTCTGATCTAACCTAACTCCGACCTAACCTAACTCTGACTTTCTTTTTTTTTTACGTGTGGAAACCCCCTCGGTCCGTCACCCCGCCGTGGTTTTCGGCGGGGCGGTGTGTCGGAATCGGACCGACTAAAACCACACGGTTTTCCACTCTGCGCTTGAGAAGGGAGCAAAAAAAAAGGGCCAGTGTTAGGTTAGGTCGGAGTTAGGTTAGGTCAGAGTTAGGTTAGGTCAGAGTTAGCTTTGGTCAGAGTTAGGTGAGGTTAGGACCTTTCGTTCGCTACCCCTGCTGTATTCGCACGTGTCAGAAACTGGTGTGTGCTGGAAGAGATTGACCTAACTCTGACCTAACCTAACTCCGACCTAACCTAACTCTGACCTAACCTAACTCTGACTTTCTTTTTTTTTTACGTGTGGAAACCCCCTCGGTCCGTCACCCCGCCGGGGTTTTCGGTGGGGCGGTGTGTCGGAATCGGACCGACTAAAACCACACGGTTTGCCACTCTGCGCTTGAGAAGGGAGCAAAAAAAAGGACCAGTGTTAGGTTAGGTCGGAGTTAGGTTAGGTCAGAGTTAGGTTAGGTCAGAGTTAGGTTAGGTTAGGTTTGCTGCAAGACTTCAACGCAAAGTCCGTTGCGTGGGGTTCCCCAGGGACGGACGCCAAGGGCGAGGCCGTAGAGGAGTGGGCGGCCTCGGTTGGCCTCTAATTCCTGAACAGAGGCGCCACCAACACGTGCGTGCGACATCAGGGGGAGCCGTTGGTGGACCTTTCGTTCACTACCCCTGCTGTAGTCGCACGTGTCAGGAACTGGTGTGTCCTGGAAGCGATTGACCCAACTCTGACCTAACCTAACTCCGACCTAACCTAACTCTGACTTTCTTTTTTTTTTACGTGTGGAAACCCCCTCGGTCCGTCACCCCGCCGTGGTTTTCGGCGGGGCGGTGTGTCGGAATCGGACCGACTAATACCACACGGTTTTCCACTCTGCGCTTGAGAAGGGAGCAAAAAAAAAGGGCCAGTGTTAGGTTAGGTCGGAGTTAGGTTAGGTCAGAGTTAGGTTAGGTCAGAGTTAGCTTTGGTCAGAGTTAGGTGAGGTTAGGACCTTTCGTTCGCTACCCCTGCTGTATTCGCACGTGTCAGAAACTGGTGTGTGCTGGAAGAGATTGACCTAACTCTGACCTAACCTAACTCCGACCTAACCTAACTCTGACCTAACCTAACTCTGACTTTCTTTTTTTTTTACGTGTGGAAACCCCCTCGGTCCGTCACCCCGCCGGGGTTTTCGGTGGGGCGGTGTGTCGGAATCGGACCGACTAAAACCACACGGTTTGCCACTCTGCGCTTGAGAAGGGAGCAAAAAAAAGGACCAGTGTTAGGTTAGGTCGGAGTTAGGTTAGGTCAGAGTTAGGTTAGGTCAGAGTTAGGTTAGGTTAGGTTTGCTGCAAGACTTCAACGCAAAGTCCGTTGCGTGGGGTTCCCCAGGGACGGACGCCAAGGGCGAGGCCGTAGAGGAGTGGGCGGCCTCGGTTGGCCTCTAATTACTGAACAGAGGCGCCACCAACACGTGCGTGCGACATCAGGGGGAGCCGTTGGTGGACCTTTCGTTCACTACCCCTGCTGTAGTCGCACGTGTCAGGAACTGGTGTGTCCTGGAAGCGATTGACCCAACTCTGACCTAACCTAACTCCGACCTAACCTAACTCTGACTTTCTTTTTTTTTTACGTGTGGAAACCCCCTCGGTCCGTCACCCCGCCGTGGTTTTCGGCGGGGCGGTGTGTCGGAATCGGACCGACTAAAACCACACGGTTTTCCACTCTGCGCTTGAGAAGGGAGCAAAAAAAAAGGGCCAGTGTTAGGTTAGGTCGGAGTTAGGTTAGGTCAGAGTTAGGTTAGGTCAGAGTTAGCTTTGGTCAGAGTTAGGTGAGGTTAGGACCTTTCGTTCGCTACCCCTGCTGTATTCGCACGTGTCAGAAACTGGTGTGTGCTGGAAGAGATTGACCTAACTCTGACCTAACCTAACTCCGACCTAACCTAACTCTGACCTAACCTAACTCTGACTTTCTTTTTTTTTTACGTGTGGAAACCCCCTCGGTCCGTCACCCCGCCGGGGTTTTCGGTGGGGCGGTGTGTCGGAATCGGACCGACTAAAACCACACGGTTTGCCACTCTGCGCTTGAGAAGGGAGCAAAAAAAAGGACCAGTGTTAGGTTAGGTCGGAGTTAGGTTAGGTCAGAGTTAGGTTAGGTCAGAGTTAGGTTAGGTTAGGTTTGCTGCAAGACTTCAACGCAAAGTCCGTTGCGTGGGGTTCCCCAGGGACGGACGCCAAGGGCGAGGCCGTAGAGGAGTGGGCGGCCTCGGTTGGCCTCTAATTGCTGAACAGAGGCGCCACCAACACGTGCGTGCCCGCTACTGGAGAACCTAAACGAGCTTGGCGTATACGTGCAGGCATTCGCCGATGATGTTGTACTTATTTTTGACGGAAAACTAGCAGCCGATGTGGAGAGACAGGCCGGTGCCGCCCTCGAACATGTGAGGGCGTGGGGTGTTGAAAATAAGTTAAACTTCGCACCACATAAAACGTGTGCCATAACCATCACGCGAAAGCTGAAGTTTGACACACCGCGCCTGAGCATGGGCGGGGTCGACATTCAAATGTCGAAACACGTAAAGCTGCTGGGACTTACGATCGACCGGGAACTCACGTTCAATACACACATCGCGAATGTCTGCAGGAAGGCGGTTTCCATCTACAAGCAGCTTTCTAGGGCGGCGCGGGTTGGATGGGGATTGAACTCCGAGACGATCAGAGTGATCTATACGGCAGCAGTTGAGCCTACGATCTTGTACGCTGCGTGTGCGTGGGCCCCGTCGGCACAAAAGTTAATGGTCCGCAAACAATTAAACGCGGTCCAAAGAGGGTTTGCGCAGAAGATATGTAGAGCTTACCGGACGGTCTCTCTAGACTCTGCACTGCTCTTGGCTGGGATGCTCCCTCTAGACCTGCGTATTGGTGAAGTTGCTTCGCTATATGAGGCCGGGAGGGGGGTGCCCCATCCGATGCTGGGAGATAGAGAGATCGAACGGATGGCTCGGGTAACCGAACTGCCACATCCTGCCGAGAGGCTGAGCCTTGACTTCGAGCTCCTGACAGACGAGGAACAGTACAACGGCACACAAGACCTGCAAGTGCGCATCTTCACTGACGGCAGCAAAATTGAGGGCAGGGTCGGCGCGGCGCTGTCATTATGGAATGGTAGTGCCGAGATCAAGGCCCTCAAATTTGCTTTGCCGTCATACGCCACCGTCTACCAGGCTGAGCTCCTGGCTCTTAACCGGGCGGCTGTGGAGGTGAGGAAACAGAAGGCGACGACGTTCGGTGTCTTTTGCGACTCCATGGCGGCTCTCCAGACCGCGACAAACCCGGACTCCCCCCACCCACTAGCGGTTGACTTCAGAAATAACATCAGAGCCTGTATTTCCCAGAACAAAAATGTACTTTTGTATTGGATTAAAGCCCATGTGGGATTGGAGGGGAATGAGAGGGCGGACGAGCTCGCGAGAGAGGCCGCCCTGAAGTCGAAAAAGAAGCCGGATTACGACTGGTGCCCGGTCTCATTTGTCAAGCGTCAGATTCGTAATCAGACGATTGACGAATGGGACAAAAGGTACCGATCTGGTACTACAGCAGCGGTTACAAAATTATTTTTTCCCAATGCCACCGAGGCGTACAGGATCGTACGTAAGATGCCGATAACGCCGCAAACAACTCAACTAATGACAGGGCACGGTGGGTTCTCCGCATACTTGCATAGGTTCAAGTGTAAGGGGGACCCATCGTGCATCTGTGAACCTGGAGTGGAGGAAACGGTTGCCCACGTAGTTTCCGAGTGCCCGGTATTTGCCGGGGAGCGCCTGGAACTGGAGCTGTTGTTGGGGATGGAGATAGCCCCAAAAAATTATAATGCCCTAATCTCCTGTAAAGAAAAGACAGTATTTCTGAAATACTGCACAAAAATTATTAATGCTATTAAAATCAGAAACAGTTAAGAAAATATGATTAGCTTGTATTGTAAAAATATAACGTGTAAACATATAAAAATATAGTAATAAATTAAATGTGAATAAGTTGCAGTAAATAAAACAGAAATTCTAAAATTGTAAAAAATCAAAAAGAATCCCTATTTTTAAAGACTAAAACAAAATGTAGATAAAAAAGTATGTAGAATAATAAACAATGAATAAAAGATCAAGGCAAGAAACTATATAACGAAAGTAAATAGAATAATAAATAAAGAGACGTCTTACCTAAAATGGATTGACGGGAGTCCCGCCCGTGGAAAAGAAGAAACATGATGAGGAAGAGAGGGATAACCTGCGTAGAATGCAAGTGTGAGAATCATTTGAATTGAATGAATGAGAAAATGAATGAATGAGAAATGAATATAGATACAAAATGGCCATGCTTATGGCATGGGTTCAGTCAGTGAAATAAAAAAAAAAAAAAAAAAAAAAAAAAAAAAAAACACGTGCGTGCGACATCAGGGGGAGCCGTTGGTGGACCTTTCGTTCACTACCCCTGCTGTAGTCGCACGTGTCAGGAACTGGTGTGTCCTGGAAGCGATTGACCCAACTCTGATCTAACCTAACTCCGACCTAACCTAACTCTGACTTTCTTTTTTTTTTACGTGTGGAAACCCCCTCGGTCCGTCACCCCGCCGTGGTTTTCGGCGGGGCGGTGTGTCGGAATCGGACCGACTAAAACCACACGGTTTTCCACTCTGCGCTTGAGAAGGGAGCAAAAAAAAAGGGCCAGTGTTAGGTTAGGTCGGAGTTAGGTTAGGTCAGAGTTAGGTTAGGTCAGAGTTAGCTTTGGTCAGAGTTAGGTGAGGTTAGGACCTTTCGTTCGCTACCCCTGCTGTATTCGCACGTGTCAGAAACTGGTGTGTGCTGGAAGAGATTGACCTAACTCTGACCTAACCTAACTCCGACCTAACCTAACTCTGACCTAACCTAACTCTGACTTTCTTTTTTTTTTACGTGTGGAAACCCCCTCGGTCCGTCACCCCGCCGGGGTTTTCGGTGGGGCGGTGTGTCGGAATCGGACCGACTAAAACCACACGGTTTGCCACTCTGCGCTTGAGAAGGGAGCAAAAAAAAGGACCAGTGTTAGGTTAGGTCGGAGTTAGGTTAGGTCAGAGTTAGGTTAGGTCAGAGTTAGGTTAGGTTAGGTTTGCTGCAAGACTTCAACGCAAAGTCCGTTGCGTGGGGTTCCCCAGGGACGGACGCCAAGGGCGAGGCCGTAGAGGAGTGGGCGGCCTCGGTTGGCCTCTAATTACTGAACAGAGGCGCCACCAACACGTGCGTGCGACATCAGGGGGAGCCGTTGGTGGACCTTTCGTTCACTACCCCTGCTGTAGTCGCACGTGTCAGGAACTGGTGTGTCCTGGAAGCGATTGACCCAACTCTGACCTAACCTAACTCCGACCTAACCTAACTCTGACTTTCTTTTTTTTTTACGTGTGGAAACCCCCTCGGTCCGTCACCCCGCCGTGGTTTTCGGCGGGGCGGTGTGTCGGAATCGGACCGACTAATACCACACGGTTTTCCACTCTGCGCTTGAGAAGGGAGCAAAAAAAAAGGGCCAGTGTTAGGTTAGGTCGGAGTTAGGTTAGGTCAGAGTTAGGTTAGGTCAGAGTTAGCTTTGGTCAGAGTTAGGTGAGGTTAGGACCTTTCGTTCGCTACCCCTGCTGTATTCGCACGTGTCAGAAACTGGTGTGTGCTGGAAGAGATTGACCTAACTCTGACCTAACCTAACTCCGACCTAACCTAACTCTGACCTAACCTAACTCTGACTTTCTTTTTTTTTTACGTGTGGAAACCCCCTCGGTCCGTCACCCCGCCGGGGTTTTCGGTGGGGCGGTGTGTCGGAATCGGACCGACTAAAACCACACGGTTTGCCACTCTGCGCTTGAGAAGGGAGCAAAAAAAAGGACCAGTGTTAGGTTAGGTCGGAGTTAGGTTAGGTCAGAGTTAGGTTAGGTCAGAGTTAGGTTAGGTTAGGTTTGCTGCAAGACTTCAACGCAAAGTCCGTTGCGTGGGGTTCCCCAGGGACGGACGCCAAGGGCGAGGCCGTAGAGGAGTGGGCGGCCTCGGTTGGCCTCTAATTGCTGAACAGAGGCGCCACCAACACGTGCGTGCGACATCAGGGGGAGCCGTTGGTGGACCTTTCGTTCACTACCCCTGCTGTAGTCGCACGTGTCAGGAACTGGTGTGTCCTGGAAGCGATTGACCCAACTCTGACCTAACCTAACTCCGACCTAACCTAACTCTGACTTTCTTTTTTTTTTACGTGTGGAAACCCCCTCGGTCCGTCACCCCGCCGGGGTTTTCGGCGGGGCGGTGTGTCGGAATCGGACCGACTAAAACCACACGGTTTTCCACTCTGCGCTTGAGAAGGGAGCAAAAAAAAAGGGCCAGTGTTAGGTTAGGTCGGAGTTAGGTTAGGTCAGAGTTAGGTTAGGTCAGAGTTAGCTTTGGTCAGAGTTAGGTGAGGTTAGGACCTTTCGTTCGCTACCCCTGCTGTATTCGCACGTGTCAGAAACTGGTGTGTGCTGGAAGAGATTGACCTAACTCTGACCTAACCTAACTCCGACCTAACCTAACTCTGACCTAACCTAACTCTGACTTTCTTTTTTTTTTACGTGTGGAAACCCCCTCGGTCCGTCACCCCGCCGGGGTTTTCGGTGGGGCGGTGTGTCGGAATCGGACCGACTAAAACCACACGGTTTGCCACTCTGCGCTTGAGAAGGGAGCAAAAAAAAGGACCAGTGTTAGGTTAGGTCGGAGTTAGGTTAGGTCAGAGTTAGGTTAGGTCAGAGTTAGGTTAGGTTAGGTTTGCTGCAAGACTTCAACGCAAAGTCCGTTGCGTGGGGTTCCCCAGGGACGGACGCCAAGGGCGAGGCCGTAGAGGAGTGGGCGGCCTCGGTTGGCCTCTAATTGCTGAACAGAGGCGCCACCAACACGTGCGTGCGACATCAGGGGGAGCCGTTGGTGGACCTTTCGTTCACTACCCCTGCTGTAGTCGCACGTGTCAGGAACTGGTGTGTCCTGGAAGCGATTGACCCAACTCTGACCTAACCTAACTCCGACCTAACCTAACTCTGACTTTCTTTTTTTTTTACGTGTGGAAACCCCCTCGGTCCGTCACCCCGCCGTGGTTTTCGGCGGGGCGGTGTGTCGGAATCGGACCGACTAAAACCACACGGTTTTCCACTCTGCGCTTGAGAAGGGAGCAAAAAAAAAGGGCCAGTGTTAGGTTAGGTCGGAGTTAGGTTAGGTCAGAGTTAGGTTAGGTCAGAGTTAGCTTTGGTCAGAGTTAGGTGAGGTTAGGACCTTTCGTTCGCTACCCCTGCTGTATTCGCACGTGTCAGAAACTGGTGTGTGCTGGAAGAGATTGACCTAACTCTGACCTAACCTAACTCCGACCTAACCTAACTCTGACCTAACCTAACTCTGACTTTCTTTTTTTTTTACGTGTGGAAACCCCCTCGGTCCGTCACCCCGCCGGGGTTTTCGGTGGGGCGGTGTGTCGGAATCGGACCGACTAAAACCACACGGTTTGCCACTCTGCGCTTGAGAAGGGAGCAAAAAAAAGGACCAGTGTTAGGTTAGGTCGGAGTTAGGTTAGGTCAGAGTTAGGTTAGGTCAGAGTTAGGTTAGGTTAGGTTTGCTGCAAGACTTCAACGCAAAGTCCGTTGCGTGGGGTTCCCCAGGGACGGACGCCAAGGGCGAGGCCGTAGAGGAGTGGGCGGCCTCGGTTGGCCTCTAATTGCTGAACAGAGGCGCCACCAACACGTGCGTGCGACATCAGGGGGAGCCGTTGGTGGACCTTTCGTTCACTACCCCTGCTGTAGTCGCACGTGTCAGGAACTGGTGTGTCCTGGAAGCGATTGACCCAACTCTGATCTAACCTAACTCCGACCTAACCTAACTCTGACTTTCTTTTTTTTTTACGTGTGGAAACCCCCTCGGTCCGTCACCCCGCCGGGGTTTTCGGGGGGGCGGTGTGTCGGAATCGGACCGACTAAAACCACACGGTTTTCCACTCTGCGCTTGAGAAGGGAGCAAAAAAAAAGGGCCAGTGTTAGGTTAGGTCGGAGTTAGGTTAGGTCAGAGTTAGGTTAGGTCAGAGTTAGCTTTGGTCAGAGTTAGGTGAGGTTAGGACCTTTCGTTCGCTACCCCTGCTGTATTCGCACGTGTCAGAAACTGGTGTGTGCTGGAAGAGATTGACCTAACTCTGACCTAACCTAACTCCGACCTAACCTAACTCTGACCTAACCTAACTCTGACTTTCTTTTTTTTTTACGTGTGGAAACCCCCTCGGTCCGTCACCCCGCCGGGGTTTTCGGTGGGGCGGTGTGTCGGAATCGGACCGACTAAAACCACACGGTTTGCCACTCTGCGCTTGAGAAGGGAGCAAAAAAAAGGACCAGTGTTAGGTTAGGTCGGAGTTAGGTTAGGTCAGAGTTAGGTTAGGTCAGAGTTAGGTTAGGTTAGGTTTGCTGCAAGACTTCAACGCAAAGTCCGTTGCGTGGGGTTCCCCAGGGACGGACGCCAAGGGCGAGGCCGTAGAGGAGTGGGCGGCCTCGGTTGGCCTCTAATTACTGAACAGAGGCGCCACCAACACGTGCGTGCGACATCAGGGGGAGCCGTTGGTGGACCTTTCGTTCACTACCCCTGCTGTAGTCGCACGTGTCAGGAACTGGTGTGTCCTGGAAGCGATTGACCCAACTCTGACCTAACCTAACTCCGACCTAACCTAACTCTGACTTTCTTTTTTTTTTACGTGTGGAAACCCCCTCGGTCCGTCACCCCGCCGTGGTTTTCGGCGGGGCGGTGTGTCGGAATCGGACCGACTAATACCACACGGTTTTCCACTCTGCGCTTGAGAAGGGAGCAAAAAAAAAGGGCCAGTGTTAGGTTAGGTCGGAGTTAGGTTAGGTCAGAGTTAGGTTAGGTCAGAGTTAGCTTTGGTCAGAGTTAGGTGAGGTTAGGACCTTTCGTTCGCTACCCCTGCTGTATTCGCACGTGTCAGAAACTGGTGTGTGCTGGAAGAGATTGACCTAACTCTGACCTAACCTAACTCCGACCTAACCTAACTCTGACCTAACCTAACTCTGACTTTCTTTTTTTTTTACGTGTGGAAACCCCCTCGGTCCGTCACCCCGCCGGGGTTTTCGGTGGGGCGGTGTGTCGGAATCGGACCGACTAAAACCACACGGTTTGCCACTCTGCGCTTGAGAAGGGAGCAAAAAAAAGGACCAGTGTTAGGTTAGGTCGGAGTTAGGTTAGGTCAGAGTTAGGTTAGGTCAGAGTTAGGTTAGGTTAGGTTTGCTGCAAGACTTCAACGCAAAGTCCGTTGCGTGGGGTTCCCCAGGGACGGACGCCAAGGGCGAGGCCGTAGAGGAGTGGGCGGCCTCGGTTGGCCTCTAATTACTGAACAGAGGCGCCACCAACACGTGCGTGCGACATCAGGGGGAGCCGTTGGTGGACCTTTCGTTCACTACCCCTGCTGTAGTCGCACGTGTCAGGAACTGGTGTGTCCTGGAAGCGATTGACCCAACTCTGACCTAACCTAACTCCGACCTAACCTAACTCTGACTTTCTTTTTTTTTTACGTGTGGAAACCCCCTCGGTCCGTCACCCCGCCGTGGTTTTCGGCGGGGCGGTGTGTCGGAATCGGACCGACTAAAACCACACGGTTTTCCACTCTGCGCTTGAGAAGGGAGCAAAAAAAAAGGGCCAGTGTTAGGTTAGGTCGGAGTTAGGTTAGGTCAGAGTTAGGTTAGGTCAGAGTTAGCTTTGGTCAGAGTTAGGTGAGGTTAGGACCTTTCGTTCGCTACCCCTGCTGTATTCGCACGTGTCAGAAACTGGTGTGTGCTGGAAGAGATTGACCTAACTCTGACCTAACCTAACTCCGACCTAACCTAACTCTGACCTAACCTAACTCTGACTTTCTTTTTTTTTTACGTGTGGAAACCCCCTCGGTCCGTCACCCCGCCGGGGTTTTCGGTGGGGCGGTGTGTCGGAATCGGACCGACTAAAACCACACGGTTTGCCACTCTGCGCTTGAGAAGGGAGCAAAAAAAAGGACCAGTGTTAGGTTAGGTCGGAGTTAGGTTAGGTCAGAGTTAGGTTAGGTCAGAGTTAGGTTAGGTTAGGTTTGCTGCAAGACTTCAACGCAAAGTCCGTTGCGTGGGGTTCCCCAGGGACGGACGCCAAGGGCGAGGCCGTAGAGGAGTGGGCGGCCTCGGTTGGCCTCTAATTGCTGAACAGAGGCGCCACCAACACGTGCGTGCGACATCAGGGGGAGCCGTTGGTGGACCTTTCGTTCACTACCCCTGCTGTAGTCGCACGTGTCAGGAACTGGTGTGTCCTGGAAGCGATTGACCCAACTCTGACCTAACCTAACTCCGACCTAACCTAACTCTGACTTTCTTTTTTTTTTACGTGTGGAAACCCCCTCGGTCCGTCACCCCGCCGGGGTTTTCGGCGGGGCGGTGTGTCGGAATCGGACCGACTAAAACCACACGGTTTTCCACTCTGCGCTTGAGAAGGGAGCAAAAAAAAAGTGCCAGTGTTAGGTTAGGTCGGAGTTAGGTTAGGTCAGAGTTAGGTTAGGTCAGAGTTAGCTTTGGTCAGAGTTAGGTGAGGTTAGGACCTTTCGTTCGCTACCCCTGCTGTATTCGCACGTGTCAGAAACTGGTGTGTGCTGGAAGAGATTGACCTAACTCTGACCTAACCTAACTCCGACCTAACCTAACTCTGACCTAACCTAACTCTGACTTTCTTTTTTTTTTACGTGTGGAAACCCCCTCGGTCCGTCACCCCGCCGGGGTTTTCGGTGGGGCGGTGTGTCGGAATCGGACCGACTAAAACCACACGGTTTGCCACTCTGCGCTTGAGAAGGGAGCAAAAAAAAGGACCAGTGTTAGGTTAGGTCGGAGTTAGGTTAGGTCAGAGTTAGGTTAGGTCAGAGTTAGGTTAGGTTAGGTTTGCTGCAAGACTTCAACGCAAAGTCCGTTGCGTGGGGTTCCCCAGGGACGGACGCCAAGGGCGAGGCCGTAGAGGAGTGGGCGGCCTCGGTTGGCCTCTAATTGCTGAACAGAGGCGCCACCAACACGTGCGTGCGACATCAGGGGGAGCCGTTGGTGGACCTTTCGTTCACTACCCCTGCTGTAGTCGCACGTGTCAGGAACTGGTGTGTCCTGGAAGCGATTGACCCAACTCTGACCTAACCTAACTCCGACCTAACCTAACTCTGACTTTCTTTTTTTTTTACGTGTGGAAACCCCCTCGGTCCGTCACCCCGCCGTGGTTTTCGGCGGGGCGGTGTGTCGGAATCGGACCGACTAAAACCACACGGTTTTCCACTCTGCGCTTGAGAAGGGAGCAAAAAAAAAGGGCCAGTGTTAGGTTAGGTCGGAGTTAGGTTAGGTCAGAGTTAGGTTAGGTCAGAGTTAGCTTTGGTCAGAGTTAGGTGAGGTTAGGACCTTTCGTTCGCTACCCCTGCTGTATTCGCACGTGTCAGAAACTGGTGTGTGCTGGAAGAGATTGACCTAACTCTGACCTAACCTAACTCCGACCTAACCTAACTCTGACCTAACCTAACTCTGACTTTCTTTTTTTTTTACGTGTGGAAACCCCCTCGGTCCGTCACCCCGCCGGGGTTTTCGGTGGGGCGGTGTGTCGGAATCGGACCGACTAAAACCACACGGTTTGCCACTCTGCGCTTGAGAAGGGAGCAAAAAAAAGGACCAGTGTTAGGTTAGGTCGGAGTTAGGTTAGGTCAGAGTTAGGTTAGGTCAGAGTTAGGTTAGGTTAGGTTTGCTGCAAGACTTCAACGCAAAGTCCGTTGCGTGGGGTTCCCCAGGGACGGACGCCAAGGGCGAGGCCGTAGAGGAGTGGGCGGCCTCGGTTGGCCTCTAATTGCTGAACAGAGGCGCCACCAACACGTGCGTGCGACATCAGGGGGAGCCGTTGGTGGACCTTTCGTTCACTACCCCTGCTGTAGTCGCACGTGTCAGGAACTGGTGTGTCCTGGAAGCGATTGACCCAACTCTGATCTAACCTAACTCCGACCTAACCTAACTCTGACTTTCTTTTTTTTTTACGTGTGGAAACCCCCTCGGTCCGTCACCCCGCCGTGGTTTTCGGCGGGGCGGTGTGTCGGAATCGGACCGACTAAAACCACACGGTTTTCCACTCTGCGCTTGAGAAGGGAGCAAAAAAAAAGGGCCAGTGTTAGGTTAGGTCGGAGTTAGGTTAGGTCAGAGTTAGGTTAGGTCAGAGTTAGCTTTGGTCAGAGTTAGGTGAGGTTAGGACCTTTCGTTCGCTACCCCTGCTGTATTCGCACGTGTCAGAAACTGGTGTGTGCTGGAAGAGATTGACCTAACTCTGACCTAACCTAACTCCGACCTAACCTAACTCTGACCTAACCTAACTCTGACTTTCTTTTTTTTTTACGTGTGGAAACCCCCTCGGTCCGTCACCCCGCCGGGGTTTTCGGTGGGGCGGTGTGTCGGAATCGGACCGACTAAAACCACACGGTTTGCCACTCTGCGCTTGAGAAGGGAGCAAAAAAAAGGACCAGTGTTAGGTTAGGTCGGAGTTAGGTTAGGTCAGAGTTAGGTTAGGTCAGAGTTAGGTTAGGTTAGGTTTGCTGCAAGACTTCAACGCAAAGTCCGTTGCGTGGGGTTCCCCAGGGACGGACGCCAAGGGCGAGGCCGTAGAGGAGTGGGCGGCCTCGGTTGGCCTCTAATTACTGAACAGAGGCGCCACCAACACGTGCGTGCGACATCAGGGGGAGCCGTTGGTGGACCTTTCGTTCACTACCCCTGCTGTAGTCGCACGTGTCAGGAACTGGTGTGTCCTGGAAGCGATTGACCCAACTCTGACCTAACCTAACTCCGACCTAACCTAACTCTGACTTTCTTTTTTTTTTACGTGTGGAAACCCCCTCGGTCCGTCACCCCGCCGTGGTTTTCGGCGGGGCGGTGTGTCGGAATCGGACCGACTAATACCACACGGTTTTCCACTCTGCGCTTGAGAAGGGAGCAAAAAAAAAGGGCCAGTGTTAGGTTAGGTCGGAGTTAGGTTAGGTCAGAGTTAGGTTAGGTCAGAGTTAGCTTTGGTCAGAGTTAGGTGAGGTTAGGACCTTTCGTTCGCTACCCCTGCTGTATTCGCACGTGTCAGAAACTGGTGTGTGCTGGAAGAGATTGACCTAACTCTGACCTAACCTAACTCCGACCTAACCTAACTCTGACCTAACCTAACTCTGACTTTCTTTTTTTTTTACGTGTGGAAACCCCCTCGGTCCGTCACCCCGCCGGGGTTTTCGGTGGGGCGGTGTGTCGGAATCGGACCGACTAAAACCACACGGTTTGCCACTCTGCGCTTGAGAAGGGAGCAAAAAAAAGGACCAGTGTTAGGTTAGGTCGGAGTTAGGTTAGGTCAGAGTTAGGTTAGGTCAGAGTTAGGTTAGGTTAGGTTTGCTGCAAGACTTCAACGCAAAGTCCGTTGCGTGGGGTTCCCCAGGGACGGACGCCAAGGGCGAGGCCGTAGAGGAGTGGGCGGCCTCGGTTGGCCTCTAATTACTGAACAGAGGCGCCACCAACACGTGCGTGCGACATCAGGGGGAGCCGTTGGTGGACCTTTCGTTCACTACCCCTGCTGTAGTCGCACGTGTCAGGAACTGGTGTGTCCTGGAAGCGATTGACCCAACTCTGACCTAACCTAACTCCGACCTAACCTAACTCTGACTTTCTTTTTTTTTTACGTGTGGAAACCCCCTCGGTCCGTCACCCCGCCGTGGTTTTCGGCGGGGCGGTGTGTCGGAATCGGACCGACTAAAACCACACGGTTTTCCACTCTGCGCTTGAGAAGGGAGCAAAAAAAAAGGGCCAGTGTTAGGTTAGGTCGGAGTTAGGTTAGGTCAGAGTTAGGTTAGGTCAGAGTTAGCTTTGGTCAGAGTTAGGTGAGGTTAGGACCTTTCGTTCGCTACCCCTGCTGTATTCGCACGTGTCAGAAACTGGTGTGTGCTGGAAGAGATTGACCCAACTCTGACCTAACCTAACTCCGACCTAACCTAACTCTGACCTAACCTAACTCTGACTTTCTTTTTTTTTTACGTGTGGAAACCCCCTCGGTCCGTCACCCCGCCGGGGTTTTCGGTGGGGCGGTGTGTCGGAATCGGACCGACTAAAACCACACGGTTTGCCACTCTGCGCTTGAGAAGGGAGCAAAAAAAAGGACCAGTGTTAGGTTAGGTCGGAGTTAGGTTAGGTCAGAGTTAGGTTAGGTCAGAGTTAGGTTAGGTTAGGTTTGCTGCAAGACTTCAACGCAAAGTCCGTTGCGTGGGGTTCCCCAGGGACGGACGCCAAGGGCGAGGCCGTAGAGGAGTGGGCGGCCTCGGTTGGCCTCTAATTACTGAACAGAGGCGCCACCAACACGTGCGTGCGACATCAGGGGGAGCCGTTGGTGGACCTTTCGTTCACTACCCCTGCTGTAGTCGCACGTGTCAGGAACTGGTGTGTCCTGGAAGCGATTGACCCAACTCTGACCTAACCTAACTCCGACCTAACCTAACTCTGACTTTCTTTTTTTTTTACGTGTGGAAACCCCCTCGGTCCGTCACCCCGCCGTGGTTTTCGGCGGGGCGGTGTGTCGGAATCGGACCGACTAATACCACACGGTTTTCCACTCTGCGCTTGAGAAGGGAGCAAAAAAAAAGGGCCAGTGTTAGGTTAGGTCGGAGTTAGGTTAGGTCAGAGTTAGGTTAGGTCAGAGTTAGCTTTGGTCAGAGTTAGGTGAGGTTAGGACCTTTCGTTCGCTACCCCTGCTGTATTCGCACGTGTCAGAAACTGGTGTGTGCTGGAAGAGATTGACCTAACTCTGACCTAACCTAACTCCGACCTAACCTAACTCTGACCTAACCTAACTCTGACTTTCTTTTTTTTTTACGTGTGGAAACCCCCTCGGTCCGTCACCCCGCCGGGGTTTTCGGTGGGGCGGTGTGTCGGAATCGGACCGACTAAAACCACACGGTTTGCCACTCTGCGCTTGAGAAGGGAGCAAAAAAAAGGACCAGTGTTAGGTTAGGTCGGAGTTAGGTTAGGTCAGAGTTAGGTTAGGTCAGAGTTAGGTTAGGTTAGGTTTGCTGCAAGACTTCAACGCAAAGTCCGTTGCGTGGGGTTCCCCAGGGACGGACGCCAAGGGCGAGGCCGTAGAGGAGTGGGCGGCCTCGGTTGGCCTCTAATTGCTGAACAGAGGCGCCACCAACACGTGCGTGCGACATCAGGGGGAGCCGTTGGTGGACCTTTCGTTCACTACCCCTGCTGTAGTCGCACGTGTCAGGAACTGGTGTGTCCTGGAAGCGATTGACCCAACTCTGACCTAACCTAACTCCGACCTAACCTAACTCTGACTTTCTTTTTTTTTTACGTGTGGAAACCCCCTCGGTCCGTCACCCCGCCGTGGTTTTCGGCGGGGCGGTGTGTCGGAATCGGACCGACTAAAACCACACGGTTTTCCACTCTGCGCTTGAGAAGGGAGCAAAAAAAAAGGGCCAGTGTTAGGTTAGGTCGGAGTTAGGTTAGGTCAGAGTTAGGTTAGGTCAGAGTTAGCTTTGGTCAGAGTTAGGTGAGGTTAGGACCTTTCGTTCGCTACCCCTGCTGTATTCGCACGTGTCAGAAACTGGTGTGTGCTGGAAGAGATTGACCTAACTCTGACCTAACCTAACTCCGACCTAACCTAACTCTGACCTAACCTAACTCTGACTTTCTTTTTTTTTTACGTGTGGAAACCCCCTCGGTCCGTCACCCCGCCGTGGTTTTCGGTGGGGCGGTGTGTCGGAATCGGACCGACTAAAACCACACGGTTTGCCACTCTGCGCTTGAGAAGGGAGCAAAAAAAAGGACCAGTGTTAGGTTAGGTCGGAGTTAGGTTAGGTCAGAGTTAGGTTAGGTCAGAGTTAGGTTAGGTTAGGTTTGCTGCAAGACTTCAACGCAAAGTCCGTTGCGTGGGGTTCCCCAGGGACGGACGCCAAGGGCGAGGCCGTAGAGGAGTGGGCGGCCTCGGTTGGCCTCTAATTGCTGAACAGAGGCGCCACCAACACGTGCGTGCGACATCAGGGGGAGCCGTTGGTGGACCTTTCGTTCACTACCCCTGCTGTAGTCGCACGTGTCAGGAACTGGTGTGTCCTGGAAGCGATTGACCCAACTCTGACCTAACCTAACTCCGACCTAACCTAACTCTGACTTTCTTTTTTTTTTACGTGTGGAAACCCCCTCGGTCCGTCACCCCGCCGTGGTTTTCGGCGGGGCGGTGTGTCGGAATCGGACCGACTAAAACCACACGGTTTTCCACTCTGCGCTTGAGAAGGGAGCAAAAAAAAAGTGCCAGTGTTAGGTTAGGTCGGAGTTAGGTTAGGTCAGAGTTAGGTTAGGTCAGAGTTAGCTTTGGTCAGAGTTAGGTGAGGTTAGGACCTTTCGTTCGCTACCCCTGCTGTATTCGCACGTGTCAGAAACTGGTGTGTGCTGGAAGAGATTGACCTAACTCTGACCTAACCTAACTCCGACCTAACCTAACTCTGACCTAACCTAACTCTGACTTTCTTTTTTTTTTACGTGTGGAAACCCCCTCGGTCCGTCACCCCGCCGTGGTTTTCGGTGGGGCGGTGTGTCGGAATCGGACCGACTAAAACCACACGGTTTTCCACTCTGCGCTTGAGAAGGGAGCAAAAAAAAGGACCAGTGTTAGGTTAGGTCGGAGTTAGGTTAGGTCAGAGTTAGGTTAGGTCAGAGTTAGGTTAGGTTAGGTTTGCTGCAAGACTTCAACGCAAAGTCCGTTGCGTGGGGTTCCCCAGGGACGGACGCCAAGGGCGAGGCCGTAGAGGAGTGGGCGGCCTCGGTTGGCCTCTAATTGCTGAACAGAGGCGCCACCAACACGTGCGTGCGACATCAGGGGGAGCCGTTGGTGGACCTTTCGTTCACTACCCCTGCTGTAGTCGCACGTGTCAGGAACTGGTGTGTCCTGGAAGCGATTGACCCAACTCTGACCTAACCTAACTCCGACCTAACCTAACTCTGACTTTCTTTTTTTTTTACGTGTGGAAACCCCCTCGGTCCGTCACCCCGCCGGGGTTTTCGGCGGGGCGGTGTGTCGGAATCGGACCGACTAAAACCACACGGTTTTCCACTCTGCGCTTGAGAAGGGAGCAAAAAAAAAGGGCCAGTGTTAGGTTAGGTCGGAGTTAGGTTAGGTCAGAGTTAGGTTAGGTCAGAGTTAGCTTTGGTCAGAGTTAGGTGAGGTTAGGACCTTTCGTTCGCTACCCCTGCTGTATTCGCACGTGTCAGAAACTGGTGTGTGCTGGAAGAGATTGACCTAACTCTGACCTAACCTAACTCCGACCTAACCTAACTCTGACCTAACCTAACTCTGACTTTCTTTTTTTTTTACGTGTGGAAACCCCCTCGGTCCGTCACCCCGCCGGGGTTTTCGGTGGGGCGGTGTGTCGGAATCGGACCGACTAAAACCACACGGTTTGCCACTCTGCGCTTGAGAAGGGAGCAAAAAAAAGGACCAGTGTTAGGTTAGGTCGGAGTTAGGTTAGGTCAGAGTTAGGTTAGGTCAGAGTTAGGTTAGGTTAGGTTTGCTGCAAGACTTCAACGCAAAGTCCGTTGCGTGGGGTTCCCCAGGGACGGACGCCAAGGGCGAGGCCGTAGAGGAGTGGGCGGCCTCGGTTGGCCTCTAATTGCTGAACAGAGGCGCCACCAACACGTGCGTGCGACATCAGGGGGAGCCGTTGGTGGACCTTTCGTTCACTACCCCTGCTGTAGTCGCACGTGTCAGGAACTGGTGTGTCCTGGAAGCGATTGACCCAACTCTGATCTAACCTAACTCCGACCTAACCTAACTCTGACTTTCTTTTTTTTTTACGTGTGGAAACCCCCTCGGTCCGTCACCCCGCCGTGGTTTTCGGCGGGGCGGTGTGTCGGAATCGGACCGACTAAAACCACACGGTTTTCCACTCTGCGCTTGAGAAGGGAGCAAAAAAAAAGGGCCAGTGTTAGGTTAGGTCGGAGTTAGGTTAGGTCAGAGTTAGGTTAGGTCAGAGTTAGCTTTGGTCAGAGTTAGGTGAGGTTAGGACCTTTCGTTCGCTACCCCTGCTGTATTCGCACGTGTCAGAAACTGGTGTGTGCTGGAAGAGATTGACCTAACTCTGACCTAACCTAACTCCGACCTAACCTAACTCTGACCTAACCTAACTCTGACTTTCTTTTTTTTTTACGTGTGGAAACCCCCTCGGTCCGTCACCCCGCCGGGGTTTTCGGTGGGGCGGTGTGTCGGAATCGGACCGACTAAAACCACACGGTTTTCCACTCTGCGCTTGAGAAGGGAGCAAAAAAAAGGACCAGTGTTAGGTTAGGTCGGAGTTAGGTTAGGTCAGAGTTAGGTTAGGTCAGAGTTAGGTTAGGTTAGGTTTGCTGCAAGACTTCAACGCAAAGTCCGTTGCGTGGGGTTCCCCAGGGACGGACGCCAAGGGCGAGGCCGTAGAGGAGTGGGCGGCCTCGGTTGGCCTCTAATTACTGAACAGAGGCGCCACCAACACGTGCGTGCGACATCAGGGGGAGCCGTTGGTGGACCTTTCGTTCACTACCCCTGCTGTAGTCGCACGTGTCAGGAACTGGTGTGTCCTGGAAGCGATTGACCCAACTCTGACCTAACCTAACTCCGACCTAACCTAACTCTGACTTTCTTTTTTTTTTACGTGTGGAAACCCCCTCGGTCCGTCACCCCGCCGTGGTTTTCGGCGGGGCGGTGTGTCGGAATCGGACCGACTAATACCACACGGTTTTCCACTCTGCGCTTGAGAAGGGAGCAAAAAAAAAGGGCCAGTGTTAGGTTAGGTCGGAGTTAGGTTAGGTCAGAGTTAGGTTAGGTCAGAGTTAGCTTTGGTCAGAGTTAGGTGAGGTTAGGACCTTTCGTTCGCTACCCCTGCTGTATTCGCACGTGTCAGAAACTGGTGTGTGCTGGAAGAGATTGACCTAACTCTGACCTAACCTAACTCCGACCTAACCTAACTCTGACCTAACCTAACTCTGACTTTCTTTTTTTTTTACGTGTGGAAACCCCCTCGGTCCGTCACCCCGCCGGGGTTTTCGGTGGGGCGGTGTGTCGGAATCGGACCGACTAAAACCACACGGTTTGCCACTCTGCGCTTGAGAAGGGAGCAAAAAAAAGGACCAGTGTTAGGTTAGGTCGGAGTTAGGTTAGGTCAGAGTTAGGTTAGGTCAGAGTTAGGTTAGGTTAGGTTTGCTGCAAGACTTCAACGCAAAGTCCGTTGCGTGGGGTTCCCCAGGGACGGACGCCAAGGGCGAGGCCGTAGAGGAGTGGGCGGCCTCGGTTGGCCTCTAATTGCTGAACAGAGGCGCCACCAACACGTGCGTGCGACATCAGGGGGAGCCGTTGGTGGACCTTTCGTTCACTACCCCTGCTGTAGTCGCACGTGTCAGGAACTGGTGTGTCCTGGAAGCGATTGACCCAACTCTGACCTAACCTAACTCCGACCTAACCTAACTCTGACTTTCTTTTTTTTTTACGTGTGGAAACCCCCTCGGTCCGTCACCCCGCCGTGGTTTTCGGCGGGGCGGTGTGTCGGAATCGGACCGACTAAAACCACACGGTTTTCCACTCTGCGCTTGAGAAGGGAGCAAAAAAAAAGGGCCAGTGTTAGGTTAGGTCGGAGTTAGGTTAGGTCAGAGTTAGGTTAGGTCAGAGTTAGCTTTGGTCAGAGTTAGGTGAGGTTAGGACCTTTCGTTCGCTACCCCTGCTGTATTCGCACGTGTCAGAAACTGGTGTGTGCTGGAAGAGATTGACCTAACTCTGACCTAACCTAACTCCGACCTAACCTAACTCTGACCTAACCTAACTCTGACTTTCTTTTTTTTTTACGTGTGGAAACCCCCTCGGTCCGTCACCCCGCCGGGGTTTTCGGTGGGGCGGTGTGTCGGAATCGGACCGACTAAAACCACACGGTTTGCCACTCTGCGCTTGAGAAGGGAGCAAAAAAAAGGACCAGTGTTAGGTTAGGTCGGAGTTAGGTTAGGTCAGAGTTAGGTTAGGTCAGAGTTAGGTTAGGTTAGGTTTGCTGCAAGACTTCAACGCAAAGTCCGTTGCGTGGGGTTCCCCAGGGACGGACGCCAAGGGCGAGGCCGTAGAGGAGTGGGCGGCCTCGGTTGGCCTCTAATTGCTGAACAGAGGCGCCACCAACACGTGCGTGCGACATCAGGGGGAGCCGTTGGTGGACCTTTCGTTCACTACCCCTGCTGTAGTCGCACGTGTCAGGAACTGGTGTGTCCTGGAAGCGATTGACCCAACTCTGACCTAACCTAACTCCGACCTAACCTAACTCTGACTTTCTTTTTTTTTTACGTGTGGAAACCCCCTCGGTCCGTCACCCCGCCGTGGTTTTCGGCGGGGCGGTGTGTCGGAATCGGACCGACTAAAACCACACGGTTTTCCACTCTGCGCTTGAGAAGGGAGCAAAAAAAAAGGGCCAGTGTTAGGTTAGGTCGGAGTTAGGTTAGGTCAGAGTTAGGTTAGGTCAGAGTTAGCTTTGGTCAGAGTTAGGTGAGGTTAGGACCTTTCGTTCGCTACCCCTGCTGTATTCGCACGTGTCAGAAACTGGTGTGTGCTGGAAGAGATTGACCTAACTCTGACCTAACCTAACTCCGACCTAACCTAACTCTGACCTAACCTAACTCTGACTTTCTTTTTTTTTTACGTGTGGAAACCCCCTCGGTCCGTCACCCCGCCGGGGTTTTCGGTGGGGCGGTGTGTCGGAATCGGACCGACTAAAACCACACGGTTTGCCACTCTGCGCTTGAGAAGGGAGCAAAAAAAAGGACCAGTGTTAGGTTAGGTCGGAGTTAGGTTAGGTCAGAGTTAGGTTAGGTCAGAGTTAGGTTAGGTTAGGTTTGCTGCAAGACTTCAACGCAAAGTCCGTTGCGTGGGGTTCCCCAGGGACGGACGCCAAGGGCGAGGCCGTAGAGGAGTGGGCGGCCTCGGTTGGCCTCTAATTGCTGAACAGAGGCGCCACCAACACGTGCGTGCGACATCAGGGGGAGCCGTTGGTGGACCTTTCGTTCACTACCCCTGCTGTAGTCGCACGTGTCAGGAACTGGTGTGTCCTGGAAGCGATTGACCCAACTCTGACCTAACCTAACTCCGACCTAACCTAACTCTGACTTTCTTTTTTTTTTACGTGTGGAAACCCCCTCGGTCCGTCACCCCGCCGGGGTTTTCGGCGGGGCGGTGTGTCGGAATCGGACCGACTAAAACCACACGGTTTTCCACTCTGCGCTTGAGAAGGGAGCAAAAAAAAAGGGCCAGTGTTAGGTTAGGTCGGAGTTAGGTTAGGTCAGAGTTAGGTTAGGTCAGAGTTAGCTTTGGTCAGAGTTAGGTGAGGTTAGGACCTTTCGTTCGCTACCCCTGCTGTATTCGCACGTGTCAGAAACTGGTGTGTGCTGGAAGAGATTGACCTAACTCTGACCTAACCTAACTCCGACCTAACCTAACTCTGACCTAACCTAACTCTGACTTTCTTTTTTTTTTACGTGTGGAAACCCCCTCGGTCCGTCACCCCGCCGGGGTTTTCGGTGGGGCGGTGTGTCGGAATCGGACCGACTAAAACCACACGGTTTGCCACTCTGCGCTTGAGAAGGGAGCAAAAAAAAGGACCAGTGTTAGGTTAGGTCGGAGTTAGGTTAGGTCAGAGTTAGGTTAGGTCAGAGTTAGGTTAGGTTAGGTTTGCTGCAAGACTTCAACGCAAAGTCCGTTGCGTGGGGTTCCCCAGGGACGGACGCCAAGGGCGAGGCCGTAGAGGAGTGGGCGGCCTCGGTTGGCCTCTAATTGCTGAACAGAGGCGCCACCAACACGTGCGTGCGACATCAGGGGGAGCCGTTGGTGGACCTTTCGTTCACTACCCCTGCTGTAGTCGCACGTGTCAGGAACTGGTGTGTCCTGGAAGCGATTGACCCAACTCTGACCTAACCTAACTCCGACCTAACCTAACTCTGACTTTCTTTTTTTTTTACGTGTGGAAACCCCCTCGGTCCGTCACCCCGCCGTGGTTTTCGGCGGGGCGGTGTGTCGGAATCGGACCGACTAAAACCACACGGTTTTCCACTCTGCGCTTGAGAAGGGAGCAAAAAAAAAGGGCCAGTGTTAGGTTAGGTCGGAGTTAGGTTAGGTCAGAGTTAGGTTAGGTCAGAGTTAGCTTTGGTCAGAGTTAGGTGAGGTTAGGACCTTTCGTTCGCTACCCCTGCTGTATTCGCACGTGTCAGAAACTGGTGTGTGCTGGAAGAGATTGACCTAACTCTGACCTAACCTAACTCCGACCTAACCTAACTCTGACCTAACCTAACTCTGACTTTCTTTTTTTTTTACGTGTGGAAACCCCCTCGGTCCGTCACCCCGCCGGGGTTTTCGGTGGGGCGGTGTGTCGGAATCGGACCGACTAAAACCACACGGTTTGCCACTCTGCGCTTGAGAAGGGAGCAAAAAAAAGGACCAGTGTTAGGTTAGGTCGGAGTTAGGTTAGGTCAGAGTTAGGTTAGGTCAGAGTTAGGTTAGGTTTGCTGCAAGACTTCAACGCAAAGTCCGTTGCGTGGGGTTCCCCAGGGACGGACGCCAAGGGCGAGGCCGTAGAGGAGTGGGCGGCCTCGGTTGGCCTCTAATTGCTGAACAGAGGCGCCACCAACACGTGCGTGCGACATCAGGGGGAGCCGTTGGTGGACCTTTCGTTCACTACCCCTGCTGTAGTCGCACGTGTCAGGAACTGGTGTGTCCTGGAAGCGATTGACCCAACTCTGACCTAACCTAACTCCGACCTAACCTAACTCTGACTTTCTTTTTTTTTTACGTGTGGAAACCCCCTCGGTCCGTCACCCCGCCGTGGTTTTCGGCGGGGCGGTGTGTCGGAATCGGACCGACTAAAACCACACGGTTTTCCACTCTGCGCTTGAGAAGGGAGCAAAAAAAAAGGGCCAGTGTTAGGTTAGGTCGGAGTTAGGTTAGGTCAGAGTTAGGTTAGGTCAGATTTAGCTTTGGTCAGAGTTAGGTGAGGTTAGGACCTTTCGTTCGCTACCCCTGCTGTATTCGCACGTGTCAGAAACTGGTGTGTGCTGGAAGAGATTGACCTAACTCTGACCTAACCTAACTCCGACCTAACCTAACTCTGACCTAACCTAACTCTGACTTTCTTTTTTTTTTACGTGTGGAAACCCCCTCGGTCCGTCACCCCGCCGGGGTTTTCGGTGGGGCGGTGTGTCGGAATCGGACCGACTAAAACCACACGGTTTGCCACTCTGCGCTTGAGAAGGGAGCAAAAAAAAGGACCAGTGTTAGGTTAGGTCGGAGTTAGGTTAGGTCAGAGTTAGGTTAGGTCAGAGTTAGGTTAGGTTAGGTTTGCTGCAAGACTTCAACGCAAAGTCCGTTGCGTGGGGTTCCCCAGGGACGGACGCCAAGGGCGAGGCCGTAGAGGAGTGGGCGGCCTCGGTTGGCCTCTAATTGCTGAACAGAGGCGCCACCAACACGTGCGTGCGACATCAGGGGGAGCCGTTGGTGGACCTTTCGTTCACTACCCCTGCTGTAGTCGCACGTGTCAGGAACTGGTGTGTCCTGGAAGCGATTGACCCAACTCTGACCTAACCTAACTCCGACCTAACCTAACTCTGACTTTCTTTTTTTTTTACGTGTGGAAACCCCCTCGGTCCGTCACCCCGCCGTGGTTTTCGGCGGGGCGGTGTGTCGGAATCGGACCGACTAAAACCACACGGTTTTCCACTCTGCGCTTGAGAAGGGAGCAAAAAAAAAGGGCCAGTGTTAGGTTAGGTCGGAGTTAGGTTAGGTCAGAGTTAGGTTAGGTCAGAGTTAGCTTTGGTCAGAGTTAGGTGAGGTTAGGACCTTTCGTTCGCTACCCCTGCTGTATTCGCACGTGTCAGAAACTGGTGTGTGCTGGAAGAGATTGACCTAACTCTGACCTAACCTAACTCCGACCTAACCTAACTCTGACCTAACCTAACTCTGACTTTCTTTTTTTTTTACGTGTGGAAACCCCCTCGGTCCGTCACCCCGCCGGGGTTTTCGGTGGGGCGGTGTGTCGGAATCGGACCGACTAAAACCACACGGTTTGCCACTCTGCGCTTGAGAAGGGAGCAAAAAAAAGGACCAGTGTTAGGTTAGGTCGGAGTTAGGTTAGGTCAGAGTTAGGTTAGGTCAGAGTTAGGTTAGGTTAGGTTTGCTGCAAGACTTCAACGCAAAGTCCGTTGCGTGGGGTTCCCCAGGGACGGACGCCAAGGGCGAGGCCGTAGAGGAGTGGGCGGCCTCGGTTGGCCTCTAATTACTGAACAGAGGCGCCACCAACACGTGCGTGCGACATCAGGGGGAGCCGTTGGTGGACCTTTCGTTCACTACCCCTGCTGTAGTCGCACGTGTCAGGAACTGGTGTGTCCTGGAAGCGATTGACCCAACTCTGACCTAACCTAACTCCGACCTAACCTAACTCTGACTTTCTTTTTTTTTTACGTGTGGAAACCCCCTCGGTCCGTCACCCCGCCGTGGTTTTCGGCGGGGCGGTGTGTCGGAATCGGACCGACTAAAACCACACGGTTTTCCACTCTGCGCTTGAGAAGGGAGCAAAAAAAAAGGGCCAGTGTTAGGTTAGGTCGGAGTTAGGTTAGGTCAGAGTTAGGTTAGGTCAGATTTAGCTTTGGTCAGAGTTAGGTGAGGTTAGGACCTTTCGTTCGCTACCCCTGCTGTATTCGCACGTGTCAGAAACTGGTGTGTGCTGGAAGAGATTGACCTAACTCTGACCTAACCTAACTCCGACCTAACCTAACTCTGACCTAACCTAACTCTGACTTTCTTTTTTTTTTACGTGTGGAAACCCCCTCGGTCCGTCACCCCGCCGGGGTTTTCGGTGGGGCGGTGTGTCGGAATCGGACCGACTAAAACCACACGGTTTGCCACTCTGCGCTTGAGAAGGGAGCAAAAAAAAGGACCAGTGTTAGGTTAGGTCGGAGTTAGGTTAGGTCAGAGTTAGGTTAGGTCAGAGTTAGGTTAGGTTAGGTTTGCTGCAAGACTTCAACGCAAAGTCCGTTGCGTGGGGTTCCCCAGGGACGGACGCCAAGGGCGAGGCCGTAGAGGAGTGGGCGGCCTCGGTTGGCCTCTAATTGCTGAACAGAGGCGCCACCAACACGTGCGTGCGGGGCCAAATAAAAAACTCACGTACGACTACCTAAAGCTTTTTTAGTGGAAATTAACATTGAATATTTACGAAAACGTTACATTTAAACATCATATAAATATCATTTCGGGACTTATTATTGTATTTGAAAAATATTTTTGACTTAGAAAAAATCGTATATTTTTCGTATTCTAAAATCATATATCTTTGCCATTTATCGACATATTTGTATGGTTTTGGTCTTAATATCTTGGCGCTCTAGTCACAAGTACTGGTGCAACTCGATTTCGGGGCTGTATCGTATTGTTTTTTCCAAAAATCAACAAAAACCTTTTAAAATCACAAAAAAGCCACAAAAACCTACCTTTCAGGGACACTTACTCCGTGTAAGCTAACGTCCTGCTATTGAAGCCGTATTGTATCGCTGCTTCTACACCCTTGCTGTATATCGCTTCCTTTTTGACACCCTCCGACCTTCCGTCGGAGTTGGAACACCGGTAAAACACAAAAAAATTGATAAAAAATTGTAAATTTTCACGTTTTTCTCAAATAACTCGACATCCTCTAAAGTTTTATTCAAAATTCTTATATATTCGGATAGGTCTCGTCAAGACCCGTCGAACGACACTACTTTCATTAAGATCCGACAGATAGAAAGTCAAAAATTTGCCCGCCCACCCTCCCATTTCTCATTAGGCAGGTAGAAATTGCGGTAGGTATTTACAGCAAATCGACTCTTGACAAAAAAATTTTTCTTCTTTTTTTGACTAAATTTTAATTTTAAATTTTTACCATTATTTTATTTAGTTTTGAATTTAAAATTAGGTATAAAAACTAGCAATAAAAACAAATATGAAATTAAAGAACACTGTACACATAAAAATAAGTTGGGAAATAAATTACGGCAACAAACATATAGTCCACGGGCCCACGTACAAGGGATTTCAGTGATTAATAACAGGCTGAAAGTTTATACACAGCTTCGTTTTGACGAGACCCCCAACTTTTATTATTGGAGCAAATTCTGATAGTGGCAGGAAAAAGCGGGATAGGGAGCGAAACACGTCGATTTGATGAGTGTCCCAAATTAATAAATAACAGTTTTTAAAAATCAATACTTCGAGAAAATACGATGGAAAACTGAGAAAAACTTGTGGCATACAAAGTGAATGGTACCTACCTTCCCGAGTGACCCCCAGCTCTAACATGCCAGAATGGTGACTTGAAAAATTTTATTCATTTTCATTAATAACGAACTGATTTTTGTTTTGGGGCTTGCAAAATATATATGTCGGAGACACGTTATTTTCACAGTCTCTCATTGTGGGCATTAGTAGGATTCCGGGTGAGAAATAAATGTATTGTAGGTTCAAATAACTTATTTGAAGGGTATCACAATACTCACAGAGAAACACGGTATATAGAAAGTAACACACAGTACAGTTCCTGGGCAAGTGTACTTTACAACCATCCGAGCGATAATAACGACAATACTAAAGAATGCACGCTCTTTTATTAACACTACCCTCTCCAATCTAGGCTCCGTACACGTCACTACGACGTAGTGTGTTGTTGACGTTCCGTACTCATGACCCGACATATATTTTACATAAAAAATGCATCGGCATACAAATTCGATGGTAATTTTTTTGAGACCTACACTCGAAAGTTGTCAAGATTATGTTCAAGTCACCATTCTGACATGAAACCTCAGCGAGGCCTTGACCCGTGGCATAGTGCGCACAAATTGCCGGCAAACATGCCGCGGACATGTGTGTGACTAGCGATTATGCACAATAATGGAGATTGGACGCCGTATTAATATAAAGCATCAAACAGCATTTAAAGACTTGGTTGATTACAAGTTATCGTTTGATATTTCGAAGGTTTTCTTTTTTTTATTCAGATCTCAACTCGTTTACATTCGCATATTATTTAATGTAAATTTGGTTTTTTACATATCCCCACAAAAAGAAAGCTAAAGGAGTGAGGTCTGGTGATCTCGCAGGCAGTCATTATTAATTATTAACAGAAGTAAATAGATGGATCATTGAGTAAAAGTGCTTTAACTTGACCCATTGAATTTGTAAGTCTAGATTCCATTGTTTTCCTCGCATTTGTTTTCCCATTGCACTCTGTATATCTATACTAATATTATAAAGAAGTAAAGTTGGTGTGTTTGTATATTTGTTAAATTGCAAGGGGTAATCTCGGGATCTACTGAACCGATTTTAAAAATTCGTTCACCAATATAAAGCCACATTATTGCTGAGTGTCATAGGTTATATAAAAAACCGA
This sequence comes from Spilarctia lutea, assembly GCA_916048165.1. NCBI lineage: Eukaryota > Metazoa > Arthropoda > Insecta > Lepidoptera > Erebidae > Spilarctia > Spilarctia lutea. The sequence continues at coordinate 118,074 of OU696480.1, forward strand.
AAAATAAAAAGGCTTTTACGTGGTAGTCGGTTTTGCAAAGTGAATCGGAGACATTTCAACGGAAGGCCAAAGCAGCGGACGGCGCGCGATGGCTTCGGGTTTAATCGGTTCGCGTTCGTGCTCGCTTCGGGAGAAGGAGGCGTGGCCTTTTACATCTGAGAGGTAGGTACCCGCGCGGCTCAGACGCGTGGTCGGCTCCCTACGCAGCGGACGTCCCCGAAATTGAATTTTTCGGAACGTAATTAGTACACTTTCGACATTGTTTAAATAAAAGGTTCTTATCAGAACTACTTTCTATCTTATTCTTGGCAGTTAGAAATTAAAACATAACACTCTGTACTAAAATAGGATTATTAACATGATGCCCAACGAAGTGGGCACGGGTCAGCTAGTGTATAATATTTCAAATATCGGTGATCTATTTTCTATTGGATAGATGTGACTGTAATAAATCATGCACATTACCTCTTATGTCATATTGATAGAGTTTATTAAGAAGAATGTGATCAAAGCTTTTGACATATCCATAAACAAACTAGTATAACTTTTCCATGCTAGTGATTACCTATTTCATGAAATTATAAGATGTTAATGTCTTTATTTTTTCTAAAACCAGATTGTTCTGGCACTAAGATTCCCTCCACTAATAAAGCCAGCTTTATTTTTATTGCAATAGTCTATAATTACTAATACTTTGTCCTTTCTTGAACAGGGGGTTTACAATGATAATATAATTTATAAAGCGTCTTTCTATTGTAAGAGTTAATTAAATAACATAGTGTCGGAGCAACAACACTGGCTCTCTTACGCACCCCCGTAGTGACACAACACTGCCTATATCCACCGCTGCTGCTAGTTTTATAGGCATTTGATGATGTTCAACATATCCTGTGGCGTGGCTAGTGCCAACAACATCGAGTTGCTCTTTTTGTAATTTCATATCAATTTGTATTTCGTTCAAATGTTGTTTGTCAATCATGTCTGTATGTCTATATTATAATTATAATTATTGAATTCGTATTCGCATATCATTTGTTGATTATATATAAATGTAAATTTAATTGACGTACGAAACACTCCTCTTTTATAGCACATTATAATATCTATGTCGTGAGGTCTGATATAGACAAACCATTTAGCTGGCCTCGACAATCCGTAATATTATGCGCGAAGTTATCAATGCACGTGTTGCTTAAAAATCGAGTAATTTCTTTAAATACTATTTTTCGGTTAAAGGAGCACAATATCTGTTCAAATTCCAAAGATATTTTGATACCTACTGTTTTTATTGTGGTACGTATGTATACATATAAGTATAGTTATGTCTTTGTTAGACGTATGTATTTTTTTAAACTCGTATAAATGCGTATAAGTATCTAGGCCAAGTTCAAGCAACAGAACTGGCGAGCAGCACCGTGTGTAATATTACACGAACCATGTGGAGCCACTTTTGACACACATAAAATATTTTACATAGACATGTCGCATTTGGCTCATATATGTGTCCTCCAAATTCCATAAACGCACCACCAACGGCTATTTAGGTATTAACGTCCAAAAATCCTCATTTTTATCACTGACACACCTACCTATAGATCAAAATTGTAACTCAGATCCAGATGACCTACAAAGTTCCAATTTCGCAATCAGGTATAGATCAGATAGTTGCGTAAATCCATAGGAATAAATCATATACAAGTAAATATTTGTCAGTTTATTATAATGTTTCAATTAATTGCTTCTATTCTGAACACTTACTTAAGGCGCCTATAATAGTGTATGTAAGAGTTAGCATTTAAAATTTATCACATCCTGTCTTTATGTGGATTTTAAGGTCTTTAAGTGCCTTGGTGGCTCAGTAGTAGTGAATGCGACTGCTGTGCTTGAGGTCTCGGGCTCAAAATCCTGGACGGATCAAATATTTGTGTGATCTGCAGTGTTTCTTTTGGAGTTTGGGTGATTTCTATGTATAATATGCGTGTATTTACAAAAAAATACGTATATATATATATTATGTATTTATATCCGCTGTCTAGTACTCATAACACAAGCTCTGCTTAGCTTGGAACTAGACATCCGAAATATTTATTTATTTTATTCACGTGGGGGGCATCGTTGTTCGCGTCCGTAGGAGCAACCTAACCACAACCCTACACGTGTCTCCTGGGTGGTGCTAAAGAACAACAAACGCCGAGTCGTGGGCGGCGGTCAACTAACCTACTGGGCAGGCTTAGCGGCCAGCTACTGTGGAGGTAGGAAATGACCTCTACGAACCGTAATCTTGCGGTTACGTTTGTACGAAAAAACATAGATAAATATAGTTGCAGAAGTGATCATCATTCACTAAACACAAGGAATAAGCACAAATTAGTAGGCCAACATTATCGCCTTAACAAAGTCCACAATTCATTTGAAGGACTTGGTGTGCGTTTTTATAACAAAATTCCTGTCGAAATCTTGAACTTACCCCTACAAAAGTTCAAGAGTGCCGTTAAGAGTCGTCTTGTGGAGAGGGGCTATTATACGATGAACGATTTCTTGACTGATGCAGTGCCTTGGATGTGAGTGAAAGTGAAATAATTTATTGGATTGTAATTAATTCTTGACATCTTATTCTGCATTTATTACCTGACATTTGAACTTTGTTAAGTTGAGGCGATCTGTGTTTACATTGTTGGAGCTTAAATAATTTGTATTTATTATTTTATTACATTTCAAACGTTTTTTTTCTTTTTCTCTGGGACCAGTATGTATGCACACATTGCTTTTACTCCTTGATGTGTAAGTGATTGCAACCTTATATGCTATGGACTAATTTTATTATTTTATTAGACAAAAATTTTTTTTTCCTAGCTTTAATATCTTATTAGACCGCTTTCTAGCCTTTGTGTTTTGGTTGCCTTAACTTTCACATAGAAATACTGTTGTCAAAAACAAACAAGCTTTGTATGAATTATCTGAAAAGATGGTGCACATGAGTTTCTCACCAGCTCTTCTCATGAATGCAATACCCATCGGAGCTGGTACTTGGATTGATTTCAATTTAAACCTTTGAGTTGAATCGAAATCAATCTAAGCTCCGGTAATTCAAATCATCTCAGTGCATTTAGTATTAGGAGTTTTGTTTTATGTTTTTATGCTTGTATTTTTGACGTGTTCAAGTGCCTTTTGGGGCCTAAGGAAATAAATGATTTGAGTTTGAGTTTGAGTTTGAGTACGTTTTGCGGGAACGGTGGCCTTGGCTTAGTCGCCTGGGCCAAGAGGAAGACAACCTCCATAAATAATAACCCCAATCCTAAGGTGGGAACCGCGCCGACAGGATGAATGGCTGAGGGAATCCAGTCTCTAGCGCCATCCTCGATGGACCTGGCCACATCGTTGTATAGTGCCTTCTCATAGGAATGGGCGTCACCCTGTGAGCGACCAACAATTCGTCCCTACTCGTGGGAACAAAAATGATATCAAATATCCCAAAAACCCCTCAACCACAAAATAAATTGATAACTCAACAAGCACTCCTCCCAGGCTTATTTAACAAACAACGTTCGTCATCCCTTTCCGAATTAGGAAGGTCATCACAAGATAACCAAAAGATTAATGCAGAGCAACCAAATGCGACTCGTAGCCCTCCGGAGGCAACCTCACTGCAAGACATCCCTCAACATCCTGCTCCCCCACCATGGCAAAGGGTGCCATCACCCAATAGCAGTAGCAGTAAGAAAAGAAAATATTGTAGTTCTCCATCAGAAACCCAAAGCACTATCATGAAAAACCGTTTTAGCACCTTGCCTTTAGACCCAAAAGATGAATCGTGCACCACCGACTATCCTAAACCCAGTAAACCCCCACCTATCGTTCTGAACGGCATAGAGGATGTTACTGAGCTATCGAAGCTACTTCAAACCGCTAGCAGCAAGGAGCATTTCAAATTCAAGCTAGTTAACAAAAACCTACTCCATATTCTTGTCAACACTGCTGAAGAGTACAAGAAAATCATAGCGGTCATACGAGCAACCGGTCTAATAGGGCATACATTTACCCCTAAAGACAGTAAATGCTATCGCATTGTCATAAAAGACCTTCACCATAGCACTCCCCATGAAGCGATATCAGAAGCCATTGAGGCAACCAACAACAAAATTAAAGGCGAAATCATCAATGCACGATACGGCCCAGATAAGAAACCCACATCGACCTTCTTTGTGAATATTGAACCCAATGCTAACAACCCAGCAGTCAAAAATATAACTTATATATTCAACCAAAAGGTGAAGATAGAGGATCCTCGAAAGTCAAAAAGTATCGTTCAATGCCAACGTTGTCAGCGCTACGGTCACTCAAAGAACAACTGCATGAGACCATTTAGGTGCGTTAAATGCGGAGAAGGCCACAAAACCTCGGAGTGCAAAAAGAAAGATCGAACAACACCGGCTAAATGCGCTCTCTGCTCGTGTGATCACCCGGCTAACTACAAAGGTTGTGAAATATATAAAGAAATCCTTTCTCGAAAAAACAAAAATTTACCCTCAAGAGAAATTCAACCCGCCCCAACCACCAAGGCACAGCCAATTTACCCAATCTGTTCCACCTCGACTAAAACCGAAGGAAGCGTAAGACCCTCTCAACAACGCACATACGCTGAAGTTACCGATGGGAATAACGCCCAACCAAATCAACAATCCTACAACAAACTGGAAGGTATCCTACTGAAACAAAGTGAGAAAATGGACCTTCTAATACAACAAATAGGCACACTACTGAGTCTTATTACTACTCTCGTCACTGGGTTAACAAAATGACTTCGCTACAAATTGCCACCTGGAACATCAATGGTCTTGTCCCTAATAAAAACGAAATAGAGATGCTCATCAAATCCAACAAGCTCGACGTTTGCCTCATTTCTGAATCGCACACTACACCAAGAAGCCGAATATGCATTCCAGGATTTTCCGTGTATCACACTTGTCATCCCGATGGTGGAGCCCATGCTGGTACTGCGATAGTTATCAGGAACAGTGTAAAGCATTAACTCTTGGAATCTACTGCGGTCCCCTATCTCCAAGCAACAACTGTAAGGGTGGAGGATCGATCAGGGCACCTTAACCTGTCTGCGATATACTGTCCACCGCGCCACACTATAACAGAGAAAATGTTTACTGACTTCTTTATGTCATTGGGCGGCCGATTTATTGCTGGCGGCGATTGGAATGCCAAGCATTTATACTGGGGATCAAGATTGACGGTCACTAGAGGCCGAGAACTAAAAAAGAGTATTGAAGCGAATCACCTATTACCCATGTCAACAGAGGAGCCTACGTATTGGCCCACAGACATCAACAAAACACCTGATCTCCTGGACTTCTTTATCACAAAGGGTATCAGCGAACTGAATACTATCATAAAATCAAGTCTCGACGGTAGCTCTGATCACTCACCTGTATTACTGACGGTTAGTCCAGTGACAATACCTAATGACACTCATTTGGACTATCTCCACAATCGCAAAACGGATTGGCAATATTTTCGAGAATTTCTGGACACTAATATCAACCTCAATGTCCCACTCAAAACCAAGGAGGAAGTTGACGATGCGTGTCTCTATATCACAAATCTGATTCAAGTGGCGGCTTGGTCCAGTACTCCCGAGCTAAAGGATTCATCGCGTGAGGCACCGGTCCCTCTTGCAGTCAAGGTAAAAATCGCCGAAAAACGTCGCTTTCGCAGAGTTTGGCAGACGACCCATAAGAGCGCAGATAAAACCAGATTAAACCGGGCAACAAAAGAACTTAAAGGTCTCCTGGTTCATACTGCAAACGAATCGCTTAAACAGAGACTAGTGAAGATGTCTCCAAATGCAAATGGTACTCACAACCTATGGAAGGCAACAAGGTATCTCCCACAGCCGCAACAGTGTTCTCCGCCTATTAGATCCGGAAATACATGGGCTCGAACTGACCAAGATAAAACACAGGCCTTTGCTACATACCTAGCCGGGGTTTTCAAACCAAATGATTCGGATGGACTATCCGAATCATTTGAAGATCCAGAAATAGATCAAGTCCTTAAGCAAGATCTGCAACTATGTCTGCCGTTGAGCCCTACTTCACCAAGGGAGATGGCTAGAGAAATAGCCAAAATGGACCCTAATAAAGCACCTGGATTTGATCTGATCACCCCTAGGATTCTGAAGGAACTCCCTAAGAAGTGCATTGTGTTTTTGACCATTCTTGTAAATGCCACACTGAGAACCTCATATTTCCCTGCACTCTGGAAAACATCTCAAATCGTTATGATTCAGAAGCCTGGTAAGCCGCCAAACGACGTCTCATCTTATCGCCCTATTAGCCTGACGCCTGTGTTGTCAAAATTGTGGGAAAGGATCATCCTTGCACGGTTATCTCCTTGCCTAGATATGAACCGTGTAATACCCAACCACCAATTTGGTTTTCGGAAGCACCACTCAACTATAGAGCAGGTACATAGAGTCTATTCAACAATAAGACTATGTCTGGAAAGGAAAGAGTATTGCTCGGCTGCCTTTCTCGATGTACAACAGGCCTTCGATCGGGTTTGGCACAAAGGGCTACTCTGCAAAATTAAAAAGTATCTTCCACACTCTTACTACCTTCTGATGGACTCCTACCTCAATGACAGAAGGTTTCAAGTCAAGCTGCGTGACGCAAGATCTTCTTTTTATAGCTGCACAGCCGGAGTACCCCAGGGCTCAGTACTTGGTCCGGTCCTATACAACATATTTACTAGTGACCTACCCCAGTCACCTGACACAGCTGTAGCAACCTTTGCCGATGATGCGGCTTTTCTCAGTTGTGACCGTGATCCCAATAAAGCGAGCAGATTGTTGCAAAGCCAGCTCAACGCCACCAATGATTGGTTGACCAAGTGGTGCATAAAAGCAAGCGCTTCAAAGTCTCACCACATCACATTTACCCTGAGACGTGAAACCTGCCCCTCGGTCAAACTAGGCACTGACACTCTGCCGCAATCAACCTGCGTCAAATATGGATTTCACCTAGACCGGAGGATGACATGGAAAGACCATATAAAAGCTAAGCGCAATGAGGTCAATCTTAGATTTAAAAACCTACTCTGGCTCCTTGGTAGACAGTCTGCGTTATCACTATCCAACAAGCTCAGGGTGTATTGTTCCATAATAAAACCGATATGGACATATGGAATTCAACTGTGGTCGACAGCCAGTAAATCCAACATTATGAGCCTGCAGAGAGCCCAAAACAATATTCTAAGGGTTCTTTCCTCGGCGCCCTGGTATGCTCGCAACTCTGAAATTTACGAGTATTTGGAAATCCCAACTATTCTGGACGAAGCCAAACGTTACTCGGCCAACTACAAGGACCGCTTGACAACTCACCCAAACCCGTTGTCCAGTATGCTCCTGCAGCCAAATCCAATTGGAAGACTCAAGAGAGCCGATGTGCTGCCTCATTAAGGGGAGATGGAGCAGTGGCTCTACCTCTCTAAACCCGAACCACTTTTAACACACCTGATTATAGTCTGGACGACTGATCGCAGGTCTAAAATATAGAAAAAAAAAAAAAATTTTATTCACGTGAATATATAACAAATGGAATATCACCCTTAATTTATCAGTTTAAGTACTTGTAACTAAGACTATAGCTGAACTTGGCTAGTACGACTCATATTATAGCCTTCGCATAGAAACTGGGCATCGAACATTGGGCTCTGCCAACACTATGTTAGTAAGTACTTAATAAAAATTCGTACACGAAATCTAGCCAAGTTAGACTTTAGGCTTCAATATATTATCATAAGTTTTGAGAAGAAATTATATTCTAAGTTGTTATAAAATATTTTACGTTGTTTTAAATAAATTTCAGGACTGGCCATTGAACTTGGCACTCATTTAGATCTCACTTGTTTTGTCGTTAAAGTGCACAAGCAAGGCATATCTTAATACGAGTATTGAACTTGGCTGTCATGTTACATTTATGTTTTTGATGGGATTTAGTTCTTTTTGGATTACTTTAAGTCATTTAATTTTTTCATTTATTCTTTACTTTATTACCTGAGATATAACTTCACGACACTGGCTCTATTTCACCAATCATCTTTAACGGTTCAGTTATTCCGTTCAGCTCTATAGTTAAAGATCGGGCTTACTCAATGACTCGACCCTTGACTGGCAAGCTCAGGTCGCTCACGTCAGCCAGCAAGTAACTGGAAGCCTACGCACTTTATATCGACTAAAGAATTTTCTGCTTCCTAAAACCAAAATTACTCTCATGCAGTTCTTAATAATCCCAATATTCGACTATGGTGATGCAGACCTCCTGAATAAACTAGACCGACTTCTGAATAACTGCATTCGATACATCTTAAATCGTCTTAAATCTTAACAATAACCATGTGTCTGCTTTACGTTCCCAATTGAAATGGTTACCTGTTCGCCTACGTCGTAATCAGCGAGCACTTACCTCCCTATTTTCATTTCTTAACTCACCGTTTTGACCTTCGTATCTCGCCCCATACTTCCGTTATCTGTCCTCTATTGTGGTACGATAGAAATCTTCGCTCAGAAAATAATCTGGTTGTCTTATGCCCCACCCAAAACTCCGACTTCGTGAACTTTTCGTTCTTCGTTCAGGCAGTATTACTTTGGAATGCGCTCCCGCTCGAAATCAGGCTGACCACAAACCATTGTACTTTCAAAAAGAAGGTACACGATCTCCTTCTTAACGAAATGGCAGAACAATCAAATCGGTGATTGGTACATTAAATCAAGTCTACATAGTGTACGGTATATTATAGCTATAAATATTTGTGGGTGTATATGTATATATATATATATGTATATCTTTATGTAAATATATCTGTATTTATGTCGTGTTAATTGTATATGTGTATATGTATATGTTTATGTATGTTTAAGTCTATGTATGGCATATATATTTCTCATTTATGATGTAACCCTGTGCACGTCCCTACAAGATTTCTTTACCACCCTAAGGTTGACTGGAAGAGAATGCCATGGGCATCAAGTATGTACAAAGTGCAGTGTAAAATAAATAAATAAACTTCAACCGCAGCTAACGCCACGGGTCGAAGCTAGTCTAAATAAGTAGCCTAAGTTACTTAAATCATCAATTAACTGCCAGTGAAAGTCCCATCAAAATCGGTGCAGCCGTTCTAGAAAATAGACGGAACAAACAGACAGACGGAATAAAATGAAAAAAATCGACGGGTTGCACTCCGGGAGTGCCGGCAGAAGTGTAAACTTGAATATTAACGTTGTGCATTTTTGATATTTTTGAATGGTTAGAGAATAATTTTGTACGAATTGCTTACATTATAGTCCGGTCAATTTAGACCAAAAAATGATAGTGAAGCTACATAAATTCCCAACAAGCTGAAAATTTATAAAATTGTTCAAAACATAATTATAAACAATACCTGAAAGTTCCCCATCATTCCCGTGTGAGGAAAAAAAAATATTCAAGGTCAAAGGAAAAAAAAAATAGTTTTTCGCGATTTTCAGCAAAACGATAAGTTTTATTATAAAAGTACCTTAGACAAAATTGTAGATCATAAAATTATCTATAAGAAATTGATCAATATTTATTTCCTACGAGCCACCGTTTCTGAGACATGACGATTCAAAAAGTTATAAAAGCTGTTATTGTCATAATGTGCACACGTTTCCACGCCACCTATGAGCTAGTGTGCTTACCGCTTTTTGTAACGTGGTTTCCCCAGTAGGTCTACTCCTCCTATTCCACGGGTCAGTTGTGATCAGGACATGAGGAGGACGATGGAAAACTGCTGCTGCCTCATGCACAATACTCACAAAAGTTTTAGGGGACACTGTATTCTTAAATTCCAGGGAATCCTAACCTCCTCTTCTCTGAAGGTTACAGAGCGGGAATCAGGATAAAAACTGAAAAAAAACTGAGTAAAAAAAAAATTTGTATATTACAACTCTAGAGATGTATGTACGCGGCGTACTCATGCATATTATGACAATAACAACTTTTATAACTTTTTGAATCGTTATATCTCAAAAACGGTGACTCGTACGAAAATGTATTGATCCATTTCTTATAGATAATTTTATGATCTACAATTTTGTCCAAGGTACTTTTATGATAAAACCTACCGTTTTGCTGAAAATCGTGAAAATATCATTTTTTTGACCTTTGACCTTGAATATTTTTTTTTCCTCACACGGGAATAATGGGGAACTTTCAGGGATTGTTTATAATTATGTTTTGAACAACTTCACAAAAATTCAGCTTGTTGGGACTTTATGTAACTTCCGATGTCTAAATTGACCGGACTATTATCAGTATAAAAGTACTATTATTTATGTGGTGGAATACAATATTCATTTATTGCGCTATCGTACACAAACATGACAATTTATATTACGTACACACACGAACATTCGCGCAAGCGCCCTGCGCCGCCTGTCCTGTCACGTGACCTGACGCGAGTTTATACGTCCTCTCTCATAGAGAGTTTATACATTTTTACCCATTCCAAAAAAGTACACAGCGCCGCTAAAGAAGTTTTCACTTCAAAAATACTTTGGCATGTATGTAAAGTATGTACCGTGTACATATTTATGCATTTAATAAAAAGAAGTTATTTTAATATTACATACTCGTACATACACTCTAATTTTATTAATTTGTATAGATTGTATATAAATTAACATAGGTAGTTGTCTAATTTTTGTCTTTTTTGTTGTTCTTTATGTTAAGTCGGCAGCATGTACAAGCACTAATATACGTACAGGTGTACAGGTGTACGTATATTAATACAAGCAAGCTGTACATATATTACGTTTTGCTGACATTGCTTTCTTACGCGATGCATTTTATTGTAACATTTATATTCAGTGCAATAATCGCACTTAGCGAGAACAGACAGTTTTATTGTTAATTCCTAGACCTGACAAGGCCAAGTGTAGGGTTGAAATTGCCCCTACACCATACTTACGCCTCCTTATTCAGTAATTAGGATCTTGCACTTTTTCATGTGGAATGAGCGACAACATTTTGATGATGATTCACATTCAAACACGTTTAGTCGCCGATCCCGGTTGTCATGATCGTTAATGGCAATCGTTCTTAGAAAGTCAGTGCTCTCAAATATACTGACAACCAGTGAAAAGTTCGAATTTGTTTCGCAATCAGGGTTGCGGAGTTCAGATGCCAGTCGCTCCGTTTAATAACTAATGTTTAGGTAGTAGAGCAAGTCGAACTAGTAGAAACCCTATTAATGTTGAGAATAAATAGGCTTGGGAGAAGGGAATGTGCAAGTAACCAAAGATACCTAATGCACTATTATTATTGTCGCTGTTTATTTTTTACGTGACGGACGATTGCACCATGAGTTCCCGCACTGCTACACATTATATGTAAATAAGTAATCATATTCTGGGATATATGTATTACGAGTAAAGGAGAGGCTCAACTATATCCAGAATCACTTATAAAAACTTGATGTGGTTGAAAACTTATGCATAGCTAGCACTGTGACATCTAAAATTAAGATATATTTATTTTGTTGATAAATAATATTATACGTAGACACACCCAGACCAATGCAAATAGACATTTCGAGCACTTGGAACGGCGGCCGGCGACGGTCACCCCGCCGGACCATTTATCTTATCGATGTAATTAGCATTCGGTAGATGCGGATGATGTTCTTAAATGGCAGTCGCGCGTGTATTGTTAGATGGGCGGTGGCGCTGGCGCCTTGTAGGGGTGCGCGCAGGTGCCAAGTACCGCCGCGCGGCGCGTATATAGCGCGCGCCCGCCTCGCTGCGCTCACTACCGCCGCCGCTGCCACTGCGACACCGCCGTGAGTGTCCCCTTCTCCGATTGTCTGTCCGTCTGTTTCGTGCTTTCACTGTTAGCAACGAGTGTGGTGTTGGTGTTGCAGGTGTAACGGAGCTATAGCTGGTGTCGGTGCGTGACTACACGATCCAAGATGTGCGACGACGATGCGGGCGCGCTGGTAGTCGACAACGGCTCCGGCATGTGCAAGGCCGGATTTGCGGGTGATGACGCCCCACGTGCCGTGTTCCCTTCCATCGTCGGCCGTCCGCGCCACCAAGGTGTCATGGTGGGTATGGGACAAAAGGATTCCTATGTCGGCGACGAGGCTCAGAGCAAGAGAGGTATTCTTACGCTCAAGTATCCCATTGAGCATGGCATCATCACCAACTGGGACGATATGGAGAAGATCTGGCATCATACCTTCTACAATGAATTGCGTGTGGCTCCGGAGGAGCACCCTATCTTGCTGACTGAAGCTCCACTTAATCCAAAGGCGAACAGGGAAAAAATGACGCAGATAATGTTCGAGACCTTTAACTGTCCCGCCATGTATGTCGCCATTCAGGCAGTTCTGTCCCTCTATGCCTCTGGTCGTACCACCGGTATCGTGCTGGACTCGGGCGACGGTGTTTCCCACACCGTACCCATTTACGAAGGTTATGCTCTTCCTCATGCTATCCTGCGTCTAGACTTGGCCGGCCGCGACCTCACAGACTACTTGATGAAGATCCTTACGGAGCGCGGGTACTCGTTTACGACGACGGCGGAGCGAGAAATTGTGCGCGACATCAAAGAGAAGCTCTGCTACGTAGCGCTCGATTTCGAGCAGGAGATGCAAACGGCGGCCGCGTCTACCTCACTGGAGAAGTCGTACGAGCTGCCCGACGGGCAGGTTATCACCATTGGTAACGAGCGTTTCCGCTGTCCGGAGGCCCTGTTCCAGCCCTCGTTCTTGGGCATGGAATCGTGTGGTATCCACGAAACGGTGTATAACTCGATCATGAAGTGCGACGTGGATATCCGCAAGGACCTGTACGCGAACACGGTACTGTCCGGTGGCACAACCATGTATCCCGGTATTGCCGACAGGATGCAGAAGGAGATCACTGCACTCGCACCTTCTACCATCAAGATTAAGATCATCGCACCCCCCGAGAGGAAGTACTCCGTGTGGATCGGCGGCTCTATCCTGGCCTCGCTGTCCACCTTCCAACAGATGTGGATTTCGAAGCAGGAGTACGACGAGTCCGGCCCCGGCATCGTGCACCGCAAATGCTTCTAAGTGCACCGGCCGCACTCCGCCCCGCCGATCATATGAAGCTTTCCTGTTATATGTACGTTTGTACAAATGTATTTATTTTATATTGTCTGTCGGAGACTGCACGCTGTTGCGTTATCATGTAAGTGAGCTACGTTTAAGTGTACGTTGTTTAATATAATTTTGTAACGGACGGTGTGTTCATTACTCGACCCCGCTGACCCTCGACACACAGCGCGCCTTGCCCATATAAGAAGGGCGGGAAATGCGCACGTATAAATAGCGCGCGGTGACAATCGAACTGTTTAATTTAGTATCGAAGTGCGTGCGCCAATAGTTTGCGTTGATCGACTCGAGCTTGCCCTGCACTGCGGTTATTTATATCACTCAAACATTCAACGTAACAATTGGAGCATTAATTAAACCATCAGCTCATTACAATCAATTCTTGTATTCTAATTCAGTGACTGAAATATATTATATAGGCATTTTACATTAGTAGCTCGAAACCTAGAAAACTGCCGATAAACTATTAACCAAACCGAATACCGGTTTCTGCAACCTGGTACTAAAACAGAAACTAGTGACATCGATAAAACGGGTCACCTGATGGTAAGTGACCACCGTTGTTTCGGGACTCGTGCAACTTCACTCTCTTCACTTTCAGTATACCGGTGTCGTGTGGGACCGTAGTATGAGTATGACTGCGGCCGAACTTGGCGCAGATGCGACATGTGTGGTTGTGGCTTAAAATTAGCTTTTGTCTATAAAAATGTTTTTACACACACTTCTCTTTTTTATTTTCTCTTTGTCTGCCTCGGTGGCGTAGTGGTAGCGTATGCGACTGTTAAGCTTGAGGTCTCGGATTCGATTCCCGGGTCGGACCAAATGTTTGTATGATCTACAAATATTTGTATGTATAATATGTATGTATTTACAAAAAAAAGTATATAAGTGTTTATATCAGTTGTCTACTACCCATAGCACAAGCTCTGCTTAGCTTGGGACAAGATAGCGTTGTGTGTTAGATGTCCGGAATATTTATTTATTCTCTTACCGATATAAAAAATGCTTGCTGTCCACCTACAATAGACCTTTTTATTTTATTTATTAATAGATCAATAAATGTATGAATAGCTTTGGCGAACATACTGGATTTAAGTTACATTGTTTACTTACAAAATAAAAAGTTATTTTTCTTCGTTTTTGTCCTAATTATATGAAATAAAGTTAATAGAATAGAAAATAAAAGTTGAACAATCGTGTAACACCCTTATATTTTCACTTTATAAAAATATTTACATGTATGTACATCGCTAATTACAACAGTTTAACATATAATTTAACCTATGTTCTGTCACTGTCTATGTGGATGAACTAGACGCGACTCGACTTACAAATAAACATTACCCGTTAGGCCCGGAATAAACTATGCAGCAATAGGATTTCTAATATAGTTATACTACAACACGTCGACAAGTGTCTGGAGTTCAGCGGTCGGTGGGTGACGCTTACAGTAAGCGCTTGTCGGGAGGGGCGTCGTCGTCACTGTCGCACTCGAAGCGGATGTGACGGGTGCGAGCAGGAGCGGAAGAGTCACGCGGGGCGGCGGGGTCCAGTGGCGCCTCACCGCCCGCCGATAGTCACACCTTGTCCTCCGGAGCGCCAGCCCCCGAGCGCACGAACTGCAACACGCGCACTGATGAGCGGCGCGGAGCGGAGCGGGAGCCTCGCCTCGCTCCACCCATACTCACCGATACCGTAGTCGCGGTGGCGGAGTTGGCTCGCGGCCGGAACGTTAGTACTCGCCAGCGCCGGCGCAGTTGCGCCAGCACCTCGCCGTTGCAGAAGCAGTACAGTACCGCCACGCAGAGCCCCTGAAGCGATGTCGTCAAAGCCGACACATACTCGTACGCGAGCCACCAGCGTTCCGTAGGTTCCGGTCGGATCAGCATTAACAGGTACTGCAGGCCCAGCAACGGTGCTAACAGGCATGTGGCACGTAAAGCGTGCAGCGCGGTGGCGGAGGGTCTAGGTGGTCCTCCCGCGCCTCCTACCGACCCTCCCGCACGTAACTTCGTACACAGTACGCGCACTATATTACATAAGAACGCTACGTTGAGAAGAAGGGCTCCGCACGCTAGTACAATGAGCTCGGGTCGTGGATTTCCTTCGTCCGACCAGCAGATGGTATCACCGTCAGCACCGCGACGACCTGCATAAATAGCGGCCGACGTGACTGGTAGGCCCCAGCCCAACAACAGCAGGGCGCGGAGCAAACGGCGCTCAGAGACGAAGGCGCTGACTAGCACGGTGTGTAGGTAGAGTCCCTCGCACAGCATCCACGTGTACGTGGTTAGCATTGCATACTGCAGGACAGTGTTGAGCGTGCAGCACCACACTGGCGAGTCGTGCAGCGTGTCGGGCGAGGGTACCACCAGCCCATACCACACCAGCCACAGCGCGTTGTTGGCCGCAAACGAGGCGAACAGGTTCATGTGCACCGTGATACGCGCACACCGTAAGTTTCTGGGATACATATACGGACATATTAATGTATGTTTTACATAAAATATATAACAATTTTGAAAAGTCGGAAGATCACATTTTTATAGTCCAGTAATGGACATAGACCTCTCCTTTGAAACTATACCTGGCTGACCAGACGGCTTAATGTAGGATTTGTTTCAAGGTTTCCTGATTATTGCAGTGCTATTGTCCAGCTTAGTTTGCTCCCTTGGTCGTCTCTTACAACACCCATGGGACGAGTTAAGGTGGAGACACTTCGTATTTTTAATCTGTCACCACAGAGGTGATCCACGTGACTTGTTTACTTACTTGAAGTAGAGAAGTATGAAGAGCGAAAGTAACAGCGCGACCAGGGAGATGCTGTATCCGCACTCGTACACCGCGATTATATCGCTCATGTCCTGAAACACACGAGCACAGTTGAAGTACGACGCATGAGGTCGCGGCACACGTACACACGCACACGCACACGCACGCGCAGAGATACCTACATCCTCAGGCTTGATGCAGGTGGTGTAGTTGGACCAGGGCTGGCCCGTCTCAGGGTGCCGGAACCACGAGCCGTTAACCATGCACTCCTTGTGCGCCATCACTGTAACATGTTATTTGAAAAGTTTTCATTTCAGTTGTTAGGGGTCATAGGAAATATATTTCCTACGGAAGTTTACACGACTACATATGCATAATTACAATACATATTATCGTAAGGATATAGTAAGTTGTAGTATATTTTTGAAATAACAGCAACATTCGTAAAAAATCTAATTTCCATTACTTTGACATTGCGTGAATTTTAAAGCAACGGGACAGGAACAAGTGTTGTGTTTCAAGTAAACAGCTTCTAGCCCCATCACTTCATAAGCACTAGTTAGACAACGTGCTGTTGTGTCCTTCATGAGGGTCGTTTACTTTTCCTCTGCAATTCCTGTAATGCAGCATTAACACTGATCACTCAATGTAACCCTAATCATTATTTGGTAAAAGGTAAAAATAATTGCATAAGTTTTCCTTCGAGTTATCAGTTAGTGGTGAACCTATTGGAAACAAGAATCGAAACTTTTTTAAATATTTTTACACACCTCGGTCACGGCCGTCTGGTCCGAAACTAGGCAGAGCTTGTACTATGTTAACCAGGTTGATAATAAACACGTCTCTCTCATATGTTTTAAAATATCTACATACTATAGATTAAGCACACACAGACACAGGAAATATAACCACGCTCATCTCACGCCTTTTCGTCCTTTGTGAGAATCGAACACACGACCTCTGGAGTATGAGTCAGGGTCATCGACCATTAGACCAACAGGCCAGTATTTGTTTGTAACAACTTTGTTTGCGCCAGAAAATGTAAAACATTTATTCTGCCATAGAGCTAGTATACGTGTGAGGGAGAGAGAGACGCACACTCGGGGCTGAAGCCGGGCACGAAGACGGGGCAGGGTCGGTAGACGGTGGTGTTGGGCGCGGCATGGGGCCAGCACTGCCATGAGTCGAAGGTGCCGACGCAGTGCGGGCCGGCGGGGGGCGCGCTGGCGTTGTTGGCGAGCTCGCACGCCGCCGCCTCGCGGGCGATCCGCTCCGGGTCGTCCATCGCGCGCCGCCACCACCTCACTTCTCACACCGCTCACGCTGATCACACCGCTCACACCGCTCACACCGCTCACACCGCCCACATCTCACACCGGCTGGAAAGTGACAATTTACCACAGGTGTCAACACTATCATCTAATTGTTATTACACACGTAATAAGTTTGATTGTATGACTTAATTATTTTACGCGGCTTTGCTCGCCCGATAATTTCTAATTATGTATATGTTTCTAACTTTGAAAATGACTACCGCAGGGAAGGAATATCTTCGTTTATTGCTCGTGGTCCATCTGGGTAGTCCACCTGGATGGACCACGAGCAATTCTTTTTCCCGTGCTACACCAGAATGTCCACATGTTGACCACATGCAAATACAAAGTAAAGCAAGGATTTTAAAAAAGTATTGAAAATGCAGAGATGTGAAGAGTTCATTAAAAAATTGGGTACTACTTTGTGATTTTGATTTTCCTGTACTTTTTTGGGTGATGTTTTTGGACCCTTTATAGTGAATAGTGTAAACAACAATAAAAAGTCGCTCAATTCGAAGAGTCTAGAAAGGCCCTCACGGCGATTATTTGAGAGCAATAAGGATGACAAATAATTTAAGAATTATGTCGATTCTAAGCAATAAGTTGGAACAAATTAGTTCCCTATACTTATAGAATAGAATAGAATAGAATAGAAAACTCTTTAGTTGTACACCGTTTAACAAATTTATAAGAGAGTACAGAGATGTATAATATTTATTGTAATGTACAAAAGGCGGCCTTATTGCCAAAAGCAATCTCTTCCAGGCAACCTTAGGATGGATTAAAAGTATCGGAGTATATCAATGGACTCCTAAACCACTTAACCGATTATAATAAAATTCGCACACCATGTGCAGTTCGATCCAACTTGAGAGATAGGATAGTTTATATCACAATTTACTAATTGGGAAAAAAATATTTCTTTTGAAGAGAAGCAGACGAAGTTGCATAAGTCAGCTAGTAGTCTTATAGTTATTTGTTCCAACTTGTTTTGATTGACTACTTAGGTGGATTGAAAAGAACTCGACCTGATGCAGATTATTGTTTATTTTTATTCAAAACTACCCACATTATACACTTCAGTTACTGAAACCGTGCGAAGTTCGAAACGTGTGCGGAATATCACATGAACCAGTAGTGATTTCATATATTTATTAATTAAGCAATCCGCCTTAATTTCCGCATATGGAGCAAATTGAGCAGCATGTTGTGATTAAGTGCCTCTGTAAGAAGGGTTTATTACGAGAGATCATCCATAATGATGTGGTCAGTATATTAGGCCATTCTGCTCTGTCATATTAAACCGTCAAAATTGGGTAGCAGAATACGAGCGTAGTAGAGACAGCGTGAAACATAAACCCCGCACTGGAAGGCCTTCGACAATTCACAATTTCACGTGACTCTTTGGAGTTATTTGAAGCCGATCCAGATAAATATTTAATTAGATTTTTTACTATGGACGAAACCTGAATACATCACAGTGCACCGGAAATAAAACAACAATCAAAACAGTGGCGAAGGCTTGGTCACCATTCCCTAAAAAGGCTAAGTCGAATTTGTCGGCACATTAAGTGAAGGCCTCAGTATTCTGGGACTCGAAAAAAGTTGAGAATATAAAATGATTACCAGTACCTTACTACGTCGTTTGCGTGAGTAAAAAAAGCACATCGCCCAGGAATGCTGAGGAAAGAATCCTCTTTCAGAGATCCTTTTCAAGACAATGCTAACTATGCCAACTATACCTACTGTACATAATTATATAATTTTTGTTTCACCAATTCTTGAAATTTGCTTGGAATTTTATTGTACGAGTAGCACACACAGTGGACTTGCTTACTTTTTGTGATCTAAATATACGATTTGAATACTGTGCATATATATTTGGTGTTACTTTCAACTAGTTCATTAGGTTTTAATTTGGCCATGTTGATTAAATGTTTCACATGAAGAGAACACATGAGAAAATAATAATTTTATTTTTCTCCCATTTCAATACCAAAATTAGTCCAATCGATCCAGGCATTTCGGTTTTATATTTTAGACTATTAATTAAAATATGTGCGTATCGGGTCGTGTGCAATGTATATTTGTCATTACCGTGGGAGAGCCACGTTTTGGCATGAATGATCCGGCTCGACCGGAGTGATACTACGGCCTCACAGAAAACCTGTGTGAAATAGCGCTTACGCTGTCTTTCACTGAGTGAGTGAGGATATCGGAGGCCCATACCCCGAAACCGTCCCCATCCTCGACGATTATTAAAGTCTATTTATAGCGTATATTAGCTGCGCCCCGCGGTGTTACTCGCAGTTTTTATTGTACCTTACAACTAAAATCGTGGTAGACGGCGAAGCTAGTCTAAAATGTATTTATTTCTTACTTACAATATTCGTACTGATTGTGTTGTACGAAAACGTTCCAAAACGAACTAAATATAACAAATTGTAAGTTGTTTCCTGTCCACCGATGTTCTTCATTTCAAAGATTGAATTAAATAAGATATGCTATACTAAAAATAGACGTCATCTAAATACCTACATACATTTGGAAATCGCATCGTTTTAGTTTAGTGAATCGACAATAGACTGAACACCATTTTTAGAGTTCCATACCTCAAAAGGAAAAGAACGGAACCATTATAGGATCACTTTTTTGTCCGTCTGTCTGTCTGGAACGCATGAAGGTATAAAGATTAAATTCATATCAAATACTCAGATATGTGTGTGAAACTGTGAAAAAATCGAACTTCTAAGCCAACGCAATCAAAAGATTATGTGCTGATTATTATTAATCAGCTGTTTATGCTGCAAATCCCATTCCCTATCCCCCAAAGACCGGCAACGCACTTGTGACGCCTCTGGTGTTGCGGGTGTCCATGGGTGGCGGTAATCGCTTACCATCAGGCGATACGTCTGCTCGTTAGCCACCTATTCCATAAAAAAAAGTTCGACACTCGCAAGGAAATCAAAATTATAGGGTATTTTCTGTCAACTCCAAATGTTGAAATGTCGTACGAAACAGCATGTTATAGCACAAATAAAGGAAAAATTGCGAAAAGTAAACATTTTAGTTACTTCATATAAGGTCGTTTAACCTGCGAATTTTCGACACTCGCAAGGGATCAAACTAAACTATCTACAGGGTACTTCGCGCGACCTCAGAGTCTTGAACTTCGGTTGGAACCAACATCTCATAGCACATGTCAATTGCGAAAAGCGTGAATTTTTAGTTACATGACACCATAAAAATATTTTTAATGATTTTAAACTTACTACCTTTTCCTCATGAACGCGTAGAGGTATTAAATTGAAATTACTATCAAATTACATGTCAAATACTTTACATTCAGTTTTACAAAAACCGGGCACTATAACATTCAATGAATTACTCAGTTAGATACATATATTATGTTATTGTTATATGTTTGTATGTGTGCGTGTGTGCACGGAATTGTTTACGTGCATTAATGTCATTGTCAATTATATTATAATAAATTAAATGTATATAATTATATACCGTTACTGAAAGCATCGCTTCAGTGTCATCGTAATTCAACTTCCTTAAATAATCAGTCAATGTTCTTTTACATCCGGTACCTATAAGATGGAATATTAGTACAACTCTGTTGACCCTTTGCATTGCACAGGAAGCCGCCCATGTAGTAAAAAAATCATATAAATGTAATAGTATTTATTGTAAACTTCACGCGTTGGACAGGTTTAAATATTCGTTTGCCACTGGAGGCAGTTCGGGAGCCATAGCATAAGCCATATCATGCTAATATGTTTAGGTAACTATGTTTAACAGGACCTAGATATCTCCTCTCGTGATACAATTATATCACTAAAGTCAGCAATCTTGCTCAAAATGTTGTTGAGGGAGGTCAAAACGTTTGTAGTGTCTTTATATTATTATTTTTGACTGCCTCGGTGGCGTAGTGGTAGCGTATGCGACTGCTAAGCTTGAGGTCTCGGGTTCGATTCCCGGGTCGGACCAAATGTTTGTATGATCTGCAAATATTTGTTTCGGAGTTAGGGTGTTTTCTATGTATAATATGTATGTATTTACAAAAAAAAAGTATATATGTATTAATATCAGTTGTCTAGTACCCATAGTACAAGCTCTGCTTAGTTTGGGACTAGATGGCGTTGTGTGTTAAATGTCCGAAAATATTTATTTATTTATTTATTATATCCTGGAGGTTGGTATATAGCAAGTAAAATAGTGTTAGGATTACCTAATTGCCACTTGGACACAGTTTATATCGAAAACGGGGGCTCGACCACCGCATAATGTCGTTTCTTATGTACATAAACTACAACACATTCGTTCTGTGTAAGGTTGTTGGCAATATTATAACACTCGTAGCCACCGACCTACCGAGGTTAGGGATGTTTAGAGTTTCGGGGAGCCAACACTCAGTCAGAATTAGAATGTTCCAGTTTTTTTTTATTATAAAGCGGCAAACGAGCAGACGTATCGCCTAATGGTAAGCGATTACCGCCGCCCATAGACACCCGGAACACCAGAGGCGTTACAAGTGCGTTGCCAGCCTTTTAGGAAGAAGTACGCTCTTTTCTTGAAGGTTTGAAGGTCGTATTGGTCAGGGAACACCGCAGGCGACAGCTCATTCCACAGTTTTGTTGTGCGCAGCAGAAAGTTACTTTTTATAACATCACTTATCTGCCAGTGAAAGTCCTGTCGAAATCAGTCAAGCCGTTCCAGAGATTAACCGGAAAAGAAAACCAGTCCGACTAAATTTAAAAAATGTTAATCTAAGTTTCTTATAGTCTTTCATTTAAACTTAGTGAAGAGTTATTAATTTGTAATCACAAACAAAGGCTTCAATTTTATTTATTTGTGTAGATAAGCCACCTTTTCGTGCATAACAATAATACGAGAGGGTGGTCGGGTCAGTTGCAGCGAGGCAGCGAGGCAGCGTGCTGAGGTTACGCTGCTCAGCCCTCGTCTTGTACTTGTGGGTGTCGGTCAGTGCACGTGACGCGCTGACGTGTGACTGACGTGCGGTAGCTTTGATGTTACACGCACAAATTGGTAAACATGCCCCTCTACGCCTCGCCCTCTCGCTATACCAGTCAATCTGCGAGGTGCGGTCGCCACCCGCCGAGGCTGAGCGACCTTACTACCTGCCTACAGTTAATCATGCCCTTCACTAAACACTTGTAAATAGATTAGAGAAGAAGAGTACTTCCTAAAATAATGTCAATTACCCCTCCCCCCTCCCCCCTTGCTTGAGGTCACTTGATATGTTTATAATTTTGTATGGCTTATTTACTTTACCGGTTCAGTTACTAACTTTGGTGGAGCGCGTCATCACATGTAGGAATAATAAAAACGTTGTTTTCAGACGGCGCTTTTACGCTTCCAACTAATTAGAAAACGTATTTTAGTAGTTTATTGTAGAGAACTAGCTCCGATGCGCTGCTGGACATAAGTATCTCCTTAGAGATCCCCTTCCTTGCTCTATCACAAAGTTTTATTGCAAAGGCTAGGTTTCTGAATCATTTCATTATTTGTAAAAGCGTGTTGGCAGGCACTGGAGTTTACAATATATTATAATGAAATATGGGCATATTTCTGTAATCTAAATATGAATCAAAGTCAAATTTTGACAAACATCATTGTTGAGATGGTTAGATTAAATAATAAATAGCTTCTTCATAAACTTCTGTTTTATTTTCTAGACAGCACATTCTTACAACGCAAACAGAATAAGAGAGAGAGTATAGATAATCAATACAGATTGCGAGGGATTTCTTCCCTATGAAAACGATAGATGGCGTTACGTGTTTCATTCACATCAATATATGATTATAATATTTACTTAATTACAACAATCATCATAGTCAAGAATGGAAAGAAGAAAAAATTGTGCAATTTTGGCACTGCAGGAGAACCCGCTGCTCCAAATAGTTTGCGGCTGATTTCCCCGGTTTGAGGGCCTCAGCAGACATGACAGTCGCTGTGTGGGACAATAGTACCGTTGCTAACAATGAAGTTTCTTCTACAGTGTAGCCTGAAACTACCGAGGTAGGTTGGTAGAAACTTAGTATAGAACGAAATAAAGGGTCGAAAACACGCGCGATTGACAAGCTCATCTTTCGTGAGTAAGTTCAAATAGTGATGAGAGGAAAAGACATGGTCAAATTTACAAAAGTTAAAACGAATTTATAAGAAAAGCATTGTCCAGATGAGATTTTTTATTATTTGTTGTGAAAAACGCTCAGTCGAGTAGTTTGAACCTAAGAGCGAAATAAAATTGCGAGAGACCGTCCTCGCGCCGGTAGCTGGCAAATGGACGGCACTAATTGCAGCGCCAATGAAAATGCAAATGTGTGGTGTTGGGCGCGCCGCTCCCCATTACTGCCGTTGTCGTTTAATCTGGTGGCGCGTCGCGTTCACATGCTTAATAACTCAATGTTGTTAACAAATTTGTCTATCCTACCCGCGTACACTGTTCTCCTAATAAGAATTGTTATTGAATAAAAACACAGTTGTGGTTGGAAGGGTAGCTCTAAAGCTTTCTTATGTTAAAAGCCTAGACATGACTAAAACACTGCTGAATTTTTTTCCTGTTTTTCTCTGAAGCAGTCCGGCAAATGTAGCCCAAAGGTGTTCATACGAAGGAACGTTAGAAGACGTTGAGGCGTAGCCGCGTAGGTTCGTTGGTAGCACACGAGCTAGGCGTGCATAACGTAGCTTGTAGGAGTTCACCTATCATGCGGTTCTTAAGTAGCGTTTACTCAAGAGATTTTGAGAAACTGAAAAAGCCAAAGAGGTTTCATCACGCAATTGTTGTCAAATCGAATTGAAAGTGAAGTGTCATTTATTCAGTAGAAAGCGGGGTGGCGATCGCTTAGACAGTCTCATCAGTAAGTCAAATGCAATCCGCTTGTATAATTGTCGCATTTTGCATCAGGCGCAGCACTTGTGGACTTGTGTGTTCACTAGGTACCATTAAAATCTCATATGGCGGTGAGACAACAGTAGTGAGGGGTAAGTATGCTGACGTTAGAATTCTTTTGATATTAATTTGAACAATATTGGAAGAGATGGGACGGAGGGTCCTCCATTACTCGGCTGATCGCTGCATTCCACCCGGAGAATTTATTGGGACTCAGAGGACGAGTACGCGAGTGAACCGCATTTTTGTCGAGCGGACGACCTGATGACAGGCCCACAGGCTACACACACGCTTATCATAAGAATGCTGATTATATACTGGGTTAAGTCGGAGCACACTGTGTGCGCCTCGTGTTTTTGTTCACACAGTTGAGTAACAAAGCGGTTCACACTACTCGCCGAAGTGAGGCCTTTGCCTATAAATGTACTTTAAAGTAAGAAATTTTCAGAGAGAAATATACGAAGAAAATTTAGATTCTGAGACTCTTTTTTGTTCGCTGAACTATATTTTTGTATAAATGAAAATTCCATCAAAATTTAGAAATAGATAACAACTTACAAAATTTGAGAAACCCCAGATTGTCCGTCGGCGCTGCCATTAAATGAACTAAAGTTTTGAAGTTTTATAGTAACGTTAATCATTAAACCTCAGACCTTAAGTCGTATTCTTACAAGTTATTTAGGTGAGCTGATGATGGAAGGTACAACTCCTCGACAATTCTTGCAATTCAATACGTATCTATAGATCTATAGTTGGATGCTTTCAAGTTATACATGTAAGCTTATGATAGAAGGTAAAACTCCTTAACAATTAGGGGTTAGAATATGATTTCAACATCATACGTATGCATCGACATTCATTTGTTTATTATTCAGTAATTCACATGAGCTGATGATAGAAATTGAAACGATTAGGGGTGAAAGGTCGATTGTTTAAATAGCAAATACCGAATAGGGCCTTAGTTGTATTCTTTGAAGTTGTTTTTTTATTTTATTTTATTATATATGGGGCAGCGGACCTTTGGGGGATGGGAAAGGGGATGGGGGGAGGGGTTGGGGTATGGGCCACTGGTATCCTCACTCACTCGCTGAAACACAGCGCAACCGCTATTTCACACCGGTTTTCTGTGAGGCCGTGGTATCACTCCGGTCGAGCCGACCCATTCATGCCGAAGCATAGCTCTCCAAAGGTTAAAATGTATTGTTGCGCCATAACCAGATGGATCTCGTTTATACGAGAATAATCTAGATTGAATTGAGGACAGCGCCATCTAGTGTCGGCTAGCGCGCAACTGTGGGCATTATAACGATTTCTCGACGCTAGATGACGCTACAAGTAGCTCTAGAATAATCTATTAAGTCGAGAACAATCGATCGAATATTATCGAACATTCTAGTTATCTCGACAACCATATAAAAGCGGAACGTGTTAGCCGTACGGGCAGTATTGGTTCAAGATACAGCGAATAAAAATCGAAGAGATCTTCTAGTGCGACTAACGAGTGATTTAGTGATTTGTTATTGTAAAAAGTGTTGTTAATAAATATTGTGTTATTTTGGTAATCAATCGACTACTTTAATTTATTTAATACCCAGTTCGTAACAGTATGTACGATAAGGATTTTTTTAGTATTTTTTCCACACCCTGGGTTTCATCTTCGAAGTTGTTATACAGATACCTAACAATTTTTTTTTAATTATAATAAACCTATGTTACTTGGTGTTAATTTAGCTAACTAGCGGTGAAAGTTTTTTTCAAATAGGTTTAGTAGTCCTTGAGTTAAATAATAACAAACAAACAAACAAATCTGTATCATCTCTCACCATAAATGCAGCCAAACAGTGTCGCCTTCTTCTTGGGAGATCTCACTCTATAACAATCTCTATTGCCACTCACTCTATGTTTAACTGTGATGTGTAATGAAAAGCGTTTTGTGTCATAACTACAAAGAGATCCACCCACGCGCCGGGAGCCAGCCGCGACGTGAACACTTACTCTACTAAACTCAGATGTACGAGAGAGTATAAAAATGAAATAAACTCATAAATTTTCGACTGATCCCTCGATGCGCAGGGATCAAATATAATAAAGGGACTGATCTGCTGACTGAGCTGTACAACCCTTCCTCCGCCCCTACTCTCACCCCTCACTCACTTCCTACCTCCCGAGACGATCTCCGGCGCCAACAGTTTTTACGTTAATTGCCGTACATCCACACATACAGATTCGTGGATTTGAGAAGCAATGTTTATGGAAAATACTATACGAACATATTGAATGAAGTCCTTAAATAATTCACCTCAGCTCTGCAGCGGACTCAAGCTAGCACAATTTTAGAAACTGTAACAAATGTAATAGCCGTCTTCTTTATAGTATTTGCTCTTATTTCAAGTCCTCGACTACAATGATGTAGTATGAAAGAAACAACACGACACGACGATTTAAACAATCCAATAGTTTTCGAAGGTAACTAAAAGGGTAAAAAAAGAAGTCTCAGAGTAGGTGTTTCCGTAGCAGGGAGGTGCTACGACGTAGCGCAAACACTTACGTTAATAGCACTTTGCGCTTATGTTTTGTACCCACAACACAAACTCTGCTGAGGCTTGGGAAACCCCAAGCTAAGCAAAGTTTGTGTTATGGGTACTAGCTATATGGTATATATGTAGCTAATACATACATATTATACATAGAAAACACAAAAACTCCGAAACAAATATTTGCAAATCCTATAAACATTTGGTCCGACCCGGGAATCGAAGACCCGAGACCTCTAGTTCAGCAGTCCAAAGCTGCTACTGGCCACCGAGGCAGTTTAATGCAAAATGCTGTATTGTTGTTGTCGTTTGTGAGTATCAAATTGAATAAGCCGAGAGAGAACTATATAACTGATATCAGTTAAAGCAATTTCCTCTAGAGATTATAAATACTATATAGCGTCAATTATCTAAACCGTCTGGGGTTAGTTCGTGTTTTTGTTTGGAATAATTAAACTGTATTGATTTGATATTGTATGTACAACGGTACATACAACTGAATGAAAACCATAATTATCATACTCTCAGAAACAAATAAGAAATACGACCAACTTTGTCGCACATTTGTCTTCCCAAACCATTCATTAATTTCGTGTTTATGTTTCGTAGAAAGAACATTAAGTTCACGTTTGGGAATCCCAACACCAAGTTTACTATCAGGTGACAAATATTAGTTAATCGGCTGGCGAATACTTTAAAGTAACATTCAATTAACGAGTCGAGATATGAACGTACGGCAGCGCGGGATACCTTGTTGGTACTAAGCGTGGCTGCCATTACGAGTCACCTGCGATACTGTATCATAGCACACACTTTAATAGTTTTTCATCGACTCTAAGAACCTTCTTTCTAAATAATTAAAACAGGTAGTAGAGCCCAGCTGATCTCAGCACGGTTGGGCCGGCTCAACCGAAGCGGTATATCGTTTCACAGAAGATGTGTGTGTCGTGTTGTGTTGGTGAGTGCGAGACTGGAGGAGTTATGATGCAAAAGCATCTCAATAGGCCGCCATAATGTGTGGGCACCCACGTGCTGCGTTGTTGCATTGTCCGCGTTCATAATGCGTAGGGAGACCGCTGCTCTTGGATTGTGCTCATACTCTCCAGCAGGGAGAGTAGACTTACTTTCGTAGTCTAATACATTACACGCAGGAGGATTTCAGAGTGAATGCCGTAGTTACATACGACGCAACTCTAGAAGCTATACTTTGAGTCAAGACAGTATAGGCCGATAAGTGCAGTTAGATCGGTTAACACTTATATATTTCGGTGTCGAAACTTGCGTAAATATTATAAAATACTCAGTAGGCGTGACAGCAATCCCCACTGCTTTAGGGATATCAAAACTGCTGCATGTGACACGCTTTTGTTTGTTGAATCATTATGTAAGCCGTTATTTGTAAGGGAAGATTAGTCCGTCAGTAGTTCCACGACCAGGTTAAAGTAAAGAAACAAATGGTGCAGGTGTTAACTACTTCCCTTGCGCATTTGAAACATGCGACATGCAACAGTTACACTTAGCACTACTAGTTATCCTCACTGGTAGGGCTAAGTGTAATTTTGTGTACTTTAAATTTGTTACTCAGTAGTAGGTCATTTTATTTTATATTTATACGTACAGGCCGTTCTACTATATAAATTAAGTTCCAGGTTCAGAAAGTTATCTAATATTTAAGAGACGTGACCATATTTTTGTAGTTTTGGAATGTAGCCATGATGTTCATTTTCTATGGACGTGCTTTCTTATTCCTAGTAAAATTCGTAACGGCTTAAATTACACTGATGTATGTGTAGTAGCTACAATTACATTGATATATAGTAGCTACAATTAGGAATGGGCAATGAGTTAGAGACAATTATTGAAGTCTATATTTAAGACAAATATGAAAATTATGTTATGTTAGTAAACATTTTTATTTTATGCTTTCTGTACTCCTCTCCTCCTCCTTCATATACACTTGAACATTTCATGCTCCTCCGTTCTCATAAATCTCGTAAGAAGGGGTACAAAGTTTTTGCTTCAAGTATTAATATATAGATTACTTATGTATAACAAAGAAAAGTAATTCTTTGTTATACATTTGTCGGCAAAGACATCGTAGAAATAATTTATTAGACTTTTTGGTCCCAACAAAAACAAAACATACTCATTAATTATACTTATCTCTTTTCATTATCACTATCATCCCTACGGGTAGGGATAAGTATAAACAAACATACGAGGCTAAGTGTCACTTCGGTTCACACGTTCATTCCGTTTGCGAGATTCAAAACGCTAACAGTATATGTTTCTCATTTTCAAGGTTGCAAGGATTCCCGCTCGTAAAGTGACGCCTTAAAATTGGCTTTAACATTGACTAAAGTGAATTTCAACCAGTTCCAGTCAACGAATACGGCTCAATAGGTTATACCAAAACTCATACAATGTTTCATACATACATACAATATACATACATCGTATTTAACGTATATTGTATTTTTTTTTGTATAGGGAAAAGTATATAGATAATATATCTATGGAATTTTCTACTTTAAGAGTCTTTTAAGAGCAAAACAATAATGGTTTCATCTAATCGCGGTGTTTGCAAGCGGTCCACTACGAGATCTTGTCTATTCACAAAAGTTGAACTTTTATTGTATAATCACCATAGCAGTTGTAAGACTCGCTCACTGTGCATACGTGACGTCACGTGACGGTAAGTGCAAGTGTATGCAAGAACGAGTAGAACACCGGTGAGTGGGCGATGTTGCGGTGGCGCGTTGTTCACTACACGTGCAGCCAGCTGCCCAGCTGCCCAGTTGTCCAGTTGTCCCTGCAACAACACAACACAACCATACGATAAAAGACAAAAGTTAATCATTAGTGACTAAGTGTGTCTAGTGTACGTAGTATTGCCGTGCATTTTTTGGTTTAAACTATTTTGTTTGAAATCAGTTTTATTACATTTTTTTTATTGATAATTGTTTGATTTTAAGTGAATCTGTAGTTCGATAAGTAGTTTTACTTGTATGAATATTGTCTTTTGGAACCCGTAGGACCCCATTTCCTCCGTTATCCTTGAAGTTATAGCCAAATTTCCATATCACAGGGAAAGGATCTGAAAACCATATTCAATTGCAGAACTTTGATTTTACCGCAATCTCATGTAATAACAGTAGCGCAGTGAAGGTATTGTGCTCAACATTGGTCGTCCACCGCCAAAGTCGAGGACATCGTGCCAAACTAGTGGATGGACATGTAATGGGCAGTTTGCATCGCCCCACGAGTTACAGCGACAAGGTAAGTAGCCAATAAAGTTAGCGTGCGCTCCTTTGCCGCTATTAATTGTTATTAAATGTCGTGTTTTGTTATTAGTCCCGATCTCCCGAGACTCGTACCAATTATTTTTCGTGCGCTTCTTTTGAATTCTAAATTATTTCGTAAATATGTTTATTATTGATTGATGTTCCAACGACTGTCAATTTGCCATTTTAACGTTTCTTGATGTCATTAGTACCCAATAAATGTCGAAGTTCAACATTAAAATAAACTAAAAGTAAAAATAAGTAAAATTTATGTAGAACTATTGAAAATCAAAATCAAATATTTCGTCAGTATGTCTCGACGGCTATTTAATATGTGGACTGTGCCATTTGACTGCCTCGGTGGCGTAGTGGTAGCGTATGCGACTGCTAAGCTTGAGGTCTCGGGTTCGATTCCCGGGTCGGACCAAATGTTTGTATGATCTGCAAATATTTGTTTCGGAGTTTGGGTGTTTTCTATGTATAATAAGTATGTATTTACAAAAAAAAAGTATATAAGTATTTATATCAGTTGTCTAGTACCCATAACACAAGCTCTGCTTAGCTTGGGACTAGATGGCGTTGTGTGTTAGATGTCCGGAATATTTATTATTATTATTATTATTATTTAAACGTATTTAATTCCTGCTGAACACTATACATTTTAAGCTTAAAGCGTCTCCGGCTAATTAATAGCGTCCGACGCTTAAAAGTTTTCAAAAAATACCAAAGTCAGTTTAGGTTTGCAAATCTAAGAAGAGTTCTCGGGTAACCGACGAAGTGATATCGGGTGCATCTGGTCGATGAGCATGCACCGACCACACTGACACTGACTGACTCGTAAAGTTTTTAGCCCTCCTTAGCAAACTTCCCGCGAAGTTTGCTCTTGTAACCCACAGATAGGGTCGAACCTCTCAGAGATGACAATGAAATGAATCACTGAAAAAATAGCCCTAAACAGTTCTCCAACTCGGTCCTTTGAAGGCGCTCTCAAAATTTACTTACTGTCTGTCACAAAATTGTACTCGTATGAGTTGTTAGTAGAACTCAGCTCAGAGTGTTTGTAACAAATTTGGGATGATTGTGTATGCACATACACAATCATATGTATATAGTTAAACATCTAAATATATTGGCACACAATCAACTTTTATAAGCACGAAGACGTTAGCAACTTCAGCTTTTAACATTTTTGAATGGAGCAATCTGCGTCATTGTCCAAATGGAACAAAAAGGCACCGAACAGTATACTGCGCAGTGAAACAGTATTTGCTAGTATGAATCATTATTAATCATAAATTAATAATAGCTATGAGGTTACGTTCCGGACACATCCCATCCAGAAAGTTTACCTTTCTAATGGGCTTATCGTCTACGCCAAATTGTGAAATTTGTGGTGTGGTGGAGGATGTAGAACATGTTTTGATGGAATGTGCGCGGAACCAACAACTTAGAAATAGATTACTTAGTGATAAGTTGATGGATTTTGGAAGATGTAACAGCATCCTGGCCAGTCCTTCAACAGATGCAGCTAAGGCCTTATATGATTTATATGCTGAATTTATAAGAATTATGTAAATTAAAACAGTGGCTATGATGGAGCGACATAGTCAAAATTGTGGCTAAGCTCCTTAAATAAAGATTTAAAAAAAAAAAACTGTAGTGCTTACAGCGACTTCTTTCACTACTCTTACGTACGAGAAAATTGAATGCATTGAATATTCAAATAAACATTTATTTTACTATTTAGTGTGTCGAGTAAAGTAATGGTCACGGTGAGCTCGGCCATTCTATTGGGAAGCATAAGTAGACATCAACATATCTCAGGTAACCGCAGCTGAAAGTCTTAGTCGCCACACTGTGCATCCGTTTGTGAATGCGATAGGACCGATTGCCCCCTAATAGGTTTTAGTTACAAGTGTGATTACTGATTTATTTCAAGAAAATAAAAAAAATTAAATAACAAGTGAGAGCATGACTGCAGTTTGGTGCACTTAGCAATAGGTAAAATTATAATCTTTGTAGTATAAATGTAAAATGATAAAAAATGTGTGTCTCTGTGTATAATTTATTAGATTAAGGACTAACTAAACATAGCAATGATTACTACCACAAATTTGTATGAAGATAACTCAAATTATTTTAGTTTGGGATCTAAAACAGAAGTTAATGGACATCCATTGTCCTGGTACTTACAGATATTAATTGATATGAACACAGTTGTTGTGTTCAATTTGCAAGGACTTAACTGTCCTTCAACCGTTTCGATCCTTTAAGTACATTATCCGGTGAAACATTCTTATTCGAAAACGCGAAATAAGTTGTATGGTTGTGCCTCTTTTATAAACCTTTCGGCGGGTAATAAAAACAGAATATTGCTTTGAATGTTGCGCGATGAGCAGTGGCGCAGACGAGCAGCTCGGCGAAGTGCCAGCTCTTGTTTATACTTCTGTTATATTAACCCAAACAATACTTTAAAGGTTTTATTACAATATCTATCAATCATAATTGCGTGTTACAAAAAATAATGTTCATTAAATATTGAAGACCAAGTGAAGCCATTAAGTTGAACGTTGTTACACATTAAGCCTTCAACCAGCTTTCGCATCCGCGACCAACGCTACCTGTAGACCAATACTAATTTAATAGTTTCGAGTCGAAACGGTGTAAGTATAGCGCCAGTGCCGTTCTGGAATCCCGAGCAGCGAGTTTATCTGCATTACAAATCACGTTGTAGCTGTCCATACCCTAGTCTATTGTTTAGCACGAGAGTTTTTTTTGTTTCTAAAGCCAATTCATTTCATGAGCAAGTATACGCTATATTATTGCCGTGCTTAAAATAGTGTTACCCATTTCAAGTTATATCGCGCATACGGAGACCGATTTACCGACATGTCCGTGTTTATGTAACCTTTTTAGGAGTGTTTCATAGTCTTGAAGCTATTTGAAAACCTACTGCGTGACCGAAATTTACTTTTTACGTTTCCCCCAGACAGACAGATTTATACTCCAGAAGATGTAAAAATCTATACGGTTGAATTGAGAAACCTCCTCCTTTTTAAAGTAGGTTAAAAAGAAGAATAGATTTAAGTTGTCAAGCGGTATACCGTGTACCTACTAAAGACAAGAATAGATTTAAGTCGTACGCAAGATCAGCACGCTGAAGTGGAAGTGGGCCGGTCATGTCTCCAGGCGGACTGATGGGCGCTGGAGCCGACAAGTGTTAGAATGGTGACCACGATTAGGCAAACGCAATGTAGGTCGCCCTGTGGCACGATGGCCCGACGACTTGAAGAAAATGGCTGGCAACGGATGCATTCGGACTGCCCTTTTCAAAGTAAGCAGGATACTCCGTCATGTCGATTGACACCATCCATTCATAGGTCGTGCGAGAGGTAACGTACGCTCATCCGAACGCGTGATGGACGGTGTGACTTAACATAAATTGCTACAAAATGTGAACAGAAATGATTGGCCGTCACCGTTGTTAACATTGAAGGATTTACAGCAACGAGTTGTGTGCGCCACGTGGCCGACATTCGTGACAAAAAACGCCTGTCGCCTATCGCGGTCCGATCAACCGACAAGCTTGATTTAATACGGTTTCGTTGACCAGTAGGTGATACGAAATAATTTTAAGATGGGCTTGAAGCAAGTCCTTAACGTACTACGAATAATAGTGTGTTATATGAATGTGTGCATAGTGCCAGAGCTTGCTATAGATAAATGACTATCGCGGACCCGGCAAGGATCGCGATTGTTCAGATATCACTTGAAGGGTAGATGTCGAGTCTTTTAGTTGTAAAGTACTATTATAAAAGATATATATACATAGTAACTACAAGTTTTTATAACTCTCGTTTTTGTGATTGTATGCGTGATGGTTATTTCACCATATAGAATACAATCTTTCTCAATATCGCAAAGTTCATACAAAATAATCATTCAAGTCTCATAGTTCGTCAAGTCACTTAGTCAGGTCTTGAATAAATTATATGTAGTTCTAAATAGCATAATCAAATCAAATATCTAGACAAGATTCTATACTATAGAACATTCACAAATTGTTTTATTTCTGCGAGGTTTTGAACATTTACGAACTATTACGCGTGTAACGTTCACATAACAGCA
This sequence comes from Spilarctia lutea, assembly GCA_916048165.1. Lineage (NCBI taxonomy): Eukaryota > Metazoa > Arthropoda > Insecta > Lepidoptera > Erebidae > Spilarctia > Spilarctia lutea. The sequence goes on from OU696480.1 coordinate 152,200, forward strand.
CTAATGATGAAGATTAACTTCAAATAAAACAAATCTGGCGGGACTACGGCCCAGATGACTCAACCGAAGCGATTATTTATTCATCTCAAGTAATAAACGCAACTGTACTCCGGCCATCGGTTTATTTTCTTTCGTTGATTTGTAGTTTCTTGAGAACGTGACTGCGCCTGTGCGGATAAAATTAAACATTAATACGAAGTGTTAAATGATCTAGTCTAGATATTTTTATTTCATTATGCTATTTATTACCCTACTTCAATATAGAAGCAGCTTCTATGTTCGGCTCTGTGTATATTTTGTATAAATGTATTCATCTGTTCTGTATAAATGTCTGTTTGGCAAAACCTTTTTCCTCAGAACTGAGTGGAGGAGGGAAGGAAAGGTATAAAGTGTTTAAGAACAAATCCTGTGTGGCGATGCTTCACACAAAGAGCATCCATACTCAAAACAAAGGAGCACACAAAGTGTTATACTGTGTGGGGTTTGAACCCACAACACTCAGCGAAGTAGAAAATGACGTGGCGACGGCTTAAACCTCTACGCTATCCATGCACTCAAAGCATGACTTAATGAAAGCTACCTCACTGCTATCAGTAAAACTTAAATTTGTTGTGTACATAAATTGTGTCGTAAAATGCTTTCCATGAGGCAACTCGAAGCTTTGTAATCGTGCACACGCGGCCGCTGACGTGCGTATGTACCTGTACTGTGCACTGTGCACTGTGCGCTGTGCGCTGTAGCCTGTCTTCACTGTGAGCGTACGTCAGTAAAGAAATTAAAAGTAGCTTACAGTAGCCGTCTGTAAAAGAGCAACTAGTGAAACTTCTAATTTCAATAAGCACATTACGTGACGGCGGACACGCAACCCGCCTAATTAATTCCTTGGGGAACCGAACACACACGGATACATCATCGATTGGAGGTCGGAAGCGTGCTCCTTACTTACTATTACTACTCGACACATGAGCGACTCACAGTAGCAATAACAATTTTGAATTTAATTCGTGTTCCATGGCATGCCGAACATCCTGTACTGATAACTTACACTGCTAACTGGTGGCATTTTTAAATTCCAACATAGATTCGAATAGACCAATCAAGTTGATTATGCTTCACACGAAACACATATTTTAGACGAAACTAAGAGAGAGTGGAGACCAGAGTAATCGCGAAAAGAACTCAAATTATGAAGATGCTACAAAAAATACTATTGAAGTGCTTGCTAATGTTGATCCAATATATCGTAAAATAAAACGTTAATGAAATCTAACGTGATCATTAGCGACACCGGCCAAGATAACTAGCAATGAGTGATGCGCGCCGGGGGCGGTCATAAAATCGTAGTTGTTTGCAAGTGGCAGTTTATTTAAGCGGCGCATTGTTTCATGTAACACATTATCGTCATATATTACTCTGTGCTCGTAAATCACCTCGCACAGATTACGCCAGCGACGCGCCGCTCCGAGCGCACTACACACTTCCGTTGTGTCTCACTCACATTATATTTCACTATTAATATAATCTCCATTCTCTATGGTTATAATTTTATCTCAGAAATCGAATTAAAGTTATTAACTATCAGACTGCTGAGAAGTTCGAATGGCAGTAGCGCCACATAAAAAAATGAATTTTAGTCGCATCGCAGCATGTTTCAGCCAACCTCAACTTACTTTGAGAAAAGGGCGCGGACTCATTATTTAACGTTCCCATCCAAGTTCCGTGGCCCCATCAGTCACCGGTCGGTCGGTCAAACGCTTGGCGGTGATTAGATGACATCTGCGAAAACTATTAACCTTCGAAATCAAAAAGCTTTCATTTCAAGTAGGGCCTCTCGGATACTTTCGAGACGTCGTATTAAATGCTCTGTTTCAAATTATCATTCTTATGGAAAAGAACTGACAAGGAACGCCAGTACTAATATTTCGGTTTTTGCGATATATGCGTTGGTGTAATGACGACACCAACGCTTAAAAAGAATCAATTCATATTATGTAAAAATCTACCTGGTCGGTCAAGTTGTTATCGTACAGATCTCTGGTTCGATTTCCGGGTTGAGTTTAAAAGTGTTGCTGGGTTTTTCTTATAAGAAATTCTTAATAACAGCCTAGAGAAGTTGGTGCTGTTCCACGCTCATGTCTCGAAAAGCACGTTCAGCCATCGGTTCCGGTGGGCATGAGCATCTATGGCAATCGTTATAGGAAAGTCAGTACCTATTGTAAACTAGTTCAACCTTCGAATTAAGATTGCCATCAGGGTTGCTGAAGAAGAGGGTAGGTAGGTATAACCAGATGAACTAGTAGCTGAAACCAAATAAAGACTCGGAAAATTATTATTTTTATGCTTCAATAGAATATTAAATTCATTAAATTAAATCACACTAAATCATAAGAAAAATTAATTACATACGTATGACATGTTTACATGTTTATGTTTACTTATGAACACTTCCGATTAGACGGCGACAAGGTATAGATAAATAGACTAAATACTTTGATTAAATAAAAATGTTACATTTATAAAAAAGAGTTTATATTTTTGAGTGAAAATCAGCAATTTCATACTTTAACCGCTAATTTAAGGACCAAGTTTGTAATCACTTCTTAACAAATACTCACGCGTAGTTAATTTGTATCAGCGGAATTGGCCATGGCAATAACACAAGAGATACCTATTAGCTCTGTATGTAACGACGCACTATCTTCATCCACAGCGAATGAACTCTAAGCTGACAAGTGCCCGCGATGAAAGGTTTCTTAAGACGAGGCTCCTTAACGTAGCGTCAAGTTTTTCAATCGTCGTTAGCAGACATCGCTTTGTATGAAAATATTTGTCTATCTAAATGGAGTGCGGCGCTTTTGTGTTATCATAATATTTCCGACGCTCCCTCCCGCGGGAGTCGCGCTGACACGACAAGAATGTTGTCGCGGGCCACGGAGGTGACAAAGTGAGAGATTTATAGTCGCCGCGAGGGAGGAGGACACGGGACGCGGGGAGCTCACCGACAGCTGATAAAACTGTCCACTCGGGAACAACACTAAGGCACACCCCAGCGGTCAGTAATTACACATAATATTAACAGCTAAGTGTGGGTTAAACTCGTTGTTTTAAATGTTTCTTTAGATGTGACAAAACTATTGACGTATATGTATTAAAAGCTGTTTATGATGATAATTATATAAATATAATACATGATCATAATAGTTTATTTTCAAGAAAATCATGCACAAATTTTAACATTTACTGTGATAGATACACTAGGCACACTTGGCCTGTGCCGTGGCTATCAAACAATACGATTGCATACTTAGTGTGAGGCAGTTGTTATTCCTACCGTTTAGCAACTTGAAACAATTTATCTCACCACTTATCTAACTTGTTATTTTGTATAAATTTTCAAAAAAATTAAGTGTTTTTTTTTAATTATTTAGTTATTATTACTTTAAATTATTTAATACAATATAATGGTATTATTTTAATTTACCTTCAGTTCGCATTTGTCCTTGTTTGATGAGGTTCCTACTGTTTCACAAAAGCCTGTGCAGTTTTCTGTATCTCAGCGAATATTTTCGTGATTTATTATGTACATATCCCGAGGCCTAGCAAGTCTCTACACATCTCATTATACATAATTGTATTTTGAGGTTGTAGGGTGTTGTTGTACTCGATGTAGAGTCTATGTGTACATTGTACAGGCATTGGCTCTGTTCGAACGCATTTCGGGTACTTGTATCGCCTGTCCATACGGACGACATATTGTGCTTTACGTTTGTATACTCCTTAATAGAGCTGTGCTGGTGCTGGTTGTGGGTTTTGTTGGAATTATTTAGTTACCGCGTCATGCCATAAGTGGAGTTGTGATTTACTATCTAACTAAGCCAATTAAATTGAGAGTGTTAGATAACAACAAACAACCAACACCCGGCCCGTGATGAGGCCGTGTGTCGTTCATTCGACGCCTGTTACCAACCAACAAAAAAGTTAGCCAGCCAATTATATTACAGGTGTCCGGCCGCAACTTATCCGGAGGCAGTCGCATGCTTCACAACAAAACAAACAATATCAATTTCAGTTCAGGAACTGCCGTTTGTATGGCCTCCACTTTCGTCTCATTTAAATATCGGTGTTATTAAGGAGTCTCCGCGGCCCGTCTGCCCAGACGGTTAGGGCTGTCGCTGAATGGAACTGAAGGACTTATGTGGTTTCTTAGGATATTTATTTTAAAACTTGTGCCGCTAATTACAACTTATTATTTGAGTCTTTTAAATTGTAACTTTTGAACTAGGGTAAAACCGGGATAGATGCCCCACTTTTTGAAAAACCTTCATAATTTTAAATGGATATTTTCTATGCATGTAGCTAGCTTAGTTATTTAAGTTGGATTATTATTTGTTTTTGCTGATCTATCAATTACAGATTTTGCAAAATGTAGGTTTCTGTGAAACGCTTTTTTTTGGGATAGACGCCTACCTGTATGGATAGTTGCCCCACCATAAAAATAACAAGGAGGATAGATGCCTGCAGTGCGGGATAGATGCCCTTCATACTGTGTAAAACAGCAATTCTCCAAGAAACGTGGTTTGAATTACGAAAAACATTTATTTTTAATATGACACAAACGACCATAAATAAATTTTGAAACTATTTGTTCCACCAAAGTATTAAATCTTAGTTTTTAATATTAATTGTTAAGTTTCAACAAACATAATTTGTGTTTGTTGACTGGAAGATAATGCCTATGGCATTAAGTCCACCTTACGCAATGTAATTGCAGGAAGCTTAAATAAATAAAATAATTATACTTTTTTTAAATGAAATATTATTTATCACCAAGAATAATTGGGGTCGGCTACTAGTTCTTCGTGGCATAACTAAATATTATATCAGCTATTATATGCTCTTCCGTACTCCGGGCTGCTATTAAGAACTTTTATAAGAAAAACCCAACAGCAGTCCAACCCGAAATTCGCACCCGTGACCACTTGATCGGCAGTCGCTTACGCAAACCGCTAGATCAACGAGGCAGTCCCAAAATGTGAAGTTTTCCTAAATAAAAATATCTAATAAGCTAAATAAAAGCTTATAATATCCTGTATTTCGTAATGAAGTTATATTTTTGGTAACAAAACGTCTGCGCATAATTCTAGATGGAATACCAAATCATCAGAATATTTCGTTTATCCCCACGGATTTTTTATTAACTTCATCGAAAGCTGACTGTAATTGTACAAGAACATATGTGAGTACACATGGTGTATGGAGGGATAGATGCCCCTAAGGGCGTCCTTAGGGGCATCTATCCCTCCAAAAAATCAGGGCAACCATCCTTTTTGATAGGGGTAGATGCCCTGCTATTTTTTAAATAAATTAAAACCAAAATAGCAATTATTTATTTTTAGATGCATCCTTAATAAACTAGTGTATTGACGTAATAATATGACATAATTTATTACTACTTATAAAGTTGTAAAACTTTAAAACAGTAACTTTGAAAATTTCTACGTGTTAGTGAAGCTCATTTCGGATATAAATATACACATGAGCAAAACAAATCCTCAAAGCACAACAGCTCGTGGATAAATTAGGTGCAGGGTGACAGCGGCTCCTACTTATACTATTAGGTCTTTACCTATGAAATTGCCGTTTTGTATGCAATAAGTGAAAGTACTTATTTTTTCAAACTTTTTTATTTCTGTTATTCGAAGTAATCACCCGTGCAATCGACGCATCTTTGCCAACGCATTGGCAGTTTATTGATGTTTACTTTTACTTTGCTTGTGAAGGAGTTGAATTCATCGAAAATCCGTCAAGAGAAATCTGTTTAATATATTAATGAATGTTTATTGTTCTTATTTATATCGTTCAAATTTACAGATAAATGTAATAAAAATATACGTCAATCGACGTAATGGCACGTGTACACAGCGGTCTGGTAGGGCATACAACCAGTCGCTGTAGCGTGTGAGGTATCTACTGATGGAAGCGAAATAATAACCGCATCAACAGTGATTTATTGCAAGTTTGTACGCAGACACGCAGCGGCGAGTAGATTCGCTCATTAGTAACATCTGCTGCTTCAACAATGAACTATACATGTAAATCGTACTTTCTTTTATGCTATTATACAATGCATATCCTACATTGATTTGTTGTTTGCCAACTACGTACTCATATGATCGTTTGCTACCTATTGCCCTAATTATAGACCAGATTCAGGTAAAATTAAGTGTATAGTAAGATCATTGCCTCAAATACACAAATACTAAATTATTTACGTCTGCTAATGGTATGTATGCATTGTCGTGGCATAAATAGAAAATACATTTATTTTATCGTGAACGACCGCGAGCGCACTGCGTGGCCGTGTACGACGAGTACGATGGTGCAGGAGATAGAGCAAGTGAATACGTCTCAGTTAAGTTGAATGATGACATTGCACACAATGACACAACTGAAACATGTGCAAAGTTACGTCGCTATAATAGAACAGTGCACTGAACATGCTTTGCGTCTCGGATGTGAGAATTGTGTACATCATTTCAATATTTTGGTTAACCATCGGAGCAGCTCGTCTCGATCCGTGCGAGCTTTGTACAGTCGTACCATATACATACACGTTAAGCAAACGCTCGGCCGAGCTACATGGTAGGTGGAGTGGGGGGTGTTAGGTTTTATTTTCGTTACGGAATTTCTTGATTCGGTCGCCGCGCTCAAAGCCCGCGATAAAAGCTATGCAATAGCTAAAAAAAATATTAGACACAAAATATGTAAATGCTGGCGTGAGCATCATCAATGCCAAGGAAATTTGTCATTCAAATAATCCAAAACTGTGTAGTAGGCCTTTTCACATAGTTTGTGTTTTGTTAAGGATTTGAATTTGGTAGTTCTTCATTATTGTTTGCATGGAATTTTCTTGTAAAATCGCACACCCTAACATCGAAAAGACTTGCTTACTTTTGTAATCTAGTAGTTTGCAACAGGAGTTTATCTTTATTTCTAGTGTTGATATCACAAACGTCACTAAACGTTGTGAATAAATAAATATTTTACTTAACATAAATTGAATTTTCATAGATGAATTGAAATTATCTTATTTGATGGGATTAGCTTAAAATGTTATTAAAAAACGGGTATCATGGTTTCATCGTTCGTTAATTCTAGTGTTTTGTAAAAATTCGGTTTAAGTCGGTTTAAGTAAAATATTTTTTGAGATAAAATATAGTACGAGCAATATAATTTCTGTTGTGTGTACGAGCGCGCCCTGGAGACGTTGAGCAAACTTAAAGTTCATTAATATTATAATTAGAGAGCGCGGCGAGTGTTTGGTTTAATATCGGGTACAATATTGGAGGCTTCAAATTTAAAATCCAGTTTACGATCGAGTGCGTCGTCGCCGTTGGTGCTGTACCCTGTAGTGAGAACACGTGGTAGACATTATTTGCTCATTTCATTTTAATTAGCTGCCATTTTTATCTCTTCTTAGAGCTTCAAACCTTCAAGAAAGTAGCGCACTCCTTCTTAAAAGGGCGGCAACGCACTTATGACGACTCTGGTGTTGCGGGTGTCTATGGGCGGCGGTAATCGCTTACCATCAAAGGAAATATCTGCTCGTTTGCCCCCTATTCCATAAAAAAGCTGCAGGCTATTTCAAATATGAATGACAACACGTTATGAATTGGAGGATATTGGCTAGACTGTGTGGTACAGCTACATGTTTGATTTATTGAAATAGCGATGACTACTTTAATAAATAATAATAATAATGAATAATCCGGACATCTAACACACATCGTCATCTAGTCCCAAGCTAAGCAGAGCTTGTGTTATGGGTACTAGACAACTGATATAAATACATATATACTTTTTTTTTGTAAATACTTCTACTACTAAATTTACTTTTTATACACAGATTATACACAGAAAACATACAAATTCCAAAACAAATATTTGTAGATTACACAACCATTTGGTTCGACCCAGGATTTGAACCCGAGACCTCAAGCACAGCAGTCGCATTCACTACCACTTTGCCACCGAGGTAGTCATATTTATCTACCTCACATATATTTGAAAAGAGAAACTAGCGATTATGTTATTCGTGTGATGTTAATGTATAATAAGCAACTGATAAGTATAATAAAATAGTTATTAAGGATATGTAAACTGTACAGTTTCGGACCCGACAAGGAACCTTTAGCTAGGGGTGACACAACCGTACAAGTCGGTGCGTGACCTTTTAAAATGAATAGAAATCCGGAGCAAGTGCGATCCAGACCATTCCAACTGTTCCGTACGGTAGGTAGGTGCTGTGCGCATACGGGTGCTACGCATTGAGGACATTCTCGAAGCAGACAATTGAATCATTGGCGCTATGAATGGGCGGCCGTGACACGTGCCGAACAGCACTAATTCGAGCTCAAGGATGCTGGAGGTGAATGTGATCATCTTCTTCATAGAATTTATTTATTTATTACTAAATCTTTGAAACGTTATATATTTTTTTTGCCTCGGAAACAGCCTTCTGGAAAATAGAAGTACCCAGGAAACAGGTTATATTACATTAATAAATTAAGCTTCGTAATGTAAGCCCGTTAAGGAGGTGATGTTTCTTTTAGATCACGATACTAGTAACACGAGTCTAGTGTTCTGCTGAATCCCTCCACATATTGTTTACACAAATACTTCTGTTAGGAGTAGTTTCACGTCGATAATGCATTGGGTGGTCTTCGAACGCGCTACAAAAAATGTATCATGGAAGAGCATGTTCTTCGACATAAGAAAGTAATTAATCAACGTACCGCCAAAAAGTTTTAATATTTCAAACCCATGTATCCAGTATAAACATTTCCAGAGTGTCACTAATATTTATATCATCATTGAACTTTGTTGTACACTATTGTTAGAAGCGGTTTCTTTTTGTTGACCAATATCTGTTGGTACAAAGTTCATCGAGGTACATTTGACAGATAAAGGTAATTGACGTTCTTATTCTTATTTGAGTCGCATTGTACGACATCATCACAGTCTGTGGAACCATGCGTCGACGTGCTGGTTTTTCTCATCAATGTTCATGGCTTACAGTTTTCAACTAAACTGGCATCATATTGGTTGACATAGATCGTGTAAATGTTTTAGTTGAATTGTTACGACATTACTTGCTACTGATGTAACTAGCAACGATTCGTCACGATAGCATAGTGTGACAAGTTGAATACACCCGACAGTAGTACGGGTGTGAACTGCGAACTGTGTCGGCTCACGCTCAGTTCACTTGATCCTCTCTATACATTTCCGTATCTTACTACAAAATCCTGGCTTGTCAGGCACATGGCCGACGTCATCAATAACCAAAGATTGACATATCGGCTAGAAGGCCCGCGCGCCGTCCGATGTCGCAAGCAGTGCTCGGTCATTTTCCATTAATCTTAGTACTATCAACTATTTTCTAATAATTTTCACTACTAACAAAATAACTGTCTTTACAATATGAAGCAATGAACTAGATGCCATAGGAAACTGAAATAACATATGGTATTGAACTTAATTGATCATAGCATAAATTATATAAGGCTATACTCGTATAATGTGACGATCCCAAATCGTAGATATATGGGTCATCCACATCAGCATTTACTTTTCATGTTATTAGCTAAGAGAACATGTATTGTAGGTTTATCTCTTTTTACTAAATTCAACTTCTTTGCACCTACCAGTTCTTATTTCTACATCACCTGAAGGTTGACTGGGAGAGAATTCCTCAAGGCATTAAGTCCGCCTTTGTACAACATGTGCAATAAATTTCAATAAATAAACATTTATTCACCAATTTTGTCTCATAGTGCATAATTATTATTCAAATATCCATAACAATAAATCCGTATTTAATTTTATTTATTAGGCACAAAAACAGACAAAATCCAAAGCCAAACAAATATAATATATTTCAATTTACAGTATGTAGGTCTGAAGTCCAATTACAACTGTACACAGCACTCAATGTCATAATGTTTTGTGGGATAGAAAAGATACAGTTCAGTTTATTTTATATTTGGTACTGCCAAAACGATTCTACTGTTTTTTTAAATGTTGTAGCTGCCAAAATGACTCTGCTCTGCCTGTTGAAAAGCAGAATCAAGGAGTGGTGGTCACCATCCTCAATGCTAATAGGGACAATGCAGCATGGTGACCCACACTATGGCGGCCTAGTGAGATGTTTTTTCACGCTCCGTTTAAAGGACCTGGGTTCATAGTGGGAGGGACACACGTATGCAGGTAGTGACCGACCGCTCGGCACACGTAGGAAGAACCGAAGCAGTGAGTGAGCGTATGTCTACCACTCTGAAGCGGTGACTTCCAAGACCGGCACGTGTTGTTCTGTAGGGGAAGGGAGAAGGTGGGACCAATTGGAACAGCTCTTCAGAGCACTCGTCATGATAAAGGCGATAGAGGATTGCCATATAGTCGATATCTCTACGCAACTGCAGAGGCTCAAGGGACTCGGTGGCCCGTGAACTGTCGATAATGCGGATGCTGCCGCCGGTTAGTACCGCCCCTATCTGGACAAAAAACAAGTTTTCTTATCAAGGTATCTATGCAGGAACAGTCTTCCTTTGAGTATATTTTGTGAAAAACTCGGTTTCAGCTCGGTTCAGCAAAGTCGTATTATTTTCTGGGAAAATAATACGATGTACATGTTTAAATCGACGAGATGTGCCACGACCATATGTTGTAACACGAATCATATCGCACAGATCACGCGCGGATGGTGATGTATGAACCAAATGCGGCGCAAATTAATATTATCGCTCATATCACTAACACACTTCCCGGCGCACAGCAATTGAGATGAAATTTTTGACCGCATCTGGTTTACATTAGCAAGTTAAGTAATACACTGAGAGTTATACTCGACTGCAAACAGACACAATAACCTCGAGCACAACTGAACCTCTGACCTTTGCGGGGACAAACCGCGCTGTAGCATAATGGGTACAAGCGACGTATAACGAATGACGAGCGAATAGCTCTTTTACGCACACAACAATTGATGTTGAACCGGCTCTCTCTAAATTATTTCACCTTTACCTGTTTATTCTTTTGTAGTTTACAGAAATAAACCTCGAACTAGTTTATTAGAGGCGCACAGAGATGTTCGCATGTGTAAATGTAGTGTGTGAGGAAACATACAGCGTCAATCGTGAACGTGACACGACGACGTCTGAGTTCTAATTAAGCGCGAAACGTTTAATTAAATCGTAGTACATGAAGCGCGGTTCTCTGTCATGAATAAAACAACCCGTGCCTTCTCACTCATAGGGTACAATACAGGCAGGGGTGGCCACGACGCCAGGCTTATTCAAACCTGTGCACTCACGATTACAGTCACCGCCATCACACGACACCGCAGTTACAGAAACACGTCGTGAGTCATATGTTAACTACGACCCATCTCGGGAAAATACTCGTCATCGAAGTCACACTACACGCTCTTGTACGGCAAGAGGTTGTGGGAGATAGCAGTTACCGATCTTAGACATTGTTGTGCTTTATACTTAGGTTACGGACGGGGTCTTGTTTGTTTACAATGGTTGATATGATATATTACAGGAAACACCATTACTCAATAATTACCTTATGTTCCCTATTTATATAATTTTTAATAGTACTTAATTTTAATACATTTTATTATTCATTTATTTATATATAAAAATTATATAAATAGGGAACATAAGGTAATTATTGAGTAATGTCAATAATTACCTTATGTTCCCTATTTATATAATTTTTAATAGTACTTAATTTTAATACATTTTATTATTCATTTATTTCGGACCGAGATTCACAGTTTATCGTTTGTTACAAAAGTTAGGACCTAATACACTCTTTTGCAAAAAAAACGGGCCCTTAAGCAAATAACTATTTTATAGTTAATATTAGTTTGTTTGAAAATTTTAGGTATTGTTAACCTCAGAATTTCATAAATTAATTAGGAAGGAATAGGTATCATCAGTTTTATCATAACATTTTGATTAAATTATTGAGAAATAATGTTTAAGCTCAAAACACTATTATTGTACAGTGGACCAAATTGATTCATGACCCCCCTTAGAGTCATTTTCCTACAATTATTCTATACCATTAGGTTGAAATTAGCTTGAACATACATTTCATAAGTGACGAACCATTATCATTCTACTAGACACTGACAAAGCCATGACATAGACATAGACGTATACTATGATAAGTATTGCACGAAAAAGTTTGTTAGCCAGTGAACGTCCTTATCTATAGGTATATTAGGAAAGATTTAATTGTATATTTGTTTCAGACATAGGATTGACTTTATTTCGAACTAGCTGACCCCCGCAACCTCGTTTGCGTCTTCTATTGCCCGTAGCGTAAAAAATTTCCCCCGTTTTTTAAACATTCTTCATAGGTGCTCCGCTCCTATTATATAAACGAAAAACGCAAATATCTTACGGAACCCTATTTAATCGATCGGTAAAAATAAAATCGGTCCAGTACTTTTTGAGTTTATTCGTTACATACAAAAATACAAATCTTTCCTCTTTATAATATTAGTGTAGATAGTGTAGATAATGGGTTGGGTAAAGGTTTTTTTTTTTTTTTTTTTTTTATTAGTAAAATAAAACAGTAAAATTAGAGACCTTTGTTTATTTCATATTATTAAATTAAAAATAATGGCATTCACTTCGTAAAGCGAATAAAAAAGAAAACTTCTCAATAGTTAATTTTTGGGTTATAATGGTTCCAATTGTTTGGGTCTGTAGGATTACTGGTTAAACCTAAAACCGAGTGTAAGCGCTATGGTTTTCAATAACGTCTGTTAAGCGCCGTACTAGCACTCAACGTTTTGTGAACACTAGAGGATTACTATTTATAATAAAACCACTGTGAACTGATCTGCTGATCTGACAAGCTATTTATTTTCTTTTTGTATACATTCGGGGTTTTTACCATGAGCCCGGTAACGCAACTATATCGCGATGCAGAAAAGTGGTACAACGCCATCTAGTCCGGTGAAGGACAACATTACTACCAATTTGTTCCACTTTCATCGCGATACAGTCATACGTTTGTTTCCGTCATGAACATACCGCCCACCAAGGACGTTATGACGAAATGTCCTTCTTAATTTGAACTACACTGATTCTACGTTGATTCTATTACATCTAATAAATTGCACAACATTTGCAACGGTACTTGACCTCGGTATGAACTAGTGAATTTAAAACTTAATTTCTATAACAATAGTAGATACATATCACAATAATAAAAAAAACAAAAAAAAAGTTTAAAAGTTTTGTAAACCTGATCACATACACATAAAGGTTTACAATATAAACTTAAATCTATACATAAAACATGAAACTTAATTTAAAAGGAAGATACTTAAATTGTTACTTAACAATAGGTAAAACACAAATTTTGGATGTAGGTCTTTTGATAGTGGAAGATTTCGTGCGCACTGTGACCACGCGGGTGATATTATCATCACCAGGGTGTTTTTCCAACACTCTACCCATCAACCAACGACTTGGCGGCAAGTCGTCTTCCTTAATTAATACAATGTCTCCAATTTCCGGTTCCGGTATTTGAGAAGACCATTTGTATCGATTCATCAAAGTAGTAAGATACTCTTGCGACCAACGCTTCCAAAATGATTGTATCATTTTTTGAATGTGTTGCCAACGTGTCAAATGATTTATATTGGAATTTTCATATTGATCGTCGGGTACATTCACTAATGGTTCTCCGATTAAGAAATGTCCCGGAGTTAAAGGTAACGGTTCACCAGGGTCAGAAACATTAAGAACGCTCATGGGTCGCGAGTTCAAGCAGGCTTCCACTTGACTGAGAAGGGTAGTAATTTCCTCAAACGTAAGAGTAGCTTCACCGATTACACGTTTCAAATGGAATTTTGTAGATTTAACCCCTGCTTCCCAAAGCCCACCAAAGTTGGGGCTGTGAGGGGGTAAAAAATGCCATTCGGTACCATTTGCTTCCAGGTACTCAGCTATCGACGGTTGAATTGAATTTAAGTGATTGAGTTCCCTGGAGGCGCCTACGAAAGTGGTACCATTATCGCTCCACAATTTCGAGCAATGACCTCTTCTAGCCACAAATCTTCTGAATGCAGCCAAAAATGCCTGCGTTGTCATATCACTGACTGCTTCTAAATGAAGGGCTCGGGTCGCCATAAACACAAATAGACATATGTAGCCTTTGTAAGAGCGGTAACCCCGACCCTTTGTTGTCCTTATATTTATAGGACCTGCATAGTCCACGCCGCTATGTAAGAACGGCCTTGCCGGTGTGCATCGAACAGTTGGAAGTGAACCCATTAATTGGTTTTTGATACTTGCTCTTTGTTTGGCACATGTCACACACTTACGAACATGCTGTTTGACGAGGTTCCGAACACCTATTATCCAATAGGCTGATCTCAAATAATTCATCATAAGCTGAGGGCCACCATGCAACGTTTTTAAATGAGCATCAGCTATGATGAGGTTAGTCAAATGACTTGAGTGAGGTAGAACGATCGGATGTTTGAGTTGTTCATTCAACTGAGAGTTTTCAATCCTACCTCTAATTCTTATTAAACCCTCGTCGTCGAGATAAGGGCAGAGTGCTTTTAATGTACTTGATTTGAACTGTATGTAACGTTTGTCTTGTAATTGTTCATACTCTGTGGTAAATCCTTCCCTTTGAGTTTTTCTTATACAGCATTGAAGAGAAGCATCTAGTTCTGTCTTTTGTAAATAAAGGTTTTGACTTTTAGGGTGCTGATTTAAAAATCTTCTACAATATGCAACAATTCTGACAAGTTTTGCCAGTGTAGAATACCTTTCGAAAATAAAAACATCTGGTAAAGTTGTGATGTGAGTTTTTATAGATTGTTCCGGGTTTACCGTGTAATAATTTGCTCTCTTGTATACTATTGACGAAGCTTTAAGAAATGTTGGTCCAGAAAACCACATATCAGTAGTAAGAAACGAACTGGGAAGGAGACCTCTAGAGGCGCAGTCGGCTGGATTCTCCTTGGATGGTACATGAAACCATTGAGACGATTTCATTGTGGTAAGAATCTCTGAGGTACGATTGGCCACAAAGGTCTTCCATTTGCTAGGGTGGCTGTTTATCCACGCCAGCACAACCGTCGAGTCGGTCCAAGCTGTGATTTTATCCGTAGATATGTTTAAGACCTCTGCTGTTTCAGTCAGAAGTTGTGACAATAGAACTGCTCCACACAACTCTAACCTAGGAATACTTATTTGTTTAATGGGTGCTACTCTGGTTTTTGCTGTTAAGAGAGACACCCGTATTTGGCCTTCTGCATCAATACTTCGTAAATAAATTACAGCTGAGTAAGCTGTCTTGGAGGCGTCACTAAACCCGTGCAACTCCATATCATCATTGGACTTTGTACCAAGCCAACGCGGTACTCGAACGCCAGACAGCAGTAACAATTCTTCACGGTAAGTTCTCCACTCACTTATTAATTCCGTGTTTAACTTCTCATCCCAACTAACGCCTGCAAGCCACAACTTTTGGATGAAAACTTTGGCCAAGACTACACTAGGAGCTAACCATCCTAATGGGTCGAATAAGCGGGCTATGTCTGAAATTATGGATCTTTTAGTTGCAGATGCTGTCAGCGGTGGAAGATTCACTGTGTACTGGAAAGTGTCCTCCTCGCGATTCCAGGTAAGACCTAAGATTTTAATAGTACTGTCTAATTTAATTTCTACTCCTTTTTCCTTCTTATACTCTAAATTTGTTGATCTGTTGTACTCTTCATTGTTATCCGAGTTGTATTTAATTCGTTCTGTACGTACTATATTCTTTCTTTCGATTTCATTAATTCTTTCGACAATGGTTTGATTATTACTATTCCATTTTTGCATTTCAAATCCTCCTTTTCGTAGTAATCCTGTTATTTCTTTATATATTTCTATACCTGTTTCTACGCTATAACAACCAGTCATTAAGTCGTCCATATAGAAACATTTAAGAACTCTGTCTTTGGCAAGTGAATAGTTTTCACCTTCATCATAGGCGACTTGGTGTAAGGTACGGACGGCCTGATACGGCGCAGAAGCAGTACCAAAAGTTACAGTCAGTAACTCGTAGTCAGTGATCTCTTTCTCAAGGCTATCTCGCCAAAGAATACGTTGAAACATTTTATCTGTTTCAGCTATTTTAATTTGACGGTACATTTTTACAATATCAGCAACTAGTGCTATGGGATATACTCTCCATCGTAAAACTGTATGTCTTAAATCAGACTGCAGTGTGGGTCCTACCATCAGCGTGTCATTTAACGACACTCCGTTTCTGTTCTTTTCCGATGCGTTAAAAACGACACGTACCTTCGTAGTACTTTTATCTTCTCGTATAACGGCATGGTGAGGTAAGTACATAGCCTTTTCTTTATATTTGTCGTCCTTAGATATACATCTCATGTGTCCGAGTTTTAAATATTCGTCTATTACTTGTGTGTACTTCTTTTTTAAATCTATGTTATTATTTAATCTTTTTTCTAACGATGTAAATCTTCTTTCAGCTATAGCGCGTGAATTGCCAAACATACAGGAAGGAATCTCGTCTCTAAAAGGTAATCGGACAATATACCTGCCACTGCTGTCTCTTTCAGTGGTTGCGCTGTAAAACTCTTCACATTTCTTTTCTTCTGGCGTAAGTATTTTCTTCAGACCCCTTTGTTCTTCGATCTCCCAAAACTTCTTAAGCATATCGTCTTCATTTACTTGTGCGTGCATTACTTGTATTTTGGTTGAATCTCTATTGTTATTTGTATTTATAACTCCTGATAATATCCACCCCAGACTGGTGTTCTGTGCTATCAGAGTACCCGAAGGATTTTTAAGAACACCGTTTCCTATAATACAACTATACGCCTCAGCACCCAATAAGATGTCTATTTTGTTAGGTATGTTGTAGCCTGGGTCTGCAAGTTGTAAATCGGTAATATCTAACCAATGTAAATTTGTATCTATACTACGTTCAGGTAAGTAAGATGTTATTTTGCTCAAAACATATGCATTGACAGTAAATTTAAAGTTTGATTCTATTCTAGATTGAATAGTTAAATGTACCATGTACTTCGCAACCATTGGACTATCACTTCCTAACCCTGAAATAAGACCTTGCACAGGAATCTTCTTCAGTCTGAGAAATTGCACCGTGGCCTCAGTTATAAAACAACCCTGAGAACCCTGGTCAAGCAAAGCTCGGATTGTACGATACTCACCCGTTCTTGTCTCGGCCTTTACTAACGCAGTCGCTAATAAAACCTGTTTGGGTTTTGGGATTTTTCCTGTAGTCAAACACGATACCATTGGAGACGTAATAGTTTCAGAACTAGTACTGTCCATAGTAGGTTTGACTGTAGTGGGTTGACCTTTACTTCCAGGTTGCTGATAAAGATGAAGCAGTGAATGATGTCGTTTTTGACAAACTTTACAAACGGTACACTTTTTGCAGTTATATACCGTGTGGTTGCCGCCTAAGCAGTTAAAACATAGATTGCTTTTTAACACAAATGAACGTCTATTTTCGACAGGTTGTTTTGAAAAACTTTTACAGAAACAAAGTTTGTGGAATTCTGAACAAAACTCACATCGTACGTTAGATGTATTGGTGGCCAACATTGCTTTCGGACTATACACATGAGAATTATAATTATGTTTACTGACCTGATGACTGACCTGATGACTGACTGATGATGATTTTGTTGCCGATAAGTTCTCCAACGCACGAAAACGATTTTCAATGAAGACTTTAAAATAAGTAAAGGTTGGTAAGTCGCCGGAATCGTTGTTACCAATGTTGAGTTCCCATTGTTTACGCGTCTCAGCATCTAACTTAAAAGTCACGATATGAATGATAATAACATCCCACGTGGACACATCTATTTTTAAATTAATAAGTGCATTTAGACAATCCGTTGTAGTGTCTAACAAACTCTTTAATGCTGTTGCAGATTCGTATTGCAACCGTTTTTGAGCGAACAAACGATTTAAAATACAGTTAGCTAAATACCTTTTGTTATTATATCTTTTACATAAAAGTTCCCAACACTGACTATAATTCGCGTCAGTTATGGGTGTATGTCGAATGAGTTGCCCAGCCTCCCCAGTGAGGTGGCTTTTTAGGTAATGTAATTTTTGTACGTTGTCTAGCGCGTTATTATTGTGTACAAGAGAAATGAATAAATCGTGGAACGTTGTCCACTCCTCGTATTTACCAGAAAAAGTTGGTATTGCGATTCTAGGTAATTTCACCATACCACATGATTTATTTGTACTGGTAGTGTCACCTAATTGTTGTGAAGATTCTTTTACAACACTGAGTTTGTTGAACATAGTTTTCATCAAACATTTACACGTTATGTAGTTATCTTCCGCAGTATCGTAAATATCGCCTACCTGTTTTTCTACATCTTCCAAACTAAAACGCTCGTACAATTTAGTGTTAACATCTTTAAAAGATGCCCAATCCCTTTCTAACAAATCTAATCTGGTTTCAATATACTCTAAGGTTAATCTGTCTTTGCCACATTTTTTGTAATTGATAAGAGCCTTAGATATAATATTTCTTTTATCTTTTAAAACATTAATTAATCCTTCCATTTTGTTAAGAATTAATATATACGAAGTAAGATATTACGAGTGGCGGGTAATACAATAAAAAGTTTTTAACAGATATCAAGGTGAAGTTATTTAAATGTAAAACTTGTGTCGGATATTTCCTAAAATTTTACAAGTGTTTAGGAATTAATACAAGTCTGGTAGAAAACGGGCATAGATTCCTCGTTCCCCCGTTTTTCATAAATTATTCTAAGTCCTAAACTAACATGCACACATTTATTACACAAATGAAATAGATAAATTTTCTAAGTCCAAAGTTACTCGTATATTTTAAAATTGTTCTAAGTCCAATATTCTTTCCAAATATTCTAAGTTTATGACTTCACTATAATAAAGTTCAAAATAGTTTAACTTGATATTTCACTGTCTCCTTAATAAATAAATGAATGTACTCACAAATATTCCACTGCACACAAACTTGTTATCGTTGCTGCCTGCTGCCTGAAGCGCCCTCTATAGGCACCCAGTTGAACTGCACGTGTCTTGTTTTCACCAACGCGACACTGCTGCTGTTGTTGCTCGTTCACTCCGTGTAATGGTGGCACCCTCTATCGGCGACACCTGTACTGGTCCGGGCGCTGGTGTAGCTTACCACGTAGGGCGTAGCTTTTACCGCAGCCGCGGGTTCCGTGTACTCTTCCGCAGCGATCCACTGCGAGTATCACGGGGTGTAGCGAGCCAACTTGGGCACCGCTTGTTCAAACAAAAAGGCTTGTCGATCCGGCTCCGAAGGACCAATGTTAAGCGCCGTACTAGCACTCAACGTTTTGTGAACACTAGAGGATTACTATTTATAATAAAACCACTGTGAACTGATCTGCTGATCTGACAAGCTATTTATTTTCTTTTTGTATACATTCGGGGTTTTTACCATGAGCCCGGTAACGCAACTATATCGCGATGCAGAAAAGTGGTACAACGCCATCTAGTCCGGTGAAGGACAACATTACTACCAATTTGTTCCACTTTCATCGCGATACAGTCATACGTTTGTTTCCGTCATGAACAACGTCTAATAATCGATTACGCATAGACCCGATTAGACGACTGCAAATGTCACTTCCCCTCATGAAATCCCAGATTTCGTTACAATGCAGCTCGATTGCTTCTTTAGTTCTCTCGATCCTGTTATCCCACATTTGAACCATCAAACCCCATAAATTTTCTATTGGGTTAAGATCTGGTGACCTAGACGGCCATGGAATGAGAGTAAATTCATCTTCATGCTCCGTAAACCAATTTGAGACAATTCTGGCAGTATGCACTCGACAGTTATCATGAACATAGGAGAATACTGGCACATCTTCACGGGGGTAAACTGTTCGCAAAGTCGGTAACATTGATTCTTCCAATAAATCGACATAGTTGATAACGTTGTGACGAGGAGAAATAGGAACAAGTTCGCCTATGTTTCCAGCATCCATCCATGCCCACATGTTAGCTGAAATACGGCCAGATGATTGGTTAGGCACTACGTGGTCTTCTGTGTATCGCGTGTTATCGTAACGCCACAAAGTTAAGCGACAATGTTGAGAAGAGCGAAATGATTTTTCGTCTGTAAAGATGGTGTTTGTCCAGTCGAAATCTAAATAATTACATGCAAAATTCAATCTCACAGTTCTGTGTGCATCCGTTAAATGAACTTTCTTAGCATGATGTCTGTAATGCAGCCCAGTGCGGTGCAAATTATTTCTAATTGTTTCTAGACAAACGTCGTAACGTGCTGCAAAATAGCGGGTACGAGTAAAAGGATGTTCTTCGTAATGGTGTTGCATTTCCGTTCTCTGTTGGTTTGTGATTCGACGAACCCCATGATTATGTTGTCGTCGGTCTACAAGGATACCCTCTTCAGCGTGCCGTCTGATCCAGGTTCTGACCGTGCTATGACTCATATTTAACTCACGTGATATTTCTCTAACGCCGCAACCTTGCTCACTGAGCACTACAATCCGAGCTCTTTGTTCTACCAAATTGGCCATTATACGATTCGTTTATAGATATAAATATATTCTTAGATTTTTATTTTAATATTTTCAGATTGACTACTACTTGACATCTTACACATAATGTCATTTCATTTTACAAATTATAATACTTTTTCTTCGCAATGAAAAGAGTTTGGATTATAAACGATTATATTATTTGAAATTCAAATAAGACTGCTGTATCAAAAATATATCTTGTTCAGTAATGACACATTTATGTTTATATCTAAAACGTACTATGTGCAAATAGCGAAGAAAACCTAATTACATTTATGATTACAAAGAAATAATTGTCAAAGTTGGTCACCTTTCAATTTGGTCGATAGTACCTGCTCGCTAAATAAAAATGAAAAACTTGAGAGGTGTCAAGGGACACCCGGATGGAACGAAGTTCAAAATAGAAAGACGAAACGAAAATATCTGGCTTGCTTTCTATAAGAGAGATAGAGACAGAGAGAGAGAGACAGACAGACAGACAGAGAAACATGCGCACGCCGCACGGCTTACAATAGCTTACTTTAACAAAACGTGTCGTTACCAGCCTATCGCAGTTCACTGCTAAACTTATTTATTGATATATTTTGTATTTATATTTGATATACATAATTTTAAAAATCATTAATTTACAGCGACATCTATATTATTAATATTAAACTACTGGCAACGACAACTATAACACGTAAATGTAAGTTCAGTTTCTATTCTAAAGATGGCGCTATATATAAAATTGAAAAATGTTTTTCACCAATTCTTTAAAAAATAATAACAAAACAATATTTTCTTAATAAAAAAATATTAAGACTTCGTTCCCATAACAAAAATAGTGAATCAAGCAATGAAAAATAAACTAATAACAAATATAATTTAAAATAGCAAAAAGTGTCGTGACAACAAAAAGTGTCGTGACAACTTTTTCGTATGAATTTTTTCCGTCTAGCCCCTTTCACAACGTGCGATAAGGAACTTCGTTCCAAAACGCGTTAATTTATTTGTTTTTCTTGAATACATTAAAAGCAGATAAAAGTTTAGTATTGAGTGTGACCCCCTCTTGCTGAAATCACGGGGCAATTCGTCTGGGCATGCTAGCGAGTATATCTTTTATGGTTTCTTGGGAAATACGTTCCCACCCCGCGGTAATCACATTCTTTAGCTCTCTGATGGTCTGCGGAGCCGGCTGCACTTATCTCACTCGTCGCTTCAGAACGTCCCAGACAAGCTCTATGGGATTGAGGTCCGGACTTCTAGCTGGCCAGTCCAAACGACGAATTCCGACTTCTAGCATATACGCTTCCACATCGCCAGACCGGTGGGCGCGAGCGTTGTCGTCCATAAAAAATGAGTTTTCGCCAAGAGCGGTTAAAGCGGGTTGTGCATAAGGAATTAGAACTTCCGTTATGTATCGGTGTCCAGTCAGTATACCGTTTTCGATGAAGGCTAACTCCGTACGATCCATGGAATTTATTCCTGCCCAAAACATAACAGAGCCCTTTCCATAAGGTGTGATTTCTTCAAAACATGCCTCTGCAAAGCGTTCTCCTCGTCTACGTAGCACTCACCGACGTCGGTCTTCACCATGCAGAGATATCCTGGCTTCATCGGAGAACAATATCCTATCCCAGTCTTCATGAGTCCATGACACACAATTTCGAGCGAAGCTAAGCCTGGCAACTCGATGTCCACGGAGTAATTTAGGGCCGCGTGCCGGGCGATGACTGTGTATATTAGCAGCGAGAAGCCTCCTCCTGACCTTCCATAGACTAATTTGCACATTTCTTACTTCTTTGAGGCTGTTCTTGAGGTCCACATAAGAAGATTTGCGATTTCTCAACGCTTGACTAACTAGAAAACGATCATCCCGTGGTTCGGTACATGTCTTTCTGCCAGAACCAGGACTTCTCTTGACGGAACCGGTCTCTTGATAGCGCTGCCAGGTCCTTTGAACTGTCGACCGACTCACATTTAGCCTCTGAGCCACGAAGCATTGGCTGCAACCTTCTTCAAGCAGCGCAATAATTTTGCTCGCTTTTATCACTTTATCTACCATTTTCAAGATTGCTAAACAGCAATAACAATACTTTTAAATATCAAGGACATCAGATAATTTAATAAAAATTGACAATTAGTTAATTAGAGTCGATATTAACTATAGGGAATTCGCGCCACAAAAGTAGTTAAAAGTTGTTTTCTTTGAAAACCAGGCTCAGTCAAAAATTTGAATTTGGAATGTACTCTTATAAACATTATGGCACTTTTATAACTGGCCAGTGACATGTTCAAATGATTAAAACCTTTTTGGTATTTTATTTTTTTCAGCCAGGAAGAAAATCGAAACCGCCCGTTTTTTTTGCAAATGAGTGTATAATAATATAACTAATGCTAACAATGTGTCAATTTGTGACCGCTATTTCGTGTTGTAACTTCTGATCAAACGTGACGTTTTTTAGTTACTTAAAAAAGTCGTACTGAATAACATCTGAATCTTTTGCGAGTACAATATATAGTCTGTAAAAGAATATTGTAATAAATAAATTTGCATGAAAATGTGACATTTGCTGTTACACTTGTGCCTATTTAGTGCAACAGCAATAGGTAAAATAAAGTAATGCATCAAAATATTAAAACTCCTTTTCATTTCATGTGCCTGTGTCTTCTCGCAGTGCGCTACACTTCAGTCTACGTGTCGTTCATTCTACGATGAGAAGGGGATGTGGTTGCATGAAACAAATTGCGTAATTAGCGATAGCCTCGGTAGGTTATATTCAGGACGAACAAGAACATTTCATTTATAAATAAATGTTAATGGAAAAATATACAGAAAAGTTCTCGGCCTCTCCATAAGTTCTTTGCAATTTGGTCGCTCGGTCTGCCACGTCCCGCGGGAGCTTTCAAAGTTCAACAGAGAGCACTGTAAACATATAGAGCTTTACGTCTGTGTACACATCAAACGAGGTAGTGTGGTCAGGCGATGTACGAGTTTATATTTTAAGAAAACGATTGCACTTGTATGATGTCTGACACTTGGTAGGAAAAAATTGCAATTATCATTTATTTTTATGTAGGCACCTATCAGTCATTTTCCGACTTCTAGTATACAGAATAGTTCTTGAGTGTGGAACCAAACTATAACAGTAAAATGTAGTAAAATCCATTAGTTAAAAAACTAATATGAAATATTACAAGATAAATTTTAAAAGTGCCCGTAATTAATTCCACATGCCCACAAAGCAGATAAACTTTTTTTAATCATGAAGCGAGTGCATGTCTCATGTGATTCATTCGAACGCGTGCCAGAAATGTATTCATAACTAGTTGATCCGGTGAACTTCGTACCACCATACCTAAGTTTCCGGAAAACTTGTTTTGTATTTCTGTACCTACGCCTCAGGTTTCCTCGGGTAGTGTCGCGGACTAAGTAGATATAACCTTTCCGGTTTCCTTATAATGTTCTTCTATATAAACTTAGTCCCGACAGTTACAAACACATAAAAAGAAGAAACTTCCAATTTGGGGCAGCCGTTCTTAAGTTATGCACGTACATATATTTCGATGATTCATTTTTATTTATATAGATTATAAATCAATTTCCGGTATTAACAGATGTTGCTATTACTCTTAAACACTAATTCACTGTGTTAGCTGACAAGCTAATGTTGAACTTCTGCCCTGATAAGATTTACTAGAGGGTATTGTATTTATAACAAAAGTACCATCTGTAATCTGACCTAGCTGGTTTATTGATCTCTTTACAAATTTTTCTTACTACTAAATACAACTGCTTTGAAACAAACGATAGCGTGATGTAAATCGACGCGCGCGCCATCTATCGAGGTAAACACACTGAGTAGATTTTATTAATTTATCTAAAACTTATTGCATATTATGTTATACAAAGGCGGACTCCATACAAAGAGGCATGCTCTCTCAGTCGAACTTGAAGTGATGTAGGTGCAAAGATATTAAACTTTGTAAATAAGAGATAAATCTGCATTAGATAAAACTAATATAAATAAATTTACTACAACATGTGTTAATAATTGTGTAACATTTATCATACATAAATTGAATAATAGGATTTAAAGTCTGAAATTCCGTTTCATTCGCCACCACTATTCGCCTAGTGGCTTAAGCTATCACCACGCCACTTTCCACTATTTTGGTTTAAACGATTTCGTAATGGAAACTTCGAGTTGAAGAACCAACGACGTGGGAGACCTGTAAACTGTAGTTGCGCCACCTTGCTGTAGTTGCTCATTGCAGTACCATCGGCATACAAGCACTTAGACACCGTCTTATGACAGAAGCTCGAAACTGCTTAACGTGACACAGAATCGTTTGAGTAGCGATCGGTACCAGACCGTGTCCATTGCAACGGGGCCCTTAAGGAACTAATTATTGAGCCTCTCCTCGTAAAGAGCTTCCGAGTTATCACTGGTGCATTGCTGACCATTTCACTTCAGTTTCGTACTGAATGTAGTACCAGTCACTGTTTTATTTAAAACTCAAAAAGCATTTATTTTGTACTTCACTTGAAAGATATACTGCCGCCGCCTTGAATATAAATCGTTCAACCACTAAATTACCTTGAGGGTAATTAAGCAACTGTTCTATTTCGCTAATGCCACGATCCCCGGATTAACAATGCAAAATTAGGTAGGTATACTCACTTTTGAACTGTCGCCAATGTGACCTGGTCAAATCGTCATGCTATTCAAATATACTCGTACATAACGTAATATCTATATACAAACATACCTCGTACATTTGCATACGTGATTAGGTAAATATAAGGTAAAGTCACATATCGATTAACATGCTTTCGCCAGTTATAGCGATATTAAATTTTTAAATGGAAATGAAATTTTTCATATCGTGGTTTGATGGTAGGAAGTTTCCAGTTTGTTTGTGTAATGTTGTATTAAGAAACATAACAGATTAGGTTAAATAATGCTTGCAGGCCTCTATTTATGTGATGAGTAAACTGCTATCCTTCTGCTGTACATATTTGTAATATTAGACAATAAATTTATTACAAATTATAATAGATTTAAAAATAATGATTAGGTGTAACGAGTAACAAAATGATGGAAATATGTAAATGAAAAATATAACCGCGAACATTGTTATAGAAAACAACATCATACTCGCCTCATCATACAGTCTACACTCGGTGCAGTAAAAAAAGCATGAATGCAACGCAGAATGAAACCAACGAACACCGTCAGACAACAATGAACAAGACTTCGTGACTTACTATTGCCGACCACATTATGCATTATTTTGTCATTTAAATGTTATTAAAATAACGCTTCGGTACTCGTGGTTTATAAGGCTGCCGATGATTGAACAAAGTGATGTGCAATTGGGAAGGCGTATGTCTAGCAGTTGACTGCAATAGGCTTATGATAATGTTGATGTTTTTGATTCGAAAGAACATCAAGAGCATGTCAGTCAAAGAGAACTACGTGTATCATTGTAATGTTAATGATTAGGTAGTAGGTACTTCACAATACTCCTCTGTGGGCTCTGCGCCTAGCAGCTGATGGCAACGGGCTGATGATGGCGTCACTCTACTACCTATTTAATGGCAATTAGAGTTTTGGAAAGTCGACACTGATATTTTTATGAGTGATAACTATAAGGCTTTCTAGTCAAGTCTACATAATCTTTGAAACGAATACAAAATCTCATAATTTATATTACTATGGTACTTATTTCGAATCACACGTTAGTTTGCGGTGTATCTTGTTATAACGTAGGGAGGAGGTTGCTGGATGAAATGTAGTATCCTTGTTGTGGTGTTCATATCAAAGTGTTGTAGTGTGGAAGGGAGTTGCCCTTTATCTTTGCGAGTAACCAGTCGTCGTACCCCGTGTACGAGTATACGTCCGCAATATATTCTTGTCATTTGACAAATACAATACTGAAGCTTTGAAAAACTACATGCACTCTTGGTAACTCTTGAGTGAAAGTGATATTTGATGGTTATCTTTTTACGACGTTTTTTAATGGAATAGGGGGCAAACGAGCAGATGTATCACCTGATAGTAAGCGATTACCGCTGCCCATGGACACCAGAGGCGTCACAGGTCTATGGGGGATGGGGAGAGGGATGGGGGAAGGGATTGGGGGTATGGGCTTCCGGTATCCTCACTCACTCGGTGAAATACAGCGGAAGCGCTATTTCACACCAGTTTTCTGTGAAGCCGTGGTATCTATCCGATCAAGCCGGCCCATTCATGCCGAGCCGTGACTCGCCCACGGTAGAAGTTTACATTAAATTTAATTTCTAAAATTATCTCTTAGTGCCGATAGGCGCGAACCTGAATATTATTAACATTAAGTAACTGTCCCTCTTCTTTAAGTATAAAAGTACGTATAGGTAAATATAGAATAAGATAAGTTTTAACGAGACTTCAATAAATGCTATTTATGTGACTAAAGTAAGGACAACCTCACGGCTGCGTCTGGTGTGCGGTGTTGCAATATACCGTCTGTCGCATCCAATGCTCGGCTGTTCCCGTCCCGACGCAGACGGGCGCGTCGCTCGGCAGACGTCGCTGACATACATCACACCTACACACAGCCCCGACGATTTAGATACATGGGTGTGTTCCACGGCTTGCTTTCATGGAATGCAATACCGTCATAACAACAATTTCTAAGAACAAAACGTCTAGTATATTGACCGATTCATAATTTTTACACATTACATCTTCCTGTGTCGTGCAGTTACGTTTTACCCTCTCATTGTGATCTTTAAGCGGGGCGTGAAAAACCATCTCACTAAGCCGCCATAGTGTGGGACGCCATACTATATTGTCTGCTTTTGCAGTGAGTATGGTGACCCCACTGTTGGATTTTGCTGGAGCTTACCATCAGGCTGAGCAGAGTCACTTTTGCACGTTATCAAAATAAAAAATCGACGGGTTGCACTCCGGGAGTGCCGGCAGAAGTGAAAACTTGAATATTAACGTTGTGCATTTTTGATATTTTGGAATGGTTAGAGAATAATTTTGTACGAATTGCTTTCATTATCAGTACAAAAGTACTATTATTTATGTGGTGGAATACAATATTCATTTATTGCGCTATCGTACACAAACATGACAATTTATATTACATATACACACGAACATTCGCGCAAGCGCCCTGCGCCGCCTGTCCTGTCACGTGACCTGACGCGAGTTTATACGTCCTCTCTCCATCCGTCTTACGAATTTTCGATCAGGTCACGTGACCTGACGCGAGTTTATACATTTTTACCCATTCCAAAAAAGTACACAGCGCCGCTAAAGAAGTCTTTACTTCAAAAAAAACACTTTCGAAAATGTACCGAAATGTAGATAACAATAAACTTTCATGGTTGACAATTATTAGTAAACAAATAATGAGTCATTGTCATTCTATAATATATTTTATGTTTTAATTCAAAGCTAAGTTGAATTTTATTTAGACATTTCATTGATTTGAATCATTTTAACGTAGGTCGGACCGTTTATAATGTTGTCATAATAACAGAATTCACTGAATGAGATCAAGCCCGACAGTCCTGAGATAAGATAACGAAATGAAAGCTTACAATTAAACGTCGAAGAGGTCCGCACTCCGCGGCACTTCATCTCCGTCGAGACACAATCAACAGAAAACGCCGTCGTTAGAATACTTAATCCGCCTGAAGTAGTCCAACCGAAAGTGTACAATGTGTAGACGAGTCATTGGGACGAGTCTCTGTACACCTTATCAGATGTCATTTGTGAGTTCCGCAGTTAAACTGAGAAATGGGCTGTTATTAGCGTAGCTAGCGACGGCAGCAGTGGCACTAATGGAACGACACGACGTACTACGTAATCAAGTTCTCTCTCTCAATCTGTTCAAAGGAAGTGATATGTAACTTCATCTTGACAGTTAACATTAGGTTAGTTCTATGTTCAAAATTTGCAGACAGGTTGTGAAGTCGTTCCTTCGCGTATGTCTGATTCAGTGCTGTTACTGCGTCCAACCTGTTGTTTAGGGTGTTGGCTCCACGACTCGTGCAAGTGCGCTTGGCATCCTATCTAGGAACGCGTGTGAAATATTTGATCGCCGTCGGAAAGGAATTGCTGGTCATAATCCTAGTGTAATATTCGCGTAGTGGAAATCCGTCCACTGTTGAAGGTAATTCGGGTGCTCACAAACTTCTTGGAGTCTCGTGTTAACGGTATATAACTCTTTTCGTATCTTTATTTATTTATGGAAAATTTACAGCTAGATATATGATTAAAACAACGCAGATTAGTCCTTAGAGAGCTGTGCATCTTCTACCGCATTTACCATTGGGAGTGCTCCGAGGAATTGTTCGGATTGATCCCTGCCGCCTCTTTCCGCCATCTTCGACAGAAATTTCATCCCCGTCAACTGTGCGTTTTTCCCGAAACTTTCTGCCACGCACAACAAAATTGTGGAATGAACTGTCGCCTGCGGTGTGCCCGGATCAATACGACCTTCAAACCTTCAAGAAAAGAGCGAACTCCTTCCTAAAAGGCCGGCAATGCACTTGTAACGCCTCTGGTGTTGCGGGTGTCCATGGGCAGCGGTAATCGCTTACCACCGATACGTCTGCTCGTTTGTCCCCAATATAATAAAAAAATAAAAGGGGTCAATATCATACAGTTTACATAATTCATTAAAATTTCTGCTTACACGTACCAAGTATCTGTTCTGTCTATAATTTGTTTTAGCTACAGGAATCGCGGCTTTTTTTTTATTTATTTATTTATTTTGAATAGTGGGCAAACGAGCTGACGCAACACCAAAAGCGTCATAAGTGCGTTGCCTACCTTTGGGGGATTGAAACACAGCGCAAGCGCTATTTCACACCGGTCTTATGTGAGGCCGTGACATTACTCCGGTTGAGCCGCCCCATTCATGCCGAAGCGTGGCTCTCCCACGGAAAAAGTTATATTATATTTTCATGTCGGAATCGAACCTGTAATTACATGGGAGTGTAGGGACAGCCGCTTGAACGTTTCGTGCCTGGAAAAACGAAGAACATTTAGATTGTTCGAGAACATCAGGTTCCTCGGAGTTCAACCCGGATCAATTCTGTGTACTCACTGTTCCACACATTTACACATATGCTTGAAAAGCACAAACGCTATATAAACGTCGATCTGCAACAAGAATGTTTAGTAAAAAATTATAAAATTTACACACATTCTATATTTTGTAAAGTTTTATTTTTTAACGTATTAGAACGAAGTTCCTTATCGCGCGTTGCGGAAGGGGGCTAGACGGAATTGTAACGACACTTTCGACATATGTGTCAACGACACATTTTGTCAAGACGAATTTATTATACCATATTGTATGTTTACCCAAGAAATTTAGTGATACCACAGGGAGGATTAAATTTTCCCCACATATTCCTGGATCACCTACTTAGTCACATCGTAAAGTCAAGTTCTTCAATACCGCCATACTTCTTAGTCGAGGTGCCCCCCCCCTAATACTTTCACCCCCCCACCCTTTACCTAAATGTTTAACCCCTTTTTTGGGGCTTATTTATCTAGCGTAGCACTTCCAATCCATTCATTCCACTGCCCTGATCACCCACACCCCCTAAGATCATACCTTAAGGAAGACACCCCCTCTTTCTCCGAAACTATCGCTCGGAGACATTTTTTAGTCCCCCCTTGCACACCCTGAACTTGTCAGGAATCAGCACCCCTCAATATTTGCCTTACCTCCCCCTTTTTTTTCAAAAATACTTTACCCCCCCTCAACCTAACTTTTGAACCAATTACCCCAGTACCTTAGTGCTTGGACTCATTTTAACGAGCACAGCACCCCCAGCCTTTTCGCCCCACCAGACTGGTCATTTTCTCACCTCTCCTCCCCACTGATAGTAACTTCATCCCCCCCCACCCACACTAAGACCGCACATGTTTTCAACCCGTCAGTTGGATATCACGTTTAACTAGCAAATTACTCATTTCCACCCCTACCCCCTAAAATCATCCCTTAAGGAAGATACCCCCTCTATCTCCGAAACTATCGCTCGGAGACATTTTTAAGTTCCCCCTTGCACACCCTGAAATTGTCAGGAATCATTACCCTTTCTCTGTCTGTCTCTCTCTCTCTCTCTCTCTCTCTCTTATAGAAAGCAAACCAGATATTTTCGTTTCGAACTTCGTTCCATCCGGGTGTCCCTTGACACCTCTCAATTTCTTTTTCTTGGATATAAATAGATGGAATGTGACGTGTCTGCTCCAAACATCGTGACTATGTGATGTCTCAGAAACAATATGGGCCTTATATGGGTTTCAAGTCTTATTATCTATTAGGTATATATTGCAACCTCTTTTATTGCAACGCTCATGGCCACAACAGTTTCACTCTTGTGTTATTTAATAAATTGATCTGTGGCGCTATGGCTTTACAAATGTTTGTATTTCTGTATCTGCAGCGCTCTTGACAATATGATACTTGTGCGAAATTCCTAAATATAATGATGGATTAATGGTGGGATAAAATCAGGCATTTTTAGAATCTTACAAGCAAATGCTTAGCTAGAAAATAAAAAGCTAACTCGTCAGTAGCTGCCCGGGGCCGCCCTCGGTCGTATCTCGAGGCACGCGCTACCTTCGCTTTACGTCTTTGTGTAAAAATAACATTTGGACATTTATTGTGTTTCCCTTTACTACTAAAGTTCCCTCTTTGTTAACTTTTATTAGGTGTTTTTGGTTCATAATATAAAGAGATAAAAATGAAGACGACGTACAAGTTTACACAACATAATTTAGCGATCGTCGCGTGTGCTTGTCCTGTTTTGTTGTTACATTGTTATCACAGATATATACATATCTGTCGATTTTGTGTATAGACAGGTTAAGCGCCGAAGATAAATATTTATACAATGCTTCTATGCTGTTTTATGGCCTTATGTAACGCATGTAGCCCGAGGCCAATCGTATAGCCTAGTGTTTGTTTTCATGTTGTGACGCGTACGAGAGCAATCAGTTGTTCTCTCCGCGCCGACGCCGCGTGTCTAATGTGATCTGTTGCGGAGCCTCGGCGGATAACCGGTCGCCGTCTCGAGGATTACCTCCGACGTGCTAGTGCTAAATGGTACATTTAATTACTTTTTCCATTGAGCGTTGTCCCTTCAATATAGATACACCTATTTATGTTTATATTTAAACAACAACAACAAATTTTCCGTGGGAGAGCCACGCTTCGGCATGCGGCTCGACCGGAGTGATACCACGGCCTCACAGAAAACCGGAGTGAAATAGCGCTTGCGCTGTGTTTCACCGAGCGAGTGAGGGTACCGGAGGCCTATATCCCAACCCTCCCCATCCCCCAAAGGTCGGCAACGCACTTGTGACGCTTTTGGTGTTGCGGGTGTCCATGGGCGGCGGTAATCGCTTACCAGCAGGTGATGCGTCTGCTAGTGTGCCCCTATTCAATAAAAAAAAAACAACAATTGTGCCTGCAAACTTCTCCTAAACAAATAAATATATTGAGATGTTAACTTACATGTTGGCGAGTCCGAATGCGCTCGGAACGTACCAATGCTGTATCAATAGATACCTATTTATAGTGTGGAGCTACATGAAAAAGTGTATTATTTAAATTCGTTCAAGAGATCCGATAATGATGGTACTGAGTGGCCGGCTCGGTCCAATTTAGTAAATGCTATTCTGCGTGGAAGTTTTGAAAATTTTATTAAAAATGCAGATTAACCTCACCACAGTATAAACAAAAATAGGACAAATCTCTAAACAATTATACATTACCATTATTTTTATTTATATTACATTTATCCTATGTTTCGCAGAAATCCTATGTAACGATACACCGTCGCGTCGTTTTCACAATGTGTAATAATCTATCAGGAAACTGTCTTTTGCAGAATTTAAGTTTGCCCCAAGTACGCGAGATTGTGTTGAACGTGTGCCAGGTAGTTAAGGAAATTAAATAATCTCATAGCCGATGTTTCAAACAATTAACATACATATCTACGAGTACGCGATGGAGCGATGGCGAGCGCGTGCCCCTCTGCTGTAAGCAGTGCTACATTGTTCAAGCAGTTCATTGTGTTACAACATTGTACTATTCAGATTATAACAATTCATGTTTTTGACGTCGCTCAAAACTATGTATCGAATTTTTAAATATGTAAAAATCATTATTTACTAGTGTTTCAAGACTAAGTTAAATACACTTTTATATCATCATCGTCCAAGCTTTTATCATTAGCAAAACTCGTTTCATATCGCTTCTTATATAGTGTGACGTATACAGCTGTAACCGCTTTGAATTGCACCAGTAGAAGGACTACTACACTACATTTTAGTTGGAATGACTACTCGTATTACACACTGTGCGATGGCGCGTACTTGCCACCTGTTGCTTCCCCCCACCTCCAAGGAGGGAGCACCCTCGTGAAGGAGTTAGGAAGGGTGCTCATTACGGCGGCTTTATGTGACCCGTGATGATGGATGCTACAGTGCCATTGCCAGTTTCCATTAGGCTACCTCACATTGTGAAATGAGTGTTAAAGTAAAGTGATGTTAAGGTGTATCGGTTTCAATTACTATGTATTAGATTTATTGTCAGGGTAGAAGGAGGCAGAGAACACAGATGAAGTTTTAATCATTGCCGAGAACCATGTTTTTGTAGTAGTGTGTGTGCTCGTAATGATACAGTAAGTACTAGATTATAGATAGATACGAGTAGCATTTTCGGTTAAATTTTATGGCTCTCATAGTTAGTCAGTAGCACCTCGTCGTAGTGACTTTGCAGCACCTTGGTCTTTACAGAACGAGACTGTAACGCTTGTGGTACTCACGAATACAAATACAATTCTTTATACGTGTGTGTGACACTGTTACTATATGTACAACTTGTAAAAAGGAACTTAGTTCGGTTTGTGAACTTACCCGGGCGTGGACTTTATTAGTGGTTCGTGTACTCTCTCTACTGTAAACATAGTGATAATGTTTGATTTATTTACTATTTGAATATTAAAACTGTTAAATATTAAAATGAGTAACATGCGAATATTGTGACAATGCTTTTTTCATACACTTTTATATGTATCTGAACACGCGGCAGCGTTTCAAGCCTCAAGTTTTCATTCTTAGGAGCTACATACATACAACTGGCGAGCAGAATCGTGAACCAAAGTTTCCATAGGAAAAAATATGAACTTACAGTTTTATAACTTGCGAAGGCAAACTACAATATGATTCGTATTTGAAAACTAGCTAAGTCAGACTTTAAGTTTCAAAATATTATTCTAAGTTAAAGAAGAAATGTTTTTTTAAGTAGTTTTTAAATTTACGTTGTTATAAATAAATTACAGGACTGATCATTGAACTTGGCACCCATTTAGATCTCACTTCTTTTATCGTTAAAGTGAATAATATTGAACTTGGCTCTCATTTAATATTTATGTTTTTGATAGGATTAATAAATACATTTCTAAATAAAGACATTGAATATTCTGATTAAAGATGACTTATCACGTTTCTCTTTAAAGAGATTAAACATCCACCTGTTGTAATGAAGTTATCATTATTTAACTTTGTTAATAAAATTAAGTATATAATTTATAATACTCTAATCGAGTAATCGATTGTGTTTGATTTGTGTTTTAATCAATATTAGTAAGTTAGTCGATTCAAAATGCCAGCACTTTGTTAATCTAGGAAGAACGAACAGATTCATAGACACATTTCGTGCATTCAACGCATGCAACGAAATGTGTTCAGTCGGTAATTTTTAAAAATGTGATGGCAATCTGATTGGATATCTCGACTGAGTCAGATATCTAAATAAGGATTAATATCAGAACCATTGTGGATTTTTTGAGTAATATAACCGTTGTTACAAAGTTAGCAGTTTCATTCAAACCCCGAGTCTGAATAGTGAGAGTTTATCACACTGTTAAATATTCTAAATACTCAGTTTTTGTTATTTATGGAGTACTAATAGTGTAGAAAGAAAAACTTACACACACATAAATCTGGCACTGTTACAACAAATATGTTTTCATTTAGGTGTCATGCCTATGTTGTCCTTGTTCCTGACTTTGAACGTTATAGGTCATCTAGTTTCCCTAATTCATAAAGCGATCATTCTTTATCGTTTTGGATCTTGGGTTTCCGCAACAATGACACATATTTTTTTTTTTATCTGTATAATGAGTCAATATTATTCAGTTTAACGTGAAAACCTAAAATGTAAAATTTAGTAAAACATCAAATACAATGATAATAAATAAATTACATTACCTCTGCGACGGCTCGACGAAGCTCGAGACTGAACCTTCCATTAAGGAAGGTTCAGTCTCGAGCTCTCCTGAGCTCGCCCAAAGTGCCTTCCATGTGCAAAAGCAAATGTACGAGTAATGTGATTCGAACGCCTAGTACTGCAAACACATTTATATGTCGGCAGCGAGTCCCGCTAACAGCCCTCACTATGTTTACGAACCCAAAGCACAATTTCCGTTTGAACAATACGTCGAGTAGATTTATGATGGGGTTCGACATTTCAGCGAAATGAGAAAATTAGATCGTTTCCTTCAATAGCATAGCGCTGTCTCAGTTTTGTTTACATCGATCAACTCATTTCTAGTGAAATAAACTAGTGGAACTTTTAGTAACTCATATATCAACTAAGTTCTATGTATACAGTAATAAACGTTTAAATATTGTAGATGCAATGTGTAGTAGAGACTTCGAAATCGTAAACGACACGTAGCACGTCCCACAGCGAGATGAACCGACGGCCTGTGCAAGGTAGGTCAATACTTATAAATGAAATATCAGTCGAAACAAGAAATAAAATCAATTCATCTAACTTAAAACGAATAGTCAAAAATATCTACTTACCTAAAGCAAACAGAAATCTAACATCCTACTACTATTATAAAGGCGAAAGTTTGTAAGTATGGATGTATGTATGTATGGATGTTTGTTACTCTTTCACGTAAAAACTACTGAATGGATTTGAATGAAACTTTACCACAATATAGCTTATACATCAGAATAACACATAGGCTACTATTTATAAAGATATAGCTTCGCCTCGCGGCGTTGCCCGCAGTTATCATCGTACCGCGGGTAGCACCGCGGGGTTCAGCTAGTAAGCCTATATATTAATCACCGAACATAAACGATAATAAAATAGATATTCGTAAAGCTATGAAAAAAAAACTTAACTATTAGTTACCAATCACATGTATAGGCTCTGAGCCTCATAACATTAGGTTAAATATTATTGCCTCATCGAACGTAAACAACTGCACCAGTCAAACATTAGAAATATTTGTACGCCTACCTACCATGCACCTATTAATTCTTGTAGTGTTCCCAAAACTTTCTAATAACTCATATACGAGTATGTACCTGATTTGTTGTAAACGCCCAAGATAAACCAATACAGGTTGTATGGGTGTTTCATTTTTGTTATTGTTTACTGTTTTCTTCGTTTCTGTTGCTTGTTTGTTTCTAATAAATAAAT
Organism: Spilarctia lutea; assembly: GCA_916048165.1. Lineage (NCBI taxonomy): Eukaryota > Metazoa > Arthropoda > Insecta > Lepidoptera > Erebidae > Spilarctia > Spilarctia lutea. The sequence continues at coordinate 188,387 of OU696480.1, forward strand.
AAAAAAGTAGGTAGCTGGCCCTGGAGGCAAAAGAAAGAGGATCGAGAGCTACAATCAAAATATCATTCGTATACAAAAACCTACTGTCGCTCTCTGTAACCTTGTCAGGGCTGACGATTTATTTGGGCGGAAGTCTGTAAAAGTCAACGACCTTCACTCTTATATCTGGAAAAAGTATGCTCTCTGAAGATCTTTGACCAAAGAGCTTGCGTGTCTGGACATTTTTTGGCGATATTCTTACATACAAAAAAGGTAATGTCAACACGCACAGATAGGGAAGGTAAGAAGATTACGGACGCAAGTGTACCACCGACGCGGCGACGCGACGCAAAGTAAGGCGAAAACGTTTCATTAAAACAGAGTAATCAAGAACGTTGTGAATACGAATATGTAAAATCGTAGGAATATTAAGACAATTAGAACAGGCAGCCTTCGCTTTCGGGATTATAATTAAAACCTCGCTCCGCGAACAATACGCCTCACACTCTGTTTAAATCTAGATATTGGCAGAGATTAATAGTGGAGTGCTAGAGTTGAGGCCTTTCTACGTTTGATTGCCCCATTGTGTAAATTGTATTAAGAAATAAATAATTAAGATATTTTTAGAAGAACAATGAATCCTAAGTAAATTTTAGCATGATAATAAATTTAAATGAGCCTTGCACCTTGCAAGGAAGACGCTAAGGAGACATTTTCTAATGGCAGTGCCGTTTATGAGACCTGTGGAGTAGGTTCAATTTCCGGCGACTCTCCACAATGTTCCTCGAGCACGTCGCTGTTAAATATATGATTATACACAGTTATGCCCATTTGTAGCACACTAACAATAGTCACATAAGGCTATATCAGTTTATTTCCGAGCTTGAAGAAAGAAAACAGAATCCAACAGAAATCCAAATCTAGCTTAGCTTTATTGCTCCTGTTTGTATTTTTTGTCAATCTTTTTTAGGATAACCAGTTTTAAAGAGCATTATAACCTCACTGAAGGTTTCGATAGTGTGTAGTGGGTGTTGTTGTCGGTGTTGTATGTGCGGTAGTGTCTTCGGTTTACTCACTTACAGGAGTTTAGAACAGTCCCATCATATTGTTGCTGATGTATATTTTATTTATTTATTTTAGACTTTATGTACTTGTGTACATCGACGAACTTAATGATCAGCACATTCTCTACCAGATAACCTTAGGAGGCAGGAGCACAGAAGAGATATATTAAGTTATAAATGAAAATCTAAAATAAGTAATTCACTACGTATAAAAACTTATAAACATTTTCATTTTATCTTTTTAAGCTTTTTAGTTGGTGATTTACGAACATTAGCTTGAGTCCTACCACTAAACCTGAGTGAGCTCCCAGAGTTAACTTATATTTATATAACATTTTCACAGTTATCGATCGACTTTGATATTGTATAACTGCGCAATTTACATTTTGAAAGTAAGTTCATCCAATTAAAACAAAAGATTCAACTCAAGAGTCCTTCCATTGAGTGTAAACTACGAGAAGGGCGTGTAACATCCATTCATGTCAGTTTGTTCATTTACTAGGTTACAATTTCCTCGCTGCACAAACAGTTGTCGTCAAATCAATGGCTTGCTTCATTTCGGTGCACATTTGAATTGACGGTGGCAACTGAGCTATTTATAATTGGCGTTACAAAATAAAGCAGTTCCCGCCGCACCCGCTCTGCCACCTGGGACGGCGGGATCACGGCGTAAGCAAAAGTTGGGGGGGGGGGGGGTCGTATAAATAAACAGTGAAACGTCTGATGTTTTTCAATATTTTATTATAAACACAAGGCACGCATGTTTCCGTTAACACAAAATGGTTCGGCGGCACCAGCCCCACTCCTCCGTGCCATTAACAGACGGCAGAGAATACTCAGTCTACTGTTTGTGTTTATCACATAAACAAATTAGAAACTATTGGTGTTGCCATACCAAAAACTAGCTACATATAACATGTGAAGCAAAGACTACATAATGCCTTGTATTAGATCACTGTTGGTGGAAGCGGTCACGAATGCCTTACTACGAGTATTACTTCAAGTTCTATAAAAGCAAATACTCACGTGAAATATAACGCGGTTAACTTTAAATGATGTCTGAGGGATTTGAAAGCAGTGAACTCACCCGTGACGGGACTAATTAGGTCACATACTCAGCTTGAAGTCGACCTACCGAAGAAAAAACGGACATCTCATGTAGCTAGCTACAGCTAGACTAGCACAACAAATATTAAAGTTGTAACTCACACACAAACTAAAGCAAAGTGTCAGGTCACAGAGTGGTGCGCCAGAATTTATACGAATCTTATATTTTTTGTAATTTATTTTAAGTGCACGAGCGTCGCTTGTTGGATAACGTTCAAATATTTACATTTTAATGAACCGCCCAATGAATATCTCCACGTGATCGTGGTATTAACTACGGTGCACTTTTATTAGTTTCTCGCTTTGCTTTAGAGATATAATATATCAGTCTGTATAAGACAAAACAATGTCTTTTTGATTATTTATATTTTTTGTTTATTTTAGGTTTCTAGATGTTTTAAGGTGGTTTGGATTTATCTTCATGTTCACTTCGACGGAAGTAAATCTAATGTTCTTCAGACGTCAGACAAATCTTTTTAATTTGTTTCAGACAGTTTAGGTTGAGATAATATACAAATGTTACGCTGGAATAAATTCAAGCCCACAATAATTCTTTTGAAGACAACAAATACTTGCCTACTTACAGAAGTGTACAATGCAAATTAGTTACAGAGTAATAAATGAAACAAAGCTGAAAAGTGTTGGCTATTGTGTGTAACATCGGAAGACTTTGTGCTGTGCTGCTGCTGCTGCTCACGTCGACTGACAAAGTCACTCGTTACGTGTGTGTCACAACTAGCAACTTAAGTTCTAACAAGTGCTAGTAAATATATTTCGTTGTTCAAAATTAAGATATATGCCTTGGTTATTCACTTCAACGACAAAAGAAGTGACATCTAAATGGGTGCCAAGGTCAATGGTCAGTCCTGAAATTTATTTATAACAACATAAAATATTTTATAACAACTTAAACTACAATTTCTTCTCAAAACTTTGGATAACATATTGAAGCCTAAAGTCTGACTAATTTTAACATTGGTAATTTTGAGTTGTTTAACGAATAAAGAACAAATAAACGATGCTGAAGTTCTTGAGGCAAGCGAGCTATTGAGATAAACGGAAAATAATGAGAACTGTTTTGTTTGTGGACCAAAATAAAGCAGCACTCCGAGCCCTCGCAGCCCTCACTCACTTCACACTGAATTACCGCAATTCTTGTTCCTTATTGTGTCCTACGACAGTTCAGTGCTCACCAAGTATACGAAAGTGAACTAGCACTTCGTTGTGTTAATAGGTTTAATTTTAGTAATCACTATAACTGGACATGTATTACGGCCACTTATGATCTATAAATAAATGATCTCTAAAAAATTTATAAAGTTACCGTCCAATGTTTGTTAACAGTACCTACTCATGTAACGGAGAAATTAAATACTAACACAATTATGGCATCATATAGGTTGTAGTAATCACGAAAAAAGTATGGTGATGTGACACTGGGTCAGCTAATATCTAATAATAGTGCGGAAAGAAGACCGACGTAGGTATATAGGAGTACACAGTTAGGTGCAATATGTGACAACACAAATACAATATTTCCTATTGGGTTTTGGAGAGCAAACTTTCAGTCACTACGGAAATGAAAGCAGCTGTCACCAAATCGAGTGCGAATCACGAGCCCCTCGACAGAACTGTGGCGGCGCCGCTCTTCGCTCCGACCGTCTCACTTTGTGGGCTATTTCCCACGAGGCTCTTGTCACGACGGCTCCGCGCTTCGGGGACACCGGGAAATGTAAACTTCACATTCATAAATTTCACAGCGTCAAACTTCCAATATGAGGAAGCGCACTTTTGAAATAAATTTCCTACATTTTCAAGAATAATAAAATGGTATTTTCATTATGTCAACCTACATATGTAATCATCTTCTGTACTTTTAGTGTAAATATTGGTTTAGTGAATCGAAATAGATAACTTGTACGGCTGTTGTACATTCATTCAGTAAATAAAATGGTAAAAGTAAAGCCGTAACATAGGAATATATTTCGAGCAAAATCGGTAATAGTTTAAATATTATTGAAAATGACTAAGTGCCTTTTTTTTTTTTTTTTTTTTTTTTTTTTTTTTTTTTTTTTTTTTTTTTTTACGTGTGGAAACCCCCTCGGGCCGTCACCCCGCCGGGGTTTGCGGCGGGGCGGTGTGTCGGAATCGAACCGACTAAAACCACACGGTGTGCCAACTCTGCGCCTGAGAAGGGAGGGGTCCGGGATCGCTGTTACTAACGCAAACCGGACCCCTCCCAGCGCCTGCCCGCACTGAAGCGGGCACCTTCTGCATATTAGAATCTCAATTTAGGCGACGCACGGCACACGCGTACGTCGCCCCCTCGCGGTTGGCCTGTAATGCGGATGGAGGGGAAAACCCATCCCGTCCATCCGCGGCCACACTCAGGGCGGCATGAGGCGCTGATAGGCGCGCCTCCGCCGCCCCGTGCGCCGGCGGCGGATCGGGTCCGAGTGGAGATCGTCCTCTCGGGCCTTCTCCGCCGCCTCCTTCCGCGAGATTACTTCCTCGCAGAAGGTCGCGACCGCGGTAAAACTGCTGTCGCCACCGGCCATGGATAGTACGACGGCCGGTAGCGACAGATCTCCTCCGATGACTGCAGTGAGGGCCCGGCGCTGCTCCGCCCAAGCGGGGCAGAACTCCAGCGTATGCTGGGCCGAGTCCTCACTGCAGTCGCAGTGGTGGCAGGCGGGACTCAGTTCCCTCCTAGCGACCGAGTGCAGGTACTTCCCGAAGCAACCGTGCCCGGAAAGCACCTGCGTCAGTCGGAAGGAAAGAGTCCCGTGCTGCCGCCCTGCCCACTCGAGGATGACCGGCTGGAGCGCCTCCACGGTGGCAAAGCCAGCGCGTGGAGCCTCCAGCCGGGACGACCAACGAGCCATCGTGGCTCGGCGAGCGGCTTCACGCCATTCGCGTACCTCTTCGGGCGGAGCACGATACCCGTACTCCGCCCGATATTCAGCCGCTCGCCGATAAACTTCGGCGAGCACTTCCGCCTCCAAATCCCACGGGGGTGTTCCGGCCAAGGCGCACGCCGCCTCCGTCGACACGGTGCGGTATCCGCGTATGGCTCTGACCGCCAATACCCTCTGAGGCCGCCAGAGGCGTGCCTTATTCTGGGCGGTCAGAGCCGGGACCCACACCGGTGACCCGTAAAGGGCCATCGACCGGACCACCCCCGTGTAGAGGTGTCTTGTTTCGACGCTGGCTCCACCCAAATTGGGCAAGAGTCGCCCAAGGGCGGAGGCAGCGTCGACCAGCTTTGGACCAAGCTGTCGGAAGTGCTCGTCGAAGAGCCACCTACCGTCGAGGATCAGGCCCAGATACCTCATCTGGGCCCGAACCGGTACGAGGACCGAGTTGACTTCGATGGAGGCGCCGGGGGGTGGACCACGACGGGGCCCATGAAATAATAGGGCCTCCGTCTTATCCAGGGCCACCCGCAAGCCCAGCGCCTCGATGCGCCCAACCACCAGAGAGACACCTATGGTGGCCAGGCGCGCCGCCTCTTGGAAATTGGCCCCCCGAGCTGTGACCAACGTGTCATCGGCGTAACAAATTACGCCCAGCCCGGGGGGCAGACGACTCCGAAGGACCCAGTCGTACCCCACGTTCCACAGGAGTGGTCCGAGGACAGACCCCTGTGGAACGCCGCACGACATGGGTCGCCGTCTCAAGACGCCATCTCGATCCTCGTACACGACGGTACGCTCCTCCAAATAGTCTGCCACCAGCCGCCTCAGGTACTCTGGCACCCCATGATACTGGAGTGCTTCCCTGATGCAGCTGAATGGCAGACTATTAAAGGCGTTGGCGATGTCCAAGGACACCGCCAACACCACGCCGCCACAGCCAACCGCCTCTTCGGTCACGGCCCTAAGGCGCACCACGGCATCGACCGTCGAACGCCCCTCTCGGAACCCGAATTGGGCGTCCGACAGGTCGGGCCCCACCTCGCTGAGATGCTGGACGATACGGGCAGAGAGAATCCTCTCAAACAATTTGCCCGCCTCGTCCAGCAACACGATGGGCCTATAGGCCGTGACCGAATCGGCCGGCCGTCCCGGCTTCGGCAACAGGACCAGCTTCCCGCATTTCCAGCACTCAGGGAAGCGTCCGGACGCCAGGCTGGCGTCCAAAACCTCCCTGAGGTGGTCCGACATATGGTCGAGGGCTCGGGCCATCACTCGGGGTGGTACCCCGTCCGGCCCGGGGGCGGTGTTCTTAGAACGAATTCTTAGAACAGCCGCCCCTACCTCTGATTCCCTAACGGGCGGAACATCGTCCTCTCTGCCCCCGTCGTCTCTGGCCACTGAGTAGGCCATCGACGGGGGCGTGTGCTCCGCCCGCTGCGGGAACAAGCCCTCGACCACCTGCTGCAGGAAGCTGGGCTGGAGAGTCTCGGTAAGGGGGGGGCCCGCCGTGCGGAGCTTTTGTCGCACCGCACGATATGGGCGACCCCAGGGGTCACGATCGAGACTCTCCAGCATCTCCTTTCTCTTTTCCTCTTTGGCGCGGCAAATGGCCAGCTTCAGAGTTTTCCGCGCTTCGCGGTACTCCTCATGAAGCCGGCCCTCCTCCCCGTCTACGCGGTGGCGTCGCCGCCGGCATCGGGTGTAGGACCTCCGGGCACGAGTACAGGCCGCACGGAGGTCCGCCAACTCCTGGGACCACCAGTAGACCCCGTTCCGTGGAGGTCGACAACCCCGAACGCGGGGCATGGCCGCATCGCAGATCTGCGTAATCGCAGTGCGAAAGCGGCCAGCCCCCATGTCGACCTCCTCGGCCGGGGCCCGCGGAGACAGCCAAGACTGAACTATGGCCGCCTCCTCTAGCAGGTCCCTGTCGAGTTTGGCAACTGCCCACCGCGGAAAGCGGGAGGTATGCCGCGCCACGTGACCCCTACTGGGGCCCTGGGACCGGGAGAGCTCAAATCGGATATATAGGTGATCCGAGAGCGTCTCAACCTCATCCAGGACACACCAGTTCCTTACTCGTGCGGCAACAGCAGGGGTAGCGAACGAAAGGTCCACTATCGACCCCCCCTGCCGTCGCACGCACGTGTTGGTGGCGCCTCTGTTCAGCAAACAGAGGCCCACCGAAGCCGCCCACTCCACCACGGCATCGCCCCTGGCGTCCGTCGCTGGGGAACCCCACGCAATGGATTTTGCGTTGAAGTCCCCCAGCACGAGGACGTGCCCAGACGCTAGTCGCCGCATCGAGGTCTCCAAGTTGTTAAGGAAGACCTCGAAGTCGCTCAAACTCCGGTTGGGGGAGAAATACACACCGTAAACGGTGATTCCCCCCCACTCGGCAGCCACATATCCAGAGCCCTTGTCGTTAAGAGACAAGGGCGGGGAACGAGCTGCCGAGGAGCCGACGACTGCCACGGAGCCGTCCCAGTCACCCATCCAGTTTGGACGGGGAGGGACATAATAGGGCTCCGCGACTACGGCAACACCTATCGACCACTGCGCCATGGTTTGCAGGAAGAGATCCTGCGCCGCGGCGCAGTGGTTGAGGTTCGTCTGGACAAGGAGGTTGGAGACTTGATCCATTTACTGGATCGTCTCTACAACCTCCTCCATGGGCGACGACGTGGTCGCACGAACGACGTCGGAGGCAGCCTGGGTCGACAGGCTAGCCCCCGACGTCTGCCGAGAAGCTCGGGGAGGCTTGCAGCCCCCCTGCCCCATCTGGTGATTGGCGGGCTTATTGCCCGCCGCACACACGGGGCAGTGAGGGGCGGCAGAACACTCTGCCGCCTTGTGCCCCGGTCGACCGCAGCGGAAACAGAGTCCGCTGCAGTCGAAACAACTCTGGCACTTGGTGCGAGTGTGTCCCGCGGCAAGGCATTTAAAACACCTCATCGGCCTCGCGGCCAGGACCGTAATCCTGGCACTCACGAAGCCGATGAGTAGCCTGCCGGCATCGGCCAATATTTTGGCCGACGCCACGGGACAGCTGACCCACACTGCACCAAGGCCTCCCGGACCGGGGCGGATGGTGCCGACCCTGACTTTGTCCGCGCTGCATGCAGTCTTCTCTGCAACTACAGCGCGGACATCCTCGGCCGTCACCGAATCATCCAGGCCCGAAAATGACTAAGTGCCTTTTTTTTTTTTTTTTTTTTTACGTGTGGAAACCCCCTCGGGCCGTCACCCCGCCGGGGTTTGCGGCGGGGCGGTGTGTCGGAATCGAACCGACTAAAACCACACGGTGTGCCAACTCTGCGCCTGAGAAGGGAGGGGTCCGGGATCGCTGTTATTAACGCAAACCGGACCCCTCCCAGCGCCTGCCCGCACTGAAGCGGGCACCTTCTTCTTGTAAAAATCTCAATTTAGGCGACGCACGGCACACGCGTACGTCGCCCCTTCGCGGCTGGCCATTAAAGCGGATGGAGGGGAAAACCCGTCCCCACCATCCGCGGCCACACTCAGGGCGGCATGAGGCGCAGATGGGCGCGCCTCCGCCGCCCGGTTCGCTGGCGGCGGATCGGGTCCGAGTGGAGATCATCCTCCCGGGCCTTCTCCGCCGCCTCCTTCTGCGAAATTACGTCTTCGCAGAAGGATGCGACCGCGGTAAAACTGCTGTCGCCACCGGCCATGGAGCGTATGACGGCCGGTAGCGACAGATCTCCTCCGATGACTGCAGTGAGGGCCCGGCGCTGCTCCGCCCAGGCGGGGCAGAACTCCAGCGTATGCTGGGCCGAGTCCTCACTGCAGTCGCAGTGGTGGCAGGCGGGACTCAATTCCCTCCTAGCGACCGAGTGCAGGTACTTTCCGAAGCAACCATGCCCGGAAATGACTAAGTGCCTTTTTTTTTTTTTTTTTTTTTTTTTTTTTTTTTTTTTTTTTTTTTTTTTTTACGTGTGGAAACCCCCTCGGGCCGTCACCCCGCCGGGGTTTGCGGCGGGGCGGTGTGTCGGAATCGAACCGACTAAAACCACACGGTGTGCCAACTCTGCGCCTGAGAAGGGAGGGGTCCGGGATCGCTGTTACTAACGCAAACCGGACCCCTCCCAGCGCCTGCCCGCACAGAAGCGGGCACCCTCTGATGGTAAGAACTCTCAATTTAGGCGACGCACGGCACACGCGTACGTCGCCCCTTCGCGGCTGGCCACTAGAGCGGATGGACGGGAAAACCCATCCCGTCCATCCGCGGCCACACTCAGGGCGGCATGAGGCGCAGATGGGCGCGCCTCCGCCGCCCGGTTCGCCGGCGGCGGATCGGGTCCGAGTGGATATCATCCTCCCGGGCCTTCTCCGCCGCCTCCTTCTGCGAAATTACGTCTTCGCAGAAGGATGCGACCGCGGTAAAACTGCTGTCGCCACCGGCCATGGAGCGTATGATGGCCGGTAGCGACAGATCTCCTCCGATGACTGCAGTGAGGGCCCGGCGCTGCTCCGCCCAGGCGGGGCAGAACTCCAGCGTATGCTGGGCCGAGTCCTCACTGCAGTCGCAGTGGTGGCAGGCGGGACTCAATTCCCTCCTAGCGACCGAGTGCAGGTACTTTCCGAAGCAACCATGCCCGGAAAGCACCTGCGTCAGCCGGAAGGAAAGGGTCCCGTGCTGCCGCCCTGCCCACTCGAGGATGACCGGCTGGAGCGCCTCCACGGTGGCAAAGCCAGCGCGTGGAGCCTCCAGCCGGGACGACCAACGAGCCATCGTGGCTCGGCGAGCGGCTTCACGCCATTCGCGTACCTCTTCGGGCGGAGCACGATACCCGTACTCCGCCCGATATTCAGCCGCTCGCCGATAAACTTCGGCGAGCACTTCCGCCTCCAAATCCCACGGGGGTGTTCCGGCCAAGGCGCACGCCGCCTCCGTCGACACGGTGCGGTATCCGCGTATGGCTCTGACCGCCAATACCCTCTGAGGCCGCCAGAGGCGTGCCTTATTCTGGGCGGTCAGAGCCGGGACCCACACCGGTGACCCGTAAAGGGCCATCGACCGGACTACCCCCGTGTAGAGGTGTCTTGTTTCGACGCTGGCTCCACCCAGATTGGGCAAGAGTCGCCCAAGGGCGGAGGCAGCGTCGACCAGCTTAGGAGCAAGCTGTCGGAAGTGCTCGTCGAAGAGCCACCTACCGTCGAGGATCAGGCCCAGATACCTCATCTGGGCCCGAACCGGTACGAGGACCGAGTTGACTTCGATGGAGGCGCCGGGGGGTGGACCACGACGGGGCCCATGGAAAAGTAGGGCCTCCGTCTTATCAAGGGCCACCCGCAAGCCCAGCGCCTCGATGCGCCCAACCACCAGAGAAACACCCCTGGTGGCCAGGCGCGCCGCCTCTTGGAAATTGGCCCCCCGAGCTGGGACAAGTGTGTCATCGGCGTAACAAATTACGCCCAGCCCGGGGGGCAGACGACTACGAAGGACCCAGTCGTACCCCACGTTCCACAGGAGTGGTCCGAGGACAGACCCCTGTGGAACGCCGCACGACATGGGTCGCCGTCTCAAGACGCCATCTCGGTCCTCGTACACGACGGTACGCTCCTCTAAATAGTCTGCCACCAGCCGCCTCAGGTACTCTGGCACCCCGTGGTAATGGAGTGCTTCCCTGATGCAGCTGAATGGCAGACTATTGAAGGCGTTGGCGATGTCCAAGGACACCGCCAACACCACGCCGCCACAGCCAACCGCCTCTTCGGTCACGGCCCTAAGGCGCATCACGGCATCGACCGTCGAACGCCCCTCTCGGAACCCGAATTGGGCGTCCGACAGGTCGGGCCCCACCTCGCTGAGATGCTGGACGATGCGGGCAGAGAGAATCCTCTCGAACAATTTGCCCGCCTCGTCCAGCAACACGATGGGCCTATAGGCCGTGACCGAATCGGCCGGCCGTCCCGGCTTCGGCAACAGGACCAGCTTCCCGCATTTCCAGCACTCAGGGAAGCGTCCGGACGCCAGGCTGGCGTCCAAAACCTCCCTGAGGCGGTCCGACATATGGTCGAGGGCTCGGGCCATCACTCGGGGTGGTACCCCGTCCGGCCCGGGGGCGGTGTTCTTGGAACGAATCCTTAGAACAGCCGCCCCTACCTCCGATTCCCTAACGGGCGGCACCTCACTCCCTCCGTCCCCGTCGTCCCTGGCCGGACCGGCCATCGACGGGGGCGTGTGCTCCGCCCGCTGCGGGAAAAGGCCCTCGACCACCTGCTGCAGGAAGCTGGGCTGGAGAGTCTCGGTAAGGGGGGGGCCCGCCGTGCGGAGCTTTTGTCGCACCGCACGATATGGGCGACCCCAGGGGTCACGATCGAGACTCTCCAGCATCTCCTTTCTCTTTTCCTCTTTGGCGCGGCAAATGGCCAGCTTCAGAGTTTTCCGCGCTTCGCGGTACTCCTCATGAAGCCGGCCCTCCTCCCCGTCTACGCGGTGGCGTCGCCGCCGGCATCGGGTGTAGGACCTCCGGGCACGAGTACAGGCCGCACGGAGGTCCGCCAACTCCTGGGACCACCAGTAGACCCCGTTCCGTGGAGGTCGACAACCCCGAACGCGGGGCATGGCCGCATCGCAGATCTGCGTAATCGCAGTGCGAAAGCGGCCAGCCCCCATGTCGACCTCCTCGGCCGGGGCCCGCGGAGACAGCCAAGACTGAACTATGGCCGCCTCCTCTAGCAGGTCCCTGTCGAGTTTGGCAACTGCCCACCGCGGAAAGCGGGAGGTATGCCGCGCCACGTGACCCCTACTGGGGCCCTGGGACCGGGAGAGCTCAAATCGGATATATAGGTGATCCGAGAGCGTCTCAACCTCATCCAGGACACACCAGTTCCTTACTCGTGCGGCAACAGCAGGGGTAGCGAACGAAAGGTCCACTATCGACCCCCCCTGCCGTCGCACGCACGTGTTGGTGGCGCCTCTGTTCAGCAAACAGAGGCCCACCGAAGCCGCCCACTCCACCACGGCATCGCCCCTGGCGTCCGTCGCTGGGGAACCCCACGCAATGGATTTTGCGTTGAAGTCCCCCAGCACGAGGACGTGCCCAGACGCTAGTCGCCGCATCGAGGTCTCCAAGTTGTTAAGGAAGACCTCGAAGTCGCTCAAACTCCGGTTGGGGGAGAAATACACACCGTAAACGGTGATTCCCCCCCACTCGGCAGCCACATATCCAGAGCCCTTGTCTCTAAGCGACAAGGGCGGGGAACGAGCTGCCGAGGAGCCGACGACTGCCACGGAGCCGTCCCAGTCACCCATCCAGTTTGGACGGGGAGGGACATAATAGGGCTCCGCGACTACGGCAACACCTATCGACCACTGCGCCATGGTTTGCAGGAAGAGATCCTGCGCCGCGGCGCAGTGGTTGAGGTTCGTCTGGACAAGGAGGTTGGAGACTTGATCCATTTACTGGATCGTCTCTACAACCTCCTCCATGGGCGACGACGTGGTCGCACGAACGACGTCGGAGGCAGCCTGGGTCGACAGGCTAGCCCCCGACGTCTGCCGAGAAGCTCGGGGAGGCTTGCAGCCCCCCTGCCCCATCTGGTGATTGGCGGGCTTATTGCCCGCCGCACACACGGGGCAGTGAGGGGCGGCAGAACACTCTGCCGCCTTGTGCCCCGGTCGACCGCAGCGGAAACAGAGTCCGCTGCAGTCGAAACAACTCTGGCACTTGGTGCGAGTGTGTCCCGCGGCAAGGCATTTAAAACACCTCATCGGCCTCGCGGCCAGGACCGTAATCCTGGCACTCACGAAGCCGATGAGTAGCCTGCCGGCATCGGCCAATATTTTGGCCGACGCCACGGGACAGCTGACCCACACTGCACCAAGGCCTCCCGGACCGGGGCGGATGGTGCCGACCCTGACTTTGTCCGCGCTGCATGCAGTCTTCTCTGCAACTACAGCGCGGACATCCTCGGCCGTCACCGAATCATCCAGGCCCGAAAATGACTAAGTGCCTTTTTTTTTTTTTTTTTTTTTACGTGTGGAAACCCCCTCGGGCCGTCACCCCGCCGGGGTTTGCGGCGGGGCGGTGTGTCGGAATCGAACCGACTAAAACCACACGGTGTGCCAACTCTGCGCCTGAGAAGGGAGGGGTCCGGGATCGCTGTTATTAACGCAAACCGGACCCCTCCCAGCGCCTGCCCGCACTGAAGCGGGCACCTTCTTCTTGTAAAAATCTCAATTTAGGCGACGCACGGCACACGCGTACGTCGCCCCTTCGCGGCTGGCCATTAAAGCGGATGGAGGGGAAAACCCGTCCCCACCATCCGCGGCCACACTCAGGGCGGCATGAGGCGCAGATGGGCGCGCCTCCGCCGCCCGGTTCGCTGGCGGCGGATCGGGTCCGAGTGGAGATCATCCTCCCGGGCCTTCTCCGCCGCCTCCTTCTGCGAAATTACGTCTTCGCAGAAGGATGCGACCGCGGTAAAACTGCTGTCGCCACCGGCCATGGAGCGTATGACGGCCGGTAGCGACAGATCTCCTCCGATGACTGCAGTGAGGGCCCGGCGCTGCTCCGCCCAGGCGGGGCAGAACTCCAGCGTATGCTGGGCCGAGTCCTCACTGCAGTCGCAGTGGTGGCAGGCGGGACTCAATTCCCTCCTAGCGACCGAGTGCAGGTACTTTCCGAAGCAACCATGCCCGGAAATGACTAAGTGCCTTTTTTTTTTTTTTTTTACGTGTGGAAACCCCCTCGGGCCGTCACCCCGCCGGGGTTTGCGGCGGGGCGGTGTGTCGGAATCGAACCGACTAAAACCACACGGTGTGCCAACTCTGCGCCTGAGAAGGGAGGGGTCCGGGAATCGCTGTTATTAACACGCCGGACCCCTCCCAGCGCCTGCCCGCACTGGAGCGGGCACCCTCTGCGTTTAAAATTCTCAAATTAGGCGACGCACGGCACACGCGTACGTCGCCCCTTCGCGGCTGGCCATTAAAGCGGATGGACGGGAAAACCCATCCCGTCCATCCGCGGCCACACTCAGGGCGGCATGAGGCGCAGATGGGCGCGCCTCCGCCGCCCGGTTCGCCGGCGGCGGATCGGGTCCGAGTGGATATCGTCCTCCCGGGCCTTCTCCGCCGCCTCCTTCTGCGAAATTACGTCTTCGCAGAAGGATGCGACCGCGGTAAAACTGCTGTCGCCACCGGCCATGGAGCGTATGATGGCCGGTAGCGACAAATCCCCTCCGATGACTGCAGTGAGGGCCCGGCGCTGCTCCGCCCAAGCGGGGCAGAACTCCAGCGTATGCTGGGCCGAGTCCTCACTGCAGTCGCAGTGGTGGCAGGCGGGACTCAGTTCCCTCCTAGCGACCGAGTGCAGGTACTTCCCGAAGCAACCGTGCCCGGAAAGCACCTGCGTCAGTCGGAAGGAAAGAGTCCCGTGCTGCCGCCCTGCCCACTCGAGGATGACCGGCCGGAGCGCCTCCACGGTGGCAAAGCCAGCGCGTGGAGCCTCCAGCCGGAAAGACCAACGAGCCATCGTGGCTCGGCGAGCGGCTTCACGCCATTCGCGTACCTCTTCGGGCGGAGCACGATACCCGTACTCCGCCCGATGTTCAGCCGCTCGCCGATAAACTTCGGCGAGCACCTCCGCCTCCAAATCCCACGGGGGTGTTCCGGCCAAGGCGCAGGCCGCCTCGGTAGACACCGTGCGGTATCCGCGTATGGCTCTGACTGCCAATACCCTCTGAGGGCGCCAAAGGCGCGCCTTGTTCTGGGCAGTCAGAGCCCCCACCCACACCGGTGACCCATACAGGGCCATCGACCGGACCACCCCCGTGAAGAGGTTCCTTGTAACGACGCTGGCTCCACCCAAGTTGGGCAAAAGACGCCCAAGGGCGGAGGCAGCGAAATGACTAAGTGCCTGCATCAACCTAAACAAAGCAAAGCGTAAAACTTAAACGTGCAGCAAAGTTCAGCCTCCCACAACTTGTCTCATAATGTTGCGTGTGTTTTAGCTAATTTAACAATTGCTCACTAACAAGTTGCGGGTGAGCTCAAGCTGACAATTAGTTGTGTAAACAATTACTTACGCTGTGTGCTCATACAATTAAATTGTTCAAATGTTCACTACTTTGATGAGAACCAAATGTATAAATATACCTAAGTGTATGACCTTTTTGTCTTATATTTATTATATGCATATGTGTACAGAGGTTAGAGGGCTCGGACTATCCTATCTATCTACATTTTCAATGGTTTTAATTTCTGATTTTGACTTCGATTTTATTTACTATTACTCCTTTATTACATTTAATAATATAAATTATTTACTATAATTATTGATTAATTTTCTTGTATTTCTTAAAATATTACGTTTGTATATAGTCTAGTAAATAAATAAATAATAAATAAATATTTCGGACATCTATTTAACACACAACGCCATCTAGTCCCAAGCTAAGCAGTGCTTGTGTTATGGGTACTAGACAACTGATATAAATACTTATATATACTTTTTTTTTTTGTAAATACATACATACTATACATAGAAAACACCCAAACTCCGAAACAAATATTTGTAGATTCCACAAACATTTGGTCCGACCCAGGATTTGAACCCGAGACCTCAAGCTTAGCAGTCGCATACGCGTACCACTACGCCACCGAGGCAGTCAGTAGTGTTTGAATATCGCAAGTGTATATAATAATATATTCTCCTGTGAACGTTGTGCATAGTTTTATAGTCAGAGCAACACGAGTCGAGTCGTAAGTACCTAGATTATTCTCGAAAATTGATATCCCCAGAATAAATACAATCTCTTTATCTATTTTGGATTGACAGTTAATTTTCAACACAACACCTCCTTTGTTAAAACCACTGGCTACTTATGTGTAATCTTTTTAATGTATAAAATTTTTGTCATTTGTCAGTCTTGTTTTGTTTGCAACAATAGTCGTCTCGCGGGAAGCTTTTCGTGCTATGATTTTCTATGATTTAAACTTCAAGGAATCTTAAGAAAATTTACAAGATGCTTTTGGGTCTGCCTTAGTGTTAGCAACAATTACTTATTGGTTTCGTAAATTTAAACGTAGTCGAGGAAACGTAAACGGTAACCTTAGACCCGGCCGACCACCAATTGCAGTAACTCATAAAAATATCATCAGGGTAGAGTCGCTATTACGAGACAATAGACATATTATTTGCAGGCATTTTCGTTCATCTTGCATGAACACCTTAAAGTTAGGAAACTTGCTTCGCGATGGATACCTCATTCACTCACCGATGAGCAAATGGCGTCGTGTTCATTGGTGCAATGTTTATGTTAGAAAAGTTCGAAGAAGAAACTTCCCAAAACGTATCCTTACAACTGACGAATCATGGATTTATAGCTACAATCTTCTCTCGAAGCAGCAATCCACGCAATGGTTGTTTAAAGAGTACGATTTACCCACAATAGTTGTTCGCGGTCGGAGCATTAAAAAAAAATTATAACGGTTTTTTTATCGCAGTGGACCAGTAGCAGTAATTCCGCTAGAAGACCATAGAACAGTTACTAGAGAATGGTATAGCAAAGCTGATCTGCTTTAAGATTTCGGGATGTTGGATAGCGAGCGCCCAAGGAGCGGCGTCCGTGACCTTCTTTTTACCGAGATAACACGCTCGCTCACACAGTTGCTAGAACTATGGACATTTGACAACTTTGGAGTACAAATGTTACGCTATCCTCCGTACAGCCCAGATTTAAGCTCCAAGCAATTTCCAACGGCCAAATAATGCTTCGTGGGCGATTTAGCAATGCAGACGAGGCTGTCGAAGAATTTCGGCGGCTACTTTTCGACCTTCCGAAAGACACGTTTTTTAAATGTCTTGAAAGCTGGTTCACCCGAATGCATAAATGCATTAGGATTGGAGGAGTATATTTTGAAAAGCTGTCTATATTTTTTTTTTATATTTGAACTATTTCTCTTATCAGTAAACATTTTTTTAATGCGAAAATAAATTACGTTTTGTTAATTAAAATGGAAGTTAGGTATATAAAAGCAGCTTTCGGAAATCTGCCGAAAGTGAGTGTTGACATGGTAATTAAGCTTTTTGTTGCAAGTGCACCGTTTCAAGTGTAGAAATATGTCAGATCAACAACAGAATCTTATGGCAAAAAAATAATCACATTTATCCAGATAAAAGAGAGGGAGAATTGTGAACAATTAAAGTATAGTGTAATTAGTACGGTAGTACACAAAGAAGGTTATCATGTGGCAACCATCATAAATGAAGTAAAAGGCTTGGTTCAATGTTCCTGTCAATGCGAAGATTGTGCAGCTTTCGAGTTATCTACTCGTAAAGAAGTACGGTTATTTTAAAAAGTAGCTGTTATACTAGTCCATATCTTTACAACTAAAATATATATCCAGGTGGGTGTGAACATGCTGCTTATCAGTTCTATAGTTTAGAGAAATAATTGTAAATGCCAAAACATTTAACTCAGTTTGCGGACAAGTCTTTCGCTGTGCAAGCTGTAAGATCATGGAACAACTTGCCTGAAATAATTCGACAAGCCAAAAATTTGTCTACTTTTAAAAAGCTGGTGTAGGACCATTATTTATCATTATGATTTCTTTTTCTTTTTAACTCTCTTTAGCATATTATATTTAGTCTGTGTATGTATTGTATATAAAGACATGTACGAGTATATTTTATATATATAAGTGTAAGTATATTGATATTTATGTAAGTATATATGTATCTGTATGTGTGTGTGTGTTACTTGTATGTGAGCTACCCAAAATATTTGGATAACGAAAATCCGTGTCATGGATGTCTGGAAGAGATCGCCGTGAGCGATAAGACCGCCTATTGTTACATATTTTGCATATTTTGTAACTCATCCTATGTTTTGTTTTGTAATGTTGTATGTATACAATAAATATATAAATAAAAATAATCAAATATATGTATACCAAAATAATGAATGTATATTTTAGGTGGACCTTTTTAAAGTATTTGTTTAATATATTTTAATACATAATATTTTATTTCAGAACTGTGTTGAGCTCAATGAACGCATAGGCACAAAATAGAAATAAACACGGGTTTTTCGCGAAATATTAGTGGAATCTTTAACTGATGTTGAAGGATAGTCCATATTTATAGTAGCTTGATGCATCTATTTATTTAAAAAAAGTCACAAGATTCATAACTTTAAGCAACTATGAAAGCCAGCAACGAACAGGCGACGAACAAACATGGCCAGTGACAGACAGGAGTGACAGGAGTAAAATTTAAACTGTCAGTTTGAAACCGCACTTTTTGATAGTGAATTATAGTATTTTATTTTTTTCCCTAATCGTGGTCACATAAAATCGTGATCACTTTCAAATGAAATTAAAAATAAAAATACTGTATCTGCCCTATTTACGTAAGTACGTGATGTTTACTTCGTAAATAAGTTTTAATTCAACAAACAAATAAACCCTGACCTCCTTGAGCTTATTAATTACATTCTATTGCAACGTGTAATGTCTACTATGAGCGGTTGTCGTCCGCTCTTATTTAATTTTTCCTTTCAATCAATTCAAAAAATTTCTCATCTTATTCTAGAAGTACACGATTGACAGTAATAGGCTTACCCCCTGATACGTAACTGGGACTAAAACTAATAATGATAATAGTACTTTATTCTCATCCTATGTTGTAGTTTCTCTTCTATATATCTTTAACATGTAAGCGTATAATAAGTATTACCTTCTCTTTTAGTTTAATACTCTAACTGCACACTCGACTCAAAGTCGCTAAACTTTGTTTAGCACTGTAGCTTTTGCTTTACTCGTGTAGCGTTTACATCTTAAGCTTATCAAAAAAACTTTGCGTAATATGATTAAAATAAAATAATTTTACGATCTAAAGCTACGTGTTCGACTTTAGAGTCTTATCTCCGACGCGGAACCTATAAAATGGTCTGTAATGCTGTGAATCCTAATACAGTAGCGATCGGTTATCTATAGTCATAAGCAACAAGTTTCATTGTCACCCACACAAAGAAACCCGCTAATGTTAAATCGCAAGTGACAGCGCGGCCCCTTCGACACGCTAAGTAATTAAGCGCTTCGTCACCACCACGCTGCGATACACGCCGAGTCGCCTGTCGCACGTCGGCCGTCGCATGTCGCAAGTCGCAGCGTTGACAGGCGACGCATAGCGGCAGCGTTATACCTCCGCACTGACACTCACAACATCACTTAACCTTACGTTCCTCTCATTTACGTTAAGCACGCACCATATCATTATGGTACACACTCCGTCGCAATCGAGCTCACTTGACAGGTCTGGAGCGAGCGACCGTCTGGTGTTAGCTACTGTACGGACTTATACGAATAATATAGACGTGTTCGAGCTTTGCTGTTTAAACGTCCAAGTCTATACAGTCTGCAATGTAAAGACGCTTGGATAATTTCTTTTGTTTCTTGAATTTGGGTTTGGTGGATTATAATTATAGCAAAAATTTTAGGGAGAGGCAAAACAGCTTATGAAATGTGAAAGGCTTACCTCTCGACAGATAGGTATTAGATTTCGAGGCAAAGGAATCTTACTGGCATGGCGAACTGCGGCACCCCCACAATAAAATGATCACATTGAGTAAGAAGATGTCGTCACGGCGACCTTTGTGCCTTTGTGCCTTCTATGTAAAGTATAATAATAATATCTCTTTACTATATGATATGATGGGTTGCAACGTGTTCACGTCTCCTTAGACTACATTAGAGCGACATCGAGTGACAGTAACAAATGTTAGTACTAATATCTAACACATACACAGAACGTCTATTCTTCCTTCGAAGAATTCAGACGTCGAGTACAATCTTATTTCGTACAATTATCGAGCTCACATCACACATTTCATTCGATAATGCGCACTAATAAATACTTTTTACACCTTCAATGTCAGTGTCTACATCTCACATAAAATAAAGTCTATTAAGTAAAACTCGTCGAAGGTGTAAAGAAGACATCACACGCTCAGAATAAAGGGTGCTAAGGAGTTTAGTGTACAATAAACCTGTGCGTTGTAAACATTCACGTGATATCCGAGCTCGGCAACCCTCGACACACACACACACACACACACACACACACACTCACACACACACATACATACATACATACACACATGTACACGCGCCTCTTACGATAACTGATATAATATGACTTTTACTGCAGACGTTCTGTTAGAGTGAGATTAGGTGGCCCTAAAAAGATTTATTATTAGACAATATATAATTTGTACCGATGTCTGTAAAACCACACACTTGGTTTACATTAAGGTTGTTCGGAGGTTACGCGCATTTCTATATCTATGATAAACATTTTTTTTTAATTTGCTTGGAAGTTTTCATGTTTTACAGGTAAAATGTGTTAAAACCTATTTTGGCACTTTGAAAATATTAACATTCGTTCGCTGCCCACGCGATGTTGTAGTTACAGTGTGTTCGGAAACATCTCGCAGCCAATAATACGATCAGACACGTTTGATGATACAATCAAGAAGTGTTACACTGTCTAGATTGCTTTGGCACAGACACTTTGTGAGCGCCGTGAAATACTTTTAATGAAACTGCATTGATATCGAGATACAAGCGGAAACGACCATGAGTGCAATATTGGTGCTCTAAAGCACACGAAGATTGTCTTATATTAATTACACGAATAAATCAAAACCGTTTTAAGCTAATACTTTTTGTATTTTCTTTAGTAGCATGAATAAAACAAATTATAAATGATCGTTAAACCGCTAAACACGGGATAGGGAGAGACCATGTTGAGATAATCCCATGTACGAGTACAATAATCGTGATTTGGAATAAATTGATTAATTGAACAACTAATTTATTGCCCTCACCTATTTATATACCCCCTACATACTTACGTACATTTTTTTTCATTCTTAAAATACTTGTACGATGGTGGGACTTACTTATTAATGTAATAGGTACTCATTAACCCACATATTTGTGGGTTAAATGCTGCTATGCAGTGAATTAAAATAAAATAATAGGTATTATTATAACTATCTGATGATTTACTCGTAAGTGTGGCCATGATCATTGTTTGTTCGATGTCGTTTATACTCGTAGATCGTCTGTGTCGGTTAGATACGGGTTATTAGTTAATAACTAATAACTTTACTTTTGTCAAATTGTAGCAGCGCCTTTACGTGAATGTTGAACCATAACTATTATTATTACATAAATATTATATTAAATAAATATTGTAGTTTCACTTTTCTCATATGTTACCTAGGCACACCAATTTATGTGACATACCCAAAGGGAAATTAAGGGCGTTCCTTAATAATAATATTTAAGCGAAGAAACGTAAAAAATCATGTTATTTTTCAAATTTAAATTCGTGTCCATAAAAACACTGTTACACAATCCCAAACGATCGATATCATTTGTACACATCAACTCCCATAGATGGTAGGAATAAAGAATTTAATAAAAAAGGGAGTGTCGGAGCATTACTGACTGTTTTTCACGAAATTTAAAAAACAACATTCATATTTATCTCAAGGACACTTGATAACTAGATGAGTAATACTTATATGACATTAAGTGATCAGTGTACATTCACATGTGCGTGTGAAGGTTCCAATATATTTGAGTGTATTGGTTACGTCATGTCATCAGAGAACAGGTCTGTTGTTTTTACAGCCCGAAGAGTAACAAGGAAATGAGCAATTCTAAATGCAAATGATGAGCAGTCTCATCGTTGACTTGTTTTAATAAACTAAACTACAAAATGCACGATATTGAATAACACAATAACCTACTTCTATGGAAATAAGATATGAATCTATTAAGATAAGAAGAAACAAACTCGAGTTCTTAGAAATGTTAAATTTTCCAATAATATTTTAAGTCATTTTAATTCTTTAAATCAATTTATAGTAAAAGTGATACTTAAACATTTCGAGCTAAGTTTCAAGATGTTCGTGTGGTGAACTCAACTGTTTATAACATCTTACTTAAGTCGAGGCATGGGCGGCTTCTATATTTTAGGAGTGATGATTTAAATATGATTAATAATATTGTTAAGACCACTGAAATAAATGTAGGTCTTAGACCATAATATATGTACGTATACGTTGAGTGGTTTGAGTCAGAATCCTGAGCCTCGAGAAATCAAGAGCTTGAAATCTCAACTCATCTTGGAGGAAAGACTGAGGCAACCAAACACCGGGCACTTCATTTTTGGAGCGATAAGGCCCGTCATAACGCAGTGATTAAAGAGGAACCACGAAACTACCATTAGGCGATACGTCTGCTCGTCTGTTTGTTTGCCCCCTATGTAAAAAAAAACAACCAACTCAAGAGGGTTAGAGGGGCCTTAGACTGTATAAGAATACAGTCAAATGCGTCTCATTACCGAGAAAGGTCACTTCGGTAATGAACTGTGTCTCTACCTTGCGGATCTAGGAGCGAATGCTTACGTACAACTTGTAAAGATGGCGATAATGAATTCTTATTTTGCAGTATTACTAAAACATACATATAACAATAAGTAGGAAAACAAGAATTGTATATTGTTACTACAAGTATCATGAATTGACAAAAATAAGAACATGAATTCGAAAAAAGTAAATGTTCACGACAAAGTCAAAACACATTTCAAATAATTAAAATAGCATGGGCGGTTACTCCTGGGCGCTTTCGTCATAGCACAAAAGCATCAAACGTTGTCCTGTTAACATTTATTTTAATTTGCATAAAAAAAAAATGAGAGGTGTCAAGGGACACCCGGATGGAACGACGTACGTACGAACGTACTATATATATATATATATATATATATATATATATATATATATAGTACGTTCGTACGTACGTCGTTCCATCTCGACTTCGTAAACACAACAGCGTATAGGTTAGAACACGCACGGCTTGCTAAATACATACATTCTGGTATTTTTCTGCTCTTCAGAGCCGTTTACACTTCGGATTTGTCAAGTCGAAGATGTCCACTTTGAAATAAGCCCAAATTCGGGTATCCTGGGATTAAAATTGACGAAAAGAGAAGTTGAGGGGGGCGGGGGGGATGTATCACAGTGATGGAAAGTGAAAGTTGTTTTGGAGCCAAAAGATCAGGCAGATTCTCCTGATTCCAACGAGCCCAAACACAAGGGGGTTAGGGTATTTGGTTATAAAGTTGGGTTAAGGGGGGGTGAAGTATAATTAAGAGAGGGGTGGGGGATAAGTCGAATATTAAGGGTATTGATTCCTGACAAATTCAGGCGGTGTAAGGGGGCCCTAAAAAATGTCTGCGAGCGATAGTTTCGGTTGGGGTGAATAGATTGGGGGTGCTATGCTGGATAAAGAAGCCCCAAAAAAGGGGTTGAAAATATAGGTAAAGGGGAGGGGGGGGGTAAGTATTAGGGTGGGGCACCTCGACTGAGAAGTATGGCGGTATCGAAGAACTCGACTTCACGATGTGACGAAGTAAGTGATCCAGGAGTATGTGGGGAAAATTTTAACCTCCCTGTGGTACCACTACATTTCTTGGGTAAACACACACAATATGGTATACTAAATTCGTCTTGACAAAAAGAGTCGTTACATTTTAAAAAGTGTCGAAAGTGTCGTTACAATTCTGTATAGCCCCCTTTCGTAACGCGCGATAACGAACTTCGTTCCAATAACTCCTTCTTTTCTGTCTTTTCATTTTTCGAAAGTATTTGGTAACTTCTCTTTTTCCATTAATAACAATTCATTTTCATTTATATTCATTTAATCATTTACAAACCAATAGGTATTATATTATGATCAACTTTAACAGAATTTGCAAATGAGTTATAAAGTTGTAGGTTGTTAATTGTCTCTCTTGTAAAAATATTTTGGTGTCCGATTGTTATAAATTTTTTGGATATAAAATGTTTATTATTATTATTTGGGCTTGTAATTAAATGGTTTATAAAAAGGTCGTAAATGGTTAAGTGGTTACAATGACTACTACTGATCACCAACATCTCTACAACCGTTGTGTGTTATTTATTGATACCTACCTATATGATACGAGTATGTGTCATTACATGAAGTGTTTACGGCCTAAACTGCAGAGTTTTCACCTCTTATTCATCTCAGTCTTCCTATTTTTTTAAATACAACTTCCAAATTAGGAATATAGATCCTGTGTCGCGGGGGACTTTCCAAACATAAATAAATCGGACATAAATAACAGCCAGACTCAGATCAATAATTTGCGGATCACACAAAGTGTGGTATCATGTAGGATTTGAAGCCACAACGTTTAGCGCTGTACAAAGCGACGTGGCGACCACTTAATTCACTTTTTTTTTTTTTTTTTTTACGTGTGGAAACCCCCTCGGGCCGTCACCCCGCCGGGGTTTGCGGCGGGGCGGTGTGTCGGAATCGAACCGACTAAAACCACACGGTGTGCCAACTCTGCGCCTGAGAAGGGAGGGGTCCGGGAATTGCAGATATTACACTACCGGACCCCTCCCAGCGCCTGCCCGCACTGAAGCGGGCACCTTCTTCAAAAATAAAATCTCAATTTAGGCGACGCACGGCACACGCGTACGTCGCCCCCTCGCGGTTGGCCTGTATTGCGGATGGAGGGGAAAACCCATCCCGTCCATCCGCGGCCACACTCAGGGCGGCATGAGGCGCTGATAGGCGCGCCTCCGCCGCCCCGTGCGCCGGCGGCGGATCGGGTCCGAGTGGATATCGTCCTCTCGGGCCTTCTCCGCCGCCTCCTTCTGCGAAATTACGTCTTCGCAGAAGGTCGCGACCGCGGTAAAACTGCTGTCGCTACCGGCCATGGACAGTACGACGGCCGGTAGCGACAGATCTCCTCCGATGACTGCAGTGAGGGCCCGGCGCTGCTCCGCCCAAGCGGGGCAGAACTCCAGCGTATGCTGGGCCGAGTCCTCACTGCAGTCGCAGTGGTGGCAGGCGGGACTCAATTCCCTCCTAGCGACCGAGTGCAGGTACTTCCCGAAGCAACCGTGCCCGGAAAGCACCTGCGTCAGTCGGAAGGAAAGAGTCCCGTGCTGCCGCCCTGTGGGCACTCGAGGATGACCGGCTGGAGCGCCTCCACGGTGGCAAAGCCAGCGCATGGAGCCTCCAGCCGGGAAGACCAACGAGCCATCGTGGCTCGGCGAGCGGCTTCACGCCAATCGCGTACCTCTTCGGGCGGAGGACGATACCCGTTCTCCGCCCGATATTCAGCCGCTCGCCGATAAACTTCGGCGAGCACTTCCGCCTCCAAATCCCACGGGGGTGTTCCGGCCAAGGCGCACGCCGCCTCCGTCGACACGGTGCGGTATCCGCGTATGGCTCTGACCGCCAATACCCTCTGAGGCCGCCAGAGGCGTGCCTTATTCTGGGCGGTCAGAGCCGGGACCCACACCGGTGACCCATAAAGGGCCATCGACCGGACCACCCCCGTGTAGAGGTTCCTAGTAGCGACGCTGGCTCCACCCAAGTTGGGCAAAAGACGCCCAAGGGCGGAGGCAGCGCCGACCAGCTTAGGGCCAAGCTGTCGGAAGTGCTCGTCGAAGAGCCACCTACCGTCGAGGATCAGGCCCAGATGCTCCATCTGGGCCCGAACCGGTACGAGGACCGAGTTGACTTCGATAGAGGCGCCGGGGGGTGGACCACGACGGGGCCCATGGAAGAGCAGGGCCTCCGTCTTGTCAAGGGCCACCCGTAAGCCCAGCGCCTCGATGCGCCCAACCACCAGAGAAACACCCCTGGTGGCCAGGCGCGCCGCCTCTTGCAAATTCGCCCCCCGGGCTGTGACAAGAGTGTCATCGGCGTAACAAATTACGCCCAGCCCGGGAGGCAGACGACTTCGAAGGACCCAGTCGTACCCCACGTTCCACAGGAGTGGTCCGAGGACAGACCCCTGCGGAACGCCGCACGACATGGGTCGCCGTCTCAAGACGCCCTCTCGGTCCTCGTACACGACGGTACGCTCCTCTAAATAGTCTGCCACCAGCCGCCTCAGGTACTCTGGCACCCACCACTTAATTCACTAGGCCAACCGTGCAGTCCAATTTATAGTACATTAATAGTACATTATTTAGCTCTCTCAATTTCTCTATTCCATAACAGTTCAAATCTTCAAGATAAAGTAGTTGTTAACTAAATGTAAGTACCAAACAAACAAACAATAACAAACCTGTAAGTGAGATGAAACTGTGTGTCCACACTGCGCTAACAATTGCATGTCGCTCACAGAACTCTGCTTGCAAGTAGGTATAGAATCTATATTTATAAAAAAAAAACTGTTTCCACGATAAGCGGCAGTCTTCTAATTAGATGTTTTTACTTGGATATCGATTTAAAATATGTGGCAAAAAACTATATTTCTCACAAAAAATAGAGTAATATTGTAGAAGTGCTCAATAATAAATAACAAATAAATAATAAATAAATATTTCGGACATGTTACACACAACGCCATCTAGTTCCAAGCTAAGCAGAGCTTGTGTTATGGGTACTAGACAATTGATATAAATACATATATACTTCTTTTTTTTGTAAATACATACATATTATAAATAGAAAACTCCCAAACTCCGAAACAAATATTTGTAGATTATACAAACATTTGGTCCGACTCGGGAATCGAACCCGAGACCTCAAGAACAGCAGTCGCATACGCTACCACAGCGCCACAGAGGTAATAACAACAGCCTCACACGTTTCATACACATTCGTCTGATCTTAACCAGCCTGTGCTGTGGTACCAACTGCTGATAAACATAATATTTAGTTCGTGCAAAATAAACACATTTGTGCGGAAGGCCGTCCATGAGATCTGAAACATTCGCTTCCAACATCACATTTCTGCTTTCCCCAACGTCCATGTCTCGGCCCCGTAGTTGAATATAGAGAATGCCAAGGTCTTTACCAGTTTCATTTTGGTTTCACGGTAGATGTTACGATTTCTCCATATTCCTTGTAACTGGATCACACCATGTACCAATAAATTTATGTGTTGTAGCTTTTCTAGAGCTTGAGTTTTCTAATTTTCTGTTATCATCTGGGAAGTGTAAGAAAAGAGGCAAATAACAGTGTTAAGGGTTTCAATGTTTCCAAGGCCTATAACGACATGGAAATGTTTAACATGTTGTACTGGGTATTCAGCGCCCTAACAGTAATAGTTACCACCTAGTGTAGTCATTAATTCTACTAGGCTTATACAGTTTACAAAAACACTTGAATTGTAAATAGAAATAAATAAATATAATAGTGAAAAGTATAGCCTATTTTGCTTTAAATACAATATATGTTTCAATCTCGTTTATTTACTTGTGTTTTCAATTACATTGAAATGGATTTGATGATCCAACAGTGATTTAAGGAAACGTTAGCACAAAGCGGGCTTTCAACGAACGATCTTAATAAGTATAGAGTATCAGTTCTCAATGAAATTAATTTAAAGAGTTAATTTGTTGAGTTTCATGAAAGCCTTAAATTTTGCAAAAGCTACAGATCCATTTGAATATTGAAACGTTGCGGTAAACGATTGGAAAATTACACTTTTGAACTGATCTTCGTTCAAACATTGAAAGCTTCGTGTGCTCGTGGCCAATAATAGGCTCAGTTCATTAGTCCTCAAAGCCCTCGAGGCTTGAGTACGGGGAGCAAAACGTCTTAAAACTCATTAACGAGCACACGAATTTATGCCATAATTAAATTCACGTTAACTACCAAGTTGTGCCGCAATACTTTGAACTTGTGATGACAAAAGACTAAACTCTCAAAGTCAATATAAAGTTGACAATTTGTGCCGAACGGTAGCGGAAGTGCCTTACAGTCACAATTCAATACTCACAATCCGTCTGCGCTGGTTGCAAGAGTTCAGCTTGCTTCAAAGCAAGTTTGGTTCTATTCGAACTAACCAGTTCACTCTCATATAAATTCACCTTTTCAAATAAAAAAATAAGTAATAGCTTGCGGCTTCCCTCACATTGTATTTATTTTTGTATCCCTCGAAAAAAGTATTTTTTTTATATAAATGGGTCCCGGTTGTTTTCCCTGTAGGTACATCTGATAAGGTCTGCAAAATATTATAGTGAACGTTTTTGTGGTTAAGGTGTGGAAGTGTGACAAACAACTCACTTTTACATTCATATAATTAATATAGTTTGAAAATTCTAAAAAACATGTATTTATATCAGTTGTCTCGTACCCATAATACAAGCTCTGCTTAGCTTAGGACTAGATGGTGTGGTGTGTTAGATGTCCGAAACATTTATTATTATTCTCGATTTGAAATTACTCGTATGTTGCTTCTTGAGCCCCATGATACATGGATAATGGTAGTAAAGTCTTGGCCGTCCACTCCACGCTTACATTAATCGGAAAAGTTTAGGGTTTCATGTAACATTTTATGACTTATTCTAGTAATAATGAAATAATGCCGTATTTTGCCTGAAGTAGATAAAAAACAAGGGTGCCGGCACCCTTCCGGCGGAAACTCGTGTCTCCGGCCCTCCCTTCCGATTCGGGAGCTGTTCAAAACAAATTGTACTTTGTATAAAATAATAATGTAGAAAAAGTGTTGAAAACGTTAAATTCTATGAAACATTTAATAAACTCTACATTAAATAACTATGGACATTACTGCATACTGCAGTCCATGTGCCAGGCGGCCAATTTGTTGTAACACGAGTGCCTCTGCTTTCCCCTCGCTAAAGCTAAACGATAAAGAATTATAATACAACAAGCCTATAGGTTTGTATGTATGTACGTATATGCAGACAGCCGACAAATGGTGCTGTGAAGATAAAACGAAAAATCCAAACTCATCGGCCTTACGCCTTTTGTTTCTTATTCATTGACTTTCAGAACTCTCTTGCGATATTTAACAGCCATGCTTTTGTATAGCCATAGGGAGTGTGTTTCCATGTGTAAGTATTGTAAAACACACCACATTGACACGTTGACGACGTTGCGACATGATTTATGATCACATTTCAGTTTATTTGATTCGAATCATGTGCGAGTTCCGACATGATATCGCACGTTGTTGACGGAGCGAAATCTTATGTTTTCTCATAGTCATTTATTTGGTTATTTTTGAGATTATTCCAGTGTGTATATGTTACTGTGGACTAATATTAAATGTTTTCTTATTTCTTACAGTAGATTTCACAATGGAATGTCTCTCTCACATATATTCTGTCATTTACAGTGGTAATTGTGTTGTGTTGTGTAAATCAAGATGTAATATCACCCGAATAGCTGGATGAGTAAACTGAGATGAGTGTTAATTAATATTTTTTTATGAATTATGGAAGTCAACCGTCTTCAAAGATCCCTGTTTTTGAATAACATTTGACGTCACCAAAGCTCTTCATTCATTAAAATAATGAATGTCAGCTCTCAGATCTCAGACTTCTGTTGTCATTAATTGAATGACTATTGTTTCTTTCTGAAACTGGCCCTGATTTAATTAAGCTGCTTAAACTCGTCAAAAGTTTGTTTATTTCATTTAAAAGTGCTACTTTGTGATGCTGTTCTTGATACTCTATTATTTATAGGTAAATAAAGAGTCAAAACATTTTAGTTTAAATTAACAGTTGGACCATTTGGATATAACTTAGTGTTTTATTTTTAGTGTTAGGGACACAGAAAAAAGAGACATTGAGAAAAAGGTTAAATGGGATAGTGTAGTGTGAGAGAAATGCAACTTAAACATCAATAATCCGTTGGTGTGGGTATCGTGTACCCGTATATCCGTAATCCGTATATCCGTCCTGTGATTGCAGATACCACGGGACGAGGACATCGTGTAGATAACAAGAGGTGTGTGGTTTAAACAAACATCAGTATTAGTTACATTTAATTACATTTGCACAATATTCTCGCTATGTAATATTTGCTAGTATAATATAACACAGCTGTAAAGAAAAATAACGAGGAACAATAAAAAACAATATTTCGTATGACCCAAAATGCTTTTTGTCTCGAATTAACGGTTGTTAAAAATAATTAGATTGTAATAAACTAATCAACTGTTGTTGTAATAACAACAACTTGATGTAAATTGTTATTTTATATTACATTATATACAAGTAACTTGTGACGCGTCTGGTGTTGCGGGTGTCTATGGGCGGCGGTGATAGCTTACCATTAGGTGATATGTCTGATCGTTTGCCTCCTATACAATAAAAAAAGAAGTTTCTTTAAAGTATCTTTTAAGACCTTACTAGTTGGATAATTATTACCTACTCTAAAATTAACTGAGCTATAATAGTATTTTTAGGGTTCCGTAATTCGAGTCTCAGAGCCTTTATAGTTTTGTCATATCCGCCCGTCCGTCGTGGGCTTACCTTCCAAACGGTTAGCCGTTTGCGAGCTATTCAACTTTAAAGTGCATGATGGTAGTCTATGTGATGAACTTTGATGGAAAACCATAACTTAGATAGCTTAGATAGGCTTAGGTAACTTTGTTAGTTCAAGAGTTATAAAGGCCTCACTTGTAAAATGCGCTTATTTGTAAAACTTTGTATAAAAATAACGAAATGATAAGTATATATTACTCATAGTAATAAACATAAATCAAGCCTTCTGAATTCACGTGCCATTACGGGTGACTACGAAACCCTATTTCTATATTTATTCTATACGTGACCAATAACAAACCTTCAAGAAAAGAGCGTAGTCCTTCTTAAAAGGCCGGCAACGCACTTGTAACGCCTCTGGTGTTGCGGGTGTCCATGGGCGGCGGTAATCGTTTACCATCAGGCGATACGTCTGTTCGTTTGCCCCCTATACAATAAAATAAAAGCACTTGACCGGTTGTTTCTAATTTCGTGCCTTAAAGCGAACAATTGGGATTTTGTTACAGTATAAGCCAGATAAGCAAATGTTTTTAGCCAACTTATACAGAGAATTAGAGAAGTCAAAAGACTACAGTGTCCTGAAACAATAATATGTAAGCAATAAAATTCGAAAGCGAACGACACGCGTAAACTCAAGAAATATTGCATTTCATGTTTAAATATATTATAATACGTTATACTCGTATATTTACGTTATGGAAGTTGCTTTCCCTGAAACATTCTAAGCGCTGCTCTCCCTATGACTATTTGTCAACGGCGCCAAGTAACTGCCAAGAAAGCAGAACTGTTTGACGTCGTTGTGTGAACCCATGATGAACCCCTAAAGTGAAGCGAAGGGCGCAGGTTAACACAGATATTATATACACG
This sequence comes from Spilarctia lutea, assembly GCA_916048165.1. NCBI lineage: Eukaryota > Metazoa > Arthropoda > Insecta > Lepidoptera > Erebidae > Spilarctia > Spilarctia lutea. The sequence continues at coordinate 219,660 of OU696480.1, forward strand.
GAATGCCAGTTTCCTGAACACGTTTACATTCTCGTAACCGGTTATGGTTTAATATTCATAATTAGATGACGTTAAACAGCTATTGCGCTGTTTTGGGAGCGTTTTATGAGTTTATGACTGCCGCCATATTTGACTATTAACTACGTCATGATGAACATAAATAACTATTGTGCGGATATAGGCAATATTCGTTAGCTGCGTGAGACTAAACGAAAGATACACGCATACACCAATGCCTCTTCTCATTATACGAAAGGTAGAAGCACAATAAACGGTCACATTTTGAATTTGGATTAAAAATTGGTTTAATTTTCAAAATAAAGTCTATTCGTATCGATCGTTTAGTTTAGGAATATGATGATGATGTTCGGAGTGTGTTGGATGTAAAGGAGAAGTAAACATAGTGAAGCAATAGCTCGAGCAGGTCAGGCTGGCCGACATCTGTAACTGGAAAGTCTGTACTCTGTAAACAGTTTTAATAAAACTATTTATAGTCTTGGAGATTCTGATTTTGCCAAAAAAAAAAATAATGAAATTGAATACATTCTATTATAGTCATACACATTTTCTTTTTCCTCTGTTTGGGATATTTACAGCGATATTATAAAACAGAACAAACTACAAATTAACATCTGATAACCAACAATGAACAAATATGTGCTGTTAGGACACATGTGTGGTATCAAATTAAACTTTACCTACCAACGTGAGTTTAAACACGATAAGGACTTTGGTTATTTCATCATTTAAAATTGCATGTAATCCTGATTTCTGTATTTTGCATTGAAACCGAACTATTTAGATGCTTTCGGACTATTAGAGTTGCACTTTCTTGGTTTGATCAAATTTTAATGCGTTTTATTTGTTCGTTTCGTACAACATGCAATTGTAGTCTTCGCACCGTTACCTCAGGCTGACGGTTACTTTTATCTCATCAGTGAGCCAATACATTCCGAAGAACGGGATAGTGCAGTGTCACGTGAATGTAACCCACCAGACCTAACTCTTTGCGAGTCTTTGCCGATCTTAAAAAATGGGAAACCAGTCAGAGGATGATGACAAAAATGAACAAAGGAAAATAGTAGAGCAAAATGGCTGCAATCTTGACGTTTCTTGGTAAAAGTGCAAAGCAATTGTTTCGTCAAACGCGCCCCAGTTTTAATTCATCCATTGATACAATTTTATTTTTCGAATTTATGTGTTATTTAGTGCGGATCGGTTATAGCTTACCGTAAATATCATAATAGCGGATATTTACGATCCCCATAGTCCCACGTCCAAGTTACGGCATTACTTCGCTCTACCTTCATAATTAATACCTACCAGTACCAACATGTGTTTGTAGAGAATTAATATTGTAATGAGCAATTTCATATGATAATTTATTGTTAGTGAAGTCTAGGTCGTATCTTTAGTCTTTGAACTTGTCAGTAATTGTGAAAAGTACATTTGTAATTTATAAAATATTTAATGTAGTGTTTAAATAGTATATATTTAAGTGTAGGCGAACTGTCCGATCATCTCTAACATAATCTTGGTTAATACTCGTAGTTTGTTACTAGTACTACTTGTTGTCGCGCCGTGTATTTTCATAGGTTTTGTGAAACACTGGTAGTGTCAGACAAGCAAATATTATTTTCCCTAAATTGATAAGCCTCACAGTACATAGTGAACACTTACTCCATATGGTGCACATGATTACTGAAACTCAAAATTGCACGTTCGCCGGCGCCGCTCGGCTCGGCCGCGTGTGAATCACAACTTTTATTCCAACCACAAGTCTACGAGATTTACGATTTTAGCGAGAAACAAGGGCACATGTGTTGTTTAACTGTTGTGTTTGAATATTACTGTAACAAACATTGTAAGAAAATAATTTGGCAAACTTTAAAATTGTTTATAATGACTCACCGTGGCGTTAAGTAATTGGGCAAAATAAATGAGTGTCGATTGGCGGTCAGAGATGCGCCGGGGTGGTGTTGCGGACTCACACACGTGTTGCACTGACAGTGCGGGGCACTACGCGCGAGCGGAGCGGAGCGGAGCTGGGCGGGCGTCGGCGCGGTCGGCACGCGTGCCCTCACACTAGCGACTGCCGCGCGCCAAGCGCTCGCCGCGCGCCATCAAGCCGGCCGCCACTCGGCACAGCACGAGAACTCGGTACTGACACCTCGACCATTATATGTCACACTTTGTCATTTATTTGATGGGAATCAGTTATTTCATGATGTCTTTAAACCCATCTTCTACTGAACCTTTTTCTCAAACTAGGTTGAGGTCATGGTAAAATCTATAAAAAAGTTATAATATCGTATGTTAATTTGTCTGTAAACGCTGCGGCTAAGTTTAACGATTTATTTTTATTATTATACTCGTACTACCAATCTTTAGTTTGACAAAACTATAATAAGATTGTGTCCATTAACACTTTTCTCATTGTCTCTAATTAATTGAGGACACTCTGTTCTTGTGTTTTTATAATACACTGCACTATAATGGTAATATTTTGTTCACTTCACACTATCACTCAACTAACTCAAAGGGTTTTATCTTTTAAGTCTCCTTATAATGTCCGCATTGTTAAAAACGTTTACGTGATGATGAAGTCGGCGTTCATGAGCTTCTATTCGGCGTACTTCGATGTAATGTCTGCGACGAGTTCTGCTTTAAGGTCCCGATGTGAACCAATTTAGATTCGCTTAATTTTATTAGCCATTAATTCGTCTAATCACAAATGGTGTTCACTGCTACTTAAAGTTTACCTACTGCTTCCTTGTGTGAAGACGCAATGGCCACAATAGCCGTGTCACCTGCAAAGGTTGCAATTATATTTTTGTTTAATTCTGGCATGTCAGAAGTGTATAATAGGTACAGTCCTAGAACACATCCTTGTGGTATCCCAGCTTTAATAGGTTTCAAATTAGAATATGCATCTCCTTCTCTTACTCTGAACATGCTATCAGATATATAGGACTTCAAGATGTTTGTAAAGGGTTTTGGTAACACTTTCTTAATTGTGTGGACAAGTCCATCATATCGTACTTTATCAATTGCTTGTGCTACGTCTAAATAGACTGTGGAACATACTTCCTTTTTTTCTAAAGTTTTTTCTATTATATTATTAATTCTGTGAACTTGGTCTTTGGTAGGATGTTTTTCAAAATAATTTAGATATTATTGGTAATAAAGAAATGGGCCTACATGAGGTGGTTTCATGTAGTGGTTTGCTAGGTTTTGGTAACATTATTAACTCTGCTTATTCTTTAGATTTTAGTCTAAATGTTGCATTTATAAGCATAGTGAGCTTAACTATTGCTATTCGTGAAAAAATATTTAAAACCTCCTCAGTTATTAGATCCTAACCAGGAGACTTTTTATGGTTTAGCAATTTAATTTCTCTGCACAGTTCTTTGGAGTTATAAGCCTTATATCTTCTTCATAATTTATGTTTCCGTTTTGACATGTTTCGACCTCAGTATTTGCTACATTCGAATGAAATATTTCCTCTAAATGACCAGCTTTCTGATCATTACTTGCAGTCCATTGCCCACTTTCTTCTCTAATGGGTGGTATCTATAACGGGTCTTTTTAAATTCTTTGTGACCTTTCATAACGAATAATCTGTAGTGCTGTCACTGGTTAGTTAATTTAGGTAAGTACACATACATTCATCTTTGAACTGTTGTATTACTCGAGTAAGCTTTTTTGTGATTTTATTCAATAATGTTTTGTTCGAAGGGTACCTTGTTTGCTGCCACCCTTGTCTCTGTTTACATTATGAACTGGAAATGAACATGTCGATAACAATTTTTTAGAACAAGTTAAAGATCTGGTAGGTACGAATTGGTGTCTACTAATATATCAAACACAATAAAGTTTATGAACTCTGCTCTGAACTATGAAATGAGTTTGTAGTGAGTTCACAAACGAGTTTAGTGTCTCCGTGTATCTTGGTGGATGAACTCATTGTCCGTAAACACTTACAGTGGAGGAATTTAGTAAAGTAGTTAAAGGTCTTTGTCAACGAGGCTCATAGTACGGTAAATATGACTTCGAATTTCAAAACATGAACAATTACAATATAAGTACGTTCTGAAGGTATTCAACACAAAATGAGCACAAACTCGATTGTGTACGGTAATGCGAAGTTTACGCGCTCCGCGCTGTAACGCTTTAATGCGCCTTGACAATATTTCAATCAAATACAACAGCGTTTAGCGTGTGCTCGCCGCGTCTCGCCGCAGCGCGTGATAACGAACCGCATGACCAATCGCCTCTGAGTCCGTACTACACAAACGTACTTGCTCTAAATATGATGTTTGCTAAGCACCAACAAATAGGCTCATAAAGAAAAGTTGATTTGTTTCAGCTGAATACGAATGTATCCCTAATCTTGCTTACACCCACATTTTTGCTTTCTCGCAGTTTTCGATAGACTATCGTCTAATTCATTTAATAATAATATTAGTGAGGGTTTTAAGCTTTATTGTTATGAACTCAATAGTCGGGACAGTCAACCCCAAGAATATTACTTACAAAAAGAGGGCTTATCCATTGACAAAGTTATACATGTGGTATGTCGGAGTGGTATTGAAATTATCTATAAGAAAAACATTAGGATGTTTATGATGTTATAAAGGATTCCGGCTAAGTCCGAAGGCCATCAAACGTAACACTCTATTTATGAGTTCTTTGCAGTTTATAGCAACTGTTCAACTTTCACATTTCCGAATAAACATAACATAATGATGTTTGTATAAAACAATCCGGCATTAAGGCGATGGTGTGTCCAATCATATGTTTGACAGGCATATTGCTCAAGTTGATATTGCCTGACTGTTAATTTAAAAGTAATTAGTTTTGGTCTTTCTGGGTATGATTTATGCAGAATTTGCATCGTGTATCCAGAAATTTGTTACTATGATTGAACATCAGTCCGATTACCATGGTAGACCCTATCCAGTTTGTGACTAGAGAACCGCGTGTAAGGTGTCTCAAGTTACACATGAGTAAAATGGCCAACGGCTGTGTTTATCCACCACACGTTCCTTAACCTGTGTTAAAATAAATAAATGAATGAGACAGATCACACTACAAAGAGTCAATATGACTCTCACTAAAAGTCAGTTCAGAGATATTTAAAATTACTTTTAATTATTTTTGAAAACAGTTTTTACAAGTTTAGCTCGCAGATTAACTATTTGTTTCTTCAAGAATAAAAGTTTGCCAATGTCTATCCAAAAATAAAACTCTACCAACAAGTGCTCTACGAGGGCTACGTCGATAGCAATTAGGTAATGACAAGGTACACCTCAATAACGTGTATTGTTTGTTTTTGTTAAAGGGCTCGCTGCGTTGTTTGGAAAGAGTCCGTTTTACTTTCCTTCAAATAATATGCTTCAATAATCTGTACGATCACAATCAATCACTTAATAGACCCAATATTTACTTAAGTTTTAGGGTACATATTTCGAAGATTTCTTGCATTTTATTAGACTTCAATTCATATTAAAACTACGGCCAATCAAGGTACAAGAACAAAAATAAAACCAGCCGGTACCTGGTGCCGATTTAAACCTTTAATATAAAGAAACTGGCACTGGTCTGCCGGTTGTGTGCCCCTTGCACAATTAACTTAGATAATATTTCGCTGACCGCTTTTATTAATAGCCCGATATTTATCCACGTTCATAGGCCAACTTAATTTATATCCTTAGGCGATTCATTGAAAACGTTAAATTCATAAAACAATAGATCATTTTCTAGTTCAAATAATCAATCGCGAGAAGTCGATTATTCTTTCGTTAGGCTCGCTGCTTTAATTAATTTCTCTTGAATATGAATGAACCTGGTTCTAAATCAATTCAAGTTATTATTTGAAATTAAATTAAGAACGTTGACTGATGATTCTTTGAATAATGAAGAGAAATGGAACTGTGTGATCGTTTCTTACTTGAACTGCTTAGATCAAATGTTTGATAAATTTTTGCGGCAGGTTCTTTTATTGTTGCGTACGGGTGCTCCAAAACTATTGTTAGCATCCGTTACAATATTTATTGTATATTTATCTAAGTCGTCGTTCGCAAGGGTCGATATGTTTCCTCTCCATGTCAGATATATCATGATGGCTTGCGCGGCATCAATATGTTGGTTTTCGTCTTCATTTAGTTTCTTCATAAAGTCGGTAATAAATATGTTAAAAGTGCACTTACTTTTGATGCCTATGAGCTTATTTCGGTTATAAATAATTATTGTTATTATTTCAGAAAATCAATGAAAAAGTACATCCTTATCGAGATATAAGGATAAATACCATGTAGGTAATCTCAATAAGGTTTTGTCGGCACAAATGATTGATACGAGTAGCTGAGGCACATGCGGGCATTTATGTATTTCTCAATATGTTTGGTGTACTCGATTTAGTCTCTCTTTTTTATTCTTTGTTTTCAAAACGGATTTTTATAAATGAAACCAAACATACATTCATCGAAGGTAATCGTTTGTTTCCGAGGTTTTCAAATGAAATGTCGAAATATCAAATATAATTATCACACTTTTCTAGTTCACATAACAATATTATGTTGTGGAACATAGGTAAGTTCTCAAGTACCGTCTGTACTACTAGAGATATCTACTTTGTTAATTTAATTGAAGTGAACACAATTGGTTAATTCAATGAATACAAAACTTTGGTGAAAGTGGTATTTAGTTAGTCACCAGACAGTTGTGTATTATTTCACGTCGTCTGTCACTCCAGACTGTGAGACTACAAACAAACAAGAAGGAACATTCTACTTAATGGATGGAACTTAGGATTAACAGTGAGCCATAATATACAGATTTACAGTAACTGAATCTGTCATAATTATTAAGCAGTTTAAGTTGAACATTCGACGTGGGTGTAGATTATTTAGGCCCTAAACTTATCACAAATAAATGACGGGCGCTTAGCTAGCAAATATTTATGGCATATTCACTAGTTAGTTCTGAAATATTACTGATTATGTTCAGGAAACTGTAAAAACCATATGAAAGATTATTTCGATCCACTTATCGCCATATCTCTTTATCACAACACCCGATCACATTCTACAGTGGCTAAAGTTTCCTCATCCATCATATCGCATGGCTACATGTTATATTTTTCTTCTTCATTTAGTTGGGATAATTGGATAAAAGTTGAAATTCGAAACCCTTAAAAAATAATACATTTTCTGATCACAGTATACTGTAGCTAAAGATTAACTATCATATAAGCTCCTGCAAAGAGAATCGAGGCTAAGTTGATACGTGAATCCACGGTCACAAGGCACACTGCCCAATCATATTTATTAGATCCTTAATTATCAAATTGACGTTTTGGCGCACTGGCCACTAAAGGTAAGTCCATTTAGCTGGAATATTTGAGTTTCGAAAATAGTCATTCATTTGTTTTTCCTCATAATTTTTTTCTTTGACGTCGCTTATCTCACACAATGGAAACCTTGAATTATCGCTTTATTTATGAGCATGACAGTGGCACCACTGCTGCAGAAACAGTTCGAAGGATTAACGTAATTTTTTTAGTAAAGGGATCAATAAACTACATATAGGTTGGCAAAAGTGCATAGATAATAATAGTACATACTTTGATTATAATAATATATTTTACAAAAAAACGACTTTATATTCCTCCCATACAAAACGCCTATTTCATACATAAGCACCTAATAATAGACATTAGTTCGCGAACATAAGACAGGAGACAGAGCTAGCCATCTGCATTGCAAGTGATGGTAAGTTTGCAACTAGTTTAACGTATGACATTAAGAAAATATTATTTCAAGTGCCACGATTGATTAAAAATTCAAACTTATATTTTAATATTTAAAAAATGTTAAGCAATTCTAAGAGATTTCTAAGGATTAAAATACAGACGATCTAAATGCGTACATACCCTAGAAGATATAAAAACAAATGCATAGTATTTAAATCAATGAGGCTATGTGCTTATTTGCTTAATTATGTAGTTATATTAAAATTGCCGATACCTTATATTCATACGTCCTCTGCTAAATTGCGTTGGTAACGACACTGCGTGTACATTTGGCTCAATCTTAATGTTACATTATTAATCTAGCGTTACCATAACTTTAACTTTGAAACACAGCAATATTAAGGTAAGGTAAGTACCTCATCTAACATTTCATTGTTCAGAGTGTTGTCGTAGGCTGTTTTAGAGAGGCTCCATTGTAGCGCGAGCGATAATATTCTTGGCACGTCGGCGTCGTCGCGACGTTCTTCAACCGAAAGGATAACTCATTACTGGGCCATTATGTCGCTCATGTGTTGTGCATTGTGTGACCACGAGTAGGTGTCCGGAGGTGAGTGGCGCTGGCACGCGCCCGGCGACGCGACGCCCTTTCAATCACAATGCCACCTAAAAGTCAAGTGTTTTCGGACATTCTCCTCCTCAAAACATTGTTAAGATTTTTCAATTAATTCTTCATTTTGTGTTTTATTTCACGTAGAAGTTTTATTAAACAGTGCCTGTTTCATTGCATTTAGTATTTATTTTTCGTAAGAACATTTATCAAGAATTTTTAATTTAAAATTGGAAATTCTTGAGAATTGTATTGTCGTATATTTTTTCTTTAAATTGTGTGCTTTTTTTAAAAGGTTTTAACATATTTTATTATTTGATCATGTCTATACAGACGGATAACTTATATTCGTTGCAATGAATTGAAATGATTTATTTCACATAATCTACATTTACAGGTGTTTTTACAGTGTGAACTTTAGAGACCATCTTAGCCACTGGTGGCATGTGAAAATGTCCTTATTTGAAATTCTATTAATTACGTACATTTTTATAACATTAAAAAAAATGACAAAAGAGTCATTTAAATTTGTTACATTGCAAAATAGTCAAATTAAAATTAATAAGAATAATTAATAAAGTAAGTCAATCAAATATTACACAATTTAAGCTGTATTGCAAGATTAACCGTAGAGAAACCTAAAATAAAATGTTGATTATGATCACCACAAGTTATCAATACGTACGTAGATATGTTCATGTAGTCGAACTAAATGACTGATATTATTCACCGCCTCGGCCAGAACAGTCAATTTCGAGACCACTTAATAAAATATAAAGATTTTTTAAAAAGCTCCGACACGTCACGAAGTGTTCAACTCCATGACGACGTGGCTACCACAATTACGTTTCAGACGTGAGTGAACACAAATTGAATAAACCCGTCCGCCCAACTGTCACAGTCGCCCCGCGCCGCGTCCGAAACTTACTTTGTTCCAAACTTTATTTAGCTACAAAGTTATTGGAACTTAATATTATGAGCGATTAACTTGACTTTTTTTATCATCCGCTTTGGATGTTGCAAAGTTTATACTTTGTTGTGTGTCATTTATGAGTGAACAGCGGTCCCTTGCATTTTTTTTGTAGATTTTTCAGGAGTAATCATTTTTTTTCAGTTTTCGCAACATTACACATTATCGTTAGATAGGCGCCGCACCGCACCGCACCGCACTGCATCGCACCGCAACGCACCGCACCGCACCGCATCGCACCGCACTGAACCGCACCGCTCCGCACCGCACCGCACCGCACCGCACCGCGGGTGAACCGTACAAACACGCGCACGCCATGTCTCACTATAATTACAGGTAATTTCTGTAGGACGTGAAACGACAAAACCCATCTAAGTTAATTAATATTACAAACATGAATTGTGCCTGTCAGTCAGTACATTTTAGATGTAGTGGGTAATATATGGCTCTGGAACCGGGCACATAAATACCGCTAATTATATTAACAAAAGTACTTTACTTAAAATTATTTCTTATTTTTTATAATATTTTTATTTCTAACTTCGCGATTGTTATCCTGAATACATACTTACCTATAACAATAATTTCATTATTCAAAATTATGGGAATTGGTGTGAATTGTGTTAAAACAACTATGTACTGTACTCATTTAGCATGAATATAGTTTGATGCTAAAGGTTAAACGATGCTTTCGGTATGAGACTATTAACATTTTACACATTTTTCTTTTTTTTTTTTAAAGTTACTGTTTTGAATATGTTTAAATTAGCAGTTCTTGCTCTTGACATTTAAACGACCTGTCAAAGACCAAAGACGCAGTGGCGGCTTATCTATTACTTCCCAACTTGGAATATGCAAATGAGTTAGACTTACAAAGATTAATGATGAAGAAATGCCTACATAATCATTATGCAAAATGACGAAAATAAAAATTATCTCGTCTCGTACACATGAATCGTAAAATGCATATTTCGTGTAATTCAATCTCAATACAACTTGGATGAAAATTTTATGCATTATAAGAACATAGCATTATTACTTAACTTTTAACTTACAAAGGGCAATAAAGTTAGTAGCTGGTTTACAAATATGCACTAGAGCATTAATGTCTAAAGGTAATCGTCCTGCACACTGAGGCGTCGGCGACGTCCCTCAAGACTACGACAATTGACAAATAGCTATGATAAATAGACGAGATAGTGCAGACAATATACATTAACGAGGTGTCCATTGAAATGTTTCATATTTATAATGCTTTTTACCTACGCGAGGAATGTCAAGAGTCAGCACAATTATTTAAAGTTATAACTAATTACTGCGGATTGGACTAATTAAAAGGCACTAACAGAATTAACGAGTGCTTTTGTTACAAGATTCGTCTCATTGCAGTCCCGCTGTAACACCATCGAACGTCCTCAAAATAATTATTTGTTTACCTTTACAACCTCACTAAAATCGTGTGATTCTTTTCTCTTATTATTTGTTGGGTTGGTTGACGTTATATAGTCTTTAACCTTACCCGATTAGTGAGCTGTCTTACATTAAAGTAATTATTTGCGACTGTTATTTTTCGGACAGAAAATTTAGAAAATGGAATACTTTTTAACGGACTTCAAGAATTGGTCCCATTTCAATATGGTCCAGTTCTTGAAGTCGATTTTTTTGTTGTTAAAATTTGTGATTATTTAGTTTAGTAGCATACATTGTTTTCCATCAAAATCAATTAATATAGGTTAATTTACAAATGGTACAACTTCGCTGATTGCGTCATTAAATTATTTTTTCTCCACATTACGTAGAATGTCAAAGTTTTACTTAAGAGACAAAAGTAACCCGTGTTTAGTCTGCTACAAATTCTTGTCTAATTTACTAAAATTAGTTCAACAACAAAGTTTTACATCCAATATAAGTTGCTCACGAAACTGAAATAACAGATTAAAGTGTATTCAGAAAATTCAATCCTACTTACTAAGTGAATTTAACCTAACCGTATAGGTAAGTAGAAATATGCTATATTTTATCTTCGTGTTTATAACATAGGTAATGTTTTTGAATGATATGCTTCAAGACCCGATAAGATAGGTACAACATTAAATTATGCGACCTCAAAGTGCACCATTCTGTTGAAAGTGTAAGGTATAACCATATTGCTAAGCAATTAATTTTAAACTTCATTGACGGGATCGCTATTTATTTGCATAATTTACTAGACATCTATTATATTTTATTATCTACTGTATTTATATAAATAAGAATCAGTTATACCAGAGGACCCATGTTGCTCAGCAGAATCAAGCCGAACGTTCACTTAGCTAGCGCCCCAATTTAATTTAAAACAACCAATTTAAGTGAACAAAAGCTCTAAGTGAATAAAGCTCGTTACAGTGACTCTTAAAGCAAACAGCGCACCTCAATTAAAACCGGAGATATGGAGAAAAAACGATTCGAAAACATTAGAAATGAGTAGAACCAAAAAGTTTTTAAGTTAAAACTTGACAAATACGTTGAATGAATCATAATGTTAGTGAGTGATGAGGTGCACTGCACTTTAACCAAATAATTGTATCACAATAAAATTGTATTATTGGAGCGTATCTCAGAAAGACGTGCACCTTCGTTTTTGTTTATTATTTAGTCTATTATATTAAAATATCTTTTTATTTAAATTTTTAAAAATTATTTAAATTAATATTAACTATATGAATATATACACGTATACACGGTACATGTAACTAAATATATTTTTTTCCAATTTTTTTCTGTCTGTCTGTCTGTCCGTCTGTCTGTTTGTGCCAGCTAATCTCTAGAAAGGCTGTTTGTTAGATAGCTGATGTAATAAAGAGTAACTTAAACGCGGATGTAAGGGCGTAACAACAGCTGCGGATAATGCCGTGGGACTCGGCTAGTTATCAATAATGCTTTACTAGGTACCTTGTTTCTTGTTTCCACAGATGCAGCGTCTTATGAATATTATTGAAAACAAGCTGAGCCTCGTGAAAGTTAGTTTACAATTACAAGAGGAGACTGTAGATCAGGAAAGGAAAAGTAATCTTTGACCTTTTTAAGTTTTCGCCTTTGTTCTAACAATGTCTATATTTAAGACTAACTTTCTTTTAACTATTTCTTTGAAACTTGTTATTTACATTCTATGATTTCCAGCGTAATGCAGGTGGGAGTATCCGGTGGCCACCACGAAACACACTACGTAAATAGTTCAGGTGGACCTAAGCGGCTGTACCGCGCGTGTTCTAAGAAACCCTACGCGACGCCCCGTCGCCACGTCGCCACGTGGCTGCCGGCAGACAGCACTCTCTTTGTACTCTTTGAAACTTCAACAATAACAAGTAATATAAAAGAAATTTCCTTCATCAAAGGAAATAAAAAAATACTAACTCCCACACATTCCCACACATCGTGTTTAGCTCAACATTGATTTTAAAAATGAAATCATTGGCAATTATTTAATCGTCAATTTTAGTAGTTGATTTAATTGACAATATATAAATATTTACAAAAAACAATTAATAACTATTTTGAGTTTAAAAGAAAATGCAGAAATTTCGTCATAATTATTGCATACATACCTTACACGTTTTTCTAGTGGTACATACAGTTTTAGGCAGCTCTACATATATACAAACATCATTGACTTTTTGGTTTGTTTTATAACGCAAACGGTTCCGAGTCATTTTATAATTATTTTTTTTGACAGACGAAAATTAACGATAGCAGTTTTGAATTATTCCTGGGCAAATATAATATCTCCATTTAATAATAAATGAGTATCATTAAACAAGCCGCTAATGAAAGGTCTCATTATGTCCGGCGCAGAGAGAGGTGTCATTCAAATTTGTTGCTGAAGAAAGCTTCGACTCCTTCTGTGGATCGTGTAATAAAGTGACGCTACAATTAGCGTCACTATTTTCAGTACCAATGTACTTAACATATAGTAGTGCTTTTGTGATATGTTTTGTAAGTTTTTAGCATTGTAGTCGAAATACAACCAAATAATGTAGGTATGCAATTTTTTCATAGGTATGGACGAGGACACTAAGAATGCTAGAGTTAGTGAAATAATCATGTTTAGTGACCAATGGAATACTTCTTTAACATATTTTTTTTAAATTCATCTTAATCTTAAAACGGAAAAAACCTATTTTATTGTTAAAACAGTTTTTATATAATTTTTTTGTATAACTTGTACAGTAACGGTATTGTGATGCGATTCCGTCTACAGTAAATGAAAAAACCACAATCGGGCAAAGCGGTACATCACTGTTTTTATAGGAGTTTCAAAAACGATCTAAATTCGAGTGTATATTTTTTATGCAGCAATTTTTTTTTAATTTAGGACCTTTAGACTCAGCTAACTTTGCTAAATAACGAGCAAAATTTGAAAATAAGATAACGACATACCTTCTTTAATGTTAAATAGTAAAGGTCTTTCATTTCAATTTTAACAGATGTATTTTATGTCAGTAGAAAATGACCGAAATGGATTGGATTTTTCGCTCATTTTCTACGTATACATATTATTTTCAAAGAATGTTATAAATGCAAGTGTGCGTGTTTTAATCGTTGTTACGTTTTCACACGTTCACCACACGAGCTTACTGCATACCAAGGAGAACATATCTTCAATCCAGAAATAATTCCCTGGGCCCTGTGCCTGAGCAAGCAAAAATAAGAAATATCAGTTATAGCGATAGATATAGGTAATCGATTAAACAACCAAAGTAAAGTAATAAAAAGTAAGAATAAGCGAACGATAACTGGGAACTGTTACATTTTAATAGGTTCGCCTCTTAGTCAAGCTGACTTCAATAAGAGTTAAATTTTATTTATCTGGAACTCTCAGAACGGCGTAATAGACTACGCTCGAACGCTCTAAAATTTAAAAGAGAAATACCTACTATGTTCAGAAAATGATTTAGTCGTGGAAAATTTGTACAAAATGTAGTGTATTGGGCGTGTGACGCGCGGTGTGCTCGCGACACCGTGAGCTAATGCCAAATGCCAATGCATTCCGCGTGTTGATATTTATGAATAATTTGAGTGTTGTGACGCCGTTAAACATATAACTGTTGATACGTGCGTACGATGATGCACGAGCACGTAACAGACTCACAAAAGACCCCTGGTGCCTTTGTTCGTATTCGCTGTAGTTAGGTATTTTACAACTTATCCTTATCTATTGTACTGTGACCATAACAGTGTTTTGAAGAGTTAGTTTTGTAATAGTTACTTACAGTTGAAGGACTATCCAATAGTTTTGCTATTTGCTTTATTCCTTTATAAAAACTTTTTATCTTTCGATTCAAAAATCTATTAGTACTTATAACCGCAATATCTTAAGATTCCATCCATATTCGATCAAAAACGTAAATATCAAATGAAAGCCAAGTTCAATATAATGATATATCATTATATGCCTTGGTTGTTTACTTTAACGACTAAAGAAGTGAGACTCACAATATATCAATGAGGTGTAGCCCCGTAGTGGGTGTAACTTTGTTGTATTATGAAATGTGTGCAATATATCACGTAATAACGTTCAAATTACAAAGAGTCCAGAGTAGATAGAAGATAAGCAACGTGAGCAAATTTCATTTAAAAATACCTGTCGAAATATTTCTTAAGCATTTCGTCAACAACCATAATAACATCGCTGCGTTTGTTTTTACTCTAAGGAAGGAATGTTGACAGATAGCAAAAATATTTTTATAAAAGAATATGCAATACTTGAGCTAATTTTATATAGAGATGATGTGTGAGAAAATCTCCACTAAGTTCTTCTGCACCGTTTTAGTAAATAAGAGGCTATTAAGCGTTTTGTTGTAGTGACCACCGATACGATTAAATCAACGCCTTAGAAGTATAGTGGACTTCTTTGCGTTTGATACCTGCGAAGAGAGCGATAAGCCAATTCATAATAATGAGGTCAGTTACTTTGTAATATAAAGACTTTTATTAAGTAGTATAAGTTTACGCCCACAAACCTACTTCGAGAGAAAAACGCGACTTTTTTTTACAGTTGGCTGATAAATATCAGCTCTTTGTTAGTTTCGGCGTGCATTTGGTTTGTTATATCCTATATTGTAATAGTTTTTTTTTTTTTTTTTTGTATAAATAATATATATATAAATATATATAAATATTGAAAAAATATTGTAATAGTGCGAAAGTATGCATGCATGGCATTGACCAAAAGATGTGGATCAAATTTAGCACAAATATAAGTTAGCCAGGCATTACTACATGTATTTGAACATGGACTCATTTTTAGGGTTTCGTACCTCGAATGGAAAAAAAACGGATCCCTTATGGGATCACTTTGTTGTCCGTCTGTCTGTCAAGTCCCTTTTCCTCAAGAACGCGTGGAGATATCAAACTGAAAATCATATCAAATACTAAGGTCTACTGTCCCTTGAAGCTGTGAAAAAATCAAACTTCTAAGTCAACGCAGTTAAAATTTAAAGCCGCTTATGCTGCAAATTTTCGATACTCGCTAGGGAATCAAAACCCACAGGCTCAGTACCTACCTCAGGTGAACTCAGAATCTTGAAATTTGGTACGAAGCAACGTCTTATAGCACAGATAAAGGCAAAATTGCAAAAGCATAAATTTTTAGTTACATCATATAATATAGTTTAGTTACATCATATATACGTACAAACGTTTTTATCTATTTCATCTACATATATACTTAGTTTTGATGAATAAAACCATTAAGAAGAGGAAATACAGGAAAATGTAAGTAAAATAAAACTGTGGAAAAAGACAGATAATAATGACTTTATTTTCCTTGAGAGTACTTTTTTTTTTTTTTTTTATTGAATAGTGGGCAAACGAGCAGACGTATCACCTGATGGTAAGCGATTACCGCCGCCCATGGACACCCGCAACACGAAAGGCGTCACAAGTGCGTTGCCGACCTTTAGGGGATAGGAAAGGGGATGGGGGAGAGGTTGGGGTATGGGCCTCCGGTATCCTCACTCACTCGGTGAAACATAGCGCAAACGCTATTTCACACCGGTTTTCTGTGAGGCCGTGGTATCACTCCGGTCGAGCCGACCCATTCATGCCGAAGCATAGCTCTCCCACGGTATTCACTAAATTGACTAAAACAAACCAAGCGCATTTGGTTGGACTAGTGTATTTAGTTGTTTACTTTGAAAACTTGAACTTAAACAAGTTCAAGTTTTTACATTCATATATTCCACTAACTATAAACTCTCCTAAATACTTTTATTGAAAAATCTTTACCATAGCTCTGAAACAAAATCAATTACATGTTTTTATTGTAATAAACTGTTCAAAGTAAACAGTTTCTTTACAAATTTTCTTTTGCTTAAAATCCTTAAACTGTACCGCTCCTAGTGGTGAAATTACAAAGGAATAACTTCCAACGCACCTTTTATCTCGGTGCGACATCCAAGGGAAATGTCGTGTGTCGTGTCAGTTATAGCCGGCTCGGTGGCGCCCTCTCTAACAAAAGAATACCTTAGAGATTTAACGGCAATAAGGGGAGGTTTTATCATGGTAATATGTCTTCAAACGTCACTAACAGATAGACCCCAACCTATGGTGTAAAATGACATACATACTCGTACCTCATGTTCACGTCTACGATAAATAAATTATTTAATAGAGCTTAATCGATTGTGTGATGTAGCGTTTCTTTTGTTTGGGAATCGTGGTTGAGGCGAGTAATAGCTACAGAATTTATCACATAAATAATTAATAGACACAAGTTATAGTATTTACATAGGCAAACTATCAACGCGTGTGATGTATTTATGTTTGTAAGTACTTGCTGAGAGTAGAGTCAACTCTGCCCGATGGAAAGCATAAGCAGAATCCAAGAATATTGGTCATCATACTCGTTGCATGGTGTCCCAAACCATGGCGGCCTAGTGGTGCTTCTGCATCATTGGGCCTCTGGTCTCGCACTCACCAACGAAACACGACAGCGCGAATGCTGTCATTTAACAGTGATGTTCTGTGCGAAGATAGTACCGCCCCGAGCCCCCGTGTAGAGCCGGCCTAACCGTGCTGTAATGAGCGTGTCTTCTAATTACCAAATACCTAACTTTTTCTATTTGCACGTTGTTTAGGTAAACTTAGAAGACAAAACATCTGTAGCCTCAGTAACTCATCACTTGGCAAGTAGATAAAGAATTGGAAGAAAACGATCCTAAGCAATCAAACATTTTTGTTAAAATCACGTAATTTTGCTGAAACACGTTTTATGTTAAAGCGATAAAAGTTTAATATCTGTGTAATCTACTGTTTTATTCAATATAATATTTTAGTGGATTTTACACAACGCAGCGCATCCTTGTTGAAGATTATGAGCTGATATATTTGTTGGCACATATTGTCTAAACACATATACATATTTCCACCTACAAGGGCTACAGGTGCTGTCTCAGAGAGCTTATAAGCTGAAGGTTCTAGGTGGAAAAAACGCTATGACGGCCGAACTTTGTTGTATTCACAACTATATTAAAGACTATATATGGGTCGTTCCACACATCGGTCTATTTGTGTAATGTCCAGATCGTTATTACTTTTGCTTTAGATTGCTCACATCATCACAACATGTAGCGATACTGATAGGAAAGACGACAGTGAACTATTGATGAACTTCCATTAAATCGAGAGGTTTTATACACTAATAAGCCATGTGTCAAATACTTAATCGTGTTATTATTAGCGTCCAATGAAATAGTTTTCTTTCAATAACTAATTTTCAAAATCAGGACGTTCATAACACGATACGTTGTAGTAAATGTTTTGCGATATCTTTAGTAACTGTAAAGGTATTTTAGCCGGAATCACTCCGATCTCTTACCGGTACCGGTAAGTACCTAGAGATAAAATTATGCTGCCAATGCAAAAAATATTCTTATAATGACCGAGTGTTACATTTAAAACCACTTTCAGGCAAACACAAATATATGAATTTTTAGTTTTATATACTTAAATATAAAATTCATTTGAATGGAGATAGTGATTCAATCAGCACCTCGTCCAGAGCGGTGTGGGTGGCGCGTCTCATATCCTGATACAAAACATTCGGCGGCGAGGCGGCGACACATTCGTATTCATAATGGTTGAGTGTGGAGGACACAATGACGCTTTAGACTGTTATTCACTTCGACATATTGTTCGCAGAGTACTTTAAGATGACACTTTAGAACGGCGATTTCATGTTATTTTCTCATAAACAGTCCTTAATCTGTAAAAGCTGTTATTATTTGATCTACGAGTCGTGCTATTTCACCGTCAAAGTGACTGTTCCGCTCCTGAAGTGCAAAACGTTACTAAATCTGATTAAAATAAGTAATCAAATCGGATCTGTAGGACAGAACGTGACGACGTCAGACAGATCAAAGGTATGTTTTTAAACACGACAACACGAAAATAATTATTCAATGTTCCAGTATAATTTTTCTCTCAATTACTCGGCAATTTTCCAATAACTAATTTAATATCGCATCGTTAAATTAACCCTATGTGGGTTAAGTAATATTTTATGTTACAAGATATTGAGTTCGCAATTTGCTAAAGCAGTATTTATTAAATCTACGAAATTATTATTTTTAATTAATCAAGAATTAATTAATTGCTTTTGAGCAATTCCAACTACTAGTATCGTGGTATTATGTGTGAATATACGAAATATTACAGCAAGTCATCCGATTTAATAATAAAAACCTTTATTATCTTTATTATATTAGATTATCGTGATACAAGCTTGTTTTTATTATTATTAAACTATTTTATTTAGCTTGCCCTGTTTGTTAGTTTATTTATTTGTTTGGGTCTAATTTTTATAGTAAGTTCTGATGACAATACCTACAATTAAATAAATTTTATTTCACTGTAAATCCAAGATGGCCGCCGCTACAAAATGGCGGATTACAAATTTTGCCACGACTACCAAAAGATTATATTAAATTACTTATCTATATGGGTATCCAAAGAAAGGGCTTGACTAGTTGAACACAGTTCACTATGAAAGATTAAAAACTACAAACTTGAAAATTATTAAATATGATTTTTTTAAATTTATACGTTTTATAAAAAAATATGTGCTGAAAGCTAAAAAAATCAGACAAACGGAATCTGTGCCTGTTAGGCACAGATTCCGTTCGATAAATTTCCGTCTCGTCGCCTTGTCAGTTAAAACGGTGTTGGCGCTCCGTCAGTAAACATTATTATAATAGCCCTTTGAAGATTATAATAATCATTTGGTTTGCCGGGTCATGGTCGGTTCATAATTTAAACATTTGAAAAAGTAAAGTAATCCTGGATCGTGTAGTTCTGGCACATGTTACAAATTTTTTCGCTTCTACTAATTATTGATGTAATGTGTTTAATAGAAGCCTATTATTTGTAACTTTATAAGAATTCTTTAATAATACTGTTCAAGGATTAAGACATACGTTTACTTTAGCATGTTAAAGTGAGCTCTACGCGGGCGAAGAACCCAGAAGCTATGTTTATTACACGCGCTCGGAGGCACTTATCTGTTATAAAACCTTCGCGTATGCCTAAGTGTGTATGTAAGAGAGCTCAGCTCAGCTCGCTTAGATTTATAGTCACTTTTAAGAAATTCCTAATGAAAAGTGTGTAATACATGTTCAGAGGCGATGTTTGGTGAACGCTCGGAATGATATATTAGCGCACGTATTGGATTCATCTCAGGAGATTTATTGAGGCTATTGTCACACGCATACTTTTTTATTTTAACTTTATCGATACTAATATTATAAAACTGAAGAGTTTGTTTGTTTGGTTGAACGCGCTGATTTCAGGAAGCACTGGTCCCATTTGAAAAAAATATTTCATTGTTAGATAGCCCCATTACCTATCGAGGAAGGCTATAGGCTGTATGTCATCACGCTAAAATTTACTTTTTAGAGGTTTACACGCCCCAAATGGTTAAACTTTACAAAAAAAATGTGAAGAATTTTCCCCTTTAAAAGATCTAAAAAAGTCTGCGACAGCATATTTCAACCTTTCAAGGTTGGCTTACTATAACCATTTTTATGGTTACCAAATTTGTTAACGCTTTATAACATCACGCCACGGGCAATAGGAGACGCAGACAGGTACTGGACAGGTTTCGGGGTCAGCTAGCGAGATATATTATAACTTAAATATTTTTTTTCTGCTCTGCGCGGGTAGTAGTTTGTGATAGTTAGATAAATGATGGCAATTGATACTCTTCTTAACCTTTGGTAATATCTACGTTCACTTTATATCTGTGTAATACATGTACCTACCGATAAAACTCTATTCCACTTAGTCTTTCAACGCGCTAGCTACGAGTAACTGACAGACAATTTATTGTACAGGTATTCACGGACATTAAACAAATAAAATATTTTTTTTGGAAGTCTTTCTTTGAACTAATGGATGCCCAAAACATATGAATAATATAATATAACACATATACATAAAAGAATATATACCATCATCATTAGCCTACAGCAGTCCACTGTTGGACATATGCCTCTCCGTTACTTACGCATGAACGAGGTTGTATAAATATATATTTATATTTATAGAACCTCGATTTTATTATATTATTACAACCTATACTTATACATATTTATAAAATATATAAAATATTTATTTAATTTTAATTATTAATCTTAGGGAAACTTACAGCAATACACTTAACATAGCTTATAAAAGAAGCAACAACGCGCCATTAACAAGTCTCCGCAGATAGAAGCTAAATATATAATAATAAAAAAAGAAGAGATTCCTTATACTAAAGTGATAACAAATTATAGAAAAAATTCAGTTTAGTCCGTTTATAAAAATATTACAAAAATATTACCTGCCAACCAACAATTACATAAGAAATAATTAAGTTGAATTTTAATAAATGAAGTTACAAAAAAAAAGTTACATTTTAAAACGACATTGAGTGCAATCTCCTCCTCATAGTGGAAATACTCATAACAAAAATTTCAAGGTCATGTTTGCGTACTAAGTCATTATACATATGGCAAGATCGATAAAGGAAACTGTTTTGCCGATACCTGGTAGCAACTAATGGTGTTGAGAAAAACGGAGCATGGCGCAATGAATGCACTGGAGCATATATTTTACATTTATTCAGCAACTCAGGACAATCGATGGAAGAGGTCATCACTCGAGCAAGGAACAGTATATCTGAAATATCCCGACGTTTTTGGAGTTCTAGAAAGTGGTGTTTTCTACATGAAATTGCATAGTCGTTACATATATATACATATATATATATATAATCAATTGTTATTCATATAAGCATACGTATATACGAGTAATACTAGCTGTGCCCGCTACTTCGTACACGTGACATTTGGATTTTCAAGTTATTTTGAATTTTTCACCGTTTAAACCTTCCCTGCTCGGCTAAATCTGCCCAGCCGTTCTCGAGTTTTAGCGGACAAACGAATAATAATTGATTTATATATATAAAAGGATATTATTTAATAAATATTTTCTGTTGTTCTCTTACAAAGAATCAAAAACTTCATAGGGTTATCTTGAACACATTAGCGTCGTGTTTTACGATAACTAACATTCAAAAACAAAACCTAACTTCTACGTGAAGTGAGCGCAATTTACCTGCATTCCACAAACGAGCTTTTTACATTACAATATTATTAGATTCACGAGATCCACTTCGAAAAATGTAAATATTGAAATGTAAATGATAAACATTTTCATCTGAAATGTAATATATAAAAAGCTTTCACATCGATATTCTATGATTTTTATTATTTATGTGAACTGTAATTCGTTTATATTTACGAGTTAAATTTTGTTTACTGTTGGTAAAGGGTGCGTGCGGTATCCGGCATTCCGTCGGCATCTTATGTCTTGCATATTCGTTATATGTTCAGTTTAGCACATCGAATTACCAGATGCAACATTGTTTTAACCTTCAACAAAAATATAACGAAGAATCAATATTGCGGGTATCCATATCGCAAACCTCGTTTAGAATAACACAAACCTGAGAAGACTACCAAACTACCACTAATCAAACTAAATGCTACGACTTGAGACGCTATCATATAGATACCAGCTCCTTAGTGCAAGTGTTTCGTTTCCTATCTCACTCTTCAATCGCTAACGCTCTTGTATTATTGGCTGACTGTGTTATGTTGACCACGTGAGCGTCATCGTTTTGAGACATTATTCTTATTTATTTCTTAGTTTTCTATTATTGTTTACGCAATATGTATCATTTATTTCATCATCAGCCTATCGCAGTCCACTACTGGACATAGGCCTCTCCAAAAGCACACCACTTTGTTCGATCCTCGGCTTCTCGCATCCAGCTCCTGCCAGCCGTCTTGCGCAAATCATCACTCCACCTGGCCTGTGGACGTCCTACACTACGTTTGCCGAGACGCGGTTTCCACTCAAGAACCCGTTTACCCCAACGGTTATCGGTTCTGCGGCAAATATGGCCAGCCCACTGCCACTTCAGTTTCAGCCGTGGGCTATGTCGTTGACCTTGGTTCTCTGGCGGATCACCTCGTTTCTAATACGGTCCCTTAGAGAAACGCCGAGCATAGCCCTTTCCATAGTACGCTGAGCGACTTTGAACTTGTGGACCAGCCGTATCGTAAGTGTCCACATTTCGGCTCTGTATGTCATTACGGATAGGACGCACTCATTGAAGACTTTTGTCTTTAGGCACTGTGGGATCGATGATGAGAAGACTCGACGAAGCTTCCCAGCCGGATTCTTCTGTTCACCTCGTCCTCAAAGTTGTTTCTGCCTAACTGCAAAGTCTGCCCGAGGTACACGTATTTTTGAACAACTTCGAGAACGGCACCGTCTACCGCAACCGGTTACGGCCGGTTAAGGCCAAGGTCATGTTCATTGAACATGACCTTGGCCTTGTCTCCTTGTCTCACCCTCGATGCAATGGTACGGGTCTTGTATGCTGATTCTGTACTTGGACGGACATTGTGGCGACTCTGTAGAGACATCTAAACACTTGTATGTATCGCCAATCTACTTGGCAACGCTGCAGGGACTCCAGAACAGACCAGCTCTCTATCGAGTCAAAGGCCTTCTCATAGTCCACAAACGCTAGACACAGGGGCTGATTATACTCTTCAGTCTTCTGGATAATCTGCCGTACTGTGTGAATGTGGTCTATGGTACCATATCCGCTCCGAAACCCAGCTTGCTCCGGTGGTTGAAATTCGTCGAGTCTTCGCGCAAGACGGTTCGAAATGACTCTTGAAAACAGCTTGTAGACGTGGCTTAGAAGGGAAATGGGCCGATACTTCTTCAACATGGTCTTGTCACCCTTCTTGAAGAACAGGATGACCACACCTCTAATCCATGACTCTGGAGTTCTCCCTTCGAACAGGACAGCGTTAAAAAGCTTTTTGAGCTCCCTCAATATGGGCGTACATCCAGCCTTTAACAGCTCTGTTTTAACGCCGTCTTCTCCAGGGGCTTTTCCATTTTTCAGCTGCACAAGAGCCATTTCAATTTTATCAGTGCTGACTTCTGGCAGATCTTCGGTGTTGTGGCGTGTTAATGTAGCTCTAGGGTCCTCATTTTCGGGATCAGGTCGACATGTATGCGAAGTGTATAAGCTGCCGTAGAAGCTTTCGACTTCCGAAAGGACGGCCGGCTTGGAAGCAACGACTTCTCCACTTGATGTGGTCAACTTTGTCAGGTGGCTTCTTCCAAGAGATTGTACGAACACTTTTGACCCCCGATTCTGCTCGAGCGCTCTTTCAATCGAAAGAGTAATGGAGCATCGGAGGTCGTGTCGTACAAGTTTGGTGATCTCTCGGTTTAGAGCCCGCTTTGCCGATGAAGTGGCAGGTGAGTTCTCACGTCGTTCCCTCATTAGCCCTAATGTCCTCTCTGAGAGCTTCGACTTCCCGCTTTTAAGCTGCATTTTACAAAATCTCGTACCTTCGTCCCTGAGAATCCGAACCACATTTTCAAGGTTCTGGTTTACGTCTCTTGTGGTTTCCATGCCAGCAAATCGGTTTTCCAGATTTGACTGGAAATTTTCAGATCCCATTGTAGCTTGGAGCAGAGTTGGTCGGAGACTGGATTTCATCAAACGGACACGTTCAGCCTTAAAGTCGATATTCAGAGAGCTTCGGACAAGACGGTGATCACTACCGGTGTTAAACCTATTGATCACTGAGACGAATAATGTGAAAAACGATGAATATGTGCTTTCTGTCCGTCAAGATGAAATCAATCTCATTTTTAGTCATAGCGTCGGGGCTTCGCCACGTCAACTTCCTTTGGGGCCGTTTTTTGAAGAAAGAGTTCATCAAGAACAGCCCCTCCCGCTCGAGAAAATTGACGAGCATTTGCCCTCTATGATTCCTGCTTCCAAATCCATGGGTTCCTATTACCGATTCGCTGCAAGTTTGTACTCCCACTTTGGCGTTATAGTCACCCATAACAACGCTATAGTGTGTTTTAGTAGTGAAGTGGAGGGCCCTCGATATGTCATCGAACATATCCTCCACCTCATCATCCGAGTGAGCCGAGGTCGGTGCGTACACTTGTACTACCTTGAGGCTATACCTCTCGGTAAGTTTGATAATGAGGTACGCTACCCTGTTCGACACACTGGAAATTTCTACCACGTTGTCAGAGGGGGACTTGTTAACCAGAAACCCCACGCCATTTTGGGATTGTTGGTCTCCCTCGCGGAAGTACAACAGGTGGCCTGAGTTGAGAGTTACGGTGTCCTCCCCCTCTCTTCGGACTTCATATAACCCTAAGATATGCCACCTAATGTTCCCAAGTTCCACCTCAAGCTGCGCCAGATGCGAGTCCAGCCGTAACGTGCGGCCGTTAAACGTTGCCAGGGTCAGTCGTTTACGGTGGCCTCCCGTAACCCGGTGATTCTTAGCACCCCCTGTCACGCCGTTACCAGGGTCGCCACCATGACCAGGAACAGCGGGACTGCTGGGAACTAGGGGCCGTGGCTTCTGTTGCTTACGCATAGAGGATTTTCGCCCATAATCACCACGCTGGGCATGCGGGTTGGTGATCGCAGGGCTTAACATGTTGCACCGAAGACGCTGCTGCCCATCTCCGGCCTATTGTATTTAGTTACGCCTCTTGGGACGGATACACCGCCATCGATCGGTCGCCAGAGCCTCGTTTGTCATTCAGCAGGGTGCACCGCGTGCAGGTGAGGTTGGCTGGAAGCGAAAGATTGTGGTTCGTCCCCTTACACCATTTATTTACGGAATATAAATCAAAGAATAAGTAGGTAATTGTGTTTTGCTGCTAATTAACATTTATAATTTATTTAAACATACGAACAGACCCTAAGAATTATTTATATAAATCGGTATTGACTCTAAGGTGTATGTAAACAATACTCTAACGATATGTAAACAATCCTCTAATACAACCTACTTTTTATTGTAAATCGGCAAAATATTTCAATTTATTATTAGTTAACAAAAGCGTTCGTTTTTTGAGATTACAATCAACGTGTTTGCGGAAAGGATTGCGGCCTGCTCAGTTAATCTGTGAATAATAACAGATAGACCTTTCATTTACAAAATCTTTGGGCCAGATTTAGACGCCTAAAAAAGGTTTGTTCAAGTCTTTTGGAAGACTTAATACTCTTTTAATTAAGAAGATATTTAAAGTGGGTCCTTGTATATCTGATTTAAGAAACGAATGCTACGAATGAAGAAGTTATTAGGTATATTATTACTTTTTTAACTCTACCGCTATGAGAACGTCTTCGGCTCGTATTTCAACTGGACGTTGGGCAGGTCACGGAGAGTATAGCGACGTTACTTAGAATTATGGCCTTTCATGCATGCTTTATGGCCAAACAACATTAAACTGTTGAGTCAAGTCGTTTGTACGTAATATAGATTTCTTCTTAGCCTTGATTAGTCCCGAGGTTTTTTGAGGTCGGCTAAACGCTAACTGGGTCATTTTGCAAAAAATAAAATAAACTACATATGTTAGACATTAGTCTTCACGTTCTTAACGATTAATTTAGTTATTTCTCAGGCCCATATAATTTTTCTAATATCTTAAATATAGGTGGGCAAACGAGCAGACGTATCGCCTGATGGTAAGCGATTACCACCGCCCATGGACACTCGCAACACCAGAGGTGTCACAAGTGCGTTGCCGACCTTTTAGGAAGGAGTACGCTCTTATAGTATGTTTATGTTTTTCTTTTTTTCTTGGAGTATGTTTCTAATACACTCTTTTGCAAAAAAAACGGGCACTTAAGCAAAGAACTATTTTATAGTTACTATTAGTTTGTTTGACAATTTTAGGTATTGTTATCCTCAGAATTTCATAAATTAATTAGGAAGGAATAGGTATCATCAGTTTTATCATAACATTTTCATTAAATTATTGAGAAATAATGTTTAAGCTCAAAACACTATTATTGTACCTGCTCGCTAAATAAAAATGAAACGCGTTAATTTCTTTGTTTTTCTTGAATACATTAAAAGCAGATAAAAGTTTAGTATTGAGTGTGACCCCCTCTTGCTGAAATCACGGCTTGCATTCGTCTGGGCATGCTAGCGAGTATATCTTTTATGGTTTCTTGGGGAATACGTTCCCACTCTGCGGTAATCACATTCTTTAGCTCTCTGATGGTCTGCGGAGCCGGCTGCACTGATCTCACTCGTCGCTTCAGAACGTCCCAGACATGCTCTATGGGATTGAGGTCCGGACTTCTAGCTGGCCAGTCCAAACGACAAATTCCGACTTCTAGCATATACGCTTCCACATCGCCAGACCGGTGGGCGCGAGCGTTGTCGTCCATAAAAAATGAGTTTTCGCCAAGAGCGGTTAAGGCGGGTTGTGCATAAGGAATTAGAACTTCCGTTATGTATCGGTGTCCAGTCAGTGTACCATTTTCGATGAAGACTAACTCCGTACGATCCATGGAATTTATTCCTGCCCAAAACATAACAGAGCCCCCTCCATAAGGTGTGATTTCTTCAAAACATGCCTCTGCAAAGCGTTCTCCTCGTCTACGTAGCACTCGCCGACGTCGGTCTTCACCATGCAGAGATATCCTGGCTTCATCGGAGAACAATATCCTATCCCAGTCTTCATGAGTCCATGACACACAATTTCGAGCGAAGCTAAGCCTGACAACTCGATGTCCACGGAGTAATTTAGGGCCGCGTGCCGGGCGATGACTGTGTATATTAGCAGCGAGAAGCCTCCTCCTGACCGTCCATAGACTAATTTGCATATTTCTTACTTCTTCGAGGCTGTTCTTGAGGTCCACATAAGAAGATTTGCGATTTCTCAACGCTTGACTAACTAGAAAACGATCATCCCGTGGTTCGGTACATGTCTTTCTGCTAGAACCAGGCCTTCTCTTGACGGAACCGGTCTCTTGATAGCGCTGCCAGGTCCTTTGAACTGTCGACCGACAGTTCAAAGGACCTGGTATTTTTTTTTTTTTTTGGTATTTTATTTTTGGTATTTTATTTTTTTCAGCCAGGAAGAAAATCGAAACCGCCCGTTTTTTTTGCAAATGAGTGTATGTTGTTAAGTGGCTGGCGTGAAAGTATAACAATAAATATTTGTTGCATGTATTGCGTTTTGCCAGTTCATGCCTCTTTAATACTGTCTTCCTTTCAGTTTTACTATGGTTTATTTTCTTCCTTTGACTTATTTGGAAACTATTACATTTCTGAGGAGGGTTATCGTCGGGCAACCGACTATCAGTTATTGGGATCAGTCACTAAAAACCTTTAGTAACGTTACACGTTTCAGAAATTATTAATAAAATTGGTAAATAGTATAATTTAAATATTTATTTATTTATTATGTATAGCTTTGCTTAGTTTGGGCCAAGATGGTATTGTATGTTAGACGTTCGAGTTAATATGTTAATTTATCTCTAAATCATAATAACGTACGTAGTTGCTTAGTTGAAGCTAACCTTCTCCCGATCTGCCTTTACTTTACTTAACAAAACCCTCTGTTTAAAACGAAATCTCCATACATAAAACATTAGCTATTCCAAATTTGTATTACTCTTTTGAAAATTGAAGCTTCAGACGAACTTGTATTGTACTTGCTTCGGTTAAACGTAATGTTTGCTGAGCGCACAGATGAGTTCTTTTGCAGACAAAACCAACACTCAATGTATGCATTACTCAAATGAATTGCCATTGTCCGAAATGAGATCTGAAATATTCATAACGACCTTTTATCACAAACCCACAGACCATATCCGTTAAAAACCTTTGTATTGTATACACACTTTGAAATTAAAATAAGGCCAGAATGTTTTGTTTGACAAACCATTTTGTGAATATTATACTCGTAACTTGAAATTATGTACTGCATGGAATCTTGTCTACAGCTTCCAAGAAACAAGAAAGGTAAAAAAAAAACAACAAAAAATATAACAAGACATATTTAGGTTTGTTTGCTTGTTATTCAGTCCATGATCCTTTGAATAATAATGTAATAATAATATTACTGTTTTACTTTGTTCTCAGATGCTCAAGAACACAACGTTCCTTACTAAGTACAATGTTTCGTCCCGACTCGTAACATCGAGTAGGTAATCTTGTTTTATCTATGGCAGGAAGTTGAAGCTGTCATTAACTATGTTAAATTTCATGTCAAAATAATATGTCTGCCCACTTGGTTTTAAGTCGTAAAATGGCGACGTATGGTTTGCAATTCACCGGGATTGTTTTTTGAAAATTGTGGTTGACACCTTTGTAGCGTACATAATTCCTCTCTCTACATAATAAGTTTGGAACATCTCGGTTTGTCGTCGGATATGTAAGCGCAATGACGCTTTCAAAGTGACTTAGATTATTGTAAAAGCGTGTGGCCTAGTTGAATTTCCAAAGTGAAACCGCCGTCTTCTCGTAAAAACTGTAGATCTGAGTTTGAACGAAAGCAGTTTTTTTTTCCCTCTTAAATCTACAATCAGCCCATCGGCTTTAATCAGATTTGATGGTGTGCTCCTAAGAATTTTGGAGAGTGCACATCCAGTGATATGTCAACTCTTTCATTTTTTTCCCCCGTTACAGGACTATATTGATGCTAATCGCGTTCTTTTCAGCCGAAATACTTTGTTGTTTGTGTTTATGAGCTGTGTAGCCAGTTGGTTGCTATGTCGGTCAAGGCGTTGTTTATAGGACACAGAGGAACTCTTTATGTCCTACGAAACGAAAGCAGAGTAAACAGCGACCTATGCATGTATGTATATGTACTTTTGTTTTGTCCCCAAGCGTAGTGTCCTCTAACGGCGTAAATTTGTGATATCGATTACTTGTCAAGACGAAGTAAAGTGAGTTACGTGCTTATGGCATATATGGCACTATTCGTTTTTTTCATGAACTTTTTCGTTCTGTTCATGTGTCTTGGCTTGAAATCTTGTTTATCTGTGGTAGGAAGTGAAGCTGAACTGTCATTTCACTCCTGTCAAAGAAATCACTCTTGCATAAATCTCTCTTTTGGAGATCGTTTTTGGTTTTTTAGAAAGACGGTCCCCATTTCATGTCATCCACATTTTATATATTTTTTAACATTAATTTCATCACGACGACGACTTGGAGATTCGAAGACTTAAGACTTGAAGACTATAAATACTTGACATTGGCAGAAATAGCTGATCCGAGAGATCCGGCTAGTTGCCATTTCATCAAAAGAAGAAGAAGTAAATCTCTCTTGTTAAAATGTAGCTTGCGTGCGCTGGCTTTTTGGTTATTTTTCCCGGTTTTATTGTAAAATTGGTTTTATCGTTCTTTAGTCGAATAGTGAGCCGAGTAGAACTACGTCACGAGTTAAAATTACAGTGCACGTGTCGTGAAAAATTATGAAATTGTTTGATTTCTTTGAACTTTATTTATTATTGTATAAATATTGGCGCAGAGGGCATTGTAAAATTTACTTTTGTGATAAATACAAGTGAAACTTGCTGATACCTCGTGGGCAGAAGACAGAGTATGGAAGGTTACGGGTATTTTAGACTATTCTCTGCGCAGTAGTATTGTTAGATAAATATTAGATATAATAAGAACTATTGTTTTAGAACAATAGTTTTTTTACAAACTCTAGACTATGAACAAACTGAAGTACAATTTCACCTCCAGAAGTAAGTATATACCCATACGTACACATACATACATACATTCATTTTGCACATAATAAACACACACACGAAAACACGCCGTACTCACACACTCACACGTGCAAACACACACACGCGCACGCACACTTACGTGTATATGCACGCACTTTATTTAATTTCCACCTTTTAAACCTACAATCTGTCTCTGTAACAGCAGAACACTAACTCCAATTTGGAGTTAGGGTTAGTCTAACTGTGCGACCTTTATAATCACATGCTCGTATTATTTTCTTTTCTTTTTTTTTTTTTTTTATTTTATAGGGGGCAAACGAGCAGGTCGCTGATGGGCGTACTCTTTTAGTTGGAGGATTCTTGAGGGCGCAGGCACGCCTCCTGCAGTCCCGACCGGCAAGGTGCTACCGGTGCCTGTCGGTGGGACATGTGGGGGTAAAGTGCACGGCGGATATCACCGTTGGTGATCTATGCTTCCGCTGTGGCCAACCCGGTCACAAGGCGGCTGGCTGCAACGCTCCACTGCGTTGCTTTAGGTGCGAAGCGGGGGGCAAATCCACTAACCACAGGGTTGGCAGTAAAGCCTGCGCCCTGTCAGGACTGAAGCCGGGAGGTAGGCCTTCTAGCTGCCCTCAGGAGGGTGCAAAGGGTGCCGCTAGTTCGCGGCAAGATTCGCGGCGGAATGCGGAGATGGAAATTCAATAATGGATTCTCATCTTCGCATCCTCCAGGCGAATGTGGGCCACGGTGCTGTCGCTCAGGATCTTCTGCTCCAGAGCATGGCACAGTGGTCCATTCACATTGCCGCTGTTGCCGAACCATACACCCATCGGTTTCTGGGGTCTGCCTGGGTTACTGACTTGGATGGCTCGGCAGCGCTGGTGCACGGCACCGCTGCTGGCATCCCTCCCTTTGTCTTGGTTGCAAGGGAACGGGGTTGCATAGCGGCAGTGGTTGGGGATATAGCGGTCGTGGCCGCTTATTTCACGCCGAACCGAGACATAACTGAGTATGAGCAATGGCTTGCTCAGTTGGCAGTCGTTGTCGACGCCTGTCGCCCTCATCCGGTTCTTGTGCTCGGGGACTTCAATGCCTGGTCGGAGGCCTGGGGTTCCCGACGCACGAACCCGAGGGGTAGGGCACTGGAAAACTGGGCTGGAAGATTCGGTCTAGTTGTCCTGAATCGGGGTTCCGTACCCACGTTCGTGACGGCGAGGGGCAGTTCGATCGTGGATATCTCGTTCGCCTGCCCCTCGCTGGCACACCGTATTCGGAACTGGCGCGTCGTTGTGGGGGAGGAGACAGGTTCGGATCACCGATACGTTCGGTTTGAGGTCTCTGCTCCCGCGGACGGCGTGCCGGCTAGACTGACTCCACCTGAGCCACGTTGGGCGCTCAAG
The DNA here is from genome assembly GCA_916048165.1 of Spilarctia lutea. Lineage (NCBI taxonomy): Eukaryota > Metazoa > Arthropoda > Insecta > Lepidoptera > Erebidae > Spilarctia > Spilarctia lutea. The sequence continues at coordinate 251,529 of OU696480.1, forward strand.
CGCTTAAATCGGGAGCTCCTCCTGGAAGCCGCCATCGTACAGGCCTGGGCCCCTGTACCGGAGGGGCCTGTCGACATAAATGCCGAGGCAGAATGGCTCCGGGAGGCAATGACCCGCGTCTGCGACGCGGCGATGCCTAGGGTTCAGTCCTATACTGCGAGGCGCCGGGTCTACTGGTGGTCGCCGGACATAGCTAGGCTACGACAAGCCTGCGTGGCCGCGCGCCGTCAGTGGTCCCGGTTCCGCAGGAGGCGTCGCCGTCCTGAAGATGCGGTCACCCGAGAGGCGGAGCTGTTGGTGGAATACAGGGGTGCCAAGAGAACCCTTCAGGTAGCGATAAAGCGGGCCAAGAGTGAGGCCCGCCGCGAGTTGCTGGAGTCACTGGAGCGGGATCCATGGGGGCGCCCTTACCGCATGGTTAGGGGCAAGATGCGCCAGTGGGCCCCGCCGTTGACCCGGTGTCTTCAGCCAGACCTGCTTGAGGGGGTCGTGGGCACCTTGTTTCCATCGCATTTGGTGGAGCACACTCCACCACAGATGGCTCCGCCTACGATGCCTGAGGCGCCTAACGTGGATGATGACGACGTGCCTGAGGTCACTCGGGCAGAACTAGCGCTGGCGGTGCAACGGCTAAAAGCTAAACGCACCGCCCCAGGACCCGATGGCATTCCAGGCCGAGCGTGGGTCCTGGCTCTAGATTATGAGGCGCCGGCTCTCGAGCCCCGACTTAGAGGGTTGTTCAGCGCATGTTTCGAACAGGGCCAGTTTCCGACATTGTGGAAGACGGGGAAACTGGTCCTCATCCGAAAGGAGGGGCGCCCGGCGGACTCACCATCCGCCTACCGGCCCATAGTGTTGCTTGACGAGGTGTGCAAACTCTTTGAAAGAGTGATTGCATGGCGCCTCGTCAAGCACCTCTACAGAGTAGGGCCGGATCTGGCGGACAACCAGTACGGTTTCCGTCAGGGGCGCTCCACCGTGGATGCGATCATGCGCGTGAAGGCCCTGGCGGAGGCAGCAGTTTCCCGGGGTGAAGTGGTGTTGGCGGTGTCTTTAGACATCGCCAACGCGTTCAATACTTTGCCCTGGAGTTGCATCAGGGAGGCACTACTACACGCACAAGGCCCCCGGTCCAGAGCAATAAATAAAGAGGAGATAGTAGTTGTTGGACACACATACGAGTGCTTACACATAAATAAAATAAATTGTAAGTGTGAAAAGTTACAATCGGTTGTAAGTTACAAATACCTGGGATTAACGATTGATACACATTTTAATTGGAAATTACATATTAGTGAAGTTAATAGTAAACTTAGATCTATTTTAGGTAAATTTTATGTTTTAAAAAGAATTATTAACAAACATACGTTAACAGTGGTATACTATGCTCTTGCGGACTCATTACTTAGCTATGGACTCACTGTGTACGGGCGAACGTTTCAAACTTATGTAAAAGAGATAAAAGATCTTCAAACAAGGCTTATAAAGTATCTGGCTAACGAACAAGACAAATTAATGTGTAGCAAAGAATACGAAAAACTATATCCTTTATGTAAAATTCTGCCAGTAGATAAAAAAATTGAATATTTAATAGGCATAGAATACTATTTTAATGACAAACACAAAAAAGCTGTAGAAAATATATACAATACAAGAAGTATAACAGAAAAAAAACTAAGTAAACCTAGAGTAAATAATTATTATGGTGAAAGAATGTCTTCATACGTGGTTCCCGATGTTTTTAATGAAATCGGCCTACTGCGACAACTACCTAAGTTGAGTTTATGTCAATTGAAGACACAACTAAGGGCTCTTTTGTTAGAGAGGATGGGTGTTGTTGATGTGTGAGGGCATTTGATATTTTGTAATTTTATAATGTACTAGTGAGAGTTGTTTAAATATATATGTAGATAAGAGCGCGTCTCGCCAACAAGCTTAACAGCTTGGCGAGTATTTGATTTTTTGTCATGTGTAAGATGTTGTTGTTTATATAAATAAAAAAAAAAAAAAAAAAAAAAAAATCACCGAGTGCCTCCCTACCTCCGCCGTATAGTTGGGGCATATCTGTCGGAGAGAGCCGTTATCTACCCGAGTAGGACCGGTCTCGGTCGTCGTGAAATGTCGTGCGGTGTCCCGCAGGGGTCGGTCTTAGGTCCGCTCCTGTGGAACATTGGCTACGACTGGGTGCTCCGCGGTGCATTTTTAGATAGTATCGCCGTCACGTGTTATGCGGATGACACGCTTGTGACGGCGACTGGCGGGACGCACCGTGAGGCAACCCTGAGGGCCACGGCCGGGGTTGCCCAAGTCGTCGAACGAATCCGGCGGCTGGGTCTCGAGGTGGCTCTGCACAAATCCGAGGCTTTGTTTTTTCACGGGCCTCGGAGCAAGCCACCTGATGGACTCAGCCTCATAGTAGGAGGAACTCGCATCGGCATCGAGCCCTCTATGAGGTATTTGGGGCTCGTACTCGATGGCCGATGGGATTTCGGATACCACTTCCGAAGTCTGGTCCCCAAGCTGATTGGCGCAGCGCATGCATTGGCACGGTTGCTGCCAAACATGAGGGGGCCCGATGACTCCTGCAGGAGACTATACGCGGGAGTTGTGCGGTCCATGGCCCTTTATGGGTCCCCAGTGTGGGCGGAGGCCCTGAAGGCCAGCACTATAGCGCTATTGCGGCGACCGCAACGGGTGCTGGCCATCAGGATCATAAGGGGGTACCGCACGATCTCTTTTGAGGCGGCAAGTCTCCTGGCCGGAACTCTACCATGGGACCTGGAGGCGAGAGCCCTTGCGGCCCTTTACCAGTGGCGCAAGGAGGCGCGGGAGTTGGGTAGGAGTCCTGAGACTCGAGAAATCGAAGATCAGAAATCCCAACTCCGCCAGGTTCTTGTGGAGGAATGGAAGGAACGACTTGGGCAACCGAGCGCTGGGCACGCCGTTATTGCGGCGGTAAGACCCGTTATGGAGGATTGGCTCGAGAGGCATCACGGGAGCCTCTCATACCGGCTGACGCAGGTGATCACCGGAAAAGGATGTTTCGGAGATCACCTGTGTCTGATCCGCAAAGAGCCAACGCCTGAGTGCCACCACTGCGATGGCCAGACCGTAGACACGGCGCTTCACACGCTGGCAGAATGTCCGGCGTGGGCCGAGCCGAGGCGTGATCTCGTGGCGGCCATCGGGGTGGGGGTTCTCTCGCTTGGCAATATGATTGCGGCCATATTGCGGAGCGAGAGCGCGTGGAACTCTGCCGTCTCTTTCTGCGAGCAAGTTATGCTTACGAAGGAGATGGCGGAGCGGGACCGGGAGAGGTCTAGAACTCTCCCTGCCCGCCAGGCCCGGGAACGGGCCAGGTACCGTAGACGACTCAGGCGGCGGAGATCGCTGAACGATCTCCGTCCTCCATAAGCGCAAGCCTGAGGGTGACAGGTGAGGCCACCAGTCACCTTTGCAGAAGCAGGCCGGGGTGGCGGCGTGAGCTCTTTAAAGTGCTCGCGCCCTTATATAGAATAGGAATATTGGGGTTCCTACACAGGGGGGGCCCACCTACAAACAATGGGTGGCCCGAGGTACGTCGGGGTTCCAGGGATTTCCTTCCGAGGGTGCACCTGGTTCCCCGGCTTCTAGTGCCCGGGACGGTGTGCGGTTTTTGGTCGGTTCGAGTCCGACATAACCACAAGTGGTATCCGAGGGGATTTCCGCACAAAAAAAAAAAAAAAAAAAAAGGGGGCAAACGAGCAGACGTATCACCTGATGGTAAGCGATCACCGCCGCCCATAGACACCCGCAACACCAGAGGCGTCACAAGTGCGTTGCCGGCCTTTTAGGAAGGAGTACGCTCTTTTCTTGAAGGTTTGAAGGTCGTATTGGTCCGGGAACACCGCAGGCGACAGCTCATTCCACAGTTTTGCTGTGCGTGGCAGAAAATTTCGGGAAAATCGCACAGTTGTGGACTGCCAACCATCTAGATGATGGGAATGATATTTCTGACGCGTAGGACGATGGCGGAAAGATGCGGCAGGGATCAATCCGAACAATTCCTCGGAGCACTCCCCATGGTAAATGCGGTAGAAGATGCACAGTGAAGCCACATCTCTACGCAGTGCCAGAGAGTCTAGCCGAATTGAAAGATCCCGGCAATCGACGATACGAGTCGCCCTCCGCTGATTGCGGTCCAGAGGGAGGAGCTGGTATTGGGGTGCCCCTGCCCAAAGATGAGGACAGTATTCCATGTGAGGCCGAACCTGCGCTTTGTAAAGACGAAGGCGGTGGGCCGGAGTGAAATACCGCCTCGATCTGTTGAGCACACCTAGCTTTTTTGAGGCCAATTTGGCCTTACCCTCCAAATGGCCACGAAACTGGACTTCGCTCGATACGTCGAGACCGAGTATCCCAATATTGGCTGAGGCAGATAGGGGAGTGTCTTCAAAACGAGGACATACGACCCACGGGAGTTTTTTTGCGGTGAACGCGCAAATTTGTGTCTTTGTCGGGTTGAATTGGACCAAATTATAAATGTATATTTATTAAAATTATTATTATCTTTTAACTCTAACGTGATTAACTTTCAGCTGTAACCACTAGGTAATTCAGTATATATTTTAGTTAGTTTAAGCTGCGTAGCGCGGTAAATATGTCAACTAAGGCTTGACCCCCGGACCTCAAACACTTCCACTGCAAAGCAACATCCACGGTATGACCACAAAGGGTTGAACATATTTTAAAGGGGCCGTGGATATTCTGAAATAACACATAATTCACTACTAATCACATTAATTTAGGGCGATGACTATCACTCTATTGCAGTTTAATTACTTTGTCCGTGGCTTTACTCTCGACTAAGTTGAGTTTGTTTATCACTTTTCCAAAATAAGATAGCCTATGTGCTAGTTCAGACGGCAGTGTAACTTTGTGATAAATTTGATCAAGATTCGGTCAAATACTCGGACGTGATTACATAATATATATCCATCCAAACGTTCTCATAGTGAGTAATAATAACAAACAGCAACAACAAAAATAATGATAATAATAATATACCCACTCTTGTCGTACCTTACCAAACGTACCCACGTATTTCGCGTGTGTAGTTTCAACACAAAGATATTAAGTATTATTTGATAGTTGGTGGCGTATGACGCATTCGTTAACGAACAATCGGACTAGCCTCGTTCATTAAGTTGATTGCCATCTGTTTGCACGCGATATCCTCTGTACTTACCTATCGTGGCTCTGTACATTCCTTAGGTCTAAAATAAATTATAAAATGACGCATGTACTTATAAAATGCAGCAGATTTAATAACGACGTTCTCTCTGAAGATCCCCCAACCAGACTCTCCCAGTTCAGTTTTTTTGGTAGTGCTTGTAGCGCTTAATTGTTACTGCCGTTGCCGAGATCTTCGAAATAATCAATAGCTTCATTGCTCTTTTTTGATTTAACAACTCTTTTTAACTTTAGAACTACCTGTTGGCGTGTTTTTTACATAGGTACATCAGAAAGTAGTTTCAAGAGCCATTTACAAAATCTAATTTCACTGAAACAATAACACACTTCACATTATTCTAATTGTCAATCTTGATAATGGTAAAAATTATATTTTCATGTCATAGACGATATTATTATGGTACCGATAGTAGAACTGTGATAACAAAAGTATTATTGGTTTATAATGAACATATTTTATCAAACCGTACATAATGAAAGTTTCAAAATTGAAATGTCTAATAAAAGGTTCCACAGTAATTACTACAGTACCATTTGATGCATACGAGTATTATGATAGCCAATTGCACGCCTTAATTGCAACTACCAATCAATCCATTTAAAACGAATTCATTTCATTCAGTTTTACCCCGTGATAATAATTTAAAACATTTTCAAATTATGTATAATTATCATAAGTCGCTATCGATGAAATAATAATAATTATTATTAAGTTTATTTTCTCTTTAAAAAATGGTTATTACAATTGAATTAACGTTTTATATTTCAAAGTTTGTTCTTTATAGAGACTTTTCATTTCAATATTAAAAGTGAGCTTTCACCTTATAAAATGGCAATCTCCTTGACTCAAGACACGCTTCTTGAACATCGTTTTCATTATTTCACTTTGTTCTGAGCTCTTCGCATGATCTCTCAAAGATTTCTTCATATTCGTAATATAAGAAAATACAAACTGAGGCTAAGTTCCTTAATTCAACTTGACTCCAAAAGAGATTTAACTCTTTGGAGTCTTACATGAGTAAATAAGCTTTGAAAGTGAACTGTCACAGCTAACCTCTGAGGGTTAAGTACTGTTAGCAGAGAGCCTTTGAAGTGACACTCACGTTGTTCTACAAACATTACATTTGAAATGATCAGCAGCATGAAAAGTTTGCCTAACCCATTTCTTTTAACTTATTTTTTAACGTGTGATACGAACGGTTTGCGGTGGGGTTATGTATCGGAATCGGACCGACTAAAACCACACGATGTGCCACTGAGAAGGGAGAGATACGGGAACTGCTGTCATCAACACTACCGGTCCCCTTCCAGCGCACGTTCTCCATCTGTTTTAGTTTTAATCATTTTAAGTGATTCCAAATTCATATGAGATTCGGGGTAATTTTTAAAAAGGTTTTCTTCCTTGCAGTCCGAGCGGCTAAGCCAAGACTCTCGGCCCCGATTAGAGAAGTGAGGTATACGACTCTCGTCCACGATACTCCTCTCGGGATTACGATATGCCAACGGAGGCAGGAAGACAGTCTCCCAGTGCCTGCTCGCTTGGTGGTAGAGTGAGTACACGCTGAGCTCGTCCTCCTCTCTTCACCGCTAGCAGCGGAAAAACCTCGACCCGTGAAGGGTACCCCCTTCGTGTTTTTAATGAGGTTTTCCTCCATCTCATTACCTTTCCTCCTCATGGCTCCTAAGAGCTAAGAGTCAACAAAGCAACCGGCAGACACGCCCGCTCTGTTGTACCAAGCCTAAACCGAACGGCTTCCTCTTCCTGTTAGAATATTGGCCGTTGGCGGTAATGCCCTCCTCCAAATAACGAAGGAAGAAACAGCGCCACTGCCAACGTTTCCAGGGTGTACCACGAGGAGATTTTCTGAGCTAGACAACCTCCCTGTGGACACCCCATTTCCATGTAGTCCTAATCTAAGCAGAGCTTGTATTATGGGCACTTTACAACTGATATAAATTCATATATACTTTTTTTATATATCTTCCAAACCAATATACTCGTATACAAATCATTTAAACATTTAATTCAAAATGAGAAATGTTATGCCATTATAAACTACGTTAAGAAAGAAAGAAAGAAAGAAAAAACGTTTATTCTGACAAACACAGGACAGAGTATGGTTCTGAGCAGAGTTGAATTTATAGGATGTAAGCAGTTGTCCTGGGTAATGCCAGAAAAGACGCCCATCTCAGCATATTTCTGCAGTCAGAGTGACTGTACCGCTGGTCTTACGATAGGGCTCGCGCCCGGTGTCGCCAATCTGCCCGTGTCAAGTGCTGTTTATTTGTGTGTTAAACTAGATGTGATATATATGTATATATTATGTATAAATCCATACACATGCATAAATAGTAAAAAAAAAGAGAGGTGTCAAGGGACACCCGGATGGAACGAAGTTCGAAATAGAAAGACGAAACGAAAATATCTGGCTTGCTTTCTATAAGAGAGAGAGAGAGAGACAGACACAGATAGGGTAATGATTCCTGTCTCCGAGCGATAGTTTCGCAGATAGAGGGGGTATCTTCCTTAAGGGATGATTTTAGGGGGTGGGGGTGGAAATGAGTAACTTGCTAGTTAAACGTGATATCCAACTAACGAATTAAAAATATGTGCGGTCCTAGTGTAGGTGGGGGGGGATGAAGTTACTATCAGTGGGGAGGAGAGAGGAAAATGACCAGTCTGGTGGGGCGAAAGGGTTGGGGGTGCTGTGCTCGTTAAAATGAGTCCAAGCACTAAGGTGCTGGGGTTCAAAAGTTAGGTTGAGGGGGGCTGAAGTATTTTTGAAAAAAAAGGGGGGGGGGGGTAAGGCAAATATTGAGGGGCTGACAAGTTCAGGGAGTGCAAGGGGGACTATAAAATGTCTCCGAGCGATAGTTTCGGAGATAGAGGGGGTGTCTTCCTTAAGGGATGATCTTAGGGGGTGGGGGTGATCAGGGTGGTGGGGTGGATGGATTGGGGGTGCTACGCTAGATAAATAAGCCCCAAAAAAGGGGTTGAAAATATAGGTAAAGTGTGGGGGGGGGTGAAAGTATTAGGGGGGGCACCTCGACTGAGAACTCGACTTCACGATGTGACTAATTAGGCGATCCAGGAATATGTAGAGAAAATTTAATCCTCCCTGTGGTATCACTAAATTTCTTGGGTAAACATACAATATGGTATAAAAAAAACTTGAGAGGTGTCAAGGGACACCCGGATGGAACGAAGTTCGAAATAGAAAGACGATACAAATATTATATTTACTTCAATATTTTAAGTAATTTCTAGTTTTATGATATATGTGTACACAATAATATTAATAATAATAATAATGAAATCACAATTCGATACTTTCTATTTCTCAGAATGGATGTAGAAGTGGGACCCGTGGCACTAAAGAGCTCCTTATCATAGACATGACCATTAGCCAGCAGGTGCGTCGTAATCGTAAGAGCCTGGCGACATGCTGGATAGATTACAAGAAGGCTTTTGACTCCGTTCCTCATACATGGCTTTTGAAGGTGCTTGAGTTGTATAAAATTGATACAACTCTGTGCACTTTCTTGAAGGTGTGTATGGGGCAATGGAGAACAGCACTTCGCTATCCTGGGTGTCGGCAGTCTGCGATGAACGACGTACTTATAAAGATCGAGCGAGGCATCTTTCAAGGTGACAGTCTGAGCCCCTTGTGGTTTTGTCTAGCTTTGAACCCTCTGAGCACTCTATTAGAGGGTTCAGGGTTAGGCTACAGGTTGCAGAAAGATGATCGAGTTATATCTCACCTCTTTTACATGGATGATTTGAAACTTCTTGCCCCCACTAAATTACAATTGACAGCATTACTAAAGGTTACGGAAAACTTTAGTAATTCTATCAAAATGGAATTTGGTGTAGACAAGTGTGCAGTTATGTATGTAAAAAAAGGTGAGATTGTGGAATCTGAAGGTATAGAGCTTTCAGATTCCACAAAACTCAGATCTCTGTCTGCAACCGAAACTTACAAATATCTAGGTTTTTCACAGTCCTTAGGAATGCCAGAATCTGACATGAAACAAACGTTGCGGGAACGCTTCTTTAGCCGCCTGAAAAAAGTACTTAAAAGTCTTTTGTCAGGCGGTAACAAGGTACGAGCCTGCAATGGTTGGGTTATGCCGGTTCTGATGTATTCCTTTGGTGTACTTAGATGGACTCAGACTGAATTAGATGCCATTGATAGGAGAGTCCGTACATTGTTGACTGCATTCCGAATGCACCACCCACGTTCATCGGTTATGAGATTGTATATCCCGCGAAGGTTAGGGGGTCGTGGATTACTAAATATCAAGACCCTGCACAATCGCGAGGTATACAATCTTAGAGAATACTTTCTACAAACTGATGTGGGAGTGCATCGTAGTGTAGTCACAGTGGATACCGGACTCACTCCGCTCGCTCTGGCTAAAGAGAATTGGCGCAAGCCTGTAGTACTTAGTACTAATGATCGCAGGGAGGTATGGAAGGGCAAGGAACTCCATGGTCGGTTTTATCGGGCCCTTCATGGACCCGATATAGATTTTAAAACATCTACGTCCTGGCTACGGTATGGTGATCTCTTCGGAGAAACCGAAGGTTTTGTTTGTGCGATTATGGACGAAGTTATCATGACGAATAACTATCGGAAGTATATCCTGAAAGATGGTACGGTCGACATCTGTCGGGCATGTCACCGTCCTGGAGAATCTATCAGGCATATTATTTCTGGTTGTTCTCGTCTTGCTAACGGCGAGTATTTGCACAGGCACAACCAAGTAGCTCGGATCGTACATCAGCAACTTGCCCTTAAATACCATCTTGTGAACTCAGAGGTGCCATACTACAGGTATGTGCCCGACCCAGTTCTCGAGAATGGTCGTGCTACATTATATTGGGATCGATCTATTATTACAGACAGGACTATTGTTGCCAATAAGCCTGATATTGTGGTGATGGATCGATTAGAGCGCCGCGCAATTATTATCGATATCGCCGTTCCTCATGACGAGAATCTCGTGAAAGTCGAAAAAGAAAAACAAATAAAATATTTGGATCTATCTCACGAGATTGTCGATATGTGGAATGTGGATTCGGTAATAATTGTTCCGATAGTCGTATCTGCTCACGGATTGATAGCCAAGAGCCTCGACCAACACCTTAAGAGGCTCACGTTAGAGGGCTGGATCAAGGGTCTGATACAGAAGTCAGTCCTTCTTGACACGGCACGCATAGTGAGGAGGTTCCTGTCTTTGGAGCCCTAACCACCGGTTTCTTGGTCCCTGTACCCGAAGTCGGTGGTCTACTATTTTTTATATTTTTAAATATATATTATGTTATTGTTTATCTTTTTTATGTATTTAAAAATGTAATTAATAAGTATATATAATTAAATAAAGAGAATAATAATAATGATAATGATGATAATGGTGAAAATGATGAAGATGATGAAAATATGAAAATGATGAAAATGATGAAAGTGATGAAGATGATGAATTGATGAAAATGATGAAAATGATGAAAATGATGATATGTATATATAAAAGTTCGAAATCTTATCTATCTATTATATATATATATATATGATAGATAGATAAGAGATAGATAGTATCTGGGTTGCTTCAAGCAATGAAAAATAAACTAATAACAAATAAAATTTAAAATAGCAAAAAGTGTCGTGACAACAAATTATGTCGCGACAATTTCCGTCTAGCCCCCTTCGTTTTTTCGTTCATATCGCGCGATAAGGAACTTCGTTCCAATAAATTCGTCTTGACAAAATGTGTCGTTGACATATATCGAAAGTGTCGTTACAATCCCGTCTATCCCCCTTCCACAACGCGCGATAAGGAACTTCGTTCCAAAAAATTCGTCTTGACAAAATGTGTCGTTGACATATGTCGTTGACATATGTCGAAAGTGTCGTTACAATTCCGTCTAGCCCCCTTCCGCAACGTGCGATAAGGAACTTCGTTCCAATAATGAGGACTAACAAACAATGTTACACACTGCGGCTTGGTTGCGGCTCAACGACAGACCAAATATTTTCATTTGTAATCTGTGCGAGCCGCGCAAAACATTTGTTGGGATTCTACCTCTGTTGTCTGTGACAAAGGAAGAGAAAACCGCGTACGAAGGCCGCCAGTATCATAGTGTTGTGGATGTTTTAAGTTAGTGTAAATTTACGACAGTAGATGCTTGATTGAAGTGTTGTGCGGCGATATGTGTGGCTAGTGAGATGTTTCTGGTGTAGCGTGCGAGGTGTCATCGGTAGGATTTTCATCGGTGGTTGTCAGCGCTCAGATGTTGTGGTGCTTTTGGATGTCAATAAAGTAATCTCTTGTATCTGATACTGAAACTTGCAAGTGTTGTCAGAGTACGGACTGTGTGTGGGGGTGCTCATAAGATAGGACGATGCTCTAGTTGCATACCGGTTGTGATCTGTGGACCATGATAGCTTGCTGTGTAGGTAATGCGGTCTACCGGTCATCACCACTCCAAAGAGCAGAGTAGCCAGGTGGAGCTTTTGTCTCGATGACATCTTCATCAGGTTTCCACTATTTAGAAAGGGAGTGATATGTGAGCGAGGAGAGATGTTGTAACAGTAACGTGCACATGCATTTTGCACTCGCTGAATGAGTCGCTCAGTTCTGCCAAGTAGGCAGGCCCCAAACACCGTGTCAGCGTAGTTCAGCTTGGATAATATTAAAGATTCACAAAGCATTATACGAATGTTGACAGAGATGTAGGGACGGATTCCATAAAGCAGCTTCAGGCGGTAAAAGCAGCTGCGTACTGCTTCTTGCACGTGTGCTGCGAACTGCAGTTGACCGTCAAAGATTACGCCAAGGTTACGAGCTTCGGTTACGCGCTCCAGTGTGTTGCCTGTCAATGTCAGTACTGGTTTTTGGTTGGCAATTTGATGAATGATGTTTTTTGTGCCCATAATTATGTATTTTGGTTTATTTGGGTTTAAAAAGAGGCAGTTTCTTTTGGCCCACTGTGAGATGCTTTCTAAGTCCTAATTTATTTTCGTTAAGTAGTAGTAGTTAGGATGTTCATTAGAAACCTGTTGGGAGACGTCAACAAACAACCAAATATATTTAGTGTTAAGGAAATATTTGAGTGAGATCGATACTTATATTCATGGATATATCGTAACAATAAGATTCAACACATCCACAGACATGAATAACTCGAGAACAGGAAAACTGTACAAAACAAACACGACACTGACATGAATCGAGAGCTGCCTCCCTCGCTTACGTACGAGTACCTTCGTAGCGAGGAATCTGGCTGCAGAATTATACACTCCATTAGGAGGCGCCTACCTTTAGACAGCTTTATACCACACGATATTTGATATATTATTATTATTGCGTAGTGTACACCTCATTTTCTTAAGATATTTTGATAATTATGGATCACTGTTCTCATACTGCTGGGATACCCGTATAACTACAGAGACAAATAATAATAAAATGATGAGTACGATTAAAATCGCACATCCATAAAACAGTGCAGATTATATTTTGTGGTATAGTAATATTTATTTATCTACATCAACTAGATAATACTTCTCAAGGCAATTCAAAGTTCAAAGTTATTATTATTGGCGTGTAGCAGTCGTGTCGTCGTCTGGTCGTGCGTCATGAAATGTTCGCTGTCCTCTTTAGCAAGGGTGGAGTGCAAGTATATTATAAACCCATTACCGATTGAGACGCGCCACAATTGAGTGAAAAATGCGTTCGTGATGATTGTGTGGTATTGTGCACCTGCCACGAAACGGGCTATATATACTAGACATATATACAGTTCTACATATAACTTTAATGATTTATCTGAAACTCGAAATGTCTCTTGAGAAAAATGTGAAAACATACTCTAGTTCTATTCTAAACTACTGATGTAATGTGTGAATCTTATTGGTGATAAAATAATTATCGTAGTAATATTACAATGCAGAAGTCCTTACAAAATCATTAACAAAATATCCACATTATAACGCTTTTGAAATATCTGTACTTAACATTCACCATTCACCTTGATGAGCATCTAAATATCAGCGGAGCTAACTGAAAAGCCACGGTGTTCTGATATGGGCTTTTGTTCGCAAAAAAACCCATGTCACAAAACTGAGTATTAAAAAAAAGTCGGTAAAGTTTTTCTCTGAGTAATAACTGTAGTATAACATAAATGTTGCCCAAAGACTAGGAGTCGGCAAGAGCAATTAAATAATTACTGACCACTATTTCAACGAATTTCATTCTCTAAACTAGGGGTTAGTTAATACTTCAGGGACAAACTTAGCCGATTGTGTTGCAAATTTGACACTGACAGTGTCACGTGTCCAGGGGCGAGTGGGCGTCGGCGATAGCGGCTCGCTCATTGCGCCGGGCGCTGACAAATAGAGCGCTCTGCGATAATGGATGGAGACTTCATCATAAATTAATTACTGCCATAATGTTTCACATGGTTCGCTGACCACTGCCGCCACATACCTTTGTAATTTAAATAAATTCTAGTCTTTGTGTAATATGGAAAATATGCAGTTTAAGTTCGGTAACAATTTGAAGAGCTTTCCATAGTGGGGCACATTTCAATTTGAAGTCAATAGTCGATTTCAAGGATCTAGATTAAAATATGTTAAAAGGTTGTAGGCACGCCCTAGGGAAGTTACTTAAAGCAATAGTCGGTAGGGGTATGTTTTATTGACAACAGTATGTTTCTAAGTGTCTCACAAGAGTAAACAATGCCGCGTCTAGGTCAGAGCGGTGTCAAGTGTGTATGCAACTTTGTTACCTTTATAACGTATGTTTGTAAAGAAACTAGACGTGCTAGTTTAAATTGTTAATACATTTGCAATTTTTACTTCTAATATTGTTCTTATTATTTGGTGTTTATTTATAACGACACGTTAAAACAAAATGCGGGTCAGTTTTTTGGACTGCCGATAGAAGTAAAGGCTAAGTAACTTGTGTATTGTATGTGTTCAGTGACGGTGACACGAGTTCCATCATATTTGTTCACCAAATGGCGGTCAACGTGCCTAACGAAGTTTTAACTTCAAAAATTATGAATGGACGAAGTGACCCTACTGTGCCTGATGGAATCTAAGAGTGGGGGTCATCATACTCATTGCGAATGCAGACAATGCAACAATGTAGCATGGTGACCTGCAACATGGCGGCCTAGTGATGCTTCTGCATCATTGGATCGTCGATCTCGACCTCGCAAAATAATTTCTTCCTTTGTTTTAAAACTTCTGTATTTTAATAATATAGGTCCGTATCTCCTTTAATAATGTAGGTCCGTATTGTAGATCCCTGTAGCATAATTCGTTAGAAGACGAATGATTGATCTGTGTCTTGAGCTTCGTGAAAACTTAAAGCAAAATGAAATATTACGCCTTCAGTACAAAATAAGACCTTCTATGAAACGCTCTATCATTTTCGAAATAAATCAAATTTCAAGAATGTGTTTTATTTATCTCACGGTTTCTTGATATTCGTGTTCTTGTAAAAATGTTAATGTCAAATAGTGAATTATATTATCTGCGCGCAAAGACGATCTGGAATGTTCAGATTTGTCAAAGAGCAAAATTGTAGATCGTAATGCGATATATCTCATGTTGTATTCAGTTCACAGACGTGGTATTCCCGTCCGGGGCTGCGTCGGTACAATCACGGCCATCTTTGCGGAGACAGCATTCCAGTGCTGAATTACAGCGGCAATCATTGAACGACCACCGACGATGTGACCAGAATTTTAACGAGCGCTGAAACAAAAAATAAGACGTGCACATCTATACATTCTCACGTTTAGGTGTTTAGTTGATTGACTACCTTACAAACTGACGCTCGGACTAAATTTAGTGATGTGATTTTTTTAAACCTTTTTTAAATAATTCATTGATTTTTAGTGGGACAAAAGTATCTGAAACTGAATTGTATTGCTCTAATTAATAGAAGTACAGTGTGTATTAAACCGAAATTATACCTTACTTAGTGAAATAATGTGTTTAGTTGTTATTAATAATAGAAAATCATAATTTTGTGGTAGCTTAACAAGCTTAAGCAGGGTATGTTAACGTAACGAAGAGGTGACACAATCTACTATAAAACAATCTATTAAATAAAAAAAACTGATATGTGATCTGTCAGGTACATGGTACGATTTTATTATTATAAACGAAATGTATAATACTTAAAAAACATTACGGTTACCTGTTTTATTACACAAAACAAGAATTTGTTTGTATTTAGCGTCTTATATGTTGTTTAAAAATCTAATATATATATGTAAATTTCTCACTGAATATTTGTATTACATTGCTGTGTCTGGCTACATTCTAGAAATAATTGCATCCTTCATTATTATATATTCGGTGTATTACTGGATTAGCTATCTACTAATCAAGAACTGAAAAAAGTTAATGTTTATGGTTTATGGCCACGAGTGACACAACTTTTTTTCTGATTGTTTAGAGGCTTAGACGCGGTCACATCTAAAATTAAACACTTCATGTACATTACCATGCATGAATAATATCAGCTTGGCTGAATCTAACAGTATTTCTTAAGCGGGTATATACTGTCGATGCGATTCATCTAATGTATTAATTTATTTTACGTCATTGACATTTTCAACTTAAATGAAAATGTTGCATTCGTCAAAATAACATTAAAAAAAATGAAGTTAATTAAAATATGGTAAGTTTGTGTTATTATATTTTAACTCCGCCACGGTTTACAGACACGATGCGAATATGCACTAAAACTAGTACGTGACAAACGGACGTGCAAGTACATTTGCAACTTTGTGTTTCATTAGTTTTTGCATATTATGAATTTATGATTCAGCTCATGCCTCGCCGCAGCACTGGGACCGGGGGAGACAGTGGATCCAGTACTTCGTTTCGAAATAATTTGTTCTGTGTAATAACACAGTGTACATAACATCAATGTAGTTTGTGGACAAAGTTAGGCTGTTGGAAAATCTCATGTTATCTATTTTGTATGGATTCCCGAGATCAATTCGTGACCGGAGTGTAACTGCACTTGTTTTATATCTGAAAACGATGCAGACGAATTGGCGTCAGTCTATGTTCGATGTTTACTACATCGTACATACATTTTCACTAAAAGTATATACGGTATTTACACCAATAAAACATTTTTTAAGTAGGAGTACCAACGCTGAAAATAACAGTGTCATCATCATCTAAGCATTTCGCGGCATTTCAACAGTTTTACAAACGTCTACAAAAACACATGGCGCACTCAGCATTGCATAAGACAATAAAGATCACTTGGGAAAATTGTCTCAAAAAGCTTAGCGAACTCGCAAGTTCGTACAAAGATGTTACTGTATAAATAATAAAAAGTTCTTTTGGCTTTGACTATATTTGGCAAGTTTGCGTTCATCTTTTTTAATTTCATGTATGTTATGAACTTTAAAAAACATCTGCATATATGTATATGTGAGCAAACAAGTTCTTGGTGTCTATTATATATTCTTTTTCCACCTATTGCGACTTTGCTAGTGTTCCGTGCGCACTAACGTCGATTTTGTTAATCAATTTCTGTATCACTTAGGCACAAGACAGGACAAATATTTACGGATGATCGGTTTCGTAAATAAATCGTGAGAGCGTAACAGACAAAAAGATGAGCATAACAAGATTGGTTTATTTTGCTTTCCTGCGAGGAAGAAATCTTTTCAAATATTAATATAAAGATTGCTCTCACGAATGGAGAGTCTTACAATTTAGTGTAATCGTGTAGAAGTGTGGCACGATACAATTGACAGGCAAATAAATGTGTGATGGAAAATAAATTCTGTGTCTGGTTGTAATTAATAAATACTTTCATAATTAATATTATATACCAGTATACCTATAAACATGAAATATGAGGTATTGCATTAAATGTGCAATTGAAACTTATATATTCTGATGAGAAAAACTTACTGTTCCTTTCTTCTTCAAATAGACATAGTTTGAGAAACTCGCTTTCGAAGTTTTTTTTTATTGAATAGGGGACAAACGAGCAGACGTATCACCTGATGGTAAGTGATTACCGCCGCCCATGGACACCCGCAACACCAGAGGCCTCACAAGTGCGTTGGAAACCTTAGGGGGGATAGGGAGAGGGATGGGGGGAGGAGTTAGGAAATGGGCTTCCGGTTTCCTCACTCACTCGGTGAAACACAGCGCAAGCGCTATTTCACTCCGGTTTTCTGTGAGGTCGTGGTATCACTTCGGTCGAGCCGGCCCGTTCATGCCGAAGCGTAGCTCTCCACACTTCACAGAGTAAAGTGATAGAATGTTAATAATTATTTCTAATTATTTTAACTAATTAAATCATTAAACAATTTTGGCAAATATTCAATAGTTTGTATAACCAGGAGATCATCATCAACAACAGCCTTTAACAGTCCACTGCTGGACGTACACACACACATCTTGTTATCAAGGAGGTTTATATATAAATAGGAGAATTCCTACATTCATCTATGGAACAGTACATAATGTTTATAAATTCTGTACAACGTTGACTGTTTGACTTGGAAAAAGTGTGTGTGTATCGAAGGTGGGGCGTGTGTTTAGTTTGGATGTTGCTCCAAGGTGACTCACGTAATAAGACGTTCGCGTTTGTGTATTTACGCGTGATTACATTTTATGCTCAACACAGATTTTATTGCCGCGTCTGCGTTGAAAAAAATATACGCTCCACACTGCGCATGCGCAACGCTCGCATCACATGCCGCGTTACTAGTTCACATGTCTCACTTACAATCATAATAAATTATTTAAAAAGTTTCTTAGAACATTTTAGTCTACATAAATAGACCATTTGGCCAATGACTGCCTCGGTGGCGTAGTGGTAGCGTATGCGACTGCTAAGCAAGAGGTCTCGGGTTCGATTCCCGGGTCGGACCAAATGTTTGTATGATCTGCAAATATTTGTTTCGGAGTTTGGGTGTTTTCTATGTATAATATGTATGTATTTACAAAAAAAAAGTATATAAGTATTTATATCAGTTGTCCCATAACACAAGCTCTGCTTAGCTTGGGACTAGATGGCGTTGTGAGTTAGATGTCCGGAATATTTATTTATTACTAGCTGAACCCCGCGGTGCTACCCGCGGTTCGATGATAACTGCGGGCAACGCCGCGAGGCGAAGCTATATCTTTATAAATAGTAGCCTATGTGTTATTCTGATGTATAAGCTATATTGTGGTAAAGTTTCATTCAAATCCATTCAATAGTTTTTACGTGAAAGAGTAACAAACATCCATACATACATACATCCATACTTACAAACTTTCGCCTTTATAATAGTAGTAGGATTTATTATTTATTTATTTCACTTCGCAATGTTCTACGTATTAAAATAAACGGTAACTTGATAATTTAAAAGCTATAGGTTTTATAGCTACATAAGTAACCCTCATATCAAATTCAATTTGTACTTCCCTACTAATTTATCGATGGAGGGTTATACTTCGCCACATAATATCTATGGGACGAGTTAGCCGAAGCGATTAGCAATTTAAACGTTACTTTTAACCGAGTCTAAATTAAGTTGTGTATTGTTTTATGGCTTACAAGCAGATGGGTCACCTTATAGTGACTGGCGCTGCCCATCGACACATGCAATTTAAAATACGTCATCGCTACTGCTTATCTCGTGGGTATCGTGAGAGATATTGTTTGATTGTCGACTGAGGGAGCAAGCTAAGCAGGACAACAGCACTGCGAAGAGAAGGAAAACTTGAGAAAGCCCTATAACTGCGGTCGGGCCGCATAGCGTTAACAAAATATTAAAATCTTTTGTTCAATTGGTGTGGCCGATGAAACGAGAATGTACCTATCGTAAAAACGATTTAAAGAGAATAATAACATCGCGTAATTAACTCCAGTTTGTTTGAAGTTCTCGCTCGAAGCTTTTATCCTTTGTTAATCTTGTAAGTGGATCAGCTTAATTGGAGGTAATTAAGTCTTCTATATTGTTTGAAACAACAAGCGACGTAGATATATACTGTGCCTACTGTATGCCTGGTGTAGTTCACCAAGCAATAAGACGACGGGATTACGGCGTTCAAAAATACTAACACTCTATTACGATGATGGAAAGCATAAGCAGAATCTAAAAGTGCTGTTCTAAAAGATTTTTACATAGAAATCTACTTCTTATAAGTAAAGTAAGTGGAACTTCTTTCTTTTTAGTGAAAATTTATCAAATATCCTTAAATAAATGCAATTGAGCTTTAAAATTTTAAGTAAAGTGTTTCAAAGTAGTTCAAGTTACTGCTTCTTACTGAACAAAACTCTTCACTAGATAGCGTTTACTTCTCAAAGTTATTATTCAGACCCCGAACAAGAAATATTTTACGTAAAATGTATTTATTGTTATTGGGCTATTTTTCATAAATTCTACCCTATCATACCATAGCACAAATTGAGGCTTGGAAATGATGTATGTGTTGCGCACTCGGCCGACGGGAAATAGCGCTCTTTATTACTCAATACTGAGTTTAAAAAGTAATTTGTTTGTGTACATTACATATTAACTTTTCTGTTCGCGAAACTTATAGGATTATAACTTTATTTATAATACAGTCACGAAAACTACTGGACTGATTCCAGAAATTCTTTTGCTGTTATAAAAACAAGTTATTTTTACATTAATGTCAGACCGTGGCCCACATATTGAGCAGTCCTTTACTATTGTGAACAATGGAAAAGATGATTAACCCTTAAATATGATAGCTCACAGCATCCAATGCTGGGTGAACCTACAGAAAGAACAAAACGTATGATATTAATTAATGAAAAACTAAAATGTTATACACAGGTAATGTTGCAGGACTTCAAGAAGATAAATAGACGATGTTTTGCTCAAAACCGCGTAGGAAATGTTAAGTAAGCGAGGAAGATCTCTTCTTGTTTTGTTTTTGTATTCGACATGAAAACTAAATGCATGACTAAAACTCCCGCTTTCATAGATTTAAACTTTACCTTTGACGAAAAGCTAACACTCTATTTACAGTATTTATTATGACTGAATATTAGACATCCGATAGAGACGATTAAAACAATTTGTATACATACATAAACAATATACTATAGATCAAATAACTGTTTCCATTTTCTCACATGTTGTTCAAATACAGTGAAAATCGTTTGGGGAAAATTAGGGTCTTTAAAACAATTCCGTGTCGAACGACTGTCTATAGTATACATATGTTTGTATGTACATGAAAGCTCGGCACATTTTATGTATCGGATAAACCATTCAGTGTTCGACACTAACACGACAACGAATGGGGGAGCAGACACAATAAGTTTTGTGAGATTTGTTTCACGCTGTTTAGTTGTTCGACAGCTGCTCAGAGATCCGCGAGGATGTGTATGTCCTTAGTCATATTAATAAATGCGAAAATAACTCAATCTACTTGTTACGCTTAAAGACAATATCTTCGTTACTTTTTAACCAGGCAATTAACCCTGGAAGTAATAAATGAGAGATCATTTGTTAAGTTTAGTGCAGTTTGTTGAAAGAATTTCCTAAATAAAGCATTTAAAATGACAATAAAATAAATATACATGGAAACATTGAATATAATATGGGCAGGGAAGTGATATAACTCACAGTGGTAGTAGGGGAAGGTTTCATATCGCTGCTCAAAACCGATAAAAGCAAGACCAAAATGAAGTCTCGATTTGGTGATGCATATTGGAATCTCCTTTCTTTAACAAAGTCATTTACTCGGATTTACTTTCTAGAATAGGGTATAATTCCAGACAGAACAAAATATAGTGGTAGTCGGTATAAGCTTTTGGAACTCCATTTGCGTTTCCAAAAACGGATAGTACATCAGCAGCACTTAATACGCGCGGGTGTCGAGACCAGTACATTATTGTGTACCAAATAATTTTATAACGTCGACGGGGCAGGAAATTTCACAGAATATAAGAATTTAAAACTTTATTTAGCGGTTAGAACTATTCTTGTAAACTGTTGTGTAAATCGTTTTTTAACGTCGACTAAATATTACAAATCAGAGCAGCTTGTTTGGACGCATACAGATTAGTTTCTTTCACTCAAATTTATTTGGTTTTGCGTAAGACGATACGTTTGCTAAGAAAACATTAATAATAGACAAGAAAGAGGTTTAAGATATCAGTTTTGAATTAAAGTAAAATGTATTTGTGCCATGCTTTAATACAAAGGGGCCGACTCGACCGGAGGCTTCTACGGCCTCAGAGAAAGCCACTGGAGAATCAGTTATTTCATTGCTATGTACCGAGCGAATGAGTGACGTTACCGTAACCCAAAACATTGTGTACTGGATACCTGTAGATATAATCAATCCTTAATCAAAGCAAATTCAAACACGTAATTACTTTCTCATCACATCGAGCCAGACTGTCAGTTAAGTTGGTTAGTATACACATGTTGGTAAGATCTTCGAGGATGCTCCATTAACGCGCTAATATAATCACAACATAATGACCCTCGCGGGACAAGTGCAGGTGAATATGTGATTCTCTCATCTCAATCTACGTATGTAGCGTACACAATTAATTTGTTATGTGTTTTGTCGAGTAGCAACCTAATTATTTAAAGGTAGTTAAAAACCCATTCTTCAACTTTGAAACACTTTCACTGGTAGTACCTATATAATAATAATACAATTATATTTTTGCACATACTCACACACACACGGCCGTCTCATGCCAAACTAAGCAAGGCCTATACTACGGTCATCGGACTACTGATATACAGATAAATTGAAGCCAGACAAATGATCGTGTTCATCAAACAAAGATTTACCTTAGGTGGGACTCGAATCCACGACCTCTGGCTTAGCAATTAGGGTCACTAAGCACTAGCCCAACAGGCCTGTATTGCACTCAACCCACAACACGAAATGAATACAACTTTTGTATGTCTTCTTGATATTATTATTATAATATGTTAGGGTACTAACGCTGGTACTGGTACGCTGTTTTTTGTCGCTTTTTGTTTTTCTTTCTCGGTTTTTATTATATTAGATTAAGACCACTTCAACATTCAAAAAAACACATTCTACACAGAGCTAGCTCTGCCTATGAATTTAAAACGTTCAAAACGATCACTTCCTATATAAATCAAATAAAAATCTTTTTTTTCGTGTTTTAGATGTTCTTATTATATAAATTACCTATTTTAATCTTTTCAACATAGGTACCTCTACCGTTTTGTGTTATTCATAATGTCTATAAACAGAATCTGTTAAAGAAAGCGCTTTCTTGTAATTTCGTTTTATCTTTACTCGCAGTATCTTTATTGCTAGGATAAAGAGCTTTATGTTGTGGAAACAAGTCAGTTAACTTCGGTTGTTATACGGATAATTATAAAATACACCTATGTTTTTCTTTCAGAATTACTTTTTCAATGTTGTTATTAACATCTAACGTGCATTATATCATAGCATTATAATCCAAAACAAAAGAAGAGCTGCAGAAAGTGCTGCGAATAAATATTGCAATCAATAATGCAGAAGCATCACTAGGTCGCCGGTCGCCGTGGTGTGGGGCACCAAGCTGCATTGTTGCATTGTCTGCATTCGCAAGTAGTATGGTGACCACCACTCTCGGAGTCTGCTTATAGTTTCCATCAAGCTGAGCAGAGTCATTTTGGCAGTCTCATACAAAAAAAGATTCGCTTGACAAACGTGTTTCTGTAGTGGTTAGTGAAACTGAATGCTAAGGCAGACGTCATGGGATCGTTCCCCACCCATCGCAAATATTTGTGTGCCCAGAATTTGCTTTTTTTAAATGTTTAACGTTATCATCATCCACAGCCTTTGATAGTCCCTTTGATAGTGGTAATTTTTTATTTTATTTGGACAACCAGCAAGAACATACCTTAGCTTACATTAAAGCTAAGAGGCACATAACAGTAATATACAAACATTGGTGCTGCCTTAATTACCGGTTGCCACGAAAATCAAAAATATGTATAAACAGATAGTTGGGAGCATAAGGCATCCCTTAACTTAAAACAAAGAAAAGTACATAATTAAACACGAGAGTAACAAGTAAATTAATGTAATGATTTAAGAGGCAAAATATTTATTATCCTCTTAAACCATATCATAAAAAACACAAAGATACCATCCAACTCAGTTGTCTTTAGTAGAAAAATTCATGTGCCAACATGAATAAAACAAAAAGTGCGACAAAGTTTGTGGTTTCTTGGAGCAAGCTTCACACTTTCGTCTAACATTAAACTTCTCAATATGTTATAATGATGTCGTCATCAAGGGGCCCTCGTAACGGTCCCTGCAAACGACACAAGTTGTCTCGTAACGTGCGATCGGGGCTCCAACTTCATCTTGCCACCTCAATTATTTATATCTCATTGTAGTCGGGCACAACTGTGCTTCATTGACCTCTCCTCCTCAGAATAATGGCTTAAGATGCGACTAATGGCTTGACTTTAATTAAGCTACTTGCTTAATTTATTGTTGTAACTGATATAGTAATGATCTAAAAAATTGTTTACTTTTATCGGTTTTCAAATCAGAATTAAGCTATCTTATATGAGTTCACGGAACTATTGTAACGCTAACGTAACGTTTGCACTAATCAACTTAACCAAGTGCAGGACAAGGTGCTAGTCTTTTTATTATAGCTTTATTGTTAGTAAAATATTATGGTCAAAATGTGCCTCGGAAAAACAAATAACATTTTATGTAAATAATGTACCTACTAACGATGTTTGTTATAAAACAAGAGAGTCATTTCTAAATGTACCTTAAATAAAATCCTAACACTTGTTAGTGGCGACCTTTGCGGCCCTCACTCCTCCTGCGTACCTGCGAACACACAGACGTGTACCTCTGCCAACGAACACACGGAATGCCACATTTTACGAGCTCACAAATAGAATGTGAAAATAAAAATGTGCGGCAAAAATACGATACGAGTAACAAACACACGTTTGCTCTCGGTCAGGGGCAGCAAAATAAACACAATAACAGCACAATAAACACCGTTCTTAAAACAGTTTTTTTTTTAAATAAAAATTTAGTCGAATAAAATTTAGATCCGCTTCCAAATATATTTCTAAAATATGTTTAAGACAACAGTTTCTCAGGAAAAAAAATTAGGATAGATTTTCATTAAGTTGCCTGCCTGTATGTTAATTAAGTTCTTTCTGATCACGCGATGTTGTAAAGAGCTAGTGCAGTTAAGTCGAGAGAATAAACACATACATTAAAGGTAATTTAGAATAGAATATTGTCGACCTGGAACCATGAAATTTAGCGAGCTACTTTTAGAAAAAAAATTAAATTAATTTTTCTTAGATTATTTACTTTGACGCTAGTAATTTGAAAATAGTATTCTTTTTCAGTCCAAAATCTAGTTGGTCACTCTTAAATAGGGACAGAAGTATTCGAAAATCAAATTTAAGCAACGTTAAACTCACATAGTGCTTTGAGCGTATTTTCAATTTAACAGCAAGAAGATAAATGCGATGTAAACCTTTAAGTAACATGATATTTAAATTGGTAAAATAACTAATGAAGTTTATAATAGGAGTATGACAAATTTGTTTTTCTAAAATTTAAAAAAAATGTGGTATAGAAATTCTATCCCGCGTGCTATAGATTATTTGACAAATATTTTTACATCTAACAAACTAGTCGATGATGTTTCGCAGTGTTATAGCAGAATGTTTTATAACACTTTTGATTTTGATAATAAACAAGATGATTTATATTAACGGTAATAAAACCGGCGAATGTCAGGAGCCTGCGAGGAGTTCTGTGTAATTTACATTTTATAACACCTGTAGCTACAGCAGCTGGACGCAGAGCGCGGCCCAGCACCGGCCGCTATTAGGCGCGGCCTGCGACGGGTTTATGGGCGCTGTAAATTATAATCGTTAATGGTTTCTAATGAACTATACCAATCCATCAGACTCTACAACACAATCTGTAGAAAAATGTGTGGCTACTTAAAATTCTACATACAGTATACAAACATACGTCGTCGTAAGTCCTTAAGACGATAATATTCGAGAAAAGGAATCAAACGTTTATGTTACAAGGGTTCCGTCTTAAACATTACAGCCACAGACCCATAAAAAGCCCTGATACTTGAGGCAATATACGCCTGGGTATTTTTAAATACATACCGAAGGTATATTTACCTGTATGTATGGCTACACTACGAACTGTTTACCCACTCGTTACAGTACAACTCTGTCTCAACTGATTCACCCTATTTTATGGGCGATGAATTCTGTTAGCGCTACATGTGAAGATAAAACTTTATGAGTTTTTTATACTTAACCTTCGTCATTGTACTTATATACCTATCTAAATTTTATATATGTGACGGAGTCATAGTAATTCTAGTTACATATTTATTTAACAATTATAGGATATACAGTCAATAAACGTATTACGAAAAAGAAGGTCAATTACAAGTTTTCACAGATAACAGAAAAAGTAATAATACAATAAAAAAGATTAATAAAATTAGATTTATAGCTACAGGTAGTATATACTAAATGTAAATTATTTGATTGCTGTTTGGCCGGATACTGAAGACGCCACCGACCTGGTGATCTTCACGCGGAATATCCGGCTGGACTTTATCGAACGCCACACATGGCTGCCCATGAGAAAGGTAAAGTTGAAACTGGGCAAAATTTTTCTGATTTATTACATCTGAGGGTGCTCCCTGTACGATATTTTTTACTTAGGTCAATAGTAGATTAAATGCAAGCTTCCATATTTATGTAACTTATGAAAAATTACGTTCAAAAATTCTTTCAGTAACACTTAACCTTAATCATCGAATACTAAATGCTATGCTTTTTATAATTTCTATTATTATGGTAACAATTGAACATGTAGGATATGATAGTCTATATTAGTAAATAGTTGTGTGCCAAGTGCCATGACAATTACTGCAGGCGATGTGTCAGCATACTAAAATTAATTGTTGCACACTCTCGCTTCTAACCCCCAACGTGTTCAATTGATTCGATGAGTGGACTAAATAATCGTTACTTGGGATTCATCAAATCAGATAAACCACATGCCACTAATATTACTTGTTCTACAAATAATAATCATGTCTGATAGTAGATTTGCGTCACACCTCGAACTTGTAATCGTAAGTGAATTTATGTAGATTATAAAAATTATGCACTCCATTGCGAACATACACTCAATGCTTAAATTTTATTTTAGGTTAGTAAATATCAAAAATGTAAAATAAATCAATCCAGAATTTAATTGTTCTGTCAACACCTAAATCTATTTAAATCGTTCGCAAATCTTTCGTCTCAATTTTTATGACGGTATAACTTAAATGTTTTTACCCGACTGTCTTGACTACCGACTGCCTCTGTGGCGCAGTGCTAGCGTATGCGACTACTGTTCTTGAGGTCTCGGGTTCGATTATCAGGTCCGACCAAATGTTTGTATGATCTACAAATATTTGTTTCGGAGTTTGGGTGTTTTCTATGTATTATATGTATGTATTTTTTATTACCTCGTAAGCTTTAATTTTGAGAAAATAACTGTAGTAATAACTATTACAGATTTTAATTTAAAACTCCTTTAACTCCGCCTTTTAAAACACGATTTTAAATGTAACATAACATCATCACCAAATACTACCTTGTATTTCTAAACTCGTTTTACAAAGCATTGTTTTAGCGGTTCCTAATTTAATTTTTTTACAACCCTTACAAATTCCAAAAAAGGTCAGCGGACATCAATATTTCTGCGTCACTGGACTTCCATGTAGTAGGATCGACTTCACATATGTTAGAAGGTACGTCAATGTCCGCAATATTTATTTCATGACATCGCTGGATGGTTGTTATAAATGACAAAACGAAACAATAATCTTGACAGGAACAATATCATTCCGTGTCTATGTCTGTGTGTGGCACATTTTGTTGAGGTGAGTAGACACAATATTTATGGCAGAAACATATATGTCGATGTTATTGGTGGCTAATTTTACTATCCCACATACCTGCTGAGTTGAAATAATGTAATATGAAATGTAGCCAAAACCATATTTATGACATGATTAATAGTGGAGCCAGACGACATATCGTGCGTCAAAATTGAATATTCAACATGAAAACAATATTTTAAATGTTGAATCAGTCTTGTTTATTGCTATCACGTTGTGACAATTTCATAATCTTTGAATACATGTTAATACGTCTGACGTAGCACAGTTTACGTGTGTTACTTGTGTGTGAAGAACATAGTTTCGAATAATTGATACAAATTGTAAACACTGGCAACGACTTATGGCAGTAGACTGAGCAGAAACCGCAGAAACCGAATAAATTTATGTATTGTTTTTTGTAAAGATCATTTGGCAATATTACGTAAATAGGAATAGAATTGTTTATATTAGTTCTCGCACAGTTTTGTAACTTTTGATTCTAATTTAGATTTACTTATTTATGTTAAACCCAATTGAAATTTAAAGTGCATATATATTGGTTCGTGTGTGCTACGTGCAAATGTGCGATATGATTGTCCAAGATACGTAGGAACATACTGAAAGTTTTGAGTAAGTCACGAACGAATATCAGAGTGATATCAGTAACCCAGTAACCTCAGCGACAGTTAAGGACCAAAATACTGAGTTTTAAGAATATTTTGAATAAAGTCTATTTTATTCGTCAGAATGATTATTTCTCAAGTTTGTCGAACCCTAACATATGACAATATTATGTTCATGTAGATTTCATTAGCTGCCATTTCGAGCAGGTTACATTGTAACCTGCTCGAAATGGCAACGTAATCAAAAACTAACTGAAAAGTTAGCTCATAAAGATATTTCAATACAAACAGCTACCTGTACGATAACATTACATGTACATGAAAACTACTGTTGAAACTTCGACGACGACGTTAAAACTATTCAATACAATATATTATTTGAAACTTGTGCCCCGACGTAAATTCTTTGCTTGAGAGAAACATTCACGGACTTGATCCCCCCTCAGGCAAAAGTCAGTCTAAAATAAAAGGCACGGATGGTTCTTAATTCACGAAATAAGCTAAGAAAGTAGAAATCTACTTTGAAACTTTTTGTTTAGATTTGTTGACTTGATTTTTTCAACACAAAATTTGATTTTTACCTTTTCAAAGCTTGTAAATATTTTTCATAAGTATAGGAGGGCTAATTTACCCTAATTTTATAGCGGTCGATTATTGAACATCGTCGTCATCAACAATCTTAAATAGTCTACTGCTGTGCTGGACATAGGCCTCATCTAAGGAATAGAAAGCAGGTTTTGGTTGTTTTACTACATTTACTGTACTACGCTGTTCAGACTGGGTGGTATAGAATTTTATTTATTTATTTACCAGTTTAATTGCACACTACTACAGTAACTATTTGTACAGAGATACATATACGGACATCGACATCAGGTATCACAATAGGCGGTCTTATCGCTCACGGTGATCTCCTCCAGACAACCTTTGCTCTTCCTTCTATTTTATTTAAGTTTTTCTTCTGTTTGGAGAGCTGTTTTCCTGTGTAGTTTGCTCCCTTTGTCGCAACTTACGATATTCACGGGACGAGTAGGGTGGTGACACTCAGTATTCTAAATCCGTCACCACACGATACTTGAACAATAAACTTTAATTATGTATTATGTTTTTAAAGCTGTTATTCCTTTAATCCATTTTTTAAATTAATCTTGACATTCAACCAACGTTCATAAAAACAATGATAAATAATATTGCAAGTAAAAATAAATTGGGTTGAAAAGGTAATTACAAAAATCATCCAAGTGCGAGTCGGACTCGCGCAGGAAGGGTTTCGGAACATTTCAAGCGTCTACCCGTTATCAATATCGAACAAATACGAGCAAAACAATCATGTTTGTTGTATGAGAGCCCTCTTCAATATTTATTTCATTCTGTTTGTGTGTGTGTTGTTGTAGCGACAACAAAAATACATCATCTCTGAAAATTTCAACTGTCTAACTATCACGGTTCATGAGATACAGCCTGGTGACAGACGGACAGGGAAGTCTTAGTAATAGAATCCCGTTTTACCCTTTGGGTACGGAACCCTGAAAGGGTAGTGAAATATTTTACTTTGTCCATTTATATTCATACATATAGATGCTGAACGTTTGTGGCAGACTAATACATTGCCGCGACTATCGGCGCTACACCGTCATAAAGGAAATGTTATTAACAGAATTACAAGGATAATTTAGGATACTAATCCGGCACCAAACTTCCGAGCGAGCAAAACGCAAATGTTTGTTTAATCGAGAGGCTGCGATACGGCCCCGCGCCCGCTCCATAGGGTTTTACAGCGCTCTCACTCGACATAATTTGTCAAGTAGTCTATAAACAGCCAAGTGAATTTATACACAATATTTGTCCTGTGACAGAAAGTGTTTTATGTGCTGACGAAATGACACAGAAATGTTCTAAGTCGATCCGTCTATATTTTATGTATAACAAAAGAATAGGTCAATTTCAAATAGTCGTTTTTGGTGGACAGACTTCGTAAATAGCCAGTTATAGCCAGTTGTTATAAACACAGAACAAACAATGGGTTCGGTTCTTTGTTTATACGTGATTAAAACTGCTGTGGTAATTGAGAGGGCAGATAGGGTCTTGGGAGAGGCCTTTGTCCAGTAGTGGACTGCAATGGGCTGATGATTATGTTGATAATGAAGTACAAGATACTTACACAACAAGCTCCTTTAGGAGTGTCAGTACAGTTTCTCCATCCGAGACTTACTATATTCTTTCTCTCTGTATATTATATGTATCACATACTCACATACATCTTCTCTTTTTATCTCACTCTCTCGTTGCAAAATAGTTATACGTCCGAGGACCTAATATAATTCTCCTTAGTCTTTTCACTCCGCATCAATCAACGAGTTGCTTGTCGCATTTATTTTATAAGCAAAGAAAATACAAAAGAGAGTATTCACATGTATTTGTTAAAATCTCAAAGCCCGCTTTCAAGAACAGGTAGGGACCGATAGGGCGTTTAGATTCAAATTACGATGTTAGAAGATTTACTAGACTAGAAGTAATATGGCTACGTTTCTGCTACGTTGTGTGTTGCGGAGATATTTGTTGTAGGCACTATAGTAACGACCTATATAGTTGCGACACAAACTTTTGCGGTATCAGGTGTAAACCCACGGGAGTGCAAACTTGTCTCATCCATAATTGCTTATAATTTACCAAATATTTTGACTGTCGAGAGTTCAAACTAGTAAACACCTAAAACCTAGTTACTAATTGATTTTCTTCGTAAATAATGGAAAAACGTCAACTTGATTATCAGATCCTTAGTCATTTCAATCCTCATATTAATTGATAGAAATTTCCAGCTTCCAAGCTATTTCCATACTATAATCTATTCCATTGCCAAATTTTATTTAGATTCTCTCAGCTTTTCTACTAGCGTGTCAAACAAACGAACATCTTTACATAAATTCTCATATGTTTTATAGTATTAATGGAATAGATAGTTCGCGGGGTCTAAATAAACATAACAATAACAAAGTTAATGTCAGACATATAGACATAACTTTGTGATTAACGAAGAAAGTTCGCCCATCTCTGTACATAGAACATAGAGTGCAAGTAGCGAACTCTGTGAATAATACACGAACTCTCGTCTCACAACTATCGTGTACATATGTTTATTCGGCTCACCTGCGACATTCATTGCACACGATGCATTTTTTAATAAGTCCGTGTAAGCCCTCTGAGGGTTGTGCACCCGGCGCTTGCGAACGTGAGCGTTTCATGAATATCTAATATATGAGTTTTCTGTTCTTATATTCTTAGTATGGCTCGACTGATGAAGTAGGTACTCGTAGTTTCAATTATTGTTAAGAAAGTACATAAATCGACAGAAACATTCATTTGGTCTTTAGAAGTTCCCTGCACGAACTTTTATTAAGATATTAATATCAAAAGCATACTATTTATCAAGGAATCATCTAACTTGCCTGTTTCCCAAGCATTACAAAAGCCTTTAATACTCTTAAAGAAAAGATTTGGACCCTTGAACATGATTCATATTAAATACTGTTACGAAATGGTTAAAGAAAAAATGTTTTTATGGAATTGAGGATTTTTTTATTGTATAGGGGGCAAGCAGACATATCCCTTCATGGTAAGCGATCACCGTCGCCCATGGACACCCGCAACACCAGAGGCGTCACAATAGAAGTGCGTTGCCGGCCCTTGGGTAATGGGGGGAGGGGTTAGGGTATGAGACTCCGGTATCCTCACTCACTCGGTGAAACACAGCGCAAGCGCTATTTCACATCGGTTTTTGTGATGCCGTGGTATCACTCCGGTCGAGCCAGCCCAGTCATGCCGAAGCATGGCCCTCCCACGTCTTATTTGAACCAGTACGCAATCCTTACCTTAAAAACCCTAATTTTGTTGGCGAAAAGGGTCAGAAGATCATATAATATAAACCCGTAATCTTCTTAGTTAGTGAGATCCATCGTACAAATTAATGTTAAATCTAAAGCATAGCTATACATGTCTAGCATATGTAATCTGTTCCACCACGTGTGTCGGGTTTTCTAAAGTTGCGTTAAACTTTGGTTCAAAGGGTTTCTTTTGTAGCACACAATGTGCGCTCGGTTCTGAAAACACTGGCCGCTACTTTGTACTGTTTAATTAGTGGGGATACTTTGTACAACAAAATTCATATCAGGCAGTGACGGGGCTTTAAATTGTATAAAATTAGCTGAAATTAATTTCGTGGAAGAATTTAGTTTTACAAATTTTAAGTCGAGATGGAAGAGAGGAGGAATGTGAAGAGGAAAGTGTTAGATAAGGGAGTTGAAAGGCACAAGCGAAAAGAAAGACTAAATAATAATAAACTAACTGCACTGAAACTCACTGAAATTTTTCAATTATATTTTTTCTGTATTTAACACATTCCGGAGTAACAGAAATCAACCAAAAATAGTTTTTTTATATCTTCTAATGTATGATTAACATGAAAGCAAAAATGCAATTAAAAAAAGGGTTTTTACGAAAAAACATCGGATGAGTAAGACATGACGTTATGTCACAATGATTTCAACAACAAATTCGCAATTCAACATCGCTACGCTCCGCCTTGCCATTCTCGGATGCAAGAACAAAGTGGCTACTGTTGCAGAGGCGTCGAGCTCTACATCAAGCGAAGAGGTTTTCTCTCCACCGACGTCATCAATACCTGTACTTCGACAGCGGAGATGCCGGCCACCAGGTGGGTTGGGACCCCCAGGACCACTGATTTCGAACAGGGCCCCCGCTACCGGTGGCAATGTGCAACATAAAGTGAGTGCCAGTTAAGATTTTCATCTAAAATTATACCTAAATATCTGACATTAGTGGATCTAGGAATCTGAAAACAGGAGCAAGTAAGAGAAGAATTATGGTAGACACATGCGTGAACCTTGATATTATAGATACTTCTTCTAATCCATTATTCTGCAACTCGGTACAAAAATCATGTGACATGGTTAAAAAATCGAGGGCTGTTACCCCCTTCCCGCACTTGTACTCAATTGGACAGTGACGGCATAGTGCTGAATGTTATTGTTTTAGGCCTATGTAACTTTCTTAAAAGGTTTCCTGTTGGGACACACATGACTCATCAATTTTCGACACAGGCCCGTAGTCTACTTGGGGTCCGCCAACCGATACGTGCCGAAGTAAACATTTCCTGCGTTACTTTTGGACATGGAAAATGTATAAAATATTTCCGATATCGACAAAATGTTAAATACAATTTTATGTGTATTACGTCAATTAAGCTTCATTTTAATATTTAATATGTTTATCAATTGAGAAATTTTTATACAGTGATAGCAAATTGTCTAAATACACTCATTTACACAAAGAAAAAGTCTTTCTATATCAAGATTAGTTACTATTTATCGGGTACACGTAAAGATTGTGAAATATGAGTACACATTTTGTAGCATGCTGCACGTTGGTTTTTATCCAGAAACCAATATTTTACATTCTCATAACAAATGCTTGCGCGAGTTTCTAGTTGAGCCGATTGATCTTTGTAACGATGTTTACACGATATGTACAAATTGAAACGGAACTCTTATTTGCTAGGTGAAATCGAATAAAGATATTTGTAGGTCTAGAAGTCAAATAGAAATGGCAAATAGCAACTGATATATTATTAGATTTGCTAAATGTCTTTTATTTATATGGCAACACTTACAACGGGCAAATAATTTGATGAGCTGTACATTAGGGGAGACGTAAATGTGAGGTCTAGGAATAATCCCATAAAACCGGCGGAAAGATCATTTGATAATTTGGACGTCCGCAGGAGGTAATTTGTTTGGCGCCAGAATGGAAACGACCGAAGAATATAAGCGGTAAATACATTCATTTTGCAAATAGATATTTCAACACATTTTCACACTTCTCGATTAGTTCGTGTAAAATCAGAAATGAATAAAAAGTGTACAAAATTTATAAGAAAGAATGTTTAAAATTTTGACTAGTTAAAATATACAATTTAATAGATACGTGAGAGGATAACTACGGAATTAAACCACACCTTAGGAAACTTCATAACTATAATGTTTCCGCCTTGAGTAGACTGATGAAAACATTTAAAGCTGTTGTAATGTTGATGATACTTGGACATCATTTTCTAAGACTGTTAATTGAGATTAAAAATGAAAAATTACGAAACGCCGTAAAGACTTGTCAAAATTAAACAACTCTATAAACTGTATGATCTTAGATCAATAGGATCCCAAAAACGATCATCGTACACACTGTGCAACTACGAGTATGTTGTGTATATTGTAGGAGAGTTTGTGTTAGACTAAAGTTTAGAATGTGTTCATGCATAGGTTTCGTATTTGTATATGGTTTGAGATTATGTTGCCTATGCGTTTGCTTTGTATAAGTTACTATAATGTTGTAATTAATACTCTCAAAATAATAACATACACGAACGGTAGCGTTTTAGAAAAGTGCCATCTCTGAATAATTAATTATAAAATTATGTTTGCAAGTAACAAATTGTACATGCATGGTTGAGTATTGTCAGCTTTCGAAGGCACAACGAAAACTCCGGCCACGAATCAAAACAGTTTGTGAGAATTATCCCCCGAGCTACGATTACGAGCCTTGGCACAAACAATATCATATTACCGAACAAATCCGGTTACTGAACAAATTAGAGTACTTTGAGCTTGTAATTATTTATACAAAATGTTTTATGATTATGTTATTGTGTTCGGAACATCTTTCTCCTTGTTGTTATGATATAATTATAGTTGTGGGCAACGATACACAGGTGATCGCCGGCGTTCATTAAACAAAGAGTATTATTTAAATCTTCAATAATTTAAAACTTTGTATTTGATTGATAAGCTCTGTTTGTGTATAGAAGTTGTGAACCACTACTTTTATTATGATTTTAGCGTATTTGTTTTTAACTATCTCAAAACTGAACAAGACATGAAAAGAAAAGTTTTATAATTGACCAGAACAAAGTTTATCTTTCTCGCTAGTAACAATATAATACTTACCATAAATATGGTGTGGGTGTAGCTTTATTATATAGGTGGGTAGGCTTTAAGTTGAGCCTTGAATTTATGATAACGAGAATTTATAAATAAGATCACGTATCGTCAAAGTCGACAATAACGTCTTTTGTTGTGGAGAAAGCAATTTTCATTTTACGATTAGACATAGGGAGAACATATTACTATTTACATACTCGACTTGTTAACGTTACAGTATTGTGTTTCCTAAAGGAAAATGTGATGAGCAAGAAAGTCATTATTATCAGTCACTTTCCTTTTTTTTATGGTATAGTGGACAAACGAGCAGACGTTTCGCCTGATGCACTTGCAACACCAGAGGCGTTACAAGTGCGTTGCCGGCCTTTGTGGGATAAGGAAGAGGATGGTGGAAGGAGTTTGGGTAGTGCCGCCGGTATCCTCACTCATTCGGTGAAACACAGCGCAGGCGCTGTTTCACACCGGTTTTCTGTGAGGCCGTGGTATCACTCCGGTCGAGCCGGCCTATGCATGCCGAAGCGTAGCTCTCCTACATTTATCTATTATTAATACCAAATGACAGGTATTTGTTTTAAAGATATGATAATTATTTCACTTTCCCCTGTCAGGATCAAGGAGGTGTACCCAAATAGCTATAAATGACAACAACCGTCTTTAACAAACCAGTTCTGAACATAGGTCTCTTCCTGGAAGGTAGGTTTTAAGCTTACTGTCCCACACAGCCAGACGGGTATCCCACGGTATCTTTATATACCTACCGTGACGTACTCATGTAATCAGACTAGTCTATCCTTTACCTGTGCAAATATAAGACGGGTTGTCAAAATAAATTGTCGTTGTGAGAGTCTCTTGCCATATACATCTTCACTCCATAGTTTTATAAATTTTTAATATTCGATGTTATTTACACAGCCAAGATTTATCGAACATATGTGGTGGAGGTGTTCGCCAACGTTATAGTTACAAACTGATGTAATCAATTGATGAATACGTTTGCAACATTCTCACTTAATTTCTTTCTTTAATGAGAAAAGGGACATTCTCGTTTCTTTCAATTAGCTTTAGCCGATGGCGTTGAATATAATACAAGTTGAGTAATGAGTTACAAGTTGAGATAGTTTAATGAACGACATTGGATGCGGTCATACAACGTTGCCCTTAAAACTAACATGTACCTGACAATCTAATTGCTGCACAGGTACACATATAAACAAAATGCTTTAAATTCTATCAGATATTTTACAGAAACATTATATTTAACATGCTGTTTTTTATTATACACCTCGAGATGAGTCATC
Organism: Spilarctia lutea; assembly: GCA_916048165.1. NCBI lineage: Eukaryota > Metazoa > Arthropoda > Insecta > Lepidoptera > Erebidae > Spilarctia > Spilarctia lutea. Next base: position 287,667 of record OU696480.1, read on the forward strand.
TTTTATACATTCAAATGATTAACTATTTTAAAAATAAATAATTTTGATATTTATATTTATATATATAGTCACTTATTGCTAAATTCCATCCCCTCCCTCCCTTCCCTTCAAAAGTTCTTTTGCTTTCTTGGATGCATTTTATATAACATTTTAAACAAGCTATTAAATTTTGTAAACAAAACAAATCTTACTGTAAGAAGGTTGTTACCGATTGGCTTCTTACACTTAGCTATGACGGAACTGAGAACCTACTTTATCCACTCAAACAGACACACACCTCACACACACACACACACACTTATTAATTTAATTCGATAAAGTTTAAATTTTATCTACGAAGGTTCGATTTCATTTGGTTGTTTTTATTTGAATTAATTTGAATAAATTACTAACCTAATAGTAGTGATCATTTTAATATATTCATACTTTTTTCTAAATTAACAGTTTGATTACAACTATTATTTTACTTATATTTTTAATTAGATTCGTTGTATATTGTTCAGCTACCACAGGCCACAGAATTTATTTTTTCTTTTTATACTCTGTGTACTAAATCAATGCGATGTATTAATAATAATAATAATAATATACTTTATTTCTTCCTTCACAATGATAACATAACATAATTCAACAAAATCGTAGAGATCAAGCTAGCATTGTGAGAGACTGGTGCCTGTAGTAGGTATATGCTACAGCACAACCTGTATTACTGGTCACCAGGCCCCACCCGCAAGAACTTTGATCCACATAGTCTGTCGTCAGTTAACAATTTTTGTAATCAGGGAAAAGATGGAAGACAAAATTGTTAAAAAAGATTTAACCAACTAAATTTTTGAAGAACCAGAAGTTTTGAGAGTGTATAATGTGTACTGTGATAGTGTAAAGTAATGAGTGTAAAGTAGAAGCATTTGTATAATGTTAATTGAGGAAGTGTGAGTTTGAACTAAGTAAGTATTGTGTGATGCGAACTTTAAAAGTAACAAGCTTTGACAGGTAGTAACATAAGCCAGTATTGCATAACAGTGCCATGTAAATAAATGCTCGTACTTAAAGCACAAGTTTTCCTTTTAAATATCAGCAGTGCAATATTTGTGATTATAAGTGATACGAAAACTGAATTATTATTGTAAACGTGTACTTGTGAACAATAAATACGTTATTATTATTATTAAATACATTATTGTTATTAGAACATTTTAATTTTTTTTTAATAATAATTATAAATTAATTAATATTTCGAACATATAGCATACAACGTCTATCTCGTCAGCTTCTTGTATTATGGGTACTAGACAAGGGATATAAATACAAATATACTTTCTTTGTAAATACGCATATTACAGAAAACACCCAAACAAAGAAATGAGTATTTTCAGGTCAGACAAACATTTGGTCCGACCCGGGATTCGAACTCGAAACCCCAAGCACAGCAGTCACATACGCTTCCACTGCGCCATCGAGGTAGTCGAATTAACAAACATGTTTCTAAACTAAACAATGTAAATCATCGATACAATAATACACAATATTAATTCTAGTGTAGAGGTATATTATTCTATAATTTTTTCCCAAATATTCAGCCTATAAAGTGATTCGTGACCTAAATGTAAAAAGAAAAGGCAAGCTACACATTTCCCGACTCCAAAACCGATTCTTTTATTAGGATACAATTGTATACATCAGCATTCACTGAATCGAAATCGCCCTAAATCAGTACGTTCATCGTCCCCGAGTGAACCCTCTGTACGCACGCACTGTGTCACTGTGTGTGTAACTTGCCACAATCCAATCACACCTCGCAAACAAAACTTTGATTTTAGTTTCGGTCACATTTATATTACAGTGTCAGACTAGTGTGGTTTTATAAATAATAAACTATAGCACTTTTATGGTCCAAACTTTTAGCATTGGAAAATTGTTACATGAAATACAGTGTACTTTATATGAGCTAAGACAACAGTCAAAATAATTTTGTGAACTTCTTTTATATTCTGTTGGGAATATTGGCACAGAGGATAATAAAACACGTTTTCATCTGGGCTGTAGTTCAGTTTATTGTGAGCACAACAAATTGAAGTATAATATAAAGAACTTTTTATCAGCTTCTTTTCACTCAGCACTCAACGGTCCAAGGTAAATAATCATTTAGTTATTTATGGAAGCTTGGGTTTTTGTTACAATGAACATAATCATACACAAATTATAAATGACGTGATTTTTACACACAGTAATCCAAAATGTAACGGTGTTGATGAAGCCTTTCCACGTCAAGACTGGATTCGGTTATTCGTTACTATTTATTTTTAACCCGTGGGAGAGCCACGCTTCGGCATGAATGGGCCGGCTCGACTGGAGTGATACCACGACGCCAAGAATTTTCAATTCGGCTGGACTCTTTGACGTTGCGTAGAGATGTGGCTTCTTGTGAGCTGGCCAGATATTCAGTATCTTCAGAAAAATCTGTCTAGAAATCAGAATTGCTGCTACGGTAATGAAGAAACTTTACAAAATCCTAAGGGTACTTATATCAGAAAGATCTCGAACAATACAGATACAATACAACCAGAGAATTCATGGACATTGTAACAAAATGCTATTGAACAAAGATATTGTACACGTCTTTAAAAGATGATTTGTATGCGCAACAAGTGAGTGTGCGCTACCCGGATATCGCATCCCCTGTCATTCCTCGTACGGCCGAGAGCGACGCGCGCCTGTCAGCCTTCGTACCAGAAGTATCTTTTGTATTGTGTTATAACTGTCAAATGAAATATTCAGATCGCTCCTTTTATAAAATACTAGCTGACCCACGCAACCTCGTTTGCGTCTTCAATTGCCCGTAGCGTGAAAATTTTCCCCGTTTTTGAAACATTCTTCATTGGTGCTTCGCTCCTATTAGTATTACCGTGATGATATATAGCCTATAGCCTTCCTCGATAAATGGACTATCCAACACTGAAAGAATTTTTAAAATCGATTTAGTAGATCCCGAGATTACCCCCTACAATTTAACAAACACACAAACTTTACTTCTTTATAATATTAGTATAGATAACAATAATTGTAGTAATTCATTTCCATGAAATGCTGGCAGATGAATACTTTTTTTACGTGGTCCACCCTGCCTGATGAAGAGCATAAGCAAAATTCAAGAGTGGTGGTCACCGTACTGATTGCGAATGCAGACAATGCAACATGGTGACCCACACCACACAGCCTAGTGATGCTTCTGCATCATTGATCCTCCGATCTCTCACTTACCAACAAAACACGACACCAGGCACGCTGTCATTTTACGTGGTTTTTCTGTGCGAGGGTAATACCACTCAGGTCGAGCCGGCCCGTTCCTGCTGAAATTAGTGTGGAAATAAATATCAGTGAAAGGAAAACTTTGTCACATCCAGATTTGCGACATGTGAATTTCCATAATATAGTAAACTGAGACTGTAATCATATCTCGATGGTTGACAACACGTTTAAAAAAAATTGCACCCCCTCCAAAAACACCAAACGTAAACTACCTGCTTTAATGTGACTGTCTTAAATTACTATGTGACATTTCATGTATATACCAATTTCTTTTTTATTGTGTAGTGGGCAAAGGAGCAGACGTATCACCTGATGGTAAGCGATTACCGCCGCCCATAGACACCCGCAACACCAGAGGCGTTAAACAAGTGCGTTGCCGGCCTTTTAAGAAGAAGTACGCTCTTTTCTTGAAGGTTTGAAGGTCGTGTTGGTCCGGGAACACCGCAGGCGACAGCTCATTCCACAGTTAAAATATACTCATGAGTGTAAGTCCTAAGTAAGTCAGTCCTAAGAAAGTAAATAAGTCTGTTGTGTAATGCAGTAACAGTCATCATTCAAGATAGAAGTCTGAAGTGTCATCGTTATATGTTGCTGAAACATCACTTACGCCTTATTCAGAATTGTCTTTTAGCTTTAAGCAGCGGTTTTATGTTGAATTCAACTTTAAGACTGTAGATTTACCATTGCTTAAATTTAAATAACGGTTATGAATAAGACTGTTAATGGTTTAAAACTGTTCCATATAACCGGCTGTTTTTGATTTTGTTAAGTAGTTAAGTTCCACTTTCTCTCGTAGATTATTCCTGATTATTGTATGATTTGATAGTATTGAAATTTGCCTAGTTAAATGTGATTCAAAGCTATGGGCGTCCAACCTAATTCTGGGGCGATACTTAAATTTCCTGTAAATCGAAAGAATAATTATGGACTTAAACTTTGAAATTTTAATAAAGTTGTTAACATTGAAACATCTTAAGCTAGACGTTGCTGACTTTCACTCGACAGTAAGAGGGTCTCATCTCGGCTTCGCATTATATACATATGAGCTTTGCTCTCCGTAACTCCGATATAAACAGATATTGTTAGCTTTGATAGCGGATTATGTTACGGTTACAACATAAATAAACTAGTAGAGATAAACGATAAAACCTTACGTCTGACAAGAGCTTACCGCGAGGAATAGGAAAGACGTAGCTAAGCCTTCTCTTTACCCCCATACGGAGGGAAACGCGAATAAACTATAAATTCAGGTTAATTATTGGAGGTAGTTTAGATAAAGCGGATTTTGGTAATTTGTTTAAACGTTATATAGTAATAAATAGTTACTTGCTAGTTTTACATTTATTACAAGCGCTTATTTTATCAATATGAATAAAAGATTTCAAGCAATTATAAAAACCTTGACACTGATTTTCTAAACTATTCATTATTATAAAGTATTTTTGACTTTGAAATTGTATTCAATCTCCTTAAAACTAGCACGGTTAGGGAGTTAATAAATAATAAATAATAATAATAAATATTCCGGACATCTAACACACAACGCCATCTAGTCCCAAGCTAAGCAGAGCTTGTGTTATGGGTACTAGACAACTGATATAAATACTTATATACTTTTTTTTTGTAAATACATACATATTATACATAGGAAACACCCAAACTTCGAAACAAATATTTGCAGATCACACAAACATTTGGTCCGACCCGGGAATCGAACCCAAGACCTCAAGCTTAGCAGTCGCATACGCTACCACTACGCCACCGAGGCAGTCAGTTAAAGCATGCTGACAACTCAGTCAACTCAAGTTACAGATATGTGACCCTTCCCCTATTTGCTCTAGAATGCATGACATTCCTCAATGCATTCGTGTAAACAATATCACTTTACCGGTGTGAAATAGCGCCTGCGCTGTGTTTCACCGAGTGAGTAAGGGTACCGGAGCCCCAAACCCTACCCTTCCCCCATCCCTCTTCCTATTCCCCCAAAGGCCGGCAACGCAATTGTGACGCCTCTGGTGTTGCGGGTGTCCATGGGCGGTGGTAATCGCTTACCATCAGGCGATACGTCTGCTCGTTTGCCTCTTATTCCATAAAAAAAAAGAAAAAAAAGTTTAAATATGGCTGATACCTCTGACATTTAGCTACGAAACAGACGAAGTTATTTTGAAAAAGCGTAATATTTCGTATTACTTGTATTTTCATTGTTTACGTGTCAGTTTTAACGCAAAGGAAGGGACATAAAAAAAAAAGAAACGTAAAATGCAAATTCTAAAATGACACTATAATCATTGTAACAGAGATCAAGCTATATTTTAACTCCCAATCATCCCATCTAATTCACTTAATCAGGCAGTGGGTTTGCTCCTTATTACGTTAATGGGATTAAAATTACAGTTAATAAAATATGTTTTACCACTCTGTATTAAAAGCGTGTGACGATGACGAAACAAATATATTTGTATTCGTAGCAAGGCCTTTCACACCGTCTTCACAAGCACATCTTTCATCATAGCTAACGAGACTCTCACCTGACATATTGGTAAAGAAACAATTTATATACATCATTTATTATCTCCGTCTTACAATGAGGGCATCGACTTTGAGGATGTGCTTTGTATAATGTGAAAAGGTGTCTAATTCGCGTCGATATCATGTTATTCTAGAACAACAAAAGTCTTTATAAAATACTTGAAGAACAATGGAAATGCTGTAGTAGGTTTTTCTGTGATCAAGTTTATACAAAACATATAAACAATTATGTTTCTTCATAATATGTTTGAATAAAACATTAATATTTTATAGTAAATCCCGAAATCTGAAACAAAGCGCAAGTATGTTATGAAAGTTACACCGTACTTAAATCGAAAAAGCAGAACAGAAGAGGGCTAAAAGAATTCGTTTTCACAAGCTTAAGAAGTATATAAAAATCATCTTGTTTTTAACTATCGATAATTATCAGTAAATAATACACCTCGAGGAAGTTCCATGAGAAATCCTTCGAATTACACAATTAATGTACCCTTTCCTACCTTCTTAGACTAAATTAGGGCCGTGGGAATGCCTCATGTTTTAGCGAAGTAATGAACGATGTAATGAAGAGGTTTTTTTGGTCCTTCCGTCTTTAAGTCTAAATTATGCTAATATTGATGAGAATAGCTAAAAATGTGTGGTACTTAGTGTGCTTTGGCTTAATAACTTTCTGTATTTTCGTAGTCAATTTCTAAAAAAATAAAGTGTGATATTTAAGTGTCAAACTGATGCATTGCTTTTTTAATCTTATACTCGTAATATATACTAATCAAGAATTAAACGTTGTAATTAAACGCTCTGCATTGCCAAAATTAAGTATTTTATATACTTACTTACACTTAGATGATGAAGGTTTGGTCAATTTGGTGAACCTGCAACTGAAACATCAAACACGAAAATAAAACAAGCACCACCACAGTAAATTGAAATGTCTGTTTGTATTTACAAATTGACAGCTTCTCATCAAACACATATAAAATTATATACGGTACTTACATCAATAAACCATTTTTTAATTATTTGTTTGTCTGTTTGTTCCGGCTAATCTTTGAAACACCTTGACCGATTTTGATGAAACTTTCACTGACGGATAACGGATATTATATTAGTAACTCCAATTGAGTTTCGTCAGTCAGTAGGTATGTGGCGAAATACATTTTTTTTTCAAAACGTTTTAAGTATAAAGTATTTAAACTATCAGGAATTTATTGAACATTAGTGCTGCTATAAAATATTACATATGTGTAGTATAAGAACTGTGTGTAAGCCGTCACTTTATAGAATCAAAGCTTATCGTGTTTATGTTGTAAAGCACGGTTTAAACACGATAAGCCACAATTTTTGCATAGTACATAGTACATAATACTGTCTATGAGCATTCCTAGTTGATTGAAATAGTAGTATATATTAATCGACCTCATTGATTTTTAGGTCAATGCGAAATAGTCAAACAGATTGGAAACTTGAATCAAGATACAAAACACAGTTCGGTAACTTTGGGCCCTTTAGAAAACCATTCCTTTACAAAACTACAGAATTCGTGGCTGGAAATAGTTTCTTTTAGATGTAATAGTATACTGTGATATCACATTAAAAGATGTACATATTTGATGTTTCGATGTAAACATCAAAGTGAACGTCAGTACATAATGGGAACTATATAATGTGTAGGTATATGTTACTGTAAAAGTCCAAATTACGGTAAATTCTAAGATTTTCCAGTAAAACCTAAGATTTACCATCATAATGGCAAGAGTCCTACAGGTCTGTGATCATCGTTTATTTCGAACTTTTACCACTTTTCACTTGGTAAATCTTAGGATTTATCTCAAAGGCACGGTCAACGTTGAAAAATATGTCATAACGTGTGAACACGAGATGACACGTACGAGACGATGAGCTGAAGCTCATCGTCTCGTACTCGTTGGTCTGCAATTCAAGCCTGGACTTACAATTTCACTAGTAATGTTATATATGTTACTTTTTCCGTTAAGAAAAAAACAAATAACCTAACCTAAGCGCTAGTTTTTAAAAATTAACATTTACCAGCCGTCACTGGTAAAACCTAGCATATAATAAACTCTAATGGTAAAAGCCCGAAAAAATCGTCCCTTTCTTTTAAATCCCTACATTTACCAACTCATGTCGGTAAATGCTGAGATTAACTGGTGAAACCTAAGATTAACCAATATGCGGTCTTTTAGAGTAACATATACATGCACAGCACATTAGAAACTTTTCAGCCATAGTTTCGATCAGTACATAGTTTGTTATGATATAATGGGTAAAAGTCAAAGACTCTCTGCTGAGGAGAGGCCTACGTCCCACAGTGGACCGCTAAAGGCTGTTGACCGTTGACATGATAATGATAAGAAGAAAATGAGTAGATTGGTATCGGATAGTAATTAACCATATCCGCCCATGATCATCTGCTTTTCAATACACTTTAGGTCACTATACTATTAAGAGCGCCTATCCTTTGATGCAACTTTGGGTAACTTAGATTTTTTTGGGTTCTGTATGCACGTACTGTAAGGAATTGTGATATTATTTCTATAATAGAGGTATAATAAATATGATAATATTCGTCTAGGATCTTATTATAATACGTGATACGAGAAAATGAAAAGAATAAGATACATTCGAGTTCCTGAGATGATCGCGCTTCGTTACAAAACCTACTTTAGTGTAAAGCGTGAATATCAGCTCTGTCCAATTCAGTCCTTAAATTGCTCACATTTGGACATAAGCCTCTCATTATTGATCAAGTGTTCCCTCTACTTGAATCTACTTGACTTAGTAGGTACTTAGATCTCATTGTTAGGTACTGTCAGTGTTGAGTGTAAGTGTCTATTGTACACTTGTACATTGTACAAATACACCAGATAAGCTTTTTAAATGAACTTTAATTCATTACAAATAAGCTCCGTTAAATTATATTTTTACGTCACGCATACAATCTTTGACATAAATTGATACTTGAGATATTTTGGGTCAATACAAGCTTGACACGTTAAATACAGAACGTAGTACCCAAAGATTGCCAAAGCACTTCTCATTTTAGAACTGCAGGTGCAGGGAAGACAAACAGCAATCGTGAATTACTCTGTATCACATAGATTTAATAGCTAATATCGCAAGGAGTAAGTCAGGTTGGGCTTCAATACAATATGTTTTTATCCATGTCTACAGTGATGCCAATAAAATGTCATGTTCATTAGCTTCAAAGATCAGATCTTTCTTCCTAATAAAATACTACTCGTATTACTGGATTACTTTTAATATTGATATAAGCCAAAAAATCACGCCTTAAAAATATGTTTAATAAACTAATGATAAAATAAGTTTTTAGTGCAAATTTATATTCTTTGAATTTGAAATGGCAGTGTTATCAACAGACAGTAGATTTATTTGCAAAACTTTACTGGAATAATGGGGTTATTTTACAGCTTCTCCGGTGAACTCGTTTACGATGCGTCGTGTCAGACGAAACACGTGTCGTGTTACTTTTAGCTCGGTGGTCGCTGAATGAAAAAAGTTTCAAAGTAATTGTTGTTGGTGGCTATGGATTCGAACCGACCAAAAATCGCACGCCGGCTCGGGTAGTCGAGGAACTAGGTGCACCCTAGAAAAGCAACCCCAAGATAATGAATATATCACAACAATTAGAATTGTTGTGATATATTCATTATCTATTCTTAATAGGAAATTTAGTCATGTGTGATGAGTCATCAATAGTTTGTCGCTCTGGCCACTTATTAGATACAACTACTAAATAATAAACTAGTAAAGGGAGCATTCTGCGTGTGTATCGGGTAATATTGTATTTATTTCATAAGTTCGTGTGAACAAATGTATGATGTTTTCAGTGATTGTTTTGTGGGGAAGTAGAGCGTTCTTTATTTCTAATATATATAAACTTAGACGGTGTAGCTTAACATTAGGCGTTATGTTTGGGCATAACAATAGATAAAATAGAGCAAATAATTTACTTACGAATATGGATATATAACAATTTAATAAAATACTTATGTTTAACTTATGTTTAATAAAATAATTATAGCTATATAAACAGAAAAGTAAATATATGACGCTCTTAGCGGAGCGCCTTCATAGTCAATGGAGTTTAAGTATCTTATTTCAGCCATTAGCTTTGTCGGACAGTCAGGAGTTCCTGAGACATGATTTTTCTGTTTTTTGAAGCTCACACGCACTCTTCACAAATACTCTCTCTTTAGTTAATAGTTATATTTCTTTTTAATAAAATAATATAACATATTGTGACAATATACGAAAAATATTTACATAAAATGATGTACTAAGCATTTGATACTTTATGTTACTATCGGTTATTGGTGATAACGAGGTCATGGCCCAAGTTATTATCTACTATTGTTATTTTAATATTACAACGATGTATTTGTAATACATTTTCAAAGACCAAATACCTACCTATTTTACAAAATGAACGACGTTTTTATTTCAATAACAATAGAACTGCAACCAAAAATAATTCGATCACACAATATCACAAGTTCGTTTTGCAAGTAGATCCTGTGTTCATGTTTAATTACTCTATTTGTTGTTACAGCCGGCGCTTTAGGCCAAGATTTAAGACAATGAGAACAAAACTTTATTAAGCTCAGTAGGAGCTCAGCTTCAACTACCTTGAGAGAGAAATACCTTAGCATAAATATACCGACTAGAAAAGCATTCGTACGTATTACATGTATATTTTATTCAATTTCAACACAACAAAGGTTACTGACAGATAGAACATAATTATATATTTCTGTATAGTTGACAAAGTCTTAACACATTCCTCATTTTATATATTTAAATTTTGCTGATCTAATCATTTAGCACACAATAGACGTACTCAACTTTATAAATACCGCAGACTAATTCAGGGTGAGTGCGTGTACCTTCACAGTACTGGTACGGGACGGCAATTACTCGTCGCTGGCTAATTTCTCGTTTAACCTGCAAACCGGTACTTAAGCACATACCCTCAGCTTAGGTGATAGCTTTTAATTATATTATTATGTCATTATCACACGTGAGCTTGACGTGTAGGACGCTTCAGCGAGAGACGAATTATATTTTAATTTCGTTATGATGGCATACCTAGCTACGTAAGCCCATCTTGACTCTAAATGAGTTTGATATGACACTATACAATACAACAAAAATAGAAGGGTATGACAATACTTTAGAAAAGACGAAGTAATGACGTATATGTGCTTTTCTTAACCATCTGGGATTAGAATCGTGTGTGATATTAGTCGTGACATGATTATCTTGGATCCAAACTGAATAAACGACACTGTATTTAATCGTGATACCATTGTGACAAATACGAAGATAGATTGAACTGAATATGAACTACTAATTCTGCATTTATTAATCTTCTGTCCTAGTCCATGTAGTGTATAAATCTGTCTGATGGTGTGCGGTGTATCTACTGTATAAAAATAAATAATTTGAATAAACATGAAAGGAAACTAATATTTTATTGGTAAAACTAACTGAAATTATGTCTGTACGTGTCTAGAATCTTTATCTGGTACACTGGTTGAGCTAAATGCAGAACTCATTTTTCCTTCTTATAAGAAGAGGTCGGCTTTCACACAGGATTCATTTGATTTAGAAACGCTAGAAAACTTATTTAAAGTGGAACGAATTTTCAAGAATATTACTAAACTTGAAATTTATTTGAATAGACAAGAACCTAAAAGTTAAAAAAAAAATTATATTCGAAAGATTACGTTGTTGAGAGATCGTTAATTATTTTCTTCTCCGTCGCGAGATCTTGATTCGTTAAGTTTTAATTTAGTTTCAAAGACTGTTTACATTTTTTGCTAAATATTTTAAGATGGTTAACACTAATTAAAAATATTTTTTTAGGAAAACCGAGACATTAACATAATCTTGAAATATTGTATATAGCTAACATTTTTAATTACTCACTATCAAAGTTCTAGCCTATAATTATACCTAAATGTGAATTAAAATTTCTAAGTCTGGCATAAGTCAAACTTTTAAAGTACTAACACAGGTCATGTATGACTCATACACAGTATTACTATAGTTATAAATAGTATAATCATATTTGTCTCGGTAAAAAAAACACACAGAGTACATTGATGAAGTATAAATTAAGATTAATTACAACACGTGTTAAGAATTAAGTACGTAAGACAATAACCTGAGACTGTATGATGTAGGATTATCTCTGCCTCTTAATGAATCTCTCAAGTTTGACAATAAGTTTCGTATCTCATTATACATTACAGTAATAATTTCTATGAGTGATATTCATAGCCTTCAAATACATGTTTAATGTTGTATTTTAATAACAATTCCTAACAATCTACACGTACAAGGAATATCTAAATAACAATAGTGAGTATTCGATGAACCTATCTAGTTGGTATTTGTATTGAACAAATGTAATACTTTTATTCCAATATTTAATTAATTTAAATTGAGACCATAGCCTGCTGGTGCCATAGCACCTGTGATAACGGTTAGAAACCAGTCAGGTTAAGCTAAAGTTAATTAAATAGTGGAATAGAAGGACAAGTGAGTTTAAAATATATTTTAACAAAGTACCAATCGAAAGTGTAAACTACATGTATCTAGTAGATTTATATAATCTAAATCTTTTCAATTTCACCCACACGTATATTTATAACATCTTCGTACCGCTCTTATGTGAAGTAATAAAAAGCTTCGTGCTTTAAAGTCCATTTTGAGTTGTACAATAAATTTAAATCGATAATACTTATGACCGAGTCACTCAAGATGTTGTGAAGTAGCAATGTTAAAGAAAAAGACAATTGATCTTTGTAAAATATATTATTAAATGTTCTTTAAATTCATTCAGTGAGCGTACACGTTCCAACATTGGAGAGCTTGATGTTGTTAGCTACAAACAGTAAAAACTGGAGTTGTAAATTCTCTCAGAGCCGTTCTTAAGAGTAAATTGAGTAGACTTCTAATTCGTGACAATGAAAACAGAAACCCCGTCGGGCACACATCTGCGATCTAACGAAGTTGCTTCGTGTTCTACGTGATCGACTATTGGTTGGTCTTCTATATACTTTTATAATATAATAGCTGCTAAAACTGACTTGATGCTCGAAAACTATAAAAATTATAAATAATTTAAGAAAAATAATATCAACATTTTTGGCATTATAAATATTTCAGGAAATAGAAAGGTATTTCTTTACTGGGTTTTATTACTATATATTTTTTCATAGCAAGGAGGATTTCATATGACGACGAGCAGCTTCTTAAGCAGCATTCTTAAGTTAAGTGCGTACCGCCGGCCATGGACACCTGCGACTCAACAGTCACAAGTGGGATGCCTCCGTTTGAATGCTTCTTTCTCAGATTAGAGGCAGACACCTGGTTTAATCGCCGGTAAACCGTCTAAAAGCAACGAAAGATTAACTTATTACTTATTTATTATTACCTAATAATAAATTGTCCTGCAACATTGATTCAAAGTGTGTTTAAAAATGAGTGTCGCGTGAGTCTAACTCAGAAGACAATAGACTGATAGCGGCTAACTATTTGCAAACTGAAACTGCGTCGCTGAAGCGATCTCCCTATTACTGACTTCCGAAACTTGTCAGTGTTTAACTAAGTTCCAGAATCGTGTTGAAAAACTTGTGATGAGAGGAATATACCTAAGGTTAACGTGATAAAGTTTTGCAAGTGAAGTGTCTCAAACTATATCCAAGAGAAGTCAATAACGACCGATGTTTAAAGTTTTTGCAGTCGTGCACAGCGGCGGCACGGCGGCACGGTGGCACGATTTTGTTTTTAATTCATTTTGGTTTTTATTTTTTGGTATTTTAAAAAGACAACTTCCGCACTAGGAATAATTTCTGTGTCGCGGGGGACTTTACAAACCTACATGAAACGGACATAAAGAACACCCCCCACTTAGAAAAACAATTTGTGGATCACACAAAGTGTTATTCCATGTGGGATTTGAACCCACAACACTTGGCTAAGTAGGGAACGGCGTGGCGACCGCTTAACCACTAGGCCAAACGCGCAGTTAAACTGATTGACATAATGATTGTTAGAGTTATGTGTTCAACAGTTGTTTTATTTTGTTTATGGAAAAGGAGCTTTACACACAGACGCTTTAACTGACGATAAGTAAATTCCTCTTGGAGCAGAATTAAAAGAACTATATTTGGGCTTTTCGGAACCTCACCACTGCGTTCAAACTAAGTAATAATAATAATAATTCCTTAAAAACTCATTTACCTCCATGAACGAGGTATACGTTTTGGCTGGAAAGCGCTGGGTCAAATGAAAGTCGGATTGCAATGTGTCTCAATTGTTCGAATTTATTGACTACCACACGGTTTCTTTTGCTCCCAATTGCTCACCTCAATACAATATTTTTATGCGTATTTATATAGGACCTTGTAAGGCAGTCATAGTGCCATTATTTAATTTGGTACCACGCCATCTATCGAGCGCGCTTACAACTTTGGTAACAAACTATGTTAAAACCTAAACATCCATTTTCCTCAAAGCTAACAAATTTCTTCGAATTAAATATCTACTATACTCAAAACTCATTAATTTTTAACAGTATTCTGGAAAATTAATTTTATTGACTTTATTGACTGTAAATTAAATTATTTGTACTAAAACATAATAACAATTTTGATTGAATTATGAACTAACCATTTCCCAAACTTCTAATTTCAGGGTCAGGGTACTGTAATTGACAAGAAGTATTTGCAGACTGTACTTGAAGCAAGTCAAGCGCGTCGCGACGGTGTGGCGCCACTGCACGGCACAGACGGTGGAGGTTGCTCTGCCCTTCTATAACGAACTAATCGGATATCCCAGTATGTCTTTGAGTAAATTTACTGTAATTTATGTATAATTAAATATACTCCAAGGTAAACGCACCTACCTTTGTACATATATCATCATCATCATCCTTCGCGTAATTAGACGCAAAAGTAGTTAATTCATTTTGTGAATGAAATGTATGTATATCCTACCTTTATGGTTGGATCATTAAAAGGTGAAAATGAACTTAAACTTATTTCTTACGTTCTCTCGTCTTAAAGTTGACAACACATTTAAGATTCTTAAGTAAAGGTGTCTTGTGTTATTGGCGCTAAAAATATTATAAAGGGAACTTTGAACAATTCATCGTAATGGACCCAGTTATTATTATTTTTTTTTTATTGAATAGGGGGCAAACGAGCAGACGCATCACTTGATGGTAAGCGATTACCGCCGCCCACGGACACCCGCAACACCAAAAGCGTCACAAGTGCGTTGCCGACCTTTGGGGGATGGGGAGGGGGAATGGGGGAGGGGTTGGGGTATGGGCCTCCGGTATCCTCACTCACTCGGTGAAACACAGCGCAAGCGCTATTTCACACCGGTTTTCTGTGAGGCCGTGGTATCACTCCGGTCGAGCCGGCCCATTCATGCCGAAGCGTGGCTCTCCCACGGAGAAAATTTAAGTTAATAATATTACTAAATTTGTAGTCTAGAATGAAATAATGCTTTTTTAATATACCTTCGCTAAATTCACAAGGTACTTTCTGTGAGTCAATGTTCACACCTCAATATCATAAAGAAAATACTTAGAACGGTTTCGGGTAAAGAATAGAGCCTATTAAGTGATTAAAAAGATAGATAGGCAATACTCGACACATTCAGGGAGGTAATATACATTTTGGAGAGCCCATAAACTGTTATTGAGACAGGTTTAACTTTCGAGTTAACTCAAATATAGGCATGTAATATACATTTGTTGTTATGATAAATTATTTCAGTATTAAAGAGTTTAAGCGCTAATAAACAAGGAAAGCATGTGATTAGCGACACCAATGGTTTATAGTGGATACAAAAACTATATAGAAAGTGTGTTTGATGGCAGAAATTTAACAAGTTGTACGAAAATAAATGTGTACAATTAATATGAAACGTAAAAAATAAATTGTCAATCTAAGATGGCTTTTTAATAATAATCCTTAAATTCAATTATTAATTAAAATAACTTCTAACTTTACGTCGCAAAATACGGAGACCTCCTTATCGCTCATTTACGGGTATTCAAGATTGTAGACTGTTGACATTATAAATCCTAATTATACCTCTTAAGTCATTCCTATATAAACAAGCTAAATACTAGCCTCCTGGAATAATAGAGTACATTTGGCATTTATTTAAATTCCATGCCCATTAACTGTAGCTATGTAGGCTTAAGGGTGCCACCCTGTGGGCCTTAGATCGAATCCTTATCGGACACCCTTGAGCCTGGGCCGGCCCCGGAGGCTTACGGCCAGCTTCTTTCCGTTGTGTGCGATTACTTGCCTTACGAAACAATCTTGCTGGCTTTTTGTAGTTTTACTTTGTGTACGGTGTTCATCAAAGGTAGAAAATTGATTTTTTTATGTCTTTCAGTGTTAGAAATGTTATTAGTATATTCCATGCTTTGTTAAGTTGAAAATGTTCATGTGAAAGTTTTTACTTCCAATGTTCATCTAAATATAAGATGGAATAAATAAAGATTATGTGATAGCTTTGCAACTAAAACTTTGTGCTGTTGGGTACTTCCGCTTCATTCCGCGACATTGGAGACTTTGGAAACTGGAGGTTATAGATCGACACAAGTAGGCAGTAGATTTTGGTACTTTTACCTAATTTACCTTGACAATCCAGTACATGCTGTGGCGTCTGTTTGTATCGATTTATGATTTTTAACTGTAGATTCAATTCAACGTTCATAAATTTAACTTAGTGTCTTCATATTTTTATTATATCATGTAACATTATTAAAGATAGGAAACCAATAAAAAAAAAAATCAGCACAAAAAATAGGTCATTTAACCCACCCCTGATTGCCTCCGGTGGAGAAGTGCCCATTAAATTTGCAGCATGGCGGCGTTGAATGGCAATAGCCAACCTTTGCACCAGGAACGAGCCGGAACGGGAGTCCCTTTTAAGATTAAAAGATTAAGATTCTTAATTGAATAAATGAATTGAATTTGAACACAAACCTATCCAAGTATAATCACTGTATTCTTTAATTAATTAGATAGCAAAGATTACGCGGTAATCAGTGAATGACTAGAATAAAACTTCAATCACAGATTTTGTAGTTGCAATGGGTCACAACTATATCTAATAAATTGTTTACTAAAACTTATGTATGATCTACTACCGCCTAACACGTACAAGAGATACATAGAGCAGATGTATGGATTCGTACAAAGGCTGAGGATATCCTAGTGTGATAGTACTTATTCAATAAAGTAAGGAAAGCCACTGACAAGAAATATATATGTTTCTATGTACTTTATTGAAGACGTCTCAGCGAAATCCTATTATTGGTTTACGGACTGAATGTTCTTTTAGTATTTCTACGAAGTTTGCTTAATATATACCCATATATTTAAATAATAAAGGTGAAAAAAGTATATTCTGAAGAAAACGTTAATGAAATGTTACAATATGGTTTTCATGGCATAAGGAGACAAAGAACAGCTGGTATTTCTCGGGATGATAAGGGACAAACCGCTACTCATGGCCAGTTGCAGCTCAAACCTTAAGAGTAACTTTTCCTCTAAATCATCCACCGAGAAAATAACACCACAAAAGCAACAAGAGAGTCATCCTTAAAGAGAACAGTTCGAAATGGTTTCGTCATCTCGATATTGTCGTGAAAACGTTGCTGTTATTTTTACCTTCTTTAACGTTTTATTGAACACGCGGTAATGTATTATTCGAGTGTGTAAATGTAAGAGCACCATTTACGTTACTTGAGTCCCTACAAGTTAAAAGCTTACATTAAGTTGTAGCAATAAACACTTGATTTATTTCGGCACAAATTGTTACGGTTAATGTAAACATACTCTAAACACTGAGGCACGTAATTTCTTTGTGATTTTCCAAACGACAGAGTATTTATAAATGCGTAATTTAGAATAATTTACATTTACGTAGCTTAGAACATTATCTTTTAAAAAAAGATGATATTAGTATCTATCTGAAAATAAAAATTAAAGATGCAATAAGAATATTAATGGAACGTGTCAATTGTTGTGAATGTGAAGAGTTTGTTTCGTTGAACGCGTTAATCTTAGGAACTTTTGTTTTGATTTGGAAAATTCTTTTAGCATTAGATATATTGTATATCATCACGCTACGACCTTTTGGAGGGTATCGAGTGTCAGGTAACCTCATATATCTAACCTAAAATTTTTTTTAGGGTTCGGTACCTCAAACGTAAAAACGGAACCCTAACAGGATCACTTTGTTGTCCGTCTGTCTGTAAACACCCTTTTGCTCAGGAACGCGTGGAGGTATCAAGCTGAAATTAATATCAAATACTCAAGCCTACTGTCCCTTGAAGCTGGGAGAAAATCACACTTCTAAGCTAACTCAATCAAAAGATACAGCCCTTTATGCTGCAAGTTTTCGACACTCACGAGGGAATCAAAACCTACAGGGTACTTTCCGTGAACTTGAAATTTGATATGAAACAACGTATCAAATTGACTAAAGGAAAAATTGCGAAAAGCATAAAAGAATCGTTTTTAGTTACATCATAAAATATACCTTCTTGTTTGTACGGAACCCTCGGTGCGCGAGTCCGACTCGCACTTGGCCAGTTTTTTTTTCTTCTGACATTATTAATGCATAGCACCATAGCTTTTGGACATTTGTAACAATAGCGGTGTTACACATGACAAAGTACTATAACATTATTTATTCACCCAGCCGAGAGCCACGTAAGTTTTTACCAATTCGGAAAGTTGTAGTTCGTCGTCCACAAGTATAAAATCTACCCCCTCCAGGTATTCCCAAAGGTCCCACACAATATGTTACATTTTTGTGTTCATAGCTTGCCCAAGTTTATATGTGGCTTGAGTAATAAGTTACCAAGAGAAGTAGACGTCAAGAGACGTCGTAAATTATGTACACACCAGGGTTTTCTATTACAGATTATTGTCGCCTCAGTCCGCCTAACCATTCGATCCGTTATTCGTTGTAAGAACCGATATGATGTAGGTATTTATGGAACAACGATCGCCCTAGACCCTTTTATATAATTTCACCAGTTCATTTATATAATATATATTTATACAGATACTTTTTTAAAGTTACATATTATACTATGGTTTCACTGAATTCCGTCTGCCAATGAAAATAATATTGTACTTTTTTATTAGCCTTTGTTGGTTATGTTGTTGAGCAGAAGCTTTTTAAAAAAGCATGTTTTTGTTTATTATATTAAATCAACTCGTTACAAATTCGTGGCGTGTATTCTGTCCCCAGTTAGTCTTTATCCCCTGTCCAACTCACAAACGAGTGGCGTGTATTCTGTCCCCAGTTAGTCTTTATCCCCTGTCCAACTCACAAACGAGTGGCGGTCATTTTCAGGTTTTAGTAACACGCACATCGAATTCATTATTGGTCTGTGAGGGTACTTCTGTCACAAATTACCTATTGTGAATATGGGGCACTGTATTGGGACGTATGATAAATGGCTGCCGCACAATTACTCCTGTTGACGCAATGTATTCAGAGTATGTGAAAGTGGACTGTAATTTCACTTTGTAAGACTATGTAGACATGCAAAGAAGTAAGATTAAGAGAAGAACTCCTGCAAACCTTAACGACATACTCCTGTTAAAGCATCTTATTTTTTTTCAGATTCTGCCTATAGCTCTTAAATGCCAAGAAAACCCTTTCAGATCTATCGATTCTGCACAATCAGATCAGAAGACTGCATAGTGTATAATATGCATTCACTGACCCATGTCAAATCAAGTTAAAATATCCGGTCTGATAATATCTGCGTGCATTGGGCCATAAGTCAATATCCAATTAATATGAAGACTAGCTTTTGGCCGTAGCTCCGCCCGCGTATATGTCGGGTATCGCTGTAAAGAGAAGCCCATGTCATGGTATTAAAATAGGTACAGTGACGGTTTAGCCGAGAAAACGTAAGGATACACAGAGTTACTTCCGAATTTAAAATATTAGTCAAATTTTTTCCTCAAATTATTGTTGATGCTTCCAATCAATTGTTAGTACTATGCATTAATCGACCTGGTACCTAACTTAAATTAAATATGATCAGACAGGATTATATTTCTCGATTCACCTCAAATAATAGGTATACAAAGTACAATAAAGTCATATCTTTCATTTCATTGTGTGTTTACCTACGAACGATACAACGAGAGTATAAAACAAATTAATATTGCTTTACGTAAATAAGTTCTCATTACGTTGAATTTTTTCAAGTACTTAAATAAAAAATGTGTATTGGAATTACGTGAATTTATGGCATTACATCACGCCCTTGCTGAGTTGTTAGCGGAGATGTATAGGGGTCACGCAAGAATAGTAGCTCATTTGTCCTCGTGCCAATTCTTTATTGCAATAAAACACCTCCAGGTGAACGCCGGTGGTTGGTGGCACCCCACAGGTAATAACATTATTTCCAGGGCAACCCTACTGAATGAAACTGCCTGCTATATTCTTCCAAAATAAATGGAAGTGGCTTGTGGCCACTTCCGTTCATTCGGTCCTCGGTTTTATAATTTCTTGTTTATTTTGAACTAACTAATGCTTTTATAATGCAAATGTATAATTAGTAATAGTGATGAAACAGATCTAAATTATCCAAAGGTCGAATATTTTATTCAATGTTGGTTAAATACACACTATTTTTTGAAAATTTTCGGCTGCAGCTAACGTAAACGTTAGGAACTTCAAAGGTATTATTACGTTTTCGTTATTATTTAATCTTTCTCCTAACCTTTCAACAAATAAGTAAACAAGCGGCTAGTTACGATAAAATGTTAATTCAAAAATTAATTTTTTTTTATTAATATACAAACCGAACATAAATAATTTCTATAATAAGAATATTTCCGATTAAATTGTTATTTAAACAATTTAATCGGAAATATCGGAAAACCTAGCCAAGTGCGAGTCGGACTCGCGCACCGAGCGTTCCGTACAAATCTTTAACTTTAAATTGATGCTTTTTTGCAATTTTTCCTTTATCTGTGCTATAAGACGTTGCATCGTACCAAATTTCAAGATTCTAAGTTCACAGGGAGTATCCTGTAGCTTTTAATTCCCTTGCGAGTGTCGAAAATTTGCAACATAAGCGGCTGTTTATTTTGATTGCGTTGGCTTAGGAGTGTGATTTTTTCACAGCTCGAAGGGACAGTAGACTTGAGTATTCGATATGAATTTCAGGTTGATTCTTCAGGCGTTCCTGAGAAAAAGGGTCTTGACAGACAGATGGACAACAAATTGATCCTATAAGGGTTCCGTATTTTTCTTAGGTATGGTACGCAAAATATAAACAACATCAAGACTGATAATATGGCCTCTCCTGGCAGAAGACAAATGTGCTCACTGGACACAGTTGTTCTAGTTTATAAGCAGCGATTCAACATCTGCATAGAGCACAACCAGCAGGCAGCATGTCAAAATGAACTGTCTCGTTCAGTAGTGACTATCATTAACATAGTGGTCTATTATGATCACCTTTCTCTGCAAGAAGTATTAAATAGTAGAGTATTACAACTATTCGATCCTACTACGCTACTTATAAAGTATTTTGGAACATGGCTTCCTAAAAACCCCCTTCTGTCTAAATCGTACGACTTAGACGCAAGGTTGCCAGAAACAGCCAACAATTTTGTGTCAGAATATCTGTCATTTATCTCAGGGGAACGTTACGTGATGATAATTTGTTTAGCTTTTTGCGTTACTTTGTAGCTTTCTGTGACATTTGTCACAAAAAAGCTACGAAGTTAATAAATGCGCTTTTTATTATGTGGAATATTTTATATGAAACAGACGGAGACGTGCCTCTCTTTGATACTTGTGTGTCTTGTATACATCTCTCTTGTAGCATTCATGAAAGCGACAAACAAGCCAATTTGGACAGATTATCCTCTCTGTCAATTTTGTTAAATATTATAAATGTAAGTTTGAATACTTTTAGCTAGTTTAACCCCAACTGTCTTCAGCTACTTAACTACTCACCATGAGCTTACAGGCCTGCTTTAGTGGTTATAAAAATGCTTCCTAGAGTGATTACAATCCTAAACTTTAAAAGTACTTTACTGAAAAATCTATAGGTATTTTTTTAAGACAACTCTCGCATAAGGCATATATATTAATATATTTTATCTAATGTCGTAGGGGCTTTTAAAAACATACATGAAACGGACACAAAGAACAACCAGATTCAAAACAGCAATTAGTGGAACAAGTGTTGTCCCACGTGGGATTTAAACCCACAACATTTGCCCAGTAGAAAGCGGCGTGGCGTTAAATCATTAGGTCAACCGTGCAATCAATTTAATACATATATTTACTTTACAAACATGTTTTTCAAGTAGATTACGTATTACGATTAGAAAGCGAATATGCGTAATATCTTCATCTTATTTACACAAATCGTGCTAAAACATATTACAATTCTACTACATACATACAACTAGAGTAATCGTCGAAAATGACGGTAGTTCAATCAAACATATTTCAAACATGGCGCGCCCCCTAAAACAAAACAAAGCGAGCGGATCATGAATGCATAACACGCAGTAATGAATGAAACACAAAGTCGGGCTTGATGTATTACTTGAATGTTTATAAATCACGTCAAGCGTTCATATCTGGCTTTTACATTAATTGAATCACTGCTGGTAGATTCCCACACATTGAATGTTTACCAATTTACATGATAGTCCAACCTGTACATATCAATTTATTTGCCCTGACTATCAGTCATTTTATAATGTATTTAGTACCGCCTTCAAACTATGTTCTTATGTTGCTATGAAAGGGTTTTTATCATTTTTACACTAAAAGATATTAAATAAAGAATGCAAGTGGAGCATAAATACCAAACTTTATTTCATGTCGGAAGATCACGTGCCGAGCACACCTATTAGGTAATATTAAAAATTATGCACAAATATAGTATAAATATTGTTATCCTAAATTAACACTTCCCCCACTAGATAAATACCCTAAGCTAAGAATATTGAAAAATAATTGGCCATTTGTTCATACCCCAAATCTCGTCTTATTATTCGACTCACGATAATGTAGCATCACGCTATAAGTGGCAAGTAAACGTCCAAACAAGGAGTCCGGTACAGATATTGTCACTTCACGACACCGACAGCGTTGTTTACTCCCTTACCTCTTACGACAGCCACGGGATGAATGAGGCTGGTGTTCTCAATTCCTCACAATACGGATTATTGTTTATATATTTTTTACTATTTTAGAAACCATATTAATAAATATGATATGAATAAAACAAATGTCATGCATGCAAAAATATTCTACACAATATTAGCACATAATCCGTCATGGTCAAGAGAGGTCGCACAATGGAGCGAGTTACAACCCTCGCTGGTCCCTGGAGTCCCACGAGGAGCTTACATGCCGCGAATACATTATTGTCATAACTCATAATGAAATTATCTAGACTACTATTTGTAAATCACAGTTATTTTAATATCTTGTAAACTTTTTTTCTTTCCCTTAAGAATGCTGTGTTACTGACGAAAAATATAAAAAATGAATAAATTTATGTTAAAAAAACTAATTTACGACAACAATCTTACTAGAATAATTTTCATTGCAACACGAGTCTGGCGCATTTTATCACAGTCGCGCTGTATTAAGAACGGCGTAAAGCCATAAAAATGCTAATTTATCTAGCTGTATTATAAGGTACGAAACAAATTAAATTTAGCCGGGAAGCCGACAGGCGACTACTGTTTACTTTATAACGTTAATTTTATGTTCAAATCGGGAAAAGATCTTCATGCAAATACAAGGTATTACATTACGATGGGCTTTTTTCTTTGAAGTGGGTGATATCTTAGTCGCAAATCACTAGAATAATTACGAACACAACCGATTTTATTACACGGATAAACATTGACACTTGATATCAATCAGTCCCCAGATTACGATAGACTAAGATATAGCACAAAAACAAAACAATGTATCTGACTGTAGGTTCAATTTAATACTATTAATATCTTATTGAATTTGAAACATCCTTAATGTAAGTACAACTCAGTATATTGCAAAGCTCATATAAGAGCTACTCTGTCTGTAACATATCTGTTTGTTGCCGAGAACTGTACAATTAAACGCAAATGCTGTTTGCCTGCAATGGGCAGCCGTTCTGCACTGTATTAGGTTTGCTAACAAACAAGGTTAAGTCTAACGAATGATTTGAAGGCGGAGACGAACACGGGCCCGGCGCGCGGCGGAGCGCGATGGAACGGATGCGTCGAGTAAATATCACACAGAGCGACATACAACTCCCTTTATAAGGCCTATTATCACAGGGTTGGCAAACATGGATGTTTTATTTGAACATATCAATGAATATTAATTGTTTATTACTATATATTCCTTTATTTATTAAGACAAAAGATAGATCCTAATCATGACCTCTCTCCGATCATGCTTGACGGGCCGCTGATCAGCGATTAATGTTATAGTCCGGCCGCTCAGAGAACGCGTTTCTGACACTTGCAAATTCGTGATATACCATGAGTAGTGATATACCATGAATAACATAAATAATATTTGGTAACAGTATTTATAGCATTCATTATGCATAGTTATTCAATTTATATATATTTTATTATACTCGTATTTCAAACACAATGTTAACAAAATTGTTGATGGATGAATTAAATTTAATCGTAATTTCTGAATGAAACCGAGGGAAAGATAATAAAAATACTGTATTTATTAGAAAATATATATTTTTTGCTTCTTTTTAAAATTACGTCATTTCTTTCTAAAAGATTTTCCTTTTGTCTGTTTTCTTATATTGAAATCCAATATCTTTTAAAATTTTGGATAAAGCAGTTTTTCCTCCCCAAAACAAATCAGCTGCTTTCAAAGATGCTAGAAGCGTCGACCTATTAAAGTATTCATTCCTGGCATAATAACTATAAATATGATTCTTTATTGAATCGGCGTCAAAGCTATCTATGTCTGTTATAGGTTTAGGTCTGCGTTTCTTTTTAGGTGTTCGTAAAATATTTTCTTCCATGCCAGATGAGCCGAACTTTTCTTTATTAATATTTGTTATCGTCCGTTTGCTTACTCCAAGTGCCTGAGAGATACGCTCTTGTACCTGGTCGATAGGAATTAAAGGTCCGCCATTACGTCTTTCCAACTTAAACATTGACGTCGTTAGACTATTGTTATTGTTCGTAAAAATTATTGTTCTTAAATTAATAAATTAATTAATTGTTAATAACTTTAGCCCAAAATAAAACGATTATTGTACGTTGGCATGATTATTCAATTTTTAATGTTATTACTCATTATTAAGGTTAATAAAAGATATTTAAAATTTTGCCATAAATTGTACGCCAGTTCAAAGTTACATCGCCCATTCGATCACGACCTGTCAGAAACGCATTCTCTCAGCGGCCAGACTATAGGAAGTTGTACCTGTATTAATTTATCACAGGATTTTCATTACGTGCAGAATGAGAAGTTACTTCGTAGTTCGGAGCGCCTTTGTTGGATACCATCGAAGTATGTTTTTGTTTAATTGAATGTGCTGGTATAATACACTATTTCAGTTATCAATTTTAAACCAGACATCAATTTGAGTAATCATAATTAAAATGTTTGAAACAGTACACTTTCGTCTCAGAAGCTGACTTAGACTGAGACTGAGGCTATATTTATACTTAGCATTGAACTATAACTAATGAACTTCGTACAAAACAATTAATACAAAATAGATCAGAGCATAAATTAATACAAGTGAGGGTAGTTCTAACTACTAGCACACATTTAAAGTGATCTCTCAAATTTAAATAAAATTAAATAGTAAAACTGCAAGTTAAGACATACCTATATGAATTTATTTATGTTCATATAAGCCACCTGCCAGCTGTGTGTTATCTCCTCTCATAAATACCAACAACTGTGATTTATACATTCAATAGAAACACTCATCTTCAGGCATGGATAACATTAAAGAATCCTTTTCTGTAGTTATGTCTGGGATAGAAGAAAGGATGGCTAACTTCGAGATTGAGCTACAGAAGAATAGCAATAACCCAGGTAACTTTCCAAACATCAGCACTATAGCGGCAGATTTCACAGAATTCAAAAAGTTTGTTATGGACACTGTATCTGCATTTCGAGCTCAAATTGAGTTCTTAACTCGGGAGGTGGACAACATGGAGATGCGTAGCCGAAGAAAAATGCTGCTGGTCCATGGCATTCCAGATGACAAGTCCGAGGCTACTTCACAGACACTGGTGAGTGTTATTAAGGATAAACTTAAAATCACAGATTTTTCAAACACTGATATCCGCCGATCCCACAGGCTGGGGAGAGGTGCAAGCCCAAATAAACCTAGGCCAATAGTAGTAAAATTCCAGTCAGTGGCCATGCGAGATAAAATTTGGTTTACAAAGACCAAGCTGAAAGGGACCGGTGTAACCCTCTCCGAGTTCGTCACTCGTGCTAGGCATGAACTATTCATGACAGCAAGGGAGAAGTGTGGTGTTTCTAAGTGCTGGACTCGGGAGGGCCATGTCTATGTTATTGATGCAAATGGAACACGGCATCGTGTGAGGTCTTTAAGTGAACTCAATCGGATTGTTCCCGATAAACCAAAGGAGATTCCAGCTGCTGAAAAACCAGTCACTAAATCAAGACGTGCAATTAACAGGAAATAACATCCCTGCACAGGTTATAGTTCTGTTTGTTGTTGTTTGTTGTGCACTATTACGGTCATCATACGCAGTTATCATAGGTAACGATAACGTTCTTGCCGACTAATTACTCTCATAACACCTAATTAATGTAATTCTTCGATATACCTACCGCATTTATTAATTTTATACCATCCAGTAAGTAAATACTTCATTATAATTTTTATTGTTAAATCGATACCGTTCTGTAGGTAAGGCTGTCAGTTTGACATTTCTCTTGTCACAAACTCTCGTTCAAAAACCATGTATCCAAATCTACAGATGCTTTATATAAAAATGCGATATGGTTATTTTTTATTCTTTATTTTTAGAGAAATCCCTTTTTATTTATAATAATGTCTCCATTGTATATATGTATATATATATAATCATTATTATTATTCTATTATATTATAATTTTGTTAATTTGCGTGTTTTTAATGTCTTTCTTTTTCTCTGTAATTTTTAGTACTTTCCCTCTTACTGCTATTGGTGACTGGTAGTGGATCAATGTAAATGCTTTTCTTTTTCTTCTGTGATTTAATTCTTTATACGTATGTACTTTGTATGTTTCTATTGTAGAACTCATTATGTATGCATGTATTCACGCTTCTTTTATTGTTTTATGAGCAGCGCAGCCGGCGGATGGTACATACGCGTACATTTTATATTATTTTCTTATTTTGTATAATACTATTTATTATATTTTGAATTATATATATTTATTGCTTTTTAATAATAAATATTTTACTATGTCAAGTACAAATATTGACAGCGACATAGACAGTTTTAAGTCAGCTAATAGTCTTAACTGTAGTTTTGTTACTATTCCGTCACTATCTGAAACTTTGGAGTTACAGTTTTCCGATGTACCTGAGAATTTCAATGTAGTCCACATAAACGCCCAGAGTATTCCGGCCCATTTCCCAGAGATGCTGACCAATTTTGAATGTAAGAATATTCATGCTATTCTTGTTTCCGAGTCATGGCTTAAACCATGTCTCCCTTTAACATCTTACTCGCTACCTAACTATAATCTCATTAGAAATGATCGTGCTAAGGGTGCAGGTGGTGGGGTTGCCATATACCTGCGAGAAACAATCTCGTATCGTGTTGTGGATCAGTCAGCTCAGCCGCCTCCATCAAATGCCGGTGAGCATCTATTTCTAGAGATAGAGTTATCTCATATTAAACTCCTGCTAGGGGTATATTACTCTCCCTCTTCTCGAGTTAACTTTTTTTCTTCTTTTGAGAAGCTCTTGGAACGCTTTACACCTGCTTACAGCCAGGCTATCATAATGGGAGATTTTAATACATGCTTACTCAAAAAAGACTCCCGTTCTTCTTGCTTCACCAGTACTATCGAGTCATGTAACCTATCTATCTTGCCTTTAAATGCCACTCATAATTTTCCTAACTCTACTCCTTCTCTTCTTGATCTCATACTCGTTTCCTCGGCTCATTTAGTCGCTAAGCATGGCCAATGCTCAGCTGATGACTTTTCATACCATGACTTGATATTTCTCTCATACAAACTACGTCCCCCCAAACCTAAGCCCAAAATCCTAAAGCAGCGCAATTTTGGTAACATGGATCTCATTAAACTTCGCCAGGACGCCAGCGTAATCGATTGGAGTTCTTTATTATCCACAGACTGCATCGATGAAAAAGTGAATATATTAAACAGTAAACTGACTTGTCTTTATGATGTACATGCTCCAGTCCGTTTTATTAAAATGAAGCATCTACCTGCACCTTGGCTTACTGCCGAAATAAGAACTCTGATATCAAGAAAGTCCATAGCCAAGAGCAGGTTCAAAACTCGCCCAACGGCGATCAATAGGGATAGATATATAGCCATACGAAATCTCTGCAGTAAGGCTTGTAGGAAAGCGCAACGCCAACACATTCATAATTCGGTCGAGAACGGAGACCCATCGAAAGTATGGAAATTTCTCAGAACACTAGGAGTTGGAAAGTCACAAATAAATATGATTCCTAAAACAACAAATATTGATTCATTAAATTTACATTTCTCTTCTTCGTCTAATTACAGTCAAACCTGTAAAGATAATACCTTACAATATCTTTCAACAGTTCCAACTCCTGACTTTTACCCGTTCTTTTTTCATCAAATTACTGCTTGTGATGTTAGGAGGTGTATAATGTCCATAACTTCCAATGCTGTTGGAAGTGACTGCATTAGTCGTAACATGATCCAACCTATTATCGATGAAATCCTTCCCATTTTATGTCACATTTTAGATCATTCCCTCGCTAATAGTGTTTTTCCCGATACCTGGAAAGAAGCACAAATTATCCCTATACCCAAAAAGTCCAATCCTTCATCTTTTTCCGACTATCGTCCTATTTCCATACTCTCCTTTATGTCAAAAGTCTTAGAACGTCTGGTGCACTCACAACTAACTTCTTATCTAATGAAGAACCAGCTCCTCAATCCTTACCAATCGGGTTTCCGTACAGGCCACAGCACGGTGAGCGCGCTGGTCAATGTCACTGACGACATCAGGCTGGGTATGGAGCACGGAAAACTTACTGTACTATCCTTGCTGGACTTCAGCAATGCGTTTAATGCAGTAGATTTCGACATCTTGCTGGGCATTTTACACTGTATTAACATATCTCCAACGGTGGTTGATTGGTTTCGTAGTTACCTGTTAGGGCGAAGGCAGCGTGTGCGCATTGAGGAATCATTTTCTTCGTGGTGTAATACGTCTGCTGGAGTACCGCAGGGTGGCGTTTTATCTCCTTTACTCTTCACAATTTTTATAAATTCTATCTCGGAAACATTACTCTCATCCTACCACCTTTACGCAGATGATCTTCAAATCTATACGCAAGCACCATTGAACAAACTGTCGGAAGCTTTTGGAAATATGAACTCGGATTTGGCGCGGGTGTGTAAATGGAGCAGCCGGTTTGGTCTAATTGTTAATCCATCGAAGACTAAAGTTGTTGTTGTGGGCAGTTCCAGAATGCACTCAAAGATCGACTGGTCTGATTTACCAGACATTAAATTTAATGACGTTGTACTCCCCATCAGTACGTGCGTCAAGAATCTAGGAATTCTGATCGATAGTACGTTATCTTGGGGCCCCCAATTACGTGAAGTTAGTAGAAGAGTGTTTGCATCGGCGGGATCACTGCGAAGACTTCGCAACTTTCTACCCACGGTTACTAAAATTGCGCTAGCTGAATCCCTGCTCCTTCCTATACTCGATTACGCTGATGTCAGTTATCTCGATGTCACTGAGGAGCAGCTTGATAAACTTGAGCGCCTTCAAAACTTCTGTATTAGATTTATATTTGGTTTACGCAAATATGATCATGTGTCTGAATTTCGCAGATTGCTCAAGTGGCTCCCAATTCGACTTCGACGGAATTCTCATATACTTTCTATACTTTATAGTATTTTATTTAATCCCTTTACTCCACCTTACTTAAAGGAACGTTTTGTATTCCTCGGTGACACACATCTGAGATCCTTAAGGTCGTCGGAATCCTTGGAGCTAATGGTACCTAGCCACGCTACTGTATTCTACGACAAATCTTTTACGGTGCAGGCTGTCAGATTGTGGAACTCCTTACCGATATCTATTAGACGTGCACAAACACTGACGGCATTTAAAAATATGGTTAAAGCTCACTACTTAGATTCATAAGTACTTTTAGTCTCAGTACTGACTTAAATGCTTTTATATATTGATATATATATTGTATATATTTGGATTTTGTATATATATGTGCATGTGTGTGTATATATATGTGTATGTTTATGAATATATTTTATTATTAAACATCACCATATCTTTAAAACACCTTCACTACCCTTTATTCCGTTAATTTCTTTCTCCGGTCAATATGTCCATCCAAAGGTTGCCTGGAAGAGATTGCTTTTAGCAATAAGGCCGCCCATTGTACATATCTTTTTTGAATTGTAAGTTGAATAATTTGTTAATGGTGTACAATAAAGTATATTCTATTCTATTCTATTCTATTCTATTAATACCTGTTTTCCGCAAATAATTATAATTTATTAAAATAAAGTGAACAATGTTAATATAATCTCATTTGATGTAAACAGTTTAATTTACCGTGTTTATAGATGAAACAATTTTCCTGTGAGATAAAGCAGAAACCATTTTTATCAAAAAATACTTATTAAATATTATACAGCACCTGGCCAATATCGGAAAGATTAATCACAAAATAATCACTCATACTCATTCACTATCAAAAACTACACGTGAAATATGTGCGTAAGCGTCATAAATTGCGTCGGAAGAAGTCGGTTCGTTCTAAGCTAGTAGTTCGAGGATGATTGTCTGTGTTCTGTAGTACCATACGGCAGTTTCGCCAATTACATGACGTTTCGCCAAAATTATAACTGTCACTCTATTCCAGCATAATGGCATTTGCTTTGAAGCGCCAGAGAGTGCAAAATAATCTTCGCTTATGAATGATGTACTGGGGATCATGCACAGTGTTTTCCACCGCTCTAGACCCGGGTTGGCTATGTCAACAAGAAATGTCAATATCCCGGGATAAAGGTAAAAACAGTGAAGTCGAATATTGTTAAACATGGACTTTTCTTGGGTGGATTTGAAGCCCGATGCCAGGACTCGGAACGGAAAATAGTACGATTTTGTTCCGTTTAAGTCTGACCTAGCTGTAAATACGTGAGACTTTTACATGACTTGAAAAACAAACAAGATTGGTGACCACTTTCTAAGATATAAAGTTAAGAATGAGTTAGGAAATTGTTAGACGTTCTTACGATAAAGTTGGGCAAATTCACTACAGTGTGTAAGATTATTCCGCATCCAGTTTCCTAGCAGCAAGCGCACAAGTAATTGAGAGCGATTTCCTTTGAGGTACGAATGTCTTGTCGAAGGATCTTGTTATTGACTTTGATGTGAATAGGAATATTGCAGTATCTTACTTTGATAGTGTTCATCTTATATCAGCAGGGTTTTGTCGTCTTTGTTCTCATTTATCATAGAATTTATAATTCTTGGACAACGTGCTTGTTGTTTTTTATTTTACTAATTTACAAATATTATTTGCCCCCTTAGATGACTTTTCATGAGCTTTAAAAGATGCGTAATATGTAACGGTTTTAAGCTCATAATGTTAGATCAGAACGGCTTGGTAAATAAGAAGTTAATTTACTTACCACAAAACTGTGGTGCGAGCAAGCTATTTCATTTATACGATTCAAAGCTACATTAACAGAACTAATCTCTGACAACAATATGCAGTGTCGTGACAAGTTCACGGAGTCCAAAGGTCCCACTTTGTCCCTCTGTTTACCAAATAGCGAGATTGAAATGAATCCGACATTCGCATATTGCATTGGAATGGCAAAAGTTGTCATAAAGAAATAAAATCGACTCGTTGTATACGAGTATGTGGAGCGAACGGAGCTCTGCGTTTATTTGATGTTCGGAATCGGATTACTTTCAGACTCTCGCACATAAAAGACAACGTGTACAGTTCCATGTTGTTCCATTTTAGATTTCGGTACAAACACGAGAGCTCTTTTACAAAATAAGTGAGAAGTATTCACATGTAATCGGTTGTTAAATTTCAACACATTATGATTTCAAAACCTTCAACATTACGTAAAATTAATTAGATACATACATATACTGCGTAATTCAATTTCAAAAGTTGAAAATATATTTTTTTAAAGTTAAATAATGTTTTATTATGAAATATCAGACAGAACTAGTCTTATTAAACAGTTGATAAAAATTGAATGTCTTTTCACTAACAGCATTTTCGCACGAAATCACCACTCGCTGTACAAATGAGCTCGGCCCGGTTTTCAAAATATTTCAAGTTTCAAAACAAGATTAAATGATCTACGAAAACCGACAGCCTGTTTCAAGTCACAATTCACAAAGAGTTCATGAAAATATACCTAACTCGAACAAGCCTTTACTTGAACAATATCACATTACCGAACTAATTGGACAACTTTGAGCTTGTAATTTTGGAAATAACTTAATTTGAGATTATTGTTCCAGACACTTTTGAAATTAAAACTCTGGTTTATTTGAGTTTTCGAAGAGTAGCTAGTTACGGATTGTTTACTGATAAGTTTTCGCAGTTAATACTAATACGATAACACTGTTATGTTTTGTTAGATGTTTATTTTTTATTATAGTGATATAAGCTTTAATTGAACTACTACTGTTCACAGAATGAAATACTATATTTATTAGATCCTAACTGGGTCAAATCAAATTTAAAATCAATAGGGTATTAGCAAGTCTAACATGAGTTAAAAAAGTTATTCTAGAACGCAAAAAATCATAGACGAACCTTTAATTGGTAGACAAAATGTTTACTACCACCAACTAAGCTTTTAATGAGTGACAGTAAAGCTCACGATGTTGACCTGTTAATGTACTTTATATCTTTGTGCTGACAATGCTTTGCGTATGTGATACGTTACACAATTGGACCTTTGTGACATTGGTTCACGGCTATTTGATACAAGAAGAGTACTCGTAACGTGTATTCCGAACAATGTATCTGATTGTACATACTCGTACCTACTAAAGAAATAGACAATGAACTAAAATAATACTTAGACTTGGCACAATAATTTGTGCATTAAAATTACTCTACACTTTAGTCACTTAAAATATTATTTATCTTGTATCATTTAGTCATTGGTGTTCAAATTTTAATTAGTCTTCTTAAGCCGTCATTCCTATTATACGTACGTTTAATAGGAATGATGGTGATTTTAATTATCTTTTTGGTTGCCGTTTCAAATACGTTTTCTTTTTAATTTGCATAGCGAGCCCCGCTTTTGTTACACTCTTTTAAGAAAACGGCGTAACTGTTTTT
Source organism: Spilarctia lutea (assembly GCA_916048165.1). Classification (NCBI taxonomy): domain Eukaryota; kingdom Metazoa; phylum Arthropoda; class Insecta; order Lepidoptera; family Erebidae; genus Spilarctia; species Spilarctia lutea. The sequence continues at coordinate 321,197 of OU696480.1, forward strand.
CTTTGATTTATGTTGAATTCAGTGAAAGTGAAGTGAAGAAAAGTGAAAGTAATTACAGACATTTCATTCTCTGTAAACAATATTGTCTACAATAAACATAGATAGCCGCACTGAAGCGGGCACCTTCTGCCAGTAAGAATCTCAATTTAGGCGACGCACGGCACACGCGTACGTCGCCTCCTCGTGGTTGGCCTGTATTGTGGATGGAGGGGAAAACCCATCCCGTCCATCCGTGGCCACACTCAGGGCGGCATGAGGCGCTGATAGGCGCGCCTCCGCCGCCCGGTTCACCGGCGGCGGATCGGGTCCAAGTGAACGTCGTCCTCTCGGGCCTTCTCCGCCGCCTCCTTCTGCGAAATTATATCTTCGCAGAAGGTCACGACCGCGGTAAAACTGCTGTCGCTACCGGCCATAGAGTGTATGACGGCCGGCAGCGACAAATCTCCTCCGATGACTGCAGTGAGGGCCCGGCGCTGCGCCGCCCAAGCGGGGCAGTACTCCAGCGTATGCTGGGCCGAGTCTCCTAGCGACCGAATGCAGGTACTTCCCGAAGCAACCGTGCCCGGAAAGCACATGCGTCAGTCGGAAGGAAAGAGTCCCGTGCTGCCGCCCTGCCCACTCGAGGATGACCGGCAGGAGCGCCTCCACGGTGGCAAAGCCAGCGCATGGAGCCTCCAGCCGGGAAGACCAACGAGCCATCGTGGTTCGGCGAGCGGCTTCACGCCATTCGCGTACCTCTTCGGGCGGAGGACGATACCCGTTCTCCGCCCGATATTCAGCCGCTCGCCGATAAACTTCGGCGAGCACTTCCGCCTCTAAATCCCACGAGGGTGTTCCGGCCAAGGCGCACGCCGCCTCGGTGGATACGGTGCGGTATCCGCGTATGGCTCTGACCGCCAATACCCTCTGAGGGCGCCAAAGGCGCGCCTTATTCTGGGCGGTCAGAGCCGCCACCCACGCCGGTGACCCATACAGGGCCATCGACCGGACCACCCCCGTGTAGAGGTGTCTCGTTGCGACGCTGGCTCCACCCAAATTGGGCAAAAGACGCCCAAGGGCGGAGGCAGCGCCGACCAGCTTCGGAGATAGCTGTCGGAAGTGCTCGTCGAAGAGCCACCTACCGTCGAGGATCAGGCCCAGATACCTCATCTGGGCCCGAACCGGTACGAGGACCGAGTTGACTTCGATGGAGGCGCCGGGGGTGGACCACGACGGGGCCCATGAAATAACAGGGCCTCCGTCTTATCCAGGGCCACCCACAAGCCCAGCGCCTCAATGCGCCCAACCACCAAAGAAACACCCCTGGTGGCCAGGCGCGCCGCCTCTTGGAAATTCGCCCCCCGAGCTGTGACCGATGTGTCATCGGCGTAACAAATCCGCCAGGAACAGGAACAGAGAGTCACGGTAAGGGGGGGGGGGGCGCCGTGCGGAGCTTCTGACGCACCGCACGATATGGGCGACCCCAGGGTCCTCTGTCACACTCTGGCTTTAGGCTCTTTTAATGTTTATTTCTAAGGACTATTACACGGGGACTATTTGGGGGGGAAGTCATTGTTGTAATGACTGGTTTTTCAACAATTTTTAACAAATTTTAACAACTTTAAATAATTTTTTAACTAATTTTTAACAGTTTTAATTTTTAACAACTTTAAATAATATAATATCAATAACAATCTGCTCTATATAAATGTACATTGATATGTTACAATTCTACTGCTATTTTATCTCTATGTTCCTTATGTTCCTTACATTAATTACTTAGTTTTATATACTAGCCTAAATATACAATTATAGTTATCTAGAATATTTTTACTTAAACCTTATTTCTTTTATTGACTATTTTACAAATTTTTATACAGTATTCAAGGAACATATTTCTGTTCTTTTTTTCCATAATTTCGGCAAGGGAATTTTGTTCGATTTTAATGTTCATCTTGAACTCCAGACTCTGTCTATCACGATCATGGACCGGGCAGTCCAGAAGGACGTGGAGGACAGACTCTGAACACTCAGGATCGCAGACGCACGATGGACTCTCCTTGCACTTGAAACGATACAAGTACTCGGAGAATCCACCGTGCCCCGTTAAAATCTGGGTGAGGAGTACGTCCACCCTTATTTTTCGGATGATCCTGTACGCGGCTACCGCGTCAGGGAAAAACACCTTGGTGACAATAGCCGTTTCGCCGTCGCTGGCTCTTCTAAGGGTGGCACGAAAAAGCATCTTACAAGGTCGCCATAGTGTGGGTTTCAAGTACAGATTCACAATGAGCATGGGACCAGCCACTCTTGTATTTCACTCAAACTTTCTATCAAGTAGAGTGCAGTCATTTTGGCAGTTATTTATAACAAATACCAATCGATGTAATTATCCGACAATAAAGTGTGAGACATACATACCTTCACGCCTCTATTTTCAAAGAGATGAATATAATACTAGTCACATTTATGGAATAGGTCGGAGTATAATGGGGATCTTTAAGAAATTATATTGCCTTATTTTTCTGTCTCACACAGTATTTAGTTGCAATTACTCCATCTTTAACTAGGTGTTACAAGTTCAACTATCGGTCGGAGGATGACACGGATTATCATCGACAAATCAGGCAGTGGGCTATCGAACCACTATTGTCTCCAATGTCCGACTTACTATCTTCAGACGAATGCCTCAGTATTGTTAGGTCATTGCCACTAAACAGGCTAAGCTTCGGGCGACACTAAAATATCAAACAAAATGATAAAAGAAGCTTGTAAACTTTCGGGTGATGCGATCTTAACAGTTTTTAACGTTACTTTGCTGAAGGAGTATTTCCTAGTGTTTGGCGGTGCGGTCATATTCGTATAATACCAAAAAGCGATGATAAGCCGTCGGACGATCTTAAATCTTATCGACCCATAACGTTGTTACCACTGCTAGGAAAGCTTTTGGAACGTCATATTGAAGGAGGAGGATGGAGTTAAATTTTATGATAGACACGAATTGTCTATCATAAAATTATCATATTATATTATTTATTAGGTTTACGTTGGGCAAATCGATAACTGATGCGGTTATATCTGTAAGGAAAACAGTCACAAAGTCAAGATTTCAATACGTCTTAGGTATTTTCTTAAATATATCTGGCGCCTTCGACAATGCGTGGTGGCTTATTCTATTGCAAAAATTAAAATCAAGTAAATGCTTTAATAATATTTATTCCCTTATCTCCTTGTACTTCTCCCAAGGCACAACTCAATTGAGACTTGGGCATGATTCTGTGTCGAAGGCGCTTATAATGGGATGTCCTCAGGGGTCAGTTCTAGATTCATACTTGTGGAATATAGGCTTCAACGATTTTCTTACAATACCTGTACCATCTGGATGTACCCTAAACGCGTATAAGGATGACGGTTTATTATTGATAGAATCAGATACTAGAACGGGCCTTGAGAAATGATCTAATAGATGTTTGAACTTAATATCAACTTTGGGTGTACATAATAGGTTAACTTTTGCACCAAGCAAAACTTTCCAGCTACTTCTAAAGGTAAACTCATATCAACACCGTGTATTAAATTTCAAAATGTTACTATAAAACCTCGGTTTGTTATTTGGGATTGGTTTTAGAAATAAACTTTTCATTTATCGAACGTAGAACAGTAAGCCAAAAGTCTAAAAAGAGTATCTTTGCATTGACAAGGATATCAACTGCGACATGGGGTCTTTTATTTAACAAACTAAAGATCATATATGAAGCTACTTATTTGGATTCTATTTGCTATGGTGCTTCTGTATGAGACGATAGCGCGACGGTTGGTGCTATCCGTCGCAAACTGTTATAAATATAGCTCACTTAGGACCCATAATATTTTATCCGTGGTTCTTCCAGGTTCAAAAAAGGTGTCTGCCCATTTTGACTTCAATTTTGTCTCCCGCTTTGCTAAGAAGAGAAGCGGACATATTACATTTCCAACTCCTCTAGTTTTTCTCCGGACTAATTTCGTTGCGGGTTCGTGGGTTAGTGCTGTTGATGTTGGTGTAATTATGTGTGGTGGGGGCGTGGCGGGCGTAGGAGCGGGATTAATCCCAAAAAAAATTTTCAACTATGTGAATCTGTGTAAGAGGTGGATTTCAAGAAGCAAGTAAGATGGAGGACTTTGGTAGTTACTTGTGAATTGCTTAGTAAGGTCCAATATGTTCCTGAACGTATCTAAATATTTTATAGTATACCACTCTAACAGCTTGTAAAATAACATGAAAAATTCTAGAACGCTTTTTTTGCGACAACTGTTTTTTTCAATTATTAATTACCAACACTACTTTATTCATAAAACAAGTCGTTAAAATTAAAAAACGAGTAGGTTTATCTATTCGTTTTGGTTACTGACATTACTCAATTTATTACATGTTTATATAAACTATAAAATGCTTCATAAATTCACTAGACGAACTGTTTGCCCAAAAACAGATATATTTTATAGCCACGAGAGTGTACTCTACAGAACTAAAGGAACGCTCTATAAATAGACAAAGCTATAAAAATTAGATGATGTTGGGAAAACAAAAACTCCCTTTTAGGCTCGCTCCGTCAATTTCTACGTGAAAGCCTTGATAAATCATATTTCTAGCGATATTGCAGCCATCGGTATATTTTATTACTGGTTTGATGGCAGGAATTAGTTGTGGCATTATGGTTCTGTTTTATTTTCGATATTACGAACTACCATGACATGGTGACTACCAATTGTGAATGAATGTTTAGGGATATTGTTGGAGACAATATTAATATATATAAAAAAATATAATATATAAGTATGTTTACTTAACCAGGACATTTGCTACAATATGCAAATGTCCTGGTTGATAGCAATAGGCTTGTCTCCAAATACGTAAGAGAAACTAAAATAATAGTTGGAAGAATGGGGTGTTATATAGGTTTTTGTCTAGAAATAGGTATGTTTTTATTTCCAACTTTTAAATATACCATGAAGTCGCAGATATTTAAGTGTTTTCAAAAGTAGTAATATAATTCAATAAGAAATTCTGCTCTATATATAATATAACGAGAATATTCGTTCGTTTTACTTGATACACTTTCATTCATGCGTGCTCTACCCAACCATATAAAACTGAGATTAAAAAACAGGGTAACCTTCATCCAGCAAAAATACTTTCTCTGATGAAAACTGAACTAGAACTAATAAGTTATAAACTCGAGGATTGTATATTTGTATTTATTTATGCAAGTACTTGTTTCACATTTCAATAGGTAAGTCAATTACGATAGCCGCATCCAATAAGCCAATTATATAGGTATTATAAGTAAGTTTAATTTAATAATTAAACTTACTTTTTTACTTTTTACTTAATTAGTTAATACTAATTGTTTAAAATAATAACTTCAACTAATTGGAAGTGATTTAGCTTCGAAGGATGAAATATATAAATCAAATTTTATTATATAAATAAAATTAAAGTAAATTTAATTATAATTTTACTAAATAAAAACCTGCAATTATTTAGTGATTCAGCTTCGAAGATTGAAGCAAGAATACACTTCGTCATCGTTGTCTCTGCACATTCCACTGACATTCGCTATGCTAAGTGTATATAATAATGATTTGATCTGCGATAACTGTTTTATTTGTTGCTACCCGACTGCAAAAGAAGGAGGGTTATGTTTTTCGTATGTATGTATGTATGTATATTACTTTGGCACACCCTAGAGCCTAAACGGCTTGTCGTATTTTATGTGAGTGGTGTCAGTAGGGTACATACATATAAAATATTAAAAATAAAACTGAATTTTATAAAGATACAGATATTGACGGTTGGTTCTTTTTTAAATAGTAAATACTAAACAATTAATTGCAATTGACTGCACGGTTGGCCTAGTGGTTTAAGCGGTCACTACGCCGCTTGCTACTGCGCCAAGTGCCGAGGGTTCAAATCCCACGTGGGACATCACTTTGTGTGATCCACAAAATGTTGTCCTGAGTCTGGGTGTTCTTTGTGTTCGTTACATGTATGTTTGTAAAGTCCCCCGCGACACAGGATGTATATTCCTAATGCGGGAGTTGTCTTTTTAAGAAAAAGAAAAAAAAAAAAAAAAAATTGTTCAGTGTTCTGTCTCGAAACCTTTATATGTTATGTATAAGTTATGTATGTAAATTAAAATATTGTTTGTTGTTTGTTTTCCCACACAAAAACAAAAAAGTAAGTCCCTACCCTTATTGTACTCGTACTAAGTATAATGCACGTAATCAATGCCACGTTACTTAACATTACCGAATGTACTTCTTAGATATAACATGAACGCAAAATTGAAGCGCGAAGGTCGACCTCATTAGTTTAACATAGTTGAACTAAAATATTTATAAATCAATATAATTTATAATTTTCTTCACATTTGCATAAATTACATACAAATTGTACATTAATAACCTCATTACTTTTAATGAAATTCGTTTCTTCCGTAATTTGAAGGTACTAACCCAGTTCCAACATTTTTTTAAGTTATTTTTATTGCAATCTGTCTTATGGACATTCAGCAATATTTTTGTTGGTTGAGATGTGGTAGCGTGCGAGATATAGCATAGTGGAATAATTTCATAATAAAAAAAATCAGAGTAGATCCTTATGGCACTCTTTTCTTTAGTCTGCGTACTCCATGGAATATATCGTTCATTCAATCTGTCTTTGTAGGTTTTAACTTTATCTTTAATTTCCTCTGTCACAGTTACGATACCAAGTTCGCGGCGGAGTCGCTCATTGGTGACATACCATGGTGCATCCACTCAATACTTTTGACAGAAACCTTTGTACAATTTCCAGATTTGAGTTGGCGGCTGAACCCCACAGTTGTATACCGTATGACCATATTGGTTTTATATTACATTTATAAAATATAATCTTATTGCCTATTGAGAGTTGACTGTTTCTGTTAATAAACATTTTGCGAATTTATTGCCCCATCACCAATCGTTTGGTAAAAATATGCTTCCTCCACGTTAAACGTCGGTCCAAGTACATCCCAAGGTATTTCGCTTCATCAGACTGCGGAATCTGGACTCCATTTAGTGTTACTAGTGGACAAGTCTGTCGCCTAGTGGTAAATGTAACCTTTTTTTTTTAATGTGTGGAAACCCTCACGGGCCGTCGCCCCACCGGGGTATGCGGCGGAGTGGTGTGTCGGAATCGAACCGACTAAAACCACACGGTGTGCCAACTCTGCGCCTGAGAAGGGAGGGGTCCAGGAACTGCTGATATTAACACGACCGGACCCCTCCCAGCGCCTGCCCGCACTGAAGCGGGCACCGTCTGCTAGTACAATCTCAATTTAGGCGACGCACGGCACACGCGTACGTCGCCTCCTCGCGGTTGGCCTGTAATGCGGATGGAGGGGAAAACCCGTCCCCACCATCCGCGGCCACACTCAGGGCGGCATGAGGCGCTGATAGGCGCGCCTCCGCCTCCCGGTTCGCCGGCGGCGGAACGGGTTCGAGTGGATATCGTCCTCCCGGGCCTTCTCCGCCGCCTCCTTCTGCGAAATTACGTCTTCGCAGAAGGTCGCGACCGCGGTAAAACTGCTGTCGCTACCGGCCATAGAGTGTATGACGGCCGGCAGCGACAGATCTCCTCCGATGACTGCAGTAAGGGCCCGGCGCTGCGCCGCCCAAGCGAGGCAGATATCCAGCGTATGCTGGGCCGAGTCCTCACTGCAGTCGCAGTGGTGGCAGGCGGGACTCAATTCCCTCCTAGCGACCGAGTGCAGGTACTTCCCGAAGCAACCGTGCCCGGAAAGCACCTGCTTCAGCCAGAAGGAAAGGGTCCCGTGCTGCCGCCCTGCCCTTTCGAGGATGACCGGCTGGAGCGCCTCCACGGTGGCAAAGCCAGCGCGTGGAGCCTCCAACCGCGAAGACCAACGAGCCATCGTGGCTCGGCGAGTGGCTTCACGCCATTCGCGTACCTCCTCGGGCGGAGGACGATGTCCGTTCTCCGCCCGGTATTCAGCCGCTCGCCGATAAACTTCGGCGAGCACTTCCGCCTCCAAATCCCACGGGGGTGTTCCGGCCAAGGCGCACGCCGCCTCCGTCGACACGGTGCGGTATCCGCGAATGGCTCTGATCACCAATATCCTCTGAGGGCGCCAAAGGCGCACCTTCTTCTGGGTGGTCAGAGCCGCCACCCACACCGGTGCACCGTATAGCGCCATCGACCGGACAACCCCCGTGTAGAGGTTTCTCGTTGCGACGCTGGCTCCACCCAAGTTAGACAAAAGTCGCCCAAGGGCAGAGGCAGCGCCGACCAGCTTTAGGGCAAGTTGTCGGAAGTGCTCATCGAAGATCCACCTACCGTCGAGGATCAGGCCCAGATACTCATCTGGGCCCGAACCAGTTGACTTCGATGGAGTTGCGGGGGGGCGGACCACGACGGGGCCCATGAAATAACAGGGCCTTCGTCTTATCCAGGGCCACCCGCAAGCCCAACGCCTCAATGCGCCCAACCACCAGAGAAACATCCCTGGTGGCCAGGCGCGCCGCCTCTTGGAAATTTGCCCCCCGAGCTGTGACCAATGTGTCATCGGCGTAACAAAACAAATTACGCCCAGCCCGGGGGGCAGACGACTTCGAAGGACCCAGTCGTACCCCACGTTCCACAGGAGTGGTCCAAGGACAGACCCCTGTGGAACGCCGCACGACATGGGTCGCCGTCTCAAGACGCCATCACGGTCCTCGTACACGACGGTACGCTCCTCCAAATAGTCTGCTACTAGCCGCCTCAGGTACTCTGGCACCCCATGATACTGGAGTGCTTCCCTGATGCAGCTGAATGGCAGACTATTAAAGGCGTTGGCGATGTCCAACGACACCGCCAACACCACGCCGCCACAGCTGATAAATGTAACCTTTTTTTTTTTTTTTTTAACGTGTGGAAACCCCCTCGGGCCGTCACCCCACCGGGGTTTGCGGCGGGGTGGTGTGTCGGAATCGAACCGACTAAAACCACACGGTGTGCCAACTCTGCGCCTGAGAAGGGAGAGGTCCGGGAACTGCAGTTATTAATACGACCGGGCCCCTCCCAGCGCCTGCCCGCACTGAAGCGGGCACCTTCTGCCAGTAAGAATCTCAATTTAGGCGACGTACGGCACACGCGTACGTCGCCTCCTCGCGGTTGGCCTGTATTGCGGATGGAGGGGAAAACCCATCCAACGAATCCGAAGAACAGCCGCCCCAACCTCCGATTCCCTAACGGGCGGCACCTCACTCCCTCCTTCCCCGTCGCCTGTGACCTGATAGGCCATCGACGGGGGCGTGTGTTCTGCCCGCTGCGGGAAAAGGCCCTCGACCACTTGCTGCAGGAAGCTGGGCTGGAGAGTCTCGGTAAGGGGGGGAGCCGCCGTGCGGAGCTTCTGACGCATGGTAAATGTAACCTTTTTTTTTTTTTTTTTACGTGTGGAAACCCCCTCGGGCCGTCACCCCGCCGGGGTTTGCGGCGGGGCGGTGTGTCGGAATCGAACCGACTAAAACCACACGGTGTGCCAACTCTGCGCCTGAGAAGGGAGGGGTCCGGGAATCGCAGATATTACACGACCGGACGCCTCCCAGCGCCTGCCCGCACTGAAGCGGGCACCGTCTGCTGTTAAAATCTCGATTTAGGCGACGCACGGCACACGCGTACATCGCCCCCTCGCGGTTGGCCTGTAATGCGGATGGAGGGGAAAACCCATCCCGTCCATCCGCGGCCACACTCAGGGTGGCATGAGGCGCTGATAGGCGCGCCTCCGCCGCCCCGTGCGCCGGCGGCGGATCGGGTCCGAGTGGAGATCGTCCTCTCGGGCCTTCTCCGCCGCCTCCTTCTGCGAGATTACTTCCTCGCAGAAGGTCGCGACCGCGGTAAAACTGCTGTCGCTACCGGCCATGGATAGTACGACGGCCGGTAGCGACAGATCTCCTCCGATGACTGCAGTGAGGGCCCGGCGCTGCTCCGCCCAAGCGGGGCAGAACTCCAGCGTGTGCTGGGCCGAGTCCTCACTGCAGTCGCAGTGGTGGCAGGCGGGACTCAATTCCCTCCTAGCGACCGAGTGCAGGTACTTTCCGAAGCAATCATGCCCGGAAAGCACCTGCGTCAGCCGGAAGGAAAGGGTCCCGTGCTGCCGCCCTGCCCACTCGAGGATGACCGGCTGGAGCGCCTCCACCGTGGCAAAGCCAGCGCGTGGAGCCTCCAGCCGGGACGACCAACGAGCCATCGTGGCTCGGCGAGCGGCTTCACGCCAATCGCGTACCTCTTCGGGCGGAGGACGATACCCGTTCTCCGCCCGATATTCAGCCGCTCGCCGATAAACTTCGGCGAGCACTTCCGCCTCCAAATCCCACGGGGGCGTTCCGGCCAAGGCGCATGCCGCCTCCGTCGAAACGGTGCGGTATCCGCGTATGGCTCTGACTGCCAATACCCTCTGAGGGCGCCAGAGGCGCGCCTTATTCTGGGCAGTCAGAGCCGGGACCCACACCGGTGACCCATAAAGGGCCATCGACCGGACCACCCCCGTGTAGAGGTTCCTAGTAGCGACGCTGGCTCCACCCAAGTTGGGCAAAAGACGCCCAAGGGCGGAGGCAGCGCCGACCAGCTTCGGTGATAGCTGTCGGAAGTGCTCGTCGAAGAGCCACCTACCGTCGAGGATCAGGCCCAGATACCTCATCTGGGCCCGAACCGGTACGAGGACCGAGTTGACTTCGATGGAGGCGCCGGGGGGTGGACCACGACGGGGCCCATGAAATAATAGGGCCTCCGTCTTATCCAGGGCCACCCGCAAGCCCAGCGCCTCGATGCGCCCAACCACCAGAGAAACACCCCTGGTGGCCAGGCGCGCCGCCTCTTGGAAATTGGCCCCCCGGGCTGTGACAAGTGTGTCATCGGCGTAACAAATTACGCCCAGCCCGGGGGGCAGACGACTTCGAAGGACCCAGTCGTACCCCACGTTCCACAGGAGTGGTCCAAGGACAGACCCCTGTGGAACGCCGCACGACATGGGTCGCCGTCTCAAGACGCCATCTCGGTCCTCGTACACGACGGTACGCTCCTCTAAATAGTCTGCCACCAGCCGCCTCAGGTACTCTGGCACTCCATGATACTGGAGTGCTTCCCTGATGCAGCTGAATGGCAGACTATTAAAGGCGTTGGCGATGTCCAAGGACACCGCCAACACCACGCCGCCACAGCCAACCGCCTCTTCGGTCACGGCCCTAAGGCGCATCACGGCATCGACCGTCGAACGCCCCTCTCGGAACCCGAATTGGGCGTCCGACAGGTCGGGCCCCACCTCGCTGAGATGCTGGACGATGCGGGCAGAGAGAATCCTCTCGAACAATTTGCCCGCCTCGTCCAGCAACACGATGGGCCTATAGGCCGTGACCGAATCGGCTGGCCGTCCCGGCTTCGGCAACAGGACCAGCTTCCCACATTTCCAGCACTCAGGGAAGCGTCCGGACGCCAGGCTGGCGTCCAAAACCTCCCTGAGGCGGTCCGACATATGGTCGAGGGCTCGGGCCATCACTCGGGGTGGTACCCCGTCCGGCCCGGGGGCGGTGTTCTTGGAACGAATCCTCAGAACAGCCGCCCCTACCTCTGATTCCCTAACGGGCGGAACATCGTCCTCTCTGCCCCCGTCGTCTCTGGCCACTGAGTAGGCCATCGACGGGGGCGTGTGCTCCGCCCGCTGCGGGAAAAGGCCCTCGACCACTTGCTGTAGGAAGCTGGGCTGGAGAGTCTCGGTAAGGGGGGGGCCCGCCGTGCGGAGCTTTGACGCACCACACGATATGGGCGACCCCAGGGGTCACGGTCGAGACTCTCCAGCATCTCCTTTCTCTTTGCCTCTTTGGCGCGGCAAATGGCCAGCTTCAGAGTCCTCCGCGCTTCGCGGTACACCTCATGAAGCCGGCCCTCCTCCCCGTCTACGCGGTGGCGTCGCCGCCGGCAACGGGTGTAGGACCTCCGGGCACGAATACAGGCCGCACGAAGGTCCGCCAACTCCTGGGACCACCAGTAGACCCCGTTCCGTGAAGGTCGACAACCCCGAACGCGGGGCATGGCCGCATCGCAGACCTGCGTAATCGCAGTGCGAAAGCGGCCAGCCCCCATGTCGACCTCCTCGGCCGGGGCCCGCGGAGACAGCCAAGACTGAACAATGGCCGCCTCCTCTAGCAGGTCCCTATCGAGCTTGGCAACTGCCCACCGCGGAAAGCGGGAGGTATGCCGCGCCACGTGACCCCTACTGGGGCCCTGGGACCGGGAGAGCTCGAATCGGATGTACAGGTGATCCGAGAGCGTCTCAACCTCTTCCAGGACACACCAGTTCCTTACTCGTGCGGCAACAGCAGGGGTAGCGAACGAAAGGTCCACTATCGACCCCCCCTGCCGTCGCACGCACGTGTTGGTGGCGCCTCTGTTCAGCAAACAGAGGCCCACCGAAGCCGCCCACTCCACAACGGCATCGCCCTTGGCGTCCGTCGCTGGGGAACCCCACGCAATGGACTTTGCGTTGAAGTCCCCCAGCACGAGGACGTGCCCAGACGCTAGTCGCCGCATCGAGGTCTCCAAGTTGTTAAGGAAGACCTCGAAGTCGCTCAAACTCCGGTTGGGGGAGAAGTAAACACCGTAAACGGTTATTCCCCCCCACTCGGCGGCCACATATCCAGAGCCCTTGTCTCTTAGCGACAAGGGCGGGGAACGAGCCGCCGAGGAGCCGACGACTGCCACGGAGCCGTCCCGGTCACCCATCCAGTTTGGACGGGGAGGGACGTAGTAGGGCTCCGCGACTACGGCAACACCTATCGACCACTGCGCCATGGTTTGCAGGAAGAGATCCTGCGCCGCGGCGCAGTGGTTGAGGTTCGTCTGGACAAGGAGGTTGGAGACTTGATCCATTTACTGGATCGTCTCTACAACCTCCTCCATGGGCGACGACGTGGTCGCACGAACGTCGTCGGAGGCAGCCTGGGTCGACAGGCTAGCCCCCGACGTCTGCCGAGAAGCTTTTGGAGGCTTGCAGGCCCCCTGCCCCATCTGATGATTGGCGGGCTTATTGCCCGCCGCACACACGGGGCAGTGAGGGGCGGCAGAGCACTCTGCCGCCTTGTGCCCCGGTCGACCGCAGCGGAAACAAAGCCCGCTGCAGTCGAAGCAGCTGGCGCACTTCGAGCGGGTGTGTCCCGCGGCAAGGCACTTGTAGCACCTCATCGGCCTCGCGGCCAGGATTGTGATCCTGGCACTCACGAAGCCGACGAGGAGCCTGCCGGCATCAGCCAGAATTTTGGCCGATGCCACGGGACAGCTTACCCACACGGCGCCAAGCCCTCCTGGACCGGGGCGGATGGTGCCGACCCTGACGTTGTCCGCGCTACAGCTCGTCTTCTCCTGAACTGCAACGCGGACATCGTCGGCCGTGACGGAATCGTCCAGGCCCGAAATGCGTAGTTCCGCGCACTTTGTGGGCCTGGCTATCCTCACACCATCCATGCTGGCGAAAACCCCCTTCAGCTTCTCAGCCATGGTGTCCGCCTTTTTTGCGCCATCAGCCCCAGGGAACTCGAGAACTCGAGCCCCCGTTTGGGCGCGGCGCAGACGGACACCGGCCGTTTCGAATTCACCGGCGAGGCTGTCCCGGGCCCTCTTAAAGACGGCCGCGTAGGACAGCCCGCCGGTTGTCGCCTCCGGTGACAGGGTCACCACCACAGCCGCGGATTTCGGCATCTGTAGTTTCCGCGGCTTCTTGCGGGTGGCCCCTGCCACCGGTGGCGCCTGCGGGCCAGAGGCTGCCCGACGGGCAGCCTTTCTGGCCCGCTTGCGGGCCTTCTTGGACCCCCCGACTACCTGCCAACCCTCATTGGAGGGGGCAGACGTGGAGGGTCCAGGCAGAGGCACAGGCGTTGGAGTGCCAGCCCTTGCCACCGCTTTCGGCCCAGGCCTCGGGGCAGCCGTCTTGGCCGGAGCCTTAGCCGCCCGACGAGCCCCTCGGGCAGCCGCAGGTGGTGGTGGTGCCGTCGCCGACGCGTACGACACGCGACCCCCCACCACAGGAAGAGGAGTCGCCGCCGACGACGCGACCACCCTTTTCGGCGCCGCAAGCGGCGGCCGCATGATAGGGGCCGCAGGCAGTCTCGCCTCCAGGCCGGCCGTACGACCCTCGATCATACGCCAGCATGCGTCGAGGATGGCAGCCAGCTGGGCGTCTGTAATCCCAGTGCCGGCAAGGGACGGCTGCGGCGCAGATGGGGCCTGCTGGGATTTGGACGCGGCCCGCTGGGATGTTGACGGGGCCGGGGCCTCTCGCTCCGCCCGGAACTGGGCGAACTGAGCGCTAAGCTCAGCCACCTGCCCCGCCAGGCGGTCGTTGGCCGACTGTAGGCGGGCCACGTCCCCAATTAGGGTCTCGACGACCCCCGCCACGGCAGAAGAGGAGTCCTTAAGGGCCCTCACGAAAGAGCCCTTAAGGTTCACGGACTTGGTGGCCACCTTGTTTATTATGGCCACCGCCGCGTCCGCTGTCTCCTGCAGAGAGACCGATGATTGGGGCTCTGAATCCCCATCCACCGGTCCCCTGATCTTAAGCAGGAGACCACTCATCTCCTCCTCTGCCTGGAGCTCGCCATCAGCCCTGGCCCTTTTGTAGGATTCCGCCTTCGAAAAGACGGAACCCGACGAGGCCGTGGCGGGGGTTCGAGACCTCCCCCTCTGGCTACTGCCGACTTTGGGCGGCAGCATCTCCAGGGACGAGTCACTTCCGACATCCCCGGAGAGGCCGCGTTTGCGGCTGTCGCCCGTCTCGCAATCCATTGCGGTAGGTAAGGAGGTACCACTCGCGCCATCCGACGAGTGGTTAGACCTGGAACGCGTGCGTTCCGACGTTCTTCGACTGCGGCTCCCAGCAGTCGGATCGACTTCTGGGAGCCCCACCGAAATGGGCGTTCCAGGCGCAACGTCCTCTTCGGCAGACGATTGGTCGTCAGCCTTCCTAAATTGCCCTTTGGCATTTCTCCTCTCTTTCTTCTCCCTCCTCTTCCCTTCTTTCTCGGATCCGTTGTGCTTGCTTTTTGTCGTCGTATGTTCGGTATCGGTTTTCTTTTTAGTTAAATTTATCAACTCCATAATAAATCCCACGAGTCGGGGAGAACTAAAAGTCCACCCGGGCAGAGATCCCCAATACCCGGGCAAGCCTATGTACTGTGGAGGTCGGCTGGTATCCACAGGTTTTTACGACTTAGCTGTCGGGTGTTATAGACTATCCTTGTCATGGGCCGGCCAATCAAGGCAAGCCCTCCGGCCATCAGGTTCTCAGCGTACCCTCTTGGAGCCACCAGTCAGGTCGTTGTTGAGCCCCTAATGGTTACGGAATGCGAGAGGGTGGCTAGCCCTCTCTCACAGACGGGACTAACACTCAAGTGCCAGCCCCTCTGATCTACTCGCACTCCAACACGCCTTCTGCTTAGGCAGAGGGACGTTTGGAGTGCCGCGCGACGATTGAGCGTCACGCCCTTCGCGGCAGTCTGCAGCCAGACTCCGTCTGGTATCCCATTTGGTCTGGAGTCTCACCCTGGGCCAATCCGGCATGAGTAGCTCTACCCGGCACAGCCCCAGAGATCATTGACCCACGCAAGCCCCACCACGACGACAACGTAGGGATACTTTGGGGGGATGGTAAATGTAACCTACAGTAACCTACCTGACTATAATTTCTGTATACATTTCACACACAGCCATCTAATTAGATCACGAACAACATACGAGTATATTGTGTCACTGTTTATTTACCTAAATAAATAATCAAAATCTGTGCTTATAGTAATCATCTGCTGATAAACAAATATCTATATTTATATACACATATAGATTAATATAGATTTATTCCACACAGACAGAGAACCAATGATCACGTGTATCACACAAAAATTTGTTCTAGGTGGTAAGCGAACCCATGATCTTTGAATTAACAATACAGTCAGGTAACCGATAAACCTGTCAAAGATATATTATTTAAACAAACTAATAATATGTTGTGTGTAATGTTAAATGTTTCTGAAGGCAGAGTCTCCCTTTCGTATAAAGATAAAAGAAATACGATTACAAAAAAAGTTTTGAGATGACAAACATTAAAAACAATTACCAAAATCGAATTAAAACCTTCTCCCTTTGAAACTTGAAGTCGGTTAAAAAGTTAAATATAGTTTTAATAGCCATTTGTGTGGCGTGTAGGCCTGTGCCCGTGTGTTTAATGTTCGTTGGCGGTAATTAAAAGCGATCGAAGTATAGCCAGTTCTGTGTCTCATTGTGAGCTTCCGAAGATTAGTTTTAAAATACTACTAATTTTATCGACAAGAAAATGGCCCATTGTCAATGGCCAATTTACGAAGGCATTGCTATCATTGCTATTGGTGGGACCAAAACTAAAATAATCAATGTTTTGACTGCCTCAGTGGCGTAGTGGTAGCGTATGCGACTGCTAAGCTTGAGGTCTCGGGTTCGATGCCCGGGTCGGACCAAATTTTTGTATGATCTGCAAATATTTGTTTCGGAGTTTGGGTGTTTTCTATGTATAATATGTATGTATTTACAAAAAAAGTATATAAGTATTTATATCAGTTGTCTAGTACCCATAACACAAGCTCTGCTTAGCTTGGGACTAGATGGCGTTGTGTGTTATATGACCGGATTATTTATTTATTTTCCATATTCACATCACATAATAACGTTAAAATAGTTAAGTTTTTGTTTGCCCCCATCATATGATGGTTAATGATCTCTTAACAGAATTGCTCACAGTTCCCAAATAACCAGTCTACGAAAATAAAAACATCAAATAGATGACATATTCTATATACTGTTTAATTATACAATATGTGTTCAAAACGTGACAAGTACATTAATCATATCGTGACACGCTTACAAGTAGACGACTGACACTCAATAACGAAAGAGAATTTTCGTTTGTTAATCGTAACAAGTGCATATAGACTATAATAAGAAGGGAAATACAAGGGAAATGAGTGAGGGTGGGTTCCTTCCTATGAAGCTGATAATAGAGAACGTTTCTTTTTTGTGCATACACACGTCTGCCAAAATGAGTCTACTTTGCCTGAAGGAAAGCATGAGAAGAAGTAGGTCAGTATCCTCATTGCGAGTTTAGACAACGCAGCATGGCGACCTACAGTAGCTAACTACTATGTATTTTCTATTCATATACATTTTTTTTATGGAATAGGTGGCAAACGAGCAGACGTATCGCCTGATAGTAAGCGATTACCGCCGCCCATGAACACCCGCATTACCAGAGGCGTCACAAGTGCGTTGCCGGCCTTTGGGGGAATAGGAAGAGGGATGGGGGAAGGGTTAGGGCGTGGGCCTTCGGTATCCTCACTCCCTAGGTGAAACACAGCGCAGGCTCTATTTCACACCGGTTTTCTGTGAGGCCATAGTATCACTTCGGTCGAGCCGGCCCATGCATGCCGAAGCGTGGCTCTCCCACGGTAACACGGTAATGGAATTATTAGCTAAACCCAATACACAAACATTGTCTCCGAGCGGCCACTGGCCTTCCACAATCTTTTGTAAACATCGTGAAGTAAGAATTTAATGGTTTCATTCAAGACATTAATTTTATAACAAAGTATCATACATATAAATATGTAATTACACGGTCACTGCTAGTGTACACTGATTAAGTATAATAAAAATATATTTCTATGAAATTAATTGTTAAATTTACGAAAATAATGATTAAGGTCAATGGCTCGGTATTCAGAACAGGTTGCTTGAGGAGATATAAACATGTTTGTATTCAAATAAGGTATAGATTTCAATCACTGCCTGAGAGCCATGGGTACAGCTACCCGATGCAGCGATGTGTATACAACCTGACCTATGACTACAGCGCGATATGCGCATCTGAACATCATTGTTATCTTAGTAACGGTTGCTCCCCTGGACTGCATTCACCTCCGAGCGAATTGAAACGTCGATTGCCAGGACATCAAGAGACAGTCCCGAAGCCACCGAGTCTCTTAAGCTTCTACAGTTGTGTAGCGATGTCGCCTCTATGGCAGTCCTCTATCGTCTTTATCATGGAGTGTTCTGAAGAGCTCTTCCATCTGGTCTCTCCTTCTCCCTTCCTCCACAGGACAACACGTGCCGGCCTTTAAGGTTACCGCTTTAGAGTGGCTGTCCACCAGTCAGAGCAGAGTTATTTGATAAGCTAAAGCATAAAAAAAACAATCAAACTTTTTTACGTCTTGGTGTGTATTATATTACTATTTCTTTTTTTTTAAATGGACTGTCTTCAACCAATTGTAACAAAGAGAACTAAATAAATACGTAGGAACAATCTCAACACGCGGTAACATGCGGTAGAGCTGACCGTCAATTATTTAAATTTTAGATACCCACTACCTGACTTTTTTCTAGTTTTAGTCGTATATATTATATTTTTAAAGAAAAAAAGTAAAATACTTTGTGAATACAAACGAAACGATACAATTAAAGTATCTACACGTTGTGTCTTTTTATACACCTTTTTAACATTGAAATATTTAAGATTTTTTTTAAGATGTACTTACGGAAAACATTATATAGGTAATAATAATACGCTAGCAATACTGAAAGCCGTCAGAATTTCCCAAACAAATTTTTAACTTACTGTGTTTAGAACAGCACAAAATAACTTTGCAAACAGATTAAACGACACATTGTTATAAAATAAATAAAATGCATAAATATAAAAAGGAACATAGAAATACCTACTCTACAAAACAATACTTGAGAAATTCCAATAACGATGCTAGCAAGAGCTAGATGGAGAGCACTGCTAACATCCCCGGACTCGTCGCTCCGCTCCGCCTTGCCGTCTGCAGAAGAAGCTCCGGCTGGTGCAGAGGCGTCGAGCTGTTCTTTAAGCGACGAGATTTTCTCTCCGCCGACGTCGCCAACATCTGTAAGTCGCCAGGGGAGAGGCCGGCCACCGACCAGCTTGTGCTCCCGAGGACCATTGACCTCGACCAGGGCCACAACTGTGCGCTTTTCACGAAACTTTCTGCCAACCTATAAAACTGACAAACAATAAAACTGTGGAATGAGCGATATGTCTGCTCGTTTCCCCCCTCCACGATAAAAAAATCCCCGTTAAATAAAATACTGACCTCAATTAAGTTAACAACCGGCATTTTCAGTTTTATATTTTGTTACTACTTTCATTCTTCTGCATCTTTGGGCCTCCGACCTCACACTCACCAATGAAACATAACAACAAGAATGTCTCTAATTTTAGGTTGATCTTCTGTGCGAAGGTACGAGTACTACCGCCTCGGCCGAGACAGGGACCCGCTCGTACTGAAATCCGCGTGACTCTACTACCTACTATATATGTATTGTATAGCAGTTATACATATTTTAAAGTAGTTCATCATCATCAGAGCTTATCGCAGTCCACTTTTGGATATATGCCTATCTAACCGCATGTCCCTTGAAACAATCCTTTGTAAACCAGTTACATTCTAGTGTTTTGTACTGCGTCCCATTCATTCCCTTGCATGCAGTCCCCGGGCAGGATTCAATCCTAAGTCAGGGCAGAAAAATGACAAGGTTCACTTAATAAGTTCTATGTTTTGTATCTATCGTCTAAATAATGATTATTGCGTGACAAGGCCAATTGACTGATTAAACAGAATGGTTAACTATAATCAAATGCGCATGTAACCAAACGTGCTATAAAAGTAGTATTGTCCTACGATGAGTTGCAATTAAATCTAAACCTGCGATATCAGAGCATGGCATCGATGCAACCTTGAATATAGATGACAATGTATTTCACACTCACTATAAGTGTTTATATTTAATGTATAAAAAGAAACTGAGTCAAAATGCTCTGGCCCAAATAAGAGAGTGCCAGTGTTATGTGACAGCTTATTTAAACTTTAATTATGTGTTCATCCTAACAATAGTATTTTTGAAATTAACAAAAGATCATAACATTTTATTATCAAGTTTCCTAAACAAATCGTGAAATCGTTAAAAATGTATAAATGATAAAATCGTGAATAAATAACAACATATGAAATATGCAAGGTTAGTGGTAAAAAAAAAAAATTTGAAACGTTAATAATCACATATTTTTTTATGTCATCAACATTTGGCTGGATCAGCCCAGACGAAACCTTATGTCGGCCTCCCGATCGAAGTAATGCCGACCGAGTTGGATAGTGTAGCCAAGGCAGATGTATTTAGGCGCTCATAGCCCAGTTGCACCCGGTGATTAAAAACAATTATCGAGGGTAAGCAACAACAATGCGGTCAGTACATGGATGTGTTTCTGCTGTTGCTGCTAATGGTGGCATATTACCACGAGCGTCTCCGTGATTCGGAGGTCATGTTAAGTAGTGGGTCCCGTGTGGTTGTTATCTTAGTATAACAGTCGTGAAGCTTAGTCGGATTCTTTTGGGCGGCTTAAAAACATCCAACGGCAAGATTATGTAGCCACAACGTTGTCTTGCCAGTCTCCAACCCGCACTCGTATCGCATGTGGACGTATGGCCTTAACCCTCTCCTAAGAGGAGACCCGAGTACAGCAGTGGGATGTTATGGGTTGTTGATAATTAAAAGTCAAAAAGTCAAAAGTCAAATCATTTATTTCCATAGGCCCCAAAAGGCACTTGAACACGTCAAAAATACAAACATAAAAATATAAAACAAAACTCCTAATACTAAATGCACTGAGATGATTTGAATTACCGGAGCTTAGATTGATTTCGATTTAACTCAAAGGTTTAAATTGAAATCAATCCAAGTACCAGCTCCGATGGGTATTGCATTCATGAGAAGAGCTGGTGAGAAACTCATTTGCACCATCTTTTCCAATAATTCATACAAAGTTTGTTTGTTTTTGACAATAATACTTATATGTGCAAGTTAAGGCAACCAAAACACAAAGGCTAGAAAACGGTCTAAAGAAATATTAAAATTAGGGAAATCAATTTTTTGTCTAATAAAATAATTATAATTAGTCCATAGCATATAAGGTTGCAATCACTTACACATCAAGGAGTAAAAGCAATGTGTGCATACATACTGGTTCCAGAAAAAAAACGTTCAAAATGTAATAAAATAATAAATACTAATTATTTACGCTCCAACAATGTAAACACAGATCGCCTTAACTTAACAAAATTCAAATGTCTGGTAATCAATGCAGAATAAAATGCCAAGAATTAATTACAATCAAATAAATTATATTAAGGATTGTAAATTAATAAATATATTGCGTATCAAATCAATCAATCAAATCAACACCAAATCCTCACTCACACCCAAGGCACCGCGTCGGTCAAGAAATCGTTCACCGCATAATAGCCTCTCTCCACAAGACGACTCTTAACGGTACTCTTGAACTTTTGTAGGGGTAAGTTCAAGATTTCGACAGGAATTTTGTTATATAAAAGCACACCAAGTCCTTCAAATGAATTGTGGACTTTGTTCAAGCGATAATATTGGCCTACTAATTTGTGCTTATTCCTTGTGTTTAGTGAATGATGATCACTTTTGTTAGTGTATTTATGTATGTTTTTTCGTACAAACATAATATTAGCAAATATATATTGAGATGCTACTGTTAAAATACCTATTTCCTTAAATCGTTCTTTCAGAGAATCTCGAACTTTGAGTTTGTAAATCGCACGAATTGCCCGTTGTGGTTTGAATATCAGCTGCCTTGCCCCATAGTAGAATACCATATGACATGACACTGTGAAAATAACTAAAATAAACCATTCGCGCAGTTTCAATAGTTTAGATTTTTATATATTATATAGATAGTTTAGATTAGTTAATGTAGATGTATTTAAACACAGCCTCGTAGCGCCATTTACGGTCACAAGACTCGGGGATACATGCCTGTTATGAATGACTATCAACTTTTCGTTATTCAGCTCCAGTCCCACTAGTTTTGAAGAATCATCCAGACTGTTGAGCATCTCTTAAAAATCATGCAGATTCTCCACCAGAATGGTTACGTCGTCTTCGTATCGTGAGTGTGAGAGGTAATGAAGTCTCCTCTTACTTACTTACTCTTCTTGTCTTACCCCTCGAACATCTCAACAACAACTACTCAACAAACAACAAATCTGTATGAATTCCAGAGAAGCCTGGGTGAAACCGTCAAATTTTGCGATCCGTCGCACAATTTGACGGTTTTTTGAAGATGTATATCATATTTTGATGGAATGCATCCGAAACGAAGCTGAAATAAAGCAATTATTTGTAAACCTAATTTTAATGTGGGTGAATGTAATAGCATTCTCGCTCTTCCCTGCACGGAGAAAGCGAGAACACTGTTTAATATAGCTAAAATGTATATGTTAAATAGTTCATAAGTTGTATTTTATGAGGGCGACATAATCAGTTCGTGACTAAGGCCTCATTAAATAAATAAAGAAAAAAAAAACAATTTGACGGTTTCACCCAGGCTTCCCTGGAATTCATACAGATTGATTTATCGGTTTTACTACGACACATTATAATCCAACGAAATAAGTACGTTAAATTGTAAGCAGTAAAACGGCTTCCAACCCGGCGAATCGTTCAGCTCAAGCTGGTCTAAGAGTCAAATCTGTCAAGCACTTCCTGCTTTGATAAATAAATTCAGGATGCATCATACAAGTCGGTGATCGTTTCCGGTGTTAAAGCTGTTGATCACGGAGACATCCCTAAATATTTAGCGTTTTTATGTGATGATGAGGTTTATCTCGTTCTTTGTCACACTATCGGGGCTTAGCAAGTTCACTTCCTTTGAGGCTTCTTTTAAAAGAGAATTAATCATATAGAGCCTCTGGACTTCGAGGATATTTTCAATTTCTGCGCCTGCTAACAACGCTTACACTGTGTTTCATCGAGTAAGTGAGAATGCAGGAAGCGTATCCCCCAATCCCTCTTATAATTGCAGTTTGCAGTTGCAGCAATGCGCAGTTGAAACATATATTACCCCAGGAAGGTATCAACTGTCCTAGCGTTGGAGAATCCCTCTCATCAAGTTTGTAAGTATGGATGGATGGAAAAAAAAACTCTTTCACGCAATAACCACTGAATGGATTTTGATGAAACTTTACAATAATATAGCTTATACATCAGAATAACACCTAGGCTACAATTTATAAAGATATAGCTTCGCCTCGTGGCGTTGCCTGCGGTTATTGTCGTTCCGCGGGTAGCACCGCGGGGTTCAGCTTGCATATAATATTTTCCACCCCTTATGGGGGATGTCTGACTTTGTTGAAGTCTTCAGGCATTTGATAACACGTCCTTTAATGCACCCTTACACTGCTGTGCCGCCTGACGCGGCAAAAAAATAAATCTTAAGACCATTATCTTTACCTTGTGTGGTTTCCGGGCTTATGTTCGGGCTTTGTTAGAATGCGGATGAGACATTTAAATTAAAAATTGGATGTTAAGGTACCACTAGCAGTTGCATGCGGCTCTCCGCGCGTATAAGTTGGCTTATGCATTATATTACTATATTACATATTATATTACTGTAAACAATCATCAAAATCCGTTCAAAAGTTTTTGCGTCAAAGAGCAACAAACATCCATACATCCTCACCAACATTCGCATTTATAATATTAGTAGGTTAGAAAAAAGTATCTTCAATGCTGACGAGTGTGGTAATGGTGAAACAATGGAGGGGACACGGTAGAGGTCGCTAGTTCTCTAATTGTCGCCTAAGAGTCGCTACGGCTACTCATGGGGCGATGTGACCTCTGTAACGACCCGATACAGATGACACACCAGTGCACCGGGGGGTGTCCTCTGAAGTGAGGCACTGTTCCACCCCTTACTGTGCATTACGATGACAGGTACGAAGCTGTCCTTCTCCAAGGGTGAGACGGGTCCTCCCGGGTTGTACCTTAGTCGTAAGATATGGTTGGGAGAGCTCCAGAAGCCACCGATGCGTTCCCGGAGCTTCTCCAGACTATTGCGATAGGCTAGCGCGAAGGAGTTTAGAATATCTTATACACTATATATAAAAGATTTTTAACGAAAATCTAACGTACTTAATTATTGTTTGCACGTAGCTGAATTTCCATTCAAATAATATAAATATTAACTTAAATTATTTACAATACCTACTTTCAAAGTATTGTGCAGTGTGTAGGACGTGGTTTGTTAGTGCTGTGTGCCGATCTCCATACAATGTTTTGTGGATTCAAGTGCAGGTAAGTGAGATTTGCTTTCAGGAGATTATTTTTACTCAAGATTATTACCGTGATAGCAGTTCTTCCTCAGGTTAGAGAACAGGGAGGGCCTTGGTAACGGTTATATTTTTTACAGAGCAATAAAACACACATAAGATAAACAAGAGTTTACTTATTTTAAAATATACACTTCTTAGTACAATATAACGTGAAACGTGGGGTAATGGTTATAATAGTGATAAAGGCTATTTATATTATTATTTTATATACATATATACTATATCTGATCTATTTAAGTTTCTAAAACAGCTAGCTTATTGCCAACATTAAAACATCGTGCGTCCCATAATATAATCCAAACGAGTGTTATATTGTTGTACTAAATTTCAAAATGCAACTCCTTTTTAAAAAAAATAACTGTAATTCGATTTCACGTCGCATTCTGCCATTTTTATTCGATATTAGTATGGCAAAAATGTATTACTTTGTTGAGGATTCATGTCATGGGTGTAGATGAAAACTTATATGCAATTGTAAATAATTAGGTATTAAAACACTCGTGTGATAGTATTATCATCCACCAAGCCACGTTCGTGTTTTAATACCCCGTAATATACAACAGTTGCACAAATAACGAATTTATAGATAGTTTTTCAAATTATTATAATTATTAACTCAAAATTAGCTTATGAAATAAATAAGGAAGGATTAAACTAGAAAGAAATAATCTTTGAAAGTAAGATTTGGGACTCCTGATTTGGAGATTTAATTATTATTAATATTTCATTAAATCATTTTCGGGAGCCTCGTATCGTTTTGCATATTATTATCTCAAAGTAATCCTTCGATGTCTTCGAATGTCTGTGTTGAAGACACACAGAAAAATTGACTACTGTAAACGGAAATACGCGATATTCTATTTTAATTCTTAAAACTTACAGTCCATTTTAGCACTTGATCATACAGCCAAATTATTATTTTTTTTTTTTTTGATGATGAATGGCAACTAGCCGGATCACTCGGATCAGCTATTTCTGCCAATGACAAGTATTTATAGTCTTCAATTATCAAGTCTTCAAGTCTTGGTCGTGATGAAATTAATGATAAAAAATATATAAAATGTGGATGACATGAAATGGGGACCGTCTTCCGAAAAAACAAAAAACGATCTCCACAGCCAAATTATAAACAATATGTTTGTTGGTGCAGACTGCTGTTGCTGTCAGTTCTGTCAACTGTGACAGCGCTCGTGACAGTAACCGCCGGCGAATATCCTCCGAACTATCAGTTAAAAGGTAAGTCATTAGGAAACTACTTTCACAGCAGTTCACGTGAAATATTTTGTTGAAGATCTTTATGCAACAGGCATGACAGAGTTCTTATTTTCACAAATTCGAGGGTTTTATAGCTTCATAAGTTACAGATTTTATTATACATGATTGATTTAATACTTCTCAATACGTTTTCTGTCCGTTTGCCTATAATTACCTTAAAGGGGAATTCTTGCCATACCATTAAGACAGCATGACCTGAATAATTATGTATACGCCTCGGTAGCGTGGTGGTAAAGTAAGCGTGTACTGTGCTTGAGGTCTCGAGTTCGATTCCCGGGTCTGACCAAATATTTGTATGATCTGAAAATATTCGTTTCGGAGTTTGGGTGTTTTTTAAAGTATTTTCTATGTATTTACAAAACAAAAATATTCATATCAGTTGTCTAGTACCCACAATACTAGCTTTGTTTAGCTGTCTAATCCATGGTGTGGGATGTATATATTACCTGTTACTATGAGCGTTCCGCAGAGTCTCTATACTGGGTCCTCTACTTTTTCTCATATACGTAAACGATTTGCTATATTATTTAAAAGATCTCTGTGATATAGTTCTATTTGCTGATGATATGACGCTTATTTTTAAATTCGATCGGAAGAAAACAGTTTTTGACGACGCGAATAGGGCACTAAATGATGTATTGAATTTGTTTACAACTAACAATTTGCTACTGAATTCAAATAAAACTAAGTTTGTGAGATTTACTATGCCAAATGTAAAACAGCTTAATACTAATCTAACTCTAAATAATGAAATCATAAGTATTGTAGACTCAACAGTATTCTTAGGAATTACATTAGACATAAACTATAATGAGCAGCTCAGATAGATAGCCTTGCAGATAGTCTCAGTTCGGCAACTTATGCAGTATGGAAGGTACGTCAGCTCAACGATACGGACACAGCTAGGATAGTTTATTTTAGCTACTTTCACAGCGTTATGTCCAATGGTATATTACTTTAGGAAAAGGTGGCTGATATTGAAACGATTTTTATTCTACAAAAGCGAGCCATCCGTTCTACGTACAATTTAGGTGCTAAACTCTCTTCGAGAGTTGTTTAAGTTTTAGCTTCAATTTAACGTTCATAAATGTCACTTAGTACCTTAATTGAATTAATTAATGTTTTTTTTAATTAAATAGGTTTTTAAAACATTTAGAGCCTGACTTAAAAGCGCATTTTTGTTAAACAAGGCGCCCCCCTCCGCTGAAAGTTACCTACGCCTTCTGAAAGATAAAGGGCTGGCTCGAAATCTGAAAAGAAAATATATGATTTTTCATGTGATAGACTTTGAAAAAAAACTTATAGAGGCTTAACTTGTAAAAAACGTTTAATTTGAAATCGTCGTACAAAAATAACATGTAAAATATTAATGATTAAAAAGGTAACATTGTTTTCTCCTTATTTCTCCCTATTACGGACGCAGAAGGAAACCTAAATGATTTGTGTAATAAACTGCTACGGTCAAAACGGTGATAAAGGTCATGGGTCTGATTTCCGCTGAAGCTAAACTTTTGTGAATGTGGTAGAATATTTTTGACATTTGATGTAAGAAGAGCTTTAGCTTCTTCTGCTCGGTTTGTCCAGATGGCATGAAGTTTGACTACATCGTAGTGGGAGCTGGCGCGGGGGGCGCTGCTGCAGCGGCTCGGCTTGCACTCGCCGGGGAGAATGTACTGCTCGTTGAAGCCGGGGGGGACCCCAACAGCTTATCTAAGGTGAATGCAGAAAATGTTATTTAATTAAAATGTTTGTGGATCAAATAATTTGTGCACTTATAGCTTTATAATTAATTAACGTAAAGGACATTCTATTAAATTTCAAGTATTTAAAGTCTTTGTGCTATGTCATTTTGGTCATTGAGTGTTATCGCAAATATTTGTCTCATAGGTTCCAGCTGTATCAATCGGACTGCTGGGTTCAAGTATAGACTGGAAATATCAAACCATACCAAACAACGTGTCGTGCCTGTCATCGATTGGTCAACAATGCCGTTTCAGTCGGGGCAAGTGTCTCGGCGGATCCACTTCCATCAACTACATGTTATACACGCGTGGTAACAGAAAGAGCGACTTTAAAGATATCACAAGACCTGGTTGGACTTTCGAAGATCTGATGCCATACTTTCTCCGTTACGAAGGCTTACAAGACCTAGAGCAACTCCCATCTTCTTCTATACCTTATCATAACACAAGTGGATTACTTCGTATCGGTTTCTTTGGTGAATCGGAAAATCCTTGGCATTCTAAACTGATAAAATCTTTCCAGTCTTTGAACTTTCCTTTTAATCCAGATGTAAACGCTGTTTCTCAAATAGGAGTGACTAAAGCTATAGGCTATACTTATGAAGGAGAACGGATGAGTACAGCGCGAGGTTACTTAGCCAGAGAAGATGTTAAAAAATCTTTGAAGATTGCTAAAAACACCATGTGCACAGGAGTTGTTATAAACGAAAAAAACATTACTACAGGCATCACCGCTGTTCAATTCTCAAAAAAAATTAAATTGTATGCTGAAAAGGAGGTCATACTAAGTGCAGGTACGCTTGGGACTCCTCAAATATTAATGTTATCAGGCATCGGTCATGCTGATCATTTAAAAAAAATGGACATGCCCGTGAAAGTGGATTTGCCCGTTGGCGACGACCTAACTGACCATGTCCTGCCCTTGCTTTTTCTTAAAGTTAACAAGGACTGGCAGATTTTTGAAAACTTGAAGATACTGATAACGTCATTTTCAGAGCTATCGGAATATTTGATACAAAGAGAAGGCGCTCTCACATCGAATGGTCTCACCGATGTTACTGTATTTGTAAACACCCATTGCTATGACTTTGAACAGAGGAAACTTCTTAACGTTAGCTTTGATGGTAGCGATTGTGAAGTGCCGAACTTGCAAATAATTAACGCATTTATAGATATGAATTTAATACCGATTGCAAAACCGTTCGTCCAGAATGCGATTGGCATGAATCAAAATGTAATAAATCAACTAAGCGAGCTGAACAAAAAGTCCGCAATCATAACGGTATCTCCTGTCCTACTACAACCTTATTCATCAGGCACAGTGCGGCTCATGAATAAGGATCCATTATCGCCCCCCGCTATATACGCCAACTATTTAAGCGACGAAAGGGACGTAGATGAAATGGTGCAATCAATCCGTCTAGTGGAACAACTTACAGAAACAACCGCGTTTAAGCGAGGGAATGTGTCACTTTTTCGACTTAATTTGCCTGGATGTCCTCATCCTAAGTTAAACACAGAAGAGTACTGGCGATGTTATGTACGACACCTGACGTACCCAGTGTATCACGCAGTGGGTACAGCATCCCTAAACACCGTACTGGACGAGCGACTTCGAGTTCTTGGTGTGCAACGTCTTCGAGTCGCTGATCTGAGCGTGCTGCCTACACTACCACGTGCCAACACTGAAGCTGTCACTGTTGCTATTGGAGAAAGAGTGGCTGAAATGCTACTTGCGGATAATCAGTAGAGATAAGTTAACTGAGTAAAATATGTGAAACCAATTTAAGTATTTACATTTACTTTCACACTTTATTCATGGCTGAATGAAGTAAGATAAGAATATTATAATATCAGTAAAGTAGATTTAAGTAGCCATATAGAAGTAAGAAAGTAAACATTATAGTGACTAGTTCAGTGTAGGTGTGGTGTGATAATGCAACATTTATTAACAATATGCAACGACATGTAGTAAAATAAGTGTGATCGAAACTTTAAACGGTCGCTCAATTCTGAAAATTAAATAAAATACAAAACAAAAATTAACTTAATTGTTTTATTTTCTATTTAATTATTAAATAGTGTCATGTTGTTCGAAATCAAAATTGATTTCGAACGACATGACGCTCTTTCAGTAATGTCAGTATTTAATTTGGGAGTTTTTAAAACTCAATTTTCCTTTACAGTATTTTTTATTAAAATTGTTGTTAATGAATAAGGTATAGTAAAAAGTAAAATATTTTTTTTCTTATAATTGATTTCATTATCTGGTTATATTTATCTAATTACCACAAGTATGAGTGTATGCGTGTAAATATGTACATGTGACTGTTAGTGTCAATGTGTGTAAGTAAAAAATACAGCATCTAAAGGCCAATCCCCAGCTGCAAACATGCAAATACAGATACACATGTAAATACACACACATATAAACATGATTTAATATAAAATTTAAATAATTTTAATTTTACCCATGCTGTAATTTTTTAGTTTAATATTCTCCGACATCAACGAGACGCACTGGACTCGCTCCAGCGCTCCTCCCTTAGCCCATTACCAGGCAGCAGAGCGTGGGTTTGGGCTTTTTTTCTAAAGGTTTACGTCCTCGCAGCTCCGAAGAGCCACCGGTGCTGTCCATTCGTCGTGTCGTGTCGTTCAGGGATACGTCTTGGCAGTAAGGGGTCTGCACTAGGCCGGATCCGTCCGCCCCAAGATTTTTTATAGAGGTTTCCTTCCTCGTAGCCTTCGAAGAGCCATCATTCCTAACTGCTATCAGTCAGGTTTACGACTTAGCCGGAGGATGATCTGCAACAGACCAATGCCCACCACCCCTGGTTAAAGCCAGCGGTGGAGAATACCTCCGCCCTATGGCGTTCTCTCCACTGTGCCCTCCGTTAAATGGAGGGACACGCCGAAAGCTTCCAAAGAACACTA
Source organism: Spilarctia lutea (assembly GCA_916048165.1). Lineage (NCBI taxonomy): Eukaryota > Metazoa > Arthropoda > Insecta > Lepidoptera > Erebidae > Spilarctia > Spilarctia lutea. The sequence goes on from OU696480.1 coordinate 351,415, forward strand.
CAGAGGGTCGTTCCTATCTCCTCGGCCGTGGGCGAAAGCGTCTCTCTCGCTCAGCTGGAAAGGCGCTTCTGTCGTCCCATTGTGCACCACGTGGAGGTTCTCGACCTCGCACCCCATCCCTGACTTACCTTTAGATCTAGATTGTAACCCAGTTCCAGATGACAGATGAATTTTCTTGATTCATAAATCAGTTAGTTTTGCCCCTCAACTCCAAAAATTAGAGGGTGGAAATTTGTATGAGACGGTCACTAATTTTATGCTAGAGGTTATGTTTTTGGTATACGGACTTCTTGTTAGGAACAAAAAAACCCAAAAAAAAACAATAAAATACTGATATAAGCAATTTCCAAAAAAGAAATGAAATCCCACCAAAATCATTTGTTCTTAAAGCTTAGGATAATATACTCTTATTGAAGCCTAAAGTAAGACTTGGCAAGTTTTCAAATAGTAAAGCAGACCGAAACCTTCCAGTATAAGAAAGGACCTGAGTGTACCAGCGGACTGACGACTGGTAAAATGTCGAACAACGCGATAGCCCTGGTTTACAGAAGAGCATTTTAAACTTTCAAACTTGAATAAGGTCAAGGCTATTTGTTTTTATTATTTTTTATTAAAAAATCTTGATGACTGTTTTTAAATAGCTTTGGAAGTGATTAGTTAAACTAAATGAATACAAATAATTGTCAACACAAAGTAAATTTATTTTGCTAACTAATGTTGAGATTTACATTCTTTAAATATATACCCATTATAATAATGATGAATTTCTACATCACACAAAATAATTGGAGAGAAGATGAAAAAATCAAACTTCTAAGCCAAACCAATCAAAAGATACTGCCGTTTATGTTGCACATTTTCGACACTTGCAAGGGAATCAAAACCTACAGGGTATTTTCCGTGAACTCAGATTCTTGAAATTTGGTACGAAGTAACGTCTTTTAGCACAGATAAAAGCATAAATTTTTAGTTCCCTCATACAATAAGCCGTTTATGCTGCAAATTTTCAACACTCTCAAGGGAATCAAAACCTACAGGGTACTTCCCGTGAACTCAGAATCTTGAAAGTTGGTACGAAGCAACGTCTTATAGCACAGATAAAGGAAAAATTGCGAAAAGCATATTTTTTTAGTTACATCATATAAAATACATAAAGGTTGGTACTGAACCGAACTCGGTGTGCGAGTAGGACTTTCGGGTTCGGTTATTCAATTTTTAAATGCTGATGAGTGGTGATGGTAAGTGACGGTGTTGGCAAAGTGAACACGGTAGAGGTCGCTAGTTTCTTAATTGTCGCTTAAGTGTCGCTACAGTTACTCTTGTGGTGACGTGACCCTGCAACAACCCGAGACAGGTTGCCCGGTGCTGCCAGAGGGATGCCATCTAGGTCGAGGTACTTTTATACCTCTTACTGCGCTGAACCTGAGAGTTGTGAAAGTGTCCTACTGCAGGGGTAAGTCGGGGATATAAATCCCGGGATATATATATATATTCAGTCGTCAGATATGGCAGGGAAGACTCCAGAAGCCACCGATGCGGTTCTGGAGCTTTTCCAGTCTGTCGCAATAGGCCACCGCGGTGGAGTTTAGAATAAAATATGTAATCCTTTTTGTAACAATGACGGAAATTAAACAATCATAATTAATGTTTGCACGATACGTAACTGTATTGCCCTCCAAATAAAAAAAATATTCACTTAAATTATAAACCTACATTTCAAAATACTGCGTAGTGTGTAGAACGTGGTTTGTTGATGCCGTGTGCCGATCTCCATACAATGTTTTGTGGATTCACGTGTAGGTAAGTGGCATTTTATGGCAGGGGACTAAAGATTATCACGGGGAAAATAATTCTTCCTCTGGTTCGAGAGACCTTGGTAAAGATATTTTTTTTGCCAGGGCAATAAGACTTAAAGGATGTTACACAGGTGTGATATGATTTACAACAATAAAACCAAAAAATATAAAAGTGAAGATGGTTTTTAAATTTGAAATTAAACCTCAACATATGCATACTAAAAGAAAAGAAACGGAACAGTGCGAGACGAACTCGCGTACCGAGGGTTGCGTACAATAATTTTAATAATAATTTAATAATTTCTTTATTGTTTCAATGTATACAGGAACATGGTTTGATCCCTAGATTCCACACTAGGATTCCCTGTGTCGTGGGATCCAGTCTCTTTCCGTCCGGTTGCCATCCGATACATCAATACATTAAATTAAACAAACGAAAAAGAAAAGCAAAATACAACGATAAATAAAAATTAGAAATCAAGTAAGCAAAAAAATATATATCAAATAAATAAAAACAAACAAAGAAGGAAGTGCGGCAAATATACCGAGTGTTAGTGCCTGGGTAAAGCACTGATTGCACAGTTGAATGTTTGTGTGTACGTGTGTGCGCGCGTGTGTGTGTGTGTGTGTGTGTGTGTGTGTGTGTGTGTGTGTGTATGTGAGTGTGTGTATGTATGTGAATGGGAGTGATTATGTATGTATGAGTGTATCTATGTGTGTTATGGTTTACTTTGTGTGCATGTTATTGTATGACTTTTAATAGGTCTTCAGTGCTGCCATAGTCAAGCTCAGCCAGCCATTTGTAGACCTTTTTTTTACAACAGTGGTTTGTTAGCTCTATGATACCTAGTTTGGCGTTAACTTTCCTGTACCAGTATGGGCCCATAAATTTGTACACTCTCCTTCTAATCGATTTACGACACCTCACGGTCACGGTCAACCTACGTCCTGAGCGACTGAGTGTGACATTGTTTAGGGCAGATTTGTGAAAGCGTAGCGTGGTGGAGATTATGTATAATTGTCGGACTCTGAGCAAAAACAAACCTGTAGGTATATTACATGATGTAATTAAATCTTTTGGCTTTGCACAATTTTCCTTTATCTGTGCTGTAAGACGTTGCTTCGTATCAAATTTCAAGATTCTGTGTTCACGGGAAGCACCCTGTAGGTTTTCAATACCTTGCAAGTATCGAAAATTTGCAGTATAAACTGCTGTATCTTTTGATTGCGTTGGCTTACAAGTTAGATTTTCCCTCAGCTCCAAGGGACAGTAGACCTGAGTATTTAATACGAATTTCAGCTTGATACCTTCACACGTTCTTTAGAAAATGTGTCTTATCAGACAGACAAACGGACAACTAAGTGATCCCATAAGGAATCCTTTTTTTTTGAGGTACGGAACCCTAAAAAGGGATAAACTGGAAATAAAAATGTTTAGAAGAAAGATTTTTACTCCGAGTTGAAGTCACTCGCTCCTGATTCTCTCAATATAAAAAAAAAATAAATAAAAAAAAAAATGTAGAGTCATGAGAAGAGTAAAATATGTAGGTACTTGTGGACCACTATACTTGGTTTAATGTTAAAATTGATTTATTTAATTAAGACACTAATTACGACTGAAGCATATATCAATTTACAAAGTGTAAAACCAAACTGAAGATTTTTACGCAATACAGTTACCGCAGTATTTCTGGTACTTGACTATTTAATAATAACTTTATATAATTAGTTAATTTTTTGGAGCCTCTTATCGATCGACTAATCCTTCGATTGGAAGATGCTTCGGAATTGAGAAACACCAGGTAGAAACGACTCAGCCAAGTGTATGTGAGAGTATATACTGTGAGTTAATATAATACGACCAATGCGACTATGCAGTCAGCTAAACTGTAAAGTGTGTGTCTGTGTTGAAAACATCTTTACATTGTAAAAAAATTACAATATTTCTGTATATTTTAACTTTTGATCAACCAAATAACTAATAAACAATATGTTTGTTGGTGCAGACTGCTGTTGCTGTCAGTTCTGTCAACTGTGACAGCGCTCGTGACAGTAACCGCCGGCGAATATCCTCCGAACTATCAGTTAAAAGGTAAGTCATTAGGAAACTACTTTCACAGCAGTTCACGTGAAATATTTATGTGGAAAGATCATTATGGTAATAGGAATGACAAAGTTCTCATTTCTGCAGATTCCACATAAATTATTTCTGCTGCACTTGTTAATGTACCTATATTTATTTAAAACTTTTTGCACATGACGTACAAAGTCGGACTTAATGCCATCAAACCAATATAATCAGTTAAAACCAATATAAACAAAAATAGGCTCATAGGTTACATATTTTTATTTATACGCAATTGATTTTATGCTTTTCACTATGTTCTCTGTCCGCTTGTCAAACAAATAAAGAACAATATGTACACATATAGGTATAATAAAGAATACTGACCTAAAGTATTGTTTTAAAAGTAAGTTTGTTCATTATTTGTTTCGTAAAAAAGGTTGTTATTAACTGAATTATTTAATTAATTATATCGCAACAATGTATCTACACTAAAAAACGTAGGAAAAAACTAATAATTATGCGTAAGTACCTACGTCATTCGTAAAATAATATAAGAATTTGTGTCAGCGTGTAAATTAAATGCTCCCTAGTCACTTCGTGCATAGAGAACTGGCATACTACCTACTGAATCTTTTTTGATATATCTTGTCTTTACATTTTGTATAATATTACGAATGCACTGCCTCGGTGGTACAGCGAGGGGTCAAAAGGTCTTGAATACGATTCCCAGGTGGGATGATTTGTATGGAAGATTGCGATATTTCATGCCCGTACCTCGGCGAGCAAGTAAAGTCATCGGACCAAATTATCATAAACATCTATAATAATCGTATTTGCGATATATATAATACAGTTTCCTCAAATCAAACTTCAAGCTGTTCGTCTTCAAGGTTGCGGAGGTCCGAGGTCGCTCCGTGAAAGAGCTGAGATTCGCAAGTCCGGTTAATTTTCGACATAAATGATTCGCTCGAGTGAAGTGACACCACGCCTTTGAACAAGACCAGTATTAATCAATTATTTCGTAGTTTTTACTGACTGTACCGAGTTTTCGTGTGTCGGATGTTGACACACGAAAACTATACACATTATACTCTATGCGCTGTAGCATGGTGCGGGTGACAGTTTCAGTAACACTTCGTTTCACTCTTGAAAGTTGCCGCGATTTATAAATTATGACTGAGTATTTCAGCTGTACCACATTCGCAATATATTAAATCATTTATAACTGTAGTAAATTAAATTAAACCAAACCAGAATGTTCTAATCTACAAATAAAATCAAATGTAATGAAAAATTAAGCAGTGTTATGCGTATGACGTAACGCCATAAAGTATTTAGTGATGGGATGTGCTGCTACCATGGATAGTCGATATTTTTCATAATAAAAAACGGTAATATTTTATTGTTAAAATTGGTCTATAATTATAGTAGTATATATTATAGTAAGGTTGCTAAGTAAAAATACATTTTATTCGTCCAAATTCATTTTAAAATCGTCATATCAGAGTCAGGAACGTCTGAATTGTCACTCAATTCATCATCTGAGTCTGTGACGGATATTATTAACGAACAACAACCTCCCTGGCCTGACTACCCAAAACAGTTTATTTTTGTATGCTTAGACATGGTAATAACAACGAACTCAACAAACAAATAACAGTTACACTGCACAACTGAATAACACACTCATTTTCATAACAATATTAAAGAGAACTAGATTTATGCTGCGAGTATCGTATGCGATAAAAATGAATTGCATAACGTCACATCCCTTAGTTATGTGATACTGATAGATGTCAACGTCGTACAGGCAAATGTCACCTGCACCATGCTACAGCGCAACGAGTATAGGATAACGTTTCACCATTCTCATTCGTTCCCTGCCGACTGAGGGGCCGCAAAACAACAGCGCTGCAAAGAGAAGGGAAAATTTTAAACATTCTCTAAATCAATTCGTCTAGCCAGTAGACCAGAACCTTCTTCATTAGTAGGGGCCCATGTCCAGCACTGGACACTGGACTATTAAAGCCTGTATATTTGTGTTGTAACCGAAACCTATAATTTTTAACTTAGTGAGTTATAACGCATTAATTTAAGTATTTTTTAATTTGTAGGCATCTGTGGAGTTGTGGTAGACACTTACCATTAGATAACCTGTTTGATTGTTTATACCTATACCATCTATAATATAATATACTATTCTCTTCCTATTTCTCCCTACGGATGAAAGGAGACCTTATTCGCGTTGAAGTTAAACATTTGTTGAATGTGGTACAATATTTGATATAAGAAGAGTTTTAGCTTCTTCTGCTTGATTTGTCCAGGTGGCGAGAAGTTTGACTACATCGTAGTGGGAGCAGGCGCGGGGGGCGCTGTTGCAGCGGCTCGGCTTGCTCTCGCCGGGGAGAATGTACTGCTCGTTGAAGCCGGGGGGGACCCCAACAGCTTATCTATGGTGAATTCGAATTAATTTTTTATTTGAACAAAATGTGTATGTGTGTGTCACGTCAATATAAAATAATTTGTAGACTTGCAGTTTTATTATTATCTAGCGCAGACAACTTTATCCTGTGAAATTTATATACGTATTAATGTTATACATAAAGTAACAATTAAACAAGATACTAGTAGCAACTATAACAGTACTAAACTGGAATTTGAATTTTTCCGCAATATGTATATATGACCGCAAATATATTTTCATAGGTTCCATCTATATCAATCGGACTGCTGGGTTCAAGTATAGACTGGAAATATCAAACCATACCAAACAACGTGTCGTGCCTTTCGTCGATCGGCCAACAATGCCGTTTCAGTCGGGGCAAGTGCCTCGGCGGATCCACTTCCATCAACTACATGTTATACACGCGTGCTAACAGAAAGAGCGACTTCAAAGACATCACAAGACCTGGTTGGACTTTCGAAGATCTGATGACATACTTTCTCCGTTACGAAGGCCTACAAGACCTAGACCAACTCCCATCTTCTTCTATACCTTATCATAACACAAGTGGATTACTTCGTATCGGTTTCTTTGGTGAATCGGAAAATCCTTGGCATTCCAAACTGATAAAATCTTTCCAGTCTTTGAAGTTTCCTTTTAATCCAGATGTAAACGCTGCTTCTCAGATAGGAGTGACTAAAGTTGTAGGCTATACTTATGAAGGAGACCGGATGAGTACAGCGCGAGGATACTTAGCCAGAGAAGATGTTAAAAATACACTAAAGGTTGCTAAAAACACCATGTGTACAGGAGTTATTATAAATAAAAATAACATTGCTACGGGCATTACCGCTGTTCAGTTTTCAAAAAAAATAAAATTGTATGCTGAAAAGGAGGTCATACTAAGTGCAGGTACGCTTGGGACTCCTCAAATATTAATGTTATCAGGAATCGGTCATGCTGATCATTTAAAAAGAATGGGCATACCAGTGAAAGTGGATTTGCCCGTTGGCGATGATCTAACTGATCATGTTCTGCCCTTACTTTTTCTTAAAGTTGGCAAGGACCGGCAGATTCTTGAAAACTTAAGGGTACTGATAACGTCAGTCTCACAGTTATTTGAATATTTGAAAGAAAGAGAAGGTGCTCTCACGTCCAACGGTCTCACCGATGTTACAGTGTTTGTAAACACGCATTGCTATGACTTTAACCAGAGGAAACTTCTTAATGTTAGTTTTGATGGTAGCGATTGTGAAGTGCCAAATTTACAAATCATTAACTCATTTATAAATAGGAATATAATACCGATTTTAAAACCATTGTTCCAGAATGCGATTGCCATGAATTCACATGTAATAGATCAACTAACTGAGTTAAACAAAAAGTCCGCAATCATAACAGTGTCTCCTATCCTACTACAACCTTATTCATCAGGCACAGTGCGGCTCATGAATAAGGATCCATTATCGCCCCCCGCTATATACGCCAACTATTTAAGCGACGAAAGGGACGTAGATGAAATGATGCAATCAATTCGTCTTGTGGAACAACTTACAAAAACAACCGCGTTTACGCGAGGGAAAGTATCACTTTTTCAACTTAATCTGCCTGGATGTCCTCACCCTAAGTTAAACACAGAAGAGTACTGGCGATGCTATATACGTCACCTGACGTACCCAGCGTATCACGCAGTGGGTACAGCGTCCCTGAACACCGTACTGGACGAGCGACTTCGAGTTCTTGGTGTGCAGCGTCTTCGAGTCGCTGATCTGAGCGTGCTGCCTACACTACCACGTGCCAACACTGAAGCTGTTACTATTGCTATTGGAGAAAGAGTGGCTGAAATGCTTCTTGCAGATAATCAGTAGAGATAAGATAACTGAGTAAAATATGTGAAACCAATTTAACTATTTACATTTACTTTCACTTTCATGACTGAATAAAGTAAGATAAGAATAGGGGTTAGGGTGTGGGCCTCCGGTATCCTCACTCACTCGGTGAAACACAGCGCAAGCGCTATTTCAGACCGGTTTTCTGTGAGGCCGTGGTATTACTCCGGTCGAGCCAGCCTATTCATGCCGAAGCATGGCTCTCTGGCTCTCATGCCTGGCATGGCGGTTACTTCCCCCAGAATACGACCGGGAGCTGCTGGAGCCGTTTGGCTCCAGGAGGGATGCCGCAGGCGCAGTGTGTCTGGGAAATGTGCTGTAGGTTGTTCCTTCTTTTTATTCATTTTAATTTACAATAGTAAAGTCACTATTGTATTTATATACAGTTATGATGGTATTATTACGGAATTAATCTAATATACAGTTGATACTCGCCAAACTAAATTATTTAAGGGCGAGATGCGCTCTTTTATTAATTAAAATAACCTATGTTACCATTAACTCATATCACAAAAAGAACAAAGCAATTTTTTTTTACTTTTTTTTATTTATTTATTATAATTATTCTCTTGTTTTACAATTTTCCCTTATTTTCTAGTTCTAAATTTACAGATTTAAAAGGACCAGACAGTTCTCGTTAGTGAGAGGTTATCGATGACGACCGTACTAATATTCATTGTGATACAGTCGTCAGCGCCTTCCACCCTAGACAATTGATTACCTTATTATAATTGTCCAGTAATAATTTCACAGTAATAAGATAAAATTTAGACAAATTGTAAAATTAAATCATACAAATAAACAATTTTATTAAAACAGAATAAAATTGATTAAAAATAAAATTAAAACATAACTCTTTTATTTTTTATTTTTTTTCAATCGATTTCATTATCTGGTTATATTTATCTAATTACCACAAGTATGAGTGTATGCGTGTAAATATGTGCATGTGAGTGTCAATGTGTATAAGTAAAAAATACAGCATCTAAAGGCAAATCCCCAGCTGCAAACATGCAAATACAGATACACATGTAAATACACACACACACATATAAACATGAATAAATTTAAATTTAATTAATTTTAATTTTACCCATGCTGTAATTTTTGAGTTGAATGTTCTCCGACATCAACGAGACGCACTGGACTCGCTCCAGCGCTCCTCCCTCAGCCCATTACTAGGCAGCAGAGCGTGGGTTTGGGCTTTTTTTCTAAAGGTTTACGTCCTCGCAGCTCCGAAGAGTCACCGGTGCTGTCCATTCGTCGTGTCGTGTCGTTCAGGTACCAGATTAATGCCCACCACCCCTGGTTAAAGCCAGCGGTGGAGAATTCGTCCGCCCTATGGCGTTCTCTTCATTGTGCCCTCCGTTAAACGGAGGGACACGCCGAAAGTTTCCAAAGAACACTACAGAGGGTTGTTCCTATCTCCTCGGCCGTGGTCGAAAGCGTCTCTCTCGCTCAGCTGGAAAGGCGCTGCTGTCTTCGTTCCCCATTGTGCACCACGTGGAGGTTCTTGACCTCGCACCCCATCCCTGGCTTACCTATAGATCTAGATTCTAACCCAGTTCCAGATGACAGATGAATTTTCTTGATTCATAAATCAGTTAGTTTGTTAGTTTTGCCCCTCAACTCCAAAAATTAGAGGGTAGAAATTTGTATGAGACGGTCACTAATTTTATGCTAGAGGTTATGTTTTTGGTATACGGACTTTTTGTTAGGAACAAAAAAACCCAAAAAAAACAATAAAATACTGATATAAGCAATTTCCAAAAAAGAAATGAAATCCCACCAAAATCATTTGTTCTTAAAGCTTAGGACAATATACTCGTATTGAAGCCTAAAGTAAGACTTGGCAAGTTTTCAAATAGTAAAGCAGACCGAAACCTTCCAGTGTAAAAAAGGACCTGAGCGTACCAGCGGACTGACGACTGATAAAATGTCGAACAAAGCGATAGCCCTGGCTAACAGAAGAGCTTTTTAAACTTTCAAACTTGAATAAGGTCAAGGCTATTTCGTTTTTATTATTTTTTATTAAAAAATCTTGATGACTGTTGTTAAATAGCTTTGGAAGTGATAAGTTAAACTAAATGAATACAAATAATTGTCAACACAAAGTAAATTTATTTTGCTAACTAATGTTAAGATTTAAATTGTTTAAATATAGATCCATTATAATAATGATGAATTTCTACATCACACAAAATTATTATCCAAAAAATAACAATACCTAATTAATTGGACATTTTATTTATGTTAAATAACTATTAAAAATAATAATACAACATGTCGTAGTAGGTCGGAAAATTAACGTCTTTTTTCTCACAATTGTTAAAAACAATAATATTTTTATGTAGGTACAAACCTAGTTAACGCACAGAGTAAACGAGCTTTAGACGAAGGGCTGCGCGTCAAATGCACTGTTTGAGATGGCCTTTATATGTTGAGCCCTGCAGTGTGACCCGCGGTACAACAACACCCGTGTGTTATATAAGTAGCCTAAGTTACTTCTAGAAGTCGGTCCAGCCTTGCCAAAGATTGTCGGAACAAACAAACTGACAGACAAAAGAAAAAAAAAGTGTTTTTGAATGTAAATTCAGAGTGAATAGCTGTTCCTGTCTCAATGAGCGTGCCACAGGGCTCAATTCTCGGTCCTTTTCTCTTTCTAGTGTATATTAATGATTTACCTTTCTTTGTGCAAAATTTCTGTGATGTAGTACTTTTTGCAGATGACACTTAGCTTATTTTTTAAATTGATCGTAATCAGAATAGTTTTGATGATATTAACAGGTTACTTACACTAGTCCAAGATTGGTTTACAAGCAACAACTTCTCGAATAAAACTAAATGTATAAAGTTCACTTTGCCTAATGTTAAGAAACTCAACACGAACATCATAATACATAACGAAATGATTGGTCTCGTAGAGTCAACTATGTTTTTAGGAATAACCTTGGATCATAAGCTTCAGTGGGGCGCCCATATATCGTATCTAGCAGGGAAACTGAGCTCCGCGGCATTCGCTGTTTGGAAAGTTCGCCAGTTAACTAATATTGAAACTACGCGACTAGTTTATTTTAGTTATTTTCACAGTGTCATGTCATATGGTATTCTACTATGGGGCAAGGCAGCTGATATTCAAACCATTTTTGTAATTCAAAAACGGGCAATTCGTGCGATTTACAAACTCAAGGTTCGAGATTCTCTGAAAGAACGATTTAAAGAAATAGGTATTTTAACAGTAGCATCTCAATATATATTTGCTAATATTATGTTTGTACGAAAAAACATACATAAATACAATAACAAAAGTGATCATCATTCACTAAACACAAGGAATAAGCACAAATTAGTAGACCAATATTATCGCATGAACAAAGTCCAAAATTATTATTCATTTGAAGGACTTGGTGTGAGTTTTTATAACAAAATTCCTGTCGAAATCTTGAACTTACCTCTACAAAAGTTCAAGAGTACCGTTAATAACGTCGTATGGAGAGGGGCTATTATACAGTGAACGATTTCTTAACCGACACAATGCCTTGTATATGAATGAGAGTCTGGTATTTAACTTTGTATGAATTATTTGAAAAGATGGTGCACATGAGTTTCTCACCAGCTCTTCTCATGAATGCAATACCCATCGGAGCTGGTACTTGGATTGATTTCAATTTAAACCTTTGAGTTGAATCGAAATCAATCTAAGCTCCGGTAATTCAAATCATTGATTACTTGAGTTACATCCTTTTATCACTGATCAATTCAGTACTTGAGTTTTATTTTATATTTGTATTAATAATGTTTGATGATTGTATTTTTGACGTGTTCAAGTGCCTTTTGGGGCCTATGGAAATAAATGATTTGACTTTGACTTTGTTCATTCAAAATAATGAACAGACACTTAAATTTTATACCTGAAAATGATACCTATTAAATGTATCTAACTAACCACAATCATTCGCTTCCAGCCAACCTCACCTGCACGCGGTGCACCCTGCTGACTAACAAACGAGGCTCTGGCGACCGATCGATGGCGGTATATCCACGCCTCTTGGCGTAACTAAATACAATAGGCTGGAGACGGGCAGCAGCGTCTTCGATACAACAAGTTACGCCCTGCGATCACCAACCCGCCTGCCCAGCGTGGTGATTATGGGCAAAATTCCTCCATGCTTAAGCAACACAAGCCACGGCCCCTAGTTCCCGGCAGTCTCGCTATTCCTGGTCATGGTGGCGACCACGGTAACGGCGTGACAGGGGGTGCTAAGAATCACCGGGTTACGGAAGGCCACCGTAAACGACTGACCCTGGCAACGTTTAACGGCCGCACGTTACGGCTGGACTCGCATCTGGCGCAGCTCGAGGTGGAACTTGGGAAGATTAGGTGGCATATCTTAGGGTTATGTGAAGTCCGAAGAGAGGGGGAGGACACCGTAACTCTCGACTCAGGCCACCTGATGTACTTCCGCGAGGGAGACCAACAATCCCAAGGTGGCGTGGGGTTTCTGGTAAACAAGTCCCTCTCTGACAACGTGGTAGAAATGTCCAGTGTGTCGAACAGGGTAGCGTACCTCATTATCAAACTTACCGAGAGGTATAGCCTCAAGGTAGTACAAGTGTACGCACCGACTTCGGCTCACTCGGATGATGAGGTGGAGGATATGTTCGATGACATATCGAGGGCCCTCCACTTCACTACTAAAACACACTATACCGTTGTTATGGGTGACTTTAACGCCAAAGTGGGAGTACAAACTTGCAGCGAATCGGTAATAGGAACCCATGGATTTGGAAGCAGGAATCATAGGGGGCAAATGCTCGTCAATTTTCTCGGGCGGGAGGTGCTGTTCTTGATGAACTCTTTCTTCAAAAAACGGCCCCAAAGGAAGTGGACGTGGCGAAGCCCCGACGCTTTGACTAAAAATGAGATTGATTGACGGACTTGACGGACAGAAAGCACATATTCAGAGACGTCTCAGTGATCAATAGGTTTAACACCGGTAGTGATCACCGTCTTGTCCGAGGCTCTCTGAATATCGACTTTAAGGCTGAACGTGTCCGTTTGATGAAATCCAGGCTCCGACCAACTCTGCTCCAAACCGCGATGGGATCTGAAAAATTCCAGTCAAATCTGGAAAACCGATTTGCTGCCATGGAAACCACAAGAGACGTAAACCAGAACCTTGAAAATGTGGTTCGGATTCTCAGGGACGAAGGTACGAGATTTTGTAAAATGCAGCGTAAAAGCGGGGAGTCCAAGCTTTCAGAGAGGACATTAGGGCTAATGAGGGAACGACGTGAGAACCCACCTGCCACTTCGTCAGCAAAGCGGGCTCTAAACCGAGAGATCACCAAACTTGTGCGACACGACCTCCGATGCTCCAATACTCTTTCGATTGAAAGAGCGATCGAGCAGAATCGGGGGTCAAAATTGTTCGTACAATCTCTTGGAAGAAGCCACCTGACAAAGTTGACCACATCAGGAGGAGAAGTCGTTGCTTCCAAGCCAGCCGTCCTTTCGGAAGTCGAAAGCTTCTACGGCAGCTTATACGCTTCGCATACATCTCGATCTGATCCCGAAAATGAGGACCCTAGAGCTACATTAACACGCCACAACACCGAAGATCTGCCAGAAGTCAGCATTGATGAAATCGAAATGGCTCTTGGACAGCTGAAAAATGGAAAAGCCCCTGGAGAGGATGGCATTACAACAGAGCTGTTAAAGGCTGGAGGTACACCCGTATTGAGGGAGCTCAAAAAGCTTTTTAACGCTGTCCTGTTCGAAGGGAGAACTCCAGAGGCGTGGAGTAGAAGTGTGGTCATCTTGTTCTTCAAGAAGGGTGACAAGACCATGTTGAAGAACTATCGGTCCATTTCCCTTCTAAGCCACGTCTACAAGCTGTTTTCGAGAGTCATTTCGAACCGTCTTGCGCGAAAACTCGATGAATTCCAACCACCGGAGCAAGCTGGGTTTCGGAGCGGATATGGCACCATAGACCACATTCACACAGTACGGCAAATTATACAGAAGACCGAAGAGTATAATCAGCCCCTGTGTCTAGCATTTGTGGACTATGAGAAGGCCTTTGACTCGATAGAAATCTGGTCTGTTCTGGAGTCCCTGCAGCGTTGCCAAGTAGATTGGCGATACATACAAGTGTTGAGATGTCTCTACAAAGCCGCCACAATGTCCGTCCAAGTACAGAATCAGCATACAAGACCCGTACCATTGCATCGAGGAGTGAGACAAGGGGACGTTATATCCCCGAAATTGTTCACTAATGCAATGGAGGACTTCTTCAAGACGCTGCACTGGAAAGGACGTAGAATCAACATCAATGGCGAATACATCTCTCACTTGCGATTTGCAGACGACATTGTCATCATGGCAGAGACGCTGCAGGACCTACAACAGATGCTGAACGACCTTGCTGACTCTTCTGTACGCATCGGCCTACGGATGAACTTGGACAAGACCAAGGTCATGTTCAATGAACACGTACTACCGGAATCGGTTGCGGTACACGGTGCCGTTCTCGAAGTTGTTCAAAAATACGTGTACCTCGGGCAGACTTTGCAGTTAGGGAGAAACAACTTTGAGGACGAGGTGTGAAGGAGAATCCGGCTGGGTTGGGCAGCGTTTGGGAAGCTTCGTCGAGTCTTCTCATCATCGATCCCACAGTGCCTAAAGACAAAAGTCTTTAATGAGTGCGTCCTACCCGTAATGACATACGGAGCTGAAACGTGGACACTTACGGTACGGCTGGTCCACAAGTTCAAAGTCGCTCAGCGTGCTATGGAAAGGGCTATGCTCGGCGTTTCTCTAAGGGACCGTATTAGAAACGAGGTGATCCGACAGAGAACCAAGGTCATCGACATAGCCCACAGGATTAGCAAGCTGAAGTGGCAGTGGGCTGGTCACATTTGCCGCAGAACCGATAACCGTTGGGGTAAACGGGTTCTTGAGTGGAGACCGCGTCTCGGCAAACGTAGTGTAGGACGTCCACAGGCCAGGTGGAGTGATGATTTGCGCAAGACGGCTGGCAGGAGCTGGATGCGAGAAGCCGAGGATCGAACTAAGTGGCGTGCTATTGGAGAGGCCTATGTCCAGCAGTGGACTGCGATAGGCTGATGATGATGATGATGAACTAATTTAGTATGAGCAGATTGAATTGGAACGGAGTCTTCTGTCGGTAATCCTCAGGACTGCTTTGTGTTTTTTTTATTTTTCACACAGTTCAGTTATTGTTCACCCTTTCTCGTCCAACATCGCAGTTCAGTTTTAGATCTGTATTGAGATCTTCCTTCTCAGAATCAGACGAAGGAAAGACTCAAGGCACCTCACATACATATAAAAACGTAGGAACTGCTTTATTTTTATTTTATTTTATTCAATAGGTGCAGATACAGATAACAGATTAATAAAATACAAAATACACTCTTAACAGTACAATACAAGAAACCTGTCATCCAGTTACAACTGTACACAACATCAACAGTAGACAGTGTTTCCTTTTTATAATTAGATACAAAGTTACAAACGACATAGATATTAACTCTAAAGGTACTAAAAATATAGGAGGAGAGAAGATGAAAAATCAAACTTCCAAGCCAAAGCAATCAAAAGATACTGCCGTTTATGCTGCACATTTTCGACACTTGCAAAGGGAATCAAAACCTACAGGGTATTTTCCGTGAACTCAGATTCTTGAAATTTGGTACGAAGTAACGTCTTTTAGCACAGATAAAAGCATAAATTTTTAGTTCCCTCATACAATAAGCCGTTTTTACCGTGGGAGAGCTATGCTTCGGCATGAATGGGTCGGCTCGACCGGAGTGATACCACGGCCTCACAGAAAACCGGTGTGAAATAGCGTTTGCGCTATGTTTCACCGAGTGAGTGAGGATACCGGAGGCCCATAACCCAACCCCTCCCCCATCCCCATCCCTATCCCCTTTCTCATCCCCCAAAGGTCGGCAACGCACTTGTGACGCCTTTGGTGTTGCGGGTGTCCATGGGCGGCGGTAATCGCTTACCATCAGGTGATACGTCTGCTTGTTTGCCCAATATTCAATAAAAAAAAAAAAAAAAAAAAAAAAAAAAAAAAAAAAAAAAAAAAATTTCAACACTCGCAAGGGAATCAAAACCTACAGGGTACTTCCCGTGAACTAAGAATCTTGAAATTTGGTACGAAGCAACGTCTTATAGCACAGATAAAGGAAAAATTGCGAAAAGCATATTTTTTTAGTTACATCATATAAAATACATAAAGGTTGGTACTGAACCGAACTCGGTGTGCGAGTAGGACTTTCGGGTTCGGTTATTCAATTCTTAAATGCTGACGAGTGGTGATGGTAAGTGATGGTGTTGGCAAAGTGAACACGGTAGAGGTCGCTAGTTTCTTAATTGTCGCTTAACCTTTAACTAGTGACGTGTAGTCTCTCAGGCGTCGCGTGATTTGTAAATTCTCAGAATTGACCACTTCCTCCCGCTTCCCGCGACCCCGAGTCTCAGTAGCTTTTGTTTTAGTGCTCAAACAACCGCGGAAGGAAGCAGATATGTCGTCCGTTGTTTAATAGGTAAGTAATACTAGTTAGAAAATCGGCCGTAGCCTGTGAGGCTACATGTCCCTAGTTGCCATACAAATATTTTTCCAAATGTTTTATTCATTTTAGTGCAAATGGCTGAAATCGCTAAGAAACGTCAATTCCAGCCCAAGAGTTCATCAAAGAGATAATATTACGAGTGGACAGTCCATCATTTGAAGAGGAAATCAATACCCTTTTACTGGCTTCAGACCAATCTGCCAGTGAAGATGACATTGACGAGTTGTTGGTTTCCGATCGTGAACTATTACAGTTTCGTGACCAAGATGATTATTTAGAGGAGAATATTCCAGAAGTGGATAGCAGCAATGACAGGAGCAGTGATAGTTCTGATGAAGGTAGCACGAGCAGCCGCCGAACGAGAAGGTGGCCGATGGTGGTATTCTATCGCATTGTGGACTTGAGCAGCATAAATGCCCATATATTATACAATATGTATCTGCCTAATATTACACACTAAGGAATTTTTTTAAAGTCGTTAGCCCATTCGCTAGTGATACCCCAAATGTAAAGACGTGTTGTGTGCAGTCAATTACCAAGCGAGCTACGGCTAGTGATAAAGCGAGTACTGGGTGAAGATATGGTTGAAGAAGATATCCAAAGACCTGAAACTAGTCAGGGCAAGCGAAGGGCATGCAGTATTTGTCCGCCCAAACTGCACAGAATGACAGTGTAAACATGTGTCGGGTGTTGCAATCCCATATGTCTGCAATGTTCTCACCCCTTGTGCAAGAATTGCCAATGATTTATGCCAAATTGAGAAGGTGTCAGAATTTTTATTTTTTGATTTCAGAAGTAGCTTTTATGTTTTTTTTGCTTTTTCGTGATTAGATTTTAAGTAAAAAATCTTAAATTTGTCATATCATTTATATAACGTCTATTAAAATGGTAAACAAGGATCTCATGTCAACTAAGGCTGAAAAGTACCACAAATAGTTAATTATCTTATTAAAAAAAATATTAAATAAATACTGATTAAATTCATTTAAATTTGTTTTATTACATTCCAATAGTTAAAGATCAACATAATTTTAAATCATCCAGGTGCAATTTTATGAAAAATATTAACTTTGAAAGTAGTAGCCTGTGAGACGTCATGTCCCTTATAGTGTTATAAATTTTTCATGTCACTAGTTAAAGGTTAAGTTACTCTTGTGGTGACGTGACCCTGCAACAACCCGAGACAGGTTGCCCGGTGCTGCCAGAGGGATGCCATTTAGGTCGAGGTACTTTTATACCTCTTACTGCGCTGAGCCTGAGAGTTGTGAAAGTGTCCTACTGCAGGGGTGAGTCGGGGATATACCTCCCGGGATATACCTCAGTCGTCAGATATGGCAGGGAGGACTCCAGAAGCCACCGATGCGGTTCTGGAGCTTTTCCAGTCTGTCGCAATAGGCCACCCCGGTGGAATTTAGAATGAAATATGTTATCCTTTTTATAACAATGACGGAAATTAAACAGTCATAATTAATATTTGCACGATACGTAGCTGTATTGCCCTCCAAATAATAAAAATATTCACTTAAATTATAAACCTACACTTCAAAATACTGCGTAGTGTGTAGAACGTGGTTTGTTGACGCCGTGTGCTGATCTCCATACAATGTTTTGTGGATTCACGTGTAGGTAAGTGGCATTTTCTGGCAAGGGACTAAAGATTATCACAGGGAAAATAATTCTTCCTCTGGTTCGAGAGACCTTGGTAAAGATATTTTTTTTGAGAAAAACTAATATGAAGCAACATCCTCGTAAAACATTATAAATAAGATAAAACAATACTTTAATTATTTTCAAACAAGTGTTAAAAATACTCACTTTTTAGTCTAATAAATGTTCGTGAAACTGTAAAATGAAGGTAATAAAAGCTACAAAAGGAATAAGCCTTTAATAGTTCCATTATCATTATAAAGTAAATAAAAATAAAATAAATAAATATTATTATTATCTTGTCTAAAGTGATTTTGTGATTTACAACAATAAAACCAAAAAATGTAAAAGTGAAGATAGTTTTTTAAATTTGAAATTAAACCTCAACATATGCATACTAAAAGAAAAGAAACGGTACAGTGCGTGAGTGAATATTTGAAAGAAAGAGAAGGTGCTCTCACGTCCAACGGTCTCACCGATGTTACAGTGTTTGTAAACACGCATTGCTATGACTTTAACCAGAGGAAACTTCTTAATGTTAGTTTTGATGGTAGCGATTGTGAAGTGCCAAATTTATAAATCATTAACTCATTTATGAATAGGAATATAATACCGATTTTAAAACCATTGTTCCAGAATGCGATTGCCATGAATTCACATGTAATAGATCAACTAAGTGAGTTAAACAAAAAGTCCGCAATCATAACAGTGTCTCCTATCCTACTACAACCTTATTCATCAGGCACAGTGCGGCTCATGAATAAGGATCCATTATCGGCCCCCGCTATATACGCCAACTATTTAAGCGACGAAAGGGACGTAGATGAAATGGTGCAATCAATTCGTCTTGTGGAACAACTTACAAAAACAACCGCGTTTACGCGAGGGAAAGTATCACTTTTTCAACTTAATCTGCCTGGATGTCCTCACCCTAAGTTGAACACAAAAGAGTACTGGCGATGCTATATACGTCACCTGACGTACCCAGCGTATCACGCAGTGGGTACAGCGTCCCTGAACACCGTACTGGACGAGCGACTTCGAGTTCTTGGTGTGCAGCGTCTTCGAGTCGCTGATCTGAGCGTGCTGCCTACACTACCACGTGCCAACACTGAAGCTGTTACTATTGCTATTGGAGAAAGAGTGGCTGAAATGCTTCTTGCAGATAATCAGTAGAGATAAGATAACTGAGTAAAATATGTGAAACCAATTAAACTATTTACATGTACTTTCACTTTCATGACTGAATAAAGTAAGATAAGAATATTATAATATCAGTAAAGTAGATTTAAGTAGCCATATAGAAGTAATAAAGTAGACATAATAGTAACTAGTTCAGTGTAGGTTAGGTAGGTAGTGTGATAATTCAATATTTATTAATTAATTTGATCAACGCTCACCCAATTCTGAAAATTCAATAAAATACAAAACAAATTTTAACACACGATTTATTTTCTTTTAAACGACCAAGGTTGCCAACATAATACATATCTTATATTATTATCAAGTTTAAATTACGTTCAACTAAGTGTATATTGCTTATACTCATTTTTGTTTTTCAGTCAAGTTTAAATTCCCGTGGGGAATGGCGCCGTAATCGAAATACAGGTTTGTACCTAGTTTGGCAACGGAGCCTCCGTTGCCAAACTAGGTACAAACCTGTACAATCTCATGTCGATTTATAACTCAATCTAGTTTTAATTGACATTTTGTATTTTTTGTTTTCGTGCAATACTATTATTATTACTATTATATATAGAATCATTTGCAACGATTTAGGTACATACGCATTTTTAAAATTATTTTGAGTGGCCTGAGAATTATAAAATATGTACCACTTGTAGAACTTCCCAGTGTTAATATTTGGACCGAGGCCGGCCAGGCATGGTCAGGATCAGGATTGGTCGGAAGATTCTTCCTTTTAATTTCATGGTACATGATACTCTTTCGGCCATGTCAGTAGTAGTTTAAGGAGTTTTAGAAACTCAAGACTGCCTCGTCAGTCTTGTGGTTAGCGGAAGCAACTGCCGATCAAGAGATCTCGGGTTCGATGCCCGGGTCGGACTGCTGTTGGGTTTTTCTTCCAATTTTTTTTTAATAGCAGCTTGGGGTATGGAATATGGCTGTATTTACCGCCCATGCCTCGGAGAGCACGTTAAGCCGTCGGTTCCGGTTGTCATGGACATCTATGGCAATCGTTATTGGGAAGTTAGTGCCCTCTAATATACTGACAATTAGTGCAATATTTGAATTCAATTCACCCTTAGGGTTGCGGTGGTACGATGCCAGTCGCTCCGGGAAAAAATCCTGATATTCATGTAAAAACAGCTGATCTAGCAGCCGACCCCAAATATTCTTGGGAATAATGAAGGCTAGGAAGGTGATGAGTTTTTAAAACTCAATTCTCCTTTTTTATCTATTAAAAGATGTGTTAGTAAAAAGTGGTAGAAGGCTATATTTATAATAATTTTAAATAACTTATATTCGTTGAAACTATGGCCGTGGCAGAGCCATGCTTTAGCACATCAGTGCCGAATCAAACTTCTGTATAACATAAGGAAAACGGATAGTTTAGCAATGAAGATAGAAGAAAAATTAGAGCCACTAATAAAAGAGAACAAAATACTAAACCAAGAAGTGAACACATTCAAGTCGAAAATCCAAAATCTAGAGCAACAAGAAAGAAAGAAGAACCTTATAATACAAGTTATTCAAAGAAACTGAAAATGACAATAAACAAATTTTGTAACTTGTTATGGAGACCCCAAACACAGTAAGCGAGAAAACAGACTGCATCAAGTGGGATAAACGGGAAGTTAGTAAGGTTCGGCGGTTGGGTAAAAATAATGAAAAGAATAACAAACGGTTAATATATCTGCCACACTCGAATGGAGAAAAATTGAGCTACTGAAGAACAAAAAACTATTACTAAAGCATGTGAATATTACTAGTCTTCCCCAAAGAAGTTTTGTAACTCCAAAAGAACCCTAAAATTAAACAAAAAGAAGAGCATGAGAAAGGAAATACAGCCTTGATAAACTGATAATAAAAAGCAATAAAAATACTGTTAAACAAAAAGAGAATTTAAGAATTTCGCCATCACCTGATCAAGAGGGAAAACACAGAGACGACCACAACATCAAAATCTCTTAATCCAAATTTAGAAATATAAATGCATTGGACCTGTTGAACATAACCAAAAACTAGCAATTAAAATACGGAGCCACAACAATACCGAAAAAGTACACCAAAAAAAGAAAAAAGAAATTTTGCATGTAGGTTCTTTATATAACGTAAGTGAGTACTAAAATGGGAATTCCGGAAATGCCATCCCTAAGTGGGTAAAATAAGGGATGAAAGTTTGTATGAAACTTAATATTTCTTCGATGAGTTTGCTTCAAATTTTGTAAAAATATAGTAGAATAAAAGTAATGAAGTTTGTAATAGGTCTTTACCTATGAAATTGCGTTTCTTCAGTACTGGTCATTTTTAATAAAAAAAAGTTTGTAATGGCCCTGTATTCTAAATTCAAATTAATTTTGTTTTAAAACCATGACATTCTATTTACAAACTCAGTCTTTTGTTTTTTGATTAGCGTTATATTTTCATTACATTTGAACATTTTTCGTCATAATGGATACTTTAAAAATTCGTTTAATTATGGAATATGAGTTCCGTCGTGGCACCAACGCGACACAAACGGCATGTAACATCAAAAACGTTTACGGAGAGAACTGTACAAACGAACGCACAACCCTTTATTGGTTTTCCCGGTTCCGTTCTGGAAATTTTGACTTGAAAAATGAAGCTCGTGGTCGTCCGCAGACTTTGGTTAACAATAATGAATTAAAGGCGATTGTGGAAGCTGACGAAACTCAATCTACAGCTGAGCTAGCAGCAGCTTTTAATGTAAGCATCAAAACAATATTGATCCATTTGCGACAAATTGGCAAGGTAAAAAAGCTTGATAGATGGGTGCCCCACGACCTTAACGATCGCCAGCGCAACGTACGCGTCGAGACCTGCCTTTCGCTGCTCAACAGGCAAAGAAATGAAGGAATTTTGAAACGAATAGTTACGTGCGACGAAAAATGGATTCTGTTCGACAATCGAAAGCGCTCAGCAAGTTGGTTAGACCCTGGTTCAGCACCAAAGCAATGCCCTTAACCAAAAATGACCCCTAAAAAGGTGATGGTCACTGTTTGGTGGTCCAGTGCGGGTGTGATTCACCACAGCTTTTTACAAAACGGCATGAGCATTAATGCAGATGTGTACTGTGAAGAACTGGAGAGAATGATGGAGAAGCTTGCACATCTGCAACCAGCTTTGGTCAATCGGTCGTCCCCACTGCTCCTTCACGACAACGCGCGACCCCATACTGCGCAACAAACAGTCTCCAAGCTGCAAGAGCTGGGGTTGGAAGCTCTTCCTCATCCGCCATACTCACCAGACCTTGCACCTACCGAATATTACTTTTTCCAAAATTTAGACAACTTTTTAGTGGGTAAAAAATTCAATTCCCGAGAGGCAGTACAAAATGCCTTTGAAGAGTTTGTTGCCTCCCGTCCAGCTGATTTTTACAAGAAGGGCATCAATAAACTGCCAATGCGTTGGCAAAGATGCGTCGATTGCATGGGTGATTACTTCGATTATCAGAAATAGAAAAGGTTGAAAAAATAAGTACTTTCACTTATTGCATACAAAACGGCAATTTCATAGGTAAAGACCTGTGGGGGAACGGGTATCATGTTCCACCCAACACAAAGGGAGGATCCTCCGACCAGGCGAGGTGATCATGCCTGGCGGGCTACTGCCCGACAGTTGATGTTGGGATGTTGTATACAGGGTCTGTCGTAAATAATGGATAAGTCGTAAACTGGAGTTGGTCCGGCTATGAGACTATTAGAAAATCGTATCTTTTTGCCAGGGTTTCTAACCGTATGGAAATGGCGTAGACTTTTATGTTTTTTTATAAATTTCGCTACTCTTTGCATTCATTCCGTTGCCATTTCGTTAAATTTAGGTATTTCTGTGTCATTTTTTTTGTATTATAGTCTTGAAGATGTGTATTATTTAGTTTTAGTACTGTTTTAGGCGTTTTTAACGTTGGTCATTTTCAAAATTGTCATTTTAAGATTTTTTGTGTTTTTGTTTTACTTAGGGTCAACTTTTGATCATTTAGTGTGTAAAAAAAAAGTACGGCGCTATAGCTGCCCATGATCTTAATAAATTATCTAGTATGTGTAGATTCTAAAAAGGTATAACAATGCATACTTCACAAGTAATATTAAGCTACATGAGCGAGATCAATATCAAGGTGAGAAAATATTTTTTTCATGTAATGTTGTAAATGGTTATAAAACTTCGTCATAATGATTTATTTCTGCCAAGATTCTTTACACAAACACTATGGGGTCACTATTAAGGATATTCAAAAGAAAACTAGGTTGTTTTAGTACGTAAAAATATTTATTCAACAACTTAAACTAAATGTTCGAAGTGTCCTCCGCCGGCAGCTATGCACGCTCTACATCGCCTAATAAACGATCGCTTAATCCGGCGCACATAACCGGCTTCTTCAATTTTTCTCGCTGCTACTTGAATGCGCGCACGCAACTCTTCTACAGAACTTATTGTTTCACTGTATACTTTTTCTTTTATACAGCCCCAGTAAAAGAAGTCCAAGGGGTTCAGGTCTGGCGAACGTGGAGGCCATAAAATTGGCCCCAATCGCCCTATCCATCTATCTGGATAAGTATTATTTAAATGTTCCCTGACACGAACAGCGTAATGTGCTGGACACCCATCATTTTGTAGCCACATCTCATTTCTTATCTCTTGTGGGACGTCTTGCAGTAAACTAGGTAAAGTATTTGCTAAAAAATTCAAATACATATCCGCATTTAATATTGCCGGCAATTCGAATGGACCAATGATTTTGCCATTAATAATGCCAGTCCATAAATTAATTTTAAATTGATATTGCGATCGGTCTTCTCGGATAAGTCTTGGGTTTTCGAGTTGCCAGCTGTGTATGTTGTGAAGATTCAAAAAACCATCTTTTCGACACGTTGACTCGTCACTCCATAAAATTTTATTAAAAAAACTTTGGTCTTCCCTCATCTTTCGCAGCATTATGCGACAAAATGTTATTCTCGCAGCAGCGTCCCTTGGCATTAATGTTTGGACCCTTTGATAATGATAGGGATATAATTCATGCCTTTTTAAAATCCTGTGTACAGATTTTTGAGGTATACCGGTGCGCCTTGAAATTACACTTATGGACGTACCAGGGTCTTCTGCAACTATTTCCAGTAGTTCGGCTGCACTGTGGCGTTGTGGTCGTCCTTCACTCGCCCCGCCTACGCCGGTCCCAGGAAATCGTCCTTCCAAAAATGTGTTGTGCACTCTTATGAAGACACGATAGTCAGGATGCCGGGCATTTGGATATTTTTCCCGATAAACTCTAGCAGCTCTATTGGCGTTGCCATCACATAAACCATAAATGTAATGCATGTTTACGTATTCGGCCGGCGTGTATTGTTGAGGCATGATATACAAAATTTTCCAAAATAACACGTGCAATCGATAGCACAACACGATGCCCATAAATGAGAGCTGAGTTGTCAATATCACCAGGTTAACAAGTCCAAATCACAAAGAAAATCTAAGTCCGATATTAGAAAGCAGTAACAAATTGACGACAGTAATGAAAACGAGAGCACATGCGATGGTCAAAATCACACTGAGAGATGTATCAGGAGTGCGCCCTAGCTAAACGCATGCTAACCTTTTCACACATCGTGAGTGTGAAAGGGACGGTGCATCATGCAGTGTGCCTAGTAACAATGTCCTTTTCACGCGGGGAGACCCTTTGTATTGCTGTCTTTGTTCATTTTTTTACCTGATGATCCTTTTTACGAATAAACTTGTAACATGTTTGTCGCATGTAACTATTAGAGCACATCAATTTTAAAATTAAACACCTTTATGAAATGAGGAGGCATGAAATTTTTTTGACAAAAAACTACCTAGTTTTCTTTGAATATCCTTAATAGTGGCCCCATAGTGTTTGTGTAAAGAATCTTGGCAGAAATAAATCATTCTGACGAAGTTTTATAACCATTTACAACATTACATGAAAAAAATATTTTCTCACCTTGATATTGATCTCGCTCATGTAGCTTAATATTACTTGTGAAGTATGCATTGTTATACCTTTTTAGAATCTACACATACTAGATAATTTATTAAGATCATGGGCAGCTATAGCGCCGTACTTTTTTTTTACACAGTAAATGATCAAAAGTTGACCCTAAGTAAAACAAAAACATAAAAAATCTTAAAATGACAATTTTGAAAATGACCAACGTTAAAAACGCCTAAAACAGTACTAAAACTAAATAATACACATCTTCAAGACTATAATACAAAAAAAATGACACAGAAATACCTAAATTTAACGAAATGGCAACGGAATGAATGCAAAGAGTAGCGAAATTTATAAAAAAACATAAAAGTCTACGCCATTTCCATACGGTTAGAAACCCTGGCAAAAAGATACGATTTTCTAATAGTCTCATAGCCGGACCAACTCCAGTTTACGACTTATCCATTATTTACGACAGACCCTGTATATGCTAATCGGCGCGAGAACCATTTATTTCGCGGTTCAGGATTTGTTGTTACTCCGTGTAGTGCGTTACTTCGTAGTTTAGTGTATCTTCGGTAGATGGCGCTGTAGTATGTTATGTGGAAGTCGCCACAGACCTAATATTTTAGGATTTTTCAATATTCAATCCCTAAAGCGTTAAAATAGGGGTTGAAAAATTCTTTAACGTTTATTTCGTTAGGAAGTTATACACGTGAAATTTTAGACTTATGCTCGTGCTTGATAAAAATGAAATAATACGTTTATTCGTTTTTGGAAATTTTACCCTCTAAAGGTGTGAAATAGGAGATGAAATTTGTATTGAAGTACGTAAGGCAAAGGAGTGTGCACTAATACATAGAGTAATGTGATAATTGCTGACATCCATCTTAACCAATAAATATATTGTCTCGATATGAGAAAAATAATTTCTGATTTTGTGTATCGTTTCGCGGCAAACTGATAAGCAGCTCGGTATGAAAAGCTTGCGGAGCCAGGGAGGGATTCGCGCGAGACCATCGAAGGCGGGCAGACACGTGAGGGCAGACGTCACTGACAGTCATATGCGATAAATAAATTTTTTGAAGTTGTAGGTAAGAATGGATGTTAACTCATTAAAGGATTTTTGACAAATAAATTTTCTTTTTCGTTTCCTAAACTTATTTAGAAAGTCTGACCAATTAAGATTTTGGATTAGAAATTTTGTTATCGTAACATTTACCAGGTCAGTGTTTATTTTTGTTTTCTTTATGTTTCTTTACTTATAATTTTAGTTACACACTTTAAACAGAATTTTCATTCTTAGTATATTTAAATAAAGATTTCCTATCACTTTTTTTTGATTACCAAGAGAAAAATCTTTTTTTTTTCCATCTTGGTTTTTTTTCTTTAGTTTTCTCACTCAATTTGATCTTATGCCATCTTATTATTATTTGGGTGTTTTTAAAATTGGTCGTACACCTTAAACAGAATTTCTATTCTTTATTTAAATAAAGATTTACCATCGCTTTTTTCAGCTTATCTAAAAAATACAAAACATATTTTTCTTAACATTTTCCATCTTAGTTTTTTAGTTTAGTCAAGTACTCAATTCGATGTTATACCATCTTATATATATTTTTGTGTTTATTGACTTCTTAATTAATTATGAAGAAACTGAATTGTTAGTTTTGTGAAATGTACTATCGACCAACTTGAAAGGTGACCCACTTTGACAATTATTCCTGTGTAATCATAAATGTAGTTAGGTTTTCTTCGCTATTTGCACATAGTACGTTTTAGATATAAACATAAATGCGTCATTACGGGTTAGATGTCAATGCAATTTAAACCTTTGTCACCACTGAACAAGATATATTTTTGATACAGCAGTCTTATTTGAATTTCAAATAATATAATCGTTTATAATCCAAACTCTTTTCATTGCGAAGAAAAAGTATTATAATTTGTAAAATGTAATGACATTATGTGTAAGATGTCAAGTGTAGTCAATCTGAAAATATTAAATTAAAAATCTAAGAATATATTTATAACTATAAACGAATCGTATAATGGCCAATTTGGTAGAACAAAGAGCTCGGATTGTAGTGCTCAGTGAGCAAGGTTGCGGCGTTAGAGAAATATCACGTGAGTTAAATATAAGTCGTAACACGGTCAGAACCTGGATCAGACGGCACGCTGAAGAGGGTATCCTTAAAGACCGACGACGACATAATCATGGGGTTCGTCGAATCACAAACCAACAGAGAATGGAAATGCAACACCATTACGAAGAACATCCTTTTACTCGTACCCGCTATTTTGCAGCACGTTACGACGTTTGTCTAGAAACAATTAGAAATAATTTGCACCGCACTGGGCTGCATTACAGACATCATGCTAAGAAAGTTCATTTAACGGATGCACACAGAACTGCGAGATTGAATTTTGCACGTAATTATTTAGATTTCGACTGGACAAACACCATCTTTACAGACGAAAAATCATTTCGCTCTTCTCAACATGGTCGCTTAACTTTGTGGCGTTACGATAACACGCGATACACAGAAGACCACGTAGTGCCTAACCAATCATCTGGCCGTATTTCAGCTAACATGTGGGCATGGATGGATGCTGGAAACATAGGCGAACTTGTCCCTATTTCTCCTCGTCATAACGCTATCAACTATGTCGATTTATTGGAAGAATCAATGTTACCGACTTTGCGAACAGTTTACCCCCGTGAAGATGTGCCAGTATTCTCCTATGTTCATGATAACTGTCAAGTGCATACTGCCAGAATTGTCTCAAATTGGTTTACGGAGCATGAAGATGAATTTACTCTCATTCCATGGCCGTCTAGGTCACCAGATCTTAACCCAATAGAAAATTTATGGGGTTTGATGGTTCAAATGTGGGATAACAGGAACGAGAGGACTAAAGAAGCAATCGAGCTGCATTGTAACGAAATCTGGGATTTCATGAGGGGAAGTGACATTTGCAGTCGTCTAATCGGGTCTATGCGTAATCGATTATTAGACGTTATTGAAAACCATGGCGCTTACACTCGGTTTTAGGTTTAACCAGTAATCCTACAGACCCAAACAATTGGAACCATTATAACCCAAAAATTAACTATTGAGAAGTTTTCTTTTTTATTCGCTTTACGAAGTGAATGCCATTATTTTTAATTTAATAATATGAAATAAACAAAGGTCTCTAATTTTACTGTTTTATTTTACTAATATGTATGACTAGCTGTCTCGACAGACTTCGTTCTGTTAAATAAATGCTTATCTATTTTTGTTCTACAGTACCCTATGCTACCTTTGCGGTACCTCTACCCTCCTACCTCAAGTCTACCCATTATCTACACTATCTACACTAATATTATAAAGAGGAAAGATTTGTATTTTTGTATGTAACGAATAAACTCAAAAAGTACTGGACCGATTTTATTTTTACCGACCGATTAAATAGGGTTCCGTAAGATATTTGCGTTTTTCGTTTATATAATAAGAGCGGAGCACCAATGAAGAATGTTTAAAAAACGGGGGAATTTTTTTACGCTACGGGCAATAGAAGACGCAAACGAAGTTGCGGGGGTCAGCTAGTTCGAAATAAAGTCAATCCTATGTCTCAAACAAATATACAATTAAATCTTTCCTAATATACCTATAGATAAGGACGTTCACTGGCTAACAAACTTTTTCGTGCAATACTTATCATAGTATACGTCTATGTCTATGTCATGGCTTTGTCAGTGTCTAGTAGAATGATAATGGTTCGTCACTTATGAAACGCATGTTCAAGCTAATTTCAACCTAATGGTATAGAATAATTGTAGGAAAATGACTCTAAGGAGGGTCATGAATCACTTTGGTCCACTGTACTCTCCGAATCTTACAAACACACACACACACATACACACACACACACACACACACACACACATACACACACACACACAGACGCATACACACACACACACAGACACACATATACACGCGTACACACATAAAAATCTATTATTTTGATTGTAATATATAAGGGTATTACTTGCTTTTTTTTGTGATTAACCTCTGTATTTTTCTTTTTTCCATAAAATCATAATTATGTCATTTAATTCCGAGAGAGAACACTGATCTCTGTAACACAGGTCATTGAACCTAGCTCAGAGATCAGGGAGCTCAATATAATTTGTAAAAAAACGTTTTATGGCAATATTTTTTTTTATTATTATTTTATCTTAAGATGTTGGTCGAGGCTCTTGGCTATCAATCCGTGAGCTGATACGACTATCGGAACAATGATCACCGAATCCACATTCCACATATCGACAATCTCGTGAGATAAATCCAAATATTTTATTTGTTTTTCTTTTTCGACTTTCACGAGATTCTCGTCAAGAGGAACGGCGATATCGACAATCATTGCGCGGCGCTCTTATCGATTTATCACCACAATATCAGGCTTATTGGCTACAATAGTCCTGTCAGATCGATCCCAATATAACGTATATAACGTATTTAAGGGCAAGTTGCTGATGTACGATCCTGGCTACTTGGTTGTGCCTATGCAAATACTCGCCGTTAGCAAGACGAGAACAACCAGAAATAATATGCCTGATAGATCTCCAGGACGGTGACATGGCCGACAAATGTCGACCGTACCATCCTTCAGGATATATTTCCGATAGTTATTCGTCATGATAACTTCGTCCATAATCGCACAGACAAAACCTTCGGTTTCTCCGAAGAGATCACTATACCGTAGCCAGGACGTAGATGCTTTGAAATCTATATCAGGCCCATTTAGGGCCCGATAGAATCGACCATGGAGTACTTTGCCCTTCTATACTTCCCTGCGATCATTAGTACTAAGTACTACGGGCTTGCGCCAATTCTCTTTAGCCACTCCACGAGCCGAATCTATTTGTGCCTATACCGATCCCATTCTGGAGACTACGAGACAACTAAGCTATTCGAACATCTCAGTCAGGCAGTAGACAAAGCGCAGGAACAGTTCCCGACCGCCGAACTGGTGTTTCTGGGAGACTTTAACGCCCACCATGAGTCCTGGTTGGGATCTTCCAGAACTGACCACGCGGGACGGACTGTCCACGCATTCGCTCTCACGCATGACCTCACCCAGTTGGTACTCCAGCCCACCAGGATACCAGACATACTGAGTCAAGCGCCTTCCTTGCTGGACCTTCTGCTGACGAGTCAGCCTGAGCAGTACAGTGTATCGGTGGTCGCCCCTCTGGGATCCTCCGATCACTGCCTGGTGTCCACCACTGTGCCTCTTGTTGCCCCCCCACGAGCAGTGGCAGCAAAAAGACGGTTATGGCACTACTCGTCTGCAGACTGGGATGGACTATTTCGCATCTATCCCGTGGGCACAACGCTGCTTTAAATACAATGATCTGTCGCAATGTGCGGCAGCTGTGGCCGGCGAGATCACTGTCGGAATGGAATGCTACATTCCCTACAGTGAGGTCGCCGGCACAACGACCCGTCGCTGGTTCAATCGGGAATGCGCCCATGCAGTTGCCCAAAAGCAATCGGCCTACCGCGCATGGACCAGGGCCCGCACTCATGGCCACCCCGACGTGGATCGACTTAAAGCAGCGTTCAAGAAAGCCACTAGGGAATGCAAGAAGGCTTACATCACAGCGGATGCCCAGCGCATTGCGCGGCTTGGCCACGAACTCGCCGCATACCCTACGGGTAGCCGAAAGTTCTGGCGATTGGCTAAAGCCGTGCAGTCTAACTTCTGCCAGCCCTCGCTACCACCGCTTAAATATCCCAACGGATCACTTGCCCATCAGCCGCAGGAAAAAGCAAAACTGCTTGTCGAGCTCTTCGCGGCTAACTCCCGAATCGATGACCGCGGCATGCACCCACCTACCATACCGGCCTGCGATGCAACAATGCGGGATATTCGCATCCGGCTGAGTGATGTTCGTGCGGAGCTTCGGTCACTCGACGTTCGGAAAGCCAGTGGACCCGACGGTATCCCAGCGGTGGTTCTTAAGAACTGTGCACCAGAGTTGTCTCCGGTTTTGACGCGCCTGTATCGCCTTTCATATTCCTCGGGAACAATTCCGGAGGCCTGGAGGGAGGCGAATGTTCAGCCCATTCCCAAAAAAGGCGACCGCTCCAACCCGGCCAACTACCGCCCAATAACTATCACCTCCATTATCTGCAAAGTGTTCGAACGGATCATAAACAAGCAATTGGTCCACTACCTGGAGGATCACACCCTACTTAATGATCGTCAATATGGTTTCAGGCCGAACCGATCCACGGGTGATCTTCTAGCGTATGTCACACACCTTTGGGGTGAGGCTATTGACAGGCATGGGGAATCTTTGGCTATTAGCCACGACATGGCCAAGGCCTTTGATAGGGTTTGGCACCGTTCGCTTCTCTCCAAGCTACCGGCATTCGGCTTGCCCCCCAAACTCTGCAACTGGGTTGCCGCATTCCTGCACCAACGCCGCATCAGAGTACTTTGTGACGGCGCGGCCTCCGACGTTCAGTCGATTAACGCAGGAGTGCCGCAGGGTTCTGTCCTGTCGCCCACGCTGTTTCTTCTGCATATCAATGACATGTTAGCCCTTGGCAACATTCATTGCTATGCAGACGACAGCACAGTTCATGGACGATATTTTGGGCGCCCTGCAGCAAAGCCAACAGATGTAGAGAATAAACGACAGGAGCTTGTCGCTTAGCTCGACCATGTTCTGGGCCGCATTTCACAATGGGGCTGCGAGAATCTGGTCGAGTTTAACGCCAAGAAAACACAGGTGTGCACGTTCTCTGCCAAAAAATCTCCATTCCTTCCCCTTCCGACTTTTCAGAACACTCAACTACCATTACAAGGCAGACTCGATATCCTGGGCATGGACATCTGCTGCGACCTCAACCCGCGCGAGTACGTTGAGAGCGTCACTAAGGCGGCCTCGCGGAAGTTAGGCATTCTTAACAGGGTGAGACGGTTCTTCTCGCCGGGGCATCTGTGTCTCCTTTATAAGACTCAGGTTCACTCGTGCGTGGAGTACTGTTCACACCTTTGCGATGGGGCCGCGCAGTATTTTTTTGATGCTCTCGACCGGTTGCAACGGCGAGCAATTCGCATTGTCGGCAATCCTGAGGTCACCGAGTCCCTTGAACCTCTGCAAATGCGTAGAGAAATCGCCTCTATGGCAGTCCTCTGTCGCCTATATCACGGGGAGTGTTCTGAAGAGCTCTTCCAACTGAGGAAGGGAGAAGGGGGGATCCCCTTCTCCCTTCCTCTACAGGACAACGCGTGCTGGCCTCAGAAGTCACCGCTTCAGAGTGGAAGACATACACTCTCGCACTCATCGATTCGGCTCTTCCTTCCTGTGCCGAGCGGTTAAAACCTGGAATTCACTACCAGCGCATGTGTTTCCGTCCAACTATGATCCCGGGTCCTTTAAGCGGGGCGTGAAAAAGCATCTCACTAGGCCGCCATAGTGCTGGTCACCATGCTGCACTGTCCTTATTTGCATTGAGGATGGTGACCACCACTCTTGAATTCTGTTGGTGCTTTCCATCAGGCAGGGCAGAGTCATTTTGGAAGATAAAGTATAAAAAAAAAAAAAAAAAAAAAAAAAAAAAAAAAAAAAAAAAAAAAAAAAAAAAAAAAAAAAAAAGCCAGAGCGAGCGGAGTGAGCCTGGTATCCACTGTAACTACACTACGATGGCACTCCCACATCAGTTTGTAGAAAATATTCTCTAAGATTGTATACCTCGCGATTGTGTAGGGTCTTGATATTTAGTAATCCACGACCCCCTAACCTTCGCGGGATATACAATCTCATAACCGATGAACGTGGGTGGTGCATTCGGAATGCAGTCAACAATGTACGGACTCTCCTATCAATGGCATCTAATTCAGTCTGAGTCCATCTAAGTACACCAAAGGAATACATTAGAACCGGCATAACCCAACCATTGCAGGCCCGTACCATGTTACCGCCTGACAAAAGACTTTTAAGTACTTTTTTCTGGCGGCTTAAGAAGCGTTCCCGCAACGTTTGTTTCACGTCAGATTCTGGCATTCCTAAGGACTGTGAAAAACCTAGATATTTGTAGGTTTCGGTTGCAGACAGAGATCTGAGTTTTGTGGAATCTGAAACCTCTATACCTTCAGATTCCACAATCTCACCTTTTTTTACATACATAACTGCACACTTGTCTACACCAAATTCCATTTTGATAGAATTACTAAAGTTTTCCGTAACCTTTAGTAATGCTGTCAATTGTAATTTAGAAGGGGCAAGTAGTTTCAAATCATCCATGTAAAGGAGGTGAGATATAACTCGATCATCTTTCTGCAACCTGTAGCCTAACCCTGAACCCTCTAATAGAGTGCTCAGAGGGTTCAAAGCTAGACAAAACCACAAGGGGCTCAGACTGTCATCTTGAAAGATGCCTCGCTCGATCTTTATAAGTACGTCGTTCATCGCAGACTGCCGACACCCAGGATAGCGAAGTGCTGTTCTCTATTGCCCTATACACACCTTCAAGAAAGTGCACAGAGTTGTATCAATTTTATACAACTCAAGCACCTTCAAAAGCCATGTATGAGGAACGGAGTCAAAAGCCTTCTTGTAATCCATCCAGCATGTCGCCAGGCTCTTACGATTACGACGCACCTGCTGGCTAATGGTCACGTCTATGATAAGGAGCTCTTTAGTGCCACGGGTCCCACTTCTACATCCATTCTGAGAAATAGAAAGTATCGAATTGTGATTAATATGTGTTGTAATTTTGAGTCTCAGAATAGATGTCAAAAGTTTGTACAAAGTTGGTAAACATGTTATTGGCCTAAAATTTTTGGGATCCATGGCATCACCAGATTTGTAAAGTAAATGGGTTATACCAGTGGTCAAAAATTGTGGTAATGAACCCGAATCCAATGCTGTCTGGAATTGAGATGCTAAGCACGCATGTGAGCTTCGGAACCACTTAAACCAAAAGTTGTGCAGTCCGTCAGGACCTGGTGCTTTCCAATTCGGTAATGAACGGACCGCACAACTTACATCCTCTTCATCGATGCTAATAGGTTCCATAGGTAACAAAGACTCATATGAGCGCTCAACATCCCGATACCAATCACCTTCTGTATGAGTGACAGGCACAGACCAAATACTATGCCAAAACGAATTTGTGGCATTTTCATCTGGAACTTGCCCATCACGTCGTTTATTATTATTATTCTTAAGTTTTTTAGATTTAGTGGTTACTTTGAGATAACATCCTAATATCTTTTGTACATTGTTTTTAAATTGTTGTGCTACGAAGTGTAAACTGTTTTACCCGGTGTTCAATAAAGTTTGTTCTACATTTTTGAAATTTCTGGATTTAATTTAGATAACACCTAATTATCTTTCTTATTTTTATTGGTATTAACTTTTAGTATAAATATAGCTGTAGAGTAGAAACCTGTGAATATTGCGGTGCGATATTCAAGTAAACGTTTTAGTGCTTTATAGTCGAATTATTACTCTGCAATGACAATTAATAAATCACAGGGCCAAGTCGTGCGCAAACTAGCCTGGTTTTACTAGTGCTGACCTCGAAATCAGTTATCAGTATTTCCGCTTTCCAAAAACATGGATTTTTGAAAACCCAAACCCTAAGTATGTACATACATAATGAATGCAAAGTGATTCCTATATAGATTTGCTTCAAATATACATATTAACTAAAAATAGAGCTGCACTGTTTATTAGAATGCATTGCAATATCTACTTCTGTGCGAGCGAAGTCGCGGGCAAAAGCTAGTTTAAATTATATAAGGGAAACATAAAAAAAAATATTGACGAATTCTTTACAATTCCCATGATAACAAAAACAATTGTAATCTTAGAACAATGACGGACCCAATGTCTTTAACATAACCAGCTTAATGACAGTCGGTACCTTTCGTCGCTGTGTTACATACGTAGAAAACAACATTGTTAAGTCATCCTCACTGAGTGAGCTTGGGGATTTCAAGTGATTCTGTTCAGTTGAGTTATTTGCAATGTCGTCATCGGTTCACCAGAAGTGGCGAACAGCGAGCGTCTTCTCCAAGTAAGTAAACCATTAAGTAGTTCGGTAGTGGGATAGTTTCAGGCCAATTGATCTTCCTGTCCTAGGAGAGAGTTCTCTTAAGTCATCATCAACAACTATAATGTCCCACTGCTGGGCTCGGGTCTCCTCTCAGGAGAGGGCTAAGGCCATACTTTTGTCCCAATTGACATGAAATTAATAAGAATAAAACTTTACACATTCTAATTTTTTTTTAAATTCTTGACCCTTAACTCGATAATTAGAAATATAAAAAACTAGCGACCCGCCCCGGCTTCGCACGGGTGCAATGCTGATACTAAATACACGTTGTATATAAAACATAGCTGACCCACGCAACCTCGTTTGCGTCTTATATAGCCCGTAGCATGAAAATTTTCGCAAAATAAGTAACTTTTCTGGTTGATTTTTACACCTTGTGTCCGAAAAACCCAAATATCTTACGGAACCCTATTTTTTTCCAAAATAAAATATAGCCTATGTAACTCGTGGATAATGTAGCTTTCGAATGGTGAAAGAATTTTTAAAATCGGTCCAGTAGTTTTTGGGCCTATTCATTACAAACATACAAACTTACAAAAATAGGTACAAATCTTTCCTCTTTATAATATTAGTATAGATAAAAGAATAAAATGATTTATATATACACCAAAATCTGTTATTATGGAGTAATACTAATTCTTTCCTAAATAAATTTGAGCCACGTTGAGTCCGTGTGCTAATAGATTAAGAATAGGGATTGACACCACCCCTATTCATCTCATGGGTGTCGCAAGAGACGACTAAGGGAGCAAACTACGCAGGACAACACCACCGCAAAGACAAGAAACACTTAAATCAAACTGTTGCCAGCACTTAACTGATGACCTGATCAGCGTATGTCTATGTCCAGCAATGACAGCTGTTGGTCCTGCGCCTAATCTCACCCCGATCGTATCGGTTAACCGTCCCATCGGATTATGAGAGAGAGGGAACAGAGAGTGTACCTATGTTTGCGCACATACTTGTACACTCTAAAATCTCCTGCGTAGTTGGCTGGTTTTCGTTATGACTGGCCGCCGTGGCCGTTATCACCTAGGAGAATATTAATATTAGTGTAAAATTATGATGATGTACAATCGTTGATATTATCAATAAAACCTGAGATTTAGAGACTGGAGTTATATAATAATATATATATAACAATAATGTTTGTATGATCTGCAAATATTTGTTTGGGTGTTTTCTATATGTAGTACAGTAGTATATATTATGTATTTCAGTCAATCTAAAATTCATAGTACAAGCTCTTGTTAGTGTGAAACTACATGACCTCATGTATCAGATGTCCGAAATACTCGTATATCAATTATAAACACAATCTTATACAAAGACAATAAATAATAGTTTATTAATTGTTAATTTTAATTATTTTAAGACCAATGCATTCCATAATTGTATTGCTAAACGGTAAATTATTTATCAAGGAAAATAGTATAATGTTATTAATAATATGTTAGTGACATGTAAGTGTATCCGCAATCACCAATAATAATATTCTAAATCTCACCCTCATTTATTTTTTACTTTACTTTTATTATTATTAATAGTTTATCCAAACTAATATTATAAATTCGAAAATTGTTTTGTCTGTTACACTCACGGTAAACCACTGAAACGATTTGGATGAATTTCTTTTTGGTGTTCGATAATTAGACTTCTTTTTGTAGCGCAGCATCTGACATACGCAGGCGGAGCAGTTAAAAGCTTGTTATGTTATACAATTACAAGTAAATGTCAGTAACCTTAGTTTGAACTTTGACTACCTCTGTAGAGAGTAAGTTTTATAACTTAACTTTACGATTTAAAATTTTAGCTTCGCCAGAGAATACCATCGACAACTTTTAAAGCTGGTATATATTTAAAGTATGTGTTGATTTAGAAAGAAACGAGTGCCTTAATTTATAGAGAATTACCGGTAATACTTTATAACCGCGAGTAATGCCGCGGGACTAAGCTAGTCAAAAAAAGTAGCCTTAGTTACTTCCGATATAGGAAGTGACAATTCCGTCAAAATCGGTCTTGCCGTTCCAGAGATTAACTGGCAACGCTGTTACCAAGATGCAGCACACCCTAAACACTCTTCTCAGCTGGCTGAAGGACCGGACACTGCCACAGTTGAAGCTCATAGGGTAGAAAACCCTATGAGCAACAACATTTGTCACAAGTGGGTTGCCGGCTTTTGGGGAATGGGGAGGGGGAATGTTTCACACCGGTTTACTGTGTGGCCGTAGTATCACTCTGGTCGAGCCAGCCTCACTGGCTCTCCCACGATAATCGGTAATCTCACGGTTTTATATGCGTTTAGTAAATTTATATGCATTTATTAATTTGAAAGTAACAAAAACACTTCAACTTCATTAATTGTATAGATCAATTTACCATTTCACTGCCTCGGTGGCGCAGTGGTAGCGTATGCAACTGCTGTGCTTAAGGTATCAAGTTCGATTTCCGGGTCGGACCAAATGTTTGTATGTTCTGCAAATATTTGTTTCGGAGTTTGGGTGTTTTCTATGTATATTATGTATGTACTTACAAAAAAAATGTTTATGTGTAATAATATGTATTTATTAAAGTTGTCTAGCACCCATAACACAAGCTCTGCTTAGCTTGGGACTAGATGGCGTGGTGTGTTAGATGTCCGGAATATTTATTTATTTATTTAACTTTAACTTTCGCTTCCTTTTACACGTACCCTCCCAATTTATTGATCTAACCCTTTGATTACATAATGACATATTTATGACGTAAGTATGATTGAAATTGTAGTGGTTTGGTAATATTTAAAAGAAATACACTGAGTGTTGAATGTTTATCTGTATATTGCAGGATCGCATTCCTGACAGTAATAGCGTGGTGGACAATATTTGTAGCTGTCAACATTATACTGAATAATGACTATTACACATTTCCTGAAGGCATACAGTTAAAGAGTAAGTTTATATTAATACTAAAACAGAATTGAATTACTGTGCTATGACTAAGCTAATATAATTGCATTCGAGAAAATTTGTACCTAACTAATCTTAGTGGTATAAGATTCTTATAGTAAGATCCCAGGGCCGCCAGACGTCACGTATTTTCTGACGAACGAAATGTGGCTGATTGCGTAGTGGTAGTATGTACTAAGAACGCATGCCTACCTGCTAACTTGATTAGACGGCCAATTTTCAGGTATCAGGTAATCAAGGTACTTAAAAACATAACGAACCTCACGTAAATTCTGA
Organism: Spilarctia lutea; assembly: GCA_916048165.1. Classification (NCBI taxonomy): domain Eukaryota; kingdom Metazoa; phylum Arthropoda; class Insecta; order Lepidoptera; family Erebidae; genus Spilarctia; species Spilarctia lutea. The sequence continues at coordinate 390,366 of OU696480.1, forward strand.
AAGCTGATTTTCACGTATATTTTAGGCAATATCCTTAAAAATAAGTCGCCAATACTCCCAGACACTTTCCGTGGGCCGATTTGCTTAACAGACGCTTTCAAGCTACCAAAATAATGACGTAACTTCACGTAAATTCTGATGCTCCATTTTTATATATGTCTACCAGACAACTATTTTAAAACCTCTTACAAAAAGACAGACCATCCAAGGGGCCAATCATCCCCTAAATTCAATTTTAATATCTCTGTGGGTAAGAGCGCGAGGACATTATCCACACGCATGAGACTGAGTCAGACATGTATTAGGATATATTGACTTCTCTGTCTCTCTGTCTCTCTCTTACAGTTCACTCATATCAATTGATTATTAATTTTAAAAGAAAATCATTAAAAATTAAATAATCAGGTAAATAATTAAAAATTAACTTGTAAAAAAATGCTCATTTGACTACCATAATTCTTGAATTTTATCGTCCCGGGTAAAAAAATTATATATAATTACGTATGGAAATTGGCCCTATATAATTATATGTAATGAATTTCTTCGATTTTGTATAATTATATATAATTATGAATAATTATACGAAATCGCGAAAAATCGTTACATATGTGGTAACTTCCACATACAGCGTCATCTACCTCAGATACACTGCACTACGGAGCAACGTACAACACAAAGAAACTACCAATCCTGAATCGCGCAATAGAAGTTCTCGATCGTTCGCCGAAGTTTTGATGGTACCAGCACTGCGGGTGTAGTCTATACGCCGAATGTGATCGTGTCAAGTTTGAGCGGTGGCGGCTACGAATACTATTTTTCGATCTACCGCGTTCCCGTGACATTCTGTCGATTTTTTCTGTTGACATCGTGACTTGCTTGGTTAACGCGGCCATTTCAGAACATTCACTACTGCGCGACGTAGAAGCGATTGCTAATGTTGAGGCTGCTGGTGCTTGCAAGCCGATGACGTCGTTTATCCGGTCAACTAGGTCAGCCAGGTCCTCCATCCTTACAGAAGAAAGCAAAGAGAAACAAACAGAAGTGTAGCAAGTATAGTTAGCACGATTCATTGGATAATTTTACGAAATCGCAAAAAAACCATTACTCAACGGACACAGTAGAACACTGAATACTTTTCTTGTGAGCAGTGCTGCCGGATACTGAGTCAACTGTAAGAGAGAGATAGAGATACAGAGAGGCAGAAAAGTCAATATACCCTAATACATGTCTGACTCAGTCTCATGCGTGTGGATAATGCCCTCGCGCTCTTACCCACAGAGATATTAAAATAGAATTTAGGGTATGATTAGCCCCTTGGATCGGTCTGTCTTTTTGTTAGAAGGTTTTAAAATAGTTGTCTGGTAGACATATATAAAAATGGAGCATCGGAATTTACGTGAAGTTACGTCATTATTTTGGTAGCTTGAAAGCGTCTGTTAAGCAAATCGGCCCACGGAAAGTGTCTGGGAGTATTGGCGACTTATTTTTAAGGATATTGCCTAAAATATACGTGAAAATCAGCTTTCAGAATTTACGTGAGGTTCGTTATGTTTTTAAGTACCTTGATTACCTGATACCTGAAAATTGGCCGTCTAATCAAGTTAGCAGGTAGGCATGCGTTCTTAGTACATACTACCACTACGCAATCAGCCACATTTCGTTCGTCAGAAAATACGTGACGTCTGGCGGCCCTGGGATCTTGGACTATCTAGAGAGAGCTGTGTTCTACTAAAGAACTAACAAAAAAATTACTGGTACCTTACTTGAAATTTCCAAAACGGAAATGCTTGACATTATTTATTTAACCACTTAAGTAAATCTGTACATAGATACTAACTTTAACAATGAAATATATATTAAATACCTTTGCTCATTCTCGTAAAACGAAAGTCAACTAATAAACATTAACATTTCAGACGGTCAGAAGTTTGACTATATAGTTATAGGGGCTGGTGCGGCAGGCGCTGCAGCAGCTGCTAGGCTTGCACTCGCTGGACAGGATGTTCTTCTTATCGAAGCTGGTGGGGATCCTAACCTTATGTCTAAGGTAATTTGATGCAGCAAATTATGTTCTATCGCTGTTTTAGTCCTTGGCACTTTTAAATTATCCGTGTAGTGGCGGATTTAGAAGACGTACTCGTAGCTTAGCGTGCAGCGGAGAGCACGTTAAGCTGTCGGTCCCGATTGTCATGAACATCTATGGCAATCGTTATTGGGAAGTTAGTGCCCTCAAATATACTGACAACTAGTTCAACCTTCGAATTCAGTTCGCCCTCAGGGTTGCGGAGGTCCGATGCCAGTCGCTCTGTGTAAAAACTGATATTCAGGTAAATCCGGTTGAACTAGTAGCTGACCCCAAATTATCATGGAAATAATAAAGGCTAGGAAGATGATGAGTGGTGGATTTAGAAGAGTAATTACCTCATAAATGTCGTGGGGTGGGTGACTAAGGGAGCAAATTACGTAGGACAATATCACTGCAAGGTGAAGGATAAGTTGAAACAAACCCTATACCAACCGGTCTAGCCAGCGAGGTTTAGCGTGGACTGTAACGGCTATTGATGATGAACCTTCAAATTATACATTTGTGAATGCTATCGATGACTCAATCTAAAAACAAACATCATCAAGGCAAAGATTAAATCGGGTTCTCACAAAGGTAGTGTGTGTACTTCAAAAAGGTCGGTAAAACAATTTACTTCCCTTTAAGAAGGTTAGCAAGTGGTAATAAAGTAAGTAAAAGTAAAGTACGTGAGTTTATTGCTAATGACATGCCTCCATAGTTAATATTTGGTACAAAATAAAAACTATTAGATTGAAGAAAGAAATCAAACAAACGATAACTTAGTATAACGTGCAGTATAATTGTTTCTAAAACATAATTTTTTGTTCGTAATATTATTGCTGTTTGAATTAATTGTTATTTTTATTGAGTTTTTATATCGTTAAATATGTGTAAAATTATGTGTTTCTTTATGCACTCGTAAAGAAATCGATCTAATAATATAATACATGTACGTAATATATAACTTATATATTACGTACATGTATTATTAGCCTATTGCATGGTATAGGTCTACAACATAACAAGATGATAGTGATTAGTAATATTCTGCGTAAGATCTACTTTAAGAAATATTTAAACTTCTTTCACATCTGAACAAATTTCAGTTTTGTTTATTTTTATAGCTTTATAGCTTACTAATCATATACATTTCTTTTAAGTGAAAAAAGTTAATGAAATAAATTAGGTATGCATTTTCTTCAGATACCGTCTGCTGCCATGGGACTTCTGGGCTCCAATCTAGATTGGAATTATAGAACGATACCAAACAATGTCTCGTGTCTATCATCACACGGCCAACAGTGCCGCTTCAGTCGCGGCAAATGCCTCGGTGGTTCCACCTCTATCAATTTTATGATACACACACGCAGTGACAGGAAGGACTTTGATAAAATTACCACCCCGGGCTGGACCTACGATGACGTTATGCCCTATTTTCTTCGTTACGAAGGATTACAAGACCTCAGCCAACTTCCATCCTCTTCTAGACCTTACCACAATACTACTGGACCTTTACAAGTAGGCTTTTTTAGCAACTCTCAAAATGTATGGCATTCCAGGTTAATACGGGCTTATAAGTCGTTGCATTTCCCTTTTAACCCTGATGTCAACGCGCAATCACGAATTGGTGTGACTAAGGTTATAGGCTACGTATACAAAGGGGAGCGGATGAGTACCGCTCGGGGATATTTAGCAAGAGTAGATGTAAAGAGGAAACTCGAAGTAGCGAAGAATACTATGTGCACAGGTTTAATAATTAATAAAAAGAACATATCTCGTGGTGTCATTGTTATGCAGGGTTCAGAAAACTTGAAATTGTACGCTCGAAAAGAAGTTGTATTAAGCGCAGGAACAATTGGGACGGCACAAATACTGATGTTATCAGGTATCGGACCAGCTGAACATTTGAAAAGCATGAATATACCAGTAAAAGTAGATCTGCCTGTTGGCAAAAAGATGACGGATCACGTGCTACAAACATTAATGGTCCAAATTGATTCAGGTTCGGGGACTCTACACAATATAAAACTATTGACTTCGACCGTCATTGAGTTAACTAAACTGTTCATTGCGAAACGAGGTGCGTACACATCCAACGGTCTCTCCGACATCAGTGTATTTGCTAACACGTATTGCTATGACTTCAAACAGAGGAAACTACTAAACGTAAGTTCAGATGGTAGCGACTGTAACGTCCCTAACTTACAAGTTATCAACGTGTATGTCGAAAAGAATGTATTTTCATTTTATAAATTACTATTCAAACACTCTATAGACTTAAATGACAACGTAATGGACCAAATCATTGAGGCAAATAAGAAATATGCGATAATTTTAATGTCTCCCGTATTGTTAGAACCTCGATCGACAGGCAACGTGCGACTGGCGAGTAAAAATCCTTCAGTGCCACCTGCTATATACCCAAACTACTTAGCAGACGAAAGAGATGTGGACGATATGGTGCGTTCCATTGGGATTGTGGAACAAATGATTAATTCACATATATTTAAGAAAGGGAATGCATCATTCTTAAAGCTAGAATTTGAAGGATGTCCTCGGTATGAGGTGAATCGACAAGAATATTTGCGGTGTTACGTCCGACACATGACATTTGCAGCGTACCACGCAGCAGGCACAGCGCCTTTAGGTAAAGTGGTCGATACGCGTCTGCGGGTGTTCGGTGTACGAGGCCTTCGAGTCGCTGACCTAAGCGTGCTGCCGAGCGTACCACGGTTCAATACTGCATCTATAGCTGTTGCTATTGGGGAGAGAGTTGCTGACTTCTTGCTCGAAGATGTTAAAGAAACATTGTAATTTGACAAACGTAAATGTGTTAATACTGTACCTGTACATAAATAATAATTAATTAAGGATTTTAATAAAACAAATTGCAGAATACAGTATCATAAAATGATCAGTACAAAATAAATTTATGTTTTAATGGTTGTTTACCAATTTGTACAATTTTATATCTGTTAAAACGCTTGTTACGTACGGTACCCTACAGGGTATCGTAGACGTTGCATATTACACGACAACCAAGGACATCGTCATGTGCGGTGCCGAGGTGCCGACTCAGCAGTTCCCACGCAAGTGAGGACCAGTGACGTCAATGGCAATGCGAAGCGCCGACACAGCAAAACTCGACTTTATTATAATTAACAGAATTATATTCATTCTATTTTCTTACATCGAATTGGTTTCACCTTTTTATAGTTGTAATTTCTTTTCATTTTTAATTAAATTAATTATAAGTAACTTGGGTTTTTTTTCGATCCTCTGGCTGCAGTTAACGTAATTCGCTTATAAATAGTACAAAACAGAAACTGAAAAGTATTTAAAATAATCTTACTAAAATTGTATGATAATGTAAACAGTAAGTATATTTAAGTTGGTGCTAAAACACAAATAAATCGTCATCGTTGTTAAGTGAAGCTAACTTAACTTTATTTACTGATTAGTTTAAGTTCCTATTGCAGTTCCAAAATATTACACAAAAATATTAGTGCAACTATGTGTCTGGTATAACTATTTAGAATTAATAGAGTTAAGTTGCACTACTTTATAAAAAGACGTTTTTTTTATTTACCTAAACCATCCCGAACTTAATTTCTCTGATGTCCTTAACATAATATTGTATGTAACATATTTTCAACACATCAAGGTTTTTAAATATAGACACAGGATGTTTTGAAGCAAATTTATTCGGGGTCGTCGTATCGTTATTATTGTGTTTAATAAGTTAGATAGGAATTGTAAAAGGTTGTACTTATTTTAAAATGTCTTCAAGAAAGTGTGAATTAAATCCAAATAACTTTTGCTATGTTTACGGTTAAATTATTTTGACTTTTTGACGTTAAATTATCAACGTACGCTGGTGTTTAATTTCGCTCCCTAATCTAAACCTAAGAGGGCTACTTAAAGGCCTAGACTTATCAGTGGCGACGAGTAAGTGCATCGTTTCACGTGTGCAAATAGTTTTTTTGTTGTGTTTCGACAATAACAAAGAAAAATGTCAGTTGGCAAGATCGGACCGTTCGACGTGAGCAAAGATAATTGGAGGTCATATGTGGAAAGGTTAGAACAATATTTTGTTGCTAATGATGTGAAAGAAGCTATAAAAGTGGCTACATTAATTACAGTCATAGGTAGTGACGCTTATGAGTTGATGGTGAATCTGTGTACACCTGAGCGGCCGGCTACAAAAACGTTTAATCAGTTAATAAACGTTATGCAAACTCATTTGCAACCACAAGCTAGTGTATTAGCGGAGCGTTATAAATTCCGACAGCGTAAACAAAGTAAAGACGAGACGATTGCTGAGTATATGGCGGAACTAAAAAAGTTATCAAAAACGTGTAATTTTAATGAGTCATTACGTGATAACTTAAGGGATCAGTTAGTGTGCGGCCTACATAACGAGACAATTAGACAGCGGTTATTTGCAGAGGACGATTTACAACTTTCATTTGAAAAGGCTTATAAGTTAGCGGTGACAATGGAGGCAGCTAAAACAGGCGCAGCTTTGGTGGAAGGACGAGATGTGGACCATCGGGAACCGGCATCAGTGCACCAAGCTACGATAGGCGTCAGGCGAACGGGAAATTACAAACAGTGTGGTAACCGCGGAGCGACAGCACCACTGGCGGAGAGGTCGCGCGGACCCGCGCCCATTAGGCGCTTTGTCGATCGGCCAGAGGAGCCGAGCAGAGGTTCAAGAGGTGCGGAGAGGACAGAAAGACAGCGGCAGTGGGACTGCGAACGATGTGGAGGCGGGCATGATACGAAGACTTGCAAATTTCGATATTATGTATGTCGAGTATGCAACGAGGAGGGGCACCTCAAGAGGATGTGCCCTAGATGGACAAAGAGGTTTACGGCAGATCAAGCACGCCACAATTTTATAGAGGATAAAGGCGAGGGTAATGTAAACTCGGGTAATAGTGACGAGGTAATTATTAACTCCATGTACCACAATAATCTATCATTTACTCAATATAGCCCTTATTATATAACATTGAGTGTTAATAGAAAAAAACATTAGTATGGAGTTGGATACCGGAAGTACCATTTCCTGTATAAGTTATACTAACTATTTAAATTGGTTTCCTTACAGCAGTATTTTAAAATGTGATTTGTTTTGAGATATTATACGGGTGAAATGATAAAGCCTATTGGAAAAATAAACGTATTAGTTCGTTTCAAAGATAAAAGTAAACATTTAGATTTGTTTGTGATAAATAATGGTAAGACCACCTTATTAGGGCGGCACTGGCTGTTTGAATTAGGAATTACTTCACCTTTTTTAAAGTGTAATGTATTAGAGGTGGCTAGTTCGGAGTTTAACTTGAAGGATTTCAGTTCCAGATTCTCTGAGGTGTTCTCTCCTGGCTTGGGACGGTTTACCGGTGGGCAGGTGAGCCTGCGAGTGCGGCCTGACTCCCGACCGGTGTACATGCGCGCGCGGCCCCTTGCCTACGCGCTGCGGGAGCCTGTCGAGACCGCATTAGAGGAGTTGCTGCGTGACGGAGTGATCACACCCGTCGAGACTTCGGACTGGGCCACACCTATAGTACCCGTGGTAAAGAAAGACGGCACCATACGTATATGTGGTGATTTTAAACTTACTTTAAATAAATGTTTAGAAGTGGACCGTTTTCCCCTACCAAAAGTTGAAGATCTTCGTGTTAAATTACATGGGGGTCAACGATTTACAAAAATTGACCTTTCCCAGGCGTACGCCCAGTTGGAACTGGACGAGACTAGGAAATATGCTGTTATTAACACCCATAAAGGACTTTTTAGGTATAATCGGTTAATATACGGTCTGTCCCCTAGTCCTGGTATATTTCAAAGGAAACTAGAACAATTATTTTGTGATTTGCCTAGGGTGGGCGTATTCCTTGATGACGTCATCATTACGGGGGAAAATGACAGTCAACATAAAATGTATTTAAATAAAGTTTGAGCGATTACAAAAGTATGGTTTAAAGATTAAAAAAGAAAAATGTACATTTTTTGCTAAATCGGTATCCTCTTTAGGTTATGTCATAAGTAAGGCTGGCATTCATACATGTCCCGATAAAATAGCCGCTGTAAGGAACGCCCCCACTCCAAAGACAGTTACAGAGCTTAGGTCATGTTTAGGACTAGTTATGTATTATGCAAAGTTCGTAACCAACATAAGTACCTTACTGGAACCATTGTATGGGTTATTAAAGAAAAATAGTAGGTTTGAGTAGAGCGTCGAATGTGAACAAGCGATTACTAAGGTTAAATCTTTGTTGACTTCGAGTGAAGTTCTCGCGCATTACTCACCGGAATTGCCAGTAATATTGACCACAGATGCTAGTTCGGTCGGAATCGCCGCCGTGATCTCTCATGTAATGCCAGCCGGGCCTCATAAAAATTATGTGAACGAAAGACCTGTCGCGTACGCGTCACGTTCACTCAATGTGGCAGAACGAGGTTATGCACTAATTGAAAAAGAGGCTTTGGCTATAGTTTATGGAGTGCGTAAATTTCACCAATACTTATATGGTAGGAAATTCATTTTAAAGGTAAAAAACGTTGTAGTGCAATTATATAAATGTATTGTAAGTTTAATGTTTTAGATTTCTAAAGTATGCAACCCGGACGTGCACAAACTGTTGCTCTATTATCGATCCTTACAAGCACTTCTCCTTTCCTTAAAGTACTTTCTCTTACTCTAAATTTACAGATATCTGCTGTAAATTCAGACAGGCCTTGTCAAATTACCGAGTATTTATTACATACTTACCGAATTACCAAAACCTTCAATTTATACTATTTATTTCCGAGAATTAAATAGACGTCCGTAAACGTAAACACAAACACAACGTTACAGTGGCCGCCGCAGACACGAACTCGTTCCAAACAAAACCACGTGTGAAATAAGACCAAGTGGTATTGTTTGTTGGATGCTTTTAACGCGTGATATACTAAATTTAAATGTCACTGAGATACCATCCGTAAACACAATGAAATTTGCAGGTTATTTAGTTGCTTTTTAGAAAGTGAAAACGGTTACCGAAGTCCAATTGTAGCTTTCACAAGAATTGTAGGAAAGTGGGGAAGGTGCTCAAAGATCGACATTGAACGATCGATCGATCGATGTTGATCTTGAAATGCAGGTGTCCAAATGTCGTAGTTACGAATTGGCCCGTCAATTCATTAAAATCGTTAATAAAGACTCGCCAATGTAATGCAGGCGTCTTTCTTCTATTGACGTTATTATCGCGAGTGTGTGTATCTTCGTAGTCGTCCTAATACATAATGTACTAAAAACAGATATCAGAAACTTAACCGTTGTTAAAAATGAATTCAGACAATTTCACTTTTAACCAGAAGTAGTAAAAATTTAAATAATTAGAAGGTTCTTTAAATAGGAAATACACTATTTCAATTGAATGAGTTTTAATTGTGATTAAGGTCAAAGTAAACAATTAAAAATTGTTGAATTTCTTATTAATTAAATCTTTTTTGTATTGTGTATTTGTATCCATAAATATTAGTACGCAAAGAAAAATATTTTTATCCCTTCATCTGTATTTGCTGTAAATATTTCACAACGAAAACATTATTGAATAAAATATCAATGTCGGTTCTGTGGGGAAGATACTCGTACATAAGTTCTTTGTTTTCATATAACCATTTCTCTCTCTATCACAATATATTATTCATACCGAGTAATGGAACAACCAAAGTTTTATGAGTTTTATTAAAAGGTTTATGTACCTAGTTTGCGGTAAATCTGTATTTATTTAATTTTATTTTATTTTGTAAAATATACAACACTATAGATGTAACAAGGATGAATTTATTTCTCGCGTCATTTATTCAGTGCTCAGTAATATATTTACTGAAAGGTCCTGTTCACTTGACCGTGGAAGAGCGTGCTTTTTTATATTTGGGCTATCTCAACCGGATTTAAACCCGGTCTCACAACGCCTGCTGTTAAACAATTTTTTATCATCTTTCACCGAATGAGTCTAGTAATCGGATAAAAGGATGGAAAGAATGGAAATTGGGGTAATGTAAATGATTCAGAAGGATAGTATGAGGGACTTCAAGAAATCTATAAAATCTAATTTATTAAGAAACTTTTACAACATTTGTTTATGGAATGGTGGTAGCGATACCGATGGTAAGCGATTACCGCTGCCCATGGACACCGGCACCACCAGAGGCGTAACAAGTGCGTTGCCGGTCTTTGGGAGCGGGGGATGAGCCTCCGGTGTCCTCACTCACTCGGTGAAAAACAGCAGGCGCTGTTTCACACCAGTTTTCTGTGAGGCTGTGATATCACTCCGATCGAGCCGGCCCATTCATGCAGAAGCATGGCTCTCCCCCGGTATGCTTTGGGAAATTATTCTGTTATAATTTCCCAAAGCATACCGCTGGAGAGCCATGCTTCCTAATCTAACCTGCCCCCAACGACTTGCCCCCACTGCCGTGCCCCCCGATTACAAGCTTAGAACTAATTATGAAAGATAAAAGCAAACAAAATTAAAGAAACAAATAATATTATAAAAGTAATTAGAATTATTAATAGTAATGAATAAGTGAATATACCTTAACTGTTTACTTGAGGAGTAACGCAAGCTTTGGGCTATTTCTGTGATACATACATATATACTTACATAAAGTGTATAAAATGGTTCCCATGCACTTGCTGCAGTTAACGACAATGGTGGGTAAACCCAGAGTCAAGTGAAATATTAACTGTATGCATAAGTAGGTACAGTCGACCAAATTGAATCATGACCCCCCTTAAAGTCATTTTCCTACAATTATTCTATACCATTAGGTTGAAATTAGCTTGAACATACATTTCATAAGTAACGAACCGTTATCATTCTACTAGACACTGACAAAGCCATGACATAGACATAGACGTATACTATGGACTATGATAAGTATTGCACGAAAAAATTTGTTAGCCAGTGAACGTCCTTATCTACAGGTAAATTAGGAAAGATTTGATTGTCTGTTTGTTTGAGACATAGGATTGACTTTATTTCGAATAATGGGTAGACTTGAGGTAGGAGGGTAGAGGTACCGTAAAGGTAGCGTAGGGTAGGTGTAGTACAAAAATAGAAAAGCATTTATTTGACAGAACGAAGTCTATCGAGACAGCTAATCATACATATTAATAAAATAAAACAGTAAAATTAGAGACCTTTGTCTATTTCATATTATTAAATTTTAAAAAATGGCATTCACTTCGTAAAGCGAATAAAAAAGAAAACTTCTCAATAGTTAATTTGTGGGTTATTATGGTTCCAATGGTTTGGGTCTGTAGGATTACTGGTTAAACGTAAAACCGAGTGTAAGCGCCATGGTTTTCAATAACGTCTAATAATCGATTACGCATAGACCCGATTAAACGACTGCAAATGTCACTTCCTCTCATGAAATCCCAGATTTCGTTACAATGCAGCTCTATTTCTTCTTTAGTCCTCTCGTTCCTGTTATCCCACATTTGAACCATCAAACCCCATAAATTTTCTATTGGGTTAAGAACTGGTGACCTAGACGGCCATGGAATGAGAGTAAATTCATCTTCATGCTCCGTAAACCAATTTGAGACAATTCTGGCAGTACGCACTCGACAGTTATCATGAACATAGGAGAATACTGGCACATCTTCAAGGGGGTAAAGTCGGTAACATTGATTCTTTCAATAAATCGACATAGTTGATAGCGTTATGACGAGGAGAAATAGCAACAAGTTCGCCTTTGTTTCCAGCATCCATCCATGCCCACATGTTAGCTGAAATACGGCCTGATGATTGGTTGGGCACTACGTGTTCCTCTGTGTATCGCGTGTTATCGTAACGCCACAAAGTTAAGCGACCATGTTGAGAAGAGCGAAATGAAATTTTGTCTGTAAAGATGGTGTTTGTACAGTCGAAATCTAAATAATTACATGCAAAATTCAATCTCGCAGTTTTGTGTGCATCCGTTAAATGATTTTTCTTAGCATGATGTCTGTAATGCAGCCCAGTGCGGTGCAAATTATTTCTAATTGTTTCTAGACAAACGTCGTAACGTGCTGCAAAACAGTGGGTACGAGTAAAAGGATGTTCTTCGTAATGGTGTTGCATTTCCGTTCTCTGTTGGCTTGTGATTCGACGAACCCCATGATTATGTCGTCGTCGGTCTTCAAGGATACCCTCTTCAGCGTGCCGTCTGATCCAGGTTCTGACCGTGTTACGACCTATATTTAACTCACGTGATATTTCTCTAACGCCGCAACCTTGCTCACTGAGCACTACAATCCGAGCTCTTTGTTCTACCAAATTGGCCATTATACGATTCGTTTATAGATATAAATATATTCTTAGATTTGAATTTTAATATTTTCAGATTGACTACTACTTGACATCTCACACATAATGTCATTTCATTTTAAAAATTATAATTCGTTTTCTCCGCAATGAAAAGAGTTTGGATTATAAACGATTATATTATTTGCTGTATCAAAAATATATCTTGTTCAGTGATGACAAAGGTTTAAATTGCATTGACATCTAACCCGTAATGACGCATTTATGTTTATATCTAAAACGTTCTATGTGCAAATAGCGAAGAAAACCTAACTACATTTATGATTACAAAGGAATAATTGGTAAAGTTGGTCATGATTCAATTTGGTCGACTGTACAATAAAAAGGTATTCGAGAATGGATGTCATCATGCGACAATTACATCATCACTTACCATGAATAATGACGAAGTGGGTTAGGTCAACAACATTTTAGTATATACATATAATAATAATATATTAAAATGTTAGTAGAGGTAACTGAAAATATTTTATTTTATTTCTGATTATAAGAACGATACAACCGAAATCAATTTCTAGAAGAAATAATTTCTGTAAATAAATGCACATTTTCTGGAACCAGATCGGGGGATTTAAACAGATTCTGGGAGGCAGGAGGGAGGAGAGTGTTTAACTATAAAGTATTACGGAGGATTTATATTCATAGAAGATGCGCGTTGCAATGAGACTTTACATAATTAAATAACTTTGGTGCTGTCGAGGCCTTGCAATACTGTACAACGGAGGCTGTAGGTATATGGTTAAGTTCATGTTCCGTGTTACTTTTAACGTATGCACATCTTGCTAATAGTGTTACCTTCGTCTAATAACTAGTGAGATTGTGATTAATTTGAACAAATTTATTGTGATTGGATACTGTAGTTTCCAAATATTAGGTCTTTACCTATGAAATTGCCGTTTTGTATGCAATAAGTGAAAGTACTTATTTTTTCAAACTTTTTTATTTCTGTTATTCGAAGTAATCACCCGTGCAATCGACGCATCTTTGCCAACGCATTGGCAGTTTATTGATGCCCTTCTTGTAAAAATCAGCTGGACGGGAGGCAACAAACTCTTCAAAGGCATTTTGTACTGCCTTTCGGGAATTGAATTTTTTACCCACTAAAAAGTTGTCTAAATTTTGGAAAAAGTAATAGTCGGTAGGTGCAAGGTCTGGTGAGTATGGCGGATGAGGGAGAGCTTCCAACCCTAGCTCTTGCAGCTTGGAGACTGTCTGTTGCGCAGTATGGGGTCGCGCGTTGTCGTAAAGGAGCAGTGGGGACGACCGATTGACCAAAGCTGGTTGCAGATGTGCAAGCTTCGCCATCATTCTCTCCAGTTCTTCACAGTACACATCTGCATTAATGCTCATGCCGTTTTGTAAAAAGCTGTGGTGAATCACACCCGCACTAGACCACCAAACAGTGACCATCACCTTTTTAGGGGTCATTTTTGGTTTAGGGCGTTGCTTTGGTGCTGAACCAGGGTCTAACCAACTTGCTGAGCGCGTTCGATTGTCGAACAGAATCCATTTTTCGTCGCACGTAACTATTCGTTTCAAAATTTAATAATAATAATAATAAATATTCTGGACATCTAACTCACAACGCCATCTAGTCCCAAGCTAAGCAGAGCTTGTGTTATGGGTACTAGACAACTGATATAAATACTTATATACTTTTTTTTGTAAATACATACATATTATACATAGGAAACACCCAAACTCCGAAAAAAATATTTGCAGATCATACAAACATTTGGTCCGACCCGGGAATCGAACCCGAGACCTCTTGCTCAGCAGTCGCATACGCTACCACTACGCCACCGAGGCAGTCGAATTGATTCATTTCTTTGCCTGTTGAGCAGCGAAAGACAGGTCTCGACGCGTACGTTGCGCTGGCGATCGTTAAGGTCGTGGGGCACCCATATATCAAGCTTTTTTACCTTGCCAATTTGTCGCAAATGGATCAATATTGTTTTGATGCTTACATTAAAAGCTGCTGCTAGCTCAGCTGTAGATTGAGTTTCGTCAGCTTCCACAATCGCCTTTAATTCATTATTGTTAACCAAAGTCTCCGGACGACCACGAGCTTCATTTTTTAAGTCAAAATTTCCAGAACGGAACCGGGAAAACCAATAAAGGGTTATGCGTTCGTTTGTACAGTTCTCTCCGTAAACGTTTTTGATGTTACGTGCCGTTTGTGTCGCGTTGGTGCCACGACGGAACTCATATTCCATAATTACACGAATTTTTAAAGTATCCATTATGACGAAAAATGTTCAAATGTAATGAAAATACAACGCTAATCAAAAAACAAAAGACTGAGTTTGTAAATAGAATGTCATGGTTTTAAAACAAAATTAATTTGAATTTAGAATACAGAGCCATTACAAACTTTTTTTTATTTGAAATGACCAGTACTGAAGAAACGCAATTTCATAGGTAAAGACCTATTATAAAATTTTTTGCTAAAAACTGACCCAGATCCTAATATAGGTAAAACATCATAAGTAGGTAATTCATAGTTCCCTTGAATGACAAACACTACTGTTGTAACAAATACACCTACACGTAACTTAGAACCTACCTCAGTAGTTATATGTACATACCTACCTCAATATAATTAATTTTGTAACTTATGTTTTATAACAATTAGAAGAAAAGATATGTTTAACCGTAGACATCTTTCATCTTCTTCCATTCTCCGTGAAATTAACATTGTGAAAATTTCTGTAAAATATAAGTACTGTCTATTTATTTATTACAGACTAGCTTTTTATCTAAAATAAAAGTAGCATAAGTAACTCCTTATAATGTCAGTAAAGATCCCTTAAAATCGTAGCAAACAGATAGATAGATAGATAAAATCGTATATACTTTGATATGCAGTTAGTGAAAGCTGTTCATATGTAACAACTAACAAACTGTTCAACTATATTTATTTGCTAGTATAGACTATAATCATACACAGGAATGGCAAAAGTCGCGCACAGACATCTGGGTATATGATAAAACAGAATGTATATTATTTTTATTCACAAACAAACTGTTAATTTTTAAATTTCCGTAAGCTTGAAAACTTCAAAATAAATAATAGTGATCGTCGTTTATGTAATTAGAAACGTGGGTCGCTCTTTACCCGAGGGAGAATTCGTAGCCTCTGTAAATAAACGGCTATACAGACTACCCTTAAAAGTATATTGATCAAGTTTGGAAGTAACAAATTTAAGAGAAGGATCTAAACACATTTAGATATATGTAGGGATTAGTTCCCCGTTTAGGAGTGTCGGTAGATTCCATATATTTTTAAAAGAGGGTAGACGTGAGTTGTCGGGCGAGGAGAATGATAGTAATGGTTTTCCTCACAATTGCTTTGTTATAATCACTTTATGATAATACATAGTGAAATACAGTCACGATAATCAATAATGGTATACAGGTTACGATTTAGGTACGACACTCCACCGAACACGTGATGCTACTGCGAGATGCTAAACGATAATTTTTGCACTCCGGCTGCGTTCCATTTTATAACTATCTCCGCCTGCGTTCCATTTTATAACTACCTCCGGCTGCGTTCCATTTTATAACTACCCACAGTTCTTTAGGGATGGGATCAAAGTCACTGTTACCTGTAACTAATCACATAAAATAATCGACTACCATCAATTATTCTAACGCGTGATTATTATTTTTAAAGTGGCAATGATTTCCATCCCTATTGTCATCGGTCGCACGCTTCAATGCTCGGTGTTGCGTCAGTGTCTAACTACCGACACTTATGTTCCAAATAAAATAAGTGATGCGCCGTCATATATTTAATCTATTTTGGAAATATGTTGCTATTTATAAATAAATAAATAAATATTCCGTACATCACCGGACACAACGCCATCTAGTCCCAAGCTAAGCAGAGCTTGTGTTATAGGTACTAGACAACTGATATGAATACTTATATACCTTTTTTTCGTAAATACGTACATATTATACATAGAAAACACCCAAACTCCGAAATAAATATTTGCAGATCATACAAACATTTGGTCCGACCCGGGAATCGAACCCGAGACCTCAAGAGTAGCAGTCGCATACGCTACTGAGGCAGTCAATATTTCTTCTTATTTAGCGTAGTATTTGTAGTATTCTAATTTAAAGATAATGATGCACCCCTAGGCGGCTTAGGCACCGGCGTTATGTATCAACGAAGACCAGCTACGCAGGAGATATATAAACTTGTGCTGTGCAGCACAAGTTTCTCTTTACTCTCTGTTACTTTATTCTTTTTATGTGTGAGCCTCTCTAAGTAGCTCTACTCTGCCTGATGGCAAGCATAAGCAGAATCTAAGAGAGGTTGACCACCTCTCTTAGATTCTGTTCATGCTTTATGCAGCCAATGCAACATGGTGACCCCACTATGGCGGCCCATTGAGATGCTTCTGCATCATTGGACCTCCGGTCTTGCACTTACCAACGAAACATACACTTTTGAATATAGGCCTCTATCAGTACTAATTACTTCATCAAATTTCAATATTGCCAGGTCAGTTAGTAATAAATGTAAATGTAATATATATTTTCATGAAGTTTCGTGACCATTTTAGGTAGGTCTGAGAATCGGCCAACGTTTATTTTTCATCCCCCTAAATGTTAAGGGTCGTCCACCACTATTTTATTTTTTTTAATTTTTGGATAAATTTTTATTTTTTTATGATCCAGCATTAGAAAATACATATAACCCTGAATTTTTAACCCTCTACGATCAACCCCTGTTTTTCCATTGCGATTTTTATTTTTAATAATTTCTTTCAATTAAGTTTATTTCTCAAAAACATCGTTTGCCGATAACCCTAAATAGTAAGGGTGACCCACCCCTAAAACATATATTCCTTTTTATGACAAAGCAAAGTTTGTCGGGTCAGCTAGTAATGTGTATAATTACCTATTTCTCCTATGTAGAAAACTAGTGTGGCGACTTCCATTTACGGCGCAACAGCAACATACTACAGCGCCATCTACCGCAGTCACACTGAACTATGCAGCAACGTACAACACGAATTAACTACCAATCCTGAATCGCGCAGTAGAAGTTTCGCACCGATTATCATATATACAATATCCCAACATCAACTGTTGGGCAGTAGCCCGCCAGGCAGAATCACCTCGCCTGGCCTGAGGATCCTCCCTTTGTGTTGGAAAGACATGACACCCGTTCCCCCACACTAGTACTGGCATAAGCTTTATTTAGTGTACAGTAATGTACACTAAATGCAGCTTATGCAGCAGTAACCCATGTGGGTTAAATATGCTCGGTCACAACGGCCAAGTTACGTTTAAAAGCCGCCATGACGCCGGGTCTTATATATGTATAAGTGTTTTTGCGATAGCTATATAATAATAAATTATTCCTATTGCAAATTTCCGTAGTTCCGTAAAAATGAGCCCACACGAGACACTATTACTGACCCTTCACTGTCTGTCGGTCCATCTGTCAGCTTGTAGTATCAATCAACCGGAAAAGAACGCAGGTATACTTGTCATAGGATGGGTATGTTTGTCGCTGATGTGATAAGAAATAGAATAAAAAATAAAAGCAATATAACAAAAGCGTAAAACTTTGTACAATGAAACAAAATTCCTCGCGTGTGTGTCCAACTCGCATTTGTCGCCAGCACGAAACTGCCCGAAAGTTTAGCTTTAACATTGTAAAACAATTAATTCATTACAATTAATCAAATTGTTGAAATTATCTGAATTTGTTACAGATAATATAAAGATTTTTTTCTCGTGATACTAATTAATTCTGTCATTAAACTGTTAATGTCGCCAGATAAAGTCTGCAGCACTAGTAGAATTACAACAGTAAAATACTTATTTTATATCAAATTAGAACACCAAACAAACTAGGCAGCGCTCTGACGCAGATAACCGATAGCTATTTTGTTAGTTTCATTTTCATTATTTTTGGTAAAAAAGATTCTAACATGGCTTTAGTTCACGAAAGAAATAAAAAAAATCAGTTATTAGAAATGTACCTACTTAAGAAGATGCCCCAGTTTTCAATGATAGGAGATGCAACTAGGGCAGGGCCTATAGCTATCCTCAATCATAGAACGATGTTAAGTGAGCCCATCTCTTTCGAACAAATGCAGTTTTAAATTCGTCTCCCCCGGTGATACTCTTCTGTAGATCTCTTGTCTATTTTTTTATCTCTAATTACTTTCCGAAGGATTAACAGAAAGTAATCAGACTGCGATTAAAATAAATCGACAAACACCCTTTTCCTTGTCACCCATCCAATATATTTTGCTATATAACACAATATAACTAGTATACCACAAAATGAACAGAATTGAAAGAAGAATCCCTTAGAAGGATTTTTATATAAACCTACAATAAAACTAAAAGGGCTTCGCGTTTCAATATCAATTTATTAGCGAAAGCTTATTCAGAGCTTGTATTTACCCTAACCTCCTGTCAAGTATAATAATTTACCTGCGTCACAAGGTCGAGTACTTACAAAAATATAATTAAATCATGATATTCTTTGTGTGTCGGAGAAGCGCTCCCGGCGGTGCTCATACCGAACAAGTTCGCTCTCCTTGACATAAATGAATTTTAATACATAGACCTTGTTAGATTTTGTGATATTGCCAGTTTTATATTAAAGCTTTTATTTAACAGATCTTAGGGAAGAAATACTGGGCAACACAATCTCAACTGGAATGATATCACAGTCTCGGATATCTTCACTGATGTCTAGTAATTATTTAATGATTTTTTACCGATTGAACAACATCGAAGAAAGCACTCCAAGAGTACCTAATAACGGACCTCTGTGTGTTAAGGTGTAGGAGTCCAGGAGTAATGGTAATCACTTTCTATCCAATGATCCATCTGCTGGTGTGTCATGTTACCACAAAAAAATTTTTTCATCTCAATTATTTAAACCTCTTTACAAATTCTTCATTACTGATAAATAAATAAATATTTTGAACAACTAACACACAACGCCATCTAGTCCCAAGCTAAGTAGATCTTGTATTTTGTGTACTAGACAACTAATCAAAATACTTAAATACTTTTTTTCGTAAATACATACATATTATACATACAAAACACCCAAACTCAGAAACATATATTTGCAGATCATACAAACATTTGGTCCCACCCCAGGAATCGAACTCGATACCTCAAGTACAGCAGTTGCATACGCTACCACTGCGCCACCGAGGCAGTGAAATGGTAAATTAATCTATAAAATTAATGAAATTCCCTGTCCCTGGAGACCGTACTTTTCCGCACAAAGCGGCGGGTGTTTTGCAAGGGTGCGTAGTGCGAGCAACTGCTGCGCTCTCATTTAACGGTGGTTCGTTTTGGAGACGAGGGCGAACCAGGCCGGGCCACTGTTCAACCCTTTCGGACCTGAGCCGTCGCGATACCCAGCTTAAATTAAGTTAAGTTAATTTATACTCATATATGAGTACAAAACTCACACGATGGATACAACTGAAAATCAATCACGTTAGAGTTACAAGATATAATAAGAACTAAACTACTGCACAGAATCAAGTGTAGAGTAACTGTATAACCTTCTGTGCTCCATCTTCATCTGCACTCCACGAGCGTGTCAGCAAGTTTCACTTTGTCTTCACAAAAGTTTGTTTTCCACAATTAAATATCTCGGGTGTCTCACTCTTCTCAGGAAGTTACGTTCTTTGTAATGTAAGTTGATACGTTTGACATTACCCTAATCCATTTCGGAGCCTAAAGTGCAGTTTCTAAAAAAAAAAAAAATTAAGTAGATAAGATAATTTTGAAAGGAGTGAAGTCACAGCCACCATAGGTGAGTCGGGTGCAACGAGCTTCGAGCGGAGCGGCACTTGTGACGACAGTGCGGGCAGCAGAAGGGAACGTGTGGCACGAACCTGGACAACGACGTTATTGACGTGAGGCTTCATGGAGAGAGTGCGGTCAGTGATCACGTCCAGTTACTTTGCCGTCGCGGACCACTTGAGATTCTACCCTATGAGCTTCAACTGTGGCAGTGTCGGCTCTTCAGCCAGCTGCGAAGAGTGTCTAGGGTGTGCTGCATCTTGGTAACAGCGTTGCCAGTTAATCTCTGGAACAGCAAGATCGATTTTGACGGAATTGACACTGATGATATAGGGAGTAACTAAGGCTACTTTTTTTGACTAGCTTAGTCCCGCGGGATTACTCGCGGTTATAAAGTATTACCGGTAATTCTCTATAAATTAAGGCACTCGTTTCTTTCTAAATCAACACATACTTTAAATATATACCAGCTTTAAAAGTTGTCCATAGTATAATTCTCTGGCGAAGCTAAAAATTTTAAATCGTAAAGTTAAGTTATCAAACTTACTCTGTTAGACGAGTTTGAAATGATGTAAGTACTCAACGAAAGAGAAAACTTTGTGTTTTTATGACGCTTCTTATTAATGTTTATAAAGCCTATATGTTACATTAAAAGTAGCATAGAGAAAAACACCGTCAAAGTTATAGCATATAATCATCCGCATCATTATAAAATCACTTTCAAATTAGTCAATCCATTTTGAAATATGTTTTCCCGAAACAGAATATTTTTTGTAAAAATAAATTGGAGCTTCGTCGAAAGCAAATAAATATATACTCTATCCCTAATTTTGAAATTACCAAAGAGCTTAAAGCTTTATTTGATCAAACTGCGGGTTTTGAACCAATGGCCTTGTAACATCAAAATTGATTTATATATTTTATCCGTTCACAATTAATTTAAAAGAGTTGTCATCGTTCTCGGTGTACAGAACATAAATGAAATAAACCCCTAAAAGGGCGTATAACTGACTTAAATGTTTCGTATACAATTTCGTTTCGTATGTACAAAATCAATTTACGACATAGAGACTGAATAAATTGTATTGGCTTCAGTATGTGAAAATGTATATATGCAGCATCTTGAGAATCGAAGCAAAAGAGCAGGATTTGAGAAATATCCATAATAATATCTAAGGAGTGGTGTAAAGTTTTTCAACGATAGGTGTTAAACAGATTTCAAGCGCTAGGGAGCTTGATAAGTAGTTCACAGTAATAATGTTAAGGAAATATTTGTAAAGTTCGTCCTTGGAAGTAAAATCCTTGAGATAAAAATGATAACAGGTTGATACAATATCCGGTCTGTACTAAAAAACAAGCAGATACTATACCGTGCGTTGTAGTGACGGCGAAGTGTTGACATATTTAAGTTAACTAAGCAATCTTTTGTAAAGTAAATTCTAAAAAGATTGTTCTTTCTCTTAATACTTTAAATATTTATTTTTAC
This sequence comes from Spilarctia lutea, assembly GCA_916048165.1. Lineage (NCBI taxonomy): Eukaryota > Metazoa > Arthropoda > Insecta > Lepidoptera > Erebidae > Spilarctia > Spilarctia lutea. The sequence goes on from OU696480.1 coordinate 412,102, forward strand.
TCTAGGTTTTTTATCCTAACCGAGAGAATGAGTGTACATACAACTTTACACTCTCGTATCATCAATATTCATTAAGTTTAAAGTTTCAACCACTTTTGAGTCTTAATTGCTAAGACCGAATATACTTGACCTTACCTCTGAATAATTAGGCAGAATGCTAATGACCGATGTACCGATGAAATATTATTAAGGATCACCATTATCAGGATCAGTGTAATAAGCCCAAAAACTTTAATATGTTTTGGCCTATAATGCCACTCTGGTCGGACGGTAAGACTGTATTTCCAGATTAGCGTTCACCTTGCAATGCTGTTTTCTTGCGTATTTTGGTTCCTGAATCATCTTTTACGTTACCCTTAAAATGAATAGTTATTGCAAAACTCTTTATTCTTAATCCGTCACCAAACGGGGATACAAATGGTTGGGCACCAGGTAACCTTAAAAGTAAATTTAAAAAACCACTAATAAGAGATAATAGAATAGAATATCTTTCGCGCTGAGAAGTTCAGCGATGACGTCATGAGATAGTTTTTTTATAAAGCGTTAATGCTCGTGTATAAGGACATCATTAGGTAGGACATAGTTATGTGTTGTACCTAACTGCATGTAAACTTACCATATGCGACGAACATTTGAAGCATTGTATGTAGAATCAGTCAAGGATTTCTTTTAATAAAGTCTGGAAACAGTTCAGGAGGATATCTCTCTGCTTTGTTTCGATGTCTTTGAAACATTCAAGAAAAGAAGGCGATTATAGTAGGTAGCAAACGCATGATAAGTAGAATCGATACGGCTTCAATCTCACCGATTGTGTTCAATGGCTCATCATCCCATTCAGCAACGTTGTCAAAGATCTGGGCTTACTTATCGACTCGACCCTTGATTGGTAAGCTCAAGTTATATTCTTATAAATGTATTTATTGCGTGTTTATTCTTTATAATATATATATTTGTGTATTGATTATGTAACCTTTGTGCACCACCTACCTTGCTATCTCTACACCACCCTAAGGTTGACTGAAAGAGAATGCCTTGGGCGTTAAGTCCGCCAATGTACAAATGTGCATGAAGTTTTAAATAAATAAAAGAACATACTCCTTTCTAAGACATCGGCAACGTGCTTCTAACGTCTTTTTAATGAACGAAAAATAATGCTAACAAATAAATGTGTAAAGCGACAACGAAAACTACTACAAATAAGGATTGAAATGCAAGACATTGAACGACAAGGTCCCGTCGTTTCCATGGACGGGGAAAAGCGGCGAGGTCCACTAGACCTCACACAAAAAAAAAAAATACTCATTCCTATTTACATAAACTCCAATTTCATATTAAGAAGCTAAAGATAAACTCATGATTTGTATACATTCCATTTGAAACTCTTTACTACAATATTTCATTTCACTCAACAACGACAGTTTTATGTACCTATTTCCCTCTGACCTCAGTTTCGTGTAATCCCTCGCCGGCCCTCCATTACTCTACTGATCCTCTCGACATACTGAGTTTATTCTCCGTGTAACAACAAAATCAACTACCATTTAGTACAAGGGACAAACCGTAATATATTTTTGACTACCTGACCCACGAAACCTCGTTTACGTCTCCTATTGCCCGTAGTGTAATAACTTACCCCAGTTTTTGTAACATTCTCCACTAATGCTCCGCTCGAAAAACATTTATTTATTTTTATTTAAATCTGAGTATTTTTATATTTATTCACCTTTTAAACCTTCCCTGGACTACGACAAATATTTTAAAACCAAAATCAGCTAAATCGGCCGAGCCGTTCTCGAGTTTTAGCGAGACCAACGAACAGCAATTAATTTCTATATATATATAGATATAGAAGATAATATCTGTTATGAATGAATGAACATAAATTTATTGGAAAACCTTTTATTTTCATTTAATCACAGCATTATTTCTTTATGATGAGTGTGATTTCACCATTCATCGATTGCAACACAGAACCTAGTTTTAAACAGGAAGATGTCCGAAAGTACTTATTATTATTTTATATTAATTTAATACTGTGGTTAATTTTTTGCATTGCACAAACACTTTTTGAATCAATTGAAATTAATGAAATTGAATAATCTTGATTTGTGCACGATTAATTTGTTCAATCAATTTGACTAAATTCAGACCGCGAATACCAAGCTCAAGGCCAATTGTAAAACCATGAAAATTTACTTTCAAAATCGTTCGCATATTACTCGGGAAGGATGGATGCCCATTTATATCACAAAACGCATAAGTAGTATACAAGAGAACAATAAACAATTAAAATAAAGTTGGACCGAAAACACAAAACGCTAAGATAAATAAATAAATATAAATAAATAAATGTTCCGGACATCTAACACACAACGCCATCTAGTCCCAAGCTAAGCAGAGCTTGTGTTATGGGTACTAGACAACTGATATAAATACTTATATACTTTTTTTTTGTAAATACATACATATTATACATAGAAAACACCCAAACTCCGAAACAAATATTTGCAGATCATACAAACATTTGGCCCGACCCGGGAATCGAACCCGAGACCTCAAGCACAGCAGTCGCATACGCTACCACTGCGCCACCGAGGCAGATTGATTACAAACTTTATTGAAAAAACTAAGTGTGATCCTCAATATCAAGGTCGATTTTACAAAACCCCCTTCTCTTCTGAATTCGGCTCATAGCTATAGTATTCATCACATTAAAGTTAAAGTGGTTTAATTTTAGAAAAATCTACTAAACCTGTATCTGGACTTGGTAACAATAGGAAATAATAAGCTGAATTTGGCTTTTCTGAAATCGGTTTATAATGAACATAAAATAGATTTAGCGAGTGTTTAGCGACCTCGTTGTTTGTAAAGTTTAGCGTTTAAGGTGATTTACACAACGTCGCTCCCTTGGCGATTCTTTGTTGTAACTGGGAGGACTCCCAAAGCTCTGTAGTGTGGAATATTTAATGTCATATGATAAACAAATACTCCTCTAAGCCGGCATATCCTTATGTATCTTTCTCGATCTGATTAATATACAGCTTAGGTGGAGTTTATTCCATATTCAGAATAATTTCTTTAAAACAACTTTCGGATAAAGTAGAACCGACTTAGGCATTTTTCAAGACGCTCTCGGGATGGTGTAGAAAGAATATAAAGTAGGTTTTAAGTACCGAAGTAAGGTAAACGATAATAATATAATGCCACGCTTATCACTCTAACAATATTTAAAAAAATAGATCTTTATAATTCAATCATCTATATTAAAAATGTATAACGGTTTTTGTATCGCAGGATTTATAAGATTTGGCATATGGCGAGTGAATTTGCGATTAAAAACATACATTTTAGTTTTAAGTTTGTAGTTTAGAATTTTTTTTTCATAATGACCTTAAACAATGATACTGTTGTTTATCATTATCGACAGCTTTGAATAGTACTGGCTATATGCCTAAAGCAGAAGATTTCAAAGTATTTGCCACCCAATGAACAAAAAGAAGTTTTGGAAATGACAGAAGTAACAAGAGAAGCAAGACGTTACCTAAAAATTTGTTCAGATACTAATTAAAAAAATTCCCAGTGGAAAGTTTGTGGAGCGACAATTAGATCATGACAAAAAAATTACAGTTGGTACAGGACAAAAAAATCTATCAACAGTGCAACTGCTAAAACACTTAACTACCCACCATCTCAGCACGTATGAAGTAATTAAATGAGTTAGAATTATAACATAGATTTTGTTCTCTTGAAATAAGGGTTAGATGGTTTGTGGTGAAAGAGTCAAACGTTGTATGTTTCTTATCGCACAAGATGCAAATGTACAAACGAGTCATCATTACTTGGGCATGGTCATAAATTTTGTGTTTGAGTGTGATTTAATATTGTGTATGTATCCTACTAATATTATAAATGCACAAGTTTATTTGTCTTTCATGCAAAAACTACTGAACGGATTTGGATGAAACTTCACAGTAATGTAGCCTATACTTTAGAAAAACAAATAGTCTACGTATTTGCCGCGATAACAGACATACTCGTACATACGTTCGCAACCGCGGGCAACAGCAAGTTTAAAATAGAAATATTAAAGTGTATTTATCAGCACTCTAGATACCATAGTACAGCTTTAGGCCAGTTTGAAATCAACTGGCCAAATGTCAGATATGAAAAGTTATGTATTTGATATTTAAATAGTATGTTTTGTGTTCGTATATCCTTAAACCAGCTACAATCAGGTCATCATGTAAATAGGGTAATTGACTGGAAATACAGTACTTAGGTACTATTTCTATGTAATAACTATTTATATTCTGCACTGTTTATCAAATTAATGTTTTCCATTTGGCTATGTTGTACCAGTTATTTCGCAGTTTCCTATGCAGCGTAATTACTGACTGGTTGAAAGTTGGAAAACGTTATCTGTTTTATTCGCATAACTAGGTTCTGTATCTAATTACGAGTAGAGTGCAACGCAATCACAGTCGGATTTAACTTAAGAATATCTATGGTTATGTTATTCAACGTTCTAGAAATGTATTTTCAAGCATCTTTTAAAAGGAGAATATTCTGAACTAGCTGAACCCCGCTGTGCTATCCGCGGTATCTTTATAAATTGTAGCCTATGTGTTATTCTGATGTATAAGCTATATTATTGTAAAGTTTCATTAAAATCCATTCAGTAGTTTTTGCGTGAAAGAGTAACAAACATCCATCCATCCATACATGCAAACTTTCGCGTTTATAATATTAGTAGGATTTAATTTAATATTGCTTTTTTCGTAGGTATGTGTTACTCAATATTTCAGTATTTTCCCTATTTTGTTAACCCAATTAGCAGAATATTTTATTTATTTAATATTAAATTTATTATTTTTTCAGGCAACGTGTTGGCGGTTTTGCTAATGATCTGGAGTTTGTAATAAATTTAACCAACTGCTGTTAGTTTTTATGACTCTTGTACTTTGGTCTATAACATTTTCTATTCTCTAGTAGCAAACTGACTTAAATTGTTATTTACTGAAATTTTATTTGATTAGAATAATAATAATAATAATAAATATTCCGGACATCAAACACACAACGCCATCTAGTTCCAAGCTAAGCAGAGCTTGTGTTATGGGTACTAGACAACTGATATAAATACTTATATACTTTTTTTTTGTAAATACATACATATTATATATAGAAAACACTCAAACTCCGAAACAAATATTTGCAGATCATACAAACATTTGGTCCGACCCGTGAATCGAACCCGAGACCTCAAGCTTAGCAGTCGTATACGCTACCACTACGCCACCGAGGCAGTCGAATGAATTAATGATACTCATTTTTTAATTTAGAAGCCGAATTGGTAGATGCCCCTCAATCAGATGTTTCGCTGGAGTAGCCTTTTGATTCGGCCAATATTTAGTTAGTATTAACTTGAAACAACTCGCTGAATATTGGCAGCAATTAAACTATAAAATTAAATTTCCAAGAAATTGTAGTTTATTTCTAAGATGTTGTTGCTTGAATTTTGATGTCTAAAGATTATGAGAAAATAATTCCCTTTTGAAAGTTTTAACCTAGCTCTTGAAATACAAGTAGAATAAGAAATATAAGTTATGATCAATTTAGGTTAAATATTGAAATATGTAGAAATGAGAGAAATTTACTAAATTAAATAAAATACATGAAAATCGCTGAATCAAGCTACTGATGCCACAAGCACAATATTGATGAGCAAAATAAATCTTTCATTTTACGAAATAACATATTTAACCTGTGTTTAGCAAATGCTTACAGGTTTATTGTTACGCTTAGCAAATAGCCGTTCGAAGTCTAGTAAATAGTTCGAAGAGAAGGACTGGACACTGCAAGTCTTAAATGGATATTAAGTTAAAATTATAACATTTATAACAAGTCTTAACTCGTACACCACAATTGGTGTACGAATTAGAACTTGTGGTTAATACCACATCAGATTTCAAGCAAGTCATTAATTTTACAGACATTCTGTTGTCAAAAATGATATTTGTATTCCCAATGGAACATCTAAATCCTCTAAATATGATTAATGTAATGTAATGTTTTCTACCGTGGGAGAGCCATGCTTCGGCATGAATGGGCCGGGTCGACCGGAGTAATACCACGGCCTCACAGTGTCTCACCGAGTGAATGAGGATACCGGAGGTCCACACCCTAACCCCTACCTTATCCCCCTCCCCTTCCCCTAAAGGCCGGCAACGCACTTGTGACGCCTGTGGTGTTGCAGGTGTCTATGGGCGGCGGTAATCGCTTACCATCAGGCGATACGTCTGCTCGTTTGCCCCCTATTCAATAAAAAAAAATATTAATGTGGGGTCAGCTTGGCTTACAGAAGCACTTGTTACATCCCTGATAACAAAGCAATATTATCCACAATAATACCTACCAATTAATTGTACTATATTTGACTGAACTATTGTTCTTTAGTACCTACATGTTAAATTAACTCTATCATTACTTTGTTTACTTTGCATTAAACCTAGTTTTGTTCATTTCATATTTATACAGGAAAAATTGTGCTATTTAATTAATCCAATCTATATATACATATGAGAAGGAAAAACTTTGTATCCCCTTTTTACGAAAATCAGGTGAGTTACCTAATGCTCCTCTGGTATGAAATTTAGCAAAGTTAAAGTTTATATGGCGCTTTTAACTTTGTACGAAGGCGCTCATAGTCCTGCACTGCCTGCACACCTGCACATTAGAAACAATCATCGAGGGTAATCAACGATAGCGCGGTCAGTACCTAGATGGGTGATCGCTAGGGGCACTACACGATTTTAAGTTAGTAAAAACACTGTTCAAGAATTATAGCAAATTCTTATGATTATGTATGTATAAAAAAATAAAAAGTATCTTTCAACATAAAAAAACTTGACTAGCCGCATTAATATAAGGATAATCAAACAGAAGCGAAATAATCCCCACAATTAAACTTTCTCAACATGAATAATAATACACTTTGTAACAACACGCTTCGTTTCAGTATTGCCTAAGTGAATTAAGTTAAATCCCCAGTAGCAAAACTGTCGGATATAACTCCACATGGAAAATTTCAACCACGAGAGTTCCCCATGGCAAAGGGAGAGAGACGTATTACCGGTTTTTACTGCAAATACCCCGTGGGATTATTATTACCATGATTAACTATATGAATATTAATCTGAAGATCTATATGAGTATAATACGGTTTTTCATCCGGGTTAACGACCTCCTTTCTGAATATTTCAATCAATCCGATTCTGGTCGCTTCCATTAAAATTTCATTTCCGTTATTACAGCAACTCGGGCTTAAGGGCTTGGCCCATGTGGTGACTTAATTGAATCCTTATCAGGCTAAGGATTTGAGGCTTCATGTATACATAATGATCTTTAGGGAATATACCAACGTTTGTTCGATAAACTTCTTTGTTAAATGAAAATCGGAATAAGAGGAGGATTTAAATCTAAGGTGGTTAATGATCCTGCTGACTACTAAACCAGTGGGGTTGGGATCAATTCCCGTCCAGGGAAAGAAATTGTAAAATAAGCATAATAATTTATTTCGTATCTGCGTTTACTTATCTCTGATGCATATTTATAAGCATGTTTTTCAGCAATCTATTTACCATTGTATAAGCTATACTTATTATAAGATCAGTTGTGCGTGCGTGTGTGTAATAAATTTGATTATATTCTTCACCTGAGCTTCTTAATGAAGTTATTCGGTAAATTTGTACGTAATATTTCTTACTAGATTAGTGAACAAAGCTATTAACACAAATTACTCTCTATTACTTACAGTACAGTAATTGACCACTTTCATTACACACGCATTAAGAATAATTACAAAAGCTGTACACACTAAATAATTTCTGTCACCGTACCTCATATACGCTAAAAAGGATGTTTTGTGTTGAGAATAGAGTTCACATTGAAGTGAGTCACTACGTGCAGTATTACAATTTGTTTAGACAGCAAATAAAGACAAACGACTTTGTTGTGAGTTGCTTTATGTTTAGTTAATGCAAATATACTTCGGTTCATACGCTTCACATACGACAAAACATACATATATACGCACCCACATAGGCGTGTCTCAAACCTTTATAAAAGCGATATTTAACAAGTAAGCACTCAATAAGTTTTTTTCTTTAGGTTTTCTTCAAAATTGATCACATACTTTTAACGAGTTACAATAAAGGAACATGCAATGAATAAATAAATAAATAAATATTTTCGGACATTTAACACACAACGCCATCTAGACCCAAACTAAGCAGAGCTTGTACTATGGATACTAGACAACTGATATTAATACATATATACTTTTTTTTTCGTAAATACATACATATTATACATAGAAAACACCCAAACTCCGAAACAAATATTTGCAGATCATACAAACATTTGGTCCGACCCGGGAATCGAACCCGAGATCTCAAGCTTAGCAGTCGCATACGCTACCACTACGCCTCCGAGGCAGTCTCTGAATGAATCTCCCCAAACACTAAGCGTGTAATTTTTATTGACTTTTTTCTATGAAGTGGAGAAACTAAATCAATCACTTATTTATTAAACTTACTAATAATATTAACATTTTGGATTTCTTCTGCACATAACATTAATTTTTTTAATCATAACATGATACCGTGCGGCATACTAGTTCAAAAATGGGTTGCTAAAAACAATTTTCTTCGCGTATATTCACAAGTAAACAATTGAAAACAATCAAACACCTATAAATCATTTCATACATCTCATCTAATGTTTTATGATACAAAATTGCCTCCACTTTATGTCACAAATATACTTGTTTGGTATTTCTGTAATATTGAGCTCTATTTTACATCAAACAGCCCCAACATCTCTCTATAGTCACAAGGGTATTCGATTACATTTGTTTGTATGTGATTGAATCTCAACATCGAACAAAAAGTAACGAAAACCGAAGCTGGAAAAAAACGATCTGTTATTCTCTCAATAACTTACGCGAGTTTGGATATTGGTATTGTTTTGCAAAGAAATATACTTTGTTTACTCACATCACTTTGTATGTAAGTGACTGTAAGTATAAGAGACGAAAGTGTGTTGCGACGAGAGATTTTAATGTTAAATGTTAAATAATGTTATCTTTTATTTCCAGAAGAGGTTGCGTACAATATAAAAAAAAAGTTCAAATCATTAACCACCGTTGGTAAATTACTACTTTTTACACAATTCTATGAAAAATTTAACCATTCGATTCGAAATTAATAGCAGCTATATTGAATGAACAAGTATGAAACATGAACCTTCAACACGCATTGAATTTCAATATGTTTATTATTTATTTTTCTTCAAACGCAATATTGCAAGCGATCTGTGCAGTTACATTATATTGTACCAACGAATTTATTTAGGCTCTTCAAACTCTTCGAATAGCTATAACGATCAAACACACACATAAACCTATACACACAAACATACACACACATCAATATAAGGATCATACTCGTATCTTCAAATGCATGGTTCAGCTACTAATTGTTTTAAGAAGATTCAATAAAAAATATTGTAATTCCAAACTACGAAATGTAAGAAACTTATTAAAACAGTCATCCACCATCAATAGACGAATCATTGATCATATATAAGTTATTACTTATACAGTACAGTACAGTTATTCGACTATTATATTATATTACTATAAACATAAACGGTTTTAAAGCAATAGCTTTATGTTTTTAATTTAATTATTTTTCATTGTGATTGAATGTTGTTAGTTGGTAGGATTCTTTATGTGTCATTGGTAGAATAGTATAACCTTGAAACTGCCTCGTTATACTTACGGTTGACGTATGCGACTGCCCATCAAGAGGTCTCGAGTTCGAATCCCGGGCCGGGCCTAAAGTGTTGAATTCTTCTGATAATAGAAATACTTAATAACAACTCGGAGTTTGGAAGTTGGGGTCTGAACGCCCGGGCCTCGGAGAGCACGTAAAGCTGTCGTTCCTGCGCCAGATTTCTTCCCGATGATGTCGGTTAACCGTCCAATCGGATTATGAGAGAGAGAGGGAGCAGGGAGTGCACCTGTGTTTGCGCATACCCTTGTGCACTGTAATAACTCCTGCGTAGTTGGCTGGTCTACATTGAGAGTGGCTGCCGTAGACGTTATCGGCTAGGAGAACATTATAATTATTATCTTGAAAAGCACAGTGGCAGAGTACCAGTTATCCAAGCCATGGGGTAAAACTTGCGCCCGGTAATTATTAGACCCAATAATTCAGAGCACTTCGTGATGGGTTCCAAAAATGTAAGTAATTGACAATCTTTAGGATTACGGACGTAAAATGAAATGTGCCTGTAACCTATCATAACACTCAAAGATTGTCGTAAACTTTAGTACTTCCACGGATGACATATAAACAGAATTATACTAAAAATATAAGATTCTTAATACCTGACGCTTAAATTTTTCTGTGAGGTAAATATTCAGGCAAGATGATGTGCGACAAAATGGTGACGTTTTCAAAGTAAAACGAAATGGAGAAATTTTTTAAGATCTTATAATAAACAATTTACCGTAACTGCCTCGGTGGCGCAGTGGTAGTGAATGCGACTGCTGTGCTTGAGGTCTCGGGTTCAAATCCTGAGTCGGACCAAGTGTTTGTGTGATCTACAAATATTTGTTTCGGAGTTTGGGTGTTTTCTATGTATAATATGTATGTATTTACAAAAAAAAAAAAAAGTATATATGTATTCATATCAGTTGTCTAGTAACCCATAACACAAGCTCTGCTTAGCTTGGGACTAGATGGCGTTGTGTGTTAGATGTCCGAAATATTTATTTATTATTTATTAATTTACTTTTTGAATTACTCGAACTTTTCTACAATTTATGATTCTCTCAAAATTTAATTTGAGTTTATCGCTATTGTACAATAGTACGTGTCTTAAGTATGTTAGCATATGAAATACATTTATTTACTTGTTCCAGAGAATACCATGTTCAAACAAATTAACAACCAAATAAAGACCTTTATCTTGATGATCTTAGTATTAGTATGAATGGTATTTTAAGCTGTAACATCACAGATCATACAGAACCCGTAGCTTATCTCGATGTGTGCTGTAAACAAGAAGAGCTTTATGGCGCTTAATAAATTAAGTAAACCATTTCATTAATGATAAATTTATCTGCATTACAGGTGAATGGCTCGACTCAGCTTAAGAATAACTTAATTCAATATTATGATATTTCAAAGATCAATTTAATTCAACATTATTTTCACTTCATAATTTGGCATAAAGTGAATAAATAAAATATTTTCAAAATACCTCAAAGTCAAAGGATTATCGAGGGTGGGATTCATCAGCTACTTTTATGAAGTTTCATTCAGCGCAATCAAAGCAACATCGCACTCAAATGTTCTTTATAAACAGACTACAAAGTAACATCAATTTGCAACGCAAACACCTTTATATTGGCATAATGTTATCCTCTATTTAATTCCATTGAATCTCAGCATGTTTTAATATAAATTACGAAAAAATGTACTTTATACTTTATAAAGGATGGCTCAACTACCAAATCTAAAAGCAAGCCTTTCTCAATCCTAGGTACTGCACCTGACTGGACTATTTTGATGGATACGTATGATAAGCACTATAAAATCCCAGAGGATGTTGGTGTTTCGTCATCCAGACCGGACATATTCCTTTTCTCTAGACAAATTAAACACATAATATTAGTAGAGCTTACTGTTCCGTGGGAAACTAATATTCCTAAAGACCATAGAATAAAATTAAATAAATATTACGATCTAACAACTGAACTTAACAAAAATGGCTATGTGGTTAATTTATACGCGGTAGAAGTAGGAGCGAGAGGTATACCAGCTAAATCTCTCTATAACCTTCTGAAAGACCTTGGCCTGTCGAGATCTGCAGTAAGTTCTATTTTAGAACGAGTATCCAAGGCTGCACTAACAGGTTCCTACCAAATTTGGCTAGGTAGGGCGGGAAACTCGAGCAGTGAAGGTGAGCGTTGATGCGCATCTTAAAGGGGGCCTCCTTAAACCTACATCCAGGTCGTAAGTCCTGGGAACTGTTTTGAGTTTCTCCCTCTGCCACACGATGGACCCGGCACCCGCACGGTGAATCCATGGAGTGCTAAGAAGTTTGTCTCTCTAGTACATGCACAGAACGATTCAAAACCTGATGTGACATTAGATTTTACGTGAACTGTCTTTGAACGGTGTATAATGTAGATCTGTGCGACTCTCTCAAAATTACTACATATATGCTACAATATTCCTAACACAAGTGTTTCGCTGACGTTATTGAATACTTAAATTACAAGAAAGAGATTTTATGACACTAAAATTTCAAAATAGCTAAATATTATCTTTACTTCACATTAAAAGACAACTTTTTACATAAACATAAATAGAAATTAGCGATTCCACATAATACATTCTAGAATCAAACTCACTCGTACTTATTCCAACATGATATGGTATCTATAAGGCGTTAGCATAAGGCGAAACGGTTAAGTGTAAATTTAATAAAAATAATGAAATAAGTACAAGTAAGTTTGATTCTAGAATTTGTTGCAACAAGTTTCTACAAAGTTTCGATAATCGAAAGTATAAATTACATAGACTCCACAATATAAAAACCAGTCAAGTGCTAGTCGGACTCGTGCACCGAGGGTTCCGTACAAAACGTATGAAGTAAATTAAAAATTTACACTTTAAGCCATTTTCCCTTTATTTGTGCTACAAGACATTGCTTCGTACCAAATTTCAAAATTCTAAGTTCACAGAAAGTACCCTGTAGGTTTTGAATCCCTTGTAAATGTCGAAAATTTTCAGAATAAACGACTGTATCTTTTGATTGCGTTGCTCAGAAGTTTAACTTTTCCACAGCTCTAAGGAGCAGTAGACCTGAGTATTTGGTATGAATTCCAGTTTGATACCTGTACGCGATTCTGAGAAAAAGTGTCTTAAGAGGCAAACAGACAGACAACAAAGTGATCCTCTAAGGGTTCCGTTTTTTTCTATTTGAGGTACAGAACCCTACAAACTAGTATAATCTGTACTTTACATTGTAATATTAACTGGTGGACTATGATCAAATAGGTGTGACCCCTAGCCAGCTCAGCGAATATCGTAGCTCCTTTGCAACTGCTCCATATACTATTTTCAGCTACTTGTCTACAACACAATCTGTTTTCATAAACTGTGTTGTGCACTGATTGCATGTCACCACACAATATTGCATTCATTAATAACTTCTGGTGTGGCCCGTTCCCGTCTTGCTTCTCGTTAAAAATTCCATTATATCGCAGATAAAATTTACTTTATGTGAAACTAGACAGCACCAGTTCCATACATTTGCTATGTTAATGTTAGGTTGTGTATGTTATTCGTATCGTTCACGTCTTAGTTCAAGCTACTGAATATTATTGTGTTTGTTTTTGTTTAGAATTAATAAAAACCTCTCTGTAGGCGTGTAGCTTTTACTTATGGAATATTCAATCCCAAATCAATAACTTATAACCACTCTGTTAGCTTTATCAACGTGGTCCACAGCCTCTAATACTCCACTGTGGACATATGCCTCTTCGTAGATAGAAGTATCGTAGCTTATATGATACGAGTATATACTCAAGCACCCTCTAAGCTCAGTCCCCACATCCCTTGCCTATATTGTCAATATTCAATATCCTTTTCATCTATCTTTTCTTTCGTCCACAATTTCACCATCGAATCCAAAAAGCCTAATTGACGGCTAGGTAAAATAAGGTTACTTTCTTATCCCACTTAACCGTCAATTAGGCTTTTTAAGCCCGTTCTGAGCCACGCTAATTTCATCACGCACGGGCCGGCTCGACCGGGGTAGTAGTGATTTTATAATCAACGTAAAATGACAGCAGCAGCGCTGTCTTGTTTCGTTGGTGAGTGCGAGACCGGTGACCCAATGATGCAGAAGCATCACTAGGCCGCCATGCTGTGGGTCACCATGCTGCATTACCTGCATTCGTAATGAGCATGGTGACCACCACTCTTAGATTCTACTTATGCTTTCCATCAGGCAGAGTAGAGTCATTTTGGCAGGGCCAAAAATAAAAAAAGGATAATTTAGCAATAAATGTTTCAACTCAAGTCGTTGTTATACTGGGTTAAAATTATTTATATAGGTTATACTACTATAATTAGGTTAAAGCAATCAACTTTATTTGCATGTACTCATAAAAACTGTGACTGTATAAACTTTTATAGAAGTAATAATTAAGTTTTCAATCTAGTCCGCCAGTCCGCCACTTAATGGCCTGAGTGATAGCTCCACTTTTAAATCAGTCCCAGTAGACATAAACATTGTAGGAACTGCAAGTCGTAAAGTGAAGCTCGACTTTATCAGCGCGTTGTATTGCCACTGCTGTGTCCACTTTAGTGGATATTGCGAATTAGTGCAACCACCGTGCAACTCTTATTGTTTACTTTTATATTATTATATATATATAATATATATTATTTTATACTATATATAAGTGACTACCGCTACAAGCTTAAATAGAAGAGTTCATGCCTGCAAGTGTTTTGAAAAAAAGCTCTAAAAATATAAATGCGGTAAATGGGTATTACCTTTGGGTACTATGGTTATTAGCAACGCTTAAGGACAATTCGAGTGTTATTGCCTTTCACCATAAAAGCCTCAGAATTACTAGTCCTGGGTAAATATAAGCGCGACAATACCCTTCATTTAATCACAATGTAAAAGTCGACCCTGTTCAAAGTTCGAACCATACAACCATTCCAGTTTAACAGACAGAATGATTCGTTTATCGTGATATTATTTTCCGCCTGTCTATCAATATTTATTTATTTATTTTCCTGAACTGCTGTGGATAATACATGTAATTTATGTACTTAATTCCACGTACCTAGGAGTATATAGTTTAATCTCACTAACTTAAGATATATAAATTAAATAATAAGTAAGAGGGGACGTGAAAACCTGCCGAAAACTGCTGTCAAATATAGAACTTGGCACTCGAGGACTTGCCCGCGCACTTTCACGTTAATATTGAGAATGAACTATAAGGTAACTTTTAGCCTGATTTTTTCCGCAAAAGAGAGACTGAATGCAAAAAATAATCTCTCAGTGGTGAGAGGATTACTGACTTTTGTGTGGAGGCTTTAAAACGGAAGCCCTGGATATGAAGAATATGTGGTTTTATATTACCCGAAAGAGTACATAGCCACGATTACAACAATCAAGTTCAGCTCCATTAGGCTCTATAGTGGTAAGCAACATGTATTTAGAAATTAAACCAGAACTATACGACTTCGTATTTCAGAACAGAGTTCATTTAGAATCTATTTAGATTTTATGTATTTCACCACGGGAGAGCCACGCTTCGGCATGAATGGGCTTGACCGGAGCGCTTGCGCTGTGTTTCACCGAGTGAGTGATGATACCGGAGGCTCATACCCCAACCCCTTCCCCATCCCCTAAAGGCCTGCAACGCACTTATGACGCCTCTGGTGTTGCGGGTGTCCATGGGCGGCGGTAACCGCTTACCATCAGGCGATACGTCCGCTCGTTTGCCCCTTATTCTATACAAAAAAAATAATAATAATAAAGATATCGAATATAGTTCATAGTTTCATTCAAAATAATAAATTTAAATACCCGCTGTAAGCGGCGTCATAGCTTTTAGTCATTTATAATCGTCCGAAACTTATGGGAAGGAGAATTTCTCGGAAGGTTTATATAGTTAATAGAGTGAGATAAGATCATTATTTACTGAAACCCTTTAGTTATACAGGCTGGTGCAGAGAAGCGAGGTATATTTAAGGGTAGTACCATATAAAACATAACGAAACCATCAGCTATAAGGTAAATTCGTTATTTTTTTTAACATAAATATTATCATGAGTCAAAGTAATATTACGTATAGATTTCAGAGAAACCAATCTAGAAAGAACTGAATCTTTCTAGATCTGTTTCTCTGTCATGAGATGTTTTTTGTTTCGAATGGTTTTTGTTGAAAAGAAAAAGTATATTTCAGGAGAACAGGAGTATGATTGCTGGTATTATAATAAAATAAATAAACCATTTTAATTTGCCTTGCAACGAAACCATTTAAGGAAAATCACCGTAATACTCGATTTTAATTTCGGGAATAAATTGCCTGTTTACGTAATTTCAATATATTACGTTTAATCACTGCTGACTGTTCAAGTGACCTTATTTTAATAATTTAAATATTACATGATTACAGATCATGTATACTAATATTATAAAGAGGAAAACTTTGTTTGTATGTTTGTTTGTAATGAATACGCTCTAAAACTACTGGACCGATTTTAAAAATTCTTTCACCATTCGAATGCTACATTATCCACGAGTAACATAGGCTATATTTTATTTTGGAAAAAAATAGGGTTCCGTAAGATATTGGGGTTTTTCGAACACAAGGTGTAAAAAATCAACCCTATACGGGGGAAAATTTTTCGCTACGGGCAATAAAAGACGCAAACGAGGTTGCGTCGGTAAGCTAGTTGAATATATAAACACACGAGTATATTAAAACAATTCAACACGTTCAACGTATTCTTAACGCGTCACCACTCAGTATTAATATGAAATTAATCAGATAGCCTACGTTTCGAGTTTTTAGAATTTTTTAAACTTCATAACTGAAACTAAAACATGCTTGTATGAGTATACTCTGCAATGATTTTAACAATGTGTAGTTTAGTAAGTTTTTTTAACATTAAAGAACAATAATTGTCTACAGATTTTGTAAGTCACTTCTTAGGAATTGTAGAGAAATTAGTTACAATTATTTGTAAAACTAAATATTCTATACGTCAATCTTTACTGCATGTATCAGAGCGACGACTGGCGCAATGAGTTGAAATGTGTCAATATTACACATTTCAATTCATTGCGCCAGTTACTTTTTACATTTCAGCATTCAGCTCCTTTTGGTATTCTGTTGTTCAGATATTTTTGAACTATTAAGATGATTATTCAATTATGGCGCTTAACTTAATAAGTGATGTATGCTATGATACAACCCTATAAATAACTTAATTTTTGGAACTGTAAAATGGTCAGCTATTTTCGAGGTTAATGTATAGTCCATTCGTTTAGATAGTGTTGCTACACCCGCATGCAATTCTGGATGTTGTTGTGAAATACGCATAATATTAATTAAT
The DNA here is from genome assembly GCA_916048165.1 of Spilarctia lutea. NCBI lineage: Eukaryota > Metazoa > Arthropoda > Insecta > Lepidoptera > Erebidae > Spilarctia > Spilarctia lutea. Next base: position 429,330 of record OU696480.1, read on the forward strand.
ATTTAAGTTAGATGCTTGCTTATATTATAAATTATAAAGCTCTCTGTTGGGGATTATATCGCCATGGCTCGGTCGCCATTGCCTCGTCTGTTTTCTAGCAAGGGGACCACGGTATAAGATACCACCGCAGCTTATGTGTTGTCTGTGCAGGTAAGGTTGACTTGGGGCCGAAAATATTATATTCGTTTCCTCTTATTACCCCCTTCACCCTTATTATACTACACTGTAAATAATACTAAGCTCAAAATTCTACCTATAAAAGCAACTAATGGATGTCCTGACTTAGGCAACTACTATTTGAGATTAATTCTTCTTTTTGGTAAATGAACTGTAGATAATTCGTCCTCAAGAAAACGGTATAAATAAGTATTTTAAGTGAACGCTCTCTTTAGTGGAGATGAATACTTTTGGAACTTTCAAGTTTAACGAAGTAAAAGATTTTTCTGTTTGTTTAATGTCAGATTGAGAAGTTTTGTGAAACAATTTCTTGTGGCTGAATACTGCCTTTTTTTCAACATTGTTAAGGAATAGAAAAAGAAAAGCATTTGGATATTTTTAAAGGATTTCCTTTGTTTTAATTCAAACGAAATACTATAATACGCTAATTTGTATACCGCAGTTACTTGATCTTTTAGCTCCTCCTGTCTTGTTCTTTAAGCACAAAAACGTAAGAGTATGAAGTTGTTTTAATTACAAAATGCCCGTATACCGTGTGCATATTTAATGCTATAAACTGTTAAAGAATTTCCGCAACTTTTCACATGCACATAGTGCTCTGTATAGATTCGAGGAAATGGAAGGTACTGGAACCTTTTCAATTAGTTTATTACGGATAAATCTCGTTATAAAATAAAAACTATGTTTTTGTTGTATATTGTATAATTACGCGTTCACTCGTCGTCATTATGAATTGTTATAAAATCAATTTTGACAAGAGCAACGGAAGCAAGCACGAGGAAAATCAAGTTTTGTACAATTAGCAAAGATTTTAGACTACTTATTATTGATCCTTTTTGATCTTTGTATTTTATTTATAACAAAACTTCATTGCTAATGCTAAACCTATAAAGAAACTCATTTTAGCATGTAGTTCATAGCAATGAAGCAAGAAGATAGTGCTAATTCAGCAGTATCTTTGCACAAACTACCCAATTTTCTCTTAAGGGTTAATAAATTGTTCGACCTACCCTACTTCTTCTGATACTCGATTTCGTCGATATCATTTATCTTGATATCGCTGAGAAGCGGCTCGATAAACTCGAGCGTTCTCAAAACTTTTCTATTACGTTTATATTTGGATTACGCAAATATGATCATGCGTCAGAACTCTGAAACTTACTCAATTCACGTTGGTCTGGTTCATGTTTTTCCATCCTTTTAGTACGTTTTATTGAATTATTCATTTAACGCTGATATTTTAGTCCTAGTAGCCTTTTCAACTATACGACGGGATCCTCAACCCTTCTTCATTGAGTTCCTACGTTCTCAGTTCTATTATATTAATTCTACCCGCTACGCAGTTGCGCGGCCGGGGAACGCATCAGCGACTTCTGGAGTCCCCCCTGACGTACTTCATGACTGAGGTACATCCCGGGAGAACCAGAGTTACCTTCGGGGCAGGTTGCTGTCGCACCACTCTGCACAGTGATATTTGTTCCCATTATAGGCTCCTGCAGGAATCTCCAAGTTCCAAGGCACAAACAAGCTTCTGGCGTTGGAGGGACACTGTTTTCTAAAAGACTTGAATGTCATGTCATTTCAAAAATCCCGCATGCAATAATTTGTTCCACAGATAGTTGTCAACTATCTTTTTATAATATTTAAATAATATATGGATGCTTCTAACACATCTGAATATATATTTTACTACAGGCAAAATTTGTAACAACTTATTGTGTTAATGATTAGATATACATTAATTTATTCTAAATACAGAACTAAGTCCACAGGATTACATTAGTACGGTACTACGAAGGCCGGATTAGCTGAGCCCTTAAATATACAAACATTAAAACATGTGTTCCTTAAATAGTTTAGGAACAATATTTTTATTGGACCGTTAATTTTACCTTTTAATTACCGACCTGAACTTAGTGGGTTTGGTGATTAGCCAGCCTGATGACAGAACACAGATATCGTACGTTCGATACCCAAGCTCTAAGAATTCTTATAATATATATAATATTAACATATGAAATAGTTAGTAATAATAACTAGTCTGGGATCTGATTGATAAATGCTGCTTGGATTCATATGAGACGGCAGGGCGACCGTGGTATGTGTCATAAAAATGTTTGAAATATATTGTTTTAATATTTTATCGTATTGTGTAATAATTAAATTTAATATTGTAACAAAAATGGTGGCTTTTCACACTCGTGCAGTTGACATACTGCCCTACTTCTTCTGAGAAGAGGACCGCTTTGAAAGTGAGTTACAAAACCCTTGCCACAGGCAGTAATGTTATTACGAGTGCTCTATCAGCCCTTATAGCTACAGTTAATGCAATATTTCCGTTATTGAGTCATGAATTTTTTGCAAAGCATCCCAAAATTGCGTACATAGACCCTTTCGGACACATGCTTCAAACCTTTGTATAAGATAAGGGTTTGATGGCTATATATTAAAAAGTGTTACAGTAGACTCTTTAAAGGTAGAGTAATATTTAACAATGAAATTTTTATTTTGAAACTGCTCCTTCGAATTTGAAAGTTGATCAAAAAGTGTAAAATTGTATACTCTGCTAGTGCACCAAGGAAATTAAATTAAATTACTTTGTCGTTGACAAAGTTAAAAGTCACTTTACAGAAACCAATGGATAAACAGTAAAACAAAACATAATCCTGACGAAAGGTGTATTGGCACGCGCGACGTCCTGAGTTTACCACAGAGTTATATGAAATTATCACCATCGCTACCGTTCAGTAATGAATAAAATCAATACATTTACAAAATAACAACAAAGGGCATGTCTCGGGGCAAATCATCACTTGTTATCATTTCCAAACAGGGGCAGCTAGGATGAGGGAACATTTGATTCTAACAAACATTAGCATTTTAAAGTGTAATGGAGTAAAATGGAGATTATAAGTTCTATTCTATGAAAACTTCGGTAGATAATACGTTTACTTAAACAACTGCAGTTTAACGAGTTTTACAGAGAATCTTCGGCCTGTGTATTGAATACTACGTAATCAATTTCTAAAACACACTTACAGCTACTGTTTATAACCCGTGGCTTATTACAAGATGTCTGAAACTTAGAAATAAGTCTATTATTAATTTTTGTCTAAATAAGCTTAAGGTCGAGCACTGAGCGGGGCGTTTAGAAACGATTTAGTAAAGTCAACATCTTAGAATCGACGTAGATTTCATTACTTTTTAAATTATTCTTTTTGTTACTTTTTTTTTAACTTATTCGAAAAGATTTATGAGAACAAAAATTATCATAATCTGAAATTAATTTACAGTATTTTTAATGATTACAATTCTATGATAGTGAAGAGTGAAATTAGTTAGAAACGGTATAGTACTCGTATGATGTATATGTAAGAAAAATAGCCCATCAAAAATCTTCCCAGGTTCTAGTAAGTCCCTTGTCGTAAACACCGCGGCTTAAAACGATGTGGTCTTAGTCCCAAAGAAGTAGAATCTAAATTTGTTATAACAACTTTTACAAATCGTCTAGCTGTATATTTCTACCGAGCTCGTTCAAACTACCACCGGAAGTAACAGCCGCGCTACATTTCAATTAATCTTTGTCAGTTCACATTCATCTAAATGCCATTTGCCTCCGTGTAGATACTCCGCTATTACTATGGTATCCATCAAGAGGGACTTAAATTGAATCCTTATCTTGCAACCGGGCCTGACCCTCACCTGGCCCTGAAGGTCTTATACATTCTTTACTTTGAGTTCTTACTCACAGTAATCAATCAAAAAATAGTTCTGCCTTGCTTAGTTTAACCGTTTGTTTTATGATAGGACCTTAGTTTGTAAGAGAAAATTAAAAATAGCTTTTGTATAATGTCAAGGTAACGTTTAGGTAGTGTAGTAAGCAGGCTTTGATCCATTTATATGTGACCGTACCGTGACCCGTACCGAAGTTATTTTCATACTAGTTTATTTATGATCGCAGAGGCACGTGTGCTTACGAAGTGACCCTTAGGTGTAACTTCGTGTAAATACTTGAGATAAAAGATGACAACTGTACTATTAAAGCCAGGAAGCCTCTCTACATCAATCAGAGACACATTCAAGCTCTGATGAAAGTAGAAGAGACTTGAGCTGTATATCAGGGACGAGGCAAATGACATTCTATTGTCTCCGGCAAACTTGGACGGTAATATAACTCGAGTATTTGTATGTTTATATATATTGTTGGAAGTATATTTCTACCTCTATAGTCTATGTACATTCAAAGGCATCGTTTTTAAGTTCACTTCATTTCATTGTGGTTCCCGAACAATAGGGCAAATAGTATTAGATTGGGGCGTAAAATTTATGGTAAACCATGGTCATGTAGGTAAACACAGAAATAAAGTAAAATTATATAATATATGTGTAATAAATAACTGTAACGAGAATCTTCTAAACAAACCGACTAAATATAATTAAAAATACCATAGAGTTTGTTGCAGGAACCTGTTATTTTACATGTTGAATTAAAATTTCACCAGCAGGAACAGGACCGCGATTAATTCGTTGAATCTATTTGAACAGCGCCCCTTGAGTTAATTTACCTCAACTTATTAATCGACTCCAAATATTAGCTGTACAGAAATTAATTCATTTTATTGTCAATGTATATATAGACATACAAAATCAATGCCCACGTTATCTATTGCAATTAAATGAGTAAAATAATTGCTATTTAAAATAAAATGTTTAGAATATTATATTATTCCAAAGTAAAATCTTTAAGTATGGAACCAATAGTACTATATTATAAGTACTATATAATAATTATAATATAAATTATTATTATTATTATCAAAATGGATAAATATCGTTGAGAATAACTATCGAGATTCCCAATTTATATAATAATAATGATCATGTTTATCAGCCAGTTATTTTTTATTAAGTTATATTACAATTCGCGAGGTTTACCTTTGTAGCTAAGGAAGTAAATTAAATAATTTGATTTGGCTCTGATATCAATGTTACAAATTTTCAAACTTACTAAACACGAGTACTAAAATCTCGAGACAAGCTTTAATATTACATAAATTGTGTAATGATTTTTTAAGTTGATGGAAAACAATTTCAAGGAATACTTTATTTGATTCTTTTTAGAGCATTCACAAAAGCATTTCAAGAAGTTTCTTTTTGTTTTTAAATTATTTGCAATTATAATAATTGCTTGCAAGTATTTTTTTTTTTTTATTGAATAGTGGGCAAACGAGCAGACGTATCACCTGATGGTAAGCGATTACCGCCGCCCATGGACACCCGCAACACCAAAGGCGTCATAAGTGCGTTGCCGACCTTTGGGGGATGAGAAAGGGGATGGGGATGGGGAGTAGAATTAAGAACTGCGAATTTCATTTGATCATTGTCCCCACCCCTACTCATGCAGGCTTGGTGGCTTATCTACAGTGTGTTACAAGATTATGTCGATACGAAAATATCGCAGACTACGATAACAAAGGTTTGTTGAAAAGCGCCTAATAGTAGCGTGTGAAATTTTATTTAAATAATCTGGTGGGATTTACTGTCAGTCGCACGCACCTGTTACGAATTATATTAGAACAAGGAAAACCAGGTAACGTAGTTTGAAATGTAATGTATCGTACATTAGTAATTGGAGAGGCCACGACAATGGCTCGCGTGGACATAATCTGTGTAATATTTTTGTATTGTGCACATTTACAGACCACTGAAACTTCCCACACTACATCGAAACGAAAAACAGTGTGTCCTACAATTGGGATCGGTAAAAAGTGCGTACATAAATGCTGTCCCTTCCGCCAACATATACAGAGGAAAGTATGCCTGAATTACGACAAATGGTCGGACTTTTCTGCAATAAGTGTATACAGCAAGAGTTTAGTGGACACTGGAAAGAAAATGCAAGAAACTTTCACGATATTGGAGGGTAAATTTATGCGTGAGCCCAGCTTTCACAACTGGTCAATGGACAGAAGTATAATGGGATACACGCCTTATGTGCTTGAGGTGACTTTTCTTTTTAATAGTTTAGTGTTTGATGTTCAAAACCGGTAACATCTGTTGTGTTATTCTGATAGAGAATATCGTCCTACAATAGTTTATTTTTTTCAATAATAAAACTTAATCTTTAAATAATACTTCGTTTTCAAGTATTTTAGTGTTCCTGTAATAGTATTCTTCAGTTTTAACTGGTATAAAGTTTACATAAGCATAGTTCACACTATTGAGAGATCTTTTAAATGATAGCTTTGTAATCATAGAGCAACACAGGCGCGCGGACCGGCAGGGTATAGATATAGCGTATATCTGCAATACAAAACAATCTGTCATTCTTTTGCGATGGGAAATCTATACACATACATTTATTTTATTTATTTATATCTACATGCACTTTTGTGCATCGGCGGACTCAATGCCCTGGGCATTCTCTACCAGCCAACCTTTGAGGGGTATAGAGATCTGGTAAGATAGGTGCAACGAGGTTAAAATTGTAAAAGAAAAGAAACATTCAAAATGCATGTACATATTATTCTAATATTATAAAGGTGAAAGTAAATTAATTTGTTACGCTTTCATGGGACAATTATTTAACCGATCATCATGAAACTTAGTACACATATTCTTGTAGGTATTAGAAGTAACGTGGGATAACTCAAACTCAAAAGTGGGAGCGCACTCAAGCAGTGCACCACAAAGAATTAGGCGTTTACAAATCAGAGTTGTAGTAAGGACACAGGAGAAGCAGATCAGGGGATTGCACAGTAATCTTATTGCTATCCATCACCACCTCGACAGTAAAGCCAGCCTTGCTCTTCTTGACCGAGACGCAGATATCGCCTACAGCGAACACATCCTACCTCACTTACCCTGATTATGACTAGATCATTCCTTCAATCAAACGTTGGCCCTAGTTTAGTCCATCTTCCAAAGAGGCTTTTCGTAGGAAGCATTAAACTTACTAAGCCTGGAATAACTGGATGATGGGGAACAGGAGCCGCTTACCATATCGTGGTGCGAGAGACGTATGCTGGAAATCCAGTTCTATCAACACTCACAGCGTTAAGCACTTCTATCCCTTGATATCCATAATTCGAGTGGCCCTAATGGAGTCCCTCCTACTACCCGATCCCTAAAAAAGGCGGCAAAGGGGGAATCCTTGACAGTTAGTTTGGATATTGCGAAGGCCTTTGATCGGGTCTGGCGCCAAGCGCTTCTTTCGAAGCTCCCTTCCTAATAGCTTTCCGTGAAATTATGCGAGTGGGTCATTAGCTTTTCAAATGGTCTCAGATTAGGGTACACTATTAAGTCCACCTCAATCTGAGACCATTTGAATATAGGGTTAAATCGGATTAAATTATTAGTTCGATTTAACCCTACAAAAAAACAAATTTTTGGCAGTCCATAACTGTGCGCTTCTCTAGAAACTTCCTACTTCGCAAAATGAAACTATGGAATGAATTGTCGCCTGTGATATTGCCAGACCAAAACAACCTTCAAACGTTTAAGAAAAGGACCTACCTACTTTAATCTATGATCTAAAATAAACATTTTTTACGACCCCTTGGCTGGACGATTTACGATAAGTTCAATGACAATACTATAAAGTACTACTACTATGCTCAATAAATACATGTACATCTTTGAATCTATAATGTGACTGTAGATAGATAGATATATAAAAAAAAAATATCCAAAAGTACTTAGAATAATTAAGTAATTTTTCTTTTATAAATAACTTCTCAGTATTCGCGAGATCCAATGTCATGTCCATCCATGGCCCAGATTACGAATGACCATCTGGTTGGATCAAAAAACCACGTCTATACATGCTTAATTATTTTTTAGACCGGAGATTTGAAACTAAAAAAAGCAAACGTCCATAATCCTGAAGTAAATATACCAAATAAAAACTTCTGCGTCGATTTCGTCATCAGCAAAACGAACACCGTCTCGCAGCAACCAAAGGCGTTCGTAGTTGATGAGGTTAACGAAGAGAGCGTAACAGAAGGCAATGATCACACAATTTATTTAGTGGTCGGTGAGTATAAATAGTGTAAATTAAGATAATAGGTTTAACCTATATTCAAATGAAGCATTTCTGGTATAAATGAAGCGATAGTACTATTCTTTCCATAACCAGATCTGATTCAAATAATCAAATTAGCAAAAACTGGCTCAGGGTGCAACTAAAATACTGATTGGGTATTTTGGAAAAATTCACACCCTCTAACAGTCTAACCGATTGAATATGATCTGACTCCTTGACTAATTTTATTTTTATTTATTTGACAGCTCTTTTGATCTCGTGCGTGTTCCTGTTATTGGTATTGATGGTATATATATTGCTGCCAGAACTTCAGAACATAGGTGGTTTGATATTAATGAACTATGTGGTCTGCCTGTTCATAGCCTTCATGTTGCTCGCTGTCATAAAGTTCGATGTATACTCACCTAGTACCTGCATTGGCCTGAGTAAGTATGATATCCTTAAATATTATATTATTTAATTTTAATTGATATTTTATATGGTAATTGTTTTAGTTTATTTTGTACGAGATAGAGCGTCTTTCTTCCAAAACAAATTCATTTGATCACCCTACAAAGTCAATTTGCCCAAACACACTCAAAGTTTGTAACTCTCGAGTACGATTTGTAAAATTCAAGATTATTCCCTTATTATGCTTTTATATCCAAATTTCCTTCAGTTATTATTGGTTATGTAGTTACCTTGTACACGTACTTTTCAGCGTGTGGTATTTACTACTTCTTCCTGGCTACTTTCTGCTGGATGAGCGTCATGTCTTACGATATTTGGTGGACTTTCAGGTATTTATTCTATTACTAAAAACGTACTTGTATCGTGTAATGAATCAACACTTAATCAAAGCTCAGCAGGTTTGTGTTGTTTCATTTAAAGAGCGAAATCAGCAACGATATGACTATACGATATGATTTTATTGTATAGGGGACAAACGAGCAGATGTATCGCCTGATGGTAAGCGATTACTACTGCCCATGGACACGTACCATCAGGCGATACGTCTGCTCGTTTGCCCGTATATAATAAAAAAAAATAGTAAATTCAGATCATACTTAAGCAGTTTGACTTTTTTAGAGGTTTATGAAGCTACTGAAACAAATGTTGCATATAAAGCATTTATTGATATATTTTCGTTTTTGCATGGACAATGCTATCCCGAAACTCCTGTTTCTGTAAATAAGATTAAAAAGCAAAAATTCGCACTTACAATATACATTTTTTAAGATTGTTGAGACACTAGTTGTTGGTATCAATAGTATCAATTTAAAAAAAAAATAGAGTCCGTAAGTACTTTATTTTTTTTTTAATTTTGTTACTTCTTTTTGATTGAACTTATTTACGTTTTTCACTCGTTATTTCTGGTGGCTATTGTGACACCTTAAAAGGTTATGTTTTTGAGTGAATGTTTAGCAAATTAATTGTTTGTTATTTATTTTTTTATTTATTTTATTTTATTTTATTAGGACAACCAACAAGAACATACACCTTAAAAGCTAAGAGGCACATAGCATTAATGCATAATCATTGGTGCTGCCTTAATTATAGGTTGCCACGAAAAGCATAATTATTGTATAAACAGATAGTTAGGAGCATAAGGCATCCCTTAACTTACAAAAATAAATAAAAGTACTTAATTAAAACTAGAAAGTAATAAGTAAATTACACAAATTCCAAAAAGATCACCATACATAGTCAAATATACAACCAATATACTTAATTTATGAGGAAATCTAAGTACGTTTGTCCTAGCTTGTTAATGAAATTTTTTTCTTAAAAGATGGTAAACTCAAGTGAAATATATCAATGTCCATGTTTTTGCAGATAGAATTATACTCTGCTTGGAGTCTATTTAGAGGAGAGAAATGGCCTAGGTTTGTTTTGGACCTCTTAGGTGTGAACAAAGAGTATCTAGTTAATCGCGAAAGCTTATGAGAGATCGTAATGTTAACTTTTTGTAGCAGATGAGGACAGTTTATATTACCATTAACTAATTTATGTAAAAATGATAAATCTAAAATTTTACGGCGTTCTTTTAGTGACGTTAAGTTGAAATGTAATAATCGGTTTGTATAACCGGAGAGTTTTTTGTCAGTTTAAATTTGTATGCCAAGTGGTACATTAATCTTTTTTGCACACGTTCAATTCTGTTGGAATGGACTTCATAATGCGGATGCCAAACCACATAGCAATACTCCAGAACAGACCCAACAAGACTTTCATACAATCTTAAAATAGAAGTTTTATTTTTAAAGTTCTTAGTGTTTCTCATTATAAAACCAAGGGTTTTGAGTGATTTGGAGATAATATTATCATAATGTTTCCTAAAATCAAGTTTTTTATCAAGAATGACTCCAAGGTCCCTAACGCATTCGACTTCTTGAATACGTTGGCCAAATATTGTGTAAGCCCCAGACAAGTAAGTATTACGGTTACGAGTGAATCGAATGTAGCAGCATTTATCGATATTTGGAACCATTTTATTTTCTTTGCACCAGTTAACCAAACCGTCAAGATCATCCTGCAATAACGTAATGTCTTGAAGATCCCTGATTGGTCTCATTAACTTGAGATCATCCGCGTAAAGGTACGGTTTGCTGTTTTTGAGGCAAGATGTAACGTCGTTCACAAACATATTGAAGAATAAAGGTCCCAAGTGGGAGCCTTGAGGGACACCAGAAAAATTAGAAAAAATATCTGATTCATAACCACTAACTACCACTTTGGATGTACGGTGACCTCAATATGACGAACACCATTTATGAAAGGCGCCAGCAAAACCACACTGCCATAGTTTCTGTAATAAGATACTGTGAGAAACCTTATCAAAAGCCTTGGAGAGGTCTGTGTAAATTACATCGACTGAAGAGCGATCGTCTAATGAACGGGATATATCATCAAAAAAATCCACAAGATTGGTGCAAGTCGAGCGAGCAGGGACAAAACCATATTGAGAGTCCGCGAGAATACTCTTAATATGCCATGATACGTATGGACATAGTAAGGACTCTAGCAACTTTGCAAAGACAGACAATATAGTGATTGGCCTATAGTTTTTTACGTTACTTATATCGCCAGCTTTATGGATTGGAACGATAAGACCTAACTTCCAACGTGAAAGAAAGATGCCTGAAGAAAGTGACATATTAAAAATAATCGAGAGCGGCACTGATAGCTGAGGAGCACAGTTGACAACAAAAACAGAAGGTATCCCATCTGCCCCAGCACCTTTATTACTGTCAAGAGACTTAAGGCGTTGCAAAACTTGGTCATCAGAGAAACAGATAGAACACAATGCATGAGTGACATCACATTTATTATACGATTGGTTGTTAATCAAGTTACGAGTATCAATATCGTCGTCTAAACTGTATGAAGCTGCAAAGAATGTTGCCAGTGTATTGCATATATATATGTCATTGAAGATGGAAATGCGATACTCTTAGCTCTTTTATGCTTAATGTAAGAAAAAAAGACTTTTGGATTGGATTTGATAGAATCTTCCATCAATTTAAGGTAGTTATTGTTACACTTTGTGATCAAAGCTTTTATTAAAAAAAATTGAACGAGGCCTAGGACTACTAGATTGTAGCTTGGCAGTACGAGAACAATATATAATGTCCTTCTCATTTACAACGAAATTAATCGTTTTACCAAGTTCTTGTACTATACTTAACAGGTTTTCAGCTTTGCGTTCTGGAACGCATTGTATTTCAAGATTGGAAGAACGCGACAGCTGGTCAAACGTATTAAACCGTAATGTTAGTGAGATTAAATCGGATTTCAGGGCATCATTTTCCTTTTTTAAGACCATCACATCAGCATTTATAGTTTTAAAATCTTTTTTAAAGCTGTCAAAGCTCGCACTAATAAATTCTAACGAGTTTTTCAACTCGTTAAAGTCGTTCAATACTTCTGATAATTGCACTTTAATCATGTTCTTGAATTCAGTCATACATTCGGCCATAAGATCTTTCATCACATCGCGCATCTCCTCACGAATAATCTGTCGGATATTTTGCACGTCCGTATCGGAAGTACTTGATTGCACGGTTGGCCGAGTGGTGTCAGCGGTCGCCATGCCGCTTGCTACTGCGCCAAGTGTCGTGGGTTCAAATCCCACGCGGTACCTACAACACTTTGTGTGATCCACGAATTGTTGTCCCGAGTCTGGATGTTCTTTGTGTACGTTTCATGTATGTTTGTAAAGTCCCCCACGACACAGGATGTTTATTCCTAATGTGGGAGTTGTCTTTTCAAAAAAAAAAAAAATTTTAAAAAAAAACATTAAAATTAAAGTAGATAATAACTGTTGATACGAGTCGCTGTCCGACCGGCTTTGTTTCTTACGGCGCGTGTTTATAAAAGTCATGTCAGCTATACCTGTAGGCGTAGATGGCCGCACCGGTTTACTCGAGTTATCCTTTTTTGGTTGCTTAGTTTGACATGTAGGGCACAGCCAATGTCGTTTAAAATCACTAGGTGCATTATCCAAATCGCATTTTTTTAAATTAATGCATAGGAGATGAAATTTACCAGAGCATCGATGACATTCCATGAAACAATCATCAGTTATCTCGTCGGGACAAGCCGCGCAGTAACTCATTATGGTTATATATTTTATTATTATGCACTCGTGTTACGAATTCCAGTGTGTTGGAAAGAGCGGGCAATTACTGATGCTGTTTCTTACCGCAGCGGTGAGGTGCTCCCCCCGCAAGCATCTATATCTATACTCAAAACACTGCACTGAATTATCACCTGGAATTGTGTGATATTTGTAGACTATAGGGACAACACTCGTGTGTATCGATATTACTAGATTTATTTTATTAAGGTATTAACCGAGAAACACGTCCGCTCCCAACTGAATGTGGGACAAGAAGTGAGGGACAATTTAAATAAGTTTTAATGTTACAGCAAGTGGCTGTCCAAATAAATAAACAAAATAATCACATTAACAACAGCAACTTTTCCAAAGGACCGGAAGAAGGAGGATGTATGTACTTAGACACACATTAATGAATGTGGCTTGGTGAATATATTCACAGTCTATCGACCCATATAAGGCTACGGAGGGGAAAACGTGTGTCAATTTTTGACTTGTTGGTATTTTTACAGAGGTTACGCCAAGATTCGTCTTATTCACCGTCGTGGGGAACGCTTTAAGCTGATCATGTACTGTTTAGTTGCGTATGGCCTCCCAATGATGCTCACCATCTTCTTTTACGTTATCATTGTGACTGATATGCGACACATATCCTGGTTTATCACGCCTCAGTTGCCAGATTCAGGATGCTTCCTTCAAGGTGAGTCGTTCAAAATAATAAATGAAATGAAAATCAAATATTTTGTGTGCTATTAGATCTTATATCTATTTCATAATGGTATGTCCAAACCTTTCTGTACGCGCCATGTCAGGCTCCTAAAATAAAAGTAATCTAAGTTCGTTTTTGCATCAAACGTTTACAGTATCCTTTATCTAACTGCTACCTAGGTTTTGTACTTTAGATAACTACATTCTTAAAAAACTATAAATAAACTGTTGCCCTTCTTTTTGGTTAAAAAGAGCAGACAAATGATGAATAATTTGATTTCATCATTACTTAAATTTATTGGTTTGTCTAACTGTGGAATCGCATAACGATTTTTAAGAGAATGGAAAGGAGAGGAAGCGGAGGGGAATACAGGTAAAGACTAGAATATTTTAAATTGTACACTAGATACGAGTAATACAGTTTACATAAAAATAATACATCAATGCACAAATGGCGGCCTTAAAAAGCGCTAAAAAGCAGCTGGCAGCAGAACACTAGGTAACACATAGGTTTGTTAATCACTGCTACATTTTATAGGACTGCGATTTGATATTTGAATGTTGAATTTTTTTTCAAAACAGGTGAAGCAAAGATGTTGTACCTGTATACGCCAATGCTGGTTTTGATAATTTGCAACTGGATGTTCTACCTGATGACGGCGTTCAATGTGTGGCGATTAAGTCGCGGGACGGCTGTGCTGGACACTGCTGCAGCCGGATCTCCTGCCACTCATCGTTCTCAAATGCGCAGGTCAGCTATTCTACCTTCCAAGACTCATAGTTATAAACTAGAAAAAACCAGAGTAAATTTTGATCAACAATTTTGCAGTTTTGTTGCTTTTGGTGATAGATTACATGTAGGATTGAGTCGACTCTATTGAAATTCAAAGTAGTTTTATTTAGTCTGCATAAAAATAAACCTCAAAAAACTTGCTTTTGCTCCAAATTAATAATCTATTTATGCATAAAACTTCTAAGGTCTACTAAAGATCATATTTAGGGATCTACTTATTTAGGTTTGATTTGCTATGGTGCTCCTGTATAGGCCGATAGGGAGACCGTGGATGCTGTCCGTCGCAAACTGTTACAAGGCCAACGACTTGCATTGATTTTCTTGTGCAATGACATGTCTCGAGGTGGATCACTGTGCCGTTCAATTTCTTACAGGCCACGGTAACTTTAAGAGCAAACTTTTAAATTAGTCACCATTACGTCAATGCTCAACACCTGATTCTAGCTATGAACACTCAACTCATCATATCCTCTGGGAATGTAGTCTTTGGTGCAATGAACGTAACATAACGCATAATAAATAACTTACAAATGACATCTGGGGCGGTATACTTTGTGGATTTTGTGTCAACTGCAGTGAATTTCCGTGCGTTTAAGCGATTCTGTCATATATTCTATATAGTGATCAGATATATCTCACTTAGGACCCAGAATATTTTTTATCCGTGATGCTGCCCGGTTTGAAAAAAGTGTCTGCCTATTTTGACTTCATTTTGTCTTCCGCTTTACCAAAGAGGGGAAATAGGGGAAACTCCTCCAGTTTTCATCTGATAATTTCGTTGAAAAATTAAACTATCTTGGAACTTCTAAGACAGTTTAATTTTTCCTGGGATTTCACGAATGTCATAACTCAGTGTGTTTGTGGGTCACGTTAGGGCTGCTAGTATAATCATAATTTCATAAGATCCTTCTGTTTCCAGATTTGTGGTGTATTTGAAGTTGTCAGCAGTGATGGGACTGAGCTGGTTGCTGGAAATCATCAGTTTTGTATTCCCACAGTACGACATATGGTACCTCACTGACACATATAACATGCTGCTCGGACTGGTCATATTCATCATATTTGTGTGCAAGAAAAAAATATACAAGAAGCTTTACAAACGGTATGTTTATATTCATATATTTACGTTGATTTATTTTCATACCTAGAATAGAACTCAGCATAGCTGGTATAATTCGTGCTTAATTTGACAAGTAAATGTCCATGTCCCAATGTGTTCCGGGTACGGTACGGCCGCCGCAGCCCTCATTGCGCCACTTTAAATTTATTTAACTAGCGACCCGGCTAGGCTTTGCACGGAAGTATTTAAAAATCTACAATTTTATCTACTGTAATAAGTATATATTACACATGAAAACCTTTTTCCTAAATTACTCTACCTGTTACTGAAAACTGCATTAAAATCCGTTTCTTTATGCGAGCAGAGAGCGGAAATGACTTTATTTTATACAATGCTACGATGAGTATTCTTATACTTAGACTTTAGTTAGTGATTACTACGATGAACCAATTCTAATCGAATATATATAAATATATAGTCGGTTTCCAATACTTGTTTGATGCAGTATAATTTAAAGAATACATTGTTGATCCACCTTTCTGTCCAAATTAATGGGCTCCTAAGGTATATTTTAATTCGTATATATAGTGCTATATACAGGGTCTGTCGTAAATAATGGATAAGTCGTAAACTGGAGTTGGTCCGGCTATGAGACTATTAGAAAATCGTATCTTTTTGCCAGGGTTTCTAACCGTATGGAAATGGCGTAGACTTTTATGTTTTTTTATAAATTTCGCTACTCTTTGCATTCATTCCGTTGCCATTTCGTTAAATTTAGGTATTTCTGTGTCATTTTTTTTGTATTATAGTCTTGAAGATGTGTATTATTTAGTTTTAGTACTGTTTTAGGCGTTTTTAACGTTGGTCATTTTCAAAATTGTCATTTTAAGATTTTTTATGTTTTTGTTTTACTTAGGGTCAACTTTTGATCATTTACTGTGTAAAAAAAAAGTACGGCGCTATAGCTGCCCATGATCTTAATAAATTATCTAGTATGTGTAGATTCTAAAAAGGTATAACAATGCATACTTCACAAGTAATATTAAGCTACATGAGCGAGATCAATATCAAGGTGAGAAAATATTTTTTTCATGTAATGTTGTAAATGGTTATAAAACTTCGTCAGAATGATTTATTTCTGCCAAGATTCTTTACACAAACACTATGGGGCCACTATTAAGGATATTCAAAGAAAACTAGGTAGTTTTTTGTCAAAAAAATTTCATGCCTCCTCATTTCATAAAGGTGTTTAATTTTAAAATTGATGTGCTCTAATAGTTACATGCGACAAACATGTTACAAGTTTATTCGTAAAAAGGATCATCAGGTAAAAAAATGAACAAAGACAGCAATACAAAGGGTCTCCCCGCGTGAAAAGGACATTGTTACTAGGCACACTGCATGATGCACCGTCCCTTTCACACTCACGATGTGTGAAAAGGTTAGCATGCGTTTAGCTAGGGCGCACTCCTGATACATCTCTCAGTGTGATTTTGACCATCGCATGTGCTCTCGTTTTCATTACTGTCGTCAATTTGTTACTGCTTTCTAATATCGGACTTAGATTTTCTTTGTGATTTGGACTTGTTAACCTGGTGATATTGACAACTCAGCTCTCATTTATGGGCATCGTGTTGTGCTATCGATTGCACGTGTTATTTTGGAAAATTTTGTATATCATGCCTCAACAATACACGCCGGCCGAATACGTAAACATGCATTACATTTATGGTTTATGTGATGGCAACGCCAATAGAGCTGCTAGAGTTTATCGGGAAAAATATCCAAATGCCCGGCATCCTGACTATCGTGTCTTCATAAGAGTGCACAACACATTTTTGGAAGGACGATTTCCTGGGACCGGCGTAGGCGGGGCGAGTGAAGGACGACCACAACGCCACAGTGCAGCCGAACTACTGGAAATAGTTGCAGAAGACCCTGGTACGTCCATAAGTGTAATTTCAAGGCGCACCGGTATACCTCAAAAATCTGTACACAGGATTTTAAAAAGGCATGAATTATATCCCTATCATTATCAAAGGGTCCAAACATTAATGCCAAGGGACGCTGCTGCGAGAATAACATTTTGTCGCATAATGCTGCGAAAGATGAGGGAAGACCAAAGTTTTTTTAATAAAATTTTATGGAGTGACGAGTCAACGTGTCGAAAAGATGGTTTTTTGAATCTTCACAACATACACAGCTGGCAACTCGAAAACCCAAGACTTATCCGAGAAGACCGATCGCAATATCAATTTAAAATTAATTTATGGACTGGCATTATTAATGGCAAAATCATTGGTCCATTCGAATTGCCGGCAATATTAAATGCGGATATGTATTTGAATTTTTTAGCAAATACTTTACCTAGTTTACTGCAAGACGTCCCACAAGAGATAAGAAATGAGATGTGGCTACAAAATGATGGGTGTCCAGCACATTACGCTGTTCGTGTCAGGGAACATTTAAATAATACTTATCCAGATAGATGGATAGGGCGATTGGGGCCAATTTTATGGCCTCCACGTTCGCCAGACCTGAACCCCTTGGACTTCTTTTACTGGGGCTGTATAAAAGAAAAAGTATACAGTGAAACAATAAGTTCTGTAGAAGAGTTGCGTGCGCGCATTCAAGTAGCAGCGAGAAAAATTGAAGAAGCCGGTTATGTGCGCCGGATTAAGCGATCGTTTATTAGGCGATGTAGAGCGTGCATAGCTGCCGGCGGAGGACACTTCGAACATTTAGTTTAAGTTGTTGAATAAATATTTTTACGTACTAAAACAACCTAGTTTTCTTTTGAATATCCTTAATAGTGACCCCATAGTGTTTGTGTAAAGAATCTTGGCAGAAATAAATCATTATGACGAAGTTTTATAACCATTTACAACATTACATGAAAAAAATATTTTCTCACCTTGATATTGATCTCGCTCATGTAGCTTAATATTACTTGTGAAGTATGCATTGTTATACCTTTTTAGAATCTACACATACTAGATAATTTATTAAGATCATGGGCAGCTATAGCGCCGTACTTTTTTTTTACACACTAAATGATCAAAAGTTGACCCTAAGTAAAACAAAAACACAAAAAATCTTAAAATGACAATTTTGAAAATGACCAACGTTAAAAACGCCTAAAACAGTACTAAAACTAAATAATACACATCTTCAAGACTATAATACAAAAAAAATGACACAGAAATACCTAAATTTAACGAAATGGCAACGGAATGAATGCAAAGAGTAGCGAAATTTATAAAAAAACATAAAAGTCTACGCCATTTCCATACGGTTAGAAACCCTGGCAAAAAGATACGATTTTCTAATAGTCTCATAGCCGGACCAACTCCAGTTTACGACTTATCCATTATTTACGACAGACCCTGTATATATGATTTTGTTGTGATTGTTTTCTGTAACCCCTACTCATATTAGAATACTATTTTTATACTTATTGTTTAAACTTATATATTAACTAATTTCTTCTAATTATAGTAAACTACTAACACTAAAAATTTGTTTGTTACTTTCGTTGTGTGCACAAAAAATTGTAAAAGCAAGAAATAAAAAGGTTTATTTATTGATTAAATATTATATGGTTTTAGGTGTAACTTGGCAGTGGCATTTCTAAGACCAGAACGTCGTTCATTATATTTTATAAGGCATACGCACATTATCAACTAAGTTCGATGCAAATTCTGTAGGTTACATATTCTTCTGCTTCCAAGGACATACTATATACAGTATATAACGAAATGTCTTTCTTTAAAGTTACTAAAGGGTTTCTGATCAATCATTTTTTTTTTATTTTAGCTGCTTGCTGAAGACAACGAGAAGATTTCACCAAGGTTCTTCGAATAGTAACTTCAGTAACAGTTCCGATGTAGGACCAGAATCTGCCGTATTTCAAGTGTGTGACAACCCAAAAGGACAAAGTGGTTTTTCTTTCAACAAATAGAGTGAACAAGAAGTTGGAAAACAATAAGGAGTTTAAATGAGTCACTTTGGCAGTGTCTACTCGTGTATTTAGAAAAATGTTTTACTTCGACGCAATAATTTCACAGCCTCACAGGAAGTACGTTAAGAAATTTATTCCTTCTTTACTTACCTACGTATTTATTTAGTAAATTAGTAAGTTGTTATTTGCTTTTAGTTAAGTGAATCGGAAAAATATAACTAAAAACACCTATATTTGCACAGTTACAGTTTGTTACAGGAAATTCGTGTGATATTACATGTTGAAATAAAATTTCGACATTAGTAACAGGACTGCGCGAACTTCAATGAATCTATATTAATTTCTGTCCAAATGTTATCGATTGCAAAAAGATAACTTCCCTCTTTTCAAAATAATTGAGTCCAATAACTCAGTTAACTCTTACGGTACCTAGAAGGTCATCATCTGCTTAGTGACCAGCAGGACGGCTTCCGTAGGGGTCGATCAGCTGGAGATTACCTCTGATATACCTGACACATCGCTGGGCACAGGCGGTTGAGACTAAGGGCGAAACGTTAGCAATTTTGTATTGGGGTAGACTTAATTTAGTTCGATTTAACCCTAAAAAGAAACAAGTTTGCGCGTTCACCACTAAGGCCGGTGTTTACCAACACTTAACCGATCGTTTAAATATTAAAACCGTTGTTTAAGCAATATTTCCTGTTCACCACTGCCTAAACGTCGGTTATTGACGTTAACCGGATGATTATCTTAACCGAGCTTCATGACGTTGTTTAAACGTTCGTTACATTAATTTGACAGAAATTTTGTAGGTTATATTGCTCGATTTATTAACGAAGTATCTATTTATCTGTGACAAATAATGGATTTTAATTTTATAATGAATGTTGAATACAATCTGGATATGTTAGATTATTTGGACGAGTTAGAAACGATAACGAGAAAAACTAGGATTTTTCAAAATCGTCATAACTTTTATAATACAGTGGCAGTGGCCCGCCAGGCATGATCCCCACAGCCGCTTTAAGTCCTTAATATCAAAGTCATACCATAGACGTGCCTCTAGCCAAATTAACATTCTACAAAAGCAAACGTTAATAGAAAACGTGTTAGTTTTCTATTAACGTTTGCTTGATGTGTATGGGGAAGATGTCATCTCTACGCTAAAATAATAGGAGGAAATTTCAATAAGCAATACCAACAGATGACCCAGACCTGCAACTACCAGCACCTTGCCAAGACCTTATTGAAAGAGGGAGAATACGACAACAACAGACACACTCCATTTATAAATAAAAGGGATGCTAATCCTATGACCCTCTCCTCTGGACCGCATTCAGCGGAGGGCGACTCGTATCGTTGATTGCCAGGATCTTCCAATTCGGCTAGACTCTCTGGCGCTACGTAGAGATGTGGCTTCGCTGTGCATCTTCTACCGCATTTACCATGGGGAGTGCTCCGAAGAATTGTTCGGATTGTTCCCTGCCGCATCTTTCCGCCATCGTCCTACGCGACAGAAATTTCATCCCCATCATCTAGATGGTTGGCAGTCCACAACTGTGCGATTTTCCCAAAATTTTCCCGCACGCACAGCAAAACTGTGGAATGAGCTGTCGCCTGCAGTGTTGCCGGACCAGTACGACCTTCAAACCTTCAAGAAAAGAGCGTACTCCTTCTTAAAAGGCCGGCAACGCACTTGTAACGCTTCTGGTGTTGCGGGTGTCCATGGGCGGCGGCGATACGTCTGCTCGTTTGCCCGCTATATAATAAAAAAAAAAAGAAATGAGACGAGCTGTAATTAATAATTATTTTCAAAGCCTTCAGCAAAACTAGTGTTTGTTAGATGTAGGTTGTGATATAAATAGCAATAAAAATTCTAATATTTCTTAATGTCCTTAATTATGTAATTACAATAAAATAAATAAATAATTTATCACGATAATA
Source organism: Spilarctia lutea (assembly GCA_916048165.1). Taxonomy (NCBI): domain Eukaryota; kingdom Metazoa; phylum Arthropoda; class Insecta; order Lepidoptera; family Erebidae; genus Spilarctia; species Spilarctia lutea. Next base: position 450,617 of record OU696480.1, read on the forward strand.
TATTTTATTTTTGGTAACATTTTTGGTTATTTATTTTGCTAAATTAAAAGATAATAATAATTTTATTAGCAAAAATTACATTTAACATTTAATACAGTTTCTTATACAGTTTCTACTACATGTCACAGTCTACATTTTTTTTTTCAACTGGCGCCTAAGAAGGGAAACCTGTGTAATAGGCACCAGTCTCCTTCCAGTTTGACAGGATATGCTCCTATCACTTAACAGTTGATTCACAACTTGGCACTAGATTCTTACAGTAGTTTATTTACAAATTACGTTACTTATGTCCATTTTTTGAATGTGTGAGTATGCACGCATATAATAATATGCGTGCGTGTGCGTATATGTACTAAGTACAGAGTAGAGAGAGTAGAGTATACAAGTACATTGTACTTGTATACTCTATGCGCTGTAGCATGGTGCGGGTGACAGTTTCAGTAACACTTCGTTTCACTCTTGAAAGTTGCCGCGATTTATAAATTATGACTGAGTATTTCAGCTGTACCACATTCGCAATATATTAAATCATTAATAACTGTAGTAAATTAAATTAAACCAAACCAGAATGTTCTAATCTACAAATAAAATCAAATTTAATGAAAAATTAAGCAGTGTTATGCGTATGACGTAACGCCATAGAAGTATTTAGTGATGGGATGTGCTGCTACGATGCATAGTCGATATTTTTCATAATAAAAAACGGTAATTTTTTATTGTTAAAATTGGTCTATAATTATAGCAGTATATATTATAGCAAGGTTGCTTAAAAGGTTGCTAAGTAAAAATACATTTTATTCGTCCAAAATTCATTTCAAAATCGTCATATCAGAGTCAGGAACATCTGAATTGTCACTCAATTCATCATCTGAGTCTGTGACGGATATTATTAACGAACAACAACCTCCCTGGCCTGACTACCCAAAACAGTTTATTTTTGTATGCTTAGACATGGTAATAACAACGAACTCAACAAACAAATAACAGTTACACTGCACAACTGAATAACTCATTTTCATAATAATATTAAAGAGAACTAGATTTATGCTGCGAGTATCGTATGCGATAAAAATTAATTGCATAACGTCACATCCCTTAGTTATGTGATACTGATAGATGTCAACGTCGTACAGGCAAATGTCACCTGCACCATGCTACAGCGCAACGAGTATAGCTGTATTAATGTGTGGATTTGCTTAAGTTCGTGTAGATGTGTGTGTGTGTATGCGTGTGTGCGTGCATGTGTGTGCATGCCATGTTCACAAGTCTATTAAGGGGGATGTAGAAGAGCTTTTGTCTCTTCGTAAGATATGTTTTGCAGATAGGACGTATTTTTGGTTTTAAATTTATATTTAGTTTTATTATGAAAATCGAGAATCATATTTAGTTTGTTTATAAATAGCGACCAAGAAAGAAATAGAACCTGTGCCCAAATGATGTCTTAATAGTAGTGGTTTGAGAAATCTTGAATCTACGTTTGGTGCGTGTTTGTGCGGATGAGTTTGTGTTTGTTTCCGTATTAGAATGGATATGTTGTCTTAGCAGCACCTGGAGTATGAACATTTGGCGTACCGTTAGGACTTCACAATATTCGTAAAGGCTCCTGGTTGGGTATTGGTATGGTTTAAACGTGCAGACCTTTAGAACGGCTCTTTGAGCTCTCTCAAGAGGAAGCAAATGATTCTTTGTTGCACCACCCCAACTGGAAATACAGTATCCTATTATAGATTGGCATAGTGCACGATAGACCATTTTCAGTATACTGGGGCCGGCAGCATGTCTCAAGCATTTAAATATGTACATTAATTTGCGTACTCGACTACACAATTTATCGACATGAATGTAATGAGAAATTGTCATCGAATATGATACCCAATTAGCGAGTTTTAGACGTTTGGGTAAGTTTAGGACAGTTGCAATCACTATTACACTTATTACTTTTGTGTGCGGTAATTTCAAACGAATGTGCATTTAATGAAGAGTCCCTTATTTGAAAGGTCATTAGAAAAGTTTTATCTATATTGAGGGTTAGTTTATTCTGTGATAGCCATTGTGTTACTTTATTAAAACGTAGTTGAGCCACATCGAAAATTTCATATGGCGTCACTCTGTATCATCTGCAAAATATATAATTTTACCGTTTTCCAAAAATAAGTCGCACAAATCATTCACATACACCAAGAATAGCGTAGGCCCCAAACCACTACCTTGCGGAACACCGTACTCCATTGTAAGTTCCACACTTTTGTGATTTCCTACTTTAGTACACTGGGTACAAAGATAAAAATTTGTGTGGCCTAAATAAAACTGATTATTCATAATCAAGGGGTTATTTAATAGTTTTTTAGTTTTTATTTGCTCCTGTTTTAGCTTTTCTCTTAATATTAGAACTCTCAAAGTTAAAGTTCCTTCTTACTCTGCATTTTTCTTTAAAAAAAATTCCAGTTCTATTTTCTCCTTCATCGGAACGTCTGAGGAAAAATCAGTCTGTGGCCTTCTCCATTTAATCCACTCATCTCCTTTTTTGGATCGCAGAGGTTCTCGCGAGAGGCATTGTCAAAATTTTGGGTGTCCATTTTCCCATAACTCCTTAAAGAGCAAAGAAATATATATAACACTAGAAAAAAACAAAAAAATAATTCAAATAATGGATTTAAAAGGAAAATTTTCCTTAGCAAGCATACTTTGTCCTTTTCTAGATTTGTTTCTTCTGGATGTACTAGGATCCTTGTCATCGTCTTGCAGATACTGATTCTCCTAAAAAAATGTAATAATGAAATATATAAAGTTAGTTAAATATGAATTAAATGTAAAAATAATCATTATATGTATCTTATTGTCTTCTATGATACTAATAAATATAGCATCACTACTCTGCTGTTCATCACAACCAGTCTGTACCAGACTCCAATTTGCCACACCAGTTTTTGTTGTTACTGTCTGAATTGCACTGTATGACTGTAATAATAATGACATATTTTAATAAGCACAATTAAACACAAAAATAATATACCAACAACAAAAATATTAAAAAAGTTATTATTTAGTTTAACTTACACTGTACTCGGGTTCATCACAATCATAAATGTTAGATAGACCTTCCAGCGCAGGGCATAGTACAGCTTCCACAATAACATTGGTACTATTATTTCCAATGGCTGTGGTTTTCCCCAACCTGTGAAGTTATAGGTATTTTATAAATTAAATATTGATTATTTTCACAATCATTATGGTATTCTTTTATATATGATAACTAGCTGTTGACTGCGGCTCCGCCCGCGTTTATGTCGGTTTTTCCGTGTTTTTTCGCGGTCGCGGATATGTGACTGGTGCAAAAATTAGATAAAAACAATCCTTGATGCGGATTATACATCATTCTAAAATTTCAGCTCGATCGGTGCAGAACTTTTTGAGTTTTTGAAGCGTACACAAATCTAAGAACTTATTTAGGAAATACTTAAAAAGTTATACAATTTTTGTAACTATATAGGTACAATTTAGATGATACACATCAGTTTACCTGTCATAAATATTTCTTTCCTGCGATTGGAAACTTGCTTTTTTGTGGTCCTCTTTGTATTTTCCCAACGTGTTTTTAAATTTTGTGGAGTTCGATTTCTATTTGATGCTATATTATTAAATTCTTGGGCTAGCCGGGCCCAACCTGCTACTTTATGAACATTTGATATGGCGTCACTGCGTTTGTTTATATCCTTGTGCTTCATGACAAGCTCTGCTAAAACAGTCTTCTCATGACTGATGAAATTTGCAGTACGCTGTTTTCTATCTTCCATGTCAATCACTAACACTTTGTTTACACAACAAAAGTACGAAACTGCACGAGAGAATCAAACTGAACGTAATTGACAGACAAGAAAGAGCACGCTAACCTTCCAAAGTAAAATATGTTACTCGTAAAGCGAAAGAAACAATGAACAGCAAATTTCACATTTTATGCCCTATACATATTAAGATACCATATTAAAAAGTCGTAAACGTGAACGAGACTTCATGTTGTAACCTTACATTTCATTTCGCAGTATTGCATTACTGACTCATTCATTCAAAAACATTCTGTTATGTCTCGGTTAAGTAACCGAACGCTGAAAGTTGGTGGTGAACAGGAAAAAACCGCTCTTTATTTAACCATTGTTTTAATATTAACGGGCCGATTACGAAATCAACGTTTAAATTAGTTTCGGTGAACTTGGCCCTAAAAAACTGCCGTTGGTCGTATGTTCTCGTTTTCAAAACAATCCCTTATCTGCCTTAGCCAACATCAGAATACTTGGAGTCGACATATCGAGTGAAATCCAGTTTAGTGGCCCTGAGGAGGGAAAGGCGAAATTGGCTTCGAAGAAGCTTGGCGTGCTCAATACATCGAGACGGTATTTCACTCCAGCCCATCACCTTCTGCTTTCTAAGAGTGAAATTCGGTCTCACATAGAGTACTGTTCTCATATTTGGGTAGGGGCACCATTTTTTTTTTACGTGTGTAATCCCCCTCGGGCGGTCACCCGTGTGCCGGAATCGAACCGAACATAGCCACCATTCGGTGGCACCAGAGGGGATCGTCGCAAAAAAAAGGGGACCTCAGTAACAATTCCTTTCTCTGGACTGCATCCAACGCAGAGAAATTCGTATCGTCGACTGCCAAGATGTTTCAAATCGGCTGGGCTCTCTGGGGCTGCGTAGAGATGTGGCATCGCTTTGCATCTTCTATCGCATTGACCGCGGGAGATCCACGCTTCGGCATGCGTGAGCCGGCTCGACCGGAGTGGTACCACGGCCTCACAGAAAACCGGTGTGAAACAGCGCTTGCGCTGTGTTTCACCGAGTGAGTGAGGAAACCGTAAGCCTATACCCCAACAACTCTCCCCATCCCCCAATGGCCGGTAACGCACTTGTGACGCCTCTGGTGTTGCGGGTGTCCATGGGCGGCGGTAATCATTTACCATCAGGCGATACGTCTGCTCGTAGGCCCTTGTTTCATAAATAAAAATTACATAATTACAATGGGCAGTGCTCCGAGGAATTATTCGAACTGATCCCTGCCACCTCTTTCCACTATAGTCCTACGTGACTACAGTTTCATCCCCTACCTGCAGTCCACAACTGTACGCTTTTCTAGAAACTTTCTGCCTCGCACAACAAATATGTGGAATGAACTGTCGCCTATGGTATTTCCGGATCAATATGACCTTTAAACCTACAAGAAAAGAGTATACTCCTTCTTAAAAGGCCGGTAGTGCACTTGTGACGCCGCAGTAATCGCTTAACATCAAACGATACATCTACACGTTTGCCCTCTATTCAATAAAAGAAAAAGAACAAAAATTGTTAAATAAAATTAGATGATAGCAATGTTTTTAACTATGGACCTAAAATAAAGCTGATTCAAGTTTCTTTGTGTTTTTTGGTTTACTCAGAAAAAATTACCCTTGCGAACTCGGAAAATTTCAATCGAAAATTGTATGCTCGCAACATGTTTGTATTTATAGAAAGGCATCACAAGTCAACATGTATAAATATCGTTGGATCACTCCACACAGACCACACAGGCCTGTCACCTTTTACTAAATATGATACGTTTTGAATTCCCCACATGTTATTTTAACACTAAGTTAAGACTGCAACTCGTCACTCAATAGCACATATCGACCCTCCACACTATTTTGCCCGTGAGGGATTAAATTTCAAATTAAATTCATGGTGACATGGTTTGGTTTGGTTGTTCATCAGTTTCGCTGAGTTACAAGATCTTGTAGATACGAAAATATCGAATACTACGATTACAAAGGTTTATTGAAAAGCGCCTAATAGTAGCGTGCGAAGTTGTGTCTAAGTGGAGGTGTAAGTGTAGTGTAGGTTTGGAGCTGGAATGGCTAGAACAAGGAAAACAATGTAACGTACTTGTATGTAAAGAACGTACATTAGTTATTGAAGAGGCTACGACAATGGCGCGCGTGGGCATTATATGTACAATATTTTTATTTTGTGCATACGAGGTCTCTTTACAGACCACTGAAACTTCCCTCACTACATCGAACCCAAAAACAGTGTGTTCCACAATTGGGATCGGTAAAAAGTGCGTATATAAATGCTGTCCCATCCACCAACATATGCAGAGAAAAGTATGTCTGGATTACGACAAATGGTCGGATTTCTCTGCGATAAGTGTGTACACCGAGAGTTTGGAGAATACTGGGAAAAATGTACAAGATATGTTCACGATATTGGATGGAAAATTTTTGACTGACCCCAGCTTTTACAACAGGTCAATGAACAGAGGTCTAGTAGGCTATGTGCCTTATGTGCTTCAGGTAATTTTGTCTTTTAATAGTTTAGTGTTTGTGAATCAAAACCATCAATAACTTTTATGTTATTCTGGTAGAGAATACCGTCTCAAAAACAGTTGTTTCTCAATATTGTAACCTTTAAATAATACTTCGTTTTTAAGTTCCTTCAGTTTCTGTAATAGTATTCTTTAGTGTTTGTTAACTTATATAAAATTTTATATAATATAAGCATAAATAGTATATTATATTAATAAAACTGTTAAACTGTAGGAATATAAGCCGAACTGAACCAGGTTACCTCTTACAGAAGTAAGAGGTAACGTGGTTCAGTTCAGCTGATATTCCATTGATATATTGTTAGAATGTATATTTGAAATCTATATTTACGTGGTTCTAACTATTCTACTATATACAATTATTCATGACTAACTGAATAAGTTAAAAAAATATTGTATTGTGCTAACCAATATTTTTCTATGCTGTCCTTTAAAATATGAAACTTGCAATGAGTTACATCTTCATATTGTAAAGTTCTGAGATTATAAACGGGGTCAAGCCAGCATATTATTAATTACAAATAACAATTATTTTCTTTGTTACATTTTATTAGAAGTTTCATCTACATTGCCTTTAAATTAATTAACAGTTAATAACAATATTGTTTCTGTGTATATCTGTTATTTCAGTGTTAGTTATAATCATCATCATCAACAGTGTTTAACGGTTCACAGCTCGAGACTGGCCTCTTCTTCGAATTGAGGTTTTGGGCTACATACCACGTTGGCTAGACGGATTGGTATGACGCGATAGTCAGAGCAGAACTTTTTTTTTTGTATGGGCCTGCAAATCTGACTTTACTCTGCCTGATGGAAAGCACAAGCAGAATCCAAAACTGGTGATCACCATACTCATTGCGAATTCAGACAATGCAACAATGCAGCATGATAACCGACACCATGGCGGCCTAGTAGTTTTTTTAATATTTTATTCTCTTAGTCTCTTAGCGGCCGTACGACGCCCACAAAAGGAATAGTGGTAACGATACCTTGTATTTATAATCCGTCACCACACGAATTAATAGTTATAATATGTTGATCAATAGTCTGCCAAGTGGGCCAGCTTGACCTGAGTGAAACCTCACAAAAAACCGGTGTTAAGCCATTATTCTTTTACTTTTCACTGCATGAGTGCGATTACCGGAACCAAAACCATTCTCCCTAGTTCTGATAAAGAGATCACTCATAAGCCAGCAACTCACTTGTAACTCTTGGGTCACTTAAAACTCTTTAGTATTTGTGGGATTCAATGTTATGTTCATCCAATGCCCAGATTACGAATTACCATCTAATTTAATCAAAAAACTTCCTCTATATACAATTAATTATTTTTAGAGCGGAAATTTGAAACTAGAAAAACCAAATGTCTATCATCGTATAGTAGACATAGCGAATGAAGACTTCTGCATTGATTACGTCATCACCAGAAAGAAGACACTGTCGAAGCAACCACAGATGTTTGTAGTTGTCGAGGTTAAAGGAAAGAGTGTAGAAGTCAATGAGAATACAACTTATTTAGCGGTCGGTGAGTATTGACACAGTGTACAGTACATGGAGATAATAGGTTCAACCTGGAGAGAAGAAAAAGTTTCAAAATTAAGTTTTTCAAATTCTCACATAGAGGAGGCAGGTTGTACTATTCTTTCCTAAGCGAGACCTGATTCAGGTGATCGAATAAACAAAAGCCAGGGTGGCATAACCACAATACTTTTTCGGTATTTTGGAAAGAGCACACTTTCTAATCGATAGAATGTGTTCTAATCCCTAGACTAATTTTCTTTTTCTTTGAGTAATCATTTAAATCTGTTTGGCAGCTCGATGGATCTCGTGCGTGTTCCTGTTATTGGTATTGGTGGTATACATATTGTTGCCAGAGCTTCAGAACATAGGTGGATTGATATTAATGAATTATGTGGCCAGCCTGTTCATAGCCTTCCTGTTGCTCGCTGTCATCCAGTTAGATGTATACTTCCCTAGTACCTGCATTGGCTTGAGTAAGTGTAACAGCCGTGAGAGTTATTTTATTTAATTTTAATTGACATTGTAAGGGGTTATTTTCTACTTTATATCCTTAAAGATAGAGTGTCTTTTTTCTAAAACATATTCTTTTGATCACCCCACAAAGTCGATTTGCCTAAACACACTTAATATTTGTAATTACGCAGTACTACTTGTAAAAATTCAAGATTATCCCGTTAATATGCTTGTATATACAAATTATCTTCTGTAGTTATTTTTCTACATGTTCTTTTTCAGCGTGTGCTATTCACTACTTTTTCTTGGCTACCTTCTGCTGGATGAGTGTCATGTCTTACGACATCTGGTGGACTTTCAGGTTTGTATTTTCTTTTGAAAAATAAACGTGAAGCACCTAATTAATTAACTCAAAATCAAGCATCATTTTTCTGTTATTTTATTTCAAACGAATGACTCTCGTACATATGGTCACTTATTAAGTATTCAATAACATAGCAACTCTAAGTACCATAAGACAAAGTAAAATTGAGCTCGCAAGTCAGGACGTGTATTAAGTAAACATGAGAAGAGTAATGTCCTTTAATTTGTCAAGCGGTCACCGGTACCGTACACGATCTGGCTTGCACTAGAACGTACTAAGCTTATGTCTTATCAACCACTTCATGCAATTGCATTTAGCCTGCCTTTATCAAAAATTTTCAAAAATTTTAACTCATTTATTGTGGCCTAAGTCCTTATTAGCATTAAATGTAGGAAGAATCGATAATAATAATATATTCGAATTCATCATCAGCCACAACTTAAGTTAACCTTATACGAGTATAACAACTTTTATCGATCATACGCTGGGTATACTAGCTAAACCCCAATAACCGCGGGCAACGCAGCGAGATGTAGCTAGTATCTTTATAAATTATAACCTATGTATTATTCCGATGTACGTACTATGTTATTGTAAAGTTTCATCAAAATTTATTCAGTAGTTTTTGCGTGAAACAGTAACAAACATCCTCACATACATACTCACTTTCGCATTTATAATATTAGTAGGATTTTAGCTTATTTTCTAACTAGCTGACACGGCGAACTTTGATTCGCCATAATTTCGCAATTTACTGTAATGTTTCATGAATATTTTTTAACTAACTTGTTTTACGAGTAGTATCAATGCCCACCTCAGTTTTCAACGGGAAGTTTACGATCCCGGACTCAAAATAACAACTTCTGGTTATTTTTCAATTTTCTTCTACACAAACTGGACAAACAAGGTTTGTATAACCATAACGTGATAATAACAAACACATAAAAAAGGATTTTCCAATTCAATGCAGCCGATCGGTAGTTATGCGCCTACATACGTTTCGATGATTCAATTTTATACAGGGTCTGTCGTAAATAATGGATAAGTCGTAAACTGGAGTTGGTCCGGCTATGAGACTATTAGAAAATCGTATCTTTTTGCCAGGGTTTCTAACCGTATGGAAATGGCGTAGACTTTTATGTTTTTTTATAAATTTCGCTACTCTTTGCATTCATTCCGTTGCCATTTCGTTAAATTTAGGTATTTCTGTGTCATTTTTTTTGTATTATAGTCTTGAAGATGTGTATTATTTAGTTTTAGTACTGTTTTAGGCGTTTTTAACGTTGGTCATTTTCAAAATTGTCATTTTAAGATTTTTTATGTTTTTGTTTTACTTAGGGTCAACTTTTGATCATTTACTGTGTAAAAAAAAAGTACGGCGCTATAGCTGCCCATGATCTTAATAAATTATCTAGTATGTGTAGATTCTAAAAAGGTATAACAATGCATACTTCACAAGTAATATTAAGCTACATGAGCGAGATCAATATCAAGGTGAGAAAATATTTTTTTCATGTAATGTTGTAAATGGTTATAAAACTTCGTCAGAATGATTTATTTCTGCCAAGATTCTTTACACAAACACTATGGGGCCACTATTAAGGATATTCAAAGAAAACTAGGTAGTTTTTTGTCAAAAAAATTTCATGCCTCCTCATTTCATAAAGGTGTTTAATTTTAAAATTGATGTGCTCTAATAGTTACATGCGACAAACATGTTACAAGTTTATTCGTAAAAAGGATCATCAGGTAAAAAAATGAACAAAGACAGCAATACAAAGGGTCTCCCCGCGTGAAAAGGACATTGTTACTAGGCACACTGCATGATGCACCGTCCCTTTCACACTCACGATGTGTGAAAAGGTTAGCATGCGTTTAGCTAGGGCGCACTCCTGATACATCTCTCAGTGTGATTTTGACCTTTTGAACATTTAAATAATACTTATCCAGATAGATGGATAGGGCGATTGGGGCCAATTTTATGGCCTCCACGTTCGCCAGACCTGAACCCCTTGGACTTCTTTTACTGGGGCTGTATAAAAGAAAAAGTATACAGTGAAACAATAAGTTCTGTAGAAGAGTTGCGTGCGCGCATTCAAGTAGCAGCGAGAAAAATTGAAGAAGCCGGTTATGTGCGCCGGATTAAGCGATCGTTTATTAGGCGATGTAGAGCGTGCATAGCTGCCGGCGGAGGACACTTCGAACATTTAGTTTAAGTTGTTGAATAAATATTTTTACGTACTAAAACAACCTAGTTTTCTTTGAATATCCTTAATAGTGACCCCATAGTGTTTGTGTAAAGAATCTTGGCAGAAATAAATCATTCTGACGAAGTTTTATAACCATTTACAACATTACATGAAAAAAATATTTTCTCACCTTGATATTGATCTCGCTCATGTAGCTTAATATTACTTGTGAAGTATGCATTGTTATACCTTTTTAAAATCTACACATACTAGATAATTTATTAAGATCATGGGCAGCTATAGCGCCGTACTTTTTTTTTACACAGTAAATGATCAAAAGTTGACCCTAAGTAAAACAAAAACATAAAAAATCTTAAAATGACAATTTTGAAAATGACCAACGTTAAAAACGCCTAAAACAGTACTAAAACTAAATAATACACATCTTCAAGACTATAATACAAAAAAAATGACACAGAAATACCTAAATTTAACGAAATGGCAACGGAATGAATGCAAAGAGTAGCGAAATTTATAAAAAAACATAAAAGTCTACGCCATTTCCATACGGTTAGAAACCCTGGCAAAAAGATACGATTTTCTAATAGTCTCATAGCCGGACCAACTCCAGTTTACGACTTATCCATTATTTACGACAGACCCTGTATATTTACCAATTACTAGTTTCTTTGTTTACTAGGTTCCTGAGATTAGCGCGTTCAAACAAACAAATAAACTTTTCAGTTTTATAATATTAGTATAGATGATACTGGCTGCATTACCAGGTGCAGGTATAATTATTACATTCACCCAAAACAGATAAATATGTATTGAACATAGTCAGATCGGCTTGTGACGTCAGCCGTTTAGTTTGCCGACCAACTTCCTACTCACAGAAGATTATTGAAACTAGTTGTTGGTATCAATAATGGCAATAGTACATAGTATCTACTACCCTACTTAAACTTGCTTTAATATTTTTATTTTGTTACTTTCTTTGAGTCGTATTGTTTCAATACTTTATTTTTGGTATCCGCTCGTTACTCTTGGTGCAGGTTGTGACACTTCACACAAATATTTTGTAACTTATCCAAATAACCGGCAGATTAAGGCTGTATGTACTGAGAAATACATATTTATATATGCCCTGGTGTTTATATTCACACTCTGTCGACCTGAATTCGGTAACAGAGAGTGAAAACATGTGCCAAGTTTTGACTTGTTCATATTTTCAACAGAGGTTACGCTAAGGCTCGTCCTATCCACCGTCGTGGGGAACGCTTCAAGCTGAATATGTACTGCTTAGTTGCATATGGCGTCCCATTGAGCCTTACCATCTTTCTTTATGTTGTTATTGCTACTGATATGAAGCACATACCTTGGTTTATCAAGCCGCAGTTGCCATATACAGGATGCTTCCTTGAAGGTGAGTCGTTCAAAATCATAAATTAAGAACAAAAAACAGAAATAGATAATGCACTTGGTGCCACACATGGCCACATGTTTAAGTCTACGATTTGACTCCTAATTATTGTTTTTTACAAAACAGGTGAAGCAAAGATGTTGTACCTGTATACGCCAATGCTGATTTTGATCATTTGCAACTGGATGTTCTACCTGATGACGGCGTTCAACGTGTGGCGATTAAGTCGCGGGACGGCTGTACTGGACACTGCTGCAGCCGGATCTCCTGCCGCTCATCGTTCTCAAATGCGCAGGTCAGTTATTCCACCTTTGCAGTTTTGTTTCTTATCTTTATCAGAAACTGAGGTCCACATTGATATTTATTTAGTAGGATTAAGTAGACTGCTTATGGGCTGTATAAAAAGTATTTTTAAATACTTGCTAAAGCTTCTTTCTTTGTTTATTTCTCAATGAAGTTTTTCAGCCTAAAATGACCATTGTAAGAGCCATTTATAGAAGTCACGTATACAAATTTGATTTGACCGTTGAGAAATCCTGTTAATTAACAAAGTATTTCCTGTTAAACTTTGCAGATTATTACTAAAATTATAGTGTAAAGTACGTCTTGTATGACTCTTTTGCGGTTAGCTTCTGTAATGGACTCTATTAAATGACTGCATTTGTTGTGCAGGAAAATATTATTGAAGAACAAGATTTTATCGAAATACTCTAAAAATAATAAAATAAAGTATTCCTTAAAAACTTTTGCCATCAACTTAAAATGTCCTCATACAATTTATATAATACAAAACCTGGTCGCGTTCAAAACCATGTCCTGTGTATGTTAGAATAATCAATTTTTCTTTCTGTCATAAAGTAACTGTCAAAACGAATTAAACGATTCCAAACTTAATGGCTTGCATCGTTTCATTACATAGTTCTTTAGACCACCTTCCGGCACCATCATCAGACCCTCAATACTATCAAAGTATAAAGTACTCGTTAAGACGAATCAAATGATTCCAAACTCGATCGGTTGCGTAGTTTCATTACAGAATTCCTATCCACCTTTCGGCTCGATCATCAGACCCTGGGTACCATAAAAACATGAAGTACTCGTCAAGGGGAATCAAACGATTTCAAACTCGTTGGTGTTGCGTAGTTTCATTAGAAAGTTACTATGGGCGCCATTCAGCTCCAGCATCAGATCATCTCTATGTCATCATGATCATCTACTTCAGAATTGAGTTGCAAGGTTCCACTCGAATAAACATAGTTACATACATACATTGCAAGTTAAATAGAAGCTTGTATAAAATCGAATTTGATTTGAGGAATTTAAAAGATCGATTTTATAAGGGCGTAGCTGAACGCCACGATTGGAACTAGTATCTTTATAAATTGTAGCCTATGTGTTGTTCTGATGTATAAACTATATTATTGTAAAGTTTCATCAAAATCCATTCAGTAGTTTTTGCGTGAAAGAGCAACAAATATACTCACTTACATACTCACAAACTTTAGCGTTAGGATTGACTGATTGATTGATTCTTGGCATAGCAATGTCGCATAACTAGCCTTCTAACTTTAGTAATAATTTTACACTAAAAGACAAAACCTGAGTTTGAAAGTAATTAATCAATACTCCTAATTATATGGTGGGCTAACGTTTCATCACCTCATAGGACATTATTTTAAGGGTCCAGTATATACGTTTCTGTAATCTTAATAATAATATTTCAGACAACTATCATACGACACCATCTAGAGCCAAACCAAGCAGATTTTACACTATGCACTAAACAACTAAAAAAAATCAACGCACACAGAAGTTGCATGCGCCACCACTGTACAACCATGGTTATTTATAATTAATCATTAACTTGAATATTTTGTTACCTTTTCATTATTATAATTATTTGTTTCCAGATTCGTGGTATATTTAAAGTTGTCAGTAGTAATGGGGCTGAGCTGGTTGCTGGAAATCATCAGTTTTATACACCCAGGGTACGGCATGTGGTACCTCTCTGACACATACAACATGCTACTGGGATTAGTTATATTCATTATATTTGTGTGCAAGAAGAAAATATACAGGAAAGTTTACAAACGGTGTGTATAATATTTTTTTTTTATGTTTTGTTTCATATGTTATAAATATTGTACTAGACTCACAAAATTTTATATATTACACATAACTCGTAATCAATTTGGCTTTAGAAGCGGTATGTCTGCAGAAGATGCTACGAGTATGATAGAACTCACAGATGCAATTACAGACAACTTTGAAGAAAGACAGAAAACTTGCTACATTTGCAAAGCGTTTGATTCTGTCTGTTCCCATAATTATTCCGAAAATAAAAGACATCGGTATTCGCGGTATAGTCCTGAATATTTTCATAAGTTATCTCACGGATAGGAAACAATACATTAAGCTTTGGAGCTATCAGAGTAACGAGGAATTGGGCACGTTTAGTGTTTCCCAGGGAAGTGTGCTCGGACCGACACTTAATATGAACGGTCCCAACTGGAAGAATGTTAGTTTTCATGCTAAACTGCCTTTAATCTTTGTTGAGGCATGGTTAACCGAAAACCTTTTTACACTAAATGTTGCTAATACCAAGTTTGTAACCTTATCTCCTCCTAAAGAAAGTCAACCTCATAATACTAATAATACCAAAACTAATACCAAATACCTATTTCAATTCTCGCTCACACTTGTACCTATAGCTATTATGACACAAATTGTTACTGTGCCAGACTTAACTGTGCTGAGTTCATCAGGTACATCAGGCATAATTATTGACAATAATCTTAAATGGAGGAAGTTCACCTTATACTTCACCTCATTTTTATTATTTTGTTATTTTATTAATCGTTCACGAAATCTTTGTTTTAGTGTTAAGAAAACTCTAAATTAATGTATCATATACTTGGTATTTATTTGGAAATACTCAATGAACTTTCCTATCAATGTCAAATTAATTACTGTATTGTTTTAGTTGTATTTTGTAAATAGTTCTAAATAAACGATTTTTTTTAAATATAACTCAGCTTAGCTGATATAAAAACATATCCACTAAGTTTAATGCAAATTCTGTAAGATTTCAACGTGAACCTACTTATATCAGAAACACTTCATCAATAGTCAAAATTATGCTTCCAAACACACAAAGAAAGATGAAGTTCAAATAACAGAGTTTTTTATCAAATTCAATCAAAAACAAACATTTTTATTAACAATTGAGTCGGACCAAATGTTTGTATTATCTGCAAATATTTGTTACGGAGTTTGGGTGTTTTCTGTGTATAATGTGTATGTATTTACAATATATATATATATATATATATATATATATATATATATATATATATATATATATATATATATATATATATATATATATATATATATCAGTAATCTGGTACCCATAACACAAGCTCTGGGACTGGATGGCGTTATGTGTGATATCCAAAATGTATATTATTATTATATCATTATTTTATTTTTATTCTAGCTGCACTCTGAAGACAACGAGAAGCTTTCCCCAAGGTTCTTCGAATAGTTACAGTAACAGTTCCGATTCAGGTCCAGAAACTGTTGTACTTCAAGTGTGTGTCAATCCAAAAGGACAAAATGGTGTTTCTAACAATAAGTGAAGAAGCCTTATTAACTTAATGTTAAAGACTGTTAAAGTTTAAGAAGGAGATACGAGTACAATAAAAAGCACAGCTTAGACCGCTCGCTTGCCTTACGTAAAATGATCGTTATTGAAGGTGTAAGACTGAGATAAAACGACAAACTGTTTTGCTTTATAGCTTCAAGACTACCAGTATTTCCCGTATCTGCCAAACCAATTTGACTGCACGGTTGGCCGAGTGGTGTCAGCGGTCGCCATGCCGCTTGCTACTGCGCCAAGTGTCGTGGGTTCAAATCCCACGCGGTACCTACAACACTTTGTGTGATCCACGAATTGTTGTCCCGAGTCTGGATGTTCTTTGTGTCCGTTTCATGTATGTTTGTAAAGTCCCCCACGACACAGGATTTTTATTCCTAATGTGGGAGTTGTCTTTTTAAAAAAAAAAAAAAAATTACCATCAGTTTCTTCTATAAATGTGACTTGCTTGCTTGTATGTTTGTAAAGTTTCCGACACGGGGTTATGTCTAATGTACAAATTGTTTTTTAATAAAAACGTTAAATATATAAATCTAGAAGAGACAAATAAGGTACAACTTTTAGAACTATAATTACTATAATAAATACCTCTTGTACACAAGCGATTTATTGTTTATTGACTCATATTTAATAGGTACTCAGTACCTAGTTGTTTTCATTCCCGGTAATTACAGATATTAATAATACTCATTGCTTTTTACCTTAAGTTTAGTCATTGTTATTTGTTTTAAGTATTATTATGTGGAACTATGAATATGTACATATAATAATCAGTATTTGCTTTGTGTTTGAAATGGTCTCCCTACATTAGATTTTATTAAGATTAAGGACAATAAATATATTTGGTTTTAATTGCATTCATATATTCATTTCATTTTTACCTTCTTTACAAAATTGCCTGAGGTCTCACAAAACCAGCATACTATTAGAAATATTTAAGTTATGTAAAATCACGAATAGCGTATGCGACTGCCAATCAAGAGATCTCGGGTCTTAATTAAAATCGGACATCTTAATTAAACTTCTAGAAGTGTAGTAGAAGTTTGGCGGCGGCGGGAAAGGGCCAGGTACCGCAGACGACTCAGGCGGCGGAGATCGCAAAACGATCTCCGTCCCCCTCTTTACAGAGCTCGCGCCCTTTTCTGAATAGAAGGGAAATATTTGGGTTCCTACGCAGGAGGGGGCCACCTACAAACAGTGGGTGGCCCGAGGTACGTTGGGATTCCAGGGGTTTCCTTCCGAGGGTGCACCTGGTTCCCCGGCTGCTAGTACCCGGGACGGTGTGCAGATTTTAGTCGAGTTTTTTCAAGTTCGACATAACCACCAGGTGATGGTATTCGAGGGGATTTCCGAAAAAAAAAGAGGTACCTCAAAAAATAGATCGACATTTAAATTCACCCTCAGAGTTGCGGAGGTACGATGTCAGCCGCTTCGTGGAACATCTGATATTCACATAAAACCAGTTGCTCTTGTAGTTAACCCCAAATAATCTTGGGAATAATAAAGGCTTCCTAGCCTTTGATACAACATGATGATGATGATAAATAGAACATAATTAATGAATGGTTTTTAAAAAAATCATGTGCATCTCGAGACGCCAGACAGAAGTGATAACTTAAACTATTCTAAGTTGAACTATTTTAATATTTACTTTTTTCCGAAATACGGGTAGCGCTGTGGGTTAGAGTGAGAGAAGAGGAGCTAACCTACCATATACGTAATAGAAAGAGAAGCCAGACAGACTGGCGCCGTAACGCGTTACGTAACGAAGCGGTTTACCCTCCCATAAGAAGTTATCATTTCAAAAATGTTCATCTGTTTTACGCCTGACTTGTTAGGCCTGTAATCCTTTACACCAAAAACTATTTGTCTTGTTAATTAATTAGTTAATGCATTAGCAGCCCTTGTCCCTTATATTTGCACGTTTAATTCGAATGGGTTGTGCCATACTCGTAGTTTAAATGTTCACTTTGCTAATTGCCTCGACGTTAAGTTGTGGGTTTGTCCTCACAAACAATCACAATTTACACTCTCATGGCTACAAATTTAGATGTTTTAGAATAAGGTATGAAGAAAAGTACTAATAATTTCAATGTGAGCAAATCATTCATTATTTACTGCCTCGCTGGCGTAGTGGTAGCGTATGCGACTGCTAAGCATGAGGTCTCGGGTTCGATTCCCGGGTCGGACCAAATGCTTGTATGATCTGCAAATAGTTGTTTTGGAGGTTGGGTGTTTTCTATGTATAATACTTAACTACTAACTTTCGTTTTATCTCTTTCTAGTAGATTAATTTATAATGGTGCATAAGGTTTGTGAATAAGCAAATATTTTGGTTAAGACATCGATTATATACCTAACTACGTGTGAACAAACCCCAAAAATAACAAATGGATGTACAATAGTTCTAGAACAATTTTTCGATAAGATTATAGGCTAAAATCGTCACCAAAACCCTATAACAGTCCACATCTGAGCATAGATCTTATCTTAGACAAAATAATTTATTTCGCTAAGTATTACTTGCTGTAGTCTTTGTTTTAATTCACTTTAGGGTTCCGTACCTCAAAAGGAAAATAAAGAAGCAGGATCACTTTATTGACCGTCCGTCAAGACCCTTTTACTCAAGAACGCGTTGATGTATCAAGCTGTAATTCATATCAAATTCTCGAATCTAATGCCCCTTAGAGCTGTGAGAAAATCAAACTTCCAACGCAATCAAATGATACAGCCGTTTATGCTCCAAATTTTCGAAACTCACAAGGAATCAAACCCTACAGGGTACTTCCCGTGAACTCAAAACCTTCAACTTTGGTACGAAGCAACGTCTTAGAGCACAGATGAAGGAAAAGTTGCGAAAAGCATACATGTTTTGTCACATCATATAATATACATACATATAATATAGTTTGTACGGAACCCTCGGTGCGCGAGTCTAACTCTCACTTTGCCAGTTTTTTTTTTACAGTGCTGTCCTGCTTAGTTTGCTCCCATAGTCGACTCCTAGGACACCTTATAGAAGTCTTATAGAAATGATGACACAGGCTAAATGTCACTGTACACATACTACACATATTGGTGAGTAAAGTTGTAGTCACAAAATATAATTTTAAACAAACAAGCCCTTATACCAGGCAACGCACTTGTGGTGCCTCTGGAGTTGCAGATGTCCACGGGGGGCGGTAATAGTTTACCATCAGGTGATACGTTTGCTCGTTTGTCACCTAATCCATAAAAAAAAACACTTTAGTCCCTTTGCAAGAAATAACGTTCGCAGATAGATAGAAATCAAAAGAAAATATGCAAGAAAGAACTGAAAAGATTCCTTCTTCTAAGTTTAAAAACTCTTTAAAAAATCCATTATTCAAATTAGGTACTTGTTCTATACGAGGGTCGCCGGGAGCTTCTCGAGGAAGGCCAACGTTATTTTAAAATAATTTCTATAATTTTTAAGACGCCAGGAAGTGGGCGTATTATTCTTCAGAGGTTATCATAAATAAAAGTTAAGGTAGTTTTGTTAAATATTTTCAGTATTTTGCCGTTTTAGAGGGCGCTTGTAGACAAGGTGTTAACAAACTGGTCATAAAATCCCTAAATCTTAACGAGAGATAATCCGATTAGGCGAGTGGACCATGCCTGGCATACTTAAAGCCTGTGAAATGAATAATTTATTGTATTTTTACATGCCATATGTCATTATTTTCCCACAAATAAACATGTAATTATTTTACAAAATATTTTTAGCACACAACAATCTCAGTGATTATCGTCTCCCTTAACCTTAAGATAATCTTCATAAATTTTAAATTACACTTTCTCAGTAAAGAAAATCATGATGATCATAATTTCAGTTGCAATAATTATGTTTAGGTAAAACATGAATGTCAATAAATATAATTAAATACGAATAATAACATCCCATTCAATAAACACGAATGTTTCTTTAAGTACTGGCCGAAGTATCTTCAGTCAATACTAATATTACACAATTAATAAGATAGGACACATATAGCTACTTAAAACATAGGCCTTTAACATAGAATCTTATTTATAAAAGTGTTAGGCATTGTTTTGTTGGATAAATCTTGTCTTCTCGTCTAGTGGGTTAAAATAGAATCATATTATAGTATGCATACAAATCAGTGTAAGAATTTTAATTGTGTGATGTAGAATTAGTAGTTACTTAGTAGTTCAGGCGATGTTCACCAGGTGACAATACTGCGCGTTTTTCGTGTGTATTTATTTAAAAACTTTATGCACTAAATTTCTACATCAGCGGAATTTTCACAAGATCTTAATCACAAGAAGAAAGTTAATGTTGAAAATAAATGATAAGATGTGAATTCCCTGCACAGTGAGATGCGCCAAATTTAATAAAAAATAATTTCAGAGTTTGCGACAATATTTACTTGCAAACACTATTTCAAATACCATTAAAACTTACTACTATTCGATGAAAATTGTATTTGGATGGTTTTTTTTTGAATTTTCTGCGAAAATCGATGCTTCTCTTAGAATTCATGGTAAGCTCACTCTAAAATTTAACAAGGCATTTTTATAATTTTTTTTCCTAATATATTTGAGGTCACGAGATAAATGCTCGTATCACGTTAAAAATGGTATGCGGTTTCCTTAATTTACTGGATCGTTTCCACCCTGTTAAATAAATCCGACAAAAGCCATTCATTGTCAGCAAAAGCAGATTATTAAATCAGTGTCTCGCAATATTTTGAACTTTTATCTTACTGTGCTCTCTAACATGAAAATCGTACATACTGACAATTTATGAAACCCTGACTTATTTACTGACGACTGATTATTTAACTATTTTTATTGGAACCCCACACATATATATATTTTTACATTTTTCCATTCAATATTGCTCTTTGCTTCCTAGTTTTACGTTTATACTCAACCATGTTATCTATGGAAAAGCCATACTTTATCATGAAAAGTGTTCTCACGAGCTCTTCTTTATACAACAACACATGCTGGCCTTAGAAGTCACCGTTTAAAAGTGGCTGAGATACGCTCTCAAACTAAATGGTTAGGCTCTTCTTTCCTGTAAAACCTTGAATTCACTACCAGCGTACCTGTATCCCAGCCACTGTGATCTAGCGTATTTTAAACGGGGCGTGAAATCTTACATCTTATCTCACTAGGACACCATGCTGTATTGCCCACATACACAATGAGGATGGTGTCCACTACTCTTGGATGTTTTCCATCAGGCCAGATACTGGAGATAGGCTGATTTTAGCACGAACGGGCCAGTTCACCGAGGCGGTACTATCCTCGCACAGAAGGCCAACCTAAAGCGACAGAATTCGTGCTGTCGTGTTTCGTTGGTGAGTGTGAGACTGGAGGCCTAATGATACAGAAGCGTCTCAGTAGTTGAAAGGCTCATGTATAACAAGATTACTCATTAAGGCTGCTTTCACTGTAAAAAATAATCTGAAAATGTACTCTTAGCTTTTTACTGGGACTGAAAGAAGCTTGTCTAAGTCCAATTCAAAAGACGTATAGTGCCAATTCTAAGTCAAAATAGCTACAGTAACAAGGATGGAATTTAAATGAATGCGAAGTGACACAGATTTATTGAAATATTCAGTTTCCATTAGAGTAGACGGTCGCCTGAATGCCGACGACGCCGCGGCGCCGGTGTAGTAATGACATTCTGTGAATATTGATGTCTGCAAGGTGCAGATACCTACGAGTGTTTGGTTTAATTGAAATACTTGAAACTGGACCCCGCACCCTCCTTAACATCGGACCTATTTACATTAGGAACAGTAAGTGGAAAACTAGCAAAAGCGCCAAATGAAATTTAACTTTCTAATATCCTATTGAAGATAATCATGTTTTAAATTTCAGAGAAACTTGTTAACTAAGTAAATTGGTTTCTTCCATTCAATTTATTTTTATTCTTCAGGCCGTTTGGTTTAGTAAATAATGCTTTTGGATGTTTAGCGAGGTGTCGTTAGTTTAATTCCCACCCAGATCTAAAAGTGGGTGATGAGCATGTTGATTCATACCGTATAACGATGTGTCTATGATACGATAGTATGTTCAGTCTAGTTGCCATAGTGGAGACTCTGCCTAATGAAATAAGTATATTTAAGTTCGTTTAATTGTGATCGTGGCGAATTAGTTTATAAAACGTCCAACGTGGTGTCTCGAACAAACGAAAAAGGAAGAATGTTTAATATTGCCATCTTAGCTTGAAACTTAGTACTTCATGGTGTTGACACTTATTAAAAATAAATATGGAAGTTCCTATGCCAGCCATAACTTAGAATCGAAAGATAAACGATACAGCGGCAACATTTCCAATGATCATCATTATTAAGAATAACATTAAATACCATTTGATATAAAAATTAATGTAATTTATATATATATATATAATTCAAGAATAATATACAGAATTAATTTTATTATATGAACGAGCTGACCCGCGCAACCTCGTTTACGTCTACTATTGTCCGTAGCGTAATATTCTTTCCACGTTTTCTTAACAATCTTCATTGGGGCTCCGTACCTATTGGTCTTAGCGTGATGATATATAACCTAAGCCTTCCTCGATAAATTTACTATCCAAAACTGAAAGAATTTTTCAAATCGGACCAGCGGTTCCTGAGATTAGCGCGTTCAAACAAACAAATAAACAAACTCTTCAGCTTTATAATATTAGTATAGATTATTTACATAGGATCGTACTACATACAATATCGTCAATGAGGAATACAAATTTTGTGCTTTGCAGACACATTCCCATGTTTATTTTTCATATTTAATTCACCATTCACAATTATGTACGTATGTCAATTAGTGTGCATGTAATATGATACTAGTTAAGTACGCTATGGTACTTACTGCTGGGTTAGTGGCCGAAATACGACGTTTTTATGAACGTATAAGATTTTAGTGCAACATTGAGCGTTGGTCTGAAGGTGACTTAGTATCCGTATAGACACAGAATAGCCAGTAACTGCCGTACAATAATGATTCGGTAAATTAATTATCAGTTCTGATACTTTCGCTCGTAAGTATATGTAAGTAATAAATCAAATAGTAAGATGTAGCTCTATACATTTTATGTTGTGGCGACAGCGCCCCCGCACCGTCACGTCGCGCCAGCCGCCCCGCCAGTCACGAAGCATGCGCCGTATATGAACGGATTCTCGGCGCGCGCTCATATTTACGTAAAGTTCCTTCGCTCCTATTGGCTGAGGTTTTTGTGTAGTTTTGTAAGCTCGCTTTCACTGTCCTATGTTGTCGGCCAAAATGTAATTATAAGAAAATGCATTTGTGTAAATAGATCAGATAAGTCGTTACCTCCTCGAGTTTCACTACTATTCTAACTACGGTACGAAGGCTAACAGCTGGGCCGGTTTGAATAGTTACCACCACCTTTCCCTGGTATTAAGGCTACGGATCGAAGGCTAATCAGCTGGGCCGGCCAATATACCTATCCCAGTATCTGCTGTATTTAAGCCAGCTGGCATAGTGTAGGGCCGGGTCAATAGACAACCCCACGGGTCAGCAAGCCTCACAGCTGTCCCGAAAATGTGTTACAATCGATTTTGAATCTGAAAATGGTGTACGGACACATTGTACTTAGCCTACTTACACTCCTGCCATACGCACTGTTGACCTAAGACTAAGTTTAAGTGTTGACAGATACTTATACTTGTGCTTGAAAATAAGTTGGTTAAATACGTTGTCTTTGCAAAGAATTAAGAATACGGAATCTCAATGTCCCCATACATCACATGGGTTGCTAAAAGCACTACAAAGGATAGGAAACCCATACCAACTGTCTAGTCTGGCCAGTATGATATGGAGAAGTTTATGTCCAGCAGTGGACTTATAGGCTGATGATAAATCACAAATATATAATATTACCCTATACAGTTTCATAAGAAATCATTTTTATAAACCATTTCTAAATTCACTGATGTTTTAGGGTTTTTAAGGTCACTTAAATCGTATTTTGCATTGTTTTATATTAAAAGTCACATTTTATACCTAGAAATGAACAAGTGCCTACAGTAAATTAAATATATAAATATATTTATTATTAAATTATTAAAATAATAAATATCCCTACCGACCAAAACCCATGTTGACGTAATCAACCTTGTTTAAAATTTGGATAAGAGCAGGAAAATGGTATGTAATGATGGTAAAAATGGTGATGAATATACGGTACACACAAATTTAAACAAATGAGTCATACATACGAGTATATTCCCATTTTACACAAAACTACTCGATTGACGTAAATACTTGTCCGCACTGACCTGGATGGTGTTTTTTTAAATTTTCTGCCGCTCCTTCCCCCCCTGGTGAGATGTCGTGAGATTTTATTCAACCCCCTCCCCCATCCCCAATCTCACGTAAGATTTTTCAAAATGTGAGTTTCTTACGTAAACGCGTTGGATTGTTATTGTAAAAAGAAATAAACAAATTTGCTTCGTGCTTTTATTTACGACTAGTTAAGACTAGTAATCAATATTGCTGGATTAAATGGACCAAAATAGTATTATTTTTTTCGTTTCAATCAGAAAAAAAATTGCGTGATATTTGCCGAGACCCCCCCTCTCTCCAACGTAAAATTAGATGAGATTTGACTCGACCCCCTCCCCCCCCCTAAACACCTCACGTAATTTATGGACGCCCCCTTATGTACTCGTATGTGAGACATAATTACTTGTACTTAAGAAATACAAGCGTCAATTGTACGTTATACACAATAACGTATTTTAAAAAAGTATAACACTTATATGTATTTAAAAATCACCCAGATCTAATCCTAAGTACTGCTTTAAAATAATAAGATAATCAATGCATTACACAAAGGTTTTGAAACAGATTTTGAACTGCATTTTTCAAACACGACTTAACCAACAGACTCCAGTTCTCATTCCAATTCAGTTCCAGACGAATCCATCAATCTGTTACTATTTTGCAGTGGAAATTGAATATTTAAACGAGTGGGTGGTTCAAACGTTTGAAGTGTATCCTGCGACTGTTCGACGAATGGCAATTATGCGTAATCGAATGTCAGTCACCGTGAGTGCTGCAGGAATGTGCTCTGACTGTTAGATCGTTCCATGTACTGTCAACCTCTAATTATTTATGTCTCACTGTACGAGGAACTAGGAACAGATCGCAGACCATAGAGAGAAGTGGCGATTGCTCCACCGACAAGAGCCTGGCCCTTAAATTGACAAAGAGTATCCTCCTCCAGGCACATTTACACTAAAAAGATTATGATATTAAACTCAGTTGTTAACAATTTCAATGAAAAAAGCTCACACTTGTCAGTTATAACCGTATTATAAATACCTATAAGGAGTCCGTATTTTTATAAATGAACGTATGAGGGATCCTCTCTACTCTAGCTCCAAGTAAATCAGGATTAATAATGGACTAAAATTTGTACTCTTTTCATCTGATTTCCAACCGATTATGTTTCTTATTCATCTATATTTTTATTAAAATATTTATATTAATTGAATCAAGAATTAATTAAGTACAGACATCAGTTTCCAGGATAAAGGATAATAGACCCTGGTATTATGGTCCAGCTCCTATCGTTGAGCGTCTAGTGTACCGTGCACTGATAGATGTGTGCCAATAACACACCAGGTTAATCGTCACACTTCACTGCAGAACCTGGACATGCCTCTTTATTTGTCTACGGTTTATATTGAGGTCTAAAGCGTTTTCAGTTACAAGATTTAATAAATAAAGTTGCTATAATTTTATCTACTATTTTTAGGTATTAATTGAGTTCATAAGAAAATTGAATAAAAACTATATTTGCAGATTTTGTATAGTTAATTATGTTAAAGTGTGAGTTCAGGCGGTGTAGAACTTCTTGAGTCTTGAAACCTACATGAACTAACTTAATATTTAGTATACTAATCTATTTTAAAGAAATATTCAATGTGATTTGTTTCTTAATAAAAGAGATTGTCGTTAAACCGTTGAAAAATCTGTGATAAGGCAGAGTCGTTATCAAAAACATTTTGTTAGCGTTTACGTGAGAATAAACTAATTAATTTTGTACGTGTTTTCATTGCGATGGGCTTTGAACGTGAAAACCTTGGATTATACCGAAATATACTTCGCGTTTAGTGTAATTAAAATTTATAATTGAAATATTGCTCCTGAGGGATGAAATACAAAAAATTTACACAAAGATCATTTTTGCATCATCAATTTACAATTTTACGAGTGATTTAAACGCGGTACAAATATAACGATCAAGAATAAAGAAAAAAATCTTTATTCGTTTCTTTATCCATGATATATCACGAAAACATCAGAGTAGCACATCACGAGGACAGCTCTGAGTCTACCAAAAGGCAGAAGAGACCAAAGATGACATCTTTTAACATGTGGACACAGGCTTTTTCTTAAAGAGAAGGTTTCGCATAGTAATACAACACTAGCCAAACGGATTAGAACAGGATTTGTAACAAGTTTTGCTTCTCTTTGCAGTGATATTGTCTTTTGACATAATGGACCACTATGGCAAGATTTCTAAAGAAAGAAATTTAGCCGAGCCAACAATCCCTGACAGAATATCGTGGCACCGTGAATTATGGCAAGGCGAAGCTACCCAAAACTTGGAAGAAACTGGTTCCTTAAAAACAAATTCCTTAAATTGATATTACACTATAGTCACAACAGTTAAAGAAATTATCTAATTATGAGGTGAGGGAAAATAACTAGGGTAAACAGCTGTGCAATATGTTCCGCAAAGTTTCAGAACATGTCTTGTTAAGATGCAAAACACGTTTCCAAGTTTCAAGTTTCTTGCGGTTTGTCGGTTTCGAAATAATTTTAAATAACGTTTAAATGAAAACTGCATGACACAGAACTACGAGTACTATAGAATACAATTCATGTAAAATTTATTGAGGTTGGTTTAACCATGGCATTATGAGGAATTAATTGAGGAAGATTTATCGATTTCCCTTCTTAGTAATATTTTATCCTTGACTGACCCGCGCAATTTCGGTCTACGTGTTTGGAAAGATTTTTTGGTGATGCGCGGCTCCTATAAATCTAAGCGTAATGTTATGCGTAAACGTAATATGCCGTCCGACACTAAATGAATTGTTCAAATTGAACAGAATTAGCGGGTTCAATAAAAAACTGTTCCACTTTATAATATCTGTACATATTTGTATCTATTACTCTTGATTTATGTATTTTTTTGTATCTTTTCACATATAGTTCTAGAGTCCCCCACGACATTATATCCATAATGCGGGAGTAACTCGACCGGGACGCTAATACTCGTACCTTCTCACAGAGAACCAACCTAAAATAACAGCATTTGTGCTGTCGTGTTTCGTAAGTGAATGCGAGACTGGGCTTTTAGCCCAACGATGCAGAAGCCTTTCAGTGGGTAGCCATAGTGTGGGTCACCAAGGTGCATTGTTGCATTGTCTGCATTCGTAATGAGTATGATGACCACAACTCTTGGATGCTGATTGTCGGTAACAAAAAGAAACAGACAAAATAATTTTATTTATTATCTTCAAGCAGTAAATCTACTATACGTTCTCCTATGGCAATGGTCACGGCTTCAGTATTGCCATGTGGAACCTCAGGAAGTACACTCAGGTCTGCAACTCTTAGGTTCTTTATATTAAGCACACGCAGCCGAGCATCCAATACGGTACCTAAGGGAGCTGTGCCTGTTGAATGGAAAACTGCATATGTCATATGACGCACGTAGCAGCGCCAATACTTATTCTTATCTTTTTCATAACTAGGGCAACCGGGCAGAACTAGTCGAAGAAGGGATGCGTTATACCATTTAAATATGCGTGTCTCTGCAACTTGTTCCACAATCCTGATAGAGCGTACCATATCGTCTAAATCTCTCTCATTAGCTAAGTAGTTTGGGTATATAGATGGTGGGGCCAGAGGATCTTTATTCGACAGACGTATGGTGCCTGATGATCGGGGGCTCAAAAGGACAGGTGACATCACAATGAATGCCGAATTTTTATTAGCTTCACTTAACTGTTCAATAACGTTGTCGTTAAATCCTGTAGCCTGTTGAAACAGAGGTTTAACAAGTGGCAGTAGGTTTCTTTCTATAAAAGAGTTAATAATTTGTAGGTTAGGCACTCCACAGTCGCTGCCATCTGAACTAACTTTCCGCAATTTCCTATCTTCAAAATCATAGCAGTGTGTGTTGGCGAATATATTGATGTCAGTAAGACCATTGGATGAGAGTGCGCCTTGCCTTGCAACCAGCAGTTCACGTAGCTGTTCGATATTTGACGCCAGCAACAACAATTTATCGGATATCCCCTTATCTTTGCTTCTGTTAACTCTTAGCAGAAGCAAAGGTAACACATGATCTGTCATGGCATCGCCAACAGGAAGATCTGCTTTCACAGGTATTCCCATACTTTCCAAATGATTTGCGTTGCCGATACCTGATAACATCAATATTTGTGGGGTCCCAATTGCACCTGCACTTAACACAACTTCTTTTCTAGAATTGAATTTAAAATTTTGTGAATTGTGAACCACAGTTACTCCGCTTGTAATATTTGCTTTGTCAATGATTACTCCTGTGCACATGGTATTTTTAGCTACCTTAAGTTTTTCCTTTACATCTTCACGTGCCAGATATCCGCGCGCTGTGCTCATTCGTTCTCCTTCGTACACGTAGCCGACCACTTTAGTTACGCCTATTTGTGACTCCGCGTTAACATCAGGGTTGTAAGGAAAGTTAAGAGATGTGAATGCTTCAACAAGTTTCAAATGAAATGGATTTGAGGGATCGCTAAAAAATTCTATACGCAGTAATCCAGTGGTGTTATGATAGAATTTAGAAGTAGGTGGCAGTTTGTTAAGATCTTGCAGCCCTTCGTATCGTAGAAAATAAGGCATAAGGTCTTTGAAGGTCCAGCCAGGAGTAGCAATGTTATTGAAGTCCTTCTTTCTGTTACCGCGAGTGTAGAGCATATAGTTAATGGAAGTGGACCCACCGAGGCACTTGCCGCGACTGAAGCGGCATTGTTGTCCAATTGAAGACAGACAGGACACATTGTTTGAAATCGTCTGATATTTCCAGTCTAGATCTGAACCCATTAGGAACATGGTTGCGGCGGGTACCTGTAAAAGAATAGTTTTTTACTTGAGACATAGTTAATAAAACTCTAAGTGTTATGAAATGTATAACATTTTTTCGCTTTTTTCTGCTACCTATGAGTATTTTTGTATAAAATAACGAAGCAAGAAACCTAAAATTCGGTCATCAGATGGTAGGTAATATGACGAATGTAAACCGTCATACGTGAGTAAGTACAGTAAAGATCGTTCGTATACATTACATATTTACCCTGGACAATTCATTAGGATCATCACCAGCCTCAATGAGTAGCACATCTTCACCAGCGAGTGCAAGTCTGGCGGCTGTAGCAGCGCCCCCCGCACCTGATCCCACCACTATGTAGTCGAACGTGTCACCATCTGATGAGTTAATCAGTGCCGTTAATTTCCAACCATATTAGGATAAGTAATTTGTCGATTTGATGTAACTTATTGCCTTAAATGTGATCATCATCGTCATCATCAGCCTTTTGCAGTTCACAGCGAACATAGTATTCTTCAATTGCACGCCACTCTGATCGTTGGCCTTCTGCCATCCAGCGATAATAATTATACCATCAATAACAAATATAAAATGAGAGTCAAGTTCAATACTCGTACCTATTATGATATATGCCTTGGTTGTTCACTTTAACGACCAAAGAAGTGGGATCTAAATTAGTGCAAAGTTCAACTTTAGGCTTCAATATATTATCGTAACTTTTAAGAAGAAATAATATTTTTGGTTGTTATAAATAAATTTCAGGACTGACCATTGAACTTAGCACCAATTTAGATCTCACTTGCTTTGTAGCTAAAGTGAACAACCAAGTCATATATCATAAATACTCGTAGTATTGAACTTGGCCTTCATTTTACATTTATATATTACTTTTTGTACAGAAATTATTAGTAGGTATTATTTGTAATAAAATTAATACCAAATGGTTTTTTGTTAATCTACTATATTTTCCTACGTTTACGGGGTTTAAGTGTCTTTTTTGTATTATTTTCAATTTTTTCCTATATCTTTAAAATTTAAGGGTGCGTTTATGAAATTATATATAAAATAAGGGTGTCAAAAGTGGCTCCGAATCCGTGTAAAATAACACACGGTGCTGCTCGTCAGTTCTGTTAGATTAAACTTGGCTCGACACGCTGCCGCGTGTCTAGATAGTTAGTGTGATAATAAGTCGGACACTGTTACCATTTAAACTCACCTTTTAACTGAACACTTTTAGGAAATGTGTACGAATTATCATCCAATATAGAGTTTACAGTGACGAGTTTCCATGATAGTACTGTCAGTATTAGGATCCTGAAGAAACACATAATTACTTAAGAATTTTTAACTGTACATCGAAACCAAAATAACAATTCCTTCAACTTCTCTGGCACTTATAAGATTAAAGCTTTTGGAGACCGTTTGGTGCAATGTGTGATTCAACTTCTTTTTTCTAAGTTTTACTGTCACTCAACTCGCTGTAGGTACTCAAACGAGACTTGTAGAGATTTCTATAAAATTAAACGTAGATAAACCATGCTTGGACCCATATGTGCTGACGTGAACAGAGTATAACTACTCGTATATAACACTATAGGCAATTATTTTGTTGCATTACACAAAGAACCTAACTAAAGTTACTGTAGGTGGAGGTGGAGGTACTCAAAGTTCGGAACACTCTTGTGAATCATTACCGATGATCGTGGTCTACATAAGCGTACTATCATGAACAGGACACTAAACATTTCCAAAAGAATTTTCTTCAACATTACTCACTCACGACTAAACCCAATAAACGTTAAACAGCGACAAAGCGACAACATAGCACCACCCTATGCTCACAGTCATCTAGCAATAATGTTGCTAATACAGTATAATTATTTTTATCAAAAGATCTCAAATGCTTGTCTGTAACATTGTTAATCATTGGCTGTATGTAGGTGCTAGCTACGAGTACAATTCCGGTATTTGAACGAAGTATTTGTTTCACCCTCGAGACATGACTGGCTTAATATTGTACACACCTTTTTCTACTGTTGGAACAATTCAGTTTGCAGAAAATAGACTAATGATTATGTGTGTAGGTGTGCTTATGAATTCATTGAGATTTATGTTTAGTTATTATTATTAAATGTTTCGTTTACTTATAAAAATACAAGTTTAAAAACTATCACTAGACTACGAAAAAAAGGTCTAAAAAGGACGAATCAAGAAAATAATTTAACTTGAAATTCATAGGTCTCTAACTACTTACTTCGGTCATGTAGGTGCCAGGAACACCACCAATAGATATGGTAGGAAATAGACATGGTAGGTACACAGTGGGTGCGACCATGGCTGTACCTTTACCATTTTCGTACTCATGCATTTAAGAAAGGGTACAAACACAAATAGGAACTGCTGGACGACGTGAACTGTATTATCGCATTTTAAACTTATATTTTCACTAAGCATTGATATATACGTATGTATTTGTAATGTGCTTGTGTGTCAAAATCTTTTTTTGATACATTACTGTCTCACTTTTTTTCTAAAAATATATAGTTTATTAATAGTTAAATAGCCCATGTCAACTGGGTCATTATTACAAATTGCCACTTCATTCATTAAAATCAGTTCAATAATTTAGGCGCTGAGGTAGAACATACACACATATACTGCTCAAATCTACCTTTTCTTTTAGTTTCGCCTTAAAAGGGTAAAAAGTAATAAGCAGTAAATGTTTATAGCCCTCAAGAAAAACGTTAAATTCACACGGTTTCGTTGCCTTACGTAGGGCTGATTTCACCACTCCCTGATAGGCTATTCTAAACTTATCTGCCACATAACGACTGATTTCTAATCTGGAATATTGAGAAACTTTCCTTACTTGAAACAATCATAAAACTAAAACGTACTCGGAGACAATATCAAAATGTAAATATAGTCAGCATAAAGCGCACGCATTGTTATCGTCTATACACAGTTGTACTAACTTACCCCACTTAGATACTACTAGGTAACTATTGTACAAAGAATGATAATATAAGATATTTATGCATTCAGGGCATCCTCCTCTTCTTTTGTACCTTCAACTCCAATATCCTAACATTCTCCTCACGAGTTCAATCAGCTCATCGTTCAGAAGATAAAAGTGATGTGGATTTTTCTGGTTTGGGAACCTGAAATATTGAAAGACACACCTAATACAGAGGGTATTAGATGATGTCAATGTCAAATTCTCGTTTTCATACTATCATACGAATATCTACGAATGAACGTGATCACTTTACATATATTTGTCATCATCAGACCTTTGGATGGTCTGACGATGACCACAAGACCAGAGTGCACTGAATATGATCAGCGACTACATATTCCACAGGGTTATCATTTGTTTACTTATTAATTCTACAGAAATATTGACAAACCGTTTAATTCATCCTAGAATTGTGTAATTGAACTTTGTGCCCAATTCCTTACATATTATATTTAAAACAACCTTAACATTTAAGACAAATTTAAAAGTGTTTTTATTAAATCAACAGATGGAATCCTAATTGAAATTGGTATTTAAATCGTGATGGATGGACATTGTAAACGATGTCGCCTCATTGTCAGTGATAGTCTGTAATTGTCCCGTAACAATTATTAAAAACATTCGTACAGTATAGTAAATTTGTTTTGAAACACAAATCTTAATTTTGGTTCTACTGTTCTAGACACACGTATCACCATCAAGGTGTTGCTGAAAATCAGCGCTGTATCGTAAATGATGCAGCAATAGGCTGAGCAGCATCTGTTTTTAATGTGCATTGCGACGCAACTTTGAATCAGTATATGTGTGGTGAATTCTATAGAGATATATATAAATTGTTACAACATTGATTACTGTTATGTTAAATACTGAACTGTGCTTTAAGTTAATGTTTCAATACTGTATTATGCACGATTTTATTAAATAATCTGTTGTGTTACAATGTCGTTAAAATAAATACTTTTTCTTCTTCTTTTAT
Organism: Spilarctia lutea; assembly: GCA_916048165.1. NCBI lineage: Eukaryota > Metazoa > Arthropoda > Insecta > Lepidoptera > Erebidae > Spilarctia > Spilarctia lutea. Next base: position 483,716 of record OU696480.1, read on the forward strand.
ATATAAAATCTCAATGTACCTATGTCTAATCTAATAATCTTATCATCAATGAATCCAAATATAAAGAGGTCTCACATGAAATCCGTCAGTTCAATAGTAATATATGGCTAAGTCATCAATCGCGACACATCTGTCTTCAAATAGTTAGAGCTTTATTTCTCACTTGTAAAATAAGTGATAAAACCATTTCAAATATTCATTTTCACTAGTTTTATTCTGGCGTATTTCCACGGTGGAAATTGTTTGTAGTTAAAAGTCCATGCTTTTAGAGTTAGAATTATATTTTTGTATACTTACCTGTATCTATATTATATTCAATTAAAGTCAAGTGATCATGACTTAATCATAAAAGAAAATCTAGCTAAGCAAAGCAGTACCTTTTCACACGCGTATGGCCGCTTCACCTTAAAACACGAAAGCGTAAAGTCGGTCGAGATAATCGTGTTGATAATTCCTTGTGTCTAACGTATTCTGCGAGTGACAATGACGAGGGTCGTCTTGTCGCTGGTATGTAGCAGGACATTACACAGCCTCCGATGGTTCCACGAACATAATAAAAGATCGCTCACGGAAGGGTGTCGGTTTTGTAATGGAGTTGAAAAATAATGGGATAGAAAAGTTAATATGATGCTTAGAGATAAGAATTAAAGTCCATAAATAATGAAAATAAAGCTTAAAAAAATCTAATTTCGTCGAAGTTTAGTATCTACTATGGAATCGTGTCTTTTGGACCACGCATTACGTTCTCTGATGTCTATTCACTTAGGTATTTTTCCTTGCCTAACTTTTTAGTTCACTTACCTTTCAAAATGGTTTAATATTATGGCAACTGGGACAAAGTATACCCAGGTCTTACTGAAAATATATACAAAACTATTATCGTTAATATTGACCTAAATATTCCCAATGTTTTCAGATTTTACTAGTTACAAAGACTAGTGCGTTTAAACAAACATATTTGCATATAGGCTACATATTAAAAATGGGATATGATAGACATGTGAATATTAGAAAAACTGTAAATATTAGAAACTATATACATGGACTATTTCACATAAATTTTAGATTTCTTTGAAGTTCAAAAAACTTTAAAACTCTTTCGTGTTAACCTTTCATATGTCGCTCTATGTATTGATTTTCAATTTATGTGTCCGTTGAAGATAATTTGACCAGTTCCGTTCTATAACGCGTCATTAATTACACTTCACCCTAACTGACAAAGCATGATTGCAGAAAGTGTTCTAAGGAAGTCGCTTTATGTAGAAAACGAGAAATGCCCTCATAATATTACAGCACGTTTACGAGTTTTTCAAGACTAGGTAGCTTTTAGTTTTATCTTTATTGGATGTAGACAGTACAGGCTTATTGACCGAACATCATACAAATCCAGTAGGTAAGTGCATACAGCATCAGCCAGGGTCAAGTCAGTCAAATATTAAAGCAAACAAAACAGTGTCCAGAGGAGTATTTTCAGCTGAATTTAAATTTAATTAACTAAGTAGTAACTAAGTAGTTTCCACAAATACAAAACAAAACCATATATCGCTTAGTACTTATTAGTCATATAGCACATGTAGAACAGACGAAGTCAAAATCAGAAACATGTCATATTAATCAAAATACGTATGATAAATCACAAACGAAAGAAATATTCCGCTAACGCTCCGTTTAACTAGCTATTGATTGTACTCGTAGCTCCATCGATACGACCTCAACCAAGCGTTGTCACAAGTTAACTAAAATATCTTGCCGAAATTTACATTAACTGAACAGAACGCTGAAGTGATCTCAAAACGCTGAAGTGGCCCGACGGGCATGATCACCTCGCCTGGTCGGAGTATCCTCCCTTTATGTAAGAGGGATATAACACCCGTTCCCCTACACGTATTTAGACAGAAATATGACGGTATCAAATAAAATTAGTTCAAACGTCATTTCGTGAAAGATATTTGAGTCTGTATAAATCACTATGTGTCTATTTTTAGATATATTCCGTAATGTCAATACCTCTGACGTCGCCCCTTATTTCTTTGAAACGAGAAAGTAATCAAATTGTAACCAATCCAGTTGATTTCTAATACTTCCAAATGAACTGCTGCAAAACTTGATGTGTAATAAGTCTTTTGAATGTTTCTATCTAGCTATATTCAAACATTTATTAGTAGTATCGCAATGAAAATGAAATGCGACGCCATGAAATGCTGAGTTAAATACGATATTTTATAATTTTCAAAAGCAGTATTATTAACAATGTAATAATATGAAGCTTAAGTTTTCAAAAGTATATGCCGACAGACATCAAAACAAAAGTTATGAACTCGAGTCTCTATACCATGTCTGACGTATGAGTGCTAGACGTGGAAGTTCATCACTAAAGCTGCAAATAAAATCAGAACCTGACAAAGAGGGCTAGAGAGAACTATAATATAAGAGAATGGATAAATTAAGACATACAAAAATAAGAAAAACCACCAAAGCGACTGACGCTTTAATTCACACGCGAAAACTAAAGTGGAAAGGGGCCGGCACGTAGTGCGGAGGTGGACCGCGCGAGTGAAATCGTGGAGCGGCCTGCAAGGTCAAAGAAGCCGAGGGAGACCACTGACTCGCTGGGAAGACGACCTCAAAAGAATAGTCGGCTCTGACTAGAGAGAAGTAGCGCAGAATAGAGATAAATGGGAATTTTTAGATGAGGCCTTTACCCAAACCGGGTTCTTGCTGACTAATAAAATGTCAAGAGAAGAAAATTATTTTTTAAATTACTAACAAACATAAATTCAAATTATAGTAAATTACTAACTACTAACACTAAACATTTATTTGTTACTTTCGTTATGTGTAAAACATTGGAGATGCAAAAAATAAAAAGGCTTCTTTATTTATGTAATGTATTAATGCAATGTATAATATTAGGTATTATTTCTTATTATTTATGTAGGTAATATTAAAGTAGATGTAGGTAAATCTGTAATCTCCGTAAAAGACTTTGGTATCAATTATACCTCAGCTCAGTCAGCTCGGTGTACCCCCATTTATAATAGTAATCTTTTTGTGGATCCCGCGACGGAACGACCATCGATTAATAACTCGTATGACAAGTACTTACAAAAAGAATACGATTATATAAAAATATTACGACATCACCTAGCACATGTAAAATCTAAATAAATAAATGAAATAAATTAGTTTTCTTTCGAGACGTGTGAAGCTAGAAAAATCGCTTGTATATGGTTATTTCATTACATTGGAAACTGTAACCATGTCATCTGTTGTTTCTTGAGACAAAGCACATAGCGCCATCTATTGTACTTTTGCGTAAAGGTTTACCGCCATCTATTATAAGTGTTCTGAAACATGTCAAATTTGAAGATGTCTACAGATAGTAATGAAACTACCTTGCCTCTACTGTACAACCAGCATCATATTGATTTGTGCTCATAAAATGGTCAAAATTGTGTGAAGAACATCAATTCATTTGTATGTGGCCAAAATATCTTATAGTCTGGCCACTGAGAGAATGCGTTTCTGACAAGTCGTGATCCAATGGGCGATGTAACTTTGAACTGGCGTACAATTTATGGCAAAATTTTAAATATCTTTTATTAACCTTAATAATGAGTAATAACATTAAAAATTTAATAATCATGCCAATGTACAATAAACGTTTTATTTTGGGCTAAAGTTATTAACAATTAATCAATAATAATTATTTAATTTAAGAACAATAATTTTTAAAAGTCTAACGACGTCAAACTGCGCTGTTTCAAGGTTATGTCAATAGTTTGTTTTTGTAGTGATGAGACAAAATAATACTGAATTGTAACTGAGTATTTTTGGAATCGTAATATATTCTGTCGGTCGATATATTGTTAAATAAAACGTTCTAATTTTATAATATATAATTTTATTTATTTATCTTTATTGAATACACAAAAAAAACAGTAGAACAAGATGAGTTACGAAGTATGTAAGGATGTCGTACAGTCGAATGTTGTCACAATTTCAGGGAAATGTGCCGAAATGCTTTGGGCATTTATACGAACGACATTAAAGTTCCTGGGGACATCGGAGAAATTATTCGAGAGTGTGTATAATGTACTTAATACATATTTAATTTAGTTTATAATACGATATAGGTACGACCAAACCAAACTTACGAAAATAATTGTCGTGATATCAGTCAGCTGAATTAAAAATAAATGAAAAACTATTTTTATCCCTTTATATTTCTGGTAAAAAGAATTACTTTTCTAAGAGAAGCAAAAAAAATTGATAATTGGGACAATGTCGTTTTCATTGACGAGACATGGCTGAACACCAATCACGAGCATTCTCGTTCTTGGACAGATGACACTCAAGCGTCGACGTCGAAAGTGCCAATCGGTAAAGGAGCACGTCTCATAATATGCCACGCTGGTTGTGCGAAGTATGGTTTTGTGGAAAATGGTTTATTAGCATTTGAGTCAAAAACTACTACCGACTACCACGAAGAAATGAATGCGGCTGTATTCAAGGAGTGGTTCCAGGATGTGTTGCTACCTGGCCTTCCAGAGCCTTCAGTTATAATAATGGATAACGCCCCTCATCATTCGGTGCAAATAAATAAAGCACCTACTCAAGCTAATAGAAAAGAGGAATTGGTGGCTTGGCTGCAAAGAAGTGGCATTGACGCAAATATGTCAATGCTAAAAGCTGAGCTGATGAAATTATTCAACGACCATAAGCTAGCAAATGTTCGATACGAAATAGATGAGCTGGCTCTGGAGTACGGTCATCGCGTTCTCCGAATTCCTCCATATCACTGCCAGTACAATGCCATAGAGCTAATCTGGGCTCAAATTAAAGGTTATGCAGCCCGCCATAATACTTCGCCACCATATGGCATAAAAAAGATGAAGACGCTTTTAAAAGAAGCATGTGAAAAAGTCACAAGAGATGACTGGATGAAGGTGGTTGAAAAAACTAAAAAAATGATATTTGATGACTTTGACCGCGATATTCGTATAGACACTATGATTGATAATAACATGATAATACATGTTGGTGAAGATGACAGCGAGTCCTCGGAGCGAATCGGAGTCGGATTAAATTTTGATTTGACATTATTGAAATCTTAAAACTATGTATTTCATATTATACATTTTTCAATAAATACAGTATTTTTATTTCCTTTCCCTTGGTTTCATTCAGAAATTACGATTAAATTTAATTCATCCATCAACAATTTTGTTAATATTGTGTTTGAAATATAAAATATATCTAAATTGAATAATTATGCATAATGAATGCTATAAATACTGTTACCAAATATTATTAATGATATTCTTACTATTAAGGATATAATTTTAAGAATATTCTGATTTGATCTGTGACATAGCCTGGTTCGCAGGTTAACTAAAAATTAGACGTATGAGGTAAAACATTAATAATTGTTCTCCGGTAACCTCATACACTCGGTGTAAAGCGACAAAAGAATTATGTATAACACCGGGCTTCTGGCCTCAACTGATGCATGGGCATGAAGCATAGGCCTCCAGTATACATATATATTACCACAGGACAGGTGGAGTGACGACTTGCTGCGCAAGATGGAAGGAGCTGGATGCGAGAAGCCCAAAATCAAAATAAGAGTGCCACGCAATGTGAGTGGCCTGTGTACAGCAGTGGACTGCCATTGGCTGATAATGATGAAATAAAACAGCGCATATATTTCTACATTTATTATATTTTACAACATACAAAACAGAGTAACAACAATATACAATCATTATTATATCGCCCTTGACGGGGCCTCTACAACACTTATTTGGACACTTTTAAATAGACTAGATTGGAAAACAACTGTTCAAGGGGAAAACATTACATTTAAACATCAAACACATTCTTAGTGGATATTGTTCTGAAGAAATTGTTTAATGGAAGTCTACTCAATTTCGTCGAAAATCTTTTGACTTGAATATTAGAGAAAGACTAAAGACTATTTAATTAACACATCTTATATGAAGCCGTTTGTTTCAAGAACTACTGATTAACATATTATAATTCCTTAATACATACATGCACACATCCTTACAAATATTAGAAATTCGAAAGTAACTCGGTTTATTACGCTGTCACGACTACTGCACTGATTTTAATTAAATTTGCGGAAAAAAGCGAGCAAGGCAGCGGGTTAACACTAGTAAATTATATTATTTTCATGACTTCTTTAAGGTTTCTACTAGATTGACATTAACGTCACAATTTTATCTCTGATTTAAGTTAAATAAATGTACATTTAAATATTGATTAGTGCTTTCTACATAACCATACAATATTATTAATATGGGAACCAACGACCTTACTTTTTAATGTTATCATTATGTTTAATAAACTTTCTTTATAATATACTAGCTGTGTCCACTACTTTGTACGCGTGACATTTGGATTTTCGAGTTATTTTTTGTTTTTTTGTATAGGGGTCAAACGAGCAGACGTATCACCTGATGGTAAGCGATCACCGCCGCCCATAGACACCCGCAACACCAGAGGCGTCACAAGTGCGTTGCCGGCCTTTTAGGAAGGAGTACGCTCTTTTCTTGAAGGTTTGAAGGTCGTATTGGTCCGGGAACACCGCAGGCGACAACTCATTCCAGTTTTGCTGTGCGTGGCAGAAAATTTCGGAAAAATCGCACAGTTGTGGACTGCCAACCATCTAGATGATGGGAATGAAATTTCTGTCGCGTAGGACGATGGCGGAAAGATGCGTATGTATGGTAAATGCGGTAGAAGATGCACAGTGAAGCCACATCTCTACGCAGTGCCAGAGAGTCTAGCCGAATTGGAAGATCCCGGCAATCGACGATACGAGTCACTGTTTAAACCTTGCCTGGACTACGACAAACATTTCAAAAACCAAAATCAGCTAAATCGGCCCACACTCTCCACCTTCTCGAGTTATAGCGAGACAAACGAACAGCAATTGATTTTAATATATAAGAAGATTTATTATGTGTTTAGTTATTAACAAGTCTATAAACAGAATGCCACAAGAACATTGTATTTTAAATTTAAAAGAACATGTTTTTAATAAGTTAATTGTATTTAAAAAATAATTTTATTATCTGGTGTTTTATATTTTATCTCTGTATTGTTCATATCTTCTTTTTCATTATTGAAGCCCTTATAATTTTACATTATTAGTCAAACGTGTCAATAGTTTGAGTAACTGCCGTTGCTGACGATATTTGAACGGTTACGTAGAAAGCGCCATCTATGTTATATTTTAAAGCTACAGAACGTTACGCAACACGACGGGGTTTTCCTTTACATCATAAATTCTTAACAATCCACGCACACTAACCATAACAGCAATTGAAGAAATTAACTCTGAACAATGATAATGTTGTATCAAATGTACGGTTGGCAAAAAAAAATATTTTTATTTTGGGTCTTGTTTACACATCCATAGACATACTTAAAATAAGTTTTTTATGGGATAGGGGAAGCAAAAAGGCTGTCAGATTACCTGAATGTAAGTAAATACCGACACTTGCAAACTCAAGAGTCACAAGTACGTTGTGTCCCGTTCGCTAGACTGAGATAGAGAGCGGTTGGCGATAAAAGTTCTTTTTAGAATGTTATATATGAGATTATACATATTAAGCTGTTTAAACAAATGCATTTTATGTAGAATTACCAAATATGAAGGGTGAACTAATAAGCGTTAGTGCCAGCACAGAATGCAGCACATCGTATCATTTTAAGATAATTAACATGTTTAAAGTGCCGCTGCAATGCATCAACAAGCTTTATTTTTGATTTCCTAATTTGAACCCTCAGGGTTGGTTTTTTTTTTAAATTTCGATGGAACCAAACGAAGCCTGTAACCTTTTTGAAGTCGTTGGACAATAACGCGTTACAAACAGTTATTTAGCAATAGCGCACTAAGTGCTATATTCTGCGCTGGGCGTTAAATAGGCTTATGTTATATAGCACTTATTTATATATTATATTTAGTTCAATTCCTTCACATGTACTTATTGGTTAGTTGCTCTACAACTACGCTTAGTGCTACGCTAGCGCTCCACGTCGTGTGGCGAAGAGACGCTGACATTATACTTCACACATTAGAGCGTAGGGTCTAGTCACACTATGGAGATACGTGTAAACTTAATAGGTGCTATAAGTCATTACCAAGTTTAAGGAACACACATCTTTTGTTACATCTTTAAAAACATATTTGAAACGGACACAAAGAACATCCAGACTCGGAATAACAATTACTAGATCACACAAAGTTTTGTGTCGTGGAGTTGTTACCCACAACTCTCAGCGCAGTAGAAATCGATGCGGCGATCGCTTTAACCACTAAGCCAAACGCGAGGTTCGATTAGGCTGAAGTTATAGAGAGAAGATAGTTTTGCCCAAAATCACAAAAACATAACGCCTATAAAATTTGACACATCTTTTGTAACACTTCTATAACACACTTGTCTCATAATGATGATAATGATACTACACATAGTGTGTCCACACCCTTTGATTAAATTAAAAAGTAAGTCCTAACTCTGTAATATATTCAGCCTTAATTTTATATTACAAATCAGTGTGTAACTGTGTACTCGTAGCAGTCATTATTTATTTAAGATATCAGATCTATCTGCAGACTTGTGCAATGACAAACGAATATCTACCTTCCGACACGGCTATAAGGACTATATTAATAAACGTTTCTTTAATAACTTAAATACATCCATTAAACATTGTAATATATTTCTTATTTTTATAAAAAATGCTAAAATTGTATAAAACGACATCTTTGGTGTATGGAGATTAACAAACGCTTTGTTTAAATTAACTTAAGAGTGAATGTAAGTTTTTAATTACAGTTCTTTTTAATTTTAGGGTAGTCGAGAAAAATATTTTTGGTCATAATACTCTTAAAGCTAAAATAAATGCTACTCATTGGTACATAAAGATTACATAGTATTTAAAATAATAAACGAATATTAGTATCGACCCTAAGACACTAAAGTAACATATAAAGGTCTCTATTCACTACGACGTAACGTGTACGCATTTACGAATGGCGATGAAAGTAAAATCAGATGCTTTTTATAAAATTGTATATCTAAATAAAAAAAATACATTAAATATGTTACTCGCACATATTATAGTTATAAAACATTTGTGCTCTTTGGTTATGGAAAAATAAAATAATTTTATATGTTTAAAGCTAATAACAATATTATATTCAATAAAACTATATGTTGGAATGAAATAATATTCAACGATTATTTATTATCAATGTGCTCACAGATAGACAAATCTCTCAGGGGTATAGGAATTGTCTTTATAGCTCAAAACAATCACTTCATCGGACATTCTGTTCTGAAAAACTAAGTTTGAAAACTAGACATATCACTGACTTGATCCAAAACCTATCATTTCAATACTAAATATAAATAGGCTAGTTAAACACAGTGAATTTGTAGTTGCCGGGATTACAAGGCATGTCAACATTAAGTTATCTTGTAATGTACATACGTACAAAACACCTAGTTACACAAAAATATGCTTCACATTTTGTACAAATATCTCAATTTCTTAAATTCCATTAACTTTTACATTGATTCTCTTGTACAAACCCACTACTAACATAGTCATAGAAAGCCTTCACCGGAATATTAGATGATTTGGGCGAATTAAACGCAACTTTATACAACACAAATTTTTCTAAGTCACAAAAATTAGCAAATTATTGCTAACATTACAGAAACCTTTAGACATTTACTAATTATCAACATCGCATATAAAACATTCAATTCTAGTTAAAAAATCGTTCGTTTTAATTTTCGTTAATTATGTTTTGAACATATGCTAGTTATCAAATGGTTTTGAACATATGCTAGTTATCAAATGGCGGATCTTATTCCGCGTTTGGATGTAATGTTAATCCCGTTATCGTTTGTCATATCCATGTTATTATATACGACAGCTATAGCAAATATAAAAAATTAGAAAACTCCTCAAAGGTGTTCTCAATTGCCTGTCAGCTGTTCGGAGCACATTGTAATTGCATCTTACCCCAGAGATGTTGACGTAGGACCTTACATGAGGGTGCACTTGAAGCCAAATAATTTTCGACGACGCCGAGTTTTTTCTTCTTGTCGCGGGTGGTGGCGGATTATGCGTACGAGCTGAAAAAAATCAAGAAGAAAACCTTTATTGAAGTTATTAGTTATTATTAAAAGGTTTTAAAGTAATTAAGTGGTGGTGGGGAAGATGACTTCATCCTAAGAATTTATGTATATTTCAATGTTAGTACTGAAGGGAAGAAAACTAATGTTATAATTGAAAGATCACATATTTCTTTCTGGTGTTCTCCTCGCTCACTGTGGGCGAGTGTACCGTGAGGAGTGTTACCTCGTGGAAGGCCGCGTCGATGTTGAGCGGCGGCTCCTTGGCGGAGGTCTCGACGTAGGGCGCGCCGAGGGCCCGCGCCAGGTCGCGGCCCGCCTCCTCGCTCACTGTGGGCGAGTGTACCGTGAGGAGTGTTACCTCGTGGAAGGCCGCGTCGATGTTGAGCGGCGGCTCCTTGGCGGAGGTCTCGACGTAGGGCGCGCCGAGGGCCCGGGCCAGGTCGCGGCCCGCCTCCTCGCTCACTGTGGGCGAGTGTACCGTGAGGAGTGTTACCTCGTGGAAGGCCGCGTCGATGTTGAGCGGCGGCTCCTTGGCGGAGGTCTCGACGTAGGGCGCGCCGAGGGCCCGCGCCAGGTCGCGGCCCGCCTCCTCGCTCACTGTGGGCGAGTGTACCGTGAGGAGTGTTACCTCGTGGAAGGCCGCGTCGATGTTGAGCGGCGGCTCCTTGGCGGAGGTCTCGACGTAGGGCGCGCCGAGGGCCCGCGCCAGGTCGCGGCCCGCCTCCTCGCTCACTGTGGGCGAGTGTACCGTGAGGAGTGTTACCTCGTGGAAGGCCGCGTCGATGTTGAGCGGCGGCTCCTTGGCGGAGGTCTCGACGTAGGGCGCGCCGAGGGCCCGCGCCAGGTCGCGGCCCGCCTCCTCGCTCACTGTGGGCGAGTGTACCGTGAGGAGTGTTACCTCGTGGAAGGCCGCGTCGATGTTGAGCGGCGGCTCCTTGGCGGAGGTCTCGACGTAGGGCGCGCCGAGGGCCCGCGCCAGGTCGCGGCCCGCCTCCTCGCTCACTGTGGGCGAGTGTACCGTGAGGAGTGTTACCTCGTGGAAGGCCGCGTCGATGTTGAGCGGCGGCTCCTTGGCGGAGGTCTCGACGTAGGGCGCGCCGAGGGCCCGCGCCAGGTCGCGGCCCGCCTCCTCGCTCACTGTGGGCGAGTGTACCGTGAGGAGTGTTACCTCGTGGATGGCCGCGTCGATGTTGAGTGGCGGCTCCTTGGCGGAGGTCTCGACGTAGGGCGCGCCGAGGGCCCGCGCCAGGTCGCGGCCCGCCTCCTCGCTCACTGTGGGCGAGTGTACCGTGAGGAGTGTTACCTCGTGGAAGGCCGCGTCGATGTTGAGCGGCGGCTCCTTGGCGGAGGTCTCGACGTAGGGCGCGCCGAGGGCCCGCGCCAGGTCGCGGCCCGCCTCCTCGCTCACTGTGGGCGAGTGTACCGTGAGGAGTGTTACCTCGTGGAAGGCCGCGTCGATGTTGAGCGGCGGCTCCTTGGCGGAGGTCTCGACGTAGGGCGCGCCGAGGGCCCGCGCCAGGTCGCGGCCCGCCTCCTCGCTCACTGTGGGCGAGTGTACCGTGAGGAGTGTTACCTCGTGGAAGGCCGCGTCGATGTTGAGCGGCGGCTCCTTGGCGGAGGTCTCGACGTAGGGCGCGCCGAGGGCCCGCGCCAGGTCGCGGCCCGCCTCCTCGCTCACTGTGGGCGAGTGTACCGTGAGGAGTGTTACCTCGTGGAAGGCCGCGTCGATGTTGAGCGGCGGCTCCTTGGCGGAGGTCTCGACGTAGGGCGCGCCGAGGGCCCGCGCCAGGTCGCGGCCCGCCTCCTCGCTCACTGTGGGCGAGTGTACCGTGAGGAGTGTTACCTCGTGGAAGGCCGCGTCGATGTTGAGCGGCGGCTCCTTGGCGGAGGTCTCGACGTAGGGCGCGCCGAGGGCCCGCGCCAGGTCGCGGCCCGCCTCCTCGCTCACTGTGGGCGAGTGTACCGTGAGGAGTGTTACCTCGTGGAAGGCCGCGTCGATGTTGAGCGGCGGCTCCTTGGCGGAGGTCTCGACGTAGGGCGCGCCGAGGGCCCGCGCCAGGTCGCGGCCCGCCTCCTCGCTCACTGTGGGCGAGTGTACCGTGAGGAGTGTTACCTCGTGGAAGGCCGCGTCGATGTTGAGCGGCGGCTCCTTGGCGGAGGTCTCGACGTAGGGCGCGCCGAGGGCCCGCGCCAGGTCGCGGCCCGCCTCCTCGCTCACTGTGGGCGAGTGTACCGTGAGGAGTGTTACCTCGTGGAAGGCCGCGTCGATGTTGAGCGGCGGCTCCTTGGCGGAGGTCTCGACGTAGGGCGCGCCGAGGGCCCGCGCCAGGTCGCGGCCCGCCTCCTCGCTCACTGTGGGCGAGTGTACCGTGAGGAGTGTTACCTCGTGGATGGCCGCGTCGATGTTGAGTGGCGGCTCCTTGGCGGAGGTCTCGACGTAGGGCGCGCCGAGGGCCCGCGCCAGGTCGCGGCCCGCCTCCTCGCTCACTGTGGGCGAGTGTACCGTGAGGAGTGTTACCTCGTGGAAGGCCGCGTCGATGTTGAGCGGCGGCTCCTTGGCGGAGGTCTCGACGTAGGGCGCGCCGAGGGCCCGCGCCAGGTCGCGGCCCGCCTCCTCGCTCACTGTGGGCGAGTGTACCGTGAGGAGTGTTACCTCGTGGAAGGCCGCGTCGATGTTGAGCGGCGGCTCCTTGGCGGAGGTCTCGACGTAGGGCGCGCCGAGGGCCCGCGCCAGGTCGCGGCCCGCCTCCTCGCTCACTGTGGGCGAGTGTACCGTGAGGAGTGTTACCTCGTGGAAGGCCGCGTCGATGTTGAGCGGCGGCTCCTTGGCGGAGGTCTCGACGTAGGGCGCGCCGAGGGCCCGCGCCAGGTCGCGGCCCGCCTCCTCGCTCACTGTGGGCGAGTGTACCGTGAGGAGTGTTACCTCGTGGAAGGCCGCGTCGATGTTGAGCGGCGGCTCCTTGGCGGAGGTCTCGACGTAGGGCGCGCCGAGGGCCCGCGCCAGGTCGCGGCCCGCCTCCTCGCTCACTGTGGGCGAGTGTACCGTGAGGAGTGTTACCTCGTGGAAGGCCGCGTCGATGTTGAGCGGCGGCTCCTTGGCGGAGGTCTCGACGTAGGGCGCGCCGAGGGCCCGCGCCAGGTCGCGGCCCGCCTCCTCGCTCACTGTGGGCGAGTGTACCGTGAGGAGTGTTACCTCGTGGAAGGCCGCGTCGATGTTGAGCGGCGGCTCCTTGGCGGAGGTCTCGACGTAGGGCGCGCCGAGGGCCCGCGCCAGGTCGCGGCCCGCCTCCTCGCTCACTGTGGGCGAGTGTACCGTGAGGAGTGTTACCTCGTGGAAGGCCGCGTCGATGTTGAGCGGCGGCTCCTTGGCGGAGGTCTCGACGTAGGGCGCGCCGAGGGCCCGCGCCAGGTCGCGGCCCGCCTCCTCGCTCACTGTGGGCGAGTGTACCGTGAGGAGTGTTACCTCGTGGAAGGCCGCGTCGATGTTGAGCGGCGGCTCCTTGGCGGAGGTCTCGACGTAGGGCGCGCCGAGGGCCCGCGCCAGGTCGCGGCCCGCCTCCTCGCTCACTGTGGGCGAGTGTACCGTGAGGAGTGTTACCTCGTGGAAGGCCGCGTCGATGTTGAGCGGCGGCTCCTTGGCGGAGGTCTCGACGTAGGGCGCGCCGAGGGCCCGCGCCAGGTCGCGGCCCGCCTCCTCGCTCACTGTGGGCGAGTGTACCGTGAGGAGTGTTACCTCGTGGAAGGCCGCGTCGATGTTGAGCGGCGGCTCCTTGGCGGAGGTCTCGACGTAGGGCGCGCCGAGGGCCCGCGCCAGGTCGCGGCCCGCCTCCTCGCTCACTGTGGGCGAGTGTACCGTGAGGAGTGTTACCTCGTGGAAGGCCGCGTCGATGTTGAGCGGCGGCTCCTTGGCGGAGGTCTCGACGTAGGGCGCGCCGAGGGCCCGCGCCAGGTCGCGGCCCGCCTCCTCGCTCACGGCGCGCACGTGCACCAGGTCCACTTTGTTCGCCGCCAGCAGCATCGGGTACGTCTCGCGGTCCTGACCATACAGAACACATTCTAACTCATTCAATTCCAATATAAATATTTTTGGACACACAAATTAGCAGAGCTTGTAACAAATATCCGCAGATCCCTTTAATACATTCGTTATATTGAGGAGTGTGATACTAAACTCGTACCCTTTAATATCGATATAAATTAACGTAAACCGTCGCGACGAGTAACGATCGGAGCGGCGCGTTTTGGCTCCTTACGGAGGCCTGTCACTATTGCCATACATACCCCCGGTTTTAAGATGGTTCGTTGTACGAATATTATATTTAAAACCTTGTTTTAACTTCACAATTAGCTCCGATTGTCTAGGTGTTGTTCTGGTTCCACACTAGTGTTAAATTAATGACTATTAAACCCTAAGTGAATTCTAAACCCGTGGTCAGGGTTGTAAGTTCAGACGTTCTACTGCTGCGAGTGCCTACAGGAGCGTACGATTCTGATCCATTCTCCCTAAATATTCCTAGTAAGGGAATCGAACCCACTACCCTATTTGTGGATTAAATTTTATTTGTTACAGACTTAACGGTTTATTTCTTAGTAATTACGTACAAATGTAACAACATTCTAAAATCCTATTCCAGTCTAACATCAAGTTCCAGTTAAGAAGTATATACCTTGACCCTCAGAATTTGCGTGTGGAAGTGTCTGATGTTCTCGTAGGACTGCTTGTCTGTGACGGAGTACACAAGCAGAAACCCATCTCCCTTGCGCATGTACTGCTCACGCATCGCGCTGAACTCCTCCTGGCCAGCTGTGTCCAGCACTACAACATTTATAGAACTCTTGGAATTAGCCAGGTTGATATTTTATAAATATATAATAAGACAAAACTAACAAATGTATAGCAGTGACATCTCTAACGTAATTGCAAATAAACGTAAAATACATTTTGCTTAGGATTTTGTCTGTCATCAATTTAGACAAATTCAGAAACTTTCCTTGAATGGAGCTTTATTATTGCCAACATAATTTAATTAATAACAGTGGGATTTGGTATCTAGATATTGATAACCCACTTACATACTCGTAACAATTGCATTAAAAATAATCTATACTAATAATAAAGCTGAAGCGTCAGCCCTCTTAGTCTTATGCAAGTGTTTCTAGACAAATCTCCTTCTAAACCCACTAATGCCTCTACTGTCTTGTATAATAGTTTTTTCTTTCACCACGTGACTTATAATACTATAATTAAACTAGCTGACCCACGCAACCTCGTTTGCGTCTTCTATTGCCCGTAGCGTGAAAATTTTACCCCGTTTTTGAAACATTCTTCATTGGTGCTCCGCTCCTATTAATATCAGCGTGATGATATATAGCCTATAGCTTTCCTAGATAAATGGACTATCCAAAACTGAAGATTAGCGCGTTCAAACAATCAAACTCTTCAGCTTTATATATTAGTATATATTTGTTAAGCGCCGTAATACGAGTAGCACTCAACGTATTATGAACACTAGAGGATTACTTGACCGCAAATAAAACCACTGTGAACTGATCTGCTGATCTGACAAGCTATTTATTAGGTGTCTTGTACATACATTCGGGATTTTTACACTGAGCCCGGTAATGTGCGACTGTGGTCATAATATTTTGATAATATGATGTTTTACGAATACCTATCGTGTTTTGCGAATATGCTTAAAAAACTAGTTCAACTAAAATTTAAATAGGAATAGATCCAATTCAATACAACACTGTATCGATGTTGTAACCGAATTGATGACGTAATCAAGCTATAAGGACACTGGGTGATGACGTCAACGAAAAATATTGAAATAGAAAAGGTCACACTGAGGTTGCACGGGATTTGAACTTTGACACTTGTGGAGAAAGGCTTGAGTTCCTCCTACGCACGAACTAGCTGAGCGCTGGAATTATATCTGCGCACGACGGTAACACCAACGCATTTCACGACGGGGTACAAAGTGTAGTTTTGTTTAAAGGTCTTAAATTGACCTTGTAGATAAAGGATTAAGGAAATTATAAAAATTTATTATTTATAAAAAAAGGATAACTACATATTACTTTAGAGTATGTGAATTTTACAATATAGATTTTAGAGAGATTACACATGTATGTCAATAGTTGTTTTCATTTAATACTTTAAAAGTCGGTTGGAGCCCTTAAAACTCCGACAATTTCGAAATCGCCTAGTCGTTTTCCTTTTTTTTTTTTTCAACGCAAACTGGTCCCAAGCTAAGCAGAGCTTGTGTTATGGGTACTAGACCACTGATGTAAATACATATATACTTTTTTTTTGTAAATACACACATATTATACTCCTACATAGAAAACACCCAAACTTCGAAATAAATATTTGCAGATCATACAAACATTTGGTCCGGGAATCGAACCCGAGACCTTATGCTTAGCAGTCGCATACGCTACCACTACGCCACCGAGGCAGTCAAGCCTTGGGTTGATTTCAGTCGCTTCACATACAAAGTTGAAGAAGTTCAGGCATACTATAGTAGACTTGTCAAGTTATTATAAACAGATAAATTACAATTGCAGAGACGGCACAATTATCTGTCCTGGGTTCAAAGCGACATTCAGAGTAAAAAAATAAGAGTTAACCAACCGTCCAATATGCACCATAGTCCATCCACTTCCGTGTGCTGTATGTAAGAGTCCTCGATAGTAGGATCGTAGTCGGTCACGAACAGCTTCTGGAAGAACTGTATGGTGATCGCAGACTTGCCTACACCACCATCACCGACCACTACCAATTTGATCTGGAAACGAATCGGAAAATACATGGTTCTATGTGAGGTAGGCGCGTATACAGAATGTTACAGAAATGATGCGATAGTACTCATAGCGGACACGGGTTATAATCGTAAATCTACCTTGGGAGAGTGAGGCCTTGTCACAAATAGACCAGCGAAATACCCATGTTAACCGAACCGATCAGAAACTGATCTTAACGTCGGGTTCGGTAAAAACACAACATGCCAATTATTTTTTCACCGACAACGATGTTTCAGTGGATCCCATCCTGGCAAACTGACTGACAGACAGAGAAACACTTTGTTGTTTCAGAAACGTAAAATTCTTAACCACATCTTTGTGTAACATCCTGCTTGAATGAGTTTTAGGGAAGTTATATCTGCCAGAAGCTGTACTATTTGGCTTTCATTAGTTAATAGTTTACAATTAGTTACATATGAAGTAAGTAAGTAAGTAGTAAGTATGAAAATTTATTAAGATAATGATTGTACACATTCTACTTAAGGTATTGTTTAGGACACATCGTGTGATTATTTGGAGACAACAGGCGATCTATCCACAATAAGATGAAAAAAAAACTATTATTACTAAACTACGAATATGTATTTAATTTGAAAAAAAAGAGAAGGCAACAAAGACAGTTTCAAAATTAAGTGAAATTCTTTAAATGTTTTTAACCATTCTATAAACAATCAAAAAGTTGTTAAGTGTTATTAGACTTAAGAGTAATGATAAAATCCGCGGATTTAAGTTTATTAATATCGGAAACGAGATTAGCTAGTTAACATGATATATTATTATTGATTCGGAATGATTTACAGATCAATAAATAACCACCTTTAAAACTACTCGTACTTATGAAAATATATAAAAATAGTGTAAAAGTAGAATAATGTATTGTAACTACGTATTAATTAACCCTAATCGGACAGTAATCTATTAACGAAATCATGCTTTCCAGAAAAAGTAAAAGGATGCTATTCATTTTGATGGAGCCAAGCCAGGCCCCTGTCACTTAATTCATAATTGTATATTACTACCTACACTACACTGCAAAGAAACTTGTAGGACAACGCAGAGCTGTGCTATTCTGTACAGTACAGCATCGGCAATCCTCGAGGTTAACAATAAGGACCTGGCCTGGTTCCGACACAAACAACATATTTTGGTATATAAAAAAAAATACACAAATCCACTAACGCTGTCACTATTTTTGAACAACGACATAGCTCAAACTGACGCGGGTGAACTGGCAACACTGAAAAAAAATCATATTATAGAGCTCTTTAAACTAAATGCAATGTTATGGAAAATATATAATTTTATAGGTAGCAGAGCCACGCTGATTTCAGCACGAACGGGCGGGCTCGGCCGGTGCGGTACTACCTTCGCACAAAAGATTAACGTAAAATGACAGCATTCGTGCTGTCGTGTTTCGTTGGTGAGTGCGAGACCGGAGGGCCAATGACTAGAAGCATCACTAGGCCGCCATGGTGTGGGTCACCATGCTGCATTGTTGCATTTGCAACGAGTATGGTGACCACCACTCTTGGATTCTGCTTATGCTTTCCATCAGGCAGAGTAGAGTCATTTTGGCATATTTATGTGTACACGGTACATTTACCAAAATATTTTTTTTAACAATTTTTGTCTGACTGTCTATTCTCTCTGAATCTGACTCTTTGTTCAGGCTAATCTCTGGAACGGCTGGACCGATTTTGACGAGACTTTCGCTGATAGGTAGCTGATGACATATGGTGTAACTTAGGCTACTTTTTTTAAACTAGCTTTACCCGGAGGCGTTACCCGCGGTACGACGAATAACCACGTGTAACACCGCGGGGTTCAGCTAGATATTATATAAAAAACCTGAGAATGGGAAAACCTACGCATAAACGGTGACTTTGGGCGAACCAATCGCTCACTAATATATGACCTGTCCGCTTTTTGATTAGTTGGGGATTACATCATAATAAAGTAAGATGTTTAATTAAAATATTGATGATAAAAGTTATCGCATTGTGAGGACATTGCAGTTTTCGACGAGCTGGTTTGAAGGGTGTCGAAATGGTTTAAAAGTAGAAAGTTTGAGAGTCAATAGTATTAATTGTCAACGTTTTAAGAAAAACTAATGAATAACGTGTATCGTAACAACAGTTACCACGGTAACTATTTATTATTATTACTAACATGAGAAACGGCAGGTTTAAATTAATTTAGATTTGAGATGAGAGATGATTTGTCAGAAAAAAAATACACATTTGTAGAATGTTTTCACAAGAATTTGTTGTAACAAAACCATTATGTCCGGATTTTTCAAATTTCAAGGACAACAATTATGTTTGATTTATGCAGAATATATAGGTACATGTATATAATGCTATCTATTTGACCATAGTTCTAAAGAATGGGTTATCCAACACTAAAATAATTTTTCGAACCAGCAGTTTCTGAGATTTGCGCATTTGCCCAAGCAAACGAAGAAATTCTTCAGATTTGTAATATAAAAACAATTTGACTAAACTTTTGTAAACAGAAAACCGGTATGAAATAGCGCTTGCGCTGAGTTTCACCGAGTGAGTGAGGATACCGAAGGCCCATATCCCAACCCCTCCCTCCATCCCCCAAAGGTCGGCAACGCACCTGTGACGCCCCAGGTGTTGTCCATGAGCGGCGGTAATCGCTTAAAATCAGGAGATACGTCTGCTCGTTTGCCACCTACTCCATAAAAAAAAAAAAAAACAGAATTTACTGATAAATTAAATACAGATCTAAGTTTTAGCTTAATCAATCTGCTAACAAAATTAGTATTCAAACCTTCAATAAACCAATACAACAATTAAATCAACAACAAAAGTAAAACACACAACACTGGATGTTATCCCCGAGTCAATTGTGAAACTAAACTATCATCACTATTAATCTTAAATATAAATCGAAATAACTCTTTGATGTATCAGATGTACGCGACTTTTAATTGAGTTCAATTGGTACATATTACAGTGTTAGAGATTATATTCAACGTGAGAACGTGATGGTGTTACGTCATTCATTAAACGGACCATAAATAAGCTAAGTTAAGACCCCTTTTTTCGAAAATTATGCAAACAGAGGCGTGTGAAATTTGGCACAATTAAAGTTTATATGGAAGAAAAGTGCAGTAAGAAATTAATTATGGTTGAATTTCGACCGCTGAGTGGCCACTAATACATCCTTAAAACGTATATCTATGTTTTAATGTCGCTCATCATCAACATCTTTTCAAGGAAGGTGGTTGTGGCCTGCTACTGATTGCCATGTGTTTTATTATTATTGTTATAATGTATTGTGGAAGCGCTCATAGGCCAGTTGCACTCGGTGATTAGAAACAATCCAGTACCTAGATGGAAAAATGGTATGAGGATTCCACACGCGAGATGGCCTGTGGTCCATCAGGCTATCAGGGCTTTCGTTTCTACGAAGAAATAGATATACGTCTGGGTCCGTAATCGGTATCAAACATCAACGGATAAGTCAGAGCTCTCCAAGTACTATCATCTAGCTAGATTTCAGGACCGTATATTTGTGAGGAGAGACACAACAATCTCTTACTTCACACTACAACATAGCAGAGCATGTAATATTTAGAAATATACGTTTCTATATCGTAAATGGAATACGAATTATACTCGAAAAAATGTGGCCATTTTACTTCGCCTGTCTACCGCATTTAAAATAAAAGACGTGAGTGTATGAACCATAAAATGATGATTCCACGGCGGCCAGTCTCAACGGAGACCAGCCTACTACGCGGTAGATATATTGTAGTGCACAAATGTGTGCGCAAACATAGATGCACTGTTCCCTCTCTCTCATAATCCGATGAGACGGTTAACCGACACGATCAGGGAGAGATCAGGCACAGGACCAAAAACTTTAAGGCCCGTATTATAGAAGGCGTCTCAAGTATCGTTTGATCTCCGATCAGCTGAATCGAGTTTCAATTTATGATCGAATCTCAAGCGTCGCTCTTATTATAGAAGGCGTTTTGAGTTCTACTCAGTTGAAACTAGTTTCAATATCTAATCTCAACTCACAAGTCTGTTCTCAGTTACGTTTCTGCATTGTCGAAATTATTGTTCTGTGTTACGCAGTTAATCATATTAAACACATCATATCTAACAAGTATAATTTATATATTATTGTTATTAGTTTATATATAATATACTATTGGCTAGTGTATTAATTTAAATATAATAATAAGAAGCAGTTCGCCCTAAATTAAATATTTTAAATATTAAAATAAAACTGACTAGATACTACCTATAACAGAACGTTCAAATTGTTTTCAATACTCGTTAATGTCGAATTATCAAACTGTTTTTGTTTTTATTTTAAAATTATTGTAATATTTTTGTCAGAAACCAAAAGGTTATTACTATTGCTTGAAGGATATTACTTGAAATAAATAGTTGAATGTGTATTTTTTAAGTGAATTGAATATCAATTAGTGTTAATTAAAGTGTATTGAAATGTGTATAATAAGCAATTCTATCGTAAATAAAGTAAAGTAAAATAAATGTTTCGTGGTTATTCTGAAAAATCATCATAAAATACGTTAATTTCCCTTACAAGGTATAAGAAATTACCACTTGAGACTAGATTGAGCTTGTCTCAGTTGAACGGAGATCACATCTGTCAAAATCTCTTCTTGAGAGACGATTTTGACATAAGCGTCGTTCTAAAATAAGCTAAGCATTGATCTTTACTCACTTGATCAAAGATCAGTGAATCTTGTCTCAAGAGACGTTCTATAATACAATCTCTTCTTGAAACTAGTTTTAAAACTCGATTCACGACTGAGACGCCTTCTATAATACGGGCCTAAGTGCTCTCTGAGGCCCGGGGTTTAGACCCCAACTTCTGAACTCTGAGCTGTTATTAAGTATATTTATAATCAGATAAACTAAATATCAATTAGGGACCATAATATAAACTGATATGAAAGTTAGAAGACACTTAGAAACACAATAACGAAATGATGTTCTTTTCTAAAAACAAGTACTACATGTATCGGGGGGCCTAATGTGAATATATTTCACATCAATGCGGCAATGTTCAATGTAACACACCAAATTGACCGGCACTGACATCTTTATCAATCGAAATGCACCACGCGCTTGCTGTCGAGAGGGAATTGATGTAAAATAAACTCACACTAAGCCCTCAGCAAAGTACAAACCAAGCCACACTATGTCAAGACTTCTGTAAGAACCATTCAAAACTGTTGTGTGTGCTCCCTACTTTGATCCAAACAATTAGTTTTATATTAGTACTTGTGAACCATAAAGATTGCTTAAAAACATTGAATTAATTATGGAGTGAGTACAATGACGAGTTGCTAATTTAGGAGTACAAAATGGTGGCATACAAAAGCGCAAAAAGGGCTGTTAGTCATAGTATTGTATTAACATAAAAGTCCTTCTGTCCTTCAGTTTGTGTTTGGTTTTGTGTATTGTTTGGGAGGCAAGTGAGCAGACTTGCCTCATAAAAACTCGTAAAGACTGAGTTCATTTGCCTTTTCCAGAATTAGGAGGAGTTGGGTTTTGCAACCGGTAAACTCACTCACTTAGTCATATCCCAAACGAGGCTCTCCCATCATTGGATTATACAAATATTTGTATAGGTTGATTTTAAGCAATCAGCGGCAAAAAGCTTCTAAATTTGAATATTGTATGTGTTGGAACAATATTAAATGAAGCTATCAAGCCTAAAGATACTGGTTTACATATTTAGATACTGTTATGAAGTCTTATTCAGACTTCTGTGGATATACCTATGTGGTAAGACAACAGGATCAACAAGTGATCTGCAGATTAGCATTAACATTCCATCATGCAACATTTACAAATGCACAGTATTATAAAATCCCTCATATACCATCAACTAATATGATTAAAAACATGAATCTAGAAATGTATTTGCAATGACTGCCTTAGTGGCATAATGGTAGCATATGCAACTGCTAAGCTTCTGGTCTCAGGTTCGATTCCCGGGTCGGACCAAATGTTTGTATGATCTGCAAATATTTGTTTCGGAGTTTGGGTGTTTTCTATGTATTTACAAAAAAAAGTACATAAGCATTTATATCAGTTATCTAGCACCCATAACACAAGCACTGCTTAGCTTGAATCTAGATGGCGTTGTGTGTTACATGTCCGGAATATTTATTTATTTATTAAAACACAGATTATTATAATTTAAAGAAATCCTACAAATAAATCTGTTATTGTTTGAAAATTTCTAATATAATAATAATAAATCTTTGAACACCCAAAGATCAATAGCTATTTCCAACTAGAATCTAACAAGAATATGATTACCTGTACTACCACTCTATTATCACCTCATTCATGTTCAGTAGTCTAGGCCCTATGGTGGAACATACAAACATACATACACTGTCAAAAATATTACCCTTCCATTTGACTTCGACCTAGTGGGGTAAAAATATAGACAAGCAAGGTATCTTCAGTTCTCTTTACAACAATTTGTAATAATATACACCATAACAACATGAAATTATTAATATATTAAATTTGCTTTTTCTAAAGTATAGTATATATTCAGTATAGTAATAATGCAGGTACAACATAAAATTACTTAAATATATTTTACCATGTATTAAGTAATGGATGTTTAATAGCATTTCATCAGCATCAATATCGAAATTGCAGATATACCTGTCTGTTACACTACCACACTATAACTACTTAATAACTACTCAAAAAAATACAATTACAATAACTTTTTTTTGTTGTGGTTACTACTCAAAAAAATATAATGTTGCACCTTTTACCCAAATAGTATATATCTATTTTCTATCTCTCGGAAACATACCGCAATGTCCAACATAGAAAAATATCTATCTTATCAGAAAAGCCACTGGCAAAAGCAAATAAGATTATATAGAATTAGAAAATAATATTTAAACAACACTTGTATTAAATATTGTAACACTGACACACGGAGAACACAGTTCTAACTACAAGGGAGATGAGTGCACTTCTGAAGTGTCCGAACATAATTATCAGATTGAAGTACAAGGTATTACCATTACATTACTTTCAACTAAAAATGATTTATGGCCAACTAAAAGCAGTTTGTTATTGTTATAGGTAATCAATGAAGCAGATCTTTACTTTGATCTTTAAAACAATTTTAATACCTGATTAGCCAGTATCAATTTACAGCAGCATAAAGTTATTTTTACCTTTGTATTATATGCCAAAGGTAAATTTTAATATTAAAGTACATTTTTTGTAAAATTATAAAAGAAAAATTTAGTTTTTTTTTGTCTGTATAGTACACAGCAAAGCAAAACACATATAAAATCCAACACTCACAGTGGGAAGGTTTTCATTCGGAGGTCCCGGGCGTGTCATTGTGATCCTGTAAAGCAGCACTCAGCCAATTTTCTATGCACGACGGAGACACACTCATGGAATAATATCTGCGGAATTAGCACCGAGACTCATCAACAAAATCTTTACCTCCCACAATATTTTCTTTCATGTTGGTACTTAGTTCAGTCATTCCACGCCCGTCAAGCGATTTACAGCTGATGACGGATAAACAAGTTATACTCACTTGAATAAATATTTAGTTCTGTGTTGTTTGTGTCATTCGGACGGCAATTTATGTTCGTATATTAAAACAGTTGCAATGAACACAATATTACTAAAAACTTGTGATATTTCTTCAATCAATTTGAAGAGAAATATCATTCATTCAACACTTCATTTGAGAAAATTTATCAGTGTGACGTTCGTAGTGATGTGCAATCAACGATAAACTTTCACGATGGATGAAATTAACGTCCCAACAGTTGAAAATGCAGGTTAGTGGTTGTATAGGTTTTTGTGTCCAAATCATATTGCATTTCTTATGTTGAGGATCAACTAATCAATATATTTCATATTTCAATACTATCAGAAGTTAATAAAGTTCTGATCTCTAAATTAATAAATCAACCACAAATTTATTAAGATTTATAAAATAAATCTATTTTCAACTGGGAGATTTTTCGAAATAATTAATTCCTAATCAACTGAAAAAACTCTGTTTTATGTTGTAGTTTAATAAGATAAAAGGTCTTATCAATACACAATGAAATGTTTTTTTTTATATTCCTGTATAAAACTGTTTTAATACATTTAGAAAGGATACATTTACATCTAATATACTACACAATACTTTTTCTTGGTAGCTTTAACTAATGTAATTCTGTTATGGGAAGGGTGCTTGAAATCAATATTTATTTTTACTTTTACTACCCATGGCAAGGAATAAATATTTTCGATAACTGTGGTGATTTCAAGGTTCCTTTCCCATCCCTATGAAATGTCATTTTACAGGGTGGCCAATAGAACAGTTAAATATCACGTTCAATAAAAGGTAAATCTAATGTTTGACGTACATGTAATAAGGCTGTGATAAATGGAATTAAAGAAAATACCATTAAACAATATTGCAAATTGTTGTCATCGTAATACTCGCAATAAACTGTTTGATTTAGTCTGTATTTATTTTACTGTTGGTATTGCTATCTATTCCGATACGATTACAAGACAAAACTTAAATACTTCACGCTTAACTACAGTCTACTCGTGCCCATAGCCGAGGTATCTATTTTCGAAAGATCATATTTGAAGCAGTTTCGAATTATTAAAAAAAAAAATTTGCAATGTATTTTTAATAAATATTTTCTTATTAGGTATTTTTCAAAGAATATTTTTTGTTTAAAATTACCGACTGTAGTTAAGACTTCATGTTTACGGCCGATGAATATTTTCTACAAAAGAACACTTTGTTATAATTATAAACGACAAATATCTAGAGCTTAACATAGAGATACCTGTAAGAAGACATCACATCTTATTAAAATTAATATTTTCAATCAAAATGTTCATCCATTTTTATCCAAATCAAGTTTCAGAGAAGTAACTATCTAACACTGTATAATGTATATATGATAGTTTTCTAAATATTTCCGGGATTAGGACGACACAGTCAGGCAAACAAAATTGAATTTCTCTGTAAAAAAAGATTTATTGTTTTATATACATGAAATAAAAGTGTGTATTTACTTATTACGTTAGAAAAACTTTCATACTGTAAAAAAAGAAACAACATTTAATGTTATTATTAATAATGTCTGTTTCTAATCACAATTAGGATACTTGAACACACTCTTCACATTCACGAGATGCATAAAGATTATCTTTTTCATAGCTCACAACGTCATCTGTCAATTCACTGTGCATTCAATGACATTTGATGAGCGGGAAAGTTAAATTTAAAGAAAATTATATATTTTCTTTACATGTATATTAACTAGATACATAAAACTCACTTGTTCTTGAATAATGCAATAGTTAGATTTTAGATTAGATTATTACATGTACTTGTACCATCCACCGTTGTAATGTATAGGTAGATCAATGTACTCGTAAGAAATATAGTTAAACTTGCCAAGATTTATTAAAATAAAAATGAAATTCCGCTCGAACCTTGAAGTTTAAATTAAAAATCATTAATTCAATCAAATTGAAGTTACTGTTAAAAATCATTGATCACAAACAGACGCCACAGCATGTACTAGATTATCAAGTAAAATTAGGTGAAAATACCAAAATCCACTGCCTGCTTGTGTAGATATATTACTTCCAGTTTCCAAAATGGCTTCCTTATAAGAAGAATACTGGCAAAGAAACATCATCAACAGTCCACGGCTCTATATATGCCTATCTCTGGTAATTAGGTCTTGACCTACTATATCACGTTGGGTGGCTAGACACTTTATTAAAGGGCTTGTTACCAGTTTCTCACCTCTTTGCAGTGATGTTTAAAATAACCTACTAGTTAACACTTCATGTTGTACCTTGTGTTTTTTTTTCTTGTAACGCCTCTGGTGTTGAGGGTGTCCATGGGCGGCGGTAATCGCTTACCATCAGGCGATACGTCTGCTCGTTTGCTCTCTATACAATAAAAGAAAATGTTTGTAGTTTGCTATATTAGCCGGCTTTTACACCTCTTACGACATTCACAGGTTGAAAAGGAATAATGTCACTCAGTTTTCTTAATCGCCACCACGAGCACCATTCAAATCAGAGGGGTTCAATTAATACCTATTTCATTATTAAAAAGTATTTTAGCTATTATTGCCAGTGTGTGAGACGCGTGAATATATTTGCCTGCCTTCCGAAATGATTATAGTCTGCCTGATGGAAAGCATAAGCAGAATGCAAGATTTGTGGTCACCATACTCATTGTAAATGCATACAATGCAACAATACAGCATGGTGACCTACACCATGGCTTCCTAGCGATGCTTCTGTTTGATGATTTTACTTTAATTAAGACTGCCTCGGTGGCGCAGCGGTAGTGAATGCGACTGCTGTGCTTGAGGTCTCGGATTCAAATCCTAAGTCGGACCAAGTCATGTACAAATATTCGTTTCAAATGTATAAAATGTATGTATTTACAAAAAAAAGAAACATATGTCATATCAGTTGTCTAGTACCCATAACACAAGTTCTGCTTAGCTTGGAATTAGATGGCGTTGTGTGTTAGACAAAAAAATCTACAGAACCCTAGCGCAAGTAATTCAGCTATACTAAAAACCTGTACCTAGTTATTTAGAATAAATACCTATAGCCATAATATTAACGGTCCTGCTATAATAAAATGATTGATTATAAAAGTAGTTATTTTATATTAGGTACGCCAATAATACGTATACATACATATACTCAAAATCCCCGAAAAGGTAGACAATTAAATACCTACATTGGGCATTTATGGAATTGGAGGCTTGGTATTGGCACCAACAGGACTCTTTCGGTATTGAAATGAAAAATTAAAGGAAAGGTAAGGTAAATGTGAAGGGAATATAAGCGTTAATATGGAATGTCGCATATACGGATGAATTGTTCGAGCAGGTTAGGGAACAATACGTGCAACTAGAACTGGCTGTTCTTGATAGTCTGAGCCTTTCAAGATGTAAAGAAAACCAACGCGTTCTATAAAAATTGTCTGGCATATTTAAAACGGTATTCGTGGTGAAGACGTTTCGAGAAGTCACCGAAACAATAAGATGAAAAGGAGGTCAATATGAAATTCGGTAAGAAAGTAGTTAATTCAGAATGGTTGAATATTAAAACAAAGAAATATAACCAGGCTTTGGGATCGTTTCTCACGATATTGTTCTCAGTACGAATCAAGACCGCTTTCAATGTCTGGGTATAATTCTGTTAACATATTAACATACATTTGTTGATATATCTAATAATTCAAATAGGTACTTATAGATTAAAGACTAATTTAAAAAAAATAGGTAAGGGTTTCTCTCTCTAAAGCTTACGTACGTGGAATGAACGTATACTAATTCCATATTAATATAATAAAGCTGAAGAGTTTGTTTGTTTGAACGCGCTAATCTGAGGAACCGCTGGTCCGATTTGAAAAATTCTTTCAGTATCAGTAAATGGACTATCTAACGATAGTCAATATATCTAGGAAGGCCTATATATCATCACGCTAAGATCAATAGGAGCGGAGCCCCAATGAATAATGTTTAAAAAACGGGGTAAAATAATTACGCTACGGGCAATAGTAGACAAACGAGGTTGCGAGGGTCAGCTAGTCTATTTATACAAACCACATGTGAATAAAAAATTAAAAATACACTTGTATATTAGTACATATGTATGTACAATATTAACACAATATTAAATCGTCTATTTTTTCATAACTAATTAAACAACTTTCTACCCTAAAAATACTCAAGCTCAAGGTAGGTACTACGCATATTTTGGTCTCGTAACGCCCCTTTGCAATAAATCAGGAACTGCTTATGCGGCCCCACGATTTCTTCTTGAATGTAGAAGCACGCTATAAATACTGGCCACCCCTCAGATCACGATGTTTCATCGTCCATCTTTCACCTCAAACACCTGTACGTACCTGTGTTGTTATTTATTGACTACAGGGGGACGGTAAATGTGCAACATGTTGATTGTTGATGGTATTATTTCATATGTAATAAGGCCCGTGTAGTACTTAAATGGTGTCTCGGTCTCGAATCTAATCTTAAAACTGTTTTATTATTGAACGTCATTTAAAATAAAATTCACTGAACTAAACTTGAATGAGTGATAGCATATTAAGAACGATGTTTATGTCGAAATCCTAGAACAAGTATAGATTTTGACAGGTGTAATGTTTGTTCACATGATAATAGCTCAAACTATCTTCAAGCAGCGGTTCCAGGGCATTTTAGTTTGAGTGTACGTGTTTTATGGTGATTTCTTCATGAAGCTGAATTGTTTGTTTGTTTGCTTCTTGGTTGAACGCGCTAATGTACGGAATAACTGGTTCGAATTAAAAATTCTTAAAGGGTAAGATAGACAATTTATTAAAGAAGACTATAAGCTAGTATTACAGCAAGATTACGTAGCCACAACATTGTCTTACCAGTCCCCATCCCGCACTCGGCCAGCGTAGAAACGTATCGCCTTAGCCTCTCCTGAGGGGAAACTCGAGGCCAGCAGTGGGACGTTATGGGTTGTTGATGAAGACCTTAACATCGATTTTAATATCGCGGTACAACCAGTACGGACTGGTCAGCAATGAAATATTGCATAAACGAGGAAGTATACAGAGAGCGAAGAAGCGCGTGTAAGTTATTTTCCATAAAAATTATCATTTCAGTCATAAAAAAAGAAAACTTACCTCGATTTGCCAGCTTACCTGCCTTTAGTTCAGGTATTGCTTAATAAAAATATACACAGACTTATTATCAATGACGTTTGTGTTAACCTTTCAGCAGTTGAATAATGAAATGATCTGACGGAATGAACATTACGAATGCAACTGTGTTGAATCATCGCCTGTTCAGCCAGGTGTTGGTAATTGTTTGCACCCTACGCCACATCAAAGCTTCAACGTTTTAGGTAACTGGGTGAATGTCTATTTAATCAACCGTTCAACTGTTTATACCTGCTATGGGGTAGATTAGCGGAATACTTTTTATATTGAAGACAATCAATCATCATAAGCCGGTCGTCGTTTAAGAAGCGTCAATCCAGGTCCAGATCTTTTTTATACATATATGACTGCCTGCCAAAGTGACTCCACTCTGCCTGATGAAAAGCATGAGCAGAATCCAAGAGTGGTGGTCACCATACTCATTGCGAATGCAGACAGTGCAACATGGTGACCCACATTATGGTGCCCTATTGAGATGAGAAGTTTCTGCATCATTGGTTCTCGGGTCCACTGCTGGCCTTAGCCACTCCTTAGGAAGCAGGCTTTTGCCTTCTATACCATGTTAGCTAGACCGGTTGGTATAAGGTTTGTTTTCTTAGCAGTTACGTTTGCTACGAATTTCTTACAAATCCGTTTTTGATTCGAACTCCTAGAGCTCTTAAATTGATGACGATTATGTTCTCCTAGCCGATTACGGCCACGGCGGTAGACTGAACAGAGACCAGCCAACTATGCAGGAGATATTATAGTGCACAAGTGTGTGCGCAAACACAGGTGCACTCTCTGTTCCCTCTCTCTCTCTCATAATGCGATGGGACGGTTAACCGACTTGGGAGAGATCAGGCGCAGGACCGACAGCTTTACGTGCTCTCCGAGGCACAGGGGTTCAGACCCCAACTTCCAAACTCCGAGTTGCTATTAAGTATTTCTAATAATCAGAAAAACTCTATAACACTTTTGGACCGAAGCGGGTTTCGAACCCGAGACCTCTTGGTTAGCAGTCGCATACGTCAACCGCTAGACCAATGAGGCAGTTAAAGCTTTTAAATTACTCAGAATAGATTAAATAATAAGTCGTCAGATCAGTTTCCATATTCGTTCCAATACTTAAATCGTTAATTCGTAACAATCCTAACTCATATTTATACTTTCATTGCTTCTACAGCGTTCTCGAAACATTTTTTATACATATTACTATTACATAACCTGTCAGCCAGGTTCTTGACAGTGATTATTTCCTAAAAGTGGATTATTTTCTTTCATACACATACGTGCAACATACTAATGCCATCCAGAATGTTTTATGGAACTTCTATTCTTCTGTTCATCTTCACGTACCCATTTGTGCTTTACATGTCAATAGAGGGCCGCACCTCACAAGTGGCGGGTCCCTGTGCCACCCAAATTGTCCCCTCTGTGACGTAGTGTAGACGGTGCGAGTCCACGGAAATACACATTAGTTTTTGTCGGAAGTCGGAAAGATTTTACTAATGCTAGATAGGGATTATTCGGGATTAACTTGTACGAAGATTATGCCTTAAGAGATCAATTTTGTTTTTACCCGACTACGGGAAGGAAGGGGAATATTTTTGGCACACTATGTATGTTCGACTGAAGTATCTAAACTAAAGTATTAAACCGATTTCAATGAGGTGTCAAGAGATTCGTAGTAATGGCCCCGTGATAGGCTATATACATTTTTGAACTTTTTGAAGTGAAACTTCTTTAAGCGCATGAGGGTAATTTTTTTACGAATGAAACGCGTCACGAAGATGTGAAGCGTTTTTGTCGAAGAAGCGGGAGAGAGCGATTGAGAGAAAGTGAGAAAGGGCGAATTTTAATTTAATATTCATCATCTGAGATTTTACTATATTATTTTTTTAACAATTGAAAATAAATGTATTTCAATAATTCTCTTTCATTATTTTTATTAATACTTTGTATATTTTATACTTTGTACGCACGCACTTTTTAGGTGTTGTATACGTGTCTAAAATAAACAAGTCCAAAATTTTACCCCACTTTTCATAACACTAAATAAAATCATTTTTTTCATTTTTTTCTTGTAGTGTTTTGTCTTTACTACTACTGTATTTGTACCTGCTAGACTACCTGATTGACCCAGCTCTGCTTGATTCTTTTTTGGTATTTTTTTTTAATGAGAACTAGCTAGATAGATTTATCGCCCCAAACGTCCTGCATGCTAAATATCATGAAAATCGTTGCAGCAAGACCCTTTTTCTCAAGAACGCATGGAGGTATCAACCTTAAAATTATATCAAATACTCAAGTCTACTGTCCCTTGGAGGTGTGAAAAAATCAAACTTCTAAACCAACGCAATCAAAAGATTTTGAGATTTTCAACACTCGCAAGGAAATCAAAACCTACAAGGTACTTCCCGTGAACTTAGATTATTTAAATTGTTACGAAGCAATGTCTTATAGCACAGAAAAAGTAAAAATTGCGAAAAGTATACATTTTTAGTTACCTACATCATATAATATACCTACAGGTTTGCACAGAACCCTCGGTGCGCGAGTCCGACTCGCACTTGGCCGTTTTTTTTGTTTTAAGTACACATCTATTGTAGGTATGCGAACCAAACCTAGACATATTTCATGAGCTGTCTTCTGATATCCTCACGGGTTGGGCAGAGCAGCTCAGACGAACCGTTTATAATTCAAGGATATTTATTATATAATAAATCGATCGCGTTAGTTCTCGTATGGATTTAACTTAAAATAATAAAAATATTATTTTTATATTTACCTTTAGTAAACCAACTTTTTTGCATTTTATTTCTAGCGGGACATATATCTCTACTAGCTTTTGTTCGCGGCTTCGCCCGTGCATTTCAGATATCGCTACAAAAAGTAGCCTATATCCTTCCTCAGAAATCAAAGTATCTCCATACCAAATATCATTCATATCGGTGCAGTGGTTTAGCCGTGAAAGCAAGACATACAAAGTTACTTTCGCATTTATTATATTAGTATGGATTCATTGGTTCCCATATACGAGTTATGACGGTCGATGAAGGTTCCCCGACCCGCCCGCGCCGAATTACTTCAACGAACATGATTTATCGTTTATACTTACATACCTAACTAGCTTACCTACAACTTTAAGCACAAAATAAGTAAGTAAGGCATGCAATATTTCTCAATATGTACTACAAATTGCATAGGATTTATTCGATTAATTATTTTCACTGATTCCATGGCATTTTTGGATGAACAATATGAAGGCGACCAGATCTTTTTGTCACGTACAGAAGACTTCATTGCACCTATCGGTTGGTACACAAACAAATAATAATATCAATCGGATGGCGAGTTTCGAAAATTCCACCTTGTGTAGCTATAGAAAAACCACTAGGTACCCTTTTTTTATGGAATAGGGGCAAACGAGCAGAGCACCGTGGGAGAGCTATGCTTCGGCATGAATGTGTCGGCTCGACCGGAGTGATACCACGGCCTCACAGAAAACTGGTGTGAAATAGCGTTTGCGCTGTGTTTCACCGAGTGAGTGAGGATACCGGAGGCCCATACCCCAACCCCTCCCCCCATCTCCTTTCCCATCCCCCAAAGGTCGGCAACGCACTTGTGACGCCTTTGGTGTTGCGAGTGTCCATGGGCGGCGGTAATCGCTTACCATCAGGTGATACGTCTGCTCGTTCGCCCATTATTCAATAAAAAAAAAAGATCGCTTGATGGTAAGCGATTACCGCCACCCATGGACACCCGCAACACCAGAGGCGTTACAAGTGCGTTGCCGGCCTTTGGGGGATGAACAAGGGGATGGGGTAAGGGGTTATTTAGGGCCTCCGGTATCCTCACTCACTCGGTGAAACACAGCGCAGGCGCTGTTTCACACCGGTTTTCAGTGAGGTCGTGGTATCACTCCGGTCGAGTCGGCCCATGCATGCCGAAGCATGGCTCTCCCACGGTACAAAACTTTTCTTCATCATCCTTCATCATCACACTGCACTTAAATATCATAAAAATATTTAACACCGATAGGCGCATCGTGATCTCAAGCACAAAATTAATTTTAGGCGCGAAAATTATAAAACTATGAGTATAATTCATATAAGAACGACAGATTCGAAATTCAAATGTAAAGTCGATTTTTTTTTATTGTATCTGTATTTATATAAGAATAGGTATTGTGCCTAAAAACATTTCAATTGAATATAACCGCCTTCCCCCAATAAACTGACTACTATTCCTTTTTTACCAGTATAAAGTATAGAGTAAGACACGTAAAGTATCTCACGTGGAATGAAACGTTATTAAATATTAAAATGATAAATCTGTATCGCTACAGGCGGTGTATTGGGAACATTCACTTTCTTAAAACCAAGTAAGGAAATCCTATAAATATAAATAAGGAAAAGATACAAAACACTAATATTTAAATGTTCGACTTTTGAGTTCTGTAACCAAAAAATAATGAGTTCAACACTAGTCAAATATTAGTTAAAGCTAATATTATATATAAGTAACAAATATCAAAAGGAATCATAGCCTAACTCAATTGATTTATTTTAATAATTTACTTTTTTGAAATTTTATTAGATACCTACTAGTTGACCCACGCAACCTCGTCTGCGTCTTCTATTGCCCGTAGAGTGAAAATTTTCCCCCGTTTTTTAAACATTCTTCATTGGTGCTCCGCTCCTATTAGTATTAGCGTGATGATATATAGCCTATAGCCTTCCTCGATAAATGGACTACCCAACACTGAAATAATTTTTCAAATCGGACCAGCGGTTCCTGAGATTAGCGCCTTCAAACAAACAAACTCTTCAGCTTGATATATTAGTATAGATGTATAGTTGTCAAAGAACCCGACGATGTAAATCAAAACACAAAATAACTTAGACCACGCTTATGACATAATTTGAAGTTTTAACTACACATTGAAACTTCAAATTGAACTGCCTTAAAGAACCACTAACACCTTAATTCCAGGCGGGTATGACGATTCCTTTTAAAATACATAATTTCTTAGTGAAAAGTATAAATAAAATGTGCATCATAATTCACAGTCCCCTAGGATATTTTATATGTGTTTGCGACGCCTCGATTGCACAGTAACAGACAAGTTGCGACGGCACTTCGCAATAAATTGTTGGGCAACACGAATGCAGTCTAAACTTCTGAAGTCGGCTAAGCTTCATTTAAAGTATAAGCGCATGGACAATTTTTCAGAAAAAATATTCAAAATAGCCCGAGACTCCAGTCTTTAACTGTAAAGTTAATAAAAATCCTTTATTTTTGTTATCATTAAAAGGGGATCCCGTAGTGAACGAACGAACTGTCACGCCGCTAGCTAATGTTCTTTGCGATTTTACTATAATTTAAATAAGTACTATAAATTACGATAATGTTTACCAATATTGTTCCAAACTTCTAACTGAATCATTAATATATGTAAGAAGTATCATATTTAAATTAGACACAAACGATAAAAACGACAGTTGATATAATAAAGAGATATAATAAAATTTGTCTTGAAAGTAGCAAATACGATGATAGTACTTGTTTAAATAACATAACAACCCACTTTTATGTTACAACGGTTATAAACAACTATAAATGATATGATTGGCGCATTCAATGTAAACTCACATTTTGTCGTATAGACAACAATTGTTCAGAGTTCAGATTAACTATAATTTTAATGTAATAATGATTTAGGCATAAATAAATAAGTAGTTTAATAACTTTCAATAAGCTAAACGTCTAAAGAGATCTTGGGGAATTGAACTCACACAACTAGATCAGGCGACAACAAGTTGCGCAACTAAATGTTGTCCAGTGCGAAAGATTATTAGTCTCAAGTGCTTTGTACCCTCGCAGCGTAGAACGCTCGTAAGGCCATAAATACTCCCAAAGTATCGCTTAGGGTTACCTTTCGAAGGCTTGATGTTATGTGTTTGCAGTGTGTTTATGCTTTTGGAATCGAAAAAAGGCTCACGAATGCTAAAGTAGTTTACGGGTTTTGTGAAGTTACGTGAAATTTTATTTTTTATTTATTTATTTATGTATATGATGATAAGGAAAGTGTTTTCGTATTATAACAAGCGTATTTTTGTATTAATGGACGTATTTTTTTATTTTATTGTTTATAAGACAGCTAAACAAGTAGACTATAGGTACTGTCTTCTTTCAGAGCTATTTATATTAGATATATAGCATATTTATAACAACAGTTTTGTCAATCGTTAATTGCCTAATATTGTATTCTCACGAATCATTCCCTCACCAGAGCCAGGTGTGAAGAGGCTTGTCCAATTCGAACCTCACAAAAATACAGGATGTTCTGTCATAACTCACTTTATTGCAAGGGTACCTGGATTTTCTAACAAACCAGCCATCAAGAGTCTCTACATGAAAAACCTAAGCGCCGATAAGACATTTCAATCCAATATATAAAATTCCCGTGTCGCGGTGTTTGTTAACAAACGCCTCCGAAACGGTTGGACCGATTTTGTGTATATCGAGTAAATCTAAGAATCGGCCAACATCTATTCTTCATACCTCTAAATGATAAGGATGACCCACCCCTAAATTTTTTTTATTATAATCGCAAAACCACGTTAGCCGGATCAGCTAGTTTTCTTATAAATATCAAGAATTTTTTTGACATATAAAATCACTTACTGCCTGCTTTTAATTTATAAGATATAACAACATATTTATAGTAAAAAACAAAACCCATACAATTGGTTGTCTATTAGAAATGTTACAAGGTAACAGACTAACATGACATCACGCTTAAATATGCAGGAAAATAGTACGTCAGGCTATCATAAAGTAAAGGAGTACGCACAAATATATTTTTACTAAGAAACTCTTGTATATAAAACTCCAACTATGAAATATTTCCTTTTTTGCATGATATATGAGTCACACGATCTCAGTATTGTACAGACAAAAGACCTTTGTGTTTAGTATGCCTTTGAATCTAGATCCCTTTGGTCTAGTCGGTTGCCATAACAACGCAACAAAATGGCGGAGTCTGGCGCATTGTACGGCTTCCCGCGCTTTCCACGCGTTTCCCGCCAACCCATATTATTGATCCGGCTGCGTTCCGGAACCTTCATACAAAAATTTCATTGCGGAAAATTATAATTATGTAGGTAACTTTAATCTGGTAATAAAATGTTTGGTATTTTTTAACGGGAAGCTATTGGGATGTTTGGAATATTTATGAAGGGTATATTCTTTTGAAAATGATTTGTTATTTCCTGTACCTATTGGACATGAACAATACATGTAAATGTTGATTCTTTGTAATCCCTCATTTTCCTGTAATATTTTTCTGCTATAGAAATAACATTAGTCGTTAATAATTATCCCAAATACTGTTTTATTAATATTCAAGTAAGCTCTTAGCTTAGACAAGTTTCTTTAAAGCGATGACAAAAATTGTGATACAAACAATGATCCGGGATTGAAAAGAACGAAGAATCAGGCCGTAAAGCCTTTGTGCCTCGGGGTAGATACACAAACTTTAGGAGTAGGCATATATATTGAAAGTCATCACAAGCTATTAAGGTTGTTATAGTGACACTGGTAGGCGAAAAATATGAATTTTCAGCAAGAAAAATGTTATCTCATTCCAATTGAGTGAGTCAGCTGAGACCTCAAAGGAGTCACGTATCCCGGGCCACGGAGCATTAGTTCAACGGCCTCGGCCTTGGCACCGTTGCGTAATGGTACCGCAACGTTACTAGGTTTGCTCTGTGAATGAACAGACAATCGACACGAAAATTTGCAACCAGAAAATTGAAATCCGCATTGCCGAGTCAAGTGTAAACTTAATTAAAATAATGGAATAAAAAACGATATCAATTAATATTTATGGTAATATTCTACAATTTTATAAAAACTTGAAACAGAATGAATCCATAAAAAAATCTATTAAAATTTCCCGCCTATACACTATCGCAATTTGACATACGTCGCTAACTGATTTACTGATAACATTATTAATTCTCCATGGAGTATTAAAAAAAGCATGATATCAGCTGATAGTCCACTCATCCATTAATGATTTTGGATAAAATTTGCACTTTGCGTTGACACGATACTGGTAACAATTTTGATCGTTTTGAGGAAGTCTATCATCATATTTAGCATATTGCAATTTACAGCTGGACATACATAGACCTGTCTCATTTCAAGTCACTCTGATCGATTTTGGGCTGGTAGCACCCAACTCCTGCCAGCCATCTTGCGCAAATATTCACTCAACCTGAGTAGTCTATAGCTATAGCTAAAACGTCATAATATCAATCTATCGCCGTCTGCTGCTGAAAACTTCATATATATTTCTAGCAAAGGTTAAATAGCCTATGGCTAGTTCTATTGATGGAACTATTTTAGTAGTATCTTCAATCACAAAATTTTAGTACCCAACGCATAGTTAAGTCCCATGTCTAATCCGTTTTTCTTCCCCAATTTTTTTTTACCCTTCTCGGAGCAATCACATTCTTAATTAAAAATGCATCAAATCCAATAGAACAATTTTAGCCACAATATACTAAATTGTTACATCGTCAGGATACCTTACAATAAATAATATTATGAATATACAATTTCCTTAAACCCTATAAAATAAAAGCACTTTTATGTCCAAGGTAAAACGGAACCGTCCAGTTAAATATGTAGACACATTTGGGGAAGCGTCCCTCGGTGTCCAGCTTCCCCTACCCTAACGAGATCGTTGGCTTGTAATTAAAAGCTCCTAACAACAGACGACCACGAAAGCCTATTGACTACTCGACCGGACATACCTACTTATTTTATTAACAATACATTTACTACTACGCTTTTCTTAATAATGTTTGTAAGTTTTTTATCTGTCTAAATACTTCTCGGTGATGTCAAAATGCCATTGTGCCATTGACACTAAAAAATTAGCTGGAAATATAAATTTTAGTGTAATGATTGCATAATGACGCGATCTGTCGTCAAAATAAAGCGCCGATCAAACGTGTAACGACGTCGGCTACGTCACTTACGACAGTTTAGCGTCCTCTGACCAGTGGCTGCGCGACGCACCCTCCCATCGGGACGTCACGTAGGGTTGCAGTTTAAAAATATTTCCCCTGATTGGCGAACTTTTACATTTTAACATAGTTGCTTATTATCTTAATAACATATGTATTTTGTTTATGTAGCTTTCAAACAGATATCACAATGTTGTTCAATCACAATCGTGTTTTACAAGCAACACTACAAAGGGGAAAAGTTAACGAAAGTTGTATTAAATTTTTTAAGGAAATATAATATACCAAGATTTCTTCCGCTTCGTGTTCATGGTACGTCGTAAAGTCTTCTATCGCTGTCACATATCTCATTCAAGGTCCACCTTTGTGAAGGTCTTTTTAGGGGTATAAAATGAGTGATTAATAATACAGACAATGATAATATTTATCATGAAAGTTAATTAGCTCAAATACTACTCTATACTAAGCAAGGCAGTCATGGTTTAAGACAGCATCAAAAATTTACCTGGTGTACTCTAGTTTAGGGGGTTTAAAATTTCGGACTGGCAACCCTCTGCGTTTAACTCGTCAGTGCGTCGCGCAACAGCGACGGTGTTGCGCGTCTCCAGCGCCTTTACGCGCTTAAACAAAGAGTGCTGTGTTTACTGTTTATCCCACTGTTTGGACTGAGCACCGCTGTGATGGGGAGCCGGTAAGTGACGCGTGCCGTGGTTTACTTACATCTGTACTATAATTGCAACGAGGGTGTAAATTTTTAGGGGATTCTTATAAACAGGGCTATTTATTATTGTCTTCCGTGTTTCCTGTTATCCGGGCATCATCCATAGATATATTTATACATAGACGGAAATGACCCATTGGACTGAGTTCTAAAGCGTATCTTTATATAAAAAAAATATAATAGAAATATATCCTAGCCATTAGAAAATTAAATGATATATGAAAAGAATTTCCTTTCAACGTCTGCATACACTG
Organism: Spilarctia lutea; assembly: GCA_916048165.1. Classification (NCBI taxonomy): domain Eukaryota; kingdom Metazoa; phylum Arthropoda; class Insecta; order Lepidoptera; family Erebidae; genus Spilarctia; species Spilarctia lutea. Next base: position 523,497 of record OU696480.1, read on the forward strand.
TTTTTTTCTGTCATGAATTAATACAAAAGCCAACGTGAATAGCATTTCTAGACAATAAGTTTTACAAATGTAGCTACGGCCTTGTGACCTGTTTCCGTGCACTCGGTATCAATGACCGTACCCAAACATTTCAGCACTTTGAATTTTTTTCTGGTAATATTTTTTTTTGGGTATTGGCGCCCACCGTGGGGCAACTCCAATTAGCAATTTTATCGATTACCTTAGTAATAGAAATGAGACATTGTTGATATAGTTTATATGGGACTCTATTTAGAATTAATTTTAGAATATAGATCTAAAATTAAATTATTATATTGAGTTTGAATAACTATTTACATTTCTTTACCAGATTTACCTGCTTTTTTTTGGAAGACGCGTATAGCAAAATATAAAATTCGAAACGTGATATTAGACGTTTTGTTAAAGTCTGTTAAAAGGTTTTTATTAGACAGTCTAGATATTCCCCAAAGGTTCAAGGCCGTTTACGGTCACTGCTCTTCTCCTAAGGGTCGTAGCGAGGTGTTACATAGTCCATAACCTTCCTCAAAGAATATTCTATACAAATAATATATTTTCTCTTGACATGAAAGGACATTTCGTATAGGAAAATGAAAGTGTAGTTTTTACTGTCTCATTTTTTCTTGACGTGGACTTTCAAAAAGATTTTAAGACCATTTTAACCAAATCGATTGTTTTTTATGGAATAGCGGGCAAACGAGCAGACGCATCACCTGATGGTAAGCGATTACCGCCGCCCATGGACGCTCGCAACACCAGAGGCGACACAAGTGCGTTGCCGGCCTTTGGAGGATGGGGAGAGGGATTGGGGTATGGGCCTACGGTATCCTCACTCATTCGGTGAAACACAGCGTAGGTTCTGTTTCACATCGGTTTTCCGTGAGGCCTTGGTATCACTCCGGTCGAGCCATTCTCGAGTAAGACTGACGAACAGTAATTTATTTATATATATTTGTGTTTAGAAATACATACCTTAGTATGCCAGGCTGCTAGTCTGGTTGATATATGACATACTCTACTTAGTTTGGGAAAGATGACCGTGTTTGAAGTTATTGTTAGATTTAATATATTACTTGAATCTAAGATTAGATAGATAAGAACGAAAGTCAACTGTTGTCCGTCACTAGCCTTATTAAACAAAATTGAATGACTCATACGCGTAGGTAATAAATGAATCCTTGTTTCTCAAATAGGTTATTAATAATGTATTTCTTTGAACTGGAAAAATGTGAGTCACATATATGTATACAAATAAATAAAAGATTGGAGTGTCTATTGTAATATTAAAATAACCGCTTTTTACTAAATGCATATGTATGTACTAATTTTTGTCTTTCTGTTTATTCCTGTTAATCTCAGGAACGGCTGGTCCGATTTTGGCGGGACTTTCATTGGTAGGTAGCTGATGATACAAGGCGTAACTTCAGCTACTTTGTTTAGACTAGCCTCGCCTTGCGGCGTTACCCACGTTACGACTATAACCGGGGGTTACACCGCGTGTAGTACGTTATAAAGGAAAAATATGAATGGTTACAATGACTGCAGAAGATCATTTGATAGTAGAGGGATTTTCCAATGGACTAGCTGGTCGACGCAACCTCCCATAAAAAAGGTTATAGTGAGCCCACCTTAAAACATAGACATATGCTGTTGCGGACTTTTGTAGAACTTCTAAAGGGCAAAAATTCGTTCATACATTGTTCTTGTGATACCTTAACAGTTTACTCAGCGCACGCAATGAAAGCTCTCAAAAGGAATAATTTTAATTGGTGCTGCGCTCTTATTCGTAGTAGCGTGATGATATATAGCCTATAGCCTTCCTCGATAAATGGACTCTCCAACACTGAAAGAATTTTTTAAATAGGACCAGCGGTTCCTGAGATTAGCGCGAACAAACAAACAAACAAACAAACAAACAAGCAAACTCTTCAGCTTTATTATTAGTATAGATTAGTATAGATATAACCAGGAAATGCAACAAAAGAAAATGAACTATCTGAGGAATGAACCCATAAGACAATAAACCTATACCCATAAGACCAGCCTGGCTAACCTCACAACAACGTTCATTATGTTAATGGCTTAATTTATTAACAATATGGCTTCGTATACGAGTTTAGGTAATTAAATATGTACATGTAAGGAAGTACATTCTTTTGATTACAAGTTTACTTATCCTAATAATTTAATAGTAACAAGCTGCCCCAACAGACTTCGTTCTGTTCACATTATCGACATGTGTTTTAATTAGTTTTATAGCAAGCCGAAATAAAAATAGTTGTTTTTACTATTTTCCTCGCAATTTTTACGTTTTTTCTTTCCATAAGAACCTTCGTTGTACTTTAAAGAAAGTATTTAAGAGAAAATTAACCGAATTGGATTAGCGTATCTCGAGTTTTGCTCTTAGCATCATATTTGACGATTCATTTTAATTGACATAGTAGATCATTGACCCAACCTTTGACCATTCATTGTTAAAAATAATCTTATCGGATTTTCTACTCTTTTTCTTTCTTTTTAATACATCCTGGACATTAAAATAGATGAAACAATATTTGGAGCGGGTTGTGAGTCGTGTCAAGATTTGAACTCAATCATTGCAGAGCTTGAGTTTTTGCAGAGTACACGAATAAACTTCGTTAAGTTTGTTTGTGTTTTAAATGAAAAAATAATGGTATATGTTTTATACAGTTAAACTTTTTATACGACGACATTTTACTAGTGATATGCATAACTTATTGAAACAAATAAATACACTGTGTTACTGTTGTTTCCTAGTCGTGTACTGTTCTGTGTGAGCTACGCACGAACGGGGTCACCCGAGGTTATTGCCTAATATACAAATGTATCACATACACAGACATGTCAACATTATCTTTTAGATGAATTAAAAACGAAAATTAAGTCTTTTTCGCTATGTTGGTTTGTCTCTTATCAGTAACTAACAATGTGTTTGCTCATACTTACTCACCAAACCTCAAGCAAAGGAGATCATAAAGTATCTCCTTCAGTAAATCTAAGGTAAATGGAATAGGGGATGTTGGCTCCGTCCACTTGGATCCCCTCCTTAAATCTCCTGGACCCACGTGGAATCCCAAGGAATTCATTTGGAAGATTTTCGTCCACTTGGATCCTCTACTTAAATCGATGAGGGATTTCGTTTCCATTTTCGTGTCCAGATCAGCCAGAATGTCGAAGGGAGATCGCGCCAGGACCGTCGCAGCCTCGTACGAAATCATGCGATAGCCCCATACGATCCGCATGGCCATCAGCCGATGAAGACTCCTGAGTTGAGCCTTACAGCGGGAGGAATCCGCCAAAGATTTTAGGTACCTACTACACCTCTTCCGTGGGATAGCCACGCTTCGGCATGAATGGGCTGGCTCTACTGGAGTGATACCACGGACTCACAGAAAACCGGTTTGAAATAGCGCTTGCGCTGTTTTTCACCGAGTGAGTGAGGATACCGGAGGCCGATACCCTAACCCCTCCCTCCCCATCCCCCCAAGGCCGGCAATGCACCTGTGATGCCTCTTCCGTTTGTCCCCTATACAATAAAAAAAGGACGGAAAACTAAAGCTATATAATTAAATGTTTATTTAGATACGTGTAACCAATAAGTATATTTATCAGCAGTCTAGTTACCTTCAGACTCTGGCTTGTTTAGGTTCATAATATACGGCCGTGTGAGGCTTCTAAAGTACGGTTCGTTAATTTGTTTCCTACATTGATATTTCGGCAGCTATCACAAGTTGCATGTGAACATGACGTCTCGAGCGGCTCGTTGCATAATGAAACCGCAAGGGGCGAGTTCGTTCACCCCCGCTATCGACCAACAAACATTAAATAAGTTTAAAACTACCCTCGCTTGCTGGTAAAAAGCTAAACAAAGGATTCGCTTGTTGTTTTTTTTTTTCAAAATTAATCTTTAATTTTAGTAGGATTGGTTTTAATTTTACTTGTCTTGTTTACTTTCGTATTAATTTAATTGATGTTTTAAGGTTTTGTTCATACTAGTTCCAATAATGGAAAGTGCAATTTTATTATTAACGAGGTACTTCTCTTCCTTTTTAAGGATAAATTATATCTTGCAGGGGACTTTATAAACGTGTATGAAACGGAATCAAAGAACATCCTGATCACTAATATTGTCCTATGTGGGAGTCGAACCCATAGGACTGTAGATGGCCGCTTAAACAACTATGCCGTGCATTCAAAAAGTCACACATTGGTACTTATACGAGTACTTACAATTAATTATGATGGTTATAACGCCCGCTATTGTTATAATCAATAATGGATGTTTATGCTTGTCGATGTGGAATTATGGAGTATAATGTGTTGTGGTTTTGTAATAAGGACTTCATTCCTTTTAATTATACAATTAATTAATTAATAAATATTTTGAACATCTAACACACAACGCCATCTAGTCCCAAGCTAAGCAGAGCTTGTGTTATGGGACAACTGATATAAATACTTTTATACTCTTTTTTTTTGTAAATACATATTATAAATAGAAAACACCCAAATTCCGGAACAAATATTTTCAGATCATACAACCATTTGGTCCGACCCGGGAATCGAACCCGAGACCTCAAGCTTAGCAGTCGCATACGCTACCACTACGCCATCGAGGCAGTCAATTTGTATAATTTTGTCATTTATTAACTACATATACCTACCCACTTACGTTTGATAAAGTATGCTTAATGTGATATTACTCTGCTTAATGTAAAGCAGGAGCACAGTCCAAGAGTAGTGGTCACCATACTCATTTCGGGCTAGTGACGATGCAGACATCATTGGGCCTCCGGACTTATAGTAACCAGCGAAACACTGAAGCTTGAATACTGCAATTTTAAGTCGATCTTTCCAGTCAATCGGCCCGTGCTTGCGATAATCAGGATGGCTTAATTACCTTTCCCCGCAGTTTCAAATTTTTTAATCGCCTCTATCTAACTCCTGAAGTTCGTAGCGTACAGTATTCTGGAATAAATACTCTATTCAATACAAGAAGAATCACACAAATCGGATGGGAAAGCCACATTGGTATGCATGGGCCGGCTCGACCACAGTGATACCACGGCCTCACAGAAAACCAGTGTGAAATAGTGCCTGCGCTGTGTTTCACCGAGTGAATGAGGATACTGGAGGACCATACGCCACCCCCTCCCCATCCCTCTTTCCATCCCCAAAAGGCCGGCAACGCACTTGTGACGCCTCTGGTGTCGTGGGTGTCCATGGGCGACCATCAGGCGATAGGTCAGCTCGTTTGCCTCCAATTCCATAAAAATAAAAAACCTTCAACTTCAAAGGTGCAAATGAGTATAAGTGGACTGGAATAAAGAACAAATGTTGCAGATTGCAGACATCCTTTAAAATAAAAGAAAGAAAATTAAGAAAGAAATGAGACGAAACAACAATGAAATAAGAAAAATCTATGCGCTGTTTCACACCGGACCACTCAGGTCGAGTCGGCCGATTCATACCGAAGCGTGGCTCTCCTACGGAGATAAATACTAATACTTATTAATAGATATTAAATATCAAATTAGTGATTATTCTGCTATGCTCACGGCAAAGAGAACTCGCACATTCAAATGGAGGAGTAGTGCAGAAGCTTACGAAAAAAAATTGACTGCTAGTTAATATAATTTAGTCCATAATGTAACTTTTCCGTAAATAAACTTTGTCTTTTTGGATTGAATAAACAAATGCAATCTCAGCTCGTCTAGATTAAAACTAAGAAAGACAAGGAAAAACTTCACTATATCATTTTTCCTTCATCCAATAGAAGCTACTTTTTTATTATACCCGACAGTGAGTAATGAGGTCTTTGGCTCGTTATCTGCGCTGCGCTCCAGTCAACCGTCCTACCTACGTGAGGGCTTGAGGAAGAGGTTCTCATCGCCTTCCTTACATAAAGAGACATACAATGCCATATATTAATAAGTACCTGCTGTCTAGCTGAATCACCGAAAACTTTAGGGCCTATTATGTGAGCGAGATTAAAGTTTTAACCGCCAAAATGTAATAGTTTAATAGGCTTGTGCCTACACACTTAAAGGTATGATTAATAAGGTATTAGATAAGTGGTAATAGTTATAGATTTCCTTTTTCCTATTCTGTCTTCATTCTATATTTTTATATATATTTATATTTCTTCAATTTGTGCTATTCTTCTTAGTTATATTACTTTTCGTAAAAGAGTAACCCGCACAAAATTGTATTGCATTTAAATTGTCCAATATGCTCAATTGCCTTACATATTTGCCCTGAGCCACAATACTGTGACTGAGGAGACATCTAACCACTGATTTCTCAAGTTACAGTACAATGTTTTGTTATAAATACATTATATATGTATTGCCAGTTATAAATAACTAGCTGACCCGACGAACTTCGTATCGCCATATTTTATTTGTCTATTGTAAATATTTTCTAAATTTCTGAAAATCTTGGTTTTTTTATTTATTTTTTCATTTTATTGAATAGTGGGCAAACGAGCATACGTATCACCTGATAGTAAGCGATTACCGCCGCCCATAGATACCCGCAACACCAAAGGCCTCACAAGTGCGTTGCCGACCTTTGGGGGACGGGGAGAGGGGTTGAGGTACGGGCCTCCGCCGGTTTTCTGTGAGGCCGTGGTATCACTCCGGTCGAATCGGCCCATTCATGCCGAAGCGTGGCTCTCCCACAGTAATTTTTTTAGTAACTTTGCCCGTCTCCACTTTCAAGAGGTAGTGAAATTTTATCCACGGTTATCTTTTAATTTTCTCTCTATACAAACCTTGACCTAACAATAACGAAACCATAAAAATTATAATTATCCAATTTGGTGCAGTCGATCAGAAGTTATGCGCGTACATAACTTTTGACGATTCCTTTTTATTTATACAGATAATTAATAATATTATTACTTGCCTCAGGCTGACATCAAAAATCATAACATGTAGTTGGCAATAGTGTTAGACACCGCCCGGGGGTGAAATATCTGTCGGAGGGTGTACAGAGGGGTTGTTACGAAACATCTAGTTATCGTAAAAACTTTCAACCCCTCAGCGGAAGCGCCTCCTCTGCTGTCCACTAGTTAGCTGATGATCATGTTTTTCTTCTCGTAAGCTTTATTATGGTATAGTGTAGTTATTTATACCCAAATACTAAAACAAATAAGCCTCCCAATTCATAATAACTTTCCAAAATGTGTTTTTGTTAAAATTATATATTAAACTAGCTGAGCCACCCACGTTTGCGTTTTCTATTGCCCGTAGCGTGAAAATATTCCCCCGTTTTTGAAACATTGTTCATTGTTACTCCGCTCCTATTAGTAGTAGCGTGATGATGTATAGCCTATAGCCTTCCTCGATAATCTGGATCCAACACTGTTCCTTAGATTAGCGCGTTCAAACAAACAAACTCTTCAGCTTTATTATTAGTATAGATTTAAATTAAACTCTAATTTGGGTATAAGCTTACTCCACGTTTCCCTATTTTAAATCTCATTTCTATTTCTGCTGTAACTGTTATTTTATCTACCTATCTGTTCAGCTCGACATTTTAAAATTGAAGAGTAATTATCATTCAAAGTAAACAAAAACTAAACTAATTTTATAATACACTAACTTTCCCATGTCATGCTTTGCTGTGTCAAACTATGATTGGGACAAATGGAAACAAAACTAAACCGAAGATCTTTGAAACAGATTGCATGTCGTGTCACAATTTAGCTCAATCCGTGCTAACTTTTTGGGTTTTTTAAGCGTACATTGTGCATAACATAAGCATTTTTATACATACCTAACTGCGCACGTAAAGTTTTGTTATAATCATTCCTCATTACTGTAGCTATCTGTAATCAACGTACAGCCTACAATGGTTCGTTATCAGTTAATCAGTTTCCAACCAGTGGCGCAGACAGTCAGCTCCATTGTGAGACACACAATACGTACCACATTGTGCGCTGAACTGGCCAGACTTATCATGCAGTTATCCAGCCTTTGATTATATCAACGTAAACGTTCCTATATTTAGTAATTTAGTACGACTGCACAGATGGCTTACTGGTTAAAACGGTAGCGTCGCCGCTTCTTACGGCACTGAGTGTTGTAGGTACGTCCTATCCTCATAAGGATATTGATAGATTTTGAGTCCGTTTCATATATTCCATTAATTTCAACCGCGACCAGGATACATTCCTATTATGGGACGGAGGGATCCATTTAAAAAAAATAAAGAATGGTACTTCATCTCTTTCTTCATCATATCTCCAGAGAGACTGATAGTCGGTAGAACCGAGATGTTCTAGAGTGAAGACAGCGATTAGTCAAACATGGTGTATACGATCCAGGTTGCCCAAGACCGGAATGGTTTCTTTCGAAACTAAAGTGTGACTAACATTTTTCGATCCAATTTTGGCTATGAGTAATTAAAATATACATCTGATATTACTTGTAAATGTTACGGCAATTTAAGTCCTATTTACTAATCCTTAGTAATATTCAATTTCAGAATAGTGATAAACTTAGACCAAGAATTTAATAAGCTAAGCTCACATTTGTTAAGCTTTTATAAGTGCTTACTGACTGTTGGTGAATTCTAAGCGCATTTCCGACTTCTCATACCTTTGTTACTGTCTATTAGTAAGGCACCGCTGTCAATCAGTCGGATAGACAATTAAATATTCATAAAGTCTCTGAATTAATTGAACCCACATATACTTGACCTGAAGGCTTTGATCTCCGTGATTTTGAATGTTTGCCTTGGATAATCCAGTAACCTTTAATGCTAAGCAGTTAAAGGAATTACTGTAAAAAATCTTTGCGGTAGTTACTTTGTTTACAATGTGGTAGTTCACGTGAAAACTACTTAACCGATCATCATGAAACTTTGTACACATGTTCTTAGAGGTATTAGAAGTAACACAGGATACTTTTAATTAAATGCAAGCGAAGCCACGAGCGAAAGTTAGTTTAAGTCATAAATAAGCAGAGACTAGTAATCTAACACAATGCCATCTAGTCCCAAGCTAAGCACAGCTTGTGTTATGGATACTAGACAACTGATATGAATACTTATATACTTTTTTTTGTAAATACATACATATCATACATAGAAAACACCCAAGTTCCGAAACAAATATTTGCAGATCATACAAACATTTGGTCCGACCCAGGAATCGATCCCCTAGACCTTTATCGTTTTATATTTCTAAATATACACATATTTTGACAAAAAAACAGCCAAATATGGAACAGATACTCGTGCTCATCATACAATTATTTGTCCCGAGCGGGCCAAAATCAACAACAACAAGATAGTATTGAAATTAAATTGCCATGTCCGTTTTATATTTGAAACGGTAATGTATATAATACTGAAAAATTACTGAGCAAACTTATGACGATTGCTCAAAGGCTCAAAGCTTCGACATATTACTATAGGTAGGCGACAATTGCGCGCCAAATCCAATTTGTTCCCTCCAGTTCCCTTCCCTGTACCCTCCACCCCTTGCGCCCTCACCCTATCGGCGTTGGCACCTGTCTGCTCTTCCACCCCGCGACGTACATCATACGATTTTAATAACATCATATCTGTGGAAGCTATTAAGATAAATCTGTTTCCTATATTACTTTCAATAAAGGTTAATGTTATCTATTCAGGACAGTAAAGTAGAAAATGTTAAGAAAAGCTGTACTACATACGACATTTTAAGATACATATAATGTAACAACTTTATGCGGTGATTATGGGATGATTTACGCAAGATAGCTGGAGATGGATGTGAGAAACCGAATATCGAACCAAGTGGCTTGTAATTGGACAGGCATATGTCCAACTGTGGACTGTTATGACGTAGACAACATTTCATACCTTTTAATGTTTTAAGATATGTATATACTTATTTAAAAGAATAATATAAAAGACAGCCAATCTAAATAGTACACAACAGTTAGCTAACTGTATTAAAATCTTGCTTGAAAATCAATTTTACAGGTTAAACCATAAACCTAAAACGGTCTAGCCTTCAAAAAATGTTTGTGATAAGCTAAAAAGAGGTAAGTCGTATGAAATTCTAACTATTAATCACATACTAATTCTAATAATATTTACATAAGTTTTTAAACAGTCACGAGGTCGTGAATAGGGCTCTTATTTTATACCTGTTCATATAAAATACGTTTGCTTTCTACCCGACTACGACAAAGTCAAAAAGAAAGGTAATAGTTCTGACAGTTCATATATGTTTGTATGTCTAAATTATGTTTTACATAGTGGGGTTATAGTTTATTTACAATTTTTCTTGTTTAATTTTATATCTGTATCAAAGAGAATGTATTGTTTAGTACAGTATATGTAACACCTCATTAAAATATTATAATAACTGTTTCTTATTGGATTAGGAAACCATAATGTTACCATATTCTTTTTTCACTTCATTGGCTAAAGTTGGCTTGTTAAAGTTTCAATTGTTATATTTTTTTTTGTTGTGAGTAACACAACCAGTCTAAGCCACCCTTCGCAATCAGGTACAGGGGATGGGGATGCTGTCGTAATTACCGGTCAGACAGCCTAGTGCATAGATGTCTGTATATGACGGACCCCATTCTATGGAATAGGAGTTTATTGTTTCGATAACTTGTGCTTGGTTATGGTTGTAAAATTCTTAATAAAATATTATGTTATCAAGACATATTGATATAGAATAGATTTTTTTTTATCTATATTGTTCCCAGACTTTCATCCGCAGAAATTTATCTTATTAATGTGTCTATTGCAAGCCCTGTTTCATTATATCTACAGGTTAGATATCTTAGTAGACTTACGGTTTTATTTATCTAGGCTATGGAGGGTAGAGATAAGGAGTGTTATCTCATATGGTAGAAAATTGAAAAAAGTGTCCAGCATAAGCTGTAAATAACAGTTCAAAAACCGTCCAGAATGGCGCTGGTGTAGACACAGGGTATGGTATGAATGTAGCAATTGTGAACGAATTGAAGTACGCCGAGTTAAAAAATTTAACATTATTGGCACTACAAAATTAAATGATAAAATTAATTTAATGATAAAAACTAAAATTGAATGATAAAAAATCAATAAACGTACTATTCACAGTTCAGAAAATAAAATATATTTACTACATTATTTGTAATACTTGCGTATACTACGTTATTACAAATAATGTAGTAAATATATTTTATTTTCTGAACTGTGAATAGTACGTTTATTGATTTTTTATCATTCAATTTTATGAAAAAGTGTGTGTATTGATTTTAAGAAGTTTACTCTTATGCTAATGTGGCGCCACCCTAATTTAATGCATTTCAACGGACACTTTTCATGTACACAGATGATACTCCTTACCTCTACCCTCCATAATCTAGGCGTATTTATAATTTTGCCGTCGTTATTAATACATGTCATACAGAGGAACAGACCATGACATTCAGAATTTCAAGTATTTATGTGACACCTAACAGTTTCTATCCATCCTGCGATCCGACAGATTCGAGGCTAAATGCCAAAACATCTATATATTAAGCAAAAGTGTGTTCCTCGTTTTAGGAAAATTATGCCAAGTTAGGAGTATGAAATTTGGCATAGTAATAGTTTATATGGAGGAGGAATTAGAAATTATGATCGAATCTTGACCATTAGGTGACCAATAGGTTTATTTTTCCATACTTTTAGAAATATGTTTTAAAAAATAACGCAACAAACAATAGCCCTGAAATGAGAGACATTCACAATATTTCTAGGCAGCAAACTGCTAGTAATAATTCAAAATTGAATAAAAGATGAAGAAGAAAAATGTGTCTAAATCTTCAAACACCAAAAACTCTCCTCACGTATTGATACATTATTGTGAAATATAGCTCTTTCGGTATAGTCTCTATCTTATCTATTTAAGAGAAAAATATTAGCAAGCACATAAATGTTTCTCTATCATCTGACATACTAACTTTGACATATCTTGGCGGGTTAATACACTAAGAGCATTAGACGAGTCATTTATCTAAATGTTCTCTCATAAGTTAGAAGCAGACAACTGTCATATTTCCGCTCTCATATTTATGTCACAAATGACGGAAATGCTTTATTAACAAGTTCTTTTGTTCTTAGAATTACAAATACGGCTTTTGTGCCAAATAACTCAACTAAGCGTTTATCTAGAATTTGACAAAGCAAGATCTCGTTGATAAAGATGCTTAATGGCTACAAAACAGTGAAGAACTGATGTTAGTTTTACTAAATCAAAATATTCCGAGTCTAACCTCAAAAAGTGGTTAATACACATATTTCTCTGTCCTGGTGGAGTTGGAGACTCCATATACGTCCCTACGTCTTAATTCCTTTCTTAGTCTTGAGTATTGGTACCCCTTATCTTAACAAACTCTCTCCCTCCTTTAAAATTCCATCAATCTACTAAATACCAATGGCCCCGATACCTTAAAAAAACCTACAATGTGAACACACAACAATACTAATATGCAATGCATGTAATAGATACTTTTATGCATAAAAATATTGGAAATAATCAGTGAAACTTAATGAATAAAGTCTGTTATTTCAGACTATAACTTCACGGCTATGACACATTTCTAAATCTTCCTATAAACAATAGTTTAAATACAGCTACATTTCCACAAATCCGTAAGGCAACTGAAATTAATTCTATCTAATAGTGGTATGTTCCACAGTACTGTAGATTACCGGTCCTTTAAACTTACATTATCCCACAGGCAGGCCAGGACTGATTGCATTAACTTAAGGGCTATTAACTTAATCACGAGGTGCCCCCTCAATTTACTTGATTTCCCTAATTTGTTTCAATTTCTACTCCATCTTGGCAAAACAGATGTGCCTTGTGTACAGAGTCGTATTTACCTTTAATTTAAAACATCGTAGGTAAAATTTCTTTTGATGTGAATAAATTTGTTATTTCCTTGAAAGAAATACAATTTATTGCTTTTAATTTAGTATGACATAAATTCTTTAATAATATCTTATGGGATTGTAATATCAGAGTTACTATACGACACGTATGCTATTGTGTTTTAGTATTCAGTCATGCCAAAAAGCCTAAAAATATCTGGATGAAGGTTAAGTTAAAAGTAAAAATAAAAAAAGTTGCGAAACTGTAGTCACTACGGTCGAGCCGGCCATATTTGTTCCGGAACGTGACTCTTCGACGAAAATAATAACACAAAACAATGCCAAGCATTAAACAAACAACAAAATCAGCTAAACTTGTGATATGCGTGTGTAACACAAACAAAAAGGAAACATTACGAAATAAGTATGCATATACTGCGATATTACGGTACCCAGGAAATTACGGTAACAAAAATTATCAAACAAACATTGGTCTCAGAAAGGGCCTACGTGTTATTCATTATACAAAACGTTAACCCATACTCTATGAATGCTGTCGATACCGCAGTCTAGGGCACTCGTCGGGAAGACGAGGTAATGCCCTCTCGGCCCTCCCACTTCCCCACCTCCACTCCCTCCCCGTTTACAGGCTTTCCGAGATCTGAATAGCATCAAAGGAATGGCACCGAGTAAGGCTTCTTGTACTGACTTAGAATTGCTTGGTATTTGAAAGAAATACTTAAGATTGCTTTTTAGGTTAAGAGGTTGAAAATCTATATCTATACTAATACAATATTTAAAGCTGAAGAGTTTGTTTGTTTGTTTGAAGGCGTTAATATCAGGAACCGTTGATCCAATTTGAATAATTCGTTCAGTGTTGGATAGTCCATTTATCGAGGAAGGCTACTAATAGGACCGGAGCACTAATGAAGAATGTTTCAAAAACGGGGGGAAATTTACGTCCGTACGTTACGCGCTACGGGCGCACTACAAACAAGATCATCGTAGGTTATTGCTTTCGTTTTAAAACTTTATTCAATAATACTAACTGAACCCCCCGGTGCTACCCGCGGTACGACAATAACCGCGGGCAACGCCGCGAGGCGAAGCTAGTACCTCTATAAATTGTAGCCTATGTTCTATTCTGATGTATGCTATACTGTCGTAAAGTTTTATCAAAATCCATTCAGTAGTTTTTGCGCGAAAGAGCAACAATCATACTCACTTATATGCTCACAAACTTTCGCGTTTATAATATTATAGTAGGATGAAAGAAGGTACGAGTATAAGTAACTCCATTCTTGAATGAATAAATAAATAATCAGCTTCTTTAACAGAAAATAACGAATTCGTAAAACGAACGTATGTCTACCGTCGCCGCTTCGTCTACCCTCTACAATTATCTTCGAACCCCTCTAAACTGTCACTTGTTTTTTTGTATACTTTGTATTTTTACCTCTGAATGAACCAACATATTGAAACTAAAGGTCCAAGTTAAATTGTCAAACATGTCACGTGGCAAGCAAAGGGTTCGACCCCGAGCAGGGTCTAATTATAGAGCCGACGGCTTCCAAATATTTAATGTGACAAAGAGATGAGACCTTTGGAAAATGGATCACAATTTTTATAGAAATATAATCCTGAATTTGGGAAGAACTTGTCTCGTCAGCTTTATTTAATGTTATTACTCTGAAAAATAAGTATGGTTCATCTGGTTGTGACAGGCTTATTTTATTATGCGTCATCGTCGCCTGGTCCTAGGTACCTATTTCTATCATATCCTATTCTCCCATTTGTAACCTTGAAGACTGCTCTTGAAAATATCTGTCACTTACATCTTATATAGTTACTAGTCTGATATTATTTGATTTGGGGTTTTCAATCTCTAAATGTAAACGTATTCGTGATATCTCAGTGCCGTATAGCTACAAAATTAGCCGTGAGGTCTAGTAATGAAACCTAACACATCTAAAGATTCTATAATTTATTGAAACCATTCAAGTACCCTTCTGAATTCTTTAACAATTTTACTGAAAGCACTCCCGACAATTCGTTACCCGTATATTGAACTCTATTGAACGTTGGCAATCCGCCAGAAAGCGAGGAAATAGTTAAGTTCTACAAAGTTTTAATCTATTTAAGGCTGCGGTTACTACATGGTTTGCTGGGATAACTAACAGTATTAAATTTTAGTGATTTATGGTTTATAGTTTACACTATTAAAAAGTTTGATTGTGGCAATAAAACTTAGCAATGAATATTCGCAATA
Source organism: Spilarctia lutea (assembly GCA_916048165.1). Taxonomy (NCBI): domain Eukaryota; kingdom Metazoa; phylum Arthropoda; class Insecta; order Lepidoptera; family Erebidae; genus Spilarctia; species Spilarctia lutea. The sequence continues at coordinate 538,663 of OU696480.1, forward strand.
GGTAGAAAACTCATTTATTATATTCAACTTACCATTAACTCTTACGTGCTACGATATTTTACTATATAAAATTTTGAATTCAAAGTTAATTCAGGTTATTCAAATACACCTTTGAATAGTCTAATTTGTTGACCAGGTTGCATTGATGGCAGTGGTGGTAAATGGCCAGGCTAGCTGTTGGTACAGTTAATACTATTACCTATACCGCAGCATTGAGAAAACAAGCCAAAAAAAGTAGTTTTTTTCAGTTAATACACTTAATTGAAACAAACCTGTGCTACATCACGTTACGAAATGTAGCGAGCTTCCTACGTCACTACTTAGTATGAAGTTAATACATTAAGACGTAGATAATTTGTTAAGTAAACATCTAGCAAATAAATAAAACCACCAATCCCTACTAATATTTGCACGTTGTAAATGATAACTCTCAACATGTTCCCGAAAGCGGGGAGATGCTTGCAATAAGCATTACTTATAACGTAAGAAGGGGGCCCAACGACGAGCCCTGAGGGACGCCGGCATTTCATCTACCCCATACGTCGAGTAGTTGGTGATTTTTATGCACAACTTAGAGGGGAGCAATGCATTTATTCGAAGGGACCGACGACTTTGAAGTCGCAAACTTTCGATTAAAGAAAAGGGAAAGACGAAATGTTGGTTAACTTTATCAAATGCCTTGGAGCGTGCAATTTTTATATTTCCTTTAAATTGTGGATAAATTTTTGCTTTGATACTTACGACATACAATACTTATAATTTATAAAACGAGAACGTTATTTCATCTAAATCGTTTAAAAGGGATTTTGCTTACATGACAGGGAAAGGGTCTGACCTGTGAAAGGCACGCACAAAAATATAATGAACGTGGAGATTAATGGTATAATTTGCTTCAAGCACATGTTTACAAAGCTCTCTATATGAACTGTAAATTCATCATTTCATCGTTGTAACGTAGTACGATCCTTCTTAATATTAATCTAATGATGGATTCTTTCATTATCAGATGAAATGTGGAGCAGCGTGGAGAGCGGGTGCGGACTAACGCGCGCGGTGCCATGTGCTCGCGGCAAACACTCAGCGACATTGCTGGCGGGGCATGTTTACGTGCTCGGCGGCCGAGGAGCTGGAGGTTCCGTGCCTCTCAGAGACTTCTGGAGGTATAGTCTTGGTGAGTAACTTAAATTCTACAATCTTATATCGTTTCTATGCTATCCAAGAATATATATAGATAGTCACTAATACAGCACCTGCATTTTCAACAAGACAGTTACTTGACTGCACGGAAGGCGTAACGGTTTAAGTGGTCACCTCGGCGTCTCCTACTGTGGACTGCAGTTTCGATCCGCACATGGTACAAAATATTGTGTGGTCCACAAATTGTGGTTCTAAGCCTATTGTTTTTTTGTGTATATTTCTAGGAGTAAGCAGTTTGTTTAAAAAACAATGTCTGTCGTTTTATGACTTGTTCACACATTGTTTTATTATTCCTTAGATCACGCAACCAGTTAACGTGTCCAGCGATGTGTGAACCCTAACGGAACTCAATCCGTATTTGTACAAGTTGTGTCCATAAAGGGATTAAGAAGGTACCTCTATATTCAGGTGAACTGTCCTGTCTGTACAGTAGAGGCGTTGACACTAATGACAAACTATTGTTTAAAAGTTCTAAAACTTGTTAAGAATTCCAGAGAGTTAACTATTACGTTTAGTGACTGCGAATATTCACCAGATCTAATACGTCATTTATCGTTAAACAAGCTGACACTTGACAGCTGTCAGTTGACATCACATTAACAGATTAACAATTAACGCAGGTGACAGGTCAATGTCAAGTAATATTTTTCAAGATTTTATTTCTATAATAAAATAAACATTATTAAGGGATTTTTTGAAAAAGAAAAAAGCGAGAGCGCTACGCTGGTGGAAGCTCCACATTCCGGCAGCAAAAACTTGCAGCGATCTCGCTAATTAAGGAAGCAAACAACAACAAAGCCGAAAAAACTGAATTGAATGAAAAAACTGAAAAAATTTAGAGGAATTTCTTCAAAAGACGGCCGCGTCGTAGGATTGGTTAGCACGTGTGGTTAGAATCTCTATAAATCTCAAGTGGTTTTGTGACTGTGGGACCTTTTATTTTGCTATTTTGTGCTGTCCTATTGGTTAGGGTGTGTTGTTTGTGTGTTTATTAGTGAAAAGGGGTCGCAATGACCCGAAATAAACCCCCTGATCCGCCCGACCCTCCCGATGACCCTTCTGCATTAACCACCCCTCCCTTTTCACCTACTCCTTTCTTTTCGGAACAACCTTCAACCCCTTTTAACCCCTTACAGCAGTTTGCAAATGTGAATTGCAGTGCAACGCAAGATAATAACATCCCACAGGCTGCAAGCTCTCGGAAACGCCCCGTGGACGATGAGGTTAGTGCCACTCTCCCTCCAAAGCATATGAAAAGCCAGATTGGGCGTGATAATTACACGGCTTCTGACAACGGCCCTTACATAGTTCATGTTTCCCGTGTCGAGAGCCAAATAGGCTCTGGCACAACCATCCACCCTGTCTCTTTCGGACTTTTTCTTTTCAAAAACGATATTCACAATGTTGTCAGAGATGGCATCAAGAAAGTAGGCAGAAATCGAGTATCTGTCCAGTTTGCCTCCCCTAAGGATGCAAACACATTTTTAGTTAATCCCCTTCTGAATGCAAACAAATATTCTGCCAACATCCCCACCTTCAACATAACCAGAATGGGTGTTGTATCTGGCATCCCCACCGATATGGTTGAGGAAGATATTATGAAGTTTGTTTCAGTACCACAGGGCTGTGGACAAATAATAAAAGTTAGGCGCTTTAATAGGAAGACATTCGATGAAGGTCAATTGGATTGGAAGCCAACAGAAACCTGTGTCCTAACTTTCGATGGCCAGGTTCTACCTAAAAAAGTATTCTGCTGCTATAACTCTCTCCCTGTACAACAGTATATTTACCCCACTGTCCAATGCAGGAAATGCTGCAGGTTTGGACATGTTGAATCTATATGCAGATCTAAGCCAAGATGCAGTAAGTGTAGTCATGAACATCCCGGAAATGGTTGTGAGGTAACAGAGAGGGAAGCCTTTTGTGTCTTGTGCTCCGGTAATCACTTTGCTACTAGCAGAGTTTGCCCGGAGTATAATAGGCAGAGGACAATTAAATCGACAATGGCGGAAAGAAATATTTCTTATATGGAGGCCAGCAAGGCAGTTCCTTCTCCTACACACCGATATGCCGACATCCTGAAATCTTCACAGCCCACTCATTCACCACAGTCTATACAACCCACTCAGCCTGCCCAACCCCTTCAACACTCCCAGTCCTACCGAAAATCAGTTGCCCGCCTACCTAAACCTCGCTCCTCACTTCCCCAATCCTATGACAAAGTCGCTCATCAATCCATTACTCACTCTCCCCAATCCTCGCAACCTAATGGTTGTGCCCTCAACAGTCCGTCCCTTGACCCATCAACTATTGACCTCTTAATCCAACTATTAACATCTCTTCTAACCCCCAAATCACCTCTATCCCCTTCCACTATACCGTCCAACGCTGCTAACACACTAATAAATCTTCTAACCAAACTTACCAATGGCGTCCCAACAAGTCTTTCTACAATGGAATGTGAGGAGTGTGTTTCATAAGAAACACGACCTCACATTCCTTTTAAATAAATACAAGCCTTTGGCTATGTCCCTCGCTGAGACCTGGCTTCTACCAAGTCTCAACTTCCATATCCCTCATTTCAATTTACTTAGATGCGACAGGCCTGATGGTTATGGAGGTGCTGCCCTCCTCATCAGTAACAAAGTCCCCCTATTACCCCTATCCTTGCCCCCATTCCCAGATAATGTCAGCATGGTCGCAGCAAAAGTTGGTACTTTATCTGTGCTCTCGATCTACATAGCTCACCCCCATCAAAGCTTCCTTCCAATACTAAGAGATACGCTTCAGAACCTACAGGGCCCAGTATTACTTATGGGTGACCTCAATTGCCATCACTATAGATGGGGGTCTGATAACTGCGACTCCTTTGGATCAGGTATGGTGGAGATCATTGATGATCTTAACCTATGTGTTCTCAACAATGGTTGCTCCACCCGTAGAGGCCTCCCTGGGCAAAACAAAAGCTGTGTCGACTTGACCATTTGCTCACTGGACATTGCTGCAGCTGCCAGTTGGCAGTGCACAGATCTGACCCATGGTAGTGATCACTATCCAATTTTGTTATCCCTTCCTAGTTCAACTTACCTGAAAAAGTCATCCCCTCCCCTCTTAAAATATAACCTTTCAGAAGCTGATTGGCAAAATTACTCCCGAATTCTTGAAAACATTATTATAACCCTACCTAGTCTAGATTACAGATCCCTATCCTATGAAGATCGCTACCAGGTGATGGACTGTTGTGAAGCATTTGTGGAAGCAATTAGGTCAAGTGCAGACAGTTGCTTTAGACTAAAAAATTCAAGCAGAGGCAAAATCCCCTCGCCCCCTTGGTGGGACAGTGAATGCACTAGGGCTGTAAAGCTAAGGAAGGAATCTGAAAGGCGATATAATGTGGACATGTCAATTCAAAATTTATTAACATACCAAAACGTTTACGCGTCGACTAAAAGACTTCTCCGTCGCAAAAAGCGCACTGGTTGGATTGACTTCTGTTCCTCCTTGTCCCCTTCCACTCCATCCTCAATAGTGTGGAAGAGCATAAACCGATTCCGTTCTGGATGCTCACCCTCTGTCTCCTCTCCTATCTCCTCTGCCACTGCAGAACTTTTTCTCAATAAAATCGCCCCCCCTTACGTTCCTCATCTTAAAGAAGTCATCCAACCCAGTATTCCACCTCAGTCTTTTGATATACACGACAAACCATTTTCACTAGAAGACCTGAACATGGTCCTAAACAGTGTGCGAGATTCTGCTCCTGGCATTGATGGCATTCCATACTCCTTTATCGCCAATGCTAGCCCTAGTACAAAAACTTATTTTTTAGAAATCCTTAACTTTTGTTATACCAATGGTTGGATCCCTGATAGGTGGAAGGTCCACATAATTATTCCCATCCTAAAACCTGGGAAACATGCAGGTGACCCAAATAGCTTTAGGCCAATCGCTCTCTCATCAATCCTACCTAAATTACTAGAACACCTTATTAAAAACCGTCTCGAATGGATTGTAGAATCAAGGAATTTACTACCAAATTACCAATTTGGCTTCCGCAAAGGGCTCAGCTCCATGGACAGTGTTGCAGTATTGGTAACTGACATCCGCCTTTCTCTATCCCAAAATGCATCAGTCGTAACATCATTTCTTGACATAACTGCCGCATATGATAATGTCCTACTTCCCATTCTCAGGCAAAAACTGCATCAGCTGAGACTTCCGGTTAGGATGATCCATTGCATATGTGCCATGCTTGTGTCTCGAACTCTAGTCCTAAGAGTCTTAGGTGAAGAGTTTGGACAGAGAAAGACCTGGAGGGGCTTACCACAGGGTTCTGTACTGAGCCCTTTACTATACAATCTGTACACCGCAGACATGGGCTCATGCTTAAACAACAACTGCAGTATACTACAATATGCCGACGATCTGGCACTGTATGTAACTAACCTCTCCATCCAAGATGCAGCTACATCACTCACAACTTCCCTTAATTCTCTGTGGCAGTGGCTATCAGATCACGGCCTAAGTCTTTCTGCTCAGAAAAGTGCCATTGTTGTCTTCACAAGAAAAAAGACTCTGCCACAGATAGATGTCCAGGTACAGCTGCAGGAAATCCCTTTTGTTAGTAAATATAAATTCCTAGGAGTATATCTTGATTCTAAACTGACCGGAGTTCACCACATCAACCACTTATCTGCAAAATGTGAACGAACCATCCCAATTCTAAAGGCCCTAGCTGGTGTCTGGTGGGGATCACACCCATACACCATGAAGCTCGTTTATAACGCTTTAATTCGCAGCATATTAGACTATGGGCTATTTTTACTGGTTCCCTGTAATAAAAGTGCGTTAGCTTCTCTAGACAGAGTACAATCTAGGTGCCTCAGAATAATAACTGGCTGCATGAAGTCCTCCCCTACTAATGCTCTGCAGGTAGAATGCGCAGACCCCCCTTTGGCTATAAGAAGACATTACTTTGCTTCGCGTTTTACTTTAAAATTTGCATGTAAATCCACTCACCCTCTTCTCCAAAAAATTAATGATTTGAATATAATTTGCAATACCTCACCTTACTGGACCCACAAAGAAACCCCACTGATTCTACAATCCTTTCGCTTCTACAGTCCTTTTATCAATTCTGCTGTGAAATTTATTAACCTCCCCCTTTTCTCCTTTGAATACAATGTAGTAACTTTTAAGCCGAATGTTCTCTTGGATACTGGAATTCACAAGGGATCTACGTCTGCTAATTCCGCCTTTAATGCCCATGTGGATGACCACTGGACTGGGTTTGAGAGGTTTTTTACCGACGCCTCTAAACTGACAAGTGATAGTCTCACTGGAGCAGCTGTGTATTATCAAAACTCCAGAATTATTTTGCAGTTCAAGTGCCCAAAAGAGGCTTCAGTATTTACAGGAGAATCCGTCGCTATATTAGAGGCATGCAGGTATATTGAATCCCATAACATCTATAAGGCAGTTATATTCACAGACTCATTAAGCTGCCTTAAAGCCCTGCTACAAGATCCATTTCACTGTAAACTCCGCAGCCCTCTGATCCTGGAAATTAAAAAAAGCCTTTTCAATTGCTTCACTCATGCTAAACTGGTTCAATTGGTGTGGGTTCCCAGCCATAGTGGCATTGTGGGCAATGAGTGTGCTGACTCATTGGCCAGAAGTGCTGCTACTTCCCTAATGGCAGACCCGAAACACATGAAACACCAACACTACGACCTCTTAAGGCTACCTCAGAGAGAACTGATGACATCCTGGCAGATAGAGTGGAATAGCTCCTCACAACGTAAAGGTCGGCATTATTATGCAATCCAGCCCTGCATTCCACCAAAACCCTGGTTTTTTAAATCCAAAAAAGTAGCCAAAGCTGTCATCTCCACCATATGCAGACTCCGCATAGGCCACTGTAGCTCCCCTGTCTTCCTGAATAAAATTCGGGTGCGGGACACGTCTTTATGCGAATGCGGTCTGGACGAGGGCAATCTGGACCACATCTTCTTCAGTTGCGGCAAAAATAACCCTTCCCTAGACCTTTATTTATACCTACCCAAACTAAAAATTCCCATCCCTATTAATTTTTCATCCCTACTAACCTTCTCATCCCCCAAGCTCCTTCAAGCCTTGATGATATTCATTCGATGCAATGATATCAAACTTTGACCTGTGTACATACGAACGATGTTACAGTGTAATAATCTCACCAAAAGCCCCACAATCAGTCAACTGCTAACTTTGGAAAATTTTTATAGTTGCAATTTTATTATTACTATGCTCTATTTTTTCTTTCCATAAAACCCACGTATCTCCATCCCACTTGACATTGGCAGAATTGTCGACATCGGCACAGTTTGCCATTTATTAAGAAGAAGAAGAACAATTAACGCAAGTTATGCAGGCACTATTGCACATGTATTTACGTTTATGTAGGTGATTTATTTATTTGCACTGTTTTATTTGCACTACTGTACTTGAGGTCTCGGCTTCGATTCCCGGGTCGGACTAGATCTTTGTATGATCTGCAAATATTTGTTTCGTAGTTTGGGTGTTTATGTATTTACAAAAAAAAAAACAGTATGTATGTATTTATATCAGTCGTCTAGTTTGCATAACACAAGCTCTGCTTAGCTTGGGACTAAATGACGTTGTGTGTTAGATGTCCGAAATATATTTATTATTATTTATGTACTTTTATTTACTATGCTCATCATCAACCTGCCCTTCTATCAACTTAATTTGAGGTCGGCTATTCAAATTCTTTTAATTGATTGGCTGCCTCGTTTGCGCAGTGGTAACGTAAGCGACTGCTGTGCATGAGGTCTCGGGTTCGATGCCCTGGTCGGACCAAATGTTTGTATGATCTACAAATATTTGTTTGAGACTTTTCTATGTATAATATGTATGTATTTACAGAAAAAAAGTATATGTGTATTTTATCAATTGTCTAGTACCCATAATACAAGATCTGCTTAGTTTGGTACTTAGATGGTTTGGGTACTGAAAAGACTGTTAGAATAAATTCAAGAAAGTAACTCTGTCTGTCTGTCTGTCTGTTACGCTTTTACTGGTTACCGCTGCACCGATTTCAATGATACTTTGATTCTTGAGGAATTACATAGTCCTCTACCGTGGTAAACGACATACATGCGAGCGGAGACGCGGAAATGGTTATGATCTACTTATATGAGCAATATACACTATACAGGTACTCCACAATTCAGCTATCATAGTCCATCTAAAGGTTGGTTTTTGTGTCAGAGATCCACATCCTGCGATAAAGTTATCCATTGTACCGCTACTTTTTGTATTCCATATTGTCTACGAATCCTATTCATGGTGTACAATAAATAATATATATCTAGCTAAACCTAGCAATAAACGCATATTTAATCTGCTACCGTACCCAACCTCAAAATAGTAGGTCTATGGACTATGTAAATTTGTTCTGTTTTTAATATTCAATGAATGATTTTATAGCTAAGTGTTTTTGCGGATAGCTGACCGAAATAGGTGAATGAAATAACATTGACCCAGAATAATGTCGATAAATATGTTACTTAACTGTGAAGTTGATTTAATTTTACTAAACGTTAAAACAACAGACTTTTCGTAGACCAGCATATTCGCATTAACATCGTTAAATCGTTTCCTATGTGATTTATTTATGATGTTTGTTGAACTGTTGTTTGAAGTCTCTAAAGATGTTTGCTTGTTTGTAGGGACAAACAAGCAAACATCTCAATGACTACTGTGGCGACCTCTACATACAGCGCAATAACAACATAATGTACTACAGCGCCATCTACCAAAAATACACTGAACTACGAAGTAACGCACTCGGGATGTAACTACCAATCCTGAATCGCGCAATAGAAGTTCTCGCGCCGATTATCATATATACAACAACCCAATCTCCATGATCACCTCGTCTGGCCGCCGGAAGATCCTCCCTTTGTGTTGGAGGGACATGTCACCCGTTCCTCCACAACTCCCACTGCCCATGGATACAACTTAAAAGTGATCATCAACACTCTCTAACAGTCCACTGCTGGACATACGCCTCTCCTTGGAGAGAAGTTTTTGGCCTACAGTACTACACTGGCCAGACGGGGAATTTGGAAGTCATAGAAGCGTTAACGTTAGGTTAGGCAGATAAAAGAAAGGGTCCGGTCGTGTTAATAACAGCAGTTCCCGGACCCCTCCCTTCTCAGGCGCAGAGTGGCACACCGTGTGGTTTTAGGTGGTTCGATTCCGACACACCGCCACGCCGCAAACCCCAGCGGAGTGACGGCCCGAGGGGGTTTCCAAATGTAAAAAAAAGGCAGATAAAAGAAGCTCGCTGGCCCGAACATGGTCATGGTGACGACTACTGTAAAATAATAAATATTAACCTCGTTGACTAGCCTATATGTCTAGTGGTACTGCTGAGCTAGAGGTAAGTTTGAATTCGATACCTACCCACGACAAATAACTATGTCCAAAACTGTGTTTACCAGCAATCTGATTAACTCTGGCTAGTGTCGCACATAATAATTTTGTTATTACAAACTTCTTTTTCCGAACTCAATAAATCTCCTGAACAAAGACATCATAAATGTAAATCGTGCTCGTTTGTCACGAAGCTGTTGTCAGCATTGGAAACTGAAGTGCTCTCGAAGGGACGTGTCGGCTTCTGTGGACCCAATCCGCTGCTCTAGAGCATAAGTTTAATTAGGTCGAGCATCCCTGTTAGCGCTGTCCTCAATATTGGGTATTTAGTTGTTTTCATTGCGATGAATTGTAATGAGATATTTTTAATGGCTTTCTAGAGTGGAATGAATTATTTTGTTGAAAACCAAAGAGGATAATTGGTGTCAGTTTTCAATCTACTACGAAAAGACTGTCGATTTTTTACGTAGAGCGACTGTTTGACTAGTCTCGCTCTAGGAGTATATCCTAGGTTTTTGAGAGCGAGGGTACGTGGAACTCCGCAGTCTCTTTCTGCGAGCAAGTAATGTTTGGGAGGTGGGTGGCCCAGGGTGCATCGATTTTCGAGGTATTTCCTTTGTAGGGTGCACCTGCTTCCTCGGTTTCTAATACCCGAGACGAGTGGCGTGCGGTTTTTCATTGGTTCGAGTCCAATATAACCAACAGCGGGTGGTATCCATGGGTACGACTGCACAGAAATAAAATAACAGATGACATTATCATTTTTTTTGTAATTCATTGTATTGTCATCGGTCCTCGATAAGTCTACCAAGTTTAAATGAAATTTGGCCGTTTGAAGTGGGTTAAAATCGAGTCAAAGTCGGTTACAAACAAACATACCTACATACAAATATACAGGTAAAGCTAATAAAAAAGCGTGTAAAAACATATATGAAAGAAACTTAGTATCACATGTGGACCACTTAGAGTTTTGTTCCATGTGAGAATGGAACCCAGTAGGTAGCTACTGGGCTGAGTGTTTCGACAAGATGAGCTCTTATACCACTACGCCATCCATGCCGAGAAATATCTCTCTATTTATTACAAAATTGTTGTTATTGTGTTGTTGAGTTATCATAACACTTGTTATTTGGTGTCTTCCAGCAACGGGCAGGTGGGAGAAGTTGGAATGCCGCGGAGACCCGCCCCCCTCGCTGCAGGAGCACACCGCGACGGCACACGAGGACAAACTGTACGTGTTCGGTGGAGAAGCAGGCGCACTGTCCAACGAAACTCCGCTCTGGATATATGATACTCAGGTTTGGAACATATACCATTAAAATATAAAAAAAATTAACAACTCGATACGTAAAGCTTAATTCCCAATAGCTAAACAGTTAGGAGATATGCTCCTCCGGTATCCTCACACAGCTGAAACACAGCGCAAGCGCTGTTTCACATCGGTTTTCTGTGTCTCCTATAACATTAAAAATATGTATTTTATTTTTTATGTAATTTTCGTTTTGCATAGTATGTACAAACATATAAGGTATGAATGTGGATTCTGTAGGTATTTTGCATTCCTATGTGGAATCTTTATATTATGCAATGCGTTTCACCTCTCGCTTCTCCACGCATCGCCCCGCTTTCGTCTGTTTAGTATCATTGCCAACATAAGCGCCAACGCACGTGTTATTCTTGCTTTCGTAATCTCATTCTTGTTTATTGTTTCTCTGTTCAGTTAAATATTAATTCTCTAGTTTGCATGACGTCATTAGGCCAGGTTGGCAGATATTTCAAACGGGTTGTACATTGCTAGGTTACCTCGCGACTTCTTACGCATGGAATAATGACTTGTAGCATTTATACAACCTTTTATTCCCTCTTTTTTAACCCTTTATTCGCATAAAAAGTAGCCTATGTATTTTCTCACGCTCCAGACTATCTGTGTAACAAATTTCATTTAAATCGGTTCAGTAGCTTTGACATGAAAGCGCGACAGACAGACAGTTATTTTCGCATTTATAATATTAGTAAAGATTAGTGAGGATGTTTTTTTAGTTTTCTACAATACTCCTCCTTATATCCCTTTTAAAATTTCGAAGTATCTTTACATAGTAGGTGTTATATCGTTTCAAAATACGCAACTGATTTAAATGAGGTTTTCACAAATAAAGTGCGTATACCTATGTATAAAACATGTATATCATAGCAGAGGATATTCGAGAGTTTTAAAGATTGCCGTGCGAAGCCGGAGGACGCTAGTTATTTTTATTATTTTAAGATCACATTTAATTTAGACATCGTAATATTCTAAGCAATGGGTTTTGCCTTCTAGCCCGTGTGGGAAATCTGACTTTTAATTGTAAAAACAAATACATAAACTTGACATACCCCCGAGTTGCGAGCTCAGCCTAGTTAGATGAAGGGAGCTGATAGCACAGGTCGCGTGCTTCCACCCTTCATAACCTTTAAACCCTTGCTTAATGCACTGGTGACATGTACCAAACAACACGCGACTGTATGATAATCGTTTCAAGGGTATAGGATATAGTTGTTTTCACCGACTCCCAAAAAGAAGGTTGTCATTCAATATTTGGTGTTTGTTTTGTAGTTTGGGTGTATTGTATGTATCTTTATGCAAAGAAATATATATATATATATATATTAAATCCATCAATGTAGCCGTCATAGTACAAGCTCTGCTTAGTTTTAAGCTAGATGGCGTTGTGTTATACCCAAAAACAAATATAGGTATATATTTTGTAGACTGCTTCGTTGATCTGGCGGCTAGCGTATGCAACTACCAGTCAAGAAGTCTCGGGTTCGATTCCCGAGTCGGGCCAAAGTGATGTATCGTGTTTCTCGTATACAAAATTCTTATAAACCGGCCCGGAATATGGAAAATGGCGGTGTTACCCGCCCGTGCCTCGGAGAGCACGTTAAGTCGTCGGTCCTGGTTGCCATGAATATCTATGGTAATCGTTATTGAGAAGTCAGTGCCCTCAAATATACTGACACTAGTTTCAACCTTCGAATTCAGTTCACCCTCAGGGTTGCGGAGGTCTGATGCCGGTCGCTTCGTGGAAAAAGTGATATTCAGATAAAACAGGTGGATCTAGTAGCCGACCCTAAATAATATTGGCATAAGGCTAGGAAGAAAGAAGGTTTATTAATTTTGTAATAAGCAGAAAACGAACCCAGCCTGAGACCTAATCGAATAATCTTTCACCACGCGACATGATTAAATCCTGAATACACGCACCTAAATACTGTGTCTTTAATATTAATAATATATTTTATGTACCAAATATCTAAGCGTATTATGCGCCTGTTCGGACCTTTAAGGCGATTGAAAATAAAAGGCAGCAGGTACTTGACTATGTGACTTTACTCGGGTGAATGAATATATAAAGAAATCTTTGCACATACATTAAAGTAATCATTCTCATTTATATGAACACAAATTATAGCTAAGCCTATCTGCGCAGGTAGCTGAACATTTACATATTTATTTATTTATTTATTAAATTGCCTTTGTAGACATAATATTATATTTCAAAAATCTACAGACTCAGATTTGGCGTAAGCTCCCTGGCCAATCGAATTACATGTCGACGCTGCGACGAAGAAGTTCCCGGGAGTCCCGCAACGCCGGGCTGGGACCTCGAGGCAGGAGGGGGCACTCCGCCCACGCGCTCAAGGACTGCCTGTTGATATACGGGGGATATAAAGATCTGCGAGGTTCTACACATGAACTATGGGCTTTTCATTACGGTAAGTAAAGTATGATGCAGTCATGCGACAACCTTTTTAACTCTGCCGCGAATGCTGATATGTCTTCCCCGCTATCCTGCCTTTGACCTACCTTGACGTCCAGGTCTGCGAGTGCACCGAGACAATAATTCGTAGTGTCGAATATTTCCTTTAAGAAAGTCGCTCGACTCGAAGTGCATACGCTTTTGGCTAAAGAAACGTTTTAGAATACAATTGACTAAGTACTTCTTATTACTATACCGTTTCTCTAACTGTGACCAGCACTGAACATAGTTTGAATCACTCACTGGTGTGTGCCGCACCAACCGTTCGGCTTCACCGGTGAGGTGACTCTTTAAATAGTGCATTTTTTGCACATTGTCTAAACTTGCGTTGTTCATCGGCGTACTTACCGCTAAAATTCGGTATTGTGATTTTCGGTAGCTTTGCGAGATTAGTTTTAGATGAACCACCGTTATCAATACATGTTTCAATTTGTTTTACACTGTAGCAGCCTTTACATATAGCGCAACAACAACACAACATACTACAGCGCCATCTACCAAAGTTACAATGAACTTCGGAGCAACGTAAAATAAGAAGAAATTACCAATACTGAATCGCGCAATAAAAGTTCTCGCACCGATTATCATATGTACAAGATCCCAACATCAACTTTTGGGCAGTGGCCCGCCAGTCATGATCCTCGGAATTATCATACATTTCTATAAGTACTAGTTGCTAAGGAGACGCCTATGTCCAGCTGTGGAGTGGTGATGATGATAGCAAGATGTATTCTGATGCGCAGAGTCGGAGAGCTGGCAGCAGGTGCGCACGCGTGGTGGTGGGGGTGGTGGGGGGGGCGGGGCGGGCCCGGCGCGCCACCGCCACGCCGCGGCGCTGCACGGCGCGCGCCTGTACGTGCACGCCGGCCAGTGCGACCTGCGCGACACGGCCGACCTCTGGCACTACGACACCAGTCAGTACCGCTCGCACTGCTCCTCATTCCACTTGTTCCTCTAGTAAAGCAATGTAATTTACAGCACTCCCAATTAAACCTAGGCTTCACCAATAGTCCAGTCGTTTTAAGAAATTACTGACGCCCCGCGAATTAGGTTTCAAGAAATCTTTGGTTTTTACTGCTTCGGTGGCGCAATGGCAGCGTATGCGACTGCCGTGCTTGAAGTCCCGGGTTGGATTCCCGGGTCGGACCAAATGTTTGTATGATCTGTAAATATTTGGTCTTATCTACGTATTTATGTAAGTATTTACAAAAAAAACGTATAGTAGTGTAGTACCTATAACACAAGCTCTGCTTAGCTTGGAACTTGGTGGCATTGTTTGTTAAATGTACGAAATATTTATTTGTTAATCATCGTTTCGCACCAAACCAAATTGGTTACAATACGTTACTTAGTCCATGCATCACTATTTTCTTAAAGTGAATTAATTATAGTTACACATGCATTGTCGAATCTATCGTCTCTATCGCTGAAGCTAAACAGTAGGTAAAAATTATTCCACATTGTTTTCAATATGATTTTGAAATTCCAAAGATTTTATTAACTTTATTTCGCTAGGCTAGCGTTTGTCTGGTTTGTCTGGTAATTTCAAATGTGATCTTAACCAATTCAGTTCATTTGTGACTCCACGTAACGAAACCAAATGAATCTAAATGAAGGAAACCATCTTGACTAAATATGTAGTCTAAATTCTTAATTATACTTCTTATAAAAGTATACGAGTAAAACCTCATCACTTACCTTAGTCAAAACATGACAGTGGAAAGGTTTTTAAAACTGTTCTAATTCAAGTAAACTAACTACTTTACCTTGATTCTTCCAGTATCTCGCATCTGGACTCAAGTCAGAACCCCAGCCAAGCTCTCCCCGAGCGCTCGCAGCGGTCACGCGGGATTGAGGGCAGGCGCTCACCTCTACATCTTTGGCGGAGAAACGCAAGGACACTCCACAAACGAACTCTGGAGGTTCCATTTTGGTAAGACAACTCAAACTAATTAACTTTGGCAGAAACAATTGTTTTTATCCCTGACTGGTTTATTTATTTATGTGACTAGTGGGTACAATTAAACGTTATTCATTTCGCAGCAACAGAAACCTGGGAACGAATAATCCAGTCTCTCAAGTGGCCATCGCCTCGCGTGGACAGCTGTGCCCTCCTCATCCCGGCCGCACCTCCGCGCATCCGGTCAGCTCCCATAAACAGAATGAACACAAATAGGCATTCGTTCAACACGCGACCGGATCCACCCGCCAGTCTACTTAAAGAAATCTCAAAACTATCTTCGTTCCACATTCGTAGAGGCGCACGGTGTTCTTATAGTGTTCTAGCTGGCGATAGAGACTCCACTGAGAGCTTAGTCAGACAAGAAGCTGCCGCGTTATCTAAGTCACATTCAGCGTACGTCATCGATAAAAGACAACCCGCCGATGGTGACGAGAGTCCAAAAGAAGGGGATCTGCCAGAATTTCGGTCAGAAATTTCTAGAGAACCCATTTCAGTTCCTGACTTCGCAGATATGATTCTTCCCACACCGATTTTATCACCTGTAGAAGCAACTAAGCTCGTCTATTTCGATTCAGAGGAAGAAGAAGAAATGCGACGTGAAGTGGACAACAAGAAGAAAAAAGATGGCATGTCGTCGGTTAAAGTAGATGGGAGAGTTACCGTGGTAGCTATGCCTAAGTCTGCGTCTGTCAGGTTCACAAAAGACACTATTATTACTGATGAAGAAGATACTGAATTGTCCACATCTGACTATGCAAGTGCGGAACGCGTGAATAGGCTTTCGGGGAATTCCTTAGGGTTTAGTAACCCACATTACTTAGGACCCGATGTGAGGAACTTGGGGATAGCGTTGACGCCTGATTCTGGTGTCGGACCTGGAGATATAGAACTTCAAGATTTGAGTGAAAGGCGGGCAAGAAGCGTTCCCAGAAATGGTGAGACTCAGCTACACGTGCTGTTGGTAGGCGGCAAGGAACCCACGCACCTCGCCTTGCTGCAGAACCCGCTGTCGATGTGGACCTACAGGTTGTTGTAACTAAATATTAGATCTTCGTCCATTAGAGGAACTAGAGTGTTCAGAGATTAGTAGAGACGTTTTCGATTAGATTATATTTTGAGCTCTAACCTTGAGAGTGATCTTTTGACATTTTTGGAATCTTGTGAACGACGCTTTTCGAAAAATTACGTCCAAATTAATTCATATAAAGAAATTACGAAACTTAGGTTAGAAATATACGATGAGTGCGAATGTTTTTTAATTGAAGCAAGCATAGGTAACACGAGGGATTATATTTAAGTGCGCAGATACTTACTGTGTGCAGTTGCCAAGGTTTGGGGCTTTCACATTTGTTACCTGTGTCTGCAGTGTATATACCGTTCCGTAGAAGTTGTCAGGTACCCCGGTGTGCCAATACTAGTGTAGATGTACCTTCGCAATTATCAAACCTACTCAATGCTCATCGATCGTCGCAATTACAATTATTTTTCTTATATTAAGCAAATTATTTCAATATTTTTAAGCGTTTACCATATTTTTTTACCTGTATCGGAAATTAGGTATAATATGAAATCATTAGTTGACATTACATTACGTTACTTAGCATTACATTTCATTACAACAGGTTACATTTTATTCCTTCTGTTCAAGTCTTGTTATATAACTATTGTCGTTATGTTGTGTTTTTTTACAATACGTTCCATAATTATAATTTTCCAGTGTTGCCAGGTTGTTATTATGTTAAACATTAAGTTTGTTTTATATTGTTGTATGTTGTTTTTATATTTGTATTTTTAAACTAGATATTAAATGTGCGTCTGCCTCAAAATATTTAAAAAATCATGAATGTCAATAGGTTTGTACTTAAAAACTGTTTTCATTACTATTGGCTAAGAAGCAAAGCACTTCTTCACGAAGAAAAGAAGGTGCTGAGCTGTTGAACTTTAATTCTGTGTCTCGATATGGCCAAGACCTTCAATAGAATTTGAAACATTGTGGGCGACAGGACGGAGCCCTGAGGTACATCAGCGTTTATTTGTTGAAAATCGGAGGAGGAAAATGCAGACGACAGCACAGTTCATGGCCGATATTTTTGACACTCTAGATCCAAGATATTGAGGGCGAAGACAAGAGTTTATCGCTCAACTCAGCCATGTTCTGGGCCGCATTTCTCAATGGAACTGTGAGAATCTGGTAGAGTTCAACGCCATGAAAACACAGGTGTGCGCGCTCTCTGTTAAAAAGTATTTACCCTTCCCATTATTCAGAACACTCAACTTCCATCACAAGATAGGCTTTATATCTCGAGTATAGATAATATAGATATCTACCGGGATCTCAACCCACGCGAGTACTTTGAGAGCGTCATTAAAGCGGCCTCGCGAAAGCTATATATAAGGCATACTGAACAAAGTGAGACGGTACTTTTCGCCCAAGGACCTGTTTCTTTATACGACCCAGGTTCGCTCCTGCGTACTGTTGCAGCGGCAAACAGGCCACATTATCAATAGTCCTGAAGCTACCAAGTCCCTTGAGCCTTTGCAGTTGCGTAGAGATGTCGCCTCTGCGGCAGTCCTCTATCGTCTTTATCATGGAGTGTTTTGACGAGCTTTGCCAACTGGTCCCACCTTCTTCCTTTCGCTACACGTGCTGGCTTTGGCAGTCACCGTTTTAGAGTGGCCGACCTACGCTCGGCTCTTCCTTCCAGTGTCGATCAGTTAAAACCTGAATCTCATATCAGCACACGTGTTTCGCTGCCACTGTGATCCCGGTCAAAGCATTTCACGAGGCCGCCATAGTGTGAGTCTCCATGCTGCATTGTCCACATTCGCAATGAGTATGGTGACCACCACTCTTGGATTCTGCTCATACTTTCCATCAGGCGGAGTAGTCATTTTGGTGACTCTTACAAAAAAAAGTTTAATTATAAACAAAGTTTTTTTAAATTGGAAACGGATTCACGAGGAATACGATACATGAAATTAGCAGTTGTATCAAAATCTACCAACATAAATAAACTTTTGAACTGTGCTGTTTAAAAGTTATTCAATCTACAAACTGATTAAAATCTAAGTATTACAGCTATCAACAATATTATATAAATACTAGCTGTCCCGGCAAACGTTGCTTTGCCATAAAAGGGAATATATGTTGTAGAGGCGGGTCAATAAAAATCGCGATGGAAAAATAGGGGTTGATTGTAGAGGGTTGAAAATCTAGGGTTGTATGTATTTTCTAATGCTGCATCATAAAAAAATAAAAATTAAAAATTTTGTCAAAAAAATAAAAAATAAAATTTAGGGGTGGACTACCCCTAACATTTAGGGGGATGAAAAATAGATTACAACCGATTCTCATAGATACCGGATAATCACAAAAAAAATCATCAAAATCAGTCGAGCCGTTTCGGAGGAGTTCGATTACGCACCCCGTGACACGAGAATTTTATATATAAGATGTAATGATGGTATGTGAATGCAGAAACATTTGAGATAGTTTATTTATATTATTAATTAAATCAGTTTGTAGAATGAACTGTTTTACACAAAACGGTTATTTCTTAGCAATAAATTCACAATTGCTCAACTCAAACTATTTTAAGAAACTTTCAACTATTTTACAACGGTTCTGTAAGAAAAATGTACGCAATAGAATGAAATATGTTTATTGGTTTTATTATTATCTGCATATAGTTGTAAAATATACCATTTTAGATACTTAATTTTGTAACTGGCAATAATAGCAGTACTTTTAACCCTCACAATGGTTATGCATTTGATGTTGTGTTATTAATTTATTAGTACTTTTTAAATAGTTAATGTACTTTAATTAATGAACTAGGTACCTATTTTTTTTAAATGTTCCTTTTTGTTATGGTTTTTGATAAACAGAAACGCAGGTTTAATGACGCATACTGAAATATTTTATTTAAATTGATGTGTTCGGACAGTAGCGTGGCAGAAGTAGTATCTGCTAAGACTGAGTAGCATGTAGCATTCTTTATTGACTGTGTACTGTGACAAGTTGCTATTCTATCCCCTGTTTGTAAAACACTCGATCAGGTATAGAGAACTTTTTGTTTTTTTTTATATATTTCTGATATCTAACACAACGCCATCTAGTGCCAAGCTAAGCACAACAACTGATATAAATACTGTTTTTTTTGTAAATTATACATAGAAAACATCCAAACTCCGAAACAAATATTTGCAGGTTATACAAAGATCTGGTCCAACCCGGGATCGAACCCGAGACCTCAAGTACAAGGAATGGTACATTAACACGATCGACATTCTAAAGTAATCAAATTTAAATCAGTCCATTCAAGTTGTTACTAGACTTCTTTAGTGCTATACAGGGTTATCAATATACAATAGTTCCGATTATGTATTCTAGATGGAGCTGTATGCTGGAATCTTTACCAATCACACCGAAGTCGAGTGCGAAGTAAAGTCACTGAATCTAAATACCTGTTTCTCATCTGCATTACTTGTAGTTTTAACACTTACTTCCTGTCAATTTTACCAAAGTTAAGCTAAATATAATGTAAAATGTAGAAACAGCATAATCTGGGTTTAACTTTTACACTACTTAGCGAAGTGAAACTTCTTTAGGCGCATGAGGTTAAATTTTTTACCGATGAAACGCGTCACGAAGATGTGCAGCGTTTTTGTCGAAAAAGAGGGAGAGAGCGATTGAGAGAGTGAGAAAGGGCGAATTTTAATTTAATATTCGTCATCTGAGATTGTACTATATTATTTTTTAAACAATATAAAATAAATGTATTTTAATAATTCTCTTTAATTATTTTTATTAATAATTAGTTTGTCAAAGAAGTTTCACTTCTGACATGTGTACTTTGTACGCCCGTACTTTTTTTTTAAAACACGTAATCTTTAAAATACTGAAAACCTTTCATTGATAAAAGCTGTGTTACAACGCTACGGTACAGAGTGATAGGGAGTATTTCTACGTACCTGGTCGGGTTTAACCGTTATGTAATATGACTCCAGGCCATTTTTATATTAAACTAAGATTGCGTCGCGCATGCGTTCCGAACGAGTACAACATTCAATGTTAATAAATGTAGTTATGTCGATGTTATTTCTTTCATTCACACACCCATTTAGAAATAAGGTATGATACTACATTACTTGGAGAATAGCAGGTAATCTCTGTTATTGCATATTGTTTTTTTAAGGAATAGGGGGAAAACGAGCAGTCGTATCGCCTGATGGTAAGCGATTATCACCGCCCATGGACATATTGTTTTTTCAAGGAATATGGTAAATAAGCTGATGGTAAGCGACCGCAACACCGGAGGCGTCACAATTGTGTTGCCAGCCTTTGGGGGATGGGAGTGGGATGGGGAGGAGTTGGGGTATGAGCCTCCGGTATCTTCACTCACTCGGTGATACACAGCACAAGCGCTATTTCACACCGGGATTCTGTGAGGCCATGGTATCACTCCGGTCGAGCCGGCCCATTCATGCCGAAGCGTGGCTCTCCCACGGTAAATTTTACCCGACGGTTTAGACTTTAGATGGACTGTCGTCTATAAAACAAATAAACAGATCAACTGTATTACGTTTGTTTGCCAAACTGAGCGTTTATGTTTGAAGGTATTTAGTGGCCATCAGTTGGACGATATCAAAAAGACGTGTCGAGGTGTCCGACGAGACAAGCAGTTTACTGTAAACATCAATGATCCGTCCATGTAGTGACGTCACCACCCCTATTGATCCCGATGGTGTTACAAGGGCCGACTAAAGGAAACTACGCGAAACGACAGCACTACAAAGAGAAGGAAAAATGGAAACAAACCCCATACCATCACGTCTGGCCTGCGTGCTATAGAAACCCAAACCTTTTTGGGGAAGGCCAATGTGCATTAATGCATTGCAAGCCCAATAAGCTGATCATAAAAATGAAACAACACGTTTAATTAAATGAATGTAATACATACGGCTACATATAAATAATTCAATTTAATAAACATTATTTAAAAAATTTCTACCCCATACATGGGGAGTCATACAGACATTAAATTAATCGACGATAATTCATACAAATGAACTGTGTTGTGCGGAAAGGATTCAATCCACAAGGTCGTGGGTTCGATTCTCATCGAGGACTAATATAGCACAAGGAGCATTGATTGACAAACTAGCACACTTTTATTTTAAGTAGACTTAGCATAGCAGTGAATGAATCATTTTTATACAACACATTGAACTAAGTTCTTATCTTTAAAATCTAAATTTATATTTGCCCTAACGAATACGTAATGAGATGTATTCTTAAACCTAAAGAAATAAACCAATAAATAACAAACGCAGTTCAAGTTTATATGCGACAGACTTAAGGACAGACACGATTCATCATGAATATGAGAAATTAATTATTTGTATAATTTGTTAACATCGATTTAAATCATATAGGATTACAACTGTGGGTCAATTCAATAATTAAAATAAGTAAAACATTGTATAATATTGTGTTTAAGTGAGAATCATCTCAATGATTCACTTAGTGCAATTAACTATATTGTAATACATTACTGTATTTATATAACATTAATATGTAACATGTTATGTTATGTTTCATGAGAAATATTATTGCAATATACAGGGTGTAAAAAGACGACTACCGAAAACGAAAGGGGCTGATCCAGCACCCCAAAACTTATTAAAAAAAACAAACAGTTATCTTTAAAAAAAATTGTAGCTTGAAAAAACTATGTGTCAAGATTTTTATTAATTTCAGAAGCCAGCAATGTACAACTTAACGCGCCCGCGCGCTCTGTCGCGGTCACTCTCGGTGCACTCACCCGGCCAGCTGTTTTGATATTAAAATACATTACTGTTTTATTGATTTTCTTTGTTTTTTGGTTTTCTAAATGAGATAATTAGGTATTTTGGGTCCTGTTATGTTTTACTAGAAAAAACATAAAACGACTTAGATAAATTAACATTTTTTTTTGAGTTTTTTTTTTCGCTAAACCTATTCAGTATCATGGTCTGATTGCAACCTCCAAGTTTTCGGTAGTAGTCTTTTTACACCCTGTATGTGATAAATATAGATCAACACGTTAGGTAGTATACATACATACGCAGGTGTTCACCTCTGAAAAAGTATGCACAAATGAACCTACGTGTTACATTATTATGATACATAATGTATTTGTGTGCGTGAAATTTTGAATGTTTTGTCTTATTTGTTAAGTATGTATGTATCTATGCTACTTTCTCCAAGTTCAAAAGCCCGTGTGGCTAAGAAATAATTATTCATACAAGGACTACAAACGATAATTGTAATTTTTTATACCATACAGTGCACGACAACGTCACGTATACGAGACAAATTTGATTGTTTGTTTTTTATATTGGTGTGTTTTTTTAAGTATAGGTGTCGTTGGCGGTAGAGGACCTTCGGGCTCCGGTAGCGGTCCGGTTACTGCTCGGTGTCCTCGTTGAACGTGATGTCGAAGATGACCTTGCAAGCCGCCTTCGCAGCGTTTTTGCGAGCCTCTTTCTTGTTCGCACCTGTAATGTTAAGTGATCATCTCAGGAGACCCGTAGTCTTTACATCGAGGGGTGAAAGATTAGTTTCGACGGTGACTAACGTCGCTCATGGATATTTCTCGTTTTGTGTCTTTTTATGATATCAATGTAGTCTAATTCGTAAACGTCGAAGTACAGTTTTTTTTAAAGCGATAGAGGAGAATGAAAGCGGTTAAATATTATATTGACCGCTAAGAGCGTTCCACGGAGGACAACATCATTACAAAAAGAAGGGTGACTGTAAACAAACCCTCCACTAATCCGTCCGGTCGGCGCGGTACGCTCGCTTCCTTTCTAAGAAGAGGTTTATGTGCATCGGTGGACCGTTATCTGAACGCGTCTCACGCAGTAATGTCAGAGCGGCTCAGTAGTTGCGCTGTACCT
Organism: Spilarctia lutea; assembly: GCA_916048165.1. Taxonomy (NCBI): domain Eukaryota; kingdom Metazoa; phylum Arthropoda; class Insecta; order Lepidoptera; family Erebidae; genus Spilarctia; species Spilarctia lutea. Next base: position 562,003 of record OU696480.1, read on the forward strand.
TTCCCGACGTAGGTGACGCCGTCCACCTCGAGCGCCATGGTGAAGACGTGGTGCGGCCCGTGCGGCGTGTCGGCGCTCGTCTCGCGGTACTCCAGGTTGGGCCGCATGTGCGTGAGCAGCATGCACGGGTGCAGCGAGCGCGCGCCCGCAGGCAGCTCCTTGGCCTTCTTGGGGGGGGGCGCCGGGGCGGCCGCCTCGCTCGCGCTCTCCGACGGCTGCCGACATGGAGAAAGGAAAGGGTTATAAAAATATGTTTAACGTATTCCTAAAACAGTGGAAGATCCCGCTTCGGCACGAATGAGCCGACTCGACCGGAGTGATACCACGGCCTCGCAGAAAACCGGTGTGAAACAGCGCTTGCGCTGTGTTTCCCCCGATTGTTGATATGCGATGCTGTGATATCGCTCACGATACTCGACAGAGTTTCACTGCGATCTTCCCGGACCGCTTCGAACGTTACGATTAAAGTAAGTTTCTTGAAAAGATTGCGGAACTACAACATCCACGATCGTGACGCACTCGATTATTTGTTTCCGTAACAGGTCCAGCATGCTAAACATAAGCTCCCGGAAGACCCTACACTCTTCGGAAACCCAAACAACAGTGTCTTTGGCATTTCCTCCAGAATGCAACTGCGCCTCCGACTGAACCATTCCTTTGGAACAACTTTCTTCAAGACTAATCGGGATAACTAAATTTCATCAAGTTGGGACATCTTCGATAGACATGACAAAAACTTCTAAGAAATGAAAAAAATAACTTCTAAATTGACTTACAGAGTGAGTGTATTTGTGCAAAAAGGAAAGCTAGCAGGTGATTTAGAAACTTCAGCCGACACATGTAAACAATGAAGACCTTGCAAATTGTGAGTAACTAAACAATAATTCACTAAGCTTAGAGTAAATGACTATAAAATGTAATTAAAATGTTCAAAGAGCTTTTACAGATGCGTGTGAACGTTTAACACCTACCCATGAAAAACTAAATTATTAGAACCTTTTTCTATTAGGCGCATTGTTGTGTGTGTAAGAACAAATCACTTAAAAGGTTAATTAAATAAATATGCCAATAGTATTAAGTCCGCTTTACATTACGTTACCAAACGTTGACCCCGAGTGTTTTAATTGTGTGAAAAAGCATGCATTATCTGTATTCATAATGACACCAATTTTGGATTGTACTTACGATTTCCTTATGATTTTATATATTTCATGAATCTATACAAATATATATAATTGGAGTGCGTTTGTAATATTTAAATAACCGCTTTTTACTACATGTATATTTGTTTACACGGTATATTTACTAAAATAAACTTTTTTCTCAATTCTTGTCAAAGGCTGGACAGATTTTGACGAGACTCTTACTGTTAAGTAGGTGATTATATACGAGGAGCGACTTGAACTAGCTTTGCCCCGCAATACCGCGGGTAGTCTCAGCTAGTCTATATAACAAAGGGTGAGTACTCACAGCGGAGTGGTTAGAGGGCTTGAGCTGCGGCACGGAGTGTCCCTCGTACTCCCACTCGGTGAACAGCTTGTGCAGGGCGAAGGACGCGAGCTGGATCATCGGCAGCGCCTCCTCGTCCCCGCCCGCCCCTAGCGCCCCTGCCGCCCCTCCCGCCCCTCCCGCCCCGCTCGTCGAGCCTGCCACAGCCACAACACACTGTTAGACGTACTGTTCACCACACAATCGATAATATGTAACCAATACTACATTCCAAGACTGGGTCGATCAGTGCAATTAGGCAAGCCTACTAATTAACTAGTAGAACTAAAATCATGCAATGAATATTATTAATAATTAAAAAATAACTAAACAAATGATTAAACAATGACGACCTTCTTAATTAAGCCACTACCTACCCCTTAGAGAATATAGTCATGAGTGCATGTACATTTGGAAGTTAAACAATGTGTAATACCTGAGTCGCTGTGGACGGCTTTGTTCATCCTCTTGATGATGAGGTCTCGTATGGCCTGCTCTGCGGCCGCGTTACGCGCCATCAACTTGTTGTCGCCTGCAACAACACAACAACAACCAACAGCTCAACAATTTGTGTGTGTGAGCGTGTGAACTTCCAAATATTGTTTTCATCAAAGATCGCTCAACAGTAATATATTTCGTCGATTTTGTTTTGCTAATGTATTCAAATGATTGATTTATGTTAAGTTTATTCATGTGCATCATAAACCACCTTCAAAAACTCATTGTGTGCTGTGCCTTACCTTAAAAAAGAGTCTTAAAATAATTCAATGGAAATAATATTAATGATTCGACTTACTTTTAAGCAAATATTACTATGCTACTAAAGAATTTCTGAGTGATAAAGATATATTATAAAATGCTACTGTCTCCCTAGGATAAGATCATAAGATTTAAAATTAGTACACCAGAAATGGTAGAATATAAGGAACATATTATAATGTCATAAAATCTTTTGTACCATATTTTAACAAATAAATATTTCTTTCCTTCGAATTGAAAGAGAGAGAAGTCTCAAAGCTGTGACAAGGAAGAAGCTGTGACCTTGACATTGGTGTAACATAATTTATGGACAGGCCCATATTTTTATTTATTTTTTGTTGACTATGTGGAAAATTTCTTCGTATCTTCAGCTCCTCGGGGACTGAGAAGCCAGGTATTTGGTGAGTCCATTAAACCCCACCCTTGCGGCCGGGCTCAGGCGCCCTGCTCTGGGGAGGACCCGGACCAAGTTATTTCAGGTCCCCCCAGGAACGACACCGCGTCTATAGATAGACTCTATCCTGGGGAAAGCCTGGGCTTCCCCCTGCCTGTTGGCCCAACCGTTACATGTTGCGACCTGACCGCAATTTCGCGACCAGACGACTCCTCTATCGCTGACAGGCCCTAAAGATATAAATAAATGTGTTACCAAATCCCTGGTAGACGTTGCCGTCGATGGTGAGATCAGCGCAGAAGGAGTGTGTGTTCGGTGCCTTGAATGTGTTGTACTGCGCTGGCTCCACTTTGAATTGCTGCCGACAAAACATTGAATCGTGACAAATTGACAATTAATTAAAATCATTTACCGTTTTATTACCTAAGTGATTTTAAGAAACTTGGAAAACTTTAGAGGTTCTGACCAATTTATAGGGTTCCATATCATAGGGTAAAACGGAATCCTATTACTAAGATTCCGCTGTCCGTCTATCTGTCTGTACGTCTGTCACTAAACCGTATCTCATGAACCATCATAGATAGACAATTAAAATTTTCACAGATTAAGTTTTCTGCTTCCAGTAGCTCTGTGGAATAACTGATATTCAGGTAAAACCGGTTGAACACGTAGCTGACCTGAATTAATCTTGGGAATAATAAAGGGCTAGGAAGATAAGGTTTTGAAAAAATTTAATATAGGTACATTTTATTTAATCATATCATACATTATGATCAGACTATTGCCATATTATACATTAGGCCAAAAAAAGAAGTTGTACTAACTTCTTTTTTTCTTTTCTTTCAGTTTCGACTACTGGATGAGGTGAAGTCTAGTTTATCTTTTTTTTTCTTTTTTTTTATTGAATTGTGGGCAAACGAGCAGACGTATCACCTGATGGTAAGCGATTACCGCCGCCCATGGACACCCGCAACACCAAAGGCGTCACAAGTGCGTTGCCGACCTTTGGGGGATGGGAAAGGGGATGGGGGGATGGGTTGGGGTATGGGCCTCCGGTATCCTCACTCACTCGGTGAAACACAGCGCAAATGCTATTTCACACCGGTTTTCTGTGAGGCCGTCTTATCACTCCGGTTGAGCCGACCCTTCTCGAGTCTTATAAGTAAATTCTTACATTGGTGACCTGTTCGTTGGGCATCATCTCATTAAGCACCATGAGCGCGTTCTTCGGAGTCAGCAGGCGCCGGAGGTTCTCGTTCTGTCGCCGACGACGCTCCTTGTTCGATATCTTCTTTACTGTAACATTATTTACACATATACCATCACTGGTGATTGGAAGTGATCACGTTTGGAGGAACCCGTGACAATATGGATGGTGATACGAAGTTGTATATATTTATGCATCAATTTTGATTGCGCGGTGCAGGATTAGTTGTTGCTATGTATTTCGACCGCTACAAGGCGATGAAGTACAGTTTAGTTGTATCGACTGCCTCTGTGGCGCAGTGGTAGCATATGCAACTGCTGTTCTTGAGGTATCGGGTTCGATTCGCGGGTCGGACTAAATGTTTGTATGATCTACAAATATTTGTTTCGGAGTTTTCTATGTAAGATATGTATGTTTTTACAAATAAAGTATATATGTATTTATATCAGTTGTCTAGTACCCATAATACAAGCTCTACTTAGCTTGGAACTAGATGGCGTTTTGTGCAAGATGTCCGAAAAAAATAATATATATATATATATAATATATTGTATGTGTATCACATTTTACTAATATATTCGCTATATATTCGCTAATATAATCGCTATATTCGATAGATTCGTAATAATGGGGTGACAAAGGCTTATATAAATAAATTTAATCAAAGAGCTATATAAATTTGTGGTATATAGCAAGTCTTTCTTAGCCTTTAAAGAATTAAATGCATGTATACATTACCTCCAGGCAACCTAGATTTCATCCAGTACGGGCGTGAGCTGTCCTCTGACTTAACAGACTGATTCGTTGCATCTTGCTCCATGGGCAAGTCTTCCTCTTGAGGCTGTATCTACACAAATAAATAAAATTGAAGTTGTACGTTTGTAATTTCAAATTAGCAGCTTTGTACTAAATGCATGTTAAAGTATAACTTACAGGCAAAAATACATTTTAAAATTTTTTGTATGCCTATCTGACCGATTTTGACGAGACTTGCTGGCAGATAGTTAACGATATAAGGAGTGCCTTAGGCTATTTTTATTTAAGACTAGCTTCGCACCGCGATATAACTTATGTTTATTGTTGTAAAGGTACACCAACAATGACGAGCAACACCGCGGGGCGCAACTAATTAAAAATACAAATGATTTTTTGCTCGATTTGTTACATTATTGAAATATCTATACTAATATTATAAAGAGGAAAGTTTTGTCTGTAAGTTTTTTTTTTTTTTTTTTATTGAATAGTGGGCAAACGAGCAGACGCATCACCTGATAGTAAGCGATTACCGCCGCCCATGGACACCCGCAACACCAAAGGCGTCACAAGTGCGTTGCCGACCTTTGGGGGATGGGAAAGAGGATGGGGGAGGGGTTGGGGTATGGGCCTCCGGTATCCTCACTCACTCGGTGAAACACAGCGCAAACGCTATTTCACACCGGTTTTCTGTGAGGCCGTGGTATCACTCCGGTCGAGCCGACCCATTCATGCCGAAGCATAGCTCTCCCACGGTAAGTATGTTTGTAACGAATTGGCTCAAAAAGTACTGGACTGATTTTAAAAATTCTTTCACCATTTGAATGCTACATTATCACTGATTAATATAGGCTATTTTAATTGTAAGGAAAAAAAAAGTATGTAAACTAATAACTGCAGGTAACACTGCGAGGTTCAGCTAGTTATCTATACAATATAATTTACATGAATGCGAATAGTGTAAATGACACCTTAGTTAAGTTAGTTACATTATCTGTCAAAACGATCACTTTGTATGAAAAATGTCGTATTTACAAACTTGTGACGTCACTGTTCTAGACTACTCAAATGAGCAATACATTTCAATGTTAATTGGTTAAAATTTGTAATAGAAATGAATATATATATGAATATATCATCACGCTGATACTAATAGGGGCGGAGCACCAATGAAGAATTCAAAAACTGGGGCAAATTTTCACGCTACGGGCAATAGAAGACGCAAACGAGGTTGCGTGGGTCAGCTAGTTAATAATAAAAGGTCTTCTTACCGGTATGGACTGCAGGTTGTTGTTAGGCATCGGCTTGCGCGGTCCTTGCGAGAACTGCTGTCAATATAAGTACAATCATGTTATTATTTATAATAATAACAGACAATAGACAACACACAACACATTCTAAACATAATCTCTACATTAAGTACTAATTATTAAAACATTAAACCACCAACATCCCAAGAAGACTATCATTTGTACTATCAACAAATTGAAGCTATATAAAATTTATTAATTTACAAATAATATATATGTATAATTTCGATAAATAACTATTAGATATTATTTTCTAATTTATCCCCAGTGCAGAATACATAGATAAATAATTTAATATTCTGATAGCTCATTATATGGTTTTGAACTAATACCAAACACACATTGTAGCTCTATGGTTAATTTATATATTATACTATTTATTTATATTTGTTATTTATATTGAACTGTGATAAAAAAAATATAATATACATATTTATCTGATAAACGTTACGCGACAATTATCTTTACGACGGATCTAACTAATTCAATTCAATAAATACATACCCATGCGTCATTTCGCCACAATACTACTCAAAATGTTAAAGCAGTCAATAGCCTGCTAGATGCAGTCTTAAACTGCAGAATTACTTGGTATATATGAAGGGTATCAGACATTGACTAGATGCAAAAACCTTTCAGTGTAATGCCTTGTTGTGTCTTGTAAGTTCGAAGATTTATGCCCTAATTGTTAACTGACACCTACGATGTATTCAAACTGGATCACAATCTACTGTCATTGTTAAACAAAGTTGTTCTGCAAATCCCATACAATGTAGGGAGGACGTACTCACTGCAGAGGCTCTAACGAAGGGCGGCGCGAGGCGCGGCGTGTAGCCCCCGCCCGGCGCCGGCGCGCCCGCCAGCTGGCGTCAGTCAGCCGTGTGGGCGATGCGCTCCACCATCCACTCACTCATACCTCCACACATACACTAACTGATCCACATATAAAGCGAGGACGCACTCAGCGATGACAACTGCACTGTGTCCTCGCTGAAAACTAAGATATAATGGTGGATCTCCATTCGACTTGCACACAGTGGTGGTGGTTTCACATCACCCATTGACATCCACATTCCTATCATGTCTATCACCCCGAGAAATTGCAACCGCATCGCTCACCACTGTGAGACTGATATAGACATTCACGAAAACTATTAGAGCTACAATTTACCAGGGCTCTCACATGCTAGAAATCTGGAGCAGCTTACTGTCTACTTAAGTCTAGAGAATGCTTTATGTTGACGAATGTCACGGTTCGTGAACATACTGCTTTCTCAACCCACTGAGCTATCCTCTGACAGTGCCCTGTCAACATCTGAGAAAGTCTCACCACAGGCAAGCTTATGTGTTTAACAAAGCCATTGGTGGTTGCCGAAATCCAACTAGACCACTTGCAACGTTACACTTGCAATAATCTCGAGAGATGTCGGTTGCAGATTGGTTGACTCAAGCACGGCAAGAGGGTAGCTGTTGACTTTATAAGGCCAGTATAAGGGCTGGTTGGGTTCCGCAATAAGCTGTGGTAACAGATTTCAAATTATATTTACATTAGACATTAATTATTATGTGTCCAATGTCATACTGGCATGTCTGGCTGGAAACTTGCAGTAACAGAAAACTACATTTAAATATAATATATAAAATAAAAAGGTTTGAAAATATATCATATGTCTGCCAGTGTAACATGACTTAATTAAATGATTTTGATGGCGTTTGTAATTGGGGCGAATTTGAAATGAGGCGAAAAGTCGCAACTTTACAAAAATTATTAGAGAATTTGATGAATGATCATTATAGGTAAGAAAATCTAGACTATAATTGTATATAGGGAAGAAATAATGAAACTTTAAACAGATAAGTATAGTGAAATTAATTTAATCTAATAAATGGCGCATTATCTTTAGTTAATAAAACAAAAATCTAAATAATTACCTCTCCCGCTACAAATCGCCCAGGTGTGTTGTAACGGCCTTGGAATCTGTTGTTATCTGTAGACAATATATAAAAAGCATTTTAAGATTGGCAGATGAAGACACATCACACTCTTTAAAGCTAAAGTATACAAGTTTTTAAGCTTAAGATAACTTTAAATTAAACTGAACTGTTGTTTCGATAGAATTATAACTATTCAGATAAGTTCTTATATTTTAATGATAAAGGGTCTCTTTCAATTCGGTTGGTTGGTTCAGCCGAGTCGAATGATTTCTCTCATCTGTGTATAGTTTCAGATGTAGACAGACATTTGAAACTATACACAGATGAGCTTCAGATATATATATATTTTTTTTATTTTCTTTTTGAAATCTACAATCAGCCCATCTGCTTTAATCAGATTTGAAGTTGTGCTCTAAAGACTTTTGGAGAGTGCACATCCAGTCATGTGTCAACTCTTTCATTTTTTTTTCCCCATTACAGGACTATATTGATGCTGTAGTAATTGAATATATGAAGGTGTATTGAAAATAAATAAGTTCATGATACACTATAGACGGACGAACGTTTATTGTAACAATTACACAAACATACAAACTACACAAGAACATAGAAGGAGTGATTTTTACAATAGTTTATAAAAAGGAAAAATTACTAAATTAGCACGGCGAAATATCTATGATAGATTAGGCTTAGAACCCGGACGGTACTGCCTGTCTCCATATGCCCGGGCTGTTGCGAGGCGCGTATGCGCGAGCGCAACACCGGTATAGTGTCGTCTCGCTCACACTCGCAGGGCTCGTGTTAGCTACACCGGCGCGCCGGCCGGCTGTTATAAAGTAAACAACTATATGTAAAATAAATCTGTTTGTCATGTAACCATATTTATTTCATTATTAAATTTAAGTAGAATATAATTATTTGTGTGATTTAAAGTTAAGTATACTGTAATAATATAAATAATTTTGCAAATTAATGATATTTAAAATACTACACACAAATAAGTGAACTAAGTCACTACATCGCTAATCGCCTTTTCAGCCGAAATACGCAGTTGTTTGTGTTTATGAGCTGTGTAGCCAGTTGGTTGCTATGTCGCTCAAGGCGTTGTTTATAGGACACAGAGGAACTCTTTATGTTCTCCTTGACTGTCGAGATCTCCAGATACTCATGCACTTCCATATTTCGGGTGAACCATGGCGCATTTATCAAAATTTCAAAAAATTTCAAATTTCAACACTTTGTTTTGAAACCGTTGGAGAATTCCAACACTTGAGTGACTCGCTGATCCCCAGAGTAAATGTCTCCAAACTTTTTGTTCGCCTGTTCTTTTTTAGCCCTTATATGAGCCCGCCAATTGAGTCTCCAGGTGCATGCCTAGGTATTCTTCAGAGCTTTAGATATAAAATCGATTTCTTTGATCCAAAAAAGTGTGCCTTTAGTTAGCATTTATTTATTATTTACTAGCTGACCCACGCAACCTCGTTTGCGTCTTATATTGCCCGTAGCGAGAAAATTTCCCCTGTTTTCGAAACATTCTTCATTAGTGCTCCGCTCCTATTAGCAGTAGCATGATGATATATAGCCTATAGCCTTCCTTGATAAATAGACTATCCAATACTGAAAGAATTTTTCAAATCGGAGCAGCGGTTCCTGAGATTAGCGCATTCAAACAAACATACAAACTCTTGAGCTTTATTATTAGTATAGATTATGTTACTATGTGCATAAATAATGAACCTAGCACAGCATAGCAGAAAACTCAGTAACACTCTTTGACCCAACCTGAGAGCTGGACTATATACCTCCATTTCGGCTTTTGCATATGGTACGGTTAGACCAAGTAAGCAGTATCTATACTGATATTATGAAGCTATAGATTTTTTGTTTGATTAAGTTTGTTAGTTTGTTTTATACTCAACTCTTTAATATTATAAAGAGGTAAAGTTTTTAACTTTTTATTGTTGTCGGAAGTACTGATCCGATCCTGAAAATTCTTAAACTAACATAAAGCCCCGTAGACCTAGCACACAGAACAGTTTGTGGATTACAAAGTTTTAACCATGTGTGGTTTGAACCCTCAACACTAAGCGCAGCAGAAAGATGCATGACAACCTTTAAATCACTTTGAATGTGTGGATAAAATTGAACTAATTTCTTTGGTATTTATTCTAATTGTATGGATTTGCAATAGTTTAGAGGGCATCTGGGGAGTGTCCGGCAGGGGTTTCATTCGTCGTCCAGATTTTCATTCATAGTCCGGGTTTTTTTTTTAAATATATTAAAATAAAATCATTACAGTTATAATAAATTATATATAGGTATATTATAATCATATGCTAAAATAAAATCTAGGTTCAAAAATAGTTTCTGTGGTATCCCTATGCACATTGCAAAAATAAATTGCACCACACGTTTGCTTTACTGCCGGTAGATGCTAAATCTATAATCTTTAAAAAAATATTGTGCCATTACTACAGTCCAAACTGAAGTTCTTTAAGAATTCTGTGACACAAGCTAACTGCTAGTTTGAGTATTATTTTAATAGCAGCCTGAAGTATGGAGGTGTTTACCGCCACGCCTCGGAGAGCACATTAAGCTGTTGGTCCCAGTTGTCATAAACATCAATGGCAATCATTATTTGGAAGTCAGGGCTCTCTAATATTCTGATAACTAGTTCAACCTTCGAATTCAGTTCATCCTCAGGGTGAGGAGGTCTAATGCCAGATGCTCAATGGAAAAACTGATATTCAGGTAAAACCGGTTGAGCTAGTAGCCAATCCCAAATGCTCTTAGGAATAATAAAGGCTAGGAAGGTGAAGATGATGATCAAGTTATAATAAAATCACTTGGTTTTATTAGACAAACACAGTTATTTTACTTATTTTGTGCTTTAACTTACAAACAAAGATCACAACCAGAAGAAATTATTACAATTGGTTCATAAATTACGAGTATTGACTACGAGCTATAACTGAATTTGTACCACAGAAAATACCCGAAGTGTATAAATATCAATGAGTAAAATACATAAGACTACTTGTAGAAACAATAATATCAGTCAGGTTACAATAATTAATGTATAATAGGCGTAAGTAACTTACATTGTTTATTGTATGACATCTTCGTGGTTTTGATGATCTGAGACACTTTAAAGCACTAATTTTACTGTGATCTTTTTGGTTTTATGAAAAAACTTGGAACAAATTGATAGATGATGAACAAAACAAATACAATGCGGCTAAGAAAATACCGCGTATCTTCTTTCTAAAATGGAGTACGCGAACCACAGAATATATATATATCAACATATATACTCCTAACAGAGAACAGACCACAGAGTATATTCTTGATCAAACAGATTACAAAATCAATCAATCAATGAAAACTTTCTCTATGAACGGAAATATGTAAGTATTGACGTACACAAAAAAAAAATAACAGCTAATTTATTTATTTTAATAAAACATTGCAAGTTAATTCTCTATCACTGCTAAATAAAAACATAGCTATTAACTACACAGTAAATGCAGATCTATAGATAATGCTTGCCTAAAAATTTACTTTTATTAGATAATTACATCGTATTACAATTGTTCATATCATTACTGACGCTGAATTTGATAAAACCTGTGGCGCACTTCACTAATCCTGCCCCCAACACTATTGCATCGCCTCAACACGCATTCGCCGTCGACCACAAAGACCTTCCGTTTACCGAGAGGGTTGCTACACGACGGCGGTCAACAAGTACATTCCAGTAGATTCTTACACCGTGTTTTATCTATGTCTCGCATACAAAAATATAACTATTAATCTTAACTTATTGTACCGTAGTCGATAGCAAGTTTTCGGGGACACACCGTCTGCTATATAACGACTGAATTAACGACCAATGACAATGAGCCTTAAAGGATTGCTAATGCCTTATGCAAGTAATTAGCGAGTTGATAGTTAGTACCCAACTGAGCTGCATGTCGTTCATGACACAGCCGAGCTCATCTGATTGTAGACTGATGAACGTCATCCAGGAATGTGGGATCCGCAGCACTTCTTGTATTCAGGTCTGAGAATACATTTGTTTTGGCTTTTCTATTTTTTAGCCGTATCACACTCCCCATCGAAGACGCGTTCCATCACATAACCATACTGCTGGGAAGTATAAATGCCTACGCTAAGATAAATAGCAATTCACATGACGAGTATGTCTGCCGCTATAGAACAGCGAGGCGTTCCTTTCTATTGAAAGGACTAAACTTTAAATGAATCTGAGAGGACCTTTGGCCCATCAGATTTGTCTAGCTCAATGGAAAATATTTAAACATGTTTTACTTAATATATAAAAATCAACCTTCCTAAAATGATGTCTGTTAGAATTTTTTTTTCCACCTTTGGTACCTGCCAATTGTGAAACGGTCCCGCTTTTAGTTTAGCGAATATCCATTCCTTTCTGAGTTTATGTTAGACTACCAATCCTAAAAAAATCATATTTCCTAAAAAGACGTAAGTGTGCTGTAGTGACCAGGATCTCAGTCTGTCAACCACTATGTCCAAATTTATTACTGTTTTGTTTTAGGGTCTTTTTATTTTAATTAAGTTATAATTTGAATCGTTTCTTTTTTTTTCTTTTTATTATTATTATTGCAATATGTCTTAAGGACATTCAGCAATATTTATGTTGGTTGAGATGTGGTAGCGTGTGAGATATATGTCCAGTGACATATTTTCATAATTTAAAAAAATCAGAGTGGATCCTGTGGTACCCTTTTTATCTGCGTACTCCCGGGAATATATCACCAATCATCAATCATTTAAAAAAACTTTTTTATTTATTTTTTATTTAAAAATTATTTTATATTTTAGAAATTAAACTTCTGAAAAATCATTTAAATTTCTAGATTTTTTTTTGGTTAGCAATGTTTAAAATGGAGAATGGAAGATGTTTTAGAACGAAACACAGCTTAGCTGTCATTTAATAGACGTTCATTTTAGATTTAGCAGCCAGAAGTGATTTCATTAATTTAATACTTACAAGTTTTAAAACCCAGAGTATTTCGTAAAATTCTCTATGTTATGAGTGTAATGAACGGTACGAAACTAAATAAAAACGGTAAATCATTAATATTCGTGTTATTTTCACAACAAATGGCGGGGATGTTATGACCAGTAGCCAAATAATAGCTCGTTAGTTAGAAGATTGTTAGTTAATACTTGAAAAATGTAATCTAACACTGGTAGGCAAAGTGCTCAGTGTCAGGTTTGGGAATTTTCCACAAAACAAGTAAGTAATATTGGTATTATAAGTGGTGTGTGATTTGCTGGCCATATATGGTACATTGCGAGCACTTGTACCTCGTCATAATAACATAAACAGTTTGATAAAACTTACACAAAGACAGTACTAGTATCGGTAGACTGTATTATCATCTTGTATAATGTAAACTATAGCTGAGACAAAGATTGTGAATGTTATTATTTGAGTAACTAGTTGTAGCAACTGCATACTGTGGTATTGTGAATTATTATTGTTGAATAAGTTGACAGAAACTTTGTGGAGTGATTCGTGATACTTGTGCTGTGGTTAATGAAGTACTGTACTATTCTAGTATTGGTAATGTTGTATAACTATAATGAAGTTTGACTAGTGTATTGTCGATAGACCAATTAAGTAAATGACTTGATCTAATGATGTACAGTTTATAAAATCTCATATGTAGTATACATTAATGATAATTAATAATAAATAAATATTTTGGATATCTTATGCACAATATCATCTAGTCCGGAGCTAAGCAGAGCTTGTGTTAAGGGTACTAAATAACTGATATATATATACATATATACTTACTTTTTTTTTGGAAATACATCTATATTATATGTATTTCTACATTAATGAAAGTAAGTCTTTGTAACACTTCTATACAATTAGCTAGTTTTTCAGTACTTAGTAAGTTAAAACCTTTGAAATAAGAATATTCAGTATTCATAATCTCCTATCATCTCTGTGATGATGTTTTGAGAATACAGTGTTAAAACCCCTATTAACCTTGTATGTGTTATAAAAGAGCGAACTATGCAAGTCAACAGCTTTTCAAAGAGAAGGAAACCTTGATGCAAATTCTCTTGCAACTCCTCTGGCCAGTGTGGTATGGTAGACCAAAATCTTCATTTCAAGGAGACTCCTGTGTCTAGCATTAAAATATTGTGGGCTGTTGATAGTGATGATGATTGTCCACAACCAACCAATCAATTTTTAATTGTGTCTTTAGAAATACTAACATCTACCAGATTTGTATCAATATTTTAAATGAAACAAGGTTTGTTTAATAAATGCTTATGTTTCAGCACCAATGACATAGACAATGTCTTCAGTCCACTGTGTGGTGGTGTGGGAGTGGCAGTGCAATGGGCAGTGGTTACCACACACACCAGGAGTTACACGGACATTGGAGAGAGCACACGCTAAGAAGTTAACTAGAGTTGTGCTGGCTGATGCAGATCCAGCTCTCAGAGGGCATTATGTTAATTTGAGGACTCTTACACAGTGTACTGACACACCAGGTAAGCTAAGCATTATTGTGTTTGATCATGACTAAGGACTTCTACACACTACACTATGCTGCCTAATCACATGGCAGGGTTATGCCACCTGGAACTTTACATCGGCATGAGCCGTGGAGCATTGTTTTAGTTATGAATAACCTGGTCACCATGCTAATGGTGTGTACGAGGCCTTAGAGTTAAAATTGATAGGCATTGGATTTGTGAGTCTTATAATTTCATACAATAAATGTTTCTTGTTGTTATAATTAATTTCTGTTGAGGTTGGTTTGTGGATGTTACCTAAGAAATATTGTAGTAAAAATTTTTTTTATACCTTGATTGTCGGTGCTTGTTGAAATTTGTTAAAGTATATTATGGAAATAAAACCTACTTATACTTTAGTCCTACCTTAATTTTTGATAATATCATAGGGTGAAATTGGTCAAATCAATTTTAATTAAATAGCGGGATGAAAGAACACACATGGATGCAGGTCATAAATATATAAATACTTGAAAATGCCCAAATTGAGGGGAGGGGTTGGGGTATGGAAACACAGCGCAGGCGCTGTTTCACACCAGTTTTCTGTATCCATGGTATCACTCTGGTTGAGCCAGCCCAATGCCTGCCGAAAAGTTAAAAAAAAAAAATTTTGATTAAAATTTTGATTCTAAATTGGTCCAGTCATTTTGGAGGAGTTATGTGACAAACATCCATGCAGAAAAATTATGTATGTTAAAATTTATTAAACTACGTTTGGTTTTAGATGGCGGTAGTACCGAGTGTGGTGTTCGTCGTTCTTGCTACAGCGTACAATCGCCAGCGGGACGTGGTGCGCGATGGGAGTGGGCGCGTTTTGTATCCCCACCACTTGGGGGAGAGTTAAATTATGAGCCTTTAGCTATGGAGGTAAATGTTACTTTGTATGTTTTAAAGCTGTTTATTTATGTGATTTGTAAATTAATAACCATTTTTGTACTTAATATTTCAATTTTGGGCCTCATACATTCTTGTGTGATTGATGCAATTCAATGTTGATTCACTGAAAAGACACTGTGTGAACTGTGTGTTCTTAGTACGAGTAGCATTAATCATTCGACATTATATCATTAGTTAAATAAGTCATTTTGTGTGCAACAAATAAAAAACATCAAATCAAGCAACGTCTATCATTCAGCAAGCTGTGTATGCGACAAAGATAAGAATTTCGTTTTCTTATACAAATCTTTATGACACATTTTATTATGTCGGTGGAAGTATAAATTTAGATAAGAGCAGCACAGGACCATTCGTTATGGGCAGCCTTGGGGGAGGCCTATGTTCAGCAGTGGACGTCTTTCGGCTGATATGATGATGATCAAAGAACATTATTGATTAATGGTTCTGATCGGCAACATATATTTGTTCAGCCAACTAGCTTAATAAGTGATTTAAATAATAGCCTCATCTCTTTATTAAACAATCGAAACAGCGTCGTTTGACTAGCTGCCGTGTTACGAATGGAGGCGAAACGTGAAGGTTAGTGTTTCTTATCTTCTGGGAGTGGTCCAGATTTGTTAATAACAGCAGCTCTCTGATCCCTTCCATCTCAAGCGCAGATTGGCACACCGTGTGGTTTTAGTCGGTCCGATTTCGACACACTACCCCGTCGTATACCCCGGGGGTGACGGTTCATGGGGGTTTCCACATATAAAAGAAGGTTTTCTTTTCGTTTTTTATAATTATAATAAAAGAAACTTAACCTAATCTAAATGCTAGTTAAACGGCGCCGTTTAATAAAGAGCTAAGCTTGGCTAGGCCGTTAATGAAACGACTAATTATACTAGTCGGCTGCGATACATATAAGAGTGTTCGAATTGTCAAAAGTATTGCATACATATTTATCTGGTCTGTTTGCGTGTACGTAGATCCAGTGCGTGCTAGAGGAGTCGTGGTCGACGGGCGGCGACACGGTGACGTTCGAGGGCTGGATAGCGTCCGTGGCGCGCATGACGGCGCGCGCGCCCGGCGCCGGCTCCGGCGCGCTGGCGCTGCTGCGGCGCGCGCCCGCCCCGCCCTACCCCCTCACGCGCGCAGACCACCCACCACCGCCCCCGGACCGACCGCCGCTTGATGGTAACTTATTTTTTTTTTGCCAGCAGCTCCGCGACTAAGAGTAAACTATGCCCCACGTTTAGAATCAAAACATATCCAAATTTAATTGAAATCGGTGTAACAGTTTAGCCGTAAAAGTATTACAGACAGGCAGACAGACTTTAGAATTTATAATATTAGTCTGCTTTCAGTCATCATTATCATGTTTCTAGTTTTAGAATTGTTGGAATTATGAAATTGAATTAGTCAGTATGTTTGAGGGTACTGAATTCCCAATAATACTTGCCATTGATGTTCTCGAGAACTGGATCTGTGTGCAAAGTCATCATCAAATTCTTAATGAATAACGACAAAAACCATTTTTTTTTTTAAATAACTCATTACTTTCTGTAAATACTATGTCGCTATTAAGTCGAGAAACTAAGCACGCATAAAACGAATATCGGTTGTGCTAAGTGGGTAGGATCATCACCATTGTAAAATCCATTGTATAACATTTGAACTGCACTATTAACCTAGTACTTTAAGCGGTTTCTATTGCACCAAGTGTTACGGGTTCAAATCCCACATGGGATAAAACTTTGTGTGATACGCAAATAGTTGTGTCCGAGTGTTCTTTATGGGATACAAAGTATTATGTATCTTTGTAAAGACTACACAGGATGTATATTCCTATTACCGATGTATATGATTATCGAAAAAATATGTTGTTTTAACAAACTATATACACCTATATATAACAAAAAAAAAGGAATTCAAGAACTGGACCAAATTGAAATGGGACCACACGGTTTACTTTCAAATAAAAGAGGATCATCAAAATGGTTTCACCCAGTCAAAACTTATGAGGTAACAAACATAAAAAAGTACAATCGTTAATAACCTACTAATTTTTTTTAGTCTGTTAAAAATTTCTCATCTGTTGTGTCAGGTCGTCGGCCCCGCATCCCCCAACAGCACACAGGCTCCAGCGTGCACTCGGTGCAGTCGCTGCAGTCGTTGCAGTCGCTGCAGTCGTCGCAGTCCGCGCCGTGCAGTCACAGCGGCACCCGCAGTGCTTCGCCACGGGAACGCAAGCCCGGCTTCCGACAGATACTGCATAACTTGAACATATTCAGTGAGTATTTGCCTCTATGATCTTTCCTTAGAAAGAGGGGTTTAGCCTAACTATACCACCCATTTACCATCTAGTTATCTACAAACCGGTCCCGAATTCCGATCCTTCAGTAAACATGTTCCTGTGGAAGTCGCCACATCTAGGGTCACCACTGTGGAGAAACGGGTGTCATGTCTCTCCAACACAAAGGGAGGATCCTCTGACTAAGCGTGACACTTTTTCAGTGCATAAGCGTGTCTCGGTTTTTTTTAAAATAAGAAAAAAATAGTAAAAATAAAAATATATTGTAGGTCATAACAACAAACAAGGTGTCCAGCATGAAGTCAAACACAAAGAGGAAGTGCAGGAGGAGCCGCGGACGGACACAGAGTGCAGCAGCACGCGCTCGGGCCGGAGACACAGTGTCGACACCGTGTCCACTTACCTCAGCCACGAGAGCAAGGAGAGCTTGCAGGTGAATTTACTTCTAAATAGTTACAGCTTATATGTAAAGCAAACTGTACCGTGTGACCGTGTTCAATCTAATGATCGATAGATGGCGTTGTGCCGATCGTCTGAATCGCGATTCGACCAGTTTTACGTAACACGTAATATTTATTTTTATCATGTTTGAAACCAAAGGCAGTTTGATGTGTTTTAATTAATAGATCGTCTTCCAAACAGTATTTGTATGTGCAGCAGGCCGCAGTGGGCGAGCTGCTGAACTGCAGCGCGGGCAGCGACGACGCCTTCGACGCTCCGCCTCCACCGCTCTCGCCCAGCGCGGTCCACGCCGACATGGCGTCCTCTGATGGGAGCATTGTGGGTGGGTAGATACTATTATTAGCTTTCAACTTGTAGTAGTTATGGTTTAGTCTTCGATTTTAATGCTAAGTTGAATTCTCTTCTTTTAGTTTTGCTTATTATGTTTAACGGTCGGTTAATGCGTATCGTCAGGAGCGGGCTTATACACCGACTGTCGGTGAAGCACTGAAAGTGGCCTTTAGGTTCAATATGAGGTACTACTAACCGTTGTATACGTGTCCAGGTGTGGACGAGGCGTCTCGGCAGGTGAGCGTGTGGGTGCGGGCGGCGCCCTGCCCCCAGTGGGGCGCGCTGTGCCCCGCCTGCCTGCTGGCGCTGGGGCCCGCCGCCCCCGGCCCGGGCCCCGCCGCGCCGCCCTCCGCCGCGCCCGCCGGGCCCGCCGCGCCCGCCGTGTCGCTCGTGGGCTGCCAGCACATGCTGCACCTGCACTGCCTCAATAGACAACTGGAGGCTTTGAGAGCCAATCAGGTACACCTTGATGGACCCTACTCACTTTGCTGATTTGTACATTATATGGAAATAAAATTTGCGTACTACCAATAGAATATGCATGATGACAGTAACCAAAATCTTAATAGTTAATTACCAAAAATAAAATTAAAAAATACAGAAATTCGCCCTGTTAAGTTGAACACCAATCAGAGCGAGTTACGTCACGTTTCTGTAAACGTCATTCTGTTTGAGGGTCACTTTATTCTTTATAAGTGCTATAAATGACACTGGTAGTCAAACGGTGACGTCACGTCTATGACGAGACGTCACAATCAGACGCAGTTAACGCGACAAAACGAATGCTGTCATTTTTAGATTGGCTTTCTGTGCGAGGGTAGTACCGCCGCTGTCAAACCGACCCAATCGTGTTAAACTGGCGTGGCTAAATACCACTCCCTACCGAGACAGTCCAGTTATGATTTATAAAAAAATATATAAAATGTTGAAATAAGGAACGAATGAATACCAACGCCACGGTTGTTCCAGGAGCCGCTGTACATCGAGTGCCTGGTGTGCGGGCGCGTGTACGGCGGAGGGCCGGGCGGGCCGGGCGTAGGGCCGGGCGCCAGGCCCAGCGCCGGGCCGAGCCCCTTGGGGCCGGGCGACGAGCAGCCCGCCGGCTCCATGGCGTGGGCGCTGCAGCCGCAGGCCCTGCCGCAGCACCCGCACTGCACCGGCTCCATACTCGTCACTTACAAGTGCGTGTGCTACTTTATCTATTGCTCCGATATTTATTTGCTCGACTCGAGCTTTCTACATGCTTTGTGATCATGTAAAGCATATAGTTAAATGATTGTTATATTATTGACACAACGCGTTGTGAGCGTTTACGTAAGATTAGAAACAGCTGCTAAAATTTAAAATTCATAACTACGTAGCCACTTAAGTATTTAGATGTTTTACATGGGCAGTGACTGAAAAAGCATTTTAAATATTGAATTGTAACATAGGCCTATGAAATTTCGTTCTTTTTTGGCAGGTAGTGTTTATGTTTTAATTAAATATATTTTTATGCCTTACTCTAGTTTCCAATCGGGTCGTCAAGGTCCCCAACACCCGATGCCGGGTGCTCCGTACTACGCAGTGGGCTTTCCACGACACAGTCTCTTGCCCGACACTACACTCGGACGGCAGGTCAGTATCAATTTTTCTGTATTAGTTTTTAATTTATCGATCAAATAAAAGGTTTTGAATATAAATTTTGATTTCGAGATGATGTGATATTTTGTTGTAAATTTACTTTATAAAGTTTAAATCTATAGCTATACTCGATAGGTAGGTATTCGTGGAGATCTGGTATTATCCCTCGTAAATATTTTTGTTACGGGTGTAGCGATCACCTATTAGCGAAAATGTGCATATTATCTGAATATGTTAGTTGCAGTATTTCGATTACGCGATGTAGAGTCTGTAGTTGGGACGTGGTTCGGTTCGGTAACGCTAGATGGCGCTTGTCTCGCAGGTGCTGGAGGCGCTGCGCGCGGCGTGGCAGGCGGGCGCGCTGTTCGCCGTGAGCGCGTCGCGCACGACGGGGCGCGAGCACGTGGTGGCGTGGCGCCTGCCGCCCCCCCCCTCCACCGCCGCGCACTACGCGCCGCCCCACGAGCCGCAGCGCTTGCTCCGAACCGCCCTGGAGCGCCTGCACCGCCTCGTCGACCGGTGAGCGCCCCACCACTCCTCGTACAAACGACATCATCATCAGACGTCAACAGCTGGAAGAACCGGTCCTGCGCTGTAATTCATCTAATGATTTTCCGCGACATCCCACACTCTGTCTTCTAGTAATCGATCGCTCTTCAGAAATGTTTGGTCCCATCGGTCGTCTTGTCTGCGACCAATATTCCCTCATATAACGATGACTAACGAATAATCATTCGAATATTACTAAACAAAAATTCGTCACATCGAAATAATTTTTAAGAAAGAGTATTTATTTGTATCGTAACAGTATTTTCACAGCATTTTGACATTCCTAGTGAAAATTAAAAGACTGTATATAGATCTTTATGTATTTAGTTACGCTGTTATAATTTTACAGATTGTTTTTTGTGACAGAACTTTACTGACAAAGATCCTAAATATATATTAAACATCTGTCGACGATATTTTTAAAGTAATGAATTATACATAAAAAATAATCAGTAGTTACACATGATTACACATTACTAAAGATGTCCTCGTTTAATATGCATTAACTTCCAAGACTGGATTAGCCATGAAAAATAATTCTTATATTATATTAAATATCTAAATAAAATTAATATTTTGACGCCTCATTAACGAAAAATTCTAATAATCACGAAAAATTATTAACCAAGGGAAAATATTCTTTCTTTCTGTTTCTTAGGAATAAAGGGCAAATATTAAAATATGCCAAACATATTATTTGACAGCTGACAAAATTTAGGTAAAAATGTTATGTCAAATTCAATTTTGACGGTTGACGGCGACGTCAACTTGACTACTGTGTTAAGTGATCAATATTTTGGTCAGCCTTTCAGCAACTCGATATATGATTAATAAATGTTCTCAAATAAATACTACAAAAATGATAGCAAATTTTGTGAAATATAATAAAATATTATCTTATGTAGATTTGTGCAATTTTGCTAGAGGTACTTTGCGCCTCTAAATGTATTTGTAAGTCTTCCACACGATGTAACAAAGTTCTTCCCACTAAGTTAAGTTATATACATATATATACGGTAGCTATATTATAACATAAGAGACTGAAATTATACAACGTTATATAGAATATATAATTATTTAATTATAATCTCGTGGAGAATGATATGTAACGATTCCTCAGGGTGATATGACGATGTGGGTGTCAGAGTTTTGTTTTCTTTTACAAAGTTTAGCGTCAGTAAGTTAAGTTAATCGATTATTAAATCGATAAATCAAATGGACTCCTCGAATCAATTAAATCGATTGTATTATTTTTAAATATTATCTATATATATAAAAATTAAACCCGTTTTCCGTTGTCACGACATAGCATGAAAACGGCTTGACCGATTTGGCTGATTTTTTTTTTGTAGTTTTCTAATACTCTGTACAAGGTTCTTACGGAAAAAAATATTAAGAAAATCTCTCAGAAGGATTGAAAAATATACATTTAATTTTGCATATTTAAATAAAAGCGCGTTACGAATGCAACGTCATTCAATTTAAAACAAAAAACTCTGTGGTGATCTATGACACCACAGACCTAACCGCGCTAATCGATTCCAGTTCAAATTGAATAGGTACGCATACATAAGATAGGTCAGCTATACAAAATAAAGTAGTGCATCAAATTTACGCTAAGGCGGTACGAAGTTCGCCGGGTCAGCTAGTACATAATATATGTACATTTAAAGTACCTACAATCTTCCAATAAAATATGAATTTTTATGTAGAAAAAATCTTAATAATAGTATTTTTTAAATAAATATTTTACTTTTGTTTATTTCTTATACGGTGGAGGATTACAGTCCACTGTTGTGCATGTGCCTATTTTTAGAAAGAAAATTCGATCCCCACATATTATAGAAATAGTATGTGAAGTCTCCTGACACAAAATATATTTCTAGTGTAGGAGTTGCCAACATTCAGCAGGAAACTGAAACACAGTCACACTGTTATAAAATATAAGAATACTCTATTTATTGTAGATGGTTCAACATCCACGTCGTCATATCACTCAATAATACTATCAGTATTTAGTTGTATAATAGAATATTGTATTTAGTTAGTGTGTATGTATCTTGCCAGTATGAGACAGTATAATTTATGTTTTACAAACAGTTGTTAGATGACGTTTGTGTTGACAACAATTTTAGAATGAAAGTTTCTGAACGCTGAGAAACTTAGAAAGACATAGAGAGCAATATTATCCCTAAAACTTAAAGTGTACATGTAATACTCACATGCTTATGTGTTCAAATACCTAATAAAAATACAGGATTACCTTTTAATATAAAATAGAAAACACCCAAGGCTGAAATGATAAAATTCCTTCTAAATTGTTAAAAAGCACCCACAATGACCCCACTAGCAACTAGCGCCATCTATTAACTCTTGAACTGTAGTGCCTTAACTATAATTCAAGTAATACTTTAATAGCGAATAAATCGTACCACAACTATAAGCGTAAAGCTGAATTAATATGCCAATCTAATATGAATCGTATGGTAATTGACATAAAGGTCAGATATCTCTAACATAGTAAATAAAACCTCTTTATATTAAAATAGAGTTTATTTTTCAGCTCAACTATTACTTTTAAAAGTATTCCATTGTTATTTTAATTTTATATTGTTAATTTAAGTTTTCAATCGTCTTCCTGATGCAACTCTCTTCCTTTAAGCTTTATTTTATTGTTATTTAAATATTATGCATAGATAAAAATATTTTAGTTCTAAGTCGAGCATTTATTACGCAATTTGTATCTACTTGAAAAAATCAACATGCTTCAAACCTTTGCTCAGCCAAATGACAGCTTTATGACAATAAGATGTTATGTTTATGTCATTTAGATAAATGTGACAGCTAACGTCAAAATCGACCGCATTCTTTTAGAAAAATTGTAAAAAAAATATTAATACGGTTTGTTATCCGCTACTAATGTTCTTGTTAATTCCTAGAATTAAGTAAAGTTGGTTTTAGAAGAGTGTTTTTGTCGGTAATATATTGGGTAGTATTTGAACCTGCAACCACTCAATTGCAAGCCTGATGCCTTAACTAGGACACTGCGCCACTATAATGTATGTTAGTGTTGCTAAATATTACCATCGAAGTTGAGCAAAGCAAAAATTAAAATATTGCCAACGCGCATATAGCCAAATGTTGCCATATTGTAAAATAGTAGTTTGCCAAAGTGAACAGATTACTTTGGTTTATGTATGTGTACAATAATTGATTAATTTAACAAATATTTTTATTGTTTAATAAATATAGTTATTTATATTTTTAGTGGTTTTTTACTTCTTTTTCACGACCATATGATCCCAAACTAGACAACGACACCAACCAAAATTTATTTGTAAATACTTGATTTTTTTAGACAGACTACACCGAGACATGTACTGCATGTATAACTGGCTTAATCGGCCACCTCATGACCATATTATTCTGAGTGTTCTTTATGTCCATTTCATAAATGTTTGTAAAGTCACCTGCGATACAAGATATATTCTCAAAGCGGGAGTGTTAAAAAAAAAATTAAAGAAACAAACGAACTTTACATAAATATGTTATGTCGTAGATGGATTTCGAATCAACTACATTTAAACTACCTAAATGTGTATCTTCTCGGTTACCACCTCACACGCGTCAATTGGTATCTTAGCATACCGAACTCGAACCGACTTAAACTACAAAGTTCCACCATCAGATCTATTGAAGTCTTTGTGAACCCCGGAAGACTTACCCTTTGGAACATCCGCCTATTGAGGATGAACTTTTTACAGGCACGTTTACTTAATGAACAGACTTACCAACAAGTCTGCTCTGGCCACTCGCGCTCTTGCTCTGTTCGTCTGTATGAATGAGTGAGTAAATGTAAGAATGAGTGACCGACTGAGGTGACTGGATAGACGTATAAACTACATCCGCCTAATAATTGAGATGACATAAGATTCATTGAATCCACTAGCTTATTTTTACCGACTTCAAAAAGGAGGAGGTTTTCAATCCGACTCAAATTTTTGTTTGTTTGTTTGTTATGTTTGTTACCTCAGAAATTTCGACTGGCCTGGCGATCAATTTTGATGATTCTTTTTTATATGAAAGCTGGTGCTTCCCGCGTGGTCCTATTTCAATTTGGTCCAGTGTTTGAAGTCTATACCATGCTGACCAGACTGCTAAAAATATAGATTTCTAAATATATATTTAGGAACATGTAATTACAAAGTATATAGGTAATGAACGAATTACATATTTTTATTTCCGTGGGAGAGCCACGCTTCGCCATGAATGAGCCGGCTCGATCGGAGTGATACCACGGCCTCACAGAAAACCGTGTTTCACCGAGTGAGTGAGGATACCGGAGGCCCCCCCCCGCCGGGGTTTGCGGCGGGGCGGTGTGTCGGAATCGAACCGACTAAAACCACACGGTGTGCCAACTCTGCGCCTGAGAAGGGAGGGGTCCGGGAATCGCTGTTGTTAACACGCCGGACCCCTCCCAGCGCCTGCCCGCACTGAAGCGGGCACCGTTTGCTGTTAAAATCTCGATTTAGGCGACGCACGGCACACGCGTACGTCGCCCCCTCGCGGTTGGCCTGTAATGCGGATGGAGGGGAAAACCCATCCCGTCCATCCGCAGCCACACTCAGGGCGGCATGAGGCGCTGATAGGCGCGCCTCCGCCGCCCCGTGCGCCGGCGGCGGATCGGGTCCGAGTGGATATCGTCCTCCCGGGCCTTCTCCGCCGCCTCCTTCTGCGAAATTACTTCTTCGCAGAAGGTCGCGACCGCGGTAAAACTGCTGTCGCTACCGGCCATGGAGCGTATGATGGCCGGTAGCGACAGATCTACTCGTCCGATGACTGCAGTGAGGGCCCGGCGCTGCTCCGCCCAGGCGGGGCAGAACTCCAGCGTATGCTGGGCCGAGTCCTCACTGCAGTCGCAGTGGTGGCAGGCGGGACTCAATTCCCTCCTAGCGACCGAGTGCAGGTACTTTCCGAAGCAACCGTGCCCGGAAAGCACCTGCGTCAGCCGGAAGGAAAGGGTCCCGTGCTGCCGCCCTGCCCACTCGAGGATGACCGGCTGGAGCGCCTCCAGGGTGGCAAAGCCAGCGCGTGAAGCCTCCAGCCGGGACGACCAACGAGCCATCGTGGCTCGGCGAGCGGCTTCACGCCAATCGCGTACCTCTTCGGGCGGAGGACGATACCTGTTCTCCGCCCGATATTCAGCCGCTCGCCGATAAACTTCGGCGAGCACTTCCGCCTCCAAATCCCACGGGGGTGTTCCGGCCAAGGCGCACGCCGCCTCCGTCGACACGGTGCGGTATCCGCGTATGGCTCTGACCGCCAATACCCTCTGAGGCCGCCAGAGGCGCGCCTTTTTCTGGGCGGTCAGAGCACCGGAGGCCCATACCCCAACCTCTACCCCCATTCCTACTCCCCATCCCCCAAAGGTCGGCAACGCACTTGTGACGCTTTTGGTGTTGTGGGTGTCCATGGGCAGCGGTAGTCGCTTACCATCGGGTTATGCGTATGCTCGTTTGCCCAACTACTCAATAAAATTAAAAAAAAAATTGTTATATTTTTCATTTTCGTGTACCCAATGTCACTCTCACGACTAAGGCGAACGCTACACGGAAGATCCATATTGTGATCCGTCAATATAAAATATCGGATCATGATATTTATTGAAGTGTAGGGTAGTGAATTGACGGATCACAATATTTATCGCTGGATTTCTAGAAATCCTTGTGATCTGATCCCAGATCTTGGATCGTGATATTTATCTTGCGTGTAGTAGATATTTATCGCATCAATATTGATCGCGTCAGTACGCAGCGAAATGGCAGCGATGAAGGACGTCGGTGACACCGCGTCTGCGGGTTCCGCGTCTGCCGCGGTGAACCCGTGCCACGAGCAAGAATCCATGACAGGCGACAAGATTGTTTTGAAAGAGTTTATTCTCAATTTAGAATAAATGCCAGAAGTTTGGAATAGCGGGCATGTAAATTATAAAAACACAATCTTAAAAAACGAAGCGTTAAAAAACTACTTACCATTTATAAGAGAATGAAAAGTGATGCAACTATTGACGACATCAAGAAAAAAATCAATTCATTGAGATCGAACTATAGGAAGGAACTAAAGAAAATAGTTGATTCTAAAAGGTCCGGAGCTGGGAGTGGCGACGTTTACCAGCCCAAGTCATCTTTCTTCATCCATCGCTTTCTTTTTACTCGTTTGTTTAAAGAAAGGGCTAAAATTATTGCCACACAAGCTCTAATTTTCCTCCGTCTAGGGTCCATCACGTCTGCCTCGTACAAAGAACGCTTCAGTACTGACGCGATCCGTATTGTAGGTGTAGGGTGTGCTGTGATCCGGCCCGAGATACGAAAGTAAATATCATGATAATTATCACAATATTTATTGTCGTGTAGCGTTCGCCTAAGACGAATCTATTGACATCACTCACATAAAAATACGACAAGCCGTTTAAGCTCTAGGGCATGCCAAAGAAATATACACACGTACACTCGAAAACATAACCCTCCCTCTTTCGCAGTCGGGTAAAAATGATTGCTTTCCATTTTTGTATATTAGATCTTTAATTTACGCAACGGATTTTAATGCGGTTTTCATTAATGAAGATTCTAGAGGAGGGTTTGTATGTACAAACAAAATATGCATAAATATTTGTAATGAATAGGAAAACTTGCAACAAACATACCAACCCGTCCGGCCTGATATAGTAGGCCAGTAGCTTAATTATAATGAGATGGTTATGTCCAGCAGTGGACTGCAAGGCTGTTGATGTGACGATGATAGAAAGGAAGCTAGTGAATTTCAAAGCTTTCTATTTGAAACCGGGTCGCTAGTACTAAAAACATAAACAAAATATGGTTTGTACTTCCCACTGTCCTAATACGTCTCTACATACGGTAGCCTAATTGATAACACGAGAAATACATCTTATAACGCCGATATTTGCAATTATTAGTACTCTTAATGCCTTAACATAAAGTTCTATTTCGCAATAAAAAATTTTAGATAACAATAAAATACAGTACGAAGTACAGTAACGATTTATTAAATGAAATAACTGATAAATGTAATTGGGTTATTAATATATATTAAATGTGAATTGCCACAGTTGTAAAATAATGGAGGTAAGCAGACGTCTTGTGTTAGAAGATATCTTAGATGAAAAACAAATTCAAACTATTTTGAATCGATCCATTGGTGGCAATGTCGCGTGTAACGTGAAAGATAGTGAAATAAAACCAGCAATGGACGGTTTAGCCGGCTTTCTAGGTGATCATTGGAAGGCCGTTTTATATGTAAATGTTGAAGGAGAAATAAAGGAAATACATTTGTTTTTGAAGCGACTTCCAGTGGAGAACAAGGCCAGGATTGATTTCATTAATACTAATAATTATTTTAGAAGAGAGGCTTTGATGTATAAGATTTTTGATGCGATTGGTGATGGTAAGTCAGTCTTATAAACAATTCATTGTATATAGAGCTTAAGCAAACTAAGTGATACAGGAAGGGCCAGTTTCACCAGATCCTAATTAACAGATAAGAGTCACTGACATGTATATGGTTCTCTGATATAAATATCGTTTGAAACTTGTGCAACCGAAATCTACAGTTTTCTGCCAGATAAGAATGGTCTATTAACTACTTTATCATCAAAAGGTCAAACTGACCCTAAAAAGTATTATCTTTGTTTGTTAACACGCGGGTCACCTGATCTGTTAGTGAGGATCGCCGTCCATAATTACGTTTCATTGTCTTTACTTCTGGAAGTTCCGAGGACCACAAGTTCATTCGTCAAATTAACGAAAGATATTTCACTGCGATCTGTTCTATATTTCGAACATCTGACACACAAGTTAATAGTTCAAACTAAGTAGAGCTTGTATTATTAACAATGTAACAGCTAAATTAACTATTAAAATACTTACATCCTTTTACTAACTCCAAAATATATATTTTCATTTTTATACAAACATTTAGTCGGATTAGTGAATCAAACCCGAGACCTCAAGCACAGCAGTCACATACTTTATCATTGCGCCACTGTGGCCGTCACCAGTAAGCATTGCAACTAGATACCGTAAAAAAAGAAATGCAATAAACGTTCTCATTGCGAAATCTAAAATTCATGCTTTTTCTCTTCCAGGTCCGTATCAGTTTTGCGTAAAAGCCTACCTCTACACGGACTCGATAATCGTGATGCCATATCTCTCAGTAGAAAACTATGCCTGTCACTTTTACCTATACACGCTAGACCCAGAACAGGTTTTCATAGCTACAAAGTCTATTGCACTCTTTCATGCCGCGTTCGTTAATTATGAGACGAAAAAAAGCATCAGTCTAAAGCGTGCATACAGTAGTTTACAGGAGTACGAACATTTATTGAAAGAACCAATTTTTCGCGACTGTCCATGGCTGAAAGCGGCAGCTAAACTGTCTGCAAATCTTTTAAAAACTTATTCCGGAAAATTCTATCAAGATTGGCCAGATCTGGAGAAGAAATTGGCAAAGAAGTATATCGAAGCGTGTGATTACTTAAAAGAATACAATGAAACTGTGAATGTATTACTGCATAGAGACTTGTGGGTTAACAATATAATGTTTGAGTATGAAAATGACGTTCCAACCAAAGCCGTCTTAATTGATTTCCAGAATTTGCGTTACGGACCTCCAGCTTTTGATTTAATGGTATTCCTATACCTGACTACAGATAGGGGTTTCCGAGATGCACGGGAAAGGGATGTACTTGATTACTACTACTCCGTGTTTTTAAATAACCTAGAAGACAATTCCAGGATGCGACTTAAAGAATTAGGCTACAATAAAGATGATTTCTTGCAGTGGTGTAAAATAGCTAGAATGTTTGGTATCCTAGAGGCAATAGGTCTTTTCCCTTATATTCTTTTAGATCCCAAGACTGCCGAGAGCACGTTTAATAAACCTGAGACGCACGAAAGTCATTTTAATGTTGACCGATCAGAACCAGTCCTGGCCTATGCAGCAAAAAGTGAAATTTACAAGCAGAGAAATCTGGATGTATGTGAAGAATTTGTCGAGAGATATTTGTAAAATAATTGTTGATAATATTTTATTACAGTGTGATTTATTGTATTTAAATACGTTACTGTCGTAAAATACATTTTCTCGATTTAGAACTGTATAATAAATCATTTGTTAAAATACTCTTCGAGTTTTTTGCTGATTCTTGCCCAAATGTCGAAAACAGGTCTGGCGGTCTAGTAATTTGTGATGCTACTTGCTAAGCCAAAGATCGTGTGTTCGAGTTCCACCCAGGACAATTTTTTGTGTGATGAACTAAAACATTTCTTTTGTGTCTGAGTGTAAATTATCGATAATATGTACGAGTACATATAAGGTATTCAGAAGTAAATAAGTATATTTATCAGCAGTCTGGGTACCATAGTACAGGCTTTGACTAGTTTGCGCGGAGGCGCGCTTACCAGCACTTCATGCCGCCCTGAGTGGGGCCGTGGATGGATGGACAGGACGGGTTTTTCCCTCCATCCGCTTCAGTGGCCTGCCGCGAGGAGGCGACGTACGCTTGTGCTGTACATCGCCTTGTATTCCTATTTTTTATATTTGTGTGAACTTACTTGTGCATGATGTGGTCTCCTATAAGTGAGGAAGCACATAACTTGTTATTCTACTAATTACATTTGTTTTGTTTTTGTGTATTCCTCGTTGTGAGATCCTTAAATAAATAAATAAATAAATGAGAGTCTTACCAACAGACGGTTCTCGCATCAGTGCAGGTAGGCGGCACCAGAAGTTCCCAGATCCCTCTCTCCTCAGGCCCAGAGTGGCACACCGTGTGGTTTTAGTCGATTCGATTCCGACACACCGCCCGCCACAAACCTCGGCGCGTGGGGGCTTCCACACGTAAAAAAGGCTTTGTTTAGTTTAGGATTAAACACGAAATGTGTAAGATATTATTTTTTATAATTTATGACTACAGACTACACCTTCATAATTGATTTTTTATGACAAACGAACAGATGATTATAGATTATATTATTTATGTTTAAAATCACACCAGACAAATACTTTGAGCTCACAGAGTGCAATTTATCAATACCTACTCGTTATATTTGTGCCATAGTTTCCAACCAAGAACACCCTCTGCCGTACCCTGTTCTTGGTCTCCCTTTCTTTCTCTTCCGTTTCTTCATTTGTGAATTTATCCGCGACACAGGATCAGGAGGAGTTTCCTTTTGAACTATAAAGAAAATAATACCTGAATTAGATCAGGGTCGCATGCGTCGACATTTCATAGTAAATAGATATTCCAATAAATAATTTGAACTGCTTGCAGTATTGTTATCTATAAATATTAATTACATAACACTGACAAAATGACAGTTGAGTATTTGTTTAGGCTCGATCTGGAAACATGAACAATGCATATCAGATCTTAAACAGTAGCTGCTTTGAGCCCTCAACAAATACTGTACTATTTATTATCTTTCAGACATATTTATAGCCACAATACACCGCCCTTACTTGATCAGTTTAATAAAAACCTTTATAAAATAAAGTAAAGGTAAATAAAGTTAAGAATTCATCTATAAAATATTTTAAATTATAAAATGGATGGTGGTGTAAAATGTTTGGTTCTCGAAGAAATCTTGACGGAGAAGCAAATTCGTCATATTCTTAATCAATCCATTGGTAGAGATGTTCCGTGCACATTGCTGGGTAGTGAAACAAGACCAGCAATCGATGGCATAGCTGGCTTTCTTGGCGATCATTTGAAAGCAGTATTGGATGTAGATATACAAGGAGAACGCAAGAAAGTGCATTTGTTTTTGAAACGCATTTCGGCGAGCAATAAACCTAAGGCTGAATTTATTGACAAAGGTAATTTTTACAGGAGAGAAAAGTTGATGTACAGAGTCTTGGACGATATTTGTGATGGTAAGAAATATGGTACTTGGTGAAATAAATTGAACATAATGTAAATTTTGAAAAGGTAATTTAAGAGTTTTCTTGAGTTTTGAACCTTAAATTATATCTTGAAAATGACTGACATGAGTGTTTGATTTCAATAAGTGCAAAATATAGACAATGTTTTCACTTGCGGCAGCTCAAGTGAAAAAAATCGACTATAATAGTTTCAAATCGAGTTTTTTTATGGTATAGGGGGCAAACGAGCAGACGTATCACCTGATGGTAAGCGATTATCGCCGCCCATGGACACCCACAACACTAGAGGCGTCACAAGTGCGTTACCGGTCTTTAGGGAATGGGGGGGTGGTATGGGCCTCCGGTATCCTCACGCACTCGGTGAAACATAGCGCAATCGCTATTTCACACCGGTTTTCTGTCAGGCTGTGGTATCACTCCGGTCGAGCCGGCCCGTTCATGCCGAAGCGTGGTTCTCCCTCGGAAAAGCGTGACTCCTACGGAAAAGTTGGTACTAAATTAGTATTGATGTTGCAGTCTGAGTATATGAGTACATTACATTTGGGATAATCTTTATGTTGAGATTAGTGAATTGCTGGTTGGTCCTAATTCTAGTAATTGAACTGATTTATGTATTTTTAGATGCAAACCCATGGTGCGTCAGAGCGTACCTCTGCACAGACTCGATCATAGTGATGCCAGATTTGACTATCCTCGGCTACTCTCAGCGTCACTTCCTGGATACCCTGGATTATGAACACTATTCTGTAACTGTGACATCCATTGCAAACTTTCATGCCGCATTTGTCAATTACGAAACAAAGAAGAGCATCGATCTAAAACGTCCATATAGTTCTTTCCAGGAATTCAGTCAAATATTACAGGAACCGACTTTTTGTGACTCCCCGTTTCTTAAAGCAGCAGCTAAACTGTCAACAAATCTCTTAAAAGCCTTTTCTGCTAAATCCTACCGTAATCGAATAGACTTAGAGTTGAATTTATATGAAATTTATCTCAAAGCATGCGACAGTGTTAGGGAATATGAAAACACTGTTAACGTGTTGCTTCACAAGGATTTATGGGTGAACAACATCATGTTTAAGTATGAAAGAGATGTTCCAACAAATGCAGTACTGGTTGACTTCCAATGCTTGCGTTATGGACCACCAGCTTTTGATCTCATGGTATTTATGTACCTGACTACGGACAGACGTTTCCGTGACCAACATGAGAAACATTTTTTGGACCATTACTTTTCTGCTTTCACTCAAAACTTGTCCAGTGATTCTAAGAGCAAACTGGAAGGTTTAGGATACGATAAAGAAGACTTCTTGAAATGGTGTGAAAGAGGTAGAATGTTTGGGATGTTTTCTGCTATAGGAATTTATCCCTTCATTCTCATGGATCCAAAGACTGCTCAGGAAACGTTTGATGATCCCAAAACCTACGAAAAACACATCAATTATGATCGGTCTGAGCCTGTTCTAGCCTTTGCTGCTAAGTGCGAGGTATTTAAAGACAGAAACTTAGAGATAACCGAGGAGTTTGTCGAGAAATACGTCCTGCCTTGAAACATGTATGTATCAGAATAAATAATATATGGAATCACAATATTTATTGTAATACTTTAGCTAAGTTTAGAAATTTCAGTTTGTCTTCCTTACTTCAAGGAAGAGCTGGATTTAGTTAACGTTTCCTATTCATAACATCGGAAACCTAAAACATGAAGGAAATGTACATTAAGGTAACGTACCTGCCTACTTTGTACTGATACCGAGGTTTCTGTAAGCTAATTGGCTCGAAAATTTTCACCGTAACTGCTTTTTAGTTAACGCATAGATCTGAATGTGTCTGAGTATTACATTTGTTTGTCTGTTCATCTGTTTGTTTTGTTTGGGTCGAGTCGGTTCTCAGGATCAGGACTTTCACTAACAGACATTTCTTTTTTTTTTTTTTGACATCTAACACACAACGCCATCTAGTCCCAAGCTAAGCAGTGCTTGTGTTATGGGTACTAGACAACTGATATAAATACTTATACATACTTTTTTTTTGTAAATACATACATATTATACATAGAAAACACCCAAACTCCGAAACAAATATTTGTAGATTCCACAAACATTTGGTCCGACCCAGGATTTGAACCCGAGACCTCAAGCTTAGCAGTCGCATACGTGTACTACTACGCCACCGAGGCAGTCATTTAATGTTATAAGAAGTAGGAAGTAGCTTAGATGCCTTCTCTTTCAAAAAATATCAGCCAAGTGTTCCGTACCGTCCATACTTTATATTATAAATGTAAAAGTAACTCTGTCTGTCTGTCCTGTCTGCCTGGCTGTCACGGCCAAACCGCTGCACTGATTTCCATGAAATTTTTGAGGAAGGACATAGTCTAGCTACTCTTTGATGCGATAACCGATAAACACACGGGCAGAGCCGTGCGCATTTGCTAGTTATCTACACATTTGAAGCGTCTACCCGCTGCCGTTATATCGAGCAAAATAACAGCTAAACATCACGAAGCGGCAACAGAAATATATCATCTGTAAAAATTTCAACTTTCTAGCTATCACGGTCCATGAGATACAGCCTGGTGACAAACAGACGGACGTACGGAGAGCCGGACAGCCGTTTTTACTTTTGGGTACGGTACCATAAGAACTAACCTACATATTTGCATATACAGCTAGACAAACAGACACGACTGATCAGCTTAGTGTAGTGAGCGCCGACCTGGTTCGTGGAGTGGTGTGGTGATGAGGCAAACGTCGCCATATGGTCGCGTAGCTGCGGACATATGCCAACTGCCCGCTATGGTCACACCGGCCGGCTCACTAGGGTTGGGTAAAAGTACGCGGTAAAACATTACATAAATGAAAGTAAGAAATTTTAATTGTAAAAAAACACAACTCCCGCATTACGAATAAACATCCTGTTGCGGGGGACTTTACAAACATGCGTGAAACGGACATAAAGAACACCCAGACTCAGGACAACAATTTGTGGATTACAAAAAGTGTTGTACTGAGTGGGATTTGAAACCACGACACTTGGCGCAGTAGCAAGCGGCGAGTCGACTGCTGAAACCACTAAGCCAAACGTGCAGTCTTAAATACCTGCAACTGCGTAACAAGTGCGTTACCGCCTTTTTGACACATCCATAGAATCAAGAGGGTCGTTGAGCTATATTGAACTCATCCACTTAGTGAAAGGGATCGAATATGTTGTATAAGGGTTTTATGTAGGACTCTTATCACTTTTGTCTAGCTGGCTCATTTGAGCATAACTCTTTATCGGGCAATTAGGTTACTTTAATTTCTACTATTATTATTACTAGTCCAATGTTATCGGTGTATATACAACGTATTATCTATACCTAATATTATAAGGCTAAAGAGTTTGTTTGTTTGAACGCGTTAATCTCAGGAACCACTGGTCCAATTTGAAAGGTCTTTCAGTGTTGGATGGACTATCCGTGATAAGCCGATCATGAAATGTTAATTGCAATGCAGGCTTATTAACTGATATTGAAATTTGACTGCCTCGGTGGCGTAGTGGTACGCATATGCGACTGCTAAGCTTGAGGTCTCGGGTTCAAATCCTGGGTCGGACCAAATGTTTGTGGAATCTACAAATATTTGTTTCGGAGTTTGGGTGTTTTCTATGTATAATAAGTATGTATTTACAAAAAAAAAAAGTATATAAGTATTTATATCAGTTGTTTAGTACCCATAACACAAGCTCTGCTTAGCTTGGGACTAGATGGCGTTGTGTGAAAAAAAAAAAAAAAAAAAAAAAAAAAAAAAAAAAAAAAAAAAAAAAACATATCTAATTAAAATCTATACTAATAATAAAGCTGAAGAGTTTGTTTGTTTGTTTGAACGCGCTAATCTCAGGAACCGCTGGTCCGATTTGAAAAATTGTTTCAGTGTTGGGTAGTCCATTTATCGAGGAATGCTATAGGCTATATATCATCACGCTAATACTAATAGAAGCGGCGCACCAATGAAGATTGTTTCAAAAACGGGATAAAAATTTCACGTTACGGGTTATAGAAGACGCAAACGAGGTTGCGTGGGTCAGCTAGTACAATATTTTGGTATTAAAAAAAAATAGTATAGGCCAAATTCTCCCTCCTAAGGAGAGGCTGATATCCAATAGTAGCCTATTATACAGTCTTAAGGTGTGATGTGACGATACATTATATTTTATAAAGTCAGCATTAATTGTTTTGCCAGCCCTATGTACGACACATTAGTGCAATGAGTATGGCGTAGTCACGATTCGCGACGGCCCATATCGAGATAGAAAAACATCATGTTACTACAAATCGCGCCTATTGCAATCAATATTACACGCTTATGTAAGGCTATATTTCATAGAAAAAAGCTGAACATCTGTAATGTATTCAGAGATGAAACGTGACTTCAAATGAAAGTCACGTGTAATGCAATATGGTGTCCGAGTATTTAGATTTGAATTTTGTAAATCCTTTAAGATGATAACAATTTGTCGAAGCGTGCAAAACTGGAGAAGCTTGTTTTAACAAAACTGCTGCGTTTTGTCTTTGAAAAAGTGTCGTATCTGTCCACTAGATGGCGTTGTAGGTACGGCTGATTTACACCGATACTTCCTGTTCAATGGAAATCACCCATTAGATATAGATTATACGGCTGAGTATGTTTCTTTTACAAAAAATAAGTTTATACAACTATTTAACACTAATAAACTTGTTAGCAGGTCTTCGCCATCGGTTCCTTATTACAATTATTAATAACCCCTACAGCTAAACCAAATGCTTAGAGTGGATTGTAGTAGAAGTATTTAGAGTATTTGGTTGTAATTATATTTCTAAGATCCAAGTTGTATAAGTACCAGTTGCAAGTGTAAGGAGTCAGGCACCTTGAAGGTCGCCGGGTGTCGTCTCCAACCAGTTGTAGGAACAATATGTCCATTGTGTTTGCAGAGTCTACGTCAGATTGCTTAAGACGTAGGTAAGTTTAGGCTGATCATGTTAAAGTGTCGTATTTTGTGTTTTACTTGATTATGTAGACTTAACTCATTATCCTGCTAGTCCCACAAATATTATAAACGCAAAAGTTTGTGTGTGAGTAAGTGAGTATGTTTGTTACTCTTTTACACAAACACT
The DNA here is from genome assembly GCA_916048165.1 of Spilarctia lutea. Lineage (NCBI taxonomy): Eukaryota > Metazoa > Arthropoda > Insecta > Lepidoptera > Erebidae > Spilarctia > Spilarctia lutea. The sequence goes on from OU696480.1 coordinate 598,675, forward strand.
ACTGAATGGATATTGATGAAACTTTACAATAATATAGTTTAAACAATGGTTATTTTTACGGTTCAATTAAAGCGTACTCCTTCTTAAAAGGTCGGCAACGCACTTGTGACGCCTCTGGTGTTGCGGGTGTCCATGGGCGGCGGTAATCGCTTACCATCGGGCGATACGTCTGCTCGTTTGTCCCCTATACAATAAAATAAATTGCCATCCTGTTTCATGCAATTTTTCTATAACTAGTTTTTGCCCGCAGTCTGCCCTCGTGTATATAGCAATAAATCCATTCTAACTATGTAAGTATGTAGTACTTATTCTCTTTGTAGTACTGTAACTATGTTTCTCTGTCAGTTTGTTACGCTTCACGGCTAAATCGCTGCACCGATTTTCATGCAATTTGGCACCGAGAAACTTTGATTCTTGAGAAAGGACATAGGCTAGGCTTTTAGCGCGATAACCGACACACAGACGGGCGATGCCACGGGCAAAAGCTGGTTTTAACTAAAGTATCAACAGTACCTAAATACCTAATAATATATGATTTCAATTACAAATCAAATATAGGACATTATTTGAGACGATTGTATGTTTATGTTAATATTTAGTTATGTTAATGTTTAAGTAAATATCAGTGTACGACTTTCTCTTGTAAGTACTTATATTTGATAATAACAGTGACAATTCTAATGGTAAAGTTAATTTATTGTTATGTTTTGCCCGCGGCTCCGTGTGTATCTTGGTTATTGCACTAAAAAGTAGCCTCGAGAATCGAAGTATCTCCGCGCCAAATTTCATTAAAAAGGGTGCAGCATTATTGTCGGGAAAGCGTAACATACAGTAAGGGTTACTTTCGAATTTTTAATATTAGTATGAATATAGCTCATTATTATTTATGAAAGAGATTAAATAGGATCTATTTAGTATCTTGTCTTATTTTCTAGTTAACTAACGAAGGAAAATTAAACACCAAAGGAAGTATACATATACTATATATAATATAAGGAGCAATACAATCTACAATATATAGCTGACTCACGCAACCTCGTTTACGTCTCCTTTTGGTGCTCTGCTCCTATTGGTCTTAGTGTGATGATATATATATAGCCTATAGCCTTCCTCGACAAATGGGCTATCTAACACTGGAAGAATTTTTCAAATCGGACCAACCGTTCCTGAGATTAGCGAGTTCAAACAAACAAACAATCAAATTGTTCAGCTTTATAATATTAGTATAGATAAGTACTATTTATTGTAGATTTCATTGCTCCTAAATTGAATACAAATATTGAATAAATTAAATCGATCTCAAGCGACTTGTTCACCGATTGTTCTCTCCAATAATTTTGTCTATCTCTAGAATTCATTCTTAAATATTTATCTTGAAATGAAAGTGCCAATATTCTTGTTCTTTGAGTCGGCTCTTACGGTATCCTATCCTCGGGATAAATATTTTCATTAGTTGTCTAAGAAAATACCGAAATGTATTACTTTAGAATTAATTCTAGTAAAATTAATAAATTCCCTGGCAACACAGTCTTAATTTTTTTTTATTACAAAACTCATAGATTGTCAATGAAATCTTATTTTTAAACAATGGCCTCTGACTCACATTGAATGAAATTGAATGAAAAGAATATAAGTACATAATAAAATAAAACTGATAATTAAGTACAGGTATAAGTATGCAGTTTTGCGTAAGGTCAGTCAGTTCGGTTCTTGGTTGCATCAGACCGTAAATCTCTCTCCGACAGTACCCATCGTCTGTTCATATGGTCGAATATGACTCAAAAGTGTAGGGTTGTGTATATAACATTAGTATTTAACATTCAATGTTTATTTTAAATTTGTATTTTTGTATTATCCATAGCATTAGGCTAATAATTACAATAACTACTTTTGTAGACTAGTACGTGAAACGTTTTTAATATTGAAATATAAAAAATTTAACCGGGAATTTGGTTTTATCTCTTAACTCCTTTTGTCTTTATTTGTTTGACAGAATAAACTATTGATAAATATAATTAAATACTTTTAAATATGTACATTATTAAATATTTACATTTAGTTTGATTAATGTTGCCACCTTTCGGATAAATTTTCGTTACAAAAACTGCAGTATGTCATGTATTGGGTATTATTAACCGACTTAAAAAGGCGGAGGTTTTCAATCCTACTGTATTTTTTTTATGTTAGTTACCTCACAAGTTTCGACTGCGTGAACCGATTTTAATGTGTGGATCCATTACAATTTGGTTCAGTCCTTGAAGTCGGTTTTTTTTGTTAATATTTTGATTATCTATTCGTGTATTCAAAATTTTATATAAATAAACATGACCAGCGTTAGTATCTCATAATAATATACTTTCCTGATAATCGGTCGTTTCTAGAGAGGTCTGAGAATAGCACAACGAAACAAATGGTACCTACCTAAAGATATTATCACAGTTTTCGTGTGACACCCCTAGCGCGCCCCGTGTGTAGGACAAGGGTAGCATGTCGCCAGATACGGCGTCTTCAATGACTGCCTCTCGATTTTATGTGTAAATGTGTTTCATATTGTTACCAGTACACTTACAAGTAGCTGTAAATCTCTTAACATATTTAATGTCCACTATGTACGGTAAATAAGGTTATATAATAATTATATTTTGGTACTTTACAGTGTTAACAACTTATCTTTGTCATTTTGCGAACTAATAAATAACGATATTATTTTTTATAACTTAAAATAATTCAAGTACATCTGATCACAAACTAGGCAGGGCATGTGAAGTGGTACCTATAGATTGATGACCACTTAAGCCACTAGGCCGACCTTGCAATCTTATTAACGCGCTTTTTTTTGCTTTACTTGTATCTATGTGTGTATGTTATGGTCTAATCTTTGAACCCGCCTGTTCTCACTTTCCAAGAATCTTGATCGTGGTTACCAAGTCTGAGATCGTGAATTTGATCCCTATTTACGTTGAGGGAACTGCTGACTGCTAAATCACCTTTATATATATATCCTCGTGCGGAAATCGCCTCGGATACCACCACCTTGTGGCATGTCGGACTCGAACCGACTACTACTAGATGCCGGGGAACCAGGTGCACCCTAGAAAAGAAAACCCTGGAACCCCGACGTACCACGGGCCACCTACACTTTGTAGATTATCCCCTACTGTGAGGGAACTCCGGTGTTCCCATTATTGTCCCCCGGGGGCGCGCAACTGCTAAACCACCTGTGTTCAATTCGCACCTTATGACGAGCAAGATTTTGCCATGTTGTGACGGTTTAAGAACACAGTATCACCGTCCCTATTTATCGCATCATCATCATCAAACTAGGCAGGACAATATCATTTTCTATGTCCAGAAGTGGACTACTAAAGCCTTTTGATGTGAGCGTGAGTCTCGTGTGTCATTAACTAATACTTTATCTAAGAATTTTTTTTTTTTATTGAATAGTGGGCAAACGAGCAGACGTATCACCTGATGGTAAGCGATTACCGCCGCCCATGGACACCCGCAACACCAAAGGCGTCACAAGTGCGTTGCCGACCTTTGGGGGATGGGAAAGGGGATGGGGGGAGGGGTTGGGGTATGGGCCTCCGGTATCCTCACTCACTCGGTGAAACACAGCGCAAACGCTATTTCACACCGGTTTTCTGTGAGGCCGTGGTATCACTCCGGTCGAGCCGACCCATTCATGCCGAAGCATAGCTCTCCCAAGGTAGCTAATTTTACACACACGAGAATTTAGGCGTTAAAGATTGCAGAAAGAAAAACGGGTGCAACTTGGCTAGGGCTCCTGGCCAGATACCGCTCAACATTACAGCTGACCGGTCAGAGCCTTAGAAGAGGCTTATGTCCAGCAGTGGACAGCAACGGGCTGATGATGATAATGAAATACCTATGTTTATTTGCAGTCTTATTACCATTTCCTCGGTTTAGTTTTGGGATCAGTCGAGCGTGTGTATTATGTATTAGGTTATTATTACCGTTTGGGTTTTACCTCATTCCGTGTTTCCACTATTACACATTTCCATACAACATTTGCGCTGCACACCTTATATGGACCATTCTTAAATTCAGTGGAATTAGTTAACAGGAAAACTGCGTAATTAGAACTGCACCATGATGTCAATCATGTCGGAGCCTTGAGCTCATTTTGTTTGTAGGTTATAAACAATTAATAATCTTGGAAATTATAATTACTGATGTATTAGGAATTTAGTAATCAGGTCAGATTGCTCAGTCACGTCGCGTTAGCCTGTTTGTCACGCAGCGGGAAGGCTGTGGATGACCCTGTAAAAATAAATAATAAATAAATAAATATTCCGGACATCTATAACACACAACGCCATCTAGTCCCAAGCTAAGCAGAGCTTGTGTTATGGGTACTAGACAACTGATATAATTACTCATATACTATTTTTTTTGTAAATACATACATATTATACATAGAAAACACCCAAACTCCGAAACAAATATTTGCAGATCATACGTACATTTGGTCCGACCCAGGATTTGAACCCCAGACCTCAAGCACAGCAGTCGCATACGCTACCACTGCGCCACCGACGCAGTTAATTAGCTCGTACTTTCTATTAAGTCCAATTAGAAGTATGCGAGTCTAACTTAGTAAAGCTAATTATGGCTAAATTTGGCGTTTTATTACACGTCTATACAACTTTTCCGTTCAACATGAACTATTATTTTAGTACTATTTTCACATGCATGCCTATTAATATTATAAATTCGAAAGTAACGATTATAAAGATATTTGTCATGGGGATACTTTGTATCTTCAGGAAAGACGTAGGGATACTCTTAACCATGATAAATGATAACGAGGATGGAGCCGCGTGCAAAGGCATTCAAAAAGTGGTCTGCTGGAGGCAATAGTCTTATTCCTTATTTAGTAAGTGAGATTAAAACTATAGTCTAGATACTCCTTCAGAGAGACAGTCTATCTATGTAGAATTATCCAGTCTTAGTTTGAAACGAGATAGTGTTGTATAGTATGTTCCAGAATATATAAGTTGTTGTGGCGACCTCCACATACAGCGCCATCTACCGAAGATACACTAAACTACAAAGTAACGCACTGTACCTATAAACTACACTACACGGAGTAACTACCAATCCTGAATCGCGCAAATAAAGTTCCCGCGCCGATTATCATATATACAACATCCCAACATCAACTGTTGGGCAGTAGCCCGCCAGGCATGATCACCTCGCCTGGTCGGAGGATCCTCCCTTTGTGTTGGGTGGAACATGATACCCGTTCCCCCACATTGTTAAATTCTGACGGGTTGTCCAACGTTGAAAAAAAAAATTAACAATAACTATTTATTAAATCTTATCCCTTCTTCTTCTTCTTTTGATAAAATGGCAATCACTCGGAGCACTCGTTCATCACATTTCTGCCAATGTGAAGTATTTTTCATCTTCAATTATCAAGTCTTCGAGTCTTCAAGTCGTCGTAAAAAATATATAAAATGTGGATGACATGAAATGGGGACCGTCTTTCGAAAAAACAAAAGCGATCTTATCCCTTCTTAACTGTCTATCTTAACTAACTTAGGATCTGCGTCATCATAAATACTTGGTGGAATCTCTGGAGAGTCTGGAGACCTTGAGACAAACAAATAAAATGATAAAGACACGAAGTATAAAATCATTTAACCTTCCGGTTCGAGTATGTCTTGAGTCTTTTATAAATAAAGATTTTATTAATTGACAAAATATGCTGTGTTTTGCATTTCTAGGTAAATAAACTTGTAGAACAGGTCCAGTATTGACCTATATGAGTAAACTTCGCAATTAAATGAAAAATACCTAGAATCGCATCTTTTCAATTTATGCTTAAGTCTTCTCTCATTGCGGTTAAACATATGTTGTTTTATTTGTACAATAATAGACCGTTACGTTACATATTTACGTCTATTTTTACCTTAGAAGTAACTTAACATAAGATGACTGTTTACCTTCTTATACCGTACCTATCAAAAGCCTATTTCACACCGCCTATTATTGCGAGTCTATTGACTCCTCAATTATTAAAATCAAAACATACTTCAACTTGTAAACATATGTACATGGACTCACAAAACTGTAACCCTTTTTATGGAATAGGGGCAATCAAGCAGACGTATCACCTGATGGCAAGCGACTACCACTGCCCACGGCAACACCAGAGCTTTCACAAGTGCGTTGCTGACCTTTGAGGGATAGGGAGGAGACAGGGAAGGAGTTGAGGTATAGGCCTTCGGTATCCTCACTCACTCAGTTTTCTGTGAGGCTGTGGCATCATACCGATTAGGCCCATTCATGCCGAAGCGTGGCTCTTCCACTTCCTTTTGGATTCGCCAAAGTCGGGTAAAAGGAAATATTGCTGTCCACGGACATATACCTAAACTAATAAATTAAAAGTTTGAGTGGCTCTGCCAGAAAAAGGGAGGAAGTTGGTCCTTTCACTCAACTATGATCAAGTCTGTCCTTAAGTGTACCTTAGCTCCTCTACGAGTAACACTGTGCACGAATTGCGTAGTGGTTTTAACAGTCGCCGTTATTTACACTGAATGTTTTAAGTTCAAACCCCAAATGGAATTACACTGCGTGTAATCCACAAACTCTTGTTCTAAGTCTGGGTATTCCTTGTGTACCATTCGCGTATGTTTCCTTTAAGTGGGGCGTGACTATCTGCCTCGCACAACAAAACTGTGGAATGAGCTATTGCCTGCGGTGTTCCCGGACCAATACGACCTTCAAACCTTTAAGACAAGAGCGTACTTCTTCTTAAAAGGCCGGCAACGCACTTGTTACGCCTCTGGTGTTGCCATGGGCTGCAGTGTGTTTTAAAATATTTTTATTTTGTTACTTTGCTAGTACCGTTATCTGCTACAATTCAACCACTTTCCAAATTGTATTTTCACACAAAATCAATCATCTCAGACCACACACTATTCAAAATAATTAATATTCTAGCCAAACTGTCACTTTCTTTTAAAGTAACATTATCTAAATTTATTAATAAATGTATCCATTTGTGGACTCATTAGTTTCAATGATAAATGTGGACAAATCCATTGATAAACATTAACAAACATACGACAGATAGATCTAGGTGTTTGTAGACTGGTTTTAATTTGATTTTATCGCTATTTGGAGTCAGGTCGCGGGGAGAATATTTATTAACTAGGACTATACCGCCTGCTTAAGAAAGCACCGAAGTTCAGTAGAAAAGGTTTAATTTCAGAGTAGAATATTTACTTATGTATTATAAAATCACCTTCCCTATCATTACAGGTTGCCCTAATGCGATAGACAGGCTAATTTTCTATTATTACATACACATACACACACAAAGAAACACATACATTAACTAAATATAAACTCAATAAAAGTAACAATCAGTAATAGTTATTTACTATCCATACTAATATTATAAAGCTGAAGAGTTTTGTTTGTTTGAACGCGATAATCACAGGAACCGCTGGTCCGATTTGAAAAAAAATAGTGTTGGATAGTCCATTTATCGAGGAAGGCTATAGACTATATACATCACGCTAGTACTAATAGGAGCGAAGCACCAATGAAGAATGTTTCAAAAAGGGGGGAAAATTTTCACGCTACGGGCAATTGAAGATGCAAACGAAGTTTGCGTGGGTCAGCTAGTCTTTTGGTACATCTATTTGCTTACATCTCTGCTGAAGCCTTTCACGATACTGGCGTGAATTAATGCTTGTAATTTATGGAGGAAAAGCTATTAGTATTATGAGTGAACGTATAATGTACGAAGAATATTAGTTTCTTCATTAATAATTTCCCTTTTTCAATTTAATTTGAAATGTTTTGTAAATCGTTTACTGCTACGACCTTGAGTAATCTAAAAACAATGTATTATTCAGTGCCTGATCAACGCAGTGTCATATTTTTATAGTTTGTCGTCCCAAGGTAGCTGAGTTGTGTCATCGCGTCGTATCTTGGCCACATTAAGGGGAAAACATTGTCACAATTTACGAGTAGGTATTGTAAGCTGTGTAGGTTGTATCACATGTACAGGCTGAATTCTAATAACCTATCTTTAGTTAAAACTGAAGATATTCTAATATTTTCTCAATGTTTTCAATATGATTGATCCAATACTTTCATTGATATCCAGGATCTATTTTTTGACACCTTTCTGTTTTCAAAAAATGAACTAATACTCTTTATAAGGTAAATTTAGAGTGTTTTCAATAACCAATCTCCAATTTTAAACATAGATATGTTATTAAAAACGACCGTAAGATAGTCAGATTTTATTATATACTAGCTGACCCACGCAATATCGTTTTCGTCTTATATTGCCCGTAGCGTGAAAATTTTCCCCCGTTTTTAAAACTTTTTTAAATGGTGCTCCGCTCCGCTCCTGAGATTAGCGCGTTAAAACAAACAAACAAACAAACTCTTCAGCTTTATTATTATTATAAAATAGATATTCGAATATATCACAGTTGTTTTCTTAATTATTGTGTCTAGTTGTATGTGTGTATGTTGGGGGGTAGGCAATAATTATCCTGGTTTAAAGCTAAGAGAGCTTTACTGACTTTCAGTAACTATTAGTCCTGTGTTGCGGGAGCTTTTACAAACATTACTGAAACACCCCACAAATTTGACCACAAAGAATACTCAGAACAAAGATTTGTAGATCACATGTAGGGTGCGAACCCCCAACACTTGAAACAACCACACTACAAAAAAGTGGTAAGGTGAGCACTTAAACCACTTCGCACTACGCGAAGATGAAAGGTCGAATCCCTAATTTAAAAAGTTGAATCTAATAGGATGCTGCACACCCTGTAGAACATATTATTTCATGATTAATATATTTTCCAAGGAGAACAACAACTGCATACATATATTATGTTGTATATTACAAAGAGCTATCAGATGATCGACATCTTTTATTTTCATTCAATGTCGTGATGTGAGTGGAAAAGTGAATGAATGCTTCCATATACTCGTACATTTGTATCGCATATTCATGATTGGCGGTAGTCATATACTATGACGTTCTCTTGGCTGAATTCGGCAGTCAGTCTCAACGAAGACCAGCCAACTACTCATGATATATTATCCGTGTCCGCAAACACATGTGCACTCTCTGTGCCCTAACTCTTATAATCCGATGGGACGGGTATCCGACACGACCGGGGTGAGAACAAGTACAGAACTCGGGCTAAGACCCTTACAAACTCCGAGCTGTTATTAAACAATAGCTGAACCACGCGGTGCTACTATCTTTACAAATTGTAGCCTATGTGTTAATGTAATGTATAAGCTATATTATTGTAAAGTTTCATTAAAATCTATTCAGTAGTTTTAACGTGAAAGAGAAACAAACATCCATCCATCCATCCATACTTACAAACTTTCGCGTTTATAATATTAGTAGGATTTCTACTATCAGGAAAACTCAATAACACTTTCGATTCGAACCCTAGCAGTCGCATACGCCAACCATCCAACCAGGCAGTCATAAAATATTGAATAGGTATAATTACTTTACATTATTATGAGATCCTCATCAAATAACTGGTCTCCATAAAACCAATACCACTGTTACAAATGCTAACCTGTCTGACTGGTCTAGCGGTGGACAGCGAAAGTGATGAATAACATTGCATTAAAGCCTTTTATCCTTATCTACTCGAGTAATTAATCTTAAAAACATACTTTATGTACGTTCACGATAAGAACCAGTTTGGAATAATTGTTTTTAAACTTTCGCGATGTATGGTTTAGATGTGAAAATCAGGATTCGATATCACATTGTCCTAAATTACTGTACAGTTATGAGGAATGAATTCGATTCATTTTTTATACGACTTCAATAAGTGAGGAGGTTCTCAATTCGACTGTAATTTTTTTATGTTATGTACCTCAAAACTTTCGACTGGGTGGTTGATTTTGATGATTCTTTTTTTATTTTAAAGCTGACGATTCCCATGTTGTCCCATTTTAATTCGTTCCAGTTTTTGGAGTTTGTTTTTTTGTTAACATTTTAGATTATTGTGTACCTATGTATGAGGATAGTTGAGGAGGAAATGAGGTGTTTCAATTTAATAGAAATGATGATATATTTTTAGGATTTTTAAACATTAACATTCGATGAAACACTAATATTATTTGATGACATCCGCTAACAGATTATCTAACTCTTCACTAGACTTCTAGAGTAGAATTACTGATATTTTAAAACGCTTTTTAGTTTTTGGCTTTATTATTGTTTCTAACCGGCGTTTTTAAGTGTGTTATATTTAAACTAATTTATCAGTATAATATTAAGTTAGCAGTACGAACGTGTCCTAACTCTCACAGTATCAAATGCGGTGTGTCGCAAGAGACAGGCGCAGGCGCAGACGCTGTGCTTGTACACAATATGTTGCAACTCGCACGCTGCCGGTAACACTACCCACTAACCGCAGTGTTCAAACACATAGTTTACTTTGTAATTTCGTGTGATTAGAGTCTAATATAAAGAAGTCTACTACTTAAGATCATCAATCGTCAATAGCTTTTAATAGATAGTTTTCTGCTGAACACAGACCTCCCCTTCGAAGGGAATAGTGCCCTACCACGCTGACCAGGCGAATTGGAATGGGCTTTGTTTCAAGTTTACGATACTCATTGGATAAATATGGATATAGGAATGGTGACATTGTATTCTGCATTGTCACATAGTGTCTTCTTCTTCTTCTTCTTAATAAATGGCAAACTGTGCCGATGTCGACAATTCAGCCAATGTCAAGTGCGATGGAAATATGTGGGTTTTATGCATAAAAAAAAAATAAAATAGAGAAAGCAATAAATTTCTAGAACCAGCAGTAGACTGAATGTAGGGCTTTTTGTTGGGGTTAGTACACTGAAACAAAGAGACGAATCACATAGTGTCAATAGACACATACGTCCGATTACTTTATTTGTCTTTTACTTCTACCTACATGTTATAAATTTTTTGTTGTTTTGGTTTCTATTTTACTTTTAAAAATGTACCTTTTCTAAAAGTGCAAAGATCGAATCTCTTAGTTGCGATAATTATCTATATTGTACAATATGCAAAAAGACTCAATTTATAAGTTCCCAGAGTGGAAGGCGGTGGCAACTATAGCACAGTTTCACACTATTATGGCTGCCGACGTTAACCTACAAACGTAAGGATTTGTAACAATCGCTAGTATTTATTATATTAGCTATAAGAAAGAGTGAATAAATAAACTTATTATTATTAATATACCACAATAAAAACAATCCATCTTGTATCGTGGACAAATATTGATGTTTTTGGGTTCTATACAATACAGAACCCAAAAAAAAGCTTACAAATAATGTCACAATATTGGTATCATATCGTGTATCGCACGTGTATTAAATACGGAAGCTAAGTCACCAATCCGTCTGCGACTCGTCAATTCGTCAACAAGGTTGTCTGCACCTACACAGCTTTTGATTCATAGTTCCTCCGAGGTCTGTGTTTATGATCGAGCTGTCATTTTACCATAAACAGTTATATGCTACTGAAATCGTAATCGTTAAATCACTTTATGCCGTAAAACATTTTTTATAGCTACAACACTACTTAATTGGTTTTATGTGATATTCTCTTTCAGATCTATGCGACTCCAGAAGCTTCAGTAAAAGTGTTGCGGAATATATTTGCCTGTTTAATGACAAGGCTTATGATGGAGAACTGACAGTCCACTATTTTATTTTCTTTTCCTTTATGACAACTTCCGCATAAGAATAATATATTCTTTGTCGCGAAGGACTTCACAAACGCACATGAAACGAACACAAAGAACACTTAGTGCAGAGCACTGAACAAGCAGAAGATGAATTTGAATCGTAAAGTGGTTAATACATTCATACTTCCACCTATTCTTACTGATCTGACGACCAGGTAAGATAACAGATAAGTGGTTGTCTGTTTTTAACCTTATACAAGCGTGGTTTTCAGTGTTCTTACCCGACTATGGCGAAGAAAAAAGAAGGGAAACAGTTTTATCTGTCTATAAGTGTTGGTATGTTCCACCGTAGCGCCTAAAATACTGATAAATTTTAAAGAATGAAGTGTAAAAAAATCATATATATGGTCCGAGTCACACAGGCTACAAATCTTATCAAAAGTATATACAGAGTACATAGTAGGGTAATAGTTTGAAATCAAAGTAATTTCTTGAAACAATAAAGAGAGAATTAGCTTTTGTACATGGCTATCGATACTGCGTGCGCGTGTTATTGCATGCGTGTCGTGAGCACGCGACACGTCGTGATGAACTTGCCTTGGGAGTGTACCACTAGCTCACGCTTCATGTTTGTCGAGCCCTTTTTATGGTATAGGGGGCAAACAAGTCTACTTTTCGACTTCGGTAACCTCACTGGATTAATGAAAACCAACGAAGGATGGACAGAATTGGTTTTCTGTTGGGCTGTGCTGTCTCACCGGTGGAGTCGCCCGGTTTGTACCGAAGTATAAGTCTCCCATTGTTCTTCTTTATTTTTAATTCCTAACTACTACTCCCAACGCGCAACTTTCGTCTTGCAAGTTCACATCACGCAAAGGGAGATTTTTTTTTTCATTTTTGTTACATTTTCCGTTCATGCTCTGCTCCTATTGATCATAGCGTTAGCCTCCTTGATAAATAGACTTAACGCAACGCAAATATTTTTTCAATTTAAACGAGTTCCTGAGATTGTCGCGTTGAAACAAACAAACAAAGTCTTCAGCTTTCAGATTTTCTTATAACAGCACTACTAGTTTTTCCCCACGGCTCGCGTGTATGTCAACATCAAAGTATCTCCAAGCCAAATTTCATTAAAATCGGTGTAACAGTCTATCTAGCCTTCAAACCGTAATAGACAGACAGACAAACAGACATCCTTTCGAATTTATAATATTAGTATAAAAACTTATTTCCTTGCATAATACATAAAGGTGATTTCATTCACGTGTTGATCTCGATGCCCGTGGGAGTTCGTGACGTCATCGTTGGCGTGAACCCTTATAAGGCAGCTCGGTGGTGCAGGAACCAGATAGTCGTACTAGAAATTACCAAATCGTATTCACTGGGGGAAACAATATTTTGGAACATATTACCACCAGCGCTTTCCACACCCAAATTAGGTCGATTCCAGAAGGCGGATTAACATAATAAGTTAATTTTTCTCGTAGGTAAATATTCACACATGGCGACTGAACGGATCGACACCTCCGCTGCCTACATACAGCGTTGAGCGTTGTGAGGACGGACGGTCCTAACAACGACAGCACGTTGTATTATTAATATATATTATATTCGCTCCAAAGATGGCTTTTATTTTATTTTTGGTAACCACAATGTGCCACAGAAAAGCGTGTATCACAGCTATTTATAAATAAATTGTTAGTGTAAAGTGTAAAGTAAGTGACAATATTAATATTACCATGTTACGAATGAAACTTATGGAATTATAACAAAATCAAAACGACGATGACTTCATCTCGCCATATGGGTAGGTGGTCAGGCCGATAGCCATAACGAGAAACTGGTTCAGAAACATACTCTGACAAATATAATTTATTTAGGTTTGTAGTTGCAGTTTTGTGTAACAAGGTACTGTAAAGAGTTTTACTAACTTTATTCTTTTTGGACTAGCGATAGAAATCTTAAATTTACCAGAGCGTTTAGTTACATTCATGACTGTCATATTATTTAGATCCAATTATTGTCACATTTAGAAAAGAAGAAGGTACAATGAAAAAAGTAATTAATGATACCCTACCACTGCTCGCTTTTTAAACTTTATGCCTCGCACAATAACATAATCAGTCGCAAAAATTATTGCCTACAGAATTCCAAATACTCCTTTCAAAAAATCCTGTATAATACCGGAATGTCGCTACCCGTTACAATAAGTAAGTAATGAATTCTTATAAAAATCCTGTTCAACATTTAAAATCTATACTAATATATAAACCTGAAGAGTTTGTTTGAACGCGCTAATCTCAGGAACCGCAGGTTCGATTTGGAAAATTATTTCAGTGTTGGATAGTCCATTTATCGAGGAAGGCTATAGGCTAATACCACCACACTAATACTAATAGGAGCGGAGCACCAATGAAAAATGTTTATAAAACGGGAGCAAAATTTCACGTAACGGGCAATAGTAGACACTCGTTTGCGTGGATCAGCTAGTGAAAGATAAAAGTAAAACAAATAAAACGAAACGAAAAAAACTCTTGGTAGAAACCGTAGAACCGTCAAATATCAGCTTTCAGTCCACTGCAATATGACTGAACTAGGACTTTTATACATGGAGCGTATTCCGTCGGTCTCCACAACAAGTACAAGACGATTTCGAATTTCTTCAGATTACCAGTCTATTATGTTTCAATAAATCCATCAGTACATAAAAGGCTCAGATACTGCGACGAGAACGTCAGAATAAATTCAATATCTAGTAAATCAAAGTAACAAGACCAATAAGTCAACGTTAGACGCTGATGAATCTGTGTTGGAGTGATTTAAATAGCAATATGGCAAACATCTTAGTAATTTAAGTTTTAAATCATCAAAGACTTGAACTGTCAAAGTAGAATATTAAATCCAATTTATATATCAACGGCGGGAAAGCTCAGAAAGCTGCTGTTTATATATGTATAACCTTAACTGTAAGGAAATTTATTTACCGGATTGACACCACGGCGTTCACATACAACTTCACTCAAAGCGATCGTTTCACCCAGGGTTTACCAGCAACTAACATTAATGAACTCTTTTCTGTACTGTACTTAGTAAATAAATTACTACCGCATTTACCATGGGGAGTGCTCCGAGGAATTGTTCGGATTGATCCCTGCCGTATCTTTCCGCCATCGTCCTACGCGACAGAAATTTCATCCCTATCATCTAGATGGTTGGCAGTCCACAACTGTGCGATTTTCCCGAAATTTTCTGCCACGCACTGCAAAACTATGGAATGAGCTGTCGCCTGCGGTGTTCCCGGACCAATACAACCTACAAACCTTCAAGAAAAGAGCGTACTCCTTCCTAAAAGGCCGGCAACGTACTTGTAACGCCTCTGGTGTTGCGGGTGTCCATGGGCGGCGGTAATCGCTTACCATCAGATGATACGTCTGCTCGTTTGCCCCATATATAATAAAAAAAAAAAGTCTCGATAAAAATCCTCCTATTTTGCATAGCTAACAAGTCATCAAAAACCCGGCTGTTTCAAGATCCAAGTTGAAATTTTTATTAGAAGAGTTTTCTCATTTAAGTTTTCTAAGTGTTGTAATCCAGTTACATTCTTAACAATTGTCTTTTCCAAAACAGTTATGAGAACTCGAGGTTATGTGGTAATATTTACAACAAGGACACGATAACTGGCTTCACTAAACCATGTTGTATTGTGTGACAAAACAGCCAATGATTTATGTCATCAAATCGTCACGTACTTATATATACCTACTTCTTGAGTAAGACGAACTCAAATCCAAGAATTGTCCGAATGCTAGGAAGGGGCGGAATACTTATTAGATACTTTGTTTTGAATTGGCCGACGTTGAGTGATGCTGGTCGATGACTGTCATTAGCCAACGCCGCAAATTTAGACCTATTATCAGTGTTTATAAATGGTGATATGACATGCGATACTATTATTGAATTTTGCTCTTTCAACGGAGCTTTTGCGATATTGCCAATTGGGGAAGATAATAGTGGTCTTGCGTTTCTTGAGTTCGAAAAATCAGAATTTAGATCGTAGCTATGGTCCTTGATATATAGGCCAGTTGATATTTTAGAACTTTATTAATGTACTAGCTGACCCTTGCAACCTCGTTTACGTCTACTCTTGCCCGTAGCGTAATAATTTTACCGCGTTTTTTAAACATTTTTCATTGGGGCTCCGCTCCTATTGGTCTTAGCGTGACGATATATAGCCTATAGTCTTTCTCGATAAATGGACTATCCAACACTGAAAGAGTTTTTCGAATCGGACCAGCGGTTCCTGAGATTAGCGCGTTCAAACCAACAAACTCTTCAGCTTTATAATATTAGTATGGATTTAGCCTTTCTTCCTATAACTTTACATACCTATTGGTGCGGTTTATTCTGTTAGTTGGAGGGTAGAGGTTGTAATCCCCACGGGAATCAGCTTGGTTGGGGACGTTATATATAATCTGCCACAGAGATCAATCTATTTTAAGGACTGTTGTATGAGTTACAGCTGTAACAAGTAGGTGATTCTGAATATAAGCAATATCGTGTACTTGATCAAGATATATGGGCCAGCTTATCCAGAATGACACCACGGCCTCAAGGAACAGGATATCGTTTTCCGCAATAATTTCGTAACTTTTTACGTCTTTCAAATTGGGAAGAGGGAGACCTATACAGAACGTGGTAATGCTCTTGTATCTCTTAAGTTTCATGTATCCCTGATCGATGGTAGTTGCTTAGCCTACGTTACCTTATTGCTACTGCTCGGCTTAAGACTACCATGTGGTATCACTTATTACTTTAGCATGTCACATGATAACAACCAGGACCGACTGCTTTAACGTGACCTTCGAATCACGAAGACGCTCATGGTAACATGCCACCACATGATTCACATCTCTTTTTTTTGTAAACACATACATATTATACATAGAAAACACCCAAACTCCGAAACAAATATTTACAGATCATACAAACATTTGGTCCGACCCGGGAATCGAACCCGAGACCTCAAGCTTAGCAGTCGCATACACTACTACTACACCACCGAGGCAGTCATATCTATCATCTTACCTATCATATTACTAGGCTACTCAAAAACTATGCGCGGTCTCTTAGTCTCCTCTTTCCACACACGGAGATCATTGGCATTTAAAAGGCAAACTTGCTATGGAGTCAGAAAATAATAAAGTGTCATTAAGATCTGCGGTATCGTGCCATATTGATCGTGGAACTCGTGGACATCAGGTCAGGTCTAGCGCCACCCGTGACCACGATCAATGTGTATGAGCATTGACAATTGTCAGTCGTTGCACACTTCATTGTTCGCTTATGGTCCGCACTGGGTGAACACAATGCGTGCTGTTCTTGCACGATTGTGATGCTAATTTGTGACGTCTAACTGCGCCAGCGCAGTTTGTCAGCTATATTATGTGATACTAGTTTTATTTTAACGCAATAATTTATAGTATTACGGAAACAATTCATATATAAACTCACGAGGCGTTTTCAATACCTACCCCTATTTAATCTATACTAATAATAAACCTGAAGAGTTTGTTTGTTTGTTTGAACGCGGTAATCTCAGGAACCGCTAGTCCGATTTGAAAAAATATTTCGGTGTTGGATAGTCAATTTATCGAGGAAGGCTATAGGCTTTATATCATCACGCTAATACTAATAGGAGCGGAGCACCAATGAAGAATGTTTCAAAAACGGGGGAAAATGTTCACGCTACGGGCAATATAAGACGCAAACGAGGTTGCGTGGGTCAGCTACTGAATTATAATATTATACTACGCAGGATCACAGCACTGCAGAGAGAAGAATTATTTAAAACGAACCATAGACCAGCTGTCTGGCTACCGTGGTATAATTGGACAGAATCTTCTAATGGACTATATAGATGATGATCCTCTATAATTTATATGCATGTAATAAACAGCAACAATCTTTCTGCAATTAGGTGTTTATTTGTTTCGTAAGATTTCCCGCGTTATTTATTCAAAATTAGCAGACTTAAAATATGTTTACCTTTTAGAAGGCTGCAGTTTCTTGTGAATAGTAAGCTACTTACCCAATGCAAAGTGCCAATAACTCCTATTTGACAAAAAAGGGAAAATAAAAGGAGAATTCACAAAAATTTAAAAAGAAAAACAGTAAGGAGCAACCTTCTCGTTTGCTTCCTTTACCACAAAATACAAACTCTGTTACGCACTTCAGTATCAGAGCTTGATTCAACCACATACATTAATATACAAACCCATCTCCAATGCCAATTGCATTACTCATGTTTGCACTTTCAATAGACTGACTCGTATTTACTTGCATAAATTGATTTCTCATAAACATACAGTATCGATTTGGAAAAATAGCAATACTAAACATGGCCTATGTGTCACGGAGAAACATCGAGGTTTATGGTTCGTTAGCGACCGTAAATCGAGTTAAAGAGTTACAAGACTATTGCCAAACCCAATTCCTTTTCTCCTTGGCTTTTCTCCGGTAATTTACTCTGTGAAGCCCATGGTACCATCCTGGTCAAAGCCTGGTTTAGTACGCTTTGAACAAGATCTTGGAGGATAGTATCTTCAGCATGACTGAGGAGTTATAGACATTTTCGGGGCCTTAGAATTCTTGTTACTACTAAGATATGCCAAAACCTAACGGGTCAGCTCGATTGGGGCGGTACTACCCTTTCACAGAAGATCTTCTTCTTCCTAGCCATTATTAATACCAAGATTAGGGGTCGACTTACTAAGTTCCAACCTGTTTTACCTGTCAAATTCAGTTTTTACACAAAGCGACCAGGCATCAGATCTTCTTGCAACCCCGAGGGTGAACTGAATTTGAAGGTTGAAACTCTAGCGTCAGTATATTTGAGGGCACTGACTCGATTGTCAAGTTTCATGGCAACCGGGACCTAAGGCTTAACGTGCTCTCCGAGGCACGGCACTTTCACAGAAGATCAACCTTAAATAATAGCATTTGTGCTGTTGTGTTTTGTTGGTGTTGCGAGGCCGGAGGTCCAATGATGTAGAAGGTCTCACTAGGCCACCGTAGTGTGGGTGCTGCATAGTCTGCGTTTGCAGTACGCGTGGTGACCGCTACTCTTAAATACTCATGCTTTATATCAGGCTGAGTAAAGCCACTTAGACAGGTTCACTTAAAAAAAAATTAATTTTCAATATAAGTTTTTTGCCTCACCTACGGTCACTCCTCCGCGAAATCTATTGTAGGAAACACTATTTTAGTATTACTTGAACTAAGTTATTTAAGTGCACTATGTTTTACCCATGAAACGATCATAATAATACATATTTATGGGCATGTAGCCTACACTATTAATTAATCTAATAGTACTTGTTTAGATAGCATTTAATATGTAAATAATTTAATAAAACCTACGTAATTTAGTTTACTGTGGGTATTTTCTACGGAATGGTGACACG
Source organism: Spilarctia lutea (assembly GCA_916048165.1). Taxonomy (NCBI): domain Eukaryota; kingdom Metazoa; phylum Arthropoda; class Insecta; order Lepidoptera; family Erebidae; genus Spilarctia; species Spilarctia lutea. The sequence continues at coordinate 617,852 of OU696480.1, forward strand.
ATGAACCGTTGTTTTGAAGAAAGTGTGTGGCAGCGGATAGATGTAGACTGGTCAAGACCGGGATGGTTGGCGCTCCTTCGTTCATTCATTCATTCATTCATTGGACGGCGATACGTTGATAACTATTTGTTATTTTAAACTCACAATAGGCAAATTACTTGTTATAAGTTAATGCAGTATAATTCGCCATTTCCAATGCATTTAAACAAGGTGACTCTGTTCTGCTGCACATTGCTATTCCATACGGCTCATATGAAGGTTGATGCTGTGTTAATTTGAATAACTTATTGGGTGATTATTTTCCCGTTGTAAGGAGAGAAGATAAAATAGATAAGATGGATAAATATTTAAATGATAGTAATGTAACTGAAAAAAATAGCGGGTCCACAATGGATCCAAATAGCTAGGGATAGAGAAAGATGGAAAGCCCTAAGGCTTTAGAGGAGGCCTTCACCGGAGAGGGTTCCTGATGCATACTAATTGCAAACACAGTTAAAATATACAATTAAGATTAGGATTAGTTAAAATGTATTAAGATTAAGTAAAATATATACCTACCTAGTTTTATAAATGTGTCAGGAAATAAATTAAGGCCTAAATAAATAAATAAATAAATAAATAAATGTAACTAACTGTATGTTATTCATCCCGTGGAAGTTGTAATAGCTGTCTGGTGCAAACTATGCATGACAGAAAGACTGTAAAGAGATGGAAAGTAGAAACTGTATACTAACCCATGTTGCCAGAGTGATGATAGTAGGCTATAATCTCCTTGTCAAAGAGAGGCCTATGTCCACTTGGTAGTGGACTATCATAGGCCGTGACAACAGGATGTGATATTTTTATATTTTATATTTTTGTGTATGACCCTTATGAAGCATAAGCAGAATCCAACAGTGGTGGCCACCATACTTATTGCGAATGCAACAATGCAACATGGTGACCCACACCATGGCGGCCTTGTGATGTTTCTGCATCTTTGGGCCTCCGGTCTCGCATTCACCAACGAAACACGATAGCACGCATGCTGTCAGTTACGTATATATAATGAAACATGAAATTTAAAAATTAGAATGAACTAATTTGTTTAATTGCGTCGTTTAATTTGTAACAGCTTTATTTTGCGATTTCAACGAATAGTATTTTAACTTATAACGTAGACGAGATCAGAGGGTAGGTATAGTCTCACGAATTAAATAAATGATCGAGTTCTCAGAAAACAATCATTGTAAAATACAATCGAATTGGGAACCTCCTCTTTTTTTGAAGTCGGTTAGAAAACTATTGGGGACCTTCTCCTTGTTCTGTAATACAGTTAAAACTCTTACTCAACAAACTAACTTATACATAAATAACCTATTGTTCTGAACAACAGTCCTATCTCCAAATAGCCTTGTATAAATAAATATTGCATTACGTGACGAATAAATCCAATCCTGCAGCGGATGGGTGGGCGATTACCAGAATTCGGTGATGTCATACAATTAATACTGCCTACTTTTATAAGGCAGACATTGTTCAGTCTTGCTGACCTTAACTTCTTCTTATAATGGATATTTAAATATCGTAGGCCGTTTACTGTTTCATTCATACATTTTGTATGCTCTTACTTAAAAAAACCGGCCAACTGCGAGTCCGACTCGCACACCGAGGGTTCCGTACAAACTTATAGGTATATTAAATGATGTAACAAAAAAATTGTGCTTTTGCAATTTTTTTCTTTCATCTGTGCGTTACGTTGCTTCGTATCAATTTTAAAGATTTTGAGTTCACGGGAAGTACCCTGTAGGTTTTGATTCCCTCGCGAGTGTCGAAAACTTGCAGCATAAACGGCTGTATCTTTTGATTGCGTACAAGGGACAGTATACCTGAGTATTTGATATGAATTTCAGCTTGATACCTTCATGAGTTCCTGAAAAAGGGGTCTTGACAGACAGACAGACGGACAACCAAGTGATCCTATAAGGGTTCCTTTTTTCTTTTGAGGTATGGATCCCTAAAAATACACTTTAATAATAGATAACTAGTCTATAGTTAATCTGTTTCGAGGCTTAGAGGTCGATAGAAAATGGTTTTATTCAGACATTACATGAATACTATTATGATGAGTATTTCATCGGAATTTGTTGACTGATTTGTCCTTCTATTTCTAGGTTTGTTATTGTACACAATTTTCGTTCTGTTGTTTTAATTTGTTTGTTGGAACACAATTAAAACAACCCAGACCTTTATCGTTACAAAGAATCCAGGTGAAAGAATTATAAGTAGACTAGCTGACCCACGCAACCTCGTTTGCGTCTTATATTGCCCGTAGCGTGAAAATTTTCCTCCGTTTTTGAAACATTCTTCATTGGTGCTCCGCTCCTATTAGTAGTATCGTGATGATAAATGAACTACCCAATACTGAAAGAATTTTTCAAATCGGATCCGTGGTTCCTAAGATTAACGCGTTCAAACAAACAAACAAACTCTTCAGCTTTATTATTAGTATAGATATCAGTTAACATTTCATGATCGGCTTATCACGGTCCCCTGCTTGAAGAAGGTGTCTCTCAAGGAGCGTCAACAGTCTTGGACAGTCCTCATCCATCCGCTAAAAGCCACTTTTCTTAAGCTATCGGTCCATAGTTCTAGGAGCCCTACACTACATTGTATAAAGCAAAAGAATGAAATCGATTATATTATTGACTAATTTTAGCCAAGGAAAATTTCTTCCAGACAACCTCAGGCTCGATCAATATGATTCAGTTACACAGTTACAGTGGTAGTCCACAGTACATTTTAAAATTCTTTTAAATATGTAATTGTAATGTATTAACATTCTAAAGCTTGTATTGAGTCGGTCATTATTATATAAGGCCAACATTTCTTAAGTCAACTTGTCCCTTATGGCGCCTGGTGCCTGTCAAGTAACTGTTGGTATTTTTATAGTTTTAAAACGAGGGCATAGCACAGAAGCTAGTTAATACAATTTCGTTGTAAAATTTTTATTTTCGTGTCTCGGTAGAAAACAGGCATGGGGCCTATCTGTCTGAATTTCCCTTACATTTTCCATTACACATTAACTTTTGTAACTATAGGTATGTCACTACTTAAATACTTTAGAAACCCTGGACTCTCCTGTCTCCTAGTCTCCTGGTCGATATGCTACAGAGATCTGAATTAGACTGCCTCGGTGGCGTAGTGGTAGCGTATGCGACTGCTAAGCTTGAGGTCTCGGGTTCGATGCCCGGGTCGGACCAAATGTTTGTATGATCTGCAAATATTTGTTTCGGAGTTTGGGTGTTTTCTATGTATAATATGTATGTTGACTGCACGGTTGGCCGAGTGGTGTCAGCGGTCGCCATGCCGCTTGCTACTGCGCCAAGTGTCGTGGGTTCAAATCCCACGCGGTACCCACAACACTTTGTGTGATCCACGAATTGTTGTCCCGAGTCTGGATGTTCTTTGTGTCCGTTTCATGTATGTTTGTAAAGTCCCCCACGACACAGGATGTTTATTCCTCATGTGGGAGTTGTCTTTTTAAAAAAGAAAGAAGAAAGAAAGAAAAGAAAGATGTATTTACAAATATCAGTTGTCTAGTAACCCATAACACAAGCTCTGCTTAGCTTGGGACTAGATGGCGTTGTGTGTTAGATGTCCGAAATATTTATTTATTTATTTATTTAATTATGTATTCATCACTCCCACTATGAAATAGTGAAGCTTGGCAGCTTACAGAAGCTAGTAACATAAATTTTATAAGCTTAGGAAAGTATATCTGTTCGTTTAGGTTTCATTTTACATAAACGAATGAAGTAAACGATAGATCCTTTAATTCTTGCTATTTATTTTATTCTATTTATTTCAATCTACATCAGTTTTTGTTACACGTTCTCAAAAGTTCTGGATACAATAAAATATGCGAAAACACATTCAAGTCCGCGCCAAAATAAATGATACAAGTATTAAAACCCGTTATTTGGCAAAAGGTTGACCTCGAGCCATTATTTACTGATAAAGGTCTGTTCGATTATTACCCGATGGCGCCAGAAGGAGGTTATGTTTTTCGAGTGTATCCATACTTCATACCTAATGTTATACATTCAAAATTAACTTTGTCTCTTGATGACATACTCTGATTCTTAAATAACTTGATGAATAGGCTTGAGAGATGTTGTTCGATTCCGTGTACTTAGTAACTTATAAGTTTCTTTTATTAGAAACGATATCGTCGAAAACATGTACGTCTATTAAAGATATATTTATAACCCATATTTAAGTGTAATTTAAAACGAGAAATGTCAAAAAAGTAACAAAACACTTAGATTTAATTTTTCCAGTTTATTTGTCGAATAAGTTAGCTTACTTTTACGATATTCACGTGTTCAGTTGTTTTTTTTTGCTTTTTTCCAACAAGTTGCAATTTGTCATAAACAAATCGAACTCTTTTCAAATTCCTCAAGTCATGATGGCAATATTGGTTCGCCAAGATGGATCACCGCCCTGTTCCGGTCTTAACAATAGCAAGAGAGTCATTGTCCAATATCAGCTAATCTCTGACCCAACCAATATATTTTTCGTACCGATTGTCTTTGAATTTATCTCTTTAGGTATTTATCTCATCAGGATCTTTGGAAACAACTTTCCTCAATGATTGATCATCCTTTTAATCATTTTCTTGTTCTTTCATTTTAAACACGTTATCTTTTTTTCTAATTTAATTAAAATTATTATCCCTAGGAATGTTGAAGGCATTTTTACCGTTCAACAAAGAAGGAAAAGTTTTAATATCACAAAAATGTGGATTGGAGAGCCGTACCGATAAAAGGTTTACCTATAAACGGAGTCGATCGGAAACACTCTTTTATCGCATCTAAATAAATAACACACTTAGTCTAATTAGAGCTGCATAGATGTATTTTATGTCGCTGTCTCAGAACGCGGCTGTGTTTTATCTTTTAGGGCACGAAAGCCTCCGGGAGAAGGTTGAGGGAGTAGGAGGCGCGCACGCATCCCGCGATCCACCGCACAGGGCTACGCCGGACACCGCGACCGCGCTCAGCCAGTCAGTGATCGCTCGGACGGTAACCGCGCCGCACGCCACTTAAAATAAGCCCCTCGCCCGCAAGCCACAACACGCGAAAAAATACAATAAAACCAATCGACCCCGAGTGACCCCAAAAGTGCATACCGAGCGGTCGACACGAACGAAACGACTTCGCGAAGACACTGACCACACAATATAATACAGACTAACACTAACGCTTAGCATAACACGTGAGCTTAATTAACTAGTAATATTAAGTTATAATTAACATAAAGGTGGAAATTAAACTGTGCACTGGAAGGTATCAAGTTCAGAGCGAATTGTTTTAAATTTAAATGATAACGGGCGAGTCGTAGCTGCCGGCGGTGCTTGATACAGGTAAGTTAGAACATGTCTCAATTCACACATTATCAATTTTGTTTCGCTCAGCTGAGCGCCGCGGCCGGAATTTTGACAGTTGTATTTTTTTAAACGTGTCCACGCATAATTTACGTATTCACGTTCGATAACACGGGTCAAAAGTTTTAAGTTTAAATAAATTTAAAGAATTCTATCTCTGGAGGTATTAAGTATTGTGTTGAGGTATGAGTAATGTATGTAGATGTTATCATCGAATGTTTAGGTGTCCGGTCGATGTTTGCTTATGTCGGTATTTGTCTCGTTAGTGGAATGCGCCCGCTTTGTCCCGTGTTGTGATCATAACAAATAACTTTGCGTCTCGGTGTGTGGCTGAGTTCAGATGCTCGTGTTTGCACACCTGCTCGCTGGATTCTTGTCTCACTGTATTACCCTTGACGCGTAATAAATGCATCCCAATTTTATCTATATCTTTTTCCTCAAGTTGGTCGGACGAAAACAAGTTACCTTATATGATATGTAAACGATTGTTTATTTCCTATTCTAGAGGTTAAACAATGGTCGTGTTTGCTATTTTAATGTTATTGTGAGTCATAGGACTGTAGCGTCTAACTCTTTTTATGCTAAGTATGATTTCGCCTCTGCGTTTTGTATGATTCAAAGGTGGAACCAGCTAGATATTAATACGATTCAGTTTTATGCTTGATCCACCCACATTACATGTATTTATAAATAACCAATACAACCTCCGTCTTTATATTCTTTTTATAAAGTAGATGACGATACTTTATAAACTATTGTAAAAAAATCGCTGATATAAATATTTTGACAGGCAAATGTCATAATTGTCAAAATAAAAAAGATTAGTTTAGTTTAGTAATTAGTAGGAAGTTTTTTTTTTTTTCGAAAGACGGTCCCCATTTCATGTCATCCACATTTTATATATTTTTTATCATTAATTTCATCACGACCAAGACTTGAAGACTCGAAGACTTGTGTGACTCGAAGTGTAAAATGAACAGCATTTACACAGAGAAGGGTACATGAAGGTATCCGTATAGTGATGGTTTAAGAATATGGAGTGTCACTACTATTAATACTGTGGGATCCGTAATAGTCGACAAAGCAAAGCACAGTAATGTAAACAGAAGGAAAACTTGACACAAACTCTGTACCAACCCAAACTGATTAGCGTAATGTAGTAGGCCAAAACATGATTTCTAAGAAGAAACCTATGTTCAGCAGTGGATGGAATGTCTATTGATAGGTAATACGATTTAATATAATCACAAATTTTAACAAAAAAACAACTGACTTCAAGAACTGGGGAGAAAAAAAGAATCATCAAAATCGGTTCACCCAGTCGAAAGTTATGAGGTATCAAACATTTAAAAAAATACAGTCGAATTGAGAACCTCCTCCTGTTTTGAAATCGTAAATAAAAGACATACTCTAAGCTACACGGGCCGAGTTGCTATATTTATAATTAAAAAAACACATTCTTATATTTCATTTAGTGACATTAGGTCAATAGGGTCCTAGAATTAGATGCACGAGACATAAGTCGATATACCTACCTACCTTGATCACATAAGATTAGCTTTTCGCTGTGAATTTATCTGTCTACATAACACTAAATTATTTCATTATCGACTCTAAAGTTGCAGTTCCACAAAAAGTATCTCATTAAATAATTCTCGGAACAGATCTGCGTGTGGTTAGGATCTTCGTCGTGTACAAATAATATATATGTATAAGTTGGCGTCTATAGGCTTGAACTTGTAGGCTTGAGCTCTGCTCTGTAAGGCTCCTCAGAATCCAGTTCGGGAGGTACAGTCAGTATCAAATAAATGTTTAAGTCAAATTGTGCAACATAAATGTAACACGCGTGCTAAGAAAGTATTTAATTTTAGTAATATTAACACAATCATTTAAAGAAGTTTAATATTTTACCTTTGATGGCATGCTCTTACATACTTGAATACAATGGCATACGTTATGCAGTTCTGACATTATAAAAGTTGTGAAATTCCAATGATTATGGATAAGGTAGTGCTAAAAAATTATTTAACGCGACACATGTGCGAATAGTATAGATTTGTCTTCACCAAATCATGGAATTGATTACTTTATGGAAATACTTTACACTATTTTACACTAAATTGGTCGTCCATGGGCATCTCATGGAAAAATTATCAGTTTATGAAAGAGACATAAATTCAGCGTAGGTTCTGTAAAGTGTTGGGTCGTGCCAGATATCGTGGTAGTCGTTGTGGTGACACTGGCTACCTCAAGTTTTTGATGGTGACTGTACCCGGTATCTTGTAATATCTTACGCGATGTTAAATAATACAGTTCTCACGGAGCTATTAAACGGGTTGTTAACCAAACAATTATTGAATTTTCGAACATTTCCGTGTTTTAAGAACGAATATCAATATTTATATTATTGACTTCGGTGCATTGAAAAAGAAACCGTAACGTATTATTATTCTGGTTTAATTTAATTCAACAGTTCATGAAGTTTAATTACAGCTAGACAGGAGAGGATACAATTGCGTGAGAATATTAAAACTGTATAATGGTAATAATCCCACATATACTTACGACTGTTTTAACTGTTATCTCAAGCAATGACCCCTACTAATGCAGATTTATATCAGAATCTTCTGTTTCAAATAAGATCTCAAACTAGAAAAACTTTTAGTTTTAATTTTTCTGCCATTTTGCAAAAGAAATAGGGAAAAGTCCTCTTTTTATATCCCAATCCCTTCCCCATCCCCCAAAGGCCTGCAACGCACTTGTGACGCGTCTGGTGTTACGGGTGTCCATGGGCAGCGGTAATCGCTTACCATCAGACGATACATTTGCTCGTTTGCCGTCCTATACCATAAAATAAAAAAAATAAAAAATAGAAAAATGTCTGCTAAAGTCATTCTTCTCTGCCTGATGGAAAGCATGAACAGAATCAAAAAGTAGTGGTCACAATATTCATTGTGAATGCAGCTTGATGACCCATACTATGACAGCTTATTGAGAGCCTCTGCATCATTATCTCTATTGGAGGAATAAAGTATAATAAACGTTATTGTGTTTTTACAAGAATAGGTTACATACATAAAAATTGCGACCTTATCGCTAAAAAGCAATATCTTTTATAGCCGGACGTTTCCTTCATGTAAACTCTTGTTGGAATATAATCGAAAGAGGAATGTAAAAGAAATAAAGTAAGAAGGCAAATTAAAGTATGATAAAGATAGCTCGAGGGTACCACAAGTCTCGGGGACACTGGTCTCGTTGTTTGCGATTTTGACTTTAAATGGCGGCCGGTCATGAAAGAGACGCGTTGACATTATGATGATGAGAATAAGCTTGCCCCCTAATATGGGTGTAGGATTTAAATTAAAGTCAACAATCCCCTTCTAGATAAACCTCTCCTTAGAAGTTTCCTTGGTCTCTATACGACCCTGGATAGAGGAGTTGGTATACAATTGGTTTCAACTTTGTTTCGTTGCCCCAAAATTATATGGGCGATTAATAAGGAGTGTATATCTTAAAATATAAAGAAAAACTGTGGAATGAGCTGTCGCCTGCGGTGTTCCCGGACCAATACGACCTTCAAACTTTCAAGAAAAAAGCGCACTCCTTCCTAAAAAGCCGGCAACGCCTATATAAAAAAAAAAGACAATGTCGGTGACAAAGAAGCTAACATCCCACTTCCTGATAAGCAGTTTCAACAATTTACCCTTTAAGCACATAAGATTCTTTAAAAACCCTGAATTCCATGTCACAGAAATATAATTATGATGATGTATATCTGTCAACATAGTCAAAATAAAAAAAATCTAATGTCAAACACCGTACAGCCACACACAGCTTGAGAAGGCTCAACCCACGCTCCAAAAAACAAAGAGGTGCCCACAAATTAATATAAAAACTAGTAATTAGAATAATTATAGCGTACGTGCAATTTTAGCGAAATAAAAAGACGTCATCAGGCGTGTGCATGGCCATTATACTAGAACTTCACGCTTTTGTAAGCCTTAAAACCTATTGGATAAGTTATTGTGCATCTTTCTTACTCTTTCTAACTTGTTTATTTAGTATCGGATCTTTCTCTTTGAATAACATACCTTTCTTCGTTCGGTATTTAATTTTACTTTTTAAATGTATTTAGAGCAATCACTGAGTCGTCTACACGTCTGGCCAATGTGGTATTGTAGGCCAAAACGCCTTTCTAGAAGAGGCCTATGTCCAGTGATAGACCGTTCAAGGCTGTTGACGATGATTGCTGGCAAACGAGCACACGTATCGCCTGATGGTAAGCGATTACTGTCGCCCATGGACACCTGCAACACTAGAGGCGTCACAAGTACGATGTCGGCCTTTGGGGGGAGGGGGATAGGGGGAGGGGTTGGGGTTTAGGCCTCCGCTATCCTCACTTACTCGGTAAAACACAGCGTAAGCCCTATTTCACACCGGTTTTCTGTGGGGCAGTGGTATCTCTCAGTTTTCACCGAATTCCCCATTTCCGAAAAAAAACACAATATGGTATAATAAATTCGTCTTGACAAAAAGAGTCGTTACAATTTAAAAAGTGTCGAAAGTGTCGTTACAATTCCGTCTAGCCCCCTTTCGCAACGCGCGATAAGGAACTTCGTTCCAAAAATTGTCCTATAGTTCTTAAATTTCTACATAATAGAGTATAAAATAGGCAAATCTGTTACGCCGTTTTCAAGTTATGCACTTACCTACAGTTAAACAAAAAATACACTCACAATACATTTCATTTGTAGATAAAATATTGATAGAATAGCTTTTTACAAAGCTGTGACGTCATTTATTTATGAATCATATTCCTCTGTGGGTTGTGCGAATAATAGCAAATATTAGCTGTATGTGTGTTCGTTTGTTTGTTGAGAAGGTGTATAGGTTATACGATGGCCGTGACATGTTCATTATAATACTGATTCAATAAAACCAGTTATGTATAAATGCGATTATAGTTTTAAGTTCTGTGGCTTGCTTATAGCCGATTTCAATTTCTCTCCCCAATAACGTTTCTTTAGTACAATTTTTTTTATAGAGTGGGCGGCAAACGAGCAGTAGCATCGCCTGATAGTAAGTGATTACCGTCGTACGGCCTTTGGGGGATGGCGAAGAGAATGAGGGAGAAGATGGGGCCTCCGGGATCCTCACTTACTCGGTGAAACATAGCGCAAGCGCTATTTCACAACGATTTTCAGTGAGGCTGTGGTATCACTCCGGTCGAGCCGGCTCATTCATGCAATAGCGTGGCTCTTCCACGGGAAATTTTAGATTTTGAAAGCCTTAATGACATAAAAAAAATGTTAAATAAAAAAAATGATTTGGTTAAAAATATAAACCACCGGCAACACCATTTTCTTAACTTTGCATTGAATGTTACGAAGGATTTGATCTAGTTTCTTTATTAACATATATCTTACTTAGGAAATTCAATCGATAAGACAGACGGGAATAAAAGTGTTGGTATTTTTGTATTAAGGCTGCGATAGCTCGAACGCAGAGGCCGTATTCTCATACCCAGATATCTAACCTATGCACAGACCGGTACATAAATAAATAAATAAATAAATATTTCGGACATCCATTTAACACACAACGCCATCTAGTCCCAAGCTAAGCAGTGCTTGTGTTATGGGTACTAGACAACTGATATAAATACTTATATATACTTTTTTTTTGTAAATACATACATACTATACATAGAAAACACCCAAACTCCGAAACAAATATTTGTAGATTCCACAAAAATTTGGTCCGACCCAGGATTTGAACCCGAGACCTCATGCTTAGCAGTCGCATACGCGTACCACTACGCCACCGAGGCAGTCACATCAGGAAAATCAGCTACTCAACATGGTGACGACAATTGAAATAACTTCTCTGTTAACTCTGTGACACTGTATATGACACTATCACATAAAAGTGTCGCAATCAAAATCGCCAAACGTGTTCAAACTCTGCCTGTCTATCGAAGCACGTGTTGAAGCGACTGATTAACTAGTATTAACACATCTAGCCTAGCGTCGCGGACATCGCTAGTATGACTTAAACGTGACGTGACCACTACTCTTGGATTCTGCTCAGGCAGGCAAGCTCGTATATAAAAAAAAATCCGTGGGAGAGCCACGCTTCGGCATAAATGGGCCGGCTCGACCGGAGTGATACCACGGCCTCACAGAAAACCGGTGTGAAATAGCGCTTGCGCTGTGTTTCACCGAGTGAGTGAGGATCCCGGAGGCCCATACCCCAACCCCTCCCCCCATTCCCTCTCCCTATCCCCCAAAGGTCGGCAACGCACTTGTGACGCCTCTGGTGTTGCGGGTGTCCATGGGCGGCGGTAATCGCTTACCATCAGGTGATGCGTCTACTCGTTTGCCACCTATTCAATAAAAAAAAATATAAATACATACACATTATGCACATGCATAGGAATACACCCAAATGTAGAACGAAATAGGTGGGTTTCGAACACACTACCTCTGGCCTAGCAGCTGCGATTATCAAATCTATACATCAGGTATTTAAACAAATGTGAACGATCTATTTAATGAAAAAGAAAGTAAAAACCCGCCTAACAGGTTAGTTAACGTATTAATATTGTTTACAAACACACGGTCAGTGCACAACGCACCGATAGAATCAGTCATTGTGACAAGCGGATAATTACGTCACGCATCAGCCGGTATCCCATGCACTTGCACCAGCCGACCTGATGGGGTGACTTAATAGTTGCCACAAGTGAAAAGTCAAGAAAGAAGGATTATTAAGTCTATTGTTAACCGTGGGAGAGCCACGCTTCGGCATGAATGGGCCGGCTTGACCGGAGTGATACCACGGCCTCACAGAAAACCGGTGTGAAATAGCGCTTTCGCTGTGTTTCACTGAGTGAGTAAGGATACCGGAGGCCCATACCCCATCCCCTCCCCCATCCCCCTCCCCATCCATCAAAGGCCGGCAACGCACTTGTGATGCCTTGTCAGGTATTTAACTACCTTTTACATACTACCTTTTACATACGTCTGCTCGTTTGACCCCAATTCCATAAAAAAAAACATTAATACTAAGTATTGCCCCTGTCTTTGGTCACGTTAATATTTGTTAAGCAATTCATTATCGTTTTCAGTGGTTACAGATACAAATTACATACTTTATGGGACTGTTAGTGCATGGTCAGTGATGTTGACAAGCCGAAGGTATTAGTTTCGATTTTGATTCAGGACTGATAAAGTGTGATGAGCACGTTTTTTTAAATAAGAATTATACCTACTTTATTTCACCATATGGTTTTAACAATTTTTCTCTTAACCTGAGTAGGTACATTAATTAGTCATTAAGCTTTTTTAAACAGGGTAAGATAATTCGTTGACGACTGTGCTAGTGTTAACTATGGTTTGTATTTATTAATAATTTGTGTGTATTTAGAAATAAAGGTATAAATTTATCAGTTTTCTGGTTGCCATAGTGCAAGCTCTGAAAGTTCTGATGCTCTTTTGATAGCGTCATAACCTATTTAACCGCAATTTTCTTCGAGAGCCATTTATGGTTTAATTCCACGTTTGGTGTCTACGAAGTTCCAGCTAAATTCCGATCTACTCTTCATGTAATATCTTGAAATGACTTCCTCATGTCCGACCTTCATTGCGGGCTCAATTTAGAAGCTATCACGCTTGATCAGCGCTAGACAAGTAATCAATCATGAATGTAACGACTCGCTCATTACCCACTATTACTGGTGTAGCTCGTATTACCGGCCGCCCTCGGTGATGCATCAATGCAGTATGATTTTATCTCATAAAACGCGGAGCTTGCAATATATCCTTGGTGTTTTATTTCGCAAATCTTGTGTGGTATTAAATAATACTTTTTATAAGCATGCACTGTGGAGGAACGGGGTGTCATTTCCCTCCACCACAAAGGGAGGATTCTCCGACCAGGCGAGGTGAGCATGCCTGGCGGGCCGCTGCCCAACAGTTGATGTTGGGATGTTGTATATATGATAATCGGCGCGAGAACATCTATTGCGCGAATCAGGATTGATAGTTACTCCGTGTAGTGTGTTACTTCGTAATTCCGTGTATCTTCGGTAGATGGCGCTGTAGTAGGTTACTGTTGTGTTGTATGTGGAAGTCGCCACACCTACCAATTAGAACATTTTATTTTTATACCTATATATAGGCCTGTACTCTGCCTGTTGGAAAACATGAGTAGAATTCAAAAGCAGTGGTGATAATCCACACTATGGCGGCCTAGTGAGATGCCTTCGGTCTTCCACTCACCAACGAAACAAGACAGCACGAATGCTGTCATTTAGGTTATAAGCAAACGTCACACGACGATTTTTACCAACTGATAGAATGGTTCTTGAATGGAGACCACGTGACGGCAAACGCAGCGTAGGAAGACCTCCTGACTGACTGACTGACGACCTGGTCAAGATCGCAGGGACTCGTTGGATGCAGGCAGCTGCTGACCGGTCAATGTGGAAATCAATAGTGGAGGCCTACGTTCAGCAGTGGACTAATTGCGGCTGATATGATGGTGATGATGAGAATGGTTGATGAGATATATTTAGAAAATCGAATCGTGTTAAAAGTTTATAAATATACTCTTTTAAAATTTAACAAATTTTCATTGTATTTTTCAGAGTTACCTACTGACATTCGTTGAAAAAACATACACTCATTGTTACTTGAAAACTGTAGAAAGTTAATATACCTACGTATCTCTACAGACACCTTAATACATCAAAAATATACTCGTACATTAACATTTTTTGTAACTATAACATTGTTACGAAGCATGCAAGCAAAAGAAAGTATTATACATGTATATAACTTATAAATATGTACAAGTTCACCTATTTCAGAGTTTATACATATTTATAATTATAATTACACGGCTTCTTTTATACACAGTTCTTTCTCACGATTGTTTTGAATAAATTTATATGAAAATGTATAGTTCGTAGCATTAAATTTATATGGGCACATACTGACTAATACTTTTATCTATGTTAATTAAACTGACTAAATTCAGTGTTCAAATTAAACTTCATTGGGCTAATTATTTGCAGGCAACGAACTCATTAAAATGTTGATGAATTTTTAACCGACTACAATCAAAAGAGGAGGTACTCAATTCGGTAGCACGAATGGCTTAGTGACTTAAGTGGTCATTAATATGCTTTCTTCTGCGCAAAGTGTTATGGGTTAAAACCCCACACGGGGCAACACATTGTAAGATCCATACAATGGTGTTCTAAGTCTGGGTATTGTTTGTGTTCGTTTCATGTATTTCTGTAAAGTACCCCGCGACACAGGATTTATTCCTAACGAGGAAATATTATCACCTCAAAGTTATGTCCTTTAACGTACTTGGAAAAGTTTATTTTGGGTGTAATTCATATTGTACTAACTGATTTGTTTTGGTAAATAATAACAAAATATGGCCTACATCATTCCTAAATGAGCTTTCTGTAAGTTTAAAAGTTTTGAGGATCGAATCAGTACTTCCGAAGACTACCCTCTACAACCATACAAAGTGAGAAACTTTACCTCTTTATAATATTAGTAAAGATAATATGTTTAAGAAAAAAACCCGTTACCAGAGGCCAGCTCCTCGGCCTCGGCCTACGGGTTCTAAAGTGACGCCCGGGTCTGAAAGACCGGCGAAGCAGTTGTTATTCTTTAGTTAACCCCTCTACTCGTTTGTCCCTATACTTAAAAATCTATGCCCGTTTGATACCGTACAGAAGCAGACTTAATATTCCTTAGACAAAAACGAATGATCTTTCAACCATGCCGTTAATTTTACTTAGTATTTAAGTAACAAAACAGTGTAGAAATAAATAATAATAATAAATAAATAAATATTTCGGACATCTAATACACAACGCCATCTAGTCCCAAGCTAAGCGGAGCTTGTGTTATGGGTACTAGACAACTGATATTAATACTTATATACTTTTTTTTTTGTAAATACATACATATTATACATAGAAAACACCCAAACTCCGAAACAAATATTTGCAGATCATACAAATATTTGTTCCGACCCGGGAATCGAACCCGAGACCTCAAGCTTAGCAGTCGCATACGCTACCACTACGCCACCGAGGCAGTTAAAATGAATATTGGGTCATTGATAAGCAGAATTAATTACTGTGTAGTTGGTGATCTTCCTTAAAATTTCATTGAAAAATGTTTTATTGGGTGTGGAAGACATCAAAGTCATCAGCGCGAAAACTTTCATTTCGCGTACCAAAATTAATTAGTACCTACCGATGTAGTTCGACTAGTTTTCGCTAGATGGTGGTAAGTTTGTGGTGGAAGAATAAAATAACACACACAGACAAACAAACCCACGGTAATGACAGCACTGTTCTCAATTTATAGCCTTGTTTTTCCATTAAGATGTAATTTATGAGCTCTGTGTGTGGTTGTCTGTAACATTAAATAATTAAAAACCTATTTTACTTATGGTATCGTAAAAACATTAGTTAACATGCAATTTTTTTTTGCGTAGAATTCTTGGAAAGATTGCGTTGAAGTCTCTTACATGAAGTAAATTTCGCTTATGAATTTCTGTAATTTTTCATGGTATACCACTTCACCACATAAACTTTGCAGGGTTTAATTATAATTTTTAATTCAGTTGATTTATTCTCTTTCGATAGGAAGGCTCTATTATAGAGGTCTAAGTACAATTAATTCGTCAATAAAAACTGCAAAAACAAATAATCTCGCCATCAGCCCGCGGCGTGTGCGTAGGTGCAGTTCGGTACAGATCGAGCGATTGTTTCATCTCGCGGCCCCCGCGCAGCCACCTAGCGCAGTCAGACCCGCGCGCTTGCCCGACTCTACTGCTAGTCCAATACTTGACCGGATCACGGCTAGCTTCCTCACAGTGGAAAGAGTTCATATTTAGCCCTGGCAGAAGTGGTGAGTTATGCATAAAATAGAACAGATTTCTTTTAAAGTCGAAATTTTTTATCATTACAATTGTTTCTAAAATCACTTAATATTAAGATAAACAGACCTTTTTACCCTGTAACAGAGCCCATATTTATTATTTTTTAATGTGGATATAGGTAGTGTTAACTAGGCTGCGCTTGCGAAAAATAAATTTTGTTTCTCATTAAGACTTTTTCTGGTTGAAAATTCCATACCTTTGTACTAAAATGTGAAAAACAAAATAATGAAAAAACATTGTTTCTTTCGAATAAATTGTTCTGTAAATACACATAAAAATTACGAAATAATTAATAGTTAACTTAAAACGGTGAAGTGACTTCTAAATTTTCACGAAACCACATACTTAGATTAAAAACGTTTTGTTTTGGTATTCGTTCGAAATAGTAGGTAAATATTCCTACTCACAGTGTACATATGTAAGGTTTATGTATTAGTGTGTATGTATATCCATATATAGATATTTTATGGATATGTGTATTATGAATTATGTTATTCTATGTTAGTCCATATATTGATAGCAATCACATCCTCTTATTTCCACCACAATGCACCTAGCTCACAAAATTTCCACATCTCCCAAAGGTTGGCTGGTAGAGAATGCCTTGGGCATTAAGCCTGCCGTTGTACATGTGTGCATAAATATTTAAAATAAATAAATAAAATAAAATATATATTGCACGGTCATAGCTTCTTAGTTGTTTATTAAGTATAAGGTCACCTCAATTGATTTATATAAGTTATAAGTAAAATGACATTTCTGCTTGATTGCTAATGTTAGGGATTAATAGTGGAATATAAATAGGTCCTTATGATGTGAGAAATTTACTTAGAAATGTTATTACTATACAATCGACTTAAAAAAGAACGCGGTTATGATTCCGTTGTATTTATGTTCGTCTCCTCCAAACTCAGTCATAAATGAACTTGTTTGAAAAATATGTTTTATTTAAGAGGATATGTCCGATTGATTTCTTTCAAATTTAACATAAAATACCTTCTCTAAGAAAGAGAAAAACAGTTCAAATCGTTAATACTTTTATAAACATAATTTGTCGGGACAATAAAAAAATCAACCTTATTAATAAACGTTATTTAACTTTAAGCAGCGGTTTTGTAGTATTTAAGGCAGTAGTACATTTAAAGTTGAAAATAATTCAGAACTGGTGCTTAAAGTTCAATTTCGTTTATAAATAAGGCTGTAAAGTGCTTCTAACTAGTTACAGTATGCTCTTGTACTACTAAGTAAGCTTAATAACTACATAATCAGTAAAACAATGTAAAACTGAACTACAAATATCTATCTCCATTTTAACTCTGGCTTGATCCCGTAAAAGCAGCAAGTGATTAGTTTAATACGAAGTTTTGGTTAAAGATATCAAATGTCATTGCATTAATGCACCGGAAAACTCTAAGATTAGTTTACGTAACAATTACATAACAATACAATTTAATAAATATGTCTGACGCCTAAATCTCGCGTGTGTCATTATAATAAATAAATATAATAATAAATATTTCGGACATATAACACACAACGCCATCTAGTCCCAAGCTAAGTAGGGCTTGTGTTATGGGTACTAGACAACTGATATGAATACATAAATACTTTTTTTTGTAAATACATACGTATTATACATAGAAAACACCCAAACTCCGAAACAAATATTTGTAGATTACACAAACATTTGGTCCGACCCAGGATTTGAACCCGAGACCTCAAGCACAGCAGTCGCATTCACTACCACTGCGCCACCGAGGCAGTGAATTAAAACAAAAGCATTAGCTAATCTTAGACAAAATATTAGCCAATGACACACGGGAATTTAGGCGTTAATGATTGCAGAAAGAGAAACGCTTGCAACTTGGCTAGGGGGGGCTGGTAAAGTATTTAATTCTATCGTAGGATTTGCAAGTTACTATGCATTGAAAACAAATCAATATTAATATGCTATTATTTGTTTTTTTTGTTGAATGCGATAATCTGAAGAACTAATTGCATTGAAAAACTCTTTCAGTGATGAATAGATCATTAATCGAGGAAGCTGTATCTATAACCTCAACTTTCTTGTCACTTAATCTATACTAATATTATAAAGTTGAAGAGTTTGTTTGTTTGTTTGAACGCGCTAATCTGCTGTTCTTGCACGATTGTGATGCTAATATGTGACGTCTAACTGCGCAACCGCAGTTTGTCAGCTATATTATGTGATACTAGTTTTATTTTAATGCAATATTTATAGTATTACGGAAACAATTCGTATATAAACTCACGAGGCGTTTTCAATATCCCTATTTAATCTATACTAATAATAAAGCTGAAGAGTTTGTTTGTTTGTTTGAACGCGGTAATCTCAGGAACCGCTAGTCCGATTTGAAAAATTATTTCGGTGTTGGATAGTCAATTTATCGAGGAAGGCTATATATAATCACGCTACTACTAATAGGAGCGGAGCACTAATGAAGTATGTTTCAAAAACCGGGGAAAATTTTCACGCTACAGGCAAGCTGTCTACTGGATTGTACTATACTACGAGCATATAGATTCTTCTACTTTCATTCCGATTAATTTCCTTGCGGGTTTCAAGGCAGTTTAACTCTTCCTGGGACTTCCAGAGTGTCATAACTCTATGTGTTTATGGGTCACTTCAGTTGGTGTGCCGAAAACTTTCAATGGTGCAGTTAACGAGAGACGGTCTAGAATTTAACACTTATTGTTATTGAAATCACCTAATTTCCATAACAATAATAATAAAACAGTAAATATTGCTCTTTGATCCTCTTTTCGAAATTACTCCGCCCTCAGTATTTATTGCAGCACTATTGCATTTTGAATACAAAACCCGATGACTGGTTAGCCCCTTACATCATAAAAAATCGAAGGACAATCAACAAGATAAACAAACAAATCTATAGGTAAACCTAGAGTCCTGACAACTACAATATATATATTTTGATTCAAGGTTACTGTGATTAGAATAGACATACAAATTTAATCACAAAGATATCTGTCACAAATTATCAACGATTTTCAACAATTAATAATAAAATTGAAGATACAAAATAACTATATTAGTACATGCATTGATCATTTATCAACAGGACCTAGTGACGCAGTGGCCTAATGTCCATTCAAAATGGCCGTCGCCGCCGCACAAATACATATGACTTCATCTCTGTTTCAATGTCGCACAGATTCCGAAGCAATGAAGTTTATCACCTTTAATCTATCTAGTAGTTTGCTTTGGAGGTAACGGTATAACTATTTGTCGTGGGAGGAATAAGGTACGTTTAGAATAATCAGGAATTACTGTGAATATCTCCTTTGCTAATGGAACTTTTATTACCCACTGGCTAATGGATGGAGCTTTAATGGATTCTTGTGGGGCTCGTAGCTAAGTGGTAACCGAGTAGGTTAATATTGCAAAGTTAAGCAATCCTAACTAGTTCGTCTATGGATGGGTGGGCATTCTTAATACATCGGGATTTCTGTGTGACTCAGAGAACATGTTACGCTGTCGGTCCCGGTTGCTATTCAAACATCGGTTGACTGGCCTAGTGGTTTAATCGGTCACTACGCCGCTTGCTACTGCGCCAAGTGCCGTGGGTTCAAATCCCACGTGGGACATCACTTTGTGTGATCCACAAAATGTTGTCCTGAGTCTGGCTGTTCTTTGTGTCCGTTACATGTATGTTTGTAAAGTCCCCCGCGACACAGGATGTATATTCCTAATGCGGGAGTTGTCTTTTTTAATAATAAAAAAAGCGTGTTGTTGGAGTTTTAAGAAGTCCGACCACTTTAATGATACTTCAAGTTTGGAAGTCTGACAGCAGTCGCTTCACGTAACAAGGTTCATCCATATCCTAGTTAACTTAATGCCGTCTCCAACCAAGGTTTGTAGAAAAAAGCTCGGAGTAAATAATCGGTATCGATAGAATAGTACTTGATGGGTAGATTTACTTTAACTTTTACTTACCTGAGATCAACCGAGCCCCCGAGTGTCGTAACTCGCTGTGTTCGTGGGTCACTGGTCCTGGTGATCCTGATGTACAAGAATAACAGTGCTGTGCGTATGGGCGGGATTAGTCACATACCGGAGATCAACCTACCTTTCTGTTCTGGACCCTGAAGGGGGCATCCGAATGCGGCAACGCACTTAATATGTTTGGGTTGAGAGTGTCCACAGGTTGCAGTTTTTAATCAGGTGATCTGTCTGTTTCTTCCTACACATCGTCACAGAATACCTCTTCCGCTATCTTCTAGTCTCAACTCTTAAACATAGTTCTAACCTAGGTTTGAGTTATCAGTATACACCTACGTGTAACAATGTGTATACAGTCCAGCAGTCCAGAAGAAGAAGAAAATGGTTCTAGACGATCGTGTCCTTTGAGCTGTATATGTCCATCGGGGACGCTATTATCACCCGTCTTTTTGTTTATTCATAAGTACTATAAAAATAAGTAAATGATTATACAAATAAACAATGAGATATACAAAACGAATTCAAAGGATTCTATTTCCGTACATTACATACATTTATCGTCTGAACAGTAGGACAGTACACTTCGTTGTATATTTTATCAATTTTCATAATAATTTACCTTAATTAAGTGTCGTGACCTGGCCGGTAAATAGTGCAGATTATTCTGTGTAAACAGTGGTTCATGACCCGGATTCGTTTCTAAGTAAGTCGTGTGTTGTTCAATTATTCGTAATTGTTATTCATCGATTTATAGAATACCTTTGAATAGCCATGCTTCGGTACAAATGAGCCTGCTCCCCTGGAATGAACTTTAAAACAGCTTTAAAACCGCTGCTGGCATAGCTTTTGTTGTTTTTTACTGAGAGAGAGAGAGTGAGTCTTACCGTTACCGAAGTCTAAATCCCTCCCTTCAATCCACCAAGCAATGCACTCTTTCTCTTGAGTTATTTGTAGCCAAGGGCGATAGTCCTACCTAGGGAACGATTGTGCTCTTAACCTCGTTTGCCCGTTAAAGACTTACTAAAATGTATAAATTATTGCGTGTATGCGTACGTGTGTAAATACAATGCACTCTGGTAAGACGCGAGGTCTAAATCTTTTGCCCTAGTAAAAAAGGTTTTGCTAGTGGACTACGGAATTGCCGGAAATTCGGATTTTTCTCAGTATTTAGGCTACCGTTAAATTAATTATTAATAAATCAGGGGCCACTATTAACGGAATAATATTGTCTTGAAACAATTCAATTACGCGTAGGTACGATTTATTTCAATACAAATATATGTTTATAAATACTACGTATACATACATACATACTAACATATTTCCATCAAGATTATATACCTAAAGTATTCTGATTGCCGAATACCTACAATATAATCAGGTAATTAGCTTAATTCCGTATTTAAAACTGTTATTTAATTTTCGATGTTTGTAAATATGTTTTTGGAGGTCAAATATTCTATTTACGTTAAGTATATTTATTTTTTGTCTTGAATAGGATCAAACTCACGATCTCTAGCTTAGCATCTCAGCAAACAGGATAACTAAGCACTTAACTCACAAGCCCATCATATATCAAGTAGATAATTCATTTATTTTTCATTTTATTTCATATTCATATTATTCATTTAAATATAATTTGTTTAACCAAGTTTTTAGACTTAGACCATGAACCATGAAGCCTTCTATGCCGTCAATTTGTACATAAAGGCTTTAATCCTTGACACCAAACGTCTGGAACCAGTCCTCATGACTAATACATTTGTACAACCTTTGTGTATTGTCCTTTTAAAGTTAGTGTGTGTTAGTACCTCTGTCGGAGCGTTGTTTAAAATTGTTCTTAAATTATGTTAAAGACTCATACTTGTTTTGAAGTTTTAAATACGTTTGTTGAGTGTTTTTGTAACTTGAAACAGTTTTCGTTTTTCATCGGATGTTATAATTTGACAAGTCAAAATAATTGTGACGCGTAGTGGTTTCTTTTAGCAGTTTTTTGTGTGGATACGAGCCTTTTTGGACAAATACTTTTCATTTTTTTTATTTCTAAGTGTCATATCGTTAAAATTATAAGTATGTCTGTCTACCTACCTACCTACTGAAAATGTAAGTTTTTAATTATTTTTCTTGAGATTAAATATGATTTTTTTGTCGCAGTCCTAATAAATATGAACGGAGATGATATTAAAGTTCCAATATCAGTCATAATAATTTACTTACAGCAATTTGAAGCAGATGAATCATATTTTTATTGGTACCATTTTAAAGATGATGCAATCACAAAGTTAATGACAGATTTGACATCGCGGTCTACCTAGGTCAGGTCACTTTGACAAACAACCAAGCTTATATATCTTAAGTGGCAAAGTTTTACTTTTATTTGGAAACAATCTAGATAAATAACACCAAATAGGTTTTATAACCAGTTCCCCATTTAATTTATTTTATCACCTCATGTTTACGTGATTTTTTAAATTAAGCTATAAAGAAATTTAGTTGCTATAAGATATATAAGCGTTATTATCTTCGGGTATCTCCGTGTGTTGTCGGGTAACGAACACAGGTCTCATATCTTAGGTTTTATTCCCGAGTACAATATGCCTGGCAGAGCGTACAGACCGGCTCGGCAGCGAACACGCAGGATGCGTGAAGGCTACCTGTGTAACGTGGGGGCTCACCTTTAAAGCCTACACATAAGTTATTAAACAAAATACAGAACACTATGGCCACTAAGCTTTATTAATATATTAATTATAAAGAGTTTTTTGTTGGATTATTTATTTAAACACGCTAATTCCTAGAACTGACAATCAGCTTTGTTGTTATATAAATGTTTTTGGATTAGATAAAGTAGTTATTGAGATGATTTGAAGAGTTCAGCATTATTACCCCTTAGAAACGGAGCTGAGAATGAGATGAGGACAGTGTATATAAAAGTCTAAAAACGCCCTAGAAGTTTAATATAAAGTTGAGTGGGTTCGGTTTTCTTGTCATATCACTCCTTGCTATAACTGTTACATCACACTCATGTCTCGACCCTGTAATACCTTCTTGAAATTTACCTAAACCTGAACCAACACTAGATTAAAAAACCTTGATACTGAACTGCTCAGTAGACAAATTATGGTTTTTAAATGCGAATTCAAATAAAAATCTAGTGTTCTAAAACAAACGGGAATGTTACTGACAAAATTCTTTAGCACACAAGTTGTAGTACAAGCGCTCAACCATGCGAACCTTGAAACATTGGCCATGTAAAGTTTGTCTATGGTTGATTCCCACTAGAAGTGTGCTTGTGTCAGATGTATAGCGTTTGTTTTGAGAAATAGAGGTGTCGCATTACCATCGCCATCGCCAAAACATTGCATCTATTCGATTCGTGGAAACGAGGCGCGCGCATCGGTCAGATCCTGTACTGGTTCCCATGTACCTATGTATTCTAGATATCAGTAGATCATGTTTAAATATAGTCTCGTTATATTAGTCTAGTGCTGAGCATATACCTTTCATTAGAAAGGTGGTTTGGGCCTAATATACCTACTACTGACGTGGATGAGTTTAAATAAATAAATATTTCGGACATCTAACACACAACGCCCTCTAGTCCCAAGCTAAGCAGAGCTTGTGTTATGGGTACTAGACAACTGATATAAATACTTATATACCTACTTTTTTTAGACCTCATGCACATCAGTCGCATTCATTACCACTGCGCCACCGAGGCAGTGAACAAAAAGTCAAGTTAGCATAGGTTTTGTGTCAAGCTTTCTTTCTGTTTTAGGGTACAGTAATAAGAAAAAGAAATTGCCAGTCATAAGACCTGCTGATAAAAGTGAATACGTGTAACTTAGAATGTCACTTGTAACATTTATGAAAAACAAAATTATCAACATCAAGCATTAGCATGTCGGTAACGCTATCTCGTAAGATTTTCCCCTATCAAAGTGCTCAACGACGCGGCTTAATTTTCACTTCAAAAATTATATAAAAGTGAACGTGACCTTTGACTTTAAATACTTAAATATCATTTAGTTTTAAATATTTGGGGTAAATTAACCCATAACTTGTACTTATAGTAGGCGGTAAGCTCTTAAGGCATTTAGGAGTCCAAACATGGCGCACAAAAAATCTACTTTTATGTACAACCACCGAATATTTTAGCCTCTTTCGGAAACTAGTATTTCTATACAAGAATATACTTTAAAATTTAGACCTTAAGGTATAGTTTTGAATAAGAAACCGGTCGCAACCACGTCAGTCCATTTAGCATCTTTGCCCGTTTTGGAAACTTGAAATTTTAAAAGAACTTTTAGTTATATTTGTTTATAGTACGGCTGTGATTGTATGCTGATAGTTCATAGATTATTTTTTTTTTTTCGTTTTTTGTAGGGGTACAAATCTATAGATTAGTTAGACATATTATCGCAAAAAATCTTTTAGAATAATATTAGCGCTAACCGCTATTTCTATACAATGCGTTATAGATTTGCTGTGTTTTGGTAGCAATAAGAATGTAAGAACATTTTTAGAATTTGTCGTAGAAACGTTCACTTATTATTTTGCGTATTAAAATAAAACGTGGCAGAGAATTGACGTTTTTGTATACAATATAAACTATTTTGTTTTATGGTATAGTGGGAAAACGAGCAGACGTATCGCCAGATGGTAAGTAATTACCGCCGCCCATGGACACTCGCAACACCAGAGGCGTCACAAACTCAAATAATTATAATTTTTAAATCAGACATTAACACTTATGCTATTAGATTTATTTCTATTACTTAATTGTCCATCGAAAGGACTAAAAAATATTATTTACTTATATGGCTGTTCTTTGTACGTGTTTACCAGATATATTCCTAATTAAATCTCCGTTGTTGGTAAAGGTTATTCTTTTATTTTTCCTAGGATCGCCATAATTTTTTCACAGAAGTAATCGCAATTGGAACCGCCGGCGTAAAGTATTTTAAATGAAAGGGTCTACCTCTATAGGGTAAGTTCCGACATTAGTCGAACGACCTTTAGGCATTGGTTATATTAGTACGCGCTAAGATGCGATTGTCTGCATCCCACGGCAACTTAAACCAGTT
The DNA here is from genome assembly GCA_916048165.1 of Spilarctia lutea. Lineage (NCBI taxonomy): Eukaryota > Metazoa > Arthropoda > Insecta > Lepidoptera > Erebidae > Spilarctia > Spilarctia lutea. The sequence goes on from OU696480.1 coordinate 643,326, forward strand.
TTACACTCACAGGATTTATCTTAGTATACTTATTTATTATACTTAGGTAGATATTATAAGAATGCAAGGATCCGTATTTTGTATAATACTGTTTGAATTGGATACTCGTAAATTCTGAAATGTTGTTTCACTTGAATTATGGAGACGTTGTGCCTTTTAAACATTCAACTCTTAATATTGGAACACGTTTTTTTAAAGATATATAACCCATACTACTTATAAATATTATATCTACTGTCATACACATACAGACATGTTAGATACATTGATGGACATGGGTTGAATAGTGTTTTGGCTTACTATTTACCTACTACTATTTTGGCTGCCTCGGTGGCGCAGTGGTAGTGAATGCGACAGCTGTGTTTGAGGTCTCGGCCTCAAATACTGACGGGTGTTTTCTATGTACAATATGTATGTATTTAGATAAAAAAGGGTATATGTATTCATATCTGTTGTCTAATACCCATAATACAAGCTCTGCTTAGTTTGGGACTAGATGGCGTTGTGTTAGATGTCCCGAATTTTTTTTTTAATAACACGCTGGCCACACGATTTGGTATAGGGTTGGTTTTAAATTAATGTTCTCCGCAGTGAAAACGCCATCGTAAGATCGCCATTTTGTCTCATTATCCTCTTCCAGATTTCAACTTTGATCCAATCTACGTATTTATTTACACATACTTTTATTTCGATACACGAACTCAAAGTAGTTACAATTAACTCCCAACACTTATTTTAACACTTACTTACGAGAAAGAAAAGTGTGATAAGAACAAAATATTATTTCTGTCTTTGCCAGAGTGTACTTATCTGCTTAAAAATACCTTACCTGCACAACAATTTTTTAAACTTTCAAAGAGAATTCAACTTAAATTATCACAGTTAAGTACACCAATCAACACCACGTAATCACTTCTACCAATCTTGTCACCTTTGTTAATATGGCAACCCTGTCAATAACTAATGTCAATAGTTATGAGCGATCTATCACGACACTTAACATTTGCGTGGGAGCGCTCGGTTGACTCAGACTGTTTATTCGCAATGACAGAGCCAAGGTCTTAGATAATAAGATTTATACTTTCTTACAAATTTGTTTATCTGGGAGCAAGTGAAGTGTGTAGGTGGACCCCCTGCAGCAGATCCTACTGAGCTAGACTGACATTGTGTCTAGACTTAATGCTGCCTGTACTGTTTATGATAGGTTGTTGTTAGCCGATATTTTCAAGTCGTTTAAATGAAAAGGTTTACATACTCGTATACCTAATATAGTTTACATTTTTGGTATTCATCTACACAAATATTATTTTTGTTCGTTTTTTGTTGCTACTAATCTTGGAAAGGCTGAATTGATGACCTGTCTTTCGCTGATGGTTTTAGAAGTAACTTAAGCTGCTTCTTTTTGGAATAATTTTGGCCCCCGCTGCGTTACCCGAGGCTGTTGTTGTAAAGGCCGCGGGACTCACCTGGTTAACCTATATAGAAGAGAAATAATATAATTAAGGGAGGCATCCTTCGTCAGAAATGGGTCAACTCGAAGACTCGTTGCTTTTCACTAAGTGAGAGAGTTATCAGATACAAAACTTCCCCTCCCCCTCATTGGGGAGACTTAAATAGTAGCAACATCGGCTAGTCTGATACAAATCTAGCCTCTACGAAACACACGAGTGTAAAACCGCTTGATTTTATTTCTATTCCCTGCCAAAATGACTCTTCTCTGCCTGATGGAAAGCGTAAGCAGAATTCACGAGTGTTGGTCACCATACTCGTACATACTCATTGCGAATGCAGACAATGCAACATGGTGAGCCATACTATGGCGGCCTATTGATGCTTCTGCATCATTGAGCCTCCTGTCTCGCAATCACCAATGAAACACTACAGCACGAACGCTGTCATTTTAGGGTAGTTTAGCCCCGGTCGAACCGACCCGTTCGTGCTGAAATGAACGTCGTTCTACTACCTTGAAAACGTACGTAGTTATCAGTTGGGTAGGTATATCAAAGTAAATAACTATCAAAAGTAACTGCATCAAGTGTGTAATTAATCGTAATATGAGATTCCGAGTACTGGTACACATAGCATTAAGTTAGCAGAGCATATATGCACACTACTACGTAACTTACATAACAACATTAAACAAATCAACTCAAATATGAAAAAATAGACTGTTAACAAGGAAACGGAAACGATTTGAGCACTAAGGTTTACAGATAAAGCTAAAACGTGAGCTCATCTATTTTGTCTATGCCATCATGACGTAATTGCAGGAAGTTTTTTTTACTATTCCATTGCATTTTATTACTGTGTCAACATTCAGTGGGATGACAAGCAATTGAATAATCTTTTTACATTTATGGTTTCCTCAGATTTTAGAGCTTGTCTGGTTATTGCTAGGTTACTAGGTTTATATGTTTCTCCAGCCCGTGGGATGTCAGATTTGGTTTAGGAGTAGGTTATAAGAACACGCAGGCTGTAGGAAGATCATATGTTAAAAGCCTATGTTAAGCAGAGCTGTCTGAATACGTTTGTATTTAAATCCTCATAAAGTCATATTCTCACATCGATTTTTTACAATGAGACAGTTAATTAAGACACAATTTTAAGGATACGTGAGTGAAATCGATGTAATCCTTTTCAAATAAATATCCCGCACCAAAGTATATCATATTTAGAATAAGTAGTTGAGTTTAGAATGAAGAAGAATTGCTCAAAACAATTTGTGCCATTAACTTAAAAGTCACTTCAAAAGGTATATTGAAGCGCCCAGTATTTACTTTATCATGCCATGGTATATAGATCCATGAAATGAAACTTAAACTTCTTGTACTAGTCACTGAAATAAAGTAATATGTTCAGAACGATCGAGTTGCGACCACACTATGCGAAGTCTAGTTATATATATTTTTTTGTTTTGTATCTTTATTTATTTATAAAATAATATGTTAGCCCCATCGTAGCTTATTCTGTGATACTAACTACCTTGGAGACGAAGATTAAATAGTTGTTTTTATTCACAATCTGTAATAACTTGTTATGGAAATAACAAAATGGTAATTTGTTATTAATACTGTTATCAGGATATATTTGGATTACGATTGGTATACATTTATTGGTATAGCGTGTAAAAAATATACCTATTATTTCTTAAATAAAAGTCAAACTGTAGTCACAATTAAGCCGATTTCGACAATTCTGTCAATTTCATTGATAAAATGAAAAATCACAAAGCAGTCATGAGGACTACTGACAGAAATATCAACTCAGAACTACAAACAAACAGTTTTTTAACCTCACTTGAAATGAACCTCTTTGCTCTAAAAATAAAATGCGCAATAAAAAGAAACAAAAAATTTAAGCACGTGGAAAGTGTTCGGTGACGATGACGCGAGTTCCATGATTTGTGATCACCCCAAAATGAGCTCAACGAGCTTAAAGAAGTTTTCACTTCAAAAATTCCTAAGCCTTTAGTTGCTTGATTGACATTTCTACCAATTATATCAGTACCTTCAAGTTATCGGTTTTTTTCTCGAACAGATTTATTAATTCTTTGTTTTAATTACATTTAATAAGTACTGATTTTTATTCGTTTTACCAATAATACGCCCTGTATTTTTAATACCTGTGGCGGAGTTTTATTGTTACTAATGTCTCAATAAGCTGCGGTCAAGTGACCTTCTCGGGAAAAGATATTACGTGTTCATTGATGCACCTTATGAAGTCATTTATATCAATAGCTTTCTTGTGTGTGCTATATCACGTGTTGTAACAGGGGACTAGGGGACGCCCACTATAAATAAATAAAGATTTCAACTGCTACTATTGTTTGTAAACACCATTGATAAATAGTTCTATTGTGTATTATATTTTTTTGTCACATTTAACGTATCGGGGCGTCACAGGTGCGCAGCCGGCCTTTGGGGTATGGGGAGAGGGAAGGGGGAGAGGTTGGGATGTGGGCCTCCGGGTAGTCTATCTAGATAAAGTGTTGTGTGAGGTGTAATGTGTAAAGTTATTAACATTATTTTAGTATGCTATATTTATATGTAATTGGTACAGCACGGAACTGAAACATAATGTCGTATTATTATAGTAATTAACTAATGTCTCTATAATTATCTAAGAAAATGAAGTGACGTAATTTTTTTCTTTTTTCATTAGTGTACATTTTTATTCATTTCCATTATGTAAAGATTGAATGTTTGGAGGAAATACTCGACAATTGTCAAATAGATGACATAAGGGCCTGGACTGGACTTGAAAAATATCACCAATTGAAAGAGGCCGCTCATGATCTCGAGGGATACCGTCTGCTGACCTCCAAACTTCATTTTGAAGGGCACCTTATGATGATGTCAAATAACACAACACACTTTAAATTTAGATGTTAACTTGACAGCAGTACACAACTTCTACAATAAATATTAATATTACCAAGCGTTATTTTAAGCCAGTCAGAATCGCGAATGTTTATTCAGCTGAAGGATTTTTTCAGTTTCAAGTAACTAATATTATTAAATTATTAATTTAACCAACACAATTTAAAATATCTGATCACATTTTACAAACAGGTGTTTGATCCCAAACTAGACAAACCTTGTACCTACCATGGTAACTGGACCCATAAATACATTACAGACAAGGCACAAATTATCATCTTCGTTAAAAGAAGTCCTATGTTTTTTTTTTATTATATAGGGGGCAAACGAGGAGACGTATCGCCTGATGGTAAGCGATTACCGCCGCCCATGGACACCCGCAACACCAGAGGCGTCACAAGTGCGTTGCCGGCCTTTTAGGAAGGAGCACGCTCTTTTCTTGAAGGTTTGAAGGTCGTATTGGTCGTGTCTTGTCCATTAGTCCTGAGTGCGAATTGAACATCTGGAAAAGAGATAGATATACTCGTAGATATTTTTTTAGTTTTTTAGTTGTAAGAAAGCTATACAACGCGAAAAGTAGTCATTACTTGTTCAGGGACAGATCGTACCAAAATCGTGAAAATAGTACTAAAAATGTCTAGGTGCAAACCTGTCGAGAATCTATATATATAAAAATTAAACCCGTTTTCCGTTGTCACGACGTAGCATGAAAACGGCTTGACCGATTTGGCTGATTTTTTTTTTGTAGTTTTCTAATACTTTGTACAAGGTTCTTACGGAAAAAAATATTAAGAAAATCTCTCAGAAAGATTGAAAAATATACATTTAATTTTGCATATTTTGATAAAAGCGCGTTACGAATGTCAACGTCATTCAATTTAAAACAAAAAACTCTGTGGTGATCTATGACACCACAGACAAAAATTACAAAAAAAAAAATATTAAAAAAAAGGTAAAAAAAAAAAAGAAAAAAAAGAAAAGAAGAGAAGTATAAACATGAGAGTCGAATTGCAAGAAGACCAGTCTGGAGAAGTGTTTTCCAAACAACTGCTCGATATTGGTAATGGTATTATTGCTGTTGATACATCATCTGGATACATTACATTCCCTACCAATTTTTGATATTATCGATTCCAGTTCAAATTAAATAGGTACGCATACTCGTACATAAGATAGGTCAGCTATACAAAATAAAGTAGTGCATCAAATTTACGCTAAGGCGGTACGAAGTTCGCCGGGTCAGCTAGTTCGCAATAATTATGTACATAATACGTTGAGAAAGATGGAATGTTGTTGTTTATTAGACATTCCAATTTTAAGTCTGCCTCCTGGAAATTTGTGTAGGTATATTATAAAATATAAAGTAAATAAAATTTAAAGTAATTCGACCTTGAACTTAACTCTTCCTTATATAACAGCAGACTAATTTGAATATAAATTTGTTACGTGACATCCAAATTCGTGTCTCAAACATGTCAATATCGTATAATTTCGTTGCTATGTCGCTGCAACCTTTCCTTATGATTTAAAGGTAACTTCTTAATGGAATTTCCGATATGATAATTCTGGCCATTGCCAGAATTCGTATTGTATTGTTTTTTACTTAGAATTCTAAATTTAAATGATTTTTAGATATTTTTAAATAGTTTCCAATAACACTTCAATTGTTTTCCCGCTAGTTTTTGATTGTAGAATTACAAATATGGCGCGTAAATGTTTATTGCGAATTCTCTGGAACTAACTTTTTATTTTATAGGCAAGAACATAATTAGTAGTTTAACAATATAATAACAACTTTATTATACTAAAACTTGGTGTTGATTTCGCAGTACAAAGATATTGCATTCGACGACCGAAAAAATATTAAGTAAAATTCGGACATAGTTAAACAGAAGTTGTTTTACATATTTAAACATGACAGTAACATTCGTTTCGTCTAAATTATATTTTTTCCTGGTAAGCATTGAAAAACTTGTATTTCGATATGTAACAAGAACAGAGAGACATATGTCCTTAACATAAATAGTAGGTATTGAATTAATCGGTTACAATTCGCTTTCACTCTAGAACTTACATTCGAAGCATGCGCAAGAGCATGTATTCAGGGTGCGAGCGCGTGATTTACATGTTTTGAGTAAAATTTGTGCCTAACACCGGATGTAGTGAATGTGAACATTATTCCGTTCTCACGACACGCGTTTGTTTATTTTTGATTGGTTCAGGATCTTATATACACATACATATACCTACACATCATCATCATCAATAACATGAACACCCTTTGACAGTCCACAGCGGGACATAACCTCTACTTAGAAAGGAGGTATTTGCCTTCTATATCACGCTGGGCTGGTGTGGGTTTTGTGACAAGTTTTCCTTCCATTTACAGAACTGCAGCAGCTGCCCTACGTAGTTTGCTCCATAAGTAGGTTCTTATGACATCCATAGAATTTTTTGTTATGTTATAGCGGGCAAACGAGCATATGTATCGCCTGATGGTAAACGATTACCGCCGCCCATGGACACCCGCAACACTAGAGGCGTCCTAGTGACCCACCTGTAGTTGTAAGCGGCGTGGAAAATTACTGTAACAGACCGAAAACCTGGAAAAGTTACCCCGAGACCCCACGGGGTCTACGAGAAGAACCACGGAGACTAGAGGCGTCACAAGTGCGTTGCCGGTTTTTTGAGGATGGGAAGGGGGATTTTTGAGGTTGGTGTATGGGCTTCCGGTATCCGGTTTTCTGTGAGGCTGTGGTGTCACTCCGGTCGTGCCGGCCCATTCATGCCGAAGCGTGGCTCTCCCGCGGTTAAAGGATGGATAAGTGTGGTGACATTCTTAATTTAAAAACGATTAACTGTAATACCTATTTTTATTGTCAGTCCACTTATGAAATACGGGTCAAGCGGATTGTAGTCGAGAGTTGACGAATTAAATTTATAATTATGTTCTTCGCTCTGTTCGTGTACTTATCCTATCTTTATTTACCCTTTTTTTCCATTGGGAGATAATCAGGTATATTTCCAAGGAGCTCTGTGTCACGAAGCACCCAACAAAGTAAACCAGTCATGAATAACATTTTAGTTACACATTGCGCCAATATCAAATGACACCGGGAAAAGTGCAAGTAAATAATGTCCACCTCCCTTTAAGACCTCATGTACTTACGGAATAAAATCTGATTTAATACGCAAATGTAACATTCATGAAACGGACACAAAGAACAATTCAACTCAGAACAATTTTTTTTTACATCTTTCACACAACGCCATTTAGTCCTTAGCTAAGGAGAGCTGTGTTATGGGTACTCGACAACTGATATGAATACAAACATATGGATATATTTATAAATACATACATTTTAAACATAGAAAACACCCAAACTCCGAAAAAAATATTAGTAGATTACATAAACACTTGGTCCGACCCAAGATTTGAACCTGAGATCTCAAGTACTGCAGTCGCATGTGTGGGAATCGAACCCGTTACACTCATCTCAGTCAGTAGCAACCTCGTCGTTGCATTCAAATTGGTCTTTCGGTGTTTTGATTTTAGATCTCTAAATTAAGTAATTTAGCTAATCTGAATTTATAATTTAATAATATATCTGGGATATAAATCTTAACACGAATCTATAAACAAATTACAAAAAGTGACAGCACATTAAATATTAATCATCACTTTTTACGTCTTTACAAATACTTGAATGCCAAATATAAATAGTATGAATTGAAATACATAGTTACATCTATACAAATAAATAAAATTGGAGTGTATGTTTGTAATATTAAAATAACCGCTTTCTACTACATGCACATGAATGTATATACGGTACACATACCAAAAAAAAGATTTTTAATTTTTTTATCTGTCTGTCTGTCTGTTAGTTCCGGCTAATCTCTAGAACGGCTGGACCGATTTGGACGGGACTTTCACTGGTAGGTAGCTGATGGTACAAGAAGTAACTTAGGCTTACATTTTTTAGACTAGCTTCGCCCCGCGGCGTTACCCACGATACGACAATAACCGCGGGGTTCAGCTAGTTTAGAATATAACAGTGTGAATTCAACCTCCGTGGAGAGGGTGCCGTATGATGGAGTTTATAAGACATATTCTTAAACAGATACAATCAAGATATTTACCAAACAGTGTTAGACGTTAGAATTCATAAGCACAACAATAGTCACAAATGCTTGGCCAGCCCCCCCCCACCCCAGTCCCTAAGATCAATGAAAGGAAGGAGAGCGATATTATTTTTTCCGTGGGAGCGCCACGCTTCGGCATGAACGGGCCGGCTCGACCGGAGTGATACCACGGCCTCACAGAAAAACGGTGTGAAATAACGCTTGCGCTGTGTTACACCGAGTGAGTGAGGATACCGGAGGCCCATACCCCAACCCCTCCCCCCATTCCCTCTCCCCATCCCCCAAAGGTCGGCAACGCTCTTGTGACACTTTTGGTGTTGCGGGTGTCCATGGGTGGCGGTAATCGCTAACCATCAGGTGATGTGTATGCTCGTTTGCCCCCAATACAATAAACAAAATAAAAATATTATAAACTTTTATTATCAGTCCCTTGTGAGGTCGTGGTAGTACTGTATTGCTCCATTCCTCTGGTCCAGCCGGCCTATTTGCGGAGCATGCCCGAACTTACTTATTATATTTGCTAGATCTCTAAATGGTTTATTTATTTGACATATGATCTGCTTCAAATATTTATACTTATCCGATTGACAAAAACATAATCTTGATATTAAAAAACATACAAAATGAATACATTATCCGATTTGTTTCGATAGATTAAAACCAGTTCCAGTGTTAAATATATTAATATTCGTTTCACGTGTCAATAGAATTTCTTAATTACTTCTACAAGAATATATCTGTGTTAGTTATGTTACCATAACACATTTTTTTTTGATAGTTTTTTTATTTGTTCAATTAGCGCAATGCCTCTACGTAAAGTGCTTATTAACCCTTTTTTTTCTTTGCGGAAATCCCCTCCTCGGTTTTAGTCGATACGGATATCGACTAAAACTGCACGCCGTCTCGGGTACTAAATGTTAGGGAACCAGATGCACCCTAGAAAGGCAGACCCAGGGAGGTCCGTAGTCACTGCTTAAGCCGGTGAGCACCGGAGCCGGTCTAACTCCCAGTCGATTTAGTTGTGGCGAAAGCTAGTTATGATTTCTTATTTCCCTCTAAAATCCAGAGAAAGGAAGACCCTCTAGGGTGGATTAGTAACCCTAACGGCTAAGCCAAAGACCGTGTTCGATATTCAATAAAGACAAATATGTACCTATGTGATGCGTAGAATCATTTACTTTGTGTTTATCTTCTTAGTATTATTTAGAGTCAGCTACAAGTTCAAACGGTTTAAATGAGAACCTGGAAAACAAAGCAAAGATGTTCATATCAACCGAGATCCGAGGTGTGTGTCTGGGTGTAAATTAACATTAACATTTATGTATACAGAAATGATTTTTTTTTATTGAATAGTAGTCAAACTATCAGACGTATCGCCTGACGGTAAGCGATTACCGCCGCAACACCAGAGGCGTCACAAGTGCGTTGCCGACCTTTGGGGGATGGTAAAGCGGATGGGGGGAGGGGTTTGGGTATGGGCCTCCGGTATCCTCACTCACTCGGTGAAACACAGCGCAAACGCTATTTCACATCGGTTTTCTGTGAGGCCGTGGTATCACTCCGGTCGAGCCGACCCATTCATGCCGAAGCATAGCTCTCCCACGGTATGAATTTGATTAAATATTTACAATTACCCAACAAAAGAAATAAAGAGGATGGAGGGAAAAGCTAGTTGATTATAAAAATATCATAAATCTTAGAAATCTAAATCACAATGATCAGGTTCGTCACACATTCCTTCCTCCGGTCCTTTCGGACCTCAAACTCAAAAGATTCGTCAGTGCGTAGGCGTGTACCTCCTGGGTGCGCGTGAGTCACAGTCAGGTTGCACCGCTGCAGGCGCAGACGATATCATACCCCAATTCTATAACATTAAGCATTCAAATTGTATAAACGTGTCATATTTATGTCTACTTTCGCATATGCGTACTATGCGGTTCCTAATATATGAGTACTACAACAGCCGTAGGTAACACCGCGGGGCAAAGCTAGTCGGAAATAAACGTAACTTCAGTTACTCATTATTTCACCAACTATCTGACAGTGAAAGTCCCCATCAAAATCAGCCCAGCCGTTCCAAAAAATAAAAAAATCTTTTTTGATCGTAGGTACTTTTGTTAATTAGAAATTACACAAAAACTTCAATTGTATTTATTTCTATAGAGTTGATGAACCGGGGAACCCCTTACCTACCGCAATATTACTTTTCTAAATTCTAGAAAAACTTGTTTTAGTATTTATGCCCGTCTCAGGATCCCACTGGTAGTGTACAATCACAGAGTAAAAACTAGAACGCTTCTGGTTTTCTTATAATTTTTTTCTACACAAACCTTGTCCTCACAATAACTTAAAAAGAGAATTATCCAATTTGGTGCAGTCCTTTGGAAGTTATGCGCGTATACCTACTAATGTATTTTTATTTAAATGGACACAAGCTGGGATGAATGTTCGCGAAAATTTGAGCTGATATTTTGATCATTTATTATCATGTTATAAATATATGTACATACATATTCTTATAAATGTTTAATGGTATTCGAAAACAAATTAAAATTAGACATGTGTAATAAATGTGATATCTTATATTTATGGATTTATCGTTCTGGTAAAACTGGAATTAATGTGTTCATTAAAAACTGGATTGATGCGAGATTGACTTACACTCTGAAGATTTCGCACAATCTTCAATGTTTAGTATGAATGAATAAATTATGTATTTGTACTTAAATGTTTTGCTTGAATACAACTCATATTCTAGAATTAAACTTACTTCCTAGCCTTTAATATTCCCAAGATTATTTGGGTTGGGTGAAACTATCATTTGACATCCACAACCCAAGTATTCGGCGAAATTCTATAGAAAATATTGTTGTCGGACTTTCGAGACGAGACGCGGACGGGTCTCAACATGTTAAGAATGACCACCCATCACAGACTGACCTTGCTAAGATTGCTTAATTTTGCAAGGTAACACCTATGCCCCTCTATGTGATATGTTTTTCAGTGTATTTAAGTGTATCTCTTTGGCACTCTGATTCAAAAGCCTCGATATACGTTGGTTGTGAAGGTGTAGTTAAATTTGCCTTAAGTGACACTTATAATATACTGGTTGGTACCTACCAATGCATTTTCCCATATTAAAGTTTTTACTTTTAATTCAATAATTTACTTGTTTAACGCTAGACGTCTATACTAGGTAATTTTTAAGTAGTACATTACAGCAAAATTACCTTATTAATGACAACGGCTAGCAACTCCACCCTTTTCATATTTCAAAACATAGTTTCTTTTTACTTAGTTAACCCATCTCATTACTTACAAATATGTGCCCACACCCAATGTGTCAGACGCCATTAGTGTGCCCAATCAACGGAGACTTTGAATTATTAGTGTTTAGTTATCACTGTCGACGATTGTCGAACCATTAGGTGATATCACAGCACTTGTTTGTGTTGTGACAACACATTCAACCTACACTACTGTTTGGAGAATAACATTATAGTTCTTAAAATTAAAAATCACTAATCTATGGTCATTTCGTGTTTTACAAAATTAAGTATTCGTATCAAGTTTTTTTTCCCGCCATTCTTATGCCATCTTGAATTTTTCAAATTAGATATTGACACTTTGTGTTTATTACGCAATTACTAGAAAATGCCCTTCTTTGTTTAATTAATTTACGTGCAATATACAGAACTAGTACCTACAATAGTTGTGTTTTAAGCTACGCCTTTATATTTATGTGGGTGTCTCTGCCAGTAAAATAACGTAGAACTGTATATCTATCATACATTTAAATATGTTCAGACTTATAAAGTTATTGTTCAACAAAAAAACTCAATTACGCGCCTTTTTTAACTGTCTTAATGTTTAAATAGTGTCCGAACTATTTGTGAGCAACGTGATTCAATTGCTTTTATTTGTACTTAAGTAAAATAAAAAAAAACACACATAACATTGCATACCTAGATTAACCGGTCAGATCAGGTTCAGGTAAATATATGTTGCTTTATGTATATAACTCAAAATACCTCACTATTTAAACGTACACAGTGTATAAAGCAATTAATTTAAATAAAATAATTAAAACCTACGACCTCCGAATGTAGGACACGTCAAATAATTCCAATATGTGTTTCGCGATAAAAAGTAATGCCTCCTTATAAGTTGAAAGAGGGACAAGGGCATCGGGGAGCTGTGCAGCACTGTGCCTATATGGGCACAACCTTCTCGGGTTGGCGGCGCGTACTGCCATATGGTACGAGGGTAACAGATGCTGAGATGAGACCATTTAGGTATGGTCTAGTACCATATGTTCATGGTATTCATATGATGATGATTGGAATTTGTTACGTTCTTGAATAAGCTAATGTTAATTTAAATATATATATATTTCGTAGTTACTTACGTGTGTATTTTGGATAAATAAGACTAGTTTTCGACCTCAACGGCACCCATGTTTATGAAAAAGTGTTGCCACTAACGCGGTGGCTACAGTTTTCATGTATCAGGAAAGTTTGTGAGTATGTAAGTGAATATGTTTGTTGCTCTTTCACGCAAAAACTACTTAATGGATTTTGATGAAACTTTACAATAACATAGCTTATACATCAGAATAATACATAGGCTACAATTTATAAAGATACTGGCTTCGCCTCATGGCGTTGTCTGCGGTTATTGACGTAACGCGGGTAGCACCGCGGCGTTCAGTTTGTTACCAAACTCCTCCGAAAGGGCTCTACTGATTTTTATGAAATTTTGTGTACATAACAGGTAGGTCTAATAATCGGCTTACATATATATTTCATACCCCTAAATGCTAAGGGTGACCCACCACTAAATATTTATTTTAATTGCAATAAAACGTTTGCCGGGTCAGTTAGTTTGAATATAAAGACGTACTAACAAAAACTATATTTCTTTCGCTATAAAAATTAGCCTAAGGGTCAATGCAAGGAGTTAGCTATCTTCATAATAAAACAAAAAACTATCTCCGTTAAACAGATTTTCTATTAAAATGATATCTTATAACCATGACTGTGACAGCGTAATTTAATAGGGCAATTCATCAATTAACACATTCACTCATTCAATCAATCATTCCAAAGAATGAATGGAACCTTGAACAAATTACCGGCGCCCGTCTTGCACTTCACTTTATTAACAGATTTATAAAATTGCATCTGTTTAACTGCACGTTTGGCCTAGTGGTTAAGCGGTCGCCACGCCGTTCCCTACTTCGCCAAGTGTTGTGGGATCAAATCCCACATGGAATAACACTTTGTGTGATCCACAAATTGTTGTTCTAAGTCAGGGTGTTCTTTGTGTCCGTTTTATGTATGTTTGTAAAAAAAAATCACTATCTGATACTGTATTTGAATTAATTTGCGTGACCTCTTTACAAGTTTTACAACTGCTTGGAAAGATATAATATGTTTTATATAATGTATATTGCTATAGTTCGTACAATACGGTTTTGATTAAACCTATAAATTTAGCGCCGATGATCTCTACAACACTAAAAGATGAGGTATCATATATTAAAGAGAAGAATAGTATGTAATTCTAAAAAACATATATTTTAACAGAATATAGGTAATACATACATTTTAACAGAAGTAATAGCTGTCCTACGAAACTTCTTCTTGGAATCTTTTCAATCATGGTTTGCCCCCATTGCTCTAGGCGTAATGTTAACTATTAGCTACCGTAGGCACGCCAGGAATTAAATCTCTAAAATTAACCCTTCTTCTTTCGCAGTCGGGTAAATAGACGTGAAACTCGGTTTAATACAAGAATTATATGTGATAAATTACTTTTTAAAATTTAGATACAAAACATTCTTTTTTTTTATGAATTTGCAACCAGCCTGATCACTCGGATCAGCCATTTCTGCCAATGTCAAGTATTTATAGTCTTCAATTATCAAGTCTTCGAGTCTTCAAGTCGTCGTCGTGATGAAATTAATGATAAAAAATACATAAAATGTGGAAGACGTAAAATGGGGACCGTCTTCCGAAATCAAAACAATTATTAAAACGTTGAAAAATAAATCACAGACGTTTTTGAATATCTGACATACAACGCCATCTAGTCCCAAACTAAGCATAGCTTGCATTATGGGTACTAAATAATCTATAAATATACTAAATATAAACAATAAATATACTTATTATGCATAGAAAACACTTAAACTCCAAAATAAATATTTACAGATCATACAAACCTTTTATCCGACCCGGGCATCGAACTCAATGACAAGTAATGCGATAATCCATTCCGTAAGCTAATGTTTCTGCTTGTTTGCCATGTGAGTAGTACAATAAAGATATGTTCTTGTTCCAGAATGTCTGAAGGGGACGTGTCGTTGATTCAAGACGAGGATTTACTGCGTCGCATGGTGAGATGTCGATTTTGAATTTACACATACCTATCTATTTCTTGAAGAAGTTTTTCCATAAGCTTAAGAACATTAAAATGAAATGTACTTCTTTTCAAAGTACCCAACAGTAAAATTAAAGGTTGTTGAAACAGAGTTCAAAATATAAAACAAAAGGTTTCAGCGCCTGAAAATATTTTATCAGCAATAATTTGGAAGCAGCAAACTGGTAAACATTAATTTAATACAGGCGCCTAACAGGTGTTCATTATATTTATAATAGCTTCCAGTACGGTATCTACGATATTATATATCAGTGCGATCTTTTGTATTTAAATAAATGAATTACAATTTTCATGGGCACACTTATTCAGTTTCAAGATCACAATTTTGTCGTTAATCAGAGTGCCTCATTTCACACGCGAAAACAGCAATAAAATATTTTATAAATATAGTTTTAAATACTAAACACCTGTAACGTTCCGTTATAGCTGAGAAAAGCATATTTCTTCTTTGGAATTGAAATAAGCAACGGTTTGTCGTAGACGTAAAGGTACGTACAGGGTACAATTTCTGTGTGTGTTACCGTGAGATTGTCAAAACCGTTAGATTGTAATCTATCTCGCAAGATTGTAAACTGTCGATAGATTGTGAACTGTAACATACTGCTTACAATTTAACGTATTATTTTTAGTTAGATTATGATCTATCGAAGTGAAACCTTTAAATTGTGATATGGTATGCGACGGATCGCATATCGCGCACTGATTCGTTGGACATCAGATAAAATTGTGATAAAAAAAAAGAACAGTAACATTTTTTTTTTTTTACAATATTCCAGTGGCAGCAGACGGAGGACTTCTCCCGAAAGAAAGAGATTCGAGCCCACATGTACCGACTGAGGGAGGAACGTCTGCGTAACCTGTACTCACCCGAGCCCAGGCACGATGGGAAAGGTACACACATTCTCCTATCTCTTCTATTTTTTGTTACCAAAAGTTTGTAATCAGTAATAAATAGTCGGCATGAGAAAAGAATGAACCAATGTCTTAATTTCACCAAAACAATGCGAGTGGGCTCCAATTCAACTCAACTGAACTCGCTCTTCGGAGGAAGTAGGAGCAGTCTGATCGCCGAATAAGCTCATAGTCAGAGCATCATAAACTTAGCATAACGATCGTATGAATGTGAAATAAATTTGCACTAAGGCCCTCAAGTCGCAATGTATTAAAAAAATCAAACGTACATATGTGTTAGAATAGAGCGAAATTGCGATTGGTGACTCTGACGGTAGGTACGTCGTTAATGTTTGTTTTTGAATAAGATTGTTTATTAGTGGTTTATTGCATCGTGAATACGAATGTATCATTGTTCCTTTATAATAATGGTAAGTTCATAAGAATATAAAAATAAACTTATTGTATAATTGTAGAGTAGATCATGTGTTCTTTTTATCACAATGTTATAAAAACATATATGTATAAATGGTAATAAGCTAGAAATTGAACTTTATCCTAAGAGTAACTAAGAATTTATGATCTAGAATATTTCAACTTCATCGGATAAATCACATAATTAAGTTTTCGAAACATAAACTGAGAAATCTCTTATTCTCTTATATTCTTGAGACTATTTATTACAAAAACCCCATTTATGAACCAAGAAACTCTAGTCAGTAGAATTGTGCCGAAATTCTACAGGTAATGAGTTCACGGCAGCGCAAGACCACGTCAAGTCCTTCGCAGACCAGAGCTTCCAGTCCATGAAGAGCAAGGAGGTCCGCGACGCGGGCTCCCCGCCTAAGGAGTTCACTTATCGCGGCCAAGGTGCACTCCCAAGCACGATACACTACCCTACCCTAACAGAACTAACGCTTATTAACCGGTAACGGTACAAAAGTTTAACTATTGGATGTTAATGTTCGCCTTTTTTCAGATTTGAAAGCGCTCTCAAACGCCGGTTGGAATGTGGAGCAGGAGAACAAAATTACTGATGACGGTCGCACGCACGTGAAGTCTATCCACGCTAACATTGAAGGCAAGTACGACGTTGATGGCGGCAAAGGCCAATTTGCTGCTGTTGATCACCATAAAGAGGCTGTCACGGAATATCACGACGACAACAGTAGCCTAAAACGCAACGAAACGTCATCCAACACGGCCGCTCGCGAACACGTCGTGCGTCAGACTGACGACGGCACTCACGTCTCGTCAACAACCAACTCCTCAACATCGACCTCCAAGTTCCAACAGATGTCTTCGACTAGACATGAATCAGTGCCATATACAACCAACGATTATTTTGACCTACGAAGTTATGATACTAACCGCAACGACAATGCCTCCTCGGTTACCAGGAAGCAAGTAACTAAAACTAATGATTTCGAGCAGAATTTGAGAAGCAACGAATATGAGCAGACTGTGAGACAGAGTGATTATGAGACCGGAGAGCTTGTGTCGAGAAAAGTGGACTACCCAGATGATAACACCAGAGTGATTGTAGAAACGCGTTGTCTGCCAGACGGTTCTCAAGTCACAAGCACTAAGCGGGAATTCCGTGCTCCTGTGCAGAGCAACCGAGCCGAACAGGTATATCAGACGCGAAGCGAGAATAGATCCTACTCGACTCAACAACGATCAAACACAAAGGATTCCTCAAAAGTTATTCATCATGTGATAGAAAACCGTGACTATCGCCCAACTGATATCGTTGACTCTCAACGGAACGTTGATGATTATGATTTTAATAAACAAATCAATGATTACTCCACGAAAGATACAGATGATTACTCTAATACTCAACATTATGAGAGAAAAATTAATAAGAAAGTGATTAATCATTCTAAAATCGACGATGATAATTCTGATATCCAACGTGTCACTAAAATTAATAGAACCCTTGTCGATCATGACAATTCTAATATTCAACATAATGTATCTAAAATTAACAAAACCTCTGTTGATCATTCGAAAACTGATGAAGATTACTCTAATATACAACGCCACCATACTACAACAAACAAAAAAATAACAGACAGTTCTAAAACTGATGATTATTATTCCAAAATTCAGCATCATGAAACAAATGTTAACCAACGAGTTGTTGATCACTCCAAAACTGACGATGATTATAATCATACGACAAGCTACGTGACTAAGACCCACAAAACCGTTGAATCAAATGACAATAATGATTATGTACAAAAACACCATGAAACAAATAAACGACAATATAATACCACTACTGACGATGACTACCAAAAAGTAGTTATTACACGTGACGACACTCAACCGAGAAGGTACAAACCCAGAGAGACATCTATTCCTAAAGAAAGCTATCCAAGGAACTCTCAGCCAAGTGATTCCCAACCCAAGGACATCCAACCTAAAGATATCCAACCAAAAAACACCGAAAAGGTTATAAATATCACAAGAAATGAAAAGGTTGAAGAAATATTTGACAAGAAAACTAACACCGAACAACGCCAAACTACTTATCAGACGGATTTTACTCAAAAAAAAATCAGTACTGATTGGAGTCCCTCACATACAGCTTGGGCTAGTACTCTTCGTAGTGACACGCCGTCTACCACTCGTCCGTCTACTAGAGCGTCGTCGCCGGGAAGTAAAACTTTCAAGTCAAGCACATCTTCATTGAGGAGCAGTGTAAGCCCTGATAAAACTAACAGAAAACCACCAAGTCGCGGCAGTAGCCCTAATAAAGTAGATAGATCGTCCCCTACTCGCCCATTCACTGACCATAAGTATACTACTCATTCTACACATTCTCTAACAGAGATTAAGTCTCACAAGTCCTCCACACCTGATGAACGCAGACCACCTAAAGGTCGTCAACCCAGCGGCGATAGATATAGCCCTGAAAGGAAACCACAAGATCATCGCCAAAGACCGAGTGTGAGTCCGGAAAAAAGACCTCAAGATTTGGTGTACAGAAGTAGTGTTAGCCCGGATAGAAAGCCTACGCTCAAATCTCCTTCCGATAATCAACCTCGAACTGATTCTCCTTTTAATCGTGTACATCATCAGTCTCCTACAAGGCCACGTGAAAGTCCTGAAAGGAAACTCTCTCAACATCCTTCTCCTGCATCGGGATACCCATCTTCCCCAAATAGATCCACCGTAAGCCCCCACAAAACTCCGGCTGAACATCATCCTAGGCATCAAACGACAAAGCCTAGTCAAAGTCCTGACAGGAAATCAAGTATTCAGAAGCCAGCTGATGGTTGTCCACAAAATAGCTCTCCTACTCGCGGTTATCAACCTGCTAATACTACTCAAAAATATGAACGTCCAAATAGTCCTTCTACTGATAAGCATCTTAAGGATACAACTTCAAATCGGGGAAGTGTTAGCCCTGATAGAAAACCTGGCTTTATGACGCCTACAGCTTCAAGCCAGCCGACTGATGTTCGTAAATCGCCTACAAAACCATCAGAGAAATCATCTCCAACAAAACAAACGACTTCCCCTAGCCCTACTCGTAGACCGCAAGATAATATACCATACAAAAAATATCAAGAAGATGACTATAAGTTTATAGATGAAGAAACAAAAATGTATACTCGTACAGATGAAACGCAAACAGACACTACCAAACGTATATCTAAAGTTTCTGGATATTCTACTCCAAGGGACAATAGTCCTTCTCCAACAAGAAAGAGTCCTGTCAAAGATACGGATGGCATAAAAAAGACACCTGGAAGGAGGTCACCATCGCCTAAACAGCTTCTGAATGATGGTGAAAAGTGTGAGCACGTTGATACCATAATTAAAACTATAAATGTTATTGACAATGTTACAACCACATACTCACCGAAAAAGAGTAATTCTCCTAAAGAAAAGACTGTTCCTAGACAATCATCGCCATCAAAACCTGGGACGCATGATACAACCAGGTCTCATACTAAAAGTCCCGTGGATATTGCAAGAAATCAGAGTCCCTCTCCTACAAGGAAGAGTCCTAGTAAAGATACAGAATCTGCCAGAAAAGTACCGGGAAGAAGGTCGCCGTCACCTCACAAAAGGACAACTACAACTGAAAAACATGACAGAGTTGATACTACTATCAAAACAAGTAAAGTAACTGACAAGGTTATTACCACTCACCAGACTACAAAGGAAGAGGACTCTCCTAAAGAGAAGACCGCACCCAGGCAGCCATCACCCACAAAGTTTGGAACTTATGATAAGAAGAAGCTTCACACTGGCGTCCCCGATGAAATTGAACGAGAAAAGAGTCCCTCTCCTACAAGAAAAGGTCCTATCAAAGACTACGATGCCCCTATAAATGTGCATACACCAAAACATCTTGTAACTAAGACCGAAAAATATGACCGTTATGATACTACTATTAAAACAAATAACAAAATAGACACTGTTACTACTACATATTCCTCTCCAAAAGATACAGACACTCCTCGTGAAAAATCTGAGCCCAGGGCAACATCACCATCAAAATTCGGAACGTATGACAAAAGAAAGCCTTACAATAAAACCACCGAGATAATAAAAACTACTAAAGATGACTCCCTGACTCGTGAAAAGTCTCCAAAAAAAAGCCTTGAACAACCCATGTCTCCTACAAGAAGGGCACCTGAACTACCGATTTCTCCTACTAAAAACTCACCTGAGAGATTGCCATCTCCCAGCAAAAAGACTCCTCGTGACAGTGTTTCTCCAGTAAAATCTCCTACAAAACCATCAAAATACAAACATACTACTGACTTTTTAACCTCTGAGAGAACTAGTGAGGAAGTTAATAAAAAGACTACAAAGGAACATCCTCGTCAACTGGTGACACCATCTTCCAGCCCGACTAGGAAGCCCAAGGGACCAGCAGATACAGAACCTTCTACTGGTCAGAGTTCACCAACAACCTCTGTGAGTGGGTTCGTTTATTTTAGTTCTCCTCGAACTGAAGAAGTCGTAGTAACGGATTTAGATGACCAAGAAACATATACTGAAACACATTTATTAGACAAAACTATTACAGCTTCCAAGAGACCAGAGAGCCTTGATGTGAAAAGATCTCCATCCCCTTCTAAGATCCCTCATCGATCTCCATCTCCTCAAAGACTCACTTCACCACCCAAAGAAAATCTTCCAAGGAAGAGTTCTTTAAAGAAACCTGTAAGTGACAATACACAGGCATCTCCAGTGGAGAAACCTCCTACAAATTTCCGAGTTTCCCCAACAGAGGAGCCAAAAGAATTACCTGGTCATAAAGTAGTGAAGAAGGATCACGCGGATGAACCAAAAACTAAAACTCCTCTCAAATCTAAACCACCCTTAGAAAGACGCGAAACATACGAAGATCGGTGCCGTAAGATATTAGGTATGACTGAAGACGTTAATAAACAAACCTCATATTTGCAAGAACCCGAAACCAGTTCTCCAAGTATTTCTCCTTGCCGCAGTCCTGGTCCTAAGGATACTCCGTTCGAATATACGACGACAAAGACAGTTACAGATACTAATGTTGATGTGACTGACTTTATTAAACATGAACAAGAGGATATTGTCCATAAAACAAGTAAAACACCATACAAAACTTCACGTGATAGTTGTCCTACTAAAATACAAGATATAATTACTGTTAAAAAAACTGTATTAGAAAGTGATGTATCTAATAAAGATGTTGCAGAAGTTGATTTCAAAGGGACTAAAACAATCGAGTATCCTGAAAGGACGCCCAGCCCACAAAGAAAAACTATAGAAGATAGTCCGTCCAAGATTTCTAAGTACAGTCCTAAGCTTCGTGAAAGTCCTGAACGTCCCACGTCTACATCTCCAGCCAAACTTTCCTCAGGTAGCTCTCCTAGAACTAGTTTAAGCCCTGAAAGAAAGCCACAATATGAACCCAAAGAAAAAACTCCATTAAAGGAACCCACAGACAAAAATCGAGGTTACATTAAGACTACAACAACTGTTTTATCTAAATACGATACAGATGAGGGTACTGAACAGATCACTGTTACGACAAAGAGAACTGACAGAAAAACATCTCCATCAACTGACTTGCCTCACAGGAATATAACAGGAGATACGATCTCACAACCTAAAACGGACCAACCTAAAGAACCAGGACACGATGAACCAAGTAAAACTG
Source organism: Spilarctia lutea (assembly GCA_916048165.1). Lineage (NCBI taxonomy): Eukaryota > Metazoa > Arthropoda > Insecta > Lepidoptera > Erebidae > Spilarctia > Spilarctia lutea. The sequence goes on from OU696480.1 coordinate 665,358, forward strand.
TAACTAGACCTAGTTACTTGGAAAGTACCATTTCCATGGTAGCTGAATACGGTTCTACTGAAGATTTAGTAGAAACTACAAATAAAACTGTGAAAACACAAAAACTTTCACCACAGCCTTCTAAACCAACTACAGTTTCGTCTCACAAAATTCCTGGTAGAAGACCATCCCAGGAGCAACCATCTAGAACTAGTCCTGAGAAAATGGGAAATAAACCTAAGGATTCATCTCCGACTAGACCAAGCTATAAAGTTACAAAAAATGTTGAAGAAACTTCTATTTCCGAGAGCGTTAAACATAAATCCATACACTCTGAAGTGCCTGAATCTCCTGATCGCAAAGTTCTGAATAAGGTGGATAATTTCGAACCTGACCAAATCTATAGACGTAAACCTTCAGACACACAGGATAAACCCTTTCAAAGAAAATCTAGTCCGGAGCAGATATCTTATGATAAATATCCTGATGAGTCTTCTACCACACCAAAAAAGCTTCCAGGTTACTTGAAAACAACCAAATCCACTGCGTCTAAGCATGACACAGTCTTAACTGAGGATGATTCAAAAATAACTACCTTGAAGACTGAACGTCATCAATCTTTACAGTCGTCTGGATCACCAACACGTGAAACACCAAACGAGGAAGATGATTTAGAACCTGACCATCCTTCAGATAAAATCTCTAAACCTTCAGATACTCAAGAGAAACCCTCACAGAGGAGAACGAGCCCTATGCCGAAACCTAATAATAAATATCCTGAAGAGTCTTCTTCTATTCATGGGACACCCAAAAATGTTCCCGGTTACTTGAAAACCACCAAATCTACTACATCCAAGCATGATTCTATTTCCACCGAAGATTATGAAGAAATAACTACTTTGAAGACTGAACGCTATCAATCGTTACAACCATCTGAATCACCTACACGTAAAACTCCAAAATCAGGAGACTATCCTTATGAGACTGTAACGCCGCACGATACCGATAAAGATTCTAACTTCAGACCTTCACAGAAGTCTACTCCGATTACTAAAGAAACATCACCTGATCAGTATAACACGAAAAAGAGTCCTCATTACATGACACCTATTTCTCCTCATAGCCATGTACACGAAACTGAAACTGTAACAGAAGATGAATACGAACAGCGCATTTCCACTGAGTATAAAACACCACAGCGCTCATATTCACCAACTCACCTATCAACGAAGGAAACTCCACATTACATGCAACCACTTTCACCGCATCGTCACACACATGAGACTATTTCTTCCTTTGATACTGAACAGAACCGTACTCACGAAACAAAGTCTCGTAAACCGCATAACGAAAATGTACCACATTATATGACTCCAATACATTCTCATGTTCACAAACATGAGATGATTACTACTGAGGATGATATCGAAACGCTTACATCTACTGTATTACAAGAGAGACATCCATCACGTGATGAATTTCCAGAATCAGATTATCAAATTCACGAACGAAAACAGTCTTACCAACAGCCATCGGAACCCTACAAGAAGTTCACAGAGAAGCACCCTGAGGAGCGATCACCTACCAAGAAAATATATACTTCAGATTCACCTGCCTACACTAAAAGTTCAACTACCATTTTAAAATATGAAACCAGAGATGACCACGAAGATACCTCTTTAACGGAGTTAACAAGTAACAGGTACAAATCCCCTACACGTAAAACACCAACTCAAGGTGATTCTCCGAAGAAACCTCATCGTAAAGAAGACAGTCCAAGCCGCAAACCAAAGGATAACAGAACACAAAATGATGGTCCAGATAGAAAACCCAGTGAAAACCACCGAGTTTATACTCCGGTTGATAAAACGCCCGATGGTATGAGTACCACTACATCAATTACCTCTAAATATGACTCCACAACTGATAGTCTTCAGGAGCAAAAATCTATAAAAACTGAACAGCATCGCTTCACTTCACGTCAACCAAGCAGCCCATCAACCCAAGAAACTTCTAAATACACACCAGATACTGTTCAAACAAAGTCACCATCTAAACCATATCCTTCTACACCGAAGGATGTTAATAAGAAACATACATCACCAAGCCCAGATAGACAGCCAGGTTATATGAAGCCCACTGCTTCAGTTACTTTAAAGCATGAAACTGAAAATATTGAGACCACTGATTTCAAAGAGAAGCATACCTCACCCCGATCTTCTGTAACGACATCACCTGATCGTTATAACACGAAAAAGAGTCCTCATTACATGACACCTATTTCTCCTCATAGCCATGTACACGAAACTGAAACTGTAACAGAAGATGAATACGAACAGCGCATTTCCACTGAGTATAAAACACCACAGCGCTCATATTCACCAACTCACCTATCAACGAAGGAAACTCCACATTACATGCAACCACTTTCACCGCATCGTCACACACATGAGACTATTTCTTCCTTTGATACTGAACAGAACCGTACTCACGAAACACAGTCTCGTAAACCGCATAACGAAAATGTACCACATTATATGACTCCAATACATTCTCATGTTCACAAACATGAGATGATTACTACTGAGGATGATATCGAAACGCTTACATCTACTGTATTACAAGAGAGACATCCATCACGTGATGAATTTCCGGAAAAGCTATCACGTGATCGATCACCTGATGAATGCTCAAGGAATAGGCCTAGTTATTTGAAAGAACCCGAGGAATCTCGACAATTGCGAACACCTTCTCCGTCTAAAAAACCTATAAAAACTACAGAAGTCAGTGCAGACTTCCTCATGTCTGAGCGAGAGCAAGAAATTTTGGATAGAGTTCAAAAATCACTCAGGAAATTATCGCCTGAACGTAAAGAGAAGTCGCCGAGCCGTGAAAGAAGTCCAGGGAAAACTACAACCAGCTTACAAGATATTGATATAAATATAACTACACAAAATCAAGTAATATCTGAAGAAGTCACCGTAGTCTCCAAGAAACATCTTCCTAAAACTGATACCACTCATCCCAGGAAGATCAATGAAGAAATTCCTAAAGATCAAAAAGTAAGCCAGCAACCTAGTAAACCGTCTTCTAGAAACACATCACCAACTAAAAAGCCTACCGGCATTGCAAGCCCTACTAAAATCGACAAGGGCCCAGAGTCAACGGCAAAACCGAGAAGTATTTCACCAAAAAAGCCCATTTCTTCGACTGAACGACCTCAGTCTCCACTACCTAAGACTAGTGGTATCAAACCTAAAGATCAAATTCCCTCCCACTTAACACGTAAACCCACTCCTGCAACTCTAATAACTACTAAAATAGAAAAGTCAACGAGTGATTTGAAAAAGACATCTGGTGCCACTACAACTAAACAAAATAATTTTACTAAAGTTACCACTTCTAAAATGTCTACGAAATCATCTCCATCACCTACAGGCAGACCTAATGAGCCACGAACACCTACTCCTAAAGGAATAAGAGAGAGTGGAATTCCAAAGAAAGAAATTGAAACAAAGGTTACTCGCACTGTTAGTGATATTACCATTAAGTCTAAGAAGTCATCACCTACTTCTCCCCAAAGAATGAAGTCAAAACCTGAAATACAAGTTAGTGACATGTCCACTTCAAAAAGTAAACCTTCACAAAAGTCTTCTTTAAAAGAACCTCAGTCCAGGCTTCCTGGTAAGCCAAAGTCTGCCACTACACTGAATACTCCGAGTGATGAAGATGATATTATTATAGATGTGCAGCAATCAAAATCTTCCAGGGAAAACTCACCAGATCGTATTTGTCCTACTCCGGTTAATTTTGTAGATGACGATGGAACTCCTCGCTATCCTGATGAGGTCAAAGAGCCTGAGGATGAATTCCGCAGACGAACCCATCACATTATCCATGAGACTGAGAGTATTGTTGATGATATTGTTGAAATTTGTGAAGACGATGAACTCTTTGTAAGGAAATCTGATATAGAACAACTTACTGAAGAAGATGAAAGTCTTCTTAGTGTTACCGATAAAGTCACTAAGTTTACTAAGGGTATCGACATCACAACAAAACCGAAAGACACTACTAATATATTCAAAGATACTGAACGAAGAGTTCATTCTGATTTTGCCGAAGAGAATTTAAAATCTGATGAATGTTTGCTATCTGTTTCTGAGAAAGTTAACAAATTCGCGAAAGGACCCAGAGAAACAAAAGATAAGAGTCCTGCTCGTAGAGTTGTTGATGAGTATGATAAAAATACTGTGTATACTGATGATTACACAAAACTTAGTGTCCACGATAAGGCTCACTTATTTGTAGAGACTGCAGAAAATGTAAAATCCCCTAAAACGAAACCTGCTCCTCAGAGAGTAGAACGACCGGATTTGACCAAGGTTGATGAAGCTTTGAAGAGCGATGACTGTTTGCTCAGCGTTTCAGACAAAGTAAGTAAGTTTGTTAAGACAGCTGAGCAATTTTTGACAGAAACCCAAGAAATCGATGAGAAAGAGAAACAAATCAAGGAACAACACGAAAAAATAATGAAGAAGATTGTAGATGACGTTAATGATGATACTTATGAGATCGAAGAAACTACTACTACTGAGGAAGAAGTTCCCATCAAGAAAGTTTCTAACCGTCCAGGCGACAAATCATCAGTAACTAAAGTTACTACATCTTCTTATTCGAAAGTTAAAGACCACAGTAGCCCCTATCTTAATAAACCGACTGAAAAACCAGCTACTGTGAAAATTACCACTCTGCGAAGTAGTGAAGCTGTAAAGAAGGCTAAAGCTCTATTCGAAAACATTGCTTCTACAACACCTAAAACAAAAGATACTACTCATACGAAAACAAGCACTAAGTTAACCGACATTGGTGTTACGAAAAAAACACCTAAAACTGACTCTACAAAAGTTTTACAGCCGGCTATAGAAGAATTCTCGTGTAATGTATCGGAAACAGATACCGAAGTTGATTCTAACCCTATTCAAGACAAAGAACGTCCTGCTAGCGGCACTTTATCTCGAACTCATCATCCTCGCCCTGAAGATAAGCCAAGGGCGAGTCCAACTCGTCTTGCCGTGCAGTCACCCGACGGGCGTAGATCTAAATCCCCCATGCGTCATACAGTGGAAACCACTACAACTACCAAGACGATGTTGTCTAAATATCCTACAACCCAAAGAGCGGAGTCTCCAAAGATTCGTCCTGAAGGTGATAAACACGAAAAAGTTCCTGGATATCTTCGACCAACAAAAACTAGTCAAAGCAAGGAAGAGCCGAAGGTAGCCGAGGAGAAGGAAGTGAGCAGTCGCAGAGGCAGCGGCAAGTTTGGCGTTGAGCTTCGTAGGACGAGTGTGGAACGGTCGACGGTGAGCAGTGAGCGGCGGCGCAGCGTCGAACACCCTTGCATAGAAGACATCTTCGACCTGGACCTCCTGGAACAAATGGTCAGTAATCACAATGCAATTCGCATGCTTGCATTCATTTTCTCTATTTCTATTATATATATTTTTATTTTCTTGTGACTATTTTCTAATTTTCAGTTGGAAAAGGTCGTGGGTTACGAGCAGAGGCGACGCATTAGAGCTCAAATACGAATTGCTCGGAAAATGGAACATGAACATGTAGCTCATACTACACACACTAGAGCTACTAAACAAACTATTACTATTCATAAGGAACGGTCTACCGAACGTCATCAAACAGAATCTCCTGACCGAGCTTCCAAAACTAAACTACACAAAACAGCATCCCCGGATCGTCAAACAAGGACACCGACCAGAATTATTGCAGATGACGATCAGCCTTTAAATCATGACCAACCTATATCTAACGGTCACGCCAAGGAACGAGTTCAAACCATAAGCGAAAAGCAAAGTAGACCGCAAAGTCCTACGAAAATTGCTCCGAAGTCTGCATTAAAAACAAAGAGCCACCGTCCAGCCAGCCCCGATAAAAAGACCCGAACTCAGTCTCCTACCAAAACTGCTGGCCCAAAGCCGAAAGCAAGCCGTTTCAATGAATACGCCTTCGCTTACATGAAAAAAGTAGGTTTAAACGAGGCTGACAAGCTCAAATTCGCTGAATCCAAGAAGAAGACTACTGAAGAAAAGCACAAGACAGTAAAACAACTAGACACACACAACAAGATCACAGAAGAAAACACTACTTCTAAAAAAATAATTCACAGAACTCCTTCAGAAGAGGTCATAGAAGTTATTGAAATGAACGGCAACAAGAGATCACCATCTCCCGAAAAGAGACAAAAGAGCCCTGAGCGTAAATCCCAAAGTCGTGAACGAGTACACGAACGAACACCTAGCCCGGATAAGAAGCAACCCACTTATCATACGAAATCTGTTCCTTTAAAGAAAGAAACTATCATTAAAACTGTATACGAGATTGAGAAGAAGATACCACAGAAGCAGACTCCGGAAAGTAAGCCTTCCTGGGTAACAGACAGGAACTTGAAGAAGATTACTTCTGAAACTCGTACCTACAGTAGCAAGAAGATCGAGGAAAAGCCTAAGTACAGGGCTGCAAGTCCTTCTAAGGTGATTTCGAAACCTATTGACGTGATCACATCGAGCTATGGTCCAGGGCCTTTAGATGCTGAAGGGAAACCACTATTCGGCATTAAAGCGCTAAGAAATGGCGCTAGTAATTTTCAAGGTGAGTTTTAATTTTTGTCAATACAAAATGATCTCAGCATCACGGCTTAAAAATACTAAAGGACACTCAAGCAATCAACTTTTATATATTATTGGTTTAAATTAAATCACGGACGTGGTCTCCGCGTTGTATCTGTGGCAGCTAGTGTAACCTGGACGTGATTTAATTCCGTATGCATAATTACAAATTATCAAAAAACTATTGAAATTTAGTATAATTCCAACTTTGGTTCCAATTTGGTAACAACTTTTTTTGTTTTACATAATAAGTTACTGCCGTAATTGAAATAATGTTGTCATGACAGATGAACAAGTTAAATAGACGCTTGTATGTTAAACATTACACATATTGTTCAGTAATATTAAGCCTTCTGCACTCTTCTTGACATAAAACAATAATTACTATTCATCAGGTCGTTGAGATGCATTTTAAACCAGGAAAGAATACACATCTCCTTTTATAAGCCTGTTTCTATTTACAATTTAAACAACCCAGAATGAGAGCAAATTTGAATTGTGTAATTCATTATCTTAGATGCAAATAAATACGAGCTCGAATTATCTTGAATGATTCACGTGAATATGTTTCACTATACAAATATTGTCACAACTGAATTATTACGGTTGGATGTTAGTTATGAAGGCATGTGTGCCATTGTAGACTTGGCGTGTTCGTCGTGAAGTGTGCCTGGTGGCTTCTTAGTGGTGGAAAATAGTATATTAGTTGGTAACTATTTGTATTTTTATTAGGTATTTTGTTTTCTTTTATTATTAAGCACTCTGAAACGTTACATATTGATTCTTGATTTAGAATATAATATACATATATAGAATGAAGTAGAAAACTACAACATAGTTCCCATTTTTATCTACAGTATTTGAATTTTTAAAAGGTTTATTTAAAGAGCTATAAATCTTTTGAAGAACTTCGAATGTAATTTGAATGGAAATTCCTGCTCTCAACGTAAAAATAGAGTAATAACGATAACATAGTACTTATTTGTACAAAATGTACTTACTATGTTAACTATAAATAGAAAATAGAAATACTGTATTATATTGCACGTAATTCTTTATTGTATTCAATTAATTAAAGAAAATGTTTTCGTTGAAAAAGCTAAAAAGGAAATGAAGTAACAAAAAAATCGGTTTCTTTTTCTTTTTTGTTTGTCTACTTTGATATTAAAATCACTATTTCAGACCTTATGAGGTCTCTAACTAGGATATAGCGATATATATGTTCTATATATTATTTGACTGCTTCTTTGGCGCAGTGGTAGCGTATGCGACCGCTGTACTTGAGGTCCTGCAAATATTTGTTTCGGAGTTTGGGTGTTTTCTATGTATAATATGTATCTATTTATGAAAAACAGTATATATGTATTTATATCAGTTGTCTAGTACCCATAACATCTTCTTAGCTTGGGACTAGATGGCGTTATGTGTTAGATGTCGGATTTTTTTTATATGGTTCTGGAGCATTCATACATAAATATAAAAGTACTTTTGTAAAGCATGTTCTGCATAATCTGTATTTAATCTTTCAACAGTAAAAGGCACTGTGATTCGGCAAGAGTATCATTCACGTAACGGAGGTGAACCTGAAGGGACTGTCTCAGTCACCGCCTACTCCACGGAGCCTGAGGAGTTGGAGCAGCTACTGCAGCGTCAGGGAGAACAGCCTTCCAGGATACATGGACTCGCAGCCATTACCACCACTAGGAAGTTCGGCGGAGACACGGGGACTACTTTAAAGGAAATTCATGGGGTAAATATAACGAACTCTTATCTATATTATATTAATAAATAAAATTGAAGTGTCTGTTTGAAATTTCAAATTAACAACTTTTCACTAAATGCATATAAAAGTATTAAGTCTATCTGAGTCTGCCTGTCTGTATGTTCCAATTAATCTCTGGAATTTCTGAAATAGTTTTGACGGGACTTTCTGTGGCAGATAATTCAGGATATAAGGAGTAATTTAGACTAGCTTCACCCCGCGGCTTTATCTGCTTTTTTCTGAGTTATATTTCACACATAAAATGTAAAAGCTTCTGTAAAAAATTTATGAGAAGCGAAAGACAAAACACACACACACACAATAAAACAACTCCACATAAAACACTGAACCAGAAATGCTGCATTTAGTATTGCTCTAAAATTTCCATCAGGCGTTCAATATCACTCTTTTTAACAAATTTTCACAACAATATACATACCATAGAGCAGTTAAAGTTTATGTGCGATTTTCCCGAAATTTTCTGCTGCGCGCAACATAACTGTGGAATGAGCTGTCGCCTGCGGTGTTCCCAGACCAATATGACCTTCAAGAAAAGAGCGTACTCCTTAAAAGACTAGCAACACACCTGTCGCCTCTGGTGTTGCGGGTGTCCATGGGCGGCGGTAATCGCTTACCATCCGGCGATACGTCTGCTCGTTTGCCCCCTGTATAATAAAAAAAATAGTTAAGAAAAAACCTTAGCACCATTGAGTAGTCTGTTTTCGTTTCTTTGTAGTCAGTCGTAACTTGAGTAACATTTTGCAGACCTAATGCAAGAGATACTGGGAGCGTAGGACATTTTTAGATACAACAAAAGATAATTCTAATTAAAATTTAACTAGGCCACTAAATATCAGTAACTCTCCTCTATAATACTGCTCATCTTTGCAGAAGGAGGAACGCGCAACAATAGATCAGTTCACGCACACCGATCGCAAAGTCAGTGACACCAGAATTGAGGATATCACTGAGAGCTTCAGTACCAGACAAGAAATAACAGGAGATACCACACATATTGAAACTAGGGAGGAGGAGATCGTAGAAGACGTCATTAGGGACAAAGTAGACAGTAAAACAGAAAGGATGCAGAAAAGAATCGGGACGGTGGAGAAAGTTGAGAGGAGAGGCGATAGAGTAGATAGGAAGGAAAGACCTGACGATAAGAAGACTGTACGGCAGAGTTCAGTGAAGTCTCTCACTGAGAAGTACATCAAAAGTGCAAGTAAGTGTTTTTATTTAGCTAGCCTATTATTGTCTCGGTAAACTTACACATTTCCTCCACAATGCTATTTAGTCCGTATCGTATAGGATCCAGTGGCTCTCTGGCTCGCTCTCTCCATTCCTTAATTCAATATTTTTTTTTAATAAGACTTCTCCCGCATTAGGAATAAACATCCCGTGTCGCGGGGGACTTAACACAAACACACATTTAACGGACACAAAGAAAACCCAGGCTTAGAGCAACAGTTATCGTCCCAAGGGTTGTCCAATGTGGGATCTGAACCCACAACACTTGACGTAGGTAAGTGGCTTGGCGACCGTTTAAACCACTAGGCCAACCGCGCAGTGGATCGCAGACTCTCCATACAATGAGTTTGTTTGCCTCATAAAGAAGTATATTAATGTGAATTATTTAGGTATATTTCAAAACTTCACGTAATTAAAATTAATATTCATGATTCGTGTATTTTAAATTCAGTTATGTGTATTTGTTATAAAAGCACTACATTTATGTATACATTGCAATATTGTTGTTTGAATCCATGAATGTCTACATAACACCACGATAGACTGACTATAGCATTACGAAAAATATCTTAATATATATAAATCTCGTGTCACAATGTTTGTCCTCAATGGACTCCTAAACCACTTAACCGATTATAATAAAATTCGCACACCATGTGCAGTTCGATCCAACTTGAGAGATAGGATAGTTTAAATCTCAGAATATAGTCGCAATTTTAATTTATTGCTAATTATTTGTCTGTTATTATTTGACAGTCACAATTATCTGTTAACTCCAAATGATTCTAACAGATGTCGATACCTTTCGACTGGGTTGAGTAAGTAATCAATAGATGGCGCTGCTATGGTAAATCTATAGGCTATATTTTATTTTGGAAAAAAATAGGGTTCCGTAAGATATTGGGGGTTTTCGGACACAAGGTGTAAAAAATCAACCCTTTACGGGGGAAAATTTTTCGCTACGGGCAATAAAAGACGCAGACGAGGTTGTGTCGGTCAGCTAGTATTCATATAAATTTTGACACATTTATTTGTTTTTTTTTATGGTATAAGAGTAAAAGCAACTGTAGGTCACCTCACAGAACAGATTAATTTAAATTTATGTGTTCTGTGGAGTCACCTGACGGTAAATACCACCGCGTATGGACACCTGCACCTCAAAAATCATAAGTGCATACCCGCCTTTGAGGGAGTACCCTTCCTCCTATTTATGAGGGGTTCATTCTTTACTAAGTGTTCACTTCACCAAGTGAGTGAAGTAACCCGAGATTAACTTCACATTAACTCCTAAAGAACACTTAAATGGTGGTAATGCACTTGTGACTCTTGAATTGCAGTTGTTCTTGAACGTCGATAATCACTTTCCATCAGGTATCTCATCTGCTCCTTTCTTTTTGAGTATCATAAGTACTTACATACAGGTGTAACTCTATAGATATTTTTCTTTTATTACTCTTTGATGCAAAATCGAATTAATAAAGATGAAATCTAGCATAGTGATAGGTTAAGACTAGAATATCACATTGACAAGATACGACAACAACCCCGTGTGCCCGTGTAACACCACAGGACGCAGCTAGTTAATTATAAACCGTTTTGTGTGAAAGCTCCTACTAAACAGTAACTACTCAAGTTATGCCAACTACAGGGTCTATAGTTACCTCTCGTTGCGACACCGAGGTTATAAAACATCACGTTTTTCTTCTACAAATAAATAATCGACAGAGAGTGAAACCTTTTGAAATAAGTAACAATACAGTAGCTGTCGTGACCTAATTGTATTGACACCGCAGTTAGGAACGGTCGGCTAAGCATCGATGTTTTGATACAATCGATTTGTATACCTACTACAATACTTATTGCCATGTTCGCCTTGTGGGTACTGATCCTGACTGCTAAGCCAGATATCGTGAGTTCTTTCCCACCCAGTACAAATGTTTGTGTTCATTTGTTGTTTGTCTTGGGTGTAATTTATCTATCATGGTTTTTTGCTTTGCCTATTTTGGGATCAGATTGTCGTGTGTAAAATTTTTGAACATATTATTATATCGTGACATATGTATTAGAAATTTACATAATATGCATAATGAATTAATTGCACTTAATCTTCAGTTATGCAATATTTATAAAGACTAGTGGGAGAACCGCGCTTCGGCATGAATGGGCCGGCTTGACCGGAGTGATACCACGGCCTCACAGAAAACCGGTGTGAAATAGCGCTTGCGCTGTGTTTCTCCGAGTGAGTGAGGATACCGGAGACCCATACCCCAACCCCTCCCTCATTCCCCCTCCCCATACCCTAAAGGTCGGCAACGCACTTGTGACGCCTCTGGTGTTGCGGGTGTCCATGGGCGGCGGTAATCGCTTACCATCAGGCGCCTGCTCGTTTGCCACCTATTAAACTAGTAGTCATCCACTAGCCTAAATTCGGGCATAATTATTTTAACTGTGATAATTTTTTATAATCTTCTGTAAAATTTTAACAAAAAAAGAACTGACTTCTAGTACTGGACCAAATTGAAATGAAACCACACGGAAAGCACCAGCTTTCAAATAAATAAAAAAAAATCAACAAATGCACGGTCGCTCCTACGATTTTCGAAGGTTTCGCCATCATCATATCATACTGTCCTTATCATGGTACCACCGTTGGGATTTCTCTTTTCCATTAAAAAAAGAAGCGTCAATATCAGTTCATAAACGACGTTACCCGTGAACACATATAATATATATATTATTTGAAGTCGGTTAAAAGCGGTACAAACTTTATGCTTCATGAATTAAAAATATAGATTTAATATTTTTCATATAGTGAACTCGCTCACTAGCAATATATTCTATGTCGCATGACTTTACAAACATACAAAAATACCCAGATTCAAAACAACAAATTGAAAATTAAATAGTGTTGTCTCGTGTACAGATCAAATTCTCAACACTCGGTGATGCTGCAAAATCCGTACAATCTCGTACTACTCATACTAAGGACAAATTAAACTAATTTTTCCCATCTTTAACATATAGTATAAATAATGACGCTTTCTTTGACCTTTAAATATCTTTTACAAAGAAGCCACACGCAACGGACAGAAGTACCTACGACTTTGTATCTATACTAGCCTTTTACGGAGTCAACACACGCAACAGACCCAAATTACGACTTCTTCTGCTATTAATTTGTTTATAATCTGTCGTATCCCGTGACTGACCTGCAGGTCAATATGCTAAACTAATGTTAGTCCGAAACTGTAGTAATTACATCTAGTATAGTGTATTATCTATGGTAATTACCACAAGAAACATTTGTAGACTGTTACTTGAGTAACGCTTACTATTTATTATTATTAACTTAACCAACAGTACACCTCCTATTTTCTTTAGTGCACGATTTTAAGGTATACGAGTATGTATTTTTGTATATGTAAACCTATATATATGTATTTGCGTATATGTGTACCTATGTTTATATATATTTATATGCAATTGAATCGATTTCTGACTATTCTCGCTGTACCTGAACAAGTCAAAAAAAGTTATCATTAGGTATGTTTTTTTATGGAATATGGGCAAACGTGCAGACGTATCGCCTGATGGTAAATGATTACCGCTTACCATGAACACCCGCAACACCAGAGGCATCACAAGTGCATTAGCCTGCCTCGGTGGCACAGTGGTAGCGAATGCGACTGCTGTGCATGAGGTCTCGGGTTCAAATCCTGGGTCGGACCAAGTATTTGTGTGATCTACAAATATTTGTTTCGGAGTTACGGTGTTTTCTATGTATAATATTTACAAAAAAAAAGTATATATGTATTCATATCAGTTGTCTAGTACCCATTTTTTTTTACGTGTGGAAACCCCCTCGTGCCGTCACCCCACCGGGGTTTGCGGCGGGGCGGTGTGTCGGAATCGAACCGACTAAAACCACACGGTGTGCCAAGTCTGCGCCTGAGAAGGGAGGGGTCCGGGAACTGCAGTTATTAACACGACCGGACCCAATTGTCTAGTACCCATAACACAAGCTCTGCTTAGCTTGGGTCTAGATGGCGTTGTGTGTTAGATGTCCGAAATATTTATTATTATTATTATTTATTTATTGCCGGCTATGGGGTATGGGGAGAGGGCTAGAGGGAGGGGTTGGGGTATGGACCTCCGGTATCCTCACACACTCAAACCGTTTTTTGTGAAGCCGTGGTATCACTCCCGTCGAGCCGGCCCATTCATGCCGAAGCGTGGCTCTCCCACGTAATAAATGTTGTATGTTATTATAAAACGGTACTTTCTTAAGTTCATACTACTTTTAAAGTCAATTCCAATTTATTTTTAAAGTAGTCAAACACAGGATAATTACATTTAAACTAACATCAAGGAAACGGTAAAAGAACGACATTAATTTTGCTTTCTTAGTTTTAAGAGCGGATGTTTCTTGGTCATTATCCTAACATTACCTGCGTAAGATTGCTATAAAACAGCGTATACATATTATAATATTGGTATACGTATAAATATAGGTTTGATGTGTCTGTATGTCTGTATGTGACATCGTAAATCTGAAACGAACGAACCGATTATGGTGCGGTTGTGTTTGTTTAAAATCTGATGTGATCTATCGGTTCCTTTCGTAGTAATAATGGGATCTTACTAACTAACTTAATTCTAATCAATTTTGAGTTTGATAACCTTAATGGTATTTCAATGATACGGTAACCTTGACGTGATGCTGTAGGTAAACCTTGGATGGATGTAGGAGTCGAGAGTTTTGCAAATAATTCATACTATTTTTTTTCTTTTTTTTTCAAAAGATAACTACCGCATTATGAATGATTCCCGTGTCGCGGGGACTATACAAACATACATGAAACTGCACAAAGAACACCCAGACATTGAACAACAATTTGTGGATTACATAAATTGCTGTTCCATATGGGATTTGAAACCACAACACTTGGCCAAACGCCCAACCCGTTATATAATATTTAGGCTTTGTGTCAAGTTTTCTTCTCTTTGCAATGCTGTTGTTCTTCGCAGTATTCTTTCTTAGACCGCATTTACGATACCCATCGTCTGCCACTACACTAATAAATTGCCAACATAAGTGACTGCCTCGGTATCGCAGTGGTAGCATACACGACTGCTGTGCGTGAGGTCTCGGGTTCGATTCCCGGGTTGGACAAATGTTTGTATGATCTTGTATCGAAGTTTGGATGTTTTCTATGTATAATATGCATGTATTAAAAAAAGCTTATATGTATTTATATCAGTTATCTAGGACTCATAATACAAGCTCTGCTTAGCTTAAGAGGCGTCGAGTGTTTAAAAAATAATTTAAAATATGTCAGTAATTTCCAATTGACTGCCTGCCTCGGTGGCGCGAGTGGTAGCGTAAGCGACTGCTGTGCTTGAGGTCCCGGGTTCGATTCCCGGGTCGGACCAAATGTTTGTATGATCTGCAAATATTTGTTTCGAAGTTTGGGTGTTTTCTATGTATAATATGTATGTATTTACAAAAAAAAAAGTATATAAGTATTTATATCAGTTGTCTAGTACCCATAACACAAGCTCTGCTTAGCTTGGGACTAGATGGCGTTGTGTGTTAGATGTCCGGAATATTTATTATTATTATTATTAATTAAAAATCCGTAAAAATTGGTTCAGATTAGGTCATTTGTAAAGGTTGACTGCAACAGTTTGAACAGTACGAGTTCAATAAGTGTTGGCTTCGGCGTTCGTTCGACTTAGAACTGTCATGACATTTTCTGTCATGGAAATCATTGTCGTGCAACGCATAATAATAACGTAACGTAAACGCACGCGAGCACGTTACCACGGGCCTCCTTATGTAATAACTTTCATACTTTCATATTGCACCGTTTGCGTTTGGGTTTTCAGTCGTCAACAAGCGCTCTGACTCGACCCACGAGGCAGAGGCAAAGTGATATTTTTTGTATGGCGTGTTTGTTTAAATATCGTTAAGAATTGTTTGTATTGAAAATGGATCAAAATAATAATTGTGGATATAATTTTAAGTTGTTATTAAGTATTTACCAAAAGTTAGGTAAGTAATAATTGATATTATAATTAAATAATTAATTATTTATACCAAAAACAGTTAGGTATTGTATTTACCTTAAAGCAATTTTTCACATTGCTTTTGTGTTAATATTTTTTATTTCCAAAACTTCCTGGAAACATATTGCACAAGGTGGACTTAATGCCACAGGCATTTTCTTCCAGTCATGCGTTTGGATGATTTTAACCTTCAAAAAACGAAGAGGTTATCAATTTGACTTTTTCTTAATGTTTGTCACCAAAGGAGTATCGACTGAGTGATCCCATTTTGAGGATTCCTTTTTGATTTGAAAGCTGGTGCTTCCCGTGCATAGTTTTCTGTTAAAGTTTAATTTTATATATTTCATTATTCATAAAATAATTACGTATAAAGTGTAATAAACGAATGTTTGCATAAATAAATAAGTATTTTCATATACCATTAGTTAAGTAGGTAGGTACTCAAACAGGTAGTAACATCAAAATTAATTACATACTTATTTACTTTATCACCTTAACTAAAAAACTTATCAAATAACATACGTACATATACAGTATGAAGTAATATAGCAGCTTATCCTGGCGGGTCTGGTCGCGTTAATGTTAATTTTGTCATCATCAATTTCTATTTAAAAGTAACGTAATAAATGCTGTATTTAAACTCAATCTCTAAGCTAAATTCGATCTAGATCAGTCTAGACGTTGTGTGATGGTTGATTAACAAACATCCGTAATATATTCATCTTCACCATCTTTCGCGTTTATAATATTAATGAGATATATTAACAAATAAGTAATAGAAGACGCATAATATTTAGTAAGGTTATAATTATTTTATTTGAAATAACACATTAAATTAAATGTACCTACTTAGTACTGCTCTTAATAATAATAAATATTCCGGACATCTAACACACAACGCCATCTAGTCCCAAGCTAAGCAGACCTTGTGTTATGGGTACTAGACAACTGATATAAATACTTATATACCCGACCCGACTTATATGTCCGACCCGGGAGTCGAAATCGAGACCTCAAGCTTAGCAGTCTCATACGCTACGACTACGCCACCGAGGCATAATTAGCTAAAATAAGGTATTACACAAATTTCATTTGAATATTATTATGATAATACTTATGTATAATTAATTTTATTTTTTTTATTAACTAAAACTAACCTTCTTCATTAATTCAATGTTCATGGACATAAGAAAGGACACCTGTCCAGTTTGTTTAGGCATTTCTTCCCAAAGTGAGTGTCATTAAATGCCGGTGCCTAGCTTTAAAGAAAACTATTATATATGTATGTTTATTCGTTTGTTAGCTACTTATCTTCTTATCGACAAAACCTTATCGCCGCTATCGAGATGAAAGGTATATATTTACTGATATTACAAGGTATTCGACACCCGTGAAGGTTAAATTGATGTCAATGTCAGTTTACAAATCGAATGCGAAATAATAAGCAAGTTTTCGAACAATAATATACGTTTAAGTAAATAGTGAATGTTACTTAACGATTTGCAGGTCAAGTTACCTACCTGGCCTCTAGTTGCCTCTCTGATAGCAGGACGGACAGGGCTTCGCGCCCTTGACTCCTGTGAGCATTCTCAGTAGGATTCTCCATCCAAGACTTGCAGCATCCCTTAGCATGGCCTTAGAAACATTCATTACTTCACACATCCTACTACTACTATTATAAACGCGAAAGTTTGTGAATATGTTTGTTGGTCCTTAACACTAAAACTACTGAATGGATTTTGATTAAACTTTACAATAATATAGCTTATACCTCAGAATAACACATAGGCAACAAATTACAAAGATACTAGCTTCGCCTCGCGGCGTTCCCCGTGGTTATTGTCGTCTCTCCTCGATATTTTATAGATAGTATTCATAAATATGGTTTTAAATTAGATATATTTGTCTTTATTTATACAGTCTTATATATTTTTAATTGACTACGTGACAGAAACCTAAGCCCTTCCCCCGAAAGCGTTATGTTTAATACGTGGTATTCATGGGGCTACGTTTCTTTATTACAACAATCCCTTGTCCTAACAACACTTTACTTTTTTCATATATAAAGAAATGTAAGTTAAAATATGGTTTATATTACGATTGTCCCTGATGTTGACACTATGCCCTTCAAAAAGGGATGTTAGTATAAAACCAGTTCAAAATACTTTACAAATGAGACATGTTTAGTCATCTCGTTAATGAGAAAATGAAGTTCATTTACCTCAGTTGACTCATCTTCACCATAAACATTGTTGAGCAACTCATTCACGAGGAAAACGGTGCTGAGTACAACACTTTGTCACGTTTGTATCGTAACTAATATTATAAATGCGATTGTGTATGAGTTTGTTTGATCGTTAGACGACTGAACCAATAAACCAATTTTTTTTATAAATTTTTTTTTTTTTTGATTACATTCGTTCATAAATGAAAAGCTACATCATACTTTCTTCGCAATTTATACTTTTATATTAATACTAGCTGTCCCGGCAAACGTTGCTTTGCCATAAAAGGGGTGGGTTAATAAAAATCGCGATGGAAAAATAGGGGTTGATCTTAGAGGGTTGAAAATTTAGGGTTGTATGTATTTTCTAATGCTGCATCATAAAAAAAATAAAAAATTAAAATTTGTCTAAAAAATAAAAAAAAAATTTAGGGGTGGACTACCCCTAACATTTAGGGGGATGAAAAATAGATAAGAACCGATTCTCATAGATACCGGATAATCACAAAAAATTTCATCAAAATCGGTCGAGCCGTTTCGGAGGAGTTCGATTACGCACCCCGTGACACGAGAATTTTATATAATAGAAGAAGATTAGATAGAAGATTAGATTATTAAGCTGAAGAGTTTGTTTGTTTGAACGCGCTAATCTCATGTACCGCTGGTCCGATTTGAAAAATTCTTTCAGTGTTGGATAGTCCATTTGTCGAGGAAAGCTATATATCATCACGCTACTACTAATAGGAGCGGAGCACCATTGAAGAATGTTTCAAAAACGGGGGAAATTTTCACGCTACGGGCAATAGAAGACGCAAACGAGGTTGCGTAGGTCAGCTAGTAACTGATATACAGGTAGTACAATAATCAACAAAAAAAAACGTCTACAAGTACTTGACCGAATTGAATTTGGATCACACTGGAAGCACCAGTATTCATATAAAAAAGAATCATCAAAATCGGTTCACCCAGTCGAAAGTTCTGAGGTAAGAAACATAAAAAAAACAGTCGAATCGAGAACCTCCTCTTTTTCTGAAGTCGGTTAAAAATATCCTGGTGATCTCTCCAATGGAATCTATACTAATATAATAAAGCTGAAGAGTTTGTTTGTTTGGACACGCTAATATCAGGAACCGCTGGTCTGATTAGAAAAAATATTTCAGTGTTGGATAGTCCATTTATCGTGGAAGGCTATAGGCTATATATCATCACGCTAAGACCAACAGGAGCGAAGCAATAATGAAGAATGTTACAAAAACCGGGGAATAATATTACACTACGGGCAATAAGAGATGTAAACGACGTTGCGTGGGTCAGCCAGTGATTAATATACTTACGTGCCCACTTGGTACTCCTTCAGTCTGTCCATATTTACATCCAAAACTTGCAGTATAGCTGTTCTGTCATTACAATATTGTAATCTTCCGTTGATCACGTGATTAGTGACTGAAGCTAAGCTGTGGATCGTTGATTCGATTTCCATCAGGACAAATGATTGTGTACTATTTTTTTTGCAAGCTGGTTTGACATCAGACTGCATGTGTAATAATGATTTCTTAATATTTATACGTGAAAGAGCAGGAATATAATTGCGAGATTTGGTTCCTTGTATGTTAATAATTTAATTGTTTCTTGACAGATGAGAGCTCCAAAGCCGAGCGGCCTTCTTACCCGAAAGCCGGTCTGATCCTCCGCACCGCTACCATGAAGGACAGTGTCTCCAGCGACTCCTCAGCACATGCCGGTCAGTTTAAAACATATAATAACAATTAGTTAACAGATCAGCGGTAGATTTTATAGTCGACAACGAAGATTGGTCTTTGCGCTAGTTCAGTCTGGGTGTTTGCGTCCTTTAGAATCCATATCATAGAAGCAATCTATACTAATAATCTTCTATCTATATCTATAGGTACTGATAATAAAGCTGAAGAGTTTGTTTGTTTGTTTGTTTGAACACGCTAATCTCAGGAACCGCAGGTCCGATTTGAAAAATTCTTTTGGTGTTGGATAGTCCATTTATCGAGAAAGGCTATAGGCTATATATCATCACGCTACTACTAATAGGAGCGGAGCACTAATGAAGAATGTTTAAAAAACGGGGGAAAATTTCACGCTACGGGCAATATAAGACGCAAACGAGGTTGCGTGGGTAAGCTAGTATAATTATATATTTCCTTAAATTGCCCACCCCTTGACAATTAAACCGTTTGATACTCTCATTTTTTATTACGACACCAGCCAAGCCTCCCGGTTTTTTGCGCGGTACAACAATAACCGCGGGTAACAGAGATCAACCGGATCAAACAGACAGACAGACAAAAACAATTAAGATAGTTTCTTTGATAAAAGTACCGTACATAATTTAATATCTATTCATTAAAAAATAAAATCTACGAAATGATCCAATGAGTGTGAAAAGTCCCTAACTGGAGTTACGCGTTTTATGCCTCGATATTGTCGCCTACCCACAAGGAATTTATTATTGTAAACGAGCTCTGAACTATGTACCTACTTTTATTAATTGTGTTTATTTCTTATGTGGAATCATTCGTAATTGTGGGGGAACCGGTATCATGTCCCTCCAACACAAAGGGAGGATCCTCCGACCAGGCGAGGTGATCATGCCTGGCGGGCTACTGCCCAACAGTTGATGTTGGGATGTTGTATACAGGGTCTGTCGTAAATAATGGATAAGTCGTAAACTGGAGTTGGTCCGGCTATGAGACTATTAGAAAATCGTATCTTTTTGCCAGGGTTTCTAACCGTATGGAAATGGCGTAGACTTTTATGTTTTTTTATAAATTTCGCTACTCTTTGCATTCATTCCGTTGCCATTTCGTTAAATTTAGGTATTTCTGTGTCATTTTTTTTGTATTATAGTCTTGAAGATGTGTATTATTTAGTTTTAGTACTGTTTTAGGCGTTTTTAACGTTGGTCATTTTCAAAATTGTCATTTTAAGATTTTTTATGTTTTTGTTTTACTTAGGGTCAACTTTTGATCATTTACTGTGTAAAAAAAAAGTACGGCGCTATAGCTGCCCATGATCTTAATAAATTATCTAGTATGTGTAGATTCTAAAAAGGTATAACAATGCATACTTCACAAGTAATATTAAGCTACATGAGCGAGATCAATATCAAGGTGAGAAAATATTTTTTTCATGTAATGTTGTAAATGGTTATAAAACTTCGTCATAATGATTTATTTCTGCCAAGATTCTTTACACAAACACTATGGGGCCACTATTAAGGATATTCAAAGAAAACTAGGTAGTTTTTTGTCAAAAAAATTTCATGCCTCCTCATTTCATAAAGGTGTTTAATTTTAAAATTGATGTGCTCTAATAGTTACATGCGACAAACATGTTACAAGTTTATTCGTAAAAAGGATCATCAGGTAAAAAGATGGTTTTTTGAATCTTCACAACATACACAGCTGGCAACTCGAAAACCCAAGACTTATCCGAGAAGACCGATCGCAATATCAATTTAAAATTAATTTATGGACTGGCATTATTAATGGCAAAATCATTGGTCCATTCGAATTGCCGGCAATATTAAATGCGGATATGTATTTGAATTTTTTAGCAAATACTTTACCTAGTTTACTGCAAGACGTCCCACAAGAGATAAGAAATGAGATGTGGCTACAAAATGATGGGTGTCCAGCACATTACGCTGTTCGTGTCAGGGAACATTTAAATAATACTTATCCAGATAGATGGATAGGGCGATTGGGGCCAATTTTATGGCCTCCACGTTCGCCAGACCTGAACCCCTTGGACTTCTTTTACTGGGGCTGTATAAAAGAAAAAGTATACAGTGAAACAATAAGTTCTGTAGAAGAGTTGCGTGCGCGCATTCAAGTAGCAGCGAGAAAAATTGAAGAAGCCGGTTATGTGCGCCGGATTAAGCGATCGTTTATTAGGCGATGTAGAGCGTGCATAGCTGCCGGCGGAGGACACTTCGAACATTTAGTTTAAGTTGTTGAATAAATATTTTTACGTACTAAAACAACCTAGTTTTCTTTTGAATATCCTTAATAGTGACCCCATAGTGTTTGTGTAAAGAATCTTGGCAGAAATAAATCATTATGACGAAGTTTTATAACCATTTACAACATTACATGAAAAAAATATTTTCTCACCTTGATATTGATCTCGCTCATGTAGCTTAATATTACTTGTGAAGTATGCATTGTTATACCTTTTTAGAATCTACACATACTAGATAATTTATTAAGATCATGGGCAGCTATAGCGCCGTACTTTTTTTTACACAGTAAATGATCAAAAGTTGACCCTAAGTAAAACAAAAACATAAAAAATCTTAAAATGACAATTTTGAAAATGACCAACGTTAAAAACGCCTAAAACAGTACTAAAACTAAATAATACACATCTTCAAGACTATAATACAAAAAAAATGACACAGAAATACCTAAATTTAACGAAATGGCAACGGAATGAATGCAAAGAGTAGCGAAATTTATAAAAAAACATAAAAGTCTACGCCATTTCCATACGGTTAGAAACCCTGGCAAAAAGATACGATTTTCTAATAGTCTCATAGCCGGACCAACTCCAGTTTACGACTTATCCATTATTTACGACAGACCCTGTATATGAGAATCGGCGCGTGAACTATTTGTTGCGCGATTCAGGATTTGTAGTTACTCCGTGTAGTGCGTTACTTCGTAGTTCAGGGTATCTTCGATATATGGCGCTGTAGTAGGTTATTGTTGTTTTATATGTGGAAGTCGCCACATAATCTAACTGTAGGAAGTATATCTATAATGAAACGATTACTGTTGCCTACAGGCCTAGCCCGCACAGACAGTGAACACAGCCTAGGTTCAGTGGAAGACACGGTAGTGACGACGGAGCGGTGCGAGGGTGGCGTGAGGACCGTCACCACGACGACAAGGAGCCACGGCCACGTGACTCACACCCACCATGAAACCGAGCCGGAGAGGGTGCACACAGAGAGGTCCTTCCTCGACAGCAACACCAAGGTCAGCGGGGTACAGGATATCTTGACCAGGATGAAGAATGCTGATATAGGTATGTATAAAGTAATTCAAATACATAGTTTTAAAGTTACATTTAAATTGTATGGAGTTTTACGAGCGTTTGTATTTGCTGCTTCGCTTTTACGAGCCGAGACGTGATGTTAAGTAGCTGTGTGTTGTATATAATAGTGACGTTTAATATCAGAGAAGAAAATAATGAGAAGATCATAGTACATTATTTTTACCCGACTACGGCAATCCCAAAGGAGGATTATGATTTTGACAGGCTATGTATATATGTTCATCTGTTCCCACATAGCTCCTCAATTACTAATTAGAACTGGATAAATGAGGTATTGTTAGAAGCATCTTGATCGTCTGCTGGTTATAGACTATATGAAATGACACTGAATGTAATGTGGCGCCCTCTAGCGGTCATAAAGTATTATGTTAAAAAGTAAATTTGAAATAAATATGCTGTGTTTGGTATCATTAGAAAAGACGTTACTTGTACATTTAAAAATGTATTGTAAGCATTTGCACGTAACTTTGTCCGTATTTATTCGATAATTGTGATATTTCTATGGTATTTAAAATATACTTTGCAAAGAAATGCACCAAAAACATTTTAAATAATAATAAAAGAACAAGCTAAAACCCAAACGTTATATAGAAACGTACTAAAACACTTTAACAACGCGTGACTACGGCTTTTCAAACGTGTTTCATACTTTTTCTGTCTTTTTTTGTCGTAGTTGGGTTTTAATAATAATAATAAATCACTTTATTGTACACCAGATGCATTAAAAATTAAGCTTAAAATTAGAGAAGTACAATTAACGGCCTTATCGCCCGGAGGCAATCTTTTACAGGCAACCTTTGTTTTAGTTTTAACTTTTTTTAAAGCTAATGTTGTCCACCGTAATCTTGACACGTCTCTGATTGGGCCATCTAATTCTAAACTAAACAGTACTATGTTAATAAGATTGGTTATAAACATATTTATATGTTGTATACTATGGCGAGCTTGTATCAACTGCTATACATACTATAGTAATCATATAAAGCTCACTTAGGACCCATAATATTTTATCAGTGGTGCTTCCCAGTTTGAAAAAGGTCTGCCTATTTTAACTTCACTCTCGATTTGCTAAGGAAGGAAGTGGACTTATTATATATTCCAACTCCTCCAGTTTTCTTCTGATAAATACGTTGTGAGTTCCACGAGAGTTCAATTTTTCCTGGGACTTCCCGAGTGTCATAACTCGGTGTGTTTGTGGGTTGCTGTTGATCCTTGTGTACAGGAGTTACAGTGGTGGGGTATACCTATTTTAAATAACATCATCACACAATTATCTATCTAAGACGAAGAGCTGATGATTAAGAGTATTTGTCCAGTGATCCAAGAGGGCGACACGTCGGAGGACACGGAGGCGCGCGCGCTGCTCAACAAGTTCCTCGGCGCCACCGTGCTCATGGCCGGCATGCAGTCCTACGTCACTGAGAAACCTTCCGGCAAGCTCGTCGTCAAACAGGTCAGTCCCACTTACTTATTCATTTAATATTAGGAATACTTAAACTCTACGAATTCTGGCGTAACTGTTTAGGTATCATTAAGTTAGTAACAGATACGGGTATCCGGCCGATCACATTCTTCCGGATATCCGAATAAATCGCTTTAGTTGCTCTTGAACAGGTTTTGTTTGAGGGGCAATTCAAGTATGTACTAGAAATGTATCCTGTCGCGGAGGACCTTACAAATACGCACAAAGCGGACACAAAGAACACCCAAACTGTGAACAATACCTTTTGTTGTATTGGTCTCATATGAGAAACGAACAACGGATATGCAGGGGCAGGCGTGGCGACCGCTTAAACCACTACTCCATTCATGTAGTAATTATCGTGTACTTACTAATAATTATAAAACCTCTATCGAATCTAAGCAAAAACTAATGAAATCTTATTGGGTTAGTAACGGTCATCTGATACATCATTAACTTCCGGATATCGGTATAAGTTACTTTGATTGCTCTTGAACTGGTTTCTTAAATTATTATTTTAATTACTTTTATGGTAATTTAAATACACATAAACTCTATTTATATTGTAGTTGAAGAAGCTCCGTATTTAAAAAGACTTTATAATGGGTTATCAATAATATTTTATGGTCACTCTTTAGGTCGTCGTATCATTAGATATAATGAGATATTTTTTTTGTTATTTGCCCTAAATGTCATAAAAACGTAGAGCGTCAGATCACGTTACGAATTCTCATCTAGGTGTAGTTTCATGACTACACAGGAGAGGGCCATCTACAAACCGTAGGTGCCCCGGGGTACGTCGGGGTTCTAAGGATTTCCTTGTTAGGGTGCGCCTGGTTTCGCGGCGCCTGGTTTAGTCGGGTTGAATTGAACATAGCCAGTCGGTAGTATCTGGAGAAATTCCGGTGTATTCCTATGTGGGGACCGTACCCATAATATGTGTATTGCAATGCATGCATGAGCAGGTAATAGCAAGGTGATCGATTAAACCATTACACTATCCATGCAAATTCTTATACATGTTAACATAGGAAGCTAATAAAAGCTCGCTGTCTGTCTGTTTCTATTACCAACTCCATGTTGTCATAATTTTATATTCCCATTGCATGTGATGCAACGCAACATGGCACATGTTAGAAGTGTCATGTGAACATCCAGCTGCGTTTGGCATGAGACGGTCGTGAATCATGCGCATACGCATCTTTATTGTAGCATTTAATTTATAATGCTTTGTTTCATGAATGTGTTGAAAGATTACTGGGAGAAACACATAGTATGTTATAAAAATATTATATTTTAAATTTCTTACGGAAGATTCTTAAATTGAAGTTAGAACTTGATTTGATAAAGAGATCTGGAGGAATGAAAATTTTCACAGCAGTTTCGTTTCATATGTAAAGTAATATATCAGGATTTTGGAAAAAAATTCAATTGTAAAGTCTTCATAAAAGGCATGGTGACCAATTCGTAGGTTATTATTACTTTTTTCTATAACTTTGATGTTACTTTTGTTTTATTCCACACTAGCTGACCCACGCAACCTCGTTTGCGTCTTCAATTGCCCGTAGCGTGAAAATTTTCCCCGTTTTTGAAACATTCTTCATTGGTGCTCCGCTCCTATTAGTATTACCGTGATGATATATAGCCTATAGCCTTCCACGATAAATGGACTATCCAACATTGAAAGAATTTTTAAAATCGGTTTAGTAGATCCCGAGATTACCCCCTACAATTTAACAAACACACAAACTTTACTTCTTTATAATATTAGTATAGATGTGTGATATATTGCGGGAGTATTTTTTCTCTTCTCTGGCTACGCACGACATTCAGCCAATGTCGAGATTAAATTGCGGGAGTTAGCTAGCAAATAAACAGTTACATTATTCATACTTATATTATAAATGCGAAAGTAACTCTGTCTATCTGTCCTGCTTTCACGGCCAAACCGCTGCACCGATTCGAATGAAATTTGCAATAGAAATACTTTGATTCTTGAGGAAGGACATAGGCTGCTCTTTGCTGCGATAACCGAAAAATTACGAACAACAGAATGAATGGCAAGCAATACAAAAGTGATTGTAAAAGTCTCACTGGTAAATTATGACCGATGTGATTATTGTGTTTGAAATGTGTTTCCCTCCCACCTTGATCCCGGGTCCTTTAAGCGGAGCGTGAAAAATATCTTATTAGTCCGCCATATTGCATTGCCTGTATTCGCAGTGAGTATGGTGAGCTGAGTAGAATTACTTTTTTTATTTTTTTTATTTAATATTGGGCAAACGAGCAGACGTATCACCTGATGGTAAGCGATTACCGCCGCCCATGGACACTCGCAACACCAGAGGCGTCACAAGTGCGTTGCCGACCTTTGGGGGATGGGAAGAGGGATGCGGGGAGGGGTTGGGGTATGGTCCTCCGGTATCCTCACCGGTTTTCTGTGAGGCCGTGGTATCACTCCGGTCGAGCCGGCCCATTCATGCCGAAGCGTGGCTCTCCCACGAAAATGAGTTTGGCAGGCCTTCAAATAAGAAAAAAAAGAACTTCTTTAGGTCTACTACCCACAGGATTTGTCCCCCACTTCTATCACGCTAATGTAAATCTGCATTTGGTACCTCTCTAATAAAAACGATATTTTTTTCGACAGATAATTATAGGGCTGTGAATAAAAAATCGCAAGTTAAAACTCCAGATGTTCCCATAAAATTTGCTCTTAAACTAAACATAATTTGTGCCAACCCTGACATCATCTACGTTTCTAAACACGGCCAAACTCCTTTTAGGGTCATCAGCTGATTATAAATCGTGTTGTGGCAAATGTAACGATGATCTATCTGCGCAGGAGAGCGTACTACATGCGTAGTACTGAACGCGTGGATTGCCCACGCGCTCTCTGCTTAGTGTTTATTTATCAATTTACGCGTTATTGAGCATCGTTGGGCAGTGTTAACAATGTTGTCTGGATTGTTTTTACTATTTTCTAACCCACTTTAAAAAACGAGAGTTGCTTCCTTATTTTCAGTTGTATTTTTAATGTTTGTTACGTCGAAACCTCGTCATTATTGAGCCATTCGGAAAATTATTTTTTCGTTGAAGACTAACCAAGCCTCCGCACTTTCCCCGATTTCGCAACATTATTTTATTGTATCTCGGCTCCTATTGGACGCAGCTTGATGTTATGTAGAGTATAAATGGGTTTATTATTCGAACTATTAGATTCTGAGACTAGCGTGTTCGTCCAAACAACCAAACTGTTAAAGCTAAATATAATATTAGTAAAGATAATGCCGTAAAATGTATCATTTAATATGGATATTTAAAAAAATAGTTTGTTAAATTGCACTACTCGTAGTTTAGTCTAATGTGAACACAATATTTCTCCATACACGTTGCTCGCGGGAAAATATGATAGAATCAGTTTGACAAATAACGAAATAACTATAACTGGTTTTACCGCAAAATACAGTAGTAAGGATTATAAATAGAAGAAAATAAGACGGTAACATTTTTATTAAAGAAAGAAAAAAATATGATATCAAATTAAACATACAGCGTACACAAACCTCCATTTGTGTCAAAATTTTCCCGCCAAGAACAGCGTGAATGGGAGAATTTTGTGTTAACTGCGAGTACATACCATTTATCAAAGTATTATTTTTTTAAGCGTACACAAATGGTGGTTTATTTACGCTTCTGACCTCATAAAGTTCGCAAAATTGAGCGAAATTTTGACACGATTTAACTACAATCCACTTCAAAGATAGTTTTTTCTTCGCCTCAACTATGTTCCTCATTTCTCATCCACACAATGCAACAAGCAAAGCGTAGCAGGGTACAGCTAGTTCATAATTTATTTTTTTCTCTTTTAATAATTGTGTTCATTGGCATCGGAATCATTTGTAGATAAAAAAAAGAAATAAATTGATGTCTCAATGTCAATGACAGTTGATTGTACGTCCATTTCTATCACTAGTTTATGAAATATGTCCCTAAATTTAATACTCAAAGTAAAGAAAAAAAACTATTTTAATATTAGATATCGTAGTGCTTATTTAGACAAACAATAACTTCTACCATGTGTTTGAAAATTTTGAAATAATCACAGCTGATAAATATCTACCATGTTTGTACGTAATGTCTACGTAATAATTGTTGTGATTGGAAATGTCAGGTTCGGAAACGAAGTTAGACTATGTAATGTTACTTACCTATCATCGAATTATCTTGTAAACAAAGCTGTACATGGCAGAAGCGTATTACCGTTTAAAGCCACGCGTTGTAGCGCGGAAAACGACGAAAATCCTATGCAAAAATAACACGCCCGGACCGACATTTCACTAGACACAACCTAAAAAAGTACTAACTCACATAATAGTTGAAGCAAAAACTAACCTTACTGTCTCTCCAATGGGAAGAGGTGTAGGTGAGTTTCTCCTGCGCTATTTACGGGACTATATTTGGCTTCGTGACGTCAGAGCAGGCCGCGCGCGCAGTCTGCCCCCGACTCCCGCGCAACCGGCACGCTGCCGAAGCCATGAAATTTAACATTTTAAACTAAAAGGAACCATAATATTATGAAATTATAATATTAATTAGTGCAGTAGTACCGAACTAATTCCGGTGTAGACTAGTGATTGGATTAAGGATTTTTGAAAATTTTCGTCTCTGATTTTTGTGGTGAGTTTCCTTTTTATTATTAAGAATTTAAACTAAGTTTTCTATTAATTTAGTTTTTATTACATTAACGTACAATTTAGTTTATATAATTAAGATAATTTTATATTTTACAATCTGAGCGAGAGTTAAAATCCGTATATGACGTCACGACGTTCGAATTTTAAACTCTTCCAATTGTTTTTTTTTTCATTTTATTGTAACACCTATTGACGTTTTTATTTATAGATCAAATTAACTTTATTATCTTCTACGCTCGCGTAGAAGTAACTTTGCCGAAACATGACGTTTTTCCGTATTCCAGGCAAATAATGCGAAATTTCATACAACATATATAAATTACGCAAACAAACAGTTTGACTTTTATAATAATAATAACTGGCAGCGATAGGTGTGACATTGTAGTTGCATCAATGTGAAATAAAAAAAAACTGACTCGAAAATAGTTATATACACACTTTAGAGTGGCAGAATTTAGAACCAATCGATGCAGACAGAATATTTTGAGATTTTGAAGTGTACACGAACCAATTTTACATTTTTATATATAACTAAAGAAAAGGCTATACTTTGTATATTATATACTCGTATTTTATTCGCTATCGGCACATTCTTAGAGGATAATTCGACACACTCCTAAAATATTTAGGTAGATAAGAAAGATTAGTTTTAAGACAACAGCTTCTCCTCGAGATAAATCTCCCTCGTATGTACAATATAGGTTAGTGCTAATATAGGTCATTGGCCTACAAATACCTCGAGTGTTCCTCTTTTACGTACAGTATTATCTTACAATGTTTTGATGCTGCGAATATGTAGAAGAAACTCTCTAACTATATTTAAATACAACTCGG
The DNA here is from genome assembly GCA_916048165.1 of Spilarctia lutea. Classification (NCBI taxonomy): domain Eukaryota; kingdom Metazoa; phylum Arthropoda; class Insecta; order Lepidoptera; family Erebidae; genus Spilarctia; species Spilarctia lutea. Next base: position 695,407 of record OU696480.1, read on the forward strand.
GGTTCGTTAATTTATGTTTGTGTTGCAGTTTTCTCATGAAAACAAACTGTGTTTATTAAACGTAATGTACTTTGTTGAAAAATTAAATTGTGAGTATAACATATGTCTGTTATTGTATATGTAGCATCGTAACTCTGAAACTGTTAGATCGATTTTGATTTAGTTGCTTTTTTTGTTGGACAGGTGATTTGATCGAAGTCCTTTTTAGCTATTCATTGAACGGGTTTGTAAGTTGAGGGTATCTTAGAATTTAGTTGTAAATTGTCCAGGCGAGCTATGGAAGACGTCTACTGATCAACGTGGGTTTGATGACGGGGCATTAAATTATTATTCTTATAATTCTAAATACAAATACAAAAGTATATTTCATTGGTGATTTTTGAGTCTCTTACTATGTCATGACCTGATAAGTTGAACTGTTAATGTAGACTTAAGCGTTTGTCATTCTGTTTGTTTTTCTATAATTTTAAAATGTAATCTTTCTGCAATTTTTCTGTTAATACGTGTGTAAGAAAACAATTTTGAAATCTCTAGTTGAATTCATCGTAGACAAATATTTATAAAAGTTTAATATAGTCATGTTAAAGTAGAGCTACTTACCTTAAACGAATTCCATAAAAAAAACAGTATGTGACTCATTAAAACTATGTGAAAAACGGAACGACCTACCCGCTATAAGTAGGTTGGCCTGTCATTTGTGACATTGTATCTGTCAACTGTACGTCAAACTGAGGTCAAAGTAACGACACAGCTAGTCTATTAAACAAATTAAATTCACATAGAAAATATATTTATTTATTAGTTTTAAAAAACTTTGAAAATAATATAGACACTATTGTTGCTTTCCATACCGTAGGAGAGCTATGCTTCGGCATGAACGGGCCGGCTCGACCGGAGTGATACCACGGCCTCACAGAAAACCGGTTGCTGTGAAATAGCGTTTGCGCTGTCTTTCACCGAGTGAGTGAGGATACCGAAGGCCCATACCCCAAACCCTCCCCCCATCCCCCAAAGGTCGGCAACGCACTTGTGACGCCTTTGGTGTTGCGGGTGTTCATAGGCGGCGGTAATCGCTTATCATCAGGTGATACGTCTGCTCGTTTGCCCACTATTCAATAAATAAAAAAATAAAAAAATCTGAGTAATATTAGACACATTCAAAACAATGAAAACCGATTACAAATTAAACTGGATGATGAGGATACCGTTATTCATCATCGACAGCGTTTCACAGTCAACTGCTGCACTCAGAACTCTTCTTAGAAACATGGTTTTGTCCTATCACACTGGCCAACCTGGTATAGGGCTTGTGATAAGTTTTCCTTCTCTTTGCAATAGCCTTTCATAGCATACTAACTAAGTCCCTTACAACTGTGTACCTATCATGGTAAGTCATTCCGTGTTCCTAACCCCTCACTCTACGAAGGCAAACGCAGCATCTAGGCGTAGGCAACGCATATTGCCTATTATTATCTGGTTGAACATACCTTTACGATTAAAGATTATGTAGTTAGATACAAGTATACAATTTATTTCTTGCCATTTCTACCGCTTATAATAGCGGTATCAAATAACACACTGATATCTCCGCTTATTACTCAACAAGAACACTGTAATTTGCGGTGAAAATTTATAATGGCGAATTATTTCATAGAGTTATTGCAACTGTTATTGAGTTGTGATAAATTAGATGATTATAGATTTATATATATAACAGTCTTGAAGGTTTGGTAATTATAATATAGATAAGAAGTAATTGTAAAGTAATTAAAAGTCTTGGTAACCAAACTATTGCGCGATTGAGATGATCAAGATAACGCCATCTACCGGGGGGCAGGTTAAAAATTAAACAATGTGTTGCGTTGACGTTCTAACCTACATAAAAACCTTTGATGTGAAATCTGTGCGATGGGAAATCGACCGGAGGGATACCACGGCCTCACAGAAAACCGGTGAGAAATAGTGTTTGCGCTGTGTTTTACCGAGTGAGGATACCGTTGCGCTGTGTTTTACCGAGTGAGGATACCGGAGGCCCATACCCCAACTCCTCCCCCACACTTCTCTCCATCCCCCAAAGGTCGGCAACGCACTTGTGACGCCTCTGGTGTGACGGGTGTCCATGGGCGGCGGTAATCGCTTACTATCAGGTGATACGTCTGTTCGTTTGCCCACTATTCAATAAAAAAAGGAAATACAAAGCTTGTGTAACTACTTTTACATCAAGTGATGATAAACATATCAAGCACACACTTGATAACTGGCGAGGCTAACGTCTCACTTTCATCTATGATGCAATATTGTCACTTCCATTCACTGGGGCTATCTCTAGACGAATATTCTGATAATTAAAGACGTGAGTGCAGATACAGACGACTTTAAGACTTAAGAGACAAGTCAACAAAATCTTACATATAAAAATTTGCTTAATTTTATATCTATACTAATATTATAAAGCTGAAAAGTTTTTTTGTTTGAACGCGCTAATCTGAGGAACAACAAGTCCAATTTGAAAAATTCTTTCAGTGTTGGATAGTCCATTTATTAAGGAAGGCTATAAGCTATATATCATCACGCTTAGTCCAATAGGAGCGGAGCACCAATGAAGAATGTTTAAAAACGGCGGAAATTATTACTCTACGGACAATAGCAGACGTAAACGAGGTTACGAGGGTCAGCTAATGTCATAATATTTTCTTGAGAAAAGTTTTATTCAAACAAAACCTGATAAGTTATCATTTTTATTGTTACGCATAATATTCTGAAGTGTGTTATTGATTTTTCTTTTTTTTTTTCTATGAAACAGTCAATGTTCATTTCTGTTTTCTATAGAAAAATGGTAGGAAATGACAGTATTTTTATTTTTCATCTAAATAAAACACAATACAATGTCTATTAGCTCAGTATATGTATGAATCTTATTAACATTTTCGAATAGGAAATCATGGATGAACCCACGCTTTTTTATTATCAATCATCAATATTTTTTTTACCGCTACTAATGATTCAAATGAATGTTGTTTCACAAGTAGTAATAATTAAAGTAATACCTAATATCATGACGTAAATCTGTAACGGGTTGTATTATAAAATAAATTAGTTTATCTATGAAGCCGTTATAATTTTCGTTTCTAAATTAAATTTATGCGTCCGGTTGACGTGTCCGTACCTCATGGTACATTCGGCTGTATATTAAGACGACTTGACAAATTACTAAACATTGGTTTGGTACTTTTATATACTCTACATAATACGTTTTTCGGTAGTATATATTATTTTGCAAAGTCATGTCCAACGACGTCGACAAACACGCTCAACATTCATGCGTAAAAATAATCTGCTTTTAGACAGTACAAATGTAATAACAAATGCGATTGTGTATAATCTGTGACATGCCTATTTAAGGAGTCGTAAGCTTTAAATTATTTTATTATTAGTAAACAAACGAAGAATTTCTTTGTTTTCTTTAATACTTTATGCAAAACAATGAACTTTTTTCCCATCCCTAAATCAATCAGTAAATTAGCTGCTGTAGTTTATCACAAATGCTGTTGGCATTCTCATGTACTTGACTACACGGATACGGCACTACTACCCGTGTCTTTGAGCACCTCTGTAAGCTAGTCGGAGAGGCTGACATTTGTTTTTTTATGTATTGGCCTGCCGTAATGACTCTACTCTCAGAATCGAAGAGTGGTAGTCACCATACTCATTGCGAATGCAGACAGTGCAACAATGTAGAATGGTGACCCACAGCGTGGCGTCCTAGTAATGCTTCTACATCATTGGGCCTCCGGTCTTACACTCACCAACGAAACACGACAGCACGTACTATCATTTTGCGTTGATCTTCTGTGCGAGGATAGTACCGCCCCGATCGAGGTGGCCCGTTCGTATTAAAACATACGCCCCTCAAGCCAATTCATCATGCCTTAGTTTAGCTGTTAATAGTAAACAGTAAATATAGTATATAACATCGGTGCTGAACACATAGACCAATAAATCGCCATTATTATGTCAAGTACCCGGCATCAAGGAATGTTTGACAATAAAATCTGTTACAAATTGACATTATTGAGCCATCAATTACACGAATTGATATTGAATGAATTAAAATTTGCTTTGCTTGCCAAATAATCGGCCGGTATCGGTCCTTGTAGGTAGAGCAAGCGGATACTGAAGCGAGTTATTTCACGTTTTTCAACTGCTTTCGAATACTGCAGATTTTAAGATTTATTGAAGAATTGAATGCCTTATTAACCTTGAAGTATAATTATGTATTGTGGTCCTAACACTGCCACTATAGTAAAACTCAATGGTCACACAAACTTCATTCGTAAAAACATTTCGCGAAAAGATCATGTCCTGTTCTTCTTCTTACGGTGCCTCTCCACTAATGGATTGGTCGTCCCTCTGCATAATTCTTTCTGTCCTTTGCCAGACAAAACAGTTCTTCTACGCTGGCGATCCCTAACCACTCTTATATGTTTTCGAGCCACGATTTTCTTCGCCTTCCGACTTGGCATTTACCTTTCATCGTGTTGTTTTTATTTATCAGTTAATACAATCAAGTTTTTGCACATCATGTATCGCATCTCGCTTCTGCCCGCACGATAATCACAGCCTATAGGTTGTTGGGCCATTCACCTCGCCAATTATACGCCTCGACCTGAGCCAATACAAGTGGGTCAATAGACTAATTACTGGGTACTAAGTATAAACCGAGTGATGCTTATTATAATCTCGGGGAACGGGCAACTGTGCAGCTATTTAGAGCTTGTACATCATAATTAGAAGCTGTAATAACTGGTGGATGAGCATCTGTTAGAGTCAAGCGCAATGTTTTTGACAAAACATAATTACTTCCCAAACGACTTGCACAATAGATTTTCGGGATACCTGAGGAGCTTGCTGACACGTGGGGTTCGTGATGCTAACCTGGCTCTAAACTAGCCAGCTGGATGATGAGTGTAGGTACTTGGGATAGGTAATAGGGGAAAGGATACGAATATGTTGACTATAATAATAAGCCACTTTGAGGAACAGTTCTTTTAAAATCGCCAACGCACTTGTGACACTTTTGGTGTTGCGGGTGTCCATGGGCGACGGTAATCGCTTACCATCAGGTGATGCGTCTGTTCGTTTGTCTCCTATACAATAAAAAAAAGTAGATCTCATTAATTAACCACCTGGATTTAGATATCAGCGCTAAGCTGCCGTATTACAGTATTGTGATCCAAACTACTTACACAAACAAATTTCTTTTCGCGTATTACGCTGACAAGTGAAGTTAATAAAAGCTTGTGGAAAAGACTACTGGCCTTCTCAGAAAAATATTTTTCCTGCCAAAAATAACATATTTTTTTCTTTAAAATTGCTCTACACACACTTTCCGGATCATGTCCCTTCGAATTTTCCCTTTGCATATAAATGTATGTCTTTGTTCATCCAAAAATAACCGCCTGTGACGTTAATGTGAGTTTGACTAGTCACCCCACGTGTTCCGCTCGCGCATCTAACAACGCTGCCATGTGCAACATTGAACTGAATTTACGGCTATTAACTAAATCTACTACATATAATATTTTTCATATAATACTTACTGTATTAACTTGCCTGTATGTCTTTTAAAAAAGAATGTACTTCACTGTTGCTCGCCACTTACAAATTCACGATAGCGACGAATCCGGGACATTAAGATACTTAAAGTTGCGGAAATTAAGAATGTTAGTCAAGTAATGTAGGTTAATAAAACGATTACCTCCTGAAATGAAAGTAATAAAATTTATAAGTCACTTTGTAATTAACATTTTATATTAGCAGTAAAACACAATATTTTGGATGATGTGGAATATTCTACCATTCTCATGTAAGAGCAATTTTAGGTTCTAGTAGTGTAATACAATCCCCCCTTTTTATAAATGGTATACCTTTGGAAACGTGTCATTCGAGCTCGTCTAACCATGGAACTGGTTTTAGTTACAGGATACCTGCTAGCCATTCTATACCAGGGAGTATAGCTTTTTAAATGATTTCATTTCATTTTGAAAAGTTTGGCCTAATCAGTTACGCGAAATAAGGTACTGGCCGGTATTAACACTTGCTAGAATTAATCTTGCCGTCATTATGCAGCACTCAGAATCCTTTTTACTTCATAAACTTAACAGCGTTCTGTAAATAAAGAAAGGAGTTTCTACCAGGGGAATGAGTACAATTTGCTGATCACTACTCGTAAATTAAAAAATAAATTTGCTGGTGCCCACTGGATAGACATTATAAGTAACTTACTAAATCACTAGTAATATGTTAAAACTATTTAGCCAGTTGGAAGCTAAGGCGGGAATGGAGCAAATGATGTAGACCTTGTCCCCCTTTTCTGGGAAGAGTCCAGCCGTTCCATATAAAGAGAACGGGAAGCAAACTGTAAGGTCGTTAGCTTGTGTCGTAGATTCGCAATTTGGCACCAAGTCAATTTAGACACGCGGCGCGCACGCGATGTATGTTTTTGCGCATACGTATTTTTAGTGAGAACGCACTTGATAAGTAATTGTCAGAGTCGTGTACATACCTACCTTCACACCGTTTGTTTTGAAATTAAATTGTAACGACATCCAAGTACAAAGAAAAGAAAATTCAGCGCCATCTGTCGGCGAATAACCGAACTAGGTAGTAAAAAATAATCTTATATCACGCAATTAAAGTTCCCGGACTAGTCAGTGGATTCCCCTTCCTTACCTTTGTAATTTTGCAATTAAGTATGAAATCAAATTATTTTTGTGTTTTTGTTAAGTCATTAAAATAATACACTTTTGTGATTATATTCCGTCACTACACAGTCTATATTAAGTTCAAATCGGCAATGGCACTTCTTTATATTCTATGTTAAACTCAAATATGAGGTAACTCTATCAAAATAGAGTTCAAAATCCGGCTTGAATGGGGCGATACTACCCTCGCACAGAATATCAACGTAAAATGACAGTGTTCGTCGTGTTTCGTTGGTGAGTGCGAGACCAAAAGCCTAATGATGCAGAAGTATCTCTAGGCATCCATAGTGTGGGCGGCATTGTCTGCAATCGCAATGAGTACGGTGACCACCACTCTTGGTTTCTGTTTACGCTTTCCATCAAGTCTAGAGTAATTTTGGCATGGCCTTGCCATAAAACATAATAAAAAATAGTCATTATAATCTCACACAGTAGTAGATTTGCTTAGCTGAAAATACTGGTGGAGGAACGGGTGTCATATCCCTCCAACACAAAAGGAGGATCCTCCGACCAGGCGAGGTGATCATGCCTGGCGGGCTACTGCCCAACAGTTGATATTGGGATGTTGTATGATAATCGGCGCGAGAACTTCTATTGTGCGATTCAGGATTGGTAGTTCAGTGTAACTTCGGTAGATGGCGCTGCAGTATGTTATGTTGTATGTGGAGGCCGCCACAGACTCATGGGACCAACATTCCTATCACAACAGACGTGTTTGGTAAATGCCCGAATCTAAAACATTTATATCGAATGTCATGATATGTTATCTGTAGAATGATAAATCTACCTATTTGATACACATGTCAATGTCTCCAATGATGTCTATCAATGTAAGATTAAATTCCTAAATAATTCCAGCCCGATTTTGCCATGATCAAATATGAATAAACTAGCTGACCCTCGCAACCTCGTTTACGCCTACTATTGCCTATTATTTATAGCCTATAGCCTTCCTAAATAAATGAACTAACCAACACTGCAAGAATTTTTCAAATCGGACCAGCGGTTCTAGAGATTAGCGCGCTCAAACCAACAAACTCTTCAGCTTTATAATATTAGTAAGAAGTATAGATAAAAGGCACTTTTCTCGATAGGGAAAAATAGAAACGAAAATTGTTTGTAGTGTTTTAGTGAAACTGGCCAAATTTTAGCGTCTGCTAGGTAACACGTGTATTTCTTCAACAAAATAAACTAGCATTAATATTTCTTATGATTGAAAAGTTCAAGTGCCTCAAGGTAATATAGATACTAAATAATTTTACTATCGCTTACTATTTTTACTCAACATCTGTTGAACATTTTAACACACGACGTAGAACGTCTCTATTACCGAGATAATTTAAGAAAACCTCGTATAAACAATGTTATGCGCCAATTACTATCAGGTATTTGTAAGCTTTATATCTTCACGAACAATTAAACGCATTAGATTCATATATTTAATGTATAATGTTCGCTGAAGTGAATAGAAATCAGTTCAAAGAATAAATATCTCTAATACATACATATACAGTTACTATCACTGAGTATTTATAACTATTGGGTCATTTTTTGTTAAAATGGTATTTGGTAGGAATTGTAGTTTCACGTGGATGAGTTCTTCACATACATGATTTTGAGCAAGAACAATTACATAAACATAATAAAACAGGCCGGATCATTTGTGTTGTTTTCATTACCAAGCCAAGCCTCAGTTCATTGACATAGTACAAAATTAATTCAAATAAATTATTTATGACAATTTTACAAAGTTCCACAAACTATGTACAATTTCATGCCTCATTCTCACAGACTAAAAATAAGATAAAATCACAAAAATAGGGTTTGTATTGCGAACGAGAGCCAAATCTTTGATCATTGTTAAGATCGCGATTGTAATCTGGTTTTGGTATTTAGACGTCTCTCATTTGTTTAGTCTCTTGTCCATTGACTCCAGATTGCACCGTAGATACAGAATGGCACATCTGTCTGGTGGTAATCTTAAACCTTGTTTATACGAACATACGAACTGGTAACTCCCATGAATATTTAGTCATTTTTGGTATGATATATAAACTAGATCAACTGTAAAAGAAAAATACTCTATTTGCTATTTTCCCAAGTATATGAGGGGTTAATTATTGACTTGACTGTCTCGGTGGCGCGAGTGGTAGCGTAAGCGACTGCTGTGCTTGAGGTCTCGAGTTCGATTCCCGGGTCGGACCAAATGTTTGTATGATCTGCACACGTCAGTTGTCTACTTATCCCTTTCCTCTCAAAATATAAATTAATAACATTACTTGTAATTCGCATTCTTTATGTTTTTTGAAACAATAAACCTGTAAGGGTTGATAATGATGACATCTACAAACATCTTACACACACTGAATTGCTGAACATGGCAATCAAATGAACACAATATATTCGTTTCATTTCTTTTGTTCTATCAGCTTTAGTTGTGTGTATATTCAATGTAACACATTCTGCACCTAGCAACAGCAAAAAACGAATCACAGCCGCATTGCGTGCGTCCGTAACGGTTATAATTATTGTGTATCGAGGTCCACTGATTAGTTAATGATAGTATAACGATCTAATCTCCGTGTCAAACCTCCCCCCCTGCCCCCGAACCATCGTCAATACCCACCGGACCATTCTCTACCTCCGACCTAGTGCCGGCTGACGGGCGCTCCTTTGCGCCCACACCTCTAGGAGCTCGACCTCGCTAAGCACAGGTCGGACGGGTTGGCGGGTCCCCGGTTAATTACGCCTGAACCTGGACTAAGACCCTTGAACTACCAAAAGGTCCACCAGGGCAACCCAGTGACCCGCCTGTAGTCGCAGGCGGCGCGGAGCACTTCTTAAACAGGCCATGGCCTGGAAAAGTTACCCCGAGACCCTAGCTGGGGTCTAAGAGAAGAATCACGGAGAATGATAGTATAGTTTTTGTCTCTTCACTCATTTAAATTATTACCTAGTTTTATTTTCTACTGCATAACAATATCACATTATGAAGGCGAATGTTTATTTACGAGTATATATCACTTTTCACGCTTAAAGTTCATAAAATTCAGTTTGATAAAATTTTGCATGTAGGTAGCTGATAGCCTAGATTCTTAAATATAGTATAACCCTAGATGAGATGAGCAAGGTATTAAATTAACACGACGGGGCGAAGCTAGTTAAATATAATAAATAAATATACGTTTAAGTACTAACCTATTGCTCGTGAAATTTCAATTCAAAAGTTATAGATTACCAAGATAATGTACAAACTTTAATCGATTTACGATCTCCAATATCTCTTAAAAAATCGATAAAAAACGATTCCTTAAAAAGTTTTATGTGTCCAGTTTATTGCAGCGTTACATTCACATGTCAATAATTATCGAAAATCCGTACTTTCTAAATTAATACTTAAAAATTCATATAATAAGGAAAAGAGGACATTAATGTAAATGCCGTATTTTATGACACTTTCGTGTTTCTTTGTTTTCTGATCAATTTAATGCTTAGATATTTCATTCAAGTACAACCGGTTAGACAAGGGGCCGACCCCAAATATAATAAAAGCTAGGTAATCAATTCATGATTAACTGAATGCATGTAAAATCAACTATAAATACAAAGTACTCAGATCTTTCTATCACAAGTTTAAATCACCAATTTATCATATCAGTTTCTATGGTCGTAATTTTGTGGCCATTTATGCCAGCAACATACACCTAACTCAAATATTCATCCCATTATTCTCTTTTTTATGATCGGATTAATACATTCTTTATACTTTTAAAATTCTATGCACACCCGCAACACCAAAGGCGTCACAAGTGCGTTGCCGACCTTTGGGGGATGGGAAAGGGGATGGGGGAGGGGTTGGGGTATGGGCCTCCGGTATCCTTACTTACTCGGTGAAACACAGCGCAAACGCTATTTCACACCGGTTTTCTGTGAGGCCGTGGTATCACTCCGGTCGAGCCGACCCATTCATGCCGAAGCATAGCTCTCCCACTGTGAAATTATGTAACGCTAGTCTCTCCCTGCAGTTTCATTTACTTTTATAGACACTGATCCGTTTTTTAACGTCGTTATTTTGTAACCATTACTAATACTTAATTAAGTAGGTACTTAATTTTATTTTAGTCGGGGAGTTTACAGCTAAATGAATAAATTAGCTTAAATACAAAAACAATTCAATCGATCAAGTCTGTCTTGAGAAGTCTGATTGATGTTTTGACTAGGTTAGGTTACCGTGATAAAAACATGTCTGCTTTTATTTTGATTTCTACTTACAATGTCTCATTCGCAAACCTTCAACGGAATTCTTAAATCAACGCAAGACCTTCAGACGTATTTAGATTATTTTACTCTTTCTTTACCCATCTATTTTAGGCTCTTCATCATGAAGGCATAAACTGACAGCTCCATAAAACCACCGCAGTAACTCCACCACTTCCTATACAAATATCCCGCATCTACTCTCACTAGAAGCTGCACGAACATTTCACGTTATTTTTACATTGCGCGCGCTGGCGTCAGCGCGACCTGCCAAATATGCGCCCCACTGATCTTCTGAAATATAACGCGTAACTATTATTAATGCTATATTCGATGTGGTTCAAATGCCGGCTCGATGTGAGTCGGACTTCATTGTGTTATTTGAGAACAATCTGAATTTATAAAAGTGCAATAAATTTGCTGGACCGGAGAAATGACGAAATATTGCCAAAAAAAACAGGAATTGCTACTATGCAACTATACGCACATATATAAATCAATTAAATAACGCTATTTTTATTCAAATACTTTTGCAAACAATCGATTTGTCGGCGGTTTTTTCTTCACGGAAGGTATTCTAACGTGACCTTAATATGTACCACGTAAACGGTTCTCTAGACAAGTCACATCAAAGAAACTACCCAACATACTGGCACGGTCGACTGTGATGACTGACTGACTCATACCAAAGCTGCACATTGTGGGCATGTCAACGCCCGCCTACCAATGTATTGCGTAGATTTCGAATGTCAATCATTTGGTCAATGACTTGATATTTAAATGACAGATATATTTGACGAGATGTAAATAAAACTGATATCTTGGTACTGGCATTGTTAAACTTATTAAATTTAGAATATAGCGTCAAAGCAAGGCTATGATATGTGATACTAATCAAGGGAATTTATTTATATTTCTATCTTAAAAGATCTGTGTTTATAATTGACACTATTCTCTCTATGCGTGAGTTTATTATCTTAAAGGAAGCTTCTTATTTCTCATCAATACTTAGTAAACAGGAGTTTTCATTATAAATAAATGAACATTTGTCTGCACGGATCGCGTGGTGGGTTGATCGGTCACCACACCGCTACCGTTGTGTGCTCGATCTGCAAATGAGACAAAATTTTATGAAATTCACAAATTATTGTTCAATATTGGATGTTCTTTGAGTACGTATGAATGTATGTTTTAAAGTTGTCAGGATATATAGCTAGTGCGGTAGTTGTGTTTCCATCATCCATTCCTCGTACCTTTGTAAACCAAAGCTCACAGAAACACCCTTCAATTATTTTAAATCTCCAAAACAAACAAGGCGACTGAAAATATTTTAAGTATTTATCATTAGTTTCTTTGCATTCTCCGACAAGGCCACGAACGGCTTGAATTAGATTCGAACCAGCACTCATCTTAAGCGAGGAATGCAATAAGAGTTGGTTATTGGGCATACCGGCAACTGACATTTGACTCATGGTTTAAATATAGATGTACAGTTAAAGAGAACAATATAGATTTGTTCAGACGATCGGCAGACTGAAATAATACGCTAAAATGTGAATAATTCGGTGCCCAATAATTTTATATGAAATAATATTAATAATTGGTTGTGGCACTGATTAATGCTTTAAATTCTTGTCTAAGTGTAATTATTTATTAATGTATGTTGACCATATTTAAATGAATGCGATGCTTTGAGATGTGCGTGATTCTCAACACTAATAATTTTAAAGTACTGTCTAATCGTCTCATCATGCACCTTTTCACTTCAATTGCAGAGCAGTTAAGTAAACTGCCGTCATTACGAGTTATTCCTATTTTCCAACTGGTTCAAATACTAATTAAGCAATCCATATATTTATTTTGTCTCTAATCATCTATCTAAAAAGTCTAAATACACGAATATGACCATACACAGACTCACAAGGTTTGTATTGTCTCTTATAAACCATAGAAAACTAGAGCGACATCAACATCTGCTAATTAAATTTATTTTAATAAATCATTGCAACTTCAGACAAGTCGTATTTAATCCCATTAATGTATCTGCGTCACAATATTAATAACTACAAGTTCCGTGTTGGACTCTCGCCCAACCGCTTACTTCTGCTGGAATAGTAATAAACCAACATACACAAGTCCTAATTATAGTTTTGCATATAAACATCATGATGTTTGACGATACAGTTCCTGATATCGTAGCAATTTTGTAACATTTGACTGCCTCGGTGGCGCAGTGGTAGTGAATGCGACTGCTGTTCTTGAGGTCTCGGGTTCAAATCCTGGGTCAAGCCAAGTATTTGTGTGATCTACAAATATTTGTTTCGAAGTTTGGGTGTTTTCTATGTATAATATGTATGTATTTCCAAAAAAAAATGTATATATGTATTCATATCAGTTGTCTAGTATGCATAACACAAGCTCTGCTTAGCTTGGGACTAGATGGCGTTGTGTGTTAGATGTCCGAAATATTTATTAATTTATTTATTTATTATAGTAAATAATCATTGTTGCCTTGAAATGTACACCGATCAAAACGCTTTAAAAAATTTAACAAATAAAAACGATTTCAAGAACTAGGTCCAAATTGAAATAGGACGCGGGAAGTAATAGTTTTCAGTTAAAACAATAATCATCAAAATCGAAAGTTACGAAGTAACAAACATTAAAAAAAATACAGTCAAATTGATAACCTCATCCTTTTTTTAAGTCGGTTAATAAGTTTAACAGCAGTTAGGTGACCTCAGGACAAACTCTGTATGCTATAGAGCCTTGAGAGCACGTTAAGTCGTCGGTCTCATTTGCTACAAGAGCATCTTTGACAATTGTAGTTGGAACCCTAAAAAGTCCAACTACATTTTTTCTATACAATTTATACATCGCACAATACTTCGGTTCGGAGAAAGAATCGAAGTCCTGTCATATCACAGTGGATTTATTGCCGATCTCAAACCCTATTTGAGAAAAAAGGCTCGGAGAAACGGTTACCGTAGTACAGGCTACTTAGTTCGGAAACAGACGGGTCTTTGTGAGATGTGTGTAGTTGTTATGACTGCCTCGGTGGCGCAGTGGTTGTGAATGCGACTGCTGTGCTTGAGGTCTCCGCTTCAAATCCTGTTTCGGACCAAATGTTTGTGTAATCTACAAATATTTGTTTCGGAGTTTGGGTGTTTTCTATGTATAATATGTATGTATTTACAAAAAAAAGTATATATGTATTCATATCAGTAGTCTAGTACCCATAACACAAGCCCTGCTTAGCTTGGGACTAGATGACGTTGTGTGTTACATGTCCGAAATAATTATTTATTTAATTATAAAGACATCAAGTTGCCATGTAATAATGTATTCCACTTGTAATGTATTTATAAGAATAAACACATTTCATAGTTATAATAAATAATTTAGCGCAACAAAGAATTTAGCTAATAAATCTTTAGAAACGAGCAAAGAATCGCAGCAATAGATTTCGTGTGTTATTGCACATCTCTAAGAATATCTTTACGGCGCTTTGTACAACAATACAAGTACGGTAGGGCTGTCACAAAGATTCACTATACTGTCTAATTACCCGGAACTTGGTTAATAGCGTTTTTACATTCGTGTGTGCCTTTTAGTTCATTGTTTTGTCTTCCTATTAACGTAAACACAATATACATATTATTTTTATTGTTGGCTAGCGGCTTATCTTTATGTTCTGAAGATTGTTTGGCAATCTAGGCAAATAGAAGTTTAACAATCAACGTCTTAAAAGTGTTAAATGAGCATCATTCAATTTTAAAAAGTGCGCAATACCAAATCATGTATAATATATAAATCAAAAATTGTGCAATCCTCAATTTACTAACGCAAAGGAAGTTTGCAGCAGTACAAGCAGTGCAGTGGCAGTTAGTAGCTTTCCAAGTAATATTTGTATTTATGTATGACGGAAACGGAAGCAATCCTTTTAAATTTTTTTTCTATCATTATTCAATATGCGAAAATGTATTATTTGCCTATGAACTATATTTATGTTTATGCAAAAGTGAAGAAGAAATACCAACTTAGTATTGTATCTTGAAATAATAAAATATCGTAAAAGTACTATGGTTAAACGAAGATCCAGACCTTCCATACCTATATTATAAATGCGAAAATAACACTTTCTGTCTGTCCTGCTTTCACGGCCAAACCGCTGCACCGATTTCAATGAAATTTCGCATGGAGAAACTTTGATTCTTGATAAAGGACTTAGCCTACTCTTTGCTGCGCTAATTAACCGACAAACACACGGGCGAAGCCGCGTGCAATAGTTAGTACTAGATATATTAAACATACTGAGGCTTATAAATAAAAAACAGCAACTTTAAATAAAACATATTTTCTCACATAATCGCTATAAATGAAATACATTAATCACAGTGACCTTGCACTAGCATTTTCTCCTCCTATCTCTATTAGCAGACTATCAATGAATCTTATAACGTAACTGCTTTTATTTAAAGTTATAAATCGTAACAGCTGCTTTTCTGCGTAACATGTGATAAATTAAACTGCAGACATTGTATTTCTTAACTAAATTACGTAAGAATAAAAAATTCACAGCTAAGAAATAAATATTTGAAAAGTATTTCGATAGAAAACAGTATTGGTTTAATAAATGTCAGTATTTATTTTGTATATTCAAATAACGAACACGTTTTTTTTCTATTTGAATTAAAGGCGCGTATGTCTATACTATTTCAGTACTGGCAACATTTTGTACAAATCTTAAATAGTCGATTCAGATGTGATCATAACATATTTTTGATAAGTTCATGATTATATGGTTGATTTTTACCCAATTATTGTATCTATTACCCTGTTTTTTAACAAAGGCAGTATTGCTTATTACAACTTCGGTAAAAAAGGTTCATAATATAACTGGTTCTTCCCTTAAAACATTATTAGATATATAAAAATATAGCTCCATTAACAGATGTAGGTAAAATTGAAAATTGAGCAGATGTATCACCTGATTTTAAGCGATTACCGTCGCCCATGGACAACCGCAACACCAGAGGCGTCACAAGTGCGTTGCCGGCGTTTGGGGGATGGGGGGAGGCGTTGGGTATGAGCCTCCGGTGAAACACATCCTCACTCACTTGGTGAAACACAGCGCTATTTCACACCGGTTTTCTGTGAGGCCGTGGCCGAGCTCCGGCCTATCCATGCCGAAGCTGGCTTTCCCACGGTTGAAAAGAGTTTTCTTAATTAATACACATGTATGATGTGATGATGCACAAGCTTCACTAGACCACCTTAGCCTGGGTCACCATGCTGCAATGCCTGCATTTACGCAATGAGTATAGGGGCCACCATTCTTGGATTCTGCTTATGCTTCCACCACACAGAGTAGAGTCATATTAGTAGGCCTTCTAAAATATTGATTCTATTTATCACACTCATCTAACATCGGCAAAGTGATAATCATATCCAGACATAAATATCGTTCTCAATTTTGTTATTACTTATTTAGACATACTAAAATTTACTTCTACAGCACACTAAAATTATTATAGTACCCTCTAAAATACGTTTCAGCCAGTCTTTCATCGTTTTCAAACCACGAATATTAAATATGCGCTGACGGACGCGACGCGTAAACTCTTGAGTAAGTGGCGCCGAAGGTTGACCTTTCCTACAAGGTCTGTCTATTTTCACTTTCAAGAATACATCTGTGTTAGAATGTGAACACGGTGTTCGGTTAGCTAACGGCGTCTATTCGTGTGTAAAGTTTCGAAATCTTTCAGTGAACTAAGAAATATTACGGTTGTTTAAAATTGTGTTAGTTAAATTTACTTGTTTTGTTTTTATGGTAATTTCACTAAAGAAATGGTTACACTGTTCTGTTCGGAAAATATATTACCAGACTTGCGAGTGAATAGTATTTGTACTTTCTTATATTTCACAATAGTTCTTGCAAGCTCAAGAAAGCGTTTACGAGAATTATAACAAAATAATTTTACTTCAAGAGCAATTTCAGTTTCTCAAAGTCATTTAATAAATCTTGACGGGCATATTGTTGTAATAAACATAAATAAATATATAATTCAGTGGCGTGCAATTAGAGAGGCCTATGTTCAGCAGTAGACTGCGATAGGCTGATGATGATGATGATGATGATATAATTCAGACATTAAAGATAACGCCATCTAGCACCAAAGCAGATAAGAAGCAGAACCCGGGATTGAACCCGAGACCTCAAGCACAGCAGTCTATCACGCTACCACTGCGCCATAGAGGCCGCCAATAATAGTTATTAACCCTGGTTGCAGAGGTCTTGAGTTTGATCCACTGACACGACACGACTAGCAGCCTGATCCCTATAGAACAGGCTCTAAATAGCTTTGAATTAGACGACAGTGTGTTATTGTACACCGTTCAAATCCAGTCGTCAAGAAACGTCATTGATCAAACATCCCAATCTTTCGACCTAGTTTTAACCCTGACATGAATATATCTAATGTTCGACTTTCTTTGTCACCAGGAGACAGTTCGCACAAGCAATAACAGCGGCGGAAAAGTGACCAGTTCTCAGACCCGCAGCGTCCAGGACTTTGACGTAGACCAGTGCTGGGACGAACGGGTCCTTAGGAAACTTGTAAGTATATTAAAATATAGAATGTTCCTATAGAAATAAATAATACAATGTTATTGGATTAACATAATTCCTAATGATAATGTACTGCGACATACACGCCCTATATCTATCTAGACATAAACTAAGTCTAGCTTGAGCTATTGGTTCTAAATCTAAAGTACGAATAATATCTCTTTCTATAAATAAAATTATGCTACAATATCCACGTACTACTACTACTATAGTCGTTCCAATACTTTATTTAACTTTTGACAGATCACGCACATAAAGTTTTGTAATAATTTTTGATACAATGTACTACAGATAATACTGTACTTTATGGGCGGGCTCCGCCTACTTAGGGATGTGTCATTCGTAATTAATGACCACAGACTATAAAAACGGTTTTGAAATAAATCGATTATCGATTATATTAATAAAACATACAATAAAATTATTGTGATTATATTTTATATCAAATCACGTAAAAAGCTTTGTTATTTTGCATTAAAATGCCCTAAATGTCTCTGTTTCAATGCATAAATAATTTGCGTAATGAAAACAGTTCCATCGTACTCGTACCTAGTAATGGGATCGAATGTATTCGCCGCAAATTAATGAATCTAAAATAATTGTTTAGACTTACTATAGTTGGTTCAAATAAAAACTACCTGCGGTACCTACTTGTAATGAACAGGTACAAAATGTTGAAATTCGTAGTAATTTACGGATTAAAAATAAAACAACCAAAAGAGGTACTGTAATACTAATTTTAATTATAAAGAATCGTCTTCTTCGTATGACCAGGAATCATCATCACTTGAGTTCTCAGTAATATTGATTATCATTTATTGGATAGATAAATTGTCGAATGCAACATCCCGATCCCAATCCGACATTATCACCTTCTTTGTTTTTTCTACAACATTCGCCCAGTTTTCTGGAGTTACTTTTTCACACGCATTTTTCAGTAAATTCAGCATTTTTCTTGCGGTGAAAGGAGGATTTGTATTGTTCCTCGCAGCATATCCTTTAACTTGTGCCCAGATCATTTCAATTGCATTATATTGGCAGTGATATGGGGGAATTCTGAGGACGGTATGCCCATGCTCTGCTGCCATTTCATCTATGACGTATCGTTTTGGCAGCTTCTTTGTTTTTAATATCTTTACTAACTCTACTTTTAGTAGGGACTCATTCACCTCTTCGCCATTGTCACGGAGCCAGTTTATAATTTCATGTTTTTTGTTGGCCTGTGTTGGTATTTTATTAATTTGACGAGAGTGATAAGGTGCATTATCAATAAATATTATTGATGGCTCTTCGAGTGATGTAAGCATTTCTCTGAACCACTTTTCATACACGTTCGAATTCATCTCCTCATGATAATCTCCTGTTTTCTGGGATTTAAAAGCTAATAGAGCGCCTGGCACAAATCCTTTTACTGTTCCTGCATGACAAATAATCAGTCGTTCGCCTTTTCCCATTGGTACTGTAGAAGTGGAGCCAACGGTGTTGTCAGTCCAAGTTTTTGACAGCGTATGATTCGCATTGAGCCAAGTTTCATCTGTGAAAACAACATTCGACCAATCTTCTATTTTTTTTGCTTGTCTTAAAAAATCGCATCTATACAAAGCAATATCATTGCGTTCCATTAAAATTTTTCGTTTGTCACATTTTTGGAATAACATTCCAATGTCTTTCAATACCTTTGTCAGAGAAGATTTTTGACCACGGAACAAACCACTATTTCGAAGAGATTGTGTTAGTTTTTTTAATGTTGGAATCTCTTTTCTTTGGTAATAGTCGTATATATGACGACGAATAGCATCAGCGTCAAAATTGTCAACGGCTGTAACTTTACTAGGCGGACGTTTTTTCTTAGGTGTAGATAGCTTATTCTGTTCCATGCCACTGCTGCCGTAGCCTTCTTTTGTTATTTTTGCCACTGTTGGAGCACTAATACCTAATGCTGCTGCAACACGGTCTCTAACTTGAGTCACTGGTATAAGAGGCCCACCATTACGGCTTTCCTTTTCAAAGTATTCACGAAGTCGCAAGACAAACTCTCTTGTTTGTCCTTTGAGTACTTTCTTTTTTGGCATTTTGACAGTAACGAAGGCAGGAACGATACGCTCAACTCAACCAAACGTGAGAATTCACAAATAAATCAATACGGAGGAATATAAATACTCAACTATATTGAAGGTTACTCATTGAAATACTGTAGATTATTTTAAAATAGACATAGAGAGATTTAATAAAGATCATCAATAGTTTAACAAATACAATATTAACCACTGAATTACAACACAATACAATAATACATTTTGAAAATTCAGTTCCTTTTATATATTTTTTCATGACATAGAACCGTCATATTTGAACAACATTCTTTTAATCCATTTCTTCTTTATTTTGACAAAGGAGGTCGCACATTGAAACACATAGAAATATGAAGTACGAAATAGATAATTATCTATAAAATAATGAGTTTGTTAAATCGATTAAAACTTCTTAATGCATAAAATCGATCGATGAAAGAAATCGAATAGGTAACGGGTCAGGGTATCACTATTTGATTAAGTATTAGAGCTGTCAAAAGTTAAATAAACTATTGGAACGACTATAGGATTCTGCTCATGATTTGAATCAGGCAGAGTAGAGTCATTTTAGCAGCTAATACATAAAATGAATGTTCCTTTTCATAGTAAAAGGAGCTCACGGGCAGATGGGTATAACATTTTAAACAAAAGAGTCACAAGAAAACTATGTGCCGAGGGGATATATTAATGCCTTCGATAACTCCAGTCGTCACTATTGTTTTATCAGACCCATACATGCCAAAACAAAGCCCACGTTTGCGGATTTGTCAATATACATAGTTGAATTCATCACAAATTTGTTGTTTTAATATTAAAACATATTGTTAGATATACTAATTGACTATAAGTATCATAGTAAAGTCTAACGAATTTCCCACCTACGTTTTGTTACATTGTTACGAAGCGAAAACAATTAAGCCTTCCTTGACAGACAATAAACAATTATGATTATCTACATTAGGCATTAGATAGGCCTAACAATGGGCTACTTTACCTATGATTGGAACGACAAAACACAATGCTAAGATAGTTCTAAAATTTTTCATTTTCCTACATTGTAAAAACATGGCTGCCGCGACATTATGACATCAAGTCAATCAAAAACTTAGTAATCATACATTTTCTAATGGCTTTCTTAATATTTAACTCCTCCTGTTTATTTTACTTACATTTACGTGTGGCGAATTTTGAAGAAAGTATTTTAAAAAAATTATACTCAATCTTTGGTCTGCCAAATTAGGGTATGAATTAGGTTACAAGTATTACTTATTCCCTATTACCTATTAGTATTACCTATTACCACTATCTAGGTTTACCACAAATTAACGAACCAGAACGAGACAAATTAATATCATTCATGCTTCATACGTAGAGTAGGACGCCCACAGGGCAGGCGGCTTGCAAATGTTGGATGCGAGAAGTCCAAAATTGACCATAGTGACGTGCAACGGGAGCGGCCTATCTAGCAGTGGACTGCAATAAGCTGATGATAACAGCAAAATGGCGTCCATAATACACTATGTATCCAAACGTAGAATTAAATACTATTTCACACTAGTAATCTATAAATGCAATTTCAGTATGTCTAGATAGTTATTTGCTGTTGTTTCAGAGTAAAATTACTTACAACCCTTGCCTAAAAAGAGCTGTATTAGCTTGTCTAGGCGGATGTTTTTAAGATTATTAATACCTACCTTGTCATATTACCATAATTAGTAACTACCTTCATTTAATAGATCTTATAGATAAAGTCTATGAAAGCTGACTTGTGGGTTTGTCTTAATTATCGACCTTTCCTTCAAGTAAGAGCTTGTCCCCATAGCTATGGTCGCCATTAGCTATGGTAAGTATTATCGTTACCAACTCCGGTTAATATACCAACCGGTTAACCTAATACGGAGGGAATCATCTATACTTGTGCTGTCGATAAGGTATCTGTTGTTACCTTGTTTAATTAATGTCCATGAGCGGTGATAATCGCTTACCATCCGGTGATACGTACGCTCGTTTGCCCCGTATTCCATAAAAAAAAACATAAAACACTATTTGTAAGTATATACTTAATATGTAATCAGATATCAGTGACTCATCGATATGTTAACGTACCACTTTCATTCACAAGTTTTCTCGTGTCGGGCCGGATAGTCGCTGACTCACCTGGTTCCATCTTAACACAGACGAACACTTACGACTGTTACGTGTTATTACCACCTTAATGAGAAACAATCTGTGTTGCATCTAGAAATAAAACCACGCGTGGGCTAATGTTTACGCGATTTACGCAACTTTATATAGCTTCATCAAATGTTTATCTCAAGTGGTCATAATGGTTTTAATGATAATGATGTACAATATTCATCGAAATATTAAATAGTACTTCATAATGTTATTTCTTTCTATTAAAACGACTCGTCTGAAAGTCACTGCCACCCAAGTACACCGCACGGTGCTCCCGAGTGCCCAAAGAATTATGGCAATCGGTTTACAAATAAAAAAACACACAGCAGTCATAAGTACTGCCGACAGAAGTGAAAACTCACAACTATAAACAAACGGTTGTTTTAACTTACCTGAAATGAACACCTATGCTTTTTTTAATAGTGTGCAATAAAAAAAACTAAAAATTATTATGATTGTAAGTAGTAAATGGAAGTAAAGCTTTGATACTCCAATAGATGTCGCTGTTTTCAAAAAAAATGTAAACAATCTTTTACAAAAGGTTTTGTGTAAGTAGAAAATCGTTATTTTAATTTATTGTAAATCACTTTAAGATACTGAAATATTAACTTTAAGTATATAAAATCATATTGAGAAAGGACCACTATCTAGAAAAACGAATGCTACCAAAGTATATCGGTAGATGGCGCTGTTAACAATAAACATTCGTCTTACGAATTTTTTCGATCAGGACACGACCTGACGCGAGTTTATGGTCACGTGACCTGACGCCCTGACGCGAGTTTATACATTTTTACCCATTCCAAAAAAGTATACAGCGCCGCTAAAGAAGTTTTCACTTCAAAAAGCCGTAGGTAAAAGCTAGTAACCTAATAAGCCCAAACTTGACTCTCCAAAATACAAAATCAAAAGGAAAGATGTACCATTTACACCCGTACAAAGCCTAGACAGGTCGTTTTATTTAGATAGAAAAATCACGCCACATATCGACATACATATTTGAACTAAAGAAAATACTGGATTAGCAATATTTGAAGTTACAGTCGATTATTATCACCGTGATAAAGATATGAACAAATTTATGACCGTTTCTAAGCCTTTATGCAGATTTATAAGAGATTATAATAAATCTTAAGACTAAGCTCATAATTGATGTATATTTCAGTCTTTAAAACTTAGTAAATTTAATACAAGACTTCAGTCTTATAGCGATTGTAGTCAATATTATCTTAGAACACCTACCTATAAATAACTCAAAGTCATTGTGTGGAAAGTACAGCAGTGTGTGAGGCTTTCTCGTGGCGACGATCGACCACTCGTGCGCTTGTCATAGTGTGACACTTCTGCCAGTACTTATTGGTATAAGTGACAAGTTATCAGCGACATTAGAACGTTATTGTACACGTTTAGTATATCCGATCTGTCCTGTAGTTGAGTTCTAAAATTTAAATTTAAATTATTTTTTTCAATTAAGACACTAAGTAACATTTATGATCCATAAATTAAAGTTACAGTAAAAAAACATAGATCGACACAAACAGACGCCACATCATCAGAAAACACTAAAATCTACTGCCCGCTTGTGTCGATCTATAACTTACAGTGTTCAAAGTGCGTAGGGCCTTATGAATACTGGCAAATAAACTCATGGCCACTCTTTTTAAAAGTTTAATATTCTCTTTGGACATAAGCCAATCATGTAGCATTTATATTTGACTGCCACTGGTACCAATTAACATTCAGCTGAAAAAAAAAACCTCTTATAAAGCGAGTTGAAACAACTTTTAAATCATTTTTAATCGCTCTTCTGTCAAGACTTACGTACGTACGCTCGTACTGCACTGCGCGGGCGCATTAAATCTGTTTGTCATCGTCAGTTGTCTATTAGAATGTATGGATAAATGTCACAGCGATACGCGATTTATACATAATATAACGTCAATAAGTAAAAGGCTGTCTCAAATAAGCAAATTTTTGTCAGTAGTAGGTTTGAAGAAAGTAGAATAATATAAACATCGATGATTTGACACGATTTATAACTAGTTGTTTTTTACAAAGTGAGATTGCACCTTAAACTACGGTATTTATTACGCTCTTATAACTCATTTTCTGTCATTCTGCTAAAGGAATTAGTAGTCACACAACCCGTTTTCTCATTTAACCCTTCTATATACCTACATTAAACCATTCTAACTGTAGGAAAATTAGGCAACAGCAGAAAAAATATGAATATTTGACTAG
Organism: Spilarctia lutea; assembly: GCA_916048165.1. Lineage (NCBI taxonomy): Eukaryota > Metazoa > Arthropoda > Insecta > Lepidoptera > Erebidae > Spilarctia > Spilarctia lutea. The sequence goes on from OU696480.1 coordinate 719,550, forward strand.
CAATTTTACAAATACGAGTGTGTCTCTTACATAGAAAATATATATAAATGAGAGAAAGAAAACAAACACATAATGTTGTCAACAGCGATAATTGCGTCGTTACGACTGTGGAACGTTCTTGGCATTGAAACGTTTTTAATTTAGGCGTTATAAAGTTTAAAGTTTGATGATATACATATTTCTTCTTTACATAACTTGTTGTTGAAGACTGTCGGCTAACTTTTGCACGTGGCTTAGTTCGTATTAATCTGGAATATTGTCTATCAATTTGAGTTTCGCTTACGAGCAAAGCGTAAAACCAGGTACGCGTGGGCCAGGTCGCTAGTAAGCTTTATTACTGTAAGTTTCATCTAATTTTGTTCATTATTTTTTGCGGGAAAGCGAGACAATCATTCATAACTACATTCTCACAAACTTACATGTTTATAATATTTTAGTTGCATGTTTTTCGTGCATATGACCCTTACACCATTAAAAGCAACACTTAAATGTCACTCGAAAATTGCACAAGCAACGAGTTGTTAAAATCGAATAAAAAATCGTTAGATAATTTCAACAAAACACCGTCTGTTGAGGTTTGTCGTCGGGTCAAACAACAAAAGCGACAGCGCGCTTCCTGTTTCCGGTGAGAGAGTGGTTCCGGTACACGGTTATTGTAAAAAACGCCACTTATTGACAATTAGACCGCTCGTGCAGAAATATTAGGGTAGGTCTACACTAACCTGGCAATTTGTTATAAATCAATCAGTCATCACAGTTAGCTATGCCAATATAAATTGTGTAGTTCCTTTGATGTAACATGGACTGTCTTAAGAGCCGTGTACATTATATACATATTCTAAGGCCACGTTGACTTCCATTATAAAACAGTGCACCTAATTTTTTTGCCAAGAATATTGATGATTGCTAAGTACTATGTTTAATGACCTTGATTGCTAAGCCAGAAGTTGTGGTTTCGATTCCCTAGTCCGGACAAACGATTGTCAGGTTGCCACGATCATTTGTTCCTTATCTATACTCTATGCGCTGTAGCATGGTGCGGGTGACAGTTTCAGTAACACTTCGTTTCACTCTTGAAAGTTGCCGCGATTTATAAATTATGACTGAGTATTTCAGCTGTACCACATTCGCAATATATTAAATCATTAATAACTGTAGTAAATTAAATTAAACCAAACCAGAATGTTCTAATCTACAAATAAAATCAAATTTAATGAAAAATTAAGCAGTGTTATGCTTATGACGTAACGCCATAGAAGTATTTAGTGATGGGATGTGCTGCTACGATGAATAGTCGATATTTTTCATAATAAAAAACGGTAATTTTTTATTGTTAAAATTGGTCTATAATTATAGTAGTATATATTATAGTAAGGTTGCTTAAAAGGTTGCTAAGTAAAAATACATTTTATTCGTCCAAATTAATTTCAAAATCGTCATATTAGAGTCAGGAACATCTGAATTGTCACTCAATTCATCATCTGAGTCTGTGACGGATATTATTAACGAACAACAACCTCCCTGGCCTGACTACCCAAAACAGTTTATTTTTGTATGCTTAGACATGGTAATAACGACGAACTCAACAAACAAATAACAGTTACACTGCACAACTGAATAACACACTCATTTTCATAACAATATTAAAGAGAACTAGATTTATGGTGCGAGTATCGTATGCGATAAAAATTAATTGCATAACGTCACATCCCTTAGTTATGTGATACTGATAGATGTCAACGTCGTACAGGCAAATGTCACCTGCACCATGCTACAGCGCAACGAGTATAAATATAATTTATCTAAAATATGTTATGCATTATACATGCATATTTATAAGAAATCTGACTACAATACGACAAGTTATGTTCGATTTAGGTGTATTAAGTTATTTTTAATGTTAAAACTATAAATGTAGTATTTTTTTTAAGTCTCTTTTGATAGAAGGTCAGGACGTTCATTCGAATGAGATTAAGGACTCAGTAATTTAATCTCAGTTATTCTTAGCATACTTAGCACTGCAACTCACATATGTATATTAGTAACCTAACTACTGCTGAACCAAATGAGATATTTACACAAATATATTTCAAGTAAACAGCAGTGTATAATAACCCTTATCTCATTACCGCAACCGCAATGCGAACAGAGCCACAATGCACAGTTTGTAGTGGCCAGCAGCGTCGCCTAGTGTGCACGCGGGTCAAGGACAGCTTTGTGTATTATATATCTTGAATGTCCTCTAGGTCTCACGCAATGCTAAGAGGATTTCAGAAATTATATGTAAGTGCGTACACACTTTAATGTTGTGTATAAAAGAAAAACAATATTACCAAGTCCTTTCTTCGTCTCATAGTTACCTAATGGTATTCCCACAGATTGTTCTTTTTATAATAAAACAAGCTGAACCCCGCGGTGCTACCCGCGGTATGACAATAATCACAGGCAAAATAAGTAACTTTTCTTATTGACTTTTTACACCTCGTTTCTTGAAAAACGCATATATCTTACGGAACCCTATTTTTTTCCAAAATAAAATATAGCCTATGTTACTCGTGGATAATGTAGCTTTCGAACGGTGAAAGAATTTTTAAAATCGGTCCGGTACTTTTTGAGTTTATTCGTTACATACAAAAATACAAATCTTTCCTCTTTATAATATTAGTGTAGATGTAGATACCATACTATAAACATATTGTAGAACAGCAATGACATTGACTAAAATTATATAATTTTTGGATAATTCTTTAATATCAAAATTTCATAATACATATCTTATAACACTACGACTACGCTCACATAAATATCGAATTTGTAAATAAGTTTCTCCTTGATTAAAATAGCATCGGTACTATCACAGACTACAATTTATCTCTGTGCGTAATTTAATCTAGATCCATTTAGCAGTTCTGGCGAGATTGTGTAACAAACTTACGTTTCGTTTATGATACTAATGGAATTTTGGTATTGTAGTTGGACGAGTGCAACGACTACGAGCAGCGTCGACGACTGCGCGCACGCATCCGCACTCTAATGGCTGAACAAGAAGGTATGCTAAACAAGGAATGATAATACATATCCCCTGGGAAAGTAATTTAAGGTCAATAATATTTAACACCAAGATGTGAGACCCTTACTTTACCCCTTTCCTCCAACACAATGCAGCCCCCTATACTAACTAATTATCAAATCAATATACTATATGATTTACAATTTGGATGTAACAACAAAGAGTTATTCCTGTTCCAGCATGCGCGAGCGCAGTGACAGAGGCGCTAGCGGCGGCTGGCGAAGCTCCAGAGGACAACAACGAGACTCGCGGTGAGTCCCTACTATTACCACTGCTGCAGGGTCTACTCGGAGGCGGTGGCGAGCGCCTACTGGCCGGGCTCGGCGCCGCACCCGCTGATGTTGTTGCAGATGTGCGACGCTCCCTTGCCAGGCTTAGGGCTGCCTTAGCACCACCAGCAGCACATCCACAAGCGCGTGCATTACTCGCTTTAGCTGACAGATTAGAAGACGCACTTGACGCTGCTGATAGACTAGACGGATGCAGGCAACGTCGACCACGAAGGCGTTCCCGTACTGCGCGTCACACTGTCGGTGTTACTAGAGGGGAACTGGATGAAGCACGGAGACTGGTCGATCATGACGAACTTGCGCTTCCTGGAGACCGGCACGGCTCTAGCGCCACTTCTACAGGCTCCGTAAATACCACCAGTGCCGATGAAGCTGTAACCCCTGAACGTAAACAAAGTGTTGATGAGCAGGTCAGTTACCATGACGCTATCTCCTCGCGGCAGATATCGAACCCTATATCTCATTCTGTCAGCTATGAAGCTACTCCTGCCGTCGAAAGGAACGACCGTGTCATTGTTCAGAAACGCAACCCTGCACAGCGTAAACCAGACTTTTACAGGCATTCAGTGGCCGATGTCGAAACACAACGGCCCAGACCCCAACAGTTACAACAAACATGTCCACCGCCGCAGCCAGTTCATCAACCGCATCCCGAGCCACAACTGAGACAGGTCCAACTGCCGCAGCCCCAACCACTCCATCAACCGCAGGCATTCCCCACGGCAACAAATTATGCCCCACACGTGGTTCATCAACCAAATCCGCGAATTGACCGCCGTCCCTCTGACTCTAAGAGCAGTATAGCTGCAATAGCCAATAAGTTTGATACCCATGCTCGGGATACTTCTAATGATAGAAAGGAATATATCTCGCGTCGAGCACCTGTTGAACCTCCAGTTCAGCAGAAAGATATTAAACGCGAGGATAAACATACGTTTATGCCACTTCCTCCGACATACAACTTTGCTGCACCTCCTACCACTCAGGACGATTCGAAACCGCTTAACCGGTTCTCGAGTAATAAACGGTTACGTATGAAGCGCGCTAATACAATAGACATAGGTCGGCCACTTGCGGGATATCGAATTGACAGCGAAGAGGATGATAGCCCCACGCAACCGAAGGTACCAGAGTTTCGACCACAGACCGAGAACGATAGGAAGTTCGTCGCTTTTATGAAAAAGAATGAAGCTACAGAAAGGGAAACTGCGGGCACCGTTCAAGCGAACTGGAGTAATCGTTTCGGTAACATAAAACACGCTTTTGAGAGCCGTGAACGCGAGGACAACAGTCGCTCGTCTAGTGCCTCGTCTGCACGACGCTTCTGGCGTGGAACAGATGAATCTGCAATTAATCCGTCTACCCCGTCTACCGCTCGGCCGAGGAAGTTCTTGTCTGAAAATTCTGTGAATATAATTAAGCCACCGTGGGTGACAGAGCGTCGGGAGCCAGCGCGCGTAAATATCCCACGACAAGTGCAACAACCACCCGTGCCGGTACCTTTGCCTTCTCGCGCGCCTGTGCCTTCACCCACTCGGAAGCCTACATCTATACATGCGCCAGTGATACCAGCACCCGTGCCTCCACCCACAACTTCTACGGTGCCATCACACCCGCCGATACCGCAGTCTCCTACTAAACCGCTTGTTGTCAAACCGTTCGCCGCGCGTCCTATCCCCGTAAATCAATTTTCACATGCGCCAATGTCCGCGTTTAAACCGTTAGCAAAAGTAGCTTCGCCTACAACTGCGCCTGCAAATGTTTGGAGTCCTCCATCTGTTATTAATAATATTACATCTCCGACGGCAGATATCCCTTACTCGGTGCCGTTTGATACCTCGCCCACGACAGCACTCAGCCCTACCGCATCGGTAACACCATGGGCAACAGTTACTGAAACTGATAAGCAACGAAGGGTGACTGGCATCGCTGCGGCTAAATTCAGTCAGGACAAGCACGAGATGGCCCCGTACAGACCGCCCGCGTTCCAACCCCCACTGATGACTCACGCGCTCCCGCAATTACAAAACTATGCAGTCAAGACTATACCTAGCCAAAACGATCTAGCCGCTCCGGAGCTAGTGCGTAAAATAGATGATGCCAAGTATCCAACGAGAGACACGCTCGTGCCGAAAGTCGATGCACAGCGTCTACAAATTGAGTTTTACGAAAAGCAAATTCGCGAGAAAAATCGTCGCGAGCCCATAATGAACGGTCACCGCGAGCCTACAGAACGTAAGCTTTCAGCACCAGCTTATACCGTCACGGATTATACATCATCCGGTAATGTATCCACGTTTGTTCCGCTGCAGCGAACACCTGACATAGAAAAAGCACGAGCGCACAAAGTAGACTACCTGCCGGACGTTGTTACTAATGATACCGACCGACAACGCAGCGCAGCAGGATCCTCACCCCTAGCACCTCGTGCACCCATTAGTCCCCTCTCACCGAGGTCTACTCATCCGATGGAGACGCCACATGCATACCAGAACGGGGACGCACCTTACACAAACGGAGTAGACGACGGTGTTACTACAGAGCACAACAGGGTGGTAACACGAGTAATGCGCGGTCCTGTACGTGGCTCCGCAACTATAACAACAGGTGTTAGAACCCGTAACGACGAGGGCCGCCGAGGCTCCGCAGCTGACAATCTACGCGGTGCGCTCGACAAGCTTTCATCTCCAAAGCATGAAGTCATCGCACAAATCGAAAGGAAAAAGCGAGACACGGTGAGGTCCCAGGTACGGGCCCCTGTACATAATGGACGTTCCCCCTTACCTGCACCTGCACCCCCGCACGTTCGGCATCCTACCATTGACCTTGGCGGCGCGTCACTTTCCCCCGGTAATCTTGTTGCATCCCGTGAGTCCGTGTCTAGCGAGTCTGTCGCCAGCATTGGCTCCAGCCCACTCAGTCGGTCCGGCTCCTGGCATCAGATAGCTACTAGCCCAAAAGCAGCGTCACCGCGACGAGTAGTCTCGCGAGCCAAGTCAATGCATCTTCTGGCCGTGCCTAAAATGTTCGAAGGTGGTATTGCACGTGAAGAAGTAACAGAAAAGAAACGAACTGTGGAGGCATATTTCTCTCGCGAACAACAACAGCCGCGGCCAGTAGCTACCAACAACCGGCCCCGCTCACTGCGTCAGTCGCACAACTCGTCGCAGTCATACTCGTTGGGGCGCAGCCGCACCATGCCCACGGTGTCAGAGATGCAGTTCCTGGACGAGAGCAACACGGACGACGCATTCGAGGACCTGGTGTCGGCGCTCGTTTAGCGCCGTGACACATTCCACTAGTTAGGAGCGGGAGGCGAGCGAGACGCGCGTGAGTCGAGTGTGTGTGACGTCATGTCGCTTGTGCCGCGCCCCCCCGACCCTCCGCCGCATGCACCCACCCCTGCGTGCCCGTCTCTGTACATATGTGCTCGTAACACCCGATCATCATCACTCCGCGCTCGTAACCGTGTTATTTGACTAATAGCTTATAGGTATCGTTGTACTGTCTTGCTGGTTGTTTTCCAAGTGTTTCGAGTTAGTGTTTAATTCTGAAGAGTCGCAGATAAGATTACTCACAAGACTGTGTTTTATTTGCAGAGGAAGAGGAAGTAACTGTGACATCGAGCGTGAGGAGGAACTCGTCGGAGAAAACCGTTAGCAGTAGCACTACAACCACTAAAACTTCCAAAGGTTAGAAATCTACACAATATTTACAAAAGTTATTTAAAAAAATCAGATTATCTAAATTAGTATATGATATTCCACAGTAATAGACAGTATGAGCAGGCCAGCGCCTAAGCCCGTGTCGCCGTTCACCAAATTCCGGCAACTCGAGAAGCAAAACTCTACAAATAGTCCCAAGTAAGTGTAAGCCGCAAGCAACGTCTGCCCACATCTATTTATTTCAAACCAATACAAACCAAACCATAAAGACTTCATATCAGACATAAAAGTACTATATTCTATGTATTAGATCCTGTCGCTTGATAAGTAATTTAATGCAATATATTTTATTTATTTGGCAGCCATATCTATGGATACGAATAAGGATAGATTCAAGTAAATATTCAAGTTCAATTTTGCATATCAGTAACATGTATTGTATATTAGACGCTTATATGAATCATTTTCTTCGAGGCTAAGTACATACGCGGGCAGATACATCCTCACCGACGCATATGTACTTAACCTGCCATGAGAACATTAATTCACAAATGTGAACGATTTGACCCTAGTTGACATGACTTAGCACGCGTTAATAATAATAATTTCTTGTAAATAACTGCGATCCCGATTAATATACTTATTATATTTGCACTCGCGTTTCGTAGCACACGATGTGACGAACTAATCTAGTATAAACTGCGGCCGCGTCTGCGTCTGTACATCTACCATGACTTGCCTTAGTTTATTGGCGCTCATGGTACGCATTTGTCGGTGACTAACCTTGCCCCACCCCGTTGTAGCTCGGCCAGTCCGAAGAGCCCGGGCTCTCCGGCGCCATACTTCAAGTTCACGGATCCCGCGCTGCAAGCGAGCGCTGTCACTATAAAAGAACGATTGCTGCAGTGGTGTCGCGACAAGACCCGGGACTACGAGGTACAGACCACACCTCCGCCCTCCCCTGCAGCCCTCATATGCACCCGCACTCCCCACTACGTTAAAACTTATATCGTTTAGAAATACGTGAATTCAGTACCTAGCTGTTTTAAGCACGATTTTTTTTGTAGTCGCAATACAAAGATCCCTTGCCTTATTATAGATACGTAGATAAAATAACGTATTGGGGAAGTTAAGGTTGCAGTAATTATAAAGGCAGGTGCATATTTTTAAACAGATGTTTATAAATCGAGAATTTTATTAACTGCAAAAAGCAGCTTACTGTATTCAACTTAGTTTTGAATTGAGACGTATTTAAAGTTTACATCTAACAATTATAGCTACAACAATTCAGTAAAACTTATATTATATATAAGTTTTACTGAATTGTAGAATTATAGAACTGAGGTTTTGCCAAAGAACTTAGTTAGCTATAAACTTGTAAGTCGCCATCACACAAAACTAATTTGCATCGAGTTGATTTTCGCAATAAACCCTCGAAATCTTATATGAAAATGTGCAACTGTACCTCCAGGGCGTTCGGATGTAACGGACTTAACGCGTTGTCGAGACGCATGTTGTTAGCGTTTGTTGCGCACACGCATCAAGTTGTAACACACACGTCACTGTCACTACCGCTCATTGTACACGCTTCTCTTATTGCTTCACTTCGGCTGCTACTCTTGTATATATGTATAAATTGTGTACGTTTTGTATATTATATAATCCATTTATGTACAACCGAATTGTATGACTTTGGTTTTAAATCTTAAAAAATACTTTCTCTAAATATTTTTCCATATTTATTTAATAAATTATTTCCTTCATAAATATGAATTATTATAAGTAACAAATGAGTGACTTTAAAATTAACTTTTTATATTTAATTTCGTCAAGATGTGAAAAGCATGGATTTTGATTAATTTCGTGTCAAGAAAACACAAATGACAGCAAAATCAATAGGAATCTGGAATAAATGCATGATTTTTGTGTGTCGATAATATGTGCAAAAATTTTTTAACTGGGTTCTTGCTAGTCGTGTAAATATTGTATAATATGTGTTTTTTCTTCATTATAAAACTGGGAACCACTTTATTTAGATTAGTGGCAAATTTTAAAGAGGTCTGATAAACTACTGTCTGTTATTATACCCATAACGTCACTGTTATGTCAATTAGCTTTGCTTGGAAAAATGCCCCACAGATAAATCTAAATAACAGTTACCTCACAAATTGGCTAATTGACTTCAATATTGGCAAATTTCTAAATGTAGAGTAGTCGTAATACACAAATTGTTGATCGTACCGTTGAAAGGCACAATGTATGTTTTCCTTGTATTGTTGTAAACCCCAAAAGCACAAATAGAATAATTGATTTCACTTAAAACGTAAAACTTACTGTGCACTGTAGAACTCAAAACCAACTTGAGTTAAGTAAAAAATTAAGCTAATAATTGAATGGTTCTTTAATAAGAGTTGTTATGAGCGTATACGGTGGGGTGTTGTCCAGAATGTGAAGCTGGAGAACTTCTCCACGAGCTGGGCGGACGGGCTGGCGTTCTGCGCGCTGCTGCACCACTTCCTGCCCGACGCGTTCGACTACTCGAAGCTGAGCCCTGACACGCGCCGACACAATTTCACGCTCGCCTTCAAACTTGCCGAGTAAGTATTTTTCTTATATTCCTTAGAATACGACCGACTGTAACATGAAGGGCTATTTGTCTTGACAAATTACTACACTCTTCAACTTATAAAACTGGACTGAAGAAAGAAAATACTTGTCGGTTTGATCATCTTAATATATTGAATTGTGCTCAATCTACCATAATGTTACGACTGAAAACAAATAAATTTTCAAAAGCAAGCTTCCTGCCTGACAGAAACACTATTTGACAGGGGCATTAAAAGAGATTTAGTCCGGTCAATTTATACATTCGAAGGTGCATAAATTCCCAACAAGCTGAAAATGAGTAAAATTGTTCAAAACTAATTGTAAACAATACCTGAAAGTTCGCCATCATTCCCGTGTAAGAAAAAAAAATTATTCAAGGTCAAAGGTCAAAAAAATAAGTTTTTCGCGATTTTCAGCAAAACGGTAAGTTTTATCATAAAAGTACCTTAGACAAAATTGTAGATCATAAAATTATCTATAAGAAATGGATTAATACTTTTTTCCTACGAGCCACCGTTTCTAAGATATAACGATTCAAAAAGTTATAAAAGTTATTGTTATACTCGTAAAAACATCCATTGATGGAGTCCTATCAATGGATGTTTACAGTTCCAAATGAAATTTTTCTGGTCTCCAAGAAAACCTGTAATCATTTCCATTCAATTAGAACAGTAAATAATTTACGTTTTTGCCAATTCCAGTGAGAAGGCGGGCATCTATCCCCTCCTGGACGTGGACGATATGGTGGCGATGCGTAAGCCGGACTGGAAGTGCGTGTTCACGTACGTGCAGTCCATCTACCGCCGGTTCAAGGACGAATGACCGCCACCACTCGCCCACCCATCACCCACACCCACACCTACCGTCCCACCCACCGACCACCGTCCGAGCGAACCTCGACAAGTAATTCATTAGCATAGTCTAAGATCGCGATTGCTTTTAGAGAGGTTCTGTAACAGGTGTGAACGATTAGACACATTTTAACTTGAGATTCTATACAATTATATTTATACTTATTTATATATCCAAATGTTAGACATTAGTCGTGATACAATCTGAAGTTAAAATGCCAGTAAATCGAACGTTGCCGCGAAGTGTAGTGGGGGGAGGGTAGGGGGGCGCGTGGCGGGGCCCAGCGCCGAGCTGCAGAACGTCGAAGTCACAAATGTTGGTACGAAGTGCGTTAGTCCAAAGAGCGTATGTTATTGTTTGTTTTGTTGTAAATGTTTACGTCAGTGTCCGCCCAGCTCGTATATCTCCGAGCGCTGTCTCGACAGTCCTCCTATTTATTATAATCTCAACATGTGATTTTTTTTCTACTCTAGTTTGTAAGCACTAACATTAATGTACCGACGCGAGGTCGTGGCCGAGGATCGCTTGCACTTATATACGCAACATAAGAGGGTCGTATCCTCTCCGTACAGTGTACAGAACGATTCACGAACAATATTAACACTTTACAATTTGACATTATTATTAATAAATAGCGGCTCGATGTATTCGCCTACTGATTTTATAAAATTTGATATTAATGATTATATTATGTTAATTTATATTGATAATTGAATAAATATTGATTAACAAAACATTGACTGTGTTATTTAAACTTTATTTTATAGTTCAATTACAAAAATCATTATATATACCAGTTTATTAACAAAAAACTTATTGAAAGTAATCAATTCACAATATTTAATACTCTTGCATAAATAATTATGAAATAAAACCTTTCCAACTCTTGTAATTAGATTAAACGAAATTTCCTAATCAATCGAGGACAATTTACTTGATCGATTCGGCTAAATTGCACCGATCGTGGTCACAGGCCGAATGTACAGAGTAACAAAATCATTTTAAATAAACTACAATTGCTAAGTGGCACAATAATTATTAAGGTAGGTATATTTATTTTTACCCACGTTTTATAAAAAACATTCCATTACATTCAATAAAATAGCATAGAATTATAAGATTCTATAGTTTTTGTGACCTAGAAACTGACCATCACTTCAGATCTATAAAGGAAAGTCTGCGTTTGATTGCGACGACTGTATAAAAACATATGCAAAGAGAATTATAAAAGTAATAACAGTAGATGCCAAAAATACCAAGAAAGATATCGCCATTACTTATGCTTAATTAAAATGTTACCAGTTAAAAAATATACTCGTAGTTGCGCGGCTGGTAATCAGTTTACAATATTCGCCAGTATCTGAAAAGGATTTTTTTTAGAACATTATACATACCAAAAAATAAAGAAAACAAATTAAATTATTATTTATGATAAAGAAGGTAAACTAGCAATGGTCAACTAATGGTAAGCAACCACCAAGAATAAAAGTCCAAATAATAGATTTAGTTTTATTTTATCAATGCGTATTAAATATATATTAATATAGTTACGCTTATCATAGCCTACCTAACAAGGTAGGCTATGATAAGCGTAACTATAAATACGTAAAGTTATTAATATTCTATACTTAATTCTTATTAACTGTAATCAGGTTTAAGCATTTTTACCTTACCAGCCCTTAAAACATTTATATGACGATGAAACTCAAACTGTTCATTCATTTATACATTTTTGGACTTTAAGATCGGTCTGCCTTTCAAAAACAAAAATATGTTAAAGTTTGGCCAACGAGAAGCGATACAAAAGTTCATTTACCTTAAAAGCGACTGTAGAGTTGACAATCTATTATCTATCTCTTTCTATCTTTTGTATTTGTCGTAATGTCTCGTTCTCCAGGCAAAAAAATGTTAAGCTACAGATAGAGATGCTCTATAATAGCACGCTAGTGAGCATGCTTATATGTATGCTTGAAATGAGCATGCTTTTGAACTGTTTACATTTGCTACGAAAAGGCACGCTAGTTTTAAGTATACTCCTGAATAAGCATGCCTTAAGAAAACAATCCAGTACACTTGCTATTTAGTATTCATCATGTGGTCGAGTGGCAACCCGTACCGAACTCGACAATATCGTGTTTTTGCATGCGACGCACACCGAAGAACATTAAAGTAGTATGGCGACTTCCACATATAACACAACAATAACCTACTACAGCGCCATCTCCTGAAGATACACTGAACTACGTAGTAATGCACTACACGGAGTAACTACAAAACCTGAATCGCGTAATAAATAGTTCTCGCGTCGATTATCATATATACAACATCTCAACATCAACTGATGGGCAGTAGCCCGCCAGGCATGATCACCTCGCCTGGTCGGAGGATCCTCCCTTTGTGTTGGGTGGAACATGATACCCGTTCCCTCCACAGTAGCATGCTGATAAACAAACATGTTCAGACGTGCTCAAAGCACGCCCCCTTCCACGCGCGCTTCAGGTAGCATGCTTGAAGATCGAACGTCTGACGATTATTGAGCACACTCGAAATAAGCATGCCTATTACTAGCAATGGTTTGAAACACTTGCTACTTAAGTGGCATTTGCTCATTAATAACACGCTTTCGTGCTACTAATGAGCATCTATCTGTAGCTTTAAGACCAAGGCGGGATCGCCAACATTCGGCCGGTCAGCCAACCAATACAACTTTATAAAAAGTAAAGTAAATAAATTAAGGAGCAGCAAAGAGCATAACCTCATACCAGGGATCTGGCAGCGTATACGGGAGAGCCACCATAAACGGGTCAGCTACATTGGTGCTTCTATCAGCCGTCGCAGTTCCTGAGTCTCCCCCCACCACCGTAGTATCCGAAGGGTGTGGAGTCAGGGTATTATCTTCGTCAGCAAGAGTCACATGCACGTGGAGAGTGCTGTCGCGCCATGCCTGCCAGGATAGCTGGTGTTCTTGGATTTTCAGCAACATCCAGGTAGTGAGCAGACCATTTAGTGCACCTGGTGTGTCAAGATAAGTTGAGCCTCTCAAATTTAGCTAAATGACCAGCTACGTTTGTTTAGAAACTATACTTAGTTGATTTTGTCATGTCATGAATTCGTCTGATATTAAACCGGACAGGGATAGTACTGGTTTTTTGGTCAAAGTGTTAGTATTATTAGCTCATTTCCTTAAGAGTTAGTATTTATCTGAGACGTTTACTCGAAGTTGCTTTAGCTTCAATCGTTAGAAGGGAAAAGCCTGATTTTGCCACGACGGTAAGTCACAAGTGTATGCGCAAACACAGACACACTGTGTGTTTTCTACCTCTTGATGAGATGGCTATCCGACACGATAGGGAAGATGCGGTTAATATAACAGCTTCCAATCCGAGCTGTTATTAAGTATTTCTATAATCAGAAATACTCAATATCACTCTAACACGACTGTCTCGTTAATCTAGTGATTTGCGTATGTGTATACCAAACCAGAAGTAGATATACTGAACTGATATATAATTACAAATATTAGAAGGAATCAGTTCCAGGCTAGGGATAGAAGATAGTATCTAATACTCCATCATCTCTGAACCCGTATGTTAGTAAAGCAACTTTTCATTATTACAATGATTTTTTCTCTAATTTTTATATTCAATCTTATGTTTCTTGGTGTCGATTATATGCAACCATAACGGTAATCGTTACAGACAACCACAGGCCACCGGCTACAACAATTACTGTATGTTTCATTTGCCATTTTTTTTTATCTAAATTCACCAATGATTCCTTACCTATAACCCCAATGAGGAGAGAGGAGAAGAGGTTGGCGGCGAGCGCGGCGCCCCCGCCCCTGCGCGCGCCGGCCTGCAGCACGGCGTCGCAGGCGTGCAGCGCGCGCGCCGTGCCCAGCACGCTGGCCGTGCCCAGCGCCAGAGCGCGCCACACGTCCGCCGCCAGCGCGCGCCCCCGCCCCGACACCGCCCACTCGCACATCGACCGCATCCACGACCATCTGAGAGCAGGCCTAGTAATAGACGCACGCCGAACGCGCCATTCTACATCACTTCGTCACACGCTAAGACACGCCCTCTACGAGTATACCTACTTCGCAAGTTTCAAATCGATATTTAACACTGATTGTATTGATGTTTGATTGATTGTAAACTAAGCTATGGCAACCAGAGGGAGCTGGTAACACTAAATACAAATAAATTACACTCGGACAGAATAACTTAAAATGCAACGCAACCGTTTATCCTGATTCGCATCTATCTGGCTTATGAATCATGATCATTAACCAACAAACCGGTCTCTGTCAGTCTCTTTCTCTTATGTTTTATACCTGCTCCTCATACAAAACTTACCCCACAAATAAGTTGCTAAACTCAAAGTATAATTTTTCATCAAGACCAGAATATCGATATTTAGCACTCATTTTCATATATTAGAACATAAGTTACTTGAAGTCCCTAAAATATAGCTATTTGGCTCAATAAAATGACTTACTTATGACTTCTAGTTACAATGTAATGGTGTCGACATAGTTCGCAGTACGACGTGGCAGCCTGGAGCAGCCAGCGTTCAAGGCAGGAGCGGTGGACTGCTGCTATAGTCCCGCGGCAGGAGCACGGCCGTACCAGACGCTCGGCAGATTCCCCACCGAAGCAGATTCGGCAGATATTGTCCGAGTGACGGCTGCCCGTGAAGCTGGTCACCTCTTTTGCAACTTGCGGACCCTTCACACAATGTTTTATTCTACTCATTATGTATTAGGTACCCTTAATACATAGGGAAGGCTACCAAGAAGGGTACGGCTTGGCAGGGTGTTTATAATATCATATTTCGCTTAACGTAATTTTCCTGCATTTGGCTGGTATCCATTATAAATGATGTTGGCTGGTTTATTCGATGGCCTTTAACTGGCCTCATAATAAGTCTGTATAAATCAAGTAGATGGCCTGTTGGAATGTAATAGATTTCAGAGAACATAAAGAAAAAAGTACAACATTATACAGTTGTACAAGGATACAATGGCTACCTGCTTGTGGAGTAACAGGGCACAAACCGAGCCCAGTATAGACATGGATCTGCCACCGGATTGCAATAACGAGGACGCCGGCGATGAGAATGTGAGGGAGTCGGCGATACGGGCGCGCATCACGCGTTGCTCCTCCGAGTCGTTTACGGCAGCTGTTGAATGGAGTTACATTGTCATGATTACATTGTAAATATATATTTAAATACTAATATGTAAAGCTGAAGAGTTTGTTTGTTTGTTTGCTTGAACGCGCTAATCTCAAGAACCACTGGTGGAAAAAATATTTCAGTGTTAGAAAGCCCATTTATCGAGAAAGGAAGGAATATGCTATATATCATCACGCTAAGATCAGTAGAATCAGAGCACTAATGAAGTTAGATACAAAAATCGGCGTAAAATATTACACCACAGGCAATAGGAGACGTAAACGAGGTTGCATGGTCAGCTAGTATACAGGGTGTAACAAGACAACTACCGAAAACGAAAGGGGCTGATCCAGCACCCCAAAACTTATAATAAAAACCAAACAGTTGTACTTAAAAAAAATTGTAGTCGGAAAAAACAATGTGTCAAGATTTTTAATAATTTCACAAGCCAGTAATGTATTATTGCGTGCACCGCGTAGCTACTTGAATACCTATGCGCCCGGCCAAGGTCATTGCACTCACCCGACCAGCTGTTTTGTTTATCAAAATACATTGCTGTTTTATTGATTTTATTTGTTTTTTGGTTTTCTAAATGAGATAATTAGATAGTTTGGGTCCTATTATGTTGTATTATGTGTATATAAGCAGAAAAAAACATAAAAGGTCTGAGATAAATTATATTTTTTTTTGCGTTTTTATTTTGCTGAACCTATTCAGTATCATGGTCTGATTGCAACCCCCAAGTTTTCGGTAGTAGTCTTTTTACACCCTGTATATATATTTATGAAGTACAAAACTATACTATACAAGTACAAAGCTCATATATTATTTACTTATATCTGAAATGACATGTCAATATAAATAATATTAAAAATATACATACTTATAACTTATTTATTTCTAAATAAATAAGTACAAATTCCACTCGAACAGTACAAATGATCATGCTCTTGACACATAAAGTACTAACTACTCGTAATATATCTTGGATAAGTAGGGAGTTGGAACGCGACAACTCTAGAAAAAGGGCGCGAAGGTTTTGACATTACCAAAATCGATATTATAAAACTGACATTGTAATTTTGACACACGCCCCAAGACCTGTTACCATATGAACATAATATTTTTACGTCAGGTTCGTGAGTGTTGTATTCAGTAAATAAAACCATTTTGACAAAACTCGATATTCGGGTACCCGGAGACCAAACAATCCATCTCTTAACTTACGACCTACTGTTTAGTAGTCGGGTACCTTTTTTTTTTTTCTCGGGGACAATAGTCAGGTTCCTATCACCATAAGAAAATTATTGTAGAAATTAAATTTCACTATTCGTGGATTTTTACACGTTTTAGTTTTACTGGCGCTGCGTAGAGATGTGGCTTCGCTTTGCATCTTCTACCGCATTTACCATGGGGAGTGCTCCGAGGAATTGTTCGGATTGATCCCTGCCGCATCTTTCCGCTATCGTCCTACACGAGAGAAATATCATCCCCATCATCTAGATGGTTGGCAGTCCACAACTATGCGATTTTCCCGAAACTTTCTGCCGCCTGCCTGCGGTATTTCCGGACCAATACGACCTTCAAACCTTCAAGAAAAGAGCGTACTCCTTCCTAAAAGGCCGGCAACGCACTTGTATAACCCCCGCGCGTTGACATTGGGATTGAATCTTGTCATAATAAGAGCTGCGTGACGTCATCCATCGCAAAATAGTAACGCTAGTAACACAATCTAAAAGTTTATTTTTAAGAAATTTAATTTGATAGTTTGATTGATTGATTTCAGTTGATAATTCTTGTAAATTTCACATGTACTGACGGTTCACTGACGTCACCGCTCTTAGCTGTCAATCCCAATATCAACGCGCGGAGATAATAACGCCTCTGGTGTTGCGGTTGTCCATGGGCGGCGGTAATCGCTTACCATCAGGCGATACGTCTGCTCGTTTGCCCCCTATATAAGAATAAAAATAAAGTTTAAAAGTCGAATGAAATTAAATACTGATGGGATGAGAGCAACATACTCGTACCTGGCGAAGAAATGCCGGGCGTAAATCGACAGCTAATATCTGTCTGTTGTGCCGTTGAGCGCAATTCTTTCTCGCGCTGTTGCGTAGGTGGTGATGCCTAAATAAAATATAGGTAATTAGTCATGAAACTCGTCGAATTCAAAAGGTTTATGATATTCGTGCAGATAACAAGATAAAAATGTTAAGAATATGAAGGTACTTCCTTCAGATAGTACTTAAACAAGCAATATCTACAAGTGCAACCCGTACACTGCAACCCGTTTGGAATGAAACTGTTTTTTGCCTGGGTAATGTGGCTAGGTGGTAAAGGTACTTTCAGCTATTTTAGTGTACTTACATTATACTATGATACTAACAGGCATGTGCAAAGATGATGTGCTGGATGCAGACATACTCATCGTAGCTTTACTGTCGGAGCGCTCCAAGCCCCAGTACATCAACAGAGTTTCTCCTTCGCCAACATCACACTCCTGGAGGTAATATTTTTCTTATGGTATAGAGAAAGAAGAAGAAGAATTTGAAAGATTACGGAGATAGTTGTAGAAACATTCAAGTTACCAGTCAACCTTTGAATGTATGTTATAACAGGTCCATGCAACGATAAATACATATTCTATTTCTTTCTTTGGTCTGGATTCTAACGATACCTGGAAGGACTCTTATTTGATAGATGGCCGAGGTGAAACCAAAGGTAGGTATGGGTCATAGGGAGGTCAATCTATCTTCAAGATTGTTCGGATATCTCAAACTTTGAAAAATAGAAATAAATTTTATCCATAGTTATTAGGTACCTGTTCAAACCATGCCCTTCTAAATTTTTAATAGCAACCGATTTTAGCCGAAGAAGCACAATTATAATTATAGTAACACTACATACTTTGCAGATAGGTACGTGTATTTTAAAAGCAACGTACTTATTTTTGGAACTTGCCACCTGCCACCTAGAACCAGTCTTAAATTTGGTAACTAAAATCAAAAGTGGTGGTATTAAATATAAGCAGTAAACCATGTGTAAACCAATGTACCTTATTTAAAACGTGCATTGAAATATTCCTAGAACTTTCCATTGTAGATAAACATAAATAAGAAAAAAAAGTACCCGTATGATGTTAGAATAACTGCAAGTCCTGTGAAATTTGAAGTTAAATCTTTGTAAGGCTTGCTGGATCCTGGGTGAGAATCCAATGGGAGCAAGCACAGCCTGCCTGAGTTTCTGGATCACATCGCTCGGAAATGGTTCTACGTCATTAGTATCCACTAGGCAATTTATCGTAACGTATCTACGCATCATTTATCAACATCGCGAAAGTATTTTTTTTATCATTTCTACTATTTAATACAAAAATATTCTATATATAAGATTCCTATTCCATAGTGAAATCTAGACTGTTTGTCATTTAGAGATTTGTCAGAGTGATTTAAATGTTTTTTGTGTTTAATGAAATTGTCTAAAAAAGTTCGGATTCAGGTTTAAAATAATAATAAAATAGAAACTACAGTTACCATATCGGAATTAGTAAAGAATCTAATTGCCAAGTTCATACATGTATGACAACCCAAATTTCGGTTTTACGTGGGCTTTTACAGTATGATAAAAATGTCGAAACGAAGCTAGATCAGGAGAATATTAATAAGATATTATTATTTTGAATTTTTTATGTGTAACTGACTACGAAACGAAGTATTTTGTTTTTGTTTTCCTGAGGTGGGCGTTAGTTAGTTAGCAACACAGTTTTTAACCATAGCAGCCATTATCAACCATATTCTGTTGTTTTTTGTTATTTTTTTATTTATTGTATAGGGGGCCAACGAGCAGACGTATCGCCGGATGGTAAGCGATTACCGCCGACCATGGACACCCGCAACACTAGAGGCGTTACAAGTGCATTGCCGGCCTTTTAAGAAGTACGCTTTTTTCTTGAAGGTTTGAAGGTCGTATTAGTCCGGGAACACCGCAGGCGACAGCTCATTCCATAGTTTTGTAGTGCGAGTGCGAGTTTTGTCTTGGTTTCATATATAAACTATTAGAACTTAAGCAACTAATAACTTACAGCTTAGTCGGTCATGATAAACGGCCATCTGTACCAGTATATAAAATTTAAGTATCTGTTTATAATTTCAAATTAACAGCATTTCACTAAACGCATATGAGAAAGTATATACGGTACTTACATAAGAAAAACAATTTAGAATTTTCTGTATGCCTGTCTGTTAACTTCATGTATCTATGAAACGGCTTGATGAGACTTTCACTGACCGATAGCTGATAATAAATGGAGTAACTTAGATTACTATTTTTAGACTAACTTCGCTTCGTGGCGGTACCCGCGGAGGCCGCGGATGTGATTTCTTATGTGTTAGTCGATGCAGCTTCCATTACATTAGCTTTGCTTAGTTTGAAACTATATTGTACATATCATTGTGTGCATAGTGCTAGATATCTGCTTCTTCCTAGCCTTTATTATTCCCAATATTATTTGGGGTGGGCTACTACTTTGACCGGTTTTTACTTTAATATCGGTTTTACCACGGAGCGATTGGCATCGGACCTCTGCAACCCTGATGGCGGACTGAATTCGAAGGTTGAACTAATTTTCTGTATATTTGAGGGCACTGTCTTCCCAATAACGATTACCATAGATGCATTCTCACACACACACACACTTTCCGAGGCACAAGCGTCAAACACCGCTAAACTTAAATACTCTGGGCTGTTATTTAGTATTTTTTTAAAGAAAAACCCATAACACTGTTGACACGATCTGAGAATCGAACCCGAGACCCCTTGGTCGGTAGTCGCGTATGCTAACCGCTAGACCAACGCGGCATCGTTATATTCATAACGAAGTTTTAACACTAAGAATCAGTACACTGAAGTGGAAGGCACCGATCATGTCTCCAGATTCACTAGTCGTTGGAGCCGAAATGTGCTAGAGCAGGGTCACAAAAAAAAATGTGGGTTTGTAATTTGAGGCCCAATGGACGACTTAAAGAAAGTGGCTGGCGATATATACGAGGCGATGCGATGGGGACTGTCCAAGATCGGGATAGTATTCACTCAGTATTCACAATAACTACACGACTTGTAGAAATAGTTCAATTCTACAATCACATTTTGAAATCAAATTCGGCGTACCTATCTACACTAATATTATAAAGAGGAAAGATTTGTATTTTTGTATGTAACGAATAAACTCAAAAACTACTGGACCGATTTTAAAAATTCTTTCACCATTCGTAAGCTACATTATCCACGAGTAACATAGGCTATATTTTATTTTGGAAAAAAAATAGGTTTCCGTGAGATATTTGGGTTTTTCGGACACAAGGTGTAAAAATCAACTAGAAAAGTTACTTATTTTGCGAAAATTTTCATGCTACGGGCTATATAAGACGCAAACGAGGTTGCGGGGGTCAGCTAGTCTCCAATATAATTCTACTACTGACTGCCTCATTGGTCTAGCGGTTCAAGTATGCGACTGCCAATCCAGAGGTCTCGGGTTCGAATCCTGGGTCGGGCCAAAAGTGTTTTTGAGTTTTTCTAATTATAGAAATACTTAAAATAACAGCTCGGAGTTTAGGATCTGAACCACGTGCTTCGGAGAGCACGTAAAGCTGTCGGTCCTGCGCCTTATCTCTCCCCGGTCGTGTCGGTTAACCGTCCCATCGGATTGTGAGAGAGAGGGAACAGAGAGTGCGCCTGTGTATGCGCGCACACTAGTGCACTATAATATCTCTTGCGTAGTTGGCTGGTCTCCGTTGAGACTGGCTGCCGTGGCCGTAATCGGCCTATAGAACATCATAATTCTACTATGAGAGAAGTAGGTATAAGTTTACATCTATACAATTCGTAAATACCAAGAGTTGTCTGGTATTTAATGAGAACAACACAATTGCACTGGAGGGGTCAATTTTATTAAATATTTTTTTATTAAATAAATTTAGATTTAGATTTAGATTTTTAGTTTATTAAATTTAGATTAAATAAACTAAAAATAAACTACAACTTGTCACTTGTTCTAAAATATTGTATTGTTTCCCTGAGCTGGTCACTTAATCTTTCGGATGCGCGAACGGGTACTTCCGGTTACATGCACCGTGCGGCGAAATTGCAAAATTTTGCAGCACGGTGCATGGTGTACGAAAATGATCAAATCTTTTCAAAAACAATGCTCGGTGGTTATAAAAGTGATTATTTTTCAAAAGATGGATAACAAGCGTACATGGTTATGCCATATTTTATTACTAAACTAATGTTATCGCATTATTATTTACTCACAATTGAGCCAAGTATTAATTTACGCACCTATTGTGTTAATAAACATGATTTTAATATTTTATGTGGTTTATTATTCATTTTACTTATTATCCTCATAAAGTTCGATAACTAAGCTATCTACTGATATAAAAAACACTATAACTGCAGTAAAAATTCATTGAGAAACATATTTGTAAAAATCACATTTCGCTGTCGAGATATTCGCCATTTTGTCACTTTACAATCAAACTATTATTTGCGCCGAACACCAAATTACGTAGTATTTATATGAAGAAATAGTGTTTTTTAGTTAAATAATTTATTTTTTTAGTTAACTAGTGCAAAAGACAGGAACAATACATAAAAAAAACAACCTATTTATCAAGTTATTTAAAAAAAGGACTCGTTTGCTAGACCAGTTTTCATTTATTATTTTTAAGTTCTGAGAATTCTCTAAACTCTATGAAAATGACTGAATGCTAAAGAGAACAAACTGATCGTTCCATTATGTGACACACAAAGTCTATGGTCGATACAAAATAATTTAGTAAAACATAAACAAAGATCAGTTTACGTCTTGTTCATTGTCCGTCACTACTGTGTATGTGTGGGTGTTAATAGTTCCGGGACTTCCCGCTAGGCTGCGTGCACACACGAATCAACGGCGATATACAATTTTAAGTGGCGTACTATTGGAGAGGCCTATGTCCAGCAGTGGACTGCGATAGGCTGATGATGATGTAGAACAGTAATGGCTGGGGAGCCCTGTGTATGTGTGCGTCTAATTTCGCTCGTCAGGCAAAAAATAAGTGTTTATTTAAATATTTAGCTTTTCTAACACATTTTTGTTGCTATTCTATATTCTATATAAGATTCTCATCGCAATTATATCATTTTATCAATAAAAACATAAGAATAAATGCGTAAAAACCTTCAAATGAGTAAGCCCTTTTCAATAGGTAATAGACACGGTAACTTTTTGAGTAACACTATTCAAAATTACGCATGATTTATGCCTCAATTCGTATTGATAGTGGTTCCTAAAATAAGTATAATAAGTAAAATATAACAACAAACTACCTTCAAAACCACCTTATCGGCAAAAAATCAATTTTAAGAGGCACTTGAAAGATCGCGTTACGTCATCGTCAACTTTGAAATTGGAACTCGTTTTTTTTACGGCTCTTGAAGCGCACTTGACAAACGAATGTTTTAAAATGTTGTTCGTATAAAGCAAATGCATAACAAACCTTTCTAGACTTCATTATAATAACTTTAATACCCAAAATTAATTAAAATGCAAGTTAACTGCGGAAAACATGGATCCGTGTGTGCCGCACCGACGGGACAAACATGGATCCGTGTTGCCGCACCCGAGAGGTTAATCTTTCGGATGCGCGAACGGGTACTTCCGGTTACATGCACCGTGCGGAGAAATTGCAAAATTTTGCAGCACGGTGCATGGTGTACGAAAATGATCAAATCTTTTCAAAAACAATGCTCGGTGGTTATAAAAGTGATTATTTTTCAAAAGATGGATAACAAGCGTACATGTTTATGCCATATTTTATTACTAAACTAATGTTATCGCTTTATTATTTACTCACAATTGAGCCAAGTATTAATTTACGCACCTATTGTGTTAATAAACATGGTTTTAATATTTTATGTGGTTTATTATTCATTTTACTAATTATCCTCATAAAGTTCGATAACTAAGCTATCTACTGATATAAAAAACACTATAACTGCAGTAAAAATTCATTGAGAAACATATTTGTAAAAATCACATTTCGCTGTCGAGATATTCGCCATTTTGTCACTTTACAATCAAACTATTATTTGCGCCGAACACCAAATTACATAGTATTTATATGAAGAAATAGTGTTTTTTAGTTAAATAATTTATTTTTTTAGTTAACTAGTGCAAAAGACAGGAACAATACATAAAAAAAACAACCTATTTATCAAGTTATTTAAAAAAAGGACTCGTTTGCTAGACCAGTTTTCATTTATTATTTTTAAGTTCTGAGAATTCTCTAAACTCTATGAAAATGACTGAATGCTAAAGAGAACAAACTGATCGTTCTATTATGTGACACACAAAGTCTATGGTCAATACAAAATAATTTAGTAAAACATAAACAAAGATCAGTTTACGTCTTGTTCATTGTCCGTCACTACTGTGTATGTGTGGGTGTTAATAGTTCCGGGACTTCCCGCTAGGCTGCGTGCAAACACGAATCAACGGCGATATACAATTTTAAGTGGCGTGCTATTGGAGAGGCCTATGTCCAGCAGTGGACTTCGATAGGCTGATGATGATGTAGAACAGTAATGGCGTGGGAGCCCTGTGTATGTGTGCGTCTAATTTCGCTCGTCAGGCAAAAAATGAGTGTTTATTTAAATATTTAGCTTTTCTAACACATTTTTGTTGCTATTCTATATTCTATATAAAATTCTCATCGCAATTATATCATTTTATCAATAAAAACATAAGAATAAATGCGTAAAAACCTTCAAATGAGTAAGCCCTTTTCAATAGGTAATAGACTCGGTAAATTTTTGAGTAACACTATTCAAAATTACGCATGATTTATGCCTCAATTCGTATTGATAGTGGTTCCTAAAATAAGTATAATAAGTAAAATATAACAACAAACTACCTTCAAAACCACCTTATCGGCAAAAAATCAATTTTAAGAGGCACTTGAAAGATCGCGTTGCGTCATCGTCAACTTTGAAATTGGAACTCGTTTTTTTTACGGCTCTTGAAGCGCACTTGACAAACGAATGTTTTAAAATGTTGTTCGTATAAAGCAAATGCATAACAAACCTTTCTAGACTTCATTATAATAACTTTAATACCCAAAATTAATTAAAATGCAAGTTACCTGCGGAAAACATGGATCCGTGTGTGCCGCACCGACGGGACAAACATGGATCCGTGTTGCCGCACCCGAGAGGTATAAAACTTAGTAGAGAGTATTTTATTACGGAATTAAAAAAATGCACAAAATCAATTGACTACAGATTATAGACATAAACTTCAGACTAATTCTCGGGATAAATTTTCCAATTTCAACACTCTCACCAAATTTGAACCCTTTTACTTACTCTTAAGTACATACATATTTTTAGAACATATACTACAGTCTGAACTCAAAAAACCAGACATAAAACACAACCAAGTTAGCCAATTGTAGCTAAAATTTAATAGTAAGTTTTATACAGTGTTAACAAACAATGTTAATTCCTTAATACCAATTTTACTCCTAAGATACTGGAACTTAACTCTAGGCAAAGCTTTAGTAAATATATCAGCATATTTTTCTTTGGTACAAACAATTTAAATCTATTTATTTTTCATTATACTTTTCCTTAACCCATTAACCGCCAAAGTCGGATTAATCCGACAAATATTTTCGTGTCCATTTCGCCAGCGTCGTATATAAACGACCAAATACACCATCACTTTTAATTTTAATTTTTTATTTAATTATGCTGTATTCTATGAAAAATATGTTTGTATAAGGTAAATAGTTATACAACTAGTAATATAATAATGTAATCAATATATGTCTTTTAATTATATGCCGTAATAACAGTTTTAAAAGTTCGATGAATTACTATAATATTTTTTCGGAATTTGCATTGACCTACAGCGCCAGCGACGGTAAAATACGACATTAGGGACGGGACTCATACCAAAGTTTAGTAATACTAAAATTAATGTAATTAAAAATATTTCGCGCTAAACTGACTAATTAGTATAATAAAACGTGTCTTTGTAAATATTTATGAGTGTTTCATTTAATTCCTTTGAAATGGAGTAAATTTACTAGATAAATATCAGCAACTGCATAGGTGGTCACATCCCTAGTGCGTGCGGGTCGAATCAAATTTGATCAGTACGCTCACCGCCACGGTCGGATATACACGACCACTGCTTACGTCATAAGCGTGTAGTGCATTCTGGAATTTTCCATTAGTGTTGTGAATAAGTGTCGTTTATTCATCGATACATTTTTTTTTTGGAACGAAGTTCCTTATCGCGCGATATGAACGAAAAAACGAAGGGGGCTAGACGGAAATTGTCGCGACATAATTTGTTGTCACGACACTTTTTGTAGTCACGACACTTTTGGCTATTTTAAATTTTATTTGTTATTAGTTTATTTTTCATTGCTTGAAGCAACCCAGATACTGAGATAGATAATGATGATATGTATATATAAAAGTTCGAAATCTTATCTATCTATTATATATATATATATATATATATAGTATATATATATATATAGTATATATATATATATAGTATATATATATATAGATATATATATATATATATATATATATATATATATACTATATATATATATATATATAATAGATAGATAAGATTTCGAACTTTTATATATACATATCATCATTATCATTTCATCATGTTCATCAATTCATCATTTTCATCACTTTCATCATTTTCATCATCTTCATCGTTTTCATCACTTTCATCATTTTCATCATTTTCATCATCTTCATCATTTTCATCATTTTCATCAATTCATCATCTTCATCACTTTCATCATTTTTATCATTTTCATAATCTTCATCATTTTCACCATTATCATCATTATCATTATTATTATTATTAATATTATTGTGTACACATATATCATAAAACTAGAAATTACGTAAAATATTGAAGTAAATATAATATTTGTATCGTCTTTCTATTTCGAACTTCGTTCCATCCGGGTGTCCCTTGACATCTCTCAAGTTTTTTTTTTATACTATCACCTCCAATGTTAATTTGGAGCCTACTTTAAAACTAATCCTTCCATACAAGTTCTCGCTTTTATGCCTCTCGTACTTCTATTCCACATACTTATTCTTTCTCTCACTCTGCCTTTCATGCTTTGTTCCAGGTGGGATGCCTGTATTATATTATTCTTTGCTGAACTATTTTTATTATTTTTATTATATTTAAATTATACTATTATTTATTATACTATTATTATTTGTTTATATGTCTGCTTTTTCATCGATACATTGACTATATGGAAATTGCATATTAATTATTATGACGACTGCTGAAGAGCTAATAAGAATTCTAGAAGGTAGAAAAAAAAAAGGAAAAAAGAAAAAGGAAGAAAATAAATCTGAATAATGCAAATACTGTAATAAATCCTCTAAATCTCTATAAACTTTGTTTTAATTCTTTTAAAAACCTGAAAAGTTTGCCAGAAGCCATAGCGAAAATAAACCGGGATATGATAGCGCTTAAAGACTGGTCAGGCAAATTTGGCTTGAAAGTAAATCCAGCAAAATGCCATGCTATTATTGTAGGGTCCTCGCGCATGGTAAACCGGATAGATACCTAAGTGTACTCTCCCTGTGAAAGTGATGAATGCGGAGACCAGTCGAGGTGAAAGCATCTGGGGGATGTCTACGTCTAGCTGTGCATTTTTTGTAGCAGATGTGATACGTTGGTGTATATGCAGGTGTTACTAACCATGATCACATAACATTGTTACGAACTATCGATCTTCAAAAAGTGCATAAAGCACATCCCTATTTTATGTAGGTATTTATTAATAGTTTACTGTGCCTGGAGCTAAGGGCACGAAAACTGATACGTCGTTTGGCGGTTAAAGGGTTAATGAAATTATATTTAACATCAATGTGCTTACAACGTTTGTGATAGTCCACATTTAAACATATAGAATTCTGATTAAATCCACCAATATCTAGTAACATTCTCTTTAACCACAAAGCTTCTTTTGTCACAGAATATATAATACAACCAAAAATATTGATTCAGAGGTTGTGGACTAAGGGAGTTGATTGCGACCAATCCGTACCTGATGATCTTAACCAAAGTTGGTGTGAAATTACTAGGAACTTACCTTTGCTTGCAGAGTTTCATATTCCCCATAGAGTTCTATGTGATTCACCAACGTCAATTCGCATATGGAGATTGTGATTATATAAGGTGTTTAAATGACAACAATGAGATAATTGTTCATAAATAAAGTGTACTTTAAGTATGTTGTGTTTTTATTATAACCTCTGATATTACCTACAATTATTAGTTACTTATGAAATAAAAAAGCACTTATACCGTCACAAAATAAACTTTGCCAAGCAGCTATACTAACGTGAGCTACGAATGATATCTGTTAACTCTGCCTCGAACACGCTGTAGAAATTTTCCACAGTAGCACTGATATTTCACAATTTAAGCAATGGCATGTCATTAAAAAGTACTTATACCATCACAAAATAAACTTTGTCACAAACTGTCTGGTGCAGTAGTTGGTCCAGTGTCCTATGTTACGATATACCGTCGATGAGAGATGCTCTCAACGTAGAAGTGTTTGGTGTTGGCTTAGCACCATGCAGCTTGAACACACTCTCAATCAGTGATAGCTCCGTTGATGTTGTGTCTAGACCACAAAATGCACACCAATCGTTAACAAGCATTCCAGCTGCAATAACGTCACTGCCTCTATTTATTGTGCCTGCAACTAACGGTACTTGTAGCAGGGATGATAGTTCATCCTGATCCTGGATAGTGGTTTTAGGGTGGACGAGACCACCGCGATTACTTAGCGCCACATACGATCCAACTAGAGCATTACTAGCAATGGTATGTCTAAATACCTCCACATCTAATGTGTCTGCCAATATTTCTTCTGTGCCGCTGTCTAGGTCCGGATGCACGAGGGCCACGTGGTCATTACACGCTATCACGTTACCAAGAGCGCTCAGCCGTTCTTCCACTCGCTGCACCTTGACTTTGTCCGGTAGACTGTTTCTAATATGTTGTAATTCCCTGTCTGTTGTGTACGAGGGCACTAGTAGTCCGTTTTTGTTGCCGACGGTCATGCGACCGATGATGCGACAACCAGCTATGCTAACGTGAGCTACAGGAATTATATCTGCTAACTCTGCCTCGAACACGCTGTAGAAATTTTCTGATCCGCCAATTGCAACAAGGCAATAAGAATTTGTTAGTTTGCTGAATACTCCCACTTCATTATTGCTTTCATATTGCACGCGGACTGCCATGTTTTGTACAAGAAAAAGCTTCTTCTCGTTCTTTTGATGAAATGGCAACCAGCCAGATCACGCGGATCACCTATTACTGCCAATGGCTTCAATTAAAGTCTTCGAGTTTTCAAATCTTCGTCGTGATGAAATTAATGATAAAAAGTATATAACATGTGGATGACATGAAACGGGGACCGTCTTTCGAAAGAAAAGGCTTCACTCACGCAGGCTTGTGAAAAAAAAATCGATTATTTTAAAAATCGATTAATAATCGATTTTTTAAAAATCGATTTTAATACGTGATTTTATTTTAATGAATAATCGATTTTTATAATAATCGATTATTTTTTTAATGAACTATACTACTTTACCGACATTTGATTGTTATGTCATTCATTGTTCGTTGGTGAAACTTCATTCATTTTTCAAACGACAATTTCGAAAGTTTTTAGTCATATTAAAGAAACTTTTAGTCTCGTTTTTAACAATGTCTACGACTTAGTTGGCTTCAATATTTTCATGTTGACAATAAATCTGGCAACGCTAAATGTAAATATTGCACTAAAATTTTAAAAACGTGTTGTAATACTACCAATTTAAAACAGCACATAGAAAGGAAACACTCTAGTATCATAAGTAGTATTGAAAATAAACAGGTAAGTACCTACAATTTGGCTTTAATTACAATTATTAATTACAAATAAACTGGACCACTTTTTATACAAATACTAAACTGTCAATGATTCGTTGTTTTAACGAATAATTATAATAAGATCACTTGCAGATAATAAGATTGCTATATTACAAAATTCATTTACCTATCGATTTTGCACGGACTTAAAAGATAAATGTTTCGTTAGCTTGTCAGTTAGTGATTTATTTAAGAATTGTTATATTTTTTGTTAAATTTTAAGTACCTTTTATGTTCTGTTTTAGTTTAACTATTATAAAGTAACTAAATACTTTTTGTTATATTGCTATCTCTCTCAGCCTATTGCCGTCCACTGCTGAACGAAGGCCTCCCCCAAAGAGCGCCAACCATCCCTGTCCCGGGCAGCCCGCATCCATCCGTTGCCAGCCATTTTCTTCAAGTCGTCGGTCCATCGTGCCGCAGGGCGCCCTACACTGCGTTTGCCTAAACGTGGTCTCCACTCTAAGACCTGTCGGCTCCAACGACCATCAGTCCGCCTGGAGACATGACCGGCCCACTTCCACTTCAGCGTGCTGATCCTGCGTGCGATATCGGTTACTCCAGTTCTCTTTCGGATTGTCTCGTTACGGATCTTATCGAGTAGAGAAACACCCAGCATCGCACGCTCCATTGCACGCTGAGCGACCTTAAATTTATGGACCAGTCCAACGGTGAGTGTCCACGTCTCGGCTCCATACGTCATTACGGGCAAGACGCACTGGTCAAAAGCCTTGGTTTTCAGTGATTGTGGGATCGACGACTCGAAGATATGACGAAGCTTCCCATACGCTGCCTAGCCTAAACGAATTCTTCTATCGGCCTCTCGATCGAAGTTGTGGCGGCCGAGTTGAATAGTTTGGCCAAGATAGACGTATTCTTGCACAACTCCGATACTAACACCATTAACGGCCACGGGACTCGGCAGCACATGCATATTATGCATGACTTTGGTCTTATCACTGTTCATTCGGAGTCCCACTCGTCTTGAAGAATTGTCCAAGCCACTCAGCATTTCCTCGATATCTTGCAACGACTCTGCCAAGACAACAATATCGTCCGCAAATCGCAAGTGTGAGATGTATTGACCGTTAATATTGATTCCCCGTCCGTTCCAATCGAGTGTTTTGAAGACATCTTCCAGTGCATTGGTAAACAGTTTCGGAGAAATAATGTCTCCTTGTCTAACCCCACGATGCAAGGGAATTGGTCTTGTGCTCTGTTCTTGTACTTGGACGGTCATCGTAGCGGCTTCGTACAGACATCTCAACACTTGGACATATCGGGAGTCAACCAGGCACCTCTGCATGGCTTCCAGAACAGCCCAGGTCTCGATGGTGTCGAAGGCTTTCTCATAGTCCACATACGCTAGGCAGAGAGGTTGGTTATATTCCTCTGTCTTCTAAATGATTTGCCTTAATGTGTGTATGTGGTCCACGGTGCTGAAGCCTTTTCGAAACCCAGCCTGCTCTACAGGCTGGAAGTCATCAAATTTTTGGGCAAGACGATTTGAAATGACCCTCGAGAACAACTTATACACATGACTCAGGAGTGATATTGGGCGGTAGTTCTTCAGTAGGCTTTTATCTCCTTTTTTGAAGAATAGTACTACCACGCTCCTGCTCCATGCCTCCGGTGTAGTGCCAGTATGTATGACGGAGTTAAATAACTTTGAGAACTCTACCAGTATTGGGATTCCTCCGGCTTTTAGGAGCTCAATTGTAACTCCTTCTTCACCCGGAGCTTTGTTGTTGCTAAGTTGTTCGAGCGCCATTCCAACCTCGCCCAGATCGATGTCGGGAAGCTCGTCCGTAAGGTGGCGAATTAGTCTGGCACGCGGGTCATCTACGCTGTGGGTATCAGGTGGGCAGGTTCGCGAGGTGTATAAATCCTCATAAAATCTCTCGACTTCAGCGAGAATATCTGTTTTAGAGGTGACGGTGGTGCCTTGTGCTGTTTGGAGCTTGGACAGGTGACTGCAGGAGGCCTTAGGCTTGTGAAATACTTTTGAGCCTCTATTCCGCGCAATCGCATCCTTGATGGTCCGCGTATTTGCTTGACGAATATCACGTCTTATCAGCCTCTTTATCTGCTTATTTAGTACCTGCCGCTCCGATGGTGTGGCGTTTACTGATTCTCGTCTTTTCCTCATG
This sequence comes from Spilarctia lutea, assembly GCA_916048165.1. Classification (NCBI taxonomy): domain Eukaryota; kingdom Metazoa; phylum Arthropoda; class Insecta; order Lepidoptera; family Erebidae; genus Spilarctia; species Spilarctia lutea. Next base: position 751,397 of record OU696480.1, read on the forward strand.
AGATCCAGAGTCTCGTTGGTAAGCTTTGACTTGCGTCTAGGGCTCTTCGGTCGAAAATGGTCATATCCCACCTCGCGAACAACGCGTACCAGGTTATTGGTGACGTCGTCTACGTCCTGCGCGGTTTCCAGGTCAGTGAATCGGTTTCGGAGTTCCAATTGGAAGTTTTCACATCCAGCCTCGATCTGGAGCAGAGATGGTCTAAGAGTCGACTTCATGAGGCGTGCCCGTTCTGTTTTAATAGACAAGCTCAGGGTGCCTCTTACGAGTCGATGATCGCTACCGGTATTAAACCTGTTGATCACAGAGACATCCCTGAATAAATGACGCTTGTTTGTGATGATGAAGTCGATCTCATTCTTGGTCACATTATCGGGGCTTCGCCAGGTCCACTTCCTTTGTGGCTTCTTCTGAAAAAAGGTGTTCATTAGATAGAGCTCCTGTGCTTCGAGGAAGTTTACCAGCCTTTGCCCCCGGTGGTTTCTACATCCGTACCCAAAAGGTCCGATTCTCGATTCACCATACTCCTGTACTCCCGCTTTTGCATTGAAGTCGCCCATGACAACCATATGGGAAGTGTTGGTACGAGACATAGCCTTGACTATGTCTTCGTACATGGTTTCGACCTCGTCGTCAGGATGTGACGTCGTGGGAGCATAAACTTGTACAACTGTCAAGGAATACCTTTTGGATAATTTTAAGACAAGGTACGCTACCCTTGACGACACACTGCCAACTTCTTCCACGCTGCTCCTGAGCGACTTATGGACCATAAAACCGACGCCACCTTGGGATGCTTGGTCTCCCTCTCGGAAGTAGAGGAGGTGGCCGGAATCTAGGACTACTGTATCCTCTCCCTGTCTTCGGACTTCTGATAGCCCCAGAATGTGCCAATTTATATGACTCACCTCCGCTTCCAATTCTGCCAGGCGATCGTCCAGCCGCAGAGTGCGTCCATTGTACGTCGCCAAATATAGTCGCCGGTGGTACCCTGCCGTAACCCGGGGACTCTTAGCACCCCCTGTCGCACCGTTACCGTGGCCGGTACCGTGACCAGGAATAGTACGACTACCGGGAACTGGGGGCCGTGGTATGAGGTTAACAGTCATGTGGGGGGAAAATGCCATAGTCACCACGCTTGGCGAGCGGGTTGGTGACCGCAGTGGCGAGAATCATTATCTGCTGACGCTGCTGCCCGACAACAGTACCGAATTTAGTGATTCTTGCAGTTGTGTGGTTATACCGCCACGAGTCGGTCGCCAGAGCCTCGTCCGTTATTTAGCAGGGTGTACCACGTGCAGGTGAGGTTGACGATACGAGACCTAAGGTGGTAGGTGGCTCCGCTTACTCCCCGCTATATTGCTATCTGGGCTTACCAAAACCGGCTCCAGCTGAAAATCAGCGTCTCAGCTCCGGCCGAGGCATTTATGCTGAGCTGGACACCGTTTCGGGTAAAAAATTCATAAATTGTTTTTAATTGTGCTTTATGTAACTACTAGCGACCCGCCCCGGCTTCGCACGGGTGCAATGCTGATAGTAAATACACGTTGTATATAAAACATAGCTGACCCACGCAACCTCGTTTGCGTCTTATATAGCCCGTAGCATGAATATTTTCGCAAAATAAGTAACTTTTCTGGTTGATTTTTACACCTTGTGTCCGAAAAACCCAAATATCTTACGGAACCCTATTTTTTTCCAAAATAAAATATAGCATATGTTACTCGTGGATAATGTAGCTTTCGAATGGTGAAAGAATTTTTAAAATCGGTCCAGTAGTTTTTGAGCCTATTCATTACAAACATACAAAAATAGGTACAAATCTTTCCTCTTTATAATATTAGTATAGATATAATATATACTATTCTTAATGTTAACATATGATTTTCACTCCGAATAAATATTTTCTATTCTATTCTATTTATGTTGGCCCAACATACTCTGAAGGGGTAAAGAAAAACATTTTAATTTGAATCTTTTGTAATTTGATTGTTCTAAAACTTTAATTTGTGTTGATTATACAGGGTCTGTCGTAAATAATGGATAAGTCGTAAACTGGAGTTGGTCCGGCTATGAGACTATTAGAAAATCGTATCTTTTTGCCAGGGTTTCTAACCGTATGGAAATGGCGTAGACTTTTATGTTTTTTTATAAATTTCGCTACTCTTTGCATTCATTCCGTTGCCATTTCGTTAAATTTAGGTATTTCTGTGTCATTTTTTTTGTATTATAGTCTTGAAGATGTGTATTATTTAGTTTTAGTACTGTTTTAGGCGTTTTTAACGTTGGTCATTTTCAAAATTGTCATTTTAAGATTTTTTATGTTTTTGTTTTACTTAGGGTCAACTTTTGATCATTTACTGTGTAAAAAAAAAGTACGGCGCTATAGCTGCCCATGATCTTAATAAATTATCTAGTATGTGTAGATTCTAAAAAGGTATAACAATGCATACTTCACAAGTAATATTAAGCTACATGAGCGAGATCAATATCAAGGTGAGAAAATATTTTTTTCATGTAATGTTGTAAATGGTTATAAAACTTCGTCATAATGATTTATTTCTGCCAAGATTCTTTACACAAACACTATGGGGCCACTATTAAGGATATTCAAAGAAAACTAGGTAGTTTTTTGTCAAAAAAATTTCATGCCTCCTCATTTCATAAAGGTGTTTAATTTTAAAATTGATGTGCTCTAATAGTTACATGCGACAAACATGTTACAAGTTTATTCGTAAAAAGGATCATCAGGTAAAAAAATGAACAAAGACAGCAATACAAAGGGTCTCCCCGCGTGAAAAGGACATTGTTACTAGGCACACTGCATGATGCACCGTCCCTTTCACACTCACGATGTGTGAAAAGGTTAGCATGCGTTTAGCTAGGGCGCACTCCTGATACATCTCTCAGTGTGATTTTGACCATCGCATGTGCTCTCGTTTTCATTACTGTCGTCAATTTGTTACTGCTTTCTAATATCGGACTTAGATTTTCTTTGTGATTTGGACTTGTTAACCTGGTGATATTGACAACTCAGCTCTCATTTATGGGCATCGTGTTGTGCTATCGATTGCACGTGTTATTTTGGAAAATTTTGTATATCATGCCTCAACAATACACGCCGGCCGAATACGTAAACATGCATTACATTTATGGTTTATGTGATGGCAACGCCAATAGAGCTGCTAGAGTTTATCGGGAAAAATATCCAAATGCCCGGCATCCTGACTATCGTGTCTTCATAAGAGTGCACAACACATTTTTGGAAGGACGATTTCCTGGGACCGGCGTAGGCGGGGCGAGTGAAGGACGACCACAACGCCACAGTGCAGCCGAAGTACTGGAAATAGTTGCAGAAGACCCTGGTACGTCCATAAGTGTAATTTCAAGGCGCACCGGTATACCTCAAAAATCTGTACACAGGATTTTAAAAAGGCATGAATTATATCCCTATCATTATCAAAGGGTCCAAACATTAATGCCAAGGGACGCTGCTGCGAGAATAACATTTTGTCGCATAATGCTGCGAAAGATGAGGGAAGACCAAAGTTTTTTTAATAAAATTTTATGGAGTGACGAGTCAACGTGTCGAAAAGATGGTTTTTTGAATCTTCACAACATACACAGCTGGCAACTCGAAAACCCAAGACTTATCCGAGAAGACCGATCGCAATATCAATTTAAAATTAATTTATGGACTGGCATTATTAATGGCCATTGGTCATTTCAAAATCATTGGTCCATTCGAATTGCCGGCAATATTAAATGCGGATATGTATTTGAATTTTTTAGCAAATACTTTACCTAGTTTACTGCAAGACGTCCCACAAGAGATAAGAAATGAGATGTGGCTACAAAATGATGGGTGTCCAGCACATTACGCTGTTCGTGTCAGGGAACATTTAAATAATACTTATCCAGATAGATGGATAGGGCGATTGGGGCCAATTTTATGGCCTCCACGTTCGCCAGACCTGAACCCCTTGGACTTCTTTTACTGGGGCTGTATAAAAGAAAAAGTATACAGTGAAACAATAAGTTCTGTAGAAGAGTTGCGTGCGCGCAATCAAGTAGCAGCGAGAAAAATTGAAGAAGCCGGTTATGTGCGCCGGATTAAGCGATCGTTTATTAGGCGATGTAGAGCGTGCATAGCTGCCGGCGGAGGACACTTCGAACATTTAGTTTAAGTTGTTGAATAAATATTTTTACGTACTAAAACAACCTAGTTTTCTTTTGAATATCCTTAATAGTGACCCCATAGTGTTTGTGTAAAGAATCTTGGCAGAAATAAATCATTATGACGAAGTTTTATAACCATTTACAACATTACATGAAAAAAATATTTTCTCACCTTGATATTGATCTCGCTCATGTAGCTTAATATTACTTGTGAAGTATGCATTGTTATACCTTTTTAGAATCTACACATACTAGATAATTTATTAAGATCATGGGCAGCTATAGCGCCGTACTTTTTTTTTACACAGTAAATGATCAAAAGTTGACCCTAAGTAAAACAAAAACATAAAAAATCTTAAAATGACAATTTTGAAAATGACCAACGTTAAAAACGCCTAAAACAGTACTAAAACTAAATAATACACATCTTCAAGACTATAATACAAAAAAAATGACACAGAAATACCTAAATTTAACGAAATGGCAACGGAATGAATGCAAAGAGTAGCGAAATTTAAAAAAAACATAAAAGTCTACGCCATTTCCATACGGTTAGAAACCCTGGCAAAAAGATACGATTTTCTAATAGTCTCATAGCCGGACCAACTCCAGTTTACGACTTATCCATTATTTACGACAGACCCTGTATAAGAACTTACTATTTCTGTTGTTTATTTGTAATGAATAAATCTATTGATATATTATTTATGGCATTTATTTTGAAATTAAGGAAAAATCGATTAATATAAAAAAATCGATTATTTTTTTGAGAAATATCGATTATTTATTAATCGATTTTTCAAGCCAAAGAAAAAATCGATTTATTATAAATCGATTTTTTATGTACAATGTCACATCCCTACACTCACGTGGGTAAAATAAACGAGGTTCTCTTTGAGTGCGGTGTAGGCAGTGTTGCCAACCCCAGCATAGAGCAAAACTGTAGATATGCTTGAAAAAAAATGTAGAAAACTGTAAATCTACATCTTTGTCTTTTTATTATTTAATGATAGTAATAAATAGAATAATTTATAGGGTGGGAATTATAAACATGAAATATCATGTAATTAACCAACTTTTGTTCAAATTTAAATGTCAAAAGTCGCAAAGAAATAAAATTAGTAATACTTAAAAACTGGTATTGATATGCTAATCCAACGATATTTGAGGAAGCTTGCTTTAAAACTACCATACGTGACTGCCGGTGCTTTAAAACAATGAGATAGTAGGTGATGATACATGTTAGATAGTATCACTAGCTACTATCTCATTTTCAATTTGTAATTCTTCTTGGTTTTCCGATTTACCTTTATTTTTGTTGAAATCGTACATATTTTATAGAATTTTTTGAAATGGTCATTTGTCACATTGAACGCAAAACAATTTTTAAAATCTGATTTTGTGTGCAAGATACCTTTTATTGTGGTCGTAGAAAGTTTATTTCTTAGATCCGTTTCATAACATTAATACTCGAAAACAAGCGTTCTACCGTATCAGTACTGTGCGGCAAACATAGCAGCTTTCTGGTTAAAGTATACAATAGTGTAAACATAGTAGAGCCGTCGCCTTTTTCAAATTTGGAGACATGCCACCAAAATTCTTTTACACTGAGCGTCTCAGTCTCGTGAAAATTAAAATTGGTCTTGCGAGGAGTTCTCCATTCTCTATCTAATTCTGTTATATTTTCTGGACAAATACATGGGAAAAAATATAATAGTTCAGAAATTGAAGTTATATGTTTTTTGCTTGAGATTTGCTGATTGTATTGTGCTATTCGCAAAAACGCCAGAGGACTTAAGCAGAATGTTAAACTTGCATTGGAAAGTGAAAAAGTAGGACTTAAATGAAATCCTGAAAAACCAAAGCAATGACGAATGGACATATAACCTGTTTAAACAGCTTTTAGGCGAATCATAAAGTGGTTATGTTGAAGAATATATAGAATACCGGACAGCTGATATCACCTAAAGATAACACAAACAGGTAAATCAAAAGCAGGATAGCAAACGGTTGGAAGAGGTATTGGAGCCTAAGAGAAGTAATGAAAGATAAAAACTTACAAATAACCACAAAGAGCAAATTATTCAATGTCTGCATCTTACCAATTTCAACATATGGATGCCAAACATAGGCCCTAACAAAAACATAACAAATAAAATTGCCACTTGCGAACGAGCAATGGAGAGGAGCATGGTAGGAGTAAGAGGGGAGATGCGAGTAGAATGAGGAATATCACCATTAGAAAAAAACCCAAGATACAAGAAGGAAGTGGTCGGGTCACATAATCCGAGGAAAGGCAAGTTAAGCAAAACACAATGGTATCCAAGGAAAAGTATGAGAAAAAGAGGTAGACAACAAAAAAGATTCCCATCTTTTTTGTTGACGATATCAGACAGGTTGCAGGTTACACAACATGGAGTAGAGTGGTCAGAGAGAGAAGAGAATGGAATAGGTTGGAGGAGGCCTTTGCCAACTGGCAAACAAGCACCAATTACGCGAATAATGTTAACTATGTAAATAATCATTAGTACAGCAGTTCAAGAAGCATGGAGTTGGAATGCTTTATACAACCGGTTTATTTAGAACTTACACAAGAAGACATAAACAAAGCCAAAGATGTCTTAAATGCAAAAGAACAAAAAATATTAAGTGTTGATATAAATGACGTGCGTTATTGGTGACATATGTTGGCGGAATGGTACCAAATTTAAGTAGATTGAAAAGAGACACTCAAGAGTTGGACGACGATAAACTGTAAATTTTTTACATGAAATGTATAGAGTTTTACTTTAAGGCAGTAGCTCAAATCAAACTAAGGTTTCCTTTCGATGATAAGAACGTTAGGCACTGCAGTGCTTACAGTTGTTGAACCTTCAAGCGATTTTACGTCATGATTTGAACAAAAAACATATAACTTCAATTTCTGAACTATTATATTTTTTGCCCATGTATTTGTCCTGAAAATATAACAAAATTAGATAGAGAATGGAGAACTCCTCGCAAGACCAATTTTAATTTTCACGAGACTGAGACGCCCAATGTAAAATAATTTTGGTGGCATGTTTCCAAATTTGGAAAAGGCGACGGCTCTGCTATTTTTACACTTTTGTATACTTTAATCAGAAAGCTGCTATGTTTGTCGCACAGTACTGCTACGGTAGAACGCTTGTTTTCGAGTATTAATGTTATGAAAACGAAACTAAGAAATAAACTTTCTACGACCACAATAAAAGGTATCTTGCACACAAAATCAGATATTAAAAATTGTTTTGAGTTCAACGTGACAAATGACCATTTGAAAAAAATCTATAAAAATATATACGATTTCAACAGTCACGTATGGTAGTTTTAAAGCAAGCTTCCTCAAATATCGTTGGATTAGCATTAGGGTGGAGCGAAAAAACTTTTTTCATTTAATGGTAATGTAATAGTGAAAATTCGGTGCCTTTTAGGATTAAATTAACTAATGCAAAATATTATTTAATTTGGTTTAGAACAACTGCCTCCGCATCGGCCTTGAAATTATGAAAATAGTTGGTATTAGACTCTATTAAGACGCCATGTTAATTGTAAGGTATTTAAATAAAAATAAAATTTTTGTATGAAAAACGGTTACTGCTATTTTGTATTTTCTACACAAATAACTTTAACTTCGAGTTAAAATTGAAAAAAGGGGATTGAGGGGGCGCGGGAATCGGCAATTAGCTACAATTGTCGTGTTGCGCGCGCGTCGCCTACAAGTTACAAAGTTTTCGGCAAAGCGGTAAAATACTTTTCGATATTTCAGCATGCAAGTGCAAAGAATTTTCTCAATGTATTTTGTCCTTAGGATAAAAAGGTACCTAAACAAGAGCAAGCTTTTTTAAATGATCAAAGAACGTCGCGAAATATGAAAATAAGCGGCATCGACGTAACTGCTACACGAAAGTTGCAAAAAACTTAAAAAAGGAAACATGAACGAGAAAATCACCCTGAGACATATATCTTTAAACACTTCAGCGTCAATTGATATGGATGTAGTAGTACTTCTTCGGCGGCATCATCAGCGTCAGAAAAGCCGGAAAGCATCATGATCGATCGCGTTCCTGAAAAAAAAAGAATACCTGTGATAGGTATGGGGTATCAGACAGAGCAGCAGCAGCAATAGCATCATCTGTATTGTTTGACATTGGATCTGAAGTTGAGGTTATCCATAGACACAAGTTACGCAGAGAGAGAACTAAAAATAGAGAAAAAATAATTAAAAATGCATCACATACAGAGCTATCGTCTTTGTACTTTGATGGCAGGAAAGATAAAACATTGAAGATTGTTAAAAAAGGTGGTAAATGCTATAGGACTACGCTTGTTGAGGAACATATCTCATTAATTCAAGAACCAGGATCCGTTTACATAGGGTACGTGGTACCTGACGTTGGCACATCGAAAGGAATAGAATCTGCGATAACAGGGTTTCTGCTACATGAAGAGATTTCTATAGATCACATTATGGCAATTGGTTGTGACGGTACGAATGTCAATACAGGAAAATACGGTGGAATCATAAGACTTCTTGAGAATAGATTACAAAAACCACTTCAATGGATATGCTGTTTGCTGCACATGAACGAATTGCCTTTAAGACACATTTTTCTTCATCTTGACGGGTGTACTTCGGGACCTAAATCTTATGTTGGTCCAATAGAAAAACTCTAGAAATCTGCGAAAAGCTGCCTGTCAAAAAATTTACATGCATCGAAGGACAATTGCTACAAGAAATGGCCAAAGATCTAAGAACAGATCAACAGTACTTGTATAAAATAATTACTGCAGTAATTACAGGTGAATTCCCAGAAGATCTTTAAAATAAATCTCCAGGCAAACTACCACATGCCCGTTGGTTGACGCGTGCTAACCGAATACTACGTTTGTATGTAGGAACTGAAGAACCATCAGAAAATTTAAAAATTCTGGCTACTTTTGTTGTTAAAGTTTACGCGCCTTCTTGGTACTTAACAAAAAATAAACCATCATGCAAAAATGGCACGCGTCATCTGTTTAATATTATTATGGCCTCTAGATACCTACCAGAAACTTTAAAAAAGGTTATAGATTCGGTTATTCAAAGAAATAGCTATTTTGCGCATCCCGAAAGCATTCTTCTTGCGATGATAACAGATGACAGGAAACACATTAGAGAGTTGGCAGCGCGACGCATACTAAAGGCTCGCAATAAGACACAACCTACAATACCTAGATTGTTTCAAGTGCCGTTGATCAATTTTAATGCTTCGACATATATTGATTTAATAGATTGGCAGGAAAACTTAACCGAACCACCAATTTTGAAAAATGTGTCTGACCAAGATTTTCAGTACATCGTCGACACTGATGGTGACAGCGAACTATTATTTTTAAAGCTTCCCTGCATTTTTTTTCAAGCATATCTACAGTTTTGCTCTATGCTGGGGTTGGCAACACTGCCTACACCGCACTCAAAGAGAACCTCGTTTATTTTACCCACGTGAGTGAAGCCTTTTCTTTCGAAAGACGGTCCCCGTTTCATGTCATCCACATGTTATATACTTTTTATCATTAATTTCATCACGACGAAGATTTGAAAACTCGAAGACTTTAATTGAAGCCATTGGCAGTAATAGGTGATCCGCGTGATCTGGCTGGTTGCCATTTCATCAAAAGAACGAGAAGAAGCTTTTTCTTGTACAAAACATGGCAGTCCGCGTGCAATATGAAAGCAATAATGAAGTGGGAGTATTCAGCAAACTAACAAATTCTTATTGCCTTGTTGCAATTGGCGGATCAGAAAATTTCTACAGCGTGTTCGAGGCAGAGTTAGCAGATATAATTCCTGTAGCTCACGTTAGCATAGCTGGTTGTCGCATCATCGGTCGCATGACCGTCGGCAACAAAAACGGACTACTAGTGCCCTCGTACACAACAGACAGGGAATTACAACATATTAGAAACAGTCTACCGGACAAAGTCAAGGTGCAGCGAGTGGAAGAACGGCTGAGCGCTCTTGGTAACGTGATAGCGTGTAATGACCACGTGGCCCTCGTGCATCCGGACCTAGACAGCGGCACAGAAGAAATATTGGCAGACACATTAGATGTGGAGGTATTTAGACATACCATTGCTAGTAATGCTCTAGTTGGATCGTATGTGGCGCTAAGTAATCGCGGTGGTCTCGTCCACCCTAAAACCACTATCCAGGATCAGGATGAACTATCATCCCTGCTACAAGTACCGTTAGTTGCAGGCACAATAAATAGAGGCAGTGACGTTATTGCAGCTGGAATGCTTGTTAACGATTGGTGTGCATTTTGTGGTCTAGACACAACATCAACGGAGCTATCACTGATTGAGAGTGTGTTCAAGCTGCATGGTGCTAAGCCAACACCAAACACTTCTACGTTGAGAGCATCTCTCATCGACGGTATATCGTAACATAGGACACTGGACCAACTACTGCACCAGACAGTTTGTGACAAAGTTTATTTTGTGATGGTATAAGTACTTTTTAATGACATGCCATTGCTTAAATTGTGAAATATCAGTGCTACTGTGGAAAATTTCTACAGCGTGTTCGAGGCAGAGTTAACAGATATCATTCCTGTAGCTCACGTTAGTATAGCTGCTTGGCAAAGTTCATTTTGTGACGGTATAAGTGCTTTTTTATTTCATAAGTAACTAATAATTGTAGGTAATATCAGAGGTTATAATAAAAACACAACATACTTAAAGTACACTTTATTTATGAACAATTATCTCATTGTTGTCATTTAAACACCTTATATAATCACAAGCTCCATATGCGAATTGACGTTGGTGAATCACATAGAACTCTACGGGGAATATGAAACTCTGCAAGCAAAGGTAAGTTCCTAGTAATTTCACACCAACTTTGGTTAAGATCATCAGGTACGGATTGGTCGCAATCAACTCCCTTAGTCCACAACCTCTGAATCAATATTTTTGGTTGTATTATATACGGTTAAGTCCATAACTCCAAAGGACCCAAAAAGTTTTAAAGTTTGTGACTTTATAAATCTTTTTGTTATTGTATCCCTAAATGAAGGTATTTTCACAGGAAAATGAAAGTTATCGTAATTAGGATCCCAGCCTAGGCCTAGAGTATTGAAAGATTTCCTTTAGGTAAGGTAAGTCATTGCTTTATATTTTCTTTTAAATCATGAAACAAATAAGATATATTGGTTTTGTACTTTCGTAGGGGAAAACAGGCTGAATTTAAAACCGTTGAGACCATATTTTGTATGTATGTTAACTGACTTTCGCTATCTGCACCTGTTATTAAATCATCAACCAGAAAGTCATTGTGTACTGAAAAGTGTCAAATTTTTAAAATCTGTACAATCGAACTTTGACAAAGTTGTTCAGTATAACCTCAAAACTAGGCGTGCGTTTTCAGCATATTTCATGGCCAAAAATGTCTTCAAATAATAAGATGGCACTGATAGAAAAGCTGACTGATAAAATTGAAGCTTATAGTGATGCAGATTTTGCTACAGACAGTGCCACTCGCCGCCATAACATGGACAACACCACCACCATGCTTTATCCACCACAGAGGCCAAATTTGTCTGCTTGTTCTGCGACAAAAGAAGCTTTGTGGTTAAAGAGAATGGTACTAGATATTGGTGAATTTAATCAGAATTCTATATGTTTAAATGTGGACTATCACAAATGTTGTAAGCACATTGATGTTAAATATAATTAATTTCATTAAGGAAAAGTATAATGAAAAACAAATAGATTTTTAGTTATGTTTGTACCAAAGAAAAATATGCTGATATATTTATTAAAGCTTTGCCTAGAGTTAAGTTCCAGTATCTTAGGAGTAAAATTGGTATTATTCAAATTTGGTTGTTAACACTGTATAAAACTTACTATTAATTTTAGTTACAATTGGCTAACTTGGTTGTGTTTTATGTCTAGATTTTTGAGTTCAGACTGTAGTATATGTTCTAAAAATATGTATGTACTTAAGAGTAAGTAAAAGGCTTCAAATTTGGTGAGTGTTGAAATTTGAAAATTGAACCCGAAAATTAGTCTGTAGTTGTCTATAGTCTTTGTGTATTTTTTTAATTCCTTAATAAAATACTCTCAACTAAGTTTTGTTAAACAGAACAATTTATTTTTCATTTAATTAAACAAAGACAATGTAACTTGGTAAGAACTGTGCACGGATTTGAGGTAAGTAACACAACTTTCTGATATTTTAATACAATAGTTATTACCTATCTATACCAATCACATTTATTGTATCCAACAAATTGGATTTTAAATTTAATCTTTGTTGCAGAGCTTTTGTTATAAAAGAGAATTGGCTGCCGCAATCCAAGAGCGCACGAACTTTTTCAGACCGATTATTTAACCTCTGGGGTGCGGCATCGCGGATCCGCGATAACCGCAGTTAACTTGCATTTTAATTAATTTTGGGTATTAAAGTTATTATAATGAAGTCTAGAAAGGTTTGTTATGCATTTGCTTTATACGAACAACATTTTAAAACATTCGTTTGTCAAGTGCGCTTCAAGAGCCGTAAAAAAAACGAGTTCCAATTTCAAAGTTGACGATGACGCAACGCGATCTGTCGAGTGCCTCTTAAAACTGATTTTTTGCCGATAAGGTGGTTTTGAAGGTAGTTTGTTATTATATTTTACTTATTATACTTATTTTAGGAACCACTATCAATACGAATTGAGGCATAAATCATGCGTAATTTTGAATAGTGTTACTCAAAAAGTTACCGAGTCTATTACCTATTGAAAAGGGCTTACTCATTTGAAGGTTTTTACGCATTTATTCTTATGTTTTATTGATAAAATGATATAATTGCGATGAGAATCTTATATAGAATATAGAATAGCAACAAAAATGTGTTAGAAAAGCTAAATATTTAAATAAACACTCATTTTTTGCCTGACGAGCGAAATTAGACGCACACATACACAGGGCTCCCACGCCATTACTGTTCTACATCATCATCAGCCTATCGCAGTCCACTGCTGGACATAGGCCTCTCCAATAGCACGCTACTTAAAATTGTATATCGCCGTTGATTCGTGTTTGCACGCAGCCTAGCGGGAAGTCCCGGAACTATTAACACATACACAGTAGTGACGGACAATGAACTAGGGATGGGAGTTTAATGGAAAATAATCGATTAAATAAAAATCGATTTTTCTTTTTCCAAAGTTAATCGATTTGTCAAAAATCGATTTTAAGTAAAATAAAAATCGATTTCTGAGAAAAAATCGATTTTTTGTATTTAAAAAAAATCCACATGCTTTTCATATTCTAATAATAAACCTAAGAGTTCATTTTATCAATTTATTAGATTAAAAATCAAATTAAATGATACGCATTTCTGACATCTGTCAATTCGTCATGAGTAGTGATGTACCACAAACAGTTTTTATCCGCTTTTTGTCCTGTCTGTACTGACCACAGAACACATACACTCGGAGAGTACTAACAACAGTACACTTTTATTACAGTACTATAGTCCGGTCGCTCAGAGAATGCGTTTCTGACACTTGTCAATTCGTCATGAGTAGTGATGTACCATAAACATTAATAATATTTGGTAACATTATTTATAGCGTTCATTATGCATAATTATTCAATTTACATATATTTTATTAAATTTCAAACACAATATTAAAAGAATTGTTGATAGATGAATTGAATTTAATCGTAATTTCTGAATGAAACGAAGGGAAAGAAAAGACCGCCAATTGTTATACATCCTTACATACTTTGTAATTCATTTTGTTATACTGCTTTTTGTGTATACAATAAAGATAAATAAATAAAAAAATAAAATTATATATTATAAAATTAGAAAGTTTTATTTAACAATATACCGACCGACAGATTACATTAAGGTTACAAAAATATTCAGTTACAATTGCCTCGTTATTTTGTCTCATCACTACAAAAACAAACGGTTGCCATAACCTTGAAGCAGTGCAGTTTGACGTCGTTAGACTTTTAAAAAATATTGTTTTTAATTTTGTTAATTAATTGTTTATAACTTTAGCCCAAAATAAAACATTTATTGTTAGTTGGCAAGATTATTCAATTTTTAATGTTATTACTCGTTACAGTGCAACCTTAATATAACGAACCTCAATATAACGATTTCCTCGATTTAACGAATTCTTCGTAATCCCCTTGAATTGTCCATAAGAGTCAATATAAAATATACCTTTACAATGCGAACATTTTTTGCGAACAACCTCTTTATAACGAATTTTCAACTATCAAGAAAAAGTATTCATACCTATAATTAACGAATTTTATCAACCCAAAACCTTTATATAAAGTTCCCACCAATATAAACTCTTAATCTTATAGTATGTGATTCATGTCACGACATGTTTCGACACGCTTTTGTTTGTAAAATAATCAACTGCCTCTGTGGCGCAGTGGTAGCGTATGCGACTGCTGTTCTTGAGGTCTCGGGTTCGATTCCCGGGTCGGACCAAATATTTGTGTGATCTACAAATATTTATTTCGGAGTTTGGGTGTTTTCTATGTATAATATGTATGTATTTACAAAAAAAAAGTATATATGTATTTATATCAGTTGTCTAGTACCCACAACACAAGCTCTGCTTAGCTTGGGACTAGATGGCGTTGTGTGTTAGATGTCCGGCATATTTATTTATTTATTATTTATTTATTTATTATTGTTTGATGGAAAGTAATGTAAACACTTCTGCTCGTCACTATTGTGAAATATTTAAGTTAAAATGGCTCAGACACGTAAAAGGTGTTCCTTATCGGTCGCAGAAAAGCGAAACATCATTAATTATGTTGACAAAAATCCTATGACTAAAAAATTAGACATAGCCAATAAGTTCGGGATTCCCGCAAGTACATTCGCTATAATTTTAAAAGTTAAAGAAAAAATTTCAGAAGAATGTGATTTGAATGTAAACAGTAAAAGATTAAAATCATGCGAGTGCAAAGACGTATACTCTTTATAACGAATTTTAGACCAACCTAACCTCAACATAACAAACCTCAGTTCAACGAATTACTTGATATGACGAATATTTTCTTGTTCCCCTCCGATTTGTTAAATCGAGGTTGCCTGTATTAAGGTTAATAAAAGATATTTTAAATTTTTCCATAAATTGTGCGCCATCACGACCTGTCAGAAACGCAATCTCTCAGCGGCCAGACAATACATGCATACAATCCTACATACAGATGGCTTTGTTTTTATTTAATCAACTTGTAAGTATTAATGCTTTCATGTTTTTTCATCCACCGCATAGATGGCGCTGCTTATGAAATTGAAACTTACTTCAAGTTTTTTCATCAGTCGGCCCAGAGATGGCACTGTTTACGAAAATCGATTTAAAGACGTAATTTATATAATCGATTTATAAAAAATCGATTAATATGACTACGAAAATCGATTATTAAAAATCGATTTAAATATAATAAAAATCGATTTTTTTTAAAATCGATTATTTTATAACATCCCTACAATGAACAAGACGTAAACTGATCTTTGTTTATGTTTTACTAAATTATTTTGTATTGAGCATAGACTTTGTGTGTCACATAATGGAACGATCAGTTTGTTCTCTTTAGCATTCAGTCATTTTCATAGAGTTTAGAGAATTCTCAGAACTTAAAAATAATAAATGAAAACTGGTCTAGCAAACGAGTCCTTTTTTTAAATAACTTGATAAATAGGTTGTTTTTTTTATGTATTGTTCCTGTCTTTTGCACTAGTTAACTAAAAAAATAAATTATTTAACTAAAAAACACTATTTCTTCATATAAATACTACGTAATTTGTTTTTTGGCGCAAATAATAGTTTGATTGTAAAGTGACAAAATGGCGAATATCTCGACAGCGAAATGTGATTTTACAAATATGTTTCTCAATGAATTTTTACTGCAGTTATAGTGTTTTTTATATCAGTAGATAGCTTAGTTATAAAACTTTATGAGGATAATAAGTAAAATGAATAATAAACCACATAAAATATTAAAATCATGTTTATTAACACAATAGGTGCGTAAATTAATACTTGGCTCAATTGTGAGTAAATAATAAAGCGATAACATTAGTTTAGTAATAAAATATGGCATAACCATGTACGCTTGTTATCCATCTTTTGAAAAATAATCACTTTTATAACCACCGAGCATTGTTTTTGAAAAGATTTGATCATTTTCGTACACCATGCACCGTGCTGCAAAATTTTGCACTTTCGCCGCACGGTGCATGGAACCGGAAGTACCCGTTCCCGCATTCGAAAGATTAAGGGACCGCACATTTCTATCTATATAATAGCTGTAGATAAAATAACAAAACTATTGTGGAAATTTTGTTTTGAAAACGCCGGTATAGGATCGTTTGTACGGAAATAATCTAGATAAGACAAAAGAATTAAGGACAGCGCTATCTAGTGTCGGGAAGCGCGCAACTGTGGCAACAAACATTATGACGATTTTATCGACGCTAGATGGTGCTACAAGTAGCTCTAGAATAATCTATTTAGTCGAGAACCATCGATCGAATATTATCGTACATTCCAGTTATCTCGACAGCCATATAAAAGCGGAACGTGTTAACCGTACGGCAGTGTTGGGCAAATTTTAATTGCAATTAAAATTAATGACTAACAATTAATTAATCGTGAAAGGACACTATAAAAACTAACAATTGATCAATTGTAATTGTAAAAAAGTAACACAACTAACAATTAATTAGTTGTTAATCGTGTTAATACAGTTAACAATGATCAATTTTACGAAAAAAATTAAAATTAACAATTATTTTTTTACTAAGTATCACTTTTATTATTGTGCACGTGCATGTGCGGATTTCACCAATTTAAATATATTTACTGTACTAAATATATTTTATAAAAACTTTAATGAAAGAAATTATAAATTGTCTTATTTTCGTATTCGTACACCTTATTGCATTATTATGTTACTTATATTTACTTTTGCAGTAAGTGAATATGAGGTATGAGGAAATAAAGTAGTAATAGTGTTTAGAGTATGACAATATATACAAAACAAAATAAATACTATCGCGGCGAAATATATAAGTATAGGACAGGAAAGGTACTGCCCGTCCTCATATGAACGAGACGTCACGCGGCGCGTGTGCGCGTGCGCATTACTAAGATATTGCCGTCTTGCTCACACTCACGGGGCTCATCTTAGGTACGACGGCGCCGATAACATATTTAAGCGCAAATGCATAATTAAAACAAACAAAATCTGTGTATAACATTGAAAATATTTATAGTTACATATAATATTTCTCATTAGTTATTGGAACGAAGTCTTCGTCTTCGTCACATTGTGAAGTCGAGTTCTTCGATACCGCCATACTTCTCAGTCGAGGTGCCCCCCACTAATACTTCCCCCCCCCCCCCTCCCGCCCTTTACCTATATTTTCAACCACTTTTTTGGGGCTTATTTATCTAGCGTAGCACTCCCAATCCATTCACCCCACTACCCCGATCACTCCCACCCCCTAAGATCATCCCTTAAGTAAGACACCCTCTCTATCTCCGAAACTATTGCTCGGAGACATTTTTAGTCCCCCCTTGCACACCCTGAACTTGTCACGAATCAGTACCCTTAATATTCGACTTACCCCCCACCCCTCTCTTAATTATACTTCACCCCCCTTAACCCAACTTCATAACCAAATACCCTAATCCTGGGATTAATATGGACGAAAAGAGAAGTTGAGGGGGGGGGCATGTATCACGGTGATGAAAAGTGATAGTTGTTTTGGAGCAAAAAGATCAGGCAGATTCTTCTGATTCCAACGAGCCCAAACACAAGGGGGGTTAGGGTACTTGGTTATGATGTTGGGTTAAGGGGGGTGAAGTATAATTAGGAGAGGGGTGGGGGGGTAAGTCGAATATTAAGGGTACTGATTCCTGACAAGTATAGGTGATGCAAGGGGGGACTAAAAAATGTCTCCGAGCAATAGTTTCGGAGATAGAGGGGGTGTCTTACTTAAGGGGTGATTTTAGAGGGTAGGGGTGAGGAAGGGAAGTTTTTTAGTTTAGCGTGGTATCCAGCTGACGGGTTGAAGATATATGTAGGAAGGGAAGTTTGTTAGTTTAGCGTGGTATCCAGCTGACGGGTTGAAGATATATGTGGTCTTGGTACGTGAGGGGGAGGGGGGGAATGAAGTTACTATCAGTGGGGGGGCTAGGTCAGAAAATGACCAGTCTGCTGGGGCGAAAGGGTTCCTGACAATTTCAGGGGACGCAAAGGGGGTCTAAAAAGTGTTTCCGAGCGATAGTTTCGGAGATAGAGGGGATGTCTTCCTTAAGGGATGATCTTAGGGGTGGGGGTGAATAGATTGGGGGTGCTACGCTAGATAAATAAGCACCAAAACAGTGGTTGAAAATATAGGTGGAGGGGGGGGGGGGCACAAAAACAAAAATAATAAGTTCTGATATTTATCGATAGATGGAAAAACTAAAAAATATCACCGTTGTGCCGGTCGGAATCGTGGGTTTTTTTCGTTACGCAATTTTCATGATTCGGTCTCCACGCTCAAGGCCCGCGATAGAAGCTATGCAATAGCTTAAAATTTACTAAAAAGTTAATTGTTAGTTTTAATCGCTTCAATCAAATCAATTAAAAAGTTAATTGCAATTATATTAATTGTTTTTTACGATTGATGCGCATTAGTTTAAATAATTTAATTTTAAAACACGATTAAACGTTTAATTGCGATTAATTCAATTGCAATTAAATTTTTAATCAACTAATTAGTCAATTGAAAAATTAATTTATTAATGCCCAACACTGCCGTACGGGCAGTATTGTTTCACGATACAGCGAATAAACATCGCAGAGATCTTCTAGTGCGACTAACGAGTGATTTTAGTGATTTGTTATTGTAAAAAGTGTTGTTAATAATATTGTGTTATTTTTTGGTAATCAATCGACTACTTTAATTTATTTAATACCCAGCTCGTAACAATATTATAAAGCTGAAGAGTTTGTTAGTTTGTTTGTTTGTTGTTGTTGTTGTTGTTGTTCCTGAGATTAGCTCGTTCAACGCGCTAATCTCGGGAACCGCCGCTGTTCCGATTTGAAGAATTATTTTAGTGTTGGATAGACTATTTATCGAGGAAGGCTATATATCATCACGCTAATGCTAATAGGAGCGGAGCACCAATGAAGATTGTTTCAAAAACGGGGGAAAATTTTCACGCTACGGGCAATAGAAGACGCAAACGAGGTTGCGTGGGTCAGCTAGTCTACACTAATATTATAAAGAGGAAAGATTTGTATTTTTGTATGTAACGAATAAACTCAACAAGCACTGGACCGATTTTAAAAATTCTTTCACCATTCGAAAGCTACATTATCCACGAGTAACATAGGCTATATTTTATTTTGGAAAAAATAGGGTTCCGCAAGATACTTGCGTTTTTCGGACACGGTTTCTCTTTCACGCAAAACCGCAACAAACACGCAAAAAACATACTAGCTTCGCCTCGCGGCGTTGCACGCGGTTATTGTCGTACCGCGGGTAGCACCGCGGGGTTCAGCTAGTTAAATATAAATTAGGAAAGATAATATTTTAGTAATCACAACAAATAAATATGCCTACAAAAAAGTTTCATACAGAATTAAATCCTTAATTCAATGAACATTTTAACTAAATTCCAATAAAAACAAACTTTATAGAACCTTAGTATGTACCTATTATGTTGATTTATTTTAAATTAGTTAAGTTGCTCGAGTTCTCAACAGCTGTTGTTGTAATACTTTATGATCTAGTTTACTAAAGAAACATGTGATCAGGTCCTAGTTATATAATTTTCCTGCGATAAATATAAACAATGTTCCGCGGTTAATATTATGTTAACATAGACATTCTGTATCATTTTGTAACATTAACCGGTTATGGTCCATATCCTTTAGTTAATTATATCATAATCTGAATTTATATCTACACAAATAAGTAAAAGTTTTAATTTAAATGTGTCCTTAACTATAGATTTAAAAAAAAATCTTTCAAACCAGCGATTATTAATAATGATGTTTGAAAATATTCAATTCATTTGTTACTCTTTAACATTGCAAGATAAAACTTATGCAACTTTTGTTGATTATGAAAGTTAATTAACTTTCATAGGAAATAGGAAATGATATCATTATGGATTTCATGGAATAAATGCCTGAGACAGTTATTGCTTTAGAGATTTTATAATGGTAACTGGATTTCGACTAACATTTTTGCATAAATTATGTCATTAATATATATGCCAAAAATATCTAAGGAAATTAATTAAATCTTTTATTACACACTTAAAAACCTGTTACAACATATGTAGTATTCATGCACATGTACGTTATGTAATTGTAATGAACCTTTTATAATGATGTTACATGTTTTATTGAACTCTAAGCTGTGTTTTTCGTTCATGTTCTTTGAAGATGTGGTTCTCTGGCTTTATTTATAATCCGGTTTCTATCGGATAACAAATCTGCATTGACATATACATTAACTTCAAGGAACTATTCGAAAAGCGCAGTACTTTTAATTGTGAATTGCCCGCGCAACAGTTTTGTATGGGCTGCTAATAGATGGCTCTAGACGCTAAGGAAAATTTCCTCACTTATTTGGTACTAGCTGAACCCCGCGGTGCTACCCACGGTACGATGATAACTGCGGGCAACGCCGCGAGGCGAAGCTATATCTTTATAAATAGTAGCCTATGTGTTATTCTGATGTATAAGCTATATTGTGGTAAAGTTTCATTCAAATCCATTCAGTAGTTTTTACGTGAAAGAGTAACAAACATCCATACATACATACATCCATACTTACAAACTTTCGCCTTTATAATAGTAGTAGGATGTATTTGTCATTCTTCTCTCTGAGTTATGGAGGGTAGAGACAAGTGTTCTGTGGTTGTGTGTATCCTCTATTTAAGTTCAGAAATAATCTATAAATTTTATTACATGGTAATATTAATTGTTTCGATAATCCTACGAACGAACGAACTACGAAGTCGGAAACTTGAAACTTTTCATTACAAAAATTTATTGAGTTATGTATTTCAAGAATTTTATAAGCGACTACATAATATAAAATACCCCAAACTAAGTGTATTTAAACTTTTGTTTCTATTTTAATAGTATGCTGAAAAATAAATTGCAAAGTAACTTCATTTGGATGATATTATTGTACATCTCTCTCCTTGAGAACTGCAATATTATGCTACAAATAACGGCGTTTCATTATATGGAACTGTCAGATGAAATAAAGCAGTTCGTATAAACTGATTGTCAAACTGACGTACACCGCACTTATAAGAGCATCTCCGTGTTTTTTCCCACGTGAAGCTTTTTCTTGTGAAATACCTTGCAATAACATAAATTAAACCATAAAATCATGGCAGTCCGCGTGCAATTTGAAAATAATAATGAAGTGGGAGTATTCAGTAAACTAACAAATTCTTATTGCCTTGTTGCAATTGGCGGATCGGAAAATTTCTACAGCGTGTTCGAGGCGGAGTTAGCAGATATAATTCCTGTAGCTCACGTTAGTATAGCTGGTTGTCGCATCATCGGTCGCATGACCGTTGGCAACAAAAACGGACTACTAGTGCCCTCGTCCACAACAGATACGGAATTACAACATATTAGAAACAGTCTACCGGACAAAGTCAAGGTGCAGCGAGTGGAAGAACGGCTTAGCGCTCTTGGAAACGTAATAGCCTGTAACGACTATGTGGCCATCGTGCATCCCGACTTAGACCGCAGCACAGAAGAAATTTTAGCAGACACATTAGATGTGGAGGTATTTAGACAAACCATTGCAAGTAACGTGCTAGTTGGGTCGTATGTGGCGCTAAGTAATCGCGGTGGTCTCGTCCACCCTAAAACCACTATCCAGGATCAGGATGAACTATCATCCCTTCTTCAAGTACCTTTAGTTGCAGGCACAATAAATAGAGGCAGTGATGTTATTGCAGCAGGAATGGTTGTTAATGATTGGTGTGCATTCTGTGGTCTAGACACAACATCAACGGAGCTATCACTGATTGAGAGTGTGTTCAAGCTGCACGGTGCTAAGCCAACAGCAATCCCTTCTACAATGAGAGCATCTCTCATCGACGATATGTTGTAATGTTGAACACCGACTACTGTACCACACTGTTTGATAAAGTTTATTTTGTGACATGCACACTCTGCAAAGAAATAAATTATCTGATGTTCAGATTGCTTGACAAAGAATCTTATTGTTTTTTATATGACCATAAATAAATATTTTTTTAATACTCATTTTAGTATAGACTTTAAGTACTTTTTAATGACATGCCATTGCTTGAATTGTGAAATATCAGTGCTACTATTTTGAAAGTTTGTTTATGCAAAATATTTTATTTGTCATTATCACCAATCTTATTAGATTATTAAGTACAATAAATAGTTTTGAAAAAAAAATAAGATAATTGTAGATGGAGGTTATAATAGAAACACAACATACTCAAAGTACACTTTATTTCTAAACAATTATTAGATACAATCCTTCTACCTACAGTTGCCACATTTTTTCTTTGGAAGTTCAAACACTGCCAATAGGAACTAAACAATAATATAAATACATAATCTTGATTTATTTGTGAAGAAAATTTCTTCGGTTTTGAGCACAAAATACAATCTGTAAATGATACTGGTTGTATATATTGAAGATGTAATGACTGGTGACAAAAAGGAGGTAAGTAAACAATATCATCGTAAAATACTTAATTGGTCATCATTAGGGGGATTCAGAAATTACGTTACACGAATTTTGTTCTTTTTTTTTACTTTATAAATCAACGTCAGAATTGGTCTCATTATTTATATGCCATACCCTCTTTAGCAAATCATATATTTTTCTATGCTAAATGTTTCAGTTTTTTTTTTCTTTTTTTTGAAAAGACAACTCGCACATTAGGAATAAACATCCTGTGATGAAATGGACACAAAGAACATAAAGACTCGAGACAACAATTCGTCGATCGCACAAAGTGTTGTACTGCGTGGGATTTGAACCCAAGACACTTGGCGCAGTAGCAAGTGGCATGGCGACCGCTGAAACCACTCGGCCAACCGTGCCGTCTGTTCAGTTGAATCAGTTTTTTTAAGTACAAAAGACCTTTAGAAACCTATTGATATTAATAGTCTTATGTCCATATGTCTTCAATGCTAAGCCTAAATTAGAATAGATAATGACATGTGACGTCAGTAAGGTTTTAAGATCACCACCTCTTGTTAATAATGAGTTTGTTGACTCCCTCCACCCACGTGTGACACATCTGGATCCCTCCTAATGGCTAACTTGGAAACAAAATGCAATTACATAATTCGTATGTAATATTACACTGATGGCCATAAAAACGAAGATCAGTACTTCTCTCTACCAGGAATTGTAAATTAATGACAGCGCCAATCCCGATGCATATTATAATTAATGTATTTAGAGTATAAAGTATGAGTCTTGAATTAAATTGCGCAATATGTGTTTTATAAACTACATCATCTCTGATTCTAATTATTTCTCCATATTTGTTAGCTAAAACTAATATTTGAACACATCTATAAAGTAATAAAAAATCTAAACACATAAATTATGCTCAATTTATTATAATTTTTCATCAATTAATTGTGCTATTTTTATATCTATGAATAATATCATCTATATCTAAAATGAAATAAAAGTTATTCGATGAAAGGCGCAGTTGGCAGACTAAAATCTAATCTCTACAAATAAATAAAATTAGTGTGTCTGGTAATATTAAAATAACCGCTTTCTACTACATGCATATGAATGTATATACGGTACACATACCAAAATATATGTTTTTAAAATTTTTGTCTGTCTGTTTGTTCCGGCTAATCTCTGGAACGGCTGGATTGATTTGGGCGGGACTTTCAAGGAGTAACTTAGGCTTACATTTTTTAGACTAGCTTCGCCCCGCGGCGTTACCCACGATACGACAATAACCGCGGGTAACACCGCGGGGTTCAGCTAGTTCATTATATTATTTATTAAATGTCAACATTGAAAGAAATACAGTATAGTAGGGCAAAAAAAACCTGTCAGTAGCAGTGGACAGTATGAGCTGTTACTATAATACTGCAAATGACATCAGGCCTCCTTCCATAAAAAGCTTTCTTTCATATTCCAATAGTATTATGACAAATATTTGTTCTGCCAACTGCACTTTAAAATCAATTCGAGCCTCAACCAATCACTAGAAATGAAATAAATAATTCTAAAACTATATTAATGCGACAATGTTCACATGGCAGCAGTCGTCTCCAGTCACACAACGCCTCAACAATACATATTTATTTAGGTACCACATAAAAGATCTGGAGCCCTAGTTCGAATGTTTCACATCACTTGAAAAACACCCTCTGAGGGTCTTTTTTTTTATTATATAAGGGGCAAACGGGCAGACTTATAGCCTGATGGTAAGTGATTTCCGCCGCCCATGGACACCCGCAACACCAGAGGCGTTACAAGTGCGTTGCCGGCCTTTTAGGAAGGAGTACGCTCTTTTCTAGTGCTAGTTCGACGTTACGATTGATGAAGAGTTCTCTTCGTGTCGTTATCAAAGCGAGCCAAATGCGACGTCGAAGGCGGTCATCGTAACGATCGAGTTAATGTGAAAGAAACTCGATCTACTCTTCAGCAGTCACGGAGTCGTGCCATGCGAAAAGATGGCACAATTGTCGATATAACAGATGAAAAATCAATTCAACAGCTAATTCAAGGTACAGTAATACGACCTGGACGTGGTCGAGCTGTTATTTACATTCCTCAATTAAATTTGGATAAATATGTTACATTTCATAAAGCAACCAACACGTTTAAACATTTTTCTTCAATGACATAGGGGGCAGAGCACCAAATGGGTCTAGAATAGGATTGCTTTGTCATCTATGGTCAGTAAACGGCTGCTTTATTTTTTATTTCAAAAAAAAACATGCATACTATCTACTGAATATACCTCCCTAAGACGTGGCCTTACTTTCAACCAGAGATTTATAATAAATAACGTTATAAGTACATCCAAAAAGGTAAAAAACAAGCATAAGCATGAATATAGAAATTTTAATTATCAAAGACATATATTTTAATATTTACAAGTCAAAGTAAATGCAAGAATAAATACAAGCAAGGGATTGAGCATCCTATTTTGTTTGAAGTCGTGACCCTGAAAGTATTTATAACAACACTGAACATATTACCAGAAGAAAGTCTTAAGTACTACTGAATTAATTGTTACTCAATATAAAAATTTTAAGGACCCTTCAAGTTTGTATCAGTTTTAGGTCATAAAATAGTTAACAATTAATATTTTATTAACATACAATAAGACAGATAAAAATCATTTAGAATAACATGCAATACAAAAAAGCTGAGTTACAGAAAAAACCGGTAAGTATGGTTAAGACGATTGGGAAGGTCAAGATAACCTGTATTTACAATAAATACATCTACAAGGATGTACCTCTGTGGTACTAAAATCCATCAAAGAAATGGACGAATTTTAAAGTTTATCGTAATATTTGCTTTTGACTCTAGTTAAATTTATTTTTTACCGCTTGGGACCCTTTTTCTATCTTACTCCTGCGACATGCGTAAATTTACATAAATAATTTTAGAATGAGTAAAGAAAAAACTGATTCATATTGATATTATATAATAAAGACATATATTTAAGTTCTTTTGAGAACACCTAATCATTTTTAATGTTATTTTTTATCCCGACTACGACGAAGCCAATAAGAAGGGTAATATCTTTGGCAGTATATGTGTTTCATAATTCCACCGTAGCACCTAAACTACTGAATCGATTTTATTAAATGAGGTGTCAATAGATACTCTATAATTGCGTAGTCGGGTTGTAGTTTTATAAACTTTTTCTTGTTTAACTTTCAGGCACTGAAAGTGACCAGTTCCTTAACAGGAATCCTAATCAACGATTAGGCAATAACAATTTTATGCTCACTCATTATCATGGCACACGATTACAAACTATAAAAAAAAATATAGATAATATTAACACATATGTGGATACAATATTGATTTATGTTCATTCATTCGTATAACTTATATTTCTGCGTACCTACACAACGTTTTTTTTTTATAAATCTTGAAGCATACATAATTATGAGTACATTTTGGTTTAAACAATCACAAAAAAATATAGTATAATAATATCATAATATAATATACTCTGTAAGCATGAGCGACTGTTAATTGATATCCTTAATTATGGTAGTGGCGCTCAAATACTACATAATTCAAAGAAATTTAAATAATTCCTAAATGAATTGAATCTGTGCAAAAATGTTAAGGATGGAAGAAGATGGAAGGCTATCAAGCAAAAGAAACTAAAAAGCATTCAGGATTGTGACCATCAAATGTATCTACTCATACTTTCCATCAGGCAGAGTAGAGTCATTTTGGTAGCTAGAACATAAAAAAAAAACAACGAATGCGACACAACATTGTAATGTTTAAAAGTAAAAAAAATGGCCAGCATTGCAAATCGCGGGAAAGTTGATATTTTTTTATATTAATATCTTATGTTAATCTATTGTTTATGATTAAATGGCGAAAAGTCTAAAGTCTATGTATATTAAAATTTTATAATCTACTGCCCAGAAATTTTAAATGTATTATTCACAAAGATATGTAGGTTGAATGTGCACATAGGGAACAGTAGACTACTGTAATATATATTATACAAAATCTATGTATGAAAGTTCTTCAAAACGGGTGAATCGATTCGGTATTTTATAAATCTTCAAATCAACCGAAAATAGTTTCTTAATGCTATAATTCTTGTGATGTTATATGTATTATTTAGAATTGCGGTGGGATTCTTTGGGTTCTTTATGAGATAGGAGCAAAAGGAACAGACGGATCGCCTGATGGTAAGCGGTTACCGCCGCCCATGGATATCCACCCGCAACACTAGAGGCGTCACATTTTACGTTGCCGTCCCGTTGCCAGCCTTTAAAACGTTTGGGTTAAAAAATGTATTGTATTTACAGATCTTGTATATTAAATCGTAATATTCGAAAAGAAAACATACGTTCTTGTAGAAATCCATTAATCCTACAAAATTTCTAGCTAACTTTACACAACACTGAACATTTTTGAGTACCTACAGTTTAAGAAATCTTAGCCAAAATTTATACGAGCAACACGCAGGCTTTCCCCTCTGTCAAAGTATAAGTTCAAATGAGCCTACACGTTAGACTGTTATGACACACAATGTATTTATGTGTGTTTGAAATACTGACTGTTTTGTTTTAATTGTTTTGTGAGTTTGTTGTAATAGGCGATTGGTTTTGTATATGAGTCTAAACTGTGCATGTGTAAAGATTTCAGAAGCAACAAATGGTTACTTGTCTCTGTTCGGTGACCCGTGTTGCTCGATAGCTAAAATGATATTAGATTAACATTAGAAGTCGAACGAAGGTTTTTACAAATGGTAAATGCAAATTTAGTTCCTAATACTGATCAAATGAGCGTAACACGATCAAATAGTTATGTATTTTAGTAAAATTTTACACAGCCAATTTCATATATATATTTATATATTTGGGCCTGTCAAAGTGGCACTCTGCCTGTTGGGAAGCATGAGCGGGATTCAACAATATTAGTCACCTTTCTTGATGTGAATTCAGACAATACAACAATGGTGACTCACACTTTGTTGGCCTATTGAGATTATTGGAAAGGACATCTGAGTACGTTTTGAATATCTTTTATAAATATTTACGTATCTAGAATAATTAATTGTTCTTTTTTAATTGCTCTTTACTTTATATTTGCAGGTTTAGTTATTATCTCAGAAAATAAGATTAATTTAGAGAATAATTTCGAAATAAAACATTTTTATTCTGCATACATGGCTATAAAAAAAATTATGCTAGTACTAACTTTGGTATAAATTACTTTAAGCTCTGTTTATACGGCCTTAAGATGCAAAATCCAAAAAATATCATTCATTTTTCACAATAAAATATCATTAAACATAATACAGTCATGAATCGAATTAAATTATTCCATCATACAGAAAATAACACAACTGATGTTACCACGAAATTAAATACTTTACTATTTTTATTGTTCAACTTTCGCCTAGCCTTATGGTCTAGTGCTTTTTGGCTAGCGATCCTAACTGCTAAAGCAGAGGTTATAGGTTCGTTTTCATAAGTTGGATGTATTTATGTTAAGCAGCAGACCACAGTCAAAGATGTGCCAATTTATTACATATTTTACCTTATTTTTCGTTTTTTTATTGTGTCATTATCTGTATTATAATATAACCTAGCACATGATAATATTTGTTAAAAACTAGATTGAAATAGAAATGTGTTCTTAACTTTCTGATATTTAAGAAAGTCAGCTAACAAATCTGACTGGATAATTCGGAATAAAGTCTTGTAAACTTTATAAAATCCTCTTTGGAAAGAATTTACTTAGAAACTTGGATATAGTCCATCAAGTATGAACCAGTCGTAAATAGGTGATAAGACAGAGGAACGTGAGTACCAGTCCTCAGTGACGTAGGGAGTACTTAGAAGTGTTGGGTGGCGGTCGTTGAGAGGACGGTGTCGGGCCTCACTCGCTCGTAGAACAGCATGTACGCGGAGCAGCGCAGGACTTCCTGGAGAGACACCTCGTGGACGAGTGTGTCTGATGTGTACCACCACCTGGAGTGGAAAACCAAAACATCTTCAATATTTTTTTCGTGATTTTTTTTCTAAATTTTTTTGAAATTCCTTATTCAAAAAAAAAAAAAAGTTGCGTGTACTAGCGTACACTCGTAAGAAGTGAAACTTTTTTATGACGTTATTTTTCAAAAAATAAATGTCATATGTCGACGTAAGGTATAACGACAAAAGACTTATAAACCAGCAATATTCGTGACAATTCTTATTTCAAGTGAAATAAAAGTTAAGGAGCGAGACCTGAGTAAATATTTCGCGATCTGTGGTGTGAATGAAGTAAGTTTGTGGAATGTGATGTGTGTAGTTATTTACATTGTGGACTAAATAAAATAATATTGTTTGTAATGTGATATTTCATTGTAGTATTAATTTGGTCCTGTTTGTGTTTGAAAATGTTTTTTGTTTTATTTTATAAATTTTTTTTGAAGGACTGTATATAACTATTCTCAATAATGATAAAACATTTTATTTTAACCCCGATAAAGAAGTTTCACTTCAAAAAGATAGCGTAACGGATAAATGTGACGCGTAACGTAACGGATAAATGTTACGTTTACACGATGACGATTCGTTAAATATAGGAACCGGGCATTAATGAGTTTTGTAAGGGAGTGTTAATATATTTTGGAAGGTTATCAATAAATAACTGGGGAAGTGGTAGGTACCTTTTGGATTCGAATCCGTTCCCGCGTCGGTAGGTAGCGAAGTGTCCGGAGCGCGGCCCGCCCACGTGCACGACGACCGCGCTGAGGCGGTAGGGCGCCGCCCCGCCGCTCTCCCCCCCCGCCCCGCCCGCGTTCAGCGCCGCCAGCCCGCCGCGCAGCCGCCCCGCGCTCACCAGGGACGACAGCTCCGTCTGGATACATCGCACACGTCATCGAAGAACTACTTCATTGACAGAATTTAGCAGTTCACTTCTGAACATTGGCTTTTACTAACAAAGGTTTTGCTGCACCACGCTAGACAGACAAGTCAATATAGGGTTTAAAGATGTCCTTCTTTATAAATGGTACGTTCGTGCGTTCGGATACACCCGAGTGCGAATTATTGTAGAGCGTCGCATTGCTGTGTTTTGTATATACAGTGAAACCTGGTTAAAAGGGATCTCAAGAGACCAAGGATTTTGTATCATTTAAAGAGGTTTTCATTCATCCAGTTTTTCAATTAGGCAGGTTTAAATTATAGTTGTCTCATTTACAGAGGCCCTTATAGAGGTTCAATTGTAACATTACTCTATTTATGGAAGTGGAAATATTAATAAAAAATGTGTAGTTTCGGTGATAGGAGTTAAGTGTAGGTACCTATCTATTTTATGTCAAAATGCAGGATGTACCAAAAGAAACGTGAAAACGTTTCGAAACCCTTCTCAATCTGATAAAATGTCTCATTTATACAGGGAATTGAGCTACAGGATCCCAATTATAGAGGTAAACATCGAAAAAATCAAAGAAGTCTAATTTAATTTCACCAAGTTTCAAAATTCCTATTAACAGAGGTAATTCCATGACAAAGAGCTTGGACCACATAGGAATTCTCAATAATAGAGGTTTCTCATTTATCCAGGTCCCACTGAATTATTATGTAATTTTATTCAATGCAACATTCTTTATCATATCATATAGGTAATTTTATTTAAATAAATAAATAAATATTTGGGACATCTAACACACAACGCCATCTAGTCCCAAGCTAAGCAGAGCTTGTGTTATGGGTATTAGACAACTGATATAAATACTTATATACTTTTTTTTTGTAAATACATACATATTATACCTACATAGAAAACACCCAAACTCCGAAACAAATATTTGCAGATCATACCATTTGGTCCGACCCGGGAATCGAACCCGAGACCTCAAGCTTAGCAGTCACATATGCTACCACTACGCCACAGACTTTTTTTCATCTTTTGATTAAACTGTATTTAATTATTTCCTATGGCATTTGCTCCCGTAGTTGGCTTTTACGACGCCCACAGGATGATTAGCGGCGGTGCTGTTGTGCTGTAGTGCTGTTGTGCTGCTGCACGAGGTACCTGTCGCTGCTGCACGAGCGCGTAGGGCGCCATGGCCAGCGCCTCGGGGAAGGCCACGAGCTCGCCGCGCTTGCTCAGCGCCCCGCCGCGCCACTCCACGCGCGCCACGTGCAGGCACAGGCAGGGCGGCAGCTGGCGGAACCACACCCTACTGTTACTCCAACATCCACAGATCACTCCCTATAGATTCCGCATACAGAGCCAGAAACGTGCACACCACGTTCATGTAGTTGCTTATAAATGAAGAGACGCTAAGAATCACGAAATCAGTGTCGACCGAGTTTGTGACCCGTAGGACCTTGAACCATCCAATCACAGCGTGTTTGACTCGTCCCCGCATCCCTTGCATACCACCAAATTTTGTGAAGTCGAATCGGAACAAATATTCAATTATGCGGTATCTATTGGGGGTGATCTGTGCCAACATCCCACGATCTCACCTTACTTATTTACACAGACATGAAACCTATGGTTCTTATTAGCGTCTCGTGTTCTTTGAATACCTATGTGCTTATGGAACCAGGTACTAGGTAAAAAGGTAACTAAAAATAAGAGTTACTTAACTTAAATTTACATTACTTTGATTTTTATCTAAATTTTGTAGAATATATAGTATCATAAACGTCAGACACTTGCCATGGACCAAAACTTTTATCGGACGCTTTACTGTTCAAGAGCCTGTCAAATTTTTTTTTTGTTTTTCTTGTTTTTTGTTTTTTCAAAAGACAACTCCCACATTAGGAATAAACATCCTGTGTCGTGGATGACTTTATAAACATACATGAAACGGACACAAAGAACATCCAGACTCGGGACAACAATTCGTGAATCACACAAAGTGTTGTACCGCGTGAGATTTGAACCCAATACACTTGGCGCAGTAGCAAGCGGCATGGCGACCGCTGAAACCACTCGGCCAGCCGTGGAATTATTATTAGATTGTTATTAGTGACTGGAGAATAAGTGTACCCCAGAAAGGACATCCCTGGAATTCCAACGACTTTTTGACGTGTTCAAGTGCCTTTTGGGGCCTATGGAAATAAATGATTTGAGTTTGAGTTTGAGTTTCTAAGTTTAATTCTTCCTTTGGACCGGTCTGATTACAATTTCATTTCTAAGGAAGATTGGCGACATACTAACAGCTAGTTATCACATTATCAGTGGCGGTCACGATCCTCATTGTCTACACGCACAACGAGTATGGTGACCACCACTCTTGGATTCTGTTAATACTTTCCATCAGGCAGAGTAGTCATTTTGAAAAATGTGACAGAAACTTTAGACGGTGATGATGTAATATTTACCTTCCCGAAGCTAACAGTACGTATGTGCTTGGTGTAGGCGGTGGGCGGGGCGACTGGGGCGGGCGGCTCCCCCTCGACTGGCTCCGGGCAGCACTTGGAGCAGCGCACGCCCTTCACCATCTCCGGGGCCGTGAACGCGCGTAACAGCCCTACCACACGAGAGTTCACTACTTTATATCTTTCACACTCCGAACTCTGACTAGAGTCACGAGTCCCCGAGGCCGAATACGGATATAATAGGCTTATATCCGTATTCGGCCTCGGAGACTCGTGATGAAAGATGAAAAAATACGTAAGGATTCAGTGCGGTTTTGTAAGTAGTGGCAGGAACAGTGAGTGAGTGCAAATTTATTTCAAATTAACTCGCTCTGAATGGCGACCGCTTGCTGCATTAATGCCCAGTTCCTATATTTGGAAAACGATCCGTTCTAGGTACGAATAGTAGTAAATTATACGGGGCGTAAGCTAAAATCGTTCCTATAAAAATAAATTGAGGAAAGGTATTTACGACTCGTAGGCGGTTGTAGAAAATTTTTACACGATGACGATTCGTTAAATATAGGAACTGGGCATTAGTGAAGATTCGAACGACCTCTTGATATAATATTTTGAGTATGTGTTTGTATGTAAAAAAGCTGTATTTGAGAATTGCAAAACTTAACTTATTTATGTAGTTACGTTTCGTTTCACATTTTTATACAATATGTAAACTAGAAAGTAGTCCGAAAGTGACTCACCAGCGAGACTGTAGGAACCTGTATGTCCGACGCTCGCGTTGGTCATAGAAAGAGAAATGCTGTCGAACTTGTCGTACCGGATTGGACTCTGTCAGTACAAACAGATACAAGGTTGTACTAGCAAATACCATATAGATAGAGAAAATATGTTAGAACCATCTTAGACATGATATTTTTAGAAACTGCGTGTTGCAATTTGACGCTCATAGTCCAGTTGTCAATTCATCAGTAAACAAAAAAAACTTTTCTTAAAATGAGTATGAGATTATTAGTGTTACATTACCTTATGTGAACACACAGTACACTGTAACCTGGAAGCCAGGGTCCCTCGGAAAGGTGGCGCTGGAGGAGGCCGCGCTGTTGTTGGCGTCACCCAACGACGCCCCATCGAGCTCAAGTGGCACAGTGACCTTGACACACCCTTTGTGAGTCGGGGCATCATTGGCTCTGGGGAAAACATACAAATATGCGATTCACACACGATAGAAGTGAAACTTCAGTAAATCGATAAAAGAATGAGAGCGACATTTGCTCTCTCGCTCTGGCTCACTATTAACAGGCGACTTTTTGTATTCGTGTCTCTAGCCTGTCGTTTTTTCCGTTGCATCCGAACTGAAATCACAACGATTCTAAAGAAGTTTCACTTCAAAAAATGTTATATTCCCAGGTCCGAATCTTTTTAGACCACACACGTATGTGTATGTATTTAATTGCAAATTTGTAAGTTCAATTGTTGAGAGTAACTATATTATAAATGCACTTCCCTACTATCAATAGCTGACCCACGAAACCTCGTTTGCGTCTTCTATTGCTTGTAGCGTAAAAATTTTCCCCCATTTTTGAAACATTCTTCATTGGTGCTCCGCTCCTATTAGTATTATCGTGATAATATATAGCATATAGCCTTCCTCGATAAATAGACTATCCAACACTAAAATAATTTTTCAAATCGGACCAGCGGTTCCTGAGATTAGCGTCAAACAAACAAACTCTTAAGCTTTATAATACTAGTATAGATTTTACACATTTTTATCAAGATAACTCTACGGCACATTCCTGAGTCGCGGGGGATTTCACAAACGGACATAAAGCACACATAGATTCAAAATAACAATTTGTCCCACCCTCAAAACAGTAAGCCGCGAGCCGAAAGCGGCGAAGTGATCGTTTAAATTACTATACCATCTATGCAGTTCAATTTATATTCTTTATACTTCTTGATCTGATGTATGATGGCGAAGAAATTTTCTAAATATTATTGATAGTTTTTTTTTTTCATAAACGGGAGTCAAAGGTTCCAACTGCAAACACGCGTTTGGAAATCTATTTGGAATTAAAGCATAAGCTAACGCTTAGACCCTTTGCTTTCGCTATTTCGGTTTTATTATATACTAGCTGTTGCCCGCGTTTATGTCGGTTTTTTCGTGTTTGATCGCGGTCGCGGATATGTGACTGACGCAAAAATTAGATAAAAACAATCCTTGATGCGGATTATATATCATTCTAAAATTTCAGCACGATCGGTGCAGAACTTTTTGAGTTTTTTATATAGATATAGATTTCTACACATTGCTGTAATACTGAAATCAATAAACTAGTATTTTAATCGAAAACTACTCTCATTAATTGATATGCTTTTGTTCACACCCATAACCTGGATAAGACTCGAGCCTCACAACAATCACAAGTACGTCACATGATTATTATAGTTTTTGGTTATCGTACCTTGTTCCAGTAAGTCCGGTTCATCAGTGGGCCCAGCGGAGGCAGGCCGGATGGGGCGTGTCGAGTTCGTACCTGGTTCCACTAAGTCCGGCTCGTCAGTGGGAGCAGCGGAGGCAGGCCGCATGGTGAGTGCGGAGGGAGTAGGCGGTGTGGAATCCGCACGGAGGGGGTGTGGCGCGGCAGGCGGAGAGGCCGGTGATGCTAGTGCAGACCACGCACGGCCTCCGCCTAGCCCCAGTGCGTCGGATAGACAGCCTGGCTGTAGGGTACAATATAATTTTGGTAAAATTATAGTTTTACCATGCAAAACATGTTCCTTTTATTGTGTTCATTTATGATTTTGAGTAAGAATAATTAGAATTATGGTGTAAGTTAAGAGGTCAGAGGTCTCGTAAATGCCTCCATTAGAGAAAGATCAACAATCGAGACTATAAACAAATATGAACTATATTTAAGTGTCATTTAATGGCACAAAAGCATTACAACATAGTAAGAATAGAGCCTGAATCGCGCAACTCTTGATTAATGTGTAAACGCAAGAATAGTATTATTCATGAGACAGCATTCCCATGCACAAACAATCCATCTGTTTTACCGTAGGAGAGCCACATTTTGGCATGCATGGGCAGGCTTGACTGGAATGGTACCACATCCTCACAGAAAACCGGTGTGAACACAGTTGTAACACGTCTGTTATTGCGGGTGTCTATAGGCGGCGGTTATCGCTTACCACCAGGCGATATGTCTGCTCGTTTGCCCCCTATTCCATAAAAAAAAATCGAATTTACCTTTTTAGCCATAGCTGTAGTCTCCTCTTCTATACATGATAGGAGCACATGAAGTAATTCATGGGCATCCTGCTGATCAGCTGGTACAACCCATCCAGCTGCTCGGAGTGACTGCAATACTCCCAGTGGACACACTGGAGTACCTCTGGCAGACTCGTGTGTTCCATTTACAACTGTATAAAGTAACTATTGTTGTAGTCTTAGATCTCACAAAAAAATGATTCCATGAATAGTTATATAAGGAGTCCTATATCACAGAAAACCGGTGTGAAATAGCGCTTGTGCTGTGTTTCACTGAGTCAGTGAGGATACCGGAGGCCCACACCCTAACCCCTACCTAATCCCCCTCCCCTTCTCCTAAAGGCCGGCAACGCACTTGTGACGCCTCTGGTGTTGCAGGTGTCTATGGGAGGCGGTAATCGCTTACCATCAGGCGATACGTCTGCTCGTTTGCCCCCTATTCAATAAAAAAAGAAAAGTGTATCGTTTGCTCCCTATTTAATAAAACAAAAAAGTATATGTGATATTTAATGCGCCACAGTTTAATGACAAACTCCTATATTAATTGATGGCTCTCAAGGTAGAAGTAGATTGAAAAGGCATCTGACGAGGCCACTATAGAGTGCGTCACCATGCAGCATTGTACGCATTTACATGGTGACCACCCCTCTTGGATTCAACTCGTGGTTTCCATCAGGCAGGCTACTCATTTTAGCAAGCTTATATAGTGCAGTAGCATACAGAGTAGCATTCATTGGTAATGAATATACTCTCATATTTATCATCACGTTTTACTGACTATAACTTTAGTCCCTCTCTCTCAATAAGAAAAAGTAGATAGAAAACACATCCATGATATAATCACAAGGTCATAGGTTCAACAGTATTTTAGACATATTCGTGGGATTATCACTGAAGTACTTTAGTTTTAAATAAACATAGAATTATCAATATTGTTGATAGTCTTTTAAAAATATTAAGTAACTTTTAGTTAAAATAGTAAAAATATTTTATGTTGTTTGTTTACCTTCAATAACTGTATATAGTGTGGTAATCATACTGTTGTGACTATCAGCTTTAGCATATTTCTTGAGCCATTCGATGAATATGGGACAGGCAGCCAGTGCCTGCAGCAGTGTGTTCAAAAAACATGTTCTACCCAAGTTCTGGAGCCCCGCGATCTGTCCCCGACGCTTCCGTACTTTAGGCGCTCCACCGGGACCCCACAACACAAACGCACCTACTACTACAGCAGCAGTCAGACCCGCAGCCACTAAAATCCTGTCTCCACCATCCATCGTCTCAAGCTGTTAAATGCGCTTCGCACGAAAATTCACATACTAACGATTGAACATTATTCAAAATATTTCGAAATGATTACAAAACCAATACTCTGTTATTACGTTTTTTCCATATATTCGTGAAAAAAAGAAAACCTGCGTTTGACTGGTTTGACTTGTGTTCTGACAGTTGACTTTATAACTTTATATATGCATATTATATTCACATATTGAGTTCACACAAATGTTAATTTTTAGTTTTCATTTCATGATGTTAGCTAGCTTAACACTACAAATATTTGTTACATACACTATTAGCTTAAAATATGTAGTTCTCAATTATAGTAAATATAATTTATCCATTTATTTTTTAAATACAGTACTTTCATTTCCGTAAAATTAATCGTATCTGTCATTTAACTGTCTGCTGTCACTTGTCAGAAGGGTGACATGACAACTGACAACTTTTGGCAACCAATGAATGAACCAACCTCAAATTATGGAGTGTTATCATGATTTATTTATTGTGTTTTGATAATAATGTTTTGTCCCTGATATTAACAAAAAGCCAAAAACTTCTACAATAAAGATTTGGTCCGGTAATTTTCAATAAGAAGAAGAAGAGTGTTGTCTTGAACATTCGATAATTTGTTTATATTAATGTTTTATTATCATAACAGTAATAATGATACCCTCGAACACAATATGCGTGTCCCAGGAGGGACCCGCGAACGCTTTGGCTCTAAACAAGGATTGCTCACAAGTCGTAATAGCTGGAAGAAATGGTAAATTAAAAAAAATTCTTTAATAAATTATAATTTATTTCTGCATCCAGTGTGTAATGATGTAATATTTTTTCAGTATTTAAAGTGTTTTCAATTGGTGAAAATGATTTCTCCGAAGTCTGCAATTTAAGGGTGGGAAAAAATTTAAATCTCAATTTTTCGTCCATTGATGTGGCTTGGAGTACTATTGAAGGTAAATGTTTTGTTTATTATTTCACTGATATTTTGTTTATGAATTATTATGAATCTTGTTATGTTTTTATAAATGTAATTAAAAAAAATCCTGTTCAAAAATTTTTTTTTCATAGAAAATACTTTGGCAACTGCTGCAACCAATGGTGCAGTTGTTGTCTGGAATCTGGGGAAGTCTGGCAGATCTAAACAAGAACATGTCTTCTCAGACCATAAGAGAACTGTCAACAAGGTAAGTACATAAATAAATAAAAACTTGCTTAAATCTTCCTTCCGTCCTTAAGTTTTGATTACCAGTTTGCATTAATGCTCAATGAGAAGAACTTGACAACTCAGCCTCATGTTTCAATAGACGACTGCTAGTCTCTCCTTAGATTATGTAAGCTCTATATTAACTATTTAACGGCTGTAAGTGATATGTAATAAACTATGAACCTTATTGAACACACACCTTACCTTACCGTACACTGTACCTTTTGTAAATATGTATATATATATTTTTTTTTTGTAAAGGCTGTCTTGATTTTATATTAGTGGCCATAGACCCTAGATGTAACTTGATCTCAAAGTAATTATAATATAATATATAAATAAGCAATTTTATTTTCTGTCACCTATATTTATTTCTTTACATATAAATTTTATCACAAATAGTAACTGCTGATAACTATCACAGAAATGGAACTATGTTTTAAAGACTATAGTGATCCCCACTGCTCAGCCGGAGGTATACTACTGGACTATAGGCCATTCGCTCAGATACGGTCGCTTTGATCGCATCGCCGTCGCACGTGCGGCTTGCAGCAAACAAGCCACCTGTGGCATAAACCAACAAGTAAAATTTGATTTGTCAGTTTAAGCCTAAGCAATATAATTAGAATGGTTGTGTTTGTTGACTGTTCTAACATGTAACCTGAAAATGATTTAATAAAGACTATGATGACATGTTTTTACTTTTATGCAAGTACCTAACTTGTATGAATTTATATATGCGTATTTCACAACAATAACCACAATTGCGTGCGTGTGTACGGACATTATCTTATCGAATGGACTATAATGAGTTTGGTTCTCCAAAAATTGAGCATGATAATTTAATCTGGGTAATTGCAAGGAGCTGGGTCGGCTCATCTAGCTAATTTAAATTAATTCTGACCAGACTTTTCTGGTCTTCTGAACTATTTCTTTGAATAGTTATAAAAATGTTATATAAATAGTCATGTAAAACATACATAAGAAGTTTTTTATTTTACCAGGTTAGCTTCCATCTAACGGAGCCAGCACTTCTCATATCAGGCTCTCAAGATGGTATGATGAAATGTTTTGACCTCCGGATGAAGGAAGTTGCCAGGACATTCATAAGGTAAGAGATATATTGACATTATAAATCAGTTAATATTAGTTCTAATCGCAAATCTATTAAGCTACTACATAATAGTATTGATATCACTCATTCTAGGTCACAAATTGCCGCCTAAATTTTTCCTTTGATAACTTTCGAGCTAAGAGCATATTCTTGAGTTTCAATTCCTTTTAACTGTTTTTTACCAAAAGGAGTAATCGTTTTGGCAGTAAATGTACAACCCGTCGGAAATTCTGCAAATCTAGTTTAATGACGTCATGCAAACTATAGAGTTAATATTTCACTGAACAGAGAAACAATAAACAAGAATGAGATTACGAAAGTAAGAATAAAGAAAAAAAGCAACGGTACTAGATAGGCGAAGGCGGGGCGATGCGTGGGGAAGCGAGAGGTGAAGCGTATTTCAGCCGGGTGCGCAAATATTTCCGAAGGGTAATATTGCACCTTAACGTATAAATTAAGGAACCGATTTTATGAGGTGTCAATAGTCAATAGGTTCGTGATAATGGGCCGGGTGATATAGGCTAATTAATTTTTTCAACAGTTTGTCGTCGGTAATTTTTTTGTCATGTAGGTGTTGTCGAGTCTCGGAGAGCTAGTTAAGCCATCCCATCCTCCCGGTTGACTTACGAACGTCTATGGCAACGGGTACGCGTAGTTTAGTCTTAAAAAGTCCGCAAACAGTCCATTTACCAATTAAGCCTAATCCCAGTACCTGGTGGCATTCGAGTGTAGCCCAATAGACTAGTAGCAGTAAGTCACTATATAGCCCGACTAAACGCTCCTCAGACGGGGTCACCACTATCTAGAAACGTGTGTCATGGCTCTCCAACACAAAGAGCCGCGGACCGACAGGCATGATCACCTCGCCTGGACGGAGAATCATTATGGAAGACATAAGACCCGTTCCTCCGGCTCAAAGCCGACTTAAACCTAGTTTGGAAAAAGGGTAGGGGATGAT
Source organism: Spilarctia lutea (assembly GCA_916048165.1). NCBI lineage: Eukaryota > Metazoa > Arthropoda > Insecta > Lepidoptera > Erebidae > Spilarctia > Spilarctia lutea. The sequence continues at coordinate 791,553 of OU696480.1, forward strand.
CTTAGAGACCAAATGAACAGACAGGTCAGCTATAGGTATATTTTCAACCATCCCACAGTAACACAGAGTCAATTCGAGATGTCCAGTTTAGTCCACACCAAGCAAACACCTTCGCCGCCGTCTCCGAGAACGGCAATGTCCAGCTGTGGGACGTCAGGCGACATGAACGGTGTCTTCTCCAGTTCACCGCACACTCGGGGCCGGTGTTCGCTTGCGATTGGCATCCTGAGATGCCCTGGCTAGCGACTGCTTCTAGAGATAAAACTATCAAGGTATGTGATCTAAAACTAATACTTAGTACATAGACATTAGGTGTTATATTGCCTAGTAGATGACCACGCGATTACGTTTTCAATAGGCATTATTATTAAGCGATACCGCTACAATTAAATCATTAGCTTTCTGTCAGTGATAGGCCCGACAAAATCGGTCCAGCCGTTCAAGAGAATAGCCGGAACAAAACACAGACAGACAAAAATTTAAAATGGATTTTGATTTAAGAACCGTATATACATTTCATATGCATTTGATGAATAACCGTTTATTTGAAATTACAAACAGACAATTCAGTTTTATTTATTTGTAGTATAAATGTAATTGTGTTTAGATAATCAGTGCATTACATTAATAAGGCTGAAAACAATCCTAAACTGAACATTTTTCTAACATTTTAAACAATACATATTTATGTTCCAGCAGCAACTTGAGTTGTTGTAATTATTTGAAGTATTGCGTTATCTATCTCCGAAACTCACAATGAGATCTAAATGAAATTAAAATGGAACTATTTCGAAATAAAACCCTTTTAGAAAAAGAAAATTTGCAATTCTATTTTGTAAGTAATATAAATCCTTGCCCGAAAATACATAATTAAATATACATATAACCATACTCCGCATTGAAGTCGGTAAAAAAAAAATCATGCCGCCATTTTGTAGCGTCGGCCATTTTAAACATGACTGCAATTCAAATATGAAATTAGTTGCAGTAATTCGCGACAAGACTTGTCATTATTAGCAGTATAATGTAGGACGGAAACGATACGTTTAATAAAACTAACTAAACAAACAGAACGATAGCATATAATAATATTACCTAGCGACAATATATGCGCGTTGATTGTGGCTAAATATTATAATATCGAACTATTCGATAAACATGTGGGTCAAACAGATAACTCCCATATGCTGCTCGCCAATAAATCTCATTTATTAAATACCATATTGTATTACTTCGTGTAATAAGTTTAATAATAACTTTGAAAAGGTAATATGTGTTATTTGGCTGTAACAGTTTTTAATACCATTGCCTCACAGAATCTGGTATTGATATAATAAAAACAATACTGCTTTGATTCCGCTTACAGAAGTTTTATCTCCCGACACTTTACTTCGCGAAATACTCTTGAGTTTGCTTTAACGCCATCCTTCCGTCTTCAATCCATTCTCTAAACCCGCAACACACGTGTAATTTTAGCTGTAGCTTGTAGGTTCAGCTATCAAAAGTGACTGTAGGAACTTTCTGTTCAGGAGCTCTTTTGCTAATCAATATGTGACAATGGAAATTGTTGTTTTAAAAATAGACAACTATTTTATTATTTTTATTATATTTAATGTCCTGCAATTATGTTTTTTTTTTTATGTAATATGTGGCAAACGAGCAGGCGTATCGCCTGATGGTTAACGATTACCGCCGCCCATGGACACCCGCAACACCAGAGGCGTCACAAGTGCGTTGCCGACCTTTGGGGGATGGGGAGGGGGAATGAGGGAGGGGTTGGAGTATGGGCCTCCGGTATCCTCACTCACTCGGTGAAACACAGCGCAAGCGCTATTTCATACCGGTTTTCTGTGAGGCCGTGGTATCACTCGATAGCCGACCCGCGCAACTTATTCTGCGATGTGACAAATGGAATAATTTTAACTCAATCTGGCGTAATTTTCATTCTGTCTAACACGTTCAACCAAACTTATAAACTCTTGAGCTTTATAATACGAGTAATCACATTGGTATAGATTCAACAAAAGAGTTAATTTAGTAGTTTCAAAGATAAAGTCCTAAGCAGATAAACTCCTAGCCATAATACAAACAGGAGGTCTGTCTGACATCTCGTCACAGATCTCCAGCTAACGAACTTTGAAACAATCGCCGTGACCCTCGTGAGGGGGCACGGATCGTGACCCCTCCACAATGTATCTAATGCACTCGTGTCAGCAAATAGCCACGAGCTGTGTTCTGATAACGTGTGACAAGTTTTGCATTGGTTTGATAGGTTCTTGTATATTGTTTATATAACTTTATCTTTGACTAGTCGCGTCTGATGCAATCTACACGTGCTGCTAGAAGGACTTTAGTACTCTTTTGTAATGTATATTAATATTCTTTACAGATTTTTGCGTAAGATCAATATTTTTACATCCAAAGTTATATGTATTCTGTGCTCTATATAATTGCTACTCTAGTAAATTCACTCCAAAGGACTCCCCAAAATATAGTAAAACGTCGTGTAAAATTTATTAATCGTTTTCAGGTGTGGGATATATTTAGCAAACCAAATTTGGAGCACACAATATACACAATAGCGTCCGTTGGTCACGTTAAGTGGAGACCTCAGAAAAAGTATGTACCCTGTCACCTCGTCTGTAAAATTTTTACAAAAGGTTTTTTTTTTTTACGTAATAGGTGGCATACGACCAGACGTACCGCCTGTTGGTAAATGATTACCGCCGTCCATGGACACCTATAACACCGGGGGCGTCACAGGTGCCTTGCCGGCCTTTGAAGGGTGGGGAGAGGAATGGAGGGAGGGGTTGGGATATGGGCCTCCGGTATCCTCACTCACTCGGTGAAACACAGCGCAAGCGCTATTTCACACCGGTTTTCTGTGAGGCCGAGGTATCACTCCGGTCGAGCCGGCCCATTCATGCCGAAGCGTGGCTCTCCCACAGCGGTCATACACGAAATAATATTATAAGTTTCATCATAAACAATTTTTTTGATACTTCTAACCTATTTTTCATGTGCTTAGGGTCCTCAAAAATCTCTCTTGAAATTGTTCAGTTTATTCATTTCAGGTACCAAGTAGCGTCTTGCGCGTTAGTTCTGGACTGCGCAGTCCACGTGTGGGATGTGCGTCGCCCACACGTTCCTCTCGCGACATTCGCTGAACATCGTGACGTTACAACCGCCATCGCTTGGCTCGCCGAGCCGCAGTCGTTTTTGTCCACAAGTAGAGTAAGTAGATAAAATTATTGCTCGTTTTTTTACTATTTATATTATGTCATTTTTAAAATAGCTTATATATTTTAAAGTGAATCTAATGGTCATAACTGAAGTTCACCAGTTTCAAGCAGCAAGATTCTTTATAGTGTAAATTTCTGGCGATACAAGAAGCAGGGTGCTCATTGTCGGCAGAAGAGGCAAATATACCTTCTAGTGAGGAACGTGAACTTGCAAGCGCAGTATGGCTTACACTGGGTTTGCTAGTTCGCGACCTCCACTTGAAGGTCGAACAACAGATTACAACGTGTGATTTGATTTGTGAAGACTTAAATTCAGATAGAAACCGAATTAAAAATGTGTGGTTTATCATTTATCAGTGTCGTGATTTTCTTTTATTGCAGTGAAATGTGCATCTATTGTATGTAAATAAAATAATTAATCCGGCTCGAAAGACCATGTTAAGTGCTAGGGTAAATAAAACGTTTTTCTATTAAGTATGTAGCGTTTTGTTTTATATTTTATGTGAAAGTTTTGGTGTCTGTTGTTAATGAATTTTATTACACTAAATGGTTAAGATACGCTTATAAAATAAAAATAATATTAATAATTTTGATAAACTTGTGGAGTCGAAAATTGAAACCACTAACTTTATATCTTTTAGCCACATACTTTCTATCAACAAGGCAACATTATATCTACCCGGGCCAAAGACTATGTACACGTTTAGTGATTGTGTGGTGGTGGTCACCAGGACTGCAGCCTGTACCGCCACCGGTTCAGCGAGGCGGCGCACCCCGTGCTGTGGGCCAACCCGCAGAGCGTGTGCGTGTCGGCGCGGGGCGAGCTGGCCCACGCCGCGCCCGAGCGGCCCCTGCCCGCGCCCACCATGGCGCCCGCCGCGCCCGACCGGCACGTGCCTGGCCTCGGGTCAGTCAACACTCTTACTACTTTATTATAATAATAGATCACTTTCTTGTACACCAGATGCATCCCAAGGTAAGCTTAAAATTAGAGAAGTACAATTGGCGGCCTTATCGCCCGGAGGCAATCTCTTACAGGCAACCATTTTATAGAGAGAAAACATGATTAAGATAAATTGTTGGGTAGTGTCTGGTGTAAAACTAGGTAAGACGAAAAATAAATAAAGTAATAATGATGTTATATACCGCAGTAGTCAGATTAGCCGGCGGTGCCGTACTATAGTTCTGGATATCATCCGCGTAGAGGTAGGACGAAGTTAAATTATTAGTGATGGTGTTGATAAAAACGCCGCCACACGTCGCCCTGAGGTACACCAGTGTAAGTGCTACACCCAGAAGAGACAGTGTTGTCAATGCTGATGCTTAACTCACAATACTTTCAGTGTCAGTTCTAGGTCGTTTGGGGGTTTCGCAAACAGCCAATTTAACCCTTATTACCTAGTCCACTACTGGATATAAGCCTGACCTTGGAAATCAGATTGTACTTAGCCTACTATACCACACAGACCGTATAGAGTTAAGTTATTAAGGGTTTGATTGAAGTATATATCTTTGCTGTGCTGTAGTTTGTTCCCTTAGTCGATACTTACTACACCTATACAATAAATAAGGATTGTGTCACTCCATATTCTTAAATCGTCAACATACGTCCTGGAGTAAATATATATATATTATTTATTTGACAGGCGAAAACACCCTACAGCTGGCGCCCTTTCTAGTGTTGCTCAGGCACAGTTAGAAAGAGCCTTCCCAGGAGGTGCATCTTCAACTCTATGCCGGTACCGGGCCGCTTCAGACCAGGCTACCGTGCCTAGCGGTTTACCGCAAGCCGCTATGCCCCAAAGCACAGACCCTCGGAGTAGAACAGTGCCACCAGCCTCCACGTTGCCCCATGTGGCATCGGAGCCTCGCGCTACACCGTTACATTCCGCCCTGGTGTACTGCGCTCTCAACTACAAGATAAGAGGGGGCAGTCCACATGAGTTGGCCGCTCATAATGCTGAGGTCGCCAGGTCGCAAAACAGACATATGGTAAGTGAAATAAAAAAGATTTTACGGCATTTTGGTGCCGATGCCGACGAAATGACTTAAGTAACTTTTTTCAGGTGAGTCATGTTTGGGAGATCGTCCGCTGCGAATACAGTTCACGCGCAACGGCCGGGCGGGGAACCCCCGCGCCCCCCCCAACGCGTGACAACATGCCTACTCGCCCCGAGCCGCCCCCTCTGCCGCCCTACAGCTACACTTATTCCACCAAGTCAGTAAATATGTTACCGTCAGATTGTTAAAACCACTATCTCGCGAGATTCTAAACTGTCGAAAGATTGTGAACTGACATACTGTTTACAATTTAACGTATTATTTTTAGTTAGATTGGTCGAACAGTATATTTCCCGCGTCGCCATATTTGTTTGTCAATTTGTCAGTTGCCGATTGTAAAGTGTTTTTGTGATTGTAAATGGATTTCATGTTGAAAATACCTCATTGCTTTAGAATTATTGACATAAAATAGTTGTGCTAGTAAAATGAATATGTATTTAATCAAAGAAATTCTAACCTAACCAACTCCATGGCCAAGGAACAGCTTACTGTAAGACCGACCAATCAGGGACAGTTGACAATTTCATACGCGATACAATAAAATCTAACGAAATATAGTACGTTAAATTGTAACCAGTATGTCACAGTCGTAAATTTTTCTACAGTTTACAATCTCGCTACTTAGATTATAATCTATAGGTATTTACAATCTTACGGTGACATAAACATCACAAGCTTGGAACAACTATGAAACTATAAACTGAAACCTTTATCTACTCTTCCAACAGTGCTCTAGAAGAGGAGCCCTTAGAAGAAGTGGAAGATTGGGCGGAAACACAGTTTAACAACAGTGGGGTGTTGGGCAAACCCTCTCTTAACATATACATACCGCCGACCAAACAACCGACACCTGTTAGGAATGATGGTGAGTTTGATCAACTAAGTTTTGCCCATGACTTCGCATGCGATACAGAAGATCTTTTAAATTAGAAATCAGAAGATCTCGAGAACAGTATTATTGAATTTCTAGATTCAACCGGCTGGGTGTCAGCCGCCTCAGCTCACTACATCGACGGGGACACTGCTGAATGGACCCTGCCTGAAGAGGCCTTCCCTCTGAGGACTGCCCCTCCGCCCCCGGCTCCACAGCACAATCAACAGATACATTCGTCACCATTACACCACCAACAACAACATCACGAAGAGAAAGAGCTTAATCGTTTGTATATTTAAGTCTTCTGTCAATATTCCTGCGATCCTGATCTGCTCCAGTGCTTACACCCCAAAATTTATCAATATAATAAAAAATACGTTTTATTTCGCTTACAACATAGTAAAGCCGCTATAGTAGACCTTATCAGAACTGTATAAGTCTCATTTATGAATGTTTTATTTTAATACGTCTGTACAGCATCCAATCGCAGCAGTGGAGGTGATGCTACGTCTCCTGGAGGCAGCTCATCTCCAGGGTCAGGTTCGAGTGGATCAGCGTGTACTGCCCCACCCAACCTTCAAGCGCATTACACCAATACCGCACAGGTTTGTGTTAAAATTTAAGATAAAGTTAAAGGTTGAGAAATAAAAGAATTAAATATTTTGTGTTATTCGAAACTGATGATGTTGAAGTGGAATCTTTAATCCTTGGACTAAAAGCGATTTCACCATCGCATAGGTCCTGCCACGTTTGTTAAAATAAATCATGTAATTACTCCAATCTTAACACATACTTGCAACGAATTCATTCAAAATACACAAATGGAAGTAGAGACTGTGGCTTTCGAGGCTGTTGTATAAAATTATAGACCAATCAGCGTATTGACCAGAATCTCCAAATGGTTTGAATTTTTTTGTCAACGTAAGCTTTATATAGAGAAATAATGTTTTCCTCGGTGTCGCGAGTGGCTTTTTGTCAAAGCGAAGCCGCCACGAAATAGGCCAAAGAGGCCGCCTGCGGCGTACACCCAAAAATAAAATATGATTTGTCCGTTTACCCCGAAGCAAGAAGAAGTTTACCGTGGGAGAGCCATGCCTCGGCATGAATGGGCCGGCTCGACCGGAGTAATACCACGGCCTCACAGAAAACCGGTGTGAAATACCGGAGGCCCACACCCTAACCCCTACCTTATCCCCCTCCCCTTCCCCTAAAGGTCGGCAAAGCACTTGTGACGCCTCTGGTGTCGCGGGTGTCTATGGGCGGCGGTAATCGCTTACCATGAGGCGATACGTACGCTCGTTTGCCACGAATTCAACAAAAAAAAAAGAAGCAGTGTATTGAATGATTGCGTTTCTTGACTCTTCTAACGTGTAAACTGAAAATATTTTAGTAAAGGCTGGGAAGATGAGATGTTTTCAATTTTTATGTAATTTGTCTTAACTACCGAGGCAAGCATCTAACTTGTATGAATTAATATATTCGTATTTCACAACAAGAACGTACCGACACTATCTAAAGGAATGACTGTGTATTGCCTGATGACGATGTTGACGCTGGTGTCAGGCGGAGGCGGGCGGTGCTGGCGAGGGTCTCCCGGGCGGGCTGGCCGTGCGGGAGGGCGCGTGCTGGCGCGTGCCGCTGGACATCGCGCCGCTGCTGGCCGCCGCCCTGCGGTCTCACGCAGACTTGGGCGACGTGCAGACACCCGCCGTCGTCATGCTCGTGCTGCAAGACTACAGGTGGGATCACTTCTCAGACCTGACCGTCTTTACTCTGTCTATAAATCTATACCAAGGCGTCTGGCCAGCAAGATATAGTGGGCTAAAACCTCCTTTCTAAGGAAAGACCTATGTCCAGTAGCGGATTGTTCAAGGCGATGACGATGATGATTTTGAACTAGCTACATTATCCTGTTGGTCGATTTTATTAAAAACAATGCATGTTTATATGGTGGTATGGCATGGCAATGGCATACCGCCATTTTGCGGAACGACACATTGTCCTCTAACGGGGTTGAAATATTTATGGGAATACAATCTTATGATACTTAAAATCTTCGTTCTTCAAATCTTAATTTTTAAAAGTTATATGTAAACACTATTTTAAAATGCTTTTCATTACAGAAGTGACCTGTATCCATATATTGAAGAGAGTCTCCAAGAGCATTGGTTGCTCGGCTACATCGAACTGTTGCAGAGACATAAGTTGTATAACGTTGCTACTGAGGTAACCCATTTGCAATAATATAAAAAAATACAAAGTTAGATGGAAGTGCTTTTTGAATATCAAAATTGAAATCTAAGTGTAAATTGGATAAATTGAGAAAAGATGGTGTACATGCTCGTTTTTTTATATGATAATTCTAAATTTATAAACAGGACCCAATATAGAGCCTTGCGGAATTCCTGTTACTGTCTCATTTAATTTAATGTTTTATTCTTCTTTTTAGTTTCATAAAGAGTAAACTTAAGTAATTTGATATTATTTTCGTTTTCTGTTAACACAAGTATTCATCATTTCATTTGCCATGTATGAAAAAACAAAATTATACATATTCAATACACTCAAAAGCTTTGGTAGTGTCATAAGTACAGAATGACTACTAAATATTGCATACTTGCCCATATAAGCTGCTAAGTTTGTCTGATACATAAGCAAATCTAATGGCAGGTGGTCCGCTGTGCGTGGCTGAGTTCAGTGTGGGTGATGTCGCAGCAGTCCACAGTGGTGGCGGTGTGCTGTGGGCGCTGCGGGCGCCGCACCCGGCCTCACGCGCCCTGCGACTCCTGCCACCCGCTGCTACGCCACACGCCCGACCTGTGCTCCGTGTGCCACCAGGTAACCACCCCCACCCACAGCTCCGGCGACTCCTGCCACCCGCTGCTACGCCACACGCCCGACCTGTGCTCCGTGTGCCACCAGGTAACCACCCCCACCCACAGCTCCGGCGACTCCTGCCACCCGCTGCTACGCCACACGCCCGACCTGTGCTCCGTGTGCCACCAGGTAACCACCCCCACCCACAGCTCCGGCGACTCCTGCCACCCGCTGCTACGCCACACGCCCGACCTGTGCTCCGTGTGCCACCAGGTAACCACCCCCACCCACAGCTCCGGCGACTCCTGCCACCCGCTGCTACGCCACACGCCCGACCTGTGCTCCGTGTGCCACCAGGTAACCACCCCCACCCACAGCTCCGGCGACTCCTGCCACCCGCTGCTACGCCACACGCCCGACCTGTGCTCCGTGTGCCACCAGGTAACCACCCCCACCCACAGCTCCGGCGACTCCTGCCACCCGCTGCTACGCCACACGCCCGACCTGTGCTCCGTGTGCCACCAGGTAACCACCCCCACCCACAGCTCCGGCGACTCCTGCCACCCGCTGCTACGCCACACGCCCGACCTGTGCTCCGTGTGCCACCAGGTAACCACCCCCACCCACAGCTCCGGCGACTCCTGCCACCCGCTGCTACGCCACACGCCCGATCTGTGCTCCGTGTACCACCAGGTAACCACCCCCACCCACAGCTCCGGCGACTCCTGCCACCCGCTGCTACGCCACACGCCCGACCTGTGCTCCGTGTGCCACCAGGTAACCACCCCCACCCACAGCTCCGGCGACTCCTGCCACCCGCTGCTACGCCACACGCCCGATCTGTGCTCCGTGTACCACCAGGTAACCACCCCCACCCACAGCTCCGGCGACTCCTGCCACCCGCTGCTACGCCACACGCCCGACCTGTGCTCCGTGTGCCACCAGGTAACCACCCCCACCCACAGCTCCGGCGACTCCTGCCACCCGCTGCTACGCCACACGCCCGACCTGTGCTCCGTGTGCCACCAGGTAACCACCCCCACCCACAGCTCCGGCGACTCCTGCCACCCGCTGCTACGCCACACGCCCGACCTGTGCTCCGTGTGCCACCAGGTAACCACCCCCACCCACAGCTCCGGCGACTCCTGCCACCCGCTGCTACGCCACACGCCCGACCTGTGCTCCGTGTGCCACCAGGTAACCACCCCCACCCACAGCTCCGGCGACTCCTGCCACCCGCTGCTACGCCACACGCCCGACCTGTGCTCCGTGTGCCACCAGGTAACCACCCCCACCCACGGCTCCGGCGACTCCTGCCACCCGCTGCTACGCCACACGCCCGACCTGTGCTCCGTGTGCCACCAGGTAACCACCCCCACCCACGGCTCCGGCGACTCCTGCCACCCGCTGCTACGCCACACGCCCGACCTGTGCTCCGTGTGCCACCAGGTAACCACCCCCACCCACAGCTCCGGCGACTCCTGCCACCCGCTGCTACGCCACACGCCCGACCTGTGCTCCGTGTGCCACCAGGTAACCACCCCCACCCACAGCTCCGGCGACTCCTGCCACCCGCTGCTACGCCACACGCCCGACCTGTGCTCCGTGTGCCACCAGGTAACCACCCCCACCCACAGCTCCGGCGACTCCTGCCACCCGCTGCTACGCCACACGCCCGACCTGTGCTCCGTGTGCCACCAGGTAACCACCCCCACCCACAGCTCCGGCGACTCCTGCCACCCGCTGCTACGCCACACGCCCGACCTGTGCTCCGTGTGCCACCAGGTAACCACCCCCACCCACAGCTCCGGCGACTCCTGCCACCCGCTGCTACGCCACACGCCCGACCTGTGCTCCGTGTGCCACCAGGTAACCACCCCCACCCACAGCTCCGGCGACTCCTGCCACCCGCTGCTACGCCACACGCCCGACCTGTGCTCCGTGTGCCACCAGGTAACCACCCCCACCCACAGCTCCGGCGACTCCTGCCACCCGCTGCTACGCCACACGCCCGACCTGTGCTCCGTGTGCCACCAGGTAACCACCCCCACCCACAGCTCCGGCGACTCCTGCCACCCGCTGCTACGCCACACGCCCGACCTGTGCTCCGTGTGCCACCAGGTAACCACCCCCACCCACAGCTCCGGCGACTCCTGCCACCCGCTGCTACGCCACACGCCCGATCTGTGCTCCGTGTACCACCAGGTAACCACCCCCACCCACAGCTCCGGCGACTCCTGCCACCCGCTGCTACGCCACACGCCCGACCTGTGCTCCGTGTGCCACCAGGTAACCACCCCCACCCACAGCTCCGGCGACTCCTGCCACCCGCTGCTACGCCACACGCCCGACCTGTGCTCCGTGTGCCACCAGGTAACCACCCCCACCCACAGCTCCGGCGACTCCTGCCACCCGCTGCTACGCCACACGCCCGACCTGTGCTCCGTGTGCCACCAGGTAACCACCCCCACCCACAGCTCCGGCGACTCCTGCCACCCGCTGCTACGCCACACGCCCGACCTGTGCTCCGTGTGCCACCAGGTAACCACCCCCACCCACAGCTCCGGCGACTCCTGCCACCCGCTGCTACGCCACACGCCCGACCTGTGCTCCGTGTGCCACCAGGTAACCACCCCCACCCACAGCTCCGGCGACTCCTGCCACCCGCTGCTACGCCACACGCCCGACCTGTGCTCCGTGTGCCACCAGGTAACCACCCCCACCCACAGCTCCGGCGACTCCTGCCACCCGCTGCTACGCCACACGCCCGACCTGTGCTCCGTGTGCCACCAGGTAACCACCCCCACCCACAGCTCCGGCGACTCCTGCCACCCGCTGCTACGCCACACGCCCGACCTGTGCTCCGTGTGCCACCAGGTAACCACCCCCACCCACAGCTCCGGCGACTCCTGCCACCCGCTGCTACGCCACACGCCCGACCTGTGCTCCGTGTGCCACCAGGTAACCACCCCCACCCACAGCTCCGGCGACTCCTGCCACCCGCTGCTACGCCACACGCCCGACCTGTGCTCCGTGTGCCACCAGGTAACCACCCCCACCCACAGCTCCGGCGACTCCTGCCACCCGCTGCTACGCCACACGCCCGACCTGTGCTCCGTGTGCCACCAGGTAACCACCCCCACCCACAGCTCCGGCGACTCCTGCCACCCGCTGCTACGCCACACGCCCGACCTGTGCTCCGTGTGCCACCAGGTAACCACCTACACATACATTTCCTGCGACTCCTGCCACCGGCTGGGGTCAACCGAATCAACGTTGGGAACCGGCGAGGGAACATCTTAAACAACAACATCATCCATGCATCATCTGTCATCTATTTTATACTCAAATCACTTGCTTTAGTAATTGTGACCAATGTAGCTATATTGGTTCACCAATCTAAATATGAAACCTAACAGACAACGTTACGTTTATGATAAAATATTATTTCCAGGTGGTGCGCGGTTTGTACGCCTGGTGCCAGGGCTGCTCACACGGCGGTCACCTGAATCACATGCGCAAGTGGATGGAACAGCACCAACTGTGTCCAGCCGGCTGCGGGCATACCTGCCAGCTCGGCTGACACCAGAACCCTGAGAATACTTTCAGATAAACTGCTGTGACATAACAGAAATGAAACTGTTTTGCTATAAAATGCAGGGAAGTTGCTCTGTGTTATGTAATTTTGATTTTAACTTTAAGTAATTCATTTTATAAGACTAAGGACTTAAATTTGGACAAAGGCATGACGGATAATGGAATAACTGAACTTAAGTGACTTAGTATTAAGTATAGTAAATACTTAGTGCTGGAATAGTCGATTTAAAATACTTTGCTTTAAGTACAACATATAATAGAATTTGCTTTTATGTTTTAAATTGAGAAACCTAGGAATAATTGTTACTCAAACACTACAAGGGTTAAATGGATCTGGTTAAAATCTGGCACAAATATAGATAATAAAGGATATTAGAAGATAAGTACTTTTATAGCGGCAATAATGATTCACGAAAGCAACATCATCGTGCGCTAAACCTAGGCAAAAGGAAGTGTATTATTTAAATGTAACGTTAAAATATATGCAAATAAATGTATACATAACGCACTAGATGTCGCTAGTACCACCTACGTAATGTTGCCAGAGGTAAAAAAATATTAGAACTTGTGATTCCATAGGAACATATTTTTTAATACGAAGTGTAATTATAATACAGGAAACTAGTCCTTATCTAGTCTAAAATAGAATATTCTTTTGTAACAAACCATCTCATCACGATGGGTATAATATGGATACGCAGCCTCGCTATTAGTTAATATATAACGTAACATACGTTAGAATGCACAAACCAATGCAAGTCGCAACTTTTAGGCGCTACAGAAATTATTATCGTGTAAATTGGAATCGTGTTAAAGAATTTGCCTTTGATCCTGTCAATTAGTTGCCATAAATAAAAATGTATTTAACTCTCCTGATTGCCACCCAGAAAAGTTTTTTGAAAACTTTAGTTACGAGAATCAAGTGATTTTCTAATTATATTATATGCATTATTGATTTATTATATCATGTTATCACGTATAGCTTTACCACTTTGAATACGTAGAAAATAAACAAAAAATTTAACAAAAAAGAAAGTCAATTTCAAGAACTTGCACAAAATGAGATGTAACAACACGGGAAGCGCCATATTTCGCCAGTCGAAATGATAACCTCCCTTTTCTGAAGTTGTTTAAAAATCTCTAACTGATTTTGTAACTTATTTACCATGCCCACTGAATACAAAAAGCTAAATTTAGTCTCGTTACACCCAGTAGGAATCGAAGCCGCAGTCTCTGATATCTAGGAACAAATAAAAACAGGTGGGCTATTATTCAATTTTAAATTTCCATTTATAACACAATTCACTCTGCGCAACGCGTCATTCTGTTTGCCAGTAGCAGATTCATCTCTATTGATGTTGAAATAAGGTATAAATTTGTGATAAGCAAGTATAGAATGGCGCGTCTTCGCGTCGCTTCGACTCTGGGCCAATGTGAGTTGAGCACTACAATTGGCGTCCACTCAAATCTAAGGGACCTGTATATTTTAAAGCTCATTTCTATTTAGGTTTAATTTTTGTATTCCTAATTTTGAATTCTCAAGTTGGTTAGTGCTGCTTTTGAAATAATTTGTATTAGTATTAGTTATAAGATCAATGCATACAGACTGAATTTAAGGGTAATTTTGTAATTAATATTTTATATGGTAACAAAAATGCACCGATATAATGAAATCGTTTTATTTATTCTCATAATTATTTAAAGATTTCACAGAAATTATTTGTGAGTTGGCATTGTAAGGTAGCTCGCATTTTAATACTTTAATAATAATAATCGGACACCTGACATACAACGCCATCTAGTTTAAAACTAAGCAGAGTTTGTGCTATGAAAGCTAGATTGACTGGTAGATCTATGTAGCTAAGCTGAAGGTGGAGTACTGAGATATCCCCATCCCTCTCCCCCAAAGGCTGGCAACGCACTTGTGACGCTTCTGATGCTGCGAGTGTTGAAAGGTGGCGGTAATCGTTTATACGATACGGCGATACGTCTGCTCGTTTGCCACCTATTCTATATATTCTTTTTTTCTAGAAACTAATATTTGCAGAAAGGCATACAAACTTTGATTTGACCCAGAGTCCTCACTCAGTACAGCAGCTGTTTAACTAGCAATTCTAATTTGAAATATATTGTCATAAAGAAATAATTCTGAAAAATAACATAACATATAGTTTTGCACACATTGCAAAACTATATATATATACTGAGAGTTTTGGTATCTCAGTGGATGTAGAAAGCTGTGTGTTCCTAACTGGACTAGTTCAAATTCCGTCTGTGGGCAGGTCGGAATTCCTGGGTTCAAAAGAACTTGGAGCCCCATTGGTTTTGAAAATTCACTTTCAGTTTCTTTATAAAGTGCATCTTTATGTCTTTGGTCTCTTTATAAATTAGTTCCACGCTTAGGTACCTCTCGACAACTTTTATTTTACTTTTTATTTCTTTTTAGGGTTCCGTACCTCAAAAGGAAAAATACATTAAAAAATCTTTATTTCAGGTTTAAGAAATTTATGACCCATTTTAGATTTTTACTATTTCTAAATATTCCTATTTGAATTTTATTTTTTATATACATATATCACATCAAAGTAAGGAAAACAGTTTGAGCTCTCTAACTTTATGTGAGATCGTGTTGTCACATTGGTCGAGCCGGCCTATTTTTTGGAACAAGGCATGGGTCTTCCCCGATAATCCAAACTAATGTCTTAAATTATAAAGTAGCTGTCTGTTATGCTTTTACGGCTAAACCGCTGCACTGATTTCAATGAAATTCGGCATGGAGATACTTTGATTTTTGAGTAAGGCCACTCTTTATCGCGATATACTCGGCGGAGAAGCGGGCCAAAGCTAGTTAATTCGTTTATTGCAACAATAAATCCTACTATTTCTTTATAATTGTGTTCTTTGTACAGTAACAAGGTAGGAAATAATAATATAACTAATTAATAAACATAAATAATTACTAGAATAAAGATTGTCACTGATTGAAATTGTGGCGACATTTTTGATTAGCCATCAGCCTACATTTACTTAATTTCCTTCCTAAAATAATCTTAAATTAAATCAAAACATTTTAAAAGTGGTGATTAATCGATAGGTAATAACATGATGACAATCTTTTGTTATTAAAAGTTGCTATCTACTGGACATGATCAAGAAATTATTTACTGGTGTGTAAACTTGAGTAGGTATGTACATATATAAATTGTCCATGTAGGTATTTGTGTTTTGGTAGTTTACAAGTGATCAAAATTAATTAACTACAACGGAGATACTATGTGAAAGCTCGAAAAAATCGATCACTATAAATAAATAATAATAATAAATAAATATTCCGGACATCTAACACACAACGCCATCTAGTCCCAAGCTAAGCAGAGCTTGTGTTATGAGTACTAGACAACTGATATAAATACTTGCATACTTTTTTTTTGTAAATACATACATAGAAAACACCCAAACTCCGAAAGAAATATTTGCAAATCATACAAACATTTGGTCCGACCCGGGAATCGAACCCGAGACCGACCTCAAGCTTAGCAGTCGCATACGCTACCACTACGCCACCGAGGCAGTCAAAGAAATGAACGTCAAAGTACTCAAATGTTTTAAATATCGAATGGTCATAAATCGAACATTCAACATAACTGTCATTTCAAGGCAGGGAAAATAAAATGATTATTAATTTAATTATTATTATATAATTAATTAAGAAATTTAAATAATGAGGTACATTGTATATTACAGCACATCCTTACACCAGCCAACTTCCTATCTTACTTACCTACTACTTGGGCAGCCTAGTTCAGAATCTTGATATGGGCTTAACTTTAGTAAATTGTTGCTATATTTAAAAATACTTAGGTGTCATCAGTCTATGGTCGAGCTAGACCACAGTGCAGCACTCTGTTTTCTTCTTTGATTCTTCTTGTTCTTCTGCTAGTCCATTTGCCTTCTTCAATGCTGACATTGCTCGAATCAACGACACGAAAGCCTGCGCATGTACGTTACATATTGTTGAAATTTGTTACTATGTTAAACTATAGTCGTATAGACAAAATATACCTACTAAATCGTTTCACGTTAAGCTAATAGCAACGTATCAATCAAGTCACGCCCATTGACTAGTCAATTCTCCTAGTCAAGTAGATATTCTACAAAATTGAACGTTAATAGATAACTAACAATGATAGGATCTTAATAGGCCACAGTGTGGGACGTCATGCTGCATTGTCTGCATTCGCAAGGAGTATGGTGACCACTACTCTTGGATTCTGCTCAATAACTGTATGGGGGAATGAGGTCCCTGATCATATACGAGGTCTATACAAAGTATTAGCCAATAATACAAAGAATAGATACGTTGACGTTTGTTAAAAGAGAATCAATGACGAACACTTGTATCTTGGCTAAGGGAGCAGGTTCAGGGCAGGGCAGGAAACGACAATTTCTTGAAACTTCAATGGTCAGAGGGTAGAACTTGATCGGTGCATCTTATTTTATGAACGCGATTTTTCGCCTTTAATCGTATTCTATTATTTTAAGAACGTGTGTAATTTATTCAAAAACAATATCATAAAATATAACATTGCCGTCAATATGTAGTTAAAGAACATATACCTATAGTTACGATGAGTCATAATTCCTATCGCATAAGTCCCTACGGAAATATAAATTATAAAAAAACAGTGAATAAAATATATATTATCATAACTCGTGCCACGTTTTCAAATAACCAGATAATTCCATTACCTATCTCCTATCTTTGTAGAGCTGTAACGCCATCTAACGAATTCAACCTGACCTACGTCATAACTACTATTCTTATGTCGCACTATTAAAATCTTTGCATTATTAAACACCTTTAAATTAATATTTTGATCACAACCTGCTATATGTGATCATTATATAGTCTGTTCGAACGTCTTCATGACGCCTCATCTAGAGCGTCATTGTCGAACCTTATCTATCACAGCATTTTAATAGGTACGTGACGTATTTACTCTGCGTTATTTTTGGACCACGTTTTATTGTATTCTGTCAGTAATTTTTATTAGAGAAATCAAGTACTGCAGAAATACCTAACTCATATTTAGAAGATACAAGAACCATATGTCTTGGCTAACTTGTATTAAGAGCGTATTAGGGGATTTAAGCAGAAATAATTCTACTAAGTAATTATAAGCATATATGTATATGGATTTGTTTATATTAGTAGTCGTACTAATACTAGATCCCATGGAACCAATATTGACTAAGTTCAAATAAAGACACAACATTTTGCAAATCTGTATATTTCCTGGTTTATATCAATCGTTTTGTTCCTGTGACTTCGATATACATACATACACTTAGGTACATAATTAAACATTTGTAAACTAAAATAACTATTCTATATCTTATTACAATTACATAGGAATACAAAGTGAAAGTCTGACGGCGTTGGCTGTCACTTTGACAGTTGACATCGGCACCTAACGTCACTGAGACGTATAAAACTATTCAGATGTGGAATTTTACTTTCGAGTTGAGAAGACAATAGTCATTTTAAATGATTCAGGACAGTTGGGGGTAGAAGTGGAGCGGAGAGGGGGGTGTTACGTTCTTCGTTCTATTCACAGAATGAGTGAAATTATCGAATAGCGGTATTTGCTTCGTTTCAAGTGATCCTCTCCTTTGCCCCTAAGCCGTATGATTAGGTGAGATACTAGAGGTAGAAGAAAAATTCTAGTTCAACCAGAAATAAAAAATTTCATATAGGGCTTGCTAAATGGACTCTATTCTGTCTAATAGAAAGTATGACCAGAATCCATTAGTGGCAGTCACCATTCTCATTGCGAATGCAGACAATGTAACTGCAGCATGGTAACCTTCTGATGAGAAGACCATTGAGATGCTATTACATCATGGGCCTCCGCATCGCACTCACCAACGAAACACGACAACAAGAATGCTGTCATTTTAGTTAGGCCTTATTATTTAAAAAGAAGACCGTTAATTAATTCAAAAGCCACATCTGAATATTTCTATTCACTTAAGGGGTTTCAATAAACGGGAATTCACTTATTATTCTAACTGTATGCTATAAGTAGCTTAGCACTGAGTGACAGAACTCTTACCGGGCTCTGTGGAATATGCGATAAACGAAAATTGACTGGGCTACTGTTCTGTACTAAACTTTATATATCAGTCTGATTCGAGAGCGAAATAGACGACGCATATTGCGATAGCCTTACTTTATGTTACGTGAGTAAATCCTCACAAGAAACGCATCTTAAAGTAAAGCCAAATATCCATTAATGGCCAGATTAACAGCCAAATTGAATAAAAAATCAATCGTGGAGATTTAAAAATATCAGACTTTGTTGCATACAAAACTTAGAATTACACTAGATTGATTTAACTATTTGACTGCCTTGTACTGGATTGTGACGTCATCGTACAACATTAGCTTTCCGTCAACGGTTCCGAGATATTTCAAAAACCTGTTCATAGATGGCGCTAGATGCATATGTCCGAAAATAGTTCCTGAATCTGTTAAGAGATGGCGCTATAGGCCGACCGTTTATCTGAGTCCTCGCCTGCGCGGTGCGGACGGCGGGGGCGCTTAGTGAGATACGCACGAGATGTCGTCCGCACTTGTCTCAGCCCCCTTTGTCGTCATACCCCCGCGCCCCTGTTACCGCAGGCGAGGACTCAGATAAACGGTCGGGCTATAAATGTATACACAGGGCAGTCAAAAAGGTAAAACCGTAACATAAAAGACATTACAACACCGGCTAGTCCCGCGAAGCAACAATATAACGACATACATTCCAGTGCGGACAATCACAATTTTATGTCATGTTTATTGAAACAGTATTTACTTTTGGTATGTTTTTTCTTATTACTAATTTATATTCGCGAACAAAAATGACGCATTTGACGCTAAATGAGGTGTTGTTTTATTTATTGATATGATGACATACGTTGGCGCGTTCAGAAATCATTACGTGTTTATCTGAATAAAAACGTAACGATTTCCAAACGCGTCTAATAACTATGTTTTGAAATTGAATCATGGAAACAGAAAATCTTTAAATTTTCGTTTTATTCTTTAAAAAAACTGTTTCATTGAACATGCTACTAAGTTATACCCCTCAACGCATTACACAATACATTTAGCACTTATGACATACAAATAAATACAAAACTTACGCTACAATCCATGCTGTGTCGATGTGCGTGACACATTGCTCACAGCGACAATACATGATGTGTCAACCGCACGGAGGAATCATATGCGTGACCAGCAGTAACACAAAACATAGACACGTGTCGAACAATGACTCGTACTGTTTGTATGTGCACCCTACACGTGTAATTGCAAAGATGCGTACAAAACAACACTAAGCACTAAGCGTTTAATATAAGTTACAACAATTGTTTAAAAAACATTATGGAATTCTGTTTGTAACTAAAGAATTGAATGGGATTTAAGTTTTTGTAAACCTATTGTTTTTTTGTAATTAGTAAAAAAAACTATTTATAAAGAATAGTTGGTTTTACTCCCTTGTATATACACCTTGTACGGCATCTGACAGGCCACGTAAAGGTTGAATTACCCATTACCCTTGAAAAAGGATCCCCTTCTTAACCCAACTTGTGGGGAATCCCCGAAATACACGTGGTTGTAAAACCGTCTATCCTTTCTAAATATACTCATAAAAGTATTTCAAAATTTAAATTATGTATCTCATAAAAGATCCCTTACAAACAGTATTCGATAAATGCGAGCACCAAACTGGGCGAAATATATTAAAATTTACAATAGCCTGCTTAAACTCTAAACTCGTGCCGCGACACGCAAATAACAACTACAATATCAGTGTTATAGAGTACATTATGACATTTACAAGACGAGTGTCCCGATACAGTTGATGCTGACGGCTGTAATATACTCGATATATCATTTATACTTTATATATATCTATCATTGCATTATTTGGCAAACCAGATTTTATTACAAAATCTATAAATACATGTGTATTAAAAATTTGTAGCTCTAATTCATATATAGAACAGCGATCATATGAAAGTGTTGTGTTTGTGTCTTCGAGCAGACATCTGTGGAGGCCTGGGAGTGTCCAGGCGTCGTTGTCAACCTCGGACTGTTCAATACCTATGGACATTGTCGACCATTACGGAATACTAAAAACGGTGGAATGAACATAGCCGATAGTATATACACTGATCGTATGACGAGTCCGGCTAACAGTTCGCGAGGCTGGCGGGAGAGTGAACGAGTGGAGCGAATGTCGAAGGTCTACAAAATGTTGCACTTCATTTTCTTGCCCTTTTTTTTCTTCACGTCCCCGTTGGTGGCGCGGCTGTCGTCCGACTTGCGCGACCGGATCTCTCGCATCAGGTCAAAGAACACCTGCACACCACACCGAGTCAACCATGGCAAACAACACAGAAGCCCACCCACCACCACCACAAGATTTAGAAGATAAGGTCTGATATTTTTCTAAAGTAACTTGTACTTGGTATTTATACTCGATACTTGTACCTGGTATGTGTAATCGATACTTGCACCTGGTATTTATACTCGGTATTTGTACCTTGTATTTATACTTGATTTCATTTTCGAAAATTGTTGCATCATATAATAAGGCAACAAGCTTTGTGTGGGTAGTTTTAGGAATTTTGATAACTGTCCTTTGAATCTAGAGTTGCGTTACACACTGCCTCAAAATTATACTTTCATATAAAAATAGGATTATAAACATAATTTTAAGAATTAATCGCTTAAAGGATTTTTCAATGCTACCAAATTTGTGTTACTTCAAATTCTTTTTATTATTAACAGAATCTCAGTATCTAAACGTCAATAAGAGATCGATATCGATCGCCGAAGTAACTTACAAGATGTTTTCAGGTCACTACATTTTTTATTGACCTTCTGGATTTGCATACTAAAAAAACCTACTACTTACAAATCGCACAGAGTAAAAAAAACATTACCGGTACTTCAACTGTTTTTTTTTCCAGATCTTTTTTCGTAGAAGAATAACATTAAATTTTCAGTTGAAATAACGAGGATAAAATTGGCCCTACTTATGCAACAAGGAACCAATCCACTAACACGTCGAAATCTAAATAAGAACCCTATTTATAACGAGATAAGGATAATTCTTTGATTTTGGCATGTTTATGGATTGGTTCCTTTTTGTATAAGTAGGTCCAATTCGTCCCTAATGTAAGTGTATTATGTGTAGGTATATATGTGTAGAGTATGTATAAAGCTGAGGCAGATGCGGCAACGCAACTCTAGACAAGCCATCCCGAGCAGCACTCATCGTTACATATATATAAAGCGTGTGCTAAGCTCAGGCTGGGCTTCGGTGGAGGGGGTTCGACTGACTGGAAACTACCTATTTCTAACTAGTCTATAACATATTGTTGATATGAGCCGTGACTTGTCAAAGGTCGGTAAAATCTGAATCAATGGAATTATTTTATATAAGTATAGTATATTATATTCGTTTAAAATACTGGTTTTCGAGTTCTTCTAGGTATTTTCTATTTATTTGTAAGAAACTAATCATCAAGAAACAAAATAGTATGTATATCCATCGATCTTGCCCGACCCTGGGCATGTCACGGCGTGTAGGGGCGTAAGTATGGGGGAGGGGAGGGGAGGCGTTGTTACCTTGTCGACGTTGTCCCGGGTCTTGGCGCTGGTCTCGACGTAGGGCACCTGCCAGTGCTGCGCGCGCTCGCGGCACGCGTCCAGCGGCACGCGCCGCTTGTCCGCCAGGTCCGACTTGTTGCCCACCAGCAGGAACGGGATGTTCTCGTCGTTCTTCACGCGAAGGATCTGCTCCCTGGAACGGATACAGACTCGTCACAACACGCCAACACGCACACTAACGAGCACTTCGTATGCAAATAGTCAAGTATGTACTATTATAGATGTCAAGGATGTCAAGCTAGGATAGAAGTTTGGTTCTTCATACATACAAGGATCAGGACTTCATCATAAGGATACAAAAAACATTAAAAAGGGCTGAACAGATTCGGGTGAAATTTAGCACAACATAATCTGAAGTCTACAATTATACACAAACTAATTCCCAGAAAAAAACGGGTAATCAAAATTAACCGCATCCAAAATCTGTTTCAAAATAATCGAACTATTACAACATAAGGTTTGGGATTTACAAACACTGATGAACGAAATTATTTTTAAAGTGAAATCCCCAAATCCAGTGTTTGGCAAGAATCCGGCTTCCATAGCTTTCGAGTGAATGCACGTGTATATTACAATACATGGTACTAGGATCTCTTACCTGAATTCTTGTGTTGCATCAAAGCTTTCTGGTTCAGTGATGGAGAACACACAGAGGAATCCCTCTCCAGATCTGAAATAATTGTCTCGGATGGCCGCGTAGTCCTCCTGACCCGCCGTGTCCAAGATGTCGATCTGTACCTCCTCGCCGTCTAACACAACCTGCAATAGATTAATAAAATATTTATTGAAAATATTAATCGATTCACCAGTATATAATTCAGTCTACATAATGTTTGTCACGCATATGTAATGTCTATTCTATAATAACTACCATAAAACTTATACTTATTTAAATGTAAATTAAAATAACAAGACAATATACTCGCTACAAATTCATTGAGATTAATGTATCACACGTGCATTGATTATCTGCACGGATCGGTGATTATTTATTATGATTGATCGCACATCACAACTTACTTGAATAGAATGCGTGATGCATTTGATTGAAGTACACGTACGATAAAATCAAGTAGAAAAGTTTTATTATTCAACAAAAAGAGTAAAGTAATAAATATTTTTGACATATTGTGACGATATACAACACCGCAACTGAAATCACGGAGCGATTAAAGAGAATTACTCAAACCGTAGAATTTATTTTAACTGTTTGCTCAGGTTCAGATTTGTTAGGATAGAAGAGGCTGGCTTTTGTCTCAGCATCCTCCAAGATTGAACAATTTTGAGTTTTGACACGCGGTATCGACGAAATCCTAGACTAGACTCAGCCCTAGAGACCCTGAGTTGGATCCAGTCTAGAAGGTTCATAACCTTTATGACGATGATGCATGAATGACGCAATAGTCTCACCTTCTTCCTATAACTGTCTGCTTTAGTGGGTTCATAGTCTTCGACGAACTCGTCGTACATGAACTGTAGGGTGAGGGCGGATTTACCGACGCCTCCAGACCCCACCATGATGACTTTGTGCAGCGTGGGCTGTGCCGCCGGCTTCTTCGACATTTTGGCCGGACTTACGAGACACGCACACTGGAACAAATAAAATAAATCTTTAAAATATTTGTTATTATAAATAGATCGTTCCCACTCCATCTGTTGTACTTGGGTAAAAATAGTTCAGGTGTGGGGGTAGCTTCTTCGGACTGAAATAAATTCAGCACCCCACACAAGGACAGTTATTTTTTGACTTCATTTGTATTTTTCTTATTTATTTATTAAATTTATGATTCACTAGCTGAGCCCCACGGGTATTTGCCAGTGAAAGCCCCGTCTAAATCGGTTCTGCCGTTTCAGAGATTAGCCGGGAGAAACACATACAGACAAAAATTTAAAAATATGTTGTTTTGGTACATGTAGCGATTATTTTAACATTACAAACAGACGCCAATTTTATTTATTTGTATGGATATAGATGAAAAGAAACACGGAAAACAACTCGAGACATAGTATAATTACTTTCTTTAGGATAGAAATAACGATAGTATTTCACACACTATTCTCTTCATATTTATTATATTTTACATTGATTTATAATTCTGAGGCTAGGGCTTTTGATAAATGGAGCCGACATTTCTGTTCTTTTATCATTATAATATTATACACTACAGATTCGGTTAACAGAAACGCCTTTACCAGTTCACTGCTGGACTTGGAAAGGATTTACTATGACAAGCTGTCCAATTATATAGGTAGGTATACAATTTGTCCGCTAATTTTAATTCTGCCAGTTGAAAAGAAAAATAATTTAACAAAATGTTAATTAACCCCTACCTGGTGACGTATACACAAACAATTAGTGGATAGTGACACGATCACTGGCTAGACGCGAGACAGCAGATATCTCTCGACTATCTGATGATGTCACCTCATTGTGTGATCACCCACGCGACCTTAGGGCCACGCCAGAAACTACGCTTAAGTTCGAAGGAAATATTTTGACCAGCTAATAATAAACTTTTAATACACTATTTTTAAAGGGTCTGTTCGTATTGCGATTAGTGATCGTGAATACTAATTCAGAGGTCGTGGATTCGATTCGCTCCTAAGACTACAATTTGTGTGATGAGCACGATCATTTTGTCTGTCCTTGTTTGTCTTGTCCTTCCTCACGAATCAAACTATGGCCTTGACAAATTTCATTGAAATCAATGTAGCGGTTTAGCCGTGAAACAGACATGGAGTTGCTTTCGAATTTATAATATTAGTATGGATATGTATTTAGAAATATTTTTTATGGAACAGAGGGCAATCCAGCAGACGTATCGCCGACCATGGACACCCGCAACACCAGAGGCGTCACAAGTGCGTTGCCGGCCAACACAGCACAAGCGATGTTTCACACCGGTTTTTTGTGAGGTCGTGGTATCACTCCGGTCGAGCCGGCCCATTCACGCCCAAGCGTGGCTCTCCCACGGTAAATACGTATGTTTATGGCAACTGAGCACTTTGGGATCAGACAGTCGTATGTGAAATTATTATTATCATTTTTCATTTTACTAATAAATTTCGGAATAGTCCACGCACCTATATGGTATTTAGTAGGCGGACTATCTAACGAGCCTATAAATAGAGGCTCTAGTTATTTTAATAGGCTTATTTTGCATATAAGTATCTAAGTAATGGCTTTACACTTAACATAATATCATTTTATATTGCTAGTTGTGTGGGTATAAACATTTTAAAATGGTAAAATGTCCAAGGTTTTTCTAATATTACGTTTCCTTTTATATTATTAACTAGCTGACCCACGTAATCTCGTTTGCGTCTTCTATTGCCCGTAGCGTGAAAATTTTCCCCCGTTTTTGAAACATTCTTCATTGGTGTTCCGCTCCTATTAGTATTAGCGTGATGTTATATAGCCTATAGCCTACCTCGATAAATGGACTATCCAACACTGAAAGAAGTTTTCAAATCGGAGCGGTTCCTGAGATTAGCGCGTTCAAAAAAACAAACTCTTCAGTTTTATAATATTAGTATAGATTATTAGCATAAATTTCCAGGGGCACATTCATATAAAATACGATTATCTATGCTAATAGACTAGTCCTTAAAAATATAGCTTCATATCCGTGACAGAAGGCTACGAAACCCACGAAGTGACTTTGAATAAACGATTTTATTTTGTATCACCTATATTTTCATTGAAGTGCAAAACAATCCTCCATGACAGTAGTGATATCTACCAATGAGATCAAGCTATAATTTAAGGACAGGAGAAAGTTAAAAGTAGACTGGAATAAAGGAGTGGGTAAGGGCGACATTCCCTGTTGGTCGGGACTATATTAAAAGTATTATTATTATTATATTATTATTGTATCTTGAACTGACGACTTTAAAGTTTGCAGTTACCGACACCGAACACTTTTTGATAGTCATGAGTCACGTACTCATTATTAAATGGAAGGATACAAAAATGTTTACGTATGCGCAAGGGGTGGATGATTTCATACTGGTTCTATAGAAACCAAATATTCATCTGTAGCTTGTATCAGACACAACACAAATAATTATTTAATGTTGAGTGCACTATTTCACATTGAAACAATAGCTATTCAAATATCGCTACATGCCGACAGTCTAAGGTTTATGTTTTAAATAATCATTAAATCAGTCAATACTTTATCAATAAACAACAATACACCATTTATTATTTACTGATAAACATGATAATTATTTAATGATTCAGTGATATGTATACATTATCTAAGAACAAAATAATTGTTTCATAATCTTTAAATCGTTTATTTTATCTAATTGGCAACTTCTTGCAGCTCCTTTGACTGGGGTCGAGTGGATTGGCTAGAAATTATTATGGCCAAACTATGCTTAAGCTTACTAAGAGTGGATCTTAGTTTCAACTTGATAACAAAG
Source organism: Spilarctia lutea (assembly GCA_916048165.1). Lineage (NCBI taxonomy): Eukaryota > Metazoa > Arthropoda > Insecta > Lepidoptera > Erebidae > Spilarctia > Spilarctia lutea. The sequence goes on from OU696480.1 coordinate 818,308, forward strand.
AAGAATGTTTAGTAAAGTTACAAGTCCTATGATGTACTTCCATGTTGACAGTAAGACAAAGAGATTGGTGAATTTCATTATAAACCGATAACAAAGAAATACGTGATCTGAATTGATAATTAAGTTTTAAATTCGTCGATCGTCTTGATCGACGGCTTGTTTTCAACCACGTTTTTGAGGTGTATTTATATTTTACGGGTTTGGGTGAGCGATATTTTGGCACATTTAAGCAGACGTATGGTGCATTTCAAAGATTGAAACACAGGAAGTTAAAACCTCATCTCCTCCTGTTACTGGAACTCAAAGAACGGCAACATACGTGTTGTCTTGAGACCAGGTGAACCGTCCACTAGTTTGGCTCCTACTACATAAAAAACCTATCATTCATGCTTTATTGGCTTGAGGTCTCGGCTTTGATTCCTGAGTCGGACTAAACGGTTCTATGATCTTATGTAAGTGTGGTGTTATTTACGTATAATATGTGTAAAAAAATGTATTTAAGTATTCTATCAGTCGCTCTACAATACAACATACAAGCTTAGCTTACTGGTAACGCCACCTATCCCATGCAGAGAGAAGCTCCGTAAATTGTAAATAATTTCGGGTACTTTAGGCTGTTGGCGTGATTTTCCTATTCCCCAAGGCAATATAAGCCGCAACGCGAGCGCACAGGGCCCACTTCGTTTTTACTTCGCTCGCACTTAGTCACTTAGTTTCACTTCGTGTACATTCGCTCTAAAAACACGCTAGAAGTCCTTCCCGCGAGACCATCGCGCTCACTTCGTCTTAAACCCGCTTTAATGTTCGATTATCCCGCTATATTTTTACTACATTCCGCATCCACTCCCGCTTATAACCCTTCAAATACCGCTCAAACCTTCGCGCCGCGTAAATGGCCGCCATATTTGTTGGCAAAATAGTTCTTGCAGACAAGTGAGGACATCGCTATAAACTGTGCAGTGCGCTGACTTTTTAGTGCCACACCGCGACAGAGGAGACCAGGCTGCCCCCCATAGGCGGGTCTGTACACCAGATCAAGACTTAAAGGTAAGCGGTTCCTTTTCTTTCCTAACCCAGCATCAGCCACAGCCAAATAGTTTAAAATATACAAAGAGTTCAGGCAATGCGCAGTCATTGAAGTCATCTCTCGCAACCCGCTGAGTGTGTATGGCACTGGACTGGACTCTGGGCTAGCCAGTTTGGCGCCAACACATTTTTTGGTCCTTCGAGCCGGATCATACCACATTCCTGGTCCTCGCCGGATCTCGGACACTTGGTTTGGTCTTTTTAGCCCTTAGAACTATCCTTTGGGGTAGTTTTAACCCGCCGCTTGTCAAGTCTAGATTAGTCTAGTACTTCCTAACCGCTATTCATTAAGTCTAGATACATCTAGAACTTAAACCCGCTCAATTTGGAAAATACATATATATTTGTACCCGCAGTTAGTCTAGAATTATCTAGCCTACACCAGCTTAGTGGTAAAAATTAGTTATAATTTCCTACCTAGGTAAACATTACCTACTTACAAATTTCGCTTCTATTCTTTCCGCGCCTTAGGGGTTACCTACCTACGTATATTATTTAAATTAAAGCCATACGATAACTTTATTCATTAATTAATTAAGTGTAGCTACCTTACTTATAAAAATAATTCCATAAGAAAAAATAACGAGTAATATCTGGTTTATTTTATATAAGTACCCGCGTTATATTGCATTATCGCACCGCTCGCACGGTTAGTGAATGTTAACATAATAGTTAAATTGTATTTGCTAGCTGCTTTCTATATCCTTGTGCCTTGTCGGTTCATATTATGCCACCGAAAATGACTAAACAGAACGATGAGATTATTCTGCTCGAAAATAAACGAGATGCTTTATTCGAGTTTATTCAGAGTATTTACGACAGTTCGAAAAAGGTTCATAAGGGTGTGGAATGTATGGAAGATTTTCTTAGTTCGGTAGAAACTATTGAAGATATCCGCTCAGAGTTTAGGGAAGTAGTCAATGAGCACAACCGCGTATCGCTAAAAAATGACTCCGCATATAAACCTAACTATACATCTTTAAATTCGTTTGAACAACTGTACTGTTATATAAAACGCGTATTAAAAGGTGTTGAACCGCAAACGCCCGCTAGGGACACTGATCGATATCAGGATGGTTCGACCGACCGCTTAGGTTTGAGACATAGACTGCCTTCTTTACCACCGATTGAGATAATGTGTTTTGATGGTGACATTAAAACTTGGCCGCTTTTTTACGCTGGGTTTAAATCAATCGTACACGATAATCCTATGCTGACTAACTCTGAGAGGTTGTACTATTTAATAGGGAAGCTCTCAAGTAAGGCTCAGTCTGTCTTCTCGGGTATCACGCCATCCGCGGAAAATTATGACACCATATTACGATGTCTGATAGATAGATATGAAGACAAACGTACGCTCGGTCATACCTACATAGATCAAATGTTGAATGTTAAGTTGTCTGGCCCCGCTTCTTCGTCAAAATTCCAGGCATTCATTGATCAGTTTGTCACCGCCGCAAGCGCATTAAAAAATCTACAAATCGATAATTTAAGCGATTTTATACTGCTTAATCTCGCTTTAAAAAAGTTAGACGAGGAAACAATCCGCGCATTTGAGTATCAGTACCGCGATATGAAAGTACCCACATTCTGTCAGCTGACTGAATTTATTAAAGGGCAGTACAAAATATATACAAATGTACGACCCACCGCAAATACTTTTACTTCTCGTTCTACACAAAATAAACCGCTAGGTCACATACCTAACCCGCGCGCTTACGTAGCAGTATCTACGCCGCAAAAGAAATGTCTTTGTGACAACTTCGTACATAATCATTTATTTAAATGTCAATCATTTAATAATTTAACGCCTTACGCACGCTTTAATTTCGTTAAAGAACGCAACGCTTGCATTAATTGTCTTAGTTTGAAGCACAAATCACGCGATTGTCATTCAAACATGAACTGCCGCAGCTGTGGTCAGAGGCATCATACGCTGCTGCATTTTAATAACGCTCGGAGTCGGACTTCACCGCAAACGTTTGACAACGGAATGACCGCCTCGGAAATCGAACCCGGTACCGCCCTCGCTTCGCGTCGCGTACAGCCGTCATCTCCGCCGGCCGTGCAGTCGTCTTTACCGCAGCGGGATCGCTCGGCGCGCGGTGTGAATGTATCGTCGCTGCATGCGTCCATTGCCGCGCCGGTGCAATGCCCCGCCAATAATAATGTTCAAACCGCGCAATGTACGCAACCTATGACAGTTCTACTGTCGATCGCTCAAGTCGTAATTTACGATAGTACTGGACGCGCCAATGTTATTAGAGTTCTTCTAGATACAGGGTCGCAAGTTAGTTTTATTACTAATGAATGTTGCGCGCGTTTAGGTTTGGAACGCAATAGAAACACGAGGACGATTGTTAGAGGTTTTGGTGGTTCAGAAAGGTCTATTCGAGGTTCCACCGATTTTCGGATATTTTCGCGTTTTTCTAATAACGTTCATTTCGACGTATCGGCATTTATTGTCGACCGCATTACGGACAACTTACCTACAGTGCCCGTTGATTTAACAGCGTTTTCACACTTGAACTCGCTTCCTCTCGCGGATAATATGTTCGCATCGCCCGCCGAAGTAGACGTGCTACTTGGCGCGAATTATTTTCCACACTTGCTATTACCAGGCGTGGTACATAGTAATGTTGTAGGGATACCGCCCGCTATAGAAAGTGTTCTAGGATATATAATCATGGGTTCCGCTCCCGTATTATTGTCTAAACACGAAATTAAAAATATAACCGCTTGTTGTACTGTTTTTGAACAGTCGTTGGACCTCATTCTCAAAAGGTTTTGGGAACTTGAAGAGGTCTCCGCTCCGCTCGCCCACAGTCAAGATGACCTTGAATGTGAGAATCATTTCCGCGCCACCACTACGCGCAATGCTAGTGGTAGGTATACTGTTTCGTTGCCGTTTAGGGACGATGTTTATAAATTGGGGGACTCCCTCGCCGCCGCTAAAAAACGCTTCAAGTGTTTGGAACGAAAATTAGAGTCATCAACAACATTACGCACGGCCTACAATGATATAATACGCGACTACATTGATAAAGGCTACATTAGCGAGATAGGATCGATTGATAAAATAACTCCCGCTGATTCTTATTTCGTACCGCATTTTTGTGTGCAACGCTTTGATAAAACGACTACTAAGGTTCGGATGGTCCTGGATGCCAGTTGTAAAACCAGCACAGGGTTGTCACTTAACGAAGTTTTACATTCCGGCCCTAATCTACAGGGTGATTTAAATTGCATACTTTTAAATTTCCGCTTGTTTAAAATCGCTATATCCGCTGACTGTCGTCAAATGTTTTTACAGATTGGTATGCTCGAAGCCGATCGTAAATATCAGAGGATTCTTTTCAGATTCTCGCCGCAAGACCAATTAGTAATTCTAGAATTTAATCGAGTTTGTTTCGGGATGAAGTCAAGCGTATTTCACGCTATACGCGTTGTTCAGCAGCTCATCGCTGATGAAAAGCATAAGTTTCCTACCGCCGCCGCTATCGCATCCAGTTCTACGTACATGGATGACGTGTGTTTCAGTATAATGTCGGATGACTCATCGCGCTCTGATGAAGCCGCTGCTGTTGCCGCTTGTACGGAACTCATTGACATGTTCAGGTGTGGTCAGTTCGACCTTGTGAAGTGGACTAGTAACTCCCCCGCTGTTATGCGCGCCATTCCCGCATCGCACCGCGCCTCCTCGGATCTTGAACTAGACAGGGGTGGCACACCACATAAAATATTAGGCACGCATTGGGATAGGACTAGCGACGAATTTAATTTCAAGGTCACCACACCTGAGTCGGGATGCACAAAACGGATTATTCTGTCCGTCATCGCACGCTTATGGGACAATTTGGGCCTAGTGGCTCCCGTCATTTTACGCGCCAAGCTCCTCATTCAGGAGTTATGGCTACTAAAATGCGACTGGGATGACACGCCCCCGCAGCGCATTTTGACCCTCTGGTCCCAATTTTGTAATGAGCTACCTGCGCTCAACACTATACGTATTCCTCGACATTTAGGAGTAGTTCAGGGGTGCATAGCTAACCTCTTGGGCTTTGCCGACGCAAGCGAACGCGCCTACGGTTGTGTAATATACCTACAGGTCACCATTGGTGCTGTTAGGTTCGTTAGGCTCGTGTGCTCGAAGTCTAAGGTAGCGCCGCTCAAAACAGTTTCTATCGCTAGGTTAGAGCTATGTGCCGCAGTGCTTCTGTCGAAGTTGATGCGTAGGGTACTTGACATCTTCGAACCGCGCTACAGTCTCAAACGTGTTCGCCTTCACCGACTCAAAGGTCGTCCTATGTTGGATCAACTCGTCCCCGCACCGCTGGCAGACGTTTGTCGCAAACAGGGTTGTCAAGGTCGTTGAGAACTTGCCTGTCAGCTGTTTCCATCACATACCGGGTGTTGAAAACCCCGCTGACTGCCTATCACGCGGCCTCCTCCCCGCTTCGCTAATCAACCATCCTCTATGGTTTGAGGGACCTCCGTGGGCATCTAGGGACCCATCAGAGTGGCCTATCGCCGAGTTTAATGGTGACGCTGTCGGTGAGGTTCCGGACACGAAGCCGCTCGCACACGCTGTGACCGTTACCGCTAATGAATCGCTTATTTACACGCTCGCTCAACGTATATCTTCGTGGTCGAAGTTATTGCGTATTATTGTTTACGTTTTTAGATTCTCAAAGTTGTTACCGCGCAGACTTTCTGTCACCCGCTTAGATCTCGAATTCGCTGAAATTAAAATATTATACGCTTTACAACAAGTTCATTTCTATGACGATATTGGTAAGATAAGAAAGGGGCAAATCTGCTCGCCCGCATTGCAGAGGTTGAAACCCTTTCTTGATAAAAATGATCTTCTTCGCGTCGGCGGACGGCTGTCGAACGCCGATATAGATTATTCGCAAATGCATCCTTGTGTGCTCCCGCGCCACGATCACGTGGTAGATATACTAATAGATTCCTATCATGGAAAGTATTTACACGCTGGTCCTGAACATTTGATGTCTTTACTAAGACATAATTATTGGATACTCTCCGCACGACGTGTTATCCGTCACCGCATACACAAGTGCAATACTTGCTTTAGGGCAAGGCCGCGTCCGTCATTTCCAATGATGTCGGACTTACAACGCTCCCGAGTTAACCCGTCGGTAAAGGCATTCGCCCACTGTGGATGTGACTATGCCGGTCCTATACAGTTCACCCCCATGAGGGGCAAAGGAGTTAGAAGCCGTAAAGCATGGCTATGCATCTTTACGTGCCTTACTACTCGTTGTATACACATAGAAGTAGCTACGGAGCTGAGTACAGTCAGCTTTCTCGCCGCGCTCAAACGTTTTCTTTCACGCCGCGGACCGGTGCAGTGCCTTTATACTGACAACGGAACCAATTTTGTTGGTTGCCGCTCATACTTGCGCGATGTTTATAAATTCCTTGATGAATTTCGCCCGCATCTCGAACATGAACTAACAGAGAGTCGCATCGACTTCAAACATATCCCGCCTGCTAGCCCTCATTGGGGAGGATGCTGGGAGTCGATGGTGAAGGTCGTTAAGACTCATCTCTTCAAGGTGATAGGGCAACAGCTGCTCACTTATGAAGAGCTCTTAACTGTGCTTACTCAGGTCGAGGCACTCATAAATTCGCGCCCGCTTACCGCTTTAAGTAGCGATCCCGCTGAGCCGTCGGCACTGACGCCGGCTCATTTTCTTTTCACCGCACCGCTATTTTCGTTACCCGCACCGCACGTAGAATCGGCTAACCTCCTAGAGAGACACTCTCTCTTAGACAAGCTGGTTCAGTCATTTTGGCAGCGATGGAGAGTCGAGTATCTGCATAAATTACAGGCTCGAGCCAAATGGACCACGCCCACTACACCGATCCAGCTGGGATCAGTAGTAGTCATTATCGTAGATAACGCGCCGCCGCTTTCGTGGCCGCTCGGAGTTGTAGAAGCCGTCCATCCTTCGAAAGATGGAGCAACGCGAGTGGTCACGGTTAGAACTAGTAAAGGGAGTTTTTTACGCCCGGTGGTCCGATTGTGCCCATTGCCTAGTCAATAATGAATATTGTTTAAAGTTCGCAAATAGTTTAGAATAGGATAAGAAGTAGGTTAGAGATACGTATAAATAAATTTCGCAACTATTCCGCACTTTTATGACTTTCCCGCAAGTATTATCGCTTTTTTCTTATGCCGCGTTTTCATATTTTTTAAAGGTAACCCTTTAAGGGCGGGGGGAATGGTAACGCCACCTATCCCATGCAGAGAGAAGCTCCGTAAATTGTAAATAATTTCGGGTACTTTAGGCTGTTGGCGTGATTTTCCTATTCCCCAAGGCAATATAAGCCGCAACGCGAGCGCACAGGGCCCACTTCGTTTTTACTTCGCTCGCACTTAGTCACTTAGTTTCACTTCGTGTACATTCGCTCTAAAAACACGCTATAAGTCCTTCCCGCGAGACCATCGCGCTCACTTCGTCTTAAACCCGCTTTAATGTTCGATTATCCCGCTATATTTTTACTACATTCCGCATCCACTCCCGCTTATAACCCTTCAAATACCGCTCAAACCTTCGCGCCGCGTAAATGGCCGCCATATTTGTTGGCAAAATAGTTCTTGCAGACAAGTGAGGACATCGCTATAAACTGTGCAGTGCGCTGACTTTTTAGTGCCACACCGCGACAGAGGAGACCAGGCTGCCCCCCATAGGCGGGTCTGTACACCAGATCAAGACTTAAAGGTAAGCGGTTCCTTTTCTTTCCTAACCCCGCATCAGCCACAGCCAAATAGTTTAAAATATACAAAGAGTTCAGGCAATGCGCAGTCATTGAAGTCATCTCTCGCAACCCGCTGAGTGTGTATGGCACTGGACTGGACTCTGGGCTAGCCAGTTTGGCGCCAACACTTACTTTAAATTTGAATGTCGTTGTGTGTAGAAATGTCCTAAACATTTATTTATCATTGTTGCAACTTCATAATATCAAAGGTTATATCATTCATAATTATCAACATCAGATCATCTAAGGTAGCACCATATTCTTTAAGTTTTTTTGAGTTAACGCCGAAAAATAATCGATAAGTGAAATTCTTCGTATCACTGACAAGATAAAATCAAACAGATGTGAGATTCTGATTCCAGATATCTAATAAGATTGTGATGCACTTGATAGAATAAGGATAAAGTATCACAACTCAGTATTAACAACGTTTTTCGAAAAATATTGTCATTATAGCTTTATTTAGTACCACGTTACCTGTTTCAGAAGCTGGATTGTGAGCAGAAAAGGGGAGGGAATGAAGAGAATAACACAAATACAAAAATGTGTAGGATGAAGCCGGTAAAGAATGAGACAGAAATATTATATATATTCATCTCATTCTTTTGTCGATTTACTAAAGTTTCACATCTATCGTGTATGAATCGTACACGCACCTTTTTTTACCATTTTTGCAATGTTTTTCATTGAGGCTTCGCTGTTACTAGTCGTAGTATGAAGTAGACTTTTTTCTAAGGACTACTTTCTCACTATGAATACATTCTGTCGTTCGAATTTTGAAAATATTCATGTAACGGATTCAAAGAACATCCAGACTTAGAAAAACAATTTTTAAACATTAGTGCAGTAGAAAGGAAGTTTTAGTCTCTCTCGGTAAATATGCTATACAACATAAAGTTTTCTTTTAACTCGGACTAGACGTTCCCGAGATTAGTGCATTTTTATAGATCGAGCAACTTGGCGAGCTGCATCATCTTGGTACTAAGCCAAACCTGAAGTTATAAAGTGTTCTGACAGCTTGTATATGTATGGGTATGCTCTGTAGACAAACAGGTACAAAACAGGCCTTCATTCTTTACGTTGATAAATAACAGCTGATAAAAATACGTCGAAATGCCTTAAGAATGCGTAATCGTGTGTTACGTTTTACATTCAAGCCACGTACGAGGTTCAGCTATCGAACAAACAATTATGTGGTTTCCTGGTCTTAACTCTTCGGGATTCGCACATTGTTCCACCATTAGTGCATGTTACTGTGTTAACCAGATATTATTTTTTGAAATACCTATTTCGTAATAGATTACGAATCGATAGAATGTATACAGAATGACGTAATATTAGATATGAAGCACGTTTGAATTATCCGGCGACGTTTCAACTGAAACTTCGGCTAGCCTGAGCGTGGTCATCCTGTAAATATTTATGTATAGATCATTGAAAACTATTTTATTTGAAATAAAAAGAAAATGATAAATATAATTACATATTTTTAACATAAGAGTTTCAAAGTAACGCTGTCACAAAGATGAGTATTCAATCGGCAAAGTTTTTATCGTAGTTATTACTTCTAAATGTTTCTTATTCAAGTTATAATTTTCACATATGTAATGAAAGAAACAAATTATGTGTGATGCACAAATTGTTGTTCTAAGTCAGGGTATTCTTTGTGTCTGTTTCACGTATGTTTGTAAAGTCCACCGCGACACAGGAATTATTTAAATAGAAATTAATTTCCTACGCATAGATAGATACAGAATTCTGTCACCCATGCGAATATCAGAGGCATAGCATGCATTTCTTAGCACAGTATAAACAAATTACAAGTCTTGCAACCATAAATAGTTTGTTTCCTCCAATTAAAGTTAAAATTGGATCGACCACGTCACCGCACCGCGTCAGACTTTCAAATTTAATCTCAATCCTTTCATTACTGGCTGCGAGGAGTAATTTAGGAAGCCATTATTCTTAACGAGCGCAGGTTTTCAGCAACATTAATAGTTTCATCAAACAAAACTGTTACAAATAGAAATAGGAAGCGGTACTTCGGTTATGGAGAACGAAAGGCCGGTAACTTTTAACGACATATTCATAAACCTCAAAAAATTGATTTGATTATTCAAATTTGCTTCAAGGAGTTCAAGGGGACATTTACTTGTGTGTTTTATGATATAAAGAGGGCCTGACTATAAAAACATGCAAGAGACTGGCCTGGTGGTATAAGCGGTCGCCACCCGCGCCGCATTGTGAGTTCAAACATCACACGAAACAACGCTTTGTGTAATCCACAAATTGTTATTTTGAGTCTGGGTGTTCTTTGTGTTCGTTTATATGTTTGTAAAGTCCCCTAGACACAGGATGTATATTCCTGATGCGGGGGATATATTTTTAAATAAAGTAAAGAAAGACAAAAGAACACTAGCCACTCGTCCTTCAGAATCAGGACGGTTTGGGCTCCGGTGAACTGCTTTACTCGGTGAAAAGCAACTAGGGTTGCTTTACACTGGGTTGCTGTTATGAGAAAATGCGGTATCATTATGATCGAGCCGGCAATTTGTTTAGAAACTTGGCTCTCCCCCCATGGTTAAAAAGGTATCCAAAATCAGTTACGAATAGAACGGTATTTTTACCGAATAAATATGAATAGGTACACTTCAAAGGCTTTCAAATAGAAATACTTGCAAAGAAAACTTACATTCAAGATATCAGTAGCACTTAGTGTTATTAGCCGTATTATTACTATCCGGAAATTTCTTTTGAAACGTATTCATTTTCCCAGTAATGTTACATATTATGCATTGTTTTAAACTGCATCTTACATATTCTGTTTTCCTTATTAACACACTACAATGCTTGCTGAGCCTAGAGTAGTCCCTCAAAAGGAATCAATTCTCCTCGTTTTTGCAATATTTTTATGACTCATATTGGTAGTAGTATGATATTATATTAGTCTACAATATTCCTCGGTAAGTGGACTATCTAGCGCAAAAAGAGTTTTTCAATTCGAACCAGCAGTTTCCGAGATTACCGCATTCAACCAAAAAACTCTTCAGTTTTATGATATCAGTATAGAGGTAGGTATTGTAGACAATTAACCATTTGGCCTTAAGGTCGTATACCGAACGCGGGGACTAATTAGGTGGGGTTCATTTGGCGCTCAGTTTTACAACAAAACTGTTGTAAGTTTTAAGAAAGACTAAACATTAATCTTTAAAAGCATCCTGCTGAAAGCAACAGGTATTATTTTTACACTACATACGAGTACATACGTGGATTTAAGAGTCTAAGAATAAAGCTGGCAGAATTGACCATTAACGACGTAAAAACAGACGCAAACCATATTTATCCAACAAGAATACAGCGCAACGTATATGAAGCCTTACTAGTTAATAGGATGAAGCTAGATTTTCTAGTTAAAATACTCTAGATAAATAAAATATACAGATATGAATAAATTATCGATTACACTTACACAACAAAAACGAGAGATTTTTTTCTGCAGCCGACCCATCACAGATACACAAAAACACACAGAGAAATAAAACGTAGCAGTCCAACCCACGTTCGGTCCTTTCGGAGTCTGGATGCGTAATGTTTTATTTCCTTCTATGGTTACGTTATCAAATGCTGACGTATTTCAGGAGTTTACCATAACGCTGTAATACACACTGAGCTAAAAAAACGCAATTACTTGTAGTAAATGTTGAGTCATAATCCATTTGTTTATAGGAAAGACGTCTGGTCGATTTGTTTGGTTACAAATTTGTGTATGACTCATGAGATCTGATGATTGCTGGTTAGTGTGATGTTGTAGATGATAGTGAATTTCTCCACATGACTAAACAAAGTTCAAGGTGAGAGAGGAGTCGTTGACAATACTGGAGTTACGGAGAGATTACAATTTACTTTACTTTACTTTATTTTGATAGTGACTAAAGTTACTGTGAAATGAATTCATAGGTATGTATATGTATTTGTTGTTAATCGTGATGAAAATGCCAACAGTATAATAGAGAAATAGACTGCTTCGTTAATCCGGTGGCTAGCGTAAGCAACTAACTGCCAGTCAAGAAGTCACGGGTTCGATTCTCGAGTCGGGCCAAAGTGATCTATCGTGTTTTTCGTATAACAAAATTCTTATTAACCGGCCCGGAGTTTGGAAAATGGCGGCGTTCCGCCCGTGTCTCGGTGAGCACGTTAAGCCGTCGGTACCGGTTGCCATGAAACTGGTAATCGAGTCAGTCAATCCCCTTAAATATACTGACGCTAGTTTAAACCTTCGAATTCAGTTCACTCTCCGGGTTGCGGGGGTCTGATGCCGGTCGCTCAGTGGAAAAACTGATATTCAGGTAAAACAGGTGGCACTAGTAGCTGACCCCTAATAATCTTGGGATAAGGCTACGAAGAAGAGTATAATAGAGAAATAGTAAAATTAGGTAAGTGATCAAAATCAGGAAGAAAAATACTTATCTTAGATTGATAGAAAGATCTACCTATTCATATATTCTAAATCTTATTTGTATTCATGATAAATATCTATTCTAATGTTTCAATTGTATAACTTACTTCATCAGTAGATCTATTAACACAAATAATATCACCAAATGCAGATAATATGCATAACGTATCACTATTCACACGTAAAATGTCACAAGAAACGAGTGAAAGTATTTTAGCGTATTATATAAGCATTTTGTAATCTTATATCGTATTTATTCAGTTGCTATTGTTTGTCGATGTCTCGCTCCCGCGCCTGCGCCTGCGCAGCCGATAAGAATCATGTATAACTGCCTCGGTGGCGCAGTGTAAGCGGTAAGGTAGCGTAAGCGACTGCTGTGTTTGAGGTCTCGGGTTCGATTCCTGAGTCGAACCAAATGTTTGTATGATCTGCAAATATTTGTTTTAAAGTTTAGGTGTTTTCTAAGTATAATATGTATGTATTTCCAGAAAAAGATAAATATATCAGTTGTCTAGTACCCATAGTTTCTGTGTACTGTTTTTTAGCACAAACTCGTAAATTATTGTGACAAATGATGGGTTTTTAATTATTAATCATAATCGTCGCAATGACGTGGGCTATAACTTTCGATTTATTCTAGTAACGCATTTTTCTAGTTAAAACCACAACGCATTAGATTCAAAACGTGTATAATGTCCTTGATACAAACATTCTATTTATTTACGTTATACAAGAACAGTGCTTTTACCAATATTCACTATATTATAAACGCGAAAGTTTGTGAGTATGATTGTTGCTCTTTTACGCAAAAACTACTGAATGGATTTTGATATTTATACATCAGAATAACACGTAGGCTACAATTTATAAAGATACTAGCTTCACCTCGCGGCGTTGCCCGCGGTTATTGTCGTACCACGGGTAGCACCGAGGGGTTCAGCTATTTTGTTATATTTTTCATGTACGAGTAACATGCTAAAACCCTGGTAGTTGTAACTAGGTATATAAATTACATCCAGAACTCTAGCCCAGTCAAAATATTTGAAACTATTCACCCCCAACATTGGTAAATAGCACTTAAGACGTATTTTGACCATTTAGGAGTTTTGACTATAACACAAATATTAATAGGTGAATAATATAGTACCGTCTTCTAAACAAACATGGAGAGCGTAACACAAAACATTACATGTAAACCTTCAAACCTTCAAGAAAAGAGCGTACTCCTTTCTAAAAGGCCGGCAACGCTCTTGTAACGCCTCTGGTGTTTCGGGTGTCCATGGGCGGCGGTAATCGCTTACCATCGGGCGATACGTCTGCTCGTTTGCCCCCTATATAATAAAAAAAGAAACGAAACCTCCAACCAATATATTTTTATTCGAAAATGGAAACTAATGTATTGTTTATAAATATGTATTAATTTCCTAGAATGTTATGTAATTTGGTCACAGTTGTGGGAAATGATGAAATAAATAATAAATAAATATTTCGGACATCTAACACACAACGCCATCTAGTCCCAAACTAAGCAGAGCTTATATTATGGATACTAAACAACTGATAGAAATACTTATATACTTTATTCTTGTAAATACATACATATTATACATAGAAAACACCCAAACTCCGAAAATATTTGCAGATCATACAAACATTTGGTTCGACCCGAGATCTTAAGCACAGTAGTCACAAACGCTACCACTGCACTACCGAGGCAACCAATGATGTACATATTGTGTTAACGTTACACTCTGAAGAAAAGATATAAAATAAATAGTGAACAGCGCAGGAGCATTCAAGAAAACTAATAAAGGAAAACCAATTACCAAACTATAAATTATATTATATATTGTTTCGATATATAGATGTTATGACGGTATCGTCTGTGCATACGGACTTTCAACCCTCAATCAAAACACAATATTTTCTCTGTGTGTAAAGTGTTGAACCTTACAACTTCCCTCCCGTGTCACATAATGTCAAACTTTTTATCCTTTATCTTCATGAAATGTGACGTAATTAACGGATGACCTCTTTTCTTCTTTTTTTGTGTGCGGGAATCCCCTTCGGGTACCACCGACTGGTGGTTACGTCGGACTCGAACCGACTTAAAACCGCAAACCGGATACTAGCGGCCGGGGAACCAGGTACACCCTCGAAAGGAAATCCCTGGAATTCCGACGTACCTCGTATCACTTACTGTTTGTAGGTGGCCCCCTCTATAGCAATATAACATATATAACCCGCCTCAAAACATCTGCAACTAACATTCATACACAGTACAACAACACGATGTCAACGCCACAGGTTTCTATTTCTGTGAAGCGTTGAACTTTTTCCACGCGCTGCGGTTGTTTTCATTCGATTATTATCAGCGAATAACAATTAATCTATAGTAGTGTTGACTAGCGCACGCGATCAACAAATATCTACCGTCTATATCGCTATTCTAAATCATGTCATTAATTGAATTATAGTTTGTTGATTAAAGATTAATTAGCAGTATATTGTAAGTAGTTACAAGAGGCTGTGTATAAATTCTAATTGCGTAATTGCGACATATCTGTGTGGTGAATTTATACTAATATTATAAAGCTGAAGAGTGTTTATTTGTTTGAACGCGCTAATCTCAGGAACTACTGGTCCGATTTGAATTTTTTTTCAGTGTTAGATATCCCATTTATCGTCGATAGGCTATAGAAATGACCAATAGGAGCGGAGCACCAATGAAGAATGTTTCATAAACGCCCCGCCCCTATTAGTAGTAGCGTGATGATATATAGCCTATAGCCTTCCTCGGTAAATGGACTATCCAACACTGAAAGATTTTTTCAAAACGGACCAGCGGTTCCTGAGATTAGCGCGTTCAAACAAACAAACAAACTCTTCAGCTTTATTATTAGTATTAGTATAGATTTATCTTGCCTCGTTGGTCTAGTGGTTAGCGTAAGCGACTGCAAATCAAGAGGTCTCGGGTTCAATTCCCGGGTCGGACTGCTGTTGGGTTTTTCCTACAAGAAATTCCTAATAGCAGCCCGGAGTATGGAAGATGGCGGTGTTTTCTGCCCGTGCTTCGGAGAGCACGTTAAGCCGTCGGTCCCGGTTGTCATGAACATCTATGGCAATCGTTATTGGGAAGTCAGTGCCCTCAAATATACTGACAACTAGTTCAACCTTCGAATTCAGTTCGCCCTCAGGGTTGCGGAGGTCAGATGCCAGTCGCTCTGTGTAAAAACTGATATTCAGCTAAAACCGGTTGAACTGGTAGCCGACCCCAAATATTGGGAATAATAAAGGCTAGGAAGATGATGATGAGTATAGATTTATCTTTTTCATAAACTCCGGTTAGCTGATTGCTTTAAGACAGAATAATTAATATTATACAGCCAGCGAGTAACTTTATAATTGTTTTCCGGAACGATCATTGTAAAATGTAATGAGCAAAACAAATCAATTATTGTCCTATCAACAAATTGGCAATATTACTAGAAAGTTCTGTTACACAACGCGCGGAAATTGTTAGTTATTTAAAATAAACACGACTTAAAAATACACGCGACTTTATGCAGTTGAAGGATTATTTCTTCATAAATAGGTATATGTGTGAAGTTAAGGAATGGCTGGAAGGTTTAAACTGTAATTTAAATGAAAATCAAAACGAAAATAATAATAAAAACCACTTCATTAAGAGGCGCAGACGAAGTTGCGCGAATCATCAAGTATTATTATATTTATTTATATATTAAAATATTTACTTTACCGAGATTTACCGTGGGACACAGTAGGGTGTGAAACAGCGCGTGCGTTGTGTTTCCCCCTTTCCATCCCCAAAAGGCCCGGCAACGCACCTTTGACGCCTCTGGTATTGCGGTTGTCCATGGGCGGCGGTAATTCCTTACCATCAGATGATACGTCTGCTCATTTGCACCAAATTCATTAAAATAATAATAATTTGAATTTGGATAAACCTTTCTTTTCCCTTCCTTTCATTATCTACGCCCAACTTTCCTGAACTTGAACTGAATTTGATAGTGTTCGGTTGACTGCGATAGGGCCTTGCTCCCTATAATCTTTCTAGCCTTTATAATTCCCATGATTATTTGGGGTCGACGAGTATAACATAAAATTTATGTTAATTGGTTCTATTTGATGTAGAATACATATTATTTAAAAAACCATTATTTGGCTGCTTGTGAGAGCTGACTGGGAGAGAATGCGTCATGGTATTAAATGTAACTTTTGTACAAGTTTAAATAAATATCAGTTTTTACACAGAGCGACTGGCATCTGACCTCCGCAACTCTAAGGGTGAACTGAATTCGGAGGTTGAAGTACTTGTCAGTATATTTGAGGGCCTTGCTGCCTACAAAGTATCTAAATGTGACTAAAATAATAGTCGGCCAGTACGTAATCATTGGTCCACCACTGGACATAAGCCTTCCCTTAGAAAGGTGGTTTATACGTAATGATTAAATATAATAATTTAAAATAATCAAGATCTGCCAAAAAGTAACAGACGGATACACATTTTATTTTTATTTCGGATATCCGTTAATGACACACCACTAATAAAAAAGAAATATGTCAATCGTATTCAAGTGTAATGTTCTTTGTTTATCGTATGAGTCACAGCCATTAACATGACTGCTCTTGTGGGTTTCCTAGATAAAGTATTATCGGATCGGCTTTTAAGCATCATGACTGGATGACGTATTGCTGTTGAGATTAGCACAATTAAACGTGCACATTGATCGGAGAGGTCGTACATTCCGGCAATAGAAAGTTAAGCTATTACTTCACTATTGAGTGCTCGAAATTTGAACTTCTAATTCATAAAGAATCCATTTAAGGCTCTATTGGTTATAAGGGTGGCAAACGAACGTGTCGTAAGAGCCAACTAAGGGACCAAAATTACATAGGACTGCATAGAGGAGGAAATACCGGCCCGCCAGGCCCGGGAACAAGCCAGATACCGCAGGCGACTCGAGCGCCGGTATCTCAGAACGATCTCTGTCCTCCATAAGCGAAAGCCTGAGGGTGACAGATGAGGCCATCCGTCACCCTGGCAGAAGCAGGCTCGGGTAGAGGCGCGGACGCTGCGGAGAATGCACACCCTGGGGGACAATAATGGGAACTTTGGGGTTCCCACACAGCAGGGGGCCATCAATAAACCGTAGGTGGCCTGGAACCCCGACGTACCTTGTACGTCGGGGTTCCAGGGTTTTCCTTTCTAGGGTGCACCTGGTTCCCCCGCATGTATTACCCGAGACGGCGAGCGGTTTTAGTCGGTTCAAGTCCGATATGCCAAGAGTTTCGCAAGAGGAAAAAAAGGGGAGGAAATCTTGAAACCTTATAACAACTCTCCTGGCTCGCATAGTATAGTAGTACAAATACTCCGTCTTTGAGAGCTGCCCATGTCCAGCAGTGGACTACTAAACGCTGGTGATGTGATGTGACGTAAGTGGGTCCATGACTCGACTATTACTATACCAACTGCCTCGGTGGCGCAGTGATAGCGATTGCGACTGTGTTCTTGAGGTCTCGGGTTCGATTCGGACCAAATGTTTGAATGATCTACAATTATTTGTATCGGAGTTTGTATGTTTTCTATGTACATGTATGTATTTATATCAGTTGTCTAGTACCCTTAATACAAGCTCTGCTTATCTTGGGACTAGATGGCGTCGTGAATTAGATGTCCAAAATATTTATTTATTTTATTTATATGTATACTCCTAGGGAGGCTTTTCGATGTAATTTACAAATGGTACTTCCTATTTTATTTGGTCGATGTTCTAAAAAGTTCAGACATTGTACATTATGTATTTATTTTCTATTTAGTACAAGTTGTATAATATTGTACTATTACCATAGATATCAATGTTGACGTCAGCTCCAGCCGATAAAAACTATATTTATTCTACTCGTATATAGTCGACTCCATTTATCGATAAACTAAACATTATGCGGTTTTGGTCAGAGCTTATTTAAGTCCATTATCAATCCTTTATTTATTGATTACATTTACTATTTAATGTTTCTCAACATAATATTATGTACAATAAATATAAATATGTAATAGATTAACACATATAAAGATTAGGAGAGGCAGTTCGAGATGGACGGGACGGCAAAGTAACGTAACCGTTCAATATTAACTTTGTAGCCCCATTTCACCCAACCTTTAATTTCTCACTCTCAATTTCAACTATCTCCAAGAATCTGCTTTTTTATGTAATAGTATTCTAATGACGGCTTATCTGTTATTCAAGAGATACAAATGCATTGTTAAGATTTGGCTACCCAGGATCTGGGAAGAGGCTTGAGTCGCCAGTAACCTCACTCACTAGAACAAGGAAAGATTTGTTTTCCATTCGTTTTCTGTTAGGGGGTGGATCACTACGGATGGTACATATGTACAGAGGCATACTTCACCTAAAATCTTTGTAAGACGTTATTTTCAAATCCAAGTCCTGCAATGTTGCAGTAACCAATGTGACACTCACAAGTTGTCAACCTTGTAAAAAATCTAGAGTAACATTTCCGTATTATTGTAAGTAGGGGGTTTCGCGAGCACTCCATTGGAAATATGACAAACGGCCTATTGTTTACACTAACGCAGTTTCTAATACATATATAATTTAAAACATCTAACGCGATAGGGCCATCGTGATACTGCAATAAGTATTGTAGCAATAGAAAAATATAAAAGAAGTGATTGACATAGAAATTGCAAGTGAAACGCGAAGACGTAATACCTTAAAATAATAATAATAAATAAATATTTCGGACATCTAACACAACGCCATTTAGTCCCAAGCTAAGCAAACCTTGTGTTTTAGTACTAGGCAACTGATATAAATACTTATATACTTTTTTTTTGTAAATACATACATATTATTCATAGCAGATACCCAAACTTTGCAGATCATACAAACGTTTGGTCCGACCCAGGAATCGAACCCGAAACCTCAAACTTAGCAGTCGCATACTCTACCACTACGCCACCGAGGCAGTTTATAATTAGTGACTACCCTCACTCATCACATTACAAACAGTCAACCAACCTTCTTTTCTTTTAGTCTCAAATAAAGATTATTATTATTAAAATTAAACCAATCTTTAACAGTCCACTGACGGACATAAGAATCTCCATAAAAATGAGGTTTCGGTCTACCACCTACCACGCTGACCAGACGGGTTGGTTCAAGATTTCCTTCTCTTTGCAGTTATGTTGTACTGCGTAGTCTGCTCTATTAGTCGGTTCTCCCGACCCCCACGGGAAGAATAGAGACACTCCTATTCTTAGCCACAACATATCTTTCTGTAAATTACTTTTAAAGTTCTCCAAAATAGTCACAACGCGCCAAAAATTTACCGTGGGAGAGCCGCGCTTCGGCATGAATGGGTTGGCTCGACCGACCGGAGTGATACCACGGCCTCACAGAAAACCGGTGTGAAACAGCGCTTTAGCTGTGTTTCACCGAGTGAGTGAGGATACCGGAGGCCCATCCCCTAAGCCCTCCCTCCATCCCTCAAAGGTCGGCAACGCACTTGTGACGCCTCTGGTGTTGCGGGTGTTCATGGGCGGCGGTAATCGCTTACCATCAGGTGATTCGTCTGCTCGTTTGCCCACTATTCAGTAAAAAAAAAAACGATTCTTCTTCTTCCTAGTTTTATCCCAAGATTTTTAGGGGTCAGCTTCTAGTTCCCATCTGGTTTTTAAAAATAAATAAAAATGATATTGCATGTAATTTAAAAACAACAGTCACAATAACGATATTTCATTATTAGTAATAAAGTATGACTAGTGAATTGTATTATCTATAGACCAATGGCCGCATATATATAATTAGCTGTAAGGTCAGGCAGGTAGACCGGCACACCGTGTCATCTACAGCATGGCAATGAGTCATGGGCGACTGACCGACATAATTTCGCCATTACAACTATATGTACGAACCTAATTTGCATAATGCTGGCAATTTACATGGGGTCTATAAACTAGTATATTTCTAACTAAAAATGAGTTTTACCGTAATACTTTTAGAATTGGTTTTAGTTTGAACAAGCGTTTGCTTGAATTAGCTATTTGAGTTGACATCGTAATGGAAGCTATGGCAGGGAAAGTGATCTCTATTGTAAGTGGTTCACAGACCGTGTTAGTGATTTTTATAATGGCATATTCTCATGAAACAAATGTAATATTCAGTTATGGAATTTTATTATCATTTTAATTAAAATCTCTGTGAAATTTTATGTCATAAAGACTGTTAGTCTATGCCAATTTGCCTCTGCCTCTCTGGAGTAGTGGTAGCGTATGCGACTGCTGTGCCTGAGGTATCGGGTTCGATTCCCAGGTCAGACCTAATGTTGGTATGATCTGCAAATATTTGCTTCAAAGTTTGGGTGTTGTCTATATGTGATATGCATGTATTTACAAAAAAAAGTATATATATATATGTATTTATATCAGTTGTCTAGTACCTATAACACAAGCTCTGCTTAGCTTGGGACTAGATGGCGTGGTGTGTTAGATGTCCGAAATATTTATTTATTTAATTTTCAGTGAATAATACAAAAGACACAATTATATAATTCTGTTATGAGGATATTTCAATGTTTCTTTCATGCTAGACTGTTAAGAGAAACGTTACGCGTTCCTCTTCTGCCAAGAGTCAGGTCAAAGAACAGGGACTAATACAAAGGCATTAGACTCTTGTCAGGGGTGGTCAAGGTCAGAACTGAGCCTGAATTATATTTATACTAATATTATAAAGCTGAAGAGTCTGTTTGTTTGAACGCGCTAATCTCAGGAACCGCTGGTCAGATTTGAAAAATTCTTTCAGTGTTGGATAGTCCATTTATCGAGGAAGACTATAGGCTATTTATCATCACGCCAAGGCTAATAAGAGCGGAGCACCAATGAAGAATGTTGCAAAAAACGGGGGAAAACTATCACGCTACGGGCAATAGTAGACGCAAACGAGGTTGCGTGGGTCAGCTATAGGCCGACCTTTGTGTGTGTGTGTTTTGTGACCGTTTATCTGAGTCCTCGCCTGCGCGGTAACAGGGGCACATATCACATATCTGTCACATATCTTAGGAAGTATCTTGGCGCATTTCACCTCGTGTGTATCTCACTAAGCGCCCCCGCCGCCCGCACCTGTCTCAGTCCCCTTTGTCGTCATACCCCCGCGCCCCTGTTACCGCGCAGGCGAGGACTCAGATAAACGGTCGGCCTATAGTACACATATATATTTTCTAAACATATGCAAAGCCTACTAATATATTAAAAGCGAAAGTTTGAGAGAAGGTTTGGATGTTTGTTACCCTTTACGCCAAAAACTACTAAACGGATTTATATGTAACTTTACAGTAATATGCCCACCTCAAACATCGGAATAACACAGAGTAAACTTTGAGGGTACTTTTTATCGCAACATCCGACATACACGCGGGTGGAGTCGCGGGCAAATGCTAGTCATAGATAAACTACAGAGACAGGCACGTTAAAGAACATAACATTTAAATAAGACTTGTTAAGCATTCGTCCGTATTGGCGATGTCAATAGAATAGCAATTGCCGTTTTAAAATAGAGACCACTTGCTATCGTATATCGTACCCGTCCCGCGCGACGCTTTCTCCTGTATATATTATTTATACAAAAAGTCACTTTTTATGGTTTCACTGAATACCATTAGCTATTGTGAAGGTACAACACAGTTATTTCGCTTCGATAGTCATACGCGCCACGCTAATTATAAATTATGTATGCTTAATGAGCTGGTTTAGTCCACTACTTATGTCAACATTTTGTAAATAATTTGAACTTGACATAAGAATTTTCATTTACTTACTTTGTATGTCGCTATTTGTGCCCTACGTAATATTATGTTTGAAGAAATAATATACATAATTTTGAAATAAAAAAACACACAAACGTCGGTTACAACACACAGATGAAGCTAATTAAAGCGTGTTTAACAAGAATGGGTTTAAAATTTCAAGTTACTTAATCACTATAGTCTGGCCACTGAGAGAATGCGTTCCTGACAGGTCGTGATCCAATGGGCGATATAACTTTGAACTGGTGTACAATTTATGGCAAAATTTTAAATATCTTTTATTAACCTTAATAATGAGTAATAACATTAAAAATTGAATAATCATGCCAATGTACAATAAACCTTTTATTTTGGGCTAAAGTTATTCACAATTAATCAATTAATTAATTTAAGAACAATAATTTTTAAAAGTCTAACGACGTCAAACTGCGCTGTTTCAAGGTTATGTCAATAGTTTGTTTTTGTAGTGATGAGACAAAATAATACTGAATGGTAACTGAGTATTTTTGGAATATATCGAACATATCGTAATATATTCTGTCGGTCGATATATTGTTAAATAAAACGTTCTAATTTTATAATATTTAATTTTATTTATTTATCTTTATTGAATACACAAAAAAACAGTAGAACATTTCAGGGAAATGTGCCGAAATGCTTTGGGCATTTATACGAACGACATTAAAGTTCCTGGGGACATCGGAGAAACTATTCGAGATTGTGTATATTGTACTTAATACATACGAGTTAAGTTTAAAATAGTTTATAATACGATATAGGTACGATCAAACCAAACTTATGAAAATAATTGTCGTGATATCAGTCAGCTGAATTAAAAATAAATGAAAAACTATTTTTATCCCTTTATATTTCTGGTAAAAAGAATTACTTTTCTAAGAGAAGCAAAAAAAAATTGATAATTGGGACAATGTCGTTTTCATTGACGAGACACGGCTGAACACCAATCACGAGCTTTCTCGTTCTTGGACAGATGACACTCAAGCGTCGACGTCGAAAGTGCCAATCGGTAAAGGAGCACGTCTCATAATATGCCACGCTGGTTGTGCGAAGTATGGTTTTGTGGAAAATGGTTTATTAGCATTTGAGTCAAAAACTACCACTGACTACCACGAAGAAATGAATGTGGCTGTATTCAAGGAGTGGTTCCAGGATGTGTTGCTACCTGGCCTTCCAGAGCCTTCAGTTATAATAATGGATAACGTCCCTTATCATTCGGTGCAAATAAATAAAGCACCTACTCAAGCTAATAGAAAAGAGGAATTGGTGGCTTGGCTGCAAAGAAGTGGCATTGACGCAAATATGTCAATGCTAAAAGCTGAGCTGATGTAATTAGTCAACGACCATAAGCTATCAAATATTCGATACGAAATAAATGAGCTGGCTCTGGAGTACGGTCATCGCGTTCTCCGAATTCCTCCATATCACTGCCAGTACAATGCCATAGAGCTAATCTGGGCTCAAATTAAAGGTTATGCAGCCCGCCATAATACTTCTCCACCATATGGCATAAAAAAGATGAAGACGCTTTTAAAAGAAGCATGCGAAAAAGTCACAAGAGATGACTGGATGAAGGTGGTTGAAAAAACTAAAAAAATGATATTCGTATAGACACTATGATTGATAATAACATGATAATACATGTTGGTGAAGATGACAGCGAGTCCTCAAGCGAATCGGAGTCGGATTAAATTTTGATTTGACATTATTGAAATCTTAAAACTATGTATTTCATAATATATATTTTTCAATAAATACAGTATTTTTATTTTCTTTCCCTTGGTTTCATTCAGAAATTACGATTAAATTTAATTCATCCATCAACAATTTTGTTAATATTGTGTTTGAAATATAAAATATATCTAAATTGAATAATTATGCATAATGAATGCTATAAATACTGTTACCAAATATTATTAATGATATTCATGGCACATCACTACTCATGACCAATTTACAAGTGTCAGAAACGCATTCTCTGAGTGGCCGGACTATAAATATCAATATCTACACTAATATTATAAAGAGGAAAGATTTGTATGTAACGAATAAACTCAAAAACTACTGGACCTATTTTAAAAATTCTTTCACCATTCGAAAGCTATATTATCCACGAGTAACATAGGCTATATTTTATTTTGGAAAACAATAGGGTTCCGTAAGATATTTGCGTTTTTCAAAAAACAAGGTGTAAAAAATCAACCAGAAAGTTACTTATTTTACGATTTACAATAATATAGTTTATACATCAGAATAACACGTAGGCTATAATTTATAAAGATACTAGCTTCGCCTCGCGACGTTGCCTGTGATTATTGTCGTACCGCGGGTAGCACCGCGGGGTTCAGCTAGTTTATCATATAAATCTATACAAATAAATAAAATTAGAGTGTCTGTTTGTAATATTAGCATAACCGGTTTTTACTAAATGCATTTGTATGTATACACGGTACATTTTACAAAATAACTTTGTTTTTCTTTTTTTTCTGTCTGTCTGTTTGTTCCGGCTAATCTCTGGAACGGTTGGACCTATTTTGATAAGACTTTCACTGATAAGTAGCTGATTATATAAGGAGTAACTTGGACTACTTTTTTAGACTAGCTTCGCCCAGCGGCGTTACCCGCGGTACTACAATAACCGTGGGTGAGAACGCGGGTTTCAGCCAGTGATAAAACAGATAGAAATACATAAAACTCTTTATTTGTACAGCTTATTATAGAATTTCGAGAGAGTTTGTGGAATGTTAGAATATATAACGTACTTACAGCGCCCTTATGAATAAAAGTAATCTTTTCCAGTCAACCTTAGTAGTATTAGTGTTTAGATTTGGTCAGACGCCATTTTAATCTATACTAATATTAAAGCTGAAGAGTTTGTTTGTTTGAACGCGTTAATCTCAGGAACCACTTGTCCGATTTGAAAAATTCTTTCGGTGTTGGGTAGTCCATTTATCGAGGCAGTCTATAGGCTATATAACATGACGCTATTACTAATACGCTAATAATATATAATAGAAGCGGAGCACCAATGAAGAATGTTTCAAAAACCGGGGAAAAATTTTCACGCTACGGGCATTATAAGATGCAAACGAGGTTGTGCGGGTCAATTAGTTAATTATATGCTGTAAAGTATTACCCCAACATCCTTTAAAAAATATCGTGTCCAGTTTGTAGTTATTATCTTTTAAAATTTTTTTGTTTAATTTTCAAATTAAACAACAAACATAATTATTGGCAGTTTCTTTAAGGCATTTTTTACACTAATCGTGAGCTAACGTCGAATATTAAAAATACATTACTTTAACAATGTAAAGCGCACGACAAACCCTGATTTACTGTTTTCTATTGATGACCTTGAGTCATTCATGGATTTCCAAATACATTATTGTCTTTTATTACTTAGAAGTTTTATTACTTACAACACGATGTAGTAAAGATAACCAATACATAAGATAGTCAGTTTATCATGTTTTGCAAACTATTTAAGTATGAAAATAATATTATGTTGTTTTAATATACATTATAGTTTTTTACCCTGGCTTTACTCGGTTTGAATACTTTTTTAGTGTAACCCTTATGTATACTACATTCTATATACTCTCATACGATTATGATTTGCGCTAAAAGTAACAAGATATTTGTAAACCTTCTCTGATACGGATTTGCTCAAAGAGTGACAAGATACTTGTAACGCCCCTCTGATACTATGGGGATTAGCTAAAAAGTGACAAGATACTTGAAATGCATCTTTAATACTGTGGGGATTGGCCCTAAGGGTGACAGGATACTTATAACCCATTCTCTGATTCTGTGGAGATTGGCGCATAGGGTGACAAGATACTTGTAACCCCCTCTGATATTCTGAGGATAGATTCAAAGGGTGACAAGATACTTGTAACCCATTCTCTGATTCTGTGGAGATTGGCTCAAAGGGTGACAAGATACTTGTAACCCATTCTCTGATTCTGTGGAGATTGGCTCAAAGGGTGACAAGATACTTGAAACCCATTCTCTGATTCTGTCGAGATTGGCTCAAAGGGTGACAAGATACTTGTAACCCATTCTCTGATTCTGTCGAGATTGGCTCAAAGGGTGACAAGATACTTGAAACCGGCTCTCTGTTACTGTGGTGATTGGCTCAAAAGACAAAAAACACACACACAACAAAAAAAAATACACCTTTATCTTTAGCACTGCAAGTGTTCATAAGCGATACTGAAAAATTTCTATAAATAACATACAGTATTAGTTGAGGAGAATAACAGGTTACATAAGATCACAAAATGCACATAAGAAACATTGTAGTGACCATAAACTGATGAAATTACCGGAAAAGGATAGTAAATATAAAATTACAAATTACATACATTTTGTAAATTAACAGCACTAGTGTTGAAATATATTGCCAATACATATGCTTCAGTTGAGATAACCATTAAGATTACCAACAAGAAATTCTGGTTTATACAGACAGTGGTACTTTGTTTCGCAAGAGATAGTATGAATTTGATAACCATCGATAGTATCGCAATAACAGGCTTACCTCGAAACAACGCGAGTAAACAAAAATAACTGGACAGAATTATAGTAATCGGGTATGGTGTGTAACATTTGACGACCTATAAAATAACGGCCATCTCTAGTACCATGCGTTTATTTGGCAACTCAAAGAAATAAATATTTCGGACATCTGACACACAACGTCATCTAGCTTCAAAGTAAGCAAAGCTTGAACTATGATTAGTGAGCGTTCAAGTATTACGAGAAAGGAGAAAAAAATTATTTAAGAATATAATTAGGAGAAATACTAAGGAGAAAAACAATTGTGCGTAAAGCCAAAAATTTATAAAATATAAACATGACACTTGAGTGTTACGTAGCGTTTAGATAGGGGGGGTCGAACAAAAAAACGTTACGATGCGTTACAGGAGGGAGGGGAGGGGGGAATGAATTGCTGTGCGTTAGTCTCGCTAAATCTCGCTGGCTGATTTTGGTTTGTAGTATGGTATGTTTACCTTTTATTTGTGCAGCGGAGCGAAGGAGTTTTTGTTCACAAAATAAAAGTCTCACACGGTTTTTCAGATTTTCTATTTTCACTACACAAGAACACACGGTATACAGTTGTATTTGCAAAACAGTTTAGCGTTTATGTTTACTTTATAACACAGTTCAATATTTCGCTGTTAATATCTCGTCGGTAAAAGTCTCTCTGCCAGGCGCACCGTTACCGATCTACCCTCAGTTAGATAATTGTAACGGTGTACACCCTAGGCATAAGGTTTGATTTTATAAGTATTGAATTTAAATATAATTATTTAATTTGGAAACAAAATTTTTGGCTTTTAAGAAAACTAACTAGTACTTACTATTATTAGGGATATATATAAACTGTTTGAAAAAAATAACTATGTGACAATATTATTAAGGAGTAATAAATATAAATTTAAATATTAGTGTGCTGACACGCTACAGGTTTTAAACTGTTTGTCGTCGTCCAGGGAAGGTTTAAAAGGTGAATAAATATAAAAATGCTTGGAATTAAATTAAAAAAAATCTATTGATGTCTTCAGTCGTTCAGAAAACAAATTAAAAGTTTCCGCTAACCGCGGGTAACGCCGCGGGGTTCAGCTAGTAGTTTTATAATTTTTACTTGTAAATACAAACATACACCCGTCGTACAGTGAAACAATAAACAAGAATGAGATTACGAAAGCAAGAATAACATGTGCATCAGCGCTTGCGTTGGCAACAGTACTAGATAGGCATTCCAGCCGGGTGCGCAGATATTTCCGACGGGTAATATATGTATAGTCCAAGCCGGGAATCGAACCCGAGACCCCAACAGTCGTGTATGCTACTCCGCAACCGAAGGAAACAAATAGTGCAAGATTCCCTCTTACACACTTTCGTCCCTTTTCTGTAATACCGCGAAATCAAAAGAAAATATGTTACTACCAGATAAATATATGTGTACATCTTATACACTAATAATGGTGTGATGTGTTTTTACATGTAGATATTTATTTCTTTCAACACTTTTTTAGTAGTAAAAATGGCTTTTAATTGGATACTTCAGATAAGCCGAAATTCGATCAGAGTGGCGTTCAATGAGAGGAGGAGAGGGGAGAGCTATGTCTAGCAGTGAACTGCAATAGACTGATTATAATAATTTTAGATAATGATTTACATAAATACGTTTTCTAATTTCTACGGGGATTGGTGACTACGAACCTTAATGTGGAATGTCATCCAGTCAAAAAGATAACACAAAGTGGTAGTAAACAAAACCATACATTAATTGACAGAAGTTTTCAACATAAGTTTTAGAAAAATATGATGTTCTCTGAGAGAACAGAACAGAGATCCCATAACATGATTCAATGGACAGTCCTCTGTGCAGGGCATGCATGAAGGAAGAAGAAACAGCTGCCCATGTCATCATGACAAGTCCTGAGGTGATAGAATACCGGACGAGACACTTCGGATCACTGAGGTCACTTCCAGAAGTTATCGGCAACGTTAAGGGTCTGCTGGGCTTCTTGGAAGAACTGGGTTGGCACGAATAATGCCAACCCACCACGCAAAATAGGCACACTGAAGTCGTAGAGTTGCAGAGACCCAGCCCATAAATAAAATAAACTTTTTTAACAAAAACAGAAGTTTTCTCCTTATATTCTCCATACTAACAAAGTACAACATTCAACTCACACAAACACACACAACAAAAACATTGTCTAAAAATATATTCCGCTTTAGATACTCATTAACGATAGTAAAAGTTCGTAACATAACGATTTCTCAGAGAACAAGACAGTATAACTCTATATTCACACGGTACAAACCACAATTGTTAGAAAGTTACGGACCATTACAAACACCACGAAATCAAGATTACCATTTATGTTAATCACACATACTTAACTGAGGTTGCTTAGCAACATACATGGTAATGCCTTGTTTGTAAACAGATTTATTGGAACAAAAGATCATTTGACGGTCAACATTTTTATCATTTTAAATATCTTGTTGCATTTCTATAACTGTGTAAAAAGATTAATTTATGTAAGACTTGGTGAGCCCTGCGGTGTTATCTGCATCTGTTGTTGTAACTGCGAACAATGCTGTGGGGCGAAGCTAGTCTAAAAAAGTTGGCTAAGTTACTCTTTATATCATTGATTTGCCGGTGAAAGTCCCATTCAAATCGGACCAGCCATTCAAGAGATTAAGCAGAACAAACAGACAGACAGACGGCCAGACAGACACATTTTTTTAAAATATATGTACATATGCATTTAGTAAAAAGTGGTTATTTTAATATTACAAACAGATACTGCACTTTATTTATTTGTATCGCTTTATCACAAATGTACGCTGAGCTACAGGCCAGTTTTGTTACTGTCCTAATTATGTCCTCAAGGCCAAGGGAAAAAGTCAGTTAAAATTAATTCATTAAAATTAAAAGTAAGACATTAATGTTACTTTAAACAATTTTTATTATCAATAAGTAAGTTCATGTCAGTCCACACACTGATGATTAACTAATATTTTATTAACTGAAATACGTTCCTTTGTTTTACTGTAAATTTTCATAAAAGTACTCATATTAGTAAAGCATATATTTCTTTACATAGACATAATACAGACAAAAAGTGAGTATTATGTGTTTGTTTGTAACAATTCAAACTCTAACTATACATTGTGAATGGTACAGAAGAATCTAAGAAATTATTTCCAGATGTGTTTAATAAAATTACTTAAATGTTTATATAGTGAGCAGTAATTGGCAAAAGATACCTTTTATTAAATATCTCTTTATTCATACCTCATGAGATTAAAAATAGGCATACGGAGTACAGAAATGTACAATAAGTAACTTTCAACCAGAAACAAAAGTATCATTCTGAAGGCACCTTGAACATTAACTTTTAGAAACCATCAGCAATAGGTGGCATATAGCAATAGTTAATAACTCATTGTGATAATGTGTACACAGACTTATTTAAGTTATTCAGTAATTTTATTGAGCATTACTGTAAATAAACAAATGTAGTTAGCATCAACACAAATTCAAAACAAAAGTCTGAGACTAATAAGATTTTTTAAACCCATCAATTTCCAAAATAGAACTTCAAAGAAAACAAGAAAAAAGTGTTAAAAGTCCATTTCACATAATGGGTACAAAGTAATAAAAAAAATAATTAAAAGTTTCTATGTCACATAAAAAAAGCATTAACATTCCTGCATGAATATGTTGTACATAAGCCTGTTTGCATACCTTTTCTTCGTCTAGGAATTTTGTTGACAGCTGGTAAGCTATGGCAGAGAACATCACTACGCATTCAGGACCGTCTCCAAGGTTTGGGAGACGAAAGAGATGGCCATACCACAACCATTATTCACAATAGTATCAATGATATTTAACTATCCGCAAACAAAAATGATATCGATTAACGCGCCGCAATCGATTATTATTTACGACAACATTTAATTGCAGAAGAATATCGCGGAAAATCAATTACAAGTTCAGCAAACGAGTGACTCACGATCGAATCCTGGTGAGACGCCTTCTGGTATCTCATACAAACACTCAACTCTACCTCACGCAGCCCGTGACATTACCGTAGTAGTCCGCACCTAAGCAGGTCGAGAAAAGTGCGATAACACGTGAGAATGGTAAGACAATGCGCGAGAAACTGTGGGAGAACGCGAGGCGTTGCCATTGTAGTAAACATTAACATCACGTCATTGACCCACACATAACAACCACTGTACTTTCTGAACTGAATGACACTGTACAACATTCTAGAACTTACCCAGGTATTAAGACTCCGTCGATTTGTCCTTGAATTTAGAGTTTCTATGTAAATTGATTTCACTTATTTCGTCAATCTTCACTTACTTTACACGACTGTCAAAAATGGGTTGATGATCGGTGCCGATACCGTAAGTGGCGACCTCTAAGTGGAAGTTCATTATATATGTAAAAAGTTTCCTTACATTTGGGGAAATTTTTTTTCAAGTTCAATTTAATTTTATCAGAACATCAATTTGTTAGTTTTGTATTTATATATGTTTTTGTCTTCATCGTCATTGATTACATAGTTTTTGTCTGTATTTCAAACGTTAGTTACTTTCTTGCAACTAAATAACTCAATAAACTGGTGTCAATAAATATCGAATATGTTTTAATTGTACACACTCAATTTATTTGTCACGATGAAGGTAATTTAACAAAAATATCTAACGAATAGATCAGTTTACCTCAAAGTGGTTTTTTACCTGATAACGTCTTTTATATCGATGAACGCCGACTGCAGGCACGAAAAAGCATGACTCACTGTTACGTTCCACCTGAGCGAAACGTGCAAACGAAAGCACGGAACAAGCGATATAGAGGCACGATCGACTTTCGGCTTGTGAAGCATATTTTTCATCAATGTCTTCATCTGAGAATTTGGCCTTATACATTTGGAGGGTAAGGCCAAATTAGCCTTGAAGAAGCTTGGTGTGCTCAGCAGATCGAGGCAGTATTTCACCCCGACCCACCGACTTCTGCTTTATGAGGCGCAGGTTCGGCCCCACATGGAATACTGTCCTTATCTTTGGGCAGGGGCACCCCAATACCAGATCCTCCCTCTAGACCACATTCAGCGGAGGGCGACTCGTATCGTCGATTGCCAAGAACTTCCCATTCGGCTATACTCTCTGGCGCTGCGTAGAGATTTGGCTTTGCTGTGCATCTTCTACCGCATTTACCATGGGAAGTACTTCAAGGAATTAATCCCTGCCACCTCTTTCCGCCATCGTTCTACGCGACAGAAACTTCATCCCCATCACCTTGTTGGTTGTAAGTGCACAACCGTGCGAATTTCCAGAAACTTTCTGCCACGCACAACAAAACTGTGGAATGAGCTGTCGCCTGCGATGTTCCTGGACCAATAAGACCTTCAAACCTTGAAGAAAAGAGCGTACTCCTTCTTCAACGCACTTGTAACACCTCTGGTGTTGTGGATGTCTATGGGTGACGGTAATCGCTTTCCATCAGGAGACACATCTGCTCGTTTGCCCCTATACAATAAAAAAAACATTATCACTTAAAATTATCGCCCGTAAACCGACTTTACAGATAAATAGCTTTTTTTAAACTCTTCCGCAAAATCCTCACATGCGGACGAGCCCAATGGCTTAATGTGCTCTAATGACATAATGGCCACTGATCTGTAGATTGACCTAACTAGTACCTAGCCAGTTAAATTACTTTGCATTATGTTACTTATTTTCCTATTCGGTTACCGTTTAACTATATGTGGTGAATTACAGTATAACGAATTTTTTTCCTTGCCTTACTATAATAATTCATGGTCGATAATGCTATACAAATCCTAAAGTCCTTGATTAGAAGATTGATTTTGTATTAATAAAATAGAACGGAAGCAGGGAAGTTAACTAAATTAAGCTACGTCACCGGGAGAATGATTTACGTTCGACATTTATTTTCCTTTTGTTAGTAAATTTAAATTATTATTATGACAATACCAAACTGATAGAAATTTTAAGTCACGTTCAAAAACCCATATTAAAATGAAACGTTTCGTAATTCCTATCTATCCACTCTAGTATGGATGTCATGACAGCTTGACAGTAGTGGGAAGCTTTACGTTTTGAGAAAACAAAACTCGTTAAACGTCAAAACATTCTTGGCTCGGCTCTTGTTTGCGTGCGATTATTTACTAAATAATTACCGTCAAAACAAACATGTATGTTTATTAATTTGTGAGCAGTTTGTTTGTGATAAAAATAAAAGAATAAAATAAAATGATGTCAGGTGTTAAATTGGAAGTTCTTTGGTCCCCAATACACCATGATAAGTTTATAATATGGGGCCCAGACATAACCTTATACGAAGTTTCTCGCATCAAGGAAATAGAGAAGAAAACAACTTGTATGTATTTTAGTCCAATCTATAGATATTAAACTTTTAGGACTAAATTTAAAAAATCGCTTTTTGATGATTCTTATAAAAGTTGATACCACAAAGATTGAGGGATACTCACTAATATTTTTTACAAAAACCTACTTAAGTTATTTTTTAAACGCCAATTAACAAATATAATCTAGAATAATTAAAGAGTTGTGTCTGTTTTAAATACATAATTTCTTTAATTCCAGCCTTAAAATGAATTTATTTTCTGATTATAACTAACTCAGGACAGTTATTTAATACTTTGTTTTAGAAGTGAGAAATGTATTTCTCCATTTATTTTTACTATGTGTATGCAAATCTATAACAAAAAATATGTTAGCACATAAAGTGGATAAGTAGTTCAGCCTGAACGGACTTAGTATCCATGTGACGAATTGAGAATAGTTGGCAACAAAAAATGCAGGCCCATAGAGGTACTTGGAGTCCTTAAAAAAATAGTCTTTTTATTTTTTGTCTCATTCATCAATTAGAATTCTTCAAGACAATCCTATGTACTATCTTTATCTAATTTAATTTCCTTTCTCTTCCAGTCACTCCTATATCTGCAACCCGTGGAGCAACTGTCATAGCATCACAGAGTGCCAGTGGTGTTAGATGTGTTGACATCAGTGCAATCCCGGAGCAACCCGAACCATTGCTAGCATTGGGCTATACTAGTGGCAAGGTGGCATTGACCTCCCTGAAGCAGACTTATGATCCACTCGGGCTTGTTGGAAGGGAGTTTTGTGAGTTTTAATGTTATTGTTTTATTTGACTGCCTCGGTGGCGGAGTGGTAGCGTATGCAACTGCTAAGCTTGAGGTTTCGGGTTCGATTCCCGGCCTGACCCCACCAAATGTTTGTATGATCTGCAAATATTGGTTTCGGAGTTTGGGTGTTTTCTATGTATAATATGTATGTATTTACAAAATAAAAAGTATATAAGTATTTATATCAGTTGTCTAGTACCCATAACACAAGCTCTGCTTAGTTTGGGACTAGATGCCGTTGTGTGTTAGATGTCCGGAATATTTATTTATTTTTTATTACATACAACAATAATATTTCTGACATCTGACACACAACGCCACCTAGTTACAAACTAAGCAGAGCTTAGTACAAGCTCTGCTTAGTTTGTTAGCTAAATTGACTGATAGAATACTTATATACATTTTTGTAAATTGCTTACATTTTATAAAACACCAAACCTCTGAAATAATATTTACAGTTCATACAGAGAGACCTTAACACAGCAGTTGCATAGTTGTAAATCTAATAACTTTAAACAAGGAATTCTTGTATTGGGCTTCGGCATGAATGGGCCAGCTCGACCGGAGTGATACCACGGCCTCACAGAAAACTGGTGTGAAATAGCGATTGCGCTGTGTTTCACCGAGTGAGTGAGGATACCGGAGGCCCATCCCCCAATCCCTCCCCCATCCCTCTCCCCATCCCCCAAAAGTCGGCAACGCACTTGTGACGCCTCTGGTGTTGCGGATGTCTATGGGCGGCGGTAATCGCTTACCATCAGGTGATACGTCTATTTGTTTGCCCACTATTCAATAAAAAATAAAAGAAAAAACAAAAAATATATATGTTACCAGCAATCTGTATAATTCTATATTCTATACAATACCTAGATGAAGTATACAATACCTGGGGCGTCTAGGCAATGTATGCAATATTATTTATACGTTGAAAATTTACAAACAAAAAATACTGAGCAAAGCTCTGTCATAGAGGAACTAATAAATAAATATCATGGTAAGTTACTTATTTTGACTTGGCACTGACAATATTATTAAATTATAAACCACTCAACAGTATACACCTAGGCCCAATAACAGTCAGGCCAAGTAATATATTAAAAAAAATTGAGAGGTGTCAAGGGACACCCGGATGGAACGAAGTTCGAAATAGAAAGACGAAACGAAAATATCTGGCTTGCTGTCTATAAGAGAGAGAGAGAGCGAGACAGACAGAGAAAGGGTAATGATTCCTGACAATTTCAGGGTGTGCAAGGGGGGACTAAAAAATATCTCCGAACGATAGTTTCGGAGATAGAGGGGGTATCTTCCTTAAGGGATGATTTTAAGGGGTGGGGGTGATCAGGGTGGTGGGTTGAATAGATTGGGGGTGCTACGCTCGATAAATAAACACACAATATGGTATAATAAATTCGTCTTGACAAAATGTGTCGTCGACATATGTCGAAAGTGTCGTTACAATTCCGTCTTCTTCCGCAACGCGCGATAAGGAACTTCGTTCCAATATATCTTTAACTTTCTGGAGTTTCGGCATTGTGACTCTCGAGTCAGAGAACATGGAATTGGAAAGTATGAATATTTATATGATAAGCACAATCATTTGTTGTGTCTGGATGTTATTTATCTGTAACGTAATGTATACTCGTATAATTAGTTTATCAGCTGTCTGATAACCATGTGCGGGCTACTTGCTTAGTGATCACATAGGAGGTGTCTGTTAATATTATTGATGGAATGTTGTGTAAAATAACATTAAACGCTTTTAATCCACATATTTTAATTCAAAATTTAATAGTGATCAGAGAATGTATTGATGGTTTTCCCATATTAATAGATATCTAAAAAAATATATATATTAGACATGTTACACACAACGCCATCTATCCTTAAACAAAGGAGAGCTTGTATTATGATAGCTAGATTGACTGATAGAATGCTTATATACTTTTTTGTAAACACATACATATTATATAAATATAGAAAACACCCGAACTCTGAAACAAATATTTTGCAGATCATACAAACATTTGATCTGATCTTGGAATTGAACCCCTCTAGCACAGCAGCCACATATATGACATACACATAATATACACTAACTTTTTTATGTATGTCTCTGCTAAAATGACTCTACTCTGCCTGATGGAAAGCATAAGCAGAATCCAAATGCAGAAAATGCAACAATGCAGTACGGTGGCCCACACCATGGCGGCCTAGTGATGCTTCTGCATCATTGGGCCTCCGGTCTCGCACTCACCAACGAAACACGACAGCACGAATGCTTTCATATTACGTTGATTTTCTGTGCGAGGATAGTACCGCCCTGGTCGAGCCGGCCCGTTCGTACTGTAATCAGCACAGCTCTACTTCTTGAACTAGTAAAAGACAGTACTTTATATATACACCAGAGCTTTGTAGGCAGTGCAAAGTATTAAATGTAGAGCAGAAATAATGTACTGAAGGTAACCCAATAATTATAGTCTGGCCACTGAGAGAATGCGTTCCTGACAGGTCGTGATTCAATGGGCGATGTAACTTTGAACTGGCGTACAATTTATGGCAAAATTTTAAATATCTTTTATTAACCTTAATAATGTGTAATAACATTAAAAATTGAATAATCATGCCAACTTACAATAAACGTTTTATTTTGGGCTAAAGTTATTAACAATTAATCAATTAATTAATTTAAGAACAATAATTTTTAAAAGTCTAACGACGTCAAACTGCGCTGTTTCAAGGTTATGTCAATAGTTTGTTTTTGTAGTGATGAGACAAAATAATACTGAATTGTAACTGAGTATTTTTGGAATCGTAATATATTCTGTCGGTCGATATATTGTTAAATAAAACGTTCTAATTTTATAATATATAATTTTATTTATTTATCTTTATTGAATACACAAAAAAACAGTAGGTAGAACAAGATGAGTTACAAAGTATGTAAGGATGTCGTACAGTCGAATGTTGTCACCATTTCAGGGAAATGTGCCGAAATGCTTTGGGCATTTATACGAACGACATTAAAGTTCCTGAGGACATCGGAGAAATTATTCGAGAGTGTGTATAATGTACTTAATACATATTTAATATAGTTTATAATACGATATAGGTACGACCAAACTAAACTTATGAAAATAATTGTCGTGATATCAGTCAGCTGAATCAAAAATAAATGAAAAACTATTTTTATCCCTTTATATTTCTGGTAAAAAGAATTACTTTTCTAAGAGGAGCAAAACAAAATGATAATTGGGACAATGTCGTTTTCATTGACGAGACATGACTGAACACCAATCACGAGCTTTCTCGTTCTTGGACAGATGACACTCAAGCGTCGTTTCGAAAGTGCCAATCGGTAAAGGAGCACGTCTCATAATATGCCACGCTGGTTGTGCGAAGTATGGTTTTGTGGAAAATGGTTTATTAGCATTTGAGTCAAAAACTACTACTGACTACCACGAAGAAATGAATGCGGCTGTATTCAAGGAGTGGTTCCAGGATGTGTTGCTACCTGGCCTTCCAGAGCCTTCAGTTATAATAATGGATAACGCCCCTCATCATTCGGTGCAAATAAATAAAGCAACTACTCAAGCTAATAGAAAAGAGGAATTGGTGGCTTGGCTGCAAAGAAGTGGCATTGACGCAAATATGTCAATGCTAAAAGCTGAGCTGATGAAATTAGTCAACGACCATAAGCTATCAAATATTCGAATTCCTCCATATCACTGCCAGTACAATGCCATAGAGCTAATCTGGGCTCAAATTAAAGGTTATGCAGCCCGCCATAATACTTCTCCACCATATGGCAAAAAAAAGATGAAGACGCTTTTAAAAGAAGCATGCGAAAAAGTCACAAGAGATGATTGGATGAAGGTGGTTGAAAAAACTAAAAAATGATATTTGATGACTTTGACCGCGATATTCGTATAGACACTATGATTGATAATAATATGATAATACATGTTGGTGAAGATGACAGCGAGTCCTCAAGCGAATCGGAGTCGGATTAAATTTTGATTTGACATTATTGAAATCTTAAAACTATGTATTTCATAATATATGTATATATATTTTTCAATAAATACAGTATTTTTATTTTCTTTCCCTTGGTTTCATTCAGAAATTACGATTAAATTTAATTTATACATCAACAATTTTGTTAATATTGTGTTTGAAATATAAAATATATCTAAATTGAATAATTATGCATAATGAATGCTATAAATACTGTTACCAAATATTATTAATGATATTCATGGTACATCACTACTCATGACGAATTTACAAGTGTCAGAAACGCATTCTCTGAGTGGCCGGACTATACCAGCCCATACAACGAAACGTTACCTGGAATTATTGATAAATAGTGGATATGAAATGTAACTTGTTATGTAAAAATTGAGTAGGTTCATCAAAGCTTTATAGAAAGATAATAGTTATTTTTTAACATGGATTCTTCTGCAATAGTTAACACCAATATTATTATTGATGCTCCATAGAGTGTGTGATTATTACACCAACCCTATTTAAATCATTTAAATTTTCTTTGATAGCTTCCCGCCATCCACGATTATGCAACTCCGTATCCTGGAGCCATCAAGAGACGAACATGCTGGCGGTGGCCATGGAGAAGCATCGTAGTGACCACTGCATCTTGTTGTGGGATGTTTACCGGGGATCCATGCTGTGTGATGAAGCCAGAGGTAAGACCCTACAAAGTCCTATAAAATGACTCTAAAATTCAGAGTACTGCAATTTGAGTCACGATCTCCCATTCTTCTTTCAGCTGGTGAGAGTGCTTCTCCCACACCAGATCCGGCGAAGCCAGTAGCAGAGATGGGACTGTCAGAGACAGCACACTGTGTCACTTGGGCCAACTTTTCGCCGCGTACTCTCATAGCTTCTATGAATTTGAAGTACATTAAGATATTTGATCTAAGAGGTATGTTAGACTACGAACTTTCAGAAATTCAGTAAAGATGAGCGTTTAAGCATGACGCACCATGCACCAAGCGACTTGTCGATCATTTTATTACAACTAGACCTCCAACAGACGTATACTTAGTACTGGCTGGAGATTTTGGGCTACTACGAAAGCCAGACGAATCGTATAGGGTTTGTTTCAAGTAGTTCTCCTTTTTTTCAGCGCTGTTGTCCTGTGTACTTCGCCCCCTTAGTTAGCTCTTACAACATCCACGGAATGAATAGCAGAAGGGACACTTACAGAAGCAGCGGTCCCTTTGCTTGTTTGAGCTAACAACAATAACAGTTAGGCCACGCCCATATTTTGTTAGATGACACAAACCTGTTATCGTTTGGTGTGAAACAGATTTGTCGAACAAAGCGGTGAACACGACCAGCACCCGCTACTGCTACGGCGTGGTGGCGGAGCCGAGCGGCGGCTGGCAGCTGGCCTCGCGCGGGGAGGGCGTGGCCTGCGTGTGGGACGTGCGCGCCCTGCAGCGCCCGCTGCTCACGCTGCACCACCCCAAGCCGCTCACCCACCTGCAGTGGTGTCCCACAAGGTCTATTGTTGAGTTATATGCTGCTCTTTCAGAAGTATTTGATTCGTAATAACTTCATGACTTAACAGTGCTTCCGAGCGTAGTCAAAGCCTCTACTTTAAAGTGTTCTTTCTTTGCAGCGGGGTCCCACAAGAATTGGATCAGAGTCCACGTTAAAAAAATATTTCAAGTTTCATAAATACTCTTAGCCTCAAGTCCCTGAAGCCTCAGAAGTTTCATTATACAATAATTAATTAATTCAACGCTAAACTGTTGTTGTAATCCTGCTTGGTGAACAACTCAACATCTTAACATCAAACCCCTGGTCCTACCCCACCAGGCATGTTTACCTCACCTGGTCGGAAAGTCCAACTTTTCCTCAACATTTTACCCCTAGTAAGGCAAGATTGGGGTATTAAAATGGATATTCTTGTGCACTCATCGACCTTGGATATTCATAATTGTAAATACATTTTTAACCGATTTCAAAAAAGGCTGTTTTCAATTCGACTGTTTTTTTTTATATTTGTTACCTCATAACTTTCGACTGGGTGAACCGATTTTGATGATTCTTTTTTATTTGAAAGCTGGTGCTTCCCATGTGGTCCCATTTTAAAGTTTTAATTTTGTTTTCTCAGACGAAACCTGCTGCTTTCCCTACAGCGTGATTCAAGCACATTGCGCGTTCACGACATTCAACAAGCGAGCGACAAGATGAACCTTAATGTGAATGATAACGGGGTAAGCTAACATTTTATTGGTTATTTATATATTGTAAAAGCAATAGACATCATCAATGTTTCCCCTTATCTGTTAGTAAACCAATGTTACGAGTATTTCGCCCAACAACATCTGAGTACAGAATGTAATCAGATAATGAGTAAGGAATTGAAACATTTATTGGACTTAAAATGTAACAAGTTTCCTTTTTTCTTTTTTTTTTATTGAATTGTGGGTAAACGAGCAGACGTATCAACTGATAGTAAGCGATTACCGCCGCCCATGGACACCCGCAACACCAAAGGCGTCACAAGTGCGTTGCCAACCTTGGGGGGATGGGAAAGGTGATGAGGGAGGGGTTGGTGTATGGGCCTCCGATATCCTCACTCACTCGGTGAAACACAGCGCAAACGCTATTTCACACCGGTTTTCTGTGAGGCCGTGGTATCGAGCCGACCCATTCATGCCGAAGCATAGCTCTCCCACGGTTGAAGTACAGAATGTAATCAGGTAATGAGTAAGGAATCGAAACATTTATTGGACTTAAAATGTAACAAGTTTCCCTTTGTAGTATACTGACAACTTCACTACAGACATATGATGATAATAATAATGTTCTGCTAACTGATTACTGCCACGGCGGCCGGGCTCAACGGAGAAAAGAGCGTACTCCTTCCTAAAAGGCCGGCAACGCACTTGTAACGCCTCTGGTGTTGCGGGTGTCCATGGGCGGCGGTAATCGCTTACCATCAGGCGATACGTCTGCTCGTTTGCCCACCATGTAATAAAAAAAGAAAATAAAAGACCAGCCAACTACGCAGGAGATATTATAGTGCACGACTGTGCGCGCAAACTCGGGTGCACTATCTGTTCCCTCTCTCTCATCTTTCGATGGGACGGTAAAGAAATATAAACGGGTATCAATCTGAAGATTTTCTATAAATCTAAGCGTGTTATAATTTTTGAAATGATCTCATCACACAATTGAAATAATTGTCTTAAAAATTAATGGCTGCTAAAATTTGTTTTAAAATTATAAGAAAACCGTATTGTAGTCGGGGCAGATGTTTATTAAGGCAAATCAGTAATTATTTTTCTCGTTTGAATGATTAGAGTACCACAGCCGTGGAGGCTGAGTTCGAGGAGCAGTACTCCCGCGGCCCCAGCGTCATAGAACGTGACGTGACCCCTTCGCCCTCTGTGTCTGTGGTCACGTTCAGCTGCCACCCTGCTGATGAGGCCAGACTTCTGTGTGTCTGTGCCAACGGTAAGTACTGTCTGTACTTGATGCCCGATCAGTTTCAGACCCTACGACGAGGGCTCGTTTCCGATCTAGAGACATACCTAAGTCTTTTAAAATCTTTTAGTTTATTATTTAAATAGTATATATTTGATTGAAAAGTTATAGACTAAGAGTAAAATTGCACTACGATCCTTTAGTTTCGATCGATTAGAAAGGGAGTAAAAAAAAGAGTACAAAGTGAAAGTCCCTAACACGGGAGTAGAGATTAAGACAAAAATAAATTATGTTGAACCCAACTAAGAAAAGATCGAAACGGCAGATCATAATGTTCCCATTGCTCTAGCTTTTGTCTTGGAACAGTTCAGAACAATAATTGGTGATGGTATTTCTCCTCAGGATCGTTTGTGGATTACACAGTGAGTGAGCGCGTGACAGTCGCTTGGGGGGGCAACGGCACTCTGCTGTGGACGGGAACGGGAGGTTTGGGGGGAGGGGGTGCTCTGCGCATGATGCGGGACGACTTCTACGCAGCCATTGGAGACGTGTCTTATGTTATGAAGAGGAGGGCGCAAACTGATTATGGTCTAAAGGTCTGTGTTTATCAGTATCGTGTTGTTATCTGCTAGAGTTCGCCTCCGCGTTTACATT
This sequence comes from Spilarctia lutea, assembly GCA_916048165.1. NCBI lineage: Eukaryota > Metazoa > Arthropoda > Insecta > Lepidoptera > Erebidae > Spilarctia > Spilarctia lutea. The sequence goes on from OU696480.1 coordinate 860,353, forward strand.
ACTCACCACTATGAACTAGCTCATTCTCGAAAGTTCCCATCGCTAATAGAACATTCCGACGCGACTGTTGCCGAGGAACATCTCGGATCTAAATTTGACAATTGCGCTATTGATCATATTCGGCCTTATATTTACGGCAATAAAGTTTATTACAATTATGATTTCTGGAATCGTGGGATTGATTTCACTGTTTGTTCTTTTCTCAAACCTTCGTGATATTTCGTAACAGTGTGATTTTCTAATTTATCGTGTCCTATTCTTTGGACTGGTGAGAATACATAGAAGTGAGCGCAAAAACTACTGAGTTACGAATATTGAGTAGATGAATTACTTGTTAAAGTTTTCAAATGCGTATAAAATGGTTAACACCTCTATTTTCCTTCATTAATCTCATTTTTCAATGCTTGACGATCGTATAAAAGCCTTTGAGCCTGTACACCATATTACTATCTATTATAAAATGTGATAATTTTAGTAAATTAATAATCTAATTTATCGCTAACTATATGCATATGTATATGTGGAAATAATTAATCTAGCGTACAATCATAAAATCCTTAACCAGAAAGATGAATTTGCTAAAAAACATTAAATAGTACAGAGTGCCACAGGGTACCGCACAAGGGCCCTTGTCTTGCTTCTCTTAATATAGGTATTTAATTTAAAAATAAGTTCATATTTTTTCACGACATGTTAATTATCTTCACTTTATTTAATGTTGGAAAATGGTTTTTAGCAAGACCTATGGCAAAATGCAGATTTGGCTGATGACGATGCTCTCAGTGGACTTTGGCATTTCTTGGCATTGAGCAAATCGCTAGTTGAGGATGGTAAGTCTCTAAATCATGCATAGATTTTGGTATACCTTTCAAACACGTAACACTTGCTTATTTTTATCAACTTATGAGTGAGTTTACTTTATTTTTAAGATTACTAAAATGTTAAACATTATCGTAGGTTGTATCCGCAGCACCCCCTGGAAGCACCCCGGAGTTTGTACAGTTTTGCGTTCTGCAGGAGACGGCGGTTATCGTTCCGAGATGGTCCCTTCCATATTGCCGGACTTACCTAATCGAAGAGTCACCATCTACAGGTTTGTTTGTCCCGAGTTTAGAAAACTTGCAGTAGTAGTGATGAAAACGTGGCTTTTTTTAAAAAAACGTGTCGCGGTTCGTGCAGGAGCCTGGAGCGCACGCGCGCGCTGCAGCTGTGCGGCTGGGGCTGGGGCTGGGAGAACGCGCTGGCGGGCGTGGAGCGCGCCGAGGCCGAGGGCACGCCGTGCCGCGCCGCCGCGCTGGCCGCCTTCCAGCTGCGCGTGCGCGCCGCGCTCGACGTGCTGGGCCGCGCGCGCGAGCCCGCGCTGCGCGTGGCGGCGCTGGCGCTGGCCGGGCTCAGCGACGAGCGCCTGTGGCGCGACGCGCACACGCACGCGCACCACGCGCTGCCCGACCCCTACCTGCGCGCGCTGCTGCGCTTCCTCGCCGCCTCCGCGCCCGCGCACCCCGCGCCGCCCGCCGCGCCGCCCGCCTACCCGGACCTCTCGGCCGTGCTGGTACGTACCGCCCCACGATATGCCATATTTGTGTTGGAGTAATTATAGGTGAATGTAAGTTCGACTTTGTAAATATGCCCTCAGGTTTCCTTCAGGGATCCTTGCTAGGACCCTTCTCAACCGTGCCCGGTTAAACGATACCCATTCAAGTTTCGAATCTGCAGAACACCAAAGTGCGATTTCAGACAAGCTTAGGTTGTCATTTAAACTCGTATTATTTAGAAAATAATATAACAATGAAAGTGTTAAAGAATATTGGGCTAACTAACTCTAAAAGCTTAATATGACAGTGTTGCTCACCATAAACTCCAAAACTATCTAAAGTGTATTTTGCTAGCGTGCCTAAAATGGAATAGTTAACATCACGCTTACACGCCTTGCGTAGGACAATTAGTACTCCTATAAATTTAATAATAATGTCTTTGAAAGAATTGAAATATTTTCCGAACACATCCATAGCATCATTAATAAGGCATCTCATTATCTCTCATCTTTCTTTTCCCCCATTTGTAAGTTGTCTGTTTGTTTGTTATGAAGGAGGAGACAGGCATGCGCCTGGAGGACCGCGTGGCCTTCGCGTGCATCTTCCTCTCGGACACGAAGCTGCACGACTACATCCGACAGACGTGCGACTCGCTCATTGAACAGGGCGACCTCTCCGGGATCTTGCTCACTGGTAAATACACATCATTTATGTAACTTTACTAGCTGACTCACGCAACCTTATTTACGTCTCCTATTACCCGTAGCGTAATAATTTCCCCCCTTTTTGTAAAATTCTTCACTGATGCTCCTCTAGAAAAACAATTTAAAAAAATATAATTATTCACCTTTTAAACCTTTCCTGGACTACGAAAAATATTTTAAAACGAAATTGAGTTTTAGCGAGACTAACAAACAGCAATTCATTTTATCCAGATCCACAAATTGTTGTTCTGAGTCTGGGTGCTCTTTGTGACATCTTCCTAAAGCGGAAGATGTCTTTTAAAAAAATGAATTGCAACACATTTATATATGTAAAAGTTCACACCTAAAACATACGAGTTCTAAAATGACACTAATGAAAATTGTCAGAGAGAGATCAAACTGTATTTTTTTGACTAAGCGGCGCAGTGGTAGTGAACGTGACTGCTGTTCTTGAGGTCTCCGGTTCAAATCCTGGGTCGGACCAAGAGTTTGTGTGATCTACAAATCTTTGTTTCGGACTTTGGGTATTTTCTAAATACAATATGTATGAATTAACAAAATGTCTGAAATATTTATTTATTTATGGACTATAATGATCGACCAGAGTTTAAAATTTCAAAGAAATCTTTTTAAAGTAAACAACAATTATAAACTAAATTCAACGAATAAAGAAAAATAGTTATTAAAACTTGTGATATTCTGTTTCTCTAACGATATATGATATGTATATAGTAATTGAAGTGTTTTGTGATAACAATAAGACAAAAAAAGTGTTATGGCAGCGGTGGGATTCGAACCCACGCCTCCGAAGAGACTGGTGCCTTAAACCAGCGCCTTAGACCGCTCGGCCACGCTACCCGTGTTGATCCGTCCCATATCTTGTTTCTATATTAGACTACAAAATATTTAAAATAAAACGGTAAGATTTTAATTCAGTGGCGAATTAAAAGAAATAACGTAAGGTGTTCCTAGATGTTGTCTATGTAGGAGTTTTTTAAAAAGGGTGCTTGTATTCGGTTATTTAACTAGTAATTTGTAATAAAAAAATAGTAAACAAGGTGGTCCATTGTTACATTGCTTATATTTTAGCAACAACTGTCTTTATTTAGGAATACTTTGCAACCATTTTTACATTACTAGCTTTTTATTTCTTTTGAATACAAATACGAATACACAGATTGAAATGAAACAAACACTAAATGTTGAGTGGAGCAAACCGCAACGCATTAGTGGAAATCTCATTTGAATTAGTTAAGCCGTTTTGAGATTAGCGTGCACAAATGTACAGACGAACAGACAGACATGTAGGTAATAGTTTTTTTTATAAATCTTACAGACAGCGACCAGTTACAATTTTATTATACATATGTATGAAGCATGTGTTAAATATACCATACTTACATAGATTTTTTTAAGAACTGTTTTATTTAACACTAGCTGAACCCCGCGGTGTTACCCGCGGTTATTGTCGTATCGTGGGTAACGCCGCGGGGTGAAGCTAGTCTAAAAAATGTAAGCCTAAGTTACTCCTTGTACTATCAGCTACCTACCAGTGAAAGTCCCGTCCAAATCGGTCCAGCCGTTCCAGAGATTAGCCGGAACAAACAGACAGACAGACAGACAGACAAAAATTTTCAAAATATATATTTTGGTATGTGTACCGTATATATATATTCATATGCATGTAGTAAAAAGCGGTTATTTAAATATGGGTAGTATTTAATCCTACAACTGTAATCCCAATTTTTTCTATTCTAATATTCGCAATTACCACCAAAAATACTGATTTGCACACTAAATTTGCTCATCAAATAAATGAAATCTAATTTACTGTTTGATCTATAAAGCTAAACTGTTTTACTGAATGACTATCTGTTAACTAAAAATAAAACTGATAATTCTGTGTGTGCAACAAAATATTTAAATCAATTTTTTTTGAATCCTGTTCTTAACAGTTTAATAGTTGACATTAAACTGTTAAGAACAAGAGTTATTCTAAATAATACACCAGTTAATCACATATATATTCACATATTTATCTAATTAAAGTGCACAAAAATCAGCTAAGTGTAATCGTAATATACACTGATAATTGCGAAACAGTAAGGTAACTCAGTTTTTTTTTACAATTCAATCTTTGTTAGTACAACATAAAAGAAATCTTATTGGGTTATTGGGCAGGTCTTTCTTTTGTTGGACGTCCGCGTTTTTGCTTCATGCCGATGGGTATGTTTTTAGCTTCTACAGATGGTGTGACATATTTCAACTTGATAGCAAGTCCGATGACATGTTGGCATATGGCAATACAACCGTCCAATATGCGAAAGCAACTTCTTTATATTCGCCGAAAATCTGGATAATGGAAAACGTTTTACTAGGAAATTTATAAACAGGAGATAAATTGTAATATTTTACGTCCACATTTTCGTAAATTGATAAACTTACAGAACTCACTCGTAAAATAATAAACCACAGAGCTACGAAAGTTTTATAGTTCTAACCTAACCTAACCAAAATAGTAAGAAAGGTATGACATAATGACTTTTAGTGACGAAAAAGTTTGTCAAGTCTGATTGTACCAAAGTCTATGGACACAAGCACCTATCAGAGAGCAGTGTGTTATTTTACGTATTTCAAAGATGCGTATATTTAAAAGTGTTTCTGTGATTGGTCGAACCATATAAAATCTTACGAATAGATATCCGTTAGTTTATAAATTTACCGTGTGACGTCGGAAATTGATAAATTTACGAAAATGTGGTCGTAAAATATTACAATTTATCTCCCGTTTAGATCCTACGAAAGTTTATAAACTTCCTAGTAGATTGATAAACTTACGGATCTTGTTATTTTCCGGTGACATATACATACATTGTCTGTTATGCAGTTTTAGAAAATGATTTTGTAAATTCCGTTGTAAGATGGTTCATTTAGTGTGCAAATCAGTATTTTTGTTATGCGGTGAGTAATTTTGTCTTAAAATCTGTATATCTGTGGTTTCAGCTAGATTTTCGTTGTGAATTACATAAAAAAGGCCATCTGATTTTGATTAATTTTATATGTGTTTTAATAAAATATGTTTAGGTAATCAAGTAGTTAATTTGTAACGCAGTCATTTATCTGATATGCAGTAGGTTATTAGTCGGACGATTTAGTTTGCTTCAATTTTAAATAGAGGTGCAATTAAAAATTTCCCTTTAAATATTACAAACAGACACTCCAATTTTATTTATTTGTATAGATAAAGGAGTTTGAAGGAGTAAGGGGGCTGGGTCCCGTGCGCTGTATGTGTTGTGTTGTGCGTGTGCAGGCGCGTCCCTCGCGGGCGTGGCGCTGCTGCAGCGCTGGGCGGAGCGCTGTGGCGACGTGCAGTCCGTGGCGCTGGTGGCGGCGCGCTGCTTCACGCCCGACCTGCTCAAGGACCCGCGCGCGCTGCACTGGCTCGACAGGTACGTGCCCACTCCGCCCACTCCGCCCACTCCGCCCACACCTCCCACACCTCCCACACCTCCCAGTTTCAGTGTTTCCTATGTTATAAATAGAAAACGCCCAAACTCCAAATGTATATGTACTGTATTTACAAAATAAAAATGTATTTGTATAAGTTTAGAACTAGATGGACGTGTGCTAGAATGTCCAACACCCAATGACATCTGCTATTCCCTCTCTATCACTCATCAGTTCACTGCTTACTCCCTGTCCAACAATATTCTCTTTGACGCACTCCTTTCATCTTTTCTTTCTGTCAACTTCTGTACATAAAACTTATGTAAATATTATGCATTTTTTTGTAATAAACATTTTAATGCAAGATTTTGAAATTAAATAAACTATTACATCAGCAATTGTTTCAATATCATGAACTAACTAAGAGTAGAAAATAAAATTAACGGGTGTTTTTTTAAGCTAGATAGAACTTTAAATTGTAAAAAGTAACACAAAAAATTAAATTTTGATGTAACTTTTTTTTTATTGGTTTCAGTATACTCTGACAAATCATCATGAATAGACTCACGCTTGAACAACGCTACGAAATTATCCAAATTTACTTTGAAAATCAGTCGTCGATTCGCGCAACTTATAGACGACTGTTTTATCGCAAAATTGTGTTCAGCGATGAGGCGCATTTTTGGCTTAACGGGTTTGTTAATAAGCAAAATTCAGTCTCACTCCATATGCGGCATGGAGTGAGACCAATCCACAACAGACCCTACAGACTCCATTACATCCAGAAAAATGCACCGTATGGTGCGGTTTTCACGCTGGTGGCATCATCGGACCTTATTTCTTCAAAAATGAGGCCGGAGCTCGCGTTACGGTCAATGGAGATCGTTACCGCACCATGATCAATGATTTTTTGTTTGAAAATATGGATGACATTGATCCGGAGGAGATGTGGTTTCAACAGGATGGCGCTACGTGCCATACGGCGAACGCAACCATCGACTTATTGAAATCAAAATTTGGCGATAAGTTGATTTCGAGAAATGGACCTGTCAATTGGCCTCCAAGGTCGTGCGATTTGACACCTCTCGATTATTTCCTGTGGGGCTACGTGAAGTCACTGGTTTATGCTGATAAACCAGCAACAATTGACGCCTTGGAGGCCAGCATTGTTCGTGTTATACGCCATACAAATGACGAAGTCGTCTATAAGTTGCGCGAATCGACGACTGATTTTCAAAGTAAATTTGGATAATTTCGTAGCGTTGTTCAAGCGTGAGTCTATTCATGATGATTTGTCAGAGTATACTGAAACAAATAAAAAAAAAAGTTTAATCAAAATTTAATTTTTTGTGTTACTTTTTACAATTTAAAGTTCTATCTAGCTTAAAAAAACACCCTATAGAACTGCACGTTGTGAGGTAGCGTGGCCGAGCGGTCTAAGGCGCTGGTTTAAGGCACCAGTCTCTTCGGAGGCGTGGGTTCGAATCCCACCGCTGCCAAGATTTTTTATTACTACTTACATTTTTATTGTTGTAAATTGTTACCATTATGTCCGGAACTGTAATGTTAGTAAAATGCCTTTATTTGTCTTTATCAGTTACTTATACTCGTATATTAAATATCCTTCATATATTTACAAGTCGGAAAGTTGAAAACAGTCCGAGAATCAGAGATTGTCAGAGAGGACAACCCACTGACTATTAGAGTAGAATGAAAAGAAATTAATTTTAATTCTTATAACGAACTTCTGGGTTTCATTAGAAGACTAACGTTTTAAAGTATTTATATTGTATACCTATTATTATCTATATATATATATATATGAATAATTTACCGTGGAAGAGCCACGCTTCGGCATGAATGGGTCGGCTCGACCGGAGAAATACTACGGCCTCACAGAAAATCGGTGTGAAAACTGTGTTTTACAGAGTGAGTGAGGATACCTGAGGCCCATATCCCAACCACTCTCCCCTCCTCCTCCCCATCCCCCAAAGGCCGGCAACGCACTTGTGATGCCTCTGGTGTTGCAGGTGTCCATGGGCGGCGGTAATAGCTTACCATCGGGTGATACGGCTGCACGTTTGCCAACTAATCCATAAAAAAATATAAGTTGAACTTTGGGGGTTTAATAGTTCCAACCGAAAGGTTTTGTTAGCGCCAAAACTGGCTAGCCCAGAGAATCTATTAACTCTCAAACACAGTCCAACAGTCCCGTCATAAGTTACAAGGTATTAAAATACGAGTTTAGGAAATAGGAATTCATTAGAATATTCTTCATGAGTGTTCCATGTTTCAAATCATTTTTGTTGGAATAATGAAGTGTAAATTTAAATATTTTACTGCTTGAATGAATGCCAACGACCAAAAAAAAAATTAAAAAAGTTAATTTTAGTCACGGGATAGGGATGTGTTTTTATAAAAGGAGTCGATACGGGTAGCGTGGCCGAGCGGTCTAAGGCGCTGGTTTAAGGCACCAGTCTCTTCGGAGGCGTGGGTTCGAATCCCACCGCTGCCATCTAATTCTTTTTGGTCAAAATTTGATCTTTGGGCGATCTTTTTGTATATTTATAGGTCGATTTGATAACTAATATTAATTATGAACATTGTGCTGATGGACTTTGTTCATTTATGAACTTTACTTTATGTATAAACATCTGAATGGTATATGATTACTTTTGCTACTTACCGAAACAAAATATATATAGATTTATATTTGTTGACTCGCGTTAAATCTTTTCAGTAATTAATTAATTATGTATTTGATAGACTGGATACCCCAGGGATAAAAATAATTTTACGCTAGCGAAGTCTCAGGCAAAACAGATTCCTTTATTTAACAAATAATTATAATTTGAGTATATGTTTGTGAGTTCAAATTAACAGTAACTATTTGCATATGAATGTAGTATCATATAATTCGTATATACGGTTTTGTGTTTGTTTGTCTGTCTGTTGGTTCCGGCCGTCAGTAGCAGACAGCTGATGTTATGTGGAGTAATTTAGAAAATCAAAATAAAAATTAAAACCAATGAAATAGTGTACAATATCAGATTCAAAGGCAATAATCAAGCAATAAAAAATTCGCGAAGGAGCAGCTAGTAACAGACTTAAAAGAAAGAGGAAATTGTCTATTGAATAGACAAATTCCTCTTTCTTTATAGAATAGACTCTATTCCATTTTTAAATTTATTGATTCTTTCATTTATGAATCGATTCTTGATTTGATTCGATCGATCGATTCTTACTTTTTATTTGAAAGTATCCGTCATTATAACCTGAAGATTAACTGAAGGTTGAAAATTAAGAAGTAGTAGAAGAAAATCTAATAACATTTGTGATCTATTCTATCTCATTCACGCAACACGCATCTATCTATGTAGTACCGAACAAAGCAGATCTTGTACTATGGGATACTAGATAACTGATAAAAATACAACCCGTCAGAAATATCTGCGAACCTGGCTTAATGATGTCATGCACAAACTATAGAGTTAATATTTCACTGAACAGAGAAACAATAAACAAGAATGAGATTACGAAAGTAAGAATAATACACGTGTGTCGGCCCTTGCGTTGGCAACGGTACTAGATAGGTGAAGGCGGGGCGATGCGTGGGGAAGCGAGAGGTGAAGTGCATTCCAGCCGGGTGCGCAGATATTTCCGACAGGTAATACCTGTATTCTATTTTTATAGACACGTATATATCATACAATGAATGGAATCACCCACCAGATCTCCACCACCACCAGCAGTCCGCCACCAACCGCTACGCCATTTGACCTTATATACATCTGTACCTCAGAGGTGTAGAATATTATGCGCCAAAACACACATTTTACAGGAGAGACAAAAATGCGAGGCATAGATGTTGAACGCGATGTTACGCGGGCTGTATGCGAGATATAAGTATGAACTAAATTAGGTTTTTTATTGTTTAAGTAGGTAATATTTAATATAATTACTATATTGTAATAAAGTTATTGCTTGTATGATTTTGTGGACTTGAGGTTGTTTACTTGCAACAGAAAATTAAGTTGACGGTATAAATAAAGCATTATGTCATCATAATGTTATTTACCTCGGCATAATACATTAATTTCAAGTAATACTCAGGGGCATAAAGCATCATATGTATGTATAGAATCATAAAATTATTTCAAATTTCTTTATTTATTTATTTTCTTATGTAATAAAATAGAAACATTCATGAGATCAATCATTGGACTTCTTAAAATTAACACAATTGTTATGTACTTATCTAATTAAAATATGTTTATTATTAAGCAGCAGCTTCAGGTAGGTCTGGAACATCGCCATTTGGTAGATTTTTGTAGAAGTCATGAAACATGGAGGGAATCCACTGTAACGATTTTTGTAAGTCGTTATACTTTAATTTGGAAATTGGCCTCAATGTATCTCGAATAGGTTTTGGTGTTGGCATAGAAAATCCTTTTCGTTTGTTTCGAATAAAACTAACTTCACTAAACATTTCGTCTTGAAATGATGTTTTATAGAACATTGAGCCCATGTGTTCTTTTCGAAATTGCATCCATACTATATTGGAATATGGCACCGTTTCTCCAGATTCCGATTTTTTTCGGTGTACAAAAGGCGCTGAGAGTCCCTCACCAAATGCTGAAAATTCTTTGAAAGAATCTGTTTCCATGTTCACTACACTTATTTTGGCATTTTTGGAACAGCTTTTAATAAACTGCTGCCAGTCCCAAGGTGTAACTATAGGAAATTCTTGTATTTTTTTCTTTTCTCGCTCGATAATGGAATGGATTACGTCCACCTCCATGTGCGTATGTCCTTTCAGTAAATACTTGTGGTTAATTATCTTTATATTTTGATTTGATGGTATCCACAAATACGCCATCATTACAGAAATATTTTTTTCTGTCCGGCGCAGTTGTCACTCCATATCGTCACTTCTTCTAATCTGACATCTTCAAGCTGTTCAAAAAACTTGACTAATCCAGAAGCCATCTCATTCCCGCCACGTCCTGCTACAGTCTCGTCCCACATAAAGCACCAGCTCTCCTTGGCTACAGAATCCATAATCGTGAAGTTAAAAGTCCACAACTTCCTAAGATAAAAACTTTGGCTATTTGTCAAATAAGGTGTAGGCAAACACTTTTGTAGATCAACTGTTAACATTTTTTTAGAACCGTGACTCTCTATTGCATCGACTTTGTCAAATCCTTTTAAGCTATAGCGGAGGTGTGATTCCTGAAGATGTTTATCATGTTCAGCTTTTATGGCATTCTTATCTATTACATCGGTAGTATTTTTTGTTTTAATTACAAAGCCATCACAATCGTCGCACGTATCATTGGCTGGAGGATTAAATCCTAAATTATACTCATTCTTGAAAATATGTCTATATAGCCATGCCTTTGCAACATTCTCCTTCGGTATATTCTTTTCGGCACAAAACTCTACATACAAAGCATAAAATTTTTCAATATTTAGATGACTTCCAAGATACAGTCTTTTAGTTCTGTTCCGACTATAATGGCTCTCATATTTGGGTATCATATCAATGTGGTTACGAATGCTTTCTTTAATGGCTTCTGCCGTTTTATTAGGCGGTGGATGTCTTCCTCGTCTGTCTTCTTGAACAAAGCCGTGTGTAGATTTTTTGATAGCATTTCTCACAACAGTCTCAGAAATTGCCAAGGTATTTAAAAAAAAACTTTTTGCATATCTTTTCGGGTTTATCGTTGACCAAAAATGTGTAATTTAATGTAAACGATCTCTTAGGTGGGTGTTCAGGATCGCGACGTCTAGATCTAGCAGTTTCAATTTCTGTTACCATTGATATTATAAACTGTCTCTTCAAATTCCAAGTCATCTCATTACTATAATATTTTTGAAATATAGCAGCTCTGGCTGTTTCATCTACTCGTTCAGAGCATTTCAGTCGACAGTCACATACAGGTTTCATCTTTTTTTCGGGCACAACTTTACCTTTCTTAGATGTATATGATTTTCCTGTGACAGCTTTAAGTTTTCTAACGTTGCACTTCCATTTACAAATATTTCTTTTTCGTTTTCGACTCCCTCTGCTCTCTGATGAAGACGATAAAGAAATAGTTTGAACATCCATAGAGATAGGGTTTATGCATGTATTTAATCGATTTTCTGAATTTACTTCATTGTCGGATAAGCTGCTACAGCTAGTTTCTGGTACAAAAATTTGACTTCTTCCCGGAAAATCATGATCTGGTGAATTTTCGTTAGTGTCTGGAACATAGTCCTCATCTGAAGGTGAAAAATCTTCTTCAGAGTTGCTGTGTACACTGACAAGGTGATACGATTTAGATGCATCTGGTACTTCGTTTATTGAAACAATATCAATTAGCGACCCAGACTTTGATAGTTTTGTCTCTTCATCAGAAGCATCTATAACACAATTTTTTTTGGGCGATGGTACGAAATTATTAGCTGAAGTATCATTTAAGATACTGGAAATTGACGGACATGTGTTTTCATTAAAAGCTTCTACTACTGTAGCAATTTTATCGGGCAGAGGTAAAACATTAGACGAAATATCAGTTAATAAATTGGAATTTGAAGGTTGTGTGTCTTCATCGGTGTCATCAACTACTGTAGCGAATACTTCAGGCAATGGCGTAAATTGGTCAACTCGTTGATATTCTACTTCTTCAACATTGTAAGTCCTTGGGGAATCACCATGGAGGGTAAGGTTTCGCTGTAGGAAATCATATTTATTCGAAAGCCCTGAAAAAGAAAACACTATGTAGTCTTATCAAGCCATTGCAAGAAAACGTAAATATAATTAAATGTCAATTTCCAGGACGAAATGTATCTATCAGTCGGTCGGTCTTATCACCTTATGAATTTAAAAGGTCAAAATAATTCGTTGCTACGTGTAAGCTAGGCAAACAAACCAACAAATATACTATCACATAAATATTGTAAGATCTGAATATTAAAAAAATAAAACCTTGCATATTCCGTGAAGATCAGTACAGTAACAATTTATTTACCGACACATTTTAACAAACATTAGCTAACAGATATTATTGCCTAGAGCCTAGGAGCGGGCTTTAGGTTTTCTCCCTTAATATTATTAATTTTGCAATTTGTTAGTATGAATAGTTGGTATTAAATCATAAACAAACGAAAAAAATCCATAAATAAACTCTTTTCCCAAGTATTGAAAACCGTACCTTAACGCACCTACAAATAAGATTGAAAATGGTCCTAATCAAAAGTGTGTATTTACGGGAGATACTATTGTTTACCCCTAAAAAGCTACTCGCTATGTTATAAAAGTAATAGAAAACTTCCTTACCATCTCCTGAAGTTTGGTCAACTTGTTCTTCAACAGTAGCTAGCTTACATAATAACTTTCCACGTGAAAACATGTCGATGAAACCATGTAAAATAATTTTAAAGCATTATTTGCATTGTGATTGCACGCACGATACGCAATTACTGACAAGTTCACGGCAGACGGGCCCCACGCTGCGTTTAGTGGTAAAAGGCATTAAGTCCAATTAAAAACATTATATTTGCGCGACGCTTATGGGTAAATAAACTTATGATCCTTTGAGATTCTATACCACGTTAGTATTTTTGGATTTAATATCATATACAAATGTTTATCTTTTAATATACTACTCGTAGGAGTTAATGCTTTATACCACTATGTAGAACTGATTTTAACTATTTTATTGGTACAAAAAACAAGATTTCGTAAAAAATGGAGTTACTATTGTATACCTCTGAGGTACAGACATATTTACGGGTGTGTTATTATTACAGTTACCGCACTATCCTAGACAGCTGGCAGCTGTGGTGGGCGCGGTGTGCGCTGGACACGTGGGTGTGCGCGGCGGAGGGCGGCGGGGAGTGGGGCTCCGGGGGCGGAGTCCCGCGCCACGTGTGCGTGGCCTGCACCTACTGCGGTAAGTCCGTGGCGGCGCCTCCGGGACACAACAGACCCAGGGTCGCCTTCGCCAGGCTACCTCCTCCGGCAGCTAAGATGAAGGTACCTACCGATATTTTTCTTGTTTTTATGTATTTGTATTTTTGTCTTAAAGAAACTTATTTTTTGATCGCGTGTGCGTGTATTTAAGTGATGTATAAACAAGATATATTATGATATGTTCGGTTTCGCAGCAAATCTCGTCGTGTCCGCACTGCCGCAAGCCCCTGGCGCGCTGCGGCGTGTGCTCGCTGCACCTGGGCACGGGCGCGGGGGGGGCGGGGGCGGGGCCCGCGGGCGGGGCGGGGGCCGGGGCGGGGGCGGCGCACTTCGCGGGCTGGTTCAGCTGGTGCGTGGCGTGCCGGCACGGGGGACACGCCATGCACCTCATCAACTGGTTCAAGTGAGCACCTCCCTACTTCACACCCACTACTTTTTAGGATGCTTTTATCAAAGTGTGATGAAACCCTGAATCAGGAAAATATTCTATATCTAAAAAAACCTTTTTCCAGGGAGCACGTAGAGTGTCCAGTGAGTTCGTGCAACTGTCACTGCGCAGCTCTGGACCCTCCGGACAGGTGCTAACCTTCAGGCGCTCAGTTGCAACCTGGCTTACCGCTTTGCTCGCTTACGTACATTGTTTATTGAAGGCAAGAGCGAGCAGAACTCGACTTCAACATCTCTGCATTTGCCTAGTCAGCTGGTTGAGTATGGCTCGGTACTTTGTAATTTATGTAGTATAAGATAGCATTTATTGAATTGTAAATAGTTAATTTGAGCAGATGATTCTAATATCGTAAAATTCAGAGCAGTTTCAAAGGGCCCAGTGTGAGTCTACTTCATGTTAACTCGAACTCGGCAATGATCGCGATCTCAATGTTAAAGAAACTCACACTAGCACAAACCTTAGTTAGTCAGTCTGAAATATGATTTAGAAATATCTTGGCTAGTTACAAACAGAGTTATTATTACAAAGCAAATTATTTTATTTCTACTGTTTTGTACAGCGCGTGATATCACAGAACTACACTCTCAAGACGAACGCTTGCCTTATTATAGTTTATAAAACTCAAAAAATCATTCAACTACAGTAAAAATTTATACCTAATTATACACATTTAATGTATGACATGATAAATATTTATTTTCAAAAGTTTTGTTATAATTATTTAGTTTCGCTTACCATCAGGCGATAGGTCTGCTCGTTTACATAAAAAAAGACATGTGTAGGTATGTTTCGTTTAAATGAATGTCGTATTGTCATATCCATCCTATATATCGGCCCTTGAAATTGTTATGTGATCTATAAAAGTTTGCATATCTAACGTTGACTTCAACCGAACTGCATTACAACCGAGATACTTCACTGCATGTGTTCAGTCTTTATTTAAACGTTGACGGCTAAGGACGTCTGTATGTTAGATCGAATTAGACCAGGCAAATACGAGTAGGAAATGCCTTGCCATTTGACGTGAATGTGACGTCCTTGGCGGTCAGAACAATAAATATTATTATAACGAATAAATATTATATTAATTGTTGTTTTAAAATTCGAGTATATTTTTGTGCAGATGTCCACATTGCCGTATGAATACTGTTAATTGATATTTCTTGACGACAATTTAATGTGCCTATTATACACGCAATGGCTCGAAAAGCACTTTTATATATGTTTAATTATACGTAAATAACTACATCATATAAAAGTCAAGTTAAATTATTACCTACTTTAAAAAAATACGGTACTTCCATTACGGAGATTTGCTGGAACAAACATATTAAATTTCATAATTAACGCAAGCGAAGCCGTTCGCGTAACCAAAATTCTTCATGCGATTTTATGATCGATGTCTGTCCCTAGTATATGTCTGCATCAAACTATCTTCAGAACAAAATATGATAAGTTGTGTGCAAGTGATTTGTAATCTTGTGTTCATGTAGGTTAAGTATATATTATGTTTTTGTATTAGAAATAAAGCTAAGCGTAAACGGGCAAATATTTTTGTATCTAGTTCGTAAGAGATGGGTTATTTTTATATACAAATGTAATCATTAATATTATTTTATCCACATAGTTATTGGCATAGATGCAGTACCGGCCCAGTCCTCAAGAGTACACAGATAGTCTTTCGTTATTCATTCTTTTCGTAGTAAATTATAGGTGTGTTAAATAAATACTAACACTTGATAATTTTTATGCGAATATTAGCTCTTTAAATGTAACATGAAGAAAAAGTAAATTTCACATAAGGGAGCGTTCATAAAATACGTGAGATTTTTAAAGGGGGCAGGAGGTCGAGTCAAATCTCATCTAATCTTACGTTGGAGAGAGGGGGGGTCTCGGCAAATATAATATCACGCAAATTTTTTCTGATTGAAACAAAAAAATATACTATTTTGGTCCATTTAATTCAGATTGTATATGCTTAAGATTTAATCTTAAGCCTAATCGTAATACGATTAAGATCATTTACTAATTCGTTCGAAAGAAAATAATTTCATTCATACTTCGACGTTATACATCTACTGACTGTCAAACCACCATATTTGTTTTATACCAAATAGCTCAATTTAATCTGAATGTACGGTGCAGTGTAGATCAGAACGAAGTCGAAGGAGCAGATGATTTTACTGAAAATCATATGGACATGTTGGTTCCAATAGTCTCTCTTGAGACCGCGCGTGATTCTCCATGGACTGAATTAGAGTAGATATTCTTTTTTTAATCACAGTAGTTACGATTTAAGTATTCTATTGTAAAAATTTTATTACACTTATAATTTTAAACTCTCAACAATATTGTTTACTAGAATTAACTAGTCGTAAATAAAAGCACGAAGCAAATTTTGTTTTTATTTTTACAATAACAATCCAACGCGTGTTTACGTAACAAACCCACATTTTGAAAAAACTCACGTAAGATTGTAAATATAAAATCTCACGACATCTCACCAGGGGGGAGGGAGGGACAGAAAATTAAAAAAAAAATACCTCACGTAATTTATGGACGCCCCCTAATCTGATCTCTCTCAAAAAGGTTAAGATACGGCTAGAAATAGAAAATTTACCCTAGAATTCGGCATTTTGCTTTCTGACGTCTGTCCAGAACGATTTACCCTATCCATGGGTCGGTGCGGTGCAATAATTCTGTGTCCTTATCCAGAAGTTAGATTGTTAGCAATAAGTAGATATGTATTTCATAAAGCATTGTTGCGCGTTCTCTAGATTTAAATTATCTACATCTAAAAACCACGAGGTAATGCTATATATTTCATTTTCTGTGTATTCGTATCCAGGGGGCATAGTTACCCACTTCTGGCTTTTTGTATGCTTAAAGTAAAATAATATCGCTAATAAATCTGTTGGACAGACAAATCGCCTCCCGCAGCCTCCCTGGTTAACGCTGGTGGAGGTTGAATCATAACTGATACCTTTTCGTTTCCATCTTACTTAACCGAGTCAATTGTTATAGTGTTTATTTATTAAATAAAGATTTTTCTGTATACTTTATGAGTTTTACTATCGATCTTTAAACACAAAAAAATATTAACTACAGCACACATAGCATAGTGTGCATAAACCCACAAATTGCTGTTCCGAGTCTGGGTGTTCTTTGTGTTTGTGAAGTTTTCCGCGACAGGATAGGCCCCTAGTACGGGAGTTGTCTTTTTTAACACAAACATGAAAAAAAATAAGACCTCTTATATATAAAACCTTATATATGAGCGATTGTATTTTTTTTAGATTTGTTCGTTTCAATCGTACCCGTCGACCAGTCTCAATCGCAGTTTAATAGTTCCCGTTTTTCCCAATTTCAGTCAACGTCATTGTAAAATATTGGCTGTCTCTTTTAAGGACGGTTGCCAGCTGACGCTTAATTTCCCTGGGAATGTATTTTCAGATGGGAGAAAGGGAGAAGATAAGTTTTTTTTTGTTGCATAGACGGCCCCGCAATACCAGAGGCGTCACAGGAGCGTTGCCTTTAGGGAAGGGGAGGGGGATAGTAGGACAGGATGGGATATGGGCCTCCGGTATCCTCACTCACTCGGTAAAACACAGCGCAAGAGCTTTTTCATACCGGTTTTCTGAAAAAAATAAACAAGGATGGGAACTATGGGATGTCTCAAGTTTCAGATTCAGTGACTTGGTATTCAGAAGCCAGGTCAACTTTTTGTTATTAATGTTTATTACATACAACTATTAGATATAAAAACACTCATTGTCGTCACATGTTTTGGTAAATAAATAAATAAAAAATCGTTTGTATTTCCAAATATATATATAATATATATACATTTAAATAATCATATCATCTTTATTCCAATTTAACAATAAAATTCTCAAAGACACAACATTTGTTTAACTCTGTTTATCGTACAAGGATCCCATCCCATAGGTACGTTGTATACACACAGACAGCCGTCATACAAAAATATTTATATAATAGAGGCGCGGGCGGGCGTCGAACCCGCACTCGCGCCGAGACAAGTCGTCGGCTACTCAACAAGTTCGCTCTTCGAAGAGTTCATCACATTCGGCTAGTTAAATATAAGATTCTCATATAAACAATAATATCTGACTCTGCGTACAAACTACATCCACATAACGCTGGGACGACGCGCGTCCTTCAGGGAAAGAGAAATATTTAAATCAACACGGATACACAACATCTCATCTCCGTGCGGAGGAAACATAGAAACATGTCGGCCGATAGGCGCGGTAGACATCTTTAAAAATTCTAATTCGTTTCATATTTAATTATCACACGTTACAGAAAGGGGACGTCTTACGAGTCTCCCGCAAGTTACCTCGTAACATACACAACGTAGGACCGGCACAGACGCGAGGGTCCCGTCTCGGCCCGGACGGGACGCATATACAAATATTTTATATTCATCATAAAAATTTAATTTACAACAATAGATTTCCACATTTTCCATTATATACACATCGAATAAATACTTTATAACATCAGAATTTGAAACAATCTTTGGTATAGTAGAAAGTATCAGGTTGGGGCGCGACCGGGCGCGGGAAGGTTTGAGGGGGAGGGGGGGGGGGGGGTCGCTCGAGCCGCTACTTCTACGAGATTGTTCGCGACGACACTACAACACAACAATAATATATCAATATTTGTACACATCACCTCCAACTACACCGTTTAAAGCTTTCAAAGAAGATAGTCCCGAGCGGCGGCGCTCGGCCGCTCGCACAGATTCGAGTATGTACTGCACGCTGCGTGCACCGTGCACGCACGAACTCGCGCACGTGCACGGACACTCACGCGCACAGACGCGAGCACGCGCACGGCGTGCTGCGGGGCGTGCCGTGCGCGCCGTCTGACTGCAGGCCCGCGGCGGCGGGGGAATGTTGAAGTGTTAGGCGCGAGGGAGGGCTCACTTGCCCTCGTCCTGCTCCATGGGCTCCTCCGACGCCGAGCGCGAGCTCTCCGCCGATCTGCGGCAACAGATTACAGGGGTGAAAACGTCGTCGCTTTCGAGGAAAGCGCTAGGAGGGTGGGAAGCGCGGCCGGCTCACCTGCGGTCTTGGGGCGCGAGGGGCGCGAGGGGCGCGGCAGGCGGGCCGGCGGGCTCGGGCGGCGGGTGGTGCATGGACAGCGTGGCCATGGCGGCGGCCGTGTCGGCCGCGTCGCGCTCCGTCTGCAGGCGGCCCAGGCGCGCGGCCGCCACGCCTGGCGCGGCCTCCAGCGCCGACATGCCCACCAGCGGGCTGAAGCGCTTCAACTGCAACACGATACACGCAGTGAGTGACCTGACCGTGCAGATGGGCGGGGGGGGCGGCGGGGCGGTGGGGCGGGTGGCTCACCGAGGGCCAGTGGTGCTGGTGCACGGCGATGGTGGTGCGCAGCGCGTGCTGCGCGGCGCGGTGGGGGGCGCGCGCCAGCTCGGCGAGGGGCAGGGGGGCGGCGCGCTCGCCCAGCAGCGCGCGCACGCACTCCTGCGCGCAGTCGCACACGGCGGGCAGGTCGTAGCCGCCCTCCAGCGCCAGCACCACGCGCCCGCCCGCCAGCTGCGCCAGCTCGCGCGTCATGTGCGCGAAGCAGGCGGCCGACACGCTGTAGCCGCCCAGCGGCGCGGGGTGGCCGGCGGCCGCGTCGAAGCCGCACGACACCAGCACGATCTCGGGGTCGTACTCCTTGGCGATGGGCATGACGACGGCGCGGAAGGCGGCCAGGTACTCGGCGTCGGCCAGCGGCGGGTCGGTGCCGGAGCTCCAGGCCACGTTGACGGTGTAGCCCAGGCCCGCGCCCGCGCCGCACTCGGTGGCGGCGCCCGTGCCGGGGAAGAAGTTGCCCTCGTCGTGCCGGTGGATGCTCATGTACAGCACCTGCGACTCTTCGTAGAAGATCTGCTGCGTGCCGTTACCGTGGTGCACGTCCTACAATAAAAATATAAGACAGTATTAATATTGCAAATGTTTCATTACGTCTAATATTTAACCTTTCATTTAAAAAAAGGATTTTTCAATTTATAATTATTAATTAATTAAATTAATTATTACATTTGCACTTTAATTATGTTTTACTATTTTTTTCTTAATAACATTTTAGATAACAAATTGCACTTGATGATAAAATTAGAAATATTAAATAATTGACCAATATATACCCAGTCGACAATGAGTATCCTCTGCAGCCTATGCCTGGTGTTAAGGATCCGCGCCGCTATCGCCACCGAGTTGAAGAAGCAGAAGCCCATCGCTTGGTTAGGCTCCGCATGGTGGCCAGGCGGACGAACTACCGCGAAACTGTACACATAAACAATTTATAGTTTATACTATACATATATTTTATCAAGTTTTATTAATAAAAGATATGTTTGTTTATTCGTCACGGTTACACGACTGATATGTTTGATCCGTATTACAGAATATTTAGTATAAAAGTATCCAGTGTTAAAAAGTAAACATATTTAGTGAATTCATTTCTACAGTGTTCAATATACTTATTTATTAAACCTGACTCGTTTCATTTCATCTCTAATACTATTTTAGATTGCCGGGCAACAAATCATCTGTAGCGAATACGACAATAATCATCATTGAACAGTGTAAATAACATTTATCTACAAGTAATGGTAATCGCGGGTAAAATGAATCAAATGTAATGGTAAAATGTCCTCAAAATTTAAGAAAAAGCTTAATGAGTCAATAAAAAGAATAGGTGTGCGTGCGTGCGTGCGTGCGTGCGTGTGATGTGCGTGCGTGTGATGTGCGTGCGTGTGGTGTGGGTGCGTGTGGTGTGCGTGCGTGTGCGCGTGTGTGTGCGTGCACGTACCCGTTGCGCAGGTCCCCGCGCGCGGTGCGCACGGCCAGGTCCAGCACGGCGCCGGCCGCCACGCGCGCGGCGGGCGCGGTGTGCGCCTCGGACCAGGCCGTGTCCGAGTCCACGCCCAGCCCGCCGCACGCCAGGCGCACGAGCTGGCGCACGGAGCCCGGGCCGGCGGCGCCGTCGCGCGCGCGCCCGCCGAACAGCGACACGTGCGCCTCCGTGTGCACGGACTGCCGGACGCAACATCATTATTTGCACATATTTCTAAAACGCTCACTTTTTAGTACTACATTTTTATTTATCTCAAATAGATAACGATACTCCGTTTATTGTCAACGATGGAAGAACCTTTTTAAAATTACGTTATCGCTTATGACTTATATTAACGATTTAAAAATTCGACTATTTTCTCTAGGCATTCAAGTACTACGAGCGTCTATTCTAATAGTGTGATTTTAAAAGTGATTTATAAATTTAACGGTCCCTCTAATCAGATCATTATGTTACCGTTGAACACGTCTACATATGCCAGATAACAAAGATTTTAACACTAAGTTTTACATTTCAAACAAAAGATTGTGAAAAGTTCGTACTATTTAGGTTACAATTTAACGTTAAGGCGTATCTCCAGCTGCTAAAAATACAAAACAAACTTACGAAACATGTTAAGTAAACCTGTTAGCAAAACTTTGCAATCTCCAGCGACTGTTAAACACGAACATCAAATTACTACTCGACAAAATGATTTCGGATGTCTTCGTCCTTAATGTTTTAGAACTTATTTTGTAAGTGTACAACAAGAAGAACGTAATTTTAATATTTACGCAGAATTACAAGTGGAAAATCGATTTAAATCTTTTTTGCGTTGCTCAGAAAATGCAAAACAGGAAAAACGAAATGCACAACCTCAATGTTCACAAGCAGCTATGAAATGAAATTGGCCCTCCCCCGCAGGCGAACGCGGGGATGTTTTCCGTCCACTTTGAATAACATGTTTGCTTGTTTGATCTAACAAAACAGTTAGGCCACGCCCATATTTCGTTAGATGTTAGAAAACACAAAACAGTGTCGCAGGAGACCCGATTACGTCGTCGTCATCTTCAAGTTTTCTTTTTATTTTGAACTTATCTTCTAAACATAACGAAGTAAGCGAATGACTAATATGAGTATCTCGTTTATAACAGTAGTTGTACAATGAAAATACAAGTTGCAGTACCTGTAGCTCCTCGAAGGTGGCTTTCCTGGGGCGCGTCCGCTCGGCGCGCGCGGCCAGCCCCGTCTCGCACAGGCGCGCCCACACGGACTGCAGGCGCCCGCCGTGCTCCGGGTGCGTGGGCGCGTGAGCACCGCACGCGCAGCTGCGGCACAACACACGCACACGTTACTGGCGCTGGCGTCAGCGTATGGGGGGGGGGGGAGTTTATTGCGAACATAGACAACGTAGTTTGATGACGTAAGCTATAGTGATCTAACGAGATGCTTTTTCACGTTCCGTTTAAAGAATCCGGGATCAAAATAGAATGGAATTTTGGTGACGAGTTCCAGTTTCATACGGTTCGACACAGGAATGAAGAGCCAAAAGGGTGATAGTTTGAGAGCGTATCTCTAGCGGTGTGAAACAGTGACTCACCCGTGCTTGAGCATGAGGGGGTCGTAGGCGAGGCCGGTGGGCGGGGCGCGCGCTCCCACGAGCGGCGAGGACAGCGCGCGGGCCAGGGGCGCGGGCTCGCTGGGCGGGGCCGGGGCCGGGGCCGGGGGCGCCACGGCCGGGTCGCTGGCGCTGGGCAGGGGGCGGCGCGCCGTGAGGTCGATGACCTCGCCCTCCTCCTCGCGCAGCTGCGCCGCCGCCGCGTCGTGCGCGCGCGTCAGCACCTGTGCACGCACAAGCACGACACCACGTCACTCACTTTTAATTCGAGTGGCGATAGTTGGCTCGCTCACTATATTATGAACCTCGTTAACATTTTAAATCGGAGACTAATATCCAACTTTGATACGTGCGAAGGACTAAACGTTCAATATATTCGCAGTTAAAATATTCCCCAACTTAAAAACATTTCATACTAGTGTTCTAGTGTTTATTTCTGTCCGCAACTCGTGAACGCAGTAAGTACTGTACAGGTTACATGTACTTTACTGCGTTTATATTGTGGTTCACGGTCGATGGACCCTAGCAATCATATTCACTAACCGTTTTCCGTATCTGATCTCTGAGATAGTGGTGTGCGTTGGGCGGGGCGAGTGCGGGGTCCCCGAGCGGCAGGGGGGCGGAGTGCGTGCGGCCCAGGGGGCGCTTCGCCCCGCGCGCGCCCCACGCGCCCAGGGACTCCGACACCGCGGGCAGCGCTGGGCCCACACCGATCGGCATCGGAGCGCCCACCTGTGGAGTCATATTACTTTCAGTTTTCAAACACTTGTGTACTAATAATATCAAAATAAGATAATAAAATGACCATGAAAATGATGCGTGTTATCGAATATGGAAAAAATAGAAGTAATATTTTTGTTGTCTATTAATTATGTGAATTAACTAAAAATACTTAAGTACATTTGACGACAAAAATACAGTTTGGTAATTCTAATAATGTGTTCAATACCGTTAAAATAACTAATGATAACGAATAAAATTAACTACATGAACATAAAATCATATTTGTTTTCATCATCATCATGTGATGTGATCATCAGCCTATGGCAGTCCACTGCGATCTTTGTCTCAACAGTTAATAATTTATTAATATTATATTTTAACTTATTCATGTTTTATATACCTACATTTATTATTAAACATTATTTAAAATGAGTAATTCTTGTATATTTATGTAAAAATAATCCGAATCTCGGAAACGGCTCCAACGATTTTCATGTAAGCAGAGAGAGGGTTTCGGGGCCGATAAATCGATCTAGTCATTTTTGGAACAAAAAACCGACCAAAGCTCGATCATCAAGGTACTAACACATTTTATTTCTATTGAAATTCCAAAATTTTTGAATAAAAACAAAAGTTTGAAAAAAAAAAATGAAATTAAAAATGATGGTGATTCCCAATGAAGATGATGAGCCAGATGATTAAAATAAAATCAAAAGTAAATTACAGAGATATTGCAGCCCCATACCGGCGTGTGGGAGTGCGGTGGGTGAGGAGGGTGTGGCGGGTGGGGCGGCGGGGCGGGCGGCGCGTGGTGGCGGGGCGGGGCAGCGTGGGGCCGCCCCAGGCTGATGTTGGGCATCGACGGCGACGAGAACAGGAGCTCTGCCGCTCGGGAGCAGCCTTCCTCCTCCTCGCGGATGGGTGCCGTGGTGCCCACGCCCGTGATGCTTCCGGCGCCAGGCGGGGAACCTCGGGGTGAACCGCCCTCGCAATCTACACCCAAAACATGCTCATTTAATTATTGCACGAGTTTTTTTGTCCCTTGTGTTGTGAGTTACACATGAATATTTATTTTTGTAAAATATACAGTTACTCATTTAATGTGTTTTATTTTTATATTCATTCATCACAGCCTCTTGTTTGTCCGTCTTCGGACGTAGGCCTCCTCTCCCAATTTCCACTTTTCGCGATCCCGTGCCATCGCCATCCAGTTCACTCCCGCTCGTTCCCGTATATCGTCGACCCATCTTTTTGGCGGTCTCCCCCTGCCTCTATTTTTATATTAACATGTTTAAATATTTTATGAAACTGAAAATCTATAAATATAATTAAACGATAAAGGTTTTATTTTATAAAAAGACGCGTTTGGGACTCATATCATTAATAATAAATATTGATTGTATATGTGTTCTGCGAAAAAACTGTCTTGAATTTTTTTAGGCTAATTCAAAACCTCACAACTGTACTGAACAATATTCAAATATATATTTTTATTGGAGGTATTATACTCGTAATACATGTCTTTGTTATATGGTCTTCAAAATTATTTTTAAAACAGGTTTTATCTGTAGTAGTGTTTGATAAATGTTATTTTTTATTCTTCATCGTCTCTTCCCTATTAGTGTTCAAGAGATTACTCTTAGTGTGTGTGTGTGTAATGTGTGTGTGTGTGTAATGTGTAGCACATTAGTGCTACACATGTGTACTCGTATACGTGTGTAGCATTAGGGCGTGTATGTGGTGTTAGGGCGCGTACTCACTGCGGTGCTTGACGCGCGTCTTAAGCGGGCGGCGCGCGAGCGGCGAGGCGCGGCGCTCGATGACGCGCGCCTTCAGACGCACCTTCAGCATGTTCGGCTCCGACGCTGCGGGTTAGTGCACGCGCATGCTTACTCACACACTCAACGCAAACCGTTATTTTAAACACGAATCTATTTTGTACATAGCAAGGGCGTAGCGAGCTTAGTAAAAAGGTAAAGTACGAGTATCTTCCGTAATGTTTAAAAAATATATCGAAAGCAAAGAATCAGAGATAGGAGATTGTGGAAGAGTTGGGAGAGCTATTACGCCAAAGGATTGTGGCAGAGTGGGGCGAGTTATTATGCCAAAGGATTGTGGCAGAGTGGGGCCAGTTATTATGCCAAAGGATTGTGGCAGAGTGGGGCGAGCTATTATGACAAAGGATTGTGGCAGAGTGGGGCGAGTTATTATGCCAAAGGGTTGTTGTGGCAGAGTGGGGGCGAGTTATTAAAG
This sequence comes from Spilarctia lutea, assembly GCA_916048165.1. Taxonomy (NCBI): domain Eukaryota; kingdom Metazoa; phylum Arthropoda; class Insecta; order Lepidoptera; family Erebidae; genus Spilarctia; species Spilarctia lutea. The sequence goes on from OU696480.1 coordinate 885,914, forward strand.
GATGGCAGGATAGGTAGTGATCCTGACAAAGGAATTCTCGCCCTCTACGAAACGCTACGCCTTTGCTACGCAGAAGACTAGTTTTGATATCTTTTTTTACACACATGCAATTAATAATCCTAAGTTACACTGAGAGTTAGACTTTTATACATAAATCACTTGTCTAATTGGGTATTGAGTACAGGAATCAAACCTTTAATTTGTGAAACTTTGACTAATTGCAAGATGACAACTTTTGGATTGAGATCCTGATTCCTAAACGGGAAACGATATATCGATTTATTTCTTTATTTTAATTGTAATCATTAACATATACTTTTATAGCCATAATTATGAAAACAACAAAAGAATTGAGAAAATATATAAAATATATTTTTATTTATTTAAATATTTGTGGATCGGCTATATTTTCTATTGAGACTCAGAATTAAGACGTCCTAACTAATCCTACTACTGCTAAACATGCTCATGTAACACTGTACACTTAAACCATATGTTTTAATTCAGTCGACAAAGCGAATTATATGTAGTGTTACCGTAGATCACATCAAAATACAATAATCACACAAGGGGGATGCATTGAACATTCGTGTATATAGGGCGTGTGACATACCTGTCTTCCTGAGCGGGTAGTCCGCGGGCGAGGGGATGGGGGGCGCGGCGTTGAGCGCCAGCGGCAGTGGCGCCGCCAGACGGTAAGGGTGCGTCGCGGTCGCGCCTGTCGAGGTTATCGACTCGCCTGATGACGACTTCACAATACCCCTGGAGCAGACAAACAAAGAACATTGACATTTTTATTAACATGGAAAAACATGGTTCTTGATTATTGTTGATAAAATATAAATCTTCAATACGCCTATACTGGAAGGTAAAGATATTGGGACTTTATTGTACACCAGCTTATATAATTACATAGTTACCGTAAAACTATTATAAAGTATGTACAAGTGGTGGCCTTATCGCTCCATGGCAACATCTTACAGACAACCATGGGATGGAAAGAAGAGTAGGGATAAAAAAGTATATGGTAGTTGCTGGTGTATTGCTGGTGGATAGGAAAACAGCAGTAACCTACGAACACATCGAGTTATAACACTCGGGAAGTTTCAAGAAAAGTTAAACTTAGAAATGACGAGAGGCGAGAGTGTATGTTTGTATTTTGGTTTGTTTATATCTTGAGCATAGAACTGCATTACCGTATTACTGACTGTTCAATGTTAGTGTTGATGACGTAGATTTATTTTGCAAATTGTAAATTGATGTTTCCAAGAAGAAGTAGAATGCATCAACAGAAAAATAACTTTTGTTTATTTCATGGAGGTTTTTTATAGCTTTTCAAAGTTTTCGATAGCAGTATTGAAAATCTAAATACTATTGTAAATGTAATGTATGTAAAATTTGGATGGATGTTTGTTTCAGAAGCACATCAGAACGGGTGAACTGATCTGGATGATAGTGGAGAGATCGTCTCGTCAAAAGTTAATATTATTAATGTATATTCTGTGTGGACAGACAAGGTCGATGGGGTCAATTAATTCTGGAGTGGCTACCACGCACTGGAGGACAGAGTGTGGTTAGGCCCCAACGTGGTGAAAGTCGCGGGAGACCGCCGGATCTTGGAGAGGTCAGAGGGGAGGCCTTTGTCCAGCAGTAGACGTCGAGATGATGATGATTCTCAGTAAGAAACATAACTCACCAATTTCTGTAGGACGGTCCAGGTACTGTTCCATTTGCACTGGCCTGCTTCTTCTTCAGGAACTGTTGCAGTTTCTGTTTTACTTCGGTAGACGCATTCGCGCTGTGCTCGTGCTTGTCCTTTTTCCTCAGCAGCTCGACGCGGTCCCTTTCATGCCTTTCTCTGGCCTCCCGCGCTTCGTGGGCTTCCCTCGCCTCTCTGGCCTCCCGCCGAGCCGCCTCCTCCATGGCTTTTTGCTGTTCCCATAACTGTAATGTTAGTATTCAAATTACAAACAGAATTATTTAAGGGTAGGGGTTCAATAAAAAGTTTTATTTTAAAACCAGTATTTATAGCCGGTTTTCAGTAAAATCGGAAATATTTTTAAAAATGGCATACGTAAATGTTTTGATAACCAATTAAAAAATTCAGAACAAGCTTCTTGACCAATGGCAAATATTTGATGTTAAATTTTAATATTTATTAAAAATGCCATTAATTTATTTTCAGTTTCTAAGAAATATAACGTAACGACAAAGATAATTTATTTATTTTTATGTGTACTTTAAATTTTTATGCTAAAGTGGGTTGTGTTCTCTTTACAACTATTATTTATACATAAACATTGAAAGAATTATATCTGCCTAAAACTGTATCCAAAAATAAGTTTTAGATAAATGTTATGCGTCAGTGACGCCAGCAACCGATATAACTCACAATCTACAACGAAATTTGAGAATATGCATTATCTATACATTGCAGGCTACGCATTTACTAACAATAGTTACATTTATGTTAGTGTAATGTTATTTATCTTATAAATAAAATAATACAATCAATTGAATGCCATATGTTTTTGGTTGAACTACGCAAATTGGATACATTTTTATCTGCGCTATAAACATGGTAGGCTGTCTATTTGTCAGTCTGTGCTGATAACCGGGGCTAATATGATTCTTTTAATAGCTCACAGATAAGTTCTGTAATTAGGTTTATGTTTACACACTGTATATCCAGGCACAAGATAACGTCAACCTCTGGTTCGAATGACCACTATGTGTAGGTACATTATGTACTGTAATACAATGAAAAATCATTTCCGATCCATACTAATGTAACTTTTTCTGTTTATTACGCTTTTATAGCTAAACTGCTGCACCGATTTCAATGAAATTTGGCATGGATATACTTTAATTCTCGAGGAAGAACATAGGCTACTCTTTCTAATATATAAAATTCTCGTGTCGCGGTGATTGTGGTTAAACGCCTCCGAAACGGCTTGACCTATTTTCATGAAATTTTGTGTGCGATTCTCAGACCTACCCAGGTCTCAGAATCGGGCAACATCTATTTTTCATCGCCCTAAATGTTAAGGGTAATCCACCCCTATTTTTTTTTTCATTTTTAGGTAAATTTTTATTTTTTTATGATACAGCATTAGAAAATACATACAACCCTTTTTATTTTCAACCCTCTACGATCAACCCCTATTTTCCCATCGCGATTTTTATTGACCCAAGATCGGGTCAGCTATATACTAGCTATATATATAAACATACACGCGAAAGAAGACGCAGGCAAAATCTAGTATATAAATCTAGTCATATTAGTAATATATCACACCTGTGACGAACAATAACATACATAGGTAGTATTAGTGCAGTGCAAAGTGTTATTTTTTTATAACAACATCTAAAGGCTTCTAAAGAAATACATATATTATATACACATATATATATATAGACTATACACGTAATGTGTTGTTTATTGTTAATGTTCTATCAATACTAGTGACTGTTATCAGACGTACAATTGTGAGTCTTCTATAGAATATACAGTTATGGCTGACACGTTGAGTTATGTAATGTACTAGTTGACATACTGATTCTGAATCATGCATTCCAGATAACACATTTTTAATAGCTGCTACTCTGCCTGATGGAAAGCTTGAATAGAATCCAAGAGTGGAGGTCAACATGCTCGTTGCGAAAGCAAACAATGAAGCACGAAGACCCGCATTATAATATGTACGTATTTAGAAATATACAAGTACTAGCTGTTGCCCGCGGCTCCGCCCGCGTTTATGTCGGTTTTTTCGTGTTTTTTCGCGATCGCGGATATGTGACTGACGCAAAAATTTGATAAAAACAATCCTTGATGCGGATTATATATCATTCTAAAATTTCAGCTCGATCGGTGCAGAACTTTTTGAAGCGTACACAAACCAACATAACATTTTTGTATATATATAGATAAGATGTTACAAGTTTTGACTAGTTTGGTATCAGACGTCCGTGTGTGAGTGTATTATATTTGTTGAAGAGTTCTAGATTCTTAATTATATGTACATTGTAACGTATAGGTAAACGACCTTATTTAGTTATCGAATACCTACCAATGCGTGGCACAGGTACTTATCGTTTGGTGGATATTTTTACTCTATCGTCGGCTCTACTTCATTATACATATATTACATTTCGACAACAAATACGTGAAGTATTATAATAGCTATTACACTAATTGCATATAGATGTTGCTTTATTATTTTTAAAGAGTTAAGGCAATTACTGCACAATCTCAACATCAAAGCCTGACTTGATGACAATATGAAAGGTTTTTGATCAATTTTTTTTTAAGCTATTGCATAGCTTTTATCGCGGGCTTTGAGCGCGGCGACCGAATCAAGAAATTCCGTAACGAAAATAAAACCTAACACCCCCCAAGTACGAATACGTAAGCAGCTATTTGTGAGAAAGTATATAGGTGTCTATCATATCTTTATAATGCCACACTCTTTTCCAGATATTTAGAGGATAATCAAGTCTCATACTTATGTTTCTTATTTCAGTTACCATAAACGTTTCAATGATAAAAAAAAACGACGGGTTGCACTCCGGGAGTGCCGGCAGAAGTGAAAACTTGAATATTAACGTTGTGCATTTTTGATATTTTGGAATGGTTAGAGAATAATTTTGTACGAATTGCTTTCATTATCAGTATAAAAGTACTATTATTTATGTGGTGGAATACAATATTCATTTATTGCACTATCGTACACAAACATGACAATTTATATTACATACACACACGAACATTCGCGCGAGCGCCCTGCGCCGCCTGTCCTCGCTCCATCCGTCTTACGAATTTTCGATCAGGTCACGTGACCTGACGCGAGTTTATACATTTTTACCCATTCCAAAAAAGTACACAGCGCCGCTAAAGAAGTTTTCACTTCAAAATTCCTGAATAACCTACATGTATTGTAAGATAATAAAAATATTTTGAACGATTTGAATTTCTCATTTATTCAATAAAAGAAAATAAAAATTTCTTATCGGTCACCACGCTAAAAAAGTGTAACTTGAATTAATATCAAAGAAAAAACTTGAATTAGTAGAAAAAAAAATACTGTATAAATAAATAATTATAATTGCATAAGTTGATAAAAATGCTATGCAATAGCTTTACCGCGGCAGTCCCCGAGTGCCACACGTTTTTTTTTATCTTTGACTAAACGATCGTAATGTAGTTTCTCATAACCCAGTGTCATTCTCATAATTAAGACGAATTTAAAGATACTTAAATCATCAAATTCTATCAAGTCGGTTAGGCTAGACATATGAACTATCCCCATAAAATATACATAAATATAACATACACTTGAAGAACAAAATCCTTCTTCCAGCGCAGTTAGCTAACAACTATTTTATACTCTAAAATAGTTATATGCTAAGATATTTATACCATTTCCATTGGATATGTAAAATGCGACGGTAAACATCTAATTTATGCACATAGATGCGTGGAGCATAATCACTCAGACAGTTGCTAATCCAAAGAGAAGCTAAGCTCATATACATAAAGATTGCCACGGGGAACAGACACGAGCTGGAATTGTTCTAACTTATTATTGTTATTTAAGATTTATTGGAGGAAACTAACCAAGCAGTTCGGTTACTATGTTATTCTAGGATAAAGGTTATTTAAATTAAGACTAAGATAATTGATCATCCAAAATGAAAGAAAAACTTCCTATATTCTGGTGAAACGACTTGATTTAGCCTAGATTAGGTGACAACGCGTAACAATACTCACATCATAAATTTTAAATTTATTTTATCTGTCTGTGTATTAAGCTTCTACGGCTAAACCGCTGAACCGATTTGGACAAAATTAATAATAGAGATCCTTTGATTCTTACGGCACGGGTTGAGACAGAGGCTTTTATTTATCGCGATAACTGACATACACACGAGCGGAGTCGCGAGTACATAAACTAGTAGCTAAATAATTCGTCGATAAAGAATATGGATATGATCTACCATATTATTAAGTACATCATGTTATTTACAAATAATCCGAAATATTTGCACAGTGAGTAACAGTGGCCTCATTAATACCGAGTTGGTTGATGATCACAGATGTACCCTAGTCATTGAGCCAACCATTAGCGTGAGTCACACGCGGGGGGCGTCAGGAATTTGGGCATCATCTTATTGAACACGAGCTGAATTAAGTATGACATTGTTTACATCATTGTTGAGTGAGTCGTCTACTCCTACGTGAATTTAAAAAAAAAATTCAATTTCTCATTTCACGATGAATTCGGGAAACATTTTATTTTAATGAGTCATTGTTTTATCTATACCATCTTCAGTTAAACAGCTATTTGATTGTTTGAAAGCGTTAATCTCTGCAACTGCCCGATAGATTTAGATAGGTAATTGTTTTTGTACTGAATAGAGTATTTAATGAGGCAGATTATTTAACATCACGCTACGACTCTTAAGAGGGGAACGGATAGCATAAATTGAATTGTAGGGAACGATTAGTGCATTCATAAATATAATACATACCAGTTAATTATCTTATGCACCTCTATTTGCCAATCTTCTTTATTGTTTTAATAATACTTTACTTATTAAATTAAATCAAACATAGTTTCCTGGGCTAGCTTTACTAGGTACACATAAAGCTTTTCTAATCTATTACTTTTAAACGAGCAATTCTTGTATAAATTTATAAAACTGAATCTGGGAAACGGCTCCAACGATTTACATGAAATTTAGTATACAGAGGGTTTCAGGGGCGATCGATACGATCTTATAAAAAATCAATAAGATCTTTCAGTTCATTTTTTATGGTCACGTTAAAGGAAGTTACTACAGTCGCAAATGAACGCCTGCAGCTCAGACCTTACGAGCGAGTTTACAGGTTTTTAAAGTGAGTACCTAGTACTTTATACGTCTGTAAAAGCCTTGGAGTAAACATCATAGGAAATACCTATCTATCTATATGTATTACCCAAACTATCTCAAACATACAAGGTATTCTAATCTGTAATTCTAATAATAATAATAATTTTAAATGTGAATGTAAATTCCTTTGTTACGCTTTCACGCGAAAACTACTAAACCGATCATCATGAAACTTTGTACACATATTTTTAGAGGTATCAGAAGTAACATACTTTTTACTTTACCTACATAGGAGCGAAGCCGCGGGCGAAAGCTAGTACTTAATTTATTTCGAAACTTGTGTACTTATAATGAAGTTTGGTAAACACCTACATGTCTAGACAATAAGCAAGTTAAGTCTATTTTTAGTTTCTAGGTATTCGAGTACGATGTCAGCGAAGGTGACCTCCTGTTGCCACTTTAATATTTATGAAGGTGTCAATTTAACAAATTATTTTTGTTTCATAATATATTGTACTTATTTAATGTTATATTGCTAAAACAAAAATCAACAATAGCGTTATATGATATCTATACTGATATACTGATATTTTAAAGCTGAAGAGTTTGTTTGTTTGTTTGTTTTGAACGCGCTAATCTCAGGAACCGCTGGTCTGGTTTGAAAAATTCTTTCAGTGTAAGATAGTCCATTTATCGAGGAAGGCTATAGGTTATATATCATCACGCTAAAACCAATAGGAGCGGAGCACTAATGAAGAATGTTACAAATACCGGGAAAAAATATTACACTACGGGCAAGACGTAAACGAGGTTGCGTGGGTCAGCTAGTGAAGACTAAAAAGGTATCAGAATAATATGACTTACTTTAAAGAAAACTTGACGAAATAGGCAAGAACCTAGTCTCTTAAAGTACTTCTATTCAATTCAAATAAAAAACTCACATCTTTTAGTTAAAAAACACCGCTGATATAAATTTAAAAACACAACAATACCATCTAATCTCTCACTGACGTATCCGTACACTGTCATGCGCGTGCGCATCTAGGATGTCATCCTGTTTATTCAGGGTGGGGCACGAGGGTGTGGCCAGTGACCTATACAAATGAGACTCACACAATTACAAAAGGTACGTGTGATGTAATTAGTTGCACTCATTCAATTTACATCTATTTATAGGTTTGACTAAGACCCGCATGTTGCAATACCTGTTCGTATACCTAATTACGTACAACTAAATAGAAAATGCTGCGTGAATAGAAACTGATCAGTGCGGAGAACTGACTAAACAGTTTCATTTTGTATATAATTTTAAAGTTAATAGTATTATAACTTTTTTTCTCGTTTGCTCGTAAGAGTGAGAATTTAAAAATTTATTTAAACGTGTTCTATGCATTGCATGCATTGGAATGTATAGGGATTTGGTTGGTATATTTCAAGGAGTTAAACATAATCTTCATTTGTTACATACATTAATATAACATCATCTAACAACACACGAAATTTAAGATGAATTACTTAATTATTTTTAACCATGATTAGATTGATATTCCTCAATCGTGTTAAATTTTTCTTTTAATTATATTATCATTTGCTTCTGTTTTAGGGCTTTGACTTTCCGCCAACACGCAGTTCATGTTAACCTGACCTGTTCAATCTAGTACTTGCATTCCCCAATCTATCCGTATAGGCTATACATCTTTCCTATCGTTGTCTTCTTTTCTTACTTAATTTTCCTTTTAGCACACACCAGCAAGTGAATCTAAACTTATACTATAGTACGCGTCTGTTTAGTACATCGGGGATATATAAATGATTGTCGCAATATTCGCAAACTTTAACGTGAAGGCAGTGCATTCAGTAATGGAAACACGATCAGTTCTTGCGGTACACCTTTCAATAAACATGCAATAGCGTTTAGTATACGTTTTTCTAATGCCAATTTAATCAAAGAAAGTGCATAATTAATTACAAAACTGTCTCATTGTATCACTTTAATAAAAAATGTTTTGTCACTCACATTTACCTTCAAATGGTGCATGAGCTGTTGTTCATGCTCTTGCGCCAGCTGCTGGCGCTGCTGTTGGAAGTGTTGTAATAGGATTTCTTGCTGCAACTGCTGCTGCTTCTTTAACTGTAACATTTATATGAAGACTTACTGATAGAAGGAATTCAGGACTTAATGTTTTTGTTAGTACTATCATTACTTGATGAGTTTACTATACAAGAGTTACGCTCAAAACATGGGAGCATTTCAATGAATTTATTATATTTCTTTACATTTAATTTCCAGTTACTCAATGTATGTAGCTAGGAATATTACACGTGTGTTGTTAATGACAAAACATTTATAAACGGCAATAGTTTTAGTTATATTACCATCACATCAAAACACGGTGTCACATTGAACTAAATTCAATTAATTGTATCAAATTCTATGTGGTAACATTATTTTCTACCGTTAAAATCAGTTTTCAAACGATGTCCAGATTTCCAGATACTTGTGCACCTTCTTCGATATAAGATTTTGTTATATTTAAAATGGTTGATTGCGTTAAATGACTTTAGAAATAAAACTTAACCATAATTAATGGATGTTACTATCCCCCAAGGCATTATTATTATGTTTTCCACCACTTAATGACCAAGAATTGTGACAAAATTGGACATAATATCGTTGAATGTGACACACACGGCTGTAAGCAATTATAACAGTAATTGAGACTCACTTGCAACAGGAAACTATTCTCTAATGTCTGTTTCGCCCGCTCAGCAATATGATTCTTTCTTGGGTTTTGATTCTGACAACGAGAGAATGAAATAAAATGTAGGATACAGTCGAATTTCGACCGAAGAGGGCATAAAGGGGTCGATCCAAACATGGAACAAATGCTACACCAGATTTGTTTAATGACGATATTTGACAGTCGATAGATAAAAAGCAAAATAAAATAAAATGAAACATGAATGGAACTGTCAAGCAGCGACACAAAAAAATTGGTGTGCTTGCCGCAGAACTATTTAGCTTAAAGATAACTTTATAGTAAAGAAGCACAGTTTGAAACAAAACACTGACGGAACTGATTTGGTTTGTACTTAAAATAATAATAATTATTAAATTATGTTTGTTTTCGGAATTGTATTTTTTTTTTGCTAGGTGTTGGTTTCTTTCTCTCACATCATAAGAGCTTGGTAGATCAGCATCCGTTAGATTACATGGTGTTAGCAAAATACGAGAGCTACTTTCTTGTACTGACATTACTCTAAACTACCTGTTATTTTTGGCTTATGCAGAGGTATTTTTATATGCTCATAAATTAAATTATGTAGGCATTTAATGTATGTAGAAATATTATCAAATTTTCCTTCTTGAACTCTGAATTTTGATATTAATTTGAAGCTATTTTCAATACCATGTCATTAATTGTTGCAACCTTGCACCGGTTAGCGGAAGATATACAAAAAAAAACAACTAATCGTTCGTACGAGGTACGCGTACGCTTATTTCTGGCGACGCGCGCATTATTTTGGTTTGATGGGGAAAAATGGCGGGCGGCTGGAATGCGCACTTTCTGCGAATAGAACACGGGATGTTTTGCGCGCGCGAGTGGGCGGGACGTTGTCGTGGTTCGTAGGAGCCCCGGGGATCGATGATTGAAGATCTAGAATCCCTTATAGACAATACGGAAGAATCTGGTTTATTTGCGTCGATGGAATGTCGTCTGCTATGAAATTTATAATTCCATTCTACTGTTTAATAAAAAAAGTAATAAAACTACAGAGAAGCCACACTACACGTGTAAGTTATTGCTATAGCCTATTCCAGTTTGCGCGTGTAGAACGCATGGTTAATCACAGAACTAGTTTTTAGGCAATAATATTCAGTACTACAATGTATTGAATAAGTAAGACATGGAGGGGCCGTTTAATATTTCTAAGCCATATAACATACGTAAGCAAATCATATAAACGATCTCCACGTAGTTATTCGTCCAAGTATAAATAGAGACGCGCGTGCGGTATTATTATCTGGTAAAAATAATGCATATGTAGGTAGACTTGGTTATATTTCAGGAAAAGGTCACGGTAACGTTCTTCGCAGTTTCACCACCGATTGTTTTTCTTATAATAATGAATCTTAGACCAATGAACAGATAAGTCACCTGGACTACCGTCGCCCATGAACTGTATCGTTTTTGCGACCGTCAGAATTAGGAGAGGTAGGAAGAAGTTTGCACCTCGGTGTAGTGCAGCGAAGTTTTCTTTAAAACCATTTGCTTATGGTGGTGTGTGGTCTTCCACGATTATAATTGTGACCACTGTTCCGATCCTAAGAATTGTAGCGGTTTTTTTGTTGCTTTCAATTTTCATCAATAGTGTTCTGGTAACTGAAAGTTCAAGAGATTAGCGCTGTTCTTATTTGCGTTTCCAGGTTTCCGGGAAGTAGTATTGTTTGAAATAATAGTTTTCATTCCAGACAAACGATCATTTCAATTATTCATTTCGTTTTCCTGGAAAGTAGACTAGTTCGAGCATCAAGAAATCATTTATGATCGATTACATTCTTCTGGATATAAATACTCATTTCTCGGGCAACTTATCCTTTCTTAACTTTTCTTTTATCTCTTCTAGGGCTTCCCTCTATACCGTCATAGCATATTATTTATTTATTTATTTTTTTTTAGTTGAGAGAGGGACTGGTGTCCACATCACAAGTTTAATCTTACTGTGGATGCCAGAGCCTGACTATTAAAGTGTACGTCAAATAAAAAAAATGCTGTTTGTATCAGAAAGTCGGTATCTAATTTTGCGTTAATAAATATTATTATTATTATCATATAGCATCGCCTTCTGCATTCTACAACTGTTTTTTTGTTTCAATATAATTTATTTACAATAAATTTTCGTGTTTAGTCGTAGATTCATAAATTTTAACGAAAAATAATTAGACGTTTAAATCATATTTATTTTTATAAGATTAGATTATTAGAAAAGCATTGAAGAAACGAAATAAGTGTTTAACTACACTTTGCAAAAGTAACTTCTTAATGTATACCAAAACAAAAATACTATAATAAATAAAAGGTAAAACGCGGCTCCTTATAATGAATAACTTCTAGGCTACTTCGGGACGGACAAGAATATAATGATAAAATAGACCATTCTGGTATCAACAAAAAATAAATTATAGAAATCCTTTACAGGAATTCATGCAAATAGATTTGTGATAATCCTATCTCGCGATCTGGACCCGGGATATTCTGGGGACAAAAGATTGTTTGGACCGTTAGCGTGAAGGGAGGTATATAGACGCGGTACCTGCATAATCTGGTGGTGAAAGCTGGTGTCGGCGAGCGGAAGGCGCGGCGCGTGCGGCGGTGATGGTGTGTGCTGCGGGGAGCCCTCGGTCCCCCCTCCGCTCTCATGGGCCATCTCTGCTGAAGAAAGGAAAAATATTGTTAGTTGGCATGTAATTATTGGTGAGACACGTGGTTCTGTAAATAGATAAGTTCTGCACTGGGGAAACTTCTTGGTCGGTCGGGGACTTTATAGACTTGATAAGTTTATCGTATATAAGCAATTTATGGATCAAAATATATCTGCACGGTTCAAATAATAATTCAGTTACACCCAGCTTCCAAACTGCATTTTTTGGAATCCAAGTGACATAGATGATGTATTACTTTTTGTTGTTACTTTAAAGTAAGTCCATACTTGTAAGTTTAGTATAAAATATTCTTCTGCTGAACTATGTTCCTATGCCCGACAGGGTACACATATGTACATGCTTAATATTTATTTAACACCTGTGCCAAACCTTGTGAAATCTATCAGTAAGAAAGGACTTCTACAAATCTATGTATTTTGGATGATCAGGCTGTTGACATTTGTAAGTGTGAATTTGCTCAGCAATGGGAAACAACCGTTCATTTATTACTAATTGCAATCTATCACTTATTATTGTGTTTAGTATTTTGAGGCATTTTGTTGACTAAATCAACTTCGTAGTTAACAAACTGGAAAGGTGAAGTAGAAGAGATTCTGCCACATTTGTATGTGACCTAGCACATCGCACAACTGGGATAGGTTAAACGCTGTAGTATTTATTTATAACTATTATATATTTCTTAGTATGCCAACTATTTATTCGGTCAGGTGTGTTTGGTTTAAAGAATCAGACTAAACACTATAACATTGTTTATGCAAATTTTAGTAAAGCTTTCCAGAAATCCGAAACGAAGTCTTTCCGCATTTTTGTAAAGTCGTTAGAATTTGCTGACGACATCGCACTATGCTAGAGAGTAAATTATATTATTTCTTGTGCATTTGTTTTTACACTATTACTTAGTATAGTACTGTAGAGCAGAGTGTAATTTATAAATATATTTACGTACGGGAATCAGGGATGTCAGGTAATATCAATGTAGCTATTCAACCGAGCGACGTCGACGTTCGAAGAGATGTAAAGTTACAGTTCACTGAATTTCAACACTCATGAACTTGTAATGGAAAGCCGCATAAAGGCGAAATAGGCAAAAGTACACTTATAATTTTTTTTACAAACAAGTTACTATTTCACATAAACTTTAAAAAATAATGAAAAACACGTCCTAGACCATTACAAGTTTTATACTCCATATTTGTAGAAATCGCTCAATGCTACAAAATTTAGTGCGATGAAGCCTTAGGTATTTCAAAGTCTGTACACACCCTCCCATCGATAGCCTGTGACCTAAATCTTCTCATCTTGGGGGGTGAGGGATAGGTAGAGTACTAGTTTGAAGAAATTGACAGACGTTGCAATTTTCCATTTAATAAATTCTGTATCGATTGAGCTTAAATTTGGTAGAGATGATAAACCGCTTCAGAGACTGTTTTTGTTCCACATTTTTCATCAATGTTACAACAATATCCCATAACAGGGTATAGTTTGTAATAAATAAACTACATTTCTTTTGGTCATTGTTGAATTTCTACGTGATTAATGATTCTAAAATACATACATACAAAGTTTAGGATAAATTGTCAACGTAGTAATCAAGTGATGTATAATAATACATGTTGCATAATACACAACACCCAATGGTGTATGTATATTATGCAATATGTCGTGTCCAAACCCTCCCTGTATTATAAGGTTGCACTTAAAAGTTGCATAAGGCTGCACGCTCTCCGTCCCGACCTGCTACACCCATTTAATGTAGGTCGTCGGGGGACTGCGGCGAAGCCTGCGGGAGAGGGTGGCCTCCTAATGTGAGGTGGCAGAGGGGGGTGGTGCGACAGCTATTTTTGGCCGTGGATATATTTAGAAAGAGCTACCCGGCCGGGACTCGAAGAATTTTTCTTTACAGCTCCTGTGGTTCGAGGTCACGACCGTCCGCTTTTGTATTATTTGTTTATCCGAATACAAGTGGGTGAACGTATCAGGGCACTAATCCCGGGGGGTTGTCACCTAATTGTACAGACCGCTGTAACTAAGACTCCTCGGACATTTACCTGATACCATAGACCTGAAACACAGGTCTTACCTATATCAGGTAGATCACTCATTTGAAATATTAACCTTACTGAATAATGAGTTTAAGAATTGTTATTTGTTAGTAAGATTAATAAGAATACTTAGTTTTAATCGTATACTTTGTACCTGTACTTAAGAATTCATGTTTTGCTTATATTAAGTTAAGACTATTCTTAAGAAACACCCAAATCTTATACATTGGGTTTGGAATAAATTATATTTTATTTGAGACCTAGGGACGTGAAACGTCTAATTAAAGTCCACACATAATATATTGTTCAACGGATATACGAAAGAAATACGAGCTATTCCGAAATCGGGTTAAGATTCTCAAAATATGGAACTTCGCGATCAATACGAGCGGCTAATTAATAATATAATTGCAAACTTCAGGTCAGACTATTTCTGTAACCAATTAGGTCGCTTTTTCGAGAATGACTTAAAAATTTACGAAATGGAAAACCTGTTTTTATAAATCGGTAAGAAAAGTATCTGTTATTCGATATGCCTAACTCATGGTGAATTGTAAACATAAATATCTGGATAAGCTGAGTGATTACTGCACAGTCGAATATGTTTCTTAGTTTTTACGATTTCTTTATGCTGTCTGAAGATAAATAATTTGTTACAGACTTTGCTACTGTAGATAGAGGCGTAATGCAATGTTCACATTTTGTCGACTGCCATTTTGCCACTCACGTAAAAGAGGGGAAAGCCTATCGCCGTTAACCAGGCACATACATACTAAATTAATTTGTTTGTAAATTTTAAATATCAAATATGTAGAAGAAACGATGATCGTACTCAACACAACTGTTTGTCCTGGGTATCGAAATGGAACAGTCAACCATTACATCTATTCTTTTTAATTTGATTTAATATAATTAAAATGTTAAAATCAAACTGAGTGGTTTCCACTAGCACTAAAGTTGTTTATCGCTTCGTGCCTCTTGTCAAAGATGTTTATCTTATCGTACTACGCGAGGGATGTCGCCTCTACGAGCGTAGCGCGCTCTACGAGATCACTTTAGTGATAACCGTGATAATGTATTCAAGATAGTGTGTTTTGGTGAAATAAATATTTGGCAACATAGATAATCATATTGTAAAATGATTTTTGTCAATTCTTCTCCATAGAAATGACATTTTGAGACCCCGCAAATAGAGTCACCAATGTAACGTTTCGCAAAATGTCTGGAAAAGCCTACTTGAAATAAAAGCTATTTGATTCTGACTGCACGGTTGGCCTAGTGGTTTAAGCGGTCGCCACGCCGCTTTCTACTGTGTCAAGTGTTGTGAGTTCAAATCCAATATGGGGCAACAATTTGTTTAATTCACAAATTGTTGTTCTGAGTCTGGGTGTCCTTTGTGTCCGATTCATGTTATAATGCGGGAGTTGTCTTTTTAGAAAAAAATAAATTAATTAAGCATGTCGTTTCATTCTTACAAAAATGTCTTGGTCTTACGGGTGACCATGGGCGGCGGTAATCGCTTACCATCAGGCGACGCGTCTGCTCGTTTGGCCCTTATACAATAAAAAAAAGGTAGCTTTCAGTTTCAAAACTAGTCAAGCATTTCGAAAATGTATATGTGAGTTATAAATAGGTATACTATTGCGTTATTTATATTAAAATTATAAATATTTTGAGTAATAAATACGAATAACATACGTCAGCACTTCTTTCAAAACAGCGTCAACACGAACGCGCCCCCTCTTTCAAAACTTACGCAATGTTGTTATAAGTTTTTGTAGTACTTCTTTTACAGGAAAATTCACACTTTATCCCTTGTCAAATTGAAAAGCCTATTTCCTTATTTCTGTGCGGTTCCACACAAATATTCGGAGAAGGATCATTTTTGATTCTTCTATTCGAAAGTATAATATTAGATTGTATAGATGAATCCTTTTATTTATATTTTTTCTCCTATTACCTAAATAAACAGAGTATCTACTTTAGTATAACATAAAACACATTTTTCAAAACGTAAATTTTCTTTCGACACACTGAATATGGCTTGCCCTCCAAAAATACATTAACTAGAGGTTGTTCAACCTAATACGCTTTTGAGTTTTGCTAACGATCACTGTGGTTTGAGCGTATATCATACATACAGTACAATGTTATTAAAGCAATCAGTCTTTGGATCTGAATTAGATTTGCGTGGACGTCGGATAGTGTGGACATGCCAGTGGGACATGCCAATATTAAGTGACCTTGGCCCAGAGACATGTAATTTAAAATGCCACAATTTACTACAGAAGAAGTACAACAAAGCTAGGATCAACAAAGCCGGCCGGGTTGCGCCGCCCGCGCACCTCACACCCCGCCATTTTATATTTAGAACACCCGGCAACGCGCCGCGCGACAAGTGAAGGACGTGCCCCGCCCGCGCCTCGATATCCCCGTCTCCTTCGCGCTTACTTAACACAATAGCCGTTCGAGCGAGAAACAACACAATACACAACGAAATGATTAAATTTTAAAAATAGAATATACATGCGAGCTACTAAACATGACACAGTCGAATTATTTGATTAATTAATACGCGAGATCGGTTTGTGTACCAATTAAACACATAATACACAGACGCGTACAAGTAACAAACAACTACAATGTGTTACGTGCGGCGGTGTGGCGACACGCGAACTAGCTTCTGCAATGCATCAAAACACCAATTAAGTCTGCTATCGGTCCCGTGTCTCAAATTGACCAGTACATAATTCGATGTTTTTGTGTAAAATTGATTGTTTTTGTGTAAACTAGTGTTGTGCCTAATTTTAAGCGACGTCCGGGACTCGATCATTATTTCTGAGCCTCGTAATAAATCTTTGCACTTCTGTACTCGAAGCCTCGAACAATGATTGGTACAAACGCGAGTCGACGGTACATCTTGTATTTTTTGTAGATATTTTATTAAATTGATTAGCCATGGTGTTTGAGCCACGTGACGGTCGGCATACAACATAATGATGATACTTTTTGCGTTTATTTCTCATCCACGTGAACGTGTAGTCAGTCAGGTGTCGTGTGAGTTCATTTACTATAACTATGCACGAGTATATATACGTACACATATAATTAACACCAAGGAATGGTTTTATATTTCTGTTAAAGGTTGTGGTTTAATTATTTCTTGTTTGGTAATTGAGGAAAAACTTAAGTTGGTTCTTTGAATTATTTATAGTATTTTGCATTTTTAAGCTCTTTTTCACTGCATTAAAAACACGTAGAAGTTTTATTTATTTACTAAAGTAGATACTATGGTAAATGTACGTACTTAAATACATAAAACATACTATTTAAATCAATTGCAAATTTATCATTTTCAAGTTTTCAACAGTTCACTGGACAGTTGGACATCTCTGCGAAAGGAGGTTTATTCAAACTTAGGGTTGCAAACTTATAGAAAAGAGACAGGTAAATTATCAAAACTTGGTAGGCAGTGAACGGGATACACATACATACTATGTTATACGAAGGAAGGCTATAGGGTATATATTATCACCCTACTACCAATAGGAGCGGAGCACCAATGAAGAATGTTTCAAAAACGGGGGAAAATTTTCTCGCTACGGGCAATATAAGACGCAAACGAGGTTGCGTGGGTCAGCTAGTACATTTATATAAACAAACTATACAATATAACGTATAAGTTGTCGACGAGGTCAATATAACAGGTTTTTTGTCTCTTACCCTTGTACAGATATAAATGACATACGACTAAACAAAATAAAATCTCAAAACTTGATAATTTACGACCAATTATGGAGATGAGTTATGCACTATGACTCTTGAGTTGTACCTACGTGTTCACGGGCGATGGTAGTCGCTTACGACCAGCTGATCTGTCTACTCGATTGTCCCCTAACCATAAAATACATATCAAAAACTCTAAAATACAAAAATGAAGCAATAAACAGAATGACATTATCAGGCGCTAAGGCCTATAATAATGTATAGTTCATAAAACATAACATTTGTGATAAAACTGCCACGTAAAGAACCAAATATAGGTAATACAAAATACGTTCGAAGTTACTTCGTCGATATCGCAGTCATCCGTCACAGTGCTCGAGCTGTATTTTTAGCTATCACTCTCATCAGGAACAGATTATCTTGTAAACACACAATGTCCACTGTCCACAGAATTCTACCGCATCCATTCTTCAAATCTCCACAAAATTACCATAAATAAACGTCCATAAAAGCCAACTCTTCACCGTTCCACATTCAGCACGAGGTTCTATTTTTGGTGTAAACTGTTTATTTGATTGCTCCTGCGCACGCGTCGCTATTTTCATACTATATGCAACGCCGCCGGATACTGAACATTTGGATATTGGTTGGGTATTGTACATTATGTTCGTGGGTAGTTGTTGACCGTTTCAGGAAAAAACCTAATGCACCATGAATATTGTGAATTATTGGAATAAAATCGTCGACGATATATTTACCGATATTTGCAAGACTTGCAATACTATTCCAAATACTTGCTCAACGCCTCTCTTAGCGTTAAAACAATTTTTTTTTATTTATCTCAGATTTATCTGGCGAACTCTACACTATGAAATTTTCAGTACCTATCAGGGAGATAAAATAAAAGCCACTACAGTTGAAAGTTAAACTTCAAAAGACAAAACGTCTTATATACTGATATATTTACTAGAGTTTAACACGTCCTAAATACTAATGACGTATTAACTGCTCTGAAGGCTGAACCTAAACCAATTTAAAAACACATATATCATGTTTCACCTGTATTTCAAAAATAAAACAATACATATTTACATACACATATAACACAAACACATTTGAGTAAATACTTAACGAAACACCTTCAGATGACATAAATGTGTTTAAAAACAAATATAAACTCAATACAAAGAGTACAAAGCGTTGCCTTTTTAACAGCATTCGATATGGCGTAAGAGACGAAAAAACATCGGCAACTAAAAATATGTTGTATGTAAAAATAACGTGGGCCGATTCGGGACACGAGTACACACGGACGATTGTTGTGTGCGCGTGCGTTCATTCAACAACAAAAGAAGAAGAATGTCCGAGAAAATATGTAACATTCTTCAACTATTTGGTTTTTGCACTTTTAGTTATTCGATTAAGGTATATATGCAGTGTGATGAATGCGATAAAACCGCAGTTAACAGATCTCTACACAGTGTATCCCGAAACTCAACGTAAGCGTGAACCGGGTAAAGTACAAACCCACTTACATAACAGGCTATACCAGCCAGTTATGTAAGTGTACGTCTATCCATCTTGTCCTACGAAAATAGAATATATACAATAGTTTGTATGTGAGATGTGTTATGATCATTTTACTTATTTTTTTAACAGGAACATTCTGTTTGGTTGACTTTCTGTGTATATAAGAAACATTTGACGAATAAAGGTCGTATTGGTCCGGGAATACCGCAGGCGACAGTTCGTTCCACAGTTAAATGTATTATTATTATGTAGAAGAAGATTAGAAACCACTTCAGCAGAAGATTTGTACCTAAATCACTTCATATAAACTACCAACAAATTAGACTACTATATACACATATTTATCAACTCGAGAGATAGATATCCAATATAGTTGTAAAACTGGTTGAACTAGTAGCAAGTAGTGAGTTCATTTTAATAAAACGCAGTGACCTATTAAACGCCATTCTAACATCGCGTTCGCTGGCGCAATATGCTATCGTATGTGCGATTGTATTTAAGTACTTTTCTGTGAACCGGCTCTCATGAGCGTCCGGTGCGACTTTTAATAACTCCGCACGCTTAATACTTCAATACATTATATGTATAAATAAAATGTTGAAATTCTTCGGCGCTATCTTATGAAACGAGGCGACGGATCACACGATGTTAATTATTCACCACCACTCATGAACAGCTTAAAGTCAAGACATACAAATGTGTCCTTCTCAGGAGAAGAGAGGGAGTTTTGTAAACCTTATCTCAGTCAGTGAATAGCAACGAAAGAATGTAAGAGATTCCTCCAGAAAAGAATCTAGGATCCTTTGCCATAGTACACATTGTACAGATTTGAAATAACAATAGAGTAGATGACTGTATCATAAAGAAATACCGATATCTCCTCCATTATAATGAATATTACAAAACCTCTCGAAAAACTATAATTATTACAGTTTTTCATTACTATTACAAATTTGAATTAAATAAACACTGAAATATATCGCTCAATTGAGTAGTCTAAAACTGTGATGTCACAAGATTGTATTTAGTACATTTTTCCTACAAAGTTATCGTTTTGACTGATGATGAAAGAAAGATTTGACTAAGGTGTCATCACCCTATTAAAACGACGATTAATTTATGTGAAGAAGCGCCCGTGTACAATTAATGTTTATGGCATGCGACATTCTTACCTACAACTTATTCAAAATGAATAATTCCTTGATGCGTATGTTGATCTTATCGTTGAAATGTGTTGTAAATGAACGTTAAGACTATTGCAAGGTCCGATGATAAATATTAATAGGTCATTTTATGCACAACGCGGTTGCATCGCCGCGTCAAGTCTTCCGCTCGCCTTCGAGCGATTACATCTACTACCTATTGGAAAGTATCTTGTCTAGGACGCTAAAATTGTTAGTTGAAATATTAACCTAACTAAAACTTGTACTATGGGTACTAGACAATGGATATAAATATGTGCACGCATTTTTTACAAATATGATATATCATCATTCTCCTAGCCAGCCAACTAGTTCAACCAGTTTTACCTGAATATCGATTTTTCCACGGAGCGATTGGCATCAGACCTACCTGAGCGTGAACTGAATTCGAAGGTTGAACTGATTCTCAGTATATTTGAGGGCACTGACTTCATAGGTGTTCACGACAACCGGGACGGCTTAACGTGCTCTTCGAGGCACGGGCGGGAAACACCGACATCTTCCATACTCCGGGCTGCTATTAAGAAATTCTTGTAAGAAAAACCCAACAGCAGTCCGACCCGGGAGTCCATAATACATAGGTACTAAATATAAACCATCAAATGAAAACAAACATTACTTAAGTTGAAAAGATTGACTTTTGATGAGGTAAGGGATATTGTTAATACGGATTGGGGAATTTTAACAATAGCTCGTGTAGGTCAGGGTCGCATACCTATAAGTTGAACTGGCTGTAGCCGAGAACTAAGCCCTCCAACCTGACCTTTGTAATTCCATGAAAGAATTCCACTGTTGGCCAGACGAGTTCGTTTAAGGCTTGTTCTAATTTTTTCTTCTCTGATGTGAGTCCTGTGTAGTTATCCCTCTCTCTCTCTATTATATGAATATAATAGAGAGAGAGAGTAGAATTACTCTCCTAATATTTTTTCTTTACTGGAGACTACAGGAATTTAGACATACATATGTGCTAACAGTCCATAGGTATAATAACTTTTGCAGTTCTATATGAATGCATGATTATATTGCTAAAGGTTGATTTTGGATTAATATAAATCTCAAGGTTAATAAAACCTGTTTAATAAACTGTCAATTGCTATAAAGCAACATACGATGTATCATTAAGAGTCATTAATTAACTACGTCAAGCAAAGCATATCACTCTTTGTTACCCCACTCCTCTTCTAAAGGTGCAATTACAATTGTACAAATACAATACACAAATAGAGTACAAATTGAATCAATAGAAACAGCAGTTCCAGCACTATAGTTTTTTTTAAATGAAATGTAGAAACTGGATTTAGTGTTATATGTACAGTAATATAACGAATTATCTTTAAGCTTAGAGCTGAAAACCTTGAGTGGACTTGTATCTGTTACCCTAAATATATATGTTTCCCGTTTTAATATACTTTGACACTTGATGTCATCAACTTTAAGGACCGTGCAACTTGTAACGTAATATCAAACTTCGTTGACCACCAAACATCTCGTAACATAATTTGTGGACGCCACCTTTATAAGCAATAATTCAAATACCATCTTCTTAAATAATTTTAGATTTAAATAATATTATAAATGAATGACCTTTAAAGATCTTGATAAGAACAATTTAAACAAAGATGCTGTCACTTAGTTTCCATACAGACACATTTATGGAGAAGACCGAAATTGGTCGGACACACATGTGTAAAAAATAGGACACACAGCCATATGCAGTCAATAATTCAGTCCTATTAAAGCAGACACAGCGATGTTTGGTGAATCACAGCTATTTATAGCTCGTGTATAATTAGTCCACCATACAAAAGCTAGAAGCGTCAAAGAGCTTATTGAGTCATGTATTCTTTGTGTTCAACGTAATATGGGAACGTACGATTGCATGTGTGTTGTTAAATGTTCATGAGAAATACACATATAGTCAATAGATTACTTTTTATTATCAAAGGATCATGGATTTTGTTTATTGTATAAGAGGTAAATGAGCAGGCAGGTAAGTGTCTACCATCGCCTATCAATACTTGAAACTCAAGAATCACAAATAAGTTGCAGGATTTTTTTTTAATTACTTCGGACATCTAATACACAACGCCATCTAGTTCCAAGCTAAGCAGAGCTTGTGTTATGGGTACTAGATGATTGATATGAATATATATATATATACTTTTTTTTGTAAATACATACATATTATATATAGAAAACAGCCAAACTCCGAAACCACTTGGTCCGACCCAGGATTTGAACCCGAGACCTCAAGCACAGCAGTCACATTTACTACCACTGCGCCACCGAGGCAGTCGCGCATTTGAGTGCTCCTAGGGTTGATCTTGCTTATTTGGTGAAAACTATAAAAGCAAAAAAATATTTTTCGCATTGGCTCTATATACTATTGTAGTCTTAGAACTAAATAACAATTTAAATTGGTCAGATTTTACGTTGACATATGGTAATATACGTATGTATGCGATAGTATGTGTTACGTGTAATGTGTATACGTATGTATTTAGTATTTTTCTCACTTCGTTTTTATTTCTGCATCATCCTATGATTATGTTTTAGACATTAAGTCTATTTTTATACGATATTTACTTTACGAAATGATTAGCGGTAATAGGTATATTTGATTTTACTCACACGAATAAAAACTACAGTATAAACCATAAAATAAACAACTTATCACCATAACTAAGTGCAATCTTATCTCAAAATACAACTAAAACAAAATAAAACAAATCGTCACCTACTTTACTAATGAGTAAACTAATTTGCGTCCCTTCGACACTCGAACGCGACACGTGTCACCTGTTCCAACCCTCTCATTCACTTGTCAGTGAACAAGTTAATTTTTTTGTCAACCTGTGCCGACCTGACCCCCATGTGCACACAAATAGAATAGTAAATCTCCCCCGCTTGCTCTATAAACAGATGGGCGCATTCCGTCCTCAGTTATTTTTAAACGGACCTAATTCGGGAATCACCGACTCGACTTTTTTTCAACGAAATTATTTTATTGAGTTTTTGTTAAAGTTTGTATTGAAGGAGGTCTGTTGTCTCAATTCCGTTGAATTTCTCTTTTACGTTTGGCAACTCAGAACTTCATCATTTATAATTTGGCAAATTATGGTGATATTCAAATATGAATTAAAAACCTTCCTTCCTTCTTCTTCCTAGTGTTTATTATTCCCAAGATTAATTGGAGTCGTCTACTAGTTCAATCGGTTTTATCTAATTATCAGTTTTTGCACAGAGCGGCTGGCAACCCTGAGGTTGAACTAAATTCGAAA
Organism: Spilarctia lutea; assembly: GCA_916048165.1. Taxonomy (NCBI): domain Eukaryota; kingdom Metazoa; phylum Arthropoda; class Insecta; order Lepidoptera; family Erebidae; genus Spilarctia; species Spilarctia lutea. The sequence goes on from OU696480.1 coordinate 910,014, forward strand.
GTTGAACTAGTTGTCAATATATTTGGGGGCGCTGACTTCTCAATCAGGACAACCGGGTCCAACCCTTAACGTGCTCTTCGAGACACGGGCGGGAAACACCGCCATAAATATTCCATGCTTCGTGCTGCTAATAAAAATATAATGTAATAAAAACCCAACAGCAGTCCGACCCGGGAATCTAATCCGAGATCTATTGATTGACAGTCGCTTAGGGTAAACGCTAGACCAATGAGGTAGTTAAAAAAACAACTTCCTAAAGATCAAAAAGTCAGGCATGAAGAATGAAGTTTATTGCAAATCATTAGAACAAAAACATATTAAGTAGGTGACACTATTTTAAAATTTAATTATGCTTGAATTGATTAAACGTAAAAATGCAGACTTAGATGCGTACATACATAATCACTTGACAATGAATTAACACATCGTAATGATAAAACTAAAAGTCAGTTTATATATAAATGAAAAAACCAAAAACCTTCAATTTAATAATAGCCACACGTATAACATTGTAATTAATTTTAAGGTTAATAACAATTTTGAAAGATAAAGACAAGTTTCAAAAACAAAACAAAATAACAAAAATCCGCTTACCTACATCAAGTGACGTCTTCATATTTGTTGTAAAAATAAAAGTTTTATTACATTGAACACTTTAATGTCAGTTCATGAATCATGGACAAGCAACATTAAGTTACGCCTCAACAGTAATGCAAACAATCAAGGGCCTTACTGAACTCGCTGCTCCAATGTGATCTGCACCAAAAATATACTTCGAGTAAAACTCCAGTCATGGAGGGAGGAGTTGCATGGTTATTTTAAACCAACAAAGAGTGGAACAAGTAGCTTCTAATAATAGCCGGGTCGATACTTTCCCACTAGTTTATTCCCAGACATGGTTTTACAAGGAGCTATTTTGGGACCAGTGTTGTTTCTTACGAGGTATACACACCAGAGTATTCATTTGATGTTGAACACTACTTAAATATAAAAAAATCATGCTTTTAAAGTTTTAATTGCAAATACTTTATTAAAATATATCCGTTAAGTAGTTTCAATCTACTTAAACAAAGAAAAATATGGTCAGTTTAGTTTCTTTTTTGGGTTTTTGTTAACTCGGAAAGTTGAGTCCTATTGAAATTTGAAACAACAAATGATGATTGTTTATTACAACTCATCATGGTGTCTGTAGGTGCATTGAAGTCTATCAGACTAATTCTAAAAATGTTGTTTGTTTATCTGACGCTTCGCATTCATTCATTCATTCTAATCTAGTCTTATTTATTAAGATTTAATATTGTATGATAATCTGTCTGCTGTCGTGACTATATCTTTATTTATACAATATTTTTTGAAAGATTAAAAGTACTAAAGAATCAAGATATAGCGTCGTTATAAAATGTAAATTGTTAGACATTGTTATCTCTGTAGGCATTTCTTGGATTGTTTCTACAAAGAATAAACACATTTCGCGAAGACTTGAGCCTTACAACAATTCCTTTGTTATAAGGTTAGCGAAAAGTACTGCCATTGCTTTATTTGTGAATTTTAGTATGTACTGAATTATTAATAGAACAGAGTCAAATGACAACTGATGGCAAGTATACAACTCAAAAGACACAGTAGATATGCCGTCTTTTGATAACCTTTCCTAGGAATTGGAATAGAAGAGCGGAGAGGTAACAGTAACCTCATTCATTCAGTAAAAGTGACAAATGAGGACGAGGAGGGCTGGTTGGACCTTCTGCAACCATTCAGTGATATACAACAAAAGATTTGTATGATACCGGTTCTCTGTAACCTTGCCCATTAAATACCTACTATGGCATGAGCATAACCCTTACTTGTCAATAATGTGTCCTATAAATCTCCGTAAACTTAAGTCACCTTGCTCACTACACAAAATTTGCAATGCAAATGTTAGATTGACATGTTTAATCGGTTAACGGATCTGTTCTGGTATGTAATTATGTAAGCAAAACACAGATTTAATGTTAGCAGATCAGACCATCACGTGTTGGTGACAAGCCTTTCATCCTGCCCACGTCACGGTTAGACAATACTTATATAGCTCTCATTAGCATTCGACCGTGTGTATACGCACGCTAATGATGATTTGTGTTTTTTTCCATATCTTTTGTATAACGGTATCTATACAGGTGAATAATTTATTTATTGGTTGAAGTTGGTCAATTACTTGCTTTTATGATCACTTACTCGTAAGTCACAGAACACTTAGCAATCCTACCCTTTTTTTTTCGTTCGGAAATCCTCTCGGATACCACCTCCTGGTGGCATATCGGACCCGAACCGACTAAAACCGCACGCCGTTTCAGGAACTAGAAGCCGGGGAACCAGGTGCATCCTACCCTCAGAATGGTTTCAGTAACCTCTCTCACTCAGTGAAAAAAGTAACAAAAAAAATTTACCTTAATTAGGCATAACCTTAACAAAGTTATCTTTATAAGATTGGTAATAAAGCCAGTAAAGTCGAAAGAAAGGGTAATAGATTTGGCAGTCAATGTATGTTTGTATGTCCGACAGTAGCACCTAAGCTACTGGACCGATTTTAAAGAATGAAATGTCAATAGCGTCGTTATAATGGCCACCCGGGTCATTATTACAACGCTATTGATATAGGCTATGTACATTAAAATTTGATTAATTTTTTAGTAGTAGTCTGGTTATAGTTTTTTAACCTTTTTCTTCTTATTCCTGTCTTTGCTTATATAAGAAAGAGAAACATGCGGTGTACGCCATGGATTGTCGTAAAATCAGGAGTTTTCAGAATAAAACGTTTTCTACTTTACTCACAAAGAACCTTTAATAAAACCACTAAAATATGTACGAGTATTATTTCTTTTTAATATATATTTTTATAAGTGTGTATTACCTTTGTGTATCAGCAATACAAGTTATTTTTCTCTCTTCACTTCTTATCTGAGAAAGGATTTGTGTGTGTGCTCAATTACTTAAATTAGAACGTTATCACCGCGGACTGTCACATCAGAATCAAGGTTACTAAACAAAATATATCTACATCGAAATGGTCACCATTTCTGATGACTGAAGAACCAAAGGAAGTAATATAGATAGTATTACTAACATTGCATATCGGTTATGGCTTTGAAGAGAATAAATAAATAAACATTCCGGACATCTAACATAACGCCATCTAGTCCCAAGCTAAGCAGAGCTTGTGTTATAGATACTAGACAACTGATCTAAATACATCCATACTTTTTTTGTAAATACATACATATTATACATAGAAAACACCCAAACATCACCCCAAACCTCAAGCACAGCAGTCGCATTCACTACCACTGCGCCACCGAGGCAGTTCGAAGTCTATGTAATTCCTCAAAAATTAAAATACGAGTATCTCCGTGCCAAAATTGAAATAGATGCAGCGGTGAAAGCGTAACATACAGACACACAGATTTACATTCGAGTTAATGATATTAGTATGGATTTAATTAAATCTTTATTGGAATTAAAGAAAAGAAGAAATATCGTATATGTGTGACACCTTTCATAGAAATAGGAGGTTAACCAGCATATGAGTCACTTGATGGTATGTGGCCAATGCCTACCTCTGGTCATACACGCATACAGAGTTACACGAGAACAGCTGCTAATCAACCTTCATTCAATTTTTTTTTTTATGTTATTGCTGCCAAAATGACTCTGCTCTGCCTGATGGAAAGCACGAGCAGAGTCCAGGAGTGGTGGTCACCATCCTCAATGCTAATAGGGACAATGCAGCATGGTGACCCACACTATGGCGGCCTAGTGAGACACTTTTTCACGCTCCGCCTTAAAGACCCGGGTTCATGGAGGGAAACACGTACGCAGGTAGTGAGTTCCAGGTTTTAACCGCTCGGCACAGGAAGGAAAAACCGAAGCGGTGAGTACGAGAACGTATGTGTCTTCCAAGACCGACACGTGTTGTCCTGTAGAGGAAGGAGAAGGGGGGACCAGTTGGAACAGCTCTTCGGAACACTCGCCATGATAAAGGATCAACTTTCAAAAAAACTTTTAAAAGCGCCAAAAAGGTCTCAAACCGACTACCACAAGGTAAAGAACCAAGCTAAAATAACTCGGTCGAAATATGAAATAACAAAAGTGGCCGGCTAAATATAAAACTACACGAGTGCGAATCGTGATTGAAGGCGGAGGCTAAATATAGCTCACGGTTTATGGACGTTAGAGCCCGAACGGCGCAGGGAGCGCCAAACAAACAATAAAACATCATTATCATAAAAATATGTGCTCGAAACTCCAAGAAGGTTTTCGACTAGGTTTCGGGACTTCCCAGCTAAATGACTGGTTCAAAAAAGGTGTGTATTGAATAAAATACGATAAATTTTGATTGCGTTTCTAAACATGCAAATGATTGCTTTTCTTAATATGCAAAGTGACAGTTCACTTTGCATATTAGTAGCAGCCAATCAATTTATTACTATAATCGATAAACAGTTGCGAAAACTCGCCATCGCCAGATGAATCTCTTTAAGTTTAAGAGTGTAAGTTTTAGTTTCACCAATTGCTTTTGCAAAAAATCCCTGTTACACTTCTCAACTTACCTGACAAATAACTTCTTGTCATGGATAGAGACATACATATGTCAGATCAACATATACATATCAGCAACCTTGATAATTCTGTTAAATAGTGTCATTATTTTTTTAGTTTAGTTGTTAGGATTAAGAATTTGTTAATCCTTACATTTAAAGTTAGGTGACAATTAAATTCCAACATACCACTTCATTGTCCAATGAGGATTATTATCTCTCTCAGTCAACGTTACTAGCGCTCTGTATTGTTACTAAAATATATTTGAAATATTTAATTTGATCAGTTTGTTTGATATGATATGTACTTATAGCATATAAGCATATCTATACCAGTAATATAAGAAGACAATACAATGACTGTTATGTATCCCAGTAAATAATATAGTACTTGCCTAAACAGATGTATAACAAAATGCACACATTTTCTCAGGTTTAAGCTCATTTACCTAACAGGGGACACGGTTAATCGGTCAATAGGAATAAGATGGGACAAATCAGGAATAAGTACATATCATAAAAGGAAAGTTTTTAAATACACACGACAATTGTTGGATTATACGGATTTGAGATTGAAAGCACAAATAGTTAGAAGCATGTCAGGGTCGCATAAGGGAACTCCAAATTGGCTATTGATGGCAAGTTCGCGCCCTCTAACCGAATAAGATTATTTGGTATTATATAATAATATAGTGGTTAAATATTTTATTGCGTGATAATTTAACAATTAGCAAGGGAACAACGCTAATAATAGCCAAACCGGACACGCTGTGTGCGTGCTTGGACGGTGTTACCTGAAGTCGGTTAAAAACACGCATTTCTTATACATACGAGTATGATATGTGTGGTTCGAAAATATAATATTTAAATAAAAAACTATACAATAGATCATTATTATACACACACCAAAGACAATGGAAAACATATGATAAATATAACAATAAAGTATTATTGGCAACCCTATAGCAATGTGTAATCTTTTACGGGCAACCATGGGAAGGCGAAAGATATTGGTAGATGATTTTTGGGCAGCATGGTGTACCTCAAATCCATTATTTAAGACAATATATGAAATATTAAATAAATTACATATATAGGAGTGTGCATACGACCCAATTAACAAGTAAATACATTATAATTAAATATAGATGATAACATACGTATGTACTCGTACATAGTATGTCATGCATTCATCTTGTTGTTTCAAGACATTTAATGTTTAAAAAGAGTAGTAGAGAATGTGAGACGATGAAAAAAAGAAATTTCATTACGCCAACCCCAAATGTATTCACGAAACGGTAAGAAGGCAACGCACTTGTAACGCCTCTGGTGTTGGGTATCCATGGGCGGCGGTAATCGCTTACCATCAAGCGATACATCTACTCGTTTGCGCCCTTTCCATAAAAAGGAAGAAGAAGAAGAAACTGAACGTAATATTGGTATACAAGAAACTTAATACAAATAATACTAGAAATTAAAATTAAAAAAGCAGGTCGTTTGTTTGATAGACACAGGTAAATGTCGGGCAGTGACCCGTGTCCAAGCCGAAAATAAAATCATTCGGATTGTAAAAATAGTGGCCAGTCGCTGGAGGTAAAAAACCAGACCACTATTTTCGGCACCGGAAGGCATTCAACCGAAATAACTTGAACTTCGAAGGTAAACCTTTTTTTAATATTTTGCTTCCGTATTCAAAGACCCATATAACTTTGTATTTTTAATGTGGAAAATTAATTTAAAGGTTCATTAGCAAATATGAGTATTACATTAAAGTAAAACAATATATTGCTAACCCCCTTATTCATAAACGTTATTTAGCTTTAAGCAACCATTCTGTGTTATTTTCAACTTAAAACTTGTAAACATGAACTTGAAAATAACTCAAAACCGTTATTTAAATAAGCTTAAGTTTAACAGGAAAAAGGTCCTATATATGTGGCGTATATATGTTGTCCTCACAAGTTGTCAAGACAGTCTTTTTCTATTCTCAAGGCGGATAAATTACTTACAAAATTGTAGATTTCTAGCAAAACCCCTCAAATAATTAAAAAAAAGTGATCAAAACGTTTAAAACAAAGAATCACATTCCATTTCTTCAAATGCTTTACCAATGAAAAGCAAGTTACTATATCAACGAGCAATGGATTGAAAAAAATTAAGAATCATGCTCACACAAGTGAACAGATCTAAATAAGAGCCAAGCTTTACATATAAAATATACAGTCAACGTGTAGAAACGGCCAAGAAATTTTAATTCATAAATCCCTTCCTATACTAACTCTGTACGTAGGTTTATACAATACATAGCAGAGGCATGTCGCCAAGTGGAACTGAAACACAACAATAAAACAGTTATTTATAAACGCGGATAATTTAAACAAAGGCGCTATATTTACATTATATGTATAGTTATGTAGCTAGTAAACCAATTAACTGAAATTGAATTGAGGAAAACCAAATTGGATTGAACATTTAAAAGGCACTTGGTACGTAAATTTAAACAATGGTCATGTTTCAAGAGACTTTAATAGACACTCTCTCGGTGAAACACAACGCAAGCGCTGTTCCACACCGATTTTCTGAGTTGAGTCGAACCATTCATGCCGAAGCGTGGCTCTCCCATCGACAAAGTTGGCAACAAAATCCCACATAAGACTAAACATTGCATGATCCACAAATTCTTAAGTCCCTCGCGACACAGGATTTACATTGCTAATGCTGGAGTTGTTTTTTTTTTAAAGAAACAAGATTAGGATGTCGATGTAGGGCACTCGGATGGCCTAAATATTTAAGGAGTCGTATATGAAAAGTTATTACAGTTCTAAACATAATAAATAAATTTTCCTTCTTAACAGTCTTCAAAGGCCCGGCATCGGACTAGGGATTCTTGTATTGCAGTTTTTCTATGAATGCGGAGAGTCCCTTCATAATGACCTAAAAATGTTATTTACATGTACGATACGCGTGTCCGTGACGTATTCTCAATAACATTAAATTATCTGTAACCCTATTTAATAATAGAATAAGATAATTCTTATTTCTTTTCATCATATCGGTGTTAGTCATTGCATGATTTCATGTTTTTTTCATTTAATTTGCAAAAACTATACTAAATTAATTAACTCCGAATTTTTATTTCTGTCCTTCATCTAAAAATAAGTAAACACATTTCCATATACGAGTATTTGTTTAGGGTTTCCGATAAGCGAGACATCCGCGACAGGAATAGCTAACGATGCCCGCTGGCCGACATCCGACAGTTCATTTAATAATATATTTAAAACAAAACATTCTATATTTATAATTTAACAGGGAAAACATGATATTTCTCATTATTATACTATTTATAGAATGAGTAATAATGAATAAGTTACTAAACAAAGACAATTTTCAAATGAGTTTTAAAGTAGAGGGTTACCAGTTTTCGGTCATTTTCTTTGTAGCATTTCTGTTGTCTGTACTCCTAGATTTAAGACTGTTTTTGAAAATAACTTTTTATTTAACCTTCGTAAAAACGCCATCAATGCTTTACAAAAGTTTGAATTAAAATTAATTATGTTACTTTTAAATCAATCCGAGTAAATACAAGATATATCTCTAGCAGACTGAGTATTCAAAATGATTGATTTGTAGTAATTACAATATGCTATTTTAACAAATGACTTGATTAGTTATTATCATTGCATACAGCGATATCGTACAATACAGTTAATGAAGTTACGTTGAACACGTGGATTTCTGATACATAACACTGTTTATCAATGCGCCTGACTCCTGTCTAGTGACTTGTGATCCTGACTTCGAAGCCAGAGGTCGTCGATTCAATAGAACTAAAAAGACAATTCTGATGAACAAAATTATTAACATTTGCTTGAAACACTGCTGAGTTTTCTCACGTTTGTCTATATTATTCCAAAAAGTGTTATTTCAAAAATAACAAATACTTGTACAGAAACTCGTTATCTATAGTAAAAATGGAAACAGTTTGCACATAAATATAAAAACCAGTGACGTAGACGATATTTATATAAACAAACGTTATTTGCTTGCGCAATTCTCCGGTGGCGGAGCGTGTCCGATAATAGAACGATTATAACATAAACTATGCATATATTTAGCTATCTCATCAACTTGTATGTAAACATTACTGGCGCAGTTGAACTATGTTACTTGTACTTGCTATTTTCTTGCAATTACCACCATTATTATTTATTCATCGTAAGCGTCTCGAATTGCAAAACAAAATAACAAAGATACGTTTAGTGAATTGTTTTACTGACTAAGACATTCTATCGATGTGAATTCAATGTTTGCTATGTAAAGAAAATACAAGCCGTATGATAAAGAATAGAGAAGATCCCATAGTATGGGTGTCTTAAGAGTCGACCAAGGCAGCAAACAGTGTTGGATAACAGCACTTTAAAGAGAAGGGAATCTTGAAATTAAATCTTTATCAATCCTTCTGGCCAACGTAGTATATTGGGCCCGGAACCCTTGTTTTAAGGAGGATTATGTGCAACAGTTGCCTGTTAAAGGCTATTGATGAGAATGATGATTAAAGACAACGTACTACTGCAACATACTAAGTGCGTTTCGATGTTTTACAGTAATTTCTGCTCTGCAATATTCGTCTCTCGTTAATTTTTCGATAATGTCAGTACGTCAGCCGACTCGATTATATCACGGAAACCACTTTTTGCCGAAGGTAATATAAATATATTGATAGATATTAAGATAGCTTATTAGAAAGATACATATCTTAAATAGTTCCATGTTAATTTCAAATATATTCCACAAACAGGTTCCAAATAGATTATTTGTATTCAATGCCGTAATAAATACAACACACTAAAACTTTTGAAAATATAACAAATTTATGTAGAAGCATCTTAATAGGCCGACATAGTGTGGATCACTGCTGCATTGTTGCATTGTCTGCATTCGCGATGATTTGGTGAACACTAGACTTGGTACTCTTGGTCTCATAAAAAAACCAAATATGTTTACAATATTATTATTTAGACAGCTTAAATCCTATCGTCAATTAACAGAATTCAACAGTCCATTGCTGTATATTGTCCTCTCACTAGGAAGGAGGTTATGGCCCGCTGTACCACGTGGAACAGACGGGTTGGTAATGTTGGTATAGGCTTTGCTTCAAGTTTTCCTTCTTTTTTTATTGAATAAGGGGCAAACGAGCAGACGTATCGCCTGATGGTAAGCGATTACCGCCACCCATGGATACCCGCAACACCAGAGGCGTCACAAGTGCGTTGCCGGCCTTTGGGAAATGGGGAGGGAAATGGTATCCTCACTCACTCGCTGAAACATAGCTCCAGCGCTATTTCACACCGGTTTTCTGTGAGGCCGTGGTATCACTCCGGTCGAGCGGGCCCATTTATGCCAAAGCGTGGCTCTCCCACGGTTAAAAATGTGTATGCAGTAATGTTGTCCTGCATAGTTTAGTAGTAGTTTAAATGTAAATTATTTATGTCTTACCCAAAAATGATTTTATTATTTCACTTAAAGCGCTACAATCGTTGGAACAGGTTACGAGTCTAATACTACATTACATATGCGTTACGTCACTGACACTAAAAATAGCCGGCATTCTATTGTGATCGGTATATTATGTCCGCCCATGCCGCAGACCGACTCCATTTGTGGCGACTCTATAAATAGTTACGTTTTAAATGGCCGACGCTATAAAAATGTTATGGGACATCGTACAACAAACCTTGTTTGACAGTGTTTTATCGTAAAAATGTGGTGTACGAAGAAATTGTTGTCGTTGATATTGTAATGAATCTCTGACTGCTGAGATAGAGTCCAAGCGTTTCATTCCAATTTAGAATTAACAAAGAGAAAAACCATAGTCTATTTTTCTGTGTTGAGTGTAGTTTTTCTATAATTTATTTGTATCTAGGAATATATAACTAGGTAATTTAGTAATAAATGCGTTTCGTGCAAAACGTGTCTATCTGTTTAAAATGTCGAGAGTGAGAAGGCATTTCTTGAATACTTAATACAGTGATTAACACAATAGAATAGTTCTTGTTAAATCCAGCAGGTTAACAGTCAGTTCAGCACCAAAGACTAGTGCATAGAAAAGATTGATTCCCGATTTCTTAGAATCGTATCGCATACCGTGTTCTTTTTTTTATTCTATATATTTTTTTTATTTTAACGCACAGGGTGTGTTAGTTCCATCGTATCCTGAGCATGTCGCTACCTACTTATACCGTGTGCTTTTAGTAGATTCCGGTAGAGAAAAGACCTGGAAGGGTTTCAACACGTGAAAAAAAAATCATCATTCTCAGTAGGAATACAATGACCTAAAACGAATGTGAGTAATGAATGTGTAGAAGTATTATCATTTATCTCAATATGTGTCGATATATGCTAATCTTATCGTATCTTATCTCACCAAACGTTGCCAGGGCGCCTGTACATCGCAGTGCGGACTTTGTCTTACCTGGAAAGAAAAAAAATTGTAATTTAGTAGAAATATGACAAAATATATAGGGAGGTAAAATTTTTGTTTTGATGGTTATTGGTGAAGGGGGGACGTCTGTTTCAAAAGCCTGCTCCTACAATTGTATACTTGCAGCCCAAGAGCCAAAAGCCTTACTTCATCATCAGCAGCCTTTACCAGTCCACTGTTGGACATAAGCCTCTGCTTCGAAAGGATGTTGTGGACTACTATGCCACACTGGTCAAGTTTCCCTTCCTTAGAACGGTTGTTGTGGGCCACCGGTAACCTCACTTACTTGAACAATGCTATGCAAGCATTGCTCAACACCTATTTTGCGTTACGTCACAATTTATATGGCAACACATTAGCACGTTCGAACAAATAATACGTCAAACAAAACAGAAAATAATACTCAAAGTTTCCGAGAGTTGTAGCGAACTTCTATTTTCAAACCCATACAAATAGGATTTCCGAGAGAGTTTTTACATTTGAGCTATTTCCATCGGTGTCGTTCTACACACCTACGCTGCCTCGTCGTTAGGGTTGCTATAAAAACATATTTTATTATCGACTATAATTAGGTGATAATATAAATCCAAAATGTCGCCAAAGCTAAAATTACATTGAAAATATATGATGTTCGTTTTGTGAATATAAAAATAAATCGAATTCACAGTTCGACGGCGTGCGTCTCCATTAACATTGAATTATCGATTAATAATTTTAAATTATATCAAAATAAATCATTTTGATTAAAATAACCATTAATTGATGCTTATCTCGCAATACCGTGTGTATTGCGAGATATTTCATAAGGACATGCCAATATAAAGTTGGTAGAATATATTTAATGTATTTTATATTGTTTGTGTATTGTATTATAACGACCAATTTGAATAGTAATTAATTTTTATGTACCTACTTATTATATTTTAGCACGTGTAATATTTGTTTTTCCTTAAGTATGTAAATTTTATTCAAAACTAGCTGACCCGACAAGCTTCGTACCGCCATATTTTTCTATAGTAAATATCTTCTAAATTTCTGAAAAACTTTTTCTGTTATCGTTTAATTTTATTCTAACAATAACACTGATAGATAAAAGAATTATACAACTCCGTGCAGTCAATCGGAAGTTATGCGCGTATATAGTTTTATTCATAGTTCCACTGAAATGATAACACGCATTGCTGCTTCTAATGAATATTAAATAAATTAGCTAAAAATAATCGTTTATCAAGATATGGATCAAGTGTCCGAACAAAAAAATGAAATAATAAAGAAATCTGTCTGATAGTGGCAACCCTAGCGTTGGTCTAAAATAAACGCGATATTGATACAAAAGTTAGCGCGAGTGATGCCACGTAAGCAGCGCGGGGCCCTGAACTTCTCAACGGGTTGTTTAACATATATTTATGTATTTTCTTTTCACTAAAAGCCCTACGGCGAAAAAGAAATAATAATGATAATCATTTGTACTCCGGGAAAGGATTCTAAGTAAGGAATATAATTTCAATGCTTCAGAGGCAGAGTTCCTGAGGAGCAACTCTTCGTTTGATGCACTTAAATTATTATTAGTCCCGAACTAAGCAGAGCTTATACAATGGGCACTTTCCTTTTTTTCAATACATTAAAATTTAAAATCTTGCATAAGGAAATTATAATACACACACGCCAGTGAAATCTTTAGTTTCCATCTTTTGATCTACTTTCTTAAATTTTGGATAATGAAGATTTCTTCTTATAAACATACTTCGAGAACCCGTCGAAAAATACTTCAATGGCATAGTTTCCCAGTGTTTTGTGAATGAAAAATAAAAAAATTCATTTTTAAACAACGAGTGGGTATTTGAATGAAAATAATAATTGGCAACATTGTAATAGTTAATAATTAAAATATAAACGTATCCGAGTAACATTCGCGGTGCTGACGTAAATAAGAAGCGACCGTGAACTCCACACGCGCCACGAGTTACATAATTGTTATCACACATTTAGTTGGCATATACTTTTGACTCATTTAAACGTTTATTGAGACTCTGTACCGATATACACGTGGAGAAAAATACATGTTTTAATGACATCTAACGGAGATACGCCAAACTACGGAGTTATTATTGAACCTCCACCGCGCAATTAAAGTTCATCTCTTAGTAATTTTGCTAACAGTGGTTTTCACACCAGTCGATATGAATTAATAAAATTACATAAAGTAATGTTCAAACTGGATTATGTTAATTAAATTCGTTCGTAAAAAGTAAGCAAATTTAAATAAGTTATGAACAATTAAATGTAAATATGATTAAATCGTAAACAAGAAAGGAAATTAAAAGCATTTCAGTTTTTAAAAATTGTTGTATTAACATAAATTTATCACTTATATACTCCTGAAGAAATCTCGAAAAACCAGGTTATAATGTATTAGGAACTTGTTTTAATCGTTTACTAACAAGAAAAACTCCTGGTAACACGACCACTCTTGTCTAACTAAACTTAATTCAATCTGGTAACTTAAAATTCTTTTAAGGGAATCGTAGGAGCCTAGTTTCATATAGCAATCATTCTTTTATAGCCCCTTTATGTTTAGATAACTTTTACTACAAAAAAAGAACTAAAAAAGTACAGGGGTAAAAATTCTTTCCAATGTTTTTTTAATAATACAATTTGAGACCACTCACCATTATCACAGACTCCAAAACTAGGCACAGTCTGTCCTACGGTACCAGACACGTACGGTTATGACATACGTAGTAATACATACACACATATCTATATACTATAATATTATAAAGAGGAAAACTTTGTTTGTATGTTTGTTTGTAATGAATAGGCTCAAAAACTACTGGACTGATTTTAAAAATTCTTTCACCATTCGAAAGCTACATTATCCACGAGTAACATAGGCTATATTTTATTTTGGAAAAAAATAGGGTTCCTAAAGATATTGGGGTTTTTCGGACACAAGGTGTAAAAAATCAACCAGAAAAGTTACTTATTTTGCGTACGCTGCGTAAACTATAAAAGATAGAACCATAAAATGTTCTAATTAATCGTAGATCTTATAAATATCTACAAAAAAGTCCGCGACACACTATACGGGGGAAAATTTTTCGCTACGGGCAATAAAAGACGCAAACGAGGTTGCGTCGGTCAGTTAGTCATTAATAAATTACATTGAGACATACAAACCGAAAATCTGGTTTAGAGGTCAGAATTGGTAACCACCAGATTATTGACACAGACTGAAGTCATCGTTTTTGTTACGATATACGAGTACATATTTAAATACAAAAAGGTCGGGTTTTAATTAAAATGTATTGTTTAGCGATGACTATGCAGAATTTTTATTAATAGTAGATTGACTATTTATATAAGGTGTATGTTCAAGTTGTTATATGGTGCGTTTTTTGTACCCATTTTTACCGAAATACCTCTCAATTTTAGCGTTACATAATAATTTTTGGCCCTATTTGAACACAAGGCTGGAAAATTTCAATTATAACCAAAACTGTTTACTTGTAAATGCTATCTACCATTTGCAAACTCTTCTAGCAAGAACTTTTCTTCTAAAAAGCAAAAATTATATAATCCGGTGCACCTTCCTACAAGATTTCGACACCACCCTATTTTTGACTGGAAGAGAATGCCATGGGCATTAAGTCCGCCGATGTACAAAGTGCATAAAATGTAAAAATAAAAAATAAATGAAGCAATAGATAATTGCAATAGCAACCTTCTCTTGGACACTGAGCTTGGTATACAATACTACTTCAGGGATAGTAACAGCAGTACAGTTTGGAGGCATCCAGAGTTTATTTTCAGCTCCGCACCTTTACCTGACACAACACGGTATAAGGTCTAACCCTAGACACAATTGAACTTTCTGTACAATCAAGAGTACATCTAACTATACATCGGTATATCTACTCCAGACTACAAGATGATAAGCCACGTTACCGAGAAGTGGGTGTGGGATGAGAGCACACGGTGTGGGATGCGCGTGGATGTGAATTCCTCAGTGATAACGCATCCGGCGAGGTCGTCGCCCTTCCGCTGATAACGGTCAGCTGGGCGAGCGCCTCTGCTGCCATTGTAAGAGATACGACACTTTCTCTTAAAGCCATTTCATTTGGATTATTATTCTTTATGGTATAAGGGAACAATCGAGTCACCAGACCAAAATTTGGTCAAAAGGCAGCTTCTAGAAGAGCATATATTATCGTTTTTTTAATTTGACCAAAATCTTCCTAGAAAGAACTTCAACTCATGGGATGTAACTAATTTGGCAATAATATGATGCAACTCAGAAAGACAAAGAAGTGATCTGAAGGCAAGAGTGACCACAAGTGCATTAACACCATTTGAGTGAGCATTGGAGGACTCCGGGAACCTCACTCATTGTTTGACACTGACTGTCTATGTCGCCGTGGTACCACACCAGTCGTGGTGGTCCTAGTGCGAGTTATTACAGATCAACTTCATTGTCACGGAGAATTCCGGCTGGCCCGTACTGACATCATCACCAATCGCCGAACGTGATTGCCGTCGAGAGCCACTTGATCTAAAACAAACTCACACTAGGCACGCTGTACTAAGATACACTACCTTATATCGGATCAATGACCTAACAACTACAACATTAAACCCCGTGCACGTGCTCATAAGTATATTTCTAAACAAGATATACGACCCATTGTCGTTGCTCGACACGAGCGACGGCCGATTCATTCATTAAGGATAATTGGAACATAAAATTATTTACAAGTTTTAGTTATTATCTTAGACAGCGCAGTTTTTTATGGAACCGGCAGGCGGGACACCTGATGGTAAGTGAATACCCCCGCCCAAGGACACTATTTAACCCAGGAGTCACAAGTAGCCGCTTTTTCAGAATAAGAAGGGGAAGCGGCTTGCCTTTCATTACTTTGATTGCGAAAATATTGATGTCAAAACACTCTTGTTTAGCCCTACGAATGAGCAGACGTATCAGGTAATACTTCTGCTCGTTCGCCCTATGTGTCGATATTACATATGACGGCCTTCGGAAGAACCCAGCGACCCAATTCTATACATATTCTAACGGCCGCAACTTTTTTTTTTATGTATGGCCCTGCCATAATGAGTCCACTCTGCCTGATGGAAAGTATGAGCAGAATCCAAGAGTGGTGGTCACCATACTCATTGCGAATGCAGACAGTGCAACAATGCAGCTTGGTGACCCACACCATGGCAGCTTAGCGATGCTTCTGCATCATTGGGCATAGACTATTTCTAGTTAAAACTAGAGGTTTTAGGTATTTTATTTCTATATTTATTTTATTTATTTTGCAATATTTTAATTCAATACTATAACTATTTTTATATATTTTTTCAATATTGATTGATTTAGTATTTATTATATGCACGATCAATGTTCTTTTTCATTTTTTAATAAATTTTAGTAACAAAAAAAGAACAAATACCTACTCTTTATAAGGCCGTTTTTAATAACCTATCTGTGGATAAAACTGGATATAGGTTATTTAAAACGGCCATAGTACAACCGACCAAAGTTGCAAGTAAAATTCCTAGTAAACATGACGACAGATAGGTAACAATTGCATTCAGCCATTTCGTCACCTCGGCCCGCACACACACCACTGTTATTTTCCAGCGATTAATGCGCTCATACTCGATACGATTCCACGGGAATTTCCTTTGACACACATTGCCTTACGAGTTACATTGTTGAGCAATCTTGTACCCTGACCTTCTGGCTCCATTCATTGTTAGAAAACAAATAGAGTTTATATGTAAACTATATTTATTATTAGCATCGATCTAATTTAGAATATTTTGACAAGTGATTAATATTCCGCCAGTTTTCTTCTGATTAATTTCGTTGCGGATTCTGAGACAGTTTAATTTTTCTTGGGACTTCCCGAGTGTCATAACTCGGTATGTTCGTGGGTCACTGCTGTTGATCCTGGTGTACAAGACTTACAGTGGTGGGCGGGATAAGTCTCATTTAAAAAATGATTAATATTTCGTGAAAAGAGATAGGTAAATTGCGCTTCATTTTAATTATTCCTAATTAGACCGGAACGCCATTAATAAATTGAAAAATCGTTAAGCTTTAGTATTTGTGAAGAAGTTGTATGTAGAAATACAAATGCAACTTTTACTATATATATGTTTTCTTTCTTTCTTTATCAAGTACTAGATGAACCTAAAATATTTTTTTTAGGCAAACTTATCAGAACATCAGTAGCTTTCTTTATTCGTTTTCTCTCCACTTCTTCTAAGCTTTCCTGCTACTGTTTAATTATACTTTAATTATGTATATGTTTCTTTAAAACTGTATTCATACGTTTTTTGGGTTTAACAAAAAAATATATGTTTATAGATTTTTCAATCATTCTATCTCTAGAGATCAGTTATTTCCTGAACGAAAGATATTGCAAGGTTTTTGCTGTAATTTTCTATGTGTACTTACTTTTACACAAAACTTCATGATATTTTGTTAATAATTATAGGCGTAAAAAGCGCAACAAACATTCGACGATGTCACATAAGCTGACCTTTACGTGTGAGAACTAGGTCCTGTCACTACTCCTTATCAATCGCCAAGTTTATCACAATTCCGAAGAACTGTTGTTTACATAACACTGTTTACAACATTTAAGGAAAACGTCTCCATGTCTGGTAATTTCCATTTATCGCCTTTGCCTTGGCATTTGATATCATAACATATCGTACGCAAATCGGGGATTTAAATTTTACAAACGGTATGTTTTTTTAGGAGGAGGATGACTGGAGTGATGATTTGAGCAAGACGACAATTGTAGAGGCCCATATCCAGCGGTGGACTGCGATAGGCTGATGATAATGATGATTTTATTAAATAGTAGGGCAAACGTGCGTACGTGTTTCCTTCCCACTATGAACCCGGATCCTTTAAGCGTTATCGGTCGAATCGGGTCATCTCACTAGGCCGCCATAGTGTGGGTCACCATGCTCCATTGTCTCTATTAGCATTGAGGATGGTGACCACCACTCATGGATTCTGCTCGTGCTTTACATCAGGTAGAGCAGAGTCATTTTGGCAGCTAAAACAAAAAAAAACGAGTAGACAGATCCCCTGAAGGTCAGGGATAATTGCAATGTGTCATAAGTGCGCTGGCAGGTTTGGCTGCGGATACCCGGCCCACTCGAATGCTTCGACAAGTATCTCACAATATTTAGGATGTTTTTTGGTGTGTCCCCTTAAATTTTATACATAAATATCTTGCTGTTACTTAATTCACTATACAATGAGAGCAAAGAGAAAGTGAGTGAGAATAATATTGTAGCAATGTAGTATTAAGTGGCTTGATAAGCGATATTTTAATATCAAAGAGTGGAAAATTGGTAGATCCCTTCTCTGTTCTATTAGATAAACGTGTGACCTGGTCTCATTACACCGTCTGTGGTTACGCTTCCGTGTGTCTTCGTAGAAATTGGCGCCGCCAGCTGCCACCCATCAATCACAGCAGCTGATTGGCATCTGTGCCGTAAATCACCAGGCATATATTACAATATCTGATATGTTACATACTATGTAACATTCAAACTATAGACAAGTCCACTCTTGTTACTATCATATATCATCATAATATATAACATCTATCATCAGTTAAATAACATTGATTGATTAAATATTTGGTACGTTAATTTTTTTCTTTGCAAATGCTTTTTGTGACCATGCAAAAACAGTGATGAGTGACTGTCGAGTAATATTTGTTGTATTTCTAATAAAAGAACCAAATAGAAGAATAGAAAAAACTTGAGAGGTGTCAAGGGACACCCGGATGGAACGAAGTTCGAAATAGAAAGACGAAACGAAAATATCTGTGTGTGTCGTCGTCGTGTCGTGACAACAAATTGTGTCGTGACAACAAATTGTGTCGTGTCAACAAATTGTGTCGTGACAATTTTTCCGTCTAGCCCCCTTACACAACGCGCCATAAGGAACTTTGTTCCAAAAGGTAAAGAAACAGATTAATATAGTAGATAGCAACGCTAAACAGCTAACGATATGACTGACCATTCTCATAAAAAGATATTGTTTATACGCGTCAATACCATATTAATTGATAGCCATTCATCGCTAAAATGTCGTATATGCCAGTAAAATTCCGTAACTATGTTCAATCACAGAAATGGGTCAGATCGGACAGCACAGCGTGACCAGCGGTTCAGCGGTTATATCTGTGTAACCTTGGCCCGGCGGGGTGCGAGGTGCGTTGCACAACGAACTATTCTGATGCATCACCTTGTCCACTCTTACAACACGGGGGATTACGTTTATTATCAACTCATGCCTTATATGTTGGCTTTTTAAAGAACTAGCATATCCATATTAATACCAACTTCGGGTAAATGTGCTATCTATAGATTTAAAAGCTGGATTTAAAAAATCACGCTATAACCATCAGAAGCGTTGCAGTGAACATAAATGTTATAAAACTATAAGTTAAGGCTTGTTATTTTCTAATACGATTGAATGAAATTAATGAAAACAAATGAAATAAAGTACTATAAACCTTGGTTTAGCCTTTATAGAAAACAATTGCAATTATAAATAATGTCATTGAAGAAAATTAAAAAACTATTAAAAAATAACCGAACCCTTCCGTACAATGTAAAACCCGATTACACATTAAGAGCGGTGCGCTAGCGCAGAGCGTGCGACGCATTCATGGCGTCCCACTGTCTGCCACATCGCGGCCAAGGTTACTGCACTGCTCCGCCATCGCGCCATCATGTACCACTCTCATTACACTGTGTAACCTGACTTACTACTTACTGTTAAAAAGATATATACAAAAATAACACTATCTACCGCTTAAGAGATAAAATACTTAGTTAGGTATAGAAAAATCTGATTCTGTGGTTAGGGTTTGTACTTATACATTTTATCGTTGTACAAACATGGACTTAGTTTTGCCCTGAGGATAGCTGTGGTCGTATATTACTACTACTATATACTTATAATGTAAAGCATAATATATATTTATAACTATTAAATAGTTTGAACATAAACATGCTTTTCAAACTTCGATTTTTAAACAGTCGAGTTTTATATTTTTTTGCTTCTTGAGGTTTTTAGTTTAATAAGTCGTTTTATGGAAAGTAACATTAACAATATCTATTTAAATGATTTACAGCATTGTTTTTTGTTACGTCATTATTCTAAAATATATTTTAACATTTATACATACACAAATATATATCTGTAAAATGATATGTAGAAGATTATAATAAACCAAGAATTATGTAGTGCCAGCCATGTTAGCTACATAACAATTGGCGGCTTTATCGCACTGAGCCAATTCAATCACATCTAGAAATATTTACAACGAGATTAATTTGAAGCGCACGCGCAGCTTATTCACGTACACATACCTAGCACCTTACCGTTAAGGTTCGGATTATATCATTACTGTGTTGGTTACACAGTGTCAATTTCAGGTATTTAAATAAAAGTTCTCTAAAATATATTTACTGTAAATAATTCAAGTTTTGTTTAACATCCCTCAGTGAGCCAATTTACAAGCAAACTGATAGGAAAGTATTAGAAGATTTTTCTGCAAAAATTTCTAATGCTGCATATTCACGCAATTCGTTGGAGAGAATAAATAAACTGAAAGAAGCAATTACACGAGGCAGACAGAAACAGATATTTTACTACCAGCGTGTTTATAAACAGCGCTGTGAAACTCACCTAGAAACAGTACTACATCCGCGATACTATAGACACACTAAGTGATAAACAAAACGTACATCTTTAACCAATTAGCATTCCTATGTTAATAGCTTTTTCATATACATTCTTTGAGATACACAATGGCGTTGGTCCATCTTTCATATCTGACACAAAACGAGCTGAGAACGCGCAACTAGTGCCAAACATTCATCAATGAAGACACTGGATTGCTCCACTGACAGTCAAGAGTTATGGTCCCTTTAAATCTTGAATTATTTTAAACCTTAACTATTCCCATTCGAACACGTCTGTAGACATGGTGACATCATCAAGATGGTCAATCTTCAAAATATATTTCATGAGCTTACATAAGGAATGACACGTAAGAACTATGGTCGTTTTATTATATATTTAGATGTTTAGGTTAGATTTTGTACATACTTTTAAACATCTTACTGCAATGTGAGTTTAAAAATTACTCTGATAGGTACCAAGACCGGAGTAATTTGATTGTAACGTCGTAACCAAACCACTGTTACTTAAATATGAAGATGGCTAAAGGTTGTGACTAAAAATATGCTTTCAAAATTATAGAATAGGTACATTTGAGAATTCGCAACAACTCAAACAAAATCAAATAACAATTTCAAAAATCCGTCAATACATATTTTACTTGAAGCCATTTATCGTACTCAAAATCTAGAATAAGTTGTCCAATTACAGTAATATCAACAGATGTGTCTTATAGTGCCAAGTGCACTCATCATATCCACACCTAATGAGTGGCGGATAAATCAACCGCTGAGCGCTATGCCAAATGTATGTCCCGAGTTCAATTCATGCGACAGGCAATCAAATAGCGTGACATATTTCTCTTATATTGGACACTGATTAAGAGCTGTTTAAGTCAATTGATGCAGTTTCCTTTTAGTCACATGTCTTGTAAAAACGTGATCCTGATTCACCACATTCATGATTTTGATCTAAGTTTAATTTAGTTTACAAACGATAGCATCATTCAAGTAAACTTCTATGTAAGTGAGGATTTCAAATCATATGCATCAGGTATGGGAGATAAAACAACCGTTAATACGAAAAATGAAATGTTGAAATTCAGCAAAGGTATCTAAATGTAATCCAATAAGATATAATATTTAAATCTTAAATCATATTATTGATAAACAAAAGCTATACTAATTTAAAATACAATGAACAACAACAAACAAACTCAGTCGAAATAGCATCTAACCTAGATTTCGCATAATCGTGTCCCACAGCAACCGAGATCCGCCAAATCCTGGTATACACGACCTCGTGTACGAGCGCCAACTCAAACAAAAACCTATGACACTACACACCTTCTGTACATATTTACGAATATTGCTATATACTCGTTAGTTTTGATTACTCTGGTGGACGCAATTATTCTGCTAATCCATCAACAGTATCGTAACTTTTTAGAAAAGGAGGAGTAAAATGTTTGGTAAGTGATTAGATTACTTAATTGACCAATAACATAAATCTTAAAAATAAGAATTAACGACGGTACTGAACTCTCAACTTAATATATATATTTTTATCTAATCTCACTTGCACTAACAGCGATAACAGCTGTTCCACTTTCATTTTATCATCTCTATCTATCGAACAAAAATATTTTAGAATGAAGAAAATGTGCAAGCAAATCCATAAACATGTTAACTTTTGCGTAATGTTGTTGTTGAAAGAAATTATGTGGTTTCCAATGACTAGGTAACTTTGGATCATAAATAAGTATGGTGCAATGAAATGAAAGTTCTGCGGTCTGGCCGTGTTAGGTATGGTTTTAAATAATAATCGAAAACGACAATTGCTATGTAAGTAAACAGAAATTTAAATTATTAAGTAAACTATATGGCTCGAGAAAGGGATGACGAGAAATTCGCGGTAGACTGAAGTAGAAGAGACGATTCTAGGCAGAGACTTATAAGAAATAATCAACGCTTCAATAAATAAAGAGGTGTCAATAAATAAAGAGCCGAGTTCTTGACATTTATTTCCTTATTTAAATCACAATACTTCCTAAGTAACCATGTACTCGTATGTTGTACTACGCACGTCATATATGGTGACTTAGAATGCAATATTCAACCTTCTATAACATACAAAAACTTAATAAAAGTAAAAAAATTGTTTGGTCATTGCGATAAGAAAGGTATTTAGGTACCAGAGAAACACATAGTATATTCTCCAATGACGTGTATAATAATAGGTTGCAGATGAATTTTGATTTGTATCAAATCCAGTAAAATTTCCATCCTACGTCGATAGATGTAGAGGAGAAAATGTAGTAATAATAAAGCGTTATGTCTAAAAGCAGGCATCGACATTGAAGGTCTTATGAGAGAGCAAGGAGTTCGAAGTAATCCATATAGTTGAACGTACTGAAGATGTTAATACTCTCTTAACCAATGCTGACATCATCCTGTCATAATGGGTAAACACAACAGACACATACAATAAAACTACTCACGATTTGGTAATTACTTAAATATATTGGTGAATTTTTTATGTTGCGATTTGTGTTGGCACTATTGTAACTTCCCATCAACTAATTCGCGAATGCTTGGATATATTAGGCTGTGTTATCCAGCTGATTTATTAATCATATACATGTATTATAAACAAATAGTATTAAAAAAAGTATTCTCACAATGCGCAGTAGCAATTTTGTTTAAGAAATAGAACGGTAAAAGCATTTCACTGTCATTTAACCATTAGGTATACCATAATCTAAAACTAAAACACCGACAATAGACCAGTCCTGTAGCAGCCATACGTGATACTCAGATCCTGAAAACATAACGAGATCTAAATCTGGCCACCATCCAATCAGGTGCGAAGTATGTTCGGGAGTCGCGCGGCTAATGCTAATAATACCCGGCCGAAGCGGCGCCATTTATAGCTTAACCAGAATAGCCGGCTAAACATATAGCTTGAATAGACACGAACGCTTGGACGGATTTAGAAACCGATGGGAACACCATTTACGGAGCACTGGTAATAGAAGCGTAGAGCCAGACGATTAAAATAAAGATCAAAGGATATCGAAGAACAAAAAAGGTCCAATAACCAAGATGCAGTACTAGATGCTGAATTTGTCTTGAAATATTTCGCTAACAAACATTTCGACTTTGTAAATTTTATCAATGTTATACATTCTAGTAATATTTTAAGGTCAAGTCGATCAACAAGCAAACACGCATAAAACATCGCAGTCTACAGACAAAACAATATTTGAATAAATGAACAAATTTCTCAAAGAAAATATTTTGTATATGTTGCAAAATCTGACGGCATACATGTGGCACTATAAAGTTTTCAGTGAGAGCCATTGAGTCGAGTATGTACGAGTTCGCTAACGAGCCAAAAACACTAGCGTCCAACTCTGGCAGCCGTTTGTTCGCGTCATTTCCGTTGTTGCATTATTTAGAGTCCGAACCCTTTCAGATTTCCGGTAGGCCCGCCTACATGTTAAGTCGTACCTAAAATTAAAGAATTTCTTAGCAAAATTTAATTTTTCCAATACAATGTTTATGTGAAATCATTATATGTGCTATTTCATCTTTTTTGTTCTTTAATTTGTGGTCGTCGTGTTCAAAATATCATTTACAACAGTTAATTACTCAACATCTGTCCGAGACAGGCAGGCGATGTTCGTGAAGTTAATTTTAGCCGTTAACGCATAAGCCTCGCAACACTAATTGATACCGCCTAGCCAAAGCTTATTGTTTACATGTCACTACAAATAAAACTTGCAAAGAAGTTTCTAAATAAAAAGACTTGCACAATAAAAGGAGAAAAGAAACAAATAAGTTCGTTCGCTTACAAAAATACAGTTGATTTTGTACTATTATTTAGTAAAAAAAATTAATAAAGGCTTATAATGTGGTGAAGAATTATCTGTATGATAAACTTTGAGGCATAGATAAGGCAGAAGACCACCTGTTGTGTGTGAACACGTTGAAGCCTAGACCTTCAGCGTGGGCGCCCCGCCTTGCGTGTGGTAGGTCGTGAACACGCTCTGCTTTCAAACTACGGAGAGCGGCTTGAATCTTTATGCTTTATTGTTAAATAAAACATTAGATGGCCATGTAAAACTATTTATATCGATATTATGTTGAAATGGCGTATTTTCAATTACAAATCATAGCAAATTATGTCTTGGATTTCCGAATATATTTTCACTGACAGTGAAACCATTTTTCGATAAAACTATACACCGAAACCTTTTACAACAATCACTTTTGCTAATTGATGAAAACCGCATCAAAGTTCGCTCGGTGGTTTTATATTAATCGCAGTCAGACAGATGCGACGGGGAACTTTGTTTCACAATATGGCCAGCGTGAGATATTTAGTATGCCGACCTCTTTTCTAACAAGAAGTCTACGTCCAGTGGTGGACTACTACAGGCTGTCGATGATCTGATGTATGAATACGAAAAGAAAAAAAAACACTAGGTCATATTGATCCAAATAGTCGATTTCAATATAAATTCAATAAGTACAAGTAGTGTCTGTAGGTATGAATACCGAAATAACAGCTATCAGAAACTGCGCAAACTATTTCGATAGAGATAAATTGATTTAGTATTTACGACCGGAATATTCCTATCGTGGGTACGTATCTAGATCATGTGCGCAGTACTTGGACACAGTACGAGTTTGTTTGTTGAGTCAAAACACGTTGTATCGATGTATTTGAGGGATTCGATGTCCGCTTTATAGCAACTGTATTGAACACTAATACAAAAGGAATGTAGGTAGAGTTGGAAGACAAATGGTGAAGTTTGAAAGGCACATAAATGAATTATGGTCGAATTTCGACCCCTGGGGACCACTATTTTCATTAATGATCTTGATCTTGATACAGACTTCAAAATAAAAAGGTATTCAATTTAATTTCTTAATTGATTTTTTCATTGTTTTTAGATTTGTTACATGATCATTTCGTTAGTAATAAAATGACACATGTTGATGATCAAACATTTGTTCGAAATCGAAAAATTACGATTCGTGTAAAAAACAGTCTTTAAAGGCTAAATACTGCAATTCATCACATACATGTATGTAGGTGCATAAAAGAGAGGTTTTTTTTTCACAAAGAAGACAACATACATATCCATAGTATCATCAACAGGTTTTAATCAGTTTCATGCGGACGTCTTCTTTGACCCCATTACTCGATACTCTACTCGATACTTATTAATAAATTTTAAATTTGAAAATTTTTTAACAGTTAAATTTCTATTTACAATAATACACTTACTTTACACAGTTCTTTGGATTTTTTTAAAATTAAGTTTTAACGCAAGTATGTTCATTGCCCACGAACATACCAAAATAATACAACATTTCATTTAAATGACGACAAGGTTGATTACATATAAAATATATACAATAGGCACGTAAAAAGGCAATGTCGTGGTTCAAGATGAATGAACATTCATAAAAGTTACGTCGGCAATTATTTAATGACCCGACCTCCACGGAGCGTGTGTTGAGCATTATCCAATGAAGGTTACTAGTCAGCTCTAGTACACGCTGGAACCAACGTGGCCAACACTTCCGGAGAAACCTACACGGACACCAACGTGACACATGGAATCGTGTCACGTTGGTGTCTATATTTGCTCCAATGTTTGTTCAAACCGGCAGCTGGTGGTCAGTGCCGGTCAATTTCGGTGTTTGATCTGCTGACACTGGGTTATTGTCGCATCCTGCCTACGCAAATGAAACCAAATGCAGTCGGTCTACTTATACCATAAATGGACTTTATTAATTTCTTCAAGTACATATATAGTAGCAGGAAACAGGCACACTCGTACACATGCTTGTTTAAAGAAGCGTATAACTCACTATTCATTTGTAAGAAATGAGGAAGTTCCTCAAGACGACAACGCAAAATATTTAGGCATGCATTTGGACAGAAGGCTGACATGGCAAAAACACATATGGACAAAGCGAAAGCAGCTAGACTTAAGACTACGCAGTATGCACTGGGTAATGGGACGCCACTCACAAATGAGCAATCATAGCAAGTTAATAGTATATAAAGCTATCTTGAAACCTATATGGACCTACGGTATCCAGCTCTGGGGTACAGCCAGCAACAGCAATATTGAGATACTTGAACGTTTTCAAGCCAAAACCCTCAGGACCATCTTTGACATTCCACAATACATAAGTAATAAGTACATATATTATGACCTGAAACTACCAACTGTTAAACAGGAGATTATGACGTATAGCAACAACTACCAGAAAAGACTCGCAAATCATATAAATGAGCTTGCTATTGGACTGAGCGGAGAAGGAGGCCTCCAACATAGAAGACTAAAAAGACACAGTGTTCCAACTCTGCGGGATAGATTCGTCAGGCTGGATTGAGACACCTATATTAGAGGTGTCCTGCTAAACTTAAATTAAGTCTCTAACAGATGCAACATATCGGACAGAGTAGTGGCTTATTGTTATATTGGAAAAGGTTAAACAGATTGCCACGGAGCAGAATAAGAAAAAGAAAAAAAAAAAAAAAAAAAATTTGTAAGAAAAACTATAATTTTCTTGTTCATACCGTCAAAAGCAAATGTTTGGGACAATGAAAATAAAATAGTAAAGATTCTCTAGACATGAATTGTATATTGTACATTGAATTGATTTTATGGGAGCAATGAGCGATCATTGGATAATGTATGACGTCTAGCCGTCATTCGTTGCAATTACCAGCTGTCATAAATTGTTACAACTAAAAAGTCATAGTATTTTTTGATCATTGGCTTAAAATATAAAAGAGGAGCTATCAACAGAACATTACGAGTATAACAAACATAACTCTCAATTTTGACTTGACACTATAACATTTTGATAATTACGCAATTCACAAAAGAGGTCCGACTGTACTTTCACTTTGATGTTACAATGAGGAAATAAAAAACAGTTACGTGTGTATGGCAGCATTTTCGAAAACCAAGAGTATTTGGGTTTACCAGTTTGTTGTAATTAAATGTTTGATGTGGCACGAACTGCTTACTATTTCATTATATGTATTACCATAATCTGATAAACGGATTGCATAATACACCTAGAGACATATTGTGACTTACCGTGTTGAACCTCTGATTCAGAACGAGTAGAAGTTGGTATCAGAGTTCAAATATTATTAAAAACTGAACTTATTGTATCGGAACATAAAAAAATAAATAATATAACATCATTTTTAAAGGATTTTTCTAAACATTTTCGCTCTGAGTTCATTTTGTACTGTCTACATTGCGTAGGTAATCAATCATGATATTTCTTGGGTAAACAGGAATATAACCTAATTTACAAAATTGTGGTGTCTTTCGAATACAACGAAAAACAAACTTAAATGTCATATGATAGAAAATTGATGTAAAACAATTCTTTCATTGTTTTCTCCACATGAGTAAGGGTACTCCAAGGGCGGGCAGTTACTTCTGTTTCTTCAGTAGCAGGTATTCAAGGATGTCGATAGTCAATAAGCAAGTTAGCCCACTATACCATAGCACAAACAGAACTACACAGCATAATTAGTAATCTTGTCTCTCGCAATGCAAGTTTTCCTGTATGGTCGTACGCTAAACTGATTATTTTAGAGGATCCCTGACATATTGTTTTAGTTTTTTAGTTTTAGTATCTCAATAGGCAGTCATAGTGTAGGTCACCACGCTACAGTGTTGCATTCTCAGCATTCGCTACGAGTATGGAGACCATTCTGCTGATGCTTTCAGGCGAAGTAGAGTACAATTGGCAGGCCCATACATAAAAAGAACTGTAGCACTATACATTCTTCCTACGATAAGTACCACAGTAGAAATCGTTCAAAATAAGTTGGATTATAAATAATAGGTGGTGTGAAGGCTAACACATGTCCATTCTCATATTGTAATAGATGGTAAATGGGTGGCAATTATGGGGGGACTTGAAATTCGTGAGTGTTCTGAAGGTGAGGATTGTTTATCTGAAGTGGGGTCGTAAGAAATATTTACAGCTCTTTATAGAAGGTATTACTAAAAAAAGCTCAGTCTCAAGACGCTGGGGCTGAATGCTTTAAATTCTCGGTGACTGAGGATTTTTATGCTTTAACCACCTAATAAGCAAGCGAAAGAAGTCGCGAATAATAGCTAGTATTATATTTAATCAGTTAAGGCTTGCCAATTGGTGTGACTTCTGCGGCGTTCATATGGTGGTGATAGGCACATTCCATCAAGTGATATGTGTGAGCACAACCAGTGCATTCCGATCATTTAAAGGTATTTATGTAACTATTTAAATCTAGTAAACATAATCACAGAAAACTTGATAACTTGACACGGTAGTCTAGCAACAGCTAAGTAAAAATATGAATAAAATAAAAGGGATTTTAAAATCACAAACTTTAACCATTTAAAAAGAACAATTAGTCGAAACGAATAAACTGTGAATAATACTCAATGACATTTCAGCTAAAACAATAAATTGTTATTTGTTATCAAATACAATTTGAATGAGTCGAGTCTAGACGTTTCGCGACCATAATTGAAATGTTTACTTTTATTTTAAAAATAACACATCTGCAATACGAGTACAATACATTAGATAATACACTGACTATGACACCACCGCTCATTTAAACGCTTTCAGTCGATGACAAAGTATCTACTCCTATTATTTGCACGATAATTACTAAACTTATGTATTTGTGAATTGTTTGACGTAGCTTCTGATATCAATTGGTTTCAGCTGACATTTTAATTAGGGAAATTATCAATTACGTGAAAACATTTTGAAATCATCCACTGTTCGGTGTGCTTTTGATTCACTTTGTTAAAGAAATAAAACTAAGAGAGTCAGGTACTATTTCCTCATTATATATACCATAAATATTTGTGATTTATCCTACTCGGGCTCCTTGCTCTTTGCTAGGAATATTTTTCCCGAGCATAACACCGCCACGGCAGTATAATTTACACCTCAAAGAAATTATCGTTTAGGCTAATGATCCTGCCAAAAACGTGTACATACATCCACTAGGAAACATAAATTCCTTTATCTGAAACTAATATTGTGTTCCTGTTATACACACACAAATAAAACCTTATATTTTGTTATAAATCCCTCATCCGAATAGACAAGATAATCGCTCGGGACAAGCCAAATATTTTCGCTTTTACAATTACTATTAAATAAACAAATACGGTTGTACTCCGGTAAGCGATACAATATTCGTAAGCTAATTTCCTGGAGCACCGGCGTGGTGTAAACATACCGCCCACAATACACCATCTAAAGGTCAAGGAGTAATGTCAGCGCCCACACTCCGATCCAAACGAAATAAACGATATTGTGTTAGGATTACATTATGAAGGAACCCACGCAACACTGAATTTTGCTGAAAATCAAATATATTTCGCATTACCAGGTAATTTATTACTGCTTTTTCTTTTTGAGCTTATTTGTTTAACTTCATTATTTAAGATAGCGTGCAGACTGGATGAGAGCTAAAAGGTTTTTTTTATATACGAGTCTTCCAAAGTGGCTCTACTCTGTCTGATGGAAAGTTTAAGTCAAATCCAAGAGCAGTAGTTACAATACTCATTGCGAATGTAGACAATGCAACAATACAGCATGGTGATGCTTTTGCATAATTGAGCCTCCGGTCTCGCACTCACCAACGAAACACAGCAGCACGAATGCTGTCGTTTTAGGCTGGTCTTCTGTGACAGGGTGGTCAATCAGCATGATTCTATTACCTAATTAAATAACTTTTATGATTTAGGAATATTGGAGTCGATGATGATTTTTTAAAGGTCTTCACGGATCAAATCAATATCACAGCCAAATGTCGCTAAAAATACAATTCAATGTTTGACTTCCGTCACTAACGGAAGCCTACGTTAATAGTGAAGAAAAACACCATTGTACCAATTTTATGCTTCGTTAGTTTCAAATTATCTAAAACTCAATTCCAGATCATTTCCTTATCAATACACTAGAAGTTTGAAATTTATCAAAAAAAAAAAAATTGGTGTTCCACAAATACGAAACCACTTACGTCTGAGATAATCATATATCAACTGATATCAGTAGTATTATTATGACTCCTTTGATTACTTAATTAAATAAACGTTTATAATTATAACTAAGTTAATTGGAACATTTACATATTTGTCTTATTCTACAGCCAATAAGTTCTATTAAACCTTATTTATTACCTCCTTACTAAGAAGGTGCCTATATCGAGCAATGAATCGTTAAAGGTTAGTGATGATGATGATGAAACTATATTACATTATACACTTGTTCTAAGCCTTTAAGGTAATGAATAAGAATTTATTTGATTAACTAGGCAACGGTTAATGCGGAAAACAACTGTAAATACGGAAACAAAATGTTTCACAAAAGATGCCATGGAGCCTTGCTTTTTGTGAGATCGTTCACGCTCTAACGCTTCGTATAGAAAATGAAGCATAGAGGTGCAACGAAGTGTCGATAAATAGTTTGCGTAAAGAATTCAAGGACAAATGAAAATAGAAATTGTAGGTTCCTTACGGTACTTGAAGGTAAGGAGTAAAGAAGCCAGTTGATATCTTAGAAGTTTATCGCACTTATGACTTAAATTTGGAAAAAGAGCCGAATACCGATCGTTATATAACATAAATTATCTGTATTAAAAGATGAAGATGAATTTCTGCAAGGTTCTAATCTATTTGAAGGTGAAGCAACATTCTTAAAAAAAATACTCAAACTCAATATATGCTTAAGAAATACTAGAATCTATTGAAACAATTTGTCAGCTTAAAATATGTATACTAATAAAAATGCCAAGGTAGGTTCTATAACAATTATAGTATACAAACATCCTCATAATTTTCCTCTTGTTAAATCATCTAAATAAATAAACTCAAACATTCCAACGCTATATATTTTATTATTTTCCCATTAACTGGGTTATATTTCAACACACCGTTTTTAGTATGTATTAGTTTATATTTATGTATACAGAGTGAATCAGTTACGAGTAGATAATAGTCAATAGTCGATTTAATTGGTATGCCGGTACCTGATGGAGATCGATTTAAGGATCCACGGTAACAATATTATTTCCTTGAATTGTTTGTCCAGGATTAGTCAACTAAGCCATTTCAATTATTTACCTACCTACTTTGACGTCAATGTGGTTAACAGATACTGTTATTCATGCAATGTCACAATTTGTTAAACTCTAAAAACACGAAGAACAATATCGGAAAATGTTGGTTTGCTGCTAATTTACCTTGTTTAACAAGAGTGGTGTCATAAAAAATATCAATAATAGTTAATTTGTTGATTTATTTATTGATTGTTACTGTCTTTTGTCAAGCACATAGCAGTAGTAGACTTACATATATGTATTTTGTAAATCTCTGTCAGTATTTAATGTTCAATGGGTGGAGTGCCCTCCTGCATGCAGCCACTAAAATGTGACACGTTAACTCTCACATCTAAACATCGTTAATACCAATATCATTCATCATTATTAATTCAATATTCATATATATTAAAACGATCATAATAATAAAGTGAAACAATCTTTTAATATCATATTTATTTTATAGGTACATTTCATTATTATAGGCATAATATTGCTCATTTCATTGAGGATCCATGTCGATTGAAAACAAGTCAGTCACAACAGGATAAATATTAATAAGTTATATGAATAATGACAGAAAACGCAAACGGGAATTACTAGATTTGAATTGAAAAAACACTTTGTAGTCATTTGTCAATTATATGTAAGAAATCGACTAATATATGTAAGAAATCGACTAACGACATTAGACTACTGTACACAAAGTACTATATATACTATATAGCTATCAAAATTTCACAAAAAAATAAAATTACAAAGTTCGTAGTCCGTAATCATATATCACGTCTCCTCTTAGCGATCTAGATCGATCGTCGATTCGATTTAAGATAGATAAAGACGACAGAACGCCATTGACCACGATCTTGATAATACAGATTGCGCCTCTTGCATCTGCAGCATGTTGCGTATATTTGATATTCAAAACATTTTCATCATCATCAACAGTTTATGTACACTAATCCACTGCAGGACATCTGTACGTCTCTTCTTACAAATGTTTTGGTCTACTATACCAAGCTCGCTAAACGCGTCAGCGTAGGCTTTGATTCTAGTTTTCCTTGTATTTGCAGCGCTGCTATCGTGCATAGTTTGCTAAGATTTTATTCTGTTCAGTATTTTTGGATCCAATTGAAAACCATCCTATACTTTTAGTTTGTCATGCAATAGTACAACCTTTCTGTAGTTTTAAATATTATACATTTTTTTTTTATACAATTGATATATTGTTTTTAAAGAAAGACGATCTGAAAAGAGAAGTGAAATTACGTCTACAGTGTACTTCCATCAGTGCTCTCTCGTCCAGACGGAGTTCCGCAATTATTTCGGTCACAATTTTATTTCGAGCGTGCGTCATTCGCTTTTGACGCAATGAACCGAAAAAAACTGTCGTTTGTCCCTAGAGAAATGCACTAGGTCATTAAGGCCCGTATTATAGAAGGCGTCTCAAGTATCGTTTGATCTCCGATCAGCTGAATCGAGTTTCAAGTTATGATCGAATCTCAAGCGTCGCTCTTATTATAGAATGCTTTTTGAGTTCTACGCAGTTGAAACTAGTTTCAATATCTAATCTCAACTCACAAGTCTGTTCTCAGTTACGTTTCTGCATTGTCGAAATTATTAATTATATTAAACACATCATATATTATTGGTTATTAGTTTATATATAATACACTATTGGCTAGTGTATCAATTTAAATATAATAATAAGAAGCAGTTCGCCCTAAATTAAATATTTTAAATATTAAAATAAAACTGACTAGATACTACCTATAACGGAACGTTCAAATTGTTTTGAATACTCGTTAATGTCGAATTATCAAACTGTTTTTGTTTTTATTTTAAAATTATTGTAATATTTTTGTAAGAAATTAAGAGGTTATTACTATTGCTTCAAGGATATTACTTGAAATAAATAGTTGAATGTGTATTTTAAGTGATTGAATATCAATTGGTGTTAATTAAAGTGTAATGAAATGTGTATAATAAGGAATTCTATCGTAAATAAAGTAAAGTAAAATAAATATTTCGTTGTTATTCTGAAAAATCATCACAAAATACGTTAATTTCCCTTACAAGGTATAAGAAATTACCACTCGAGACTAGATTGATCTTGTCTCAGTTGAACGGATATCTATACCTGAGAGGCGATTTTCACATAAATATCGTTCTAAAATAAATCAATTGTATTGAAATGTGTATGATAAGCAATTATTTCGTTATTCAGAAATATCATCATAAAATACGTTAGTTTTTCTTATTAGGCATTAGAAATTACCACTTGAGACTAGATTATGGAGGGTAGAGACAAGGAGTGTTATCTTATATGGAAGAAAATTGAAAAAAGTGTCCAGCAAAAGCTGTAAATAACAGTTCAAAAACCTTCCAGAATGGCGCTGGTGTAGACACAGGTTATGGTACGAATGTAGCAATTGTGAACGAATTAAAGTACGCCGAGTTAAAAAAATTAACATTATTGTCACTTGCGTATTACAAAATAATGTAGTAAATATATTTTATTTTCTGAACTGTGAATAGTACGTTTATTGATTTTTTATCATTCAATTTTATGAAAAAGTGTGTGTATTGATTTTAAGAAGTTTACTCTGATGCTAATGTGGCGCCACCCTAATTTAATGCATTGCAACGGACACTTTTCATGTACACAGATGATACTCCTTATCTCTACCCTCCATAGACTAGATTGAGCTTGTCTCAGTTGAACGGAGATCACATCTGTCAAAATCTCTTCTTAAGAGACGATTTTGACATAAGCGTCGTTCTAAAATAAGCTAAGCATTGATCTTTACTCACTTGATCAAAGATCAGTGAATCTTGACTCAAGAGACGTTCTATAATACAATCTCTTCTTGAAACTAGTTTTAAAACTCGATTCACGACTGAGACGCGTTCTATAATACGGGTCTAAGACTTTAATGTATAAGACAAAATGATGTTGATATTAAGATAGAAAGAAAATAAATTAAATTACAGTTGCATCAAAAATATGTTTTAGCTCACATCTTCAGATAGAAATTGTTTGGAGACAGTATTAGCTTTTGTTTTAAAAATAAGTAATTGTTTACTTTACATTTTGAATATAAAATATACTTAACGGGTTGTATTGTATTATTGTAGTGTCTAAGGTCTAAGGTATCTCAAGATCAATCCCCAATTAAAAGAGAGTTGGTAGACATACTTATACACCTGTTTTTAATAAATAAAAATGAATTCGTTAAGCCACAAGAAAAGTTGTTATAGAGAGAAAAAACGTAAAATTGCGCTAAAAAATGTAAAAGCAACACTTTTGACCGAGAGGCCAATAACTTTTGACAGAACGAAGTATGTCGGGGCAGCTAGTACATTCTATAGAGAACTTACATCTAGACGCAGATTAGATGATCCTAATAATATTATAAATGCTAAAGATTCTGATAATGGATTTGTAAATGTTTGTAACTGTGTCACTCAAAAGCTACAGAACAGTTTTTTATTATGTATGGCCCTGTCAAAATTACTCTGCTCTGCCTGATGGAAAGCATAAGTAGAATCCAAGAGTAGTGGTCACCATACTCATTGCGAATGCAGACAATGCATCAATGCAGCATGCCGACCCACCCCATGGCAGTCTAGTGATGTTTCTGTATCATTGGGCCTCCTGGCGATTTAGATTGAACTTTACATCAGAATAACGCATACAAAACAGGTTAACACGCGAAGGAGCCGCGATCAAACGCTAATCATACATATTTGTCTTGGGTGAAAATTTTACGTAGACTAAATGCGTTCTAAATCGATACAAATTAACTGGTTGATACGATATATGCAAATGGTGGCACTTCGACCAAACATAACCGATGTTATCTAGCTAACGTCAATTGGTTTATTTATAGCACTGATAACAATCTTATCGAAGGCCACGTGTAAATCTACAACATACTTAAAACTTAATTTTATTAAATTTATATTACGTAGGTTTTGACATTTCAAAATTTCTGGAAAGATGATTATCTTTTATCAAAATTTGATGAAATACTGAAATATTGGATTATCTATTATGGAAAAAACTATTCTCTAAGTGAATCGTCATTAACATGAGAACAATATTGTAGTGAGTGATAGCATATATGTAATCTCGGTTTAGTAAACCAAAAACCTCACATCTAAAGAGAGGCTTTGTCCAACAGTTGACTATATAAATCGGTTGATATGTGAGGTAATGCGAATCTTCGTTTGAATATTACAAAATTAAAACTGTTATTGCTGCGTCATATTTGTATTTACATAGTACATACTAGTAAGAAATTAATAATATAGAAAAGTATGTATCACAAAATTTAATCGTTTTCTTAGTCAATGTCATCAACGCAAGTTTTGACATTTAAAATAAGTGAAGGTGATTCCTGATTTCTCTTTTAAATGTCATTAAATAATATACATTTTTTAATAATGTGAGATGAAATGCTAGATCAAACAATCGTATGACAGTCAACTGCGCATTGTAAAACGCTCTTGTAAGTTTGTACGATCATATTATCTATAAATCTATTTGAACAACAATCCATTAAAGCTCCATACAGTAAACTAAAGTACAGTACCACTTGTACGCACCTCGAACTTCTTACTCGAGGGGGAGGATCCGGCATGGAGGTCAGTGGCCTACAGCCGCGCCAGCGCGTCTACCTTCTGGACCTACACCGAGACAGGTTCCGCGTAACGGACACCGAGACCGTGTCAATCACGACAATTATTTAGCTCCTCGCGATGCACTCACCTGTGCCAGTACTATTTTATTTTTTGTTTGGGCAAACTAACAAATGGATAACGAGTATTACATTTACAATTAGATTACAGATACATACAATCTACGTTTTCACAGATAAATCTATAAAATTATGAAAATACAGTGTATATGTGTATAACGAAAATTTGTGAACCGTTCACATATATAAGAAGAATATAACCTTCCACTGTGGGGTAAAAGAATGATTTTCAAAACGTATCTCTATTTCAAAAACGCTTCTCGTGACCCGTATGACTTTCTACTCGTAAACAATGCCGTTGTCAACGAACACAATTAACTACTGTTAACTTGTCAATGTCCAACTCCATACTTGTGCACACCGTGAAATCGATAAATAGTTATTAAATTATTGTTTTATAATTAACATACTTTGGAACAAAGGTAGAATGGAATAGGTACCTATTATTTTTTATGAAATGGCTTTGAAACACCGATCTTTAGCAAGTGAGTTGCCAATTTATGTCTTTGTGAAACAAGAATCAAAGATCGTCATATTCACCGTGTATCATTGAAAAAGGATTTTGCTGTTTCTTTAAGATCATTAAATTTTCTGAGAACAAAATTTAAATGTACTGGGAAAGTAAATTGGATAGACCAAGACAGCTTAGGTATAAATTACCTTAAATGTTGAAGAGCAAAATGAGACTGAAACT
This sequence comes from Spilarctia lutea, assembly GCA_916048165.1. Lineage (NCBI taxonomy): Eukaryota > Metazoa > Arthropoda > Insecta > Lepidoptera > Erebidae > Spilarctia > Spilarctia lutea. Next base: position 947,425 of record OU696480.1, read on the forward strand.
GAATTACATCTTGTGATGGGAGAAGGCGTCTTGTGAGAGGACAGGCACATCAGATGACCAAAACCCGAAAATAAATATTCCATATTATAGAATCTAAATGGAAAATAAAAATACTGACATGATGTTACTAATAGACAATAAAGTATACAATTAGTTACCATGTTACTTTTTACTATCTTAAATGGATACAAAATAGTTTTATGTTTTCTGCATCGCAACCACATCAAGCTCATCATATGTAGAGGTTTATAAGGAGGATTCCTATTAACAGCAAATATTTGAATTGCAGAAACAATAAATTCGCATTTTACCTTATGAACTGTTGAACATCGTATTCCACTAACAAAGAATAACATTGAGTACGAGTATTTTTACGAAATGCGCACGTTTGAGATTTTGTTATTATTTTGAGTCGTTAACTTTTGTTATGAAAAACAGAGCTGGTGTTAGCTGTATTGGCTTTGCAACTAGCGAACACATTATTCATACAATCCCGCGTACATCCCGAAGGCGAGTGGTTATTAGAGACTATTGGTGAGATAATATAGAGTTAAATGTGACAAGAAAAGTTGGTGAAATAGATTTGCATGCTTTCAAATTCAATATTTCCGGTAATTCTAAGTCCAATATTAGTCCCCAGTTAAATCCCATATTATTTAATAAAAACAGCAAACATTTCGATGTAAACCTTAACACTGTTGGAAGTCTTATCAATTATACACTAAAGAAAATAAATTAATCTTTTGTTGTCAACACAATTTAACGACACGTGTACTTATCATCAAGCCGGCGGCAGGCGATGCCAGGTCTTTTGAATATACACATTTTCCTTACATAATAAGACTAGATAAACGAATCAAATTAAATCAACATAATCATATAATCGAAACGTGTTTTTGTGTTCTTATCGGAGATTACAAAAATAGAATATTTTATCATTACCTAGTGCATATGTTAACGCGTTTTTACCATAATCCAAGTCCAAGGTTTTTAGATACGAGTAATACTGATAAGAATACTTAATAGGTATATTTACAAAATTTTGTGCAATTTCAGGACAAGGGTCGGCAAATGACAACTTGAACAGATGGAAGTTATATTTTGCAGACTACTTTAGAATAGTCAGTTAAACAGTAATGTTGACTAACAATTTGATCATGTTGTACCAAACTCATTATTTTTAATGAGTTTTATTTTTCAGACACTAAGAAGTCATGAAAGTAAACAAATGGCGGTAATTACAAATATTATAATAATGTTTTTTTTATGGAATTGGGGGCAAACGAGCAGACGTGTCGCCTAATGGTAAGCGATTACCGCCGCCCATGGACACCCGCAACACCAGAGGCGTCACCAGTGCGTTGCCGGCCTTTCAGGCAAAATATCAAATATTAATGAATATGTAATATCCTACTCGGTGGTACTACGCCCGATGCGTGGAACAGAGGCGTAGTGGTTCTCTTTTTTAAGAAGGGCGATAAAACCCTGTTAAGGAACTACAGGCCCATTTCGCTTCTAAGCCATATTTATAAGCTTTTTTCGAGGGTCATCACGAATCGTCTCGCACACAGATTTGATGACTTCCAGCCTCCTGAACAAGCTGGTTTCCGTAAAGGCTATAGTACCATAGACCATATTCATACGCTGCGGCAAATTATACAGAAGACCGAGGAGTATAACTTGCCACTATGCTTAGCGTTCGTGGATTATGAGAAAGCCTTCGATTCGATCGAGACTTGGGCGGTGCTGCAGTCTCTTCAGAGATGTCACATTGACTATCGGTATATTGAAGTGTTGAAGTGCTTGTATAAAAACGCCACCATGTCGGTTCGAGTACAGGACAACAGCACAGACGATATTCCGTTGCGGAGGGGAGTTAGGCAGGGTGATGTCATCTCGCCTAAACTCTTTACCAATGCATTGGAAGACGCCTTCAAGCTTCTGGATTGGGAAGGATTGGGCATCAATATTAATGGCGAATGCATCACTCACCTTCGGTTTGCCGACGACATCGTAGTCATGGCAAAATCTTTAGAGGAGCTCAGTACGATGCTCGAAGGCCTCAATAGAGTTTCACAGCGGGTGGGCCTGAGGGTGAATATGGACAAGACGAAAGTCATGTCAAATGTCCATGCTTCGCCCACCCCCGTATCAATGGGAGGCTCGGCTCTCGAGGTTGTCGATGATTATGTCTACCTGGGGCAAACGGTCCAACTAGGCAAATCCAACTTCGAGAAAGAGGTAAATCGACGAATCCAACTCGGCTGGGCCGCGTTCGAGAAATTACGCAGCGTCTTCACGTCAAAAATACCACAGTCCTTAAAGACGAAGGTCTTCAATCAGTGCGTGTTACCAGTAATGACCTACGGTGCCGAGACGTGGTCTCTAACTATGGGCCTCATAAGGAAGCTCGGGGTCACACAGCGAGCTATGGAACGGGCTATGCTTGGGGTCTCTCTACGAGATCGAATCAGAAATGAGGAGATCCGTAGACGAACTAAAGTTACCGACATAGCAGAGCGAGTCAGCAAGCTGAAGTGGCAGTGGGCAGGGCACATAGCCCGGAGAACCGATGGCCGATGGGGCAGAAAGGTTCTTGAGTGGAGACCACGTGACGGTAAACGCAGCGTAGGAAGACCTCCCGCGAGGTGGACGGACGACCTGGTTAAGATCGCGGGGACTCGTTGGATGCGGGCCACTACCGACCGGTCAATATGGAAGTCAATGGGGGAGGCCTATGTTCAGCAGTGGACTTCTTGTGGCTGAGATGATGATGATGTAATATCTACAATAATGTATTACTAAGATTCAAATTGCTTAATCAACACGACTGTTTTGTTTTATCCAACTTCAGCGACACCGTAATGCAACAAACTTGAATTCCAATGAAATTATGAGTTCAGTTTATTATTTTTCACATTAAATTTGCACTATTTTAAGTACCCATGTACTGTTTTTGTTTTCTATTTTTAATAAGTTGTTGTCTACGTTAATATCTGTAAAATTAGGTAATTTTGTGTTTAGGATACGTTTCAGGTTTTCAACTACTTTTAGGATTGTTGTAATACGTTGCATAGGAGCTTTTTTCGTTCTTTTATTATTAATATTTTCAGTAAAATAACAGTAGTTTTGACAGTATTTCATTAACGCAAGATTATATATGCTATTTATAACGGAAGATAAGAAAAGATAAATTATTTATCGAAGAAAAGTTAAATTTATATCCACTTAAACAAACACGTCCAAAGTTGTAACATTTTAATGTTTTCAGTTGAATTCACTATAATAACGATAAACTGAGACATCATGTAGGTAATTCGCAACAATATAAGGGAGAAGAATGATAACAGGGCAAACGCGGATACGACGTCTACAGTTGCGCACACGCATATAATGTACGACACTTACAGTCACGCACACACGAGCGGCCCGGACAAAAATAGCATCACCGATAGCGCAAACACACCAACACACGCCCACACCTTGTACGTGAACTGTAATAAAAACATACATACACAGACACATCGCGCTATGAATAACACTGAAATTGAAATGGAATTATACGAACGGCCAGATTATCAGGTTTACAGACCATCTATACATACATCCGGCAAAAACAGCAGGGTGAGGGAGGGGGAGGGCCAAAACACGGTCAGAGTGAAAGCCGATTTCGACCATCAACCTCAAACTTATTTGCATACCGTGATAAAGCTAGGCACATAGGACAATGCGAGTGGGACCTCATTATATCAAGTACCGGTTCGGTCTTGTTCCAATTATAGGAGCGCACCGTAATTCTATGTCATGCAACCTATCGAGGAATGTGGATCTGCTGCGTTGTCGCCTTATGTCGAAGCGGACTCACCTAAATTTATGACATACATGGCCTGGGAGCGCTCGAGCCTCCGCGCGTGCTCCACGGCCGGGTATAGTCCGCCGGAATCCACTTTTAAATCACTAATAAACTGTAACACAAACAAGAACCACTGCGTCAAACGCAAGCATCTTATGTGGGCACTGACACTTGCCGTCAAACGGCACCGAACTATTGTAGTAGGATACTCGATGGAGCGACAGGTGAGCTCGAATCGCGGTCGAACACTGAGCGAGCGAGGCGCAGCGCCGCGGGGCGGTCGAGGTGCGGGTGATGCGCACGCACTCTAAATCATACAGCCGCGCCAGCGCATTACAGCGCTTTAGCAGTTACCAGTGCTCACGCATCGACTGTTTTACCAAAACGATTTAAATTTTGGCAATAGTTACTACACAAAAAGACGAATTTCCAAGAAAAATATTTCTCGCAAAAATCAAGAAAGAGGCATGAATTAAGCCACGGTGTTGTTATGAAATTTTAGAGCTTATTTCCACTTAAGAAATCGAGTAGCATTTTGAGACGTAACATCAACACTCAGGAGACATCAATTACCGTCTGACTAATAATTAAGGATATTAAAGCTGAGATTGGCACGTGAGTTCAAAGTTTTATCCGCCATGACGCAATATTTTATTAATTTAATTTGTTTAATGTTTACAAAGGTTAAGACTTCATGAGCTACCAAAAAACTATACACCTATTCAAAAAAGGTTATAAAACTTCATTAATCATTTGAAGTATAGTAAATGACGACGAAAGCAAAGGTGAATACTGCCACATGTTAAGGATAAAATTGATTCAATAAATAAATAAAGAAAATTAAAAGCGTACACAGCTTTACGTGATCGTAATGAAGAATCAAATTACGTTACGTATGTAACGGTAAGTTCACAACAGGAAAATATTGACAAAAAACATTCTGTGAATTCCAACGAGGGCATAGCTCATAACAAGTGAAGTTTGTAGATCTGTCTAAGCAGACCTCTGTTGATTCGAGAATTTATGCTGGACTCTTGAAAAGGCTGTATTGCGACAAACCCGCTAAAGTGCTCATCATTTGCTGCTCATTTTTTGCTTGACAGTAGAGCCAATGGGTCTTTTGATAATGCAACTACAACTTCAGCCAAACGCGGCTGTTAAGTTGGCTGATTATCTGTTTAAAATATTTACTTCTTTGCTCCAAAATGCTATTATTATTTTTTCATGTATGACATCTCCTAATTAGATCAAAGATAAAGAGGTATGGCGGAATCGAGAAGCCTTAAATCACAGGATAATTCATATAAGTTCTCACTTAGAATAGGTCGATCGCGAACGATCTTGCATGCACCCTAAGATGAAAGTTTCAAAGAGATATACTCACGAGCTAATGAAAGTAATTAGGCTTTACCAGGCTTAAAGCTAGAACATTTGGCTACCGTATAAAACATTAGATTAAATGTTTCATTTTTAGAAAAATATACACTTCCTATAACATAATTATAGATTTTCTACGTCAACTTTCTTTTTGTCAAACAATATTAACTGCATTCAATACAAAATAACTTTCAATTTTTCGTTTTATATGCAACGATAGACCATAAATAACAACCCAAAAAAACAAGTCTTGCGTTACATCATTTTAAAAATAATTTCATTCATTTTCGTTTATTTAAAAAATATATTTCTATGCATAAATAAAACACAAGGATACTTAAAGATTATTCACATTCTCATGGTGTAACGCTACTGTCGGTGTTTCGCAGGGTGGCGTTCTGTCTCCATTACTTTTCGCATTATTTATAAATTCTATTTCTAGTAATTTACTTTCATCCTACCATCTTTACGCTGATGATTTGCAGACATACACTCATGCACCGGTTAGTATGTTGTCGAATGCACTTACTGTTATCAACTCTTATAAGTACGTGGAGTAATGACTATGGACTCAAAATTAACACTGCAAAATCACAGGTATGCGTCATAGGGAGTCCAATAATGTCTGCTAAAATTTTGTGGTCATTCTTATCTCCGGTTCTATTTAATAATATAATAATTCCGATTAGCAATCAAGTAAAAAATTGACAACATCTTATCTTGGAGGCCTCAAATTCAGGAGGTCAGCCGCAAAGTGTACGCTGCAGCGGGATCTTTGCGAAGGTTGCGAAACTGTTTACCAACATCTACTAAGACTGCACGGGCACAGACGCTCCTTCTTCCCATTATTGAATGGCGACGTCAGTTATCTTGACTTCACTGAAGCACAACTCGATAAACTCGAGTGTCTTAAAAAATTTTGTATCCTATTTATATTTGGACTACGCAAATATGATCACGTTTCCTACTTCCGTAAAAAGCTCAAGTGGCTGCCAATCCGATTTTGCCGTAATACTCATATCTTTACCCTTCTGCATAACATTTTGTTTAATCCATCAACCCCTATTTATCTCAAAGAACGTTTTAAGTTCCTTCATGACACACATTTGAAATGCCTGAGGATTTCTAAACTGGTCCCTGGTGTACAAATAGAATATTATCTATCTATCGATTCTCATTTACACTATAAATCGCATTATAGTTAAAAGTCATAACATATACTCAAGTCCCAATATACTTTTTCTTTATTTGTTTAGCTCTATTATACCCTTTAGCCTTAGATACTCGTACTTATCAGTATTATAATACAAGCTTCTACCTTTACTCAAAGAGTTCTAAAACCTTCAGAAGGACTGTGTCACCCTGGATACAACAGATTATGTGTATCTTATAAAAACCTAAAAGTAGAAGGATTTATAATTCTAGTTTCCAAATATAAACTTAAGATTTCTTCTTTCCATCTTACAAATTTACTCTCACATTTAATATTTCCGTCTATCTGACCCGTAAATGTATCTGATAATACGAAACTACTAAACAACAAAGACGGTAGGTGAAATAAGGTAAAATTGTATATTGCTTGTAATTAAATTAATAACATACATAGCCATAAACCACAACATCCTTGGAAGTTTCAAGTTAAACACACCCAAGTTCTCAGAAAAGGTTGTTAAAATAAAATCTATCAATAGCGATTATATCATCATCATATCCTATATCAAAACATACAAAGTTTGAATCACAAAGTTCAGATTTAACTCGTCGAGACATGCGCCCGCGTCACCGGGTGACACACGCAACCTTGTATTTGACTTGCCAAAATACAGTTAATTTTACCACTCTCACTGTCAACGTCGGTATCATTCAGTTTTCTTGTGCAAATTATAAAAAAATAGATTTTATACAAAATGTTAGAATAAATGATATATATTACAACAAACTTTTGTGTTCATCATCAGTTTTAGGATCCCGATTCAGAAATGGTGAAAAGAGACTTTTGTAGAATAGTTTTTGCTGTCTATTTTATCTGCACGTCTTCTCTCTAAAGATCGCGAACATTTTTCATATTGAAATTACACACTAAGGTACAAAGGTATCTAAGATAAGGCTTGTAAGTCAACAAAATATCATAATTTGGCCACTTCATATGTAAATATTGTGGAGAGAAGAGATCTTTCACAACACAGGTAAGGGAAATACTCCAACGGGTTATTTTATTAATATTATTGTATCCGAGGCGGTATTCGCATAGTCTACTCTCAACATACCCCTATGTTGGAATAACATAGGCGCTAAAAGATTGTTGAAGCGAATTCTGAACGGTACATTTCTGCCGATCTGTCGAACTCAGAATCAGGCGCATGGTTACGTGTACTCCCGTTATCTGACATGGGCACCTTGCTAGACGAAAACTCTTTGTGTCTGGCAGTGGCTTTTTGGGCTGGTCTACAGGGTGTATGAACGACATCGCTGCACCTGCGGCAATAGTAGATGCCGACGGCCATCATGGCACTGAGTTGTCGTCACTGCAGTTAACGACATAGTGCGAAAATTCTAATATGGCATGTTGAAGTCCGGATCTCCGCAGATCTGATGGTAAGCGGCCAGATGGCTAAACTTGAGTGACGTAGAAGAAAGGCAAGTGCTTGGTGTGGGGCCCTACGTGTGTTGGCACAATCGCGCCTCACAGCCGAGTCGCACTGTCCTGCTCCGCATGCGGCGACGGAGGATGCCGCTAGTAAGAAGAGACTTAAGTCCGCATCAGTGCAGTGGAGACGCATTAACTTTTTGTGCCCATTGCGGTGGAGATTTTGGACAGTTAGGGTGTAGAAGTCAAAAATCTGATGGCGGAGATTGGTCGCCGAGTTAGCAATAGGTATGGTGACTACCGTCCTTACTCATTCCTATTTTTAGTATTACAAACTAGTTTACAATTTTCGAAGATTTTATATTTCACAAATGTAAAGTATAGTTTCCTAGTTTTTTCCCAAGGTTGAGATAGACGCATGATGTTTGAGCAGTCCCATCGGTGTGCGATTTAAACTTGACCTTCTTAGTTATAGATATAGATAGATTAGCCCTGATTACAATATCGCCTTCTGTCTGTGACGGCTTAATAATGCAAAGTGTCTCCGTCCATGTTTATTACGTGTGGGCCGTCAGAGAAGACTACGAAAGAAAACTCGTAGTATAACAGCACTGCAAGAGAAGGTAAAGTTTGAAGCAAACTATCAAATCCGTCTGGATAACGTAGCATACTGGGCTAAACCCTCCTTACTAAGAAAAGGTTTATGAGGTCTAGGTTCAGCAGCGTACTACTGAAAGGTGTTGATTTATTCACCTTTTTGGCGAAAGGCGTAAGTTTAAATAAAAGTTTCTATAATATCCTCAAAAAAATTCAAATAAACAAAAACCTTATAACCAATAATAGTCGAAACCTTTACAATAAGGAAAAACATAATAATAACTATGTTTCCATATTTAGAGTAACTAACCAGGAGTATACATTTGCATTTAGCCAATTATAGATTGTATTTTTCATTTCAATTATTGATATAGATAGTACCACTCCATTGGATCGATGGAGATATTACTAAGATTCCACTAGCAGAGCCTAATAGTGGTATGAACAGATTAACTGTACCTGAACGACAAAAGTAAAATAATAATATAACGTGTATAGAAATGACGCTTTAATAGTCGATCTATCAAGTTAAAGTAAATTTGTTTTAGTCAAATTAAACTATGAGTGTGTAACTAATCTACAAATGGATGTAGTCAAAAGTGTTAAGATGCTTTGTCTATGCTTCAAAAACCCAAAAAGTTTTGCACCGATGGAGCTCAAATTTTGACACGACACACACAAAGCTTAAGAGATATGGTCTGTCCCTCATTTCTCATCTGTACAACCACAATGTGCTATGGCAAAGCATGGTAGAATATAGCTAATATATGTGTGTTCACCCAAAGCTCAGTCTTTGGTTAAGTTGTGAATTTGAAAGTAACTAGCAATCCTTTTTAAAATAAGAGTGTAAATCAAGCATCGCTGACAGTGCTCTTGCGCCGGCGCCATCCGCGTCGGTCCAACGTCGTGGGTGACCAACTTTGTCTAGACCGAAACCAACGGTCATGACTATTTAGGTAACGACATCAGTATTTACATATATTCCTAGTAAAACTATCCAGTATTTACAGGTTCCTTAAATAACTTTAGAGGGCCCTTAAATAACGAAGTGTGTGGCTCATTTTCATACGAAATTTATATTGGTGTAAAATTCTAAAGTAACTTGTAAAATGACAATTCATAATAGAATTTGTAGCTACAATTGATTATTATCATCCTGACTATGATGAGCATCTTTATCAGTTATGTCGGTCCTTCATCTGACAATCATTGAGGAGAAGAATTACACCTATCGTCAAAAGATGACGAGAAATCTATGATATGTAGGCTTATAACTTGAGCTACGAGCATGTTATTAATAAAGTAGAAGAGATATATTGCAGTTCGACAGGCAGTAAAAATAATTTCTGTTTGATTGCTTTTCGAAACGTGAACGCTTATGGAACATTATTAGTTATGATTAGGATCAACTTCCTTCTCCCAAAACTTAAAAAAAAACATACATAGGAAATGAATTAAATAACGCTTTAACTATAAACATAAAGATTGAACAGGATTTCTAGAAAACCGGAAAATTAAGTGCAGTTAACTCTATAAACCGTAAAGACTGAGTAAAATCTTAAGCAATTTCTAAAACGACTCATTCATATACTTAAATTGACTAACTTAAATGGTAGGTGACCGGACAAAACAAAATTTTTGAAAATGGCGAATGTGAAAGCCACACTTTCACTTTCAAATTTTAGCTATACAATTTTAACTACGTGTTTCACGAGCTCCAACAAGCTCCAATATAGATGTTGTGTCTGCGTGACGTATAATATTTTTTATTATAGATGTTATTATACTAACAACCTTGAGTGTTGTTTCCTTCGCATGTCGAGTTTCCTGATACTCAACTGAGAAACAAATGTCAAAATTAATAAAATAATTTGGCAAATGTATTTTTTGGCTTGTTAAATGTTTTTTTTTTGTTTCAAAATATTGGCCGGTTCTTCAAACAAAACCTAAGTCTTCTTCTATTGCTATGATTGCATATGATTCAATAAACGTATAGTAACAATAACAGCATGATACTTAGTAAGTGTTTCATTTTAATATTTGGTTTGAATTCACGGAGCATAAACGGTTCAGAATATTGTAAATATCTTCGTAGACGAAACGTAGACCATTTCTAGATAGACTCTCGTTACATCTTAGGATAATAATATTTTAATACACAAGTAAGAAACTTAGAGAAAACTATAATTATAAAACATTTTACACACAACATTTTTTGGGGAATGAAATCGATTTAATTTAAGATTTGTAAGAGGATCACAATCATTTCTTCTGTGTTTTACAAATTTCATTATTATCCTACGACATGTGAAACTTAGGATCTAACTCCATAGTATCTATCATAAGTCAATCGTAAAAGCGAAACAAATCTTGAAGATCAACATAATTATTAATTTTATAAACTGTGAATCAAGCCTGAAAACATCAATTGTGAACGCATCAATTACTTCAACTAAATCCATTAAAGCTAACTAACAAAGCTAGTCTGACATTCGGTCGTCGTAGTCACAATTAATGATCCCCAGACAGACAAGCAAACATTACACCTCATCGAGGACTAAACAAATCAGTTGCGATCATAGGTTTATATTTAGTGTATGATTGTAGCATCGTCGCCGTGTCGCCGTCGGGTCGCGTCGCCGTCGCCGACTCATAGTTAACCAACGGACGGCGCCTATGCTCATCAAAATAAATATTACTTCACACGTGTTCCTGTACTGTTTATGTCATAGTTAGGTGAATCATTAACGCTCTCTTCTGATCCGCAACCAGTAATATAATTAAGAACTGTAACGGCACTAAAAAGTTAAATCAAAAGTATTAAGAATAAAAAATATACCAGAATAAAATTTTTAAACTATGTGAGATTTAATAGTGAATCGAATTAAAAAGAAAAATCGAGATTTTTATAAAACTAGCAGCTGACCCGGCAAACTTCGTATAGCCTTATTTATTTTTGAGAATATTTAAATAAAATATGAATAAAATATTTTAGTATGCCCGTATCATTTTCCTGCAGCGCTGTAGGTATAGGACTAAGCATACTAAGAGAATATAACACCTCCTTCTTTTTTTCGTATACAAACCTTGTTCTGACAATAACAAATACTTTTAGATCTTTATAACTACGCAATGGATTTTGTTGCGATTATTTTAATAGACAGAGTAATTCAACCGGCAGATTTATATGTATAATACATCCATAATATAGTAGAGAAACACTGATAATTTTAAAGGTTTCTATTGTAATGTCGTAAATAATCTGGTTGTTTTGCGTTTACATTGCAAACGCTGGCTGAAGCCTACGAGATAGTTCAAAATAATGTACTACAGTATTGTACACCTTAAAAAGATCTACAAAAAACTCCGCGATGGTGTATGTCTATCTGTTAGGGATAACCCACAATAACCATTTTTATCCTTAACTTTTTACAAGAAATAATGGCTTATTTACGAAACGATTTTAACAGTTTGCCAAACAAAGATTAAGTGAAGTGTATATTTGTCTTATAAATTAAACCGTACACAACATCGGCAATATTAAATATATTCATTAAATATATTCATACTGATAAAACTCATATTTAGAATTGCAACGATTGGATTTTTCATCCCTGCAACTAGAAGAAGTTTATCTAGAAAAAATATCAATAGTTATCTTTGAGGGTTCAATGTTAGTCTCAATGCTTTAATTTGATCCTATTGAGCAATTCGTGTATTAAATAATTTTGCACAACATGTTTTAATTATTCTTTACTTTTGGAACCTGTAATTATTCTTTACTTTTGGAACCTGCTTAAGAGTATCTATTTTCATCTCAATGTTTATTGGTTAATCAAAAATGACTTTTATCCCAATAATTCCCTACAGCCCGCACAACTTTACTTCAGAACGACGTCAACGTGCAAATTGCAAAACTAGATCTATGAATAGATCTAAAATGGTTCTCCCACAAACAACTAATTCTAGTCAGCAGCGAGTTTAGACATGTCTATTTTAGTTAAACAAGTGCCGGCTAGAATAACCATAACACAATAAAAATATAACAGAAGCTTGGAGATAAAAATGAGTAAACCAATTCCTGGAACAACTGATCAAGTCGTCCATATACTTATTCCTAGTATCCAGTTATATCATTTCCATGTACTGGTATTTATATCCTTATTACGCTTTTGGCAATGATATTGATAGTGGTGTAATGAGTCAAACTATCCAGATAATGTAAGCTCGACAATGATTGTGCAAAGATATCGGTACGATATGCCATTTTCTACATCGACTACGATAGCGTCAATTCTTTATTTAGACCAAGTTTCTACTGGTTATCAAAGAATAGTCATAAAACCATATAATGTCACGCGTCTTTTTATTTGAACGCGATAAACAAAAGTATGTAATATTTTAATTCATTAGCGTCAGGGGCTAGTCAGTCGGGTCAGGCTGCCTCCGACGTCGTTCGTTCGTGGACGTCGGCGCCCATGGGAGGTGTTGTAGTGACGATCCGATAATGGATCAGGTCTCCAACCTCCTTGTCTAGATGAACCTATGTACAACTATCCGCGGCGCAGGATCGCTTCCTGCAAACCATGGCGCATGGGCATAGAGCTCTATAAGTTCCTTACGTGATTTATGAGGAAGCTTTAGGTGTAAAATCCATTATTATCTTCTTTAAGCTTTAAAATATAAACGTGGGTTGTTTATATTCGCATCTATATTAAAGGGAATGCAACTTACAGGGAGCCTTTATCAAAAACTAAAGCCATATTCAGATCTGGCAAAATCTAGATGACTAATAATAGTATTAAATAATAGGTATTTGAAACCCATTTACGATTTCATGACAAAATTATTGATATTATCTCCAATTTCAAATACTTTGTATATCTTGCGATAAGCGACGATCACTGCGACCTAAATAATATAGTGATTAGATGATAGATGTTGTGGTCGCATAAATTGCCAACTGGTGGATTATATTGTTAGAAAACGAGTGTGTATACAAGAAAGCCACTTAATCAATAATCGCAGGCATGAACGGAGCGCCATTATAAAAACAAGCGATACAAAATACTCGTAGGCTCGAGGCGCCAACGACAGCTGCATCCGAACACCCGAAACATATCCGAACAGCTGATGATAACACAGGCACACATAAATGAATCTAACAACAGAAGCATGGAGCCGCGTGTCGGTGTATCAACAAAAACACTATTTCGACAGGTGACATTACAAGTGTGACTACTCACCCTGGGAAATCCCAACATCATAGGGTTGTCAACATATCGTTATGTGTCAATAAACATTTAAGGTGAGTATAAAAAGTTTGTGAACAAAAGTAATGTGGCGTAACTTAATAATTTATTTTTTTCTTTACTTAAAGACTTTATTAAGTTTATTAATAAACCTACCTACTTGAGGTTTATTAATAAACTTCAACATGACCGAAGTTTATTACACAATGAGTTTATTTTTTGTTGGACGTATAAAGGTTGTATTTTCTAAAAACTTCAGAATAAGTAATAAAAATGGTATCAAGAGTAATAACGTGTAACCTAGGCTCGCTTTACCTGTTTATAAATATCGTGAGTGTGACTCGCGTAGAAAGGGTACGGTACCATTATCAAGATGAGCAAAAAAATCACGTATAGTGCATGTGAGCCGCCCTTAAATATTTATTTTATTCTGTTATTGCCGTTATAAAACGGCAACACGAATACATCATCTGTAAAAAACGACAGTTCGACAGTTTAGCTATCATGGTTCATGAGATGCAGCCTGGCGACAGACGACGGACGAACTGACGGACAGCGAAGTCTTAGTAATAGGGTTCTGTTTTTACCCTATACCCGGGTGCGCAATCCTAATTAGAAAAAAACTTGAGAGGTGTCAAGGGACACCCGGATGGAACGAAGTTCGAAATAGAAAGACGAAACGAAAATATCTGTGTGTGTCGTCGTCGTGTCGTGACAACAAATTGTGTCGTGTCAACAAATTGTGTCGTGACAATTTTTCCGTCTAGCCCCCTTACACAACGAGCCATAAGGAACTTCGTTCCAATAATAATAAAATAAAATAACTTTATAACGCCTAAATCACAATGATCAGCAGACGCATCAATAAAGATGTGGAGCAACTCAACCGAGGAACTGTCACATCAGCTATTATTTCGACAACCGACATTACAACCGCTCGTGACTCATTCCTTCGGGAAATCCCAATATTACAGTAGGGTTGTCACGTTGTAAATTATGTTTAACAATATAATTTGTTCGTTCTTAAAGTTGAATTATTAAAGTTTGATTATTACAGTTGAAATGCTAAAGAGAATTTTAGAATAGACAAGTGAGTAGATTCGCAAATTTAAATTTCTAGATTAATCAGAATATAAAGTGTGTGACGGACGGACGAATAATAATTTCAAAAAGCTGCATAAATTAGCAAGCATGTTGTAATAAATATTTATTAAATGACATAAATTATGTTATTACCATTCAGAAAATGTTTTTATTATTTTAATTAAGTAAATGTAATTGTAATGTCTCATTTAGATTATTTACTGAAGTGTTCATAACATACTAATTCCAGTTACAGTACAATTTGTTGTATTTATTTATTTATTCATAGCATAATGTTTATATTTTAATTTTAGTTATTTTTTTTCTTGTATATATATTTTTTGGATTATTTATTAATCTACAACTAGCTATAAGCAGGTAAGTTGGATATAATAAGGATATTTTATTTGAATGTGTTTCTCAGCCAAGACTGTACTCATTCTTAAACTACTATACATACCTATAAAAAAGGCGTGTATGCGATTCACACACGATAGAAGTGAAACTTTAGTAAATCGACAAAAGAATGAACCGACATTTGCTCTCTGGCTCAATAATTACAGGCGACTTTTTGTACTTGTGTCTCTTACCTGTCGTTTTTTCCGTTGCATCCGGTTTGAAATCACAATGATTCTAAAGAAGTTTCACTTCAATAATAGATTTATACGGCTAGTATGTCTTTTCCTATCAGCTTTTTATAATAGCTAGATTACATTAATTATTGAATATGAAAATCGCAATTCAAATCATGGGAGGTGGACCTTGAATTATAACACACGTGTAGCTCAATTTTTATTTTTTGTATAGCGCCACGAATTTAAATAACCAACAAAATTAGATAGTATTATAACGATCGTAATTACAATTAATGGTTATGCCATACGTGTACAATTATACATAAACAACACATTGTAACTCAATTATATTAATATGTTTGTCTATTTGACATGATTACCTATTCTACTTGACGTTGTAAAAGTAACGTCAGCTGTTATTTACATTCAACTGTGATATTTGAATAAATTGTATCAATTTATAACATATACTCTACTTTTTACAATCTAATATATTAAATTCTCGTGCCGCGGTGTTTGTTACCAAAGTCCTCTGAAACGGATTGACCAATTTTTATGAAATTTTGTGTGCATTTCGAGTAGGTCTCAGAATCCGCTAACATCTATTTTTCATACCCCTAAATGGTAAGGGTAACACACCCCTATATTTTTTAATTTTATTTTTATGGCAAAACAACGTTTGCGGGGCAGCTAGTTTATCTACATAATCTATAGTTATTTTACTAACGCTTCATGTACAAAAATGCTAAATAGTGGTTTTAATTTCTTCGACTGGTATAGACATAAATGTTAAATAGTGGATTTAATTTCTTCGGGTGGTATCGACATGACTGAATAGTACCACTACACTTAAGTAAGGAAATAAAACTCAATATTAAGAAGACACTGTGGAATAGTTATACAGCATATTGAAACCGGTGATTACTGCCCTCACAGAAAACTGAGTATATTCTGGAAAGAGTGAAGTTATTGGAAACCTAAATTGAACCATATATCTAAATTTAGTGAGGGGGGTGTCTATACTCAGAATGTACGTACTTCTTTTGTGTTACTTCACTATCGAGCGCCCCGTGTAGTCCTTTGTCCCTCATATCATAAACAAATAACAATGTTAAAACTAATTAAATTTTACAATTAATAATAAAAGGGTAAACATGAATGTTAGTGCAAACCCTAGAAGCGTTGTACCAACTAGAACAGTTGGTGGCTTCGTGCGTCAATGCCCCAAATACACGATACAGTTCGCGGTTAAGCGTTCTTCCGTGTGTCACATTAATGAACCATCTACTTGTGATGAGCGCTCATGATGCCAACTTGTTTGTTTTGATTAGGGTTTGGATATATGTGTTTATGTACGCAGTTAGATTATCTGTTTTGTTTGTATTTTTATGAGACATTGCGGTTTTATAAATATAATTACATTATTTTATTAGATATCAATTCATAATTCAATATTACATTAAAGTATATTTGATAATGAATTTTGAAAAGAAATGAGAATGAGACTAGGTAAGGTTTGCTCTAATTCAAACCGAACCTCATGAGCTACTTAGCTCAAGGCATAGAATAAAGTGACCAAACTAATCTTAATGTTGCTTTTAAAATAATTCGCCTCTCCTCGTTCTGCGGCGCCAGGACATCTAGTCTGGGTTGTCGAAACGTTTGTTTGGCCAAGCTCTAAGTCCTTGGCCCAGGAACATGTCAGTTATCGCGGTAAAAAGTAGCCATTATCCTTCCTAAAGAATCAAAGCATCTCCATGGCAAATTTCATTGAATCAGTGAAATGGTTTAGCAATGAAAGCTTAAGAGACACGAGTTACGTTTTGACTTAAATTATAATATTAGTACCTATTACTAAACTGGAAGTATGAATTAACAGAAGACATTCCGTTTAACAAAGTTTTATGATTCATGTACCTACCTATTAATTACATGATATTATAGCTAAAATGGAAAAAGTATCACAGGTTTTATGAATCACCTGTCATGTCCTTAGCTACTGACAATGTCACATTGATTCATAGTTCAAGCTTGCGGCATTATAACCTCAACGAGGTTTAACCTTTTTATAAAAATACTGACTTGAATCCGCATTCATACCATTCTTCTGTTGTTTTAGACTTATTTACAGTCAGTTTATTAAAAAACAAATAGATTGGGGGAAAAAAATGTTAATGGAGGAACGTGCACTTGTTGGAAATAGTGCAAAAAGTTAACATTCTTAAACGTAAATTCGCTTATTTTGTAAAAGGTCAGAAAAAATTAAACTTTAATTGAAAGTGTCCCCCGAACCCGAAGTTTATGTGTTGAAACGTCATATTACAAAATCATTCTGGAAATATGTAAATCTATACTAGTATTATAAAGCTGAAGAGTTTGTTTGTTTGAACGCGCTAATCTCAGGAACCGCTCGTCCCATTTGAAAATTTTTTTCAGTGTTGGATAGTCTATTTATTGAAGAACGCTATAGGCTATATATAATAACGCTACGAAAAAATTGGAACGGAGTAGTAATGAAGAATGTTACAAAAACCGGGGGAAAATATTACACTACGGGCAATAAGAGACGTAAACGAGGTTGCGTGGGTCAGCTAGAAAGTATTAAGTATCTGGTCAAATAGCGCATTGTCTTTTAAAATTTTTATTATTTGATTAACTTTCTTGCAATCTGCATTTTATTTCTTTTTGGCCAACAAAAATACTATACTTTTTTAATGCTGTAGACACAACATGAGTCAATGGCTCAATTAGATCTCGTATACCTATTTGTGTATACTTGTATAAGACGTGCTACAACGAATCATCCAAAAACAAATAATTCTTCAAGATATTAACTCTAAAGCTAGCTAAGAAATAATTGGTTTTCTTTCTTTGCATAATATTTCCTTTATAGTGTTGCTTTTGTTGACTTAACAATGTCAAACTTACGGCTCAATCCTACTCAAATGTCTCCCTTAGATTGTGACTTTATCATTTAGGAAATTACTGCTTTCCTGCCGTTTGCCAATCCTGATTGTTCTTAAGATTCCGTACACAAAGGGTAAAATGTGACTCTTTAACTTAGACTTCGCTGTCCTTTTGTCTGTCCGTCCGTCTTTCACCGGGCCAAATTTTCAGAGATGATGTAGGTATTTCTGTTGACGCTATAACATGAAATACTAAAGAACAAAATAAAATAAATATTTAAGGGGGCTCCCATACATTAAACGTATTTTATTTGCCGTTTTTATAGATAACTAGCTGAACCTCGCGGTGCTACCCGCGGTATTCAGAGGGCGGGCAACGCCTTGAGGCGAGCTAGTATCTTTAGAAATTGTAGCCTATGTGTTATTTTGATGTAAAAGCTATAAATTTTCATCAAAATCCATTCAGTAGTTCCATCCAACCGCGTGTATGTCGGATAATGTAATACGCCTACTTCGGGTTATTATTTGTGAAATACATGCCTATGAAACTTACAAATAATGTGGCTTACTATCGGCAAAGTAATGTTTAATTATATCATCAGTTCACTAGATCCAAAGATTATCGCTACAACTTCACAAATTTTACCTCTTTATAATTTTACTAGCTGACCCACGCAACCTCGTTTGCTTTCTTCTATTGTCCGTAGCTTGAAAATTTTCCCCCGTTTTTGAAACATTCTTCATTGGTGCTCCGCCTCCTCCTCCTATTACTCCTATTAGTATTAGCGTGATGATATATAGCGTATAGCCATCCTCGATAAACGGACTATCCAACACTGAAAGAATTTTCCAAATCGGACCAGCGGTTCCTAAGATTAGCGCGTTCAAACAAACAAACAAACTCTTCAGCTTTATTATATTAGTATACCTAGATTATTATTACAGATTAGTATAAAGTTGGAGAGTTTGTTTGATTGAACGCGCAAATCTCAGGGACTGTTGTTCCGATTGAAATCTTTTAGTAATAGATAAAATCGATCAATATCTACTAATATTATAAATTCAAAAGTAACGCTTTTATGGCTATACCACTGCACAGGTTTCAAAGAACTTTAACTCTTGACGAAGGACAGAAACTACTATTTATACTCGATAACTGAAATACATTACACGCGGCTTGCGGAGAGGCAAAAGCTACCATTTAATTTTCTTCTAAAATACTTCTCTAAATTTTCCTACCTAATCCCTTTTGTATTTGTATTTGGCAAAACAGTTGTTAATATTCTGACAATATGAGTGTTTATATATGTATATAGCTTGTATATATTTGTGCATGATTTCTGGTGTCTTACGTTTGCATTCTTGCTAAGGTATTTTCCATCATACCTATTGGGTTAATGAACCTACTAATACAAATGAATCATAGGATTTTCCACTCTAATTGTGGTATACAGGGTTTTTATTCTTTTAAACTTATTTATAGGAAACACTGTAGGTTCTAGTAAGAGGTGAGTCATATTGTTGTAAAAACAAACTAAACCACATTAAATTAACGTCAACTTTTGTAATTTATTGATCTAAGGTTTTAATTATTTAGTTTCCTATATATGGTTAAAGTTAAATTGCTAAATGCTTTGATTTTAAGTAGCTCAAAATAATTAGTTAATACATATATAGGTAAGTACCTAATTTTTTTGTACTTTTTTACATGTCACACACCACTTTAAAATTACGCCCTTCGTTAACTGAGTGCAAGTCGTTTTTATCCGTTAAAGGATAAAGTAAATTGAATTTAGAACATCATGTGCAGTAAGTGTGTGAATTCAAAACATAATTAAACCTATTTACTTCTACCTCCATGGTACCGAATCTATCATACAACCTTTTTTAATTTGTTAAAAACTCAGACTCTGAACCTTCTTCGTGTAGTTTTTTTTTAATTTGCCTTGCCCGCGCTTTTTTCTTTTCACGTCATAATGTAGTACCTAATAAATATTCGCTCGCTGAGGTGGGATGAAAAGTTACGTGTCGCACTGTAGTGCAAAAGTTTTTCCCCTCGTGCTCTTTTGATTCCCTTGCTAACCAACCGCTCAGGATTCTAATTTTAGAATCCTTCGCTTGCTCGGCCATCAAAATTGAGGACGCGGTTAAAAAGCAACTTTGCACTCTTGTATGACAAATAAGCTATTTGTTATACAAGCAAATGTTTTAGAGCCTGCCAAACAAAGCAAATCTTAAAGCGAACAGTTCTGTCTACTACCAACACTAAATCACTAAAATGAGTAGATTTATGCATTTTTTATACACACTCAAATCTTTATACCCGGAGTAATATATATTTCTAAACATCTGTAGTACTAATACTATAGTATATACTAATGATTGTTCTCATTTCAATCTAGGTGGCAATCGAATTCGCGAACTTTAATTTAGCAGCTAGCATAACTTACCACTAACCCAATATCCTATACATAAATAAGTATTCCAAACTCCACACTCTTGCCTTGCTTAAAAGAGTAACAAAGAATTGCCGTTCTGAATATATAATTATGTATGAATCGTATTTTCTTGCAAAAATGTTGTCGACACAATATGTTAAAAGGTCAAACCTGATTCGAGAAAAGTGACATCTTACTTATCATAAACTGAAAACGGTACAGATTTGTGTGGGCTGTAATTGATGTTACGATGTAAGCCTCTTTAGCCCAAACACATTACTTTCCCAGCCTTTTGTTCTTAGCTTAAAGGTTACTTATATATACTACATACCATAAAGATACTTAGGGCAAGCAAAACTAATTTCTGTTTTTATTTTCCTGTTCTTTTAATGCAAAAATGTTATTTTTCTACTTTTATCCTGTTACATAGGTACTTTATAAAGTTGATTAACACAACAGGAATAAATAATATCAACTTTTCTCAAATTTTGGAAGGACTGCTGGATATAAATATAACCAATTACAGTTATATAAGGTCAAGTACTGAATTTGGAATAAATAAAGAGTGTAATGTGGGCTGAGACCGCGTCGAAGTTGAGAGCAAAGTTTTCATGCCAATGGAAACATATTCTTTATACACTTTCACAGATAGATCTTGAAAAAATTAGAATTTGCAAATGTATTTGCAAGTGAAGAAACGACTGGTTTACAAATTACCAGGTATTTTGTTTGCCCTGTGTACATGTCAAAATGCGAATATTCGTTGTAACTAAGCAAATTTGACAGCTCTCCATTAACATATATCTGTCTTGGAGGCAACGGCTTGGGAAAACATAATACAAAATAATACCTGACAAGGAACAGTGCGATAACAACGATATATAAAGGTCAGAGCTATAATCTTAAATTTCACCCACTACGACAAAGTTCAAGGGGTTAGAATCCCACGCATTTGAAATTAAACGCACGTTACACCATGACGAAACAGTTCTTGGAATAATTGCACTCTTTTAAGTTCATGCACGCGAGTCGCGTCACGAACCAGTACTAAACGGATGACACGTCATAGTCGCAGAGTGACGTCATCGGTGCCCTATGTCAATCGGTCAGCGATTAGGTCAAAATAAAGGTTATAGTGTTTAACATAACACTACCCTATTCATTATGTCATCGCTTATTAGCAACGTCTTATACACGCACGTTTAGTACACACGGCAAAATGATGACCAGACCGACATGACGCCGTGGAGAAAGTTAAGGAGTATAAATATTTTAATAGCATGATATGAGTAGCTCAAAGGGTAAACGGAAATATCGGAAACCTAGTTTTCCTATTATCTAAAATGCATATGTTAATATAATAATAAAAATAAGAACGCCAATTTAGTAAAATAATTGTTCGTCAACATATATTATAAACATTTTAAGTGGGTTTGTGTACGCTTCAAAAACTCAAAAAAATCTGCACTGACAATGAAATGGTACTTAAATGGAAGGAAAGACCTGGGATCATATCGACAAATGCTTAGCGACTACGTCAATAACCTACATAATAAACTTACTTCAGTAAGTAGGTACACTTTATTTTCAGCTGTACATAAAATTTTAAAATTAATTTTCAACAGAATTGACTACAATTACAATTGGTACAAACAGCAAACGAAATAACTAGAGACTACAATGAAGTACAAATGATTTTAATTTCAAATGCAAATTTCTTTTTGCATGTGTGAAACGAGTTGATAACGTATAATAATATACACACTCATGTAAACCTGACTAGGTATTTTAAAGTATCAGTAAAAGAAATGCTGCAAGTACATTATAAAACAGGGGTAGTCCCTCCTCTAAGTTTTGTTCCAAGCCGAGTTGGGGTCAGTTTTGAGTCTACTATGACACGGCTAAACTTCTTTTTTTATGTCACCTCCACATAAGGCTGCTTCATTACCCATTTGGTATAATAATATCGAAATTCTATAGCAGAAATATTGTAGTTCTTTTTAGGGCTCCAAGAAAGAAGGAAATAAAAGATTACCCTAAACGTTCGTATAGTAAGGCTACAATTCGTCCGGATTTTCCCGGATTTGTCCTTTGTTTAGAGGGCATCCGGGGAGCGTCCGGCCGGGGTTTTATTCGTCGGCCGGATTTTCATTCACAGTCCAGGTAAGCCATCATAGGTCTTTTAATTTATTAGACTGCACTTGTGCACTCTTAACCGTGAAATATTTGGAGGGCAGATATTGCAAAAAAGTTACATGTAACAACTCGGACCAAATCATTTGCTACGCAATATGCAAATATGGACGCAAGAAAGAATTCCTTAAATATAGCTTAGCATAAATTTATTACAGATATTCTATGTTCAAAATATGGCTACTGCTGACTGACTGCTATGAACTAAACTTAATTAAAATTTAACAATTCTTTTTAATTCGACTAAATTCAATAAAAAATATGAAAGTGTACGGGTTTTGGGCTCAAAAATCCGGGGATTTTACGCTTGTTGTCATGGATTCTCAATTTTTGAGATGGCAACCCTATTGTAGTGCAACCGAGACCGACGGAGGCTGGCTAGATGCGTTAAGAATACTTATACCTCCATAGACCTAAAAAGACGCATCTTATGAGTATCTTATACATATTTCAAGTTTCTCAACTATAAATAATAGATCCCTCTAATATGTATTGACGGCAAGATATCAGAGTGAACGGCCTAACATACCGCTCTATATATTCTTGATAACAAACTATTATTATTATGTTTCCACGCACTCATTTAGAAGTTAGTGATAAGGAGTTTTCAGTCCGAATTTGAGAAGCGCGACTGATCTAATACTTTTTTATAACTGCATACAGCAGTTTTTATGTCTTTCGCGAAATAGATGTCATATATGGAATGCGTTACTGGAGCCATACTACATTAATATGCAAAGAAAATTCAGGGAACATATCATAAATGAAATACTGTCATATTTACATGTTAAAAATTACAAAAAGCAAAAGTTTTTAAGCAACATGCGATAACTTATGTTAAAAATGGTTATATAAGTCAGCACCTGGATGGCTGCTTTGCTCGCTATTTTTTTTTGGTAAATTTTCTAAAAATGAATCTATTTATTGCCCCCGAAACTCCCTGCATACTTAACTCCGCGAAAGTCACTGGAGCCGTTACCGACGTCCAGATTATATGCATACAAGGCAACACACTTGTAACGCCTCTGGTGTTGCGGGTGTCTATGGGCGGCGGTAATCGCTTACCATCAGGCGATACGTCTGCTCTTTTGCCCGCTATATAATAAAAAAAAAATTGTTCGTTTAAAGGTATTAGATAGATATATATATATACTGTATACGTTTCGTCTGTCTTGGTAAGTCTTTGACAAAGACAGTCGAAGCTTATTCCCAGTGACTGAGCTTTAAAAATTAAAACACGCTTTAATGAATTAAAAGATTAACAAACTAATATTGGATAATATAACAAAAAATTCCGTCGGCGAGAAAATTTAAGTATATGTACTTAAAAATTACAAACGTGATTTTAAACGTTATAATATTTGTATACCTAGTTTCAATTTTACAATTAAGACAAACGACACCACCGAGCCAAAATCCATCAAGCTGTTTAGAATACAATGAAATATACATACATTCAAAAGACATAACACTTCTTTTAACGAAATCGGCAAAAAACATCAAACATAAATTACATACATATTAAGTTTACCTTTAGCGACAGTTGTAGGATCTGCAGACATTTTAGAGTTCTCTTCAATATCACTAAGTGAGACGACACTCGACAATCACGCCGTTTCACTCTTAATTCATATATCTACTAGAAATTGAAATGTAATCAACACAATCCTAATAAATGTTTATACATTATTGTTTTTCTATTTAGCAGTTCTTAATATTTGCGCGACACCTTGAAATTCAGGCCTCTACGACTATATAACATGAAATAGTTCAAATTATGTGTCCACGGTAAATTTGTTTACAATCGTAGGACATTCCAGGTGTTGCGGCCGGGATCGTCGGGGTGCGAACGTGCGCTCCCCGCGAACAGCCGACAACGACTGGTGCGGTCCGCCTCTACTGGGGTGGTAACGCGGGGTGGAACCAGTGGTGGGAGAGAAGGAGATGCGGCCAGGAAACACAGCCTCCGACCAATAATAATTATATATGTAAGGGTTGGTGCTATTTTTAGAATGAAGGCGCATACGTAACCGTTTTGTATTGCAAAGTTTGTTATGCTATCAGCTCAGTAAAAATAACTGGTGTGCAGTACGCAGTGTGTAGGTACAGTACACGTTATGTTCTGAACGTATCTATTTGTGGAACTGTTATGCTGTTTCTCTGGTTTCGCAAGTTTAATGTTCACGTTTTGCATGTAGTTATGGCACTTTGTTAGAATACTTCATGGTTTTTTGTTGTGACACCTTGGCAAGGAACAGGATTAGCAGGGGCTTGGGCCGCTGTTCGATTATCACTTTTACCACACAAACACATCCTAATATTAAAACATTAGAATTACAGATAAATTCATAAAACTTTATATTTAAATAATATACATATATACAAATATATTTTAAGTAAAAATAAAGTAAGTGTCAATAAAATCTTCCACCTTTTAATTTATAACTGAGGATAATAATGATATCTGGCACACCGCTCCCAGCCATCCCCTACACAGTCTTCCCTTGCACATCTCCACTGCATCCTCAATTAGCCCATAGATTCATTTTCCCTCTATCGGTTAACTCTGACAAGTTCCAGGCCAATATAACATCTGCGTTGTTATAGGAAACCAAAGTAACCCAAACAAGGTAGTGGCTCTACAGCGACGCTGATTTCAGCAAGGCAGGGCCGGCTCGACCGGGGCGGTACTACCATCGCTCAGAAGATCAACGTAAAATGACAGCGTTCGTGCTGTCGTGTTACGTTGGTGTGTATGAGACTGACGGCCCAATGATGCAGAAGCGTCACTAAGCCGCCATGGTGTGGGTCACTATGCTGTGTTGCGTGGCGACTTCCACATACAATGGCAAATAAAACCCTATTTTTTCTATTTTAAGGAAGTTTTTGATCAAACACTTCAAGCAGATTAATCTCATTTCACAAAAGGAGCTGATACTTTGAAAAAGGCAAGATGGCAGGAGAAGGAAGATAGAGAATTTAATTATATTAAATTAGCGAAAAGCGGATTTATTGGCCGCGAGCTTTAAACCGTCTTCAGGAAACTCGTGGGTGTATACTGAACATCAAAAGAAAGCTTTTACAGAAATTATTTACCGAAGTAGTAAGGAAATTCTAATGGCAATTTTTTTAAGGTAATAAAAGTAAAATATGAAAGATACTTGTAATAAAATTACGCCCACGATTTCATCCTTATAAAATGTGTTTTTTTAAGGTATAAGGAGCGAAAGAATAGATGGTTCAAATGTTGAAAAGTGCTTACATAGCATCGGGCCACAACTGAAGGGTAATAAGTTCGTTCTACGTCTTTGTGTGTCGCTTCCCTCTGTTTTAATACTGGAGGGGAGCTGTGAAAACATTGATGTTCTCCTAGCCGATTACGGCCACGGCGGCCAGTCTCAACGGAGACCAACTACGCAGGAGATATTATAGTGCCCTAGTGTGTGCGCAAACACAGGTGCACTCTCTGTTCCCTCTCTCTCATAATCCGATGGGACGGTTTACCGACACGACCGGGGAGAGATCAGGTGCAGGACCGACAGTTCTACGTTCTAGTACCTACCGAGGCACGGGGTTCAGACCCCAACTTCCAAAGTTGTTATTAAGTATTTCTATAATCAGAAAAACTCAATAACACTTTTGGCCCGACCTGGGTATCTATCCCGAGACCTCTTGATTGGCAGTCGCATACGTCAACCGCTAGATGCAGGCAGTGAAAACATTATCAATGCAACGAATGAGTTGCTAGATACCTCATTTGTATTTGGCGGTATTCAGTTGTTTTAACCGAAATTCATTTGTTTTGGCAATGTTCGTCCATCCGACTTCCTATATATTCAGATCTTACACAAACTACCCGCTAAGTGTGTCGAATGCTATTGCAATGTATTGCAAAAAATCAAATGATGTCATTTTAGTTTGGTCTTGAGTTGGCTAAATTCGTGCTGAAATCAGCGTGGCTCTACTACCTTAAGAAACCTGTCCTATAGCCTGATAAATATTATAAAAAAGGACTTTTTAATTAAATATTACGTTGTAAACTTTAACTACCATACTACTCGTCTACTCGTTTTGACATATGTACATGTATACATACGTACTAAGACATGTACGTATACCGAATTAAGAGAAAGGATAAGAAATAAATTTATATTCTGATTTGTAATTGCTTGAGATGTCATACTCGCTATTTCTCTTATATGTATACCTATTAAGGTAATCAGTGTTCTTGAAGAAGACTGAATGTCGCCTCACTCAACAGTTGTGATTGGTTAAACCTATTGCTTTAGTCTATTGTTTCCGAAAGAACAATAAAAGATGTCTGATTCGAGTAACTTTAGATGTTTGCCAAAAACTCTGGCACCGAGGTGAATAATCTTCTTATATATAAAAAACAACTGCTGTTCGTTTGTCTCGCTGAAACTCGAGAACGGATTTAGCTGATTTTGGTTTTGAAATGTTTGGCGTAGACCAGGGAGGGTTTAAAGGGTGTAAAGTTCAAAATAACTTGAAAATTCAAATGTCACGTATACGATTTAGCAGGCCCAGCTATTACCTCAATAAAAGTACTGCCAACATACTCCTATACATGAGCGAGCCACAAAGTATATAGTTGTTTAGATGTGATATATATTTATGGTTTGTAAATTGAATATAGATAAAAATTGATCAGAGCGCAAGAACTTATCAGTTCTTCAACCTGAAAAAACGACCCATTGTACCTAGTTAATACATGAAAACAGTCACTATGTGAAATAAATAAACATAAATTAAATGAACAAAGCCTGAGCAAATGATCCATAAAAACTTTTATAACAAAGCTTAGTTACAAAACAAAATGCAATCGAATTGAGAACCTTCTCCTTTTATAAAATCGACTAAAACAAAAACAATCTTTCTCATTTGTAGAATGACAAATAAAAATTACCTCCTATAATCGTTAAAGTGTTAGATTGGGTTCGGAGACCAAAGAACATCGAGTAGGTCGCAAACGCAAAACATTAGAGGGTGTCAGTGCTCCAAAAATATAAATAAAGAGGTATCAAAACTTAAGTTGACCACAGATAGATAGCACTTTTAGTGGACGGACGCTGGACGCTTACAAAATACGTCAATCTGAACAAAAGTCTGTCTTACAACAATTTATGCTTACCCACAAATAAAATGAGCAAACTTTGAAGATACATTATATCAAGACATTATAAGAACGATCCGTCACCTACTTCTAGGAAACGTATTATAAACATCCCCCCGATTTCTCAGAATCACCCTACCTCACTCCGCCGCAGGGCCCGAGCGCCCCTGACTAATACCTCCCCACGGCCAGAGCCACGCTGCGTAGGCGTGTGTTGACAAACGATGTTGCTGTGTCTATTTTTGGATCAAGCTCTGCCACGCCCATGATCCCCGCGCGCGCCTCTTCACCTCCCGGGGCCCAGCCCCTGCCTAAATGTGCCCTTGACCTTCGGTAACCAAACAACCGCAGTCACAACAAGCGGGGACACTTGGAACATCATTTATTTTACTGAGCCCAGATTTTTGTTTGTTTTTCATTGGAGAAAGTTTGTAAGTTTCATGATCGGCTTACGTCTGGCCTATAAGTTCTACGAAATACTAATAAGGCTTTGTCTCGATAGTATTTTAAGGTAAACAATCGTAGACTGGATAGTAAGCTTCATAATCGAGTGATTTGTAACAATCTTACAACTAATGTGATTAATAGTAACTTGTGTATTGAAACAATTATGCAAACTCAATATAGAAAATCTTAATCGATTTTTTTTTCTATAACAAAGCTTTCGCAGCAGAAGTGTGTAACTCTATTAGATGCACCGACAAGGTGACGACCCTTTCAAAATATGCCTTGTTGTATAGAAGAGACCTACGTATATTTGAATGTCAAATACAAGAAGATGTGGAAGATGATGGCCTCACAAACAATACATTATAAATAGGTTTAAAAAACTGCCACTCCCTTTGCAAGCTTTACAAAAACATTTTCTAGATGAGCACAAGTGTCTCTAAGTAAATCCCTAGTCCGCTACAAATGTACACCTGTCACTCAACCCAAGTTTAAGGTTAAGGTTTGAAGGTCGGTAACGGTCTGGAAAAACCGTAGGCGTCAGTTTGCTTTAAAAGTAGTGTGAGACAAAAAGCTTCGTGGAAAGCGCCCACTTGTAGAGAATTTTTTATGAAAGTAAAGCGAATGAAGGTGAAAAGCTTCTTCACTACATAGTATAAAACAAAGTCGCTTTTGCTGTCTGTCTGTCCCTATGTATGCTTAAATCTTTACAACTACGCAACTGATTTTGAAGCGGTTTATTTAATAGATAGAGTAATTCAAGAGGAAGGTTTACATGTATAATACATGCATAATATTGTAGAAAAACACTGATAATTAAGAGGTTTCTAATGTGATGTCGTAAATAAACACATTTTTTTGCGCTTATATTGCAAACGCTGGCTGCACCCTACGGGATAGACCTAAATAATGTACAACAGTATAGTACACCTTAAAAAAGTCTACAAAAAAGTCCGCAATGGCATATGTCTATCCATAATATCCATCCCACAATAACCATTTTTTATTTCTTTCCTTTTACGAGAAATAATGGATTATTTACCAAGCAATACAGCATTAATCATTTTCCAATTAAGTACCTTAAATACATTGGGCATTTAATATTGATCAATAAGGCCCCATACAGTTTCTAATTTAAATGAATATGTTCGAAGATACTACAGATTTAAAATGCACGTGTCGTGTCGTCGTTGGGTGCATCTGAAATCCAACCGTGCATAGCCGGGGCGGATCGCTAGTTTTACATAAATCCTTACAGTTTTGTGAACAGTTTTTAATTATAACCTTTTTCATGCAATAGCTGCCAAAGTGTGGGTCGCCATGCTGCATTGTCCCTATTAGCAGTGAGGATGGTGACCACCACTCCTGGATTCTGCTCGTGTGCTTTCCATCAGGCAGAGCAGAGTCATTTTGGTAGCTAAGACATAAAAAAAAAAAAAGTGATTTTACACTGGCCAATGGAAAGCATGAATAGAATCGAAGAGATAATACTTGTCACGATATTATCAATATTGTTCATTAAAAGATTAACAAGCCGTCGATTTATATTTCAATGATTTCTTATCATCGGTGCAGGCTCGTATCTTTTAAATATATACTGCTTTACGATGCCACTTGACGTATTTAGGAGGAAGGAAAAACCCAAAATTTTATATTTTTAGTGATACATTGAGTCATTTGTAGATAACGCGTGTTTGTGACATAAGTTGTTGATTATGATGTATGTTTCCATGAATAAAAACCTTTGACTGTTAGTTCTTTACCTAGTATAGTTTAGTAAAATATGAAAAGTACTTCAATCGTGAATAAATATTAATAAATCTACTGTCATTGCCCTATCCGTCAGACTTTTCAAACGAATCTTGTGAGATAAAATCGAGGGAGTTTATATGACCACTGAGGAATTACACTATCCGCCTCTTACCCCCCCATCATTCTAGATCGGCTCCAAAATGCGTAATTAACCGAAGTAGTAGGTACCTACTAGTTTCAGCACGAATACGCAGATTTACAGAGAAACACTATAGAACAATTCTTTCGTCGTTTTTCGCAGAGAAAGTAATGTTATTGGAATCCAATCTCCCCACTCTCCCCCTGATAATTAGGGGGTCGAAATGGAGGCAACCTTCTTGTGTCTTCAAAGTTATTGGTAGCTATTTACTTGTTTAGTCACTTATGTCAAATAAAAAAAAATGTATCCGAACTACACAAATATATAAACTATTATTTCGACACGTCAATTAGAAGTTACTTTAAAATAACTTACAAGATTTGTTTACATATACGTACTTACATAAGTGTACGTACGATAACATAATATGTTACCTTTTCATTGTCAGCCGTAGCCTACCGCCTATTACGTGATCGCGTTAAGTCCCATACGTACACTTAATTATATTTCACAGAACTAAAGCTTGAAAAATAGTAATTGTTTACATAGTTAGTTAATTAGTCTGTTCGTTGGTTAATTAGTAAGAACAATTACAAGTATAGTTTTAAGTAAGTCTTCTAAGGAGCGTTTGTATGTGTGTGTGTCTTCTGTCTCTGTGAATTTTACTTAAAACTTCACCTGGATACGGATTACTCCATAATTTTTATTCTGGATCGGTAGGCAGATCACACTTCAAATAACAAATACTTCTTTTTTTTTACGTTTGGCAACCCCCTCGAGCCGACACCCCGTCGGGGTTTGCCGAACCGACTAAAACCACACGGTGTGCCACTCTGCGCCTGAGAAGGGAGTGGTCCGGGAACTGCAGTTATTAACACGACCGGACCCCGAAACAACAAAAAAAAACTCCATCTAACGTTTAATAAGTACCTATCAGATTTCAGATAAATTGCCGTCTAAAGTTCTAAACTAATTGTCAATACTTATCTGTGCTTTATTGTCGAGATAAGAGGGAGGTGAATTTGTCTTCCCAATCAACGTTCGACAAATATTATTACATGCGGCGCCACTAACGTGCAAACCTACAGACCCTGAACAAATATTTGTGCCCCGGAGATGTCTCACGCACGGCGAACACGCTTCGGTGTTGCCAGAATTAGAAACCTTAATTGAATTAAATGATGCTATTGCCGTCAACTTATCACATACAATTTTAAATACTTTCCTATCTTTATAAATTAAAATGAATCACAAAAATGTCGCCCATAACTTTCGATGGACTGCACCAAATTTTTTTTTTAATTTATTTGTTATTATCAGGACAAGGTTTGTACCTATAGAACAAAATTTAAAGAAGGAGGTGTTCTCTTAGTCCGCTTAATTCTATACAGCGGTGCTGCGTGAAGTTGACACGGGCTTACTAACAGATCTTTTTCGAAAATTTTGAAAATATTCTCAAACATAAATAAGGCGATACAAAGTTCACCGGTTCAGATAGTTATAAATAAATCACGCTCATCGCTATACAATATTCAACCTGGTGGAAATCGAATCCACCACCATCGTCTAGCAGTCAGGTTCGCTAACCACTAGAACTAGGCCAATAGACCCGTAGAATTCAGTTTAAAGGGTTACGGTGTACCTTATCACGTTAAGTGGCCTATGAAGTGCTTTATCTTCTTTGGTATCTTGATGGTGTTAAATTATTCATACCTAATTAAATATTTATTTATATCGCGATAAAGGATTAGCAGTTACTCTGTTAGTTCGGTGTGTATTCACTAGATGGCAGTAAAATATGTTTTCTTTCACTTTCTATGGAAGACGTCACAAAGCTATGAAGTAAAACAAATAAATTCACATCATTCTATAAAAAAACAATCTAATGTACATCGTCCTACGAGACATAAATTTCATCCCCATCATCTAGATGGTTGGCATTCCACAACTGTGCGCTTTTCCCGAAACTTTCTGCCGCGCACAACAAAACTGTGGAATGACCTGTCGCCTGTGGTGTTCCCGAACCAATACGACCTTCAAACCTTCAAGAAAAGAGCGTACTCCTTCTTAAAAGGCCGGCAACGCACTTGTAACGCCTCTGGTGTTGCGGGTGTCCATGGGTGGCAGTAATCGCTTACCATCAGGCGGTACGTCTGATCGTTTGCCCCCAATACAATAAAAAAATAACGCGTTACACGAGTTATCACTTCTAACATTACTTATTTATTATCTAAAACAAGGTAAAAAGGCATAAAATGTTTGTTTTCCGCATTTCTCCGTAACAAATTACGTAATCATTATCATCAATCCTTAATCTAGAAACTTTATTATAAATAACCCAAATTGCATCATTACTTAGTGATGTTATTGAAAAAAATTATTATCAGATATATAACTTCCTTCCTTCTGAACAGAATTTAAAATGCACATAAACCAGTAGTGCCTTTTCGTATATTTTTATTAGGCAATAGCCTTGCCGCCTCAAAGATACGAGGACTGAAGTGATAGTTTTTTTATTCCCCATCCCCCAAAGGCTGGCAATGCACCTGTGACGCCTCTATGACCATCAGGCGATACGTATGCTCGTTTGCCCGCTACTCAATAATAAAAAAAGGAAGGCTTTGCAAGAGAAGCTTAGCATCTATGAAAAAGTTGCAAAAATGTTCGGAGTAGTGGTTTAAGCACTAGCAGCTACTCCAAACATTCGCCAAACTAAACAAGTCTTCACGACGTTTTCTACTCATGTTTCATGCTCATTGTTGTAATAGGATAACACTTTCTGTGATCCACAAATTGTTGTTATGAAACTGGGTTATCTATGTGTCCGTTTTATGTACTTGTCTTTTCTAAAAGCAAAAAAAAGGGGCAAATGATTTCTTTTGACAGATATCGACGAAATTGCGTGGGTCAGCTATAAACGACTTCAAGAACTGGACCAAATTGAAATGTGACCACACAAGAAGCACCAGCTTTCAAATAAAAGAATAATAATCAAAATCGGTTCACCCAATCGAAAGTTCTGAGGGAACAAACATAATAAAAACAATCGAATTGAGAACCTCCTCCTTTTTTGAAGTCGGTTAAAAAATGTTCTTACATGACCAATGAGTAAATAATATTATTAATAGAATAAACAGTATTAGGATTAGGGTACAGAGTATAGGGTAGATTAATACCTATGGATGGGACCAGTTCTTAAAATAATGAGACGGCCCCGTCTAGGAGTCTAGGAGAACACGATCGGTCTCGTTTGCCTTATATACATTTGTGGCAATCATTACGCTTCTCTACATAACTTGATACGTAGAGAAGCGTAAAGTACTGGGATTATGGAGAACTAATAGGAGTCTACTTAAGTAAATAAGAAAAAGAAACCTGTAACGAAGGCTAGGAGGACAAAAAAATACACCTCACGGTCTTCAAATACGAATTCCAAAGGTCATTAACTATTTACACCTGTGTACAGATTATAAATATAACAACAGCTCAAAATGATATCATCTAATCACAAAAAAAGTTTCCGGACTCAATTTCCTTATCACTTTACATTTGGAAATTCCTAAATATTATCAGTATCATATTATAATCGCATTTAACGAGGATCGGGGATTAGCATGCAGATTGCATGCTGTCTTTCTAATCTGATGAACTGCTATAGGAGTCAAGGATGGAAGGAAAAACTTTTAATAATGTACCGAACAGTTCAAAGGTTCTTTTTTATTAACCTTACTAGTTTTTGCCTGCGGCTCTGCATGCGTGTATATCGGTTATCGTGGTAAAAAGTAACATATGTCCTTCCTCAAGAATCAAAGTATCTCCATATAGAGGAACGGGTGTCATGTCCTTCCAACACAAAGGGAGGATCCTCCGACCAGGCGAGGTGATCATACCTGGCGGGCCACCGCCTTACAGTTGATGTTGGGATATTGTATATAATATATGATAATCGGCGCGAGAACTTCTACTGCGCGATTCAGGATTGGTAGTTTTTTCGTGTTGTACGTTGCTCCGTAGTTCAGTGTATCTGCGGTAGATGGCGCTGTAGTATGTTGCTTTTGCGCTGTATGTGGAAGTCGGTACATCCGTTGCGTTGCAGACAGGCAGTTATAAAGTATGGAGTTACAGATCACAGATGCATTATTTTTAAACATCTTTAAGGCATTTACTACAAACAACCGATTGGGTATTGTAGAGAAAACATGAGGTAGATATATTTAACTGAGATAAATGGTTCAACGAATAAAATAATAACCAAATTATGACTTCAAAAATACGACGAAAATACTGACTGTTGACTGAATGACTGTTGGTCAAGAAATGATAATTGTAGAAGAGGGTAGTGTAAGACGCGGTGGTAGGGAGCGATTCTATATAAGAGACGGCACGCTCATTTGGGGATCATCGCACGCTATAGTCAACTTCCAACAAGGAAGCTCTGTCCGTTCGTGAAGCGAATCTGCCTATCTTATTATTGTTACGATTAGGTTACTTAATTGATCGTATTTGTATTTTTGATTTGTGTTTTAATTTGTTTTGTAAGTACAGAGTGCTGTTTAAAGGTTGTAAATCTTTACTTTTATTATTTCCACCTTTGTTCTCCTAACAATACCTATATTAGCCTGTATAAAATAGGATCTGTCATGACCGGATAGGTCAATTTAAATTGGTCATTGAAATATAAAACAATCGAAATTCGAAGATCAATTTAATCTTAGTGAAGTGGTATCTCAGACTGGAATCGACAGACAAGGGTATTTACCCGAGGAATCTCTCGAGAACCCCACCCTTTGCGAAGTCGGACTATTACTTTCTGTAACTTCTTATTCTATGGAAAAACGAGATAAGTGGGAGTCGGACTCGCGCACGAAGTGTTCCGTGCTAATATCTAACTAATAAAAATAAGCAAAAAAACACGTTTTTTAGTATTTGTTGTTATAGTGGTAATAGAAATACATCGTCTCTAAAAATTTCAATTGTCTTACTATCACGGTTCATGAGATACAGTCTAGTGACAGACAGACGGACCGACAGACGGACAGCGAAGTGTTAGTAATAGGTTTTACCCTTTGGGTACGGAACCCTAAAAACGCAGACATACCTTATGACATACATTCTAAACGAGTTTTCTAAACACAAACCGAGCGAAAACATACTGGCCTTTTACAAAAAAGAAAGTGGGTCGCGATTTTTTAAAAGTATATTTTGTATGTCTTCTAAACTCAAAAATCGTCATAGCAACGGCGTGAACCAACTGCGTCTGTTTTTTCATATTTAGTGGAGCAAATGGATGTCGTTGTAACAGTCAATTATAATTTATTTAATAATCAGATGCCATACGTCTGAAATTTCAGTAGCCTTTCTTGGACGACATTTTCTTAAACTCGCATTATGTTCTGTCGCTTGTATAACGGTTGTTTTGTGAAGAACTTTCAGATTTATTTAATGTTTTTAATATTTGAAACTTATTCCATGAGATATAGCCTGGTGACAGACGGACGGGCAGACAGACAGACGGATAGCGAAGTGTTAGTAATAGTGTTATAATTCTGTATATCAGGCTCGTTTGCCCCCTATACAATAAAAAAAATACGACTGGTTGCACTCCGGGAGTGCCGGCAGAAGTGAAAACTTGAATATTAACGTTGTGCATTTTTGATATTTTGGAATGGTTAGAGAATAATTTTGTACGAATTGCTTTCATTATCAGTATAAAAGTACTATTATTTATGTGGTGGAATACAATATTCATTTATTGCGCCATCGTACACAAACATGACAATTTATATGTGTGTATGTAACACACACAAACATTCGCGCAAGCGCCCTGCGCCGCCTGTCCTCTCTCCATCCGTCTTACGAATTTTCGTTCAGGTCACGTGACCTGACGCAAGTTTATACATTTTTACCCATTCCAAAAAAGTACACAGCGCCGCTAAAGAAGTTTTCACTTCAAAAAAAAACAAAAAAATATATTAAAAGGACTTATTTTAAGGTACTTAATTTAGATAGATAGATACTAAAAAAATAAGTTTCATTAAAATCTCATAGAGTATTCCTCTATTCACATACCTAAAGCAAAAAAAACTTTACTTCATTGATATTTTTTTAAATATTACCTTAAATTTATAAAAAAAATTGTGTATTTCTCACTCAGTGTTAGCACCTAACTCATGAAGCATACGGGTAACTAGTTTACGCGCGCGACTTCGCCCGCTTATATGTAGGATTTCACGGTAAAAATAGTCTGTGTTAGTTCTGATTTATGAGCTATATTAATGTAAAGCTTCATATAAATTCGTTCAGTAGTTTTTGAGTGAAAGGGAAACTAACATCCGTTCATATTCACAAATTACTCTGTCTACCTTCCTGAAAGAAGATGTCGTAATGCCTAATTGCTTTTGTGTAACTATTTTATTTATTTATATAACATGTGTGGCAGTGGAGCATTCATTTTGTGATGTTCTTATGATTTATTAATCACTTATTAACAAACAAAACACAACGAAGTGCTAAATTGTGTTTACTAGCAACCTGACCCAGCTTCGCACGGGCTCTTTACGGAAAATATAATATAATCTATGTTACCCAAAAAAGATGTGCGACTTATTTTATTTTCGAAGTCTTCAACAAATATAATTTTATTTTATCCAATACACTCAAAAATTTTACATATTATATACGGAAACCTTTCTCAAGACACACTATACCTATTGCAACATCAAAATCCATGTTTTTGAGTGTATCGCGAACAGACAGACAAAGAGACACGGCGAAGGACTTTTTTTCTTATATAGCTATCAAAATACGAAACAACAATAAAAGTGTTGTAAAACATGCCATATACTACGATTTCCGTGTTTAAAATATCCCAAAAACTTAACGAAATAAATCTATAAAATTAGGAACCCTTATCAACTTACCAACTATGATATTAACTCAATAACAGCGACATTATAAACCGATAAACACAAATTAAGGTTAATCTCCAGTCCCCATCAACAAACATCAAGAAAAATCAAACAAACATATATTTACACGTGGAAGGTAGACAAGGTCAGGCATCGAACCTGTTCCTGGCTCCAGGGGCGGCTTGCGAGTCCCCCTCCCCTACGGCGGAGGTAAAAACAGGGGGTGAAAGGGGCGTTAGGGCTGATGCTATTAATATAAAATCGATAGAACCGTGGCCTTGGGCGCATCGATCGCCGCCGCCATATGAGGGGTGTGGAAGTCAAGCCCCCGTTTGTACTACGTGCCGTGTGGAAATTTCCAAGCGGAAGATCGCACTGTTTACTACCGAGATTTGGGAAAAATTGTGAACAAATATTTTTCTGAACTGTACATTTGCAGAGTCTCGAAACATTTAAATCTAATCTATGGTATTTTAATTATCACTTTACAGTTTCAACAACAAAAGTGTGGGTATCTAGTGCTGATTATTTGTTTCATGGCATAAGGGCAACAGTGATGGATTTACCACTAGATTGAGTGGGCTGGAGCCTATTGCGGCAAATTTTAGGGGGCGGCATTTTTTCTCTTTCATTCATAAATTAAAACAATACATTAATATAATATGAACGGAGAAAAGAAGTTTAGCAAAAAAGAAACAGTGTATTATGGAGTGTACCACATTTCACTCTTAACTTTAATAATATTTGAAAAATTACTAAAAGCTGAGTAAAATAATAATATATCTTTGAAAATTATATAGGTTTTTAAAACATCTCCATAGCAGTTCATTATTAAAATTTAAATTATTTGGATGTCTATTAAACATTATTTCAGAATAAAGATATGTATGTCGATCAGTGAACGAAAATCTTTGCGTTATTTTTTTTTTGTATAGGGTGCAAACGAGCAGACATATCGCCTGATGGTAAACGATTATAAAAAAAATAAGTACAATTTATAATGCTCTAACCGCGTGTTATATTACTAATTTGAAAATTTGGAAGGATACAGTTATTTTTATGAAATTTTGACTACTTATTACCTTTTGGCTTGGGAGGAAATACGGGATAAGTAGAGGTGAAAAATCAGAAGGAATTCTCTCAATTCGGTGGGACTCAACTGGGAAAGAATTAGTCTTGGTCTGACAGGTCCGGTTTTGTACAGTGACAGCTTCAATTTTCCACACGTAAAAAATGGGTATAGAATTGCAGGAGTTTTAAGGGGCGGCAAAAATTTAAGAGTCTACTGGTGGCAAATATGTAAATCCGCCACTGAAGGGCAAACCAGTAAATAAGTCAGGTAGGTAAGTAAGTGAGTGAGCGCCATCCATACCTATGACCTACCAGTAGAAGAGTCAAAAGTGCATTACGAAAAATGCTTTTAGCCTTACTAGTTACCCCCACTAGTTAGTGTAATTTTATTTAGGTACTACTTAGTACCTTTTACATATTTTTGTAAAAAAATCCTTAAACATTTTTTGTTTCATATTTTGCCAACAACAATCGAAAAATTTGACCAGTAACGAACCATAAAAAACATTTGAATCAATTTTTGAACCTGGTTTTTTCAGCCCGACAGATAAGGAAAAATATAAATAAAAATACACCAACCGGTAAGGATAACTAGTAAAGTTAAGTGTAACTGGCGAGAAACAAGGACTATGGCAACTGGTGACTCTTAGTCAGTGCCTCGTCAAATACAGTAAAGGTATTTCGAAAAACTTTAGGTTTAAATTGTCTTCCCCGCCACTACGTCGATCGGCGCCAATCAGTCCGCGCTTTCAGCGTAGCATGTCGATCTTGATGTCTATAAACGCGACATTTCACATTTTGGCAGTTTGGTTAAATTTTCCTTGTCCCTCAAGAAACCAAAATAAGGTAAGGATTTACCGCATCCTTTCTTTCGGTACCGTAAACTTACACGTGGGAGGTACGACCCTCACAACAGATAAAAGCGGCTTTGTTGGGTAAAGACCCTAGAGAATAAAAGGATTTCAGAAGGGGTTTTACGCCCTCTTAAAATCATCGTACTCATTGTTCGGTATTGTTAGATTTATTTTACCACTAGCTGCGCTCTGCGGTGTTAATCGCAGCTGTTGCTATGCCTTGCTTATACCGTGAAAATACTATACACTATGTTTGTGCTAATTTTCATCCAGATCTGTTGAGCCATTCTTGCGTGAAAGAGTAACAAACATGCATCCTCACAAAAATCAGATTCTGGAGAGTCTGCTCCCGCGTTGGCAACTATTATTTATTGGTTTCGTAAATTTGCACGTGGTCGAGAGAACTTAAACGATGACCCCAGACCCGACCGACCACCAACTGCAGTAACTCATGAAAACGTCATCAGGGTAGAGTGGCTATTGCGAGAGAATAGACATATTACACATAGAGAGATACCGGCTGAACTAAACATTGGATCACAGGCAGTTTCCACCATCCGGCATAAACACCTTAAAGTTAGGAAGCGAATCGATGAGAGAATCAAATGTCTATCCCGAAGCAATAGGGACAGATATTCTCTCATATGATGAGCAAAAATGTCGTGTTGATTGGTGCAAATTTATGACAAAAAAGTTCGAAGGAAAACGTATCCTACATTCTTACAACTGACGAATCATAAATATATATAGCTATGATACTCTCACAAAGCAGCAATCCACAGAATGGGTGTTTGAAGAGGACAAAAGTTGTTCGCGGTTGAAGCATTAATAAAAAAAATATAGCAGTTTTTAAAAACGCAGTGGACCAGTAGCAGTAATCCCGCTAGAAGACCGTAGAACAGTTACTAGTGAATCGTATAGCGAAGTTTGTCTGCCTCCAGCTTTCGAGGAGTTGGATAGCGAGCGCTCAAGGAGCGGCGTCCGTGGCATTCGTTTTCACCAAGATAACGACCCGGCTCACACAGCTGCTGGAACTATGGACTATTTGACAAATTCGAGGGTACAAATGTAAAAAAATACAATTACCCCATCCTCCGTACAGTCCAAATTTAGCTTTTAGCACAGCAGACGAGGCCGTCGAAGAATTTCGGCGGTTATTATTCAACCTCCCGCAAACACGTTTTTTAAATATTTTGAAAGCTGGCTCACCCGAATGCATTAGTGCATTGG
This sequence comes from Spilarctia lutea, assembly GCA_916048165.1. Classification (NCBI taxonomy): domain Eukaryota; kingdom Metazoa; phylum Arthropoda; class Insecta; order Lepidoptera; family Erebidae; genus Spilarctia; species Spilarctia lutea. Next base: position 987,821 of record OU696480.1, read on the forward strand.
GTTTGGAGGGGGGTATTTTGAAGTAGGTAAGACAAGTAAATAAACTTTTTTATATTCTAACTATTTTTGGAACAGCCCACTTACACGATAATCTTAAGAATCTGGTTGGAATGGTTAAATCTCAGAGGAGTTTTAAGGTAAAATCGTTGCATCGATTTCAATGAAATTTAGATACTTTTATTCTTGAGATAGAACATAGGTTATATATAGTTAACCGCGATAACCAACTTACACTCGAGTCGCGAGCAAAAACAAGCACATTTTTAAAGCAATAAATTACGAGTATATAAGATTATGTAGTGAATCATTTGCCTAGATCCTACCTACCTAGATCTTATCTGATCGGACTTTATTTTCTTATCGTATTTATTTATATTTACCTGATTATTTAATTTTAATGAGTATCCATGAAGTTGGTAAAGGTAATTGAATATCTATTACATATAATAATGGACCATTCAAGTGTCACGTTGTTGCTTACAATGAACTCTGAAACTATCTGACCGATTTTTTTTTTAAATGTGTGCTTTGCTTGTCTGCCGTAGAAAGGGTTGTTAGCATCACTCTTAGACCAATAGAAAATGAGCATAATTGAAAAGGAAAACAGACAAAGTGGCGAAGGTCAGCTAGTAGACATATGTTTAAGGTAATTCCTTATAATTATAAATGTGAATGTAAGTTTGTTTGTTACGTTTTCACGCAAAAACTACACAACCGATCATCATAACACTTTGTACACATATTATTGGAGGTATTTGAAGCAACATAGGACTTTTTACGAAATGCGAGCGAAACCGTGAAAAGCTAGTAAACAATTAAAGAATAGTAAAGTCACGCTGATCAGCACGAATGGGCCGGCTCGACCGGGGCGGTACTGCCCTCTCCCAGAAGACCAACCTAAAATGACAGCATTCGTGCTGTCGTGTTTCATTGGTGAGTACGAGGCCGAAGGCCCAATGATACAGAAGCATCTCAGTATAGATAACCATTGTCTGCATTCGCAATAAGAATGGTAACCATTACTCTTGGATTCTGCTCATGCTTGACACCAGATAAAGTAGAATCACTTTGGCAGGTTCAAATATAAAAAAAGACATACTTTTCAATCGCTAAGCTATTCTATCAGGTAGCATTGACCGTGGTCACATTCATTACTTATCTTTCACCCTTACTTAATCCGAAAATGGCTAGTAAGTGGCAATAAACTACTACTTATTATATCAGAAAGTCCAAATGATTGTAACAAAAACTAGAGCACAACAGCAGTGAACAGAAAAAAAGACTTGACACCCTGTCTCCTACTAACATGTCTGGAAAGCATTACAATGCTTAAACCTCCTTTGGAGATGGCTATGTCAACAACTACTAAGGATTTCCATAGTGTTTTATAACAAATTTTACTTTGTAAGTAAGTCATCTTGCAATCGGCTTCACAAGCCTTTAGCAGATTTTTTGAGGAAGTAAGTTATTGTTTATTCCAAGTTTCCTCACTACAGTTTTGACATTATTAATAGAGTTATGTTCTTCCTTAATAGTACCACATACCTGAGCTTGAAGAGGACCGTCCAGGATCCTCAGCCATGTCTCCCGCAACCTGAAAGTGATTTTCTTTAAATATATATGATTATTGTAACTCTCGTTACTCTCATATAGACATAAAGACAACACTTAAACCATAAACTAAGTCTTATGGGTGGTGGGTGGATGGGACTACACCTATATAGTAAGACATCATATATTCCGAATTATAAATGCCTGCATGGTTGGTCTAGTGTTGGGGGTTCAAATCCCACATGAGACAACACTTTGTGTGATCCACAAATTGTTGTTCTAAGTCTGGGTGTTCTTTGTGCCCATTTCATGTATGTTTGTAAATTCCCCTGCAACACAGGATGTATATTACTAAGGCGGGAGATGTCTTTAAAAAAAACACTTGTTGATGGTACGCTGACCACTATACACACACTTTTGATTTTATTGGGTTTGTAACCACAACATAAAACACGACAGTCCACAGCTGGTTGCAAAAATTAAATTATTTTAAATTACAAAAATTGAGATAAAGCTCAGATCAAGATCAGAAAAAAAAAATTTTTTTTCAATTAAGGCTAGTTTACTAATGTGTCAACACAAACTTAAAAATAAAAAAATAAGAAATATTTCGTTAAACTGTTCATATCATAATTCTTTTACAGTTACGAGTTACAGACACATCATCATCACCTCATCAGTCTATTGCAGGCCACTGCTCCAACAAACATGAATACATAGAACTTGCAGAAAGAACCTCTGTCAACCCTTCCTAAAAGGAATTAGCAGAGATAGTCTTGCTTATGTCTCAGACACCATAAATATCCTAAGCTATGTCAGACTCGTTTCTCACATAGTATATTAAAGACTTCTAACAAAGTGATATTGTGGAACCGTGACAGTAGTCAGGAAGCTCAATTGAAGTGACCGGAGATCTGCCACTGATGTCCTACAATAACTCTGAATTGATTTTGAATGTAATACACCAGAAAACATAACACATACAGTGTTTCTTTAATATTTATTTAAATATCTAGCTAATTGTTAATTACCTAAATTAAAAAATTAAAAACAGTAACATGCCTCACATAGACTTGATACAAAAACAAAAACAACGCGTTATTATTTATAACATTTAGTACAACCACACATATATTATTGAATTTATAAGCAGACGACCTTCACAGCTATTAATATTTCAATATTTAACAGATAAACACATAAAAAACACATTTAACTAGCAATTTGTACCTTGCCTAGACCAGCTGGGCTTCCGAGCACTTGTTTTATCAATGTTCATAGGACACTTCCTTAAAAAAATTTACATATTTCTTTGTAACACTTAATACTTTGTACCGAGCACTAGTAAAAATATAATAGCCTTCATTTCATTTTTGAATTCACTTAATATCTCTTCAAAACAAGCTGAATTCTGTGTTTTGACCACATTTTGACGTAATTCATACGTTGGAAAATCAATTCGTTCGCTGTTACAGATAAATTAGACAAAAGTCAGTTCTAATGTTTTTAAGTGGCTAATCAGAATCTTATTAGTAAATAAATAAAAAAAATTATTTCACCAATCAGAACAATGATATTTGAAGTTTGTAAATGAAAACAAATTTCAAAAACCGGCTGTAACAAAAAAGCATTTTAATCGACTATCATCCAATTTGTTGCTAAAACAGTTTATTCTGTAAATAAGAACTTTTGGAGAAAACATTCGCAAAATACAATTCAAACACTTTAATGAACCGTCTTAATACATAATCATTATTTGAATCAGAATTTTGTTTCTTAAATATTTTATTACAGGTTTCTTGCTAAGCAGTATCTTCTTACGTGTACTTGGATTTCTAATTTCCGTTGACGTAAAAGTTCAAAATAATGGTCAGATTTTTTTCGAAAATATGCTGCAGAAATCTTTCACCGGTTTTTCATAGCGTTAAATGACGCACGCGTCACGACTGTCACGAACAAAGTGGTATAGAATCATATTTGCCTCTCGACTGAAAGACTTGTTTCATGTGTAAATATAATAAAAAGAAGAGTGGTGGCAACCCTATTTTTATTTGACGCAAAAGTTAGCTCATTGACTTAGTGATGTGCCAACTCGGAAAAAACTAAACTCGATTTAACCCGAGTTAAAATCCATGTAACTCGGGTTGAACTCGAGTTACGTAACTCGAGTTAACTGGATGGACAAGTTAATGATTTTTTGAGTTTTTACTAATTTATTCCCTCAGCTTTGCATTAATAGTTAAAAAAATTGGAACAGACAAATTATATTTTTATCTGTTTCAATTCTGTATTTTTTATATTATTCAGATTAATTAAAGCGTTATCACCAGAATTTTGCGTTATTTTTTTTGGCACAGCAAGACGGGTTTGGGTGTGCCCTAACCTTTTTTGAGGAGGGTCAACATTCAATGTGGTTGTCGATATGAAGATGAATCGAGATCGACCGAAGTACTCGTATTACTTTCATTTGTTGATGATGAACAATGACTTTCCTCGATGGCAACATTGGTAGGATGCTTTTCTTTTAATGTGGTTTAATAATGTGGCCGTATTTCCACTATATTTGAATGACTCTGAATACTGTTTACACGTAACACGTCCACTCACTGGCGATTCGAATACATCCCAAACTAAAGATTTTCTTTTAGGACCCGGCATTTTTCAAAAACATAACAACGCATAACACGCAAAAACTAAAATAATAACCGGCACTTTAAAGATAACCTCAAATCTACATGTGATGACACTTGTTTGTTTGTTATGAATGAATGAAAATAGTCTCAAATGATCGGCAAACTTCTCTCCATGTCGGTTTTCGAACTCGAGTTAGAGAGAATTCAACTCGAGTGGATTCGAGTTACGTCCAACTCGAGTTAACTCGAGTTGACCATCACTACATTGACTTAGTGATGTGCCAACTCGGAAAAAACTAAACTCGATTTAACCCGAGTTAAAATCCATGTAACTCGGGTTGAACTCGAGTTACGTAACTCGAGTTAACTGGATGGACAAGTTAATGATTTTTTGAGTTTTTACTAATTTATTCCCTCAGCTTTGCATTAATAGTTAAAAAAATTGGAACAGACAAATTATATTTTTATCTGTTTCAATTCTGTATTTTTTATATTATTCAGATTAATTAAAGCGTTATCACCAGAATTTTGCGTTATTTTTTTTGGCACAGCAAGACGGGTTTGGGTGTGCCCTAACCTTTTTTGAGGAGGGTCAACATTCAATGTGGTTGTCGATATGAAGATGAATCGAGATCGACCGAAGTACTCGTATTACTTTCATTTGTTGATGATGAACAATGACTTTCCTCGATGGCAACATTGGTAGGATGCTTTTCTTTTAATGTGGTTTAATAATGTGGCCGTATTTCCACTATATTTGAATGACTCTGAATACTGTTTACACGTAACACGTCCACTCACTGGCGATTCGAATACATCCCAAACTAAAGATTTTCTTTTAGGACCCGGCATTTTTCAAAAACATAACAACGCATAACACGCAAAAACTAAAATAATAACCGGCACTTTAAAGATAACCTCAAATCTACATGTGATGACACTTGTTTGTTTGTTATGAATGAATGAAAATAGTCTCAAATGATCGGCAAACTTCTCTCCATGTCGGTTTTCGAACTCGAGTTAGAGAGAATTCAACTCGAGTGGATTCGAGTTACGTCCAACTCGAGTTAACTCGAGTTAGTTACTCGAGTTGACCATCACTACATTGACTCATGCATTTGCAAAACAAAAAATAATACGTTCAAGTTTTAAGATTCAGACTTTATTTTACTCTAACCAATTAAAATGTTTTCTTCAATATTTGGTAAACGAAGATCCTCGCCGGTGGAGGATGAAATGCCTCCAATTCCTGGTGCAGGAACCAGCCCCGAAGAAAGTTTTGAAGTAATTGATCCAAATTCGCCGAGAAGCAGCTTATATCCTAATGTGAGTGGAGGGTCTCTACCGATGCCACAGAGACCCGCGCCACTTGCGCCACCCGTTTCAACACCAAGGAAAGCGTTATTTGACCCAACATTTCACTACCTACAAGGAGTTCCTTTCACGATGTGTAAAACGCTACAAATGGCTTCAAATAAGGATTCATTCGCATCAGAAACTGCTGACCTCCTCGCCTTTCTCACAAACAAAGTGAATATTAACAGTTATGAGTATGATTTTTCTGCTGAGAGAAGTGTATTAAAAGAGTGTTGATTGTTTAGTCAACAGTACCAATTTGAAAGTTGTGTAAAGTATATGATTAAAATAGGCAGTTTTGTTTGTGCATATATATGTATATTTTTATTGACTTCAAATATATATTTCTGAAGAAAATATGAAGAAGTTTCCTTCAGGTAATAAATGTGATACTATTAAGTGCAGATCTAAATAATCTAGGAAACAATTATTTCGAGTGTGTTATTGCTTATAAAAAATAATATTGTTTGTTTAATCACATTTTTTATGGAACATGCTAGATATACATTTATAGGTGAGGTTATTTCTTAGTCTTTTTAGATAAGCGTAAAAGTGCTATGATAAACAATGATAGCTTATGCCGATCATAATGTTATGTTCCTTACAATTCTATGTAATCTTAGCTGGAATACTTTTTATAGCTGTAATGAGATGGGATCCACTTGAAAACCGGTGATGCACTCTGACCAAGCACTATGATAATCATTAGGAAGTAAGAACAATATATTTTTTATGGTTGTTTTGTATTCATTCTTTTCGGCTATGTGGGCTTTTAAAGCTTGGCCATGAAAGCCATTACAATATATTTTTATATTGTAATGGCTTTCATGGCCATGCTATATATATTTATAATAGATTTAAAAGCTTTTGATTATCTAATATATTTAGTTTTTCAATAAATGTATTTTCATTTTTAATGATTTAAAAATAAATAATTGGTTTCTCAAACACTGCTCTGATTACTTATCTTTTTATTTCTTATTTTATACATAATATGATATGATAAAACTTGTAACCTTAGATCATTAACATTTCTAGATTGCATGTCACAAAATAACTAGATATATCCAACAAGGCAACTTTTGTCTATTATTAACAGTGGTTTATGGACTCTCGCATGTAGAGTCAATGCAGAGATTCCGCCAATGTCAAGTGTTTCAAGAGACATTTAGTAATTGATTGGCCAGTGGTGATTAAAATTCTAAGACATATTTCATTTCCACAACTTTTGTCTTTGCTCAACATTTTGTTTTATGGCAATGGTGAAAATTAGGCAATAATTGTAAGAACTTAGTGGCCAACTGTACTGTTAGACAAATTAGTACTGTCTTCAGTCTCTAGACATTTCACTTACTTGACATAAGTAACCTTCATATTATTCATATTTTTTTAATTATTTGGAGACAAGGGTTATGTCAGGAGACCAGTAGAAATACTTTTTTTAATTAATTTCTATAAAGCTTATAAGTGACCTTGAATATTCGGCTACTAGCTGATTGACGTGATACTTATAGAATCTAGACATGTTTGGTTAGCAAAAAATATTTAACATTTGAATAGTTTATATAGAAAATATGTTTCCTTTATTGTAAATTGTAAGATTTAAGGAAATCATGAAAACCAAAAGTTCATTATTTACAGAAATTTATAACACATTTAATTGTACATAATATTATAATAAAAAAAAATACAAATAAAAATAATTATATTTTATTTCCTTCTTTCAAAAGTTAAAGAAGAAATTCAGCCAAAATCTTTAAGTAGATTACAATAAAAATAATCTGTAAGTAGAATATTACAATAATAATAAATATATTTAAATACTACCAACCTGCCCCATCTTGGCATGTGTACTTTAGGGAAAAAATAATATAGCCTATGTTACTCTGACATGTGTGGCTTATTTTTTCCACCGTCTTCAACAAACATATTTTAATTTAGACAAGATATTCAAAAATCTAACAAATTATATACAAAAACTTTCCTCAAGAATCACTCTTTCTATTGTTAAAAACTGCATAAAATCCATGCAGTAGTTTTTGAGTTTATCGTGCACAGACAGACACAGCAGAGAACTTTGTTTAATAATATGCAGTGTTGAAACAAATATTCATTACTTTAACTTGCTTGCATAAGAGTAATAGTAGCAAAATTACTTTTTCTCAAAATTTATACTAAACATGATTGTAACATTTCTTTACAACAAACTTAACATAACTTTATTCTTAGTAATGCTTTGTTGCTCAATAGATATAATATATTGGAACAGTGCTCCTTAGCGCAAACAACAGTTTTCAAGCAAATATGTGAAGACAATCAAACAAGTCTTTATTATTAGAATAGACAGCATTTTTCATAATATAGTTAAGTACAGTTTTTTACATTTTCAGTATTCAAATTCAAAATATATACCATTTTGAATTACTCTCTATTAACAACAAAAATTTTAAGTTCTACACAAAATAATGAAAAGGTTTCAGAAACCAGTGAAGTTATGCTTAGTTGATCTCGTATACGTCAGGTCTTCTGTAAAACTTTCTATGCTCCATAAACTAATCACATAATGTTCAACACTACTTAATAAAAAAAAAACAACTATTTTATGTTAAAACATATATTTTAATAATAAAATACTATCCAGTTTCAATTTATTTTGTAGATTTACACATTAATTTTTTTTAACAAACAGTGAAATACCAAAAGAAAGCCTCTTTGAATATTTTTTGTCCAATCAAACAAGACTACAGCAACAAAAACTTCACACACGATCACGGCTTCACAATCTGATACCAAACTAGTCAGAGCCTTTATGATGCCTATAATGGTAACCAGACTGCTAATATTAAACAACGATGAAAAGCAACAGTTGATCATATCTATCTCTCACTCCTCCACAGCAGGATCCATTAGGCCCTGTACCATTGTACAATGGCCCAACCTCTTTCAACTAGGCCCCAATGATTTCTTAGTCTCTGGCCTTTAGAATACATCAACGCTATACAGACATATTCACTAACTATATAATAAAGACACTAAGCAAATTATGCATGAATAGATGATGATGGATGGTAACCAGGTCTTCAGGAATGCACCAAAACTGAAATTAAGAGAAAACAAGTTTATTAAATATGAAGAAAATAAGCAAAATTTTGAATAACATTTCTAGGCTTTGCTCTCATTTACAACCAAATCAAACTACACCTATTTATAGAATTTATGTAAAAAATAAATAAATAGATTGCCATTGTTTGAGTTTGTATAGCAAATTATTTTAAAAAGGAGAACTTAAATGGTTGACCTGGGGTTTTAACTATATTACACTGTTCATGATCACAGGCTACTAGAATTCAGGTAGAGTGAGCAGAATATGTAATTACATTAATTATACATTATTAATTTCAACAATTACACTGTCATATTAAAAAAAATATAAAACAATGATTACCTGACATATTTGGAGTAAGGTATCATATAGAAAGCTAATTTGACCATATTCCAGTTCTTGCAGCCATCATAGTTCATAATATTCAATGCTGTGGCCACATGCGAGTGGCAGTTGTCATAGCAAATGATATGCTGAAAAAAAAAGTGCTGTAGTGATTTTAAATGGAGTTGGGGGAGGCCTATGCCGAGGACGCGGAAACATACATGTTTTTTTTTTAAATTATAAAAATAACTTTACGCTTGTTACAAATGGCAGTCTGATCCTAAACGAGGCAGAGCCTTTGCACAAATTACTACTACAGTAGGTAGTCTAGGTGTAATTTGTGTGTATCTACTAAGGGGGAGAGCCACACTTCGGCATGAATGGGCCAGCTCGACCGGAGAAATACCACGGCCAAACAGAAAACTAGTGTGAAATAGCACTTGCGGTGTGTTTTATCCAGTGAGTAAGGATACTAGAGGCCAATACCCCATCCCCTCAAATGCCGGCAAAGCACTTGTGAAGCCTCTAGTGTTGCAAGTGGCCACAGTTGGCGATAATTGCTTACCTTCAGGTGATACGTCTGCTCGCTTGCCACATAATCCATAAAAAAAAGACTCAGGACAAGTCATTAGGCTATCATAACCAACAGACCCATCAAGATAATATAGTAAGAAACTAGATATGAGGCTCACACTCAAGATATCAGAGATTGCCAATAATGACTCAAAAAACAACAGAAAGGTACTTTATTTTACATAATAAATACAAAATAAACATAATAATAGACAATGAAATTTAAAACTTAAAATGTCTCTTTTCAGAAATAATTACCATTCTCTTTTTGTATATTTCTGATGCCTCAGTGACTGCAGCATCCCATCCCGCAGGACCATTATAAGCCTTATGCGGACTCAATTGCCAATACTTAGTGGGGTTGCCAAATGCCATCAAATCTTCAGATACAAAGTAGGGGCCAGCAAAATCTCTTATTACACCAGATGACATGCAAATCCCCATATGACCGAGAAAGGGAAACATCCACCTGGAATTTTGAAATTTCTATTAAGAATTTTTATGTTGTTTGGATCTGTTTTTTGAGCAGTACAAGAAGTTTGGATGGAAGTGAAATTTATCTTGTTTTTCCTCAAGCTCATTTATAATAGTAACTTTGCAACTAGGCATAAAGACTTCAAATATTTGGAATAAAGTAAAGTCTTACAGCAATAGACCTGGAAACATCCGTTATTAAAGGATATCGTACTATGGTAATGCAGAGATAAAGATTGCGTTAAAAACCACTTTACAGCGCAATTCCATGGATCTGATAACTGAATATGATAATGAAAAGGTATGCAGCATTATTACTTACGTTAAAACGGGTATTGGAGTCCAAACAATGCAGTATGGGTATCGACAACGTTCGTGATCTATTGGATCCATTATTATTTCCTCTTTGGGATCGTATAAACTGTTATCAGATATAGAATAAGTATCTTTTGTATTGTAATCGGAAGACATAGTCGAAAATCACGATATTTTAAGCTAGCTTTGCCATAGCCGAGTCCACGGAGAAAATATTAATTAAAATAACACTGAAAGTGATCTGTGGAATGTGTGTATATAGTAATATATTTAAATTGTCTACAATTTTTTCTACAGTAACATTTACACTGAATGGAATGAAACCGAATCCATATACACAATACACACACACTTGCCTAAGCCCAATATCCACAGACTATGGAGGGTAGAGATAAGGAGTATCATCTCTGTACATGAAAAGTGTCCGTTGAAATGCATTAAATTAGGGTGGCGCCACATTAGCATCAGGGTAAACTTCTTAAAGTCAATACACACACTTTTTCATAAAATTGAATGATAAAAAATCAATAAACGTACTATTCACAGTTCAGAAAATAAAATATATTTACTACATTATTTTGTAATACGCAAGTAGTGACAATAATGTTAAATTTTTTAACTCGCGTACTTCAATTCGTTCACAATTGCTACATTCATACCATAACCTATGTCTACACCAGCGCCATTCTGGAAGGTTTTTGAACTGTTATTTACAGATTATGCTGGACACTTTTTTCAATTTTCTTCCATATAAGATAACACTCCTTGTCTCTACCCTCCATACCACAGACAAAACCAATTTTTAAATTTTTATTTTGATTCCCAGAAAATATATGATCTGTTTGCAGCTTACCGTGTAATGGTTTATGATTTACTAAATATTTTGAAGCAAAAACGTAAATTACTTAGTATTAAATAAATTTATTCCCACATATAGTTTAATAGAAATTAACTTTTGTAAAGTAATAAATTTAATAAATAGAAATAGTCGATTTCGATGAAACTTTTCACTAAACTGGAGGCACTAGTTTAAATGGCTGCTACTTGTTTGACAGTTGTTGTGTTGTTGATGTGACGATGTTTGGCGCTAATATTTTATTTAGCGATATTTAATTTGTTTATTTTGTATGGTGACTGAAAATTAGTTGACAACCGCCAAAATGCCGGCGTTTCTTAAATATATTGACATGGAAAATTTCAAGTCCTACCGGGGTCGACACAGAATAGGGCCATTGAAATGTTTTACTGCAGTTGTGGGACCTAATGGCTCAGGTATGGTATTTCATTTGTAATGAGTGTCATTAATGGTTACATTTACTACTAAATTGACCATTTTAAATGTTATTTTCACGTACAATATCATTGGATTCATTGATGATGTTTGAGTAACAGTAAATAGTGTGTAAAGTTGGAGCCTTATTCTTAATTTCTGTTATATATAGCATGATATATTTACTTATTTGTATATCTTTATACGGCAGGCTGTGTTTTCTTTCTTTTATGTTAGTACAAAATGATGTATGTATGGCCAATTTAACACTTTGGCACTATCAGCCTGAGCTGTCTTTTATACCAGTTCTCTCTAAACGCACCTGTCTATTTGATGAAATATATGTACAGTGTTTTAAATCTTGATAACCTGTGAAAAATTAAGTTGAATTAATTAACTTTTAATTGAGTAATGAGAGAGTCTATATGTAAAATGTAGAAGCTCAGTTATCGGACCTTCATTATACCGATTCTTGATTACCTCAACTACCAACTGCTTATTTCATGATTACCAAATACATATTGTAAACAAATATATACATATGGATTTAAACATTTTATTTTATAGTTCAAGTTGTAGTATTTTAAAATGTAGAAATGTAAACTAAGAAAATATGTATGTATGTACATAAATAGTGAATACATCATGTTTAGAAAAATGTATCTGTTAATAAATCCATACTTATATTATAAATGTGAAAGTAACTCTGTCTGTCTGGCTGTTTGGCTTTGAGAAAGGGTACACTTTGCAGTGATAACCTTCAAACATGCGGGCGGAGCTGCACGCCAAAGCTAGTTCTTAATAAACGTTGATGTTCATTGATATGCATTTCTTGTTTTTAGTAAGCACATAATGTTATGTATATACTACATATTTACCATTTATTTACTTGTAATTTCAATTGTCCAATTCTGTTCAACAAGAATTAGCCTGATTAATTGTATTTCCACTGTAAACTCAAAAAAAAAGTTGATGAATTGGAATGAGAGAAATTTCTTACCTTTTAATTTATAGAGATTATATTTATTTCTAATTAGTTTTTTAAATATTTTACTCAAAATGCAAAATGCAACTCAAAATACATTAATACACAAATGATTTTTAAAAAAGGGCCAACGAATTAACGATTTATTGAAAAATTAAAAAATACATTTGTAAGTTACAGTTAACATTAACCAGCAAATATAATATTGAAGTGCCTTGTTATCAGGGAAGTCAAACTTCATGGACGCTGTCAGTTTTGTGATGGGCGAGAAGACTTCTCTTCTCCGTGTGAAACGTCTCAGTGACCTCATTCATGGAGCTTCTATCAATAAACCAGTATCGAGAAGGTAAGCAAAAATAATAAATAAAAAAAATCAAAATCACTTATACTTATTCCACTATGTATTTTAATTAAGTTTTACATGGTTAATATTAATTAACCTTTGATATATATAAATAAGTACGAGTATGATTACAGAATGTATTCTAACAAGTTCCATCAAGTGCCGAAATGTAAAATATTAATTAAATTAATAGTATGAAAATTTATAATCCTAAATATGTATTATAAATGTGAATGTAAGTTTGTTTATTACACTTTCAAACGAAAACTACTTAACCGATCAATATGAAACTTTGTACACATATTCTTGGAGGTATTAGACGTAACATAGGATACTTTCATTAAATGTGACTGAAGCTGCGGGCGAATGTTAGTAATTTATAAATTTTTTTTTTTTTTTTTTTTCTCTAATTTTTACTGCCATCAGTCCTAACTGGACTATAATCAGCTTTGTTGAGTGAGCAATTGGCGTTTGTGGTGCAGAGGTCAGTACCACTGCTACCCTATGAGACAACACGCCCTCTTTTTAGCCTGTTGATGTTCTTGGAGATATCTAACAATCCAGTAGCCGCGGATTTGGATGCATGGCTAATCGTTCAGCGTAGCGTTTTTTACTGATGTCGATCTCTTCCACTACGGTAGGGCAATTGAGATACTCATGAATTTCCTCATTTCGAGTGAACCAAGGAGCGTTAACTATTCCTCTCAGAATGCCATTTTGTGCTCTTTGGAGGCACATTATATTCGTCTTGCTGGCAAAACCCCACAGTTGAATGCCATATGTCCATATGGGCTTTATAAAATGAATTATTTATGAGCTGTTGTGTAGTGGCTTTTTACCCTGACTGCTAAGCTCAAAAGAATATGTGACAAATCATTGGGTTCTGTGTTGGATTGTTAACCTAACCAAATTGGAATCTAACCAAATAAATAAAATTGAAGTGTCTCTTTGCAATTTCAAATTAACAGCTTTTCACTAAATGCATATGAAAGTATATTCTGTACGTACATCAGAAAACCATTTTCTTTAAATTTCATCTGTCTGTTCTCAGTAATCTCTGTGTTGGTTGAATCGATTTTAACGAGATTTTCACTGGCAGATAACTGTTGATACAAGGAGTAACTTTGTTTTTGAGACTACCTTCGCCCCGCGGCTTTATCCATGGGCTTAGCCCCAAAATAACATCATACACATATACTACTATGGTATAGTATATGTTTAACAGTCTGCTTATAAATAAATTTTGGGTTCAGGCTGCTGTATGGGAGATGTGTTATTATTATTATTATTAAATAAATATATTGCATAGAGAGCCTTGATGAGATATTCAACTGTGTCAGGACCGTAGTAAGTGAGGATCAATTGTCTCTGCTTACCCCTCTGGGAAACTATATGTTATGTTAAAATCATGTGTTTTTTTTTCTTCTTTAAAGTGCATCTGTGACGGCTTCTTTTTTACTTGAAGATATGACAGAGAAGCAGTTTCAAAGATCTGTTATTGGCCAATCTTCTGAGCACAAAATTGATGGACAGGTAAGTCATTTAAGAATAAGAATACTTACATATTATGATGTCATAATGAATAGTCGGTTCAAAGGGTAAATACATAAAAGAATAATTATGTTCATGTTAAATTGTAATGATTGCCTCAGTAGTCCAGTGGTAGCATATGCCACTGCTGTGCTTGAGGTCTCGGGTCAGATCAAATGTTTGTATGATCTTCAAATGTTTGTTTTGGAGTTTGGGTGTTTTCTATGTATGTATTTACAAAAAAAGTGTATATGTATTTGTATCAGTTGTCTAGTACCCATAGTTTGAGCTCTGCTTATTTTTAGGACTAGATGGCGTTGTGTTAAATAGATGTCTAATATATTATTATTCTCCTTATTGCATTTATACACATATCGATTACATTATTATTGTCTGTAGAAATTAAACAACATACATACTAATATGCTCAATAACTTTAATGTTAACAATTTTTCAACACTTTAAAATAATCTGTACAGGTCTCGTACACAGCTTGTAGAATGATAGACGTGCTTGATAAGATGTTATTTATTGTTGCACACAAATTACTTATGAACTAATTATATAATGTGTAATGATTAATGCTAGTGAGTACACCCTGTGACTGCTGAAAGTGTACTGATTTTATAATGTGTTTTAAATCGACGTTGTGGACGTAAAATGCTGAGCGCGCCAAATGTACGGTCATTGGGCCCGTACATAACCTATACAAAATTTAATTACTGACAGGCTTTTTAATGAATTGATTGAACTAAATTTGCTAAAATACTGTTACTTTTGTTACAGTCAGTGTCGGTGTCTCATTACTTGAGTGAATTAGAGAAGCTTGGCATCAATGTGAAAGCCAAGAACTTCCTCGTGTTCCAAGGCGCCGTCGAGAGTATTGCCATGAAGAATCCTAAAGAAAGGACGGCACTGTTTGAAGAAATCAGTGGGTAAGTGTGAGAACAACATAGGTGTAAGTAGATATATAAAAAACTTGAATGTATTAGGCATGATTTTTTTTTTTTTTATTGAATAGTTGGCAAACGAGCAGACGTATCACCTGA
Organism: Spilarctia lutea; assembly: GCA_916048165.1. NCBI lineage: Eukaryota > Metazoa > Arthropoda > Insecta > Lepidoptera > Erebidae > Spilarctia > Spilarctia lutea. Next base: position 1,003,327 of record OU696480.1, read on the forward strand.
TGGTAAGCGATTACCGCCGCCCATGGACACTCGCAACACCAAAGGCGTCACAAGTGCGTTGCCGACCTTTGGGGGATGGGAAAGGGGATGGGGGGAGGGGTTGGGGTATGGGCCTCCGGTATCCTCACTCACTCGGTGAAACACAGCGCAAACGCTATTTCACACCGGTTTTCTGTGAGGCCGTGGTATCACTCCGGTCGAGCCGACCCATTCATGCCGAAGCATAGCTCTCCCACGGATAGAAATGATGACAGTAACCAAGAACCTATTCCTATTCCTTATCTATTTATCTGATGAAATGGGGTTCATAAAGTATAAAAATCGTATTTATTTTCAAATTTAGAGCGAGATTAATAGTTATTAACAAAAATAAAACTACAAAATACAGCAATCCGCCATGTTAAGTTGAACACCAATCAGAGCGTGTTACGTCACGTATGTATAACGGTCACTTTGTTCGGTACCGAACAAAGTACAAGACATTGGTTGACAAATTGTGACGTCACAAACAGACGCCATGACACCACCAGGCGTTTTGCCGTGAATTTCAAACTTGAAAAATTAAATCGCAATTTTTTTCTACTAAATCTTAATTTTTTGTAGAAATATATGTAATAGTTTTTGACAATATGGCATACTTCCGAAAATCATTAAACAATTTTACAAAATTAGTCATCATGCCTATTTCTATAATTGCTATGCAACCTCTGTGTTATTCATCTCATAGGTGTATTAAGAGCCGACTAAGGGAGCAAATATGCATGCCGATATCACTGCAAAGATAAAGACAAATTCAAACAAACCTGATACCAATCCATCTGCTTAGTACGCAAAAAGCTCCTTTCTTAGGAGCCTATGCCCAGCAGTGGACTGTTAAAAACTGTTGACGATGTCATAAAAGCAGCTGTATACAACTGCTAATGTTTGTATGCACCTGTAAAGTAAACTATGGACAAATGAGTAGATGTGTCACCTAATAGCTACCAACTTCCATATCGTACTATTCGTTCGACTTCTATTCTGAGTATCGCACTCTTGTTCTACTGCACGTAGTGATTTAAGCTACGCTGAGTGTTGTAGGTTCAAACCCAAATTGTTACTCTGAGTCTTGGTGTTCTTTGTGACCGTTTCGGTTATGTTAAAGTCCGCCCGCAACACTGGAATTAGTAGTAGTAGGGACACGCTGCTTTCACCATAAATGGACCCCCGACTGGGTCAGTACTACCCTCGCACAGATCAACATAAAATGACAGCGTTCGTGCTGTCGTGTTTCGTTGGTGAGTGTGCTAGACATCACTCACCAACGATCGCGATCGCCATGCTGCATTGTTGCATTGTCTGCATTCGCAATGGATATGGTGACCAGAACCACTCTTGGATTCCGCTTATGCTTTCTATCACACAAGAGTATAGTCATTATGGCCATAAATAAAAAAGAAAACCTAATGCGACAGTGGTCTATTATGAAAAAAGTAATAATATTTTTAGTATAGTATGATTTATCAGTTAGCGACTAAAGTTTTGCGCACATATCGATTTTAAGATTTATATTTTTTTTTTCCTTCCTACTAGATCAGGAGTGCTGAAAGAGCAGTATGAAGCGTGCCGCGCTGAAGTAAATCGTGCCGATGAAGAGGCACAGTTCTCCTACCAGAAGAAGAAAGGAGTGGCCGCAGAGAGGAAAGAAGCAAAGTTTGAGAAGGAGGAGGCTGAAAAGTACACGCGACTTAAGGAAGAACTGGTGAGATTCACTTTCATTCATGATCAACATCTCTTCATCATAATTGTTCCTCCATCACAGGATTGTGTCAACTTAAAAAGCCTGTTGTTCATTTCCATCTATTACAATCCATAGCCTGATGGAAAGTACACTGAGAAATATTTCCAGATCTGGTCCGACCATCTCTAATCAACCTCTAATGTCCAATGAATTTAGGCATTCACTTCTATAAAGACCAGAGTTGGTGTGTCTTGGCATTTGGCATTTGGTTAATCTACAATCCATCCATTTGTTCCATTCTGGGTTCGATCCATAACCATGGCAAGTAGTAGTAGTATGATGAACACATCAGTTGTTCAGTGTCTTGGTGTAATTTATCTCTTTATCAAATATACATCAGCAGTTTTACAATGCCATGCTTGTAGGTGCTTGTCTCCACTGGACCCAGCATCCTTTTACCAGCTCTGGTATAAGTTTATTGAAGTGAAACTTCTTTAGAACTGTTGTGATTTCAATCCGGGACAGGTAAGAGACACAAATACAAAAACTCGCCTGTAATTATTGAGCCAGAGCGAGAGAGCAAATGTTGGTCGCATTCTTTTGTCGTTTTACTGAAGTTTCACTTCTATCGTGTGTGAATCGCACACACACCTTTTTTTTACTTTAATTTTTATTTGCCTGTTTACAGGATACACTGTTTGTTAGTTTTATTCTAACTGATAAATTTATTTTACACTAAAAACTAATTTTAATAACTTGTAGCAAGAGCAAAAAGTGGAGTTACAACTCTTCCATTTATACCACAATGAGAAGGAGATTCAGTCGATGGAGGAAGAGCTACAGCACAAGCAGTCTGAAGTAGCTAAGGTGGAGAAGAGACGACAAAAGGCAGAAGATGCTTTGAAAGAGAAGAAAAAGGAGACTGGCGCTATACAAAGAGAGCTGGCGAAGATTGACCAGGAGATAAGAGAAGTGGTGAGTAGGAAATGTATATTGCCAGGTTGATTTAAATGTTTTGAATAAATAACTTAGTTTATGGTGTTAAGGTGTACCAAAAAGTTATTTATTTAGAGTTTATTGTGTTTGTTCTTGTCTGTGTGTGTATGTTTGAAATAGCTGTACAAGAATATCTATACTAATATTATAAAGCTGAAGAGTTTGTTTGTTTTAACGCGCTAATCTCAGGAACTACCGGTCCGATTTAAAAAAAACTTTCAGTGTAGACAGCCCATTTATCGAGGAAGGCTATATATATAATCACGCTAAGACCAATAGGAGCGGAGCTAGTTTAATTATATGATAGATTGACATTATTTATATACTTATTGTATAGTCTGGAAGCAAATACTAATAGTATTTATGAGAACTGACTTCACTTCAAAACAGATTTATTCCAATTTATTTTACGTAAAGTCTGTGTTGTATTTTTCACATATGTTATACACTTCTCAACACAGGAAGCGGAAATCTCAAAGAAACGTCCGACGTTTATCAAAGCGAAAGAACGAGTGACCCACACACAGAAGAAGCTCGAAAGTGCTCTGAAGACCCTGGAGCAGGCGCGGAAGGCTCACGAGGCTCACCAGGCGGATATCAAGAAGTTGGACGATGAACTGAAGGAGGTGGAAGATCAGAAAGCTCAGTGGGAAACCACTACGCTGGGGACCACACACACTGGCAGAGCTGATGTACATTTGGAAGAAGCGCAGGTGAGATAATAATATTTTTTTTTTCTACAAGAATCTATTTATCTAATATAGCTCGAATCTACGGTTGGTGTGGTTTAATCAGTCACCATGTCCACTGTTATTGCGCTGAGTGTTGTTGATTCAAACCCCACATAAGACAATATAAAGAGTAAGCATTTATTTAACTTTCTAGATTCGTGAGTATGAGGAGTTGAAGATGGAAGCGTCCCGTCAGGCCGCGCGGTACCTTCAGGAGCTGGACTCCGTGAACCGCGAGCAGAAGGCTGACCAGGACAGGCTCGACAATGAGATGCGCCGCAAGGGAGAAATAGAAAATAAACACAGACAAAAGGTAAATTATGTATTTTTGATAATATTTTGTAATTAATGCAGTTTCATAAGAGAAAAGCAAAACATATGAACTGCTTTTATACGTTATTGAAGATGAATAAGTAGATCATAAGATTTACTTCGTAAATGCTTTTCAATGTTACGAGTATTTTAAATTATGACTGCCTCGGTGGCGCAGTGGTAGTATATGCGACTGCTGTTCTTGAGGTCTCTGGTTCGATACCCGGGCCGGACCAAATTTTTGTATAACCTTATAATATTTGTTGCGGAGTTTTGGTGTTTTCCATGTATAATATGTAATAGTATAATATGTACTTATTTACCTTTTTACTTGATACATTATATAATTAATTCATATCTGCATTTGTTATGTTTGCGTTACAGTAAAACATAATAGTACAGTACAATAATAACCATTAATATTTATAATTTATAATTTTTATCGTAGCTTTGCATTTTTCAAAGAAATATTTGTAAGCATACTACAGACAGCAAATTCTTATTTTATAATTTAGATATATAAATGCTAAAATATCATGACTGTAATGTCCCAGGGCCACGAACGGAACGAGGCAATGAAACGCGTGGACAAGCTGAACGAACACATTCGCAGCTCTGAACAAGCGCTCGAGGAACAGCGGAGGTTGAGGGCTGAACTACAGGTTCGTTCAAACGTTCTTGTTCATTATTTTTGCATCTGGTTATTTATAATTATTTAACAGTTTTTATATAAATTGGGCATTGATTATACTATGCCTTGTCATTATAATAAAATTTTGCAAACAAATGGATACTGTGGCGACTTCCACATATAACACAACAATAACCTACTACAGCGCCATCTACCGAAGATACACTGAACTACGAAGTAACGCACTACACGGAGTAACTACAAATCCTGAATCGCGAAATAAATAGTTCTCGCACCGATTATCATATATACAATATCCCAACATCGGCTGTTGGACAGTAGCCCGCCAGGCATGATCACCTCGCCTGGTCGGAGGATCCTCCCTTTGTGTTGGGTGGAACATGATACCCGTTCCCCCACAGTGGTGACCCCGACGTGATTGGAAGCAGCCTTCAAGGCAGCAAAGCAAAAAAAGTTCCCCCACAATACAATTGTACAAATTATTCTTTTATACAAATATGTATTGTGTATTTGTAGTTGTAATCATGAATTATCTACATATGCTCATAAAATAAACTTAATTCAATCACTAAATTAACCACTTCAGCCATTAGAAGGGTTCCTGTCAGCAGATATGCGTTCGAAATTGTTCTTAAAGAGCCTATATCGTTGAGGCTATTTTGTAGGGTAATAGTCTAAATTAAATTGTTGAAAATGCAATTATTTGGTAGGCGGATGTGGGCGAGTGTCGCGGTCGAGCTCAGGAGCTGCAGACGCAGCTGGAGGAGGTGGCCGCGGCCTTGGGAGACGCCAGGGTCGATAAGCACGAGGAAGCGAGGCGGAGGAAGAAGCAGGAGATTGTGGAGAGCTTCAAGAGAGATATTCCGGGAGTGGTTAGTAGAAAAACCATTAAAAGTTAAATAATTTGATGTTTACATAGGTCCAAGAAGAAATAACCACATTTCGGGTGAAGCATATGATACGAATACAGCTTGTCACCACCTCTATTCATCTATTGGGTGTCGTGAAAGCCGACTTTTTTATTTATTTTTTTATGTAATAGGGGGCAAACGAGCAGACGTATCGCCTGATGGTAAGCGATTACCGCCGCCCATGGACACCCGCAACACCAGAGGCGTTACAAGTGCGTTACCGAGCTTTGGGGGAGGAGAAAGGAGATGGGGGAAAGGGTTGGGGTATGTGCCTCCGGTAACCCCACTCACTCTGTAAAACACAGCGCAAGCGCTGTTTCACACCGGTTTTCTGTGAGGTCGTGGTATCACTCCGGTCGAGCCGGCCCATGCATGCCGAAGCGTGGATCTCGGTGAGCGACTTAGGGAGCAAACTAAAACGCAGAACATGAAAATTACTGCAGAATATAGGAATATGCAAAAACAAACTCTATACCAAACCCCCAAAGGCCCATACCACATCCCTCTCCCCCAACCCTCTCCCCATCCCCCAAAGGTCGGCAACGCACTTGTGACGCCTCTGGTGTTGCGGGTGTTCATGGGCGGCGGTAATCGCTTACCATCAGGTGATACGTCTGTTCGTTTGCCCACTATACAATAATAAAAATAAAAGAAACCATCTGGACGGCATACTCCAGTAGCCCAAAACCTCTTTTCTATGTCCAGCATTGGATTGTGAGAGGCTGATGATAATTATAATTTAGTTGGTTCCTAACTCCCTACATCGTATTTTATCAACCATTTTAAAATATCCATTTTTGTGTCGTAACTCAATGTCAGCTTAAACACTTTGCACATAATTTTTGTTCGTACAGTATGACCGGATGATCAACATGTGCCAGCCGACCCACAAACGGTACAACGTGGCCATCACCAAGGTACTCGGCAAGTACATGGAGGCTATTGTCGTCGACACCGAGAAAACAGCCAGGAGATGTATTCAGGTAATTCTTAAATTTTGTAAATTTCTATATCGCGACACAGGTGTAGCGACTTCCACATACACAACAGTAACCTATTACTGCGCCATCCACCGAAGATACACTGAACTACGAAGTAACTACCAATACTGAATCGCGCAATAAAAGTTCTCGCGCCGATTATCATTTGTACAATATCCCAACATCAAATGTTAAGGCAGTGGCGCGTCAGGCATGCTCACCTCGCCTGGTCGGAGGATCCTCCCTTTGTGTTGGAGGGACATGACACACGTTCCTCCAAACAGGTATTAGTTACTCCATATTGCAAAAGTGTCTAGCCTAAAGTTTTTTAAAAAGCTAAATGAGGACTAATTTGCTCTCTGTTATCTACTTGATTGCCAATTTTATTATGTTAGCTTTAAGTTCTCCATAACATAAATAGTTTGGTGTGTCTTCGATGGATGATGTTGTAGTATATTTTTTTTGTTGGGTTATACGTGTAAGTTGCCACAAGTTAATAAAAGCTGGGAAACTGTATTATATCGTGCAATTTTTATGTATAATTCCATGAGCTTATGTGTCCCGTATAGCCAGCTCTTTCAGATAAACTAAAGCATTTCGTCCTTTATTACAAAGAAAATCATGAATATATATATATATATATATATATATTGACTGCCTCGGTGGCGCAGTGGTAGCGTATGCGACTGCTGTACTTGAGGTCTTGGGTTTGATTCCCGGGTCGGACCAAATTTTTGTATGATCTCCAAATATTTGTTTCGGAGTTTGTGTGTTTTCTATGTATAATATGTATGTATTTACAAAAAAAAAGTATATAAGTATTTATATCAGTTGTCTAGTACCCATAACACAAGCTCTGCTTAGCTTGGGACTAGATGGCGTTGTGTGTTAGATGTCTGAAATATTTATTTATTTATAGTTTATCTCTATGTTTGTAGGTACTGAAAGAACGAATGTTGGAGCCCGAGACCTTCCTCCCGCTAGACTACATTCAAGCAAAGCCTCTTAGAGAAAGATTGAGGTAAGTCATTCAATATGCAGATTTTTTACTTACTTCATAAAATATAAGTTATTGAGTTTAGAATAAAAAAATTCTTTATAAGTTAATTTATACAATTTTCCAATATGAATTTAACAGTCATTTATAATTTGTGTAATCCAGTTTTCTAAAGATAGAGTTACGTTCAGCAGTACCATTAAAGGTTTGGTCTGAACTGGTCGCTAGAGTGACGTGGTGTGTGTGTGTGTGTGTGTGTGTGCAGAGACATAAAGGAGCCGAAGAACGTGAAGCTGCTGTTCGACGTGCTGCGCTTCGAGCCGGCCGCCATCCACCGCGCCGTGCTGTTCGTCACCAACAACGCGCTGGTCTGCGAGACGCCCGAGGACGCCAGCAGGGTCGCCTACGACCTCGACAGGAGCAAAAACAGCAGATACGATGTCATTACCTCTCTCTCTCTCACTCTCTCTCATATCTCTGTTTCTATTTGTTCTATGTTTCATCACAAATATGTAACAAATATATTTTATTATTTTAATATAGTGTTGGTAGGAAACAATTCAAGGAAGGAGAACCTTGGTGCCAAAAAGTGAAAACTTTAAAAATTATTTTTAATCTTTCTTTAATTCATAAATTACAAACATATTATAGTTTTGAAAAACAAAAATGTTTTATAATAATCAACCCTTTATCACTTGAGTGGTTTCATCATGATTTAAAGAGTCTATAGTAAATAGTTCATTAAAAATAATAACAAAACGTTATTTACTTTAAAATTATTTCAATGGTGACCGATAAGGATTACTCGAATATATTATATTCTATTATTTGCAGGCTCTAGCGTTAGACGGTACATTTTACCAAAAATCTGGAATAATTTCTGGTGGTTCGTTGGACCTGGCTCGAAAGGCCAAACGGTGGGATGAGAAACACCTTTCACAACTGAAGTCCAAGAAGGTAAGAAAAAAATTAACACTTTATACTGATTTCATTATAATGAGTTTAACTAAATTTTTACCTTTTTTGCACTTTTCAAGCCTGTAGGAAATATAATGTAAAATTAGTTCACGGCTTAGGTTTTGCTTACTTTAGAAATAGATGGCGTTGTGTATTATTTGTCCGAATTATTATTATATAACTTATGTTTATAACGTCTGCTTCTGTGTCCTATAGGAAAAGCTAACAGAGGAGCTTCGTGAGTCGATGAAGAAGTCCCGCAAGGAGTCGGAGCTGACGACGGTAGACTCGCAGATCAGAGGGCTGGAGTCTCGCCTCAAGTACGCCGTCACCGACAGGGACACTACCGTATGTATTCTCGTCATTTAATTATTAATTATATGATAAAAATCTAATTGTATACGGTTGATAAGAGAGTAACGATGGGGTTGGCGTATGTTTATGAATAAAACTCTTTCTTAAAATACGTAGAACAAGGGAACGATGACAAAAAATCGAACTTTATAATAAAAAAAACTACTAATAACCGATTAATAAATAAGAATACAACAGTAATTAATATATTATGTTTGTTTGTTTACAGTTGAAACAAATAAAAGCCCTTGATGCAGAATTAGCTGAGTTCGAAAGGAAAATCGAAATGTTTGGTGTAAGTATGCAATTGAATTCTAACAACTTCCCAATATCAAGAATGTTCAAACGCATTCTTAGCCCTTTCGTTTAAAAAGCGATTGGATTTCATTTAACCTTCGATATCATTTGAGGAGGTAATTAATTCTCTCTTGATAGGCTTATAAATCCCAAAAACTAAAAAAGTAATACAAACCAATGTTTTTATTATCAATAACTGCATGAATGCAGTAAAACAGCTGTAACTACGGAATAGTGGTTTAAGTGGTCGAAACACCTCTCTCTACTGCGCTGAGTGTTGTGGGATCACTTTGGGGTTGAAACCCACATCGGATATCACTTTGTGTGATCCGTAAATTGTTGTTATGAGTCTGGGTGTTCTTTGTATTCATTTCTTGTACGTTTGTCCCCTGTCACACAGGATATGCGGGACTTGTTTTATTTTAAATGGCATATTATTTGTGATAATGGAGATGCTCGACTTGCTTTGATTTTATAACTCAGCTAAGAATTAATATTAGATTATATCTATAGTTAGTTTCATCAGAGAGATTTATTTGAAAGAAAGTCCCTGAAGTAAAACTTCTTTACATCATATGGCTATGAGAGAAAGGAAATGTGTGCTCGCCCTTCTCTCTTACTCCAAAATAATATACGTAACGTAACTCTATCTCTCTTTTTTTCTATCTGCACTAACTTATATCTCCCTCTCAACTTCCATTCGCCCCGCCCGGTCACACTTTTCGTAACGCTTTTGTTATGCATTTAGCAGCGTACTTCCCAAGTCAACTTAATACTGCACTTTTCCCGATCATCATTTCAACCAGCTCACCGTTCGAGGTCCGATGAGCGAATGCCCCACATTAATTCAACCACGCTATTTATAGCCTTGTGGCGGATACTTGTAATAATTCTAAGAATTTCGACTATTACTGTAATATGTAAACATATATTATGTTGTAGCCTCAAGTAGAGTCTATCGAGCACACGATAAGCGCCCGCGACGCGAAGATCCAGGAGATCAAGGAAAACATGAACAACGTGGAGGATGTGGTGTTTAGAGCCTTCTGCAGGGACATCGGGGTTGCCAACATCAGGTAACTAGTTCCTACCTATCAGTAGTATTATTTGTAATATCATTGTTCTTCATTGCAAATGATGGTAACGATGTTTTGGATTTTAGTTTAGTATTAGTATGGTATGTGATTTTTTTAATGTAACCTCCCCCCCCCCCTGTCGGCAGGCAGTACGAGGAGCGCGAGTTGCGCGCGCAGCAGGAGCGCGCCAAGCGGCGCATGGAGTTCGACGCGCACATCGACCGCATCTCCTCCAACCTCGAGTTCGAGCGCTCGCGCGACACGCAGAGTACGTACCGCACCCCCCCACCCCCCCCACAGGCAGTACGAGGAGCGCGCCAAGCGGCGCATGGAGTTCGACGCGCACATCGACCGCATCTCCTCCAACCTCGAGTTCGAGCGCTCGCGCGACACGCAGAGTACGTACCGCACCCCCCCCCCCCCCCCACAGGCAGTACGAGGAGCGCGCCAAGCGGCGCATGGAGTTCGACGCGCACATCGACCGCATCTCCTCCAACCTCGAGTTCGAGCGCTCGCGCGACACGCAGAGTACGTACCGCACCCCCCCACCCCCCCCACAGGCAGTACGAGGAGCGCGCCAAGCGGCGCATGGAGTTCGACGCGCACATCGACCGCATCTCCTCCAACCTCGAGTTCGAGCGCTCGCGCGACACGCAGAGTACGTACCGCACCCCCCCCACCCCCCCCACAGGCAGTACGAGGAGCGCGCCAAGCGGCGCATGGAGTTCGACGCGCACATCGACCGCATCTCCTCCAACCTCGAGTTCGAGCGCTCGCGCGACACGCAGAGTACGTACCGCACCCCCCCACCCCCCCCACAGGCAGTACGAGGAGCGCGCCAAGCGGCGCATGGAGTTCGACGCGCACATCGACCGCATCTCCTCCAACCTCGAGTTCGAGCGCTCGCGCGACACGCAGAGTACGTACCGCACCCCCCCACCCCCCCCACAGGCAGTACGAGGAGCGCGCCAAGCGGCGCATGGAGTTCGACGCGCACATCGACCGCATCTCCTCCAACCTCGAGTTCGAGCGCTCGCGCGACACGCAGAGTACGTACCGCACCCCCCCACCCCCCCCACAGGCAGTACGAGGAGCGCGCCAAGCGGCGCATGGAGTTCGACGCGCACATCGACCGCATCTCCTCCAACCTCGAGTTCGAGCGCTCGCGCGACACGCAGAGTACGTACCGCACCCCCCCACCCCCCCCACAGGCAGTACGAGGAGCGCGCCAAGCGGCGCATGGAGTTCGACGCGCACATCGACCGCATCTCCTCCAACCTCGAGTTCGAGCGCTCGCGCGACACGCAGAGTACGTACCGCACCCCCCCACCCCCCCCACAGGCAGTACGAGGAGCGCGCCAAGCGGCGCATGGAGTTCGACGCGCACATCGACCGCATCTCCTCCAACCTCGAGTTCGAGCGCTCGCGCGACACGCAGAGTACGTACCGCACCCCCCCACCCCCCCCACAGGCAGTACGAGGAGCGCGCCAAGCGGCGCATGGAGTTCGACGCGCACATCGACCGCATCTCCTCCAACCTCGAGTTCGAGCGCTCGCGCGACACGCAGAGTACGTACCGCACCCCCCCACCCCCCCCACAGGCAGTACGAGGAGCGCGCCAAGCGGCGCATGGAGTTCGACGCGCACATCGACCGCATCTCCTCCAACCTCGAGTTCGAGCGCTCGCGCGACACGCAGAGTACGTACCGCACCCCCCCACCCCCCCCACAGGCAGTACGAGGAGCGCGCCAAGCGGCGCATGGAGTTCGACGCGCACATCGACCGCATCTCCTCCAACCTCGAGTTCGAGCGCTCGCGCGACACGCAGAGTACGTACCGCACCCCCACCCCAAACCCTCTACTTAGCCTGACACGCTGACCCTACTGTGCCTGATGACCATACTTATTGCGAATGCACTTAATGCAACTTAGTGATCCGCCGATTCCGCATCATTGGTACACACTACATTCAAATCACCACCACCATCTATTAAATATAATTCTCGTATCGTGACACAAACAACTATCTTACTGATTTTTGCGATTTTTTAAATTTATGTTTTACTGACTCTTAAAATCGGAAGGAATAACGGTTCTTAATTGTCGCTGATGTCGTGAAGTTAATCTCTCACTTTAATATTTATCGCACTGTAGCTCAAACTGAACTAAACTGCTGTCGACGAGACGCCTTTTTATTTCGACGCGATAGCAACTGGAACGTTCTATTAATATATTCGATTCCGCGCCGACATAACCCCGATTAATAATAATAATAATATATTTGCATAAAACATGTGTTATTAGGATGTCATAGTATAAAATACAGTACAGTACTTAAAAACATGTTTTGCCATAGCTGGCGTACAAATTTTTTTATAATAGTAAAAATGTCATGTCACATAAATGTCAAATATTAAATAAAAAAACAATAATCAAGAAAGTAAACAAAACAGTCACAAAATTTAAACATATGCACAATACATTATGACAATTATGAGGCTTAATTGATTGTATCTGCCAAAAACTCCCCAATACTATAGTAGGCTTTCTGTACGAATATTTCTTTTAGCTTGTTTGAATTTAAACCTCTCAAACGTGACGTTTCCGTGAAATATAACAAACCAAACACATGACAATGAATTCATATTCGATTGTATGTATATCGTAGTAAGGTTCATTATTCTGTGCCTCAAGAAATCAACGAGAATTTTCCGGTATGCAGACGTCTCGAGTGTTGTTCGCGAATCTTTGTAACAATATCATTATCTTTTATGTTCCTTTTAGTTATTTTGACGTGACAACGTCTTATAAATTGGTTTGCCGGGTGACACTTGAAGAAACTGCGTTACGCTCCGCTCACGTTATGCGCTCACAATGAGAGCGAGTGAGAGGCACGCGTCCCTTCCACTCGGGCATGGTTAGCCCGCCTAAGAGCGAGAGAGACAGACATAAAAAGTGAAAGGCACGCGTCGAATTATATTTAAAACGTTAAAATTAATGTTTTAAATATAATTCTTTGTATAAATAAATGTTTTAAATTGTTACTATTATTTCATCCTTCTTCCTACTATACGAATGAATATTCACATTAAAATTATTTTACCACTCAAAGTCGTTGTCACGTAAAACTTTCGCCCGTATACCGACTTTACAGGCAACCAATTTTTTTTTTGTGATCAAACTATTGCTTGTCTCCTATAAGTGCTTTTCAAAATATTCTATTTAAGCAACTTACTTCCTTTATGCCATTTTATATATCTTTCTATTCTACATACTTTTAATATTATCCATACAATCCCATTAGATAGAAATATATTTGTTTCTGATTACGTAATGTACAATGTACATATAAATTTCCAAATGTATAATAATAAATAAAAAGTGGAGTTTGCTAAGTCGAACCTTTGTATCTGTAGAATTGAGGGTATGAGACATAGTTAATAATTTTAGAAACGGTGGATCCACCTTTCTGGAGTGGGGAAATAGAATGATGCGTTGAGTAAAGTTCGACGCTGCAGGTCGTATATGTACTGACACATGATAATAATAATAAAATGAACGATTCAGAGAACGTGACTCGCTGGGAGCGCGCCGTGCAGGACGCGGAGGACGAGCTGGAGGGGGGGCGCCAGGCCGAGGCCAAGCAGCGCCAGGAGATCGACGCCGAGCTGCGCAAGGTGGACGCGCTCAAGGCCGAGCGGGCCGCGGCGCGGGCGCGCCAGGAGCACGCCGACGAGGACGCCAACAAGGTGCGCATTACCCTCCCTACCCTCCCTCCCTGCCCTAGACCCACACTTCTCCTTGAAAAGGACATTTTCTTCTAATATACCACTCAAATAATCGGATTCTTTCAAATTTCTCTACTTCGACCTGCCTCAATACTAGACTCCCGTCCCGACGTTCGACTTTGCACGGAAATTATTGAACTTCCTCTATTATAATATGCATGTATTACTCATATAAACCTTCCTCTTGAAATACTCTATGTATTACCGAAAACTACTTAAAAATACCATTGAATATTTTAAAAGGTCTAAGCGAACAAACAGTGAAAACAACGTAATTTTATACTACGAGTATTTTAAGAAAATATTGGCACATAGATCAAACTGCGTCTTGAGCAATCAGGTTCTAAATTTTCTCACGAAAAGATAAATTTATAGAACCTAATTTAAACAAGGGCAATGTTTGTTCAATTCGTTACTATCTTAAAGCGAATAGAATGTAGTTATTATAAAAAAAAATACCTTACTCATTTTGCTAAATTGTAATATTATTATTTAATATTTCTCCATATCTATAGGCCCGCAAAGAGTTGACATCAATACAAAAGGACATCCAGAGCGTTCAGAAACAGATGTCAAACATCGAGTCTCGCATCGAGAGCAAGCGCTCCGACCGACACAACATACTGCGACAGTGCAAGGTACGCCACATTGTTCTATATACTCGTACTTTATTGCTGTAGCGTTATAATCAATAATCACTGGTTCGTTTTAGACGTAGTACAATATCGACTAATAAAATCTATCTCTTAAATTTACTAATTAACCTTTAAATTAAACACCCACAGAATGAATAGAATATCCGTATTCTTAGTCCATCGCCACCGCACGAAGAATCACTCACAGAGATTGTATATATTTACGCTTAATACTATTAATAGACCATTTACGTTCCCAGATCGACGACATAATAATACCGTTGTTGGAGGGCAACTTGGACGACACAGCGGAGACCGAGTCCGACCCTTCTTCAATGTCCACCACGCAACAGTACCGCAAGGAGTCCAGGTACGCACTTCTAATACTTATATAGATTGCGTTAGGAGTCCAACTTACTACCGATTTATAATTTCACTTTTGTTATAATCGTGGGACAGATATACCACAAATGTTAGAGGGTTAGTTTATTACGCACATTAAGTCGATCGTTGTGTAATTTGCCCGCACTGATATTTCCACCAATCGCAACGCCGAATACGCTTACGGTCAAGATTGAGTTAAACTCACTCTTGACCGTAAGCGTATTCGGCGTGTAAGATAAACTTACACTAGGGCCTTTGTATCGTTTTACAGCTTGAGCTAAAGTTCTACCGCACTGATTTGGGCCGAGGTACCGTTGAGTTGAGCCCGGGTAGTACATAATCCTGATTCTTAACACCGACTTGTAGTATTTCGTGCAAGGCCATCTAGTTTCCATTCTGAAACTAACAATACATGGGTCCGGGATCATGTACAAGTGCGATATTTAGTAAATATACATGTTTAAAAAGTATCTAAATATCAAGACATTCGCAATACAAAAGCAAAAGCTGGTTTTGGTTGACCCTCTAAATTATGAATTAATTTGAGTGTATGTTGTGTTGCAGGATCCGCCTAGACTACCGATCTCTGTCAGAATCTTTGAAGGAGTTAGAAGAGTCGGACGAAGTGAAACGCAAGGCTGACAAACTGCAGAAGGCTATCAACTCACTACAGAACACTGTGGACAAGATACAGGCGCCGAACATGAGGGTACGCTGATTCTCCATTTTGATATCATTTTATTAGAACGAAATTCCTTATCGCGCGTTGCGGAAGGGGGCTAGACGGAATTGTAACGACACTTTCGACATATGTCAACGACACATTTTGTCAAGACGAATTTATTATACCATATTGTGTGTTTATCCAAGAAATTTAGTGATACCACAGGGAGGATAAACACCCCCAATCCATTCACTCCGCTACCCCGATCACCCCCACCCTCTAAGATCATTTCTTAAGGAAGACACCCCCTCTATCTCCGAAACTATCGCTCGGAGACATTTTTAGTCCCCCCTTGCACACCCTGAAATTGTCAGGAATCATTACCCGTTCTCTGTCTGTCTTTCTCTCTCTCTTATAGAAAGCAAGCCAGATATTTTCGTTTCGTCTTTCTATTTCGAACTGCATTCCATCCGGGTGTCCCTTGACACCTCTCAATTTTTATCTCATCATTTTGTCCTCTTCTCAGTTTGACTGGCTTGGTGGGTGGCCTGACAACAACTGACCATGTTATTTCATATTATATCTGTATCAATTATATAACTTATAATGGGTTCAATTCTTGCTCATTAATTAATGCTATATTAGGTGTGGGCACAAAAAAAAATTGTATAATTAATAAAATAAATAATGTTACAACAGGCTATGGAGAAATTGAACGAGGTGAGGGAGAAAGTGAACGCCACGAATGAGGCGTTCGTCGTGGCGAGGAAGAAAGCTCACAAAGCTAAATTAGCCTTCGAGAAGGTACGACACTCATCTTACAGCTTGTTCATAACATTTACAGTAATTAAATAGGTGTAGGTATTACCGCAATCACGTCCAGGTGTACATATTCTAAATTGAAATTCATAACATCAACAGTTTTAACAGTCTACTTGTGGAGGAACGAGTGTCATGTTCCTCTAACACAAAAGGCGATCCGCCCTGGCGGGCCACTGCCCAACAATGTTGGGATGTTATATATATGATAATCAATGCAAGAACTTCTACTGCGCGATTCAGGATTGATAGTTTCTTCGTGTTGTACGTTGCTCCGTAGTTCAGTGTGTCTGCGGTAGATGGCGCTGTAGTATATTGCTGTTGCGCTGTATGTGGCAGTCGTCACAAACTGTTGGACATAGACCTCTGCTTAGAAAGGCGGTTTTTGGCCTACGACACCTATGAGATGACAAGAGATGGGTCCAAAACAGTTTTATTTTTCCCGGGTGTTGAAGCGCCAGATGAGCACATTACTGTACATAGTACTTTACTTTAAATGTCGACAGAGGGCGTTGTGCACTCTGTCTGAATCGCGTTATCGTTATCATTATACCAGTGTTATAAGTTTGTGTAATATTTTTTAAGTAACCAGCTCAGGGAAACAATACAATATTTTAGAACAAGTGACAAGTTGTGGTTTTATTTACTCGACTTGGTTACCCCTCCAGTGCAATTGTGTTGTTCGCATTAAATACCAGGCAACTCCTGGTATTTACGACCGGGACTTCCCGATATTATTCTACTTTATATTCTATTATTGTTAATTGTCTGACTTTTAGATTAGGTTAGGATTATTTTAGTATACCAAGAATTTGGAGTTTGAATTTACGAATAATATTAATAAGAATTTATTAGTTAACCAATCTATTTAAACATAATTTTTTACATTTATAGGAACTAGGGAAATAGATGTATACCTACATTTATAAAATTTGTGAACCTAATTTATGGTCTGTGTTGTGAAATAAATTATTTTTATACTGTTTGCAGGTGAAGAAAGAACGACACGATAAATTTATCGAATGTTTTGAACACGTCGCTAATGAAATAGACGCTATATATAAGGTAAGTGGCGGAGCAAGTAAAAAAAAATAACTATGAAAAAAAATATAAATAGTGCAGCAAACATGGGTTTCATGAACAGCTCTGAAATCAATGTTAACCGTACAATGACACAACAATAAATAATCATTTCCTGTTTCGTCTAGCGACTACTGAGCTACATATCGTGGGTTCGATTGCCACTTACCACATTTATTTGTCTGTATATGTTATTTGTATTTGTAGCATTTCCGTTGTACCTATATGGATGTAAGGGTGGCTAGTGAGCGCTCGCTACGTTGCAGGCGCTGGCGATGAACCAGTCGGCGCAGGCGTTCCTGGGCCCGGAGAACCCGGAGGAGCCGTACCTGGACGGGATCAACTACAACTGCGTGGCGCCCGGCAAGCGCTTCCAGCCCATGTCCAACCTCTCCGGCGGAGAGAAGACCGTCGCCGCGCTCGCGCTGCTCTTCGCCATACACAGGTACACCACCCCCACCCCCCACCCCCCACTCTCCAGCCCATGTCCAACCTCTCCGGCGGAGAGAAGACCGTCGCCGCGCTCGCGCTGCTCTTCGCCATACACAGGTACACCACCCCCACCCCCCACCCCCCACTCTCCAGCCCATGTCCAACCTCTCCGGCGGAGAGAAGACCGTCGCCGCGCTCGCGCTGCTCTTCGCCATACACAGGTACACCACCGCCACCCCCCACCCCCCACTCTCCAGCCCATGTCCAACCTCTCCGGCGGAGAGAAGACCGTCGCCGCGCTCGCGCTGCTCTTCGCCATACACAGGTACACCACCCCCACCCCCCACTCTCCAGCCCATGTCCAACCTCTCCGGCGGAGAGAAGACCGTCGCCGCGCTCGCGCTGCTCTTCGCCATACACAGGTACACCACCCCCACCCCCCACCCCCCACTCTCCAGCCCATGTCCAACCTCTCCGGCGGAGAGAAGACCGTCGCCGCGCTCGCGCTGCTCTTCGCCATACACAGGTACACCACCCCCACCCCCCACTCTCCAGCCCATGTCCAACCTCTCCGGTGGAGAGAAGACCGTCGCCGCGCTCGCGCTGCTCTTCGCCATACACAGGTACACCACCCCCACCCCCCACTCTCCAGCCCATGTCCAACCTCTCCGGTGGAGAGAAGACCGTCGCCGCGCTCGCGCTGCTCTTCGCCATACACAGGTACACCACCCCCAGCCCCCACTCTCCAGCCCATGTCCAACCTCTCCGGTGGAGAGAAGACCGTCGCCGCGCTCGCGCTGCTCTTCGCCATACACAGGTACACCACCCCCACCCCCCACTCTCCAGCCCATGTCCAACCTCTCCGGTGGAGAGAAGACCGTCGCCGCGCTCGCGCTGCTCTTCGCCATACACAGGTACACCACCCCCACCCCCCACTCTCCAGCCCATGTCCAACCTCTCCGGTGGAGAGAAGACCGTCGCCGCGCTCGCGCTGCTCTTCGCCATACACAGGTACACCACCCCCACCCCCCACTCTCCAGCCCATGTCCAACCTCTCCGGTGGAGAGAAGACCGTCGCCGCGCTCGCGCTGCTCTTCGCCATACACAGGTACACCACCCCCACCCCCCACTCTCCAGCCCATGTCCAACCTCTCAGATATTAGGATATTTCTTTACGAGCCATTCAAAAATATTCCTCAAGATACCATTATACCAGGTACTTTTTTTGCTTCAAAATAGATACCCATATCTAACATATAACTAAAAGAATGTGTGGAAAAAATCCACTTTCTAATATTTAAAAGAAATTAAGACAGAACATAGGGTAGGTATATGTAATAGTGTTGTTTGTTGTGGTGGTGCAGCTTCCAGCCGGCTCCGTTCTTCCTGCTGGACGAGATCGACGCGGCGCTGGACAACACCAACATCGGCAAAGTGGCCTCCTACATCCGCTCCAAGAAGGGCTGCCTGCAGACCATCGTCATCTCGCTCAAGGAGGAGTTCTACGGCTGTGCCGACGCGCTCGTCGGGATCTGTTCCGAGGTAACGCCACCTTATTTAACTGAATGTATATTGTATGGTAGTAAATCAATGTAGAATGTCTGCTCCATGTTGAAAAGTATTAATGCCTTTAAAATATTGACGCTAAGTTTTAACTAACACATTATTCTCCTTCCTTACAGCCCGCTGATTGTTTGGTGAGCGACGTGATGACCCTCAGCCTAGAACAATACCCCGACTAGTTCACCTAGCACATATCACAATCCTTGATTAAAGTAAAAACTTGTTGGGACACCAATAGTTAATATTATAAATGATAGATACGTTTGTCGGTGAAAATGAATTTATAATATATTTTTATACGATAATTAGTTCATTCCCGTATCGTTCAATTGACGGTTATATTGTCTTTGAATTTTTTAGATTATTAATAAACTAAGTGTTAAGTTGACATAGTATTGTTGTGTTTTATTTTAATCTGAATATCAATCTATTCTTCAATGAGGACAACATATACGCTGGATCATTGCAAAAACACGGAAAATTTTGTAGAACTTGAAGCCAACCATGTACTCACCCCCTTTCTAAGGAGAGATGATACGTTAAGCTATGAGGAAATTGAGTCCCTATTAATTAGATAAAAGCAATCACACACACACACACACACACGCGCACGCACACGCAGGCACTCGCACGCACACGCACAGGAGTACAGTTCTCAACCTAAGATTTGGTTTACATTTGAAAATTGTCATCATCAGTGAAAATGTATGTAGAATATGATGATGTGCTACCACACCACAGGTCTGTCAGGTAAGGGACATACAGATGCTGATGAAAACATACTCGTATCAAACTATTGTCAACTTCAAGTCAATTAAATGATGTCAATAATCTCGTTGTGAGGCAGACTATACAAAGAGATGTTATTTCAAGCTACGCCACACTAAACAAGACTAACACTTGACTACGGATTACACGATAGGGTATATTTTTGTTGCAAATATTTTTTCCAGATTCTTTATTGTTTTTACAATATACTTATACAAGGTATTTTTTTATTTAATGATTATTTAAACCCAGAAAATATTGCATAAAATTGAAAAATAAGGAAGACAAATTCAAACTTACAAAACGCGTCACTATTGGTCGAAACAAAATGTGACGTCGATGGTCACTACATCGAAATTATTGGTGTCGAAATTCATAGTCATAGTGGCGTTTGTGAGAAGAATTAACTTCTTCCATGATTTCTAAAGTAATTAATCTTTCGGATGCGCGAACGGGTACTTCCGGTTACATGCACCGTGCGGCGAAATTGCAAAATTTTGCAACACGGTGCATGGTGTACGAAAATGATTAAATATTTTCAAAAACAATGCTCGGTGGTTATAAAAGTGATTATTTTTCAAAAGATGGATAACAAGCGTACATGGTTATGCCATATTTTATTACTAAACTAATGTTATCGCATTATTATTTACTCACAATTGAGCCAAGTATTAATTTACGCACCTATTGTGTTAATAAACATGATTTTAATATTTTATGTGGTTTATTATTCATTTTACTTATTATCCTCATAAAGTTCGATAACTAAGCTATCTACTGATATAAAAAACACTATAACTGCAGTAAAAATTCATTGAGAAACATATTTGTAAAAATCACATTTCGCTGTCGAGATATTCGCCATTTTGTCACTTTACAATCAAACTATTATTTGCGCCGAACACCAAATTATGTAGTATTTATATGAAGAAATAGTGTTTTTTAGTTAAATAATTTATTTTTTTAGTTAACTAGTGCAAAAGACAGGAACAATACATAAAAAAAACAACCTATTTATCAAGTTATTTAAAAAAAGGACTCGTTTGCTAGACCAGTTTTCATTTATTATTTTTAAGTTCTGAGAATTCTCTAAACTCTATGAAAATGACTGAATGCTAAAGAGAACAAACTGATCGTTCCATTATGTGACACACAAAGTCTATGGTCAATACAAAATAATTTAGTAAAACATAAACAAAGATCAGTTTACGTCTTGTTCATTGTCCGTCACTACTGTGTATGTGTGGGTGTTAATAGTTCCGGGACTTCCCGCTAGGCTGCGTGCAAACACGAATCAACGGCGATATACAATTTTAAGTGGCGTGCTATTGGAGAGGCCTATGTCCAGCAGTGGACTACGATACGCTGATGATGATGTAGAACAGTAATGGCGTGGGAGCCCTTTGAATGTGTGCGTCTAATTTCGCTCGTCAGGCAAAAAATTAGTGTTTATTTAAATATTTAGCTTTTCTAACACATTTTTGTTGCTATTCTATATTCTATATAAGATTCTCATCGCAATTATATCATTTTATCAATAAAAACATAAGAATAAATGCGTAAAAACCTTCAAATGAGTAAGCCCTTTTCAATAGGTAATAGACTCGGTAACTTTTTGAGTAACACTATTCAAAATTACGCATGATTTATGCCTCAATTCGTATTGATAGTGGTTCCTAAAATAAGTATAATAAGTAAAATATAACAACAAACTACCTTCAAAATCACCTTATCGGCAAAAAATCAGTTTTAAGAGGCACTTGACAGATCGCGTTGCGTCATCGTCAACTTTGAAATTGGAACTCGTTTTTTTTACGGCTCTTGAAGCGCACTTGACAAACGAATGTTTTAAAATGTTGTTCGTATAAAGCAAATGCATAACAAACCTTTCTAGACTTCGTTATAATAACTTTAATACCCAAAATTAATTAAAATGCAAGTTAACTGCGAAAAACATGGATCCGTGTGTGCCGCACCGACGGGACAAACATGGATCCGTGTTGCCGCACCCGAGAGGTTAAACTGTAAAAAAGTCTAAAGTAATTAAAACACTGAATAGTAAACATCCACTTACGCTGGCTTTTCTCAAAAAAAAATAACTGTCCTGTACATCCACTCTTCGAATCTTTGTCGAATCAATTTTGTATAGTCATCAATAGATGGCGTTGCGAGCGATTTAGATCGCACCATCATTTGGTTACACGTCGGGGTTTATAAACCTTTGTTATTTATTATTAAATTGACTCGCTCTGAGGTACTGGAGTTTTATTTAAACGGGTATCACTGGGCTTTGGAGTACCTTGTGCCGATATTGTACATCCACTAATTGTCAATGACATCTATATCATAGAGAAACTGAAACACTATGCAGGGACGAAATAAAAAAAACTTATTATATGTAGCTCTTTTATTTACAATAAAATATGTTTATATTACAACTATACATTAAACTATGCTAGTATGTCATAACTTATGTAGTGCTGAGAGCACAAGTATCACTGACCGAAGGTCGCACGCACCATAGACACATTTAGACATTACGTGAAACAGATCATTTCTAACGTCCTTCTCATCGCTTAAAACCATAGTGCACAACTGCGTCTAGGATAACAAATATAATTTTAGCTGCTTGCTTATTTCATCATCATCAGCCTACCGCAGTCCACTGCTGGACATAGACCTCTCCAATCTCACACCACTTGTTTCGAACCTCGGTTTCTCGCATCCAGCTTCTGCCAGCCGACTTGCGCAGATCATCACTCCATCTGGCCTGTGGACGTCGCAGCAGCGCGCTGCTTGACTGACTTTATTTGCTTATTTACATGAATCATAAGGGAGGGATGATTTAATAGTTTTTCATTGGAAATATCAACTTAATCAAATTCGTAATTTGGAAGCCTCGATGACAACTCGATGACAAAATCTTATAATAATTCCACATATTTGCATACTTTTCTTTCTTTGTGTTAAAATTAGCTAAAATATTTATATTTTGTTCTTTTTTACATCGTATATGTTTGAAAATAAAACTAAATAAAACATTTATAGATTTAGACTCGAAATTCCATCAAATGTTGGGCGTTAAATTCTCACAACGATTTAGATTCAATTCATTTTTAATTTAAAATATCTACAAATTGAACAGTTACCGTTAACTTTGAATATGTACAATCGATGATAAAGTAGATACCAATCACAATAAAAAATAACTTTTAACCTTGAGAAGGCAAAAATAATTTTGTGAAACGTGTTGAATGAATGAATAATATTTAGAATAAAACTATTTGAAGGAAAAAAATGTTTCATAAAATTGGAAGTGCCTACTTTCTGCCCTAAGAAATTCCTTTCTTAATAACGAGATTCGTGTCAGATGACTCTTAACTGGTTCACTGATGAAAATGCGACGACATTGTGGGTAGTTTTATAAAAAGACGCACGTTTTATAAATAAAAGCAATAATCGACTACTACGAATTCTTCAAAGTGATTAAAAAGTGAAACTATAATTTAAAGACCCGTAATTGTAGCGCCATCGGATGCGAAAATGTATCCATTCCTGGTTTTTCGCAATGCACTCTTGTTTCATGCCAATAGACAACAACTTTCTTTGAGGGCTTAATGTGCTGATGTGGGAAGCAGCGATTCTGTCCTGACTACTGTGCAAGGGGGGTGGTGGGGCGGTGCTAGTCGGGCTGAAGTAGGGCGCGGCGTGGGGCTGCACAGTGGTGGGGGGGCGGCGCTAGTCGGGCGAGCGCGGCGGGTCGGTGCTGAAGTAGGGCGCGGCGTGGGGCTGCACAGTGGTGGGGGGGGAGGGCGGCGCTAGTCGGGCGAGCGCGGCGGGTCGGTGCTGAAGTAGGGCGCGGCGTGGGGCTGCACAGTGGGGGGGGGGGGCGGCGCTGATCAGGCGAGCGCGGCGGGTCGGTGCTGAAGTAGGGCGCGGCGTGGGGCTGCACAGTGGGGGGGGGGGGCGGCGCTAGTCAGGCGAGCGCGGCGGGTCGGTGCTGAAGTAGGGCGCGGCGTGGGGCTGCACAGTGGGGGGGGGGCGGCGCTAGTCAGGCGAGCGCGGCGGGTCGGTGCTGAAGTAGGGCGCGGCGTGGGGCTGCACAGTGGGGGGGGGGGGCGGCGCTAGTCAGGCGAGCGCGGCGGGTCGGTGCTGAAGTAGGGCGCGGCTTGGGGCTGCACAGTGGGGGGGGGGGCGGCGCTAGTCAGGCGAGAGCGGCGGGTCGGTGCTGAAGTAGGGCGCGGCGTGGGGCTGCACAGTGGGGGGGGGGGCGGCGCTAGTCAGGCGAGCGCGGCGGGTCGGTGCTGAAGTAGGGCGCGGCGTGGGGCTGCACAGTGGGGGGGGGGGGGAGGGCGGCGCTAGTCGGGCGAGCGCGGCGGGTCGGTGCTGAAGTAGGGCGCGGCGTGGGGCTGCACAGTGGGGGGGGGCGGCGCTAGTCGGTCGAGCGCGGCGGGTCGGTGCTGAAGTAGGGCGCGGCGTGGGGCTGCACAGTGGTGGGGGGGGGAGGGCGGCGCTAGTCGGGCGAGCGCGGCGGGTCGGTGCTGAAGTAGGGCGCGGCGTGGGGCTGCACAGTGGTGGGGGGGGAGGGCGGCGCTAGTCGGGCGAGCGCGGCGGGTCGGTGCTGAAGTAGGGCGCGGCGTGGGGCTGCACAGTGGTGGGGGGGGAGGGCGGCGCTAGTCGGGCGAGCGCGGCGGGTCGGTGCTGAAGTAGGGCGCGGCGTGGGGCTGCACAGTGGTGGGGGGGAGGGCGGCGCTAGTCGGGCGAGCGCGGCGGGTCGGTGCTGAAGTAGGGCGCGGCGTGGGGCTGCACAGTGGTGGGGGGGGGAGGGCGGCGCTAGTCGGGCGAGCGCGGCGGGTCGGTGCTGAAGTAGGGCGCGGCGTGGGGCTGCACAGTGGTGGGGGGGGAGGGCGGCGCTAGTCGGGCGAGCGCGGCGGGTCGGTGCTGAAGTAGGGCGCGGCGTGGGGCTGCACAGTGGTGGGGGGGGAGGGCGGCGCTAGTCAGGCGAGCGCGGCGGGTCGGTGCTGAAGTAGGGCGCGGCGTGGGGCTGCAGCAGCGTGCGACACACGGAGCAGACCCGCGAGGGCGTGCGGCGAGGCCCGGACTCCACCACGTGCGACACGCACGCGCCGCAGAATATGCGCCCGCAGTGACGGCAGTGCACCTGAAACAACCACACACATTCAGCTCAAGTCTTCGGGGTATGATAAGTGAACACTCGCCTACTGTCAGGGTCAGACAAGTGGCCAATCACGTACTGTCAGGGTCAGACGAGCGGATACTCACGTACTGCCAGGATCAAATAAGAAGCCAGTCATGTACAGTTAAAGTCAAACGAGTGAATACTCACGTACTGTCAGGGTCAGACAAGTGATCACTCACGTACTGTCAAGATCAGACGAGCGGACACTTACGTACTGTCAAGGTCAGACGAGCGGACACTTACGTACTGCTAGGGTCTAACAAGTAGCCAGTCATGTACAGTTAAGGTCAAACGTGTGAATACTCACGTATTGTCAAGGTCAGACAAGTGAACACTCACGTACTGTCAAGATCAGACGAGCGGACACTTACGTACTGCTAGGGTCTAACAAGTAGCCAGTCATGTACCGTTAAGGTCAAACGAGTGAATACTCACGTACTGTCAGGGTCAGACAAGTGATCACTCACGTACTGTCAAAGTAAGACAAGTGAACACTCACGAACTGTCAAGGTCAGACGAGCGGACACTTACGTACTGCTAGGGTCTAACAAGTAGCCAGTCATGTACAGTTAAGGTCAAACGGGTGAATACTCACGTACTGTCAGTGTCAGACAAGTGAACACTCAAGAACTGTCTGTCAAGGTCAAACAAGCGGACAGTCACGTACGTTCAAGTTTAAACGAGCAGACAGTCACGTACGGTCAGGGTCAGTCAAACTGACACTCACGTACTGTCAGAGTCAGACAAGTGGAAATTCACGTGCTGTCAGGGTCAGACAAGTGGTAAGTCATGTACTGTTAGGGTCAAACAAATGTACACTCACGTTCTGTCAGAGTCAGACAAGTGGAAATTCACGTGCTGTCAGGGTCAGACAAGTGGAAATTCACGTGCTATCAGGGTCAGACAAGTGGTAAGTCATGTACTGTTAGGGTCAAACAAATGTACACTCACGTACTGTCAGAGTCAGACAAGTGGAAATTCACGTGCTGTCATCGTCAGACAGATGGTAAGTCATGTACTGTTAGGGTCAAACAAATGTATGCATTGTTTGGATCAGAGTAATGAACGTTAAAAATATGAAATATTTACTTATAGTAGACAGACTTGAAACTCAATGTATCGCCGCTTTTTGTGCACGCATGCTTGTTTTCAGAAGCTTCAGAGCTTAGAGGCTTATTATGACTAAATGATTGTTACCTTTTTCTTAATATTAGGTAGGTGTGTGTGGCAGGAGGGACACTCGTGCACGTCGTCAGCGTGCTGCCACCGCACCTCAGTGTCCGCCTCGCGGATACGTTGCAGTTGCACCTGACGGCCACAAATGTTTTGTTAATAGTTATTTGACTGCCAAGTAGTTCCTTTATTTAAAGTAAAAAGCGAAGGTTTATTGAATACTAGTTTGAAACACTAATGCCCGTTTTCACCAACTATACTTCAACCATCTCTTAACTAGAAACTCCTTGATGTAGGTAGATCCTAAATACATATAAATCTTATATTAATTTCGTTTTCACCATGCTAAGTGACACCTAACTAAGGGTCTCCTATTTTGTAGGGATTTCAAAAACCGTAAATATGCGCAAGTGTAAGTTAATTGTCTTTTTCTTCAATATAAAATTTATTATTATTACTAAGTAATAAACATAAAATACGAAATAGAATGTTTTCGTTTAATTCGAAGATATAATCACCAATTTTCGTAATCTCCGTTTTATATTCCAATGTCTCGAAACGTCAAACTGAGAACTGCCAAAAATATATACCATGTGTCACATTGACTGCGAGTTGTTGATTTTATAAAATAAATATTAAACTACACGTAACTACTTAGTAATACAATATTAAATTATATGCCTAATCACTTAGGTAGCCCCTAAAGGTTGGTGAAAACTAAAATATCGCTAAGGATTATCTAACTCGCTCTAAGTGGTCTCTTAAATTTAGGGGACGTTGGTAAAAACGATCATAAGTCAAATTGATATTTCAGTTTTTGATGTTCAAAAAAATTGTAACACAAACCGTATGATTGCATTACCAAGACTTCACAAGATTTAAATTAGTTATATATCCGGATATAGTCAGTGATAACTTGTTTTTTTTTTTACGTGTTGAAACGCCCTCTGGCCGTCATCCCGCCGGGGTGTGCGGCGGGGCGGTGTGTCGGAATCGAACCGACTAAAACCACACGGTGTGCCACTCTGCGCCTGAGAAGGGAGGGATCCGGGAACTGCAGTAATTAACACAACCGTTCCCAGGTAGAGCCCGTACTATGGCAACAAAACTGCTGATAAACATATTTATTATATTTTACATAAATCACACTCAAACACAGAATAAGTGAATGTGTTCATCACACAATCACTTATCCTCTGAGGAAATAGCAACCACGATCTCAGATCTCGGACATCCTGTATGTACCTACCCACTAATCTTGTGGCTTGTGGGCAGTCCTACACTACAGTTGCAGATATGAGGTCTCCACTCTAGAACAATACTACCCCAATAGGTGTCGACCATATCAGTGATTTAATAAACCATGTGCATATGGTCTGGTCTTTATTAAGTTTAATCCATAATTAAGGTTAATGTTACCTGTAGTGACTGAGACAGTCTCACAAAGTCCTGCTGCACCTTCTCGCTGTTGTCGAGCTCCTGCTGCAGCACAGACACTCTGTTCCTCACCTCGTGGACCTCGCTCTGGAGACGCTTCTTATCCTCCAGGAGTTTTTCGATCATGTCGTTAGAGTGTCGCAGTTTATCTCCCAATTCTTTCATCTGTTCGTGTTCTGTTTGCAACCGGTCTACCTCTTGGCTGTAATTGATAAAATCTGGATTATTGAGACGTCCCGTTTTGAGTTAAGAGTTAGTTAAAATACTGGTAATCGAGGAGATAGAACACTGGAATAGTCATGCTACGGCACACATGGATCGGCTCGACTAGATTTTTTTTTTGTAATAGGTGGCAAACGAGCATACGTATCGCCTGATGGTAAGCGATTACCGTCGTCCATGGACACCCGCAACACGAGGGCCGTCACAGGTGCGTTGCCGGCCTTTGGGGGATGGGAAAAGGGATGGGGGAGTGGGTGGGATATGGGCCTCCGGTATCCTCACTCACTCGGGGAAACACAGTACAAGCGCTATTTCACATCGGTTTTCTGAGAGGCCGTGGTATCACTCCGGTCGAGGGGGCCCATGCATGCCGAAGCGTGGCTCTCCCAAGATTTATAAAACAGCTTCACAAGAAATTCGTGTTAAACAATTTCTTTGGTTGCTCTTCACCGACCGAGTACCCGGTTAGGTAAGTGGGATTACTATGATTCGACAGTTGTCATTTAAATTTTCGTTTTTATTTTTTGTTCTAAAATTATCAATTCCTATTTCATATAGAAATTGATATTATTAATACAGTAATAGGTAGCTACATACCCAGCTTCGCTGAGTCGTTGTCTGAGATCGCTGAGCTGCGCCTCTTGCTGGTGGAAGAGGGCGCCCTGCTCCAGCAGCTGGGTCCGAAGCTCTCGCTCCGACTCCACGGCTTCCTCTCTTCCGATCTGGCAGAAGATGAGCTGCTCTCTTAGACGGAGCATGTGCTCTTGGAGCTCCTGACAAATAAATACTGGTTTAGTACAAATATTAACAAAATTTTTCCCCCGTTTTTGAAACATTCTTCATTAGTGCTCCGCTTCTATTAGTATTATCGTGATGATATATAGCCTATAGCCTTCCTCGATAAATGGACTATCTAACACTGAAATAATTTTTCAAATCGAACCTGTGGTTCCTGAGATCGGCGCGTTCAAACAAACAAACAAACTCTTCAGCTTTATAATCTTATAGTATAGATGTAAATAGATCTTCTGCCCTGATTAACAGACAGACTGACAGATTCATGGCCGTTGCGCCTACAAATATGAAATTTCGCCAGTTGTTGCTTCATATGTAGTAAGCACCTACTAAAAATGATTTTTTGAAATTTCACCCCTAAAGGAGGTAAAATAAAGATTATCATTTTCAAACAATAAGAAATAATCACATAAGTAAAGCCACATGTAATAGTAATATATTGGACTCACTTCGACATTGTCGGGCAAGTCGATAAGTTCGTTTTGCATTTCGGCTGCTTTCTTCGTGTACTGTCCAATCAACATCGCGTTGTCTCGCTCTAAACTGTAACGGATTAAATGAAAAATAATGTATTTTAATGTAAGGCCTCAGGAAACCTCACTCTTATTTCAATAGTTTTATGCTTTGAAGATTATAATAGAATCCTTGAGAATTTTAATGGTCACAGCATCTTATGAATCTTATATCAGCGTATAAGGAACATAATATATTCTGTATCGCGGGAGACTCCGAACTCATACATTTAATGGACACAAAGGACACGCGTTAGCCTCTGTAGAGAGCCTGCCACCCCCCGAAGTCTTGGAATCACCACATATCTGGCTCCTCAGACCCCGAGAAGCCAGAGATCTGAAAAAAATCGTGAACAAAGAAAAAGGTGTACCAGCCGTGCAGAGACTGACCTGTCGAGTTTCTTGTGTAGCGTCTCCCGTTCTACCGTGAGCTCAGTGACGGTGAGCAGCGCGCGCTGCGAGGCCTGCTCCCCCGCCAGCGCGCGCTGCTGCAGCACGTGGCGCAGCTGCTCCACGGCGGCCTGCAGCTCCTGCAGCTGCTGGCCGCTGGCCGCGCGCTCCGAGTGCCACGCGCGGACCGTCTCGTCGTGCAGGGACCGCACGCCCTCCAGTTCTTCCGTAGCCTGGACACACATCTTAAACTGTCATTGTATTGTTGCATTTTTTAAGAAATTGCGACCAATATCTCTATATATTTTATCAGCATCATCATTAACAGTTCACTGCTAAATGGGAATAGACCTGTTCTTAAAGCGAATGTTTTGGCCAACTCTACCACGCTAGCCACATGGTGTTATAGTGCTGTTGTCCATGTGGTTGGCTCCCTTAGCACCCTCACAGGATGAGTAGGGACGATACTCCTTGTTGTTCCGTCACTACATAGCTCAAACATTTATCAGGTCAATACAAAACCGTGGAAGAGCCACGCTTCGGCATGAAATAGCACTTGCGCTGTGTTTCACCGAGTGAAAAAGGATACCGGAAGCCCATACCCCATCCCCTCCTCCTCCCCTCTCCTCTATCACCCTCCCCACCCCCAAAGGCCGGCAACGCACTTGTGACGCCTTTGATGTTGCGACTGTGCATGGGCGGTGGTAATCGCTTACTATCAGGCGATACGTCTGCTCGTTTGCCCCCTATTCAATTAAAAAAAGTTTTAAAGTTTGCAATAATTCCTAAAAACCACAGCTACCTGTTTCAGTGCCAGTTCGAGTGTGGAGGCGCGGTCTTTGGCAGCATCAGCCTTGGCCTGCTCCGAGACCAGCTGTTTCTCGTAGTTGGCGCACATGTCACATTGCCGGGCCACGGGCTCCGGCTCCTGCTTCGAGTCCCCGCTGGGGGACGCGTTTGAGGCTTTCACTTTCTGCAAAGAAAAAAACATACATATGTGTTAAATTTTTACACCTTTAAAGGAATACTATGAAACTGTATAACTATATTATACATAGAAAACACCCAAACACCGAAACAAATATTTGCAAATCATACAAACATTTGGTCCGACCCGGGTATCGAACCCGAGACCTCAAGATTAGCACTCGCTACGCCACCGAGGCAGTCAAAAATAAAAGTAATAAAGGAATGCTAAATATGATGAGTGAGATACAGAAATAAATTTGTTATATCTCACCGCAAGTGCTTCCTGTAGTTGTGTATCTGTGTCGCGCAATTTGTTTTTGAGAGCTGAAATTTCCATTTCCAGTGGCTGAATGATCGATTGTAGGAGTTCATTGTCTTCAACGTTCTAAACAAAATTGATCTTATTACAAGAAGTTCTGTCACATTGGAACGGTGTGGTAGCTCTAAGGATGGTCAAAAAGAGTTTTTGTATAAGTCGGTACACAAATTGCATCATAATTTCTCAATTATTTGAACTGTTATGAAAATATCTGAAAGATGATCTTTGATACTGTTCTAAACTTTACAAATCATCGGCAAATGACTAAAAAACTATTTTTTTGAACTTGCAGAAGCCTTTGACACTGTGATAGTTCAACTCAAAGTTAATAAACGTGTTAATCTCTTTGTAATATTTTAATTATTATCGGCAAAATTCAATAGTTTGAATTTAAATTACCTACAATACACAGACTTTTAAGACATAACCTTACTCACGTTTACAGTTTAGGGTTTCGCAGGGTAGTATAAATGGGCCAACTTTATTCGTAATAATCAACTTGACAAAAAAAATATTTGCGTATGATACTATTTACTGACGTTTAGGAGTAGTAACTTAGAAGTCTATTATACATACCTTCCTAGGTTGTGGCTGTTCCTCCGCTTCACCTCCAAGTTTCCTAGCGAGCGTGCGTACGAAGGTGGCCGGCGCCAACGACACCTCCTGCCACACAGCACGCGCGTTCATAAGCATATTTATATCCATTGATTAGGATGAAATCACTTACATAGTTTAATCGTATGTGCGTCCTTTGCTAGACGTTGGAACTTAACGATTTATTTTTACTTATATTGTTTACATTCCTTACTCTGTTAAGCTTTATTTTCATAAAGACGTTGATTTTCCTAAGTACACTTTGCTCTCTGAAGCTTTATTTGTTCTTAATACATAAATAGTTGAGAAAAAACCCTGTATGAAAAAGTTGACGACAGATCAACTCCGAAATATTTCGCGATAGTAGCACTTTTTTAAATAAATTACTGACTTGTACACTCCGCGAGTATAGATCGATGGATAACTAAGTCTGTACACACTATTACGATGTAAACACTGCACGCAACACCTCAAACAACACCACAATACGATCGTCTAATTCAATCTCCTCTGATATTAAAATAAATGTTAAATAAAATAGGTGGTTTTTCCGCGTTTCGTGATTCCAAGAGCTATAAGGATAAATTGTTACAATCACGATTTAAATACTTATACTGTATGCCGAACTGATATAAATCACACTTGAAGAGTTTACTACAAAAAACGGATTAAGTACAACAAACTTGGTTGTGAGTTATAACGCTTTAAAAGTTTATATCTAAAAAACTTGTATGAAATTCTTTAGCACAAATGATTGTTTTTTAGGCTATAGGGGAAAAACACGTTGAGAATATTATGAGACATAAAGTAGGTTTTTAAGTGCCCAAAGATTGAGCGGGGATGGGTCTTGGGGATTCCAAAAATTCGGTGAAGTAACTTGCCCGTCAAGTTGAGAGGGAAAGAGTCTACGAAATTTAACTGACTCGGTTAAATGTTAGTCATGAAAGACCCTTGGCTCTTTCATGACTAAATTTAGAAAGAATTTTGGTATTTTTTTTATATTTAAGAGCCAGCCAAAGTGACTGCACTGAGCCTTATAGCAAGCATAAGCAGAATTCAAGATTGGTGGTAACCATACTTATTCCGATTGCGGCCAATGCAACAATGCAGCTTGATGCAGCTTGCAGCTCACACTATGGTGGCCTGCTTTTGTATCATTGGGTCTTCAGCCTCGCATTACCAACGAAAGACGACAACACGAATGTTGTCATTTTAAGTTGGTCTTATGTGAGGATCGAGGTAGTACCGCCCCGGTCGAGTCGGCCCTTTTGTGTTCAAATCAGCGTGGTTCTACTGTCTTGAAACTACTTTTAAAACGTCACAACTCAAACCTAAAATTCTTGTTCTTATTTTTGCTGAAAACCCTCGATATATCAAAAGAAGTTAACTAATAGTGGTGGATAAGAATGAAGTGATAAGAATGTGAAGTTGTATCATCCTATTACTTAGCATTACTTGAAGATGGCGGTGCAAAGTGTATGTTAATTTGTTGATAAAATGAAGTAAAAGATAAGGCATTGTAGTTATGAGGGCGACACGGGTAGTAGATACAGTTATAATGGGTTTTATACAAGTTGTATATTTGTTTTGTTTTTGTGAGAATTGTATTTGGATACAAGTCTTGTAAAAAAGGGTATCTTTTACTAGTTTTTGCCAGCGGCTCCGTCTACGCGAATGTAATTTATCGCGGTAAAGAGTAGCCTATATTCTCCAGAATCAAAGTATGTATCTCTATTTTAAATTTCATTGAAAACGGTGCAACAGTTTAGGCGTAAAACCGTAACAGACACACAGGCAAAGTTACTTTCGAATTTATAATATTAGTATGGACGTAGGGATGGGTCATTTGAAGGTTTTTCAATATATCTCAAGACATTTGAGATACTTTCTATATAATATATGAGGCAAGTCCAGCCCATAGGTACCTTACACACTTAAGTGTAGTTTCATTTGAGCATTGTGTTACAGCAAGTAAATTAAAGCAAATATAAAAGAACAAGCGAGTACTCATAACTTTAGAATTGTCGTTCCTTTTGAATGGTTTCAGCAAAAATGTATGTCGTGTGTTGATACGTTTTAATATTATAGCTTTTACTTCAAAGACAACTCTCGCCTTAGGAATATATCCTATATCACAGAGGACTTCGACATTCAACAACTTGTGAATCACGAAAACTATTGTTCTAAAGGTATCGAACCTACAGCACACTAGCAAGTATTTTTAAAACCAAAGAACTATTAGACTGCAGACGAGAAGTATTTACTGTCAACTTTAACTCGATATCTCCAAGCGTACTCGGGGGAAAGAACCGACGAAGCCGGACAATTAAGTCTTCCTATAAATGTTATCTTTTTTTGTACAGAACGGAAACATGCAAACGGAACCCTAACCACATATATATTACCATTTTAGATAACCAGCGCCGCGCACGCGTTAATATTCAACAGATAAATACCCTGTCGGTTACCGAGCCCTGTTTACTTAAACCCAAGCTGTGCAATACATACTCGTATTAGATACTTCAGGCTGATACGACACTATAAAACTTTGTACAGCTGTTGCTATAAGGTATTTAAATACGGTGTTAATATTGAACATAATATTTAAATGTTAAATTGTTTGGTAACTCAAAAAGTTCTCTCTTTCTCTCTCTCTCTCTTTCCGCCATCGTCCTACGCGACAGCAGTTTCATCCCCATCATTTAGATGGCTGGCATTCCACAACTGTACGGTTTCTATAATTTTGTGCCTCGCACAACAAAATTGTGGAATGAACTGTCGCCTGCGGTATTCCCGGACCAATACGACCTTCAAGAAAAGACGTACTCCTTCTTAAAAGGCCGGCAATGCACTTTTGACGTATCTGATGTCTATGGACGGCGATAGGTCTGCTCGTTTGCCCCTATTTTATAAAGAAAAAAAAGTTCTGCATCGATTAGAGAGCAAGTTTTGACGCGACAGACAAATCGCTCTAAGGATTGTTTTTTTTGTGTCATTTTGTTCATTGTTTTTTTTCAAATCAATTAACCCACCACAACAAGAAAAGCCCAGCACAGTTTATAACGAAAACAAAACACTTTAGAAGAGACAGAGAGAAATAATTTAAAATGATGATGGATAATGAGAGTGTAGTGTGACCCTTATTTTTGTTAAATTAAAAGTGCATGACGTACCTGCTGCTGTTGTCTCAACTGGTTCAGGTGCTGTTCTAACTCCATGTTTCTGGCGCGCAACCGGCGGACCTCTTCTGTCCCCGATGACAACGCCTCCACCGTTTCTGAACAAATATCATAAATGTACCTACACACTTCTCCTGTAGTCATCATATGTTTTTTCTTTTTTATAGTACAGGCAGGTAAATGAGAAAATGTGTCCCTTCATGGTATCTAGATTGCCCATGAAAACCTACACAAGTACGTTGCCGGGGGCCTTTCAGAGTCAAGGAGAGGCTGAGTCTGTGTCCGCTAGCCTCACTCACTAGGGGATGTTTTTCCCGTAAAGGTAACGTAAGAATTGTTTAACACTAGTTTTCTGTGAGTGTGGTCTTAAATGTGGTCTAAATATGATATATTGTAGATTCAGAAAAAAATACAATTAGAGCTTACACTCTTAATTTAAGATTTATAATCACCGAACCTATAAAAATATATCTACTTTGAAAATTTCGTAATCAAAATCCTTTTAAATATATATATATATATATATATAAATATATATATATAGCTATACGGAAAGTTAACTTTAGAACCTTACACGAAGCGCGGTCCGACAAGCACTGTGTACTTTAAACTAAAAAAAAGCAAAGAAATCATAACCCTGACAAATTGTAATCGCTTACCATCAGGCGATACTTCTGCTCGTTTGCCCCCCCTATATAATAATAAAAAAAAACGAATGTTGTCACTTCAAGTGTCAAAACTTGTAAAATAAATAAACATATTACCTGAAGTACCCCAACCTAAGCAAAATGATGGCAACATGGTGCACTCACTCCATCAAATAAATCAATAACAATGTGAAAAGCGTACATTAGTGATATAAATATAGTTAATTAATATGATAACAGGCCGTTTTGTTCCACTAGTCATAAAAAAAAACTATTATTATAATTATATTAAAGGTTTTTCCTGTTAGTATCCAAATAGAATGTTGTAAATCCTTGACAAAATTGTTATATAACATATCCGATCTCGTCAGAAGAAGGGTTATGTTTTTCGAGTGTATTTTTTTTTTTATTGCAAGTGGGCAAACGAGCACACGTATCACCTGATGGTAAGCGATTACCGCCGCCCATGGACACCCGCAACACCAAAGGCGTCACAAGTGCGTTGCCGACCTTTGGGGGATGGGAAAGGGGATGAGGGAGGGGTTGGGGTATGGGCCCCCGGTATCCTCACTCACTCGGTGAAACACAGCGCAAACGCTATTTCACACCGGTTTTCTGTGAGGCCGTGGTATCACTCCGGTCGAGCCGACCCATTCATGTATATAAAACACTCAACTCAGTTTGCGGACAAGTCTTTCACCGTGCAAGCTGTTAGATTATGGAACAACTTGCCTGAGATAATTCGACAAGCCAAAACTTTGTTTACTTTTAAAAAGCTGGTGAAGGACCATTATTTGTCATTATGATTTCTTTTCTTTTTAACTCTCTTTAGCATATTATATTTAGTCTGTGTATGTATTGTATTTAAATATATGTATATTGTATGTATATAAGTGTAGGTATATTGATATAGTATGTATGTGTGTGTTACTTGTATGTAAGCTCCCAACATTTTTGGATAACGAAAATCCGTGTCATGGTTGTCTGGAAGAGATCGCCGTGAGCGATAAGACCGCCTATTGTTACATATTTTGCATATTTTGTAACTCATCCTATGTTTTGTTTTGTAATTTTGTATGTATTCAATAAAGATATAAATAAATAAATATATTTTTACAGCTCGCAGCAGCTGAATCCGTCAGCACACGGAGAATTGTCAACATAAAATTTCTCAAATTTCAAATGAGATATTCTCTACATACCACTGACAAGCAGCTGCAAATTCTGCATTTCAGATTTTTGGTTCTCATTGAGGGTCTGCAGCTGCTGGCACTCCGCCCTCAGACCTAAGACCTCCGATTGCAGCTGTTCCTTCTCCTGCAGCATCTTGCGCATGTCCTCTGCAAAGAAAGAATTAGTAATTAAGCTTCTGATACTCAAAAATTGCAGTTAGCAAAAAGTGCAATAACTGTACAGATGCTAATGTGCAAAATGTACCTTTATTTGTTTTAATAATTAATTTTAATTTCATTCAACAATCAGTTTGACTTATAAAAATAGAAAAAAATACATTTTAATAGTGTAAGTTCTAATAAAAACACAAGTAATTGAATTACACTTAAATAGTAACGTATTATTAGGTAGGTATATGTCCAATTGATAACAAAACATATTTTGTAATAATAAGTAGTACGAATGTACTGTACAATATGAAAAATAAAATTTACATAAGTTTAAAATAAATTGAATGAACATTTTTCGGTGACACTTTAGTTAAATGTTCGGTTGAAACGAAAAAAACAGTCATTTGTCTTAAATTTTCAGTAAAATTTGTGATTATTGATGGGCTTCAAAGTGGCATGGTGCGGGAAGTATGTAACAGAAAATTTCAAAAAAACATTCAAGAAATTCAGTTCAATCTTTTTAAGATAAATAAATAAATATTTCGGACATCTAACACACAACGCCATCTAGTCCCAAGATAAGCAGAGCTTGTGTTATGGGTACTAGACAACTGATATGAATACATATATACTTTTTTTTTGTAAATACATACATATTATACGTAGAAAACACCCTAACTCCGAAACAAATATTTGTAGATTACGCAAACACTTGGTCCGACCCAGGATTTGAACCCGAGACCTCAAGCACAGCAGTCGCATTTACTACCACTGGGCCACCGAGGCAGTCGTTTAAGAGGCTTTTATAAGTCTTAAATGTATTAATTAGAAATGTTAACAGTAATTAATCTTCTGTTGACCATTAAACTTTGTATGTATGAGTATTTTAAATGGCCAATTAGGCGATTCCCGCATAGCTTAAAACAAGAACATACTTTGGCACCATCTAGCGAAGACACACCGAACTAAGAAATGACAATTACCCTTTAGTCCTACAACGGAAGGATCCTCCGAGCAGGCGGGCTGATAATGTCTGGTGAACTCCACTTCAATGGTTGATGTTTGAGAAGTTTTATACGCACGAAAACTTACACTGCGCGATGCAGGATTAATACTTACTCCATAATTCGGGATGTCTTCGTTAGATGGCACTGAAATATGTTTTTGGTAAGCAAGGCTTAGTGGTTCAGTAGTATGAGTCTTCAATAGATAAAGCTAGGTTCTTATTAATTTTGTTGATAAATTTAACATAATGCTTTTAATTTTAGTTTTTGATTCGGTTACCTATATATAATATACGCTTGAAGCTGTTTCTCTCGCAAGGTCTAAGAACAATATAATTGCCGAAACCGACATCAAAAATATCGAATCGAACAATCACCAGCAAAAATTATATATTGTTATTGCCATAGATTCATGCCTGAAATGTTTTTCATGTTATAAATACCATATTATTGTTAAACACCACACTCGGATTCAGTCGTTATGAGTGCAGGTAACTGCATTTAAGACAGATCTATATTTTATAACTTTGTAATATAAAATGCCATACAGATACCAGACAATCTTGTCTTTACAAATAAATACAATTGGAGTGTCTGTTTGTAATATTAAAATAACCGCTTTCTACTACATGCATATGAATGTATATACGGTACACATACCAAAATATATATTTTTAAATTTTTTGTCTGTCTGTTGCTGGGGCCACACTAATGAGAAATGCCATTAATTATCGCGATAATGGACGTTCACCATAGGTGTAGCCACAACTTAACGGGATAATTTGACAATGGCATTAACAATGCCATTTGGAGTTAGGCGATAGCTCAAGTGGCGGTACATCAAAGAGATTAACGCGAGAATTGATGCGATGAAGCGGCCACATTACGTATTGTCAGTGTGCATCGAGAGCGCAACGGGAGCGGACGTATTTGTTTCTTTACGACGGATTTGCCTTAAAATCGCACGATTTTGACTCGAAATACGTACTATGGCGTCGGAGTGGAGTAATCATCCACCATCTTCTTTTTCTTTGTTTCCGTTTTCTTTTTATTCGGTAATGACTCAATAAAGTCAAATAATATAAATTTACACTCATGAGATATAGAGCTCTGTCGACGTCCATCTTGCTTGAATTAAAGTAAATTCAATGCCGTTTTTATCGCCAATAATGAGCATTCATGTTGACCGTTGATGTGTAGCCACCCATTTTAATGCGGTAAAAATTATCGCAATAATTATCGAGATAATGGGCATTGACGTTAAACCTTAGTGTGGCCCCAGCATATCTGTTTGTTCCGGCTAATCTCAGGAACCACTAGTCCGATTTGAAAAATTCTTTCGGTGTTGGATAGTCCATTTATCAAGGAAGGCTATAGGCTGTATATCATCACGCAACTACTAATAGGAGAGGAGCACCAATGAATAATGTTTCAAAAACAGGGGAAAATTTTCACTCCACGGGCAATATAAGACGCAAACGAGGTTGCGTGGGTCAGCTAGTCATCATCAAAATAATATTCTTTACATATTTTGTCTGTCTGTCTGTTTGTTCCGGCTAATCTCTGGAACGGCTGGACATATTTTGAGGGGACTTTCATTGATAGGTACCTGATGATATAAGGAGTAACTTTTAACTTTTTGACTTTTTTAGGCTATCTTCGCCCCGCGGCTGTACCCGCAGTACGACAATAACCGCGGGTAACACCGTGGAGTTCAGCTAGTTTATTAATAAAAACATTGAAAGTTAAAGGTGCCGCAAAAAACAATTCTGGTATTTACAAGTTTCATTCAGAACAATTAGAACAAACATGTCACTATTAAGGTGAGCACAAGGACAAATAAATATGACATTTTAGCAAGTATCTACTAAATAAAGAACATAGTTTTTATTATGTTTGTCTAGGTGGACTCATGGCTAAGTGATCACCAAGTACTTGGTAAGTTAAAACCTTTCAAAGTTAAGCAATACTAGCCAGGTCTCTTTATAGATAGGTGACTTTTTTTTAACACATCAGGACCCATCCATCCCTCGAAAAGCACCTTAAACATGGCCATACAAACATCTTTTACAAAATGGTTAATTGTTATGAGTAGTTGGAGTCCTAGTAATAATAAAGTTCTCCTAGCCGATAACGGCCACGGGGGCCAGTATCAACGGAGACCAGCTAACTACGCAGGAGATATTATGGTGTACAAGTGTGTGCGCAAACACAGGTGCACTCCCTGTTCCCTCTCTCTCATAATCTGATGGGACGGTTAACCAACACGATCGGGGAGATCAGGCGCAGTTAATATTAATCAGAAAAACTCAATAACACTTTTTGGCTCGACCCGCGATTCGAACCCAAGACCAACGAGGCAGTTTCAGTTTCATCCAAGACTTGCAATACCTCTTAAATAATATACTGTATTTTATATTATGTATGTTCATGTACATATCTTGAAATAAGATACTGCTTTCACTCATGTACAGAGATCTCACCGAGTCCTGAAGAAACCATGCTCTATAATATACAACTTATCTATTATAATATTTTAAAGTTGAAGAGTCTGTTTGGTTGAACGTGCTAATCTCAGGAAGTACTAGTCCCATTTGAAAAAAACCTTCTAGTATTAGATAGCCTAGTTACTGAGCAAGGCTATAGGCTATTGTACATTATCATGCTACAACCAAAAAGATTAGGGTATCACCAAAAATGTTTCAAAAAGGGGGGAAAATTATTTCTTTTGATAGCTTTCATTGCATGCACTGCTTAAGACTAAAGATTCACAAAAATAATGTATAAAAGAATTGTTACCCTTAAAAGGTTCCAAAAAAGTAAGAAGTATCTAATAAATAAGATGCTTTTTTATTATGACTATCTGACACCTACGACCAAAATATACAAAGACACAACACTCATGAATCTCAAACAACTACACACATTTTGTAGTTGTATACTTATACAAAAAATTCTTATCAAAACAATACATTCGCAGTTATATTTTACAAACATAAA
The DNA here is from genome assembly GCA_916048165.1 of Spilarctia lutea. Taxonomy (NCBI): domain Eukaryota; kingdom Metazoa; phylum Arthropoda; class Insecta; order Lepidoptera; family Erebidae; genus Spilarctia; species Spilarctia lutea. The sequence goes on from OU696480.1 coordinate 1,044,227, forward strand.
TGAAGTCAGCAGTCGAAGAAAGGACCACATTTTAGTACCTCATGTACGTACTCGTACTTCTCTAGGCCAAAAAACATTGTTATACGAGGGAGAGCAACTCTTTAATAAATTACCCATGGACATTACAAATTCGAATTCGTTAAGTATTTTTAAAAGTAAACTCAAAAACATGTCCTCTAAAATATCTCAGTCATCTAAATATAACATTAACTGATGCAAAATAAAGACTACTTTATTAACTACTGTTTTCTTAACTATACTGTGACCACGAGTCCGCATTCTTAGCAAATATGCGAGGGTATACGCCATCTAGTCGCAAGCTAAGCAGAGCTTCTGTTATGGGTACTAGACAACTGATATAAATACATATATATGTTTTTTTTTGTAAATACATACATATTATACATAGAAAACACCCAAACTCCCAAAATAAATATTTACACATACAAACATTTGGTCGGACCCGGGAATTGAACCGGAGACCTACAGCACAGCAGTCGCATACGCTACCATTGCGCCACAGAGAGCGAGAGAGATACATTTTTTATGGTAAAACAAAATTGTTTATGCTATTTCAACATAACACTACGGGCAATAGGAGACACAGATGGGGTTGCGGGGGTCAGTTAGTACTCTACATATAAGAGTAGAATAATAAATGTACATTTATTTTAGTTTTCGACACTTTGTCGATAAGTAATCAATGTGTGGTGACACATTTAAATTTTAATAATAATCTTTTCCATTTAAAAGGTAGTTTTTATTGATATAACAGAGGATAAAGTTGAATTTATGCTAGACATACTTAATGGGGTTCATAAATAAAATAACTGATGTTAAACAATATAAATAATTAATTGATAATTGTTTTCTTTAAAATAAAGTTTTAAAAAACAATGTAATTATGATTTATGCGGGTTTTGTTGCTTTTGAATTAAATAGGTTTTTTTTTTATAATTAAAAATAGCCTAGGTTCTATCTTATAGATGAGCTACATGCCAGAGAAAGTCAAAAACGACAGACATACAAACAAAAAATACAATTTATTATGTTAAAAAAAATGTAATACCATAATCGTAAACTATAATCATGTGCATTTAGTGAATTGTAGCCTATGTGTTATTCTGATGTATAAGCTATATTATTGTAAAGTTTCATCAAAATCCATTCAGTAGTCTTTGTGTGAAAGGGCAATAAATAAACACACTTACATATTCACAAATTTTTAAACGCGTTTATAATATTAGTAGGTATCATGTAAGATATATATAGCATTATGAACCAGTTCCATTATCCTGTATTTCATTTATTAAATGAATTCATAATTCTTATTCTATCTTATTTATTAAACCCATCACCGGATTATCAAATTTTTATATAAAACTTTTATGGACAATATTTATCCCAAAACTAGCTAAGCCCCACGGTGTAACCGTCAAAATCATAGCCTATGTGTTATTCTAATGTACGAGTATAAGCTATATTATTGTAAAGTTTCATCAAAATGTGAAAGAGCAACAAACATACTCACTTACATACTCACGAACTTTCACGTTTATAATATTTTAATTTAATAGGACTAGCTTCTATTGCTCGTAATGTGATAATTTTTCCCTGTGTTTGAAACATTCTTCGTTGGGGCTCTCCTCCTATTGGTCTTAGCATGATGATATATAGCCTATAGCTTTCCTTGGTAAATAGCCTATCTAACACTTCAAGAATTTTTAAATCGGACCAGTAGTTCCAGAGTGTATTGCGTTCAAGCAAACAAATAAACATACTATTTAGCTTTATATATTAGTATAGAGGGTATATATTGAAAATATTTTCAAACTAATTTGGTAATAGTTTACATTTATGTTATAGGACGACAAATGAACAGCAAGTTACTCAATGGTAAGTTAATACCGCTACCCATTGATGTTTCAAAGTCGCAATTATGATGACGCTCTATAAAATAAATAAATCTATTAAATGTTTTCTGTGATTGTGTGGCTTGTATTTCAAGCAACTTTTAAAAGTTAATAAATTAGTTCATCTAAATAAATTTTCATTTGCATAACGCAAAATCTTATCTTGGATAAATAAAAAATAAAACATAATGAGATGAGTTACAAAGTTGTTGGCGTGTTATCTCTCAGTGATTTCTTGCAGATAACCTTGTAAAGTACTGTACCGTAACCGTGTAATGTGAAGTTCAAACTTGTCACTTGTTTTAAAGTTGGTATAAAATAAATATATGGACAGAGCATTTTACACTTTAGGTTACTTAACATGTAAAGCTTGATTGAACCCATTTAAACCGTGGGAGAGCCACACTTTGGCATGCATGAGCCGGCTCGACCAGACTACTAGATACTAGTATACTTTGTTACAATAAATTATTATTATTATTATGTATTAAAACGTAAAATAAATATTTAAACAAAATTGCAAAAAAAAAAAAAAAGTGAGTGCGTATAAAGTACACATGTCAGAAGTAAAACTTCTTTAGAAAACTAATTTTTAAGTCTTGTTTATGTTTTTACAACAAACTTAAGATATTAAAAAAAAACTGCACATTTTCGTGACGTTTCATGCGTAAAAATTTTACCCTCATGCACGTAAAGTTTCACTTCAAAAATTGCTTGCTTATAAGCATTAGGTATAACATTTTTAAAATCCGTTATACTATAGGTATAATCATCGTCCTCAACAATTCACTGTTAGAAGACCTTAGAAAGGTACTACTATGTAATATATCTACTGATCTACTGTACCATTCTCACCAGATAGGGTTTCTGTTAAATTTTTCTTTTCTTTTTCTGAGCTGTTATTCTAAATAGTTTACTCCAATAATCTGTACTTACTACACCCACAGGATAAATTTACACTAATATATAAAGCTGACGAGTTTGTTTGTTTGCTTGGACGCTCTAATCTCACATATTACCGGTCCAATTTGAAAAATTCTTTTAATGTCTAATAGCCCATTGATTGAGGAAGGCTAAAGGCTATATATCATCATGCTAAGACAAATAGGAGCGGAGCACCAATGAAGAATATTAAAAAAACTGGGGAAAGGAGACATACTTAAATGAGGTTCGGTGGGTCAGCCAGTATACTAATAAGAAAGGTGATAAGTTGTTATATGATTTACTTAACTAAGTACAAATTAAGTTGATGATTCTCTCAGTGCTGTGTTTGATTAGATTTTGAACCTGAATGCATATTAGCCATGACACTCTCACTGTAGCCAGACATCACAATGATTATAAGCAAAATAATTATTTTAAATTGTTAAGGATGCACCCATACAAAGAGACAATGCAATCAAAATGCACAAGACAAATTAAAACCACGATCCATAAACGACATATGTAAATATTGCTATTGCAAAACTACAAATAAAAAATATTTTCAAATTTAGATAAAATACTCAGTAATATGAATAATGTAATGGTAATACTGCTAGTAGCATGCACTGAAACAAACCAGAACCAAGTCTACATACAACCCGGACGCCCTACACCACTATAATCAGCCAACGAACCTTCTTTTTGTAAAAATAATTCTTTCATTTTCGCACGTTGTACGTTAAACTCTTCTTCGAGTAACCGTCGCGTTTTGTCCGGCGATGGGCTATTGCGTTCTCCGGCGGCCTCCACTTGAAACAGAAACACCATTCAGTGTCTCTACGGAAGACAATATCACCTGAATTAACAAATAATTGCACAAAATCACACACCTTTTGCACTCTCCGTTGTCTCACTTGACATGGTGAACTGACAATGCCAATTTCAACTATTGTCTCTAAAAAAGTAATAACCTACGAGATATTTGCATTATTACACGAATTTGCTACTTCAAAAATTCTAAATCATGAATCTTTGGAAAAAGATGAATTCACGAAAACTATTTGACATTTCTTATTGACGTTTTAATTGGCTTGTGTTGACAGAATAAAAAACTGATGTAAAATTAAATTGCTTTGAAAAAAGTCTGTCCCTCCTTTTTCACTATAGTTATTCTTGATGGCATCAATAATTTAAAAAGATTCCGGTACAAGTAATAAAACAAAGACGTGTTAGTTACACTACTTATAACTTAAGAATGGCTGAACTAATTTTTGAGATTTTTGTTATTTTGAATTAGTCTTCGTCCGGAATAGGATAATAGATATTAAAATGTAGTAGTCGTCAATAGTAAATTTTACAAAAAATGATCTGCTGCATTCATTGACTGTCAGACGGAACGAAGTTTGCCAGGTCAGCTAGTATTCCATATAAACATAGTAACAGTAAGTATCGTTATATTTCACTGAAATCTATTCTTATTGCATTCAGATAAAGTGAATAGACGATGAAGTGAAAATTGTATTATATCTAGCATTATTTTATTCATCATCAGCCTATCGCAGTCCACTGCTGGACATAGGCCTCTCCAATAGCACGCCACTTAGTTCGATCCTCGGCTTCTCGCATCCAGCTCCTGCCAGCCGTCTTGCGCAAATCATCACTCCACCTGGCCTGTGGACGTCCTACACTACGTTTGCCGAGACGCGGTCTCCACCCAAGAACCCGTTTACCCCAACGGTTATCGGTTCTGCGGCTAATGTGACCAGCCCACTGCCACTTCAGCTTGCTAATCCTGTGGGCTATGTCGATGACCTTGGTTCTCTGTCGGATCACCTCGTTTCTAATACGGTCCCTTAGAGAAACGCCGAGCATAGCCCTTTCCATAGCACGCTGAGCGACTTTGAACTTGTGGACCAGCCGTACCGTAAGTGTCCACGTTTCGGCTCCGTATGTCATTACGGGTAGGACGCACTCATTAAAGACTTTTGTCTTTAGGCACTGTGGGATCGATGATGAGAAGACTCGACGAAGCTTCCCAAACGCTGCCCAACCCAGCCGGATTCTCCTGTTCACCTCGTCCTCAAAGTTGTTTCTCCCTAACTGCAAAGTCTGCCCGAGGTACACGTATTTTTGAACAACTTCGAGAACGGCACCGTGTACCGCAACCGGTTCCGGTAGTACCTGTTCATTGAACATGACCTTGGTCTTTTCCAAGTTCATCCGTAGGCCAATGCGCACAGAAGAGTCAGCAAGATCGTTCAGCATCTGTTGTAGGACCTGCAGCGTCTCTGCCATGATGACAATGTCGTCTGCAAATCGCAAGTGAGAGATGTATTCGCCATTGATGTTGATTCCGCGTCCTTTCCAGTGCAGCGTCTTGAAGAAGTCTTCCATTGCATTAGTGAACAATTTCGGGGATATAACGTCCCCTTGTCTCACTCCTCGATGCAATGGTACGGGTCTTGTATGCTGATTCTGTACTTGGACGGACATTGTGGCGGCTTTGTAGAAACATCTCAACACTTGTATGTATCGCCAATCTACTTGGCAGCGCTGCAGGGACTCCAGAACAGACCAGATTTCTATCGAGTCAAAGGCCTTCTCATAGTCCACAAATGCTAGACACAGGGGCTGATTATACTCTTTGGTCTTCTGTATAATCTGCCGTACTGTGTGAATGTGGTCTATGGTGCCATATCCGCTCCGAAACCCAGCTTGCTCCGGTGGTTGGAATTCATCGAGTCTTCGTGCAAGACGGTTCGAAATGACTCTCGAAAACAGCTTGTAGACGTGGCTTAGAAGGGAAATGGGCCGATAGTTCTTCAACATGGTCTTGTCACCCTTCTTGAAGAACAAGATGACCACACTTCTACTCCACGCCTCTGGAGTTCTCCCTTCGAACAGGACAGCGTTAAAAAGCTTATTGAGCTCCCTCAATACGGGCGTACCTCCAGCCTTTAACAGCTCTGTTGTAATGCCATCCTGTCCAGGGGCTTTTCCATTTTTCAGCTGTCCAAGAGCCATTTCGATTTCATCAATGCTGACTTCTGACAGATCTTCGGTGTTGTAGCTCTAGGGTCCTCATTTTCGGGATCAGGTCGAGATGTATGCGAAGCGTATAAGCTGCCGTAGAAGATTTCGACTTCCGAAAAGACGGCCGGCTTGGAAGCACCGACTTCTCCTCCTGATGTGGTCAACTTGGTCAGGTGGCTTCTTCCAAGAGATTGCACGAACACTTTTGACCCCCGATTCTGCTCGATCGCTCTTTCAATCGAAAGAGTATTGGAGCATCGGAGGTCGTGTCGCACAAGTTTGGTGATCTCTCGGTTTAGAGCCCGCTTTGCCGACGAAGTGGCAGGTGGGTTCTCACGTCGTTCCCTCATTAGCCCTAATGTCCTCTCTGAAAGCTTCGACTCCCCGCTTTTACGCTGCATTTTACAAAATCTCGTACCTTCGTCCCCGAGGAATATAAGCATGTTATTTTATTCAGCATGCTTATTTTCCTACAGTTTAGTTTTTAAATATTACATTCCTAAAAGAATCGTGTTCCTACTCACGTGTAACTAAACGCAAAATACAAACTGTCATTGTCAAAATCAACACGTGTGTCAGTTGAATGTTGGTTGAATTCATCTCATCGCCTCATCGGTTCGAACGCGAATGTGAATGTCCATCACATTTAAAAGAAATTTAAAAATATTGAGTTATAGTAACATATTAATCAATCATGTTGCGACGACAGGCGCGTTTGCGCCGTGAGTATCTATACAGGAAATCTGTAGAAGACAAACAAAAAAGTATACAAGCCAAAAAAGACCAGCTGAAAAGAAGTTTAGAAGAAAATATTCCAATTCATGGAGATTTAAGGAAAGAAGCACTTGCGTTGCAAAAAAGAATAGAATATGAAGATAAGGGTAAGTACATATTAAAGTATTTCAATATTAATATTTAAAATTAACACGCCATTTTAACATGTTTTTTGAAGACTATAGAAAGCTCTAGGGCTTTTAACTAAAGCAAATTCTGTAGTGTGTAAAATGTACATTGTGATTCATTAATAATTTTAACCAGTTTTAGTAAAATAAGAATGTTCTGAACTTGGTTGTACATTTTTAATGAAAAGGAACACTTCCTGTTTGATTTGTTGCGTATAGGTTACAAATAACAATTAATTACCATATACCACATTTTGTAGGCCCAGAAAGAGCAGCATTGATCGGAGGTTTCAGTGGAGGGACTAATACTCAAAGTGCGCAGGATGATGAATATCGCTATGCAGGCGTTGAGGACCCAAAAATTATGATCACCACATCTAGAGATCCAAGTGCGAGGCTCAAGATGTTTGTTAAAGAACTTAGGTAATTATATTTTGATTATTCAGACATCAGATTTCACACAAACATCAAGTTTATTTTTGTAAAAATAGAACAAATTAAAGTTATTTAACAAAACTGTATGTAATTCTTAAGTTCATGTAGCAGATCTAGACAAGTGTGGCAGTTATCTTTAAAAAAATAAGTTATACTGGTTGGCAGTACGCCATAATCGCCCAGTAAATATAAAACATGAAAAATCGTCACGATGACCTCTTAGGTGTTGTGATTTGCCTGCACTGTAATCTTCAGCTAATTCTTACAATTTTTTTGCAGGTTGATATTTCCAAACAGTCAGCGAATGAACCGTGGTGGTTATGAGATGTCTCATCTCATACGTGCATGCCGTGCCAACGAAGTTACAGACTTTATTGTGGTTCATGAGCACAGAGGAGTTCCTGACAGTCTGGTAAGTTTATTTTCATCATAATCAACAGCCTTTAACAGTCCTCTGTTGGTTATAGGCCTCTCTCTCTCTCGCTGTATAGCCCTGCCAAAATGACTACTCTGCCTGATGGAAAGCATAAGCAGAATCCAAGAGTGGAGGTCACCATACTCATTGTGAATGCAGATAATGCAACAACACAGCATTTTGACCATGGCTGCCTAGTGGTGTGTGTGTCTAGGTTTTGCCATAATATACCACACTGGCCAGACACGTTGGTTGACCAACTTGAGGGTTTGTTTCAAGTTTTCCCTCTGTGTGCAGTGATGTTGTTCTGCATAGTTTGTCCGTCTTGTTGCCTCTTACGACAGCCATGGGATCTATAGGGTTGGAGACACTGCATATTCTTAATCTGTCACAACACAGACACTTCATGAATGTTTAAACTATGATTTTAGGCCTTCATATATATAATATAATCATTGTATGTATAATACACATACATAACAAGATAGCTGACACAAAAACGCAAGCAATTTTTGTGAAATAGGTCAAAACTTCCTAAAGAGAGGTTTAAGTCCAGCCATGGACTATTAAAACGATGTTGATGATTAGAGTACAGATTCAACCAGGTTTCGATTATGCCAGATTTGAGGAGGAGCCTTTGCTCCCTATAAAGTCCATTTGTTTAAATAGTGTCGGTACACCCGCATGCAATTGTGGTTATTATTGTAATATACGAATATATTAATACATACAAGTTAGATGCTTGCCTAGGTAGTAAAGACAAATAACAGGAAAAATGAAAAAATCTCATCTTCCTAGCCTTTATTTAAACATTTTAGTTAGAAGAGTCAACAAACACAACACCTACTTCTACTACTTACCTACTTCGGCGTAAACTGACAAATCATACTTTCTTGTGGGTGTACGCGCTCACGGTACGGTTCTTTGATTTCGTGGCGGCTTTCCTTTGACAAAAAGCCTTACGTGCGACGGCAGCACAATTAAAACGACCATATCTAAACGAATAGACTAATACACATAATTATACATGTGGGGGAATGGGTATCATGTTCCACCCAACACAAAAGGAGGATCCTCCGACCAGGCGAGGTGATCATGCCTGGCGGGCTACTGCCCAACAGTTGATGTTGGGATGTTGTATATATGATAATCGGCGCGGGTACTTTATTTGCGCGATTCAGGATTGGTAGTTACTCCGTGTAGTGTAGTTTGTAGGTACAGTGCGTTACTTCGTAGTTCAGTGTATCTTCGGTAGATGGCGCTGTATGTGGAGGTCGCCACATACTAAACTTGTGGTAAAAATTAATACCTACCCTTTCTTTTGACAGGTAATTTGTCATCTCCCGTACGGTCCGACAGCGTCGTTCACCTTATCTGGTGTCGTGATGCGCCACGACATCCCTGACATAGGACCCATGAGTGAACAGTACCCGCATTTGGTGTTTCACAATTTCAAGACTGAACTTGGTAAGGGGGTTGCCTAATGCTAAATTCTTTTTAACCAACTTCAAAAAAGAAAGGTTATCAATTTGACTGTATTTTTTTTTATGTTTGTTACCTCATAACTTTCGACTGGGTGAACCGTTTTTGATGATTATTTTTTAACGTGAAAGCTGGTACTTCCCGTGTGGTCCCATTTCAATTTGGTCCAGTTCTTGAAGTCGGTTTTTTTTGTTATTATTTAATATGCTATCATCTCTATGTTTGTTTGTAACTGACTGTTGTGTGTTTTTTAGGTTTTTAAACTAAATTTTTAAAATAATTGGGGTTACCTGGGTGTTGCCTATGGTTGTTGGTGAATCTTTGCAAAAACAACCGCGGAGCGCAGCTAGTCTCAAATAAAAGTAGCCTAAGTTACACCTTATAACATCAGCTATCTACTATTCAAAGTCCCGTCAAAATCGGTCCAGTTGTTCCATAGATTTATATGGTATTTTAATGGAGGCAACACAGTTCAGGACAAGTTGTCGTAGAGAGACTTGGGAAGCCTTAGTCCAGGACATCTTTCGGTTGAGAAAATAATTTCCAATTAATTATTTCTTATGTTGTTCCAGGTCTTAGGACGATGAGCATCCTGAAGTATCTGTTCCCAGTGCCAAAGCCCGATTCAAAAAGAGTAATCACGTTCGCTAATCACGACGATTATATTTGCTTTAGACAACACACATATAGAAAGGTAATATTGAATTTTTAAGTTTTACAGTTTGGGTACACTTGACTGTAGTAAAAATCAGCGCTATAAGGGTTTTTTTTTTTTTTTTTTTTTTATTGAAAAGTTGGCAAACGAGCAGACGTATCACCTGATGGTAAGCGATTACCGCCGCCCATGGACACTCGCAACGGCGTCACAAGTGCGTTGCCGAACTTTGGAGGATGGGAAAGGGGATGGGTTGGAGGGGTTGGGGTATGGGCCTCCGGTATCCTCACTCACTCGGTGAAACACAGCGCAAACGCTATTTCACACCGGTTTTCTGTGAGGCCGTGGTATCACTCCGGTCGAGCCTTGATTAAGGTATCCATTTGTAAGATATTAAGACTCAAGGTCAGCACTGACGGACAGAGTGGCGGCGAAGAGCAATTTAGAGATGATAATTTTACTTCATTGCACTAAATACAGTTGTATTCGAAAGCAACTTTAGGTTGAATTTAAATTATTACTAAATTAGTCTCTTCGCTGCCACTTTGTCCGTCTCGCTGACCTTGAGGCTTAATATCTCACAAATGGATACCTTAATCAAAATATTCTCTTCACAAACTATTATTATTTTTAATCGATTTAAAAAAGGAGGAGGTTCTCAATTCAACTGTACTTTTTTATTTTTGGTATCTCAGAACTTTCGACTGGGTGAACCGATTTTGATGCTTCTTTTTTTATTTGAAAGATGCCGCTTCCCGTTTACGAATTACAATTTGGTCCAGTTCTTGTTTTTTTTTGTTTTGTTATAAAATCTGTTCTGTGGAGTCTTATTGGATAGGTTTTATAATAAAACAAAAACTTAACACATAGCAAATCAAATGTAACAAAACTGTAGGGGTTCTATTTTTGCCACTTTCGCTACGGAACCCTAAGTAAACTCAAAACGATTTAAAATATTTATTTATTTTTCTATTATTTCCAGGCAGGCAAAGATATAGAGCTGTCAGAAATAGGGCCACGGTTCCAAATGAAGTTGTACAGTATAAAATTGGGTACACTTGAGTCTCTGGACGCAGCTGACACGGAATGGGCGCTACGCCCCTATATGAACACAGCCAGCAAGAGAAGGTTCTTGAGCCTGGAAGATGGCTGGCAGGAGGAGGAATAGTTTATAATAAAATTATATTTATACAATGTGTTTTTAATTTTGTAGTAGATTGTTTTATTGCCAACATATAACTGCACTGACGACGCTTACGGTTATCTACAAATTATTGTTCCATTTCATATTTGACTGCCTCGGTGGCGCAGTGGTAGTGAATGCGACTGATGTGCTTGAGGTCTCGGGTTTAAATCCTGAGTCAGACCAAGTATTTGTGCTATCTACAAGTATTTGTTTCGGAGTTGGGTATTTTCTATGTATAATATGTATGTATTTACAAAAAAAGTATATAAATTGTCTAGTACCCATGACATAAGATCTGCTTAGCATGGGACTAGATGGCGTTGTGTTAGATGTCCGAAATATTTATTATTATTTAAAAATATATATATATATATATATATATATATATATATATATATATATATATATTATGTTAGTAAAGTTATCCTCGATACAGGAATATTCTTAGTGTGGAAATAGTCTATCAAAAAAAAAAGATAATAAAAAAAATACTATCATCCTATAAAACTACAACTTAAATAAAAATGTATAAAGGTTATATAAATAAGGCAAAGTAAGAAAGAGTTAAATTAAATAATTTTATTTCGTATGAACTAATTCACATTCCTTTAACTAGATACGTTATTATAAAATATCTTTGTCTTCAATAAACAAATATTAGACTCGTCACATTGAAACATTACACCACGTGAGCGCACTGGTCATCAATGATAGGTAACAAATAAATAAATATCTTAATAACTACTTTAAAAACAATGCTATAGCGCCATCCTCTAACAAAAATATTCTCTAGTACATTTAAAGGCACAGACGTATCACAGTTTGATGTCAACGTTAATATATAAGAACGTTATTAAAATTTAGATCATTATTTACAATCCCCAACAGAAAAACACTTAAAAACTTATACATTTTAAAAATTCTGTGCATGAATGACACACTGACTACGAGATGGCGCTAATTCATAAACTACTCTCATAATTCTGCTACGGGCCGCTAGATGTCGTTAAAACCCCTGCCTCGCATCCCGAAACCGTCTCCCTAATGAGACGTCCTCGAGGCAGGGCACTTGGACAAGGTTGAAATAAATGTGTCCCATGAGCTGTGAGGCGGAGGTATTAGTGGCTTTGAGGCATTCGAAAAGCATGTCGTCGCAGGTACAGTGCGATTTACTGTAGAGCGAGTTGTTGGTGAGGTTATAGCGACGCGAGAACGCGCGCACTTTGGTCGGACACAAGTCGTGGGTTCGGCAGCAGCGGTCCAGCCGACGGTCAGCTCCTAAGTCGTGGTAGTCCGCAGCTATGTCACCCGTGCCGCACCATTTGGTCCCTGAAAGAAAATAATGTCAAAAATATAAATGAAGTTAGATCTAGCTTGTAAGTATTATTTTAATAATGCTTAGCTTAAAAGGGGTTTTATCATTTACGAAGATACTACCTTAGGTATTTTCTAATGATATATATTAAGAACCCAACTGCTGAGCTGAGCTGAACTATTGTAATCGTTATTGCGAGGTGAGCTTAAATATTTGGGCAGGCAGACACTGGATGAGCCTACGAGGACTGTAAACGCTCCCGCTGGTCTATACCTACTCGCATTTCGCCCATTTATAACACAATACTTATTTAAACAAGATATCAGGATCTCAGTTCACACCATCCTAATTGTTTACCTGGTATAATTCCTTGCAGTAGTGTAAGCGGGCTGCCTCCCAGCAGGCCTGCATGAGCGCCGCCGGCGTCGAGCCTGGCACGCGCTGCGCCTCCTGTCTCTCTCCAGTCGTTATTCGCTGGCTCCGTGCCCCCCTCGTCAAATATTTCTACACCTTCCACCTGCAATCAACAAAAACAATTTAACTTAATTCATTCATTTCATTTAATGGCTTCATGTGGTGTGGTGACGGGATGAGATAGTAACTCTCCGTATTCTTAACACGGGAAGTTACTATCCTTATTCATTTCGTGGGTGTCGTAAGTACCTACTAAGAATGTAAACAGTGAACACGTTATCCCTAATTTACTGCACAGCGTTCTTAGGTCTTCACAATAATCTACCCGACTTACCCGCAAGGGACCTCACAATGGCTAACTTACATACCTACCTAACGTAAGCCCAAAAAAATCATGAAAAAAAATGTGGATGAACACAATAAACTTTCATAACTTCTTGTTTCTCTTACAATTAAAACAGATAGGTTTGCGTGCATCACGTTCGTGATACACGACAATAGAAATTATCTAACCGATCTGCTAGATATGGGATCATAGTTATGTACACCATCACGACATGATGCAGTCCCTTGTGTTATAATCAGTATTTTAATTTTATTTGTTATCATTTACGTAAAAAAAACAGGTAAAACAATGAATGAAGGTTTAAAATCCTAGAGAAATAACCAAAATCATTTTTTTAGCTTTTTTGAAGAAAAGCAACGATTTGTTTTCTGTGAGCCTTTGGTATTATTCTGATGTAGCCTTACTTATTGTAATACATCGAGTATGAGTTATGATATATACATTAAACTTGATTACACACATTTTCCCATGATGTAAAATGTTATCTAAGGTGTCAGTCAATCAGTTGCAGTAGATTAATAGTGCGCGGCTGCGATTGGTCGTTATGTACGAAAATGTTGCATTTTTGTACATTGCGGCCAATTGCAAGCAAGCAATCTTCACACGGTTTTCTTAACTTTCAACCTTAAGTTGCATTTTAAAGATAAAACGTTTATAGAAACTGCTCGTTTCTCACGTGTATTAAGTCGAAATATAGCTATTTAAGTCGAATGAGTAGTTAGTTTTATTTTATGTGTAATCTTACTATTTTTATAGGTATACTAGTTGACCCGAAAAAATAATTTAGGAGTGGGTCTCCGTTATCATTTAAGGGTATGAAAATAGATGTTGGCCGTTTCTCAGCCCTACCCGATATGCACAAAATATTCCATAAAAATCGGTATAGCCGTTTCTGAGAAGTTTGGTAACACCGCAGCACGAGAATTTTATATATTAGATTGTAACGGGTTAAGCCACATCAATCTTTATAAATGTGTTATTTTCGATAGATTCTCGAACGTTTCAAATATCGCATTTACGATTGTTGTTATGTTATTTTAATTTAATTTTACAAGTAACAAAAGCGTTATTATGTGCGTATGAAAAGTGTACGAACGCAAAGTGACGTAGCTACTTTCTCTTGAGAAAAACGCATGGTTTTGAAGTTGTAAAAATACCTCCGGCATCACGCAAGCGATTTATGGTTAAGTAGATACGTACCTATATGTTGTAACGCTGGCGTCGGTTTCTAAGAAATCCTTAGGTCACAGCACTGGTCACTTGTATGTCATTTATGACCTAATTTTACGTAGTATAGAAAGTTTTGGACATATTTTAAGAATCTTTCTTCATTGCATTATGTATTGGTTACATAATAGCCTAAATTATTTTCATTTTTCTATTAGAAGATAATCAATTTATAAATTTACGTAAAACATCTTAAATTAGTATTACCTACATATAACTTTATTTTAATATTATCTAGAGATTTCGATTGTATGGTAGGTATTCATGATGTTATAAATATCATAAAGAAAGTGAGATACTATGGTTTTCGAGTACTTATAAATAAAATTATCTTAGTGTTTATATTGTCATGGTACATTCTATTCTATAACTTAGTTAGATTGGATTTTGGCCTATAAGGAGTCTTTAGATTCGTCTTAATTGTGAGAGTGACTAGTGATTTTACGATGATCTTACACGACTGGTGTGCAGCAAATATCATCCGAGGCGCGCAACCAGTGTCAACTTCACAGAACTATCACGTGTGTATATAACGGCTGTAAATCATGTATTGTTAGCGAATACCGAGTTCGCCAGTATGCACCATTGTTTACGGTTCTATATTTGCATTTTCTTAATGGACTGTGACTTTGGAGTAGAAGTTCTCATAATTTAAGATCACCAGATTATTATTTATTTATTCAAATATCGTAACAAAGAGAACGAACCTTAAACAATTGAGGAAAGGAATAAAAGACATTATCGATCAAGATCGAGGGTAGTTATGCAGCAGGCTTATGCGCAAATATGAGAAGCTTGTTATTATTTAACAAAAGAAAGGACGGCAAGAGAAGGGAAGTCAAAAATTCGTGGTATTGCTCAAAGGACCAACTTGTAAGGCTTATACTGCAGGTGTCCACGGGGCCTGGTAGTAAATTCATACAGGTGAACTGTCTGTTCGTCCAAAAAAATAAATAGAAATTTTGAAGAAAGCTTTTTACCTGCTGACATTGGCCCATCAGCTTCACCATTTGTGCGAAGGAGACCCCGAAGGGCCGGTTGATCCGACTCAGCTGCCGCAGGAGTCGCACCGTGTCGTCCTCGTCACTGGAACCAAAAGTAACAAGTTGAATAACTCATTTTCATTAGGAATGTTTCGAAATTTCAGATTTGGCAACCCCACACAGTGTCAGTACACAATTTGAACCCAATGCAACAAGTACTTAGTGTAAATGTAGGGGTTAATTACAGTAAATACAACAGTAAAATTATTTACTCATTGTGGAATCGGTCATAAATACTGTTGCACCGGCCTTACTGACTCCCAACCGGTCATTATTTATGACCGGGACTGCAGCGAGTAAAAAATTTAAAAGCTTTAAATCCTTATAAATTATGGTCGAAATACAAGCACCAGGCGATCTCTAATATTTAAGTTAGAGCTCAATAAGAAGAGAAGTTAAGATCAAATTCTAGTCAATAAAATATTTTTAAAGATGATTTCACTTCTAATAAATACTTAGATACATATCTGTATTTGTTGAATAATGCCACCTTTTGCTTACATAGTCGTGTTACGTCTATTTTTACAAATGTTTCCAGGATTAAAAGTAGTATTTTATTTATTTAGAAATATTTACAATATTTAAACAAGATAAACTTCAGTTGTTGAGTTGACAAGATAATCTTGCAATATTGCCATACGAAGGTATGGCAGGTTATAACTAATTAATAAGAAATTAACATTTTAAACATAAGTATGAGGGCTATTGTAGACTAAGTTGTTAGCGTTCTTTAGAACTAGTATATACCAAGATTTATCCAGAGCTCTTTAGTTACATTGTTAAAATAACAAACGTACGTAGAGAAACGCTGACTTCAGCACGAACGGGCCGGTTTAATCGGGGCTTTACTGCCCTCTCACATATATAGGTATAGGCCTCCGGTATCCTCATTCACTCTGTGAAACACAGCGCAAGCGCTATTTCACACCGGTTTTCTATGAGGCCGTGGTATCACTCCGGTCGAGCCGGCCCATTCATGCCGTAGCATGGCTCTCCCACGGTAAACTCTTGTCACAATGGCGAACACATATACAAAAACATGAAGTAAAATTAGTACCTAAGATCTATTTCTTTTCGATCGTCGCAGTGACTGTGTTCGGCATTTAATTATGTACTGAAATCTTCACTAACCGCAACGTCGAACGTGTTCGCCGTCGAAACCTAGTTGATATAAACTCACATTAGGGTCTCAGATTGCCCAAAGTAACTTGCCTTGATGATAAATCCAGTTGGGTTCATTGGTCGGATGTTACGTAACGGCACTGAACTTTGTTAAATTGATTTGATTACCGGTTCTTTAACTTAATCAGTCAAGGTGTTCCTCTCGATAAATTTGTAGACTAATAGTCTACAAATTGGTTGGAATTTGATAACCTATACGAGTATCATGTTGTGGATTGTGCCACAGAACATTTGATTACAATTTTACGGTTAGCAGGTTTGATTCCAATTTTAGATAATACTAGCAGAGCCCAGTGGTACAACAACAACTGCGAGTACCCCGGGGGGCAAAGCTAGTCTAAAAAGTACCCCAACTTACTCCTTACATCATCAGCCTGTGAAAGTCCTGTCAAAATCGGTCCAGCCGTTCCAGGGGTTAGCCGGAACAAATAGACACAGACAAAAATTTAAAAAAGTTTTTGGTATTTGGAACGTACATTAAAATTTAATACAACCTGTTATTTTAATATTACAAACAGACACTACAATCTTATTTATTTGTATAGAGTATAGATGAAGAGCTGTTGATTTTAAATTACAAACAGACTTCAAATTATTTATTTGTATAGAAGTATACGATAATATATTTCCATATATAATTAGCTGCGAATAAATAAGAAATATAGGCTTTTACAACTAATTTTGTTGCTCCAAATGAAGGTGTTACATACAAAGAAAAACATAATTCAATATCATCAAACCAAAACACATAGTGATTGAAAGTTGAGTGCTGCATCACGCAATGAAAGTTTTCTTACTGTGTATAAATTTACAACTTTCCATCTGTTGGAGAAACGTCGATTGTAGATCTTTCAACTAAACAAAAACTTGCCAAATCCCAAGTATTACGAACCGCAATATTAACGAACAAATGAAAATGAACGTGCGAGAGCCAGGACACATCACATCTGTGCAATTCCTATTGTCAGCCACTCATCTCAATCTATTGTGTGTCTGGATAGCTGGATATGATCATTTGGATACATCCGACTTGGAATATTGTGGTTTTAGAGGCCTATTGCGCTCGGTACAATAATATTATTAGTTTAAAAAACGATAACTCGACTATGTAAAATATTTTCACAAAATTTATGAAGCTTATGTCACACGGGCTGTTTTTGCAAATTCTAAAGATTCATTAAAATCGACGAACATACAAAGATGATCTGAATGCCTGCCTGAATCTGACTGATACCTCTTTGGTCTAGTGATTTGCGTAAGCGACTACAGATCAAGGTCTCGGAGTCGATTAGCGGTTCGGAATGCCGTTGGGTTGCTGTGACGGCGGTATATACCGCCCGTGCCTTGCAGAGTACGTTAAGCCGTCGGTCCCAGTAGTCATGGACATCTATAATAATCGTTACAGGAAGTCAGGACCCTCAAATCCTTTTCCCTAACTAGTTTAACCTTCTATTTCAGGAAAAACTGATATTCCATCTTTTTGTAAAATCGGTTGAATGAACTAGTACCCGATCCGAAATAAAATTGGGCATAATAAAGGCTGAGAAGATGAATACGGCTAATAAACATATTATCTTTCTTTCCATACAACAACTTATTACATTCTGCGCATAGAAACTATCTATGAAATAAAGGAATTGGCAAACTATTATTTTCATAACGGTGCGATGGCAGTAAAACGATGGAAACGTTTAAGTTCAATCTTTTACTTGATATTGTATCTTGGCAACTATCTGAAAGCACCGACACTTTATGTATTATTTCTACATTTCACATTCCATATGTAATTAGTACTAATGGTAAAGTAAGTAAGTAAAATTTCAGAAAACCGATGTGAAATAGCACTTGCGCTGTGTTTCACCGAATGATTGAGGATACCAGAGGCCCATACCCCAAACCCTCAAAACCCCCTCCTCCCATTCTCCTCCCCATCCCCCCAAGGGCGGCAACGACCTTGTCACGTCTCTGGTGTTGCGGTGATACGTCTGCTCGTTTCCCGTTATTCCATAAAAAAATGGCTGGAAATCGACGTGATTAACAGGTCTAACAATATTAATCCGTCTCTTTAAGACTTTAGACCCCAGCTTCGTCTTTTCCCCATCTAGAGGCTTGATGCCTGCTATACCTATGTGAACTATAGTAGCTTTATTCCTACTTCCTACTAATATTATAAATGTGAATGAAGAACAGAAGCAATGACTTCAACTATCCGAATGAGAAACAACAACTGGGTCCTTTCCACTGAAGTAATGTCAAACGGGGGTTTCAACAAAAAATATATACACACACACACTAAGACACTAATGTGTACATACGCCTCTGGTGTTGCGGGTGTCCATGGTCGGGGGTAACCGCTTACCATCAGGCGATACGTCTGCTCGTTTGCCCCCGTATTACATAAAAAAAATTGTTTAAATTTGCCTTTGTACATAGCACTTCCTTGTACCTTTTATATTTATGTCTTTAGCGTGCACAATAAATAACAAATACAAATACTAGGTATGTGTCAGACATACTAGCAGATTGAATTCGATCGTCAACAAAGACATAATGCCTTAAAGTATTTTACAATTAACCCGTGTATACACTAGCATTACATGAAATAGCACACAGAAATTAACTTGAAAGGCTTCAACTATGTTACTTTTAATAGCCACGGTAAACTGGATATTCGAACCGTTGAGTTTATTGAATTATCATAATCCCAACACCTTGTAGTTACTTAATGTCTTCACGTACGTTCGTTGAAGACTTTGAATGGGCTCATGTCTTACAGTCACTCAGTTGCACAACTAGACTGTTTCATTTATTACCACTTCATAATATCTGTGATTTTCTAGAAACTTCCAATAGTATGGAACGAATATACGAGTGCACACCTACATACGCGACATCTGTCTTTACGAGTTTTACTTTGCATCTCAAATTAGTAGTATAGTAAACCTTATCATAGCTACTAGTTCAATCCGTTTTCCTTCACACTCTCAACTCTTTCTCTCTCTCTCCCCAAATGTTTGGCGCCAATTCACATGTCTTTTGACAGCTGTCTATGGATTCTGGTCGACACATACCTACGTTCAAGACATCCGTGGTTTTAAAAAAATAAGCCAGAATCAAGATACGAAAATTATGAACTTTATATAACGTGTGGCGACCTCCACATACAACATAACATACTACAGCGCCATCTACCGAAGTTACACTGAACTACGGAGTAACCTACAATACGAAGAAGCTACCAATCCTGAATCGCGCAATTAAAGTTCTCGCGCCGATTATCATATATACAACATCCCAACATCAACTGTTGGGCAGTAGCCCGCCAGGCATGATCACCTCGCCTGGTCGGAGGATCCTCCCTTTGTGTTGGGTGGAACGTGATACCCGTGACCACCCCCACAGTGGTGACCCCGACGTGATCGGAAGCAGCCTTCAAGGAAGCGCCACCATCATGTTTAACCCCACAGCCAGTCTCAAGCCAGCCAGCAACTTCGGCCTCAACTGGAATATACCACACGCAGGACGCGACCATTCCAGCCTGGTAACCCCTACGGCCTCTACAGCGTCTAGGCACAGCACACTGCACCTACGGTCCATGTAAGCAGAGCACATCTCTCCCGTCTATGCAGCAGCCAGCCACTACGCAACAATCGCCCCGACTCACTGGGGACCTCACCGCAGCACCGCGCACCGCATGCGATCCCGACTCACTGGGATCAGCGGACTTCAGCCCCGACTCACTGGGACTAGCGGCATTCAGTTCCGACTCACTGGAACTTGCGGCACTCAGTTCCGACTCACTGGAACTACTCGCTCCTGGCACTGGCAAGCTCCACAACAGAGCACAGACAGCTGACGCAATATATATCGACCTCCAGTTTTGGAGGGGAAGGATGTGGCGACCTCCACATACAACATAACATACTACAGCGCCATCTACCGAAGTTACACTGAACTACGGAGTAACCTACAATACGAAGAAGCTACCAATCCTGAATCGCGCAATTAAAGTTCTCGCGCCGATTATCATATATACAACATCCCAACATCAACTGTTGGGATGTTGTATATATGTATAATGTTTTTAATTGGAAAGTTAATAAAATTATTCGTTACGTAAACTGAAATGAACTACGTATTACGTCACTTGAATAACTATATTTACTTCATTTGTTTCTTGTTTTATGTCATTGAACTTTGTTTTGTGAATATTGTTGGTATCATTCGATAAAAAAATGCGCAAATAATTTTAAATCAGTATTTAGATAATAACTAAACTTTTTTTTAGTTTCAGTTACGTTTATAGTCACTGCTCCTCTTCAAAGCGTCGTAGCGTGCGTCTAAAAAATTCTTGAATAAATTCTCTATCAAATACTAAATTAATTTTAGCATTATTCAAGTTTAATTGTTGGGCCAGGACTACGATGGCACATATAATTATCTATATATAAAAACAAGAAAAGTAAAAAGAACTCTTCAATTTTATGATTTCAATATAATATGAAGAAATATTGGAAGTTGTGAGTGTAGAATATGTTCAGTTTGAGTCTAGAAACATGCAGTAAATTTAAAAATATGTAATTACGTTTATAAAACAGTATATACTGCATATATATCCACAAATAACTGCATACCTAAATATGTTTAGTACATTTTCTCAGAAATTTGAGTATATTTCACAACTCCAAGAACTTGTAATTTAGTATACCTACCTACGAGTATCTAAAGTTTATAAATTGTATACGTTATTTTAAAATAACTGGGAAACGCTAAAAGTTATCAATAGACTTGTCACAGTAACGAAACAAGAACAATTTCCACACAATAAATAAATATTTTATTTTTAAAACAGTACCTATTCCAACTTCAATCCCTACTTGCAATTGTCATTATGTTACAGTACCGTAAAATAATATAACTCCACAGAGCTGTAGTCTCAATCTCAACTATAGTGTTGAAGCGATAGTCATACTAACTTAGTGAAAACTAACAAGGCGTAGAAAGTAGGACATGTGCAATTTCCACGGTGCGCGGGCGCATGCGTATTCCCGTCGACGCTAGTAGCCAGTTTTTTTAATCATCTCAAACGTCTGCCGCAGAGCTGATAGAAATTGAATAAGTCAATTGCATTACAGTATAACATCAAATCAAATCTTTAGGTAGGTATCTTATTTTAAATTAGCCGGCACGCATGATTTTATCTGCGTCTTTAAAAAAGGATAATTTTTCAAGATTTTTGCAAAATTCATTCGCACTTTGCTGTTAGGTATTCACATATTTTCAACTTTTAATTTCAAAGGGAAGATAGGTATTTGTGGGTTATCACGTCTAGGCAAGGATAAATGAAGGTTCCCACTCACTTCACTACGTTACCCGAAATCAAAGTCCTTGTTGTTGGTGTATTCATATAATTCTCTTTACAATAAGCACAGATACATGCACCAGAAAGAAAGCCAAGAAAGGTGGTGAGCGCTCAGTTATCTGTTGCGTGGCAATGTATTTTCGCGGTAATCGTCCTATATTTGACATCCGTTAGTGACGTTCGGAAATGAACACCACATATTCTTCCACGTTTTATTGCGATAAATGGGCTATCTCATTCTAAAATATTTTTTCATTTTGAAACAGTAATTCTAGAGATTAGAACGTTCGAAAGAAACACGCTCTTTAGTTTTATAATATTGGCTATTATTATAGATTTGAGGTTGACTACGCAGACCGAAATAATGGTACCAGAAATTACTATAAGGTGCATCATACCTACAGTACCCTAACCGTCCGTTTTATTAGAAAAAAACGATTAGTGTATAAGTTTGCCTGAATTACTACTTATTAGTAAGCATAATTTGCGAAGACTAGGAAACACGATCGTTTGCGCGTGCACTGACCAACAACGGCAACGCATCGACAGTTCACGTGTATTTCTTTAACCAACTTAACTACATGTAATAGATGTTTATTGTCCGTTCATGTTTGTTAAAAGAGTTCGCAATGTTTTTCGATTTTTTTTTTGTTATCTACGTATACATATAAAATTACTGGCCCTGACTGAATCATCAACGCATAACCTACATCATGGGGGCTGAAAACTTGAAAATAAATTATTTTTGTAAATTGAGCAAGGGAGCAAAATAGGGAATGAACGGAGGAATGAAAGTCTGTTATTTTCAAGGTAACAAAAAATCGGACAAGGGAAATACTACTAATATTACAAACGCGAAAGTTTGTGAGTATGTGAGTATGTTCGTAGCTCTTTTACGCAAAAACATTGAATGGATTTTGATGAAACTTTACACAACGCCATCTAGTCCCAAGCTAAGCAGAATTTGTGTACTAGTACTAGACAAGTGATATAAATACGTACATATTTACTTTTTTTTTGTAAATACATGCATTTTTTGCAAATACATTTTACATTGAAACCAATTGAACCCGAGACCTCAAGTACAGCAGCCGCATACGCTATCACTACGCCACCGAGGCATTTGATTATAGCCAAACTGTCATTGTTCAAATTATATTAGACAAAATGTGGACATTTAATCCACTCTTCCTCCTTGAGGATTTAGCTGAGAGTGCATAGAAGCAATAAATATTATCCGTCCACTGCACACCGGTTGATATCATCATTAAGCATGGCCATAAAGTGATTACGGACCGTTGAACATGTGATTGCAAGAAAACAATGCTTTACTTCGCGGATGTTGCATTTCAACACGGTACGGACGTATCAATTATGTCTGATGTTATTTGGTAATGGGTTTTAGCACTAGAAGATATTGAACTGCTGGGTATGGAGCTGATAAAGGCTTCTGGAAAATCTTTCAGTATACATCAATTGCGGGAGCCCTACCCTAGTGGTAAATCGAGCAGTGGTCTGATTGTTGTACCCAGTATCCTGTACAACATTGTTGGTACAACAATCAGACCACCTTATCAGGAGAAAGGTGAGCCATCTTGAGTCTGAAATACCTACAGGAACATTTGATCAATGGATCAAACGATGGATTCTTTTGTCTGGTCGTTGTTTGGTCCAATCTAGTTAACGAACGATCCATTTATTCAATTTCTGCTCACAAAACTCAACCAGTTCAAAGTCGGAATTTAGCTGTAACTTACTGCTGGAGCTTAAACCGCAAAGAATACAATCTTGAAAATTTTGCAGCTGTTTTTACGCTGTATACGCCCACCCAAAATTTCCCATTTGATATAAATATACATATACTTTTTTTTGTAAATACATATTATTTATAAAAAAACACCCAAACTCCGAAACAAATATTTGCAGATAATACAAACATTTTGTCCGACCTGGGTATGAAACCCGAGACCTCAAGCACAGCAATTCATACGTTACCGCTGCGCCACCGAGGCAGTTAGTTAAATAGACTTTAGATGTAATCGTTTGGTGCAGTTGACCTGAAGGTCTGTGTAATAGTGTGGTAGGCTATTCCGTGCGCATACGCAGACAAGATCCTTGAGCCACATTTGAGTTAGCGTTTCACAATCCATCCTGCTACCGAGATGAAATTGTTGTTGCAAATGTAACTTGGTAAGCAATCATCTCACTACCACAAACATTTAATGTATATATAGATATTAGACAAATATACAACATAAGTGTGTTAGAAAAATCGAGATCCTCAATTCCCAGTAATGACAAAATTAAAATATTATAAATGCGAAAGTTTGTGAGTATATAAGTAAGTATGTTTGTTACTCTTTCACGTAAAAACTACTGAATGAATTTTGATGAAACCTTACAATAATATAGATTATACATCAGAATAACACATAGGCTACAATTTATAAAGATACTAGCTTCACCTCGCGGCTTTGCCAGCGGTTATTGTCATACCGCGAGTAGCGCTATTCAACTAGTTAGAAATAAATATACAAACAAAGGCAACATAAACGTACTCTTTTATAGTCGGGTAATATATGTAGTGGTTTTATTATAGGTGCACACAATGTAGCACACAAGCAGACGGGTAGGTACTAAATGGCAAGTGATTACCGCTGTCCATGACATGACAACAGCATGTAACAGACAAACGAATTGCCACCTAGAATTAGATGCTCCGGTGATACACTCCGTGGCAAGAATGACTTACAAAGACTTTCTGTGAAGCCGTGGTGTTACTCCGATCCACGTTATTACTACTATCCATACTTTATCATCTTCCTAGCCTTTAGAATTCATAATATTATTTGGGGTCGGCTACTAGTTCAACCGGTTTTACCTGATTATCGGTTTTTACACAGAGCGACTGGCATCTGACCTCCACAACCCTGAGGGTGAACAGAATTCAAAGGTTGAACTAATTGTCAGTATATTTAGGGGCACTGGCTTCCCAATACCGATTGCCATAGTTGTTCATGACAACCGGGACCGACGGCTTAACGTAATCTACCAGGCACGGGCGGGCTGTGCTGCTATTAAGAATTTCTTGTAAGAAAAACCAAACAGCAGTCAGCCCCGAGTACCGAACCTGAGACCTCTTGATCTGCAGTCGCTTTCGCTAGACCAACGAGGCAGTCGACTACTATCCATACTTAATGTTATAAATTCGAAAGTGACTCTGTTATTTGTCATGGAGATATTGTGATTCTGGGGGAAGGACATTAACTTCGATAACCAACATATACGCGAGCGACACCACGGACAAAAGCTAGCAGTATTTATAATTTTCAAAATCATATAGAAATTTTACGAAAATAGATACTTCGAATCGAATTTATTTCGCGCAGAGATACTCAACTATTAACGTACGTATTCTATAAACGAAGTAGTAACGACTACTAGTATACAGCGTACCTATCTTGTATTATAAGCACACTTCCTCCTTTAATGTCTGAAATATAATCCAGTGATAACTTTCCTCAATAAATAACAATAATTTATCGGTATTTCGGCGTATACGTTGCTCATGTGCAGCCATTGTGAATTTCGCGAGAGTAATTTGTGAACGACATTATACTGTAAGGAACCATCCAACTTTCCATAGAATGGTTTATACGCGTGACGTGACAAATATTTGGTTAAATATCTACGTCTAGAATATATATTGTTAGCTTATACCCGCGACTCCACTCGCGTGAATGCAGGTTATCGAGGTAAAGAGTAGCCTATGTCCTTCCTCAAGAATCAAAGTATCTTTGTTCCAAATTTCATAAAAATTGGTGCAGCGTTTTAGACGTGAAGAGGCTACAGACAGATAGACAGAGTTATTTTCCAATTTAGATCCAGAAATTGGGTAATTATAGTAATGGTTAACAAATTGAACAATTAAAAAGATTGTCTTCTCTTTTTTAAGGACAAGAATAACAAGAATAATAATAAAACATATCCTGTCTACTTCAAATTGTACAACCACTTATATTTTACAACTTTATTTATTATAAGTTTCGATCACCCAATGTCATTTTCAAAATTTAAACGAACACAACGACACTTTCAATTCCACAATTCATATTTGTCCATAATCCTTACAGCCGGGTTAAACACTGGAAAAAATGACAGTTTCTTACCTTTCAAAACACATTAATATTAATGTGAATTAACAGGTTTATTACCCCGTCACTACCATATCTTCCTGATAACCTTCACTCAGTGATGAAGTTGCATACAAATATATTTAAGTTTCATCGATATTAAAAACAATGATAAAATATATATATGCATTTAAATCAGTTGTCCAGTATCTATAACAAAAACTCTGCTTAGATTTTTTTTGAAGTGAAAACTTCTTTAGCGGAGCTGTGTACTTTTTTGGAATGGGTAAAAATGTATAAACTCGCGTCAGGTCACGTCACCTGATCGAAAATTCGTAAGACGGATGGAGAGAGGACAGGCGGCGCAGGGCGCTTGCGCGAATGTTCGTGTGTGTATGTAATATAAATTGTCATGTTTATGTACGATAGCGCAAGAAATGAATATTGTATTCCTTTAACTGCCTCGGTGGCGTAGTGGTAGCGTATGCGACTGCTAAGCAAGAGGTCTTGGGTTCGATTCCCGGGTCGGACCAAATGTTTGTATGACCTGCAAATATTTGTTTCGGAGTTTGGGTGTTTTCTATGTATAATATGTATGTATTTACAAAAAAAAAAGTATATAAGTATTTATATCAGTTGTCTAGTACCCATAACACAAGCTCTGCTTAGCTTGGGACTAGATGGCGTTGTGTGTTAGATGTCCGGAATATTTATTTATTTATTTATTCCACCACATAAATAATAGTACTTTTATACTGATAATGAAAGCAATTCGTACAAAATTATTCTCTAACCATTCCAAAATATCAAAAATGCACAACGTTAATATTCAAGTTTTCACTTCTGCCGGCACTCCCGGAGTGCAACCCGTCGTTTTTTTTATTGAATAGGGGCAAACGAACAGACGCATTACCTGATGGTAAGCGATTACCGCCGCCCATGGACACCCGCAACACCAAAAGCGTCACAAGTGCGCGTCGACCTTTGGGGGATGGGGAGAGGGAATGGGGGAGGGGTTGGGGTATGGGCCTCCGGTATCCTCACTCACTCGGTGAAACACAGCGCAAGCGCTATTTCACACCGGTTTTCTGTGAGGCCGTAGTATTGGGACTAGACGACGTTGTGTGTTAGATGTCAGAAATATTTTTTTATTATTTATTTATAATGATGCAAAAGCATCTCAAGAAGCCTCCTTGGGGGGGGGGGGGGCTAGTTACTATGCAGCATTGTTGCATTGTCTGCATTCGCAATGAGTATGGTGACCATCACTCTTAGATTCAACTCATGCTATGTATACATGATTCATACATAGTATATATGTAAATACAGCGCAGTTTGCTACATTAAAGCTCTATAAGGACGTTCGTTACTCTTAGAATTCTGAACTCCACATTACAATAGGTCATAAGTTAGGAATTCGAATAACTGCAAATAATCGAACCAATAACGATTGCAATGTAATTGTTCCAGCAATATATTGAGTCATTTAAAAGTAATCGTTATTTTGCTATGGTTGGAATGACCTCCAAGTTAGCTGGACTGTCCCATTCTCTATTATTCATCGATATACGGATATTTTGGTATTTAGTTTCTTATCTTTTATTGAAATTATCGATACTCTTAAAAATAAGTATAAATCGCATCTTAAAGTCGTCCAATTCATGGAACAACAAAGAGTTTAGTATAAAAAATAACCTTATGTTCACGGTCAGTTTACGTTAAGTAATCTACTTTCAGCTCCTGGTAGAAATAAACCAACTGAACAGAATCTCATGAACGCAGACTTCATCAACGTTATGACCCTTAAAGTAATTTAGATATTCGAGTATCTAAATTACTTTAAAGTTTAAATAATAATTGTTATTTGGTTTATTATTCTCAATTTTGTTGGTTTCTCGATGAGAAATTTAATATTAACTGGTGAATTTCTTGTTGAGAAGTCGGCATAAATTTTTAGTTTGTGCATCTACCTTGTTTGGCTCTGCATCGCCCTAAGGTCGACTGGTAGAAAATGCCTACGGCATTAAGTTCACCTTTGTTACTGATGTGCATAAAGTATAAATAAAAAAATAAAATAATATCTAACAAGCGTAAAAGCATTCGAGGTTCTACTACATACATTACGAGCATTGTATACGAAACGGAAGAATTTGTTCCGTGATTTAGATATTACACATATACCTAACATATTTAGGTCCTACGCTGTACGTTAACTAATACGCGTTAATAAATAGTTTTGAATGAAAAATAAATACAAATATCTATTGAAGATACATGATCTAAAAATTATTGTCTGGGTCTGGGTGTTCTTTGTGTCCGTTTTATGTCCCCTGCGACATGAAATTTACTACTTGTGCGGGAGTTGTTTTTTTAAGGAAGAGCTTCATAATATAATTAATTTCGACAGTCACTCGATGTTCTTTAATTACAGACGTTTGCGACTTACCGGTATTTTTGAACTAAACTCCCTAACAGATTGCTCTAATTCCAAATAGAATTGAAAGAAGGGCATACAATGATAATTTTATTGATAATAAAATCAATATTTTTTAATTTATGTAAAAAACATTGTATGTTTTGTAATTCACCCAACACGCTCGTATATCGAAACGCATCGCGTCCTTGACATTTATGGATAACTGTTGCTGTTCAACGCGGGATTCCACAAGTTTTGTAATCTTTCTTTATGGTAGTTATGTGTAATCTTTGTATCTGTTACTACATTTACATTACCAGGTGGTAAATACATATTATATAAATAAGGATATGTAATTATAGAGATAATATAATGTAAGGTAGGTTTAGTATTTCATGATTTTACATATTTGTACAAATTACTAATCTAATAGAGACCTATAGTTTGGCAGATAAACCATAAAAACCATTTGCACTCCTTTTTCCAAGACAGCCGGGGACAAGGGTTGCAACCCCACTAACTTAATTTACCTTCACACTAACACCTTCATATCTACAAAATCTAATTGCGTCCTCTCAGAAATGCAATCCCAAATGTAACTTCTCAATGGACTAAAAGACCTATGTTCAATAGTTGGCCGTTGATTATAATCATGATGGTTTTAAGGTTTAAAATCTTTTTCGGTTTCACATAACATCAACAGGCTTTAATTGTAAAAAGGGAGTTTTGGCTTAATACACTACGCGGACCAGACGGGTCGACTAAGGGCTGGTTTCAAGTTTTCCCTCGCTTTGCAGTACTGTTGTTATTGTTTTCTTGATTTGATTGATAATTGACTTGTAGAAAATGTCTTACACATTAAATCCGACTTCGTACTAAATATAATTTACATACGTATTACGATTTTTTTTGCGAAATCTTTTACTCGTTATCTATCTTGGAAACATGGGTTTGGGCGTAGAGCTCCTTACATACCTAGATTGATTAAAACAATTTAAGTTCAACTCGCTTAGCAAGCAACGAAAAATGGTACAACTGATTCCGATTTGATGGGGGAAATAAAACTAAAGGTACCATTCGACTTCCACCGCTCCGACAATTTATAACCAATTTGTTTGTTTTACCCAGATGTCGTACTAATCTTGGAAGACATCGCTAAATTCTAAGAATGCGCAATATATTATAATTGTTTTAATACAAAGAATTTTAATACATAGTATAGATTTATTTGCGACTGCTAAGCTTGAGGTCTCGGGTTCAAATCCTGGGTCGGACCAAATGTTTGTGGAATCTACAAATATTTGTTTCGGAGTTTGGGTGTTTTCTATGTATAATATGTATGTATTTACAAAAAAAAATGTATATGTATTCATATCAGTTGTTTAGTACCCATTTAACACAAGCTCTGCTTAGCTTGGGACTAGATAGCGTTGTGTGTTAGACTTCCGAAATATTTATTTATTTATTTTGTAGAAAGGAAGCATCTTTCAATAAAGTAATTTTTCGTAAATGAATATTGCTTAAAGTGTTTTTAATTAGTATTTGTAATAAACATCGCTCACAGAATTTGGTTAAGTAAATTAGTAATTGTTTTGTCTCTCAAGGGAGTTAATATGTAATGGTAGATGCTGTGGACACATAATATGTATGTATGTACTAGACCAAAACACAATGTATAGCTACGATACAATGTATGTGTTCCTTAAAATAAATAAATAAATAAAAATCATGCCACACTATAGCATAACACCGTTATATACAGTCGCGAGCAATTGTTCAATGATCCAATCATGACGGTCCCCCCTCGGGACGCACCCTTCACCCCGCACACGCCTGTCTCGTACCCACACTAGACTCTTCTAGAATGGACTAGGAATTCAGACTGAGATTTAAGCGCATGCGCTAAATCATAACTTGGTTGTGGGGACGTTAATATATGTAGCTGTATTATTATGATATAACGGTGATGCTACAAACATATAAATTATTCCTATATATTTTGAACGTCGTCGTTTTAATTTATATCCATTAGTTACTACAGTTATATGTGTAAGCATGGGCGTAGACAGGTTCTGGGCTAGGGGGGGGGCAAATCGGATTTTTTAAAAGCACCTCGTATACCTCAAATAAATGGATATGAAAAAGGCATTTTTTTAATACATTATTTCATTATAGAATAGCTATTTTAAAAACCCTTTCGCAGTCCACTACTAGACATAGGCTTCTCCAATTAATTGCACGTCACTTTTCGAACACATTTTAAAATAAATTTTCAAAAGTCTTCGGCAAAACAGTTTAAGATGAAACATTAACGTTATCACTGACAAATTGTTCTATGTACACATGTACACTGAGCAAAAAAGTCCATTTATTCTATCTTTGTCTGGTCTGGTGTCAGTATAGCAACATTCACAGCGGTACTTGTGAGCTACAAAAATCCAAAGCGAGTCTCAGACTTGCTTCTTGAAGTCCACAATTGCCTACAGGACTGGAGGCTAAAAGCAAGTGCCGCTAAATCAGCTCAAATAACAATCACTCTTCGTCAGGGTAACTGTCCGCAATCAGGCTGAGGTGGCAGCATAAGCGCTTATTTTTGGGCAGAAAAGGAACACCGGGATTTCTGCACAGAACCAGTAGGACCAGTCAGTGGCGGGATTTCCGTACAGAAAAAAGGGTAATTCGCAAGTAAAAGTCGTAGAAAATATCTCACCGCTACGTGAGTGTGTGAACCTTTTTGTTTTTTTTGTGCAGAAATTCCCTCGGATATGACCATCTGGTGGTTATGTCGGGCTCGAACCGACTGAAAACCATACACCGTTATGGATATTAGAAGCCGGGGTATCAGGTGCACCCTCGGAAGGAAATCCCTGGAACCCCGACGTACCTCGGGCCACCTATGGTTTGTAGATGCCCCCCTACTGTGTAGGAATCCTGATGCTCCTTTTCTATTTTAAAAAGGGGCGCGAGCACTTTGTGGAGCTCCCCCGGCTTGCTTCTGCTAGGGAGATCCTCACCTGTCACCCCCAAGCTTGCGCTTATGGAGGACGGAAATCGTTTGGCGATCTCCGGCGCCCGAGTCGTCCTCTTCCTGGCCACCTGGCCCGTCACCCGGCCAGGCGGCCAGGAATAATTCTAAACCTCGCACGGTCCCGCTCCGCCATCTCCTTCGCAAGCATAACTGGCTCGCAGAAAAAGACGGCAGAGTTCTACGCGCTCTCGTTACGCAACATAACCGCAATAATGGTACCAAGCGAGAGAACCCCCCACTCCGATGATCGCCTCGACTTGCCGTACTCCGGACATTCTGCCAGCGTGTGGAATGCCGTGTCTACGGTCTGGTCATCGCAGTGGTGGCTCAGGCTTTGGCTCCTTGCGGATCAGACACAGGTGCTCTTCGAAGCATCCTTTCCCCGTGATCACCTATGTCAGCCGGTATGAGAGTGTCCCCTGATGCCTCTAGAGCCAATCCTCCATAACGGGACTTACCGCCGCAATAACGGCGTGCCCAGCACTCGGTTGCCCAAGTCGTTCCTTCCAATCCTCCACAACGACCTGGTGAAATTGAAATTTCTGGTCTTCGATTACTCGAGTCTTAGGACTCCTACCTGAAGGTCAGCACTTGTTGAGGACGTCGCAATAGCCCGATATTGCTGGCCTTCAGGACCTCCGTCCAGCAGGGAAATCAAAAAGAAATCCAACTTTGTGGCACACTATTTTTGTACGGCATCGGTCCCATTCAATTTCTATATCTCTTCTAATCCATTATCCCGCAACGCCGTACAAAAATTATGTGTCAAGGGAGAAAAATCGACGGTTCCTACTCCCTCCCCTTCACCTATACTCAGTTGGACAGCTTCCAAGTGACAGCATAGTGCTGAATGTTATTGTTTTATGCCCTGTATCTTTCTAAAAAAGTCTCCTGGTGGTTCACATGACCGATCAATTTTCGATACGGGCCCGTAGTCTATAGGATATTGTTCTGAGCTCTCTGTATGACGTTTATATTGGAGTCTTTTGCGGAGTCCCACAAGTGTATGCCGTATATCCAGGTTTAATTATCGTCTAATATATCAGAAGTTTGTTGTCCAGTTATAATTTGTAGTTTTGTCCTAGCATCCAGTACAGGTTTTTGTGCCGCATAGATCATCTCATTTTGCTTTCAAATGATTTTTCCACCGGTCTATATGTAAGCCCACATTGGACTCGCACCCGAAGGCCGATGGGACATCATTTCCGAAGTCTGATTCCCAAGCTGACGCAGCGCGTGCTTGGCTCGGTTCCTGCCAAATATAAGGGGCTCCGATGACTCCTGCAGGAGCGGGCTGCTGCTGGACGGAGGTCCTGAAGGCCAGCAATATCGGGCTATTGCGACGTCCTCAACAAGTGCTGACCTTCAGGTAGGAGTCCTAAGACTCGAGTAATCGAAGACCACAAATTTCAATTTCACCAGGTCGTTGTGGAGGATTGGAAGGAACGACTTGGGCAACCGAGTGCTGGCCACGCCGTTATTGCGGCGGTAAGTCCTGTTATGGAGGATTGGCTCTAGAGGCATCAGGGGACACTCTCATACCGGCTATAAACTTTCAGCTTGTTACTAATCACTGAAATCCCTTATACGTGGGCCCGTGGACTATAGGATAGAGTGTCAAGTTAGTAATACGAAACGACATAATCTTTTATGAAACATCAACTGTCACTTGTCATAAATGTCACTGTCAACGAATAAAAAAAAATGTTGTTTGCATTTCTTTGAAGAGTTTTCAAGCAAAAAGTTTGTAGGTAATGAAATTGAAGTTAAAAACACGATGATTATTATTTACTTAAAATGCTGCTTGTTAACTTCTTGAATGAACTAGCTGAGCCCCGCGGTGTTACTGGCAGTGCGACAACAACGCGTGTAACGGAAAGGTATTCTGAAAAAAGTAGCCCAAGTCTTTAATTTCACTGGCTATTTCCAGAGATTAGAAGGAGCAAAAAGACATATTAGGCAGTTTTGAAAAAACAAGTGCTTATTAGTTAAGGTAGCGTATATACTTTCATATGCACTTAGTGAAAATCTGTTTGAAAAATACTAACAGACACTTCAATTGCATTTATTTGTACAGTTGAAACAATTACTTGTTACGTTACTCAAATATATATTGCGGTAACATAATACTGATTTTTATTTACACTTTACTGCATCTTACCAAAAAATATTATAAGTAATTTTATTTAAGACGTTAGCAACCCTACGCCTCGCCGTCATTAACATGAATGGAATCGATCGAAGCAATGAACGGACTCAATTTCCTACTTATAATTCGAGTTATATTTTTATGACTGATATATTCTAAATAAAAGTAATTACTATACATAATAACACACTTTATATACCATTCTCGCAATGTCGCCAGTTGTTAACTCGAGGATAACGTAAAAATATTTAATTCTACCCTCATCACATACAAATGTATTTCTTTTATGTATATTGGCCTTGTTTAGCGATTGTTTGAATGCTTCGAGCCACCTCTAAAACTGAGGAAGGTGAAGAATAGTTTACTTTATGCAAAATAAGATTTGACAAACCTTCAAGATTTTAGATATATTTTATTGCGGAGTTTTCAGCAGTTTTGGCGTGCATTATCCGGCAGTAACCAGTCCGTTATGAGTTTGCGACCTTCTTGTTATATCATTGGCCAATCTTAGACAAAGTATTAGGCAAAAAATATAACACACGAGAATTTAGGCGTTAACGATTGTAGAAATAAAAACGATTGCATCTTGGCTAGGGGCAGATATTGATGATTTTTAGTTAAAATTGCTTCTACTATTGTACGACATAATGATTATGCAAAGTTATATTGTATACTTACACTTTATATAAGGGGTTATGAAATGTGGAATGTTGTGTGTTTGTTAAATTTTGATTGCAATCAATAAATTTGATATGCTTGACAGTTATGTAACTGCTTTATTTTAATCCAAGTTCGAGTGGCAGTAGTTTGTTGAGGACTCACAAATATATTCACATTACATTTATGCACATACAATATGCATAAAAGAAAGTATTTTTTTCCAAATTCTTGATTTAATCTATACTAGCGACCCGCCCCGGCTTCGCACGGGTGCAATGCTGATACTAAATTAAATACACTACAGAAAAACTATGAACGTTGTATAAAAAACATAGCGGCCCGCTCCGACTTTGCACGGGCATAAAATAGAAACCTCTAAAATTAGCAATGTTGCCTTAGTATATGATGCATGTATTATACATATAAACCTTCCTCTTGAAACACTCTATCTATTGGAAAAAACCGCATCAAAATCCGTTGCGTAGTTTTAAAGATTTAAGCGCACATAGGGATATAGGGACAGAAAAGGCGACTTTGTTTTATACTATGTAGTGATTAATATTATAAAGCTGAAGAGTTCGTTTGTTCGAACGCGCTAAACTCAGGAACCGCTGGTCCGATTTGAAAAAATCTTTCAGTGTTGGATAGTCCATTTATCGAGGAAGGCTATAAGTTATATATCATCACGCTAAGACCAATAGAAACGGAACCCCAATGAAGAGCGTTTAAAAGACGAGGGGAAAATTATTACGCTACGGGCAATAGTAGACGTAAACGAGGTTGCGAGGGTCAGCTCGTCTATGATATACATTATACAGAATATCTTTCCACTTTTGAGTAGGAGTAGGAAGGATTAGATTAAAAAACTACAACTCGACTGTGTAAAAACTTTTATTAAAATATAGCCTATGGCACCCGGGCCATTATTACGAATTTATTAACATCTCATTTATTCATATCTGTTTAGTAGTTAACGCACTAAGGTGAACATACAACATAGATTGCAAAAACTACTTTTTTCCGTGGGAGAGCCACGCTTCGGCATGAATGGGCCAGCTCGACCGGAGTGATACCACGGCCTCTCAGAAAACCGGTGTGAAATGGCGCTCTGTGTTTCACCAAGTGAGTGAGGATACCGGAGGCCCATAACCCAACCCCTCCCCACATTCCCTCTCCCCATCCCCCAAAGGTCGGCAACGCACTTGTGACGCTTTTGGTGTTGCGGGTGTCCATGGGCGGCGGTAATCGTTTACCATCAGGTGATGCGTCTGCTCGTTTGCCCCTATTCAATAAAAAAAAAATATATTACCCTTCCTTTTAGCTTCACCGTAAACCGATAAAAAGAGTCTATTCAAATGAGTTTACGTATTTTCAAGGTATGCACTTACAAACGAACTTAATTGTTTTTTTTGTAGCTAGAGTTGGTAGAAAGCGCCTTCATTCATTAGCAACCCTTTGGTAATAGATGCACTATTGACACACATGGTGTTTAGATTTCCTATTTACATCTCATTTGGGCCACAGCTGTGTCGAAAGTGGGTTCTGAATACGATATTATTTGGATCAATTGTTCACTTATTACGTTTTTTTTTGGTTCCCTAACCTAACATACGTATCGTATGGCCTTAACTCTGTCCTGAGAGGAGACCCGAGCTCAGAAGTGAAACGTTATGGGCTGTTGTTTATTTATGGTGTAGGGGGCAAACGAGCAGACGTGAATTAGCATGAGAATAGACAAGAGTGAAAGGATTCGTAAGCAAAAGGCTCCGATCATGTTGGAGTTGCTAGTACAAGGAACGCTCGTGCGGCACTTATAAATAAAAAAAAAAAAAACGAGCAGACGTATCGCCTGATGATTACAGTCGCCCATTGGACTCCCGCAGCACCAGAGGCGTCACAAGTGCGGCCTTTTAAGGAGGAGTACGCTCTTTTGAAGATGAAGACCTAACATGGCAGTATGTGTCAACATGTATCTATTAGGCAAATACCGTACAAAATCTTAAAAATATACTGGTTAATAAATTAAAGATGTAGTAGTTACTTGTGCGTTGAGCTACGGACCCATAGTTGCGCATGACCCGGCAAACACTTGACCGTTTGGGATTATGTGTGAGATTATTACCTATCGAAAAAAAGATTTAGGTTTACCCATTCGGGGATTAAGACGTAAAGGAGTGGGTAGGAGTAAAAGCCACTATTCCTATCCTAGTGGTTAAGCGGTCGCCACGCCGTGTGAAAAAAAAAAGGTGTGTGTGCGATTCACCTTAGTAAATCGACAAAAGAATGAGATGAATGTATGGAACAAGGGTAGGATAATTACAAAGTTTATTTGTTTAAAAATGAAAGTATTTTGATTAATTTATACATACACACCGACATTTGCTCTCTCGCTCTGGCTCACTAATTACAGGCGACTTTTTGTATTTGTGTCCCTTACCTGTCGTTTTTTCCGTTTCATCCGGTTTGAAATCACACCGATTCTAAAGAAGTTTCACTTCAAAAATACATGTTATGTGCATCTTATACATTTTTTAGTCTAGAATTTTTCATCATATTATTGAAGGTAATCTCACGTATCTAGCAAATATATTCAAAAGATTCAAAGTTAGGTCCTGTAGAGTCCCTCCACCTGTGTCGTATTGGCACATGACCTGATCACAGCAATTGGATAGCAACGGCCGGCCAGCGTATTTGTCCATTGTGCTATTGTGAGCTCATCACCGCCATCCAACACCTCACAATGACTCGAGGTTTAAACCTACCTCGGCTCCGCACTAGAGGATCAATGAATGATTTTAGATGATGTTTCATGACTAAGCAAGTCACGTTTTCAACTTTCAAGGTGAAAATAAAACACCACATGAATGTGAATAATAATAAAATAAATAATAAATATTTTTTCGGACATCTAACACACAACGCCATCTAGTCCCAAGCTAAGCAGTGCTTGTGTTATGAGTACTAGACAACTGATATGAATACATATATACTTTTTTTTTGTAAATACATACATATTATACATAGAAAACACCCAAACTCCGAAACAAATATTTGTAGATTACACAAACATTTGGTCCGACTCAGGATTTGAACCCGAGACCTCAAGCACAGCAGTCGCATTCACTACCACTGCGCCACCGAGGCAGTCAAATTTGTATCTGTTTGAATTTGTATCTGACATGCGCAAATTCGTCTGTCATTCGAAAGGAATATTTCTTTTCTTGTTTTTGCAACTTTTTCATTGGTAATGATCGTTGAATGGTGTAGTAGAGCCTTCCTTGATACATAGACTGTCAAACACTAAAATAGTCCAGTCTCTGAGCGTCCTAATTGGCGCTTTTATCTAAATAGGAGCCTGTAAAAATCGAATTCCATCCAAGAATTTGAAAAGAAAAATGTTTCATGTGAGTGTGTAAGACAATCTTCCCCGGCGCTTCCGCTATTGTACGGCTTTTATATCCACACTGCCTACTTTAATCATCAATTTTGACGTCTTAAAGTGTTTTTTTACAAAATTTAAAGGTACATCGGTCCGTAATTAATTTTGATCACTAAAGTGTTAACTTTAGCTTTCGCCTATCCAGAACCGTTGCCAACGCAACACAACAACGTCGATACACGTGTATTATTCCTGGTTTCGTAATCTCATTATTGTTTATTGTTTTCCTGTTCAGTGAAATATTAACTCTCTAGTTTGCATGACGTCACTAAGCCAGGTTTACATATATTTCCGACGGGTTGTATATAGCTGTAAACATCTAGAAAGTTCTTGATGTAAACATACACATGTTAAACAGAAAGTGAAAGTGGTAAAAGTTACAAAAACAATATCACCATTAACATGGACGAAATCCATAATATCAAGTCCGCCTTGTAGAATATGTTTGAAGGAGGTGTGTATAAATAAAATAAATAATATCTAAAGTGGTGAATGTAATAATTATGAATACTGTGTGTAATCACCATAAATTGAATGACAATATCACTACAATAAATTGAATTAAAAAACTTTTTAAATACAAGTTTTTTTATGTATATGGGTTTCGTCGTATCATTACAGAATTCTTTTGACCACCTTGCGGCCCCATCATCAAACCCTGGATACTATGAAAACATAATGTACTCGTTGTTTTTTTGCTAATTTCTTTAATTTATTCATACTCATAGTGTTGGTGAATCAGTGATGGTAATTTATTCATATTTAATTATAATTATATTCGCAAGCCATGGTATATGGCAAACATGTCTAGAGCTTTTTTCAACTTTATATCTTGCATGCAATTGTATATTGTATGTACACATGTGTTGGACCGAATAAATTAATCTTATCTTATCTTATGGCCACCGTCCAGCTCCAGCATCAGATCATCTCTATCTTATCATAATATATATTTCAGCAAAATCAATTGAGGATGTCTGCTTCAAAATTGAGTTCCAAGATTCCACTCGATACATACATACATTGCAAGTTAATAAAAAGCTTGTAAAAAGAAAGAAAACTTAAAACAAACCCTCTTTTTTACGTCTGAAAACCCCCACAGACCGTCACCTCAGCCGGGTTTGCGGTGGACCGACTAAAACCACACGGTATGCCACTCTGCGCCTGGGAAGGGAGGGATCAAGGAACTGCTGTTGTTAACACATACGGACCCCTCCCAACGCCTGCCCGCTCTGAAGCGGGCACCGTCTGCTGGGGAACTCGCCTCCTCGGGGGGCCACTAAAGCCGTCTCGTCCATCCGCCTTATACCAACCACCATGGCCTAAGTTCTGAAGATTACTCCAGTCGAGCCTCACAGAAAACCAGGACACTGGAGTCGGTGTGGCAAATGAGCAGACATATCACCTGATGGTAAGCGATTACCGCCGCCCATGGACCCCCCAACACCGGGAGCATCACAGGTGCGTTGCCGGCACTTAGGGGATGGAGGGAGGGGTTGGAAGTATGAGCCTACGGTATCATCACTCACTTGGTGAAACAAAGCGCAAGCGCTATTTCACACCAGTTTTCTGTGAGGCCGCGGTATCACTCCGGTCGAACCAGCCCATGCATGCCGAACCGTGGCTCTCCCACGGTTTAACGGGTTATGAGTTTACCGGAACTCGAACTCTAGACTCCGTCTAAGAAGGACAGAAGTATCATGTCCCAACAGGTGACCCGTATTCTGATTACCTACAACCTACAACACCATACAAAACATCATACTTATTTTTTTTGTGAACGTAATTATCTTAAGAGAAATCCAAGCAATAGCTTGGTAGTTTGTTGTTTTCCTTAATAATATTACGTTACGTATGTCTACGTAGTCATTAGCTGTGAAATAATACACGGACAAGTAATCAATACGAAGAAAGTGAAAGTAGGACATTATATTGCAATATCCGACGTACCTACTGAGCAATGGAGCATCCGAAGTCGTAGGTCATGGTTCGACAGTCAATGAAAATATTTGTTTCACTTGTAAGGAAGGCACTTCAAAAAATATGTCATCCTTCTAATGTCATCTCAGTTCTACGGAACCATAAAAGTGATACAAAAGTTATGTACGTAACATAACGATCTCCTTCATTTAAAGAGATCTATGAACTTAATGCCATAAGACGTAATCGGTCAGGTGTAAACGTAATTAAATAGCGGAATAAGTACAAGTGAGTTTGATTCTAGAATCTATTGTTTTAAGTTCCATTATGTGCCGACAATCGAGAGTTTAAATTATAAAAAGTATAAACTATTTTCTCTTATACCAAAGTATAGAATTTTATTGTATGAATATATATAACAAGAAGACAGCGTCTGTGGTGTTTGCGTGGTTAGCAATGCTATTTTGAAAATGATAGCTGAAAGAATGGACTCCGCTATACTCTGTTGTTTTATTGAACTCCATATTAGGAGAGGAAATTAATTGTTTTTGAAGTTTTATTGTTACTTAAACGATTTTTAATTTAGATCGGGTTTTTTAATTTTGATTTAATTGTATGTAATTTTATTTTTGACTAACTGACCCACGCAACCTCGTTTGCGTCTTATATTGCCCGTGGCGTGAAAATTTTCCCCCGATTTTGAGATATTCTTCATTGGTGCTCCGCTCCTATTAGTAGTAACATGATGATATATAGCCTATAGCCTTCCTCGATAAATGGACTATCCACCACGGAAAGAATCTTTTAAATCGGACCAGTGGTTCCTGAGATTAGCCGGAACAAACAGACAAAGACAGACGGACAGACAAAAATTTTAAAAATATGTATTTTGGTATGTGTACCGTATATACATTCATGTGCATGTAATAGATTGCGGTTATTTTAATATTACAAACAGACACTCCAATTTTATTTATTTGTATAGATTATTTTGATTATATTTTTGGTTTTCGAATCGTTTTTTTTTATGTTTTAATTTAAAATTGTATGCATGCTTTAAATATGAATTTAGATGGTCTAAAATAAATGATTATTATTTTAATCATACTACTATTTCATAAACGTCCCTAAAACTAATAATTTTTTAAGTTACCTTCTAAATAAAATCAGCAATATCTTGTTGATGTGAGTGACGTAAGAGTCAATTAAGGGACCAGACTACGCAGGACAACAGCATTGTAAACAGAAAAAAAACCTTATGACAGTCTTATGAGCAGTAGTGGACCATTAAAGGCTATTGATGATGATAATGATGAATATGTAAGCTGTTATCATGAAAGAGTATCCTTAATCTCCATCTACCGTCGATCCTGTGGGGGCCCTTTATATAACATTATCCGTGTCGTCCCCAGAGCACGGCGCCTAAGACCGACCGTCGCGTCGATGTAATTTTTATTGTAAATACCACATCTCGCTAGCTTCTAAGTCCACGAGGAGGTGGAAGGATTTCCAAACCGTCAACAAAAAAAGCCTACCAGATGTGCATGACGTATGATTAACTATTTATTACCAAACTGATGACTGTAACAGCTATGTCATGTCACACCAAATACAACCGTAACCTTTTAATGTTTATCTAATTGATTTTCCATTTGCTGCAATTGTAATATAACTATTATTCATTGATGGCATGTGTCCTTGAATAGCTCTACAAATGTCGATCGGTATTTATACATCGATTGGCTGTACAATAAGTATTTATGAGGAAATTCCTGTGAAGAGCTTTAAAAATTCATGGTAAGTGTCACGGCTAACACTGCCTTGACATTAGCTGTCAACTTGAATGTTTAATAATTTCATGGCTGGGTGTTTGAAAGTGTATTCTCAGGAATTACTGGTTCGAAATGAAACATTATTTTACTTTTTGATAGTCCGTTTATCGAGGAAGGCTGTAGTTTAATAAAAGACGTTATTTCCGAAAGGATCATTATGAAAATGTTCTTCCTGCCTGACTGCCTCGGTGGCGTAGTGATAGCGTATGCGACTGCTAAGCTTGAGGTCTAGGGTTCGATTCCCGGGTAGGACCAAATGTTTGTATGATCTGCAAATATTTGTTTCGGAGTTTGGGTGTTTTCTATGTATAATATGTATGTATTTACAAAAAAAAAAGGATATAAGTATTTATATCAGTTGTCTAGTACCCATAACACAAGCTCTGCTTAGCTTGGGACTAGATGGCGTTGTGTGTTAGATGTCCGGAATATTTATTATTTATTATTATTATTTCATCCCGAAAAATGAATATTTCCGATGGAAATTCAAATTCAAACAATTGAACTACTAGAACCTGCTACCAGAACTTTCTAATAGTAATACAATCATTCGATTTGATCATAATATTAATGAGCTACATTTAATACCGAAAAAAATAATGATTCCGTTGGATATTCAATCGATTGAACTTAAAAAATATACCTACATATATTCGCAAAACTCATTGGAATTTACAAAATATCCGCTATAAAAACTATTTTTTACTACCATTTATGAGTCAAGTCTCCTTCGTGCAGTAATGAAC
This sequence comes from Spilarctia lutea, assembly GCA_916048165.1. Taxonomy (NCBI): domain Eukaryota; kingdom Metazoa; phylum Arthropoda; class Insecta; order Lepidoptera; family Erebidae; genus Spilarctia; species Spilarctia lutea. The sequence goes on from OU696480.1 coordinate 1,086,384, forward strand.
CCTCACGCAACACGTTTTGCTGCGATTGAATAGTCTACACTTCCCTGACCATATACCGTGCAAGCGTCACAGCTGATTGACCACATTGCCATATTAAATAATTATTTGCGTGGTAAAATACGAGTAACTAAAGTGTTACACTAATTATAATTTTACTTTGAAAGCACTGCGGAAACAAAAGTGTGATATTTTATAGGGTTAATTTTTTACGAATTTTTTTTCAAATCGCTCTAGGTATTTCGGAGCCTATTGAATTGATACAAAAAACATTTAAATATTTTCTCTTTATAGTATAGTGAATATATGGCTTTTTTCTATATATATTTGCGTGGAAGAGATCGAAAATGCGAAAAGATAACAAAAGTATTTAGTTTTTTTAATATAGCAAGGCAAATGAGAAGTAGTTTTCGCATTTTCGGACTTCCTTAAACTCGCAATTAATTTTCGAACGAAACTTTTCGTATTCCATAAACAAAACGATAGACCTGATGTTACATTCATAGTTCAGCCATAATAATTGTCATTGTAATTACGAATACTCATTATCCTTCGATATATGCGGTAGAAAGTAACAGGTTACCTAAAAAGGACCTACTAAATAATTCAAGGCTTTGCGCGTGTCTATTGAAAGGGCCACGCATGCGCGCTGACTACTAACTATGACCAAACACAAGGCGGGCACAAATTTAAAATTGGAACGAGATTTACAAGGACTATCGTTATTCGTGTCATTTAGGTACATATAGCTCGCAATAAAGTGTAAAATTTTTGGCGGCACAATGTGTATGGCACCGTTTAGTTCATAAAGTATTTTTTGTTGCAGTAGAAATCGAATTATTAATGGTTTTCAAAAAAATATTTGTATTTATTAGTTTCTACTACCTATGTTTGTTTTTTTTTTTATATAAATGAGCGGATACCTCATGTGATGGTATTTAATGACAGGCGTCTTTTTTGTCGTTTAAAACTGATTATATTCTTAAGTTAGGATGGCGTCAAGCAGACAGCTGACTATACAAGAAACCAGTCAAAATCTTTTGGGATTGTTAAGCATAGCACTGGGAAAAGTGAAAAATCAAAAGACCTGGCGTTAAAAATGTAAGATAATGTTAAATAAGGTTTATTTTGTCTTACACTCTTTAAAATCTGTTTCTTCTCCTGCGTTCTCTGTGTAGAGGAGAGAGATTTCCGTAACATTCGCAGTGATCTAGAGTCCTAGACGCTGCTACACCCACACTAAGCACTGCTACACATAATCTTAAATGCTTAATCTCTACGCGCCAGCGATTACTATCAACCAGTTAGTTCTCGGTAACAGAGGTAACCATGATGTCTTGAACACGATACTGGGTCTATGTCTGGCTAAAATATATATATATTTTAGCCAGACATAGACCCAGTATATCAGCACTGTGGGTATCATAGTACAGTGAAGCGTAAGCAATCATATAATGGTAAAATATAATGTCAAATATGTCAAGAAAATGATAAATATGTCAAGATTCTGCCTAGTTTGAGATCAGACGGCCTGGTGTATGAGAGGTAAATAAAGCTTTCTTAGGATTCCGTACCCAAAGGGTAAAACGGGACCCTATTGCTAAGACTCCGCTGTCCGTCTGTCACCAGGCTGTATCTCATGAGCCGTGATAGGTAGACAATTGAAATTTTCAGAGATGATGTATTTCTATTGCCGTTATAACAACAAATACTATAAAACAGAATAAAATATATATTTAAAGGTGCTCCAATATAAGAAATGAGATGTTTTTGCTGTTTCTACTGATAAAGGTACGGAACACTTCGAGCGCGAGTCCGAGTCGCACTTGGCCAGTTTTTTTAAGACTGATTAATATTGTGTTGCAGTGTACATTGTGCAATTTTCAATAAAGTTTTTTTTTTATATACTTATTTGCAATGTGAAGTTTAATACAGCGCGGAACTTTTCCATGGTTTTTTAAAAGTAGCTGTCGTCCGCTAAGCTATTATTCTGTGGTCAAAGTACCTCATTACTCATAATAACCTGAGACGTGTCACATGCGGCTGTCGGTTGGTTAGGTACAACCGGTGCTATGGCAACCAGACTCCTACCTATCCATACCTACATAAAAATATTTGCTCTGACTGGCTGCATAGTCCACGGGCCCACGTACCTACAAGGGATTTCAGTGATTAATAACAGGCTGAAAGTTTATACACAGCTTCGTTTTGACGAGACACCCAACTTTTATCATTGGACCAAATTCTGATAGTGGCAGGAAAAAGCGGGATAGGGAGCGAAACACGTCGATTTGATGAGTGTCCCAAATTAATAAATAACAGTTTCTAAAAATCAATACTTCGAGAAAATACGATGGAAAAACTGAGAAAAACTTGTGGCATACAAAGTGAATGGTACCTTCCCGAGTGACCCCCAGCTCTAACATGTCAGAATGGTGACTTACTTGAAAATGTTTTTTTTTTGTTTTTTTTTTTTTTTTTTTAAACTTTCAGCCTGTTATTAATCACTGAAATCCCTTGTACGTGGGCCCGTGGACTAGTATGATTCCTCACCGTACACTGCTGAAAGAAAGGATTTTTGGGAATTTAACCCCAAAGGGTATAAAATTAGAGATAATTGCTTGTATTTACTTTAAAGTAAGTAACATAAATAATAGTTAATCAAGCGACCCAAGCAATTGTAGATAAATTACATGCATATACAGAATGAATGATGGTGCTGAAAACACAATTATTATTTATTCTGCGCGGCACTGCAAGTCGCGACTTTTAGTTTAGATGTTGTTAGAATTAATAATTATTAGAATTTTGTAGGGAAATAGAGAACAATGTATTGTATATACTTCTTGGAATACAAATGTCCTACGTTAAAACTAAATATTTAGTTTTATGAAAAGACTACTCCCGCATTAGGAATATACATCCTGTGTCGCGGGGACTTTACAAACATACATGAAATAGACACTAAGAACACCCAGACTAGGAAAAAAATTTGTGGATTTGAACCCACAACACTTGGCGGATTAGGAAACGACCTGGCGACCGCGTAAATCATAATTGCAGTGTGACATTAAACTCGGCGTGATTATTAAATGCGTCATTATGAAACTAAGGCTAACTGTTATGAACCGAAAGCGACAAACGAACAAGCCGACTGCCTTACAGTTGAATTCCAAGAAGACAATTCTTTTCTTGTTCGGGTTTAAAATATAGATGCTCAGAATATTATTTCGAATGTTATAAGTTTGGAGTTAAACATTCATATTCCTGTTCTTAAACTACCAAGCCAATCTCACTAAAACATAATACCTCCTATCAATGAATCGGATGCCAATTCTAATTGACATATATAAATTGCGACAAAATCTATTACGGCAGTCAATTGGCTGTGTAAAGAAAAAACCGATATATCTGTCTCTTTCTATATAAGTGCTATAGTACTTGGCCAGAATGATACCATTGCCTCAGGAAAAACTGGTGTTTAGAAATTTATTCGTTGGTTTGAGTGGTGTGTGTGTGGAGGAGATGTCCCTGGCATATGTAGGCATACATATATGCCAAGAATACCTGTAATCCAAAAGACAGAAGTGCGTTGCTGCCTCTTGAATCAAAGACAATACAGTATGTCCCCCTATTATCCTGTGAGTACATCAGCACGACAAAGGGAAATAAAACTTGACACAAACACGATACAAACTCGTTTAGCCTGCGTGGTATATAGGCCATAGGCATAACCCACAGGAGAGGCCTGTCTTCGGTGGTGGACTAAAATCTGTGGATGGCGATGATGAGCTATAGGAAGGGAGAGTTTGAACTCCGATAACGCTACTAACTCCGATGAAAAGCAAGGAAAGATCTGCGTCAATTGAATGATTATCGACTAAACTAAAGAAAAACACTCGACATTAATTATTTAACATTCATCTCGTTGTGAATAAAATAATATTTTACATTACATAAAACGCTTTTGAAATTGATTGTACAACATTAAACTTAATAACGATTATTTTACGATTAGCCATTTTGTTTTTAGTTGTGTAATCATGATCCGAGTTACATACTGGTGATGTTGTGTGCTTGTGCTTGATAGACCACTTTCTTCGTTTTTTTTATGGAATAGTGGGCTAACGAGCTGTCGTATCGCTTGATGGTAAGCGATTACCGCTGCCCATAGACGGAAGGACGAAACACTAGAGGCGTCACAAGTGCGTTGCCGGCCTTTGAGGGAGGGGGAAGGGGATGGGGGAAGGGGTTGGAGTATTGGCCTCCGGTATCCTCACTCACTCGGTGAAACACAGCGCAGGCGCTGTTTCACACCGGTTTTCTACGAGGCTGTGGTATCACTCCAGTCGAGCCGCCACAGTCATGCCGAAGCGTGGCTCTCCCACGGCAAAATAGGACAACGGGTCAAATATTTTGAGGAAAAGAGTAGGTAATTTTAATAATACGATCAGGTTGCATAGAGTAATACATACGTGTAGTGAGAGATTAAGGATACAGAGTGTCAGCAACCCTGTTTAACCTGTGGAAGTCGTGATATTCACAACAAAGGGAGCCAACTACATAGGACAAACAACACTGCAATGAAAATTTGAGACCTTGAGTGCTGTTGTCCTGGTAGTTTAGCCTCTTACGACACCCAAAGGATCACTGGATGAATAGGGCTGGTAACACTGTATTCTTAATGCGACCACACATATAATCGCTGAGTAGTTGAACAGACAATTTATTGATTTACAGAAAACACAGGATATATTAGTTCACGGCCATTATAAAACAGGGTTATTATAGTAGCATTCAATCGTTACCTAATGATGTTTTAACTGGATCACGGACTTATTACGATGAAGGCCGAATATAATAGGTAATTATTATAATGTTTTATTGCAGTGTACACAATGACAAAAGAATATTAACCGACTTAAAAAAGGAAGAGAATCTCAATAGCGTAAATAATAGTTTGGATTTAAGACTATTCAAAAGTAAAAACAAAATACCAGTCCTAAATTAATGGTAAAAATTAGAGAAAGACCATACCTTTTCTAGTAAATATATGCAATACAACGTAGCCCAGTGGCGGGCAATTATTATAGGTACTTCTGAAATAAAAGAATCTTGCGACTTTTAAATAACTCCTTCCCTGTTCTTCTTTTTTTCCGGTATACTCACTAATTCAGGGAAATGTAAAGAAAAAGTTGCTTGAAACCAGTTTTCTCTGCCCAGCCGGTCAATATATGTGTCGTAGATTCTTAACTAACAATCCCTAAAATATAACTTGATTACAGATGGGTACTAAATCGATGAAGTCACCTTTAAAAAGTGATTTTAGTTTTGTATCATTTAAATTTTTTTTTTAAATTAATAAACTAGCTGACCCGGCAAACTTCGTTCCGCCTAACAATGAATGAATGAATGAATAAGTTCAGTAGATCATACTTTTTAAAAGATTTTTTTATTGATGAATGCTACATTTTAATTCTTAATATCCTACTCCGGACGAAGACAAATTCAAAAACACAAAAATCATAAAAATTGGTGCAGCCATTGTTTACTTTTAAGGAATGTAACTAACACGACTTTGTTTTATATATTATTAACTAGCTGACCCACGCAACCTCGTTTGCGTCTTCTATTGCCCGTAGCGTGAAAATGTTACCCCGTTTTTGAAACATTCTTCATTAGTACTCCGCTCCTATTAGTATTAGCATGATGATATATAGCCTATAACCTTCCTCGATAAATGGACTATCCAACTTTAACCACTTTTTCAAATCGCACCAGCGGTTCCTAAGATTCAAACAAACTGCTCGTTTGTGCCAATTCCATTAAAAAAAATAGCAATAAAAAATGACTTAATCAGTAAAATAACAATTACATATTGGCTACATAGTCGAGACCTGTCTAGACAAGGCACGGTTGCAATTTACATGTTATATAACCGTGAATGAAATTAACAGAACAAGAAATATAGCTAGCTTCCTAATGTTTTATGAAATCAGTTCAGTAGTTTAAGAGATTATCCCTTGCAGCCAAACATTCGAACTTTATCTGTTAATGACACATTAGGAGTAACATTAAGTAGGTATTACTTATTAAGTATGTATTAAATTTTAAATGCTTAGAAAAAGCTACATGTTAAATCACTGTGAATGTTGTTTATTTCTTACGAGAAACACAAATTTTTATTTAATTCTTCGACTTACATAAATTAGGTTCCTAAGATTCAAACAAACTAACTCTTCAGCTTTATAATATTAGTATAGATATATTTAAAATGTATTTCGTAAGTAAAGTATCTTCTTCTTCTTCTTTTCATGAGAAGGCAACCAGCTAATCAGTTATTTTTGCCAATGTCAAGTATCTAAAGTCTTTTTCAAGTCTTCGTCGTGATGAAATTAATGACAAAAATATAAAAATGTGGATGACATAAAATGGCGATCGTTTTTCAGAAAAACAAAGAACGATCTCCACATATTTTCTTTTTAAAGTTATAAGATGACACTAATGACAACTGCCACGGAAATTTTGTTATATAAAAGAGACTAAATTGCTAGTGGAGGGTAAGAGACGCGCTCGAAAAAATTGTGACTGCAAAATATTCGGGAGTGGTAACCTTCAAGATTGAAGAGGCATTCGAAGGAGAAGAAGTTCCTTTTCAATGGTATATTATTAATTAATGCACAATAAACAATTTATATTTAGTGATTGTTTATGGCATTTATATTTCTATAGAACTATTATCAAGAAGAAATCGAACATAATTTTACGTCATTTGCAAATGTTGCCATATAAACGATCTCAATTGTTTTCTCGATAATTTACAATTGCCATAACACTGTCTACGCGTTATTGTTTCCATTCCTTTATCAGCCATTTCTAAACAAGAAACACAGCCTTTTAGGCCACCGTTCTTGACTCTTTTCTTATGAAACTTTTACTAATCATATTAGCGATGGCATCCTTGTATTTTTAAGTCATTTGAAGGTAAGTAATTACCGCAGCCAATAGACTACTCCTGCTAAAAATTTGCAGATGCATTATAACGTTGATAATGTATGCGACTGCTGTGTTTGAATAACACAGCAGTCTCTTTTTTTTTCGGGCATCTAACAAACACCGCCATCTAACTCCAAGCTAAGCAGCAGAACTTAAAGCAGACCTTGGGTTATGGGAACTAGACAACTGATATTATTACATATATACTTCTTTTGTAAATACATACATATTACACATAGAAAACATCCTAACTCCGAAACACCCTGGAATCAAACCCGAGACCTCAAGCACAGCAGTCGCATACGCTACCACTGCGCCACAAAGGCAGTTTAGTGCGAACCAATTGAAAAGCCGAACGCGGTCGCCGTAAAGAGCAAATTGATGTAAAATGAACTCACAGTAGACCCTCCGGAAGGGTATTTTTATATATCTAGACTACATTTATGATGTTAATTACTTTATATGATAACAGAAATGGGTAGATGTAAATTTACGAGAATCGGGGACTTGCAGGATGCGAGGTCTTACAAGCCATGTTAGTCATAAAAGTACGTACGGGCCTTGCGTTGCAAATAGGGTACCGTCAGAAACGGCAGTTATTTTTAACAGGCCCGTGAGAGAGATTGGCCAAGATTTGGGCTGAGTCATTGACACAAGCGGTCAAAAAGTAGTTAACTTAAGATAGAGGAACAAAGCTGCTATTTCAAAAAAAAATTAGTGTGTGTACTTATGAACACACGTAAGAAATTATACTTCTTTGGCGTATGGTAAAAAAATAACTAAAATGCAGTAGTGATTAACGATAAATATTAAAATTCATCAAAAATATTTTATTTAAATAAATATTATTTATTTATTCACACTGTTTAATTGTACTGTTACGAAACACGTGTTCTAAATATAAAAATACCAGAATATACAACTTGAACATAGTTATCGATTTTCATGCCACCTAGAACTAACTTCACGATGTAGAATTCAGGTGTCGGTGTGCGCGCGCATCGTAAAAATTCACTCTCATCATTTTTCTCCATCGCGCCAAAAGAAGTATAACTTCAAAAATGTTTTTTTAAGGTCTGCCTGTACCTGTTTTAGTGTAGAAATAAAGTAACCTCCGTTCAATACTAAGCCGTGCGTAACTCAAAATAAACGCAGAGCCGTGTTTTTTATGAGTCTTAACATATGACCACCATCATCAAATTAAATAATATCTTAAGAAAAGTTTGAAATATATAAACTGCCTCGGTGGCGTAGTGGTAGCGTATGCGACTGCTGTGCTTTAGGTCTCGGGTTCGATTCCCGGGTCGGACCAAATGTTTGCATAATCTGCAAATATTTGTTTCGGAGTTTGGGTGTTTTCTATGTATAACTAGCTGTAACCCGCGCATAGTACAAGCTCTGCTTAGTTTGGGACTAGATAGTTGTGTGTTAAAATGTCCGAAAAATATAAATATTTTAAAACTGAACTTTTAAAAGTTCATACTTTCATAATAAAACCCCGTGAAATACAAAACTAGTTGAGAATTTCCGAAATACAAACGACACATTAAAACTGTATATTTTTAAAGTGAAGGATTTTATTAAAAGATTTCATATTGAAAATAAAAAGTGTTTAATTTCCTACAAATAACGTACATGATGAAGAAAACCTTTCAAGGTATTCTTCGTCGGGTAGGCTTCGCACGGAGGTCTTTGAATTCACGTATTTCCTCCACTATAGTATGCATGTGTTACACATGTAAAACTTCCTCTTATATATCTTATTATTACGCTAAAAACTGCATCAAAATCTGTCATGTAGTTTAAAATCTAAGCGAACAGACATTAAAAGTGACATTATTTTTATACTGTGTTAAGATACAGAAAATTATAAAGTCGAGCCTAAAAGGAAAGTATATAAGCACATGCATCATTATCGTTTACAATAGCATATTATCATTTATTATTACATTTAGCTATTATAAAAATGATTAAAAATTAATTTACATTTTTATATTAAGTTCTCACCGTGGGAGAGCCATGCTGTGGCATGAATGGGCCGGCTCGACCGGAGTGATACCACGACCTCACAGAAAACCTGTATGACACAGCACCTGCGCTGTGTTTTACCAAGTGAGTGAGGATACAGGAGTTCAATACCTCCCTTTCCCATCCCTCAAAGGTCGGCAACGCACTTGTGACGCCCCTAATGTTGCGAGTGTCTATGGGCGGCTGTACTGGCCCGCGAGAGAGATTGGGCACACAAACAAACGAGCAGACGTATCGCCTGATGGTTAGCGAACCATCAGGCGATACGTCTGCTCCTTTGTGCCAATTCCATTAAAAAAAATAGCAATAAAAAATGACTTAATCAGTAAAATAACAATTACATATTGGCTACATAGTTGAGACCTGTCTAGACAAGGCACGGTTGCAATTTACATGTTATATAACCGTGAATGAAATTAACAGAACAAGAAATATAGCTAGCTTCCTAATGTTTTATGAAATCAGTTCAGTAGTTTAAGAGATTATCCCTTGCAGCCAAACATTCGAACTTTATCTGTTAATGACACATTAGGAGTAACATTAAGTATTACTTATTAAGTATGTATTAAATTTTAAATGCTTAGATAAAGCTACATGTTAAATCACTGTGAATGCTGTTTATTTCTTACGAGAAACACAAATCTTTATTTAATTCTTCAACTTACATAAATTAGGTTAAAAAATTAACTGTTTTTTTGATTTCATGATGCGACGATGTTAAAAAATGTCATATCCTTCCTTAAAAACCAAAGTATCTCGATGCCAAGTTCCATTTAAATTGGTGCAACGGTTTAGCCGTGAAAGCATAACAGATAGTCAGTGTTATTTTCGAATCAATAATATTAATAATGATAGTAATACTAATTATACTAAGTAGTACTAATTTGATAAGTAATATATTTTTATCTGATCAATTATTAGCAGAGCCCGCGCTTTGCCTGCAAATTTTATAAAGGAAAATTGGTGACTATATTATTATAAAACTACAAAGAACACAGTTAATATAGTTATATTTTAATGGTAATATTCTATTAAAATAGACACCATTTTATTGTCTACGCCAGTATCATTGTATTTGTTTAGAAGATTGCCACTAATTGCCCAATTGAGTTAAAAACTGGCAATTTAGAGAAAATTACGCTTGTTACAAAGAACCCAAACGTTTTAAAAAAAAGTTTTATCAATGCCGATATTATAAAGCTTGAGAGTTTATTTGTTTTATTATAAGCTAATATCTCAGAAAATACAAGTTCGTTTAAATTTTTTAAATGTTGAATACCCCAAGTCCAGTAGCGGAACTATTAAAAGCTTTTTTTTAAAAAAAGACTTCTCCCGCAATACATCCTGTGTCGCAGAGGACTTTAAAACATACATGAAGACGACACAAAGAACACCCAGATTCAGAACAACAAACTTAAGCTTTAAGAGCTTTAAGACTTTATTACAAAGACCAAAGGTTATACAAATAATGTAATAGACCTAATGAAATTCAAGTTAAATAACACTTTGAAAATATTCAGTCGAGATTAGTTTCAAAAGTGTTGTTATTTTAAGTATTTCTTCATTTTTGATTCTCAAGGAAGTTTCATATCTGATAAATCGCCGACGATAAAATGAAAGCCAAAGCCATAAGATACGTAAAAACTTAAAAAAAAACCGACTTCTAAAAAACTTCGAATAAAACTCTTTGCCTAGAGTGGTTCTACTTAGATTACTATGTGACAATTCTTGTCTATACCATGTTTATACCTAATTGAATAACTATTCATTTAAATAAAGTAGTATTATAATGTGTGCTAAAATCAAAGTTGGTCGCAAGCCAAATGTAATACGAACAATAGTAACAAAAACCTAAGCGACTACCAATAATTTTTTGAAGTCGGATAATTAAATTATGAAAAAATGTATTAAAGAATATCCCAAATTAATTTAAGAAAAGGGAAAAAAAGAGTTAATATTTTAATAGAAAACCTTACGAATCTATGCTAATATATGAAGCTGAATAGTTTGTTTGTTTGAACGCGCTAATCTCAGGAACCGCTGGTCAGATTTGAAAAATTCTTTCAATATTGGGTAGTCCAGTTATTGAGGAAGGCTATAGGCTATATATCATCACGCTAATACTAATAGGAGCGGAGCACCAATTAAGAATGTTTCAAAACCGGGGGAAAATTTTCACGCTACGAACAATAGAAGACGCAAACGAGGTTGCGTGGGTCGGTAGTGTTGACATAAAAAAAAAAAATCTTAGCAAATATTAAAATTTAAATATTAATACAATACTAATTTTAGACCGCAGCTTCTGGCGGTTTCTTAAATTAAAGTAGGCCTTTAAAGTTCTGCATTTCCTTCTCTGTCAACCTGACATTGTGTAAACGTTTCATGACATACGAACCAACATAATTTGGCTAAATTACATAAATATTTGTACATTTGTGTCGTACAAATGTAATTTTGAAAACTTGCACATCTGTGCGTTTTTCGAACAAGAATGATTTATACTTAAAAAGCTTAAGAAGAATTAGCTTGTTAGACTTAATCCATACTTCCATACTTATTTTATAAATGCAAAAGTAACTCTGTCTGTCTGTCCTGCTTTCACGGCCAAACCGTTGCACCGATTTTAATTAAATTCGACAAGGAGATACTTTGATTCTTGAGGAAGAATATGATCTACTCTTTGCTGCGATAACCGATAAATACGCGACCGAAGCCGCGAGTAAAAGATAGTTTCACATAACAGAAATTATTGAATGCCTCGTTAGCGCAGTGGTAGCGTACGCGACTGTCGTGTATGAGGTCTCGGTTTCAAGTCATGGGTCATGCAATCGAATCAAGCAAATATTGGTTTCGGAGATTGGGTGTTTCTATGTATTATATGTATACATCTACAACTCTACTTAGTTTGGGGCTAGATGGCGTTGTGTATAAAAACGTACAAAAATATATATTTATTTATTATCGTTTCTAGAAATACAGAGGCACATACTACAAGATGGACAACAAATACCGTGGTCCAATACAACGCCTTCTTATAAGAATTTAGGTCGGGTAACAATTTGATAAACACGATCAATTGTAAGAATGGCGCAATAAATAAGTAGGTAGTTAATCAACACTGCGCCAAATACTACGGGTTCGTAACCCAGGTGTCACACGAGTTTTTGTTTGATGAGTAATAAGTCCTTCTTAATAGCGTTTGTTTTAACCTCCCGTAGCAGTGTTACTCAAGTTAAAATCTTTTTCAATGTAAATCTATAAAAAAAATTAGTTGAGTGCCCAAAACAGGTGACTGTAATCGTCAAAGCAACCTGTCAACCATTGACAGATTTTTCACAATTTCCGAAAGTTCTTTCCACGGAACTGAATGAAAGATGGTGCTGATACTCACTGTGTCTCAATGAGTTCGCAGTTGAGCAGCAGCTTGTTAGGTCCCAGCTCCACCACAGCCACCGTGAGGTCGTGATAGTACACCATGCGCAGCGTGTCGTTGGCTATGCGCCGCCCCGTGTAAGGCTTAGCTCCCGCTGCGGGCTCCCGCCGCTCCGCATCATCAGACCTCGCCCCCACACTGCCTACCAACCCTGCCAGTGACCACCCCGCAGGAAAACTGAACGCGAAGGGCTTAGCGGACGCCGAGGGTGGCGAAGACACCGCGATGCAGAATATCACCACTACAGACAGCAAAGATTTGAGGAGTCCGTCGGCCATCGGCGCGCCACGAGTGATGGCTTCCCGCGCAGACCGCACCGCGCTCAACAATCTCCGGAATGACATATCGATAATGTATTTCACTTTTTTAATGGCTAAGGTATCGCGCGCTCGTCCATGTCGCGCGTGCGGCCCGCGCGTCTCTCTGTCGTGCACTGCCACCGCAGACTGCGCCTCAGCCCGCGGCCCACCACTTTCTTCGGTCGTGACGTCAGATGACGGTCAGTGTCTGCCCACGGAGGAGTTTCACTTGCATTGTTTGAACTTCCGCGAGTGCTGATAACGATATAGGTCTAGGGCTTGACGCCGCCGGTTGACACACTGGGCGATAGTTGATGCTGAGCCGGGATCTGCGACGAGGTGCGACTTCTGCTCTGAACAACATTACAACTGATGATAATGAATACTATTTGATGAGGTTTCTGAGCATGGTGGCAATATACAAATAACATATTACTGTTTTCCACATTTAGGTTTTCTTTCATCGGTCAGTTCTTAAATGTGTAATTCAAAGAAAGTTTACATTCAACAGCAAATATTTTCTGCTATGTCCTATTTCTACTCCCTCTGTTCCAACGTTGCCTTGCTTTATTTTTTACTTCATAATCTAAAAACAATTACGTATAGGTATTTAAAGGCAGAAAAAAATAACATATTACGTTAATGCGTATTGTGTAACTTAATAAAGCTTTTTAAAATTATTATATCTATTTATTTTGTTAGTCTCATAAAGAATTACGTTAAATAATTTGAATTTGTGTTAAAATGAAAATTGAATCTAAGAAATTACTTGGTAAATTGTTTTGAAACTTAAGGAACATTTTAATGTGTATATTATCAGATTGTGTGCAGGAAATGATTTTCTTAAAAAAAATATAAGGATTGTGGAAGAAATTTCTATAAGTTACAAGTTAGTTAAGTTCTTTTAACTAGATAAATGATTTATTTTAATTGAGATGATTTAAAAACTTTTGCAGTACAGACTTTTATTTAAACATGAATTTGCCAATTTACAAAAAAAAAACATCTATTCAAATAAACAAAATTGCAGTGTCTGTTTGTAATTCAAAATTTACAGCTTTACACTAAAAGCATATGAAGTTATATGCTGTACTTACATCTATCTGTTTGTCTTTTTGTTCCAACTAATCTCTGGAACGGTTGGACTGAAATTGACGGAACTTTCACTGGCAGATAACTGATGACATAAGTACCTAGTAACTTAAGCTACGTACGTATGCCTTTTTTTTTTTTTTTTTTTTTATTGTATATGGGGCAAACGAGCAGACGTATCACCTGATGGTAAGCGATTACCGCCGCCCATGGACACCCGCAACACCAGAGGCGTCACAAGTGCGTTGCCGGCCTTTTAGGAAGGAGTACGCTCTTTTCTTGAAGGTTTGAATGTCGTATCGGTCCTAAAGTTTTACACTTAAAGATACTTCGGTAATTCATATTAATGGATTTCCCTTATTTTCTTCATTTATTCTGTAAATATAGCTTTGATGATATTCTCAAAATGATTTGAAAGGATTGCATTATTATTAATGAGGCTTTTCACTTAAATTAAAAAGTTTTTGCAACATGTGACCACAGACCAAGTTATACATATAAAACAGCGTTTTGTTATACATATTGATTAGGCGAAAGCTCATAAATAAAATTGTATAGTATTGCAACGTTTTAAGGATCGTTGAAGATCTTTTTTTGGGTGGCAGGTTAGAAAACACCCCCGGCTTGGATCTCCGGCTCCTTAGGGACGCAGAAGGCAGAACTATGTACTGGTATTATTACTAAAAACCTAGAAGATAACCCGAATGATGTGATTCTGGTCCACGAATCTGAATCACCAGATTGGCCGCCACTACCCATGGCAAAATTGGATTAGTGTCTATGGACATCCAATGAGCCTAAACAATTAAACAGGAATTGTTTAGGTACAGCAATAATAAGGTTTTATGTATATTTGGTGTTAAATAAATGCATAACAATTAGAAGCTTGTCCTCAAGCCTAAATAGCCTGTAATTTTTCGGTGACTTTTCATCAAATTCATTCACATCCCCTCTCTCTAAGTTTTCAGGGAAGATATAGAGGAATCCGCGTGTCACTCTAGACTTGCTGGTTTGTGTGAGCAACTGTCCTCAAGTCAGCCAGTTTTTCGTAGATCTTAATTAAAAAAACTTTAAAAAGTAATTACATGGATGAGTTTCATCACATTCCAAGTACCGTGTGTTTTATAATCACCTTATTTATATTAAAACCGACAACATCATCGCTGTCGACATCTAAAGTTTCTCAATTTTAAACGAAACCAGTATAATCCATTAGCTTGGAACTAGGTAACGCAACTGGTTGTGTTGTGTCAACAT
Organism: Spilarctia lutea; assembly: GCA_916048165.1. Lineage (NCBI taxonomy): Eukaryota > Metazoa > Arthropoda > Insecta > Lepidoptera > Erebidae > Spilarctia > Spilarctia lutea. Next base: position 1,101,486 of record OU696480.1, read on the forward strand.
TCGTAAGCATCTCTTATATGTTGTATAACCAACGAAAGTCGTCTGCATATACTTGCAGGAGTAAACGGCTTGATCCTGACAGCTTTCATTCACGACCGAATTTAGTTAAAGTCGGCCGGTTATATAATCGCTCAAATGATATACATACCAGTCGGGAAAGTTTTTTATAACATCATTAGTGGATTTTTTTTTGAAATAGAGGCACATGTGCAGACGAGACGGCTCGCTGATGGCTTAAGCAAGGATTTAAAATTTTATTCTTGAATTTTAACTCAGTTGTTAGTTTGGCTCTAAAGCATCATTAAAGGTTACGATTTAAAAGTTACTAATGCATTCATGTACCATATTACCTTCTTGGTGAATACTAATGAAGGGATACCTTTAAATTGGTTTTCTGTGAGTCTTATATTGCACAGATAAAGTCTAAATAACCCAATCCTCGAGGTCGAATTTTTTTTTTACGAAAGACGATCCCAATTTCATCCTAACCACATTTTTTATCTTTAATTTCATTACGACGAAGACTTAATATGTGATGCCTTTAAATACTTGACATTGACAGAAATAGCTAATTAACTGCTCATCAAAAGAAGTAGAACCCAATCCTGATAGTCCAAGCGAACACTGGTTCTTTATTGTTCTTTTTTTTTTAATTTACCTACCGATCGTAAATAAACCTATACTTACAAACAAAACATCCAAATTGGTTCATAAAAGACGAAGTTAAAAGGTAAAAAAACTTGCATTTTTTTTTTATTGAATATCTGGCAAACGAGCAGACGCATCACCTGATGGTAAGCGATTACCGCCGCCCATGGACACCCGCAACACCAAAAGCGTCACCAGTGCGTTGCCGACCTTTGGGGGATGGGGAGAGGGAATGGGGGGAGAGGTTGGGGTATGGGCCTCCGGTATCCTCATTCACTCGATGAAACACAGCGCAAGCGCTATTTCACACCGGTTTTCTGTGAGGCCGTGGTATCACTCCGGTCGAGCCGGCCCATTCATGCCGAAGCGTGGCTCTCCCACGGTGAGAAATTGAGAACCACCTTCTTTTTTTAGAGGTTATTATGGGTATGTACTACGTATGTCGAAACATACAAACAAAGGCATATAAACTATCTATAATATATATTGTCCTTTGTATTTATATGAGAACAAAAAACACATCAGTCTCATCATGCTTTTTTTTTTTTTTTTTTTTTTTTTATGTAATAGTTGGCAAACGAGCAGGCGTATCACCTGATGGTAAGCAATTACCGCCGCCCATGGACACCCGCAGCACCAGAGGTGTCACAAGTGCGTTGCCGACCTTTGGGGGATGGGGAGAGGGAATGGGGGGAGGGGTTGGGGTATGGGCCTCCGGTATCCTCACTCACTCGGTGAAACACAGCGCAAGCGCTATTTCACACCGGTTTTCTGTGAGGCCGTGGTATCACTCCGGTCGAGCCGGCCCATTTATGCCGAAGCGCGGCTCTCCCACGGTTAATGCTAATCTTGGTTTATAACATAGTTATGTCACCAGGTCACATGACATTGACCTGATGGCAAATACCAATCAATGGGTCAAAATCTGCTGGTATTTAGAAGCCTTACACATATTCCGTAACCCTATACTTACATGGGAGGAAACCATATACATACACACACCCACAGAAAACCGGTGTGAAATAACGTTTTAGCTGTTTCACCGAGTGAGTGAGGATACCGGAGGCCCATACCCCAACCCCTCCCCATTCCCTCTCCCCATAATCGCTTACCATCAGGTGATGCGTCTGCTCGTTTGCCCCCTATACAATGAAAAAAATACACATTAACTTAATGGCGAGTTATCAGAAATAATATGTTTGTAGTTGTGAAAGCAAAGAGGTTGGTTGATATTAATACTTTTGTAATAGAAAGGAGATGGTTCGAATTATGTAATACGTATGTATAGTTAATACGTCAGTGGATTGTGATCTAAGTTATGTGTAAATGTGTACATGACTCTTTTTATGCGACTGCCGAGGAAGGGATACGTTTTTCTTATCATTTTATACTAGGCTGGTCTAAAAAGTTTCCAACCTTAATGTAAAAGTAGCAGCACTTAGTCATGGGTGGCGCAGGTGAGGGCATCAGCCCCACCTGGATTTAGTTTTTTTAATTTATATAAACAACAACATTTTACACATGACGATAAATTAAATACTTGCCAAACTGTTAAGCTTGTTGGCGAGACACGCTTTTATCTACATATTTAAATATCTCTCACTACTACATTGTAAAATGTCTACTTCTTCACACATCAATAACCCCAATTCTCTCTAACAAAAGAGCCCTTAATTGTATCTCAGTTGACAGAAACTCAACATAGGTAGTTGTTACAGTAGGTTGATATGATTAAAATTACGTGGAACCAGTCACCGCTAAACTGAGGTCCTATCGGACTACAGCTCAACGGATCGTTTACGCACCTAATGTCTTCTTTTGCCGATAAAAGTTAAAAAAAATAACTTTTAATGACAGTGTCTTAATCTACTGCCGCAATTTAAAGTTAATTCAACACACTCAGACGCGTAAAACCATGGCTAAGATCGACTATCAAAGACTGGACAAAGATAGAAAACATGGGCGATTCTTTCACGGAAAACGTTATAAAACATTTTCCTGAAGACCCTTGAAAGTTATTTTTAAAATATCTATTCTATAAATAAATAATGTATATAAAAATACCTTTTTTAACTTCTTTTATTTAACTAGGTGCTTTTAAAAAATCTGATTTATTAAAACGATGAAAAGGGTTATAAAATGTGGACATCTTGACATAGTATAAAATTAAGTCATTGCCACTGTCTGTTCGCTCAGATCTTATAAATTACTTTATGAATTTTAATATAATTTTCAGTAATAGATATAGTGATTCAAGAGAAAGATTAATATGTGTAGCACAGGAGGCTTATCGTGGGATAGCCACTCTTTGGCATGAATGGGCCGATTCGACCGGAGCGATACCACAGCCTCACAGAAAACCGGTGTGAAATAGCGCTTGCGCTGTGTTTCACCGAGTGAGTGAGGATACCGGACGCCCATACCCTAACCCCTCCCCCTTCCCATGCTTTAAAAGTCGGCAACGCACTTGTGACGCCTCTGGTGTCGTGGGTGTCCATGGGCGTCGGTGATACGTCTGCTCGTTTGTCCCCTATTCCATAAAAAAAATAACTATAGCGACTTAACTGACATAAGGAGTGTTTTTAGTCTGGAGATGAGAATGAAAATGAGTGCAAGTTACCCGCAAAAGGTTTCCCCATATCTCCCTCCCCATCCCCCAAAGGCCAGCAACGCACTTGTCACGCCTCTGGTATTGCGGGTGTCCATGGGCGGCTGTAGTCGCTTACCATCAGGTGATATGTATGTTCGTTTGCCGCCTATTCATTTTAAAAAAATCATGCATATAGAGTAAATCCAAGAATATCAGACATTCGAGGGAAGCTGGGCCGTTTCGCTAGTTCATAATAAAAATAGGAAGGTATGAGACGAACACGTGTTTATATTGTTGTTGCTATTATCACTATTGCCTGTCACTTTATTGTTTAGTGAACAATGAACAATTGCATTCCAATAATAACTGTTAAGATTGCTTTCTAAATAGTGAGATCATTAATTTAAAGTGATGAGTCTTCTCGTCATGGGGGTAGGACTACATATCCCCATCATCCCCATCATCTAGATGGTTGGCAGTCCACAACTGTGCGATTTTCCAGAAACTTTCTGCCGCGCACAGCAAAACTGTGGAATGAGCTGTCACCTGCGGTTCCCGGACCAATACGACCCTCAAACCTTCAAGAAAAGAACGTACTCCTTCCTAAAAGGCCGGCAACGCACTTATAACGCCTCTGGTGTTGCGGGTGTCCATGGCCGGCGGTAATCGCTTACCATCAGGCGATACGTCTGCTCGTTTGCCCTCTAAGTATATAATAAAAAAAATATATATAAATATATATATTTTGTGGTATAGAGGGCAAAAGAAGGAATAGCAGATTTTTTATATACTCGTATATGAGCTTACCGAAGGGCCTCTAAGCTGCCTGATGGAAAGCAAGAGCAGAATCCAAGAGTGGTGGTCACCATACTCCTACCTACTACCTACCATGGCGGTCTAGTGATGCTTCTGCATCATTGGGAATTAAAATTGTATATAGTTCGAGTCGCGTCACGTCGTAAAATAATCGAAATCCTGGGTTAACTTCTATCATATCAGTTAACAATTTCAAAAACATAAACCCTTTAATTTGGGTTAACCCTTATTGTTTGCGTTAGAACAATAATATATATATATATATATATATATACCTAATCTGTTAACCGAATCAATGAGAAACACTGAAACGGTTACAGATTGATTCTGTAACCATTTATCTGCACCTAGTCAGTTATCTTATGTTTATAATGATACTATTTGACTACTATTATTTTGGAAATTAATAAAACATAGCCTTTAACAAACGCTTCTAAAACATAGCTAATTTTTTATGTAATATGTTTACGTTTAACAGATATTTCGTACTTAAAGGCTAGTTTCTACTCTTAGATGTAGAAACAATCTAAGTTTTCACTTTGATTAGTTCGAGTGCGGGTGATTAATTCAAGATTTTTAATGATTAGGACTATATACGTCGAAACCGCAACTGATTAGCGTGAATCACAAGTAAGTGTAACGATTAGCATCAAGTTTTATATTTTTGCAAGTCCTAACGAATTCCTTCTCCCTTTGTCTTAGCAGCTTGCCCGCTTTAAACTTTTTAAACATGAAGAAATCAACAAAAAAACTAAATACTTGTTATATTAAGGTTGTTTCAATAACGGTTTGCTATGTACTACACTAGGTGTGTTATTAATTTTTCAAGCTTCCTATTAAAAGAAGTAAAACAGTGACATCTAGTGTACAATAGTGTAAGCCATAATGTTTGTTTTTCTCATCGCCGACATCTTCTTCATTCGGGATCGGCTCTCTCCCGATCCCGTTCAGCGGTCTCTTTCTGGAGCATAACAGTTTCGCAGAAAGAGACCACTGCGCCCCAGCCCTCCTCACCCGCCAAGCAACCGCAGTAGGGCCTAATATTCATTGGAATTGTACTTTTAATAAGTTTAAAGGACGAAGAGTTTGTAATGAAAACCAACAAAGAGTACATTAGGCTTTATTTTCAAGTATATTCTTGATCCAGTTGATGTGTATATAAAGTGGGTACGCAATATAAACGTGCTCATCAGTCTGGACCACTGCCAGCATCTTCACCTGGTCCTCTTGCAGCATCAGTACTGGTCCTCCGGAGCTTAACTGGAACAGATTCTATGATTGACCGGTTCCTATATTTAACGAATCGTCATCGTGTAAAAATTTTCTACAACCGACTACGAGTCGTAAATACCGTTCCTCAATTTATTTTTTATAGGAACGATTTTAGCTTACGCCCCGTATAATTTACTACTATTCGTACCTAGAACGGATCGTTTTTCAAACATAGGAACTGGGCATAAACATATATTATGGAATTCATCGTCAAAGTGTCGGAAGAAAATATTCACGGTGAACCTTAACCGACTAAATTGGTGATGTTCTGAAGAAAAGCCGTGTGAAAGGCATTAGGAACCGACGGGCATATATTCAGCGATTGATAAATACGGACGAAGCAAGAGAAATGTATCAGAGTGTGCAAGTGGAGATCAGTTGTATGTATCTATATTGGACTGATCTTTTGGTCGAGTGTAATGGTCCTGAACGGCTGAACAACAGATGATGGGTTCCAGCACCCAGATGTGATCAAACTAATGTTTTTTTCTACGCTTGTGTTTATTTCAACAGTTTGGTTAGCGTGGTAACAGTTCTGTTTAATTTATGTTCGGACTGCAGTGTGTATGTGAGAATATTATTACCTATTAAGATATTACTACGATCGTATATATATATATATACTACTAGCTGACCCTCGCAACCTCGTTTACGTCAACTTTTGCCCGCAGCGTAATAATGTTTGCCCGTTTTTTAAACGTTCTTCATTGGTGCTCCGCTTCTATTAGTCTTAGGGTGATGATATATAGTCTATAGGATTCCTCGATAAATGGACTATCCAACACTGAAAGAATTTTTCAAATCGGAACAGCGGATCCTGAGATTAGCGCGTTCAAACAAACAAACACACAGTCAGGTATTTTATTTTGCTTTTTTGAAAAAGACAATTCCCGCATTAGGAATATACATCCTGTGTCGCGGGGGACTTTACAAACATACATGAAACGGACACAAATAACACCCAGACTGAGAACAACAATTTGTGGATCATAAAAAGTGTTGTCCCAAGTGGGATTTGAACCCACAACACTTGGAGCAGTGGTAAGCAGTCAGATGCTGTTTGATATTACTGCTTTAAGCGAGTATTATTATTTATTTTAGCAATATTATTTGTAGTCGTTTTAATAGCATTCTTCAGTAGTTGATTAAATATAACAGTGAGATATTATGTCCGGAGAACACAGTCTCCTAAATTATTTTCAATATACCATACCTACGCCTATTACACACTCACCTGTGTGATATTTCTATCCTTTTCAGCATTAAACAAACATATGACGTCACTATTGTTATAACTGTACATCGCCTGGCACTCCGCCGAGCTCAGGATCAAAGCAGACATCATCATGAGCTTTAAATATTCTACCCCATTGTCCTCCTGGATGAAAACAACAAATACTCGTAACATTAACAAACCAACTACAAGTAGACTAGGGGTCACCCAGTGGTAAAAAATCGTCCTTAATTACTCGTAATTAATTTTTTAGCTTTTATATATTTTAGCTGTCATAATGGGATCGTAATGGGAAAGAAAACACCACTTGTATGTTTATCTCTCTGGAGCGGTTACTTCCGAGGCCTTCATTCTTTTTTTGTACAGAAATCCCCCTGGATACCACCGAATGGTGGCATATCGGACTCGAACCGACTAAAACCGCACGCCGTCTCGGGTACCAGGAGCCAAAGGACCAGATGCACCCCCGATAGGAAATCCCTGGAATCCCGACGTACCACAGGCCACCTACAGTTTGTAGATGGCCTGCTCTTAAATAGGAACACCGATGTTTCCTTGCTAAGAGAAAAAAATCGCTTGCTCTTCAACCCCAGCCTGCTTCTGCAAGGGTGACAGATGTCCTCACCTCACCACCCCCAGGCTTTCGCTTATGGATGACGGAGATCGTTCTGCATACATAGGCCAAACCTGCAGGGATAATTGCACATCAAATTCGAATGATTCTGACATATTTGTTTTGTGTGTTTGCAAAATACCTATAGGTAAGGGGTATTTTAGTCTGGAGATAATAACGCTGCGTAAAAGGGTAAGTTAATCGTAAAAGTGTTGCTGATACCCTTAGCCCAGTGCATTATTACCTGTAATTTATCAGACGCGCTGGTTCTTCAGCCGTTATAGCTATCAGGTTCTTAACAATTACTGAATTAACTAAACGAAAGTGTCGAAAGAGGTGATCCACGGTGTACATAGACCGACTAAATTGGTCATATTCTAAAGAAAGCATCAGGAACCGACTGGCATGCATTACCTTAACCATAACCCATCCGTAGATCATAACATGACCCTTCTTGACTTTCTCCTCAACCAGCTCCATCCCAGCTCCTTCAAACTCCGGCTCGATCTCCAACATGGCTAGGTACGGTCCGATATCCATATGAATGCTCTTGTGATTTCCTGGCGATGTGGATAGCGAGTGATGTTGCATTATAACCGTAGTCACGTTGTGGACAGACCCGTCGAACAATGGATCGGTAGCGCCAGCAACCACCGTATACAAAGACTGGTGCTCGGTACCGTTAGTGCTGAAAGAAGAATGGTGATTTAATGTTCATTGGAAACTACCAAAGGCTAAAGGTAATATTAAGTTCCTGTAATTTAAAATTTCGGTTGTCTCGAGGAGGTTCTCTTGTGAATCTTACAAGATTTAGCACAGATATTTAATAATGTTAGACCTCTTTTTGTTGAATGGATAACAATCGAATCGAATCTCCAGTTTCCTAAATTCTACTAACAATTAAAACAATAATAAAAAAATCGACTGCGTATTTTTTTACTTTGTTTTTTTTTTATGTACCAAGTGTCACTCTCACAAATCTATTGACATCACTCGTGTAAGGTTTAGTGTTCGAAGAATATTTGTGAAGATCATGTACCTACTCCTCTTAGGAGACCCCTATTATTGGAGAGACTACGATAAACATCGAATGAGAAATCAATCTTCTACTTACTCATTGTTATATAAACTCTTCAAGATATTAATACAGTTGGAGGCTGTCAGCACCCAGCGTGGGGCAATCAGTGTACCAGCACAAGTTTGCGCGGTAGTATTTGACAGGGTCTCAAATATAGCGACCAGGAATGGCGCTGTTTTTGGATAGTCTACCGCTTTTGTCATATTTATAGATTCTTCCATCACCACTGTGTTGTTTTCTTTATTCCCTTCCACTGTTGTAGTTTCAGGAGCCGGTTCATCGTAGTTTACTTCATACTCGTGATTGACATCATTTTCAAAAGAATCTAAGGGTTTATGATAATATTCCTCTTTGTTATCTACTTCAGGCAAGGATGTGTCTATCAATTCATTATACAATAATGTTTCATGTGATTCGTTACTGGTCAATGGATGTTTTTCAGTTGTTTTAAAAGAAGGTATGACTTCAACTTTCAATTCGCGGCTCACGGCGTTGAGAATTTGTTTAGTAGTTTCCCTATCACATTTCTGGACACTTGACGTTGAGTTTTTGTGCGAATACGGCACACTATGCGTCAGGGTCTCGTTTAAAGCACTATTAAAACCTGAAAGTTAACGAAATTAAAAAAAAAACACTTTAGGAGGTTTATTTTATAATGGTTTAAGTAGCAACTGATCTTTGAACACACTGTTTGTGAAGTGTTTAAACTATATGCCTCACATAGTAAACCACTAAAGAGCGAATATGCCTGGATATCGCTTTGTTAGACACACGAACAGTTGGTTACTGCAGGAATTTGCTTGGACATCGTGAGGTTTTAGTCGGTTCGATTCCGACACACCACCCTGCTGCAAACCCCGGTGGGGTGACGGTCTGTGAGGGTTTCCAAAAGGTAAAAAAAAAATGCGTGCGTACAAAGTACACATGTCAGAAATTAAACTTCTTTGGCAAACAAATTTTTAAGTCTTGTTTATATTTATACAAATCTAAAACTTTAGACTTAATAAAAAAAAACGCTGTACATCTTCGTGCCGTTTCATCCGTAAAAAATTCACCCTTATGCACCTAAAGTTTCACTTCAAAAAAAGGAAGTTGCTTGGAGCTGAATGGTCGACTTATAGGTCAACATATAGTTTCTAACAAAAGCCCTGAATATTATCGTTTTGCACACGTACATGTACATGTACCTACCTACGACAATTCATCTTATTTTAGAAAAATCGACATAGAAAGGCAAGTACCTACATCTAAAGAGTCGGATTTAAATACATAAGTGACCAAATGCGGAACTAGAATCATCCAAAAAGTTTTAATATCTAGTACCTAATATTTTCTAGAGTCCTTAATATGCACAATAATAATAATAAATACTTTCGGACATCTAACAAAATATTTGTAGATAAATGTCGTAAGACTCGAATAATAATTGCATATTTACCAGCTAAATTATCCAAGAGAAACACATAAACCACTACGTTCGACATTTTAAACACCAATGTTTTCTGTTACACAATGTGTATTGTTTCTCTTAACAGTAATAACGAGGTGCTTGCGATTAAGAATAAGTCATACACACATATTGCCATTGTTCGTGTCGAATACCTACTGTATTTCCTTCATCTTCATTCGTTTGTTTTAGTATGTATCCGATGCAATCTGATCCTGAATATAATCGGGGCAATTCGGTCGAAAAGTTTACCAACTAAGGGAATATAAGCATTTTTTTTTTCATTGTATAGTAGGCAAACGAGCAGACGTATCACCTGATGGTAAGCGATTATCGCCGCCCATGGAAACCCGCAACACCAAAAGCGTCACAAGTGCGTTGCCGACCTTTGGTGGATGGGAAAGGGGATGGGGGGAGGGGTTGGGGTATGTTCCTCCGGTAACCTCACTCACTCGGTGAAACGCAGCGCAAACGCTATTTCACACCGGATTTCTGTGAGGCCGTGGTATCATTCCGGTCGACCCATTCATGCCGAAGCATAGCTCTCCCACGGTAAAGGTGACCTAAGTGGAGAGGAGAATCGTATCTTAATATAATAATTTAAACAGCGCCTTATGGATTTGGCATCCGGCCGTCTATTAAAATTAGTTCAAACCTTGACTCGCTTTCCCTATGCAACTAAGCAAAAAACAATCTGATCTGAATTTATTTACACACACGAACACACACAAACAGATATATTACTAAGAGGTTAGGGGTTTTTGCAATATCAAGGCCTTATTCTTTCGCAGAAGCCGCTGTCGGACCACACACTAGGATTCTCTTGTGTTGTGGGATCTAGGTACCTAAATAATCAAATCTTTTTTAACCGACTTCAAAAAGGAGGTTTTCAACTTGATTGGTATTTTTTTTATGTACTCGTATGTATGTACACTGATTACTCCGTCAATTGTGGACCGATTTTGAAAATTCTATTTATTTTAATAAAGACAACTCGGGTACTATACCTAACGGAATATATTGTGTCGCGGGGGACTGTACAAACTTTCATTGAAACCGACCTAAGATCATTCAATCAGAAAATTTGTGGAGCACACAAAGTGTTGTCTCATGTAGTCATCGAACTCATAGCACAGCGCCGTAGAAAGCGGCAAGGTGGCCGTTTAAGCCACTACGCCTTATGCAGTCGTTTTAAAAGTCAGGGTTGAACTTCTATGTGTCATAATTAAAAAATAAAACAGCAACATTCATAGAAATTCAAAATATTATATTTAAAAAAAAAATCATTCACAACCTTTCCATACAAGTTTTTTTTACATTAATAATATTTTAAAATATTTAAATTAAATCTTCTGTCAGCAAGCAAAAGTATAAATTATGAAAAAAAAACACGTTTAATAATTTTAAAAATATTCAAACAATAAAAAACATTAAATCCATACATATTCTATCTTAATATTTACAATTAATATTTGCATAAAGAAGCCCCAAATCAATCGGAGTGATTCAATCGTGCAATGGGAGAGGCTTATGTCCAGCAGTGGACTGCAATAGGCTGCATATAAATAATAAATAAATAAATAAATATTTCAGACATCTAACACACAACGCCATCTAGTCCCAAGCTAAGCAGAGCTTGTGTTATGGATACTAGACAACTGATTTTTGACGTGTTCAAGTGCCTTTTGGGGCCTATGGAAATAAATGATTTGAGTTTGAGTTTGAGTTTGATATGAATACATATATACTTTTTTTCGTAAATACATACATATTATACATAGAAAACGCCCAAACTCCGAAACAAATATTTGTAGATTACACAAACATTTGGTCCGACCCAGGATTTGAACCCGAGACCTCAAGCACAGCAGTCGCGTTCACTACCACTGCGCCACCGAGGCAGTCAATATAATAAATAAGTATAGTACACAGGCTTAGTATAAGGTCACATAACAATAATAAATAATAATTATGTTCGAAAGAAAGAACATTCCAGAAACAAACTCAACAAAACTCTTAAAACCTTAATTTTACGTGGGAGAGCCACGCTTCGGCATGAATGGGCCGGCTCGACCGGAGTGATAACACGGCCTCACAGAAAACCAGTGTGAAACAGCGCCTGCGCTGTGTTTCGAGTGAGTGAGAATACCGGAGGCCCATACCCAACCACTCTCCCATCTCTCTCCCCATCCCCCAAAGGCCTGCAACGCACTGATGACGCCTCTGGTGTTGCGGATGTCCTTGGGCGGTGGTAATCGCTTACCATCAGGCGATGCGTGGCGGGTTGCTAGTCTTTTATAATATTAATATTAACATCAGCCGTCAACAGACATAAAGTCACGCCCATTGCACGCCACTCTGATCGATTTAGGATTAATATCAAGATTTATTTTATATAGGATACAATATACTTTAATTGTATAATACATGCCTGATTAGTTATGAAAAAAAAGCAAAGCACATTATATAAAATACTTTTGAACTGTCAGGTATCGATCATTATATTTAAAGTTGTAAATATTAGACAAACTGATTTCTCGATATCATTCTAGTTCGATTCAGAAATCGTCTAAGTATAAATGGTAATAAGTATTTTGTATATTCTCCTTCAGTTCTTAAGCTATTTAGGAAATTAAGAAAAAGTTAATTGACATTTGATAATAGCGTATTGCAATATTGTTAATTTGGCACTGCCATTACTGGCGAAAGTTAAATCAATTTCTTTATCCCGAGATGAAAACGCGAAACCTTCTTTAATAACTGACAATAATAAATAATAATAATAAATATTTTCGGTCATCTAACACAGCAGAGCTTGTACTATGGGTACTAGACAACGGATATAATTAATACTTTTGCTTTTGGAACTACATACATATTATACATAGAAAACACCCAAACTCCGAAATAAATATTTGCAGATCATACAAACATTTGGTATGACCCGGGAATCGAACCCGAGACCACAAGCACAACAGTCGCATTCGCTACCACTGCGCCACCGAGGCAGTAAAATAATGACATTTCGTATTTTCAGACAGTGTGGTGTTACAGTTGTATTACTACGATTATAAAGTTACAACAAAGATTATATTCAAAATACATAACAAAAATATTAAAAACATGTGTTGCTTAAATACCTATACTTTTTAGTGTGTGATAATTTTATATACAAATATTGTTGAAAAATTGATACCATTTTAAAATATATTCAAAATGGCAACACTGCCCCTTCAAACCCTTTACAAAGTTCCCAGTGGTTGTCTCTATGATATGTGTGTATATAAATAAATAAATATTTTTGACATCTAACACAACGCCATCTAGTCCCAAGCTAAGCAGAGCTTGTGTTATGGGTACTAGACAACTGATATAAATACTTTTATACTTTTTTTTTGTAAATACATACATATTATACATAGAAAACACCCAAACTCCGAAACAAATATTTGCAGATCATAGTAACATTTGGTCCGACCCGGGCATCGAACCCGAGACCTCAAGATTAGCACTCGCATACGCTACCACTACGCCACCGAGCCAGTACGTAATATAAACGTAGTGTATTTTATATAGAATTTAATTAAGTAATTGTACATAAAAGCTTAAGAAGAAAATCTCATAATTAAATAGAATTAAGACAGTGAATTAAGTATTACTTTGCATATAAGCAGATGAGCTTAATAGCCATACAAATTATGCTCTTTATATTAATGAATAAAATTGATAATACAACAAATGTACAAATTACAAAAGGTTTTTAATCACAGACAGTAAACCTCAACTCGGTGTGATTTAATAACAATACCTCAATATAGCATAAAAGTTTGTATTGCATTGCATTGTAAGGGCCTATTTCATCACTACCTTGATACACTATTATGAACTGCACAGTTGGTCTAGTGGTTTAAACCAAGCCCCACATGTCTCAACAGTTAGTGTGATCCGCAAATTGTTGTTCTGAGCCTGGGTACTCTTTGTATCTGTTTCTTGCATGTTTGTAAAGTCCCCTAAAGCGGGAGTTCTCTTAAAAAACACTGCCAAATAACTACTGATTTAAATTTTCAAGTCTTGAGACATATTATTATATGTCAGATACATATACATATTTCAACAAATTTTATCTATTAGATAATGGCAGATAACTATCTGAAACTTGATCAGAAACTGGTGATACTGGCCTTAATTGTCATGTGGAGGAACGGGTGACATGTCCCACCAACACAAAGGGAGGATCCTCCGACCAGACGAGGTGATCATGCCTGGCGGGCCACTGCCCGACAGTTGGTGTTGGGATGTTGTATATATATGATAATCGGCGCGAGAACTTCTATTGCGTGATTCAGAATTGGTAGTTTCTTCGTGTTCTATATTGCTATATAACTACGGAGTTCACTGTGTCTGCGGTAGATGGCGCTGTAGTATGTTGCTGTTGCGCTGTATGTGGATATGTGTGTGTCGTTACAGTCGTAGTAATAATCACCATCGAGAACCCATAACGTCCCACAGGTGGGCTCGGGTCTCCTATCAGGAGAGGGTTAAGGCCATACGTCCCCACGTAATACTAATGATTATCTTAAAATTACTTAATAAGTCATTTTGTTAAGTTAAACAACACAGGTTCGCGTCACAAGCCATTTACTTTACATCTTCTATTTCTCTCCAGTCACTATTCATTTATGACTTTTAACAATGACGAAATGCTTTTGGAATTGCAGAGGTAACACGGTATTGATAAATTCTTAAATTTAAAAAAAACTAAAATAGAAAGAGCTAGCTACGTTCTATCAAAGCTGGTTTTTATTTGGTTCTTCTTTTTTCTTTTTTTTTTCCACAGACAAACAAATTTTTAGTTCTATATCTTTATTAGCGTATCAGACTAGGCTTGAATAATTATTTGGATAAGAGCATTGCACTTGTCAATATAATTAATCTGTTAAAATTATAAAACTACTTTAGCCTCTTGTCGTCTACTGCTGAACGAAGGTCACCCCCAAAGAGCATCAACCATCCCGGTCTTGGGATGTGTGATTTGTATTATTTATTTACTAGCTACTACCTGCAGTTTAACTGTTGAAGAACGGCATATGATAAATTTTATAACGATTGGCCAAGCAGTTTAGTATTGAATTTGTAAAAAACAAACAAAATGAATAAAGTCACTTTTGCATTTGTAATATACTCCTCCTGTTATTTAGGAGAGATAAAATAATTACCAGTTTTTGTATGATAGAGGGGGAAAACCAGTAGAAGGTTAGCCCGATGGAAAGCGACTACCCTCGCTGACGAACGCCTGTAAATCCGGAGGCACAAGCGCGTTGTCGGCCTTTATGAAGAGAGTACGCTCTTATCTTGAAGGTTTGTATATTCAATAACTCCAATGATCGTCTTGGACTCTCTGGCCAGTATTTTCTGGTATATAACCCATGATGTACGGCAGACCAGTGCCCACTTGTTTCTGGTATTCCACATACTGAGGCCCAAAGAACGTGAGTAGTGTCAACTCTTCTGCGTAAACTCTTTCTCGGAAGAATGTCCAGGATGCTAAAGCGTAGATGATCACGCAGACTGGGTTTAGAAGGGTAATCTGGAAGTAGAGTTTTTTGATGACTTAAAATGTGAACTGGACAACATTTATTTAGTTTTTTTTTTATATGAGCCTACCAAAATGACTCTACTCTGTCTGATGAAAAGCATGCAAGCAGAATCCAGGAGTAGTGGTCACCAAAATACAGACAATGTAATTATGGTGACCGAAACTATGGTGGCCTTTTGACACAGATCACCCCCAGGAGGATCTGTGCCTTCTGAGCTGCTTTTGCATCATTGGGTACAATGCAAATGTGGGTTTTGTTTCACATCAGAATAATACAGCCTCACAGGAACTCAGTAACTAGGGTCACAATAAGGGTGTACCCCCCGTACCCACCTTCTATATTTAAGTGGAGGGGAGAACTGATCTAAACTCTTAAAAATATAAATCTTAAAGATAAGTAGTAGAAGAGGTAACTACCTGTTCATCAACCTACCTGTGTACCAATAGACCAGTAGAACCAGCCAACGTAGCTAGGATGCCGACATAAAGAGTAGACACCGTGTGTCACCAGCTGGTGCTCTGGACGCTTCACGAATTGCACCTGTAGAAAGGAAAAATACAAGTTTAAAAGCAAACCAAAATTGGAGTATAAGCAGGGTAGAGTTATTTTAAAAATTAACATTTTCGAAACTAGGCAAATGCGGTGTCAGTTTCTATAAATAGAATGAGATCATACTCAAACTTATGGTATAAATATTTTGCGAGATATAAAGCGTTTTTGTAGAAAAAAAAAATTAAATAAGACACACCACATTGACTACTTGGTTGGTCTAGTGGTTTAAATGGTGCCGCTTTATACTGCAGCAAGTGTCCAAATACCACAAGGGACAACACTTTGTGTGTCCTACAACACAATCTCTGGTTGTAATTTGAGTCTGCGACGCGAGTTAGCTTCTATAAGAAAAAGACTAAACTACCAGGTAAATGTTAATACTGTATCGCCATATAGACAGCTCGGGCGTCGTTTAGTATTTGTAATTATATACCGCAAGGCATGAATCTATATAAATGCATTTACATAATTAATTTGGTTAATTAATTTAAAGACTGGCAATACTTACTGTATGATTAAAGTTAGTTCTGGCAGTGAACATAGCTGCCTTCCTTATAAATTCGCCGGTGATACACATCACAAATCCAATAGCAGATATATAGAAGTAAGTTTTCATATCTTGAAAGAAAAGAAGAATGATTGAGAAAGGATAATAGAAAAAGAAGAAAACATATTTTTTCGAACGACGAGTCATCTGAACACAAACGAAGCTCTTTAGATTCAAAATAGATATATTCAAACTGATCAGGAATTCAATCTAAAACCCCCGTTACATATTACAAAAGTACAATAAATATTACTCCGATTTTTCTTTGGGTGAACAGAGAATTTCTTAGTCAGATTAAATGCCTATCAGTGTCTTCTTTGATATGATTGTTATAGCGATGTTGCCTCTATTACTATGGCTTTTAGATTTAATCTGATCTGAAAATTTCAGTTAAGGGTACTTACTGGGGAAAAAGTAATACTCCACAGCCCACTCAATCCAACTGCTGACCGCTGCAATTCCATATTGCATACTATGGTTCAGCACAAATGAGTCCGTTGTCAACGTTCTAGGATTTGTCAAAGCAACAGCCATGAACTCGGAGAAGTGGAAGAAGGATAATATCATTGTATACAGGCCAAACACCTTCCAGCCATTGTCAAACGTAGTTAAGTACAGTCCTAATGAAAATGCTGCACCGAGGAAAGCTGATCTGACAGAAACCTGGAAATTGTTATAAGAAGTAATCATGTTATACTATCTCAACTTTTAAATGTAGGGCTTCCCAACTGTCTAGGTAGATGTAGTAAGAAGAAATGTAGTGTAACATAAGATGTAACAATTAACAATGCCCGTATCACAAATGCATTTTCTTAGAGATGTAGACAAACTTCTTAGCATTCCATGGATTCACAGTGCGGGTGCCGGGTCCATGGTGTGGTAGGGAGAGAAACCCAGAGCATTTCCCAGGACTTGCGACCTAGATGTAGGTTTAAGGAGGCCCCCTTTGAGATGCGCATCAACGCTCACCTTCACTGCCCGAGTTTCCCGCCCTACCTAGCCAAATTTTTATTCTAAAATAGAACTTACTGCAGTTCTCGACAGGCCAAGGTCCTTCAATAGATTATAGAGAGATTTAGCTGGTATACCTCTCGCTCCTACTTCTACCGCGTATAAGTTACCCACATAGCCATTTTTGTTCAGTTCATTTGTTAGATTGTAATATTTATTTAGTTTTATTGTATGGTCTTTACAAATGTTGGTTTCCCACGGTACAGTAAGCTCTATTACTATTATATGTTTAATGTGTCTAGAAAAGAGAAATATGTCCGGTCTGGATGACGAAACACCATTTATTAATAGAGGTGTGGCGAAGTAATTCAATCTTAATATTTCAATTAAAATTGCCTGATTAATGGATTCCTCGTTACGGTTGCTCAGTTCCAGTTACAATTTTTGTTTTAAATCACTGATCTCTACAATGCAAGTGTGCATAGTAATAAATTTTAATGATTACATTCAATATCAACATGGATATACAGACTAAATGACAGTAAGTTAATGGCATATTACGCACAAAAAATCTAATTAGACTTCCAGCAATAACTATGTTGTAGCTTAATTAATAAAACAAATCCAAAATAATATTAAGTTTATTCGCATCAAGTTTAATTTCGAGAACGTTTTTATATGTTAATTTTATGAAAGCGGCTAATTAAACCAAAACCTCACCTCGTATGCGAAACCCTTAAAACAATATCTTAGAACAAAGTTAAATAGGCAGAAATACAGCGCTGGGCCCCAGTATGTCAGCGCCCATAATTCAGAAGAGAAACCGAGTACACTTCCAGAGAAAAATGACGTCGTAAATATTAGCGCCGAAATTGAAAAACATATTATAGCTTGTTTTCCTCCAGGACAAATGTTTTTCCACCTTATAACATCCATATTACTGTTTTAACAGCAAATTTATTGTAAGTACTCTAAAAGTTCTTCAAAAAATATCACAATTTCCTTATTAAGTAACCATTGATGACTCGCTCACAATTTATACGAAAAATGG
Organism: Spilarctia lutea; assembly: GCA_916048165.1. Lineage (NCBI taxonomy): Eukaryota > Metazoa > Arthropoda > Insecta > Lepidoptera > Erebidae > Spilarctia > Spilarctia lutea. Next base: position 1,119,882 of record OU696480.1, read on the forward strand.
TAATAACATTTTATTTGACCATTTCATCACTCCCTCCTGTAGTCAGCACCCACTTCTGACATAGTTATTAATAATTGTCAAACTGAATTTGACAATCTGATGAACGCGATCCGTTACACACTCATAAAAATAGAAAAATACATTTTCGAAATCCAATAATCACTTTTGACGTTTTATGCTTAGAATGATTTATTTACGATAAAACTTAACCAAAAATTATCAAGGCTCCTGCCCACTATCAATTGCAATTTGGATTTATTTTGATGAATTTTTCATCATTGTTCCCATGGCAACACGATTATTTTGTTTGACAACTTCTCTTTACTGTTTTCATCCCACAAAAATTATTTGTTTTGTTCTAACGGCATTACCATTGGTGGTTAAATTTTGCACTAGTACTTAACTATGATCATGATTGGTAAAATCACTAAAACAAAATTAAACTGATTGGAAGGCAATAAGAACAATCCAACTTAGTTTAGTACTTTCAATTTCAAATTCACGTTATGATCCACTCCGATTTGGCATTAATTTTGGTAAATAATCCTTAGAAATAAGTACATAATCTCAATTTTCTGTTTGGAATCCACACGCAAATGCTAAATTTTATGAGCGATCGTTGCTAGTCCGGTTAAAATACTTAACTGACGTAATCGTCCGTGACAACATCTGTGCTAAATTACAATGCCGTCGGCATCTAACCAAATTAAATTTCCTTCAACATAAGGTTCAAAATCAGTGATTTATTACTTTAGATATATAGAAAAAAGTGCTCTGCTACTTCCTATGGATAGTAGTAATCGGATATTGATGAGATAGCCGGTTGTAAGGCGCAGTAAAGTTATCGGTAGATGAGATTGGTTGCGGGGGCTACGATGAACGACCCTTGGGACGTAAAGTCTGTCCGACAGCCAGGCCAATATTTGTCTTGTATGAAAATTAACGGTGTGCCGCTTCTGCCTCCAATTGTAAGTACTGAACACATAATTATTGCATTAATTATTTGAGTTAGAAAAACTAGTTTCTAAAAGATAGAGTATTTTTTTGGACACTATATCCAGGTTTAAGTATAGTCTGAATCTACAAATAAATAAATCAGAGTTTAAATTTCTCATACAATAATTACAGTGGAATGGTGTGTTTTTATGGATTAACGATTATTCATATGTTTTTTATGTTAATAGTGTGCAATGGTTTAATATTTATTCAATATAGGTAACGAAAAAAAAATAATCAAACAGTTCCTAAAAGCCTACCCCTACTGAAGCCACTGCATTATTTTTTAATGGTGTTGGTTATTTTTTAATTTTAGTGTTTATACTCTTTACTTAAATAATACTATTTGTAACATGATTGTGCACAGTAGAGACAGAAAGACACCTAGTGCAGAAGATGGCTGTAATAAAAAATCAATATTTTACACAGTAGTGAAAGTATGCCATCGTGGCCTTGTTTCTTGCATATAATTTTGCTAAAAGGCCGGCAACGCACTTGTAACGCCTCTGGTGTTGCGGGTGTCCATGGGCGGCGGTAATCGCTTACCATCAGGCGTTACGTCTGCTCTTTGGCCATCAACATAATAAAAAAAAAAAGAAAACTACCACATCCAACATTGAGAAAGTCCATGATTAAAGCAACTGATACTGAATTCTACAAGCTTAAAGAATTACTTTGTATACATAATTACTATATTAGTGATATAATATGTATATCTATAAATATATATTTGACTGCCTCGGTGGCGCAGTGGTAGCGAATGCGACTGCTGTGCATGAGGTCTCGGGTTCAAATCCTGGGTCGGACCAAATGTTTGTGTGATCTACAAATATTTGTTTCGGAGTTTGGGTGTTTTCTATGTATAATATGTATGTATTTACAAAAAAAAAAAAGTATATATGTATTCATATCAGTTGTCTAGTACCCATAACACAAGCTCTGCTTAGCTTGGGACTAGATGGCGTTGTGTGTTAGATGTCCGAAATATTTATTTATTTATTTATTTATATCTTGGATCAATATATAAATAAATACCACTTTAATCTCGCAGCGCATTAGGGTACTTTGTCTTATTGGCATATGTGTATATGCCAATAAGACAAAGCCTCTCAGAAGTGCCACAACTCAAAAGATTAGAAGAATTTTGGGACACTTCTCCCTTCCTGAGTATATATGGACGCTCAGTACTTTACTTTTAATATCTTTCTCTTTTATCATTGCAAATCATGCCACATATTTATAGAATATCCTTATCTATGACTGCCTCAATGGCACAGTGGTAGCTTGTGTCTGCTGTCTTTGAGATCTCAGTTTCGATTTCTGAGTCAGACCAAACATTTGTATGATATACAAATATCTGTTACAGAACTTAGGTGTTTTCTATGTAGGTATAATGTGTTCGTATTTACAAAAAAAGTAAATGTGTATTAACTGCTTTGTTTGGGACTAGATGTTGTTGTGTGTCAGATGCCTGAAAAATTATATTCTTCTAGCCGATTATGGCCATGGCGGCCAGTCTCAACAGATACTAGCCAACTACGCAGGAGATATTATAGTGCACAAGTGTGTGTTCAAACACAGGTGCACTCTCTGTTCCCTCTCTCTCATAATCCGATGGGAGGGTTAACCTACACGACCGGGGACAGATCAGGCGCAGACCGACAGCTTTAGGTTCTCTCTGAGGCACGGGAGTTCAGACCTCAACTTCCAAACTCGTAAGCTGTTATTAAGTATTTTTATAATCAGAAAAAATCAATAACACTTTTGGCCCGACCTGGCTTTCGAACCCGAGACCTCATGATTGCCAGCCGCAAACGTCAACCGCTAGACCGCTGAGGCAGTTGCAAAAAAATATATACGACACATATTTTGAAATTAGTTATAATAATTATGTTCATTACATTATTGGTAGTAATTACAATTTTACAAGTAAATGAAGAAAATGTAAAAATCAATCCATTACAATCATTACCGCTAACTTATGTTCTGAAATTGTCTTCTCTCATAGTTATCCAAAGAATGTCGAAAAGAAATGCAGTACTACAAGGTCCTTGCCAAAGAAGTAGAGAAACGCATAGCACATCTTAAACAGTATGTTTACGAGACCAGCTCAGACTCTGAAGACAAAACTGATGCTCCTGAGCTTCCAGAATGTGAACAGAGCTATGATCTTGCACACGAAGAAATACAAGAAGGGTTCAATGTTAATATAGGAAGTATCAAAGCTGTTACCACAACCACAGAAACATCTGCCGAATTATCCACAAGAAATGGTAAAGATACTAGTAAAATAGGCCAAAAAGCAAGTTCGCATGCTCCAAAGTTCTTCATAGACTTGAATTTGACGATCAACGAGGCAGGGACCAAGATCCTCAATACAGTTCAGAAAGCTGAATCTCCTCCTGCTCTAGAAGTTCCCGAACGAGATTACAACTGTGTTAGTAGGTTTACTCAACAAGTTATAACTGAAAAAGAGGTAGTCACTACAGTAGAAACATGCAGAAACATTGAAAAGAAAAGTATAAGAGATAATTACGATTTTTGTGATAACAAAGATGAGTCAGTGTCGGAGCCACTTACAGAAATACCTTTAAGTCCAGATGGGCCATCTTCTCTCAGTTCTAAAAGGTTTACAGGCTCCCTCGATAACTTGCACAGTGAAATCACAAAAGATTCTCTCAAAAACAATTCTACATTAGTAAGACAACGATCATATACTTTGCTTTATCCGAGCCCTCAACTTCTCGCTCATCTGGAAATACACTCTCAAAATACCGGTGTGGAAATGAGTTCCATTTCTATGAGTGAATCTCTTTCGAACATAAGTTCACCCGGTAAGAAGCGTAGAAGCTGGGATTTAGAATCTGCCAAAGTAAAATGGTCAAATATGGCATTGGAGCTCAAAGAGAAAAGTGTTGCTCATGTCATCAGCACTGTGTCCAAGAACATACCTAAGTCGGAACCGAAACAAAAAATTCCACTGCGAACAAAGTCAGTCGACCCTGCTGTAGCTAAACGTAACAATACAATTTCAAGACTTTTGCCTAAATCAGAACCCATAGCAAAGAATAAGACAATGAATGCAGCCAGAAATCATGTAAACAGCCGTTCGTTAGATCAACAGCCATCAACACCTAAACCCAAATTAGAACTATCTCAGAAACTCTCAACACCTCCTGTGTCAGAAGCTGCTGATCCAGCGGCACGTGTTCGCGAACTTTATGAGAAAATACAGAAACAACAATTAATGCAAATGGAAACCTTGGTAGAGAAACAGAAGAAAGAGCAACTATTATTGCAACAGGTATTCGAGGAGCAGAATAACATGCTTTTTAAGCAGTTGAAGACTATTTGTCCCAAGTCTCCGGTCGAAGCTAAAGAAGCCTGGAGTGATAAACAGTGTGAAGAAGAGCGAGGCCCTGTCAGCCTCAGTCAACTTATGAACTGCAAGTCTTCAACTTTGACAGACACAAACCAATATTTAAGTCATTGCGAGAATGTTTTAAAGAAAAGCAGAAATATAACCGGGAGTCTAAAGAAAGTTAATGCCGTGGCTCATAGTACGAATGCAAGTAAGATACAGTCACCGCCGCAGCAGTTGGAAGGTAGCAGAACTCGTACTCATTCTCCTGTGAAGATTCCGACGTCCCGTAAACTGAACTATGACACTTCGGCGTCGTCCGACCGCGACTACGAACCCATGTTGACCGATCGAACGAACGACACGATGGCCGATCTGAACGTAACTTTCCCATCAGATAATAGCGATGAAGGCAATAATAATAATCTTGTAAGCCTATGCAGTAAAGTCACCAAATCAAGTAACGGAAGTTCAGTTCATGCAAACTCTGTCGTACATTCAAGAGTAACAGAGAAAACTATCAAGAATGTTGGACGCTCTGTGAATAGTTCGATGCAGAACTCTTCGACTCGAACGTCCAAGATAGCCAGTTATAAACACGTACCGAATTCACAAGAGGTAAGAAATGTATGATTTTTTAAACTGTCGTATTATTTTGGACTACAAACTCTGTATTTTAGTTATTTCTAGTTGTAATTTTCTACTAAGGAAAGCTGCAACTTGGCTGTCATTAAAGCTTTTTTATAGTAACAATACAGTGATAGTATACATTGTTTGTTTGGTAGATAAGATTAGTTGCGCATAAAAAATGGTTGTACTTTATGTGTGTAGTTCGGGGACGCTCGACAAGTTTCGGCTCCGTTAGCGATAAAATACTTTTTGTCAAGGGATAGCACGCATTGCCGTATGTGTTACCTATAAAGTAGTTTCGCTTATTGAAAAGAGACTTTTCGAAATAAAGACAGGTTGGTCTGTTCCATCATACGCATAAGTGCAACCTAACTGTATATTTACAAAAAAATACTGAAACTCAAATACTTTAAATTAAATTTTAGTACTTTAGATTGATCACTTAGAGAGGACATATATTTTCTATATCCAATATTAGATATTTTGTGTCTTTCTTTCATACAAATTATTATCGTAAATAATTCATTATTTTTATTTCATAATTATTTTCAGATGTTAGATAAAAAAAGTGCAAATTCTATAATTAATCTGTGGCCTTACAATATTTTTTTGGGTAACCTCTCTCCTCTCCTATTCTTCTTACCTTGGTGTTTATTCTTCTTCGTTAAACATTTATTTCACTCTCTTAAGTGCGGAGTAGTCCGCTTACATAAAATATCTATATTTTTTTTGTGAATTGATTCTTTGGTGGCAAAAAAATAGTATAAAATTGCCCTCATCGTTTTCCAAACACTCCAAACATTTTTCTGCTTAATATAAAGCGCTAAAACAGTAATTGAAGAAAAAGAACCGACTTCAAGGACTGGACCAAATTGAAATGGGACCACACGGAAAGCATAAGCTTTCAAATAAAAAATAATCATCAAAATCGATCCCATTCGAAAGTTCTGAGCTAAAAAACATACAAATACAGTCGAAATCAGAACCTCCTCCTTTTTTGAAGACGGTTAAAATATGAGCCAATGACAAATTTCAATAAATTGCTATATAGGACTAACTGGATACCATGAATTCACAGAAAACCATTGTCAAGTGGTTCTTTCGTCATATTTCACCCAGTGCGTGGGGACACCGATGCTAAAATCAACTGCCCCACCACTTTTCTTATCCTCGTCCCTTAATTCAACCCGGGTTCTTAATTAAGGCTGGCAGTGCACTTGAGACTCTTGCGTTACAGTGTCTCTACCCCAGCAGTTGTTATTCATCAACAGGTGACTCTCTGTACGATTGCCCCTGTACCATTCAAAAATATATGTTTTAACCATTAATATACATTTACAAAAGATCTGCAAGAAATGCAAAACCATCACTAGGCCGTGTGGGTCACCATTCTGCATTGTGGCATTGTCAGCATCCGCAATGATTATGGTGACTCTTGGATTCTGCTTCTGCTATCTATCCATCGGGCAGGGTAGAGTCATTTTGGCAAGGCCATAAAAAAATGCCTAGATGCAAGACGAATCTTCAAGCACTAGTAGTCCGGAATGATATTTCATCACTTTTTCTGCCTAAATTAAGGTTCTGACGATAGACGGACGGACATGATGTGAGCTTATCTCCTGCTACAAAACATTTAATATCGATTTTGTGTAATGTAAAGAGCCTATTTTATTGCGATGATGTCACAGTGTGATATAATCTCAGACAAGGCATTTTAAAATCATTTGACTTCGTTAACTGAAGTGTCCGAGACAAGTCTTCGCTTGGTATAATGTTTATAATCCTACTACTATTATAAAGGCGAAAGTTTGTAAGTATGGATGTATGTATGTATGGATGTTTGTTACTCTTTCACGTAAAAACTACTGAATGGATTTGAATGAAACTTTACCACAATATAGCTTATACATCAGAATAACACATAGGCTACTATTTATAAAGATATAGCTTCGCCTCGCGGCGTTGCCCGCAGTTATCATCGTACCGCGGGTAGCACCGCGGGGTTCAGCTAGTATTGTATATATCTATGCATAGTGGTTTGACGGGTCACGTTTATGGTCATTCCCTTTGTTTACATCAGCTTGTTATTCGATTATTAGTGCCCTTGAAATTCATATTTAAATCGATAAATACGTCTGCTTAAATTAAAGGGACGTACTCAATGTGACCCATTTTTACATATTTTTATCTATATCGATTCTCTCTGCGACTATCTTAGTATATGCCAAGACCCCACTAGTAGGACATTTGTAAAACAGCTTCGGAAATATTTGAATGTAGCACGAAAAATGCAAAATTCCCCAAAAAGATATTGACATACATGAAAAAAATCTAAGCCCTCCCCCCATCTTTTTGATCAAGCGTAACTTTTTGAGTGGAGGTATGTTCCCTTAACTTAAAACAATTTTTTTTACGCGTTCATACATATGAACATATAAACATTGATCTGCTTTTAGGTGTGTGGGGGAACGGGTATAATGTTCCACCCAACACAAAGGGCAGTAGCCCGCCAGGCATGATCACCTCGCCTGGTCGGAGGATCCTCCCTTTGTGTTGGGTGGAACATTATACCCGTTCCCCCACAATATTTAACTAAACTAAGCTTAACTTCTATTTATTTCTCTCTGCTTTCTTCGGCGCACTCCTTCTGTGCCGTAGCTGTAATTTGTATTGCTTGTGCAGTGAATATAAGTGGCAGTAAAAAACTACCCGAACTGTGAGTGTTGAACATTTTATTTATCACACTACCCCAAGCCTTAGATTTTCAGTATTCCTTCACCTAGCTCCCTCAGGGCGATCCGGTGCCCTTGCTTTGTTTTCCTTCTGGAGGCCAGTCGATTGTAATTTTCACCAACCTAAGTGCTGAATACATAGCTTGCCTTGTTTTGTTATCTTTCACAAGTTTGCTTTTGTCCAAAACAACAATTTTATGTACTTTCACATAGCGTGAGGCTGCCACAAAGATAGTAGCGCACGCGAAGGGCTACTTGGTGCGACGTCTGATGCGCACGGAGAGGGTCCAGGGCATCGTGCAAACGATCAAGGATGCCCTGCTCTGCGCTCTGCAGCTGCATCAGGATCGAGAGGGGATTAGAGGAGCTGACGTCGATCTGCATAGGCGGTTGATACAACAGGTACGGGTGCTGGAGCTGCCAGGGTTATATGTCAGAGTGCTCTTAGGTTCTTAAGGTTAGGGACAATGGAAGTAAAATAATCAGTAATTTCAATTAGACTAGTATAATACGAGAAAGCTAAATAATTGTGATTTACAGTTTTTATCCGAACTTAAATTTCTATGATATTTTTTAAGGGAAGATAGTAATTTGAAAGACAGTCACAAAATTATTTAAAAATTGTGATTCTCAAATATTTATAACAAAAATATAAACCAATTGTCTCCCAGATCACGGCCGCTTGTTACTCCCTCCATGACACGTTTGTTGCGAGTACTGCAGCGGAGCGATGCGCCATGATTGCCTCCGACAGGAGCAGGAGGAACTCCCTCGCTGCCAGGCAACCAACATCCTTCAGACAAACGTAAGTTCATTCTTGGTTCATAGGCCTTTTATACATATATATGTATAAAAGGCCTATGATATATATGATATATATGTAACTAGGTGTATGTTGGTTTTTCAATAGTCCCATGTATTTATTAGACGGTAGGTATATGTAGATTTACCTTTTTATTGTAAATTATGAATTCCATTACATGTTAAATGTCAGTATAGAAAATAGTTACTTAACAGTTTGAGACTTAGTGGTGGAAATTGTATGAATTGATTTGTATAGTAAAACGACCTCCTAAGGAATAATATAAAAAATGTAAAATCATCATCAATCTACAGCCTTAGTTAACAGTTAACTGGTGTATAAAGGTCTTTCTTTACAAAGGAGAATGTAGTCTACTGCACCGCGCTGGCTAAACAGATTGGTGTTAGGTTTATTTCAAGATTTTCTTCTATTTTTAGAGACATAAAGAGGGACGACACTTATTCTTAATCATTTACGATACGAGATATGTAATAGTTTAACTTTCTAATAAACATCAAACAGGGATATTATGTCACAAAGCCACAGCGGGGCATTTCCCGCGCGCACCAAGCGACAGCCATCTTCGCTGATGACGCAGTCTAACTATGGTAACACTGCACACAATGTTGACAGCTTACTGTTTTTATTTGCCGAAAAGCATGTTAATTTTGTGCAATGTTGCCTGTATTATATATCATACGCTACTTTTTATGTGTATGTTCTCATGTCGGCCTTTTTGTTATGTATTTACTAATATTTGTGTTTAGATTTCATTTCATTAATATTTTGTTGCTCATTTTTGTGATGGCATGACTTCTCATGCTTAGGTAACGTTAGTGTTATTTTCAGCATATATTTTTATTATAGTTTTTCTTTGAACATTCGCCCTGGAAAACGGTTTTTTTTGTTTAAAAAGGAATGATTACTAATGGCGAAGTAGAATTTTAGCAACTGTTTGTCAACAATCCTTCGGGAAATTCATGCTTTTTTTTTGAGATAATAAGCAGCAAACACTACGGGTGTGCTCCATGTAGCTTTATCAGTGGCGATTTCTTCCGTACTCCGTGAATATAGTTTAGAAAACCTATTTACGGTTCATTTGATCATTACTTCATTAAAACACATTTTGAGATAAATCTTTTAAGTTCAAATATCATTTCCATCACGTTGCACTTGTCGTCAGAATCAGTTAGACTGCAATTCAAAAGTATTTGGATACCTAATGACAAGAAACCCATTGTATATAAAGCATATATGTTGTGCAGAGACGTTTAGCGGCGAGAAGATCTCGCCGGTAAGTCGGCGTTACGTGGCCAGCCCGCGTCGTCGCCCGTGGCGCTGACCCTCGCCGCCGCCCGCCTGCTTCCCGCGGTTCTTTGCCCACTGCTGGGCAACGCGCAACGACATGGGACTGTGAAACTTTTCAAAGCGATTAAGTGTTGCTTCGAATTGACATAAGCCTTATAAATTATGCTCACGGCTGGGATTTACGAAGTTAAGTGACTTTTCGTGCTTGCCCTTTATTTTGTCTGTTTTATAATAAATAAATATCATATGCCTAAATTAGTAATGGTATGAATATATTCATGTTATTTGATATTGCAAGATTTGTCATTATGATGTAGGGGAAAGTGTTTTACCTATGGACATTTGCCGAATTTTGAACGAAAATAAGGTTTAATCACTTTATTTCCATTTATTAGCCATGAAATATCACAAATGTTGTTACAGGAATAGTTAACGCTTAAGTATTAGCAGTCTTAAGTTTTTTACTAATTATAATTATTACAATAAATCACATTTTTTAAAAATACTAAATTTGTCCACAGGTACATGTTATGATTGTACCTGTGGACAGCTATACTTGTACCTATGGACAGATCACTTTTCCTCAGTAATAATTATATAAAAATCAACAATAAACAGAATTTCTTTTATAAAGCAACTTTAACATCAAATAATCAATTATTAATTATTATTTTTGGCATCGCAATACTTTTCATACAGTTCAAATGCAGAATCATCAGTGGCATCTGAATCACCATTATCTAATATAAAACATTTCTCACATATAAAACCAGATTCGTCATCTGATTCAAAATTATCTTTGATATACATTTCTGGTGATAATTTAAATCACATAGGGAACACTTGAGCATTTTTCTTCACTTTTTCTTTTATTTTCCGCCTTTCTTATTGCTTCATTCTTTATTTCGTTTTTTTTTCAGGCGTATCAGTTAAAATTCTACTTCTTCCAGGTTTCCTTCCTCGCCGCGTTGCCTTTCGGGGGTCTGATTCTACTTCTTCCAGGTTTCCTTCCTCGTCGCGTTGCTTTTCGGGGGTCTGCTTTGGACTCTGGTGTCACTTGTGAAATAAGCTGTTTTCTCGGAGTGATTGCTGCGTTTACATTACTTTTTCCACATCCACCAATAGTCTTATCAAGAGAGGACATTTCTAGTTGATGAACAGACTTGCTTGCAGTAGGTTCAGCTTCTATGTCTAAATTTAATATTCTAATCAAACAAGAATTTCGAACTAAAATTTGTACCTGTGGACAGTCCATAGGTACATACATTTCGATGTCCACAGGTACAAATCTGACAGTATAACCTTAAAATATGTTACCACCATGATAGCTACGAGTTGACATTATTATACCGCTTAAAATGGATGTTTAACGATGTACACTACAGTCTGACCAAAAATAGCTATCTATATTCTGCATATATTGACAAAAATATAGGACGAGAAAGAGATAAATATTTACTTTTTTGAGTGAAAACCTTTAACAGTCTGTCACCGGTTACTCAACAAAAAACATAAGATGTCAGCAAGTCAGTGTTGCCACATATCAAAAATACTTTACGGATGCGTTCAATTCGTTCATTTTATGTGTTTATTTTATAAGATATCAGTGGTGTCCACAGGTAAAACCGTGCATAGGTACAACACTTTCCCCTACCTAATTTTTTAATATTATTGTCCTTTGAAATTTTAGGATATGAAAAAAAAATACAATTATGTAAATGCTGTATTCCATTTAAAATGAAAATAAAAGACTATAAAGTAATTATTGCAATAAAAATAGAATTTGACACATTCTTGATTTATATAACGGCAAAATGCCAAACAAAGTTCAAAATATAATTTAAAATTGTAATAAATTTATTTATTTTAGAGTTTAGTGATAAATTATGGTTGTAATACTTTAATACTGTTATTCCTTGCAACGCGATGCTTCCGAAGTGCCTGATGCATGCACCCTACGATTAGGATTTTGCTACATGTAAAACTGTTTTAAAATTGCTATGTTCTAAAACTTATATCATGTTTTGAGATAAAAGTATTGCTAGTTCTAATAATGTTATAAAGGCTTGTATGAACTTTTATCTTTTCAAAACTTTGTTTTTCTAAATTTTTTTCACCCCCAGTACAACATCACATTCTAAGGTAAATAGTGTCCCTCAAAGAATTATAATTATTTATTTTTTGATATAGTAAGATAATGATAAACGTTTTTTTGGATCTAAAGTAGCTGTAGTATAAAAATGATTATTTTTGGGCTACAGTGATATTGTGATGGACTAGGTACTCCATATCTTCAAAATAAATATACAAACCTCAGGGAAGTGTTGAAAAAGCTAGCTAATTGAGGTACAAAAAGGCCTTATTTTAATTGTGACGAATTTACGTTGTTATTTTTTATGGTTTATTGAAGAATTGCAACATTAAACACAGAATTTACAGAATAATAAAAATATTATTAGCTTGCAGATACAAAGCCGCAATTTACTGGTTTTTAAAGAAATTTATTAAAAAAAATTGCATTACTGTTGTACTGGGGTAAAATTAACATATTGGTCCTGAACCTGATAACGATATCAGTTAATTTCTATTATAATTTCTTCCCACAAATAAGATGGCAAGATAAGTCCAAAATGGAAAGGAAACCAACTGCTGGACCAGCTGGTATTTCGTTATACATATTTAATTCGACCATTCTCACGCAATGGGTCCTGTCCTCACAATTTACGTCACACTGTTTTAATTTTGAAATTGAAATCTATAATAATACAAAACGAACATGAAAATAGAAGTGTTACATAGAAGAATGTCCAAATTGCATCTGTTGTTTTGCGTTTATTGAAATTCTGAACACATTATTTCTATAATTTCTAACTAGATAATTATTTTCGTTCATTTATTTCATAATAATGAATATTGTTACTTTGTCTTCTGTTTCTAGTCACTGTTCACAACATAATAAATTATATTTAGGTTTTTCTAATATACTCTCATATATTTCTAGTAAAAATTGACTGCTTATTTTCAATTACGCTTACAGTATATAATTTGGTATGTCCAAATATTTTCGTAAACCTAGTGATAGATATTGTATTTTTGAGCATACATATGTTTTGTACCTACGCAATAAATTATATTATGAAACCAATTTTTGTTTTCTTATTTTTTATATGCTACTAGCTTTTCCCCGCGGCTCCTCATTTGTGACGCCTCTGGTGTTGCGGGGGTCCATGGACGGTGGTAATCGCTTACCATCAGGTGATATCTATAATATATACATTGTACTCTGTGAGGTGATATGTCTGCTCGTTTGCACACTATTAAAAAAAACAAGTACTTTGTTACTTTGGTTTGCCTACAGACTTCAATGTACTATGTCAGGTAAGGATGACGGGTTAAGAAATATGGTGGAACCTATTCATCTCGTTGTTGTTATAAAAGGTAACTACGGAAGCCGACTATCCAGGCTAAGATCACTGCAAAGAGAAGGAAAACTTGACACAAACCCTATACCCCCATGACTTGGTGATCGTGATATAGAAGGCTAGTCTCTTTTGTAAGGAGAGGCTTATAGTCCAGCAGTGGACTCTTGGTGATGATATCAGGTTGAAGACCAGGATCTCTTTTTATACTTTAATAACAAAGACGATAAATGAAACAATAAAATGCTCAATTTAATTTTTATTTCTTTCCATATACAGACCCATCTGATTTCAATGTTTAAAAATATCCAATAAACTTTGTGTAAAAACACTATTGCGGTATCACGAGACAAATAAAAAAAGAATAAATGCTAGCGCGTTTGATGAGACGTGAGCAAATAATTAATATACTACTATAAATATATGAATCAATCGAAGGAAGCGTGTTCCGAAGCACAAATAATAGGTCACACACGAGTGTCTGTGGGCGGCCCCGGCCCCCCCCTCCCCCCCGGCCCTAGGCCAGCGTGTACTTGACGTACGGCACCTCCACGTCATTGCCGTCCTCGTCGTTGCAGCACAGCTCGAACACCAGCGCCTTCACGTGCGGCTCCAGCTTCTTCTTCGACACCTTCATCACCACCTCCGACATGGGCAGGTTCAGCCGCTCCTGGCACTTGGCCTTGCGCATGAAGAAGGCGTACAGCATGCACACGCCCTGCGACAGCATCGTGATCTCAAGCTTGTGCTGGTTCTTGAAGTAATCTAGGAACTGTTGGAGAGTAATTTCGCCTTTCACTTCGAAGCGGTCCCAGAGGGTCCATTTGTTTTCGTAATATGTGTTGATCGGGGCCGCTATGGGCTCGGAGAAGCCGAAGAACGGTAAGGCAAGATTCACGAAGCCGTTCTTGAAGACGTCCAAGGTGTTGAAGCCCTGAGCGAGCTTGTACAGTTCGAGGCACACTAATCCAGCGACCACTGATGTTGTTGTGGCGATGGCCGGTATGATTTTGCCGGCGATCAGTTTAGAACGATGCCTGTCTGCCGGAGCGATTTTGTAATTCGCGGCGCGGAGATTAGAAGCTGCTACGATAAAGTCCATGTGGAAATTAGAGTCATCGTCCTTCTCAAAATCAAGAGGAGTTATCTTAAGGTTGCCAAGCTTGCTAGGCGGTGGCATATCTGCTATCATGTTCTTGACTTTATCGTGATCCATGTCATCACTGTTCTGTTGCAGTTGTGCATCTGTTACGGCGATCTTTACGCCAGATTTCGGGCTGAATTCTGGTACCTGATAAACAAAAATACAGTATTTTTAGACTCACTGAAAGAAACATCACAAGTAGTAAAGGTGGATTATAAATAATTTCAAAATAGAGTATAATAGGTCTAGTTAAATGTGTTCAGTGTATCGAACATACCGTGACACTAACGGCAACACTTGCAACCTTCTCCCTATCCAGGCAAGGTGGCAGGCCATACACAGTCGCTCTTAGGTTAGCAGCGGCCATCACGTAGTCCACGTGCAAGTCATCAGTCGGGTCGAATTCTAGTGGAGATGGACAACGCTTCGGTCCAGACCAGAATGGAGCACCTGGAATATGAAGATAATGAAAAAAACGCTTGTTTAATGCCCAGTTCCTATATTTGAAAAACGATCCGTTCTAGGTACGAATAGTAGTATATTATACGGGGCGTCAGCTAAAAACGTTCTATTATTATATAAATTGAGGAACGGTATTTGCGACTCGTAGTCGGTTGTAGAAAAATTTTACACGGTGGCAATTCGTTAAATATAGGAACCGGGCATAAGAAGTTCTTGAAGTTATTCGATTTAAAAAACCCTGACTATTATGAAAAAATTCACGGATATAGTCATTGGGTTCAGAGTGCAAGGCCTGTCAACCAAAGGCTATTATTTATAGCCTAAAGTTGCTTCCTAACTCCGTAACTGTAGGTACAATAATCATCACAATTATTTGTTCGGGATGGGATTCAAACCATGACTTCCAGTTTATCAGTCAGGGTCACTAACCACTCAACAGAGAGGTCAGTCAATAGGAGAGCCCACAATATTTTTTTTATATAAATATGTTATCTTTAAGCTACATTCTAAAGTGAGGTAGCAGATAAGCATCTTACCACTGGTAGTCTGCTGGTCTGGGGGGAAGTTGTAGAGCAACTGTTTGATCTGGTTGGAGTACTGCGCCTCCCAGTGCAAGCGAGCCCACGTCACACAGTCCTCGATGTTCAGTGGTCGTTCGTTTATTGCGTTCTGTAAAGTAGGGATTAGATACCAATTATACCAAATTTTATTAAAATTGTTTCAGGTGTTTTCGTTTGGAGAAAAACAAACACACACAAACTTTCAAGTTTATATTTTGTTCCTTGGAACCTTTTTCTCAAAATAGTTTGAGGTCAGATTGAAGTCTACTATGTGAAGGCTGAACTTAGTTTCTTTACTAAGTACTACGTAATATGGAAAAGTTAAAAAACTTGATGGACTTACAGAGTCATAAGTAGGAGGGGGTCTAAACGTGTTAAGAATGATCCCGGTCCAATCGATAGACCCACCTTTTTTTTTCCCGAGTGCGAAAATCCCCTCGGACATAAAACCGCACGCCGTCTCAGGCTCTAGGAGCTGGGGAACCAGGTGTACCCTAGTAAAGAAAACCCTGGAACTCCGACGTACCTCGGACCACCTACAATTTTTAGGTGGCCTGATATAGACCACCTGGCTTTGCTTAATTTTGTAATGTGTTAATCCATTCAGGTTCATAAATGGTCTTTCTTAACTTTCTTCTTTATAATATTAATGTAATTAGTAAGAAATGTTCTAACACTTACCCTGACACTTTCAATAGCATCAAGTGGTTGACTGCCAGGCAGTTTTAAGGTCCTATCTAAGAACTGAGGGTCTCTTAGATACTGGGCAGCGTGTTCTGCAGACTGTCGGAACAAACCCTCGAACTCATCCCTGGCCCATTGGAGTGTATGCTCAATAGCATTAGGGAAGTTCTTCAGGGTGCAGATGGGAATGCTCTTCTCTGGGGGATCTTGAGAGGAGCTGTAGGATTCTGTGAGGAAAGGCACTACAACCTGAAATAAGTAAACAACAATATAAAATTAATAAATAAATATTCCAGACATCTAACACACAACGCCATCTAGTCCCAAGCTAAGCAGAGCTTGTGTTATGGGTACTAGACAACTGATATAATTACTTTTATACTTTTTTTTTGTAAATACATACATAATATACATAGAAAACACCCAAACTCCGAAACAAATATTTGCAGATCATACAAACATTTGGTCCGACCCGGGAATCGCAGTCGCATACGCTACCACTACTCCACCGAGGCAGGTAACTGTCAGCTACATATACATACTTCAACTTTGTGACCCTGTATTATTTAAGCCCATCTAGTCCCATAGCTGTAAATCAAATAGCTTTTATTACAAGTATGTTTTTCAGGCACTTTCTAATCGCTACATTAATTACTCTAATTATGTAGGTCCAAAATGTCATTCCTGTAAAGAAGAACCGGCAAGAAACTGGTTACATTTCTCATTTAAAAGATCAGATTTTCAATTTTCATGTACATTAATATCTATGTATGCAAAAACAACGTAAAATGGCAAAATTTGTACATAATTTTCGAATTTTAAATAAAATTAACTTTTACTATTTAGGTACTATTTATACCATTGTGGTGGTATAGAAGTGGACGGATTTATTTGCATACTAGCTGAACCCCGCGGTGTTACCCGCGGTACCGGCGGCAACGAAGCTAGTAACTTTATAAATTGTAGCCAATGTGTTATTCTGATGTACAAGCTATATTATTGTAAAGTTTCATCAAATTCAAAAGAGCAAAAAACATACTCACTTACATGCTCACAAACTTTCGCGTTTATATTATTAGTAGGATTTGTGTAAATTGGCCCAAAACATTTGACAAACATCAAAATTTGGAAGGTCCCTCTAGAAATATCACAATTAAAATGAGTTTACAACTAACCAATAGTTTCTACAACGCACCTGTGTGTTTCCCTTGGTCCCAAGAGTTCCACTTTCTAGCAGCGGCTTCCTGTAATACACACATCTCCTGTCCATGTAGATACGCGCGTCTACGTTGTCCAGAGCGTTGGCCACGCCGTCCAGAGCCTCGAAGAATGCATCATCGTACACCGACTCTGTCTCTGGACATACCCTGTTCTCCTGCGCCAACACATTCACTGCAGGGTTCATACGCTTAATCACCTGAAAGTTATAATCATATATTAAGATACCAATATCTTTACATAATTTGAGTTCCGTGGGAGAGCCACGCTTCGGCATGAATGGGACGGCTCGACCGGAGTAATACCACGGCCTCACAGAAAACCTTTGTGAAGGTGCCTGCTCTCACCAAGTGAGTGAGGATACTACACACTACCACTGCGTCATCGAGGCAAATTATGATACAACCCTTCATCGCATGTTATATCTCACCTTGGCAGCAGTGCTGGACTTTGGTTTCTGTACGTCGTAAGGTCTGAAGAGGAACTGCCGATTCAGATTAGACTTCTCGATGAGATCCATATCGGTGACTGTGATCTGACCGCCGTCAGCACCAACTCCAATCATGGCGAAGTTCTTGAGGAGCTCACACCCGATCGCACCAGCACCTGGAAATTGAAATGAATGAACATTTGTCATTTTTAAGGTCAGAAATAAGGAATAAGCAGGTGAATGAAGCCGCCGGCAATAGTTAGTCTACAATATGTATTTAACAACATAGAAGTATGTAAATCAACTGTCTGGTTGTCACAGTACTGACTCTGCCAAGCTTGGCAGCAAATATGTGTGAGGTTATTTAATTTATTTATTTGTACCTTCACAACAACAAACGTTAAACACAGAGGGGCGAAGCTAGTCTAAAAAAATCAGACAAGTGCGAGTCGGACTCGCGCATGGTTCCGTACTATTATAAATACATTTCAAGCGTTTACCTGTTACCGTTAGCAATACCGAGTAAAAACGAGCAAAATAATAATAAAATCGTTTATTTCTTCTCTCACACAAATATTACAAAAATGAGTCATTAAAATATACACAAAAAATCCAGAAACAAAAGATCTGGGTGAGAGACTGGTTTCCGTACTACGTAGAACCTGTATGACAGAATAATCAGCCTCTCCTAACTCCAGATAAGTAGGTACAGAGGATCCTAGGCATGTAATATTTTCCAATGGTTTCACGTTTTTTGTACGGGAGCCCCCTCAAATATTTATTTTGTTCTGTTTTTTAGTATTTGTTGTTTTAGCGGAAACAGAAATACTTATCTCTGAAAATTACAACTGTCTAACAATCACGGTTCATGAGATACAGCCTGGTGACAGACGGACAGCTGAGTTTTGTGGGAGAGCCACGCTTCGGCATGAATGGGCCAGCTCGACCGGAGTGATACCTCCTGGCCTCACAGAAAACCGATGTGAAATAGCGCTTGCGCTGTGTTTCACCGAGTGAGTGAAGATACCGGAGGCCCATACCCCAACCCCTCCCTCCATCCCCCTTTCCATCCCTCAAAGGTCGGCAACGCACTTGTGACGCCTCTGGTATTGCGGGTGTCCATGGGCGGTGGGAATCGCTTACCATCAGGTGATACGTCTGCTCGTTTGCCCACTATTTAATAAATAAAAAAAGGTCTTAGTAATAGGGTTCCGTTTTACCATTTGGGTACGGAACCATGATAAGAATATCCTAGAGTTGCTAACAAAATCTCGGTTCTAAAGCAGGAAGAATATAAATCCTTGACAGCTACGAGATAATAAGATGCTATAGAAATACAATTACATGTACTTTATAATGACTTGCTATGCAAGGTTATAAGTGGTTTTCCGATATTAACTTACAAAGGTGTATTTATGATTATAGATGTATGTACTGACAAATGATATTTTTAAATAAGACCGTCAAGCATTTGTAGCAAAAGTTTGTAAACTGGTCGCAACAATGATTTTTAAAATTTTTCTCAGTACGTTTGTGCACGCTTATTGTCTCAGAGACGGTTAAACTGAACTGAATGCAATTGTCACTAATGCGATGCGGTTTGCTCCACGTAACATTTATTGTTTGTTTCATTTCAAATCTGTTTGTAAATATAAATGTTATATTTACGAATTTGAAAAAGCGACCTTTGCGGGGGTGGAGCCGCAAGCAAAAGGTAGTTAGAAAATAATTTTCGTGTAACATTTTTGTTCACGATAAACTACGAAACTAGCCGATTTTAACGTTTATTTTTTTCAATTGTAGGTTTTGCTGGTGTGCAATATATAAAATAGTTGAGTAGAACAACACGTTCAGACCACCGTCCGTCTCCTGTTGTCACCTAGTCCTACTAATATTATAAACGCGAAATTTTGCACGTATGGATGGATGGAAGTTTGTTGCTCTTTCACGTAAAAACGACTAAATGGATTTTAATGCAAGTTTACAATAATATAGCTTATACATCAGAATAACACATAGGCTACAATTTATAAAGATACTAGTTTCGTCTCGCGGTTATTGTGGTATCGCGGGTAGCACCGCGGGGTTTAGCTAGTATTTGTATATTTTTATAATGATATTGAGGACAAAGGAGCAGACAGGTCACCTGATAGTAAATGACTACCGACGCCAATAGATACTTACAACTCAAGAGTCGACGAGTCGTCGAGTTACAAAACTGGGAGGGGGGAGGGATGATGGGGCTCCCGGTGTTTTATGCCCTTTGCATTCAAAGAAAATTGACTGGAGTTTAAAAGAAATGGTGATCCCTGAGTTTGTTTCGTCCTTTCGTCTCAAGGCTAGTCCAGTTCATTCAGTCCCGCATGGGACATTTTCTGTATTTTTAAAAAATAGAGGGCAAACGAGTAACGTTTCGCCTGATGGAATGCAATTACCACCGCCCATGGATACCCGCAACAACAGAGGCGTCACAAGTACGTTGCTTTTTCTTGAAGGTTTGAAGGTCGTATTAGTCCGAGAATATAGTAGGCGACATGGCGACAGCGTGATCCAACTTTTTTTGTTTCGAGTCTGGGTATCCTTTATTTATATTTCATGTATAATTGTCTCCCGCGACACAGGAATATTTCTAATGCGAGAGATTGTTAGGCAAGAAAAATTTAAAAAATCTCATCTATATAAAAACTTTTGTTAAAATTCATATAACCTTTGTCATACGGGCCATACCTCATTCATTAAAATTGGTTCAGTAGTTTAGGTGCTACAGTGGAACATACAAACACACATAGTACCCTTCCTTTTGACTTCGGCGTGATCGGATTAAATAAAAAGTTCTTCTCGTAGACCCTAGTTCAGGTTTCGGGGGGCCTTCGGACTTAGGAGATAGGGGTCACTGACCACTAGACCAACAGTTTTATTCAAGGTCACATATTTGTGATATTTTCTACCTTTTCTTTGTATATTTATCACACCGGTATCATTTGCGCCTCTATTATTGTTTAGCACTAAAGCAGATAAGAGGTGAGAGATAAACATTCTTACAAAACAATTTTCTATAACGAGAAGAGTTCAACAACCTTATATCTCATTAGCAGACACTGACCTACAATACGTCTTCAGGTTTTTTATGTCATGGTTGTGAATATATGGGCAATATTATTTATTCTTTTTGTTAACATTCACGCAAAATGGCGACGATTTATGATTGTTGTTAACTCGACAAGAGCACTTAATTGTTCAAAGGTATAAAGAAAATCTATTCTGTCGATTCATGATTATCTGATATTTTTAACCGGTCTCAAAAAAGGAGGTTATCAATTAGACTGGTTTTTTTTATTATATAGGAGGCAAACGTGCAGACGTATCGCCTGATGGTAAGCGATTACCGCCGCCCATGGACACCCGCAACACCAGAGGCATCACAAGTGGGTTGCCGGCCTTTTAGGAAGGAGTACGCTCTTTTCTTGAAGGTTTGAAGGTTTTTTTCTTTTTGTTTATGTTTGTTACCCCATAACTTTCGACTGGGTGAACCGATTTTGATGATTATTTTTTTATTTGAAAGCTGGTGCTTCTTGTGTGGTCTCATTTTAATTAGGTCCAGTTCTTGAAGTCGGTTGTTTTCATTGTACAAGAGGTTTTCGAACAATGAGTAATTTGATTTACTTTTGTGTATTGTGTACCGAGTCGACAATGTTCTTGAACATAACACGTCTGACATATATTAGCGCAAACAATGCCTAATTTGGGATTAGACTGTGTAACTTTTGCCCCGGGTATTATGGCTTATGCCCAATGGCCATCACTAGTGGTTGTTGGGATAACTTTTTTTAACCGACTTCTCAATGTCGAGGTTCTCAATTTGTCTGTATTTTTAACCGACTTCAAAAAAAGAGGAGGTTCTCAATTCGACTCTATTTTTTTTTATGTTTGTTACCGCCTTTCTAACTAACTTTCGACTGGGTGAACGGATTTTGACGATTCTTTTTTTTATTTGTTGAAAGTTCAGTTCTTGAAGTAGTTTTTTTTTTACATTTTTTTTCCCATGAAACGGAGACAAAAGATATACATAGGTTAGGAACGTACGTAATAAATAAACGCTTGCTCGCAACTACCACCACTAAAACTGCTACTGCTAGCTAACTATTGCTTCAGTCTGCTAGAATAAGCCAAACTACATAACAAAGCAGTTCGATGTCCGAGTCTCGAATATAATTTTAATGGCATTATATAATAAATTAATAATATAATAAATTGATAATATAATAATTTAATAATAAAAATTCAGGCTTTTAATACTAACAAGATGTCTGCCTATGACATTTTGTTGCACAAACCAAACTTTTAACACCTAATACCACAGAATACTGGATTATAAAACTACTAGCTGACCCACGCAACCTCGTTTACATCTCTTATTGCTCGTAGTGTAATATTTTTCCCTGGTTTCTGTAACATTCTTCATTAGTGCTCCGCTCCTATTGGTTTTAGCGTGATGATTTATAGCCTATAACCTTCCTCGATGAATGGACTATTCAACACTGAAATATTTTTTCAAATCGGACCAGCGGTTCCTGAGATTAGCGCGCTCAAACAAACAAACTCTTCAGCTTTATAATATTAGTATAGATACGTTACGTTTGTCACATAACTTACCAACAATAAAGTACTTCAATTCACCGAGCCTCTTCTGGAACTGCTTTCCGAATACGGCCACTTGTCCATCGTATCTTGAACCGGTTGGCTTGCAGTTCTCTTCAGTAAGAGCTGAGCGTTCCTTGGGCAGGCACTCGATAGCATCGAGGTATAACCACTGGACGATGGGGTGGAACTTTCCAGAACAGGCCTTCATGACTTCTTGCGCGACCACACCTCCGATAGCCGCGTTCATTGGGTTCAAATCACCAGAAGAAACCTGTTACAAGTAATTAATTTTAAATGTGGTTATGTTACGTTGCGTAAATCAAGTATAGACTCGTGAACATCAAGAACCTCTGGAAGGTTCCCATTCTTGATTATTGAACCATTCTTCATTGGTGCTCCACTCCTATGAAGAATGCTTCAATAGTAGCGTGATGATATAGCCTGCCTCAATAAAAGGCCTATCTATCCAACACTGAAAGAATTTTTCAAATCGGACCAGCGGTTCCTGAGATTAGCGCGTTCAAACAAACAAACAAACTCTTCAGCTTTATTATTAGTATAGATATATAGCGATAACTACTAAAAATGGCTTTTATCATTTATCCAACGTTCCAATCAATCAAGGCAAGTTATTATCATGCAATTAAAACGAGTGCCGTTGTTCGGGGCAAGTCACTTCAGCACTCTTATTACTTTATATGTTAGAGCTAACTGACAGTAACAATAAAATCAAAAAAAAGTAAAAAAAAACGAGTGCGTTTTGGTATGCCTGCCTACCGCTGCAGTATGCGTGAGAGAAAGAAAAGCCAGACAGACACGCGCCGTAACGCGTTACGTAACGCAGCGGTTCACCGTACCATATGAAGTTATCACTTTAAAATGTGCTTTAGAAGTTTTTAATATATTGGAACTGTCAACAAGGTTCACGAAACACATAATCAATTTCGTAAGTGAGCCATGCTTCTCCACAAATGGACCGGTTCGACCGCAGCGTCACAGCCTTAAAAAAAACGCTGTTTCATTAATAATTCTTTAGAAGCTTTTACCGGTAACCGAAGCCCAAAAGGGGCCTCATGGGCACTCAAAGGACGTCAACAAACTAGTTTTTAGACGGATTGATAAGGTCATCTATATGTGTACACCTATAATCTATACAAATAAATAAAATTGAAGTGTCTGTATGTAACAATGACCGATTTTGACGGGTCTTTCACTGGTGGTTTCGCTGATGATACAAGGAGTAACTAAGGCTATTATTTTTAGATTTATTATAAAAAATGTGACGAATCTTCCTTTTTTAAGAAATTAATGATTTCATCATCAGCCCGTTGCAGTCCACTGCTGGAAGATTGATACGAAATAAAAAAAAACACCGTAATTTTAAAATCCTCAAGAAATCATTATTTACTTAATTTCAAACATAGGTAAGTAACAGTTTAACGAAAAAAACAACACGAGACGATCTCTGTAATGATTCACGGGTCGTTGACCCACAATATTTGTGTATGCGTGACGCCTCCCCTATATTTAGAAGCGTACAGAATGACGTCGAAAATAGATTAAAATTGGTGACTGAATTCTACTGAATGAGACATCAGTGCATAAATATAATTAGATAACCATTTTAGTATAGACAGGGGGCTTATATTTCTCCGCGGTCTTTCAAGAAATACAAAAGCCCCCTGGGACATTTACAGGCTTCTAGGAGCGAACCAGGAATAGTAATTGTTCTTTTCTGATTTAAGGGATGAACAAACATCTCAACATGAAGTTGGTGCTTTCGTTGCATATGTATATTTGCAACTATGACACAATTTTGTTGACAATATTTAGTTGCAAGTATGCTCTTGTCATGAATGTAGCCTTTGATGGTATGGTCAAGTTTGATCAACCACCAAGCTACGTGGGGAACACTGGGCAAGCTGCTAAAGGATGAAATGCGAATATCTCACAATGTGAGAGGTCGAAGACTGTGAAAGGTGGAGAAACAAAAAATCGGTAAGCAGATCCCGAATGTCACCAGGTGCGACCAGGATTTACACTCAGAAATAAATGTTAATTCAAATATACATAACATTAGTATATGTCTGAAATATTTATATGCAAAGATTTTTACCAAAAGAAAAATATATATTATGTATATTTCTTCAACCTATAGTTATAGTGAAAAATATTATTAGTTTAGGTCTAGATACCACTCAGAACACTATTTTTATTATTACACTTTCTAGGCTCACCTTGCAGAAAGTTTCCAAAAGTTCAGTATTCGCTTCCAAGTCCCCATTCTTGAATGTATCAATAGCCTTGACGTAGTCCATAAACTTTGCAGTATCAGCATCACACCAAGGCTTGGGTAAACGACCTTCAGTTTCCTCAAACTTGTAGAGGGCAGAAAAGGCGATGTGTAACTGCTGAGGGTAGTCAAACTTTCCAAAATCGGAAATCACAAATTCAGGCTGTGCAAAGGATTCCTTTAAAGTTTTGAAGTGCAATTTCTGAGGCATCTTGACTTGTGTAACAATACCTCCACGAATATACTTGGACAATGTAGTTGTGTCACCAATACTGAAGGTGTATGGACCTAGTACTTTAATTTTACGTGGCTCACATCCATTGAGTTCTGTCATTCCTTGAACCTGTAAAGATATGGAAATTGTGAAAATGTGGTCAAGTTTTTAAAACAAAGCAAGAGAACCTGAGATGGGTTGTTAGGTGATGTTTAGTGTTTTAGAGAAAAGTACATACTTAATATAAATTTATAGAGCCTACAGTCATTTTATAAATGGGTACACGAATTTAGAATAATATCTCAGACAGTTTAGATCATATACTTCTTTGGATATTTTCAGTATTTTTTAAATTTCTTATTAACATAACTCAGTAGTGTTTTCTTTAACACAAATTTTGTGCTATTGTATTATATTTTAACCCTTTTCATAACCACTGCCTTTTTATGTAATAGCCAGTAGCCAGACAGCACATAGCCAGCCTTTTTTATCATTGCAAACATTGGTATATCATATACCATGATTCTTATAATGGTTACGCAGATGTACAGAATTTTAATAAATTATTTATCTAGACTCATAGAATAATCTATTCTATAAACAGCCGTGTCATGCTACTATTGCCATAATTTTAAAGTGTGACAACAAGTGATACATTTTTAACAATTGCATAATCTAAATAAATCTTGTGCAATGTTAAACAGGACTTTGGGCATATTGTCTAATTTACAATGATAGCGTTAAAAAAAATATTCAAGCTTTGCCAGCCACGTCATTTGTCATGATGGCTTGGCTGACAAAAGAAAACTAGTCATTTTTATATTAACATACACTAATTATGTTCATAAGTAAAGTCAATTGGTGCATTATGAATCAGCTGATAGACTCATCACTACATATTATAAAATAAATTCTGCATCTGTCTGTCCGTCTGTTTTCAACAAATTCAAAAGCTACTGTACTTATTTTTATGTGGCTTTTACCAATAAGTAGAGTAATTCTTGAAGAAGGATTTCGTATATATTTTTTGAAATTTTGAGTACATTGTCTAAAATAATATATTATAACAATATTTGTTGAAGATGTTGGGAAAATTAAGCCATGCAACTTTTCCACTTATATTATACTAGCTGACCGACGCAACCTCGTTTGCGTCTTTTATTGCCCGTAGCGAAAAATTTTCTCCCGTATAGTGTTGATTTTTTACACCTTGTGTCCGAAAAACCCCAATATCTTATGGAACCCCTTTTTTTCCAAAATAAAATATAGCCTATGTTACTCGTGGATAATGTAGCCTTCGAATGGTTAAAGAATTTTTCAAATCGGTCCAGTAGTTTTGGAGCCTATTCATTATAAACAAACATACAAACAAAGTTTTCCTCTTTATAATATTAGTATAGATATACATAGGCTATTTTATATTTTCCGTAAAGAATCCGTGCAAAGCCAGGGCGAGTAGCTAGCTAGCTAGTTCTTTTTATATGAAATTCATGATGCTACAAATAAAAATAGAAAACTGATGATGGTTGGTGATGTGTAATACAATTACTAATCTTGCATTAGATTTGAAGTTGCTTATCATTATAATGTAGTGAAAATATTTTTAAAACTTAAGCTGGCTTATTTAGTTTTTACATTTTCTTTTAGTAATAGGGGGCAAACGAGCAGATCGCCTGATGGTAAGCGATTATCACTTTCCATCCACATCCAGATCCGCAACACCAGAGACGACGAAACGAGAGTGTAGTCGGCCTTTGGGGGATAGGGTTGGGATATGGGTTGGGTCGAGTCCATGGATGCCGAAGCGTGGATCTCCCACGGTAAAATTTTCAGAATATTTCTCTACTGTTACTTCCCTTAAGAAACATGGCCAGAAATGTATGAAATGACTAAATTTTTGCTTACAATGTCTAGTCTAACTTATGTAAAATATAAGCTTATTGAAATTAACTGTGCACATATATATGTTATTAAATTAACATATTATATGTTTCTTAATTATGATACATTTTTAGATTAAGTATCTAATCCTAATCATTATTACATTTGCCTGTAAATTTTCCTATTATTTGTAGTAAACGAATGCTGCACATTACGCTAACCAAAGCAAAATTATGGTATGGTATGGTGGACCAAAACTGCCTTGTTAAGGAAAGGGCATTATAAGCTGTTGATGACCATGTTGAAATTTTACTTTACTAGACATGGACATAGGGCTCTCAGAAGAGACCTCTATTTCTCCATTTCATGTTTTAGTTGTAATTAAAGTAAGAAAAGGATGATACACCACAAAAGGATAGGAAGTGCATTAACTGAGGGTCGATTGCACTCAAAAAAATGTATGTAAAAAGATAATATTGTTTATCAGTCTGGTTTGGTCAATACTACATAAGAATTTTTTATTTCCGCAACCAAGTAATGAGGTCAAATGCCTAAACCCTTGTTTATCATATAATGTAACCCTTTAAGTGTGTAGATTAGAAACCCATTAGGTGCAAAAAACAATCATTCAATTTAGTTCTCTTTTTTAATGAAGGTTTTTAAGTCGGAACTAATTAATTAACAAAAAAAATTTGATTAACCAGTAAAATTTATTAATACTTTGAGATTATTCTTAGGACCTACAGCTGCCTACTACTCTATAGTTTGATAGCAATAAAAACTGTTTTTAAACATGTTTGTTTGCTGTGAATCAACAATTTTTCATTTAATTTTCAATAGCAACTGCAAAAATAGCCTAATCTCATTATGAGTTTAGTTTAGATATTGTCAGTATTTTTTTAATTTGATTTGACTGGATGATAATGCAGAGCCTAAATCCCTGATATTTTGACAGGTATTGATTTTAATATTTTATGCTCACACAAACCCGATTTGTGTAAGTTTCGGCCCTGAAGAGGCAATAGATAAACAATTGCATGGAGGTTAGGTTCATCAAAAGCTAAGCTGCTTTATACAAGCGAGCAAGCCATTTAAGCGAGCGAGTATTCTGATATTATACTTCTATACTAAGGTGGGTAGGTTAGTATAGTTTTTTTATTATGTAGCAGGCAAAGGAGCAGACGTATCGCCTGATGGTAAGCGATTACCGCCGCCCATGGACACCCGCAACACCAGAGGCGTTACAAGTGTGTTGCCGGCCTTTGAGTAGTTTGAAATTCTCGTTCAGATTTGCTCCTTTATAACATGTATCTACCTATTACATATATTATAAATTCCTCTTGAATCACTCAATATAAATTCGTCGAGTTGTTTAAAAGATCCAATCAAACAGACAATTGAAGCTATTTGTAAAGTCTAAAGAAAATATAATTTTAAAGGTAGCATTATATGAGTATAGTTTAAACAACTAAAACGGTATGCTTACAAACAAATATATGGGTGAAGCTAATGAACAGTGTTAAGAATAGAGCTTAATTTTCTTTACATAAAGTTTTCTCATATGGGATCCAATTAGTGGTTGAAAAAAAAAATTGTAAATGATTCTTTTATTCCAATAAGAATCTTTTACAATTTCTTTTATTTTTTAAACAAAATTTTAACAACAAATTTTAGTTTATTGATGACAACAACAGAAATACCACCAATGTCACTTTTTTTTGTTACATGAGCAAACCCCCACGGGCTGTCACCCCGCAGGGGTTTGCGACGGGGCAGCGAGTTAGGAATTAAACCAACTAAAACCACACGGCGTGCCACTCTGCGCCTGAGAAGTGAAGGATCCGGAAACACAACCAATGTCACCTTGTATTGACCCTTAGAATTGGCATGATTACTTCTACAGCAGTTTATTTTGAAAATATTTACATTACTCATAATTTATACCTATGTTAATGACTTGTTTGTTAGATTGTGTAAATATGCTAATCCATAAAACTAACAATAGAACCTTTTTTTTTCTTTTAGATAGTTTATAGACTACGGAATGATAAAGGCTAAAGAAATTTATAGCATACTATCACAATTAGGAGCTAGCCTGTTCCCATAAATGTAACTGCAAGCAAGGGCTAGTAAATTACATATTTTTAGAAGTACAAGTGAATCTGTGAAGTTGTTGCATGAAAATATTTGTGACTGTGTGTGTGTTGCAATATATATGATATGTTTTATGTTATATTAATGTATTACAAACCTCACTGAAAGTAACATAATCCCCATCCTCTAACCCATGACGGGTATCATCTAAACAGGTGACAACAGCTTCATACTCATGTGTGATGTCAGCAATCATGGCTGACACTGGGTTCTCGCCCGTCACATCAACTACTGTAAAATCAGGTCCAAAATCACAGAACACTCGGGAGAACAATCCTCGAGTGTCCGCGATAATTAGAGCTATGTTATTTGCATGTGTTATAGCAGATAAACGCTCCTGCTCAGCCCATGAAGCACCAGTAAGAACGACAACACGGAACTTGCGTAAAAACTCCTCCGTCAAAGGACCGGTATAAGATGTTGTAGGCACATAATGGTTCAACTCAGACAACTGCTCACAGGAAGCCAGAGCCCTGTTTTGGCCGATAGAATTTTCGCTGAGGTAGAATTGCGACGATAGATCAGTAATTGTGCAAGTCCGCTCATCGTGAAGAGTCACAGACTTGACTCCGCCGAGGATCACGTTTTTCGCTACCTCAACACCGAGACCCCCGAGTCCCGAAATAAGAACATCGGAACTGGCCATCCTCCGCATAGCATCATGTCCCAGGACGTAGAGCTGTCGCGAGTACAGACTCTCGTCAATCTCATCTTCCACACGCGTCCCATTGTTCGCCATTGCCGAGTTGTTGGAACGTGATTCTCCTGTATTCAGTTTCCGCTTTTTCGCCGGGGGGTCAACGGAATTATCGGCGACTTCAGCACTAGACATCGGGCACGAACGCGCACAATTTTGGCAAAATTTTGCTTAGCTTTTTTAAATTCAGAAGAAATAATCTTCAATTATTAGAAAGCGACATTCGCGCTTCGTCAAGGCCCGCTTACTCACTGTCTTGAAGTTAGTCGCGACTTGCGATGTACGTGGAAAATGACCTGCGGAAATGATATTTTGATTGGTTATTTGTCTGAGAGTCCAGTAATAATCTAGAACGTACTAATCTCCAACAGTCACCGATAATTTCACTTCGAATTGAAATATTATACCATCAACGACCGTCGAATAAGTTATACTTTTTCTATTTTTCAGTTTTTTGTAGTATGGGATTATACTTTTTTTGTTATAGCAACATTCACCGACTTGAACAAAGAGAAGAAAGAAGTCCAGAAGAAAACAGAAAATAAATGATGAAAAAAATGCACCATTTGGAAAATAATAAATAATTTCAAAATAATTAAGATTTATTCAGTAGTTCTACTTTTTGAAATGTGTTTGAATAAAACATTTAAACTGTAAAATCTACTATTAGGTTGAATTTCTAAATATTATTTATGGAATAAAAGTCATATTGTAGTATTTTCATAATTGAGGAATTTAATTATCCGGATCTTACTCCAAACCCCAAACTGTCACAACATAGTCAGAACTCAGAGCTCTTGAACTGCGGCGCTGTCTTAGAGGTAACCAAGACAGTTGTGTTATGTACGTGCGGATATTTGTGAATGTGATATAATGCGGTATAATTTATAGAAAAGATCTAGAAGTTTATTGAAAATAAAAAGAACTTAAGTTTATTTTTATAAATTTATGTTTTTTTACAACGAATACCATTGTATGGCAGTTAATGATGATAGGAAAGGTAGATAAAAGCTATCAGGTTATAGCATAACAATAATTGTCAAGATATCACATTCTCCATCAATATCGAAAATAAACTATTTTATTGTAGGCATTTACCTTAACTCGTCGGCTCGTTTAGTTATTTTTGCACGCAGAATAACTTACTGTGAAAGAAATTTTATTAATACATTCTAGAATCAAACTTACTTCTACTTATTCCACTATTTTAATTAGATTTACACCTGGCTGATTTTGCCTTATGGCATACTCAAAGATTGATGGTTAAATAAAATATTATTAGATCTAAAACTTTACAACTGTAGGTACATGGAAATAATAGTGTCAGTGTAAGGAATTCTCCCCAAAAATAAGGGAGATTGCATTTTGTGTCCACCACTGCTATTTCTTTAATTGGAAACGTATAAAGTTAAAGTTATAATATGTAATTATAAAATTCAAATTGCAACGTATTATGTATTTTGAAAGTAAAAAATTACCAATTATTAACCATTAAAGTTATAAACAAAATGATTATTGTATGTCTTCTTTATATTTAATGTCCAAATTCGTACAGGTGTTCCAGATCCCTAGAAATAGCAAAACCAGTTTTTTACACGACACGTAGTCTAAAAAACTTCATGGGTAACAATCTAGATAAGACTCCTATCATAGAAAAATGCAGGATGTATAAACTGACACGTGGAGTGTACAACTAAAAAACATATTGGTCAAACTGGAAGGTTTTGCATGCTAGGGATTGTAGGCTAAAAAGGACCGAGTCCCATTTTGCAAAACATTTGCTGTTAGAAAAGCATTCGTTTGATCCTAAATCCCGCTAATATTATAAACGCGAAAGTTTGTGAGCATGTTTGTTGCTCTTTAACGCAAAAGCTACTGATTGGATTTAGGTGAAACTTTACAATAATATAGCTTATACTTCAGAATAACACATCGCCTCGAGGCGTTACCTGCGGTCATTGTCGTATCACGGGCAACTGCAATTATATTACGCAATATTACAATTGTGCAATATTATTGACCGTTTTGGGCTAATGTTGAAGATTGTGGAATGATTGAACATAAATTTGAACGAGTTTAATTTCATTGCGCAATATTCTTTTATTGCATTGTGTACAGTCAATTTTGCACAATATTTTTAGTCTCTGTTTCGTTTGGACGTAGTACACATGCGAGTGATGCCGAAATAGCGGAAAAAGAGAGTTTATCCTCGAATGTATTCAATTATATAGAGAACTAGCTTTTGTTCACAGCTCCACTCGCGTATATGTCAGTTATCGCAATAAAAATTAGCCAATTATGTCCTTCCTCAGGAATCAAATTATTTCCACACTAAAACTGACTGAAATCGATTCAGTGGCTAAGCAGTAAAAGTGATACGACAGACAGAGTTATTTTCGTATTTATAATATTAGCATGGATTACCGTCTCTGTGAAATATAAAGAATTGTTTACGCAGATGCACGGTTCATAAAGTTAGGGCCTTACATTCTGTTAATTTTTCATAGACCTACCTACTTTAATATTTGCCTTTTGTTTACATGTCAGGTACTTACCTGCCTTCCGTACTTCTGTGTTTAGAACTTAGGTTTCTTAAAAGTTATGTTTGTAAAATTATGGCAGGCTGTGCTGTCTAGGTATTAGGTTACTACCTAGAACCTGGACAGCATTATTACCTAGGCAGTATTAGTCTTATTTGTATTATTTATTAGTAAGTAATAGTCGCGCAACTGAGATGAACTTGCTCGAGGGGCAGTATGCGCGCGCTTGCTCGGAAACAAAAAGATTTACATAGGTTAACAAATTTATTCGCTAAACCTATTCAATATCATTGTCATTAAATTTTGTAATTTCTTAATTGTAATTTATAACTTTAACTTTATTTAATTTTATAAGTTTTCAATTTAACAAACGTCAGTGTATATGCAAAATGCAGTGTATGTGTCAATCCAAATACAATCTCCCTAATTTTCGGGGCGAATTCCTTGCACTGATACACTATTATTTCTCTATGTACCCACAGTTTTAGATGTAAAAATGTTTTATATAACCATTAACCTTTGAGGATGCCATAAAGCGAAACCGATGAGGTGTAAACCTAATTAACATAGTGGAATAAGTACAAGTGAGTTTGATTCTAGAATGTATTGCAACAAGTTCCATCAAGTGACGACAATAGCGACAATCGAGATAATAAATTAGAATTTTGTTAATGGTCCACTAAAAGTTATCAAGTCATCTAAAATAACGTTGATTGTAGGACTAATACCTCTAACCGAGCATTTCTTATTTAAACATCTGAATGTCGGAAACGGCTCCAACCATTTTCTTCAAATTTATTATTACGGAGCCGATAAATCGATCAGGTTTTAAAAAATAACCAAAGAAAACCATCACTGGTTATCCAGGTACTCAAATAATTCAGCAAGATACACCTTATGTAATTGTGAAAATAAAAAGTATTTCTTATTATCATAGAGGTTGGATTCCAGCAGTTTTGCTAGAAAGTAGCCAGCCATTATTTTTTTCTGTCAACACAAAAACTGTCAAACGTCAATTTGATCAATTTGGTTCGCAGTTAACTTCAGAGCAAACAATCCATTTTGTTTCAATTCGTGGGTTCTATTTTGAGTTCACGACACAGTGTTGATAACTGGACGTACGAATATTGTTGTTGTCGTACTGATCGCGAGTGAAAGGATCTCGAGCAGCATGATTATTGTGTGAAACTGTTGATATATTGAAATATTGTAAAGTCTTATATTATTTTATTTTTAATCGTGTAGTGAAAAATGGTGCAGGATTACGTGTCTCCTGTAAGGGTACACAAATTTCCCTTTGAGATGGTGATGGCTGTAAGTATTTTTAATAATATCCTTACAATATTGTACGTACCTCGACATATTTACATATTTACTTTACGACAAGGTCAGCAGTGTAAATTTATGTTCAAACTTTTTAGAATGGTTTGGTGTTTTGACCATCACAATTTCTCAATCGAATGATTACTGTACCTTGCAACACTGCCTACCGAAATATTTACTTAGCGTGACGATATTTTCATGGTTTAATTTATAATGAAGTTTATTAGTTTTTGTTTTCCCATTCCAATCGAAAGAAATAAAAAAATCTGATAAGAAACTTATTTGTTTACAAAATACAATTTATTGATACCTAAGAATTTGCAAGTTTTTGTAACTTTAATACTTTTACAGACACTTTTGTTATTTAGTTTTATTATCAAAAACATACCTAAACATTTTGTGTCAACATCCAAAATATAATAAGTTCATTTTTCTTATCTATGACTATTAAAAGTTGAAACAACAAAAGTTTGAAATTGCTTTGCTTGTTGAAACATTTCCTTGACTGTAACAAATTAACATTTATTAATTTACACTTACTATATCCTGGCTATTCAAGGAAAATCATAGTCCAACAATTTTATACCTTAGATTTGTTGTGATTTTTCTGTGTAATACAGGATTATTTAAGCATGATTGCGGTTTCAAAAACTTTTGTACCACGGAGGCGACAAGAGGCAGATTGCTGGATTTCCCATCACTAACTCAGGGTCTTTCCATTGTCTTGATCTGTGATTGCCATAACGGCTTTATTAAATCATATGGTAAGCGTTCATGGCATCCTGTCTTACCAGCATAAAATATTTAATGAATCTTGTGTTCTTAGAGATTATACTCACATGTGTATTTGATTTTTTTTTTCTAAAGAAAGGTTTATTCAGCTTAGTCCAGCTGTGGACTATTTAAAGTTGTGATGTTATGATGACCATTTCAACTACTTATAGTACAGTGAATTGGGCCTGACCTGATGAAATCAATTAACCGCTAAATTAGGTAGAACCTCATGATCCACTGCATAATTTGAAATTTTTGATACTCCATGGATTTTAATAGCAGAGCCTTACTTATGCACATATTGTCCAGGTTTTACCAGAGTAATACCACAGCTTTACAGGAGTCAGAGATCCTGATCTCTCTGCTGAGAACCTGACTCTTCTGCTCATTTACTGTCTCATCATCTTAGCCTATATTATTTCCAAGTTTATTTGGGGTCAGCTACTAGTTAGCCAGTTTTACCTGAATATCAAGTTTTTCCATGGAGTGACTGACATCGAACCTCCACAACTCTGAGGGCGAATTGAATTCGAAATTTGAACTAGTCAGTATATTTGACGACACTCACTTTCTAATAACAATTGCTAGAGATGTTCATGACCATCGGGACCGACGGCTTAACGTGCTCTGCGATTGCGCGTGAAAAACGGACAAGGTTTCATTTTCAGGACTTTCATCAAGAAAACCTCAATAATACTTTCGACCTGACTCGAGATTTTGATCGGCAGTCGCATACTCTAACCGCTAGATCAACGAGGTATCGTGTGATCCGGCTGGTTGCCATTTCATAAAAATAAAACGAGATTTCATTTGTCGCCTGTACAATAAAAATCGGTTTCTTAAGAAATACTTCATCCCTAGCACTGTGTTTGCAAAATTTTCTAACCATCATAATATGAAGAGTACGACAGCGTATCAAATACGAAAATCAGTAAACAATCACATGTATTTACTGCTTGTGATTACAGATTACGTATTTTTTTAACCCTTATCAGCTTTTATCTGTTATATTTATCACGTGTTTCCTTTATTTTGTTTTTGATTGTTATCTCACAAACAGCCGTTATTTACGACGTTTAGTATGTTTGATTAATGTCACATGTAGATTGGAAAGCTGTGAAATAAATAAGCTGTATCGATAATAGAGGAGTTTGATAAGCTTGATACTCGAATTAGTGACCCGAAGCGAGACACTACCGCCAGCAGGACATTTGGGTAGGCCGGGGAAACACTCAAAACCACCAGAACCATACTAAATATGAACTTATATTACAAGCCTAGACTATACTCACATTTACATACACAAAAGAATTCAATCCAAATTAAAAAAAAACGTACTACGAGTATTAAAAAAAATGTCTAACATTTTCACACAAAACACGTACCTAGTTAAAAACTGGAGTGAGCTTCATCAATCCCTAGCAAATTTGTCATCTAAATATTCCAAAACTGTGTAATAAGCCTTTTCACTTAGTTTTTGTTTTACTTTTATATTATACATATTTTACTTTTATACAGTCAGTACATTATGCCAGTGCTTTAACTGATGTTAACCTGGCAGAAAAACCTGGCGAAATCTAAACCGCTGACTTTTATATTGTAAGCAGACACTATGAAATGATTTCAAGAACATTTCATACAGGTATAAAATAAGGGATAAGCGGTTCTATAAAACTAAGTCATTTTAAAAGTTATCACGAAATAATCACGCGAACGAAGCTGTTGGCAATAGCTAGTTAGTTAAAGCGGGAGTTACCCGGGTAAAATAAATCGTAAGTTTTATGTAAACGATGTCAACCCAGATTTAATGAAATATGTAGACCAACAATAAAAAACTCATAAAATTATCATGTCTGAACATTTCACGCATATTTTCACGGCCACATAAAACAATACGAGTATATGGGCTTGTTTCGTGTTACCATGCTCACGACGAGATTTTAATAGCAAACGTTTTATGAACGTATTACTTAA
Organism: Spilarctia lutea; assembly: GCA_916048165.1. NCBI lineage: Eukaryota > Metazoa > Arthropoda > Insecta > Lepidoptera > Erebidae > Spilarctia > Spilarctia lutea. The sequence continues at coordinate 1,156,119 of OU696480.1, forward strand.
TGCTGAGAATGAAGGCAGTCTAAATTTTTGGCTGCTTATTTTTTTTTTATTTAATAGGGACTTAACGAGCTGACGTATCACCCGCAACACCAGAGTTGTCACAAGTGTGTTGCCGGCCTTTAGAGGATGTCGGAGAGATTGGGGTATGGGTCCCGGTATCTTTACTCACTCGGTGCAACCCAACGCAAGCGCTATTTCACACCGGTTTTCTGTGCGGTCGTGATATCACTTCGGCCGAGCCGGCCCATTCATGTCGAAGCGTGGCTCTCCCACGGATCGGCTACAGAGATTGTTGGCTGGAATAAATCTCCCTTACATACGAGTAGTATAAAATGACATCGCTTCCCGTTCCCGTGTGTTTACAGTTTTGAAACTTCGCGATGGATTTTAATGCGGTTTTCCTCAATAGATACAAAGAGTGATTTAAAAGGAAGGTACCCATGTGAAAACGGGGCATGTGACTAGTATTAAATAACAAAATATTTTGTTATAAAACAGCAGTTTCTAATCTAAAAGTTTAAAGAGGGGACTCCAGAAGCCGCCGATGCGTTCCTGGAGCTCCCCTTGACTGCCGAGGTAGGCCGCCGCGGGGTTTAGTGGGTAGACCGGTCTTCCGGGAGTCCCACACACGCCCTTCGTCTCCCCATGAAGGGTATGGTGCGAAAAGCATTCCCCGCGTAAGAAAAAAAAAAAAAAAAAGGTGTATGAAACTTAAATCACATTCGTTCACAGTTTCAGATAGAGTGTTTATTTCGGATATTCGGATTATGAAACTACATAACTTCCTTTAATGATACTATTGGTTATAAAACACAAAAAAATGTGAACTGAATGTATTTATGTAAATCGTTTAGAGGCCTCATAAGTGCGTTGCCGGCCTTTGGAGGATGGGGAGGGGGATCGAGGGAGGGGTTAAGGTATGGTCCTCCGACTCCGGTCAAGCCGGCCGATTCATACTGAAGCGTGGCTCTCCCACGGTATCCAGCTTAAACACTTTATATATACAAAAGAATATCGTTTGTTTCAAAACATCTCAACCGCTTTAAGTAGGGATAGCTCAAAGGAAATTGTTCTTAGACTTAAGACAAAGATATCGAGGAGACTATGAAAGTATTTGAAACGTGCTGAACGCACGGAGGATAAGGACTCTGAAGTGGTAGTGGGCCGGTCATGTCTCCAGGCGGACTGATGGTCGCTGGAGCCGACAAGTGTTACAGTGGCGACCACGATTAGGCAAACGCTGTGTAGGGCGCCCTGCGGCACGATGGATCGACGACTTCAGGAAAGTGACTGGCGGCGGGTGGATGCGGACTGCCCGGGCCTTCGTTCAGCAGTGGACGGCAATAGGCTGACGTGAACGAAAATTACAACCAAAGCATCCTACACTAGTCTACTGTTGGACATAGAAGAGACCTCTCCTTCGAAAGGTCATCCTCGTCAGACAGGTCGGTTGAAAGGGTTTGTGTCAAGTTTTCCTTCTCTTTGCAGTGCTCCTTAAGTCGACTCTAACAACGCTCACAGATTAAATAGGATAGGAGGTTACATTTGAAAAGGATGTAAGTTTGGGATTGCCAATGTTTATTAATACATCTTTATTACCTTGCAATAAAAAGGAAATGAAATCTTGAAATAGAACGGCTGTACCGAATAAATAGATTCCACTCATGTTTATTATTTCGAAAACTGGCATTAGGTATACAAGTCTTGTACTTAAGATGGTATCTTGTACTTATATACTTACAGTAAGTACTATTGGGCAATATAAATCTGTCTTCGTATATAACCTGTACGTGATATCGTAACATAAGATATGTTGAAATCTCTACCAATGTAATAAAAGTGTAGGGTTTGTTGTGTTAATCTTACAAACGTGGTCTTGTAAAGTTGTCGATATCCCAGTAATATTTTAAATCACCGACTCGACTAAAAATTGGTGGAGGTTCTCATCAACAGTCTTAACAGTCCACTGCTGTACAAAGAAATAAAGTACTGGCTTTGTTAAATATGGCGGCCAGACCGGTTGGTGTAGGGTTTGTTTCATGTGGGTCCGGTCGTGTTAATAACTGCAGTTCCCGGACCCCTCCCTTCTCAAGTGCAGAGTGGCACACCGTGTGGTTTCAGTCGGTTCGATTCCGACACACCGCCCCGCCGTACACACGCTTTGTTCCATGTTTTCATGATTTGTATAGGGTCTTTTTCTTCGCAGTGATTTTGTTCTGAGTAATTTGCCTCCTTATTCGCCTCTTCAACCCTCACTGGGTGAAGAGGACAATATGCTCTTAATCCGTTTGTTACCTAAGAACTGCGACGTCTATAAACTGATTTGGAAAATTTGGAAGGTTTTATTTGCCAGTGATTGGTTAGATTACAACGTTATAGGAGATTAGGTAGGTATTTATCTAATATCTCACTGAATATTTTGCTATACGTCGGTGCTTCCAAAATGCGCAGTTTTTTTTATCGATACTGATAAAAATTTGATTGCCGGGTCAGAACCTTTTGGCGTATATTTATATAGTAGCTATTGATGTGTTTTGATAAAACGAATGAGAGATACATAACTCTTAGTATATTAATTACCTGTTTCACAATAATGGCCATTTCCAGTTACAGGAAGACAAACCTGATTTATTTAAGATGATGCTGATATTCCAACCGATACATACATAATGTGCATTAGGATGTGTAAATTTTTATATCATGGCAGGCCCAATATTTATGTAGCTAATTTTACGTAATTTCTAAAATATGTATATTTTTGTTATGTATGGGCCTCCCAAAGTGACTCTACTGGAGCAGAATCCAAGAGTGGTGGTCACCAAATAACACAAATAATGCATAATGACCCATACCATGGCATTGACTTGTGATAAAATTTATGAAACCTATTTCACCCGGACTATTATTACGAATCTATTGGGATATGGGCCACCGGTATCCTTACTCACTCGGTGAAATACAGCGCAAGTGCTATTTCACACCGGTTTTCTGTGAGGCCGTGGTATCACTCCGGTCGAGCCGTCCCATTCATGCCGAAGCTTGAAGCAAACATACATACTGCCAAAACTATTTCCCTTCCCTTTTTAGCTTAGCCGTAGTCGGGTACAAAAGGACTACAAAGAATTTACTTGACGTATGTATTATTAGATCGCTAAAGTTTTTGACCTATACTTATGTGTATTCTACCGTTTCTCGGCGTCGGCGCTAGCCATACGTCGCGTATCGTGTGTCTGTCCTCGTGATCACTCGTAACTGTATCTTGCGAATCAAAACACCTACTTCAGAGTTTCAGAGTATTAAACTTTATCATCTTTGAAGAAATAAAGTGGTTTGATAGGCAATTTCTGATACATAATTGGCCTTCTATCTGGTCTCTATGCTTTACAATATACAGTTTCTTGGTTGAGCAAGAAGGCTCTTATCTGGACATCTAGAATATTCAAGTAATTTTACTTATTTTACAACTGGCCTTATTTTTACGTCCATTGCTTGTTTTTATATATATTCAAGATTTAAGATTTCACTCAAGTGTAGGTATAGGTGTTGCGGACTGAAGAGAATTATCTATAGTGTGTATACTGCTCTCTAACTCGTATGCAAGTGTTTCGTGTCGATTCCCTTTGCAATCGCTAAATCGCCTCTATTCTCTTGTATTTTGTGACTTATCGTTGCGAGACATCATTCTCATATATTTATGAGTTTTTCAATAACATTAACGTTTGTAGAATGCAAACTTGGACGGTACTAACTACTTAAAGAATATTGTTGCTTGATGTCGGTTTTAAACATCTTACTTGTCACCTACCGCTGTCTTTATTATGCATGGCCCTGCCAAAATGACTATTGTGCCTGATGGAAAGCATAAGCACCCACACCATGGTGGTCTAGAAATGCTTCTGCCTCATTAGGCCTCCGCTCTCTCACTCACCCACGAAACACGACAGCACGAACGCTGTCATTTTCCGTTGATCTTTTGTACGAGGGTAGTACCGTTCCGGTTGAACCGGCCCGTTCAAGCTGAAATCAGCGTGGCTCTACTACCTTAATGCCTGCTTTAAAATAGCATTAACTCCTAAATACTAGTATTCTTATAGTGTGCGTAATAAAGTCGTATAAATAAATGTATGGTGAGCCATGCATCATGATTTGTTGGGAATCAGTTGATTGAATAAGTTTCTTTTCTATTGATTACTGCGCACACCACTTCCGACATCAAACCAATTTATTTCAACGACCGTATAACCCAGAATAACAAATTAAAATCAGTCGTGACGATGACCCCATACAAATAAAACAATTAATAAACTAGGTTATCGTATAGTTTCCTTTTCACCTAAAGCAAGATTTTTCTGTAGATTAATTTAAACATACTTAATTGAAGCACTCATAAAGTTTTTAAGTGACTTCCCAAACGGTCCTAGTACCAGCTCAATTGTTTCGAAACTAGTGTTATTGGTGTCCTTGGGGATATGAAATTTTGCTGGCAATTTTTCATACTGCTTAGTTATGAAGGAAAAGTGATGTACAGTGCTTAATATCATTATTGAGCAGTAAAAACATGTGGCGACTTCCACATATAACACAACAATAACCTACTACAGCGCCATCTACCGGAGATACACTGAACTACGAAGTAACGCACTACACGGAGTAACTACAAATCCTGAATCGCGCAATAAATAGTTCTCGCACCGATTATCATATATGCATCCCGCAAAGGCTGGCAACGCTTATCGCTTACCATGGGGCGATACGTCTGCTCGTTTGCCCGCTACAACATAAAACAAAATACTTGCATTATCATAATAACTCAAGTATATTTATAATGGTAAAATCCCTTCATAACCACAAGTTTATCCGCAAATCTTTCTAAATACAGATGTACTTTATCATTCTGGGTATTTCCTTATTCTTGCTGTTCTAGATTCTGCGAAGATTTGCCTAATCTGATTCGTATACCTACACTAAGTTGTTAGAAAGCAAAGTCATTGATGGTATGTCAGAACAACTAATTACTACTAATAGACGGTAATTAGAGCGACCTAGCCGAATGGTTAATTTCCATTGCTTATACCTATTGTGTTTTACTCGTATATTTTTGTATCTCTACTAACAGAATAAAACCCACTTGATGGGTTAGCGGTCAACCCAGCTTATCATTGCATGTCATTTCTAGTTCATAAATATATTTAATAATAATAATAATAAATATTCCGGACATCTAACACACAACGCCATCTAGTCCCAAGCTAAGCACAGCTTGTGTTATGGGTACTAGACAACTGATATAAATACTTATATACTTTTTTTTGTAAATACATACATATTATACATAAAAAACACCCAAACTCCGAAACAATTATTTGCCTATGCCTATGAATCGAACCCGAGACCTCAAGCTTAGCAGTCGCATACGCTACCACTACGCTACAGAGGCAGTCAATTTAATATTGTAGTTTCGTTACACTGCTCGCGTGTACGTCGGCTATCGTGATATTAAGTAACCTATGTCCTTTCTGACAAATCAAAGTATCTCCATGCCAAATTTCATTAAAATCGAAGTAGCTGTTTATCCGTGAAAGCGTGACAGATAGTCAGACAGAGTTTCTGTCGAATTTCTGATATTGGAATGTCTTATAGGTTAACCTTACTTTAACCTGCCTGCGTTTGCGCATTTTGCATAGATTTAAAACGTTCTCCTAATAATAATTAAAACGTCGTAAGTACTTTATATATTATGTATTTCTTTGTTTATTAATGTATTGTGTATATGTGCTGTTTATTTGTATATTATAAGTGACATTGGTAATGGAAATAAAATGTGTTGTAATTATATTATTAAATAAATATAAGTTTTTACTTTTCCTTAAACCTCGAGTAGGTGCTGTTGTTAATATTTAAATTTTAGGACACATCGTGTAAAATAAAATACACTTTTTATACACTTAGAAATATATAAGTTAGTCTTTTGTACCCTGAATAGTATAGTTAGTAAGGTGCTAAATTGTACTAATCCTGTATCTCGGATGTTATTTGTGAATCATAGAAGTAAATATGGCTCATATGTTACATACATAATACACATATAATATACCTTTTTTCATGTGGTGACTGATTAAGTAAATTGACTAAGAAATTTACCAACCCTTTTAATCCTTTGGGTGACGTAACAGCGTACTACGAGATAAACTATAAATAAAAATTTCAGACCTCTAACTGACAACGGCATCTAGTCCCAAACTAAGCGGAGCTTGTATTACGAGTTCTAGACAACTGATATAAATACACAAATACTTTTTTTTTGTAAATACATATATCTATACTAATATTATAAAGATACTTACATACAAACCTTTCCGGTTTGTATGTAAGTATGTTTGTAACGAATTAGCTTAAAAAGTACTAGAGGGATTTTAAAAATTCTTTCACCATTTGAATGCTACATTATCACTGATTAATATAGGCTATTTAAATTGTAAGGAAAAAAAACAATAACAAACAATATGTAAACTAATAACTGCAGGTAACACCGCGAGGTTCAGCTAGTATGTTATACATAGAAAACACCCAAATTCCGAAACAATATTTGTAGATCATACAAACATTTAATCCGACCCGGAAATCGAACCCGAGACCTCGTGAACACCAGCAGTATACGCTACCACTGCGACACCGAGGCAGTCAAAGGAAGGACAGAAGGAAAACTTGACACAAACGCCAACACAGGGGCACTCTCTGTTCCCTCACTCTCATTATTCTATGGGCGGGCTATCCGACCGGGGCTCTCCCTGGGTACTGATCTCTATCAGTAGCGGGACCGACGGCCTTTCGTGTATAAGATAGTAAGTGTGAATATGCCTGAATCACCTATATTTTAAACATATCTTCCACGGCCTCTGGGCCAATCTTCCTGTGTAATAAATTACTGGGACTTATAAAACCTTGCTACATCCTTGATGACACGTAAATAGATGGTGTTTTTTTCAGTCAGCTGATTGTCAGTGTCAGCTGTGCTATGCGGAAACGGTGTTCAATGACCTTATAACAGATGCGTGTGATACCGTAGCGGTTTATTAAACAGCCGCGGATGTAGCGGGTAGGAGATTAGGTTTGTTTTTCATTTTCATTTTCATTGCACTGATTACTGCGAATAAAGGATATTATATGATATGTAATTGTTGTAAATAAACTGCTGTGATATGATTAATATAATCTTACTATATATAAATCTCGTGTCACAATGTTTGTCCTCAATGGACTCCTAAACCACTTAACCGATTATAATAAAATTCGCACACCATGTGCAGTTCGATCCAACTTGAGAGATAGGATAGTTTAAATCTCAAATTATAGTCGCAATTTTAATTTATTGCTAATTATTTGTCTGTTATTATTTGACAGTCACAATTATCTGTTAACTCCAAATGATTCTAACAGATGTCGATACCTTTCGACTGGGTTGAGTAAGTAATCAATAGATGGCGCTGCTATGGTAAATCTATAGGCTATATTTTATTTTGGAAAAAAATAGGGTTCCGTTAGATATTGGGGTTTTTCGGACACAAGGTGTAAAAAATCAACCCTATACGGGGGAAAATTTTTCGCTACGGGCAATAAAAGACGCAAACGAGGTTGCGTCGGTCAGCTAGTCTCTTTATAAATATTTAAAGCTTTAAGTGGGTGTTTCTCACATTGGTACAATATAGAGTAATATCGAGGGTTACCGAGGTATGTGGTCTATAAAAAAAGGAAAGAATATAGACAAGGTATAGGCCATTCGCTTAGATACGGTCACCATGTACGCGCCTTCGTCGCACGTGCGGTAAACCGCCACATAATCCGGCCCTTTTCCGGCGTACACCCAGAAACAAGTATGACTTTTACACAAAAGTTTACGCCGTTGTATGAATTAATATACTCGTATTTCACAACACTAACCACAATTGCGTGCGGCTGCACCGACACTATCTAAACGAACGGACTATATAAATAAAAAACACATATTTTATTAAGTTAATTCCCGTAAAGTCTACTTAATAATTATGTGTAACAATAAATAAATAAATAAATATTTCGGACATCTAACACACAACGCCATCTAGTCCCAAGGTAAACAGAGCTTGTGTTATGAATTACTAGACAACTGATATAAATACTTACATACTTTTTTTTTTGTAAATACATACATATTATACATAAAAAACACCCAAACTCCGAAACAAACATTTGCAGATCATACAAATATTTGGTCCGACCCGGGAATCGAACCCGAGACCTCAAGCTTAGCAGTCGCATACGCTACCACTACGCCACCGAGGCAGTCACAATGCATAACAAACAGATTTTTATATATTTTTATATACACGCTTACCCAGAGCCATTGCTGGTATTACTTAATGCTGATTTTGCTACCCAACTTCTTCATGATAAAAACACGTATGTGCTAATCTAGTTTACCATCTATTTCTGTACCAAATTCCATCTAGATCCGTTCAGATGTGTTTTCGTGTATGTAACAAACATCCATCCTTATTGTACATAATATATTATTTAATCGGTATCGCATACCACAGGTTTCCGCACGTGAATATTTAATATAAACACTATATCAATGCCGCGTGTTTCTCATATCAGATATAAACTCACGTTCTTACGTTTAATTATACATATATTTATTATTTACTATGTCAGGATTGATATATTATGAATAAGTTTATCGCTACTTGTGGAATGTCAGTTTTGCAGTTGTGTTGTAACACAACTGCAAAACTATTTGAACCGTTAATACTGAAGAATAGAGTTTATTTTCAATTAATTTATAATTGTAACATACATACTTCTAATGTGATATTACGCTGTTAGGTTATATTAGTTCCTCAAACGTCAAGTTGTGTGAAATAATGAATTGTGACGTCATAACTTATTATTTTTTTGCCAAAAATATAATTTTAAAAATTGGTAAAAAAACACGTCAAATCGAAAACAGTAAACAAAAGAATATATATAATGTCATATGTACCTAAAAAGTAGAGTTACTTTAAGATGGGAATCTTTCATGTTTGGGATTTTTCGTTCGAAAACATATGTTGTAATATAAACTGCAAATATTTACAAAGAAAATCTTATACGGCCTTGTTGCCACTGCCAGCTTAGTCAAATATTTTTATAGATGATGAAAAAATTCTTTGTGTACACAGTTTTTAAACAAATTAGACCAAACATTCGCGACATCATACTTGTTACTTATGAAATGGGGTCGTCCCCGGTGTCTCTTTGATTTGCCCTTTTTCCACTAATCCTACTTATATTATAAACGCGAAAGTTTGTGAGAATGTAAGTGAGTATGTTTGTTGCTCTTTCACGCAATAACTTCTGAATGGATTTTGATGAAACTTTGCAATAATATTGCTTATACATCAGAATAATACACAAGCTACAATTTATAAAGGTACTGGCTTCGCCTCGCGGCGTTGCCCGCGGTTATTGTCGTACCGCGGAGTTCAGCAAGTCCTATTATAAATTCGAAGGTTTGTCTGGATTTAAATTTAGATGTTAGTTATTCTTGATGAAGATAAAACTTTACAGGAATATAGCTTATACACCAGAGTAACACATAGATTTCTAGTTATCTCGATAACAGACATACACACAGGCGAAGCCGCTAGCAAAGGCTAGTTGTTTATATCCATACAAATATTATAAATTCTCAAAAGTAACTCTGTCTGTCTGTCACGCTTTCACGGCTAAACTGTTACCCCGAATGAAAATTGGCATGGAAATACTTTGATTCTTGAGGAAAGATATATGCTACTTTTTACCAAGATAACCATGATAAATGCGGGCGAAGCCGCGAAGAAAAGCAAGTTATAATTAAAAATTAATTTACAAATATTGACTGCACGGTTGGCCTAGTGGTTTAAGCAGTCACTAAGCCCCTTGCTTCTGCGCCAAGTGCCGTGGGTTCAAATCCCACGTGGGACATCACTTTGTGTGATCCACAAAATGTTGTCCTGAGTCTGGGTGTTCTTTGTGTCCGTTACATGTATGTTTGTAAAGTTCCCCGCGACACAGGATGTATATTCCTAAAACGGGAGTTGTCTTAAAAAAAAAAATAAAAAAAATGTTAAAAACGGAAGATACACATATTTATATTAGTTTAATAGTACTGATGTTATCTCTACGTGTATGTCAGTTATGAATGTCAAATTTTGTCGTATCTTTGAGATAAATCCTTGTTTGCTTGACTGATAACACTGAGCGATGCCTTCAGAACTGTCTTTCCATTCTTTCTTGTCTTTGTCACATTTATCAATTTACTTATTAATTTTGACAGCCTCGGTGGCGCAGTGGTAGCGTGCGACTGCTGTGCTTGAGGTCTCGGGTTCGATTCCCGAGTCGGACCAAATGTTTGTATGATCTGCAAATATTTATTTCGAAATTTGGGTGTTTTCTATGTATATCAGTTGTCTAGTACCTATAACACAAGCTCTGCTTAGCTTGGGACTTGATGGCGGTGTGTGTTAAATGTCCGAAATATTTATTTATTTCCTTGCGTTAAATATTATGTCAGGTTAACTACTCCACAACACGGCTGAATATCGATTTACTGCGTGTGGAGCTACTGCCATTAGAGCTCCATTACCCATAATTTTAAGCTCCAACTACTTGTAATGATTTCTGCAGATGTATGTTGCTTATGGCTACCGAGACCGATGGCTTAACGAGCTCTCCAACGCACGGAGGAGTCTTAACGTGTTAAGATGGTAGTAGAGCCACGCTGACATCAGCACGACCGGGTCGATTCGACCGGGGCAACACTACCCTCGTAAAGAAGATCAACGTAACAAGCTGTCATGTGTCGTTGGTGGTGCGAGACCAAAGGCCCAATGATGCAGAAGCATCACTAGGCCGCCATGGTGTGGATCACCATGCTGCATTGTTGCAGTGTCTGCATTAGCAATGAGTATGGTGACCACCACTCTTGAATTCTGCTTATGCTTTACATAAAAAAGAAGAATGATCACCGATCCATAGACTAATCTGGCTAGGATTGCCTAACTTTGCAAAATGGTAACTCACTTAGTAACAGCCATTTACATATTAAAATTTATCATATCATTTCAATTCACCAATTCATCATTCACTCATACGTTTTGTATAATGTTTTTGTAAACATTTTTTTTATATATCGGTGTCGCATACCTATTTCCCCAACTTGGCTGCTGCCAGTAAGTTTATGCCCTCTGGCTTTAACATTCCATACATAAATATGCGATTATCTTGTAAGTGTTGAATAAATAAAGTGCACACCTGTGTGCGGATTGGCCCATATCGCGGATGGTTGGCGCTCCTTGGGGGAGACCTTCGTTCAGCAGTAGACGGCGATAAATCTCTTTCTCGAGTACATTGAATCACTAAAACGTTTTCAACACATAGCGGCGTGTTCATGCACAATTTGGCTAGATTTACAAACTAGTCGTATCGAATGCAAATTATTCAAGTCAAGGTCAGAAATTGATCGTGTCATATCAAATCGAGTGAAATTGGTTCGTGGACGCCTATTGGTCCGTTTTGTTAAATTAGCCTGCCTGCAGACGGTATGCTTAGAGGATTTAGAGGTGTTACGTCTGTCCTCCAACTTTCCTGTAAATTGTGAATACAATTTCAGAGAAGCTCGTCTGATTTGAATAACGAGTGAGCTCATTGATAGAATTTGGTTTTCAGATTTTATATGGTATGTGCAAATTTACCATGGGACAGCCACGCTTCGGCATGCATGGGTCGGCTCAACCGGTGTGATACCACGGTCTCACAGAAAACGGATGTGAAACAGCGCCTGCGCTGTGTTTCACCGAGTTAGTTAGGATACCGGAGGCCCACACCCCTATCAAAGGCCGGCAACGCACTTATGACGCCTCTGGTGTTGCGGGTGTTCATGGGCGGTGGTAATCGCTTACTATCGGGCGATACGTCTGCTCGTTTGCCCGCTATAACATAAAAAAAACTCACAGTGGTGTGACACTAACTCTTTTTAAAAAGAATGGTGGTTATGTTTTTGAGACAATATTTGTTATGAAGTCGTCATCTTTCTTACAGAGGTCTATTCAGCATAGAGATTAAAATCTTAGAATAAGTGCTAATTTAATTCTGAATGTGTGCTGTGAATTTTGCATATACGCTGATTAGCGAATGCTGATCGCATTCGCATTTGTAATATTGTATCTAGTAGAAGCCGTTTAAATATATCCAGTTCACCTTGACTTATCCGTGGCGCATGCCGATGGGAATTTCAAGGGCATAAACGTCATATGTTTAGAAACTATCGTAGACTTAACTTTAGTTCATTTCTTCCATCGCGTTCATTTTGATGTTCTACCAAATTAAGTATACTATATGCCTTATGTGTTGTGTCGAAAAACATACAAATCCGTTCAACCATTCTGACGTCATTGAAGTTAAAAACGTTGAAACATAGTTTCGGCATTTATTGAACTTCACTTGCCTTACAACATCTAAAAGTAATTGTACTAAACATTCTGACAAAAACCCTAATCAAGAGTTAAGAGTCCCCAAGAGCTCGACTGCCAACCGCAACAGGTCGCTATCCTTTCTTAAAGATCTTTATCCTGTCTGAGACAATTCTTCATTATCATCATCAACAGTTTTTAATAGTTCACTGTTCACTCACTATACATAGGCGTTTGCTTAGAACGGGGGTATTGACTGGCCATACCACGTTGACTGTTTGTTTCAAGTTTTCCTATCCTTGTTATCTAGAAATAGAGAATAACTATGAATACATAATTCTAATCATATTGCATCGTTTTATGTGCTGATAGTCTCGTGTAAGGCCCAGTCTACAATCGTTGAAGCAAAATACACCAGTTCGGACCGCACGATGTTCTTGATGCGCCAAACTTGTTTATAAAACCGGTCTGCAATGCTACTTGCCTGGTTTGTATCAATTCAAAATCAAATTAGCTTTATTTATTATATATTATTATAATGTCTATATTATATTGCAGTCCATTGCTAAACCCACGTCTCTCCCTACGCGCACCGTAGTCGAAGATACATTTCTCTCTTACTTCTCTTTGCAACATTGTTGATTTAGAAATAAAATGATAGTTATCTAGAGATGATGATTTCTTTGTTAAATTGTGGCCCACCATTACATCAACAGCCAGTCCATTGATGGATATAGGATAGGCATCACCATCGGCTCTTACTTTGTAGACACTAAAATATTATACAACAAATGTACGTCAACTATATTCCCGCACAAGAAGCGCCGACCTATTTACAATTTGATAATACAGGTTCACAGATAAAACAATCGCATACCACAGAAGCACCTTATCTACACTATTGTTAGTAATACTTTGAACTTTTATATTAACAGATAAAGCATTATATACGTGCTAAACACAGTTTGAGTAACTATGTTTTCCGCTATACTCAGATATAATAAAATGTTATATTTGTACTATACATGCTTACGATTGCCATCATTGTGGTACAAGTAGGCCAAAACAGCAGTCTGATATAATGACCCGCATTCAAATATTTACAGTTCTTTGAAAAAAAGGGTCAAGAGTCATCAATTGAAGTATTCTCGTTACGTTAATGACCTTCGGTTTCCTCTTACCTTTAGAATTGTTGTAAATTGTTTGTGTTGAGTCCACTTAGCCTAAAGTTAAATGTACGGAATTAAAATCCGGATAACTAACTGCCTCGGTGGCGTAGTGGTAGCGTATGCGACTGCTAAGCAAGAGGTCTCGGGTTCGATTCCCGGGTCGGACCAAATGTTTGTATGATCTGCAAATATTTGTTTCGGAGTTTGGGTGTTTCCTATGTATAATATGTATGTATTTACAAAAAAAAAAGTATATAAGTATTAATATCAGTTGTCTAGTACCCATAACACAAGCTCTGCTTAGCTTGGGACTAGATGGCGTTGTGAGTTATATGTCCAGAATATTTATTATTATTATTATTATTATTATATATCTTTAGTTCATTGAAGTATGGTCATATTCAAGGTAGTAGAGAAACGCTGGTTTCAGCACGAACGCGCCGGCTCGACAGGCACGGTACTACACAACACTACTAATCCTGAATCGCGCAATACATGTTCTTTTTTTTTTTTTTTATTGAATAAGTGGCAAACGAGCAGACGCATCACCTGATGGTAAGCAATTACCGCCGCCCATGGACACCCGCAACACCAAAAGCGCCACAAGTGCGTTGCCGACCTTTGGGGGATGGGGAGAGGGAATGGGGGGCGGGGTTGGGGTATGGGCCTCCGGTATCCTCACTCACTCGATGAAACACAGCGCAAGCGCTATTTCACACCGATTTTCTATGAGGCCGTGGTATCACTCCGGTCGAGCCGGCCCATTTATGCCGAAGCGTGGCTCTCCCACGGAAAAAATCGTTCTCGCGCCGATTAGCATACATACAACATCAACCAGGGCAGTGGCCCACCAGGCATGATCACTTCGCTTGGTCGGAGGATCCTCCATTTGTGTTGAAGGTAGATAGCACCCGTTCCCCACACTTCCCTCGCACAGTAGATTAACGTAAGAAAACAACGTTCGTGCTGTCGTTTTTCGTTAGTGAGTGCGAGGCCGGAGGCTCAATGATGCAGAAGAAGTACTAGGCCGCCATGGTGCATTGTTGCAATGGCTGTATTCGAATTTAAAAATAAAAAAAATGTATAAACAGCGTTCTTGTTTCTTTAAATTTACTCTGTTTAATTACACCTTGCTGCTTAGCAATCAAGATCACGAACCATTAGGGTAATGGGCTAGTCGAGTATATCCTACTAATATTATAAACGCGAAAGTTTGTAAGTATGAATGGATGGATGTTTGTTACTCTTTCACGCAAAAACTACTGAATGATTTTGATGAAACTTTACAATAATGTAGCTTATACATCAGAATAACACATAGGCTACAATTTATAAAGAAATAGCTTCGCCTCGCGGCGTTGACCGCGGTTATGGTCGAACCGCAGGTAGCATCGCGGGGTTCAGCTAGTAAAACTATAAAGTAAGGAAGCATTGATTACCCATTTTCTTATCTCGAGAAGCGACTACTTGTGGAGTAATTTTATAATTTATTTCATAGTCTATTTACTTGTGTGATATATTATTTTATCGGAGGGTCAATTGACATAATTTGCTATTAAAATTGCGAATGTATTTATTGTTAGTTAATTTAGATTATATGTTTTATCTTGTCTTTGTGTAAACATTAAAGAAGTAATGTAATGATTTTATTAGTCTGAAAACAATTTTTGTTAAATATTTACAGATTTCCAATAGGAATTTGATTTTTAATACTTTTTTCTTTATTACTAGGGTATTTTAGAATCCTCAACAATTAGCATGTAAATTTTATACACTTTTTTTTCCTCGTGCTGAAATCTCTGATACCACCTCCTGGTGGCATTTTGGACTCGAACCGACTAAAACCGTACGCCGTCTCGGGTACTAGATGCCGGGGAACCAGGTACACCCTAGAAAGGAAAACCCTGGAACCCCGAAAATTTTATACACCTAACTTCTCGGCGGTCACCATTGATTGAAAGCACGCATCAGAACTGTAAAACCTTAAAGAAGTTAAAGCCAGATATTTGTCGCAACTGATCACAGGATAGACTGCTGTATCGCTCTATGGGAAAAGCCCTACCAAACCTTGTGCGAAATTCATTCCTATAATTTTAGTCTTACCAAAATATTAAACACTGGCTCTAATTACATTTAGAAAAGCACATTTATAGCAGTAAGATTATTATAACTTGTTATTTAACATCGTATAATGATGATGTCCAACACTTGCTAGAGGATTGTGTCAAATATCGAAACCCAAGGAACTCGTTGATGTGCAAATATAACTTTAATGTGTACGATGTAGGACTTTTCATCACTATATTAAGTAATCTTAATACAAATGTGGCGTTAGACCTTTTCGAGTTGCACAACATCGACTTCCTTTGTCTCCAAGGTAGTTAGTATCATAGAATAAGCCACGATGGGGCTAACATATTACTTTTTAATAAAAGCCCCTAAATTAATTAAGATAAAAAAAAATCGTATTAAATAATTATTGTACTGAATTTAATATTGTAGGGTTGGTCTATTGTCAAGACTTTTCGCTATTGAAGTATAGAATTTCTCGATGTAAAACAATAGAATCCACCCGTTGTACAAAGCTGATACCGAAAGAGTATTATGTGACCGGCTCAACTTGTAAGATGAGGAAAATACGTGCTTTTAAACCGAACAGAGTATAGAAAATACTCGTATTAGGTACCGCAGGGTTTGTGCGCAATATATATTTGTTATTCAACTTTCTTCGACATTGAATGAATACAATTGTAATGTATGTAAATAACTATTTTTTGACCTTTTATTTAAGCTTTATTTCAGTAATAATGATTGTTTGGATTAGTAAGTTGACTGCCGTGAACCGGTTTAAATTTAAAATCATTATTTTATTACATTCAAACAGTTTTAGACGAATAATAATTAGTATTTTGAACATCTCAAGCTCATCTCAAACAAGAAAAAAGATATTATAAATATAGATTTATTCTAAAGTAATTTCACTGCCTCTATGGCGCAGTGGTAACGTATGCGACTGCTGTTCTTGAGGTCTCGGATTCGATTCCCGAGTCGGACCAAATGTTTGTACGTTCTACAAATATTTGTTTCGGAGTTTGGGTGTATGATATGTATGTATTTACAAAATTAATAAATAATTGTATTTATATCAGTTGTTTAGTACCCATAACACAAGCTCTGCTTAGATTGGGACTAGATGGCGTTGTGTGTAAGATGTCCGAAATATTTATTTATTTAATTATAATGTTATCATAATTGTGTAGAAAACAAGCTCACAGACGGCACCTCTTCTATGGTCCTTGAATATCTTATTCGCTCGTCAACCTTCATTGATAATTCTTTTGTCTTTTAAGTGTTGGTTTTTCTAATAGTTAGAGTTGGGCCATCATTCTTGGTAATTGTGTTGTGGAGGAACGGGTGTAATGTCCCTCCGACACAAAGGGAGGATCCTCCGACCAGGCGAGGTGATCATGCCTGGCGGGCCACTGCCCAACAGTTGATGTTGGGATGTTGTATATATGCTGATCGGCGCGAGAACTATTTATTGCGCGATTCAGGATTTGTAGTTACTCCGTGTAGTGCGTTACTTCGTAGTTCAGTGTATCTTCGGTAGATGGTGCTGTAGTAGATTATTGTTGTGTTATATGTGAAAGTCGCCACAGTATATACCTTTAGAATTTTCTTCCATTACGTCAACTACGAATACGTACTAAGTATTGGCAGTTTGAACGTAAACAGTAATTGTTTTGTTTAATTTTAAAGACTAGCAATTCGCGTTAAATGTTTATTAGGTATTTTAGTTTTCAGCACATGTGCACATTAACTATGGCTAACTATCAACTGCTGAGCGAAGATCTCCAAAGACCGATAACCATCCACCATACCGTCAAACATCTTTTTTCATTTGGTTAGCGCGCTATTTGGCTCATTACCAATCCGTTCAAAACCTGTGGAGAACCTTTTTTTTATTATATAGGGGGCAAACGAGCAGACGTATCGCCTGATGGTAAGCGATTACCGCCGCCCATGGACACCCGCAACACCAGAGGCGTCACAAGTGCGTTGCCGGCCTTTTAGGAAGGAGTACGCTCTTTTCTTGAAGGTTTCAAGGAATAAAGACAATAATCTTTATTTCTGAATAAAGACTCACTTACAGTTTTTTGCCCGTACGGAAATCCCCCGGATACCACCTACTGGTAGTTATGTCGGACTCGAACTGACTAACAATCCCATGCCGTGTTAGGTACCAGTAGCCGGGCAATCAGATGTACCTATCCTAGAAAGGAAATCCTTTGACCCAGACATACCTCGGGCCATGTACCTACGGTTTGCATGACCCTCTGAAACCACTGCTACTCATTTATTTTTAGGAATCCTTCTCCTATTTATGGGAAGATTTCGAATGCGCTGATCCCACACTTTATCCTCTGTTATTAAAGTGTTAAATAGGTCGATGCTTTAAATTAAACAGCACTTGAATGAATGAATGAAGTTATCAAAATGACGATCTACGAGCCTCGCGTGTTGACTTGTAATTGACTTGGGAACATTTTTTTTTACAAGTGTTTTATTGCAAAACATAGCTAATAGACTATTGTTTTATGCGCAGTTCTGTTTGTTTAAAATGTGTTGTTTTTCAGTTAAACTGGTTTAATGGAGTGGATAATATAATACTAGAACAGTGATAATCTATACTAATATTGTAAAGCTGAAAAGTTTGATGGTTTGTTTGAACGCGCTAATCTCAGTAACCGCTGCTCCGATTTGAAAAAAATCTTTCAGTGTTATGTTAGATAGTCCATTTATCAAGGCAGACTATTGGCTATATTTTTTTTTTTTTTTTTTTTTTTTTTTTTTTTTTTTTTTTTTTTTTTTAAGACAACTCCCGCATTAGGAATATACATCCTGTGTCGCGGGGGACTTTACAAACATACATGAAACGGACACAAAGAACATCCAGACTCGGGACAACAATTCGTGGATCACACAAAGTGTTTTAGGTACCGCGTGGGATTTGAACCCACGACACTTGGCGCAGTAGCAAGCGGCATGGCGACCGCTGACACCACTCGGCCAACCGTGCAGTGCATATATCATCACGTTAAGACCAATAGGAGAGTCCTGATGAAGAATGTTTAAGAAACGGGGGAAAATTGTTACGCTACGGGCAATAGAAGACGTAAACGAGGGTTAGGGTTAGGGTTAGGGTTACGAGGGTCAGCTGGTAGTTTATAAAGTGCAGCGTAATAAGCGAAATAGGAGAAAGAGAGTGTAGGAGTTAATATATTGAAAAAAAATGCAAAGTATTAGTAATATGGCAACCAAAAAAAGACAGATAAATTTCAGGAAAGAAGATATCGATAAACGAAATCATTGAAGTGACGAATAAAACAGGAAAAGAGAATAAATAAATAAATATTTCGTACATTTAACACACAACGCCGTCTAGTCCCCAGCTAAGCAGAGCCTGTGTTATGGGTACTAGACAACTGATATAAATACATATGTATATACTTTCTTTTTGTAAATACATACATATTGTTGCGCCATAACCAGATGAATCTAGTGTCCACTAGAAGAATCGAGACCTGTCGGGGACAACGCCATCTAGTGTCGGAAAGCGCGCAACTGTGTGCATTATGACGATTACTCGACGCTAGATGGCGCTACAAGCAGCTCTAGAGTAATCTATTTAGCCTAGAAACTTCGATCGAATGTCTTCGTAGTTTCGAGTAATTTCCACGGCCATATAAAAGCGGAACGTGTTGGCCGTAGGGACAGTATTGTTTCACGATACAGCGGATAAACATCGAAGAGATCTTCTAGTGCGACTAACCAGTGATTTAGTGATTTCTTATTGTAAAAAGTGTTCTTAATAAATATTGTGTTATTTTTGGTAATTAATCGAGTACTTTAATTTATTTAATACCCAGCTCGTAACAATTTGGTGTCAGAAGCGGGATTAAAGTATGCCGGTTTTACCAAAGGAAGACACGGAAGGTATCCGAACTAGGAGTCAGCGCCAGCAAGAGGCTGATCAGAGGCGATTTGGAAGTGCACAACTGCCTACATCGGAAGATCAGCAGCCAGCTATGGAAACCACGCCGTCCACATCGGCAGCATCTCCAGATATCACGGCCCTAATGGCAATGCTCCAAGAGCAGGCCCGCCGCCAGGAGGAGCAGGCCCGCCGCTTGGAAGAGCAGCTGCAGCGGGACAAGGAGGAGCAGGCCCGCCGCCAGGAGGAGCAGGCCCGCCGCCAGGAGGAGCAGGCCCACCGCTTGGAAGAGCAACTGCAGCGGGACAAGGAGGAGCAGGCCCGCCGCCAGGAGGAGCAGGCCCGCCGCCAAGAGGAGCAGGCCCGCCGCTTGGAAGAGCAACTGCAGCGGGACAAGGAGGAGCAGGCCCGCCGCCAGGAGGAACAGATGCTCTTGTTAAAAGGCATACATGAGACTTTCGGCAAAGAAATCAAGGTAGTGAAGGATCAGGTTCTTCAACACGAGAATCGTATCACTGAGGCCGAAACTCAAATTGCTGACGTGAAGAAGGCCTTAGGAAACCTTAAAGTTGGAGACGGAGCGGCGACTATAGTAACTGCTGCTCCTTCGGTACGGGGGTTCAAAGTACCGCCGTTTGATGGAACATCTTCGTGGTCAGCCTACAAGATTCAGTTTGAGGCTGTTATGACGGCAAACGGCTGGACAAAGGAACAAGCTATGACCGCGCTCACCTTGGGTCTTCGAGACCAGGCTCTAACCGTCCTCGAAGCCCTCGGTAAGAAGGTAACCTATGAGCAACTGCTGGAGGCATTGGAAGCAAGATATGGTGACGCTCATCTGGAGCACGTGTTTCGTGCACAGCTGAAGGATCGTGCCCAACGCATCGGTGAAAACTTGCAACAATGGGCTCTGGAAGTTGAGAAACTGGTCCGTAAGGCATACCAGTCTGCACCTGCGCTCGTTGATGGGAATCTGGTGCAAGCTTTCATCGATGGCATTCGTGACCTCGAAGTTAGAGCTACTGTGAGACTTGGGCACCATGAAACTCTCAAGGACGCCCTGGCCCATGCTTTGGAGGTGGAAGCTGTGAGACAAGACCATCGGTCTCACCGGGTCCGGGAGGTTGTGGCATCACCTCCGCGGGACCGATTTAAGGGGTACAACCCTAGATGCTACGCCTGTGGTGAAAAAGGTCACCTTCGGTCCAATTGCCCTAAGCGAAGCATAGGAAGAGAATACGAGCGGTTTCAGGAGAATAAGGCGGTTGATAGTACTGCCCGACAACAGCAGGGCAGAGCTGCTGTGAGACAAGACCATCGGTCTCATCGGGTCCGGGAGGATGTGGCATCACCGGTGCGGGACCGATTTCAGAGGTACAGCCCTAGATGCTACGCCTGTGGTGAAAAAGGTCACCTTCGGTCCAGCTGCCCTAAGCGAAGCATAGGAAGAGAACACGAGCGGTTTCAGGAGAATAAGGTGGTTGATAGTACTGCCCGACATCGCAGTGGAAAGTCTCACGGTAACGCAGACGCAGTATCAAGAAGACCTTGCCTTGAAGACTGCAAGCACTACGCCAAGCAAGAAGTAAAGGAAGCTGTTCCTATAAGGACGATAAAGACGGACCTTAGCAACGAATGGAAGGAAAGCCTACAGCAAGCACAGCAAGAGGATGCAGATATCAAACCAATTCTCGAGTGGATTAAAGCTGAGACTCCTAAGCCACACTGGAGCGAAGTTGCATCGCTGAGTTCGAACGCGAAGAGTTATTGGGCTCAATGGGATAGTTTAGTCATCCAGGATGGAGTCTTGTGCCGTAAATGGGAAAACGCTCGAGGAGACAGCTGTCATCTGCAAATGGTTGTTCCTAAAGCTAAGATACCAGTGGTCCTGCAGCTCTACCATAACGGATGTTCAGGAGGTCATTTGGGAGTTAAGAAGACATTGTTAAAGATAAGGGAAAGATTCTACTGGATTCATTGTCGTGATGATGTTGAGGACTGGTGTAGCAAGTGTACCAGTTGTGCGGCCGTGAAGGGACCTCATACACGTAGCAGAGGCGCATTGAAATTGTACAATATTGGTGCACCCTGGGAAAGAATTGCAATAGACGTAGCGGGACCGTTTCCTGAAAGTGAAAGCGGAAACAAGTACTTCATGGTCGTAATGGATTACTTCACTAAGTGGCCAGAAGTCTTTGCTATTCCCAACCAAGAGGCATCAACAGTTGCAGATAAATTAGTGCACGAAGTCTTCTGTCGTTTTGGAGTGCCTTTAGAAATCCACAGTGACCAAGGAAGAAATTTTGAGTCTCAAATATTTCAAGAAGTGTGTCGAGTGATGGGTGCTCACAAAACCAGGACCACCTCTTACCACCCACAATCGGACGGAATGGTGGAAAGATTTAACCAAACACTAGAGAGGTATCTGGCAAAAGTAGTTGAAAGTAAGCAAAAAGATTGGGACAAACACATCCAACCGTTTCTTCTGTCATACCGAAGTGCAGTCCACGAATGTACTTCCGTAACACCAGCTTTTGCAAACTTCGGAAGAGAACTACGGTTGCCTGCAGACTTGATCACTGGAATACCCCCTGATACCCCGCGAAGTATAACGGAGTACGCGAATGACTTGCGGAACAAGATGAATGACATTTATGAGCATGTCAGACAATCGGGCCAACAAATGTCTGAAAAGATGAAAACCCGTTATGACCGGAAAGCGAATAATAAGGGCTTCGAAGAGTGTTCGCTAGTATGGCTACATAATCCAGTTCGCAGTAAAGGGAGATCTCCGAAGCTACAAGCAAAATGGGATGGGCCATACCGGGTAGTCACTAAAATCAATGATGTTACCTACCGGATACAGAAGTGTCCAAGAGGCGCCCCAAAGATAGTTCATGTAGATCGACTGGCGCGATACTATGGAACCGATAATGCTCGGGACGAGCATGTCTTAGGAGGGGGCAGTGTTGCGCCATAACCAGATGAATCTAGTGTCCACTAGAAGAATCGAGAACTGTCGGGGACAACGCCATCTAGTGTCGGAAAGCGCGCAACTGTGTGCATTATGACGATTACTCGACGCTAGATGGCGCTACAAGCAGCTCTAGAGTAATCTATTTAGCCTAGAAACTTCGATCGAATGTCTTCGTAGTTTCGAGTAATTTCCACGGCCATATAAAAGCGGAACGTGTTGGCCGTAGGGACAGTATTGTTTCACGATACAGCGGATAAACATCGAAGAGATCTTCTAGTGCGACTAACCAGTGATTTAGTGATTTCTTATTGTAAAAAGTGTTCTTAATAAATATTGTGTTATTTTTGGTAATTAATCGAGTACTTTAATTTATTTAATACCCAGCTCGTAACAATATTATACATAGAAAACACATTGTGTTGACAAATTGAAAAATTTGCGAAATGGGCATGGTAAATGATGAGTGAATCTATTTCGTCATTCCCCTCAGCGCAATTGTATTTCTTTGAATTAAACGGGAATGTGAAAATAAATTAAATTACTTGCTCTTTTGTAAATGTTAAGTTAGCTCGGCTGATTACTTTTTATTTCGTGTTTCTATTTAGTCATAAGTTGTCAACTTATGTAAAGTCAGAACATATTTTTCAGAAATTTCTCCCTGAGGAGGAGGATAATAAATAATAAATAAATATTTCGAACATTACCACACAACGCCACCTAGTCCCAAGCTAAGCAGAGCTTGTGTTATGGGTACTAGACAACTGATATGAATACTTATATACTTTTTTTTTTGTAAATACATACATATTATACATAGAAAACACCCAAACTCCGAAACAAATATTTGTAGATTACACAAACATTTTGGTCCGACCAAGTATTTGAACCCGAGACCTCAAGCACAGCAGTCGCATTCACTACCACTGGGCCACCGAGGCAGTCAATATGTATGTATGTATGTCATATATATAATTCGATAATAAATGGAAGTTGGTCTTTCGTAGGTTTTTAAACCATAAAGAGCATTAGTTGCTAAAATTACAAGTTTGTAGGCAAGTACAAGTAGCGGTTTAGGGTCTGTGTTGATGAACCAGTCAGTTAGGGCGAGTAATTTTTACATGTACTAGTCGCTCACTGGTGGAAATTTGACCATAATTCATCTTCAACCCATAATGTCTCCCTGCTGGGCTCGGTCTCCGCTCAGGAGAGAGTTAAGGCCATACTTCCCCTTCCTAGAGGCTACGTAATGTTGCCGTTAGATGTTTTTAAGCCGCCTAAAGGCCTCCCAACTAAGCTTCACGACTGTTATCCTATGATAACGAGCCGGACCAACTGCTTAACGTGACCTCAGAATCACGGAGACGTTCACGGTATCTGACCATATTTCATATTTTGTTTAGCTTTCTGCACTCTTTCTCCATATAAACTTTAACGGTGCCAAACTTCATACTTCTCCGTTCGGAAAAGGGGTTCAAAGTCGACAAACTTGGTACTGCCTTATTTTTCTTACGTAAATATTTTTTAAATTTCTGTGAATCTTATTTTAGTAATTATGTCCGCTTCAGTAGCGTACAAGAAGTGAAAAAAAAGCTTGTAAATTATCTAATTTGGTACAGCCGATCGGAAGTAATGTGCGTACATACATTTCAGTGATTTATTTTTATTTATACAGATTAGTCGAGTTTACTACTAGAAGTCACGTTTAGCTATTGTCATTGTATTACTGGAACTTGTGGTCTTAATATATTTTCTATTCTTTCCTTAATTATATTCCATTCAAATTCATATGAGCTGACGTCAATACGGTAGGTATAGGAAGAACATTAATTGGCTATTTTAACTACAAAGTGATTGGTGACAGTTTGTAAGTGGCCTTTTAACTTCTTCTATAACAAAATAGCTGCTCCGACAGACTTCAAACGTTCTGTCACAAGTTATTGGTCTTTCGCATTTCAATGGAAGCAAATAAATAAAACGTTTTTACTTTATAATAATAATATTTTGGACATCTACCACACAACGCCATCTGGTCCCAAAGTAAGCAGAGCTTGTACTTTGGGTACTAAACAACTGATATAAATACATATATACTTTTTTTTTATAAATACATACATATTATACATATAACAATTGATAGAACAGTTCTCGAGTTTTGAGTTTAGTAACACATTTAGCGATTCATTTTAATTTACGTACAAGATATGGATCACGGAAGCATGTTATCTTTGGCATTTTATGTCGTTATCCTCAATTCTGAGGGTTGTGACCTCTATTTGGGGCTGTTATGCGAGTGATAGCTCGCCACCTGTTTCTATGGTGAGCAGTGTGTAGGGCAGCATGAATCGTAGTGCCCAGAGTAGTGCAAACTTGGTCTTCCCAGCGTAACGATCTACGGCTTCTTGGTCTTTTCCCCTCTATCTTACTCGTCACCATCAGTCTTTCGAGGTTATCGCCTTCTCATCTCGCCACTACAGTTACTTACATTACAGTATATATTTTAAACATAATCATCACAACAACACATACAGTGATACTAGTGGTATACTCGTATAGTACTTGTCTACTGGTCCGGTCTAGTGGCAAGTGCAGTGTCACTTGCTGCACTCGTCTTGTGGTCTATTTACACACAAATAATTTTGTGAGTGCATCAGTTGTTTTACATATATCTTAGTGTAATTTATCTATGAAATGTTTATACTTAGAAATATTTACTTAAGTTCCTTTATCAGTCCCCAGTTCGGCCTAGTTTGGAAGTTATTCTGGTCAATGAAGTCACCTTGCACTAGAACTTGTAGCTTTAAACAGTCCCTGAACATTTTTATATGTGGGTAGATGGCAACAGTTGGGAGGGCTCTGGTCACGTAATGGTTGTTGCGTGACCATACATTATTGCGTTGTTAACAGGTTTCAAAGAATTACACGTCTCGTGACACCTGCTTCAATTAATAACATGTCGTTTTAACTAGAACTTTGTTACACCTAATTAATTATGAATTACGCCTACCGGCTGTTTAAGGGTTGATATAATTTATGAAGGCCTTGAGCTTTTTGTTTGAGCTCGTACAGTAAAGTACCGAGAATCAGAATCCACGGTACCTAATATATGATACGTTTTATAGTTGAGTAAAATTAGTTCTTCCAATTTTCTGGAGGAATAAAAGGTAGTCTATATTTCCCACTGTTTATTTATTTGACAATGTGAAGGGAAAATACTGCTTCGTTGATCTGGTGGCTAGCGTATGCAACTTAGCTGCCAGTCAAGAAGTCTCGGATTCGATTCCCTAGTCGGGCCAAAGTTGATGTATCGTGTTTTTCGTATATGAAATTCTTATTAACTTGCCCGGAGTATGGAAAATGGCGGTGTTCCCCGGCCCGTGCCTCGGAGAGCACGTTAATTCGTCGGTCTCGGTTGCCATGAACATCTATGGTAATTCAATCTTTGAATTCAGTTCACACTCAGGGTTGCGGAGGTCTGATACCGGTCGCTTCGTGGAAAAACTGATATTCAGGTAAAACAGGTGGAACTGGTAGCCGATCCCAAAATCTTGGGATAAGGCTAGGAAGAAGAAGTGTAGGGAAAAGACACAGGGATTGAAGTCCTAAGCGCGGGACGGACCAAATATCCGACCAACTGCATAAAAACGTTTACGCCGCATTACACACAGCAATGATCGCGACTATTCGCGACAGATGGAGACGCACAGTAGACTAGCTACATCAGAGCCACGATTCTTAGCAATGAGGAAACGATTAAGAAGAAGAGGATTTATATTTATAGTATTTTATATTTAAATAGTCAACAAGTTCCAATAGAGTATAATTCTATTAATAAAAACATAGACATCGACTTTGCTCCCAACTATCTGTTATTACATTTTTTTCTTTCCGTGGCAAACTGTAATCACCAATGCTTGTATAAATAAATAAATATTTCGGACATTTAACACACAACGCCATCTAGTCCCAAACTAAGCTGAGCTTGTATTATGAATACTAGACAACTGATATAAATAAAATAAACATTTAAACAACCTATGAGTTTTTGTAAGTGTTTTGATAAAACCCAATTAAGAATTGGTTTGGGGTTTTTTCAAAAATCCTTTATTATTATTTACTACAATAATTCCTTATTTTGTGCATGCATAGCACAGTTAAATAAAGAAAGTTATCGATGCGGAACTGACGAAAATACACCGAGTCTATCGATTTCAGTTATGGACAAAGACACAGCAAGGACATTTACGCGGTATCTAATTAATTTAAGTGTTGCCAATACTAATATTATATGTATTGTGAATAGTGTCTTTATTACCAATTACAGTAAGAAGGTTTACTATTCTACGCAATAAAAACAATATTACGTAGAATTTTTCGCATTTTAAAAAAAGAGTGTTATATTTCTTAGGATTTTTTAAGTGCGGTAGTTTCACTGAATAAGACTACGAATATGAATATGAATAAGAATACGGACGGACGGACACTATGACACAAAGAACACAACACACACACACAGTGTTGCCTCATTCAGTATATTAGGAATTATGTTGACCATTAAAATAACGAAGCTATCTGTGCAGTGTGCTCAAAAAGAAGAATTTAAAAAGTGAATGTTATCTTTTTTAATGAGATGGCATATTAATTGTTTGATTGGTAGAACACCACTTTATGTGTATTCGTAGTATACGAATATAATGTAAATATATATATTGTGTATGTGTTTTGCATGTAGTAGGTATAATAGGAAAAATAAAAGTTTAATCGTCATCATCTTTACCGAAACCTCCTCTGCTAGACATGGCTTCGTGGCCAAAACAACCGATCCTGTGCTGCCCGCATCCAACGGCTTCTCGAGACCTTCACCTAATCAAATAATTTAACATAATTCGTAATTTCAAAATTAAAATTTTCCGTAAACCATCATAAAACTATAGGTGAGTTCTGCATCCCGTTAGCCCTGAAATGGCGCACCTTGCTATATGATTGGTCTCCTGCCCTATTAAAATTCTATCTGAATGCCTTCCAAATGACCCTCCCAGACCAAAGTAACCTAGTGAGATGGGGGAAAGCATCTGAAAAATCTTGCTATACGTGTGGTGAGGCAGTGAAGGGTGCTGCTTGATAGGGGTTATTACTCACGCCGACATGATAGAGCACTAGAAATCATACGTGAAGCAGTGAGTCTTTCAGTAGCTAGAGCCCAAAAAGGATTGACTACAAATAAACGAGAAATTAACTTTATAAAGGATGGCTCAACTACCAAATCTAAAAGCAAGCCTTTCTCAATCCTAGGTACTGCACCTGACTGGACTATTTTGATGGATACGTATGATAAGCACTATAAAATCCCAGAGGATGTTGGTGTTTCGTCATCCAG
Organism: Spilarctia lutea; assembly: GCA_916048165.1. Taxonomy (NCBI): domain Eukaryota; kingdom Metazoa; phylum Arthropoda; class Insecta; order Lepidoptera; family Erebidae; genus Spilarctia; species Spilarctia lutea. The sequence goes on from OU696480.1 coordinate 1,184,101, forward strand.
ACCGGACATATTCCTTTTCTCTAGACAAATTAAACACATAATATTAGTAGAGCTTACTGTTCCGTGGGAAACTAATATTCCTAAAGACCATAGAATAAAATTAAATAAATATTACGATCTAACAACTGAACTTAACAAAAATGGCTATGTGGTTAATTTATACGCGGTAGAAGTGGGAGCGAGAGGTATACCAGCTAAATCTCTCTATAACCTTTTGAAAGACCTTGGCCTGTCGAGATCTGCAGTAAGTTCTATTTTAGAACGAGTATCCAAGGCTGCACTAACAGGTTCCTACCAAATTTGGCTAGGTAGGGCGGGAAACTCGAGCAGTGAAGGTGACCGTTGATGCGTATCTTAAAGGGGGCCTCCTTAAACCTACACCTAGGTCGTAAGTCCTGGGAACTGCTTTGAGTTTCTCCCTCTGCCACACGATGGACCCGGCACCCGCACGGTGAATCCATGGAGTGCTAAGAAGTTTGTCTCTCTAAAAATAATTAATAACGAAAATAATTTAGAAAATGTTTACAACCCCTGGAAATTCTTAGAGTGTTTTTTTATTACGTAAACGCAGTAAAGAACATCTGCTTAACTAGTTATTCATTAAAAGCCGGAAGGTATTTAATTAAAACCTGTTTTTAAAGTGTTTAAGAGGTCGTTGTTTTAAACTGAAGTTGAATGAATGAACTCATCGAATGAAAGATCTACGAGACTTGCGTGCTTTTTGTAATCAACTTGGGAACACTTTTTACAAATTTTATTATGAACAGTGCTCTTCTACAAATTATTAACATGTTTTAGTTATAGTCTTGGTCTCAACTGAGATTTGCTTCAAATTAATCCTCCTAATTATAAACGCGAAAGTTTGTGAGTATGTAAGTGAGTAGTTTGTTAATGTTAATAGTAGTGAGTGTTTGTTGCTTTTTCACGCAAAAACTACTAAATGGATTTTGATGAAACTTTACAATAATATAGCTCATACATCAGAGTAACACATAGTCTACAATTTATGAAGATACTAGCTTTGCCTCCCAGCGTTGCCCGCGGTTGTTGTCGTACCACGGGAGCACCGAGGGGTTTAGCCAGTTCTGTGATAATTTGAAAAAATGTTTACAACTTCTGTAAAGTTCGAGATTAATCGAATTTAATTTATTCAGAGAGGGGTCATACCGACTGGAGTATGGTATTTAATTTAATGTTTGTTGAACTTAGGACAGAATGATTCCACACTCGGCTCTTTGAACACTAATATTGTTACTACATTTAATACTATAACAAAAAAGGGGTGAACAGTTAACGTTTACGTAGAGAATATGCTACTGTAAATAGTATGTATATAATATATGTATGTGGTACATCTCGACTCGACGCCAGGCCAGGATACTGTAAAATAATATACTGACAATCGACAATTTGAGTCTTCGTTAAATGGAGTTCAGAAGAAGATATGACTGGCCATACAGACATGACTATATCTCTCTGGCCACGTGTCTCGATAAAAGCTATTCAGGGATTGTTCCGATTAATCGATTTCTCGGTAGATCCTTTGAGGGCTTACAGTGAAATACACTCGCTTAATAGTATATTATAAATTTAAATAAATACAATACAGTAAAATCCGACTTCCCATAGATTATTTCAACAAGACTACTGATGTACCATAAATATTCATGATATTCTTTGTTTACTCTAGTCCCCTACTGTTCATTGTATTCAAGGCATGCAAATACGAATCAAAATATTTATTATTCAACGATAAAATCTTCCCTAAAAGCAAGAGTGCTGTTTATTTTATCGATACAACTAGACATATCGTCAGTTCGAGTATCTATAAAATATTCATTAGCCCATCACGCTTCCGTATAGAGACCGAATCAAGTGGATTTCGTTGCTTGAAATTTAAATTTGAAAATCGAACGCACAAACCGCCATCGTTGAAGGCTGCCGACTGCCTTTGAGCGGATATGAAATCGGTTATTAAGACACTATGGTACATTTCCGTTGCGAATTCTTCTTTGAATTATGTTTTTTTTAAACGTTGTTTTATTTATGTTATTTATTACTAGGTTTTACCCGCGGATCCGCCCGCATGTATGTCAGTTAACTCAGTAAAAAGTATTCTATGTCTTTCCACAATAATCAAAATATATCCATGCACAATCATATCACTTATCACTAAGTCAATATGCCTATTATAACAGTTCACCATTTTCCTCTGTCGAGTACGAAGACGATCACAGTCACAAGGAGGGTCGGCGTTAGCGAGGTCTGTAAAACCAACCAAATCAAAGAGCACACTCTCATCTTAAATCACTCTTTTTGTCCTCCTACAAAAGGTTTTTGCAATGTTATATATGGCACTTTTCCCCTCAGATACGGGGGGTATTAACCGCACTACCGGTGAGATGGTTTGTTGGACTCTAACCAGAAAACAGAATTTCTATCTTTTATAGTATATATGTATAATATAATAAATAATATTAATAAGGACGCATCCGAAAACATGTAACGTCCTCGGCCCACTCAAAAAAAAAGATTATTGTGTTAGATAGCATTTATAAATGATTTCAACAGCATAATTATTGTAAGTTGAAGTATACACTTATTAGTAAATAAATACATATACTTCGGCAAGCTACATGCGTCACACATACATACTCTTATATACATAAGCAAAGATTTTAAGAACGTTATTTTGCCATTATTCTAATATAGTTTTACAATTCGGGCATTATCTAGGTTCATAATAGATACACTCCTAGAAAACAGTAAAGATGAAAGAAAGATAGCACATTCCACAGAGCTTTCACATAGTATTCAGAATAGAATACAATAAAAATAGATTTGTACCAATAAGGACCACAGTATATATAGCAGCATAGCATAATGCTTAGCTGTATTCTACAGCATACAGCATACGTTGTGTTTTAACGATGTCTCGGAGGTCTTCGGAGACCGCACTGGTTCATCTATTTGGCATTTTTAACCGATTTCAAAAAAGAGGAGGTTCTCCATTCGCCTGTTTTTTCTTCTTTATGTTTGAACCGATTTTGATCATTCTTTTTATATTTGAAAGCTGGTGCTTGCCGTGTGGTCCTATTTCAATTTGGTCCAGTTCTTGATCTCGGTTTTTTTGATGTTAAAATTTGTGATTATGATAGGCATTATCTCATTATAGACCAGTTTGTCAAGAGTAATACCAATAGCTTTACAAGAAACTAGTAGTAAAACACTTCTGGAGGTTCAACTCTCTTGCTCTTAATTCTAGGAGGAGAGACGAAGAGAGGGACGCACGCAAATATACACTACGATATACCTTTTAAGTTTTTCTGTACATTAAAAATTAAATCAATGATGAGAGTTAATTTTTTTCTTTATTTGAGGAGTAAGGTATTAAGAAGTACTAAGTAGTAATAGATATGTAGTTTAATATTTATTTTTTAACCTCAACGACTCGTAGTAGGTGTAACACATGATATACTCGTATATTTTTGCTAGTACCTAGTCATTTTGACATGTCGAGACATTGAAATAAAATAAAACAGAAATTACAAAAATTGGTGTTTTTTTTTTCTTTAAATTAGACAAAAACATTCTGTTTCGTATTTTATGTGTATTAATTAGTAATAATAATTATTTTAGTAATTTAATATTTGTAGAAAAATATAATTAACATACACTTGCGCACGTTTACGGTTTTTGAAATCCCTACAAAATAGGAGGCCCTTAGGTGTCACTTCGCATGGTGAAAACGAAGTTAAATAACGTTTATACTCGTATTTAGGAGATCTCATCATCGTCTCATCTCTTAACTAGAAAACCCCTAATGTACCTACACACACGGGGTTTTCTATTTAAGAGATTGTTTAATTATAGTTAGTAAAAACGGGCATTAGTCTCGCCAACAAGCTTAACAGCTTGGTGAGTATTTAATTTTTTGTCATGTGTAAGATGTTGTTTAAATAAATAAAAAAAAATCCTCGGGACTACGCCTAGAGTTAATTTTTTTGCACTGAAATTGTAATGGTGTTAATAAATTACCTATTATTTTTTTCCGACAATAGAAAAGAAAGGGTAATTATTTTGTGTATGTGCCACTGTATAGTCTAATATTACGATGAGGGACCCCATAAACACCTTCATTAAACAGGTATACCGAGAGTGCGACCAAAACCCTAGATTGACCATTTTTGTGTTTATGCATTTCCATACGAATTATTTTATAGTTTCGTCGTTTTAGACTCCTTTTATACGTAATCGGGTTATAATTTCTTAATCTTTTAAAATATTTTCTTCAACAATAACAGTTTCAGTATTGTCCAACCGAATTTACTGTAAATGTCCTATTAAGTATTCGATAAGTACATAACTGATCAAGAATATTAAATGGTAATTTCTATAATAATTCCCAAGCGGTGGAACCCTCGTTATCCCTCCACGCACGATCAGGGCCCTTGAACAATATGATTGGAGCCTGGGGACGTGCGGTCACGAACTAAAATTAATACCATCACTATAATCTATATACCTATTTGTGTCGTCTTCTCAAAAGTAAACAATTTTATATTTATTGTCTAAATTGACTTCCTTCCACGTAAGCATATTTAAAGATGATTTTTTTGTCTGGAAACCTTTTTATCCTAAAAAGGGTAGCCTTATATATTTTCAGGTACCGTACCTCAAAAGGAAATAACGGATCACTCTGTTGTCCGTTTGTCTGATGTATCAAGCTGAAATTCATATCAAATACTCAGGTCTATTGTCCCTTGAAGCTATGAAAAAATTAAACTTTTAGTGGCTCGGAATTTTCGGCAACAGTAATTTAAAATCGAATGTATTTGATCTGTAACTGCTGTAACTATGATTCAGAGACCATAGACCGTGCAAGCAATATCCATTCTGACTTCTTTTGCTTTAGCCAAAAAAAATGCTATTTAACTCCTAAATTGACAGGCTGACGACAATACGCTTGTAAATTAAGTAAGCTAAGTAAGACTCAATGTGTAGATGAAATATGTTTACAAAGCCTCTTCCTACCCTTTCTGGGATACGGGTATGAATGTGTGTATAAAGTTTGAGGAAAAGTTACCTTTGTTCAGGATTATTCCAAAGTCCGAGGTAAACGTGACGTCATAAGTAGCTTAACACACAAGTATGCTAATTAAATTAATTGCGGTAGTTTTCCAATTACAGAGCATAGTGCGACTCAGTGGCGCACAATGCCGAATTATGCTGATGCTCAATTGGAACGTGAATTAGTTTTCAAATGCACCAGCAGAGTGCGCTAAGTTCAGTGTTGAAAAAAAAAATATTCAGAGTTAGCAATAACCTCATTAATTTGTAAACAAAGTGGTATACATAAAAATTGGTTGAAAACTATTTACGGTTATTTTAAGTAATTTGGATTTTGATAATTACATTAACATTTGTTTGTTTTGAGTAATTTTTTTAAATGAGTTCTAAAAGAATTATATACTTTTTAATTGAATCATCTTACCCAGATGATAGTGATGATGATTTATCGAGTACTCCGAGTTTAAATCAATCAATTAGTTCATTATCAAGTGATATATTTATTGAAAATATATATGATAATGAAACTGATGAGTTATTTGAGCCATTGATAAAATATTTGATGACAGGCAAAAGTATATTTCTGTAAAATAAATTTGTTTATAGATTCGAATTCTAAAATGTAATTGTATTCACATTTTAAATGTGGAATATAAATAAAAAAGTCAATGTTTGTACCTTCATCCATACTTATATTTATTTTTTTAACACAGTTTGAATTAACTTTGATTATTTCGAAAAAACTGCAACGAAACGAAAGCTTTAAAAATTTTTTCAACAATAAATAATATTACTAACGATAATATATAAATAAAACATTTTGATCAATGCCACCTTAAAGAAAAAACACTTGTTAATTTTTGTCACTGAGTTGGTATCGATTGCACGCATCACGCAAAAACACTACTTTTGAGAGTGCTCGATTGTGCGAAGCGTTGCTGTAGTTGAAACATTCAACGTTAAGCATTATGCCGCATAATGCGCTCTAGTGCTGTAATTGGAAAACTAGGTGCGAGAGCGCTACAGTAAAATGTTATCTACGTGTGTGTCAATGGTTGCTTTATAAGATATTATCTGATATTTTTACGATAATATTTTCATGTCTATACTAGCTGACCCACGCAACCTCGTGTGCTTCTTCTATTTTCCCCCGTTTTTGAAACATTCTTCATTGGTGCTCCGCTCCTATTAGTATTAGCGTGATGATAGATAAAAAATTCTGTCAGTGTTGGATAGTCCATTTATCGAGGAAGGCTATAGGCCGGATATATCACGCGGAGCCCCAATGAAGAATGTTTAAAAAACGGGAGAAAATTATTACGCTACGAGCAATAGTAGACGTAAACGAGGTTGCGAGGGTCAGCTAGTGACAATTATAAAATAAAATTGTATATTTGTAAATTTTAAGTATCTACCTTAGTTTTTCTTGCGATCGCCATTTTGCTTTTTTGCCATGATATTTATGATGTACAAATAAACGTGTCAGATCGTTATAAACATAACAACCTGTCTTGTTATTGTGAAAGTGAAGTGTGACGCCATTAACCAGTAGTTATCAGCGTTTGACGTCACAAAACCTGTTTGTTTAGCGAGCTTTGTTTAGTTTACTGTTTTTAGACAGTTATTTATGAGTATAACTTAGGTTAGAAGACTTAAAACCACTAATAAAATCTTTACACATCTCATACTGTGCTACGGTAACCACTCTATTAAAAAACATTTACCGTGGGAGAGCCGCGCTTCAGCATGAATGGGCCATCTCGACCGGAGTGATACCACGGCCTCACAGAAAACCAGCGTGAAATAGCGCTTGCGCTGTGTTTCACCGATTGAGCGAGGATACCGGAGGCCCATATCCTGACCCCTCCCCCATTCCCTCTCCCCATCCCCCAAAGGTCGGCAACGCACTTGTGACGCCTTTGGTGTTGTGGGTGTCCATGGGCGGCAGTAATCGCTTACCATCAGGTGATACGCCTGCTCCTTTGCCCTCTATTCAATAAAAAAAAACAGTAAAAAGAAACCCGACTTCGAACAGTAAACCAAAAAGCAAAAAATGAATTTAGTTCGCACAAAGTAATACGTATTTTCATTTAGTTCAATCGAAATGATTAAATAATAATGTTATAATTTTGAAGTCTCAAACTCAAACACAAGGTAGCTACTTTAAACCGTTGAGGAGTTCCCTCGACTGTCTCTCTGCTCCATCATCAGATCTACTCCGGACCTTTATTCAATTATAGTGATTTAATAAAATATGTAATGAAATAACTTACAAACGCAATGGTCGCCCCTACGATTTTTTAAATTTCCCTTCGATATCTCTGGTCTATCATCATCAAACCCTGATTTTCCGTTTCACCGAGTGAGTGAGGATACCGGAGGCCCATACATCAACCCTTCCCCACATCCCTCTCCCCATCCCCCAAAGGCCGGCAATGCACTTGTGACGCCTCTGAAAAAACAAAGAAAAATGTCTATATCTAGTATTTTTAAACGGTTTTAATTAGCTCACCCTGTTTGTTTTTTTCTTTATTCTTTATTCTTCCTTCAAAAAATCAAATTTAGTAATTCAAATTTCACCCTCTTCCTGTCAACCGATTAATCTGAAATTTTGTATACACTTTGGATTTTGGTGACAATACAATTATGTTTATTCATTATCATTATAAATTCAAGATGGCCGCCGCTACAAAATGGCGGATAATTTATGTTTCATTAATCCCATCAATATGGGTATCAAATGAAAGGGCTCAACAAGCAGAATACAATATAATATAAAAAATTGAAATCCAAGATGGCGGCCGCTACAAAATGGCGGATAACGTAGGTTTTATCAATCCCATCAATATGGGTATCAAATGAAAGGGCTCAACAAGCAGAATACAATATACTATAAAAATTGAAAGAATGAAGCACTAAAAACTAAAAACTAGAAAATAAAAATAGGTAAAAAAACTTTTTAAGTTAAACGGTTTTATGTTAAAAAATGTACTAAAAACCAAAAAAATAAAAAAATAGATACAGTCGTGGGAATTATAAACATATGCATAGACTAGACTAAAATAAAACCGTGGGGCACGTCAATTGTCTACAAATTATCGACTTAATGTGCGATAGAAGAATCGTTTAATTCGTCGTTAGGCAGTTGGCCCGCAGACGGTGAGGAAATTAATTACTATTTTCTTGCTCATGGAAATTCCAATAGTTATACACTCCATGTTAACCCCACGGTTTTATTTTAGTCTAGTCTATGCATATGTTTATAATTCCCACGACTGTATCTATTTTTTTATTTTTTTGGTTTTTAGTACTCAAACTCAAACTCAAACTCAAATCATTTATTTCCATTGGCCCCAAAAGGCACTTGAACACGTCAAAAATACAAACATAAAAATATAAAACAAAACTCCTAATACTAAATGCACAGAGATGATTTGAATTACCGGAGCTTAGATTGATTTCAATTCAACTCAAAGGTTTAAATTGAAATCAATCCAAGTACCAGCTCCGATGGGTATTGCATTCATGAGAAGAGCTGGTGAGAAACTCATGTGCACCATCTTTTCAGATAATTCATACAAAGCTTGTTTGTTTTTGACAACAGTATTTCTATGTGCAAGTTAAGGCAACCAAAACACAAAGGCCAGAAAGCGGTCTAATAAGATATTAAAGCTAGGAAAATAAATTTTTTGTCTAATAAAATAATAAAAATTAGTCCATAGCATATAAGGTTGCAATCACTTACACATCAAGGAGTAAAAGCAATGTGTGCAAACATACTGGTCCCAGAGAAAAAGAAAAAAACGTTCAAAATGTAATAAAATAATAAATACAAATTATTTACGCTCCAACAATGTAAACACAGATCGCCTCAACTTAACAAAGTTCAAATGTCAGGTAATAAATGCAGAATAAGATGTCAAGAATTAATTACAATCCAATAAATTATTTCACTTTCACTCACATCCAAGGCACTGCATCAGTCAAGAAATCGTTCATCGTATAATAGCCCCCTTCCACAAGACGACTCTTAACGGCACTCTTGAACTTTTGTAGGGGTAAGTTCAAGATTTCGACAGGAATTTTGTTATAAAAACGCACACCAAGTCCTTCAAATGAATTGTGGACTTTGTTAAGGCGATAATATTGGCCTACTAATTTGTGCTTATTCCTTGTGTTTAGTGAATGATGATCACTTTTGCTACTATATTTATCTATGTTTTTCCGTACAAACATAATATTAGCAAATATATATTGAGATGCAACTGTTAAAATACCTATTTCCTTAAATCGTTCTTTCAGAGAATCTCGAACTTTAAGTTTGTAAATCGCACGAATTGCCCGTTTTTGAATTACAAAAATGGTTTGAATATCAGCTGCCTTGCCCCATAGTAAAATACCATATGACATGACACTGTGAAAATAACTAAAATAAACTATTCGCGCAGTTTCAATATTAGTTAACTGGCGAACTTTCCAAACAGCGAATGCCGCGGAGCTCAGTTTCCCTGCTAGATACGATATATGGGCGCCCCACTGAAGCTTATGATCCAAGGTTATTCCTAGAAACATAGTTGACTCTACGAGATCAATCATTTCATTATTTATTATAATGTTCGTGTTGAGTTTCTTAACATTAGGCAAAGTGAACTTTATACATTTAGTTTTATACGAGTTCAATAGTAAGTTGTTGCTTGTAAACCAATCTTGGACTAGTGTAAGTGATCTGTTAATATCATCAAAACTATTCTGATTACGATTAACTTTAAAAATAAGCGAAGTGTCATCTGCAAAAAGTACTACATCACAGAAATTTTGCACAAAGAAAGGTAAATCATTAATATACACTAGAAAGAGAAAAGGACCCAGAATTGAGCCCTGTGGCACGCCCATTGAGACAGGTAATCCGGAGGACCTACTTCCATTTATATCCACTCGTTGAACTCTGTCCCCAAGGTACGAGGCAACCAGATCAAGTGCAGTATCCCTAATGCCATAGTGCCTGAGTTTTCGCAAAAGCGTTTGATGTTCAACGCAGTCAAATGCTTTGGATAAGTCACAGAAAACGCCAATAGCATCTTGCGCGTTTTCCCAGGCATTAAATATATGTTTTATAAGTGTTGAACCAGCATCAATGGTTGAGCGATCCTTTGTGAAACCATACTGCTCTTTATGAAATAAATTATTAATATTAAAATGAGTTTCTAATTGCTGAAGAATAAGTTTTTCAAAGACTTTACTGACTGCTGGCAAGATTGGGATGGGTCTAAAATTACCTGGATCGCTAGTACATTTTTTAACATAAAACCGTTTAACTTAAAAAGTTTTTTTACCTATTTTTATTGAATTTGGACAACTTATTCATAACATTGGATTTGTTCTCGGGACCTTATTTCCTTAGAGCCATTTTTTCAATGGCCAGATAAAACTTATCGGAGAAATAAACTATAAGACGGCACAATTATGGACACTTTATTTGTAAGAGTCGGCCCCCTAGTCGTAAATAATGACACGCCTGCGTTGAATACATTGGAATTCATTGGTACATAATCTTCTAATCACGCAAACCTTGCGAAGAATTCACACAAATACTTTATGAGTCCACTAATATTAGTATTCTATGAAGACAGAAAGACATTCGTAAACCCACGTATAAAAAGGGAATCGCCCTACGCCTCCCCTAACAGGGTATAATGCGAAAAGCATTCCATATGTAAAAAAATAGATTTACATAATCAAACGGGTCACTTAATGCTTTTATATAGTATGTATAGGTACCAAACTAATGAAAAAAGAAAGTTGTTGTTCAAAAATACAGTAACTAATGTTCATAAAGGGAATATTAGTACCTTGCTGGCTGGGTTACCGGTTTAGACAAGCTGTCGAACTAATAAGTTCGGCTCTTCCTTCCTGGAACTCACTACCAGCACACGTATTTCCTTCCCACTATGATACCGGGTCAACAAATCATTTCACTAAACCGCCATAGTGGGGGACACCACTTTATGACTCTACTCATGCTTTCCATCACGCAGAGTTTAGTAATTTTGGCAGCTATCTATAAAAAAGTACCATCGTGTTAACTCTTCATAAACACTTAAATAAATTAACAAAGTTCGTCTGATGATAATATGTAATACATGTAGTCCCTTTCAGCCTGTCATTGAGTGGAGGACGCCAGGAGGCGTCGACCCCACTCACACGACACATTACGCACTCAGCGTTTATACCTTTTGTCTTCCCCTTTTTACCTTTTGAACACGTCCGTATAGATTCTATTCAAGATTAAACGGCAGTAGTGCTTGAGAAACTTGCTGTAGTCAATTCTATATTGTCTGAAAGGGCACATCATTGAGTACTAGGTAGTTCTTTAAAGAGGTATATCAGCTCCTATGAGCTTCCGACTGCAAAAGAACGAGTCGCTTCTTCTATCTATTCGCTTAGATATTTTAAACTACGTAACGGAATTTAATGCAGTTTTCAGCAAAGTATAGATGGAGTGATTGAAGACGAAGGTTTATATGTACTCGTATAATACATGCATGTTATAGTAACTGCCTCATTGGTCTAGCGGTTGACGTATGCGACCAAAAGTGTTATTGAGTTTTCTGATTATAGAAATAGTTAATTTACACATTATAACAGCTCGGAGTTTAGAAGTTGGGGTCTAAATCCTCGTGCCTCGGAGAGCACGTAAAGCTGGCGGTGCCGCGCCTGATCTCTACCCGGTCTCGGATTATTGGATTATGCGAGAGAGGGAACAGAGAGTGCATCTGTTTTTGCAAACACACTTGTGCACTATAATATTTCCTGCGTAGTTTGCTGGTCTCTGTTGAGACTGGCCGCCGTGGCCGTAATCGACTAGGAGAATATCATCACCATTATAATAGAGGAAATCCAATACTGTCAAAGACTTACCGTGGGAGAGCTATGCTTCGGCATGAATGGGTCGGCTCGACCGGAGTGATACCACGGCCTCACAGAAAACCGGTGTGAAATAGCGTTTGCGCTGTGTTTCACCGAGTGAGTGAGGATACCGGAGGCCCATACCCCAACCCCTCCCCCCATCCCCTTTCCTATCCCCCAAAGGTCGGCAACGCACTTGTGACACCTTTGGTGTTGCAGGTGTCCATGGGCGGCGGTAATCGCTTACCATCAGGTGATACGTCTGCTCGTTTGCCCACTATTCAATAAAAAAAAAAAAGACTTCCATGCGAAGCTGGGCAGTGTCGCTTGTTGTAAAATAAATGAAATTGAATGGCCCGATGTGAATGTCTAACTGGTCTTATTGTTATTCTCAAATTATAGGTCTGGTCAAAATTTAGAGTTCTGGAGCGATATTAATATTTAAATTACTCACGCAACCTCGTTTGTGTCTCCCATTGCCCGTAGCGTAATAGCTTTCCCCCGTTTTTGTAACATTCTTCCCTGATGCTCCTCTCGAAAAACAATTTTTATATATATATTTATATTTATTCATCTTTTAAACCTTCCCTGGACTACGAAAAATATTTTAAAAATAAAAATCAGCTAAATCGGCCTAGCCGTTCTCGAGTTTTAGCTAGACTAACGGACAGCAATTAATTTTTATATATATTGATATGTGTACATACTCACGTATTTGCTACATCTTGGGCTCAATATTATACAAAATGACAATTACTATTTTTGAAATAAAAGTTATTTTTTAAGGATTTTTTATCTCCTTGTCCTTTGAAGACTTAATACGATATTTAACTTTAGCATGATGTCAGAAAATTTACACAGAAAAGACAAATAAAAATACTGGATATAGTAGCAGAGATTCAACTTTAAAACATTCTTAAACGTAGACTCCACAACCAATACCCATGTATTGATCGACATGTACATATTTCACAATATTATTAGATATGTAAAGACATTTATATAAACTTAACATTCAGTCAATATGTCGAAATCAAAGACGTATGACGAATAGGTCAAATACCTTTGTTTCAATACTAAGTATTTATACGTATTAAGAATTTGTGAAGGCTATGTCAGCGATCGATTAAAGACGGTCAGATGTCGTGTCGTACACGTTTTCTTTCTTACATGTTTGGATATTTTATCACTTATATTTATATGACATTAATGTATCAATACTAAAACTGGAGATCGATTGAGGAGACTAATTGTAAACGATCGTTACTCGGTTGCATAAAATACATCGCCCACCGAAAAGTCCAATAGGGTGGGCCGAGACACTTTCCAAAGGACTTTGTTTTGTTTGTAGAATTGTTTGGTAATAAGTAACAGAGAAATGAACGTACGTTTTTACGCTTTGAAGGTCATGCCTCTTGCGGCTTGCAAAACACGGTAAGTGCGTCCGCTCTACTTAAACAACTTTCGTTGTTAGGTAGGTACGTTGTAAATGTGGTACAAGAAAAAAATATTTCTTCAATCAAAATCCCACATTTTGTATGACAATTATGTGAGAATTTTATCTATCGTAGGAGAATTATGTATGCTGCCTTTATTCAACTTTATGTTTTTAATCACTTACCATCAATCATCAAATGGTTCCCTTCTCCCTTCCTCTACAGGACAACATGCTTTGGAAGTCACCGCTTCAGAGTGGTAGACATACGCTCTCGTACCCATCGCTTCGGTTCTTCCTTCTTGTGCCGAGGGTCAAAACCTATACCTCAATACTAGCGTATTTGTTTCCCTCCCACTATAATTGCGGATCCTTCAAGTGGGTTCTGAAAAAGTATCTCACTAGGCCGCCATGATATTGGTCACCATTCTGCATTGTCTTTATTTGCAGTGTGGATACCGACAACCACTCCTGAATGGTGTACATGCTTTCCATCAGAGCAGTCATTATTACAGCTAAAACATAAATAAAGCAAATTATCTGTATGTTTGTCCTTCATTAGGTACTTAAAGAAAATTCTAAGCACAGCTGCATCGAACACTAACGCATAATAATTGGTCATCTTAAACGATGTAGATTAAAAAATCCATTACTCCTTAAAACGAAGGGTTAACTTAGTGCATTACAATAAGCTATAAAATCCAGTCGAAATTATCGTGGGAAACGCGATTTATGGTCAATAAATTCTAACAAAGTATGATGGTACACTATGGTTGAGAATCGTATAACCATTGCGAAGTGCCACAATGGGTCGTAAACGGCGCTTAAACAAAGACGTCACATTCGTCACGAGGTTTACGTAAAAGCCACCAGACAATAAAAATACTGTGGCAAGACATGGTTTTTTTATCTTTATGTATAAGCTTGCTAAAGTAACTACTGATGGGAGAACACGAGTAGGATCGTAGAGACACAAATTAAGAAAAAAACGACTTTAAGAACTGGACCAAATGAAAATGGTACCAATGGTAAGCAACAGCTTTCAAATAAAAAAAATAATCATCAAAACACATACCAAAATATATATTTTAAAATTTTTTGTCTGTCAGTCTGTCTGTTTGTTCCGGATAATCTCAGGAACCACTGGTCCGATTTGAAAAATTCTTTCGGTGTTGGATAGTCCATTCATCGAGGAAGGCTATAGGCTATATATCATCACGCTACTATTAATAGGAGCGGAGCACCAATGGCAATATAAAACGCCAACGAGGTTGCGTGGATCAGCTAGTTCCTATATATGTATATATAAGTTAACGTATAATATTCGGTTACTTAGTTAGATTTACAGACTATGTTATTTTAAAATAAAATAAAAAACTACTTGCGGAAAAATAGTTCTTAAACATATCAATTTTCATATTATTGCGCCCCGGGGGTGACTCTAGTCATCTCGGGATGTACCTCAGTCATGGGGTACGGCAGGGGGGACTCCAGAAGCCGTCGATGCGTTCCGTCGCGGGGTTTAGAGGGTAGACCGGTCTTCTGGGAGTTCCACACACGCCCTTCGTCGCCCCATAAAGGGTATGGTGCAAAAAAAGTTATATTTTAATAAATTCTGCCCATTGAAGTTTAAATAATCAATGTTGTCAGTAACAAGTTCTACAAAGTACAACAATTCTTTCACAAACCTAAACAAAGTTATAAAAATACATCCACATGTAAAATTATGACGTTTATCTCGAGTATTAGGTACACAAACAGACAATTAGACTCATGATTTTCATTGTGTAATAAAAATCTGTAATTAAAAGCCACACATATCAGTTATTTTTAATCTAACGCGATTTAACGATAAAAACCAAATCGGTGCAATAATTAAACGTGTTTATTGTTTTTTTGCTACAACACACGTAATCACACTGACTAGTAGTTATGTCATGTGTTAGCGCACGTGATATATTATATCTAAATCGACAAAATCACGATAACTTGCCAATTAACGATTCTTGTTTCATTAACCTAAGCTGTGGATTTATCGTGACTTTGCATCGTTATGTAGATATGGCAACACTAGGCCAAATAAATGTTGCTAGTGTAAACATTTATTCAGGATTATGGTTTATTAATGACTCGCAAAAGAGTTCTCTGAGTTCATTTACGTTCATCGTCACAGATCACATTTGACTTACAATATTTTGCCTTGAAAAAAAATTGAATATCAAAGCTATTGAACAACTATACGTAAGGTTTTTTGACTAGGTAAATGATTTCGAGAGCAGAAAAGGTTATATTGGTACAGACCGTGGGAGAGCCACGCTTCGGCATGAATGGGTCGGCTCGACCGGAGTGATACCACGGCCTCACAGAAAACCTATGTGAAACAGCTCTTGCGCTGTGTTTCACTGAGTGACTAAGGATACCAGAGACCCACATATTCCCATCTCTCAAAGGCCGGCAACGCGCTTTTGATGCCTCTGGTGTTGCGGGTGTCCATATGTGTCTGCTCGTTTGCCCCTATTACTTAAAAAAAGATATGAGTACTTGCAGTATGGGTTACGCTTCTTTTTATGTCCTGAAATCTCAATATGATCTTAAAGCAAAGACAAATTAATGCCTGTATTGACCAGATAATCAAGGGTATTGGATAGACATGGTGTTGTACATTACAGTATCAATTTTATTAATATTTAACTCTTTCGATAGCATCTATGGAGTACCACAATTCATTGGAGTTAACGTTTCGAAAGTGTCTGAAAAGGCTTCTTGAAATAAAAGCTATGTATTTGATTTATATCACCTGTTTTGGCCTTCAGAGAGTTAATAATAATAATAACTTTATTTATACCGTGGGAGAGCCACGCTTCGGCATGCATAGGTCGGCTCGACCGGAGTGATACCACAGCCTAACAGATACCCCAATCCCTTCGCATCCTCCAAAGGCCGGCAACGCACTTGTGACGCCTCAGGCGATACGTATGCTCGTTTGCCAGCTATTCCATAAAAAAAAACACCAGGTTACTTACAGAGATAACAAAATGCTATGAGGTACCTATCGCTCGAAGGCAATCTCTTACAGCCATCAGGCAGGCAACCATGGGATGGAAAAAAAGTGGAAAGTATAGGTTAGTGCCCTCCAACTTCAGATATTATCAAAGACGGCCAATGGCATAATTTCTCTTTCCATAACTTTTTATTTCCCACCTAGAAATTGCGACCAGTCTTTTTGCTTTATAACTACCCTAATTAAAGTTCGTTCAAAAATAACTAGGTCTTTTATTGAGGTTAATGTACTAAATTCTAAGACTCCAATTAAGAATGTGGGTGGGAATGGATCGTTTAGATATTTATCGTTCCCTAAAATATTACGCGTTTCTTGAAAAAGTAGGACTCGTACCTTCTTTGTTACTAATTCTTTGGATAATTCAGAACTAGCGTTTTTTTTATGGTATAGAATACAAACGGGTGTATCTGTTACCTGATGGTAATTGACCACCGTTTCTTATAAATGCTTACTACTTAAAAGACACAAATGCTTTTCCCTTTACGCACTACGCTATAGGGAACAAAGCCTTTGAATTATGTAGACCATACTCGTATATTTACATCTTTGCGTAGTATGAAATGAAGTCGCTTATACTGGCTGTTCGCTTAGATATTTTAAACATAGTACTCATCAATTTTAATACAGTTTTAATTGTAATACATGTACACTTTAGTACAGGCACTCCGAGAATGGCTAAGAATTCCGTGACGTTCCGAAGCCGGCCCGGGTCTCTAGTTAAACATAAAACATGAACAAATAATTCCTTTATCCCTAAATAAGTTTTCTTCCAAGTAGCTAGCAGCATGTAAGTTAACAGGTAAAGTTGAAAGTGAGCTGAAGTTTCAATATTGGCATACTTAACAATTATTCCACTTTTAAAAGACCCTTTAAAAGTTTCCACATAAGTATTGAGTAGGTATGCCGGTTTCCAAGTTTCAGAGAATAGATTTATTTATTTGCTAAAAATATCTTCTAAAAGTAAAACATTACCGAACATGTTATAAATTATCATTTTTAATGCTGCCAGAGTTGTTTGAACTTGCAATCGTGCACACGGACACGAATAAACAAAGTGTGAAGTTAAGAAATAAACACGGAAAAAGACTGATGTAGATAAATTCTTTTGAATCGCTTATTTGCGGGCCGTCTGAACTGTTTATCGGTTATACAATACTGAAATATTGCCTAATTAGCTACCGTTCCGCAGACTTACGCTATAGTAGCAAAGTCAATACTAATGCTAGGTATACTATTTGACCTGCCGTATGTTCAGTGAGGATTCACTATTTCAATCAAGGGTTCCCTTGGGCGCGACAAGAAGTCGGAAACCATCAAAATTGACTCTGAAAAAATTAATTTAGCATGTTTTCCGTTTTGATATCTTAAAATATATTTTTATTCTGGAAATTAAATTATATTATGGAAATGATACATGTAATTTATATTATCATTATATACACCTATTTATAAAAGCTGACAGATAGGTCGGTTCCAACATCCAGGCATATAACATGGCTAACATGCCTAAATAATAAAAAAAGGATAGTATGATTAGCGAGAAATAATCAGAGGTTACATATTCATGTGTTTCTTTCGGGACTGTCTCCACGTGCTTTCTCCACGTGCTTTCTCATCGGTATTAGGGGCTGCACTGACGAAAATTTTTCTTCTCACCAAAGTTTTTTTCCCACTATAACAATTTTTTCATTGTTACAGGCATACGAGAGGCGGTTTCCAAACTGCCCTCAAATACCGGTGGTAATTGAGTGTGTCATAGTCGAGGACAGTTGGTCGCCCGACGACGCACAGCGGTGTACCACCAGGCGCTGTCAGCTCAACGTTGAGGCCCCATATCTTCTGAAAAAGGTAACAAATTCGCATCTTACAGGACTAGGAACTTTTTACAGTGATAGTGTTTAAAGTTACTGATGTACTTAGCTTACTGATGGTCTTAGCGTGACTTTTAGTCGTTGTCCTATTAGTCTTGGACCGCACTTACTCGTCAAAATGTAGGCATTTTAACACGCTGAGGCCTCCATCACACCACGCCGTTGGCACGGCCGCCGCCATTGCAAACAAGCCGCTGTCATAACCACCGGGCTAAAATTTTCGTTTACGGTCTCCAGCGGCATGAACTGGCGACTAATGATGCTCACGGCATACCCGCGTCACTTAAACCAGTCGACAAGGCGCCGACATGGTGTCAAGGAGCCCTAATGTCTGCTCGTTCAGGGATATAAGACCTGACTGTATGATTTAATTTACTTTCTTTAAACATTATACTTTTTATAAGTTACAACTATATGTGATTCGAAGTTATACAGGCCTTTTACCTTACTGCTCAAGTTCTGAAAATAGTGTTTCGTTGCAGATGATCGGTGTGGACTACATCTATTTCATACAAACAAACAACCTAGACCTGCAGAATAGAGTGCTGGATATCGAAGCTACCAACGAAACCTTCGCCTCGAAAGTTCAGGTCATCGAGAAATGTAAATATTATGTAAGTAAATATGTCTTTCTTATGCTGTAGGTGTAGTAACTCTTGAATTGATTGATTGACTTAATGTACGAACAATTGTACAAGAATGAGAATGGACTTTTTATACTATGTGGAGATTTAAGCGACACGTTTTGTATTTTGTATTACATACCCACTTATATTACGGCCGAGTAGGTACATAACAAGGAGGGACAGAGGTTTTATGCCACCATTTCGCGAGCCATATATTTTTAATTCCACATGACAAGGGAAGGTCATTACCATTTATAGCTGCTGCGTATTTCAAACAAAGCTGATTTGACAATAACCTTCTAGAATTATCCAAGGCCAATTTTCACGGGCGTCTCTCTGGACCTCGGGCCAGGTAGTCTAAATTTACATATCAATAGGTATTATTTATTGTCAGGCCTTCTATTTGTCAATTGAAGGTCATCCCAGAATCTCTTAACCTCGTAAATTGATACATCTACATAAATAAATAAGATTGAAATGTCTGTTTGTAATTTAAAGTTATCAGCTTTTCAGCTAATGTACGTTAGTAATAACAACAAAATCTTTCTTTTATTTTGTCTGTCTGTTTATTCCGGCTAGTCTATGAACAGCTAGACAGGGTCTTTTACTGGCAGATAGCTGATGATATAAGGAGTAACTTATCCTATTTTTTTGAGAATACATTTCAAAAATTATTTGTAATACATTATTGACTTTTAAAGAAGGATCTTTGAAAAAGTCTATGAAATTGTTAATGTTTCTAGCCATCGGGCTGCTATTTCTGTAGCCTTAATGACGGGGATGCCTTGAAATGTTTCCTGAAGCACGATGTATGTTTGTACACGTCTTTTTCTTCTTTTTCTTTTTCTTTTTTTCTTTTTTAAAAAGACAACTCCCACATTAGAAATAAACATCCTGTGTCGTGGGGGACTTTACAAACATACATGAAACGGACACAAAGAACATCCAGACTCGGGACAACAATTCGTGGATCACACAAAGTGTTGTAGGTACCGCGTGGGATTTGAACCCACGACACTTGGCGCAGTAGCAAGCGGCATGGCGACCGCTGACACCACTCGGCCAACCGTGCAGTCTTTCTTTTCTCCCAAGTTTGCCATTGGTCATCTTCATTCTTATAATTCTTGTGTTTTGTATCTGTAATATCTTGTTTTTCATATTATATGTAATAGTAACTTTCTGAAAAGAAATCGCTTCATGTTATTAACTGAAAATCCCAACGGGCGTGGTGCCGTAAGCCGAAATACAGGCTTCTACCTAATTTGGGCAACTTAGTGTATCTCATGTTCGATTTGCAACTTAACCTAGTTTTAAGTTGAACAAATTGTATTTTTTTTTGTTTGCAATAAACTATATAATTGACTCGAATAAAAATACACCTGTGTTCTTCTCCTTTACCTCCCATTGAAGGACAATCTCGTGAATCCGATTCACCGTCCATTTTCTCTATGAGGCTTAAAGCTATCATTATTTGTCTCTCCTAAGATAAATACAATTACGTGCCTCACTTGACGAGGGTATTGAGGATTTGTGAGAGTCTTTTGTTTTTCTTTCTTTTGTTATTTACCTGTGTTTTTCAGAACGAGAGCATCCATCCGTGATCTGGGTAATGCGGTCGAAGGCTATTCACTTGTTTTTGCAAAACAGTTTCAAATTAAGGTTGAATATAATGTTGTTTCTCCACAACCCGGACGTAAGTGTTACTGGGCAATGATTTCATAAACTTGAGACGCTTCATGATTAGTTGTTTGCGTGTGTAAATATAATCATGTGTCTGAATTACACGATTTTCTCACCGGGCTCCTGAAACACCTTTTGAAAAAATAGCTACTCATATTCTTTCATTTTCTTGATTTGGGAATGTTCGTTAATGACAAAAATTGGAGATCCTTAAGATTGCTAGAAAATAATACATATTCGTTTTTATTATGGTTCAGTTCGGGGCTTAAAGATTTGATGTCCTCCGAGTTAGTAGTAAGTTGAACACTACCAATTGTTGTGGAGAGCTTTTGGGGGAGGCATATGTCCAGCAGTGGATGTGTTATGATGAAAATATTCAGTATCAGACCCACGCAACCTCGTTTGCGTCTTCTATTGCCCGTGAAAATTTTCTTTCGTTTTTTAAACATTCTTCATTAGTGCTCCGCTTCTATTAGTATTAGCGTGATGATATACAGCTTATAGCCTTCCTCGATAAATGGACTATCCACTCTGAAATAATTTTTCAAATCAGACCAGCGGTTCCTGAGATAGCGCGTTCAAACAAACAAACTCTTCAGCTTAGTTATAGATTAGTTCTCAAAACTTAAGATGTCCACTGTTTCTTTCATGTCTACCATTATCGTAGTAGCTTATAGTTACACATTCTATTAAGGAATTTAATTTCTTATATACTTAATATGCATAAATCTGACTAGTAGGTATACTTGTAGTCGAAACGTTATGTCGATGTTATCTTGAAGAAGGCAAGATGGTCACTACAGAGAAGTTTACAAAGAATTCCCTTTGTGTAATCGGATGACACGTTTAGTAATATTATCGCATTTCTTCTCTTCTTACTTCCGTAAACCCTGGACACATCTGATCCATCGATAAAGCTTAATTACCAAATTGGGTAGAGGTCAGCTACTCGACTCTTGCACTGTCTCACTGAAAACCAGCATATTGGTTACATGGATGGCGAAGTGGCTCAATCGGTTACCGCGCCGTTTGCTGCTGCGCCGAGTGTAATGAGTTCAATCCACATGGTACAACACTGTGTCCGTTTCATGTATGTTTACAAAGTCCTCCTTGACACAGAATTCATGTTGCTTTTCACCAAGTATGTAACGTCTTCGGTGACCCCCTGCCAGAGCGTCATCCTCAAAGAACATTATAACACAATGTACGTGTAAAATTGATTTCTATCAGTATACCAAACTCATTATCGAATAGTGGAAGCTGCTAATTTTCATTAATAATTTTGATGTTGGTTGCGTTTTTTGCGAGGATCGCTTTAACAGTAGTGAAGGAAGCCAACAATCTGGGGTGCGATTATATCTGAAATGATGCAACAGTAGAAAGCTAGCACGCGATGTTACTGGACGACTTCTTAACGAGACTGGCGAGGGTCGTGTTATTATGATGTAGTGGATTGTTGAGTAGCATACAACAGTGTTGTATGTATGCTGTACAATATAGAGTAACGCAGGCCAGCGGACAGAAGGCAAATAGTTCGCCGGTCACTACGAACTCGCACATAACAGTCAAAATATTCATAATTTCACATACACATGAACACATACTGTATCATAATAGTGTACTTAATGAGTAGGCTCTTCTGAACTTATACTATGACAAAGGGGAACGCCGTATGGCTACTCCCCATCGTGTTGACGGACTGCCTGTTTTTTGGTCTGGTGGTTAGTGACCCTTCCTGCTAAGCCTCCTCACTTTGTATTTGAGTTACTTAATGTTAGTATTTAAAGGATCGTGCTCTCTCTAATCCAATAAACTATAAGCGTAGTTGGTTCTTTATCAGTTCACATGTACACAGTCTCGGTATCAGAATTATAATTAGTGAACCTTTTTGGAGTGAACTACTATACCGTGGGCACTAAAACGCCCGAAGCCTAGTGGTGACTTCTACATACGGCAACAATTCATATTACAACACCATCTACCGAAGACACACTGAACTACTGAGTGACTGTCTCGCGAATGTTGTACTAATCCTGTATCGCGATATAGAAGTACTCGCACGGTTTGGCATATATACGATATTTTAAAATTAACCATAAGGTTACGGCTCGCCGAGCATTGTTACCTCTACTGATAGGAGGATCCTCTCATTGAATTGGACTGACATGACACCCGTCCCTCCAAAGCTTCCTCAATCCTGTTCCTGCTCGTGTATTCTCTATATCATAATAAAAATAACAGATCGCTGTCTGTTTTATGTTCAGCGGTATTTTCGATAATCGATTAATATGCAATCGAATTGAATTAACAACCTACTTTTGACATCTCCATTTAATACTACTAGTGCAGTAATTAAATATATCAGTGCTGCGATTGCCCAAGCTAAGTGGATAATTGCGATCCTCTAGATAATTAACTCGAAGAATTTCGCTACATACATCTGTCCTTGGTTAGAAGGGAAACGCATTGCAAATACTTCAACATACACTAGCCGGTATAGCACAATTTATACAAATAAATAAAATTGAAGTGTCTGTTTGTAATTTCAAATTAGCGGCTCACTGAATGCATATAATAATAATAAAAATCAATAAATATTTTGGACATCTAACACACAACGTCATCTAGTCTCAAGCTAAGCAGAGCTTGTGTTATGGGTACTATACAACTGATATAAATACAAATATACTTTTTTTGTAAAAAACTACACCCGAACTAAGAAAAAAACATTTGCAGATCATACAAACAGATATGAGACTATACATTAAAAAAATCACATCAATAAGTCAATTTTCTAAATCAATATCTGTCTGTCTGTTTATTCCGGTTAATCGCTGGAACGGCTCGACCGATTTGATGGAGCTTTCACTGACAGGTAGGTGTTGTTATTAGAAGAAGTAACTCAAATTGTTTTTGTTTAAGAAAAAAATAAGGTTACACACTTGTGACGCCTCTGGTGATGCACCCGTCCATGGGCGGCGGTAATCGCTTATCATCAGACGACACGTCTGCTCGTTTGCCCCCTATATAATAATAAAAAAAAAACACGAAAACAAAATTGAAACTACTAAAATTATGAATAATAAGCGATTTAAAAGTAACAAAACCCACGAATATTACCTCGGGGCGCAGCTAATTTCTAATATACGAGTATCAAGTAGATTAATAATACCTATATAATTTTGTATAATTTAAACATGGTGTGCGATCCTGAAATTCTGTTCTAGACTCATAAAGTGTAATCGCACACTAATCTGTTTGGTATTGGATTAAGAATACAGAATGTCACCGTTCCTATTCATTCCATATGCGTCGTGATAGGCGAATAAGGAAACAGCACTGGAAATAGAAGGAAATCTTGAAACAAACCCAATAGCAACCCGTTTTGCCAGCACGTTGTAGGAGACCAATATTGCTGTTATTAACCTCACTGCGTACACTGACGTGAGCACCGTCTACTTGTTTACTTGTTTGCCCTAACGTCTACGATCAAAGTATGATCCTGACCTTTGCGAGAGCTGATTGAGCCTCATTTCATTCATTCATTTCAATTTCCCCGTGTAGATTTTGCTTAATCCCTTATCCTAACTCCGTCTTTTGTTCCTCATTCTCAAGGTGGTGCGTTGTTAGGCAGGCACACGCACTTAAAAGATACCAGCGGATACCCTTTCGCATCTTGCCCCACCATCCTACTAATATTATAAACGCGAAAGTTTGTGAGTATGTAAGTGAGTATGTTTGTTGCTCTTTCACGCAAAAACTACTTAATGGATTTTGTTGAAACTTTACTTAGCTTATATATCAGAATAACACAATGGCTACAATTTATAAAGATACTAGATTCGCCCCGCGGCGTTGCCCGCTATTATTGTCGTACCGCGGGTAGCACCGCGGGGTTCAGCTAGTAATTAATATAGGGTAGTAAGCAGGAACAAAATATTGTATATTATGCTCCATGATTACAAAACCCGATAGAACCGGTGACTGACTGGACAAAATGCACATTAAAAGAAGGTAAAATCCGAAAATAATGTCAATAAACACAAAACAGTGTTTTGCCTTGAATCAAACTGTTGTTCCAATAACTGTATGTTTCTAAAACAGTTCTCAAGACCAAAGATAAACAAGAATTTAATTTATTGTATATTGGCTTTGGGCCGCGTCTAACTGCGTGTATGTATGTTGGTTAACTCAACAAAAAGGTCCAATCTATTTCTATACCAAAATTTATCCAACTCGATTCAGTGGTTTAGCCGTGAAAGCATAAGACAGTGAACTGAAATTCTTGGCATCGCTATAATATGCTATTATACATTTAAACGTTTCTCGTTTGAAAGATCTAAGCGGAAAGGGACGTAACTAAGGCCGGGGCCGAAGCATGTCACTTGCGTTATTTGTATATAATTCCGAGTTCCTATTTGTCCATATCTAAGTTATATTAAATGACAATTAATTGAAACTATTTCGTTTTCAAGTTACCGTACATCTGTAATCCGAAGCCATAATATTTTGGGATAGTTCGGTACAGAAAGTTCACTTTGTAGTGATAGTTAACGAAGAAACTACTCTCTGTTTAACAAAATAAAGTACATTATAACTTGATCAGTAATTTGTATGACGTTAGCATTTCCTATTTACTGTAATACGGTTTAAAATGATCTGATAAACAGCGCATGAACTACAAATAGATTAATTTTTATGTATTAGACTTGTATCAATTCTCTAAACAACCTCATTGAAGTGTTGAAGAAATCTTTTGTTCAAAGTTTACCATTCTTTTCCTACCAATAGTATTACATAGACTCATAATAGAAAAAAACTGTTGTCTGCCCAAAAAAAGACATATTATACATTCCAGCTGTTGGGTTTCCTTTTGTAACCTGTTTCGAGGTGATATGAAGGTCACAGTACTATTTAAATTAAAGGCTATTTTCGTAATAAAAGGCTGAAGAAATTTGTAATCTATTCCTTTGTCATGTCACAAGTTGCTATGCAGTATGTTAGTGCGAATAGCAATGCATTATAGCATTAGCTATGCATGCGTCGTGTACCTATACTTTGTACTTGGACCGCACACATAATTGAAAACAACTTCACTGAACTAATTTGTAATAATTATATTATAATCTTTTTTTGTTATTTTTCTTATGTTCGTTGTCTCATATGCGAAATAAAGTGTTACGGGTACTAAACAACTAATATAAATAAACTAGCTGACCCACGCAACTTCGTTTACGTCTCTTATTGCCTGAAGTGTAATATTTTTCCCCGGTTTTTGTAACAATCTTCATTAGTGCTCCGCTCCTATTGGTCTTAGCGTGATGATATATAGCCTATAGCCTTAGCATAGCCTTCCTCGATAATTGGACTATCCAACACTGAAAGAATTTTTCAAATCGGATCAGCGGTTCCTAAGATTAGCGCGTTCAAACAGAAAAAACAAACTCTTCAGCTTTATAATATTAGTATAGATACATACTTTTTTTTTTTGGTAAATACATATATATTATACGTAGAAACAAACATTTGTTCCGATCCGACCCGGGAATCCAATCCGAGATCTCTACGCTACCACTGCGCCGCCTAAGCAGTAAAAGCTAGTCTAAATGCAATCCCTTGTAATAAACAACTTTCGGGACGTGTTATAAAGACATGTCTGACAGTGTAAAGTTTTTTAAGAGATCTTATTATACAGGAGCACTGGTCTTCATTGACATGCAAAGTATTTGTACAGGTCCACCCCGAGAATCCTGAATGGACTTGCTTCGAGCAGAGCGCCCTCCTAGACGTCAAGAGCTTTTTTGGTTTGGAAAACACAGTGGAGAAGATCGCCATGAAACAGTATGCCTCGAATGTAGCTAAGGGTAAGTATTTTATTTATTTTATTTTATTGGATGGTGGGCGAACGAGCAGACGTATCACCTGATGGTAAGCGACTACCGCCGTCCATGGACACCCGCAAACCAGAGGCGTCACAAGTGCGTTGCCGACCTTTGGGGATTGAGGGAGGGGTTGCGGTAACGGTAACAGCGCAAGCGCTATTTACACCGGTTTTCTGTGAGGCCATGGTATCACTCCGGTCGAGACGGCCCATTCAAGCCGAAGCGTGGCTCTTCGATGGTGAAGCCACTACACACTACATTAATGCACCCCGTTATCACAGAGCAACAACAAGAAGAATGTTTATGTTGAAGTAACAGTGCATGCGTTGTTCACAAAAAAGGTGAGGTTTTCTATTCAGTTTTTTTTCAATAAAATCGATTTGGAAAATGAGAGATTTATATCCAGCAGTAGATTATTAAAAGCTGTAATAAATATAAATTAATATTTCGGACATCTTGCACACAACACCATCTAGTCCCAAGCTAAGCAGACCTTGTGTTATGGGCACTAGACAACTGATATAAGTACATATGTACATTATTTTTTGTAAATACACACATAATATACATAGAAAACACCCAAACTCCGATACAAATATTTGTAGATGATACAAATATTTTGGTCCGACACGAGACCTCAAGAACAGCAGTCGCATACGCTACCATTGCGCCACAGACTTTGATGATGATGACGAGCATTTAACTGGGCGATGCTTTTTAAAATGTAGTTATTTTATTATTATTAGATCTACAAAGAAAACAGTTGTCGGCCAAAAACAGACATACTATACATACAAGTCGAGTTTTCCTTGTGTAACCTGTTTCCACAGTGATATTTCAAAGTTAGTTTAGTGTTCCTCTATCATGTTGCAAGTATCTATGCAATAGGCTAGTGCATATTGCAATGCATCATATATAACACTAGCTGACCCATGCAACCTCGTTTGCGTCTTCTATTGCCCTCCGCTCCTTGGTGGTCTTAGCGTGATGATATATAGCCTTCCTCGATAAACGGGCTGTCTAACATTGAAATAATTTTTCAAATCGGACCGGCGCTTCCTAAGATTAGCGCGTTCAAACAAACTCTTCAGCTTTTTAATATTAGTATAGATCTTCAAGCCTTCAAGAAAAGAGCGTACTCCTTCCTAAAAGGCCGGCAACGCACTTGTGACGCCTCTGGTTTTGCGGGTGTCTATGGGCGGCGGTGATCGCTTACCATCAGGTGATACGTCTGCTCGTTTGCCCCCTATACAATAAAAAAAAAAAAAAAAGATAGGTAGCCACGCATGCGTGATTCGCATCGTTCACATGGTAACGCACAATTTAAGGAGAATCGTGCTGAACGCTTAAACCGATTTTATTCGAGTCATTGGTTCATCGTACATTCGTTTCAATGAATTCACGTTTTGAATGTGATATCAACATAAAGGTACGTTTACGTATCATTTTTTAAATAACGTGAGTTTAATTGTCTCCAAATTCATTGTATAAATTCTTCAGTTTATTTAAAACTAGTTTTGCTTCAGCTTTATTATTAGTATAGATTCCGCTTTTCTGGCAAAAAGCGGTACGAATTACAAACCAATTTGAACTGTGGCACCAGGAATGTGGTTACACCCATCCATGTCAGTAATATCTTTTAACTTCAATTGCTCAATCATCTTATCTACTTTTCCTTAAGCACCAATATGGTTCTGAAATTATACGTTATTTATATCTAATATTGTACAAGTGCCCTCAGTCGTACTTACTTGATATAGTAATTTCAGCTGCCCGTTTACTTAATCCCTTATTAATTCCGTTTTCACGAGCTGGGTTAGTAAGATAAGTAAGCGGGTAGCTTTATAAATGTGTTTTTGAATACTAATCTCTCAAGTCTCCGCAAGTTTTGAACTGAATTTGTTTCTGCACTATATATGTAGAAAATTTTCAATCTATACTAATATTATAAAGAGTTTGTTTGTTTATTTGAACGCGCTAATCTCTCATCTGATATCAACATAATGGAAGGATGATGAAAGGAATCGCTGGTTCGATTTGAAAACCCCTCACGAAGACCCTCGCAACCTCGTTTACGTCTACTATTGCCCGTAGCATATTATTTTTCTCCCGTTTTTTAAACATTCTTCATTGGGGCTCCGCTCCTATTGGTCTTAGCGTGATAATATATAGTCTATAGCCTTTCTCGATAAATGGACTGTCCAACACTGAAAGAATTTTAAAAATCGGACTAGCGAATCCTGTCTTTAGCGCGTTCAAACAAACAAACTCTTCAGCTTTATAATATTAATATAGATCATGGAACTATTCTGCTGGAGATTAAGTTTTAAAATTATAAAAAGAAATAATACTCGAAGTTTTATGTTGACACATTCCGAATTGCCAAGTGACTCTAGTTTCTGAATTAAAGATGAGAAATTAAAATTAGATGAGCAGGCTTACTGGATATCACGTATGCGATATATAATATTTAAACCTTTATTCCAAAGAGGGGAGGGAATAGACTTTGTAATGTACTTGTGTCAACTCTCGTGATGTTGCAAATGCCGTAGTCATTTTAATCTCTCCGGCAAGTCACATTAAGAATTTATTAGTCTGCGTTTTCTATTGCCGTTAGTGTGATTTTGATTACTCAGAGTATACCAGTTTTTATCCTATAAAGAATATGTCCCTACCGTAGGAGCGTAGGAGAGCCACGCTTTGCCATGAATAGGCCGGCTTGACCGGAATGATACCACGGCCTCACAGAAAACCGGTGTGAAACAGCGCTTGCGCTGTGTTTCACCGAGTATAGGAGGTCCATACCCCAACCCCTACCCCCTCCCCCTCCCATCCCCCAAAGACCGGCAACGCACTTGTGACGCCTCTGCTGTTGCAGATGTCCATGGGTGGCGGTAATCGCTTACCATCAGGTTTAGTTTAGTAGTCAGGTACTGATTTGCGCCTATTGTAATAAAAAAAAAATTCATCTATGGCGGACTTTTCTTAGAAATTTAAAAGGTGAATAATTATTTTATACATTATTTTCGTGAAACTAACGGTTTGCTCAGCGCACTCAATGAAAACTCCATAAGTAAAATTACCCCTCCCCCATTTTGACAATATTTTTTATCGACACTCCGCCCCTGTTGGTCATAGCGTGATGAAATATATCCTATGGCTTTCCTCGAAAACTAGACTACTGAACCCTAAAAAAAAAATTCGATTTGAACCAGTACTTCCTAACATTACAGCGTTATACCAAACAATCAAACTCTTCAGCTCATAAGTATGTATATATGGTATGCTTTTTTTGTCATCAGGTAAGGAACTCATTGAAGTATTCATGAAGGAGGTTATCCAGGAAGGAATAACGGAACTCTTCCCCTGGTCTCCGGATGATCCGGAATACAATCACGAGCTCAGACGGATAGTGTCAAGAGGAAAGGAACCTTTGTCGCCGAGACCAATCCTTCAGTCCAAGAAACATACACCGGCAGGTCAGTGTATTTTAATTGTTAATGTGTAACACTGTTTTGTTCGTTTTTCTCCTTTCTGCAGAAACGACAGTGTGTAATAGGAAGTTAGAATTAACTTTCAGATATTACCAATTGAATACGACTATCATGAGGCTCCCTGGTTTTTTAATTTATTTTTAGATGAAATTGAAGCTTTTAAAAAAAAAACTTCTTCATTATAAATTATACATCCTGTGTCGCGAGGGACTATACATGAAACGGATACAAAAACAGCCAGACTCAGAAAAACAATTTGTGAATCACATAGTGTTGTCGCACGTGAGGTTTGAACTCACAACACACAGTACAGTAAAAAGCGATGTGACGATAGCAAGCCAAACTGTCTGTCTGTTCAATCTCATTTTGTAAGTGTCAATACTGACCCAGAACCACACTTATTTAATACGATAACATGTACACGATGAGGAAGACAGGTATTGTTGTATTGTCCTATAGCTGTAACCAAATGGCTGTCAACAGATTGATTGAGGTCATTGAAAGTATAAGCGAAACATATTTGGAATATGTGATCGTTCTGATAGACAAACTATTCAAGGCAATGTTTAATTCGTAATTTTACGAGTAAGAAAATATAGCTAAGAAATAAATAACAACTGATATAATTACATATATACTTTTTTTTTGTAAATACGTACATATTGTACATAGAAAAAACCCAAACTCCGAAACAAATATTTGTAGATCACACAAACACTCGGTCCGACCCAGGATTTGAACCCGAGACCTCAAGCACAGCAGTCGCATTCGCTACCACTGCGCTACCGAGGTAGTTAATAAATATAATTATGTGTAGCTACTTGCAATCCATTCAGACTAATACTTTATATAAATTCGAAAGTAACTCTGTATATTTCGGTTCACGGTCACGGTTAAACCGCTGCGCCGATTTCAATGAAATTAATCATGAAGATACTTAAATATATTTATTTATCCAAAAAATTACAACAGTCAGACATCAAAATATTTTTACAAGACATATGAAATAAATGGTTTTGAAACACTGATACCCATGGTAAGATCTAACTTGTGTTATGATTATCAGGCTACAGCAAGTGTTTATAACATTTGACCACTGCTAGTTCAAATAATGCTATATAGTTTATAGAAAATAACTTAATAAGAAAGTAAAATGAAATGTGTGCGTGTGTGTGTGAGTATGTGAGTATGTGAGTATGTGAGTATGTGAGTATGTGAGTGCGTGTGTATGTGTGTGTGTGTGTGTGTGTGTGAGAGAGAGAAAGAGAAGTTACAGAACTGATGGGCATTTAATTAAAGCACCATCATGACAGCGAAGCTTTTATTGCACCAGAAATATGACAACAGCATTCTATGTATTGGCGCGGAAAAGTAATCAGAATAACACTTCTTTTTGGGTTGCCATATTAGCGCACCAACTATTATTATTAAACTATAATAATATAAGTAATACTTTGATTCTTGATAAATGACTAAGGTTACTCTTTACCTCGATCACCGATATACACGGCAGCGGAGCCGCTGGCTTAAGCTAGTTTCAATATAATTTTATACAACTTTGCTATTTCTTGACGCTTCATTTTTCATTTATTTTAAAACAAATATAAATTTGAGTTGATATAAGAACGAGCCCTTAATATACTGGTCCTAATGCCTTCCCAATCTGCGCCATAGTACCCAGGGCTTCTCTCTCCTCCCACATCTAATTTTCCACTCTAACTGCTTTAAGAACTATCAACCATTCAGCAAAAGTGACCCGGAAATTGCCACTTCAATTTGCTTGTTTTTCAAGCTACGTCGGTAGATTGTCGGCTTATTTAGTTCAGCAAAACTTTCGAGACACCTTTCGATAATATTTGGGACGAGTTAGCTGATGACAAGGGACTACTACACTCATTAACGCCTGTCACTTATATCTCATCATCGCCTTGAAGACTTTTGAACTGAGACTACGCACATTTCTTAAAGGTTTAAATGTATTCTCGGTCATGAGTGGTGGTTCCTCCAATATTGACGAGAAAACTCTAGCTGTGAACAAAATAGCCGACACCATATGTCTACCAAGGACAAAGTTAAAAGATCGAGCTCATAATAAAACCATGGTATCTAACATACTGCCGTGTGAGGGTTAACTTGGATTTAGCGTGATGAATATTTATGAGCGGCGCGTCTGTTTCGTCACCATAACCCTCAGATATCGGTTTAATTTTAAATTGTGTCGTGACGGGAGGTAAAAGGATTGTGGTATATTTTAGATTGATACGCAACTGGTATAGTCCATTAAAATAAACAAGTTTATTAGAGAATATAATCAGCAAGTCTTTTCTGTTGGTTAATCGATAATAGTGTGTCAATTACCATTGCCAAATAGCTATTGTCGTGTCTTACCGGCAAATTTGATTTCGATACTCGATTGTGTAACTGTTTTTAAGAAATATTTGGTTATAAGTTCCGTTCGTTATTGGTTTGAGCACTACATTTAATTTTGTTTTACATTGTTTGGTACCAAATATTTTCATATAATAATATGAAATATTTTTATCTATTTCCGAGGGCTTGTGAAATATGAAATACCGGCATAGACCAGTCTGAAAGTTAATTTTACACGTCTTTTGAAGTTGTCCAAGTATGTGTCTATCTATTTGTAGTATACAAGATATATATGTACATACAACAAATGCCAATAAAGTAATATAGTACAGTTTTCACCAAATCCACTTGGCCAAGATACATCCAGTAATATACTTCTTCAAACTTAATAAAACCAAATAAATAAAGTTTTTCTGTAGTACTAGGTTGGTCTGAAAGTTTCCGGTCTCAACGTAAAGATATCAGCACTTGTTAATTAACACTAATTTACATTGTTTGGTACCAAATATTTTCATATAATAATATGAAATATTTTTATCTATTTCCGAGGGCTTGTGAAATATGAACTCTTTGAATGTATTTGTTCGTCTTTGCATTTACGTTGTGCATCGCTGGGAGAAGAGTGTAGAGCTACAAGGAGATTACAAAATAAAAGGAAAAATATCTTGTAACATCCTTTGGTCGGCAAATTGTCGGACTATCCACGTATTCAGACCCTGCTTGCAAAACAGTTTTAGTTATATTCAACCAGTATTTAACGAGTTATTTTAAGTAGGTGAAATTGGTGAAAAGGATTATGTAGCTACTATGAGACACAACTGGCTATTCTTTCCACGCTATTTATCATTGCATGTACGTGACATTCAACTATGAATGTTTAATATCTAAAGTGGCCTGCGATAGCTTCTGGGGAACTTCACTGCTGTTTTGCAGACTTCTAACTTTATAAATGGAAGGAGATATATTTCTTGGGTTATTGTAATTTCTCGATGGAAATTTAATAATTTTGTCATTCAACTAATCAACGATCTCTAGATAAGTTAGCACGATTATAATTTCATCAAGCGCAGATGTTGTTGTTGAGGTAATTTTAGTACGGAAATAATGTTTAATTCTGAATAAAATTGTGTTTTATAATTCTACGGTTCTTTGTCATCGTATTACATCGATAAATTTTGTCATTGAATTAATTCAATTAATTCAACTAGCGAGTGCTAGAATTAATTCTAGCACTCGCTAGTTGAGGTTCAAAGAGAAGTGTGTGAATTTCGGTCGCCATATACCGCATATAATTGAATGCAAATTTTGACAGTGTCTTGTTAATTGGTCTGAATTTGAAATTCCTAAAGTACACAGAAAGTAAGTACATAACTAGTCCACAGGGTTTATTTTTCCTAAATCTTTGTGATATATTGACAGTACGATATTAGTGCACTTTTATCTCAGAACATTAATACATCCAGCAGTGGACTATTCAGAACTGTTGACGATTTTCCGTGGGAGAGTCACGCTTCGGCATGAATGGGCCGGCTCGACTGGAGTGATACCACGGCCTCACAGAAAACCGGTGTGAAATAGCGCTTGCGCTGTATTTCACCGAGTGAGTGAGGATACCGGAGGCCCATACCCCAACCCCTCCCCCCATTCCCTCTCCCCATCCCCCAAAGGTCGGCAACGCACTTGTGACGCTTTTGGTGTTTGCGGGTGTCCATGGGCGGCGGTAATCGCTTACCATCAGGTGATGCGTTTGCTCGTTTGCCACCTATTCAAAAAAAAAAAAGACAACATACATCAAGATAGAATCTATTAGTTAAATTACTTAAAAGACGTGAGTATGTTACAAAGAAATACTTAACGAAGAAACGTAGTAGCAATTTTCTAATCAAAAATATCAGTAACTAACTAAAGACACTTTGTAGAAAAAAGTGTCAAAGCAAGAGTCCCCTCGCAACTGGCGAATCGTGAATCTAGAGAATGTAAATATTGTTTGAGGACTCTGGAAGTCGAGGGCGCGAGTGGCACTCGGAGGGTTGTTGCGAAGCTAAACCCTTAAAGCGTCGAGCACGGCTCGCGAAACTGAGAAATATTTATTTTGCGAAATTCATTTGAAGTTGGAGATTAATAGTCTTGGAGACAATAAAGAGACACGTCCTTGATGTTTCTGTGAAGAGAATGCTTCTATAATATTAATAAAGGGAGAAAATGGACGTCGTTTGTTCGAATTTTGATATTAATGAATACAATTTGGTTCAATTTATTTGTTCTATGTAACGGTTGGCTGTCCATGGGGAATTGTGCAGGATAGTTAACGCTCCTTGAGGGAGACCTTCGTTCAGTAGTGGACGGCGATTGGTTGATACATGTAACTATTAAGAAATTTCAACAATAATAGCAATAAAAATGAGATGTGTCAAGGAACACCCGGATGGAACGAAGTTCGAAATAGAAAGACGAAACGAAAATATCTGGCTTGCTTTCTATAAGAGAGAGACAGACAGAGATAGGGTAATGATTCCTAACAATTTCAGAGCGTGCAAGGGGGGACTAAAAAATGTCTCCGAGCGATAGTTTCGGAGATAGAGGGGGTGTCTTCCTTAAGGGATGATCTTAGGGGGTGAGGGTGATCGGGATAGGGGGGTGAATAGATTGGGGGTGCTACGCTAGATAAATAAGCCCCAAAAAAGGGGTTGAAAATATAGGTAAAGGGTGGAGGGGGGAAGTATTAGGGGGGCCACCTCGACTGAGAAGTATGGCGGTATCGAAGAACTTGACTTCACGATGTGACGAAGTAGGCAATCCAGGAGTATGTGGGGAAAATTTTATCCTCCCTGTAGTACCACTAAATTTCTTGGGTAAACACACAATATAATACGAGTAAAGTGTTGTTACAATTTAAAAAGTGTCAAAAGTGTCGTTACAACTCCGTCTAGCCCCCTTTCGCAACACGCGATAAGGAAAACTTCGTTCCAATAATTTGGCTCGTCTACTGGTGAACTGGTACCTTAATAGTGGTGTTGTTCTGCCATGTTAACAATCGCATAAAAATAAAACTGTTTAGAAATGATTGAATACTGAAGAAATATATTAAAATATATACAAACGAAAAGAGAAAATCCCTTTTTCCTTTTAGTCGATAAAAATAGTAGAAATTACTTGTTAAAAATAGTTCTTATATGTTGTTTATTCATATCAACATTTATTAGTACCTTTTTGACAAAAAAAAACACAACAATTACCGTTTTACTTTAATGGAACAAAAAGCGACAAAAGAACTGTTTAAGTTAACGGTTTAACACCATGTCCAATGAGAAATAACACTTTTATTCAAACACTTACAACTGTAACTCGTTCCAAATGATTAGACTACAAAATCAGATCTAGAAAACGATAGTTTCGCGTCTCGACCGGCGCCAGTCAAAATACCGTTTCGTTAGCTTAACGTTTTATCAAGACGGAATATATCTTGATTAATCTTTGACTCTGCTGATCAACATCACACTATATCGCTCCAATGAGATGAGCAGAGAAATTTGTTAAAACATCTCCATTTGTTAACCTTGACACACTTTTAGCTTTATCCGATTAATGGATTATCTTATTAACTGTAATTAATTTCGACGTAACTGTCCCGATGTTCTTTTCCACTCGATTTTACTTAATTCGATGATTGTTCTCTAAATCTTATTGCCCTCTATAATCTAAAGCAGTCAATTGGAAACGAAAATTGATCAAGAAAAGGAAATGTTTTGAAACATTATTATATCGATGTAGTCCCGAGGTAGGTCTTAAATTGTTTAGTGACGAACAAAATTATTACTTGTGTGGCGATTTCCACATACAATATAATATACTATAGCGCCATCTACCGAAGTTACACTGAACTACGAAGTAACGCACTAGACGGAGTAACTACCAATTCTGAATCGCGCAATAGAAGTTTTCGCGTCGATTATCATATATACAATATCCCAACATCAACTGTTGGGCAGTGGCCCGCCAGGCATGATCACCTCGCCTGGTCGGAGGATCCTCCCTTTGTGTTGGAGGGACATGATACCCGATCCCCCACACTTGTACACAAACCTTAAACCAAGTAAGATCAAAAAAATTCTCAATTTTTTTAAGTAAATTAATTCCAAATATTCTTACGTGTAAGATATCAATATAATGTAAATCTGAACAATTGTCTCCGAGTTCTTTTTGCATTATCTTTGCGTCGTATCCCCGGAGGAATCCCGCCGAGCGACCATTAAAATCCTCTTCATCTTTATCTGCGTAAGATTTGCAGACACCGCACCGCAATGGCTCGTTGAGTTTCTGTATATGTTTTTATCACGTAAAATGTTGAGATACCGATTTAAACCCTCCAGAACGGTAAAAGAATTCCTTGATTCTCAACATTCACAAGGTATTGAGTTTGTAATGTTTTAGTATTGCGAGATAAGATTGGTTCTTTTCTTTTTTTTTTCTTTTTTATTATTGAATGGTGGGCACACGAGCAGACGTATCACCTGATGGTAAGCGATTACCGCCGCCCATGGACACCCGCAACACCAAAGGAGTCACAAGTGGGTTGCCGACCTTTGGAGGATGGGAAAGGGGATGGGAGGAGGGGTTGGGGTATGGGCCTCCGGTATCCTCACCCACTTGGTGAAACACAGCGCAAACGCTATTTCACACCGGTTTTCTGTGAGGCCGTGGTATCACTCCGGTCGAGCCGACCCATTCATGCCGAAGCATAGCTCTCCCACGGTTAACCACGGTAACTTTTTAGTATTCTTGTATACTATTTGGTAGATAGTTATGATGGAATTCAAATCAATTAATAAAATCAAATAGCTTGTATTTCAAAATGTTATATTCGTGGCTCTATTTGCGGTTCCAAAATGTCATTTCTATGGAGAAAAAACGACAAGAAACTATAATTTACTGGAAGGTAAGGTTTGTGGATAGGGTTGACTGATAGAATGTGGAATGATGAGGCATGAAGACGCTGTGCTTTGAAAGAAGATGTAGTGACAAAGAATGAAGAATGAAGAACCTCGCGACGGCTTGGGCTCATTGAAATGATGAGCGAAAATTTAAAGTCGGAAAAGGACCTTTAAACGCACATATTTCTACTTATAGCGATACTCACTCCTACTTGAAGCAATCTGTTGTTAATATATTTTAATTAGCATAAATAGTATTCTGTATATACTAGTAATGATTGATAAGACCTGTGTATATAAATATAGGATGGAATTAATTACGTGCTCTAACATAAATCAATATTTTCCTGTAGATTATCTTCAGTCCTGCAATAGCATACCTCCGGATAGAATCATAATGAAAGTTTCAGGTTGAACTTAGAAATCTCATGGTCGTGTACCTACAAAATTTTATGATCAGATTAACACGATAAACATTTAAATAGAAACAATATTGTTAAATATGTAATAATATGTATAAAGAGTATAGTGTCCGGGAATGTTACACTTTCAAACCTTTATTATTTTAGTGCCATTTTTGTACGAAAATCCCTGGAACCCAGACGTACCTCGAGCCACTCACTGTTTGTAGATGGCCCCCTCCTGTGTAGGAACCCTAACATTCTCATTCTATTCAGAAACCGCAGGCCGAGCTCGCACCCTCCTAAGGAGTGCCTATATGTCGTAGGGTTTACGTTTAATAATAAGTTCCTTCAACACTGACTTATTTTAATGCTAACTGCTCCGATGATTAGCAAGCTTCAGCTCTTTAACTTTTTAAAATCAAAACTAATACGTAATATACAATGTTTAAAAATACACAGCAACTTATTCCACATAGTTTCTCATGTGTTATTGTAATTTTTTGCTTATCATTTAAAAAACACTTTTTCCTACATGAAAACATATAGTCCTGACAATGTATAATAATTTTAAGACGATGTAGGTTGAAGAAATTAACAAATACGTATTTATTAGTTATCGTAAATATAAGAAAACTTTCAAAAAATCTCTGCACTAAGCGAGAATCACAATTGCGTGCGGACTTTACAAATAACGAAGGAAGCCTTATAGGATTACAGAATTAACCACTTATACCTACTCAAGAGCAAAGTAATGAATAGCAATAGATGAAAACAAAAAATGCACAAAACAAGTTACAATGCTTTAACTTTCAAACAAATAAATCATTAGCTCCATAAAACATATGAAAAATATTGATTTGAAACATGAATATCCATGAAGTATGTATCATTTACACCCAATACTCTTCCATTCCCATCAAATTTTCCCAAATTCCATTTCCTATCCATCCTTTTACCTATCTTGAACTTCTCATCCTCAGATTCAGACGAAGAAGCCGTTTCCAAGCCTACGACAGCAGAGATTAAAGAGTTAACATACAGAGTATTCAAAGAAAGCGATACCGGCATAGCCCCCCTACCCTCAGACACTGAGCAAAACGGTGATTTGTCCATGCCAGCGACTAGTTCTGGTAGCTCAGTCCCTGAACCCAAGAAATCGAAATGTGCCTGGCTCAAAAACTCGAGCCTCTGGCGGAGGACACAGAAGAGTACCTCTTCAAGTAAATTTGAGTCTCCTCCTCCTCGAAGAATGCGTCCGAGTCTCACAAGTTCGTTTAACTCGACTCGATTAGAAGATACTATCCCAGATGACAGTATCAGTAGGCCGTGTTACTGCGAGCAGACGATGATCAACCTGATGAACAGGTGGGACAATCTCTTGATGCTGCTCGTCTGTGCGATGTTCGTCTTGATCATAATGTCGTCATCAGCTTACTTCAAAAGAGACAGACGCGTGTAAATAAGAGTAAATGTATTTATTGTTTTTTTTTTGTCCTTTTTTTTAGTAATTATAAGCGTAATGAGTTTTTGAAAAAATTTAGATCATGGTAACATTAAAAGAAGAAAAATAATTTAATTAAAAATACATATTTAAAATCTTCTAGATTCGATCAATAATAATTATTTTTCATTATAATTATTTTACATATATCTCACACATTGCCCCATGGCTATTCTGAAATAAGACAGAGTCTGTAGTATTGTAGCTGGATTACTGGTATTCTATTTATAAATACATA
The DNA here is from genome assembly GCA_916048165.1 of Spilarctia lutea. Classification (NCBI taxonomy): domain Eukaryota; kingdom Metazoa; phylum Arthropoda; class Insecta; order Lepidoptera; family Erebidae; genus Spilarctia; species Spilarctia lutea. The sequence continues at coordinate 1,223,570 of OU696480.1, forward strand.
GTATGTACATGCTTTTGAGAAATCATCAACATATACTTACACTTTTTTTTATTGAATAGGGGGCAAACGAGCAGACGTCACGCCTGATGGTAAGCGATTACCGCCACCCATGGATGCCCGCAACGCCAGTGGCGTCACTAGTGCGTTGACGGCCTTTAAAGAAGGAATACGCCGTTTTCTTGAAGGTTTCAAGGTCGTATTGGTCCGGGAATACCGCAGGCGACAGTCCATTCCACAGTTTTTTTGTGCGAGGCAAAAAGTTACTAGAAAACTGCACAGTTGTGGACTGCCAGCCATCTAAGTGATGGGGATTTTTTTATGGATTAGCGGGCAAACGAGCAGACGTATCGCCTGATGGTAAGCGATTATGGGCGGCCCATGGACACTTGCAACACTAGAGGCGTCCCAAGTGCGTTGCCGGCCTTTGGGGAATGGGGAGGGGGAGGGGGAAGGGGTTGGGGTATGGGCCTCCGATATCCTCACTAACTCAGTGAAACACAGCGCTAGCACAATTTCACACCGGTTTTCTGTGAGGCCGTGATATCACTCCGGTCGAACCGGCCCATTTATGTCGAAGCGTGGCTCTCCCGCGGGTGTTTAATAAAGTACTTGAGTAGCAGGTTACTTACGAGTGTCACCACCCATGTTCATCCTGTTGGTGTTGTAAGAACCGACTAAGGGAGCAAAGTACGCAGGACAACATCAGTGCAAGAAGAATGTAACTTTAACAAACTCTACACTAACCCGTCTGGCCAACGTGGTGTAGTAGACCAAAACCTCCTTCCTCAGGCTCATGTCCAGCAGTGAAATGTATGCAAATCTAATATATGAAATTCTCGTGTCACGGTGTGCGTAATGGAACTACTCCGAAACGGCTCGACCGATTTTCGTGAATCTTAGCGTGCATATCGTACCCGATCGAGGTGGAGAATCGGACAACATCTATTTTTCATCCCCCTATGTGTTAAGGGTGGTCCACCCTTAATTTTTTTATTTTTTTTGTACAATTTTTTTTGTTTTTCCTTTTTTATGATACAGCATACAAAAATACATACAACGCTTAATTATCACCCCTCTACGATCAACCCCTATTTTTTATTTATTAATTAAAACTTTGATTTCTTTGCAAGATTTTTTTAAATGTTTTCCTAGAAATAATATACATAGCAAAACAACGTTTGCCGGGTCAACTAGTATACCATAGGTATTTAGAACAATAATATTATTATATTGTATCACACTTTGCTTGTTATTTAAATATCAGTTTGTCTGTTCACCATGTCTGGTCTCCACAGGTAACTGATTACCCGTTCAGGCAACTCATTTCGAAAATCGATACCTCAATCGCTGTTTGCATCTTTTTTTTTTGTTGGTTAGTCTGTATTATTTGAACCCGTGTATTAATTGGAGATGTTGCAATAATTTATTTTGCTGTTTACCGAATTGAGATGATGAGCATACCGGAGTTTCGTTTTAAACCAGAAACCATAAAAATTAGCCAGCAGGAAGGATTCCGTACTATTATCTATACATGTTAAGCGTCTACTGTTGCCGTTGTCAATACCGAGCGTACTCTTTCCTAAAAGGCCAGCAACGCACTTGTAACGCCTCTGGTGTTGCGGGTGTTTCCTTAAATATTTATTTTATTCTTTCTTTTAGTGTTTGTTGTTATAGTGGCAACAGAAAAACATCATTTGTGAAAATGTCAACTCTCTAACTATCACGGTTCATGATGGACGGACGGACAGCGGAGTCTTAGTAATAATTTCCCGTTTTACCCTTTGGGTACGGAATCCTAAAAACACAAGGAAAATAATGATAATGTTTGTCATGTAGAGCTTTAGCATCACAACAATAGCATTTCATAATCAACAGCTGGATATAAACCTCTCTTTTGAAAAGGTATTTAGGAGTTATTCATTTTCAGATAAATATTACTACTCTTAAAAGGTTACAGCAATTATTTTGTACGTGCCATATGATGTCCATTGATAATATTCCTATGTAAGTGTAGTTAGGTACAGCCCACACACGATCGGAGTACGTGACTAGACAGCAAATAAACCATTCAGGATTTTTAGTCTTATCATATTGTGAAGATTTGATTTAGAAGTACAATTACGGGCTTCCTTTTTTTATTCATTTATTTAGGTATACCAACGGCACACACACGATACACTTTTAAAAAAAAATATACAATAATATTATTTAGTATGCATGCCTATTACAGGTACACACAACAAAACAGTGTTAGGAGTAAGGTAACTTTTACAAAAAACAAAATAATAAAGGAGCTTAATACTACTTAATTATAAATTACAATTACGATACTCTTATTAATTAAAAAGGTGAAAAAATTAAAATAACAAAAGTAAGACAGGAAAAGATATTAATTTTGGTTAGTTTTGTTAGTATTATCAGCTATAGAGCGTCTAAATTTATTAAAAGGGGCATGTCTGTCTCTTTGCGAACAGATTCCTTGCCTTCCTTGAAGTTTTAACTGATCAGTTTTGAATCGCTGGTGCAAAATGGATAGCTGTAAACATTCTAGGGCATCATGGCTCTTAAACAGATGGACCGATTTTGATTCTTTTTGTTTTTCGTTCAAGAAATGAGGTCTGTTGGTGTTTTAATCCATGTTTTAATTAAAATTGGTAGATTTTTGTTTAACATAAAAAGAACAATTTGTTTTTACTTTAAATTCCTCAGTGTCTAACTTCGAGAATACCAGTCCCTGTGCAGAATGTTTAGCAAGTTCTAAATATGTGTGGTAAACTTAATGAAATCCTTATCTTAGCAATATATTGAGTGCTTAGAACTTGAGTGGTTGTGGGCGTTAGTATTAGGGTTGCCTACCATTTATTACGTTATATGTATGTGGCGACTTCCACGTATAACACAACAATAACCTACTACAGCGCCATCTACCGAAGATACAATGAACTACGAAGTAACGCACTACACGGAGTAATTACAAATCCTGAATCGCGCAATTAATAGTTCTCGCGCCGATTATCATATATACAACATCCCAACATCAACTGTTGGGCAGTAGCCCGCCAGGCATGATCACCTCGCCTGGTCGGAGGATCCTCCCTTTGTGTTGGGTGGAACATGATACCCGTTCCCCCACATATATATTGTTTTTATATATATATATATATGAGCTCAACTAAAGTGATTACTCTGTTTTATGGAAAGCATGAGCAGAATCCAAGAGTAGTGGTCACCATACTTATTGCGAATGCAGGCAATGCAATAACGCAGCATGGTGACCCAGTCTATGGCCTATTTTGAACATTTAATTTGAATTCAAAAGTAGTGTATCAATGATTTCAAAGCTCCTCTTCAAATATTTATGGACCTCCGGTATTCTCAGTCATTCGGTGAAACACAGCGCAAGCGCTATTCACATATTTTTTTACACAAACCTTTTCCTAATTATAACAACACACATGAAAACAAGAATTATCCAATTTGGTGCAGTCAATCTGAAGTTTTGCAATTCGTTTTTATTTATATAATAGATAATCTCGAATTAAGAGTTTAAATAAAAAATTCAATGAAAATATTATACTAATCCAGCAAATTAAATAAAAGCTCGTAAAATATTACTTTTTTTTTAGACTTAGGGTTGTCAAATTACTTCTGATATTACCAATTGTGAAATAGTTTTCGCCCTCGAGAGTAGTCCTATTTCAACATCGAAACTTAATTAAATAAAACGGAATAAGATATCCCTTGTAATGTTATAAATTTATGGATAAGAAACTGAATTATAATAGCAATAAAGATTGTTTTAAACTGCTGCTGTAAACCCTAGTTTCATTACATGCTCACGGTATAATCGACGGTACTGTCTTGTGGGCTACATTGCAATTTGTAATATTGTTGAGGATCTTCGATATTTAGAATTTGCTTTAATTTTAAATCGGAATTTACCCGACTGAAATATGGAGGAGTAGAACCGGCTCTTAATTATGTTTAAAAGTAGTTTTACAAAAACTGTCTTGGTGTCTTGAAACCAGGGTAAATTTACCATGGGAGAGTCACACTTCGGCATGCACGGTCTGGCTCGACCGGAGTGATACCTCGGCCGCACAGAAAACAGGTGTGAAATAATGAGTGAGGATACCGGAGGCCCATACCCCAACCACTTCTCTTATCCATTTCCCCATCGCCCAAAGGCCGGCAACGCACTTATGACGCCTCTGGTGTTGCGGGTGTCCATAGGCGGCGGTAATCGCTTACCATCACGCGATACGTCTGTCTGCTCGTCTACCCCCTATTCCATAAAAAATAAAATAAAATGAATGGTTCATCGTTATTATATTGACTTGATAACAAATAAGAAAATGTGCTTTTACTTTTATTACAGTTTACGACCCTTTAAATGGAACAAAGTTTACATACATATCGGTCAAAATTGACTGTAGTTTTTGATTGTTCCCCTGTTCGTCAATCTTATGTCCTACATCTTTCAACATTATGTAGACAGGAGATAAGGAGGACTCGTAACTCCTTATCTCGACGTACGCCCCCGGCCCGTGGGCGTATTGTACTCTGACGTCACTGTTCATGACAAGTCTTGTATCCCACATCAATGAGCAGGGGTGTCCTTTCATATCAACTCTTGAAATATCAAATAAGATACGATGTTTACTTACAGTATGTATATAATACCGTCAACATGTAAAAATATATTGATTACGGCTCGACCGGGGTGGTACTGCCCTCGCACAGAAGACCAGCTTAAAATGACAGCGTTTGTGCTGTCGTATTTCGTTGGTGAGTACGAGACCGGGGGCCCAATAAAGCAGAAACAGAATTTGGGTCACCATGCTGTATTATTGCATTGTCTGCATTCGCAATGAGTATGGTGATCACCACTCTTAGATTCTGCTTATGATTTCGACCAGACAGCTTTTTACATAAAAATATATCCGTAGTTTGACGAATACGAAGTGTCATCATGTCTATTCATCCCATCGGTGTTATAATAGCCGACTCACCGGCTGTAAACGGAAGGTAAACTTGATATAACCCATCCTGATAATATAACAACGAGATCGACTGACAAGTCATCACAACGAATCACAATTGATTAAGAAATAGAAGCGAATTCTTGGCAATTAACGGGTACTTAAAGTCGGAGTCACACAATGGAAGTTTTTACTTCAACTAAGCTTCTGGCTAGACTCCAAAATAGTTATTTTTTCCCCAGGTATTGGAAGGTCAAAACCCAAACAACAGGGTGGGGGTGTAATCGGCACTTGTGAATCTAATGCAATAAAAAAACTATATTATATACCAAACTTCATCCAAATTCGTTCAGTAGTTGTAGCGTCATTTTGAAAGAATCATCCATCCGTATATATAACGGTAACAAGATACAAACTAGCTTACGCCCTCGAGTTCACACGCGTTAATACACGGAACAGTAGGTACTGTTTTCGTTGAATGAAAGGTACACTATGTCTTCTTCGGTTGAGTAGCTAAAGAGTGAAAGCGTAACAAACAAGCAAACTCAAATTCACGTATCTGTATAATAATGAACAAGTAATAACGTGTTTGCAGCTTTCATCGTTTGCTAGCTTGCCTAATAAATATCGATATTGCTAAAAGACAGCGGCGTAAGTCACTTTTGATTTTTTATGGAAAATTATATTGAACTCACGGGTCCCTGATGGTTTTTATTTTATAGGGGGCAAACGAGCAGACGTATCGCCTGGTGGTAAGCGATTACCGCCACCCATGGACACCCGCAACACAGGAGGCGTTACAAGTGTGTTGCCTGCCTTTTAGGAAGGAGTACGCTCTTTTCGGTAAATGAGTACCACCGCCTATGCGCGGATATAAGGGTTTAGCAGACCTGTATGTATTGTTAAATTATGATTCTCCAACAGGAGAAGAGAACACATTAGAAAAAAGACTTTATCATGTGCATACATTAAAATGTTAAAATAAGTTTGTTTACGCTTTAAAGTCGCACCGATTTTGCACCAATTTTGATACTTCAAAATATTGTTTGTATCGATTTTTCACGCAAGTTTGATCGTCATCTCTCACCAATACATCCACAATATGCCACAACCGAACTAGCCATGGATCAGATAGTCTATTTAGTTTATATAAATACTGATATTTATTTCATAGATGTACATATGCCCCTTGTTTTCCACCGAGTGGATCCCTCCGGAGACATCAATAACCGTTATAGGCGCGAGGTTCTATTCTCGGCGGTGCTTCCCACTCCTATTGATTTAGTCCCGGTGTATTCTGCATGATGAATACCTGAATATTGATGCGAAACATGTAGGAATATCTCTACAGTTTTATTAATGTGTTATGTATTGAAAGAAATGCACCTTAACTTGCTCATAGAAATACTGTTGTCAAAAACAAACAAGCTTTGTATGAATTATTTGAAAAGATGGTGCACATGAGTTTCTCACCAGCTCTTCCCATGAATGCAATACCCATCGGAGCTGGTGCTTGGATTAATTTCAATTTAAACCTTTGAGTTGAATCGAAATCAATCTAAGCTCCGGTAATTCAAATCATCTCAGTGCATTTAGTATTAGTACTACTGAACTGATTACTTGAGTTTCGTTTTATATTTTTATGTTTGTATTTTTGACGTGTTCAAATGCCTTTTGGGGCCTATGGAAATAAATGATTTGAGTTTGAGTTTGAAAATGGGAAATAATGGGATAGAAAGAATAGGGTTTTTGAAGAAAATAGCAATTCAAAATTACGGAATTAATTTGAAGTTGTTTTATCGTTTAACAGTCAAGCTAATCTCGTCTGATCTCTCCCTACTGACTACTTGGAGGTGGAAACAATAAGTGGGTTTCCACTAGAACTGGACAGAGGGAATACGGACCATGTGATTTTAAGGTCAATCTTGAATCGATATCGCTGTTATCTAGGCCGTATACCGAATCCTGTTGCGTGTATATGTTGATCGCCAGAGTAATGATAACGCTATTCGTCCTAATGACGCATCTACTGGTGTATCCTTACACCATAAAAATAAATGGACTTACTATAACTGAAACGGTGCTTAATATAACATTATCATCGACAACAGCGTCTTCTACTTCCCTGATGAATATAGACCTCATTTTAGACAAAGGTTTATTAATAAAAAAAGGTTAAAAGTATTACGTTTTTTTTCAACCGTAAGTTGGAAAGGATTCCGTTTTGCTATAGAATCTTCTCAAGATCTTTCAAGCTTTATAAGTAATAGGTAATATACATACAACAATATAATACATTAAGTGGAAAGACGACTTTTTAAACAAGAAAATAAGGTCTTTTCTCGAGAAAATTGAGAATTATTATTTTTTATTTCTTTTCTTTTGATGATGAAATGACAATCAGCCGGTTCAGCTATTTCTGCGAATGTCAAGTATTTAAAGTCTTTAAATTTTAAGTCTTCGTCGTTGAAAAATATTAGAAAAATGTGGATGACATGAAAAGGACCGTCTTTCGCAAAAACCAAATACGATCTCCGAGAATTATTATAGTAATACTACATCTTGATGCTTTTAGTTTTACTTTAAACTATAAATATCCAAACAAATCACTGCAAAAAGAAAGAAAACTTGAAATAAACCCTATACCAACCCGGCAGCGTGGTAGGCCAAAACCTACATTTTTTTATTTTATTGAATAGTGGGCAAACGAGCAGACGTATCGCCTGATGGTAAGCGAATACAGCCGCCATGGACACCCGCAATACCAGAGGTGTCACACGTGCGTTGCCGGCCGTTGGAAATGGGTAGAGGGATGGGGGAGGAATTGGGGTATGGGCCTTCAGTATCCTCACTCACTACGTGAAACACAGCGCAAGCGCTATTTCGCACCGGTTTTCTGTTAGGCCGTGGTAATACCCCTCCTCCATCCCTCTCTCCATCCCCCAAAAGCCGGCAACGCACTTGTGACGCCCCTGGTGTTGCGGGTGGGGGTGGGTGTCCATGGGCGGCGGTAATCGCTTACCATCAGGCGATACGTCTGCTTTTCTGCCAGCTATACCATTAAAAAAATCTTAGATGGGAATCAAAACCACCAGACCCTTGGGCCTGTCCAAAATAAAGTACATATGTATATACTTGCGTGCGTAAATACGAGTTCAATAGATTTGAGACGCAATCCAAAGATCTTAAGTTATTTTGTAATGTGATATAGATACGTAGATAGGAATGGATTTTAAACGCGGTTAAAATTAGCCCCCATTGCTAAGAGATGCGTTGTTTCTCTCTAACTAGGACCGGTTCCCTCGCCGCTGGCGGACGAAGGTCATTACTCGTCAATTTGAGCAGCAATTCACGAGACATCCATTACCTAACCGATTATTTGCAAGTTCACAACGGTTTTGTCAATAAACATCGTTGTTTGTGATGGATAAGTGTTTGTCGAGTGAATTGGTTTTGGCACATGGTGACTAACGGCTTTTTTGAATACTAAATTGTTAGTCATATATTTGTTTGTGAAAACAAAACAATTGTCTGACTTTATAACATACGAGTATTATTATTGTAACAGTGAAATTCAGCTTCCCATCGACAATTGTTGAAAAATTGGATTCCATTGAACACCTCAAAAAGTTACTTATTATTGTGCTATCTTTTTTCAGAATATATTTTACTAGCTGAATCACGCAACCTCGTTTGCATCTTCTATTGCCCGTAGCGTGAAAATTTACCCCCGTTTTAGTGCTCCGCTCCTATTAGTATTAGCGTGATGATATATAGCTTATAGCCTTCCTCGAAAAATGGACTATTCAACACTGAAATATTTTTTAAATGGGACTAGCGGTTCTTGAGATTAGCGCGTTCAAACAACAAACAAACTCTTCAGCTTTATATATTAGTATAGATTTTTCGTTTTGAAGTTTTTATGTAATACTTTTTGTAATTTCGTAGATTGTAGTTTCAGTTCAATAGAGATTGCCAGTTTTACATTTTTTGATTTTTTTTCCTCCTATATTTTAGAACTTTGATCAGTCGTGTAGACTATAATCAGGTGTGTTGTAAAAGATTGTGGAGGTAGAGCCACAGCTCCTTCTCCCCTTAATGAAGCAGCACATCGGCTCTCTTGAGTTTTCCAACAGGATTTGGCTGCAGGAGCATACTGGATAACGGGTTAGGGTGAGTTGTCAAGCGGTCCTTGTAGTTGGCTGAGTAACGTTTGGCTTCGTCCAAAATGGTTGGGATTAGTATTACATATGCACAGAAAAAGGTTGTTTACTCTTATCTTATCAATATATCTTATATTCTGGGGCAAATCCCTCTTGTCACATAACTAGTTTGAGAAAGTCATAAACCTGCTTACATATTCAAAAGTTGCCTGCCAATACATTTAGTGAGTTGTACATTGTTTATATATGTATACATGAATGTTGTTTATCCGTTTAAATGGTTCATTCTGTGATACATTTTTAGGGTTCCGTGCCTGTAAAGGAAAAAAGGGAACCCTTATAGAGTCACTTAGTTGTCCGTCTGTCTGTCAAGGCCATTTTTCTCAGGAACTCGTGAAGGTAACTAGCTGAAATTCATATCAAATACTCAGGTCTGCTGTCCCTTGAAGCTATGATAAAAATCTAAGCCAACGCAATCAAAATATACAGCCGTTTATGCTGCAAATTTTCGACACTCGCAAGGGAAACTAAACCTACCGGGTACTTCCCGTGAACTCAGAATCTTGAAATTTGGTAACGAAGCAACGTCTTATGGCACAGATAAAGGAAAAATTGGCAAAAGTATATTTTTTTGTTACATAATATGACATACCTACAGGTTTGTACGGAACCGTCGGCACGCGAGTCCTACTCGCATTTGGCCGTTTTTTTACCATGTAAGATCCCTTCGGCGCTAATGGGTCTACGGAAGACTGATGTAATCATTTGTTATGTTGCTTTCGCGGAATGAGAGGGATGGTGACTGGAGTAACTCTACTTTGGGCTTCTTAGTTCAAAAAGACTTCATAATGATGGTATGATCATCACATAGTTAACTAAAGACCATCATCATCCACACACTACTGGTCATAGGCCTCTGAAAATGAAGGTTTAGGCCTTCGATTGTACGGAATAGTCAATCTTTATTTGACTTTTTATATCATAGTAGCTGACCCACGCAACCTCGTTTACGTCTCTTATTGCCAGTAGACTAATATTTTCCCTGTTTTTGAAACATTCTTCATTGGTGCTCCGCTCCTATTAGCATTAGCGTGATGATATATAGCCTTCCTCGATAAATGGACTATCCAACACTGAAAGCATTTTTCAAATCGGACCAGCGGTTCCTGAGATTAGCGCGTTCAAACAAACAAACAAACTGTTCAGCATTATTATTAGTATAGATTTGCGTTTAAAGTATGTATTTTTCTTTAATTTTACAGAAATATGTGATTTTTTTAATAACAGTTCAAGATTCGATTAGCTTCAACTTATTCAATTTTAAACAGTATGGTAATAGCAATTCAGATCATTAGGAGACTAACAAAGATCAGGAAAACAAATGATATCATTATTCGTTAAACGTTACAGAATTAATTGGGCGTAGGAAGTAAGTGACTATAAATCTTTCTATAAATAGCCTGACATTTGAATCAATTTTCAGCGATCACGAAGGTTAAATTCTGACCCTTTGAACTTTCCTTATCCTGAAGTGGTAACATTTACAGCAGACCCGCTGTAATCCGACATTATTTATATAGTGCTATTTCGGATTATCCGATATTTCAGAATATACGCCATAGGCCACGGAATCTGCAACTTTAAATAGTAAAATGAACAGTTAGCCTGGTCGAGGAGTCCGTTGAGTGCGATGCAGATTTAAGTTCCAATCAGACGCTTTTTGAAACTCAAACCCGATCAGGCCTAAAACATTTAATGCGAAGGTCCAGACCCGCTGTTACCGTAGCAACACGTCATCATTTTCTTAAAATCAGAATGTTATATTTTTAAATTGTGCTCTATTTATTGTTTTGTTTGGCGAAATTTTATACTCATTATTTCTATAAATTAATATGGATGCTTCATATGAATTTGCCAAACTACAGATTCTTTATAGAAGTGTGGCGACTTCCACATACAACACAACAATAACATACTACAGCGCCATCTACCGAAGATACACTGAACTACGACGTAACGCACTACACGGAGTAACCATAAATCCTGAATCGCGCAATAAATAGTTCTCGCGCCGATTATCATATATACAATATCCCAACATGAACTGTAGGGCAGTGGCCTGCCAGGCATGATCACCTCGCCTGGTCGGAGGATCCTCCCTTTGTGTACACATGATACCCGTTCCCCCACAAGTATTGGTAATATGTAACATTATTCACAATACACGCGACCGAGTTTATATATACAGCTCTTGGTATCTCCTGACACGGCAAGGCACCAGATCATTGATTGTGTTGAAGAATAAACATTGAATTTTTTTTCCACACGTTTCCAGTATTTTCATTATTCATGGCTTAGTTCAAAGGTCGGATCGCGTTTCTGCTCATGACATATGTAAAAATGCTGAAATTCAGACACAGTTGATTTCGTTGTGATATGTTATGACAGTGTTGTTTTTAGGGTTCCTTAGATGCCAGCGTAAATATTTTCGCATCAAAAGCTTTGACCTGATATTGGATAAGGTACGATGGGACTAACATATTACCATGTAATAAAAGTCTCTAAATTAATAAAGGTAAAAAAAAGACGCCAGCGTTTCACATCCTGTTATTAAACCGTAAACTTCATTAGTAAAAAATAATCTAAACCTGATGACTTTATATAAGCTAGGTATCCTTAATAGGGTGAGACGGTTCTTCTCGCCCGAGCATCGGTGTCTGCTTTACAAGACCCAGGTTCGCTCGTGCGTGGAGTACTGTTCTCATCTTTGCGATGGAGCCGCGCAGTATCTGTTCGACGCTCTCGACCGGTTGCAGCGGCGAGCCATCCGCATTGTCGGCAGTCCCCAGACCACCAAGTCCCTTGAGCCTCTGCAGTTGCGTAGAGATATCGCCTCTATGGCAGTCCTCTATCGCCTTTATCATGGAGAGTGTTCTGAAGAGCTGTTCCAACTGGTCCCCCCTTCCCCCTTCCTATACAGGACAACACGTGCCGGTCTTGGATGTCACCGCTTCAGAGTGGTAGACATACGCTCTCGTACTCACCGCTTCGGTTCTTCCTTCCTGTGCCGAGCGGTCAAAACCTGGAACTCACTACCTGCGTACGTGTTTCCCTCCCACTATGAACCCGGGTCCTTTAAGCGGAGCGTGAAGAAGCATCTCACTAGGCCGCCATAGTGTGGGTCGCCATGCTGCAATGTCCCTATTAGCATTGAGGATGGTGGCCACCACTCCTGGATTCTGCTCGTGCTTTCCATCAGGCAGAGCAGAGTCATTTTGGCAGCTAAGACATAAAAAAAAAAATAAAAAAAAAAATTGGTTATTTATTTATATAAATAACTATAGGCACTTAAGCACGTCAATGGACTTGATGCCTAGGAAAAGGTGTTTTTAAAGTGGTAAATATATTTGTTATGTGTTCTTGGTGTTGTGGGGGAACGGGTTGCATGTCCCTCCAACACAAAGGGAGGATCCTCCGACCAGGCGAGGTGATCATGCCTGGCGGGCCACTGTCCAATATATGATTATAGTCGTGAGAACTATTTATTGCGCGATTCAGGATTTGTAGTTACTCCGTGTAGTGCATTACTTCGTAGTTCAGTGTATCTTCGGTAGAGGGCGCTGTAGTAGGTTATTGTTGTGTTATATGTGGAAGTCGCCACAGTGTTAATTAAGTATCCGGAAGACGACATCCGGACAGAACTTCCCTTCAGCAGTGGATGTTTTTCGACTGAGATGAATCAAGTGTCAGTATTTTAGAAGTGTATGTCATATGTCAGCGCAGAAATGGTAATGCGTGATCGACAGTAATAAAAATAGTGCATTTTCATCTGATGACGTATGGACGTGAAAACTTGCAATATTTGCCCTTTAACATGTTAACCTATTGACCTTGACCCGTCTCCCGCAGCCTGGAGGCACAGTCCTTGACGTGTTTGCTGCAGCTGCGCAGTTGTCCTTTTACTCTTAACACGAAAATCTAATAAATCTCATTGATAAACACTAATGTTGTTTCCTTCAAAACCTTTTTTTTTTTTGTTTCTCGCCTCAACACTCTGTCATTTACGAACCAGATTATATTTTTTCATTTAGCATTCTAATTTAAATTTGAAAATATTGTAGAACCGGCCTAACGCGATTGGCGCACGAAGGGTTCCGTACCATTATCTATAAAAACATTAATTATCTTTGTTTTGAAGTGACATTTGCCCTTGGCTGTAACTTGTATTGGTCCAACCTGACCTTGGTTATTGCATTACCCGGCTTACTGTGGATACGCCAGCTAGATAATTCAATAAGCCGGAACTATTTGAACTGTTATATGCATTACTGTATTTCTTTTTTGGCAATTGCTTGAAAACGTTACTGTGCCAGACTTTTTAAATTATCAATTTAGAAAGTTATGAGAATTTACATTTTTAAAATGGGGGTTTTGCTAGTTGCATCACGCTCAGACCAATAGGAGCCGAACATGATTGAAAGGAAACACTCAGACGAAGTTTTAGTTTAATATATATTTGCAATAAACACTAATATACTAGATTCACACTTGATTCCTTTACTAATAGTAATTGTGTTTATAAAACATCAACAGTAATTGATTATATAATATACTAGCTGACCGACGCAACCTCGTTTGCGTCTTTTATTGCCCGTAGCGAAAAATTTTCCCCCGTATAGGGTTGATTTTTTACACCTTGTGTCCGAAAAACCCCAATATCTTACGGAACCCTATTTTTTTCCAAAATAAAATATAGCCTATAGATTTACCATAGCAGCGCCATCTATTGATTACTTACTCAACCCAGTCGAAAGGTATCGACATCTGTTAGAATCATTTGGAGTTAACAGATAATTGTGACTGTCAAATAATAACAGACAAATAATTAGCAATAAATTAAAATTGCGACTATAATTTGAGATTTAAACTATCCTATCTCTGAAGTTGGATCGAACTGCACATGGTGTGCTAATTTTATTATAATCGGTTAAGTGGTTTAGGAGTCCATTGAGGACAAACATTGTGACACGAGATTTATATATATTAAGATTACATAACTTTATTATTTATAGCTAAAATTAACATATGTATTACTTTCCTCAAATCGATGATAACGTCCTGTTGAATAAAATCGATTGTTATTTTAATCGAATTGACAACTGTAATCGCCTAAATACTATTTATCAACCTGCCTATGGGAAAGTAAATGAATGGACTGTACAGAATACAATTCGATAGATTCGAAAAAAATACATCAATGATTGTTTCTCAAAACTCGCTTGAGCTATATTCAATTCTAAGAAAATAAAGTTATGCCAAACTTCCTTACAATTTCTTGGACGTTTTTCTCCGTTATTTGATTTGGAGAAACTTTGTACTTTCCAATATTAAATAAATATTCCGGACATCTAACTCACAACGCCATCTAGTCCCAAGCTAAGCAGAGCTTGTGTTATGGGTACTAGACAACTGATATAAATACTTATATACTTTTTTTTGTAAATACATACATATTATACATAGAAAACACCCAAACTCCGAAACAAATATTTGCAGATCATACAAACATTTGGTCCGACCCGGGATTCGAACCCGAGACCTCTTGCTTAGCAGTCGCATACGCTACCACTACGCCACCAAGGCAGTAATTATTTCTCGGAGATATAAATCTATTTCTATGTATATAAGTATATTACGTGTGTTTGGTTATTGTACTTGGCTCTCACAGGTATGCGAATCAATTGATCATCCCTAGAGTCTCAATTTATTCTTCAATTCCAGATAAGTTTACACTGGACAGCGAGTACATCAAGCGGTACTTGGGTGAGCTGACTCCGATGCAGGAGTCCCGGCTGCTGCAACTGCGGAAGTGGATCGCTGATCTGCAGAAGGGCAAGGTACGTTTTGTATGCATAAATTGCAAGTTTTTGATGACTTAACTTCTTATTTTTAACCGACTTTGAAACTAGTGACTGACTTTTATTTATTTTTGTGTGCAAATGTTACGTTTTTTCTCAGCTAGGTATTTGTGAGTATTTTTTTATTTATTGAGTTAATTGCACAAGTTAAAGTTGTAAACTCAATTATATGTTATTTTTTTCTCTCATCTCGGGTACTAGATGCCGGGGAACCAGGTACACCCTAGAAAGGAATACCCTGGAACCCCAACGTACAAACTCAAACTCAAACTCAAATCATTTATTTCCATAGGCCCCAAAAGGCACTTGAACACGTCAAAAATACAAACATCAAAATATAAAACAAAACTCAAGTAATCATTTCAGTGATAAAAGGTACTAATACTAAATGCACTGAGATGATTTGAATTACCGCCGGTACGTCGGGCCACCTACGCTTTGTAGATGGCGCTCCTACTGTGTGGGAACCCCGGTATTCCCATTATTGTCCCCCGGGGTGCGCACGATCTGCAGCGTCCGCGCCTCCACCCGAGCAGACATTTACACCTAGAAGTTCACACTATATACGATCAGCCAAATCCTACTAATATTATAAAATCGTCATTTTGTGAGTATGTTTGTTGCTCTTTCACGCAAAAACTACTGAATGAATTTTGATGAAACTTTACAATAATATAGCTTATACATCATAATAATACAAAGACTAATTTTTTTTAAAGATACTAACTTCGCCTCGCCTTTATTGTAAACATAAAATTAAAAACATAACAATAGATGAGTTACATAGTTATAGAAGTAACAATTGGCGGTCTTATCACTCACGGCGATTTCTTCCAGACACCCTTAAAATTGATTTATTTTCATTCGATTGCTAGGTTCCAAGTGACACAACCCTACTGCGTTTTCTCCGAGCTCGAGATTTCAACGTAGAGAAAGCCAGGGAGATGCTGTCTCAGTCCCTTCTCTGGCGCAAGAAGCACCAAGTCGACAAACTCTTGTCAGAGTATGAAACTCCTGATGTCGTGAAGCAGTACTTCCCTGGTGGATGGCACCACCATGACAAGGGTACGTAGATCAATTTTATTATCTTTGACTGTCTGACCCTGGCAACCTCGTTTACGTCTACTATTGCCCGTAATAATAATAATTTTCTCCCGTTTTTTAAACATTCTTCATTGGGGATCCGCTCCTATTGGTCTTAGCGTGATGGTATACTATCCAACACTGAAAGAATTTTTCAAATCGGACCAGTGGTTCTTGAGCTTAGCGCGTTCAAACAAACAAACAAACTCCTAATCATAATATTAGTATAGATTAGATTGAGTTGAAATACAATTTTGTTTAAGTGTTATCATCATCTCAGCCAAAGGACGGCCACTGTTGGACATAGGTGTTCCGCAAGGTTCTCCACAACAACTGGTCCTTTGTTGCCCACATCCAAGAGCTTTCAATCACTTTGATCACGATTCGTTAGCGAATAGATTTATTGCACACTATAGTTTTAAAAATGCAATTTGCGGTCTCTTTCAGGCAACCAATATGTATATTAAAATAAACTTGTAAGTCAAGGCTATTTCTTGATTTTCTCGAGCCCAAACCCTTTCCTTCTCTGAGGAAGAGAGTACTTAAAGCGTGTCGATGCACTTTTGCCTCTTGAGTATTGAGTTTCGTGTGAGGCGCCTTGCCCTTTTAATTCCGTGAACACGTTTGTTTGTAAGCTATTGATCAGCAGTGGATTAGAACCAGCTGTTTAATGACCTACTTGATTTGTTAATTTGTTAACAGACGGACGTCCGCTGTACGTGCTGCGATTGGGGCAAATGGATGTGAAAGGCTTGCTGAAGTCTATCGGAGAAGATGGCCTCTTGAAGTTGGTGAGTGCATTCCCCATTCCCCGTATCACTTAGGATCACTTATACAATACACTATATTTGATTGTCGTAACGTTATATTATATACTCTGCTTATTTTCTGGAGACATGAGTTATGATTTAACAAAATATATTAAGGCTGTGGAGAAACAGGGTGTCGTGTCCTACCCACACAAAGGGAGCATTCTCTGACCAGGCGAGGTGATCATGCCTGGCGGGCGCGAAAACTTCTATTGCGCGATTCAGGATTGGTTAATTTATGTTTCCTTCTTTACTTCGCGGTTTGACGTATATTCGGTAGATGGCGCTGAAGTGTGTTTCTGATTTTAATTGTATGTGGAAATTGCCACAAGCCCAATGCACGAAAAGTGCTTGATGTACTAAATAAAATAACAATTAATAAAAAATAACACTATCTCTTTAGCTCTGTGTTTGTATAGTTTTCTTTTGTGGAATAGAGGGCAAACGAGCAGGCATATCGCCTGATGGTAAGCGATTACCACCGGCCATGGACACCTGCAACACCAGAGGCCCTACAAATGCGTTACTGGTCTTTGGTGGATAGGGGGCCTCCGGTATCTTCACTCACACGGTTAAACATAGCGCTGTTTCACAACGGTTTTCTGTGAGGCAGTAGTATCACTCCGATCGAGACGGTCTATTCATACCGAAGCGTGAGTCTCCCACCTTTTTTAGTTAAATATTGAAGTTTCGTGATAATAATGTAATGTTAGATAGAAATACTGCAATTTTAATATTATAAAGTTCTGACAGTCATCAATGCTGAATGTTTTTTCAACAGGTGTCAAATTTCTTTGAATCTGAATAAAGTGTTTTAAACTGGTGTTAAAAAAATTCGTTCAATCGTTATATTTAATTAAGTTATAGTAATGCTTTTGAATTGACATTGAAAAGTCCCACTTCTTTCACGTCATCTATATATATAAAAATGTTATGTTGCTGTGATAATTGTATGATTTTTTTTTCCATATCTTTTCCAGACCCTTCACGTGTGCGAGGAAGGACTAAAACTCCTAGAAGAGGCCACTCGTTCATCGGAACACGCCATCCAGTCGTGGTGCCTTCTCGTCGACCTGGACGGACTCAACATGCGCCACCTCTGGCGGCCTGGAGTGAGGGCTCTGCTCCGTATCATCCAGATCGTGGAGGCCAACTACCCCGAGACCATGGGACGGGTTCTGATCGTTAGGGCTCCGAGGGTGTTCCCGATATTGTGGACGATTGTTAGCACATTTATTGGTGAGTCTTAAATGCTTATTTCATAACTGAAAACTCTAAGCAAAATAAGGACAAGTAGGGAAGGTGGGAGTGGGAAGTTATCACTGTTAAAGCTTATATGGTAGAGGACTAGACACTAATAAATCACTATACCTATTGTAAAACAAAATCCTCTACCGCGTCTGTCTGTTTGTCTGTTCGCGAAAACTCTCTCTATATAACACGAAAGCTATTGCACAGATTTTTATGAGGTTTTTACTAAAAGATAGAATGATTATTGAGGAAGGATTTTGTATATAATTTGTTATTTTTTTTAGTATATTGACCAAAATATAACGGTATTTGTTGAAGACGTCAAAAAAAATTAGACCGCATACCTCAGAGAAACATAGGGTATATTATATTGTCCGTAATCAACTGTACGAAGCCGGGGTGTATTGCTAGTTAGAAATACAAAAAACTTGTATAAAACGTTATTTTAACGTATCAAATTTCAACCAATTCCATCGAATTTCGGCTGTCCTGTACCTAAAATAAAAAGTGAAAGAGGGTAACCTTATTAAACATTTCAGACGAAAACACTCGCAGTAAGTTCTTGTTTTACGGCGGCAAGGACTATCTGCAACCGGGTGGCCTACTCGACTATATACCGAAGGACTTGATACCCGACTTCCTAGGAGGACCTTGCAAGGTGAATATCCCCAATACCTCACAACCTTCTTTGAAGGTCATGTTTAGTCGCATAGGTGCAATCATATTTTGGGTCATAAAGTAAGTACATAGATGATTTTAAGCGTTGATAACTTTGGTAAATTTTTCTGAGATGTTATTTCTAAACTCATAAATTCAAATCTAAATGGTTTTATAGCAAGCTGAGAGGCATAGTACTGGTGTATATATTTATTATATAGGGGGCAAACTAGCAGACCTATCACCTGATGGTATGCGATTACCGCCGCCCATGGACACCCGCAACACCAGAGGCGTCACAAGTGCGTTGCCGGCTTTTTAGGAAGGAGTACGCTCTTTTCTTAAAGGTTTGAAAATCGTATATATTGTATGTAACCATGGATGGTGATAGTAAACACAAAAAATATAAACATTGTAGTACACGGTTTATATATTTTAGTCAGAGTTCTGAGTCGGACTATACTTTGAAACGAATATGATACGAGTATTAAAAACAAAAATCTTTTTAAGAAAATATCTACGGCTTTCACCTCATCCTGGAAGATATAAATGTTAGAATTATTGTCTGTTAACAGAGTAAAGATATTTCATGGTATTATGATATTGTTTGTTTTCATTGCGGCAGTCGGAGATTGTAGAGCCGGCGTTAAACGTGCCTCATCAATATTACGACCTCGTACGCGATAAGTACCACACTGAGCCTTTGGTATCCATATCATACTGGATATTCATGCGAGTTTTAAAAAAATTAAATATTCCTAGAACATCCTGATTAGAATTATTGGATGTGTTCCTGTCACTGCTGTTGATTCTGGTGGTTATTTATGGGGTTGGCAGAGCTCTAGCTGGATCGTTAAATCAAAAACCACCCAACACCCATACAACAAACATTTAATCAACTCCAAATTAAGTTGTAAAAAGGCAAAATGATGCTGATAAATTTTCTTCCTCCTCTGAATGTATTTCTTCAGCATTGAATACTATTAGTGGATACCAAGGCCCATATATTTGTTTAGTCCAAGTGCTATCGTGCTAGTACTACGTTGTAACAGCTAACCATAGACTATCAATGTCTATGTAGTAAGCTATTCGTCTATAGTCTCACACACATTGTGCTACGAGAACTTTGTACCTATCACCACACATATATGTTCAAACACTTACCACATTACGTGTTTCATCATTATTGTTCTAGGTTCACTCTAAGTTCCACTAAAGGTACGTATTACACAAGACACAGTACCTACATACTCTGGATTGACTGGACTGAAGTTAGATTCATTAGAATCCGTGCCTAACTTCACACCGATCAACTTAGAACGATATTATGAGTTTCGAAAATATGTACATTATTATATAATTGGAGCAAAAACTTAATGTCGTTGTTATTGGTAATAACAAATGATATATATTTTACGTATAGTAATACATTAAAAAAATTTCCACAAAGCAGAGGAACCTAAGCTAGCCACACACCATCATATGTATTGTCATTTAAACTACGATACTTAATATATCGTGGATAAAAAACTATTTTATTTGTGTTGCAATTCCTTTATTTACTGTGTGATCTTTCAATGGTACATCTTTATTAACTTATGATACATATATGTTGATGTGTAAACACTCATGGACATAGGTTGTCTCGACTGGTAAAATAGTTTAATTTTTATAGTATCATTCGACCAATTATTAATATATAAGATACTAATTTTACCCGACCACATTTCACTATAGTTGTAATTGCAAATTTGGATTAAAAACAGAAACATCATAATAGGCCATCATACTGTATTGTTACATAATGACTGCCTCGGTGGCGCAGTGGTAGTGAATGCGACTGCTGTGCTTGGGGTCTCGGGTTCAAATCCTGGGTCGGACCAAATGTTTGTGTAATCTACAAATATTTGTTTCGGAGTTTGGGTGTTTTCTATATGTAATATGTATGTATTTACAAAAAAAAAAAAAAAGTATATAAGTATTTGTACGTATGATAATCGGCGCGAGAACTTCTATAGTGCGATTAAGGATTGGTAGTTACTCCGTGTAGTGCGTTACTTCGTAGTTCAGTGTATCTTCCGTAGATGGCGCTGTAGTAGGTTACTGTTGTGTTGTATGTGGAAGTCGCCACATATGTTTCAAAAACTTTGTTATAATATAGATACGAGTATTTTATGGTAAAGATGCATCACAAAAAGATCACAGGGTTTTTAAAGGAGTACTTAGTATTTCAATTCATCATACTAATCTACACGTGGTTTCCACAGAGCTTCGTACATGAAGGTGGTCTGGTACCGAAGAGTTTGTACGTCAGCGGTGCCTTCACAGAGAGAGATGGAGACCCACTAAGCGAGGACAGCATCTACCGATCTGTCAGTTTGGGTAAAGGACAGGTAGGGAAATTTTTTTTTTACTTTTTTCTAAATTACCATTATTTTGTCGTAGTAGGTGAACCAAAAATTGTCGATGGCTTTATTTTGAAACAAATTCAAAAAGATAGGAGTTTCACAATTTCACTGTATCTGTATGTTGTATTTTTTAAAATATATTTTGAGATGAGAGCCATGCTTCATGAAAGTGGTATCATAATTTTACAGAAAACAGCCATTTCTGTTCGCTACTTTTGACCTATTTAGAAAGGAGCAAATCTTCCATTCTGAGGAGTTCTCAATGGGCAGGAACCCTTTTGTGACTATTGAGTTACAGTTGTCAATGGGCGACGGTAGGCACTTACCAAGTGAGGGAAGTTATCATGGAACCAACTCTCTCCTCTAACCTAACTCTTGGGGGGCGCTCAAGGGACGATTACGGGCTGAGTGTCTTCAGGTGGTGGTATTCACTTGCCTTCTGGGATCCAGGAAACATCTTATTTTCTTCCTATTCCATAAACACTGAGTTTATCAACTATTTCGCTACTTTTCATAGAGAAATATCACAGGTCAAACTCTCCCCTTTCCCCTAACTCTGAGTGGAGCTTTTAACTGCGTTTAAATTATGTATTTTGATTGTGTATTAAGTATTTAAAATTTTTAAACCTTTTTTCCATCTTAGTAGTTAGTATAGAATATGTGGGGGGAACGAGTATCAGTCCCACCAACACAAAGGGAGGATCGTCCGACCAGGCGAGGTGATCATGCCTGGCGGGCTACTGCCCAACAGTTGATGTTGGGATGTTGTATATATGATAATCGGCGTGAGAACTATTTATTGCGCGATTCAGAATTTGTAGTTACTCCGTGTAGTGCGTTACTTCGTAGTTCGGTGTATCTTCGGTAGATGGCGCTGTAGTAGGTTATTGTTGTGTTATATGTGAAAGTCGCCACAGATATAGTGAGACCGGCATATTCATGTTTGATTAAAAGTCTCTACATTAAATATGTAATCAATAAAGATAAATACTCTTGACATAAGTGATGATAATCACTTACCACCAGGCGCCTCTTCTGCATTTCTACCTCTAACATTATAAAAATACCTTTCTTTACCAGGTCCACGAAGTGATAGTAGTGAACCGCGACCCTCAGAGCGTGTTGACGTGGGACTTCGACGTGCTCCGTCACGACATTGCGTTCACCGTGTACAGGAGTGAACACGAACTTAGACACGCTCCTGCTGACGCTACAGGTAAACTAACACTCCTCTATTTACGCTCTTTTCAGCTCTAAAAATAGGTTATAAACCTACACCATTTATTTATATCTACTTAAATTAAGCAAGAGAGTTTGTGTGGTTGAAGCGAAACCTCAGGAACTACTGATTCAAATTGAAAAATTATTTGAGTAGGGATAGTCTATTTATCTTAGAAGGCGGCTGTATAACATCACACTATAACCAATCTGGGTTGAGCATACCTACTAAGCATATTTACATGAAAAACATTTTAACGAGTGCACAGCCTTAAACCTAGAATAATTTATTAATACTCCTTGATGTGTAAGTGATTGCAACCTTATATGCTATGGACTAATTTTTATTATTTTATTAGATAAAAAATTTATTTTCCTAGCTTTAATATCTCTTTAGACCGCTTTCTAGCCTTTGTGTTTTGGTTGCGTTAAATTGCACATAAAAATACTGTTTTCAAAAACAAACAAACTTTGTATGAATTATTTGAAAAGATGGTGCACATGAGTTTCTCACCAGCTCTTCTCATGAATGCAATACCCATCGGAGCTGGTGCTTGGATTGACTTCAATTTAAACCTTTGAGTTGAATCGAAATCAATCTAAGCTCCGGTAATTCAAATCATTTCAGTGCATTTAGTATTAGTACCTTTTATCACTGAATTGATATTACTTAAGTTTTATTTTATATTTGTATTAATAATATTTGATGTTTGTATTTTTGACGTGTGCCTTTTGGGGCCTATGGAAATAAATGATTTGACTTTGACTTTGAATAGAAAGATTTTTTCTAACATAATATTTTTTATCAATACCTATTTTCATACTTTCAAACGTGAATATGTTCAATAAATGTGCATTTTTTATTATATTGTGGTTTTCTACTTTAAATAAATTGTTTTTAACCCAGTTTCATGATTCTCCTGCAGGATTTTCAGTCGATTAATATTTATCGTAATCAACACCATCAGAAG
The DNA here is from genome assembly GCA_916048165.1 of Spilarctia lutea. Lineage (NCBI taxonomy): Eukaryota > Metazoa > Arthropoda > Insecta > Lepidoptera > Erebidae > Spilarctia > Spilarctia lutea. The sequence continues at coordinate 1,247,030 of OU696480.1, forward strand.
TCTTTGACGGGCCTCTGTTGGCCTTATGCCTTTAGGACACATGTTTAATTTTTCCCAACCGCCTCGACCGGAGTCGGTTGGGAACAAAAAAAAAACCTTATGCCCTACGGCCACCGCTAAAACCCCATTCGTTGGTTTTTAAGACAAATGTATACATCTGTTTATAACTGCCCCACTGGAGGCGGTTATAAACAATTGTAATCCATAAATACTTATTCCCAATGACTACCATTAAAACTGCCATTAGTTATATGTTCCAGTTACAATAACTTGTAGATGTTGTCCCATAATTCATGTTGACATAGGCCTGTACATATGTTCCATAAATTTATTTTGGGTCGGCTGAGTAACTTACTTTCTCAAGAAAGACCTATGTTCCAGAAGTAGACTGGTGATAATAACTGGACCTACTTATGCAACAAGGAACCAATCCACTAACATGCCGAAATCTAAATAAGAACCCTATTTATAAGTAGAAAAGGATAATTCTTTGATTTTGGCATGTTTATGGATTGGTTCCTTGTTGCATAAGTAGGTCCAATTGATGTATTTTGTTCTTCCATTTTCCATTTTTTTATTATACGACATCCTATTTCACACACTCCTTTTTTCATTTCACATTAATTATAGCTCGTCTTTTATAATTATATATTTCGCTTATTGTTTATGTTTCCTTTTTATAATTTGTTTTGTTTTTATTTGCCCATAACACCCGCCATGATGTACATTCCAGCCCTATGCGTAGGTGGAAGTGAAGAGCAGAAGTCTGTGCTGGACCTGAAGGGGTGGCGGGAGGGGGAGCATTTCCACAGGGTGGAGCCGACCCTCGTCTGTCATGATGGGGAGAGTATACAGGTATGATTATAGCCTTTGTGGCTAATGTACTGTAAACTTTTTTGTTGACTGCACGGTTGGCCGAGTGGTGTCAGCGGTCGCCATGCCGTTTGCTACTGGGTCAAGTGTCGTGGGTTCAAATCCCACGCGGTACCTACAACACTTTGTGTGATCCACGAATTGTTGTCCCGAGTCTGGATGTTCTTTGTGTCCGTTTCATGTATGTTTGTAAAGTCCCCCACGACACAGGATGTTTATTCCTAATGTGGGAGTTGTCTTTTAAAAAAAAAAAAAAAAAAAACTAAGTGTTTTCTTAAAATTTAAGTTCTATTTATTTAGGATGTTTTCTTTAAGCGATACAACTGTTTATTTAAAAAGGTAAGAATAATTCTGTTGTTTTTGTGCCTGCTATATTACCCAATCATCGTCTCTTAATTGGTTTTAGAGATAAACAGAAAAACCCTGTGAACAATCTTGTATAACTTCTCGCAGAGCTCTGGTTTGGTTTTATAAAACTGATAATATTCTTAACTTGAATGGTTCTGTGTATTTTTTCCATAGTTCATGTATTTCTTGGTGGCAAAAATAATCATGTAGAATACAAATTATATTTGATTTAAAATATATTTTCTAAATATTTTCTGTTTCTTTCAAACTTGACACACAAATACGAATAAAGGGAAACTTCAGAAGTTATAAAAGTAGTATTAAGACAACAAACCTTCAATTAGTATAATTTTATTGAAATAATATTGTGTAAAATTACAAATGTTACTAAATTATTATCATACTAGAAATATATAGTGGAGAGTCGCGCTTCGGCATGAATGGGCCGATTCGACCGTGATAGTGATAGCGCCTGTGCTTGCTGTGTTTCACCGAGTGAGTGAGGATACCGGAAGCCCATAAAAAAAAATACGACATTTTTTTTTTAAATGTTGCTTTTTAGGCTTGTAACACTTCCAATGTTAATCAAAGCCAAATTACGTGGCATTGGCCTCATATACTGTAAAAAGTCTACATCCTAGGTTGATGAACGCCGTCTAGTCCGAAGCTGAGCAGAGCTTGTGTTATGGGTACTAGACAAGTGATATAAACATGTCCGTGTGTTTGTGTGTGTGTGCAGGGCTCCCACGTGATGGTGTCGTGCGGCAGCTACGTGCTGCAGTGGCGCTGCGAGCTGCTCGACAGCGCGCACCGCGCGGCGCAGCTCATGTACTTCCACGAGACGCTCACCAGCCACCACTACAAGTGAGCTATCCACCACCACCATCCTTCTCTCAGCCTTCAGCTACCACGAGACAGGAATCATTTACAAGAACCTGCTAGTCTAGCCGGGGCTCGTTGGTTGATTACCACCCAGTACATAAAATAACAAAACATTTTCGGACACCAGTTATAGTCCATTCGCTTAGATACGATCACCTTGATCGCGCCGCCGTGCCACGTGCGTCAAACCGCCACAAAATCAAAAGGCCCACAAGCAAGTATGATTTGTCAGTTTACACCGTTGTATGAAGTAATATATTCGTATTTCATACCAATAACCACAATTGCGTGCAGGTGCGCTGACACTATCTTAATGAATGTACTGTACACAACATCATACTTGAGACTAACTTGTAACGATGTCACACCACACTACACAAAAATATTCCTCGTCTAACATTTTTAAGATAGAATGCAAAATATATTAAACTTTCGTTTACCCTAAATTTCAACATAACAGATGTAACTTTTAATACTGTACTTCATAGGGTTAATATATTTTTAATCTATACAAATAAATAAAATTGGAGTGTCTGTTTGTAATATTAAAATAACCACTTTTTACTACATGCATTTGAATGTATATACAGTACACATACCAAAATATATATTTTTAAATTTTTTGTCTATGTGTCTATCTATTTGTTTCGGCTAATCTCAGGAACCACTGGTCCGATTTGAAAAATTCTTTCGGTGTTGAATAGTCCATTTATCGAGGAAGGCTATAGGCTATATATCATCACGCTACTACTAATAGGAGCGGAGCACCAATGAAGAATGTTTCAAAAACGGGGGAAAATTTTCACGCCACGGGCAATATAAGACGCAAACGAGGTTGCGTGGGTCAGCTAGTAAAAAAAAAAAATATCATCTTTAACGTAGCATGTTTCTAAATACAATACAAAAATTCTCACAGTTAATATTGCTTACAGATTTGTGAAAACTTAGAACTTAGAGTATAATAACATAACGCTATTCCTATGTTGAACAGAGGGTCGATGTCGAGTCTACAGTCAGGCACCAGCGGCTTCTCGTGCCTGTCGGGCAAGTCCATCGCCAGCAGCTGCCCGTCGCGGTGATGCGCGCTCCCCGCGCCGCCCGCACCCCCCGCGGACCCCGCGGACCCCACGCGCCCCACTGACCCCACTGACCCCACGACCCCCGGGGGACAGACCCCCTGAACGTCACAGGGTCACTATATAATACAACGCTCTACGTTAGTATAGGTGCTTTTCCTGTTTAAATTGTCACTCTTACTACTCTTAGTGAGTTTGAGTGAGACGGCTCTGCAAAGGTTTGTTCTTTGTCGTGATATATCTATACTAATATTATAAAGCTGAATCCTATATAAAATCAAATTTGTTCCATTAAAATTACAAAGAAAATGATCAAATAAGCTGAAAATGTATTTTATGAGAAAACGACATCTACATATAAATGAGTGTTTAGTAGTTAATACTTAAAGAATCGTTTAAATACATTTATCAACATCATAACTGTTCTGCCCTGTTCCCAATTATATTAAGGGTTGGCGCAATGTAAAGTTTTCATAAGGTTTGAATTGATTTGTTTTAGACGGAACAAAAGATTTAGGATTTTTTTATAACTGTTGCAATTAAACTGTATATAAATACATATTATTATGTATTCTGGTAACCTCCTCTTATAAATAATTTAAAACTATCTACAAAACGTCTGAGGTACTAACTTATTCTTAAAAGCCTTTGTGTCAAATGCTGACTCACTCATAGTTGTAAAAAAGTTAATATATAATAATAATTACGTAAATCACAACCATTAAATACGTATATCGATCATCGGCTCACATTGACAAATAAAAAAAAAGTATGATATGGCATTAACTACCTTACGGTATAAGAAATAAAGCTCCATCTAACTCATATCACGCTTCATAATTAAGTAGATACTGTAATTACAAAACTTAAAATAAACCTTCGGTCTTTGGCTTAAGAAACAAAATTGACGATAAACTATATGTCATACGAATTGACCCCTTATTTTAGACGGGATTCATGGATACAAATTCAGTAACCCATTTGTATGTTTAGAGAAGGTGTTTCTACTATAGGCCGACCGTTTAACTGAGTCCCTGCGCGGTAACAGGGGCGCGGGGGTATGACGACAAAGAGGACTGGCGAATGTTTGTATCTCACTGAGCGCCCCCGCCGCCCGCACCTGTCTCAGTCCCCTTCGTCGTCATACCCCCGCGCCCCTGTTACCGCGCAGGCGAGGGACTCAGATAAACGGTCGGCCTATAGTATGGGTACATGAGAGCATGTCAACAGCATGTAAAGAGTGGTTTAGAATGAATTAAAAAGCTGGCATGAACAGGAAACAGCTCCTTTAGACTTATTAGTGACATAATACAATTAACAGTTGTATTTAACTGTAACTAAATTAGTTTTAAATATATGCAAATATATAATGCTGGATTTGAAGTAGTGACAAATTGAAAACTTAATAAATCTTTTAATTGACAAACTTCATATTAAATATAAGTGCAGATAACGTATATAGGTAGTAAATAAAATAATAATAAAAATAATAATTTTATTGCAACAATCGAAATTAATACAAGATTTTAGAAACATATGCTGATATTTACGATAATATCCAGGCAATGTTCAATTAAGCAGCTTAGGTAATACAATATTATCAACATTGCCCGGGCATTGTCTAGAAAGTTGTGTGTGTGTGTTCTCATTGCGTCCTTCAATACGCTTTTCGTTATGCAATAATGTCGTGTTCAGACGATGCGATGAAAGCTATTGCACGCAAAAATATATGAAACTAGACGATAAAAGACAGCGAGAAATGAAAGAATATGAAACAAACATATGTTATAATAGGTAAAGTACCAAATACTAAAGATTTTATTTAACCAATCATTCTAAGTGAAGTGTGCCCACTGCGGCAGCCCACTAAGAAGTAACGCTAAGCAACTTTTATTGCTTTTCCACAAAAGTGGGATTACCAGACTCACCGGCCCCTAATTCTTCTAAGGTTGGGGGGGGACACTCTAAACAAATGAAAGGGACAGAATATACAACGTACTTCTTCTCTAATCTCTGTTTTCGTCTCTGCATTCTTCTTTTTGAAGTCGATTTTGCATTTTCTTTAAATCATTTTGAGTTAGGACTGCTTCGTTGATCTGGTGGCTAGCGTATGCAACTAGTTGCCAGTCAAGAAGTCTCGGGTTCGATTCCCGAGTCGGGCCAAAGTTGATGTATCGTTTTTCGTATATGAAATGCTTATTAACTGTCCCGGAGTATGGAAAATGGCGATGTTACCTGCCCGTGCTTTGAAAAGCACGTTAAGTCGTCGGTCCCGTTTGCTATGAACATCTATGGTAATTGTTATTGAGAATTCAGTGCCCTCAAATATACTGACGCTAGTTTCACCCTCAGAGTTGCGAAGGTTTCTGATGCCGGTCGCTTCGTGTAAAAACTGATATTGCAGATAAAACAAGGTGGAGTTAGTAGCCGACCCCAAATAATCTTGGACTAAGGCTTGGAAGAAGATTTTGACTTAAGTTACTTCACATATTCGAGTGCAATTTACACGTTACTCGTTGCAACATAAGTATGGTGTATACTTATTCCAGTTATTTTTTATATAATCAATAACAAATTGTTTTCATTTCATCGCTGCCTTTAGCACTAAACCTGGCATATTCTCAGAAAAAAAGCGCTAAGTCACCAAGTCTGAGCACGCTATAGCAACTGTGACAAATTCTACTTCTTACATAACATACATCATTATTGTAGACGTTGAAATTAGTCGAAAGTTTTCTCAATATAAATGTTATACAAAATAAAACTTAGAAGAGTTTATCATAAAGTCTATTTTTCAATAACAACAAATTATATGAGTAAATTTACTATATTTTTGTCGTAACTGACGCGTGTAAAACTATATAACAAAAATCGGATGAATTATAAAAGTAATTGATTACAAACACACATAAACTTAAAATGACTGTAAACTTTGGAGACCAATATCCGCCAAAGTTTCGGATTCGGATAAAAAATATTTTCTTATTCGGATATTTGCGGATTATCACTCGAAGGAAATCACGCGTCAATTACTACAGAATGTATTGTTAAAATCAACAGCCAAATTAGATAATTATTGCTCAGGATATACTATAGGTAATCACAAATGTCGGGTACAAATTGTGTAGGGAATGTAGCCGGACAGGCTAGGAGCTAATAATAGACTATAAGTAGGCACTAATTAATGTGAATATTTGTTGACACATCGAAGCTCTTAGCCTAACTTTGCTTACATGTATCGTGTTTAGCACCTAAAACGCAGATAACTTTAACATGTTGGATGTTGGGGAACTTGTCATCCAACATGTTGGAAAACTTGTCATCCAACATGTTGACCAACATGTTCGCCAACAGTTTGTTCATAGTATCAAAGTCTATTTTTAGTTGAGCGTGTTGTAAGTTGGTGTAGCTAAGCACAACACATGAATTATATTTACGTGCAGTGCGTAAGGGATGTAACTCAATATTTGAGAGGGTATGTAGCCGACTTCATGTAGTTAAACAGATTCGTGCATATATTTCCATACATAATAGTTTATGTAAACATGTACATAGTTTTATCAGGTGATTAAGAATCGCACTTGTATTCATAGCTTAATATATTATAAAGTATAAAAAAAATCTTTACAGTTTTTATATTTTAATTTAAGTTTAAACAATATCATTTGTAATTTTATTATGTAGTATTATGGTATCCTTTTGCTTATCGTATATATACTTATTTCAATTGTAACATGTTTGGTCAAATTTTGTTGGTATTTGGTCCCATACTATGAACCGTAATACAACATACATAGTCATACATTATATATAGATATTTACAAAATAAAAGAAAGTGTCTGTGTGCTGTGTTTAAAACCACAGCTTAAATCGTCGGCCTAGTAAACTAATGCCTAACCCCAAAATTAAAAAAAAAACGCTTAATTGGCTGAAGGTTGAATCCAAAATTATTGTTCATATACATACTCACGCTTCTATAGGACTAGGTCAGAGATAAATTAAGCATATTAAACACTCACAGTATGCCCTACACAGTTTAGTCCCAGTTACGTAATAAGAACTGGTAAAAGGGGTACAAATGGAAAAAGTCATAATACATATATTTATATTAAATGGTAACACTAGGAAATAAAAAAATAAAAGCTTTCAATATTGACGTCTGGCAGTATTACCTCGTTGAATAGCAATGCTAATTCTCTTTGCTAGAAAACACTAAACGCGTCAAAATTTTCGGTAAAGGAAAAATCAGGTAATTCAATCCTTCTTAGGCCATAAAGAAACCTTTCAAGAAAAGAGCATACTCCTTCTTAAAAGGCCGGCAACGCCCTTGTGACGCCTCTGGTGTTGCGTCCATGGGCGGCGGTAATCTCTTACCATCAGGCTATACGTCTGCTCGTTTGCCCCCTATACAATAAAAGAAAAAAAATAGAATTCAAACAGATAAGGACCTAATCATATACGTATTAATCGAATTTGTTAAAATGCATTAAGAATTTTGTTCACTAAGCTGAACGAGGAAATCACTATTACTACGATTAATTATTTATTAATGTAAAATACGTATGTATGTATGTACATTCTAGAATCAAACTCACTTGTACTTATTACACTATTTTAATTATGTTTACAACTGACCGGTTTAGCCTTATGGTATTATCAAAGGTTTATGGTTTAAATTAGTGGAATAAGTACAAGTGATTTTGATTTTAGAATGTATTGCAACACGTTCCATCAAGTGCCGACAATCGAGAGTTTAAATTATGTGTGTATGTAATTAAATTTTAATAAATCTTAAAAATTCAATATTTTTTTAATAATGTTTGGAACATGTTACTGGTTTTTTTAGATTAATTTAAATTTAAAAGATATCATAATTATACTTACCGTAATAAAAGCAAAAAAACTCTAAATAGTTACATTATAATTGAATATAAGAATGTCTTTAACAAAATTGCAATTAGAAATAAACATTTACGGCCCGAATCGTTCGGAAAATAACAAAAAGAGTTACAAATTACTGAAACAAATTACACAACGCATTTTAAACTTTAAACCCTCAACAACTAACTTCGTTTTCATTTATTCGCATGTAATTATAATCGAAATCAATTATTTTCCAATTAGTGTAGTTGGAATTGTTATCAGATTTTAGTTCTAGATGGCGCTAGTTGTATCGAAAGAAAGAGGTCACAGACATAAAGCGAGTAATTACAAAATTAATTAATACTGAAATATAGAGATGGAAGACGTGTATTGTAGGTATGTCTCTGTTTTACGCGGGTCGCCATCTTGAGTGAGTACGCTCTCACAGTTAAGTTATATAATAGTAAATATACGAAACCAATTTATCATTGAAATTGACACCTTCAATACTGGTGATTAAGGTAGATTTTACTCAATGCATAGAGAAGGAAACTTGAAATATAGCTTATACACTAACCCTCATGGACAATATGGTAGGCCAAAAGCTGTTGATAGAACCTCTTTTGAGCTTTACTATAACTTTAATGTTTTATTTAATAGAATTGATTGTAGTCCAAGTTCCAAAGTCGGTCTTTGGAATTTTCATTTCAACTTGAAGACCACATCTGTAAGGGTGTGAAATTGTTTATTTATGACAATTTTAGGGGCACTAGTGTCGTTTATATATTTTCTTTATAAAAGTTAATCGTAATATTAAATATCAAAGCATTTTACCTGTTGAAAAACTTACGGAATTGACACAATGCAATATAATTTTTAGTTTTGTATAACAAAAATGCAGGGTTTTTTATTTACAAGCACAATATTTTTATACATTATGTATCTGAAAGATCTGATTTTATTTTATATAATTATGTACAATTCTTTTAAATGTGTGTATCATACGAAAATAATATATTCAGTGAGATTTAAGTACGTAAAAAAATATATCAGTTTAATATTTTTATTAACCGATATACTTCAGTTTAGTAAATAAAATATAGTTTAAATTATTAGTCGATTAGTTAGTTAAAATAGTTGAGAATCGATTTCTAATCGATTTTAACACAGCAATTGATTTTAGTAGATTATTGTTTTAGCAATTATTCAACTAAGATAATACTTTAATATTAGAATTTTTAGCGTTGTGAACGAGCAATTTAATTTACTAGTTTTAATTTACAACAAAATATAATGTTTAAGGAATAAAAAATAATTATAATAAGCGCGAAGATGATCCTATCGAAGTGTTTTAATTTATTTAGGAATTTCAATCTAAAAACAATAAAGAAAATGTTAGTAGAATTTATTGAAATAAAATATATGTATATGATTAATATAGTGTTTTATTTATTGAAATATCAATTTATTCGTGTTACCGGATGGATTTATTTATTCTTGAGTGACGTATAGCCGACTACAGCACTGCAAAGAGATGAAAAAACTTGAGCCATTCGCTGTACCAACCTGATTGGCTAACGTGGCATAATGTGCAGCTACTTGCTGAAAAGAGTCCTAGGTCTAGCACTGGATAATTATGCCAATTAAGAGCTCTCGGGTTTGAATCTTGGGTCGGGCCAAAAGTGTTATTGAGTTTTTATGATTATAGAAATACTTAATAACAGGTCGGAGTTTGGAAGTTAGGGTCTGAACCCGCGTGTCTCGGAGAGCACGTAAAGCTGTCGGTCCTGCGCCTGATCTCTCCTTGGTCGTGTCGATTAACCGGCCCATAATATTATGAGAGAAAGGGAACAGAGAGTGCACGTTTGTACATACTTGTGCACTATTATATCTCCTGCGTAGTTGGCTGGTCTCAGTTGAGACTGGCCGCCGTGGCCGTAATCGTATCATCATTATTATGGGTCGTTGCTGATGATGGGTAGATTTAAAGATTTTAAAAGGTCACAAAATATGTTTTTTTCCACTTACTTCTCTAGTGCAGGTTGGGCCTGTTACTGTCACAGCTATTAGTTTTAGTTGAGTAACGAGTTTACAGCAAAACTGATTAAATACATAGGTATATATATATATATATGTGTCATGTTGCTTTTTTTTAATAGTTGAGTGCACGATTGGCCTGGTGGTTTAAGCCGTCACTAAGCCGCTTGCTACTGCGCCAAGTGTCGTGGGTTCAAATCCCATATAGGACATCACTTTGTGTGATCCACTTAATGTTATCCCGAGTCTGTGTGTTGTTTGTGTCCGTTTACATGTATGTTTGTAAAGTCACCCGCGACACAGGATGTATATTGCTAAAGCGAGAGTTGTCTTTAAACAAAAAAAAAGTTATTATACTCAGATGTGCTTGTGAACTGTGAATTCATCATCTACTGATGAAGATCGAAATTAAAAAAATGGTTTTTATATATATATTTTGTAAATAACCACAACCATACATATGTGCCACATAATCAGAACACAATGTGCCACAGTAAAGCGCGGCTGGGTGTGCATAGCAGTAAATAAAATGATTATAATTATAAATTATAGATATCCTACATAAAAAATATGCTTTATACCTATATATTCTCAATCATTTTCAAAGAAAATTAGTTTCCCGTCGACCATAGAAATGTACTATAAAAATAATAGGCACATGAGAATTTTCATAACCCAAGATATGGCTTTCCATAAAACTCAAGTCATAAAAATCTCGATAAAATAGTAATATTGCAACAGATTTTTTCGTATTTCTGTTAGTTGAACAAATAATAACAAGAAATAGTTTTATTATTTAACTTTACTTAAGAACATGATTGTATACATTGTTAAAGCATTTTTTTTGTAATAAACTGATATATAGAGAGGCGTTCATAGCCTAGTTGCACTCGGTGATCAGAAACAATCACCGGGGGTAAGCAACAACGGCGCGGTCATTACCTGAATTGGTGACTGCTAGTGGCATGATATGGAGCGTCTCCGTGATTCGGAGGTTACGTTAAGCTTTCGGTCCCGGTTGTTATCGTAGGATAACAGTCGTGAAGCTTGGTTGGAGGCCTTTAAGCGGCTTAAAAACATCCAACGGCAAGATTACGTAGCCACAACGTTGTCTTGCCAATCCCCAACCCGCACTCAGCCAGCGTGGGGACGTATGGCCTTAACCCTTTCTTGAAAGGAGACCTGAACCCAGCAGTGGGACATTATGGGTTGTTGATGAGACTGATATAATATAAGCGATATATATTATTCTTCTTGGCGCTCCTTGGGGTAGACCTACGTTCAGCAGTGGACGGCAGATGGTTGAAATGAATATATTATTCTTCAATTCAATTTAATATTATAAATTATATTGAATTTTTATTATTATAATATTTATAATCCCGGTAAACTTCGTACTGCCACATTTTTCTTTCGTATTTTTTCTAAATTTCTGATAATCTTATTTCACAAATTATGCACGCCGCCGCTTTTTACAGTTTACAGTCGTGAACCAAAAAAATATTATTACCAGTTATCTAATTTTTTTAAATACAAACGTTATCCTAACAATAACGAACACATAAAAAAAGAATTACCCAATTTGGTGGAGCCCATCAGAAGTTAAGCGCGTAAGTACATACATTTTCGATGATTAATTTCATTTATATAGATTAAATAATACATTAATAAACTAATTCATTGTTAGTTAGGGACACGTATGAACTTTATAATCCTTAGTATGATTGTCTAACACCTTTTTATTACATACAAAAAAATATACCGAGCAATGTTCGATCATCTAAGTACTAAAATCCTAATTCGTATTAGGTACCTACAGGGAATATTCAAAGTGTAAATATAAATAAATAAATAAATATTTCGGACATCTAACACACAACGCCATCTAGTCCCAAGCTAAGCAGAGCTTGTGTTATGGGTACTAGACAACTAGTATGAATACATATATACTTTTCTTTTTGTAAATACGTGCATACCATACATAGAAACACCCAAACTTCGAAACAAATATTTGTAGACTACACAAATACTTGATCCGACCCAGGATTTGAACCCGAAACCTCAAGCACAGCACATTTACTACCACTGCGCCACCGAGGCAGTCAATTATAATTGGTTAATTGGAAAATGAATATACTAAAGTAACCCATAATACCTGTATATCAAGAAATATACGAACCAAGAGAACTAATAAAATACCTTATTCAATCCACATAACCATTACAATATTTATTACACTGTTGTCATAACCAACACATAAGTAATTTATTCGAAATATCACACAGAAATTTATTACTATGCGTATATACCAGAATGCTTCAAGTATTATATAGTCAAGATAAGGTTGGCGAACAATTTTCCGCTATGAAAAATGTACGTACGTTTTTCTATAAAACGAACCAATATTGTGTTGCGCAACCTGAAAATAACTGTTTTAATGGTTTTTAATGTATTTTCAAGGATTGTACTTGTGTTGCTTAGAGCATAAATGTAGAACATATTATTTTACATTGATTTGATATACTCCTGGTATTATAATATATATTTTATAAGTATGATTAATAAAAATAACATTCTACAAACGCGAAAGTTAAATTAAAACTAACGAATAAATGGGCATGACGTCTCAACGCTAGTCACGTGTACAGAACAAAATATTAGCCAATAAATTTAAGAGAATCGACACAAAACACTTGTGGACTCCTTTTCGACAATCGCTTACTAATCTTGGCTAATGGAACTAAAGCGCAAAATACATAAAAACAATCTTTGAAGCGGATGGTGAAAATTTGAGCTCAATCTACTTATTGTACCTACTGTACTGTTAGGTACACTTTTGACAAATGACACACTTCTTCTAAAGACAAAAAAAAACATGGTACAAATTCTTGTCATTATTAAATGAGGCCAACTATTTTCGAATAAATTTTCCCTGTTGGGCTAGCGGTTAAAGACCTAGACTTGTAATTGATACATTTTGATTCACCCCAAAAAAATAATCGTGATTTATATTTATTATGTCTGTTATCGTGGTCTATGTCCTTCCTCAAAAACCTTAGTGCCAAGTTTTATAACTATCGATGTAGCGATTTAGTCTTAAAAGCGTAACAGACAGACAGAACTACTTACACATGGAATGCTACCTCTAAAATATATCTTTAGTAAAATAATCATTAAGATTGATATGCCACCGATTTATCCACGGTCTCAGAAGACTGCACTGTAGTACCCGAGGAAAAAACGGCTGTGCACACATTACTGTAACCATTTTGAACCCATTCTTTACTTCTTACTTAACTGGTTTGTCCAAACTTGGTTATTGTGAAACTAGAATATGTCTACGTATTGCCTATAAACCTATTATTATTAATAACAACAGACTGTAGCAATTCATTGTTAGAAAGAGGACATTTTAGGTTAGCTTTAGCTAGCTAGCTAGAAGGAGGTTTTGGCACAATGTACTAGGCTAGGTAGGTTGGTATAAGATATGTTTGAAGTGTTCCTTCTATTGCAGTGTTAATTGTCCTGCGTGGTTTGATTTTGAAGTAGGTTTTTCGACACCTACGGTATTAATAGGAGTTAACGGGTTACGTTGAATCGGGCACCACACGGACCTATACTGACGTAAAATCAGTAATCCAAATGGAGTGAGACAGCTGTTATAACCAAAGTTTGTTTTAAAGGCGTCTATCTTGGACATTTTGATTTATAACTATCTATTCTCGTGTCTAATTAATAGGATAACAAGTAATGAATTATTAAAAAAAACCGGCTGCGTTAATATCAGCCATTTTTATTAAATACATTGAAGAAACTGAAAAGAAAATATTTTCTTTATTTTTATTTTTTTTTAAATTTTTTGTTGTACCCAGTGTCACTCTCAGGACTAAGACAAATCTATTGATATCACTCACATAAAATACGACACGTCGTTTAGGCTGTAGGGCGTATCAAAGAAATATACATACATACATACACTCGAAAAACATAATCCTCTTTCTTTCGCAGTCGGGTAAACAACAAACATACAAACGAAAACCATAACCCTTCTTCTTACGCAGTCGGATAAAAACGGTTGTTTAGATTAGACGATTATTTAATAAAAATTGACATTACCGCTGATAAACATAAGTACCTAACGCAGGTACATTTTTAAATACATACATATTATAGACTAGTTGTCGTTGGTCTAGTGGTTAGCGTAAGCGACTGCAAATCAAGAGATCTCGGGTTCAATTCCCGGGTCGGACTGCTGTTGGGTTTTTCCTACAAGAAATTCCTAATAGCAGCCCGGAGTATGGAAGATGGCGGTGTTTCCTGCCCGTGCTTCGGAGAGCACGTTAAGCCGTCGGTCCCGGTTGTCATGAACATCTATGGCAATCGTTATTGGGAAGTCAGTGCCCTCAAATAAACTGACAACTAGTTCAACCTTCGAATTCAGTTCGCCCTCAGGGTTGCGGAGGTCAGATGCCAGTCGCTCTGTGTAAAAATTGATATTCAGGTAAAACCGGTTGAACTGGTAGCCGACCCCAAATATTGGGAATAATAAAGGCTAGGAAGATGAAGGTGATGATATAGACTAACTGAATTCCGCAGCATTACCCGCGGTACGATAGTATAGCCGCGGAACGAAGCAAGTTTAAAAAAAGTATTCTAAGCCACTCCTTATATCATTAGCTATCAGTGAAAGTCCAGTCAAAATCGGTTCAGACGATCCAGAGATTAACTAGAACAAGCAGATAATACTTCAATTTTATTTATATGTATATATAAACTACAAACAGACAGAACTAATGATCGTTCAAATCACACAGTATTTGTCCTTGGTAGATATCGACTATCGAACCCGTAACTAAACATTAGCAATCAGCATCTCTAGTCTCAGTATACATCTAGTAACTATCCTAAAACGTCAGATGCTATAGACTACGGGCCCGTATCGAACATTGATGGGTCATGTGAACCACCAGGAGACTTTTTTAGAAAGATACAGGGGCATAAAACAATAACATTTAGCACTATGCTGTCACTTGGAAGCTGTCCAACTGAGTATAGGTAAAGGGGAGGGAGTAGGAACCGTCGATTTTTCTCCTTTGACACATAATTTTTGTACGGCGTTGCGAGATAATGGATTAGAAGAGATATTGAAATTGAATGGGACCGATGCCGTACAAAAATAGTGAGCCACAAAGTTGGATTTCTTTTTGATTTCCCGGCGATTGTCTCGCTCAATTTAGTCATTTAATTTTAGACGGCATCGGTCCCATTCAATTTCAATATCGCTTCTAATCCATTATCTCGCAACGCCGTACAAAAATTATGTGACAAGGGAGAAAAATCGACGGTTCCTACTCCCTCCCCTTTACCTATACTCAGTTGGACAGCTTCCAAGTGACAGCATAGTGCTAAATGTTATTGTTTTATGCCCCTGTATCTTTCTAAAAAAGTCTCCTGGTGGATCACATGACCCATCAATTTTCGACACGGGCCCGTAGTCTAGTAGGAGAGTATGTACCTACTCCATTTTTTTTTATTTGTATAATTTTCAGTAATAATAATCACTTTTAAATTTGAAATTTTAACTGAACTATAACTAATGAACGACGAAATACAAATATATATATATATATAAATGTTATGTTGGTTTGTGTACGCTTCAAAAACTCAAAAGTTCTGCACCGATCGAGCTGAAATTTTAGAATGATATATAATCCGCATCAAGGATTGTTTTTATCTAATTTTGCATCAGTCACATATCCGCGACCGCGAAAAAACACAAAAAAAACCGACATAAACGCGGGCGGAGCCGCGGGAAACAGCTAGTAAATTATAAAAATGACGAAAGAATTATCTATATGATAACTCTTTGTACCAAAAAAATGCATAGAAGCGTGTCCTTCATCTCCCAGGCATTATTATATTATATTATTCTCAAGATTATTTGGGGTCGGCTACTAGTTCAACCAGTTTTACCTGAATATCAGTTTTTCTACGGAGCGACTGCCATCTGACCTCCGCAACCCTGAAGATGAACTGAATTGGAAGGTTAAACTAATTGTCAGTATATTTTTTTTTAGTTAGTTCTATTCTGACACACCGCAAACCCCGGCCGGGTGATGGACCGAGAGGGTTTCTACACGTAAAAAAAAAATGTTGTCAGTATATTTGAGGGCACTGACTTCCCAATGACGATTGTCATAGATATTCATGACAACCGGGACTGACAGTTTAACGTGCTCTCCGAGGCACGGACGGGAACACACAGTCATCTATCATACTCCGGGCTGCGAGTAAGAACAATCCAACATCAGTCGGACCCGGGAATCGAACCCGAGACCTCTTGACCTGCAGTCGCTTACGCTAACCACTAGACCAACGAGGCATGAAAGCGTGTCCTATTTACAATGAATCAAAAATAATGTACTTATTAATATTAGAGCTACGCTAGCATACTCTAGAATTCTTGAACAATATGTTCTAAGTATAATGTAAATATCAAGTAAAATAGACTGAAGTGTAACTGTTTTGTTATTCCCTACAGATTTATGTATTTAGACACAAATCTGTATGTGTGTGTTTAATAATGTGTCTAAATACACAAATCTGTAGGGCATAACAAAACAGTTACACTTCAAGTTATGGTGGCCAATCAAATAAATAAATAAATATTCCAGACATCTTACACACAACGCCATCTAGTCCCAAGCTAAGCAGAGCTTGTGTTATGGGTACTAGACAATTGATATAAATACATATATACCTTTTTTTTGTAAATCCATACATATTATACATAGAAAACACCCAAACTCCGAAACAAATATATGCAGATCATACCAATCAATATCAACTAAAACATAAAAAAAAATCACTTAAAAAGGGTGAGCGTATGTACTTTAACTGACGATGACATCTTAAAATAAAGGATTAAACAAAAGATCAAGCGATTTAATTAGATTTTTTGTTTCTTTCTAATTTAAGTACATAGAAAAAGACAAAAAATCTAATTGACTAGAGTAGTCTTCCTAACTAAAGGCTACCAAAAGTCGAATAGTGCGTTCGACCAATAAATGAAAAAAAAGGTAGGTATATTTCTTCTTCTATACAGTTATAAGTGTTTCAAGCTCTTTAACGGCTGGTTTGCGCCGTGACCCAGTTATACAAGCGTTTTATGTACGTATTGTTGCCGAGCAAAAATTTTTAGAATCGAAGCCGATAGTGTAAAGTCACAAGCCTTATTTGAATTGGGTCTGTTTCTAACCACCAGTAACTACATATAACAATCTGTAATACATGTTTTATGATGTTTAGGTTTAGATAACGAGAAATTTAAATTACAATTAAGATTATAATGGTTACTAGTGGCCTAGTGGTCGAAATTCGACCATAATTCATTTGATTTTATTTTAAGAGTATACTAGCTGACCCACGCAACCTCGTTTGCGTCTTACATTGCCCGTGGCGTGAAAATTTTCCCCCGTTTTTGAAACATTCTTCACTGGTGCTCCGCTCCTATTAGTAGTAGTGTGATATTTTATAGCCTATAGCCTTCCTCGATAAATGGACTATCCAACACCGAAAGAATTTTTCAAATCGGAGTAGTGGTTCCTGAGATTAGCCGGAACAAACTGACAGACAGACAAAAATTTTAAAAATATTTATTTTGGTATGTGTACCATATATACATTCATATTCGGTTATTTTAATATTACAAACAGACACTCCAATGTTATTTATTTGTATAGATTTATGTGGAGGAGTCACTACTCTTTCATATAATAAACTTTATCTGGACCAAATTTCATGCTTCTCTGTTCGCATATTTTCGTAAAAAGAATTGATTTATCTATACAATCTATACTCTATATACAATATATACATACAAATTAATAAATTTGGAGTGTCTCTTTGTAATATTGAAATAACCGCTTTTTATTAAATGCATTTGTATAGGTACACGATACATATATTAAAATAACATTTTTTACCATTTTCGTGTGTCTGTCTGTCTGTCAGTTTGTTACGGCTAATCTCTGGAACGGCTGGACCGATTTTGACGGGACTTTCACTTATAGGTAGTTGATGATGTACGGAGTATCTTAGGCTGCTAAGAAATACTACAGCTAAAAAGGTTTTTAGCTAGCAGATAACACCGCGAGGTTCGGCTAGTAAATAATGTAGCATTTTAAGATTAAGTTCGTTTTAGTACGAGGACAGTGTGACGAAAATATAATGACTAGAGTTTTATATTTTAGAAGTTGACGAATATGAGAGTAAAAAAACATTAATTAAAAGTTGTGATATCAATTGGAAACGTAAATTACTGAAGTAATTAACATGAAATTATATTAAAGCAACGAATAACAAGAAACCGGCACAAATAACACTTAGAGTCAGAACAACAATTTGTGGATCTGACAAAGTGTTGTACCATATGGGGTTTGAACCTACAACACTTGGTGCAGTAGAAAGCGGTGGTTTAAACTACTAAACAAACCATACAGTCATACTACTAATTTGATAACGAACCGTACAATCCTGATGACACCTGCAACACCAAAGGCGTCATAAGTGCTTTGCCGACCTTTGGGGGATGGGGGGAAGGATTATTTCAAGACTATTCCTAAGACTGCTTTTAAACTGTTAAAAGGTCCTTATCAGGTTTTTGAGTCTGTATCTGTATGTATGTATATGTATAATCACATGAATAATGTAAGCACTTTAGGTGAATACGAGTACCTATATACGGCCAACGTATCTTGGCGAGTTCGAACTTCGCGCAGATAAATAAATAAATAAATAAACATTCCGGACATCTAACACACAACGCCATCTAGTCCCAAGCTAAGCAGAGCTTGTGTTATGGGTACTAGACAACTGATATAAATACTTATATACTTTATTTTGTAAATACATACATATTATACATAGAAAACACCCAAACTCCGAAACAAATATTTGCAGATCATACAAACATTTGGTCCGACCCGGGAATCGAACCCGAGACCTCAAGCTTAGGAGTCGCATACGCTACCACTACGCCACCGAGGCAGTAACTGATCGTTGCGCAATAACTTTTTTTATTGTTTTTTGATATTTATTTAATTTGAACTAATTGGTCACTGTATGGGGGTAATTTTATTTGTACATTGGTATATAAAACAAATGACAATAATAGTTTTCTTCACAAGTGTATATGCGCTAAAGTTCGCAGAGCCTATGTTCAGATTCGCCAAGATTCGACGACCGTATTGTACCCACCTTAAGTGCTTAGCATGTTCTTGTGACTACATACACGTAGTAGAATGAAAAACCTGATAAGGACCTTTTAACAGTTCGGTAGTCATAATACCGTAAACGCAACTTCTATGGCTTTGATTAGTAAGAGAGAGGCAGCATGCTTGGGAAGTAAAAGCAGTCTTAAGAATAGTCTTGAAATAAACCTTCTCCCCATCCCCCAAAGGTCGGCAAAGCACTTGTGACGCCTCTGGTGTTGCAGGTGTCTAAGCGCGGCGATAATCGCTTACCATCAGGTGATACGTCTGCTTGCTTGCACACTATTCAATTATAAAAAGTATCTAATAAATAATGAAATCTTCAAAGTGCATTTCTTTAAACGGGTTTTGTCAAAAATATACAGAACAATTTCTATTAGTTACAGGCTATTTACGGCGTATTTGGCAAACGAGCAGACGTATCGCCTGATGGTAAGCGATTACCGCGTCACAAGTGCCTTGTCGACCTTTGGGGAATGGACCCCTCCCGGATTGTAGTATGGGCCTCTGATATCCTCACTCACTCGGTGAAACACAGCTTAAGCGCTATTTCACACCGGTTTTCTGTGAGGCCGTGATGTCACTCCGGCGTGCGTGAGCGTGGAGCGTGGCTCTCTCATGGTAAAAAAACTATTAGCTAAACTAGAGCCTTGAAAGACTCCAGCATAGTAATACTAATAAGTTCACCAAGTCAAGAAAGCTGATACATAATGTGTACTTACTTAATATCTTATTTTAAAAACTTGTAATATGGTGATTAAATTTGCTTTTAAATATATAATTTCCTCACACAACTGGCACACGGCCGGCTGTGTGATCACAAAATAAGCCAAGTCAATACTATACTAATCATAACAGTTGATAAATATATAAGAAGCTTATATAACAATCTATAACGTCCCACTGCAGGGCTCGGGTCTCCTCTCATGAGAGGGTTACGGCCATACATCCCCACGCTGGCCGAGTGCGGGTTGGGGACTGGCAAGACAACGTTGTGGCTACGTAATCTTGTTTTTAATCGTATGTAATCGCACATCTCAAAGTAACATAGGCTAAATTATATATTCCGTAATGAATCCTTGCGCGAAGCTGGGACTGATTGCTAGTCCAGTACAATTTTGACCCATTGACTTCAAAATAGGAGGAGATTCTTAATTCGATGGTTTTTTAACAATACTTACTGTTTTTCTTGTGAATTATAATTAATATCTAATTTAATTGTGAACAAACGAGAAGAGAGACTGATCACTAGAATTAGAAATAAAGGGGTGCGGAGTCTGGTTGGTACTCGCTTAACTACAAGTGCTATTTTATTTTATTTTTATTGTATTGTAAGCAATTACCGCCGCCCATGGAAACCCGCAACATCAAAAGCGTCACAAGTGCGTTGCCTACCTTTGGGGGATGGGGAGAGGGAATGGGGGGAGGGGTTGGGGTATTGGCCTCCGGTATCCACACTCACTCGGTGAAACACAGTGCAAGCGCTATTTCACACCGGTTTTCGATTTGATTATGAAATCACTTATATTGAAAAAACTCCTTACTTCCTAAAAGGCTGGCAACGCACTTGTAACGCATCTAGTGTTAAGTCGAGTTAGACGATAAGTCTGCTCGTTTGCCCCCTATACAATAAATAATAATAATAATAGGGGTTGTATAGATACATAGATTCTTTGAACTTTGAATTAGGGTATGGGTCTTGTAACAGAATCTCGTTCAACGTTAATGCATCTCTCTTTCATTA
The DNA here is from genome assembly GCA_916048165.1 of Spilarctia lutea. Classification (NCBI taxonomy): domain Eukaryota; kingdom Metazoa; phylum Arthropoda; class Insecta; order Lepidoptera; family Erebidae; genus Spilarctia; species Spilarctia lutea. The sequence continues at coordinate 1,268,125 of OU696480.1, forward strand.
ATGGTCCATTTGATTAAGACTATTTTTAATAGGTTTCGCTTATGAAAGAACCTCACATTTGCTGTAGTTTTGCCATTCGAAGCATCTCTTCGTAAAATGCAGAATTGCTCTTGAATTTTATTCAAAGAACAAAGTATTTTAATTTACATTTCTATTATTGACACAGCTTAACCAAAGATTAATAAAAGGACTAACTTTTACTCGTGACTTCGCCCGCGTGTATGTCAAGTATGGCGGTAAAGAGCAGCAATTATGTCGTTCCTTAAGAGTCAAACTATCTCCATGCCGACTTTCATACAAATCGGTGCAGCTGTTTAACCGTGATGAGCAGAGTTCCTTTAGAAATTATAATATTAGTAGGTATGGATGTACATTCAAATGAAATGCTACGTTGTAAATGTAAATTATTAAATAAATAAGTTTTAGTAACACAAAGTGCAAAATTTAGTAATTCCCATCATCCTACTAATATTATAAACGCGAAAGTTTGTGAGTATGTAAGTGAGTTTGTTTGTTGCTCTTTCACGCAAAAACTACTGAATGGATATTGATAAAACTTTTCGATAATATAGCTTATACATCAGAATAACACATAGGCTACCATTTATAAAGATACCAGTCGCGTCTCGCGGCGTTGCCCGTAGCTATTGTCGTACCGCGGGTTTAGCTAGTATTTAAATAAGTTAATTTTAAAACCTAACTTGACTCCAATAAGCTGTATAATACTTACAGAAATTAAAAAATAAATACATTATGGAACATTATATTAAGAGAGAGATAATCAATTCAGTCTAAAAAACGTTCTCAAGCAAGCAACCAACATCAAAATCAATCTACACAAGTTTTTAACAGGTCAAACCAGAATAAGGGTTGATGAAAGGTATTGTAATAATAACTAAAGATCTTAAATAAATAAATTGGCCCCTAAGTCCTTGAAAAGCCGTTTTGGTACACGTGTAACATTTATATAATTCAAAACTGACAAGTCTGCGATTAATATCTGCACGTAAAACGCATCAAGGGAACTCGAATCGAAACGAATCTTGTAGACTTGGGAAAATGAAGTTCTGTCTGTATGTTACTCTGTTATGTATATTAATATTGAAGTCATGTAGTGAACACATTAAACAAAGCTTTAAACATCCCTGTGCGACTAAAACGTGATATGACTTTTGTTAAAAGAAAGTTCCTGTATTTTGACTAAAGCTATATTACTCGTATTTCATAACTACGTTTGTACCTGTATTATAATGTACTAGCTGACCGACGCAACCTCGTTTGCGTCTTATATTGCCCGTAGCGAAAAAAATTCCCCCGTAAAGGGTTGATTTTTACACCTTGTGTCCGAAAAACCCCAATATCTTACGGAACCCTATTTTTTTCCAAAATAAAATATAGCCTATGTTACTCGTGGATAATGTAGCCTTCGAATGTTGAAAGAATTTTTAAAATCGGTCCAGTAGTTTTAGAGCCTATTCATTAAAAACAAACATACAAACAAAGTTTTCCTCTTTATAATATTAGTATAGATAAATGTGTGAATTGTATATGATTGTGTTAGAAAAGTCTTTCTCTATTCAAAAGCTACATTCAGATATGCCTTGGTTTAAATTGGAAGAAATTAGTATGGTTTGTAGGTGTTAAATGAAGATATGTGGAGAATATCTGGAAGAACTGGTATAAGATATAAAATACAATGTTTTTTTCTTTTTTTATTGAATAAGGGGCAAACGAGCAGACGTATCGCCTGATGGTAAGCGATTACCGCCGCCCATGGACACCCGCAACACCAGAGGCGTCACAAGTGCGTTGCCGGCTTTTGGGGAATGGAGGGAGGGGACGGGGTTTGGGCCTCCAGTATCCTCACTCACTCGGTGAAACACAGCTCAAGCGCTATTTCACACCGGTTTTCTGTGAGGCCGTGGTATTACTCCGGTTAAGCCGGCCCATTCATGCCGAAGCTCGTGGCTCTAACACCCTACCTCCCACTAATGTGGTTTATAACTGAATATTAAAACTAAAAGGGGCAATATTTCAAATATATATACTTATATATTATTTGTTTTACGATTATTTCGGTGAAACATTTACACATATTCTGTAGTAAGCCCTGTAATAGATACATCTTAAGTCCTTGACTATCCCGAAGATATTCCTTGAGTGTAACCATCCTAAGTAGAAAGTTACATAAGAAAATTACAAAGTCTACAGAAGCATAAGGCATGTATGTGTATGTACATATAGTACAAAAACCTACCATGTGCTATCGATAAGACTGATTTATATAATAAAAATCGATTTCAAACACATAAGAGGTCTTGGCACATTTTTAAATTTTGATCCTAACTAATACAAAAATACCACAGCACAAACCTTGTAGGAATAAAATCATGATAAAAAGATTCAATTAAAAAATAATGTCAGCCAATCACAGCGACTCACGTGTTCAGCCAGCTCACTTTGATCACCGCCTACTCCTGGAGCCGAAGGTGCATGACGCCAAGCGACTCGAGCCGGGGCGAACAAACTTGCTAACAGACAAATAGTTTGCTCAATCCGCTCGGGTCGCCTCGCTGTCATTCGGGTGCGGTGACGTCACACGACGGGTCCGGAAGATGCGCGCGCGCCGGCAGCTGCACTACAACTGCCCCAAAACGGCCTAGTGTATGCACAAGTGTTTTCTGAAACAATTGTAAAGGAGTTTTCTACTATTACTTTAGTTATGTTGTAGTTTTAGTTGGTATTTAGACGATTTAGAAGTAGTCGGTATATTATTAGTCACCCATTTTTAAACGACTTGGGCAATTAGGCAGGTATCACTCCGATGTTTGTTTCTTTGGCACATTCTGAGGTATTGCCAGTTTGTCATGGCTTTGGATGGAAACCTTGCATCTTTACTGGTTGTGAAGGTGATATAGGGATCATACAGGCAGACTAGTCACTTGATGGACTTCGTAATGTGGGCATCGCCGGTTTTTAAGTTAGAGTAGGTCCACTCTTTTCATGTACTGCTAACGCGCATCAATTCTTGATCAATAACGGAGTCACTCAGAGTGATCAGCTCTGAAGCGGATCCGTCTTAAGGGCGGTCGGTATCGGTGTTCGATACTTATACACCGCCCTCCCGATAGCGGTAATAGTGATGATCCTTTAGGGATGGGACTGAGTTAACTCTCGATGGATTTGACAGTGACATTTTTATAAATTGAACTTTACATGTAAAAGGCACCAGCATATTTTAAGACTCACTCCGGGAAGAAACGTAGAAATATACCATGGTGTGTTTTTTAAATATGAGCTGATATTAGGGTGGTTTTCAATAGCTTATCTCCGGTTAAAACTGAACATAGTATACTGAAAATGGCACTTAGTAAATGAGCATTAACAGATAAAAAAATAATTGCATCCGTGTTGCCCGCCTCGTTAATTGACCTCCTCGCTGGCACAGTGGTAGTCTATGCTTCAGGTCCCGGGTCAGAACAAATGTTTATATGATCTGCCAATATATTTTTTGGGGTTTGAATGTTTTCTATGTATTAAAATATACATAAGGGTTCTATTAATCAATTTAGTTGTCATAGTCCAAGCTGCCAAAATGACGCAAGTCTGCCTGACCACGCCCTCTGGCGTAGCAGCTACGATCGTTAACTGTTAGACCAATGAGACCGAGACAATGAGACCTCCTAACATTGAAGGCAAGAGCTTATTACCATCTCAAAGAAAATCAATGCACATGTGTCTTATCTCCCACTCTGTCGTAAAGATATCTACGGGCGCCTAGAGCCGTTTTCCATCATGTTACTAAACTGATTGTTTGTCCCGAGTGATCAGAAAAAGGAACAGTGCTGTCAAGAAAATCAGTTTTCCGCCGTTGAGGTTCTAGTCTAGATTCTCACAGCACGTTAGCAGTGACGAACAGAGGCAGGTAGCCGACCCACATACTATTGCCGATCGCCGCTTTATCGAATGTTGATAAAACTTTAACTGCCGCACTCTTACGGATAAGCCTGGGCGTGAAATCGACGCGCGCGCACCTAATTACTGTATACCGCGTTGTGATATTTGTGTCAGGTTTCTATGTGATTCAATAGCATGCTCTCAGAAGAGACCCTGTTGAGTTGAACAACTAACTTCTATGCCTAGAAAGAAATAATAATAATGAAATAATGTAACAATCCACTTCTAGACTCTGTCTCTTTTTAAAAAGGAGGCTTTGAAGACGGGTTGATGTAGGTTTGTATGAAGATTTCCTTTCCTTTTCACTGGTGTTATTCTGCAGAACTTGCTTCTTCAGTCAAAGTTTATGACATCAACGGGATACCTAAATAGGTGGTGACACTCTGAAATCTTGTATCAAGTAGTAGTTCAAGAAAGATGTAGAATAAACAAAGATCAAATTTTGTATGGTTGTATGTTTCTCTTCGTTCTCATGTGATCTGCCTTCTTTGTGGGTGTGGAAAACTCTTCGTGTCATCATCTACAATTTTTGATTGCCTCGGTGGCGTAGTGGTAGCGTATACGACTGCGAAGCTAAAAAATGTTATGTATAATATGTACGTATGTCTATACAAAAAAAAGTATAAAAGTATTTATATCAGTTGTCTAGTACCCATAACACAAGCTCTGCTTAGCTTGTGACTAGATAGCGTTGTGTGTCCGGAATATTTATTTGTCTCTATTCTGATGAGTAACTTAAAAGTTTTTTCCGATTATGAAATTATTTACTATGAATTTTTATACTGTTTTTGAGCTGAACTTCTTCGAAATGGATTGAACTAAACTTTGTATGATAAATTATTTATTTTTTTAATTATGATGTCGGTGTCCGATGACCGAAAACAAAATGAATTTCGGTGTATCGATTATTTATTTTGAGTTTCATGTGCTTTTTATTTAAAAATCAATTTAATAATCTCAGAAAATCTATAATAAATGTTCCATTATTGCTCTTTTCAACCATTTTGTGCCTTGCAAAAACTTTTCTCCGAGAAAATATGCATATTCTGTGTACCCAGTGAGTACCTACTGTTTCCTAATAGTTCGTTCCTTATAGCATTTCGTTTTGTATTGATTCGACTTAGTATAGTAAAAACGTTATCCATTTTTTTTAATAAATAAGCTATTCCATTCACAAATCAAACTCTGACGAAAAAACTTGACAACGCCTGTGAAAAATTAAAAGCAATGTGTTGTAAGATGTAACCGTAGTGACTATTATTGACTAGGCTACATGAACCACAACATTGTTTTGTTTTGTAAAAACTCCTGTTTTAAGTAATAATTTCAATATTAAACTACCAAAAGAGACAACAATAAAAATAATATTGTTTAAGTGACATCTATGTAACGTTTTAGTTTATAAATAAAAGTTTCGTTTTGTATAGGTTACTTTTAACACAAACAGCATCGAGCTATCTTGGCTTGAATGCTGACATCCAATTTGTGAGTAATATAAATAGGTATTTTTAAATAAGTTATGAAATATAGAGTCACAATCCAATAGCACCAAAATAACTTATTTTTTAAAATGATGTGCGTAAGATGTTAATTTGATTTCCAGTAGTACGCATTATCACGTAAATAAATATCGAAATGGAGTAAAGAAAACTATTAACTGTAAGCAAGGAAACCAGATTTTTTTTCCAAATACTATAAAAGTACTGTTTTTAAACCTAAATAGACAGAAAATGCGCGTAAATTCTTTTTCATTTCCCAACAACATTTGACTATAATGTCAACATAAGTTTCCCGCGGCGTCATCTATCATTCAATCTACGCGGTTTTATGTTTGCTATTCTGTTTGGACTTATTATGTTATTACTGACTTGATAATAAATCAACAAAATTATGTTTTCTATAGGTTATAGGCCACTGAAAAATAATATTGTTAATTCAATAACAAATTGTCTATGTTTAGACCAGAAGCCCATACAAAGTAGTCGATGTCCCATTGAACTGATTGTACGAATATTACAAGTGAAAACATCAAACTTTAATAAATGAAGCCGCCGTTATTTCACTTCACTTGTATGGGGAAATGTTTCACAATGTCCTGAGGAGGTTTCGTCCTCACGACCTCTGGCATTACAGGATCATTAGGATTTTTAACTACTATAGTAATTAGTGATTATTTTTATACTTTTAATTTACTCACTTATATAGCACGCTGACAATCTTCCTATCTTTGCAGCGGTTTGTTCGGAAACAGGGCAATGTAAATTGACATTTTGGTTTATACTGCCAAAAATATCTCGAATTCTGAACATGCCCGTTGTAAACCAATAGTTAGTGCCAGCAGACGTGTAACCTGGAGTTAAGTGATAACCGACGCCCATGGACATCAGCAACTCAAAAGGCACAAGAGGGTGGTGGCTACTCGCTTGTTAAAAATAAATAAAACAACCACTTAATAGTTATAGTTATAATAGTATAATTACTACGGGCCAGCCTCGCTCTCTCCTCTGATCGTCTGGTACAAAGACATAAGCGAACTCCCTGACAGTGAGTACCTTGTTCTTTAGTAAAAGCTTAGCATCATGAATCTGCTACTTAAAAGTTCTTATGTAGTTTTAATCCTTTTTTTTTTATTTTCTTCTTAAAAGACAGTAGCCTCATTAGGAATATTCATCCTCGGTTGTACTTTACAAACATACATGAGATGGACACAAAGGATACCCAAACTCAGAACAATTTGAGGATCACACAAAGTGTTGCCTCATGTGATTTAAACCACTAAGCCATCCGTGGAGTCCGGAGTTATGCTAATTCACCCACCAAACTACATTTACTTTTGTCTCTCTCAAAGGAAATAAATATTCTTCTATTGATACTCGGCTCATATTGGTCGTGGCGTGATGTTATATAACCTTAAGGTCTTCCTTGACAAATGGCCTATCTAACAAAAAATAAAATTCAGCTCGCTGTTAACGCGTTCAATGCCGTGACCGGCAATATGGATTCATTTATATAAAATACATTTTTTTTGTCACTCTTTCTATTAGTGCATTTATTTATTTAAAGGTAAAATGACCATTTAATTTTTTATGACCAGTTAATTATATTTTTTAATTGCATGCATAGGCCGGCTCGCCCGGAGTAATACCATGGCCCCACAGAACACCGGTGTGAAACAACGCTTGCGCTATGTTTCACCGAGCGAGTGAGAATACCGGAGGCCCTTACCCCCACTCCTCTCCCCATCCCCCAAAGGTCGGCAACGCACTTGTGACGCCTTTGGTGTTGCGGGTGTCCATGGGCGGCGGTAATCGCTTACCATCAGGTGATACGTCTGCTCGTTTGCCCACTATTCAATAAAAAAAAAAAAAAAACTTGTGACGCCTCTGGTGTTGTAGGAGATACATCTGCTCGTTTGCCAACTATTACATGAAAAAAAACTAACATTTATAACCGAACTAGGCAGAGCTTGTATTTAACCTATGAGCGCCAATTCTGTCGGATATAATATAGTTTAATCTTAGCCAATAAATAAATGTTATCATGTAACCCGTGTCATTAACGGTGTATAAATATTATACAATGTATATACATAATATTACATGCGATGGTCGTGAACACTGGCTTAGTCGAAACCAATAAGGCTTTTTATCACATAAATGGTGACGCGTGAGTATTAAGGGCTATACCTAAATTACATCGAAGATACGCAATGTGTTTTTTTAATTATATAGCGGAAAACGAGCAGACGTATCGCCTGATGGTAAGCGATTACCGCCGCCCATGGACACCCGAAACACCAGATGCGTTACAAGTGCATTGCGGGCCTTTTATGAAGGAGTACGCTCTTTTCTTGAAGGTTTGAAGGTCGTGTTTATTATGTGTATATTATCCGTATCTGAATCTATGAATTCCGGATAATTCGAACATCCGGATAGTTAAATTGACCAAAATATTTCTTCAACTATAATTTAGATCACATTAATATGAAGCGATTCTAAACAACTAGCTGACCCACGCAACCTCGTTTGCGTCTTCTATTGCCCGTGGCGTGAAAATTTTCCCCCGTTTTTGAAACGTTATTTATTGGTTCTCCGCTCCTATTAATATTAGCGTGATGATATATAGCTGTGGGGGAACGGGTATAATGTTCCACCCAACACAAAGGGAGGATTCTCCGACCAGGCGAGGTGATCATGCCTGGCGGGCTACTGCCCAACAGTTGATGTTGGGATGTTGTATATATGATAATCGGCGCGGGAACTTTATTTGCGCGATTCAGGATTGGTAGTTACTCCGTGTAGTGTAGTTTGTAGGTACAGTGCGTTACTTCGTAGTTCAGTGTATCTTCGGTAGATGGCGCTGTATGTGGAGGTCGCCACATAGCCTATAGCCTTCCTCGATAAATGGACTATCCAACACTGAAATAATTTTTCAAATAGAACCAGCGGTTTCTGAGATTAGTGCGTTCAAACAAACAAACAAACTCTCCAGCTTTATAATACTAGTATAGATTAGTATATATATGTTATTTATTATCTCAGTGCATTCTTATTTAAAGAATCTGTAATTGTCTGTTCTAATCATGTGTAATACTGTTCATCACACGAACCAGCTGATCAACATCATCAAATGCACGAAAACAACAAAAATGCATTGCCGGGCAGGTGAAGATAATGGATGCAATGCATTATACTGTGTTAGAACTTAAAACAACAGAATGATTTGTCTTGTGTGATATACCTTTTTTTTTTTTTTTTTTGTTGACGGGTTGGAAAAATCCCTTCGGATCTCCGGCTCCTCGGGGACTGGGGAGCCAGGCTGATATACCTAGTTGACAATATTGAAGGGTTAAAGTGACCTTGTATGATTATAGTTTTACTATGTATACAAATAAATAAAAATGAATTGTCCGTTTGTATTTTCAAATTATCATCTCTAGTAGTGGTAATAAACTGGGGAAAGTGGTGGCATGTCCCACCGACATAAAGCGAAGATACTCCGACCAGGCGAGGTGATCATGCCTGGCGGGCCACGGCCCAACTGTTGATGTTGGGATGTTGTATGATAATATTAATCGGGGTGAGAACTTCTATTGCGCGACTTATATAATAATATAAAAACAAATAATACTATATTTCTCTTCAAGGTAACGAAACCATAGCGCGATATATGTATTTCGATCCTAACGCCATCTATCATAAACCAATGTACAACTTTTTGTATTTACTAACTTTATATAATGATGATTCGATACTGTTTCATGGACTTATAAATACGTGAACATATAAGTATATATATATGGTTTGTGACTTTGTGGCGGATAAGAAGATATTACTGTTAATCATTACTATAATAAAACATACTTTATTAGTGTAAGTAACGATGTACATCGATGTTCTCCTCTGGTTTTGTTAATGAAGAGACTAACCTATCTCTTTTTCCTTATAAGTCAATGACTGTTTCATCATTGATGTTATTCCAGTCCCATATAAAATATGACGCATTATGCAGATAAGGATAACAATAATAAATATGAAGCACGTGTTCATTTAAGCTGAAAAATGAGGGATAGACAGAAAAACAGAAAAATCTTTATGTACACACCATATGACAGGGAATAATATAAGAATACATTAAATGTTCCATATGTAGTGTACAAAGGCGGCCTTATTGCCAAAGCAATCTCAAGCAAATGTTTCGAAGAGACAGTAGTGGTTTTTTTTTTTTTATTATTTAGGGGGCAAACGAGCAGATGTATCGCCTGGTGGTAAGCGATTACCGCCGCCCATGGACACCCGCAACACCGGAGGCGTTACAAGTGCGTTGCCTGCCTTTTACGGAAGGAGTACGCTCTTTTCTTGAAGGTTTGAAGGTCGTATTGGTCCGGGAACACCGCAGGCGACAGCTCATTCCACAGTTTTGCTGTGCGCGGCAGAAAGTTTCGGGAAAATCGCACAGTTGTGGACTACCAACCATCTAGATGATGGGGATGAAATTTCTGTCGCGTAGGACGATGGCGGAAAGATGCGGCAGGGATTAATCCGAACAATTCCTCGGAGCACTCCCCATGGTAAATGCGGTAGAAGATGCACAGCGAAGCCACATGTCTACGCAGCGCCAGAGTCTCTAGTCTTTTTGATGGAATAGGGGGCAAACGAGTAGACGTATCAACGATGGTAACCGATTACCACCGCCCATGGACACCCGCATCACCAGAGGCGTCACAAGTGCGTTGCCGGCCTTTGGGGGGTAGGGTGAGGAGTGGGGTAGAGGTTTGGGTATGGTCCTCCGGTATCCTCACTCACCCGGTGAAACACACGTTGACTGTGCATTGAGTTTGAAGAAGAGATTTGTGTTTTTGACTCGATATTTTCTTTAATATTTTATTACTCCGAGGGGCGTTCCTTATTTACATTTAAAAATATCTCTACCATTCTTCCAATAAATCATCAACACCACCACTGCTGGAAATAGGCCTCTCATATTAAGTTTTGGAGGTTTAACATTACGTTGTATTACAAGTTATGGCTGTAGAATACACCTTATACACCCATTATATACGTATATCAAGTATATACATAATATCGTTTAACTGTTACTGATGTGCTTCACATTTAAAATAAAAGGGAGAAACCAATAACAAGATGTCTCTTTCCCACTTGATACGGCTTTCTCTCGACACTGTGAAACGCTTGTGCAAAACCTAATTTCTGTTTTCATTTTATTTTGCGTTTTATAATTCGAAAATGTTACGAAGCAAATTCTAAATTTCATCTATGTACGCTATAAATATAGGTACCTACTTTAATGTAGGTAGGTACTTGAACGATCCTGGTCGCTTGCTGTATTATTCATACATTCATAAGGTTCGTAGATCGTAGCTAACATAGAATCGACGGAAAAAATTACAGGTGACGTATCATTCTGCGTCAGCTACCTATAAACATACTCAAGAAAGCGTTTTTATTTTTAATTTATACTTTCGATGTAGAGAGATGTAATAAAAACATCGTACTGCTTGATAAGATAATGATGTCAGACATAATTAAGTAAAGTTTAAATTTTTATCATTTTAAATATGAAGAACGCGGGAAACTAAATGTCTGTTGACTGTTTTTTTTTTAAAAGGAGGCTAAGGAAACAATTAGGACTTGTTTCTTATAGTAATATGTAGACAAAAGTATTATCCTATAAAGGTCAGTTGTTGAACGCACTGACCAGCGGCGACGACCGACAAGCCGCACGTTATCAACTACAAACCTCTCCACACAAAAATCTCGAACAGGAATACCGGATACCGTGGTAGCATAACCAAACTATTCTTATCTCTTTTCAACACACTGACCGAGAGAGCGATTTGATTACTTTTCTCACTCGCACATCGCCGATGCAACATCGCGCTATGCTTATAGTTAGAAATATGTAACTGAATAGTTTACTTTTGTGTGTAGTTTTGCCAAGTTGATGTCGCTCCGAATTAGATTCCCTTTGATTCGTGCATGTGTCGTTTATTGAGAAATCTGTGAAGTGAAATAGGTATGAATTAATTGGACGGAGTGTAGTGACGTAGTGTTTTTTTTGTGCTGACTCGAGTAAAAATATGTTGGGGCGAACGATGGCGCGCAAACCTCACATATTTTAGATTTCAATATTGAACGAAAGTTATTGGAATTACATATTATGTGCACTGTTTACAAATAAATAATTGGTTTTAATGTGAACATGAATAACGGGAGATTTTCTTTTATTGATGTAAGTTATATTTTTAATCATTATATTTTTGCTGGTATGCCTGAATATATATTTTTTATTAATTTTTTTTTATTAAAATTTTAATAGAAAAAAAAACAGATGTCAAATATTTCTACATGTTAACATTGTTTGTCACAAAGGACTGGCTCAAAGCCAAAATAAACTAAAATTATTATTGGATTTATAACGAGTGATCGGTATCCCACTTTTATTTTTTTTAAACAAATAATAATTATTACTAAGGTGACAAGTGTCAACATGTAGCAAAATAAAAAAAAACACAAACAGGTATTTTGTGCATTGCATTTTATTTCACTATGCAACGGAATGCATTGCATTTCACGTACCTACACATTGCATTAAATAAGAACAGAATTTGCATTCTGCAGTCATCTACGCTGGATTGTAGGTTTGCTAATCGATTTTTACATTTAAATCACGATTTTGAGAACGACATTGAGAAGCGTGTGTTTTATTTGATTAAAACGACATAAAGAACGAAGGAGAACTACACATACTACACAGAACCTATTCTTTTAATGTCCTATTTTTTATTGTCTATATTCCATGCACAACAAATTAAATTGAAGTGTCTGTTTGTAATTTAAAACTAACAGCTATTCACTAAGTAAATACCTACCGATAAAGATATGAAAGTATACGCACTTTTATTACTATTCCAAAAATCTTTTTTAATTTTTAGTTTTAGTCTATCTTTCTGTCCGTCGGTCTGTTTGTGCCGGCTAATCTCTGGAATGGCTGAACCGTCAGCAGCCTCCGTGGTTGTTGTTATTGTAAAGTTAAGAAAAAACCGCAAGGCTCAGCTAGTTCAAGATATATTTAGAAGGATTGCTAATTTCGATGCAGATTTGAAAATAATTTTTATGTTAAATGACTAATAGACGAAAGTACAGGAATAACGTGTTATCCTACTATTATATTTAATAATTTAATACTTTAAGAATAATAGGAAGATCCTAAAATACCGTAATTAAAATAACTTTACATATATCACACACGCGGTCGTCTGATTCAATTAAACAGAGCTTGTTTATAACTAGGCAGACTTATGATAAAAATAGTTATAGGTATATTTTAAATACATATTAAAGATAAATTACATCTAGACAGAACAATCATCTACTAGGCTCACGCAATCTTTGTCCTTTCAAATTCCTTGAGAATTAAAAATCCAAAATTCACGTCATTGAAAGTGACAGCCACCATATTTTTTTTTAAATCATGCAACATTTTTTTTTATCTAATTTACTTTCTTCTCGACACATGTAGGAGGAATAGAGGTGATGAAACTCCATATTCTTGATCTTCACAAGCCGAGTAGTGATGATACTCGTATCGAATTTATAGAAAACTCTAACACCTAACGTTTTTTAATTGATAGCTCTGTCAATTGGTGAAAGCCCTAATAAAATGTTTCTGGTACTTTTGTAGTTAATGCGTTTAGAAAGTCAAAAAGAAAGACACAGAAACAGTGGGGGAATTGATTTTAGGTACATACCTATACATTAAATATGTTTGTATATTCTCTCATAATACCCGACTTCAAATCAAAAAGCGGAGAAGGTTCTCAACTCGGTTGTATTTTTTGATTTTAAATACCACGTTCACCAAATATTTCACAACAGGCACGGCAGTTTCTGTAATTTTTCCTTTCTTCTACACTACTGGAAAAGTTAACGCGGTCTAGTTTGCAACAGTGCACCACATTCATAGCGCGTTTCCGTCTGGTCGATGTAGATCAAATTTACCATGTAGCGCTTGCAAGGACTAATGATTGGCCGTTGTAGTCTTTGTAATAATTGTCTTTGATCGTAAAGTCTGTTGTTTGAGTTCTAAACAAAGTTCTTCAGAAATTAATGTTTGGAGATCAAGTTGTGGATCTCATACAATAATTTACTATTAGTCATTTTCTTAGTACAGAGAATACTTACGTCGTTTTCATCTGAGTAGATTGTATAAATTTATATTTATTATATGTGTACGATTATTCGTACACAATTCGTTAGAACTGTTCGAAACAGCATCAGGTCATCAAAATGAAATTTGTATTTACGTGTACATTGCAATGCAATGCAGCCAAGTGATGCTTCTGCATCATTGAGGCTCCGGTCTCGCATTCACCAACTAAACATGACAGCACGAATGCTGTCAGTTTAGATTAGTCTTCTGCACGAGGGTAGTACCGCCCCGGTCGAACCGGCTTGTTCGTGCTCAAATCAGCGAGGCTCTACTACTTTTAAATAAATATAAATGTACTAGCTGTCCCGGTACACGTTGCTTTGCCATCAAAAAAAAAAAGAAGGGTGGGTCATCCTTAAAATTTCGGGGGATGAAAAATAGATGTTGTTCGATTCTCAACCCTAGCCGATATGCACGCTAAGATTCCCGAAAATCGGTCGAGCCGTTTCGGAGTAGTTCAATTGCGCATACCGTGACACGAGAATTTTATATAGTAGATATTGGTTTATTTAAGAAATATACCGAAGAACAGTAAAACCGTGTCATGTTAAGACAGATCCGTGACAGTGTGACCCGAATGACAATTTTATTACCTTCATTAATGCAGTATTTTAATTGTCAACACGATTTACTTTAGGTACCGAGCTGTTATAATTAGTTTTCGAGATTTCTAGTGTATTTATACGAACCGGATACGTTTTTTTCAAGTGTATTCAACATAATGATTACAAATAAATTAAGATTTCTAATTGTAAGGTTTGTAATAATTTTGTTGAATTACTGTTTTAGAATACATTCAGCTTCAAAGAAGTACTTAGTGATGCGATGGATGAGTCCGTTCGTGACCACGTCCAAAGTTTTTATAAAGTTATTAACATTCAGTTAGCTAGCATGAAATACCCATTTCATATCTCAGAGGCAATATATCTGGTTTACATATACACAGAAAGTCTGGAGATAATCGAAATTTTCTCGACGATTTATGTGACCCGTATTTATTGCTTACACTAGACCCAAGTGAATTTTTAATCAAGACGTCATTTAAGTACCTATTTGTTATTTTATTAAACGTTTATTTGTTCCTGTTATTTATAAACACTATTAAACATTTTACTAATGTTGATTCAGAGCGGTAACAATACATTGTAATTTACAATTTGTAAACCGAAATCAAAGCAGGAAAATTAATTCGCGCTAATTGAGTAATTTTGAATGACGCCATTTTTCCTTAGTGTCATCGACATTTAATAATAGCCAAGCAATATTAATTGTACGTTTCTGTTTAGGAACAAAAGAAAGAGAAAGGATACTTCGAATTTTGAAATCCAAGGCGTGTCTATCGTGTATAGGTCTTTGTCCTTTCAAAATCTAATGTTTTTTTTCTAGTAGGTACTGGTTGGTTGGTGTTTAGATAAAAAAAAAAGACTATTGTTTTGGCGGTATTTTTGTGGCCGCGGAGTAAAAGAAATTTCGAAAACAAATTATTTTACATAAGTTTATACTTTATATAGTAAATAGTTTTTGTATGAATTTATAAGGAAAATCTTGCAAAATATGACATTAAATTATAAATATGTTTATTTCTCTGTGATAGGCATCACATTATATCAACAGCCTTTAATAGTCCAAACACACTAATACAACTCCTTCGAAATGAGTTTTGATATCACGCTGGCCAGACGGTTGGTACCTATAGAGTTGGTTTTTACAATTTTCCTTCTCTTTGCAGTAATGTTGTCCTGCGTAGTTATATAGATACTAACATCTCGATAGCCATAAATAAGATATTTTATTTTTATGTTATTTTTGTTTATTTCTATGTGCAGTTGTACGGATATTTACCAATAAAGATGTAACTATATTTATCAGTGTTTCTACGAATTTTAGTGGATATACCTACCTTTCGAAGTTATGCTCGCATAGATAATAGTAAACGCTATGTAAATTTTTTACATGTCTTTTAAATTGACTTACTTTTAGTAGGTACCGAAATAAAATAAAAATACACACATGAGTAGGTTTTTTCGAAAGACGGTCCCCATTTCATGTCATACACATTTTGTATATTTTTTAAAATTAATTTCATCACAACGACGACTTGAAGGCTCGAAGACTTATAATTGAAGACTATAAATACTTGACATTGGCAGAAATAGCTGATCCGAGTGATCCGGCTGGTTGCCATTTCATCAAAAGAAGAAGAATACACATGTATAAGTTTGTTTCTTAATGAACCGAATAAAGCCACGAGCAAAAGACATTTATATTTTAAAACAAAATTCTTTGTTCTAAACTAAAATTATCGCAGAAATACACCGCAATCATGTTCATCACACCGCCAGAGTACCTATGTTTTACAGTCATTATGTATGAGACGAGATGGAGCAAGGTCTTTTAGAACATATCCGTTGGCTAACAACAGCATCCTCCCGTCATCTTTGGCTAATAAGATAATGTCTCACTGCATTTAGTTAACAAGACGAAATTATCTTGTAGTGGCGTAAAAAAGACAAAGTTACCCTGCCCTAAACAGTAACAATAAACAAGAGTAATAGACAAGATGAGTAGTCGTAATAATGATGGCCACAGTGCAAGGCATGTAAAAGGCATGCAAAGTAATTAAAAAAGGAATAACAAAGAGTGCTTTTTTACATAGATTAAAATTATAAATTTTGGATTTAAATAATTTCATGGTTATATCTATTTATCAGTCAGTCAGTTAAAATATTTAGAAAGTTAGGTCAGTCGTCTTCGGATTAGTATTAGGTAGTTATGTTTAGTTTTTTTATAGTTATAAGCCCTGTAATTAGCTATTTACTTGGAATTAAATATTAGTCATTTAATTTCCAGAAGTCTCCACGTCAAGATAAATAAATATTTCGGACATCTAACACAACGCCGTCTAGTCCCAAGCTATGCAGAGCTTGTGTTATGGGTACTAGACAACTGATGTAAATACATACGAGTATATACTGTTTTTTTATTGATACATACACATTATACACAGAAAACACCCAAACTCCGAAACAATTATTTGCAGGTTGCAAAGATCTGGTCCTAATCAAACCCGAGACCTACAGCCGTCGCATACGCTACCACTGCGCTAACAAGGCAGTCAAAGATATTTAAATTATTTTTTTTTCTGATTTATTAACATATTTTTTCGCCTAAGTGATGTATTTTGAAATACAAAATTAATAGCCCATTCCATTACCTACCAGCTACTGCAAGTTCATATACAAGAAGGTCGAATGTTTATTGCTCTTTATTTTATTATTGAAAAATGTGAGATAAGTAGTAGCAATTTCTTATCACATTATAAATGCATTTATGAAGCATTGTCGTAAAAACGACATTTAAATATTTTTGAAGTATAAACAATAAAGTCAATAATATACTACTAGCTGGTAGATAAGTTACCTACTGGTACGGTATTTTATTACATACAGTTATTGAATGAGACCACCACACCTATCTTTGACTCAACTTGAGAATTTGTATGGTTAACTTTTTAATTTATACTTACACTTTCATTGCTCTGTGATACCATAGATTAGGAAGTAATAGACAATAATGAGTTTTAAACATACATGTAGAACTAAAATCATATTTTCATACAAAATAATAAGAAAACGTTTAAAAAACTACCTATAACCCAACTCGGTAAGTAAAACCTTTTTATATAACGGATAATATGTAGCCTATTTAACACCACAGCACAGCCTTATAATTTTAATATAATGAGTCATCATATAATAGAGTTTAGTGTAGCAAAAGGTAAATCAAAGTATGTAAAATATAAAGAATACTATAATGAATGCGATTTTGTAGTAGGTATATCTTTCATTAAAAAATACATAAGACATTTTAGATGGGCTGCATTTTGAATGTTAAAGTTTTGTCGATAAAGTTTGTACATTCCTATTTTACCCTTCCCTATGTGATCAAAAGCGTACTGTTAACCATACAATACAATGTAGGTAACATATTTCATTACGGATTCAACGATTTATTAGTTTCTTCTTAAAAAAAATCAAAACAAAACGTCAAATATCATGACACAGATCTATATCCAAATGTCACAACAGAAGCTAACGAAAAAAGCGAAAACTATTTAGGGAGATCGTTTTTTGTTTATCCGAAAGACGGTCCCCATTTCATGTCATCCACATTTTATATATTTTTTATCATTAATTTTATCACGACGACGACTTGAAGACTCGAAGACTTGATAATTGAAGACAATAAATACTTGACATTGGTAGAAATAGCTGATCCGAGTGATCCGGCTGGTTGCCATTTCATAAAAAAAAGAAGAAAACTATTTAGTTTGATTTTTGAACCTGATATTTTTAATCTAAAAAGGCGCGTACCATGTTGCCACAATAAAAAAGCTGTGTCGTCGTCCATGGCATTGACTAATTCAAAGAAATGACGTAATTTCATTATAATCATGCTAAATATATCGGCCACACAGGATGAGACTCGACTCCAACGTGTTGAAGTAACGTTTGTAAACACAAGCGTAATACTAATTACGAGTAATATTACTACTCGTAACTAACTGTTGCTCACGGCTCCATTGTTGATCAACATTTAAAACTATTTCACACACACCGGTCACAGAAAACCGATGTTAAACAATTCTTTCGTAGCTTTTTACCGAATAACTGCACAATAGTTGTTTTTGTTTGATTCAGGAAGAATTAATGATTGCTTAAAATTCTTGCCCATAAAAAAAAGTAGTGTACTTTTTTCTATCAATATTGGTATGAGAAATGAGAATCCTCCTCCTTTTGTAATTCGGTTAAAAAGTAATAAAAAAGCCTAACTGATATCGAATAACTAAACTTTTATTTTTTTTAAATGAAAACAATAAGTTGTAATGGTATCACTGGCTGTATTGAAAGAAAAATACTTTTTTAATTTTTAAATATTTTCCCGCGCATATATTTTTTTCGCCTCATTCATCAAATCTATAGCATAAAATGGCGCGTGTGGTATTCCTGTATCATTAAGATATTCAAGAAAATAGCGTACCTCCTACTCACTCCTCAAAAGCTATAAACACATTTGTAATCAGGTGACCCATAATTTATTTTCCTAAGTAAATTAATTTTCCATTCAGATCTTATTAAACTTAATATTTACTTTATTTTCCCAACAATAATAGACGATTTCTTTGATGTGCTTTGTCTAACATTGCTTTAGCAGGAACATACCTACATATTAACACTTACATTTAAAATTATTAATCCGGTTCACATGAATAGATATATATATTTTTTTTCTTTTTTTTTTCGAAAGATAATTAAACACTGTCAACATCAATAATCTCGACAGAAAGACGTCTACTGCTGGTTATTCCAGGCCTTCCTCGAGGCTCTGCAAAACAACTTTAGTACTCGCATCCAATATAAAATAAAGAAAAAACAATCTTATCTAACAACAAAAGGCACCATATTTTTCCACAAGTCAACAATTTTTTAAATATATGTTAAAATGTAGTGGTATAAAGTCGTTTAAAAAGTATGTTTATGAGCAGTCTGGTTATATAAACTGGCTCCGAATAGTCTGAGATCAAATACCGTGTAAGTCCGTGTGTGATGTGTGTAGTTATTATTAATACACATATAAATACTGCGGTTATGCGGTTTGGGTTGATGTTCTTCAAGGTTCTTATACGATCTTGGAGATTACCTGTCATCATTCTATAAAAATAATTTTGTGAACTAGAAGCGTGCTCTGAATTGTGTCTAGACAACTCTAGACATTCACAAATTTCAAGTAACCGACTTCCCTGATGAAGCAAAATTCCAACTCATACCTTGCTCTTGTAATGGTTGAACTTGAACAAAGAATTAGTTCCACTCGTTTTTTACTTAGAACATTATTGTGGGTTTTTTAGTTGTACAGAAATATTTTCGTTTAAAATTTCCTCATAGGTCCTAACTGCGCGAACATTGCGGAGCACGCGCGCCTCCTTTTGGAGACGTCATCTACAAACCGTAGGTGGACCGGGGTACGTCGGGGTTCCAGGGTTTTCTTTTCTAGGGTGCACCTGGTTCCCCAACTGCCAAATGCCACCAGCAAAAATGGGACATGATGGGATGGGATTATCAATACAAATGGGAATTTCCGCACAGGAAAAAAAAAAGATCCGAAATCCACTACAAATCATACTAGTTTTATCTCAGATTCGAAAATAAATAAAAAATCTATCTGTTTTTATGAAATGAAGGTCTGGCGATCGCCAGCTGTTACGCTATTAACTAAATGACTTTAGAAAGAGTTTGCCAAGAGAGAAAACATTAATAGTGCCATTGGCATTGAAGACTACAAACATATAACCGTGTTGACATAATATTTTTAGTAGCTCTGTGGAGATTTTCGACGACGATGTTTTAAACAAACTAAAATATTTATGTATTTCTAACTTTGCAAATGACGAATTTCAATACCACCACTACACGTGTTTCCCTCCCATTTTAATCCCGGGTCCTTTAAGTGGGGCGTGAAAAAGCATTTCACTAGTAGGCAGCCATATCTGGGTCACCATGCTGCAGTACCGGCATTCGCATTGAGGATGGTGATCTTTGTTCTTGGATTCTATTCATGTTTTCCATCAGGCAGGCATGCAGGCAGCAGAAGAGTCATTTCGTAAAGGCATAGAACTTATTTAACTTGACTGACAAGACAGATATCTTGTAGGTTCCATTTTTTTAATATAAAACCGGCTCCAAAAAACTGCAATATTAATTTTGATCATCTAGAAGTCTTTAAAATACAATAGTAATTTAATTTATATTGATAGATTAAATGAGACAATAAAAACTATTGAAATTCGATCATCGTGCAGTCTTTAATTAAAATCCGACTTCGAAAAATGTGGAATTGAATACAAAGCAAAGGTAACGTAACGGTCATTTAAAATGTAAGTAGACTATTTTTTTTTGTTGAGAACCAGTTATAATTAACAACTACATGTCTGCGACAAGCTGTTGTGGCCATTGTCGAGATTATATTGTATAATATGTGACACATGTATAATAATATGATCATAACATAATGTAGAACATGTGTATACAATCTAAATATATCACTGATGATATGACACACGCATGGCCGAGAGAACAACGAGTAGGTACATTGTATTAGTTCCGTATTATATTTTAAATACATTTAGTTACTTGGACGACACACTCAAATACGTATATTTTTTTTATAAACCACTAGCTGACCCGGCGAGTATCATACCGCCATTTTTTTATTTTATAAATGTTTTCTAAATTTTAAATTTTGATGTTGCTGTCTTCTATGTTGAACAGACAATAGAAATAGCATGTGTGGAGTTAAAGCAACTTGTTGAATTGAGTATATACCTTGCAAAAAGTATGAAAAACCAGTAAAAGTATAATTGTGGTGACTTTGAATGGAAATATATTAGAAGATACATCTTTGAGTTAAAGTTTTAAGTATCTATTTGGATCATACAATCTCGATAACATCTTATTGGAGCCTACCAGGATCACTGCCACCACTGCCAGGTGTTTGGATAATATGTTCACTGACATATTGCCAGACAAAAAAGAAATAATAAATAAACTACATTCTGACCACTGTGGACAAATGTGTTTTTACTATGAAAAACAAAATGGTGGTTACACGAGATATCACTGTAGTGCACAAAACTGTGACCCGTATGGAAGATTTTAAAAATAAACTACTGTACAAAATAACCACAATTAGATTATATTGATGAGGATCATCACTTATTTCATACTTTTTTTAACTTAGAGACTGTACTTAGTGCTTGGGAAGATAAACTGTATGCATCAGGTGTTTTTATGATTTGTCTAAGGCATTCGACTGCGTTTTTCATGAATTATTGTCAGGAAATTGTATCACTATGGAATTAGGAACACTGCTTTGGATCTTCTTATCTCTTATTTTGTTAATGTTCATAGTTAATGGTCATAGATCCTTGGGATCTATGGCCCTATGGGAGTTCCGCAGGGCTCGATTCTCAGCCCATTTTCGTTTCTCGTTTTATCAATGACCTGCCTAATTTGATAAAGGATAGTCAGGGGATAGTATTATTTAGAAAAAGCTTATTACACAGCATTTACCGAAGTATTTTTATGTGAAAGTAATAGACGTTTTCTATTTTTTTTTCAACTGAATTTCTTTTGTATTTAAACGAGAGTATTGTCTAGGCTTGTAATATAAGTTCATATTTAGTATCTTCCTACTTGTTTTGAGTGTTTCCCCGGCCTACCCAAATGTCCTGCTGGCGGTAGTGATTTTGATGCAACTTTACAATAATATAGCTTATACATCAGAATAACACATCAAATAAAATACTAGCTTCGCCTCGAAGCGTTGCCGGTGGTTATTGTTGTACCGCGTGTAGCACCGCGGGGTTCATCTCGTGTATCTATAATTTAATGCACGAATGGCGTAGCGGTTAAGCAGTCGCCACGCCGTTTTATATTTGTTATTCTGAGCCTGGGTGTTCTGTGTTTAATCCTAATGGGATTTGTCTTTTACAAAGAAATAAAGGATTTATTCAAATAAATTTGTCAGCAGATAAATTATACTTAGACACAAAACAAATAGTCGAATGATTGGTCCATTGTAAGAAACAAACACGTTTTCATAATGTAATATTATTCATTGTAACTCATTATAAATACAAGTAAATACTTATAATTAGAAAATAAATTATTTATGATAGATCGATAGACGGCAAGTATATGTTATCATACTTGTTAACCTACATAAATTATTAATATTTACTTAGTTCTAACACAAAAGAGACGTTATGTAAATGTATTGGAATATGAATATAGCTGTCGTTAATTTAAATGCATATTTTAGGCATCATCTTCAAACATAGTAAAATATTAAGTCGCTGGCGCTGTCTGTTCGTTTAGATATTTTAACTGCACAGCAGATTTTAATGCAGTTTTCGGCAATATATATAAGTAATTCAAGAAGAAAGAAAGGGAATCCGAGAATTTCAAAGGCCGAGTTGTTAGTTATCTATATCTGTATATAAATTCGAAAGTAATTCTATCTGTATGTCACGCATTCACGGCTAAATCATTGCATCGATTTCATTTCAATGAAATTTGTCATGGAAATATTTTGATTCCCGGAAGGAAGGGCATAGGCTACTTTTAATGGCGATAGCCGACAAGTACGTGGGCGAAGACCCGCTCAATAACTAGTATGTATATATGACGTAATAACTTTGTACCCCTTTTTTACGAAAATTATACGAACGAAAGAGTATTTGGCACAGTTAAGAGGGCATGAACTAAAATGAATTATGGTCAGATTTCAACCACTGGGCGACCACTAGTTTCTCACTTATCGAGGAAGCCCATGAAGCTATATAACATCCTGTAACGACCAAGTACTAGACCTAGCTAGAAGAGCATTGACTACTGCATTATTTGATTGCCTCGGTGGCGCAGTGGTAGCGTATGCGACTGCTGCGCTTGAAGTCTCGGGTTTACCGGCATTCCGTGATCGTATCAAATGTTTGTATGATCTGCAAATATATGTTTGGGTGTTTTATAGGTATGTATTAACAAAAAAGGTATTTATGCATTTATATCAGTTGTCTAGTACCTACAAATAACATAAGCTCTGCTTAGCTTGGGACTAGATGGCGCTGTGTGCTAGATGTCCGAAATATTTATTTATTTAACTAAAAATCTTGCAAAAGCGAGAAAAATATATTATTATAGTATTCCTTTAAAAGATTCAGACAAAGTTGCGTATACAAGCTAGTATAAACGATACAAATTTATTTATACAATGTCACGATGCTTATATAAAATATACAAATAATTTAGCTAATTTTAAACAATTTTGGTTAATTAAAAAACTTGTACAATTATCATCAATCATAATATAATAGACTAGTTGACCCACGCAACCTTGTATGCGTCTCCTATTGCCCGTAGCGTGATGTTATTGCAGCGTGAACAAAATTAACCACAAAAAAGGTCATAGTAAGTCAAACTTTTCTTTTTTTGTGCGGAATTTCCCTCGGATACCACTTGTGTTTATGTCGGACTCGAACCGACTAAAAACCGCACACCGTCTGGGGTACTAGAAGCCGGGGAATCAGGTGCACCCTCGGAAGGAAATCCCTGGTACCCCGACGTACCTCGGGCCACCCAATGTTTGTAGGTAGCCCCCTCCTGTGATAGTAAGTCAACCTTAAAAGATGGACACATGCTGTCGCAGGTTTCTTTAAGAATTTTAAAAGGGAAACAATTTAAATTTAAACAACAAAACATACAAGTAAAATTTAAATTAAAAAAAACCGACTTTAAGAACGGCCAAATATAAATGGGACCACACGGAAAGTACCAGCTTTCAAATAAAATAATAACAAATACACTAGTCGCTCCTACGAATTTCGAAGGATCCATTCGATTTCTCTTGGATGCCATCATCAGATTCTAGTCCTTATCATGATTCACCGTTTAACTGCCTTGGTCTAGTGGTTGACGTATTCGACTGCCAATCAAGAGGTCTCGGGTTCGAATCCGGGGTCGGGCCAAAAGTGTTATTAAGTTTTTCTGATCATGTAAATACTTAATAACAGCTCGGAGTTTGGAAGTTGGGGTCCGAACCCCCGTGCTTCGGTGAGCACGTAAAGCCCCCCGATCGTGTCGGTTAACCGTCCCATCGGATAATGTAGTGATGATAGGTATGTTCATATTTCAAAATATAAATACATGTTTATACAGTCATAAATTACCATAGTTTGATACTTGAGCGCCGCGTGCTATGCGTGAGATGCCAATTTATTACTATATGTATATTTAAATCTATATTAGTATTGAGACTTAGAGTCTGTTCTTTATGTATTCATTTCTTAACTACTAAGCCGATTATTATGCAATTAGTTGACAAGAGTACAAAGAATGCATTAAACGGGAAACGTGCTCCGAGTATCAGACAATTTAGTACCTGTATTATAATGTACTAGCTGACCGACGCAACCTCGTTTGCGTCTTTTATTGCCCGTAGCGAAAAATTTTCCCCCGTATCGCGGACTTTTTTGTAGATATTTATAAGATCTACGATTAATTAGAACATTTTATGGTTCTATCTTTTATAGTTTACGCAGCGTACGCAAAATAAGTAACTTTTCTGGTGATTTTTTACACCTTGTGTCCGAAAAACCCCAATATCTTACGGAACCCCGTTTTTTCCAAAATAAAATATAGCCTATGTTACTCGTGGATAATGTAGCCTTCAAATGGTGCAAGAATTTTTAAAATCGGTCCAGTAGTTTTAGAGCCTATTCATTACAAACAAACATACAAACAAAGTTTTCCTCTTTATAATATTAGTATAGATAGTATAGATTACCGTGGGAGAGCTACGCTTCGGCATGAATGGGCCGGTTCGACCGGAGTGATACCACGGCCTCACAGAAAACCGGCGTGAAATAGCGCTTGCGCTGTGTTTCACCGAGAGAGTGAGGATACCGGAGGCCCATGCCCCCAACCCCTCCCCCCATTCCCTCTCCCCATCCCCCAAAGGTTGGCAACGCACTTGTGACGCTTTTGGTGTTGCGGGTGTCCATGGGCGGCGGTAATCGCTTACCATAAGGTGATGCGTCTGCTCGTTTGCCACCTATTCAATAAAAAAAAATGTACGTTATTATAAACAGAAAGTATTACCGCTATGTTACCAGATCAAGTTGTATTCTACAAACGCAACCGTTAATAGAAAACTAACAAATGCATGGGAATATGTCTCTCAACGCTGAAACATGTGGTCTTAACAAAAATATTACCCAATAATTACAAGAGAAAAGAGATGTTAGGCATTATAGGCAGAGAATTGAGAGAATCGACGCAAAACACTAGCATCCCACTAACGGACAGAATACATACCTACAGTCCTACACTCACATCTATTATCGTCACAGTGGGGTAAACAAAGAAATATTAAAAACATCTTAGTTGCAAAATAATATTATTATTGTTAGATATCTATACTTTTTAAATTAGTCGTGTAATATCCTCGGAACTCTTTATTAATAGCTGAGTACAAAATAAATCGAGGTGAACTGAACTATGCGCGTGCGCAACACGTTTTATCGTTCTGCATTATTTTATTAGCAGCACACGATAACATGCTCTAGTTCCTCCTCTGTAATATATGTATGCTACTTACTGTTATAAATCTAAACCATTTAAATAGATTTATTTACTACTAGATTTTTTCCGCGGTATCATTCGTTGTGAGCTGCGCTTCGGCATGAATGGTCCGGCTCGACCGGAGTGATACCACGGCTTCACAGAAAAACCGGTGTGAAATAGCGCTTGCGCTGTGTTTCACCGAGTGAGTGAGGATACCGGAGGCCCATATCCCAACCCGTCCCCCCACCCCACTCCCCTTCCCCCGCAGTTAAAACACATATTGTTCCCGGACCAATCCGACCTTCAAACCTTCAAGAAAAGAGCGTACTCCTTCCTAAAAGGCCGGCAACGCACTTGTGACGCCTCTGGTGTTGCGGGTTTCCATGGCGGCGGTAATCGCTTACCATCAGGCGACAAGTCTGCTCGTTTGCCCCCTATTTAATAAAAAAAAAGCGGATTTTGGCAATTTAAACATCGTAAAGTAGTTCAAGATCCTATTTACTGCCTCGTTGGTCCAGCGGTTAGCGACGACGACGTTAAGCAACTGCTGATCAAAAGATCTCTGGTATCTGAGGTGATCTGAAAGCAATTTCTAATAATAAGCCGGAATATAATAATAGTATGGAAGTTTGGCAGTGTTTTCGACCTGACATAAAACCGGTGTTGAGCTAATCTTCTCTTGTTTATTTCCAAGTGAGTGAGCTAATCCAACTTCCCTTAACGACACAGTAATGTATCATGCAGAAGTGTATGTATTATCTATATATTTCATACTATTTCTACTATTAACACAGGTTAGCTTATCTAATAACGGTTTGCGTTACGTAGAGACATTTACTTAGAAAACGTAAAACCTGTTCGATTTCTATGCCAGAGAAAATTGCGCCAATAGAAGCAGAGAAAATTCCGAGGTGATTTAACGGCAGTTTACACGACGATACACAGAAACCTGCGTGAAAAACAAATATTTAGAGTTGGACCAAAAATTGATTGTTTATTTCAACTCTTTTATGTCTAAAACTACCAGGTATATTTGAGAATTCCTGTTGAATTAGATAACCCTACTCTCGAGGAATGCCATCAGATATCTATACTAATAATAAAGCTGAAGAGTTTGTTTGTTTGTATGAACGCGCTAATCTCAGGAACCGCTAGTCCGATTTGAAAAATTATTTCAGTGTTAGATAGTCCATTTATTGAGGAAGGCTATAGGCTATATGTCATCACGCTACTACTTATAGGAGCGGAGCACCAATGAAGAATGTTTCAAAAATGGGGGGAAATTTTCACGCTACGGGCAATATAAGACGCAAACGAGGTTGCGTGGGTCAGCTAGTTTAATGTCAAGCTATGTCTCTCAGGAGAGGAGCAGTAATGAGTATTGTTATATTCATCTCAACAACATGGATTAGATGAAAAGTTTTGGTAAGAATAATAGTATATTTCCTTTAAACTGGACAGAAAACTCCACATAAAACTGCGACAGGTGTGGATACAACTTCCTTCCTACTCAACTGCAACTATCTTTGTTTTTTACCAACCATTAGCATCATGGACAACCTTTAGCCGTTCACTGTGCGTAGGCCTTCCTTCTCTGCATTTATATTGTACTGCGTGGTTTGCTCTCTAACGACACCCATGGGATGACAAAGCCACCAAGCCACCCTTTTGGGGTCACAAAACAATCTGAAAAAGCCCGTGTCTATCTTGACTAGGTAGTCCATGGGCGGTAGTCACTTACCTTACCTTACCATCAGGGGACCTATAATATAAAACAGGGCTGAAGAATTTGGAGTCCAAAAAAAAACTGTTTTCGTTTTATACTTTTTTATTGAATAGAAAGTAATATCATAAATAAACACGTTAGTGTTTGCATCGTTGATATAAAAAGACCAATATCCTCAATTTGAAAGTAAATTATAAATGTACACACGTCGAAAGAAATACCTGTTCAGGTTAACGTATGTGTGTGTTATTCCGGCAAGTATATCAAGTATATTATTATCTAATTACTTTTGTTTGGATTGTAAATAATGCGAAGCTTCAGTAATAAGTAACCAAATTACTATTGAACTCTTTATTGCATATGGTTATAGAATGTAAAATATACAAACAGAAAATTTAAAAAGCAACTAATTCAGTTTATCCGTTTAGGAACTATGATGTGACAGACAGACATTGCGGTTTTATAACTCTCTTCTTTTTCTGTCGGGGTTTATCATTAATACATCATTATCCCTGTCTGCGATATCTTACAGGCTTTAGAGGCCGAGACCGGAGGCCCAATGATACTTTTCTGAATAGTTTAAAATAGTGTGGGTCACCATGCTGCATTGTTGCACTGTCTGCATTCGCAATGAGTATGGTGACTCTTGGATTCTAGTCATGCTTTCCATCAGGCAGACTTACTTAGCCAAAGCCTAAAAAAATAAAACACAGTTATTTCGTTTCCCATGTGTACAACTTGTTTAATTCTAAAATCAGTGAAATAGCGCTTGCGCTGTGTTTCGCCGAGTGAGTGAGGATACCGGAGGCCCATACCCCAACTCCTCCCCCCATTCCCTCTCCCCATCCCCCAAAGGTCGGCAACGCGCTTGTGACGCTTTTGGTGTTGCGGGTATCCATGGGCGGTGGTAATTGCTTACCATCAGGTGATGCGTCTACTCATTTGCCCCCTATTCAATATGTTAATTATGGAAGTTACAATAATAAACGTGGTTTTCCTATAAAGGCTATATTTATTAACACGACAAGATAGAACCCTCTACTCATAATTTAATGTAATTTGACGGTTCAGACAGTCAATTATATTTACAGCTGGCAATTAAAGTGCTTGAGCAAACGACATAATCACACTATTGAGTTAGAAAGGTTAAATACCTTTCTAATCATGAAAGTACTTTGACCGACTGCACAAAATAAGGAAAATTCCACTTTCACTTTACTTTTAGTTCACTGAAGCGAGCTGTCTAATCGTTTGTTACTTATACGATGAAAACAATTAAAAAAAAGGTGTGTGTGCGATTCACACACGATAGAAGTGCAACTTCAGTAAATCGACAAAAGAATGAACCGACATTTGCTCTCTCGCTCTGGCTCACTAATTACAGGCGACTTTTTGTATTTGTGTCTCTTACCTGTCGTTTTTTCCGTTGCATCCGGTTTGAAATCACAACGATTCTAAAGAAGTTTCACTTCAAAAAATAAATATTTCGGACATCTAACGCACAAAACCATCTCAGCTAGTTAATCGTAAAACTTCATACATCTCACAATGGCGATGGACTATGCTAACCAGCTATAGCTATAGCTAGCTATATATATATGGTTATAAACATACTAGCTGACCCACGCAACCTCGTTTGCGTCTTATATTGCCCGTGGCGTGAAAAATTTCCACCGTTTTTGAAACATTCTTCATTGGTGCTCCGCTCCTATTAGTAGCGTGATGATATATAGCCTATAGCCTTCCTCGATAAATGGACTATCCAACACAGAAATAATTTTTCTAATCGGACCAGCGGTTCCTGAGATTAGCGCATTCAAACAAACAAACAAACTCTTCAGCTTTATTATTAATATAGATTTATGATTTTTAAATACATATTATCAATACACTCAGAGCAAATAATCGCGCTCATCAAACGAATATTTGACCCGAATGGGTTCAAACCCCCGACCTCTGCTTTGCAGTCAGTGTCTAACCGTTAGACCAATAAACACATTAATTAATCGTTTCGCTGCTCAACAATTGATGGACAGATAATGACTTAATTTAATTGGGGACTTTTGTCAGTTTGTCTTGACACATTATATAAATCAATTGTGATGTTTATGGGTGTATATATTGACTGATACTCTTTTATTCGCGTGAAACCTAAATATGTATCAAGAAATCTAAGTTACGTACCGTTTGAATGGCCGAAGAACGCAATTGCGATACTCGCTCCCCAGGCTATTGGTAAGTAGAGGAACACAAGGAGGGTTTCAAGTCGGTAAGAGTTCGACAGACAGATGTTTCCCCCCCCCCCCCCTAATGGTCGAAAGACATCCATAAGGATCTTCCAACCCGTTAACAATAAAAACCTTCTACGACAGACTTCAACAGGGTGAAAATAAGCCTAAATAAATAAATAATATACATTGGATTAATTAATTACCTCTAAATTTAGAAATATTTTATGAATCAATTCAGAAAGTCACTTCCTATCACCTTATTGCAACCTATTCCTTATTACATAAAAAAGAAACAAAAGAAAATTGGCCTACGTACTATTTTATACCTCTTTCGACTCTTTAGCTAGCATCAAGATCATTAGATTGAGTAATTAATTGCGTTAAAAACATGCGTAACAAACATACAAACTCACATTCGCTTTTATAATACATACATATTAGTTGGGACATGAACACGCACTATTAATCAATTGAGTGGCGTGCGCCTGCGCCGCTTCACCTCTGACACCATTGCGCACTTTAACAATGTAATTCAATCGGCAATATTCACTTACAACGTCAGTATTAAATGCAATCATTTGTATAAAGGTATTAAGCCACGCTGATTTCAGCACGTAGGAACAGGCCGGCTCGACTAAGCCGGTAGTACCCACAGAAGATCAAAAAGGTCACAAACATCACAACGCCGCCATTGTGTGGGTCACCATGCTGCATTATTGCATTGTCTGCATTTACAATGAGTATGGTGACCACCACTCTTGGATCCTACTTTTGATTGCCATCAGGCAGAGCAATAAAAAAATAATAATTTGCCAAATGTCAATAGGTACTGCCCTTTGGAGGTCAGCAGACGGCATCCCTCGCGATCATGAGCGGCCCCTTTTATTTGGTAATGTTCTAATACAGTTCAGGCACTGATGTCATATATTCACTTACCTTATTCTTGCTACAGTTACCTTCCCTTTCCTATCTTTACTTTTAAAAAGGTCTCTGACCTTGCCATCTAATCTTTAAAGTCAAAACTTCAAAATCAAATAGCTTTTATTTCCAGTAAGTCTTTCAGGCACTTTCGAAACGATACTTTAAAGTTTCTAATCTCTGATTGCGTTCCAAAGTGTCATTCCTGTGGAGAAGAACCGGCAAGAAACTCCAAACTCCATTAAAACTGATAACCCATCATCCGTAGTTCGGCGTATATCAACATGCCAATCAATCATTAAATCTTCTTTAGAAAATAGCCTATATTGAACTTGAACTTGAAACTCGCGGGCTGTGTCTCCGCAACTCAGCAAATTCAGTGCGCCTATTTTTCGTGGTGGGTTGGCATTATTCGTGCTACCCCATTTCTTCCAGGAAGCCTAGCAGACCCTTAACGTTACCGACGACTTCAGGAAGTGACCTCGGTGATCCGAGGTGTCTCGCCTGGTATTCTGCCACCTCAGGACATCTCATGATGACATGGGCGGCCGTTTCTTCTAATAACTTAACATTTTTACTTAACAAATTAGCCTATATATTACTTAACATTTTATGACACCCGACTCGTAATTGAAGACATACATATACCCAAATAAGATACGCATACAAACTTACCAGCTTATATAACTTACTGTAAATATAAAATCTTAATATACAAAAGCGAGTTCTTGACGAATTTATAGCGGTTTTTGAAAGACAGCTCTTTCTTCAAGGTTATCATTTGAATTATATAGTCCTATTAAAATGATAATTCGTTGCACTTAATGTAATTTTCGAATTACTTTTAATTGTATTATTATTACTCAATAAGTCCATGGAATAATTTCTATAGTAATCGGTGCAGCGGTTTAGCCGTGAAAGCGTAATAAATAGTCAGAGTTGCTTTCGAATTAAAATATTTAATAGCTTTTACCCGCGGTTCCGACCGCTTGGTGAGGAGGAGCTTATGTCCTCCTTCAAGAATCAGAGTATCTCTATGCCAAATTTCATGGCGCAAGCGCATGGTAACAGACTGACAGACAGACAGAATTAATATCGAATCAGTTTAATAATTATATTTTTTCAAGTTCCAAAAGTGCTGAAGCACTCCTTTCGTTCGTACTCCTATCGGAACTAATTGGTTTTTTGAAATACTTTCTAACTTGTACAGTTAAGCCACATTATATAGAAATTCTTACTTAACAATGTACCGTAAAGTAACGGTACATTTATCAGTTTAATAGTTTCTTTGGACATACAAATGAAACACAAAATACCTATCCGATTGTCCTGTAATGACGTAATCAATATACGGATTGTCACCACCCCTATTTATCCCATGAGTGTCGTAAGAAGCGACTAAGAGGAAACTACACTAGACAACATTGTTACAAAAGAGAAGGAACATTTGAAACACATCCTATAGCAACACGTCTGACCAGCGTGGTATAGTATACCATATCCTCCATCTTCTTTTTTTATTTTTATTATTGAATATTGGGCAAACGAGGCATACATACATTAAATTTACACGAAGAACACCTAAATTTAGAACAACAATTTGTCGATCACACAGTGTCCAGACCCGGGCGTTACTAGCAGGTCGCTTCGGCTCCGTTAGTTACGCTCATCTCACCGGACCAACACTCCGGGACTACCAACAGGCCCATGGGGCCCACCCTAGTGACCCACCTGTAGTTGCAGGTGGCGCTGAAAACCACTCGGACAGGCTTTAAGCCTGGAAAGGTTACCCCGAGACCCTTGAGGGTCTACGAGAAGAACCTGAATGAGTGTTGTACCATGTAGGATTTGAATGATTTAAACACACAACATTTGGCGCAGTAGAATGCGTGGCGACCCCTTAAACCACTAGGCCAACTGTGCAATTACAAGTCGAAATTATTATAAATATCTTGATATAAATGTATTTTTTATTACTTATCTACTTTTATATGCATTTAGTATAGAGGAACACGGGCAACAGTGAAAAGCTGTTCATTTGCAATAAAAAACAGACACTTAATTTTTTTTATTCGTCTAGATTAATTAATCGTCACATTACGTGTATCTAAATTGTCAATATACAAGTCTACATCTAGATTATGCTGTTAGTGTAACATCTTTAATAACCATAATTACAGTGTTAATGATACTAATTATATGTTTTAGCAAAGAGTATGTAAAGTGAATAACTGAACTAAAATAAGGAAGGATTTCGTATATAATTTGTTAAAATTTAGAGTATATTGGCTAAAATATAACGACATTTGTTGAAAACATTGAAAGAAATTAAGCCGTCCATCTTCTTGCGGTAACATAGGTGTTATTATATTTTCCGTAAGGAGTACGTGCGAAGCCGGGGCAAGTTGCTAGTAGTGTAGAAGATGAAGCAGCTTCCACTGTATGTTCGCCTAGATCTTTAAAATTACTCAACAGGATTCAATGCTGTTTTCAAAGCCGGCTCATGCAAGCCGAAGCGTGGCTTTGAAAGTGGGAGACTTTAAAAGGTATAAAGTAATGGCAATACTCTTAAGTATTTAAAAACCATAGACAATCTAATAATAGAATACGATATAACCTATTGTTGTTGACGTACAACAAAACAAGTTGAACGTAAATAGTCGGCACAATTTCCGAGAAACAGCTTTGTACGGTGAGTAACGCTCTTAGTTTACAAATGATTTTCCTGAACAGTGATGTTCTTATTTACATTACTAAGTATACATTTAAAATGATGCAATAATTTGAATAATATAACAAAAAAATATGTTCATTTGTTTACGTTTCAAAAACTCGTAAGTACTGCGCCGATTGAACACAAAGTTTGGCAAGAATTATAGTTAAATTTCTTCCAATATTGGCAAATATTAGGCAGAAGTGTGTCGAGTTTAAGACGACTGTGTAGAACTAAAAATAACTAGAAATTATCGATCGTTAGGTTGATAATTTTTCAAACCACCAACGTATAAATGAAAATCAATGTTTGTATGCTTGATATTATGCGTTCCGAAACCATTATTTGTTCTAGGTGGTCGTACCTAGAACAAACAATTTGTTGATAAAAAGTTATAGTTGTCAAATATGATTATTGAACCACCCTTGTCTACAGACCGGTGATGATGATCGTAGACTTTTTTCCGAGCTAGTTCCTTTTTGTTTGGTTATAGTTAACAAAATGTCTTTTATCTCTATGTGTCGTTTGACATAGGCCTCCTCCAACTGCTTCCATTGTTTTCTATATGCCGGGACTCTCGTCCAGTACGGTCCAAGGGCCAGGCGAAGATCACTCTCCCATCTTTTCTATTCCCACTTATTCGCTCTGCTTCGTAACATGTGTCCCGTCCAGCCCCATTTTAGATTCAGATGAGTATGTCAGGAATTTTGGTTGTCTGTCGTATCTCAGTTGAGGTGATTTTGTCGCTGAGCTTTATTCCCAACATACTCCTTTCCATCGAACGTTGGCACTTGGCAAGTTTTTCAAGTTGACTTTGAGTAAGCGGCAAAGTTTACTGACCGGTACTACAGTATATATATGTATAGCTATAAACGCTTGAAACATACTCAAGAATGTCAATCGGTCAATCAAAGTATGGAACGTACTGTGTGGGTCGTGTCTTCGTTCCAAGGTCGGATGACGTGGTCTAAGTGACTGGGGACCGTTGGACAGGCACTGCAAGACCTAGAGCTGACTATAAACTACAAATAGTAAATTGCTATAGTAAGATTTTGAGGTCGTAAAGCTATTGTGAGACGAGAGAAGGGGAGCCTATATCTTTGAATGATAATACTTATTATAATTGTGTTGGAACTTCATTTCAAGATTTTTGTTTGTACATCTATACCTGAAAACATTCGACAACTGGTCATCTCGCCGCTTCTCACTATGTAGATTGTTGTGGGTTCAAGCCCCGCATAGAACAACACATCTTCCTGTCGGAAATTGGTGCAATGAATATTGATGCAGAGGTTTGACTAGTCATTTCATTTGCTATGAATGTTAGTTAAATATTATTTTAGTTCTTTAATCTTCTTCTTGAGTACAATCTTGATTTTGATCACAAATTATTATCTCCACAAATTATGTATCTTGTGATTTCACAAACATTCATTCAAAGGCGCACAAGTATTTTTTTTGTTGAATAGTGGGTAAACGACCAAACGTATCACGTGATGGCAAGCGACTATCGCCGCACAGGGACACCCGCAACACCAGAAGCGTCACAAGTGCGTTGCCGACGTTTGGGGAATGGGATGGGGGATAGGTTAGTGAACATATCGCAAGCGCTATTTCCCAACAGTTTTCTGTGAGGCCGTGGTATCACTCTGGTCGAGCCGGCCCATTCATGCAGAAGCGTGGCTCTCCCACGAAAAAAGTTTAAAGTTTACTCACACTTATAACAATAGTTCGTGTATCACAGATCCAATGTGAAAAACAAACTCACAACACTCAAGTGAGGTGACCCTACATGATGTAGTGGCATCAGCCGTATAAACAGCTGACTTTGATTTAGTTTGTCTGTAAAAAAATGCTCTTGAACGGTTAACAGTTTTGACCGAAATAAATTTATACATCCAGGCAAACCTAAAGTCATAATTTAACGCTGGCTTTTAAAGCAAAAAAAACTGTGTTAATACATTAACTAAACATTAAATTATATATTAGGTAACTATACTGACCTCTAGCACAATTAAATAGTCGAAAAAAACACATAGCAACTGGACAAATGATTAGATCAATGCAAAAACTCAGGACGGTCGTCGAACCTGTCTCTATGTGGGTGTGATTTATTTTTTGCGAGATAAAAAACTGCGTACTCACTACATTGTAAATCGTGGCAGGTTTGTTATTAATTTAAATTATATTTAGTTAACAAGGTATGTTAATTTGAGTGCTATTATGTATATGTGTAATACTAGCTGTCGCCCACGGGTTTGCCCGCCGATATGGATATAGCACTCGGGAATAAGGAATAACGCAGTAGCATTTTAGTGAAGGATTTTCAAGAATTTGTTTAATATGTAGTTTCAAAAATTACCTCCTATCTACATATATTTACCTCTTTGTAATTTTAGTATAGACTAGCTGACCAAGCAACTCCGCTTGCGTCTTCTATTGTCCGTGGCGTGATGTTACAACATCGTGAACTTTGTTTACCACAAATAAATAATCACAAATTTTAACAACAAAAAAAACCGACTTCAAGAACTGGACCAAATTGAAATGGGACCAGACGGGAAGCACCAACTTTGAAATAAAAAAAGCATCATCAAAATCGGTTTACCTAATCGATAGTTATGAGGTAATAAAAATAAAAAAAATACCGAACCTCCTCCTTTTTTGAAGTCGGTTAAAAAGATTATGGCGCCAACAAAGCCAACTTGAAAAAGTAGGTATATGCTGTAGTGGTGTTTAATTTTTTTTTGAAAAGGAACAATTCTAACATACCTACTTACATTGTTTTTGTTTAAGCAGCCCACGCAGTGGAAACTCTCTTAAAGGAATAATTTTACCCCCGTTTTTGCAACATTTTTTATTAATACTCCGATCATTTTGGTAGTAGCGTGGTGTTATATAGCCAATAGCCGTCCTTAATAACTAAGCTATGTAAACACTGGAAGAATTTTTCAAATCGGACCAGTACTTCCTGATATTAGCGCGATCCACCAAACAAACAAACTGTTCAGCTTTTAAATATTAGTATAGCTTAGATAGATTATTTGCCCTGACACCACGAAGAGTTATACCGTCGTGGCCACAAACTTGAAAGGAAAATTGCCGACTGCTCGGGTTCGATTCCCGGGTCGAACCAAATGTTTGTATGATCTGCAAATATTTGTTTCGGAGTTTGGGTGTTTTCTATTTATATTATGTATGTATTTACAAAAAAGGGAAAAAAGTATTTATATCAGTTGTCTTATACCCATAACACAAGCTCTGCTTAGCTTGGGACTAGATGGCGTTGTGTGTTAGATGTCCGAAATATTTATTTTATTTAAAGTTGATGCTTTTTATGTTGTAAGCGCTCACTAAGAAAGGATTACAGGCAACTTCGATAAGGGGATAAGTTAAGGGTTTTAGAAGTTCATCATTGTCTAAGCTAGAAACACGAAATAATAACTACCACAAAGTTGGCATATTCAACATCAGAGGTGTTGATAGTAAAAGCAACTATTTATTGATTCATACAAAAATACTACATATTTTTGTAGAGTCGTCTTCTTTATCAATAGCATATAAATAAATTTAATCCGTGGGAGAGCCATGCTACGGCATGAATGGGCCGGCTCGACCGGTTGCGCAGTCTTTCACCGAGTGAATGAGGATACCGGCGGCCTATACCCTAACCCCTTCCCCATCAACCTCACCCCATCCCCCGAAGGTCGGCAACGCACTTGTGACACTTCTGGTGTTCCATGTGTCCATGGGCGGCGATTTTTTTTATTGGATAAGGGGCAAACGACCAGACGCATCACCTGATGGTAAGCGATTACCGCCGCCCATGGACACCCGCAACACCAAAAGCGTCACAAGGGGAGAGGGAAGGGGGGGAGAGGTTGGGGTATGGGCCTCCGGTCTTCTGGGAGGGGTCCGGCGTGTTAATAACGGCATTTCCCGGACCCCTCCCTTCTCAGGCGCAGAGTTGGCACACCGTGTGGTTTTAGTCGGTTCGATTCCGACACACCGCCCCGCCGCAAATCCCGGCGGGGTGACGGCCCAAGGGGGTTTCCACACGTTAAAAAAAAAATGGGCCTCCGGTCTCCTCACTCACTCGGTGAAACACAGCGCAAGCGCTATTTCACACCGGTTTTCTGTGAGGGATTTAGGGGTGCTAAAACATTTAGGATTGGCATGAATACCTAGTAGATACGAGTATATAAAACTATTTGCAGATACACACTTGATCACGTCCAGACAGTACGACCACAGATAAGATAGCTAGGTATTTAGATAGAACCAACCGAAATAATGTTTGTGATTCTGTTATGTATTGCCGCCAACTAAAATGTATTGACATAACATATAGATGATCTTCGATTTTTGAAACGACGGTCAACAGACCTAACCAACCAAGTATAGTCCATTCGCTTAGATACGGTCGCTTTGATCGCGCCGCCGTCCCACGTGAGGCTTTTTGTCAAAGCAAAATCAAAGAAGCCGACGACCGCGTACGCCCACAAGTAAAATTATGAATTGTCAGTTTTCGCCGAAGCAGTATAGTGAATAGTTGTTTGTTGACTCTTCTATCGTGTAAACTGAAAATGTTTTTATACAGGCAAGGAAGATAAGATGTTTTTATTTTTGGTGTAATTTATCTTCACTACGTAGGCAAGTACCTAACTTGTATGAATTATATTCGTATTTAACATCAATAACCATAAGTGCGTGCGGGTGTACCGACATTATCTAAACGAATGGAGTTTACTAGGCGGTAGCAAAGTTTAGTAGAAAGTACTACTTGTAGCGATTGCTAAATATGTTCGTATGGCAACTGGGACCGACAGTTTAAGGTGCACTCCGAGACAAAGAAGGGTCTCGTACATTAAGAAACGGTCACCCATCTATAGACTGATCTGCCTAGGATTGGTTGCCTTTGCAATCAGTTAACCTCCTCGAGAACCACTAAGTCACAAGCCCCACTCTTACATTTTCTACATGATCAACACAAATCCAATTTATAATATATATTAAGACCTTTAGTAG
Source organism: Spilarctia lutea (assembly GCA_916048165.1). Taxonomy (NCBI): domain Eukaryota; kingdom Metazoa; phylum Arthropoda; class Insecta; order Lepidoptera; family Erebidae; genus Spilarctia; species Spilarctia lutea. The sequence continues at coordinate 1,306,609 of OU696480.1, forward strand.
CTAGTAGCAATACTCCAATTTACCGCTAAATAGTCTGTGGCAGGGCACGATATACCCATTTGAGTAGAACAATTTATCTTTCATAATATAACTGTAACGATAAGAAAGTACAGCATATCTTTACCTACTCGATAACTGTAATTTACTGTTCCCGACACAGTACTCCTCATAACACGTAAGGTCACCACAGTTCAAAGCCCACGCCCAGCTGTGTACACAGGGAGTGCCAACAATTGAACCCCTGCTGCACTCATTATATTAACTTCACGACTGTTTGTCCTTCTATACATTTTTCGTGTGTAATATACCGTATTATGGGAACAGACCGGCGCCATTCCCACTTAACTAACGTAACAAAAAGTATGGTACCTAAAAGATCATTTTTGTACTACTTCGACGAGATATCCTTCTCTATGTGGTTATCTTTACTAAACAATGATTCTAAATTTAAAAATAAACTAAAGTGACAATAGAGACTTATATTTTGGCGGGGTATTGAACGAATTCCATATTTGAAATATGAAACTTAAACTTCAGCTGTGCAAATTTGAAACATAGTCCCTAAGGAATAATAATATTTGCTAGGAAAAACTGGTTTTTGCATTTTGCAACTGAGTAATCTAAAAGGTTTCGAAAATCTTTAGAAGTAAATTTAAATATAAAAAATCTGTGTTTCGGAAAATACAAGTTCTCAATGTGACAGTCTTGTGTTTTGGCTCCCTGATAAATTATTTCGGTAAGTGTTTTGAAATAGTACCATGCGTATTCCGAGTATTTATTTTGATTGCAAAATTTTGTGTGATATTTTTTTTAATAGCAAATGTTCCGTTATTATATCGTAGATAAGAATCATTAAACAATAACATTATTATAATAATCGCTTATAATTACTCACAGAGGTAACTTAAAGCTAAGAGGTACAATTGGCGGCCTTATCGCCCGAAGGCAATCTCTTACAGGCAACCATTATTAACATAGTGTGTTATAGTAGGCTAAAGACCTAGTAGACTATTATATGTAATTTTTACCCGACTGCGAAAGAAGGAGGTTAATATTTTTCGAGTGTATATAGGTATGTATATTTCTTCGATACGCCCTAGAGCCTAAACGGTTTGTCGTATTTTTATGTAAGTAGTACCGATAGATTTGTCTTAGTCGTGAGAGTGACACTGGGTACATAAAAAATTAAAAAAAAGCAAAAAAATACAATTAATTTAATAAAGATGGCAGATATTGACGCTGTCAGTTTTTTTTAAATAATTGATTACTTTTCTAGACTGATAACACTCTAATTTTAATTAAAAACAATAAAAAAATAATTATAACCATAGACTAGTCGGCCATAGTTATAATAAACTAAAATTTTACATATAATTTATCGCAAAACGTTGTTTATAATTATATAGAGCCAAGCCATTCTATTTAAGTGAACATTACTTATCTGAACACAAATAATGATTCCAAGGCTGTCCGACAGTTTGTACAGTGCAATCTCAGAAACGGAATGCTAACATACCTACTTGTTGATAACCTCTTAACACACGTAATATGTTTGTTTCTTACTTCGAGATGAAAAATCTTAATGCTTAAGTAAATATTTTTACGTAATAACAAGTACAATTCTATTTATAATATGTTAAATATCGTTGTTTTCGAGAATATACAAAGATAATAGCTAAATATACCAATATATAATAATATTTAAGATATATGTATTGTAACGAATTTGGAGAATAAATTTAATAGACAATCACCCTAATCCGTCCAATGTTTTGATAAAATTTATTCACCACAGGGCCATTATTACGAATATATTGACGTCACCTTATTTATTACAATCGGCTCAGTACTTTAGACGCTGGCGGCTACGGGGGAACATACATACATTTTATTTTATGGAATATGTGGCAAACGAGCAGACGTTTCGCAACACCAGAGGCGTCACTAGTACGTTGCCGGCCTTTGGTTTTCGGTGCGGCCGTGGTATCACTCTGGTCGAGCCAGCCCATGCACGCCGAAGCGTGGCTCTCCGACGGACATAGACTGTCAAAAGTCAATTTAGGAGTCTACGTTTTGGTTCCGCCGTGGTCAGGTAAAAAGAATGATGTATAGTTGTATAGTTCATTCAAGAAGTAACTTTGGTATAAAACATTTCTTTCTTGGCTTTTCACCGATTGACTGAGGTCAACCCCCACAACGCTTTTTTTCTCTCTTCTTTGCTTTTAGAGCTTAAATATTCCTCGATAAATGAACTATCCAACACTGAAAGAATGTTTTAAGTTGGACCATCGGTTCTTTAGACTAGCGCGTTCAAACAAACAAACTCTTCAGCTCTATAATATTAGTATAGATAGATTAATGCACTCGTGGTGTATTTTTTTTAATTCCTTCATCTTCCTGGCTTGCTCACATAGGCGCGCGTCTTAATTTTTTCCCGCCATTTCACTGAGCTCTATAGACTCCTCTATAGTCTCTGCGCGTCATATGTGCCTGAAACAGGTATGGAACCTTCATGTATGTATTAGGCCATTATTCACGAACCTACATATACTACAACTAATACACATAAGTGATAAATTATATTTAGGTTCAATAGTGCTTTAGCCACAGGTATGTTGCATAATACCGACTATAAATAGCCACACAACGTAGGTGAAGAGTACCTACTGCATGCCTACTACGCAGACCACATTACTCATAGATAAGGCAAATTAACACGTGTTGAAATAAATAACTCTAATAAGTATTTCTTTTAATAATACATGAACGTACAAGTGAACGATAGAGTATAAGCCAAAAACTAAGAATTTTAATCTAAGGTAGAAGAGCCACGCTGATTTTAGAAGGAACGGAACAGGCTGGGCCCAATGATGCAGAAACATCTCACCAAGGTGCTTGGATTCTAATCATGTTTTCCATCAAGCAGAGATGAATCACTGTGGCAGGCTCATATGTATATTAAACTAGTTGACCCGGCAAACGTTGTTTTTCCATGTATATTATTTCTAAGAGATTTTTTTTTAGTTGAAAAAAACCTTGCATAATTAAAGTTTTTAATTAATAAATAAAAAATAGGGGTTGATCGTAGAGGGTTGAAAATTTAGCGTTGTATATATTTTTGTATGCTGTATCATAAAAAAAATAAAAAAATAAATTTTGCCCAAAAAAACAATTGAGGTTGGACTACCCTTAACATTTAAGGGATGAAAAACATATTAGATAAAACACACACAGTCTGCAGGAAACAACGAACAACATAATCACCACGTACATTTTTGACATACAATGTTTGATTGCAGTGTTAACTGAGTATGCTCCCTTAGTCGGCTTTTACAAGAACCATGAGATGAGTAGGGCCAGGGTTGGTGTCACTGCGTATAATAAATTCGTCACTGCACAGACAATGGATGTGTTTATGTTTATTCCTCGGGAAATCCCCGGTACCCTGATGTGGCGATTGCTACACTAAAAATACGTCAATGATTAACGTTAAATTATTGATTGTAAAATGGATTTTCGTTAGCTTAAGTCAGTTAACGTCAAAGATTATAGAACAATAGATACATGAAATTACAAATATTCCATTTTCCCATTAAATCTCACAACAGTAAGCGCTGCAATTGCTTGCTGAGAGACACAGTAAACTGTAGAATATATTTTAAACTATTAATGTAGCAGCCTGCGACGCCCTTAGACTTAATACAAAACATTTTAAGATTCTCCTAAGATGTATTTATTTAGGTATACCAAGAGCACACAGACGGCACCCCTTAAAAAATGTTATACAGAAATATTATCTAGTATGCATGCCCATTACAGATACATACATAATTCACCATATGAGATAAGACACGAAAACAGTTTTTTTATGAAATAGGAGGTCAACGAGCAGACCGATCGCCTGATGGTAAGCGATTACCGCCGCCCATGGACACCCGCAACACCAGAGGCATTTGGCCTTTGGGAGAATGGGAAGAGGGAAGAGGGAAGGGGGAGGGGGAAGAGGAAAGTGTTAGGACTAAGCTAACATTTACGGAAATCAAAATACTAAAGGAAACTTAATACCCTAATTATAAATTACAATTACAATACTTTTATTAATATAATGTAATAAAAAATAAATAAAAGATAAAAAAATTCAAAGAACAAAAATAAAATAGGTAGAATAAAATATTAAATTTTGCTCAGTTTTGATAGTATTGTCAGCAATAGAGCGAAGATACTAGTTCAGCAGCTGCAGCAAAAGTGGGATATGTATGTAGTATTTTATATACAGAAACAAAATATAACTACAAAAAAAGCAATTATATACGATCGCTTTATTAAAAGGGGACAAAAATGATAATATTCTTAGTCAGTGCAAGCAAGGAAAGAATAAACAATATTTAATTGTTCTTCACCGTTTTTCAGTGAGGTCGTGGTATCCTACAAACGAAACCGTTTATAAATAATCGGCCATGTATTAGGGTTCCGTATTTATACATCTACCTGGGCCCCCTTTATTATTTAATTTATTCTGTTTTTTAGTATTTGTTGTTAGACAAGCTACAGAAATACATTATCTCCGAAAATTACAACTGTTTAACTATCACGATTCATAAGATACAGCCTGTTGACAGACGGACAGCGAATTCTTAGTAATAGGATACCCTTTGCATACGGAACCCTAAAAAGTTGAAAATAAAATATTAGCTAATAGTAGGTAGAAGAAAATGGCGGCACGCGGTGTCAGCGATTTTTGAAAGAAAATCGACGCGAAACACGATTGTATTTGTAACTTGGTTAAGGAGTCAGTGAAAAATATTTTTTAGCATCGCATCTTCTAGTTATTTATAATTCTATGTCCGCGTGATAATTATGTGCATACGCAAAGGCACGTCATATATTCACTTATAGGTATTTCGAGTTGATCGTGTTACTTGCATTACAATAAGCACAGTGTTGCAATATACAAATAACATTTATATTACTCTTCAACAGCAGAATATAAAATTACAATTGAGTTACGACCTTGTATGGCAGTAATAAAGACAGTTTTCACAGTTACAATTTTTTTAATATCTTTTATAGCGTACTTTTAAGTATGGCGTTCTTCCGTCAATTTAAAATTATGAATTAAATATAAGACAATTTAAAGGTAAGTACTAAAGTAAATTTAAAAAAACCGGTCAAGTGCGGCCGGTTTTACATATCGGAAATACATGATCTGTAAAAATTTCAACTGTCTAACTATCACGGTTCATCGGATACAGCCTGGTGACAGATGGACGGACAGAGGGAGTCTTAGTAATAAGGTCTCGTTTTACCCTTTGGGTACGGAACCCTAAAAAAACGAAGAAATTAATAAATCTGTTGTGTCACTATCCGTTTTAGTAAAATATTTTATTAAATAGATTCTTCAATTTCTTTTATGGGGGATAATTTTTGCATTAATAAAAATAAATGTAATTGAATAAGGACAATAGTTAAATGTCTGAAAAAATAATAAGGTGGACTACTGACTTGAATATAATTGAAACAAGAACAGGAAACTGATGAAATGAGGTTATGCGACATATTTGTTGCAAATGACCGACCGTGACTTATTGCCTTTTCTATTCATCTATAATGTAATACTAATAACAATGTGTTCGAAATTTAAATAATATATTTTTTTAATTTACGCTATTGTGTTTTTTTTAATAAATGTATTGCAGGTACCTACATAATTTATTTCATCAACAGCTTGGGTACTTTAAAATTATTAGGCACTGGCCACATTTTTTTTATAGATGCCATTTTGTGAATTAAATTGATATTTTAAGCGGAGGATTTAATTCCAATTTATTGTTATATAGAAATTAAATACACAATTTCAAAACTGAATATCGATTCCACCTTCACTTTATATACCATTCCACCGTCAATGTGATATAGCGTAGCAGGGTACGGCCATATTTTATAAAAGATTCTATGGTACTATAAATAATCTCAAATTCCTTAGTAATATTATATGTGCGAAAGTAAATCTGTCTAACTGTCTCGCTGTAACGGCTAAACCGCTGAATCGATTTTATTGAAATTTGTACGAATATACTTTGATTCTTGAGCAAAGACGTTGGCTACTTTTTACCGCGATAACCGATGTACGCGCAGGACAGGTGGAGTCACGAATAAAAGCTGGTATATCATAGACCAATCCTACTTACATTATAAATGCGAAATAATGATAAATAAATATTTCGGACATCTAACACACAACGCCATCTAGTCCCAAGCTCAGTAGAGCTTGTGTTATAGGTACTAGACTACCGATATAAATACATATATATTTTTTTTGTAAATACATACACATTATATGTAGAAAACACCCAAACTCCGAAACAAATGTTTACAGATCATACAAACATTTGGTCCGACCCGAGACCTCAACATCAGTTGCATACCATACTACCACTTGGCCACCGAGGCAGTTTATAAATTGAAAGTTTATAAATATAGGTATTTGTTTCTCTTTCACGCAAAAACTTTTAAACAGATTTAGATGAAACTTTATAGTAATATAGACACATACACAGATGAATTCGTGGATATAAACTAGTATATTGTTACGAGCTGGGTATTAAATAAATTAAAGTACTCGATTAATTACCAAAAATAACACAATATTTATTAAGAACACTTTTTACAATAAGAAATCACTAAATCACTGGTTAGTCGCACTAGAAGATCTCTTCGATGTTTATCCGCTGTATCGTGAAACAATACTGTCCCTACGGCCAACACGTTCCGCTTTTATATGGCCGTGGAAATTACTCGAAACTACGAAAATATTCGATCGATGTCTCTAGGCTAAATAGATTACTCTAGAGCTGCTTGTAGCGCCATCTAGCGTCGAGTAATCGTCATAATGCACACAGTTGCGCGCTTTCCGACACTAGATGGCGTTGTCCTCGACAGTTCTCGATTCTTCTAGTGGACACTAGATTCATCTGGTTATGGCGCAACACTGCCCCCTCCTAAGACATGCTCGTCCCGAGCATTATCGGTTCCATAGTATCGCGCCAGTCGATCTACATGAACTATCTTTGGGGCGCCTCTTGGACACTTCTGTATCCGGTAGGTAACATCATTGATTTTAGTGACTACCCGGTATGGCCCATCCCATTTTGCTTGTAGCTTCGGAGATCTCCCTTTACTGCGAACTGGATTATGTAGCCATACTAGCGAACACTCTTCGAAGCCCTTATTATTCGCTTTCCGGTCATAACGGGTTTTCATCTTTTCAGACATTTGTTGGCCCGATTGTCTGACATGCTCATAAATGTCATTCATCTTGTTCCGCAAGTCATTCGCGTACTCCGTTATACTTCGCGGGGTATCAGGGGGTATTCCAGTGATCAAGTCTGCGGGCAACCGTAGTTCTCTTCCGAAGTTTGCAAAAGCTGGTGTTACGGAAGTACATTCGTGGACTGCACTTCGGTATGACAGAAGAAACGGTTGGATGTGTTTGTCCCAATCTTTTTGCTTACTTTCAACTACTTTTGCCAGATACCTCTCTAGTGTTTGGTTAAATCGTTCCACCATTCCGTCCGATTGTGGGTGGTAAGAGGTGGTTCTGGTTTTGTGAGCACCCATCACTCGACACATTTCTTGAAATATTTGAGACTCAAAATTTCTTCCTTGGTCACTGTGGATTTCTAAAGGCACTCCAAAACGACAGAAGACTTCGTGCACTAATTTATCTGCAACTGTTGATGCCTCTTGGTTGGGAATGGCAAAGACTTCTGGCCACTTAGTGAAGTAATCCATTACGACCATGAAGTATTTGTTTCCGCTTTCACTTTCAGGAAACGGTCCTGCCACGTCTATAGCAATTCTTTCCCAGGGTGCACCAACATTATACAAATTCAATGCGCCTCTGCTACGTGTATGAGGTCCCTTCACGGCCGCACAACTGGTACACTTGCGACACCAGTCCTCAACATCATCACGACAATGAATCCAGTAGAATCTTTCCCTTATCTTTAACAATGTCTTCTTAACTCCCATATGACCTCCTGAACATCCATTATGGTAGAGCTGCAGGACCACTGGTATCTTAGCTTTAGGAACAACCATTTGCAGGTGACAGCTGTCTCCTCGAGCGTTTTCCCATTTACGGCACAAGACTCCATCCTGGATGACTAGACTATCCCATTGAGCCCAATAACTCTTCGTGGTCGAGCTCAGCGATGCAACTTTGCTCCAGTGTGGCTTAGGAGTCTCAGCTTTAATCCACTCGAGAATTGGTTTGATATCTGCATCCTCTTGCTGTGCTTGCTGCAGGCTTTCCTTCCATTCGTTGCTAAGGTCCGTCTTTACCGTCCTTATAGGAACAGCTTCCTTTACTTCTTGCTTGGCGTAGTGCTTGCAGTCTTCAAGGCAAGGTCTTCTTGATAATGCGTCTGCGTTACCGTGAGACTTTCCACTGCAATGTCGGGCAGTACTATCAACCGCCTTATTCTCCTGAAACCGCTCGTATTCTCTTCCTATGCTTCGCTTAGGGCAGCTGGACCGAAGGTGACCTTTTTCACCACAGGCGTAGCATCTAGGGCTGTACGTCTTAAATCGGTCCCGCACCGGTGATGCCACATCCTCCCGGACCCGATGAGACCGATGGTCTTGTCTCACAGCTTCCACCTCCAAAGCAGGGGCCAGAGCGTCCTTGAGAGTTTCATGGTGCTCAAGTCTCACAGCAGCTCTGCCCTGCTGCTGTCGGGCAGTACTATCAACCGCCTTATTCTCCTGAAACCGCTCGTATTCTCTTCCTATGCTTCGCTTAAGGCAGCTGGACCGAAGGTGACCTTTTTCACCACAGGCGTAGCATCTAGGGCTGTACCCCTTAAATCGGTCCCGCGGAGGTGATGCCACAACCTCCCGGACCCGATGAGACTGATGGTCTTGTCTCACAGTTTCCACCTCCAAAGCATGGGCCAGAGCGTCCTTTAGAGTTTCATGGTGCCCCAGTCTCACAGCAGCTCTAACTTCGAGGTCACGAATGCCATCGATGAAAGCTTGCACCAGATTCCCGTCAACCAGCGCAGGTGCAGACTGGTATGCCTTACGGACCAGTTTCTCAACTTCCAGAGCCCACTGTTGTAAGTTTTCACCGATGCGTTGGGCACGATCCTTCAGCTGTGCACGAAACACGTGCTCCAGATGAGCGTCACCATATCTTGCCTCCAATGCCTCCAGCAGTTGCTCATACGTTACCTTCTTACCGAGGGCTTCGAGGACGGTTAGAGCCTGGTCTCGGAGACCCAAGGTGAGCGCGGTCATAGCCTGTTCCTTAGTCCAGCCGTTCGCCGTCATAACAGCCTCAAACTGGATCTTGTAGGCGGACCATGAGGATGTTCCATCAAACGGCGGTACTTTGAACCCCCGCACCGAAGGAGCAGCAGTTACTGTAGTCGCCGCTCCGTCTCCAACTTTAAGGTTTCCTAAGGCCTTCTTCACGTCAGCAATTTGAGTTTCGGCCTCAGTGATACGATTCTCGTGTTGAAGAACCTGATCCTTCACTACCTTGATTTCTTTGCCGAAAGTCTCATGTATGCCTTTTAACAAGAGCATCTGTTCCTCCTGGCGGCGGGCCTGCTCCTCCTTGTCCCGCTGCAGTTGCTCTTCCAAGCGGCGGGCCTGCTCCTCCTGGCGGCGGGCCTGCTCCTCCTGGCGGCGGGCCTGCTCCTCCTTGTCCCGCTGCAGTTGCTCTTCCAAGCGGTGGGCCTGCTCCTCCTGGCGGCGGGCCTGCTCCTCCTGGCGGCGGGCCTGCTCCTCCTTGTCCCGCTGCAGCTGCTCTTCCAAGCGGCGGGCCTGCTCCTCCTGGCGGCGGGCCTGCTCTTGGAGCATTGCCATTAGGGCCGTGATATCTGGAGATGCTGCCGATGTGGACGGCGTGGTTTCCATAGCTGGCTGCTGATCTTCCGATGTAGGCAGTTGTGCACTTCCAAATCGCCTCTGATCAGCCTCTTGCTGGCGCTGACTCCTAGTTCGGATACCTTCCGTGTCTTCCTTTGGTAAAACCGGCATACTTTAATCCCGCTTCTGACACCAAATTGTTACGAGCTGGGTATTAAATAAATTAAAGTACTCGATTAATTACCAAAAATAACACAATATTTATTAAGAACACTTTTTACAATAAGAAATCACTAAATCACTGGTTAGTCGCACTAGAAGATCTCTTCGATGTTTATCCGCTGTATCGTGAAACAATACTGTCCCTACGGCCAACACGTTCCGCTTTTATATGGCCGTGGAAATTACTCGAAACTACGAAAATATTCGATCGATGTCTCTAGGCTAAATAGATTACTCTAGAGCTGCTTGTAGCGCCATCTAGCGTCGAGTAATCGTCATAATGCACACAGTTGCGCGCTTTCCGACACTAGATGGCGTTGTCCTCGACAGTTCTCGATTCTTCTAGTGGACACTAGATTCATCTGGTTATGGCGCAACAATATTTTAAATGAGCTATTTATAAAATATAAATTTACATTGTAGTTTTATGACTACCCGTCATTCCACCAGCTTATGGTCATTGTTTTGCTTCTAAGGTCAGTGAGGTGATGTTTTATAGTTATATTCTGCAATAAATCACAAATATGACAGAAATATAATTTCTACAAACCTGTTTGTAGATCTGGAGTTAGTTTCTTTATGTAAAACTATCTTTGGCTATAAGAGCGAGACTGATACCCGACGTACGCGCAGGACAGGTGGAGTCACAAATAAAAGCTGGTATATCACGAGAGACAGGATAGCGACGTGCCGAGAACAACAACCACTTTTTTATGGAATAATAGGCAAACGAACAGTCATACCGGCTTATGGTAAGCGATTACCAATAAACACTTGCAACACCAGAGGCGTGGGGAGGGGCAGGGGGAAAGGGGTTGGGGTATGGGCCTCCGGTATCCTCACTCACTCATTGAAACACAGTGCAAGCGCTATTTCACACCGGTTTTCTGTAAGGCCGTGGTATCACTCCGGTCGAACCGGCCCATTCATGCCGAAGCGTGGCTCTCCCTCTCAACTTTGTGTTACACCACTTATACGAGAATACTGGTACGTTATAATTCGCTTAGGTTTCGTTGCCGTTCCAGCTCAATAACTGTATGACTCAACTTTTGTTATTCAAGTATCATCAACAGCCTTAGGTAGTCGACTGCTGGTCGTGGGCCTCACCTTATAAAAGAGGTTTTGGCCAACAACTAAACCACTGCTGGTTTTGTATAGGATTTGAGCGAAGTTTTCCTGCAAACACTGCTGCTTAGAGAGGGAAAACTTACCAAAACTTACGATACTTGGGCTCGTCTGCCTCCTACTCGATAAAAAAAAAAGTTTTAGAACTTTTACCAAAGCCTGGTGCAGTCAAAAATTTAAAATTCCAATGATATTTTCCAACCGAGCCGACTGGACCGGGTAGTAATGGTTATATAAACCGAAACCTGGTAAATATAGTAACAAATATTGTACTTTGATAGCATTAGGATTATCAAAACATGCTACCGACGAAAATCGGCATATTTTAGATAGATATTTAAGTAAGTCAGGATTAATCGAGGTACATTTTTTAGATACGATAATACCTTTATTTCTGTATAATCAATTAATGAGATAAATTGGAATTAAATAGGCATATAGGCATATTATTTATAAGATAACGACAACAATAATTTAGAAATAAATCTAGCATTTAGAAACATAATCTTCAGAGTCTTTTTAACCGACTTAAAAAAAGAAGGATGTTCTCTATTCGACTGTATTTTCTTTTATGTTTGTTACCTCAGAACTTTCGATTAGGTGAACCGATGTTAATGATTCTTTTTTATTTGAAAGCTAGTGCTTCCCGTGTGGTCCCATTTCAATTTGGTGTAGGTATTATTCCAAACTAGGTTAGGGTCGGTTTTCAGTCTACCCCGACACGGCTGAACTCCGAGTGACTGTCGTTAGACGTCCACAACCCAAGTACAAGGTGATATCGAAGTTGTATAGAGAGATAAACTGGACCTACTTATGCATCAAGGAACCAATCCACAAACATGCCAAAATCTAAATAAGAAGCCTATTTATGAGTAGATAAGGATAATTCTTTGATCTGCGTGCGTCCAACTGTGTTATCGCAGTTTTTAAGGTTCCAAGTACCCATAATATTTGCCATAAATGATCCTATAGAAACAGTTTAACATGCTCTTCGACGCACGAAGAGTTCTGATTGTTTTAACAATCGTCACCCATTTTTTTTTATTTTTTGATGTGAAACTTCTTTATCGGGGTTGTCAAAAAATTTAGTGTAACATTTTTTCGTTACGCGTCACATTTATCCGTTACGCGCCATCTTTTTTTTATCCCTACCACGCGTGATTCGAAGTATACTTTCTCCAGCGGAGTAGGGATTGGTAAATGTCTCCAATGTATTTTGCGGCCCGTTTTGAGTGGTTACGTTTGAGTTTTTTTCCTGTTATTTTTAAACTGAAACAATTGTTCATTTATAGTCTCTACTTTATTCAGAGACAATCGTTTAAATTCTGCTTGTAAATCGATGGTGGACGTTGACTTTTTCGGCCATGATAAAATGTTTTATCATTATTGAGAGTAGTTATATACAATCCTTCAAAAAAAATTTATAAAATAAAACAAAAAACATTTTCAAACACAAACAGGACCAAATTAATACTACAATGAAATATCACATTACAAACAATATTATTTTATTTAGTCCACAATGTAAATAACTACACACATCACATTCCACAAACTTACTTCATTCACACCACAGATCGCGAAATATTTACTCAGGTCTCGCTCCTTAACTTTTATTGCACTTGAAATAAGAATTGTCACGAATATTGCTGGTTTATAAGTCTTTTGTCGTTATACCTTACGTCGACATATGATATTTATTTTTTGAAAAATAACGTCATAAATAAGTTTCACTTCTTACGAGTGTACGCTAGTACACGCAACTTTTTTTTTATTGAATAAGGGGGCAAACGAGCAGACGCATCACCTGATGGTAAGCGATAATGGCCGCCCATGGACACCCGCAACATCAAAAGCGTCACAAGTGCGTTGCCGACCTTTGGGGGATGGGGAGAGGGAATGGGGGAGGGGTTGAGGTATGGGCCTCCGTAGGCCGTATTGTAGAATGACCTGACTGTAATTACTTTAAAATGTACCTACTTGGTTACCATTTAGCTATTTAATTATAACCGATTTAGAAAAAAGAGGAGGTTATATATTCAAAATATTCTTTGTTGTGCATATTTTTAGTCAGAGATGAAAAAATACCAACCTATTTGGAGAGTTGATATCAGTGAGTGACATTCATGAGTCAAGAGGTCCCAAAGAGTTCTTATAAGGAAGTAGCTTATTTGATAATTGGCCGTCTGTGTGCCCGCCGTCGCCGTCGTCCCGAATGTCGGGAACGACTAGAGATGTCACAGTCATTCAAAACAGCCATTTTGGGATTCCCTAATTGCGGTCGCTATAATTTGTTAACTTTCAAATAATATAACGGGTATATTAGTCTAATGGTTAGTGATATTAATTGCTAAGCCGGATTTCCCGGGTTCAATTCCCACGCAAAACAAGCAATTGTATAATGTCTACACCATTTGTATCTGTGTGATTCATGTGTAATATGTATGTGTCTAATGTTATACAAATATGGTTTGAGATCATACAGCCGTATGTGAGATGTGTAAAGTTATGACGGCCTCTGTGCTTGAGGTCTCGGGTTCGATTCCCGAGTCGTACCAAATGTTTGTATGATCTGCGAATATTGGTTTCGTAGTAAGGGTGTTTTTTATGTATATTTATTTATTTATTAAAACTTCCTGCAAACATGTTGCACAAGGCGGACTTAATCCGTATATCATGAATTTGTTAAAAAATACAAGTACATATGTATTTATATCAGTTGTCTAGTACCCTTATACAAGCTCTGGTTTAGTTTAGGACTAGATGGCGTTGTGTGTCAGACTGATGTCGGAAATATTATTATTAGAAAGATTATGCATTTAATTTATAATGTATTCATTGAAACCACGCATAGAAGTGAGACTAGATCATTGCCACGTGGCGCCATGAATCATACGTAATCGCTTATTAGCATAATGTATGTAGGTATGTGTATTCAATTCTACTGACACATCAGTTTGTATAACAATCCCACATGTATGTTTATTTTTTTTTATTTTTTTTTTTTTTTAAAGGACAACTCCCGCATTAGGAATATACATCCTGTGTCGCGGGGGACTTTACAAACATACATGTAACGGACACAAAGAACACCCAGACTCAGGACAACATTTTGTGGATCACACAAAGTGATGTCCCACGTGGGATTTGAACCCACGGCACTTGGCGCAGTAGCAACCGGTGTAGTGACCGCTTATACCACTAGGCCAACCGTGCAGTCAATTCTTTGTTTACCTGTCAATTTATCGTAATCGTTTCTTTATTGAAATATTTCTAGGTCAATATTATTTCTAGCCAGCAGTAATGTGATACTCATTAATATATTATACTAGCTGACCCACGCAACCTCATTTGCGTCTTATATTACCCGTAGCGTGAAAACTTTCCCCCGTTTTTGAACATTCTTCATTAGTACTCCGCTCCTATTAGTAGTAGCGTGATGATATATAGCCTATAGCCTTCCTCGATAAATGGACTATCCAACACCGAAATATTTTTTTAAATCGGATCAGCGGTTCCTGAGATTAGCGCATTCAAACAAACAAACTCTTCAGCTTTAATATATTAGTATAGATTACTGTTTGGTCATTTCCTGTCCTTGTCTTATATCTTGTTATGTATTATCACATTAGGACGAACATACGTGTGTGTTCTGGCCTCTTTAAGATGTTATTTCAGATCCATTTCTTATTCGTGAATTCTGGTGGTAGATACACCGATAGCTTTTAAATACAGACATAACACAAATCTGGAAATACCGGGATACGGTGACAAATAGTCCAAATAGTGTCCGACAGCTTAATTTTTAACTAATTGGTTCGATTCCATTCCAAACATACCTATTTGCTATTAAGTGGAGACCGGGATCTGTTCTAGGAGACCTGAGAACCAGAGTTTCAGTTAATTTCATATCAACTCGATCAACACAGTGACCGAGTTCGGCGTTGTGATTGGCCCGCACAAAACTTTTCACCAACCGCTACACTACGCGCGTAGATTTAAAATAAATTCAAGCTAAGTCTTTATCATGACAGTACTCGATGAGTAGATGGAATAATAATTATTATTATAGTTAAACATCGACGATTGCAGTAGTCGGACTCTAGTTAACTTAAATGGGTAACTGCCTCATTAGTCTAGCGGTTGACGTATGCGACTGCTAATCAATAGGTCTCGGGTTCAAATCCCCCGGGTCGGGCCAATATTATTGAGTTTGTGGCAACCTCCACATACAGCGCCATCTACCGAAGATACACTGAACTACGGAGCAACGTACAACACGAATAAACTACTGATCCTGAAGCGCGCAGTAGAAGTTCTCGCGCCGATTATCATATATTACAACATCCCAACATCAACTGTTGGGTAGTGGCCCGCCAGGCATGATCACCTCGCCTGGTCGGAGGATCGTCCCTTTGTGTTAGGTGGAACATGACACTCGTTCCCCCACAAGTTTTTCTGATTATATAAATACCAAATAACAGCTCGGAGTTACGAAGTTGGGGTCTGAACCCCCGTGCCTAAGAGAGCACGTAAAGCTGTCGATTCTGCGCCTGATTTCTGCCCGGTCGTGTCTGTTAACCGTCCCATCGGATTATGAGAGAAAGGGAACAGAAAGTGCACCTGTGTTTGGTCCTGGCTGGTCTCCGTTGAGACTGACCGCCGTGGCCGTGGCCATCAACTTAAATGTAACTTATATACTCGTAGTTAACATGATACTCTTGCTTTGTTCTCAGGCTTCATTATGGGCCGCAGTGGTTTACTTATTACTACACGTACCATACATCGAGATGAGGGTTGATGAGTTGGAGCACCCAGCACCCAGGGAGGTAAGATGGTACCAATATATTTCACAATATTTTTAATCTTGAATTTTAATTGACTGCCACGGTGGCGTAGTGGTAGCGTATGCGACTGCTAAGTTTGAGGTCTCGGGTTCGATTCCCGGGTCGGACCAAATGTTTGTAAGATCTGCAAATATTTGTTTCGGAGTTTGGGTGTTTTCTATGTATAATATGTATGTATTTACAAAAAAAAAAGTATATAGGTATTTATATCAGTTGTCTAGTACCCATAACACAAGCTCTGCTTAGCTTGGGACTAGATGGCGTTGTGTGTTAGATATCCGGAATATTTATTTATTAATGTTATACGGCAGTCCGATTGGCGAATTATTAAAAATACTGAGTGTTTCCATTCCTATTCATTTTGTGGGTGTCGTAAGGGATGAACTAAGGGAGGAAACGGCAAAGAAACACAACAAAGAGACTGAGAAAAGATAAGTAAGAAAAAGATAGAAACATCAAGAAGAAGGACCAAAACCCCTTTTATAAGGAGAGGCCTATGTCCAGCAGTGGACTGTTAAAGACTGTTGATGGTGATGATGTTGATAGGTAGGAATCACATTTAAGAACATCTTGATAAGAGGATTTACAACTACGTGATAAACTGTTAAGTAGAACGATTACAGGAACTTTGAAACTTTTTAATATCTAATCAGTATTTTTTTCTGTCTTCTAGCAACCGCCAGCGTCAAC
This sequence comes from Spilarctia lutea, assembly GCA_916048165.1. Classification (NCBI taxonomy): domain Eukaryota; kingdom Metazoa; phylum Arthropoda; class Insecta; order Lepidoptera; family Erebidae; genus Spilarctia; species Spilarctia lutea. The sequence goes on from OU696480.1 coordinate 1,323,369, forward strand.
TCCAAAGCCAGAACCAAGCACCGAGTACCTGAATATGGGTAAATGTTTCCACATGCCCCGGTCCTTGTGTCCCGCTGAAGCTGAATGCACGAAAGTGGGCAGTTTGTCTGTGTTCTGCTGCGACCTGGACAATGCCAGGTTAAAGGAAGCCCTGGCATCTGCCAGTAAGTGTATTTTCTTTTTATTTCTGTTAATGGCATCCTGCCTTTTCATGTTAACATTTTCAGCAAGACAAGAAGGTCATTTATATTCAGTAGTACCAAGGACTCGTGTAGGAAAGAAACGGACATCGTGGGAGAGCCACCAGGCCGTGGCTGTGGTCGAGCCGGCATGATACCTCCCAAGGCTGTGGTATCATGCCGGCTCGACCGGAGTGATACCACGGCCTCACAGAAAATCGGTGTGAACAGCGCCTGCACTGTGTTTCACGTCATCCCTCTCCCCATCCACCAAAGGCCGGCAACGCACTTGTGACGCCTCTGGTGTTGCAGGTTTCCCTGGGCGGCGATAATCGTTTACTATCAGGCGATACTTCTGCTCGTAACAGCAAGCCGTGGTTCACGCAAAGCGTCTACTAGCAATGCATGGTAGTCCAATGTAAAAATAAATTTAGATTTATGTATAGAAGAATAAATGTTTATCAGCATTCTGATTACAAGTTGAATTTAAAAGTTAAATAAAGTATATAATTTCCGCTCCTTCTTAAAGTTGTAATTATATACAACTAGCAATTATCTTGTTAGATAAAGAACAGCTACTTCGAGACTCGAATGGTTAAAGGTTATCATTGTAACTTCTCTGTAAGTTATAAATAACTGTGACCACACATATTTATCTTATTGGGTATGTTAACAAATTAGTTTTCTCATAGCATAGACGCAAAATACGCCACCTGGTCACCCATAGGTGAATAAGACTGCCTCGGTGGCGCAGTGGTAATGAATGCGACTGCTATGCTTGAGGTCTCGGGTTCAAATCCTAGGTCGGACCAAGTGTTTGTGTGATCTACAAATATTTGTTTCGAAGTTTGGGTGTTTTCTATGTATAATATGTAAGTATTCACAAAAAAAAGTATAATATATGTATTCATATCAGTTGTCTAGTACCCATAACTCAAGCTCTGCTTAGCTTGGGACTAGATGGCGTTGTGTGTTAGATGTCCGATATATTTATTTATTTATTATTATTATTAATGATTATAGACATCTTTAACTCTAAAGGCAGGACCCAGTGAGCATTTGAGTAGACGTTTGGGCCACTGGTACCATGAACCCCTGAGATATGGATCTCAAACTGCTATAGTGTTGTACTATAGTAACCAATCGACTGATAAACATACTTGTTTATTTATTATATAGTATTATATCCCGACTCATACAAATGGTCATGCTCATTAGACAATTATTTGAGCTAAGTGGGAATTAAACCCACGGCCCATAGCCTGCGACTCCGCCCGCGTGTTTGTCTGACATCTAAAATATAAAGTATCTCCATGATACTTTATATTTTAGATGTCAGTCATTAAAATCGGTGCATCAGTTAAGCAATGAAAGTGTAACAGACAGACAGAGTACTTTAAAATTTAAAATTTTAGTATGAATATAAGAATGTTGTTTTTTTTTAAACAACGTTTTTTTAATTATTTTTTTTTTGTTTGCAGTTACTCAAAACACTACCTACCTCCATGTCCTGAACGCTACTATTGATGAACTGGACATCTCCCAGTCCTTATTCAGGCGGCTATCCTCCATGGCCTTCACTGATGGAGCTATCGGGAATATTGTTGGTAAGAACCTACCTATTACAATTTTAAAATATTTTATTTATATCTTTCTATTTTTTTAAATATCCAGATTATAAAAGGTTGTCTGGAAGAGATCGACGTGAGCGATAAGACCGCCTATTGTAATACCTGATGTCGATGTCCGTATATGTATCTTTGTACAAATGTTTACTGTAGTGATGTACAATAAAGCTTATAAATAAAAAATAATTAAGTTAGTGATAATCTGAATATTTGTATTCGTATCCACAAGTATACATGTACGAGCTGTTACATCACTAAATTCATGGTGTTTCAAACCATCCCTTAACTTTTACTGTTGTTTTTAAATATTGGATCATCGATTTGAATTAATCGACTTTCGTTATAATACTACACTCATTATAACCACAAATCATAAATTCACAAAAAAGTAATACTGAGCAGATCACGAACCAGCGCGCTGGTTCTAAACTCATGCAACCTTAAGAACCAGCGACCATCGCAGCGTCAGACGGACAGTTACTCTTTAGTCCACATTAGTTACGTAATCTTATATATAAAATTCTCGTGTCACAATGGTAGTTACTATACTCCTCCGAAACTGTTTCATGCTCCTAAATGTTAAGGGTAGTCCACCCAAATTTTTTTTTTTCTTGATAAATTCTCATTTTTTTGTTATTTTATGATGCAGCATTAGAAAATACATACAACCCTGAATTTTCAACCCTCTACTATCAATCCCTATTTTTCCATCACGATTTTATGGACCCACCCCTAAAATATATAATCCTTTTTATGGCAAAGCAACATTTGTCGGCTCAGCTAGGAAATAGATAAATATTGAACACGCATATAACGTCTGTATGTGTCTGTAATTAGGTTATTAGAAGATGTATGTAAGTTAGATTTGCCATAATGTTATGACTTTGTAGGAATGGGACTGGACTTATACGCGTGTAATTATAGACATTCATTATTATCATTACTTACATACACTATTATTATTATTTTTTATCATTCTTGCATCACAAAGTATGGCGAAAGAGGAATTACGATAAACATAGTAAGTATTAAAGTAAAATAAACCTTAAGATTGTGAGTATAAAGCTCAACAATTCATAATGTAAATTAGCAAGGTCACAATAGTCGTAAAAAGATATGTGACATCCTGACATCTCACCTACCCCGTGAAATCCCACTCTCATTAACCGTGCGCTCATTGGTTCCATTAATTTCTCTTAACTGGCTTCCTGTTACACAATTCAGCCCCTTTTTTAACCGACTTCAAAATAAGAGGAGTTTCTCAATTCGACTGTATAATACCTCAGAACTTTCGACTGAGTGAACCGATTTTGATGATTCTTTTTTATTTGAAAGCTGGTGTGCTTCCCGTGTGGTTTCATTTCAGTTCTAGAAATCGGTTTTTGTTACTATATATTGTCAGAGAGATGTTACATTTGTGTAAGCTTACATGGCTCGTTTTAAAAGGGCGAAAAACGCTTGACTTCTTTGCTTCTCCGACTGAATGAGATTATTGAAAACCAAGCCCTCTCACCTAACTCCCGGATGAGATTGGATCCACCAGTAAGGGAGGAAAATGACACATGTTTTAATTCACAGTTTTATGTCTGTCTCCTTTTTAAAGATAAATAGAAAACTACCCACTTCTTGCTACTACTTTTTTACTACTCATAAGTCAGCCATATTTTAAACTAGCACACTTATTTTCCATTCTAGGTAAATATAAAAAGACTGACTGCCTCGGTGGCGTAGTGCTAGCGTATGCGACTGCTAAGCTTGAGGTCTCGGGTTCGATTCCCGGGTCGGACCAAATGTTTGTATGATCTGCAAATATTTGTTTCGGAGTTTGGGTGTTTTCTATGTATAATATGTATGTATTTACAAAAAAAAAGTGTATAAGTATTTATATCAGTTGTCTAGTACCCATAACACAAGCTTTGCTTAGCTTGGGACTAGATGGCGTTGTGTGTTAGATGTCCGGAATATTTATTTATTATTTATTCTAGGTAAATTCCCGAAGTACTCAGCGATAGCCTGTCTAAACATATCCAACAACAACTTAACAACAAATAAGCTACAGCCTTCTATCCAGCGCCCATTCGCTTACCTCTTCAACCTGAGCGTTCTAGATGCTTCGGCCAACAACCTGACTGAATTTCCTCTCAGCTTAGTTCACAGCAACCGGAAAATATCCGTAGATTTATCCGGTAAGTTATTTACAATCTTGTTAATTATTTGACTGCCTCGGTGGCGTAGTGGTACGCATATGCGACTGCTAAGCTTGAGGTCTCGGGTTCAAATCCTGGGTCGGACCAAATGTTTGTGGAATCTACAAATATTTGTTTCGGAGTTTGGGTGTTTTCTATGTATAATAAGTATGTATTTACAAAAAAAAAAAGTATATAAGTATTTATATCAGTTGTTTAGTACCCATAACACAAGCTCTGCTTAGCTTGGGACTAGATGGCGTTGTGTGTTAGATGTCCGGAATATATTTAATCTTATATCTGTTCGGACGGAGTGTCACTTAGTCTATTTATCTCGTAAAATGCAGAACAACAGCATTGCAAAGAGAAGGAAAACTTGATCAAAACCATTTTCGTCCTCTTACCTCTTTAAAACAAATTATAGTTGCTGTGTCTAAACTTTGAAATCATATATTTCTTTTCATTTCAGGTAATCATTATCTTCCCTGCAAGCATTTCCAAAGAGCAATGGACACGAATAACAGCTCATTACTAACATTCCTGAACTACGAGAACACCTATTGCGCGCTAGATATCAACTTTAACTGGTTTAGAGATTTGAGGATCGTTCAAATTGAACATCTTAAGAAGCAGAAAGAGGTAGGTAAAAAACCTCAGACAGTACTGCTTCGATTTGAAAAAAATATTTAGTATTAGATAGCTCAGTTATCTATATATCATCACGCTACTATGAAAAGGAGCTGGGTATCAAACAAAAATGTCGTAAAAACGGGTTAAAATTTTTCTTGAGAGCTTTTGTTGGGTGCGCTGCGTAAAGGGTTAGTTTCGCGGAAATCCTTATTTATATTGTAAATGTGAAAGTAACTCTGTCTGTCTGTCCTGCTTTCACGGTCAAACCGCTGCACTAATTTCAATAAAATTTGGCATGGAGATACTTTGATTCTTGAGAAAGGACATAGGCTACTCTTTGCTGTGATAACCGACAAACACGCGGGCGGAGCCGCGCTCAAAAACCTAGTATTAGATATAAACGAATTGTGGTCTTTTAAAAGTTTGAAAAAAAGTCCACGATAGTATATGTCCATCTTTAAATGGTAAGCAATTTTGTTAATTCTGTTATAACATCAAACTACGGACAATAGTAGATGTAGACGAGGTTACGTCGGTCAGTTCGTATAGCATAAAGGACTTCTTTAAAATAACATATTATATTATATTTTGTGGGAGAGCCACGCTTCGGCATGAATGGGCCGGCTCGACCGGAGTGATACCACGGCCCCAAGGTCGGCAACGCACTTGTGACGCTTTTGGTGTTGCGGGTGCTCATGGGCGGCGGTAATCGCTTACCATTAGGTGATGCGTCTGCTCGTTTGCCCCCTGTTCAATAAAAAAAAAACCAGAATCATCTCAATAGACCATCATACTGAGGGTCACCATGCTGCATTGTTGCATTATCTGACTGCTACTCTTGGATTTTGCTAACACTTTCCATCAGGCAGAGTAGTCAGGCAACATCATCATCATCATGTCAGCCGAAAGACATCCACTGCTGGACATTGGCCTCCCTCAAGGCTGCCCATAGCAACCGGTCCTGTGCTGCTCGCATCCAACACTCTCCTGCGACCTTAACCAGGTCGTCGGACCATCTTGCAGGGGGCCTACTCACGCTCTGTCTTCCAGTACGTGGTCGCCACTCCAGAACCTTTTTGCCCCATCGGTCGTCCTGTCTGCGAGCAATGTGCCCTGCCCACTGCCACTTAAGTCTGGCAATTCTACGGGCAATGTCGGTGACAACCTGCAATGTTTCTAGAAGTATACCTAATCATGGTCTATTTGCTGCAGGTGAACGCATCGTGTCGTAACATCAAGCCTGCCAACATAAACTGCACCTGTATGCCCACGCGCCTGGAGTTCCAGGGCGCAGACCTGACCAATGCTGTAGCAGTAGACTGCTCACACAGAAACCTGACAGAGATGCCCACTGAACTGCCTCTGAACACCATTAAACTTAACGTGTCTTATAATAATGTAAGTATATTTTTGTTCACAGCTGGACATAGACACTGACCAGATAATTTACATAAAATATTCCGGACATCTAACACACAACGCCATCTAGTCCCAAATTAGGCAGAGCTTGGAAAACTACTAGACAACTGATATAAATACTTATATACTTTTTTTTGTAAATACATACATATTATACATAGAAAACGTTAAAACTACGCGACAAATATTTGCAAATCATACAAACATTTGATCCGACCCGAGAATCGACCTCAAACTGAGTAGTCGCATACGCTACCACTGCGCCACCGAGGCAAATTTTCCTTCTCTTTGCTGTACTGTTGAGATCATACTCGTATTTTGCTCTTAGTATATTCTAATAATCAATAGGGGAGATGTTATTACGTATTTTGACCTGTCACCTCTAAATCATCTATCTGTGGGGGAACGGGTGTCATGTCCCTCTAACACAAAGGAAGGATCCTCCGACCAGGCGAGTTGATCATGCCTGGCGGGCCACTGCCCAACAGTTGATGTTAGGATGCTGAATACATGATAATCGGCGCGAGAACTTCCATTGCGCGATTCAGGATTGGTAGTTTCTTCATGTTGTACATTGCTCCGTAGTTCAGTGTGTCTGCGGTAGATGGCGCTGTAGTATGTTGCTGTTGCGCTGTATGTGGCCATTAGCTAGTTATCATTAGCTTGTTCTAAAAAAATATAATCTAGAAACATGTTTAACCCAACCCAACCCACCCCCTATCCTCCAAAGGCCGGCAACGCACTTGTGACGCCTCTGGTGATACGGGTGTCCATGGGTGGCGGTAATCGCTTAACATCAAGCGATACGTCTGCTCATTACCCCCTAATCAATAAAAAATATATAAAATAAAAGCATACTTATAGAAAATATATTTAAACTCTTGTGGCGAATTATAAAGCTTCTCCCGAGCAGGGTAACCTTCCTTAAAGGGAAAAATACTCACGGCTAAACTTTCATACATTTAAATACGCCTGTCGGGGTAGGCAGAGACGGTAGGTCCCACTGACGTTAAGATTATTCAGTATTATTATACCTACCATGTGATTTTACAGATCACATCACTGCAGACGGTGAACGACCCATCTTACGACCACCTGCGACATCTGATCGTGGACTACAACGACATAACCAGCATCTTGGAACTAGAGGGGACCAAGTTTATAGACAACTTCATACTGTTCTCCATCGGATATAATAAGCTGAAGACTGTAAGTACTTAAATAATGTAAATAATATTTGGAGTATACAGAAGCAAACCTGGATGCCATCTTTCAGCCTTAAGCCTTAATAAAACGCACCTAACTTCAATTTTTCATTAGATATTCATAAAAATTGAAGTTTTGGCTTTGCAATAATGTGACCACAGTTTGGCCAAACTTACACTATAGAGGAACGGGGTCCCTCCAATACAAAAGGAGGATCTACCTACATAAATTATAAAAAAAGATTCATGAAATTATAAAAAAAAAGATAAATATAAACAAATTCCTCGCCAAGCTTGTTGGCGAGATACGCTCGTAACGCCAATATAACTAAATATTTTAACTTATTTTTTGACGATTGAGGTTGGGCAGTTGTATTTATGCTAATCGGCGCGAGAACTTCTATATCGCGATTCAGAATTAGTAGTTATTTATAGTTCGTTACTTCATAGTTCTGTGCATCTCCGGAAGATGGCGCTGTAGTATGTTTTTGTTGTAAGTACCACGTGAGTCCAAAAATGATGTTAGTCAGATATCAAGCTATATTTTAAGGACAATAAGCAATTATTCCCTTGCTTTTTTTATCGAATGAATGAAGTTACAAAGCTCAAACCCACCTTGAATATTGGGAGAACTGCAGCCCATTAACACGTGCTATGTTAAGCTTATATCAAAATAAAATATTATTGTATATTCCAGATACACACGTACGTGTTGTCGAATCGTTTCGACACAAGCGGCCCGACGTTCTCCATAGCCGGGAACATCATACATTGTGATTGCAACACTGAGAAAATGTTGAAGGTACTTTGAATTCAGTTCAAAACACTTTAACCTACCTTATTGCATGACGCACATTTTATAATTAAAAAATAGACATTCTAAAACCGACCAAAATGGCGCTAGGCAGCTACCATAGCAGTTACAGATAGAGTGTAGTCTACTCAGGAAAAGTAGTTTAATTTATTATTAAATAATTATCACCATTTTAATATCTAATTTTTCCCATGTTCCAACTGTTTTAATAAGTGTGCCATAACATAGAAATACTTTTCTTTTCTTGTTTGATAAATTTTTGATTTGTTTTTTGACAGCTGTCAATAATAGAGTTTAGTGTCACATTTGACATGTGACACTCAACGCCATCTAGTTTCAAACTAAGCAGAACTTGTACTATGAAAGCCCTCTAAATGCCTAACTCATCTCGTGGTTGTCGTAAGAGCCGACAAAAGGAGCAACTTAAATAGGACAACATTACTGCAAACTGTTCCTCTAAATATCATTTTTACCATATTTGACAGGTGTCAATAACATACCTTTTTTTTTAAATTCCAGCCCTGGCTTCTAGAAAACTTAAAAAACATTCCCGACTACAAAATGCTGGAGTGCGAAGATGGCACAAAGGTCGTGAAGCTGATAGAAAGCAACGTGTGCCACACGCCCCGAGACTGGACTGACTACATTTACTACATCATAGGAATTGAAGTACTAATTTTAGTTTTATTAATTAGTAAAGTGTCTTATGACTATTGGGTGTTTAAAACCGCTGGGTATTTGCCATGGCCGGCTAATAAGATGCCCCGGTTGCCTTGTGACTGGTTATGCGAGTAGAATGTGGGTTTAACCAAACTCAGACCATTTAATAAAATTGCTTTATTGATTGAGTGTTTAAATAATTGGTTAAAAGACTGTGAAAGTGATGTCGTCACAAGATGGCGGCTCGGTTCAGTAAAAACATTGCAGTTCTTGATGCTATCTATGATTGTAGAATCTCATTTTAATATGCGGTATCGTTTAACAAAATTCATTTTCTTTTCTCGATTCCCTTCGGCTACAAAAATACTTAGAAAACTGACAAATATTTGTCAGTCATTATTTTTCGAAATTAGACTCCCAATAATAAAAAAATGTTTTTAATCACATATACCAATAATTAAAGACATTTTTCATTTTTTAGTCATATATTAAGTTTCTTAAATATCGTTATTTTTAACTCATTTTTCCTTGTTTTTTTACACCATGTTGTGACGTCATACTTTCACTGTCAACTGTCATATTTGTGTAACGCTTTGTTAACAGGAAACAAAAATATTTGAACGCTCGTTCGTTATTGTCTGAATAGCCCCGTTTACTAGTTGCCAGTAATGAAATTAGTATTTCGTTTATTAATAATGATTTAAAATGGTTGCTAATAGATTTACATATGAAATTGCCAGATGTAAAATTTATTGAATATTTATTTAGTTGCTGGGACCATGTCTTATGAAATTGCGAATAATTGGTGTAGCTAAGAAGCGTATATTTAAAAAAAATGCTTTTGCTGTAACGAAACTGTAGTCCCACCTGTATCATTGATGTTACGAGAAATTCATATAATTTATGTAATTTTTAACCAACTTCAAAAAAAGGAGGAGGTTCTCAAATCGTCAGTTTTTTTTAACAAGTAAAGTTAATAAGTAATACATTTAATAAGTAAATAAATATATTTGACTTTAAGTACATGCATAAAAATCGAGTACCAAAATTGTAAATAATATTTTTATATGAATATTTTTTGTTCTAAAATATCTTTTGAATTATATTCACTCGGAGATCTCCAGAAATTTTGTCTATACTATTTGTTTTTTTTTTTAATTTCTTGCCGTCTTTGTATTAATCATGAATCTTTTAACCTCTCGGGTGCGGCAACACGGATCCATGTTTGTCCCGTCGGTGCGGCACACACGGATCCATGTTTTTCGCAGTTAACTTGCATTTTAATTAATTTTGGGTATTAAAGTTATTATAACGAAGTCTAGAAAGGTTTGTTATGCATTTGCTTTATACGAACAACATTTTAAAACATTCGTTTGTCAAGTGCGCTTCAAGAGCCGTAAAAAAAACGAGTTCCAATTTCAAAGTTGACGATGACGCAACGCGATCTGTCAAGTGCCTCTTAAAACTGATTTTTTGCCGATAAGGTGATTTTGAAGGTAGTTTGTTGTTATATTTTACTTGTTATACTTATTTTAGGAACCACTATCAATACGAATTGAGGCATAAATCATGCGTAATTTTGAATAGTGTTACTCAAAAAGTTACCGAGTCTATTACCTATTGAAAAGGGCTTACTCATTTGAAGGTTTTTACGCATTTATTCTTATGTTTTTATTGATAAAATGATATAATTGCGATGAGAATCTTATATAGAATATAGAATAGCAACAAAAATGTGTTAGAAAAGCTAAATATTTAAATAAACACTAATTTTTTGCCTGACGAGCGAAATCAGACGCACACATACAAAGGGCTCCCACGCCATTACTGTTCTACATCATCATCAGCGTATCGTAGTCCACTGCTGGACATAGGCCTCTCCAATAGCACGCCACTTAAAATTGTATATCGCCGTTGATTCGTGTTTGCACGCAGCCTAGCGGGAAGTCCCGGAACTATTAACACCCACACATACACAGTAGTGACGGACAATGAACAAGACGTAAACTGATCTTTGTTTATGTTTTACTAAATTATTTTGTATTGACCATAGACTTTGTGTGTCACATAATGGAACGATCAGTTTGTTCTCTTTAGCATTCAGTCATTTTCATAGAGTTTAGAGAATTCTCAGAACTTAAAAATAATAAATGAAAACTGGTCTAGCAAACGAGTCCTTTTTTTAAATAACTTGATAAATAGGTTGTTTTTTTTATGTATTGTTCCTGTCTTTTGCACTAGTTAACTAAAAAAATAAATTATTTAACTAAAAAACACTATTTCTTCATATAAATACTACGTAATTTGGTGTTCGGCGCAAATAATAGTTTGATTGTAAAGTGACAAAATGGCGAATATCTCGACAGCGAAATGTGATTTTTACAAATATGTTTCTCAATGAATTTTTACTGCAGTTATAGTGTTTTTTTATATCAGTAGATAGCTTAGTTATCGAACTTTATGAGGATAATAAGTAAAATGAATAATAAACCACATAAAATATTAAAATCATGTTTATTAACACAATAGGTGCGTAAATTAATACTTGGCTCAATTGTGAGTAAATAATAATGCGATAACATTAGTTTAGTAATAAAATATGGCATAACCATGTACGCTTGTTATCCATCTTTTGAAAAATAATCACTTTTATAACCACCGAGCATTGTTTTTGAAAAGATTTGATCATTTTCGTACACCATGCACCGTGCTGCAAAATTTTGCAATTTCGCCGCACGGTGCATGGAACCGGAAGTACCCGTTCGCGCATCCGAAAGATTAAACTGTCTGGATTTAAATCGTAAAATGAATTAATATTACATAATTGTAGCAAAATGGTAAATGTCTTAGAATTTAATCTTAAACCGGCCAGTTACAGAGGCTTAATCTTAATTGTTAAGGACCACTTTTTTATAAAATACGTTTAACGAGGCTTTTTCGTCAGGATTATTTTGAAAATCTGTGCCATATGATTTAGATTGGCCTAAATTATTTTATAAGTATAGCTGTTTTGTAAATTTTGCTTGTAACGTAATGTCTCACAATGTAATGGATTTCAAACTGGTGGCATTACATCCTCAAAAAGCGCAATTTTTTATAGTGTTCTGCTTATTAGCATAATAATTATTAAATATCTCGTTTTATGCAGGAAGGTACTCCTAAACTTGACTTGAATATGTACTTTTAACTTGCAGATATAGACATAACAATTTAATTAAAGCGTTACAAAAAAAATACTATTAACTATTACATTACATTACAAGCAACATTTACTGTCAAAAATGTTTATTTATAAGATATCTTTGTATAAACTACAATGTGAAGACTGTATATTTTGTATGAGAATTTTATAATAGATGTTATTATAATAATAATGACGTGTTTGTTCTTTTAACCACTTTATTACCACCACCACCACTTATCCGGAAATTCGACTTTTTTACAGACTACTCCCGCTCTAGGAATAATTCCTGTGTCGCAGGGGAATTTACAGACATACATGAAACGTACACAAAGAACACCGTGACTGTTATTCCATGTGGGATTTGAACCCACAACACTTGGCAAAGTAGGGAACGGCGTGGCAACCGCTTAACCACTAGGCCAAACGTGCTAGTTAACATTAAATTTCCGTGTGACACAGAAGAATACTGATTGACCACCCCTATTCATCCCATGAATGTCGTAAGAGCCGTCTAAGGGAGTAAAATATGCAGGTGTGGCGACTTTCACATATAGTGCAACAGAAATATACTACAGCGCCATCTACCTCTGATGCACTGAACAACGGAGTAACGTACAGTACGAAGAAACTATCAATCCTGAATCGCGCAATAGAATTTCTAGCGCCGATTAGCATATAAATAAATATTTCGGCCATCTTACACAACGTCATCTAGTACCAAACTAAGCAGAGCTTGTATTAACTGACATAAATACTTATATTAGGTCTTGACCTATGAAATTGCCGTTTTGTATGCAATAAGTGAAAGTACTTATTTTTTCAAACTTTTTTATTTCTGTTATTCGAAGTAATCACCCATGCAATCGACGCATCTTTGCCAACGCATTGGCAGTTTATTGATGCCCTTCTTGTAAAAATCAGCTGGACGGGAGGCAACAAACTCTTCAAAGGCATTTTGTACTGCCTCTCGGGAATTTAATTTTTTACCCACTAAAAAGTTGTCTAAATTTTGGAAAAAGTAATAGTCGGTAGGTGCAAGGTCTGGTGAGTATGGCGGATGAGGGAGAGCTTCCAACCCCAGCTCTTGCAGCTTGGAGACTGTCTGTTGCGCAGTATGGGGTCGCGCGTTGTCGTGAAGGAGCAGTGGGGACGACCGATTGACCAAAGCTGGTTGCAGATGTGCAAGCTTCTCCATCATTCTCTCCAGTTCTTCACAGTACACATCTGCATTAATGCTCATGCCGTTTTGTAAAAAGCTGTGGTGAATCACACCCGCACTAGACCACCAAACAGTGACCATCACCTTTTTAGGGGTCATTTTTGGTTTAGGGCATTGCTTTGGTGCTGAACCAGGGTCTAACCAACTTGCTGAGCGCTTTCGATTGTCGAACAGAATCCATTTTTCGTCGCACGTAACTATTCGTTTCAAAATTCCTTCATTTCTTTGCCTGTTGAGCAGCGAAAGGCAGGTCTCGACGCGTACGTTGCGCTGGCGATCGTTAAGGTCGTGGGGCACCCATCTATCAAGCTTTTTTACCTTGCCAATTTGTCGCAAATGGATCAATATTATTTTGATGCTTACATTAAAAGCTGCTGCTAGCTCAGCTGTAGATTGAGTTTCGTCAGCTTCCACAATCGCCTTTAATTCATTATTGTTAACCAAAGTCTCCGGACGACCACGAGCTTCATTTTTTAAGTCAAAATTTCCAGAACGGAACCGGGAAAACCAATAAAGGGTTGTGCGTTCGTTTGTACAGTTCTCTCCGTAAACGTTTTTGATGTTACGTGCCGTTTGTGTCGCGTTGGTGCCACGACGGAACTCATATTCCATAATTACACGAATTTTTAAAGTATCCATTATGACGAAAAATGTTCAAATGTAATGAAAATACAACGCTAATCAAAAAACAAAAGACTGAGTTTGTAAATAGAATGTCATGGTTTTAAAACAAAATTAATTTGAATTTAGAATACGGAGCCATTACAAACTTTTTTTATTTGAAATGACCAGTACTGAAGAAACGCAATTTCATAGGTAAAGACCTATTATACTTTTTTTTTTGTAAATACATACATATTATCCAAAGAAAGCACCCGAATTCCGAAACAAAGATTTGTAGATTATGGAAACATTTGTTCCGACCCGGGAATCGAACCCGAGACCTCAAGAACAGCAGTTGCATATGCTACCACTGCGCTTCAGAGGCAGTCATATATATAACTTTCCAACATCGGCTGTTGGGCAGTAGCCCGCCAGGCATGATCACCTCGCCTGGTCGGAGGATTCTCCCTTTGTGTTGGTGGGACATGATACCCTTTCACCGTAAATTCATCAGTAAATCTGTTGTTACGCTTTCACGGATAACCGCAGCACCGATTTTATATGGCATGGAGATACTTTGATTAATGAAAGGATAGGCTATTTGCTTACCGTGATAATAAGCTAAAACTATTCATTCTTTAACACAATAGCAACAATTCTAAAGTTAGTTCCGTGGGAGAGCCACGCTTCGGCATGAATGGGCCGGCTCGACCGGAGTGATACCACGGCCTCACAGAAAACCGGTGTGAAATAGCGCTTGCGCTGTGGTTCACCGAGTGAGTGAGGATACCGGAGGCCCATATCCCAACCCCTCCCCCCATCCCCTTTCCCATCCCCCAAAGCTCGGCAACGCACTTGTGACGCCTTTGGTGTTGCGGGGTGTCCATGGGCGGCGGTAATCGCTTACCATCAGGTGATACGTCTGCTCGTTTGCCCACTATTCATTTTTTTTTCACAGGCCATTTTTTTTTTTAAGTGTGGAAACCCCCTCGGGCTGTCATCCCACCGGGGTTTGCGGCGGTGTGGTGTGTCGAAATCGAACCGACTAAAACCACACGGTGTGCCAACTCTGCGCCTGAGAAGGGAGGGGTCCGGGAACTGCTGATATTAACACGACCGGACCCCTCCCAGCGGGATACCGGAGGCCCATACCCCAACCCCTCCCCCCATTCCCTTTCCCCGTCCCCCAAAGGTTGGCAACGCACTTGTGACGCTTTTGGTGTTGCGTGTGTCCATGGGCGGCGGTAATTGCTTACCATCAGGAGATGCGTCTGCTCGTTTGCCCCTTATTAAATAAAAAAAAACAAATTAAAAATAAATACACATAATCACTTTTTATTTATAATATTCTTATTTGCTAACTTGTTCTTTTTTCTCTTCTTGATATTTTCCTTCTTGAGTCCATTCTTCTGTTGCGGCTTGTGATCGCCATTCTCTAGTCTCCTTTGCTTATTATTTTTACTATTTTTTACAGATTCTGTTGCTTTTGTTTTCTCCGTTTCCGCTGTTTCTTTTGAAGTGTCTAATTTCCTTCTGCAAATATAAAAAAATATGATTTGTAAACAAAGTCTGTTAACAGAATACAATATTTTGTCACATCTACTGTGCTGTCAGATATCAAATTAGGCAGATTCTGATATTATGGTAACCAGACCAGATGATAAACACACAAACTGTTAGAAGACGCAAACGAGGTTGCGTGGGTCAGCTAGTGAATATATAAGTAACACTTTGATAAGTCTTAAGTGTGAGTGGAACCCACGATAGCCAGCTAAGCAAGGCCAGTAATCACTAGACTAAAATATGTCGTTGTAATTAATAAAAGCGTTCGCGTTGCGAAAGGGGGCTTGACGGAAAAAATTAAGACGACGGGATAGGGAGCGAAACACGTCGATTTGATGTGTCCCAAATTAAATAAAAAAAAAGTTGCGTGTACTAGCGTACACTCGTAAGAAGTGAAACTTCTTTATGACGTTATTTTTCAAAAAATAAATGTCATATGTCGACGTAAGGTATAACGACAAAAGACTTATAAACCAGCAATATTCGTGACAATTCTTATTTCAAGTGCAATAAAAGTTAAGGAGCGAGACCTGAGTAAATATTTCGCGATCTGTGGTGTGAATGAAGTAAGTTTGTGGAATGTGATGTGTGTAGTTATTTACATTGTGGACTAAATAAAATAATATTGTTTGTAATGTGATATTTCATTGTAGTATTAATTTGGTCCTGTTTGTGTTTGAAAATGTTTTTTGTTTTATTTTATAAATTTTTTTGAAGGATTGTATACAACTACTCTCAATAATGATAAAACATTTTATTTTAACCCCGATAAAAAAGGTTCACTTCAAAAAGATAGCGTAACGGATAAATGTGACGCGCAACGTAACGGATAAATGTTACGCGTAACGAAAAAATGTTACACTAAATTTTTTGACAACCCCGATAAAGAAGTTTCACTTCAATAACTCGAAAAAATATTAACATAATCTTAACAACTTTCGAGTGTCTCAAAAAAATTACCATCAAATTTGTATGCCGATGCATTTTTTATGAAAAATATATATTTTGCAAGCCCCAAAACAAAAATCAGTTTGTTATTAATGAAAATGAATAAAAATTTTCAAGTCACCATTCTGACATGTTAGAGCTGGGGGTCACTCGGGAAGGTACCATTCACTTTGTATGCCACAAGTTTTTCTCAGTTTTCCATCGTATTTTCTCGAAGTATTGATTTTTAGAAACTGTTATTATTTAATTTGGGACACTCATCAAATCGACATCGGAGCGAACTCCCTATCGCGCTTTTTCCTTCCACTATCAGAATTTGGTCCAATGATAAAAGTTGGGTGTCTCGTCAAAACGAAGCTGTGTATAAACTTTCAGCCTGTTATTAATCACTGAAATCCCTTGTACGTGGGCCCGTGGACTATAAGTCGTGAGGCATGTGCATGTTTCTGTTTGTCTCTCTCTCTTATAGAAAGCAAGCCAGATATTTTCGTTTCGTCTTTCTATTTTCGAACTTCGTTCCATCCGGGTGTCCTTTGACACATCTCATTTTTCGTATGGAAACCCCAACGGGCGGTCTCCCCAACCGTGTTTTGGGAGGGGGGGAAAGTGTGTCGGAATAAAACCGACTAAAACCACACGGTGTGCCACACTCTGCGCCTGAGAAGGGAGGGGTCCGGGAACTGCTGATATTAACACGACCGGACCATTGACACAATCCCTATACCAAACCATCTGGCTAGCCTGGTATATTAAGCCAAATCTTCCTTTTAACGAGAGGCCTATGTCCATTAAAAGACTATTAAAGTTTGATTGCTTACTTGTTATTCCTTTTCTCCAAAATAGTGGAGATTTTATCTCGGTTTGGTGCTTTCTTCGTGAGTTTCTTACGCTTGTTGGGGTTCTGTTTGAGCTGCAACATGTAGTCAGGGACCTCGCAGCCGGACTGCTTCATCACTGATGCTATACTGTAAGATGGAGGAATCTGTATCATTATCGAGTTATTTGTGGAATATCTGTGTCCACCTAAACGTTGCCTGTAAGAAATTTCTTTTAATCTTTCGAATGCGGGAACGGGTACTTCCGGTTCCATGCACCGTGCGGCGAAAGTGCAAAATTTTGCAACACGGTGCATGGTGTACGAAAATGATCAAATATTTTCAAAAACAATGCTCGGTGGTTATAAAAGTGATTATTTTTCAAAAGATGGATAACAAGCGTACATGGTTATGCCATATTTTATTACTTAACTAATGTTATCGCTTTATTATTTACTCACAATTGAGCCAAGTATTAATTTACGCACCTATTGTGTTAATAAACATGATTTTAATATTTTATGTGGTTTATTATTCATTTTACTTATTATCCTCATAAAGTTCGATAACTAAGCTATCTACTGATATAAAAAACACTATAACTGCAGTAAAAATTCATTGAGAAACATATTTGTAAAAATCACATTTCGCTGTCGAGATATTCGCCATTTTGTCACTTTACAATCAAACTATTATTTGCGCCAAAAAACAAATTACGTAGTATTTATATGAAGAAATAGTGTTTTTTAGTTAAATAATTTATTTTTTTAGTTAACTAGTGCAAAAGACAGGAACAATACATAAAAAAACAACCTATTTATCAAGTTATTTAAAAAAAGGACTCGTTTGCTAGACCAGTTTTCATTTATTATTTTTAAGTTCTGAGAATTCTCTAAACTCTATGAAAATGACTGAATGCTAAAGAGAACAAACTGATCGTTCCATTATGTGACACACAAAGTCTATGGTCAATACAAAATAATTTAGTAAAACATAAACAAAGATCAGTTTACGTCTTGTTCATTGTCCGTCACTACTGTGTATGTGTGGGTGTTAATAGTTCCGGGACTTCCCGCTAGGCTGCGTGCAAACACGAATCAACGGCGATATACAATTTTAAGTGGCGTACTATTGGAGAGGCCTATGTCCAGCAGTGGACTGCGATAGGCTGATGATGATGTAGAACAGTAATGGCTGGGGAGCCCTGTGTATGTGTGCGTCTAATTTCGCTAGTCAGGCAAAAAATTAGTGTTTATTTAAATATTTAGCTTTTCTAACACATTTTTGTTGCTATTCTATATTCTATATAAGATTCTCATCGCAATTATATCATTTTATCAATAAAACATAAGAATAAATGCGTAAAAACCTTCAAATGAGTAAGCCCTTTTCAATAGGTAATAGACTCGGTAACTTTTGGAGTAACACTATTCAAAATTACGCATGATTTATGCCTCAATTCGTATTGATAGTGGTTCCTAAAATAAGTATAATAAGTAAAATATAATAACAAACTACCTTCAAAACCACCTTATCGGCAAAAAATCTGTTTTAAGAGGCACTTGACAGATCGCGTTGCGTCATCGTCAACTTTGAAATTGGAACTCGTTTTTTCTACGGCTCTTGAAGCGCACTTGACAAACGAATGTTTTAAAATGTTGTTCGTATAAAGCAAATGCATAACAAACCTTTCTAGACTTCATTATAATAACTTTAATACCCAAAATTAATTAAAATGCAAGTTAACTGCGGTTATCGCGGATCCGCGATGCCGCACCGACGGGACAATCGTGGATCCGCGATGCCGCACCCCAGAGGTTAAGTAATAAGGCCACTATTTGTATACCTAACACACAACGCCATCTAGTCCCAAGCTAAGCAAAACTTGTGTTATGGGTACTAGACAACTGATATAAATACATACATAGAAAACACCCAAACTTCGAAACTAATATTTGTAGATTATACAAACATTCGGTCCGGACCCGGGAATCGAACCCGAGACCTCAAGCACAGCAGTCGCATACGCTTCCACTTTTTTTGTATAGGGATACGAAAAAAAACACGTCGACCGATCAATCGGATGAAATGGTTGGACTACCCGGTCACATCCTATATATCTGAAAGGTACCTATAGGAAATACAAACCTGCGAAGATTGCCAACATCGTCTTCTGTGAAGAAAGTGATAGCACGACCTTTCTGTCCCGCTCTGCCAGCGCGACCCACTCTGCGAAATACAAACACAATATTACTTAATATTTTAATTTTATTGCTAGAGTTTAAAACTAAGAATATTGCATTTTTTTATTATATTTTTATTGAGTAGGGGACAAACGAGCAGACGTATCGCCTGATGGTAAGCGATCACCGCCGCCCATGGACCCCCGCAACACCAGAGGTGTCACAAGTGCGTTGCTGGCCTTTGGTTGAGGAGTTGAGGAGGGGGATGGGGGGAGGGATTGGGGTATTGGCCTCTGGTATCCTTACTGACTTGGTCAAACACAGCGCAAGCGCTGTTCCACACCGGTTTTCTGTGAGGCTGTGGTATCACTCCTGACAAGCCGACTCATTCATGCCGAAGCGTGGCTCTCCCACGGTACATCTTTCTATTTTATCTCTGGGGGTACTCTGTATTTTTATACGTCACCACACCGACAATTACAGTAATAAAAAAAAAATATTACCTATGAATATAAGCGATGGCTGATGGAGGAAAGTCGTAATTAATGACCAGGTTAACTCCTCGAAAGTCGATACCTCTCCCCATCAGCTCCGTACAGATCAGCACCCAGATCCGTCCCACACGGAAGCTGCGAACCACGTTGTCACGCTGTGAATAAAGAAAATAAATTATATTCCAGTCCACTTTTAAAACAACTGTTTTTATTCATAATATATATGAGTATGTAATTAGTAATGTTATAAGTTTATTTAAAAACGGCAAAACATGGGCGTTGCATACATCGCTATTATGTAGCGACTTTCACATATAGTGCAACAAAAAACATAGTTCAGCGCCATCTATAGAAGACACATCGAACTACGTAGTACCTAATCTTGTATCGTGATATAGAAATTCTCGCGCCGATTAGCATACAAAGAAATGTTCAATATCAACTGTTCGGCCGATCACCTCGCCTGGTCGGAGGATATTCCCTCTGACATGATAATGACACTCATTCCTTCACAAATACACCTATCCCTTGACGGTTAACACACATGTATGTATGTATTATTATTTGACTGCCTCGGTGGCGCAGTGGTAGTGAATGCGACTGTTGTGCTTGAGGTCTCGGGTTCAAATCCTGGGTCGGACCAAGTATTTGCGTGATTTACACTTTTTTTTTTTTAAAAAGACAACTCCCACTTTAGGTTTAAACATCCTGTGTCGTGGGGGACTTTACAAACATACATGAAACGGACACAAATAACATCCAGACTCGGGACAACAATTCGTGGATCACACAAAGTGTTGTACCGCGTTGGATTTGAACCCAAGACACTTGGCGTTGGCGCAGTAGCAAGCGGCATGGCGACCGCTGAAACCACTCGGCCAACCGTGCAGTTTTGAAGTTTAGGTGTTTTCTATGTATAACATGTATTTAGTTACAAAAAAAGTATATATGTATTTATATCAGTTGTCTAGTACCCATAACACCAGCTCTGCTTAACTTGGAACTAGATGGCGTTGTGTGTAAGATGTCCGAAATATTTATTTATTATCTGTGATCCTTTTCCTAATGTCACGTCTCAAAAAAAATTTCAAAAGGTAGAGTTTGTTCGATAGGTCACAAATTTCTAAACGCAAATGGCCTACAACTCACCTGTGTTTGTGTTCTGTCTGCGTGTATAACATCTACGTTGATACCGTCGTATATCAACTCTTTGAACAGCTGCTTAGCACGGTCCCTGCTTTGTACGAATACTGCGAAAACAATACATAAAAGCATTAATTAACTGAAGAATACTTAGCAGCAAAGGGCTTTTCTACTGTTACTACTATCGTAAGAGTAAAATACCGTTGGCAAAAGGCAGGTGTTGAATATTTACTATTCCCGAAGTAGTATGTGGCGACTTCCACATATAACACAACAATAACCTACTACAGCGCCATCTACCGAAGATACACTGAACTACGAAGTAACGCACTACACGGAGTAACTACAAATCCTGAATCGCGCAATAAATAGTTCTCGCGCCGATTATCATATATACAACATCATGTCACCTCGCCTGGTTGGAGGATCCTCCCTTTGTGTTGGTGGGACATGATACCCGTTCCCTCACAAGTATATCCCGATAAGAACTAGTGTGTAACATTACGTTTTATTCAACATTTCACCGAAATATTTTAAATAATAACAACAATGAATTTGTTTAAAACCTTCACAAAAAATAACCCCTAAAGTTATATAAGTTATTCTCAGGGGCGGAATAGATCTCCCTATATTCACACTAGCTGACCGACGCAACCTCGTTTGCGTCTTCTATTGCCCGTAGCGTGTAAATTTTCCCCCGTTCTTGAAACATTCTACATTCGTGCTCCGCTCCTATTAGTATTAGCGTGATGATATATAGCCTATAGCCTTCCTCGATAAATGGATTATCCAAAACTGAAAGAATTTTTCAATTCGGACCAGCGAGATTAGCGCGTTCAAACAAACAAACTCAGGGCTATATATATCAGTATAGAAATAGATTAACACAATACATACCCAAAACAGGTGGTTTCAACCCCTCTTGGACGAGTTGTCTGAAAGCCACCAGCTTGCCGTTCTCATTCCCACAATAAAGTAACTGTTGATCCACTAGATTTGTCGCTGCATTTCTGTAAAATGAAATAAAAAATTTGGTACTGAGTTCCAGGTTTTAATTGATCGGCACAAGAAGGAAGAGCCAAACCATTTTGAATGAGTTATCAATATGAACAAGCTACCCTGTAAAGACTTTTGAATAGGGGGCAAACGAGCTGTCGCATCACCTGATGGTAAGCGATTACCGCCGCCCATGGACTCCCGCAACACCAAAAGCGTCACAAGTGCGTTGCCGACCTTTGGGGGATGGGGAGAGAGAATGGGGAGAGGAAATGGGGGAGGGGTTGGGGTATGGGCCTCCGGTATCCTCACTCACTCGGTGAAACACAGCGCAAGCGCTATTTCACACCGGTTTTCTGTGAGGCCATGGTATCACTCCGGTCAAGCCGGCCCATTCATGCCAAAGCGTGACTCTCCCATGGCAGAAAAAAAATATTATAAGCACTTTAGATTTAGTACTAAACCTTATCAGAAAGGCAGTAGAGTCAAGTTGATTTCAGCACGAGCAAGCCGGAGGCCCAATGTTGCAGAACCATCACAATAAGCCGTCATAGTGTGAGTCACCATGCTACATTGTTACATTGTCTGTGATGAGTATTGTGACCACCACTCTTGGACTCTGTTCATGCTTTTCATCAGGCAGAGTAGAGTCATAAAACAAAATGTAAATCCTACCTTTGCCCAACTGTGATATTAATCAACCCTCTCATGTTATGACGGCACCATTTTGCCACAACAGGAGTGTGGGTAGCACTAAACATGGCAATACGTCTCGACTTGTTCGAACAGGCCGCCATTATCTGGTCTAGTTGCTGTCTGAAGTCTGAAGCTTGGTCTGCCGAACCCTCGAATAGTTTGTCTGCTTCGTCGATGATAAGCCAGCGGACCCTGGAAAGCAGAGAACAGAAGAATTACAGTTTCTAATATTTTGAATACTTTATTTCTTTAACCATTATAAGATGAAGTATCATTGTATAGACTTTTGGGCCCATGACAGGTCAAATAAATACTGGACTCTTATAGTTTTATATTTATGGTATTTTTTATCTGAAAGTAAGTGAAGTGTGTTGGTGCTCATAAAAGTCATCCCTCTGATAACATTTCTTTGAGGCTGTGGAAACACTCCGGTTGAGTCGGCCAATGGCCCATTTGTAGCAAAGCTTGGCTCACATCTGCGATCAGTACAAACTATAACTTTATTAAAAAAAAGAGACTTTAAGAACTGTACCAAATTAAAATGGAACCACAGAAACAAGGGAACCAGCTTTCAAATAAAAAAAGAATCATCAAAATCGGTTCACCCAGTCAAAAGTCATAAGGTAACAAACATAAAAAAAGTACAGTCGAATTGAGAACCTCCACCTTTTTTGAAGTCGGTTTAAAAGCAGATGTGCTGAGCAGAGAGAACGTTATGGGTAGATTTGGCCACTGCACCAACAACCTTTATTAGAATATGCCTTTTTTCAGGCGATTTATTTGGTTTCTTTTCTTCCAGGCGCTGTGAATATTTTTAATAAAGTGTTTTAAAAAGTTAAAAGTTTTCATGTCGAGGTACTCATAAATCTCAAAGTACGAGTAAACCAAAGTGCATCCATACGGATGGACATATGGTCCTTAGGATGCTGTTTTACATTCTTTGTAGCTCTCCTACGGTAAAATTGATATTATGCTAAGTTTATAGGAGGAGTTTTGTGCAATACTCACTTGTCTAATGATATGTTGACATTCTCTTGGTTCATTAGATAGCATAGCCTGTTCGGAGTGCTCACCACAATGTCTGGAACCAACATAAATTCGAAATTCCATTTTAGTTTGTTTTTTGTGTTAAATATAATTTTATCATTAAAATGCAGCTTTATAGCTTCTATTTACAAATGAAAATTAGAAATAAATGATAATAAAGGTCAACAATTTCTTTTACTTAACTATATTATCTATACAAATAAATAAAATTGGAGTGTCTGTATGTATTTTGTAAAATTAAAATAACTACTTTTTACTTTGCAGATCATACAAACATTTGGTCCGACCCGGAAAAATGGAATTAATGAAGAATGGGTGCTTACAAAAAAGAATCAGATGCCAAAATTTCTAATTCAAGACACACATACATAGTACCCGAACCCTTGAGAATACCTGAGCGGTTTAGGCACTGCATTGATGATTCAGTCAGTAAGTCAAGACAAATAATTTTATATGCATAGAAGATTACATACCACTCTTCCTGATTGTAGCCTCTCTCTCTTTGACTTTGCTCTCCTTAATATTCCTCACCACACTGCACCTCAGTTGACTTGCCGCACTCAACCTGAGAGCTTCTCTATATATCTGGTGAGCCAACTCTCTTGTGGGACAGAGGATCAGCGCTCTGGGACCTCCTTGAGGAACACCTAACGAATGGAGTATGGGCACTAGGAAAGCGGCTGTTTTTCCTGAACCAGTTGGCGCGCAAGCCAAGATTTGGCGGTCCTGTGGAATTTTTCAAATATTACATCACTCTTAAGTATTATTTATTAACTTAAATCTAAATTTATCAATCCTAGTGGTAGCCCACTGGTTGAATGTAGACCATAATTCGTCAAATTATTTTTCTTAGCTTTCCTTACATCTGCAGATAAACTTTAGCTGTGCCTGTAATCAAGTGAGGCTTGAAATGGGGGGAGGGGGTTTGGTAAAAATTACTTAATATTACAAGGGAGGAGTGGTGTGCACCAAGAAATGATGTGTATTTATTTTTATATTCCTACCGATAGAGATTTTCTGCGTAGTGTACTAGTCCAATATTTGTTTCTCGCATGATGATTACACCATTCCTTTAATATAATTTTTACGCCAATCAAAAACAACCTGTAACCTTTCTGTCTAGACATTTTTATCATTATTGTTCATTTCAGAATAAAATTAAATTATAGTTTAAACCTGTACTTAAAGATATTATTTTAAAAATTTGCTAAAATACACATGACTCAAACCTCACCACGTATCGACCAACCAATGGAGGGAGGGGTCAATAAATGCTTCAAAAAAAACCGTCATGTGATTATGGGACGGCCGCAAAAGATGTGCAAAGTTAATTGAAAACTGATTGACCAGAACCGTTCTAGTGTGGTAAAACTTCTACAGTACACCACCTACCGTATTGCTGTATTGCCTTAGCCTAGCCAACAAGGAATTTTACTCTCTACGCATGCAATGGAGCATAAACTACCATCTTCCTAAAAGCCATTCTGCATACTAGGTTGGGATGAACTTTTAGTTGATCAAGACATGGCTGAACTTTAATAGTTTATGGAGGGACTGTCATTATAACTTCACAACATTATTTTTGGACCTTTTAGAGCTCAAAGTACCAGCAATTATTGTTACAGATATTCATATAGCAACAGCTACTGATGTTTGAATGTGCTTTCCGAGGCACAGTATCGCTAAAGAAATACAAGTTTTTTTAAACGCTTACCTCCAACATGCACGGGATAGCTTGCCTCTGGACAGGAGTAGGTTCAGTATATTTGCACTGTTTTACTGTATCCACCAACCCTTGAGATACATTGTATTTTGAAGTCAAGTCCTCAAATTCCTGGAGTGCAGGTGGTACATGTCGACCGATTGCTTTAATGCCATGTTCATTTCGGAAACGGTTTTGCTGAAAACGTTAAAGATTTTGTTTGATAGCAGAGACAGATAGCAAATTTACCAAAAAATATACTTAAATCTTTATTCCTATACTGAACATTGAAAAGCCATTCGATTTTTAGAAAATTATCAGAAACTTCAATATGTCTAATTAAAATAAATAAATAAATAAATATTTTTGGACATCTAACACACAACACCATCTAGTCACAAGCTAAGCAGAGCTTGTGTTATGGGTACTAGACAACTGATATGAATACATATATACTTTTTTGTTTTTTTGTAAATACATAGGTACATATGATACATAGAAAACACCCAAACTCCGAAACAAATATTTGTAGGTCACACAAACACTTGGTCCGACTCAGGATTTGAACCCGAGACCTCAAGCACAGCAGTCGCATTCACTACCACTGCGCCACCGAGGCAGTTATCTACACTAATATTATAAAGAGGAAAACTTTGTTTGTATGTTTCTTTCTTTCATTCTTTCTTTCAAAAAAAGACAACTCCCACATTAGGAATAACATCCTGTGTCGTGGGGGACTTTACAAACATACATGAAACGGACACAAAGAACATCCAGACTCGGGACAACAATTCGTGGATCCCACAAAGTGTTGTAGGTGCCGCGTGGGATTTGAACCCACGACACTTGGCGCAGTAGCAAGCGGCATGGCGACCGCTGACACCACTCGGCCAACCGTGCAGTCTTTGTTTGTTTGTAATGAATAGGCTCAAAAACTACTGGACCGATTTTAAAAATTCTTTCACCATTCGAAAGCTACATTACCCACGAGTAACATAGGCTATATTTTATTTTGGAAAAAATAGGGTTCCGTAAGATATTGGGGTTTTTCGGACACAAAGCGTAAAAAATCAACCAGATAAGTTACTTATTTTGCGTACGCTGCCTAAACGGTAAAAGATAGAACCATAAAATGTTCCAATTAATCGTAGATCTTATAAATATCTACAAAAAAGTCCGCGACACACTATACCTATCTATGTCGAGTGAGGCACAACAACCATTTTTTTATTAAAAAATCTTGAATTTTGTTTGGACTACATTTAAACGCGTTTATTTTACTCATGCTATCAATCCTTATCAAAATAAATTATTTCATCACTAACTACAGTTTATGTAGATAATATTTGGTCTTTGAATGATAAAAATTGGAATCGTTTGGTTTTGAAGTTATGGCAAAATTAAAATATTACGATTTCTGCTGCACGGCCCATTGCGAAGTGTTACTTATGAGGGGAGGAGGGGAGTTTAGATCTATGAGTTAAGTACCCGCGCGGCTCAGACGCAAGGTCGGCTCACGCATCACGCTACTACTAATAGGAGCGGAGCACCAATGAAGACTGTTTCAAAAACGGGGAAATTTTTACGCTACAGGCAATATGAGACGCAAACGAGGTTGCGTGGGTCAGCTAGTAATAAATATATATAATAAATCAATAAATAGTATAATGAATGTTATTCATCAAACAATTTTCCATCCTTCCATAAGGATTTTTTTTATTAAATATAGTCACACCGATTTTTTTTAAATATGTTTATAAATACATGTCCAAAGAACAGTCATATCAAGAACAATGTTCAAATTATGTTTTCTGAACCTAATGAAATATGTTAAGTAATAATATTATTCTTCTAGCCCATTACGGCCTAGGTGGCCAGTTTCAACGGAAACCAACTATGCAGGAGATATTATAGGGCACAAGTGTCTGCGCAACCGCAGGTGCACTCTCTGTTCCCTCTCTCTCCTAATCCGATGAGACGATTAACCAACACTATCAAGTTCAGGCGCAGGACCGACAGCTTTATGTGCTCTCCGAGGCAATTCAGACCCTAACTTCCAAATTCAGAGCTGTTAATAAGTATTTTTACAATCAGAAAAACCACTAACACTTTAAGACCTGCAGGAGTCACATATGTCAACCGCTAGACCAATGAGGCAATAATGAAACACATTGCCAGGCTGTAAGGTGCAAGTACACATCTTTGTTGAAGGTTTAGAGCTATGTACTGTACTAAAATTAGTATCAATCAATAGTAACTAATCAATCCTATACTCATTACACCATTTTATCATAACAGGCTTAGTTGTTAAGGTGTAAAAACAGGCTAAACTTACCTCTTCCAACTCTAGCTTCTTCTTTAAATCCTCTGACTTAGCCTTCTTCTCTTTTTTCTTCTTTTGTCCTACTTTAACTCCTTCCATTAACTGAACCTCATCATCTTTTTCACTTTCAGAGTCCTGATTCTCAGGCGCTGAATTAACCGATTCACTCTCAGATTGTTCTTCATTGTCACTAGGTGGTTCCTCTTTTATTTCTAACTCTTCTTTTTTTACAATAGTGTCCGTTGACTGATTGTTAAACATAAAGAAAAATATAAAATGGTGTTTAAAAAAAAATTAATTCTCCTCTATGTATGGTGATTTATCATTAATGTTTTATATATTAATTAATAATAATATAATTATCTCTGATTGTAATTTCGAATAATATATAATATATGTATTATTTAACACTTTATTTTAAAATAAATACCGCAAATAGGTTATGTTCACATACCTTGTTTTTAATACCTAATACCCGTTGTTTAAATGTTAAACCTTTGGTTAATTTCTTGAATATATCATAGGCATCCATTTTTATAACATACGTGTTACTTTTTGTCACAAATTCTATTCAAAACACACGTGGAATAGTAAACATTTGAGGTCCGAAGACTGTATGCACACTGTATGCACACTAACACACTGTGTACAAATTTGTCAAGTTGACAATGACAATTACATTTTGACAGTTAAACTTGACATCAGCAATGTTACCAACTCTCAAAAATAGTTACCACTCAAGCTACAGTTATCCAACTCCTATAAAAAAAAACAGTTGGAATTCCTTAACAATCCATAATGTATCACTGACGGGCTCGAATCTTTTCTCAGGAGACGGTTAAGGCTATCCGCCCTCACGCTGGCCCAGTGCGGGTTGGGAACTGGCAAGACAACGTTGTAGCTACGTAATCTTGTCGTTGGATGTTTATATGACGCCCAAAGGCTTCCGAACTAAGCTTCATTGCTTAGAGCTTAGATTTTGGTGTTTTCACCTAATTTACCTCGACAATCCAGTACATGCTGTGGCAATTCAGTACGTGGTGTGGGTAACATGAGTTTTTAAATGTAGCTTAAATTCGTTAATATTAACGTTAGTGTTAATAACGTTCATAAATGTCACTTAGTGTCTTAATTGAATAAATTATTTTAAATTTGATTTTATTGGAATTTTATCAAAAATGCGGCTCGACCGGAGTGATACCATGGCCTCACAAAAAACCGGTGTGAAACAGCGCTTTCGCTGTGTTTTACCGAGTAAGTGAGTATACAGGAGGCCCATACCCCAAGCCCTTCCCCATCCCCATCCCCTAATGGCCGCTCTCTGGTGTTGCGGGTGTCCATGGGCGGCGGTAATCGCTTACCATCAGGCGATACGTCTGCTCGTTTGCCCCTATATAATGATAAACAAAAACTCCGCAATAAAAACCAAAAACACTATTACTAATAATGTAGGGCGATAGGGTTACCAGTGCAGAAATTATAGACGTCTTCGGTACTTTTGATCGTTTATTCTGGTTTCTGTGTAGTTCATACATATATTCACAAACTTGTACTTATACATATAACCCTATGTTGGGAGTGATGAGGACTGCGGGGCTATCGCTCAACACTACCCTTCCTACGCTACGTGAGTGTCTTAAGAGGACTGCGGGGCTATCGATCAGGTCAGCTATGCCTACTGGACACCAGAGTGGACTGCGGGGCTATCGCACTCTGAGTCGTCTAGCTGTCGACCTGTTTGAATGGAGGCTGCGCGGCTCTTTATATAGGCCTTGTGCGACCCCCTCCACGATGTGATGCGCGTCGATTGAGACAGATAGTCGTTGTGCGAGGAAGAAAGTATTCGGGTTCATTACGCACGTTGTTGTCTGCTACAATACTAAATTAACTTTCTAAAAGAAAGCGCACAGTTTATTTGACCTATTTAGGCGCACTATAATACAGGGTGTAAAAAGACGACTACCGAAAACGAAAGGGGCTGATCCAGCACCCCAAAACTTATTAAAAAAAACAAACAGTTGTCTTTAAAAAAAATTGTAGCTTGAAAAAACAATGTGTCAAGATTTTTATTAATTTCAGAAGCCAGCAATGTACAACTTAACGCGCCCGCGCGCTCTGTCGCGGTCATTGCACTCACCCGGCCAGCTGTTTTGATATTAAAATACATTACTGTTTTATTGATTTTCTTTGTTTTTTGGTTTTCTAAATGAGGTAATTAGGTAGTTTGGGTCCTGTTATGTTTTACTATGTGTATGTAAGCAGAAAAAAAAATATAAAACGACTTAGATAAATTAACATTTTTTTTGAGTTTTTTTTCGCTAAACCTATTTAGTATCATGGTCTGATTGCAACCCCCAAGTTTTCGGTAGTAGTCTTTTTACACCCTGTATAGTTACAGGCTATTCCATGTTTTCAGTAAGTTAGTATTTAAAATTTGTATTACTGTCATGTCATGTAATAGCTTTGAAATAATGTTTCTTAGCATTTTTGTCTCTTAGCTCGTAGCTGATTGGCGAGATGTTTATTTAAGTATATATTGTAGTGTCTTTATTATGAATGCCTTATTTTGGGAGTTTGTACTATCCTGTCTGTCCTGTCCTGATAATTTTGAAAACGTACATTTTGGTGCTTTTTGCAGTAGAAAAATTTTAAATTTTAGTTACTCAACTTCAAAAATTGTAAGTGTAAGCCTAACTTATTATTATATCAGTCAATCTAGCTTTCTTAGTGCAAGCTCTGCTTAGTTTTGTGTGTCAGGTGTCCAAAATATTAATTTATTTATTTTAACAGCTTTGCTATTATCAATACATTTTGTGCTCACTCTCAGCGCGCTTACCAAACAATTACTTGTTTTAGGTGGGAATAGAACCGACGACCTTCCTTACTTACCAATAAACCAACGAGTCAGCCAAATTTACAATTGCACACCGTGTTTTTCTAGTTCTTTCGGGTGCAAAGTACCAGTTCATAGTTGTCTTTAGAAAAGTAAGTTTACGTTACAATAATCCTGTATTTCTTTTCCTTACATTTATTTTACAAAAAAAAAACATCATGCCTGCTATTTATTTAAACAGTTATTGCATTTTCTACATTTATGTATTTTTTATTATCGCATCAAAAGTAGCTATAATATAGTTATTTATGCAACTGTTGTATAATAGGGGTATTAAAACACGAATATGGGTTAGGTATTACACGAGTATTTTAATACATTATGTACAGTATTGTTAAATTGCTGTGGTAGAGAAAGGCGCGTGCCTGACGATGTTATTTTTTTGAATAACGCCTCTGGTGTTGCGGGTGTCCATGGGCGGTGGTAATCGCTTACCATTAGGCGATACAATAAATTAAAAAAAACGGCATCCTGGTTTTCAAATAGGTCTCTCCCTCTCGCATAGTTGAATTAACATTCATACTCATCTGAACAAATTAATGTTAATTCAGTTGTTAATAGTTTAATTTAATACTTAACACCAGGTTAAGATACGTTGTTACTAAAATAATGTAGATTTAGTCTGAAATCATTAAATTTGTCTGAGACCTTTGCTTGAATTTAGTGAAATTTTAATTATCGTCATATTTAAACCAATTTATCTAAAATCTTACCAAATTATATACTTACCTAAATCAGTTTTTTTTCTGTCTGTTCTGTTTCTGGGTAAATACAGCATTGAAATCCATTCAGTAGTTTTTGAGTTTATCGCAAATGGATGGGGTGCGGATAATTAAAATGTGGTTATTGTTGTGAAGTGTTGTGTAAAGTCACGACTGTAGAGTATGTGAGTGTAAGAACGTGTCTAGTATAAGAGCGTATAAAGCATGAGAGCATGTAGAGTATGAGTATATTATGTTTAAAGGTAGGTACTAAACTAAATTAATGAAAGATTTGATCGTCAATGGAATCACTGCGAGTTTATTTTATACTTTTCTTACATTCAACTGTTATACGTCGCTGAGAATTCAAAACGCAGATTTTGTTAGAAACCTAAACTTAAAAATAACCGATATATTTTTTCCGTACAGTTCAGACGAAACAGTCAGATTCAAAGATACTTATAGTACTAAGTTTTCCGACTATTTGATATGTTCCTACCAACGCGACTATTGTCACGAAAACATCGAATACATCACTATTTTGTATTCCATTACTGCCTGATTGCATCTCTTTGAATATTGGAGTGTTAAAAAACCGCAATGGAATTTAAAATTGTTTGTAGTGGAATACTTTCGTGGCAATAGTTCTACTCAACCCGAATTGATTCCTTATTCACATATATCAACAACATCAAAACAAGTAAAGACACCATTTTTTTTAAATTTCACTGAAACATGAGCCGATTATTTTTTGTATCAATGCAGAGGCGATTCGTTGTACATTGCGTGCTTTCTTCCAGGCTGAGATTTCATGCTTTTGCAAAAACACTCCTGACATAACGTTTGACGAATCTATTTCCTATTCTATGTTATTTAAAAAAAATCAAGAAATATTACTTTGATTATAATTATACTATTCCGAGTGTAATACTGATTTAGACACTGCATTCATACAAAAAAAAATCTTAAAACATTTCTTACACTAATTTACAGTATAAGCCTGATTAAAAAAATAAAAAACGCCCCTGGCCATAGACAAATATTTTCATGTTAACGTACTTCACAATACATTTAAAAAAAAAAGCTTTACAATGTTGCCAGTGAAGAGAAGCGTTCTCATTTTTTTAATTAAGCGATTTCATGGCTTCAGTGATGATTTAAAATCATTCAATAACTTCGCTTCATATCTACATACAACAGTAGTACTGTAAGTGCCTTCACCGACTTGGGTGTAACTTACAACAATTTTTAAGAAGCCTACCAGGTCCTATCGGCCCCACATCTAATCTTAATCAATCGATACACAATACTATAAATCATTTTTGTACACACCTCGTCCCGGACCCTTTAAAAATATAACAAAACTCCATTCAACTAAATTTAACACATTATTTTTCATCTTTGATCAACGATGGCAAACTATAACTTTTACTTATTAACACAATATTAGATTAGGCATAATAAAATGTCCAAAGTGATACCTGCTCAACAAAATTTTACCCTAACCATTTTTTTTTAAATTTTCTTAATTGCAATAAATTATTAATTTAGTTATTTTTTTCAATTTTTGACAGTCTAGGGCATGTACCACTTGTGACAAAAGAGCTTATAAGGAAAAAGAAAAAAAAACATTGCTAATGAAAACGCAGATCGTGCATACATTAAATTACGAAAAAAAAGGAAAAATTCTAATCCTAAGTGTGTCAGCAAAATATAAATGAAGTAAATAAGAATTGCCACTTAATTAACTCTCACAATATAAATTGTATTTTTATTATCTCGTAAAAAAATATTTCTGTGTATAAAATGTGTCACCCGAGCATAACAAGTAACAGCGGTACAGTTTTACTAAACATGAGAAAAATAATAAGCAAGTAAAACATCTCATTACTCAACATTTTAAGTACCAAGTATACTACATATTATAACATTGAACACTCAGCAGAAAGCCGAGGGTGATAACTGCTCAATATTGTCAACACTCAACATACGGGCTCTACAACAAAAATTGCTTATGAATTAACGACTTTTAGTGAAAGTGTACCGCTGTATTTCTTTATCTGTAGATAAAAGTTACTTCTAGCATATAACTGTCAGTATATTGTATGTCATAGTGTGTATATTGTAAATACTTTTTATTTTATGTACTGTTATAGACGGGTTTTCAACGAGAATTGCTCGACCGGGGAACATATGTACTACTTAGTATATAATACTTATTATTTTTATATAAAAAGTTGTAAGTGCACTTTGATTTACGGAACTATGATAATGTAAGTATTTAATGTAGGCATAGCAGATTTAACACTGATATATTCATATATTGTACTTCTAGCTAATAGAGAGATGAAACTAACAAAATATGAGGATATTGTCAATGTTTGGCACTAAAATATGTTAAATATAATTAGATATATAATATCTCAAAGTTTGAAATAATGATTAACAAGTTATTTACTTAGTTCAACAAATCAAAAGCGGCTAAGTTATTTCTTATAATCTTAATTTACATTTAAGATACGCAAAATCTGCTTGATCGTATCTTATTGATAATTCATACATAAATATTACTATTATAGTGAGGTATTGTGGTGAATTGGGAACTATTGCTATAACTGTTAATATTAATAGTTATATTACGTTTAAAGTGGAAGATACTGATATAAATATTAAAGCTATGGACTTAAGAATACATCGACTCATGTTCCGCGTACTAAACCACTACTAGTTTGTAAGTATTAATATTAATTTGTGAGCATCTTTGTAAAAGACTTAATAAAAAAATGCAGTCGATTTATTCTTAAAAGATGGGTGTCCCTTTACCGATCGAGCAATTTTTTAAAATTATTTATAAATATCTATTGTAAGATCTGGTTCCGTCCTGATTTTAATTAAAAAATGTAGATTTTTTAATTAAAACAAAGGCGGATAAACTATTGCATTTTTATATATGGATAATGGATCAACAAAAAATGTGTGTATGGGAAAATACTATGTAACAACTGTTATATCTTGTTTGCAATTTACAATATATTTAGATAAATATAAAATATTATCGTGACTGTGTGTTGTATAATTAATACATACATAAATTCATCCGCCCGTCCCGTACAGGCTTCTTGATCTAAACTAATACATTAGAAATTAAATTATATAATTGGAGTAATACTTAAAATTATAGGAGGTAATACTTATAATAAAAGCATTTTATTTTCTTAATAAACAGTTTTGTGAAACGGTTTGTGAACATATGTTAATAATTAAGATGAGAAAACTCCATATAAAGTATTATTGAACTTATAAATTATTCTGTTCTGAATTTATATGTTACCGGCCTATCCATAACATTAGGTAAATATTATTAACTCCGCGTATAATTTTTTCTAATGATAGTCATGGAAAACCATTTTAAATTGTTAAAAATGTTTCGTGAACTCTATACAGCAGTATCAAATTTATACTGTACTAAAATTCAATAGTTCCGACATCTGTAAATAAAAAATTGACAATATAAACTATGAAATGACATTTTGAGGACTCATTTAGTGAAGCGTTAGTTACTACATAAAAATTCTAAAGACCATAGACTGAGCACAACCGGACGTCTTTAATAGAGCAGCGAGCCGAAATTCAAACACGGTGCTAATTTTACTCTTGGCACACTAAACTAAAACTTTAAATATTTTATATTTGCTAATATACTTCTCTAAATTTTTATCTTTTCTTTTCTTATTTTAGTAAAACGATTTCCAAAATTTTATTTTTGTATGTATTTAGATGACGTCCATTTTTAGTGTGACATTTTTAATTTTAGTCAATTTTTGACATTTAGAACGTCGTTTGACAGAACAAAACTAAGTTCTAGTGAGATTTAGTTTAGCTTAGAAAGTTTTCCAACAACAGAACTAACACCATTGTGTACACTGCCCAAAAAAGACTTGATTAACCTAGATCGTGATAATTCTTTGATAGAAATAATTGTTGGTATGAGTCGTACCTCAAATGATCATTTCAAAGTATGAAAAATCTTATTTATTTATCTACTGTAGGCTATTGTTAAAGTTGTACTGTTTAGAAGGCATCCCGTTGTTGATTACTATGCGCATTACGCTAATTAGTAACACAGTCGGTTTATAAAATTATTTCTTTAAACTTAACGTAGGTAGTTAACTGGCGAAGAAGCGAAAATAACATATTGTAAACTTGAAAATGGGCTGCTATTAATTTACAAATTATATAAAAGATTTTCTCACTTTTCATCTTACTATTTAAAAATGCAGTATTTTGGTATACATTGCAAAATATACTTTTAATTATTGTTTCGCTGTTTTATTTTTACGATATCTGCGTTTGACATTTTCCATCTTTTTAAATTTTTACGATGCGTTTTGTTTCCATCCTTTTTGCCGACACATAATCCAAACTTAACACAAATTTTACAATTACACAAGACCTAACAACAATCACCAACGGCTGTCTCCAATATTGATGTAGTACGCAGCTGTCAACTGAGATCAATTTCGAAAAAATGTCCATACAAATTGAACCACACGAATAAGACGGATATAAAATCCAATATTTCAACGAAGCAGTCAACAATAAGCTCAATAAACAGCCAAACTGATAAGAAATAATTTCACAGCGAAAACAATAAACACAAACGTTTAAAAAACATAATGGAGACTAAGTCTAAGTTTCACTATTAATAAATCCATTATTAGAATATATAAAAATCCTTTCCATTAATGATTTTACCTATTTACTATTTAGTTTATAATATCACGAGGCTTCTATTCCCGAACGATGCCACGATACTTCATTAATGTATGTAATCGCTAAACTTATATTTACAATTCAAACTACCCGCTTGCTTTTTCGTTCTAAGCTCCAGCTAAATGATGCTATGATCTTTAATATTTCCGAAGTTATTTCATCGACGTGTTTACTTTATATTAAAAATAAAACAGCCTGTGTAACAATGAAATAAAAATAAAAACAAAATAATATTCTTGAGGTATTACATAAAATGGAGGTATACAGGCTTAACCACCTAATGTCCATTTAAAATTAATTTATTTAAAACTCGACCCGCAAACTACATTTATTAAGCTGAGGATAAAATGATATAAACATAAATGTTAAAAATCTGGATATACCAAACAACTTCTCATTAAATGTATTCATATCACAAAGTACACATAAATGTAACATTCCGAAAAAAAAAACGCAAAAACATTAAAAAAAGAAAGACTACATTACATTCTACACCCAAATTACTTATTATCAGAAAAAATAAATGCAAAATAATTCCTGCTGTCAAATAAAACACTTGCATTGGCATTGCACCAGCTGTACCTGATGTTGCATTTGATACTGTACATAATGCATTGATTCTTGTTTTATATTATGAAGATTTTTTGTTATTTTTTTCACTTAAAGTGACCAATGATATTGATATGTTCTAAAATTTTGGAGAATTCTATTAAACCATGTAAATTGGATATGGCACAATACCTTTAAGTATATTGACATTCTTCAGAAAACTGCCCACAATTTTATTCTACTTTAGATAAATGCAGAAGAACAAATATTATTTATATGATTTTTTTCTTTGGCTTTGTGAAATATCACGGTGTTAAAAATACTTTGTTCATTTAGAGATATTATTTTTTTGTGATATGTCGGTTTAAAAGTTGGATCTCATCGTTATAGATATTTAAAATAAAAAGGTTCCATTCACCCTGAGTAGATATGTCGTGTTTCCTGAAAAAGCGCGGTTTGCAAGCAATTTCCTACGACTTATGTAAATAAAATAATTTTTTATACAATTTGCAGCCATCTTATGGTTAGGTAATCCTAAGATTTTTTTGAGAATAATATAATAATAATCTAATAAATTTTCAATAACGAGACATCAGCTACGTTGGTCGACATTTAAATAAGAACCACTATACACTCATAGAGAGAAGTCCGAAAATGGATACAGGTTAAATATAATTCTATTAATTAATACCTAAAACCTACGTATTTCTATACAGAACAAATGTTGGATTTTGTTTCATGATTTGTAATCATGCACACGTATACGATCGTCGAACTGCTTTTCGAAGACCCACTTTCTGGCAAACCAGCGCTTCTATTCCCTACATCAGTTTACTCACTCTTAACCCTGTATTCAAGGATCCCACCGTAGTCTGGCAACTCTAAAGAATTTTCCCTTTTCGAAAAGTCACTGCCAACATCTGATTCGTTCGTGAACCGTCACTTGCTCATACCTCGTCAGTTCGGAAATTCATTCTTTTTTTGAAGACGAACGAAGGCACGGCTACTTACACATTGATCATACTCATATTTTATAGAAGCCAAACGCACATAGATTAGATATTGTTAGACGTAAAATTTTGTACTATCGAAATCAGATTCTAAGAAGTCTTTAATTTTTATTTACTCAACATCAACATTTTTTTATTATTTTTAATCTAAACATTTGTAATTAACCGCTAAATAATCTGTATCTTTTAATTAATTTAGATTTGGCGTTCCGAAAAAAGTTTCAGTAAAAAATATTTTCTTTGCATTTCTTTAAAAATTTACGGTTTAAAATTTGTACGTTCTCCTTTTGTACAGTTATCGAATCTAATTTGACACTAGACATTTATCGAAAAGTGATTTTAAAAAACGTATTTCGTTTTATTTTAAAATACAGTTGGCATAATTTTGGCAGTACTAGAAATATTAATACTTTAGTATTGCTCTGGATTACATTGTCATATTGAACACTGTTGGAACATCTTCACTAGAAAATGTCGTAACTCGCGTACTGTTACGTAAAGTCACAAAGCGATTGCCGATCCTCGAAGCGTACACTAAACGACTTCTATAAGTCGCGCGCGACAATACTGTTTATGTAATTTTTTTTAATTCTAACGTCAATATTTAACTAATTATAATACGATTAACCATAAAATGCGGCGTAAGTCCTGCATTATTTTGGCATTGTCCGTAATATTGCACATATGATGTTATCCGTATCGTAAGCGCGTCCATTTTACGGCCGTATTACAAATACGCTTGGCGGATATACCAAGGGTATTTGGAACAGGGAGGTCTGCCACCGATTTAAGCCATGGTCTGTGGTCATTGAAGGCCAGGCGGGAGCTGCGGGCCGTGGTCGCTGGCGCCGAGGTCGAACAGGTGGTGCGGCGAGGGCGCGAGCGCCGAGTGCAGCGCCGACGTCTTCAGCAGGCGCTTGAGCATGCCGCTGGAGCCGCGGTGCTGCAGGCTCTTGTGCGTCGTCAGCGAGTTCTTCGTCCTGTACCTCCGGTGGCAGAACTCGCACACGTACAACGTGTCCGATTGTTCGTGCTTGTCTTGGAAGTGTCGTTTCAAGGAATAGTAACAAGAGAATGTCCTGCGGCAGTAGGGACACTCTTGTGGCTCGTTGATACCGCCTGCGGTGGGCGGTGGCATACGGAGGGGCGGTACTGCTGGAAACATAAACAAACCTAGTTTACGTTGAGCATTATTACCCACAAAACTGGGTAGTTTTAGTGAGCTTGCAACATGTGAAACAAAGAAAATCTACTACATGATTTTCCATTTGTTAATTATTCAATAATACAATGTATGAGGTTAATAATAATAATTAATAATACTAATAATATGCACTGTACACATTTACTAACTACACAATAATCACGAGATTGTCATAATATTCAAAATCTTAAGGAAATTCTTTCAACCACAATAACACAGACACGTGATAACAAAATGATAGAAGCATGCTCCAAGCAACACAACAACGTCAAAACTGCGAAACCCGACGGGAGTGGGGGGCGCGGGGTATAACAAGAGAAAATAATACAAACAATTTAAAAAAAAAATATCTAAATGAACATCGAAAACAAAATTGAAATGAAAAATTTAGAAGGACCCTTAATCCTAGCTTAATCTAAGTAGGACATATCCATCATGTTAATGAGTTAGATCGTTTGTTCTCTATTGTTTCGTCTATAAACAAGTTCTAACCTTTGTGTGTGTTGCTATGTACGGCGGTGTCGGGTAGGTTGGGCTCGTGTTGGTTCTCTTTGCTAGATGAATACTGCCGCACGCCGCGCCATCTCCGTCCGAGTAGTCACTAAAAAAATCGTATCGGATCGTCCCCCGGCCTCGACTTGTGGTAAGTGTATATATGGGTCATCAACGAGTTCCTTGAACAGTACACTCTCTCACATATTGTGCATCTGTACTCTTCCTGCCTCTCGGCATGCTTGTCAGCTATATGCCGCTTCAATGACGCCTTTGAACATAGTACCTTCCCGCATAGCGAGCACGAGAATAACTTTTTACCTGTAAACAGATCGGAAAAAACAAAAAAATGTGGGGTTGGTCCCCGAACGCGGTATAAATTAAAATAAAATAACCTAATCCAGGGATTTTTCATACTGGCAATTTTTTGTTTAAAGAAAAAAAAGTGTGACTTAAATAAAATGATAAATAAAATAGAAAAATAAATTGAAATGATGGCGAAGCTACAGTGGCTCATGAAGGGTGTTAACAGTCAGCATGCATTTGAGGCGGGAAATAAATATTTAGGCGGGAAACCTATATATGCTAAGCGTGTTTTGATAAAATAAATAAAACAGTGCACTATGGAAATTACCTACTTTTCTCTACAAATAAGCTCAGTATTTTTATTTTAAATTAAAATAAACGGGTGTTAGAGGATTATCTAATAAAACTGGCAATATTGTTTTTTGTATATTTGTTTTTATTAAAAACGCCATTATCATCAATATTAGGATTTATGAAGTTCGGTTTAACGATTACATTTTATGAGTAGTTATTTCAATTATTTTTAATTTAAAAAGTAAGGAAGGAAAAAAACTATTTTTATGAATATATAATATAGAGTTGCGAAATAATTTATATACTTATTAGAATAATCAACCTGCAGTCCATTAAAATAACTGTTGTTTTTGGTGTTCCACGCTACGAGTTGGCGATATAGCCTTAATAAAATGGAAGACAAAAAATATTAACACCGCAGTTTTGGCACAAACACGAATAACATTAAAAATCTAATGGACTGCATTACACAGATGCCAATTATCAACAAAAAATATCTAGATCCGAGGAATTAGAACAATAATTTAAGAAAATAATATATAAAATTTTAATACAACAACCAATAAATTAATTTCGATTCCTTATAAAATAAGTAAAAATGCCAACAAGAAGTATAAGAACACATTGGATAAAGTCGACGTACGCGCACGAGGCGCGCATGAAAAAAATTACCTTAACACGTTAGAAAGATACAAACTTAAACAGGTCACAGAAACAGTCTTAATCTTGCTAAGATCCTAATTAATATAGTTTTTGACAGGGATGTGTTCTGCGCCTTAGAACACGGTGTAATTCTTAACCCTTCTTCCATACCCGAGGCTCCCGGCCACCCAGGCCGGGCAGCCTCTCGAGATCCCAAAATAAACTTAACACCTAAACTTCCAACCAAAGATCATTTGAATCACAAATTAATTTCGAGTTGATAATACCAAAATTAATTACGCTTTGACCGCCATCTATGTGCCATTTCTCATTTTTTTTATAAAATTATCATTTAATTTAGTAAATAATGTACATTTTTTATCTATAAAATACGCCTAATAGTGTACAATTCAAACGCGTACTTACTCTAATCAGTCTATAGCGCTTATTATTTTGGCAACTTTTTTTTCCCAACCAGAGACAAATTTTTTCACTAAATAAAT
Source organism: Spilarctia lutea (assembly GCA_916048165.1). NCBI lineage: Eukaryota > Metazoa > Arthropoda > Insecta > Lepidoptera > Erebidae > Spilarctia > Spilarctia lutea. Next base: position 1,364,373 of record OU696480.1, read on the forward strand.
TCTTAATTCTCATAGCTATAATGAACATAGCTGAAATACCGTACTGCCACTGCAGCACATCCCTGTAATCGTAAATTAAACATGTATTTCTATTACCTATATGAATTCAGATAAACCTTAATCCTATTTAATCAACTAACTTAATTTCCCAAACCCAAATTAACAAGAAAAAACTACGACTAAATTACTAATAAAAAAACAACAATCCTACGTTTGAAACTTTGCAATGTTACGCAAATAAAAACTTAACATTTTTTATTTATTCTCATTTCTCGTACACGGAATGTTGCGAAATATTAGAAAAAGAATTTAGATTCCATTTTCGAAACCCTTAACACGTCTAGCACGAACATCGTTCCTTTTAGCACCAAATCTCTAGTCTTCCAATTGGCCAAACTATTATAATAAAGCTTACTAATTAACTAAACGAATAATGGCTAAGCATTTATGTATCTAGCAATAACAACAGAATTTGATAACATATAGCATTTTAGAAAGCCTCTTAGTTGTTACGGATAAAGCGTCCACTCTAGTGTTTCGAACACATCCTAACAATGCTTACGACTTTACGAAAAAATACGCAAAATATGTCTTTTTTTTGTCAATAAGAACACAATATTATGAAGCAGGCACTAACATTACTTACTGTGTATATCATTTTATAATAAATTACGTTAACATTTACATGTAAAGTTCACTTATTGCTATGAAAAGGAAAATTTAACAATAGTGATATTTATCGACCATTAAAAGTCGTAGTGATGCTTCATGAACTAGAATAAAATTTTCACAAAGGAAAGACACATATTTATATTACTTTATTGGATGTTTTAACTTTAACGAGAAAAAAAAAACATTTGTATTTTGCTTTTTTGAAGCCAAGGCCTAATAATTATCACATCTAATTCAATGGAATTAAAAATATTTCCATTTATAAGTCATTCCAATTTCATATGACTTTTACCAATTTTTATAACTTTTTTTCCCATTTCGCGTTAAAGTTTACCCATCCAATAGTAGACTAAAATTATTATATGGCAAGCAAAAGCTCCGTCTGTAATCCAGCGCGGAACATTAAATAGTTGAAAAATTCACACTGTTCAAATTTAGGAACATTTAACACTGAGAGTTATTAAAAATTTCTTTTATACTATTACCTATTATGTATATAATAATAATGTGTAATTACAATTGTACAAAACAAGAAACAAACTGGTGTTATAAATGTACAATAGAACAAGTACATGTTGAAAAAAAAGCAAAAAAAAAGAAATTAAAAAAAATCCTATTCTAAAAAGGCTCAACGAAATAAAGAAACCATCACAAGGTTTCAGTAAAACTAACTTGTGAAAAAAAGTAATAATTCTGACTAAACTAAAAAAAAAAAAATAGCCATAATGCATTAAAAATGGCACCGTGCGATTCACTTCATTTAACGCGTTTATCGTAGACTGGTGTATGCATTGTTATTAATTAAAAAAAGCAACAAAATTTAATAAAAGTCGACAAAAAATAAATAAATAAATCGATAAAATATAAAGTCGACTTCAAAAATTAGGAATTTTATTTGTGTGTCTGTTATACTGTCTGTGTTTGTGTAGATATTTTGGTAGTGCTGTGAGAATCCGGTATTATGTTGTGGTAGTGCTATCTGCTGGTACATTTATTAATTTTTGTTGCAAAAACTATCTTTCGTTTCTGTCTATTGGTGCTACGTCCTGAATTCAGTCTTAAAATTGAACAAATACCTAAATTATAAATAATAATTTGAAAGCCTCATACGCCAATTATATATCTGTGTATATAATATTTTTAAATATTTTTAACATATTTTCGTTTAGTACTCTCGTATAAATATCTAAGAGTGAGATCATGCAGGTAAAATACAGAATAAATAAATTGCCGAAAATAATGAACACAATTTGAAATCATATGCCTCTTCTGTTACTTACACGAACACGATTTCTTTTATATAAATTTAAGCCTAATATATAAATTTACAGCACCAAGATATTTCATCTTTTCACAAAATATTAATTTTCTCTTTCGCCTTATTGTCGCACATTAAACATAGTGTAAAAATTCAGGAATTATTCATTATACCGCAGTATTGCACTCTCCGGGCGCATTCGATTCGTGTTGATTCTGAACGATAACACAAATTATACTTTATCTCTGAGTAAAGCTAGCCGGCTCTGCCTCCTAAGGGCTGGAATGTTAGTAAGCCGTACATTTTGTGATGTTAGTAGGTAGTGTCAATCCTTAATTACAAGTTCAAAGATTATAAATAAATACTTTATAGAAACAAAATCTAGAAAACATAAAATATATCAAGTCCCGTTGTAGAGATAAAAATATATATGGAAAATAAAAATTATTATTTTTCATTTGTTTTTAAATAGAAAATCATTTTTTGTTCGTAAAACAAAAGGTGAACAGATTGTGTGTGGTCTCTAGTGTGGAGTTAGACGTTGAATTGGTCTTTGAACTTGTAGAAGTCAATGGTGTGGTGTGGCGGATTGATCTTAGCGTCGGGGCCGGTGGAGAGGTTCTGCGGCTGCGTCTGCTGCGGCACGCCGCGCTGCCGGCGGTGGTAGATGCTCTTATGGTTGTTGAGCGAGTTGAGCGTACGGAACACCTTGTGGCAGAGGCTGCAGCGCGCCGAGTGCAGGGGCTGCAGGTGCTGCTGCTCCGTGTGCCGCTTGAGCGTGAGGCGCGTGGACAGCAGCTTGCCGCACACCTCGCAGCGGTGGCCCGCGCCCAACGGGCCCACTGCGCCACACATAACAACCAACATGAGCGCATTAGTCAACAATACACAACGCTTCGTATCCAACACCACTGCGACCGCTCGCGTTCGACGGGTCCCATTGTGACGGAACCAATTGGCACAGTAGTGTACCACTGCTAGTGAATTTTGAACCTAGTAGAGGCAATTCAACGTGTTTTAGATCCGAATTTGACTAATGCGCTTTTTACAAAACGGTTGGTGGTTATGCGTGTACCGATCTTAGATGTCCCAATTGGTTCCAGACAGGCGTGGCGACGTGGCGCCACGTGCGCGAGCGCGGCCACGTGGCGCCACGTGCGCGAGCGCTGAGCTCGCACCAAGCGTTAATTACCATTAGGTTTTAGTGAAAATAATAAATTATACATAGATATAAGATAAAGTTTGCGATGCGCATGCATTACTATGCTATATACAAATGTTAGGAACATATCGCGTTACAATCGTTTAACTTAGAGGTTCTAGGGCAAGAGTATGGCGTTGAGGTGGTTAGGATGGCAGCTGGGTTCCTCGGAATGGCAACGGGGGCGCGCGACGGGCGGGCGGGCGCGGCGTCAGTTCACCGAGTAGAAGGGGCCGGGCGCTGCGGCCGGCGGCTGCGGCTGCTTGCGGTGGTAGATGGACTTGTGGTTGCGCAGGCTGTTCAGACTCGAGTAAACCCGCCGACAAATGTTACACACGGGCTCTCGGGACGGTCTCATGTGAACGTTTTGGATGTGCCGCTTGAGCCGCGTCAGCGACGAGAGGCTCTTGTTACAAGGCTCACATCTGTAATCTTCTTGGGGGGTGCGTGCGCCACCTGCATGGTCACAACACAAGCGGTTAGCCCCGTCGTTGCTCCGGTCGCGAATAATGCACTCTCGTATCGTAGCCTCTGTTAAGCACCGCCACCCCCCTTTACTGATGACAGGCATCCGGCGCCTCAAATGCGAAGCGGTGGATTAGTAACGCATAGATTATTGTCCGCCTACTCTTCGAAAGTAAAGCTCGGCAATGATTGTGAGATGGACAGCGTCCGTTGTCATAACAGACGAGGTACGTTTGTTTCGAATTTCCCGAACAAAAGCGTTTTTAATTCTTCAATGAAATAATTTGAGTGTATTTTATATAAACCGACACCATGCCACTACTAAAATTCCATTGTTCGATCTCCCTGTTATTATATTTTCCGATTCCCAAGACAATGTGATCGAGTGTAACTCGATAGTATATTTAGAAATGATTCATGAGATCCGCTATGCTTCCAATAATAAGTAAGTTCAACTTGCGATTCACCCAAACTCAAAACTTAACGTAACTACTATTTCTCTCAAGTTAATTTTGTGGTTTCTTCTTAGTTGTCGATTTTTTTTGCTGTTGTTTTAAATAACATTTTGAAAATTAATAATTTTATAGCCAATTGGTAAAAAAATATGTCCGAAAATAATGTTTTAATCGTCGGTGGAATGGTAAGGTAAATAAAGATAAATTTGAAAAAATTAAAAAAGAAATGCGAATAGAAAAGAGAAATAATTACCAACAAAAACCTAAGTTGGAGAAATGGGAGTGAGGGGTTTTCCTAGCACACAATTTCGTTTAACATCTATAAAACAAGCTAGCATATCTTCGTATAGTTACATTACACTATGTTACAGTAACAGATACATGCACGCCACATTGCGTTTTGGTTCAATGAACAACATACGTCCCACAATCGTACAGATAATCCATACCGTTGAAAACTTTGCGAAACCAAAATAGTATTGTACCTATGCGTCTCCATCGAACCATAACACAAAAAGCTAACATTAATTTAAATACAGAAACACAGAGCACAAATGAAGACATATACAAAGGTTAATAGTATATAATTATAATAATACATATATAATAATAAAATAATAGGTCACGTGATAATTGCCTCATACATTTGAAAACAAAAAAGTATTATAAACACCTAATTATGATATATAAACCTAATAATGACAGAGCAGAGAGGAAGCGGTGATGGTGGCATACGACAGACAGTGCATTAAAAATATCGTTTATCTCAATATATGTAGGTAATGCAATAAAATTAACTCGTTGCTAGACAAGCTGCCACTCACCTTGAGAAGTGCTCGCCATGCCGTCCGGAGTCAATGTGTTTTGGAGACCTGGAAGCAATACACAGTTACGACATCTATGTACACATAACAGAATTTAGAATAAACAGAATCACAAATAGTTGTTACCGACCAGTCAAAACTAGATACTTTTAATCGCAATATTATATTCTTATAAATACATCATCATTAATGGCCTTTAACAGTTTACTGTTGGACTGGATTTGAGCCTTGGCTTAGAAACGAAATTTTGATCTATTATACCACGCTGCTAGACCAGTTTTCGTTTCAATTTGTCGTTTGTTTGTAATACTGTTCTGTTCTGTGAAGTTCGCTTCCTTAGTCGGCTTAGATACCTACGAGATGTGTGGCATTGATAACCTTATCTAACCCAACATAATCACCAACAATTTCTATCGTTAATGATCTGGCGGACAGTACTATTACTCAATTTTGGTTAAAGCTCCTTTGACCGTAATCGCCTGAGAAAAGTTTATTTAAAATATAAACCTCGAATTTAAAGTTTGAAGTTACAATCCGTAACAGTATGACGTGAATTTGCATCACAAATCTGTCATTGTTACCAATAAGAACTGTGTGAAAGTTTTCGATAATTTCTTACCAGCTAACGATGGATGTAGATCCATGGAAAAGTTGTATGTATTAGACGGCGTGTAAAGTTTTGTATCCGGAGGCGGTATGAACGGGCCTGTTGGGTGCGGTGGTGGCGTACATTCTTCAGCATCAGCAGAGCTGCCATGAGACGGCGGGCCTCCCTGAGAAACAAGAATGTAGGTATTACAGAAAGTTTTTTTTTACATTTTTCTATGTATTTTGATTTCTATCTTTGACAGGTTTGTTAAAATAACATATGATTCGATGGAATAGGTGGCAATTGAGTAGACTCGTTATAAAATGGTAGGCGACTAAATACGTCTTTAGATACCTACAGGTGCTTTTATCCTAAATAAGGGGAAAGGGGACGGAATGAAGGAATTTCATAGCTTAACACTCCCATGAAATAGCAAGTTATTTACAGATTCTAATATCAAACAATTTCCTCATACTAATATCCATTTAAGACTTTGCATAATATCTTTTTTAGGGCGTACTATTTTCTTATTCAAGTAAAACAACATTTTCGCGAATGGTCCTCGCAAAAACGCGTTATTAGCGCAACTTTGGGGTCTTCAACTATTAGCTGTACAGCCAGTACCTACACCAATTTAACTTTGAAATAACTAAAGTTTTGTCCTAATAAAAATATACGAAGGTACTTTTGCGAGAATATCATCTCATTTTGTGGCTATGCTTCAAGAATTGTTTTTTTTTTGTAAAGGGACTATGTCAGTTTATATCTCAAATGTTACTTTTGTAATGATACGTAAGCTATTGAATTTAAAATGAATTTAGAGAGCTGTAATAAAATTTGTGGTCGCGCAGTGGTCGAAAGTCGATCATAATTCATTTTTTTAGCTTTTGCACACCTTCATACAAACCTTAATTGTGTTACATTTCATACTCTTCCTATGGTTCGTATAATTTTACTAAAAAGAGGTACAAAGTTTTACTTCATGTATTAATATAGAGACATTAATTAAAATAAAATCTAAGATTTTTATAATACTTTTAGACATTTATAATCATGTTTAATACTATCTATAATGATTTTTCTCATATAAAATACTCTTCAAAAAATCCCTCTTAGTGTAGTGGTTAACGATCCTAATTTCAGAATCAAATCTCTTATAAACTCAATTACTTGGTGAAATGGAACGTAAAATTTGCATTACATTTGTTTTTTTCTACTAGTACATAATATCATCACTATGTATTTGAAATTTTGATTTTTAAATACGTGTCTGAAATTATTTTCTAAGACAAAACGGTATACGCATACTTATCTAGCTATATGATCTCAAATTAAGTCAAAGTATCCGGCTGTCAGTCTAATATCTCGCCAGGTCATTAGACCAAGCAATGTTTATCAACGAGTTATAAAGAAACCGATACTCTAAACGTCATTTGACACCCCACTTGGTTCCGGGTACGAATTCTAGCGTACTAGACGACAAATACATGATATATGGACGCGAATTGGTCTGGATGCCGATTATAATATGACGCGAGTCTGTTACTAAGGCAATGACAAGATGATTTTTTTTTAAGGCCGCGATTGACAGCGTAGGGCCTATTTGGTAAGAGGCATTTTTTGTTTTTTTTTATTGTTGACTTATTAAGGAGTTTGAAGATGTTGAGAATGAGTGAATAAGGCCGTGGGTTAAATAGTTTAATGAGTTGGAGATGTAGGGAGGGACGTATGAAACTATGTTAAGTTAGCTTTTGTCCTTAGATAGTCATCCTAACAGTTAATTGTAACGTCGTTATGTTTCACAAAATAAAACTGATTTATGTGAGACTTTCGCATTATATGAGAAATTAACTGAATATATTTCTTTCGTTTTATTTTCAGTTATTGTTTTAGATTTGAGTATATTATAAACTTTGGGATATTGAATATTAAAGTTATTATTAGTTTATCCGTATAAAGTATAAAGCAATCTATTATAGTAACACGAGAATGCTTAGTTCAGCTAAATTGGTGTATTTTGTAATGAAATGAATGACAAATATATCAAGAATTTGAACGTCAGCTATATATTAAAGTAAATATTCCCAAATACTAACAGAAACCTTTAGTTTAGATATTTGTTTTGTTTTTATGCAGTTATTTTATGTATCAACTGTTTTGTTATGTAAACAAGATAACTTGTATATTAAGTAATATAATCAAAATATCCATACTATTATTCCGCTGCACCGATTTCAATGTTATTTGGCATGGAGACACTTACTTTGAATCTTGAGTTAAGGTAATACTTTACTGTGAGAATACCTTTTATAAAATTGAGATTTCAAAAGCAGGCAGATCTGAAGTAAATTTTGAACAAATTTTCATTACCTACGATAAATGTGAAATCCTGTAAATGTTCACAACTAAAATGATAGTATCCAACTCACAAGTTGTCTGTGCAGAGAATGAGGCGGCGTGTCATCCGTGCTCCTGTCTATATCCGTGTTGGATGGACAGATCATGTCCAGGGGCTCATGCTTCACGTCATCTATGAGCCTCGGTGATGGAGACGAGCTGCTATTAGAGATACCATTCCCATTGTTCCCCGACTCGTTGTGGGAGCGCGAATTATTATGGTTCTTGTTCGTTGAGAAATCCGTTGCGTGGATTTGCGGTTGTTCGTTGTTGTTGTCGTGACGTGGGCGCTTGATGACGTCAGGGCTGTTGTCGGTGCTGCGGCTGTGTCTTCGTGGTGGCAGCGGTGTGCGACGAGGGATTGGCATGCTAGGAGACGGCTGCAGTAGAGCCTCTTCCAAGCGGTCGTAAGATGGCGTGTGGGGGATCTGCGCGCTGATTGAGTGCGGTGGAGTGTGCGGCGAGGTTGTCGAAGGCGCCCGGAATGGTTGTAGCAACGTCTGAGGGAGAGATGCTGTTATAAGTAAAGTAGTTGACTTGAACGAATATTACGAATCAATAAGGAATTATATACAGTTATATCGCTAAGGTAGATTACTCTAATTTATTTTCTTTTATCTGTGGAGAGAAGTGTCAGAAAGATAGTTGACCTTTATAGTTAGCACGAACGGGCCGGGTAGAATATTCTGGATCGAATTTTAGTTTAGGTTCGTTCGTTTCGATAATAGCAGAAAGATTTCAACATCATTATCATCAAATGCAAAAAATATTTACAAGGTAGTTGAGCCACGCTGATTTCAGAACGAACGAACCGGCTCGATCGAGGCGGTACTACCCTCGCACAGAAGATCAACTTTAAATGACAACATTCGTGCTGTCGTGTTTCCTTGGTGATTGCGCGACTGGCCCAATAATGGTCTGGGTCACGATGCTGCATTGTTGCATTGTCTGTGTTCGCAATGAGTATGGTGACCACCACTCTTGGATTCTGCTTATGCTTTCCATCAGGCAGAGTAGAGTGATTTTGGCAGGGCCATGCATAAAAAAAGTTACTATACAAATCCCTTGGCTTTGGTATAAATATTTAGATTTTAGAACTAGAAGAGGCCGGTATTTCCTAAGACTACTAGAATCTAGAATGTTCTATACATTTCTTTTTGTTTAAACAGCTCTCAAGATAACATAATTATTCAATAGTTAATATATAATTAGGTTACTTAGATATATTTCGTATAAATATTAAATATCTACCAATATGTATTTACAATTCAAATACTGTTAATGAAACAGGTGTTTAGCTAAAATCCTTGAAGCCGTATTTGAACAATATTAAAAAAAAAACTATCGGTAACCTTGTGGTTTTGTGTTGCCATGTAATAAGTTAACATCTCCATTATTGAGAAAGGTTATTCTCGAACATTTTTTTTAGTTTAAATAAAATAATTATTTCAATAATGTGTTTAATTGTTGCTAAGTTGTAATAAGTGTTAATTCATAAAACTCGATGGATTTTTAAAAAGTTATGAAGTTTATTTATGAAAATACGATCTTTTTTATGAAACCAACATTAAATGAACTATATATTCGTTGGTAACATACCTAAAATTAGATTAATTTTAATAGGGATTTTTTTAAACATAACTCCTGCCCTAGGAACATATTATCTTAAGTCGCGGGGGATGTAGGTACATGAAACAGACCCAAAGAACTCCCAGACTCAGATCACCAATTCGTGGGTTACACAAAGTGTAGTCCCATGTGAGGAGGTGACCGCTTAAACGCTAAGCCATTCGTGCGTCTTCAAAAAGGTTAATATAAAAAAAGCCGTCTTAAAAAATATTTTTTTAGATATACTGTCTTTAGTTTTGCTTACCCCTTGAGCATTCTCGTTATGCGTGAGGCCTGACACGCGGAGCACCTCAGCTGTCTTCAAGAACGAGGAGAGACTTCTCTGGTGCACGTTCACCTCGCCATGGTAGATGAACTCCACTAGTGCTTGAAGATCGGTGAACGCGACGTCTTGGAGCACGATCACGGGGTGTTTGCAAGGGGTTGACTGGAAGAGATTTGAGGGTTAATGGTGGATACAAATGAGGCAGAATAACGACTAAATATCTAAACATTATTCAAGTTTGCCCACTATTTAATAAAAAAAAAAAAAAAAAAAATAATATATATATATAAGAAACGACAAAAGGCTATTTTTTTAGTTTGCTTTTATATTTTATTGCCTAGCAAGAATTAAATTAGTTTTTTTACAATGTTCTTAAACACGAACATTTACCGATTACTAAGTTCACAAGGTATCCATATTAAACATTGCGCCATTTACTTTTTAACACAATATCTAAATTAATTATAAATTACACATTATCTTTTTTCTATGTGTAATTACAAAACAGAATATTAAATTAAAAAAGTTAGTTAAAAAGTTAAACCAATTTAATACTGGCAGCTTAAACGAGATCCGAAAATATCCAATATAATGTTTCATGCATTTAAAATTCGAATGAACGAATTCGATAAATACTCCAAGTTAGTTTAAAAACATTTGTACTAAAACGGATTTGGTCTATGACTTTTTGAAATTCTGCTAATTGAGTTTTTATTTATTCAGACCATCGACAACATATTTTCACGATTTGAAAGGTTATTTTTTTGATAGGAAACTTTTTCACGGATACTGAATTATTTTGCTGTGAAACGTTCTGTGTAAGTTTTATTCCACTTTTGTGTTAGTGAACCACCAGTAAAGGACAAAAATTGTAGATGTAATATATCTAGTCTAATCTGAATATTGTTTTTATAAAGTACTAGTTGACCCACGCAACCTCGTTTGCGTCTCCTATAGCCTGTAGCGTAATAATTTTCCCCCGTTTTTGAAACATTCTTCGATGGTACTCCGCTCTTTTTGGTCTAACCGTAATGATATATAGCCTATAGCCTTCCTCGATAAATGGACTATCCAACACTGAAATAACTTTTCAAATCGGACCAGCGGTTCCGGAGATAAGCGCGTTCAAACAAACAAACTCTTCAGCTTTATAATATTAGTTTAGATTTGTTATATATAAGTGTATTTTTAAAATAAGAAATGGAATATTTTAGATTATTAGTTTAAATGAGAAGTGTAAACTCTTCATCAAGATCCTATCGTGTAAAAAGCTCTCTTAAGAAATGTGTAAACTTTGACGTTCACAACAAAACATACACAATTACCGCCTTAGATTGACATTATACGCCTCCAAAGTTGGTGTCCTAAGCCTGTCTGATACGATACGTCATCTAAAGTTTTTGGCTAATGGTATATTCCACGAATGAAGTCTTCAAAACTCAATATTACTTTGACTTAGCTTAATTGCTTTTAAAAGTTGTAACGCACTTATATAAAAAAACAATTAATGTACACTATGTTTTGAGCGTCACTTCGATCGTGTTTATGTACGTCTAGCATTGATATACAAAAAACCGCCAAACTATAGTACTAGTCTTTGTATCCCTTGGAAACAGGTTTTTTTCTGGATAAATGATAGAGGAGTTCTTTAAGGCCACAGGTAAAAAAAATACAAATTTTCACTATGAACGGTTAATTTTTGAACAAATTCGTATTAATACCTATAATATTAGTTATGATTAATAGTATATTAAAATGTGTTATGTTTCTTATACGTAGGTTATCAATCTAACCAAAATAAAGTGAAAAGATAAGCGAAAATCTTATTTATAATGTACTACACTATTTCACGATCACTTGTCAAGTCAGGTTGGCCGAGTGGTCTAAGGCGCCAGATTTAAGCTCTGGTTCCCGAGAGGGAGCGTGGGTTCGAACCCCACACCTGACAAAGTGTAACGAATGTCTTTTTGCCTTTTTTTAAATTTTTTGGCAAAGTAATTTGTAAATCAGAACCATAAATTTTTAGATAATACATTTTTTATTTTAGTAGTGCCCTCTGTCGGTTGCTCTGGGTACTAAATAAAAAACCAAATTTGCGTAGTAAGAAAAACTATATTTACTTCACAAAATAACTAATAAGTACTTAACAGTTCTTGAAAGCAAAAGTATGTAAGTATGAGTATTAAAATACTGCAACGAATGACGTGTTTCCGTTAGTCAATAACACGTCTGAGAAAATGCTGATTCTTGCATGAATCTTGGGTTTCGTAACTTGTATTATAAACATTAATTGTATATTTTACTTGAAACGAATTCTCGTGTATTGGAAATATTATAATAACATCGCAACGACAATTTTACTTAATCGCAGAATTTTCCACGGTAAGACTAGCCTATTTCTGCAGTTTTACACTTACTGTCACCCTCCAAACTGACCTAGAATTAGAGTATTGTACTAAAGTTGTATAAATATGCAATGTAGAATAGAATAGGATAGAATAAACTTTATTGTACACCAATTAAAAAAGAGTTTAACAATATAATAACCATGTACAAATGGCGGCCTTATCGCTGAAAAGCAATTTCTTCCAGGCAACCTTTGGATTGACAAATCGACTGAAGGAACACTAATTATAGGCAGTTATGGTGATAAAAAATAAATACGGAATAGTTCACATAGAATTACATAAGTAAAAACATAGAGATTATATTACACATTAATACTAATAAATAATAATAAAATAAATAATAAAACATTAATACAAATGTATTTTAACATAAAACGTATAATTTCAGAAAACATTAATTTACATTACGTGTTTATTTGAGAAAAGAAAATACCGCGAAAAACGCTTACAACTGTCATGGCGACTTATAGTAATCGCGACGCTACTTTGTGTGAATCAACTATTGGTATTAGAACTATTTGAAAACGGGTAATGTAAGTAGGAATAATTGCAAAAAATTATAATTACTTTTTAATAGTAAATAAATATGAAAAAACCTACGTCAAGATCGGTTCACCCAGTAAAAAGTTATAAGGTTCATAATATATTCATAAAAAATAAAATAGTCGAACTGATAACCTCCTCCTTCTTTGAAATCGGTTAAAAATATACCGCAAACTATCGATGTAAAAAGGCAAAACCTCAATAGATAGTGGTTTACCGTTTTCTGACAGTTGTGACGTTTCTATTCCTAAGTTCTACAAACCTAACATTTAACTTAAAACATTGATTAAAGTTCGATTGACTTTAGTCAATTTTCCACGACAAAGTTATTTTTGCTATAAAATTAAAAAAATAAATGTCATTGTGTTAAAATCTAGAGACATTTTTTTTTTAAATGTGTTAAAATCTAGAGCCAATTTTTTTTTTATGTATAATGGTTTTACTTTCTTTACTTCATATCCTTCTAGCTTTCGCCCGCGACTTCGCTCGCATTTAATAAAAACTATGTTACTTCTAGTACCTTCTATAATACCTATGTGTAAAATGTTTCATGATGATCGATTAAGTAGTTTTAACATTTATAATATTAAAGTATGAAATAATGAAGTGTGTCATTAAAATAACTTTATTTAAAACACGAAGTAAAAGCGATCGATTTATATCCATTTCATTATTTACAATTTACACAAAATTTTTACACTATAATTGTACTATCATACCTTATAATAAATTAAGTAAATTAATTCGTTGTTACAATCAATTTTTGATATGTCGAATTGTCCGATGAACATTAGCGCGCCATAGCAACTAAACAAAACACTACACAATAATAATACGTTTGACATTTGCTCCTATTGCTAGAATTAAATGAGTTCTTCGTACTACAAGAGTATAATGATCCATTGTCAATTAAGAAGTATGAAACAAATTATTGTTTATGTTTAGAAGAATAACAAAAATTGATATGGTAGAATATTAATCTGTAAGGATTCTATAGCGTTATAACTTTAAAGAACTATTAAAAGAACAAGTAATGAATACTTTATTTAAAAAAAAACCTGACTGCGTCAATCAGGGATTTAAAAAAAATAAGAATTGCTTTTTATTTTGATGTACTACGATGACCCATTTAGGCTCTAGGCTCTAGGGTGTGCTAAAGAAATATACATACATTCACTCGATGAACATAACCTTAAATGAAAAAAAAGGGCGCGTAATGTTATGACATATTTCTTTTTGATTGGTAACTGAATTCCTAATTTAAATTTGACTGATAGCTCCATAATTTTGTGTTATTATAAAAGTAACTAAATATATTTGTTCTGATTAGTCCTAAGATATAATAGAAGAAATAGTGTTTAATAATGCTAAAAGGTTCTAATATATATTATTTTCAGTTATTATATGAAGAATATGAAGGGATTACCCAATGATTAAAGTGGTTTACCTTGTCCATATGCAAAATGAAATGTGTCATCTTTAAATTTGTATTTCGAACACCGAAATTTATTCCTGTTTTTTAAATAATGTAGATATACTTACTTCTTACTTTTTTATTGGCAAATATGTAATAATATGTGACCACCAACCTTCAACAATTCTCTAAAATAGGGGCTGCATGCGGACAACACGACCCTGTGTGCTTTAAGGCTGTTCCCATCACATGCCAGTGTGACGTCCACGAAGTCCTCGTCATCCCGAAGGTTCTCGAAGGCGCTGGTGATGGAGCTCTGGTAATTGTTCCAACGTAGACAGAAATGTTGTGTGTCTCCCATGGTTACGGATTCATGTGTATTGTGGCGATCTGTAGGAAGAAAGTTCTGTTTAAAATTTGAAGGAAAAGATTAATTGTAGGCTCTCTGACAAGTTTTTAGTATACAATAATATGGTATAAAAAAACTTATTTACTATTGTCATGTCAAATTAAAAATTGAATTAGATATCTCTTTATTTCATACGCTCGATTATAAATAATTCGAATTTGTGATTCAAATTTAGAATAGATAGTTAACAAATACAAATTCGTCGAATGTAAATTTTAATTTAATCCGTCCCATATATGACTTTTTTTTTTTTTTTTTATTGAATAGTTGGCAAACGAGCAGACGTATCACCTGATGGTAAGCGATTACCGTCGTCCATGGACACCCGCAACACCAAAGGCGTCACAAGTGCGTTGCCGACCTTTGGAGGGTGGGAAAGGGGATGGGGGGAGGGGTTAGGGTATGGGCCTCCGGTATCCTCACTCACACGGTGAAACACAGCGCAAACGCTATTTCACACCGGTTTTCTGTGAGGCCGTGGTATCACTCCGGTCGAGCCGACCCATTCATGACGAAACATAGCTCTCCCACGGTAAAAATGTACTGTAATGACTCTTAAATTATGCTGTAAAAATGAAGAAACCTAAAAAATAACAAAATATTCCAATGTTACGAAAAGAAAGGAAATTAACATTTTGCCTTGAAAGTGTAAGGTTGTTGTACAGTAATAACATATATTATGCTCATTATAATGTTTACATTCAAATTAGCGGGACTTTGATTGCGTGATGTTTGAATAGTATCCAAATAGTTTAGCTTTTGTTCGCTAGATGGCGGTATGTCATCCCAAAAATTACTAAAGCCGTTTTTAGACCTAAATCTATTTTTCAATTATTCAAAGTAAATAAACTTCGAGGTACATAAATAACTAATTATAAGAATGTCAATATTAATCAGGCACATAATTCACGTTTTATCGTGACAATAGGCAATAAGAACTCATAAATATAGGGCACATAACACAACAATAAACAATCTATGACATGAGTGTGTTAACGAGATTTTTTTTATCTCCTTTCGACCTATTTTATAATCGCTACTCATTATTATTTACAAAGTTTCCTTGGAAATAATATATATTATAGATTAATAAGACGTAATGTTATCTGTGGTTAGTTAGATGCCAATACAGGGACATATTTCTTATACCCTAAGGCCACGGGGTATATCTGAGACCATGCGTCTCTTGGGGCACTGTTTTTCATACACCTCAACTGCTAAACGAATTTTATAGGTAAGCAAACAGTTATTTTATAGGTAGGTGTGTCTAGACTGGCACATGACTAATTTTTATCCCGCCAAAATTACTTAAAGGCGCGTGAAACCCCGGACGAAAGTTTGTGGTCATAAGTTCTATATCAGTGTCCAGACAGTCCTTAATGTGACCTGACGGAGGTCGCAAGAGAGTTACGACCACGTTTTCATTTGATTCACAAGCAAATAGCTTTTAAGTTTTCTTTCCTCATTTCATTAATTGTATAGCCTTCTTGACTTTGAGAAAGTTTCAAAGACTTCTTATATTGTGAATTCGTGTAAATAGAAAACTTTGGAATACTGCATTTGTATGGATTTTTGATTTGAGAATGGTAGTTTATTGTGTGCTAGTTCATGGTCATTGTACAGTTCTTTAATATACATTTATATAAAGCTTTTGCTTGCGGTTCCACCCGCGTGTGTCTCTATTATAGCGGTGGAAAGTAGCCTATATCCTTCCTCAAGAAACAAACTATATCCATGCCAAATTTCATTAAAATCGGTGCAGCGGTTTAGCCGTGAAAGGCAGACAGAGTTGCTATCGATCAATTTTTATTACTCGAATAAATTCCTCAATTGTCATGTTAATAAAAAGCTCGCTTTATTTTATTCCATTGTTTAATTTTAGGTTTTAATGAGGTAATTAAATCAAGTAAATCGTTATATTCCACAATATTGAACTAAATAATTAGTGGGATGTTGTCAATAGTGATTATAACAATAGTTTGACCGCTGGGGGGTGGGTCACCCTTCCTCGTTCCGGCCGCTCAACAGGTGGCACACTCTTAACCATGAAAACCTCCTCTACGTAGTTTGAATCGACAGATTTTTAGCTGTTTGCTATACATTGCTGTGACATAAAGCTAAGGTATCTGAACTGATAAATATTTAGTAGTAATGTAAATTGAACAAACACCACTCAACTTATGATAAACGGTTTTATCGTTTGAAGTTGTTACATTGCTGTTGAACACCTCTAAAGCCTCGTGGTATCACTATCAACTGGTTAATTCGTGTCGAAATGTAGCTTTAATTAAACCTCACGTTGTTCATTTCGCTTAAATTCTGATTAGTTGCAGATCTAACAGTGTTTATTAGAAAACTAACAATGGGGAATGACGTCAACTAAATATTAACCAATTATAAATAAATAAAATAAATATTCAGGACATCTAACACACAACGCTATCTAGTCCCAAGCTAAACAGAGCTTCTGTTATGTGTACTAGACCACTGATATAAATACTTATATACATTTTTTTGTAAATACATACATATTATACTTAGAAAACACCCAAACTCCGAAACAAATATTTGCAGATCATACAAACATTTTGGTCCGGACCCGGGAATCGAACCCGAGACCTCAATCTTAGCAGCCGCTTACGCTACCATTACGCCACCGAGGCAGATTATACAAGATACTAAAGTATTAAGCGATTGTAGAAATACAGTTAGTACATCTTAGCTTAATTAGATTTTTTGTCAATACGTGACTTTTAATGAGCTGTTATATAATTAATCACGCTCTTCTTGACCTACGATGCATATTACGTAGTGTGGCGTTTAGTCTTAGAGTTTTATTTATATAATTCGTGTTGAAACGATAATGGTTGATAAAAAGTGATAAATAAATTATGTTACTTAAATTTACAATCGTATGATAGAGAGAAAATACTGTGTGAAATTATATGCCGGCAAAACTAAACTCGAGTACAATATGACTAACTTAAGCCTTCATACTGGTATAGAGCATTACATTATGGAGTAGCTATACCGTAAGCGTTTCGATTCATCTGTCAAAGTATATGACCAAATGGGCCTATGCATTACACTGTTATGCGAAGAATGTGTTTATCTATGCGTGTGTGTAATCGTGAATGTTTTCTTCAGGATATTGTTTTTGTATGCGTGTTTAAAATACGTATGTGTGAAGAATTCCTCTAACATATGCACTATAGTATTCTTCACACACTACGGTCCATTGGCCTGTGTAGCTCCATGCATACTGACTATCTAGTTCTAAATATGTATTAGTAGTATATTGCTGATAAACACCCGAGCCCATATACCTTTGTCTTTCAATCTTGTTTTTGTTCTTTATTAAATAGGGGGCATACGAGCAGACGTATCGCCTGATGGTAAGCGATTACCGCCGCCCATGGACACCCGCAACACCAGAGGCGTCACAAGTGCGTTGCCGGGCTTTTAGGAAGGAGTACGCTCTTTTTCTTGAAGGTTTGAAGGTCGTATTGGTCCGGGAACACCGCAGGCGACAGCTCATTCCACAGTTTTGCTGTGCGTGGCAGAAAATTTCGGGAAAATCGCACAGTTGTGGACTACCAACCATCTAGATTCTAGATGATGGGGATGCAATTTCTGTCGCGTTGGACGACGGCGGAAAGATGCGGCAGGGATCAATCCGAACAATTCCTCGGAGCACTCCCCATGGTAAATGCGGTAGAAGATGCACAGCGAAGCCACATCTCTACGCAGCGCCAGAGAGTCCTTGGATGGCCCTTTTTATCGAGGAGGAGCTTTATACGATCACCGTGCGCTCCATAAAAAATAATATGTGACATGAATGGTTTTAAAAATTAAAAAAAAGTCAGCATAATAATGTCTGTCTTTTAAGGTGGGTTCACTATAATCGTTTTGATGGTAAACAAATTTGTTACCGCTACAGGCAATAGGAGGTGCAAGTATCAGATAAATTGAGGATTGAACAACTCTAACTTTGTAGTCAAGAACACTAGTCTATTGGTGCCAAATAAATTAGTGCAAAATTTAACCTTTCAACAACTCATAATGTCCCACTGCTGGGCTCGGGTCTCCTCTCAGGAGAGGATTAAGGTCATACGTCCCTCGCTGGCCAAGTGCGGGTTGGGGACTGGCAAGACAACGTTGTGGCTACGTAATATTGCCGTTGGATGTTTTTAAACGGCTCAAAGGCCTCCATCTAAGCTTCACGACTGTTATCCTACGACAACAACCGAGACCGACTGCTTAACGTAACCTCCGAATCACGGCGACGCTCATGGCAACAGGCCACCAGCGGTCACCCATTCAGGGATTGACCGCGCCGTCGTTGCTTACCCTAAAATTTAACCTTAAATAACCGAATTTGTATAACAGGTGTGTTGTATGTGATGTCACAAGTATTATATATGTATGTATATATATATTTACCAGCGTTTTGATAACGTTTAGAGAATCTATGTTTAGTGTGGGTTTTGTGCATTATCATAGCGGTTCGGTGCACGGGCGCTAAGTATGTAGATAATGAAATACGCGAAAAATTTGAAGATAATGTTTTGGGAGATATCGTTCTATCTACACCCAAATTAAGGTAAGCTTGTCCTATGATTTCAGAATGTAGGTACGAGTAACAGTTTTAGATTATTTTTTTACACCATTTTCGTCTCAGAAAATTGTGTAAAAATAATGCTGCTGTATAGGAGACACAGGAATCTTAATCTAATTGTTCCTTAAACCACTTGGTTACAAATACGACTACCCGACATTTTAGTCAATAGGGCTGTCACTCACACCCACATATCTCCACCTACATCATCTTCCTAGCCTTTATTATTCCCAAGATTATTTGGGGTCGGCAACTAGTTCAACCGGTTTTACCTGAATATCAGTTTTTACACAAAGGGACTAGCATCAGACCTCCTCAACTTGAGGGTGAATTAAATTCGAAGGTTGTAGTTCAATCTTAATAATAATATATAATATATAATACCAATCGCCTTAGATGTTCATGACAACTGGGACTCCGAGGCACAGGCGGGAAACACCGCCATCTTCCATACTGCTGCGATTAAGAATTTCCTTGTAAGAATAATCCAACAGCAGTCCGACCCGGGAATAGAACACGAGACCTCTCGATCTGCAGTCACTTATGCTAACCACTAGACCAACGAGGCTGTCAAACACATACACTAAGGAAATAGAATACTCTAGTTTCTAGTCTGATGTCTTTTGATCGTACACCTTTGAGTGGTATAGAAATCTGGTGAGGTAGGCACATACAGGGTTCCACATTCAAAATATACATTACACATAATTACATACATAAATAATTAATAGTGTAGCGTGGATTCATAGCCTAGTTAATTTACGACTTAAGCTTTTAATCTTCTCTTTCATAATATTTCTAGTTCTAGTAAATCGTTTATAAAATATCAAAAATCAATATTAACACCGACCCCTAGAATTCCCACTATTCCGTTTCTTGCATTCAAACCAACAAACTTCCATCAGAAGTTATGCCTCCACATTGAACCTTAGACAAGTTACTATAAAACCTATTTTGTATAAATCCGGCTGCAATACTAAGTGTGTTTGGCGGCTATGTTTGGAAACAAGTGAGACAATAAGAGTTCTTGAATATTAGTTGACATTGTACAACGCTAGGTAATCGGGTTACGTGAATGCCTTAAGTGAAAACACGCTATTATGGGTAGTGCTAGTGTTTTGTCTATATAAGGTTCATTTTTTTAGCTTTAGATGTTTTTCTATTGATTTGGAGTATCTACGTCTATGGTGCATACATGAAGTGCCTTTGATTAGCTTTAAAGACGGTCTAGACAATAAAACTAAGTAATTTGAGCGTAGTTTTAAGCTGTCACCACGCCGTTTTCTATTGCTCTGAGTTCATGCGTTCAAACTCCACATGGAACAACGCTTTCTGCTATCCACAAACTGTTGTTCTGAGTCTGGGTGATCGTTTCATATAAGTTTGTAAAGCGCTCCGCGATACAGGATTTATTCCAAATACAAGAGTTGTCTTATTGGACTAGTATGGCCAATCTCATGAAGAAGAACCAATTACCTGACCCGACATTCCAGGACAGACTATCCTGGCGCTGAAAGATAAGGAGAGCCAACCCCACCTAAGAGCAAAGGAAAAGAAGAAGAGGTGTCTTGAAAAAACTACTGTGTCCTTCCACACTCTGCTCTCGCTTATTGTTATACACACCCAGTGTTGATGAGATAAATTGTGTAAAAATTTGGACTCAATAGATGGAGCAGTTTTAGAGAATTTGCAGCGCACACAAATCAACATAAATTTATATATTACTAGCCTAGTACTACCCATAGTACAAGCCCTGCTTAGTTTGGCACTAGACGGCGTTGTGAATCTAATGTCCGAAATATTATTCCTTGGCTAAAAATATATTTTATATTCCAGAATAAAGTCTAAAAATGAATCAGCAGTGTAATTTTAATTAATATACAATACTAATTGACAGGAAAATACATTATTACCTTAGTGATATATTAGAATAATTTCCTAAAACACCATTATGTTGTAGTTAGGGAAATGAGAGAACATTTTTTTTTCTATGGTTGGTAAATTAACTACTATTAATCAATTTAATATTTAAAATATATGTATTACATTACGTTTGTGGCTTAGAAACTCTTTCCTTGTAAATTTATATTAATTAATATAATTATACTCGTAGTTTGCAATATCATTTTAGGAGAGGTTTTTAGTTGTACAATATTTATGCTTTTGTAATTTATACTCTCGATTATTAGCATTTGGTAGAACTTGTTGCAATACATACTAGAATTAAACTCACTTGTACTTATTCTACTATTTAATTTTAAGTTTACACCTGTCCGGTTTCGCCTTATGATATTATCAAAGGTAATGTAATAATAATATAAAAATAGTAGAATAAGTACAAGTTAATTCTAGAATGTACTGTACTGTACGAGGTGAACTAACTCGTACGAGACTTGTACTGATATATTAATGTTATATGACGTACGTATTTTTGTTTAAAAAAAAACACTTTTACCGTGGGAGAGCCATGCTTCGGCATGCATCGGGCCGGCTCGACCGGAGTGATACCACGGCCTCATAGAAAACCGGTGTGAAACAGCGCCTGCGCTGTGTTTCACGAGTGAGGATACCGGAGGCTGTACCTCAACCCCTTTCCCTTCCTCATCCCCTAAAGGCCGGCAACGCACTTGTAACTTCTCTGGTGTTGCGGGTGTCCATGGGCGGCGGTAATCGCTTTCCATCAGACGATACGTTTGGTTTGAAAAAACAAACGGGGTGAGCTAAATAAAACCGTTTAAAAAACACGTCATTCATTTTTGTCGTTAGTCAAAAAATGTTAATAACGCGAATAGTCTTGACTATCATCATAATGTCTTGTATTTGTTGAAAAGAAAAACAAATCATTTAAAATGAGTCTTTTCAATCACTTTCGAAAGGTTAACTTAATGACTCTAGTTGCGGTTCTAAAATGTCATTTCTACGGAGAAAAACCGGTATAAAACTCCATATTATATTTAATGTTTATTGAACGTATTTAATTTAAAATATAGAGACGCGTTTTAAACTTATAACCCATTGTGAATGACACATCTATATTATAAGTAGGTATATAAATTAAAATAAATCACTGAAATGTATGTTTTGTATTTCTGATCAACTACACCAAATTGCTATTATGAGGACAAGGTTTTAATTAAAGCAAATTATAAGAAAACCGTACGCTACCCATGAGAAACAGAGTCGGGCGTCATATATAATAAAAACAAGCTATTCGGAAATTTAGAAAATAATTACGAAAAACCAAAAATGGCGGAACGAAGTTTGCCGGGTCAGCTAGTATTTAATAATGAACAACAAATTAATGGCCTAAGGATCGTTCCAAGTGAGAGGCCTAGTCAACTGCGGTAAAATGGTGATAAAGAAATAACTTTTGGTTTTGTCATTAAAAATACATGTGCATACAAAGTCTCAATAAGTAATCGAAAACTTTGTTCAAATAAAACATAGTTACAATTAAAGCTGGCAATAAAACCGCGAAATCTTTACAAAACTGTCAGTTGACTTTTTAAACATGAGATTCAAAGGCAAAGGAAACCCAAAAAATCCTCAACACCCGTTCCGTAACACTTATAGGGAGACTCCAAACTATTTCTATTGGTGGACAAATTTCATTTACTATTACCCTTCAAAATGACACCTCTTGTAAATAGATGTACATATAAAAGTGTCAAAAGTGTGGATTTAAACAAAAACTAAATGTGAATAGTCACAAAGATAAATGACACAGTTTACACGAGACAAAACGGTTGTATTGAAAACCAACCGTTTGTGTAATATGGTCCAAGTTAAGAAATGCCAACCAAAAAAAAATCAATAATTTTTTATTTGAAAAACGAAATATAATATAAGAAAAATATAGTAAGTATATAAATCGGTTTGTAAACAGTCACAAAAATTATTATTTTAAAGGAAAAAAACATTAGACCACTTCTTTCAATCGGTGGGAATATAATTTAATATTATTTTTATACATATTTTTGTTGATGTGATGGCGCAGGTTAAATTTATGCTTTATTTCCATGGTTCTTGGTGGAATGTTTGAGATTTTCCCATTTTATATAAAAAATAAAACATAAATTTAATAATAATATAATCTAATCGTCATTCAAGGACACGATGAAACGATTTTTTAAGTTTTTAATAAATTTTGAAACTTTCTTCATTATTGTGAAAATTTCATAAAGGCTGAGTGCGTTTTGAGACATGGATAATTTCTGATGTAGTTGGTTTGATTGGTTGATACAAATATCTGTATAAAAATATCAATATCTGATTTTATTCAAACTACATTACTATCAAATATCTTTTGCAATATTTCTTATCTACACCGGATAGATTATCTCTGCACACATATTTAATTATTCGTTAGTATCAAATGTCTAATTTGCTAAGATGATAGTCCGAGTTGATAATGCATATCAATAATGATTGAATGTCACTAAAATGGGTTTAGTATTAAATATGCGCTTAATTAATGTATTTAAAAATTCTCCTCATGGTGGTGGACTAAGAATAAAGAGTGTCACTATTACGTGGGTGTCGTTAAAGAAGAATTAGGAAACAAACTAAGCAGGCTATGAGAATGCAAAAACCCAAATCTAACCCATCTAGTCAATAACCTGAACCGTTTTTTCTAAGGAGAGGCTTATGTCCAACAATGGACAATTATGCATTTATCAATAGTTTGGTTACCATAGTATTGGTTACCATAGATTTACCTAATTTAGAATCAGACGGTAGTTCATAAATAAATCAAGTGGTAAAAATGTTAGTCATTCAATAAGTTTATAACTTGGGTCACACCCCACTGGGGTTCGTTTTACACTGAGCGCGTTTCAAAGAATTGTCGTGTGGCACACAGCGCTAGTGGTCCTTAGATCACATTTACACAAGTATGTGATGTCAATAGTTCACTTAGGGTCTTTTGTAGGTTTTTTATATAATATTTAAATATAAATTATCTATGAGGTGAGGTTGAGACGTTATTGTAAGCTAGCTGACCCGCAATTATTTTGCACCTCTTAAAAGGTATATATTTCTACCGTTTGGCCATACTTTTCATTGGCACTCGGTTTCTGTTGCTCGAAGCGTGATGTTACACATCTTTTAGCCTACTTCGATAAATTGACTTTCTAACACTAAAAGCATTTTAAATTTGAAAGAGTAGGTAGGTACTATGTAATATTAATAAAATTTACTGTTTTAGGCTTTCGAGAATTTACACATAAACATAGTTTTTATAGTACATCGGGACTCGTAACCGTTCGTGGTCACAAGTGGTCACGAGTGGTCACGGGTAGTCATATTATAATTGCATTACATTAGCGTCAAAATCACTTTTGAGTATAAGTTAAGAAATATTTAAATTAGAAGATTAATTCATAGATCAATACAATTAAAAAGAGACTTGATTCTTCAAGCCGTTTAGGCTACAGATCGGTTCTAAGAAAATATCGTATATTATCTAGCTTTACCTGGTAATTACACAACACTCTTCTTTAAATACGTATAATATAATTTAATCAATCTAATAAAAGTAATTATCCATTTACTTTGAATCATATTGTCATTTTTTATATGGTGATAAAATTGTAATTAGTATTGTAGCGTATGCGACTTTTGAGTTTAAGAGTACGATACGATATTATTATTATTCTCTTTATTTCATTTATATACATATATACTTATTAATTACATTTTTAAATACATAAAAAGATAAACAATAACATATATTTAAAAATATAAAAAATAGTAGACCACCGGCTTCGGGTACAGGGACCAAGAAACCGGTGGTTAGGGCTCCAAAGACAGGAACCTCCTCACTATACGTGCCGCGTCAAGAAGGACTGCCTTCTGTATCACACCCTTGATCCAGACTTCTAACGTCAGTCTCTTAAGGTGTTGGTCGAGGCTCTTGGTTATCAATCCATGAGCAGACACGACTATCGGAACAATGATCACCGAATCCACATTCCACATATCGACAATCTCGTGAGATAAATCCAAATATTTTATTTGTTTTTCTTTTTCGACTTTCACGAGATTCTCGTCATGAGGAACGGCGATATCGACAATCATTGCGCGGCGTTCTTATTATTATTAAATAGATAACTCTATTTTAATACCAACATTATTATTACCTAGCTTCTAGAAGTTCGCGGTAAAAGTACTTCAACGTTTTAATCTTGGGAAAGCTTTCTTTGGTAGAATTAAGCCAGTTCGACCAGAAGGATACCACGGTCTCAGCAAAAACAAGTGTTAATTGGACCTACTTATGCAACAAGGAACCAATCCATACACATGCGAAAATCATAGAATTATCCTTATCTCCTTATAAATAGGCTTCCGATTTAGATTTTGGCATGTTAGTGGAATAATTCCTTGTTGCTTAAGTAGGTCCAATTGTTTCTTACTTTAACATTTCACCGAGTGATTGAGTTTATCGAAGCCCGAAAAAAAGCGGCCATATACTTATGACTCTTGGCTTGAAGTGTATAGTTTTAATTTGGGTTTTCAATATACTTAGACATGTAGCGGAATTTTCTTTACTTCGTAATATATATTACGCTTTAGCCCAATCCATACTTGGATACTGTGTGGGGGTTTGGGGTGGTGCTTGTAAGTCCCATTTGATACAACTGGAAAGGGCTCAGAGGTCTTTACTGAAGGTAATGACCTTTAGACCCTATAGATATCCGACTAAACAACTACATGAAAATTGCAAACTACTAACAATCAGACAATTGTATATATTCCAAATTATAACAAAACAACATAGACTTACTCCCTACAATGCAAATGAGTATAAAAGGAAACGTGTTATTGGCAATGTGTGCTTACCTGTCAAGTGTCGAACGGCTACGGCTAGACGACAGCAATCGTACAGGTCAACTTACTTATATAATAGGATAAATAAGATAATAAACATGCATCCTCTTGCTATTAGAGAATTTAAAATCAAAATTAAGAAGTGGTTGCTTCAACTAAACTACGATCAAACAGAAATGCTATTGCTTGCCAATTAATACTCCCTGTATCTCACAAAAGTAGACCCATACTGAACATCAACACACACACACACACACACACACACACACACATACACACACACACACACATACACACACACACACCCACACACACACACACACACGCGCGCACTCAAATATACAATCATAAATAAACTTAACCCTATAATTATTATTTTAATTCTTTTATTCACTAAGTGTATCAACTAAATTGTGAGAAGGCACTGACTTTTGTAACACAGGTTTTTACCTAGCTCAGAAGTCAGGGATTTCAGAGAAATTATGTAAAAAATAGTGAATAAATGATTATTATTATTATATTATTATTATTATTAATTGTAACGGGTTATACCGCTCGTGGTCACGGGCAG
Source organism: Spilarctia lutea (assembly GCA_916048165.1). Lineage (NCBI taxonomy): Eukaryota > Metazoa > Arthropoda > Insecta > Lepidoptera > Erebidae > Spilarctia > Spilarctia lutea. The sequence continues at coordinate 1,390,919 of OU696480.1, forward strand.
ACTAATCTCAGTCTATCCGTGACCACAAGTTCGAAATAAAAAAAAAAACGTTACTTTTTAAATAACTTTATAAGTAGTAAAATATAAAAAAATATCGAGGTAACAGTTTAAATAACTACGAAATGTACGCAATCATAGCCAACCCACGCAGTTTAAAAATAATTGTACAATTCATTATTATAACTAATATTTTTGGTTGTAATATGAACATGATATACAGTTTTCCTTAAAATATTAATTACTAGATGGATATGAAATATTATTATACTAGTTAGCATTGTACTAATACGATTTCAAACAAGCATATTTTCTATGAAAGATCAGCTCTTGCCATTGTCACACTTTATTGCTTGATGTTGAAACTACGAAGTAATGGTCACTCATCTTAAACTTAAATCACTTTGTATTTTTTTTATATAGGGGGCAAACGAGCAGACTTATCGCCTGATGGTAAGCGATTACCGCCGCCCATGGACACCCGCAACACCAGAGGCGTTACAAGTGCGTTGCCGGCCCTTTAAGAAGCAGTACGCTCTTTTAATAATTAACCGATCTATGGATTCGTGTGGTGATTAATTAAGAATACACAGTGTCTACACCTCTGTTTATCCCATGGGTGTCATAGGATGCTATTAGAAGACTAAACTATGAAGGACTACTCCACTACAAAGAGATGGAAAACTTTAAAACAGCAATCCAGCAGAGTATAGTAGAACGAAGTAGCCCTGCCAAAATGACTCACAGAATACCAGTGTGAAACAGTGCCTGCGCTGTGTTTCTAGGCCCATAGGTACCCCAACCCCTCCTCCGATCCCTTTCCATATCCCCCAAAGGCCGGCAACGCACTTGTGGCGGCGGTATTCGCTTACCATCAGGCGATACATCTGCTTGTTTGCCTCCTAATCCATAAAAAAAACTCTCTGAAAAATATTCTACCTCATAGAAAGCATAAACAGAATCCAAGAGCATAAACAGAATCCAGAATCCAATCGAAATACGACAGCACGTACGCTGTTATTTTACGTTGATTTTCTGTGCGCGGACGAGCTGCCCATTCGTGCTGAAATCAGCGTGGCTATACTATCTTGTGTCATTTTTTAGCATTTGCTGATAATGATGATGAAATCTTGCTACTATTATCGAACAAACCTAAACTAACATTTGACCCAGAATATTCCACTTACAAATTTAAGCACCAAAAGTAGATTGAAAAAATTGTTATTAACGCAAACAAAACCATTGCCGAAAGTTAGTATATTTATAGCTAGTAATTAGATGATTTACTATATATATATGTATAAAGTGACATTGGATAGATAGCCCATTCGTTATCAATATGTTTTTTTAGCAAACTTAGCGTTTTATCGGAGACCTAGGCGTCATGATAGCTTATCGTTTAGTTTAGGTTTCAACAGTTGCTAGTGCTGAAATATTATGTGTAGGTATAAAAAAATACAACCAATTGGGTCAGCTATGTATTGTTTACTTAATATTATATTATAATCAAATAACACAGGATGTTCCAATAGCGATAAATAGTTTTGAATTGATAAATAGTTTTAGAAAAAACTGTTTATTAAGATTATACTTTACCTATTATCTAAGTTATATTTATTTTAATCCGACTACGGCGAAAAATATAAGTGTTGGCAGTTTAGAAAGATTTGTACCTATAGTTTTTTTTTTATTGAATACGGGGCAACCGAGCAGAGGCATCACCTGAGCGGTAAGCGATTACCGCCGTCCATGGACACCCGCAACACAAAAAGCGTTACAAGTGCGTTGACGACCATTGGGGGATGGGGCGAGAGAATGGGGGGAAGGGTTTTGGGTTTGTACCTCCGGTATCCTCACTCACTCGGTGAAACCCAGCGCAAGCGCTATTTCACACCGGTTTTCTGTGAGGCCGTGGTATTACTCCGGTCGAGCCGGCCCATTCATGCCGAAGCGTGGCTCTCCTACGGAAAAAGTATATTCTACCCAAGCGCTTGAATTACTGAACCGATTTTAATGAAAGAGATGTCAATAGATTCGAAATAATTACCCGGTTGACATAGGCTATCAGTCATTCGCTGGGTTTTAGTTTTTTTTAAACTTTTTTTTGTTTGGACAATGGAGCGATTTTCTGGGAAGTAGGGGAGGGTTAGGTTTACAAGTAAGTTATAATTACATCAGCAATCTATAATTACTTACAAATAACAAAAACATTTTGCTGTTATATAAGAATATATATATTATGTGTGTAATTTGTAGACATGTCCCATTAATCGGATAATGAAAAAAAAAATTCAAATCGGACCAGCGGTTCCTGAGATTAGCGCGTTCAAACAAACGAACAAACTCTTTAGCTTTATATATTAGTATAAATTACATAAAAAAAACTTTGATTTAAACTTTACGCTTACAATATAAGTAACAAGTCAGATAATAATCGCTTGAATTTGTAAATGGTTTCCAAGAAACAATTGAGGCAGTATATACGTAATCAATCATTTACAGTGGGTTACTGAAATCTGATAGTGGTGTAGATATCTGTTAAAATGGTTTAGTAGATTTGATTCTTATATGAAGCAAATTATTTGTGTGGTTTAAAAGTAACTGTATTATGATCATTTGTTTTAAGTCTGATTCACAAGATGGTAGAGCCACGCTAATTTCAGCATGAATTTCGGCACAACCGACCCGGTACTTTTGAGCTACCTCGGTGGCTCAGTGGTAGTGAATAGGACTGCTGTGTTTGAGGTTCAAATCCTGGGTCGGACCAAATGTTCGTGTGATATGCAAATGTTTGTTTCGGAGTTTGGATGTTTTCTATGTATAATATGTTAGTATTTACAAAAAAAAGTATTATGAGTATTTACACAGTTGTCTAGAACCCATAACACAAGCTCTGCTTAGCTTGGGACTAGATGGCGTTGTGTATTAGATGTCCGGAATATTTATTTATTTATTTACTACCCTCTAACAGAAAACCAACTTGAAACGACAGTATTCGTGCTGTTGTGTGTCGTTGGTGAGAGCGAGACTGGAGGCTCAATGATGCAGAAGCATCTATGCAGACCGCCATAGTATGGGTCACCACTACTCTTGGATTCTGCTCACATGTTCTATCAGGTGGAGTAAATTTAAAGTATTGCGAAGAGAATCCAAAATCAATTTTCGAGGTATAACTTACTTCTTGCTACGTATCATAAATGTTGAAATGGGAGCTCAATTTAATACTTTTAGAGTTTTTTAAGCACAAATAAACCGATTTTAATCTATGCTAATATTATAAATCTGAAGAGTTTGTTTGTTTGTTTGAATGTGCTAATCTTGAGGAACCGCTGGTACGATTTGAAAAATTCTTTCACAGTTAGAAAGCCCTTTTATCGAGGAAGGCTATAGGCTATATATCATTAGCGGAGAAGAGACCAATGAAGAATGTTACAAAAACGGGGGAAAATTATTAAGCTACGGGCAATAGCAGACGTACACGAGGTTGCGTGGGTCAGCTAGTGTAAGTATAATGATTACAAAATAGTTTTACACAAAAATAAATGTTTAAAGATGTGAGATAATACGTGCATACACATTATGCATAAAAGATACATTTATTATCTTAATTGCAAAAAGTCTAAATTTTAGTCTCTAGTTTAGCCAAGTTTATCTCGGTTTGACCCGACTATCAAAACTTTATTACTATTAGGTATCGAGTGTGTCCCACTGAAAAATAATGTTTTTTTGTTTTCATATCTTAATGTTGATATCGTTTAGAGGTAAATGAAGGTTCTTTTGATAGTTGTAGATGTTATTTATACGAGTTTTTGAGTTAACAGGTTGATAATAATGTCAATAGAGGCTAGAAGAAGATTGAGACTAACTTATCATTATTTTTGTTAAGTATTAGCTGACCTCTCTAAAGCGAATAAATTAGTGCTATTTTAAGCAATATTTTTCGTTGATGTTCAGCTCCTTTTGGTCGTAGTATGATGATATAGAGCCTATAGCCTACTTCAATAAAGTGTGTGTGTATCTTATGCTAAAATATTATTTTAATTATCTACGTAAACATGACTTGAACTGACTAACTGATTAATGAATGCCAACCCAACCGGTACTTAACTTTTAACATCTGATGTTTTTCTTTTCCACAAAAAAAATTACAGATTTCACTCCTAAGGGGTTGAAATAAGCAACAACCGGTTGTGTGGAATACATTCCAGATTGAAACTGATTTTTTTCACTCCACTATTTTGACTTATTTCAATCCTGACCGGTTTCGCCCTATGACATTATCAAAGGTTACTTGTTATATGACAATTATTTACATCTAAGACCTAACAACTGTGGGTACGTGGAAATAATATTTTGACAGTGCAAGGAATTCTCCCCGAAAATGAGGAAATTGTATTTTGAAATATATCTGGTTGCATAGAAGTTGATCATCTTTAAAGATAGAAACAGAAGAAGAAACCTCTGACAATAACAAGTATTTATATAATTAAATATATGTATTATATTACTCTACAGTGTACATACTGCCAGTTGGACCCCAAGTCGTTTAATCATCCGATTCGGAAACGGATTTTGGTCAATGAAATCGGATTTTCTTTATTGTAAGCCGGTTAGGGTTGGTTACCAAATTTCTTGGGATGTCAGACTTTATACAGAGTTTATTTATAGTATAAACAAAAATATGGAAATTCCATGTCAAAGTTTATCCGTCGCCTTCTAGCTGTAAAGTTCGACTTGAAAAATATCCTTAAAATATTACAAAAATAATATCATTTATTCAGGAGATGCTATTTTTTAACCTTAAATTATTATTTAGGTATCTAAATGGATTGTCTGATCCATTTTTTATGTTGGTGTGGGCGTCATCAATATTATCAACAACCCATAACGTCCATATGCTGGGCTCAGGTCTCCTCTCAGAAAACGTCCCCACGCTGACCAAGTGCGGGTTGGGGACTGGCAAGACAACGTTGTGGCTACGTAATCTTGCTGTTGGATGTTTTTAAGCTGCCCAAAGGCCTCGAACTAAGCTTCACGACTATTATACTACGATTACAGCCGTTTAAAGTGGCGGCAAAGAATTTAGTGGCCAGATGTTGAAAATCATTCGATATGTTCAAGTTTTGACAGCATTTTTATTTTATATTTGTTCTATCATGTAATTATTTTGAGAAAGAAAGAAAGAGATAGATAGATAGAGAGAGAGAGAGAGAGAGAGAGAGAGAGAGAAAGAGAAAGAGAGAGAGAGAGAGAGAAAGAGAGAGAGAAAGATCAGAAGTTTGAAAATTGAGAAAAAGCAAAGAAAATGTTTACTAACCTTAAAAATATGTCTTGTCCTGTATTTTTGTATTACTTTGTGTAAACCTGAAACGAAAAAAACAATGTATTTATTTATTTATATTTGATATATTCTATGGCTTGGAGTTATAAAAAGCCTGTAGGCCCCATAGACATCTGTAACTCTATAGCAGCGGAGTCTTTGCGGAGGTCTGTTGCACGTCGCTCCGACCCCCAATAATCTTGGGAATAATAATGGCTAGGAATATATATCTGTTTGCCTTTAAAGATTAAAACAGAATAAAGGTGGGTCTCAGGTTTCTTGTTGACGGTAAGAAGTGAAGTTTTTAGGTTCGGGTATTTTCGTCAATAGTCGGAAATTCGAATGCGTGGGTTCGGTATAATCTGCCGAAAGTGACGTAGGATAGATAGGGCTGTCAGTTTTGAGAACAAGAAAATAAAAAAGTTTTTAGTTGTGTTTTTTAACGAATTATTTTTTTAAGAAAGTTGCGGTATAACCTATATTTCTTCTTGAAGCAAAACAAAGTGAAAATTCTTATATCTCAATTGGCAAGAATGCAGACCAGCATACGGGTTTTTTAAAAGTAGAATAGATATGTATTTATGTAGATAAAATAATATTCTTCTACATTAGTGGTAGTGTTAAAATGGGTAATTGTAGAGGACAGGTTTGCAGTTCGAACCCTGTTCAGAAATTAAATAATGTGAGGTAGAAAATTTTACTTTTGCGAGTAAAATGATAATTATTAAGTGAAAAGGAATAAGAAGTTATGTTTAGTTGTTAAAGTTTATTAGCTGACTGCTAAGACAAAGGTTGTGTATTCAATTCCCACTTAGTACAGTAGTAATAGGCTGTACTTATTTAGGGATCAGTCTACCGTATGTAAAACGATGTTATTATTATTAATATTTAATATTATTGTTTTGAAATAAATAAACAGTACATAACAAAACAAATTAGTGGCAGCCCTATTCGTAACCTACATTCTGTTCGTAAAAGTAGAAACCCCGAGATTACATATAACTAAAATACAGCCTTCATTCACAACGCATACGTATACAAAACGTGTCCAACACATAACTCACACATAGAACGACCACGTATGATTGGTCCACTTTCACTTTCGTACCGAGCCTACATAGTTCGAATTCCAAACGCAGCTTCACGATTGGACGTTTCGTCTTTGACCTTCCGCGCTATTGGAGGAAAACTCTCATATGTAAGCCTTATATTGCGGAAGTTAGGTTATATACGACCGGTGATGTTTAATGTTATTGTTTAGGTATTTTAACGCTGTATATTTTAATGGGTCTGACTTATCAAATATAAGGGACGGGTTTAAATTGTTTTCGTAATTTTCTCTGCTGGACTTCACATGTCTATAATGGACTGTTCACTTTTATTACTGGACCTCATAATCTTTATGAGTACCTTCATTTTTGAAAATGGAATGTTGCTGATTTAATAGGTTATTAATGTATAGAACTTTGAGTTCTACAAAATACTAAATTAGGTTTCTTTTTGTGTGATTATATGATTGTGTATGTTATTATCCAGTTACTGGATTATACGTTCAACTAGTCGTGCAACGAGTTGAATAACGTATTCAGGTCCATACACACATAAATTCATGGAGTCGAATGCTAGATGAAGACGATGTTCTAACTTCTCCCTTCTAAGGGGTGGCGGGGGGTATTCCAGTAAACCTTTCTCCTTAGAATTAGTGGAAGATGGGGTTTTTTTTTCTGGCAACATCACAGTGTCGGTAAAAACCAACAACACTACGGTTAAAGGTTCCCCTCAAAACTTCAATCTCATAAAATCAAAACCGTTGTTAAGATAATTAACTATTCAGTGTTCTGTCTCAGAAGCTAAATTAGTTATGTTTTATCTAGATAAAATGTAATATTCTTGACCATTTGAACCTCTCATACAAAAAGCACAAAATAAGCACGTGTTAACACGTCATCAATATTAAGTCATTTGACATTACCAAATGTTGCAAGCCTCAAAAATGTTTACACAACTCTATTTAGCTTGGAACAAAGCAGAGCTTATACTATGAAAGCTAAATTCCGAATCAAATTTTTGCAGATTATACAAACATATGGTCCGATTCGGGAATCGAACCCGAAACATCATATACAGATGCAATCGCGTACGCTGCCACTGTGTCAACGAGGCGGTATGATTTCAAGTGACGATGGATGGAGGAGGATGACTTCAGGGACTGGAATTGAAATGGGACCACACGGGAATCACCAGCTTTCAAATAAAAGAAAAATCATCAAAATCGGTCCACCTACTCGAAACTCGAAACTGAGGTAAAAAAAAAAAAAACATTCGAATTGATAACCTCCTCCTTTTTTGAAGTCGGTTACAGAAATTTAACCTAAATAATTCATTGATATAGAATTTGAAAGCCCAAAGTATAGCTCAATAGTACAATGGATTACACATAAAATTATCTATTAAAAGACTCTTTGAAATATATATAAAGTTCAATTTTTTTAGCGAAAGGTCAACTGATAAGCATTAGGAATCGTTAACTAGCTGATACCGCGACTCCGCTGACAATTCTGCGCAGTATTACATCACCGACAATATCTATATAACGTGCTATAAATATATATATGTGTTATCATTTTGTTTTGCGTACGTAGATATTCTTTAGATTCACTAATCTTCTTTTTTATTTATTAACTGATTGGTTTGGGATTTTACGGTTAATTTTAATATAATTTTAAACTAAGCAGACCTTGTATTATAAAACCAGATGGCTGATAAACGCAATTTTTTGACAATTTTTTTTACTGCAACACCTTCAATTAGAATGAATAATCGTGCTCTCAGACAATTTATGTCCATAATGAGAATTGAACCACCCTCAGTGGCGCAATGGTAGCGTATGCGACTGCAGTTCTTGGGGTCTCGGGTTCGATTCCCGGGTCGGACCAAATATTTGTATGATCTACAAACTTTTGTTTCGGAGTTTGGGTGTTTTCTATGTATAATATGTATGTATTTACAAAAAAAGTATATATGTAATTATATCAGTTGTCTAGTACCCATAATACAAGTTCTGCTTAGCTTGGGACTAGATGGCGTTGTGTGTTAGATGTCCGAAATATTTATTACTATATCTTTCAATTAGTGTACTTTACAATGTGAATACAAAATTATATCATAATCGGTCGAGTTATTTATTAATCGTATATTAAATGAGAGTAATAGTTGTAATCTTTAATAGCATTCTATTTTCCGTAATAGTAAAATAAAAGTAGATAGGAATTATGAACGTTGGTAACCCCTTGTTATCAAAAGACACGTGTTCTTATTCTGTACCGGTATTAAAAGCGGTTACTTATCAATCAATAAAAAAAAAATACAGGAGCACTCAATTGACAGCTTCAACTCAAATTCTAAATTCAAACCAAAAATTTGAAAGTTCATTAAAAAAAAAACTTTTCTTTCGAATCTAGAAGACAAGTCACTATCGACCATAAATTATTTCGTTATATTTTTTTCTCTCCTCTAGTACTCAATGATACATTTATATGTTATCTGTGTTGAATTAAGTTCGCCTTTGTACATAAAGTCATTCGTCTGAGCTCTATCACATATGTTGTGTGTTACAAATGTTGTTAAAAATATTGCATTCTTTCAAACGCCCATATTTTGACAGACATTATTATTTAGTATAATTTATTTAATAGTGGTCAAACTTGTCTCCTAGTCTTACGGGCATTAATTTTAAAATAAACATACTTATATATATTAGCAAATACTACATATCATTGATATATATAGTTACTTACTTTTCATTTTTATCTACTAAGTAGCCCCTATTCACTAAGTAAAAAATACTAAAATCAGTGTGAATATTATCAATATTAATATGCCTCTGCCTACCCCTTCGGAGAATATATGTGTATGTACGACAAAAAAAAAACAAAAAAAGTGGAAAAAGTACAACATTATTCATATTATAGAAGATATGATTCAATATTGAAATAAATAATAATAGTGTTGTCACATTACAGAATCGATAAAAAGTTGAAGTAGCCATATACAAATGAATTAACTTTTATTTATGTTTTCTAAACACAGACTAAATGATTTCAATGACATTGTTTATTTATATTATGGAAAGACGTTTTCGGACGAATCTTACTATCTTATCAACATCTTTATATTATCTGTATTTTCATTCATGTCATCCATCTCTCTTTCTCAGTTCATTAAACCTCTGAACAGATGCTGACCACTCCAGTGGATTAACGTAGACGATTTTTAGTTGCCGCAAGTGCAAGTTTTGAAGGTAGTAGAGCCACGCAGATTTTAGCATGAACGAGCCGGATCGACCGGAAAAATGACAGCGTTCGTGCTGTCGTGTTTCGTTGATGAGTGCGAGACCGGATACCCAATGATGCAGAATCATCACTAGGTCGCTATGGTGTGTGTAACCATGATCTGTAATGAGTATGGTGACTACCACATTTGGCATCTGCTTATGCTTTACATCAGGCAGAGTAGAGTAATTTTGGCAGGGCCATACAGAAAAATAAAAGGCTTTCTACATACTCCTGGTTCGGTAAACACCTGGATCACGTCACTAAGCAGACTAGACGTTTGACAAAGACTAAGATGAGAGAGAGACTTAAGAGAAGTTTGTTAAAAAACTTTTGCTTATTTTTAGTATTATTATAGAGAACTGAAATTCAATATTATTATTTAGGACCGATATTTACTTTCGATTTACTTCGTTTTATGTTAGTACAATATTTTTTTCGACAAATTAATATCGAAAAGGTACATCCCTAGTGTCATGCAATCATAGTGTATACAAAGAACAGGGTCAAAAAACTCATAGAGAAGAGTACCAGGAAACTGAACTCTTTATCGACTGTTTATATAATAGGACATTATTATTATAATAGCCTTTTTATAATTTATGTATACATAGTTATGTAAAAGATTGCTATATCAGAAATTATAAAAATATTCCTTTCAAACAAGGAAATTTACAAATCTAGAATGATATTCTAAAAACGATGTCTGAAATTACTGAAACGGTTTTGGTAATTTATTTTTTATTTGACAGGTTAAATATTATAATTAAAAACAAGTAGTTTTTATACCACTAAAGAAATATTAATGCTATTTTGAATATTTGTGAACAAAAATCTAGCTTAGTGTTAGAACCTCCAAGAATCATCACCTCGCGAGGGTCAACTACGGGCATATAATTGAACCATAACAAAGTAGTGAATCATCATAAAGGCCAATCAAACGGACAACAAATCCATTTGATACTTGACAGACTTGTTCATCTCTTCAACAATCGGTAACCCCCTATCCAAATTGCATACAATACAACATAGGCAAACAGTTTTATTTTCGTGATAAAAGAATGATTGATTCTAGCCATATACTGATCAATGTAATTCCTGTATCCCATGATCAACAGCAGTGACCCAAGTCAACTCCAAGACACGTGGGGCTAGTCTTAGAAGAGTTAGAAAAGTTAAAATAATAATTCTTTCTTAGCTACCGACAGATTAAAGCAAACTTGTTACAATTTCTTTTTTAATCGTTATGGCAGATCATACGATTAGTGCTTTCAAATAAAGATAGATTTTAAAGTATTATATAATATAGATTATACATAAATGTGCTATGTCTCTTATGAATACGTCGTGAAGATAAGAAATGATAATAATACAATCATAATGTAGCTGAAAATATTCAATTTTGTTACGTCGACATTTTTATATCTTAACTGATATTTGTGTAGATGACCTAGATTATAAATTCACATGTGTATTTGCGAGGAGGCAGGCAGAGGGGTATTAATTGGCAACAAAATTTATTCTTGTAATAAACTTGTGAAATAATCTATGCTAATATTATAAGGTTGTAAAGTTTGTGCGGTTGTAGGGAGTATTCTTTACATTTACTGAACCGATTTTAGAAATTTAGAGACGTTATTTGTGAGTGTAAGCCATGAATAATAAAAATACTACAATATCAGATCTACATGAAGGCGGAGCGGCGGATAAAAGCTGTTTTTTTATGAACTGAAGGCAAGCGACCACCGGTGTTCACGGATATTTTGAACTTAACATTTAAGCCTTAAAAGCGGCAAAGGCATTTGTAAACACTGGTTTTATGAATGGCTAAATCACTCCGCTCAAGTCTTATATGTAAAGATACATCGATACGGGTTTGAACCCCACTAAATACTTCTGTCATCGAAAACATGGACAAACAGAGATTTTACAAGAAAATATATTTAAATGTACCTCCATAAACAGAGAGATGAAAATATACGTATTGGTGTAAATAAATATAATTATTTATTAGAAAATGAACCTGCAATTCTCAATATAGCAGTCATACACACTGCTACTAAAATATCTTAAAATATATAAATTTATATATATATACTTGCTCTGTCTAATTCACAAACGTATAGCTATACCATTGAGACTACCAGTAGAAGTTTTCACACCTGAAGCTTATTCTGTTATAAGCACTTATAAAGAAAATATTTCTGTACTATTCAAATCTAAGATGATATAATAAAGGATGAATAAATATGGAATTCCATCAATTTTAACGTACATTATCATCAACAGTCTTTAATAGGCCATTGCTAGCCATAAACCTCTGCGGAGGAACGGGTATCATCTTCCACCAACACAAAGGCACAAAGGCAGCACAAAGGCACTTCGCCTGATCCTTTGATCAGGCGAAGTGATCATGCCTGGCGGGCAACAGTTGATGTTGGGATGTTACATATGATAATCGGCGCGAGAACTTCTATTGCGCGATTCAGGATTGGTAGTTACTCCGTGTAGTGCGTTACTTCGTAGTTCAGTGTATCTTCGATAGATGGCGCTGTAGCAGATTACTGTTGTGTTGTATGTGGAAGTCGCCACACCTCTAACTCTCTCTCCTAACAACATACTACCCTGGCCTGACGGCTTGATATCGGGTTTGGATCAAGTTTTCCTTCTCTTTGATGTGTCCTGCGTAGTTAGCTCCATTTGTTGGTTCTTACGAAACATCGTGATGACTACTGCTAGTGACTTAGTGACACTCTGTATTCTTAATTCGTCACCACACAGACTATATTTTCAAAATTAGAAATATTACAGTCAAAGACAAGGAGTTAAGGTCAATGGCACATAAGTATATAACCACAAAGGTTCGCCATTTTTTTTCCTTTACAAGAGACAAGTTGATTAGGTATTTTTCTTAGTCCAGTTTTATTACAAAAGATATACATTGCTATCTTTATTTAGACAGATAGCGGTATAAAAAAATTGTCTATGTTAATAAACAAATATTTAAGCCAAGTATTAAAACGTTAGGTTTTGATAAGAAATGCAACGAAGTAGGGACAAACATGTTCTAATATTTATCGATATTTTTGTGTTTTGTGTTCTATTTCGTTTTCTGTAATTTGTGGGTGCGTGAAAAGGGACGGAAGTTTGTTACAGCAAGCCAGTAAACGCGTTATTTAATTTGTGTATATTATATTTATATTATCTGTATTATTACTTTGTACTCCTGAGGCGATAAACATACTAATTTCTTGATTAAATTATAATTGAATATTGAAGAAAAAAATGCACTTGGAAACCACTACATTATATTAAGGTTTTTTGAATAAAATGTATTAATTTATTTATCTTGTGTTTAATTTAGGGTGAGATCTATCGAATTTGATCGCTATATGTTCAGCTGTTTCAACTATACAGATTATAAATATAATCTTTAAAAGATTTCTAATTTTAGTTACTTTAGGAATACTTAAATCTAACGGAACAAAAGAGAAATAGAAAAAGAGAACCTGTGTTTAAAATAAGCATTTTTTTCATATTTTTATATCTTATCAACATCGAAAATTCACTATTTATCAAAATATAGACACGATCTAGTGACGCACTTACCTAGGGCTGGGTAGATATCGTTGCAAGAGATTGGAATATGATATATCGACAGATAACAGGTACCGAATTATAGGAGATTAGGTACAAATTACATCAAACTAGGTTCTCTTTTTATTTAGTATTTTATCGATTAATAGATTTTGGACTTAGTGTTAAAGTAGTCGTTACGTCACTGAGCGATTACTGAAAATAAGTAATACTTGATTTTAAATGCTGTTATGAAGTTAGTTACGTAATGTTTTAACTATTTTTTTATATTGTGAATATAAAATATGTTATTAGTAATCATTAGACACATTTCACATATAACCGACTAATCTCTGGCAGGGCCTTTAGTATTAAAACTAATATCTTTTATATAAAATTCTCGTATCACAATGTTAGTTACCAGTTACTCCTCCGAAACGGCTGGACGGATTTTTATTAAATTTTGTATGCATATCAGGTAGGTCTGAGAATCGGCCAACATCTATTTTTCATCCTACTAAATGTTAAGGGTAGTCCACCCCTATTTTTTTTTTAATTTTTAGATAAATTTTTATTTTTTCATTTTTTTTATGATAAAGCAGTAGAAAATACATAAAACCCTGAATTTTCAACCCTTTATGATCAACCCCTACTTTCCATCGCAATTTTTATTTACCCACCCCTAAAATATATATTCCTTTTTATGGCAAAGCAACGTTTATCGGGTCAGCTAGAATCTGTATAGATTATGGGAGTGGGAGAGCTATGCTTCGGCATGAATGGGTCGGCTCGACCGGAGTGATACCACGGCCTCACAGAAAACCGGTGTGAAATAGCGTTTGCGCTGTGTTTCACCGAGTGAGTGAGGATACCGGAGGCCCATACCCCAACCCCTCCCCCATCCCCTTTCCCATCCCCCAAAGGTCGGCAACGCACTTGGAACAAAATACCGACCTCATTATACAATTATTCGTACTAAATGGGAATCGAACCCCCACCCTTAAGTTTAGTAGTCCACGATGGTCATGGGCATAAAGCCAGGCTGATGGCGACCGTGGTGGTACTACCCTCGCACAGAAGACCAACGTAAAATGACAGCGTACGTGCTGTCGTGTTTCGTTGGTGAGTGCGAGACCGGAGGTCCATTGTTGCAGAAGCATCACTAGGCCGCCATGGTGTGGGTCACCATGCTGCCTGTATTCGCAATGAGTAACCACTACTCTTTGATTCTGCTTATGCTTTCCATCAGGCTAAAAATATATCAATTGACTACCTCGGTGGCGCAGTGGTAGTGAATGCCACTGCTGTGCTTGAGGTCTCGGGTTCAAATCCTGGGTCGGACCAGAATGTTTGTGTAATCTACAAATATTTGTTTCGGAGTTTGGGTGTTTTCTATGTATAATATGTATGTATTTACAAAAAAAAGGATGTATGTATTCATATCAGTTGTCAAGTACCCATAACACAAGCTCTGCTTAGCTTGGGACTAGATGGCGTTGTGAGTTTAGATGTCCGAAATATTTATTTATTTATTTATATCATACAAAAGTAGAAGGATACATACAATAGGAGTTGAAAAAAGAAATTAGAAATAAATATAGTGAATAAGATTTTCAGTGTTTTTATATGTATTTCAAGTAATAAATGAATCCGAATACGCCACAATGTCAGTTGCAAGCATTACCCACTTATCTGTACATCTAAAACTAAAGAAATACATCTAATCATGAGCTAATATGATAAATAGCATAGCGTATCTGACTTCATTATGATTTGTTTTATCTATATGTCACCGAAACGTCAGCGTTTTCTATTGTATTCTTTCAAAAAGGCAACCCCTGCACTACAAATATTCCTTTTGTTAGAAATGAATTTACAATCATCCATTAGATGATGATTGTAAACAGAAGAAGATTGGGAGAGCCACGCTATGGCATGAATGGGCCGGCTCTACCGCAGTGGTACCACGGCCTCACAGAAAACCGGTGTGAAATAGCGCTTGCGCTGGGTTTTTATCGAGTGAGAGAGGATACCGGAGGCCTATACCCCATCCCCTCCCTCTCCTCCCCTCCACCACCCCCTCCCCATCCCCTAAAGGCCGTCAACGCACTTGTGACGCTTCCATCGCTTACCATCAGGCGAAACTTCTGATCGATTATATCGATCGATCGACGCAATAAAAAAAAAATGAACGATATATGTATTAAGAATATCTAAACTATGTACAGCAATTTATCGATCAGACTGGAAATAAAACCTATGACCTCTGGCTCATCGTTCAGGATTACAACCCAATGAACTCAATGATGCAGAAGCATCTCAAAAAACCACCAAAGTGTGGGTCGCCATGCTGCATTGTTGCATTGGCTGTATTCGCAATGACTCTGGTGTAACTCTTGGATTCTGCTCATGTTTTCCATATTTAAAAATATATGTAACTACGCGGTAAAAAAGTAATAGAAGGCTCATATAAAAAAATAAATACTAATGCCTTGCAGCTAATACAGTTATCAAAATCACACAAGGTCTTTGAAAAACAATGCATTTGAAACGTCAAAATTGAAATCTTGAGATAAAAGATTAGATTATTTATTTGATATTATTTTATTGTGTTAATTATTATGAATGTATTATCTATTCCGTGTGGTAACGGATTAAAAATACGGAGTGTACCCCCCCCGTTCATCCTGTGGGTGACGGAAGAGCCGGCTAAGAGAACAAACTACGCACTACTACATAGGAAGGTAATAAAACTTGATGAGCTAGGCAAAATGACTCTACTGTGTTTGATGGAAAAGATGAGCAAAATCTAAGAGTGGTCACCATACTTATTGTAAACTAGCTGACCCACGCAACCTCGTTTGCGTCTTCTATTGCCCGTGGCGTGAAAATTTTCTCCTGTTTTTGAAACATTCTTCATTGGTGCTCCGCTCCTATTAGTAGTAGCGTGATGATATATAGCCTATAGCCTTCCTCGATAAATGGACTATCCAACACCGAAAGAATTTTTCAAATCGGACCAGTGGTTCCTGAGATTAGCCGGCACAAACAGATAGACAGACAGACAAAAATTTATAAAATATGTATTTTGGTATGTGTACCGTATATACATTCATATGCATGTAGTTGGAAGCGGTTATTTTAATATTACAAACAGACACTCCAATTTTATTTATTTGTATGTATAGATTGAATACAGACAATGTAAAAATGCAGCAGGGTTCCCACACTATGGCGGCGGGCAAACCAGCGTGATATAGTATGCCTATACTTCCTATCTGAGTATTCTGAGTAGAGGTCTATTTATAGCTGTACTCAATTGAAGGTTGTTGAAGATAATATCGACATCATTCGAAGCTCACATTACCTTTCTTTTAGAAATAACAAATACAAATGTCTGTTTATTTGTAACTGACGCCTAGATATGTGATGTTTGTGTTGTATCGTCCGGGGTTGCGCGTGCGCATTGACATATTTTGTTATGATTTATTTTATAATGATGTTACTTTGGATGTATTGATTTGTTTTCGGTTGATTGTTTATTTAAACAATCAACTTAGTTTTAAACCTCTATAGACGTATATGCAATGCTGACCTTTGAATAATTTTCTATTAACTAACGCCATTACTGGGAGGGAGGTATGACTTCATTCACTCAGTGAAAAGTAACTAAAGCAATACTGCTAGTAACGCGTAATATTAACTCCGGTCATCAATAGGACCGTGACTTCGGTCGAATCTTATGTACCTGATGTGCATAACTGTTACGTGTTCAATAAATTTATTTAATTATCACCATAACTGCTTCGTTGACCTGATGGCTAGCGTATGCAACTAAATGCCAGTCAAGAAGTCTCGGGTTCGATTCCCAAGTTGGGTCAAAGTGATGTTTCGTGTTTTTCGTATATGAAATTCTTATTAACCGGCCCGGAATATGGAAAATGGCGGTGTCCCACCCGTGCCTCGGAGAGCACGTTAAGCCGTTGGTCTCGGTTCCAATGAAACTTTGGTAATCGAGTCAGTGCCCTCAAATATACTGACGCTAGTTTCAACCTTCGAATTCAGTTCACCCTCCTCAGGGTTGCGTAGGTCTGATACCGGTCGCTTCGTGGAAAAACTGATGTTCAGGTAAAACAGGTGGAAGCTAGTAGCCGACCCCTAATAATCTTGGGATAAGGCTAGGAAGAAGAAGAAGAATCAACATAAAAAAAAAAAAAAATTATAAGTAACTAAGCCGGACCCAGACACCTAAAAAACTAAACGGGTTTACTTTAGAATGAATCAATTTAAAAGCTTCATTAACCTATTATAATATCCATATTATAAAGATAACTGTACTTTATAATAATATTACCTTTCTACCTATCCCCTTGACCATAAGAAGTCTGAATCATAAAACAATTGAAAAGAAACGTGTCAATCTAAACCGTGTTCTCAGTAAATGTGTTAGTTAATGCTACCACGAATCTTGCGCAAACGCAGTCAAAGAATTCAGCGCCATATTGTTTTAAGAAACCTTACTATAATATGCTGATTGATGTATTATTCAAGGTTTTTGTATCCTTGATTCATGCTATTGATATTTAGAGGCGGAAGATGGTAAGATATATTGATATCGTAGTGGAAAAATTTACCGAAATTGTGTGTAAGATAGTTTTCTGTCAAATTTTGGGTGACTTTCAAAGGTTTAAACATTTTGAGACGTGGACTTCTATTGTAGTAAGCACTTATGTATCGTATGTCGATGCCCTCATAAAACTGTGTTGCGATGTGTTATTAAGCAGTGTTCCTTAGATCCAAACCTAGTATGGCCTATATACTTGGTTTGTCTACATAAGCGTACATATATATACTTAATACGGGTAAATACTTGTCTTTAGTTATTATACGAGTATCAAGTCACGTCACGTTGTTGCCTAAGATGAACTCCGAAACTATTAAACAAACTTTTTAAATTAACTGAAATATGTTTTACATTCTTTCCTACAGAGTTTTTAGTCCTCATAGTATATGTTTTTGTATTTTTCGTAATCATTTTGTGAATAGACATCTGTCTATCGTAAAATTCGTCAACTAGCATACATAAACTGAAGGAAATAACAGGGTTATAATTAGAATATAAATACATTATATTATCAAGTAACGAGTTTAATAATATGGAATAAGAGATAAACAGACATATCGCCTTATGGTAAGCGATTACCGCCACCCGTAAACTCAAAAGGCGTCACAAGTGCGTTGCCGGCCTTTGTGGGATGGAGCGAGGGGTTGGGTTATGGGCCTCATCCTCCTTATTGAAGCATTCGAATGCTTATTGATGATAAGCACTATATTTGTATATTTTTTTACCAAAAATTTTTAACTAAGTTTTTACCAAGTTATGAGGAAGGAAGAACATACAAATTTTCATTTTTGTAAAATGATTTTTCTTTAGAATGTCTTTTATGTTAACCTTGATAAAACTACTTCCTGGTAAGAAAATTCTGAGTAAGTCCTTACATCTTACACCCACTATCAGGTAGTTCAACTGCATAGCAATCTTAACATATAACAATGCTAGCAGTTTTACTATTGTTTAGTAGAAGGAAAAGAGTAAAGCAACACCCTCTCAGTCCCTCCGATTGTCACTCATTTTCCCACCCAAAAAAATCATTAAGGCATCTCCTCCTCATATTTGCTCTGTGGAACTACCTACTCTAATTCTCCAAATATTTTAATAATTAGTTATATTTAAAATTCCTTTGATGCAGATATTAATGATTCATATATTTTCATATATGTACATGCAAAATTGTAAATTAAATTATAGCTTATCACTATACATAGCCGGAGCACTAATTATATATGGTTTTATTTCGTAACATTAGACACTCCGTTACCTAATAGGTATGCCTGTGTTTTCCTTAATATATATGCATATATTCCTTGAAATATATAATGTATGTAATAACGATATATATGTATATATATGTACTGCAATATCTGTTTCCTGAAAATGATAAGGAGAGCTGTATATACTCGTAATAATACTCTTTTCTTATTTCATTTTTAATATTCACGATTCTACTTTGCCTGATGGAAAGCATAAGTACAATCCAAGAGTGGTGATCACCATATTCATTGCGAATACAGATAATGCAACAATGCAGCAAGGTGACTCACAATATGGCATCATATCGAGATGAGTTTAACCGTGGGAGAGCTACGCTTCGGCATGAATGGGTCGGCTCGACCGGAGTGATACCACGGCCTCACAGAAAACCGGTGTGAAATAGCGTTTGCGCTGTGTTTCACCGAGTGAGTGAGGATATCGGAGGCCCATACCCCAACCCCTCCCCCCATCCCCTTTCCCATCCCCCAAAAGTCGGCAACGCACTTGCGACGCCTTTGGTGTTGCGGGTGTCCATGGGCGGCGGTAATCGCTTACCATCAGGTGATACGTCTGCTCGTTTGCCCATTATTCAATAAAAAAAAAAAAATGCTTCTGATCGAGATGACCAATGAAATACGACAACACGAATGTTGTAATTTTTGGTTGGTTTTCTGTGAGAGGGTAGTACCGCCCGGTCGAGCCGAAATCGACTCTTCTACCTTATGTAACTTAGGGGAAAATTGGGTATATATTTCCTGAATTGGAAAGATTTGCACTTATTATTTGTACTTATAGAGTGCGGTATACGTAAATTGATAAATTAAAGGAAATTCCTGTAAATGCTATAATTAATGACTATGAATTCTGGAAACACCAATGATATGGTTGGGAAGTTATACCTCCACAGTACGATTGGTTATTTGCGGTTTACTGCAAGTGGGAGTAATAATTTAAGTATTATAATTTTTTTTAACAGGAGATAAATAATTACATAGGTTTTCTGGTTTCCGGGGATCTTTGGGAAGCATGAACTATGTGTGTGAGGAGGGATGACTTGCCGGTTCAGACCCCACATGATCCATAAACTATTTTTCAGAGTTTTGAGTTGTATCCGTTTCACGTGTGTTTATAAAGTCCTTTGCGACAAAAGTTTATATGCCGGAGTAAGAGGTTGCCTATTAAAAAAATAAATAATAAGAAAGAGTGAGGAAGTCTCCTTTAGTCTATACTAATATTATAAAGAGGAAAACTTTGTTTGTATGTTTGTTTGTAATGAATAGGCTCAAAAACTACTGGACCGATTTTAAAAATTCTTTCACCATTCGAAAGCTACATTATCCACGAGTAACATAGGTTATATTTTATTTTGGAAAAAATAGGGTTCCGTAAGATATTGGGTTTTTTCGAACACAAGGTGTAAAAAATCAACCAGAAAAGTTACTTATTTTGCGTACGCTGCGTAAACTATAAAAGATAGAACCATAAAATGTTCTAATTAATCGTAGATCGTATAAATAACTACAAAAAAGTCCGCGACACACTATACGGGGGAAAATTTTTCGCTACGGGCAATAAAAGACGTAAACGAGGTTGCGTCGGTCAGCTAGTATTATATAAAGTTAGACATTTATAAATTACCTGTATGTAGTCAATATAGGGATGTATGATTAATAAGTTTCTATGGTAATAAATGTGTTCAGTGTTGCCAAGGTCTTGAACAGACTAGACTGGAATGAGGATAAGATCTAACCGCAATATGAATTATGCACAAATAATTTATATTACATTAAATAATCTATCCATACTAATACTGTAAATTCGGAAGTTACTCTGTCTGTTTGTTACGCTTTCACGGCTAAACCGCTGCGCCGATTTCGATGAAATTAGGCATGGAGGTACTTCGGTTCATAAGGAAGGCCATGAGCTCTTTACGGCTTAACTATCTCATCGAAGCAAGGGCGTGAAATACCGCCAAACTTCCATAATTCGAGCTTTTAATAAGAATTTCTTGTAAGTAAAAGCAACAACACTTTTAGCCCGACCCAGATATTGAACCCGAGACCTCTAGACTGACAGTCGCATACACTAACCGCTAGACCAACGAGGCATATAATTTCACATTTATCAGTCAGATTTAATTGCTACAGTTGCGTTCATGTAAGTTACTGTGAAATGTCGCCCGTAGTCATTGGACCACCCCGACGCGTCTCTGATTACCTAACTTCTAAGATTTTACGTTTTTATCTATAAAACTGACTAATAGGTACAAGGAAAGGTGTAAACATACGATTTAATACGAACTTAATCATCACAAGAACTTGAGTAAGACAATGTAAAACACACAATATATATATTTATTGTTTATGGTTTAAAATGAGTGTTTTTTTTTTTAATTTAGACCAAATGACATATTTGACAGTTACGTTGACAGTATTTTATAATTATGTCACTTTGGACGTAAATTATTCGAAATAATATTTTTAATCGCATCTAGACAAAGAAGAACAAAAGACTTCTCTTCTGACGTCATTAAACTGTTTTGTGATAAACTTTTAACTATCAAACACGCATAGATTTTTTATAAAATTATGACATATGACGTCATTTGTTGCTATCATCAAATATTTCAAAAACATTCACCTACTATATATTACTTTGAATAGATTATACATTTAAAGTATAAGTATAGTAAGATTTAAATTAAAACATAATAATGAACTGTATTTGCTTAATTAATAAATTTAAGCACAATTAACATAAACTTTTTCCTCAAATTTCTTATTATCCTCAAATCAATGAAAAACGTGAAAAACATATAACATATAAGTTCGTATATCTGCCTAAGGTCAACTCTCCTTTTTATAGTAAAGGGGATCAACAAACAAACGGATCTTCTAACGTAAGGGACACGAAAATATATTTATACAACTTATAAGATTCGTTCACTCTTTTGAAATTGAAAAGTAAAATTTACTCATGATTTCCATCAGGCAGAGTAGACGCGTAAATGCGTTGCCAACCTCTCCCTAGAATTAGAGGGAGGGAAGAGGATCTTGAGTTTCTTACCTTACTCGGTGAATAACAACGCAAAAATGGCATAACAACGGCTCTTTATGAGGCAATGGAATCACTTAAATAGGCCGAATCATTTCTCTATGGTCTAAATAAAATAAATCGTATTTTTTTTTAATTTGCCAATGAAATAATCTCGAGTACTAGCCAGGAATAAATATATTTAGGCTACGCTTACAAACTTACTGTTTGCATTCCGTATCTAGGCTCTGGTTCATACC
Source organism: Spilarctia lutea (assembly GCA_916048165.1). Classification (NCBI taxonomy): domain Eukaryota; kingdom Metazoa; phylum Arthropoda; class Insecta; order Lepidoptera; family Erebidae; genus Spilarctia; species Spilarctia lutea. The sequence continues at coordinate 1,413,308 of OU696480.1, forward strand.
GCCTTATCTAGGTTCATTGGCTTACAAAATGATAAAAAAATATACCACTCGTCGGTTTCTTTATGTAATATACACATTATTTATATATGTGTGTAATGTTGTACATTGGTACACGTGTATATATGTGTATAGGACACAGATGTAGTTAGGATCACATTTGCTATCATGCTAATGTGTTAGGTATTTATAGTGTAGAGGGCATTCAATCAGACGGGTCTTTTTACACAGATTGGGGGGGAGTTTCTTGGGTCCTGGGATCCAACAATTTTTTTGTAAGGCCGTTGTAACACTCTGTCGAGCCTGCGATTGTATTTGGATACATAGCTATTATGTGACTATTCAGCTTAAAGATAAAACCCTTACTGAAATTATAAATGCGATTAGAGTCTGTTACGTTTTCACAGCTTAACTACTAAACCATTTTAATGAAACTTGTCATAGAGGTGCTATGATTCTTGAAGAAAGGTATATGCTGATTTTTACCTCAATAATTGGTTACACACGGGCGAAGCCACAGGGAAAAATTAGTATAAAAAAATGAAAAAAGGTGTATGTGCGATTAAACACACGATAGAAATGTAACTTCAGTAAATCTGCAAAAGAATGAGACCGACATTTGCTCTCTCGCTCTGGCTCACTAATTACAGGCGACTTTTTTTATTTGTGTCTCTTACTTGTCGTTTTTTCCGTTGTGGTTTGAAAACACAACGATTCTAAAGAAGTTTCACTTCAATAAAAAGTAGAGAAGTACCAATAAAGCCATGCAGAAGAAAGGAAAAATTTGAGAAATTTCATTGACCTTTTCTTATCATTTCAGATCAAATTGATCAAATGTTGTGGAATTCTCTTTGCTGTAACAATTAAAAAAATACTTATAGCTGTCGACGGACGTCAATAAGCATAAATTATTATATTCAATATAATCCTTAACGTTCCAGACCCATAATACAATAAGAAAAAGTTTAAAACACTAAAACCCGATTACATAAAAACGTTTGTTGAAGTTTGTACTTCTTCTTCTTTTGATGAAATGGCAACCAGCCGGATCACTCGGATCAGCTATTTCTGCCAATTTCAAGTATTTATAGTCTTCAATTCTAAGTCTTCAAGTCGTCGTCGTGATGAAATTAATGATAAAAAATATATAAAATGTGGATGACATGAAATGGTCCCCTTCCGGAAAAACAAAAAACGATCCTTGAAGTTGGTATAGCCTACGTTACCCGGTCTATTATTACGAATATATTGACACCTTATTTATTAAAATATCGTCAGTAATTTAGGCACTACGGTGGAATATACAAACATCTATTGCCAAAACTATTACTCTTCCTAATGCCTTTGCTTTGTCGGCTAAAAATAACAAATATATCTCCAACAATCCATACCAGTTATTAGCGGTTCGAACGAAAAAAATTGCCGTCGATTTTCCAACCCGCTAAAATATACTAGGTATATAGAACAATTCTAGGTTCAATTTATTCTTAAAATGACGTCACACTTTATCTAGACTAGCCTGGAGAGCGATTGACCTGTAGAAGGACAAGGCCAGACTTTGTTTACAACGTTCCCAAGAATTATATATAAAATCTAGCACCTATTAATAATATTCATTATCGTTTTGGTTTGTACTTAATAGAGTATGTTTCCTTGTAAACTAAGTGACTAATAGCATTTGTTAGTCTAGTATAATGGTTGTATTTTGTTGTGTCTGCATTTAAATAGTAATAACAAATGTCTAGTTAGTAAAGTCCGTACTATGGTAACCAGACTATTCGTAAACATACTTACTTATATATATATAAATCAATTGCTGTTCGTTAGTCTCGCTAAATCTCGAGAACGGCTGGGCTAAATTAGTTGATTTTTGTTTTTAGGCTTAAACGGTAAAGGGAGCAAACGAGTAGACGTATCATCTGATGGTAAGCGATTACCGTCAAGTCGCCGTCGCCGATGGGTAGCAATACAAGAGGCGTCACAAGTGCGTTGCTGGTCTTTGAGGGATTGGGAGGGGGATGGGGAGGGGATGAGGAGGGGACGGGGGATTGGAGTATAGGCCTCCGGTATCCTCACTCACTCGGTGAAACACATAGCAAGCGTGGTTTTACACCGGTTTTCTGTGAGGCCGTGGTATCACTCTGATCGAGCCTTTCTAAATAAGTAGGTACATATTATAGACAAATTACAATATAGTTTTTTTGATACGTTTTTTGGCTTTTTTAATTTGGTAGATACTATAAAAGTATCTGGAGGACAAGTAAATTTTCTAAAAATGAATCCTAGCTAGATCGATTTATCGCCTCCGAAACTCACTGCATACAAAAATTTTTTTATACGTTGAATCCGTTTCATATATTCAGTTTATGTATACAAGAATTAGTCGTTTAAAGTGATTAGATAGATTACTATTTACTATTTCTAGTGCCTTTAGAAAGATCTAGGTATCGACATACATAATGGTCTTGTACTAACACATAAGCTCATTTTTATTAAGGTGGATTGATTGCTAATAGGTAGTATGCATAAACAAAGCCACAGATAAAAAATCTAGAGCTGTAAAATTTCTTGCTCCGACTGACTGATTCTACGCAGAAACTATGGAGGGTAGAGATAAGGAGTATCATCTGTGTACATGAAAAGTGTCCGTTGAAATGCATTAAATTAGGGTGGCGCCACATTAGCATCAGAGTAAACTTCTTAAAATCAATACACACACTTTTTCATAAAATTGAATGATAAAAAATCAATAAACGTACTATTCACAGTTCAGAAAATAAAATATATTTACTACATTATTTTGTAATACGCAAGTAGTGACAATAATGTTAAATTTTTTACCTAGGCGTACTTCAATTCGTTCACAATTGCTACATTCATACCATAACCTGTGTCTACACCAGCGCCATTCTGGAAGGTTTTTGAACTATTATTTACAGCTTATGCTGGACACTTTTTTCAATTTTCTTCCATATAAGATAACACTCCTTGTCTCTACCCTCCATAGCAGAAACTAAACCTATACCTGGGGCTGCAAACTTGAAATTTCAATAGTTGATAACTTTTATGTTGGTAATATCCACTAAGAAAGGATTTTAGGATTAGGAGGATTAGAATCAAGGGGGTTCTAAGGCGGTCAAATTACAATAATAAATAAATAAATATTTCGAACAATTTAACACACAACGTCATCTAGTCCCAAGCTAAGCAGAGCTTGTGTTAAGGGTACTAGACAAGTGATATAAATACATATATACGTTTTAATTTTTTTTTAATAATGAAGTTTAATAATTTTTTTCTTAAGTTGGTTTCCGTCTCTTTAAAATATCAGTGCTCTACTGTCTATGGTTCACGACATTTCTCTCAGTGGTGATAATAATAATATTTTGATTAAGTTCGAGTTAGTTTTGCATACAGACTACAGTAACATGAGTTGGTTTAGGTTGTTTAAAATAATTCTTACATCTACGATACCATTTCGGCACAAAAACTCTTTTATTTTAAATTGCGTGATTTAAGTAGATTTATGAATAGACAAACGCATTCCAATTACTAAATAAGGACTTGGGACTAGTAAATTAGGGCTGGGACTAAAAACTGATGTCGGAAACATGGAACCAAATATTCAAATGTAAATCTGAAGAAGTAAAATAGAGATAGTGTCTACGTACAAAGCAACATGTCCCAATTTGTGGTTAAAGAGAGTGTTACAAAGTTTTGGACCAACAAAATGAAGTTACAGTAGTAGTAACAAAAAAGATTATTTCATGACATTTAAATGTTATACTTAAGTCATAATAAGACTTTACCCTCAAAGTTTTCCCCAAAAGTTTCTGTGCTAACTCTAAAAGAGACTATTGAAAATTCAAATTATATTTTTTTCAGAAAACTTATAATACATTCAAATGCTCAAATTAACATTGACAAGCTGTCTGAAATACTAATCTGATCCGAACGAACTGTGAATTCTACTTTAAGACGAATAAGATACCGTGGGAGAGCCACGCATTAGCATGGGGTCGGCTCGACCGGAGTGATACCACGACCTCACAGAAAAACGGGTATGAAACAGCACCAGCTGTGTCCTCTCTCCAACTCCAATCCCTCCCCATCCCCCAAAGGCCGGCAACGCACTTATGACTCCTCTGGTGTAGCGGGTGTCCATGGGCGGCCGTAATCACTTACCATCGGGCGATACGTCTGCTCGTTTGCCCGCTACAACATAAAAAAAATGCAATACAACGGCCCGTTCCTTATTTTATTTCCTTGTAGGTTAAATGTCCAAAAAATCCTTACTTAGTACTTACTTGCTTACAACATTAAAGAAGATTTTTTTGATTTCTTTCCTATTGATTACTTTTCTTCTTGTCTTCTTATCCCTGTGTATTGTTACAAATGTTTCCATTTAATACCTAAAGTGCCTGAAATGGTGGCTGACAATAGTCTTGCCTTTTGCCCGCGTCTCCAACTGTGTGTAATCGTTTATAGCGATAAATAGTAGCCTATGTGTTATTCTAATATACGAGTGATATTACTGAAAAATTTCATCTAAATCCATTCAGTAGTTTTCGCATGAATGAGTAACAAACATACGTACATTCTCACAAACTTTCGTATTTATAATAATACTGTATAACATATATTATTTACCTGACTCTGTGGGAGAGTCACGCTTCGGTATGAATGGGCCGGCTCGACCGGAGCGATACCAAGACCTCACAGAAAACGGGTGTGAAACAGCACCAGCGCTGTGTTTTATCGAGTGAGTGAGGCTACCGGAGGCCCATACCCCAACCAATCCCCCCATCCCCCTCTCTATCTCTCAAAGGACGGCAACTTGCTTGTGACGCCTCTGGTGTTGCGGGTGTCCATGGGCGGCGGTAACCGCTTATCATCGGTAATACGTCTGCTCGTTTGCCCCCTATTCCATAACAAAAAACAATACTTTAAAAAAACAAGGCTTTAAAAACACACTGACGAAGGGTCAGTGTGTTTTTAAAGCCTGACTCGACAAGATCTGGTACGCTACCTTTCTAGGACCAGGCTCATACTTATTTTGCCACTTTACCTAATGCATTAAATACTACACCTATTTACCTATAAATTCTAACAGAATTAGAAACTGTTTTACAATTTCCATAATCTTGTTTCTAGGAAACGATAATAATATTAGTGATAAGTAGTCTGCCTAAACCTGGACTGGAATTATCATAATCATTTTAGCTATGATGATAAATTTAAAAATTGTATCATCAATTTCAAACCTTCAACGATTATAATCCATATTCCTCTTCCCTAAATTTTTTTGCACACAGAGTTTAAATAATCCCATTTTAATTTAAAATAAAATATGATAAAAAATTAACATACAAATAACGAAGCGACCGCGAAAATAAAAAAAAATCGAATTTATAACCTCATCTTAACTGCCTCGGTAGCGTATGCGACTGGTAAACTGGAGGTCTCGGGTTCGATTCCCGGGTCGGACTAAATGTTTGTATGATCTGCAAATATTTGTTTCGGAGTTTGGGTGTTTTCTATGTATAATATGTATGCATTTACAAAAAAAAGTATATAAGTATTTATATCAGTTGTCTAGTACCCATAACACAAGCTCTGCTTAGCTTGGGACTAGATGGCGTTGTGTGTTAGATGTCCATAATATTTATTTATTTTATCTCTTTTGAGGTCAAAAGAGAAGTCGTTCCAACAAAGAAACAAATACCAAAATGCACGCATTTCAGTACCAAAGTGTAAATATTGTCACCTATTTGGATTTCTTAAAAATATTTGTTTCAACAAATTAGAGTTACATAAAGTCGATAATCTTGAGCATAATGTGGTTTTCCAAACTTCACGCTTACGTAATTATTTGAACAAGCCATTTAACATTTTCCGAGAAACTATTACAAATTCTTGAATAATATAATAATTTCAATTTAATGAATTTATGCCTAGAAATTCTATGTATTCTAGAATTTCCACTTCGTTTAAAAGACTAAATCATATTCAACAATATTCAAAAATGATGTGTCTTTTGCATTTAAATTATTAGTACGTGATTTGATTTTAGATATTAGCGCTGTCTTCTTTTTAAATTAAGTAATTTGTAAATGCAACCCACCCCGGCTTCGAACCGGTTCCTTACGGAAAATGTAATATAGCTTAAGTTACTCTGAGAAGATGTACTGCTTAATTTCGTTCGACGTTTTCAACAAACAGCCTTATATTCTAGCCAATATACTCAAAACTTAACAAATTACATACGAAAACTTTCCACAAAAATCACTCTATCCACGTAAAAACCGTATAAAAATTTATGCGGGCACTTTTGAATTTATTGCGAACAGACAGTAGTGGCAGAGGACTTCATTTTATAATGTTTAATGATAGTTCCTGAGGTGATGGATTGTCATAAGAGTAGAGTAAAGAGAGCCAGTTACGTAGGACAACTGCGCTGTAAAGAGAAGGAGATCTTGAAACAAACAACCCGTATGGGCAGCGTGGCGTACCAAAACCTCGTTTCTAAAGAAATGCCTATGTGCAGCAGTGGATTGTGAAAGGCTTTTGATAAAAATGATGTTAAAAATCAACTTTTAGCTTCTCGAATAAAGTAAAATATGAATACGAACGCTTAAAAGCTTGTCTTAGTGATAAACGTATGTACAGAAGTTAAACCCACCATTGAAGCGTACAGATATTTCTGCGTCATTAGTTATGTATAACTTATTTATCGTACTTGAGTCGTCAAGTAAGGTTTGCCTTTCAAGTGACGATGTGTACGTTTGCATGTCCGCCAATTTCTCAAATAGTGATATTCTAAATTTCCCAACTACGAAGAAGCTAAACGAAAGGGTAGTATTTTTAGCCATTCATGTATATTTGTATGTTCTATCGTAGCGCCTAAACTACTGAACGGATGTTAATGAATGCGGCGATAGCCCGGGTGGCAGAGGCTATATAAATTTTATAAACTACTAGCTGACCCACGCAACCTCGTTTACGGCTCTTATTGCCCGTAGTGTAATATTTTTCACCGGTTTTTGTTACATTCTTCATTAGGTCTCCGCTCCTATTGGTCTTAGCGTGAGGATATATAGTCTATAGCCTTCCTTGATAAATTGACTATCCAACACTGAAAGAATTTTTCAAATCGGAATAGCGGTTCCTGGGATTAGCGCGTTCAAAAAAACAAGCAAACTTTTCAGCCTTATAATATTAGTATAAATCTATAAACGCAATGGTGACTGGAATTTTATTACAAAAAAAATCTATACTCTCATAGATGTAGTAAATTCTCGATCTACCGGTAACATTTTAATTTGAAACTCTTTTAAAAAACTGTATTTAAAAATAGCCTCTTAATAAGGACGCGTAGGATTTGAACCTATGCCCTTTATGTCGCCAACCAAGGTCGATATTGACCTATTTTGTTCTGATTACTGTCTTTAGATTCTATTGAAGTAATCACCTAGTAAATAATAACCTTAGTCTATCTTAGAAAAGCTCTAATTAAGGCCAAAAAGGATATCGTCAAAAATGTGTTTTTTTTTTTAAATATTTATGTAATACAATTGTGAGATAGTTTTATTGATATACTAACTGACCGACGCAACCTCGTTTGCGTCTTCAATTACACGTAGCGTGTCTGAGATTAGCGAGTTCAAACAAACAAACAAACAAACTCTTTAGCTTAATTATTAGTATAGATTAGCTTTTACATACGCCTCCGCCTGCGTATTGGTCTGACATCGCGGTGATTCTCAAAACTGATGTTACTTTTTTATTTAAGAACCGAATGGAATAAAACAGACATTCAATGTTAAGTGGAGCAAACTGTAACACATTAGTGTAAACCGCATTCAAATCGGTTAAGCCGTTGAAGAGATTAGGCGTCACAAACGTACAGACAAATAGACAATAATTCTAACAATCATAGCCGTTTGTCTTATTTATTTTAAAAGTACAGACACCGAACAGTTATATATTTAATATAAATATATGTATTAATTTATAATTATATATTTAAGTGATAGTTCATATGTATGTTCTATTTGCTTGAAAAAGGTACATTTGCTTAAATTCTAGCACATGTTATCTCCCAAGTAACAATGTTAGAACTATAAGCAAGGCGAAAAAAATGTATAAATAGCTTTAAATTAAACTATTATGTAGGTATAGTGGTTATGATATTCACTCTTGGGAAAGAGGTAATGGGTTCGAATACCACCCTGGACAAATAAGTGTGAAAAGCACGCTCAATTGGGTTCTGTGTCTGAGTGTAATTTACCTATAATATGTGTGTATTTAGAAGTATTTAAATCTGTTTAACAGTAAACTGCTTATCACAGCACAGGTTTTTCCTAATTTGAGATCAAATCGCTGTACGTAATATGTCAAGTCATTGATATTGTGTGTTTTGGCAAATTTTGTTATTTCTGAGTTTTTACCAAATGTATGAATGTTTGTTTTTACCCGATTGCGAAATAAGTGAGGTTATTATATTTTTCGACTGTATGTATGTTCTTTGGCACGCCCTATAGCCTAAACGGTAGTGTCAATAGATTCATTTTAGTCGTGAGATTGACACTGGGTACATCAAAATTAAAAAAATACTGTATTTAATAAAGATGGCGGATATTAAGTACAATAATTTTTACTTGTTTAAATTTTGATTAAACAATATACATACTTTGAATTCCCCTTGTTTAGATTTATATTTTACTAGGTTTCGCTCGCAGCTCCGCCCGCGTGTGTGTCTATTATCGTGATAAACAGTGTCCTTCCTCAAGATCACCATGCCAAATTACATCGAAATCGGCTTAACGGTTTAACCGTAAAAGAGTTACATACAGACAAAGTTAGTTTATAGGTAGAAGTACACGGTAGAATGGATAATAACTAGAAACATATATATTTACGGTAATTAATATTGCTAAAAAGTTTTACATAATTTTTACATATCAACTTTAAGAATTCTGAATTTTGCATTTGTGTTTGTACGCGCTTGTTTAAAATAGATTTATTTCATTTATTTTTATTGAAATCACTGGTAATGTTAACAATTTTACCTTAAAATGTTAAATCACTTCAGTTAGAAACTAAATCAGGTAAAATACACGTTTGGAAGATGATTTTCATTATAATAATTTCTATTTGCGTCGACTATTTCAAACGATATATCAAAATATTATTTTAAATATCACCACGTATTCATAATAAGTTAAAGAAATTATTTTTTAGACTCTTAATTATCTACTCTGACATTATTTGTTTTTAAAAACAGTTTCTGGCGGGAATGCAAAGGAATCACGTGGTTAAATATTAAACCATAAACAATGTATTTTTGTTTGAACTTCGAATGACATTAAATGCACAGTGACTAATGTTTTTATCAAATTATGTTAAACTTGTATGGAGTTCTATAAATTATTTTGTTATTAGTAGACAGATATAACATAACATAACCGTTTGCAAATTAATTAAATGTTTATTTAAATCTTTACCGTTTTAAAGGCTTAGAGTATAACTACAAATGTTTGAATTCGTCTGTTTAAATGTTGCCATTAAACCAATCTTTTTGGAAATGCTTATTCTTAGAAATTGAAAGCGTATTTATAATTAATTTTATTGAAACCCTAAGACAATAAAATAATGTAATAAATATGTTGATTTAAATATGAAATCTTTACGATAAAACTTTAGTAATTCCGTCTTAAACTATTAGGGGCATTTGATATGTAATATATATCTAAATGGTTATTATTATAATTTGTTCGTCTAAGCCACACTTGTATAAACTAAAACCGTTCAATATTTGACTGAAATATTCAAATTACCGTGTGGTGCTATGTATGGAATGGTGTCTATTAGTTTTTGCGACATATAACATGTTTCTTAAACTCTATGATTAATTTAATAAAATAAATTAAAGTTTTGTTTTGTTTTAAATGTAAAGTGGATTGAAAAACAACGCTTCTAACAGAAATACTAGAGCGATAAATTAAAAATATACGAAATGAAGCATAACAGACGATATGAAAGAGCGCGTTTTGCCGAAATGAGGTTATCCGTATAAGTCTAACACATTTTTTTGTGCAAATAAATTTATCACTATGCCACGACCTTGCTCCCAAGCTATCGCCAAAAAATTTGGCTAGTCCTAACGTCACATTGATAAACTAGACAATATACAGAAACTTACCAGTTTTATTTATGTTTAAATTTTTTAAATAATCCTCACAACACAACACTTTTGTCACATTAAATATAAATAAAATAAAAAGTTCGTTTGAGGTTGCGGTTCGGCCGAGTGCAGTAAGTTAGGTTTCACGGACGGGGTTATGCACATCGCGCGTTCGCCGGCAGGCAGCCGACTGGCCCGGCGCGCACGCACATTGCAAGCTCCCCGCGCCCCCCCCGAAAAAATACAACCGCGAAAAATATGGCGGGATCCGACACGCAAAAACTGAAGGGGTGCGCTCCGTGTACTCTCACTGAGGTTGTATGCTAATCCATCGTGTGCTCGGCCCTTTTTTCCGGGGTGGGTGGGGGATGCAATTAAAAAGCCGCGCGTGCGTGTGGGGGCGCGATTAGAAAGGAGACGGCGGACCGAATGAGTCTGTCACCATTTTTTTCTTATTTTCTAGTCTGGCATTTTGTATATGAATGGATAGGTAGACGGAATCGATGGTCTGGCGGACTAGAATATTGGCCGTGCACTGAGTGTAGGTAATGTAGATAAAATTATCGTGCGTTATCTAAGAAATGAGATGCGCCATAACTTTTTTTATACAATTGATATATGTATATGTATTGAATGCATTTGTGTGCGGTTTTTATACATTCTGCGTATCTATAAGTTATTAAAATAGTACTGACTGTTATATCGTTTTAGTAATATTCTATAATATTTGTTGTTTCCCAATCATAATATTAATTAATATTCGAGTAACTGATTGATTATCCGCGTTTTTGGTAACTGTGATAATATTACTCAGTGAATAAAATATTGAATGGGAATAGGTATTTCCAGAAATAAAACTGATACTTTAACAGATTAGAGCGTTTTATGTAAGAAAAACTCTTTGCTTTTTATTTTAGTTTGGATAGATTTGGCTCTAGATTTTTAGTCTAGTGGCTACTGAGGTTTGGTGGTGGTAGAGAACGTGGGCTTCGATTCCCATCAACGACATATTATTGTGTAATAAACACGCTCATTTACTTTGTATATGGGTGTGATTTATGTATACTAAAATTATAAAGCTGAAGAGTTTGTTTGAACGCGCTAATCTCAGGAACCGCTGATCCGATTTGAAAAATTCTTTAAGTGTTAAATAGTCCATTTATCGAGGAAGGCTATAGGCTATATATCATCACGCTAAGACTAATAGGAGCGGAGCCCCAGTGAAGAATGTTTAAAAAACGGGGGAAAATTATCACGCTACGGGCAATAGTAGACGTAAACGAGGTTGCGAGGGTCAGCTAGTCTATAATATGTGTGTAGGTGTGTCCTGGTGTTCGATGTACGTCTTTTTTACCTCAGTCAAGACGAGACGATGAGAAATAATTATTTATCGGTTAATACGTAACAAACTGATTACTAAAATTAGGAACACATTTATTTTGATATTTTAAAAATATACTTGTAAGTATCAACCTAATTTGATAAATGAATCCAAATATGTAAAATCCGCAGCTTCACTTGTGTTCATAAAGATATAACATAAAAAAATCTATCAACTTCTCTAAGTAAAGTAAGTACCAAATTACATGACAATTCATTCAGTAGTTTCGGCGCGATGGAGTAGCTACCTAACGAACAATCATCAATTTATTAAGTACATAAATAAATGTCTCAAAGGACCATAAAGTTTGACCAACTGCAATTTTAATTATCATTATCATCTAACAATAGCTGAGATGTTTGTTGAAAACCTGCTTCGCTAATCTATGGACTATTTGAATTGACAATAGTGTCTACACCCTGTATCAAGGGGTGTCTGCATGCATCGAGCTCGCTGCGAGATCGGACCTCATCTTGCAGATTGTGGGAAAATAACGGAATTTAGACACCATTGTAACTAAACATGCTGATTTGTGGAGAGATATTAGTTTGATGTTATTTGTTATTAGTCGTAATTATTTTGTTATAATGATTGATAATAATTATTTATTAAATTATATTCATACAAATTATGTTGATGATTTTAATTAAAAAATAAATATTTTTGAATTTAAATTAATTTTATATTTATGTAATTTCTATTTATTATAACATAACGAGGATGATCTAAGTGGCGTGCTATTGAAGAGGCCTATGTCCAGCAGTGGACTGCGATAGACTGATGATGATGATAACATAACGCTATATTTTATGTAGATCTAATTAAAAAGCCTAAATAGCTTGTAACTAAATGACCAATTGTTTTTAATAATTACCCTGAAGAAAAAACTCAAAAAATATTTTTTACTCCATTTATTAAATTGAGTAACATTTATGCCAGCATTTTAATTACCATAATACGGGCTTTACCTAATTATTAAATAATATAGTTTTTTATTAATTAATTTTATTATTAATTTAAAAAATATGAACTCAGATTTTTAGAATTATCATTTAAAATACGCTGCATGCAAAAAAATATATTTGCCGGTAATAGTAATGCGACACACATAGATAATATATTTTTTGCGATAAGATTACTATGATAGAATTAAAGCGAGAGGTTCTAGGTCAATGTATTTCTAGTCGAAGTCTATGCTAATCATATATATTACTTAATTTAAATTAAAAAACTTAAAATAATCACAAATAATTCATAATTAAATTTTATTAATTGGAGTAATGGATTTTATTATTATTATTCCTGGAATTAAAATGAATTGATAATTAGGTATAATTAATTAAAAGATATAATGTGAGTGCAATTTTTATTATAAGTTAATTAATTCATCTCACATCAAGTTTGTAAAAACTGTTTGAACTGGTGCCGACTCGTTTGTTGAACAATAAGGTCAACGGTAGTTGCAATGGTGTACCAATTTTTAATTACTTATGCAAGATTTGTCTAATATCGAGCTCAACACGCACTTGCACGCTAGCTAGCCCCTTGCATCTCCCCGAACTATATTTACATAATAATAACACAGTTTACAGAGGGTCAAACTAATTGTTCAAATATTAAAATCACCTATTGACCCATCTCTCTCAATATGCTAATTTAAAATATTTAAGTAAAAACATTTCTTCAAAAATACACAATTTCTACTTCCGGTTTCTTAACTTCTCTCGGCCAACGTGAGAACTTCTCAAATATACGAGTATATCTGTGAACAAAGACAGCTGCATACATCACTTACCTTTTTCTAGCTGCCGTCGAGCGCACAAAAATTTAAATACAACAAAAACAATAAACAATATTTCAACAAAGTCACTGTGAGAAGCGAGCGTCCGGTAACTGAACACGGCTGACAAATAAACAAACGGTACTCGAATGTTGACAAAATATTCCACAAATAAAAGTATTTCAATAGTAAAATAGTAAATGTGCGAGTTTAAGCGAGTTGGGGGACGCGCGTCAGCGACCGACCGGCCAATCTGTCAGGCGACTGGTTCAAAATGTCCACACACGCACGTGACAAAGTTTACTCCAAGTTTCGACGAGAAACTTTCAACGCGCGACCGATAGTTCGACTCTCCGCGCCCGGATACCGGAATCACAAATCACCGGTATTTTTTTCAAAGGCGAATATCCAATTTAATAAATTTTTAATTGTGCCTCTTAATTTTATTTCTTTTTTTTATTTTCTAAAAGTTTCTTTTTGCCGAGGCGTCCACCCGTCCGGTCGGGTCCGGCCGGTCTGCAATATTAACACGAACCGCGTCCACCTTTTGTAATGAAACGTTCACACATGCTTCCGCATTACCGTCCCGATGCCATCAATAATGAAGCCAGGCGGGAAAAAACAAAACGGGGCACCTCTCCCGGCGAGGCGCCCGCCGACACTACAGCCTCCTCGTCAAAGATCAGAATTGCATATCTGGGTTGCGTTAATGAGCGGGGGTTGGGGGTTCGTAGGGGGGTCGAAAAAGTGGCACCGCTCGCGCGCGAATATAAATTCATCGCCAAAAAATCATTACGCGGGGGGTGGCATTACGGGCGCTCGCTGCGCGGGTTCGTTCCTATAGTTTTTAAATCGGGCGCTCATTCGAAGCGATGCCGCGGCGCGCGGAGGCCGCGCGGCGACTGCACCCTGCACCCCGCACTATGCCTCTATTACAGAACTATCACGAATGCACACACGTCACTCCCAAGTTCAAGAGACTGAAACTTGGCGGCGCTGGCCGATCCCACTTACACATCCGTATTGACTTAACGAACGAACGTATACTAAAGCAAATAAATATGAAATAAATTAATGCGACATTACGAGATGGATTGATATTCCAGGGGAAAGAGTTTTTTTTCTCTCTTTCCACGTGTATGCAAATTCCTCTTTTCGACGACGATCGTAATCAATTTGTGCGTAGGAAGGTAGCACACGCACGCACTCACACACACACAGACAAGTTGTGCGACTCAAATTAAATCTAATACAAAATTGCGTTTTATGTTCACGCTAGTGTAGATGTGTGTAGGGGAGCACAATGCGAGCTCGCGGCCTGTACACTCGGCTACGAGAATGCGATTAGAAAAAAAACACTAATTTACATAGTTAATTTGCGTAATATTAACAACGAAGTTACATAAAGTTTTGGTATGCAAACTAAACTATAATAGACTCACGCGAATAGGATCGGACGTTAACAAGTGGTTTTACATACCGCCTGTGTATATGCCCGCCTATGTATATATGTAAACCGTTTTGTACGCCCACTAAGTTCCTGATGTTAGAGAACTATAAAAGTTAGATTATAGATACATGTGTTAATTGTATAAATGGCGTTATAATTATATGTTTCATCTTAACAAAACAATGGTTTCAGTGAAGTTGTATCTAATAGAAAACGAGACTTAATTAATGAAAGCAAAATAATGGAACATTTAAAGAATAAGGTAATGCAATTAAGTAATTATTTTTAGCAAATAGCTTAGTTTTAAAATTATTTTGTCTTTCAAACGAAATTTAAACTATGGGTCTCCTAAAGTTTACCACACTTATTGGAAAAAAAATAGATGTTAATTATAAGCTCTATTAATTAGTCTACGTGTCATTTTTATTAGTAGTACTTTAATACCTTAAATTATTCATAGTTTTTAAGGACAAATGTGACAGCCCTAATACGGTCCCTTACTGTTATTAAATCGCTTGCTTCAAAGAATACATAAAATACTATTTTTTAAGTACACAATATGAATTTTCAACATCCATCCTTTGAATCTTCAGGCAAAGAGCTACAATGCATGCTGAATTTTACGATCAAATGCGGATCTCAAGCCGAATTCCAAACGTTGTGTTAACAACTTGATAGTCTAGCCTACCTAACTTAATTCAATAATAAGTCAAATTAAACGACAAACAAAATAAATAATACAAAACCCAGCATCCCAATCACCGTCCACATTAACTTATTTCCTCGACTGTACTTTAAAACTCACACAGGGATAATGTTAAAAATGAATTACCAACACATAGCCGAGCCACCCACCCCCCTTTTATACTCATTTTCATTTCGATGTTTTTGGGTTTTTGCGCAGATGGGGGTGGGAAACACCCCTTCCACCTTCCCCCTTCCCGCGCCCTATGAAAATAGGATATATTTTTATGTTTTATTTGCCCGGAAGCCTCTGTTTAGTTGCATGTTTATTAGAAGTTTTTATTAGTAGAAACTGTACTCGGTTTTTGTCGATTTTTTCTGGGTTAACATTATGATTTGCGATGACAATTGTATTGGATGTAGTCACGGCATATTTGTTTTTCCATTACTTGAAATGTTCAGAAGTATCCCTTGTAATATACTATCAAGTACAAGATGTTGGTAATAGTTTGTTTATTCACTAGTATCTGATGCCAATCACTTAAATATTACAATTGGTCAGGTTGATTTGTAATACTGTATATAGGTATATATCAAATATGTTACTAAGGTTATTTAATTTATCGGTTCTTATACTGTTATTTTTCTTAACAAAAAGAAAATTAAAAGAAGCTGCAATCAATTAATAAACTTTATTTAAAGAGCTCCACTTATTTAATAAATCATTTTATTTATATTAAGTGTATTAATTAATATTACCAAAGATTGAAGTTACGGTTCTAGTGTGTTAAATAATTTTTCATGACTTCATTAGTTTAGGCCTACTCTTGATTTTTTATAGTTTTTAAGTTATTTATAGTCAAATGTATTCTGTAAGTACTTAGAAATAGTTATGCGTTGGTCCAATAATTTCAGCGGTTCCTATTCAAACATTCCGTTTTTTTAAACACAAATATACATTTTTTGGTTGTCCCACTAAAATCCAATAAAGAAAAGTTTAAATCACTTCAAAGAATACCATGTAATTACATTAAAAATTATGTCTATGCCATACCATCTATTATGGTTGATTTGTTTTAATATTTTAAAGAGTTTCGTTGTCTCTCTCTGAAACTTGTCATCAGGTGTATATAAAATTGAAATGGGACCAATTCGGGATAAATCCCTTCAAACAAAAAAATACAAATACATCTATATCTATAAATTACAGCGATTTCAAACAAAAAAGAAATTTTGCAAATACATCTATAAATATCGGAGTTATGATTGAACATATATAACAAAAATTTGAATTGAAACTGTCATCCTTTTTTAAATCAGTTAAAAATATATTCTTGATAACGTAATAATTAATATTTATCTCTTTCCGTCTTCAATTAATCTTAAAATATCATTATCATTTGAGCTTCGAATTAAATAACATAAAAAACTGGTCAGAGTCTGTATGAATCTTGGTAATTGTGTTTCCCCCTTTTTTATTTTATATCAAATTACATTGCTGTAAGCGTGTGAGTGCAAATACATTGCACCTGTGCTTATTTGCCTTTGTGCATTAGAATAATTTCTGAGCAATCATTAACTAATAACCGTTATAATAATAACGATTTGATTCGGTTACGAATAATAATTTTTGATAAATGAATACAGACGGTTATAGAGTTATCAGTAATTATTATAAAAAGAAAAACACACAAGACCATTTGATCCCACACTAGATAGAGCTTGTGTTATGGTAACTAGAAAACGAATAAAGATATTTCTTCATGCTTAAATATCTATACTAATCTATATAAATAAAAATGAATCACTGAAATGTATGTTTGTTTTTGTTTTTGTTTTTATAAAAGACAACTCCCGCATTAGGAATATACATCCTGTGTCGCGGGGGACTTTACAAACATACATGTAACGGACACAAATAACACCCAGACTCAGGACAACACTTTGTGGATCACACAAAGTTATGTCCCACGTGGGATTTGAACCCACGGCGCTTGGCGCAGTAGTGAACGTTTAAACCACTAGGCCAACCGTGCAGTCAAAATGTTATGTATGTGCATAACTGCCGATTTACTGCACCAAATTGGACAGTTCTTTTATTAAATTGATTGCTATTATCAGTACAAGGTTTGTACTTACTAAAGACAATTGTAAAAAAATTATAAGTTTAATATATAACGAAAACATGGCGATACTAAGTTCACCGGGTCAGCTAGCATTATAATTTTGAGAGTCTGTCTGTTTTGCTTTCACCCGGACCATTATTAAGAATCTATCAATATCAAAATCGGTTCAGTAATTTAGACGCTACGGGGAAACATACAAACATAGACTGCTAAAACTATTACCCTTCCTTTTGCTATTGCCATAGTCTGGTATATAATAATAAGTCTCTAAAAGAACTTTCAAAATAAAACACAATACGAGTATACAAACCGCCTAAATAAATACTTACGGTATACTACTCTAAATAATAATAATAATAATTCTTTATTGTAACAAAAAAAGGATTACATAACTCTGTATAGCCCTGACTACCAAAATAGCGTTAGCTGTGTGTTGGGAGTTAGTTACCCTCCAAAGACAAGAAATACAATTGTTACAATGCATTGCAAAAGCTACAAAAATAATAGTTTTAAATCAGCTAAAAGTTCCCGAGATCATTCTTTTAAAAGTACACGCACAATAAAGAAAAATTGAAGAATATTCTTCAATTTAATTGATTTAGTATTAATAATAAATATTATTTCTCTATATTAATTTTTGAATCACAAATATTATTAATTTTGAATTGAAAATCATTCACGTTTCCCTTCTATAAAGCTACTAGACAACTTTACCCTTTAGTAAGTATTTTCAAATAAGATTTATATATTTATGGAGGCATATTTACAAAATGTATATTGTATAAATATACATAAATCGAATCACTTAAAACCCAGAAATACTCTAATACAAATATGCACAGCATTCACATATAAATATCAATTATTGCATTAGGAATATGGATCCTTCACTTCCACTAACAACACCCAGACTCAGAACAACAAGTTGTGGATCACGTAAAGTGTTATCCCATGTGGAATTTGAACCCACTACACTTGGCGCAATAAAAAGCGGCGCGGTGACTGTTGAAAGCACTAGGCTAACCGTGCAGACGAATTGACAACATTTAAGAAATAAAAAATAGCAATTTATCTTTATACATTACATTTATTGAATTACTCGTACAAACATATTGTCTTAGACAATTTTATATGCTACATACACAACACGACACTATAAGTCTTTAAAAACGAAGTGACAATTGAGTAAATGCAACAATGCAGCTAAAAGTAATGAAAGTATTTAGTAATAAAAAAAATACAAAAGTTCTTCTAAAACATAAACTCTTGGAAATTAAATCTATGAACTTTTTTGTAATCATTTTTAAAATAAAAATTACAATATCATCGCACTTTAATAATGATTAAATACATATTTTTTGAGAAGGCGAAAGGTTGCGTATGCGCTTCGCGTAGCTGCGTAGACCTATGATCTACGTGTGTAGCAGCTGGCTGGCGCAATGGTTTGTATATAATTTATTTTAGAAACCACGGACAGTGGTATTATTTTTAAATATCACCAGTTTCATAACGACAACTTATAAGTCAGTATTAATTGAATAAAATTAAAAATATTTGGCTCTTTTCAACTGTAAATCTATGAAAAGAATGAAAGCCCCAATGAAGCCGAAACAACTCAATAGGCCGTCATAGTATGGGTCACCATGCTGCATTGTTGCACTGTCTGCATTTGCAATGAGTGTGGTGACCACTACTCTTAGATTCTGCTTATGTTTTCTATCAGGCAGCGTAGAGTCACTTTGGCAGCAATAAAGTTTGATGTCCATGGGAACTATGTTGTGAAGTGTAAGACGTAATATAGATCCTTGAAGTTAACATAAGTAACTTTAGTTTAAAAATAGATAAGCGCCTTCGCGTACCCTTTAGCGCCTCAGTCTACACTTTCAGAACTGCGGCCCTGAATGTTATCACGTTGTCGTGAGTATTATCACATAGATTATGGAATTGAATGCCAAAATAAGTTTCGACCGTTATTATTATTTGTTTTTTTCTATGGAATTGGTGGGCAAAAGAGGCGTCGTATAGCTTGATGGTAAACGATTACAATCGCCCATGGACACCTGCAACAACACCAGAGGCGTCACAAATGCATTGTCAGCCGTGTTTTGGAGCGCAAGTACTGTTTCACATCGGTTTTTTGTGACACCGTGGTATCACTCCGGTCGAGCCAATACATTAATGCCGAAGCGTGGCTCCCTCACGTATAAAACAAATATTACAACATTTTTCATTAATGTGGGTCTTCTAGTAGTTAGTTATAGGCTGGTATTATATAGCCTATGACTTTCCTCGTGTAGCCCGAATGAAATATCCAACACTAAAATGAAATTTTAATTCCGAGATTAGCGAGTTCAATCAAACAGTCAAGTTCTTCAGCTTTATATACTCAGTTATTATTAATACCTTTAAACAAGCAATTCTTGTATATAAAATATAGAGATGCAGATTTTATATAGAAAAATTGCTCACGGGTTTAACAATATTCCTAAAATTTTGTATGCAGGGCTTTCGGGGGCGATAAATCGATCTGGCTAGGATTAATTTTTAGAAAAATTTTCAAAAATAAAATTTCGAGCAAAACTTGATCTTCCAGGCACTATAGGTTTTATATCTTAATTAATAAAGTTATAGTTCTAAAGTTGTACGAATATAATACTAGGGTTTACACTACTATACTACTACTACTACTATAATGCAGGAGCCGAAATCAAAAGGCCCTAGCAGTGGGCCACATAATTTTATTTAGAACCAACCGCTTTTGTTGTAAACTGTTATGAAGATTTAGAATAATGCTACTGCACGTATTTTAGAAAGCAGACAGACAGTTAAGGGGTGGTTACGCCGGTGCCAAGAAATAGTAGAACAGACGATTGTATCCCCCAACCGCCAAGGATTATGAGAACAATAATAGTTCGCGTTTCTTAAGAAAACCACATTTGACTGTGAACTCAAATCATTCCCTCTTTATTGAGTCTCATACGGTTTTGTGAAGACATGTGACTTTATATTTTGCTATGTACCTACATAGTTTTATCTTTCTTTCTATCCTTTTTTGATTGACTTTCAAAGAAAGGGAATTAATTTTGGAAGTCCATGTATGTTTGTAAGTTCATCCGTTGCGCTTAAACTATTGAACCGATTTTAATGGTTTACTTGTTATTATGTTTGTAACTCTGTAATTTACGAGTGATTTGAAAAATTCTTTATTTATTAGAAAAGGTGTGACCGGTGATATTAAGAAATAAAAAATACAATTTATTATGAGTTATATAAACTTTTTCAAAAGTTATTTAATGTGTTCTAAAATATTAATAACTTTGTTTAAAAGTTTTATAAGGATTATTAAATTGAGTTTAACGTAAACATGCTTAATTATAAGTACTTTGAACTCCTGAACTTTCTTGCACCCACCATTGCTTTCATTATAAAATATTTATCCATATTCTGAGTTATGTACCTATAGTACCTATTGAAAATCAACAACCTATTTGGTTTCCAATATTACAGTCTTTAGAATATTACTATTCACTAATAGTATCTGTGACTAATCTAGAAGCTAGGAAAGCCACGCTTTGGCATGAATAGGCATGAATAGTGCTATCACGGTCTCACAGAAAACCGGTATGAAATAGCGTTTGCGCTGTATTTCACCGAGTGAGTGAGGAAACCGGAGGCCTCTATCCTCAAACACTCCCCTTCCCCCCTCCCTTTTCCTTAACAGCGGGCAACGCACTTAGATCGCGTCTGGTGTTGCGGGTGTCCATGTTACCATCAGGTGATACATCTGCTCGTTTGCCACCTATTTCACAAAAAAAGACTAGAATTGGAACCTGTAAACAAAACTAGTTAACAGTGCCTATACTAATCCGGACAGATGGTTTGACGCAATTTATATGAAAGATACTGTTACATTGCTGTAATACTAAATTCATACTCGTCGATATCGATACAAAAATATCGATATAAATTAACTTAAACCGTGGCGACGACTAACGGTCCGAACGGCGCGTCACCGCTCCCTTCGGAGGTCGACTTTTACCGTGAGCTCGTGTCTACCACACGTACTCGGCTTTGAGATAGTTAGTTGTACTTATACGAATATTTTATTTCATATTAAAGCTTCTTTAATACTTCACAATTAGCTACGATTGTGGAGGAGTTGTTCTGGTGCCTTATTAACATCTAATAAACACTAAAGTGAATTGTAGCCCCGTGAACGGGGTTTTCAGGTTCACCTATAAGTTAACCCTCTAGTCGCCGCGCTGCCTACTCAGCGTGTCGCCTACAGAGCCCGGGTTTTAAATTCACCTTGGTTACCCTCTGGTCGCCGCGCTGCCTACCCAGCGTGTCGCCTACAGAGCTCGGTGAAGATTGACGCTGCTCCCTCGAGAACGGATCACCCTTAAGCTTACCCCCTGGTCACCGCGCTGCCTACTCAGCGTGTTGCCTACCGACCTCGGTGAAGTTTGGGTTGACCTTCACTCTGCTGGAGACGCGTCCACGACACGACCACTACCTGTCTATTTAATAAATTCTATTTGTTACGACTAGCCGGTTTTTATTTCTACGTAATTACGTGCAGACGTAACATCTAATTATCAGTCAGATATGCTATCCGAAACTTATCTGTAACAAGTGAAGCAGGGCATAATTTTGACCAACAAGAAAATGTATTTCACGGTTCGTTACTAAATTTCAACCAGTAACTCGATATGTATTTGCGGAAGAGATAATTTATTTCACATATACACATATAGCTTTAGTATATATGTACGCAATTTCGTGGGTGCATGAGTGGACATTATAAAAAAGGAGCATTCGAAAAACGGCCGTATTCACGATAAAAAGAGATGAAACAACTGGGCTCACACAGGCCAAAATGAAAAGTAGCTATTTTTGCACCAATAGGGTGATTACGGAAAAACTACAGCAAATGAATTTATTATACCGTGTGGGGTAGTCCCGCCCATGCCACCCGATAACAATATTATTTTATTTTTAATATGCCTATACCGAAAGTTGTCGATGTTGATGCGGTTCGGGTTCGACTTATATTCAATACGTTAATTTGTGTACATTACAGTTTAACTGGGCACTAGATACCATAGAATTAAATACTAGATTTGTTTGTGGTTTTACTCGCATTAAACGTAGGTTTCGTTAATTATTTTAGGAAAAATAGAATTATTAAAAAAATGTAGAATTTTAATGAATTTAATAGAATGTATCGTAATAAACTGTGGCCTATTTTTTTCAACAGGAAACTATTTATTTATTATTTGAAAAATTCTTTCAGTGTTGGATAGTCAGTTTATCGAGGAAGGCTATAGACTATATATCATCACGCTAATGCCAATAGGAACGGAGTATCAATGAAGAATGTTTCAAAAGCGGGGGTAAATTTTCACTCTGTGGGCAATTGAAGACGAAAACGAGGTTGCGTGGGTCAGCTAGTTATATTATAATATTAAGGAAGCCAGAAGTTCTCGGTATTTTCTAAGGCACACTCTGGAAAAAAACGCCTTTGTTAACCCTGGTAAAGCAAACAAGTGTGAAAACTGTATTTACACTACCACTGCGCCACCGAGACAGTCAAATAATATAATTGTAGAATTAATTAATGACTAGTTATTGCCCGCAGCTTCATTCTTGTAATTATTTCTCATTTTGGTATTTGTTAACAACTGTTCATCCCCTATTTTATCCTTTCTTTTTAGAGGGTACTTGCAACATACAAAACATCAACTGGCAAATATCAAGTTTGTAGCCCCGGCGGTTTAGGTTTTTCGTCAATAACTCAGTCCCCAGTCAGCTATCTATGATTAGGCGTGGTCTGAAGTTGTATTCCGAAGGAAAGTTCTCTTAATCTGTTATAAAAGACCCCTGTCTGGCCTAATGATCTCCGAAATGAATAAATTTTGTTCATATTACTTACCTTGTCTTGAAGATATGCAAAGGTAAACATCTGAAACAAAAAAAAAGTATTAATTAGGATACAGAATTTAATTGAAAATGATTCTGATAGTGAGATTTTATCATACGAAAACCATAATACGACACAAATGGACACGTTTGAATAATGTGAATTTGAATACTATGACCTCATGAAAACATTGTTAAATTTGGTAATAATAGGTAATTCTTTCCTTATTTCGCAGCGAATGAGTCAAGTAACGACTTTGGTGAGTGAATGCGTTTATAACTGTTAGTTTCAAATACCCATCGGCAACAGTAACCACCAATTATCAAGTGTCCCGTCTAATTATTTGTCCTCTTTAATTTACAGCCTTTTGTAAGGGTTTTTTGTCCCCTTATCCATACTAATATTATAAAGCTGAAGAGTTGGTTTGTTTGAACGCGCTAATCTCAGGAATTTGAAAAATTATTTCAGTGTTAGATAGCCCATTTATCGAGGAAGGCTATATTATCACGCTAACTCCAATAGGAGCGGAGCAGTAATAAAGAATTTTACAAAAACCGGGGAAAAATATTACGCTACAGGCAATAAGAGACGTAAACGAAACACGGACTGTCACCTCGCCTTTTCGTGCTGTAGGTAACGTATGATACGACTAGGGGAACTTGAAACAAACCCGTCTAGCTAGTGTGGAATAATAGACCACAAACCTCCTTTCTCAGGAGTGGCCTACATCCAGTGGACTACTAAAGTCTATTGTTGACGAGTATTAATACATATGTCTTCTAAAACTATAAAACAACGTAATTTAGTAACAAAAATGGAAAATTGTAACAACTGTTTAAACACTATTTATTGTGTTGTACTGTTAGAATTAAGCCATCTGTTTATACCTACCGGTCGGAGCACACAATGCCGTTCTCTCGCTACACATATTTGCTTACTTAAAATGCGGAAATTTGCTGATCAAGGTCGTATTATCATTATTACATTTGTAAAATATAGTAAATAGTTGGAAACGTGTAATATTTTTTGACTAGAAGAAGTTTTAATGCTTTGAAACGAAATTAATTAACGAGAACATTTCAAAACTGTGTTATAAAACATGTTTTGTCATGAAACTGATGACGCAGAAGCATCTCGCTAGACCGTCATAGTGTGGGTCACTAAATTGATCACTATTCTTGGATTCAACTCATGCTTTCCATCACGCCGAGTAACTTTAGCAGAGTCATATGAAAAAAGCTGATATGGCTATGTTTATCCGTGTTTTTTATCGTGTAAGGGGTAAACGAGTTACGGGTCACGTTATGAAAACTGACTACCAATACCCATAGATTACAACTTAACAAACTCAAGTGTACCTTTCAGTGTTATCCCCCTGAGATTAGGAGGTAGAATGCCCAACGAGATAATTGCTTTACATTCGTTTCATTACTTTCACGCTCACAAGTGCAAAATAATGACTTAATAACGAACAAAAAAATATGCTATTAAGTTAAGTTCCCACAAGTATTAAAAAAATTGACAATCACATGTTCAAATATAGTTTGTTTTGAACCTGTTAATTTTAACACAAAATAGGTTTTAACCGTCACTTTTTCATTAGCCGTTACTTTTTTGTTAGAAATTACACTTTTTTGTCCCTTTCTACTGCACTGAGTGTTGGATTCAATCCCCCATTAGACAACAGTGTGATCTGCAAATTGATGTTTTAAGTCTGTATTCTTTGTGCTCATTTCTTAAACGTGTGTTAGGTCCCCGTGTTGTGTTTATAATCCAATTGCTGAAGTTGCCTTTATTAAAAATATGATTACAGGTAACTGTTTGTTGAACATTTATTAGTTGATAAGACTTTACTAGTGGTCCCTCTAGTTACAAAAGGGATATACAGGTAAGTAACAGGTGAGACAAAGACGTCTTCTAGCATAATCTCAGTCCTGTTTGTATATATCGCAGGTATATTGTCGAAGCCGTGTAATTATAACAAACAACAAACAATTTAGTTATATGATGAAGAAAACCGTTTCGCCTGATTGTGAGGAATGTGGAGTTGTGGAAGACTTACAC
Source organism: Spilarctia lutea (assembly GCA_916048165.1). NCBI lineage: Eukaryota > Metazoa > Arthropoda > Insecta > Lepidoptera > Erebidae > Spilarctia > Spilarctia lutea. The sequence continues at coordinate 1,438,899 of OU696480.1, forward strand.
CATTTATTGATGGAGTGTGTCAGATATGAGTCTAGTAGAAAGAGTTTAGTGTCCGACTTGACGACTGAATTTGAATGGAGCCGACGTAGGAACGTTTCACAGACTCCCATCGGAACCAGATAGCGATGATGCGAAGGCTCTGTTCAGATTCATGTCGATTGTTCTTAGACGATAACTGTGTAGTATATGTAGTAACTTATTCAGGATACGATGGATCTGGCAGACGCTGTGCGTAAAAGTTCCAAAACAAAATAGAATAAAAAAAAAACCAACAATTCTTAAACTTAAACGGCCTAGTTTACCCTAACTTTAATTATTAACCTAAATTTACAATGTCACTAAAACATTGTAAATTTAGGTTAGGGTTATTTTTGTTTTGTTTAAATAGCAAGTTGTTATTTTGTTTTAAAAGTATTTAAATTTTTTCTAAATAACGAAGGCAGTTTGAAATTTTCTCGCCTCAAGAGATATAGTATACCGGATCTCGCGATAAGATTCGCTGATAGCTGATGAGGGTAGCATCACTGGATGTAGAGCTCAGTTATGACATATTTTACGAGGGAAACCTGACAAACTATTGGATTATTGTTAGAAACAAACAGATTGCTAAGTGGCAGGATATAAAAAAAATAAAAAATAACGAAACCTAACCTAACCGCTAGTTAACGGCGCTGTTTAGTAAAATTGAAAAGTAAAATGAAGTCGATTGATAATCTACCGGTTTATTATAATAATATCACAAGTGGAATTGTAATATCAAGACTCTGAAAATATACCTGCGACATATATCACTTTAATATACATACTTTGTTACGCACAAAAAATGTTTTATTAAAAATGATACAGATAATATGAATATTTACAATTCACGTTACTTACTTAGAAATCTTGAAATCATATTCTCAACAGTGGGGCTAAACCCATTATCCAATTTTGGACTAAAAACCTAGTAAATGGAATATACGAATGCCTTGTGGAGACAATATGAAGATCCAACGAACGCCCAAAGTGGAATTTAAATATGTAAGGAATTAGGAGGCTCCCCCAGGGGGTGGGGTGGTGACCCCCAACCGCGGGAGGTTTTTCAAAACTAGAAAGAGATGAACACCATGCGTTAGTATCGCGATCTGGTGTTTGGAGTTAAACGAGGTTCTGTTAGAAAGATACATCCGAAGATATGGCACTTTTTAAATAATAAGTTGTGCTTTTAAATCTTTGTGATTGTGGTGTACTATGTAAGATGGTATTTTACAGAAGTATGTAGCTACAGTAGATTTATCACACCGACTAATGTCGCCAGTTCTATTCCCGTTTGGGTACTTCTGTGTAAAATATACATAGGTATATTTACAAATACATGAACACAATAAGTACATTCGAATACATAAAATTCGCTACGTTTCGTTTGTCTGTTCTGTTCGCTTTTTTGTTTTATGGGATAGTGAGCAAACGAGCAGACGTATTGCTTGACGGTAAGCGATTACCGCCGCCCATGGACACCCGCAATACCCGAGTCGTCACAAATGCGTTCACAGGCAACAGTTCATTCTACAGTTTTGTTATGCGAGGCAAAAAGTTTCAAGAGAAGCGCACAGTTGTGAATTGGCAACCATCTAGATGATGTGGATAAAACTTCTGTAGCGTAGACGCGTAGCGTAAACAATTATGTTTTTTATCTAAATGTTATTTATGAAATTAATGTAATGTTACTTCCGGTAATCAAACGATATATCTTAAGATATATCTTCGGATCTAATCGCACGTAGTATGTGCACGCACGCGCCGTAATGAGCGCGCGCGGGGTGCGGGTAGTTAGACAATTTTACAACTGCGCCGCCTCGTTTTTTGGCAGACGCGCGTCGCTAGGTGTATGCACAAAGATTAAGATACAGATGCAGCAATTACGCTTTTCACGAGTTTTATGCCTACAATTGTAACGTTGAGGTTCTTCCAGCTTAGATGAAAAATGTTGATATAGGCAACAAACTTATAAATTAGTTGGTTAAATGTATTGTAATTGTATAAAGAAAGTCTACAGGACATGACATGAGTGAAATGATTATTAACCAGTTTAAGGTTATTTTTATTTAATTTTTTATGACTACAAGAGATTAAATTTGTAATAGAACTTTAATAATAAATAAATAAATAATAATTACATTTAAACATTTTATGTATGTCCCTACGAAAATGACATTGAAAGCATAAGCAAAATCCAAGAGTGGTGGTCACTATACTCATTGCAAATGCAGACAAAGCAACAATGGAGCATTGTGACCCACACCATGGTGGTCTAGTGAAGCTGCTGCATCGTTGAACCTCCGGTCTCGCACTCGATAATGCAAGTGGTGTGAAAAAAGATATATATTAAATTAATAACAATCCAGGTTATTTATTATTTATTTATAGTATACTTTCTTAATAGCCAGCCTATACATTGGGTTGGCACGAATAATGCCAACCCACCACGCAAAATAGGAGCACTGAAGTCATCAAATTGCGGAGACCCAGCCCGCGACTTTCAAGTTCAAGTAGCCAGCCTATAGTATTCCATTAGTGGACATAGGCTTTACGCTGAGTAGACGAGTTTGTTGCTGCCCTCAGTGAGGACAGTCATAAGTGTCGTATCTACATTTTGAATCTTTGACAACAACTGTAGGTGCGCACAAATTTGCATATGTCGAAATAATTTAGGGGGTAACTCCACACTCGTAGGACGCTAATGTACCCCTGTATTGGCAGGGATGGAATAAGAAATTGGTGTAGAGGCGACATATGCGAGGATTTTTATGTGTACATTAGTATTTCATTAGCGAAGAAGGAAGTAATGGAGTGTCGTATTAGATTTTTTTTTTGCGAAAGTAATATATGCATCAATTTTTATTATATGTTTCTTAATGTGTTTCTTTAAAATTTCCAATCAAGGCAAGTAAATTTTGTTCTAAATATTGAAGATAAAGTTTTTAATATAATACCTAATTATTAGGTTGTCATTATGTTAGGAATTTTACTATACTAAAATGGAGCGACAGCAGGATACTTTCATTCTTAAAAAACGTCGGCTTTTAATCTGAACCTCTCAGGCATCCTTAAAATATATATACTTTAATAAAACCCTTTAAGGTTGATTAAGTATCATTTGACAAAGATTTAATTGAACTCTATAACCTTCTGAAAGACCTTGGCCTGTCGAGATCTGCAGTAAGTTCTATTTTAGAACGAGTATCCAAGGCTGCACTAACGGGTTCCTACCAAATTTGGCTAGGTAGGGCGGGAAACTCGAGCAGTGAAGGTGAGCGTTGATGCGCATCTTAAAGGGGGCCTCCTTAAACCTACACCTAGGTCGTAAGTCTTGGGAACTGCTTAGAGTCTCCCTCTGCCACACGATGGCCTCGGCACCCGCACGGTGAATCCATGGAGTGCTAAGAAGTTTGTCTCTCCCCCCTAAAGCACACAATATTGCGCTACCAACGATAACAGTAAATCAGTAACTAAGTATTAACAGCAAATCACAGAAATCGTCATCAAGTACAAATTAATTTCGCACAATGTATTTAATTTTGTGTACAAATTCCAAATTAACTAGTCCTCTAAAATATCCTCAGATTAATCCGAATGTTATAATCTCTTGTTAAACCTGACGCGGGTGTTAAACAATTTATTGTATACCAACAATTATTAAGTTGTTACTTTTAATTTTTATAACTTTATATCCATACTAATATTATAAATTTGAAAGTAACTATTGTGTATCTCTCTCTTACGCTATCGTGGCTAAACCGATACACCGATATTTGACTGCCTCGTTGGCGCAGTGGTAGTGTATGCGACTGCTGTGCTTGAGGTCTCGGGTTCGATTCCCGGGTCGGACCAAATGTTTGTATGATCTGCAAATATTTGTTTCGGAGATTGGGTGTTTTCTATGTATAATATGTATGTATTTACAAAAAAAAATATATGTATTAATATCAGTTGTCTAGTACCCATAGTACAAGCTCTGCTTAGTTTGGGACTAGATGGCGTTGTGTTTAATGTCCGAAAAAATATTTATATCAATGGGCATGGAGGATTTTGATTCTTGAGGAGAGACTTAGGCTTCTCTTAACCGCGATAACAGATATACATGCAGGCGGAGTCGCGAGCAAAAGCTAGTAGTAGTAGAGCCAGCTTATCTGTTTCAATTTGGTTAAATAAAGATAACATGCCTTCTTAATTCTTAAATTTCCTTATATTTAAAGACCTAAGTAGTGATTTAACTGTATTAATGATAACAAATATTTCGGACATCTAACACACAACGCCATTTAGTCCCAAACTAAGCAGAGCTTGTCTTATGGGTACCAGACAATTGATATAAATACATATGTATTTTCTTTTGTAAATACATACATATTATACATAGAAAACACCCAAACTTCGAAACAAATATTTGCAAACCATACAAACATTTAGTCCAACTCGGGAATCGAACCCGAGACCTCAAGCACAACAGTCGCATACACCATTGCGCCACAGAGGCAGTCTAGAGACAACTAGTTGTTAACTGTTAATTACTTTCATTAGTTACTAAATAAGAGTAATTTACTTAACTTAACTTATCCTGCATCTCGCAATGAAATATTTCACTTGATTTTTGACCTAATTTTATATACTCGTACATAAGAATCCAGATCTACCACTGATAAAGAGGGACATAATGTAACTGCACGTGTGGTTATCGATTACGAATATCACTAAGAGTATCACCAACTCTATTTATACTGTATGTTGCAAAGACCCTGCAAACAGCACTGCAAAGAGAAGAAAATCTTGAAGCAAACCCTGTACCAACTCATTTAGCTAACATGGTATGGTAAACCAAAATCTCCTTTCGAAGGAGAAGTTTATGTCTACCAGAAGAATACTATGAGAAATGTGTGCGCAGAACTTTTAATAGTGTAAAAGACAAAGAACAGAGGATTCACGATATAAAAATTTAACATCCAAAACTTTAAAAAGAATATTGTTTGTCAGAAGCCATAACAAGTTAATTTCTCATTCCAACTAAGTTTTATAGAAATGATATTTGATATTATTAAGAACCAGAAAAGCCCAGTCTTGTTATGAACTAATATTTTATTTGGTAATTTGTTTTGGTTTTAATTAAATAAGGGTAATAACTTGATTCGTCTTATATACGGTAATTTGATTTCAAATACCGTGATATACTAGATGAACCCCGAGATTTTACCCACAACGAACACACTTAACAAAACACTTTGGGGCGAAACTAGTCTAAAAAAAGTAGCCTATATTACTTCTTGTACCATCACCTATCTGCCAGCCTCGTCTAAATCAGTTCAGCTGTTCTGAGGATTAGCCGGAACGAGCAGACAGACAGACAGATGATTTTAAAAAAAGAAATTTAAGTGCCTTATATACTTTCATATTCATTTAGTGAAAAGTTGTTAATTTGAAATCACAAACAGACACTTCAATTTTACTAAATTGTTATTATTTTTATCTTGTGTCCTTAGCCACAGCTCAGCTGTGTGTCTTTATGCTAAGATTTCATTGTAACAATGACTTTTATTTATGACTTTTTTGATTCTTTCAAAATATTTTATGATATTTGGGGTGAAGACAAAACACTATAAAAACAGGTCCTGTTTTTGAGTTATAAATGGTGCAAGTAAACTAACTTCTTAACCACAGTATGTACTAACTTTATGGCATCTCTGGCTCATTTGTAACTGTTCTAAATGTAACGCCGTAGGAAAATTCTCGCTCATAACGTACCGAAAGTAATGGGGGTGAGAGCGTTTTAGTAATTTGCCAATACTCTACATGTATCAACTGTATATGTTCTAAGCTCGGAGGCTTATACTCGGAGTACGTTGATTGAAAAATTACGCAATATTTATACGTAGTATGTTTAGGTGTGAAGGGGAGGGGAAGGCTGTAAGCTAGGAGGTGGGAATGGTGGATGATGGTGTTCCTCTTACAAAAAAAAGGAGAATTTGCAATTTTAGTTCATATATCTATGATCTAATGATGGTTTTAAAAAGAGGGTGAGAAATGTTTGTCTGTGATCGAACGATATTCGAACTGTTAAAATACTGAATCGATAAAAGCGTTCTTTATTACTAAAACTACTAATTCTACTGCCTCGGTGGCGCAGTGGTAGTGAATGCGACTGCTGTGCTTGGGGTCTATATATGTACTTTTTTTGTAAATATATACATATCATACATAGAAAACACCCGAACTCCGAAACAAATATTTGCAGATCATACAAACATTTGGTCCGACCCGGGAATCGAACCCGAGACCTCAAGCACAGCAGTCGCATACGCTACCACTGCGCCACCGAGGCAGTTAATAATAATAATTATGATTCCATTCTCTCTTTGCTATACATGCTTACTTAAAGATAACTGTGTACTGGTAATTCACCCTGACTTCTAAAGTAGAGGCCTCGAGTTCTGTTACTCATTACTTCTATATCTTGGCATATAAATATATTTATCAGCTCTTTGGTTTCTATTGTCTTGGTGACTAGTTTGGGATCAGATAATCTTATACAATGTGTAAGACAAGTCAAGTTCTACCAGCCTTTGATCTATCGCGTTTCAATTTGTGAACAATCTTATAAAAACTTGTATTAAGTTCTTTTTTTGTTAGAAAAAAGTTAATAGAGCCTCAAATTCTTTCTCAAATATGGAGCCAACTCAAAATCCAGCAACGCACTCTAGAGTAGTAGCAATGCACAGACGATAGTCATTTAAAAAGACAGAACTAATCCACACGTTTGAATTCTTAAACAAAAAAAAGCTGTGTATTCTATTTAGTTAAACGTCATGGTTTAAAGCGCAATTTAGCTTTAAAAGCCAAACGTTTTAACAAACAATACGAGGGAATCCCCCACTATCCGATCACCGCAACGTATCGTCAAAAAAGAGTAAAAAAACCGTCGATTCTGTTAATTGAAGTCGCTAGTGAGAGTAAAAATGCTTTTTAGATCTTTTTTCATTCCACGCCGGGCGAAATATTTTTTTAACAGGATAAAACCACGTGACCGTTAGAATTGAACCTCGACACTTTTGTATACTGTTTTCATGTGAAAATGAAAAATCTGATTGTGATTTTTTTTCGTATTCGCTTTTTTTTTTGGGTTGTTTATACAATTTGTTCATTTCACTTTCTGTTTTTCTATATTTTTGTGAATGAATATAGTACGACGATGTGTAGCTTGTTTGTTTACGTTTTATTATGTGTGAGTTCCAGGAAAGTTTTGATAATTAATTTTCAATTTGAAAATTTCAATCAACAAATGTACTTAAATAGGTACATTCTACGTATTCTGTGTATATTGGTCTTGTCTTTTAACTCAAAACATTAGCTATTTTTATAAAATTGACTTCTATTTTAATCTCAGATAAATAAAATTGGCACCTTTCAAGATATTAATGAGAACTTCTTATTTTCAATTAATTTCATAGGGTCTCGGGTTTTAAAACTAGAGCTATTCGTGTTATTCGCTTTTGCTGAAAGCATTTTTAAAATCAGTTTAAAAGCTTAGGCGCGACAGCGTAACTATTAAAAAAGAAAACCAACATTCGTATTTAAAACATTAGTGTTATCTGTCATACAGATTAATAAGTAATTACCCATAACGTTATACAAAAAATCTTAACACAGTTTATACATGCCGCTAAAATATATTTTCTTAAAAATAAAACTTGTTATAACTTCGAAAAAGCTGACAAACTTAGAAACTTTGATACAGTTCTTTACTAGCTCGTGTTTAGAATAAATTATAACAAAATGTGGTCACTAGAACAAAGTCACTTTCGTATTTCTCTAGATCTTTTGGTATTATAAAGTTATCGCGAAATTGCCTTTAAATTAATAATAACTTTACATATATCATACACCGATGTCTGATCTTAAATTAATAATAATAATGTTCTCCTAGCCGATAACGTCCACGGCGGCCAGTCTCAACTGAGATCAGCCAACTACGCAGAAGATATTATAGTGCACAAGTGTGTGCGCAAACACAGGTGCACTCTCCGATCCCTCTCTATCTTAACGTAATATTGATTAGGTAATAATATCATTTCACATTATAAGTATATTTATCACAAATCTGTATGATAAAAAATCCTTATCACTACTTTCAAAGTCCCCACTCTTTCTAACTCTTTCTTACAGTAAATACAAATCACGTCTTACATCTGACCATGAATCACTTCATATATGGGTCAGTAGAACTTGGTCGGTCTGTCACTTCTCAGAGGGTGGAACAACCCCAATATATTATTGCACGTACGTCCCTGTCCGAGGGGTAGAACGTCTCGGGACGGTCACTGAACTTGTGGGTTGCAATTGATCGCTTCAACACTTAAGACATACTTAAAGTGCGGTTGACGCGATGTACTCTGGTATTTTTACATTGCTACTTTCTACTTATTTGTATTCAAGCTATTATGATTGCGAAAATGTCAATAGAGATCATCTGTAATTAATTGATTTTATTAAAGAGAAAGAAGAAAAATGGTTCTTACTCGTAAAACACGAAATGCATTAAAATAATGACATAAAATAACAAATTGAATTCTAAATAGTTAACTTAATATAATTGGTGCTAATTTTATTCTTTGAAAACTCTATAAACCTAACTAAAAGTCACTAAAATGAGTTTTATCTTATTAAACGACATACCAAATGTCAAAGATTGACTAAAATTTGATAATGCGCACAACAAAGATAAATGTTATCTAAATACGTACATACGTAATAATAATAAATCTCTTTATTTTTTATGGTGTAGGGTGCAATCGAGCTCACGTTTCGCCTGATGGCAAGCGATTACCGTCGCCCATGGACACCCGCAACACCAGAGGCGTCACAACTGCGTTGTTGGCCTTTGGGGAATGGGGAGGGAAATGGGGGGGAGGGGACGGGGTATGGTCCTCCGGTATTCTCACTCACTCGGTGAAACACAGCTCAAGCGCTATTTCACACCGGTTTTCTGTGAAGCCGTGGTATCACTCCGGTCGAGCCGGCCCATTCATGCCGAAGCTCGTGGCTCTAACACCCTCCCTCCCACTAATGTAGTTTATAACTGATGATAACTTAAAGTAGGGAAATACAATTGGCGGCCTTATAGCCCGGAGGCAAGCCCATACAGGCCACCGTGATACATAAAATATAGTTCATTGGAAATTACTTTACTGAGAGAACAAAAGATGATTTTAGAGAAATTTTCGTTTATTGACACAACAATTTTGGAATATTGTAATTCCAAACAAATTTGGAATTACAACCATTGCGACATGACACGGCAATATAATACTTTCTAAAATGCTTCTGCCGATCCCATAAAACAGTAATATGTTGTCACTAATATTTGTTGTCTACAATTTTTTTAATAAGTGCATGACTCTACTCTGCCTGATGGAAAGCACAAGCATAATCCAAAAGTGGTGGCCACCATACTCTATTAACTCTGTTTTCCTTTATGGCATAATCCCAGAATATTTTTTTGGTATTATTCGTTGATAAAGACCACAAAGGAAAACAAAAGAAAATATTATCATAAGTACTTAAGTAAGAAGGCGGGGGTGCAAAGTTTCACTAATTTTCATTAAAATTAATTTAAATGTAGTTTACGATTTAGGTCAAAAATTTTTTTTTTAATCTTACATTCATATATTTCTTTCTTCTTGATCTAAAATCATGAGTTTATGTTAACCTAAGATATTGAATTTATTCTTTCTTCTTCTTCTCATTAATACTATTACTAGGTAACACTGTCTTTGTAAGAAGACTGTTTTTAAATATGTATAATACTCGTATATATTTACAAAAAAACGTATATATGTATTTATATCAGTTGTCTAGAATCCATAACACAAGCTGAGCTTGGGAATAGACGGCATCGTGTTAGATATCCGAAATACTTATTTATTTATTGACCACCAATTATTTTTAGTAGATATTTTTTAAGTTTAAATTTAATAATGTGTTACTTTGTTAATTTCTCAATTTACTAGTTTATACTGTGCATGCCTTTTGTGCCCGCGTCAACATCTTTGTTATTTTTTACACATATTTTATACTAGCTGACCCTCGTTTACGTCTACTATTGCCCGTAGCGTAATAATTTTCCCCCGTTTTTAAAATATTTTTCATTGAGGCTCCGCTCCTATCAATCTTGGCGTAATGATATATAGCCTTCCTCAATAAATGGACTATTTGATACTTTAATAATTTTTCAAATCTGACCAGCGGTTTCTGAGATTAGCGTGTTCCAACAAACAAACTCTTCAGCTTCATAAATAAACAAATAACAGATAAATACTCCGGATATCTAACACACAACGCCATCTAGTCCCAAGCTAAGCAGAGCTTGTGTTATGGGTACTAGACAACTGATATAAATACTTGTATACTTTTTTTTTTGTAAATACATACATATTATACATAGAAAACACCCAAACTCCGAAACAAATATTTTTGTATGAACAAACATTTATCATCAGTAATACAATCAGAATAAATATGAGGTCATACATAGAACGAAATGACTAATATCAAGGCAGCTTCGAAAACTACCTGCCTTAAAAAATTTTACATGTGCACAACATCTAACACGTACCATACGACACCGATGTAATAAAAATTATATGCTCCAATTTACGATGCTGGCTAAGGGGTGGGGGGAGCCAAAAAATTCCCCCCTTTCCCCCCTGATTGCGGGATCGAATCTCGCTAAACGGGAGTACGAAAAATTTCGCTGTAGTGGGGGCGTCCCCCTGAGGGGTGCGATACATTTTTATCATTATCCCTTTCTCACAACTATGAAGGTATTTGCCAGTAATTATATCGTGTATGTATGTGTGTTTGTGTGTTTTTCGGGTTTATTTTTTGTGAGTGTGTGTATTGGACTGGCGGCAGTAATTTGGAGGCTTTCATGTACATAGTATCTTCGTAATATCGGATTAATTACGAGTACGTTAATATCATCTATATATTAATAAGCGAGGAGAATTCTTTGTTCCAAATTTTTTAACGAACATGCCGAGACATGAATGTGAAATTTTGAATTTTTAAAGCTTATGTGTAGAAAAAATATAGAAAGCTAATATTTTGAAGTAATCCATGATACTATGAATATTATAAACTAGCTAAGCTCTGCGGCGCTACCCGGGTTTACTGTTGTACTGTAGGTAACGCCGCGGTGCGAAGCTATTAAAAAAAGCAGCCTAAGTTATTTTTTATATCATCAGCTATCTGCCGGTGAAAGGCCTGTCAAAATTAGTCCAGCCGTTTCGTTGATTATCCGGAACAAACAGACAGACAGACAAACAAAAATTTAAAGTAATAATATTTTAGTATATGTTACGTGTATACATACATTTTGCCTTTAGTAAAAAAATTCTTTTTGTATTACAAATAGACATTCCTGTTTTATTTATTTGTGTAGATTCGAAATTAATTTTGTATGTCTCATACGCTCGGACAAAGTATTTGTATGATCTGCAAATATTTGTTTCGAAGTTTGGGTGTTTTCTATGTATAATATGTATGTATTAACAAAAAAAGTATATTTGTATTCATATCAGTTGTCTAGTACACAGAATAGAAGCTTTGCGTGATGGTAAAAAATAAAAACCAAAAAAAACAGAGTATATATCTTTTAGGAACATAAATAATAATACTAACATTAAAACTACCACGTCAAAAAATATACGAATTAACGTCCTCACAATATGTATTAAGTACATACCTTTAAATTGCCTAACTCATTTGCACTGGGTGTAGTCGCAGGATAAAGTATCAATCATCTAAATAGAAATAACAATATCTAACAACAAACTACATATGCCCTAAAAAACCATATCAAAAAATGTATTCAACTCATAAACAAAGGAACTACACCACATTCCAAGTTTAGCTCACCCCTTTCGCACGTGAAGCGAACACACATATCCTACGTCACAACGATGACGTTACAAAGACATAAGCTACGTCATTACACACGGATACGCATCCTCTCAGCTATTAAGCTCCTCCAGTAAAAGCTTTAGATTATAACACTAATTCTTATACTCTTACACAATGTATAGTTTTTGGTGATATTATTCCATCCTTTTCTATAGTATGCAACAAGAAAGAGATATTGAAAATTATGATGATGTTCACTTAGCTAATTTCGGCTACGGCGGCGAGTCTTAACTGAATCCAGCCAACTACGCAGGATATATTATAGCGCACAAGCGCAGAAACACTTTCAGTTCCCTCACTCTGGTTACCATGCCACGATGAAGGGACGACCAGGGAGAGATCAGGCGCAGGACCGACGGTTGTATCTAGTCTTTGACGCATGAAGGTTAGGATCTTAACTTCTAAATTCTGGGATGTACTGAAGATCTCTACTCTATAAACAGAAAACTCAGAAACGGTTTTTGTCTCAGTCTGGAATACAATACTGAAACCTTTTGATTGGCAAATAGAGAGAGAGGTGAAAATAAAAATGTGTTAAGCCAATATGTGTGGTGGGTATACGGGACCGATGACACTTGATGAACAGCACCTTACGCAGTTGACAAATATGAGCAGAGACTGAACAATAAAAGATGAGTAAGTGTTGAATTGAGGAGTGATAGAGTAGGATGGAAGGAGCAAATTCATTGCAATGATCCCAGATAAATTTGGTAATAGACTAAAACATGAAATAAAATAGATATTGCGATTGATACACATAGTATTTTGATTTATTATTATTAAAAACACAGAATAGTAAGATTAGGTAATAGTCAAAAACTGTTATGATGACATGACGAATAAAAAACACTGTGTGAACTATTTCTAGCAATTTACGCACAGAAATTGAAAGTTTAAAATTAGAAAACATTTTAATACTCATTTTAGTAAACAATCCGCCACTATAGAAAATAAAACAATTTCCAAAAACGTTTATAATACTTTATTCAATTTATTTGTCATCTAAAGCCTAAATAAACTGTTTTAAATATATTTTCACTATAATTTCGTGACTATGAATAATTAAAATGTTTCATAACCAAAACACTACAACATCTTAGAAATTATAATTTTAAAACACCCACAGAAAGGTTCAAAAATCAACCAATTACGTCACCGGGAACGAATGAATGATTTTGTAAGAAAATTGAAGACAGTATTTCGTAGCGTAACCGTAGTACTACGCCGTAGACGGTGCCTACGCAAGAATAATATTTTCTAAGGCCAAATACTTGTAATTATATTGTTCTGAGTCTGTGAATGAAAATTTCAGGAAAGCTTGGACTTTGATAATAAATCATTTTGGTTTACGAGATGTTGATGGTTGTGGACTGGTGATGGATTTTTTATATTCTCAATTCTACAACTATCTACAGCAAACGCAATATATTTAACTTAGATTTTACCCTATGAGGACCATGCCTTGCCATAAGTGGGTAGACTTGACCAGAGTAAGATAAAAACCTTATAGAAAACTGGCATCAAGTAATTTTTTCACTGAATAATTTTCGATGAGTAGTAAAGGGAAGCCCAATGATGCAGAAGCTTCTGTCTCTATGCTTCATTGTTGTATTGTCTACATTCGCAATAAGAATAGTGACCACTACTCTTGTATTCTGCTTATGCTTTCTACCTGGCTGAGTAGAGTCACTAGCAGATTTATACATTTATAAAAAAATAGCTAATCATACAAATTAATTCAATATAATAAATAATAATAATAAAATGCGTTATAAACTGCTTGGGGAAAAAAATGTATATAAAGAAAAATAAGGCCTTAACTGATTTCAAGAAAATAGCAAATTATATTATACAATTTCAGAACATTTCCTCGGGTATTCATTTAATTAAGATAAATATTATTTTTCGCGACTGTGAGATAATTTTCTCTACACGTGAAAAATCATTACATAACAAAATATTTTTGTTACTTGAATTTTATACGTTTGGTATAAAGATGCTCATTCACTTTATTGAATAGTAACTATGACTGCTGAGCAAGAGGTAATGAGTTTAATTCCTACTTATGACAAATAATTGTATGATATGTCGTCATCAATCATCATCAAAAGCTTTTTATACTCTACTGCTGGATACAAGCGTATTCTTCAGAGGGAGGTTTGGACCTACCATACCCCCATCTGGCCAGAGGGGTTTAGTAGGCTAATCCATCTGGGTTGTTTGTTAATCTATCTACCTACCTACCAAATACTAGTAGTTTGGTAGCATGAAGGTCTTTTTGGCAGTAGTCTGGTTACCATAGTGTTCAAAGTATTATAATACCTTCACAACCACGATACATGCGAAGCTAAATCGAAAAAAAAGTAGCCTAAGTTACTCCTTATTATTCCGTCAAAATTGGTCCAGCTTTTCCAGAGATTAGCCGGAACAAACAAAAATGGGAAAATAAATTGTTTTGGTAATCACAGGATGACAGGCGTGAAGCTCAGTTGGAGACCTCTGGGCGGATTAAAAACATCGAACGGCAAGATTACGAAGTCACAACGTGGTCTTGCAAGTCCCCAACCCGCACTTAGTCAGCATGGGGACGTATGACCCTAACCCTCTTCTGAGAGGAGACCCGAGGCCAGCAGTGGGACATCATGGGTTGTTGACGACGATGATGATTTTAATATTACAAACAGACTTCAATTTTATTTATTTGTATAGATTCATATCACAGACAGATCTCCTTACTCAATTTGTATTAAAATTTTATAGAGGGCTAATTTTAGCCTAAACTTAAAACCAATCTAATACCTAACAACGAGCAATTCTATATTAATATTATAAAGAGGAAAGATTTGTACCTATTTTTGTATGTTTGTATGTTTATAATGAATAGGCTCAAAAACTACTGGACCGATTTTAAAAATTCTTTCACCATTCGAAAGCTACATTATCCACGAGTAACATAGGCTATATTTTATTTTGGAAAAAAATAGGGTTCCCTAAGATATTTGGGTTTTTCGGACACAAGGTGTAAAAATCAACCAGAAAAGTTACTTATTTTGCGAAAATTTTCATGCTACGGGCTATATAAGACGCAAACGAGGTTGCGTGGGTCAGCTAGTCTTATATATAAGTATTTAATCTAAATATCAGAAATTAATCCAACGATTTTCATGAGATTTAGTATACAGGAGATGTTGGGGGCAATAAATCGATCTGGGCAGGATTCATTTTTGGAAAACTTGCCGAAATAAATTGCCGGTCGTCCAGGTAGTCCGACCTTGATTAACATTTTAGTCTGGTTTGATTTCCACTCATTTGTACTATTCTCAAGGTTATTTGGAGTCGGCTACTGGTACAACCGATTAAACCTGATTATCAGTTTTTAAACCGAGCGACTGGCATAGGGCCTCTGCAACCCTGAGGGTGAACTGAATTCGAAGCTGATCACGCTATTTTTTTTTTAAAGACTTGTATGTAATATTTTTTACAACTCGGATTACTTTTAATTTTTATAGATATCATTATTAAATTATTCAAAATTAATTTTGCAGCTTTGAAGAGCTCTCATAGAATTTCATTAATATTATATAACTATGGTACACATTTAAATATTTTACAGCTATAAGGAAACTTGATCTTAAATTCTGTTATAACGAAATTGGGTCAGTCAAGTCGGTCACGGAAATATCTTCATTTATGTTTTGATAAGGATCTTATTCAAAAATTAAAGATGAAAATATAAGTGGTATTGTTAGCCATCTTATTGATGTTGAAGTTACAGGTGTGATATAAGTGAATTAAGGTATGTGATATCCATACTTATATTATGAATTCGAAAGTAATTCAGTCTGTTACGCTATCCACTTCATCGATATTTAGTATGGAGATATTTTGATCCTTGAGAAAGGGCATAGACTCCTTACTGCGATGGTTAATACTTAAGAACGCGGGCGACGCCGCTAGCAAGAGCTAGTATCATAGTGTCATAAAATAGCGGGGTTACAACTTAAGTGGTTAGTCTGTAAGCACAAAGAAAATCTGAATGTATCGTGTGAGAGCCTGCTTCGGTAAGAATGGGTCGAGTAGTTAGGAATTCTTCTAGCCGATTTCGCCCACGACGACCAGTCTTAACGGAGATCAGCTAACTACGAAGGAGATATAAAAGTATATAAGTGTGTTCACAAGTACAGATGCACTCTCTGTTCACTTACTCCCATTATCCAATGAAACGGTTATTCAACACGACCGGCAAAAGATCAGGCGCAGGACCGACGGCTTTACGTTCTCTCTGAGGCACGGGAGATAAGACCCTCCCAAACTCTGAGCTGTTACTAAGCATTTCTATAATCAGAGGAACAGTCAGGAATGATATCAAGCTCTTTAAAAAACCAGTGTTAATTTTAAAATGTTTTGTAGATTTTTCTGACACTGTCCGAAAAATTTATACTAATATTATTTACTAGAAAGTTACTCCGTGTGTCTATTACGCCTTCACAGCTGAACTACTGCACCGATATCAAAGAAACTTGACATAAAGATACTTTGATTCTTAGGCAAGGGCATAGGCTATTCTTTATCGCGATAACTGATATACACGCGAGCTAAGCCTCGAACAATCCTAGTATAAAATAAATTTAACGTAGTAACACTTAATTACCTATATTAAATTTAGAGTGTTTTAACTTATTAGGGGTTGGCTAGAATGGACCGATCGAAAGTCGATTATGTGAGTTGGACTGTCACTAATTGTGCCCTCATTTAGCCTTTTTATAGCCCTAAACCCTGAATACATCGCTTTAGACTTTTCACTAGAATTATTCACGCGCATTTAACCTTTTCCCTTTTAAAAAATTACGGAATAGAATGGGTTAAAAATGCACTTTTATCGATTGAATGATTGAATGCAATAGTTCACCTTTTATACTTAGTATCGTTTATATTACGCTAAGAGTAGAAAGCTTTTAGATGCTTGAAATTTGCTGTCAATATTTTATTATGTTACTTATGACAATGATAAATTAATGGGATAAATTAGGTAATAGAGTGATGGAAGAGATAAGTAAAGAACATATTTTGTTTCCACGAATAGATGGAGGGTGTACTGTTTAGAAAAATAAATGTAAAGTGATACATTTGTTTAGGATGTCAGCAGTTCAACAGTGGACTTTTAAAGGCTTGTTGATGATTATGGTGATGTATGTACACGAATTATGATACGATAGTTGAACATTACGGACTAGCGACTTTATTGCTCAAATCAATCATCTACAGAGATGCGACATAAGACCAACATAAAAGAAAATAAATATATTTGTTATTGCCCTATTTTATGTCTATCTTAATATAGAACACATCAATTATAAAAAATAGGTATGTCAAATGTGTTTGTGTACAGTGATGTATTGAGTAGAGGGGGTTGAAAAAATACTTTTTTTACTGAGAAATTTCCTCAATTTCGTTTGGTATTTAAAATCAATTTTTGGTAGAAAAAGTAGCTGATGAAACTGTTAACTGAATATTAAGTGTTCTTTGGTTTTTCACATACAAAAACTACACTCATTGCAAAAGTAACACCACAAGATGTTAAAAACATTTTTATTACTACGGGAAAACTTTTCAGAGCTTAAATATTACCTAAACACCATCAATTTTAACTATAACACAAGAAAATCTTATGTTCACGTTAACGTTAGGTTTTATTTTCAACAATAAACTCCGTTCAACAATTAGACGACCTAACACACAACACAGTAGCTCACAAACCCATCACGCCAAAAAGCGTAGTCGAAAAAAAGAATTCGCCAAAATCAAAAGCTACTTATAAAATATATCGCCGAATCAAATTGTCACAGCTACATATAATACTTGTATTAATATATATTGGTAGGGAGGTAGTACAAAAGGGGTCTGATTAAAAGGCATGACATGCGCAGAATAAATTTAAAAACTACACCCGGAGGTTGGGTTAATTTTTAAGTATTGATCAAAAACTGCGTATGTGTACAGATGTGGGGGAGGGTGGGGCGTGCGTGAATTAGGATGTGTTTTTTCTCGTGTACGCGTGCGTGTGTGTGTGTTTGTCATTAGGATATGGGTGTGTTTATGTTGTTTACTTTTACGTTTGAAAAGGTTAGATGAGAAATTATTTGCGACTATGTCGTTTTAATATTTAGATATTGATTTTGTTGTTTAGTGTGTTATAAGATACAGATCATATAAGTAGGTATTATCTAAAAAGGTTTTAGACTGAGATTTGATACATTAAAAGTAGAAAAAGTAGTAAATGTGCCTCATGTTACTCTTAAAGTTTGAGTGAATTCTAAAATATCTCAGAAGTTTCTAGTTCAAAATAATATTGGTATGATATATTATAATTTACTATCTTATTGCATATGTAGACAGATCCTTAGTTCGATTATAGGGCTTTTGAAATTATAGAAATTGCCAGTTTAAATTTTTGTTTCTTTGAATCTGTTTGGTCTTTTTCCGTGTTGTGACGGATTTAGAATACATGGTATCACCACCATTTTTCATTCCCGCTGATATCGCATAAGGCGACAGAGAAATCAAACTATATAAAACAACCGTTTTTCGAAGATATGGTTCTGATACAACAACTGTGTTCTAGGCCAAAGCAAGGAGGGTTTTATCAATTAGGCCTAAATCTCTTTGCTAAAGAGCCCTTTGTGTTCAACAGTAAATTGCTAAAGGCTGTTGATATTCTATTTCTATTTATTTTAAAACTTCATGCACACAAGTACATCAGCGGGCTCAGCGCCCAAGGCATTCTCTACCACCCAATCTTTGGGCGATGTAGAAATTTTATAAGGTAGGTGCACAATGGTGAAAGTTATAGGTTATATGTTTCTTCGGTAACTGATAACTACTACACTAATGATACTAATACATAAACTTTATATACGTACGCCGTTAGTAGGTACTGCATTGTTTTTTAATTATGGCTATCTTGCCATTTCGTCAAGAAATAGCTATTGACGTTCTTTTTAAATGAGAAATCACTAGTTAACATACTGATTCGAGTGGGAGCGTATTTCATAGTAGTACCGCTTGCAAAAAAAACAAGGAGTTCACGAAGTCAGAGTTGTGGGAGGAACACAAGAGAATATAGAGAATACATAGGTATGTTTATCTAGACAATAATTGTCTTGTAATTAAGTACAAATAAGTGGGACTAAAATAATAGTCTGCAAAATGTGAGTATTTTAAACGCCACTGCTTTGACGACAATATAACCGAGTGTAAGTACATTATGTGTAAAGCAAAGCTCCCTAAAGTACAAGAAAAACCTTATTACTTTTTCCAAAAAAACTAAGATCTCTTTGCGACGTTTCAATATGTTTTTTTTTGCTTTTATAGACAACCCCCCCACTAGGAATAATGTCTGTGTCGCGGGGGAGTTTACAAACATACATAAAACGGATACAGAACACCTTGACTTAGAACAATAATTTGTGGATCACACAAAGTGTTGGGATTTGAACTTGGCGAGGTATGGAATAACACTAGGCGAGGTATGGAACGGCGTGGCGACCGCCACGCCGTTCCAGTGGTTTCGTTCAAGTTTTCCGTCACTTTGCATTGATGTTGTCCTGATCAGTTTGCTCCCTTATCACCTTACACCCACGAGATGAATACGGTTGGCATCTATACAAATAAATAAAATTGGAGTGTCTGTTTGTAATATTAAAATAACCGCTTTCTACTACATGCATATGAATGTATATACGGTACACATACCAAAATATATATTTTTAAAATTTTTGACTATCTGTCTGTCTGTTTATTCCGGCTAATCTCAGGAACCACTGGTCCGATTTGAAAAATTCTTTCGGTGTTGGATAGTCCATTTATTGAGGAAGGCTATAGGTTATATATCATCACGCTACTACTAATAAGAGCGGAGCACCAATGAAGAATGTTTCAAAAACGGGGGAAAATTTTCACGCCACGGGCAATATAAGACGCAAACGAGGTTGCGTGGGTCAGCTAGTATCTAATAAATCTTTACAACTGCCAATTAAATATAACAAATAAATATATAACAATTTGTTTATTAAGGGTAATTACTTTTGAGTTATGAGACAAAAACACCATGATTAGTTATGCGTTAACAAGATTGTGCGAAAAATAAATGAATTTAGGGTTTAATAAATAATTATGGACTATCGAATTTAATATTGATTCTATCTTTTTTAACACTCTGTTGATGGTTTCTAATACTTTGACACTAAAACTACTGTTAATCTTATACATTAGAATAACATATAAGCTACTGTTTATTGCTGTAATCGTTATATATGCGGGTGGAGCCGTGGGTAAAAGCTAGTATCTTATACGTCGCCTCTATGTCCCTCCAACACACAAAGGGAGGATCCTCCGACCAGGCGAGGTGATCATGCCTGGCGGGCTACTGCCCAACAGTTGATGTTGGGATGTTGTATATATGATAATCGGCGCGAGAACTATTCATTGCGCGATTCAGGATTTGTAGTTACTCCGTGTAGTGCGTTACTTCGTAGTTCAGTGTATCTTCGGTAGATGGCGCTGTAGTAAGTTTTTGTTGTGTTATATGTGGAAGTCGCCACATACCTATTGCCTTAGAGGTTAGTAGTTCTGACTGATAAGCTAGAGGTCGTGGATTTGATTTTCGTACAGGTCAAATAATTAGGTGAAAAGCTTCTGTGTCTGGGTGTTAGATAGCTCTAATATTAATATATTTAAATCCAATAAAAGTACACAGTAACGAATAATCACTAGTGAAATCACAGTGTTTAAAAGTATTAATTAATTCAAACAGTGATGATTTCATCTTGGCCTACCCCGAAGGGTAGGAGTCGTGAGTCAATATAGACCTTATAATGTCTAAATCAAAATTGTTATTCCCTAAAGGTGTTATTATAGGTTAATTAGTCATTTAATTTTGATAAAATCATAATTACACAGTTCTTATCTCAAATCTGATTTAGATATTCTGAATACAATTAATAAGCTAGGCATTTGTACATAATGGTGGATGTTAATTGGTACATCATGTTGTCTAATTTATCTGTTTATATTATTTCCTATAATCATCATTATCAAACCACATTGGCACGGAACCCACGCATTAGTGTAGGTTAATATGCTGCATTGCTTACATTTGCAATAGAGTCATTTTGGCAGATCTTATTGTGGCGACTTCCACATACAACACAACAGTAACCTACAACAGCGCCATCTACCGAAGATACACTGAACTACGAAGTAATGCACTACACGGAGTAACTACCAATCCTGAATCGCGCAATAGAAGTTGTCATGTCACCCGTTGGCAGTGGCCCGCCAGGCATGATCACCTCGCCTGGTCGGAGGATCCTCCCTTTGTGTTGGTGGCGCCCGTTCCCCTACACTTATATATAAATAAAGCATATTCGTATCCGTACTAATATTGTAAATTTGTAAGTAACTCTGTCTGTCAGGCTTTCATTGCTAAACCGCTGCATCGATTTCGATGAAATTTGGTATGGAGATACTTTGATTCTTGACGGAGGTAAAAGCTACTCTTTATCGTGGTAAACAACATAAACGCGGGAGAAACCGCGAGCAAAAACTAGTCTGTCATAAATGAGTGTGTGTTGGTCTAGCGGACTGCTGAGTCAGAGGTCATTGGTTCGATTCCCGGTACGATCAGAGATGAAGACGATTATTTGTTATGCGTTGACTGTAATACGTTTGGATTTCGGAGACATTTACATATGATTTTAAAATATATTGTTAAATAAAATTTGACTCGTAAACACAGGTTCTTATGACATTTGAAATATTATTTATTCAAACGACCTTATCTATAGAGAAAAATGACTGAAAACGAGTTTAAATACTTTTATTCAAGTATTATTCAATTGCATTATAATACCGAACAATTATCATATATTTAACCACCTTAAAAAGTAATGTGTTCATAATTTGGTTTTGTTTTTTAGTTTCTTACCATACATCCATCAAATAAGAACCTATTTAGAAAAATCTTTTTATACGTCCCCTTTGATCACATTAAAATTTATGATGAAACTTCCGCCACTGAAAGGTAAAACTAAGGAATTAATAATGTAGTTATAACAATTATTCACGTAATGAGCGCATAGGTTTGTTTAAAAAAACCTAATTATCTTAATGAGTTTGTATGTATTGTCAGGAAGACTTAAACGGTTTTTATTAAATTTTGTTTGTACAATATTAAAGTAATCAGAGCATGTGTCATGATAATTAGACCGGTGACAAACACATTAACATGTTTCTAAATCAATTCACTTAGATCTTTTAAAATACTCAAAGTATTTTAATACAGTTTTCGGCAATTTATAGAATAATTCAAGAGGTATATATATGTATGTAACACATACATATTGCAATAGAAAAAAATCGAGAATTTCAAGTCACTAGTTATAAATAAATGATATACAGATGCAGAATAATTGATCGTGTTCATGACAAATATAGGAATCGAATTCACCATCTTTGGCAGGATAATTCTCCATGAACCAAGGATCTTTGAAATGAGAATATAAAAAATAATACCTTCCATAGAATTCTCACATTGATAAGGCGTAGTACCTATATTTAAGTTAGTTAATAGAAACGAGTGCAAAATACATATATTTCATTGTAAAACTTGTACATCTCATAATATTTCATCACGTTCTAAACTCCCTTAAAACTGTACGTCTAAACACAATAACGGACGTCACACGCAGCATCCGAAAAAAACCCTAAGCACCCCTACATGTGGGAATAATTTAAAAATACGCAAAATACAGGCACTTCAGTTCTAACCCCCTCCCCCGTTTTGCGTATTTTTCGGTATGCGTGGCAGGTGGGGTGTACTGCCACCCTAGGGGTGTTCGTTAAAAAGCCCAGAGTACGTAGTATTATAAAAGTTGTGCCTACTGTGTGTAAGTAGTAGGGGGGATGGGGGAGGCAGCCACCTAGTTAGACAGTTAAAAGTATGCGGTATTAACGGAACGGAAATGAATATACGAGTGGCAAGGTTTTGGAGGCTGCGCTGTGCGGGTTAGGATAATGAAAAATACTTTGTTGCCTTTTATTTTGGGGTGTGGTTGAATTAGAATGGGTAGTTTTTGTTTTGTCTAAGCTCCGACGTACTCATAGCAAGGTTTTGATGGCGGTATATGAAGTAATGGTGTGTATTTTAAGTCAGAAAATTGTGGTTTATTTCATACTACTCTTACTAATGTTAAAGATGTTATAAGTCAATCACGCTAAACAGAGTCAAGGGATTTGGAAATTTGGTGAAACAAAATCGATGTTACTGCTAGCAAATTCACGATTAAAAACTAGTTAAATTGGTATTCTTTCAAAGTGTTGGATATTCTATCGTTAATCAAAAGGATTGTTTTAATTTATGTTAATATTATCTATTTATTACTTTACTAACTGTTTTGATACATATAATGACTTAATAAAATACCTTTGACTTGTATGATATTTAAAAAGAGAGAGAGTTACAAGTGTGTTGTCCGTCTTTGAATGAAATAATCCCATCGATTACGCATTTCTCTCCTATTTTTGAAGGTCGTATCGGTCCGGAAGTATGACAGACTACAATCAAGTGTATAATACGCTACAGGCAGGCGATGTAGCTTGAAAGCCTTGAACTATAAACATTTCGCTAATATGAAGGCAGAAATAATCATCATTTAAGTTCCGTAATAATCTAATATGTATAATTCTCATGTCTCTTTCTCTTCTTCTCTCTTTCTCATTCTTGCTGACAATGAACTCTAGAACTATTTAACCGATTTTCAGTTTCAGTTTTTTTAAATGTGATTTGCTAGGTTATATAAGACACGATAGTTAACATCACGATTAGACCAATAGGAGTCGAACATGATTAAAAAAATTACACGGTTTGGAAACCTCAATTTAAAATTTTATTAAAACCCGTGACAACGAATTAAGCAATCCGGATTATTAACCAGTAAACTAAAAGGTATGTCTATTTTCAAGAGTTTCTTTTTTTACCAATCTTCTCTACTCTAATTTTAATGGAGAAATGTGAACAGATATATATTATATATAAGAATTCTTATACTGCATTTGAGTGTATACAACAAAATCAAAGAAAAAATACATAGTCTGTAAATTTTGATGAATTGTATGCAAAGAAGGTTTTAGTGATAATAAACCTTATTTTTTACGCTCGTACCAATCTAGGTAAAAAGCCGAAAAAAGAATGTATTACTCTTACAGTCTCGAGTAGACAAATAACACGCAAATAGTTCTCACAAAACACATTTGAATTGAAACTTTATATCCCAAAGGATAAGACCTCAAATAGATTGTAGTTGTACGTATAATATTTTTTCCAGGAAGATTTTTACAACCCCTGACATGATACAGTGACTCGCATGTGACTGACAGCTGTAAGCAACAAGTATACATTTGAGGGTAGTCGGAGGAATCGTGTAACAATAATGTAACATTTGAATATCGAGTTATATGTAAACTGCCTTAAGTTATAAGTAAGGGGATGATTTGGAATAAGGAGTTGAATTTGGGATAAACTTACGTGGTTAGGGATTCGGTTATGGAGATCAAAGGTCTTTATAGTTCAAGAGTAACCTACTTAAATACTTACGACTTTTTATTCTTGAATGTGAAGAATAAAGGGAAGAAATGGCCAGAGGAACTAATGGTAAGTCACATGCGCTGGCAATAATTGTCATTTACATTAAACAACATTAATTCAACACAATCGATTGAAGTACCGGAAGATAATTCTTTCAGGCAATCCCAATGTCAGTTTTAATATACCTGTGGCGACCTCCACATACAAGCGCATCAACAACACAACATACTACAACGCCATCTACCACAGATACACTGAACTACGGAGTAACGCACAATACGAAGAATCTACCAATCCTGAATCGCGCAATAGAAGTTCCCACGCCGATTATCATATGGCCCGCCAGGAATGATCACCTCGCCTGGTCGGAGGATCCTCCCTTTGTGTCGAAGGAACATAGCACCCGTTCCTCCACAGAGTTAACAGGTATTTAAATAGATATGATTTAAATATAATAGAATATTATAAGTATTGTTAGTTGGATAATATAAATGTATGTATATATATGTGTGTGTGCGTGTATGTTCGTCTGCATGCATACCTCCTACACACACATACTACATACCTATCACCAGTCTGAAATTAAACCAGTCCATTCAAAGGTTGTCTGGACGATGTTAGTTTTATTACTGTATCATCAACAGCATATAACAGTCCACTCCTAGATCAGGGTTATCTATATTATGGAGGTTTTAGTCTATTATACCACGCTTACTCTGTTGATATAGGGTTTATTTCAAGATTTTCTACTTATTGCAGTATTGCTGTCGCAATTTATTCCCTTAGTCGCCTCTTGACACCCACGGGATGAACAGGTAACGACACTCTATATTTTGAATCTACCCGGATATTATAAAAATATTTCTTCTAACCTAACTCATTCAAATAAACACAATGATAGCATATTAGGAAGTGACGTAGACATTTATTTCGAGCCAAGGTCGCGCGCCAATAAGCTTTCATTCAACTTTAGCAACAAAATACTCTAAGAAACATCAGCATTTAGACTTGAAATATGATTTCAGCATGGCCTGGATACACTTTATAACGTTTTTAGTATGATGTTTATGGTTCCACCCGACTGACTAGGAAGAGGGTTATGCTTTACGAGTGTATGTATGTATGTTTCTCTGGTACGATAGGTTGGTGTTTGACAAATGACGTAGATTCTTTTTAATTAAGAGAATGACAACAAAAATTGAAAATATTTAAAACACAGGTTAGTAAATTATAAGTATTTATACATTTTGTAGAAAATATTGACTAGTTATAAATAAAAAAAAACTTTAATTAGTAATAATAATTTTAGGTTGGACTTCAAGTGAATCGTTCCAACTTGTGACCAACGGCACCTGGGCCAGTTAGCATCCACAGAGAACAGGCAAGAAAAGGTTATCGATCGCCGAATCGAAAGGAGATCTTCCCCTTTCCTTGAAACGCCGACTTTTCGACATGTGTCTCCTACCCATCCTTATATTGTGCCTAAACTTGGTATTTGTAAGGTCGGAAGTCCAGGCTCAAGGTTTGCCAAAGAGCAATGGAGCACTGCATGTTGGGGCCAAGCGATAGGATCGTGTTAGAAACGCAGAGCCAAAACTAAAGTCGCAAATGTGGGCATGAGAATTGCCAGATTAAAATAGGATTAGGCTGGACACGTATGTCGTTGCACCGAAATTAAAACGAAATTGTTATGTTGACTAGTATTTAGTGATGTTGACTGCAAAACTAGAAGCGGATTTCGTGGGTTTAATTCTTGCGTGACATCACGAACTATTGTTCTATTTTTGGGTGTAATTTATCTGTAATGCTATTTTAAAGTAATTAAAAAAAATGAATATAAAAAGTAAGTAATAAGTCGGGTGTTATAAGTATTAAAAAAATCTAGTCAATTGCAATTGCTATTAAATATTCGCAAATAAATGTAATTCTTCATTCATTCATGCTTCAATTCATAACTAATTGAAAGATTGTCTAACAAAACCGTTAATGTAAATCAAATCTCTTACATCTTATTGTAAATGCGTTCAGATATTTTGATGGCGGTTACAAGGTTCATCGATGCGCCTAAAATTGCGGTATAGCAAAGTCGTTGGAGCGCATTGCCATAATATTTTTTATAGGCGCTCTTCTTTACTGACGCTCGTACTTATTATTCTAAGTGCGTTCGTGTAGAAAATAACTATTTAGTGCTACTTTTGATGTGTTATTGAATTTTATTTATAGAATGAGATATGATGATGAATATACTTTTGTGTTATTCTTATCTATATTCTTATATTTTGACTACCTCGGTGACGTAGTGGTAGCGTATGCGAGTGCTGTTCTTAAGGTCTCGGGTTCGATACCCGGGTTGGACCGAATGTTTGTGTTATATACAAATATTTGTTTCGGAGTTTGGGTGTTTTCTATGATTATAGGTTATACTTCTAAGGTACAACAAACAAAGGTAACAAGCATATAACCATTATGATTGTTAGTAGTAAGTCTATGCGAGCAATATTTCTTAGCCATTCGTAATCATACTCTCCCACTATAGTGACGAACTACTGTTTTATCACGCGACTAATCTTGTCAGTTAGGCGGGTTTGTTTCGATTACAAATTCTCTGTTAAGAGTGCGTCTCAACATACACAGGTACGTAACAGAACTTTGAGTCACTCCTTCTCCAGAAGCTGAGGGTAAGTAGGTACTAGGTTCCTATATCTTTACTCATTCGGTGACAAGAGTACACCTCAATTCTTATTATCTCACTTAAAATCTTTATTAATCAATAAACTCTTGAATTTTACATCAAAATCAGTGAAAATGAGTTCTCAGAGTTATACGAGCAATGAATCTTTCTAGTAACGTGGGGTGTAAATAATAAATGCGTCGCTACATCGTCACAAATACACCGAGTAAAACAATTTATTACAAAATGTAAACAGGAAGAACCGTATTTTCATTTAGAATACGATTTCTCGATTCGTTCCAACCTCCCACTACTCCCACCACCCAAGACATAGACGAAAATTCCCCAGTTATGATTAATACCAAATGCGAGGCGCATTGATCAAGAAAGCAGCTTTTTACTCCAAACTACCTATCTCTCGCCACCCCCGCACCCCCTGTGCGAGCGGGACTAATGCAACTCTACCCTCTCACTCTAAAACAAAGATGCTAAAACTTCTTTCGCTAGTATAAGATTTTAATTTCATATTTTTGACGAAACCGTTCTAATTTTCTATATCAATACATTTAAAATTAAACTTTAACTTCCACAACTGAAAACCCAGAATCCTTTGCACACACCCAGTACTTGCTTCCGTCTTCTAATTCAGAATTAGTTTTCGAAGTGAAAAGATACAGTCCAAAGACTATACAACAGTCACACACAAATATGTACTCTATTTCATCATAACTTAAGTGGAATTTCGCTCGTATTAAAATCGGCAAGAAATAATTCTTCAGTTGTACCCCCAAATTAGTCGAAATAGGGAAGGGGTGCACGCGAAGGGAGGTTTTAAAAGAAGCAAAAAGGTGGGGATAGAAAGATGCGCGAAGACTTAGTTCTCGCAGGCGGGGTGGCGAGGGGTGGGTGGCGTTATAAAATATATAATTCTATACTTACAATACTTGTAAATACGGTACGCGGAAGTACAACGACTTTGTGGTTTTGATACTTGAAAATTTGGGTGTAGTTTTGTTTCCGGGTTCGGAAAATATTTTATATCAGGGAGTGTAAGTAGATAAGTTCAATATTCATGTGGGTATTATAATAGCTAAAATTAAGCACATTAATTTGCAATGGACTAATTACTTATGCTGATAGACCGATAGTATTTCGAACATGAACTGACCATCTTAGGAATGTGTTTTCTTGTGTTTACGTAGTGTTAAGTTTATTCAGTTGTGAACTGACATAGGTTAAAAGATTAGTGGATTATAATAGATAGAGTTGAACTGCATGTATTTATGCAATATTTTCTTGAGCAGAAGTTATATTAAACTGAAACTAGTTTAGTTAAACAAGATTTGATTAATAAATAAATTACAAACAGTTAATGAACAGGATGAATTGAGTACTTTAGCAATACTTAAATATCTGGAGTGTTTCCAAATATCATATATCTTTATTTTCAAAGGCATAAGATTGATTGATTGCTTTGATTTATATATACTCATAAAATGATTATATTTTCAAAAGTGATAACAGCAAAAGGAAATGTTTTGTTTAAAGAATTTCATTTATTAATAATATAAAATTTTAATTAGGAATGAAATACACGTGATGAAAATGTAATGTAGATATTAATAAATTAATTCTAGATTAGTTCCTTAGAAGGCTCAAGACTGCGAGGTCGCGCTATACAGCTACACTCGCTGATATTTAGTCGCGAAACTGGATGTATTATAAAGGCGTAGTTGTTTAAAATAAGAGCAGGCCACGCTCTCTTTGGTGCAGTACTTGTGAGATGTCAGGCAACGGGTTCGATTTCTGGTTGAAGTTATTTTTTTGTGGTTTTATATTAATGTGATATTTTTATTGTGTGGATTTTGTGATTTGTATTCAATGAAGTATTTATGAATAGAGTTTTGTGATTAATTGGTAAATGGGTAAAAGGGGTGTCTAAAAAGGATAGGCAGTAAGGGAATTAATTAAATTAAGTTTTTATACTTTCAAGAATCAAATTGTAACGTATTATTCAAGGTTAAGTTTAAAGATAGCCTTAAATAAATATATTACTGTTTGCTTTTGTGAATATAATATATCTGCGTATTTATATTTCAATTTGGTACCTTTGGTGACTTTGCTCAAAAATTGGTCACGTATATTTGTATTTATTAGGAGAGTATATCCAACCCCTTAGAGTCAAATAGTATTATTTATTACAAATTCACAATTTGGGACTCGTTAATTAATTGTTAATTATTTTTTCAGATCAAATTTTAACTTTTGATAAGTTTTCTGTATGGAAAATTACCTGAGTAGTAATAACTAAATTAGTGTTATGATCCAATTCTATATACAGTGCGGCACAAAAGGCTAAAACCCAAGAAGAAACCTATCTCCAGGATGATCTTGACTCAACTCCAGAATATTAAAACTATACCCTTAAATTATATATTTCAATTAATCTACATCATCTTTCCCTTATTAAAATGTTTTAAATAATATCCACAATCTGTAATAAAAATCTTAAATGCAGTCATAATAAAATTATTATAAAAAAAAAAACGATAATTATTATATGCAAAGTGAAGCTACCTATGTTTTATCCATTCATTTCGCGTGGTTCTTAGTAAAAAGTTGTGTAAGAGATGGGGGCGCCACTAGCGCCTACGCCGTAGCCGCTACGAACGTAGGCCTTGCTACAATCGTAGCAGGGTTGCTGCTGTTTATAATTGTTATTGATTAGATTTATTTAATAATATTATTAATTATAATGTTAATTTTAATAAGTTTCATACACCATGAGTATTGAGTTAATCTGTTATTTTGTGCTACTAGAAAGTAATCTTTATCATTTACTAATTAAACACGTGTTACTAATTAAAAAAAAAGTTTAGTTTAAAATTTGATATATACATTATTGAGTTGAATATCTTTCATTTTGTAAAATAAAATCCTTAGAAATTACTTTTATGTCAAAAAAATTAAAATATACTATTTAAATGCACACGATTACGTCATCATTAACTTTATAATATATTTTTTATCAATAAACATTAAAATCCACACAGCAATTTTCTTTCGAATAAAAAAAAAGCAAATATCGTTCGTAACATTCCTAAAAATAAATCGTTTCAATACACCCATAGTTCATTAACCGCGACAGCCCTAGCGCTTACTATCTTGCACGTTCCTAAGATGTCCCCCTAGGGGTGGTTTAAAACCCCCCATTGGTAGGGGGATGCGGAAATATGAAGGGTGCTCTCATTTATCAATACAGAGACTGTTTCTTTCTCTAAGAATTGATTATATTTTACTAAGAATATTGATGGCGCCCCAAAGAACTTTCGTTCTAATGGGGGGGGTGCTTTGATTAGAGTTTTTGATGTGCCTCGTTTCCTGTAATACATACACATATACACACGTACATATATGTAAATATATTATGGGGGTGGTACGTACGTTATTTCAACATTTGAATTTTCTTAAGAAGTTATGTGTGTTACGGGATGGTGTGTGAAATGGAACTCAGTAATTTGATTTAATGTTACATTACTATTGAAATTGACAACCCTGGAAACGAGAATGACTGAGAACTGTTAAGATATGAAAAGAACACTAAATAATATTAGGATAAAAACTATAATAGTCTGTGTTTTCTTTCCAGGGTTGCCAAAAGGATGTGCTTTTCTTCTGGTAGAAAATCCAGGGTTACTAAAGAGTTTTCTGTTCTTGGATTTTCTTGACTTCTCCTTCTCTATAGAACCTATGGAGCGGTTAGTTCATGACTAATTCCTAATCCAGGAATTGGCTCTGATTACTGACAATTCTAAAGTAGCTATAATTGGATCGTAACATTACGAAGATATTTTAAGAGAAAATATTAGATCAAATTGAATTTTCTCCTGATAGATAAGAACATTGAAACATATTTTTTGACTTCCTTGGTGGCGCAATGGTAGCGTATGCGACTGCTGTACTTGAGGTCTCGGGTTTGATGCCCGGGTCGGACCAAATGTTTGTACGATCTGCAAATATTTGTTTCGAAGTTTGGGTGTTTTCTATGTTTCGTATGTGTTTACAAAAAAAATGTAAATACGTATTTATATCAGTTGTCTAGTACCCATAACACAAGTTCTGCTTAGCTTGGGACTAGACGGCGTTGTGTGTTAGATGCCAGAAATATTTATTTATATTTGTTTAATTAATCTACACTTAGCTTTAGTATATGGTTTGTATGCATGTACGTTGATAAGGAACAATAGTTTTCGGATTGAAATGAAGTTGCCCGAATGAAAATTATCTCTACTATCACTTTTAGTGGAATTTATTTATATTTATTTTCTTTTTAATTTTTCTCCTTCTCTAGCATATACATCGCTGTGTAATATGTTAGTTTAACTTTGAACTAAGTGCCGCGGGGACCAGTCTGTCGCAAAACGTGGTTTAAATTGAATGTATTGGACTCAAATCCTATATTAAGAATATTTTTTAAGAGAAAGCAAACTTTTATTATTGTTAATTAGAAAGCTAGTAAGTAAACCAATAAAAAAAAATACTAATATCATTTGAAATGGAATACGGGTTAAAGAATAAATAGCTTTATTATTATTATTATAATTAGAAAAGAAGTTATAACAATAAATCTGCAATTTACTTTTGTTATATATTTTCGAGTAAAATACAAAAATTACTAAGCTATTATCGAACCACGACGCATATCAAATAGGCTT
The DNA here is from genome assembly GCA_916048165.1 of Spilarctia lutea. NCBI lineage: Eukaryota > Metazoa > Arthropoda > Insecta > Lepidoptera > Erebidae > Spilarctia > Spilarctia lutea. The sequence continues at coordinate 1,470,922 of OU696480.1, forward strand.
TGTCACATTTCCTTTATTAAATTAATGATACTCTATCTCTGATAGTAGCTCAAGTGTGTAATTAACAGTGCATCAAAAGAGTACCAAACACAAACAAACAATCGTATTTTTATTATAAGTTGGAATAATGTTAGTATTTGGTACATCTCAGTAGAACGCTTATAGTTTAAGTGCCACTGGAGTCGTTTGAATTGATTAGGGGAGCAATAACCTCGAGACTTTTACGATCACTGCAGAATGATGAAATGGATTTCACCCAATACTTAGATGTAACCCTCTACTGACTGTAACATACTATATATATTTTATATATTGACATTAGATATACACCTTATCTATGTATTGATAAGTGAAGCAAAATTTTTGTTCCACTAAAGCCGAGTCTCCACCGATCAAAATTTGGCAACTTTTGTGTTGTCAACACGTGTTGGTGACTAAAGTTTTTGTAATTCCTTGTGTGTTGTCATCAAATGTTGGGAACCGTGTTTCTGTTTTTGGCGGTAAACATGAAAATATTACTTGGCTCTGTGGAGACGCTTGGTTGGAAACAAAAAGAAACATGCCTGACACGTGGACGAACGAATCAATCGAGTTGTTGATTGATTAACAAGTAGTTGGCGACTCGGTGTAAACACAATGAACACAAAAGGCTATTTTCTGATTAGATGCAAACAGTTGGAAACAAAGAAATCACCAACTATTTCGGTGGAGACGTGCCTTAACATACATAATTAAAGTTTATATGGAGGAGGAGTATAGAAAACTAAAAAAATAAATTTTAATGGATTTCTAGGTGACCACTAGTATTCATTAATAAGCAAAGAGAGATTAGTATGTTGCACGGCTTCCTACTGCGCTGAGTTTTGTGGGTATGATCATGAGACAATATTTTGTGTGATCTAAACAAATGGTTATGAGTGTGGGTGTCCTTTGTATTCGTTTCATTAAGTTTGTAAGGTCCCCTACGATACTCACGCCTTAAGAGGCATAAGCGCGTTGTCACACTTTCATAATACTTTTTCCCAGAGTTTTTGACATCGGAGGGGGGAAGATAAGCGTCATTAACCTATCCTACTATATCCTTCAATAGGTGAATATTTTTTTCTTCAATGCTGTATGACAAATTTGAACCGGATTAAATTTAAACCATATTATAAGTGCAAAACTACCCAAAGTCTAGGAGTCACTTCTACTTTTCTTTTAGAGAAATAAGATTAGATGTTGCACATATTTATGAATATCACACAATCGATGTAACTGAAAAAAATATAAAACAATAATTTTGGTACTTTAAAATGCGACCGAAATCTGTTAAATTAAACTGCAAGATTATTAACCTCGCTAGATCATTAAGTTCATTAACGGACTGATTATGCTGAATTTATAAAGTTTTAAAACCATCAAAAGTGTTGAACTGAGAAGAAATCCCATCTCCTAAATATCAAATGTCAAGCGATAACACCCAAGAAACGGCTAGAAGCTACGCGAGAAATCCATATAATTCTAAGAGTCATAACTAGGAAACGCTTCGTAAACGACCATCTGCATAGAAGCAACTAAGTACCCCTCAACCCCCCTTAGCCCCCTCCCGCACTCACACGCGGAGCGAATAAAACACTAACACAAATAAGTAATAAAGTACACCAGTAATATAAAACTAAGGAACATCAACATCTTCCACCCTGGGGGCTCGAGAGCCCCCTCGGGCGGTAATTCCCCCCCCGAACTTACTAAAATACTAAAAACGGAGATACAGGGGGAGACGCCCCCACGTTTTCTTATGCAAGATCCTTATATTTTAACCTAAATGTTATGCGTACTTTTGTAGTTATGTATGTAAGTTAGTGATTTGTGAAGTACTGAGTTTGGGGTGCTTGTTTCATAGTCACAGTTGTTTTATATGTCTTGTATGTTGGCGCTATCTTTTGGTTGGCTTGTTGGTCGAGTAATAAGTGACCCTGATCGCACGATCTGAGGTCACTGATTCCATTCTCAGGATGAATAATTGTGTGAATAGATGTAAATACGTATGATTTATCAGCTGTCTAGTTGGCTGAGGTTCAGTCTTGTGTGGGATCAGCTGACCGTGTGTGATATATGTGTAGTTTTTATAATTAATATAATTGGCCTGAGTAGCAAGTTTTCAAATTGAGGATTTGGGGTATGATTCAAGATAAGTGTTTATATTTATTACATATGTATAAACATATGCTCATCTGGGTACTTATAATATCTGTGTTTTTACGATAAATGTATATCTATACTTATCTTTTCTATTTCTATATCTTAGACTTGGAAGTTAAATCAGAAATTTGTAGTGAGTTCTTAAATTACTTTAAGATAATGCCTTACTATTAAAATATTTACTTTTTATTCAATATTTGGTTACTTTTAAACTGTTCGCATGTATTTGTTTATGTTTAATCGTGAGGTCCAAATCGTTGTGTGTTATAACATCTTACACACAACGCCATCTAGTCCCAAGCTAAGCAGAGCTTGTATGTACTAGACAATTGATATAAATACAAATGTTTGTTTTTGTAAATACATACCTATTACCTATATATAGAAAATACCCAAACTCCGAAACAAATATTTGCAGATCATACAAACATTTGGTCCGACCCGGAGACCTCAAGCACAGCAGTCGTATATGCTATCACAGCGCCACAGAGGCAGTTATGTATGGTTAATAACTGGTTATCATATGCAATAACTAGATGTTTGTTTCTAGGAGGTACTACTCTTCATGCAAGGAGGTGCATTGAACGAAAACGAACTTGTGGACATAGTTAGACGGTGGTGATCACTGTCCACCAGACTTGTCATAAGGTCGTTTGCCCTAAAGGGGCATAAATACCAATACCATAAAATATCTGGTATAAATACCAGACAAAACGCCCTACTAATAACATTTCTTCTTCCTAACCTTTAGTATACCCAAGATTATTTGGGGTCAGCTACAAGTTCAATTGGTTTTACCTGATTATCTGTTTTTTAATGGAGCGACTGGCATCGGACATTCACAACCAAGAAAGCGAATTGAATAAAAATATAGGTACTATGCTAGTAGGAAATTCAAACCCATAAATGATATTCTTACATTCAAAAGATTCGTCTTTTAACTTTAAAACAATTCAAAACTCACCCTAAATAAGTAGTTTGCAGCGGTGTGGGGGTATTCACCCTCTTTCTTAAAGCATCCCCTGTTTCTTTGAATTCACTCATTATAATTACGATCAATATAATCTTTGCTGGAGAAGTTTCTTCCGCGAATAGCGCTGACATTTATTTATAGTGTATTTTTATTATTTTGGCACATCTCACACTTAACTATCTGATGTTAAATTAGGAAAAGCTTGTACTAATATTACCAGACTACTAATGAACATTAATAAATAAATAAATATTTCGGACATCGTACACACAACGCCATCTAGTCCCAAGCTAAGCAGAGCTTGTGTTATGGGTACTAGACAACTAATATGAATACATATATACTTATATATACGGGGCAATACTATCACGCTACGGGTAATAGAAGAGGCAAACGAGGTTGCCTGTATCTGCTAGTATTATTATATAATAATGCACCATTTGTAAAAAACACTAAGTATATTCATAAATTTAATGCTTAGACCACTCTGCCTACCCCCAAACCCCCTACAGGGTGAAGGGATCCGAAATATACCACCATAAAATTCACCATGAAAATCTTTACAATCGTGTCATCAATTTTACAATCAAAATAACGACATTTTTTAACTGGCGGGCATCAAACCCGCCCTACTCTATAACACTACCCTTCAAACATTTGATCTTTAGTATCGAGTGTCGAATTTATAGCTTACTAGTTATTGCTCTCGTTCTGTTTAGCATTTTGACGTTTTATTGAAACTAATTCTGAAGTGAAATAGTAAAACTTTAGTTCTTGTCCGTTTTTTGAGATTAAGCACGTTTATATTCTTATTCCCCTACATTGACTGCCTCGGTGGCGCGATGGTAGTGAATGCGACTGCTGTGCTTGAAGTCCAAGCGTTTGTGTGATCTACAAAGTTTGGGTATTTTCTATGTATCATATGTATGTATTAACAAAAAAAAAGTATATATGTATTCATATCAGTTGTTTAGTACCCACAACACAAGCTCTGCTTAGCTTGGGACTAGATGGCGTTGTGTGTTAGATGTCCGAAATATTTATTTATTTATTTATTATTATATTTCACTGTGTCCTTCTTTTCTAGCTATATCCACTTTCTTTGGTCGTCTTCTTCCTTCATGCCCTTCAATTCTCATACCTAACATTTTCCTCATACTATTTATCTAGATGAAAAGCTGAAACAGAATGAGAGAACCATACTTCGGGCGGTTAAGCCAGAGTAATGCTATACTATCACAAAAAATCCATACCTAGTAACACTTTTTTGGTGTTTCATTCAGTTAGTAAAGAGAATGAAAGCTCAATTTTCCCCATACTAGAGGACGGAGACTACTCCCAAAAGGTGGCAGAACTCTTGTGTCTTTACAGCATATATCCATAAATATTGGTAGTAATTTACCATCAGTAACCCATCTGTTGCTTTGCATACTGTGCCATAAAAATATCTTCAAAATATAAAAACTATTTCTGCATCAATTTATTGGCGTAAACCTACCATTAACTTGTAAATTTGGGGGCAATTTGCTACAAAATTGGCTTCATGATATTGAAAATATATGAAACTTATCATTGAACACCCTCTCAATATATTTTAATGTACATAGCCCTATGTAAGTAAAGTTAGAAGTATGGGTTTCGGGGGCGAAACATCGAAACATCGATCTAGCTAGTTCAACTCAGCAGTAGCAGTTGCTATGATATACTGGTATGCAGATTAAATCGGTTGAACTGTTAGGAGACCCTAAATAATCTTTCGAAGATAGAAGAATAACTGATAGAATGATGTAACGCTTGCTACTATGTATGCCTGGTCTGCCATAATTTTATTCAGATCATCCTTTAATTTACAATGAAAATATATTTCTAGACGTTAACAAAATTTTAATACACCACGTGAATAAGTATGTTAAAAACATTCTATAAAAGTTTCACAACAATAATAGTGGCAACACAATACAATTTGAATCTCAAATTCATGAAAATATCAGACTCTATTAAAATAACTCTGAATAAAATCGTATATCACAGATAACCAATTGAAAAGAACACAAAAAAGCGTGAAATCTAACCCACTCCGTGTCGATCAACACGAAAAAAGCCAACAATCCACGTTATAGTACGAAAAACCAACTAGCTGTTAAAAAATCACGAAAAAAATAAAAAAAACAATGCTATAGAAGGCTAAAATGGATAACCCTGAAAAAGTTCACACGGAAAAAATACCCGCAAAACGAATTTTTACTGATCTTTATTTGCTTTTTACGAGCCACCGTTGAGAGTGAGAGTTAAAAAAAAACACTATTTCTATCGGCCACGCGTGAAAAAACGGAAAAATAGCATCTACCCGTCGAAAGCGAGAGTTCCAACATAACCAGAGCTTGCTTTATTCAATGGGTTCTGCTGATGAAAAAATCTCATATGATAATGCTAATAGAGTCCGTTTGGAGTTAAAAATGCAGTGTCAGTACCACTTTTTTTTTCCGTTCGGAAATCCCCTGAGATACTTCCTACTGTTGGCATGTCGGACTCAAACCGCCGGAACCAGGAAAACCATGGAATCCCGACGTACTTCGGGCCATGGAATTTGTTGCAATACATTATAATTTATTAATCAAAGGTTACCCTTTGACAATGCCATAAGACGAAACCGGCCAGGTGTAAATATAATTAAAAAGTGTAATAAGTACAAGTGATTTTGATTCTAGAATCTAGTTAGATAATTTAAAAGTAATTTTAAACTTTAATCTTGCTGTTTTAACTCATAAAAAATGAGTTCAAAACCGACTTCAATAAAGGAGAAGGTTTCTCAATTCTACCGTATATATTTTTAGTAAAACGTTTTAACCATATAAATTCCAGGCTTCTATTTTCAGGTACTTAAAAAATCAGAAAGATTTCAAGATTCATTCAATTTAAAACACTTTAATAGTTTATTTAGTTATTAAAATGAACCTTCCCACGTAACCCAAAAATCCGGGCTGACGTCTCTTTTTATATTTTTTTCCAAAGGATTTTTCGGTCACGCGTCGCTTCAACAAATTGGGTGCATGTGTTCCGTATATCCAGCTAGTTTTTTTTTCATTGTTTTGACGCGAAATTCTATTTGATACAGTTTTTTAAACGTCAAAAAGCCTCGTAGTTTTGATTGGAGCTGTACAGTGGTGAAAGTTTATGTCGTGTAAATACAGAGTCGAGTTTTTTGTGCGACGTGTCAAGTGGTTTTATGAAGAATATATTTTGTTGAATTAGTACGTTGATGGTGTTATTTACACCTTTATTTTTGGGCATAATTTACGTACTTATACAGTACGAACAATCAATGCTTTTTCTTCAATTATGAAAGGGGAACTCCCGTACTATAAATTAATCTGTGTCGTGGAGGACTTAACAAACATACATGAAGCGTACACGGCGAAAACCAAGACTCTGAATTATAATTTATGGATAACACAATGTCCCATGTATCAATATACATATACGAATGTCGTTTAATCAAATCAGGCAACTTCTAAAGTACACTGAAATTCTTGATTTTATTTTCATCCTCAGCCCGTTGCAGTTGCATTCCACTATTAGACATAGGCCTCCCCGACCAGAAATTTTAGTGCGGCTGTGATTAGGCGCAAACTTGACATGCCTCATTACGAACTTGGGCCGAATTACACCGTTATATCGAAAGTAACGCAGTTGCGAGTTTGTTTCTAACTTGGCTTTCTGTTTAGGGGGTCACAAGTTAGTACTGCATGCCAAATTAAGGCAATGTCACAGCATTTCCTAGTTAGGATCGGGTTTAGCATGTCAAACTTTGGTACAGCTTCGATTACACTTGCTTGGTGCCAGTCAGGTATTGATACGGTATACTGAACTGCGGCAGTACCGAACAATTTCCTAATGACACCGGAATTCGGAAATTTTTCGGCATGCCACCATTTTGCTTTCCGAATATGAATTTAATTAAGTACGAATTAGGCAGGCCTAAGTTAGGAAAGCCAAGCCAAAGCCAAGTTCGGCACGAACTGATTCTTTGGCATGCCACACTCAATTTCTAGTCGGGTTTCCGAAGGAGCACCACAGAACCCGGTCTGGTGCTTTCTGCATCCAGTCGCTGCCAGCCCTTTTACGTAAGACGTCAGTAAGTCATTCCGCCATCAGACCAGAGGACCGGATTCCTACCGATCGTTCGTTTAATACTAAGAAATGTTTTAATTACTTTTTATATTTCATTGTTCCCCAATATAACAAAATAAAATGTGTAAATTGACAACCAGTAGGAAATTATTGACTGACGGATTGCAATTCAAACATCCCATCAAGCATCCCAAATGAATGAATATTGAACTTATAAATATACATATATAAACTAGTTAACCTGTGAAACTTTATCCACGTCTGGAAAGGAATCGTTGTTTATTATATTCCTTGCATTTTTCTATATGTTTTCACCGTTTAAGGTTTCTCTGGACAAATCTTTCAAGACCAAAATTAACCAAATCGGCCTAATCAGTCCTGAGTTTTAGTTAGACTAACGAACATCACTTAATTCTACTCATATTACAAAGGCGAAAGTTTGTTAGTATGGATGGATGGATGGATGTTTGTTACTCTTTCACGTAAAAACTACTGAATGGATTTTGATGAAACTTTCATCATCCATTAAAATAACACATAGACTACAATTTATAAAGATACTACCTTCGCCCCGCGGCGTTACCCGTGGTTATTGTCGTACTGCGGGTAGCACCGCGGTGATAAACAGTAGATATGATAATACTCTAAGTAATATAGATAAATTTTACAACTTCATACTTCAAGTAAAACTAAAAGCATGAAACAAAACTTAACAATCTCAAAAAGATCAATCGCTTCGAATTAGTTACGTGTAAATTCAGTAGATGGCGTTACTTGTAGTATTAAACAAACGGCGAATTTAAAATTTATTTTAATGGTATCCATTAGCGTTTATGTACTAATTGAATCTTTTATTATATTATATTTCATTGTGTTTTGAGTTAGAGTCAGTTTTGCTGAAATTTCCACCTCAAAGTTGGGCAATGCGCTCGTACTCCAGAGTTGCAATTCCTGCAGTGTCTACTTTCCATCAGTTGATCAGTCTGCTCATTTGCCATTACTGATCCCATTGAAGAACTATATTCTATATAAGTATAAAAGAAACCGCCAGAATCTTAAGTTTATTGAGTTTAGTTGACACTGCTATTATTTTCCGGTATTTTTAAATAATATCTAGGAATTATTTGGTCATGATCTATCTTCGTGTGGTGACGAATTAAGAATACGGATTGTCACCACCCCTATTCATCCCATGGGTGTCGTAAGAATCGACTAAGGGAGCCAGTTTCGCAGTAACAATAGCATTGCAAAGAAAAGGAATACTTAAAACAAACCCCCAGATATTGTCAGTGCTGTTTAGCAAAAATCTTCTTTCTTGAGATACCAGTGACTAGGAGTGGAGTAATAAAGGCTGTTGAAATTACACAAAGAACACCTAGAATCAGAACAACAATTTGTGTCCCATATGAATAACCGCTCACACTAAACTATCCGTGTTGTTGTTCACTTACCTAAATGTTTGTGTTTAATATCTCTGCTTACCTCTGATGATATACAAGACTGAATATATGTACGTTTTTTTTTTTTTTTTTTTTTATTGAATTGGAGACAAACGAGCAGACGCATCACCTGATGGTAAGCGATTACCGCCGCCCATGGACACCTGCAACACCAAAAGCATCACAAGTGCGTTGCCGACCTTTGGGGGATGGGGAGAGGGAATGGGGGAGGGGTTGGGGTATGGGCCTCCGGTATCCTCACTCACTCGGTGAAACACAGCGCAAGCGCTATTTCACACCGGTTTTCTGTGAGGCCGTGGTATCACTCCGGTCGAGCCGGCCCATTTATGCCGAAGCGCGGCTCTCCCACGGTGAATGAATGTATGAAAACAAATAGTTGGTTACTTAATCAAATATTTTATCATAACGAGATTATCGGGGCTTTGTCATTTCACAAATTCGTTTTAAATTTTAAATATCCAACGAAACCATTATGAAGCTACCGCGATAACCAATAAATCGACAGACGGACGCACTCCAAATTATATATATATGCATGTAGGTGGTAAATAAGGGGTTATGTGCCGGTATATGCAGATTAAAGTACATAGAAAAAAGTAAATACATGATAAAAAAGCCACATTTTATTATGAGCAGATCAGACGATTGTGTGTGTGTGGGTATATACAGGCTGATATTGATTTAAAGGTTATTAAAATTTGTAGGTATATATTAAAGTCAAATTATTTTGGTGTGTTCGTAGTCACTATTGTAACTTTAAATAGATTTAGTATTAGATTATACAAAGTGTTATAAACATATTTTTTTCTAAAGTGTTTAATAAATTAAGTAAACATATGTCGTATTATCCTCATTTCTCCTTTTTTCTAATTTTTTCCGTGGGAGAGCCACGCTTCGGCATTAATAATAAATAATAATAATAATAATAAATAAATATTTCGAACATCTAACACACAACGCCATCTAGTCCCAAGCTAAGCAGAGCTTGTGTTATGGGTACTAGACAACTGATATAAATACTTATATACTTTTTTTTTGTAAATACATACATATTATACATAGAAAACACCCAAACTCCGAAACAAATATTTGTAGATCATACAAACATTTTGTCCGACCCGGGAATCGAACCCAAGACCTCAAGAACAGCAGTCGCATACGCTACCACTACGCCATAGAGGCAGCCAATGGGCCGGTTCGACCGGAGTGATACCACGGCCTCACAGAAAACCGGTGTGACATAGCGCTTGCGCTGTGTTTCACCCAGTAAATGAGGACACCGGAGGCTCATATCTCAACCCCTCCCCCCATTCCCTCTCCCCATCCCTCAAAGGTCGGCAACGCACTTGTGACGCCTTTGCTGTTGCAGGTTTCCATGGGCGGCGGTAATCGCTTATTTTATTATTGTAACGATTCCCGTAAACTAAATGTTCTTTCAATATAAATAAAGCAATAAAATTAAATTGTAACATAAAATTTTTAAGTTAATATGTAAAATAACTTTTGTTAATATGACCCACTAAAATTTTTACAATCGAGCAATGTTGGCATTTATACTTTTAGTACTTAGTTAAATTAAAACTTGTCTGTATAAACAAATACTGTGTCTAGATATGATAAACAGACCTCTTGAGAATGATACAAGTTTACACAAATAATACTCTAAGTAATTATCCTAGCTATCTTTTCCTGATAATCAAAAAACCTGTTGAACAATATGAATAATAAACAAACGAGTTACGAGCTAATTTTATCACGTATTAATGTAATAATAAAAAATACGTGCAAATAAAAAGTGACAATAAAAAAATGAAACAGCCTGTGGATACAAAACGCATATGTGTAAGTGCAACAACGCGCATTTACACAGCTACAAATATATGAGTGTGCGTGTGTCTATACGCTCGTGTGTGTATCGAGGTCACATTGCAATGTACAGGGGCAGGCGGTTGTGATGCAATTTGCAAAAAAAAAATTGCCTCCTGCATTGGAAAGTTTGCCATTTTCTCAAGCCAATGTTTTAGTAATTCGTATGTATATTAGTTTCAAAATGTACAATAACTTTCGAGATAAGTGTATGAAAGTTATGATCTTTGAAGCGTTTTCGTGTTAATTATAATAAACTTACTAAATAATTCACATAAATTTTGTGCAACCTTAATAAATTGAAAATTATATTTTTAGTTTAAATAAGTTTTTGAGTCTTCAAAGGAAACGCGATTTAATCTAAACGTGGAAAATAATTTTTATATATATACCAAATTCAAAATCCATTTTTTTATATTTATAGTTGACCCAATTGGTGCTTCATCATTGCTTAACTCGTGTCTCTTAATAATGTGGTCATACTCGGATGTCTATCAAATGTGAGTCGCTTGCTCTATGTGGGTAAGCCTAGAAAGAAAATGCTCGTGCGTGCAGAGGGTCTGGTTTCCCCCGGAATACTACACAAAAGTTATTAAATTATTAGCATAATATTGCCCTTACGCAGACTAAAAATGTAGTCACAACACACAACGTCCACAAATTGGTTAGTCATTAACAAATGACATTATTTGTCTCGTTCCAGATTCGAACCCTGCCCGCCCCTCTCAATCCATCTTGTTTAACCACAGTTCATGTTTGTGTCCTAGATTTTTTATTGTAACATGTTACTTCTGGCTAAATATGCTTTAGTCAGGGCCGTTTGGATTCAATTGTTAACTTTCCCAAATGGTAATAAAATACTTTAAAACCAGCGTTTAATGAGAAGTAAGGAATTTTGGATAATGATTTTATTCACATAAAATTGGTTTACAGAAATGAGTCGAATATCTATCACTCTAATAGGCTGTACAGTCCAAGTTCTCGAACCAAATATGTTTTAAAGCCCTTTCTTTTTAAAAAAAGTCAATACCGCACTAAGAGCATATCATGTGTCTTGGCGGCTTTTCTAAACATTGAAGGGTACTCCCAGACTTATAACAACAATTTGTGGAACACACAGAGTGTTGACTAATGTAGGAATCGAATCTATAACACTCGACGCAGTTGGAAGCTGTTTTCAATTGATTAGATATATTACTTTTTATGAAATTTCAAAAGAGTCATGTACCATGCCATTGCTTCAACCCTGGACAGTGAGCATATTCAGAGCTGGAAGCGTATTTAGATCGGACACAGTTAAGTTAATTGTTCGACGAATGTTAGGTAGATATAAAAAGTATTTTGGTACTTGAAAGTCTGGTGTTTGTTGTGTAAATAATTTGGGATTTAAATCAATATGTTTTGAGGTCAGCAACGTATCGATGAAAAGGCATGTATTGTTGAAACGCGGTATTTCTGTAGTACTTACATTTTGATTGTATATTTTTGAGTATTATTTTTTCTTTGTGTTATTTTACTTACTTTCTTTAAAGGATGGATGAATGAAGAAAAATATATTGAATAAAGCGTACAGTTTTTTCTTAGTTTGTGTAAGGTACTTCAGAAATGGGTACTTGTGGGAGACCTGAACTACTGCACGTATGGGTAAAGGAAAAATATCTGTTACAACCTTGGTTTGTTTGAATGAAGAAATTTTTCAAAGATTTTGTGCATTTAACTGCTTAAATATAAATATACAATGATCTTTTCTGATTAACACGTCAAGTAAACATTATTGTCCGATTGCGAAAAAAGAAAAGTTATGTTTTTCGAATACATATGTTGTATGAATATTTTCTTGAGAATTTTTCTGTCGAACTACATAAAAATTTAATAAAAAAAAATTAATATCCGTGCATTAGAGGTAATTCTATCTAGTTCCCTACATGCGATGATTGAATCACTGTACATTGTTATAAAATGAATGCTTAAAGATTTGTTTGTTTGTGTGTTTGCTTTGACAAAAATCAGCTTATAAATTATCCTGCCTCTAGGTGTACTCTATTACCGAAAATTGGAGCCTTGTCGGGGCACGCATTAAAAAAGCAATCACGATGTGCATCATAATGGCGATACCCCTTTTATACTATTATTTTACATTAAAACTTTAAATAAGTATAAATTGAATACGTATTACGGGTATGTTATATAATTTAATTGTTTATTTTTAAGGTGCAAGAGAAACTGTATAACAAGCTAAATATTTAGCATGATCTATGATAGGGAAACTATAGTCATAAATATTTAGCTTGATCTATGTGATAACCGACAAAGCAACTTTGAACAAAACAATTTTATTATGTGTGATACAAAATAAAAATTTTTTTTTAGTTGCTATATTTTGTAAGGTTTACATACATTCACAAATTAAGTGCAATACATTATAAATTTTGAAGATAACGCCTCAATTTATTCCGGTTAGTTCTAAAATGACACAAGTGGTAACTGTTAAAGAGATCACGCTGTACTTTAAGGATTATAGCAGTAGGGTATTATGACGACAAGTGACTACCGTTGGCCATGAACACAAGTTGCAATTCAGTATGTACTCGTAAGGGCTTTACTATCCTCGAGTAAAAGATTTGATTGGAAAAAGACTAGTAGGTATATCAATCCATCTTGGACTGCTTTAGGAAGTAAAAAGTATGCGAGTTTTTAAAGTTCCAGTTCCAAATATATATATGTATTTATTTATGTAGAACTTTAATGTTTATCGTATTTGTAACAGAATTTTTTTGCGTAATGTATTGACACCCATATTTCGGTAATATTTACAGCACTATAAAATATTATATTTTAGATTGTGGAGTTTTAATTTTTGTATCAAGAAATTTAAGACCGAATTTATTGATTTCCTGTAATTTATTGTTTTATAACAGCTTCATAAGTTATAGCGTCATTAATATACTTTATAATATATTGTATGCAAAAAGTGAATGAAGTTAAAGGACAGAAATACATAATATGTCCTTAAACATACTAAGATTTAAAGGTTTACTTCTAAGGTTTTTTCCTTATGCTACATTTTACGCATACTAACCACACATTTATATTTAAATACCTATATAAATTGTAATCAACCGCGTAAACACATACTAGAAGAATGTATTAAGTTTTAATAGGTATCAAAACAGAGCGAACAGGCTGCCATCTACCGGACACAAAACCTAACTATCTGGATATTCAAGGTTAAATCTAGAGATTGCCACAATGAATTATCATCAAGGTATTCTCAGCTCAGCGACAAAAGCATAAACTTTATTGTTTATTTTTGGATGTGTGCCGAGCAGTTAAAACCAGGCCCTCACTACCAGCGCATGGTTTTCCTTCCTTCCATTATCCCGGGTTCTTTAAACGGGGCGTGAAAAAGTATCTCACTAGGCTACCATAGTGTGGGTCGCCATGATGCATTGTTGCATTGTCTGCATTCACAATGAATATGGTGACCACTACTCTTGGTTTCTACCCTAGCTTACCATCAGGTTGAGTTAAGTCATTTTGGCAGCTATTTATGAAATAAAAAGTTAAATGAATAACCTAATTATAAAAACTCTAATTGAGTCTTTAAAAAATCTATAGACAACAATAATTTTTTTTAATGTCATGTAAACCTATAATGTCTAGTAATAAGAAGCTATTGATTGCATAAAATCGATTTGAATTGTGCGAGCAAAACCTGTTCGGTAACCTTTGTCGTTTCTGTGTCGGCACAGCCTTGTGAGAGTAATATACGACTTGTCAAAATAATAAAATACACTTGTGATGCTGAGACATTTGAAAAGCATGTTTTGCCCGTAAATATAGGTTTATTACGGGTTTCAACTCTTAACTAAACAAGTCTCTGATTTATGGACCGTTTAAATGGTAAAGTTTTAAATGGCATAAACTATTTATAGTAAGAACATTATTTTTAAGCGACTCCGGAAAAGTCAAAAGGAATCATTTTGGCAGTGAATGTATGTTTCACCGTAGCGAATAAACTACTGAACAGATTTCAAAGAATTCTTACGGTATCAATAGATGGCCTGAGTGACCCAAGTTATATACATTTTATAGATTTTTTGTTTTTGAATTTTTCGTGTTATTTAAAGAGGGAATAGTAACAACTCTTGTAAGTCTAAATTGTAATTGATCTTACTTCAGCATAGACAGATGTCTCCATTGATAATCGTATTTCTTCTTTTGATAATTCTTTAATTCACCCAGTGAGTGAGGTTACCAGAGCATAAAAGCCATTTCCCGCTCTTACTGGAGGAAAGACGCAAGAGTCCCAAGAACGCAGTTGTACTTTAGATTTTTGAGTTCGTGGGTGTCCATGGATAGCGGTAACCACTTACCATTAGGTAACCTATTAATTCATTATCCTCTATAATACTTCGTAGACGTCAAAAAAGTGAACTTAGTATACAAACATCGTAAATTTTCTACACAATAAGTAGATAATTATCTTCACAGGTAACTTAATCTCAAGAAAACAATATTAACATACAATTTATTTTGAATTTTCCCTTGAGGTACTTAATAACGTATAAATAATTACCTTTGCGTAACCAGAATTGTTAAGCAAGTGTCAATAGATGGCGCTGATGCAATATAACGTAAACTTGCGTAGACGCATGTGTTATTTTAGAATTATTCGTTTAAATCGAATGTTGACAAGACTCGTTTATCAGTACATTTAATTATCACGGCCGTGTCGTGTTTCGTAATTGAATAAACTTTGAATGGTGGAAAAATGATAAGTAGGCCATTTTGTTTTTATAACGACTGTAATTTACTTATACCTTGACATTTTGTAACCGAATATTAGCGGTTCTTCTCGGTAAAGATCACACCGTAATTTGAGTTTTTGTTATTTATTGACAATTGATGAGAATTTTTTGATTGAGGAAAGGAAGCCTAATTTAAACATGAGTATTACTATTTGCATTCATACTTTGCCATATGTTGAAATATCTTTCTTGAGTTGAATAATCCCTATTTAACACTGACATACCATGAAATCTTCAATCAGCATGGCATGTGTGACTGAAATAATTTAATTTATATAATAATATGAAAAGTTTAGATATTAGATATTTAAAAAATTATAGCAAAAATTTTTTCTTGCAGCTTTTGTACCGATATAATGCATTTAACTGTTCCGTTACTCACTTTCTTTACGACATCACAGAAATGCACACATATTTTTAGATTCAAACTAAAAAGTGTAACAGTAAATGCATTTGTGTTGCACTAGAACGGTTAACGGATCTCGAGCGCATTAAAAACAAAATCTAACAACCGGCGCCTGCGCATACAAAAAGAAATGCATACTCTCTCTTTGCCTTAGGTTCAATAAAAAAACGAGTCAAGCGCAGAGCGCAGCGCGATGCGTTTATTTCAGCAATTGACCTAAATACGCCACATGGTCGCGCCAACTTAACGCACATCGTGTGTACGTACACGCGTAAGTGTATGCAATTATGCGTCTGTGTGTACGATACAGGTTGTATTGTGTAGTAGCGTAAGAGAAAAAGTAATGTAGCAAATATTGTGAATGATAAACGGCGTTATTCGGGGTGCATTTCTAAGATACTAGACGATTTTTGCACTCGATGAGTCCCCTTTTAAAAAAAGGGGCAAAATAGCAAACGTTTATTATAGTACCAGTGTGAGGCGTAATAGTCAATATATGTCGAAGCATATTCTCCGCCTCTCTGTTTATCTCTTTTGGCAAAAAGGCGTAGATGTGATAAAAATAAACATAACTATCATTTCAATTTAATGATAATTATGAATCACCTTTTATGCTACCACTCCCAGCAATGACAAGCGATATTGAATTGTGGCCGTGTTGTCAATGTGTGCGTTCCATTCTTTCACACATTTTTGTGCTCAACACTTTTTATTTGTGAATTTTTTCGCCGTGTGCGTTTAGTTATGTGCATGTGTGAGTGTGCGTATGTGTGTGCGCTAATTGCGATAGCTACTTCATTTAAATTTCGACTGTCAGTTGCCCTGTAGAGAAATTATGGTAAGTGCAAAATTGGTAATTCTTAGCTTTTTATTTTTATACATTTTTCGTCCACTGACTCATCGGATTAGCTGATATTCACGAATAGTTATTATATTCAAATTCCTTTTTCATACAATTCTTAACTGGTCTATAGGTTAGTTCTACTAGTGATGCAAACTGTTAAATGTGAATAGTGAATTCGATTATTATCCGAGACCCATAATTTTGGGGGTATTGAGATTTATATATAATGTATTGTAGGTACTCAAAAATACATTGAGCATGTGTATCAGTAGTGGACTTAGCATTAAATGTTTTAACTATTATAATTTTAAACTATTTTTTTTCTTTGCCTGTGTTTAATAAAACTTTTTTAAATTTTATTGAAATGTAAAATACCATCGAATAGAAAAATTTTTTGAAACTTGGGTGCTGAAATCACGGTACACAGATCACTGGGATGTGTGAAGTGCGGAGACACCTGCTCGTGTGTAAGCGTCTGAATCCTGCCGGCCTTGCCGACCGGAGCTGCACCCAGTTCACATTGAGACTTCGAGGCAAGTTTGGAGTACACCAGTAACTTATAATGAATCGACGGAAAAATTACGTAAAAACTAGACATAAAATATAATTTTCTATAATTTGTTATGGGAAATTGAAAGAAATAGACAGGACTTTAAATTGTTAGCCATAGTACTATCTTTTTTGTTTTGAACTTGTTTGAATAATAATAGTAGGTTTTTACATACCGTTATTATTGAAACAAATTAACAAAAATCAATAAACGTTGTATAACTATCAAAATATTCGCTCGGGGCTTCGCTCGCGTTATTGTCAATTTTAACGAATAAAATTTATGAATCCATGTTTAAGTTAATGTTTAATGCTTAATCAACGAGCCAATATATCGTGAAACGAAAAATTTAAGCGATAATATAAATTTTGGTACAATCAACGAAGTCTTTGTATATTATTCAAGGAGTTTTAATTTTTCTTCACGGTACTTATTATAAATTTAAGTTTAATAAATAAGAAACTTAAAATGAAGCGTTATTGCATGTTGTTATATTTAATGGGTTGATTTTATATCCACTACAATATATTTTATTTATATATTAATACATTTGAGTTTACTAATTATGTATTGTAAAGAGAAATTGACTCATTTGTAATTTTTAGGGCCTGCAACCACTATACTGATCTTGATAATTCTATCGCAATTAGCTGTTCTTTTTTTTTCATATTTTCTAAGTGGGTCGATGCACTTGTGTTACATACGTTGCAAGTGTCCATGGACCTTCGTCATCAAATAGTTTTTCTTATTTATGAAGTGGTATTTAGCATAAAAAATATAGTACCGAGCTATTTCATCAATAAAGATTTACTTTTACATATACTAGCTGATCCTCGCAACCTCGTAGTGTAATAATTTTTCCCTGTATTTAAACATTCTTTATTGGGGCTTCGCTCCTATTGATATTAGCGTGTTGATAGCTATAGCCTTCCTCGATAAATGGACTATCGAACACGAAAGATGCAAGATTTTTTCAAATCGGACCAACGGTTCCTGAGATTAACGCGTTCAAACAAACAAACAAACTCTTCAGTTTTATAATATTGGTATAGATTAATTTGAATGTATTTTCAAATCTTTCTTTTAATACATACGGGTCAAGTTAAATTTATTTTATCGTGGCTAATTAGAAGACCGTCTTTTTTCTCTTTTCCAACTTAATAATTGTCAGTATCTGTCTTTAAAAACAGAATTGTCGTTAATTATTACAATTATGATTCATATCTCTCGTTATAAACCGGGTTTGATATAAGTAGATCGTGATTGTAACTTTCTACTCGTATAACACACTTTTAATGTATATGAAAAAATCTTAATTGGTGACTTAAACTTTTAAAAGCTGTTTCTTTGATATTTATCAAAAGAAGAAATAAATATGTAACAGATTAAGTAAACTAGCTCATAGTCCATTTTCTAGTCTGTTCGTCTATGTTTAATAATCTAGACTAATTAGTCAGAGGTTGCAAATTGGATTACTACCAATATTTGTTATTTCATTTAAGCAGTTGTTTTTATAATAGCTCGTTTTAATTTAGGATTTTGTTCAGTCGTATCTAGCATATGTTAATTTAGAGTCCAGGTGATTACTTACTATCAAAATTAAACATTATATAAAAAAAATCGAAGTACAAAAACTAACTGAAATTAGGTTATCAACTTTTCCTTCGTGGAACACGATAAACGTTCGATGCAGCCGGACATTACGGCCTCATTTTTATTTGGCACATAGACAAAAACAATCTTTTTTTACATAAAACACACACGCATACACTTATGTACCGAACATACCCGGTACATAACCGGACAGTAGGTACATAGCGGACGCTTTCAATAATTAGTGAATGTTTTTTAAACTGAAAATTTTTAAATGAAGTTTATTGTGTTGTGTTTTGTGTACTGTTGGGTTTTAAAATGAGAATTTGTGCATTATAGTTCACATTTATGTATTGTTGTTGATTTGAATGATTATTAAAAGTGTATCGTTTTGGTTAGGATGTTGATTTTGAGGTTAGTAATAAAGTCTAGATAAGACAGACAGGTGCAGTTTATCCATATATTATGTATATATTTAGAAATATATCATTATGTTTATCAGTAGTCTAGTTTAGTGCATTCTTACCTAGTGAAGTATAAATTTTTCTTAGTTTATTTTTAACGAAATTGTTTGGATTTTTGTACTAATTTAGGCATACTTGTCCTGACTGATTTTTAATGTAACGCCACATACTTACTATTCGAGTCTTTATTTAAAGTAACAGCGGTGATTACCTCCCCCCACTCACCCCTTACAGAAATCGAGTCGAGTTGATTGTTGTTGTTGATGTACATTAATGTGATCTACTATATACCTAAGAGATGGTTCACGGTATTGACCAGATTATAAATATTTAAAATCTCTCAGTTCAGAGTTCTAGAAGTATTCAAAATGTTTAGCTAAATTAAATGTTTTAAGATTCGGTCTACCATTAATGACTTAATACATATATGAAGGTTCCATACCTGTCTTGGACACATAATGACGCGCAGAGACTATATAGAAGTCTATAGCGTCTCGATGAAAAGGCGGGAAAAAAACATATGAAGACGCGTGCGTGTGTGTGGGCGAGTCAAGGTAAAGGAATTGAATAAATAAATCATAACGAGTTCATTATAATGGGTATTAAAAAAAGTTTCGGTATTTTTAACAATTAATAATCAAACTATTTTATAACATCGATTAATGCCATGGCAACATTATATCATTTTTATGGATTAATCATTCCGATGTTTTGCAAATTCGTCAAAACTCGTTTCTATTTTCAAAAAAAATCGTGTTCTATTTACAAAAACTGTGTATAATATATCAAAGAGGATGTACACTGTAATAATATAGTCTAAATAAAAAACTAAAATCTAATGAAGATTTAAAAACAGAACACTGTTCAAGAATCAACCTATAGTACAACATAGCAACAGTATTAGAACCACTTTACAAGGGCAATGCTTACAAAGTATACTCTCGAATGTACCAACGTTACTTGAACTTCCCCGTCCCGTGGTCTAAAACTAAAACCTTCCATATTGAAGACGCTATTCGTACAGTGAAAGGTCTTGTAATACTGGGCGGTAGTTTTATAAAAAGTTAAGGGCTCTTGAAGAACTGTCGAGCTAGATTCGAAGGGCAGAGGGTCGGGAAACTGGATTCGGATCATTTCACGGTTGTAGGTTATATCTATGTGATGTCATTTATTTTATTTTATTCATATTAGGAGTTATGAGGCATAGATATTTTTGTTTTTTTTAATATCAGTTTGTCAAGTTTTTTTAGAGCTATAGTACGCTAGCGTATTATGATTATTTATGTTCAAAGTCTTTGGCCGCCTATTTAGATATTAATTTTTTGTTTAAGTTGATATTTTGTTAAAATTCTTATATTTGACTTAATTTTAAAAAAAATGTCTGCAATAATTAGAAGATAGAGGATTTATTTAACTAAAAGTGTTAATAGTTACTGTTTACATATATACGCAGATGAAATATAAGACAGAAATCAAAGTAGAAATACAATTTAAAAAAAAGTTTTTGTAATATTTTGGTAGGTAGTATCATTATAAGAAATCACTATAATTTAGAAACACTATTTGTTTTTAAATACACAATACATTACTAAAACTCGCTCCAATAAAATAAAATCGAACACAAAACATCCATTACTAAACAATTCCCGCTAAAATCAGTTCAGATTCCACAAATTTCAAATACAGAACTATTGTACACACACGACCACAAACACACACACGCTAGCATGTGTGCGTCTATCCTTCCTTGACCTAGAGACAGTTACTATCGCCTCTAGGTCAGGACCACTACATACTATATGGGACGTCCAACATAACACAGTCTCCTTCCCCCCTCTCGTCAAAGCGCAGTTCAGTCGTCTGGGATGCATTTGAATAGTACGCCGAGGCTCTTTGTAAATTGGACGGTGACTAGACGCGATCGTAGACGGAATGCGGTTGGACGATTAAAACATCGTATGGTGGATTCTGGTTTAGTTTTAATTAGGGATGGGATCGTTCATTAGTTATTAATGTTGTTGAGTGTTGTTTGATGTTGTACTTTTGTTGTTAGGGGTTACTTTGCCGCTTCGTTTTATGTTACGCAAAGGGCATTTTAATTGGGAAATTATGTTAGGAACGGACATAAGTGGACTTTAAACAATTATTTCATGTCTTGATCTAATTTATTTGTTAACAACGTAGTTTCATTTTAAGGGTAGTTTAGACTGAACATTTAATGATGCTGATGGTGCACTACTTTTAACTTACGTTTTTTGTTGAGTTTTTTATAACTACTTATGCTTAAAAACAGAACTTTCTAATATTGTTTGTTTTGAAACCTAATTTTAGTTCCCATAGAGATTTTAACAGTAAGTTTCTCGGTATATGCAGTAAATTGTTTTTACTCAGATTGTTAACTACCTCGTTGGCACAGTGGTAGCAGATGCGACTGCTGTGCTTAAGGTCTAGGCTTTGATTTCCGGGTCGGACCAAATGCTTGTATGATCTGCAAATATTTGTTCCAGAGTTTGGGTGTTTTCAATGTATCATTTGTATGTATTTAAAAAAAAGAATTTATGTATTTATATCAGTTGTCTGGTACCTATAATACAAGTTCTGATTAGCTTGAGACTAGACAGCGTTGTGTGTTAGAAGTACGAAATATTTATTATATTTTTCATTATTCCGCAGTAATTCCCATACAAGTAAAGACATATAATAATGCGTTGGATTATCAAAAAAATTGAACTACACTTAAACAGAAAATAATATAACCAAGGAGGAATGTAGAAAAAACTTTGACGAAAGTGACATAAGACTTCGTTTTGTCAAGTTTTGTCTTCCATGGTTCAATAGAAAAAAATGTCTAAATGTTGCTTTACTATTTTCCTCGCAATTTCCAAGTTTTTTTTCCTCTATAAGAACCTTCCTTGTGACTTAACAAAAAAAAAATCCGAAACGAATTGGTATCGCTCAGATACTCGAGTTTTGCACTTACTGCACATGTGACGATTCATTTTTACTTAAATATATTTATTATACAAAAAAAAAAACAAATCTTTGGTCCCCCAAAAACTGGTGTCTAGTGACAACCGAGTATTTTTTTTATAGAATAATGGGAAAACAAGGACGTATCACCTGACGCAATACCAGAAGCGTCACAAGTGCGTTGCTAGCCTTTGGGGATGGGGAGGGGGAGGGGGGAGGTATGGGCTTCCGGTAAAATATTTATTCGGTAAATTATTTATTTATTACTCAGAGTAACAAAACTGAATTACAGTCTTTGTCTCCCAAAACCGGGTTGATGGTTTGACTGTGGAGTAGGTTTACCCATTGAAAAGTTAAATAACCATTCTTAAAATAAATCTGAAATTCAGCTGTATCGTAGTATACTTAAAGCAAATCAAAACAAAATTAGGATAAAAACTCAGAAAAGTAAGATATGACGTCAAATGTGGCTATAATAATAATTTCGTTACATATCTAACATAAGCCCGTCTGATCACAATCTAGGTAGAGTTTATATATAGATATACTATAGTCACCAGACTGCTGATAAACATCTATACTTTTCTATACTAATATATAAAGCTGAAGAGTTTGTTTGTTTGTTTGTACACGCTAATCTCAGGAACCGCTAGTTCGATTTGAAAAACTCTTTCAGTGTTGAATAGTACATTTCGAGGAAGGCTATAGGCTATCATCACGCTAATTCTAATAAGAGCGGAGCACCAATGAAGAATGTTTCGAAAACGGGGGAAAATTTCCACGCTACGGGCAATAGAAGACGAGAATGAGGTTGCGTGGGTCAGCTAGTGTGATAAATGCGAAAGTAACTCTGTTTGTCTGTCTCGCTTTCACAGCCAAACCACTAAATCGATTTCAATGAAATTTGGAATGGACATACTTTGATTTCTGAGGAAGGACATAGGCTACATTATATTGCGATAACTGATATACATGCGGAGGCAGCCGCGAACGAAAGCTAGTACTTGTATATGATACTACAGATAAATTTAATGTAAAATTATGATATTTAACACCAGTTCCCACCGTTTTGTTGCATAATAAAAGACACTACATTGAATTGAAATACATTTTTTTTTTATATTTAATTATATCCTTCAAAGATACATATTGCCTAACTTAAATTTCTTGTAATACAGGATGAAAAGACACTAAATATAATTATATGGGAACTCGATTATTTAACAATCGAATCATGCTCGTACCGCACACACTGTGCGCCGGCGCATAATTATCAGCTGGAATGGACTATCGATATAATTCATAATTTATTATCGATATTGTTGACAACACTATAGTAATATGTAAAGGTAGTAGAGTCTCGTTGATTTCAGCACGAACCGGAGGCCGGCAGATCAATCTGAAATGACAGCATTCTTACTGTCGGGTTTCGTTTGTGAGTGCGAGACCGAAGGCCTGTGGGTGGAACGGGTATCATGTCCATCCAACACAAAAGGAGGATCCTCCGACCAGGCGAGTTGATCATGCCTGGCGTGCCACTGCCCAGCAGTTGATGTTAGGATGTTGTACTTATGATAATCGGCAAAAATCGGAACTTCTATTGCGCGATTCAGGATTGGCAGTTTCCTCGTAAGGTACGTTACTCCGTAGTTCAGTGTAACTTCGGTAGATGGCGCTGTAGTATGTTATGTTGTATGTGATGTCGCCACAGGCCCATTGATATATATCTATACTAATATTATAAAGAGGAAAACTTTGTTTGTATGTTTGTTTGTTTGTAATGAATAGGCTCAAAAACTACTGGACCGATTTTAAAAATTATTTCACTATTCGAAAGCTACATTATCCACGAGTAACATAGGCTATATTTTATTTTGGAAAAAAATAGGGTTCCGTAAGATATTGGGCTTTTTCGAACACAAGGTGTATAAAACCAACCAGAAAAGTTACTCATTTTGCGTACGCTGCGTAAACTATAAAAGATAGAACCATAAAATGTTCTAATTAATCTTATATATATCTACAAAAAAGTCCGCGACACACTATACGGGGGAAAATTTTTCGCTACGGGCAATAAAAGACGCAAAGATGTTGCGTCGGTCAGCTAGTTATGATATATATTGATAGTCCATTTATCGGCTAAATATCATTAAGACTAATAGGAGTGGAGCCCCAATGAAGAATGTTTAAAAAACGGGGGAAAATTATTACGCTACAGGCAATAGTAGACGTAAACGAGGTTGCGAGGGTCAGCTAGTATATAAATATATATATATATATTAAGTGAATCCCAATGATTGATGACAGCCATGCATGCTAGGCTGTAGAGCGTGATGTATCTCTATGTAAAAAAAATCTTAAACTTAATTTCGTCGAGTTTTATGAGCTCTTTGATAGTTGTTTTAATTTAATCATTTTCCTACGAGTTATAAGTTATAATGGTATAAGTTATTATAGTACTATGATCGTGGCTCTGTGTATGTGTGTATGTCGATTATCACGGTAAAGAGTAGCCTATGTCCTTTCTCAAGAATTAAAGTATCTCCATTCAAATTTTATTAAAATCGACGAGGTAGTTTACTCACAAAATCTGTGAAACTTTTGAGGCTAAACTACCGCGTCGATTTTCCAGTTTCTTTGATATTATAATATTAAGTATGAATTTTATTCTTCAAAGTGAACATCTTACCGGTTAAACTAACATACGCATACATAGAGTAAGATGCTGCAAACCCACAAAGTCAAGGGTTGCAACGGGGTGATCGACCGCCGAATCGCAAGGTCACGCACACTAGCGCACCACACATGCAACGCGACCGTGAAATTAGAAATACTAGTGATGCGTAGTGCGTTATCGATATTTGTAATGTTATCGATGTATACATGATCAATATCGATAATTTTATTGGAATATAATGTAGTAGGATTCACTAATTATTTTACAGGAATACATTAGATGAAAATATGTACAAATGGCGATCTTATCATTTAAAAGTATTACAGGTAAAATCTACATTTTATCTTTGTACAAAATGTTTCAACTTTTTATACAATACGAGTAGTAATGTTTTTTTTGTATTAATTGTGTGTAAATTGTATAATTAATTGAGTAATGAATTGCCCAAAATATGTACATGTATTTACCAAGTAAAGAATAAAATATTCACAAAGGCTAAAATAGGTATTAAATTATCGAGGTAAATAACCTACGAAAACTGTTAAAACAATACATCTGAACAAAAACACACTTTGGTGGTTCGTTGTACCTTTAATAATGCACTGCTAGCCAGTAGAGCCTAATTAAGTACATGTACATAATATATTTTTATTTATTATAATGTATTCTGTTACTTGGACATTGAACTAAATAAATATTGGTGTGTTGGATTGTTATTTTATTTTTTAAGGTTTAAAGAATAACGAACGTACTGGTTACCTGATAGAAAGTGGTTGAAGACGCCTCAGGACACGGTAAGTTCAATCACTCGGTGAAAAGCAATGAAATAATTGTTCATTGCGACATCACTTTTTGTGATTCTATGAAGCCTGCATCTTATTTATGCCAAAATGCAGCGTGGTACCAAAATTTTACTTTGGCACCAGTGATGTGTGTGTAGGAAGTAACAGTGAGCAGTTACTACATATTATTGTACTCAAAACTAGTCAGGGCCCAATAGAATCTATGGCAAACAGATTGCTGAATAAAACACTCTTATAAATTTATACTGTGTGTATATCACGTTCAGAGACAGAAAACAAGGTCGTGCTCGTCACAAAATTATTTGCCCTGTATGAAATCAAACATAAAACAATTGGCAGTTAAAATCACTAACTACTTGACAAAATACATGATTAATTAAGTACAAAGATCTCTGTTTTTGTTCTATGTTCTTGTTTATATACATATTTTCAATATTAATGTAAGTTTCTTAAAGGGCATTCGGTCATCTATTCTTATATTATTGACAGAATTTTCTTTACATGTATAAGTATTTCACAGTTTATTATGATTTTATACAAAATAATACAAAGAGTTCTATCGTTTGAAATATAATAGTACGATAAGTAACCTTGCCACGATCAACCAAATTATATTCAAATCTGTCGTCCGTTGAATTATTGATCACGAAGGTTGAATACTGATTAAGGATCAAGAACGCCTAAGGGTTAGCTTCGAAAACAATCGTTTCCTGAACATACACTGTTGCATATAAATAATTTTAGTGTGGTCTTTTTAATAGTGGAAATTTTTTAATATTTTAATTTGTTCCGTATAAAACTGACAATAAAGTTGGCTTTCTATTGACGATCATTAAAGAGTTCATATTGATGAATGATTTATATATGATTAACATATACAATTGTCAGTAAATACGGAATGGATAAAATAAAGTCACAAAATATAAATCAAAATTATATTTTTTTCGTACTATTCTTTGCTCAATCACCAATTAAAAAAAAACCTACTTAATAATGCCAATGTATACAAAAAAATTACTCGATGTTTACAGACTTGCTTTTATCGCATTCACAATCATCCAAATTAAAAGTAAATACGGCAATAAAAAAATCCTCTTTGTGGATTAAAATTATTATTGCTGTAAAAAGGTAACTTAAAGTTATCGATATATTATTCACATCCTTAACGCTAGTGTCGTTGTACTGTAAATCGATTCAAATCCGTCACAGTTGCAGTATAATTTGATATCGATAGCTTCAACTACTGTTATTGTGCCGTAAATGTAATTTAAGTACCGTTTCCATAACATCTGAATGCTGAAGTAGTTTTCCTATTTACGGTTTGCACCGTGTTTAAAAATGATAGACGGTGGTAATTAGAACTTTTAAAACGGATACATTTAGAAAATCTGCTTATTAGAACTAAAACAGTGTATATCAGTGTTATGAACCATTTTTAATAGACGATTTTCTATTTATTATTAGATGTAACGGCTGTGAACGACGGTAGTTAATGAGTTTAATATGTTACAAGTATTATTAATGCAATTTTTTTTTCATCATTCTGTATGAGTATTTAAAGTTAGGACTTTGAACAATATTTACTATCTTAAATATTCAACAGTAGAGAAACAAATATTTCAGAACCGTAAATATCGATAAACCGTTAAAGTGTGCCATCACTAGCGAGTCGTTGCATTACGGTGAGTAATTTCAGTGGCAAAACGTTGGTTTATTTTCGTAATGCATCCAACACCCACACATGAAAACACCAGGAATCATAGACTTAATATACTTATACTATATTCCTCCTCATTTCATTTGAACTATAAACTCCACTCCACTCCACTACACTTTAGTGCATTTAATTGACACTAATGACATATGCTTTTTTTTAATCAAATGGCAATTGTAACATTGTAAGTACGGTGAATTCATGGAGTTCCCACACTTAAATAATAATGATACAGCGAAAATTACTTCGAAAAATAGAAAAAAAACCTGTAAAAATAATCACCAGAATTGGTTATATATATGTTTCAGGCCGAAAGTAAATTGGCAAGATTCAAGGCCGTCGTTAGTTATTGACTGACTCTACTAAGTTATTTTCCTTTATCACTGTGTGAGTTTAATTGATATTTAGAAAATTGATGATTATTTATTTTATTCATTACACAAATTGTAGTACTAAAGTCACGCAGAGAGGCTTCAAATGGAATTAAAAACATAATAATAAAAATCAACGTTGTCTATTTTTATAATCTATTATTAATAAGTTCAATATTTCATCGCTTACAAAATATTTATGAAATAAATTAACATACTACTCTATCAAAAAACTTCGTCAGTTATTTTAATTATCATTATACGAATTTTAAATACAGCCAGCCAAGCCTAGCGTCACCTTTGAAGCACTCCATCCGTCAACAACAACAACCCAACGTACTTTATACCTTATCCGTACATAAATAACGATTAAAGTAAAACAGCAACAGCCTACAGACAACTTGTTACAGCTCATCAAAATTCCATCCTTAATACTAAGCTGAAGAGTTCATATTCAATCGAAACATTAAAAACGAGCGTCTCCTACATTGTATTTACGGCCTACAAACTAAACGCCTACTTTATGCTAAAGTGATACAGTCCAAATTCGATAAATAGTCACACCCAAGCTTAGAACGTTTTAAATGCGAGAAAAAACCACCAAAATGCATCGTAAGGTCAACGAACTTCGCCAACCAAGGACAGTGCATTCCATTTTTAAATAGCGCGCCAATAGAAGGCTCGATCTAAATAGGCCCGCCATCTTGGCGTCATTGCGCTGGAATTGTATAATAATGGCGTTCATTTTTGACAAAAACATTTTTTTTTTAATGACAATGGTGGGTTTCCACGTATTATTTCGGAATAATTAGGGAGCCGGTAACGAGATGTTTGATGCAAGTTCGTTAAAAAATACTTATTTAAGTGGAAATTGAGTTTCTGTGTTTGATAAATGAAGTTTTTGTTATAAAATTAAATTTTAAAAGTGGATTTAAAAAAAACGGATTATTTAATAAACACATATTTATTAACATATTTAAACTGTGATAAATATTATCGTGATAATCTGTGGGGCTCTGTGGGGCTAGGTACGTTAGAGTTAGTACGTAGAGAAGAGTTAGTTACGTATCAAAACCAGCTACCTATATATTTTCATATTTTATAAATTTAAATTTGGAATAGCTACAACTGCTTATAATCCCTCCACAGATTATACACGCATTTTAAACCATCCTCACGACGTATGAAGGGCAGACGAACGTCACGGTCTCTGCTTACAATTTGTTCCTTCCATGAAATTATTAGCATACGTATCGTTTCAATGTACTTTAAAAGATGCTCGATAAACATAAATTAGTTTTTTAATATAATTGAACATTTATGACAAATATGCAAGTTTCGGTAGAATGTATTATGTTTGTACCTCAGAACTCCGTTATTTGAGAACCGATTTATGCTTTTTCTTAATGAGACTTTCCGTTAGTGTCATTTTAGTTTCAAGAGAAAATACTACGCTGAGACATTAAAAATTATTTTGTTCAAAACGGTCTCAGTTTTGTTCTAAAGTTGTAACTAATGTGATATATAAAATTAACTTCTAACTTTTTTATAGTTCTGTTAGAACTATCTACTAATTATATGTCTCAAATAATATTGTAAATAAATTTTCACCCTCTCTGTTTTTTTTTTTTCGAACGAAGTCATAGATAAAATTGGTTTCAAACGTAAGTGTTTCATTACATTGACATTTGAAGAAACCAATTTTAAAACTGCATTCACAATTAAACGGAAATTGAACTTGATATCTATCAGAAACATCCTGTTGTCAAACACAGGTCGTTTTAAACATTGTAACTTACTTATAAATAATAAATTAGTTAATTTCCATTTTAAATAAATTTCTTATTTTGGATTGAATAGAAAACAATATTATTTTCAAATTCATAGTTGTTTCAACTATGGCAAGATGGTAATGTTTTATTTTATTTCCTAACAGCGTAAAACATGAAAGTTCACATTAAACACAGGTCAACTTTTTTTAGTATGGAACTTTTTTTTTTTTCCCAAATCTAGAAGTAGATTCTAATATTCCAATCCATATGGCTAGTTTTCTAAAAAGAGTTAGTGAAAATAAAAATTGCTTAAAATTTAAAATATTTTCATTAGTAACAAAAACAGTTCTAATTTTAAAGTTTATGTCAAGGATGTGCTAGAAAAATAAAAAAGTATTCTATTTTTAAATTCATACTTTTATGAATGTCGTCAATAGATTATGTATTTTTTAACAATTGAGAGTTAGTTTTCGATCGTTACATAAATTCGTTATTATTCATTACACACATAATGTTTAGCAATGTAAGGATGCGACGGAACGCCAGACCAAGACGACTTTCTAAAATATTCACTGTTTGAACATTTAGATTCTTTGTACAGACAACAGTTTTTTTGTACTTAAGATACACTGTTTTTAGTTTCACTTGATTACCAACCCGCCATTTTATTCATTTTGTTTGAATTAATTCATGTGTGGGCCTGCCAAAGTGGCTCTACTCAGCTTGGTGGAAAGCAAAAGGAAATCCAAGAGTGGTAGTTACCATACTCATTGCGAATACGGACAATGCAGCATGGTGATCCACACCATGGCGGCCTAGTGATGCTTCTGCATCACGAGCCGTGTAAATCTATGAAATATTTACTTTGAGTTTAGTAGCTTTATATGAGACTTGTTTGATTTCTAAACTCTTAAGTGATGTAATTACTTGTTGTTTTAGAAAAGATATAGAAGAGAACATTCGTCTATATTAATAAAAACAGAAAAATATGTTACAAATACCGGTAAAAAAAGTAAAAACCAAAAAATCGCCATCAATATGAACAATTTTAGCTTTCAATAGCTTTAACCTTGTATAAGCCGCTTTTACACGCTGACGTACAACCGCCTATTTTAGTGGTAAAAAAACACGTGGGCTTATGTGAATAGGTTGCGTAGCGCGTAGACTTGTCTATGCTACGAAAACTGTAGACTTCTACGGTGTAGTACTACTACGAGAATCTATTACGGGAATCTATTTTTTATTTTTGATGTATTTTTGAAGATTTTTCTTAGAATGTTTTGTAGACTTTTTCAATTATATTATAATAATTTCAAATCCATCGTATAAGTCGTTCGAGAAATTACAAAGACTATAGAAACTGCTATAATTACTCTAATGGCATTCAAACGTTTTTATTTTTGAATGTTTCTTTTTTCCTCTTAATTAATTTTTACCCAAATAACTATTGATTTAGAAGATTATTTTATATTTTTAATAATTACTTAATTTCATTTCATTGTTACGTAATTTACTATTTAAATTGTAAGTCCTCAAACTATTTTTATGAAAAAAAGTTTTACTAAAATGACACTCAACTCACTTAATACCATTTATCGAATCAAGACATTTATATAATAGCCCGGTTGAAATTTTAACTAAAGGTTTTACGTAGCCGAGTTATACTTTTTAACTATTTTAGACTTTTTCTTGTGTATTTTATTTTTTCTGTTTACTTTAATCGTACTGAATTGCATGGTAGACAATTGCAAAGAGATTGTATAACACTTTTAATATACTGTCTGTGTGGTGCAGTGGTAGCATATGCGACAGCTGTGGTTGAGCTCTCGGGTTCGATTTCTGGGTCGGATTAAATGTTTGTATGATATGCAAATATTTATTTCGGAATTTGGGCGTTATCAATGCATGTGCACAACAAAGAAGGATATATGTGTTTATATCAGTTGACTAGTACCCATAACACAAGCTAAGCTTAGTTTGGGACTAGATGGCGTTATGTGTAAGATGGCCGAAATATTGATTATTTTTCATGAACATTATTGTGACTGTTAATGATTGTACATTAAATATATAAATAGAAAATTACTGTTAGTCCCGTTGTTTATTATTCCCAAGTTCACAGTGTCGTGAACAGTAGTGTGCACGTATGAATGACGTCAACAGAAGAGGGCTCTCCCCTCCAGGATATATGTTAATGACAGTGAACGTATAACCATCGGCTATTATTACTGACATGTGTTAAGAAATTGTTTAAAAATAGTTCTGAAGATAAAAATAGAAATAAAATTATTTTTTATCAAGCTCACCTACCACTATTTCTTTTATGTTATTATATATATATATATATATAATAATTATATATTGAAAGCGAAAGTTAAGAAATAAAACATCTCAGAAAAAAATTGTTTTCGGAGATTAAACATTCAACGCTAGCACTATACCCATAGAACGTATTAGACAATTGATATAAATACTTTTATTCTTAACACTCCTACAATTCAAAAAACTGCATTAATTTTAGTATAAACTACACACAAATCGAAGACGTTTACTTTTTTATTATTGTTGGGACTCACTATAGACATCAAATATATTAGGTCTAAAATTTCTAGTTTTAGCTATGTGCATCATGTGTGGAAATAACACAAATGCTCTTACACTTTCCATAGCACAAAATAAATTTATTCGTCATCTATTTAATTTAGAACAAACGGATAATGGATTGTATATAGTCCAGATTGTTTCTAGTATTTAGGTGCGACATGTTTTACGATCTTTTTACAACATTGTAAATGCCAATAAACTACATGAATATAGTTTGATTCAGTTTCATCAACGACCCATAATGTTACGGCTTAGCAATTGTAATCACTAAGGAAATTAAAAGAGCCCTCGGTTTGTGATCTGTTGTAATAATGTTTTTGAAGTGAAAACTTCATTTGGCTAGTTAAGCACTTTTTGGGTGAACAAAAATTCTGAAACTCGCGTCATCGTCACCGAACCCTTTCCATGAGCTATATGTATACTGTGTATATAAAGGACTAAAGTTTAAATTAATCATTAACACACGTTTACAAACCAAAACTAATATTCTAATAGCCTGAAGATACATTTTACAAGTTACTTAACTTTCACTTTTATCGACAGTCTCCAAAGAATCGTGATTTATGCATTTTTAATTTCACCATTATACCATCAAACTCATTAATATTTCTCATATCAAACAGATAATCACCAATTATCTTTATTACGAGTACTTGTAAATTAACTAGCTAAAGGCTGTCCATATGTCACTTCCATTTCATGCGTACTCTAACTAAATAGTTTCCCCCTCATTTGAAAGGTTGAATTCCTTTGCGATGACGTGTTTTTGAAAAGGGTTAATGGTGACGTCATTCAACGTTTCAAATGGGGTTTTACTAATTTTATGAAACTGAAAACATTTTCAGTTCGTTAGTAGTTTTCAATTAAATATATAAATAATTGTTTGATAAAATTTGTAAGGTACATAACCTCAAGTTAATTATAGTCTTGGAGTAATTTTGAAACTTATTAAAATCTATAAACTACTTTAAGATAATGATTTATTTATTTTAATATATTGGAGGTGTGTAAATATTCAATATTACCTATAAGCAATTACATACATGAACCTTAACCGATCTATTTGTATTATCGCTTTTTTAGTGTCCATCCCCCCAGATTTCTTTGAATAGGGAGAGGTCCTCCTTATTTCTCTGGTATTCCCTTTAAGTCGGAAAAACACCGAAATAATGTTTAACATCTGTTTTCTTTGAGATAAGGATATTTTACTATTTTTTTTTAAATTTTTTGATGTTTTTAAGTTTATTTACTAAAAGAATTGTTTGTTTGTATTAGTTTCATATTTATTGTAACTTAAATAGACTTTGTAAAAACAATACAATATTATTTATTATTATTCTCTTTATTTCATTTATATACATAAAAATTACATTTATTATTTTTGGTTATTTATTTAAACAATCCTTTTAATATGTTTATCAATAATAAAGAAAATAATGCAGTTAAATAACTCTAACAGTAATAAATATAACTACAAAGGTACAAGGAAAAGCTGCGTATGCGCACCCGGCGTTTGCGCTTACTCATCGAGACAGCCTTGGTCGGACATTTTGCTTTTGTTTAGCGAACTTACCCGAGTGCGCCCGAACTAGAGTAATGAGTTGGTATAAGTTAAAGTTTAAAATAAATATTTGTTATCCTACTTTTTAAATAGGTACAGTTTTATAAATATATTATATGAAAGGAAGAAATATCAACATGACTGCATCGTAAATACCCATTTTACATACGTATTTACGATACAGTCATATTAGTTTTAATTATAATCAAATAAAAATTTATTGCTCAATTGAGTAGTCTAAAACAGTGACGTCATTAGTTTGTATTTAGTAAGTTTTTCATACAAAGTTATCATTTTGGAGGATGATCCAAAATACCTAATTTTACTAAGGTGTATCTACCCTATTTATTGTAAGATCATACATTCATACACTCATTGCTCTTATGCTCGATTAGGTTTACAGAGGTGTTTTAGATGCCAACATACTGCCAATAATGAGTCCTGTCCCACAATAAGGGCAATATGTAGTAACAAGTGCTAATTTAAGACAAGATTATTGTTGTTCACCGAGCACGTGTTTTCCTATGACATACATATGAAAGATTATTTGACTACGAGCTACCAGTTCCACCCGATTTTACCTAAATATCAGTTTTTCCACGGAGCGACCAGCATGAAACCTCCGCATCCCTGAGGGTGAACCGCATTCGAAGGTTGAAACAATTACCATAGGTCTGACGACTTAACGTGCTCTCCGTGCCACGGGCGGATCACACCGCCATGTTCCATACGCCGGGCCGGTTAATAAGAATATCATATACGAAAAACACGATACATCACTCTGCTCGATTCGGGAATAAAACCCGAGACTTCTTGATTGGCAGTTGCATACGCTAGCCGCCGGACCAACAAAATAATCTGTTAATAAACATGCATGGTTTAAAAATAGTTATTAGCTCAGCGGTAAGGAAAATTATTTTTATTAATAACAATATAATGTTCTCCTAGTCGATTATGGCCACGGCGGGTAGTCTCAACGGAGACCAGCCAACTACGCAGGAGATATTATAGTGCACAAGTGTGTGAGCAAAAACAGGTGCACTATCTGTTCACTCTCTCTCATAATCCGATGGGACTGTAATAATAAAATACAACAGTAGTGATTACTTAGCGCATCTTATACAGACATCAAAAATTATAAAAAAAAGTAAATGTCTATATCGGCCGGTGGAATAATTGCGGCACGTGGTATATCGTATTATCGATTCAAAGCTACAAAAGCTGCGCAGACGCATCTTGCAAATACAGTGAGACAACCTTGTAGACGGTTTGATTTTATTGCGTTTCTGTTATGCGTGTACACATATGTACTTATTGCAGTAGCTTTAATAGTACAGGAAGATAGAACTAAGAGAATAACTTCTTGTTAGGTATTGTTTCAAAGGTATTATATACGAGCTCGGTGGCGCAGTGGTAATATTATATATTTAATCAAAATAGTGGTCGTCTATTGGAAATATTCATTATTTATTATTGTAACGGTTTCATATTGCAGTTACTATAGTTTGTAAGTAACCATAGTTTTCGTCAAAGAGATACAAAATTTTTGCTTCATGTATTACTAGCTGTTGCCCGCGGCTCCGCCCGCGCTTATATCGGTTTTTTCGTGTTTTTTCGCGGTCGCGGTTATGTGACTGATGCAAAAAAAAATTAGATAAAAACAATCTTTGATGCGGATTATATTATATATCATTCTAAAATTTCAGCTCGATCGGTGCAGAACTTTTTGAGTTTTTGAAGCGTACACAAACCAACATAACATTTATATATATATATATATATATATATATATATATATATATATATATATATATATATAGATTAAAGAGATAAAAGTATCAATTTTGCTGTGCACTTACAACAGCAACTGATTTGTAATATATTTAAAGAGTTTGCGATGAGACTAAATCATAACACAAGTTTAATTTTAGCTTGTCTGCCAGAGGAGCCACCTTAACTGTGATTTACCCTTACTTTTACATATTAAGTGATTGTATTTTATATAGCAAAGATAATAAATCCAAAATGTTGTGAAAATATTATAAATTAAAGTTAAAATTGACAGTTTTTAATGTAAATATTGTAATGAAGATAAATAGGGGTCTAAGTAGGGACAGCAGTTTCCGTAATCAAACACGTTTTCGAAGGCCGCCCAGTATCTCTGTACTTTACCTTGAGAGTAACCGACTGCATTGCGACGTAATAAGGTACAAAAAACAACCAACAAATACTTCATACTAGGCAAACCATGTACTATATATATACTACTTCTAATATGTATATATATATATATATAATTCTCGTGTCACGTTGTAGTTGCTCACGATAATTTTAATGCGTATTTTGCTGGCGTGACGTAAGATGGGATAGTTAACATCAGACTTAGACCAATAGGGGCCGAGCATGATTGATAAGAGACGCAGATGAAGCTTGGTAGTGTCAGCTAGTAATTATATAATACTAAATACGTATATATTAAAGATTTAAATATATATATATATATATTTTAGCCAATCGTCGTCCACTGGTGAATGAAGATCTCCCCCAAGATTATACTAAGACGCTGAAGTAATGATCATGTTCATTATTAACTTGTTTTTTATTTATAATGCATTTACTTACAATATTTTATAAATATTATTCTGGCTGAGAATCAAACCTACTACTGGTGGCTTAAATATTTAGTTAGCCTTAGATGTATAGTCCATTCGACGGTGCACCTGCACGCAATTGTGGTTAATATTAATTCATACAACGGAGTAAACTGACAAATCACACTTGCTTGGATGTTCGCTGCAGGCGGGCCCTTTGATTTTGTGGTGGGTGGCCGCACGTGTGACGGCGGCGCGTTTAAAGTGACCATATCTAAGCGAATGGACTATACAGCTTGTACACGCCCAAACATGTATATATCAATATTATACATAAATAAACTTCAGATCTAAGTAAAACTTGACACAAAATCTTTACCAACTCGTCCGACCAGCGTGGTATAGCAGCCTAATGCCTCTTTTTAAGGAGAGTCCCATTATTATGTCCAGCAGTGGACCGACCAGTATAGGCCGATAATGAATCTTCAATTGATTTTGATTATGAACGAATGATTGTTCAGTTTATATATATATATACATATATATATATATATATATATATATATATCAACCATAGACAAATATGTACCGTAATACAACTCAAATACAATTAATTTCCACACAATACTAACAACTATTTTGTGACGTCACAGTTTATCTTTATTGTTAACTTATTCTACAAAACATTTTAAATGGCGATGAATTAATATTGTTGTGAAGGTCGTACTCAATAGATAGGTTTATTGACGTTTATTGAGCCCTTACAAGGCCGAATGAATGCAATTTAATTTATGATCTGGAGTCCAATTGCTGATATTTTTTTCATAGAATATGTGGTAAAAGACCAGATAAGACGACGTCTGCAGTGAGAAAAATATGAGATAAAAGTGCATCACAAGTCACAGGTCTTGATGCCTTTCCTCCAGAATTGAGAGAGAGGGGGAAAATTGAGCCATTAGTATACATACCTACACACTAATTGAAATCATCACTAAAATTCTCTAATGATCCACTTTTAGACATAACCCACTTCTTAGAAATAGGTTTTGGCTTCAATAAGGGAACGAAGTACGAGCTTAATAGAGGATTTACATATACCTGTGGAGGGATTCAAAGAGAAGGGACTTGTGTGGTGGCAATCACTTACTATTAGTTAATCAGCCTATCATTCTCATTGCAACCTGTGCCGTAGAAAAAAAGAATAATTCACGAAGGCGTATATACTAGTATATTAAAAAACAACAATTATTCTACTTCGGCAATTATCGGCTCCACGGAAACACCCGAACGACTTCGGAACAATTCGTGTTGTTCCAAGATGGCGGCAGATTGACATCGGACGTCTAATAGCACAATAGACTCATTGAATAGTTTTGGAGTAATTTGCAACCAGACATCTGATACTGGGGTCATGGCTAGACCTCTTTTCTATTCAAGTACACATAAATCTATAGATGTGCAGAAAATACTGTCTGGGTTCTATTTTGGTAGACTGTTCAGTGTATTTCGGTCGGTGGGTCGTCTCACAGTCTAGGCTGATGGTAATGATGCTATCATTCATGTAAAGAGAGAAACCTATAAACTTTCAAAATTAGTTTTTTTTAAATCAGAAAAATCTTTATAAAAAAGTAAAAACGCCCACTATTACTATAACAATAAAAAAAACAAAATGTTATTCTATTTATAAATCGACAAGATCAAATAATAAAAAAAGAAATATTCTTTATTTAAATTATGACATCATGACGTATACTCGTGCCATTTTTTAGTGTATACAATATCGTAGTAAGTAGTAGTTTCTAGAGGCCAGTATAAGTTGACACGTAATTTATCACTTTCTGAACGATATCTGAGATCAAAATAAGCTTGATAAGTTGATTAAGTTTAATAATTTTAAATGTGTGCGTACTTCTTTAACGTCCAGTATACTTGGACACAGGACATAGTCCTTCTGGTACAGAAATAAAGGTCTTAAGGAATGGATGATTTACCACATTCTGCCCACAGGTAGAACTAGTATAATATGACACCTTTCTTAGTACATTTAATATGAATTTAAAGATCTTATTATATCTGCTACAGACGGATACACCGAATCATTATCGGAATAAAGTACCTGAGATGTTGCATGTTCCAATACATCTTGACTCATATTTTAATAATACTTTTATGGTAGTAAAGGTCAGACTAAATTGGCTGTTGTACACAGTATCATAGATGGAAAACCGAGGTTGCAATTTTTACATGTAAATTTCCAGTATTACTTGAATCGTGTTACAAGGTTTTTAATGTAGTGACAGAGGTCAAATTAAAGTGGTCTGCAACAAGTGAACTTGGTCTTTTGCGAGAGCGGCTTTTTCCTATATCACTTGTTAGTTTTATTTTCTCACCATTTCAAAGGGCATTCATTGAAGATTAATCGTGACAATGATCGACGTTCTGTTGTATTTTTTTTTTTCACTTACCTGTCAGAGATTTTTTTTTTTTATGATGTTTTAGATTATTGTAATTAAAATTTAGTGTAGTACAGTGAACCTTAATCATAATTGTTTCTTAGGATAAGATTTCCCAATTAAATTACTGGTTTAAATAAAAATGACATTTCAAATTATTTAAAGAGGCAACATTAGTTGATCTCAATCACTTAATCCTATTTGAAGTAATAAAACAATTATTTTTAAGTCATCAATAATAGCCATTCATATGAAATGAAGCAGTTCTATGGGAACGATTCCATTCACAAAAGTCGTTCTGCGTCTAATCGCTAATGAATAGCCATCCTTAGGGTTTTAAACCCTTTGGCCTTGGATTTATATAAACCTATTTTTAGATACACCAACCTTTTGAGATTGTGTCAAGTGTGTGTTTTGTGTTCTTTATACATTATGAGAATTCACTATCATCTTGTTGAAGTGAAACTTCTTTAGACGAGTCGTGGGAGAGCTACGCTTCGGCATGAATGGGCCGGCTCAACCGGAGTGATACCACCGCCTCACAGAAAACCGGTGTTTAACAGCGCCTGCGCTGTGTTTCACCGAGTGAGTGAGGACCCCAACCCCTTCCCCCATCCCCTTCCTAATCCCCCAAAGGCCGGCAACGCACTTGTAACGCCTCTGGTGTTGCGGGTGTCCATGGGCGGCGGTAATTGCTTACTATTAGGCGATACGTCTGCTAGTTTGCCCCCTATTCCATAAAAAAAAAAGACGTATGAGGGTATTTTTTTTACGGATGAAACGCGTCACGAAGATGTGCAGCGTTTTTGTCGAAGAAGAGGGAGAGAGTGAGAAGGGGCGGATTTTAATTAAATATTCATCATCTGAGATTTCACTATATTATTTTTTAAACAATATAAAATAAATGTATTTTAATAATTATCTTTAATTATTTTTATTAATAATTAGTTTGCCAAAGAAGTTTCACTTCTGACATGTGTACTTTGTACGCACGCACTTTTTAGTTATAATTAATATAAGTTTGTATGTGTGCATGTTATACTGTTATATATTAAATACGTGAAAGAGCCAATCCACAACAGGAAATGAACAGGATACCTTTTAGAATAA
Source organism: Spilarctia lutea (assembly GCA_916048165.1). Taxonomy (NCBI): domain Eukaryota; kingdom Metazoa; phylum Arthropoda; class Insecta; order Lepidoptera; family Erebidae; genus Spilarctia; species Spilarctia lutea. The sequence continues at coordinate 1,510,830 of OU696480.1, forward strand.
TACTAGTTTAATGAATAATCTTCAACCATATTGAACATTCAAAAGCTAAGTTTTTTTAAGACTACCCCCGCATTTGGCATGTACATTCTGTGTCGTACATGAAAGGAAGGGCATAGAACACCCAGACTCAGAACAACAATTTTTGGATCACACAAAGTGTTGTTCCACGTGGGATTTGAACCCACAACGCAGTGGCGATGCGACAACTGAAACCACTAGGCCAACTGTACACTCAATCTTTATAGGATGACTTTCTGTAGGTTAAGCGGTCACCAAAGTCTATGTAAGCTGTACATCGGGTATATTTATTGCCAGTCTTATCTTTCACCTACAGGTGTTCTCACTTAGTAGTGGTTCTAAATTGTTGCCAATTTATAAACATGTCGAGTTTTTGATATTTTCGTGCTAGGCTTATTGACTTTTATGGACAATTTAGATGTTGTCATATTATTGGAGTTTGATACCCAACTTGAGACAAAAAAGATATGTGATTCACGGTTTTCGGTCTAATTTGTTTGACACGGTCATCTGATTTTAAGACAGAGACAGACAGAGCATACCATACTTAACACACTCCGACACAGATAAAAATATTGTACCCGGAGTGGGAACCGAACCTAATCGCTTCGGCTGAGCAGACAAACATGACCACCTGAATTTTGGGCTTATAACATTATATTTAATGATGTAAGTTCCAATAAATTGCTTTTTTTTATTGAATTTGGCGCAAACGAGTAGACTTATCGCCTGATGGTACGCGATTACCGCCGCCAATGAACACCCGCAACACCAGAGGCGTCACAAGTGCGTTGCCGGCCTTTAGTCGATGGGATGGGGTATGGGCCTCCGGTATCAACACTCACTCGGTGAAACACAGTGCAAGCGCTATTTCACACCAGTTTTCTGTGAGGCCGTGGTATCACTCCGGTCGAGCCGGCTCATTCATGCCGTAGCGTGGCTCTCCCACGGTGAACGGTATTGAACGGTTTTCTGTTTATAAAATCGGGCATTAAAGAGTGAAGTTATTTTCTATATTTAGTTTAGTTTACAATTAATTATTGTTTTTATCACCATCATCTCGGTCGAAAGATGTCCACTACTGGACATAAAACTCACCAACAGTTTTTAGCTGCATTAGATTACAAGCCGATGACCGCAGCTACGTCTATATCACTTATCCTAATCTATCACACTAATATAATAAACTAGCTGACCCACGCGTTCACCGCGAGGCAAAGCTAGTATCTTTATAAATCGTAGCCTATGTGTTATTCTGATGTATAAGCTATATTAATAGAAAACGGCGTGGCGACCGCTTAAACCACTAAGGCAATGGTGCATTCAACTAAATAATATAGTGACTCTTCAACTTTAAATCATTAGCATAAATAAATAAATAATAATTATTAAAAGTGTTATTATTTTAAGTTTAAGTTCTGAAGGCCTAATTGTTTAAGCGGTCGCCACACCGCTTTGTACTGCGCTGAGTGTTGTGGGTTCAAATCTTACATAGAAAAACACTTTGTGTGATTCACAAATTGTTGCTCTGAGTCTGCGTGTTCTTTATATCCGTTTAATGAATCATATTGCGGGATAACTCCTAAAAAGATAACTCTTTAAAAAGAAAAGAAAATAGGTTAGATGACAAGAATCTGTATTGCTGATATATGGCTCAAACTCTGATTAAGTTATAACTTCGCAGACCTCCGAGAACTGTCAGTCAACCACAGTGTAGATATGATGTTATAGAGTTCAAATAAATCAGCTTATCCAGGCTACTCCAAGAACAGCGCTCCATGATGTCAGTGATAATTCTTCGCTCACTTGCGCCTATTATGTCTCTAGGATTGGATAAAACTCTCTTCTCTATCTGTATCTACCAGTTTTAGCTAGAAGGTTTAAATCAAATCTTTCGATATATAAATTGGGTTTTAAAAACGGTTTTATATACATTATGAGGTTCTCCTAGCCGATTACGACCACGGCAACTAGTCTCAACGGAGACCAGCCAACTACGCAGGAGATATTTTAGAACAACAGTGTGTGCGCAAATACAGCTACAATCTCTGTTCTCCCACTCTCATAATCCGATGGGGCTGTTATCCTACACAACTGGGGAGAGATCATGCGCAAGACCATCAGCTTTATGTGCTCTCCGAGGCACGGAGGTTCAGACCCCAACTTCCGATCTCCGAGCTGTCAGAAAACTCAATAACAGTTTTGATCCGAGCCGGCTATCGAATTATCTTTGGCTAATAGAACACTTATATACTTTTCTTATACACGATTTTCCCAACAAACATTAAAAGTAGTATTCTCGCTTATCCGCTCGCTAGGATTGTGGGTAAGCTAGGTAGATAATCTAAGTATAAAAACAAAAAGACAATTTCCTTAAAAATAACGCAACATGTTCATTCGTCTGTTTCCAAAAAAGCCATTATTACTTTTTTCTATTTCTGCGCTATGACAAACAAAAGAAACAGAAAAAAATGTTGTTCTTATACAGAATCTTATTCCGTATATATGGAATAATATTAAAACACACACAAGTATGAGCGCATCACATAAACTACACATGCGCACAAGCACACCCATACAGAATAGTTTTAGGCAAGCAAACAGCGAATGTCGTTTGAAAAACAAAAGTTAAATGACACAGAGTCGGTCGTTGGATGCACGTCGTATTTAAAATAGATGTAATTCTATCTCATGACTTCATGACTTTTATTCAACATATATATACATATATATATGTCACTATGGTATAAATATATGTACCTTTACGAGTTAAAGGAAATAGGAGAATAATTAATAGTTACGGCAATTTTTTTTGGTCAAATTTTCGGAAGAAGAAATACTTTACATTTTATTAGTATTACTGTTCTCTGTATTCAATAAGAATTTTGGAAATAGAAACAAATAATTTTGTTTTACTGATTTTAAAACAATTCCTAGTATATTTCAGAACAGATTTAGTAACATAAAATAAAATTGGAAAATTGATTTAAAAAAATCACATTATTGTTACTATCAAATTAATATAGCTTTAGAAACATGTTTCTTTTTAATTGAATCCTATTTAGAACATGGTCAGTTTGAAATTACCACATTTTAACGTTTAATTTACTTATTCATAAACTTATCGTAAAACTTTTAACGCTATATAAATTGGAAATAGTAGAATACACTACGAAAATACACTTAAAGTACATGTTAAAGTACTCAAAATAAGTTATTTTAGCTACATTAAAGTTGTCTGGTAGAAGCTGATGTCGGTTATTACTCGTATCATAAGAGGTACAATTTAGAAGAAGTATGTGTCTTATAGTACCTGTAAAGAAATGTCATTTAAAAAAATATAGAGTAAGATAATTAAAAAAAAACCTCGTATTTATGGCACTGCGACATAAAGTTATAATTATGTGAGTATTTTACATGTTATATTATATAAATTAGTAATTATTTAAGGTGTACAACAATATGTTATATTTATTATTTATAGAAATTTAGTTTTGTATGTTTTAGTTATTTTGATAGCAGAGACAGTTTTTTTTTATATTTCTGTGTTTCTATTTCTCTCATAAAATAAATGGGCTAGGTTCGTAATGTTATTAAATTACGCTTCGCTTCAATATCTTGATTCATAACAAAACTCTTGTAGTCTATACCAAAAATCATTTATATGATTTATTTTTTCTATAAACTTATTTTCTAGCCATTAAAAAAAAATACAGACGATAAAATTTGTAAAATGACAGTTGAATTTTGACAACTGTCAAATGAAAAAGAAATCTAATTTGAAAGTTTTATTGTTAAAAGATGCCATATAGAAATAAACCTTGGTATTTTTATAGCCTTGATTTTAAATTATAACAGGAAGAAGGTACTACTATTGGATAACACGTTGGTTAGGTATGACGCGAAATACAGGCATTACCAGTTCGATGTCAGTTCGTATTTGTTGATTTTTCAAAATGTCGACTGTAGTCGGATTTAATTATAGATTGTTTATTATTTTTAGTGATCGATTTTTAGGAAATCTCTTTGTGTTATTGATACTACAACGCTCATGCTCTATAGTATTCCCGAACTCATAAAAGTTGAGAGAAAAAGGCATTCTTCAATGATAAATTAAAAATCATTTAAAATTTATTACTGGTATTTTCATAATAAATAATTGGTAATTAAAAGAGCAGATTTCTTAAATATATATATATAGATACAAAATAGTAAAACTTAATATTTCGGATATTCTGTAAATTTTAATTATATTTTAGTTTAGCTTCACAACCTGGTATTAAATTTACTAAAAATTATTTTTACAAACCCCTGGCTTTAAATTATCATTTAGTATATAAGTATTTAATATTTAATTATACACATATTTTTCCAAATTCGAAATTTAAACATAATGCAACATGGCGGGCCCGCGCTCGCGCACTTCGTAGGCTTCAAAAAAAGAACACAAAATCAAGATGGCCGACTTTCTCGCCAGTGCCTAGTACTGCTGACGTCACACACGACGTGTCCTTGTGACTTTGTCTAGGGATTTATCCCGGTTTATTAGAAAAATATATATGTTTAGATCAGTTCAGAAGTGTTTCTGTAAGCTCCGTCGAACAGTTTTAAGTGATACACTGTGCACAAAATGGTGTAATGGATATCTCCTTTGTGTTTTTATTTTTAAAAACAGTATTGCATGTATTTAAAAATAGAAAATGGCTACGGAAGTTTAGTAATAAACATGAAGTAATACAAAAAGGAAATAAAATCGGTTTAAATCAAAGGTGTCAGAAACAAAATGAAGAAATAAATTAAAACTACTTACCCAACAAACAAAAATCGGAAACACAATAGTCCAATAGTATTTAAAATGATAATAATCTAAATTGTAAAATAAACACAACACGACACAAGGGCACTAGAGTCTTTGTAATTGATGAAAAATCTTGGTTTTATATTAAAAAAATAATTTGGCCATAGCCGATGATTTCTGGAAATAAAGTCCAAATAAGCACTTCGCCCGACCGCCGCTGTATTTTAGATCTAAACGCTCGTGTTCGAATTAATAAAATAATCTATTTATCTATGAAAAGTGACTATGAAATTCAAACAAGATTCCAAGTGGAGCGAATTGACAGGACCGAGTACTTTATTCAAAAAATCGCAACGTACTGACACGTTATAAAGTTGCAGGAAGCACGCCTTTTCCTAGTGGTGTAGACACAAATTCTTTTCAAAAATTACCATCGAGCGTTTTGAGCCAAAAAATCTAACCTAACCTAACCCTGGCGGGCGGGCGACTGGCGGGCGCGTAGGGGCCGCATTGCCAAATATTTTTTTTTGCATCTCGGCCGAATTATGCACTTGTATGCGACTTACGTCGTCCCTTCATTGTAGTGGTGCGACATGTACCGATGGAGCATTTTTATATGGTGTCGATGTGTGAGACACACACACAAGCGCGATACACGAAATTTTTGTCTGTGCGCGTTCGGGGCCCTTCGGTGTGGAGTTTATTTAAAAAAATCGAAGTGTTATGTAAACACAGCAAATTTTTTTAGACACTAAAATACTTAGGTGATGCCGGAGGGGTCGTTGGCCGTGATTTTCGGGAACTCTGACTAATTTTACTAAAAGAATCTGTTATACGGCGCAGTAGCAGAAGCTGTCGGGACTGAGCACACAGCTTCGGTTAACGAACGGCGCTTGAGTTTTGGCGCGAACGAATTTTAAATTGCGAGCGTTTGTTTTTCAACGTGTTTTATTTTATTTAAGATGTTTATACTATCATAACATTCATTTATGGCGGAGTTTGATATCTTAATTTGACCAATCAGAATGCTTGTACATCTTTATACGCTACCACACAACTCTAGACACTATTAATTTTCAAACCTTGTTGATATCACTATTATTTTGTTTCTATTTCACAATATCAACGACAATGTTTGATAGCTTAATAAAAATATGTTTAGTTTCACTTACATGCATATTATACTGGCCATTTAGAATCCCGACTGGGGTCTTTTTTGGGGAGTATAGACACGTACCATGTCGGTGTCACACACATCACGAAACCTTCCACATCTTTACTAAATATGAAAAATATTCACAAGTTTTAATTTTAAATGCGATAATTTTAGCACTGCCATGTCTGAATCTAGAAGGCTACTAAATTAGACTTATCACCGATTAGCTAGCTAGACAAACGGTCATCTAAAAATAGCCAAACAACATCCATAGCGCTTATAATAATATTAATTTCTTAGAAATCAATTGATAACATTGTTTTAAATCAAAAAGGACTACAGTTTCGTGGTATATGTTCACGCTAGTGCCGATGAAGGATTAACAGAGGTCTTGTCTTGTCTTGTAACTTACAGTGGAATTTTCTATTACAAAAAAACAATACAACTATTTTTTAACCGACTTCCAAAAAGAAGACGGTTTTTTAATTAAAGTGTATTATTTATGTTTGTAACCTCAGAACTTTCGACTGGGTGAACCGATTTTGATAATTCTTTTTTTATTTGAAAGCTGGCGCTTTCCCTGTGGTGACATTTTAATTTGGTCCAGTTCTTGAAGTTGGTTTTCTTTTGTTAATTTTTTTATGGAATAACGGGGCAAACGAGCAGACGTATCACCTGATGGTAAGTGATTACCACCGCCCATAGACACCCGCAACACCAAACGCGTCACAAGTGCGTGGTCAGTCTTTGGGGGATGGAGAGGGGGATGGGGTGCTCAAAGGCGACGGTATTCACTTCACATCAGTCAGTTGGTGGCTTTTGACTAGCCTACCCTGAATGGCTTGTAGGTCTAGTGGTATATGATGAGGTTCTCCAAGCCCATTACGGCCACGGCGACCAGTCTCAACGGAGACCAGCCAACTTCGCAGGAAATATTATAGTGCAAAAGTGTGTTCGCAAACACAGGTGCACTCTCTGTTCCCTCTCTCTCATAATCCGATGGGACGGTTAACCGACACGACCGGTCCCGGACGAGAGATCAGGTGCAGGACCGGCACGGAGGTTCAGACCCCAACTTCCAAACCCCGAGCTGTTATTAAGTATTTCTATAATCAGAAAAACTCAATAACACTTTTGGGCCGACCCGGGATTTGAACCCGAGACCTCTTGGTTGGCAGTCGTATACGTCAACTACTAAGTCAATGAGGCATCACTAGTGGTATAACTCCCAACAAGAAGGCAGAAGAAAAGAAATAAGAAGCCACCAACGTGCTTTATAAAACCCATCAAATTTTGTTCTAGACTGTATTGTGTTTTAATTCATGAAATTATTAATAGTAATATGACAATAAGACTCTCCAATTAAAGTAAAAACATACTCTTAATTCTTCCATCGAATATTCAAATACAAAATCCCATTTACACCACCAGATCTAGTCCCGTTCCCACGAAGCTGTACCTTGAAACTCACCAAAAAGAAAACCAACAAAAATAAATCCTACATTTATGTTACCCTAAGCCATAGTGTATAAAGGGCACTCGAGCAAAAGGACGAAAGGTCGCTTGCCTAACACAGGTGCTTTAAAAATAGTAAAAAAAGTCCTTTGAAACTATTCACTGGCTAGAATAGAATCGTCCATATATAGAGACGGTTCATCGGCTCATTTATAAATAGTGATTTAGGTTCTAAGGTTTTATAAAGTCTATAAATGTGTCTTCATAACAGCTTGGTAATTTGTCGTAGTTTATATAAAGATGATAAAAACTCTGTTCTTTTTTTTAATTTATTATCTTTAGGCACAAAATGTACAATGGCGGACTTAATGCCAAAGGCATTCTCTACCAGTCTTCCGTTGGGTGGTGCGGAAATGAGTGAGATGATGCACAACACTTTATGAAAAAAACAATGAAATGTAATATTTATGCGTAATTATACAAGAATATATACATACACACAAACAATAAGACATATATTTATATATACATACACATACACACGCAGATTACATGTACAAACTCGTACTTAATGTTCTGTGTTCTTTCAGAAAATAGTTAGATTTATTAATAGCCAGCTCGATATTTCCAAAAAAAAAGAAAATTTACAACTAAATCATAAAAATCTTACGGCATGTTTTTGGCGTAGGCAGAAAGATATATTTTATAGCCATCATAAAAGTAAATAGATAGACAAATAGTGGTTTATAAAATATAATTTTACTTATTCTATTAAAGTTAAATTTAACATAAGATTTTTTTTAAATTCATAAAATTTTGGACCACTCGATATTCTTTAAAAAGATATCTATGCATTTTAATGTACAATTTATAACGCTATTTAACTAATTATTGTCAATAATATTTTACTAAGTATTTTTTTATTACTGTCATAAATTCTCTTTTCTTACTTAAAATCGATAAAATCCTACTAATATTATAAACGTGAAAGTTTGTATGAGTATGTATGTTGCTCTTTCACGCAAAAAATACTGAATGGCTTTTGATGAAACTTTACAATAATATAGCTTATACATCAGAATAACAGGCATTTTTTTAAATTGTCATATAGATATATGACAATTTAAAAAAAAAAATTTTTTTCAACTCTAATTATAAATAAAATACAAAATTAATCAACAATTACATTTAAAAACAATATAGGTATCTCTTCCTGTATATGCAGTCGATACGGCGAGCTGCGCGAGCGCATGTTAGATCGATAGCGAGGGTTGCCGGCCTGATGCCCTTGTTAGACAAAGGACGAATCGGCTAATGTTCAAGGGCCTCAGATATGGCAACAGATGCGACACACTATGTTTAGGTAGGAACTAAAATATATTTTATTTTATCGGTTTAAAAATACTAGATTGCACCTATAGTGTAGTGGTTTAGGCAGTCATTGAATCGCTTTTCACTGAGCTGAGTGTTGGGAGTTTGATTCCAACATAAAACAACACTTTTTTTGATCCACAAATTGTTGTTCTGAGTTGACGTAAGTCTGATTGGTATATGTTCCTTTTGTACGTTTAATGTATGTTTGTAAAGTGCCTGTGACACAGGATATTTATTTAGTGTAGGACTTGTCTTTAGTTAAGAAATAATGTAAAATATATATAACTGTAGTATATATATAACTATGAAAGTGTTAATAATTAGTGACCAATGAGTGAAATAGAGTGCTGGATTTAGTGTTACTGCTGTAAGGTTCTCTCTTGTTGGTGCAAGGGCATTATTAATATTTGTTTCTGTAAGAGCCTGTCAAAGTGATTCTACTCTGCTTGGACGAAAGAATGAGCAGAGTTCAAGATTAGTGGTACTCATTGCGAAGGTAGAAAATTCAACAGCGCTGCATGGTGACACTATGGCGGCCTATTGAGATGCTTCTGCATCATTGTTTCTTGTTATCATCATTTCAACCATTTGCCGTCTACTGCTGAACGTAGGTCTCCCCCAAGGAGCGCAAACTATCTAGATCTTGGGCAGTACGCATCCATCCGCTGCCAGCCACTCTCCTTAAATCATCAATCCACCGTTCCGCAGGGTGCCCTACAGTACGCTTGCCTAATCACGGTCTCCACTCAAGCACATTTCGGCTCCACTGACCATCGGTACATCTAGAGACATGACCGGCCCATTTCCACTTCAGCGTACTGATTCTCCGTGCGATGTCGGTTACTCTAGTTCTGTCGAATAACCTCGTTCCGAATTCTATCAGACAGAGAAACACATAACATTGCAATCTCCATCGCACGCTGAGCCATTTTAAATTTGTGGACCAGTCCACGTCCACGTCTACGTCTCGGCTCCGTATGACAGGCTCCATCACGGGAAGGACGCACTGGGTAAATACCTTGGTCTTCAATGATTGTGGTATTGACCACTTTGTATACTACAATCAATAAATCACCTCGTCTGGGATATTCAGCAGTGTATTGTTACATTCGCTTAATAAAGCCAGTTTTTGACTGTAGTTGGATTGAATATTTGTTTTTTTTTGTTTATTTCGTCATTGTATAACATCAAAATTACTTTTATCTACCTGATACTGAACTAGATAAAAATGAAATAGTTAATGATACCAACTTGTATTTGCAGCGAAAAACGTTTGTGAAAAAAGGTAAGTTTTTTAAACGAAAGGGCTACAACGCACAGCCTTTGGAATTGTGAGATATGGGCAGTGATAGACACCAATAGGTTACCTGTTCGTTCGTTTGTCCCCTATACAACAAATCATCTGTCAGTTTATTGTTTTTTTATAGTATAAGTAAATTAGGTATCCGATGAGATCCCTCTCATCAGACGACCAGACGAGATGTCCACGAAGAGACGATGCTTCGCTGAGCTACCTGTAAAGGATACGGATAGAATAAGAAAAAAGAATATTAAGATGTTTTCTAAACATGTTTTTAAAAACGTAGTCACCTTGTATAGTAGCTAAGGTATAAAATAATACTTCAACATAAGTATGTTTTTTAGCAGTGTGCTTACCACAAAACAAACTCTGTCTAGTTTAGAATCAGGCAGCTAGTTGTGAGGTGAGCCAAATTATTGTTACTATCGATTAAATAGGTTATTTTCGCTTAAGGAACTTTCATTTTATAAGAGTGTTCTTAAATGTATTTTTGGAAAGAGATATTAATTATTTGATTTTATTTTTAAAGTCTTAAATTTCAGCGAATAGTGAAATCTCAAGTATAGTGGTAGAGATAGATATAAATACCTGCTTCCTTCTACAGTAAAGCAGGAAAACTATAAAAAAGATGCAATAATACATAGGTACTAATTGTCTTTCTCCCATTTTATCGTTATTTTATTTTTAAGGGCCGTGTTCCCTATATGGAGCGGAGCTATTCTGTTACCAGATTAAGTAGACCAATAGTAATTGTAGTGCCAAGAGTAGAGCAAATTTGGTCTGTTGACGACATCTAGCTATTAACCCTACGATAAAATTTTAATTACCATAGATGAGAAATAATATAATTAATTCTAGTAATACGCCGTTCTTATCCGAAATACGTCTACTCCTGGACATATGCTGCCTCTACAACTACCAGACCTACTCTGTCCACATCCAACGTACGTCGCTTACCAGGACCAAAACCTCAATGGGAGAGTAATTACCAACACTCTGTCTTCCAAAACCTTTTAATAAAAACCTACAATATATTAAAGTGACGTATCTTTAGATATCAATAATCTGTGACAACACGCACACACGCACGGCTGCGTCTGCGCAACTCGTAGACGCCCTTTGTTTTGGTGCACTCGGCCCAAAGCTTAAGGTTTTTGTTCTTATTTATTATTAATTTTGAATTTCGAAATACTCTAAATCTTTTTAACACCATTTATTAGCTTCAATCATATGATGTTACGAAAACTTTGAACATGGTTTTGACCCCTTTGAAATCGTTGGATTGATTTGAAATTCGGCATACCTATCAAGGACCGATGACAGTTTAATATTTTAAGGAGTCTAACTCGTTATTCGTACTTCGATAATCGGGAATAGCGATTTGTTTGATTCCCTAAAACTGGTTGTTTCTTTGAGCCAAAAAAGTGTGATTTCCAGTTTTTAAAACTATTTTTGTTTATTATTACAGCTTATGAAATTACTTAATTAAAAAGCAATAGAATTGAGAACGTTTTCGTTTTTGATGAACATACATTTTGTTGTATTTGCGTTAAATAGCCCATTTATTGAGAAAGATAATTTTTAGGAATATTTCATTTTAATAAGGCTTATAGATTAGACAGTTCGGTATACGATTGGGTAGCCTTATAATATTATTAAATATATTATGATTCACAGCGATATTCAAATCCTAAACATGTAAACATATTATCCCATCTAATATTATAATTTTAAGAATAACCACTGCACCGTATCAACGAAATTTGGCACCGAAATACTTTGGTTCTTAAGGAAGGACATAGGTTACTCCTTAGCACAATAAACGATATACACACGAGTGGAGTCATCGGCAAAAGCTAGTATAATATGTATATACACAAATTTCTAACTCTATTCCCAAAGAGGTACTACAGGTCTGTTGGTTTAGTAAATAGAGTCCTTGACTTCTAAGCCGTATATGCATGATTAGCTATTCTGTCTGGGTGTTATTTTATCTAGTATATGTGTGTATTGATAAATATATATGTAAGTTTATCGGCTGACTTGTGACCGTTTTCTCTACATTTTATTTAGCTATTTAGCGTGATGTTATGCAGCTTCTTCAAAAAATTAATAATTTTTTTTATGGAATAGGGGCAAACGAGCTGACATATCGCCTGATGGTAAGCGATTACCCGCAACACCGGAGGCGTCACAAGTGCGTTGCCGGCTTTTGGGGGATGGGAGAATGGGTTGGAATATGGGCCTCCGGTATTCTCACTCACTCGGTGAAACACCGATTTTCTGTGAGGCCCTCGTATTACCTACTCTGGTCGAGCCGATGGATTCATGCCGAGGCGTGGCTCTTCCAAGGTATAAAATTCCAATACTAAACGGAAAACCAGAACTTTCTGAGATTAGTGTGTTCAAACTCTTCGGTTTAACAGTAATATTACATCTAGAAAACCGACCTCAAATAATCTTGGACAAGAAAGAAGAATTAAAGGGTAGGAAAAACAAGAAGGTATTATAGATTCACAAAAAATTGTAAACATCAACTTTCTTTACAAAAACCGGTCAAGCACGAGTGTATCCAAGTGAGCAAGTACGAGAATAACGACTTGTCTATTTTTATACCTTAATGTAGAGTCATCCTGATCAGAAGTGTAATTCTAAAACTTAGCTAAACTAATTTAACTAAACTATTAGCATATAACCTTGAATCTTACAATACAAATTAGTCTCATAAATGACCCAGCCCAGTGGGTTAAACGGTCTGCACTAAGTACGAGTATTGTGGGATCAAACCCCATATGAGACAACACTTGGTGTGATCCGTTAATTGTTGTTTTGAATCTGCTTGTTCTTTATCCATTATATTATTTGTAAAGCCCCCCACGACACACGATTTGACTCTAATAATAATAATAAATGATGTTTAGTTACTTTCTGTAAGTGCGTTTCCAACGATTGAGCCACTCCCACTAAAATGTTGGTCACCATGCTGTATTGTCTGCATTCGCTATGAGTATGGTGAGTACTACTGTTGGATTCTGCTCATGCTTTCCACCAGGTAGACTGGAGTTAGTTTGTCAGGCTCATAGAAAAATAAATTATAAGGCAATGTGAGAAAGGTTCCAGTAATCTTATTCAATGAGAAGCAACATTTAAATTACTTACAAGCGATTTTATGAGCGACGGTAGTATCATTACGGTCCATATGCAGCATGTCTCTCTCAAGGTTACCTATGATGCAGTGAGCATAATATAGTAAAGAAATGTAGAGTTTCTCACTCACGTGTGTATTCTTAATTTTGCGGATTAGTTTAAAGTCCGATGGGTGTTCTTAATCAAGGATTGAAAAGTCCTGTCGAGACACGCCTTTGAGTGATGTCAGAGGTCTCGAAATATCAATGACAAGTTTGTTTTCTAATGTAGAGTTAGAACGTAGAGTCGTCTAGATCCAATATAATTTTTCTAGTACACATGACCTAGAGCAATGTCTCGCTGTTAGCCTAGGAGTGACCTTGTACCAGCGCGGTCGGCGACTCTACCGAACACGTGACTGTACTAACATTACGTCTATTTTACAATACAAATGCGAGCTGCAATTATTTTAATAATGATTTGGCAATGGCTCTACAGGTCGTTGACTCTACTGTTTGTTAGTACTACAGATTTTGATATTTTGTTTGTATATTGGAGCTTTGGCATAATATCGTATGAAATATATTTTTAGCTGTCCTAAATCATAGAGAGTCAGCTCTACATTTTACGTGTGTTTCTATAAGTAGTTTAGTTGTGTACAAATCATCTTGCTCTATTTTAAACAAGCGATGATTGTGGAGTTAATTGATTAACTTATCACAACAACAAATTTGTTATTTATATTAAGCCAATGTGCTATAAAATCTGTTTTTGTGTCAAATTTCATCCAGATTCAAAGTATTCGAAAAAAAAACCGACTCTATCAAAGACTCTACTAATAAATAAAGCGCATCTAACAGTTCTAGATCGTTTGACCTACGCTAACGTCGTTTCTATTCGGCTGTCGGGACCTTGACTCTCCGGTCACCGACTCTACCAACTATAGCGGTGACGTCACGTACCTAGTCACCGTCCTCATATATTCTTAGAAATATAGTCGACCGTCGACCGGTATGTCGGGTTTTTTGTCACGAATTTGGTTTAGAACTCTACATGCACACATTGTTTATACAAAGTTTTTTGTTCTAGAAGCGAAAACTTCTGTAGACGCGTTGAGCACTTTTTGAGGAACAAAAATCATGGAATTCGCGTCATCGTTACCGAACGTTTTCCATGAGCTATATGTATACTGTGTATTTAGTTACGTAGATATGCCTCCGTGCGTTATAAGTGTACATTATACATAAACAAGGAGGTTTTACTTCAATCGGCAGTCTCCCAAGACTTCCCCGTGTTTTAATTGGTGCAATGTTTTGGATGGAAAGTTTCGAAAAGAAAATAATTTATTTCAGACAGTGTTTCCAATTTAGTAGAGCTACGGTAGCTGGCGAGGGCCGGTACTATCCTTGCACAGAAAATCAACGTAAAATGACAGCGTTCGTGCTGTCGTGTTTCGTTGGTGAGTGCGAGATCATCTAGACCCAAACTAAGTAGAGCTCATACCGTGGGTACAAGATAACTGATATACATATATACTTTTTATTAGTAAATACATATTATAATTAATGGAAAATAGACAAACTTCTATTAGCTTAAAATATTTACATATATTGTTGGATTAAGACTCGCAGTATGAGCCTTTCTCTATCAGTTATGATTGTGATGAATTGTTATCTATGTGTATGTATGTCTGCCAATTATTTGCCGGAAACTAGTCACCATAAACGACTTCCATGAAGCGTGTCTATCGCAAATGGTGCACTACAAGGTCACGTAGACCCAAAGGTCAACCAAGACACTTAGAACAATGACACCATATTGTTATATTCTAACTCTGTAACGCATAAATATTACAAATACGACATCTAATTACACTGAATAATGTTATGTAGGTGTGTCGACAAATAATGGGCTACGTGATTTTATTTTTGATTTACCATTTAAAGTTACATTAAGTTAATACGTCTTAATTGTTTTTCCGTAAATATATTGGGGCGACTTCCACATATAACACAACAATAACCTACTACAGCGCCATCTGCCGAAGATACACTGAACTACGAAGTAATGCACTACACGGAGTAACTACCAATCCTGAATCGCGCAATGGAAGTTCTCGCGCCGATTTTCATATTTACTACATCTCAACAGCAACTGTTGGGCAGTAGCCCGCCAGGCATGATCATCTCATCTGGTCGGAGGATCCTCCCTTTGTGTTGAAGGTACATGATACCCGTTCCTCCACAATATGTATATAGTCCATCCATCAGTCAGAATAATACAATACTGTCACCACCAGTTATGTCTGTTTGGAAGGCTAAATTTGCAGCTTCTTAAAAGAGTTTGACCCGAAGACTGAGGGAAAGAGAGCGCCTGATATTGGCCGTCAGAGCAGTCTTTAGTGGAAACACCACACACCCCTAGCTCCGTGTCTTCAAAAAACTGGAGATTTGAAAGGATTTTCTGCAGCACCAATAAAAAAAGATAAAATTGCAGGCTATCTATAACTAGATTATAGAATTGGGAAATTCCTGGCATTGGTATTATTGATTGACTGGTTTAAAGATACGTATTCCGGGGTAGTCACTCAGTAGGATGATCTGCCAATTCGTTTAATCCCTATACAATATATATAACTAATAAATAATAATAATAATAAATATTTTCGGACATCTAACACACAACGCCATCTAGTCCCAAGCTAAGCAGAGCTTGGGTTATGGGTACTAGACAACTGATATGAATACATATTATACTTTTTTTTTGTAAATACAAACTTCGAAACAAATATTTGTAGGTCACACAAATACTTGGTCCGACCCAGGATTTGAACCCGAGACCTCAAGCATAGTAGTCGCATTCACTACCACTGGGCCACTGAGGCAGTCATACTACTACTAATATATACGAATGGTGAATTATTTATTAAAATGCATAAATATACTTCTTCTTACTTAATCTAAAACCACCTATATCCAAATACTTGAGCTTTGTAAACTAAATACACATAAACTCTATTAAATCAACAGATAGAAGTGTTCATTACTAAAATATTAAAAAGATAAATAAAAACCCACATTTATTCATCCATCCCTATTTATTCCTGGAACCTCTATCCAGAAATATATTTTAAGAACAGTATGATACGCCCATGACCCCAGTTGGCAAGTTTCCGTTGCGCATGAGTTTGCCTTGGGCATCCTTGACCCTGAATGGCCAACGGTTCGTTCACGCCACTCCTACACCTATCCGGCCAGCTATTGTCCACGTGACCGCTCTTAAATCAATTGTGTGATACCGTGATACGTACAGACTTGTAGTAATTGACTGAGTCCATTTTGAGTGGAGAACTCTTCGTGTATTGTATATGAATAAGAGAGGAAGTTGTATAAGGTTAAATAGGAAGTTATGGTTAAATTTCAAGCTTAGTTTGGATAGGTTTTATAGAGTTAAGAGCATTGAAACTGGATTATGAAGTCATTTTAAGTCTAGGAAAGCCAAAAACGCTGGATTACTGAAATAAATTGCGATGATAGACAAATAAATATACATTGAAGTAAGGTAAAATTTAGTTTGTATCTTTAATCATTTTGATTAAAAACGGTTATCGAACTGCTTTTGCATAGAGCATTGTAGAATGAACGAAATAGAAAAAACTAAGGATATTGTGGTGACTTCCACATACAACACAACAGTAACCTACTACAACGCCATCTACTGAAGATACACTGAACTACGAGGTAACGCACTACACGTAGTAACTACCAATCCTGAATCGCGCAATAGAAATTCTCGCGCCGATTATCAAATGTACAACATACATCATGGCCCGCCAGGCATGATCACCTCGCCTGTTCGAAGGATTCTCCCTTTGTGTTGGAGGAACATAGCACCCGTTCCACAATATGGTAAAAAATTAACCAAGAATTGAGCTGATTTCAAGAAAATGTTCTAAAAAGGGTCAGAAAATTATCTCTGTTAGGTACATTACGATAAGATACGACCCTGATTTACTAATCTTATTTCCCCAATAATGCTTTGAGAACTCTATAAGTTATAACCATAGACAAACGAAAGCGTATTCTTGATACCCACAACCAGTGAATTGGGTATCGAAAACAATATTATACTCGTAGATTGAGCAAGTCAGGGTCAAATTTCTGTGAACTAACCATTTCCTGAAGTACAACGACAGTAGAATAACAATAATAATTTCTGTACTTAGTAATTATAATTGTTTAAATGCAGTTTTATTTATTGCCTGTTAGTACGAGTATCATGACCTCGGAAATTACAATATTCAAATTATTACTTAAATTGAATTAATATGTACAGTGATGATAAACGTTTTTTTATATTAACGCAATCTGTTTCGTACGAACATTTAGCATAGGGTTAAGAATTTATGAATTTCGTCTAGCAGGGTAGTCAGTCCAGCGACAGACGTCCTTTATGTTTAATAATCCCTGTACATCTCTAGTGGACTTTCTTTTTAGCCTCTTGAATGTTGGAGTATTATTCATCAAGTGCACAGTCAGTAGATTAGGATGGTTAGCTAGTCTATACTTGTACGATTTCATCGAGTGCTTAATCTCTTCTTGAGCTGTTAAAATTGTTGGTCTGTTAAAAATCATGGAGCGTCTGTGATTACCCTTAGCATTTTGGACTGAAACCTCTGGATATTTCTAGGTTCAAGTTGGCAGCTGTACCCCAAAGTTGGACTACGACCAGATTGGCTTAAGTATGCACTTGTATAGTAGGAGTTTGATCTCCATCGACAACTGTGATTTTTTCCCCATCAGCTAGTACATTTTTCTAAATGAATAGAAGAGATAAATGTTAACTTGTGGCTTTTTTAGTTTTTTAAATCTGTGTGATGGAACTATTGTCACCAGGTATAAATACTAGTAAATAATAAAAGTACTAAGGAATCTAACCCAATTATTCGTGTGGTGACGGTTATATAGAATGTCACCACCTCTATTTGTCTCATCAGTGTTGTAAGAGCCGGCTAAAAGAGCAATCTACGCAGAAAAACAACACAGAATAGAAATGGAATACCTGCCACATACCAAATGCATTGTCAGGTTATCGTGATAGTAGACCCAAACCTACATTTCGAAAAGAAGCTTATGTCTAGCAGTGGCCTTTTAAGGGCTTTTGATGAAGGAATCAAACTTCAGAACAGTCCAGTGGTTTTATTTTTTTAATTTCTGAATCTCGCTATTATTAGACGAGTAGTCTAATAGTGTTTAAAATAAACATACAATATTAACTGCCTCGTTGGTATTGCGGTTGACCTATGTGACTGCCGATCAAGAGATCTCTGGTTCGAACCCCGAGTCGGGACTATAGGGTTATTGAGTTTTTCTGATTACAGAAATACTTAATAACGGCTCGGCGTTTGGAAGTTGGGGTCAGAACCTTGTTGTGGCCAACTTGAAGTGCTTTGGAAAGCACGTTAAGCTGTCGGTCCTGCGCCTGATCTCTCCCTGATCGAGTCCGTTTACCGTCCCATCGGATTATGAGAGAGAGGGAATAGAAAGTGCATCTATGTTTGCGCACACACTTGTGCACGATAATATCTTCAGCGTAGTTGGCTGGTCTCCGTTGGGACTGGCTGCCGTGGCTGTTATTGACTAGAAGAACATTATTACAATATTTCGTATATACATCAACCAATCGCGATCGTCTGATGAACGAAGGTCTCCCCCAAGGAGCGCCAACTATCATGGTCCGTATACATCCGCTGTCAGCCACTTTCATAAAATCGGTCTCTACTCAACTATATTTCGGCTCCACCGACCGTTAATTCGTCAGGAGACATACATAATTTATTTCGTATATATTTCAGCTTAATTAATGATGTTATTATAGTACTTTTCCTATTTGAACGCTATCCAAAAACATTTACAGGAAATAAATTACAGCCGGTTTACAACAACAACATTAAACCTACTACCTAAGGCATAAAGTGCAAACATTAAAACTATACACTACACTATAAAGAAGAGTACACACAAGAGCCCTGCAGAATATCAAACTGTGCAATGAGCTGTCGCCTGCGGTGTTCCCGGACCAATACGACCTTCATACTTTCAAGAAAAGCGTACTCCTTCCTAAAAGGCCGACAACGCACTTGTAACGCCTCTGGTGTTGCGGTTGTCCATGGGCGGCGGTAATTGCTTACCATCAGGCGATACGCCTGCTCGTTTGCCCCCTATATAACAATAATAAAAAATACATATCAAGTACCTTACTGATACCACGTGATTATTCATTGGTTGGTATATTGGATAGGGAGTTAATCTTGCAATCAAAGTAGCTACGGGTTCATACTTATCCATATTCGTCATCTCTTCATCATCAAGGCTGCACCCAGGCCCTCCTCCCTTTGTTGTCATATATATAATATATATATATATATATATATATATATATATATATATATATATATATATATATATATATTTATTGTGTGATCTAAAAGTATTTGTTTCGGAGTTTGAGTGTTTTCTATGTATAATTTGTATGTATTATCAGTTGCCTAGAACCCATAACACAAGCTCTGCTTAGCTTGAGACTAGATGGCGTTATGTGTAAGATGTCCGAAATATTTATAAAAAAAAAACTTAATATCTATAATTCATTTATTTCTTGTTGTGTATATTTATAATTTTTGTGTGATTCTCGCTGTGATCACCTTGAGGACAGTAGCATAAGCTAAGCTGTGGCCCTTAAGCCACACAGCCAGATTATTTCAATCTCTTTTCTTGTATTGTGTCTTTTGTTTATGTTTGTTTGTTGTTTAATCTTGTTAAATGTATTATTTTTTCTCTTTTATATATTTTTTATGGGTTACTGTGACTTTCCTTCTTTGTTTCATATAGAAATATGTGTGTATTTTTATCAAAAGTCTGTTTACCACAGTAAACACTATCTCTGCCTTGTTTGGCACCAAGCGGTCGTGTGTGAGATGGTTAAACAATGGAAGAACTAAGCATTTTCTGGATAGATTCAATCAATACTTAACTACAAAAAAATCTATCTCGTGATTGTGTGAATTTATTTAGAACTTTGAACTCTGTTTTTGCCAATGCCAGCTCCACACGCTGTGTGTAATACACTTAAGAGAGCAGACATTCACTAAAACTGCGCAGGCGCAATGGCCGCACCAAGGCCATCCAACCATTATTTATGTAAAATTAGTCGACACTTCGTAAACAACGAACAAGGAATGGCTTCTGCGCACATTATTTGTTATTACACTAACGTAACATCATGTCTAATGAATCGGTAGAGACAAGCAGATTAAGAATTATACTTTCAAATGTGTTAGAAAAATACTCGAGTTTTCTTTTGATTACATATTTTTAAATACTACTAATTATAACAAGCTTTTTCTCGCGGCTCTACTCTGATCGGTTATAGTAGTAAATAGTAGCCAATGTCCTTCTTCAAGAATCAAAGGATATCCATTGTAAATTTCATCACAATCAGTGCAGCGGTTTAACTGTGAGAGCGTAACAGACACACAAATAGACAGAATTACTTTAGAATTTAAAATATTAATATAGATATCGCAAAGAGAATTTATTATTTCTCAATCGTTATATTGCGATTTATAAATCACAGAGAAACAAAACAAATTAATCATTTTTTCTTTGATTTTTTTTTCTTCAACTTATTACAACGAGCATATGTTCACTTTATAGAAAATAACACTTGCAACTCGAGTAATGTATAAGTGTGCACCCTCCTTTCTTCAGTATTATAGAAACGTAAGTTTCAGTTACCTTACACACTCGAGGAAAGGTAAAGAAAGAGTAGCTTAACACATGCTTCTGTAAGCCGTGGTGTTACTCCAGTCGAGGCCTCTTATTTATGCTCTTCCCAATATATCGCAGACTCTGAAACTATTAGTCAGATTTGAACATTATTCTTTCATCTATCGTTACACAATCTCATCCATCGTTCTCAAGGAAGTAGAGAGAGTAGAGTTACCGTGGGAGAGCTATGCTTCGGCATGAATGGGTCAGCTCGACCGGAGTGATACCACGGCCTCACAGAAAACCGGTGTGAAATAGCGTTTGCACTGTGTTTCACCGAGTGAGTGAGGATACCGGAGGCCCATACCCCAACCCCTCCCATCATCCCCTTTCCCATCCCCCAAAGGTCGGCAACGCACTTGTGACGCCTTTGATGTTGCGAGTGTCCATGGGCGGCAGTAATCGCTTACCATCAGGTGATACGTCTGCTCGTTTGCCAACTATTCAATAAAAAAAAAAAAAAAAGCCACGCTGATTTCAGCACAAACGGGCCGGCTCGACCGGGGCGGTACTACCCTCTCATAGAAGATCAACTTAAAATGACAGCACTCGTGCTGCTGTGTTTCGTCTGAGAGGCTGAAGGCCCAAAGATGCAAAAGCATCTCATTAGGCCGCTATAGTGGTGATCAACATGCTGCATTATTGTATTGTCTGCATTCGCGACGAGTATGGTGGCTACTACTCTTGGATATTGATCAAGCTTTGATCAGACAGAGTAGAGTCATGGTTATAGTCATTGCGAATGCAAACAATGCAGCATATTGACCCACACTATCAGCAGTCAAAAGTATACACTCCCAAATGGAAAAGAATTTCAAAGTCATATCATGAACGACATGTTCTATGGTAAGGTACCTATAAAATACAAACAAATTGAGAATTTTTTCTTATTTAAGTCGGTTGAAAACTTCAAAAACATCGGTTGCTCAAAAACTCAATTAATGCAGTTCAGGCAAGCGATAGGTCAGAAATGTGGTGTCAACGATCGCTAACCAAGGTCAAATATACTAACGGATGCTCGCTACTCCAATATACTGATACATGCATTAGACGAAAACATATATACAATGTATGCATTTGTATAAATATTGGTTGTTCTTGAGCTGTTAGTTAATTAGCACATTGTTTTAGGTGTGCTGATGTTGGCTATTATCTTAAATATATCAAAGAACTTATGTTTTAAGAAATTTATGCAATAGTCTACGAAAGGCAGCCTAAACTTGTTTTCTTTTTTTAAAAAGACGACTCTCGCATTGGGAATATAAGTTCTGTGTCGCGGGACTTTACAAACGTTTACTAAACGGACACAAAGAACACCCAGACTCAGAACAACAATGAAGAATTAATCATAATTTGACCAAAAAATACATTTATCAACAAGGCCTTTGAACGCTTTCCTGGAGATGATAAACATTACCATTTTAAATTTTAGAAACATTTAATTACAAAAACATAGAAAAACATTTAAATAAGAAATAATTAATTAAAAACTACTACGGGTTCTTCTTCTACAAATATGTGCCTATATCCCAGAGGCAAGTCACAGGAGACTTCAAGGTTCGGGCCACTTACTTCTACAAGCCCTCATCCGAGTTATGTTTACTTTCCTTATTACCTTACTTCATTTATTATCTACCTCTTGTCCTGTAAATAAAAAAAAAACATCATTGAATTATCTACAAACGGCCGAATCCATTTTATAAAGTTATACTGAAGAACAATCGCCATTCACTCGTAGAAACGATGCGATGACCAACAGATCAAACTGCGCAAATAGAGCTAGATAGGCCACACCCGAAGAGATTCCAACCATACCCAGAGGCAAGCCCTAGACTGGATCCCCAAATAAACGCAAGCGTAGCCATCAATGCATCGAAGGCCATTGCAAGACATGGAGCGAAATCAAGCGAGACGCTCAAGAGAGAACGGGATGGCGATGCACCGTGGATGCCCTCTGCCCCATCTAGGGGACAGGACCTTAAGTAAAGTCAAGTCACTCGCAATCGGTTCATCCGTTTAGAAGTTATGACTTCACAGACAAAGTTATTTTCTAAAGTGTCCTATCTCAACTCGTTTTACCTAACGAATATAAAACTAGTATTAGAACGGATGTCATCGTCCGCTAGACTGTCAAGGTTAGCATGATTGCCAGTCATTGCGGTAGGTTAGTTCTGTCTGACTCATAGATTCGAACCACTATTATTATACTAGAATCAAATGAGTGTGTGTCAGATGTATGTAGGAATTGCTACACACATATTAGTGTGCGACTGTATGTATAAGAGCTTATGTGTATACTAGATGTATATGAAAATATGTGTGCAAGTGAGAGAGTGTGTGTGTATTTATTTTTGTTAGTTCCGATGGAATTTTTACTATTGGAAGCAGTTCGGAGAAAATATTATTCAGAAATTAATCCAGTGGAAAATTTTGTTATCACTCGTTCTGCTAATATTTATTTATATGTTTTTGTTACTTGACATTTCTTTTTATCATGTGGTAACACCAACAGATCATTTTCTTACCGGGGCTTACAGGGAACTGGTTAGTAGGAATCGAACCGACTAAAAACTTTGAGTGTTTCGTCGTAAAACTATTGGAAGCTATTGGGCGGACTAAACTAGGTTTTTTAAGTATTCTCTCTTCTTGAGTCAAATATTCAATTACTTATGAGTACATCTTTAGATTCTTACTTCCTACTAACTATTATTTTTAAAACTATGATAGCAAACAAGCAGCCTTATTAGCTGATTAGCCCGGCTGGTAGGCGAATACTAGTGCCTATGGAAACAAGAATGAAGAACGACTAGAAAATTGATCTTTTATTTTTAAGTTCCTCAAGGTTTTTAATCAATTTAAAATCAAATTATTTCATTCGAAATTGAAAAATGTCAATTCGAAGAAAATATTTCACTTGTCATGCCATCAGGTGTTAATTTTTGTAAAAACTTTAAATATATCATACTGTGTAAAACAAGAAATACCATTTATAATATAATTCTTGCATTTACGTATAATCATGTATTTATAGGATCATCCTTCTGGCCTCTATTATTCCCAAGAGTATTTGGGGTCGGCTACTAGTTCAACCGGTTTTACCTGAATATCAGTTTTGCCACGAAGCGACTGGTATTTGACCTCCGCAACCCTGAGGGTGAACTGAATTCGAAGGTTGAACTAATTGTCAGTATATTTGAAGGCCCTGACAAATAACGATTGCCATTGATGTTCATGACAACCGGGACCGACAGCTTAACGTGCTCTCCGAGGCACGGGCGGGAATCGCCGCCATCTTACATAGTCCGGGTTGCTATTAAGAACTTTTTGTAAGAAAATCCCAACATCAGTCAAACCCGTGAATTGAAACCCGAGACCTCTTGATCGGTAGTCGCTTACGCTTACCGCTAGACCAAGGAGGCTGGTTGTACAAGAACATAAGATATGTTTAAGAATATTTTTATTTTAAGGTAATTATAATTATTTGAAATATAACTATTTTCTACAAATATATTTCGTAAATAAGCTTTCGGTTGTTTTTTGTTGATACCAAACATATATGTATATTGCGTGTGTATAATGTATATATATATATATTCTTAATAAGCGCTGCAATAAACAAATCACAAAGCAAACGTTACCTACAACTTAATAGCCACATAAATAAGACGCTTTTACAAAAACAAAAACCTTGCACATTTACACACATACTTAAAATATATACACATATATGTACATATATATTTATATACATATACACGCGTACAATAAAGCAAGCAACTAATACGTAGAGACTTGAACAAATTTAGTGGCGAGGCCCCACTGAGTTCGACAACATTTTCAAGGTTCGCTCTGTCTATACCTACAGCCAGATCGCCTTTGTTTTGGTCTAGTGATCCCTTTGAATAATCTTTTTTTCTTATATTTTAAATAAAAGATGCATTATGTGCATCCTTATTATCTTTGTAGGGGTAGGCTGAGGTAAACACGCATATTTTTAGTAACTGACGTAAAGAGCTGTATGACATCATAGGTTCGAAATGGATTTGTTGAATTTGATATTAGTTTCCTTTGCTTCTTAGCATTGTTCCAGAAAATTCTTTTTATCTACAGCGTAAAATTAGTTTGGAGTTGATTTTATATTTTCTGAATGTTGAAAGATTATATTATATTTAAAGTAAATAGTACAGAGTTTTTTCAAGTTTATTAATGTGGCTCTGGGTTTAAGACGTAATAGCTTATTGATACGTTGTTTTCGATGCAAGTATTTCTGAAAAATATGTTAAAATTCTTTAAAAACGGGGTTATATTTTTTAAGTATACATTACTTAGATACCTTCTATAGTCTGAATTGCTTAACTGATTTTGCAACGAGGTGGCGGAGGTGACGGCGCGGTTAATGAATGTTTTTTTTTTTTTTTTTAAAAAGACAACTCCCACATTAGGAATAAACATCCTGTGTCGTGGGGGACTTTACAAACATACATGAAACGGACACAAAGAACATCCAGACTCGGGATAACAATTCGTGGATGTTGTAGGTACCGCGTGGGATTTGAACCCACGACACTTGGCGCAGTAGCAAGCGGCATGGCGACCGCTGACACCACTCGGCCAACCGTGTTAAACTGCATATAGGTACATTTATATGGAACGGGCCTCGAAAGCAGCGGCACGTGGTAGTAGTCGGACCAGTGTTTGTGTGATCTACAAATATTTGTTTCGGAGTTTGGGTGTTTTCTGTATATAATATATATGCATTTACAAAAACAAAATATTCATATCAGTTGTCTATTACCCATAACACAAGATCTGCTTAGCTTGGGACTAGATGGCGTTGTGTGTTAGATGTCCGAAATATTTAAATACTAGCTGACCGACGCCAACTCGTGAAAATTTTCCCCGTTTTTAAAACATTCTTCATTGATGCTCCGCTCCTATTAGTATTAGCGTGATGATATATAATCTATAGTCTTTCTCGATAAACGGGCTATTCAACACTGAAAAAAAATTCAAAATAGACCAGCGTTTCCTGAGATTAGCGCGTTCAAACAAACAAACAAACTCTTCAGCTTTATTTATTAGTATAGGTATAGATTTCATGGTCAAAATAACTCTAATTTACGACCGGAATTGGGATAAAACAAAACATTTATCTATTGATACAAAAGTTGTTTTGACTTTGTTGGCGTATTGCACTTTTAGCCTTGAAAACTTTGTACGTAGGTAGTAGGTATTAGCAGATCTCTGCAAATAAGTATATTTACTTTACTGGACTGTTTATTTTGGTAACGTTTGGAAATTCAGGTAGCACGATTTCTTAAGTAATTGCACTGCTACTCAAAGTGTAAGTGGATGCCTTGGTAAACATTTGAATATTGATTCTTTAATAAATGAACCTTTTTTGTATTGTGTGTCATCACTTGAGAAGAGCTAGCGGTTAAGTAGTATGACAGAATTTGAAAGAGTAAAACTAATTAAAGAAATACAAATTAATGTTAAAATAATAATAATGAAAGAAATCAAAGTGCCTGATTAGTCTAAACTGAAAAAGAATATAATAGAATGACGCATTTAACTGTCGGACTTTGGGTCACTGGACCATCGCAGTCAATAAATAAAACCATCGGTTCTATCAAAAATAGACCTATTGCAAGTGAGCTGTAGAACCTACTCTAGGACTGAAGGTCCTAAGTACTTCAGCAGGCTTTTGCAACCTTCATAGTATACCCAAAAATTCTTACTCTTGGATGCAAAGCCTTTTCAGTTTGAAAATTGAGAAGAATGTTGTCATGGTCTGAGTATTTTCCAAAGTAGGACTACTATCGAGATCATTTTGAGCGGAAACACTACAAGCTCTTTGCTCCTTCTTCACCATAGTACTGTCCCTCAAAGATGTGAAAGAATTTTCTACCCTGACACCGAATAGAATGGAATGACAAAATACACTTGTGGTCTTTGAATTGAAGGTGTCTATGGGTGGGTTTATTCACTTCTAATAAGGTAGCTCATCACATTCTTTAATTTCTATTCTATTCTATTTTAATAGGTTATTATTTTATTCTATTTATTTTTATAGATCTAGTGGATAGGGATCTTGACTGCAAAGTTAGAGGTCACGGGTTTGAGTCCCACTCAGGACAAATCTTTGTATAATGAACACGATTATTTATTCTGTGTCTGAGTGTAATTTATTTATTATTTGTGCGTGTTTAGAGATCTGATGAGGCTTTGCCTAGTTTGAGATAACAGTCCGTGTATGGTAGTAGAGCCACGCTGATTTTGGCACGAACGACACTGAAGACTAACCTGAAATGATAGCTTTCGTGAATCGTGTCATGTTTCGTTGGTAATTGCGAGACCGGAGTCCAATGATGTAAATGAAAACATTTAATGGAGCGAGCCCCGAAATAATTATATGTCTGGGTGTAATTCATCTTCTATATGCATGTATTTACAAGTATATAACTATATTTTTAGTAGTATGGTCACCAGGCTTTGCCTAGTTTGGAATCAGATGAACGTGTGTGAAATGTGTGTATTTTTTTTTCAGCCGTTTACAGAATCTTGTAGGTAAAATAACTAAAGAAGATTTAAATAAGATAAGAGACTCGAGTTACGACGAAATAGAATTGCAAATATGTTCGTAATGACATGTTCGAGAGGAGACGTGGAGGGGCAATGCTCTGGCCTGGTTCAAGAACAGGACTTATGGTAATATGCTTAGTGTTAGTTGTATGACCCTGTGTTTATCGGTGTTTACTCTTACATCACATACTAGTCGTTTTCTGCAGCTCTGCTTTGCTTATTCATGTTTGATTTCGTGTACAATAAAATTGTTATGCGAAGTTTGGAAATATTAAACTAATTATTTTGTGTATCGATCCAAAATAAAAATCGAACACCATTTTATTTCGCCAGCCAGATATTAAGGGTTAGATTTCCATCCAATACAAATATTGTTTGATGATTTTATTTTATAAATTCTGTGTCTGGTGTGTTCAAAAGCAGTTTATTTTACTTTCCATTTTAAAAAGACTACTCCCTCTTTAGGTATAAGCATCCTGTGTCGCGAGAGTCTTTACAAAAATACATGAAACGGACACAAAGAACACCCAGATTCAGAACAACAATTCGTGAATCACACAAAGTGTTGTTCTATGTGCGATTTGAACTCATAACACGTGGCGCAGTAGAAATCGGCGTGGCAACCATTTAAACTACTTGACCAACCGTGCCGTCGAATTTATTCTATAGATACGACCACGTGTAACACGACTGATGTTATTATTCTTATATTTATATATTTGCATGATACAAACTCATAGTATTCACAAGAAAAGTATAAAAATCTCCCAATTCAAGAACAAATACATCAATAAAAAAGGTAATGATCCTCGGGGTGTTTCCGCCGGATCTTTAGAGCCGAGGCCGAATTCCGAGCCGGTAATCACACTAGTATGAATCGCAATCGCAAAGTTCATGGAAACGATACGCAATCGTTTTTATTTCTGAATATAACCCTATAAGTTCTTATAAGGAAATTTACTAAAACGAATATGTAATGGAATTTCGTTTGACTAAAAAGATATGTCATTCGAGCTTGAAATATATCCTGTATTGCCGGGGGACTATACATTAAACATGAAATGGACACGAAGAACACCCAGACTTAGAACTATAATTTTTAAGCTTTTTTTGTTGGAAGCGATGGGGGCAAACGAGCAGAGGTATCGCTTGATGGTTAGCGGTTACCGCCGCTTATGGACAAGCAACACCAGAAGCGTCAAAAGTGCATTGCCAGCCTTTGAGGGATGGGAAAAGGAATGGGGACAGGGATGAGGGGTGGTGTTGGAATATGGGCCTCCGGTATCTCACTCACTCAATTCGGCAACAAGCGCTGTTTCACACCGGTTTTCTGTGAAGCCGTGGTATCACTCTGGTCGAGCCGGCCCATTCATGCCGAATGCCACGCTTTGGTAGGTTACGCTGTGGGGGTTGAACCTACAACATTCAGAGTAGCAGGAAGTTGCGATGTGATCGTTTAGACCAATACGCCGTCCATGATGCTCGTTAACTACCTCGCTTGCGCAGTGTATGTCAGCAGTAAGTAAAGAGTAGACTAAGCCTTTTCTTAAAAAAATTGTATCTTTTTAATTTGTTTATGTTTATTATTACGACAGATCACCATCATTTACTAACTTCAAAAATTCTTTAAAATTTGAAGAAATTAGAAAAATAAGGGCTGAATTATACAGTTTATATAATTTGACAACCTCGATGGCGCTGTGGAATGCCACTACGCCACTGCGGTGCTTGTGATCTCGGGTTTCATTTTTTTTTTTTTGTAATAGTTGGCAAACGAGCAGACGTATCACCCGATGGCAAGCGACTACCGCCGCCCATGGACACCCGCAACACCAAAGGCGTCACAAGTGCGTTGCCGACCTTTGGGGGATGGGAAAGGGGATGGGGAGAGGGGTTGGGGTATGGGCCTCCTGTATCCTCACTCACTCGGTGAAACACAGCGCAAACGCTATTTCACACCGGTTTTCTGTGAGAACGTGGTATCACTCCGGTCGAGCCGACCCATTCATGCCGAAGCATAGCTCTCCCACGGTTGATTCCGAGTTGGCACAAAAGTTTGTATAATCTGTAAACATTTGTTTCGGAGTTTCGGTGTGTTCTATGCATAATATTTATGTATTTTCAAAAAAAGTTATATGTATTTATATCAGTTGTTTGGGACTAGATGTCGTTGTGTGTTAGATGTACGAAATATTTATTTATTTATCATGATGTAGATATTGAGGTCAGTGACAGTTTTTATAAGTACATTGCCACCAATATTGTCTGTCTGTCTGTCCCTGAATGAATTTGAAACACCGGAACCGAATTGTTACGATGTCGGCGGCAATATAATTTCCCCACCAGTATATCAATAAACAGAATCCACAGATTTGAAAGTTTTTATTAACAAATATTGAAAGAAGTAAAGCACATCAGGTTTCTGCTCCAATTGTAGACAACACACTAGTGAAATACCTCCAATAAACAGAAAACATTCATTTCATTCGACTGCCTCGGTGACGCAGTGGCTGTGAATGCGACTGCTGTACTCGAGGTCTCGGGTTCAAATCCTCTGTCGAACCAAATGTTTGTATTTGCAAATATTTGTTTCGGAGTTTGGGTGTTTTTTATGTATATTTTTTTTTAATTGTGTAAGGGGCAAACGAGCAGACGTATCGCCTGATGGTAAGCGATTACCGCCGACCATGGACACCCGCAACACCAGAGGCGTTACAAGTCCGTTGCCGGCCTTCTAAGAAGGTGTACGCTTTTTTCTTGAAGGTTTGAAGGTCGTATTGGCCCGGGAACACCACTAGCGACAGGTCTCTCCACAGTTTTGTTGTGCGAGGTAGAAAGTTTCAGGAAAAGCGCACAGTTGTGGACTGCCAACCATTTAGATGATGAAGATGAAATATGTATGTATTTACAACAAAAAAAGTAAATATATTAATATGTATTCATATCAGTTGTCTAGTACCCATAACACAAGCTCTGCTTAGTTTGGGACTAGATGGCGTTGTGTTAGATGTCCGGAATATTTATTTATTATTATTTACTGCACTAGCGAAACTTCTTTGCTACAAATATATTATAACCCTTTATTTTTTGTGATTCGGAGGTCACGTTAAGCAATCGGTAACAATCGTAAAGCTTAGTCGAAGGCCTTCAGGCGGTTATCAAACCTCCAACAGCAAGATTACGTACCCACAACGGTTGTCTTGCCTCGCCTGAGGCAAGACTCGAGCCCAGAAGTGTGACATTGTAGAAAAAGTTTTGTGTGAGTACCAGCATTCGCATTTCGTCATCATCCTATTCTTACTCTACTCCCATAGACTGGTTGGCCACCTGCCTAAAGTCAAGTCAAAGGAATCAGGATAAGAGATACAGCCTGGGTCATGTGCATCTAGTCTGCCTTCTTAATAAAGAAGACACTACGCAGGTAATCTTTCCGGTTATTTAATCGAATCGGTTATTTTAGGTATTCGGTCTAGATACCTAAATAATGTATCATTGAAAAAACAAATGGCTTTATTGAACTGCCTATTGCCGTCTATTGCCACACTGCACTATATGATACAACTATATATATTGTTTAGAAGACAATTCCCGCATTAGGAATAAATCCTGTGTGGGGGGGCACTTTAAAAACGTACATTAAACGCAAAGAACACCTTTTTTTTTATCGAATAGGGGCAAACGAGCTGACGTATCGCCTGATGGTAAGCAATTACCGCCGCCCATAAACACCCGCAACACCAGAGGCGTCACAAGTGCGTTGCCGGCCTTTAGGGGAAGGGAAAGGGGATAAGGTAGGGGTTAGGGTGTGGGCCTCCGGTATCCTCACTCACTCGATGAAACACAGCGCAAGCGCTATTTCACACCGGTTTTCTGTGAGGCCGTGGTATTACTCCGGTCGAGCCGGCCCCCACGGTAATAAACCTAAACTCAAAGTAACCATTTGTGCATTACACAAAGTGTTGTGCCATGGGATTTTAACCCTGAAGACTTAGTACTAGACGTAGTAGAAAACGGTAAAACGATCGCTTAAACTACTAGGCCAATAGTGTGCAATGCAAGCAGCGTGCAGTTTAATATTTATCAGCAATCTATTTGCTATATCCAGTTCTGTCTAGTTCGGAATCACTATTATTATTCATGACATTTATGTGTATTTTTATATGTATGTTATCATGTTTGTATGTATGTATTCATGTTATAATAAATAGTAATAAATATGTCGGACATCTTACACACAACGCCATCTAGTCCCAAACTACGTAACACACGATGTACGTACGGTACGTAAAACATACAAACATTTGGTTCACCCCGGGAATCGAACCCGAGACCTCAAGAACAGCAGTCGCATACGCTACCACTGCGCCATTAAGGCAGTCATATAGGCACTGGTATGTTTACTTTAGACACATATATTAAGTTGATATATTAATTATTTCTCAGATTATTTAAACTTAGGTACATCCTAGACTACCCAATATCAAAATTACACAATATCCCTATAAAGGTTGCCTGGAAGAGATCGCCGTGAGTGATAAGACCGCCTATTGTTATTATCCATTGGAGTTTTTTTCATGTAGTTATGTCTGTAATTTTTTGTTTTTTAGTGGTGTTCAATAATGCTGTATAAATGAATAAATAAATTATTATCAGTTTCCTCAATACCCAAAAAAGTATATAGGTACATGAATACACAAAAACTTGCTAAGACTAGAACCAGTTCATTGCCATTTCCAGTTCTGACTGGATGAGGCGCTCACGAAAATATAAAATTGCATTAGTTCATTAAACTCGAGGCAGTAGATAAACACTGCACATAGGTATATTGCGTTTGAACTCATCTCAACTGGGAGAGACGCAGTTCATACACTGCTGGCCGAAAATATTTGCACACTATAATATTTTACTCCATCGTATCTTATTGCACGATGGACCGATGACTTGTGGAAAGTGGCTGGCGGCGGGTGGATGCGGACTGCCCAGTACCGGGATGGTTGGCGCTCTTTAGGGGAGGCCTTCGTTCAGCTAATAATATTTTATTAATACGCTAAATCTAACTCAAGTTGTCGGGTCGAGGACGGCTGTAGTTTTAGCCAAAAAGTCTAAAACATCAAGATTGCATTTTCCTCATGAGGCTAAGGCTTCAACTCTCGACACTAATACGAATGTCCACCCATACCATCCAGTAATACCGAAACTGAATTGGTTGCTGCCTCATAGTTATGATTCAGTAAAGAAAATTATGCCAAGGAATAAAAAATAATTATTTAGTACACACTTTGCACGCTATCCTTGTAAACGTAATATCACAAAGTCTCCTGCAACTTCATCAGCGTATAGCCACTGCTGAGCGAATGCCTAACTCAAAGAGCGTCATCTTTCCCTGTCTCAGGCAGTCCGCATTCATCCACTGCCAGCCATTTTCCTCATGTCGTTGCTCCATCGTGTCGCAGAGTGACCTGCACTATGTTTTCCTAATCACATTTAGCCGAGCCGGCCAGATTAACGACCTTTGAGTGCCCCCCACAAGAATTCTAGAGAATTGAGCCCCAGACACCTTATTTTATGGAAAATAACAACGAGGAAATTGCTTAAGAACTGTTTTCTGTGCAGCCATTGCTAATCAAAGCCACTGATCTGCTCATGTAGCCGTGCATTACTCTCCCATGATTTACCGTTACTAAAAACCCTAATAACGATAGTGCTGCAACTTAGTAACATATCACATAAATATTTCATGATTGCTTAATCCAATGAACTATGATATTTTTATTTCGAGCGATCTTTTTAAAGCGCTATATTACTCGCAATAACACTGAAAGAAGTTTGCAAATCGGGCCAGCGGTTCCTGAGATTCGCGCGTGCCTGCTGCACGCGCGTATCTTGTTTGTTTGTTTCAGAAACGGTGGAAAATTTTCGCGCTATGGGCAATTGAAGACGCAATCGAGGTAGCGTGGGTCAGCTAGTATTTGTATACATATAGAGTTCATTATATACATGAAATTCTTCTATCGTCCTATAAGTATTTGAAAAATATTATAAATAATAGGTTTGTCAATAAGATACTTCACATCGTATCTATGTATCGTATTAATCCGAATCGTTTTTCCATTTTATTTTCAATAACAATACATAGGTAGGTACATAGTGTAATTTATTTAAATAATAATATAACTTATTTTCAAAATAAACTTAATACAATACTGGAGAGAATTTTCGTAAGTAAGATACATTATTCTTCTTTATGTTGACTCCACTATGATGATTTTAAATTTTATTTATATCGGTTATAGACGAGCCCATCACCTTGTTTTACCAAAGCCCAGAACAAATTACATAAAAAGAGATATTAAATACGAAGGACCACAAATTTAGTTTATTTAAAATATCACATCTTGAAAGACTACAAAAAGTAAAAAAAAGAGAAAAAAAAAACTACGACATAAATTAAATCCAATGGGTGTGAATAGTCCCTAACTAGAGTTACGCGTTTTATCCCTCAATTTTGTCGCCTACCCACACGGAATTTATTATTGTAAACGAGCTCTGAACTATGTACCTACTTGTATTAATTGTGTTTATTTCTTATGTGAAGTGATTTGTAATCTATGAGAAATAAATAATTCTAACCTTATTATTCTTTGCTCCATACCTTCTGAACTAGTGGATACCGTAACTCGGAAGGTACAGAACATCGGTGTTAATAATAATGAAAAAAATACAAATACGTAAAGATACCAGATAGCGATGATGCGAAGGCTCTGTTCAGATTCATGTCGATTGTTCTTAGACGATAAATATGTAGTAACTTGTTCAGGATACGATGGAACTGGTATACGCTGTGCGTAAAAGTTCCAAAACAAAATAGAATAAAAAAAAAATTATATACGTAAAGATGGTACACCTGTTACATAATTAAATCATCAGTTTAAATTGAACTTATTTAATTTAATGTCTAAAAACAGCGCTTTTGCAATTTCTTACTGTTTAATTAGGAAGATATTGATTTTTTCTAGCACGTCGGCGATAAAGGAAAGGCCCAAGAAACAAAATAAATCTTTGCGCAAAACTTGTTCTGCAAAGCGAAGCCGAGAAAACCCTGTCTTTGCGCCGCTTAT
Source organism: Spilarctia lutea (assembly GCA_916048165.1). Lineage (NCBI taxonomy): Eukaryota > Metazoa > Arthropoda > Insecta > Lepidoptera > Erebidae > Spilarctia > Spilarctia lutea. Next base: position 1,545,589 of record OU696480.1, read on the forward strand.
TACGAAGAGATGCAACACCGCAGGAACTTTCGTGTTCGTCTAGGATAGTTCGTAGAATGAATAGTTGCCTTATGGTTAGAGTTCTCGAAATTTCTTACAGATATGATGTTTGAAACTCGTCATAAATGGGCCCATCTTCTTCGGCATGAATGGGCCGGCTTGACCGGAGTGATACCACGGCCTCACAGAAAACTGGTGTGAAATAGCGCTTGCGCTGTGATTCACCGAGTTGTGAGGATACCGGAGGTCCATACCCCAACCCCTCCCCTATTCCTTCTCCACATCCCCCAAAGGTCGGCAACGCACTTGTGACGCTTTTGGTGTTGCGGGTGTCCATGGGTGGCGGTAATCGCTTACCATCAGGTGATGCGGTTGCTCGTTTGCCTCCTATGCAATAAAAAAAAGGCTCTAAGTAGGTACTAAGTCGGAGATAATTGGTTCGATTTACATCCAGGAAAAATTGTTTGTTTAGTTAGATCATTTGTCATGTTGTAGTTGTGATCATCATGTTTGTAAAATAGCCCCTTCGACACAAGATGTATTGGAAAAAAAATATATTGAAAATATGATAAAATGTAATGAAAAATCTATGTTGAAAGGTCGAAATTAAAGAAAATAATCGTCTTTTTTGGGAATCCAAGAGAGACGAGACTCGACTAAATGGAGGACGTTTCAATCCTCCACATCTTTTATTACCATAGATACAACGTAAGTTATTAAAAAAAAAAAACATTACGACTACAAGTAAGCTCAATTCTCCGTTGTCTGAAAGTCTGTCTTTCTGTATAAAGAGTTGAATATAAAACAATAAAAGTAGATTGATAAAAAGTATTAATTAATAAGATTAGATTATGCCTCTACGGCGCAGTAGTAGCGTACGCGACTGCTGTTCTTGAGATTTCGGGTTCGATTTCCGTGTCGTACCAAATGTTTGTATGATCTTCAAGTATTTTTTTCGATGTTTGGGTGTTTTCTAAGTAAAATATGTATGTATTTACAAATAATGTATATATGTATTTATATCAATTGTCTAGTACCCATAACACATGCTCTGCTTAACTTGGGACTAGATGACGTTGTGTATAAGGTGTCTGAAATATTTATTATTATTATATTTTTGTTTGCATCTCTTCTTTTATCCATGGTAACAATGAGATCACCCCTTGAGCATTATCTGTTCAAGAAATGTATAAAATCATCATAATTTTCTTGCAATTTACCAAATAATTATTCTCTAAGAATATTCAAGTAGGTTGGTAGTCATAAACAAATGAACTGTGTTTGTCAAATTTTGTTCGATTTATTTTCCGCTTCACAGTAATTCTCTTTGAAAGTGTAATTGGTTTTCCACGACACAGGAACAAGATGATTTACTCAACATCTTATATCTCCGAGATGAGGCAGATAGCGTCCAGTGCCTTCATCGTGTTCCATCTAACAGACAAGGGAAGGTTGTTATTCTTACTTTAAAGCCTTTCTTTCCTATCCTACACATGAATAGAATAATAGAATTTTCTTAGAAATGAATAGACATCATAAAAATGTATTTCCGAAAATTTTGGCATGCAGTGTACCAACACTGAACATTTGCCAAATATTTTTTTCTAAATATGTAACCGTCGTTCATTGACCCCATATTATCGGCTGGCCGGACGAGTGTTTTAGATCGGCGCACGCGCATCTGTGTGAGATATATTATGTGTGGATGTGTGTGTGTATTTTATGTTCAATTTGTATTTTTTAGACAGGATGACGTCATTAATGAGGAGCGTCGTTTTATGTATTTAAAGTGTGTTATTTTTAATCGTAGATACGATATTTACGTACTTAGGTTTCATCAGCTTATATATTTGTAACTTTGCCAACTTGTTGCATTTATTTAGTCTCTTTTAGATGGTAGGTAGTTTTTGTCTAACAAGAATTAATAATTTTCTCTCTTGCCCAACTGTTCAACGAGTATGACTGGGTTTTTCAAGAGTAGAAACATATATTTCTTGGGCACGCTCTGTATTAACACCTAAATGACTTGATGGGTTATGATTTCGGAGGTGTCGCTAGAGATTCCTCTAAATTATGAGAGTGTCTAGCTCCATAAATACAATAGTATATTATGGGAGTAGAAATTTAAAATAAAAACAATCTTATTTAACGGTTTGTAAATAAAAAAATGACGCTCTTAACTTTTTTTAGCTTGTTTTTTTTCAGCCGTTTCTAACCAAATGACTAAAATAAGCTTTATGTATAGTGTGATAAGATATATTTACGTATCTGTTATACTCTTAGAATAAAATTCATTTAATTATAGAATTAGAATTTTTTTTGTATGATTATGTGTACCAATAACCAGTCAAGCCCATATATCTATGATGGTTTCTTAATTTTTAAAGTCGTAGAGGTATCTTTTTCGGCTCTTTTCAAGTTTTTTAGATTGTTAGTTTTATACATACTAACAAGTAATTTCAGAAACACACACATACAGGTATTTTAACAGCTTCCCTATGTGTGTAAATGAGGCCAGATGCAGAGGTTTTTCACCTCATAAATTGGCGGGGAGATGCGAAATAGTGACTAATGCTTATTACTCTCAGATTCTAAGACTTTAAAACACTAAAAAGAATTTAATTCTTTCCGTGGGAGAGCCACGCTTCGGTATGAATGGGCCGGCTCGACCGGAGTGATACCACGGCCTCACAGAAAACCGGTGTGAAATAGCGCTTGCGTTGAGTTTCACCGAGTGAGTGAGGATACTACTGGAGACCCATACCCCAACTCCTCCTCCCATTCCCTCTCCCTATCCCCCAAAGTTCGGCAACGCACTTGTGACGCTTTTGGTGTTGCGGGTGTCCATAGGTGGCGGTAATCGCTTACCATCAGGTGATGCGTTTGCTCGTTTGTCCCCTATTCAATAAAAAAAAAATAACATTATTTTTTAAATTCAGTTAAATAAGAAGTTTTAAGACGCTAAAATAGTAAACAAACTTGCTCTGCAGTTATTAGTCTTTAAACAAATTGTATCTAAGAAATGCTGGAAATTGATCAATATTTGGGAGAGGGAGGGACGAACAGTTAGCTGGATTACCTGAAAATAGTTGACACCATCGCACATGGACACTTGCAATAGGACATGTAGACTACGGGCCCGTGTCGAAAATTGATGGGTCATGTGAACCACCAGGAGACTTTTTTAGAAAGATACAGGGGCATAAAACAATAACATTTAGCACTATGCTGTCACTTGGAAGCTGTCCAACTGAGTATAGGTAAAGGGGAGGGAGTAGGAACCGTCGATTTTTCTCCCTTGTCACATAATTTTTGTACGGCGTTGCGAGATAATGGATTAGAAGAGATATTGAAATTGAATGGGACCGATGCCGTCTAAAATTAAATGACTAAATTGAGCGAGACAATCGCCGGGAAATCAAAAAGAAATCCAACTTTGTGGCTCACTATTTTTGTACGTTTGTTTACGGACTTAATGCTATATCAATTGTTACTCAATTCATATAGCATTAAGTCCGTCTCATGCCAATTTGTAACATGTAAATAAATAAAACAAAAACCTTTAGACAACTATTATATCACATAAAACACAGCTAATAAACGGCCCTTTATCACAAAACATATTACAACAAATTATTTGACGTGCCCTCATAACACAACCCTTTCAAAGTTACGACGCACCGTAAACCTCTTACAATAACAATATCAAACTACCCACAATGTGTTTGTGAACTATAAACCCGATTACTTCCGATTTCGTCTAGACGACCCGGCCCTTTGCTCAAGTGCGGTCAAATAGACATGTCTACAATAGCGAAAAGGGTTAGATGGATAGTGATAATAGTGACCTTTAGGGAGCTTTACAATGTGTGTGTGAAGATTGTAAAGTAGTTTAAGCGGTCGCCACGCTTCTTCGTACTGAATGTTGCAGTTCGATCCAAAAATTAAATAACACTTTGTACGAGTATGATCCACAAATTGTTGTTTTTTTTTTTTATGTTCTACACCTCCAACATTATCGGAGCCTTTAGTATGTATTACTAATACGTTCACGCCAGTTCTCTCTAGTCTTCTCGCACTTCCATTTTGCATCCCTGTATCTTCTAACATTCAAATTGTTGTTCAGAAATTAAGTGTTTTATGTGTCCGTATCCTGTATGTTTATAAAATCAACATTTATTATGTACCTGTATGTCAGAGCTCCGCTCAACTTTTTTTTTGGTAAATTTTCTAAAAATTAATTCTAGCTAGATCTATATATCATTTAAAGGTATCGAAAGTAATGTTATAAAGCTTAAGGATTTATATTTTATTTTTTAGTAATGTAGATAGCGTAGATAGTTTTTGAAGAACAGAAGAACAAACCAGCTGTATTAATAAATATTTGGTACATGTTGTGTTAACACACAACGCCATCTAGTCCCAAGCTAAGCTTGAGAGCTTGTGTTATGTGTACTAGACAACTGATATTAATACATGTATACTTTTTTATTGTTAATACATATAATATGTACTTAGAAAACACCCAAACTCTGAAACAAACATGTTTGTTGTAGTTCAGTGACTGCTACAGCCCTTAGATACTTTACGCTGTGGGAGACCCACGCTTCGGCATGAATCCATTCAATATACTCGACCGAAGTGATACCACGGCCTCACAGAAAACCGGTGTGAAACAGCGCCTGCGCTGTGTTTAACCGAGTGAGCGAGAATAACGGAGGCCCATACCTCATCCCCTTTCTCCCATCTCCCAACAAACATAAAAATATAAAAATAAAATACAGTCGAATTGAGAACCTCCTCCTCTTTTAAAGTCGGTTAAAAAAGACGTTACAGTGTTTTACGTACAGTTAAAGACTTACGTACAGTTTTAGACACCTGTTTTTTTCGAGGGGGAGCCACGTTCGGCATGAATGGACCGGGTCGACCGTAGTGATACCACGATCGGGGGATCCCTATCCCCCAGAGACCGGCAATGTACTTGTGATGCCTCTGGTGTTGCGGGTGTCCATGGGCAGCCGTAATCGTTTACCATCAGGCGGTACGTCTGCTCGTTTGACCTATTCAATAAAAAATAAATAAAGACACCTAGGTCTGGATTAATCAGGTAATTTTATCAGTATGATAATGTTCTTCTAGCTAATTTCAGCCACAGTAGTAATACCCAAGTGTGTGCGTAAACACAGGTGCACAACTGATCCCTCAGTCTCATAATTCGATGTAACGGTTATCCTACACGCCTGGGGAAATATCAGGCGCAGGAACGACGGCTATAGACAGTCAACAAAGCAGGATAACATCCTTGCAAAGAGAAGAAGAATAAAATGTGAAACAATAAACTGACCCTTGTGTACGACGTGGTATATTAGGCTCAAATTCCTTTCTAAAGAGAAGTATATGTCCAGTAGTTGAGTTTTAAAGACTGTTGAAGGATGATGGATACACAGCCGTGTACATGAGCTGTGTTTGTTACCCATTCAACTTCTACAGATTGCTCCTCTTTGATCTATATAAATAAAATTACACGCCCTGACTGATTCATCAAAGCAGCTATGAACAGAGGCTAAAATCTCCAATTTTGAGTTGATTTGATTTTTAGATTTGATTATTTTTTGGAAATTTAATCCCACATGGGACAAAATAAACAATTGTATAGAATTTCATCATTTTTAAAGATAAAAACGACCAATACGACCTTCAAACCTTCAATAAAATAGCGTACTCCTTCTTAAAAGGCCGGTAACGCACTTGTAACGCCTCTGGTGTTGCGGGTATCCATGGGTGGCGGTAATCGCTTACCAACAGGCGATACGTCTGCTCGTTTGCCCCCTATACAATAAAAAAAGTAAATCTAAAATAATTATGCAAGCTAAAACAACTAGCTGAAACTTCAAATTCGACAACTATTCATTATTCAATGTTTATACAAGTCTATAAACCTGCTATCAGCTAATGTTTAAGGAGATAGTGCGGAAATATGAGCTTACTAATAATATTTGAACTACTACAACAAAACATACGTAATAGTTTATTCAATATTGAACCATAAACAAATTCCATTTAGAATGAAATCACAATAATAGATATACAGAGCTCTACCATAAACAATAATTCACTTGTCCCGATCTCGAATACCTCGCAGAACCCGATCCTATCCCAGACCTTGAAAACACCGTCTTAACTATCAATAGACACCACGCACGAGAGAGACGACTACAGTCTCGACGATAGAGTGAAAGGGACGGGATAATAACATAAGAAATGCAAGGTCGGCGGGCAGTGGGTCAGCTCGTCTAGCCCACGTCTAGCACACACACTATTGCGATAGTAGCGATAGAAAGAAAAGAGAGACGAAGAATGTATTTATTTATTTATTCAATAAACAATGTCTTATAAAACAACCAATTATTTATCAACAGTTATTAATAATAATAATTAACAAATAATTTTAGATCTTATCGGTATCTTTTTTTTTAAAAGAGTATAACTCGGCTGTTGGTTCAAATTGTATGACGGAATACGATGATTATTGAAATCCTGGAAAAGTGATGAGAGGCATTCTCTCTTAAATCACCATTCCAAAATTTTATACACTGGTACCCAATAGTATTTACCTATGCTATTTAATATTTGGGTCAGCAGTCATTGACACTTATCAACAAATAATCAACAGCCAGCTTTTCCTTTTACATAAAATGGCCTTACCATGATGACTCTACTCTGCCTGATGATTTAATCAAACAGTGGTAATTACCTTATTCATTAGGAATGCAGACAATGCAATAACGCAGCGTGATGACCCATACTCTGGCGGTATAGTAGTGCTTATGCATCATTGAGTCTCCGGTGTCGCACTTACAAACGAAACACGACAGCACGAACGCTGACATTTTACGTTGATTTTCTGTGCGAGAGTAGTACCGCCCCGGTCGAGCCAGCTCAATCATGCTGAAATCAGCGTGGCTCAATCTACTCTACTTACTACTCTTACTAATACTTTAGCTTTTTCTCAATCCGTTTTTGAAGAGAAGAGAGAGTTCGAACAGAAAGAGATAAGAGTACATTATTTAAACGTTTCCTTTAACAGCTATAATATATCAAAGACAAAAGCATTTCATTTGTTATTTTACCACACGACATTATAAAACATAATATGGCCTCTCAACATGAACGCGTCACTACTTCAAATTAAACATTACAATACAAATTAACCTACTTACACATGGTCAAACGCTTTGTAAATCTTTAGTAGCGCCATTCAAATGAACTGTGTTTAGCGTGTCTCAATGCTGTATTATGTGATATAATTGTCGGTAATTTAATAGTCCAGCAAACGCCATATTGGTCTTCAAAAACTTAGACAAAATGCTTTTGTATCATTTAAACAAAAAAATTATAAAGGTTGATGATGATGATGATGATGAAGATAAATGTTGATTAATTAGTTTTTGTAAACTACGAGTATTTTCATTTGTCCCTTCTAAAAATCGTATATCTAGAGAAATAAGTGAAAGTGAAGTGTCTATTTGTAACTTCAAATAAATAGGTTTTAACTGAATGCATACGGAAGTGCATACGAGACTTACATTTTTTTTGTCTGTCTGTTTATTTCGAGTAATTTCTGGAATAGCTATACCAATTTTGACGGGGTTTTCAATGATAGCTGTTATTACAAGAAGTAACTTAAGCTACTCTAATTTTAGAATACAAAATATTTTGGGAAATCAAATATCTAAGAACGAAATTAAAACTAATGAAATAAAAAACAATATAAAATTCAAATCCAACAAAGCTCGCGGATAATACCGGAGCACAACTAGTTTCCAGTAAGAGTTAGCTTATGGCAGGCGGCCGGACTACAAAAGAAACCAGTTAAAACTGGTTTGTATAACGTAGTTACATAGCTAAGTTACATATCTCTAAGCTTAAATGTAAATAAAAGTTATCCAAATATTTAATCATCACCACCATCAACGATCAACAAAATTGATAATAAAAAACTCTAACATATATCTCTAAGATTTTCAAGCTAACTGTACCTCACACTAGTCGCGTCACTACACACGTTCAGCGCATATGTGTGTGTGATAGTTGCGCGGGAAACGCCCGCCATTGTACCTCGGTAAACATAAGATTATGGGATTACATATGTTACATTGTCTAGAGGAAAACCATGTTGTTTTGGCGGAAATATTTACGCAACAATATGTTAGTAAGTTTCATGCACATTCTATTATAATATTGTGTGTATTGGGAAAGTTTCTTGACGTAAATTTTACATTAGTATTATTTTATTTGACATTGACAGCAAAGGAATCATTTCATAAAGTATTGATATAGAATGAATAGAAATCTACCAAAACCCCATTTCCTTATTAAAAATGATGTCGTCTACTTCACATTACTATTTCAGATGGTCTCCAAAACCGAATGAATTTCAAATACTATTATATTAAGTGTAACCTAAACAGAAAATTATGTACGTTTCTAAGCCAGCCTGCTATTTACTATTTGTGTTTGTTTGTGCATATTCAAATCTAAAAAGCACGCCGTTATTGAGGCGGTAAGACCCGTTATAGAGGATTGGCTCGAGACGGGAGTCTCTCATACCGGCTGACGCAGGTGATCACTGGAAAATAATGTTTTGGAGATCACCTGCGTCTGATCCGTAAAGAGCCAATGCGTGAGTGTCACCACTGCAATTACTAGACACGGGGCTACACACGCTGGCAGAATGACCGGCGTGCGGGGAGCTGAGGCGTGATTTCGTGGCGGCCCATGACTGCGGCAATGTTGCGGAATATGGAATAATGCTTGCGAAGGAGACGGCGGAGTGGGACCTTTAAGAGTTTTAAGAGAGTTCTAAACCTCTTCCGGTCCTCTAGGCCCGGGACCAGCCCGGTACCGCAGACGACCCAAGCGCCGGAGGTCGCAGAATAATCTCCGTCCTACATGAGCGCAAGCCTAAGAGTGACAGGTGAGTCCACCGTCACGCTAGCAGAAGCAGGCCCGGGTAGTAGCGCGAACGCTGTGAAGCGCACATCGGTGATCCCACACAGGAGGGGGTTACCTAGAAACCGTAGGTGGCCTCCTCTCTCTAATTACTCTAAATCACTATCACTGTGTAATATGTGTGGGGGAACGGGTGCTATGTTCCACCCAACACAAAGGGAGGATCCTTCGACCAGGCGAGGTGATCATCCTGGCGGGCTACTGCCCAACAGTTCATGTTGGGATGTTGTATATATGATAATCGGCTCGAGAACTTTAATTCTGCGATTCAGGATTGGTAGTTTCTTCGTATTGTAGGTTACTCCGTAATTATTTTTTTTTATTGAATAGTGGGCAAACGAGCAGACGTATCACCTGATGGTAAGCGATTACCGCCGCCCATGGACACCAGCAACACCAAAGGCCTCACAAGTGCGTTGCCGACCTTTGGGGGATGGGAAAGGGGGGGAGGGGTTAGGGAATGGGCCTCCGGTATCCTCACTCACTCGGTGAAACACAGCGCAAACGCTATTTCACACCGGTTTTCTGTGAGGCCGTGGTATCACTCCGGTTTGCCGACCCATTCATGCCGAAGCATAGCTCTACCACGGTAGTTCAGTGTAACTTCGGTAGATGGCGCTATAGTATGTTATGTTGTATGTGGAGGTCGCCACATCTGTAACTGAATATTATACAATTAAGAAGTTAACTAGGAAGTCTTAAACAGGAATGTAGTTATAAGAGAACGTTTTTGTTAGAGAGAGAGTTAGAGAGAACAAAGAAGATCTAGTGACAAGGATTGAAAAGGGCATGCTTCGATGGTATGGTCATTTAGAGAGGATGGATGATAGAAGATTCACAAAAGGTGTTTATAAAGTAAATGTGTGTCGGAAGAGGTCGTCCACGGCGAACATTTACCGACCAAATTGGTGATGTTCTTAAAAAAAGTAATGTAAAGAACACCAAGAACCGACGAGCTGAGGGAGAGGATAGTACCATCAATAACTGCAAACATTGCAGCGATTGATGGTACTGCTATAATCAATTGTCTCTGCCTACACCTCTGGGAAAAAGGTGTGAATGTAAGATGATGATAAAAAGCTTACTATTCAAACGTTTTCCTTATAAAATTTTAATAAATTCGTTTCAAATTCTACTAAAACACACCCAACTTTGGCCAAATTTGCCAAATCTCCGTAGAATTTTTCTTTCTTTTGTAACATCTCGGACTGTTACTTTAATTTTCAGTAAAATTAATCCAAATCTGTCCAGCAGTTTTCTAGCAGTATTTAGTAAACTATACTCTTTAATCATACTATCCTTGATGAAGCAACAGGCAGATATTCGATAGGTGGTGTTTAAAACAAGAGAATTTCAAACAACGTTAACTTATGTGGTTTGTGTGGGGAGATTAGACGATACTTGTGGTTAGGGGTAATCAACGTGAGGTTTGTTTGTGTGTTCTTGTGAGTTTTAGGTTAACCGTAAACTTGAACGCTTTAGTTAAATTTGTCGTTCAGTTTCGAACGATTTGTAACCTATTGTAATGCTTTCTTACTTGTAATAATGGTCACAACAATTTTAATATAATTTGTAATATTGTTGAGGGTAAATAAAATTCTTATTTTTTTAGTGCCTAAATGAAAGTTTACTGACCTATCAGTCTAGTTATAAGCAAGTCTGACTGATAACAAAACCGTGATGGGAAAAAAATGTGGTGCTGTCTTTGGGGACTACCGATAGAAGAGAAAACTAAGTAATTTGTGGATTGTATCGTCGAGGACACGTGCAGTGACGATGACGCGAGTTTTTCGCTTTTTGTTCACCCAAAAAGTACACATATAAATACAGTATACATATAGCTCATGGAAAACGTTGGGTGCTGATATACGAGGTTCCTGATTTTTGTTCAACCAAGAAGTGATAAACGCACTTAAAGAAGTTTTCACTTAAAATAAATAAATAAAAATCGGTAAATTTGAAAATAAAAATATGGTCTTGGTTACATTAAACATGGTATTCAAATTTGTTATTATAAAATTCTCAATTTCTTTCGCAGCCAGCCTGAGCTAGGCGTAAATATGTAATTATTTACCGAACTTCCATAGCTGTTTGTCAATCTGTAAAAGATCTCGGCTTACATCTCGATTGCACACTACACTTGTGTGAGCAAGTCGCAAATACCAGAAAGGTAATCTTCGAGTACTTTATCGCTTGAAAAAATCCTAACCGTCAAAAACCAAGAGTATGCTTGTGCAAACCCTTATCTTCTATGGTGACGTGTGCTGTTATGACCCGAATGCAGAGCTCCTCGATAAATTTGATCTTCTACATTTATTCATAACCTCCGTAAATATCTGCGACCCAACCCAGGAACAAACTGTCCTGCATATTATTTTTGAGTGCCCCATATTCGGGGCCTAAAGACGAGGCTTGAGAACGTCTTGGGGTACAGCTGAAAAAGGAAGAGGTACACCAACTAATAAGCGATGGAAAAACGAGAAACAAGTTTCTGCGCTTCGCTAAAATATCTGTAACAAAGTGATAGAGCAAAACAAGTGAAGTCAACTGCTTTTTTTTAAAGAATTTACCAAAAATGAAATCAAAGAATACAGCAAACTATGACAAAGTATGCAGCCAAGGACCCTTGTCAAACAAGAGGTGTACAGTATATTTATACAAAAAAAAGCCTTAATATATGACCATGTATCCTCTTTTCGCTCGCAGCTAAACTGGCTAACAATTCGTCGTTGTCGAAAATCATGAGCGCTCACTGTCTTATAGTCTATCTGAAATTCTATCACTAAACACGCTATATTTAAACACCCACTTTCATCTTTTACGCAGCAATCGCGATAGAAACCTACGGTCCTCTAATAAGCTTCGTAGTACGTTTCCTACGTCTGAGTTTGAGATGGATAACGTCTCATACTTCAATTGGCTCGTCCTTTATTTTATAATTCGTTCTTCTTTGTAATGAGCTCCCTCTCGAAATCAGGATGGCCCCAGACTTTTTTAATGTAAGCAAAAATAAAGCAGTAAAACAATTTGCGAAATCATCTTCCTCATTATTGTCGTCTACTATTATTATTGATATCTCTATGCGAATATAATGAATGAAACTGAATATTGGACGTCGGTACTAGCGGTTGCGAGCTAGATTTAAATTTCGTTTTTAAAATATAATACTCTATTTGTTCATATAATTTATTTGCTTACAAATACTAGTGTGTTCTATAAACGATTATACAGTATTACTAAGACGTATAATATTCTTTAATCTTCAACAGACTTAATGATAAAAGTGCATAGCGGATCAGTGGAAAAAATCTAGCCTTTAATGTAAAATAAAAAAGTCAAAACTAAGTCAAATATAAAGTTGATCATCGTAAGTGCCAAGTGAAAACCCGTGTAGTGATTCTGAAAGCATTAAGTATATATTGACTACAACGTCATCTGTTGTCGAATAGAATAAATCCAAAAATACCTCAACACGGACCGACCATCTCATCGTTAATAATACAAATCCATCGACAGGCAGATTCCCACAATGGCAAACTGCGCGGCCTGTGATAAATTCGTTTCTTCCGAGGGTGTCGTTATATGTTTTAAGTGTACAAAAAAAACATTTTTCGTGTGTTAACATGACAAGGGCAAATAGGGAAGGGCAATTCCAGGACTGCAGAGGAAAGCTTGCGAAGGAACACGATCTAGAATCTAAAGATCTAGAAGGAGGGTAAGAGTACTCCTGTTGGCTCATATGACTCATTCCAGTCTGCCACTGGCTCTGCGGTTAGAGATTAATAGCAAACTGTTGACATTATCTGCGAGCTGACGCTAATGAGAGCGGAGGTAAGAGAGATGAAGGAGGATATGAGAACAGAGCTACGGGAAATTCATCTCAAAATAAGTGACGTTTGGACGCTATGGTTGGCCATAGCTGCATCCAGAAAAAAAGGTGGAATACCAGGAGAGTCGGTTGGAAAACCTGGAGACGAAGCAAATATATGTATTTGGTTATGTGTAAAATTTTAAGTGTATGATATGTATATTATGTTTGTTCGATATTTTGTTTAGTTTTTATTCGCAGACAAAATTACAACCAAAATGCACATACTTCGTGCTTTTCGGTATCACCCAAAAGTTGACTGGCAGAGAATGTGAACCTATTAGATTGAAAACTAACCTATATAAACCCCTTTTCAATGTTAAACATTTCTGTCCTAAAGAAAATTGAGAAAAAGAATAAGATGATTATAATTCTTAACTTTATTGTCACATAAATATGTTATACTTTATAACCTCTTTCATCGAGCTTAACAAATCAATAGACTTTTGACATCAATCATCGCCCCGTTTCATTAAAATTGAAAGGCGTGTTAGTAACATAAGTACAAAGAAACAACGAATCGCCATTTCCACGCAACCTGATTAACATCAAACCAAAAGCTCAATAATACAATCAACCATTTCCCTCCTTTGCTGAAATACAAAAACATTCAGGAATTAAACAAACACTGTAAATTAAAAAGCGTATATATAAAAACGAGACCGCATATCGTAATTTAAAACGTAATGACGTTCCGTTTCGCAGGACGACTCAACGAAAATTAAACATGCTTTGCAGTGTGCCAGTTAAAATTATTTTTTCTGCTTACACAGCCCACTGTGTCCGCTGCCATACATACGATAAAAAAAGAAAAAGACACTAATACAAACACGCGAATCCATCATGTGAACAACAAAATAACAACACATACATGTATATTTATACAACACAAGGGCAACATCTACGATGCACTAACGCAAAAAGAATGCACTCGTACACACACGCTTGCAACAAATATCACACACTTGTAAAAAATTTGGTGTTCCTATAATCAAAATTTTACTCAAGTGTGCGTAACGTCATTCCCACGCATGGATAATGTGTTAACATGCTAGTTCTACAAACAACATTTTCTCATTCAATTACCAGTCTTAATGCTCTTTCATAAAGTTTAAAATCCAAAAATGTAATTTAATGATTGGGTTGCATTGCAGTTGCATGTGTGCTCGAGCGATTCGTTCGTTTTGTTCCTTTTTTAAATTTCACCGTTTAGTTCAATCTATTTATTGGTTGGTAGACATGTGTGTGTTGCGGTCATGTGCACACGAGCGGTTAACATGCTAGTGTGTGTTCGCGAAAGTGCGTAGAAAAATGGCGGGATATAATTATATATGATTTTTAACTAGCAAATTACCTGTCGGAGCTTGTTCTTTTGTTATTATTGCGCAATTCCACTACATAATGGAGTGATTACGAGCTTATGAAAGTTAAACCACATCGAATAGCAATCAACTGGTATCAGTTAGTGTTTCGTTAAAGACACGTCGAGAATTGTACTCTGTTCTTTGAAACGTAGATCAAAAGATTAAGATTGATCAGGTTTCTTAGTGTAATTTCACTCAGAATTTTAATATTGAAATAAAAATTTGACAAAAAGAAGGTACTTACCATAAGTTTTACCACTTGGAAAATTTAACATTTTAAACATTTCAACGAATATGAGACTTGGAAAATTCCGGAAAAAAATAGAAAAGTAACTACACTTATCACAAGTTGTTTCTCGCTATTATGAACATTCTCGAAATAAACTATTATTTTAAACTTAAAACATATTTTAATCACTTATGAATTAGTATTTTCGATTATGAGTAATTACATTTCCTGGTTTCTGTATCATAGAAAATAGTTGAAGCACAAAAGTGCTGCAAATAGTTCTATTGCGTTTCAATTACCAGCAAAACGTACATTTCAAGTGGTAATAATAATTATGTAGTTAATCATACAGGTAAATGAAGCCTGGTATATTGCTAGACTGACGCTTAGCCCGTATGTACGTATGTTAGTTTCGGAAATGTAGATAGATAGATAATACTTTTTTGGTGTACACACCAGGGGTTACAAACAATGTACAATCAAAAAAGTTAACAAAAAAGAAAATGTGATGAACAAAGGGTGGCCTTATTACTTATTGCAATTTCTTACAGACAACTTTTGGATGGACAGGTTTCAGGTTTAAGCTGGTGCAGGGTATTTAAGTACGAAAAAAACGTATTTACGTGTAGGATAACAAAAATATTATAAATTGAATCAATAAAAATACGAAATGCTAATAATAAAAGCAAATAAATTAAAAAAAAACCACTGTACTTATTAATATTTTAAATCGATCTCCAGAAGCTTGTAAATCTATTCATTCGACATTTTTAAAAGGTGCGTGATGTTACAAGAAAATATCTATAAAACTTTTATTGATTAATATTATTTAATAATTACTAATTTAATAAGTATTTTCACTTAAAATAACGCCTCGTCAACTAAACATATCTATTAAATAAAAAAATGGTTATTGTAACAAATATATTTTTATTTAAAAGTAATTAAAATTCAGCGCTGATAGTGTTAAGGTTTTGTCAACGTATTCCTTAGATCAAATGAGGACAATTATCATCATGAATCAATGGTAATTAAAAACTAAATATAATCTCATGGTGTACCTTTTGGAAGCAGAAGCCAATTAAATTAGAACAATGACGAAATTCCGATTAAATTATATGAAAAAAAGAGACAATGCAAAAGTCGAATGATCTTTGCAACTACATTTAGAAGGATCTCGAATAAGGAGTTTTCGATATGTCGAATGCTGATAGAACATTATAATGTCTTCTATTTGGCGTTACAATGTCACTTACTGCTAGTACACGTGTTTCCCTCCGTCTAAGAGACCGAGTCCTTCAAGCGTGGCGTGAAAAAGGATCTCACTAGGCCACTATAGTGTGGGTCACCATGCTGCATTGTTCGCATTTCGAATGAAGATAGTAACCATCACTCTTGGATTCCACCCAAAATTCCATCAGGCAGAGTACAGCATTTTACCCCGTTAAAGCCGGCCCGTTTGTGCTGAAACCAGCGTCGCTCTACAACCTGTCAATAAAGTTGTTGATTTCAAATTGTATTTTCGAATTTCCCCGACCATAGATAATATAACGAAAAGTAATTTGTTTAGTTCAGGGTTAATTATAATACTTTTGCCTTTTCTTCTCATCTGACCAACGTGATATAGTAGTCCGAAACCGCATTTCTAAGGACAGGCCGATGTTCAGCAGTCGACTGTTACAGGCTGTTCTTGTGATGATTTGTGATGTGATTTAGTTCTTCTATTTCTAGTGTAGAGTATTCCCCTAAATTTGGATATAAAATTTAACTAGTATGGCCCAGCTCGGTCCAGTTTGAACTGGTAACAACCGGTCTATTCCCGAATTGGACACAGGTGTGCATTAGTGCACACGAGGAGTGTGTTTGTGTGCGTGCCCGGTGAAATGCAACCCGTTCTTAGGAGTAGAATGCAGTGGTGTGCAACTAAAATGAAATTTTGGCAATTGGTTCATGTATTATATTTAACTCTTATCCGTGTAGTGACGGATTAAGAATACGGAGTGTTAACAGCCCTCGTGAGAGTCTAAAGGCGCGAATCCACCTAATATGTTAGCAATTTCAGTGTCTCCAACTGCTTGTAACTCTTCAGATAATCGCCAACTTTTGTTTCCATTGTGTCTACACCGAGTCGCTTACAACTCGCCAATCAATTAACAACTGGATTGATTCGTTCGTCCACGTGTCAGGCATGTTTCTTTTTGTTTCCAACCAAGCGTCTCCACAGAGCCAATAAATATCTGCAACAAGCGTATTCTTTTGATGTTTACCGCCAAAAACAGAAACACGGTGCCCAACATTTATTATTTTTTGTTGCCAACACGAGGAAATTACAGAAACTTTCTTCTTCAATTGTAAACCTTCCTTCTTAGAAGAGACCTATGTCCAGTAGTGGACAATTAAATACTAATGATAAAGATTATACTTAGGTATAGCTGAGATTGGTTTCCTATTTAGTCTATCTTTAGAATTAATTAAAGATGCTTATGATTTATATTAGAATACTAGCTGACCCACGCAACCTCGTTTGCGTCTTATATTGCCCGTAGCGTGAAAATTTTTCCCGTTTTTCAAACATTCTTCATTGGTGCTCCGCTCCTATTAGTATTAGCGTGATGATATATAGCCTATAGCTTTCCCCGATAAATGGACTATCCAACACTAAAAGAATTTTTCAAATCGGACCAACGGTTCTTGAGATTAGCGCGTTCAAACAAACTCTTCAGCTTCATTAGTAGTAGTTATTAGATTAGTATAGATAAGCCAATAGGGAAACAAGCTCATAAATAGATGATAAAAAAATAACCCAATGACCCTAAAGTCAGAGGGGAAGGTTAGAAAAAGAAAGGTGAAAGGAAGGGAGAACACGTGATACTTGTTAGAACAAATTGAAAGTTACGCCACTCGTGTTGCGAGTATTTAGAGGTATAGATAGCACTTCGATATCAAGAGTGGAAAACACGTTAATTTTTATAAAATAACTTGACATCAAGTGCTAGTAGGTTAATATAAAAAAAAAAAACAACACAACTGCGCTTTGAAAACCCGAAGATGACTTACAAATAATCATACAAGAGTTTACGTTATTTTTGTGTACTTCTAATAACAGTACGTTTGATTAAGCGTGGTCCTAAGAATTTCTGTGGAAAAAACAAGTGGATTTTTATCTACAAAAATACATTTGTAATACACTTAAAACATACAAAGACAACTATATTTAAAAAACAGCTAAAGCGAGCTTACAATAGCAGCTCACTCTTTTTACTAATCTCTCAAAACAACTACTATTAAAACCAAAATCCAACCAAAAAATACATACCAACCTTATTTTCATTAAAACAATTGTAAAAAGTTTGCAACACCTGGCATAGAGTAATGTAACGCGGTAACAGGTCTCGGGCGGCCATTTTGTTCACTTTTTTAATGCTTTCGAATTTCGGGTGCCTAGGACAATGACCCCGCGGGCCCTGTAGGATTGGCGCATAGGGTTTGTAGTTGCATCGAAAGTTTTAAATACGTTAGGGCTTCGAGGCATTATTATTACCTAATGAGTGTTTAAAACTTCGTGGGAAAGTTGAGATGACGTTGTTTTAATATGAAGATAAGATTACTGATATATAAAAATGAAATGCAAGTAATTTTTGCAAGGTTTCGGGTAATTTGATGGATTTTTTACAGATTCTTAAGGAAAAACATTGTAATGTCATGCAAAATTTAGCTTGTTAATATTGTTAAAGATTTGGAATATCGTTTGAACCAATATTTAACAACACTGTTCATATAATTGAAACAATATTTGAGTTTTTTTCGGAAGACGGTCCCCATTTCATGTCATCCACATTTCACATATTTTTTTTCATTAATTTCATCACGACGAAGACTTGAAGATTCGAAGACTAAAAATACTTGACATTGGCCGGATACTACCTAATACTTTTCCCAATCATGTTTTCTCTTCACCACATGGTTGCCAATAAGAGATTGCCTCCGAGCGATGAGGCCGCCACTTGAACTCACATACCTAATTTTCAGTCCTTTTGTAATTACGTTAATTGTACAATATATTTATTATTAGTCTTTATTTTTGATGTTATCTTCAAACTGTATTGTTGTGGTGATGGATTAAGACTTCAGAGTGTCTCCGTATCATTCCGAAGGGCTCGTAAGAGCCGACTAAGGGAGCAAACTACGCAAGACAACAAACCCGTCTAATAGGCTGGTATGGTAGACCAGAAACTCTTCTCTAAAGGTAGTCTTATCCTCTACATTGAACTATAAAAGGTTATTGATGTAATGTGAATCTATACTCAACTCAATTTTACCGTGGGAGAGCCACGCTTCGGCACGAATGGGTCGGCTCGACCGGAGTGATATCACTGCCTCACAGAAAACCGGTATCAAACAGCGCCTGCGCTGTTTTTCACCGAGTGAGTGAGGATACCGGAGGCCCATATCCCAACCCCTTCCCCTAAACCCCTTCTCATCCTCCATAGGCCGGCATTCCGCACTTGTGACGCCTCTGGTGTTGCGGGTGTCCATGGGCGGTGATTCCATAAAAAATAATAATATTAATAAACTTGTGAAATAAGCCTGCGTTTAACTGCTTGGGATTAGTTTGTTCAATAAATTGACATATTTCTTTTTTTATGCATGAACCTGTCAAAATGTCTCTGCTCTGCCTTGAAGAGTGGTGGTCATGACACTCATTGTGAATGCAGACAACGCAACATAATGACCCACACTTTAGTGGCCTATAGAGTTGCTTCAGCATCATTGGGCCTTCGGTCGCAGAATCACTGATGGAACATGGCAGCACGAATGCTGTCATGTTAGGTTGATCTTCTGTAAGAGGGTATAACCACCCCAGTCAAGATCGAGAGAGAAGACAGTCCTCAGATCAGATCAGCATGGCTCTACTTTTAAATTAATTTGTACTTTATGTAGCCATACATTTGACTGCCTCGGTGGCGTAGTGGTAGCATATGCGACTGCTAAGCTTGAGGTCTCGTGTTCGATTCCCGGGTCGGATCAAATGTTGGTATGATCTGCAAATATTTGTTTCGGAGTTTGGGTGTTTTCTATGTATAATATGTATGTATATAAGTATTTATATCAGTTGTCTAGTACCCATAACACAAGCTCTGCTTAGCTTGGGACTAGATGGCGTTGTGTGTTAGATTTCCGGAATATTTATACAATGGGTACAGCAAGTTTATGATCATTTATAGTATAAAATGTATGTATATCACATTTTTTTTAAAACATTTAAATTTTATACGAAAAAAATCCACACAAATTATAGGGAGATTATTAATCATTAAATGAAGTATCAAATAAGTTCCACTCACGCATGTTTATTTAAAGCGATCACCACTTTGGGAAATTTCCTTGGGCGGAAATTTCCCAAAGTGGTTACGATTTTAATGACAAGTGGGAAGTATTTAAGGCCTATTTGCGGATGGGTGGCACTTGACATTACAGGGATGTTCAGAGTTGTTTGTGCCGAAGTTATGGAAAATTCCATGACCTAAATTTTATGATTGGTTTTTGAATTATCAATAATGTAATCCCGGGGCGGAATACCTAGTAGTGAAAAGATGTAAATGTAAGCATATCTATATGAACAAAAAAATAATCGCCAAATGTGTTGCTACTCAGCCAATACAGTTATTTTTTTGATATTTTCGTTAAGGTACAAAGAAGGTTTTTAAGGCGAGAAAAACCGTTAAAATTGCGAGGGAAATAGTAAAAATAACACTTGTTTATGTTTAAAAGCTATGTCTAGTGCAGGCAACTATGTGTAAGATATGTTTGGAGGCCAGTGATCAAAAATGGTTGATACCAATTTTATGTTCGACCAGAGTGGTTTCATGTAAAATAAATTCTCTAAACATTAACAGTCGGCATGAAACAACGAGTTTATTCAAATCCTCTGAGAGTTTGAAACTACTGTAATAGCTGTGTGCTTTGGTAATTTAGTGGTTTACTGCGAGAGTGAATTACAACTAAAAACGTTATGCATCGTTCATTTGAAACGAAACATATATATGTAAATATACCAAGTGTAAGTAGTCATATATATATACATTGGTACATGTCGGTATTTTTGACTGCCTCGGTGGCGCAGTGGTAGCGAATGTGACTGCTATGCATGAGGTCTCGGGTTCAAATCCTGGGTCGGACCAAGTGGTTGTGTGATCTACAAATATTTTTTTCGGAGTTTGGGTGTTTTCTATGTATAATATGTATGTATTTACAAAAAAAAGTATATATGTAATCATATCAGTTGTCTAGTACCCATAACACAAGCTCTGCTTAGCTTGGGACTAGATGGCGTTGTGTGTTAGATGTCCGAAATATTTATTTATTTATTTATTTATATATAGTAGTAGTCACTCACACTTGGTGTATGTAACCAATGCGTGTGGTGATATATTTAAATACAGAGTGCCACCTGTCCTATTCGTCACGTGGGTGTCTTTAGAACCGACTAAGGGAGCAAATTACTACAAGGAATGCATTACAACTGAACTACACCTAAAAGAAAAGGAAATCTTGATGCAGGCCGAATGCCAACCCATCTGGTAAGCGTGGTATAACAGACTGAAAGCCACTATTCTAAGGAGAGTATAAGTCCAGCATTAGATTGCAAAAGCTTTTAATGATGATAAGGACTTGAACTGAACCACTCCTTTCAGTTTCTTCCGGAAGATTTCTTTCTTATTTTCTGTTACATACAAGTACACACAAACTGGTATTTACATATATAATAATAATAATAATAAAGCCTTTTATTCGGACAACAGATTTACAGTTTGTTTCTTAAACTAATTCACTATAATATATGTATTTTTTTTTCCATTTTAAATTATTCACGTATTTGATGCTTCTTTACTTTCTGTAAGTCCGTTTGCCAGTTGGCAAAGGCCTCCTCCAACTTGCTGCAACATAGATTTTTGATCTTCTGTGACTGTTTTCGCAATTATCGTAATTTTCGTAATTGTCGTAATTGTTTTCCTGTGTTGTTGGAGGGTTGTGGTCTTCATCCCCCACGAGGACCAGTCGGCTTGGGGGAGGTTTTGTTATTTCTTTTGTTTGGTTTTCGTAGTTTGGTTGGATTATCCGTTTGCCGGTTGCTAATTGTATTGTTTTTTATGAGTGGGGATATCAGTGAGAGAGTTTGATCGGTTTCTCATCAAATCGAAGGCGTTTTTCCTGTTATATTTAGCAGAACTTATCGTTTGTTGCTTTTTAGGTTTAGTGGTGTACGTCGACTGTGGAGAAGTAGATACTTCTCTTTTCCTTTTGTCTGTGTTGGGTCCTTTAACTACTAGTTTATCATAATTCAGATAAGCAATATTTCCCTTTTTCTTCTCCTCTAGTAGCTGTGGTAGTAAAGCCTTTCTCTTTTCAATAACTTCCTTAGAATAGTCTTCCGATATATAGATTCTCTTTAAACTTTTTTTATTTTTTATAATTTGGTCTTTTTTCCACCCGTTTATAAATGATAGTAGCACAGGTCTCTGTTTGTTCTCAGCTTTATTTTTTCCTAGACGGTATAGTCTGTTCACTTCATTTTCTTCCACAGACAAATTTAAGTCTCTTTTAAAGATCTCCTTGACGCTTTGAAATAGTTCTAATATAGATTTCTCTCTCTCTTCTAAACCATAAATAACTATATTGTTCGTTTTCTTCTCTTTTTTTAGATATTCAATCTCGTTCTCCAGATTCCCAATTTTTTGTTTTAGTTTTTCATTTTCTTCAATCATAGGAGTTAGCTTCTCATCTATCCGATTCATTATATTCCTCGTAAGGGATTCTTTTAAATCATTTGTCTGTTTCTCCATTTCGATCTTCATTTTATCGAATAATAATTGAAATTGATCATCCATGTTATCGTATGAAGCTGTGTGGAACGAAACGTAAATGTGAATTGGTAGATGGTATTTATTTGTATTGGTAATTGGTAACACTCAGATTAGTTGTCAGCCTAGCCGACTGACAGTTAATGTTGTTTATTTTCCCGGCTGTCAGTTGACGTTGAGTGTTCAATAATTAATTCGATGATGTGTTCTAACCTTCAATGCGGACGTATATTTGAGCTTCACTTTTAAAGAGCGGGTCTTGAGAATATCCAAGGATTTTTTCTTATATGTCTTCCGATGTTAATTTGCTGTTGTTTGTTGCAATTCAGTTCTTTAAGGTGTAGCTTTAACTATTTTTAATAGGTGTTTTATTGACACGCACTTCACAGACTTGTTGACACTTCAACGACCGGAAACGGAAATTTACATATATAAGAAATATTAAATGACGGCCCGGTTGGTTGGCGGTCTTGCCAGCAAAGTCAAACCACACTAACGATTGTGGCTTTTATTATGTATGGCCCTGCTAAAATTACTCTAATCTATCTGATGGAAAGCATAAACAGATTCACCATACTCATTGCGAATGCAGCAATGCAGCATGGTTTCCTACACCATGGCGGCCTAGAAATGCTTCTGCATCAATGGCCTACGGTCTCTCACTCACCAACGAAACGGGACAGCACGAACGCTGTCATTTTACGTTGATTTTCTTTTTTGTTTTTAAGTGTTGTGTCGGTATAATGTATCTATGTGTGTAGTTAATAATATATAAGTATAGGGTGTTTTTTTAAGCTAGATAGAACTTTAAATTGTAAAAAGTAACACAAAAAATTAAATTTTGATGAAACTTTTTTTTTTATTTGTTTCAGTATACTCTGACAAATCATCATGAATAGACTCACGCTTGAACAACGCTACGAAATTATCCAAATTTACTTTGAAAATCAGCTCATTTTTGAAGAAATAAGGTCCGATGATGCCACTAGCGTGAAAACCGCACCATACGGTGCATTTTTCTGGATGTAATGGAGTCTGTAGGGTCTGTTGTGGATTGGTCTCACTCCATATGCGGCAATTTTGCTTATTAACAAACCCGTTAAGCCAAAAATGCGCCTCATCGCTGAACACAATTTTGCGATAAAACAGTCGTCTATAAGTTGCGCGAATCGACGACTGATTTTCAAAGTAAATTTGGATAATTTCGTAGCGTTGTTCAAGCGTGAGTCTATTCATGATGATTTGTCAGAGTATACTGAAACAAATAAAAAAAAAGTTTCATCAAAATTTAATTTTTTGTGTTACTTTTTACAATTTAAAGTTCTATCTAGCTTAAAAAAACACCCGTTATTTATATCAGCAGATCGGTTTTATAGTAAACTTACTATCTTATTTAACAATAAACTATTTATAAGCGAAGTCAAACAATTATTGACTGCCTCAGTGGCGCAGTGGTAGTATGCGACTGCTGTGCTTGAGATCTGGTTCGATTGCCGGGACGGATCAAATGTTTGTAAATATTTGTCTCAGGTGTTTTCAATTTATATGTATGTACTCACAAATAAAAAAAGTATATATGTATTTATATCATTTGTCTATTACCCATGACTCAAGCTCTGCTTAGGTTGGGACTAGATGGCGTTGTGTGTTAGATGTCCGAAACATTTATTGATGTATTATTATTAAGTTTTTATTTACCATAGACAAACTTTGTACACGTCATAAATTTATTCATTAATTTAAAAAAAGTATCGTTGGTTTCCTTACCACATATCACATGACAATATATCATCTAGCCACAGACAATATGTCATCCAGTAAAAAAAACAATTAAAACCACTACCATTGCAATATTAAAATTTTCACGGAAGGGTTAAAATCGTTTGTAACTTAACAAATTGGGAGGGTATTTTGGATGGCCACCCTACCCGTGGGCAGTGGGTGGGTTAGGACAAATACGTAAAAGTGGCCAAAGGTCGCTAATTCGATTCCCGGGCCACATATGTAAACATAGATTATGTAAAAACGGCCATGGGTTTTTATATAGGACGGTTCTTTAATGCACGAAAAGTTGAATTTTTTTTATAGAATATTCTAGCTTTGTTTTATTAAATAATATACTAAAATAGTAAAACCATGGCTGCTATAGCTACATAGGTATTTCGGTACACCTCTTTCTACATCTATAAATAATATAAAAAGAAATTGCTGCCGCTGTCTGTTGGATTAAATCTTTCACTGCAGTTTTCAGTAAGAGGAAGGTGTATATGTGTAACTAGTAATGCGGGCGACGCCGCGGGACGAAGCTAGTCTAGAAAAAGTAGCCTAAGTTATTCCTTATATCATCAGCTACCTATCAGTAAAAGTCCCGTCCAAATCGGTCTAGCCGTTCCAGAGATTAGCCGGAACAGACAGATAGACAAAAAAATTAAAAATATATTTTTTTGTATGTGTACCGTATATACATTCATATGCATGTAGTAGAAAGCGGTTATTTTAATATTACAAACAAGCACTCCAATTCTATTTATTTGTATAGATGTAAGTAAACTAACTGACCCACGCAACCTTGTTTGCGTCTTCTATTACTCATGGCGTGGAAATTTTCCCCAGTTTTTGAACCATTCTTCATTGGTGCTCCGCTCCTATTAGTAATAGCGTGATGATATATAGCCTATAGCCTGTCTCGATAAATAGACTATGTAACACTGAAAGATTTTTTTAAATAGGACCAGCGGTTCCTGAGATTAGTGAGATTAGCGCGTTCAAACAAACAAACAACCTCTTCTGCTTTATAATATTAGGAACAAATTCAGAACTGGTGACTAGTAAATTTATGTAAAACACTGAAACATCTAACCAATGTAATATATGGTAGCCAAATGCCTCTATGGCGCAGTGATACCGTATGCGACTGCTGTGCTTAAAGTCTCGGATCGGGCCAAATGTTTTTATGATCTGCAAATATTTGTTTCGGAGTTTGAGTGTTTCCGATATATAATATATATGTATGTATTTACAAAAAAGTATACATGTATTTATATCAGTTGTCTAGTATTCATAACACAAGCTCTGTTTAGCTTGGGACTAGATGTCGTTGAGTGTAAGATGTCCGAAGTATTTATTTAAAATAAATTGCTTATTTTGCCAGTGGAATACTTTGAAATACAAATTCTCTTCTTTTAGTCCATCTTAAAACAGGATAGCTTGAATTCTCGTAGACTTATGCCCTGGAATTACTTCGAAATAGAACCAAAGAAGTAAAAAGCAGAATTTAAAGGAGATCTATTTTTAATATGATTTATGAACTTATTTGGAGAGGCCTAAGTCCAGCAGTGGACTACGATAGGCTGATGATGATGTACTTCAAGAAAAATACATGACAACTTGGCCTATTACTCCAGTAGTTAATAATTCTGAATGCCGTCGACCTATTATGGGTTCGATTTCCACCCACGACAAATTAGGAACACAATGTATATATGTTTGTATGTGTGGCGACATCCACATCCATATAACACACACTGAACTACGAAGTAACGCACTACACGGAGTAACTACCAATCCTGAATCGCGCAATAGAAGTTCTCGCGCCGATTATCATATATACTACATCCCAACACCAACTGTTGGGCAGTGGCCCGCCAGGCATGATCACCTCGCCTGGTCGGAGGATCCTCCCTTTGTGTTGGTGGAACATGATACCCGTTCCCCCACAGTATGTTTAACAGCAGTATGATTAAATAAAACCTATTATATAGCTTTCTTCTCAGTTTTACTAGTTCACTATTAATATCCTCTTTTTCCTATAATTATTCTGTAGTAAAATCAACATACAAGTTATTACAAGCATTAATATAATCTGTATCTGTGCCAAATTGTATGCAGATCTCAGCCCTAATTGCAGTAAGATTAACAATTGATACAAGTACAATTAATCTATACTAATATTATAAAGAGGAAAGATTTGTACCTATTTTTGTATGTTTGTATGTTTGTAATGAATAGGCTCAAAAACTACTGGACCGATTTTAAAAATTCTTTCACCATTCAAAAGCTACATTATCCACGAGTAACATAGGCTATATTTTATTTTGGAAAAAATAGGGTTCCGTAAGATATTTGGGTTTTTCGGACACAAGGTGTAAAAATCAACCAGAAAAGTTACTTATTTTGCGAAAATTTTCATGCTACGGGCTATATAAGACGCAAACGAGGTTGCGTGGGTCAGCTAGTAACATAACAAAATACTACTATTTAAACAGAAAACCCGCTAAACCAAAGCCATTTTTTACATAAAAATGGCTCACATATCATGTGTGTAAACTTATAATTCACTTGGAGCGATCGTATATAAGCGAATCGGAACAAAAAACTTTATTGGTGTTTGAAACGACGCCTTAGGGCGACATCGATCGTGCTCCGTGTACCACCATGTAATGTGTAAGGTATAAATCATAAGCGGTAGCGATGAATACAGCGATTAATTCATAAACGCATACGTAGCGCTTTTCGTTAAAAGTATTTAATGTAAGCGACTGCGTCTGTACAACAAGATATATAATATATGTCTCTTATAAGATCGTCCAACGACCTGCTGAATGTTAGAAGCTGTTGGGCGTGGGCCACACAGGACCTGTTCCTGCGGAGAGCCTTGGGAAGGCATATTAGGTCATTTTTAAAGTTTTTTTGAGTTAAATGATGATGTAATCAAAAGTAAATAAATACTTCAGTCCCCCAATTAGTATCCATAATATAAGAATACGTTCTATGATTGGAGATAAGCAGTTTCTAGATTTCTAGATTATCTGTACTGTTAATTATTGAGCCAATTTGTCTAGGGATAGTGGCCTTTAGTCAAAGGTTTGATTGTAATCAAGGCGAATAATTGGGTGATAACAGAATTACGTGATATAAGACTACAAAACTCCATTTTTTAATCTTTAGATTAAAGTCTTCTGTAAGGCATAAGCATTCGTAGCACCAATAGTTCAATACCATTGACAGTTCTGGTCAAATTTGTAGCCACTGTTCCCATGAAAAACTAGCTATCAGTAATATTATACAAGAAATCAATGTTTTTTAGTTATTCATATTATAAGGCCGCGTTTCGCTCAATGCTTACACCATCCCCTAAATATGTGAACCAACCCCTATCTAAAATCGCTTGGAAATAAAACGCGTATAGAGATCTGCAGGAATTAGCTGGGCCGGCTGTACCCACAACTAATAAATTGCTAAATAATAAAGGTACCGACCTTTTTCCATGCAGGGTTAGCTAGCGAAAGGGATGTAGAGGAAAATTCTGTACATTCTATAAAAACATGAAATGGATTATCATAAATTGGTTTAGGCATAAGTTTATTTTTTATTTTTTTATTGAATAGTGGGTAAACGAGCAGACGTATTACCTGATGGTTAGCAATTACCGCCGCCCATGGACACCCGCAACACCAAAGGCGTAAGTGCGTTGCCTACCTTTGGGGAATGGGAAAGGGGATGGGGGGAGGGGTTAGGGTATGGGCCTCCGGTATTCTCACTCACTCGGTGAAACACAGCGCAAACGCTATTTCACACCGGTTTTCTGTGAGGCCGTGGTATCATTTCGGTCGAGCCGACCCATTCATGCCGAAGCATAGCTCTCCCACGGTTAATTGTTATAACTATGTTTTATTGGTGAAACAGAGTCCGAAGGTGAAATAATGCAGAAACATCTCAAAAGGCCGTTATAGTGTAGGTCATATAAGTATGGTGACCACTACTCTTGGATTCTGCTCATACTTAACATCAGGCTGAGTAGAGTTACTTTGGCGCGTTCATATTTATAAAAAGAAAAATACTAATCAATACTAATATTATGAAGCTGAAGAGTTTGTTTGAACGCGCTAATCTCAGGAACCGCTGGTCCGATTTGAAAAATTCTTCCAGTTTTGGATAGTCCATCTATCGAGATAGACGATAGGCTATATATCATCACGCTAATACTAATAGGAGCGGAGCACCAATGAAGAATGTTTCAAAAACGGGGGAAAATTTTCACGCTACGGGCAGTACAAGACGCAAACGAGGTTGCGATGAAGTATAAATGTTAGTGTGCCATTTATACTTACAACTATAAGGAACCTGTAAAAACATATACAATCCTATCTTAAATAACCTGTTATTACAATTCGTCTTCTTTGCAGCCTTAATTTATATCTGTAGCATTGCAAGAGGTAAGTTCCCAGTATTTCAGTTATACAAGCCGTTGGATGTTATGAGAATAACCGAACTGGGGACTAGGACTTCAAGCTTCGTAGCAAAATAAAGGTACAACCTATTAGAAGTAAAATAGATCCAAGATGATAGTTTTTAATGGTGATTCAATATCGTATTCGAGTTTTGGAACGTTGACGATTTGTAAAAACGTTTTTAATCATGGTATGAGAGGAAAGCCAGCAGACAGACAGATATCTGTAACTCAACAATCACAAACACATAACCATTCTTTGAGTAGTTCCCTCTTCTCTATCAAAACATGGAAGGGAGTTTCTTAAATAACGTATCATTCAACAGAATAGTTTAACAACGTTTTACCATTTTCCTGTGAAATCATTTTATAACGCTCGAGTTGACTTATTAAGAACCATGATTCTCCTAACCTTTTGCCCAAGAAGAAGCCTATGTTCAGCAGAGGACGCAGCTAAAGGTTGTTGATGATAATGATGCTGATTCTCCTATTAAACTTAAAGCCTCGAGTATCCAGGTTTTCATCCATTTCTTCCTCACGGAAAATTTGTATATTTTCACTTCACTGTAGAAGTCTGACTATAATAGTGACAAAAAAACCTCAGAGGCATATTTATGCAACGGCTCCTTTCTGTATTATAAACATATTTTTATTTGTGTGAGGTTGAATGTGGGGTTGGAATACCAAAGCGTATAAGGGGTGCACTCGATAATATGGGTTACTCGGTCCCTTTTGAGCTATCAATGTACTGCCTTATTACAATGTTTTATATTATGTTCACTGTTAACTGAATTTAAAAATCTATTATTTTTAAGTTAATTATTATATTTTTTGTGGTATATAGATTACCTGATGGTAAGTAACCACTGTCATCCATGAATAACCAATTTCGTTACTTTTTTTATTATTTTAAGAAATTTAGAATATTTATGTGTTAGTGTGTTACTGTTGGATTAACTACCTGAATAATGATAAACACCAAAAATCCATTTTAAGGTTGTCTGTAATAAATCGCCGTGAGCGATAAGACCGCCAATTGTTAAATACTTCTATAACTTTGTAACTCATATGTTGTTGTTCTTTTTTAAAATTTTAAGTATACAAGAAAGATATAAATAAATAACAACAATTTAAGTCATTGATGCATGGAGTAAGAGGAGACGACCGCCCATGTCATTATGACATGTCTCGAGGTGGCAGAATACCGGGCGAGACACCTCGGATCACCGAGGTCACTTCCTGAAGTCGTCCGCAACGTGAAGGGTCTGCTAGGCTTCTTGGAAGAACTGGGGTGGCACGTATAAAACCATCCCATCACGCAAAATAGGCGCACTGAAGTCGTCAAATTGCGGAAACCCAGCCCGCGAGTTTCAAGATTCAAGATTCAAGGTTCAAGTCATTGCATCAGTATCAATAAAGGCATTGTCGATCTTGAAGTCCTGCTCTCACCAAAGTTGAAGAAGAAGTTTCTGGGAACAAATGACTTAAAACTCACATCATATCAACAGTCTTTAATGGTCCACTACTAGACATAAGCCTCTCCATCGGGAGAAAATTTAGGCCTATTATACGGGTTGGTATAAATTTTGGTGTCAGAAGTCAGAAGGTGTCCCTGTCCATGTGATATCTCCCAATCACAGGACATACATACGGGTATGCGACCCCGGCCTCTTCGAGCTACCGCAGTCTCTATCCCGTTTCCTCATGCGAGATATGCGGTATCCTATACCCTAACTTCCTTACCCTATCCATTTTCCTTGTCTTATTTTACCGTTTTCCCCTATATTTCAAAAAAAAAAAACGATTACATTCCCAAGGAGGGTTAGCGTCAGGCAGGCGGCCGGCTATAAAACAAGTTGCCAAAACCACTATTTGCAATGAGAAATGAGTACGATAGAGCTAGGGCGTACCCCTTAAGCGACGCGCGGCAGCAGCACCCGGCTACGCGAATAAATGGACAAGGGTTGCTGCATCTATCAGAGCGGATGCAGCGTAAAAAGCAAGCCCTAGATGTAAGGCTGAGGTATGGAAGTTGGAATGTTCTGGCTGGATTTAGATACAGTAATGATAGGCATTTCTGATTGTGAGGAAATTTTGATAGGAGGAGATTTTAATGGGCATATCGGATTAGATAACGAGAACTATGAAAGAGTGCATGGAGGTTGGGGGTTCGGCAACCGAAACGTTGAGGGCGACAGCCTGCTTCAGTTTGCCTTATCGTTCGACCTCGCAATTGTTAATACCTGGTTCCAAAAGAGGGATGAACATCTTATCACTTATAAAAGTGGTAACCACAGAACACAGATTGACTATCTTCTTATTAGGAGAGGTAAGTTGACCTGTGTTAAAAACTGCAAGGTGGTGCCCGACGAGTCTGTAGTAACGCAACATAGACTGCTACAAATGGAAGTTGGGATAAAAGTTGTAGGTGGGGGTAGAGTGAACCGGCCTCCTCCCCGAATCAAGTGGAGAATGTTAGAAAAGGATGCTAGATTATTTAAGGAAAAAATGGTAGGTAAAATGATAGAAATGGGTGAAATGCGTAATAAAACAGTGAATGAATGTTGGAACGAAATTACCATCTGTATAAGAAAGTCAGCGAAAGAAGTGTTTTGAGAATCGAAAGGCAAGGGTGTGATTGATAGAGACACATGGTGGTGGAATAAAGATATACAGAAAGTTTTGAAAGTAATAAAGAATGCATTTAAATCTTGGCAAAGTGAAAAAGGCAGTGAGAGAATGAAAGAAACCAGAAAAATAAAATATAACGAGTGTAAAAAGAAAGCAAAGAAAGCAGTAGCAATGGCAAGAGCTGAAGCTCAAAAGAAACTGCACGAACATCTGCAAGATCCTAGAGGGAAAAAAGATCTCTTCCGTATTGTAAAAAGTAGGGCAGAAAGAGCGAAAGATCTGAAGCATGTAAGATGCATAAAAGATGAAATAGGGAGAGTGTTAGTCAAAGCTGAGGAGATAAGGTTCAGATGGAAATCTTACTTCGAAAAGCTGATCAACGAGGAAAATGAATGGACTGGAATTTTAAATGATGTGCATGTGAATACAGGATTAGTAAATAAGATTAGTATAGACGAAGTTAGAGTGGCAGTACGAAGTTTGAAAAATGGAAAAGCTGTTGGACCTGACGGTATACCTGTTGAAGTATGGAAAATAATGGAAGAGGATGGATATCAGTGGTTGACTTTATTCTTTAATAAGTTGCTACAGGAAGAAGTTATCCCGGATGAATGGTGCCTAAGTTCACCAGTACCCATCTTTAAAAACAAAGGAGATGTACAGGAATGTGGCAGTTATAGGGGAATAAAACTCATTTCACATAGTATGAAAGTTTGGGAGAAAGTTATTGATAGAAGAGTGAGAGAGGAAAGTGCAATAAGTCGAAACCAATTTGGGTTTATGCCGCGGGCCGCGTTTCAACAGATGCCATATTCGCAATTCGACAACTATGCGAGAAATACAGACAGGCACACAAAAATTTGCACATGGTATTTGTTGATCTAGAAAAAGCGTATGATAGGGTACTCCGAGATGTTTTGTGGTGGGCTTTGAAAGAAGAAAGAGTGCCTGCTAAGTATGTGGCATTGATTCGAGCTATGTACAGTTAGTTATTCATATTAGTTTGCATCAGGGATCGGCTCTTAGCCCATACCTCTTCCTGCTGATAATGGATGCTTTGACATCGGACATACAGACTAGAGACATGGCAGCAACGACTGGAGAATGTTGGCTTAAAAATCAGCAGGAGTAAAACCGAATACATGTTTTGCGATTTCGGCGGTCTCTCCGGTCTTGCTGCCGTATCACTAAATAGAACGGTGATTCCGATCTGCACAGATTTCAAGTACCTCGGTTCGCTGTTACAAAATAATGGCGAAATTTATTGGTGTGTGCAGCATCGAATCAATGCAGGATGGATGAAGTGGCGGCAGGTAACAGGAACTGTGTGTGATCCCAAGTTCCCTTTAACCTTAAAGGGACAAATATATAAAACGATCATCAGACCTGCCGTTCTGCATGGATCTGAGTGTTGGCCAGTGAAGGTAACGGACGAGAGACGCCTGCATGTAGCTGAAATGCGAATGTTGAGATGCATGTGTGGTGTGACAAGAATGGATAAGGTGAAGAATGACTACATCAGAGGAAGCCTGAAAGTTGCACCAGTGGCTGAAAAGTTGAGAAGCAGCAGGTTAACGTGGTATGGACATGTGATGCGTAGAGATGAGCAAAATACTGTTAGGAAGGTTTTGGGTATGGAAGTTGACGGGTATAAGAGTAAAGGACGACCAAAGAAAAAATGGATGGACTGCGTAAAAGAAGGGAAGGGAAGCGCCAGAAAGGGAGTTAGTTGTGAACTGACGAGTGATAGAGGAGAATGGAAGAAGAAAACTCATTGCACCGACCCCAAATAAATTTGGGAAAAGGGTAGGAAGATGATGATGTTTCCTTTTTTTTTTTTATTGAATAGTGGGCTAACGAGCAGACGTATCACCTGATGGTAAGCGATTACCGCCGCCCATGGACACCCGCAACACCAAAAGCGTCACAAGTGCGTTGCCAAACTTTGGGGGATGGGAAAAGGAATGGGGGGAGGGGTTGGGGTATGGGCCTCCGGTATCCTTACTCACTCGGTGAAACAGAGCGCAAACGCAATTTCACATCGGTTTTCTGTGAGGCCGTGGTATCACTCCGGTCGAGCCGACCTATTCATGCCGAAGCATAGCTCTCCCACGGTATAAATGATGTGACGTTTTCCTGCGTAGTTTGTTCCTATAGGCCATCCATGGGATGAATAGGCATGGTGTTACATCTCATTCTTAAATCTATGCTATACAATAAACTTAAAACTATTATAAATAATTTGGGTATCTCAACTAGGGTTAAATTAAAGCTAAAATTGGCACGCTAGTATGGCTACTTGAGGTTAAATCGTTAAAATTCATTATAGTTAGTGGTCTTGTGTTAAACCTAGGATAGATAAAAATTAAGAAATACTTTTGTAATATAAAATAATAACTTGAATTATCACTCTGTAGGCTTGTATCATTTGATCTCTTTACGCAGCGCTGTAACAAAAGAACGCTGATAGAGTAGTGAATTGAGCGGTCACCTCGTCGATTTTTAATGTGATGAGTGTTGTTAGTTCAATCTGCACATGAAGCACTGTGTGATCCATAAATTGTTGTTCTGAATCTAAGTGTTGTACTTGTCCATTTAATAAATGTGTTTATCCCATGACAGAAGGAGCAATTCTTATAAATATATTTAATCTGAATTTCGGTAAAGGCTTCAACGAATTTCATGAAATGTTTTCAGGGGGTTTCGGGAGCGATAAATCGATCTATTTAAATTTGATGTTCAGATTAACCAAAAACATAAATACCAAGCTCGTTCATTCAGATACTTTTTATAGTGTCTTATAGAGGAAATATTTGAAATACGCAATTTTAATTCACAACCAAAATAAATGTTATACCTAATAGCAAATCCAGAAAATTGCTAACATTAAAATAGTGTTCACGGTTGTGAATTATTTAGATGGGATAATCCATATCACTCGTTTTAAGTCCCGCCAATCGGGGAGGGTTGATTTTGAAGCTCTTTTTAATTTAGGGCGACCCTAGTAATTATTCAGGTTGGGGAAACTTTTGAACTAAAGCTTTTTGGTAGAGCGATGTGTTTGAATTTAAATTTTCAAACAATAAAAAGCTTCTCTACGAGCTAGAGTCATGCTTCCCTACACAGATGAACAACAGCGCACTCATTTCTTAAATGCTGTCAACTCGTTTGTTACTCCTGAGGCATTCGTGGCCAGTTTTTCATCAGGTGACCGATCAATATGTTATGTTTGGCATATATCGTTCGTTCGTATCGTTCATTTTTTATAGATCATAAAAAAGCATATCGCTCTGCTCGACCGGGCTGATGCAGTGGCCCGATAGAAAACTATTCCTCTTGTGATCCCTACACCGTAAAGAAATGTCTTAAATTTTTCTTTTCGATTCTAAAACAGTGTATGATAATTTTAATTTTCTTTTTAAAATTGGTAAGGTTTAAAGTATTGAATACATACAAGTACGCGAAGTAGAGAAGTTTTTATTCGGGATTTATTTTAGCAATACGTCACCGTTTAAACTATTGTGTATTCACCCCTATTGTAAGGGTAACTGCTTGAAGATAACCACCCCTTGTAATGGATGGTAAATACAATCCTTATTTGCATGGCTGCTGAGCTCAGCTTTCGAGTGACTTCCTAAGATTTGTGGTTTAATTGGTGATTTCTAATGATGAAATAAATATTCTAGATCTGTCTAGATCGGGTACACTTTAACTTTAAACTATGAAGAATTAAATAAGTATGATTATTTTACGCTAATAAATTAGTGTTCTCGGTTGATAGATATAGGCCTGACTCTTGTTACATAAATTATTCTGAAACAAAAAACATCGTTTGATACCTGTGCACCACGATAGTTTAAGAAATTAGTATAGCTAAATTTTTGACTATCAACTTTTAGATATATAAAATCTAATGAGAGTATAATGACATTACGAGACAGAATAAAAAGTGGTGTTAGTAAACTAAAAATATTTCACGAAACAAGTTGTAGGACTTTTTATAAATATAATTTTAAACAACTGCAGTCCATCCCCGGGCGCACTAGCTTACATTACTCTTACATTTAATACTAAAACAGTATTCCTTACAGACTAATCTAGCAAACTTTACCAAAGCATAATAACATATTATAACAAAACAAAAAATATAAAAAGCGACCCGAAAGGGTACACTAATGATTCGTATTTCGCAAACGGTTTTAATGCGTGCCTTCGGACATATTTAAAACACAAAGTTTCACCCCCTAAACCCCTCATTTCGGTAGTTAGCAAGCGAAAGAGAGAACAACCCAACGTACTCTCTCGAGGGGTAAAAATACCGTAGTTTTAGCTAATCTGTCGGGCTCGCGCAGCATTTTTAAACTCCGGGTGGGGTGGTTTTAGGCATTTTAACACTGTACAAAAATGTGGGGGTGGGTGGTGTGTGTGGAATTGGACTTATGTGGGAATCTATTTATGTGATGTACCCCCTCGCGTTAATATTGGTTGGCATGGCAACGGGCAGATTACTGCATCCTATCTACTCGATTTTTCGTCGGTTTTTCTGTTGTAATCAAATGAGGTGCGACGCGTGTGTGTTGGGGGTGTTCGCGGGGGTGTTCCAGGGGTGGTGATGGGGTATGGGGGTGACACGCGTGTACTCAATTATCCGCAGTGAATCAATAGCGGCGAGATGAGGGTAGTTGTGATGTTTGTGACGGTACTAATGTCTTTTCATCTGTTTAATTTTTTCCGTATTTTTATTTTGAGCGTGACCCTATTTCCTAGTATTTTAATAACTGGCTGTTTTCTGAATACCTATACATATGTAACTTTATTTTTATTTGTAATTATTAAAATCACTTTGGTCGTTATTAGGAACTTTGTGCTGGGAACTTTACTGTTCAGCGATAGGCTGTCGGTAAGGCTTAAATGTAGTTATGTTTTGTTTACTGTAATAGTACATGCAACGTAAATACTAGTTCATGCTATTTATTTTTTAAGGGAATATTCCTGCGACAACAACAGTGTTGTCAGTTTATTAAATAATATTTTTGTAAATTAAAATTATTTCTTATGTTGAGTAAAAACTTTCTTGTTTCATTTAAATAGTTTTAAAAAACTTGATACTTTATGTAAAAATAGTTATAAGGAAAAAAAATTCACGCCACGGGCAATAATAAATAATAAATATTTCGTACATCTAGTCCCAAGCTAAGCAGAACTTGTGTTATGGGTACTAGACAACTGATATAAATACTTATATACTTATTTGTTTTGTAAATACATACATAGTATACATAGAAAACACCCAAACTCCGAAACAAATACTCGTATTTGCAGATCATACAAACATTTGATACGACCTGGGAATCGAACCCGAGACCTCAAGCTTAGCAGTCGCATACGCTACCACTACGCCACCGAGGCAGTCAAATAAATAATGATCAGTTGGCTAATACTTGAAACTCTCACGTATTAACCAAATGATCGTACGTATTCATCAAATTGTTTAAATTTGATGAATACGTAGTGTGTCAGTTTTGTTTTAAATATACTGTATGGAGCTTAATTAGTAGGTTGAATGTGTTTTGACGAAACAAACCCAATTAGCCACCGTCGCCTTTTAGTAGCATTTCAAATATTTACCCGAATGTGCCAGTAGGGTTCATGTTTTTTGAGGTTATGTATGTATATTTCTTATGCATGCTCTGAAATCTAAACGTCTGAGGTATCGTCTTTGTCTTACCGGTACAAGATCATCACATCTGGCTTACTTAAGATGTGAAGACGTCACAATAATCTATAAAATATATAAAATTGAAATGTCTGTTTGTTATTTTTATCATCACTCTAAGACCAATAGGAACGGAACACCAAAAAAGAAAACGATGGAAAATTATCACGCTGTGGGCAATAGGAGGCGCAAATGAGGTTACATGGGTCAACTACTGGAATAATTATAAAAGACATAGCACAAACCACCAATAAAGTTAGCAAAAAAGAAGGGAAATGATGATCATTCTACAAAAAAATTTAAAGATTTATCACCAAATAAAAAAACAATTAATATTGATTTCATAAATAATACCAATAACGAAAATTTTTATTATTATTTTAATAAATGCGATTAATAAAGAGTATACCAACCATATTAAAACAACGCCATCTATGAACATTTCCACGAACTTCTACATTTATGAAGTCTCGGCTCATACAAATTTTCCGACTAACACCCCTTGCCTATCCGTTTTCAAAGTTTGTCTACCCCTCAACAGATGACGTATTGAAACACGCCCTCTATAAGATAAAACATGAAGCTACTGTGTTTCTTAATAACAGAATGTATGTAAATTTCTCCGTTTTCCTTTAACGACATTTGGATGATATTTATGGCGTTAGATTCTTATTTTGATAAAATGGCCACCAATCGAATAATATCAGCTATTTCTGCTAGTTTCAATTACTTAAAGAGAGATCGTTTTTTGTGTTTTCGGGACCCCCATTTCATCTCATACACATTTCTTACATTTTTACCATTAATTTCATCACGAAGAAGACCTTAAATCTTTGACATTTGCAGAAATTGCTGATCCGGCTGATTGCCATTTCATCAAAAGAAAAATTATTTAAAGTCTTCATTTCTAAAGTCTTCGAGTGTTTAAGTCATCGTTGTAATGAAATTGATAATGCGTCTTTTGAAAAAACATAAGCATTCACCGACGATGGTGTCATTCTGTATTTTTATGTAAAACCAGATCTTATTGATTTATTTAATCAAATTCTATGTAAGTATTTTCTGTAGATATAATTAACTAGCTGAACCCCGCTGTGCTACCGCCGTACGACAATAATCACAGGCAACGTCGAGAGGCGAAGCTAGTATCTTTATAAATTATAGCCTACGTATTATTCTGATGTATAAGCTATATTATTGTAAATCGTAAAATAAGTAACTTTTGTGGTTGATTTTTTACACCTTGTTTCTTGAAAAACGCAAATATCTTACGGAACCCTATTTTTTTCCAAAATAAAATATAGCCTATGTTACTCGTGGATAATGTAGCTTTGGAACGGTAAAAGAATTTTTAAAATCGGTCCAGTACTTTTTGAGTTTATTCGTTACATACAAAAATACAAATCTTTCCTCTTTATAATATTAGTAATTAATATTCTCGATTGTCGTCACTTGATGGAACTTTTTTAAATACACTCTAGAATTAAACTTACTTGTACTCATTCAAATATTTTATTACTATATTCATTAATTAACCACTGGTTCTACTTTAATAATCATTATCATAACCTTCGATAATTCCATAGGACGAAACCGCTACGTAAGTTAATTAAAATGGTGGAATAAGTACAAGTGAGTTTAGTTCTCAAATGTATTATATTTATAGTTGATTAACAACTATTTTGTACTTTATTACAATTGCATTTTTTTAAATATATGTAATGAATTTAGATGCTACTATCATATCTAATTTCTAAGATCATTTTTATGTGTATTGAATGTGCAACGCTTGATTTTGAAACATTGTGGATGCAAGAGATAGATAAAAACCTTTGAAGCGCAACCCCCTAATATCGTGTTAAAATTTAATATTAATCTGTGTACTTTTTTTTTTATTATTATATAGGGGGCAAACGAGCAGACGTATCGCCTGGTGGTAAGCGATTACCGCCGCCCATGGACACCCGCAACACCGGAGGCGTTACAAGTGCGTTGCCTGCCTTTTAGGAAGGAGTACGCTCTTTTCTTGAAGGTTTGAAGGTCGTATTGGTCCGGAAACACCGCAGGCGACAGCTCATTCCACAGTTTTGCTGTGCGTGGCAGAAAGTTTCGGGAAAATCGCACAGTTGTGGACTGCCAACCATCTAGATGATGGGGATGAAATTTCTGTCGCGTAGGACGATGGCGGAAAGATGCGGCTGGGATCAATCCAAACAATTCCTCGTAGCACTCCCATGGTATATGCGGTAGAAGATGCACAGCGAAGCAACATCTCTACGCAGCGAGAGAGTCTAGCCAAATTGGAAGATCCTGGCAATCGACGATACGAGTCGCCCTCCGCTGAATGCGGTCCAGAGGGAAGAGCTGGTATTGGGGTACCCCTGCCCAAAGATGAGGACAGTATTCCATGTGAGGCCGAACCTGCGCCTTATAAAGCCGAAGGCGGTGGGCCGGAGTGAAATACCGCCTCGATCTGTTGAGCACACCAAGTTTTTTCGAGGCCAATTTGGCCTTGGCCTCCAAATGGCCACGAAACTGGACTTCGCTCGATACGTCGATGCCAAGTACTCCAATATTGGCGGAGGCAGTTAGGGGAGTGTCTTCAAAACAAGGATATACGACCCACGGAAGTTTTTTAGCGGTGAACGCGCAAATTTGAGATTTTGAAGCGTACATACACAAACTAACTTAAAAAATTTATACATTTAGATATAATTTGTCACATTACGGAACAAATAATACAAATGGGGCAACCATATTACTGATCGTATTATGTTTAGTAATGACAGCGATAACACAGCTGACACACTGCGACAACGGAAAAAAAGTTAACGGTCAACAGATGCACACTATTTTAAATTTATACTTACACTTTTATTTTTAATAAGACAACACTCGCACTATGAACGTTTCTTTGATCCGAGAGACTTTACAAACAAATCCAACATCCACATCTATAAATCAACAATTTGTGGCACACAAATCATGTTTTCCCGTGTGGGGTTTGAACCATAGAATCAAGTCTTATATTAATTATTGTAAGTATTGTGTTTTTCTTTATAATAAAACCTGAATAGGTGCTGGAAAGTGGTTCATCGGACTTAAACTCACGTCTAAACCTCTCCCGCGGTTTATACGAATTTCGTTTAAATAGAAATTAGTATAAAGCTCGGGTAATGTACTCGTATCTTTATATCCTTCATCCTTTTTTTTTCTCGTGCGGATATCCCCTCGGATACTACCTCCTGTCGGCCGTGGCATGTCGGACATGAACCGACTAAAACTG
Organism: Spilarctia lutea; assembly: GCA_916048165.1. Classification (NCBI taxonomy): domain Eukaryota; kingdom Metazoa; phylum Arthropoda; class Insecta; order Lepidoptera; family Erebidae; genus Spilarctia; species Spilarctia lutea. The sequence goes on from OU696480.1 coordinate 1,585,786, forward strand.
TACGCCATCTCGGGTACTAGGAGCCGGGTAACCAGGTACACCCTAGAAAGGAAAACCCTGGGATCCCGACGTACCTCGGGCTCCTCTGGTGTGGAAACCCTGATGTTTCCCTTGGTCTCCCCAAAATATGGGGCGCGAGCGCTGTGAAGCCTGCTTCTGCTAGGATGACAGATGTCCTCATCTGCCACCCTCAGGCTTGCGCTTATGGAGGACGGAGATCATTTTGTGATCTCCGGCGCCTGAGGCGTCTGTGATACCTGGCCCGTTCCCGGGCCTGGCGGAACGAGAGAGTTATATCTTTCATCCTGGCTCGCCCATACATATACGCCCCTCCGACTCTGCAATGAGACGGTATAGATTCCTCTATAGTCTTTGGACGTCATTATACGTTACTTTATTTTTTAATCTGTATGTTAATCCCATATATCTTATGTGTTTTATGTATGTTCTTAATTATTTTCTTTAAGTTTTATTGTGAAACTGTGTAAGCGTCCGTAAGGTGTTATGTTAGGCTTCAGCTGAAAATATGCGCTATTGTCACTTTCAGACTGTAGTATAAACGGAGCTGTGGCCTTTTAATCACACAGCCAGATATTTCACTGTTTTTATATTGTTTGTTTGTTATTTAATCTTGGTTAAATGTCTTATTTCTAATTTTAAATGTATACTAGCTATTGCGCGCGGCTCCGCCCGCGTGCTTGTCGAAGAAAAAAGTAGCCTATGTCCTTCCTCAAGAATAATAGTATCTCCATGCCAATTTTTATTGAAATCGGTGCAGCGGCAAATCTTTCTTTCTTTCATTTATGTTCGTGACAGCTGTGGACTTTTCATGTATATATTTACCCATAATATAGTAACTTACTGCAGGCTAACTGCAATCTAATTGCAGCCCGATAGACTGAAAACCTTTAGCTATTTGAGTACTATGTTTCGATATAAATGGGTCAATTCAACCGAGATAATTCAACAGACTCACAAAAAACCGCCGCTGAATAATTAGTTACTTGCATTACACAGAATGAGTAACTTTTGAGTTGCAGATATTCATGTTCGTCAGCAGTCACTTACCTTCAGGAGGCCCTGCAGAGGGAGGAGTGGGAGGTCTGCTTGTTGTCCTTTTTAACCATAAATAAACATATATCTAGAAAGTTCATAAGTAATAAAACTCTCGAAGGAATACGCCGCAAATCACTTTAAATTTATTTTATAAAATTAACTTCAAATAAAACATTAAAATTGTCGATGCGAACTAAATGAATTCACGTACAATATTATTTATTATTATTCTTAGAGCTATCTATAATTTGTCGAATACTTAAATTCTCAACTAGCCTACCTACATCAAATTAATACACGTTTAATAATTAATAAATTAAATTACTGTGTAACCGTTTTAACAAGACACTTTCAGTTTTTTTTTTTGTCTTTGAATTTTGGCTAAATTTAAATTATATATTTTTGTTTTATGCCACACTCATAAACACTCACACTCAAACACTGACGTCTTTATCCCCAAAGGGGTGAAACCGAAACCATCGAATGTCTTTGCATAAAGATATAAAAAAACAACGTGACCCATTACAAGTATATCTGCTAGTATGTTTTTTTTAATAGGCAGCATTGAAAATCACCATAATACACCCTTTTCAAGTCTTTTTTAAATGCCAATTATTATGTTTTTAATTATTTTTCTTTATTCACTATTAAAATTAATTATTTGCAGTTGCGGCAGTTAGTTAATTACGCGTAAATAGTGTGTTTTGATGTTTCGAAATGATAGACTTCTTAAAACGGTTACGTAACATTTTCTAGTACAATATAACGCAGTTTAGGCTAGACTGACGAAAATTCTAAAGCTTGTAATACACTCGATCGGTATTATTTAATAATATTTTGTATCACATTGTAGTAAAAATTAATACACCTACCTAAATTCATAAACACACTACATGTATCATGCAAAACTTAAGCTTAATTGTTCTCTACAACTTTATTTTCTTTGGAAGCAAAATATACAAATATAAAAATCATAAACAATTATAAAAGTTATTTCATGAATGCATTTTTATTTCTAAAAAGTTACAATAATTATTTATTTCAGTGATTATTTCAATCATTAATTTATTCAAATGTAAGGATCATTTTGAGCAACTTAATTCTGCCCTCGTTAGGGAATAGGAAACACTCTGTAAGAGTAGGCATTACTTTGTTCCTGGCAACACTAAAATAAATTAATTGTCAATCCAAAATAAAAACTAAATAAGAATACCTTGGTATTGATATTACAATAAGGTTTAAATAGAATATTTTTATAGTTTTCATTTCAAAACAAATAATAATTGCTGTTTCACAATGTTTTTTGTTATAATCTAAGTACCAAAAAATAATTCATAATACTTTTCCCGCGTATTTCACGGGACTTTTAGCATGACGTATTTCTGAGTACTTGTTCTTTCCAAGCAAATTTAGAAATTTGCACCAAAATTGACTCATTTCACATAATAACTAATATAATATAAACTCTTTTAATAATAGCTTTGCTTGGCACGTGGAGGTTTCGTTTGTCTCTCGGACGGCTCTGAAGCTGAAGTTATATCATGCTTTGAAGGAATCTGTCAATTGATACAAACATTGTCAGAGACAAAATTTACATGGAGAAGATCGTTTTTTGTTTTTTCAAAAAACGGTCCCCATTTCATGTCATCCATGTTTTTTATCTTTAATTTTATCACGACGAAGACTTGAAGACTCAAAGGCTTAAGGTTTAAAGACTTTAAATACTTGAAATTGGCAGAAACAGCTGATTCGGCTGGTTGCCATCAAAAGACGAAAAATAAACTTTACATGTTTTAAATTTCCTTGATACTCTTGATCGTCTGCATTTGGTGAAACTAAATGTAATTATTATAAACCTAACCTCAAATTTGATAATGCCATAAGTAGAAAGGTAAAATTCAAGTTAATTAAATAGTAAAAGAAAAGTACAAGTGTGTTTGTTTTCAAAATTTTTAGTTTTTAGTACAATAGTCAAATTTTAACAATATTTTTTTACAACGTTTAACTTAAATGTTTTACTGTTTTGAATTGTGGATAAAAATTAATACATAGTCATGCCAACAGGAGATTGATTTGTTAAATATAAAATTATGAAAAACTTTAAACATATTATTTGTCTACTTATGTCAATCTATAGTTTGCAAAAAAGCAATCCACGATCCAAACAGACTGCTACACTTAGTATTATAGTTGACAGATACCTTCAAAAATCACATGATTTTATAAATATTTATAAATTTTATCACAACTTTAAAATTAATTAAAAAACTGAGCAAAATAAACATTTTCACTAACATAATATTTTATTTTATTTTATAAACTATGCAATTATGCATATAACTTAAAAGTTTAATTATATTAAAATTTCAATTCCTTATTTTAAAAATAATGCTATTAATTATCTTAAACTATTTAATAGCGAAATTGGTGTAAATGGAGAAACTCAATGTCGAAAGAATTATTTAATGTAGACAGCTTTTGGTTATGTTATGTTATTTATTTTATGATAAAATCTTTTTTTTTTATTATTATATATGGGACAAACGAGTAGACGTATCGCCTGGTGGTAAGCGATTACCGCTGCCCATGGACACCCGCAACACCAGAGGCGTTACAAGTGCGTTGCCAGCCTTTTAGGAAGGAGTACGCTCTTTTTTTAAGGTTTGAAGGTCGTATTGGTCCGGGAACACCGCAGGCGTCAGCTCATTCCACAGTTTTGTTGTGCGTGGCAGAAAGTTTCGGGAAAATCGCACAGTTGTGGACTGACAACCTACTAAAAAAATCCTAAAAATAATCCCCACACACACTTCGTTTCTTTTTATATCATATATGTTACCGTCAGATTGACAAAACCGTTAGATTGTATATCTCGCGAGATTGTAAACTGTCGAAAGATTGTAAACCGTAACATACTGCTTACAATTTAGCGTATTATTTTTTGTTAATATAATTTAGCGAAGTAAAATCCTTAAATTGTAATATGGTTTGAGACAGATCGCATCTCACGAGCTGATTGATTGAACAGCATATGTTCGTGCCGCCATATTTGTTTATTAATAAAATTCGATTATTGCGAATGTAAAGTATTTTTGAGTTTGTATTTTTTTAAATATATTTCTTACGTCTAACACACAACGCTATCTAGTCCCAAGCGAAGCAGATCTTGTGTTATGGGTACTAGAAAACTGATAAATACAAATATACTTTTTTTCTTGTAAATACATACATATTATACATAGAAAACACCCAAACTCCGAAACAAATATTTGTAGATTATACAAACATTTGGTACGACCCGGGGAATCGTCCCGGGATCTCAAAAACAGCTGAGTCAAATTGATTTCATGTTACAAATATCTTACAGATTTAGAATAAGTTACATTAAATTGTTGTCAATAAAATGAATTTGTGATTAATTAAAGAAGTTCTAACCTAACTCTATGAATATAAAATGGCATACTGCAAGACCAACCAATCAGGAACAGTTGACAATTTGACGTGCGACAGATTGTGATTTAACGGTTTTACTTCGATACATTACAATCTAATGAAAAATAGTACGTTAAATTGTGAGCAGTCTGTCACAGTTGACAATCTTTCGACAGTTTACAATCTCGCTAGGTAGATTATAATCTTACAGTTTTTGCAATCTTACGGTGACATTTACATACTCAGCAAACAAGTAATTCTACCTACCAAATACCTACTTACTACCCATATTAGAATATATAATTTAAAAAAAGTACTTTGTAGCCTAAACGGCATGACGGATTTCGAAATAAAAGGAGACGTTAAATTAGTCTTAGTTGAGAGAGCGACACCGGCTATTAAAAAAACATGTATTGTTTTAAATTTAAGGTACCTATTTCATACAGTTTCGGTTATGTTTTTTTGATTATTTAGCTTGTTGAAACTGTGTGTGTTTGTAAAACTTTATAACATAATTCTGTCGACATTAAGTTAGTTTCACTTATGCTACACATTATTCTATTTTGGCCACAACGTTCAAGAACATAAATACACACACAATATTGAAGACAACGTTTCTCTTCGTCAAATAGGTAAATAGTAAAAGCGTACATGAACGTGGGCTTGCCCAACTTCCTGTAACGAACTTCCGTCCTTTTCACGACTGCAGAAAAGTGAAGAGCACTTTAGGCAAAGTGTAACATACACATCTCGCATCGCAAAATGACATTAAGATATTTTTGTTTATTGAATAGTGGGCAAACGAGCAGACGTATCACCTGATGGTAAGCGATTGCCGCCGCCCATGGACACCCGCAACATTAAAGGCGTCACAAGTGCGTTGCCGACTTTTGGGGCATGGGAAAGGGGTTGGGGGGAGGGGTTGGGGTATGGGCCTCCGATATCCTCACTTACTCGGTGAAACACAGCGCAAACGCTATTTCACACCGGTTTTCACATTCATGCCGAAGCATAGCTCTCCCACGGTTGATGAAGAAGATAAGATTAAATTCTGTATACACTTTACTATTTACCTTTTTGAGCTCCATTTAAAACAACACACTTATTTACTAAACACCACCGAGATATTTAGATAGTTAATATTTATTAACAAAACATACAATTAATTAATGCATCTAACTACCATCCATTTCCGATTGGGCAAACAAATTGAGACACAGTTATAAATCGCATCTTAAAGTTTTCTAATTTCTACACTTCTCTGAAAATGAGGTATGCGGAGGATTGTATAATCACGTGGTTAACATGAGCCATTTCTCTTTCCTACATTGCTCTGTCTATTTTATTGTTTTCATCTAGTCATTTCCCTAAACAGACATCCCAACCATCTAAATATCCCGGTTCCATCTAATTTAAACAATTATCTACTGAGCGACACATAGAATGGTCAAGATTCAACACTACATTACAGATTTTGATCAGACGATGTGACTGGAAGCTTACGACTACCAGTAGTTTTACTAAATTATTTACTCAGAAGTTAGCGTGATGTTTAGGAGAGCAGCACCAATCAGTAAACACATCTCTGATTGAACCTGATCCGAAACAATTTTCCAATTCCGCCCAACTTCAAGATATTTTTTCCCATTGACGTTTCAAAACACTAACTTAAATCACAATATATACATACATGCATAGATAATTAACTGGTGCCATCACTCTTACTAGATTCACTTTCTTCTGTGATGGTGATCATTGGAGGTGAATCAAATATACCATCCCCTGGTGAAGACTCGTTCATCAACTTTTCAAACTTTGGTGATCCTGAAGGCAAAATCTCCCGAACTGATTCGTACATTGCATCGGTCTTTATGGTCGGTAAGGAACCTCTCTTACTCTTCAATATATCCTTACTAAGGCATTCGTCTTCATTAATTGTCTGCATTGGAAGCTTTTCTACTTCATCTTCTAACCGCGCAGGAAGACTGTCAACTCGATTCAAAGGTTTCCCACTTTCAACTTTTTCGATCGTAACTGGAGGAATTGCTATACCATTCTCCATTTTCTTCTGATCGTGAAGATGCAGCAAACTGTACTCTCTTGCTTGCACATCGGACAATAGAGGTCCATCCGTTGATCCTTCGATACAATACCCTGGACCTTGTAAGGCATCACTTCCTATAATTGAGTCTTGTTTAAAAATTGCTGCAGTAACCACGGGCTTGTCAGGATCGGTTGGAGTTTTACTTATCAAAGGTTCTTGCGAATTATCATAGACAATGCTTTCAGGACCATTGGTGTATGTTACATCATAACCAGCATAAACTGGATACCCAAAGGGTCCTTGTTCATACCCCATTTGGCTACTGTAAGAGTAACTAACATTATGAGACCCTATTGACGACATGCTCAAATCAGATATAGATAAGCCGGTGCTTGACAATGCTTGAATCTTAGTTTCAAACTTGCTACTACTCTTTTCGCTATCCTCTTCGATTTTCTTGTCTACTTCTTCAGGGACGCGGTGTATGAGAGCTTGATTGGTAGAGATTTGGGGATCATGGGGAGGTGAATTGACTAGCGTTTTGTTAGGTCTGTAGGCAGCTGACTGCTGTACTTCCACGACAAAAATACCATCGTTGTCTGGTGAGTATTTCATTTTGGTTTCACGCCCATTTTTGGTGATATCCTGAAAAAATTAGAAAAACAAGTATAGTAAGTAGCTAAGTGAGTCTGGCTCTAATGAAATCAAAATAGGTAATAGTAAAAAAAATATAAGGCGTCGTATTAAATTCTTATGAATAGTAATTAGTACCTGGGAATCAGGGTGCAGTGGCACATCAGAGCTACTCCAAAATAAAGAGTATGACGATATTTACTGAAATATTCTATTATGCTAAACACTGTGTAAGTATGTATATTGTCCATCTTATATACATGCTACGGGTCCTTTTTTTTTTTTTGACGGGGTGAAAAATCCTTACGGATCTCCAGATCCTCGGGGACACATGAGCCAGGAGTATGTGGTGTTTACACTAAAAAACACCCCGACGACCGGCCTCTGGCGCCCTACTCTGGGAGGACCCGGACCATATTATTTCAGGTCCTTCCCGAATTGACGCCGTGCCTTATCAGGACCTGTCCCGGGAGAAATTATGCTACGGGTCCTAGTTCATAAATTAAAAGATTTTTTGTTGATTCATTGAATGATGCCCGCCATGGGGCCAATATTGGGCTACAGTAAAACGTTCAAACATTTAATCATAAACTTAACATTGAAATATTAATATTATCATCAACTTCTTCATTATACTATATGTATAGTTCATTATCGTGTACATATAACCTTTTACTTACATTCCTCTCTTCAGTCTCCACAATCAAATGATTGTTCTTCAAAGTCATTGTGAAGATGGATCCGTTAGCGGGAGGCGCGTCTCCTTCAGTACCCGTGCTCTCTTCTGTTGGAGATTTGAGCTGAAAAGAAAAGATAAGAAAATAAAATGAATTAGATAATAATACCTTCAGTGGGCAATGTAAGAATGTCTGCACGACCTGTATGTGTGACTTGTAAAGATTTGAGTGAGATATTGTTCTGTATTTTAATAAAAAAATACCAATTTTTTGTAGTCAAAAATCTTAATTCTGTAAATATTAGGTTGAAAATTTGACCTGAACTTCAGAATAAGTTTAATTATCAAATCTATACTACTTTTATGAAGCTGAAGAGTTTGTTTGTTTGTTTGAACGCGCTAATCTCAGGAAACGCTGGTCCGATTTGAAAAATCTTTCAGTGTTGGATAGTCCATTTATCGAGGAATATTATAGGCTATATATCATCACGCTAATTTTAATAGGAACGGAGCACCAATGAAGAATGTTCCAAAAACGGGGGAGAATTTTCACGCTACAGGCAATAGAAGACGCAAACGAGGTTGCGTGGGTCAGCTAGTCTATTATCCAATAGAAGCCAGGTCTAAGCTTAGACCGTTTTAGAAGATGTATAAACAATAAAAATCTATAAGTATAAGCCACTACTAGTTAATATGTATGATTAAATATAACAAATCATTTTTTTTTATTTCGCCGGTGCCAACAAACGATCTAGCTTCAATAGCCTTTTATAACGTGTGTAAACCCTCTTGGGCTGTTACTGCTGTGTCGGAATTGGACTGATTAAAACTTGCCGCCTGAGATAGGAAAGATCCGGTATCAGTTGATATTACGGCATTCAAACCCTACCTTAAATAGCCTGCCTTCAATTTCTGAGAACTGGCTTCCGAGTTGCCAACTATAGTAATTAAAATTAAATCTGAAGATTTGGTGTTATTATTAACTTGTACCGTTAATATTGAAGTATATAATATTCAGGTCGAAAATGATTTCACAATCAAGAACACAACATTGCATGTTCCTCCAACCAGTTATTATCATCATAATGACATACGTAATGACTAATGCTGCCACTGACAAAGGACTATCCTCGACTTTTGGGGTCCGCTAATGACCTGCATTGACAAATCGTTCACCTTCGCCCACGTACTGACGCTAAGGCATAAGCTGTAGCGATAGCGTTTTATTAGAAATAACAGATAAAAACTTCATTATCATTAGCCTATCGTCGATCACTGTTGAATGAAGGCTCCTTCCAAATTATCTTGGTCTAGGGCAGTCTCCCATCCATCTTCTACCAACTACTTTCTACAAGCCGACACAATTACTGTTCAAAATATTTTGCTGAACATATAAGAACGTCGGGCTTCTGTATTTTAAGTAATGGGTTTTAAATCTTATTTAATAGGATAGCACAGACTTGATTTCACTCCTAATATAAGCATCAAGTTTGACAGCATTTTTTGTATATCACGTTACTGGTATCCTATTAAAAAGATATTTAAAAGGTTTTTTTAGTGGAAAAGACGTAGTTCGAAGTGATATACGATGTGCTTTTTCTATTTTGTTGTAGATGAGTTGTGGTAAGTTATATAATACAAGATCATTAAGAACATAAAATAGGTACCATTTTGATAATTTGAAATAAACCGTTGATTAATGGCACAAGATTCGTTGTTATGTTGTTTAAATTTACCTATCTAGCACCAAACAATTACTGTAAGTTCTTAAAAACGGTTAATGCTCAAAGAATAGGTAACTTAAAAAAAGTGTAGACGTCAACAAGCTTTACAAACAACAATCAATTTTTAGTTAATCCTAATCGCTATCACTTGTGTTTTACAGCATAGTGCAAACCAGATTCAAAAGATCTCTAACATGTCGTAAAAATCCTAAGTTGTCCTTGGACTTACGAAGCATTTGGAGAGTGGTAGGTCTAACAATGTTGGTCTTCTTTTCATTTCATACTTAAGAAATTCGCTGTATATGCCAGTGTAAATGTGTTAGTGGATAAATAAGCATTTTAAGCCTAATTTCTTTACAGATAAGGAATGGATTACGACAGCTGAGAACTTTATAATTCTTATTTGAATGCGAAAATAAAATAAGTATTCGGTATTTCAACTTTTTGACAGGTAATGAAGCGTATCCAGGTGTTGCCAATCTTAGGATGTGCTTATTTTAAAGTTTTTGGATAAATCCAATTGTTTTTGTTGCAGAAGCAGATAAAATGAGATATATAATAACAAATTTTATAAAAAGGTACAATCATTCATTACTGCTTACTAGTCTTCTATAGTCTTCGTTCCAATACCTTCAGAACAACTTCGTTCGTTCTCATACTTCTTCGTTTATATAATTTTCTTAAAAGGGGTACAAAGTTTTGCTTCACGTATTAATAGGTAATAACGTAAATAAATATAAATATTCTGGACATCTAACTCACAACGCCATCTAGTCCCAAGTTAAGCAGAGCTTGTGTTATGGGTACTAGACAACTGATATTAATACTTATATACTTTTTTTTTGTAAATACATACATATTATAGATAGGAAACACCCAAACTCCGAAACAAATATTTGCAGATCATACTGTGGCGTGTACTTCGGTAGATGGCGCTGTATGTGGAGGTCGCCACATCACTCCCCTCCACTGTGGGGTAACGGGTATAATGTTCCACCCAACACAAAGGGAGGATCCTCCGACCAGGCGAGGTGATCATGCCTGGCGGGCTACTGCATTCTGATCATTCTAAAATGTGGAAATCCTTATTATTATTGAAGTGAAACTTCTTTAGAATCGTTGTGATTTCAAACCGGATGCAACGGAAAAAACGACAGGTAAGAGACACAAATACAAAAAGTCGCCTGTAATTAGTGAGCCAGAGCGAGAGAGCAAATGTCGGTCTCATTCTTTTGTCGATTTACTGAAGTTTCATTATATCGTGTGTGAATCGCACACACACCTTTCTTTTTTATAAATTTGTATTTTTTTTGGATGATACTGCATAATACATCTTTCTACTAATCCTGATGAGAAACAGTTAGTTTTATGTGTAACAATAAGGAATGTGCATATTATTTTTTTAAATATAAATAAATAAATATTTCGGACATCTAACACACAACGCCATCAAATCCCAAGCTAAGCAGAGATTGTGTAATGGGTACTAGACCACTGATATTATACATAGAAAACACCCAATCGCCAAAACAAATATTTGCAGATCATACAAACATTTGGTCCGACCCGGGAATCGAACCCGAGACCTCAAGAACAGCAGTCGCAGACGCTACCACTGCGCCACAGAAGCAGTCAATTTGTCTTAAATATTTTTTTCAAGATTCTTTATTGTCTTTAGAATGTAATTAAATGGTTTTTTTTTCCATCACCATTCATTCATATTTATTTATTTATTTATTTTATTTATGAACTTTATGCACAAAATGTACAATGGCGGACTAAATGCCAAAGGCATTCTCTACCAGTCTACCATTGGCTGGTGCGAAAATGAGTGAGATGGTGCACAACACTTTATGAAGAAAACAATGAAATATAATATATCTGCATAATTATACAAGAATATATACATACACACAAACAATAAGGCATATATTTATACATACATACACATACACACGCATATTACATATACATACACACACACACGCATATTCATACACAAATTTGTCATTTTATAGTACACAGCTAAATATTATGCCTCTCCTTCAGTAAATTCAAGCAATATTACTAGTAACCACGTGTTAACTACGCATTTCATCGAATACCTTTAAACAAGCAATTCTTGTACAACCCGTCGGAAATATCTGAGAAACTAACTTAATGACCTCATGCAAACTAGAGTGTTAATATTTCACTGAACAGAGAAACAATAAACAAGAATTAGAGATTACGAAAGTAAGAATAACACTTGCGTTGGCAACGGTACTAGATAGGGCCTCGATGCGTGGGGAAGCGAGAGATGAAGCAAATACCAGCCGGGTGCGCAGATATTTCCGACGGGTAATATATATTTACATATAATTTGAATCTCAGCAACGGTTTCAACTATTTTCATCATGAAATTTAGTATGCCAGGAGTTTCGGGGCGATAAATCGATCTAGCTAGGACTCATTTTTAGAAAAAGTATTAAAAAAAAACACCTAATAAAGCTAGATCATTCAGGTATTTTTCTTTAATCGTATCTAAGTAATACAATAAATTGTATTTCATATTATTATATTAACATCATTTCATTATAGCACTATATTATCGATATTCGAAATATTTAAATGATTTAAAAGAATGGAGGAGATTCTAATTTATTTATTTTTCTCTTATGTTTTAGGGGACAGACGAGCAGACGTATCACCTACGGTAAGCGATTACCGCCGCCCATATATTATTAATTTCATGTTTATTACCTAAGAACTAATTTCAAAATTGTTTTATTTTTGTTTTAAAGGACATACATCACGTTTGGTCCCATTTCGTCATGCTTGGTTGGGTACTTATGACTGGAGTGATGATATGTGGTATGGAAGATCGTTTTTATGTAATTATTATTCATATATTTAAATAAAAGACAACTTCCGCATTAGGAATACACATCCTGTGTCGCGAGGGATTTTACAAACATACATGTAACGGTTATAAATAAACACCCAGACTCAGAACAACAATTTATGAATCACACATAGTGTTGTCCCATATGGGATTTGAACACACAACACTTGGCGCAGTAGAAAGCGGCGTGGCGACCGCTTAAACCACTAAGCCAACTGAGCAATCTTTTCTTTCTTTTCTTTGTTGCTTATTGGATCAGTGGCAATAATTGGGTCAATCCCCCTCTTTATTCCACAACTCCATAAAAGGGACTCCAAGGGAGGCAACACTTTTCATTCTTGCTTTTAAATGTTTTCATGAACTTCGGACACCACCATCAAATGATCTGTCTACTCATTTAACCATCTACCATTCCACATACCACATACCCAATACCATCAAAAATACCGACACGGCAAATTTTCTGCTAGACTTGAATATTAACTTGTTCCCTAATAAATCTTAGTTGGCCGTCCAAAATCTCAGCTGCCACACATCAAAATACACAAAATAAACCACAGCAATAAAAAAGCATCAATAAAATAACAAAAAGTGGTACAAAACCTCACGCCCACTCGAAGCCTAGGTCCTTAAAGTCTTAGGTCTAACACAGGTCATTGGCCGGTCGTCGCCCGCACAATTCGGCGCACACTCTTTATTTTTTTTTCTCACTCCCCCCCTCCCAACCGCCGCAGACTCCGAATCGAGTTGCAGTTTTTAGATGCACCTACTCGACTCGTATGACTATCTAACGACCTGGATATCGAAAGACTGAGAGAAGGTATTGTTACTAAAAATGTTATTCCTGTAAATTATGTTTCCCTCCCACAATTTTGAAATTATGTAAAGGAATATATAATAATAATAACTCTTTCTTGTACACCAGTTAACGAAACTAATGTCTTAATGCTAGGTCAGTACAAATGGCGGCCTTATCAACATGCAATCTCTTCCAGGCAACCGTGATAATAAAATAAAATTGATTTTTGATTATTTTTATACAAGTTATTTTACTATTACTTTTATTTAACTGATTTTTATACAATAATTATTTTGACTGCCTCGGTGGCGCAGTGGTAGTGATTGCGACTGCTGTGCCTGAGGTCTCGGGTTCAAATCCTGGGTCGGACCAAATGTTTGTGTAATCTACGAATATTTGTTTCGGAGTTTGGGTGTGTTCTATGTATAATATGTATGTAATTACAAAAAAAAAGTATATATGTATTCATATCAGTTGTCTAGTACCCATAACGCAAGCTCTGCTTAGCTTGGGACTAGATGGCGTTATGTGTTAGATGTCCGAAATATTTTATTTACTATAAAACCTAGTTACAACTTTAATATATAGGTACCTATTGTTATTACAAAAACCAATTCCCGTAATAAAAAATCTACATATTTCTAATAAAAGTACTTTATATTTAAGAACCTCGATCAGCCAGGTAATAAGAAAGTGTGATTTGTATGCAGTCCCACCAACATTGATGTGTAATGGCAGAAAAAGACAACTAAACCTAAATAACCAAACAGGTTTTACACCAATATTTATATATTCATACGTGGAACAAAACATTTATTCCCTTTTTTTACGAAAATTCTTGTATGAAATTTGACACAGGTAATGTTTATGTAGCGGAGGAGTGAAGAACGATATAAAAATGTCTAATTTGGACCTCAGGGCGATATCTAGTGATAATTAAATACATAAGGTTAGACTCCTTATGTCCGTTTAATGTCGTGTAATTTCTTTCCTCACCATACTTTTCAATTGTCGTAATGTGGGCCATTATTAAAATAATTTTCACAAAATTCGACTCCATCCCACTTGTAGCAATGCACGTATTCATCGAGAAGTGCGTTGCACTATAGCGAGCCAGTTTGACTAGATTTTTGGCAACGAGCGAGCTCCCCCCTGCCCGCTCTTGCCTTCCGCTCTCCTTATAGCTCTTGGCGTGCCCCCCATGCGCAAGCGCAGCGATTGTTATTCGTGATGAGTTTTAGAACTTGAGAATGATCGGCGATTTGATTAGTTTTTCAAACACATGTTTCGCTTAGCTAAAAAAACATACTAATATAGTGATATGATGTCATAATCTGTGTCCTTCCTTAAAATAATTAAAGTATAACTATGCCACATTAATTTGAATCGGTGCATCAGTTTAGCCGTAAAAGCAATGATGAAGAAGCATCGCAATAGTGCCATTTAACCGTGGAAGAGCCACGCTTCGGCATGAATGGGTCGGCTCGACCGGATTGATATCACAGCCTCACAGAAAAACTGCGCTGTTTCATCGAGTGAGTGAGGATGCTGGAGGCCCATACCCCAACCCTTCTCACTTATGACGCCTCAGGTGTTGCGCCATGGGCGGCGGTAATCGCTTATCATCGGGCGATATGTATGCTCGTTTGCCAGCTACAAAATTAAATAAAAAATAGTGTGGATCACCATGCTGCATTGTTATTTGACATTCGCAGTGAGTATCCATTCCGTCAGGCAGATTAGAGTCGCTTTGAGCACACTCATCTATTATATAAAATTCTCGTGTCGTGTTGGTGCGTAATCGAACTCCTCCGAAACGGCTCGACCGATTTTGATGAAATTTTTTGTGATTATCCGGTATCTATGAGAAATGTTAGGGGTAGTCCACCCCTAAATTTTTTTTTTTTTTTTGTCACAATTTTTAATTTCTATTTTTTTATGATGCAGCATTAGAAAATACATACAACCCTAGATTTTCAACCCTCTACGATCAACCCCTATTTTTATATATTCCCTTTTATGGCAAAGCAACGTTTGTCCGGTCAGCTAGTATATATATAAAAAGTCGTGAACATACAGACAGCTACTTTCGAATTGATGATATTAGTATGGATAAACCTATACACCCGATTTAGGTTTTCAACAAACATTTTTTTCGTGACTAAGCCCTCGTTAAATAAATAAAGAAAAAAGAAGTATTTTTTATATACTATCCTTAATGTAATTAAGTATTTTATTGTGTAAACCACGATTCAGAATACCTCTACAAAAACAATACCTATTAGTGTAGTTTTTGCCGAAACACACGTTTACCTTGACAAAGGTCATTAGTCTCCTAATAAGGTATTTTCGTGTACACTGACACCCACTATAATCGCCTTTAGTTGTAAGCATTACTACGGATTTACAATAAGCCATATTATGTATAGTATTATACATAGTATATGTATTAAAACAAAAAGTATGTAGCGACATGTTCGGAACTGATATACGCTGTTTGTAAAAGTAAAAAAAAAGCATCCATGCTAATATTATTAATCCAACGTAACTCTGTCTGTCTGAGTATTACTCTTTCACGGCTAAACAGCTGTACCGATTTCAATGAAATTTCTCATGTAGATAATTTAATTCTTGAGAGGATATAAGCTATATGGCGAAAACCATAACAAATATCTATATCAGAAACGTACCTGAATACGTTCCGAAAACAAACACACTTCCTTTTTCTAATGTAAGTTATGTTAACACTTCCCCCACTAAATTAATTTATTGTTTTTCGTTCAAACATATTATTAGCATATTGGATAATAAGTTAGTGATTTATTCATACTACAAGTCTCGTCTTATCATTTGACTTATGATAATAAAACATTCTGTTATTGGCTGATTCTCTACATCGATCACCGACATACACAAGGGCAGGGCCGCGGGCTAAGAAAGTTTAAAATAATGTGATCGTATATAAATCCTACCAATATATTATACATCAGAATAACACATATGCTACAATTTATAAACATACTAGCTTCGCCTCGCGCCCGCGGTTTTTGTCGTACCGCGGGTAGCACCGCGGGGTTCAGCTAGTGTATAATAACGAAAAAAAGTGTTACGCATCACGAGTGTGTCGTTTTGACGTGTGAAGAAATGTAATGAAATTTTTAAGTATGCAAGTTAAATTAAATTACCAAGTTTTGTTATAAAATGACCGTTATTTCAATGTTATATCCACGTTTATGAATATATCATCATCATTATTAGTATTTAATAGCCCACTGCTGGACACAATGCGTTACCGTGGGAGAGCCACGCTTCGGCATAAATGGGCCGGCTCGACCGAAGTAATACCACTGTCTCACAGAAAACCGGTGTGAAATAGCGCTTGCGGTGTGTTTCACCTAGTGACTGAGGATACCGGAGGACCATACCCCAACCCCTCCCCCCATCCCCATCCCCAAAGGCCGGCAACGCACTTGTGACGTCTTTGGTGTTGCGAGCAGACGTATCACCTGATGGTAAGCGATTACCGCCGCCCATGGACACCCGCAATACCAAAGGCGTCACAAGTGCGTTGCCGACCTTTGGGGGATGGGAAAGGGGATGAGGAGAGGGATTGGGGTATGGTATGGTATGGCCAACATATATTTATATATACATATTACATATAAATATATGTCCATCCATGGGCGGCGGTAATTGCTAACCATCATCATCAACATTATTCTTTTACTATTTCTATTTATTTCATCTTAATAGATGTTAAAGAAGACACCGCTTGATACTGAACTAAGTGTGAACAACTCCTACATTTGTAAACACTTTTATGAACACAAACACTTGTTTTGAGTGACCCCTAATCGCATCTTACGACAGTCATGGGATGAATTGGGGTGGTATTATTAGAGTAGTATTCACATCATCATCATCAACAACCCATAACGTCCCACCATTGGGCTCGGGTCTCCTCTCAGGAGAGGGTGAAGGCCATACGTCCCCACACTTGCCGTTGGATATTTTTAAGCCGCCCAAAGGCCTCCAACTAAGCTTCACGACTGTTATCCTATGATACGGGACCGACTGCTTAACGTGATCTACGAATCACGGAGATGCTCATGGTAACATGCCACCAGCGGTAACCCATCCAGGTACTGACCGCGCCGACGTTGCTTACCCTCGGTAATTGTTTGTAATCAACTGGGCTATGAGCGCCTTTGTTGCGTGTACGAGACTTTCATGCCAATTTTTGAATTAAATAATATACTAATTTGCCATATTAAATGAACACTGTGTATTGTAGTTTGCGTGATGTTATTATGATTTGGAAATTTGGAAATCTTGAAACATAATTTTAAGAACTTTTTAATTCAGTTCGTCCTTCATGATTTTACTAAATTACAAATAGTTATTTGGTTAAAAGGTCTGTAGCTAAAAATCTTTTGTGTACCACAGACGAAGGCAAAACGAAATAATTTACCGTTCTACCTAGAAATTCAAATTTGTATAAAATTATGTAAGATAATCTAGGAATATTGTAACAGAACCTTTTTGTTTTAGCTTTTAGCTTTTAAAAGCTAACATTTTCTTCGAAAGACTATATTCTTGAAATCCCAATATATTTAGTAAGAAAATATCAAATTTCGTCTAGTAACGTTTTAGTAAATTTCAAACATTCGGGAATATATTAGGAGCTAAGTGTATAGTGAGTTATAAGCGCTGACGGTCAGTTGACGTCTCAACGAATACCCTAGTAGCGTCAGCAAAATATTTTTAATATTTAGAATCTCACATTCTTCTGCTACTACTTGTATTCTTTGAGAAGAATGTTAACCCGGAAAATGCCATGTATATTATTTCTAGGAAACATTTTTTTTGATTCAATAAAAATAACTTAAAGTTTTTAATTAATAATTAAAAAATAGGGGTTGATCGTAGAGAGGTGAAAATTTAACATTGTATGTATTTTTGTATGCAGTATCATAAAAAAATAAAAACAAAAAGAATAGTCCAAAAAATAAATTTTCAGGGTATACCACCCTTAACATTTAGGGGCATGAAAAATAGATGTTGTCCGATTCTCTACCCTAGTCGACATGCACGCTAAGATTCACGAAAATCGGTCGAGCAGTTTCGGAGAAATTCAATGTTGATCCAAACTGTTGATTTTGTTGTGTGTCTTCACTTCTTACAACCAGGAGTAATGATATCTATTTATCGATAATGTCTTCCTCGCTTGTATCTGTGTTGTCATGTCAATGTGTATTTTTATTTATTTCTACTTATTTATTCTGTTAACTAAGAAAACTTGTTATTCCTTTTATTCTCGTATTAAGTTTGTATAATGTAACAATTCAGCTGTAAGATTACCTGTAATTGTAAAATAAAATAAACGTTGCTCAAACAATCCCCATGATTCTATGCTTACTAAAAATAATGCCATATAAATAATAATAAAATAGCAATAATAAATCATTGTTCAGTTGTAAAAACATGTTTTTTTAAATATATGTGTAATATGTATACCTATACTTTTATGTATACGACTTGACTTGACTCGACAAGTCCGATGCGAATCAGCTAAAACTGTACTTGTTCTATCTTAGCAAAGATATTTCTATGAACAGCTCTGTAAATGCCTATGCTGGTGTAAATGAAAGCATACGTCAATTATGTGTGATTAAAGTATACAAATACAAACTGCACGGTTGGCCGAGTGGTGTCAGCGGTCGCCATGCCGCTTGCTACTGCGCCAAGTGTCGTGGGTTCAAATCCCACGCGGTACCTACAACACTTTGTGTGATCCACGAATTGTTGTCCCGAGTCTGGATGTTCTTTGTGTCCGTTTCATGTATGTTTGTAAAGTCCCCCACGATACAGGATGTTTATTCCTAATGTGGGAGTTGTCTTTTTAAAAACAAAAACAAACAAAAAAACAAAAAATAAAATTTTATATAAATATAGTTTGAGATTAAAACCATATCCAATTAGCAAACAATGAGAAAAACAAGCCTATAATATAAAAAATATTAAAACATTGTAAAAAAGAAGAGGTATATCATTTAATCGCCTTTGTCTTTTTTGCCAACCGTACCTACATTCTTCGTGGCAAGTCTATGTCGATCATCCCAGGAAGGAAGGGCGGCTCCTTTATTTGCATTCACTACCAAATTTTTGCCTTTAATGTTACCCTTTTCTATCCCTTAATAGCCAGATATAACCCACCTTTTTGAGTCATAACTTATTTTGTAAGGAATCTGTGAATATTTGAAGATATTTTTGTGTGATATTTAAGATTGGAAATAAAAAACTGCATCACAATAAAATATTATAAAGGTTGACGTAAGTTTATTTGTTACACTTTCACGCAAAAACTACTTAACCGATCATTATGAAAGTTTGTACACATATTTTCGAAAGTATTAGAAGTAACATAGGATACTTTTTATACGCGTAAATACGAGCGAAGCCGTGGGCGAACGCTAGTAGAAAATAGTAATTAATTGAATTGATGTGGTGCACTGTTTTGAGAGACTCATTACGTCAGGACTTTAACTGGCCACTGCTGGACATAGGACTCTCATTAGTAAGGAAGTTGTGTTTACTATATGCACATACTACGCATAGGTACTAGGTATACCACGCTTTTTTCATTCGAGTTTTTTTTCTCTTTGCAGTAATGTTTTTTAGTTTTATTTAATAATTAGTCGATTCTTACGACACACATCGGATGAAAGGGGGTATTCAAACTCCATATTCTTAACAAGGATGGCTGTGACAGGCTGCTATAGGCTTTGGAAGGGGTCCAGATGTTTTAATAACAGCAGCTCCCGTATTCCTCCCATCTCAGGCTCAGAGTGGCACACCGTGTTGTTTTAGTCGGTCAGATGCCGACATATGCCGACACACCACCCCGCCGCAAACCCTTTGGGGGTTACCACACTTCAAAAAAGGCTGCTATACATTAAAAATACCTTAAATAAGTTTGTGTACGCTTCAAAAACTCAAAAAACTCTGCAACAATCGAGCTTGAGTTAAGGATGATTTTATCTACTTTTTCGGAAATACAATGTCAGGCACAATGACCTTCGTGTGATGGCCTCTAAAGAATACGAAGAATCACCACTCCTTTTCTCTATTGATGCCATAGTTGTCGTAAGAGACGACCAAGAGAGCAAACTACGTGGGACAACTTAAATCCCTGCACAGGGAAAGGAAAACTTACAACTTTACACAAAGCCTTTACCAAACCCAGCGTCGCATACCAGTTTATTGTTTAAGACTGTTATTGTGGTGATAATAATGATGATGATGAATGCCTCATTGGTCTAGCGCTTGACGTATGCGACTGCCAATCAAGAGGTGTCGGGTTCGAATCCCGGGTCGGGCCAAAAGTGTTTTTGAAATTTTCTGATTATAGAAATAGTTAATTACAGATCGGAGTTGGGGTCTGAACCCCCGTATCTCGGAGAGCACGTAAAGCTCTCGGTCCTGCGCCTGATCTCTGCCCGGTTGTGTCGGTTAACCGTACCATCGGATTATGAGAGAGAGGGAACAAAGAGTGCAACTGTGTTGGCGCACACACTTATGCACTATAATATCTCCTGCGTAGTTGGCTGGTCGCCGTTGAGACTGGCCGCCGTGGCCGTAATCGGATAGGAGACCATCAACGATGATGATAAAGACTCAATGTGGCCCGTGGTTTAATTAAACTAAGTTTTTGAACTTTCCTATATTCTGTACTTGAATTTCGCATATAGAAACTACATATCCTTGAAGCACGTATGTAGAAAATTTATTCATAAGCCGGTATTTCTTTGAAGTGTAGTTCGTTTCCACACAACCACAGATAAACTTAGGTACACGAACTAAGAGCGTTCTTTACACACGTTTTCATAGTCGGTGAGAACATTCACCCACAACGAAAAAAGCAATAAACAGATTTTAATATAACTTTTTTATTACAGATTATTATCTGTATATACACGGGACGAGTTCAAAAGGACGTGGACAAAAAGACAAAACTATATTTTTTTACTGATTGACGCATCTCGTTACTAGAAGACCGGCCTTTTTTTAGCATTGAGAATTAGCATTGCTATTCAACGGAAAATGTTGCCAGCTTTTTGGGAACGCTACCAGTAGGCGATGATGCGGAGGAATTTATTTGTTTTGTTTAATTATCCATACCAATATTATAAATTCGAAAGTGACTCTGTCTGTCTATCTGTCTGTATACTCGTATCACGCTGTCACGGCAGCTTTTTTTAGAGGACATAAAAAAGACACCTCTGTGGTTTGTTTCGATATTTCTTCCCAGAGTGAGATCAAGGAAAATCCGGCGCCTTCTTGCTGTAAAGTACGACTAGTAAAATTATCTATAAAATATTTATTTACAAAATAAAGAGAGAGAGAGAGAGAGAGAGAGAGAGAGAGAGAAGTGCATTGCCAACCTTGCAGTGTCAAGAATGAGAACAGGGATTGTCTGGTAACTTCACTGATTACTGGTTTTCTGTAAGGATATCGGTATCATATCAATTGAATGGGCCATCAAAGCTGAACCTTGTCTCTCCTAAGGTACCGCTTGTAAGCAGGAAATATGCCAAATACAAAAAGAATCCCGCTGTATAAGCACTTATTATATCGTAAAGTGAGCAATCTCAACAGACAAGCTCATAATTATTCTAATTTGGTAACTCGTTTAGACATGGTACATGTATTACGAAAATATATGCACACAGAATTGTTTTATAAGCGGACAAGCTGAGCCCCGCGGTTATCATTGTACCTTTACAGTTGTGGAGGAACGGATATCATGTTCCATCCAACACAAAGAGAGGATCCTCCTGTACTGTATGTGTACATAAGATAATCGGCACGAGAGCTTCTACTGCGCGATTCAAGATTAGTAGTTTATTCGTGTTGTACGTTGCTGCGTTGTTCAGTGTGTCTGCGGTAGATGGCGCTGAAGTGTGTCGCTGTTGCGTTGTATGTAGAAGTCGCCACACAGTAACAACCGTGGATCTAAACTATCCCGTCAAAATCGGTATAACCGATCCGGAGATTATTCGAAACAAACAGACAGGCAAATAAGATAAGATTAATTTGTTCACGAACGTGGTTTCTTTACGTAGAACCCTAATTCCCTTTACTAAATAAGGGTGGCTTAAGTTACCACCCGCTCAAACTCAAACTCAAATTATTTATTTCCATAGGCCCCAAAAGGCACTTGAACACGTCAAAAATACAAACATCAAAATATAAAACAAAACTTAAGTAATCAATTCAGTGATAAAATGTACTAATACTAAATGCACTGAAATGATTTGAATTACCGGAGCTTTGATTGATTTCGATTCAACTCAAAGGTTTAAATTAAAATCAATCCAAGTACCAGCTCCGATGGGTATTGCATTCGTGAGAAGAGCTGGTGAGAAACTCATAGCTACAGCTGTCAATGTAACTACTTGTGAAAATCTGTTAATTAATTCTGGAGATTAGACCAAACAAACAATATATATCTCATGTATATAAATACATAGTACCTGGATGACTGAGGTTGCACGGTATTTCGTTTTTGGTATTTTTTTTAGAAATGAATTCTAGCTCGATCAATTTATCGACTCCGAAACCCTCTGCATACAAAATTTCACGAAAATCGTTGGAGCCGTTTCCGAGATTTAGTTTATACATACATATATACAAGAATTGCTCGTTTAAATAGATATTACACAGATAACAGTAAGAATACATATTACTTTTTGCCATATTGAAAATGCATTAGATATATATCTATGCATATAATAATATTGTAAATAAGTTGATATCTGTACATTAAAGATATTGAAAAAAGAGTTAGAGGATATTTTGTCTATTTGTCTGTGTGTTTATGCGCACTTATCGCAGAAGTGGCTTAACCGATTTGAATGCGGTCTTGTATCAAATGTCTTTCAATGTCAGTTAAAACATCACCGTGACAACCGAACTCATACGGCCGAGCTGCAGAATATAATTAATGTATAATAAAAAAATCAATAAGAAAAATAACAATAAATAAATATTACGACATCTAACACACAACCACCTAGTTCCAAGCTAAGCAGAGCTTATGTTATGGGTACTGGACAACTGACATGAATACATATATACTTTTTTTGTAAATACATACATATTATACATAGAAAACACCCAAACTCCGAAAAAAATATTTGTAGATCACACAAACACTTGGTCCGACTCAGGATTTGAACCTGAGACCTCAAGCACAGCAGTCTCATTCACTACCACTGCGCCACCAAGGCAGTCTGGCAATTCAATAATAATGAAGCTTGAAATCATATTACGATATTCAAACCATACACAAATATTCACATAAATATCTACGTAACCAATACCAGGTGTAAACTTCTTCGTTTTATTACTATACCTGAATCTTTTATATCGAAAACCCCGATTCAGTTATCTCATAACCGATAAATTGACGTTAGAGGTCGACTGTTCGATTCCCGGCTAACGAGAGAAAGGTTGTTTCTGAGAATAATTCGCCCAGTTAAACTTACTTGGAGTAACGTTCAGTGGTTATGTGGGTCACTTTGCGGACGGGAGGACAAAACTTTTGTGTTTTGTGGCTGAGTTTCTTTTTAAAAGCAATGTTACGAAGTGCTTTAAGTTTCTCAAGTTACAAAAACTTTGTTAAGACGGACTTAGACACATCACCTCTAAAACCAGACCTAATGGCAAGTAATGAAACCGTTAGATATATAAAATCGGTGATTCTGACGGCTTATCAAAGATCGTGGTCGAATTTTTAGCATGTCTTTCCAACTATTCCAATAAGTCCTTAGTGGAGGAAAATAGAAAAATCCTTTATTCTGACCTTAACCGGACAACACGTTGTTTAATACAGAGGAACACAAGCAAATATAGTACCCTGTGCAATGTCACAAAAGGCCCCTATCTCAACATATTGCTGTAACCAGGGTAACTACAGCGCTGATATTCCAATGTGCCTTTCCTTTTGAAATACTGGTAGTAATTAATATTATCATTTTTGATCCTTGAAATTCCTGATTGATATAATTAGATTTGATAGCAAGGTCTACTGCTGTTTATACTTTTTTAAAGTATAAACTGCTAATGGCTTACCCTGCCTGATGGAAAGCATGTGTAAAATCAAGAAGTAAGTGTTTATTTATTATCTAAATGTGACTAAAAGACAGTGGTCAAATGCCGGCATCTAATAAGTCCCATACTCCTTCGGCGATATAAACATGAGGGTATTTATTATCGACACTATAATTTGTTAGTGGTAGGTACGAGGAAATTCTGCAATGAAACCTTTTATTCTGCAGTCATCTTTATCTCTTAAAATCAGGACTTTCGCGTGAAACTTGAAAATGAGCGTTAAACCTCAATAATTTTGATAAATATCATACAAAGTAAAAGTTGAAATGTGACCGCAAAACTTTATATGATTTTCCGCATGTAAGTTACTCAATTTCTACGAAACTTTTGACATCTAATTGCGTAAATATTTGATGAGGACGCAGTGACGTGCGAATTCGTAGTAAGTCATTCAAATCGTGCGCAAGTAGGACACGGGTTAGTGAGAGAAAGCTTCGACGCTTTGAGTGCGCATGGGCAGAGCTTTGAAGCTATCGATCACGTGTGGTATGACCATGATTTTAATGCAATCTGGGTATAACGACGTGAAATAAAAAAAAACATAGATTTTGTCGTAGAAAACTGCTTAAGGAAATATGGTTAAAAACCACAATAGAACCGAATGCAATAATAAAAAAATAATTGAAATATGACATTTTGAGCAGTGACTAGACTAGCGTTTAAAATTTAAATAATAAACGTTTAAATATATTAGTTTAGTTCTATGTCTTTAGTATAATGCAATTCGATGTCATAAATTAATTCTGAAAATGATATCTAATTTTATTTCTAACGCCATAAACAGAAAAATCACGTTTGATATTAAAGCATTTTCCGAATTAATATTAATTCTGATTTTTTTGTAAATCAAAAACCATTTATCTATTTATAGATTACAGTGTAATATATTAATATGTTAAGAATGATGAAATTCTCTTAGCCAATTTCGTCCACGGCGGCCAGTCTAAACGGCGATCAGTTGACTACGCAGGAGATATTATAGTATATAAGTGTGTGCCCATATACAAGTGCACTTTCGGTTCCCTCATCTCATAATTCAACGAAGAGTTATCCGACTCGAACGGGAATAGATCAGATGCAGGACCGACGGCTTTACGTGCTCTCCGAGGCACGGGGTTGTATAAAATAAGAATATAATAATATATTTACTATGCATTACAAGACATCAGAATTTGGTTATAATCACGCGTATAGGAACTTTACTTTAGGGGTTTTAATAAACGCAGAACGATCTCCGTCCTCCACAAGCGCAAGCCTGAGGGTGACAGACGAGGCCATCTGTCACCCTAGCAGAAGCAGGCCCGGATGTCGGCGCGGACGCTACGGAGCGTGCGCGCCCCGGGGGACAGTAGCGGGAACATTGGGGTTACCACACAGTAGGGGGCCATCTACAAAGCATAGGTCGCCCTAGGTACGTCAGGGTTCCAGAGATTTCCTTTCTAGGGTGCACATGGTTCCCTGGCATCTAGTACCCGAGACGGCGTGCGGTTTTAGTCGGTTCGAGTCCGACATGAAACCAGGAGGTGGTATCCGAGGGGATTGCCGCACAAGAAAAAAGTGGTTTTAATAAAGGAAGGTTTTAATAGAGACAGCGGTAGAACAATCCATAGCAGGTTAATTTCTCAGAGACTTGAGTGTGCATTTTTTTTTTTTTTTTTTATTGAATAGTGGGCAAACGAGCAGACGCATCACCTGATGGTAAGCGATTACCGCCGCCCATGGACACCCGCAACACCAAAGGCGTCACAAGTGCGTTGCCGACCTTTGGGGGATGGGAAAGGGGATGGGGGGAGGGGTTGGGGTATGGGCCTCTGGCATCCTCACTCACTCGGTGAAACACAGCGCAAACGCTATTTCACACCGGTTTTCTGTGAGGCCGTGGTATCACTCCGGTCGAGCCGACCCATTCATGCCGAAGCATAGCTCTCCCACGGTAAAATATATCAGTTTCCTTACGAGATATTTTATGGATACCTTGTGTAACTCTCTCTGAAGGGCCGGCGGCGTTTTACTAACACTTTGGTGAAAGCGACGGGTTTTATCACTTCTGAAATACACCTTGTACCTTATGACAAGTGGGTACTTAAATTGTGTGTATTACTTGAACATAATACGAGTAATAAAGGAATCATAGTTTCCAGGCGCTATACATGCTCATAAAGGTCGACTAAGGGAGCAAACAAAACTGCAAGGAGAAGAAAAACTTTAAAAAATCCCCATACCAACTCGTCCGACCAGCGAGTTATAATAGGACGAAACCTCAGTTTTAAGGGGAATCCTTTATCTAGTAGTGAACTGTAAAAGGTTCTTGATAAGTATGTGCTCTAATGTACAGATTTATATTGAAACGAATTAGATGGTTTAGTAAAACGAATAGCAATAGGTCCCTACCAAGCTCAAACTAATATTTTTAGGGATTACTCCTTCGCACATGCCCATCCCTGTAGCTCCAGGGTCGACAGCAGTGACCCATGAACACTATACACTCCAGGGATTTGCTATTAGCCCTTAAATGTCTTGTAGCCTTCAGTAATAATGTTATTCAAACTAAATATACACACAGAGATTCATTTCGAAACGACAAATTGAAAAATGTTCTTCTGACTGCCTCGGTGGCGTAGTGGTAGCGTATGCGACTGCTAAGCTTGAGGTCTCGGGTTCGATTGCCGAGTCGGACCAAATGTTTGTATGATCTGCAAATATTTGTTTCGGTCAAGTATTTAAAATCTTCAAATCTTAAGTCTTCGAGTCTTCAAGTCTTCGTCGTGATGAGATTAATGATAAATAATCATATCCTTTTTTTTAAACCGTATCTTCGGGTCTATGTTATCAACTAATTGTCATTAAACGATTACACTGGCATGCGTGAAGCACTTAATCAAGTAATCATACGCCAAAAACTTCTTAAATCATTCTCTAATAGAACTGATACTCCTACACTGCTGAACCGATATTAACCAAACATAACTGAAAACTACCGCAAGGAAACTCGCTTTTTAATGAAAAGAACTGTCCATCAGTTTGAGAACTACGATGCAACAGACACACAGACAGACATCTACGTCAAACTTATAACACCCTCTTTTTGCGTCGGGAGTAAAAATATAAAAAAAATGCGCCTCCTCCTCAGTCACTCAGTGAAACACAGCTCAAGCGCTATTTCACACCGGTTTTCTGTGAGGCCCATTCATGCCGAAGCGTGGCTCTCCCACGGTGGAGAGAGATGAAAGAGTCTTAAACTTTTTCTCGTTCTATTAGTTATATCATTTGTTTTACCGAATGAGTGAGAACTAGAGCCTTGCCTACTCCTCCCTTGAATTCTCAGGACAGAGAAGATTCTCCATGTTCGGTACTTGAGTTATATGTTTTTTTTATGGGATAGGGGGCAAATGAGCAGATGTATCGCTTGATGGTAAGCGATTTTGCCGCCGCAAGTGCGTTGTCGGCCTTTTAAGAAGGAGTAAGCTCTTTTCTTGAAGGTTTCCCGTCTGCTTATTTGTCATTTTAAATAAATGGGATAAAAAACATTCTTATTTCCCCTTAGCCGTTTTATCATGATTAGCTAACAAACATAGAACTTAACTTAACTATAAAACTATCAAAATTCTTAAAAGTGATGGTTATATTAATTTATGCGTAATCTTCGGTTCTGTTATTAGCCACCATCTTGGTTATAGGGCGGCAAGTTTTAATAATCCCATTCAACTGAAACTACATGGTGTAGGGTTAACTCATAAATTTGAACACCTGCTAATTAGGAGTGTATCGGCAGATGTACACATTTGAAATTTGACACATCTTGCAAAATAATTAGGGTAGTCGACACTATTCGCGTCTGTTACTGGCATATTATTTTTGTTAAGAAATTAATATGATTTTTAAAATATCGTATCAATTAACATTACCTTGACTTTTATTACCTGATCTCCATGTGGCTACTACAGGTAAATGACTTGACTTGACTTGACACAACAAAGAACATTTAAGAAACATTTAAAGAAAGAAAAAGACCGCAATTTGCAGTTAGTTGTAATTAGTAATTTCAGCTTCATTACCTTTCGTATTTAAATTTATGTCAAAAATTTCCGTGTTTATTCTAACAAAAAATCTCACCAAGTGATTTAATGGCATTTTGTGGGTAATAAACGGGGCTAATACAAAAGTTACTATATATTTTCATGATTAATTATTCGTTTTTATTATGAACATATAAAATTTTAGCATAATATCTGCCCTACTATTAGAACAATTTAATCTTTCATATTCTTTTGTCTTTTTAAAATAAAATTTACTTACAAACTGGACTCAAAAACGTTTAAATAGTTATTAATTCGAATTACTTATTTAGTTGAAAATGTTTTAACTTTGAGTTTATCACTCATTATTTACAATAGTACAACTAAACCAGCGACCGTTTAGATAAATATCAAGAACTTTTAACTCCTCATTCGAGCCTTATGGCAAGTTACTACCGCTGCCCAAAGACAGCTGCAACTTATCGTCATCATCAACAGCCCTTCATAGTCCACTGCAATTCACAAAGTCATAATCTGTATCTTTTTTCTTTTCTTTTTTTTCTTTTTTAAAAAGACAACTCCCACATTAGGAATAAACATCCTGTATCGTGGGGGACTTTACAAACATATATGAAACGGACACAAAGAACATCCAGACTCGGGACAACAATTCGTGGATCACACAACTGTATCACGTTGCTTTTCGCTAACATGCTTTTCTGTGAGGCAGTATCGAACCGTGAATCTGTCATGAAAAAAAATGACAACAAACAAGCCTACTTTAAACGCAATCTAATCCTAAGCTAAACAGACCTTATGTTATGGGTACTATATAAAAATACATACAAATATACATTTTTTGTAAATACATTCAGAAAAAACCCAAACTCTGAAACAAATATATGCAGATCATACAAACATTTGATCTGACTCGGGAATCGAACCCGAGACCTCAAGCACAGCAGTCGCATACGCTGCCACTCCGCCACCGAAGTAGTCAAACAAAATAAAACGTATCGTATATAAAATAAAATGTAACTCCAACAACAACAAGCGCTTCCATTTAGTATTTTTTCAATCATTTAACTTGACAGGAAAATACACCACATAAAATAACGAGTCGGCAGATAATTGGGTGTGTCACCCTATCCGCCTCCCTTAAATATCGACTCTGTCATTATTATTACAGAGAAAATGTGCGATAGTCTGGTCAAAATAACTAATGAAAGGTTCTTTTGTTTGTAACTTTGGGAATTTGAAATACATTATGTTATTCTAACGCGCCAACTACTTATGTATATATTTTTCGGACATCAAACACACATCGCCATCTAGACCAAACAATTGATACATACTGATAATTACATATTTATGTAAATATTATACATAAAAAACACTTGGTCCGACCCAGGAATCGAACGTACGTTATGTAGGTAGACCAAAAAATCAAGTTTCAAAAATTTTGTCTGTGTGTTTGTTGTGAGATAATTTTCTCCCGGTTTTAGAACATTCTTCATTGGTGCTCCGCTCCTATTAGTCTTAGCGTCATGATATAGCCTATAGCCTTCCTTGATAAATGGTCTATCTAACACTTAAAGAATTTTTCAAATCGGACTATTAGTTCCTGAGATTAGTGCATTCAAGCAAACGAACAAACTCTTTAGCTTTAAATATTAGTATAGATGTGTAATGTAGATACGTTTTCTTAGAAAAAACACGCTCAAAAGAAACCACACAAAAGCTATTACGATTTACGACTTCAACAAAACCCTTACACTTTGGTTACATACGAGGAAAAAAGTTACTAAAACAGATCCATGTGGTCTTTATTCTTTTACGTTTTATTTTCCACTTATTTATTAACATTTCCTGCATTACATTTTGCGTGAAGTAGACTTAATGCCAAATGGCATTTTTACCAGTCAACCTTTTGGATGGTTTAATAAAAGACGTGGCAGTTGCACTTGTCTTATGAAGAGAAGCTATGAAAAAAATATCAAGGTAACAATAGACCTTAAAAAATTAAAAGATATTTATACTGTGGCGATCTCCACATACAACATAACATACTACAGCGCCATCTACCGAAGATACACTGAACTACGAAGTAACGCACTACACGGAGTAACTACAAATCCTGAATCGCGCAATAAAAAGTTCTCGCGCCGATTATCATATATACAGCATCCCAACATTAACTGTTGGGCAGTAGACCGCCAGGCATGATCACCTCACCTGGTCGGAGGATCCCCCCTTTGTGTCGGAGGGACATTACACCCGTTCCTCCACAATACAATCTCTCTCAGCCTATTGCCGTCCACTGCTGAACGAAGGCCTCCCTCAAAGAGCGCCAACCATCCCGGTCCTGGGCAGTCCGCATCCATCCGTTGCCAGCCATTTTCTTCAAGTCGTCGGTCCATCGTGCGACAGGGTGCCCTACATTGCGTTTGCCCAATCGTGGTCTCCACTCTAACACTTTACACATTTATACAATATACAGAATAAAGTTAATAAAATAATGTTTAAGATAATGAGATTATGAAGATTTTAACTTTTATTCACGAGTCAGTGTTATCAGTTATCGCAATAAAAAGTAGCTTATGTCCTTCCTCAGGAATCAAAGTATCTCCATATCAGATTTCATTGAAATCAGTGTAGCGGTTTAGCCGTGAAAGCGAGACAGACAGACAGTTACTTTCGCAATTATAATATTAGTATGGCTTTAGCACTATAATTGAGACTTATTAGAACATTTACTTTCGGATCATCAACACAGAAGATTTTGCGTAACAGTTATGGAAAATTTCGGTGTTTTTCAGTAACCAAAGTCGTAATCGACAGTACGGTTGGCCTAGTGGTTCAAGCAGTCGCCACGTCGCTTTCTAGTGCGCCAAATGTTCTGGGTTCAAATCCCAAATGGGATAACACTTTGTATAAACCAGAAACTGTTGTGCTGATTCTCGGTTTTCCTTTTGTCCGTTTCATGTAGGTATATTTGTAAAGTCCTTCGCGACACAGGCTCGAGAAAAGACATATTGTAGGTTAATCCACAACATGTCTTTGGTTACTCGCAATCGCATAAGTTAACCATTTGCTAAGTAAAGCAACCCAGGTCAGTCTATAAATAGGTAACAATTCTTAACACCTTGAGACCTTACCGTGCCTCGTAAAGCATGTTAAGCCGTCGGGCCTGGTTGTCAAACGAATATTTTGGGGTTAGTCACATATAGTTGGAACACAAAAAACTCCGACCCGTTTTCCTAAAACTTCGATAGCGTGTAGTTTTTTTGTTATGGAGATCTGAAGACAAACGTTAAATGTAAAAGAATAAGTTCAGCCGTGTCGTAGTACCTATCTCTCTCATGTTGCATCATGTTTATGAAATATTATAACTTTTAATTTATCCTTTTTCTGGTTACTTTAAATTATACTTACATATATACATACTATACAATATTTCTAACCACATACTTTGGTATCATTTCATACAGATATATCTTTATATTGAATTACAAGAGTCATTAAACCTTTGACTATAATATATGTGTACTTTCAGTTGTTTTAATGGAATTTAAATCTTACCTTATGTAGGGGTATAATACAGGTACAGTCCTACATAGTAGACTATATACTAGTGCTGTAATTTCTGTTATCTTACGTCTGTTTAAAACCATGTACTGTCCTCAGTTTGTCAGAATTAATCATTTTCTTTCTTTCTTTCTTAAAACTAAACTAATTTGGAAGAATAGTTTAGGAGCATAATGTTTTTGGTGACTAAAGCGATATTATTACCACATTGGAAATATTCTCACGTTATAACGCTTGTTTAAAGAGATTTGAAAGGGCCTTGACCGATCTTGAGTCAAATTGGTTGATTTTTAAGAAAAAATATAAAACACTAACTGATCCACGCAACTTCGTCAGGGTCTCTTCTCAACCATGCTCGGACCCTTGGTGTAAGCGTTATTAACTATTCTACGTTAGACATAAAAAATGAAAATCGGTAGATTGTTTTAGAGTTCCTATAATAGATTTACTTTAAAAGTTCTAACATATACTTAGTATATGGGTCATGTGCAGCGGTGGTCACTTAACTTATGTACTGTCAGGTCACCTGTCTGCTCCTTTGCCTAAACACCATAAAAAAGTAAGCTTTTTGAACTTCATAATGTGATTTTAAACATAATTACAGTCGTAATTAAAATGTTAACAAATGTTAAGATTACTGAAAACCTAAATGAACATCGATTAATAATATTCCTTCTTTCAATCACAAGTCTTAAAGAAATCCCTCGAATTCATACAAACTACGCCACCAATTCCGAACCCAACATCTTCAAAGAAAAATACATTACAAAGTACCTCAGTACATAATGGTACTAATACATAGTACATACGAACCAGAATTACCGTTAGCTCCCAAAACAGTCGGTAACAAAGATGCTGGACCTACCTCCACAACTAAACACCTACTTAAATGATACCTGACTCTTATTTCTTTCGCTATTGAGTTCATTTTCAATTTTTCCATACGCAAGGTTCATATGGTTGCAATTTATTCGGGTTGCCAATTGTATAGTGTTCTGAACAATGGTACAGAATGGTTTTTGTTGTTCCATTGACGTGTGCGGAATGCGTTTCAAATCTTAATAAATTGTCTTTACAGCTTCTGCAAAGTTTGATAGCACTCCGAGATGTCGACAAATGCGTCTAACTGGGGCGTATCATCTATCTTAATAATTCTTGTTGAAACTTTGATGGAGGTCAGATGAAGGAGCAAATTCGGATAGGTATTTATATTTAAGTAATTTATGGCTATTATTCTTTCTTTAATAGAAAATTCTATGTTCCAATTATCAAAGAAATGTATTTAATACCAGCTGAACCCCGCGGTGTTACACGCGATACAAGAATATCCGTAGTAAGGCGAAGCTAGTATCTTTGTAAATTATAGCCTACTAGCTGTTGCCCGCGGCTCCGCCCGCGTTTATGTCGGTTTTTTCGTGTTTCTTTGCGATCGCGAATATGTGACAAAAATTTGATATAAACAATCCTTGATGCGGATTATATATCATTCTCAAATTTCAGCTCGAACGGTGCAGAACTTTTTGAGTTTTTGAAGCGTACTCAAACCAACATAACATTTTTATACATATAGATGTATTATTCTGATGTATAAGCTATATTATTGTTAAATTTCATCAAAATCCATTCAGTAGTTTTAGCGTGAAAGAGCAACAAACACACTCTCTTACATACTAACAGACTTTGGCGTTTATAATATTAGTAGGATTTGAAACTTATGTGAAAATTTATTTGTAAAAGTATTAAAAATGTAATAATTAGCCTATCGGTAGTAGATAAAAATAATAACAAAAAAAATCCGCACCTTTTCTTGTTTAATAATAAGAGAGACCGTTTACTGTGTTCAAGACTACTGATAAACAGAATATTGTACAGAAATCCTTTTTTTTTTTATTGAATAGTGGGCAAACGAGCATACGTATCACCTGATGGTAAGCGATTACCGCCGCCCATGGACATCCGCAACACCAAAGGCGTCACAAGTGCGTTGCCGACTTTTGGGGGATGGGAAAGGGGATGGGGGGAGGGGTTGGGGTATGGGCCTCCTGTATCCTCACTCACTCGGTGAAACACAGCGCAAACGCTATTTCACACCGGTTTTCTGTGAGGCCGTGGTATCACTCCGGTCGAGCCGACCCATTCATGCCGAAGCATAGCTCTCCCACGGTTAAAGTTAAACATTCCTGTGGATGTTAGAAACAAAATAAAAAAATTCAATGGTTTTCTACTCTAAATATTATAGCTACTGAAATGTCTTAGGGCTAAAAATTAATTCTTTATTTCTATGACACTTCGTAACACCATCTGTCGTAACTTTCAGCGATTGTTATACAGAGATAAAATGAAAACTTTGGAAATTTCATTCAAATCTTCGCTATAGTTTTATGATGTACAAATCTCATATTAAGAATCATATCTATACTAATATTATAAAGCTGAAGAGTTTGTTTGTTTGAACGCGCTAATCTCAGGAAATACTGGTCCGATTTGAAAAAAAATTCAGTGTGGGATATTCCATTTATCGAGGAAGGCTATAGGCTATATATTATCACGCTAATACTAATAGGAGCGGAGAACCAATGAAGAATGTTTCAAAAATGGGGGAAAATTTTCACGCTACGGGCAATAGAAGACGCAAACAAGGTTGCGTGGGTCAGCTAGTTCAATATTAACTTGCTAACTCGACGACGCTTCCTTGTAAAAGTTTAATACATTAAAATTATCCAAGAAAAACTATCCAATATTTTGGAGTACATTTCCTAACTTTCATCCCTTTCCCTATCTAGTAGGGTAGGCTAGTTCAACAACAACCCATAACGTCCCACTACTGGACTCGAGTCTTCTCAGCGTCGAGCAGACGTATCACCTGATGGTAAGCGATTACCGCCGCCCATGGACACCCGCAACACCAAAGGCGTCACAAGTGCGTTGCTGACTTTTGGGTGATGGGGAGAGGGAATGTGGGGAGGGGTTGGGGAATGGTCCTCCGGTATCCTCACTCACTCGGTGAAACACAGCGCAAGCGCTATTTCACACCGGTTTTCTGTGAGGCCGTGGTACCACTCCGGTCGAGCCGACCCATTCATGCCGAAGCATAGCTCTCCCAGGGTTAAGGTCATACGTCCCCACACTAGCCAAGTGCGGGTTGGGGACTAGCAACACAACGTTGTGGCTACGTAATCTTTGCCGTTAAAAATTTTTAAGCCGCCCGAAGGCCTCCAACTAAGCTTCACGACTGTTATCCTATGATAACATCCGGGACCGACTGCTTAACGTGACCTATGAATCACGAAGACGCTCATGGTAACATGCCAACAACGGTCACCCATCCAGGTACTGAACGCGCCGTCGTTGCTTACTCTCGTTAATTGTTTCTACTATATCACCTATACCCTACAAGGGTAGGCTAGAATATAAACTATAAATAGTATATATTAACAAGGTATTTGATTTTTTTACGACAGTTTCATTTTTTTCGTCGTTCCCTTCAAAATCGATTCAACTTATAAGGCGAATTAGCGTCAAATCTTTAGGCATCGCATCTACCTCAAAGAACGATTTTTGTGATTGCTCATCGCCCTATTAGGAGATGCAAATATAAAATAACAAGTTACACTTTAACATGCCATTATATTTGATTGGAATCTCCTTTTATGCAAATAATGTCCGTTTGAATTATCATTTCCATTAACAAATTTACATCTATAAATGTTTATGAGTATAAAGTGGTTAATTTGTGTCGTGTGTGTTTGTTTGTTTGGTGTTTATGTTAAATTTTAATCCTTATCGAAACTTTGATTTTTACTGTTATTAACAAAAGTTAGTACAAACACTGCTTAGTTTGGGACTAAAGGGCGTTGTGTGTCAGATTCCCGAAAACATTGTTATTATCTACTCTAGCTAGTCTCAAAATGAGTAATCTAAGTTACTTCTTATATTATTTACTATCTGCCAGGGAAAGTCCCATCAAAATCGATCGATCCGTTCCAGAGATTAATCAATTAGATTTTTTGTTGTAAGCACTGTAATTACTTTTGTATATATGTAGTTAAAAGCTGTTATTTTGAAATTACTAAGAGACACTTTAATTTTATTCATATACCTATATATATATATATGTTATACACAGTATGATTGATAAAGTATCGCAGGTAAATAATATACCACGGCATAATCATTAATTTTCAAACCTGGGGTATTCTTAACAAGATCGATCAATCAAAAACTTTTCTTATTAGAATACTTTACGTTTTTTGATGATAACAAGCGCCGTAAGATCCTCAACGTTTACACGATAAAGTTATACATAGAACCACTTCACTGAGAGCGCTGCGAATATTAATTAATCAACAACATTAAATATTAAAAACACTGTACAAAGACGAGCCGTACAGGGGAGATACGAGCTCATAAAAATCTAGTGGAAACCGCTCGAAAAACTGTTGATTAATATTCTTTAATTTTATTTTTAATTCATACGAGTATATATGAACCTACCAAAGTGATTCTACTTTGCCTGATAGAAAGCATACGTAGAATCTAAGAGTGGTGATCACCATACTCCTTTGTGAAAGGAGACAATGCAGCTTGGTGACCCACACCATTGCAGCCTATGGGCGTCTCACTTATTTACTATAAATTCGACAGAGCGCAAGCTGTCATCTCAGGTTGGTTTTCTGTGACAGGGTACTGCTCCGGTCAATTTGGCCCGTTCTTGCAAAAATCTGTGTGGTTCTTATATCCTAGATTCTGGTATTCACTTGGTCCGGCTTTGATATTAACAGAAGAATATACCAATTAGCATTATTAGACTAATATCCTTTTGTTAAAGTTTACCTAAAGCTTTGAAGCTGAACGTAAAATTCAAAGGAATTGTACATTTTTGAAATCAAAACGAATTTCTAGGGCTCACTACTTGTCGTTTCTATAACATGATTTGGACTTCTAGTAAAAACTTTGTAAAAACAATTTGGTCCACGTGAGCTCAAGGATGGCTCTCTTAAAATATTTATATTTTTATTCAATGAGTATGGTGACCACTACTCTTGGATTCTGCTCATGTTTTCCATCAGGCAGGGTACGGTCACTTTGGCAGGTTGACATTAAAAAAAAAAACTTTATCATATGTTAAAACTGCACGTTAAAATCAAATTTAAAGCCATCACTTAGTTCTTAAGTTCTGTATGACAGAATTTATTACAGTGTTTATTAGTTGCAAGGTATAGTTTTATTAAACGTTGCTATCTACTTTAGACAATTAAAGTTAAAAATCTATACTAATAATAGACCTGAAGAGTTTGTTTGTTTGAACGCGCTAATCTCAGGAACGGCTGGTCCGATTTGAAAATGTATTTTAGTGTTGGATAGTCCATTTATCGAGGAAAGCTGTAGGCTATATTATATCATCGCTAAAAGGAGCGAAGCACCAATGAAGAATGTTTCAAAAACGAGGGAAAATTTTCACGCTACGGGCAATATAAGACGCAAACGAGGTTATTATATATTATGTTTAAGCAAAATACGTATAATAAAAATAAATCTCTGCCGTCTAATACCTACTAGCCAGCATTTTCACTAATATTGCCCTAAAAAACATCGTTATTATAATTTACTAAATTAGATCGACTTGCTCAGTTCGATGGGCTGCAAGCGCGTAAATTTTAATTGGCAACTCTCAAACTATCAGCAGTTTCAAACATTAGGCCGTTACAAAGTTCCATGGGAACATAAATCTAATGTATATTGTCGGTGGTTGCAGCTTCTATTGAGAAAGCAATTACCCTGAGGTTAATAAATTGAATGGTGTGTTGGTGGAGTCATGCAATTTGATCAACAATGGTAATTTACACTTCACACGTTTTTAGCTATACCTTTTAAACGTTTCAATACCCGAACAGAATTTGAGTCAGACAATCCATAATAGAGTTAAAGAAATCGAAAAATATTATTGATGGTTTTAGTTCCTTCAGGATTACCTCATTCCTTCTGGTGGCCGCTTTCCTGTACTTTAGTCACCCCTATCTTATTCAAAATATCTGTCTATGTCTTTCTGTTCTTCTGTTAAACCTGTAGAGGGACGGGGTGTCATGTCCCTACAACACAAAGGGATCCTTATTCATTATTCGCTCTAAAATTTTTGAGAGCGATGGAAGTAGAGAAATTGGTCTGTAGTTATGTAGAACTCGTCTGTCTCCTGATTTATGTATAGGATGAACCAGGGCTTTTTTAAAGTGATCTGGGAATACCCCAGTACCAATACAAAGATTCATAATGTATGTAAGAGGTGGAACTAGAATATCTTTGAACTGTTTCAGCACACACATCGGAACGCCATCAATACCAACAGCACAGTTAGAGCGTAGACTCATTATCATGCTTTCGACTTCTGCTTCATCAGTTTCAAGAAAGACAAATGACCTTACGGTGGAAGGTTTATGCATTGCATTATTTGTTTGATATATTGACGAGTAATCGACGGAGGTAATATACTGTTCAAGTAAGATAGGATCAATTTTTGTCGAGGTTTTTGGGAGAGCATTAGTATATGAATTCCTAGATATGGACAGTAAGACTGCACGATGGTCAGTTACGGTTGATTTTAGTACTAATACTATGCTTTTAAGTTTGGTTTTTAAAATGACATGATCAAGGCAAGATTTATCACGCGTTATTTTAGTATGGGCTGGTAAAAGGCCATGGCTAGTTGTAATATTTAGATATTCTTTAGAATTAGTATTCGTAAGACTCTCAGTAATATATATGTTTATGTCCCCTACCAATATTAAATTTTTATACTTAGAGTTAGTTGTCAAGAACGAGTCAAGAGATTCCAAAAAATTTGCAACATCCCTAAAACAAGGCGGTCGGTAAATTCCTAATATGCACGTTTCTTGATCCACAATAATCGCCACACAGCTGGCATCTCGGAGCTGCGGTTCAAAAACATGGCAACTAGTTATATTGTTTCGTATATAGACAACTACACCATCATTTTTATTTATTCCATTTGTACTGTGAAAGCTATTATACCCTTCGAGTGCTGGAATATTGGGATTGCAAGATAGCCAACACTCTGTCAGTACTATTGGGTGATTTTTTTGAGGTTAGGATTTTCATGCATTAGTATTTGCTCAGATTTTTTGAGGTTATGATTTTCATGCATTATTATTTGCTCAGTATGCTTTGACATTTCATCATGAATAGACTTACTAACGAGCAACGCTTGCAAATCATTGAATTTTATTACCAAAATCAGTGTTCGGTTCGAAATGTGTTTCGCGCTTTACGCCCGATTTATGGTCTACATAATCGACCAAGTGAGCAAACAATTAATGCGATTGTGACCAAGTTTCGCACTCAGTTTACTTTATTGGACATTAAACCAACCACACGAATGCGTACAGTGCGTACAGAAGAGAATATTGCGTCTGTTTCTGAGAGTGTTGCTGAAGACCGTGAAATGTCTATTCGTCGCCGTTCGCAGCAATTGGGTTTGTGTTATTCGACCACATGGAAGATTTTACGCAAAGATCTTGGTGTAAAACCGTATAAAATACAGCTCCTGCAAGAACTGAAGCCGAACGATCTGCCACAACGTCGAATTTTCAGTGAATGGGCCCTAGAAAAGTTGGCAGAAAATCCGCTTTTTTATCGACAAATTTTGTTCAGCGATGAGGCTCATTTCTGGTTGAATGGCTACGTAAATAAGCAAAATTGCCGCATTTGGAGTGAAGAGCAACCAGAAGCCGTTCAAGAACTGCCCATGCATCCCGAAAAATGCACTGTTTGGTGTGGTTTGTACGCTGGTGGAATCATTGGACCGTATTTTTTCAAAGATGCTGTTGGACGCAACGTTACAGTGAATGGCGATCGCTATCGTTCGATGCTAACAAACTTTTTGTTGCCAAAAATGGAAGAACTGAACTTGGTTGACATGTGGTTTCAACAAGATGGCGCTACATGCCACACAGCTCGCGATTCTATGGCCATTTTGAGGGAAAACTTCGGAGAACAATTCATCTCAAGAAATGGACCGGTAAGTTGGCCACCAAGATCATGCGATTTGACGCCTTTAGACTATTTTTTGTGGGGCTACGTCAAGTCTAAAGTCTACAGAAATAAGCCAGTAACTATTCCAGCTTTGGAAGACAACATTTCCGAAGAAATTCGGGCTATTCCGGCCGAAATGCTCGAAAAAGTTGCCCAAAATTGGACTTTCCGAATGGACCACCTAAGACGCAGCCGCGGTCAACATTTAAATGAAATTATCTTCAAAAAGTAAATGTCATGTACCAATCTAACGTTTAAAATAAAGAACCGATGAGATTTTGCAAATTTTATGCGTTTTATTGTTTAAAAAAGTTCTCAAGCTCTTAAAAAATCACCCGTTATAATATCCTGGGAAAGTTTTGTTCTGGTTAATAGCGTCAGAAAACTAGGTAAGTTGGCTGAAATGCTGCAAATATTCTGCGTTATGATGTTCAAACTCTTCCCAATTCCGCTCAGAAAAGAACAACATCCCTCAGGCTCACAGACATATGAGGTGGACACCTGTATGTTATCCATGTCCTCTAGGGTCTCACATAGTGGATTAAATGTCAAA
Organism: Spilarctia lutea; assembly: GCA_916048165.1. Classification (NCBI taxonomy): domain Eukaryota; kingdom Metazoa; phylum Arthropoda; class Insecta; order Lepidoptera; family Erebidae; genus Spilarctia; species Spilarctia lutea. Next base: position 1,626,409 of record OU696480.1, read on the forward strand.
GTATAATATTAAATATGCTCGTAGACTCTGATCATAGATGTGTGCTACTATTAACTGTATGTGAGCGTGTTTGTTGACCTGCTGCGGTTCAGATCGAACAACTATTTCGAGTGTTAATTGCGTGTGTTGCTGGGCAGTATATAAATGTAAATGTAAGTGCCAAAAAAGATTTACGGTAAAATACCTAAATCTGACGTGACCGGTATTCTCATGTTCAGTGTGCAACCCATAAGGTAATTTCATAAATAGTTTACACATATCATAAAGCACATTACAAAAGAAGGAAAAATGTGTGAGATAATTATTAAGGAACAACGGAATCCCACATAAAAGCAGACCACAAAACATGCAAAAACACCCACATTGTAATAGAATTAGTCAAATAGCGCTTCTGATCTTCTGTAAGTCCGCTTCAGAATTTATGCGTATTTGAGGTAGGCCCGATGCTTTACGCAGATATATGACTCCCTTAGAAGTCCAGCAAAAGCATACCCATTTACTTTAGACAGTTCTCGAGCCGCGTGAAACAACTTTTGTGCTTTGGTGGTCAAAGTTTCTGAGACATACACTGGTCTTGGTGGTCCTGCGACGTTAACATGGGTAGTATTTAATTTTTCTCCCTTTGGCCTGTCACCATTGAAAGATTTAACCGCTGTCAAGATGTTATCCTTCACCAAAATGCTATTAAGTTCCACTATGAGTGGTTTAATTTGATCCCTGCTCGAGTTAATTCTATATGTGTCCCTAATTTGGTCGTTTTGCAGTGTTACCCCAACAGACTTCACCAAAGATTTCACTAAGACACACATGTCTTGCTTAGATTCAGGTGTCTTAATATTTTCAGAAAGCCTTGGTAAATTACGTATCTCTAGTCCTGTTGACTTAAACTTGCGCTCAAAACCTTCAATCTTATCTTCCAGGAATTGTATTTTATGTTTGCATTCTACCCTCTCCTCCTCAAGTTGTTGAACCTTTGCAAGCATATCGTCGTATTTGTCCGACATAAATTGAAGACTCTCCCGCAATTCTGTGTTCTGCTGCTTAATAACCCTGAACTGCTGTTCAACCGAAGACGATAATTTAGAAAACAGTTCTCGCATTTCAGTTATTAATAGCTTTAGTTACCTTTATAATTAATATGATGTACAATAAAACGATTATTATTATCATTATAATTAATGCAAGAATTCCCTACGGCTCCGAAGCCGTGGTATGAACACCGGTAGAACTGGTCTATATAGAAATCTAACTGTTGATAAATAAAAATAAATAACATTTATTTGACCTTTAACATCTTTCAACTTTCTAAGGCCATTCACACCACATTAACTGAGAATAAATATACCAAGAAAACACGATATCAGATTACTTTCTAAAAGGGACAAACACTAAAACATTTCTTCAAACGACACGGCGATTGCCAAAAAACGCAAGTGGCTCCCTCTACTTGGTAACGAGTATAATCCTCGAAAATTCCTTCAAGTTTCATTAAACTATTTATAGGTGTATGGGTACCCTAAAAATGTACTTTGGTAAACCGGCTTCCTCACACATACGAGTCAACTACAGGTATTACTTGTATTTGTGTGCGTCTGCGCTTGCGACTCTCGCACACAAGCTGAGGAAGGGCAAAGGGAAATTTCGGCAATAATTTCGTGTTTTATAGTTCATGCACTACATGTTGGTGCGCGCTTTTGTATAATTTTATATAAATAGATTTACGATTACGACACAATTCTTCATGGTACAAATGAAAGTACGAATTCTTCGACCAACTCGTGGTAAGTTACTACGGCCGTTCATGAACACTAAGAACTCAAAAAAAGCAAATACACTGTCACTCTTGCAACTTTAGCAGTGCCATAAGTCAAAGTCCTTAAATAATAAAAATATTGGGGGTAAAAAATATTCAACTCATTAAAAAATAACAAATAATAAAACGTCATGACTATGCCTCAGCGGGGTAAGCAGAAACAAATAATCTCGGCTTATACGCTTTTTATATATATTATTTTCCGAATTAAATACTCATTGAATCCAAGTAACGTACCCTTTAAAATATCATGAATATTATTATTATTATTTTTTTTTTTTATTGAATAGTTGGCAAACGAGCAGACGTATCACCTGATGGTAAGCGATTACCGCCGCCCATGGACACTCGCAACACCAAAGGCGTCACAAGTGCGTTGCCGACCTTTGGGGGATGGGAAAGGGGATGGGGGGAGGGGTTGGGGTATGGGCCTCCGGTATCCTCACTCACTCGGTGAAACACAGCGCAAACGCTATTTCACACCGGTTTTCTGTGAGGCCGTGGTATCACTCCGGTCGAGCCGACCCATTCATGCCGAAGCATAGCTCTCCCACGGATATTAATATATTTCTACTTGTTTCACCACAATAATAATGGTTTTTGATTAATTTTGTCTATCAGCAGTAACGCATTATCAGCGTGAATGTTACTGGTCATCCGTTTGATCGCCAGTAATGCTATAATTGACAAAAATAACGCACCATATTTAGTCGTGCGTTTCTTACTGCAGTAAGTAACCCCATCAGTATCGATGTTACATTAGTGTGTGTGGTTTGTAAGTGTGTTTGCGTGTCTGTATGTTTGTGTGCAGCCGATCATTATTCGTAAGTACTAGAGTTCAGTAGAGTTATATACATAGTTGGAATTTCGGCAGCCAGACGGTAACATTTTAAGTTTTATAACTTTGTGTTGCAGCTTGAATTTTATCCAGTTTTATGTTTTTAGGTGTGTCCTTTTGCGTTTTATCTTAACGCATAATACACTACTCTTCGATAGTAGTACTACTGCGTCTCTTTTTAATCATAATCGGCTTCTATTAACCTAAGCGTGATATTAACAATTCTAACTTAGGCACACCAGCAAAATACACTATTAAAAAACACGTGATAATTGGGTAGATAGTTTCAGAGATCATCGTAAGCAACAACAGGACACGAGAATTATATATGTAGTGAATTATATCTATATTAATAGTATAAAGCTTGAAAGAGAGAGAGAGAGAGAGCTTAGAAGAGTTTGTTTGTTTGTTTTAACGCTCTAATCTCAGGGACCGTTGGTCCGATTTGAAAAATTATTTTATTGTTGCATAGTCCATTTATCGAGGAAGGCTATAGGCTATATATCATCACGCTAAGATCTATAGGAGTGGAGCACCAATGAAGAATGTTTCAAAAACGGGGATAAGTTTCACGCTACGGAAAATAAGAGACGTCAACAAGGTTGCGTGGCTCAGCTATTAATAATATGAGGCATGTCACACAGGACACTGTGATCTCAAATTAGGCAGCCTTTTTATAATCCACTGCCGGAGATAGGCCAGTCCATAGAAAAGAGGTTTTGGCCTACTATACCACGATGGCCAGGCCGGTTGATATAAGGTTTGTGTTTAATCCTTCTCTTCCTGCTGATATTTGTTCTATTAGTCGGCTTTTATTGCAGCTATGAAGTTATTAGGTATTGGGTCGAACCAATTGTTTGTATGATCTACAAATATTTGTTTCGGAGTTTGGGTGTTTTCTATTTATAATATATATGTATTTAAAAAAAAGTATATGTGTATTTATATCAGTTGTCTAGTACCCAACATAACATAACTCTGCTTAGCTTGGGACTAGATGGCGTTGTGTGTAAGATGTCCGAAATATTTATTTATTTATTTCTAATAATGTAATGTGACTTGACCTTCGCAGAATCCTTGAATACTTTGGCCACATTGCGAGAAGGGAAGCCGATAACGTTGAAAGACTGATGGTGATGCGTAAGATAGAGGGGGTAGAGGGGAAGAGGCCCAGGGGCCGTAACCCATTGTGCTGGACGGACCAAGTTCGCACTACTCTCGTCTCTACAATCTATGCTACCCTACACACTGTTCAAGATAGAAACAGGTGGCTAGCTACCACTCGCACAATAGCTCCAAATGGATTTCACGACCCTCAGAATTGAGGATAACGACGCAAGGAGGGAGGAATGTCAGTTGTCTTTTTTTTTTGGGTGGCCCTGCCAAAGTGACTCTACTCTATCTGATGGAAATCATAAGCTGAACCCAAGAGTGGTGGTCACCATACTCATTGCGAAAACAGGTAATGCAAAAATGCAGCATGGTGACACGGTAGCCTATGTCCTTCCTCAGGAATTAAAGTATATCCATACCGAATTTTGTTTAATTCAAAAAGTGACAGGAAATCTGCGAAAACAGAAACAAAAATCTCACTCATGCAAACCTTAATTATTCCTAAAATTGACTATGGTGATGTGTGTTATTTTGGCCTGAATGCAGACCTCCTAAATAAACTAGACCGTCTTCTCAGTAACTGCATTCGATTCATATTTAATCTTCGCAAGTATGATCACGTATCTACTTTACGTTCTCAATTAAAATGGTTACCCATCTGTCTACGTCGTAATCAGCGTGCGCTGACTTCTCTCTTTTCATTACTTAATTCCCCATTCTCATCTACTTATTTTGATACCGATTTACGTTTTCTTTCCTCTAATCACGACAGAAACCTCCGCTCTACGAATAATCTGCTTCTCCTATGTCCTTCCCACACCTCTGATTTCGTTAACGCCTCATTCTTTGTGCAAGCAGTGCTGCTTTGGAATGCGCTCCCACTCGAAATCAGGATGTCTACCAACCATTATATTTTTAAAAAGAGCGTACACAGTCACCTTCTTCAGATCGCGGAATAACATATTAAAAAGTACTCCTAGTTAAAGTCTACTTTCCACAGTGTACGATGTATTATGTATTTATATATTTATTTTGTATGGATGTATGTACGTACTCGTATTTGTATATGAATTGTTGTGTTGGTTAGATTAATTTAGGTTACAACATTAACCTCGATGCACCTACCTTACCAGATCTCTACACCCCCCAAAGGTTGGCTGGCATTAAGTCCGCCGATGTACATGTGCATGAAGTTTTAATAAATTGGTGCAGCGGCTTAGCCGTGAAAGCATCACAGACAGATCAGGATCTTCGAATTTATAATATTAGTGTAGATTAAAAAGGTTTTAACAAACAAGTACACGTGTACATTTGCTGCAATAATATTAAATAGTGTTAATTACGAAGGTGTTCATTATTGAATGAACAAATAAAAGTAGAACTAACTCACCCCGTCTACAGGAGACTTATTAATTAAATCATGGCCTACTCACAGAGCTGGCTCGGGGATTAAAGGTGGCAGGCATTTTAACCCTTAACCACTGACGTGTGATTTTGTTACGCTCCCACTGACGTACGTATAGTATACGTACGTTACTTTGAAGGCCTTTTGATCCATCAAAAAATTTAAACTTTGATGATTACTCCAATCCTTTTATTTAGACACATTCAAATGAAATAGGAATAATGAAAAAAACTGTAATAATAATCATAGATTTTTTTTTAATTATCAATAACCATGAGGTAAGCAAAATAACATAGACATTTAAAAAAAAAATAACACAAAAATATTCTCTAGAAATAGTAACTTCTTTTATTGGTTTTATTAATTACTAAGGATGGTTCTAATTGGAAAAAAATCACAATTGCCATAAATTACGATATAAGGCACTTTTTAACAACAATTGTTACAGGTCGGTTTCAAGCACTGCAAGCAGACTGGGTTATGACAAGCTTGACAGCCGTACCGAGTTTTACGACGTTTCAGTTTGAAACAAATGTGTCAATTTTTCATGATGTCAAATCTAACAAATTCCCTGCTTGGTTGACTGATTGTATTTGCCTTATCCTTGCCTAAGATGCGTCCAATGAGAGCTCATGTGAAAGTTGCGGCGTTGTGTACCTACGCTCTAGGTGCGGCGTTACTAAGCTTTTTCCAAGGTTTTTCATGAATATTAGGCGATCCGCAGAATTATATTTTGACGTTATAATAGAATTAGCAGCAGCAATATCCAGAATCCTATAGAAAATTACCAATGGCCATCGTCTAGACCTTCTTGCACAGCTGTACTTGGCACACTTTTCATCCATGGAATCGACACCTCCTTTCGACGAGTTATAAAAAGATATTATTTCGGGAATACTTTTACCAGAATCAGTGCTTTCTATATGATGCATCGATGATATCATCATGACGATTTTGTTATTTTTTGGGACATAAGATAATAGAGTAAGTTCTTTCGTGAAACCATGTATAGATGACTGCACTTGACGTATTTTGGAAAGGAACTCCGGTGGGATTTCCCTTTTATTTTTATTTTTGAGGTAGATGGCATAGAAGAAGAATTTAGCCTCTTACGGTTCATTTTATCTGTCCACAAACACAAATAAATATTTTTTAAATAGTCTCACTAACACTGACGCTACGTACCACATACGTTTGATGGTCAAACTAGCCTACTTAGGAACGTGGCAGACGTCCGTTCCCCACCCTCGCACACGCGTCATTGGCGATTAGGAAACTACCAAAAAGGGCGTGCAATAATTCCCGCGGTAACTAAAGTTTTCAACGAAAAACCGTTTGGGTAACGTACCATATACGTACGTCAGTGGTTAAGGGTTAAATAACACAGTAGTTGAAGTTTATCGTTAATTTAACAACGACAATTTAATTTAGTGTCTACTAAAGCTTGTTAATTAGGTTTTAGATGATTTGAACTCTAATCCAGGACTGTGAGGACTTAATCTTTAAATGTGAAACTTAACTTAACATCCAAAATTTTAGTTTTTATGCTATAGGAGTTAAATGATAAGACAGGCCACCTCATGGTAAACGATAACCGCCCACGTTCATCTATAACTAAAGAATTAGAAATGTATTGCCGCCTTTTCGGGAACCCCCTCGGCAATAGGGAAACAACAGTTTACAGCTGGACATAGCTATCTTCTTTGAAAGGGGGTTATGGCCTTTTGTACCATCCTGGCAAGTCTGGTTAGTATAGAGTATGTTACATATTTTCCTTCTTTTTGCATCTTTAACCTGACTTACTTGATTTTCAGTTTTATTCTAATCAAGTTGGTCTATATGTGCATGAACTTGACTCAAACGCTATTTGATTTTTCTTAATGCATCTTCTAACGGCAAAATGCGTCTCTGGTTTTTCGGTTACATTTACTCTGCGATTGCGCTTCAACTTGCCAAACAGTTGACTAATTAATACTATTGTCCGTCTGAACAAATCGACTTCAGTTCGATACCAAGGAAAATCGAGGGTCAAATTAGACTGGCTTACTTAGTTAAGTAAGCGGTTGGAAGGATTATTGATTGGCGTGTTGTTTTAGTGGTTAGCGAACCTGACTATTGATCTAGACGTCGTAGATTCGATTTTCATTCAAGACATATACATTGTAATGAGAATGATAATTTGTTCTACATCTGGGTGTACTTTATCGATATGTTATTAGAAACATATATCTAAGTATGTTTGTCAGCAATCTGACACGCCGCTTTTTACTGCGCCAAGTGTTGTGGGTTCAAATCCCAGACGGGACAATACTTGTATGTGATTTGTGCTCGTTTCATATATATTTGTAAAGTTACTCGAGACACAGGATGTATATTCCTAATAAAGAAATATTGGTATAGGTTCTGCCTAGATAAGATATGCATGTTTAAAATATGTTTGTGGAGAAACGGGTATCATGCCCCTCCGACCAGGCGAGGTGATCATGCCTGGCGGGCCACTGCCCAACAGTTGACGTTGGGATGTTGTATATACTCGTAAGATAATCGGGGCGAGAATTTCTATTGCGCGATCCAGGATTGGCAGTTTCATCGTATGGTACGTTACTCCGTAGTTCAGTGTAACTTCGGTAGATGGCGCTGTAGTATGTTATGTGGAAGTCGCCACATGTTAAACCAGCTTTTGGTCGCGGTTCCACCCGCGTTTATGTCGGCGTGGCAACCCTACCTACCTATAGTAGAATCATTAAAGACTGGGGCCATCAACAAACTGTAGGTGACACGAGGTACGTCGGGGTTCCAGGGTTTCCTTACTAGGGTGCACCTGGTTCCCTGGCTACCAGTACACGAGACGGCGTGGGATTCTAGTCGGTTTGAGTCCGACATACCATCAGGAGGTGATATCGGAAGGGATTTCCGCATGGAAAAAAAAGCTTAGTGGAAACCCTTGCCATCAGCTAAAAATATTACTTATAATCTCTCAGACGAGACGGCGATAGTTTGACTTATGCGCCCGCGACCGATTTTGGACGGTCGATGAACACGAAAATGCATCTGCGCAATTCTCTTTGTTTGATTTATGGAACTATGGCAAATTTGGTATTGTATTTGGATAATTTGAGTTGTTATCGTATGAAATGAGTTCGGTGATTTTCTGAAGGTAATTTCTTATTCAATTTGAATACGTTTATCATCCATATTTCTTAGAATGTCTGATTAATAAGTTTTCATAACAACGAGGGTAAATTAGGAATCTCTGTGTTGCCAACTTTCACGGTTGCCCTCATATATGAGGAGATGTACAAATATTTGTATTACTTTAACACTTCTTTCTGTTCACTTGTCCAGAGAACATTGTCTTCAAATATACTGACAACTTTAAACCTTCCAATTCAGGTCACCCTCAGGGTTGAGGAAGTCCGATACCAATCGCTCCGGGGAGAAACTGACATTCAGGTAAAGCTGGTTGAATTAATAGCTGACCCCATTATTCTTAGAAATAATAAAGGCTAGGAAGATGACAATTCACACTTGTCCGTCTGTTCTTAAATTAGTCATAGCGTTCACTAAGGTAACCAGATAAGGCTAGTGATAAACAGAATATTATGTAACTTTTATAAACGTCAGAGGGAGAAAAAAAGTGAAAAATGTTAATCCTTTCGTACCTACACCAAATTTTTTAGCTACTGAAAAGCCTTAGGATTTAAAATAATTCTTTATTTCCATGACACTTCGTGACGCTATCTGTCATAATTTTCAACGAGTATTACACAAAAATAAAATTAAAATTTTGGGAATTTCACTCGAAATTTTCATTGTAGTTTTATTAAGTACAAATCTCAAATTTAGAACCACCTTTAATAACTTGCTAGCTCAACAGACGATATGCTTGTAAAAGTTTAATATATTTAAATTGGACAGCTGAGGCCATCTATCACCCTCGCTAGGTCGGTATACATATATAAACCTAACTTTCACACCAATTACGTACTATACATATTAAAACGCACCCCTATATATAAAAACATACACTCAAGTACGTATAACAAGGGTAAGTTATTGCGATGAAAGAATACATGGCAGATACGCGAAAGGTACTAAATCATACCCGAACGTGATCGTCGCCCCTAGAGGGAGGTAAATCCTCTGTGACGTCACGGGCTGGTAGTTCTCTAGTAGATATGAATTGTGTTTATGTTTATAATACCCAACGGTGGGAATGGGGAGGAAGTTCGGAGTAACTGGTGTATCGTTTGTTTGGATATTTTGATGCACATAAATTGGTAATTACACACAAATGATTATGTCTTCTTTTATTCGAGTAGAAAAAGGTCTATGTTCTAAATTAGGTCTTTTTATATTTCTTACAACTCCGCCATTAATGCACTGTTTTAGATTGAGTATCTCTTCTATTTGAGAGGGTATATATACTTAATATTATAAAGCTGAAGAGTTTGTTTGTTTGTTTGAACGCGCTAATCTCAAAAACCACTGGTCCGATTTGAAAAATTATTTCAGTGTTGGACAGACCATTATTTAACCACTAGACCCCTGGACCAAAAGCTTTGTCAGTGAAAAAATACAATAAACAAATCTTTTAGTTTATTAACAAATCCAATTACCTACTAGGTAAAACCTAAATCCTTAACTAATTTTGTCAGTTACACATAGAGACAAGGTAGTCGATAGCTAAACTGAAATTCGTTTCAACATTCACCCAAAGGGGTTAAATTTCAGCCTAGATCTATAAAATTGAATTAATGTGTATCTAATTAAGCTCCAGAGAGAGAGAGATCTGACACTAATACTGACCGAAAAAACATGAGCGCCTGTAAAATATTTGCTAGCAATATGTAGTTCTATGTTACGTAAAAGCATAATTGATTAGGCGTTTATTCTTTTTATATAAACAAAAAATCAAGGTTTATTCCTAGTAGTAACGTGTAAATAGTTCCATATATATTAATTGCCAAATACCTACCATAAATCTTATAATTTTGATTGTTTTTAATGCTTTCTTTATTAAATAGACCTGTGTAACTTTTATGTCATATCGACTTTTGTACCAATAAAGGTCAAAAGTTATATTGTCCCTCTATAACTTCATGTTACCGTTTTACACAATATTTTTTAATTCATAGCTTCCATCTTTTAAAATTTTTAGTTTTCTGCACTTGTTTAATAAGACAACATTGCTCATTAATAATATATTTATATAAGTATTTGAATGAATTCCTCCACACAGAAATATATAAATGAGTTAATTATATAATCAGTATTGAAATATACATCCCTGATCGGCAAGCGACCTCTGTTTCAGAAATGTTCCAAATGTGTTGAGCGCCTGAATTAAAAATAATGGCAACGTGGGGAACAGTGTGTTAAAAATTTAGTGCGACACAAATAGATTCAATTTGTGTTGCATATATCACAGCGGATTTTCATTGATATTGCCAGTATTAGAACTATCTGAATACCAGTTTTTGAGTTGAATTTTTTATATTATTGTATTTGACTTGTCTGTTTTTGTCCATGTTATTGTTAACAGAATTCAGAAACTTTTTCAGATCCGACCATTATCTGCGTCTTTTTTCAATCAACAAATCGACTTTTATTGGTTTAAACTTAATAATAACTATCCTGTATTGAGCACTCCAGCAAAATACACATTTTAAAAAACCGTGAAAATCGGTTAGTTAGTTTCGGAGTACATCGTGAGCAACAACGTGACACGAGAATTATATAAAATAGATATCTTTGAAGTAAGTGTGGAGAATATACATTTTTATTCTCACTTTAGTCATCCCCATACATAGCTAGCTATAATTCATAATACTGCCAAGTGACGTTTTGTGTCTATCCTAGACGCAAAAAATACGACGTGAGTAGGTATTATATGCTTGTTTTAAAGATAACTCCTGCATTAGTATTATATATTCTGTCGTGGGGATTTACAAATGAAATTCAATGGCTATATCTTCTATTGAAACACTTGTTACTGCTTCAGTCTTTATTGGACAACCTTGTTAGTTGGCGATCGGCAGACATCTGGCTCTAGCAGGAGTGTCACCTTCAACTTCAAACAGACATATACATACATAGTACATAAAATATAGTTGTGTCCAAATGAGCTGAGTCTACACTAAGATACTACATGAAATTCACAAAGAACATCCAGTGTATGGATCATACAAAGTATTGTCCACTAAGCCAACCGTAAAGTCGTTTATTAAATACTCGTATGTATATTTATGGAATACAAGCTTTTGCCCTCAGCTCGGCCCACGTCTATTTCGGTTATCGCGGTTAAGAGTAGCCTATAACCTTCATATTCGTCATATATATGATAAACATATATCAAATTATCTCCATAGCGAATTTCTTTAAAATCGGTCCAGCGGTTTAGCCGTTAAAGCGTAACAGACAGACAGAGTTACTTCTACTATCTCAGGAACAGTTGGTCCGATTTGAAAAATTCTTTCCGTGTTGGATGTGGATACCGGGCTCACTCCGCTCGCTCTGGCTAAAGAGAATTGGCGCAAGCCTGTAGTACTTAGTACTAATGATCGCAGGGAAGTATGGAAGGGCAAAGTACTCCATGGTCGATTCTATCGGGCCCTAAATGGGCCTGATATAGATTTCAAAGCATCTACGTCGTGGCTGCGGTATAGTGATCTCTTCGGAGAAACCGAAGGTTTTGTCTGTGCGATTATGGACGAAGTTATCATGACGAATAACTATCGGAAGTATATCCTGAAGGATGGTACGGTCGACATTTGTCGGGCATGTCACCGTCCTGGAGAATCTATCAGGCATATTATTTCTGGTTGTTCTCGTCTTGCTAACGGCGAGTATTTGCATAGGCACAACCAAGTAGCCAGGATCGTACATCAGCAACTTGCCCTTAAATACAATCTTGTGATTTCAGAGGTACCATACTACAGGTATGTGCCCGATCCAGTTCTCGAGAATGGTCGTGCTACGTTATATTGGGATCGATCTATTATTACAGACAGGACTATTGTAGCCAATAAGCCTGATATTGTGGTGATAGATCGATTAGAGCGCCGCGCAATGATTGTCGATATCGCCGTTCCTCATGACGAGAATCTCGTGAAAGTCGAAAAAGAAAAACAAATAAAATATTTGGATTTATCTCACGAGATTGTCGATATGTGGAATGTGGATTCGGTGATCATTGTTCCGATAGTCGTATCAGCTCACGGATTGATAGCCAAGAGCCTCGACCAACACCTTAAGAGGCTCACGTTAGGGGGCTGGATCAAGGGTCTGATACAGAAGGCAGTCCTTCTTGACACGGCACGCATAGTGAGGAGGTTCCTGTCTTTGGAGCCCTAACCACCGGTTTCTTGGTCCCTGTACCCGAAGTCGGTGGTCTACTATTTTTTATATTTTTAAATGTATTTGTTTTATATGTATATTTAAAAATGTAATCTATATGTATATACAAAAGGAATAAAGAGAATAATAATAATAATAATAATCATAATAATATTAGATATAATTCATATTCGTTATATTTACTCATAAATAAATCAATTATAAAGTAATTAAATCTTAGTGTTCATTCATGAAGGAAGCAATGTCGAGTACATAACTACCGCAGGGTAACTTACACAAATATTGTATGTGGGCGAACTCAGATGAACAAATATGTTAGATGTTTACTTAGTATCAACAGCTAACTGACTAAATATGCACGAAACATATTATATTGTATAAAGGTCATTATCCCTTACTTAAGTAATGAGTAATAATAATAATGTAAATGAACTTGACATATTATGTCACATGGGATGTAAAAATAAGAAGGGGCACTAAGCGGGGCTGTTTTGTACACGTTCATTATAAAAAACACTCACGCACACACAGCCGTCTTATCCCACACTAAGTAGAGCCTGTGGGATTATAACCAGACAGCTGATAAACATAGTTAGGTACATATTTCTAAATACTTCACTATAGACAAATAACACCTACACACAGATCAATTTATCGTACTTAACACTCAATTATGTGTCCTGTGTGGGATTTTAACCTACGGCTTACAGTCAGTTTCACTGGTATCGTCACAGTAGGTATCGCCTTATCTTCAACTAGCTGACCCACGCAACCTCATCTGCTCCTCATATCACCCGTAGCGTCATGTTATACAGCGTGAACACAAATTATTTATTTATTTATTAAGGTAATTACAACAGGTAACAAACAAGGCATTATTTTTGAGGATAAATATAGTTTCAATACTGATTGGTACCCTTCCGTTATCACACAACATGATATTTAAAGTATGAATAACATGATCGAATAGATGGATGATTTTTTAGACAATTAGACCCAAACAGATACGACGATAAATGGTTTTAATACACTTTAAAAGCGATAGAGTGAGAATATTTCTTTTAAAAACAGTAGATCGTGAGTCAAAAATGTCGAGTTTGCCATCATTAATTTCCGTAATTTCATTATAAAGACGACACATTTTGAAAATAGGGTTATAGTAAGAGGTGTTGTTTTTGAAAATGTTTAGTGAAAAATTATATTTACCCTAAAAACGGTTATAGTGAGACACCTTTAAAAGTTAGACATATTCTGTTATGCTTACATTATTTTTGCGAATGTTTTACAGTTTATGCAACGAAAGCTCTCAAAAAGAACAATTTTCCCCCGATTTCGTTGCTACTCCGGTTCTATTTGTCGTAGCGTGACGAGATGTAGCCTATAGCCTTCCTCGAGAAATGGTCTAACCAACACTGAAATAGTTTTTTAAATCAAACTAGTAGTTCCTGAGATTTGTTGGTTCAAACATACACGAACTCTTCAGCTTTCTAATATTAATTTTACTTCAAAGGTCAGATTGGTTTTACTTTGAACTAGATTATTTTAAAAGTTGTGTGTCAATGTTTGTTTAGTTCGCGTTTAAAGGCCGTATATTTTACACTTCGTAATGAATAATTAAATCACTTAGGGCCTGTTCGATTAACTTTAAGTAAAGCTACCGAAAGCCATTGAAAATTTAACTACCGTACAATAAATTTTCGTTTCAATATCGTCGAAATGTTTAACTATAAACTCAAATGTACTGTGTATATTTTGACATTCTTAATCTTTGTATTGTTGTAACGAAAATTAGGTTAATTAAGTATACAGATTAACCAGCTTTATGCGAAGTTCATAATATTATAGAATCACATAGAAGACGGAATCATTCCATAGGTCGTAACAGGCGACTAAGGTAGTGCCCTACGCGGGACAACATCACTGCGAAAACAAGGCAAACGAATAAACTATGCCCAACAGAGAACTATTAAAAAAAAAATCGGACATCTAACACACAAGCTAAGCAGAGCTTGTGTTATGGGTACTACACAACTGATATAAATACATATATACTGTTTTTTTGTAAATACATGCATATTATACATAGAAAACACCCAAACTCCGAAACAAATATATGTAAATTACACAAACATTTGGTCCGACCCAGGATTTGAACCCGAGACCTCAAGCACAGCAGTCGCATTCACTACCACTGCGCCACCGAGGCAGTATAAAGCTGTTATGATGTTTGATATCGCCTGATGGTAAACGATTACCGCCGCTTACTATGATTTCAATACTCATCTTGAATTTCTTACTACTTAAAGACACACACGACTAGAAGCCCCACAGACACCCCTCACGTCAATACTACCCCATTGTCTTTTTATGTGCGGGCGAAAAAGCGATATCGACGACAGAGGCCATTCAGCACCATTACGGGATTCGGGATGGCCCATTACCGTGGTCCGTTTTGGCCCAGCGTCAGGAAGTAGTATAACAATTTCAGCAGATAGTTTCCTATGGCCCTTAAGAAATCGACTATATAAACTATATTAATGTATCTGCCCTTTGTTATTCGTATCTCGTGTTTTTCAAGAATTTTGTTTTGTAATAGGACGAAGTGTATTTATTTTTCCTCATATACGAAGCGTGGGTCTTTTAATTCCTAATATATTCCAGCAAATATTGTTTTTTTATGGAATAGGTGTGCAAACGAGCAGACATATCGATTGATGGTAAGAAATTACCGCCGCCCATGGACACCCGCAACAACAAAGGTATCACGAGTGTATTGCACAGTGCAAGCACTAATTCAAACCGGTTTTCTGTGTCTATATATTAAAAATAGACACCCATCATCTAGTCGTTCATACAAACTCTATGTAGCTTCAACATGCATATTATGTATGCTATGAATTTGTATGCTACATAACTTAAAAACTATTTTATAAAGAACTAACTGAGTCTCGCAGTGTTACTCGCGTTTATCGATATACCTTAACAGAGTTACTTTCGAATTAATAATATTACCTAGTATGGATATATAATTACCCACTAAAAATACTAAATGTAAATACAAATTGTATCATGTATTCTAGAATATTCAAATGAATTAAAAACCAACACTGCGTTTAACAGTGTCTGAAAATACAAATGTAAATTAATTTGGAGCTAACCACAAGTAACAGTAAGTTTAATAGACTAAAGCATTGTTGAACTACATTTAATATTTTGCTTATTATTTTTATTCTAGCAATATTGCAACATTTGTGAATAAATTATTACATATGTATTATTATACATATGTTTACATCCCATTATTTGCAGTGGTCCAATTTGGTCTTCTTGTGTGTGACCAAAAAGTATTCATAGTAAAAGTTTTAAACATCTGTGGACTGAGCTAAAAGTAATAAATCTATATATATAAAAATGTTATGTTGGTTTGTGTACGCTTCAAAAACTCAAAAAGTTCTGCACCGATCGAGCAGAATTTTTAGAATAATATATAATCCGCATCAAGGATTGTTTTTATCTAATTTTTGCATCAGTCACATATCCGCGACCGCGAAAAATCACGAAAAAACCACCATAAACGCGGGCGAAGCCGCGGGCAACAGCTAGTAGAGTATAAAAACTACGGGACGAGTTTTCGAAAAAGTATTTTACTATTAAACCATGCGTATTGAAGTTCAACTCACCTGTTGGTGATTGGCATCCTGCTTGTCACTGCTCTCTGACTCCAAAGATCCCGTCGGCTTCTTGCAAAACGTGGGGCAGTACCGGCGACATAAACACCTGCCAAATAAATATCTATTATATTTTATATACGACTAAAGAAAAACTGGAATGACTTAGTTCCTCGACAGAATTCGCATCTCGTATACCAATGCATAATAAGCATCTACGTACAAAACAATCAGTCAACATTAAAATATTAATGATAGTACATTGTCATACTTTCTGGAGTTAGATAACGCTTATGGGAGATATGCGACTGGACTGATATTCAAACAATGTATTGAACACTGTTTTAATACAGTATGAGTAGGTATTCTATATTCCTCAGCTAATAATATAATAATAATAATAAGCGTTTATTTCTCTTCCACAAAGGTTCCTTAACACTAGCACTTATAATAATATGTGTTTGTTAATTACTTTGTGGGAGACTGGTATCAGTACTAGGTGTCCCTGTCACACAGATTACCAACCCCAACCCCCCTCCTTAGGATTGAAGCTACCCACATATACCTATAATGCTTTATTAATACATCGCAGCAAGCTATTACAAAACAATACCGAAAATTTAGGAAGGAACAATATATACTTTAGAGATTTTTGTGTTTGTGTGTGTGTTTTGTGTGTGTTAGTGTTTGTATGTTTGGGTGTGTGTTCTGTTTCTATTTGGTTTGTTATTGTACTATCTTCACCAACGGCTCGGTGCTTTCATAGTTAATTGAGAAAAGCCACTTTGTCAATTTTTCTTTCCATTTCGACCTCGTCATGGCATAAATTGGTAAAATAGCATTAATTTTATTATATAAGAAATGACTTTTAAAAATAGTTAGCTTAGCTATTATTATATTGATGGACATACTACAAATAGCCGATTTTATTTTGCGTATGCTCAGTGTTACTTACTGATTGTGAATCAAGACGAATCTATCGACATTTCTAAAGCCAAAATACAGAAAACCACCACACTTGAAAAACCTTTCGTATACTCTTTCTACTGGCTTTCTACTTTCTACTTAGTTGAGTCAAAATGTTGTCATAGTATTTTATAGACTCAAAAACTGTAAGCGGTTATACATTTCCATTTCGTATACCTAATAAAGTACTTTTAAATCAGAATAATTGTAGATCACTGTACCAACATCAAGTTGAAATTGCTTTATACCAAGTTCTAACTTAAACTTAAACTTGGTAAAACCTATGTAGACTTCTACTTACAATGTTACTAGTTTAAGAGAACAAGCAAAGGTACAAAGTTACCAGTTTTGGATGGGATTCAATATACCGTTTGGCTGCTATCCAGATTCTGCACTGGGCTTATTCCGGCTAGACTTAATTTTGCTTCAGTAGACTTCAGAACTTTGTTCTCTACAATTTGACCAAAAACGCTCAATTTGATTTCTATTCGTGAACGGTTGATCAAGCTTTTTGGTTAGTATTCTTTTTGTACGTTAGTTCAATAACATATTGGGCTTTCGAAGTAATCGGCTGTAAAACTTAATCCGACTGACAAGCCTCCGCAGGGTGTTCCCGTTTTTACTTTCTAGGTAAGGAACCCTAAAACTCATTAGTTTTAAAAATTCTAAGTAATATGGCATTCGGACCATGCATAATTGAACATAATTAAATTTTAAACTTTTTTTAAATTTCATTATAAAATTAAGTTGTAGTACAAATTATTAGAATTCGCCTCTTTTATATTTCTATTCAATTAATTAATACGATTGTCCGTTTCAATTTTCCTGTTAACAATTCAATTTCAATAATACCAATACAGCTGTCAAACGAATTCTTGCACCTCGGCTCAGTGATAGACAAAACGTTAAGAGCACTCTTATCCATATTTAAATTACAAATTAAAAAAAAACGAACCATAAACGAGGATAGATTTATCGCTGTCGGATTCACACTCAGGTGCTTAATTACTTCCTATTGAACAGGATACTCATGAACTCGGCGCCACAGATCAGCAAAAAGAAAACTCTATGTAGATCAGCAAAAAGAAAAGTCTATGCCTGTAAAGCGAGTCTTCAGTAAATACTTTATAAATTTTGTTTTATTAAATAAAAATACCGATTTTTTTTTTGCGTTTCATGCTAAATGTTATTTACGACCTAGAGAATTGTAGGAGTTCCAAAACACAAAGCGTGGGAGAGTCACGCTTCAGCATGAATGGGCCGCTGTGTTTCACCTAGTGAGTAAGGATTTCAAAGGCCCATAATCCAACCCCTCCCCCATTCCCCAAAAGCCGGCCACACACTTGTGACGCCTCTGGTGTTGCGAGTGTTTATGGGCGGCGGTAATCACTTACCATCAGGCGATACGTATGCTCGTTTGCCCATCATTCACAAAAAAAAGTGTAGCTTCTTATGTAGATAATATATATTTTAATCTTAATTCACACCATCAATAATTGTTAGGTACATGTAAACGAAGGAAAAACTGCTCTGGTGATCACAGGGAATGGAATTAATCCCATTGCAAACGAAAGTTTTTTTTTTTACAAATCTTGTTTTTAAATAAATATGCAAATAAAAAAACTCTGTACAAATATTTTAAATTAATAATAGAACTAGTAAGAAATGGTTGCCTGGAAGAGATTGCCTTCGGGCGATAAGGTCGCCAATTGAACCTCTTAGCTTTAAGTTACCTGTGTGTGCTACCTGGTGTACAATAAAGCGATTATTATTATTATTAATTGGCTTCAATTACTCGGTTCTAAAGGTCAAATTTTGTTGGTGGGTGTTATTTTCTTGAAAATTTAATATTGACGCCCATACTAGGACTTATTAAGACTGAAAACTTTTATATTTTTTAATACTAAAAACCCCTTTTGCGTAAATAATATTGATGTAATATTTACATTCAATTATTCCTAAAATATTATACTTAAATTCTACTATGTATTCATATGTGGCTGCTGCGACCCTGGACAGCTCACTGCACTGTTGCATCTATCCTCAAGGAACTAGATATTCAATAGCGCTTATCTTACCCACGTCTTCGTAGAATTCTCGAATATTTCGATGACATGGCTTCCTTGCTTTCATTCGAAAGCTTGGTGGTGACCAGATCGAGAGGAAAAGACCCAGAAGTAGTAGCCCATTGCGCTGGGCAGACCAAACCTACACTACTCTCGATCCATACTGCTCTGCACACTGCTCAACCCAGGAACAGGGGGCGAGCTGTCGTTGTAGTAATACTTCTAAATAAAGGTCACGACCCTCAAAATAATAATAATAATAATAAATATTTCGGACAATTTAACACACAACGCCGTCTAGTCCCAAGCTAAGCAGAGCTTGTGTTATGGGTACTAGACAACTGATATAAATACATATATACTTTTTTTTTTGTAAATACATACATATTATACATAGAAAACACCCAAACTTCGAAACAAATATTTGCAGATCATACAAACATTTGGACCGACCCGGGAATCGAACCCGAGACCTCAAGCACAGCAGTCGCTTACGCTACCACTCGCGCCACCGAGGCAGTCATCAAATCGAGGATAACGACAAAAGGAAGATGTATTTATATCTGAGGCAGCAATCGAAGATCATGATTCAGATTGAGAGGCTTAACGTTCAAAGGGGCCAAAAGTCATTACCGCTTTTCCTCGATTTCTCATGCTTCAGGTGCAGGGAGACACACCGTGTGGTTTTAGTAGGTTTGATTCCGATACAATCCTACCCCAAACCTCTTTGGATTGATCCCGACTATAAATGGATCATCAACTACACATAACGATAGCAATGCAAATGAAAATTTAGAATAAACCCTCCATCTAGCTAGTGTAGGTAGGTTGGTGTCTCTGGTATTCTTTGTCGCAAGAGGCGACTAATAGCCAGCGCCGATGGACAGTGGCGGCAAAGAGACTAATTCAGTGACAATTTAAATTCAACCTAAAGATTTTAAATACAAGTATATTTGAAGCAACGAAATAAAATGAACAGACGCTCGCGTCCTTCGTAATTTTATCAGAGAACAACAAACTACGTAGGACAACAGTATTGCAAACATTAAGAAAGGAAAATTTAAACAAACCCTTTAACAATTGTGGGTAGGCTTATGTCTAAATATGTAATATCTGTTGATGTAATTAACACTCACTCAGAAGTGGTTTCGCCATTATATAAAGGTCCGGTAGAGCTCCTAATATACAAGACACGGGTGGCGTCATGATCCACTCAGCAGCTCGCATATTGTTTACCTTTCATGTAATACTAACACTATTGTTCCTAAAGACCTGACGTTTAAAAAGAGAGGCCATGAGTTTCTTTGCCAGTATTCTTCTCATAAGGCCCTACACACTTAGGAAACTGGAAGTTATAGATCGACACAAGCGGGCAGTAGATTTTGGTGTTTTCACCTAATTTACCTTGACAATTCAGTACATGCTGTGGTGTCTGTTTGTGTCGATCTATGGTTTTTAACTGTAGCTTCAATTTAACGTTTAGAAATGTCACTTAGTGTCTTAATTGAATAAATGGTTTTAAATTTGAATTCACTGTTTTCTCGGTAGCGGAAGCACTGAGTGTTCAAACCTCGTATGGGAGTAAAATTGCGTGTGTAAATTGTTTTTTTTTTTTTTTTTTTTATTGAATAGTGGGCAAACGAGCTTGCGTATCACCTGATGGTAAGCGATTACCGCCGCCCATGGACACCCGCAACACCAAAGGCGCCACAAGTGCGTTGCCGACCTTTGGGGGGATGGGAAAGGGGATGGGGGGAGGGGTTGGGGTATGGGCCTCCGGTATCCTCACTCACTCGGTGAAACACAGCGCAAGCGCTATTTCACACCGGTTTTCTGTGAGGCCATGGTATTACTCCGGTCGAGCCGGCCCATTCATGCAGAAGCGTGGCTATCCCCCGTACCGTTACGTTAAGGCGTTTCTGGTAGTATAGGTCAAAACCATTTTTCTAGGTTTCTAAAGCCTATATGCACCAGTGCACTACATTTTTTTGTGTATAAATGGATTCCTCGGGTATTAATTAACTACCCAGCGAAGCTACATACAAATATGTACTAAGAGGTACCTATCAACATAGGCTATAGAACTCTCAATGTGCCCTTACACGAACGTAGTAATTCGATAAGGCGTTCATCCCAACCCAGTAATTGTGTTCCTCGGAGTCCATTTAGGCCCTATTGTGTTAAGTATATTGTCTCCGATCTTCAGTTCAGGGTCGAAGGTTTGGTGCTTTGTTATTACATATTTAAGTAATAAAGCGATCTAGTTCACGTTATACTAAGGTATTAGGGAACACTTTACCGTACCTTTGTGTTTAGCAAATTGTAGCAACATTACTATCTTTAATAAGTTTTTTTTCTAATTGTCATAACAATTTCTCAGAGTTAAATATTACGCAATTATGTTTGTCAAATTATCACGTCTTAAAGTAACGGTGCGGGGGAGAGCCACGCTTCTGCGTGAATGGGCCGGCTCGACCGGAGCAATACCACGGCCTCACAGAAAACCAGTGTGAAATAGCGCTTGCGCTGTGTTTCACTAAGTGAGTGAGAATACCGGAGACCCCAACCCCTCCCCCATCCCCCAAAGGCCGGCAAAGCACTTGCGACGCCTCTGGTATTGCATAGGCGGCGGTAATCGCTTACCATCAGGTGATACGTCTGCTCGTTTGAATGTCATGTCTTCCGAAAACAAAAAGACATGACATTCATACGTGTTATCAAGAACACAGAAAGAAAATGCTAATAAGATGTGGTTAATTTATACGCGGTAGAAGTGGGAGCGAGAGGTATACCAGCTAAATCTCTCTATAACCTTTTGAAAGACCTTGGCCTGTCGAGATCTGCAGTAAGTTCTATTTTAGAACGAGTATCCAAGGCTGCACTAACAGGTTCCTACCAAATTTGGCTAGGTAGGGCGGGCAACTCGAGCAGTGAAGGTGACCGTTGATGCGTATCTTAAAGGGGGCCTCCTTAAACCTACACCTAGGTCGTAAGTCCTGGGAACTGCTTTGAGTTTCTCCCTCTGCCACACGATGGACTCGGCACCCGCACGGTGAATCCATGGAGTGCTAAGAAGTTTGTCTCCCTTGTCTCATTTAATTTCAAAACAGAATTGTATCCGAGAAACACCAAAAGAAAAACCAAAACCTGCACTATTTCTGGTTTCTGGGTTATGTTCCTCAATGGGAGTCGATAGTCGAAAAATACGTTTCCTCTACAGCGAAACCATGTACAAACCTTTTAAAAATAAAACGATAACACTATGTAGTTTCGTAAAATATCAATATTGAAAACGACAGTTTTATTTTTTAAAGACATAACTCATGTTATACGGACCTGAAATTTGTGAAAAGGCTTCTAGTGGTCGTACATAACCTGTGTTAAATCTACCAAATAAAAAAGCTACACGATTTTTTTTTTTAAGCAGAACTAGGTCAATTGTACGCAACAATTATGTTACTATTTATGATTTCAAATAAATCTTTTGATACACGGCACATTTACCTTCGAAAATACAAAGTTAATTGTATTGCCTGCCAAAGTAACTATACTCTGCCTTTTATTTTTATTTTTTTATTTTTTTTTATTGAATAGTGGGCAAACGAGCTGGCGTATCACCTGATGGTAAGCGATTACCGCCGCCCATGGACACCCGCAACACCAAAGGCGTCACAAGTGCGTTGCCGACCTTTGGGGGGATGGGAAAGGGGATGGGGGTAGGGGTTGGGGTATGGGCCTCCGGTATCCTCACTTACTCGGTGAAACACAGCGCAAGCGCTATTTTACACCGGTTTTCTGTGAGGCCGTGGTATCACTCCGTTCGAGCCGACCCATTCACGCCGAAGCATAGCTCCCTGATGGAAAGCATGAGCAGAATCCAAGAGTGGTGGTCACCATTCCCATTGCGAATATAGACAATGCAACAATGCAGTATTGTGACACAATCATCATCATTGGGCCTCCAGCCTCGCAATCACCAACGAAACACGACAGTACGAATGCTGACATTTTAAGTTGATATTCTGTGAAAGGGTAGTACTGTCCCGTTGTGAAACCGCCACGCTGATTCTACTGCTTTTTTTTAAAGCACCCGCCATCACAGTGTGTTGAGCTTGTTACCTCTAACATGTCACGTGTCAACCGTGGGAGAGCTATGCTTCGGCATGAATAGGTCGGCTCGACCGGAGTGATACCACGGCCTCACAGAAAACCTCCTAAATTAGGATCCTAAATTAGGAATGTAGGATTTGAACCCACATCACTTGACGCAATAGAAAGGGTTGCTTAAACCACTAGGCCAACCGTGCAGTCGCTTTATTACTGTTTCATAATTTATGTAGATCATTATTTGTATCTAAAGATGTAGAATTTATCTTTTTTATTTATTAGTTGTCTGTTTTTAAAAGGAAAAGAAAGAAAATAGTACCAAAATTAACAACACAATAATACGCCATTTCAACACATTTTTCTTCCGGAATAAGTCCGTCCCTAACATATACCTATATATTATATAACAATTATTTGTAGACTATTACAACGATCTTGTATCTCGTTAAACAGACAAATTCCTTCCATTACTTTCACTACGACCTTTCATCCGTTCTTTAATATTATATTACCTCTCCTAAGGGCGCTGGAATTATCCTCAATGGCACTAAGTAATCAACGTTCTTAACTGTATTCAACAGTTCAGCAATATGTTTTCCTTATTTATTTATACACCTAGTTTTATAGTTCAGGTATAGTCTACTACTTTATCATGTGTATCGACACTTATCGTACGTTAAATTGTCTTTGTACACATGTATGAATACAATTTATGACGAAAATCATTTTTAAAAGATTTTCGTACAACTAACACACAACGCTATCTAGTCCCAAGCCAAGCAGAGCTTGTATTATGGGTACTAGACAACTGATATAAATACATATTTAAATACACACATATTATACATAGAATACACCCAAACTTCGAAACTACGAGTAATATATTATTACAGATCATTTGGTCCAAAGCTATCACCGCGCCACCGTTTTAAAATAACTATTAATACCAGTTTAAATCGTACGAATAGATATTTAACCCTTTAAGAGGGTCTTTACAAACATATACGAAATTGACGTGAAGGATACCCAGACTTAGAACAACAATTTATACCGTGGGAGAGCTATGCTTCGGCGTGAATGGGTCGGCTCGACCGGAGTGATACCACGGCCTCACAGAAAACCGGTGTAAAATAGCGCTTGCGCTGTGTTTCACCGAGTGAGTGAGGATACCGGAGGCCCATACCCCAACCCCTCCCCCCATCCCCTTTCCCATCCCCCCAAAGGTCGGCAACGCACTTGTGACGCCTTTGGTGTTGCGGGTGTCCATGGGCGGCGGTAATCGCTTACCATCAGGTGATACGCCAGCCCGTTTGCCCACTATTCAATAAAAAAAAAAAAAAAAAAATTTACACACGCAATTTTACTCCCATACGAGGTTTGAACACTCAATGCTTCCGCTACCGAGAAAACAGTGAATTCAAATTCAAAACCATTTATTCAAATAAGACACTAAGTTACATTTATGAACGTTAAATTGAAGCTACAGTTAAAAACCATAGATCGACACAAACAGACACCACATTATGTACTGAATTGTCAAGGTAAATTAGGTTAAAACACCAAAATCTACTGCCCGCTTGTGTCGATCTATAACTTACAGTTTCCTAAATGTGTAGGGCCTTATGAGAAGAATACTGGCAAAGATACTCATGGCCACTCTTTTTGAAAAGTCAGACCTTCAGGTACAATAGTGTTAGTATTACATGAAAGGTTAACAGTGTGCGAGCTGCTGAGTGGATCATGACACCACCCGTGTCGTGTATTTGAGAAGCTCTACCGGACCTTTACATAATGCGGCAACTACTTCTGAGTGAGTGTTAATTACATCACATCAACAGATATTACATACTTAGACATAGGCCTCTAATAATCGAAAGGATATTTTGGCTTAACAAGCTGCAGCCGCTACAGTTTGTAAAAGGGTTTGTTTAAATTTTCCTTTCTTAATGTTTGCAATACTGTTGTCCTACGTAGTTTGTTGTTCTCGGATAAAATGACGAACGACGCGAGCGTCTGCCGATTTGATTTCGTCGCTTCATATATACTTATATTCTAAAAACCTTAGGTTGAATTTAAATGTGCGCTGAATTACTGAGTCTCTTTGCCGCCACTCTGTCCATCAGCGCTGGTTCTTAGTCGCCTCTTGCGACACCACGAGTATTAATAAAGTGTAATAAAAATATAAATTCTACAGAACATATTTAATTATAATACGTTATAATAAAATATTTCAGATATTTTGTCCCAGTAAACAATATGTTGTGTATTGGCACGAAATATCTGAAATATTTTGAATCTATTTCGTCAAACCAAGCCGTCGCTTTCATTTTGTGAGGCCGTGTTCAGTCGCCTGATTTATCGCATTTTACAAGTGAACGAATGTTAGGAAAAGAGAAACGTATATATATTGTATTGGTTTGGATACTATACCATAAAAATATCTAATAATATTTTTGTATATTTACTAGCTTTTGAATTCGGCTCCACTCGCGTACGTATATGTCGGTTAAAGCGACAAAAAGTAACCTATGACCTTCTCAAAGATCCAATCTATACCGAAATTCATTCAAAATAGTTTAGTGATTTAGCCTTGAAAGCATAACAGATTTAATTCGAGTTAATTTCGAATTACAATATTAGTAGGTCTGTATAAACATTTTTCATTTCAACTCTCCACCTCAGTCTCCATTCAAGCACACTTCGGCTCCACCGACCAGAAGCAGGCTGGGTTTCGAAAAGGCTAAAGCCTCTGTATACCCTAAGTATCACTTAACAACATTTTACTACAGGTTTTTTCAGATCTTACTATCATATTCATTTAAAAATATATATAGGTACTGAAAGAACATTACGTTCAAGTTATCATTAGTTATTATTCGTACAGCCTCTGTTGCCAACGCTCTCGGCTGAGCGTGATTCAATTAGACCCTAGTCACTCGGCTTGTATTTCAACAGTTAATTGGAATATATGGAAAATATGAAACACTTATAATGGGTTTTAAGCTCATAAATCTGTTAGAGACTTAAAGTAAGCTTAAAATTGTTTTAATAAAGTCTCCTAATCGATGTTATTCTTGCACGATCGTGTATAAAGATACGTTATTATACACATATATTTTACAGACTTATATGACTTCTATACAAATATATGTTTTGTTGTATAATGGGACTTATTCACGATGAAATCATTTTTAAGATTAATGTTCTCCTAGCCGCAGATCAGCCAACTACTCAGGAGATATTATAGTTCACAAGTGTGCACTCTCTGTTCCCTCTCTCTCATAATCCAATGGGACGGTTAACCGACACGATTGGGGAGAGATCAGGCGTAGGACCGACAGTTTTACGTGCTCTCCGAGGCACGGGGGTTTAGACCCCATCTTTTAAACTTCGAGCTGTTATTAAGTATTTCTATAATCAGAAAAACTCAATAACATTTTAGGCCCGACCCGGGACTCGAACCCGAGACCTCTTGATTGGTAGTCGCAGACGTCACCCGTAAGACCATCAAAGTAGTTTTATTTTAAAAATTACGATACCTTCTGTTAAGGAGAGGCCGGTCCACTGTGGGACATAAACAGTGTTCTATCAAAGGCGCTTGATGATAACCGATACCTTCTATTTCCCGACATTTCGAACGACTTATATCAGTAGTGGTGACGGGTAGACTCGTAGGGTAGACCCGCGACCCGTCGGGTTAATAAAAGGCACTGTAACTTTTTCAATAATATCATCGCAAACAAGTCCCGCTACACGACAAAAACTAATTATTTATTTAGTTCAAGAATTGGTTATAGAATATTTGAACGTTTATGTCTCACAATTACTTCAGTGTGTCTACTTAAGAGATGCTAAACCAGCAGCTACCGTCCTCATGAACCCAGTTAGGAGCGGCGTCGATTATGGGAAAATATGAAGTATCATGGCCCGAATCCTCCTCAGAGTTTTCTGTTAAAACATTTGTAGGTAGAAGAATGAACAAATAATTTAAATTTGATGCTCACCTGATGAAGAGCGTCGCGAAGAGTACTGCCAGCAGTGGCAGCAGCGTCCCGAAGCAAGCCAGGAACAAGGTCTGCACGTCCGTGAAGCCTGCGAACACAGACAAAACTACGACAGGTCACATGCCCACACATCTTAGTATATAAAGCCTGAGGGATCATGAACATTATGGATATATATAGTATAATTATAAAGGTAGTAGAGGCACGCTGATTTGAACAAGAGCGGTCCGGCTAGATCGGGGCACTACTACCTTCGAAGATCAACGTTAAATGACAGCGTTCATGCTGTCGTGTTTCGTTGGTGAGTGCGAGACCGGAGGCCCAATGATGTAGAAGCATCACTAGACCACCATACAGTGGGTCACCATGCTGCATTGTTGTCTGCATTTGCAATAAGTATGGTGACATCCACTGTTGGATTCTGCTTACACTTTCCATCAGGCAGAGTAAAGTCATTTTGGCAGGGCCAAATAAAAAAATACTGATCTGTTGGCCTAGTGTATTCGACTCCCACCCAGGACAAATGTTTGTGCGATGAGCGCGATTATTTGTTCCGTGTCTGGGAGTCATTTGTCTGTAACTTAAAGACATGTATTAAGAAGTATGTTTATAAACACTTTGGTTACCACAGTACCGGCTTTACCTAGTTTGGGATCAGAGAGCTGTGTGTTAGATTTTTTTTTTTTTTTGTTGAATAGTGGGCAAACGGGCATACGTATCACCTGATGGTAAGCGATTACCGCCGCCCATGGACACCCGCAACACCAAAGGCGTCACAAGTGCGTTGCCGACCTTTAGGGGATGGGAAAGGGGATAGAGAGAGGGGTAAGGGTATGGGCCTACGGTATCCTCACTCACTCGGTGAAACACAGCGCAAACGCTATTTCACACCGGTTTTCTGTGAGGCCGTGGTATCACTCCGGTCGAGCCGACCCATTCATGCCGAAGCATAGCTCTCCCACGAAGTTATTAATATAAGGAAGGGAGAGGGGTGCTTAGGCTCACTTAAGTACCTACCAACACTCACGGATATCTCCAGAAACAGAATCCAAGAGTGGTGGTCACCATCCTCAATGCAAACAAGGACATTGCAGCATGGTGACCAGAACTATGGCGGCCTAGTGAGATGCTTTTTTACGCCCCTCTTAAAGGACCCGGGATCATAGTGGGATGGAAACACGTGCGCTGGTAGTGAGTTCCTAATAACATATCTATATAATCATAATCTAATAACATATGATAATTATTATCATATGTTATTAGATTATGATTTTAATAGACGGTTGGCCTAGTGGTATGTAGGTTCGAATTACACATGGGACAATACATTGTGTAATCCACAACATGTTGTTTTGAGTATGGGTTTTCTTTGTGTCCATAGCATGTATGTTTCTATAGTCGCCTACGACACAGGATGTATATGTCCAACACAGGAGTTGTCTCTTTAAAATAGAGTATACTCACTTGATAAAATTTATACAAGACAGAATCTGTACTAAGCTGCTAATAAAGAAATTATTATTTTCCGATTATACCAAAGATCATGCTTATCCGAAAATTATCCGTCCAGCCAGCCAGAATTCTCTTTTTAAAATCGCTAACACCTCTATGCTCGTATGTTATTAGTGGTGACTCTGTTGTTGTCATCACTAAACTAAAATTCACTAAAATATGTTGATGGATTACATATTTTAATCTCATCTGTTTACAGTCCATTTTAAACGTGTCACACTAAATTTAGACGTCGTCTAAATACATGCCGACTAAGTGACTTACGTAATTATTACGCATAATTTTTACATTTAGAGTTTAGTTTAGTTTTTTTACTAATAAGCATGCGTTTACCTCTGATCAACTTTTAGTTGGCATTGAACTAAATATAGTGAAAGCTGAGATGTGAGACACAAAAATGGACTTAAAGCGGATGTTATAGAAGTATATAATCCAACAACAAATTTTAGTGAATTTTAGTTAAGTGATGACAACAACAGAATCACCACTATTGTCTAATATTTTGTTTTGAACTCGTAACTCGCATTGAGATGACGTCATACCCTTACAAGACCTCTGGGTTAGCAGAGAGCATTACTAACTGCCGCTTTAATCAGGGGTTTTATCATCTGAGAGATTTTTATAGCTTCGTAACCACCATAAAGCCTCATAAACTTCTACATTCCACTTTTTTAAATCCTCCTTGACATTTTTATGGTGTATTTTAAGCACATGTATGCAGGTATTTACGTAAATATATTATGGATTTTGCTAAAACAGCCCCGTTTTGAATTTATTACATACACTTTTACTTATAGAAATAAATTTTCTGTCGTTACTTTTGGTACATTTAGCATTATATAGACCATTAATTCTGTTTATATGCGTGTTCTCACATTAGAATAGAATGAACTATATCAAATAATACAGTTTAGATATAAATATAAACTAAATTGCTAAAAAGCACAAAGGGTCTCCTACTTTTCGTAATGCTACTGTTCATTTACCGTGGGAGAGCGACGCTTCGGCATGCTTGGGCCGAGTCGAACGGCGTGATACCACGACCTCACGGAATACACGATGTGAAACAGCGCCTGCACTGTGTTTCACCAAACGAGTGAGGAAACCGGCGACCCCTTCCCCATCCCTCTCCCTATCCCCCAAAGGCCGGCAAGGCACTTATGACGCCTCTGGTGTTGCGGGTGTCCATGGACGGCTTCGCTATCGCTAACCATCAGACGATACGTCTACTCATTTCCTCCCAACTATATAAAAAAGAATTACAAATAAGGGCCTACAAAACATCAGAATCTATGTGAAAACGTTCTTCTTAATATTCTTTATAATGGTTATATTCAGACCTCAAAAAGCTTACACAACATGCTTTCAGTCATTTATATTCATTGTGTAGCAGGCAATAGATAACCTCCATTATTTAAAATAAAACCTCTATAAAATGGACCTCTTTATATTCCATAATGTGAAATCATCCCTTACGGTGTAGCGTAACCTCAAACGCATACTTAAATAACTTTCGCGCCATCGTAAATAGAATGTGAGTATGAAATAATAAAAACGTATTTCATAGTATGTACTATTGGAAAACAAATACGCAACCTGTTACTGGAATTATGCTCGAATAATAGAATACTAAACATTTATATATAAAAATACCTTACAAACCCCTTAAAATATTTTAAATTGTATGATCAAATGTTAAGATTATTCTCTTTAAATTTATTTATTACTTCTTAATGCTTTACCAGAAAGATAATAGGTATGTATATGATCCAATATTCTAGCTATATACAAAACAATTATTTAAAATAAAACAATAACAATATTTACAAGCGTCAAAACACTTCTCCACATCTTCGCCTACTGGTAGCGTTCCCAAAAGACTGGCAGCATTGCCACGTTGAATGGCAATGCTGATTCCCTGTGCTAGAACAAGGCCTGCCTTCTGGTCGCGAGAAGCGTCAATCAGTTCCTTAGCTAGTTGATTAAACATAGCGCGAGACCCCAAACGGTTCAAAATGTAGTTACCTATTATATATTGGTACTTTTCTTTTAATGTAGGGATAGAATGAATCTGATAGAACAATATGGCAGGGAGAGGCCAAATTTATATAGCCTGATCTATTATTATAAATCTATCGACACCTTATTTATTAAAATCGATTTAATAGTTTAGGCAACAACCATACATACATTATCTTAAAAATATAAAACTTATTGGGAGAAATATCTTTGAAATCTAATATTGTTGTTGTCTGTTTATAATATAAGTTATCTTTATGAGGTAAGCAAACAAGTAGACGACACCTGATATGATGTTGGGTTTTCAGTGACCCAAGTGTCTTGCTAAAAGACAACGAAAGAATTTCTTCATAATTCATTGATAAATTCTTTCAAAAAGTCCTTCCAACTTACCAATAAATGCACTTACTAAATTAAAACAAAAGAAATAATCAACAACAACATAAATTGTACACTCGCCAGGGAATTACCAATGCTAGACAAGAACCAGCCTTAATCAACATCCCTACGACGCAAACAAACAAACGACTATTGTATTAAATCTCCACAATACAACACCCACCCAAAACACTGCAATTTAGAGTTCTACAAACATCGCGGAGTACATCTCATGAATGGTAAGCAAGCTCTCTGTGGACCTAGAGACCGTAAAATATCCTAAAATGGACCGTAAACATTTTTGATTATCGAAAATTGTATTCATACCTAGAGCATGTGCACGATCGTTTGGAATGGTGATAATAACAAAATTTACTCGAAAAGTATTCTAAATATAGCTAATTAACTTGGTTTTTATTTTTTTGCATGGTATGTCGAAACTTGGGTATAACTTAAGTATGAATAAACGGTTATTATCGTAGAAAAGCCATACTTAAACACGTATTGATCAGGTTCGGTCAGAGTGGTAACGGTATTACGCAGTTTTGTTGATTTTTACCGACTGAATTAGGTAATTAAATGTGAAATATAACTCGAAACTAGTCCAAACGTGCCGAATAACGGCTCACTCATGATACATTTCTTAAACGTCCCTAAGTTCATGGAAATATTGTAAATTCGAAAGTAATTTTGTCCATCTGTTTGTCTGTCTATCATGCTTTCTCGGCTAAACATATGCACTGATTATCATGGAGATACTTTGATTCTTGAGGAACGACATTGGTAACTGTTTACCACGATAACCGACATACTGGCATGGTTGCCAGTCCACAACTGTACGCTTTTCCCGAAACTTTCTCCCTCGCATAACAAAACTGTGGAATATGCTGCCGCCTGCGGTATTCCCGGACCAATACGTCCTTTAACCCTTCAAGAAAAGAGCGTACTCCTTCTTAAAAGGCCAGCAACGTACTTGTGACTGCTCTGGTGTTGCAGGTGTCCATGGGCGAGGGTAATCGTGTAACATCAGGCGATACATCTACTCGTTATCCCCCTATACAATACAAAAAACATACACATGGATAGAACCGTCGGCGAAAGCCAGTTCTACTAAAAAAAGCTGCAAGAGTACCACCTATGTAAGATTCGAAATCCAGATTAAATCGTACACGTTTCAAGTAACTTAATTTCCGTAGTTCAGTAGACTTTATCTTTTACCCGGGCACAGGTCCAATTGGCGCCCAGACGCAAGGCCAAGCTGAGCTAGCCTTTCTCTACGTTGGAAATCTCAGTATTATTCTATTACAGATATCGATTATACGTGATTTTACTGCAAATTAAATGTTCGATGAATTAGCCAATCAGTGGACGTTAATTTGGACAACCGATAATTGAGTTCGAATATCGAGAAATGCTTTTTGAATACGTAATATATACATATTTATGCCTGTTTAACCAAAGTGGTAGGTAATATTTAATGCCCGCATATTACTATTTGTAATTTTTAGTCCACTTATGATATACGTACACTTAGATTGGGTAATAAAATGTACATTTAAAAAAAAAGAACAGAGTATCGCAAATATTTTTATGGAACTTGTCAACGTAAATGCTAAACGTGACTAAAATCTATTCAAAGAAACGCAATTAAATTATCCTTTTCACTTTCACAATAGCACAATTTATATTTATTCCTTCAAATTAAAATTCAGAGGTTTTACAACATTCAAAGCAACTCATCGAAAAAGCGTTCGAGTCTACTAGAAAGTTTTGAAGTTTCTTTGGACTAATGAAGCATTGTATAACTGTTGAAGGAGTTATATAAAAATTTCATCAAAGTTCGAAATTATACAAAAATTATTTCCATAAAAAACTGGTTAGATAACCAAACAAACATAACTAATACACTCAACCTAAATAAGTATTATATGTTTTTGTATATATGATATATAACGTCAACTTTTAGTGTGTCGTATCTAAATTTAGTCAGTCTTTGACATTTAGAACATTATTTGACAGGACACAAATCATTTTTAGGGATTTTTAGTTTGGTTTATAGAGTTATTGAACTACTTATATAGCAACATTAGTTAAGTTTCGAATATTATAAAAGCATTTCTATGGTACAGGAGGCAAAACAGACGAGTCATCCGATATTCACCCGTAAGCGACAAACCCCACCTAGGGACTCCTGCAAAATAAAGAGTCACCAGTACTTTGTCGTCCTTTTAAACTACCCCCTCCGAATTAGGGAAAAAAAGGTATTTCCTTACATATTGAGATTGGTCTTATCTAACCTCAATCATATCAATTGCTAGCAGCCGATGGGGTGAAAATATTCTGGAGGGTCGATTTGAAAGGACTGGAACCCGACCCGACGACCGTGGCTATGCCCGGTACGATGCGGTAGACTGCACAGTTGGCCGAGTGGTATCAGCGGTCGCCATGCCGCTTGCTACTGCGCCAAGTGTCGTGGGTTCAAATCCCACGCGGTACCTACAACACTTTGTGTAATCCACGAATTGTTGTCCCGAGTCTGGATGTTGTGTCCGTTTCATGTATGTTTGTAAAGTCCCCCACGACACAGGATGTTTATTCCTAATGTGGGAGTTGTCTTTTTAATAAAGAATAAAAAAAAAGAGGACCTGGTGGAGGTTGCAGGAAACTGTCTTACGGCTGAGATGATTAACCTCAATCACTCGATAAAAAACAGCGCAAGAATTGCCAAAAAGCTGAGTTGAGGTTTTTTGTGAGATCCTTCTGTGAACTTGGGTTTTCCACGGTAGAAGTAACGAAATTACATTAAAATCAGTCGAACGTGAGTATTTGATATGCTCTACCTACTTTCTATGAAATTCAACTAATTGTATGTCTCATGAAAACTGTGCCAAATTGAGCCGAAGTACTGTTAACAAGCGAAATGCAAAATTCATCTCTATCTTTACACGTGGTTATTTCACGGGTCCCTTGTGATTATTCTCAAGTTCAATTAACTGTAGTTTTGGCTAGTCGCCAAAAAACTTGTAGTAAAGGCAGTAATGCACACTAGATGCCAGTAATTTAATTCATACATCAAATATAAATTAAAGCGTATCATGATACAGGAGTTTCTCTTCTTTATCGAGAAGAGTCTGGAAGAGCGGGTGTCCCATCTCTCCAACACAACGGGAGGATCCTACGATCAGGTAAGAAGATCGTACCTGAAGGGCCATGATCCAATGGTTGATGTTGGGAAGTTATATAATGCTAATCGGTGCGAGAAATTCTATATCACGATTCAGGATTAGTAGTTACTATACAGTTCGGCTCTCAGTAGTTCGATTTATCTCCGGTAGATGGCGCTGTAATGTATTTCTTGTTGCGCTGTATATGTTTCGAAACGTATATTTATATACTATCATTCCGCCCGCGAATATGTGGGTTGTCGTTGTAAGTAGTAGCTATGTGTTATTCTGTTACATAAATTACATAACTGTTAAGTTTCATCTAAATCTGTTAAGTAGTTTTAACGTGAAAGAGTTACAAACATCCAAACACCTTCACCATTTTATTTTATTTGACAAATAATTATTCCATTATGTGATATTCAATACAATTTTGCGTTGAGCTATCTCACTCAAAGCGTCGCATAATGAAATTGTATGGTATAAGTGAAGAAGGAGAAAAGCCAAAGAAATGCTTTTGGGATAAGTGAAATCTTTAAAAATGTCATCAATCTGAAAGGAATCGTTGAGTGATTCTGTGAGGTGACAAACGAGGTTGATTGATGGGAGTTCTTACGAGTGGTCCCCTCTTGAGAGCAGACGCTACGTATCTTGTTATGTTAAAAATTGGACGAATTTCGCTAATTTATTTCTTACTCACTGAAAGGACATTCCACAAGTGTGTTTCCGACCTTTTCCTGGCAAAACTTAGGGAGATGATCGAGTGGTTTAATAATAGAATTCTTTTTTTTTTAATATCACCATATTTATAATAAACTGTGATATTTATCATGACTGCCTCGGAAGCACAGTGGCACCATAAGTGACTGCTGTCCTTGAGGTTTTTGGTTCGATTCCCGGGTCAAACTAAATGTTTATATGGCCTGCAAATATTTGTTTCGGAGTTTGGGTGTTATATATGTATAACATGTATGTATTAATAAAATAATGTATTTAAGTATTCTATCAGTCAATCTAGCTGCCATAGTACAAGCTCTCCTTAGTTTGAAGCTAGATGGCGTTGTGTTTGAAATGTTCAAAATATTTATTTACTTTTTATTTATTTTTTAAATTTTCGAATTTAAGATTGGTATTTTGATTTCAAATCAACTATACTTTGATAACAAGTAATAATTTATTTATTTTAATCAATACTTGACTACGTTCAAATGTGCCATCTTTATTAAACTCAGGTGCTTTTATAAAAAAAAATAGTTTTGATGTACCTAGAATCTCACGACTAAGACGAATCTATTGATACT
Source organism: Spilarctia lutea (assembly GCA_916048165.1). NCBI lineage: Eukaryota > Metazoa > Arthropoda > Insecta > Lepidoptera > Erebidae > Spilarctia > Spilarctia lutea. Next base: position 1,662,122 of record OU696480.1, read on the forward strand.
ACTCACATATGAATACGACAAGCCGTTTAGGCTCTAGGGCATGCCAACGAAATACACATACATACACTCGAAAAACATATCCCTCCTTGTTTCGCAGTCGGGTAATGATAAAAATGATGATAGTTTCGAGTGCCTCTATTACAAACATAAAATTCTTAAAAAAAATCATAGCGAACTTTCTACATTTCGGAGTCAATTAATTTATCTAATTTACACGAGCTTCCTTTAACGATTGTAACCTGATATTCCCTCCTCAATCTACTCTCACTCTCGTCTTAATGATGTAATATGATATTATTGTATTTTATCTTTGGTACAGAGTACACTTAATGAACAGGGTGTTATATTACATTGACGAATTGTCAAGAGCTGTATGTATAACAAACACCTATTAAGTAATCCAGCATTTAAAGAAACAGTAGCTGTGCATGCGAGTCCATCCACGGCAACGCATTTGTGACGCCTCTGGTGTTGCGGGTGTCCATGGGCGGCGGTAATCGCTTACCATCAGACGATACGTCTGCTCGTTTGCACCCTATATAATAAAAAAAAAACGTGGAATAGTGACTTTGGGTAGATTTTTATATAACCCTTCACCCCCCCCCCATTTTCAACCCCTTACAACCTTAGCTCTATTTCCTTTCTTGGGATCTAGACTATCTGCGGACCAAACTTTATTAAAATCGGTTTAATAGTTTTGGTGTGAAAACTTGACAGACACACAGAGTTACTTTCACATTTAAAATATTAAGTCAAAGTCAAAGTCAAAGTCAAATCATTTATTTCCATAGGCCCCAAAAGGCACTTGAACACGTCAAAAATACAAACATCAAAACATTATTAATACAAATATAAAATAAAACTCAAGTACTGAATTGATCAGTGATAAAAGGATGTAACTCAAGTAATCAATGATTTGAATTACCGGTTTCGGTAAGTACCGATTAGTAAGGACTAGTTGCGCTCCGCGTTACTGTTTCTTATGCATCCTAAAGTAACACTACATTTTTTGGGACAAAAATTAGCCGACGTGCCATGAACATACTGTTGCGCCATAACCAGATGAATCTCGTGTCCACTAGAATAATCGAGAACTGTCGAGGACAACGCCATCTAGTGTCGGAAAGCGCGCAACTGTGTGCATTATGACGATAACTCGACGCTAGATGGCGCTACAAGCAGCTCTAGAGTAATCTATTTAGCCTAGAAACATCGATCGAATATTTTCGTACTTTCGAGTAATTTCCACGGCCATATAAAAGCGGAACGTGTTGGCCGTAGGGACAGTATTGTTTCACGATACAGCGGATAAACATCGAAGAGATCTTCTAGTGCGACTAACAAGTGATTTAGTGATTTCTTATTGTAAAAAGTGTTCTTAATAAATATTGTGTTATTTTTGGTAATTAATCGAGTGCTTTAATTTATTTAATACCCAGCTCGTAACAATACTATAATCTAACCCTGTGAGAATTTCATACAGATCCATTCAGCTGTTTTTACATCCCGTCAAACAGAAAATTTAGTGTTCAAAATATTATAGTAGAGTAGGATAGGAAGTGGGTTTCAAAGACAATCCAGAATAAATAATAATCATGAAGTGCTTCCTAGCTTGAAGTGTGTTATTGAAAAGTTCAAGACCATTAATAGACCTGTCTAGTGCTTTGAAATTTTAAAATACTAAGCCAATATTTCTAGGTCGAAATTCCAAGAGTCCCAGCAGTCAAGATTACTAGCCACTAGGCCGGTCATTAATATATTTTGTACTAGCGGACCCACGCAACCTCGTTTGCGTCTGATATTGTCCGTGGCGTAAAAAAATTCCCCCGTTTTTGAAACATTCTTCATTGGTGCTCCGCTCCTATTAGTAGTAGCGTGATGATTTATAGCCTATAGCCTTCCTCGATAAATGGACTATCCAACACCGAAAGCATTTTTCAAATCAGACCAGTGGTGAGATTAGCCGGAACAAACAGACAGACAGACAAAAATTTTAAAAATAAATATTTTGGTATGTGTACCGTATATACATTCATATGCATGTAGTAGAAAGCGGATATTTTAATATTACAAACAGACACTCCAATTTTATTTATTCGTATAGATTACAATTAGTAATCACGCATCTCACATACCGCCAACTGATCCCAACTTATATCGAGAGATTAAAAACCTTTATACTTATAAAATACTGAATAAAACATATTATGATGGTCTCCTAGCCGATTACAGCCACGGAGGCCAGTCTCAACGAAGACCAGCCAACTATGCAGGAGATATTATAGTGCACAAGTGTATGCACAAACACAGGTGGTCCCTCTCTCTCATAATCCGATGGGACGGTTAACTGACACGACCGGGAAGAGATCAGGCGCAGGACCGACAGCTTTACGTGCTCTCCGATAATCAGAAAAACTCCCCGACCCGAGACCTCTTGATTGGCAGTCGCATACGTCATCCGCTAGACCAATGAGGCAGTTAAAAACATATTACATATACACAACGTACATACATATATATATATACATATATGTAAAGAAAATCACCTCACTCGTGTGCTTTTCACCAATTTGAATTTGCCGCGTCACCGCTTATTGGTCGACAAGAATATTGGCTATCGACAAAGATGCCACAACTGACAGTAGTGACATTTTAATTTTTATAACTACTTATTGAGAGGAGAATTTTGCCTTATTTGTTAAAATATAAAGAGACCTGAATTAAAGGCATTAAATGTTGTTTCTTTTGTCTTTACAGGTGAGCTAATGTTTGTTAATTGATAATGTATGTAATGATTTAAATGTTAAACTTCATGTATCGAAATAAAACCACTTTTGTCTTTACAGAGAAACGCAGTTTTGTCTTTATTTTCTATTCAAAGACCATAATATCATTATATATATATATATATATACAACGTGTCCCAAAATTCAACGATAAGCCGGTACCAGAAGGTCAGCCTGCTCGTGACTACTCGTGAAAAAATGTTAAAAAATAATTATCTTTTTTTTTTTTTAATTACGAAAGAAAAACTAAAATTCTTCAAAATTTACACCTCTTAATATATTTTTAACTACCATCTCCACAATTTTCCAAATATTTCAGATTTTTTTTTTGTATCAGCATCCTAAGTAACACCGTTACCCATCACAATCCTTAGAAAACCCATAACACCTGTAGATTTTACACGAAAATTAATGAAAGTTTTTTCTTTTTTTCCAAACTCTATAAGATTTTTCTTTAAGGTCAATTTAACTCATCGTGGTGTAAAAAAAATGTATGGTCACTACCATGGCAAATGTTTTAAAAAAATTACGCATCTAAACATGAATCTAAAATGGTACAATACTTCTTGAAAACCAACCACAAAAAAATGCAAATTATTTATCTAAACATAAACCAACATTCATGAATTGTTTATAGTACTAAATTTTTGACAATATTTAAGGTTTTTGTCGAATTTGCCGTCAACCCTTATTTTGGTAGTAACTTATTATACATAACTAGTTAGATCTCATCTAGATCTACCTAGTTTACAGCAAATTACATAAGTCCGGTAAATAGAAGTTTGAAATTTTTTACATTTTAACTTAAATTTTGGTATTTTTTGAGGTTTTTGTCGAATAGCTCGGTGACCTTAGTCCTAGAATTTTAATTTTTGCATTTTTGGAAAAGTCTCATCGAGACCCGTCGAACGACACCCCATTTGTCTAGATCGGACGAGGGAAACTGCAAAAAATGCTTGTATTAATGCCGGCGTCAAACAGTTTGAACATTTACTGTAATGTTGATAACGCAATAAATGTATAAAAAATTTATTAAATTGTTTTATTTTATTCAACATTCCCAATAATTTTGAATCTCACTTACGTACAAAAATATGATAGTATAATCCTCCTACCCTACAATATCTCACAAATCTCGCTTGAATAGCAGTACGGCAGGCATTCTGTGCGCAGGTAGTAAAATTGAGTACTATAATTGTATGTAAAAAATTTCAAACTTCTATTTACCGGACTTATGTAATTTGCTATAAACTAGGTAGATCTAGATGAGATCTAACTAGTTATGTATAATAAGTTACTACCAAAATAAGGGTTGACGAAAAATTCGACAAAAACCTTAAATATTGTCAAAAATTTAGTACTATAAACAATTCATGAATGTTGGTTTATGTTTAGATAAATAATTTGCATTTTTTTTTTGTGGTTGGTTTTCAAGAAGTATTGTACCATTTTAGATTCATGTTTAGATGCGTAATTTTTTTAAAACATTTGCCATAGTAGTGACCATACATTTTTTTTACACCACGATTAGTTAAATTGCCCTTAAAGAAAAATCTTTTAGAGTTTTGAAGAAAAGAAAAAACTTTCATTAATTTTCGTGTAAAATCTACAGGTGTTATGGATTTTCTAAGAATTGTGATGGGTAACGGTGTTACTTAGGATGCTGATACAAAAAAAAAACTGAAATATTTGGGAAATTGTGGAGATGGTAGTTAAAAATATCTTAAGAGGTGTAAATTTTTAAGAATTTTAGTTTTTTTTTCGTAATTTAAAAAAAAAGAAGATAATTATTTTTTATCATTTTTTCACGAGTAGTCACGAGCAGGCCGACCTTCTGGTACCGGCTTATCGTTGAGTTTTGGGACACGTTGTATATATATATATATATTTACACGTTAGTAGAGGTTCCTAAGCTAACAGCATCCTGTTCAGTGTTCCGGTTCAATAATTTTGGACACAATCTTTATTACAGACTGACTGATCTGTGCAATATTCCCGATTATTAGAAAGTTACTTCATGTGCGATAAACCTGTGTAGAAATAGAAGGCCTTTGATTTTGGCCTATACCCTTTACCAACCCAATTGTTCAGCGTGGTATAGTAGCCCAAAACCTTCTTTCATGATGAGACTGTTCATCATGATGATGATTTTGGCCACTTTAAAAAAGCAATGTAGGTGAGACAGGTCAGATGTTGGAAACTAGAGTACCTAATAAAAGACGGGAGTAAATACCAGTACGAGGTTAATCCGATTAACAGCAACGAAAACAATACTTAACTATTTGTGCTACCCATTTGTACCAATGTGTGGGTTTCCCCTGGTGAAGAATTATAGTTTTGTCATAAAAACTATATTTACTTACATACAAAGTTTCATTAATCGGAATTAGGTTAGGAATTAGATAATATACGAGTATTTACTTCGTGGGAGAGCCACGCTACGGCATGAATGGGCCGGCTCGACCGGAGTGATACCACGGCCTCGCAGAAAACCGGTGTGAAATAGCGCTTGCGCTGTGTTTCACCGAGTCAGTGAGGATACCGGAGGCCTATACCCCATCCCCTCCCCTTCCTCTCCCCATTGACACCCCCCTCTCCTCCCCATCCCCCTACCCATCCCCTAAAGGCCGGCAACGCACTTATGACGCCTCTGGTGCTGCGGGCGTCCATGTGCGGCAGTAATCGCTTACCATCAGGCGATACGTCTGCTCGTTTACCCACTATATATTAAAAAAATAAAATAATAATAATAAAAGCGTGTTTGAAAACAAAATTAAATATCCTGATATAGCCAGACCAAAATCCACTACACGTACACAAAATACTAAGAAATATACTCTATTAAGTATTTATATATTTACGTATATTTTTGTCAGGGCGAAATTAGATGCGAATTTTATACAATATCATCTTCCTAGCCTTTATTATCCCTAGATTTTTTGGGGTCGGCTACTAGTTACAAAGTTTAAAACACCTATGCGCCAAATTATAAGATTTTCAACAGCTGTAAATCCTTTACGGACCCATTAGGATTACTTGTCAAAGAAAAATGGTTTGTTAGTAATTCATACCATAATACTCACTTGTATCTGGAGCTAAGTCATTGTCCACTTCGTGTAAGGTACCGTTCATCATATACGCGCTGCTGTTCTCTTTCGAAGGTTTATCCACTTCAACCAGCTCCACATAATCCACTTTCTTCAACACGTCACTACTGTTCCTATCTCTTTCACTCTCACTAATATTCCTTGTCCCAAAGTCACTCTCATTTATCTTAGCAGCTATCAGAAATTCAAAACGAGGCATATCTTCCACAAACTCGGATTCAGGTCTGAAAAGTATATCCGTTATCGTGTCTTCTCTGTCTGTTTCTGAGTTTATAATATCTTCTAACAGACTACTTGATACGTTTAACTGTTTTTCTATAGCATCTGTATCAGAACTAGGTATTTCCATTGTCTTTTTTTGATCTTTAACAGTCCTTTGTGAGAATGCTTCATCTCTATCCTGTTCAGCGCTGACCATCGCTCGCATATCAGTTTTGGAGCTTCTGTCTGTTTCTCTTGTTTCTTCATCGGTAGCAGCAACAAGAGTATCGGAGTCAGGATCGACAGTTAAATGAAATGTATTATTGTTGGCATATTTTATAACGATGTCTGTTCTATTGTTGTCGGAGTATGGACGAGCATGAACAATATCAGCTGTCAATAATGAGTTTAAAAGGAAAAACATGAGTTTTAGCTTTACGTTTGTCATTTTATTTTCAGTTAGGCCTTTATTTTCATCTTAAGTACATCTTGAAAGAAGTCTTCAATACCTCTTGTCTGCAAAGATCTGAAACAAAGAGTGGTCCTTGATAAATGTGATGAAGCAAAAACGTTTTATGTCATTAATGTTTACTTTAATTCTTTGTGTCATTATGATAAAAGATTGATGATATCTTTAGCAAATTGAATGTTCATTTCACAACAAGAAAAGAAAACTGTTAAAACACAAAATAATGTATAGTTAATAGTAGAATATAGGTATGTAAGACCAATTCAAATGGGCAAACTAGTGGCTTGTCCGGTGATCTCAAACGTGGAATATCAAACATTAGGAAAACTGACCACCTTGAATATTTTCTAAAGAGAATCTAGCCAGTTTATTTTTTTTCAAAGACAACTCCCGCACTAGTAATAATTCCTGTGTCACGGGGGACTTTACAAAACATACTGTGTACATGAAATGGACATAAAAAACACCCTGATCTAGAATAATAATTTGTGGATCACACAAAGTGTTATTCCATGTGGGATTTGAACCCACAACACTTGGCGAAGTAGGGAACGACGTGGCGCCCGCTTAACAACTAGGCCAAACGTGCAGTCAATTACGCGAAAACAGTCACTTAATTTAAAAGATTGGAATATAGAGCAAACTTTAAGTTATTTTTTTATGGTGTAGGGGACAAAATAATATACGAATCACACGTGATGTAAGAGGCTAGCACTAACCATGGACATATGTCCCTGTCATAACATTTGAGTACCATACGCCCCAGAATTAGAGGAAGATAGATTTGAGCTCCGTTAACTTCATTCACTCGGTGAACATCAACAAAGGATTTGAGTGACATGGGCTATGAGGCCGTGGTGACCCCGTATGCCAAAGAATGTTTAATACATACAATGTTATACAATAATAAGAACATTTAAAGATCACCCCAAGATACAGTTACTGATGGCTGTATTTTTTTTACCGAAATCCCGCACCCCGCAATCTGGAAACATATTATCACATGAACAACAAAAACTGAGTACACTACTACGATCATCTTCTAGATTTTACCGCTAGAAGAATCGTATCGCACTTCAAAACTCTCTTCAAGTAAAAATATAATATAGTGGGTATATAAGCATCAGTAGCCGGTCGCAAACGAGAAACTTCTACTAGACTGAGATGTATTTCTATTGTAGACTATTTGTCGACAGTACAATACATCGTATCCTAACAATCAGCCAGTAAGTGCTGTGTGCAGACACCCCGTGTGTTGGCCAATTTGTGCGAATGAGTGACGTAATTGTCTGCAGTGTCGCACGTAACATCAATTGGTAAGTTTATCTCACGATGATATACAAACACATAATGTGTTTTCGTCGTCTTCACCTTTATGACCTTTAGTACATTTTATTCATAATCAATATTTCAAGAGGGATTGCCTTGGTTCTTTAGCAAGCTCTCCTTGAAAACGTAATGTATGCAAACAAACTAGGGATAGCCAATAGTCGAATACTAGAGTCCGACCGAAACAGGTTTTCCAGCCGAAATCGAAACCGAAACCGAATATTCGGCCGTGGCTTTAGTTTCGGCCGAAACCGAAACCGAAACTCACGTGGTCAAGTATAAAATTCCTTAAAATACTGAAATTTGGTGCATTTTACCCATTATTCTGCTGCATTAATTAGGACATGAAATGGAAATACAGTATATTAAGTTTGTTGTAATTATTTATTTAACATAACATAAAAAAATGTTAATAATATTTTTAATAATTTTATAATTAAGTTGTCATAGCAAAATGTTCATCAGTTATCAATAATTATATCACTAATTGTTACTGTTTCATTAAATACTAAGTATTGATATTTAGAAATCTTACTAATTAATACTTTCGAAATCAGTTTCGGTTTCGGCAAAAGTTTTTAGTTGATTTTTGGCCGAAACCGAAACCGAAACCGAACTTTCGGTCGGACACTATCGAATACCGAGCATAAATATTTTTTTTAGCTTTCAAAACTTTTCCTACACAGAAACTTTGACAGTGCCAAATTTCATATTCTTTCGTTCGCATAATTTTCGTAAAAGGGGTACAATTTTTTTTTCACAGTCATTTTCATATAAATATATATAAAAGGAATAAGGTTTCACAAAATCACAATACATACTTCACAGACAATTGAGGTTAAACTATTATTTTAAGTTTTTTCCATTTTATGTCCGAACCGTATGCCGAACAATCAAAACCTGGAAGTCTTTACCAGCACACGTGTCTTCCACTATGATCCCGGGTCCATTAAAGGAGACATGAAAAAAGCATCTCACTAGACCGCCATTGTGTGGTTCACCATGCTGCATTATCCACATACGCAATGCAGATGGTGCAGACACGACTCTAGCCCGTGAAGTGCCCGTGTGCAATCATTACTAGCGCCTTTCAGTAAGCGCCCAGATTCATTAAAAGTGACGCAGCCGGTGCCCCTAATATTGCTAAGACCGCCGCACACCCTGCAGTATAAGTAAAGACGCCCCTGGGATGGTGATCACCACTCTCGGAGCCTCCTCCTGCTTTTCATCAGTCAAAGCAGAGCCACTTTGACCGTTATTATATAAATAAAAGGAAGAATCTATACCAAAAAACGTGTTTAACGAAGATGCTAACATAAATCCGGAATTAGAAATAGAACTAAGTCTGGGGTAATTAGAATATAATAAATTGACAGGCGTGTCTTTCTAGTAGGTAGTTAATGTTACGCTAGCTGCTAAAACAGAGGCCGTGGGTTCGAATCGACAAGGACCAATATGGTGTAATGAACACGGCCATTTAATATTGTTCTGTGTTCGGGTGTTATTTTTCTACTCTTAAAATGTGTATGTGATTAGAAGTATACTGACTAAATGACTGCCTCGGTGGCGTAGTGGTAGCGTATGCGATTGCTAAGCTTGAGATCTCGGGTTCGATTCCCGGGTCGGACCTAATATTTGTATGATCTGCAAATATTTGTTTCGTAGTTTGGGTATTTTCTATGTATAATATGTATGAATTTACAAAAAGAAAACAATATATTTGTATTTTTATCAGTTGTCTAGTACCCATAACACAAGCTCTGCTTATCTTGGGACTAAATGGCGTTGTGTGTTAGATGCCTGGAATATTTATTTATTATTTAAGTATGTTTATCAGCAATCAGGTTACCATAACACATGCTATATTAGGCTTGCCAGTTCCACTGTAATAGAGTTTTGTATAAGAATATTTTCATTTACAGCATTTAATAGTTCACTACTGGACATGGTAACTTAGTAATGAGGTTTGGGCTACTGTTTCACGCTGGCCAAACGGTTTCGTATACGGTTTGTTTCAAGTTTTCCTTCTCTTTGCAGTGCTGTGCTCCTGCGTAATTTACTCCTTGATTGCCTCTTACGTCTACTACTTTAGACTAATATAGTTAACTAGCTGACCCACGCAACCTCGTTTGCGTCTTTTATTGCCCGTAGCGTGAAAATTTCCCCAGTTTTTGAAACATTATTCATTGGTGCTCCGCTCCTATTAATATTAGCGTGATAATATATATCCTATAGCTTACTCGATAAATGGTCTATCCATCATTGAAAGAATTTTTCAAATCGGTTCAGTGGTTTCTGAGATTAGCGCGTTCAAACAAACAAACAAACTCTTTAGCTTTATAATATTAGTATAGATTCAGACAAGGTATTTCGCTAAAAACCTAAAGGGAACCCATACGAAAAGTCCTTCTTGTAGTGGATAAAGTTGTTCAAAGAAATGGCTCATGTGCCCACTAAATGTAAATTAATGTTGTGCCGCGGCGTTCTCGCCCCTTAGTAGGTCATCGTGTATGAATTAGAAACGAGCTTCGCAGCCAATTTGTCACCGTCAGAACTGACATCTCATTCACGTGAACGACACATATTTGCACCGAGATAAGAGGTTTTTATTGCTTTTCACTTGTATATGAAAGGAATATTGAGTGTCTGTTATGAATATGTAGCGGTTAATGACAATAAAATTTCTTGTTTATGTTTAACATTGATTCTAAGGAGTGGCTTATGTCTACCAGTAGGCTATCGGAAGCTGTTGATGAAACCGTTTAATTCAAACACTATATATAGATATATTTTTTATTGATCCGTTTCTTAAAAGGAAATAACCTTGAAAGGATCACCTTCTTCTTTTGGCTATGTCTTTTGTATATTTTTCTTGCATTTCTTCTTTTGAACCAGTGGAGAATATGCATAAAAATTTTATTGGTTTCAAATACTTTTTTTTACATTCTTTATTGTTTTTACAATATACATAAAGGGTATTTTTTATTTAGTGATTATTTGAACCTACAAAATATTGGATAAAAAGTAAAAAATTAAGGGAGGAGAAATTCAAACGCGTTACTATTGGTCGAAATGAAACGTGACGTCAATGGCCACTACATCGAAATTATCGCCGTCGATATTCCTACTGTTTTAATAGTGTTTGTGAGAAAAATTTACCATGCCATGATTTTATAGCAATTAAAACTGTAAGTAAGTATAAAGTAACTGAAAAACTGAATACAACACGAAATTGCAATAACGTCATTGGCCGTGTCAAAAGCGCGCGCAAAATGGCGGCGTTTAAATAGGTAAAATTTAGTCAGAGTTTTAAATTTTACTTTGAAAATTAGTTTGAATATTTTCAAATCTATTTATACTTTTTTTATGTTATAGAGACGTATATGATCAGATTATGAAATGAAAAGAAACATGCATATACCCTATTATCACAAAGCGAAACAGAAGGGTAATATTTTAACAGTCTTTGATTGCTCCACCGCAGCGACCAATGGATGTCAATAGATTGGTAACAATGCCACGTTGACATGAGTTACATGAATTTTTATCAAAAGTTTCACATAGTCGGGTAATGGTTTTTAGAACCATATCCATATATATATATATATATATATTATGGAATAGACGGCAATCAAACAGATGTAACACCAGAGGCGTCACAAGTACGTTGCGCGTCTTTGGGGGATGAGGGGAGGGGTTGGGGTATGGGCCTACGGTATCCTCACTCTCTCGGTAAAACACAGTGCAAACGTTTTTATTTTTCATATAGCGGGCAAACGACCAGACGTATCGCCTGATGGTAAGCAATTACCGTCGCCCATGGATACCCGCAACACCAAAGGCGTTATAAGTGCGTTGCCGGCCTTTTAGAATCCTTTCTAGCGTACTCCTGTACGCTCTTTTCTTGAAGGTTTGAATTAAATAATATTTCACACCGGTTTTCTGTGAGACTGTGGTATCACTCCGCTCGAGCCAACCCAATATAGTACATATTATCAAAAAAATGTTTGATAATATGTACTATATCACACTTTTAACACACAATACACATTTTTTAAAGTTTGCACGTCTTAGGTATAGATTCTTAAGTAAGTAATGAACAATTTCATAAATAAAACTTCTTAAACCGACTTACTAACACTAACAAGTTTGTTTGTCATAGGAGGACTCAGCGAAATGAACTTAAGTGTTTACCTCCCAATTCCCTCGCTAACAAGAATTGTTACCTTGAAGTACCGACACCACACATGGACCTTGAGACCACAACCGCGTCCCAGACTCTCTTGAGACTAACTCCATACACAAACATATATAAATAACCACTAAATTATGATGAAGAGAAGTAAGGACACAATCGCTTCTATAAAAGTCAATTTAACTCCAATAAATCTTTTCGTGTTTGACCATTCGATAAAAGCTATTTAAAATGCCCAGAAAATTTAATGAAAAAACATCTCGCTGATTTCAAGGAGACCTTTGTTCAGTATTAGACGGTAATACGTTAATAATGTTCGTACGTATTCTTCATTCCTTGACTCTAAACACTTACGAGTAGTCATGATAAAAATACCTTACCGTGGGAGAGCCTCACAGAAAACCGGTGTGAAACAGCGCCTGCGCTGTGTTTCACCGAGTGAGTGAGGATACCAGCGGCCCATACCCCAACCCTTTCCCCCATCCCCCTCCCCATCCTCCAAAGGCCGGCAATGCACTTGTGACGCCTCTAGTGTTGCGGGTGTCCATGGGCGGCGGTAATCACTTACCATCAGGCGATACATATCCTCGTTTGTCCGCTGTTCAATAAAAAAAGAAACCCTCCTAATAGAAAAAAGATTCGTCGAAATTGGTTTACATTCATGTAATGTAACAGACTTACCAAGGATCATCAATGAAAAAGTATAAAAGATCTTGATTGAAATCTATTCAAATATCCCTTTTTAACCGACTTTTACAACTACTGAAAAAACAGTTATCATAAACGCACAAGGATTGCGGATCTATACTAATAATAATCTATACAAATAATAGAGCTGAAGAGTTTGTTTGTTTGAACGCGATTGTGTGTCCGATTTGTAAAATTATTTCAGTGTAGGATAGTCCATTTATCGGAAAAGGCTATAGGCTATATATCTTCACGCTACTACTAATAGGAGCGGAGCACCAATGAAGAATGTTTCAAAAACGGGGGAAATTTTCACGCTACAGGCAATATAAGACGCAAACGAGGTTGCGTGGGTCAGCTAGTGTGTATATAAAACTATAGTATAGCTAAATATAAGTGTTATGCGCCGTGTCTAAGATGCAACAATAAGATCTGTACTTGCGTGCAGTTTCTTAAGAGGGTATTACGTCAGCGATCTTGATTCCCTTCCCCTTCAAATATTATACAACACTTCACATATTTAGGAAAATGCGTTCGATATTTTAGTAACTAGATGTATGTGGGATTGGAACCACAAGGTTTCTGTAATAAGGAAATATGAAATAGCCTGGCCAAACGGTTTTGAGGTTGCTGGGTAGGAATGCTCAACCAGTAGGCGTAAGGTAGATTCTTGTGTAAGATAAATGTTGTATAATTCTCGTAATCTTGTTACGAAATAATTAATCTATTTTAACTACCACCTACTACTAAAAACTTCAAGAGTTAGAGAAAGCTAGAGCGAGCGTTTTTCTAAGAAGAAAGTCTTGATTTAGCGCAGCCGTGTGAGGGAACGGGTGTCAAGTTCCACCCAACACAAAGAGAAGATCCTCCGACCAGGCGAGGTGATCATGCCTGGCGGGCCACTGCCCGACAGTTGATGTTGGGATGTTGTATATATGATAATCGGCGCGAAAACTATTTATTGCGCGATTCAGGATTTGTAGTTACTCCGTGTAGTGCGTTACTTCGTAGTTCAGTGTATCTTCGGTAGATGGCGCTGTAGTAGGTTATCGTTGTGTAACATGTGGAATTCGCCACAGTCGTATAAATAAAAAACGTTATCATTATTACTTTTAATATTACTATACTATTAGTACAGTATTTTATACAAATATTATCTCACTTATATGTGTACAAAAGCCTAAAACCCCACAATTACGTCCCTGGGGATTAGTATCACAAATCAAATATGACACACGTATAATTTTCACACGTCTACAGTATAGTGTAATGTGTGAGCTCATCAAACTCCCATTACCTGACATAGTGTGTGCAATAGGCTCATTTGGAGTGAAGATTTCCCTCGAGTGTCTGCGCTATACGATACACAAACACAACTTGAATTTTATACTGCCAAATAATGGATTGCAAGTATGTGTGTGAGGAAACTACGTAATATTATTGACCTGTTATTGTTAGTAATATAAATAGTAAAAGTAGATATATAGTACCTATTAAGCCAATTCTGGTAAAATTAATTGGATTGCTCCAATAAAGAGTGAAACCAATCAAATTACTTCAAAATCGTTTTAACATAAAAATATAAAACATTCGTTTAAATGGCTTTAATTAACAGGCATGCCACGAGACTTTCTCGTTGAAAAATAAGTATATAAGAAATATTTTGTTAACGAAAATATATTGCATTAATCTACTGGCTGTAGTCAGCAGGCCTTATCAGAGTGATACAAAGGCCTCACAGAAAATCGTTGTGAAACAGTGCCTGCGCTGTGTTTCACCGAGTGAGTGAGGATACCGGAGGCCCATACTCCAACCCATTCCCCCATCCCCCTCCCCATCCTCCAAAGGCCGGCATCGCACTTGCGAAAGGCCTCACAGAAAATCGTTGTTAAATTATTATTAACAAATTTTGAACCTAAATATTGAGGTTACCGAAGAATTATTTAACACCAGTAAGTATCCTGTAAGCCCGTGGTATCTGACTCGCGTTACAGGATATTTTTTCTTTTTACCTATATATGAAAGTGGTTCTACTCTGTTTGAAGGAAAGCATGAGCAGATTTCGAGAGTAGTGGTCACTATACCTACTCATTGCAAATGCAGACAATGCAACAATGCAGTATGGTGACCCATACTATGACAGGCTATAGAGATCTTTGAGCATCATTGGGCCTCCGGTCTCGCACCCACCAACGAAGCATGGCAGCACGAATGCTGTTATTTTAGGCTGGTCTTCTGTGAGGGAGACTACCTGCCCTGGTCGAGTCGGCCCATTGGCTGCTTAAATATAACTTGCTTAACACCGATATCCTGTGATGCCGTGGTATCTGATTTGATTTTAACAAAACCTTTTAGCACGTTAGTAAAAAGAGAAATTAAAAATAATTACTATAATTTTGGATTCAATGTTGACCATATTTTACATAAATATATAAAATAAAAAAAAAAAAATTATTCCGGACATCTAACACACAACGCCATCTAGTCCCAAACTAAGCAGAGCTTGTGTTATGGGTACTAGACAACTGATATAAATACTTATATACTTTTTTTATATCTATATATGGGTAGTTCTACAAACTAAGGAAGGATTTGAGCATAATTTCGGCCCGACATTTTTTTTGTATTTTGTTTGAGAAATTCACTTTAATAACAATAGTACAATGTCTTTTAGCTTATCCTAAGCGGAACAGACAAAATGCTTATTGGTTTTTGATTTAAAGCCATTTAAAGAAAATCAAGCAACAGGAAACTGAGAGCATAATCAGGAAACTGAGGAAAATAACGAAAATCTAAATTTGTGTATCATATATTTAACAAATTATTAAATTTGCTTTTTAACAGTATATTCTAATAATCTAAGAACCTTTTATAATAACGAAAATCAACTTAAAGCTTGGCTTGGACTCATAATTTCTACTTAAAACAGATAATATTAATTATCAGATGATTAAGAACATTTATCATCAAATGATCATTGAACGTAACTATTATAATTATAATCACATTTTCTCAAAATCTCTTAAAGATAAGGAATGAATGTGTACACATGCATGTACCTCGGTTTGATACATTTAGAGCGACTATCCAGGCTAGTGCTAGTCTCGAAAACATGGAGTAGCTCATAGTGTAATTTCCTGACTTTAAATAATCTTTGTGGAGATTCCTTAATGTATCTAACCTGTAGCGTTTTTGTATTTTTTGTTGAGTTCCTTTAATTCTTACAAATTCTTTCTTGCCTGCACATGGTCTACTACACTTATCATCTTCCAAAAACGTTTGAACTATCTTTTTCAAGCACCTTCTTGATTTCATGTTAGACTTATTTTGCTTTTCTTGGCTCCACATCTTTTTATATATTATAATCTTGCTTTTCAATTTCCAAGCCGGCCCCAAAAGTAATTTGTTGGCTACATTTTTTCCTTGACGAATCTTCAGATTAGACATATTATCTGCTATTTGCTTTTCTAACACATCGCCGAATAAAGCCTTATTAACTACGTCTACCTGTGTAATTGGATCTTCAACTAGTTTGGTCATTTTGGATTTAGGAGAAATCCTATCTTCTTTAAGCTTATCTTTTTGGTTTTTCAATCTCTGGCATCTTTTTTTATATTTGCTATGTTTTTGTTTCAGCTTTACTATTAACTCATCTTTTTGATTTATCACCTTGTTTCTTTCAATACGCTGCTTCTGTGAACGTTCTTGTGCTGATGTCAATCTTGGATTTGGCGTTGGCGACAATGGTTGACGATCATTTATCTCAAGATTTCCTTGCTGTGGCTGTTCATGATTACGGATCCCAATATCCATAGCTTCATCGTTCAAACTAGATGGAGTATTTTCTCTAATAAAATCATTCATCATATTAATACTTAACTTTTTCTTTTTATAGGATCTGTCTGAGTATTCCCTCCAGTTCTTGCGAGCTTGCCTTTTTTCACGAGCCGACATTTCAGACACTAGTTTTTATTGCCCGATTCTCTCAGTTTTTGATACTTTTGCTTCCTTTTTTCTTTTTCAGCCGCTAATCTTTGAGGATAGTGTTTAATTTTTTCATATCTCAATTTTTCAACAATCCTTTTCTTTTCTAATATTTCTTCTTTGGTCTGTTTCTTTTTTAGTTTTCCAATTTTTTCTGTTAAAAAACATAATACAATGTTTATAGCTAAAATATGCAGTACAATTAATTTAATTTTACACTAAAGGGTCACAGTTATATAGTTAATTTAACTAACAAAGTATTTTGTTTACAGAATGGTAAAACAGAGCATAAGTTAAGCACCGAAACTGTATTTGAGTATGATTTTCTCAGAATCCTGAATAAGTCTCAGTATCCTGGGTCTTTATATGACAGGATTCTGAGACCAGGTTCCTGAGAAATTCTATCTATTAATAAAAAAACATAACAATTTATTAACATTTAACAAGAATTAAGCTAAACTAAGCCTATATGCTAATAACTTACATATGAAAACGCTAAAATTACTTATATTTTGTTTATTATATTGAAGAAATCTCTTACCAGGATTCTGTGAACTTGACTGGTTTTGACACCACTTTCATCGTTTACCGCACTGGGCTAACTAAACGACGCGCTAGGAAACAATTGAAAGGATGATATTTGCTGTCTTTTTCGTAGTACTATCAACTCAGCTGAACGGAAATGTCGCACGGCAAGCAGCTTGCAAGATATTTGCTTGTTTTACATTGAACAGGATCCTGATATTAAATCGTGGGGACAAAATGTTAACAAAATTTATGGAATGTATTTTTAAGATACCAAAATAGCTATTATCCCATCTAGATAGAAAAAATTGTAAAGTTTTTAATTTGTGTTTCAATTTATGACCTTGATGTAGAAGTAAATAAATACGACACACTTTTGAACTAAAATTTGTTAGAGGGACATAGCAGGATTCTGAGAATTTGGTACTTTGAACAGTAATTTCAATTTGAAAATAATTATGAACCTTAATTATTTTTATTGACCAACTAGAAACAGTTTTAAATAACAGTTTGCCATACAATGCAAAAATGTTAGAACATTTTTTTTATTATATTTCGGCTGAGCCGCCGATAATTCCTTAGTTTGTAGAACTACCCATATATATCTATATTTTATATGTAAATACATACATATTATACATAGAAAACACCCAAACTCCGAAACAAATATTTGCAGATCATACAAACATTTCGACCCGGGAATCGAACCCGAGACCTCAAGCTTAGCAGTCGCATACGCTACCACTACGCCACCGAGGCAATCATATATGTAGGCGACACGAAGTTCATCGGGTTTTCTAGTAATATTATAAACATATATCCGTATTTCATCCCATACATAATCCACGACAAGTTACGTAGCGCTAAACACGTTGTGAAAATGATAAATTTCGGGGTCGCTGGTGGTTGAGTGGGGTTGAAAGTATTTCGCTGTATTGCCTCGGGCGCCTTACACTTTTGCAACGGGCGATATTTTCCCCCTTGTCAGCGATACAGTCCTCGTTTATGGAACACACAGCTGCCATTAATCATTTTGGTGACAAACAATTTCAGATCTAATATTGATATTGTAATTTCTATATGTTTTGGTTTTTCGAGATTTTCTCGAGATTTTATTAGCTTTTGTTGTGAGTGTGTATATAAATTTTGTAGGTCTATTCTAAAGACTCTCTATTATGTCGATGGATATGTACTTTTATTGACAATAATACAATTAATCTGACAAATGAAAATCATTTTCACAAAAACTATAGCAACTTTTATACAAGTTATACAAGGACTGCCTCGGTGGCATAGTGGTAGCGTATGCGACTGCTAAGCTTGAGGTCTCGGGTTCGATTCCCGGGTCGAACCAAATATTTGTATGATCTGCAAATATTTGTTTCAGAGTTTGGGTATTTTCTATGTATAATATGTATATATTTACAAAAAGAAGTATATAAGTATTCACATCACCTGTCTAGTACCCATAACACAAGCTCTGCTTAGCTTGGGACTAGACTAGACTAGACTTGACGTTGTGTGTTAGATGTCCGGTATATTTATTTATTATTTATTTATTTAACTAGTCACCATACAGTCAAATTGAGTACACATTTTTGAAGTATATCAAAAATCTTGTATTAATATATACCAAACAACATACAAGTATAATTATTTCTACTAAAAGGTTATGTTTGTGAAATAGCATAGGGTAACGTTCTCGCTATTCATTTCTGCATATAACTTGCACTTAACAGCTAATGGAAACTAAATATAAGCACCGACAACGGTCGTAGTCTACCAGCGGTAATGGCGTCTATGTGTTTCAATTTTCTCCCGTTCAACGGCCATATCTATGTTAGCGCTCGTCTTTATCGCTTTAATCTTGTGAAGTGCTTCTACTAAAAAAGGTTTTAAACTTAAATTAGATGTGTCTTGTCCATTTTATCTGAAAAAGTGTATTGGTAATAGGTTCTTTTGTTATTAATTTTTACCCACTGCGAAAAAAGGTGGGTTATGTTTTTCGAGTGTATGTATGTTTGTATGTATGTATGTATATTTCTTTGGCGCGCCCTAGAGTCTTAATGGCTTGTCGTATTTTAATATGAGTGGTGTCAACAGATTCGTCTTAGTCGTGGTAGAGACAGTTCTTTCTATCTTTTCAGGTCTTCAATGAATTTGATAAAGATGACGAATGGTGACGCAACCGCATTTTGTTTTGTTTTTAATAAATCGTCACTTGTACATTTAGTGACCTCTGGAACTGCTGGGCCGATTTCAGCGACATCTTTTCTGGCGGATAGCTGAGGTTATATAGAGTAAATCAAGCTACTTTTATTTCCAAAACAATAGGGTTACGCGAAAACAAAATTATGGGCCTCCGGTATCCTCACTCACTCGGTGAAACACAGCGCAAACGCTATTTCACACCGCTTTTCTGTGAGGCCGTGGTATCACTCCGGTCGAGCCGATCCATTCATGCCGAAGCATAGCTTACACTACTCATCGTCATCGTCATCTAGCCTCTATAATTCCCAATATTATTTAGAGTCAGCTACTAGTTCATCCAGTTTTACCTGTATATCAGTTTTTCCACGGAACGACTGACATCGGACCACTGCAACCCTGACGGTGAGCAGAATTCGAAAATTAAACTAGTTGTCAGTATATTTGAGGGCACTGACTTCCCAATCCCGATTTCCATAGATGTTCATGACAACCGGACCGACGTATTGACTTGCTCGCCGAGGCACGGGCGAGAAACACCGCTATCTTACATTTTGTAAGAAAAACCTAACAGCAGTCGGATCCGGTAAACGAACCCGAGACCTCTTGATCTGCAGTCGCTTACGTTAAGCACTTGACCAACAAGGCAGTCGATTGTACCACTATAAATAAAATAATTAATCGTCAACAAACATGCCCATCAAAGAGTTTCTGTCCTAGGTTTGTATCAAACTCAAAATAAATATATTATACAAATTCAGATAAATTTACAATTGGTTTTATTGAAACAAGAAGAATCGTTTCCTTTGTGGCACTTTATTTAATACCGTTTGGAGTAAACATCGTTCCTGGGTTTCGTTTTAATCACTGTTTCGACATGTGGAGTAATCTGTTATAATTAATTTATATTTTACAGTAACAAATATGGGGAAGATGTATGTTATTAATTAATTGGCTTGTAAAGGAATACTATATACAAATAAAGGTATGCCAGTGTAGCCACTTCAACAAAATTAAATACATACAGTGGAGCACAGAACCTCCTCCTCTTTCAAGTCGGGTAAAAAGGGTGTCATACCAACAGTTGGTTAAGAATTATGAATACAGAGAATCATTAACCGAATTCATCTCGTGGGTGTCGTGAGAGCCGACTTAAGATGTAACACCTAGGACAGCACTTCAAAGGAAGAGAACTTGAAACAATCCCTATACCAAGACGTCTGGTCAGCATGGTACACCGAAACCTCCATACTAAAGAGAGATTTATCTCGAGCAGTAGAATAATAAAGTCTATTGATAATGATGTTAAGAATTTGTGGAAAACTCTCGTTTTATGGGTAGAAAAGACACATATGTAGTAAGTTTCATTCAGTAGTATAACTTTACTTTTAAAATAGCACTGTGTTTTTCCGAGTGAGTGAGGATACCGGAGGCTAATATCCCAACCCCTCCCCGCATCCCTCTCCCCATCCCCCAAAGGCCGGCAATGCAGCTGTGAAGTCCCCGATGTTGCATCAGACGGCTCGTTTGCTACGTACTCCATAAAAAAAAACTAAAAGGTTCTTTCCATTCGAGTTTCAAAACTACAATATTGATTAAACCACTAACGTTAATATTTTCAAATATTAAATCTTGTCAAAACTGCGAAGAGAACGTAAACTTGACACAAATCGTATACCATCTGGTCAACGTGGTATAATAGGCAAAAACACGTTTCTAGACCAGCAATGGACTATTGAAGGCTATTGACGATGAAGCCACATTGTATTTAGTCAGCAAAGATACTTAGATAAGATACTCCATTCAGGAGGTGGATATGAAATTAAAAGTCTCACTTTTAAAACTAAAACGTAGTTCTCCTATCGCTATTTAATTTTAGAACATAAACTACATTTCATTTAAGTTTCAAAACTTCAGTTTTAATTTTACCACCATCCAATTTTTATTTTCTTTTTTTTTTATTGAATAGTGGGCAAACGAGCAGACGTATCACCTGATGGTAAGCGATTACCGCCGCCCATGGATACCCGCAACACCAAAGGCGTCACAAGTGCGTTGGCGACCTTTGGGGGATGGGAAAGGGGATGGGGGGAGGGGTCGGGGTATGGGCCTCCGGTATCCTCACTCACTCGGTGAAACACAGCGCAAACGCTATTTCACACCGGTTTTCTGTGAGGCCGTGGTATCACTCCGGTCGAGCCGACCCATTCATACCGAAGCATAGCTCTCCCACGTTTAAATTTTGTATACAACGCATGAATGGGTGATAACAATAATTATGTAGCCTATGTATAAATATAGTTTTTAATTCTTTCAAGCAATTACAATTCATAATCAAGAAATACTGTAGTCCTTGCGACATGCTATGTAATTAGTTAAGAACGTACATTCTAGTATACCCTCAGGAAATTCTAGTCCCCAAGTGATCATTTTCACCCTTTCACCCTTAAAGAGATAAAATTAATAAGAACAAAGTTTACGTAATTATGATTATAAAATTCTAAATGATATTACGTCTAATTCATAAAATATTAAAGTGATTACTCTTTAAGAACATTAAAAAACGATTCTGGAAGTAAGCAGTGTTATAAAATATAATAAATTTGTTGTTATATTCAGAAGTTGGGTTATAAATTTTAAATATAAAATAGGGTGTAAGTTTGTTAGAGATTTTATTTTTCTTATATTATGGTTTTCACTCATTATGATAGGGTTTTTAAGAAAATCAGGGTTGTCAGATTTCACAAACGTCTAAAATGCCGCTCTTTATAGCGCCAAGTGTTGTGAATTCAAATCCCACAAATTCTTGTTCTGAGTCTGAGTGTTTTTGTGTCCGTTTCACGTATTTTTTAGTCCCCCGCTACACTGGATATATATTCCTAACTTGCTGAACCCCGCGGTACGACAATAACCGCTGGTAGCGTCGCGAGGCGAAGCTATATCTTTATAAATGGTAGCCTATGTGTTATTCTGATGTATAAGCTATATTATTGTAAAGTTTCATCAAAATCCATTCAGTATTGTTTGCATGAAAGAGTAACCAATATCCAACCATCCATACTTTCGCGTTTATTGGAACGAAGTTCCTTATCTCGCGTTGTGAAAGGGGGCTAGACGGAAAAAATTCATACGAAAAAGTTGTCACGACACTTTTTGTTGTCACGACACTTTTTGCTATTTTAAATTATATTTGTTATTAGTTTATTTTTCATTGCTTGATTCACTATTTTTGTTATGGGAACGAAGTCTTAATATTTTTTTATTAAGAAAATATTGTTTTGTTATTATTTTTTAAAGAATTGGTGAAAAACATTTTTTAATTTTATATATAGCGCCATCTTTTGAATAGAAACTGAACTTACATTTACGTGTTATAGTTGTCGTTGCCAGTAGTTTAATATTAATAATATAGATGTCGCTGTAAATTAATGATTTTTAAAATTATGTATATCAAATATAAATACAAAATATATCAATAAATAAATAAGTTTAGCAGTGAACTGCGATAGGCTGGTAACGACACTTTTTGCTACAGTAAGCTATTATAAGCCGTGCGGCGTGCGCATGTTTCTCTGTCTGTTTGTCTCTCTTATAGAAAGCAAGCCAGATATTTTCGTTTCGTCTTTCTATTTCGAACTTCGTTCCATCCGGGTGTCCCTTGACACCTCTCAAGTTTTTTTATATTAATAGGATGCGGGAGTTGTCCTTTTAAAAAGAAAGAACGTCAATTGTTTATTTTGGAAAGTAAGCTGTAATGAATTAAATAATTATCTACAAATGCCCTCCAACATCCTACGTAAATTCTAAGGGTGCGATAATAGATATGTAGGGTGCTGTAATGAGCAATTCACGTCACCCCGACGCCCCTAATTATGAGTAACGGTATAGGGTGTAAGTATAGGGTGCAGTAGAAGCTTCTGTTACTAGAAACTAGGTATATTAAATTTTAAATAGACTTGCAACGAATATTCGGTTACTATTCGGTATTCGGCCTATTCGGCTGCTTTTATTATATTCGGCCGAATACCGAATATCTACATATTATTCGGCCGAATACCGAATACTTAAATGATATGTTTTGTCATAAAGACATAATTGGTAAAATGAAAAATTAAAATGGATTGATTATGTATATATTCATATTTTCATTTCTGTTATAATCATTTAAGTAGTCATTGGTACATAACACAGGTACATAATCAACTTCTGAATTGGAAAAATGGAGGATTCTATGTATTTGAATTATTGTGGTAATCAAAAGTTAGAAGGGTAAGGTTCTCATTTCTTTTATAATCATTTATTAAGTAGTCATTGGTACATAAAACAGGTACATAATTTAATCACGTCTTTACAATTTTTTGGCGCTAAAATCCAGCCGAATACTTTTGCCTAATATTCGGCTATTCGGTCAGGGGCCTCGCCGAATATTCGGTATTCGGTATACTGCCGAATATACTATTCGTTGCAAGTCTAATTTTAAAGTTTAAGCTAAACGAACGGAAAATAAAAAATATATTCAGAGCAGATTGAAGACAAGTTTGAATTATCTCTTTTTTGTGCTTTTTCTTTGTATGACAAGAGATTTATTAAGACCTGCAACTTAAGAAATGATATTTATTTTTGTTAGTACGCATTTTGGAAACTGGAAGTTATAGATCGACACAAGCAGGCAGTAGAATTTGGTGTTTTATCTTAATTTAGCTTGACATATATTGGACAATACATGCTGTGGCGTCTGTTTGTGTCGATCTATGATTTGTAACTGTAGCTTCAATTTAACGTGCATATATGTCACTGTCCTAATTGAATAAATGAATGTGAATTTGAGTGCCCGGTTGATTGCAATAGACTTCCTTTTATTACCTCGTCATCAGAAACAGTCTGAAGCAGTCTTCTTGTGGACATAAGCATCTCTTTAGCCAAGAAGTAACATAACGATAAGCGCAAGAAAAAAAACACACGAATATTATAAATTGTTCTACTTGCATTTGGTGGTGGCTCTGCCGTTTCGTCAGTTAACAGGGTAACCATCTTCCGGATTTATATAAATGTATATATAACCAATACCACTCATAAGGAATTTGGCTTTGCAATTGATAAGGAAATTAGTGCTTGTCCAGATTACCCCCTACAACCTCATAAACTTTGCCTCTTCACAATATTAGTAAGGTAAAACCAGGATAGATGCCCAAAAAACCTAACTTATCAAAATCGCAACTAATAATAATTAATAGTATAAGTAGAAGCCGCTGTCACCCTGCACTAATTTATCCACGAGCTGTCGTGCTTTGAGTGTATGTTTTTTTTTATTGTATAGGGGGTAAATGAGCAGACGTATCGCCTGATGGTGAGCGATTACAGCCGCCCATGGACACCTGTAACAGTACGCTCTTTTCTTGAAGGTTTGAAGGTCGTATTGGTCCGGGAACACCGCAGGCGACGACAGCTCATTCCATAGTTTTGTTGTGCGAGGCAGTAAGTTTCGGGAAAAGCGCACAGTTGTGGACTGCCAACCATCTAGCTAGATGATGGGGATGAAATTGTGTCGCGTAGAACGATGGCGGAAAGAGGCAGCAGGGATCAGTCCGAACAATTTTTTGGAGCACTCCCCATAGTAAATGCGGTAGAAGATGCACAGTGAAGCAAATTTCTACGCAGCGCCAGAGAGTCTAGCCGAATTGAAAGTTTTGCTTTATGCACAGAAATAATTCAACAAAAATTATTATTTTTGAAATTATGAAGATATTTCAAAAAGTGGCGTATCTATCCCGGTTTGACCCTATAGATTACGAGACTGGAATTACAAATGCCTCTGGCTACTTAAATATCAATATAGACGTGAGTATATGTATCTAAATAAATCTATTTTTGTGTTGTTTAAACCAGATTAGTACGTCACTATTTAAATGAAACCTAAGACGAAAATAAATCTTTTTAAAACAAAAAGAAAGTGTGTTCATATAAGACTTTCACTAGGCTCTCATAAGCACACAGGGTGTTGATTCTCAATGGTCTTCACGCTGTTGAGCTTTCTAGCAAGATACGTTTTAAAAAGCACTGTGTTATACTAACGTAGAAGCACTCAAGTCCTTTATAATTGAATGTTTGTCTGAGAGAAGCCATAAAACTTAAATCAACGTTTACACAGTGAGTCTGCAAGTCGTAAAAGTTGGACCGTCTTAATTCTCAAATTGTATTCGACAGAAGACTGGAAAGTAATTATTTTAAAGGGCTCTTTCGTTTCTTTCAAATATCTATGTATTATAAAAGTACTTTATTAAATTGTGATGACTTACTTTTCATTTCTGTATTCCTGGTACTTTGAATGTTACTAACATGAATATCACTGATAAGTTCATTAGGCTCAGTGGATGGATTTGGACTGCCTAAGACCAGGATAGTTTGTGCTCCGGCAGTGGGTAGCTATAAGTTGATTTGTTCATATGATGCATGAATTGTTATAGTGGGAGAAGAAGGTATGATTTTTTACCTATCGAAAAGAATACGAGCACCTGACTTCTCAATCTTTACTTGTAATGGACTGTGTAAATACGAAGAGGCCTCCACCAATATCAAGTATCAGACGACTTTACATATATCTTCGATTATTCATTAATCTCTAAATTGCTTTAATAATCGGGTACTACTACTTCAAAAGGCTACCAAACAAATTTAGGTTGATAAGTTCTGTAGAAAATTGACACATACAAGACATTCAAAAAGAGAGAACCAATCTATATTCTGAAACTGAGGTATAAATCAACATGATGTCTATCAAAGGAATGGTAGCCAAAATAAATCGTTTCCCCTTAAAATATGGTTGAATTTAAATTGGCCTTAGCACGAGAATTCTATAGGTTTGATAAATAATACTATATGGGTGTAATACGCATCCCGCTCACTCAGTTGACGTAAGCCAAACTGACAGCACGTCGCCATTTTGAGCGATATGTCAAATGGAAATTATGTGGATACTTTTATAAAATATGGCTGCGGTTTATCGTTGCTTTATTTATGTGTATTTGATTTTTGAAATTAATTTCTACTGTCACTGTCTTTTGTATTATCAAACTTGAGAAATGAATAAAAATACACTTATAAGTAAGTAGCACAGTAAGACAAACATACAAACGGAAAGGCTATATGTAAATGCAATTATAAATGTTCAATGTCCTCTACGGAACCTCATAGGTTGATTGGTAATAGCGCTGTTAAAGAAATTGAGGTTACTTTTTGACTGACTGATTTTCAAAGTAAATTTGGATAATTTCGTAGCGTTGTTCAAGCGTGAGTCTATTCATGATGATTTGTCAGAGTATACTGAAACAAATAAAAAAAAAAGTTTCATCAAAATTTAATTTTTTGTGTTACTTTTTACAATTTAAAGTTCTATCTAGCTTAAAAAAACACCCTATATATCTACATTTAGAGCTAATGCACTTTTTTAAAAACTTTTAAATGATGTACCTATAAACATTATTATAATTTTCAATGTAATATTTAAACGTTCTTAAAAATTCTAAAGCCCAACTGTGAGCTTTTTCAGAAACTTTCTGCCTCCCACAACAAAACTGTGGAATGAACTATCGCCTGCGGTATTCCCGGACCAATACGACCTTCAACCTTTAGGAAAAGAGCGTACTCCTTAAAAGGCTGACAACGCACTTGTGACACGTTTGGTGTTACGTGTGTCCATGGGCGGCGGAAATCGCTTACCATCAGGTGATACGTCTGCTCGTTTGACCCCTATTCCATAAAAAATAGACAACTTATTTTTCTTATACGTCTGTAATAATTTCTTGTTGACAAATAACATTGTGTTTGTAAAACACAGAGCTTAGTGTGAATAGATGTTAAGTAGGTTCTTTTCGTGTGTGTTCGTGTAATCCGTGTTGTGTCAGAACGTTTACAAAGTGGGGCATTGTCGACTTGACACCAAAAGCAAAGGGTTGAGGGTTTACATGTTCATGGTTAATGAACTATTCTAAGAAATGAGCCAGGAGGACCATTTGCGTTCCGTTTTATGATTAAAGTGTTAAAACTTTATTGTTACACTATATTAAAGTGCTAGTTTTGGCACGACAAAGATTGCACAAATAATAATTAAAGATGTCGCCTACGCATTACGCTGTCGAGTATAGAGGGGTTCAATTCCCATACGAGACAACTATTGAAATTAAATTTTTGTTAGAAGTATTAAATAATATAAATATTTCGGACACCTAACACACAACGCCATCTAGTTCCAAGCTAAGCAGAGCTTGTGTTATGGGTACTAGACAACTGATATAAATACATTTCTGCTTTTTTTTTGTAAATACATACATATTATACATAGGAAACACGCAATCTCCGAAACAAATATTTGTAGATCACCAAACATTTAGTACGAGCCGGAAATCGAACCCGAGACCTCAAAAAGCAGTCACATACGTTACCACTACGCCACTGAGGCAGTCAAGTATTGTTGAAGAAGCAAGTTTGTAAGAAATACATGGTTTTTTATACATGTGTTTTTAGACATAATACTATATTTTTGTTTTTTATTATATAGGGGTCAAACGAGCAGACGTATCGCCCGATGGTAATCGATTACCGCCACCCATGGACACCCGCAACACCAAAGGTATCACAAGTGCGTTGCCGGCTTTCTAGGAAGGAGTTCGCTCTTTTCTTGAAGGTTTGAAGGTCGTATTAGTCCGGGAACACCGCAGGCGACAGCTTATTCTACAGTTTTTTCTATTTTGTTTTTTTTTATCTACACCTTTTCAACTTTAATGATGAAGCATCAGGTTATAAACAATAAAAACATATCAAATACGAGCTAATCTAACAAACGTATATCTGTTTGTATTTTTGTTTGTATTTCAAAAATGTGGTGTACGTTTTATTATATGACTGAATATATCCTTCAGTTATTTCCATCGCTTGTGGATTTCCTGGAAAGCTATAACAATATTTATTTGTTTGAAATCGTAGTTTAAACTGATACAAAAGCTACAGCCGATATTAGTTCGCACAATTCTTTGAAGCACTCTCCGTGATTAAAGAATGCGAAGAATAATTATGTTCGTATGATTTTCTACTGGAGCTTGTTTCTCGCTAAGCACATATTTAAATTTAAAGTACTATAGAAAACTCAACAAACACTAATGTTGAATTAGAAATGAAGCGCTACTCGTCATAAATGACTACCTCAGTGGCGCAGTGGTAGGGTATGCTACTGCTGTGCTCGAGGTCTCGAGTTCGATTCCCGTTCTAACATTTATTATCGGAGTTTGGGTGTTTTCTATGTATAACATATATGTATTTACACGGCTTATAAATATTCTGGCAAAAAATGACACCACTTTTGAATATTCGCAAAGTCTAACCAAATAAATTGAATTGAAGTGTCTGGTTGTAATTTCAAATTAACAGCTTTTCACTAAATGCATATAAAAGTATGTACGATAATTATATAACAATCCAATTTTTTTAAATTTTTGACTGTTGGTCTGTACGTTTGTTCCCGGTAATCTCTGGAACGGTTAGACCAATTTTGACGGGACTTACAGATAGCTAATGACACAAGGAGTAACTTAGGCTACTCTTTTAGACTTGCTTCGCCCCGCGGCGTTACCCATGGTTGTTGATGTAAAGATACTCGCGGGTAACACCACAGGGTTAAGCTAATCTATAATGATAATTTTACTTTACGCTTACATACGGCAGTCTAAATCCAAACGAAGTAGAGACTGTGTTGTAACGAGAGTGAACGATCGTTCCTTTTATGCGACACAAAAGAAACGATCGTTATCATGGACCGTCGTATAACTTATCACATAGTTATTTATTTGAGGTGGGAATCGAACCTGAAACGAATCCCAAAAAGCTGTTATTCTATAATATATATTATATACTAACATACCCACGCAACCTCGTTTGCGTCTTATATTGCCCGTAGCGTAAAAAAAAATTCCCTGTTTTTGAAACATTCTTCATTGGTGCTCCGCCCCTATTACTAGTAGTGTGATGATATATAGCCTATAGCCTTCCTGGATAAATGGACTATCCAACACTGAAAGATTTTTAAATCGGACTAACGGTTCCCGAGATTACCGCGTTCAAACAAACAAACTCTTCAGCTTTATTATTAGTATAGATATTTTTCTCAGATAGTTCACATAAGTTGCAACAAATATGTTTGTAATATTAACAATTTGTAACCCCAAAACAAGAACTTATAGAGATAAAAAGCTTGGAGTTCATTTTGTTTTTCACGCATGTTGTGCCCTTGAGTAAACAACCTGGGAGACAGAAATATTATATTATGCAGGAAATATTATAGTGCACAAGTGTGTGCGCAAATACAGGTACACTCTCAGTTCCTTCACACTCACAATCCGATGGAACGGCTATCTGACACGACGAGGGAGAGATCAGTCGGGGAAGGATGGCTTTATATGCTCTCCGAGGCATGAGGGTTAAAACCCGAACTTCCAACCATGAATGACAGACTTGATGAATGTAAAAGAACCAAAACCAGTCTGTCAGGATCCCCAGAATACCTTTCCTGGAAAATTTAGGTGTAAGTATATATTATTTCATTATATTGTCTGTCCTTCTTATCTTCATTTTCCTGGCCCTTTTTTCAAAACTTCCAACTTTTATTTATGAAATATTATTAACGTCAATAGGCTTACCGACTATTATGAGCCAAGGACTAGATTAAGTTTTGAATAATGTGGGTATTTGATACATTTCTGAGAGCCCCTTTGAAGATATATATGTATGTATGTAAATATTGCTCAACAGAGCGAGTGACGGGTGTGAAACCCTGAGTTAATTATAAATACTTGCAATATTAAAACGACTCAACTTGCGAGGGAGACAAATTGTAACGGAAAATTAAGTTATGCTATGCTAAATTTCATATAGTGCTGTAGAACGTCAAATTGTGTTATGATACGTCAAATTGGGTTGCGCAACGTCAAAGTTCGAATTTGCTCCGTTTAATGGTTTGTGAAACCATGCTACTATGTTTAGAAGCGCAGTTCTAGTTGCAAAGACGAGAAATGCTGCTTGTAACGAGTATTTAAATATATTGCAATCATCTTAAACAAATTACCTACATAACACCAAAACAAATTTAAATCTAAATGAAAAGGTACGAGTAGAAGCGTACTCCTTCCTAAAAGGCCGGCAACGCACTTGTGACGCCTCTGGTGTTGCGGGTGTCCATGGGCGGCGGTAATCGTTTACCATCAGGCGATAGGTCTGCTAGTTTGCCCTCTATTTAATAAAAAAAAAAGTTTCTTGAATAGAAAAAAATTCAACTTCAGCTTTAATGTATGAAAATAAATGATAAAACCTTTAATTAGGCTTTATAAAGTATAAACATATGTTGCTAACCCACTATAACACTGTTAGGTTTATCCACTTATTAATTTATGTGACCTAGATGTTTATCTCAGGCCGCGCCTGCCGCCAGGCCCGCACTCTCTGAAACGTGGAAATAAGAGATAAAAATGTACATTTGTCCTCTATTGGGCCTTAGGGACTGAGGGACATCATTGGCCTACTATTCACGGTTGGCGTATAACCTCTAAATGTCCTTGAGGAATTCAAGGGTATTTTCACGTTACGTAGGTTACAATACGTACGTAGGTTCAATTTTATAACAATAATACGCTACATTGCAGTAGTATATTTGTCTGCAGCATCAACAACCCATAAGGCCCCACTGCTGGTCTCGGGTCTCCTCTCAGGAGAGGGTTAAGTCTGCAGTATAGAGGTCGTAGAAGAAGAATACGCAGAGAGTTATTTAATTGATAAAGAGGAACACGACATAACGGGTGATTAGTTTTCTTTAAAGTTTCGAAAAGAACTGATGTCATTTAGTAAATATCAGATCTTAGGCAACAGTAGAACAAGAAATCAATGTTCTAAAGTTATTTATAATCTTCTATAGTATATGAATTTCAATGATTTCAAATTCTCTAATTGCCATTGATCTCTATTTACTCTTTCTTCTCTTTCCGTGGGAGAGCCACGCTTCGGCATGAATGGGCCGGTTCGACCGTAGTGAGACCACGGCCTCACAGAAAACCGTTGTGAAATAGCGCTTGTGCTGTGCTTCACCGAGTGACTGAGGATATCTAAGGCCCATATCCCAACCTCTATCCTCATCCCCCAAAGGCCAGCAACGCACTTGTGACGCCTATTGTGTTTCGGGTATCCATGGGCGGCGATAGTCGCTAACCATCAGGTGCCATGCACCTTTGCGACATATTCGATAAAAAAAGATCGACAGATGATGATGAAGATGACCTAATAGGTCACCTGCTGGTAAATGACTACCGCTGCTAATGAACATATACAACTAAAGCATCAGAAGTACAAATAATTGAAGGGCAAATGAGTGAGGGGTTCGTTTACCATAAATATTCGAAAACGTTTTGCTGGTAGATTTGTGCCGAATGATATTGCTCTCACACTTTATTTAAAATTTTAAGTGGTTTAGCATAGATCACGAGAATCCTACGTTCATAGAAGTCTAACAAAAATCTATATTAAATATGAAAAGCAGTAGTATCTTGTAAGCTGCTGAGCTATCTGTAGTGGCCGAAAATCTAAAACTTCCTCGGTTTGCGGTCACTACTGGTCGGCTCTAGATAAAAGCAGTAAACAAGCGTTCGAAAACCGACTAGCATTGCGCTATTGTAAGGAAAGGTCAAAGCAAAGGTGATGCTCAATAGTGATAGAGTGAATTAAGTGTGAAAAGGTGAATATTTTTTTTAATTTAAAATATTTTGGAATGTTCTTTATCCTCAGAATCATAAAGAGGGGTAAGGGTTGATCTCTCCTCATTTATTTGTAGAAATACAATGTAAAAATTGGGAACATAGGTTTTCTGTGAGGCCGTGGTACTCCAGAGGATTACATCACTAGTGTTAGAGCAAGCTGCCATCGACAAAACCTGCTATTTTAACGAATTTTTATGTACAATTTTTACTACTAGTATTTTGTCATCCTTTTTACCTCTCCACTATATAATATTTAACAATCCACGGACCGGTTGGGCGGACACACATTCCAGTAGCGGAAAAGTCCTCAGACCAATCTCTGAGGAGCCAATATGTGTACGGCAAATATTTGATCTGCAGTCAAGTATATACATACGTGTACAAACTTCCATAGATTCTGAGAAGGGTCCGAAGAACTCACGGGTAAAAATAATATGTTTTTGCCAAGCTGTTAACAGAGAGAGAAATATACCAATAGACTAAAGAGAGAAGAAAAGTGGCAATGAGATAATGAGATATAATAATCATCATACACAGAATTTGAAATGGTTATTTTGGATCGAAATGCCTGGCAAACAAAGTAACTAGACTGATATTAGTAAGCATTATATATTCCTTAAAATTCCATCCATTCGGTATATGAATTACACCCAGACACAAATGATCATGTTCATAACACAGTTATTGTTCCAGGGTGGGAATTAAAATATTTCATTGTTGTCACATATGGAAAACCTATTTGATGACAGTTCGAATTTTGCCTATTTTTAAACAAACAATTCTTGTATACGAGTATATATAATACGAATCTCGGAAACGGCTCCAACGACTTTCATAAAAGTTAGTTTGCAGATGGTTTCGGGGGCAATAAAAAAACAAGCCTTCTTTGGTCATCTGTGTTAATTCGTAATTCTCAAGTCTAATGATTTGTACTCGACTTCGCGATTAGCCCTCGCTGTTTAAGTTTTCCGATTTTGGCGTTTCAGGTGTCGATAGATTCGTCTTAATAGGTTTGATGACTGTATGGTAAAGAAACCTCAATATATATTTCATTAAATAAGATATTACAGCACACCTCGGTAAATATAATTATTACAGATTTTTATTTTTAATACAAATTTTAATCAAATAGGCATTGAAATATATTCCTCAATAGAGTAGTCTCATACAGTGACGTCATAAGTTTGTATTTAGTACATTTTTTATATAAAGTTACCGTTTTGAAAGATGATAAGATGTAATTAATTTGACAAAGGTGGCATCTACCCTGATGTTTACGGTCACGGCGGCCAGCCTCAACAGAGACCAGCCAACTACGCAGGAGATATTATAGTGCACAAGTGTGTGCGCAAACACAGGTACACTGACTGTTCTCTCTCTCTCATAATCCGATGGGACGGTTAACCGACACGATCGGGGAGAGATCAGGTACCCTATTGTTGAAGTGACATCGGGTATTTGAAAATAGTAATTACCCCATTACAAAATGTCGCCGGTTCAAAAACTTTAATACGATATAATAATAATTGAATATTGACTCATCTCACCTTTCTTCTGCCATTTATTGTTCAATTGAGTTCGTGACCATATCATCACCGTCATCAGCCCTGCAGTCCACTGCTGAACATAAGCCTCTCCCAAGGAACACAACAGAGCGCTCTCTGTCTGTTGCTTTTTGCGTCCAGTCGCTGCCAGCCCTCCTACGTTCAGGAAGTTAAACCAGATATTTTCGTCGGATATACCACAGAGCCTAAAGACAAAAGTCTTTAACCAGTGCGTCCTCCCTGTAACGACGTACGGTGCCGAGTCGTGGACATTAACCCTACGATTATTCCACAAACTCAAAGTCGCTCAGCGTGCCATGGAAAGAGCTTAGCTAAGAGTATCTCTGAAGGACAAAGTTCGTAACGAAGTAATCCGTCAGAGAACCAAAGTGACCGACATAGCTCTGAAAGTTGGTAGGATAAAGTGGCAATGGTTTGGTCACATATATCGCAGAACAGACAAAAGCTGGAGTAAGTGTTTTAAAATGGAGACTGCGTCTTAGCAAACATAGTGTGGGACGCCCTCTGGCCAGATGGCGGGACGACTTACGTGACCATATAACTATTAAAAACCTTTTAAGTTAGCAAGTGACTACTCAATAAGTGATCATCAAATAGCCAAGTATAGAAATGACAACTTTTAATTATAAAGTTAATTTTATCATAAACATAAATGTTTAGTTTGGCCATAAAGAGTTTTTAAATAACTTCGATAAAAAATAAATCATAATACACATGAACAAGTCATAAAATTCAGACAATCAAGTTGTAACACAAAAAAATCCTTAGATAATTCCTCCCCTTTCCTCCTATATATATATTTAGGTAAGGCACTAGTGATGTAATAAATATATTAAGTATAGAATAGAATGAACTTAGTAAAGAAAATCCTTTACAAAAGGACAATCCAAATTTGACAGCCCAATCCAATAAAATGGATTCTCAATCACGTAAACCATTTACATTGTGACAAGGACGAATCAAATTTGGAACCCTTCAGAGATGACTCAAAAAAGAATTCTAAATCCTTGTTTAAATAAGGGTCTTTTAAGAAATAAAAAAAAAACAATATGCTACTTGTTGCCTTCTTGTATTTTTTAAGCATTACTGTGTCTTAATTATTTATTTATTTATGTTTAATAAATTAATAAATGGGTTAAATAATGACAAAAAACTATTTTATTTTTTTAGAACTGTAAAAAGTACTGATATAATAGTTAATTAAACTTACCACAAATCTCATTTTCCAATAAAGATTATCACAAATTCACTGTTCACTTCAATGTTACAAAAATACAGTAACAATTAAATTATACTTCTTAATATTTTTCTAAACAAAGGTCACAATCTCACACTGAACATTCACAGTAACTGGCCTAAAACTAAGAAAAGGAATTCCAAATTCAAATATGACAACAGTGGAACGCAAAAAGGCGCATTTTTTGACAGTTCGATTACTTTTTCTAATTATTACGATGGCACTGATAGAATTTTATCCGGCAGCCGGTGTTTTCGACGACACGTTCGTCCGCCCGGGAGATTCTACCGGTTCCAGAGGCTGACTCTCGCCCGTCCGCCGATCGAAGCTCCATATACTGCGCCTCCCCTCTTGCGTAACTGATATTGTTGTAAATTATCTTAGTTTATTTTTGTTGTATTCCAACAATTTTTCCATATTTTGTATATTTACTCGTATATGAATATTCATAACGCAGATAAATGTCTTCTTTTAAATTCAATTATTATGTTTCTAGTGTATAAAAAATCTGACTCGTAACTGCTGAATAGAAGAAAACTAGTTGGAAGCAACTATAAAACATATCATTCAACACATTTATGAAAATAAATATATTTTAAATTGAATTAAAGTCGATATAAATTCATGAAACAATTTTCACCCTATGTAGCTTCGACTGGCCAACATCTTTTAGGAAAACCCTCAGTGCGCAGGCGTGAACTAGAAAAACCAAGCGAGAGAGAGC
Source organism: Spilarctia lutea (assembly GCA_916048165.1). NCBI lineage: Eukaryota > Metazoa > Arthropoda > Insecta > Lepidoptera > Erebidae > Spilarctia > Spilarctia lutea. The sequence continues at coordinate 1,697,927 of OU696480.1, forward strand.
TATCGGTATCGTATTAGTAGAGAGGGACAACAACTGTCCCAAACAGTGCATAATAATCTACTCAATTTGTTGTCTAGGCACGTTCGAAATTTAAAAAGAAAATATGCACGAACCTACTTTTTTTTCTTCGTTCACCTGGAATTAAAACATTTGGAACAAAAGAATTAAGAAATAAAGGAACTCTATTGTCCTTCAAAGTGGTCTCAATTAAGAAGTAAGTTTTAATTGTAAGTCATCCTTTTTGGAACTTTTCTTAGCCTTTCTCCTTTATGCTCTTAGCCAAGTCTAGAACAAGCCAGCTTAGCCAGATATATTACTTCACTTTTATGGTGATAAATGAAGAAATAAACTTATAGTCGTTCCAATAGTTTATTTAACTTTTGACAGCTCTAATACTTAATCAAATAGTGATACCCTGACCTGTTCGATTTCTTTCATCGATCGATTTTATGCATTAAGAAGTTTTAATCGATTTAACAAACTCATTATTTTATAGATAATTTCGTACTTCATATTTCTATGTGTTTCAATGTGCGACCTCCTTTGTCAAAATAAAGAAGAAATGGATTAAAAGATTGTTCAAATATGACGGTTCTATGTCATGAAAAAATATATAAAAGGAACTGAATTTTCAAAATGTATTATTGTATTGTGTTGTAATTCAGTGGTTAATATTGTATTTGTTAAACTATTGATGATCTTTATTAAATCTCTCTATGTCTATTTTAAAATAATCTACAGTATTTCAATGAGTAACCTTCAATATAGTTGAGTATTTATATTCCTCCGTATTGATTTATTTGTGAATTCTCACGTTTGGTTGAGTTGAGCGTATCGTTCCTGCCTTCGTTACTGTCAAAATGCCAAAAAAGAAAGTACTCAAAGGACAAACAAGAGAGTCTGTCTTGCGACTTCGTGAATACTTTGAAAAGGAAAGCCGTAATGGTGGGCCTCTTATACCAGTGACTCAAGTTAGAGACCGTGTTGCAGCAGCATTAGGTATTAGTGCTCCAACAGTGGCAAAAATAACAAAAGAAGGCTACGGCAGCAGTGGCATGGAACAGAATAAGCTATCTACACCTAAGAAAAAACGTCCGCCTAGTAAAGTTACAGCCGTTGACAATTTTGACGCTGATGCTATTCGTCGTCATATATACGACTATTACCAAAGAAAAGAGATTCCAACATTAAAAAAACTAACACAATCTCTTCGAAATAGTGGTTTGTTCCGTGGTCAAAAATCTTCTCTGACAAAGGTATTGAAAGACATTGGAATGTTATTCCAAAAATGTGACAAACGAAAAATTTTAATGGAACGCAATGATATTGCTTTGTATAGATGCGATTTTTTAAGACAAGCAAAAAAAATAGAAGATTGGTCGAATGTTGTTTTCACAGATGAAACTTGGCTCAATGCGAATCATACGCTGTCAAAAACTTGGACTGACAACACCGTTGGCTCCACTTCTACAGTACCAATGGGAAAAGGCGAACGACTGATTATTTGTCATGCAGGAACAGTAAAAGGATTTGTGCCAGGCGCTCTATTAGCTTTTAAATCCCAGAAAACAGGAGATTATCATGAGGAGATGAATTCGAACGTGTATGAAAAGTGGTTCAGAGAAATGCTTACATCACTCGAAGAGCCATCAATAATATTTATTGATAATGCACCTTATCACTCTCGTCAAATTAATAAAATACCAACACAGGCCAACAAAAAACATGAAATTATAAACTGGCTCCGTGACAATGGTGAATGAGTCCCTACTAAAAGTAGAGTTAGTAAAGATATTAAAAACAAAGAAGCTGCCAAAACGATACGTCATAGATGAAATGGCAGCAGAGCATGGGCATACCGTCCTCAGAATTCCCCCATATCACTGCCAATATAATGCAATTGAAATGATCTGGGCACAAGTTAAAGGATATGCTGCGAGGAACAATACAACTCCTCCTTTCACCGCAAGAAAAATGCTGAATTTACTGAAAAATGCGTGTGAAAAAGTAACTCCAGAAAACTGGGCGAATGTTGTAGAAAAAACAAAGAAGGTGATAATGTTGGATTGGGATCGGGATGTTGCATTCGACAATTTATCTATCCAAGAAATGATAATCAATATTACTGAGAACTCAAGTGATGATGATTCCTGGTCATACGAAGAAGACGATTCTTTATAATTAAAATTAGTATTACAGTACCTCTTTTGGTTGTTTTATTTTTAATCCGTAAATTACTACGAATTTCAACATTTTGTACCTGTTCATTACAAGTAGGTACCGCAGGTAGTTTTTATTTGAACCAACTATAGTAAGTCTAAACAATTATTTTAGATTCATTAATTTGCGGCGAATACATTCGATCCCATTACTAGGTACGAGTACGATGGAACTGTTTTCATTACGCAAATTATTTATGCATTGAAACAGAGACATTTAGGGCATTTTAATGCAAAATGATATAGCTTTTTACGTGATTTGATATAAAATATAATAATTTTATTGTATGTTTTATTAATATAATCGATTATCGATTTATTTCAAAACCGTTTCTATAGTCTGTGGTCATTAATTACGAATGACACATCCCTAAGTAGGCGGAGCCCGCCCATAAAGTACAGTATTATCTGTAGTACATTGTATCAAAAATTATTACAAAACTTTATGTGCGTGATCTGTCAAAAGTTAAATAAAGTATTGGAACGACTATAATAGTCCTTATAATGTACTTTGATCTCTTTGGCAATTGTCACTAGTGTCATTTAGAACTTACGAGGTCCATTTTAGGTGTAAATATTTATATTTATAATACACGCACTTTATTTTAGATTAAAATGACACGTAAAGGATAAAAATATAGGTAATACGAAATAAAGTCGCTTATTCAAAGCTTACTTTGTCGGTTTCGTAGCTATTTGTCACAGAGATCAAGCTATATTTTAAGTACTGTAGGTAACTCCAAGACATCCAGTTGAAAATCCCTATTTTTTTATAATGTTAGCCTATACTTTATTAATCCCTACGTTTTGCACCACAATTTTCAACAGATCATCACTTTGGCTGCACGGTGTCAATATAGTTTTTAATAATAATAAAAGCCTTGATTCGCAGACCTTTTTAACTTACATGCTATTCTTAAAAAAAAGTATTATTCTTAAATCTAATTTATAAGTCAAAATAATAAATTTATTAGCAACCACTTTGGTCAGGTTGTCTGTCGACATAGGCCTCCCCCCAATCGTTTCCACGTATCTCTATTCTTGGCAGACCTTCTCCATCCTTTTGGTAAATCATCCTCCCATCTTGATTTGACCTCCTCGTTGTCTTTTCCCGTGCCTCGGATACCACTCTTTAATATCCAATATAGTGTTTACTAAACAATGAAAAGGGCAGAGACAAACTTCTTAGCACTCCATGGATTCACCGTGCGGGTGCCGGGTCCATCGTGTGGCACCAGGGAGAAACTCAAAGCAGTTCCCAGGACTTACGACCTAGGTGTAGGTTTAAGGAGGCCCCCTTTAAGATGCGCACCAACGCTCACCTTCACTGCTCGAGTTTCCCACTCTATCTAGCCAAATTTGGTAGGAACCTGTTAGTGCAGTCTTGGATACTCGTTCTAAAATAGAACTTACTGCAGATCTCGACAGGCCAAGGTCTTTCAGAAGGTTATAGAGATATTTAGCTGGTATACCTCTCGCTCCTACTTCTACCGCGTATAAATTAACCACATAGCCATTTTTGTTTCGTTCAGTTGTTATAGTTAAGGGAAAATTACGTATAATTTATCCAAAAGACTATTAAACCGAGAAATCTTACTCAGTTATATTCGTACTCGTATGTGGATTGGGTGTAGCGGGTCCCAAGTTAATTTTGGGATCGCCCTTGAACTTCCGATAAGAGATTGGATATCGTTTAAACTGGAAATTAATACCTACATAATTAAAATTAATTATAATTAAAGATCTTTTGTGTTACTCATTTTATACATAACTGTATTACAAATTTAATCTTAACCTTTAAACGAGCAATTCTTGTAAATATATGTATATAATCTGAACCTCGGAAAAGGCCACGCTTCGACATGAATGGGCCGGTGCGACCGGAGTGATACCACGGCCTTACAGAAAACCGGTGTGAAATAGCGCTTGCGCTGTATTTCACCGATTGAGGATACCGGACCCCTCCCCCCATTCCCTCTCCCCATCCCCCAAAGGTTGGCAACACACTTGTGACGCCTTTGGTGTTGCGGGTGTCCATGGGCGAAGGTAATCGCTTACCATCAGGTGATACGTCTGCTCGTATGTCCACTATTCAATGAAATAAAAAAAGGCTCCAACGATTTTCATGAAATTTTGTATACAGAGGGTTTCAGGGGCGATAATCCGATCTAGCTAGGATTAATATTTGAAAGTTTATAAAAAAAAATATCGATCATAACTTGGTCATTCTTTTATTGTTATTTATATTAACTGTATCTTAAAGTTTAAATTGCCAAGTTCGCAATGTAGAGTATACAATTCTTGACCTTATTAAGTACTAAATATTGGGGGTCACTTTACTATGTTGAAACGTAATCTACAACAAGAAAAAAAAGATGTGTGTGCGATAGAAGTGAAACTTCAGTAAATCGACATAAGAATGACACCGACATTTGCTCTCTCGCTCTGTCTCACTAATTACAGGCGACTTTTTGTATTTGTGTCTCTTACCTGTCGTTTTTCCGTTCCGATTTGAAATCACAACGGTTTTAAAGAATTTTCACTTAAAAAAATAATAACTATGACCGGACTATGTAAGACATTTGATAAAATTTATGTAGTTTATTACATCTAGATCATAATTGTGAGACTATTGATTGGTTCTATAGTTTAGGCGTTACGATATATAAATATAGACCGCCACTAATATTACCCTTCCTTTTGATTTAGACCTTTTTTTGTATTGAATAGGGTCAAACAAGCAGACGTTAACGAAAGAAGACGCAACACCAGAGGTGTAAAAAGTACGCTGCGGAATAAAAAAAAAACTGTTGGGTAAAAAATATACTGATATAAATATATATATACTTTCTTTTTTCAGACATCTGACACACAGCGCCAACCATAGCCTAAAACTAAGCAGAGCTTGAACTATGAAAACTATATTGACTGATGGCATACTTATATACTTTAAATATATACATATTGTAGATAGAAAAAACCCTAATTACGCAACAAATATTTGCAGAACAAACACAGCAATTGCATACACTGCGCCACTGAGGCACAAAGTTGATTTAATTTAATCTAAATTACATTTGTAAATAACGTTTCGTGTTTAGGTACATCTGGAGCCGCCTCCGGTTTGGATGCTGTGGTTAAAATGTACAATGGCGAGATTTGGTTAATATAATATCCTAAGGCAAACGCTTCTAGAGTAGATATTGTTATCTTCTAATGTTTACAATTTGTTTTCCGTACTTGATACAACTTTACCTTTCGCTAGCTTAACTTATAAAACAATTTTTTTACAATATATTTTTTACAAACATAATTACTCATCTCTTAGTTTACCTCCGTAGGGGCAAACGTCCCGAAAAAGAACAAGCAATCCCAAGTATCAGTTGCCAAAATACATTCCTGTCTATAACCCGTGTGTTGATTACGCTGTTCAGGCTATCCTTAAATTTATCAGTTAATCAGTCAAGGTAAGTCAATTCTCTATGTGCTGATACAGGCTCACCTATCATTCAACAAATTTTTCACTAGCTGAGCCCCACGGTGTTAAAAACGGTAGAATAACAACCGCCAATAATTTTACATTACTCCTAAGTTCCTCCTTATATCATCAGCTAGTGAAAATTCCGTCAAAATTGGTCCAGGCATGCCCGAAATTAGACGGCACAATCAAATAAACAAATTTAAAACGAATGTTGAGCTTTTATAGGGGGAAAACGCACTATTTTAATAAAAATAACTTTAATGTGGAATAACTCGCAAACGTAAACAAGATCATAAATACTTATAGTTACGTCATATTGAACCCTTAGATTCCAAAACGGGAACTACGGTAACCGAAAAAATAACTCAAAAACAGTTTAAAATAAACACAAGTATATTTAAAGTCATAGCTAAGCTAACTTAAGGGGATGAATAAAATGATTTCCTGACTTAATACGAGGACGCTCAAATCTCATACTTGCTACTTGTTGATCAATATCAACGACCGTGATATTTAAGAGATCTTAAGGATTAACGCGAAAATCTCACAAGGCTTTGTACTATACATATGACAAGATAATCATACTCCATAGTAATGTTATAACGAATTATATCTGTCTATCTGTCTGACTGTCTGTTACATTCTCTCAGCTAAAATGCTGCATCGGTTTCAACGAAATTCGGCATGGAGAAACGATGATACTTTATGAAGGCATAGGTTACTCTTATCTGACATACAAACTGAATTCGAAGGTTGAAACTAGTGTCTGTATATTTGAGGGCACTGACTTCTCAATAACGATTACCATAGATCTTCATTGGCAACCGGGACCGACGGCTTAACATGCTCTCCGAAGCACGGGCGGGTAACACCGCCATTTCCCATACTCCAGGCCGGTTTATAAGAATTTTATATACGAAAAACACGATACATCACTTTGGCCTGACTCGGGAATCGAACCCGAGACTTCTTGACTGACAGTTAGTTGCATATACTAGCCGCCAGATCAACGAAGCAGTTTAAGTTTTATTTTAGTTGATCTCTTTTATTTAAGTTGGTATGTATACGCTTTAATGACTCAAAAATACTGCATCGATTGATCTTAAATTTTGACATGAGGAAGAAACTTCTTCTAAGGTGGTTTTTGAGACCTAACGTTGCAGGATTCAGTTAGAAACTTCAATGTTCAAACCGCCATGTACTTAACGTACTCTAAGTAATTATGAACAAATTAAACGTACGTGTATGGCATAAACACGACCCTTTTACCATTATTTCACCATCACAATTGTGTTAAAAATACATAATTCTATGTTAATTTGCTACCCACCACTGCCCGTCATAACTAGAATACTTAAAGTATATGAAAAATATTTTACCGAAACACGTTTATGAATTTACATAATGTGTTCAGTTGTGGTTTTCCCTTTGTAATATATACCAAAGGTTTTTAGTCATTTGGCCTGGTCAGTTTCTTGTTTGATGTATTTACATGCAAAGTAGTAAGTAGGTCACTCTTATTTATTTTCTGTGTAGAAAATTTGACATAGCTTCCATATTTTCTTTGTAGTATAGTATTCGTACAACTAAACAATAAAAGTGTAACGCCAATTAGAACTAGGATACATAACATGTCCGTAATGAATAGCTAGTACTCCTATTATAAAATACAGCAACAGACACATTATTAAATAATAGTAATAAAACTGCTTATATATCATAATATGACTGCCTCGTTGGTCTAGTGGTTAGCGTAAGTGATTGCAGGTCAAGAGGTTCCGAGATCGATTCCATGGTCGGACTGCTGTTGGAATTTTCTTACAAGAAATTCTTAATCGTAGCCCAGAGTATTGTAGATGGCGGTGTTTCCCGCCCGTGCCTCGGAGAGCACGTTAAGCTGTTGGTCTCGGTTGTCATGTACATCAATGACAATCGTTATTGGGAAGTCAGTGCCCTCAAATGTACTGACAACTAGTTCAACCTTGAATTCAAGTCACCCTCAGGGTTATGGAGGTCAGATGCCAGTCGCTCTGTGTAGAAACTGATATTCAGGTAAAATTGGTTGAACTAGTAGCCGACCCCAAATAATCTTGGGAATAATATAGGCTAGGAGGATGATGAATTATCATAATATGATGAACACATCCCCTTTTTAAGAAGGAGATCTAAGCTGTTTATTTCGATAGACTAAACAAACAAGGAATGTTTTTTATTATGACTGTAAAACCAGAAGTTTTAGATTCTATTCCCTATCTTTTCATACTTACTAGATCGATTCACAAACGGTTTAACCTTTTCACCTTTTAGTTCAGTATAGTATTAATTTTAACACATTAACCGCTTAAAGTTGGCTTATAAGTATAAAAGAAAATGAATTGTATGTACAATTTTAGACTGTTATGATCTAGCTGCTAGCGATCATTCGGAATTCACTTAAACCTAAGAATGTATTCGTTCAGCTAACTACCTACAGCTAACCTTGAACTCAGTTGGTTGGTTGGTCAACTCATCTTCTCAGAAATAATATAACTGTATAGGAACATAAAGGGAGGATCCTCCGACAAAACGAGGTGATCATAACTGGCGGGCCACTACTCAGTAGTTGATGTTGGGATGTTTTACATATATTAATCAGCACGAGAACTTCTCTAGCGCGATTCAGGATTGATAGTTTCTTCGTTAACTACGTTACTCCGTCGTTTGGCGTATATACGATAGATGACTGTAGTGTGTTTTCTTTGTATGTGGAAGTCGCCACATAACAATTACCATCAAATCCACGACCTCTGGCCTACCAATCAGAATCGTTAATAAAGAAAATCAGAAAATGTTTCCCTCACCACGTGTTCTATCATAGTAGGTACCGAGAATTTTCCACATCGAAATAAACAAAATATGTTGTCGACACACGATCTATCCCGCGCAATATAAATATATACAATTTGCGAGTCGGGCACGTTTCTAGAACAATATAAGTAATTGTTTCCTCGACTTATTGTGTGATGCACGTGGCGAAATGTATCACCAACGGTTCTCGATACATACTCACTAAAAAGTCACTTGCTTAACTCACGATTAAAGATCTGTTTTTTTCATACGACGTATATTTATAAAACACTAACTGAACCCCGCGATACGAAGCTAGTATCTTTATAAAATGACCCCCGACAATAACCGCGGGCAACGCCGCGAGTCGAAGCTAGTATCTGTATAAATTGTAGCCTATGTATTATTCTGATGTATAAGCTATATTATTGTTTCATCAAAATTCATACTGTAGTTTTTGCGTGAAAGAGCAACAAACACATTCACATACTCATAAACTTTCACGTTTATTTTATTAGTAGGTAGATCAAATGAGTAAAGTGGTTATTTTTGCACATGATTATTAGCACTCATGAATTCCTGCAATCGAGTCTAAGAAAAGGCTGCCGGCATTTATGGTAGGGTTGTATTCTATACGCAAAGGTTTAAATGTCGTCTTCATAGCTTTTATTTAAAACTAGCTGAATCACGCAACCTTATTTGCGTCTTCTATTGCTATGAAAATTTTCCCCCGTTTTTGAAACAATCTTCATTGGTGCTCCGCTCTTATTAGTATTAGCGTGATGATATATAACCTATAGCCTTCCTCGATAAATGGACTATCCAACACTGAAATATTTTTTCAAACCGGACCAACCGTTCCTGAGATTAGCGCGTTCAAACAAACAAACAAACTCTTCAGCTTTATAATATTAGTATAGATACGGAAAAAAATACGACAGACATGGTAACGAAATTTAAAAAGTACCGGTAATTAAAGAGTGATAAATATTCATAAATAGTCATGTAATTCTCTTTGAATGTAAAACAACAAAAATAACTATTAAATTCTAAGAAAATTAACAATATAAAGTAAGTACATAAGACGACACAAAGTTTCTAATCGTAGCTCCCCGAATCTCGTGACAGATCTTTGTATATTGTGTGGAGAGAACTTGTCGTGAATAACTGTTGAACTGGTGTTTCTGAGAAGACTCGGTTACTTCTCATCTATCAACAAATAAATAATAAATATTTCGGACAACTAACACACAACGCCATCTAGTCCCAAACTAAGCAGAGCTTGTATTAGGGGTACTAGACAAGTGATATAAATGCATGTATTCTTTTTTAAATACAACACCCAAATTCTGAAACAAATATTTGCAGAACATACAAACATTTGGTTCTACCCTGGAATCGAACCCGAGAACGCAAGCATAGCCGGCGCATACGCTACCAATCGCTAAGTCGAATTATTGACAGTACACAACTGCAATATTTTATTAATTTTGCTGTTTTCTTTATTTCCGCACTTTTAGCAGTAGTAGTTGAGTAGTGCGACAGATGCTCCCAATTGTCACATCGCAATTTCCAGAATGGGGGTGACCAAACGCAACGTGCATTGATTTGCAATACAGCAACAACTGTGTTGTATTAATACAACAGTAAAACTCGTATTCAAACAATTTATGTTGCGTTGTTTTCGATTTAAAGAGATAATACACGTAAAACCATGTAATAACAGCTTTTTTTAGCAGACTTAAAAAGAGGAGGAGGTTTTCAATTCGTCTGCATTTTTTTTATGTTTATTACCTCACAACTTTTGACTGGGTAAACCTATTTTGATGATTATTTTATTTATTTGAAAGCTGGTACTTCCCGTGTGGTCCAGTTCTTGAAGTCGTTTTTTTGTTGTTTGTGATTATGTTATTTGTGATTATGTTATTTGCTATAATATGAAGAGATTTTATCATTAATACAACCGGTATTGACATATCATAACCTAAATATTTAATAAACCTAGAACCTTTTTATTTCCCTCTACACGTTTATAATTAATAATTTAGAATGGGTTAAAATAAGTATTGTGAAAAGATTGAGTAGCGTCTGATATATAGTAAGAGATTAATTTATTATAATGTAACAATAATAATCATTAATTAACAACACTATGTCTCCATTTTGTTAGATACAGTGAAGCTTATTCTATTGTTAGTAAAAGTGTTTTTTAATAGTAATAACAAACTTATAATTAACTAGCTGACCCACGCAACCTCGATTGCGTCTTATGTTGCCCGTAGCGTATAAATAAATGTTCCCCCGTTTTTTAAACATTTTTCATTGGTGCTCCTATTGCTATTAGTAATATTTTAATTTTGCCATAACTTCAAAACCAAACGTCCAATTTTTATCATTCAAAGACCAAATATTATCTACATAAACTGTAGTTAGTGATGAAATAATTTATTTTGATAAGGATTGATAGCATGAGTAAAATAAACGCGTTTAAATTTAGTCCAAACAAAATTCAAGATTTTTAAATAAAAAAATGGTTGTTGTGCCTCACTCGTCATAGATAGGTATAGTGTGTCGCGGACTTTTTTGTAGATATTTATAAGATCTACGATTAATTAGAACATTTTACGGTTCTATCTTTTACCGTTTAGGCAGCGTACGCAAAATAAGTAACTTATCTGGTTGATTTTTTACACTTTGGGTCCGAAAAACCCAAATATCTTACGGAACCCTATTCTTTCCAAAACAAAATATAGCCTATGTTACTCGTGGGTAATGTAGCTTTAGAATGGTGAAAGAATTTTTAAAATCGGTCCAGTAGTTTTTGAGCCTATTCATTACAAACAAACAAACAAACAAACATACAAACAAAGTTTTCCTCTTTATAATATTAGTGTAGATAAAGTACTATCAGTTAATGTCACACAATCCCATTGGCGACAGCGGAATAGTGATTGACATATAAACAGTCTACTAGACGATCCGCTACCATCTTTAGAATATTGTTGACGCTGCCACGAACCAAACCTTTTACGCATTGTAGCGTAAAAACCATCTATATGGTACCATAACACATAATATACCTGACGCACTACAGAATGGTGGCAGCCCCATCAACACCCTAAATGTTTTTACGTGGGAGAGTCTCAGCCTCGACCGGAGTGATACCACAGCCTCACTGAAAATTGTTGTAAAACAGCGCCTGCACTGTGTTTCACCGAGTGAGTGAGGATACCGAAGGCCCACACCCCGACCCCTCCACCATCCCTCTTACCATCCCCCAAAAGCTGGCAACGCATTTATGACGCCTCTGGTGTTGTGGGTGTCCATGGGCGGCGGTAATCGCTTGTCATCGGGCGATACGCCTGCTCGTTTGCCCTATAAAAATAGAACGCATTACTATATTGAACTCGGCCAATATATTTAAAGTAAATCCTTCGTGACAAGGGTGTAAACACCTTTTTTTAACGCATGCATACGTTACCCAAACAACACCCAACTGATAAATAAATATTAGCAATAGTAGTGGATATCTGCCAATTACAATCTAGCCGCGGGCGCAACTCTCTGGCGATTGGCGGCTCGAGGTGCTGGCCAACAGGACATCGCACGTTATCGCATATTATATTGAGTAGTAATTGGCAGTGAGCATTGTGCTCGGTGCAGATGAACTAGAGATAGCTAGATATATCTCTCGTAATCCTTTGGCATTGGCCTCTTTTGATTTGTTTGTTTGTGAGATCTGTCTGTATTCTGTATATAATACATGTGTGCGTGTATTTTATCTATCGTAATTATAGTTAAATACGTCTAAAATATTCTGTCTCACCTGTAGGATGTGCAGGTGACATGAGCGTAGCATATAGTTTTTTATGGGACTTATCGTCTCTTAATGGGAAAGTTTCTTTACCAGCGACTAGTCCAGTTTCTGTCTGTTTATTTTTAATGATATATGGCGCCAAACTATTTGATGGGTCACTTGTTGATAGACTTCTACCGCCCATGAGCATCGCTCAAGAGTTACAAATGTGCTGCCACTCTCTGGATATCTCCTCCAGAATCGTGAATCTCTCTGGATATCTCCTCCAGAATCGTGAATCCCGCGGTTATGTTCGTTATTGTGCAGCGGTTTATCCGTACACGTAACAGACAGCCAAATTTACTTTCGAATATATATTTATTGTGTAAGTATAGAGAATGGGTTCTATTTTACCAGGAAAAAATATATAAATAGAGTATTTCCCAGAAGCTTATGTCAAAAACACTTCTTTGGAAGTTATATCCGATAAAGTCCCTACTACTGCTCGAGGGCTCTCATCTCAAGTACTTCGAGAAGAAGTGGGCTAATATCTTCCACATTTGAACCGATATGCTTATCTAATAATATATATACATTTCTATTTTTAACCAACTTCAAAAAGGAATATTTATTTTTCTAATAAAAGTATGTTCGGACACAACTCCGTTATTTACAGACGGATTTTATCAAAATTCTTTTCTTAGTTGAAATGGGTTTACTTATTTACTTATTGTATTTAACTTCGAAACAAATTATTAATATCAACATGAATGTTGATATTAATAATTTGTTTCGAAGACAGTTAACGTAACTCTTTATAAAAATACAATAGCCTAACCTAAAATAATGAAACACAACAGCATTACTGCTGTCGTGTTTCGTTGGTGACTGCGGAAGTATAGGCCCCCGTAGTGTGCTTATTATAGGCTTGACTGCCTCGGTGGCGTAGTGGTAGCGTATGCGACTGCTAAGCTTGAGGTCTTGGGTTCGATTCCCGGGTCGGACCAAATTTTTGCATATAATACGTATGTATTTTCAAAAAAAAAAGTAGATAAGTATTTATATCAGTTGTTTAGTATCCATAACACAAGCTCTGCTTAGCTTGGGACTAGATGGCGTTGTGTGTTAGATGTCCGGAATATTTATTATTATTATTGCATAGTTTGCATTTGGATCTTCATTCATTTATTCATTCATTCATTCTGTCCAACAGGCAGAGAAGAGTCACTTTGACATAAACATACATAAAAAAAAGCAGCGATTGCTCCACTGTTTCACTTTTTGTAAACAAGGATTTTACTTTACACTTTAACGTGGTCAACGGTTAACCATGGTGGAGTTGGCCGGATAATTAGGGATCGTATCCACGAACGATAGAATCGCGGCGGTATTATCATCACGCTACGTATTTCCATTCACTCGACGACTCCGTTACGAGTCGCAACGATACGCTAAAGGAATAATCTCTCGTTCAGCGAGATTACCCGTGAATAGAAGTTCCCTTTTCGTAGACATGGCCCCTAAGGAAAAGTTGAAGCAGATGAATATTAAAGACCGGTAAATAGAATTAACTATCGCCAAAATTTCGTCGTTTTTAACTTTTTAAAAACTTTTTCTCAAAGATCAATTGTACACATAAGCGAGTATGAACTTTCGCATGCAGAAACACGAATGCAAAACGCCTAACATCAATTACATCATAAGTACAATACATAAATTTACCCACTGAGGGAGTTGTCGGTCTGAATGATTTATGGTTTAATTTAATTGAGAACGCGGCCTTAATTGGTTTTATAATTGACTATAATGAGGCAATTAGACATTGCATAGAGAATTGCATTGTGACCTAGTTCCGTGCGGGTCACGTACGAAGCCTGTATACATAGGATTTTACACATTAGGAATAGATGATAGATGTTTGAAGTCGTGTGAGCGAATTTTGTGAACTAAATTTAAACCATGTTATAAGTAGAACTTGTTTCTTTTTGCATTCATTTACATATTAAATTTATGTAGGTACTAGTTTTAACTTGATACTTTTAAACTTACTTATTCATACTTCTATAGTGATATTCGAAAGTAATGTCTGTCTGTTACGTAATGAAATTTGCAATGGCAATACTTAAATTCTTAGGTACAAAAATTGCCAAGGTACTTTCGATATTTCTAATATTCCTACGAAGATATTCGTAGCACTACACACGATGAAAGTACAACTCACGCTACGAGGCACAGACTACGCTATTTACGTAGACGCTATATTTTAAATTACAGTTCTACGAATAATAAATAAGGGAGAGTGCCTTTAAGAGCCACTTACCACAGTTATTTAGATAAATCTACCCTCATATCTGAATATTTTTAAGTTAAACATTGATTGTATATATGTGTAGTTTTGTTGTGTATGTTATTTAAACATAGAGTTGATAAACGAAAAAAATACAGAAAAAATTAATTTTCGATAATGCTTTTGCATTAAATGTGACATAAAAAGGATATCTTTATTGGTTTGTGATGATTTGGAATTGATTGAGATTGTCTTTTTTTAAGTATTTTAACAACTTGAGACGAGTACACAAAACGTTATCTCATCAAAACGCCGCTTCATCAAATTACTTGTAACAAAAATTGTCACAGTCATGTTATTGGCTAGAAAAACTCATAGTCTATCTAATTAAATATTTACATAGTAAAAAAAACAGCAAATAAAAACCAACTGCAAGAACTGGATCAAAATGAGACTACACGAGAAGCAACAGCTTTCAAATAAAAAAAGAATCATCAAAATCGGTTCACCCAGTCGAAAGTTCTGAGGTAACAAATACATAAAGAAAATATACATTTAAATTGATAACCTCCTCTTTGTCTGAAGTCGGTTAAAAATGAAGTTGCTACCGCTGTCTGTTCGCTTAAACTTTTAAACTACTCAATGTATTTTAATTCGGTACATTTACCAATTTTTTTTTTAAATTTCAAGAGTAAGTTTAATACGAGTAATCCTAAAGTTTTTTAGTTTTTGTTGACGGTTTGAGAAATCCCTTCGAATCTCCAGCTCCTCGGGGACACAGGCCGTCGACGGTTCTCATCGCCGACGTCTTCTTCATTCGATATCGGCCCTTTCCCGATCCTGTTCAGCGGTCTCTTTGTGGAGAATAAAAGCTTCGCAGAAAGAGATCACTGCGCCCCAGCCCTCCTCACCCGCTAGCATGGCAGCAATAATTGCTGGCGGAAACAAAAATGCTTACACTCACAGGTAAAAGCTGGTCCATAATTTATATATTTACTTTACATTTATCAGCAGGCTTTCATAGCACAGACTCTGTCTAGTTTAGGATGTGTGCTGTCATATCTTTCCCTCCATTGTTCTATAGTTATATACCTGTCATATTTATTCAATAGAAAAATATCATTATCACACTCCTGTTATCTAAATATTTCGTCACCAAAACAGACAATAGAGATATTAGAGCTATTTATATCATAAGCTTAAGCGGTTATAGGTATTGATATTGCTGTCAGCCGTGTTGCGCGGGTGCCGGGGGTAAAAGCGGAGTTAACACGCGGTAACCGGATACAATAAGTGACAAACACGCACCGGCTATTTGTCGATATTCGATACGTCATCACCCCTCTATACTGTAGCCACGTATCAATGTTATTTTTTAAGGAATATTTTTATATATTTATTAAGCAGAAAAAACATACAATATACAATCATTATTATCTATTTAATTATTTCATTTAATAACAAGATTAGGTAAGAAAGTGATGTTCTATAGGTATTGGGTAGGGATTGATTTTAGTAGTTCAATATTGTACTTGAAAATAAAAAGGTTGTTGTTTTTTAACCATGTAAAATTGAATTTTAAATATATTTCAAAGCAACAGTAATAATACATTGCTTAACTATAATAAATACATAGTTTTAACAAGAAAACATAGGTATTTGTAACATGACAATATCTAAGCTAAAAACTTATTACTTAACCTAAAACATATGTCAATTATTTTAATGTCATTATATTTTAACGTCATGCTATTGTTGCAGAACTGACTAGGTACGTATCTGAGATTAAAATAAAATTTTATACAATTTACTGTGGTGTGTATTTCTAGAAAGCTCCTTTAGTTTAAGGAAGAACATGCCGTTGCTTCAATGACAGGAAAAGTCTTATATTAAACTTATAATAAATTATTTTTACTTAAAAACTTAATATAATTATTGCATTATAGCCTTCTTTCATGTATAGCCTTGCCAAGTGACTCTACTCTGCCTGATGGAAAGCATAAGCAGAATCCAAGAGTGGTGGTCACCATACTCATTGCGAATGTAGACAATGCAACAATTGCAGCATGATACACCATGGCGGCCCAGTAATGTTTCTGCATCATTTGGCCTCCAGTCTCGTACTTACCAATGAAATACTACAGCACTAATATTAGGTTGATCTATGCAATAAAATTATATTTAACTAGCTGAATTCCGCGGTGTTACCCGCGGTATAACAACACCCGCAGATAACGCTGCTGGTAAAGCTAGTCTAAAAAAGTAGCCTAAGTTACTCCCTATATTATGAGCTATCTGACAGCGAAAGTCCCGTCAAAATCGGTCAAACCGTTCCAGAGATTAGCCAGATCGAGCAGACAGACAGACAAAAATTAAAAAAAAAATTTGGTAAATGTACCGTGTATGTAATAAATAGCAATGAAATTCAAATGTGTGTATTACAACAGTTATAAAGCACAAATGTTAAACGCGGTGTATTTTTTTATATTCTGTCTCCAGAAAATTGGAATTCATAGACCCTGTACACAACGATCGGCCTATCGGTAAACTTGGAACAACTTTATATTGAAACCTTTCGACTTAAAACTCTTGATTCCTGACCTTTGAAGAAAAGACCTTTTATAACTTTGTCTTAGGTTCCATCCCTAGCGGCAAAAAGTTTCTAAGTACACGATTAATTCATCCAACACTAAAAAGGATGAAGAATTGTCCCGTTACGCCCATTGTCCCGTTACGCTCATTGGATGCTTAAAAGTACGCTCACGCAAAAGTATGCTATCATTTCATCAATGTTTTGTTATGACGTTGTCACGTTAATGAGTTGTTTGTAAAGTCCGTAAACCGACTTTACAGACAACTCACTTATTTATAAAATTTTCACATAGGATTTTTCTGACATCGCTGTTTCATCTGCGCTCATGATCACTGGACTATATCTTATGATCTTGATGTTTTCTAGCTTATATTACTTATCAATAAATATTCTATCTAGTACAAACTAGATATTATTGAACTATGACTTATAATTTCATAGATTGAATCACATCAACGGCCCTTAACAATGCACTGCTGGACATAGGCCCCTTCTTACAAAAGAGGTTATTTGAGTTTAAAAATCAAAACGTTTTATCCGAATACTGATAACAAATTATTGTGCAATAAATACGATCATTCATTGTATATGACTGCACGGTTGGCCTAGTGGTTTAAGCGGTCACTACGCCGTTTGCTACTGCGCCAAGTGCCGTGGGTTCAAATCCCACGTGGATATCACTTTGTGTGATCCACAAAATGTTGTCCTGAGTCTGGGTGTTCTTTGTGTCGGTTACATGTATGTTTGTAAAGTCCCCCGTGACACAGGATGTATATATCAAACGCGGGAGCTGTCTTTTAAAAAAAAATAAAAATCTAGATTTATTTTAATATATTATCAGTAATTAGAATTATTAGGTGAGCCCGCGAACTTCGACAATAACAAATACATAAAAAAGATTTAACTCATTTAGTACAATTAATCGGAAGTTATGCACGAATATACTTTTCTGTTATTTATTTATATTTACGTAAATGTTTAGTATCAGTTTAGGTATCATACGAGTAGCATCCGTCTATTTTGAGATCAAGATACAAGCCAAAGAATTTAACTATACTATGCTTTATTTCTTTTAGCCAATAAATATCATACTATATCAGCATCCATTCATTAGGTTAACACAAAACAACAGCAAACTAATTAAAGGGACGTACCTTCACAATGTGTGTGTACCGAACTACTTAGAAGTCATTTCAGGTACATTCAAACTCTAAGGGCCTCACTTCATTCTTTCTGAACTCCTTTAACTATCAACAAACTTAATCTGCCTTAGAAACCCTGATTAATTTAATTCTATATTACTGACGAGTATGCGTTAAGCAATTAATGAATGTTGACGAAGCAAACGAGGTGTGTGAGAACCGTAGTAAGTGGAGATCAATTATCTCTGCCTAGGTCTACGTATATACATTCGCTAATTGTACTTCCCCAGTTTAAATGTTCCTAGTTAAGTTTACCTATTATTAATCTGATGTGTAATAAAGAGATTTATTATAATTATTACATTCTAGAAGTCAATTTGGATCTACTTTTAAATAATGGCATGTGAAAACTTAACTCAGTATATACATAAATATAAGTCGTTTAAAGAACTTTAATAAGAACGCACACATCCACACACACATACACAACACGCAATATACTTTTATTTAATTTCTCACTAAATTATATAATTCCTTAGCACAGGGTTTATCCTATTTTCCGACACACCGCCCCGCCGTAACCCCGGTGGGGTGAAGGCCCGTGGGAGTTTCCACAGGTAAAAAAAAACGGTTTTCAGACTGCCACAAAAATGTACATTATAAGTTATAAGAATATCATTATAACATATTTATTTTGTAGCAGAAAAAATAAAACATTATTATTTTAATAAATTTAGCTAAATTTAGGAGTCCAAGACAGCCTTGGTAACGACAAATAGTCTAATAATGAAGACAGAAGCAAAAAAATGGTGGAGCTATTTTCGTACACTAAACTTTTAAGGTGAAAGATTAATTATCAGGCAGAAACTAAAACAGTATATTGTTTTTAGATTTCTACATCTAAAAAAGAAGAAACAAAAGAAAAGCGTACAAAAACTGTTGCCTTAAATATTTATTTACAATAGACTATTTAACAAATATTAATTTAAAATACGAGTAGTTAAAACGTGTCTATTCAAAGAAAATCAACGCAATTATCAATTGTAATTATCAAAAATGTAACAACCAAAGCGTACTTCTCTGCTCTGGGTAGTCTTTTAAAAGGACTCCAAGTTAAGACCACGATATCAAGATATTTATATACATATATATATATATGTAAGTCGTAGTGAGGCACCTTCTCTTTTGACAAATCAACCGAAGACGAAGGCTCAACTTTAACGTAGCACCTTGCGTAGCGACAACAAATTATTCGAATGACTATTGAATTGATACTGAGAAAGGACAAGAATATACAACAGGCAAAAAGTCGTGGGAAAGCCATACTTCCACATGTTTAAGTCGGGCCGATGGCAGTGAGTTGAGAGAAAAATCCCATTTTTGTAATAAACGTGTATTTTGTATTATTTAATATCATATCGTATTCATATAAATAGGCACCCTTTCACATATATTTAAAGATGAGGTTGTTAATATTGTCGAAAAATATAAAGCCCAGATCATGCTAAGAAATATTAATAAGCAGTCATTTCGAATGGATGTTGACGAATAGTCGAATTCTTAAGTAAGTTGTCAACGATTCTTTTGTTTAGTTGAGTTTTTATAAAATACTGTTTTTTCTGTCAGTTTGAACCCACATGTGGAACCCCTAACCTGCTCAAAATGATTAAGAAAAAGTCAAGTTTTAACAGCATGAGTGACGTAGGGGTGCATCTATTGTTATCCGTCGAGTTTATTAAAACAATGTTCAAACTAAATTTTTTAGCACTTTATTAACAAAAATAATTCCTCAAAATTAACATTCTAAACTCAGTCAATAGTGACTCTACTTAATCTATACGAATCACCAACAACTTCAGCGGTACTGTACTTTTGGAAAAAATTACTCTTCGCATCCAATCCTGTCTCTCCCGTCATTCCCGTGATCGCTGTCACTACATCATTGGTCTTCTTCCCACTCCTGTGACCCAGGGTTATATTATACCTGGTGATCTCTAGTGCCATATTCCTGGAACTAAAACTGCGACCAAGGGACTTTGACCTTTTTACTGAAAATTTATTTTTTGGCATCTTAATGTCATAGATTGGATTTAGGATGCCGGTGTAGTCAATTTGTGGAGGGTTAAGGGATAGCTGGCTAATAGTTGGTTCTAGCTGGAGTCGACTTGGAGGTAGGTAGTCGGAATATCGATGTGACACCTATAAAAAGAACATAAGTTAGCTTCCTAATAACACATTATATCAAATGCAGATTTGAGGAAAGAAAATAGAGCTTTTAAAATATATTAATACTAGCTGACCGACGCAACCTTGTTTGCGTCTTTTATTGCCCGTAGCGAAAAAGTTTCCCCCGTATAGGGTTGATTTTTTACACCTTGTGTCCGAAAAACCCCAATATCTTACGGAACCCTATTTTCTTCCAAAATAAAATATAGCCTATGTTATTCGTGGATAATGTAGCCTTCGAATGGTGAAAGAATATTTAAAATCGGTCCAGTAGTTTTAGAGCCTATTCATTACAAACAAACAAACATACAAACAAAGTTTTCCTCTTTATAATATTAGTATAGATGAAAACTAAAAAAGGTAAAAAGATACATTAGATAACATAAAAACTAAAAAAGATTAGAATATACATAAAAACTCAGAAAAATAGATGCCAAAAAGAAAATAAAACTGTCACAGAAAAGTATCCTATATAGTCTTATAGATGAAATAGTAGCTACACCACAAAAGAGTTAACCACCACATTTTTCTAATAGTTTCCGATAATAATGACAAGACTTAGATAATATCTGTATCGTCACAAATCGTTTCTTGTAACATCGCCTTATTCTTGCTTATCTATGGCATGAAGTTTAAAATTTTGATCTGTGAATGACTGTCACTTGGAATCGATTACGAATCACCTCGCATTGAAAATTAACGTTGGAGATCGTTTTTTGTTTTTTCGAAAGACGCTCCCCATTTCATGTCATCCACATTTTGTATATTTTTTATCATTAATTTCATCACGACGACGACTTGAAGACTCGAAGACTTAGAATTGAAGACTATAAATACTTGACATTGGCAAAAATAGCTGATCCGAGTGACCCAGCGCGTTGCCATTTTATCAAAAAAATAAATTAATAATGTCTCGTTTTGATTGACGAATATTACGTGCGCATTGTTAGTGCGCGATACTTATTATATTATTGTGTAGATTTACAATTGTGAACTAAAATTGTTGTACGGACATCGTAAAATCAAACGACTACCCTCGCTTTGTGACATCACGAGGATTGGCTTGGAAAGGCAATTGACGTTTTGACAAGTGCAATTAACTCTAGATCTAATACTGCACAGTTAAAATAGTTCTTAATTGTATCTTTCACCAAAACCCTTCGCCCATTTTACCATCACTCACAAGGTGAGTGACCATACTTAACCTAAATTACCCCGCGTTATCGCCGGTAATGTTTAACCTTCCTTACATCATCAGCACAGTGGTCAGGTCACGATAAAGTCACGAACAATATCGATGCATCTAATATCCAATAGTAAGAACATCTCTTCATACAATGAATAAAATCTGCTGAAATAAACATGTCGCATGCGTGATCAGAATTAAGATTCAGATTACAGAATTTTACCTGTCTTCCAATGCTTGAGTGTCGAGGTAAAGGCGGTGGAGGAGGCGGTGCTTCGTCACCAGACATGTAGTCTGGTGGCCTGGATCTATATTTTTGAGGGGCTTCTGCTGTAGGGCCTTCAGCTTCTGGTAATCGCCAGGAACTAAGAGCAAGGAAACACTACTACTTTATTCTGGAGACTATAAGCAAAAGTAGGAGCTTGCTTTAAAGAAATGAGAAAAAATGGCAGGAACTTTAAAGATGAAGATTGAGTATTTTTGGTACCTCGTAGCCCTCTCACTGCTTCTGGATCTAGCAGCTCTTGCAAGTCGGTGCAGGGCAAATAGCGCTCCTTCACTACCTTCACCCAGGAATGAGCATAACTCTTGGAGAATCTAAAAGAAGAAACGAATATTTATACCTAGTATTAGGTTTTGACTTTTACCCAGACTTTAAGACAGGTAACATTGATTATGATATTGATATGAAAAATCTCATCGTGGGAGAGCCACGCTTCGGGATGAATGGGCCGGCTCGACCGGAGTAATACCACGGCCTCACAGAAAACTGGTGTGAAATAGCGCTTGCGCTGTGTTTCACCGAGTGAATGAGGATACCGGAGGCCCATACCCCATCCCGTCCCCTCATCCCCCTCCCCTTCCCTCAAAGGCCGGCAACGCACTTGTGACGCCTCTGGTGTTGCGGGTGTACATGGGCGGCAATAATCGCTTACCATCAGATGATAGGTCTGCTCGATTGCCGCCTATTCAATAAAAAAATTTAAAAAAATAAGAATATTTAAGAAATAGTTCGAATGAGTAAGGATTTCATATCTGTAACTCAAATTAGCTGTATCCAAAAGAGGACCTTTCATAATGCTTACTTTTTCTAAATTGTTAAGTCTAGTGAAGATTTTACAAATCAACTTATTTTTGTCCTTACGCATGTTTTATTTGATCAAACAAATTAGATACTTTACACCAATAAGAGCATTCATTCATTCATTCCTTTCAAATTCACCTACATACTTACTACTTACAAATATACGAGACTGGAATTTATCTACCAAATGCAGCAAATTTTAATAATTACTTACAGTGAACTTGCCGGACTGCAGTAACGCTAACACAAGATCACCAAGAGCAAGGTGTAGTGTATTAGCACCGCAGCACTGTGTCACCAGGTTCAAAGGAGCTGCCTGACCTACCAGCCACTCTTCTTCTAACGACCACGCTGTATCTTCAGTGTCAGAGGTACCAGATTCTTCAACTGCAAAGACAATCCCCATGCATTTTAATGGTCATAAAAACACAAAGGAATCTCAAGTTTTGATCTCTGGTCAAGGCCAATTTTTTAACTAAATTTTAAAAATAAACTCACCACACAAAGCATCCTTCACACTATTTATAAAGTCTAACGTCTCCAAAATACTTGGTCTACTCAAAGCTTCTTTATTTTTTACGGTGGACCCCGCAGAACGAGGTCTTTCTCTCAATTCCCTTATATTTTCTACCGATTCTGTATACACTAAACTCTTTAAAGTATGGTATTTTCGTCTCATTGTCTTCGTGTCTGACTGACTTGTTATAGAAATTTCTGGGAACCCATAAGAAGTAGATGGTCGATGTCTTCTGGAACGTCTTCTGACTTTGGGCATTTCCAGGGTGTTTTTGTTAAGGTCTTGAATAGAAGTGGAAGGAATAATATCTGGTTTAGTGGTTCTCCAGTAGTTGCCTGTTTTGACACTTGCGAGGATCTCATCGCTACTCTCGTGGCGGGATATCGGATTCTGTTTCGTACTGTAAGTAGAGGTAAAATTAAGATAATATTATTTTGAAAATGATGACCTTGACAATGAAATGTACCTCAATGACGTATTTAGTTTGTTAATTTTCAAGTATCTAATATATGAAATTATGTTAATATTTTATAGCTCTGAAAAACATGAAAATTCTGTAAAGATATTTATTAAAAATATAAATTCACAGACAGAAATCCACCGTTTCAAATCTAAAATAAAGACAAAATTATGAGTTACAATTTAAAATCACATAGATAGAAATAAACATATAACAAATAATGTATATAAATATAACCTAAACATATAAATTTATTCAGTATGATTTTATGACGATTGAAATAATATGATTTTGCGTAGCTGCTTATATTTAAGAACATTAACATTCGCTACTACGCTTCACTTAAAGTTATTAAAAATTATCCCACAAAACAAAGCAATATCCTTCACAATTACATGTAAAGTCCTCTTCATCGGTAGGTTACAGCCGACAATAATTCCGTTCACGATTAAAACATATATTGCGAGTCATCGGAACAGATAACATTTAACGGTTTACCCTCATCCAGGAATGACAAATAGCCCTTCTCCCACGGCTAATATAAATGTGTGTGGGTGAACGGACTGAACATTTTTCTGGTTGTTAATAATGAAATATTGCATCGAATGTAGTATTTTTGTTTTACGCTTTATCTAGGAAAGGTTATTTATATTTTATGGTGCAGATACCAGTAAACGAGTCAGTAAATAAATACTCAAGTCCATAGACAACTCTAACCGTGGGAGAGCTATGCTTCGGCATGAATGGATCGGCTCGACCGGAGTGATACCACGGCCTCACAGAAAACCGGTGTGAAATTGCGTTTGCGCTGTGTTTCACCGAGTGAATGAGGATACCGGAGATACTCCCCCCATCCCCTTTCCCATCCCCCAAAGGTCGGCAACGCACTTGTGACGCCTTTGGTGTTGCGTGTGTCCATGGGCGGCGGTAATCGCTTACCATCAGGTGATACGTCTGCTCGTTTGCCCACTATTCAATAAAAAAAAAAGACACCAGCAACTGCTTTTTTGTTAAATATACATACATGATTCAATCATGCTGGAATAGCTGAACGGACATAAATGAAATACACCACAAATATATATTTTAGATTTGAGCCTGAAACAGCACAAGTCCTACTTCTGTCAAGGGAAATAATTGTCAAAATTCGAAAGACATAAAATGGTCGCTAAAAACTAGTTCATAAAATTACTGATAATAATAAAACTAAACCACAAACATGATAAATGTTATGTGTAATAATATCTAAAGATTGTTAGTGACTACTAGGAGAATATAATGAGTTAGCAAACAGAATAGAGGGAGAAGAAAAGAGATCTGCAAGTGTCTACATTCACACTTAACATTAAACTCAAATCAGTTTAAAGGTTTATTGTCCATAAAATAATTTATTCAATATTTGAATTATCTTACTTATTTCAGAGTCAATTTAAGCACAACATTGAGTATAGTTACTCGCACTAAACGTTATGGACGGATTTTACAAGTAATCCGCAAAGCTTTTGCGAACTTTTAACGATGACCGGTGTTCAGTTTGGAACGGCTAACAGGCGTTGTTGCTCTTTAAAACTTCTGGGATTATTTTTTATTATATCTTGTGTAATGTAAAATTTCAATTATGTTTTTTATTGTGGAAATATATAAAATGATTAGAACCCCAAAATTACAGACCGCTACTTACGGACATAAGTATATTCAAGAATAGAGGAAGAGACTAATTTTATTCATGTAATCAAGATTATAAATATAATAACCGTAACCACTGCTATTTATCGCGTAGGTGTCACAAGTGCCAACTAAGAGAGCATATATATTTATACAGGA
The DNA here is from genome assembly GCA_916048165.1 of Spilarctia lutea. Classification (NCBI taxonomy): domain Eukaryota; kingdom Metazoa; phylum Arthropoda; class Insecta; order Lepidoptera; family Erebidae; genus Spilarctia; species Spilarctia lutea. The sequence goes on from OU696480.1 coordinate 1,723,568, forward strand.
CAACAACACTGCAAAGAAGAGAACTTGACACAAACCCTATACACACACACACACACACCTCTGGCCAACGTGGTATAGTCGATCAAAACTAAGAAGGTACCAAATAAATAAATATATATAAATTCCGGACATCTAACACACAGACCACTTATAGATTATTTAAGGCTGTTAATATGATGTCATGTGACAGATATATTGGAGTGACGATTTGCGCAAGATGCTGATGCAAGAGGCTGGCAGGATATGGATGCAAGAAGCCGAGAATCGAACCAAACGGAGTGCTATTTCAGTGGACTGCTGTAGGCTAATGATGATGTGATACAAATTCAAAGCCAATAAAATATATTAAAAATTCAGATAACAGCCATTAAATTACTGATGTTCTCAAAAGCATCAGTTTTGCACAAAACAGTTTAAAGTTTATCGGAAACTATCATGTCTGCTGGCGTTCTGCCAAGGCTTCAAGCGATGCAATATTCCGTATGCCACCGGAGTTGACCTCAAAATACTATCGCAGGTAGGTAAAATGGAAAATTTCATTGAGATAATATGAAACAAGGAAAAAGAAATGTACGGTTGGAATAATGGTTTAAGGAGTCACTGTGGAATAGTGGCGATATTCACAAAGTGTTGTGAGTCCGATACCCTCATGACAACTCTTTATCGTAATACACAAATTGTTGTTTTGAGTCTGGATGTTCTTAGTGTCGGGTTCATGTATGTTTGTTAAGTTCCCCGTGATACAAGTGATATTTAACAAGCAGGAAAACCTTTTTATGGAACTATACTTTTCTAGCTAAGATCCAAGAACTTGAAAGATTTATTTGTCACCGAAAATGATTTTTTTTTCAATTAAAGGCCGACGTTTTGTTTAGGTTTTAAGTTATTGAACATAATGTTACAACAATTGTACCTAGAAATGAAGGAGTGCAGATAAAATCGACTTGCTTATCTTTTGAATTATATTTATATTAAATATAACAATCTTAGATATAGTGAAAATTATTTTGCCATGAAAATTCCACGCATATGTAGTTTGATCTCAAACTAGTCCAAGTCTACATTTTGGCAACCCATGGTTATTACGTACATGCTGTTCTACTGCTGCTTTCCACTTTAGGGTTCCGTACCTTAGGGGTAAAACTGAACCCTATTATTGACGTCCGTCTGTCACCAGTCTGTATCTCATGAACCATAATAGTTAGACAGTTGTAATTTTCATAAATAATGTATTTCTGTTGCCGTTATAACGACAAATATTATAATTAGAATAAAATACATATTTAAGGGGAGTTCCCATATAAAAACGTGATTTTTATGCCGTTTTTTGCTCGATATTAATAATAGCAATAGATAGACGCCGTAGACCGACTCGCACTTGACCGATTTATTAATATTGCTTTCATTTGATTGTAAAGTGCCCCGTTGACGATAGTGAATTGCCCTTGGGACAAATACTTTATGGGACTAACACTAACAATACTACACGGATCTTCATTACGCCTCTCTTCGGGCATATGCCCTCAATATATTTTAGCGTGACACTTACCGTCTGTCTCCAACCAGGGCATTAGCGAACGCTCCCAGCACACATCTCTTCGCCAGCCTCAATTTCGCTTCAGCTTTGTCCCTCCTACTGAGAGTAAGGGTTCTGGCTGAACTGTGTTCTCTCCGTGAAGGTAGCTTGACAGGGTAGGAGATCGCCATTCCGTCACTCGTTGGAAATACTAGACGAAAATCTGGAACATTTTCGGTTTACTTTTCTAGCAGATGTTGAAAAAAACTAAACAAATGCACTTGATATAATCCATAGTTATTTATATTACTAGCTGACCCACACAACCTCGTTTGCGTCTTCTATTGCCCGTGGCGTGAAAATTTTCCTCCGTTATTAGAACATTCTACATTAGTGCTCCGCTCCTATTAGTATTAGTATGATATATAGCCTATAGCCTTCCTGGATCAAAGGACTATCCAACACTGAAATAATTTTTCAAATCGAACCAGCGGTTCCTGAAATTAGCGCGTTCAAACAAACAAACAAAAAAACTCTTCAACTTTATAATATTTGTATAGATGAATGCGAAAGTAACTCTGTATGTCTGTCTGTCCTGCTGTCACAGCCAAACCGCTGCACCGATTTCAATGAAATTGAACATGGCGATACTTTGATTCTTGAGGTAGGGCATAAGCAACTCTTTGCTGCAAAACCTAGTTTAGAATATTTACGAAATCAAGTTATTCAGAGTACGTACAAATATTCAAGTCTGTCTTTGAAGGAGGCGGTATTCCCGGACCAATACTACTTTCAAACCTTCAAGAAAAGAGCGTACTCCTTTTCAAAAGCCCGGCAACGCACTTGTGACACCTCTGGTGTTGCGGGTGTCCATGGGCGGCGGTTATCGCTAACCATCAGGCGATACGTCTGCTCGTTTACCCCCTATACGTCAAAAAAATAAAAATAAAGGGTGGACATAGAGACATAATTATACGAATATTTTATTGACAACAAAGTCTAAAATATGTAATATCGGGCAAGCCCTTTCCTTTAATTCTGTATTTTTAACAGCATCACTTAAAAATACAGATTTAAAGGTTCATCCTAAATCGCTCAATATTCTCTGGATGCAGTGAAAATATCATTAAGAAAGCATCACTTAAGAATATATTAAACTAGTTTGAGCTTACGGTATAAAAGAGTCTCGAATATAAAGCTATAGCAGAAAGAAAAAGGGTTTATATGATGATTAAATTCATAAAGTACAATAGAGAAAAACAATTTAATATGATGTTTAAATTTATAATAGGGACTCATCAGTGATAGTCGATAAGAAATCCGTACTACGAGTAAATTTCCAGTTCAACGGATGAGTAATTTTTCTAACAAAATTCGCCTTCACAATATATTTTCCGTTATAATCTCTTAGAGAGAACATTATTGTAGACGTCTGCTAAACTTATCATCGCCGGATGACCTCAATCGAGGGCTTTATCGCGCCATTTAACACAACCACGTCGTTGAGATCCATTTTGTATAAACATATACCCGTTGTAACCGAAGCTTTTCGAAAATACAAGTTATTAGGTAATAAGACGTTAGCGAACGATGCTGAAATAAATCGGTGGTGTAATAATTGTTGAGGAACGTAAAAGGAGGATCCTCCGACCAGGCGAGGTGATCATTCTTTGCGAGTCACGGCATAGCAGCTGTTGAGAAGCTACTCGGCGTGAGAATTTCTATATCGCAATATAGGATTAGTCACTCTATAGTTCGGTATGTCTTCCATAGATGGCGCTGTAGTGTCTTTGTAGCGCTGACGTATATGGAAGTCACCACAATGATAGAATGAAAAACAATAATCCTTTTTGTTATTTTTTTTGGTCTTAAGGACAAACGAGGGATATTGATATAGAGGACACAAATCACCTGAGGACCAGTTGCAATACGGTAAACTTAGTGAAAAACAATGAATAAATTGCTCAACAATGGTTTTTTAGTTTAGTAGAAAACATATCCATTTTAAAGCTTTCGTCGATTCAACAAAAAGTTATTGTTAAGAAAATTAATACTACCAGACCACACTAGATAATGAAAAATTGTAACAACAAAAAAGTCGAAAGTTCTGTGGGATCAAACATAAAAAAAAATAAAGTCCGATTGAAAACCTCCTTCTTTTTCAAAATCGGTTAAAATTACCACCACAGTCTAGATAACGGCTTTAAAAATAGCCTGCAGAAAAACCTATCTTTTTAAATAGGGCAAAAATTTTAACTTCTGTTCAACACTTTACCGTGGGAGAGCTATGCTTACTGTGGGAGAGTTATGCTTCGGCATGAATGGGTCGGCTCGACCGGAGTGATACCACGGCCTCACACAAAACCGGTGTGAAATAGCGTTTGCGCTGTGTTTCACCGAGTGAGTGAGGATACCGGAGGCCCATACCCCAACCCCTGCCCCCATCCCCTTTCCCATCCCCCAAAGGTCGGCAACGCACTTGTGACGCCTTTGGTGTTGCGGGTGTCCATGGGCGGCGGTAATCGCTTACCATCAGGTGATACGTCTGCTCGTTTGCCAACTATTCAATAAAAAAAAAAAAAAACACCTCGGTCACCACCGATATCATAAATTTACATTACTACGATATTCAAGTTAAATCTTAAATAATAACTATGCTTTTCCAGCAGTTACACATCAGCTATGAACATAAGTAACTCGGAACAGATTCCGCGGTATCCACAACTTAGTGGGATTTGCGAGTCGCTACACTTTACAACTTTTACTAAGACATTAGTCACTGGAACTGGCAAGAACCTTATTATCATCCAATCCATTTCTGTGTGACTAACAAACATATTTTCTTTCGTTTTATCTCTTTATATTTCGTCCTCATATTGATTGCACAGTTTGCCTAGTGGTTTAAGCGATCACCACGCTGCTTTCCACTGTGCCAAGTTGAGAAAAAAACACCTAAATTTGTATGAGGTCGGCGCAAAAAAAAACAGTATATAATGTATTCATATCAGCTGTCTAGTACCCATAACACAAGCTCTGCTTAGCTTGGGAATAGATGGCGTTGTGAGTTAGATGTCCAAAATATTTATTTATTTATTTCTATGATCATCAAGTCTTATTTAAAGAATTCAATTTACATAATTTTGATGATTAAAGATGAAGTGTATGTAGATCAAAATGTGAGATCTACAGTGAGCAATAAAAATGATATTTAGTTCAAATTGCAAGTATCAAAATATGTTTGTCCTGAAATTTGATCAATACTCAGACTACATAACAATAAAGTCGATTTTGATTTGCAGGCTTTTTACGTAAATAGAACTTAAAATTATCTACAATTAGTCTACAGTTACACATCAGGGTAAGATAGACACATCTAGTAACTCTATAGTTTGTACTACAACTTCAACTGGCATTAACTTATGACCAGTACTAGCTGACCTCGACGTTACCCAGAATGAACTCCAACCACAACAGTATTAATGGCTCAGAATCTCTGGTCATATTTAAAATGCTAACGTATTCCGCTGCAATGCAAAATGATCGTGAAATTTTGATCCGTAGGATTGTAATGTGAAATAGCACTTTATTGTGAGGAGTTTACTGTTATATTGAACTCACTCGTTTGTGGCAAATTAATACGAATTTTAGGTGTATCCTCAATGTTTCTAAAATCTATGAATGGGCCAGCTCGACCGGAGTGATACCACGGCCTCACAGAAAACCGGTGTGAAATAGCGCTTGCGCCGTGTTTCACCGAGTGAGTGAGGATACCGGAGGCCCAAACCCCAACCCCTCCCCCATCCCCCTTTCCATTCCCCAAATGTCGGCAACGCACTTGTGACGCCTCTGGTGTTGCGGGTGTCCATGGGCGGCGGTAATCGCTTACCATCAGGTGACACGTCTGCTCGTTTGTCCACTATTCAATAAAAATAAATAAATATATATGTGGGGGAACGTCTATCATGTCCCACCAACACAAAAGGAGGATCTTCCGATCAGGCGAGGTGATCATGCCTGGCGGGCCACTGGCCAACAGTTGATGTTGGGATGTTGTATATATGATAAACGGCGCGAGAACTATTAATTGCGCGATTCAGGATTTGTAGTTACTCCGTGTAGTGCGTTACTTCGTAGTTCAGTGTATCTTCGGTAGATGGCGCTGTAGTAGGTTATTGTTGTGTTATATGTGGAAGTCGCCACATATATAATAAAATGAATCTGATTTTCCCTTGGTCACGGAATCATGCGCGAACCGCTGGATCAATTTCGCTAATTCTTTTAGTATTGGATAAAATCACACATACAATAGTGGCTGAGCTTAAATGAAAAATGTTGCAATAACCAGGAGAATTTATTACTTTTGAGAGGCGCAGACAAAGATATGCGGGTTTTTTTTTGATTGAATAGTGGGCAAAGGAGCAACGTACCACCTGATGGTAAGCGAATACCACCGCCCATGAACACCCGCTACACCAGAGGCATCACAAGTGCATTGCCAACCTTTGGGGGTTGGGAAGGGGGATGCGGGAGAGGCTGGGGTAAGGGCGTCCGGTATCCTCTCTCCCCCGGTGAATCACAACGCAAGCGCTACTTCACACCGGTTTTATGTGAGGCCGTGGTATCACTCCGGTCGAGCCAAAGAGCATTCATGCCGAAGTGTGACTCTCCCACGACGGTTAGTATCAAGATATCTACTATGAACTGTAAAGGCAGTTCATATAATTATGATGGTATATACACTAAATAAGAACACTTTATTAAAAAGTGTCGTAGCTACAGAAAACACTTACCAATATGTCGATAGCGATCCACGAAATCCACCAAAGCTTTTGCCCATGCATATTTCTTGGCAGTATCAAGCAACCCTAAACAAACATCCACAGAGCCATCATGGACGCCCAAACAGTACTCCTTCAATCCATCAAATTCTTTCACACACTTTTTCTCATCAAAATCGTCCAAAAACCATGAATTCTCGTTAGAAGTGGCGAAAAGACTGTCCAAGTAAGGTTTTAAGACAGGTCCGAGGTATTTTTTATCATTTTTTGCGCCTTTATAGAGCCAATTGAGGATGCTCTTCATCATAACCATGTGGTCTTTTAGGTCTTCTCGTCGAAGTTCAGGATCACGACGAACTGCGTCAATCAGACAGGCCGAGGATGCGTCGTAGTAGTCTTTCAGTTTTTTCCATTTTTTTGATCTGTAGAAGTGTATTTTATATTATGTATATTTATATATGTATACTTATACATATATAAAAACGTGTATATAAACATTTATTTATTATATTAGAATCAGTATCACTATTACTTATTGAATTTGTATATAAATTTTTTTTTTTTTTCAATTACAGTTATTTCTGTGCATCTACCATGGCTAGCTCTGCATGACCCTAAGGTCGACTGGCAGAAAATGCTTTTGGCATTAAGTCCGCCTTTGCTACTATTGTGCATAAAGATTTAAATAAATAAATAAATAAATATTTTTTTAATGGAACAGCAGAATTTGACCTAAATATTTGTTGGCAGATTTTCGAAGATAAATTACTGAATTATACAGCAGGAACTTATTGTTGAAGACAATATTTAGACATAACTAATAATGACGAAAATCTAGAGATTTAATATTTCAGTTTTAACATAATAATCCTAAATACATCAGCCAATATCCACGTGGCGAGCACTCAGAACTTATACTTTAATCTAATGCTATTAAAATCTGTGGCTAGTTTGACTTGAGTTAACGCATTTGAATTATAAATCACCTGTAAGCCGACAAGTCTCTATCGAACTCTCCCACGCTTCTGTTTTGAAAGTTATTCAAATACAAATCTCTAGCCTGGTCGAGCATGATAGCCAAGATATGGATTACATCTTCAATGGATTCTTCGTTGAGCGAAGTTGCTTGGATGAGATTCGCACGAAAGGTGCTGTGGTTCTCCTAAAACAGAATAACTTTCATTTTATAAACTTTTCTTGGAAACTGGCTTCGTAACAAAATGGTTTTCGTGAACACTTTCTAAATTTCCAATAAAAATTAATTGGTTTCAGTTTTTATAGTCGTTTCAGCTTCCCACGGGGGTAGTGAACCGTCCCGGACTAAGAAAATATAACACTTTCGGTTTTCTATTAATTTTCTTCTATACAAACCTTGTTTTGACAGTAACAAACACAAAAATCAGAATTATCCATTTTGGTGCAGTGGAAGGTGGGAAATCTTTTTTACTCAGTAAGTTCCTTTTTTTTTTATTATTATTGAATAGTGGGCAAACGAGCAGCCGTATCACCTGATGGTAAGCGATTACCGCCGTCCATGGACACCCGCAACACTAAAGGCGTCACAAGTGCGTTGCCGACCTTTGGGGGATGGGAAAGGGGATGGGGGGAGGGGTTGGGGTATGGGCCTCCGTATCCTCACTCACTCGATGAAACACAGCGCAAACGCTATTTCACACCGGTTTTCTGTGAGGCCGTGGTATCACTCCGGTCGAGCCGACCCATTCATGCCGAAGCATAGCTCTCCCACGGTTAAAAGTGGTCAGTTAGGATACCAGAGGCCCATATCCCAACCCCTCCCCCATCCCTCTACCCATCCCCCAAAGGCCGGCAACGCACTTATGACGCCCCGGTGTTGCGGGTGTCCATGGACGGCGATAATCGCGGCGATAAGTTTGATCGTTTGCTCCTCTCCATAAAAATAAAAAAAACATCTGAAGATGACTGCCGTTATTCCAGTAACTCTAGTCACCACATTACACAGTTGATTGCAAAGCAAGGAACGGATTGATTAACACCAACTTTCTGTGGTATCACTCCAGTTGAACTAGTCTATAGTTCCGAAGCATAGCTCTGTGGCGGTTATATTGTACCTTTTTCCGATGACAATTTGTAGGTAGGTAGAGGAGGAGTACAGCTTTTTATCCTTTATATATATATATGAATACTACATATGAACGTATTTATCCTTATTAAAAATATCACAAAACGAATAACGTTTTCCTGCCCAGGGCAGAATTTTCCATACATATAATATTTTGTCCAATCGTACGAGAATTCTCACATATACACATAACATTCATCACTATTTTTCCACTACTCAAGGGTTTATTACAAATGCCTTGACTTGCAAAATACATGAACTTCCAGGGGTTAGTTTTGACTAACTTTTAAATGATTAACCTAGTTGAGAACATTTCTCAAAGCAAGAGCTGGTGGCTAATTACGGTAGTAGAAGCTCCACATCAATTCAGTTCCAATCAACTTTCGATCTCGTAACTGTCATCAATGTTATTTTTCTACTAAAATACTAAATTAGTTTCTATGTAGTGACGAATTAAGAATACTGATTATCATCACTCCTAAACATCCCATGGGTGTCGTAAGAGGCGACTAATTACACAGAATAACAATCCAATTTTTTTTTAAATTCTAAATTTGGCATCTGACTAGCGTTGTATAACTAAGTCCTGCAGTAGACTATTAAAAGCTGTTGATGATACTAAATTATTACAACTAGTGATCGCCCAGTGGTTGAAATTCAAATATTTTTTTCCTCATTACTCTTGCTGCCTTCATATTAACTTTAACTGTATCAAATTTTGTATTCCTCCCTTCACACAATTTTGGTAAAAGGGGTACAATTTTTTTGCTTTTCATTTAAAGTTTGATGTTTAATACTTAATACCCGGGACAGGGATGGTTGGCGCTCTTTGGGGGAGGCCTTCGTTCAGCAGTGGACGGCAATAGGCTGAGATGATGATGAGATGATGTTTAATACTTTAATAGGTAGTAGAGCCACGCCGATACGTACGTACTGGCTTAATGGGGGCGGTACTACCTTCGCACTAAAGGTCAACGTAAAATAACAGCGTTCGTACTAGCCAATGGGCAATGGCCCAATGATGTAGTTGCGTCACTAGGCCGCCATGGTGTGGTTCACCATGCTGCATTGTTACATTCTCTGCATTAACAATGAGTATGGTAACCACCACTTTGAGCTTTTGCTTATGCTTTCCATTAGGCGAAGTCAAACATAAAGAAGAATCTTCGAAAATATCTTAACACTAGCTGACCCACGCAACCTCGTTTGTGTCTTTTATTACCCGTAGTGTGAAAATTTTTCCCCGTTTTTGAAACATTCTTCATTTGTGCTCCGTTTCTATTAGCATTAGCGTGATGATATATAGCCTCGATAAATAATTATTCAAATCGGACCAGCGGTTCCTAAGATTAGCGCGTTCAAACAAACAAACAAACTCTTCAGCTTTATATATTATTATAGATTAGGTGTGAGATGAAATTTGATTGGAACTGAATACATGTAACTAAAATTTCACTACGAGAATTGGCCTCCCGAATGTACTCGATATTCCCGACGCCTTGAAATTCACCTCAAACAGATCGTCGCACTCAACACTGCACTTTGCAGATATGTAAATGCTTACTGAATGACAACCAGTTCTAGATATTTCTGGAATTGAGGTCACGAATTGGGAACAACTCTAGTATCTTTGGTTGAATGCTTTTGAAATTTCGTATTCCTAACACTCTGTTATTGGATTCAAATAATAATATTTCCGACATCTGACATACACCGCCATCTAGTTCCAAACAAAGCAGAACTTGTACTATGGGTACTAGACAACTGATAAAAATTCTACTAATATTATAAAAGCGAAAGTTTGTGAGTATGTATGTGAGTATGTTTGTTGCTCTTTCACGCAAAAACAAGTGAATGGATTTTGATGAAACTTTACAATAATATAGCTTATACATCAGAATAACACATAGGCTACAGATCATACAAACATTTGGTCCAACCCGGGATTCAAACCCGAGAACTCAAGCACAGCATTCGCATATATTACGACTACGCCACGGAAGCAGTCAATGATTGATTATTGCCTTTCTTTCGAAACAGTAATTCTTGAGAATAGCATTTTCAACAACAAACTATTCAATATTACTCATAAGGCTCTCCCCTTTTATACAGGTCTATATTCAAATATGTATATTTTTTTTTTTTATTGAATAGTGGGCAAACGAGCAGACGTATCACCTGATGGTAAGCGACTACCGCCGCCCATGGACACCCGCAACACCAAAGGCATCACAAGTGCGTTGCCGACCTTTAGGGGATGGGAAAGGGGATGGGGGAAGGGGTTGGGGTATGGGCCTCCGGTATCCTCACTCACTCGGTGACACAGCGCAAACGCTATTTCACACCGGTTTTCTGTGAGGCCGTGGTATCACTCCGGTCGAGCCGACCCATTCATGCCGAAGCATAGCTCTCCCACGGTTTAAAATATATAACTTACATGTGTATTCATACTCTTGCAGGTAAGTAGTTCGCTAGCAACTCGCCAAAGGTACCGGATTTGTCTTCTGCAGTATATTGGAGGAGAACCGGCTGAAGCCTTCGCTTCTCTGTTCAGGTTCTCCCACCGACTGAACAAAGCAGTTTCTAGAGTGTCGGATGGAGAAGGAGGGATGTCTTCGGCTGCTGAGAGAAGATTTTGGAACATATTTAATCCTGAATCAAATTGATATATGTCTTTTTTCTTTACTTAAAAGACAGCTTTCGTACTAGGAATATGATAGAGGGAACTTTATTAATTTAACTAACTACAATATGAAAGGGATACAAATAAAACTCAGAATCAGAACAACAATTTGTAGATCCTACAAAGTATTGCCATTGCCGGAGTAGAAAGTACCAAAGTCACTATTAAAACCTCTAAATCATCGTACGGATGATTTAGAGTCAAAAGATTTTTGAAATTTTTGCCAAAATATTTTGTTTTTGGATGGTGTACAAAATAATTGAGGCATTTGTTTTTAAAGACGTACGTGAAACGGACACAAATAACTCAAACAACAAGTTGTCCCATGAGTGGTTTGTGGTCATAAAAAGGCATGGTAACCGCTTATGCTACTACACCATCCAAGCGATCGATTTCTGAGTTAAGTAGCTTACTTCCAGAAATATTTTTCCATCTAAGTTTAACAAATAAATATTTGGGACATCTAACACACAACGCCATCTAGTCCCAAACTGATCAGAGGTTGTACTATGGCTACTAGATAACTGATATAAATACATATAAACTTTTTTGTAAGTAATTTCATAGGAAACACCAAAATTCCGAAACAAATTTGCAGATCATACAAATATTTGATCCGACCAGGGAATCGAATCAGAGCCCTCAAGCACAGCAGTCGCAAGCTACCGTTATAGTCCGGTCAATTTAGACATTTGAAGGTACATAAATTCCCAACAAGCTGAAAATGAGTAAAATTGTTCAAAACATAATTATAAACAATACCTGAGAGTTCCCCATCATTCCCGTGTGAGGAAAAAAAAATATTCAAGGTCAAAGGTGAAAAAAAATAGTTTTTCGCGATTTTCAGCAAAACGGTAAGTTTTATCATAAAAGTACCTGGGACAAAATTGTAGATCATAAAATTATCTATAAGAAATGGATCTACTAATACTTTTTTCCTACGAGTCACCGTTTCTGAGATATAACGATTCAAAAAGTTATAAAAGTTGTTATTGTTATAATATGCACACGTTTCCACGCCACCTATGAGATAGTGTACTTAGCGCGTTTTTTTAACGTGGTTTCCCCAGTAGGCCTACTTCTCCTACTTCACGGGTCAGTTGTGATCAGGAAATGAGGAGGACGATGGAAAACTGCTGCTGCCTCGTACATTATTGTATCATTATAAGAAGCACATAAACCAAAAGCCGAAAAGATTTGTATAAGTCGTTAGATTGGAACCTTCGATGAAAAAAAACTGCAAGGCCTAATTGTGATTTAGACTTAAAAGACCTTGGTCGAGCAGCAGTCATGATACAATGGCAAATATTTGTGCATATTAATTTTAAATGATCTAAATTTGATCGTTTATTTTTTTTAAATCATTCGTTCCACAAAAAATGTCAACGATTCTGGGATTTCATTATTTAAATCTTCAAACATGCGACTTGGTGGAGGGTATATGAATTATATAAAAATATAGCTGCAGCTGCGTCTAGGACTCTCAATCGTTCTTCTGTTTTATTCATTGTTTTTTTTCGTACCAGGCTTGATTCAAAATATCATGATGATTATCCACTAATCATATGAATGTTGATGCTCCCGATGTCTCAGTGACTCCCTACTGAACAGGCGGGCGGGAGTCGGGGAACTCGATAATGCCACATCTAACCAGAACTGAGATGCCAATGACACTTTGCAGAAAAGGGACGTTCCCATTGGTTCTGCCTGCATAGGTTTCATAAGACGTCTAGAAAAGTTGTTTACAAAAACAAGCAGCAATACATTCATGCACAATACTCACTGTTTTAGGGGACCCTGTATTCTTAAATTCCAGGGAATCATAACTTCCTCTTCTCTGAAGGTTACAGAGCGGGAATTAGGATAAAAACCGAGAAAAAAACTCGAGTAAAAAAAAATATATAACAACTACTAAGAGATACGTGGCGTACTCATGCATATTATGACGATAACAACTTTTATAACTTTTTGAATCGTTATATCTCAGAAACGGTGGCTCGTAGGAAAAAAAATTGGTCCATATCTTATAGATAATTTTATGATCTACAATTTTGTCTAAGGTACTTTTATGATAAAACTTACCGTTTAGCTGAAAATCGTGAAAATATAATTTTTTTGACGTTTGACCTTGAATATTTTTTTTTCCTCACACGGGAATGATGGGGAACTTTCAGGTATTGTTTATAATTATGTTTTGAACATATTTACTAATTTTCAGCTTGTTGGGAATTTATGTACCTTCACTATCATTTTTTGGTCTAAATTGACCGGACTATTACGCCATCGAGGCAGCTAATCGTATGCTTAGAACAGTTGAAGTCGTTTGCCAGTCACCTGTAACGTGATGCAGTTGGTGGAGGCAGCTCCTGACACAAGCGGCTTCGAGCGGCCAGTCCGCGTCCCTCGCCCCCCGCCGCACCACCGCGCCCCTCTCCCCCGCGTACACGTACCCCGCTACACCACCTCGCTCACATAACAAATACAACCTAGAAAATAAACACCGTGAGCTTTATTTATTTAAAACTTCATGCACATTTGTACATTGGCGGACTTAATGCCCAGGGCATTCTCTTCCAGTCAACCTTAGGGTGGTGTAGAGATCTAGTAAGGTAGGTGGTGCACAGAGGTACATATATATTATAATGAATACACACGCAATAAATACATATATAAAATATACTTATACAAATACACTACGTTCGTACACGATGATGATCCGAATATGAGGTGAAGCCACTATCAATTAGAAATTTCTGACGATTTACTGAGAAGGAGGTCATGTACCTTCTTTTTGAACATAAGACGGTTTGTGGACATCCTGATTTCAAGTGGGAGAGCATTCCAGAGTAGTACCGCTTGGACAAAGAATGAAGAGTTCATGAAATCTGAATTGTGGGAAGGACATAAGAGGAGTAGATTATTTTCTGAACGAAGATTTCTGTCATGGTTAGAGGACAGATAACGGAAATATGAAGCAAGGTATGTAGGAGAAAAAGGTGAGTTAAGAAAAGAAAATAGGGAGGTAAGTGCTCGCTGATTGCGGCGCAGGCGAATAGGCAACCATTTAAGTTGAGAACGTAAGGCTGACACGTGATCATACTTACGGAGATTAAAAATGAATCGAATGCAGTTATTAAGAAGGCGGTCTAGTTTATTGAGAAGATCTGCATTCAGGTCGAAATAACATACATCACCATAGTCAATTATTGGGATTATTAAGGACTGCATGAGAGTTGTTTTGGTGTTAGGTGGTAGGAAGTTTTTGAGTCGATATAACGTTCGCATGTTTCCAGTTACCCTCTGGCTGACATAAGTAACTTGAGCTTGCCAATCAAGGGTCGAATCGATGAGCAAGCCCAGATCTTTGACTACGTTGCTGAACGGGAGGACTGAGCCATTGAACACAATCGGTGATATTGAAGTAGTATCGATTCTACTTATCATGCGTTTGCTACCCACTATAATCGCCTGACATTTAGTTGGGTTAACTGATAAGCCAAACCTCATTGACCAGAACTGTATGATCTCTAAATCCCTGTTAACTTCGTCGATGGCTCGCGCTATGTCCTCCACTCTTGCTTGCGAATACACTTGCAGATCATCAGCATACAGGTGATACGCACTCCGAAGTTGTTGAGTTATGAGGTTAATAAATATTGAAAATAAGAGAGGGGATAAAATGCCGCCTTGAGGGACGCCAGCGCGGAGGTGGCACCAACTTGACGTCGAGTCATCAACACGAACACACTGCTGTCGCCCCTGAAGATAAGTGGAGAACCATTCCAGTACCTCGGAAGGCACCCCAAGATATGTAAGGATAGATAGGAGGATTTCATGACTGACGGTATTGAAGGCATTTGAGAAGTCAACTAAAACTAGTACTGTAACTTTGGTATCCTCCATGCCCCTCCTAATATCGCCAGTCACTTTAAGGAGAGCGGAGACTGTACTGTGACCGGCCCTAAAGCCGGATTGCAGAGGGCTTAATAGCTGGTTGGTGTGAACAAAGTGTGCGAATTGCTTATGAACACAGGCCTCGAGTACCTTAGACAGAAAGGGAAGAATAGAGATAGGTCGAAAATGTTCAGGGAGTGTAGGATTGTTTTTTTGGGAAGAGGAATGATATAAGCCTTGCGCCACAGCGAGGGGAAAGTTCCGGAATCAAGAGAGAAATTTATTATATGGGTGATTGCTAGAAGAATGCTGTCGAGTATGGTGACAATCATGCGACGGCTAATACCATCACATCCCACGGCATTAGAATGGATAGATAGGATAATCTTCTTGATATCTTCGGGAGGCACTGGAGAAAATTCGAATGAGTTGGTGGTAGGACTGGTGAGACTAGATATGTATTTCAGAGTTTGACACTTAGTTTGAAGATCCAGCGGAGGTGTAGATGAGAAATGATCGTTGATATCATTCAAACTAATTGTCTTATTGAACACTTGATGTTGTTTTTTACCAATACCTAGAGTACCAAGAAATTTCCAGATACTAGAAGAGGAAGAAGGCTCAATATTTTGTAGAATATGTCGGCGTTTAGCGTTACGTATCACCTGATTGCATCGATTCCTTGCAACTTTGTAAAGATTCCAATTATCTTCGCAGCGGTTACTTTTGAACCGAAGAAATGCTTGATCCCTTCGTTTCATGGCTGCACGGACCTCACTTGTCATCCAAGGTGCCGGAGTCCGTTTTAACTTAACTGACTTAATGGGAGCGTGGACGTCATACAGTTTGACAATGGTGTCGTTGAAAATGATTATTTTGTTATCCACGTCTGTAGTAGCTGCCATATTCGTCCAGTCTATCGCAGCAGCATCTGCATTTATTTCTTCGACATTCAATCTTCGGAAACTGCGAATCTGTACAATTTTAGGAGGTGATTTGGGAGGTTTCAGGATATATGAGAGGAAAATTAAGTCGTGATGGGAAAAGCCAGGAGCGGAGAGTTGACCATGGGATGAGACAAGGTGTGGGGCAGAGGTGAGGATTAGATCAAGCCAGGTGTCCTGGTGCTCAATATTGTGATGAGTGGCTTGAAGCGATAGGACATGGAGATTGGTTGCTTGGATAATATGAAGCAGACTGTGTGTTCGAGGAGAGTTCAGGGCTAGGAGGTTGGTGTTAAAATCTCCCATGATGATGTGATGCGAGTGTTCAGACCCTAAAGATTCCAGAACTGTTTCCAGACTGGAGAAGTAGTTAACAGTTGGAGGGCAGTAAACCACACCTAGAATGACCTTAACTCCCTTGACACAAACCTGTAGGAAGAGATATTCTGCGCTGGTAGAGTGATCGGAAGAGGAAGAAGAGATAATTTTATAAGGTAAGACGTTGCGAAGGTAGATAGCAACGCCACCACCTCTTCTATCTGAACGGTCATTGCGGATAAGTTCAAAACCAGGAAGAGCATATGCGGTGGAAGGTAGGTGGGGTTTGAGCCAGGTCTCTGAAATCAGGATGGCATGAATGTTGTTATCAGAGAAGGTCTCAGTTAAGTCACTAAAATGGCTAGGAACACTTTGAGCGTTTATGTGACAAACATTTAAATAAGGACGCGATTGAGTACGAAATATTTGTCGCACTTGATCACCCAGAGTCTCTGTTAAGGAACTGAAACTGACATCCTCTGAAGAGTCATCGGCAGAAAAAAATACATCGACGTCATCGTCGATCATAGGTGTACTTTAAAAAAAATAAAAAAATGAATACCTATGGAATTACCACTAAAATTAAATAAAAACGTAATAAAAATCTAAATGAAAATTAACCAGATCGTATTTCCACACCACCCGCCAGCAGGCACACATACAAAAATAATAATTCTTTATAAACTTTAGTGACATTGTGACAAAATATTGAAAATGTTCAACAAACATATTTACAAAAATAAATTATATATCCATTCTATATAACAATACAAATATATAATTCATTCTTGCAAACATAATTTTAATAATCAGGGATTACAGAAAAGAGAAAAGACAGAAAAAAATAAAACAACCAAACAACGAAAACAGACATACCCTCACAACTACTACCCACATATAACACGTTCCGAGCATATCGGAACATAATAATATATTACAGTAATCAGTTGTCACAAATTATTATTGTAAAAATAAAACATGAAGGTATTTTTAATGTAAACAAAAAGCGAGAACTAAGAATGAAGGCTTATGTTTTGAGTGAAACAAATTGATACTGCTAGGCTGACGCAATCGTGAGAAAGTTACTAAAAATAAATGATGACAGTTGCAGTATGGTTTAATGTCGCCGTGAACTTTTAGTGTTCGTGCTCGTACTTGCTTTAGGTGGCGATGTTGTCTTGGGGTATTTTGCAATGAGAGGCTTCAGGTCGTCCGGTGATGTTATTTTCTGGCGGCTATTATCGGAGGGCTTGACGACTATGGTGCCATCTTGTGTCCAGCAGGCCGACATGCCAAAATGTTGCCTAGCCATGCCGAAAGCCGCCTGTCGAGTTCGAGTCAAAAACTCTCTTACCGTGAAGCCGGAACCCTTTAGCGTCGTCTTCGCCTTCCAAACAGCAGCACGAACTTCCTCCGTAGAGAACCAAACCAGCACCGGTCGACGACGTTCCTTAGAAGGGGTACCAATGCGATGACAGGCTCCGATGCTGGTTGCTGTGACATCCCTAAGACCCATCCGCTGGTTAAGGATGTTCAGCAAGGTTTTAGAGCAATCCTCCTTGATAGCTTCAGGCACTCCGAGAAATACTAGTGCCTTACGTCTATGGCGTGTCTCAATGACATCTACCATTTTGGCACACTCATTAATCTGTTTGCGCAGCAGACCCATCATAGTAAACATCAGCTCTCGGAATGCTCTGAACTCCTCGGATACTCGAGCTACAGTTTCCTTTGAGTTTCCACCAGACTGCAGTTGTGCTTCTAGCTGAGCCATTCTCTTGGAGAAACTCTCTTCCAGACTACTCTGAGCCTCTTGGATGTCAGCGAGCTGAGACATAGTGATGAAGGATGTTACTGACAGTTGTAAGGGTTTTTTTTGTTGATGAAATATAAATCTGTGTAAATAGGCTGGCAGGTGGTTTAAAACTTACATCAACATATGTACAGTACAGTAACTGTAAGTGTTATATAAACTATTCACTTGTTTAGTTCAATTTGTACTTATATAGGTATAAAATATTTTTTCACTTAAGAGCTTTTATAAAATATGTGTTTACTTTTCTAACACCTACCCACGAAAAACGTTACTAAAGGTACGATCCCCCCTAATTAACTTATGTCCAGTTCCTATATTTGAAAAACGATTCATTCTACGAATAGTAGTATATTATACGGGGCGTAAGCTATAAAAGACAAATTAAGGAACGGTATTTACGACTCGTAGTCGGTTGTAGAAATTTTTTACACGATGACGATTCGTTAAATATAGGAACCGGGCATTAATGCACACGACTGCACGGTTGGCCGAGTGGTGTCAGCGGTCGCCATGCCGCTTGCTACTGCGCCAAGTGTCGTGGGTTCAAATCCCACGCGGTACCTACAACAGTTTGTGTGATCCACGAATTGTTGTCCCGAGTCTGGATGTTCTTTGTGTCCGTTTCATGTATGTTTGTAAAGTCCCCCACGACACAGGATGTTTATTCCTAATGTGGGAGTTGTCTTTTTTAAATAAAAAAAAATAAAAAATAAAATGACTTGCACCACACATAGAAATGTCAACATGCCACTCCAAAGTCCTTAGTGTGCTGTCGTCCGTTGAATCCTCCCAAGAAGCAGACGAAAAAAAGACTTAGTTTTATGTGACCTGTGTGGTGCGAAATAATTACCCAATACTCACGAGTCCAAGACGAGCAGTAAGTGGTGCGAGGCGTGAGCAGCCACACAACACCTTGCAGCGGAATGTGAGTGGGCCCCCGCGCGGTCCAGCCGGCGGCGCAAGCTGCACATGGCCGCGTAACGACTGAGCACGCGGAGAGTGCCCTGATAACCATTGCCGACACATTTTAGAACATGACTTACTTTATGACATTCTGATATGAAAATTACTCGTATTATTTCGTGGGAGAGCCATGCTTCGGCATGAATGGGCCGGCTCGACCGGAGTAATACCATGGCCTCACAGAAAACCGGTGTGAAATAGCGCTTGCGCTGTGTTTCACCGAGTGAGTGAGGATACCGGAGGCCCAAACCCTAATCCCTACCTTATCCCCCTCCCCTTCCCCTAAAGGCCGGTAACGCACTTGTGACGCCTCTGGTGTTTCGGGTGTCTGTGGGCGGCGGTAATCGCTTACCATCAGGCGATACGTCTGCTCGTTTGCCCCCTATTCAATAATAAAAAAAAAAAAGAAACTTTAACTTTTACAGCAGGACCTAGCAGAAAATATTCTGGCGTATCAGACTGGAATTAGAATTGCTGATTCCAGAATTATAACTACTAGATCAGACTTGAATCCTAAACGAAAGCTTGATCAGTGTGGGACGTCTGACTTAATATTGGATTTCATTACTAAACAGCAGCATCTGTAATGTCGTGTTTCGTTGGTGAGTGCGAGACCGGAGGCCCGATAATGCAGAAGCATCACTAGGCAGCCATGGTGTAGGTCACCATGCTGCATTGTCTGCATTCGCAATGAATATGGTTTTTTTTTTTTTATTGAATAGTGGGCAAACGAGACGTATCACCTGATGGTAAGCGATTACCGCCGCCCATGGACACCCGCAACACCAAAGGCGTCACAAGTGCGTTGCCGACCTTTGGAAGATGGGAAAGGGAATGGGGGGAGAGGTTGGGGTATGGGCCTCCGGTATCCTCACTCTCTCGGTGAAACACAGCGCAAACGCTATTTCACGCCGGTTTTCTGTGAGGCCGTGGTGTCACTCCGGTCGAGCCGACCCATTCATGCCGAAGCATAGCTCTCCCACGGTCACGGTGACCACTACTCTTGGATTCTGCTTATGCTTTCCATCAGGCAGAGTCAAGTTTTTTTAACTGTGGTATTCCAATTGTATACATAAAATTTGTAAGTTATGTCCATTACTGACCTGATAAACTCCTTCCCTCATTTTATCCATTAAAGCATTAAGCGCAGCTGCTACGCGTGCAACATGCGATAGATCAGAGTAGTGCGAATCCAGTTCTGCTTCAAGAGCCGGATGCCACAGCTGCCAGGTAGAGGTACGATCTCCACAGACCATGGAGGATGGGGGACCGACAGCCGCTGCGTAATAACCCTAAAGAAAGTAAATTTCAGGATTAGAAATTTCCAGAAGCTCAGTTGTCACATATTTGCAGATCTTCATTAACGTACCCCGTAACTTGTTAATAGTTTATTTACACTACATATCGCACGGCAGGCGAATACCCACCGTTCTGAATTTCAAACTTTTGTACCATGACAAGTTAAAAACCATGACAATATATTAGAGATTTTTATGGTATTGAGGGCAAATGAATGCGTAGTGTCACCACCCCTATGGATCCTATGGGTGTCGTAAAAGGCGGCCAAGGGAGAAAACGAGGTAGAACAATATCTTTGCATAGGGAAGGAAATCTTGAAACAACCAACAATAAATACCAAGAAAAATATATAAGAAATAATGTATCTAAAATTTGCTATCATTATATATAATTTCCATAAGGTAGAGTTGAATCCTTTTGGCAGGCTTATATATCCATACTTCACTTTATCTATAATTATAAATGTAAATGTAAGTTGATTGTTACGCTTTCACGCGAAAACTACTTAACCGACCATCATGAAATTTTGTACATATTTTTTTTGGCGGTATCAGAAATAACATAAGATACTTTTATTAAATGCGAGCGAAGCCTTGAGTGAAAGCTAATATATTATACATGTGAAAGTAACTCTGTTTGTCTGTCTGTCCCGCTTTCACGGCCAAATTGATGCACAGATTTCAAAGAAATTTGTCATGGAGATATTTTAATTCTTGAGGAAGGATATAGACTACTTTTAACCGCGATAACCGACCTTTAGCAGTCCACTGTCAAAGGCTGTTCATATGATGATGTTGATGAGCAAACAGGTCCCTTGATGATATAAATAACTACCGCGGGCCAGAAACCTCTCGCAATTTAAAAATCACAAATCATTTTTTTTTTTTTTTTATAGACAACTCCCACATTAGGAATGAACATCCTGTGTCGTGGGGGACTTTACAAACATATTTGAAACGGTCACAAAGAACATCCAGACTCGGGACAACAATTCGTGGATCACACAAAGTGCTGTAGGTACCGCGTGGGATTTGAACCCACGACACTTGGCGCAGTAGCAAGCGGCATGGCGACCGCTGACACCACTCGGCCAACCGTGCAGTCAAGTTGCCTCCTAAATTGATATGCAGTGACTAAAACAATATCCCACTCACTCCCTGGGCACTTGAGTAATGCAGTAAAGCCATCGGATGCGTCAGCGGGATCCTGGTAGTGTAGGCCGCAGGATTACATCCTTCGACCCTGACTCCAAGCATTAGTTTTGCTTCAGCTTCGCCAGCCCCCACGCGGACCATCACCCAGGCTGCTCCTTCGACGATGGCCAAACGACGATCCTGGGTAGTTTGAGGTGCTGATCCTTTAAAATAATAATAAATAAATAAATATTTCGGACATCTAACACACAACGCCATCTAGTCCCAAGCTAAGCAGAGCTTGTGTTATGGGTACTAGACAACTGATATAAATACTTATATACTTTTTTTTTTCATGAATTTCTAGAATTATATTTTGTATTATATAAACCTTGTGTATAAATACGACTGTAAAGTAAATTTTATAATGTCAGCATCAAGTCTTCTTTTCTTCTGTGCGGATGTCCCCTCGGATATCACCTCCTGGTGGCATATCGGACTCGTACCACTAAAACTAAAACCGCACGTCTCGGGCACTAGATGCCGGGGAAGGGCCTCCGGTATCCACACTCACTCGGTGAAACTCAGCGCAAGCGCAGTTTCACACCGATTTTCTGTGAGGCCTTGGTTTTACTCCGGTCGAGCCAGCCCATACCTGCCAAAGCGTGGCTCTCCCATTTTCACAATATCTGTACGAAGGTTGTCTGGAAGAGATCGCCGTGAGCAATTAAACCACCTATTGCAATACCAAATGTAGTTTTTCATGTAGTTTTATCTGTAATTTGTTTTTATTTTTTTTATTGAATAGGTGGCAAACGAGCAGACGCATCACCTGATGGTAAGCGATTACCGCCGCCTATGGACAGTATTGACACCCACAACACCAAAAGCGTCACAAGTGCGTTGCCGACCTTTGGGGGATGTGGAGAGGGAATGGGGGCAGGAGTTGGGGTATGGGCCTCCTCACTCACTCGGTGAAACATAGCGCAAGCGCTATATCACATCGATTTTCTGTGAGGCCGTGGTATCACTCCGGTCGAGCCGGCCCATTCATGCCGAAGCGTGGCTCTCCCACAGTAAGTTTATACTTCAGTGGTGTTCAATAAAGTTGTATAAATAAATACAAAAAAATGAATAAGTGTTTTCAGTTTATAATTGAAAAGAAACTTTAAAGGATAATAATTATGTCAAAGTACTGCTATTTTTGTGCCCTATTTGTATATACATATATAATTAAATAGCAAAACAAAGTAGCGGTCATGCACGAATCATATCAGCAGTAGGGTTCTGCATGCCTATTATAAAGAGTTATAGAAGATATTACCGTTAAATACACGGTTGAAACGGTTGAGACTGATGACAAAGTTTATTATGAAACAGAAATAAAAACCAGCAAACTGGTAAGTGAATACAGCTTTCCATGGAGACCTGCAACTCAACCTGATTTTCTACGCGATAACGACCAGGATAGACTGTGATATAACTTCAGTCTACTCGATCAAAATCTATACTAATATTGTAAAGGTGAAGAGTTTGTTTGTTTGTTTGAACGCGCTAATCTCAGGATCCGCTGGTCCTATTTAAAAAATTATTTCAGTGTTGGATAGTCCATTTATTGAGAAAGGCTATAGGTACATATCATCACGCTACTACTAATAGGAGCGGAGCAGCAATGAAGAATGTTTCAAAAAAGGGGGAAAATTTTCACGCTACGGGCAATTGAAGACGCAAACGGGGTTGCGTAGGTCAGCTAGTAGTGTTATAATTGAAGGTAAAATCAACGTCATTTTTACCTTCTAAGTAATTAATAATATAGTTCATGCATCTGTAATCCGTTGATAACTGAACCCTAAAAAATATCTACTTCAATATTTTAAGCTTAAAAATATTTTTCCATTCAATACGAGAAAGTTGATCCCTTGTTCAAAACTTTTTACTTTTTCTTGTTTCCCAATACCGGCACAGATACAAAATGAAGTTTTGTGTTTGCCTCGGCGAACTTATAAATATAGAAGTCTCAAGTTTTTACGCAATCTGTGACGGACAGACGAAGGGCCTGTAGAATGTATTATGTATTTGTTTTATCTGTATCTATATCTTGTATCGATACAGTATCTGTTTCTGCATACTAGTGTAGAGAAAGGCGTGCCGATATTATAGGGTTGCCTCGCTAAATAATTTAAAAGAATATACATTTTCAGGGTTATTTGTGTTTTTTAAACTGAATGAAGCTGTGTTTCACCGAGTGAGTGAGGATACCGGAGGCCCATACTCCAACCCCTCCCAACATCCCTCTTCCCATCCCCCAAAGGCCGGCAACGCACTTGTGACGCCTTTGGTGTTGCGGGTGTCCATGGGCGGCATTAATCGCTTACCATCAGGTGATACGCCCACTATTTAATAAAAAGAAAAAAATTAAAAAAAATTTAGGGTACCGTACCCTAATGGTGAAACCAGGAAGGACCCTATTACTAAGATTCCACTATACGTCTGGCTGTAAGTTTTATATGATAGTGATATCTTTATGATTAACATCTGATCGTAACATTACTTTTGAAAATGCTTGACACTCAGTAAAGTTTATTATTATAGAAGCCGGCCTCGGATCTCAAAGTAAGAAACAAAAAAGATTAATTGAGAACTGAGCAAGTTGGACATTTGACTAAAGTCACAGCATCAATCCACGTCTATTTTATTTCTTAACACACATTTTAATATCAAGCTCAATACACCCCTTAATATTTTTAGAGAAAAAAGCTCGAGGGACTAGAGTGAAATATGAAGACTTACATTTTTTTAATAAATTGACCAACCACTCGGCACTGAACGGACAGAATGAATAAATGAAATATGCAGAGCAGTAGAACTACTACGAGTTACTATGCTTACAATAGTTCGCCTCTATATAGTTATACTATCAACACAAATAAAAAAAAAATAAGTGTAAGTTATGCATATGAAAGTATTTATCGTACGAACTTATATCGAAAATCATTTTTTTAAATGTTTGTCTGTCTGTCTGTCAGTTTGTTTGTCCCGATTTATCTCTGGCTCAGTTAGTTTCGGGATAAAGCTATAAATATTATATAAAAGCTTGTCCTCATAAGTCTTTGTATAAAAAATTGATAACTCAGTAATGGGTTTATTAAATAAGATAGAATAAGAAATATGAATTCATCAAAAAAATGATATAAAAGATAATATTTTACTTTAACGGATGATGAAATTTAGAATGTTTTATGTAAATGTGGTATTTCACATAATTTAGTAAAAAAGTATTATGTACCGAAGTCCAAGAATAAAAAAACCGACCAACAAAAAAAATGTGATGGATGTCGTAATAGAGGATATGTCAGGGAATAATCACCGAACTGGTAAATGTCACATTAAAATGAAAACGAGAAAATTACACCGACCCCTTATAAAGTTAGAAAAAATCATAACAAGGAGATATGAGTGTATTACCTATACTATAAGTATTTTTTTTTATGGAATAGGTGGCAAACGAGCAGACGCGTAGTCCTAGAATTCCGGCAACGCACCCGACAACCCGGACCCGGACACCGACAACACCAGAAGCGTCACAAGTGCGTTGCCGGCCTTTGGGGGATGGGATGTGGATGTGGGGAGGGGTTGGGGTGTGGGCCTCCGGTATCCTCACTCACTCAATGAAATACAGCGCAGGCGCTGTTTCACACCGATTTTCTGTGAGGCCGTGGTATCACTCCGGTTGACCCGGCCCATGCATGCTGAAGCGTGGCTCTCCCACGGTATAAGTATATAAAATATATTTACATGTATGTGGTTTTTTAGCTAGCTTCGTATCAATACTTTAATGATTGCAGTGTTCCTAACTACAGATACTATAGCTACACAAACTATCGAAGTTCGTGGTAAGACCTAGCTGGAAATATGGACGCTACGTTTATTGTGTCTAGTGTTATTTTGTTTAGGTTTTCATAAGACGTACACGAAATAATTATCATTGTATATGAAGTAAGAGAGGAATGAATTCCTTTGGCGCAATCACTATGTGTGAAACAAGATGATTATGTGTGTGTGACGAGATGTTTTATCAGTAATTGGACTGATTACACTTGTGTGCATATTTTTGAGAGGTAAAGCGCGGTCATGTTACCTATTTTTTAAACGTTTTAACTAGTTTTGGGTTTTATTTTTATTGTCTTTACTGTCCTTATTAAGGGAGTGTATATTTTTCCGATCTCTCTTTGATATTAGTATATAGGTAAGTGTTTGTCGCTTAAAATTTTAGTTTTGATTTAACAAATATGAGAGGAAATTAAGAAAAGGAAAGAGAGAACTTCAAATACTAAATATTAATTGTCCCAAGACTTGGATGAAGTTTTAAAAGAGTATTATTTATGTAAAACATTTGCAATGTAGAGCATAGCTTAGCATAATGCCAGATATTCTGCTTAAATCACACAACACCATCTAGTCCTGAGCTAAACAGAGCTTTTAAACAACTGATATAAATATATAATAATATATACTATTTTGTAAATACGTTCATATTATACATAGAAACACAGAAACTTCGCAACATACAAAATTTGGTTCGACCCGGGCATCGAACCCGAGACCTTAGCAGCAGCACAGCACAGCAGTCACATACGCTACCACTGCGCCACATAGTGTTGCAATCATTCACAGTACACAACTTTTGGCAGTAGTAGCTAAGTAGTGCAGCAGATGTTCCCAGTTGTCACATCGTCGTGAACGCTACCACTGCGCTACCGAGGCAGTATAAAGATAAATTAGAGACACGTGTATATATAATAGTATTGAATTTCTACGTCAAACGTTCGAACTCCCAATATTAGCAATATATTAACAAGAGAGTGGAATCAAAGTGAGAAGTTTCGCCCACAGAGACAAACTGTACCCAACGCTCAATATGTACTGACAAAGTTACTAAATACAGTATTTCTCTTGATAATCCTGCAAAGTATTTCTGTTAGTAATAAGTATTGGAATTCAGAGATATTGTTTAGTAACTAAATTGTTGTCTGATGTTTGGTTCAAAGTTTACATAGATTCATCCTGAGTTAATTTCTAGAGTTAATAGTGATGTTACAGCCAATTTTTTGAATTAAATTAGAGCAATAACATTCACAAAAGATAGGGGGGAAGAGGAAATCCGAGAATATCAAAAACTCCGAAGCCGGGCCGGGTCGCTAGATATAAATAATTTACACTCAGACACACGTGGTCATCTCACAATTTATTTGTATTGGATAAGACTTAAACCACGATCTTTGACTTAGCAGTCAGAATCTTATTGATCCTGAAAGTTTATGAGTTTATATATGAAATCCTGTATACGAGGATCAATCAAAATAAATAGACGCATTATAAAATATGGCTAATACAATTTCGGATACCAGAAACAACAAAATACACTTAGTTAAACTGTCGGGAGTGCAGCAATTTGTCTTCAAAATGTTGTGGTACCAGCAGTGGCGGAAATTTCAATTAAAACTTCTGCCACGCTCTAATTATATGCATTATGGAAATACGCATAGGTACACATATCATAAATACACATACAAAGTTGTATCTTAACTTATACGTAAAAATAATTATAAAGGCTTTTTACGTACACAGAACACACATTTTGGCAGAAGAAATATAACTTACTAGCTGACCCACGCAACCTCGTTTGCGTCTTCTATTGCCCGTAGCGTGAAAATTTTCCCCCCTTTTTGAAACATTCTTCATTGATGCTCCGCTCCTATTAGTACTAGCGATAGCGATGATGATAGACTCGTATAGCTTTATAGCCTTCCTCGATAAATGGACTATCCAACACTGAAAGATTTTTTCAAATCGGACCTGCGGTTCCTGAGGTTAGCGCGTTCAAACAAACAAACAAACTCTGCAGCTTTATAATATTAGTTTAGAAGTATAGATTTAGAACCACTTCTGGAGTGATTCTGACTGTGTTTTCTGTTTCTGGGTGTAATTTATCCAAACACTATCTTTAGCCTGCGGCTCCGCCCGCGTCAATATCGATGATCGCGTTAAAAAAATTAATGTCCTTTCTTAAGAATCAAAGTATCTCCATGTCTAGTTTAATTCAAATCGGTGCAGCGGTTTAGCCGTGAAAGCACAAAAACAGACAGCCAATTACTTTCGGATTTATAATATTAGTATAGATTTATAAATACTTAAAACATTTACCGACCATTGTAAAGATATAATACAAGACATCCCTAAGAGCCTCGTTAACAAATACCGAACAAGTTCATAATCTATTAGGTAAGGGAATGTTATGAAATTCCTCGATAACTGTACAAGCTGATAACATAGTTTTAAATGTATTTCTAAAACATAAACATGTACCGCGTCTCATTAAGCCACAGTTAAAATCGAGAGATATTCCTTCTTGGAGGGATTTTGATACAAACGTATTGTACGTTTGTATAACGGACACCCAGACTCAAAACAACAATTTGTGGATCACACAAAGTGTTGTACCGCGTGGGATTTGATCCCAAGACACTTGGCGCAGTAGCAAGCGGCATGGCGACCGCTGAAACCACTCGGCCAATCGTGCAGTCTTGACATACAAATAAAATATTGAATATAGCTAAATCCTTATTAAACCAAAACAGTACAAATTCAATTGCCAAAAGAAATTTTAACGTTTGCAGATATTTATTTTTTGATCTTTTCTTACAGCCCGTACTTTTATTGCATCGATCGTTAGGGTCAAGTATAAGAATGAACTCTCTATAAAAAACTTGATAAATCAAATGAGAGAAAATCGTGAAATTTTAAATTATTTTAATTATTTACAAAAAATGGTAGTCTTATTGTTAGCTGAAGTTATCAGTTACTCAAAAAATTAGCCCCATGTTTTGAAAAAATTGTAATTCAAACTCAAACTCAAACTCAAATCATTTATTTCCATAGGCCCCAAAAGGCACTTGAACACGTCAAAAATACAAACATAAAAACATAAAACAAAACTCCTAATACTAAATGCACTGAGATGATTTGAATTACCGGAGCTTAGATTGATTTCTATTCAACTCAAAGGTTTAAATTGAAATCAATCCAAGTACCAGCTCCGATGGGTAGTTTAATCGTCTCTCACAATCCCCAGAATACAATTATTAACAGCAGATCATTCATTTAACTTTTTTATTTTATTAAACAGCGCCGTTTTAATTATTTGAAAATTTAGTTTGAGTTTTTTATTTTCAATTCTGGTATAAATCATACAACCCCAAAGTAAACCCCAAAGTAACAGCCCACGGTTTCATTTGACATTTGACTTGACTGCCTCGGTGGCGCAGTGGTAGTGAATACGACTGCTGTGCTTGATGTCTCGGTTTCAAATCCTGGGTCGTCGGACATCGGACCAAATGTTTGTGTAATTTACAAATATTTGTTTCGGAGTTTGGGTGTTTTCTATGTATAATATGTATGTATTTACAAAAAAAAGTATATATGTATTCATATCAGTTGTCAAGTACCCATAACACAAGCTCTGCTTAGCTTGGGACTAGATGGCGTTGTGTGTGAGATGTCCGAAATATTTATTTATTTAATGTCGTACTGTCATATCCCCCTTGTATTTTATTTATTTTTATTCCTCTGTAAATATTTTTTCTAGATGAATTTAACTAATATTTACATCACTACTTTTTACTTATCAAAAGGCAACGCACTGGGAATGATTCCTGGGTCGCAGGGGACTTTACAAACATACATGAAATGGACACAAAGAACACCCAGACTCAAAACAACAATTTGTGAATCCACAACACTTGCCGAAGTAGGGAACGGCGTGGCGACCGCTTAACTACTAGGCCAAACGTGCAGTGACTATAGTTCAGGAAAATAACACCAAACTTCTCCTTAAACGAATGATACATATTTGAAGAATGCGAACGCCCTGAGACGATAACAATACGTAGTAATTGTACACAAGATTAATTGTAAGGTTGAGTTATAATTAGGAAAGTACAAGTGGCGGCCTTATCGCCCGGCGGCAATCTCTTACGGGCAACCATTGGATGGAGAGAAAATATAATAAAAATATATTTTTGTCAAAAAGGTAATAAAACATCGGCACAAGTGTATCAAGATACCAATCTTGAGAATGTAGTTAGGCCTCTTAACAATACTATGTTCAATAGTCAAGAATGGTCCTTCTATCACGTCTGCTCGTTTGCCACCTAAATCATAAAAAAGGTTATAAAAATGCTACTCAAAATCACTGTTCCACGCGGACGAAGTTGCGGGCTTGACTTATAGCCCTATGTCCCCTAGATGGGGCAGAGGGCGTCCACAGCATGCCGCCATCGCGTTCGGTCGTGAGCTTCGCGTTTTAGCTCGCTCCACGTCTTCCCGACCTTCTTCGTCTCGTCTGCAACTGTACGCCGCCAGGTCTGTTTGGGTCGGCCACGTTTTCGTTGAGGATTCCTATCGAGCGCCTGTTTGGCAATATGATCGGAATGCCTACGGAGTGTGTAACCAATCCAGGTCCACTTGCGCAGTTTGATCTGCTTGGCAGCGCTTCATGAGGTCTTCGTTGGAGATTCTCTCGGGCCAGTAACTACAGAGAATTCGGTGAAGACAACGGCTTACGAAGACCTGGAGCCGGTGCGAGATATCCTTTGTTGAACTTGGTTGTACGAAATTGCGGGCATTGCTAATATTTAATAAGATGTGGCACCAATAGAATAGAACTCACCTCTTTCCAAATAGCAGTAGGTGTAGGGCTGAGCGCGTGCCGCGGCGCGCGCCGGCAGAGCGCGAGCGCCGCCCCCGCGAGCCTGAGCACAGCGCGCGATCAGCTCCACCCACCGCTCCACCACCTTGTCTCTGCTCACACAAGGAACAGACACCCCACTCATATACTTCATACTTATACAGGTAACTTAACTACCTAAGATGGTGCACATGAGTTTCTCACCAGCTCTTCTCACGAATGCAATACGGAGCTGGTACTTGGATTGATTTCAATTTAAACCTTTGAGTTGAATCGAAATCAATCTAAGCTCCGGTAATTCAAATCATTTCAGTGCATTTAGTATTAGTACCTTTTATCACTGAATTGATTACTTGAGTTTTGTTTTATATTTTGATGTTTGTATTTTTGACGTGTTCAAGTGCCTTTTGGGGCCTATGGAAATAAATGATTTGAGTTTGAGTTTACCTCATTCATCTAGCGGTTGCAGTATGCGACTGCCAATGAAGAGGTTTCTTTCGAGATTGAGTTTTTCTGATTATATAAATACTTAATAACAGCTCGGAGTCTGTTTGGAAGTTGGGGTCTGAATTCTGAGTGTATGTACACTCAAGCAAGCAAGTCTACTGAAACTGCAACTCTTTAGCTTGTATCAGTTGAAGTTACAAAAAATCAATCAATTTATTGTCTGACCTGCATAAATACCCAGCGGGTGTCAGAAATTCCTCCCATCTATCGGCCTCTCTGCCCAGAAGCTGTATACGTCCATAGCCGACTGGTCCATCTTGGAGCCGACAATCTTCTCCAGCATTCAAAGGTGGAATAGAATCCAATGTTACCAGATATTCCAGAGAACGAGAACGCATCTGTTGGAGAATTTATTAAGTTTAACGAAGTGACTATTCGTGCAATAAATATTACGTTGTATTTTACAACAATTAAGAGGCACTAAGCTACAATTGTGCCTCAGTATGGAGGAACAATGTAGATAGTGACTGAGAAAATAGATTTGTTCTCTCGTGAATTAGTAAATTAAAAATTAGTTCTTAAGTGAACCGATTTTCTAGTTTGTTTTCCCTAATCTATCCTCATAAGCAAACTCTCTTTCCGTTGCATTCTATTTTCAGTAATTACCAAATCTCGCGAACAATTTTCAAGTGATATATTCAAGGCGAACACGTTTGTTCATAGATAATGATATGAAAATGGCAAGAAAAAGCTTGAAAATCTACAATACGCCTAAGTGGAACTTTTGAAAATAATTATAAAGCTTATATTGTTAATCTGTTTAGTGTAACATTGAAAAAATTCATTACTGATACTCGTACTTATTAGTATATTTTAATTTTGGGTGTTCTTATTTTCTATTTACATGTTTTGCGGGTCAATGCGGACTACAGTACACCGGGATTACTGGTCCTCTTTGAGGAGGCCTTCGTGCTATAATAATGTTTTTTTTAAAGATCACTCCCGCTTTAATAATATACATCCTCTGTCGCGTGGAACTTTACAAACATACAATAACGGACACCCGGACTCAATACAACAATTTGTGTATCACACAAAGTATTGTCCCATGTGGGATTTGAAACCACGACCAAGTGTCGTGTGCACAGTGGAAAACGGTGCACTCAAAAATTTCATAAGGTCGAAGAGGAGGCTTTCCTATTGTTATTAGGATCGTTGATAAATTCAAGTCATAATTTGTGATCTTCGTATCCTGCTTGTGAAACTCTTTTTTTAGAAGCGGACAGCAATAGCACAGAAAACCGGTGTGAAATAGCGCTTGTGCTGTGTTTTACCGAGTGAATAAGGATACCGGAGGCCCACACCCCATACCCTCCCCCATTCCCTCTCCCCCATCCCCAAAGGTCGGCAACGCACTTGTGACGCTTTAGGTGTTGCGGGTGTCCATGGGCGGTGGTAATCGCTTACCATCAGGTGATGCGTCTGCTCGTTTGACCCCTAAACAATAAAAAAAAAATAGCCTGGTAGTTGTCATTAAACTTACCTTTTTGCCTCTGTGCAATGCTATGAGATGACAGCATCGGAATCGAGGGTCTCTTTGCCCAGCGCCATCTACTATTCGCTGCACTAGATTCTCAACAGTGCTCTCCAGTCCAGTTGAAATTCGTCCTTAATAAATAATTTATTATTTAATTACTGTATTTAATTACCTAGCATATAATTATGTCCATTGTGATTTGGTAGATAATAGCAGTTTATAATATAAATAATTACAAAGAAAAACCTTGAGTGCTAACGGTGAATAATGCAACTGTAAATTTAAACATGTCTGCTTCCGACAACACGTGACATAAAACACTTGTTTCTCTTTAATTCCTTTACCCGTGATTATTGTCGTACCGCGGGTAACGCCGCAGGAAGAAACTAACGAAGCTAGTCTAAAGAAAGTTACTAGAGATACTCCTTATATCATCAGCTAACTAACACTGAAAGTCCCGTCCAAGTCGGTCCAGCCGTTCCAGAGATAAGCTGCAACTAACAGACAGACATAGAGATAATAATTTTAAAAAATGTTATTTTGGTATATGTACCGTGTAAATATACATATGCATCTAGTAAAAAGCGGTTATTTTAATATTAGAAACATACTATATTCAGAATATATATTATTTGTATAGACTATTCATTCATCGATTCTGCATTTATCGATCGAACGTTGACTGGAATCTGTGTACTAAAAAAAATTTACTTTGGCGTGATCCTGCGAAAAAAGTGTAATGTGGAAGCTAATATCAATGCAGTTATAATTATTATGCATGCTTTCATTCATGCATGCATCTATATTTTTTCTGCATGTGGCGACTTCCATCTACCGAAGATACACTGAACTACGAAGTAACGTACTACACGGAGTAACTACAAGTCCTGAATCGCGCAATAAATAGTTCTCGCGCCGATTATCATATATACAACATCCCAACACCAACTGTTGGGCAGTAGCCCACCAGGTATAATCACCTCGCCTGGTCGGAAGATGCTTCCTTTGTGTTGGGTGGAACATGATACCCGTTCCCCCACACTGCAATTAGTATAATTAAAATTTTGTCGCAGAAAGATAATTAATCTGGTCTGATGATCCTTCTACGTGTTTGAGAGGTTTTTATACCTGTTTCCACAATTCCAAGCCAACGACATGGGAAAAATCTTTCAAAACAAAAAAATAAATTTGTGTTTAAACAACATCCATAGAAATTTTAATGCATACCTTTTTGATCTTCCTCCCATAGGGTGTCTACATAGGAGTTGAGTGTTCTAAGCTGATTATAAGTAAACCGGAGTCCAGAAGCAGGCAGACGCAAATCACCGCCCGGAGTTTCGCTCGCTAGTCCAGACGCACCCGAGCCCATTTCTCCTAAGAAATGACAAATAAGATCAATCATTATTTTTTTCTCCTAAACCTTTCTTTTTATTTTATTTTTTTATTGAATAGTGGGCAAACGAGCAGACGTATCACCTGATGGTAAGCGATTACCGCCGCCCATGGACACCCGCAACACCAAAGGCGTCACAAGTGCGTTGCCGACCTTTGGGGGATGGGAAAGGGGATGGGGGGAGGGGTTGGGGTATGGGCCTCCTGTATCCTCACTCACTCGGTGAAACACAGCGCAAACGCTATTTCACACCGGTTTTCTGTGAGACCGTGGTATCACTCCGGTCGAGCCGACCCATTCATGCCGAAGCATAGCTCTCCCACGGTACAAACCTACCTTATAACATTTTCACTATTCCTGCCTAACAAAGTGTTTGAATCTAAATCTATAAATGTTATTTTAATGATTAAAACTACCAAAGTCATAAGCCCTAATTGCACTTGATAAGTACTTATTATAAACGGGGCTCATGCCCCGTTACTATGCTTATTTTTGGGAATTAATTTACGTTATTTTTAGCACTGTTGAAAGTTGTTGTTAATCAGTTTTGCCGTAATCTCTTCATACTAAATATTTCGTCTTATAACTTATTAAATAAATGTAGACTTCATTATCATCATCAGCCTATCGCAGTCCACTGCTGGACATAGGCCTCTCCAATTGCACGTTACTTGGTTCGATCCTGGACTTCTCGCATCCAGCTCCTGCCTACAGTCTTGCGCAAGTCTCTGGCCTGGCCTGTGAACGTCCCACACACGCCGAATCGCGGTATCTACTCAAAAACCTGTTTAGCCCAATGGTTATCGGTTCTACGGCAAACACTAATTCAGTTACTATCTTGTTCATTATTTACATTTCATACTTTATTGTGTTAAAACATTTTTAACGAAAACCAAGTTTAAATGATACCATTAGCATTTTACTATTTTTCCAACAATATCTTGTATGTGAACATCGTTTTACATCATACCAGTTCAATAACAATTGATTGTGTCACATGATTACACGGTCTGCGCGGGCGCATAATGTACCACGACAACAAAATGGCGGCGATAGTCTCACTTCCGCCGGAAACGTTTTATGTGTCGCCGGTCATGCGCACAGGTGACCGTGGCCACAGTTATCTAGAACTGTTTACATGTTTTGGTCTCGTACATGTACTGAACTCCCGAATCTGAGATCACGGCAGGTTATGTATAAATGTGCAGGTTCTTTTTCGTTGTCTATCCATTATATTGTAGTTTTATCGAATAACGAAATTTGAAAAAAAGGTCACCTTTGGTAACTCTGGCACATAGATAATAATAATAATGAACTTTATTTCTCTCACAAGGTTAGTACAATTTTAGTTACAAGGTTATCCAGGTAAAAGGTTTCTAAAATGTTCCTTAGTGACAGCTGGAGTCTTTACTGGGCTCGTAGCCTGTGTGACAGATCTCCAGCACACTCTACGGGCTAGGGCTGCACTTTGCAAATGAAGAAAATCTATGACAGAAAGGAAAGCAGCTCTATTTAGATCGACTAGTAAGCTACAATTGAAAACGTGTTTTTGTGTCAACCTCGCGCCGAACAAGAGGTAGAATTCAAAAATTTATAATATACCTTTACATTGATGACACCATGATTGATGACAAATGGCCTTACACAAATTTATTTATTTTTCATTAAAGAAGGCAAGTCTTCTACCGTAAACAGGGCACATTTAAGAATAAAGAAAGATAATCAGAGACGATAATGGTGGTTTGGGCAATTTAAACTATAGTTTCAAAAGGTCAAAGTCGTATCCCTGTTACTTAAATTGGTGGAAAGTTTGAGCTCTCTAGCTTTTGCGATGTAAACCGCAATTAAATCCCAATTTATATATAAACTCCTGAATCACTCTATCTATTGCTAAACACTGCATTAAATTCCGTTGAATAGTTTATAAGATCTAAGCGAGCAGATACAGATAGACTTTATTATATTCTTTTATTTTACCATGGCAAAGACACTCTTCGGCATGAATGGGCTGGCTCAAAGGGAGTGACACTACGGCCTCACAGAAAACCGGTGTGAAAAAGCACCTAGTAAGTGAGGATACCGGCGGCCCATACGCCAAATCCTTCCCCCATCCCCAAAAAGCCGGCAACGCACTTGTAACGCCTCTAGTGTTGCGGGTGTCCATGGGCGGCGATAATAGTTTACCATCAGGCGATACATCTGACCGTTTGCCCGTATTCCACAAAAAAAAACTACGAAAATATATTTGCAATTGTTCATATAACCAGTCCCTTGAACAAACCGCAGAGAGGTCAACTATTTATAAAACAAAAGGTAATAGAATACAAAATGGCTGCGTTACTTATAATTGAGTAATTATAAACTATAATTAACAACAAACAACAAAACCTGGCCAACACGCAGTTCGTACAGATTATACCCTAAATATATCGCCCGTTACAATATATACCTTTTGTTTTAATCAATAGAAGTTAAATTTGCAATCTTCTATGATTTTTATCTCGTAAAGTATTTATGAAGTATATGACCGCCTTAATAAATCTTTTGTGAAAAGGGTAACTAACTTCAAGGTACCTAAATCGTGAGAGATTACGATAACTTGCATTTTTGATGGCAAACGGGACAAGCAAGCAAACTGGTCCCCTGATAGTAACTTAGTATTACATTCGCGACTGCGACTGCTGTGCTTGAGGTATCAGGCTCGATGCCCGGATCGGGCCAAATGTTTGTATGATCTGCAAATATTTGTTTCGGAGTTCGGATGTTTTCTACGTATAATAAATATATGCAAAAAAGAAATATATATTACCCGCCGGAAATATCTACGCGGCTGGATTGCGCTTCACCTCTCGCTTCCCCACGCATTGCCCCGCCTTCGCCTATCAAGTACCGTTGCCAACGCAAGCGCCGACGCACGTGATTTATTCTTGCTTTCGTAATCTTCTTATTGTTTATTATTTCTCTGTTTAGTGAAATATTAACTCTCTAGTTTGCTAGTTCTCTATACTAGCTCTGCTTAGTTTGGGACTAAATGACGTTGTGTGTTAGATGTACGAAATATTTATTTAAATATTTATTATTATTTAGTTAATATATCATCCACTAACAATTGGGACAATTTAAAGGTAATTCAGAAATAAAACTGATGTGAAGTTGTTTTTTATATCAAATGAATTACGTAGCTAATCGTATTTTGCAATGAAAAACACGAACTGAGGTATTTTTACCGGTGTTTTGTTCATACATTTACTACTTAACACGCTAATAGTCAAACTTAACTATTGACTATACTCATTAAGATTCAGTTTTGAGTCCTCACTAAATAAGTATTTAAAGTAGATTACGTAAGCAGCTTAAAACGATGAATATAGCAGTATATTAATGACTAAGACATATGATCTCTTTAAACACTATCTCTCGACAAGTTGCATCCTAGAAACGTAAATGATAATAGAAATCTAACAAATATATGGGAATGACGTCATCTTAAGTCACGTGCTCAAAACAAAATATTAGCCAATAATACAAGAGATTACGGGCGTTAGCGATTGTAGAAAGACAAGAGGCTTCGCTTCGGCATGCATGGGCCGGCGCGACCGAAGTGATACCACGGTCTCACAGAAAACCATTGTGAACCAGCCTCTGCGCTGTGTTTCACCGAGTAAATGAGGATACCGGAGGATACACCCCCTAAAGGCCGGCAACGCACTTATGACGTCTCTGGGGCTGCGGTAAACGCTTACCATCAGGCGCTACGTCTGCTCGTTTGGTCCCTATTCAATAAAAAAGCAGTCGACGTGAAACACTTGCAACATGGCTAAGGGGTCTGTTTATTTTAGATCAGCAAAGAACTCTAACCGACTTATTAATAAACAAAAATCAATATAGTTTAGCGTGAACTTGTTAAAGTTCTAAAGACGTGCTAGCTGACACGGCAAACGTTGTTTTAACATAAAAAAAAATTTTGAGCTGAATCATCGTTGTCATTTAGAGGTATGAAAAATAGATGTTGGACGATTGTCAGACCTACCCGATAAGCACACGAAAGGGAGGAACGCCGGCGTCGATCGCGGCACTTTTAATGAATCTGCAAACTTACTTAAGGGCGCTAAAGTAATGATTGCACACAGGTCTTTACGGGCTAGACACACCTCTGATTAGTATGCAACTTGTGTATTAATTACTTATTAACACACACAGATATATTACTTTATTTTTTAAGAAAATGGTAAAATAATAATAGTTAAAGCTTTTTTAACATAATTCTACAGAAGGCATCTAGCTCTGACAAGAATAAATGGTTACGTTAACCATATCGCCTTAAGCCAAGGCCTTCTTGTCATTTCGCTAAACAAACAAGAAGCGTAAATATCAGACATTCAATATACACCGTCGTTAACAAATTAGAGGTTGTCCTAACTATCTGTTATTTATAGCTTTTTTATAACAGGTATGTATTAGGTTTGGCTTCCGTCCGCCAGCCGCCTCTCCATCACAATGGGTAACGAATGGCCAGTCATTGTGGTGGCTAATACGACTCATTACCGAACTCTTAATGGATACAGCGACTGATATGTTTCCTGGTATGGTTTTTAGGAGGTAAAGAAATGAGTTGATGAAAAAGTTGTGGGGCTCTGAAAATAAATATCGAGTACGTGGTGTGTGTATTTTTATTACTCTATGTATTCGTCATGTTTAATTTAGAGATTTTGATGCACGGGTGGCCTGCAGTGGTTTAAGCGGTCACCATGCCTTTATCTACTGTATGTTTATTCCCAATAAGGGATTTGTCTTATTTAAATGAAATGAATATATAGGTGTAATGAAAATTATTTTACCAATAAAAACCACATTATTTAAAGGTAGAGCCACGCTGATTTCAGCACGAACGGGCCGGCGTACGTGCTGACGTGTTTCGTTGGTAAGTGTGAGACCGGACGCCCAATAATGTAGAAGCATCACTAGGCCGCCATGGTATGTTCCACCATGCTGCATTGTTGCATTGTCTGCATTCGCAGTGAGTATGGTGACCACCACTCTTGGATTCTGCTTATGCCTTCAATCAGGCGAAGTAGACTCACTTTGGCAGGCCCATACATAAAAATAAAGTGCCATAGACCTTTTTGATCTTCTGATCTATATAACCTTTAAGCCAAAAAATTATTACCGCGATATCCAACACACACATTCAACCGTGGGAGAGCCACGGTTCGGCAAATCGGCCGGCTCGACCAGAGTGAAATAGCGCTTGCGCTGTGTTTCACCGAGTGATTGAGGATACCGGAGGCCCATACCCTTTTTTTTTTTTTTTTTTTTTTATACGTGTGGAAACCCCCTCGGGCCGTCACCCCGCCGGGGTTTGCGGCGGGGCGGTGTGTCGGAATCGAACCGACTAAAACCACACGGTGTGCCAACTCTGCGCCTGAGAAGGGAGGGGTCCGGGATCGCTGTTATTAACGCAAACCGGACCCCTCCCAGCGCCTGCCCGCACAGAAGCGGGCACCGTCTGATGTAAAAATCTCAATTTAGGCGACGCACGGCACACGCGTACGTCGCCCCTTCGCGGCTGGCCACTAAAGCGGATGGACGGGAAAACCCATCCCGTCCATCCGCGGCCACACTCAGGGCGGCATGAGGCGCAGATGGGCGCGCCTCCGCCGCCCGGTTCGCCGGCGGCGGATCGGGTCCGAGTGGAGATCATCCTCCCGGGCCTTCTCCGCCGCCTCCTTCTGCGAAATTACGTCTTCGCAGAAGGATGCGACCGCGGTAAAACTGCTGTCGCTACCGGCCATGGAGCGTATGATGGCCGGTAGCGACAGATCCCCTCCGATGACTGCAGTGAGGGCCCGGCGCTGCTCCGCCCAGGCGGGGCAGAACTCCAGCGTATGCTGGGCCGAGTCCTCACTGCAGTCGCAGTGGTGGCAGGCGGGACTCAATTCCCTCCTAGCGACCGAGTGCAGGTACTTTCCGAAGCAACCATGCCCGGAAAGCACCTGCGTCAGCCGGAAGGAAAGGGTCCCGTGCTGCCGCCCTGCCCACTCGAGGATGACCGGCTGGAGCGCCTCCACGGTGGCAAAGCCAGCGCGTGGAGCCTCCAGCCGGGACGACCAACGAGCCATCGTGGCTCGGCGAGCGGCTTCACGCCATTCGCGTACCTCTTCGGGCGGAGCACGATACCCGTACTCCGCCCGATATTCAGCCGCTCGCCGATAAACTTCGGCGAGCACTTCCGCCTCCAAATCCCACGGGGGTGTTCCGGCCAAGGCGCACGCCGCCTCCGTCGACACGGTGCGGTATCCGCGTATGGCTCTGACCGCCAATACCCTCTGAGGCCGCCAGAGGCGTGCCTTATTCTGGGCGGTCAGAGCCGGGACCCACACCGGTGACCCGTAAAGGGCCATCGACCGGACCACCCCCGTGTAGAGGTGTCTTGTTTCGACGCTGGCTCCACCCAGATTGGGCAAGAGTCGCCCAAGGGCGGAGGCAGCGCCGACCAGCTTTGGGGCAAGCTGTCGGAAGTGCTCGTCGAAGAGCCACCTACCGTCGAGGATCAGGCCCAGATACTTCATCTGGGCCCGAACCGGTACGAGGACCGAGTTGACTTCGATGGAGGCGCCGGGGGGTGGACCACGACGGGGCCCATGGAAAAGCAGGGCCTCCGTCTTGTCAAGGGCCACCCGTAAGCCCAGCGCCTCGATGCGCCCAACCACCAGAGAAACACCCCTGGTGGCCAGGCGCGCCGCCTCTTGGAAGTTGGCCCCCCGAGCTGTGACCAATGTGTCATCGGCGTAACAAATTACGCCCAGCCCGGGGGGCAGACGACTTCGAAGGACCCAGTCGTACCCCACGTTCCACAGGAGTGGTCCGAGGACAGACCCCTGCGGAACGCCGCACGACATGGGTCGCCGTCTCAAGACGCCATCTCGATCCTCGTACACGACGGTACGCTCCTCCAAATAGTCTGCCACCAGCCGCCTCAGGTACTCTGGCACCCCATGATACTGGAGTGCTTCCCTGATGCAGCTGAATGGCAGACTATTAAAGGCGTTGGCGATGTCCAGGGACACCGCCAACACCACGCCGCCACAGCCAACCGCCTTTTCGGTCACGGCCCTAAGGCGCATCACGGCATCGACCGTCGAACGCCCCTCTCGGAACCCGAATTGGGCGTCCGACAGGTCGGGCCCTACCTCGCTGAGATGCTGGACGATGCGGGCAGAGAGAATCCTCTCGAACAATTTGCCCGCCTCGTCCAGCAACACGATGGGCCTATAGGCCGCGACCGAATCGGCTGGCCGTCCCGGCTTCGGCAACAGGACCAGCTTCCCACATTTCCAGCAGTCAGGGAAGCGTCCGGACGCCAGGCTGGCGTCCAAAACCTCCCTGAGGCGGTCCGACATATGGTCGAGGGCTCGGGCCATCACTCGGGGTGGTACCCCGTCCGGCCCGGGGGCGGTGTTCTTGGAACGAATCCGCAGAACAGCCGCCCCTACCTCCGATTCCCTAACGGGCGGAATATCGTCCTCTCTGCCCCCGTCGTCTCTGGCCACTGAATAGGCCATCGACGGGGGCGTGTGCTCCGCCCGCTGCGGGAAAAGGCCCTCGACCACTTGCTGCAGGAAGCTGGGCTGGAGAGTCTCGGTAAGGGGGGGGGGGCCCGCCGTGCGGAGCTTCTGTCGCAAGGAGGCCCATACCCTAACCCATCCCACTATCCCTCTCCCCATCCCCCAAAAGCCGGCAACGCACTTGTGACGCCTCTGGTGTTGCGGGTGTCCATGGGCAGCGGTAATAACTTTCTATCAGGCGATACGTCTGCTCGTGTGCCCCCTATACCATATAAAAAATCGCGGGCAGGGTTGCGAGCAAAGGCTAGTATTTTTATTATTATTGTTACCGCACAAATTCCCATATTTAAAATAAGGATGACTATATTTCATTAGTTATAATTAAATTTAAGAATATGTAACATTTTACGTAAGATGGTGTGTCATATAATCTTCAAATATTAAAACTTCCAGCATCTATAATCCCCCAAAACGTTTTTATCTCGTCAAGTAAAGAGATTAACTTGCCACTGCAAATCATCATGACTCATCAGCCATGGTAGCATGGGAATTAAGGCCATGGCTTTTTAAATGGATGACAAGACACGATAATCAATTTCTTTGTATTTAATGAATAACATTACCTATTGTAATTATGTATCTGTGAATGTGTTTACTATTCGCAGTATTAAATCTCATTTTAAAGAGACACTAGCATTTGCCCGCGACTATGTCCTTCCTCAAGAAAAGAAAGTATATCCATGCCTAATTTTATTGAAATCAGTGGAGCAGTTACCAGACAAATAAAGTTACTTTTGAATTTATAATATTACTAGATGACCCACGCAACCTCGTTTGCGTCTTATATTGCCTGTGGCGTGAAAATTTTCCCCCCTTTTTAGAAACATTCTTCATTGGTGCTCCGCTCCTATTAGTAGTAGCGTGATGATATATAGCCTATAGCCTTCCTTGATAAATGGACTATCCAACACCGAAATAATTTTTCAAATTGGACCAGTGGTTCCTTTTGGTATGTGTACCGTATATACATTCATATGCATGTAATAGAAAGCGGTTATTTTTATAATACAAACAGACACTCCAATTGTATTTATTAGTATGTATAGACTATCAATTTCAATTTTATTAAACTAACTAGATTCTACGAACTTCGTCTTTAATAGTGTTACAATTTTAGCTTCCTCGATGAACTAGCCATGACTCAAAGAATGTTTTAATTCGAATTGTTAGTTTCTGAGACATTTAACCAAACACACACATCCACCAACAATAGTATCTATAGATTTCTTTTCCGACTATTCCCAAACTAAGTGCAATGCCTGCACTATAGTTAACAATTAGAAAAAGAACAAACAATCCCACTCACACAAGACTTTCTTGTATGAGTATCAAACCCACAGCCAGTGGCTCAGATGTTAGGAAAGCATACGCTAACAGATATTTCGGTATTTCGTAGTCATTGCCAAGCCTATTGTTATCAATCGACCTTATATATTTGTGAATAGATAGGTATATATGTTAAAGATAAATCACACCCAGATACAGAAAGAAATGTTTGCGTTATCTCATATTCATAGACGGGGAATCGAACGATCCATTACGACGTACGGCCTTTAGCTTAAACAACAGTCCTGTCTAAATTTAATAAACTTGTCTTAAGTGTAATTATAATTTTATTACACTTAAGACAAGTTTCTATTCAATCTGTCTCATAAATATCACCAAAGAGAAGATTTTGAGAGATTCACTAAATCAATTTAATTCAATTCAATTTATTTTATAAAATATAAATAGTATAGTGCATACCAAATCGTTTATAATGATACCTACTAATTACAACACTAAAAATCAAACTACATACATATTATTACTACATATCTACTAATGTTTTATCTGTATCACAGACTATTAAGAAGGATCTGTGAGAAATTCATACTACAAGAGGTGTAGTTAATATAAACTTTACAGAAAAATAAATATTGCAAAGTGGATCCAAGATAGAATATTGGATTTTCCGGTTTGATTTATTTTCTAAAAACTATAAGAAAGTAATAAAACAACAACAAAAGTACGTACCTTTCAAAAAAATCCACACAAATTAAAAATCAACTTCCATAATAGCTGTCAAAATTGGCGCGCAAAGCACAAACTTTATTTCACCAAGGCACAGGCGTCACGCCACACAGCCGGCTCACAACAAATGTTTGGTATTTGGAAACAAAATGTTTACGTTGTCGTCCTCCTTTGTAACCATGGCTTGTTAGAGGACAGGCCGGTTATTATTTTGTCCATTGTGTACTCTTTCCGCTTTACATTGAGTTGAAAAAAAATTGATGTCATTGAGCTATGAATGATTTTGATTTGATAAAATCATGATAGATGAAAAAAGTGATTAATTATGATATTAGTCCACGGGCCCACGTACAAGGGATTTCAGTGATTAATAACAGGCTGAAAGTTTATACACAGCTTCGTTTTGACGAGACCCCCAACTTTTATTATTGGACCAAATTCTAATAGTGGCAGGAAAAAGCGGGATAGGGAGCGAAACACGTCGATTTGATGTATGTCCCAAATTAATAAATAACAGTTTCTAAAAATCAATACTTCGAGAAAATACGATGGAAAACTGAGAAAAACTTGTGGCATACAAAGTGAATGGTACCTTCCCGAGTGACCCCCAGCTCTAACATGTCAGAATGGTGACTTGAAAATTTTTATTCATTTTCATTAATAACAAACTGATTTTTGTTTCGGGGCTTGCAAAATATCAATTCGAAAATAACTCTGTCTGTCTGTCTTTCACGTTTTCACGGCTAAATCGTTACACCGATTTTAATAAAACGTGGCATGGGGCAACTTTTTACCGTCACATACACGCGGGTAGTTGTATATAAGTGAGTACACCGTACTACAGACGCCTACAAACATCTGCAACTGGAGTGTCATAAGCGCTTTCCACACCTTTCAGGTAGGTTCTTAAATAAGGACTGATAAATTAATAAACATCGTTGTAGTTATTTTAAAAGTATACTTAGGTGTGTCTATGACCACGATTCATATCGATAAG
This sequence comes from Spilarctia lutea, assembly GCA_916048165.1. Classification (NCBI taxonomy): domain Eukaryota; kingdom Metazoa; phylum Arthropoda; class Insecta; order Lepidoptera; family Erebidae; genus Spilarctia; species Spilarctia lutea. Next base: position 1,767,771 of record OU696480.1, read on the forward strand.
ACTACAATCGATGCATTTCTTTCGATACGATTGGGTAAACAAGAACAAAACCGTGTCCTATAATAATTGTAGCTATATAGTAAAGATATACGCATTTAATACTTAATTAAAGGTAGTAGACCCACGCTGATTTCAGCACAAACGGGCCACCTCGACCGGGGCGGTACTACAGAAGATCAACGTAAAATGACAGCGTTCCTGCTGTCGTGTTTAGTTGATGAGTGTGAGACCAGAGGCCCGATGATGCAGTAGCATCACTAGGCCGCCATGCTGCATTGTTTCATTCGCAATGAATATGTTCACCACCACTCTTGGATTCTGCTTATGCTTACCGTCAGGCAGAGTAAAGTCACTTTGGCAGGCCCATACATAACTGCAGGCAGGGGCTGGGACGGGTCTGAATGTTATAATAACAGCAGCTCTCGTATCCCACCTGTCTAAGGCGCACGGTGGCACACCGTGTGGTTTTAGTCGATCCGATTCCGACACACTACGCCGCCACAAACCCCGGAGAGGTGACGGCCCGTAACCCCCAAGGGCCGTCATGGCCACACGTAAAAACAAAAAAAACGGCCCATACATCCATACAAATAAATAAAATTGAAGTGTCTGTTTATAATATTAAAAGAACCGCTTTTTACTTTTTGTCTGTCTGTCTGTTTGTTCCGGCTAATCTCTGGAACGGCTAGACCGATTTTGACGGGACTTTCACTGGCAGATAGCTGATGTAATAAAGACTAATTTTGCCCCGCGGGGTTATCAGCGGGACTCAGTTAGTAAAAAAAATAAATTGGAGGGTGGTTAGAAAGCATAAGTAAAATTGCATGTGTCGATGAGCAGTGGTAGTCACCAGTCCTGGATTAACCCTTAAGCAAATTAAGCAATTGCTTAGGGCATCACGTCTTGGGGGGCACCAGCACCAGAAACAGCAAAAAAGCTCGATGCTTTATCAATATTGTACGTAGAGTCAGATATGCTAAAAACGTTGGACTTAAAAACTATTTTCCGCGAATTTAATGCCCGAAAAAGTAGCAAGTCGTATTTCAATAAAAAAAATTAACAATGCTTTGGTTTTTATTGTATGTAATACCTTCTCCACGTATGTCTTTCGACCTTCATACTAAAAATACTCAACACTAAATTACGTAATTTATGATACTAGTTTACTTATGGATAGGGCGTGGATTTCTTAGGGCATCAAGTAGTCTTAATCCAGCACTGGTAGTCACACACACTATGATCAGTCCCTAGCCAGGTTGACATTCTAATCTCTATTAGAAAACTAACAAATGTGCAGCGTGCTAAACAAAATATTAGCCAATAATACTAAACAGACGCGTTAGCGATTGTAGACAAAGAAACGACGCGAAACAGTTGCATCCTGGCTAAAGAGGGAACGACCTATCTGGTCTTTGGCCTTTCTATACGATAACAACAAATAAATTACAAATTACTTAAATAGTTTAAAAACATTAACACGCTCCCGTAGATATGAGACGTACGAACCGGTATAGTTCGTTATCAGCGTAAGTAAAATACCTTATCGGGCTTGTTTCCCTTCTAAAAGTACGTACATTTTAGCCGAAGCGGTATTAAAAACCTATTAGCAACGAAGTGAATTCTTGTGAATACCCCACTGCTGACGCAATACGAAATAAATTTTGTGTGTTCTTTGTTTTATTTAATAGATTGGAACATTCGGGATAATATATTATTCAAACAAAGACGCGATCTTTCGTTAATACCCAATTCAATGTATCAGCTAGAGATCAAAGGTTCGATTCTAGTTCTCACTCTATGTGCAATTGGTCGAGTTTTACCCACAGCTCCACATGTGTGTATATCGGTTCAGAATAACCTAAGTTACTCACTCATAATGTGACTTTGAAGAAATTTTAAAATTGATTTGAAGATTTAAGCATTAAATAATTAGTTGGTAAAAATATTAAAAAGCCTAATTTAAAACCACTTTATGACAAACTTGAAAATACGTAAACTAAAAACATTCAAGAAAATAGCGTCAACGTGTAATTGCATAATAGATACGAGTTTAAGAATGATGACAGTTCATAAAAACAATAGCAAATTGATGGAACATGACACAGCTACCATAATAATAAATTTCCCATTCGTTTTCTTCAAAAAAACTAAATAGTTATATATTAAAATACTAGCGACCGTCTGGCTTCACATGTATGTAATGTAAGAACATGATTCTTAAAGCCTGGGAAGTGTAATATCATTTTTAGCTAACTTGCATTGGAAGATTACGATCTAATGTTTGTGTCCTACTCAAATAAAAAGTACTTAAGTTAAAGTATTAATATAACGAATTAACTAATCTTTTTTGTTAATTATTCGACCTGGTGTTGAAAACGCATCTATATACAGCGATTTCTGTGCTCGAAATTGAAATTGCCCCTGCATGCAAATTACTAATTTAACTAAAGCTAAGTGATACGTTATACCACGGCCTCACAGAAAACCGGTGTGAAACAGCGCCTGCGCTGTATTTCACCGTGTAAGTGAGGATACCGGAGGTATTTTCCCCAACCCCTCCCCCATCCCTCTCCCCATCCCCCAAAAGCCGGCAACGCACTTATGACGTCTTTTTGTATCCATGAGTTGCGGTAACCGCTTACCATCAGGCGATACGTCTCCTGTCTTTTCGATAACTCTAAAGGCGAATCTTTAGAGTTATTGAAAATACATTTTTACACACATACACGCACGCACAAATATTGACGCATACACAACAAATATACACCTTGTCTCTTACGTACCCGAACAGTCCAATACTTTCGTAAATGTTATTATTTGAATTTAGTATAATATTCAACAAGCATGTTTCAAAAACTTAAGGCGTAACTACGAAACTAAGTTCATATTTGTTTTGTTTTCCTGAGGTGAGAGTTAGTTGCTGCAACAAAGTTTTAACTATAGCAGACATTATCAACCACATTCCACCAACGCGTAAAGCAAGAAAAGTTGGCAGTTTGGCATCTATTAAAGACTTTTTTCCTGGAAAACTGGATTGACAATCTCTATAAAAGAACTTAGAAAGGCAGACCGAGCTATATATTTGTTTGGATACAACTTCATATATTCGGATATAGCTCTCAGTACTCAGTTAAGAACAAGGTTCATTTTAATTTCAAGGTTGCGGTCTCGGCCTGAAACTCAACAATTTCAACTTACACCATTACAGTCAAGTGTATCATCCAATTAACATTTTAGATCGAGTTTTGTTCAAGTACAATCTTATGAATTTGTATCCATTGAAAGCACTTGGAAGAGAAACATTACAGTAGGATATTTCTGTATGGCACTTATCGTGGTTTTATCTGTAATATCTGTGTTTTTTGAAATTCATAAGTGTGTTTGTGAACGTGGACATTCTATTACGCGTTTCCTGCCTTTTCGGGGTTAGAAAGTAATAAACGTGAGCGTATATAGGAATTTATATTGAGTAGCTATATTCCATATAACAAGGAACGAGGAAGAAATGTGAAAGAAAAACTACAGAATGGCTTTTCACGCTTGACTATGACGAAACATAATTTATCCCTCCTTAAAATTGTTTCTTAAACTTGCCGTGCCCTTTGCTGACCCTCTACATTTTACCCACTTACTGGCTTTGTCCTTGTTCGCAATGACCGTCTGGACAAAAGAGGTGGTGGTGTGGCGACTTCCACATATAAAACAACAATAACCTACTACAGCGCCATCTACCGAAGATACACTGTACTACGAAGTAACGCACTACACGAAGTAACTACAAACCCTAAATCGCGCAATAAATAGTTCTCGCGCCGATTATCATATATACAACATCCCAACATCAACTGTCGGGCAGTGGCCCGCCAGGCATGATCACCTCGCCTGGTCAGAGGATCCTCCCTTTGTGTTGGGTGGAACACGACACCCGTTCCCCCACAGTGGCGTTGCTATATACCTTGGTAGCGATTTTCCCTATAAAATTTGTGCCTCGTCCTCTTCCAATATTCCATAAAACGTTGAATATCTATTTCTCGAAGTTAGTGTCATTGGGGTTAACGTTATTCTTGGTGTAGTCTACGGCCCTCCTGCTGTCATTTACTTCTCCAGTCTGGAATCTTTAGGGTCAGAACACTCACATCACATCATCATGGGTGTATTTAACACTGATCTCCTAGCCTTAAAGTCCCCCTGTACACACAATCTCCTTCAGATCATCCAATCAACCAGTCTCCATGAATTACCCCTTCAAGCCACTCACTACAATATTCAACGTCAGGTTATCTGGCTTGATCTGATGCTCACTTCATCCCCAAACCTTATCTCCTCCCACAGTAAATTTTCTGCCCCTGGTTTCTCACATCACAGCCTGATCTTCCTACCCTATACCCTGAAACCCAAGATTCTTCAAATTCGCCGTTTCTAGCACCTGAATCTTGACAAACTATACATAGACGCTTCGAATATAGATTAGACGAATGTAGCCAAAACGTGCCCCGGTACTCTGGATGACGGAGGAGGTTCGTACAGGAGAGATCTAATGTGAAGATAAGTGGAATTGCTACAAGACTGCGAGGAATCGGTGTAACTGTAAATAATCAGTTACCTGAACACTTTCGACTTATTTCCATTCTTCCCTGTGTATCCAAAGTGCTCGAGGCCTGTGTATACAAGCAGCTTTCAAAATTTGTGCTCAGACATAAGCTGCTTAGTCCTCTATTTTCGGGCTTCGGAACTGTTCACAGCACTGTTACTGCGCTCCTTAAAGGACTGGTGATATCATAGGGCATAAGGGTATATAGGGTACTTTTTTTTTTTATTGAATAGTGGGGAAACGAGCAGAGGTATCACCTGACGGTAAGCGATTGCCGCCGCCCATGGACACCCGCAACACCAAAGGCGTCACAAGTGCGTTGCCGACCTTTGGGGGATGGGAAAGGGGATGGGGGAGGGGTTGGGGTATGGGCCTCCGGTATCCTCACTCACTCAGTGAAACACAGCGCAAACGCTATTTCACACCGGCTTTCTGTGAGGCCGTGGTATCACTCCGGTCGAGCCGATCCATTCATGCCGAAGCATAGCTCTCCCACGTCAAACAAACTGAGTACATACACTAAGTAGATATACCTAAAAATGTAAGGAAAGGATGTACAAGTATTTAGTAGAAGCAGTTTCGCTAAGATTACTATCTCAACACAACCCCTTATCTAAGGTACTTGCGCCCTAGGGACTGTGCTAAAAGTGAACTAAAGGAAGGCTTACCGAAGTCTAAGTTAGTGCAATTCATTTTAGTATTATTAATGTATGAGTAAAGTAAATAAGAAAGAAAATAAAGAAGAGAAGAAGAAGTCTGTCTGTCTGTTACGCGTTAATAGGTAATGTTCGATGTCAATGAAATTCGGCATACTTTCATTTCTGAACAAGGAAATAGGGACTCTTTACCGCGGTAAGCGTAATACACGCGGGCGGAACCGTGTTCAAATGCTAGTATTTTAATAAAAAAACCGGGCTAGTTCTATTATTAATAATATATATTCTGTACAAACATGTAGGTGTATTAAAAAAGAAACGGTATAATACATAATGTGACTAGAAATGTATGCTTTTTGCAATTTTTCCTTTATCTGTGCCATAAGACATTGCCTTGCACCAATTTCAAGATTCTAAGTTCACGGGAAGAGACCTGTAGGTGTTGATCCCTTGCGAGTGCCGAAAATTTGCAGCATAATAGGCTGTATATTTTGATTGCGTTGACTTAGAAGTTTGATTTTTTCACAGCTCCAAGGAACAGTAGATCTGAGTATTTGATGTTAACTTCAGCTTGACCTCCACGTTTTCCTGAGAAAAAGGGTCTTGACAGACAGACAGACAACAAAGTGATCCTATATGGGTACCGTATTTTTCCTTTTGAGGTACTGAACACTAAAAAAGATAGAAAATATTTAAAAAAGTATCACTGTTTACTTATTACATAACTAAAAATCTCTCCTCTAAGATAAACAATCAAACGAATATCTGAATAATACAACAACAGAATGCTTATTAGATGAGTTTATCCAATTAATGGAGTTCTGGTTCTGGCCATTTTCCTCACCAACAAACAACAAATGGGTATATTTCAGTTCCAACTCTTCCAATTAACTTCTAATTAAATTTGTTGGAGACAGAATCCATTTTAAACCAGTGTCTACGTTTCTTCATTGACTTTAATGGTATGGACTCGATTTGTTTATTTTGTCTTTAGATATCTTTATACACTTAACCAACTTCAGAAAAGGGAGAATATTAAATTAAATTAAATTAAATCGTTTATTCTGCAATAATTAGGTTACATAAACACTTTTATAAGAAGATTGTCTGACCTTTAAAAGACACGATAATTCCTGTGTTTGTTTCGTCCTTGTTTTTCAGGTATACTCTTGTTAGGAAAGGTCAAACATAGGAATTATCGTCCCTTTTAAGTTCAGATAATCTTCTTAAAATGCAAAGAACGAAATATTCTTAAATCGCCGTTTTCTTTAATCCTAACTCCGTTTTAATTAAGAATAAGGAAAACGATGAGAAAAAATACAGTGGTGATGAAGTAGTGATAGAATAAAGAATAAAATTAGATTCCTCCCTCACGGTACTACGGTAATTTGCCTCTTAGCCAAGTAGACAGTCTACAAACCTAAAAGTTATTAGAAAACTAACAAATGTAAAATTAACGTCTCGAACTGCTTAGTCACGAGGTCAAACCAAACACTAGCTAATAAGACAAGAGTATAGAAGAGTTAGCGATTTAAGAAAGAGATTGATGCGAAACTGACTGACTTGACTAAGAGAAATTCAGACTATTGAACTCTGCGCTTTATACAGAAACTCCAGAAGCAAGAAACCTAACTTGAAAGCTATGATATTCATATAATAAATCACCATTAAACCTATAAAGCCGGCGTTTTTAAACAAGCTATGCCTACTACGTCACTTGGTTTATGTATCTACTTATGAATTCTGTTCAGTGACAATACAATAATATGGTACCGGAATATACCGGTATGTAGCCGGAGGACGGCCATAGGACCTCCGATATTGCCTCCGTGTAATAAATTAATAGACTCGTATTCAGTGATAAACTTGTAAGCCAATTCTAGTTTGGTAAAAGGATCGGAAGAAGATGTTAATAATGGGAAGAGTAGTTATGAGTTATGTAATAATTAGCTTCTGCATGCAGCTCCACCCGCGTGTCTTAGTTATCGCCGTAAACAAGTCCGACTAAAATATCTAAGCTACATTATTGTAAAATTATCTAAATTCGTTCAACAGTTTTTGCATGTTAAAGAGTAACAAACATTCATCTATACTAATATTAAAAAGAAGTAAAGTTTGTGTGTTTGTATATTTGTTAAATTGTAAGGGGTAATCTTGGGATCTACTAAACCGATTTTTAAAATTCTTTCACCAATAGAAAGCCACATTATTGCTGAGTGTCATAGGTTATGTAAAAAACCGAAAAATAAAAAGGCTTTTACGTGGTAGTCGGTTTTGTAAAGTGAATCGGAGAAATTTCAACGGAAGGCCAAAGCAGCGAGCGGCGCGCGATGGCTTCGGGTTTAATTCGGATCGCGTTCGTGCTCGCTTCGGGAGAGGGAGGCGTGGCCTTTTACATCTGAGAGGTAGGTACCCGCGCGGCTCAGTCGCGTGGTCGGCTCCTTACGCAGTAAACGTCTCGGAAATTGAATTTTTCGAAACGTAATTAGTACACTTTCGACATTGTTTAAATAAAAGGTTCTTATCAGAACAACTTTCTATCTTATTCTTGGCAGTTAGAAATTAAAACATAACACTCTGTACTAAAAAAGGATTATTAACATTATGCCCAACGAAGTGGGCACGGGTCAGCTAGTACTTTATAAAAAAAGAATATAGGTCTTCCAAAGTCACTCTTCTCTGCCTGAGGAAAAGCATTAACAAAACCCAAGAGTGAGGGTCACTATACTCATTGCGAATGTAGACGATGCACGCATGCAGTATGGTGACCCACACTATAGCGACCTATTAAGTTCATACCGTGTGAGAGCTGGCTTCGGCATGAATGGGCCGGCTCGACCGGAGTAATACCATGGCCTCACAGAAAACCGAATGAGTGAAACAGTGCCTGCGCTATGTTTCACCGAGTAAGTTAGGATTCCGGAGGCCTATAACCCAAGCCATTTCCCTATCTCCTTCCGTGTGGGGAATACTAATAGAGGCCGGCAACGCACATGTGACGCCTCTGGTATTGCGGGTGTCTATTGGCGGCGGTAATTGCTCACCATCATGCGATACGTCTGCTCGTTTGCCCGTTATATCATTAAAAAAACAAAAGCTTCGGTATACGAGGCCATAATAGTATATTATTCCCATTATAACTTATAACCACATCTATAGGTATGTACAAAAATGATTTTTTCCATTACCCTTAAGCAAACTTTCGCACCAAATAATAACTTGCCTCATTCCTCATTTATCTTTCAGATCTCCACCAAAAAGTAGAACCCAACTTTTTCGCTTCGTCATCAATTACGAGTATGAAGCCCGGCCTAACCTACTGGCTTACCTGTCTAATGGCAAGATATATTCAGCAATTCACCTAAACTTGCCTTTTGATATTATATGAATAAGTTTGAATATAATAAGTGTGGCTCAACAACTTTTGATACCTAACCCCGCCGATAGATGACGTTACCACTTTAAGGTCGTGACTTTTAAAGCGAAATCTAAAAGGCGTAATAGTAATATATATTATAACAATAGAGTTTTTTTTGGAACTTGATAAATGAAAGGTTATTGAGGAAATGTATCTATCTATATATATAAAAATGAATGTTTGTCTGTATGTTCTTTATAGAATCGTAAACTAAATATTTGATCATGTGTTGATCTTCAACAAAGTGTTGTGCATGAGCCCACGAAGGTTTCCTAATTGTTTCTAGCTTTGCCCTGCGGTGCTACCCGTGGTTGTGGCACCGCGGGACTAAGGTAGTAACTTATATTATTTTACATACTTTTACTACTATTAGGAGGGGCAACTTATTTGACGGTAAGTAACTACAGACGCCAATGAATACCTATCTAGCAATATGAGACTTACAAATACCTTTTGAGTGCCATCGTCGGTTCCAGTTTAATGAACGTACTTCGAATGTTTACGTAAGGTGGGTGACCCAAGTAAGGCCTACCTTATTTTTTTTATTATCTAACTAGCAGGTTTATAATAACAATGCACTGGTAATTTGAAATACTTATATTTATTTATTAAACTTTGTAATAAATGAAACAAAATTGGTTTAAAAACAAAAATCACACTTTTGTGAACACAAATAACTAAAATGTCACTTAGGCGTTATTGGGAACCCTGTGTCTTAATAAAGCCTCCATAAAAACAAGAAAACATTCAACTCCTTAATGAATACAAAACGTTGTCAATACTTATATTAAATCTAATGAGATCACATTAATTACTTAAATCAGATATAACGAGTTTCTATCATGTAAAACTACTATATTAATCAGCCTTTTTAATAATTTTTTTCAAACAATCTCAAAGCGGGTGTGAATCCAACACACACCTCATGATACCAAACGCCACAAGTAAGACATTGTCGCATATCATCAATTCGATCTTCCTCACAAGCTGGACCAAGAAGGTTTATTATCGTGACGTTCTGGTTTAAATTCCGTAAGCCTATCTGCTGTTAAAGAAGCAGTCTTTACTGAGGTTTGCTTTAGCGTTGCAGCTACTGCAGGTTGAGCAGATGTACAGCCAGTAACTGACGTTAATTTTGAAATTTAAAAATAGGCCTTATTTGGACATAGGCTTTATTTGGGTCACCCACCTTACTTCAAATTCATAAACCAATTTTTTTAATTAACGTGTACTTAGGTGTGTCATTCGTGAGCCGATTCATTTATTCTTTCAAGGGAGATCTTTTTTGGTTTTTCGAAAGACGGTCCCCATTTCATGTCATCCACATTTTATATATTTTTTATCATTAATTTCCTCACGACAAAGACTTAAAGATTCTAAGAATCAGAATTAAAGACTGTAAATACATGACATTGGCAGAAATGCCGATCCAAGTGATCCAGCCGGTTGCCATTTCATCAAAAGAAAGAAAAGAATTCCTTCAAGACGCAATTAACGACACGACCACCAATAAACCACAAAACAAACAATCGAAAACAATAGCCATCCTTCGGGCCATTTAGGTAATTGTAAGTATTTATTAGAACTTAAACTAAACATATTTTCGCCTATAGGCCGACCGTTTGTCTGCGCGGTAACAGGGGCGCGGGGTATGACGAGAAAGGGTGTGTATCTCACTAAGGGCCCCCGCCGCCCGCACCTGTCTCAGTCCCCTTTCTCGTCATACCCCGCGCCCCTGTTACCGCGCAGGCGAGGTCTCAAATAAACGGTCGGCCTATAGAAGGTTTACAGTCTCATATCCTTTAAGGAAGTTGGACGTTCTTATTCATTGAATAATTTATCATCACTTTGATAAATAAACAAATACCTATTGGTACCTAATCTGCGTCATGCTGTTCAATAACAATAGCACGGTCTTAACGATATAGTTTTGTTAGATATACCTACAGCTTATCACAAATATTCCAAATATTTAATTTACAACTTAATAGTAATTAGGTACAGTAATTTAATAGTAATTGGAGCGAAACAGTTGTTTTGAATAGAATCAGAAATATGTATGAACTGAAAGAAGATATAGTGACAAGGATTGAAACGGGCATCTTTCGGCGGTTTAGCCTCCTAGAGAGGATGGATGGAAGACTCACGAAAGGAATACAAATACAAAATACTTTATTTCTTCATAAGTTTAGTGTTTGGAGCTTCCCTTTAAGCAAGTTATGCCTGTGTTAGGAAGCTCCGCTCTTCTATAGCAAAGCAATACAAATTAGGTTCGGGTCAGGGTGGTATCCGAGGGGATATCCGAACGGGAAAAAAGGGGGATATGTGGTACTTCTCTAAAAATGTACTGTGACTTTCGTTTGATTTCTGATTTACAGGTTGTTAAGGATATCTGTAGACACTTTCCGTCACGTGTACGGTCTTTAAAAAGTTGAACTAAATTTGATAATTTCCAAAAGCAACTCAGTTTAAAGTAACTAGTATAAAACATATATATATATATATATATATATATATATATATATATATATATATATATATAGTAGTATGATAATACAAGTTAATCAAAGTATCTCCATACCAAATTTTATTGAAATTGGCGCAGCGGCTTAACCGTGGAGCGTAACAGTCAGTGAAACTTTTAAATGTATAATATTACCTATACATATATGGTTTCGCTTTGTAGTATTTTTTTTATTGAATTGTGGGCAAACGAACAGACGTATCACCTGATGGTAAGCGATTACCGCCGCCCATGGACACCTGCAACACCAGAGTCGTCACAAGTGCGTTGCCGGCCTTTGAGGGATGGGGAGACGGATGGGGGAGGGGTTGGGGTATAGGCCTCCGGTATCCTCACTCACTCGGTGAAACAGTGCAAGCACTATTTCCCACCGGTTTTCTGTGAGGCCATGGTATCACTCCGGTCGAGCCGGCCCATTCATGCTGAAGCGTGGCTCTCCCACGGTGAAAACGTATAATCTAAAACTTTGACTACCTGTGATTACCATCGAACAAGAGCTGAGGTGATAAATGTACATTTACAATCGCGTGAACAGCTAATGGTTCATGGTTCAAGTTTTAATTTATTCCTTTAACTGTTTGTTAACACGAACCGTCTACGAATAACTCCTGTAACACTTAACTGTGTGAATAGCGATATATTTCTAGTTCTAAGTTTTGTAATCTTTCGTTAATCTACAGTTTTATTGTGTGAGAACCTTGGGCGATATTTATTCATTTTGTTTTGCAATCTAGTACCTACATAACAACGGCAGGAGTATACTATATAACTTCTATTCTGTATGATACAAAGATATTAAAGAAGTTTATAAAATTCGATTACACGTGAAGATTATAAAAACGTGTCATAAAGACAACTCCCCACAAGTAATATATAGGTACCTACTATATCGCGGAGTAATATATACCTACTTTATCACGGGGAACTTTACGCATGTATCTACATGAAACGGACACAAAGACTATTGTGAATGAACGGGTGTCATGTCCCTCCAACACAAATGGCTGGCCACTGCCTAACGGTTAATGTTGGGATGTTGTGTCTAATATAATAATCGGCGCGAAAACTTCTATTGCACGATTCAGGATTGTTGGTTACTCCGTGTAGTGCGTTACTTCGTAGTTCAGTGGATCTTCGGTAGATGGCGCTGTAGTAGGTTACTGTTGTGTATAACAATTTATGTATCAGGGCATTAGGAGGCGGTTAGGTGACCGCTTAAGCCATTACGTCATGCATATGTACAGTAAGGTATTTGTCGATTATGTTTTTTAGAACTACAGTAAGTACCAAATACTCAGTCTCGGACAGCTCCGGCACTCAAAAAGAATTCGCATTTAAGTAAGAATGTTTTTATTGTGTAGGACTGGAATGTGGCCGATAAATGAAATAAGGTGTACCTATCTACTGTTTACAATACTACCTAAATCTTGTTTGAGTAGAGTTAGTTTTAGATAGAATATTAAAGATTTATTTATTGCATATAAATAATGTGGTACAATTGTTGATAATGAGAATTGTAAGTGGTACAGTATGACATATTTTATCAATGTTGACATGCAAAATTCATTTATATTATATTATTTTATGAGACAAATTACATGCAAAAACATATTATCATTTAAAATCATCAAAAGAAATTTACTTAAAACTAAATTCATATCAGATCTTGAACTTCTAAATGCAATTTTTTTTTATTGAACATGGTGCAAACGAGCAGACGCATCACCTGATGGTAAGCGATAACCGCCGCCCATGGACACGCGCATCACCTAAAGCGTCACAAGTGCCTTGCCGACCTTTGGGGGATGGGGGGAGGGACTGGGCCTCCGGTATCCTCACTCACTCGGTGAAATACAGCGCAAGCGCTAGTTCACTCTGGTCGAGCTGGCCCATGAATGCCGAAGCGTGGCTCTCCCACGGTATAAAAATTCGTTAATGCTATTGGGAACGTGAAAGGAAATGAATTGGTTTTAGCAGAACATGTAAGGTATGTAGAAGAACTAATGGAAATAGTTATTTAATACGAGCCAACATAATTCGGCAAACATCGGTGACCTTAGCACCCTATAAAACCAGTTTAAACGTAAGTTCTCTCCTAGCCTAAAACGAACATACATCTTTGAATTCTATATATATTAAAAAATAAATATATTAACATATTAATTCATTTATACATATCAATAACTCTTGGGTATAAAATATAATAATATAGTATAAAATAAACTTGAGGGAAATGCAGTTGGTTTTTAACTAGTGCGGCAACTACAAACATTTTGTTGTTTAATACGAATATGTCCATACTTTATCATCAATTTATATGTTTGATCTAATTTCCAGGCCGCTTTAGGAAAAACATAAAATTTACACCAACTATTTCTACTGTTATTTTGGCAGTTTATAATCCAACAACAATAAGGACCCATTTAAAGAGCAATTTTCAATTGACAAGTTTCACTAAGCCCCTACTGTTATACATTTCTGCCAAAGCAAGCGCTGCGATCGTTTCATATACCCCCACCATACACTTCGCACGATCTCAATAAATCATGTAGGCAGAGGCATATTAAACGCCCACTTTTCACCAGTGCTTTGGTCTCACGTAATAGATGACTGGGTTATTGCCCCTAATGGAATGTTTTGTTTGCTTGAGCCTCGTCTGTCGACCAGCAGGTGCACTACTTGCCAGTGATGTTGGCTTGGGGCCCTAAGTTCTTAGTGGGTACCGTATGCACCCAGTATTAGATACTATACTTGATAAATATACTAGCTGATCCATGCAACTTCGTCAGTCTAAGCGTGATGTTAACTATATTAGGGTCAATTCATGACAAGTAAAGCGAAATTCCACGAATGCGCGCGTATTCAAGAGAATTGACGTGCATTCGCACGCTTAACATTCTGTAACCGGAGACAGAGACCGGTTTTCAACGCCATTTGACGAGTAACGTCTTGATTCGCCGTGGTAGACACTTAGTTTCGTTCGTTCGCGCACCAACCGAAGCTTTTTGTTCGCAAAGATAACCAGTTCTATTGTATACTTGGTGACATCCCCCCCACACTTAGCAGTCAAAACCTGGAACTCGCTATGTTACCCCCTCCCCTCACTATCCCAGGTCCTGTAAGTGGGGCGAGAGCAGATGCTATAAGGTGTCGCACACTATGGTAGCCTAGTGAGATCACTAGGCTACCATAGTGTGCGACACCTTACTGCATTGTCTGTGTGGCGACTTCCACATACAGCGTAACAGCGACATCTACCGCAGACACACTAAGCTATGCAGCGACGTACAACACGAATAAACTACCAATCCTGAATCGCACAGTAGAAGTTCTCGCGCCGATTATCATACATACAACATCCCAACAGCAACTGTTGGGCAATTGCCATGCATGATCACATAGCCTGGTCGGAGGATCTTCCCTTTGTGTTGGAGGAACATGACGCTCGTTCCCCCACATCTGCATTAGGTAGAGTCACTTTGGTAAACCTGCTACTAAAAAAACTAGAAACATACGTAACATTACCAGATTTATTTTATGGTGTAGTGGGAAAACAAACACGATTCACAATCTACTACTTGAAGACCTTAACTAAATCTAAAAGAACACAACTCCCGCATTAGGAATATACATCCAAGAACACCCAGACTCAGAACAACAATTTGTGCATCACACAAATTGTTGTCTCATGTGGGATTTGAACCTACAACACTTGGGGCAGTAGAAATTGGCGTGGCGACCGCTTAAACCACTAGGCCAACCGTGCACTCATAACCACAGATTATGTATCTCTGTTAAAGCTGCATTCCACTGCTTTACTTAGACCTCTCTTAATCTTTCGGATGCGCGAACGGGTACTTCCGGTTACATGCACCGTGCGGCGAAATTGCAAAATTTTGCAGCACGGTGCATGGTGTACGAAAATGATCAAATCTTTTCAAAAACAATGCTCGGTGGTTATAAAAGTGATTATTTTTCAAAAGATGGGTAACAAGCGTACATGGTTATGCCATATTTTATTACTAAACTAATGTTATCGCATTATTATTTACTCACAATTGAGCCAAGTATTAATTTACGCACCTATTGTGTTAATAAACATGATTTTAATATTTTATGTGGTTTATTATTCATTTTACTTATTATCCTCATAAAGTTCGATAACTAAGCTATCTACTGATATAAAAAACACTATAACTGCAGTAAAAATTCATTGAGAAACATATTTGTAAAAATCACATTTCGCTGTCGAGATATTCGCCATTTTGTCACTTTACAATCAAACTATTATTTGCGCCGAACACCAAATTACGTAGTATTTATATGAAGAAATAGTGTTTTTTAGTTAAATAATTTATTTTTTTAGTTAACTAGTGCAAAAGACAGGAACAATACATAAAAAAAACAACCTATTTATCAAGTTATTTAAAAAAAGGACTCGTTTGCTAGACCAGTTTTCATTTATTATTTTTAAGTTCTGAGAATTCTCTAAACTCTATGAAAATGACTGAATGCTAAAGAGAACAAACTGATCGTTCCATTATGTGACACACAAAGTCTATGGTCAATACAAAATAATTTAGTAAAACATAAACAAAGATCAGTTTACGTCTTGTTCATTGTCCGTCACTACTGTGTATGTGTGGGTGTTAATAGTTCCGGGACTTCCCGCTAGGCTGCGTGCAAACACGAATCAACGGCGATATACAATTTTAAGTGGCGTGCTATTGGAGAGGCCTATGTCCAGCAGTGGACTACGATACGCTGATGATGATGTAGAACAGTAATGGCGTGGGAGCCCTTTGTATGTGTGCGTCTAATTTCGCTCGTCAGGCAAAAAATTAGTGTTTATTTAAATATTTAGCTTTTATAACACATTTTTGTTGCTATTCTATATTCTATATAAGATTCTCATCGCAATTATATCATTTTATCAATAAAAACATAAGAATAAATGCGTAAAAACCTTCAAATGAGTAAGCCCTTTTCAATAGGTAATAGACTCGGTAACTTTTTGAGTAACACTATTCAAAATTACGCATGATTTATGCCTCAATTCGTATTGATAGTGGTTCCTAAAATAAGTATAATAAGTAAAATATAACAACAAACTACCTTCAAAATCACCTTATCGGCAAAAAATCAGTTTTAAGAGGCACTTGACAGATCGCGTTGCGTCATCGTCAACTTTGAAATTGGAACTCGTTTTTTTTACGGCTCTTGAAGCGCACTTGACAAACGAATGTTTTAAAATGTTGTTCGTATAAAGCAAATGCATAACAAACCTTTCTAGACTTCGTTATAATAACTTTAATACCCAAAATTAATTAAAATGCAAGTTAACTGCGAAAAACATGGATCCGTGTGTGCCGCACCGACGGGACAAACATGGATCCGTGTTGCCGCACCCGAGAGGTTAAGGCACACCACAGAGTCCAGTCTGTTGCTTTCCGTTTCCAGTCGCCGCCAGCCCTCTTACGCAAGTCATCCCGAACACGCTTATTGTAGCGGTTATCGATTCTACGACATATATAACCAGCCCATAACCACTTCAACCTGCTCGTTCATCATTGTTTTGTCGGTTACATTCACACCGAAGTATATGGAAGTGAATTAAAAGGGTAAAGTTCTAAGAAGTTGTAAATAATAAACACCAATCGTTTAATAGCACTTTATTTCATATTTACATAATCAATATTTAAAACCATTTACCTACACGTGTGCTCAATATAATTCAACTCTGGGCTGAGGTAGTCCGCAGTTCTGTAATTATTACTAAATACTCTGCAACTGTCTTCAACAAACTGGTTACTTGAAAAAACAATCCAGACAAACACAAAACGGATTTAGACTTTCAGTACTTGAAATAGAATACATTTTCCATGTTAAAGACCTTCAATCTACATAATATTTGGGGGCTTTTAATAGTTCTATTCATTTGTACACCATGTGATGACCCCTATTCATTCCATGGGGGTGATAAGAGGCGAATAAGGGAGACAACAACACTGTATAGAGAAAGAAAACTTGAATCAGGCCCTATACCCATCTGGCTAGCGTGGTTTAGTATGCCAAACCTCCTTTTTAAGGATAGGATATCTAGATATAATAGCCTAGTTCTAGAACTAGGCTATTAATGGCTTCTGATGATGTAAAATACACCTTCGGTCTAAATATATTGGCTTTGAAGAATTATATAATTCTTCATTTCACTTTCGAGTCACAAACATACTACAGCGTCATCTACCGAAGTTACACTGAACTACGTAGTAACGTACAATACGAAGAAACTAGCAATCCTGAATCGCGCAATAGAAGTTCTCGCGCCGATTATCATATCAACTGTTGGGCAGTGGCCCGCCAGGTATGATCATCCCTTTGTGTTGGTGGGTCATTCCACCCGTTACCCCATAATGGTGACCCCGACATGATTGAAAGCCTTCGAAGGAGTAGATCAACATCATCAGCAAAGCGCCACCATCATATTCACTACCACAGCAAGTGTCAGCCAGCCAGCAACCTTGGCCTCAACTGGGATACACCACAGTGGGGGAACGGGTAGCATGTCCCACCAACACAAAGGGAGAGGGTGAGATCCTGCCTTGGGCAGTTAATAAAAGGCATAAATGACTTAGTTCTGTAAAGGAGACAAAAATAAAAAAGCCTTTAAGAACCACCTCCTGTTTTGTGTAATTTTAAGAATAAATATAAAATGAAAATCGTTTACTAATATGTTTTCTCCGTTTTGCAACAAATTTCATTGCTGTTCGGTTCCTATAGGTCGTAGCGTGATGTTATATATCTTATGCCTTCCTTGATAAATAATATATCCAGCACTACAAGATTTTGTCAATTAGAACTATTACTTTCTAAAATAAGTGCGTTCAAACCAACACAATCTTCACATTTATATTAGTCTAGATATATTTATAATGTTTGGTGTCACATTTTTGTGTGTAAATATAAAGTGCACCTCACACTGGGTGTATTAAGACACTTGTTTAAACACTTATTGTGTGTTTAAAAGTTACATAACACACGTGAATACTTGAAAATCCAAACTAGAGGTCGCTATGGTCAATTTTCGAACATAAGTCAGGCCCCTAGCCAATTTGGCACTCTACAAATGGTATTAGATTAAATTAACTCATGTTTTTTTTTTTTATTGAATAGTGGGCAAACGAGCAGACGTATCACCTGATGGTAAGCGATTACCGCAGCCCATGGACACCCGCAACACCAAAGGCGTCACAAGTGCGTTGCCGACCTTTGGGGGATGGGAGAGGGGATGGGGAGGGGTTGGGGTATGGGCCTCCGGTATCCTCACTCACTCGGTGAAACACAGCGCAAACGCTATTTCACACCGGTTTTCTGTGAGGCCGTGATATCACTCCGGTTGAGCCGACCCATTCATGCCGAAGCATAGCTCTCCCACGGTTAATGATTGGGATTGGTCATCCCAACGCTAAAACAATAATAGAAGAGAATAGAGGTGTTAGCGTTCGTAGAAAGATATTCGATGCGAAAAATTCGCATGTTGGCTAATGGGGCAGGTATATACAAATAAATAAAGTCTATTTGTAATATTAAAATAACTGCTTTTTACTAAATGCATATGTATGTTAACACGGTACATTTACCAAAATAATATTTTTTTCAATTTTTTCTGTCTGTCTGTTTGTCTGTTTGTTACGGCTAGTCTCTGGAACGGCTGAACCGATTTTGACGGGACTTTCACTGTTAGGTAGCTGATGATATAAAGAATAACTTAGGTTATATTTTTTTAGACTAGCTTCGCCCCTCGGCGTTACCCGCGGTACGACAATAACCGCGGGTAACACCGCAGAGTTCAGTTAGTTAAACTATGCATTTGTGCTATAAGTTGAACTGCCATCGTTAGACTTTCCGTGCTATATATAACCGAATCGTCTATTTCTAAAAACCGTAAAATGTATCGTTTAAAAATAACAGCTTTCATGCTTTCATTCTTTATATTAAAATTAATTTCTTTAGATACGAATTAACGTAACGTAATGTTAATTTGTTTTGAAAGTCGTAAAAAATGTAAGCAATTACTGATCGAAATTCCAAAAAAATGTCATGTACAGTTTCTGAGTTTGTTTTTTTTAGCCAATATGTATTACATACCTTCACAATACTTAGGAATAAGTAAAAATAATAAATTAACCAAAAGTTCGTTCAAAAAACTAAAACCCGACTACATTTTTTTTTTAATAAAATTTATATACCTAGCCTTTGTTTCACCTCATTCATTAAAATCGGTTCAGTAGCTTAGGCGCTACCGTAGAACATGTAAACATTCATATACTACAAAACTATTACCCTCTGTGGCGACTTCCACATACAGCGCCATCTACCGAAGACACATTGAACCTACACGGTGTACACAACACTACTAATCCTAAGTCGCGCAATAGAAGTTCTGGCGCCGATTAGCATATACACAACATCAACCGTTGGGCAGTGGCCCGCCAGACATGATCACCTCGCCTGGTTGAAGGACCCTTCGATGTAGTCGAGTAAAACCCAACACAGGAACTACTTATGTTATTAAAGTAAAATATAATGTTTCAATACTTATACACACGTGCCCCAAAACGCGATTATAATTGTTTCAAAAAATGTATTGAAAAATAACACACAGTATTACAAATCTTATGAGATATTCAGCCATTATTTAATTATTTGTGTTAAATACTCTATTGTGTGCCATAACGATATCAGTTATCTTAAAAAAAACTATATTTATTTGATAGTTTGGTGTAGAGGAGCAGTTTATCTCTTAGTAAAATATAAATAAATAAAAATACAAAATGAAATTTCAGGTTTCAGGTCTATGGTAGTTTTGGTAGAAAATGCTGGTATGATAGTGTATTTTATGTTCTTGAAATACCTTTGCCCATACCCGACCTGGACCAGAATGAGTGGTGGGGGCCTGTAAGTAGACCAGAAAAGCTAGATACAAGAGTTGAGTATTATCATGGATATTAAAAAACTAGTTTTCAGCAATTCATTCACTAGTTTTCAAGAGCTTTTTTTTATTGAATAGGGGGCAAACGAGCAGACGCATCACCTGATGGTAAGCGATTACCGCCGCCCATGGACACCCACAACACCAAAAGCGTCACAAGTGCGTTGCCGACCTTTGGGGGATGAGGAGTGGGGATGGGGGGAGGGGTTCGGGTATGGGCTTCCAGTATCCTCACTCACTCGGTGAAACACAGCGCAAGCGCTATTTCACACCGGTTGTGTGTGAGTGAGTGACTGTACTAGACCGCCGCCAAACCTCCCTTCATTTGATTCTAGAAGTGGGACGCTATGTAGTCCCAAACTAAGCAGAACTTGTACTATAAGTATTACGCAACTGATGTAATACATTTTTTTTGTAAATACATACTTATTATACATAGAAAACACTCTGACAACTCCGAAACAAATATTTACAGATCATGACATTTGATCCGATCCGGGAATTGAACCCGAGACCTCATGTAAAACAATCGCGTACGCTACCACTGCGCCAACGAAGCAGTCATGATCTAAGATTTCTACCTTCATCAGTGCTAGCTGCATTGATACTCTAATATTTATATAACTTACTTCTATAATATATATATATACTAATATGTAAATACTTGAATCTATGCCCATATAAAATTACTATATAAAAACTGCTCCTATACTCTAAACTACATCCCAAACAAAAACTAACAACCTATTAACTCATACTGTTAAGACGCTTAACAATCATTCTACTAACATCATCTCCTCTACTCCTTCTACTCTTACTTCTCCATCTCTTTCTCTTCCTAACGCTGGTTACATAGATCTCTTTGGATATCAACACAAATCTGCAATCCTTAGATGATTAAATTACAATGCATATTATCTCCTTCATTAATTCAAAGACTATAATTCCTTACTATTAAAGAACATTATTATCTAATACGACTGCCAATTTTCTACTCCCATCGACTTCTCTTTCCACTCTTTCTGATTCTCTCTGCCTTCTCTTCGCTCGATTGTGATGCGGGTGCGTTTACGCCTGGCTGTATGACGGGGCGGGTTTGTTCCCAGGAGTGATCTGAGGACGCTGTAAACTGTAAATGGAAAATAGAGAGGTTTAGTATCATTATAGAAGAAGAAACTTGTTAGACAGGCAAAAGTATGTTCAAAAATGGCATAATCCTTATTTTCAAAGTTACGAATACAGTTTTTAATTTAAATGTAACATCCACAAAGGTAATATTTTATAGTTTTGACAGATTGAAATCGATGTCTTTTCAAAGACATCGATTGATATCACTATTCGATTCTTAAGAGATCATATATTTAAAAATCGATTCTAGTTTTACAGATTTATGTATGTTTATATATATTATAAATGCAATAGAAAACACTTTTAAGCTGTTAATATTGCTGATGACGATATGTCCTACACTAGAGAGAGAGAGAGAGAGAGAGAGAGAGAGAGAGAGAGAGAGAGAGAGAGAGAGAGAGAGAGAGAGAGAGAGAGTAAACAGCAGTACCTGGCTGTACTGCGAGCGGAAGGCGGCCTTGAGCGAGGCGAGGCGGTCGGTGGCGGGCCCGAGCTTGTCCAGCGCCGCGGCGGGCGACGGCTCCTCCTTGTGCGGGAGCCCCGGCCGCTCCTTGTACCTGCACCGACCGATACTTATTAATATTAAATAAATAAATCAATATTTCGGACATCTAACACACAACGTCATCTAGTCCCAAGCTAAGCAGTGCTTGTGTTATGGGTACTAGACAACTAATATAAATACTTATATACTTTTTTTTTTGTAAATACATACATATTATACATAAAAAACACCCAAACTTCGAAACAAATATTTGCAGATCATACAAACATTTGGTCCGACCCGGGAATCGAATCCGAGACCTCAAGCTTAGCAGTCGCATACGCTTCCACTACGCCACCGAGGCAGTCACCTTAACGCTATTTTTGAAGTGAAGATTTCTTTAGCCGCGTTGAGCACTTTTTGATAGGAGAAAATGTTAATTTTACACATTAATTTTACGAATAACATTATAAGTTATAAGTTTTTTTTCTCTATCGGCAGTCCTTTTTTTTATGGAATAACCTGCAAACGAGCTAACACATAGCCTGATGGTAAGCGATTACCGTCGCCCATGGGCACCTTGAGCATCAAAAAGGGAACAATAGAAATTAATAGAGACAAGAAAAGAGATTTCCTAATTTCCATACTGGTTCATCTACAAGTTCCTTAAAAATATCACCTGAGAGCCTCAGAGTTAGAACTTTGGGGCCTACTGAGTTTAAAAATTCTAAATAAGTGCAAGTGTCTTTTATAGAAAAGACTGAACCGATTTTCTGTCTGGTTTATTTGATTTTAAGGTCGAACAATTTAAAGAACACATGAGGCTTATTACGATACGTACCCAAGTCCACAACCGCCAACATTCAAGTTCTTGCCTTTGCCCTTCTTGAAACGCGACTTACGGAACCAGGCTGATTGCATCGCGAGCTGCATTAACTCTTCAGGTACTTCCTAAATATAAAATAATATTAAATAAACCAATTATAGATAAAAATCAACAAGTACAATTTTACATTAGTATCCGATAAATACTGTATTCCTTTTGTATAAAACTACATCGGGCCAAGTGTGCTGCCTTGTGGTACACCTTAAAATTTTATCGAAGCTTGATCGAGTTTTCGTAATTGATTTAAAAAACTATCACAGTAATCTGTTTCTGTACTTGTATTCAATAATTTCAAGTACAACTTCAACACTTACGTCAATGCTTTCTATTTGCGTGAATAGAAAAAATAGAATAGTGTGTGTATAAACATAATCGAAGGCTTTTAATACATCTATAAACAAAGCGCAACAGCAACTTCTGATATAATACCTTCACATATATTTTGAAGCACTTTGAAAATGATTGGTGAAATACTTTTCTTTCTTTGAAATCCGAATTTATTTGCGTTTAAGATTTTATGTGAGTAAAAACTTCGTAGTTTTTATCTGATTGGGCAGCTAGGACTTTCTGATCACATGTTGGAATTGTCAAGAAAATTCAGGTCTACCTTTCAGTTGTCAGTTCGATTTACAGGTCTAAAAACGGGTTGTGTTTAGCGACTATATGCGTTTTTATTTCTTTATAACACGCTTCTTAGCTGAAGCAGTATAATAGATTTAAGATTTCGAGGTCACTTTTGATTCTAAAAATGAGAGTAACTAATAGATTTCAGTAGAATTTGTAAATAGAAGTTAACAATTTTATGTTCTTTTAAAAACTATTTCGTTAAAATTTTATTCTGGCCAATCTTTAACTGCATTATGACTGCTGAGTCAAGACAAAATTGTACATAAGTATAGACGCAAGTCGTGGGGCACGCACCTGCTGCACGCCCTCGAGGTTCCTGAGCAGGTGGCCGGCGAAGTCCTTGTCCTTGTCGCGCGCGAGCAGCGTCCAGGCGTCGCCCGCCACCCCGGCGCGGCCCGTGCGCCCCACGCGGTGCGTGTGCGTGTCGATGTCGCGCGCCACGCAGTAGTTCACCACCGTGCGGATGTGCGGGATGTCCAACCCACGAGCTGACACAACGGATCATTGTTAACATCTATCTCTTTCTCCATTTACAGGCTCTAGTAGTCACACTAATTTCAGCACAAACGGGCCGGTTGGACGGGGCGGTACTACCCTTGCACAGAAGGCCAACGTAAAATGACAGCGTTCATGCTGTCGTGTTTCCTTATGATGTAGAAGCCCAATGATGTAGAAGCATCACTAGGCCGCCATGATGAGGGTCCCAATGCTGCATTGTTGCATTCTCTGCATTCAGATTGAATATTGTGACCACCACTGTTGGATTTTGCTTATGCTTTCCATCAGGCAGAGTAGAGTCATACGATCTAATAGATTTACGATTAAATCAAAACCATGCGATTCGTTCATGGATCGATTCAAATTTATGTAATATTGGATAGCGATTCAAACATTAGTTTTCCCAAAACATCACACAAAATTAAATACTTAAAATCGATTTTAAGGTTGTCTGAAAGAAATCGCCGTGAGCGATAAGACCGCCAATTGTTACTTCTATAACTTTGTAACTCATCTGTTATGTTTTTTTTTTTAAGTAATATTGGACGGTCAATCAAAGTACAATCTGAAGCTTTAGTTTATGTTACAAATATAATGTACTAGTGAAAAAAGATTATCTATACTTTTTAATTACATTTAAAAGTTAAAAGTTCAATATTTTTTAAACATTGGACTTTTCAACCGGTCCAACCTATGGATATTACCGTTAATGTCATAAATCATTTAGAGTTAGAAAAATGTAATGCAAATTTCATCTCTTATGTCATTATCCAAATAGACAGAAACCAAAACCTAGAAAAACACGACATACAAGTTTAAAGATATATTCATTAGTGTTAAATAAAACGAACCTGCAACATCAGTAGCAACAAGTATATTGTTTTCTTTCCTTTTAAACGCCGTAATAACCTTATTCCTATCAGCCTGTTCCATATCTCCATGAAGAAGTAACGCATCGTACTGTTGAACACCAAGATTTGCTGCCGTCTGCTCGGCTTCTAACTGCACAATACAAACACCAAAACATTCTTATGAGTCAAGTTTAGAATAATTTCATTTACTATTTTAATTGATAAAATTTATCTTTTTAGATTCTCACTTTTTTTTTAAATAAATTCATGAATGAAAAAATTCAATATTGACAATACCTTTTTCGTGACGAAAATTAGCACGCTCCCTGCTGACAGGAATTCCACTAAATTTTTAAGTAACCACGACCATTTCTCCTCTGGTTTGTTGAATATTCTGTAACATGCAATTTTACATATTTAGGTTTCAAATAATGTTAGCCCTTTGAATACCTGTACCATATATCTTCCTCAACGACTTACAAGTTTTACAGTATATTTCGTTGTATTTTCATATTTAATCAAACATATTGTTATACGTACATATAGTTTCGTTGAAACCTTGTGTATAAATAATGACTAGTCCAAAGTAAAATACGTAGCAATGGAGGGTCCTCACAAGGGACTATTCTGGGTCCTAGTCAATAAAATCAAAAAAATTCCAAGACTCACCTAACATGCTGCCGGACCAGGTCACTAGCTTCTCCCGCTGCGCCATGTTGAACTCTTACAGGATCGTACAACGCATCGCGAGCTAAACGTTCCACTCTCCGAGGGAAGGTGGCAGAGAACAGTAAGGCTTGCCGGTCAGGTCGTACGTGGTTGCAAATTGAACGAACTTGCGGCTCTACAAATAGAATTCTGATATTAATAGGGAGCAATCCAAGCGGCAAAAGTTTTCATCATTGAATAAATTATAATTAAAATGATTTCTTTCGGAGTTTTGATAATGCTTACCGAAACCCATATCGAACATTCTGTCAGCTTCGTCAAGCACTAAATAAGTGACCCGCTGCAAATTAGTCGCCTTACACTTGATCAGGTCGATCACACGCCCAGGAGTACCCACCACTATTTCTGCACCACCGCCTGGACAAAGAAACATTTATGAAAAAAAAAACCGAAAATAATAGTACACTGACATGAATAAATTTTAGCGACCTAATTTCAGTAAAAGTTTGAGTAAAATTTATATGGTGAAAGCATGGTTCATCTTATGGTGAGTTATATTAAGGGGCCATCCATAAAGTACGTCACACGTAAAGGGGTGGGGAGGGGGTCGACAAAGTGTGACATAGTGTGACAAGGGGTGGGAGGGGTCCTAAGTTTCGTGACATCAATTCAATTCAAAATTCAACACATTTCAATATCTAATATAATACGAATAAATGAGAACGAAGTGACTGTCATGCCAGTTATAAATAATTTAAAGGAGTGGGTTCAAAGTCCATGGACTGAAGATGATTGAGTTTGTTTCTTCTTTTTTTTATATTCAATAGTTTATTGCTTTGTTATTGTTTTAAATATTTGATGTTAATGTTGATTTCATAAAAAAAGTACTTAATTTAAATGGAAATAAAACTAATTTCGTAACTGCTGTTTTAATTTAATAATTTTTCAATGTGAAATTGCAAAACATGTGACGTCACACTAGGGAGGGGGGGTCTCAGAAATGTGACCACCTGTGACAAGGACGGGGGGGGGGGCTGAAAAAATCATGAAATTCGTGTGACGTACTTTATGGATGGCCCCTAACTCACTTCCTAATTCTAAAGAATCTTCAGCATTATCATGTTCATTATTAAAGTTACATGTATAATTATACCCGTACCTTCTAATGCCTTGACCTGTTCCCACTTAGAGCCTCCTCCATAGCAGCACACACACCTGATGTTGTACACCTTACCAAAACGCTTGGCCTCCATGTAAATCTATTGAAATAATACAAAAAACATGTAATTAACCAAGATGTTTGTAAGTACATACTAGTATTTTATGATTAATAAATGGGTTTATTGGCAACAGAATATAAATATAGATGTCTTATTATTATTATTACTTTCATCACTTTATAAATTGGTTCACTTCTATATAACATAGTTCACGTTTGAATACGACTGCCTCGGTGGCGTAGTGGTAGCGTATGCGACTGCTAAGCTTGAGGTCTCGGGTTCGATTCCTGGGTCGGACCAAATGTTTGTATGATCTGCAAATATTTGTTTCAGAGTTTGGGTGTTTTCTATGTATAATATGCATGTATTTACAAAAAAAAAGTATATATGTATTTATATCAGTTGTCTAGTACGCATAACACAAGGTCTGCTTAGCTTGGGACTAGATGGCGATGTGTGTTAGATGTCCGGAATATTTATTTATTTATTTAAACTATACTAAAGTTTGCTTTGTTTTTAGATTTAAGAAGAGTATTTTATACATATAAAATCACAAACTTTACAGTTCAAAACACTGTTAGAGAAATCAAAGAAACATATAAAAGGAGGTACACATTTTACGAATATCATACTACATATAGTTTAATACAAACCTGTTGCGCCAACTCTCTAGTTGGAGCCAATATGAGTCCAATAGGGCCATCATTTGGAGCCAACTCCTTCTGGTCCATGATATGCACCAAAAGCGGCCATAAGAACGCAGCTGTCTTACCAGAACCAGTTCGGGCGATACCTGGTTAAAGATTTAGATATTTAAGTTAACATAAATAAAAACGATTATTTATGTATCGAACTGTTTTTAATTAGTAAAGTAAAGTTTTAAGAGTGCCTGAAAAGACCTTCCGTGGGAGAGCCACGCTTCGGCATGAATGGGCCGGCTCGACCAGAGTGATACCACGGCCTCACAGAAAACCGGTGTGAAATAGCGCTTGCGCTGTGTTTCACCGAGTGAGTGAGGATACCGGAGGCCCATACCACAACCCCTTACCCCATTCCCTCTCCCCATCCCCCAAAGGTGGGCAACGCACTTGTGACGCTTTTGGTGTCCATGGGCGGCGGTTATCGCTTACCATCAGGTGATGCGTCTGATCATTTTGATCAAATGGTTCACTGTGTACTTGTGTGAGCACCAGTATCTCTTATGACTATTTATATTCAAGTGCATTGTTGCTTGCGCACCCTGAATGAGAAGGGATTTTCTCCGTTAACGTCACTCACTCAGTAAAAAGAAAGATTTAATTAACACTAGGTACCGTTCAGGTCGAGCCAAACTTTAGCTCTCCTTTACCAAAGATTGAGACAATTACGATTGCTAGGGTTCTCGAGTGGAGACAGCATCTCGGTATATGTTATGTAGGATGTCCACGGGCCAGGTGGAGTGATGATTTGCGGAAGATGGAAGCCAAGGATCGAACCAAGTGACATATTATTGGAGTCACCTATCTCCAGCAGTGGACTGCGATAGGCTGATGATACCAAAGATTCTATTTCTATGGTCTTTTAAGAGATCTTTCTAGTTGTTCTTTTGAAACTGTAGAATAAAACTTCATAACCTGTAAAGTTATCAAAAAAAATTTAGTAACTTCAACAAACCTATAATATCTCTTCCCGACAGAGCAGCAGGGACCCCAGCGGCCTGCACTGGTGTGGGCTGCGTGTATTCAGAGCGGCGGATGGCTTTCATCAACTGCTCGTCGAAACCAAGATGAGCAAAGCTGCTCACGGGACGAGGAGGATCTGGACCAGATATCTACACAAAAATATAATACATTTACATATGTAAAACAGAACTATGAACTTGATTTTATATTAAAAAAAGGTTCTATAACTTTAAAAAAAAAAAATCTTTAATTTTAATATAAAATATTATGTATTATTGCATTGAAAATACTTATTATTACAATTTTTGTAGTTATAATAGTTATTGTTGAAATTTTTACGAAACAAATAAATACTTTAAATACAAACCTTGACGCCTAAATTCTTCTTCAAATCTTCAACCTGCTGTGTTGTTAAATTCTCAATATCTTCATGTGGAGTGTAGAAGTTCTTTTCAAAAGGCTCATATTCAATTTCCGAGTGGTCTATGGGTGGTAAGGGATCAATAAACTTCTTCTTTGGAGGAGGTATGGGGTTGCCATCTTCATCATACTCTATTTCTACATCAGATCCATCGTCACCATGGTTAAGGGGATTGTCTTCCATGTATCTGTGAGGGAGTAAGGTTATTTTAGAATTTTCATAAAAATAATTGTGCTGTTTGAAAAATGGGTGTCTAAAAGCTATTTCATCTGTTACTCATTGTTTGAAGGTGTATCTTTGCGCCCTATTAAAATATAATTATTAGCAACAGCTTTTATTAGTCTACTGCTGGACACAGTTCTCTCTGAAACAATGTTTTAGCATACTGTACCATGCTGACTAGACAGAGATGCCTAATACTTAATACATATAGCACAGGTCACAAAATTAACAGTAATAGACTACAAATTATTTGATCTAACATAACTCCCGCATTATATATCCTGTGTCCAAGAAGACCCCGACTTAAAACAACAATTAGCATTTTGTCCCATGTAGGATATGAACCCACGCCACTTGCCGCAGTAGAAAACCCTAAACCACTAACAGGGGCGCGGGGGAGAGATTTTTTGTATCTCACTAAGCGCCCCCGCCGCCCGCACCTGTCTCAGTCCCCTTTGTCGTCATACCCCCGCGCCCCTGTTACCGCGCAGGCGAGGATTGAGATAAACGGTCGGCCTATAGGTCAAACATACAGTCATACAACTTTACTGTTAATTTACAAACTCTCTAGTACTCACTTATAATAACTCTCCTCATCGTCCATCTCATCGATGTCACCTCTAGTGCCTCTCCCACTTTCTTCTTTACCGCTGGCAGCATTCTCCTTGCTAGCAACGAGATCCTTCGCTGCCTGTTGCTCTAGACCTGCCATGTATGCATCTAAAGGATCTTCTTCTTCCTCTTCAGCCTGTATTATAAATCAATCAGAAATCTAGTACGTTTTATTTACAACCAATGGATGAATAGTAATTTAAATAGTAGTTATTATAGTAGAAATATAAAAAGGTTTTTAAACATTTTTTGTTTAAAAGCTGGGCCAAGTTGGTAGTTAAAAAAAAAAAAATTTCTTCCTATCTAGATTTGACAAGTGTGACTTAAGTAAATTAGGAGCGCATATTCTTGTAAGTATGATAAGAAGAAACTTGTACATTGCCGGCCTTTAGGGGATGGGGGAGGGGTTGGGGTATGGGACCTCCGGTATCCTCACTCACTCGGTAAAACACAGTCCAAGCGCTGTTTCACACCATTTTCTGTGAGGCCATGGTACCACTCCGGTCCGGCTCCATTATTATTAATATTGCATTATTTTATTACCTTAGAACTTGAAGCAGCATCATATGTTGGACTGCCAGGTGCTGGTATGTATGCCAAAGCTGGTGTTGCAGGCTCGTCATCTTCATCAAAGTATCTAAAAGGGTAAATATCTTAGAATATCAGAATGCCTTGAGGCTATTTGTAACAAAAAATAGAACTAAAACTTTAATACCTAAATTACCTAAATTATATACCAACTTAATAACAAAGTGGAGAATAGCCGATAAGCTCAAACTACTAATTAATTCATCATCTTCCTAGCCTTTATTATTCCCAAGATTATTTAGGGTCAGCCACTAATTCAACCGGTTCAACCATCTGACCTGCACAACTCTAGAGGGTGAACTGATTTTGAAGGTTGAACTAGTTGTTGAACAATGATTTCCATAGACATTCATGACAACGGAGACCCAGGGCTTAACATGCTTTCTGATGAACAGTCGGCTTCGATCTTCCATACTCCAGGCTGCTATTAAGAATTTATGGTAAGAAAAACCAAAAATAGTCTGACCCAGGCAAACCCAGGTGGGAATAGCAGTGTTTATTTATTTATTGATAGCTGACTGGCACAACCTTATCTGCATCTCCTAAACATAACTAAGTAACATAAATAAATTTCCTTATTTCAGTCATGTGCTGCTCTTATCTATCGTAGAATGATAGCCTATAGCCCACCTCAATAAATGGGCTACCCAACACCGAAAAAAATATTCTAATCGGACCAGTAGTTCGTTCCTGGATCAGGGTGATCTACCAACTTTACAAATAATATTTCAAATAAATTTAAACTACTTACTCATCCTCTGTCTTTGATCTTTTCTTGCCCAAAGTCCCAAAATTCCCAGTGACAGCGTTCTGTGTAATTGAGTTCATTGTAGAATACCCCTGCTTCGATAAACCGGTGGTCGGCGGAGGAACTGCATGCATCTGCGCCGTCGGAGGTGGCACAGCGTGTAGAGACACGTTCGAAGGATTCCGCTTTGGCATCGAGAAACCAGCGAAACCGAAGCCCTTACTACTACTTCCACCCGAATTATAACTCATTTTGTAGCCGTAACGTAGACACTTATGAAAACACTACTCAAAACCTTTTCACATTAAGGTTATTTATATATGTTTACAAGACCTTCGTTTGCAGTAATTAAGTTTAAATTAAGGCTTTATGGTCCAAAAGTTCATATTTTATATTTCCAATGAAAAATAGCAATTATTTCTTATTAAAAACAAATTTAATCAACTCCGACAAGAAACAACGATGACAATACCGTTGACAATTAGCTTTTAACTTACTAGCACAAAAAAAGGCATGTGTTTTCCAAATGTCAAGTCAATATTGCACAAGAAATGAGATATTTAAAGTTATTAACGAGAGAAGACACGAACAGTATACAAGTTATTGCATGTTGCATGTATTGGTGACTCAACCGATAAATAGCAAACTTTATGGATTTAACATCACCAACTGATTTTCTGGCTTTTCTGCATCCTGGCATCTAACCTTTTTTTTTTCTCGTCCGGAAATCCCCTCGTATACCACCTCCTGGTGGCATGTCGGACTCGAACTGACTAAAACCGCATGCCGGGGTACTAGATGCCGGGAAATCAGGTGCACCCTAGAAAGGAAAACCTTGGAACACAGTGGGGGTCACAGAGTCCGCGCCTCCACCCGAGCCTGCTTCTGCCAGGGTGACGGATGGCCTCATCTATCACCCCCAGGCTTATGGAGGACGGAGATCATTCTAAGATCTCCGGCGCCCGAGTCGCCTGCGACACCTGGCCTGTTCCCGGGCCTGGCGGGCTGGTAGAGTTCTAAACCTCCTGGCAGATGCTAGTTAGCATAAGGCAGATGCCTTATGCTAACTAGATATAGAAATTAAATTGAAACTCCCTAAGCTAGTAGTATTAGTTTAAAAACCTATTTATGGTTCGTAACGATATTTTATATTTCCGCATCAGGTGATTGATTTGCCACGAACTACCACGGACATTTCTGGAACTAGTGTTTATCTTTTCTTCTATTTCTGTATTAGTAACAATGTTCTTCATCAATTGAATCAAAAGTTTGTGATTCGTTACTAAAGTTATCTTATAAAAAAAAACATTTTGAATTAAAAGACCCTTTAGCCTAAAGGAATTGATAGAATTAAAAAAAGACATTTGACTGCATTTGACACTGACGTATGACGAGACAGAACACGAAAACAGGACGAAAATTGTCGAAATACTTGAAAACAAGAAAAGTGCGCAGTATTCATATTGAATTACCAAAAAAATGTATTTTAAATTATGTGTATTTCTCGTCACACTTCTCACTGTAACAAATGTCGAAGCGGCTACAGGATACGATTTCGGTGACTTTTTAGCAACAGTTCTCGGCCTGGGTATAGCAGTCGTTGGAATTCTTGCATGTTTGGGGAAATATGCGAGACAACAAGCAAGAAACGAATTTATATAATACCCTTACTTTTAATATACGTAAGTAGAGCCAAGGAATTAATAATATATAACCATATATAGCTCATAACTTGTTGAATTTAGAATATATTTTTGTATCAAACCAGTTATACTGGCCTTGTGTTAAATTATTATAGTGAATTAATTTGCCCAATATTTAATGAGGCATGAAACTTACTTGTAATTATAATACCTGTTTTATTTCCAGGTTAAGGCGTTACTTTTTTGGAGAAACCTCTTAAGGACAAAATTAATATGCCAACATATAGTACCAAAAAAATCAGCTGTTCAAACACTTCTTAAATTCGATTTTAACACACCTGTTTAATATGTATATTTATTGTATCTATGTTATTAGTAATGGATTGAGATATTTTTTATACTATATGTAGATAATAAGGATACATTTAATGTAGAATATGTTAACTTGTTTCTAGATCCATATTCTTTCTTAGATCATAATGGTTAATCTACCCTCATGAAATCAAAATTAAAATAATAAAATGATCTGATTTTACCTAGATAAGTTTAGATCATAATGGTAATTGTTGTTCTACCCTCATGAAATCAAAATTAAAATATTAATATAATGATCTGATTTTACCTAGATTAGTGATGCTTATTAAAATAATATTGTTGCAATAATAATATAAATAAGGTCACTTTGCCTGTTAACCTTGACCTTACATATGGATAGAAACAACTTATTTGCACTGTTTTTCAGGTAACCTTCTGAATATTATTAATAATAATATTGTCAAAAATATAAAAACTTATTTGTCAAATAGGTATTCAAAAGGTTAATATTATTTTAATAAGTTAGAAAGAACGTTATCTATATTAAATACAGTAATATATAATTCGAGTAATAAAATGTTTTTTATTTGCTTCGAGAAATGTTTATAATTTTATGTTAAATACATAATTTGATATTTGCATTAGCCCGTTCAGGAATGTTTAATCCATAGATAAAAACAGGTTTTTTTAAGTATTTGGGAAAAACAACCAAAAAAAACACTGTTTCCCATAGAGGTGTCACAACTGACTGCCTCGGTGGCGTAGTGGTAGCGTATGTGACTGCTAAGCTTGAGGTCTCGAGTTCGATTCCTGGGTCGGACCAAATATGTAATGTAAAAAGTAATATATGTATGTATTTGCAAAAAAAAAGGATAAAAGTATTTATATCAGTTGTCTAGTACACAACCTCTGCTTAGCTTGGGACTAGATGGCGTTGTGGTAGATGTGCCTACTACAAGCTTAGACTTCACAATAGGCCAAATAATACTGCAAGTTGTTGTAAATAATTTATATTAAAAGAAAATGTCATATCCTCACACATAGAACACAATTCATTCATTGATGCAAACCCATCAACATGATTTTTTAGGTTTCCACTTAATAAAATTCATAGTTTTGTAAAATTTATTGACTACTATTTTCTAAGAGTTCTATATCTTTTATAATGTCATTCTTTTTGGACAATTTGTCCTTTTGATCTTTGTCTGGGTTTTTAACAACACCAGTTTTAATTTTTTCTTCCAAAGTTTCAATGTCTCTTAATTTTTTCCTTAAGTTTTTTAACCGCTTTCCGGGGTCGGTGGTTGGAGAACTGTGGGCTGCTGTGGCTGTATTCGAGAAATTAGGTTCCTGTATCTCACATTTGGCAAGTTTTTCTGCAGCTTCATCAACACCTGGAAAAATTTAAAATAAATTATGTCAAGACTGGTTTTCATATCATACCAATAAGGTTATAACAGACTTTCATAGACCTCTCATTTGAAAATAGATTTTGGCCACTAAACCATCCTGGTGAAACCTGTTAGTGAAGAGATTATGTCAAGCTTATTTTCTCTTATGCTTCAGCTTTATGTCAGACACCGAAAGCCGCTGAGTTATTTTTAACTGAAATTATGGTCTATGACATGTGCCATTATGACTTATATGGGATTATTACGGACCTTCACACTCTTAACTCATTACGGATCATACATGTGAACTTTATTCATCACAAATAATTAAAGAATGACTGATGATACCAATTGAATAAATAAATAAATTTAACAGGTATGCCTACATAATCAGTATTAAGAGAAAGTTGCTGCAACACTGTACATAAACAATAGAAATTATACAGAATAAAACAGTTTTTTTAATGAACATGGATATTATGAGTCTGTTTGAAAGTGTGAAGAGTTGTATGTTGATTTTGAGGGAGGTAGTTTATGCCAGAATGTGAAATTATGCAATGAAATAATAAAAAATAAACAATGAATGTAATAATAATATAATGTGCTACTTTCTCATTCAAATTCTAATAAGATATTACAGCTATTCAACATTTTATCCAATTAGCTTTAAGACCATGAAAAACATTTTGACCAGTAGGTGTTTAGCAATTCTGTGGTATTAGAACCAACTACACAGCTCAGCAGGCATCTGAGAGGTGTCTGTTTTTGAACCACTACACCACCCATACAATGATTAGTCTGTTATTAAAATGAAGGTAAACAAACCTGTCTTCTTTTTCTTCTTCTTTTTATCAACATTGATGATCATGCCTGGGATGGGCTGGATGACTCCTCCATTATTTTTCTTACTTTTCTGAGCTTGAGCTACTATTTCAGGTGTGAGCCCTACTGGTAGACCAGTGCTCTGCCGGGCTTTGAACTGCTTGCCCTTACTCTCGTAGAGGGGCACCTCTTCTTGGGGGACATAACCATCCTTGATTCGTCTAGGCTTTCGCCATGTACCATCAGGGCGTTGAGTCGCCGGAATAAATTTACTGCCTGCAATAAATTTTGGAGGGAAAGTTTAACGTAGGAATTTCTTTAGGCGAGATACCATTTTCTTTAAACTTCATGGTTGACTGATTTCTTGTAAGATGAAAGAGTGGGGTGGTAATAGATATACGAGTCTAATTTTACTTAAAATCAGGCGGTAAAAGTTTCAAATTGACAATAGTTAAAGATTTATAACATATCGCTTACCTACCCACTATATACACTTTCACAAGTGAAAAATTGTTTATTAGCCGCACGAAATTATTGAAAGTCAAGTCAAATATTATCACGCACTTAAAGTACGCAAAATTTTTAACGACTATTTTTTGTAACAAGTACGACAAATATAATTCTGCTTACCATCAGCATCGTGCTCGTACGCTGTTGTGGCCATTATAAACCATTGAATCGTAAATTTATGTTAATATTTACATAAAACTACACAATCTGGATTAGCAAGCCTTGCAAAATTTTCTCTCGCTATTTTCGTACACAACTTTTTGACAATTGACGATGAAATGGAATGGAACGAACCACTCAATTTTTGAATGAACGGTCATAGATAATAAAATGTCTGGAATTACTAAAACAATAATTTGTAAAACCGTAACAGAAATTTCTCTACTGGCAGCACAGTTTTTACAAGAAAAGGAAACTATTATTTAGTGACAGTTGTTTTTGGTTTCATTCATCCAGACACTACAAATTCGAAATTGCTCGTAAATAGAATCAGTTTTGTTTTGATTACAATTTTTATAAAGTACCCACCTTAAAAACAATGCCCAAACGAAAGAGATTGTTTACTCCGCTGAAAAACAGGGTAAAGCATAACCAGAACCGAGACACTAACGATGTTAGAGGTAATAAATAATACTTTCTATTAAATTCTACGTGCCATCATATGTTAATTTCAACTTACTTTTCTTTGTTTTTAACCAGGTGCGTACGTTAAATGTTAATTGGATATACCTTTTCTCACGTTCCTATGTGCACTTTAACCTAAACATAAATCAATAACTTAAAAATAAAATATGTGGAGTACGCCACGTATTTGGTTACTCAACAAAAAATATAATAAACATTGATTTTTGCTATGTAAACGTTCCTTTTATATAATTTGATTTCTTATAACTGTCCAGAAATAATATATTTAAGCAGAGTAGCAGACAAAGAAATAAAAGTCGATAATAGCAAACATTACAATCATTTTTGATTGTACTAAGTTTGATTTGGGGCGAAAAACATTTCCTATTGACTATTGAGTCTAGTACACAGCTAATTCAGTATGTAATTATTATAAACTTATGTTGTAACTGTTAAATGCTAATCTATGTAAAAGACTACATAATCTGAATAGCTTAAAATGAATGGGGAAGTGAAATGTTGCGAACTAATTATTGTTTTGTTAATTGTACATTTATTCTGAATAAAGGTCAAGACATGAGATGCCCTTCATTGGGCGAGACCATTGTTCTACTGTTATAGCATATTTTATTTCACTTCTACCATATGGCATATGAAACATTCATATTAAATGGTTTATTTTATCAAATTGTCAACAACAGCTTTTAACAGTTAACTGCTAGACATGTGCATCTCCTTAGAAACAATGTTAGGTCTACTATACAACACTGTCTAGACAGGTACAAATTTGGTTTCACTTTTTCCTTTCAACAGTGATGTTGTCTTGCATAATTTGCTCCCTTAGTTGCTTATTACGACACCCATGCAATGAATAGAGATGATGAAACTGTATACTGTTAATCTCCCAGCATACATTAGCATTTTTACCATGGAAGAGCCACACTTCGGCATGCATGGGCCGGCTCAACAGGAGTGATACGACTGCCTTACGGAAAACCGGTGTGAAATAGCGCTTGCGCTGTGCTTCACCAAGTGAGTGAGGATACCGGAGGCCCATATCCCAACCCCTCCCTCCATCACTCTCCCCATCCACCATAGGCTGGCAACGCACCTGCGATGCCCCCGGTGTTGCGTGGCAATTACCGCCAGGTGATACGTCTGCTCG
Organism: Spilarctia lutea; assembly: GCA_916048165.1. Classification (NCBI taxonomy): domain Eukaryota; kingdom Metazoa; phylum Arthropoda; class Insecta; order Lepidoptera; family Erebidae; genus Spilarctia; species Spilarctia lutea. Next base: position 1,805,037 of record OU696480.1, read on the forward strand.
TTTGCAATTTTGTTTTCGTTCGGTCTTCTTCTTCCTAGCCTTTATTTTTCCCAATATTATTTGGGGTCGGCTACCAGTTCAACCGGTTTTACCTGAATATCAGTTTTTACACAGAGCGACTGGCATCTGACCTCCGCAACCCTGAGGGCGAACTGAATTTGAAGGTTGAACTAGTTGTCAGTATATTTGAGGGCACTGACTTCCCAATAACGATTGCCATAGATGTTCATGACAACCGGGACCGACGGCTTAAGCACGGGCGGGAAACACCAACTTTGTTTTCGTTTGGTACTCCATAAAAAAAACAGTACTTTAAATGGGCCCTTTTTTTTTACTGAAGAGATGCAAACAATGAGGCATATTGCCTGATGATTAGCGATTACCACCGCCTCTGAACACTCATAACACCAGAATAATATATATAGTACATGATATTCCCATAGGTATTATGTTATTGAGTTCAGTAAAGTAAAGTAATTATACTTGTGTAGATCAAAAACATTGAAATAAAATGTTATTGTAATTGCAGAAGTGACAACTGCACGAGGAAGACTCAAAGGCGCTTTGATGGAAGTCCTAGATCCTGCAGGAGATGACTCGGATTCATCTTATGAACATAGTCCGGCCAAATATGATAGGTATGCAATAATTACCCAACTTCCAAAAAAAAGTATGTTAATGTAATTAATTTTATTATTTCTTAATCTCAAAATTCCACCATTTATTATAAAGTTAAAATAATTTTATTGAGAAGAGACATATAAATAGCCATGTTTAAAAAAAAAACTTGAGAGGTGTCAAGGGACACCTGGATGGAACGAAGTTCGAAATAGAAAGACGAAACGAAAATATCTGGCTTACTTTCTATAAGAGAGAGAGAGAGAGACAGACAGAGAAACATGCGCATGCGGCACGGCTTACAATAGCTTACTATAGCCAAAAGTCGTTACAACTTTTGGTCTTAACAAAAAGTGTCGTTATAACTTTTCGTCTTCATTTTTTCCGTCTAGCCCCCTTTCGCAAACCGCGATAAGGAAATACGTTCCAAAAAAAAATCTTTAGGTGACTTATATGCAGACAATTACTTAGTGTACAACTTGACACTTCAAATTTGTAGTAAACAATTTGTTTTTGAACAGAAAAATTAAGATAAAAGTACAACAGCACACAGAAAAAAGTTTTTTAATTAATTAAAAAAAGCATTTAAACACATTGGTTATGATTAGTATTCAGAGCAACATAACTTTTATTGTAATGAATTTAGTTGGTCAAAAAGAAAATAAATAAATATTTCGGACATCTTACACATAACGCCATCTAGTCCCAAGCTAAGCAGAGCTTATAGGTACTAGACAACTGAAATAAATACATAATATACTTTTTGAAGTGAAACTTCTTTATCGGGGTTGTCAAAAAATTTAGTGTAACATTTTTTCGTTACGCGTAACATTTATCCGTTACGTTACGTGTAACATTTATCCGTTGCGTTACGCGTCAAATTTATAAAATAAAACAAAAAACATTTTCAAACACAAACAGGACCAAATTAATACTACAATGAAATATCACATTACAAACAATATTATTTTATTTAGTCCACAATGTAAATAACTACACACATCACATTCCACAAACTTACTTCATTCACACCACAGATCGCGAAATATTTACTCAGGTCTCGCTCCTTAACTTTTATTGCACTTGAAATAAGAATTGTCACGAATATTGCTGGTTTATAAGTATTTTGTCGTTATACCTTACGTCGACATATGATATTTATTTTTTGAAAAATAACGTCATAAAGAAGTTTCACTTCTTACGAGTGTACGGTAGTACACGCAACTTTTTTTTTTTGTAACTACATACATATTATACATAGAAAACACCCAAACTCCGACACAAATACTTGTAGATCATACAAACATTTGAACAGCAGTCCCATATGCTATCACTGCGCGACAGAGGCAGTAATAAACAATTAATATAATTCTATTTGTTGTCCAATTTAGCCACGATCCAGCATCAGATGATGACGATAGAACCAGGTCGAGAAGAAGGTCACCACAGAGGCAGTCGTATGTGTTGAAGTTATTTGACAGAAGTGTAGATCTGTCACAGTTCTCCGAGACCTCACCACTGTATCCTATATGCAGAGCATGGATTACTAATCAACCAAAAGCTAACTACAGGGATTTTGCGTAAGAAACATTTTGTAATAACTAGATTAAAAAATCGTCAACCTCTCAATGTTTCTAAAAATGATTTATCAATTTTATTTTCCCATTTTGCAGCAAAGAAGAGCCGGAACCAGAGAACTCAGGGAGTATAGAACTTCCAGGGCCAGACGGTTCCCCGGTCTCCAAGATACCCGCATTACTGCCAGAACAGCTTAAAGCCAACAAAAATAATATCAATTTAAATTATGTAAGTTTAATTATCTAGCCTTCGCATGTCGTTTGTCCCGGTAAAGGTTATCTTATATCCTTACTTAACTTGCTACTTACTTCTGCATTCACTTTTGTCTTGTTTGAATGTTAAAATATCATCACTACATAACTTAAAACAAAGTCACATACACATCTATCACTCTTTAAAGTCGCAATAAACTCAAAAGTTACTGCACGGATTTTGATACAGTTTTTACCAATACATAAATTGTTGAGGAACGTTTTAGTATAAAATTTGTGTCATTTGTTGACGACCTTCAAAAAAATTAAACGACACTTCTTAATGGTATAATATGGTTTTATTATATTTTCCGTAAAGAGCCGGCAAGCCGGAGCAGGTGGTTAGTTTAATCTATCGCTCTATTTCGTTAGTTTCGTTGTTTAAATTTTTTGTATGTTATGGAATAATCAAAGCTTATTTTTTTATGTTTATTATCTACATATATCATTTATTTATTTCATCAACAACCCACAATGTCCCAAAGCTGGGCTCGGGTCTCCTCTCATCCAAAAAACTAAATCCAGATCATTGAATCTATGTCGTTTGTTTGTTACTGCCACAGTGTACTTTAACATTTTTAAAACATTATTTACCAACAGCGCGAAGCTCCACCGCCAAGTCGGGAGCAGTTGTTGGCTTCCCACTCGGTGCGGTGGGTGGCGGTGCGGCAGGCCTGGCTGGAGCAGGCCGCCAGGGCCGAGGCCCGGTACAGTGCCGCACAACAGGTCCTCAATAAGGTCAATGTGAAGTAAGTATTCTGTCTTAGTCCCTATAAACTGTTCTTAATACATTCTATAATTAAAGTCACTTGTATTCATTCCCCTATATAATTTAATAGTGAAATGAGTACATACAAGTAAGTTTAGTTCTTAACACTTTTTGAAAAGGTTCTTGAGTGGAGACCGCGTCTCGGCAAACGTAGTGTAGGACGTCCACAGGCCAGGTGGAGTGATGATTTGAAAAGGTATCAGTTATAAAATCTAATAAATAAAATTCTCGTGTCGCGGTGTTTGTTACCAACTCCTTTGAAACGGCTGAACAGAATTTTGTGTGCATATCTAGTAGGTTTAAGAATCGGCCAACATCTATTTTTCATACCCCTAAGGCAGTGGTCCGACCGCCGGCGAAAATAAACGAAAGAGATGTTTAAATAGTTGCTCTCTGACTGTTTACACTGCTGGCGACGACTCGCTTAACTAGTTGTGTCTCTGAGCGACAATAGCTTTGAAAGATAAACTCGCTCCTCGAGTATCGCTGAGCGACGCTCGCTCGCTTGATCATTTCTATGTAGTGCGGCTTTGAATGTAAACAAATCATTGCAACACACATTGTCGTCTAGTTCAGACGATGACGATGAGAAGATTAAAGTCGGTTGGAAACACGTGTACGCGTGCAAAGCGTGCACAGGACTGAGCGACCGCGGGCGAGTGGCACGAGTAACCGCTCATGGCACTCGCTTATAGCCCAGCGACAAAACTTTTATTATTTAAAGTAATGAAATCCCCTCGAATACCACCTCCTGGTGGCAAGTCGGACACGAACCGACTAAAACCGTCTCGGGTACTAGATACCGGGGAACCAGATGCACCTTAGAAAGGGAAACTCTGGAACCCTAACGTACCTCGGGCCACCCATTGCTTGTAGGTGGCCCCCTCCTGTGTAGGGACCCCAATATTCATATACTACATAAGAGTGCGAGCACTTTACAGAGCTATTCACCCTAACATTTATTTTACACTCAGTAAAAACAATGCATGGTTCAATTGTATAATTTTTTTTTATTTGTTACAGTGCCATCTGAGGAGAATTGCCTGGCTGATTCTAACCCCGTAGTAGAATTTTAAGAAGTTTCGAATAATTTACAATAATTTGTATAGTATTGCTTTGATTATAGATTTTATAGAAACAATCGTGTTGATTTGAGTATTGTAATGGTAAATAAGAGAATGTGAACATTTTATAATATTTTATTATGTAAAATAATACAGTGATCATTTTAACTAGGCAGTTTTGCGTTTCTTTTTATTCCCTCCTCTCTGCAGCTTGGGACAGTTGGCTTGCTTGTGGCCTTTCTCTTGACAGTTAAAGCAAGACTGAAAAAGAAGAAACAGTTAATAAAATGGTGATTCTCATTCCTTCCTCAATCATGTAGTGGAACACTAGCTAAAATTCTTAATCTTCACTCAGTAAACTGAGGCAGCAGACATACACATAAAATATTACAACATACAAACGGTTTTTTATTATTTATTTACTAGTCAAAGGCCCAATGATGCAAAAGCATTCCAATAGGGAAACCTAGTGTGGGTAGGTCAAAATTTTTTTTTATGGCCAACTATCAGACGTATCGTATAGCCTGATAGTTAGCGATTACCGCCGCCCATGGACACCCGCAACACCAGAGGCACCACAAGTGCATTGCCAGCCTTTGGGGTATGGACCTCCGGTATCCTTACTCATTCGGGGAAACAGCACAAGCGCTATTTCGAACCGATTTTCTGTGAGGCTAGCCCATTCATGCCGAAGCGTGGCTCCCCCACGGAATAAATGCTGCATTGTTGCTTTGTCTGCATTTGCATTGCACATGTAGTGACCACTAATCTTGGATTTTGCTCACAATTTCCATCAGGCAGAGTAGAGTCATTATGGCAGGCTCATTTAATTTAAAAAAATAACTTACCTGACTTTCAACAACAACACCGCAAGTATGATTTCTCTGCTGGCAACACCTATCACACTCCTTGCAATGGAAGAATGTAGGTTTTACACAACGCTTGCAAATATCGCAGTGGATATAAGTCATGCCATTTTTACTAGTGCAGGCGCTACACTTGTGGCAATGTTTGTTGCTCACTGCTACGAAGAATTTGCACTTGTTGCACAGCTTGTAGTGGCTATCGTTCGATAAGTCTATTGTACGCAACGGCAAATTTGTGAAGAAGCGGATAGGCGAAACATATTTATAGCCATCTTTTGTTTTGTTGTGGAATTTCTTGTGGTTGGTGTATTCAATCTGGAATTAAGAATAGTCATATGTAATAAATTATTTAAATAATAGTATTGTGGCGACCTCCACATATAGCGCCATCTACCGAAGATACACTGAACTACGAAGTAACGCACTGTACCTACAAACTACACTACAAGGAGTAACTACCAATCCTGAATCGCGCAAATAAAGTTCCCGCGCCGATTATCATATATACAACATCCCAACATCAACTGTTGGGCAGTAGCCCGCCAGGCATGATCACCTCGCCTGGTCGGAGGATCCTCCCTTTGTGTTGGGTGGAACATGATACCCGTTCCCCCACAGTGGTGACCCCGACGTGATTGGAAGCAGCCTTCAAGCCGCAGCACCATCATGTTCACTCCCACAGCAAGTCTCAAGCCAGCCAGCAACTTCGGCCTCAACTGGGATATACCACACGCAGGATGCGACCGCTCCAGCCTGGTAACCCCTACGGCCTCTACAGCGTCTAGGCACAGCACACTGCACCTACGGTCCATGTAAGCAGAGCACATCTCTCCCGTCTACGCAGCAGCCAGCCACTACGCAGCAACCGCCCCGACTCACTGGGGACCTCACCGCAGCACCGCGCACCGCATGCGATCCCGACTCACTGGGATCAGCGGACTTCAGCCCCGACTCACTGGGACTAGCGGCATTCAGTTCCGACTCACTGGAACTTGCGGCATTCAGTTCCGACTCACTGGAACTACTCACTCCTGGCACTGGCAAGCTCCGCATCAGAGCACAGACAGCTGACTCAACATACAGGGTCTGTCGTAAATAATGGATAAGTCGTAAACTGGAGTTGGTCCGGCTATGAGACTATTAGAAAATCGTATCTTTTTGCCAGGGTTTCTAACCGTATGGAAATGGCGTAGACTTTTATGTTTTTTTATAAATTTCGCTACTCTTTGCATTCATTCCGTTGCCATTTCGTTAAATTTAGGTATTTCTGTGTCATTTTTTTTGTATTATAGTCTTGAAGATGTGTATTATTTAGTTTTAGTACTGTTTTAGGCGTTTTTAACGTTGGTCATTTTCAAAATTGTCATTTTAAGATTTTTTATGTTTTTGTTTTACTTAGGGTCAACTTTTGATCATTTACTGTGTAAAAAAAAAGTACGGCGCTATAGCTGCCCATGATCTTAATAAATTATCTAGTATGTGTAGATTCTAAAAAGGTATAACAATGCATACTTCACAAGTAATATTAAGCTACATGAGCGAGATCAATATCAAGGTGAGAAAATATTTTTTTCATGTAATGTTGTAAATGGTTATAAAACTTCGTCAGAATGATTTATTTCTGCCAAGATTCTTTACACAAACACTATGGGGCCACTATTAAGGATATTCAAAGAAAACTAGGTAGTTTTTTGTCAAAAAAATTTCATGCCTCCTCATTTCATAAAGGTGTTTAATTTTAAAATTGATGTGCTCTAATAGTTACATGCGACAAACATGTTACAAGTTTATTCGTAAAAAGGATCATCAGGTAAAAAAATGAACAAAGACAGCAATACAAAGGGTCTCCCCGCGTGAAAAGGACATTGTTACTAGGCACACTGCATGATGCACCGTCCCTTTCACACTCACGATGTGTGAAAAGGTTAGCATGCGTTTAGCTAGGGCGCACTCCTGATACATCTCTCAGTGTGATTTTGACCATCGCATGTGCTCTCGTTTTCATTACTGTCGTCAATTTGTTACTGCTTTCTAATATCGGACTTAAATTTTCCAAAATAACACGTGCAATCGATAGCACAACACGATGCCCATAAATGAGAGCTGAGTTGTCAATATCACCAGGTTAACAAGTCCAAATCACAAAGAAAATCTAAGTCCGATATTAGAAAGCAGTAACAAATTGACGACAGTAATGAAAACGAGAGCACATGCGATGGTCAAAATCACACTGAGAGATGTATCAGGAGTGCGCCCTAGCTAAACGCATGCTAACCTTTTCACACATCGTGAGTGTGAAAGGGACGGTGCATCATGCAGTGTGCCTAGTAACAATGTCCTTTTCACGCGGGGAGACCCTTTGTATTGCTGTCTTTGTTCATTTTTTTACCTGATGATCCTTTTTACGAATAAACTTGTAACATGTTTGTCGCATGTAACTATTAGAGCACATCAATTTTAAAATTAAACACCTTTATGAAATGAGGAGGCATGAAATTTTTTTGACAAAAAACTACCTAATTTTCTTTGAATATCCTTAATAGTGGCCCCATAGTGTTTGTGTAAAGAATCTTGGCAGAAATAAATCATTATGACGAAGTTTTATAACCATTTACAACATTACATGAAAAAAATATTTTCTCACCTTGATATTGATCTCGCTCATGTAGCTTAATATTACTTGTGAAGTATGCATTGTTATACCTTTTTAGAATCTACACATACTAGATAATTTATTAAGATCATGGGCAGCTATAGCGCCGTACTTTTTTTTTACACAGTAAATGATCAAAAGTTGACCCTAAGTAAAACAAAAACATAAAAAATCTTAAAATGACAATTTTGAAAATGACCAACGTTAAAAACGCCTAAAACAGTACTAAAACTAAATAATACACATCTTCAAGACTATAATACAAAAAAAATGACACAGAAATACCTAAATTTAACGAAATGGCAACGGAATGAATGCAAAGAGTAGCGAAATTTTAAAAAAACATAAAAGTCTACGCCATTTCCATACGGTTAGAAACCCTGGCAAAAAGATACGATTTTCTAATAGTCTCATAGCCGGACCAACTCCAGTTTACGACTTATCCATTATTTACGACAGACCCTGTATATCGACCTCCAGTCTTGGAGGGGAGTGATGTGGCGACCTCCACATACAGCGCCATCTACCGAAGATACACTGAACTACGAAGTAACGCACTGTACCTACAAACTACACTACAAGGAGTAACTACCAATCCTGAATCGCGCAAATAAAGTTCCCGCGCCGATTATCATATATACAACATCCCAACATCAACTGTTGGGCAGTAGCCCGCCAGGCATGATCACCTCGCCTGGTCGGAGGATCCTCCCTTTGTGTTGGGTGGAACATGATATATATATATTTATGAGAATTACATCAGTATATAAGTATACAAACACATAGTAAAATGAGGTAGTTATGAGTTTAATTTAAAAACTTGTTCTAAATTATAAAAAACTAGCTGACCGACGCAACCTCGTTTGCGTCTTTTATTGCCCGTAGCGAAAAATTTTCCGCCGTATGGTGTGTCGCGGACTTTTTTGTAGATATAAGATCTACGATTGATTAGAACATTTTATGGTTCTATCTTTTATAGTATAGGCAGCGTACGCAAAATAAGTAACTTTTCTGGTTGATTTTTTACACCTTGTGTCCGAAAAACCTAAATATCTTACGGAACCCTATTTTTTTCCAAAATAAAATATAGCCTATGTTACTCGTGGATAATGTAGCTTTCAAATGGTGAAAGAATTTTTAAAATCGGTCCAGTACTTTTTGAGTTTATTCGTTACATACAAAAATACAATTTTTTCCTCTTTATAATATACAGGGTCTGTCGTAAATAATGGATAAGTCGTAAACTGGAGTTGGTCCGGCTATGAGACTATTAGAAAATCGTATCTTTTTGCCAGGGTTTCTAACCGTATGGAAATGGCGTAGACTTTTATGTTTTTTTAAAATTTCGCTACTCTTTGCATTCATTCCGTTGCCATTTCGTTAAATTTAGGTATTTCTGTGTCATTTTTTTTGTATTATAGTCTTGAAGATGTGTATTATTTAGTTTTAGTACTGTTTTAGGCGTTTTTAACGTTGGTCATTTTCAAAATTGTCATTTTAAGATTTTTTATGTTTTTGTTTTACTTAGGGTCAACTTTTGATCATTTACTGTGTAAAAAAAAAGTACGGCGCTATAGCTGCCCATGATCTTAATAAATTATCTAGTATGTGTAGATTCTAAAAAGGTATAACAATGCATACTTCACAAGTAATATTAAGCTACATGAGCGAGATCAATATCAAGGTGAGAAAATATTTTTTTCATGTAATGTTGTAAATGGTTATAAAACTTCGTCATAATGATTTATTTCTGCCAAGATTCTTTACACAAATACTATGGGGTCACTATTAAGGATATTCAAAAGAAAACTAGGTTGTTTTAGTACGTAAAAATATTTATTCAACAACTTAAACTAAATGTTCGAAGTGTCCTCCGCCGGCAGCTATGCACGCTCTACATCGCCTAATAAACGATCGCTTAATCCGGCGCACATAACCGGCTTCTTCAATTTTTCTCGCTGCTACTTGAATGCGCGCACGCAACTCTTCTACAGAACTTATTGTTTCACTGTATACTTTTTCTTTTAACAGCCCCAGTAAAAGAAGTCCAAGGGGTTCAGGTCTGGCGAACGTGGAGGCCATAAAATTGGCCCCAATCGCCCTATCCATCTATCCGGATAAGTATTATTTAAATGTTCCCTGACACGAACAGCGTAATGTGCTGGACACCCATCATTTTGTAGCCACATCTCATTTCTTATCTCTTGTGGGACGTCTTGCAGTAAACTAGGTAAAGTATTTGCTAAAAAATTCAAATACATATCCGCATTTAATATTGCCGGCAATTCGAATGGACCAATGATTTTGCCATTAATAATGCCAGTCCATAAATTAATTTTAAATTGATATTGCGATCGGTCTTCTCGGATAAGTCTTGGGTTTTCGAGTTGCCAGCTGTGTATGTTGTGAAGATTAAAAAAAACCATCTTTTCGACACGTTGACTCGTCACTCCATAAAATTTTATTAAAAAAACTTTGGTCTTCCCTCATCTTTCGCAGCATTATGCGACAAAATGTTATTCTCGCAGCAGCGTCCCTTGGCATTAATGTTTGGACCCTTTGATAATGATAGGGATATAATTCATGCCTTTTTAAAATCCTGTGTACAGATTTTTGAGGTATACCGGTGCGCCTTGAAATTACACTTATGGACGTACCAGGGTCTTCTGCAACTATTTCCAGTACTTCGGCTGCACTGTGGCGTTGTGGTCGTCCTTCACTCGCCCCGCCTACGCCGGTCCCAGGAAATCGTCCTTCCAAAAATGTGTTGTGCACTCTTATGAAGACACGATAGTCAGGATGCCGGGCATTTGGATATTTTTCCCGATAAACTCTAGCAGCTCTATTGGCGTTGCCATCACATAAACCATAAATGTAATGCATGTTTACGTATTCGGCCGGCGTGTATTGTTGAGGCATGATATACAAAATTTTCCAAAATAACACGTGCAATCGATAGCACAACACGATGCCCATAAATGAGAGCTGAGTTGTCAATATCACCAGGTTAACAAGTCCAAATCACAAAGAAAATCTAAGTCCGATATTAGAAAGCAGTAACAAATTGACGACAGTAATGAAAACGAGAGCACATGCGATGGTCAAAATCACACTGAGAGATGTATCAGGAGTGCGCCCTAGCTAAACGCATGCTAACCTTTTCACACATCGTGAGTGTGAAAGGGACGGTGCATCATGCAGTGTGCCTAGTAACAATGTCCTTTTCACGCGGGGAGACCCTTTGTATTGCTGTCTTTGTTCATTTTTTTACCTGATGATCCTTTTTACGAATAAACTTGTAACATGTTTGTCGCATGTAACTATTAGAGCACATCAATTTTAAAATTAAACACCTTTATGAAATGAGGAGGCATGAAATTTTTTTGACAAAAAACTACCTAGTTTTCTTTGAATATCCTTAATAGTGGCCCCATAGTGTTTGTGTAAAGAATCTTGGCAGAAATAAATCATTCTGACGAAGTTTTATAACCATTTACAACATTACATGAAAAAAATATTTTCTCACCTTGATATTGATCTCGCTCATGTAGCTTAATATTACTTGTGAAGTATGCATTGTTATACCTTTTTAGAATCTACACATACTAGATAATTTATTAAGATCATGGGCAGCTATAGCGCCGTACTTTTTTTTTACACAGTAAATGATCAAAAGTTGACCCTAAGTAAAACAAAAACATAAAAAATCTTAAAATGACAATTTTGAAAATGACCAACGTTAAAAACGCCTAAAACAGTACTAAAACTAAATAATACACATCTTCAAGACTATAATACAAAAAAAATGACACAGAAATACCTAAATTTAACGAAATGGCAACGGAATGAATGCAAAGAGTAGCGAAATTTATAAAAAAACATAAAAGTCTACGCCATTTCCATACGGTTAGAAACCCTGGCAAAAAGATACGATTTTCTAATAGTCTCATAGCCGGACCAACTCCAGTTTACGACTTATCCATTATTTACGACAGACCCTGTATAGTGTAGATAAATAAAGAGTTATTCCATGTCAAATCAACACACTTTTAACAGATTTTTTCCCTCACCATCTCAGATTTTGATGAAATTTGGTACACAGTCTACCTTAACCCTAGAGTGGGCGCGCTATGAGCATTATGCCGCCCGCGCTAGAAAAACGTTAATAATTTGTAAAACTATTGCCCGTTAGTCTTGCGCTTTATAGTAGCTGCCCCCACTCTCGTTAGCGACGCGTACCGAAAAGCCAGATGCCGTCAGTGCGCAGGAGACCGCTCAAGGAGAAGGTTGTTACCAGCTGGTGTCGCCGGGCGGCAAATCGCTCACCGCGCGCCCACTCACGTAAGTAAAAATTGAGCATGTATTTTTTGCGAAGTTGAAATATATACTATATTTTCTTGATTGTGAGAACTAAAAAACGATTTTAATTTCAGGATTTAAAAGTATTAAGTGATAAGAACAAAAATGGACGATCAAATCGTGTCTTGGCTGGAAATGTCTGATTTTGAAGGTTCACAGTCTATAGAGCAGAATGAGTCGGAAAGTGATCGATCTAGTTATCATAGTGAGCATAACACGAACACAGAACAGTCAGCAAACGACGACGATTCTGACAAGGAAGAACCAACTCCAATTGTTCCACCCTCTGAAATTCCTATTCCACACCAACCACGTCGTAGACCAAATGAAGGAAGAATATTCTGTGGGGAGAATTACTCGCAGATGGCCAATGAGGCTGTTTTTTTCAATGATGTATATTGCTGGAATAAACAGTCAAATTATTTACAAAGCCAATACTAAACACTTGATGCTACGCCGACAGTTTTTGAAAGAAACACAAGGTCTTCTGTAGAGACATTAAATATTTCTTTGAAGAACCAAATTGCTCGTTTTGTACCAGCAGATCAAGCAACATCTTCAAAGAAGGAGTATGCAATAATGCATATGCAATATATGTCCAACAAAAACAAAAAGGCGCACTAAAAAAGGGTGTTGCAGATGCTCAAAGTTACTGTGCAATGAACATTGCTCATTCCTTTGTAAAGACTGTTTGGATAAAGCATATTCTGTAGATGTAGTGAACATATAATTTCGTTTATTTTTTTATTTTCTTTTAGTATTATAGAGTATTATAATAGCATAAGTCAAAAAAGTCAATTAAAATATTAAGTCTCCTAAAATATTTTGTAAACCAAAGTTCTTAAAACAGAGTTCAATAAATATGTTGATTTACCAATACTTATTTGTGTATTATTTAAATCCTGACAAAATAAATTAATTATGTTACTTTATTTCTGCTTAAAATAGCCAAAGAAAAGAGGCGGCAAAATGCTCCCCACGCGCCCACTGACGTTTCACGGAAAGACGCGCCCACTCTAGGGTTAATGTAAACTAAGAAAAATGCTAAATTTCAGCTCAATATCTCAAACGGTTTCCAAAATATGACTATGTAAAGTATGCAAAAATCGAGAAATTTTGAACTTCCGCGTAATTTTTAAATTGAAATTGCAGCTCTTCTAGACAAGATAGAGACCTGAAATTTGTGTCATTTTAAAGCTAATTTTATGACCTTTCATATGATATGCAGCTCAATAGGGCTTAAGATAGATTTTTTTTTTCCAAAATATGAATTAAAATTTCAAATTATTTTTTTTCAAAAAGCGCACTTTTTAAAAAATTGAAAAAAATCACGAATGTTAGTTAGGGTGTTGTTAATAAGTGGTATAAAATTTGTGATGGGACAGCAATGGGTTCATACTTTAAATAAGAGTGTTAAGTAATTACTGTATAGTAAAAAGATCTAATAATTATTATATTAAGGTAATTTTATTTATTTTATTATATTAAGGTAATTTTATTTATTATATTTTATTATTTAAATTTGTTTTAAGGATCTCTAAATGTGAATTTTGAGAGCATTGAAATGTATATTTTTAACATAAAATAAAACAATTTAAGTTTTTATATTAATGTAAAGCCTGTTACACGTATTTTTTAAGTTTAATTAGATAAGCTAAAAAATAAAATATATTTGACACACCAAATTTGAACTAATAAAATTAACTTGATCACTGCAAAATACACTAGCTGTCCACCACAAAATCTAATGAGAGACTGAGTAATAGCATGTACTGTTTGAAAGGTTGCTGCTTGCTCCTTTCTTGTCTTAACAGGAAAGATTGACCTGAGTCTATCATGATATACTCATTCAACAACTTTTTACTCAATAAATATCATGCTGGTTGTTTTTAGCCACTTTTAATAACCATTTTTAAATATACCATTAAATAAAATTACCTTAATATAATTATTATTAGATCTTTTTACTATACAGTAATTACTTAACACTCAATTGAGTTTTATTCTAAATTTGTAAAAGTATTGTGATACTCATTACTTAGTACTATTTAGACAATACATATAATTTGGACTGAAAATTATTAATTATATTTATTGGATTTTTAAACATAAGTAAATATTTATATAATGTCAACAAGGAATAATCAAAAATTGCATGATTTGGTAGCTGATTTTTAACCATGAGCCAAACACACATTTTTCAATAATTATTTAAAGTATGAACCCATTGCTGTCCCATCACAAATTTTATACCACTTATTAACAACACCCTAACTAACATTCGTGATTTTTTTCAATTTTTTAAAAAGAGCGCTTTTTGAAAAAAATTAATTTGAAATTTTAATTCAAATTTTGAAAAAAAAAAATCTATCTTAACCCCTATTGAGCTGCATGTCATATGAAAGGTCATAAAATTAGCTTTAAAATGACACAAATTTCAGGTCTCTATCTTGTCTAGAAGAGCTGCAATTTAAAGTAAAAAATTACGCGGAAGTTCAAAATTTCTCGATTTTTGCATACTTTACATAGTCATATTTTGGAAACCGTTTGAGATATTGAGCTGAAATTTAGCATTTTTCTTAGTTTACATTAAGGTAGCCTGTGTACCAAATTTCATCAAAATCTGAGATGGTGAGGTAAATTATTATTTATTTATTTATTAAAACTTCCTGCAAACATGTTGCACAAGGCGGACTTAATGCCACAGGCATTTTCTTCCAGACAAACCTTTGGGTGTTGCGAAGTTATTTGTGGCAGGTGTGTGTTTATACGACACGAGAGACTAAATAAAATTATTTTATGAAATACAATGATTCATACAGATAAATAGGTGCTAGATATACATACATTGAATATAATTTATACATATACAATATAAATATAAAAAATAAATAAAAGTAAATATATATATAATATATACATTACATATATAATAGACACTTTTAAGTGTTATTCTGATGCCTCCGTCAGCAGGTCCCTAAAGTGCTTACGTACTTTGAATTTAAAAGATAATCGGCTAGTAGCCGTCCTGATTTCTAGTGGGAGTGCGTTCCACAGAGTGACAGCTCGAACAAGGAAAGAGGAATGGACTGTGCTGGAAATGTGTGCAGGACAAAGAAGGAGAAGATTATTAGAAGACCGAAGATTCCTGTCATGGTTAGAGCAGAGATATTGGAGCTGGGATGTTAAGTAAGTAGGTGAGTTCGGTGATTGGAGAAGGGCGTACAACATAGACAGAGCCCTTAAACTACGGCGTTGTCTTATGGGTAACCATGACAGTTGTGTACGGTAGACAGAAATATGATCATACTTTCGCAGGTTGAAAACAAATCGAATGCAATTGTTGAGAAGCCGGTCTAATTTATTGAGCAGATCTGCATTCAGGTCGAGATAACACACATCACCATAGTCGATAAGCGGAAAAATTAAAGTTTGCACAAGCATCGTCTTTATTTTTATTGGTAGAAAATTTTTAAGGCGATAAAATCCTCGTAATATGTTAGTGACTTTCTGACAGACACTGGCTACCTGGATCTGCCAATTCATGGTTGTATCAATATGTAGTCCAAGATTCTTGACCGAGGCACTGATGGGCAAAACAGCATCATTAAAGATGATTTCAGGAATACCATCAGGATCAATTCTGCCCATCATTCTAGGACTCCCTATGATGATCGTTTGGCATTTTGATGGGTTCACCGTTAAACCAAACCTGCTGGACCAGTTTTTTATGTTTTCTAAGTCTTGGTTAATACTATTTACAGCTCTGTCCAAATTATCTACACTAGAATGTGAATAAATCTGCAGGTCGTCAGCATACAAGTGATACGAACACTGAAGTTCACGGGTAATGAGATTTATAAATAAAGAAAAGAGAAGAGGAGAAAGAATACCGCCTTGTGGAACACCAGAGTCGAGTTCGGCCCACATCGATGAAGATTCATCGGTTCGGACGGACTGCTGGCGTCCCCGAAGATAGGACGAGAACCATTCCAGTGCATCGGGAGAAATCATGAAGTGGGAAAGTATTGCTAGAAGGATATCGTGACTGTGTTGATTTGACATGGAATAACTCTAAAATTTAAGTGTCTGTTTGTAATATTAATATAACCGCTTTTTACTAAATGCATATGTATACATGGTACATATACCAAAATAACAATTTTGAAATTTTTGTCTGTCTGTTTGGACCGATTTTGACGGAACTTTCACTCTACCAGTGATAGTCCCTGATGATGATAAAGGAGTAACTTGGATACTTCTTTTAGACTAGCTTTACCCCACGGTACGTTGGCAATAACCGCGAGGTTCAGCTAAAGGCCTGTCTAATTTTTCCAACCCAATTTTAATATAAAATAAATACTATTGAAAATACTTTACCTGATAATCATGCATTTTGATTTCGGGCGCTATATTTGTTATATACGGCTCAGAGAAGTAGGGGAATGCCCACAGCACTGGCAGCAATCCCTCATCAGGTTTGTCGCATATTTCTTTATAGAATTTCGTGAGTTCCTTGATAGTCTGAACAAGCGGTTCTACACGTCCGCCGAATGGAGGATCCATAACTATACATAAACCACCATCACTGAAAAATTTAAAATCATACACTGCTACTAAAATACTCAAAATAAGTGTAAAATAATTAAGACATGTATGGTAAAAAGTAATATTACTGACAACTTAGCTATTTTCATGTATCTTTTCAATTAATAATTACAAATTTTAACAGCAAATAAACGGACTTCAAGAACTGGACCAAATTGATATGGGACCACACGGGAAGCTATCAAATAAAAAAGACTCATCAAAATCGGTTAACCCAGTCAAAAGTTACGAGGTAGCAAAACAGTAATAAATACAGTTGAATTGAGAACCTCCTCCTTTTTTTAAGTCAGTTAAAAATTATATAATGTAGCATAAGTCAGATAGAATAAAGTTTTTTTTTTTTCTGCTGTTTCTGCTTTCATAATATCAACCAGTCTTGGGTGTGAGTTTAAGTAGCAGATTTAATTTATTTGAATATTTTATGAGATATAAATTTGTAAAAAAAAAAACAAAAGGCTTTTAGCATAAAAAAATATACAAGACTTTCATCTTTACAAGTATGAGTATTTTTGTTAAAATTAGAGAAAAAAACTTACAGCGAATTCTTAAAGAATTTCTTCAGAACTTTCTCATCTTCGTTGCCATTAAATAAATAATTATTGAACATGTTGTACCAGATGTACTCCTTAGGTGAGTGGAAGAGATGGTGGCGTTTGTCATAATCAAGGAGCAAAGAGTTAAATTCCGTACTTGATTTTGCTTCCTCATGTATTGAAGGAGTACCAATGCACAGGATATTGCTGAAATATTTAAAAATCATTATAAAATAATTAACTGAATATTTTCCATTCTTTAAAATGGTATTTTTGTAGAAGATTTTGAAAAAGATTATATGGAAAGGCCTAGCCTGTTGTAAGGACTAATGATTACAATATTTTGTAGGTACCACTCTATGTGGATGTAATTTATATAAAATAATAATTCTTTGTTTCAAAATAGCGCAGTCTCGCGTGTGTAACACACACACGGTTCTTTTTTCACCTTTACAACCACGGGTCGAAGCTAGTAGAAAAAATTAATACATACATATGTATTTAGTAAAGCAGTTATTTTAATATCACAAAGATACGCGGTTAACGGTTATTTTAATAAAAAGGTCGGCAACGCACTTGTGACGCCTCTGGTGTTGCGGGTGTCCATGGGCGGCGGTAATCGCTTACCATCAGGCGGTAGGTCTGCTCGTTTGCCCCCAATATAATAAAAAAAAACCATTGTTTTAAGATAAATATCTTATGAAAACGGTTGTTAACATTTCTGTATCAATTTTTTTTTCTTCTTAAAACTGAATAGATCCTACTACTATTATAAAGGCGAAAGTTTGTAAGTATGGATGTATGTATGTATGGATGTTTGTTACTCTTTCACGTAAAAACTACTGAATGGATTTGAATGAAACTTTACCACAATATAGCTTATACATCAGAATAACACATAGGCTACTATTTATAAAGATATAGCTTCGCCTCGCGGCGTTGCCCGCAGTTATCATCGTACCGCGGGTAGCACCGCGGGGTTCAGCTAGTAACTTATAAAAATTACCTGATTTTATTATTTTTAAGAATTCCAAACACTGTGCTGACTGATTTTTTTGTAAAAATATACTGGGCTTCGACAGAGTCATTTTCTAACATTGGCAGCCATGAAGTGGGGCGGCTCAGCTGTTCATCAGTAAGCGGAGTAATAATTCTGTGCTCTTTAGCATGTTTTTTACGTTGTGAGAGTAGGTAGAGCTCCTCACATGTATTGCAGTATGCACGGTCAGTATAGTGAGCCGCTTTAATCTGAAATAGATGACATTAAGTTGTGATTTGTGCAGATAACATAGAACTTCATGTTATATTATAATTCTATTACATTGAATTTTTAAATTGTTTGTAAATTTTAAGTACGCAGGACATTCTCTAGTCATGCATAATATCATTTCTTCACTAACAGTTTTGCTAGAAGAGAACTCAAGTCAACATTGTCAACAACTGGGTCGCTGAAACTTACACTTACAGGATTTCATCAGCCATTCCAAAGATTAGTCGGAAGAAACAAACAAGCAAACAAATGGTTTTTTTTTGTAAGTACCAGATTTATTTATTTATATATATTGCATCCGGGCCATGAGTACGGAACATCAACAACACACAACGTCATAGTGGTGTGTACGGAGCCTAGATTGGAAAGGGCTGTGTTAATAAAAGAGCATGCATTCTTTAGTATTGATCATTATTTTCGCTCGGATTGTTATAAAGTACACTTGCCTAGGAACTGTATTGTGTTACTTTTTATATACCGTGTTTCTCTGTGAGTAATGTATGTAATACCCTTCAAATAAATTAATTGAACCTATGATACTTTTATTTCTCACCCGGAATCCTACCCACAATGATCAACCGTGAGGATAACGTGCATATAGATAAAATAAATATCTGTATGATGTATTATGAATCTTCAATTATTAGTTGGTTTGGTTGTGTAATATGAAATGAAGACTAATATTTTGAAACTAACCTCACTCAGATTACTCCATGCTGCGGGCTTATCAAGTTTCGGTATTAAACTGTAGTATTTCTCATTACGTTGCCTTACATTCTCCTTTTGCCAATCCTCCTCATCAATGTGAACTGTGCACTCTTTATTTCTACATAAAGCGCATGCATAATATCGCCCTTTTTCTGACGAAAATAATAATGTAGGCCCATGCAAACAAATTGGGTGAGAAGTCAGGTCTTTTGTTATCACTTCAACAGGTGTAGTCTTCGAGACGTCAGAGTCTCTTTCTTTTAAGTTGCGTTTTTTAGGCATTTCTATATTTATAATTGATTAACAAAATTTAATAAAACACGCACGTTTCTGAATACACGATGTCACAGAGTACAATGTATATATTATAGACACGATGTCATGGATGTCAACAGAATCACAGATAATACACCAAGCAGAATGATTTAAAAAGAACGATTGAAGTAGAACTATGTCATTCATTAATTTTTTTATTATCAGCTTATCAGTTATACTAGGACTTTTAGTACTTCTGTGTGTGGTTACGGTTTTTGAACTTTCATTCTCGTAGATTCAAGTAAAGGTATTTAATTACAGACAATGAATGCTGGCAACTTCATTACACCGGCACCGGCACCCGTAGCGTTCTTTTGTGCCTTCTGACACTTTTTTGAATATTTTTCAAGGGAATAGCCAGAGTAAAACAAAATAATTTTTACAATGAATGGTTTAGTAAAGACTGCGCAGAGGGTAATACAAACCTGCGTTAAAAACAATAATTTAACGGGTGTTCTGGTATCACGTTCACAAGCTCCTGTGAAACGTGATTTTACTCGAGGGATATGGCATATGAGCTGTTCAAAGAGGTTGGATGGAATAGCTGCTTCTTCTACTCTCTTACACAATCACTCGAATACATGCAGCTGTGGTTGCGGTTTAAAAGCGATACACACAAAAGGTAAATTTTACAGGTTTCACATTCAACATTTTTAGGTTATGATTGCACCATGCAAAGTTAATGCCCAAGTTTCATGCGTTAGCTAACCTTACACTTTCCCAAGCACTATATTATTAGAAACTAACCTTTTATTTTTGTTCAGTTGCCTTAAATGAGAAACATTTTGACAAAACTGTGAAATCTAAAGCTCTGGGTGAGTTTCTCAAGTTCTTATTAGAAAGATCAGTATGGTATAAAAATATATCATTAGTAATTCAGAGTACCATCATTGATTGATTTTGAAGTCTTGATATATGTACTTAACTTAAAATAAG
The DNA here is from genome assembly GCA_916048165.1 of Spilarctia lutea. Lineage (NCBI taxonomy): Eukaryota > Metazoa > Arthropoda > Insecta > Lepidoptera > Erebidae > Spilarctia > Spilarctia lutea. Next base: position 1,825,565 of record OU696480.1, read on the forward strand.
TCGTTTTCTTATAAATAGTTACATACCTACTTAAATTTAAATTTGGAATGTAGTCAAATTAGAGTTGCACTGACTGTTCCATAGATTATAGTTTATGAGAAATAAGAAATCTGAACAGGATCAGTTTTTTGATCAGCCCCTGTACTTTTGCCACACTGTGTTTGCTACTATTTGGTGAGATGCAGTGCCATGTGCAGGGGATATCAATACCATGTCACATCCAGAGATAAAGACCTACTGTCTTGTTTCTGCATAAACACATGGGACATACTACAAGTTTTAGGAAAAAATTGTTTTAATTAAATCACTGCCACAATAAGTAATAGGGTTTATATAAAATATTTTTTATTTTATTACTCTTACTTGCCTTAGATGAGCCATCTGCTCATTTGTCCATTATTCCATAGAAAAAGGACTTATAGGTAGAATAATGTGCCACTTTTTTCATATCATATTTATAGGTACTAAACAATAATGATCCAAGATTTCCCGCACTTATTTTAGTTATCAAGATAGTTCTCTTGTTGTAGATGTTTTGTAAAAGTAGAATTGTAATGTAACATCATATTTGTGAGTAGATATAGAACGCCCACCCAAATAGTATAAAATCTAATCATATAGTTTATCAACTAGAAGCTGTCCTTGAGGTTCGATTCCCAAGTTGAGCTAAATGTATAATCTGCAAATATTTGTTTCGGAGTTTGGATGTTTTCTATGTATAATATGTATGTATTTCCAAAAAAAACATATATGTATTTATATCACTTGTCTAGTACCCATAATACAAGCTCTGCTTAGTTTGGGACTGTACACTTTAGAAATATGTAAAATTACTTATTTAATTTGAAAGTAAATCCAGTTACGAAGGAAGACAATAAGGTGAAAACACCATTCTTCTCTTGCCCGTGGATGTTGTTTATTTACTTCACACAATTATGCACTTCATAAAATTCATATTAAAATATTATTCACTGTTAAATGGTATGTTTCAGGTGAAAGGGAGCTAGTAGAGTTCTTGACTGAAGAGATTGTAGCAGAGCGCAAGGCACAGAAGGTCAAAACCTTGCCTAAGGAGTTGGAAGGCTTTGCTGTAGCTGGTGATGGAGCAGAAGTTGTTCTCTCAAAACAACTGAAAGATGAAACGTAAGTATCATCTTCTTGGTCCTCTTCTTCTTCATGTTTGCCAGAATAATCTTCCATGTTTGTTGCAGTAAAAAGAATTAATTTGTTATTGATATGAAAAGATCCCCACACTATTGCCACGCTGGATTAGCTAACCCATGGCTAGATCCAGTGCCAAGTTTGGGGTATATTAATGCTGTCAAGTAGAATACTCACTGTGCTTTATGCCAATGAGTATGGAACAAGATAGCTACAATGTACTATTTGCACTAGTTCTTTTTATGTCTGAATAGGCTCAATGTAAAAACTAAAATCGTGGGAGAGCCATAATTTTATCAAACACACAAATGGCCCGACCGTAACCTAGCAGAAAACTGATAGACATCTGCTGAAAAGCTTTTAACAAAGTAAAAGTCCCAGAGTAAAGTAGCCAGTAACCACACTGACATCTGCTGAACAGCTTTTAACAAAGTAAAAGTCCCAGAGTAAAGTAGCCAGTAACCACACTGACATCTGCTGAACAGCTTTTAACAAAGTAAAAGTCCCAGAGTAAAGTAGTCAGTAACCACACTGGGCCCCAAAATCGAAACGATTTTGAGGCACAGTGGACAATGCAATACAACTCTTGAATTGCAGTAGTCGCTGATTGTTAGGTTACTCGTGTCAGGCTATAGTCCTCCTACACAATAAGATGTTAAATTAATCCTAAAAAAAAATTCATTATGATTTTTTTCATACTTACAGCATCAAAATAACATTCAATGTTAACCACACTGTGGATTCTGATGACGTTGAAGGAGAAGCGCAGCCTGACAAGCAGGAGTTCTCCGAGATGCGCTCGCGACCCCAGTTTGAGGTGGACCTGATCCGAGGCGACACCACTCTTGGTTTTACTTGTTCATTCCTGCAGGATCCCCCATCAGCATCTGGTGATGAGTACAGTAAGTTAATCTACTCATTTGCACTTTTATTCCACTGTTTAATAAAAGTTTGTTCGCAATTTGAAGCATTTTTTAAATAAAAGGTACTTGTGTGAGTGGCTATTTAAGAACAAATCCTTTGTACATAATTAAAGTAATTATTCCCATCAACATGATGAAAAATTATAGCTAGCTAGTAATTGTGCAGGTGTCCGAACTAAGTTAATCTGATCAGTTTTACCCTATGACTGAATCGAAGGTTATAATTGTTTGGTATTATTCACATTTAGCACGTCACTTTTTATATACCCGTAAAATCATGCTTGAAAATAATCATCGTAAGAACTTGCAGAGAACACTGGCACAAAATATTTAACTACTAGTTGATCTGACGAACTTCGTACCGCCATATTTTTCTTTCGTAAATTTCTGCAAAAACTTAGTTTTAGTAGTTATGCCCGCCTCAGCTTCCCGCAGAGCAGTGGTGGTTGATTTTCTACTATACAAACAAACCTTGTCCTAACAATAAGGAACATAAAGAAAAACGAATCGTCTAATTTGGTGTTTTAGATTGAAAGTTATGCGCGTACATACATTTCGGCAATTCATTTTTATTTGTATATATTAGACTATTGAACTACTTGATTTTTTTTTTATTTGATGTACCTCATCAAATAATAAAAAAAAAATATATGAAGCTTTTTTCATGACAACACATACTCGTACATAAAGATCCCCACACAATTGCCACGCTGGTCTTGCCAATCGATGGCTAGATCCAGTGCCAAGTGTGGGGTACATTGACGCTGTTACGTAGAATACTCACTGGTCAACATGACAGTGAGTATGGAACAGGACAGCAACAAGAGACTTCAAAATGTTTAAATTTAAAACTAAATAATTATGCAAACGTAAATCAAACAGAAAATATTTTCTAACAAGTAGTACCAGGAACCCTCTCTAACAAAAAACGTTTGAATACGCGAACAAACATACTTTGCAATACTACCTGTGCAGTCAATTGTTAGTCGATAGTTATGGGACTGCCTATGTAGACTATGGACCATAAAAAAGTCTTGAGTTTGCCAGTGTCTATGGGGCTTAACTTATACGGCTGACACTCGGTATTGTTATGCTATTCATTTAAAAAAAAAACACTTCGCACATAATGAGACCTCACAATGATCCTGACGAATTCTGAGTAATTCTAACAACCGTTATTGTTTATACATTTAATTATTCACATAAATCCTGAGGGCTGTAATTTCATATAGCGTGAATAAATGGTCATACATCTTCATACTAGTGGCATTAAATAATATAGACTTAAAACTAGGTCTTAAAGATATAATTTTGTTTGCAGATGACATTTTCGGTATTGATGAGGTAACAATCTACAAAGGCGAGTGGAACGACAAGGTGTATGCTGTCGCTGGCGACGTGCTTGATGGGGTGTGTATTATATTTGACTGTTATAGCAGAAAAAGTGTGTATAATTTTTTGTTATGTATTTGTATATGTATAGTCATAATACCATAGAAATGATACTATGATATTGAGGAAAGGGTTAGGGTAAAAAATAAGAGTAAATAAAAAAAAAAAAGAAACAGGCTTTTTGCGTTGTAAAAATGTCTATGCTCTGAACAGTGTTAACGTTAACTATTTTTTATTTTGTCGGACAAGTTTAGACACGAAAGTTGATAATCAAAATTATATAAGAAAGAAAATTATTAATTTCTATAATATCGGCCCTTTTCAAAATTAATACTGACTCGAAACTTTTAGCTGTGCTGTAGCAAACTAGAAAAGTACTATCTCGAATTTCTGTGTATAATAGCTACCTGAAAGCGTATGGGTCAATTTTTTTACGAACATCGTAATAAATACGAAAACAAAAAACGTTGACGTCACAAGTTTGTAGTGAACTGATAATTCACGATACTTTCAAATATCGTCGATGGCCTCGAGGTTTACTGTGCTTTCTGATGGTCCCGGGTTCGAATCCGAGTTAGACTATTTCCCCATTTCTATGCCACACTTGATACTATTCCAACATGTAGATGTCAGGTGCCAAAATCGGGGTATATTGTATGCGTGGATGTGAAGTTGATCTCATCACCTTTGTGGAGGGATATTCGTTGAGACGCTACATTTTTAGATGATTAAACTTTAATATTTTTTGTTTTTTTTTTTTACTTTTTGTGTAAAATATCGAAGTTTTCTTACCTAGTATGGCTTTCTAAGCGATAGTTTTTGTTTCTATATTTATGTATTTAACTAGATTTTTCTTTTCTTTAAGTATAGTTCATTTTATAATCGGGATACTATTTTTTCGATAGTTTTTTTTTCATAAAAAAATATTCTATTTGTACAACTACGTGGTCTATTAACGCTACCGCTGGATAATAAGCAGACACCATTACATATAAATACATTCAATACCAAGAAAGTATTAAACAAATGATATGGTAACTTGCTTAACATTTTTTTTTAATAATAATAAATTTATTGTCTTAAAATTGTTTACAATAAAGGGATAGGTATGAGCTACAATATTTAAATACTAGTTTTGATTGTGCCTTATCTTAAAGCGATGGTGTACATTTTAAAACATGGTTTTTCTTTTTCCAGTATTTGTACGATCTTCTAATGAACTTACTGGAAGAGAAGGGTGTAAGCAACGAGTTTGCTCAAAAGCTGTCCGACTTCAGCACGGCGTACGAGCACACTGCCTACATCAACCTGCTGGAGACAGTCTCCAAGTTCACCATCGGCAAGCAGTAGACCTTTCTCATCATGTAGGAATATTAGACTGTACAGCATCGCCCGTAATGTAGGCAACGCATCAAAAATCAATATAGAATGAGATAAAGTCATGTTAGTTAGCCTAAATCTACTTCTGGTCCTAGTCTCCTCTACCCAGTGAACCTAAACTACCTTCATTAGATTGATAGTTCATCTTTCTTAGGAGTATTCTACCTTTGATTCACCAAAAACTTTTGGTAGCGTTTTGCTCCAACAGCCATTCTCCTACCAATGGTTTAGGGTCACTTTACCAATGGTAGTATCATAATTCATTTTGTAAATTCTAGTTTATTCTTGAGCAATAATTAGATTTGTATTTGTCAGATATTTGGACACTCTGTAAAATATTATTTTACATCTACAGCTCGTGTCGGACCCCTTATGGATGTCAATGTACAACAAGCGAAGGAAATTGAGATTGGGTAAATACTGCTACAGATTACCCTTTTATGCAGACAGGTTTATGGTTTTGGGTAGAAAAAAAAACTATTTTAGTAATGAAAAAGCCAAATTGTTGTAACTACTGCTGAAGTACCAGAGTTATGAAGATATAGACCAAATGATGTCATTTATAAAGTGTTATATTAATATAACATATTTATAGCTCGGGACCTGTCCAACAGTTGCATTACAAATGAGTGGAGTGAAAGCATTTATGCTGTAGACAGCTTTAAGTTAGGATGTTTTGTTTAATGTTAGTGTTATATACTAGTTATTCTCAATAAATTGTTTAAAATTATTTGTTGTTTTGGTTTGACACAATACTGCAAAGTGAATGAAAACTACACAATACCTATACCCCATATAAAACATAACTGATAATGATATTAAACGAAAAACAAATAAAATCTTATTAATATCTAGCTGCGGCGCAGCAGGAGTGGGTGAAGTAGTTTATGATAATAAAAAACGGAGTAAGGAGCCATGACGTCTTTGCCTGATAGAAAACTGTCATTTGTTGCGGGAGAATCCTACAATAATACATAATGTGTGTGATTATCCCACATTTTAGACTCATATGCGTATGGCTACTTCCCACTGTATTCCTCTGTGGATACGGTGGCGTAGGGTACTGCTTTATAGGGTGATGACACTACTGGTAGTTGTGTGGAGCAAATACAAATATATTTGCTCTGTGGTAGAGTAATATTTATGCATTTTTCATTAAAAGCCTATTAGATTGCGAACAATTTTGCAATTGAAATAGATTTTATTTAGTTTCACCTGTTTGTCACCACGATGTTTATATTAATATTGCAAGTTAAATTTGATCCAATTCCCGATTTCCGATTGAGCTGAAATTTGAATTAGACCTTTAGTTTTGATGACAACGTAATTTTTAAAAGTCGATATCATCATTAGTCTAAAATGGCCACCGTTAAGGAAGGGTCTCAAATAAAATGACTTAAAGTTACTTTTTTTATTAACAAATAAAATGTATTTAAAATAAACACTTGTTATTTGAACTTCAAATCGTGTAACATGTGATGTGGAATAGAGTTCTAGAACAACCAGTCAAGTGGCACCTTCTGACAAGGGTTTGAATCATGGTTCATATAGTCCACGGGCCCACGTACAAGGGATTTCAGTGATTAATAACAGGCTGAAAGTTTATACACAGCTTCGTTTTGACGAGACACCCAACTTTTATTATTGGACCAAATTCTGATAGTGGAAGGAAAAAGCGGGATAGGGAGCGAAACACGTCGATTTGATGAGTGTCCCAAATTAAATAATAACAGTTTCTAAACATCAATACTTTGAGAAAATACGATGGAAAACTGAGAAAAACTTGTGGCATACAAATTGAATGGCACCTTCCGAGTGACCCCCAGCTCTAACATGTCAAAATGGTGACTTGAAAAAATTGATTTTTGTTTTGGGGCTCGCAAATTATATATTTTTTATAAAAAATGCATCGGCATACAAATTTGTTGGTAATTTTTTTAAGACATACACTCGAAAGTTGTCAAGATTATGTTAATCTTTTTTTGATAAATAACCGTATGCCACGAAAAAATTATGTTTATTTACTTAATTCTTAATCTAAATATAATACCTACAAAAAAATGGAATTTTTTTAGTTAACCTACAAAAACAAAAAATCGAATCATTTAATATGTGCTCCGTACTTATGTCTTGTAACCACTGGTTTCATTTGTAATATGAAATTGCGTTTCTTCAGTACTGGTCATTTCAAATAAAAAAAAGTTTGTAATGGCTCTGTATTCTAAATTCAAATTAATTTTGTTTTAAAACCATTCTATTTACAAACTCAGTCTTTTGTTTTTTGATTAGCGTTGTATTTTCATTACATTTGAACATTTTTCGTCATAATGGATACTTTAAAAATTCGTGTAATTATGGAATATGAGTTCCGTCGTGGCACCAACGCGACACAAACGGCACGTAACATCAAAAACGTTTACGGAGAGAACTGTACAAACGAACGCACAACCCTTTATTGGGCTTCCCGGTTCCGTTCTGGAAATTTTGACTTCAAAAATGAAGCTCGTGGTCGTCCGGTGACTTTGGTTAACAATAATGAATTAAAGGCGATTGTGGAAGCTGACGAAACTCAATCTACAGCTGAGCTAGCAGCAGCTTTTAATGTAAGCATCAAAACAATATTGATCCATTTGCGACAAATTGGCAAGGTAAAAAAGCTTGATAGATGGGTGCCCCACGACCTTAACGATCGCCAGCGCAACGTACGCGTCGAGACCTGCCTTTCGCTGCTCAACAGGCAAAGAAATGATCGAAAGCGCTCAGCAAGTTGGTTAGACCCTGGTTCAGCACCAAAGCAATGCCCTAAACCAAAAATGACCCCTAAAAAGGTGATGGTCACTGTTTGGTGGTCTAGTGCGGGTGTGATTCACCACAGCTTTTTACAAAACGGCATGAGCATTAATGCAGATGTGTACTGTGAAGAACTGGAAAGAATGATGGAGAAGCTTGCACATCTGCAACCAGCTTTGGTCAATCGGTCGTCCCCACTGCTCCTTCACGACAACGCGCGACCCCACACTGCGCAACAGACAGTCTCCAAGCTGCAAGAGCTGGGGTTGGAAGCTCTCCCTCATCCGCCATACTCACCAGACCTTGCACCTACCGACTATTACTTTTTCCAAAATTTAGACAACTTTTTAGTGGATAAAAATTCAATTCCCGAGAGGCAGTACAAAATGCCTTTGAAGAGTTTGTTGCCTCCCGTCCAGCTGATTTTTACAAGAAGGGCATCAATAAACTGCCAATGCGTTAGCAAAGATGCGTCGATTGCATGGGTGATTACTTCGAATAACAGAAATAAAAAAGTTTGAAAAAATAAGTACTTTCACTTATTGCATACAAAACGGCAATTTCATAGGTAAAGACCGAATATAAAACTAATGTTAAAAAAATGAAAGCTTGCATTTTCAGTGTATTAACAGAACTTTAATAATAATGCAATGTGCAAACAGTGCATGAAAAGAATTAAACTTAAAAATAATTTATGATGAATATTAAAAAATCAATCAATCCTCATCAGATTCGTCACTCGATGAGTCTTCACTATGTGTGATGTTATCGTCATCTTCAGAACTATCGGTATCATACTGTTCAGATTCTGTATTTTTTTTTTTTTTTATAAGTTTTATTTTCGGATGAAAACGTTCGTCCTTACGTGAAGAATTGCACAAGAAACACTCCATGATGACGATCACTTAACAGCTTCGAAAAGAGAGCTCGACTAAACCCATTTGGTAAAATAGTCGTTAGAGCTGATGCTTAACATAATCTTGACAACTTTCGAGTGTAGGTCTCAAAAAAATTACCAACAAATTTGTATGCCGATGCATTTTTTATAAATAATATATAATTTGCGAGCCGCAAAACAAAAATCAGCTAACAAGCTGATTTTTTAATAACAATTAATAAATTTTTTCAAGTCACCATTTTGACATGTTAGAGCTGGGGGTCACTCGGAAGGTGCCATTCAATTTGTATGCCACAAGTTTTTCTCAGTTTTCCATCGTATTTTCTCAAAGTATTGATGTTTAGAAACTGTTATTATTTAATTTGGGACACTCATCAAATCGACGTGTTTCGCTCCCTATCTCGCTTTTTCCTTCCACTATCAGAATTTGGTCCAATAATAAAAGTTGGGTGTCTCATCAAAACGAAGCTGTGTATAAACTTTCAGCCTGTTATTAATCACTGAAATCCCTTGTACGTGGGCCCGTGGACTAATAGGTATAAAATTACAACAATGACCACGGTTTGAATCAGCTGTTCAAACAAAATAAAAGCCATATCTCTATCTCGCTCGTAGCCTAAATTATTTCACGCTATTTGCCAGATGTGACCAACGAAAAGCAACAGTAACTTCAGTACCTACTTCAAAACTATAAGAACCAATAAAAAATGTTCTTAGACGCAAGCCCATTTATATTAAGCTTAAAGTCAACCAATCACAAAACCTGTTGTTAAACATCGCTTACTTCACATTTGTAGAATGACAGTTAAGCTGTCATTTTACAAATGTGAAGTTCGCTATTATCATAACTGTCATATCGGCGAGTGGTATTATACCATACGTCTTTTTAGCGAGTGTTCGTCTGCCTTAGCAAAATGGCTGACGCGTCGCCGCCTACGGTGGGCGCTAAAAAAATTCCCGATAATTTATACGAGCTGTGCTTGACGAATCTAGTGAACTATGTGCATAAGTCTAAGTGCGAAAGAAATGTGCTTCGCGGACTACCGGATAGCATCCTTATGGATGTATACTACAAGGTAAGTTAATACAGTGCTCCTTTTGCTTATCGAAAAAGAAAAAAACACTGTATAACAGTGAGGATACCGTTATTATTGTTTGCTATTGCTCTGATGTGCGATTTTATATCCTTGTGAGATAGTGAGTTAGCCTAGTTACCTAGGAGGTATGGGGTATATTTTGGTTCGGGTTGGTGATGTGACCGTGAATACTGTATTCCAGTGCGTGTATAGTGTCGGAGTTAGTCACTTTCACTGGATAACACGTCGTCGGCGGCTCGGATCTGCACAGCCGTTACACGATCCGCTCTTTGTTACGAAACATACAAGGCTATACGTCGATAAAAATCTGCCAATCTGCACAGAATTTTTTAATATGCAGCCATTGCAATAAAATGAAAACGATTGATAACAGGACGATTTAAATCATTATATAAATCATGTTCTATCTACTGATATAATACATGTAATCATTTGTATATCACGTGCTTTATTGTTTTTGTCATCTTGTGTAGATATTAGGCAGTCAAATATGGGGACCAACACGTGTTTACATTTAGAGACTACAGTACGGCACTGTGTTGCTTCTAAGTCACCTATTATGCATTTCAGATCCATAAACGTAAAATAATACTAAAAATACCATATAGCAACTGAAATTATGTGTGAATATTGACTGTAACCAACCATGCTTCGCTGTGGAAAAGTATGACCACCACACACACACACAAACACACACCGAACCACCACAACCATGTGGTTGGGAACCAATGTAAAACATAAACCTTATTTCCAACAGCCACCACTTGAACTACCACCAGTACCATTTAACATGTGTTCCTATCTGCCACCACTGGAGGAGGTTAGAAACGTGTAATAAACAAGGGTTTATCCCAATGACCATCACTAAAACTGCTACCAATTGCAGGTTACGGTTACATTGAAGTTTTAGATGTTGTCTCAACAACTTTAAATGCAGATATTTATTTCAGAGACCACCCAAATGAGTAGAAATGAGGCTAAATAACCAAATATGGAGGAACAAAATTCACAATAATAGCATATGTATGCGATTGCATCTAATATTTTGATGTAACTACCACCTTTGGTATTAGTTTTAGGGGTGGGAATGTCGAAGTTCCAGGGATTACCTTCCGAGGGTGCACCTGGTTCCCCATCTTCTAGTACCAGAGACGGTGTGCCGTTTTAGTTGGTGGTATCTGAGGGGATTTCCGTGTGATCAGTGAGAATAAATATTTATGTGTATTACATTTGTACCTAACCACCAGCAGTATGGTGGTTGACAACAGATGTTGTTCCAACAACCACTAGTGCCGGCAGTTTTAGTGTTGGCTGTGCGAAATTAGGTTTACATTTTACATATAATAATTATAATATGTAAAATTAAATTAAGAAATAGTAAAATCATATGTTTAATATTGTATTACAGTAATAATTTATTACAAGAAAAGAAAATAAAAATACAATCTGTTTAACATAAAACTAGTTTATAGTGTCTAAACCTTCTTTCTAAGCAGAAGTCTATGTCCAACAGTGGACTATTTCTTTATTGATGAGAGGCGCTCCTAGCCCACCTCTCTGAGCGAGGGTAAGCAACGACGGCGCGGTCAATACTTGGATGGGTGACCACTAGTGGCACAATACCATGACCGTCTCCGTAATTTTGAGGTCACGTTAAGCAGTCGATCCCGTTTGTTATCATAGGATAACAGTTGTGAAGCTTAGTTGAAAGCACGGGAAAAATTACGTAGCCATAACCTTGTGTTGCCTTCTCCAACCCGCACTCGGCTTACATGGGAACGTATGGCCTTAACCCTCTCCTGAGAGGAGAACCAAGCTCAGCAGTGGAACATTATATAACCTTAACCACTGATTTCTTGTATCTTGATGCAGTATTTTAACTTTAGTCGACATGATACCCAATGATACCATGTTACCTTACCACGTGCATTCCCAATGAATATGGTGGCCACGCTTAAATGTGTCACGTTGGCGTGCTCGTATAAAAAAACTAATTGCGATCAAAATAGTTAATGGATATGTTTATTGTTTTATTTTCGTAAGATATAATTCGAAATGTATAGTGTGAATATACATTTTATCTATTCTTCATCTAGTACTATTACAGTTTGCAAACAGTCTTAACTTTTGACATGATGCCAATTGACTAAACTTTGATTAAAATAATATTTTAATAAATATTTTAGTTTGAACACTAATTCCTACATATGTATAAATATGGTTTATAAATAATAATTCAGAAATACCTAAGAGAAACAGTTTAAGAATGGATAAAAGTAAAAAATCTACTTATTCATACTTACTTAACTTCTCTTTTGAAGTTCTATTAAAAAGCTAAAACCGGGATAAAGTAATTCTTTTTGTAAGCTTTCTATGCGTGGGCTACGTAATCGGTTAAAGTTTCACAAAATCAATGTTAGATTGTTTTGAAAAAACAATAAACAAGTATGAATGACGAAGCCACTACACAGGATTTATTGATAGTATGTAGGTACAGATTAAAAAAAAAAAGTCCGCTGCTGTGTCATACACTTTCTGGAATTGCGCCACTTGGTCTCTACTAATATTGTGGATGCGAATGTGACTGTTATGCTTTTACGGAAAACCCGCTGATATTAACCACATTTAACAAACAAAGAGAGGCATGGCCAGTGGACTGTTGAAAGCTTCCGATTTAAACGATAATGATAATAAAACAATTGTTTGTCTATATTTCAATGAGGTCTATGGTTTATGTTTCTATTAGAATGAAATAAATTGGTTATTTGGTTTTATACAATAATATTCTGATTTATACAATCTAAATAAAAAAAGTATCATTTGGCTTCGTACTTCTATCGGACCTTGGTCGTAGGAATTTAAAAAAAAAACAATTCGATCAAAAAGGAACAGGTTGTATTGAAAACCTTGCCAGCTTCATTTCCAAGGTAGTTTTTTTATTTAAGCGTAAATATATGAATACAAAGTAATAAAAATATTTTTATTTAAATAATGAAGTACGAGTATATGGATGTCCTTTGAAAGAATTTAAATTAGCTCCCTGTGGTTTATTGTAAATAATTGTTGATTTGGTTTTAAGATTTATAATAAAATTATAGTTTATGCATCTTAACAATGACGCAATGGAAATGGGTTTTATTTACGTATTTATAATAAGAGGTCATTTGATCGATTTTAGAATATATCGTTCAGTTCATTTCAAATCTCATCGACCGGGTTAATCAATCCACTGCAAGACAGAGTCTCTAGTTAACGGCCTGTCAAGATATACTGGACGCTTGTTTTCACACAATTTTTATAATTAATTTATAAAGTGTAGTCATATTCCTGAATGTTATATTTTCAGAGAAACTTTAGGGTGGAAAATAAAGGGTTTTCCTAGAATAGGGCGGCATAGGAGTAGGATATCCGAAGAGATTTTTCACCATATCAACCGAAAAGGTTGAATAAAATAATTCGAATGGACAGTGGTAGTTAGTGAAAAAAAATTATTGGCGATGATTTCATTGATGAGGACAAAATAAAAACAGCAATCTATACGAATATAATCGCTTGTCCGATTTGAAATATTCTTTCATTGTTGGATAGTCCATTTATCGAGGAAGGCTATAAGCTATATATCATCACGCTAAGACCAATAGGAGCGAAGCCCCAATGAAGAATGTTTAAAAAACGGGGGAAAATTATTACGCTACGGGCAATAGTAGACGTAAACGAGGTTGCGAAGGTCAGCGAGTACTTAATAAAAACCATCTTTATTACACATACATGGATGAATTATTTTTAAAATAGCCCAATTATTCTGTAGCCATTGTAATGTAGTGTAGTATTGTTTCGGTACAATATTATCTATTTAATAGCTGTAATAACGGCCCTATGGTCTCCAATTACAACAAGCCTTTATTTAATGTTTTGAGCTAGGCATAGCCGTTGGTTCATAGAACGGAAAATATTATTCCGCTATGTAACAGTCTCTAATAACAACCTGCTGTCTACCAGACCTAACGGTAGGGGTATTGACATTACCATCACCACAATTTGTGTGCGTTTGCAATCGCTGTAATATAATTCGTGTACATATAAATTGGTTTGTAATTTCATTGCTTTTAATCTTTCTGCGAGGTTTCTTACTTGCTTTGTTTCATCAACGCAGAACCTAAACCTCTGGGATCTAAACCTTTGGAAATTTGACCACTAATGGAGTAAAATAAGAGATGATCGGTTATCGGATAAGCAGTTTATGATTTCAAAGTTAGAATAATAATAATTTTAATAATCTTTCTGCCTCGCACAACAAAACTGTGGAATGAACTGTCGCCTGCGGTATTCCCGGACCAATACGACTTTCACGGGTTCTTCTTAAAAGGTCGGCAACGCACTTGTGACGTCTGTGGTGTTGCGGGTGTCCAATCATAGGCGGCGGTGATCTCTTATCATCAGGTGATACGTCTACTCGTTTGCCCTATTCAATAAAAATAAAGTAAATCTATAATGAAAATAAGAAATTATACAATCTTATTTATTAGAACCTTCATAGGCTTTCCCCGTTTACGGACTCATTTAATGAAGCCCTTATAAGGCCAATCGAGTCGGTGATCTGTTAGATTGTCCTATTCAGCTTCGGACACAGCATTTCTACTTAGAATTAAAACTTATACGCGATTTGGATTATAACGGTACGATAGCTCTATTGAAGGGCAGGATAGACCCAGAGTGGATTTTAAGCTTTTACTGATAGCCAGCCGGTAGGCAAGAACCAGGTCCATAGCTGGGCAGCAGATTAGCTTAAGAATAACCGACTGTATGAATTTAGTAAAATCTTGGGATTCAAAACATAATGATTGCTGATTTTGAATATTGTTTTTACTTAAATTAGCAATAATTGCAAGTCACCATTTTCCTACAAGAAACGGTGATGTGACAGGGTAAATAGGGATGTAACAGTACGTTTTTCGAGCTCATACCTACTCGACCGGTTTTTATTCGAATAGATAACCGAATGTAAACCTTTTATGAGTATCAAGCGCTTTTCAATACTTAAGGATACCTAGTCAAGAATATTTTTTAAATAAGAAAGTTATTAGGTATATATAATGTATATTTCAAAGCTCTTTTGCCCATGAAAGAATGTTACATGTTCCTGTTTATTTACTGTCCATCCGTGAATAGTTTATGTGATTGAGTTCACAGTTTGAACCTACACCAGCCTTATATTTATACCTACTTACAATAATACGATAGTTGACTGTTGAGTGAAATCAGTTACTTTTTTTAAATATGAATACTAAACTTTGACTTCATTCCTACCTATCATTAAATCACTTTTTTTAAATACTCTGTTTAAAAGAAATGGTTTAAAAATACCTTACAATTTATTCCTTCCAATATTATGAATGCCTGTGTCCATCTTTTTATTTTTTTTTTCATGCAAAGGTTACTTAAGCCTCAGGACTTTAATGATATTTGTAATGGAAGGTTTTTACTCTTAAGGAAGGACATAGACTACCTTTTACCGCGACAACCGACATGCATATGGACTAAAGTTAAAACCAAATAAAACTAGATTCTGATGTATTCTAGTACCTACATAACTAATCCTTATGACGTGTAAAAGAGACTTTATTAACAACACTCTTAAAATCACAATACCACTCCGAATAACAATCCTTAATGGTCGCCGAGGTCGCTAGATTGTTCACTGATATCACTATAAACACCTTATTGCATTGAAGCTACAACTGAATTGATTACGGCCCACTAGAGTTCGTGTTTATATGGATTTTTACATTTCACTAGCGCTTTCGAGAAACGGCTCAAACATACGAGGGCGTTCCCCGCACCAAGGACACACCCGCCGGCGAACTCGTAAACAATGGCGCAACAACCATTCGATATTCGACGCTATGCCTATCGGTATAAGGTTCGTTGTTCCGTGTCTCAAATATCAACTTTCTCGGTCGATGTTCGCGAATAATCTTTCTTCGTAACAATATTATACATAGAAAACATCCAAACTCCGAAACAAATATATATAGATCATACAAACATTTGGTCCGACCCGGGAATCCAAACCGAGACCTCAAGCACAGCAGTCGCATACGCTCCCACTGCGCCATCGAGGCAGTTTTAACGTTTTTATAACATAAACAAAATAAAATGCAGTACCAGTTCGCCAATGTCAGATACGATCACTATTGTTATAAATGTGCTATTGTTTCATGAACACAAAATTCCTTCACCAATGTATTTGATTTTCTGAATCAATTGTTTTTATAATAGCACATAACGTGTTTTTGATTTCGGTGGTAATGTTATGTGTTTCCTACAGAGATATGTTTAATTCTTACTGTTTTGCATAGCGGTAGATACCGTTCATTGTCACAAGGTATGTACAGCATACTATACTATATAGAACTCTCTACTCGATTTTCTGCATTCATAATCTTGAACAGACCGGTCCTGCCTGTTTCTCATCAGGATATTAAAAGAGTTCGAGGTATTTATGATAGTGGCAATTGTCTTCCAATTCACTTGGTTAAAAGTAACGCTAAAGATGAATGTGGCACACACTGTGTTCTCAGTTCAAACTCCACCATCCACCTGTCTCCTATCAGACTCTGCAATCTGCCGAATGGTTAACAACTCGCTTAACAAATTCAGCAAAACCATACTAAGTACCTTATAAGAGATAATTTATTTATGTTTTATCTGTTTTGCCAAAACATGTAGTGTTGGTATTTTAGCATAAACTTGTATTGTTGTTTATGGTGCGCGTGTTGCTAACGTATATAGAATTGTTACACTATGCCACTTCACACTTATTTCAAAATGTCTTTTGACTGTTAAACGGTGTATACAATTGTTGGTCATCATCTTCTTAGCCTATATTATTCCCAAGAGTAATTGGGGTCCTTTACTAGTACAACCGGTTTTACGTGAATATTAGTTTTTGAAAAAGTGCATTAATATCAAGTTAATTATCATTACTTTTAAATCATCCCTAGTAGACCCCAGAGCATAAATTGACCGGACACGGCCCGTTGGTACAAAATAACGAACAATATTAAAAACGAATTTACGGCTACAATTTAAAAGTGACTTAATTAGTACATGAGTAAATAGAAGTATAATGTTGTGACGTAAACCGAGACTGGTCAACGACTTTTTAAGATAACGCAGCATCACAAACACCGAAGCAAATCGCATCTTGTACTTTTTTTTATATTTAAGTGCTTTATTGATTTATAAAAAGAAAACTCATCTACTGGGAAGAAAAAGAGCTATTTTATATACTCGTAACTAGATGAGAGGGGTGGCCCTCTCCAAAATATTTGTTATTTTTTCCATTTGACACCTTAAAATACTTACAATTTTATAGTCTCATTTTACCACAGCCAACCACTATTTTAATTCATTTAAACACTATTATATCGCAAAATAACCATTTTGCCGGGTTAGCTAATCTTTATATATACATACCTACATATGTATTAACTTCGCACTTTTGAATCACTCGTATCTGTTGCCAAAATCTGAATAAAATTTGTTATGTATAGTCGTTCCAATAGTTTATTTAACTTTTGACAGCTCTAATACTTAATCAAATAGTGATACCCTGACCCGTTACCTATTCGATTTCTTTCATCGATCGATTTTATGCATTAAGAAGTTTTAATCGATTTAACAAACTCATTATTTTATAGATAATTTCGTACTGCATATTTCTATGTGTTTCAATGTGCGACCTCCTTTGTCAAAATAAAGAAGAAATGGATTAAAAGAATGTTGTTCAAATATGACGGTTCTATGTCATGAAAAAATATATAAAAGGAACTGAATTTTCAAAATGTATTATTGTATTGTGTTGTAATTCAGTGGTTAATATTGTATTTGTTAAACTATTGATGATCTTTATTAAATCTCTCTATGTCTATTTTAAAATAATCTACAGTATTTCAATGAGTAACCTTCAATATAGTTGAGTATTTATATTCCTCCGTATTGATTTATTTGTGAATTCTCACGTTTGGTTGAGTTGAGCGTATCGTTCCTGCCTTCGTTACTGTCAAAATGCCAAAAAAGAAAGTACTCAAAGGACAAACAAGAGAGTTTGTCTTGCGACTTCGTGAATACTTTGAAAAGGAAAGCCGTAATGGTGGGCCTCTTATACCAGTGACTCAAGTTAGAGACCGTGTTGCAGCAGCATTAGGTATTAGTGCTCCAACAGTGGCAAAAATAACAAAAGAAGGCTACGGCAGCAGTGGCATGGAACAGAATAAGCTATCTACACCTAAGAAAAAACGTCCGCCTAGTAAAGTTACAGCCGTTGACAATTTTGACGCTGATGCTATTCGTCGTCATATATACGACTATTACCAAAGAAAAGAGATTCCAACATTAAAAAAACTAACACAATCTCTTCGAAATAGTGGTTTGTTCCGTGGTCAAAAATCTTCTCTGACAAAGGTATTGAAAGACATTGGAATGTTATTCCAAAAATGTGACAAACGAAAAATTTTAATGGAACGCAATGATATTGCTTTGTATAGATGCGATTTTTTAAGACAAGCAAAAAAAATAGAAGATTGGTCGAATGTTGTTTTCACAGATGAAACTTGGCTCAATGCGAATCATACGCTGTCAAAAACTTGGACTGACAACACCGTTGGCTCCACTTCTACAGTACCAATGGGAAAAGGCGAACGACTGATTATTTGTCATGCAGGAACAGTAAAAGGATTTGTGCCAGGCGCTCTATTAGCTTTTAAATCCCAGAAAACAGGAGATTATCATGAGGAGATGAATTCGAACGTGTATGAAAAGTGGTTCAGAGAAATGCTTACATCACTCGAAGAGCCATCAATAATATTTATTGATAATGCACCTTATCACTCTCGTCAAATTAATAAAATACCAACACAGGCCAACAAAAAACATGAAATTATAAACTGGCTCCGTGACAATGGCGAAGAGGTGAATGAGTCCCTACTAAAAGTAGAGTTAGTTAAGATATTAAAAACAAAGAAGCTGCCAAAACGATACGTCATAGATGAAATGGCAGCAGAGCATGGGCATACCGTCCTCAGAATTCCTCCATATCACTGCCAATATAATGCAATTGAAATGATCTGGGCACAAGTTAAAGGATATGCTGCGAGGAACAATACAACTCCTCCTTTCACCGCAAGAAAAATGCTGAATTTACTGAAAAATGCGTGTGAAAAAGTAACTCCAGAAAACTGGGCGAATGTTGTAGAAAAAACAAAGAAGGTGATAATGTCGGATTGGGATCGGGATGTTGCATTCGACAATTTATCTATCCAAGAAATGATAATCAATATTACTGAGAACTCAAGTGATGATGATTCCTGGTCATACGAAGAAGACGATTCTTTATAATTAAAATTAGTATTACAGTACCTCTTTTGGTTGTTTTATTTTTAATCCGTAAATTACTACGAATTTCAACATTTTGTACCTGTTCATTACAAGTAGGTACCGCAGGTAGTTTTTATTTGAACCAACTATAGTAAGTCTAAACAATTATTTTAGATTCATTAATTTGCGGCCAATACATTCGATCCCATTACTAGGTACGAGTACGATGGAACTGTTTTCATTACGCAAATTATTTATGCATTGAAACAGAGACATTTAGGGCATTTTAATGCAAAATAATAAAGCTTTTTACGTGATTTGATATAAAATATAATCACAATAATTCTATTGTATGTTTTATTAATATAATCGATAATCGATTTATTTCAAAACCGTTTTTATAGTCTGTGGTCATTAATTACGAATGACACATCCCTAAGTAGGCGGAACCCGCCCATAAAGTACAGTATTATCTGTAGTACATTGTATCAAAAATTATTACAAAACTTTATGTGCGTGATCTGTCAAAAGTTAAATAAAGTATTGGAACGACTATAGTTTAAAAGATCTAGTCTAAGCGAAGAGACAGCGGAAGCGACCTATTTTATATTATGTATAGATAATACTTTGTTAAATTTTTTGACGAATTTATATAAATACAAAGACAGTTAAAATATCATCCATCCATCTCTCTATCAGCCAACTATACGATACATTATGTATCAACAATGTAAATCAATGTATTGTGTGGCTATATACAAAACCTTCAAAGTAAGATGTCAGTGGTTGTATATTGGCACCATTACCACAACAATGCAGGCTGATGCAACTCGACCGTTGCACAATTAACTGGTGAATGTACCCAGTGATACGAACGATTGATATCGGCCGACGTGTCCTGTCCTGTTTGATTGTGTGGTTTATGATGGAACAGTTTTGTTTAGAATATAGAATAACTAGAAAGTAACTCCTGTCTAAACGTAACGGTTAAACCGCTGCACGGGTTTCAGTGGTAATTTGACATGAGGATACTCATTACAGCGATAATCGACATAAACGCGGGCGCCGCGAGTGCAGCTAGTAACATATCTTTTATGAATATACGTATGGTGGTGTGGCGACTTCCACATATAACACAACAATAACCTACTACAACGCCATCTACCGAAGATACACTGAACTACGAAGTAACGCACTACACGGAGTAACTACAAATCCTGAATCGCGCAATAAATAGTTCTCACGCTGATTATCATATATACAACATCCCAACATCAACTGTTGGGCAGTAGCCCGCCAGGCATGATCACCTCGCCTGGTCGGAGGATCCTCCCTTTGTGTTGGTGGAACATGATACCCGTTCCCCCACAGTGGCATGGAGTCAAACTATCATTTATCCGCTACCTACTGCGCTGGGTTTGTAAGTTCGATCCCTAAATGGAGCAACACTTGTTGTGTGAACCACAAATTGTTGTTCCGAGGCTGTGCTTGTGTTCGGTTCATGTAGATATGTTATGTGTCATTAAGTCCCCCGCTACGCAGGATATTATTTTTCCAATGCAGGACTGGTATTTTAAAAATAAATCTTCTAGAATTTTCTTTTATAGACAAATAATAATATAGCGTTTAATATTTTTTAGCCTAGGGCTTGTTCAAGTTGCAACCAGTTAGAGTCATTAGTGTTGTCTTTGTGAAGCAAGTTAGATAAAAATAGGACCTTTTCTATTTGTAAAAGGCCGTATGAATTGTCATGCGCATGCGCAGTTTGGTCGAAAGTGCTGTACATTTGGAATACTGATTAATTTCCTAGTGACAGATTATCCCTGTTCTTGAACAGATATTGTTTTACATACACAGTATAAACATATAGTAAAAAATATAGAAAAATGGTCACGTCTTTCATGAGTCTGTCATTTCAGTGGTTAGTAAGTCTTGAGTACTAGGCCGCAGGTCTTCAATTCGATACCCACCTAATCATTAGTGTTGTGTCTGGGTGTAATTTATCTATGATACAAGCTGCACCCCGTAGTGTTACTCGCGGTAAAGGTAAAAAAACCGTGGCTAACACACGGCGCAGTTAGCTATACATATAAAATATTGATGTATGTTCGTAGAAATATATCATAGTACAAGCTCCGCCTAGTTTGGGATTACACTTGAAATGTGTAGTTATGATAATTATTTTAAATTTCATGTTAATGTATAAGTACAAAGAATTCTCTTAACTTATGAATACATCAAAAACAAAGTTAAATATATTTTGTACCGTATTATTAAGAACTACAGTACAACCGCAGGCTACGCCACGAGGCAAAGCCTTTCTTTATAAATTGTAGCTTATGTGTCATTATAGTGTATAAGCTATGTTATTGTAAAGTTCCATCAAAATCCATTCAATAATTTTTGCGTGAAAGAGCAACAAACACACTCACAAACTTTCGCGTTTGTTAGCTTCAAGGATTGTTAGCTTGATATTACACCACTGTAAAGGTTTTACGTGTAAAAACGTCTTATCTGATTACGGATTCAAGGGCGTAGGGCTTGATACGGGAAAATAAACGAGGAGAGAATTACCATTGCCATAAAGTTGGCCTGCCTTCAATGCCATTACATTTCCTGACATCAAATAATTACATTTATTTTAAGCGTTCTGGCAGGGTCATCGCAGTTTTGGAGCCATTTGAAACGAAAAAAAAAGGCCGGTAACGTGTTTGTATTTGTTGGATCTTCTTTGCTCTATATACCAAAAGAAAAATTCATGCCATTTCTATTTGTACATAGGTCAGGTACAAGTGTATGTGATCCTACTTCCTATTCTACTAATCCATACTTCCGTACTCAATATTATAAGTTTGAAAGTAACTGTCTGTCTGTCTGTCTGTTTGTTACGCATTCACAGCCAAACCGCTGCACCGCTTTTAATGAAATTTGGTATGGAGATACTTTAATTGTTAAGAAAGGATGTTGTTACTTGTGGCGACTTCCACATATAACACAACAAAAAACCTACTACAGCGCCATCTACCGAAGATACACTGAACTACGAAGTAACGCACTACACGGAGTAATTACAAATCCTGAATCGTGCAATAAATAGTTCTCGCGCCGATTAGCATATATACAACATCCCAACATCAACTGTTGGGCAGTAGCCCGCCAGGCATGATCACCTCGTCTGGTCGAAGGATCCTTCCTTTGTGTTGGTGGAACATGATACCCGTTCCTCCACATACTCTTTACCGCGGTAACCGACATACACACGGGCCCAGCAACGAGCAAAAGCTAGTGAAATCCAAAAAAATATTGATAGTGAACTCTCTAAATTCGCCAACAAACAAGTTTGGCTGTTTTGCTTTCACTAACCGGACGGTGGTTCGGCTGGGCCGGCAAAATATTTACAAAGATGATTGACTGCGAAGCGGTTGATGGAATTCGCAATATTTTGCATATTTTGCTGCTTGAGTAACACAACATTCGTTAAGGATCTTTCCAAAAATAGATAAATGTCAATCGGTATTTGAAAGTTAATGTTTAGTCGTAGATGGGTGATTTCTCTAAGAGTGTTTTTTTTATTTTTCTTTTGAGAAACAGTAACTCTTTGGTTATTAAGATCAAGGGTGTAACTTGCAAAAATTACGAAATACAAGCTATGTTTTCAAGGTTTATTTATCTGTTTATTTATATAAAGGTGAGCAACAAAAATCATGGGCGTTAAAATATGTCAGGAGTAAATTAATCAGAATATGTAAATTGTATACATTAGTAGTTAACGTATGCGTTCATTCACGTTTCAGTATTTTTTTCTGCCGCTAAATAAAAGTGAATTAACACAAGAAAAAATCGGAAAAATTAAAATCCCAAATGATTCATTTCTAACGAAGGAGTTCTCTATGTTTAAAAGTCTTTGTCATCACTATTGTCTATACTTAATCAGGAAAAGATTAGTAACGGTACAGTTACTACCTGTTTATTATCTTTATATTTTTTGCTTATTTTTGTGATTAGAACGAGTATGGGCATTCGCCCGGATCTCAACCCGCGTTACATTGAGAGCGTCACTAAGGCGATCTTCCTGAAGCTATACTGAACAAAATGAGACGGATCTTCTCACCCGGACATTTGTGTCTTCATGTGTTTATATCCCACTATGACCCCGAGTCCTTTAAGATGATCGTGAAAACATCTCACTAGTCCGCCATAGTATGGGTCACCATGCTGCATTTATATATTCGCAATGAGTATGAATTCTACTTAAGCTTTCCGTTAGACAAAGTCACTGGCAGACTATATTAAAGAGAGTTGGCCATTAACATCTTGACATTCAGCATTCATTATAGTGTTGATAATAACTAAAGATCGCCTGACGGTCAGATTTCGATCGCTTGAAAATCTTCCTTTATTTCAATTACCAATTTATGTTGAACTCCTATTGATAAGACTTTTGTACCATTATAGGTTTGAATGTATACTGGTATTTTAAAGTTTAGTGTAAATATTTTTACATGTAAGGTAAGTTTAAATATTTACGTTATTTTTTTTATGTATTAATTTGTTTTAAAATGGCTTAAAAGTTTTTCATCACGTATAAATATAAATAAGTAATATCATCATCATCAGTCTATTACAATCCCACTGCTGGACATAGGCCTCTTCTATTGCACGCCAGTCTGATCGGTTTTGGGCTTCCCATATCCAGCTCCTTTTGTCATCTCGCGCAAGTCGTAACTCCACCTGACCTGTGGGCATTCACACTTCGTTTGCCGAGACCCAGTCTCTTCTACCCTAGCAGTTGTCAGTTCTGCGGCTAATATAGCCACTGCCACTTTACCGTGGCAGAGCTACGGTTCGGCATGAATGGGCCGGATCGACCGTGGTGATATCACGGCCTTACTGAAAACCGGCGTATTTCACACCGCGTTTGTGCTTTGTTTCACCGAGTGATTAAGGACACCAGTGGCGCATACCCCAATCCTCCACAACGCACTTGTGACGCCTCTGGTGTTGTGGGTGTCCATGGGCGGCGGTTATCGGTTACCATCAGGTGCTATGTCTACTCGTTTGTCCCCCTATTCAATAAAAAAAAAACTTCAGCTTGCTTATCTAGTTGGCTATGTCGATGACCTTAGTTCTCTGTCCGATCACCTCATTCCTGATACGATCCCTCACAGAAACGCCGAACATAGCCTTTTCCATAGCACATGTAATGTAAGCTTTGTAATCTATACCTAAATCACTAAAGTAATAAACGATACATAAACAAAGTCATTATTAAAATTAGAATTACGAAATTTCAGATTCCATTCTTTACTCATATCTAGTTTACATGTTATCATCAATAGATAAGCCAATGGACTCAACAAATTTCTTCCTACAAACGTTTCTTTTTTACGTCATCTGTGTGCTGGCTATCATTTTGCAATGTCACCTTTCCCACGCCATCCATTCATGCTTTCTTAGATTTATCTTAAATCTTCCACATAAATCAAAAGTGTCTGGCATCTAAGGGGGGTGGGGGGGGGGGGTAGAAGCAACATCACATGTGTTTACGGATTAAATATACGAAGTGTCACCAGTTTCAAAAACCTTTAGTGTCGGAGTAGAAGTTTTTTTTTTTTTTTCTATCAGTCCATCAGTTTTTCTATGGAGCGATTGTCATCTGACCTTCGCAACCCTGAGGGTGAACTGAATTGGAAGGTTGAACTAGTTGTCAGTATATTTGAGGGCCCTGACTTCCCAATAACGATAGTCATAGATGTTCATGACACCTGGGACCGACGGCTGAGACTGATAATTAGAAAAAATATTAAATATAAATCCATATATCCACACCGTTACTGATAATTAGATAAAATCTAGTGAAGATATTTCAGTAGGGAGTTTATGTCATTAATAAAATGTAGAATACAATGTCCTTTTCCGAACTATCATTTTAAAAGACATACAAAAGTACTTACATAAATAATTTATGTTGTTCCATAAGTACCATCATAACGTTTCATCGTAATATCTGAAATGTACCTCATTTTCCTATTAAATATTAACCGACAATTTGGACAATTGGTTCCAAAATTAGAGCCATTACGTTCTCTATTACACCCACCACCACTCAAATCGTTATTGTCAATGGATTGTTACCAAATTGTTATTTGTTCTGATGGCTTTCGATACCTAATTTTGTATATTATTTGAGTGGCTATACTTAAACTTATGGTTTTTACTAATCAATCAGATTATTGCTCTATACTGCTGGTCATAGGGCACTCCCAACGTGAGCTAGAGCCTACGGTTCTTCTTTTGAATGGGTGGCACAGGGACCATCAAGTACAACTGCTTTTCTACCATTTGTGTAATTAAAAAAATGAATACGACCGTACTTCTTCCTAAAAGGCAGGCAACGCACTTGTAACGCCTCTGGTGTCCATTGGCGGCAGTAATCACTTACCATCAGGCGATACGTCTGCTCGTTTGCCCCCTATATAATAAAAAAAAGAAAATATTAGAGATAGAAAAAAGGGGGAAAGATTTCATCGCTTTAAACTCAAATGACTTCTTGAAAAATATCATTGAACAACATACTAATAGACTTGTTAGTGTAGCACCATCAGAAAAAATTTTGGTTTTATATCGATGATGTTTCTATTTACTTTAATCGATGTTGCATCGATAAACGAAATCGATTTTCTCAGTGTTTGGCAATCACGGTTGTATTCGGATATGTTCACGTTTTCCTCATTTCACAAATACGGACATAAATAAATTGTACTCACGTACAAATATTTAACTGCACCATTACACTTTGGACTTTTAGATACTATGTATGTTATTTTTTTTAACTTTTGTATTGGCAGAGTTGCCAATTTTTGTTTTGTTTTCCCTATAGTGATTGAGGAATGAGTCTGAAATAACGTGAGGGAATAGTGCTGCGGCACATATGAGCCGTCTTGACCGAAGTGATACCAGGAAACTTGTGTTGATGTTTTAGAGCTTTTACAAAAGGGAACATACGCTGTACGTCTAGGAGTGTGGCAACTAAAGAGTGGTACGCCGTATGGGGGGGTGTATATGTGTTTTTGTTTCGGCCTGCCTAAAGTTGTATAAAAACAAGTACGGCAGATGAATTGTAGTTTCTTATATGAAATGAACCTTTTATCCAGCGCAACATACTTGAATACTGTATGAAAATATCTAATAGCTGCAGAACTATAACACCTTATTAAAATTTCTATATGGAGGTCAAGGTGAATAAAGTCAAGGTTCAGTTGCCCTTCGTCTTTAGTTACGACGAAGGTCAGTCACATAATACATGCTATGTACATGATATCGTTGTTTTAATAAAAGGATACTTTTATTATAAGTGCCTCTTATTTTTACCCTCTTTAGAGTTCCTTTCCTTACAGTTTCATCCTGTTATTGTATCACCACCTTCTTGCGAAGGTTCATTTTATTTGTGAACTTTTATATCGTTTAAAAGACGCATACATTTTTTCCACAAATACAAAAAACGTTTAAAATCGCAAACAAATTATTTTTTGGAAATGGCACTTGTCTTTCGGAGATCGAACTCAGAACAACTAGAGCTATGCGCTACTACGCACTACGCTACTGGCGAGGTAACGTATTGAAGTAAAAACGTTACCTCGTAAAAGGTTGTCTGGAAGAGATCGCCGTGAGCGATAAGACCGCCTATTGTGATACCTGATGTTGTTGTTCCTATATGTAACTCTGTTCAAATGTTTACTGTAGTGGTGTCCAATAAAGTGTATAAATAAATAAAAATAAATAAATGTAAAATGAAGTACTCACCGCGCGCTCATTGGTCAAATCAAATTGCGCTCCCTTCTCCAACTTCCTGTAACACACTTTCGTTTCATTACATCATTTCTATAGGTTGACAGCAAAGCGAGACGAAAGGAGATATAGAAAAATATGAAGTACTATCCTCCTATTCTTCCCTCCTTCTTCCCTACGCCAGATTTGGGTCTGTTTTGATCCTATTTTGATATGGCTGAACTTCGAATTGTTACGTGGAGCGACTGCCTTCATGACCCACGTACCTACCAACTAAATAATATCAAAGTTCTGTAGAAAGCCTACAAATGCGACGTACATTTAACTTCAACTAATTATATTCAACATTAGAATTTAAAGAAAGTAATTATCACATTTCAGGGTGATTATTTAAAGGCCGAAGGTTTTGAAGTAAACCGTTATTTTTAAATTAAAAAATGATCTTTATTTAAAAACCAATTAGAACGCTTTTCTAATCAAATCATTTTATGGTCTAGCTATAGATGCCGCCTTTGAAGAGGCATTAAATTAATATTAAAAGATATCGTTATCAGTAGTCCATCGGCTTTATAATATTAATTAAGGTGTTGAGCAAATTGCTATGGTGATTAAATTACCATAGTACATTTACCTAAGTTGTTGCTCTTGATAATCTATTAAATACCGTTACTGTAACGAGAAACTTGACTAGCCTGTTACTTTAGTGTTTATGTACCCCGAATTCTAAGCTGGAGGTTGTAGGTTCGATTCCTAACCAGGACAACGTATTATGTATGTATAATATAACGTACCTAATGTTGTAAATAACATATAACATAAACTAACAAATAATGTAACTTACATACTCACAAACTTTCGCGTCTATAATACTAAGTAGAATACTGATATATAAAGCTAAAGAGTTTCTTTGCTTGAACGCGCTAATCTCAGGATTTACCCGAACCGATAGTCCATTTATCGAAGAAGGCTATATGCTATATATCATCACGCTGAGACCAAAAGGAGTGAGCACCAATGAAGAAATGTTACAAAAACGAAGGAAAATTATTTCGGCACTTACAACTTGGCTAAAAAGGCAAGTGAGTTGGAAGACTAACGCTAATTCCAATTCCTATCAATAAATGTTCTGAAAATTCGCGACACCTGCCAAACACGTGTTCTAGTCACTGATATTGGGATATCGTTTCTCGTTTTATCTAATCTTTATCTTATCTCATCTTTTATCTTTAATCATATTCATGACTTTCTTTATTATTTTAGCATAAAAAACGTAACCAGTTTTCTTGTAATGAAACAAAGTTCTCCTTTATCTATCCTGTACTTTCATAATTCATATTAATGTTTAATGAAGGTTAGGTAAATATCAATACGTATAGTATGGTAAAGAATATGCGCTTCCAATTCCGTAATAAATAAAAATATGACACAAAAAAGTTGCCAACATTAAAAACAAAACTGTCAACTCAATTTTATTTTTTCGACGTGAACACTAATTCGAACACACGTTCGAAATGTGACTGAGTTCAAAGAGTTTGCAATAAAAGAAAATGAGAGGCGCGAACGTGGTTCGGTAAATATGAAGTGTATATTACAAGTCCTTTACCGTTAGATATCTGTCCCGAGCAGTGTTACCGCTACAACGATTAGCATTTTAGGTGAAGGCAAACCGGCCGTGTGAACTGAACAATGCAAATCCAAGCGAAACAGATCCTTAAGCTCACCCAATACGATCTAAAGTTAACCAGCAAAATTTATTGTTGAAAGAAAGTCGATTAATTATTAAAAAGTAAATAATATTTATAATATTATAGTCGATGATATTAACTCTTGTTATAACAATCATTCGATGCAGAATATGGACAAATTCTTAGATAAATATGTCATGTGACGTGTGTCGACTTACAGTAATATCTTATTTGCCTAGAGGACATTGTTACCCCTTAATAAGAACGCATTTTAACTAATAAAATAGCAACTTTGACTTCACTAGAGATGAAGACACAGCTTCGTAAAGTCTACTTATTTATTAACTCGCTGACTCATACAATATTGTTGTGTTGTTGTTGTTGTTTTGTTTTCTTTTTTTTTTTTTTTATGTAATAGGTGGCAAACAAGCAAGCGTATCGCCTGATGGTAAGCGATTACCGCCGCCCATGGACACCCGCAACACCAGAGGCGTCACAAGTGCGTTGCCGACCTTTGGGGGATGGGGAGGGGGAATGAGGGAGGGGTTGGGGTATGGGCCTCCGGTATCCTCACTCACTCGGTGAAATACAGCGCAAGCGCTATTTCACACCGGTTTTCTGTGAGGCCGTGGTATCACTCCGGTCGAGCCGGCCCATTCATGCCGAAGCGCGGCTCTCCCACGGTTTCTATGTGGTATTTTATTTTTTGTTCAAAAAGAGGTTGAAGTATATTCTCTTACATTAGCTATTTATATTCTCTATAACATTAGCTATCTGCCAGTAAAAGTTCCGTAAAAATCAGTTCACTCGGTTCTAAGATCAGCTGAAACAATACCACAGACAGGTGCAGTTTTATTTATTGGTATACTTAGATTGCCCTTCACCATATTTGCTTTTAACCTCGTTACGAGGTCGATTGCTAATTCCTAAGTTTTCGCTATGCCCTTGTTTAACTGCACCACTGGATATGGAAATCTGTTGTGGTTGCCCTGTGTTTTCGTTTCTACACTTGAACGACTCTGATAGAAAGTGGAAAAAAAATACTCGTATTTCAAAGATATTGAAAGTTCACAATTCAAATATAAATTAGAAAAATCTCGTTCAAAATTACGTTCACGTTCAGAACATATCCTGTGTCGTTAAGGAACATTCATGAAACAGACACAAAATCACTTCTTCATTCATTGACTGCCTCGGTGGCGTAGTAGTACGCGTATGCGACTGCTAAGCTTGAGGTCTCGGGTTCAAATCCTGGGTCGGACCAAATGTTTGTGGAATCTACAAATATTTGTTTCGGAGTTTGGGTGTTTTCTATGTATAGTATGTATGTATTTACAAAAAAAAAAGTATATATAAGTATTTATATCAGTTGTCTAGTACCCATAACACAAGCACTGCTTAGCTTGGGACTAGATGGCGTTGTGTGTTAAATAGATGTCCGAAATATTTATTTATTTATTTATTTATTTATCTCAAATCACTCAGTCCAGTGGAAAGCAGCCAGGCTAACATTTAAACTATTACGCCTAGTCACATTAAATAAATGATTTTCGGCTAAAGGGCGTGTATTTTACAAAGATGGGAGTTGATGTCTTACAATTGATAGTAAAATTACACGTAGTTTAAAGTTTACAGGTCAATAAAATAATCTATTGCTGACCTTTTTAATCTTTTCACGCATTACTATTGCTGCCAGGTCATACAATACGCTATCGCTATGTTTTTATGTCATTAAATTCTTCCTACACATTTCACATTACATTAGAAGTTTGCATAATGAATAAAATTACAAAGGGGTTTTCTGGTCACCCCTATTTCTTTATGTCAGCCTGACAAACCTTATATAAAACGTAATCGTCTAACGTGGAGGAGCGTAGGTACGTTGGGTTTTGGTATCCTCATTCGACGATAAGCAAGTAAAGAATTACTTAACTCCTGTTCAATCCAGTAGAGCCGGGCCATTTATACTGAAGCATGGCTCTTCCACGCTTAGTTAGCGTGCTATCTGACTGAGGAACTTTTATGGGCTGAAGCTACCCTATCTACCTTCGTCAATGGAATAATTGTAACTATTAAAAGAAAGCGTGTTTCTATAAGAACTCCCCGCAATCCTTTTAAAGAAAACGTAGAAAGTGGCTAGACATTACGACATTTGTTGTGGCTATGTTAATTTAGTGTTTGATACAAGATTGGCCTTACGTAACATACCTAGGCTTGACTGCGAATGAAATAGTGTTGTTATGTAGGTGTACGTGATGTTATATACTATCCTAACACACGGGCTTATATAAAACTAGATGACCCACGCAACCTCGTTTGCGTCTTCTGTTGCCCGTAGCGGCCGTAGCGTGAACATTTCCCCCCTTTTTTAAACATTATTCATCGGTGCTCCGCTCCTATTAGTATTAGCGTGATGATGTATAGCCTATAGCCTTCCTCGATAAGTGAACTATTCAACACTGAAAGAATTTTTCAAGGACCAGCGGTTCTTGCGATTAGCGCGTTCAAACAAACTCTTCAGCTTTATAATATAAGTATAGATTGATAATGAGAAAGCGATATATTGGTATTAGAATTATATTTGATCTTCCTAGCCTTTTCTTACTGCCAAAATTATTTCGGATCGGTTGCTACTTCATCTGGTTTCATCTGAATATCACTTTTTACAAGGAGCGACTGGCATCGAACCTCCGCGACCCTGAGGGCGAACTAAATTGGAAGTTTGAACTTGTTGTCAGTATTTTTCAGGCACTGATTTCTCAATAACGATTGCTATTGATGTTCATGACACCCGGGACGATGACGGAACGAGGTACGGGATTCGATTACTATACGATTTGAGTAAACCACAAGTAAGCTATCGTGGGAGAGCCACAGAAAATCTACATTTAGAAATTCCTTCATTGATATTGACCAAGTGAATGAGCTTACTGGAGCTTAAACTTCTCGCTACCACCCTAATTCACGAGACTCAAAACATTACACAACACTATTCATTATATTCAGAATAAGAGAGAGATATAAGATTTGGTCCCTAAACAAGACGACATACTTCTTCAGATTTGTTTGGTTAATGTCAATAATTAATAAATCTTGCATCATCCAATGCGGGTAATGCAAGATCGTTCGATGTCTTGTAATGACAAAAGAACAAAGGCGAAAGCATCTAACGTCGATAGTTGAATGTGATTTGCAAGTAAATTTGGTATTGGCAAAAAAGATGAAAGCGACTTTCATTTTTATGCCGTTATAAGCAAGTTAAGGTGGCCTCATACAAACAATATACACTGCGAAAATTCGCACCTAATTAGATATATTTTAAACCTAGAATTTAAAGCTGTAAAGTTAAAAGTGTTTGGTAGGCTCTCCTCGTCTTTTCCACTGCTGAGCCTGAACTGCGATAGTACGATAAAAATGATGATGAGTTGATCAAAAAAATTCGCCTCATTAACCTACTAAATCACTATTAACTTATTCCCAATCAATGAATAATGCAATTAATCGTTAATAAATTAAAAGAAAACTTCTTTAAATCTATATATGTTAACATTATTATTGTGCTGAATGATTTCCATATTAAAGAAATAAATTTTCATGTAAATTAGTTAATAAATAAATCAGCTGTATAATTGCTGTATAATGTATAATTTTATTATAAAACGCTGTTTGCGGTATACAATTTTGCGGTTAACGCAGTCTAATTGGTTTAAAACACAAGAGCTCTGTTTTTAATTCTGAAATATTTAATACTCAACTAAAGTGCGAAAATACATATTTGTTTAAAGGCCTTTTACACGGTTGGGACCAACCGCCGACCATCGTGTCCTTGGTCGGGTCAACCAGTTTTTATATTCGTTCTACACGGTCAGTGGTTGACTCAACTTGTTAGTCCTTCTCCGATGTATCACGATGGTTCCTTGCTTTTAAAGAAACAAAAGATCTGTTTGGCAATAACATTTTTATGCTCGAGTGGAGAAGAAGAACAAAGAAAAAAAAAGAAAATGGATGGAACAGTGGCCCGAAGAGCGAATTACTTTGAACCACCGTAATATTTTACGGATTCTTGATTATAATGACTTTCTGATTTATTTAAGAATGAATCCAGACACTTTTAATAAATAATGAATACAAAGGGTACGATGGTCGGCGGTTGGTCCCGATCGTGTAGAAGGCCTTTTACTTATTTATTTAAATCAGTTTCACACGACATGATTTGTATAAAAATCTATCCGAATCGCTCTCAAAATTGTGTAGCATGGAAGAGATTTTAGATTGGTTATAGTCGTTTTTTTTTGGGATCTTCATAGGTCATGTGTTTGCGGTCAATAATCACTCTTTCAACTTTTTTAAATGATACGGTCGGTTCAATAATAAGTTTCATCACCACTCAATAACCTTTACAAGCTCAATATTAAGACATCACTCTTTATGAGGTTCATCGAACTGTGGTCGTATAACCACCAAGGTTGATGCGGCATGAACGGTACCATAAGACTAAGCTAAATAAGCCGTATGAGCAGGCCTTTTGCCTCACACACGGCAATTCGATCCATTAAAATTTGTCTGACAGTTTTCCTGTGTGGGAGTCAAATTCCCGTCCTCTGCCTTAGACGTCAGGATCACCTACCTTTAGGCTAAGAGCCCCCGCAGACTACAGGCTTTATTTAGACGATAGTTTAATCGGGTTTTAAATCAGTATGAATATGTACGACTGTGCGTACACTATACCGATTGGGTATCGGCGGACAAATAAGCCAAAAATTAACACGACAAAACTATCGACCGATTAAAAATCAAGTGGGTTTCTCATCTAGATATGTGCGGTGTCTGCTTGTAATTTTAAATTATCGACTTTCCAATGCATATGAAAGTATATCTTATACAGTACTTATATAAAGAAAATCGTTATCGTTTTCCTTAACCTTTTTGTATAACTATCATATAGCTAGACCATAAATACTCATAGATGTCATACGTCTATTTTAAAAGTGTATCGTATGTGTGCTGTTGGTATACCTAAATAAATAAATAAATAAAACTTTGTATTTCTGGATTTTTATTGTCTCATTTCCTTGCCGTATACTCAAGAAACTTAAGTTCAAAATGCATTAATGTTCCTTTTGGCCTAAAGATTTTATCCTACATATTTCCAATTAAAAGTTATGCCAAAATATGAGTGTATGATTTTTTTTTACCAAAATTGAAAATATATGTTACAATGCAATTGATCCTATCAAAATAAATTAACATGAAGTATCTAAATCTTAATTTCTTTGACCTCGCGAGGTATCACATGATATTTATCTGCACATGTCAATATTGTCCATGTGAGCACTTTTGACCCCGTATCGGAGGTCAATCGTACAATATGTATGTTATTGTTCCTATCAGCTGTAACTGACATATTGTTTTACTGCGTTATAAAATTAATTACCATTTTTTGATATTTTTAATCAGTTTTATTCCCTATATCAAGGCAAAAACTCGTCGTTGCGTTGCTTATTGAAATAGAGGAGGAATGAGGAGGCCCTATGATATAGAATGCGCCATGATATGGGTCACTATGTTGCATTGTCTGCATTTGAAATGAGTATGGTGACCACCACTCTTGGATTCTGCTTATGCTTTCCATCAAGCAGAGTAGAGTCAATTTAGCAGGCCATTTATAAAAAAAAAGAAACGAAAAATTCGACTGCGTGATAATGTATGAATATTTCAGAATTTATATTTTTTTAATGTACCTACCCAGTGTCAGTTTTATAATTAAGACGTATCTAACAACTTCCCAGGCCAAAATTCATCAAGCACTTCTGGACAGTGAAAAATTACCCTCTTTCTGGTGCAGTGGAGTAAAAATTATGCACGAAGGAGTCAAATGATTGAAGTGAAAAGCTAAACAGCTGCACCGATTTCAATGAAATTTAACATGGGCATAAATCATGAACAAGAACCAGCATAAATATAAAAGGATGTCCAGCTAAAGTTTAGGTAGTTGTGATTCACAAGACCTTTTCCAAGGGCAACCGTGTTTTATATATTATGCTCTTTTCAATGACCCTTTGTTTTATCTCTAGCTTCGTTCTGACTTGATCTTTATGTACTACGGAGTTAACCAACACCAAATTTATTTTACGTTATTCTTTACTTGTTAACTACCGTAGAATTGTGGTGGACTTATTGATAGATCTAGCTAGCAGTTGCTAACATCAACAGATGTCTTTGTCTAGGAAAAATATTAGTTTTTTTTTCTATGAATTCCTCATTTTTCAGATATCTGTTATATTTTTTATTTGCCTGAATACCTGTTTCAAAACTTACTACTACTTATTTAATTCATTACACATACATTTATTAA
Organism: Spilarctia lutea; assembly: GCA_916048165.1. Lineage (NCBI taxonomy): Eukaryota > Metazoa > Arthropoda > Insecta > Lepidoptera > Erebidae > Spilarctia > Spilarctia lutea. Next base: position 1,860,412 of record OU696480.1, read on the forward strand.
TTTTATTTCAATAAACACACGTCACGATAATACTCGTATTTTGTCTGGTAAATAACTTTATCGCGTAACTTGTGGTTACCGTGTCTCATCTCCTCTTAGGCTGCAGAAATGCAAATGTGTATACTCGTACAGATATATGTATACTCGCAATTCATTCAGAAACGCAGTAATTACAATTCTAATTAATTTAATTATGACCGGTTTATTCATATTAGGTAAATAAAATTGAAATGTCCGTTTGTAATTTCAAATTAACAGTTTTCACCAAATGCATATAAAAGGGAATATACCGTACTTACATCAAACAACTATTTTAAAATGTTTGTCTGTCTGTCTGTCTGTTTGTTCCGGTTAATCTCTGGTACGGCTGGACCGATTGACGGCTATTTCACTGGCTTATAGCTGATTATATAAGGTACTCCTTATATAAGTAACTACTTAGGCTACTGTCTTTAGACTAGCTTCGCCATACGGCGTTATCCGCGGTTGTTGGTAACACCGCGCCCCGTGTGACTCAGCTATACAGATATGATTCGTCTGTACCTATTCTACTGTAAATGTACGAACACTTAAAACGACTTTGTTTTCGACTACTTACGACTAAACTATTATTTATAAAGATCATTTAGATCATTTAAATAAATCAAATGGTAAGGAAGTAAATATTCATATGGATTTGCAACGCACTTGTAACGCCTATGGCTCTGCGGGTGTCCATGGGCGGCGGTAATCGCTTACCATCAGGCGATACGTCTGCTCGTTTGCCCGCTATATAATAAAAATAAATCAATAAAGACTAATTGTTTTCAGAACATCATTTTATTACAGTGAGTTTTGTCACACTTATGTTAGTAAACAAATTATCCTGTTAGTTGTTGATATAATATTGTAACACGTGTTTTGCCGTGCGTTCAAACTATATTAACTATATAATCTTATATACTCATGTTTATAAACGTAATAAATATAGTTTTATTATGTTAAACTGAGATTTAAATTGAAAATGATTGCTGGCTAATTGTACTAGCAACAATGTTAAACTGTTTTGTACAAAACTTATAACGCCAATAACATACTCGTACATTACATACCTACCTGTAGGTCTGAGAGGGTAAGCAAGGGCGTCTTTTGTGCTCACATTTTGATGATCATTTTGGGGTTGAAGGGTGGGGGGGGGGGGTAGTTTATTGCATATAACCCCCGCGCGTTGACATTGGGATTGAACCTTGTCATAATAAGAGCCGCGTGACGTCATCCATCGCAAAATAGTAACGCTAGTAACACAATCTAAAAGTTTATTTTTAAGAAATTTAATTTGATAGTTTGATTGATTGATTTCAGTTGATAATTCTTGTAAATTTCACATGTACTGACGGTTCACTGACGTCACCGCTCTTAGCTGTCAATCCCAATATCAACGCGCAGAGATAATACAACTGAACTTTTAACAAATTAACTTCAATCGAATGGTCAGTTTTCAATGTTTTTTTTAAATCCATACTTAATATCATAAATTTCAAAGAAAGTCTTTTTATATATAATTAGCTGACCCACGTAACCTCGTTTACTTCTGCTATTACCTGTAGCGTAATAATTTTCCCCCGTTTCTGTAACATTCTTCATTGGTGCTCCGCTCCTATTGATCTTAGCGTGATGATGGCCTATGGCCTTCCTTGATAAACGGGCTGTCTAACACTGAAAGAATTTTTCAAATCGGACCAGCGGTTCCTGAGATTAGCGCGTTCAAACTGATGACAAACTCTTCAGCTTTATAATATTAGTGTAAATGAAAGCGTAAACGGCTAAACCGCTGCACCGATTTGAATGAAATTTGGCATGGAGATACTTTGATTCTTGAGGAGGGAACACAGGCTTGTATTTGTTTATTTTTCATTTTAATTATAATTTTATATTGAATTTTCACAGTATAAACTTTCGTATCAAAACAGGTCAAAATATATACTAGACCACTATCTATACCTACATTTGATGCAAAACATTACTTACATTATATCCGTGTACATACAAACTTTATAGCACAAATTATACATTTAAACATTTAAGTATTACAAATATAAAATGCTTTAACTCGCCATATTTCTTTAAAAAAACAATTTTCTTCACGAATACATGCGTATAGATGACAAACATCAAATTTTTTAGTGCTGACCTGCATTTGGTTACGCTGGTAACCCCAAAACCTATTTTCTCTAATTGTTTGTGTATCAAACTGGTTATTTGGATGGTGTATCGAGCGCGAGACCCACGTGATGCGTACCTTTCGCTTTTCAAGGTGAATTTCTCTAGTTAGAAACTGTTAAGGCGAAGTTATCTTTTGTTATATGATGGGTTATGGAATAATCTCAGCTAATGCTGGTAAATGTGAACTTAGCACAGATTTACGAGAAGTGGGTTGGTTAATTGTGTGGTGTTGTAGGGGGTTGGTTATAAATATTTTTTGAAGTCTAATTATGTTTGCAATGATTTTGGTATGAACCCGGTTTATGAAGGTTATTATGGGTATGATTTTGACGGTGTGTTGGTGTCCCATTTGTCGTATTTCATCTGCAAGTGGTGTATTTTTTTAAAAGTTTTTCTTAAACGTAAAAATTAACTTCAGTGTTAAAATCGTTAGTAAAGACAAAGTTTAATACGCATTTGGGTAATAATGTAATCGTAAGATATATTTAGTGTTAGGTTTCCTCTAAATATCAATTGCAAAAGCTATAAGTGGAACTCCAGTATAGCTGGTATTGTCAAATGATGTATATCTCGTCTAATCTATATACATATTATAAATTCGAAAGTAAATCTGCCCATCTGTTTTCACACAGCTTGTGCACCGATTTCAACTAAATTTGACATAGAAATACTTTCATTATTAAAGAAGGGGATAGGCTACTCTTTATCGCAATAACCGAAATATACGCGGGTAGATCGCGGAAAACACCTAGTAGGTATCATAAATCTGCAACATTTGATTTTATTTTTAATTTGTTTTTTTTGTATTTGTATTCTTTTATTTTTATTTTTCCTTTCTTTTTCTATCTATTGATGTAATTAACTATGAACCTTGTGTTTGAAATAAACAATTAAAATTATTGTTATTATTATAATATTTTATTTATTTACGTATATAAAGTTTTGAGTACAGTTATTAATAAAATCAAAAACTTTTGTGGTTTTGTATTGGATATTTATACGTATGTAACGTATAAATATCCAATACAAAACCACAAAAGTTTTTGATTTTATGTATTAATCAATTTAAAAAGACAAAACCCACAATATAATACCAAATGAATTCAATATTGTATTCATATAGGTACCTATATTACTAATGGTCATAATTGTTTATTATACCTACCTTTTAATAAGCACCAATGTGGTCAATGCACTTAATATCGTTCATTTTCATTGTTTTTCCTTAACATATCGTTTTGTAGAGTATTATATAAATGCATTGTTTAATAAGATATTTGAAAAGGAACTATCGCAGTAAGTAAATAAAATCAAATATTTTTTGTACGAAAACGCCTCAACTAGATGGAAATTCATCCCCATCCAGAAATTTCATCCCCATCATCTAGATGGTTGGCAGTCCACAACTGTGCGCTTTTCCTGAAACTTTCTGCCGCGCACAACTAAACTGTGGAAAGAGCTGTCACCTGCGGTGTTACCGGACCAATACGACCTTCAAACCTTCAAGAGCGTACTCCTTCTTAAAAGGCCGGCAATGCACTTGTAACGCCTCTGGTGTTGCGGGTGTCCATCGGCGGTAATCACTTACCATCGTGCGATACGTAAGCTGGATTGCCCTCAATAAAAAAATAAGACGGTCGCACGCATATTTCAGTGAGAGTGCTTTAATGTCTACACATTCGTATCAAGGTCGTGGGAAAATACCAAATTGAAGGCGAAATTAACGAATAAACTCGCTGCGTGTGACGAACGAAACAAGATAATACATAGGGAATAAATAAATATATATTTCGGACACCTAACACACAACGCCATCTAGTACAAGCTAGGCAGAACTTGTGTTATGGCTGCTATACAACTGATATATATTTACGTATATACTTTTTTTTAAATACATACATATTTTACATAGGAAACACCCAAACTCCGAAACAAATATTTGTAGATTATACAAACAATTGGTCCGACCCGGGAATCGAACCCGAGACCTCAAGCACAGCATTCGCATACGCTTCCACTGCGCCACTGAGGCAGTTAATACATAAATAAATCACTTAAAATGTTCTTCCTTTATCATGGAGTTCCTTGCCCGTTCTGCGCCATAAGAATGACATTTTGGAGCCGAGCAACTAAAGTCATTAACGAAAACATCTACTTGCAATAAAAGCTATTTGTTTTGATTGAGATGACATTACATAACATAACTTGGTTCATCAGAAAACATAGTTTCGGACATCTTACATACAATGTCCAGTCTCAAGCTAAGCAGAGCTTGTGTTGTGTGGGTACTAGACAACTGATATGAATACATATATATATATACTTTTTTGTGTAAATACATACATATAGTTATATAATTCTTTCATTGATTTCTACCGTCAGTTTTCCTCTCTTTTGAAAGGGGAGAATATTAACGTCGGCAAGACGTTTATGTATGTTTGAGTAAAGGTGGTGATTAACGAAGTTCGAAATAACCAAATGATTCTCCTCATTGATTCCCTATACGAAAAATCTAAAATATATTATAGAAACAGGGGCAGAGGATACCTTCTAATAATAATAAATAAAGAGGCCAATTTCTTACGTTCCGATTCAAAAGATTTGTTCCTTGATGACGAACAAAAACAACAAAATAAAATGATACGAGTAAGACAATAGGCTGCCACTATTTTTGGATGACAAGTGACAGATCATTAGCCGCAAGGCCAAAGACCTCTAAAGAGTTATCATCGTTAAGCTCTTTAATCAGTGCTTATTACCAGTGATTAATCTACACCGAGATGTAGAAACTGAGACGGATTGAAGTGTTGATATGAGAGAGACAAACTTCTTAGCACTCCATGGATTCACCGTGCGGGTGCCGGGTCCATCGTGTAGCAGAGGGAGAAACTCAAAGCAGTTCCCAGGACTTACGACCTAGGTGTAGGTTTAAGGAGGCCCCCTTTAAGATACGCATCAACGGTCACCTTCACTGCTCGAGTTTCCCGCCCTACCTAGCCAAATTTGGTAGGAACCTGTTAGTGCAGCCTTGGATACTCGTTCTAAAATAGAACTTACTGCAGATCTCGACAGGCCAAGGTCTTTCAAAAGTTTATAGAGAGATTTAGCTGGTATACCTCTCGCTCCCACTTCTACCGCGTATAAATTAACCACATAGCCATTTTTGTTAAGTTCAGTTGTTAGATCGTAATATTTATTTAATTTTATTCTATGGTCTTTAGGAATATTAGTTTCCCACGGAACAGTAAGCTCTACTAATATTATGTGTTTAATTTGTCTAGAGAAAAGGAATATGTCCGGTCTGGATGACGAAACACCAACATCCTCTGGGATTTTATAGTGCTTATCATACGTATCCATCAAAATAGTCCAGTCAGGTGCAGTACCTAGGAATGAGAAAGGCTTGCTTTTAGATTTGGTAGTTGAGCCATCCTTTATAAAGTTAATTTCTCGTTTATTTGTAGTCAATCCTTTTTGGGCTCTAGCTACTGAAAGACTTACTGCTTCACGTATGATTTCTAGTACTCTATCATGTCGGCGTGAGTAATAACCCCTATCAAGCAGCACCCTGCAACCTACCAGTAAATGCCTAGCAGTACCTACTGCCTCACCACACGTATAGCAAGATTTTTCAGATGCTTTCCCCCATCTCACTAGGTTACTTTGGTCTGGGAGGGTCATTTGGAAGGCATTCAGATAGAATTTTAATAGGGCAGGAGACCAATCATATAGCAAGGTGCGCCATTTCAGGGCTAACGGGATGCAGAACTCACCTATAGTTAACCACTCACTTTGCATTTCTAGATTCATTGCATGCACTTGTTTTTGCACGAAAAAATTCGTAAAATTTTGTTGTTTATTAAAGATTTACGGTGTTCCGTGTGTGTATTACGGGAGGAATGCTCGATTAGATTCGGAATTGACGAAGCCCTTTGTTTGAACATTAAATCATCATCAAGTTAGTAATGATTTTTATAAACTCGTTATTAATACATATTGGAAGTAGTGGACTCTTTCATCAAACCATACATTTTGTAAGGCAAATATTTTTTTAAATAATTATTAATGATTTTCTTAAGTGTTATTTAAAAAATGAACAATAATAATTTTTAACTTGAAATAATTTATCCCTACTACCACAATCGAAAGTGTTTGTTAGAGAAAATTTTTTGGGCGTCTTATCAAATTGAAGCTATGAGCTGAAGATGCCATTGCACTGTTCTCAGTTTTTTAACATAAGGTCTTGAATTCGCTCGCCGCACAATCACTTCAAAGTTACACAGATAAGCTTACCAATTAATAATTCCACGATTGTCCGCCCCTTAATAGAACGGTTTGGGTCGACGCAGCTCTGCGAAATTTCACTTTCGCGCGCTTACATAAATACCGGCGACCTTTATTGACGATCACGCGATTTGCAATTTGCGCCGCGTTGCGTTTTACTTATGAGGGGTACCCACTCACACAATAATGTATTCGTGACGTATTGGGCTGTGCAGAATACTGATCAAATGAGTAGAAATCGCACTTAGATTTTATACATAGCTACATACGTCACTCATGTCTGTATGGGACTTTTGTACCGCCTGATGTATCTCGGGGTAGGGATTGTTATTGTATTTATTTGGATGCTGATATCACTGACAATAACATTTTAATTCCAAGATTTTTAAAGAAGATACTCGTAGAACTCCTTAAGAGAAGAGATATACTATAGTGAGAAGAGTTAATTATGAGATGTTCTCGCTAGAGGACACACTAAACGAGAGAATTATGCAGCATTCTGCTAAAAGTGAATGCACTGATTGCATATACAATATATAAAAAAAGAAGTTTTTAAATTACAATGGAATACACATGGGTCACAATTATTGTCAACAAGATGGCGTATTATAACATTTTTGAAAACAAAATCTTTCGCGTAACACGTTTTCTTGATTTGTCAATAAAATTTTGTTCTTTTACTAAATTCACTAGTATTCTCAGGCATTAAGATTTAAATATTTAATCGTTTTTATATATATTTTTTTTATGGTATAGGGAACAAACGAGCAGGCGTATCGCCTGATGGTAAGCGATTACCGCCGCCCATGGACACCCGCAACACCAGAGGCGTTATAAGTGTGTTGCCGGCCTTTGGGGGATGAGGAAGGAGATGGGGAAGGATTTGCCGTAGGGCTTCCGGTTTCCTCACTCACTCGGTGAAACACAGCGCAGGCACTATTTCACACTGGTTTTCTGTGAGGCCGTGGTATCACTCCGGTCGAGCCGGCCCATGCATGCCGAAGCGTAGCTCTCCCACGGTAAAATTTGACATTTTAAATAAATGTTAAAACTAACACACAACGCCATCTAGTTTTCAGACTAAGTAGACTTAAGCATGCGGGTTTAGAACACGTAGGAATGCATTTTATTATTGCAGTTGTTAACACTTTATGAGCAGAATTAAAATTCTTTTAGCACAGTTCTAAAAATGTAATAAATACATGAAAATAATTAGGATGATTCACTTAATAAACGGTATAAATCTCATAAACATTGATGACATATTGCCAGCGGTTCAGGATCTGCCATTCTAATTTAGTGATTCCGAACAAATAGCATTGTCAGTGGTGCTAATTTTGTTGTGCGAAAATTTTAAAATGTAAGCTTGTCAAACGACGATCTAAACTAAACACCGAAGATAATACGAGTAAAATTAGATATGTCACACTAAAAATACACATTTAATACATACAACAAGTGTTTCGGGAATCGTGTCAGTAATATTGACATGTACATATATGTACGTACAGTATCAACCGTGGGAGAGCTATGCTTCGGCATGAATGGGTCGGCTCGACCGGAGTGATACCACGGCCTCACAGAAAACCAGTGTGAAATAGTGCCTGCGCTGTGTTTCACCGAGTGAGTGAGGAAACCGGAAGCCCTACGGCAAATCCTTCCCCATCCCCTTTCCCATCCCCCAAAGGTCGGCAACGCACTTTTGACGCCTTTGGTGTTGCGGGTGTCCATGGGCGGCGGTAATCGCTTACCATCAGGTGATATGTCTGCTCGTTTGCCCACTATTCCATAAAAAATAAATAAAAATAAAGTATGTTTTATATCTATATCTATGTATGTATGTATGCTTCTTTATGAATCTTATGTATACCTTAGATTTCTACATCATTCTAAGGTTGACTGGTATAGAATGCCCTGGGGATTAAGTCCGCCGATGTACAAATGTGCATCAAGTTATAAATAAATAAAATAAGATAAGTTAAATTAAGTGACGCAACAACATAATATAGATTGTGATTTTCCTACTCATTAAGACGAAGGAGAATGCGAAGGCCCCTCCTATTGAAATAGGGTGTCTGTCCGTTACTAACGCCCCCTGTTTTAGTCTGAATTAATTACTAGCCTAACTAAGGCGCGTATCCACCGAAATTGTTGGCAATTTGAGTGTGTCCAACTGTTTGCAACTCTTCAGAAAATCACCAACTTTTGTTTCCATTGTGTCTACACCGAGTCGCCAACAACTCGCCGATCAATTAACAACTCCATTGATTCGTTCGTCCACGTGTCAGGCATGTTTCTTTTTGTTTTCCAACTAAGCTTCTCCACAGAGCCAATTAATTTCTGCAACAAGCGTATACTTTTGATGTTTACCGCCAAAAACAGAAACACGGTTCCCAACGTGTTTACAATTTTTGTTGCCAACACAAGGAAATTACAGAAACTTTAGTCACCAACACGTGTTGACAACACTAAAGTTGTCGGCTTTTGTTCGGCAGAGACTTGACTTAAGATTCGTCAAATATACTCATAATGTTCTGTAACGAAAACCTATGCACAATGCATAATGTTAAGGTCTTTAACACCATTCGTTTGTATGATTCATCACCTGAATGTATTTCTAAGAACATACCTCGCAAAAAGATGCGCCGTTATTTTATACTCTCCTGTACCACAGTTATGTACCATAAAAACTTAAGTCAACATTCATAAAAACATTATAATACCGCTAAATAAGACATAGACTGTTATTTGTTCAACAATTACGAACAGTAATAATATTTTACAATGTATATTATACTAAGTTTTGGCTGTGATTCTGCCCGTATGTATATTATTTCAAATTCTCTGTCAAACGTAGCTTATGTACTTACACAATAATCAAATTATTTCTATGCGAAATTTCATTAAAATCGGTACAGCGGTTTGATGTAAAAGCGTAAAAGAAATTTCACAAAAAAGATGTAAGATTAAACTCATCTATGTATTTTTTATTTGCAGGTAAATATCAAAGGATGCAACAAGGAGTATATACATAAATAGCGAAATTTTTGGTAAAGTATAAAACTCATACTCATTTTTTCTGTTACTCATACTCTTCTACTCAATTTTAATCAAAACTAAGATTTACAACTCTTTTTTCAGCTTTATTTAGAGTTGGTATAACATATTATTATAATCTTGTAGACGTATCTTTTTTTTACCAAATGTCTGTCGTAAAAAACCTAACGCGTGTGAGATGTGCTAAGTTTTTATTATCAAAGAACCGCGGGCGACCCCGCAGGGCGAAATTAGTCTAGAAAAGTAACTTAAGTTACTCCTTTTAACATCATCTATATACCATTTAAAGTTCCGTCAAATTAAACCCGGCCATTCCAGAGATTAGCCGTAAAAAAACAGAGACAAATATTAAAAAAAAAAACTTTGATGTAAATACCGTATTTACTTTGATATGCATTTAGTGAAAAGCTGTTAACTTGAAGTTACAAACAGACACTTCAATTTTATTTATTTGTATAGATTCAGGACATTGACCTGTCAAGCCTATTTGCCACAACGCTAAATGAAGTGTAAAGTAAAAGCATTGCTTCATTATGTGTTATTCAAAGGGCGATTTCCTTTGCCACAATTTATCCCGAACACACCCCCTGTGTACCTGAAATCTATTTTAGTCATGTCTAGACTTGAACTAGCGATCGATATGAGCGTCTGCAAGGTTTCTCGAACAAATTGCACTAGAAACGGCGAAACTTTTCCACAATACACTTACTTAATATACTTTTAAAATTTTATACTATGCCTTTATTTTAAAAAAAGACTTTAGCGTGTTAGATATAGAGCTCTGTTTCCCTTGAACAGGTTTTTCCTGGTTGACTGTTTTAGATTTTTTTTGCATTGCATATATTTTTGTAAGATAGTTTATCTGAAATATTTCATATATTGATATGTATTATGGTTAGGGATCCGGCTAAGCCGTATTATATTTCGACCCTGAACAAATTATGTATGATGAACCATCTATGCATATTTTGTAAGTAGGCATATATGAAAGTAACTATATTTTCACGGCTAATTTACTATACCAATTCCAAATTTGTCATGGAGATAGTTAGATTCTTCAGGAAGGGCATATGTTACTCTTTACCGTGATAACCGACACCCACGCTGGCGGAGCCGCGGGTAAAAGCTGGTTAATATAACATAAAGTGCTTCGTAAGATAGGCTATTAAATCCAAATAATACTACACAATGTACACATGCTGAATTTGTTTACAACACATACAAAAATGCACATACAGAACTATATCACGCAGGTCATTATTTTTAGATGACCTGGCACTATTAGCAAAAGGTGAAAAGATATTGCAAAGGTCAGCAACCGGTTATTGACCTGTAAACTTTAGAACTAAGTTTAATTTTATTATCAAATGTATGACACATCAATTCCTATCTTTTAAAAATACACACTTTACCCTTTGGAGGGAAATCGTTTATTACACGGATGGTGTAAGGGGTTTAAATTAAATTTTCGTATGTTGGTAAAGGCCCTATACGATATTTTCAAAGAGCAGGGGTGGTTTTTAAAAAAAATAACCTTCAATTCTAGTCTTTTTTGTATAATGTTTACAGACGGCTTACAAAAGAAAGATTCAGAAATATTCAAAATTCTGATTACCATCTTAGTAGGTAGGAATATAACAGTTTGTCGAAAGCGAAATGATAGCAGATGGATATTTAACGATTTGAATAAGGAAGATATATTACAGAACCACTTGAACTTGAAACTCGCGGGCTGGGTGTCCGCAACTCGACGACATCAGTGCGCCTATTTTGCGTGATTTTTTTTACAGAACCATCAGAAATGTGTAATGAGCGGTTAGAACGTACACCAGCGGTATTCGGAAGCAAATAACTAATTCTAACCGTTTGCAATAAGCCGGCCGTGTTTACGTTTCGCGTTACGTAAATTTCTATATCGGTAGCCGGCAACTCTGATAATATTGCACGTGAGACTATTGCTGAGTTCGTTTCATAATTGAAGGTGAAACGCCATTTTTTTTTTGTTAAAACGGGGTAACACTAGTTTGTCAGTTCTTCGTGACTAAAAGGGCTGATGTAACAAATACATTGTATATGAAGCCTTTTTCCAATTCTAGACTTTTAACCAGATTACGGCGAAGCCAAAAAAGAGGATTATAATTTGTATGTTCCACCGTAACACCTAAACTATTAAACCGATTTTAATTAATAAGTTGTCAAGTGATTCGTAATAATAGCCCAGGTACCATTGCTATTTAATTTAAAGCCTTTATGAATTTTTCTTTACTTTGATTAATTTCTGCACGGGTAGTAAGACAGTTTAACATTTTTGGGTGTGCATCGCATCGACCGGAGTCATACTACATCTTCACAAAAAGTGGAGTTAAACAAAACTTTCGTCGCTTTACACCGAATGAGTAAGGTTACAAGCTTATTCAAATAGTAAAAAATTAAAAAAAAAAAACAAACTTCTAGAATTGGACTAAATTGAAATGGGACCACACGGGAAGCACCAAATTCAAATAAAAAAAAATATTATAATCGGTTCACCTCGTCGAGTAACAAAATAAAAAAAATAAAGTCGAGTTGGAACTTTCTCCATTTTTTGAAAGTCGTTTAATAACAGCAAAACAAACGTTTGCAAAACCACCCAAAAACCAGCTAACAAGGATTCTAATGGTAAATTAATGTAGCACAACTTTCAAACGATTAAAGTGACGTGAGCCCCAAGATCTAATATAGCTCTAGTGATGATTGCCAATATTGATGTCTGTAGTCAATATTTGGCCGAGACACCGTAATGCAAATACATAAATTAACATTGTAGGATGATAAAACAGTTAAAAAAAATAGCATAACATACTACGTCTTCTATTTAAAGAGATTTAGTAAATATGGTTGTTCATTTGCGTACTTAGCTCATCAGCAAACAATTACTATTGATTTATTTTACCATCCGGTATAGTCAGATAGATAACATTTGCTGATAACAGCGTCCATTGTAGCTCACAATTCCTTGCGTTGAACTCAATAATAATTGTCAGAAATAATTCTATTGATCTACTATTTATGTCAAGACGTCTGTTGTTTGACAATAATGTTTGAAGGCTTTTGTTCGAAAGATAAACTTCACAGAAAAAATATGTATTATTATAATTATTGTATTATAAAATTAGTATGCAAGGGGTTTGAGGGGCTATAAATCGATCTAGCTAGAATTCGTTTTTAGAAAATTTACAAGGAAAGATCAATTATCCAGGTACTTGGAACTAAAATCCGAAATTACTGGATCAAATAAAAAAAATCGGTTAATGTTATATACCTAGTCCATTTATTGAGGAAGGCTATTTAACATCTCGCTTAAACCCAATAAGAGCCGATCATCAATGAAAAATGTTGCTGAAACGACGATAATAAAAAAAAAATGTTTTTGAGAACATTCAATTTGCGTGTTCTGCATAAACGACTAAAGTTTCGCTTTCGAGAAACGAAGACGAAGTTGCCTAGGACAGCGTGTTATTAGTAAAATATACTTACTTATATGTATTTTGAAAGCTCTAGAGTGGGTGTTAAAGTTTTATTTAGAGAGCCATACACCACTAGTCCACGGGCCCACGTACAAGGGATTTCAGTGATTAATAACAGGCTGAAAGTTTATACACAGCTTCGTTTTGACGAGACACCCAACTTTTATCATTGGACCAAATTCTGATAGTGGCAGGAAAAAGCGCGATAGGGAGCGAAACCGCCGCGGTGTCACCAGCGGTACAACAAACCCACGGGTAACGCCGCGGGGCGAAGCTAGTCTGATAAACGTAGCCTGGTTAAGAGTAAAGTCTCGTCAAAATTGGTCGGAACAAACAGACAGACATAAACCTTAAAATTGCTTTTTTGATGTAAGTATCATATGCACTATATGCATATGATGCATTCATTGAAAATCTGATAATTTGAAATTACAATGAGATACTTTCAATTTTATTTATAAATAAATATTTCGGACATCTAACACACAACGCCATCTAGTCCCAAGCTAAACAGAGCTTGTTTTATGGGTATCAGACAACTGAAATGAATACATATATACTTTTTTTTTGTAAATACATACATTTTGTATGTAGAAAACAATCAAACTCCGAAACAAATATTTGTAGATCATACAAACATTTGGTCCGACCCGGGAAACGAACCCGAGACCTCAAGGTTAGCAGTCGCATACGCTACCACTACGCCACCGAGGATGATGATTATATGTATTAGACTTGGTAATTGGGTTAGATGGTAATTGCATAACCTTTTATATCATTACGCAATCTCTAAAACTCTCGACAGATTGCTCCGACGATAATATAATCTATCCTAATATTGTAAAGCTGAAGAGTTTGTTTGTTTGAACGCGCTAATGTCAAGAACCGCTGGTCTGATTTGAAAAATTATTTCAGTATTGGATAGTCCATTTGTCGAGGAAGGACTATATATTTATTTATTTATTTATTTATTAAAACTTCCTGCAAACATGTTGCACAAGGCGGACTTAATGCCACAGGCATTTTCTTCCAGACAAACCTTTGGGTGTTGCGAAGTTATTTGTGGCAGGTGTGTGTTTATACGACACGAGAGACTAAATAAAATTATTTTATGAAATACAATGATTCGTACAGATAAATAGGTGCTAGATATACATACATTGAATATAATTTATACATATACAATATAAATATAAAAAATAAATAAAAGTAAATATATATATAATATATATATTACATATATAATAAACACTTTTAAGTGTTATTCTGATGCCTCCGTCAGCAGGTCCCTAAAGTGCTTACATACTTTGAATTTAAAAGATAATCGGCTAGTAGCCGTCCTGATTATTATTATTATATATCATCACGCTAAGACCCATAGGAGTGGAGCACTAATGAAGAATGTTACAAAAACCAGGGGAATATATTACACTACGGGCAATAAGAGACGTAGGTAAACAAGGTTGCGTTAGTTAGCTAGTTGTCAGATATAGATGTTTGCCAGATAGTGTTACTATAACGGGTAATGTTGATATGTACTCCTTTAACCAGATCTGACTGCCTCGGTGGCACAGTGGTAGTGTATGCGACTGTTGTGCTTGAGGTCTCAGGTTCAAGTCCTGAGTCGGAAAAAAAAACCCGGGTTAAAATTATTATGCAATAATTTTTCCCCTTTTAAAGTTCTAAAATTGTATTTTCACGTCGGCTCATAGTAACCTTTTTTGTTTAAGACTGCTAATGTTTTTTTATAACATCACGTTAGGAGCAATACGGATACGGATTTTTGACGTCGGAGAGCTATGCTTCGGCATGAATGGGTCGGCTCGACCGAAGTGATACCACGGCCTCACAGAAAACCGGTGTGAAATAGCGCTTGCACTGTGTTTCACCGAGTGAGTGAGGATACCGGAGGCCCATAACCCAACCCCTCCCCCATCCCCTTTCCCATCCCCCAAAGGTCGGCAACGCACTTGTGACGCCTTGGGTATTGCGGGTGTCTATGGGCGGCGGTAATCGCTTACCATCAGGTGATACGTCTGCTCGTTTGCCAACTATTCGATAAAAAAAAAAAAATACGCTGACAGTGAGGGAGCAGAGAGCGCACCTGTGCACTGTAATATCTCCTGCGTAGTTAGCTGGTTTCTGTAACCGAAATCGGCTAGGAAAACATCAACATATGCCTTAAAAGTTATAACGACGAACACTTATTGCGTTATTTAATTTAAAAAAGTAGCAATATGTATGTCATTATCATGTGAGGTTAGTCAACAACTAGTGATGAAAGGGGTCAAACGTCGAAATTTATATCGATACTTAGTTGTTATCGATACTCCAATGCAACGAAATAGGCGCTTGCTCTCAATATTGAACAATTCTCTATTTAAATAGGTCGTGATTGTGCAACGGCTTATGTACTAGCTAGGGTTGATACAAACATGCACGTCTTAAAGTGTTGTAATATTAATATGTAATTTTATTGCGCTTACTTTTTTTAAGTGAAATAGAAATAGGTGTTTTCTTATGAATACGTGATTTATCTATTTATAATATTGTTAAGTAGTGAACTTAAGTAACTAATAGATTTTAATTGTGTTATTATATTCAAATTTCGTTTGATAGTTTTTACATTTAAATTTCATAGTGAAATATAAAAAAATATGGGTTATGGTAAATTATATGTGAATTATATTAAATGTAAAATTGTATGTGGAGCTATGAAAAGTTTTTCTCAATGATACAGAGGGAATTTGTTCATCCCTAAAACTGGCAATCTTAGAAATACACATTAAACTTTGAACCTATCTTTAGGTAATAATCATGGAGGTCGGTTGTTTGACACATATACGGTGTTAGTATTAAGCTGCTGGTACAATCATTTAGTTTAGTCGATAAGTAGAAAACTAAGTCGACAAAGAAAGAATCTCACAGGTGTACAACCCTAATTTTACATAGTTACGAGCTGTGTAAGTCTTATGAGTTAATTGTAATTAGGTATGACAGGATTATGTAGGTATAAACTACACAATACTAATATCGATTTAACTACAGATAAGTATTTATACATCTGAATCTCGGAAACGGCTCCGATTTTCATGAAATTTAGTATGCGGGGTGTTTCTGGGGTTATAAATCGATCTAGCGAGGATTTTTAGAAAAATTAACACAAATAAAATATCGAACAAAGCTCTGTTATCCAGGTACTATATAATATATTATATTTTACACTATATGGTGCCATATATATAAGGGTGTGTGTGATAAAGGTCTTGAAGGATGAAATTAACTTATCAGAAATAGACTTGGAATATTATTTAAGGACTAAAAGATTGCAAAATGTGGGCAAATAATACGCCTCTGTCGACTACTTCTGGTATAAAAAAGTATTAAAATATGCAAAATATTTTTAACACACATATATGCTGTATTTAACAGGTGGTCAATAAATTAGTAGGATGCAATATTTTACACTGAAAAGAGTTTGCACATCTGTGTAACTATTGTTTTCATAGCATCAATGTTATAACAACATTATCTACATTTCAAATAAATCAACTTTCATAACTACATGTTAACTATAAATAAAATTTTGACTTAAAAAATATCTGTAATTTCTACATCGATTCATTGATAATTCGATGTTAGATCAGTCTGGAAATAGTGAGCAATCGATAACCGCAGACGATGCAAATTAGATTCTCTCCGTCGACCATCACTATTTCCTTTTTATGTTCTTTATTCAAATTGTATAGACTTTTTTTTAATTAACTTTTTAAGAATAGCTCAAGCTGCCAATGTTTATTTGACTCACCGTATTTCGTAGTGGTTTAAGCAGTCAGTTCTCGGATTTGTACTGTGTTGTGGGGTTCAATCCAAATACAAGGTAGCACTTTGTTAGATCCATAAAATATTGTTATGAGTCTGGTTACTATTTGTGTTTCTGAAGAACATACACAACGCGGGAGATTTCTTTTAAAAAACACATTATGCCATACCTGGTAGTAGTTCAAGTTCACGTTAAATCTATTTTTAAATGTAAACAACTTTCATTTGTTATTTTCCTAAGCCTCGTTATGCAATCTTAGGAAGTTATTTCGGTCATGACCCTCCGTGTTCCGATGACCCAGTATAATAAATTATGCCTACACGATGCGACTCGAGTCTTCGGATGCTTCGAACAGTCGTTACTCTGTGACTTTGTAAACACATTCACTTTGAGAAAAGGTAAAACGAATCTTTTATGCATTCACATTGTGTTAAATTGTAAAAAAATGGTGGAAAGATGGTTTTTGGTTTAAAATTTGAATGAAACTAAACCCATTGAAATAAAAAAATAAATTACGATCGAATTGAGAACCTCCTTTTTTAAAGTCGGTTAAAATAAAGTAATTCAAAATTAATTTGTAAACTCGGAGTTCTGACGTAACAAATATAAGTAATTATGAATCTCATCTTTTTTGAAGGAGATACAAAAAAGTTAGAATATATCTTCGTATTTAGTAATAAAACAGGTTTTTGTAATATTATATGAGCTTATCGACACCTACGTATAAATTATATACTTAATAATCATCATCAGCCCATGACAGTCCACTGTTGGACATGACAACAAACCTCCGTGGCACATTGGTAGTATATGTGACTGCTGTGCTTGATGTCTCGGATTTAATTCCCGGGTCGGACCAAATGTTCGTATGATCTGCAAATATTTGTTTCGGAGTTTGGGTGTTTTCTATGTATAATATTTATGTATTTACTTAGATCCGAAATACTTATTTATTATTATTATTTATTTAGTTACAGGCCTCTCCTATTGTATGCCACTAGAATGTACTTATAAACATGCCCTGACTAATTTATCAACGCAGAGCTGAATCTTCTCCAAATTTTTACTTAGCTGTTCCTTTTTAACCGACTTCAACAAAGAAGAAGGAGGTTCTCCACTGTTGTTACCACAGAACTTTCGCTTGGGTGAACCAATTTTGATGATTCGTTTTCCATTTGAAAGCTAGTGCTTCCCGTGTGGTCCCATTTCAGTTTGGTCCAGTTTTTTGGTTATAATTTTACTTGCTATGTTATAAACAAACACCAAGAAAGGAGTTTTAGAAATTTCACTCCTAAGGAAGGAAGGAAAATAAGGAATCAGCGATTGTATAGTAGTTCATCGTTACGTGACGTCGTATAGAGTCGAGCTATAAAGATTTCTTCTTATTTTGTTACCTAGTTGTCGCAGCACATCAGGAGATAAAAAGTGGTTGACAGTCTCTACGGCAGGTTTCCAACCTGTTGTTGCCATACATAGCTGATAGAACATGGAGGTTGTATCGATTTTTTGTATTACACAAGCCACTTATTAGCAACTTAGATGGTTAGATTTATACCGTGGGAGAGTCGCGCTTCGGCATGAATGGGCCGGCTCGACCGGAGTGATACCACGGCCTCACAGAAAACCGGTGTGAAACAGCGCTTTAGCTGTGTTTCATCCCCCAACCATTCCCTCCATCCCTCAAAGGTCGGCAACGCACTTGTGACGCCTCTGGTGTTGCAGGTGTTCATGTGCGGCGGTAATCGCTTACCATCAGGTGATTCGTCTGCTCGTTTGCCCACTATACAATAAAAAAAAAAGAAACCGCACTTGAATCATTGAATACACTTATGTATGTACAGTGGTGCTGTCTGTCTGTTTATATCAGAAGGCTTTTGTGGATTCAATGTTACAGAACTTTTGCCCACTCTCGGTCATCAAAGTAAAGAGTAGCCTATGTTCTTCCTCAAGAATCAAAGTATCTTAAAGACAAATTTTATTGAAATCGGTGCAGCGGCTTACACGTGAAAGTGTAACAGACAGACAAACCGACAAACAGAGTTACTTTTGAATTTTTAACATTAGTATGGGTACGTAATAGATGTCTGAATATTTTAAGGTTTCTAAATAATAAAAGTTTTATTCTTATTAAAATACATTAAATTTTTACCTAACTCAACTCAACTGCCTCGGTGGCGCAGTGGTAGTATATGCGACTGCTGTTCGAGGTCTCGGGTTCGATTCCCGGGTCGGACCAAATGTTTGTTTCGGAGTTTGGGTGTTTTCTATGCATGAATTTACAAAAAAAACAGTAGGTATGTATTTATATCAGTTGTCTAGTATCCATAACACAAGCTCTGCTTAGCTTGGGACTAGATGGCGTAGTGTAATAAACAGGTCACGTGACACCTGACGCGAGTTTATACATTTTTACCCATTCCAAAAAAGTACACAGCGCCGCTAAATAAGTTTTCACTACAAAAATTAAAATAATATATAAAAGTATTTATAACTCAAAGAAAATTAACGACTTTCCATGTAGTGTACCATTTCCCCCTGGACCTCGCAAGTGGAACGTGTTGATAATCACAATAATGTGTGCCGTGGGTTTCACATAAGCCTAGGGGCCGTAACTAGGCAATACGCTAGACATTCTAGGTTCGACGGTAACCCGGTGGCCCGTTTGCACACTTGTGCCAGCCCACCGTTTTGTATGCGGCGCGTTGAGTCGCTCACTATTATGTTTGTTGATTACTTGACGGGGAAATAAGGCCCGTTTAGATGTATTATTTATTTACTTATTTGTTTGGCTGATCCGACGCAATTTAACGTCTTTCAAATGGAATAAATTTGTTATTGTGTAAAATCTTCGTCGAGTTGTAACGTGATGTCCTTCCTAACTAAATGTTTTAACAATTTGATCCTGTATTTTTTTCAAATTGGGGCGTTCAACCAAACTCTTATGATATTTGCACAGATATTCATGACTGTCATTTTATCGATTTATCGTAGGCAGCCGACGATCTATTCGTACACATCCGTCGTACGATTCAGTACACGTAATATATCTTTTTTGCATCGATCTTGCGGATCCGTATCTATACATTACGATCCACAAAATTGGATCGAGCTTAAAAGGCGCATCCCTAGTCCCTCGGGGCTAAGCTAATCTGTGCCCAACCGAATAAAGGGCGGGAATGTTTGTTTAATACTAAATGGTTTTAATATTCACTAATATTTGTTATAGCTATTCGAATATGTAATGGGTAAATTTTCTTAAGCTGGTGTGTGTGTAAATTTATGTTTGTGTGTGTACAAAACGACAATTTATAGTGATAACACAACTGGCATACTTATCGACAGCAGAAAGGAACTTAGTGGTCAATTGTACTTTATTTTTTACGCTTTCACAAATTTGATAGGCACTCTAGTAGTACTTATCTGTAGTAGTGGTCGCCTAGTGGTCGAAATTCGACGATAATACATATTTTTTTTAAATTCATCAGAATACCAGTATCATCCATATAATCTTTCACATGAAAGATTTTTAATTAAAATTCAATCGTTCTTTTTTCAATTTTTATGATATGTAATTTTGTACATTACACATTGCGTAAACATTGGACAATAGATGTATATATATGCGTCAGATTTACAGTCCAATGTTTGTGTTACAATGGCAAGGTGCCAGTCGCCTCAAACATTGTAGGAAACGGAGGAGTTTTGTGTAAAACCGAGAATGGAATACAATTGAGATTATTGACTATCCACGTACTTTGACCTGTAGAGAACATCCATTAATTCGCTGGAGTTTTTATTATAATTAAGGCGCTGCGTAGAGATGTGGCTTCGCTGTGCATCTTCTACCGCATTTACCATGATGGAGTGGTCCGAGGAATTGTTCGGACTGATCCCTGCCGCCTCTTTCCGCCATCGTCCTACGCGCACAGCAAAACTTTGGAATGAGCTATCGGCTGCGGTGTTCCCGGACCAATACGACCTTCAAACCTCCAAGAAAAGAGCGTACTCCTTCCTAAAAGGCCGGCAATGCACTTGTAATGCCTCTGGTGTTGCGGGTGTCCATGGGCGGTGGTAATCGCTTACCATCAGGCGAAACATCGGCGTTTGCCCGCAATATAATAAAAAAAAAATCACAAGTGGACTATAAGGATGGTGATGTGTGAAACACTCACCTCCAAATTCTTTACTCAAAGGGCGGCGATGTCTTTCGGCCGTGGTAGCCACCATCATTGAAGCCGCCAGTATGTTTACAGGAATTATTATTCTAGACAACATAATCGGAACGAGGAAGTAAAGATAACACTGATCAGACAGATATCGAATCTGTGACTTGTTAAAACGTATCGGCGACCCTATGAATTACAATTAGACATTTGACAGTTGAGGAAGTAAATAATGTCAATATGTTTGCCACAGATAATACATCACCGATGTTGTGTGAACTCATTGCAAACTAAACGTAAGCTGAATTTAATTAAAAATAATATGTGTGATGAATTTTAATGTTGTTTATTTAAAACAAATGAATACATATTTGTTTTTGTATTCCCTTCTCAAATGTACAAAGACGGTGCTATAATTTTAATTTTTAATATCTTAAATTTAAATTACAATGGTTGTATGAATGTTTGTTCGGGTCAAATCTTGTTTTTTTAAAACCTTAATCTTCTATCGATTTATGCTCAAAACAAATACGATTACTTTGAAAAACTATAAATCAATAGTTTAAAAAATAAAAGGACATTAAATAACATAACAACTTATACTAATGTATAACATTATATACTAGTTGACCCACGCAACTTATTCTACGTCTCTTTTCAATCATAGTCGTCTCTAAGTCTAAAAGTAATGTTAACTATTCATCTAAGGCACAAAAACAGTTCATAACACATGTTTAATAATAAAAAAACGTAAATATCGGTTATATAGTTTCGGAGTTCATCGTGAGCAACAACATGACACGAGAATTATATGTAATAGGTATTATACAAGCTTCAAAACTTGTTTATAAGCTATTTTAATCAGAGTCAAATTTCCCTAGTGATATGTATTATATTAAAATTTTGCGAAACGTACACTTTTACTACATTTATTTACATAAATGTGTCGTTAGCAGGCATAGAAGAGTTCATAGAATAAGCGTTATTCACGGTATAAATGACCGCGCAGGCGCCAGCATTCCTAAGCGAACGCTGACTTATTAACAGTGAAATAAACCTCACTCAGTGACGTTATTTTTCTTTTATGGTGTGGGATCCATCGTAAAGACAATTTACTTGATATGACTCAAGACTCATAAGTGCGATGTCACCATTTGAATCCCCCTTATTATATCCGTGCCGAAATCCCCTCAAATACCATCTACTAGTTTTATTACCGTTATTACTGTCTCTGGTACTCATAGCCAGGGGGTTAGATTCCGGCATGTTACTCACTCGGTGACAAGTTCAGGTTTTTTTCGTCAGGCGTGGTATCATTCCGATCGAGCCAACCCACAACACAACCCAAAAATTTATGTATTGCGACTACTTCAAAGCACGAGTAACCAGCAGTCAGGAATACTAACCTCTCAACAGTTTAGGCTAAAGAATGATATGTAACGTGACTGCACTATTACTCTTAATGAAAAACATCGAGAAAGTCCGTAACATTCCTTTACCTTCTCACAATAATAATAGAACTGTTATCAAATTGTCAACATTTGCCTGATTTGTAAAGTGCGTCATCGCTGCTTCGCCGTGCCATGGCAATCAAGAAATATTGTCGCTGTAATCTTCTTTTTTTTGTAGGAATATCTTGTAACCTTGTGTCTATAAAAGTGAGATTTTCCTGCAATTATGATAATCTTTATTCTGTACACTGTTAAGGATAGTAAGTTTAAATTAAAGGAATGTATAATACGAGTATTGTATGAATAATCGCATGTTAAAATCACTTTTAATTAAAGTATTTATGTACATATTTAATGTACAAACGTAGTATTATCAGACCTACAACACCCTTTCATGGTATCAATTGGATTAACAATTGAAGCTGTGAGTTGAATAAGAGCTCCTACACATAAGTGCGAATTCGCAACGCATCGCAAATATCTGCGAGCTCGTACGAATGCACCGTAAGAACTTCGATCTGATTCGCGATATTACATCACAATTGTTGACGGTATTTTGGTCCGTCCGGAGACAGCGTCAGGGAAAAGTGCAGAAGACGAAACGAACAATCATCAAAAGCACGAGAAGATCAAATTAGTTTCACTTTCTGCTAATGATGATTTATTCCACCTATTATCACCTAAATTGCAATATCAACGGAAAAAAAAAAATTTACCAATCAAAATGTGAACAAATATTTAAATTTTATTTTACTTTGTCTAATATTTTATCAACCGTTTGATCGCGGCTACTTTACCTCGCTTCTTCGATCCTCGATTTCTATTGGAAGGACAAAACATCCTAGAGAATTAAATTAGTATGAGTACAAGTGAAATTATTGTCGAATCAATATGAAAGACTTAATAGATAATGCTCATGTTCGATACCCGGGTCGGAGCAAATGTTTGTATGATCTGCAAATATTTGTTTCAGAGTTTAGGTGTTTTCTATGTACGTATTTACAAAAAAAAGTAAATATTTATATCAGTTGTCTTCCCATAGTACAAGTTTGGAACTAAATGGCGTTGTATGTCAGATGTCCGAAATATTATTATTTATAGCTGATTTTTCCCTGACCACAATTGGGATCATTAACTTTCCTTTTTGGACTGTCGTTTAATTTCAAGTCTGTAGGATTAAAATATAAAATTCCACATTAAATGTTGTTGAAAAATAAGCAATTAGCAATAATAAATCAATCACAATAAGCAAGCAGGCAAAATAGATGGCAAAGAAGAAAACTGGGAGCCATAAACAAGTATTGACAGTTTTATGGCCAACTCACATACGAATCTAGCTCAGTGTTCCACGATACGCGTCCAATTGAGGTGCGTTGACCGAGTGCGTTGTGCAAGCTGGCCGGGTCAAGGTTGCATTCACATGTCCGGTGTTTTGAAGCCGACGATTGACAAACATATATAAATGTTTGAAGTGATATTCGGAAATGCAATTATTACGGTCGAGCGAGCTTTGCACAATACGTTCATTGCACACACTGCACACACACACACAGTTTGTTTTGTAATACTATGCTATACTAACTTTAGAATAACTATTTAAACATTAAATAAATAAATATTTCGGACATCTAACACACAACGCCTTCTAGTCCCAGACAACTGATATGAATACATATATATATATTTTTTGTAAATACTTACATATTATATATAGAAAACACCCAAACTCCGAAACAAATATTTGTAGATTACACAAACATTTGGTCCGACCCAGGTTTTGAACCTGAGACCTCAAGGTCAGCAGTCGCATTCACTACCACCGCGCCACCAAGGCAGTCAAGTCAGTCATTCATCATCATCAGTCTATTGTTGTTCTCTGCTAGACATAGATCTCTTCCATTGTAATGATTAGTTTCCAGAGTGATTCTAGAATTCTAAATGGCTAATATAGAACGCTTTGAATTTTTTTTTACTGTTATTTTAGTGTCGTTTGTCAGCCTCTATATCTTCTTTGAGAGTTTATCTGTTTTTTTAAATGAATTAAAAAATATTTCGGACATCTAACACACAAGACAATTTAGTCCCAAGCTAAGCAGACCTTGTTGACTTATTTTTTTATAAATACATACATACATATTATACATAGAAAACACCCCCGAAACAAATATTTGCAGATCATACAAATATTTGGTCCGACCCGGGTATCGAATACGAGACCTCAATCATAGCAGTCGCATACGCTACCACTACGCCACCGAGGCAGTTATGATTAAATTAATACTAAGAATGTCTAGGTACATATAGTGTACTATGTAGGTGGTTCAGATATTAAATTTGGTTCTGTTATAATATAATTAAAGATTATTTTAACCAGAGTGACATTCGCTTTATGAAAACTATAACCGCCTTCTAATGCAATGTGCTGCGTAGTGTATGGCTCTCCAAATAAAACTTTAATATCCACTCTTTAGACTGATCTATCTCAGAGACCCTGACTTAGGGACTGTCCTTTCTTCCGCTTTCTTTTGTTTTATTCGAGTCTTGCTAGTTGATCTAGTCGTTTCCAGATAATTTTGACAACGTGTCAATGGCGAACCTACTTTTTAAAAGGAAAAATAAATGAAGGTTAACCTTTTTCATAAAACAGTGACCAAAAAAGAAGTGGATAGATGACATCAGGTCCTGGACTAGTCTGGAAAAATATTACCAACTGAAAGAGGCCGCTCATCGTCCTTTCTTCCGCTTTCTTTTGTTTTATTCGAGTTTTGCTAGTTGATGTAGTCGTTCCCAGATAATTTTGACGGCGTGTTTATGGCGAACATACTTATCAAAAGGAAAAATAAATGAAGGTTAATCTTTTTCATAAAACAGTGACCCTAAAAGAAGTGGATAGATAACATCAGGTCCTGGACTAGTCTGGAAAAATATTACCAACTGAAAGAGGCCGCTCATGATCGCGAGGGATACCGTCTGCTGACCTCCAAACTTCATTTTGAAGATGGCACCCCATGATGATGATGATGATGATAAAACAGTGTGGCTGATTGGTATAAAAACTTTAGAAGCATAATCTTCACAGTTTTTGTACTTATTTGCAAACTGGTGGTTTTCTCTGTCAACAATAATAATTTTTATTGTCTTTGGGCCTGTTGGCGTGCGTCACGTTTTTAACTGGCCGGATACTGCAAATTTGCACGTATATTAATATAGACGTGAACAGACGTATTGCAGTAATCGTTTGCAGTCTGAAGTTATTAAGTATATTTTTTCCTGTAAACATCATAGATTAAAAAAACTAAAGAAAGATTGGGTCAGCTTCAATATTTCGGTGATGTAAATTAATTATTCGAAACCAATTTCTTCTTTTCTAAAGATAGCCTTATGTTCAGCGCTGCTGCCCATCTCTAATTAACATCAGCCTTTAATTATCGGCTGTTGATGATAATCATTAGATATCTTCATCATCAACAGTATTAAGTCCACTGATGTCCCTGTTGACGGCAAGGCTCTATCTCAGCTCAATCTATTACAGGTAAATGTGTTTTAATACAGCTTTGTTTACCTACCTCTCAGTTTTTTATTTTGAAAGACAACTCCTGCACGAGGAATAATTCCTGTGTCGCGGGGGACTTTACAAACATACATGAAACAGGCACAAAGAACACCGTGACTTAGGACTACAATTTGTGGATCACACAAAGTGTTATTCCATGTGGGATTTGAAACCACAACACTTGGCGAAGTAGGGAACGGCGTGGCGACCGCTTAACCACTAGGCCAAATATGCAGTTAATTTAAATCGATATCGCATTTAAAACAATACATTTATGCCTTTCACTATCAATATATATTATTGTTATATTTATTTATTTATTAAAACTTCCTGCAAACATGTTGCACAAGGCGGACTTAATGCCACAGGCATTTTCTTCCAGACAAACCTTTATATTCATATGAACTTCTGGGTTAAAGTTTTTATGGTCTCTTCCTGGTAATAAACACAATTTTCATACAATAACATGACTGGACTATAGACGAGGCGAGACTGAAAAGTCATAAAGAGAACAATACGTGTCAACGAATGCTACAATGTTGGTCGGCCAAAGGATCGGTTAGTCAGACTGGTGCCATTAACCGTTCCGCAACACGATTGAACTCTTCAAGGCCAATTTGTCTTAGCATGTAATAGAACTAGAAATGTTCAACGTATTTATTGGCGCTTGCTGCTTCTACACTTCAACAGTTATCGCAACAAGCGCGCGGTAATCTTGAGCCGTTGATAAGTCTATTTTAATCTCGAGACACCTACCGTTCGGCTGTATGATTTGTATGAATGAAAAGTAGACAGTAGGTAACCGAATTGCCGATAAACATAAACGTTATTGATAAATTATACTCACGTACAAACGAATTATCGTGGTTTACATACAATTACTTGTCTTACATGGCATCACTGATCACTGGAATACTGACTGACTAACGAATAGGCATTATGAGTCACAAATGCGTTGTTACGCTTTGAGACATCCTCTCCCCCAACTCTTCCGTAATTAGGAAGAAGGGGGTTAGGATTCCGGTAATCTCACTCTCTCGGTAAAAGCAATAAATATTGCTTAACAGATATTAATACTGGTTCATAATGGTGTTAAGGGTATTTTTTATTATCTCACAAAACTGTATTTCATCAAATTACAAGCTACTAAGAATAACAGTAAATACAATTCGCCAATACAGCTAAAAAACTGAAACCTTGCCGTAAATAGATATCAAACCTTACGATCCCACAAAGGTAAACCGCAACACCAATAAAACAATCAAATTAATATAAAATATAATCGACCATACACAAAACTTGGTTCAAACAACAAGTACTCAATTGTAATATTTAAAAAAAAAACATTTAAAAACGGAACTACCAGTGGTAGTCTTACATAGAAATTGTCTGTGGTTACATTGTAGACCGGACAGAGACTAAAGACTGGTGACAATAACCGTTCCGCACCACGCAGCCACGGTTGAACGCTACAAGGCCAGTTCGTGCCAATTGGCCGGATCGTGAAAGTTTGGTGGTGGTACTATCCGGGTGACTGACCACCTGTTATACATAGACAAGCCTTGCGATTTTCACTGACTTGAAAAAAATGATAGGTTTACAATTAGATTGTTACCTTTTTAAATTTTTTTTTTACCTCAGAAGGCCGAAATTAATGAACCGATTTGGGAAGTTCTCTTTTAATTTAAGGAAATACATTTTTCGCTTAATCCTATTCAAATTGTAAGAAAAAATCTACCCATAAGGGGTGTTAAATCAAAGTAAGAAGGAACCATTTTTTGGGAATAGGATGTCGCATTGAAGTTACTTTCAGACACACAACGCCATCTAGTCACAAACTTGTGTTATAGGTACTAAACAACTGATATAAATACATTTTTTTCTTTTGTAAATATGTACATACATATTATACATAGAAAACAGCCAAACTCCAAAGCAAATATTTGCAGATTATACAAATATTTGATTCGACCAGGGAACCGAACTCGAGACTTGAACCACAGCAGTCGCATACGCTACCACTGCGCCAAAAAGGGAGGTGTGCAAAATAGCGTGTAATGGCAGAGGCCTATGTCCAATAATCGATTGCAATAGGCTGATGACGAGATGCTTCTAAAACCTATGATCAATAAGCTTGACCTCGGAACTGTTCCCTAGATAAGGACATATAAGAGAATGTTTTATTCATCGCTTTTTTTTTAAAGTAAGAAGAGAGTCGTAAAAGCAGTTTTACAGGAGTTACACAGAGAAGTAAAAAAACAGTTTTAAAGAAGTTACATATCACAATAACTGTTTTCATTAAAAATGTAATTTCACAAGACTTGTGAAGTATATAAACTTATATTTTTAATTGACAAATCCTATTTTTTGCTAATTTAAAGATATATATGTAATTAAAATAAAAAGTGTTTTTTATACTATTGCCAAAACATATTTTATTACGATACCTGTTTAATTATATTTCGACACAAGTATGAACCAAATACTTGCATACAATAGTGTGAGAGCCTTTTAAGCTTAGAATCCTATTTACTAATTATAAATATTATATTATTATTACATCTCATATCTAGACTAATATAATAAAGCTGAAGAGTTTGTTTTTTTGTTTGAACGCGCTAATCTCAGGAACCGCTGGTCCGATTTGAAAAATTCTTTCGGTGTTGGATAGTCCATTTATCGAGAAACGCTATAGGCTATGTATCATCACGCTACTACTAATAGGAGAGGAGCACCAATGAAGAGTGTTTCAAAAACGGGGGAAATTTTCACGCTACGGGCAATATAAGACGCAAACGAGGTTGCGTGGGTCAGCTAGTTTAAGATAAATTTGTTACCTTACTTTAAAAGTAATCAAAATATTCGTAGCACAAATGAATGTGAAACACACATATTAATTCTTACGCAAGCTTAACCGCATCGTTTACAACAATTACAACGGACTTAACACGAACGTCATTCATTAGTTTGTCATTCATAAATGTTAATGACGTCCGGAAGTGTGCTTACCTAATTCAGATTCAATTTCGAAAGAATATCCAAATATCTATTAAAGCTGAAGAGTTTGTTTGAATGCACTTATCTCAGAAACTGATGGCTCGAATTGAAAACATATTTTAAGGTTTTTTAGTAAAGTTATTTTTAGGTCCAAGTTATCAAGGGTGCCTACAGGCTATGTAACATTATGTTAAGATAGTTAGGAATCGAACATGAATGACAAATGTTGCAGAAATGGGTAAAACTTAATTCTTTCCACCAAAGCTGTATAGTAAATCTAACATTATATAAATTTTTTGTAAGTAATTCTTTGATAGATATTTTAACACGTCGGACTTTACAGCTAGAAGGCACTGGCACTTACTGAGACTCACTCTGGGAATGAATGCCGAAACAAATCACAGAGGTGTCTTAGTTTAAGTCCGTGAACATTGATAATTTTAAAACTAATGCGAGTACAGTATTGGGTCTGAGTTGACCCTTTGAAAAACGACTGTGGCGGCCTCCACATACAACATAACACACTGCAGCGCCATCTACCGAAGTTACACTGAACTACGAAGTAACGCACTACACGGAGTAACTACAAATCCTAAATCGCGCAATGAATAGTTCTCGCGCCGATTATCATGTATACAACATCCCAACATCAACTGTTGGGCAGTAGCCCGCTAGGCATGATCACCTCGCCTGGTCGGAGGATCCTCCCTTTGTGTTGGTGGGACATTGACACTCGTTCCACTACAAGGACCATAGTTTTGGGTCGGCCAGTCTACATAGACAGCACACGAACCCAAACATCGTCCAGTATTTACATAAATGTGTAACACACTCGTACTCTATACAAATCACCAGTTTCTGAGTTAACAAACATTTCAAGTAGGAATGTAAAAGATGAAACAATAAAATAAAATTGATCTTCACATTTTCGATAACCCCGTGTATATTATTATACATGTAGATACATACTATTAAAATACATAATATCACTTATCGTTATTAAGACCCAAACTATGGATGTGACCATGAAAAGTAGAACACGAATTATTACTATTATTGAGTTAGTTGATTTACATTTGGTTTTTAAATATCACTTTTTGTTTCTCCTTCTGAAATTGTGTCGATGGTCTGACATCCCCTGAGGGGTGACTCTTGCATAACAGGTGTCTATGAGCGACGGTCGTCCATTACCTGTTCTTTACCCTCCTCCCACCCCATATAACATTAAAGAAAAGAACGTATGTTCAAAAGACCCGAAAGTTTTTGGAATGAAGATAACAACTGATGGCATTACAAGGTCGCAGACGGGCGGTACATGCATGTCTTTGAAATCACTGAGGGAAGCCTTTATTTTTGGATTCCTATAGGCGAGATGGTGACAAAGATGAAATAACTTGTAACACACACATGCACAGCAATCCCAACCCCTCCCCCATCCCTCCCAAAGGCCGGCAACGTACTTGAGACGCCTCTGGTGTAGCGGGTATTCATGGGCGGCGGTAATCGGTTACGATACGATACCCATAAAAAAAACAATTGTTAAACGTGCATGGTTTACATAGAAATCGAAGTTATCATACGATGTTAATCCGATGTAATAAATAAGGGTTGTGTCTATTTTACATGTTTTGTTTTGTTTATGACTATTGTACCCTACTGACATTATCATTTTAGAATTTCAATAAAATATAATGGCCTTGCTCGATAAATGGACTATCCAATACTGAAAGAATTTTTCAAATCGGACCAGCGGTTCTTGAGATTAGCGCATTCAAACAAAGAAACAAACTTCAGCTTTATAATATTAGTATGGATTAGTATAGATTTAAATGTTAATACTTTATTATTTTTTCGATTTGTTGATTCTCAAAAATCATATTATGAGTGAGTGAGTGAGCCAAGGTACCTAATAAATTATTTTGTTTTATATAATTTAAAATCTAATTGTCTTGCCTATTTGTGTAATAAATTTTATATTTCTCAAACAATAATTACACTATTCCGTTTAGCGTTAATTACTTTTACAAATAGTCTTTGTTGTCAAGTTTTTTTTTATGATAAACAATAATCAGTATAATATAATTTCTGATTATAATTATTTGTATCAAATGTTTGCTCCCAATTGAGTCATGTGTAGATAAATCAATCGGTCACGTATGAAGTCGGCGTGTTGGCGAACGGTCTAGCGCCGACCTTGCAGACATCTTTGTTTTAGTGCTAAATTATTATAAATATACGCTGTATACACATTTGTATGTATCTAATGTTTAATATTGCTTCGATTGAATCGATAACATTGTCGATATTCCTACGCGAAACCTACCTAACTTAGTTACATTGTTTTGTGTAGGTACGTGATGGTGCAGTGTAATATATAATTCTCGAATAGTCAATGAACTACATAATATGTAATTATGAACGATGATATCTCTTATCTAGGAAATCATCGATGTCTATTATCTTTTGTTGTTTCCTTTGCTAGTGTTACGAGTAGAGTAAGTACTAATAGCTTTGGGAGGGATATAATCGACGGATTTGCCATAGGCATTTGGAAAATGCATTAAACCATATTGCTTGCTCGATATCATACGATATGTAGAACTTTTCTTGGGGATGTAATCGTTTTTAGACGGGACAGTGGAAGAAGTTAATGTGTATATTATCAGCGTATTGCAGCCCACTATTGGAGATAGTCACTTGATTCGATCCTTGACTTCGTTGTATTTATAATACAAACTTCATTACTTACCCTATGTCCTTCCTCAAGAAACTCCATACTAAATTTCATTAATATCGGTGTAACAGTTTAGTCGTGAAAGCGTGACAGACAGACAGACAGTGTTAACTTTCGAATTTATAAATTAGTAAGCATTCATTCTAAATACCTATTACGTATTTACATTACATTACACCACTCCATTTGATTTGGCCCTACCAAGTCGGAGTAAATGGTTGAAATATCAATAGATTACCTATAGGTACGCAGGTACCTACAAAATTATTACCAGATACTTAATTATAATAATGTCTATGATGTCATTGTATAGGTATGTAATTACATACTTTTATTGTTGCATAATGTTTACCGCTGTTTATATAAACGGTATGGAAAAATAAACAAATTTTTTTTCGTGAGCGTTGCAATGACCATTAATAATATAAATTATCTACACAGAGAAAAAATTAATTTGCTGTACTTATTTTGTATGAAATTAAATAAAAATATCTGCGTCATCTTTATGGCAATTTGATTTGTTTGCGTTCAAATTAGTAATGGGTCCGTATTTGCTGATGTTGGAGGAAGAGAATATATTTCGGACATTAACATACAACGCCATCTAGTCCTAAACTAAGCAGAGTATGTTAGATATAATCCGTACTATAATTATGATATTCATAAATATATACCCGTATTTAAATATATTGCATACCTATGTATGTAAACCCAAGTTAAAACCTATAAAATTTACCTTCATAAATTCTTAAAAGAAATGCTTAAGAAACCAAAAAGATACAAATCTGTTCAGTGCCTTTTGTTCCATACTAATATAAGGTACAAATTCGAAAGTAAGTCTGTTCGTTAATGCTTTCACGGCTAAACCGCTTAACTGACTTGAGTGATATTTACAATGGATACATAAGCTGTAGGTTTATTTCTTAGTAACTAAACTCAATCTCTCTGCACCTACCAGCACTAATTTCTACATCACCTGAAGGTCGACTGGGAGAGAATGCCTCAAGGCATTAAGTCCGCCTCTGTACAACATGTGCAATAAGTTTAAATAAATAAATAAATAAGCTACTATTTACCGCCATAACAGATAAACACGCGAGCGGAGTCGTGGGTAAAGGATTGTTTCCCGTAATTTCTTTCTAATTTCGAATCATAATTTTATTTTGAACTAGCTGACCGACGCAACCTCGTTTGCGTCTTTTATTGCCCGTAGCGAAAAATGTTCCCCCGTATAGGGTTGATTTTTTACACCGAAAAACCCCAATATCTTACGGAACCCTAATTTTTTCCAAAATAAAATATAGCCTATGTTACTCGTGGATAATGTAGCCTTCGAATGGTGAAAGAATTTTTAAAATCGGTCCAGTAGTTTTAGAGCCTATTCATTACAAACAAACAAACATACAAACAAAGTTTTCCTCTTTATAATATTAGTATAGAAGTATAGATACGATAAACGGTTTACACAATTGTGTATTTCTGTAATGACCGGCATCTTCGAACCTCATAAGCACCCGCTTTCAGGAAGTGAAGCCTTCTGCTCCTTGTTATGAATCATTCACTAAAACGTGACCCACGCCTGAAATACACACGTGAGCCATTAATAAACATGAATATCATTCAAAAAAACTTTTTTTTACTGTGTATCTATGTGTGCGTAGTAAAATATTGTTGTCTAGTAAATTGTACAAGCTTGGCAGTCGTCTATTTTTATTATTATACACACTTAGGCAGTCACGAACATTGCTAATTTATCACGTGTACTGAGAACGAGACTTTACTCGTGACGAAGACAAGCCCCTCAACGTTTGGGAGAACTCACACTAAATTGAGACTCAGTGACGGCATATATCTTTAGAGGACTTGGTGTGAGTTTTTCGTAACCAACCTTGACAATGCGATTAGTCCGCACTGAACTGTTCACCAATCGCCGACGCCGACCGAGACCATCGTAAAATGGTTTTCAGCCTCATGATCTCGCGCGTCTTTGAATGTTAAATATTGTTGTAGAGCCATGTTTCTACAAAACAATGTTTTAATTGATTAAATTACAGTAACAATCCTTACTTGGAAGATGTTATGATATGATAAGTTATTGAAACATCTATCATCGGATGTTGTATAAGAATATCAGACTCTCGATTTTGTATCACATGATTATTTAATCTTCCTATTGTTATGTAAAAAAATATGAAAACATTAACAAAATACCCGACTACTTAAAGTAAGGAACTGAAAAGAGAAAAACATGTATCACAATATCTCTCTAAAATTAGTCAAACAAATACTTAATGGTATGATGGTACGTTCTAACGCAGTCGGGTAAAAAGAAAAACTCCTGCGTTAGAAATATATCCTATGTCACGAGTGACTACAAACATTAATGAAATATACATATAGAACACCCAGACTCAGAACAATAATTTGTGGAATACACAAAATATCTCGTGTGGGGATCGAACTCATAACATTCAGCGTAGGTGAGGTGACAGATTAAACCACTACGCTATTGATATAAATATATTCTATAATTTTATAATAAACAGTAATGGAAAAAATTACTTTGCACGCAATGCACAGTGGCACACTGCCAGATATCGTTCTGCTACTGACGTGCGCCCTGTTGACGCTTCCAAATACTACCTAATACAATAATTTCCTGTACACAGTGTTAAAATAAATATAACTCTTACCGTAAATACATAAAGTTTAATATTGATCGTACCCCCGTACTTGCCTTTCTGGAGCTTTGGTTCAAAATATATCCTACTAATATTATAAACGCGAAAGTTTGTGAGTATGTAAGTGGCCTCAGAAGGCCGAAATTAATGAACCGATTTAGGAGGTTCTTTTTAATTTAAAGAAATACATTTTTTGCTTAATCCTATTCAAATTCTAAGAAAAAAATCTACCAAAAAGGGGTGTGAAATCGAAGAAAGAAGTAACCATTTATTGGAATTAGGGGGTCGCTTTAATTTGAAGCTACTTTAGAACTAAATGAACTACTGTCCTGTGACTGAGTGTTGTGAGTATGCTTGTTGCTCTTTCACGCAAAAACTACTAAATGTCATAGTTCGATACGGGTCAGATAAGTTAATTGAAAAATGAAATATATGTAAGTAAGTGCAAGTAAGATTAATGTAACAGTTTTGTTAGAGAAACCAAATAAAAATAATGACCTGTAAAACATTTAACGTTCAAAGTTTATGACTTAATTAAACAGAATCGTAAAACGAGTTGCTGTTTATGAAAAAAAGCGTTAAGTTACCAATCACGAAATAGAATACTGCGTTTAATGATGCAATAAAGATGGGGTGTACATCTCTAAATAGACGGTATTTTATGAACATTCTTGTTTCATTTACCTGTTGATCTAATAGCCATCCTGAATGTTTAATCAGATTTCATGGTCAGGAGTTCCCAAGTAGGCTACTACGCGTTAACGTGTTACTGAAATCGCCGTCGCTCTCTCATTTCCAATCTAAAATTTACAATATCCTTACTTCAAATTACGTACAAACCCGTCGGAAATATCTGCGAACCTGGTTTAATGAATACAGGCAAACAAAAGAGTTAATATTTCTCTAAACAGAGAAATACTAAACAAGAATGAGATTACGAAAGCAAGAATAATACACGTGCATCGGTGCGTTGGCAACTGTACTAGATAGGTGAAAGCGGGACGGTGCGTGGGGAAGCGGGAGGTGAAGCTCATTCCGAGCGGGTGCATATTTCCGACAGGTAATACCTTCCTTCTTTTGTGCCATTCGAAAATGGTTCCAGTCCCCGGGAGAGTTGAAGTTAGAATATTTTTTGTTCGGTGCATTTTTCCATTGTATTTCATGTCAGTTAAATTCGGTAAAAATCGTTTTAGTACATTAGCTTAGTTTGGAATCAGAATTTGTATGTGATTATCCGATTACTCCTTATTTGTTTTTGTTCTGCTTGTGTTTTAGTTACGTATGCGGTAACGAGCCCATTATGGACATAATTATGACTTAATAATGCTAACGGCCAATTAAAAACAACCTTGAATCATAAGTTATTTTATTAGCTGTTAGGTATATGTATATTTATGCATGTAGATTTATATTCGGTTCGAGGGCTTGAACTTCCGGCATAGCCAATTTTAGTTACAATTCTGTTAACTCATTCTACTCCTACGTACCTCCTATCTATTCTTATGAACAGAATCCTTTTGTTATCTAAATCTAAATGCATATAGAAGTATAATATTGTATGTCTGTCTATTTCCGACTAATCTCCGGAAGGGCTGGAACGATGATGACGATGGCTGACGGGACTTTCACTGACAGATGATAATTGATGTTAAAAAGGGTAACCAAGGCTATTTTGTAAAGGTTCAACAGCAACCCCTGGTAACACAGAAGGGCGAAGCTTATCTTTCAATATAATTTAAAAAAAACTACACAATCCCTTAAGTACAAATATAAAGCGCAAGCTTATACAACACTCGAGAAATCTATAAATTAATACGTGAATAATTTTGTACCCCTTTTTTACCCGACTGCGAAAGAAGGAGTATTGTGTTTTTCGAGTGTATGTATGCATGTATATTTCTTTGGCACGCTCTAGAGCCTAAACGGCTCGTCGTATTTTTATGTGAGTGGTGTCATTAGATTCGTCTTACTCGTGAGAGTGACACTAAAGTACATCAAAATTAAAAAAAAAAAACAATATAAAAAAATTATACGCAGTCAGTTTTTTTTTTAAAGAATATTAGTTGAATTTCGACCACTAGGCGACCGCTAGTACAAATATATGTGTTAGGCTCATTAGCATCGTAATCATATAGTAAACACTGTTAGGTCTATTAGCGGTTGTGTGATGTAGATTGTCGTAGTTAGCTTTGTCGTCATCGTGGATAGATTACTTGATAACGATTGATAAATGCGCGTGTGTGCGTTAGTTAATCATGATAAATTGTAATACAAAATATTTACTACTCTCAGAGTAAGGCTTTCATCCTGAGTTTCGTATACGTATTGTTGACTACCCACGCAACCTCGTTTGCGTCTTATATTGCCCGTAGCGTGAAAATTTTCCCCCGTTTTTGAAACATTCTTCATTGGTGCTCCGCTCCTATTAGTAGTAGCGTGATGATATAGAGCCTATAGCCTTCCTCGATAAATGGACTATCCAACACTGAAGGAATTATTCAAATCGGACCAGCGGTTCCTAAGATTAGCGCGTTCAAACAAACAAACAAACTACAGCTTTATTATTAGTAGATATAGATATATTTTCATATTTTACACATCGGTCAAAAATTTTAACGAAAGATATAAGTTAAATATCAGTTTTTATACATATTTATCACTAGCTCAAAGTAGATTTATCCTAAACTAGATTTTACCCCCGTCTCTGGTGCCTGTTTAAATTTTCATACAAATCCGTTTCGTAATTTTTAAATAAAAGAATAACAAATATCCATCACACAAACTTTCTCGTTTGTAATATAAATAAAATAGGATATGTAGACATAGTATAGAACAATTTGCATTAATAAACAATAAAGGAAACACCTATAATCTACATAATGCTACCTATAGCCTAGCTGTGTTAGTCGACTATCGTCGTAAAGGGTAGCCTATGTCCTTTCTCAAGAATTAAAGTATCTCCATGCCAAATTTCATTAAAATCGGTGCGGCGGTTTGGCAGTGAAAGCAGAATTAATTTCATATTTATAATATAAGTAAGGATAGTTAGGTATGTGACAACGGGTAAATGCACTTGAAAAGACTCAAGCTTTGCTCACATGATTTGATATCCAATTACTGGAAGCCCCGTCAATTGATTGAAATTAGTATCGTGCTCGGTCAATTGAGAGGTCCCTATTTATTATACATATTGATTTTGCTCTCTGCTGCCCCCTGGGGGGGAGGTGCCCTGGTCATTATGTGTCACCTAGTTACGATATGACACTCACTATATTTGTCATCATAATTGTTCTGTCAATATTTAAGTTTATGAGATACGTTTATATGTTTCGATCGTTATGTACTCACAACTGAAGACGGCGCGGCGCATACAAATTGAAGCAAATTACCTTTTTTTTTATTATATAGGGGACAAACGAGCAGACGTATCGCCTGGTGGTAAGCGATTACCGCCGCCCATGGACACCCGCAACACCGGAGGCGTTACAAGTGCGTTGCCTGCCTTTTAGGAAGGAGTACGCTAACAAGAAAAAGTTTAAAAAAAACAATAATCCGATTGCTTAGTGACTTTTAATATAATTTATATATAACGTACATCACCCGGGCTATTATTACAATTCTATTGACATCTTGTTCATTAAATTCGATTCAGTAATTTAGCTGTAACTGACAAAAATATTACCCTCCTTTTGGTTTTCCCGTAGTAGGCTAAAAAGGGATAACGTGCAAGTGAAATTATCGCTGTTTAATTACGATTTACATGTGAAGTAAAAATTGGAACCGGCCGGAATGGGCCGGCTCGACCGGAGTGATACCACGGCCTTAACAGAAAACCGGTGTGAAATAGTGCTTTCACTGTGTTTCACCGAGTGAGTGAGGATACCGGAGGCCTATACCCCAACCCCTCCCCCATCCCTCTCCTCATCCCTCGAAGGTCGGCAGTGCACTTGTGACGCCTCTGGTGTTGCGGGTGTCCATGAGCCGGTAATCGCTTACCATCAGGTGATACGTCTGTTCGTTTGCCCATTAACAATAAAAAAAAAAACTTGATTGCTTTTTTATTATGACTGGGAAATAGAAGTAGAGGTGGGTAGGAGGGGGTAGGATACATAAAAGTACCCCCTGCTCTACCTTTTTCGCAGTGTTACTTAATACATCGTTTTCATTCGAAATTAGAAGACGCCTGGCTTGTTCCAGACATTACTTGGCATTTAATAAAATCACAATCATGTGATTGGTGTTGCTAATTACACACGCAGGCTGAAGAGTAGATAAAAGTTTATTTACTCATTTAGTTGTATTTAATGGATAGTTACTGAACTCCTATTACATTAATTTTTTGGTTAAACGAATTCTAGTATAATCAGGCCAAAGTACAATAAATTCAATCAATGAATCATACTAACTTGTCGATTGTTGTAAGACCTGATGCAAACGCTACCTTAACCCCTGATTCATTGAGGTCACTATCACCACTTTTTAGGTCATGAAGCCTTCAAGGTCGGCCTACATTAGTTTTACCCTAGTTTTTATTCAGCACTATTTAAAAAAAAATTAAAAAAAAAACTTCGAGTCTTCTTTTCTGAATTGTAATTGGCTTCAAAGTTCAATGCTACTACTGCTGATCTATTCTTTCAGACAGACGAACTGAATTTACCTAGACCGGGATATTTGGCGCTCCTTGATGAGACCTTCGTTCAGCAGTGAATGGCGATAGGTTGATATATATCTGCCATGAGAACTCTACAACCCAAGTTCGCAAATCGCAATCACCTGCGACTGCGATGCATTGCATCATATGTTTGTAATGCAACCAAGACTGCGTGTTTAACGTGCAAGGCACGGAGGCAACTAAATTTGTTAAGAAATGGTCATCCATCTATTAACAGACCTGGATTACCGTGGGAGAGCTACGCTTCGGTATGAATGGGCCGGCTCGACCGGAGTGATACCACGGCTTCACAGAAAACCGGTGCGGAACAGCGCCTGCGCTGTGTTTCACCGTGTGAGTAAGGATACCGGAGGCCCATCCCTCTTCCCATCCCCCAAAGGCCGGCAACGCACTTGTGACGCCTCTGGTGTTGCGGGTGGGTGTCCATGGGCGGCGGTAATCGCTTACCAACAGGCGATACGTCTGCGCGTTTGCCCAAAACAAATAAAAAACATATTGCTTAACTTTGCGTTAAACCTCTCGGTTACCACTTGGCCGTTGAGCCCACTTACAAAAATACGAGTACTCAACAAAAAATAATATATTACATTACTCATGCATATATTAGTATGTATTTAATTATTCGAGTGATTCCAATGGTTCTTTCCGATTTCGACGAAAGCTATTGTTTGTAAATTTTTTCCTACTAACCTCCGGAAATACGAGGTCATTGTCTTTGCCTATTGTACATATAATTTATTGAGAAAGCAACATCTATTTTGGTTTTTATAAATATTACACAGTGCATGTATCTTTACATCTATACTAATATTATAAAGAGGAAAACTTTGTTTGTATGTTTGTTTGTAATGAATAGGCTCAAAAACTACTGGACCGATTTTAAAAATTCTTTCACCATTCGAAAGCTACATTATCCACGAGTAACATAGGCTATATTTTATTTTGGAAAAAATAGGGTTCCGTAAGACATTGGGGTTTTTCGGACACATGGTGTAAAAAATCAACCAGAAAAGAAAAGTTACTTATTTTGCGTACGCTGCGTAAACTATAAAAGATAAAACCATAAAATGTTCTAATTAATCGTAGATCTTATAAATTAACTATCATGTGTTTGTTTGGCGCCGACTCAAAATTACGTAGGTATACATTAAATTAGTTTAAGGTATTAGTTATTTATTAAAAAAAATGTTTATTATTTTTTTGCTTTTCAGTTTTTTCGGCAGTTAAATTTTTTGTTAAAAGATTTTATTTTATAATTTTTGTGGCTATAAACTACATTCTTAATTCAGGTTTAAAGCTCATTCATCCTAAGGTTTTTTTATGTAATGTAACTATGTATTATAATTTAAAGTAAAGTGGTAGCGTAAGCGACTGCTGTGCTTGAGGTCTCGGGTTCGATTCCCGGGTCGGACCAAATGTTTGTATGATCTGCAAATATTTGTTTCGAAGTTTGGGTGTTTTCTATGTATAATATGTATGTATTTACAAAAAAAAAAGTATATAAGTATTTCTATCAGTCGTTTAGTACCCATAACACAAGCTCTGCTTAGCTTGGGACTAGACGGCGTTGTGTGTTAATAAATTGTCCGAAATTATTTATAAAAATATTGTCCGAAATATACAACTCAGCATTAAAATCTGTTAGTAAACTATAAATCACTCCTTATTTTCCACCTATAAGGTAAGTTTATTTTTCCAAATTTATATGGGACCAATTTCGAGGGATTCAATAAATCCAATAAAAAAGGATAATTAAAATCGGGCTACACGGTAAAAAGTTATGCGTGGTCATACATAAAAATAATATATATGTCGACTTGAGAACCTCCTCCGTTTTTTTGTCGGTTAAAAATGAAGTCTCTTCCCGTCGATCTAAATACAAGATGTCTAGATCTTTTAAACCACGCAACGGGTTTATATGCGGTCTCATCGATAGAAAGAGAGTGATTCAAGACGAACCTGCCCCGGCTTCGCACTGGCTTTTAGGAAAAAGAAAATAGTCTCCCCCCCTCCGAGAAGATGTGTGCCTAAAAAAAGTCTTCAACAAATACATAGTATTATATTTTAGCCAATGTAAAATTTAACAAATATGCGAAAACCTTCCTCAAGAACCATCTATTGGGAATAACCGCATAAAAATCCGTGCAGTACCTTTTGAGTTTATCGTGAACAGACGCGGCAGAGGACTTGGTTTTATAATATGTAGCGACACACACATATTATACAGACTACATTATTATCGACATTGAACCTGAAGCCTTGGCGGGAATATTGTTTTACATGCCAAAAGTAATATTAGAACGGATATTGTACCGCCTAAACTGAATTGCGAAAAGTCTTTGTTTCAGTACTTTCCTACTGAAATGAAGACTAATGACCGAGTTTTGCCATTTGCTGATTGAATTTTCACAAATCGTATGTATCCATCCAAGGCTTGAGAAGTTCGTAACTTATTTCTATGTAATATATTTTATCCAAATAATATATTCAATAGAAATATACCTATGCCTTGAGTGACCCTTTTTTCTTTTTTCCGCTCTGTCCTTTCCATGTTGTTGCTTCAGGACAACAGATGGACACTTCTAGTGTCCATCTGTTGTCCTGATACCTCGCAACATGTCCTGGCCATCGCCACTTTTGTGTACGTGCATATCTAATTGCCGTAAATATCACCCTTCTTTTTGACTTCGCTGCAGTCGGGTAAAAGAATAAAGACACAACATTTAGTCTACAATGTATAAGAAAAACATAAACCAACTAAAAATTTTTGTTAAAAAAAATGTAACTACAATACCAACCAGTCCAGGTACATAAAATACCAGTTAGAACAAATGTTGTAACCCGTCGAGTGTTACAAAGTGTTACAATGTAACGTTGTTGAATGTCGCCCGTTATCGGCATAGCTATGAGACCTCACAATGTAACTAATAGACATTGTCCCAGAACGGCACAAACGATAGACGGATAGCAGGTAAACTGTCTTAAGGTTCTTTTTTTTAACACCTTTGTTCATTTTGTAGTTGGTAATATGAATTGCCGGTATTGAAATAAGTCAGCAAGAATGTGCAGGTAATGTAAAAATCTTTTAGTGCCTTTTTATGGCAATAATACTAAGGAAGAACAGGCAGTTATGTGATTACAGATTTAAATATTTAATTTTATTATTTTTTTATGTAAGATTAAAAAAATTAGCAGCCATAAGGACTGTCGATAGAAGTGGAAACTTATAACTTAGAAAGATATTTGGAAAATTAGAAATTTCATAATGTTTATATTAAAATTATCAACATTAAACATTAGCATGTCGGTGACGCGAACTCATAAGATTTTCTCGTATCAAAAAGTGCTCAATGCGTCTTAAGAAGTTTTCACTTCGAAAATGTCATGTCAGCATGGCCGTTGAAGCGATTTTTAACATTTTCTCCTATAAAAAAGTTCGTACTTCAAAAACAGATATTTCATACTTAAAAAATCTGGTTTTAAATGTGTATCGAATTAAAACAGAAAGAGTCAGTAAAATAATTTACGTCGCTAGGATTTTGGATGGTGTTTTGCACGCCGACTGTCTACCACCAGAAAATCGTCACCTCTTATAACACACATCCTCAGCTATTAAATAGAATACATTGAAGTTTTTACAATGTTTGGTTGGACAACGCGTACGTTG
Organism: Spilarctia lutea; assembly: GCA_916048165.1. Classification (NCBI taxonomy): domain Eukaryota; kingdom Metazoa; phylum Arthropoda; class Insecta; order Lepidoptera; family Erebidae; genus Spilarctia; species Spilarctia lutea. The sequence continues at coordinate 1,903,202 of OU696480.1, forward strand.
ACACACTGTTCTGTTTTTATAGCGCATTGCGAACCGTTGCCGATTGTGTTGCCATGCGGTAGAGTATCGCAAATTGGGATTTATATTACGAGTATTATATCTACTTTGTTATATACAATTATACATATATTATGTATTATCCGTGTTTCGATAGATTGAGAATACATAGTGTCCCTCTGTTCGTCTCATGGGTATTGTAAGAAGCTACTAAGGGAGCAAATTGCGCAGGACAACATAATTTCAAAGAGAAGGAACACTTGAAACAAACCCGTCTGGCCATCGTGGTATAGTAGACCAAAATCTCTTTTAGGAGAGACCTATGTCCAGCACTGGTCTGTTAAAAGCTGTTAATGACTGTCTTGTAGGGAAATCGTCTTTGATTTGCAGGAGGTTTCGACCACTTTTTTTATATAATCGATTGCAAACGAGCCGACGTATTGATTGTAATGGACACCCACAACACCAGAGGCGTCACAAGTGCGTTACCGGCCTTTGGGGCATGGGGGGAGGGGCAGGGGTATGCTCCTCCGTTGTCCTCACTCGGTGAAACACAGCGCAGTCGCTGTTTCACACCGGTTTTCTGTGAGGCCGTGGTATTACTCCGGTCTAGCCGGCCCATGAATGCAGAAGCGTGGTTTTTCCACTTGTTAATGCTACTATGTATGCATGTGTGACATACTGGTTAACAGATTATATTAAGAATCTTTATTATAAATATATATATAAATGTATAATTTCATATATACCAGTTCTAACACGCGACTGTCTACTCCCAACCTCGTCTAAAATAAACCAATCACCAAGAAAACAAAAGTTAAAACTTAAAATTGAAACTAAAATAACTCAGATATTTCATATTAGCCATTTCCAAATTTGAATAATATATATTAAATAATTAATTCCTTAGTTGGAAGTTTTTTTCACGAGATTCTTTTAAACAAAGAGTATCTTATGATTTCGTTACGCTCTAGTTCTTCTTGTAAATAATAATAATAATAATAATATTTATTTACTCAAATACAGGTACAGCTTATAATCTAAGATGTGGTAACAATATTTTTGAAAAATCACAAATAGAATAGTGTGAAAACGACGGTGTCTGAGCTAGTAAGAAACTGTGTGACAGATATCGCGTGTGTGCTTTAGCCACCGTTAAATATTGCAGTTGCAGTATTTTCCATGGAACTAGGAGCAAACGAGGAGACGGGTCGACTGATGAAAAGTCACTCACTCAACCTTCGTCCACGAAGCCTGCCTGAGACCAAGTCAAGCGACCGCACGTGACACCTTTACCCTCAAATTGGTTACTCCACAGCCTATCTCTGATGTTTTCCTAGCCGATTACGGCCACGGCAGCCAGCCTCAATAAAGACCAGCCAACTACGCAGGAGATGTTATAGTGCACAAGTGTGTGCTCAGACCCAGGTGCACTCTCTGTTCCGTCTCTCTCATCCGATGGGACGGTTAACCGTCAGGATCGACAGCTTTACGTGCTCTCCGAGGCTGTTATTAAGTATTTTTATAATCATAAAAACTCAATAACAATTTTGTCCCGACCCGGGTTTCGAACCCGTCTCGGGTTGATTGACAGTCAAATGGCAAATGAGGCATTTAACATATCCAAATCGATATACGAGTATACATAACACCCTATATCATCTTATAATTCGTATTACGTTTTACTAGCGTGTCTAAAATAGGTTAGTTAACATCACGGTTAAACCAATAGGAGCATGATTGAAAAGAGACGCCGACCAAGTTGCGCGGGTCAGCTAGATAGTTTAGTTTAGTTCGTTAATTTTATACTTATGTTTGTTTATGTTGGTTTCAGATGCTGCAAGAAAGAAGGCTGTGCGTCTTGGACTCGGAGCTGTCGGAGTTGGACATCTTCGAGAGGCTCATGAGGTTTACAGGAGCACAGCTGCGTCTGTTGAAATGTTTCCAGGTAATATTCTTATATAACATTTCTTAATAGCTACATTGATATAAGCAACCTCTTTTTCCTATAGTTGCCTTCTCTACTTATCTATCTATAATATATATATCTATATATAATTAGTTTTTTTGCCCGCGGTTTTCGCACAAATTTCATTGAAATCGGTTCAGCCATATAGCCGCGAAAGTGTAACAAATAAATAGACAGTTACTTTCGAATTTATGAATTAGTATGAATTCACAATTATCTAGTTTCTAAAGTGCCCGGTTAAAGGCAATATGCACATCCCCAAAATTAAATGATATTAAGATTGTATTTTGGTAAAATGTAGGTGTTTTATTCGTCTGTGTTTTTGTGCTCTGTTATTACCAATCGTTTTCTGCTTTGGTACTCGTAGATAAGACAACTCTTCCTATATGCTGTTCTTGACGGATGGTTTAAATTAAAGAAAAAACATCGCCCCTAATGGTGAAAATCAAAAAACGTAGAAATACTTTATTACTGACTTAGACTTTAAAAACAAAACTCCAAAAGGCTAATACGATTTTAACATGAATACCAATTAAAACACGGGATATAAAACTTTAAAGAAAATTGAACGACAAATTCAAACATTTGTTACGTGTTTATAATGGGGTCAATAATGTTGTTACAATACTCTAAACTAAATATATGTATCAAATAAGTATATAAACCTATCAGAGTAATTAAAGTCTACTCTGCCTGATGGCAAGCATGATTGGAATCCAAGACTAGTGGTCGCCATACTAATTGTTAATGAACAGAGGCGACCTATTGAGATACAGAACTGACGAATGCTGTCATTTTAGATTGGTCTAAAACTTAGACTTGCCGAATGTCGATTCATATCCAATGCTACCTATACCTAATAATACATTAAGAACTTAAAGGTAGTATTATATTTGACAATACCAGCAAGTTATTCAAGATATTCCATACTAGTCATGTTTTGTTATTATTAAAAATAAATTTTTTGAAGTCGGTTAAAAAATAAACAAACACAGAACATATAAAAAACCCACTTCTCGCAAGTTAATACGCAGTGCTTCTTCTACAAATGGCTCTGAGATCTAAATATTCCTTAATCTTATATATATAAATTAATTGTTGTTCGTTTGTCTCTCTAAAACTCAAGTACGGCTGGGCGGATTTAGCTGATTTTGCTTTTGAAATGTTTGAAGTAGTCCAGGGAAGGTTTAAAAGATGAGAAACGTAAATAATAAGTAACGCAAAATACTAAAAACGACACTATTTTCATGTCATTATGTTAAGTTTTGACCACATTTCACACAAATATACATACGTAGGTGATACGAATTTCACTGGGTCATCTAGTTTAGAATATAGATTTAAGTCTCGCAAGATAACGTAACCACGTAAGCACAATTTAGGTGACGATAACATTTTGCTAGTCATTCTAGTTTTAGAGCAATATTAGTTCAGTTAAGAGAACAACAGAATCAGCGCCTTTATCAGCTATGAGTTACGTGGTATAAAAGCTTTCGTGTTACACGGAATATGGTAGAAATTAAAACCGAAATAATCTAATCTGACATCGATTTATTTCAACTGTGACGTTGGTAATACTCGTACATTCATGGCAGAAACACTAACTGGCCCTATAATACACTTTTCTCTGATAATTATATTTTATCATTCAAGAGAAGAAAAAATTGAAACAAACCAGCGTAGTATAGCAGGCAAAAACCTCCTTGTGAAGGAACCTATGTCCAACTAATAATGAAGATGTTTAAGTCTAAGAAGTTACTAACGGTCGGGGGTTTATCCTAAATTTAAGTTCAAATAGGCATTCCTCGTTCAGAACTACTAGTGATTCTACATCAGATAAGACGAATTCTACTATCTTAAGCTCATACCTCGTGCCTGCGTCTACCCCTTTGGAGGAACTGGCGTGACTTTATGTATGTACATTATGAAAATATTAATTAATAGTGGAGCGTATTTGGTCCTTCGTATGGAACGAAGGACCAAATATTCTCGGAGCAAAAGTTTTTTTTTTTGTTAAAATTTTGCATTATTATTTTGACTAGCTTGGCTCCGCGGCGTTACCGGCGATTATTGTTTTAAAGGTACAACAACAACCCGGGGGCTCAGATAGTAGTAAATATAGTATCTCTCTCTCAGCCTATTGCCAACCACTGCTGAACGAAGGCCTCCCCCAAAGAGCGCCAATCATCCCGGTCTTGGGCAGTGCGTATCCATCCGTAATTTTCTTCAAGTCGTCGGTCCATCGTGCCGCAGGGCGCCCTACATTCCGTTTGCCTACAATCTTGGTCTCCACTCTAACACATGTCGGCTCCAGCGACCATCAGTCCGCCTGGAGACATGACCGACCTACTTCCACTTCAGCGTGCTGATCCTGCGTGCGGTATCGGTTACTGCAGTTCTCTTTCGCATTGTCTCGTTACGAATCTTATCTAGTAGAGAAACACCCAGCATCGCACGCTTATACGCGTAAATATAGTATACATTACATTATTTATTAAAACAGTTACTATTCGTCACTCTCATCGGTAAGTCTAGAATGACACTCATTGCTCTTTCAAGCGTGCACATCAGTACAAATGTACATCTGAAGTGGTATGTTTACATCTGCACCAATGTCATACTCATCACTGTGATGCACAAAGTTGCTTCAGGGCTAACACGTCATTAAATCGTGTTGCACTTTTATTATAAACTAACTTTTACCTGCATCTCCGCTTGCGTATATGTCGGATAATAAAGCTTTCCATTGGTAACATATTTTTTGTCGGTTATTGGTTTATGCGTGAAAGCGTTACAAACAAATAACTCGCATTCGTATTTATATGTAAGACGTATTATAAAGTATTTTATAATGTGAGAATTGGCAATCTGTATGCAATATTAGTTATGTAAAACTGTTATTGTAATAATATCTTACAGCAAATCTAGTAACAATTAATAGGATCTACAATGTTGCCAGACTTAAGTACAAGTTTAGTCTTAATAATAGTATTTTTATTGTACACCAGAATATTATAAAATGGACTTAAATCTAGATATGTAGGTTATGGTGGTAGAGCCACGCTTCGACATGCATGAGCCGGCTCGATCTCAGTAATACCACGGCCTCATAGAAAATGGGTGTCAAACAGCGCCGGCCCAGCTACCTGGCCAGATCCCCCATCCCCCTTCCCATCCCCCAAAGGTCGACTACGCGCTTGTGACGCCTCTGGTGTTGCAGGTGTCCATGAGCGGTGATAATCGCTTACCATCAGGTGATACGTCTGCTCGTTTGCCCACTATTCAATAAAAAAAAATAACATATTATTATTACCCTGTTAAAGAACTGTATATGATTACCGAAAAGACAAATGGCCGATTAAATCAGGGTTGATCGCCGTAAAAGTTATTTTATTACTCTCAAAAACAGTAATAATAAACTCCAAAAAAAAAAAAAACTGATGAGTAGACGTGCAACATTGTACTGAATTTATTCTGTTCAACCCTAGCGTATAATCAATGCAGATGTTTGCGTCTGCGCAGCGCAATGACACCATCAACCTACAGCTATGTCATCTGTCATCTACGTCACTTATATACGAGTATATTATATTTGCGTGTTTATATCCATAGTAGCTACTATAATGTTCTCAGTATTATGAGATACATTGTGTGACTCTACATTATGTAAGAATGTGAATAAATTATGAGATGTTTTTTTCTATTTTCTTCAGGCGATGACAATCAACATTTTTTTCCCAATTATTACTAGTACAATGGGAGTATTTCCTTATACCACTTATCAACATCTTTGATAACAGTAGGAAACTAGTCTATCTATCTTTCTTTCCAGTTTTGGACGTAGGTCTCTTCCATACTGTTCCACCTCAGACGGTCTTGAGCCGCCGACATACAATCTTGACATGCATATATCCTTTGATGTCGACCTTCCATCTCATTGGTGGTCCACCCCGCGGTCTAGTATGTGTCCTCGGGCGTCACTCCAACAGCCTTCAAGTCCACCTTTCGCTACTCATTCGTGCAATATGTCCTGCCCATCTCAACTGCCGCTCAGCAATCATCTTAATGATGTCCCTAACCTTGGTCGTAGTCTGGCTCGTACACACATTTGCGATATTGTCGACCGTTATTGCAGGACGGACGAACGCTGCGTCCTACTGCTATTGCATCGTTATAATCGCTATAGAATGTGTGTTCGTAGTAGTCCTAATACATAATATGCTTAAAAAAGTTTAAAAAACTATAACCCGACTATGTAAAAAGTAACGTGAGCGTTTCGGGACGCTCGATAAAAATGATAACTTAAATGAATCTAAGTTGAACTATTTAATATTGAAATTTTCCAGTTAACAGACCGGCGCCGTAACGCGTTACGTAACGAACCGGTTTGCCCTCCCTTATGAAGTCATCACTTCAAAAACTTTTGATGAAATTTATACAGCCTCTGTCACCAGGGACTTTATTACGAATCTATTAATACCTTATTCATTAAAATAGCTCCAATAGTTTATTCTAATGACTAACTTCAATAATATATTCAAAAAATATTACCTCCCTTTTAGCTTCGCCGTACTAAAAACAGATATAGCAATACGGTATTATCGGCCGATAATAACGTACCTGTGTGGGAGAGTCTTAAAGTCAAACTCGTGATCCTATTTACTAAGAACAGACCTCCCTTGATCTGATCCACCTCATGTTTCATAAACAATTTTAAAGCAGATTTTATCTCGTTCAAGTGTCGAGTCATCGTTTGGTGTCAGCATCTCATCTGGTATTGCATGTCATCCCAACACGTTGGTAGAACATTGGTTTATGGTTTCAGTCTATGTGATAGCTGTGAGATTTAAAAGGCTGGCCTCGAATTGTTATTTGCCTATTTTATAACTTTTTGAACTCACTATTGTTCATAATCCTTATTTTTTTAGTAAAGACAACTCCCGCATTAGATTATACATCTTTTACGCGGGGGACTTCACAAACATACCTACATGAAACGCACGCAAAGACTGCCTCGGTGGCGCAGTGGTAGCGAATGCGACTGCTGTGCATGAGGTCTCGGGTTCGAATCCTGGGTCGGACCAAGTGTTTCTGTGATCTACAAATATTTGTTTCGGAGTTTGGGTGTTTTCTATGTGTGAATGAATGAATATCAGTTGTCTTGTACCCATAACACAAGCTCTGCTTAGCTTGAGACTAGATGGCGTTGTGTGTTAGATGTCTGAAATATTTATTTAATAGAAATTCGAATGTATACTCTGTCTGTTACGCTTTCACGGCTAAACCGTTGCACTGATTTCAATTAAATTTGTCATGGAAATACTTTGATTCTTGAGGAATTATATCGGCTAAACTTTCCCGACATACACACCTTAAAAGCTAGTTTCCAATTACCATTAAAACAATTCAATACAATAATAGTAATTTAGATTTGATAGAACATTTCCACAACATACGCTCTGTGCTCGCGTTATTAACATTTCAAAATACTCTTCAGCTAAGTATATTAATATAAATTGTGTACCTGATTATTGATTTTTTTACTTTTCAGGCAGTTATAGAGCATGGATCCAAACTATCAACGGAGCTGGCAAAAAATTATCTTGACATGTGTGACGCGGCCAAACGCTCGAAGGACTCATTAATACTCTTGGGGCTTAGACTGGGTAAGTTCAATGTGTTCATTACTAGCTGAACCCCGACGACAATAACCACGGGCAACATACATTGTACGTATGATAATCGGCGCGAGAACTTCTACTGCGCGATTTAGGATTGGTAGTTTCTTTGTATTGTACGTTGCTCCGTAGTTCAGTGTATCTGCGGTAGGTGGCGCTGTAGTATGTTGCTGTTGCGCAGTATGTGGAAGTCGCCACAGTAGGATTCACCAACAGCTTTAAACAATCGACTTGCTGGACATGGTACTCCATACGATATCCTTAATCAAGTAAAAAGCGACTCAAATAAGAATATTAACGTCAATGACCTCTATCTGTCAAATGTCCCTTGAAAAAACATTATTAAACACCTTTAAAAAACAATGAAACACCTTTAAAAAACATAATGAAACACCTTTAAAAACATTATGAAACACCTTTAAAAAACATTATGAAACACCTTTAAAAAACATAATGAAACACCTTTAAAAAACATAATGAAACACCTTTAAAAACATTATGAAACACCTTTAAAAAACATAATGAAACACCTTTAAAAACATAATGAAACTACTTTAAAAAACATTATGAAACACCTTTAAAACATTATGAAACACCTTTAAAAACATTATGAAACACCTTTAAAAACATTTTAAAACACCTTTAAAAAACAATTTGAAACACCTTTAAAAACTTTGAAAAAACATTTTTAAATACATTATTGACACGCAAATAAGGTTTAGTTGCAGACTACACTACATACTTTTCAAGGGACATTTGACAGATAGAGGTCATTGACGTTCCTATTCTTATTTGAGTCGCATTGTACAGTATGTCTGCACTGTAGCCTTGCGATTTAAACGCTAGCCAAGCCGTTTTAGAATACGCTGAGTGATGTAGGTTCAAATCCCACATGGGACAACACTCTTTGCTATCCACAATTTGTTGTTCTGAGTCTGGGTGTATTCTTTGTCTGTTTTATGTATGTTTGTGAAGTCACCGCGACACAGGATGTTTACTCCTAATGTAGTAGTAGTCTTTGAAAAAAAACCATTCATCCAATAACTCCGCTGCATTACTATTATTTGTTATCGTTCAGAGTAATAATCAGCGTCCGGTTACCTTTTATTTACGGTTAGGTGAAAAGTAACCCAAGAATTGCTCGATTTCCTGTGAGGCAAACTCGAGCTAGCCCTTTTGGGCTGGAACGAGATCTCACACATAGATTCTCCCAATTAGAATAGTTAAGTGATTTCAAAACGGTATTTGGAAAAGAGAGAGAGATAAGATGACCAAACATACTTCTGCTTATTAGAGTCATGATGACTCCGTCTCAATTGCCAAAAATAACCGTTATCCTCATAAGAAAATTCGCGTCATGTTAGCGAAGGTCAAGAGCAAAATTGCAATTGTAGCACCCACAGCCATTAGCCGCCATTACCGCTCTCATTTGGCCTACTGTTCGTTATGTCATATACATTACTAATCTCTTTCGAGATTAGGCCCGTATCATATACAAGGTCAAAATAAATAGACCATTTGCCTGTTGCATTATTTAATTTGCCGTATTTGCGACGGAGGTACCGTTGGAAATTTATTTTTATTGTTCGCCAACAACCGTGTTATTGTTTTAGCTCTTTCGCAGTTTTAGATTTATTTACATTTTACTACTTCGCTCCTTATTGCATAGTGGAGCTAACGATCTGACAGGTTACCCGGTGGGAAGTGGCTACCCACGCTCACTTTTGTATTGTCACCTTTTGAGGCCTTACACCACCATCCCTCTCTTTCCGAAATCAGGGTGAGAGAAGAAGAAAACCTCTTTTTGCTGGAGAGGCTTATTGTCCAGTAGTGGACTATTAAAAGCTATCGGTGATGATGATAATGACGACCCATCTGCTCGTGTTTCCTCTGCTATAAAAACAGCTCTAAATCAACATTTCATTGTAGATTTCAAAGATATTAAAAACAAGTGATCCAAATTAATGAAATATCTTTATATTTTGTATTAAGTTTTGTCTAAACTATATGTGGTGTTGTTTTCCAGGTGGATTCCTAAATGAAGCTGGATGGTATGCAGATGCGGAGCGCGTACTGCTGCGGTGCCGTGACATATGCCAATCACAGCCGCAGACCAAGCACAACAAGAGGATCACACTCGAGTGTTGCCATAGGTAAACTGCCTAAACTTACTTATACTCACTGACTATCGCAGAAAAGGCGTCTTGAGACCTTTCATATACCGCCTTTTGATCAGAGCTTATACTATGGCTACCAGGCTGCTGATAACCTAATGATACATATTTATTTATATATTTCATAACTCATACATAAATATTATAGATACATTTCACAGTAACACAGCACTAATGGTAATATCTTGAAACCCCTCAAACACGACCGTTTAATCCTGCGATGTTCTATGATAATCAGACTGTTGATAAATACCTTCATATCTAAATATACACGCCTCCTGTTTATCAGCATCGTGTGCGCGATTACGAAAACATCGAATTATGACACTCGGGAAGTCCTAGAAAAAAATAAACTGTCTTGGAATCCATAATAAAATTAATCAGAAGAAAACAGGAGGACTTGGAAATATAATTAATCCACTTCCTTTAACAAATCGCGAGGCAAAATGAAATAAAAACAGGCAGACGCCTACTTAAAACAGGAAATCACCATGGACATAAATATTTGATTTATATAATACTAGCGACCCGCCCCGGCTTCGCACGGGTGCAATGCTGATACTAAATTAAATACACTACAGAAAAACTATGAACGTTGTATAAAAAAACATAGCGGCCCGCTCCGACTTTGCACGGGCATAAAATAGAAACCTCTAAAATTAGCAATGTTGCCTTAGTATGTGATGCATGTATTATACATATAAACCTTCCTCTTGAATCACTCTATCTATTGGAAAAAACCGCATCAAAATCCGTTGCGTAGTTTTAAAGATTTAAGCGCACATAGGGATATAGGGACAGAGAGTGACTTTGTTTTATACTATGTAGTGATATATCTCAGAATCGCCTAAACGCACTGAAAGTTATCCTAGTACATACTAGGATAACACATAGTAAACGTAAATATTACAGATAGGTACTATCAAAATATAATTAATTCGACCAGTCTGTTCGATTACTCAGAAAAAAGGACCAGCTCGTACTAGTGGGAATAGAACTGTACCTTACGATTTACTTTACCAATTGTTCTACTTATTCCATTCCAGATTATTAAACACACAATCAGCATATTGCTGCTTCCCGGCGGCTGCTGAGACCTACTCCCTCGCGTTGAAGTTGCTCGACATTCCCGAAGACATCACAGTCGAGATGCCTGAAGGGAAGTTCGCTATCGAAGACACATGCTGTGAGGCATTATTAGCTGAGAATTATGAAAATTGGTGAGACCTTTTGAACCATTAAGACGAAAACAGCACAAATACTGATCTTATGAACTAGGGTATATAAATGGTGTGCGATCGCCAGCGCCGCTCTCTACTGCGCTGAGCGTTGTGGTTTCATACCCCACACGGGATAACACTTTGTGTCTTCCACAAATTGAATGAGTTCTGAATCTGAGTGTGCTGTGTATCTTTTTTCTTGTGTGTTTGTAAATTCCCTGTGACACAGGATTTATTACAAAGGCAGGCGTTGTCTTTAAAAAAAAAGATTCCAGCAACCCAGTGTTGGTGTGTTCTTTTGTCCGAGTGAGTAAGGTAAAAATATTAATTAAAAATATTGTTGTTTATTGAAACTTCTTTAAATTCTAAATACGAATCTGAACTTAATGATTTTTATTATAAATGTAGTTTCGAATACTGTTAGTTATTCAATCGTTGAACAGAAATAGTAAAACTCGATTAAATTTTGATTATAAACAGTTTTGCGTTACGTGTTACACGAGCAGCGCTTATGTTCAAAAATAATTATAATTTTATCAGTATTCTGCTTCGTGTTCGGTATTGCATAACGAATGAACGCACACACTTAATTTATTCCTTGTAAATAACTAGGGTTCATTGATTTTCTTTCATCGTAGTCAAAAGCCTTGAATATAATAGTCCACTGCTGGTCATACTCCATACGTTTTGGCCCACTACACCACGCTCAGCAGACGAGTTGGTACAGGGTTTCAATATTCCCTTCTCTTTGCAATGCTGTTGTGGTACTAAGACATGTAATAAACTATTTCACCATTACTACATAATATAAAACAAATTCGCTCCTGCTGTCTGTCTGTCCCTATAAATCTTTAAAACTAAGCATGATTTTAAGCAATACAGCATTAATCCTTATTCAATTAAGTACCTTTAATACACTGTGCGTTTAATATAGAATAAATAAATAAAAAACTTGAGAGGTGTCAAGGGACACCCGGATGGAACGAAGTTCGAAATAGAAAGACGATACAAATATTATATTTACTTCAATATTTTACGTAATTTCTAGTTTTATGATATATGTGTACACAATAATATTAATAATAATAATAATGATAATGATGATAATGGTGAAAATGATGAAGATGATGAAAATGATGAAAGTGATGAAAGTGATGAAGATGATGAATTGATGAAAATGATAAATTATGAAAATGATAAATGATGAAAATGATGAAAGTGATGAAGATGATGAAAATGATGAAAATGATGAAAATGATGAAGATGATGAAAATGATGAAAATGATGAAAATGATGAAAATGATGAAAATGATGAAGATGATGAAAATGATGAAAGTGATGAAGATGATGAATTGATGAAAATGATGAAAATGATGAAAATGATGAAGATGATGAAAATGATGAAAATGATGAAAGTGATGAAAATGATGAAAATGATGAAAACGATGAAAACGATGAAGATGATGAAAATGATGAAAGTGATGAAAATGATGAATTGATGAAAATGATGAAATGATGATTATGATAATAGTGATGATAATAATGATAATGATGATATGTATATATAAAAGTTCGAAATCTTATCTATCTATTATATATATATATATATATATATATATATATATATATATATAGTATATATATATATATATACATATATATATAGTATATATATATATATATATATATATATATATATAGTATCTGGGTTGCTTCAAGCAATGAAAAATAAACTAATAACAAATAAAATTTAAAATAGCAAAAAGTGTCGTGACCACAAATTATGTCGCGACAATTTCCGTCTAGCCCCCTTCGTTTTTTCGTTCATATCGCGCGATAAGGAACTTCGTTCCAATATTCCGGACATCTAACACACAACGCCATCTAGTCCCAAGAAGCAGAGCTTGTGTTATGGGTACTAGACAACTGATATAAATACTTATATACATTTTTGTAAATACATACATATTATACATAGAAAACACCCAAACTCCAAAACAAATATTTGCAGATCATACAAACATTTGGTGCGACCCGGGAATCGAACCCGAGACCTCAAGCTTAGCAGTCGCATACGCTACCACTACGCCACCGAGGCAGTCAATAGATCAATATGGTCTTTTACAGTATGACAGTATGTATATTATTACATACACTACATCGTCGGATACACGAATCGTTTCGTCGGATTTTAGATGCACCCAGCATCTGAAATCCATTCGCGCGAAGCCAGGCGGGTCGCGTGTTTAAAATAAACTATACTAAACCATCAATAGTTTGAATACTATAGTTTGGAACAACGTCTACATATATTAACTAAACCCAGAATGTATTAGCCTCGAGCTTATTCTTTCCAAATCCCCCAAAATTACTGCAAATTATTTTTGCGACAGTGTTACTCAAGGAGCGTCAACGTGGGCAAAATTCCCTCTTCTCAAATTCCTCCATATTATAAAATCTCAGAACTTTTTTTGTTGCCACTTCTAACCTAAGATAGGTTGGTATCGGATTGATCTAAAGTGAAGAATGTTTTGTGATGTCAGTGGTAACGTGAGGTGCGAGTCGTGCGGCGGGTCGTGGGGAGTGGGCGCGTGGGCCATGTCGGGGCTGGCGGCGCGCGTGTGCAAGGAGTTTAGCGCGCTGTTCTTCGTGCGCTGCGACTACAACGCAGCCTACGCCTGGAGCATGCGCGCGCTCAAACTGCTCACGCCGCATACGCCGCCGAAGTATGTACAACTCTCTCTCGTATTGCTTATTTTGTTTACGTTACAGATATACTGAAATGAAAATTATGAAAAATGTATATGTGCGTTACAAAACAAATTTGTGTGTTTGTGATAGAATAACTTCTCAACGAGTTTGTCGATTTTGAATTGGGAATTGGTTGAATTTGGAAAGATGACCAAATACACCAGATGATTTATTTTATTTTTTTTAAAATATACAGACGAAGTACATGTTTAAACAGTGAAATATATTTCGTGTCTTGCACTAGAAATTTTCATACTTGCAGTGTATGTTTTAGATTTGTTTCCATTATGAGGAAACAGTAACGTACGTATCAGTCAAGCTTCGTCTCCTGACCAGTCAGGTGCCAAGAATTTATCGTTTCGTACGAATGCTTGCAACCTGATCGCTCAGGGCCTCAAGAGCTTGTACGATATGTCACTATTTTCTTACTGCGAATGGACTACAGTTTTATGAGATATGAAGATATTTAAAGTCGGGTTGTGTTATAGGATCACGGTGGAGGTGCTGCGCGCGTGCGGCAAGGCGTGCGTGGTGAAGCGGCGCTTCGGCGCGGCCGGCGAGCTGGTGCGCCACGCCGTAGGGCTCGCGCGCCGCGCCTTCGGGCCGCACCACCCGCGCCTCGCCGCCGCGCTGCTCGACCTGGGCTTCTACCTGCTCAACGTCGACTCCATCGTGCACAGCGTGGCCGTCTACACGGTACTGTCTCTCTCTCTCTCTCTCTCTCTCTCTCTCTCTCTCTCTCTCTCTATCTCTCTCTCTCTCTCTCTATCTCTCTCTCTCTCCCCCGTCGCCCTCACCCCCGCGCCTCGCCGCCGCGCTGCTCGACCTGGGCTTCTACCTGCTCAACGTCGACTCCATCGTGCACAGCGTGGCCGTCTACACGGTACTGTCTCTCTCTCTCTCTCTCTCTCTCTCTCTCTCTCTCTCTCTCTCTCTCTATCTCTCTCTCTATCTCTCTCTCTCTCTCTCTCCCCCGTCGCCCTCACCCCCGCGCCTCGCCGCCGCGCTGCTCGACCTGGGCTTCTACCTGCTCAACGTCGACTCCATCGTGCACAGCGTGGCCGTCTACACGGTACTGTCTCTCTCTCTCTCTCTCTCTCTCTCTCTCTCTCCCCCGTCGCCCTCACCCCCGCGCCTCGCCGCCGCGCTGCTCGACCTGGGCTTCTACCTGCTCAACGTCGACTCCATCGTGCACAGCGTGGCCGTCTACACGGTACTGTCTCTCTCTCTCTCTCTCTCTCTCTCTCTCTCTCTCTCTCTCTCTCTCTCTCTCTCTCTCTCTCTCTCCCCCGTCGCCCTCACCCCCGCGCCTCGCCGCCGCGCTGCTCGACCTGGGCTTCTACCTGCTCAACGTCGACTCCATCGTGCACAGCGTGGCCGTCTACACGGTACTCTCTCTCTCTCTTTCTTTCTCTCTCTTTCTTTCTCTCTCTCTTTCTTTCTCTCTCTCTTTCTTTCTCTCTCTCCCTCTCTCTCCGTCTGTCTATACGGAACTTTCTCTGTCTCCCTCGCTGTCTAACGGTTCTACTGAGAGTGTGGAACACTTTCTGCTAGACACGTAGTCCTCATAGACAACCTTATTGCGATCAACCTAGCTTTTCAATTTAAGGATTTTAGAAATAAATATCATAAGATATTACTAACATATCTAATGTTTCTGTATTGCAGGAAGCATTGAAAATCCTCACGCAGGTGTTTGGCTCTAGCAACCTGCACGTGGCCACAGCGCAGGAGGACCTGGCCTACGCGCTCTACGTGCTGGAGTACTCCTCGGGCAGGTTCTACATGGCCAAGGACCACGCCGAGCGGGCCATTAGGATTATTGAGGTACTATTATCTAGCATTCTACCGAAGCACTTTTGTGTGATGATTTTATGTTATGAAATGACTACATGATTGACTTTGTTGTGAGTTCAAATACCTACATTTCGTGTGATTCACAATTGTCCCCCACGATACAAGAATATTCCTAGCGAAGGCGCTACCTTTTTAAAAAAGATCGTCTTATCATACCTTCAATCCTGAATAAAATAAAGATATAAGCTGCGCCTCCTGACTAATAAAGTTCCAAAAAATTATCGTTTCGTACAAGAACTTGAAAGCAGATCAATCATACTTCAATTATACGTATCAAATATATATTTTGTTATCTATGCTTTTCCAGAACTTAGTTCCAACTGACCACTTGCTGCTGGCATCAGCTAAACGTGTGAAGGCGCTCATCCTAGAAGAGATTGCTCTCGACACTCCTGCGGGACAGGACATGAACGGTAATTATAACAATATTATTAAATATCACATTGCAAAGGAATGTATTTAGTTGATTACATTTAAGTGGTTCGAAGTACCATGTTGACTTTCTTAGTCGTTTGGTGTCTAGTATAAAGGGTAAAAATTATCGTAATACTCTTAAAAGCCATATAGAATACAAATACCTATACAATATACAAAGTTGTTGTTTTGAATATAGGTAGTCTTTGGGTCCGCTTCGCAACAACGTCTCTGTAATTGTAAACACATTATAATCAAGTAAAACCAACTTCATACAGTATTTAAATATATAAATAAATAAAGGATGCGGGAGTAATACGGAATGTAAGTTGTGTAGAAAGGAATACATAATGAGTGAAGGAAGGAATTATGAGTGAATGAAAGGGAAAGAGATAGAAGATGTATGGCGGAAAGACCAATTCGAAGACGCGTGTGTTATAAGAAGGGAAAAATAAGAAACTAATTATAAATAATTGTAAAAGTGTATTGAATACACAATATTGATGGAGATCCTCTATTCCGTTGTCCTCAGCGCCGAGTCTGCTGGAGGAGTCGGAGGCGCTGCACAAGGCGGCGCTGGCGCTGTCCATGATGGCCTTCGGCGAGAAGAACGTGCAGACCGCCAAGCACTACGGGAACCTGGGCCGCCTCTACCAGAGCATGCAGAAGTTCCAGGTATGACACTGCATCCTAACATAACTAGTCACTGTGATACAAATGTCACAAGTCATAGACTAATAATGTACAAAATTCCTGATAAACAGAACTTCATCATCATTAATCTTTCGAATGCGGGAACGGGTACTTCCGGTTCCATGCACCGTGCGGCGAAAGTGCAAAATTTTGCAACACGGTGCATGGTGTACGAAAATGATCAAATATTTTCAAAAACAATGCTCGGTGGTTATAAAAGTGATTATTTTTCAAAAGATGGATAACAAGCGTACATGGTTATGCCATATTTTATTACTAAACTAATGTTATCGCTTTATTATTTACTCACAATTGAGCCAAGTATTAATTTACGCACCTATTGTGTTAATAAACATGATTTTAATATTTTATGTGGTTTATTATTCATTTTACTTATTATCCTCATAAAGTTCGATAACTAAGCTATCTACTGATATAAAAAACACTATAACTGCAGTAAAAATTCATTGAGAAACATATTTGTAAAAATCACATTTCGCTGTCGAGATATTCGCCATTTTGTCACTTTACAATCAAACTATTATTTGCGCCAAAAAACAAATTACGTAGTATTTATATGAAGAAATAGTGTTTTTTAGTTAAATAATTTATTTTTTTAGTTAACTAGTGCAAAAGACAGGAACAATACATAAAAAAAACAACCTATTTATCAAGTTATTTAAAAAAAGGACTCGTTTGCTAGACCAGTTTTCATTTATTATTTTTAAGTTCTGAGAATTCTCTTAACTCTATGAAAATGACTGAATGCTGAAGAGAACAAACTGATCGTTCCATTATGTGACACACAAAGTCTATGGTCAATACAAAATAATTTAGTAAAACATAAACAAAGATCAGTTTACGTCTTGTTCATTGTCCGTCACTACTTTGTATGTGTGGGTGTTAATAGTTCCGGGACTTCCTTGCAAACACGAATCAACGGCGATATACAATTTTAAGTGGCGTACTATTGGAGAGGCCTATGTCCAGCAGTGGACTGCGATAGGCTGATGATGATGTAGAACAGTAATGGCTGGGGAGCCCTGTGTATGTGTGCGTCTAATTTCGCTAGTCAGGCAAAAAATTAGTGTTTATTTAAATATTTAGCTTTTCTAACACATTTTTGTTGCTATTCTATATTCTATATAAGATTCTCATCGCAATTATATCATTTTATCAATAAAAACATAAGAATAAATGCGTAAAAACCTTCAAATGAGTAAGCCCTTTTCAATAGGTAATAGACTCGGTAACTTTTTGAGTAACACTATTCAAAATTACGCATGATTTATGCCTCAATTCGTATTGATAGTGGTTCCTAAAATAAGTATAATAAGTAAAATATAATAACAAACTACCTTCAAAACCACCTTATCGGCAAAAAATCAGTTTTAAACCTTTAATAGTTTGATAGACGAGATTTTGGGCTATTAGACTACGCTAGCAGGATTAATATAAAGTTTGTGTCTAGTTTTTTATAAGTACATACTTTTTAAATGCACTACCGCTGGACAAGGTTTTTTTATAATTGAATAGGGGCAAACAAACAGACGCACCGCCCGACTGCAAGCAACTATCGCCGCCCATAGACACCCGTAACACCAGAGGCGTCACAAGTGCGTTGCCAGCCTTTGGGGGATGGGGGAAAGAGTTGGGGTATGGACCTCCGTTATCCTCACTCATTCGGTGAAACACATTACAAGCGCTATTTCACACCGGTTTTCTGTGAGGCCGTGGTATTACTCCGGTCGAGCTGGTCCACGTCCGTCTTCTTATTAGTATTATAAGATAGATTGTATGACTCGAGAGACCGAGTTCCCTCTAGTATTTTCTTAATAGTGATAAGGTTATTGTGTGCACTCCTCAGGACGCGGAGACGATGCACCTGAAGGCCATCGCCATAAAGGAGGAGCTGCTCGGACCCGAGGACTACGAAGTGGGGCTCAGCATCGGACACCTCGCCTCGCTCTACAACTACCACATGAACATGCACTGCGCCGCTGAGAAACTCTACCTCAGATCTATTTCTATCAGTAAGGAACTTACTTAAAAGCTTTAATAACAATAAATATGTCTTTGAATTGTTTGACTTTTTGACTTGATTGCACTGGTTCTGGTCATATACTGACTTCTAAAAAAATATTCAAAATATAGTTCTTTTCACTACATAAAAGCTAAAATTAAATTTGCAGAGGTCCCAGAAATGGTCCCTGTGGTATCCCAGGTGCTTTTTTACAATTATAGGTTCAGTTAATTTAAATTTTATAATTTAATTAAATATAATGATTATTTCAATTTACTTTCAAGTCATTTAATTTTTTTCTTTATTTATTTACTTACTTATTTATGAAATAAAATAACATGATCAACTTGATCAAAGGCTATGCTGCGATCAACATAATATAAAACACTTATTTCAACAGTAGTGATAAATTCTGACCCTTAGGGAATAACATTAAATTCTTCAATGTTTCCCTGGCATAACATTAAAAATAAACAAGATGATATATGAACATTTGAAATTGTTTTATCAGGTTTGAAGCTATTCGGCGAGCGTTATTCAGGATTAGAGTACGACTACCGCGGGCTCGTGCACGTGTTCACTCAGCTCAAGCGCACCGACCGCGCCAACCACTACAACCGCCTGCTGCAGCACTGGCAAGGTACTCACTTCTTACCCCTCCCTGGGGCGGGGCAATATCGCGTATCGTTTGGATATTTGAGGGAATTATTAGCAACTAATATGACTATAAAAGTTTTATAATGATACCGCCATTCTCAGTGAGAACAAGAAATGCGGTGCTAGAACAGCCGCGGGCGAAAGGAAAGGCTAATTTATTTATTTTTATTAAACAGATATTATACAACCGACAATTTTAACCGACCGATAAAATTTCAGAACTGCGAGAACAGTCTAAAGCGGAGCAGCAACCGGCGCTGGGTGACGAGCAGATCATCCCGCTGGCCGAGCTCCACGCCAAGTTCTTCGGCCCCAACGACTGAACGCGGCCTGCTCCTTCCCGCACCAGCCTCGTCCAGCTCCGGACGTTCAACCCTCAGTGGAGACGATGGGACTACTTTATATTAAGGCTTATTGACTACAGACGGTTGTCTGTTAAACTCGAGGAGAACGGAACGAAGCCCGGGGCCCGCTCACGTGTACGACTGTGCCTCAATATAGTATAAATGCACAATAGCGTATAATTATTGTAAGTATTAGCACGAGTGGGCTCGTCCGATAGGAGAGGGCGGCCAAGGTTGAGCTGTTCAACCTCAGCCGTCGTTAGGTTCGGAACACATTATTGTGTACCGTAACGCCAAAGGCTAGAAGTCTAAGTCATAAATTGTAAAAATCGCTGGCTGTGTCCGCGGCCTATTATTCGTGTATTGTTTAATTGTTTTGCGTTATAGCAGCAATAGTGTGGGCCGGCTTAACCGAGAGGAGTGACTTGATCGTTGGACGGTGTCGGGTCATCCGGTGAGTCGCTGGCTCACTGAGAATGTTCCTTTTACTTTCTAAGTGACGAGTCGAACTGTTTGTTCACATTTGCAAAACTAGTGTTAAGACAGGCGAAGTAACAAAATAAAATCAATTAATTAATTTGCAAAATGTTAACAAATATGTCGGTGAGTGTACGTTCGAGATGTGATTTGGTATGTGTACGTATTTGTGTAAATTTTATTTAGTTATATTGTTGCTTCCGCGTAATGTTAGTTTAATGCTCCAAATGTATAAACGAATGTAATGAAAAGGATTTTGTATATATTGTTTTTGATTCGTTCCAATGTTGCCAGGCGTCACCTTGGCTACGTATGTACGCGTTTCAAAGTATTATTGATATATTCAATCGAATCTTACTTATTTCTTTATAATCTTGTATAATCTGTTGAAATCGAGGCAATAAGTAATGCCGAAAGTAGTTAATGTAAATGAAAACATATCTTATTTTGCTTGTTTATTCTGAGGGTAAAATCAGTGGAAGAGCGATATACACGTGTAACGGAACAAGGCGATTTCAAAATTTATTTTCATAAACCCAAGGCTTGACGCGTGTACAAGTATTTTTGTGAATGTTTATAGTATATTGTACGTGAGATGATTGTCGAATGGCTGCTGTGCAGATAAAGGCGCGCGATTAAATAAGTTTTATGAAGACAACCTGCTTGTTTTATTTATACTCTTTGTTAACATAAACATTGTTATATAACTACGCTACCTGTGACTAATTTTAAAAAATTGTTGAAGTGAAACTTCTTTATCGGGGTTGTCAAAAAATTTTGTGTAACATTTTTTCGTTACGCGTCACATTTATCCGTTACGCGCCATCTTTTTTTTTTATCCCTACCTACTTTATTCAGAGACAATCGTTTAAATTCTGCTTGTAAATCGATGGTGGACGTTGACGTTTTTCGGCCATGATAAAATGTTTTATCATTATTGAGAGTAGTTATATAAATATACAATCCTTCAAAAAAAAATTATAAAATAAAACAAAAAACATTTTCAAACACAAACAGGACCAAATTAATACTACAATGAAATATCACATTACAAACAATATTATTTTATTTAGTCCACAATGTAAATAACTACACACATCACATTCCACAAACTTACTTCATTCACACCACAGATCGCGAAATATTTACTCAGGTCTCGCTCCTTAACTTTTATTGCACTTGAAATAAGAATTGTTACGAAAATTGCTGGTTTATAAGTCTTTTGTCGTTATACCTTACGTCGACATATATTTATTTTTTGAAAAATAACGTCATAAAGAAGATTCACTTCTTACGAGTGTACGCTAGTACACGCAACTTTTTTTTTATTATGTTCAGAAGTATCTCCTATCGTCAAAAAGTTATATCTCTACAAAAATTAAAGTTTAACAGGAAAAACATCGCGATTTAAATTTTAAGTTTAAAATGTCCGCCAAAATGCTCGGTGTCATGGCGTCTGTTTGTGACGTCACCTCGCAGATGCTACGTCATCATTTGTCAACCAATGTCAATTATAGCCCTTAAAAACAGTAAAGGATCGTCGATAATAACCGAACAAAGTGACCTTTATACATACGTGACGTAACTCGCTCTGATTGGTGTTCAACTTAACATGGCGGATAGCTATATTTAGTAGTTTTATTTTTGTTAATTAACTATTTAATCTCGCTCTAAATATGAAAATAAATACGATTTTCATACTCTATGAACCCCATTTCATCTGATAAATACTTATTCTTCGTAAGTTAATAATTAATAATCAATCATAAGTTAACATCACACTGTTTTTCCGGAGTAAAGACACAAAGTAAACAGAATTCACAAATACACTGGAGTACTTTGGGGATAACTATATATGATGATGGTTCAGAAAATAAAAGAAGGAATTTACATTTAAATTTTAATCATAAATAAAAGATTAAAGCTAAAAATACCAAGATCCAAAATAGTGGAATGCAACACATTCAATAAACATTTTATAAATGAATTTGCTTATAAAATATATTAATATGGAAACACTGGATAGGAATTGAACTATCATTTCACAAATAAAAGCAATTAACAAATAACTGTACCACGAATCTTAACAACTCGTAAATATATTGTTTTTTGTCCATTTTCGAGACTTCGGTAAGCGCGCTGCTCTTATAATCGACCACCAGTGCATAATAAATAAATATATTCTCAATAACAATGTTTTCTAAATTTTTGCAGAATAAACTTCCTAACGAACTAAAGACTGCCAAATGCGATACTAAAGTAATTGTACTGTCAATATTTCCATTCTACGTTTAAGCATAGTGTAGCGTTAGTAAAATCAGTCGTTGCTTTAAAAAGGTCAAGTCGTTGGACAACATTCAAAATAGGTGAATACTTACATTCAAATCTAAATTATGAGATTAGTCTGATTGCTAAGAACCACCATTCTTTATAGGCCATTGGTAAGCTAAGCTTTCATGTTTTGTATCAATTACAACATTCTTGCCTAAAATCAAACTACTCCAATATTCTTAGCAAATTGCCTTCTCGTTTTGAACGAAATATTATGCACATTTTAGAACAGACGTCTACTAATTCATATCTCTAATAGTTACTATTTAATACACAAATACACAATCTCAGAGAAAAAATACACAGTACACAGACATGAATCTTAATCTAAGCTAGCTGGGTGCTGTCGCTGCATTGACGAGAAGGCTCCGGAGGTCCCGCGAAGTTAGACCGGCCCGAGCAAAGCCACGAGCGCGCGCTTGTAGTCGCCGGATGTCTCGCCCTGCTGCGCCACCGCATACACACGAGCCGGTATAGTATACGCGCGTACGGTACGTGAGCGTACGGCACAGAAGCGTACGGCACAGGAGCGTACGGCACAAGCGTACGGCACAGGAGCGTACGGCACAAGCGTACGGCACAGGAGCGTACGGCACAAGAGCGTACGGCACGTGTACGAAGTGGCGTAGATGCACATGCGGCGTGCGGAAAGAAAAAGCGGAATCATTAGTATATTGTGCACTTTTAAGTACATCCTTAACTAAATATAAAGTTGGAAAATTGTGCGTTAGATGTTGATATAAATATTTAAGGGAAAGTAGTTTTGGTCATCATGCTGTGTTATGCAGATTGTCCTAAGACTCAGCAGTATGTTTAAATGTAAACAGACTAAATCTTTAAACTAAATATATGTTTATTTGACACATGAAATGTTCATAAAAATAACATGACATAGGATAGTCCCTATCTAAACTTCCAATTTTCGTCTTCATATAAATTGACTCAATACCATATAAGAGCTAGCTGGTTCGATCCTTATATTATGTCTACTGTGATTTCCTATGAAAGTTTACATACACAAGCATGTGAATTACTTGATGCAAACATGAAAATTACGCTCTCAAAGATTGCTAAAGGCTAATAATGAACGTTAATTTAAATAAATCGTCAAAAGGTGAATCACGTAATAAGATCTAAATTAAATATGAGTCTCACCTCCTATTCCAATCACAAGTGGCAAGAGATTACAAGAAAAAATGTGAAAAATATTAAAACACATTACACAATAACATAAATATATTCATCAGGTAAAAATATATACGCACATCAAAAGCTTTCAAAACCTTCATGCGCCCAATGTTCATACTTTAATAATGTGCTTTAATATCAATAGATATAGGCAGTGTATAGTGTTTAACAGTATTTTTTTAATTTATAAGATTAGATTAACATTTGTAGATGGCGTGACCATAGATATAGTAATTTACAAATGCATTTATTGGTGTTTTTTTTATGAATTGTTAAGCCTTTAGGCTTGATTGACGATTGTTTGCATCACTCTATGGTAATGTATGAAATTTGTTTGAAACGTAAAAAAAAGTAATGCTAAGGTAAGATTTTTTCTTTTTAAAATACTTTGAAATAGTGTTCAAAATAATTGTGCAGGATTGTGAATGTTAAGCAAATTCTTTATAGCAAAAAGTGTAAAAGAATAAATAAAGAAATATTTGAGACATTTCACATACAACGCCATCTAGCTTCAAACTAAGCAGAGCTTGTATTATGATAGCTGGATTTACTGATAGAATACTTATTGACTGGTTTTTGTAAATACATACATAGAAAAAACCCAAACTCCAAACCAAATATTTGCGGATCATACAAACATTTGGTCCGACCCGGGAACCGAACCCGAATAATAGTATCAATTCTCATTCACACAGAAACCGAACTGATGGCCAATCTAATTTATACGATAATGTATTGTATATTGTTCTCTAGCTTATATCTTTACAAAATTTAGGGTATATTCCTTGAAGATCGCAGAACGATCTCCGTCCTCCATAAGCGCAAGCTAGCAGGAGCAAGCCCGGGTGACGACGCGGGTGCTGCAAAGCGTGCGCCCCCGGGGGACAGTAGCGGGAACATTGAGGTTCCCACACAGGAGGGGGCCGTCTACAAAGTGTAGGTGACCAGAGGTTCGGGGTTCCAGGATTTTCCTTTCTAGGGTGCAGATGGTTCCCCGGCATCTAGTACCCGAGACGGCGTGCGGTTATAGTCGGTTCGAGTCCGACATGCCACCAGCAGGTGGTATCCGAAGGGATTTCCGCACAGAAAAAAAAGAGTATATTCCTTGAACCATCCCATAACCCGCAATGTGCTCCTACAGTCTGTTTACAGTAGTGTTTCTTGTCAATAAAATATTCTACACTCAGTAACACTCTGAACAGACCATAGAATATGTACACAAGTGCAGTGAACCAAGCGTTCTAACCATACATCAGAGGATACAGTGTTTGATTTTGTTTTATTTTTAAATATATATGCTACGCAGGGCGACTGATCACCTGTGAGAATTAACTACCGTTCGTTCATGGACACTCGCTTATACGGGGTTAAAATATTATTTAATAGTTCTAAAATCCTATGCTATTTTAAATGGAAATAATTAAAATAAATGGCAGTAAATATGGTCTCCTAGCCGATTACGGCCACGGCGGCCAGTCTCGTCGTATAGTGCAAATATGTGTGCGCATATACAGGTGCACTCTCTGTTCTCTCTCTCTCATAATCCGATAGGACGGTTAACCGACACGACCGGGAAGAGATCAGGCGCAGGGCCGACAGCGAGGCACGGGAGTTCAGACCCTAACTTCCAAACTCCGAGCTATTATTACGTATTTCTATAACCACTTTTTGACCCGACCCGGGCTTTAGATTCGGATTTTTGGCAGTAAATATATACAAGACACAAGTATGTCAATGAATATCAAACACTGTTCCATCACCACATACCTTCAAGTCACTCTCTAAAGTCTTATCAAAGAGGTTCTCATATTCCGCCTTGATACGGCCCAAGTCGATCTCAGAGCGGGTGGTTATGATCCTGACCAGGGTCTTATCTTCAGTGCCAGCGCCTTGCATGGCGTCCCTGAGCCGCTGAGCGAACCACGCCGGAGCATTCTGAACGCACTCCACTAGAAAAGAAAAAAGATAAGTGCATTACGTACCCTGATCTCGCTTTCCAGGGTCTTATCATATAATGTCTCGTATTCTCTCTTGATAGCTGCCAGATCTATCTCGGAGCGGCTGACGATGATGCGGATGAGGGTCCGGTCGTCTGTGCCGAGCCCCTGCATCGCGTGACGCAGGCGGGTTGCAAACCAGGCTGGCGCTGACTCCACACATTCAACTGCAATTTGATTTTTGGAGAAAAAGGGTTTGGGGATATATGGCATAGTGGAGGAATTAGTGTCATGTCCCTCCAATGCAGAAGGAGGATCCTCCGACCAGGCGAGATGATCATGCCTGACTGGCTAAGGCTCGATAGTTAATGGTACAAAGGTCACACAAATTAGTAATAACTCCGTTTTAAACGTGTTTTCGTCAGACGGTATTAAAATATATTTTTCGTTACAATCACGTTGGCCGGCTTTCAAATTATTACTACGTTCATCGTACTTAGATTAATATGTGTACGGATCTAAACGTCTGTCATAGCATAGTAAACTCACACCACGTATCAATACAGGATAGACAGAGACAGAGAGAGATAGGACGCTACTTTCCACGTTTCTTACTTTGACTGATTTCAAATAGTGTGCTTCTTTAGAATACTGCCAATCTGATCAGACCTATTTAGTCTTTCTTTCATTAATTCTTTCCCTCAACTAGCCAATAGTATATTAGACATTCGTATACGTACTTAGTGTAACATCTATACTAATATTATAAAGCTGAAGAGTTTGTTTGTTTGAACGCGCTAATCTCAGGAACCACTGGTCCGATTTGAAAAATTCTTTCAGCGTTGGATAGACCATTTATCGAGGAAGGCTATGGCTATAAATCATCACGCTGATACTAATAGGAGCGGAGCACCAATGAAGAATGTTTCAAAAACGGGGGAAATTTTATTCGCTACGGGCAATAGAAGGCGCAAACGAGGTTGCGTGGGTCAGCTAGTACAACATAAAGGTCGACAGAAAATGTTACAATAGCATTAACTGTCAGTTTCCGGCGCGCCTCGGCGTCACCGGCGAGATATGCGCTGAACACAATTGGCTCAATCTTGTCTCAGCTATATCGACCACTTAATTTGTAATGTACAAAGATGTCAGATGAAAGTCAATATAATTATTTTGAAGTTTCTCTCCGTGGGGTAGCCATACTACCGCACAAGTGCTTTCCACCTTTCTTATTAGAAAGGGAATCTCTTGCCCCCAGAGAAACGTTCAACTCATTTGTATTTATTAAGTAGTAGGTGACCTCGGAACCTGCCTGATTCTTGAGTAAAAGAAAATAATAATTGAAATACAAACTGGGTAAATTAACAGGCGTATTTAATAGATGATGTCTGCGAAAGATCTGGATGAACATAAACATGGAATTCCTTATCTGATGAGTCCCTCAGCCGCCTCATGGGATGTCCGTCATTGGGCGGCACCTCAGCTATTAGTCACCATATAATTAAAGCATAACTTTAAGACCAGTTAATCCATAGAGCAGTCACAGTGCCAGATCCCCATATCAATATGTAGATGTTCTAGATTGAATATCCAACCAGTTAAAACGAACAATATACCTATAGCTGACAGTCCATCTTTTAGTTCGCCGTCGATCTCCGCTTTGATGGCTTGCTCGATAGTACGTCCTGAGATCGCCTTGTACTCTTCGAAAATCTGACGCAGCTGAGCAAAGCTCTCGTGGGCTAGAATCTGTACCAGAAATTTAATTTGAATATAAATAATAAATAAATAAATATTTCGGACATCTAACACAACGCCATCTGGTCCCAAGCTAAGCAGAGCTTGTGTTATGGGTATTAGACGACTGATATGAATACATATATACTTCTTTTTTATAAATACATAGATTTTGTACGTAGAAAACACCCAAACTCCGAAACAAATATTTGTAGATTACACAAACACTAGGTCCGACCCAGGATTTGAACCCGAGACCTCAAGCACAGCAGTCGCAATCACTACCACTGCGCCACCGAGGCATAATATGATACGGATTTAGTTGGTTGAAAATTTGTGTCGGGTACAGTAATATGATCATTTAGGTTCGAGGTATAAAGAAGGTTTTTCAAGGTTTACCATCATCAACAGCCATTATTAGTTCAGTATTGGACACATGCCATTTTAGAAAAGAGTGCTGTTGTCCTTATCACCAAACCAGATGAAGATGAGGGTACAATACTCACTCTATTGAAGACTTCCTCGTCAGTTCCCCACTTGGCCTCTCCAGCGTCGAACAGCGCCTGAGCGTCCGCCTGGGCCTTCCCCACGTCTACCTGCCCCTCTTCGTCCCGAGCACCCTGACGGATCGACGACTATATGTCAACGGGTAGATATTGATCTTTGAGAGCCTTGGAGATTGTGTCAGACAATTTGGCTTCGAAAATATGTATTTTAGATAGTCATAATGAAATTATATATATAAGTATATTCATATTAATAGTACAAAATGTTGTGAATGCCTTTATCCCAAACCATAGACCAACACGTAGAGTAGCAGGCGTTTCTCTCTGTCAAAGTATAAGCGCAAATAGGTTTACTCATTATTACTTATTTGTGTGAAACTGACTATTTTGTTTTAACTGTTATGTGTATTCTTAGTAACAGGCGATTGTTGTTGTATGGGTGTCTGAAATGTGTATGTGTGAAGACTTCCCCCGCAAAGAATGGCAGACTGTTTTGTATCGGAAAAAGACCCTATGGCTACTTCTCTCCATATCGCGCGCCTGTGTGCTCTGTGTCCCAAACAAGGTTGGGATCGGCTTTAAGTCTATTATGATATGGTTGAATGTCGATCTTTTATTCGGAGCGACTGACATCAGACCTCCACAAGTCAAGTATGAGGCGATATCAAAGCTCTGAAGAATTAGAGCTCCAAAACATCTAACGGCAAGATTACGTAGCAAACCACGTTGTCTTGCCAGTCCCCAACCCGCACTCGGCCAGCGTGGGGACGTATGGCCTTAACTCTCTCCTGAGAGGAGACCGGAGCCCAGCAGTGGGACATTATGGGTTGTTGATATTTGAAAGTGTGGAATATTTAAATTGTATAGCAAATGTTTAATTGAGCCAAACTTTGTTATTTGCAATATTATTTTATTTTATCGTTGTGCTAACATGACTGTCACTATGATATAAGCTTTTGCAATTGGATAACAAATACGATAACAATTTGTTAAATTACTTTCACGAGTTCATTGACCAATGTAACGTTTTGGTATGTACTCGTATATTGATGATGAGAAAAACATCTACAACAAAGACCATATAAAATACTTTCTGTGAAGTCTTTCTGTTGCATGGATTTGTATTAAAGTTTCGCAGATGGATTATAACGTTGAAAAAACATATTGGTCACGAGTCACGACCCGTATTTGGAGACTAACTCGGTAGGTACATGAAAAATAAATGGTCTACTACAGTACTACAGTGTGTACTGTCTGTAGGTACTCCTTGGTTACACTTTCATTTCTAAGAACTCACTATACCAGCAAAATTCATATTTTTAACTTAAAAATAAAGAGGGTTCTCAATTCGACTATTTTTTTATGTTTGTTACCTCAGAACTTTCGACTGGGTGAACCGATTTTGATGATTATTTTTTATTTGAAAGCTGGTGCTTCCAATTTTGCTTTCATTGTATGTTAAGTTTTGTTTCATGAAAGCTCCCATTTTTTTATAGGATAGGGGGTAAACGAGCAGACATATCCCGCCGCCTATACACATCCGAAACACCAGAGGCGTCACAAGTGCGTTGTCGTGTGCGAACGCAAAGTAAAATTTTGATAAACCTTATCAGGTATTTATTATGTTGTCAGTTCCAGTTTTCAACATCTTCGACAATCGTTACTGGTAATCTAAACCCTGAAAATCGCCAACAGTATTTCTATAGAACTTTGTGAAGAACTCCTAGTATTTAGATTGCGAGTCCTGATGGCAGACGCTTTCGTAAAATATCGAAGTTCAGAATCACAATAGACTGAAAGCCGACCCCAATATAGTTATTTTTATATATCAGCCTACCAAAGTCTCTCTACTCTACCTGATTGAAAGCATGATCAGAATCGAAGAGAAGTAGCCACAATCATTGCGATATGTTATGATAGTTTGGGATAAAGATATATTATATGGCTGTACATGCCAACTGTTTTCTAACAATTCTTAATCATCGAAAACAATCTATATTTTCTTAATGGCAAAATGTCTGACTGTACACTCCAAGGCGACACGGTGTAGCGCAGAAGCGAAAGTAAAGGAAAGTTAATTGTGCCCGCAACTGACCCCGTGCTATTGTCCCAAACTTCATTTATTCATCCTAAGCCTATTGAATTCCATTGCTGGAGACAAGCTTCTCTTATTGCGCGCCACTTCAATCGATTTTACGCTTGTCCCAAACTAATTATGTAGAAAATTAATCTTCAATATGTCTATCTTAAAGGTCTCTCTTGTCACAAAATTTTGAAGTGAAACTACTTTTGAATTTTTTTTTTTCGTGTAATGCAATCTGTTTCGTACGAACATTTAGCATAGGGTTAGGAATTTATGCATTTAGTCTTGCAGCGTAGTCAGTCCAGCGACAAACGCCCTTTATGTTTAAAATCCCTATAAGTCTCTAGTGGACTTTCTTTTTAGCCTCTTGAATGTTGAAGTATCATTCATCAAGTGCGCAGTCAGTATGTTTGGATGGTTAGCTAGTCGATTCCTGTAGGACTTCATCGAGTGCTTGATTTCTTCTTGGACTGTTCTGATTTTAAGGTCGTGGTGCAATTGTTGGTTTGTTATAAACCATGGAGCGTCTGTGATTACTTTAGAATATAGGATGCAACGGAAAAAACGACAGGTAAGAGACACAAATACAGAAAGTCGCCTGTAATTAGTGAGCCAGAGCGAGAGCAAATGTCGGTCTCATTCTTTTGTCGATTTACTGAAGTTTCACTTCTATCGTGTATCGTATACAGTATCGATATAGTAAATCGCACAAACTTTTTTTTTAATGCTTTATGATAACAAGTTTGGTCACATTATCATGGTACAGTCAGTCTCAAAAAGAACCACAATTCATAAATTTCTTTTATAATATTTACATCTATTTGGCCATAAAATTGTAATCAAATACAGTAACAAAGTATTTACAGTAACTTTTTATTCGAAAATTTTAAAATTATGTAATCATATGGTTATATAATTATGTCCGACTGTACATTGTGTCAAATATCAAAATCTCACCGCCATTGTCCGATTTTGACACTTGCTATGGAGATCGTTTTTGATTTTTTCGAAAAACGGTCCCATTTCATGTCATCACGACGACGACTTGAAGACTCGAAGACTATAAATACTTGACATTGGCAGAAATAGCTGATCCGAGTGATACGGCTGGTTGCCATTTCATCAAAAAAAGAAGACACTTGCTATATGTTTACCAAAACCTAACGTCAAATCTATATCACTGTCATGTAGTATAGTTAAATAGAAGCAAAACGTGCAAAACAGTTTAGCCAAAGCGTTGTCTAATTACATACAAGTTTATATTATTACTTCTGTTATTTGTCTCCACTTTCATATAGAGTGGCATGCCATGCTACCTGATTTAGGATAGACTCTTCATCACTGATGACGTCAATGGTCATAGGGCTCTCTTAAAGTTTAAATAAACTATGAAATGAAGGTAGGGCAACACTACTTTTTAATGTAAATTTTAAAAGCTGGATTGCTAAATAAAAAAAAACTTTTTTTCTTCAATCTTCAATAGAAATCCAGCTTTCACACAACACAGCTATTATATTTATGTTATTTATGAAAGGAAGTGTTATCCTGTGTTACACCTAACATAATACTCACAGTCACAATGAGGGTAAGCAGACGCCGGAAGTCGCCAGACGTCTCCGAGCACATGTGTTCAGCCAACGGACGGTCGTACACTATACACAAATTATATCTAGTAAAAGATATGAGATAAAAAAATCTAATGCATATTGCGTTATCTATACTTAGAAAATAACGACGCATTAATCAAACTTCGTCCTTTGACCAATCAGGGTCTAAGAAATTTTTTGCTTTGAGTTTCGACAGAAAACATGGCAGCCTTTCAATAAACAATCGTATATGAGTTTTAACATAATCTACCATCTCATCTACTGTTTGAGAGACAACTACAGCACTATGATTTTAAGTTTCCTATAACGCACTTCCGTCCCTTTTCACGAAATTACTCCTACATTATATATTTCCTTTTTT
The DNA here is from genome assembly GCA_916048165.1 of Spilarctia lutea. Lineage (NCBI taxonomy): Eukaryota > Metazoa > Arthropoda > Insecta > Lepidoptera > Erebidae > Spilarctia > Spilarctia lutea. Next base: position 1,935,206 of record OU696480.1, read on the forward strand.
TTGTTATGGAGTATGTGGCAAGCGATTACCGCCGCCCATGGACACCCGTAACACCAGAGGCGTCACAGGTGCGTTGCCGGCCTTTGGGGGATGGGGAGAGGGATGGGGGTAGGGGTTGGGATATGGGCCTCCGGTATCCTCACTCACTCGGTGAAACACAGCGCAAGCGCTATTTCACACCGGTTTCCTGTGAGGCCGTGGTATGCACATGCATGCCGAAGTGTGACTCTCCTACGGTATAAAACGACTCACTAGAATCATAAACAAAATTCTCACTTCTCTCGTAAGCCTCAACGATGGCGGCAATCTCTGGCTTGGTCCTGGTGCACAGGATCTCCACAAGGGTGGCTTCGTCAGTGCCCATGCCCTCCATGCACTTGTTCAACTCCTTGCACAAGTACTCTTCGGGAGGCATCATCAGAGCTATTATCACGTCTTCGAAGTGTCCGCCTAATTCGGACTTCAGATCTTCTATAATGTCCTGTGTAAAATATGTCAGAAAATGAAAATTAAAATGCGTTTTTTTTATCTACCTGCAAAAAACAATGTGTGTTTTTAGAGACATATGTTCAAATGTGTACCTACACTTATGTTTATTTATTTCTTTGGTACGTTCCACAGTCCTAACAGTTGAATTTTTACATCTAACTTTCCAGATTAAGATAGGGCGTTATAAACTAGAGATAATTTAAAATTTCATTTATTTAATTATTTTAAGTATAACCTGATCTCATTAACCCCTCCCCCCCAGCTTAAGTGGGTACTGCGTCGTAGTTTCGTTATATAACGTTTAATAATTATAATAAAAAGAACAAAACTACTTTGTTTTTCTCGGCCTTGCCAGCTATATTACAAAATTAAGATCGATTTGCACATCACGTCATCAAAAGGTAATATTTCGTGGGAGTGTCCCTACGATGAATCATTCAAATAGGTGAATTAGTTCAAGAGGCCCGCGTAGTGGAGCAATTTTAACAAGACCCCATAGAAATCTACACGAAGTATGACGGAGATAACCTTGATAGCAAACTATACACGTAACTTTGATCTCTTCATGTTTTTTGTACTTTGTGTTTTGTTTGATATTTCAAGCATATTCTCGTTCACCAGGCGCCTGAATTAATTTTGAAAATCTGAAGAAAGTGTTTGTTTGGAAAGTAATAATCTGAAGAAGTACCTTTGCGAATTTAATGAAATCTTTCAGTTTTGAAAAGATCAATTATAGAAGGCTATATTTTAAATAAATAAATAAATAATTTTTTTTGGACATCTAACACACAACGCCATCTAGTCCCAAGCTAAGCAGAGCTTGTGTTATGGGTACTAGACAACTGATATGAATACATATATACTTTTTTTTTGTAAATACATACATATGATACATAGAAAACACCCAAACTCCGAAACAAATATTTGTAGATCACACAAACACTTGGTCCGACTCAGGATTTGAACCCGAGACCTCAAGCACAGCAGTCGCATTCACTACCACTGCGCCACCGAGGCAGTTAAATATAATTTGCTATATAACATCACGTTACGACCAATAGGGGCTAAGGAGTACCAAAAAATGGTGTACAAACGAAGTTAGGAATAATTTGAGCAAGTCCTGACCGTTTTCATGTAACCTGGAAAGGCCCAGTCCTCTAACAACACACCAATTGCTTCAATTTACTCCGCCTTTAAATGGCTTGTAATACAAGATGACCAAGTCATGGAAGAGAATTAGTCAACTTTTGAGAACTGAGTCATTATCGCGTAATGCCGCCCTTGACTGTATAATTATAATCAATCATTGATATGTACAAAAATTTGGTTTACTGTTTTTAAGTAGCGAAGGTAGTGTAGTTCTTTTTAAGTGTATTATTAAGGTGACGAGTATTAGTGAATGAATTTTTGCATATTGCAGTCGAAATAAGGTCCTACTCTATATTTCTTCTTATTATCTCTGGTCTGGTGTAATTCTTGGTGTCCAAATTATTATAAAACTGTTTTACTGTGTTCAATTATACGCAATTTAAGGTTACTGTTTATATTTCAATCATAAACACTAATAACGAGATTAACAACAACAACCAGCGGACAAGGAACGTGTGAGGAGGTATGTCCGTGTGCAGGCGGTTTAAGAATACAGAGAGACCTCTTCTCATCCCATGTGTGTCGTAAAAGGCGACTAAGGGAAAAAACTACGCAGAACAACATCACTACAAAGAGAAGGAAAACATGCAACATACCTTTTTTTTTATCTGTGGAAACCCGCCGGGGTTTGCGGCAGATGGTGTGTCGGAATCGGACCGACTAAAACCACATAGCGAGCCACTCTGCGCCTTAGAAGGGAGGGGTCGGAGAACTGCTGTTATTAACACGACCGGACTCATGGAACATATTCTATACCAACTCATCTGGCCAGCGTGGTATATTAAGACAAAACCTTCCTTCTAATGAGAAGTTTATGTCCAGCAGTGGACTGTTAAACGTTGATGTTGATGATCCTTTTTGGCGAGAATTACGCGAACGTAGGAGGAGTATGAAATTAGGCACAGTTAAAGTGTATACGGAGGAGGAGTACAGAGTGCAAAAAGAAACCGTGGGAGAACTATGCTTCAGCATGAATGGGTCGGCTCGACCGGAGTGATACCACGGCCTCACAGAAAACCGGTGTGAAATAGCGTTTGCGCTGTGTTTCACCGAGTGAGTGAGGATACCGGAGGATAATTACTGTGCCACAGGCCCAGGCTCCGTGTATAGATTCAGATATAATAATTTATTGTTTCTTCTAAGTATGTGTACCAACTAACGTATAAGTAATTATGGAAATGATACAAGTTTCGTAACGACTATCAAACAATTACACTAATGCAGTAGATAGTTGTCACGCAAGGACATTTCACTGCGCCCACTAATATAAAACATCCTTAATTCCTATTAATATCAGCTAAAAATAATTCTTTTATTTTATGTTTATTTTTATAATCTAGTTCACAGTAGTTTTAAGATTACTTCTCTGAATACGAATCCTTAGGTATAATAACGCAGACTTACTTCTACGGGTGTTTCAGTAATGAAGGAATTTCGAATTGTCATAATTTTAAAGATTTCTCAACACGGTTTGTGGTCAGAAGTTAATTGATAGAAATTTCCACATAAACGAAATATTCTCTGTATATGCATACGTGTAAGAGTGTATGAGAGTGCGTGTTTTTTTTTTTTTTTATACTTGAGCTTCCAAAATGACTCTACCCTGCCTGATGGCAAGCACCAGCAGAATCCAAGAGTGGTGGTCACCATCCTCAATGGAAACAAGGACAGTGCAGCATGGCGACCAGCACTATGGCGGCCTAGTGAGATGCTTTTTCGCGCCCCGCTTAAAGGACCCGGGATCATAGTAGGACGGAAACACGTGTAGGTATGTGAAAAACGACCGACAGTAAGCATACATTTTGTTTGTTAAAGGATTTTATAGTTATCAATCTAGAAATGAACTTACCCTTCCATATTCATGGGTAAAAGCTTGGGAAATGGCCTGACGCTGCTCATTGTTGCGTGTGGTGAGTATATCAATAATGGCCTGCTCGTCAGTACCGAAGCCCTTCATAGCAGCCCGCAGAGCGGCCGCGTCCTCCGCCGCGTTGAAGTTTTGTACGCCGAAAACGGTAGGATCACGCTGTTGAAAATTACTTAAGTATATATTAAGGGTTTTAATATTAACTAAACTATTACTTTTATATTTTACATAATAAAGCCGTGTTATAGATGCAGTAAGCTACTGTTCAACTTGAAGATAAAACTGAAACAAAATCTATGTACACCTGTTTACGAAAATTATGCGAACGGAGATGTATGAAATTTGGCAAAGTTAAAGTTTTAATGGAGCAGAAATGCAGACAGCTAAAACTAGCAAGATAGAAGTCCTTGATTGATAGAGTCCAATATGAATTATAGCTCTGCTCATATTTATAGATGTATAAACATACATTATATGCTCATTATTCATTAGAAACACACCAAGAACCCCAAATTGGATGTTTACATCGTTGTATCTGCTTACTGTTTTAGGAGCCTGCCAAAGTGACTTTACTCAGACTGATGGAAAGCATAAGTAATAAGAAATGCAGTATGGTGACCCACAGTATGGCAGCCTAGCGAGATGCGTTTTCACGTCCCGCTTACAGGACCCGGTAGGTTTTACTCTCGGCATAGGAAGCAAGAGCTGAGCCTTTTAGTTCGAGAGCGTATGCCTACCACCCTAAAATGGTGAGTATCAAGGCCCGCACTTGTTGTTGTGTAGAGGAAGGGGGGTGGGGCCAGTAGGAAGACCTCGTTACAACACTCTCCGTAATGGTGATGGTGGACTGCATTAAAGGTGACATCTCTCCGAAACTGCAGAGGCTCAAGGGAATCGGTGTCTTCGGAACTGTCGATAATAAGGACTGCTCGCCGCTGCATCTCATCGAGAGAGCGTTACGTAAAATACATCGTGGATTCATCGTAAAGATGAGAACAGAACTCTACGTAGGAGTGAATCATCATAGAAAATAATATTAGTGATTAACACATTTTTTGGATTCACTGTTTTGCAGTTTGGTTGTTTAATTAAAATTGTGAACTCGTTCCGAATAAACTTTATCGTAGTATAGTATAGTAACTGTATCGTTGTTAAGGAATACTTTCGTGGTCCTTCTCCTAGTGATCAATTTTCAGGGGAAGAGGGTGGAAAAAGGGCGGGTACGCACAAGTTACTGGCGATGGTAATCACTTGCTATAAGGTTGCTCGTCTGTTTCCTTGCCCTCTACTTATATATATATAAATGTTATGTTGGTTTGTGTACGCTTCAAAAACTCAAAAAGTTCTGCACCGATCGAGCTGAAATTTTAGAATGATATATAATCCGCATCAAGGATTGTTTTTATCTAATTTTTGCATCAGTCACATATCCGCGATCGCGAAAATACACGAAAAAACCGACATAAACGCGGGCGGAGCCGCGGGCAACAGCTAGTTATATATAATATATGCCATATTTTTTAAAGGAAATCATAATTATTTAGTTTAGCTCTATATTTAGCCGAGTTTATAACTTTGCTTAACAGGGACTTTCTAAACGTTTTTCAAATTTTAATTAGGTACAAATTTTTATTTTTATAATTATGACAGACATAGAACTTGCAAATATTACGTGTTCTCTTCAACCCAAATTCGAGGGAATCTCTGCCTAACTTTCATTCTTTCATTTATTTAGAGTAGATGAGCTCAAAAATGTAGGAAACTAATTAGAATCTACTTCTAGGCATTTATAGGTCACCGTGCTATAAAAAGCTGTGTTCATATACTTTTATTACGTACTAAATCGGTCATTACTTCAAATAGTGCAGGTCAAGGTAATCCATCCCCTACGGCCTTAGTGACGCCATTTTAACTGCCCTTTCATACTATATACTGAACTAAAAGAAATGGATATATACTTACATGTAGGACCATTTTTCAAAGCTGACGTAGCAAATCGAAGAAAATAGACAAACTATCACAATATAAGGACAAAAATGTCAACACAATATCACTATGGATATCTGAAATTAAAATCAGTATTATCAGATACGCTGGTAACTAGAAATCAAAAAAATAATTACGAAAATCATAATTTTCACAATCACCTATAACGCCCGCTCGTAAACACTATTTCTTCACACTGACAGACAGCAGAGATTGTGACACTGACGTAAAACGTTGCAGATACCCTTTGACAGTTTGAGCAGTGTGACCCATTTTTTAAAAATAATTATAAATTATACCATTCTGATAATATTCAGTGTCCGTGAAAAAATTTTATGTACAGATCACAATTTGAAGAACAAAAGATGTAATGAATGACTGAATGTTTCGTTCACTAATATTTATATTACTAAGAGCTATTTTGTGTCTAAATTAAAGTTTGAGACCAATATGGAGTTCACCAACCTTTCATTAACAGTAATCTGCTGACTGGAGATTAATTTCAAAAGTATTTATTTTCTTTAATAACACAAAACAAATTGTTTTATTCAGAATTCGCTGCAACAAATAGAGAACTAATTCCCTGAAACATGCACGCATCTCCATGATGAGGGATCCCAGTGAATGTAAACCAATCAAAACTGAGACACTGAGAACATAAAACATACTCAATTGGTAGTCTGAATGAACATAGCTATTTAACCTGATGAAAGTAAAGATAAAGACGAAAATGGTACACATCTACTCCATAAGAAATCTATGAACTCTTTTCTTCTTCTTCCTATGGCGCGACAAACCTCTTCCACAATTTGTTTCCAGCGATCTTTATCCAGGGCAGTACGTCTCCAGTTGGTCTTCTTTCTTAGAGTAGCCAGGTCTTCCATAATACAGTCCCGCCACCGCTTCTTGGGCATACCACACATTCATTTTTGTTGAAGGGGCCCAGTTTGTGATGGCCTTTGTGGCTCTTGAGTCAGTCATTCTCTCAATGTGACCTGCCCACCGAAGTCTCTGCGCCTTACAGAACCGAACGATAGTTTCGTTGCCTATTAGATTAGAGATACGGTACACTCCATCGCTTTTTCTAACTGGTTCTGAGATCTTTCGCTCAAAGACTGCGAGCAGAATTTCTTATTCCAGGGTTAAAGTCTACAGGCCCTATTTCTCGTCTTATATATTATCAGCTTGGTTGCTCTGGTAATCAGCTTAGACGCTAATTATTTCTTGCATGTGTAAAAACACCCTTTACCCGCTAGGATTCTGAGACGTTTTTCATCCTCGATATTATTTTGGGCAGTGATAGTGGATCAAAGCTACTTCAACTCCCCAACAGCCTCAAACTTGTCCCCGTCAATATTTACATTTTCAAATACTTGAGGGCACCTAGAATCAATAGCGTATTTTGTCTTTGCCACTTTAATAGCCAGCCCAAAGTTGGCGGCGTGCTCCACTAACGATCGTAAATGCCTCGTAATGCCGAATTGTGTCCGACTTGTGAGCAGTATATCGTGGGCATACGCAGCAATCTGAGTGCTGTTGAAACCTAAAAGCCGTCGGAGCACACGCATAATACGACTATATGGTTAAGTTGAAGACCAGCTACGCAAGAGCATCCCCTTGCCGTATCCGTGTTAATATCAGGAGTTCTGAAGGGATGTTGTCTACACCGAGAGCTTTGTTGTTTTTCAAGGTCTTAATGGCCCTTTTCACTTCCTGCAGATTCGGAGGCTCAAAGGCCTGCTCTATATACTGATAGTATTGGCCTTCTTGTTCTTGGAGTCTGCATACATCAAATACTTATGTTTGTTTGTAGCTTTGTTCCTTCAGTGGCTGCCTGTAACAAAATCACTTTAGCCACATTCCGCCTCTCCAAAACCGCTTTAACTTCCTCGTCAAACCAGACCCCTTGTCTTTCCTTGCCCTATCTCTTTTCTGGCAGCTATTTCCATGAAGTTCTTTATTACTTCTCACTTCATGTTCTCTGTAGAAGACCCAGTAGTATTTAGACAGCTGAAATTCGAGGATATTTTCGACTATTTATCGTGCTGGGTAGTAGGCCCTACGACGATCCCTCCTTCTTTATCCGGGCTTGGGACCGTCAGTGAGCTAGAATAATTTAGCCCACAGGCGGAGTTTATCTCTCTCTTTTCTTCCATGCTTATGAATTCAAACGCTACAGCAAAAACTATATATGTATATTATTTACTCATTCTCCTATAAACTGAATATCTTTGAAATTTTAAGTAAGTAAAAATTGGACATGAACACATCTTTTCTCTATTGTACGATTGACTACTTTACTGTTATTTTGGTAAGATACGAGTATGGTGCCAACGCACAAAAGCGCCGGCAGCGTTACTCACCAGGCTAACATAACATCTATTGTTTAATAAAGTTGCGAAAGGCATATCCATTCGCTCATTTAGTGGCTCGCCGACTATAAGGAACAATACTGTGATGTGTATCTCATTAAAATCAATAGAACGGGCAGAATCGCCGGTGAAGAACTAAAACCGGTTTGGTGTGTCGACTTATATCTAAGTGAGTATGAATAAAACAATAATTAAGACACTTAAAAGTTTATTAAAATAGTATTAGACATTTACCTATACATGTAAATACACACATAAATAAGTTTCTATCAAATATTTCATAGTCAAAATGCTTATCAAATAAGACAGTTGTTTTTTTTTAATTTATGTTTAATTTTCACTTTGAAATCCATCAATTCAGCCTTCTGCAATCACCAAGTAAGTAACTTGGTTGCTTTCTTCCTTATGGCTACATTTCGCATTACCCTGTTTCATCCCGCAATTGATGGTAACAAAGAATTGGCCGAAAAAGAATATCTTTGCCAATTATATATTAATCAAAACCTTACAAAGTAGATTTATGAATTTAAAAAAAATAGCCAATGAAAGTTTTGAATGAAAATATTTGTTGTTCTGTTTTATTTATTAACTTTCTAGTGTGAACAGATGACAGTTCAAGAGAACATTCAAGTTCTGTTTGGCACAAAGGTGACAGTTACCTTTTAAACAATTTCCCTTGTTTAATAAACAAACTCATATTCGTTAAAACTTTGTCCTTTTGATATGATATTTTTGTATTTCTGTACTTATTTTTTTTTACATAAAGCATAGGAAATATGGAAAGAGGAATAGCAAGCAGAAACGAGTGGCAAAATACACATTTGACAGCTTTACTTTCGAAAACCACGTAATATTTTCTAAACATCTAAACAACTTAAGCTATGCTTAATTAAATCTTAATATTTATCTACGGAGTGGGATCAAAGTATATATAACACTGGTTTGCCAATAATATTGATGACTAAATATTCATATTTATAACAAAGTAATACACGATAATTGATTAAACATTTCTACTTTCCAACATACAAACAGATTAACTGATGGCTAAGCCAATACATGAATAGTTCTTAAAACATTGAGTCACTACCAACATTACACTAATGAAACCTTTTTTTGTTTTTTTTTTCGATTATTTTTACTTGCAACAATTGCTACTTTAAACACATACCAGTTGACATTAAAATTACATTTAAAACTGGAATATAATCTATTGAATTAGAGTGATCAATTGTTATATAAAAGTGTTGTAACTCGAAAAAAAAAAGAAAATGATCTGACATCTCACGCTACCTCGGGACAAGTCTAATTTCGAGCGACCTCATTGGTTTAAACTAATAAGCGAGCATTTCTCAGCTTCCTGATATACACTTCCGTCCCTTTTCGTTAAATCAGTTCCATAGATCGCAATAGAAGCGAGAGGAAAGATGTTACACGTCAAAAACATTTGTTACCGATATCAAGCCATTATTGTTACTTAATATTTAAATAAAATTTATCATACAATAAAAATAATTTTTATACAGAAAAAATCTTTATTGAGAATCGTTTTAGAAGTTGCTATATGTTGGCAATTTATTTAAATACGCACAGCAGTGTACAGAAATATATTAATAATTAGGCAAGCGAAATCAATAAGCGATTACATTGAACCAGACTTCGTCGCTAAATGCGTCTTAAATTGACGGACCATTGCAGTCTAACTTTGAATATTCTGTGACATTGTTAAAAAAAAAGCTGTTTCTTCATCATGTGCTTTACGTTATTTAATAAATTTACGGCTCAAAGATTTCATACGGTACACAAATAATTTTGAAACTTAAATCGGCAGTCCAATGGTAAAAATAAATGTAAGCACAAATAATAACACCCCAGATTATTTTTCCCACAGACTATATACCCCTATATATTATATGAGCAATATGATGAGAGGTATGAGTATTGCAATTGCTGCAATAGCAACAATGATCACCCACCGCTATCCGTCAGCTTCGAAAGGCACCGCCACCTGCGCAGGGTCGTTCCTGTGGGGGTGCCTATAGCAGGGTGCAAACTCGGAGTACAGTATTAACTCATGCAATGGCTGTAATCATAAATTTACTATTTTAAATCTCAAGACGTTTGTTTCAACCGAAAATAGGGTGGTGTCCGGTTTATTTTGATAGTCTCGGATGATAGTGGGTTAGACGAGGTACGAGACCTGGATTCGTTATTATGCATGAATGCGTTTATATGCAATTGGTCAGACAATTTCTATACACACATACATGGTTTATATATTATGTATGTATACATGTTCGAGAACTTATAGTAAGGAGAGCTACAAAAAAGAGAGAGAACAGAAGTCAATCTTCATAAAAGCGAGCTGAGCAACGCACACATAGACATCGTTCGCAAATATTGATCCATACAAAGCTGTTCAACTAATGAATGTTTAAATTAATAATGGCTTGCAAGTGTTTTCTACTATGTTACTGTAAAAACATAAGAACGCGAATATATTACCACTTTAAAAACACAATATTGAAATCGTTTGGGTTCACATTTGCTTGACTTCTGAACGCTAATTATTTTGTGGTTCTGCATAGTTTCTGACATGTCCCAATGTACTTTTTATGCATAAACATAATATTAAATAAAATAATTATATTTAACGGTAAACATTCACATGTGGTCTTCATATGTAAAATTACAGAATTATACTGTTGTAATTAGAATAACATATAATCGTGAAAAAGAGTACGCGCCCGTCTCCGTCCAGTGTCAATGTCGAGGCAACGCCCAACGCCAACTACTAAGTATTGCATTTGTTTTCATGTTAATGTTAAAATAAAATAATTTATTCGAACAAAAATCCATATATTTCTTTACAGTCTTTGGAACTAAATCTACTTAATCTACTATGAACTTAAATCTAACAGTGATATAACTTATGTAAATCGGTCAACTTACTCAGTCTAGGAATTGGAAAACGGACTGTTGTATATACACCCACCATAATATGTTGTATTGTCTTTATGCTTTGACACAAATAGATTCCCTGTGTGTAACTAAATATACGTACATATAAAATAAACGGCAACACGCATAAAGGTTGGACCGATTACGGTAATTCTTTCAGTATTAGATAGACTATTTCTTCAGGAAGGCTATAAAATATACCGCTAAGACCAAAATAAAAATGTTGCAAATATTTTTTTGAGAGCAATGGACGGAGTTGCGTGTTTAAGCTAGTAGTATATGAGATGACATTGACATTTCATTCACCATCTGAAGTTTAACTGTAGCACCACGCACTCATTGGACAAATAAAAAATGGCGCGCTTTTTCAGGTTCCTGTTTCATACTGCCGTCCGCTTTTCACGAATCACTAACAGATCACAGGAAAACTAAATATATTTTACAAATCAAATTACTTAAACAAAATTTATCTGTCTAAGGCCTACCCTACTATTATATAAACTTCAAATTGCATTGAATTAAAATGAATAAACCTAATTTTGGCACTTATCATATGTTATACTGCGACTCATTTTTTTATCTGTCAATGAATTAAATTTTCTACTTTTAATCAAATGAAACAGTTTAAAACCTATGACACGATTACTAAACAACTTTTGATAACGTTAAATAGCCTATGTCATTCGGGCCATTATTAATTATTACTAATCATTGACAAGTCATTCGTTAAGATCGGTTCAAGAAGCTAGTCCATACAAACATACACAGACTGCCAAAACTAACCTAAAAAAAAAACATTCATTTTGACGTCGCCATAGTCTGGTAAAAATTGTTTATTTAAAAAAAAATTAGAATCGTATATTGAAGATGGTTGATGGTTGTCAATAGTTCGTTACAAATCCATTAATAATATATCCGTGGGAGAGGTTTTTTTCCGTGGGAGAGCCACGCTTCGGCATGAATGGGCCGGCTCGACCGGAGTGATACCACGGCCTCACAGAAAACCGGTGTGAAATAGCGCTTGCGCTGTGTTTCACCGAGTGAGTCAGGATACCGGAGGCCCATATCCCAACCCCTCCCCAATTCCCTCTCCCCATCCCCCAAAGGTCGGCAACGCATTTGTGACGCTTTTGGTGTTGCGGGTGTCCATGGGCGGCGGTAATCGCTTACCATCAGGTGATGCGTCTGCTCGTTTGCCCCTTATTCAATAAAAAAAAATTCATCATTCGCATCAAGTTGTGTAGCCGGTCGCCTTACGGAATGGTCAAATTTGTCTCCATCAAGCTCGTTTACCACTTGTTTACTCTTAAATGTTGGTTTATCATTCTTTTCTCAGCTATTGCACTGTCTACTATGAGATGAGGAGTTACTTTACAATTATTATTTTTAATTATACCACCAAACATACAAAGACAGGCACGGCAACAAAATAATGAGTATTTAACTACCCCTCAATTAACATCACAATATTTTACAACATTACTTGCACTATATTATACAAATTTATTTTTCCGGTGTCATATTTATCAGACTGTTATTTTATAGCAGTATTATTATATTATTTTTTATAATATGTCACACCATTTTACGAATTCACGGTGAAACAAAAAATAATAATAAAAAACTACTAATATGGTAACTTATATAAAAACCCTTGAACCGTCGACTATTTATATTCAAAAACGTTCATTTTCCCCACTTTTAAAATCAAGACGAGCCGTGTCACGGCATAATTATCCTTAAAAGTAAAAAAAATAAATTATAATATCACTAAATCTGTCATCATCGTTGTTGTGTTATCCCGCCATTAGACGGAGGTCTTGACGTCACTGATCGTCATATAACCGTGATATGACGTCACTATACCGTAATATTTTCGGGGCGATTTCGCTATCCAACAGTTTCCTCTTCAATCTCGTCACTTGGAGCTGGGAAAGAGACAGCAAGAGTTACACATAATCATACTGTTCTGCAAGCGTTAAACCATCACAAGCTATTTATAAAAAATGAGATTATTTCGAGTAAATACACAAATATGTCTGAAATAATAATAAAAAAATTAAGCACAGATAACACAGTCTTCAAAATCAAGTGTTGCATGCTTAAAAAATTCAAATAAAAAAAAATTCATGCTTAGTGAAACACTTAAAAAGTATGTTGTTTTTTTCCTCAAGTGCCTTTCGTCATTTGCGAAGTACATTTTACGAAACAAAACTTAAATAAAAAGTAAGTAACTGTCATTTACTATACGGCCGACGTATCTAGGCGAGTCTAAACATAGGCTTTCCGAACTTTAGCACATATACACTCGTGAAGAAAACTGTTAGTATTTTTTTTATACAGGGTCTGTCGTAAATAATGGATAAGTCGTAAACTGGAGTTGGTCCGGCTATGAGACTATTAGAAAATCGTATCTTTTTGCCAGGGTTTCTAACCGTATGGAAATGGCGTAGACTTTTATGTTTTTTTAAAATTTCGCTACTCTTTGCATTCATTCCGTTGCCATTTCGTTAAATTTAGGTATTTCTGTGTCATTTTTTTTGTATTATAGTCTTGAAGATGTGTATTATTTAGTTTTAGTACTGTTTTAGGCGTTTTTAACGTTGGTCATTTTCAAAATTGTCATTTTAAGATTTTTTATGTTTTTGTTTTACTTAGGGTCAACTTTTGATCATTTACTGTGTAAAAAAAAAGTACGGCGCTATAGCTGCCCATGATCTTAATAAATTATCTAGTATGTGTAGATTCTAAAAAGGTATAACAATGCATACTTCACAAGTAATATTAAGCTACATGAGCGAGATCAATATCAAGGTGAGAAAATATTTTTTTCATGTAATGTTGTAAATGGTTATAAAACTTCGTCATAATGATTTATTTCTGCCAAGATTCTTTACACAAACACTATGGGGTCACTATTAAGGATATTCAAAAGAAAACTAGGTTGTTTTAGTACGTAAAAATATTTATTCAACAACTTAAACTAAATGTTCGAAGTGTCCTCCGCCGGCAGCTATGCACGCTCTACATCGCCTAATAAACGATCGCTTAATCCGGCGCACATAACCGGCTTCTTCAATTTTTCTCGCTGCTACTTGAATGCGCGCACGCAACTCTTCTACATCCTGTGTACAGATTTTTGAGGTATACCGGTGCGCCTTGAAATTACACTTATGGACGTACCAGGGTCTTCTGCAACTATTTCCAGTACTTCGGCTGCACTGTGGCGTTGTGGTCGTCCTTCACTCGCCCCGCCTACGCCGGTCCCAGGAAATCGTCCTTCCAAAAATGTGTTGTGCACTCTTATGAAGACACGATAGTCAGGATGCCGGGCATTTGGATATTTTTCCTGATAAACTCTAGCAGCTCTATTGGCGTTGCCATCACATAAACCATAAATGTAATGCATGTTTACGTATTCGGCCGGCGTGTATTGTTGAGGCATGATATACAAAATTTTCCAAAATAACACGTGCAATCGATAGCACAACACGATGCCCATAAATGAGAGCTGAGTTGTCAATATCACCAGGTTAACAAGTCCAAATCACAAAGAAAATCTAAGTCCGATATTAGAAAGCAGTAACAAATTGACGACAGTAATGAAAACGAGAACACATGCGATGGTCAAAATCACACTGAGAGATGTATCAGGAGTGCGCCCTAGCTAAACGCATGCTAACCTTTTCACACATCGTGAGTGTGAAAGGGACGGTGCATCATGCAGTGTGCCTAGTAACAATGTCCTTTTCACGCGGGGAGACCCTTTGTATTGCTGTCTTTGTTCATTTTTTTACCTGATGATCCTTTTTACGAATAAACTTGTAACATGTTTGTCGCATGTAACTATTAGAGCACATCAATTTTAAAATTAAACACCTTTATGAAATGAGGAGGCATGAAATTTTTTTGACAAAAAACTACCTAGTTTTCTTTGAATATCCTTAATAGTGGCCCCATAGTGTTTGTGTAAAGAATCTTGGCAGAAATAAATCATTATGACGAAGTTTTATAACCATTTACAACATTACATGAAAAAAATATTTTCTCACCTTGATATTGATCTCGCTCATGTAGCTTAATATTACTTGTGAAGTATGCATTGTTATACCTTTTTAGAATCTACACATACTAGATAATTTATTAAGATCATGGGCAGCTATAGCGCCGTACTTTTTTTTTACACAGTAAATGATCAAAAGTTGACCCTAAGTAAAACAAAAACATAAAAAATCTTAAAATGACAATTTTGAAAATGACCAACGTTAAAAACGCCTAAAACAGTACTAAAACTAAATAATACACATCTTCAAGACTATAATACAAAAAAAATGACACAGAAATACCTAAATTTAACAAAATGGCAACGGAATGAATGCAAAGAGTAGCGAAATTTTAAAAAAACATAAAAGTCTACGCCATTTCCATACGGTTAGAAACCCTGGCAAAAAGATACGATTTTCTAATAGTCTCATAGCCGGACCAACTCCAGTTTACGACTTATCCATTATTTACGACAGACCCTGTATACCAATGTGCGAATAAAATTTCCCTAATACAGTGTCCAATTAGTACAAATCAAATAAATATACAAAAAACTATGAAAATAATTATTGCGTAACCGTCTACGCGAAGTTCGGACTCGCCAAATATACGTCGGCCGTACAGTAGACATAACCATCTCTCAAACTTCTTACAATGGTTTAACGTTTACAGACCAGTACTTAGTGATTAGTGATGTGCCGGATATACGTATCCGAATCGAAACGGATCTTGGATTAATGTCCTACATTAAACGACTCAGGACAACATTTTGTGGATCATACATAGTGGTTTACCACTAGGCCAACCGTACAGTCAAATAATTAACTCATCAAGTTAACTACCAAAGTTGCTGCTGTAACATTTAAGTTTAAAATAAGACAAAACCGTTGCTTAATGTTAAATAGCGTTTATGAATAAGATTGATGTCTAAGATAAGACACTCAATATAAATAATTGGTCAATAATTAAAAAAATCGAAAGATATCGTGTGGATCCTTTCAAAATTAGAAATGGAAAAACATAAAATTCGTATCCGCGGAACGAGACACTAATGATCCGTTTGTGTATACGGGTTATTACGGGTCCGGCACATCACTATTTGTACTCATGCAATAATTACCTTCCAATCCTCGTATGTTATGATCTTGAGAAGCAAACCAGTGGTTAAACTTTATTCGCAAATGTTTAAAGCATGCTTATTAGTATCCATCCTCCCTTACTTGTAATTTGGTTTTACTTTGAACTCAATATATTTTAGTCCATAAAGAAATGCCATTCACAATACTTTTTTTAATTAAAATAGAAGTATTTTTTTTTTGTTTTATAGTGTTTTAAAGTTATATTGGTTTTTTACTTGCATAAGTTAAGGATTTTTATGGAAAATTATTGAAAATATTTTATGATTAATAATATACTAAATTAATATAACGTAAGTATATTATCATAGTATAATTTTAGAATCCCATTAAACTCTTATTAAAACAAAATTAATCGTTGCAATCTTGTCACTTTAAAACCACTTATGTACACATTGTTTTGCTTACAAACACGAAAGAAAATATTTTTAGGATTAAAAAAAAATTAGTGTAAGTTTAACGTCACGTATTCTTAACATCGTCCCTGATTGTCTGTACATCATAACTCCTAAAAAGATTGTCCGCTTTTTAATCAAGTATTCTTAGTTATAACAATAAAATGTTCATCTCCCCATCTCGGCAAGAGTATTGTTGCCCTTCGATATTTTAATGCAAAAGTCGTTTTAATCCGCAAGAGTATAAAGTAAATTGAATTTAGAACATCGTGTTCACTAACTTTGTGAATTAAAAAAATACACTCAACTTAAGTAACTGTATTTATATAAGCAACGTTACTTTAAATTTTTTCTTATTTATAACATAGTGTATATGGCGACTTCCACATACAACACAATAGTAACCTACTACAGCGCCATCTACCGAAGATACACTGAACTACGAAGTAACGCACTACGCGGAGTAACTACCAATCCTGAATCGCGCAATGGAAGTTCGCGCACCGATTATCATATACACAACATCCCAACATCAATTGCCCGCCACCTCGCCTGGTCGGAGGATCTTCCCTTTGTGTTGGAAGGACATGATACCCGTTCCCCCACATGTATATTTTCCTTTATAATGTATGCGCCAACAGACCGGCGGTAGAGTGAGCCGCTGGGCGAGATTCAATTTACTACCACCCTCCACAACTGCCGAAATTGTTATTTATCGTGCCTCCAGTACAAACATGACATAACAACCAAGGAAACTGTAAGTGATTAGCAGAGAAGTAAAAGTCACCTTTTAACCCCTATTATTGCCACAAAATGCATTACAAGTTAATTATGTTATTGAAAACATGGTGGATAACCTTATCATACATAACTTGGTTCTGATTAAAATAAGTTATAAATAAATGCTAGATGATATCATGAAGTCGGATTGTGTTTGTCTTAGGTTAGTGATTAATCGAAGATAGTATAGTTTGCGAACATGTTAGATTTTATACTCTTTTTTTATGGTAGAAGAGGGCGAACGAGCAGACGAGTCACCTGATTGTAAGCAATCACCGTCGCTCATAGATACGTGCAACACAAGACTCGCGTGTGTATCAAGGGTCAGTTAAGTGTGTTGCCGCCCTTGGGGGCCCAGAATTGAAAATTGGAGTTGGGGCCCCGGTACTGACGCTGTGAAAAGCAACGAAACAATCGCCTTAACAGCGGTTTTCTATGAGGTGGTGGACTACAGTCAAGCCGGCCTAATTGTGGTCCAACAAGGCCCATCGCGGATTAAATCTACCTAGACTATGGGTATTTTGTCAAAGCACATCTAAATAAGTATAATAATATCACCGATCTTATTTTGATTCTGTAGGACAAGAGAGAAATTTGACCTTCATTACAAAAAAAACTTAACGTTGAATTACCGGACAAAGGATAATCTAAAAATATTGATAATATATTTCCTGTTCTCATACTATTATAGGGTTAAAATAGAAAAGAGCAGCTTTAAACTTTAATTAATATTTAACAAACTATTAGGGCCCCGTTTATAAACAAAAATCTAAGCCACATAACGTCAAACGTCTAACATAACGTCTAATTTTAATATGATAACTTATGCTCTACTGCTTGTAAGGGTTTTTTTGAGATTGCCAGTTTTCGTACATATTCTAAATGTGACCACGACCCGTTAATAAGTCTCGCTATACAACAAAAATAAAATTGTAAATAGGTTTAATATCACTATTGGTACAATACCAATAGACAATTTGGTTCCAAACAGGGAAACATTTTGAAAATATTTGTTGAAGGTTAATTTAGATACAAGTCTACAGTGAATAATTGAATATGAATAATGAATTCGTTTCTTACAACTGTGTTATAAAGCAACCCAAGCGTGTTGTTAACTATGTTTGCGTTCACAAATGCAATGCTTAGTATTTCCCGCTTAAAATGTGCACGCACGTTCGTACGATCGCTTGTACGCACGATCTAACGCTAGAAGGATCCACGCATCGTCGCTCGCACGAACGATAGCCCGCGCGATCATTAGAGCGATCGATCGCACGATCGATATAAACATTGTACGTTTGACTTTGGGCTCGTACTCATCGCTCAAAACAAAGCATTCACACGTGTTCAAGCCTTGTATAATAGTTGATAATATAATATGTAAAACTATGAATAGAGCCAAGAATAAGTATTTTTTAACAGAACTTACTATATTACTACACGCATTTTTGATTTGCATTCTCCTTGATTCAGCAACAGCCAACATTTCCTTTCTTCGTTCATCTGCGATGCAACCTGTAAAGAAATATTAAAGACATTTATTTATGTCTTACAACAAACTATACCACGAAAGAAAAAAAATTAAAGTTCGAAGAACCTATTAAAGGCATAAAGAGATATATCACGACAGTAGACCGACTAATTAACGAAGATATTAATTATTTACTAATAGCAAAATGCTCTTAAACTAAGGATGCATAGCAAAAAATTATAAGACGAAAATATTATTATTAAAATAAATAATAATTGACTGCCTCGGTGGCGTAGTGGTAGCGTGTGCGACTGCTAAGCTTGAGGTCTCGGGTTCGATTCCCGGGTCGGACCAAATGTTTGTATGATCTGCAAATATTTGTTTCGGAGTTTGGGTGTTTTCTATGTATAATATGTATGTATTTACAAAAAAAAGTGTATAAGTAAGTATATCAGTTGTCTAGTACCCATAACACAAGCTCTGCTTAGCTTGGGACTAGATGGCGTTGTCTGTTAGATGTCCGGAATATTTATTTATTTTATTTATTTATGTTTTGAATTCACAAAGTTAGTGTACACGATGTTCTAAATTCAATTTACTTTATCTTCTGGCGGATTAAAACGGCTTTTGCATTCAAATATCGAAGGGTAAAAATACTCTTTACGAGATGGGGAAAAAAAAAACTTTTTTGTACAGTGTCATCAATGAACACAGGTATTGTAATGAATTAAAAAGTTCGATATCTAAACGCAAAAATTTACGTTCTATTGCTTTTGGTTTACTAAACACTCCTTGATCAAACGTGTTGACCTTTGACCTTGAACAAGGTTTCCTGTTCTTCAGTGATGTCATCCTGCATCATATGCACCCTAAGTCGACTTTAACGACACGGGATAAAGATGGCAACTCCATATTCTTAATTTTTACCACACGCATAGGTTTTTGTTATGGGATCGGGGCAAGAGTTGACGGATCGCCTAATGGTAATCGAATACCGCCGCCCATCAAGATACAGCAGAGCAACACCAGAAGCGTCACAAGTGCGTTGCCAACCTTTTCAGGAGTTCGCTTTTTTCTTGAATGTTTGAAGGTCGTATTGGTCCGGGAATACCTCGGGCGGCAGTTTCGAGAAAAGCGCATATTTGTGGACCGCCAACTGTTTAAATGATAGGGAATGTTTTCTATAATGTAGAGAATCGATACAAAACACGGAAAATCACTGTACACAAAAAATATCACCTCAAAGATAATAGAGGGTAACATTGAATCGACGTTGTTTACACTTATTTCGCTCAAACTTTGGAATCAAGTAAGATTAACCTTTGAGGGCACTCTATTATCTATGGATATTTAATTACTTGCTTTGGCCGACTGACTGATTCATCAACACAGTCTCGCTGGGGCTACAAACTTTTTGGTATTTTACTCATAAGAGGGTAACATAATCGATGTAAGATTATTTATTATGAATGTTCGTCATTTTTAAAGTTGCTTCCATTTTGTAAATGTAAACTTGAAAGATTGTGAGGATAGATTTCTGCAATGATATTTGTTAATCATGTCATGCTATATCTAGTACCTAGATGAGATTAGACCTGGATAAACTATTTTCTCTGGGACTCTCGGAGGACCGGTATATCATTTAAATCCCGCGGCCTACCACAGTAGTCGGGACGAGCTCTAGGCACGCATCGGCGGCTTCTGGAGTCCCCCCTGCTGTACCCCACGACTGCGTACCCCACGAAGTCAGGACGCTGTCACGCCTCACTCCGTTCTACTCAGTAAGACGACACCGCTCCGACCGCACCGGGGCAGCGGGGTGTCACCTGTCTCGGGTCGTTTGCAGCGGTCAAATCTCTCTTAGATGTGGCCCCGCAGAGACCCTTAGGCAACGATTGGACAGCTAACGACCTCTACCGAGTTACTTCATATACTGGCCCACCTGGTTTTAGACTTGAATAAACCTAGCTTTGATCGATTTTTGGACCCGAAAACCCTGCATTTAACCCCTAAATTTCTTAAAAATCTTTGCAGCCATATATATATGTATAAATATATTTGTATACACTACATATATTTACTATATATTTATACGTGAAGCAACAGTTAATGCTAATGTACAGTTAAAGTTTCTATAAAGAAGTGCAGAAGCTAAAAAAATATTATGTCGACTTTGATAGACTAGGAGCCAACTGGTCGCATATAATATTTCTAAACAAAGCCATAAATCGCTCCTAGACTCAACAAATGATTGTTCATAACAAAGTCCTAAATGGAACCGATAACCTCTAGCGTAACAGTATGCGTACTGTACTGATACAGTAACAAATATTGCATTAAATACAATAAATATTATATGTAATCTTCAGAATATTATATTACTAAGAACACAATTTGGCGTTTACGATAACACATGACATTCCAACATTAAGTGATCGAATGACAGCTGTGAATGGACCGTTCGATAAAATAGTTACTCATTTATGTCTGTTATGTTATGTCTGACTTTAACATAAACATAATTAACATAGATTACATTTGTTTTCATAACATATTTGTATCTTATTAACAAATTTTTGTGACAAAAATAGCAGTAATATTATCGATTCGAAGTATTTTAAAGTGTATTGTTTGTGTATGTTCATACCCGTGTCTTTTGAGGTAGGTCTGAAACAAGCTTGTTAATGTAAAGGTAAAGGAGTATAGAGTCTTTGGAACGAAGTTCCTTATCGCGCGTTGCGAAAGGGGCTAGACGGAAAAAATTAAGACGAAAAGTTGTAACGACACTTTTTGCTGCCGTACGGCATGCGTTTGTTTCTCTGTCTGTCTCTCTCTCTCTCTCTCTCTCTCTCTCTCTCTCTCTCTCTCTCTATCTCTCTCTCTCTTATAGAAAGCAAGCCAGATATTTTCGTTTCATCTTTCTATTTCGAACTTCGTTCCATTCGGGTGTCCCTCTCAAGATTTTTTTTTAAACCAACCTTACTGATTCTACTACAATTTTAGTAAATCATCGCGGAGTCGAACTATTACAGTAGTATCTCATAATCTCAGCAAAATATTACTAGGTTATTGCAAATTTTGTCTAATTCATACGAATTAAAATTTGCCTGCAAAGCTATCTAAAACTTCTAAACGTTCCTAATGTTATTCAGTAAAATTATAAAAAATCCTAACCTTTTGAAGGACTAACCAAGTACTTAGTTAATATAGAATTGAAACAATTGAAACGTCTTTCGTAACGTTAGCTAAAATTAACCAATTCACATTTTTATAACATTACTAGCTGACCCTCGCAACCTCGTTTACGTCTACTATTGCCCGTAGCGTAATAATTATCCCCCGATTTTTAAACATTCTTCATTGGGACTCCGCTCCTATTGGTTTTAGCGTGATGATATATATATATATATATATCCAACACGGAATTATGTTTATAAATCGGACCAGTGGTTCGTCATATTAGCGCGTTCAAACAAACAAACAAACTCTTCAGCTTTATTATATTACTCGTAGTATAGATTTTAAAAACATAAATACTCACTCTCATTAGGTAACAGCATCCAGAAGTTATTCTTCATCTTCGCCTTGAGCCCAGGTGGCAGATGCAGATCATCAGGGGTGGAAGCACCCAGGACCTTCGCCGCAGACACTAGCAGGGAGGCTTGCCACGATCCAGCGTAGATGAGACGCATAGACGACTGAGCGGCAGTAGAAGATATCATAGGGAAGAGAGTAAGAGTTGGATGACGGCGCAGGTTGTAGAAAGATATTCCTGGAGGAAGAAAAAATGAGATAAGAGAATGAAATGTTCGTTTTATAACTAGCTCTTGACTGTGGTTCTGCCCGTGTATACGTCGGTGATCGCGGTGTCGCCTTTTCCATTAGTTATGTCAAAAACCAGAACGTAACTCACCTCGTGACTGCCTGTTGAGGAAAAACTCCAAAGTTCCCCTCCAGAGATCCACCTTGACACCAATGACAGTGCCCTTGCAGAACCCAGGCCCGTCTCTGGTGATCGTGTCGTTGTGACGCACCACACCGGTGTAGGAGAGGCCGTAGGACTCGCCATCTTGCCCCAGCAGAGATGTGAAGCGATAGCGGGATGAGGTGGTATCCACTTTGTCTGTACCGATCCCGATCATCTGTTGAAAAATATTATTAAAAAGTCGAACCATTAAAAAACGTGTACCCTATTTGATGGAACAGCATGAGAATCACACTAACAATGTAAAGGTGAATGTAAATTTGTTTGTTTCGCTTTCAGGCGAAAACTACTTAACCGATCATCACGAAACTGTACACATATTCTTGGAGGTATTAGAAGTAACATAGGACACTTTTTATTTAATGCGAGCGAAAGTTTTTTTTGCGAAACTAATGGTTAACGCAGAGCACGGAATGAAATCTTTCAGAAGGAATTATTTTCCTCCGTTTTCGCAACATATTTCATTGATACGCCGCTCCATTTGGTCGCAGTGTGATGATATATAGCATATAGGTGACGATAACTGCGCTTTTATGTATATTTTTAAATCGGACTAGTTTTTCATGACAGCGCTTTCAGACAAACAAACGCTTTAGTTTTAGTAACTTTAAAAAAATCTTTGGCATAAATTCAAAACACAAAGATTCTCCACACATCTTATTCTCGTACGTTCACGTTCTAGAGAAAATATCGCAATGCCAAACACTTTTTTAGTTAAGTATTTTAAAATAGTATGATTTAGTTACGTATTATGCAAGCATTATGCCAACAAGATGACATTCTGAAAGTGTATTAAAAAAAACTAGTTCTCGCTTGATGTTCGAAATTCGACCGTATATATATATGTATACGTGTGTTCGTGGCTAACTTCGTCGTTTATGAACCGATTTTAAGGATTCTTTTTAATGGAAAGGAGACATCCCAACGGTGGTACCATGTGGAGAACACTAGGATGATGGTATCAAAGAGAAATCGAGGGTAACCTTCGAAATTCGTAGAGGCAACTAGTGCATTTGTTATTTTTCTTATTTGAAAGCTGGTGCTTTCCGTGTGGTCCCATTTCAATCTGGTCGTTCTTGAAGTCGGTATTTTTTTACTTGTGTTAACCCTTTATCATTCTACACTCCGGCTCAATATAAACTTTACCCGAGCCAGATTCCATCCTCCTCTGTTTGCGTTTTTGTAAAAAGGGGGTATAAAAATTTTGCTTCATGTATTAATATACATATAACGGCGTTAACCGCGGTACGACAATAACCGCGGAGTTTAGCTAGTATTTTTTTTTCCATTTTTATCTGTCTGGCTGTTTGTGCCAGCTAATCTCTGGAATGGCTAGACCGATTTTGACGGGACTTTCACTGGTAGGTGTGGTCGAAGAACAAATCTTAATTAACAAACGATCGCAATTATATGGAATATTCCATTTTCAAACGACTTTACAAACCTAAGTACATGAAACGGACACAGCGACTCAGAACAACAACCAGTAGATCACAGAAACTGTTGTCTCATGTCAGATTCGAACCCAGAACACTCAACGCATTCAAGAGCGGGGAGACGGTCACCTAAGCCACTACGCTATCTGTGCAGTCATCGACTTGTTCCTCTTTTTCACATTTAAACGACGAAAAACAAAATCTCATATAATGCTATTCATTATCATCACGGTGTGTTTCTAACTATGACATTAAGTGTTCACTTGGTTGAGATAACGCACGTGTCCGTGTCAAGAGCATTGCAACTAACGATATGCTCAAGGTGTCCTTATCTAACCGTGTCACCGATGTGACATTTGGCAATAATAATGGCCATTTATATTTAGTTGAACTGATTTTTTTTAACACCATCTAACCAACTAAGCAGAGCTTGTACAAAAGCTAGATTGACTGATAAAATTCTTACAAACTTTATTTTGTTAATATATATATACATATAAGTATTATATATGGCAAAAAAAAAACTCGAATTCCTTAACAATTTTTTGCAGATTATTACACAGACTAATTAACCCTCGCAACCTCGTTTACGTCTACTATTGCCCGTAGCGTAATAAATTTCCCCCGTTTCTTAAAAATTCTTCATTGGGGCTCCGCTCCTATTGATCTTAGTGTGATGATAAATGGACTATCCAACACTGAAAGAATTTTTCAAATCGGACACAACACACAACAAAAAAACTTGAGAGGTGTCAAGGGACACCCGGATGGAACGAAGTTCGAATTAGAAAGACGAAACGAAAATATCTGTGTGTGTCGTCGTCGTGTCGTGACAACAAATTGTGTCGTGACAACAAATTGTGTCGTGTCAACAAATTGTGTCGTGACAATTTTTCCGTCTAGCCCCCTTACACAACGCGCCATAAGGAACTTCGTTCCAATAAACTCTTTAGCTTTATAATATTAGTAAAGATTATAAATTAGAAAACCTATATGGCAAAAAAAGGTGTGTGTGCGATTCACACACGATACAAGTGAAACTTCAGTAAATCGACAAAAGAATGAGACCAACATTTGCTCTCTCGCTCTGGCTCACTAATTACAGGCGACTTTTTGTATTTGTGTCTTACCTGTCGTGTTTTCCGTTGCATCCAGTTTGAAATCACAACAATTCTAAAGAAGTTTCACTTCAAAAACCCGAATTCCTTAACAAATTTTTGCAGATTATACACACATTTGATCCGATGAAGAAAAACTTGATAAAAATTCTGTACCAAACAGCCTGATCACCGTGGTACAGTAGGCCAAACCCTCCCTTCCAAAGACAACAGAGCAGGAGTGGACTGTTACAACTGGGGTAGTAACACTCTGTAATCCGTCACAAATGTATAGTGCATTATCTGATACTTACTATGTCAGTTCCATAAGGTTCGGTGAGCATTTTCACTTCCCAATAGTAATAATGTCCATGTTCCAGAGCAGAGCTGCCTCTCACCACTGCCGTACCGGAGCTGTAGAATGGGTGAAATGTCACCTCCATGTGGTCCTCTGTCATTGTCACCCAACTCTTCTCTGTATTCAAAGAGGTTTCCCATTGCCATTCCCTCACTGGAAACATGGAAACGGTGTGTAACAGAATTGTGTAAATAAGCTAATTATAGATAAAACAACAAATGTTTATATTTCTGAAATAACACATCTACGGATGCCTACGCACTGAGTGCTAAAAAAACATATTTTATTTTATTTTTTATTGAATTGGGGACAGACGTATGGCCCGATGGTAAGCGATTACCGCCGCCCATGGACACCCGCAACACCAGAGGCGTCACAAGTGCGTTGCCGGCCTTTGGGGAATGGGGGGAAGGGGATGGGGTATGGGCAAGCACTATTTCACACCGGTTATCACTCCGGTCGAACCGGTCCATTCATGCCGAAGCATGGCTCTCTCGCGGTAAATATATATACTCTCCTTCTGGTGCAGTTGGGTAAAAAACTATTTTATTTTTTAACAATGTTTATGTAAATCTGTCACATAAGAACATGAACTAACAAAACAATTTTTTTTTTATTAAACTGCGATTGCAACTGCGATTTATTACTTAATTTTATATTTACATACTTATTATTAATCACCAATATTTTAGTCACTGTCATGTACCCAATATGGAGCAAAGTTTTTGCAAATACCTGGGCACTGAGAATCACCTTTTTTGAGATCAGTCCGTCTATTTTGAAATATGGTTTTTTATGGTTAGCCGATTTCACTAGTGGAGGCCACCTAGACCAACTAAGGTATGCAGGAGATATTATGTATTATTGTTAGCGTAGTGGAAGCGTATGCAACTGCTAAGCTTGATGTCTCGGGTTCGATTCCAAATGTTTGTATGATCTGCAAATATTTGTTTCGGAGTTTGGATGTTTTCTATGTATAATATGTATGTATACAAAAAAAAGTATATAAGTATTTATATCAGTTGTCTAGTACCCATAACACAAGCTCTGCTTAGCTTGGGACTAGATGGCGTTGTGTGTTACATGTCCGGAATATTTATTTTTATTATTGTATGCATAAACACAGGTGCTCTCTCCTCACTGTTCCCTCACTCTCACGATAATCGGACGACTCTTGTACTTTTATAAATGTATAATGATGTATATCGTCCTTGTCAAACCAAAATCTGCTAGGTGCAAAAACTCTATTTTAAGATAACAAGTAAAAACATTTTTGTATGAAATTTTATATGAAAGTGAATTTTAGGAACTATTTCAAATGAAAGCTATAGATATTATACGTAAAGTTAATTGTTTCCTAACCACAAAGATTTAATGATTTATTTATTATTTTAAAAATTGTGTAATTTGTGCACTTAACAGATTTTAAGTGGTCAATCTGAGGCACATAACAGGTATTGAATAAAAATATATTAGATTTAAATTAGTATATGATAAATCACACATCAAGACATATACAATAAACATAGCTAATGCTAATTCTTTAAAAGTGCAATGGCAAATTAGAATAGCGAACATTACTACACAGGATAATATACTAGGAGTATATTACTAGCAGGAGACTTTACAGACATTGCTTCCCGGATCACCAAAGCACAAGTATCCTTTGCGCAGCTGCGATCCGTTGGACAAATATGAAAACTAACACAGAGATTTCTGTATTACTATAAGGATAGGTGCAAGATGTGGAAGGTCACAAAGGTTATCTCGCATCAACTTCAGGTCATCGTGAACCAATGCCTTTGCCATATACACGGTATATTCTGGCCCAAGAGAATATCTAATTGTGTGATCGCTGCGATAAATTCCTGATCAACCAAGAAATGAAGTGGCGAAGTGAAGAAAATGCAAGCATAGTCTTCAAATAAACCTGGCGGTATACCATCATCGATCAAAGCGAAAGTCATTGGCAAGACCTGGACGTGCTCAAGACAGAACAGGATGGTGATGCCCTGTAGATGTTTTCTACCCCGTCTAGAGGACATAGGACCTTAAGTCAAGTAAGTCATAGAACACTAAAAGCAAAATAGAAAACTTCAGATGCAGAACAAATTTTCATGTAATGATAATAATGGGATAAGTTATCAAATAACCAAAGTTATTATGACAAGAAGTAGCTTATCTTTTTTTTTATATGTATGAAAACACCCAAGGGCACACTATGGGGTTTGCGGCGGGATGGTGTCTCAACCTGTACCTCAACCTCCGCACACCTGTACATCCCACTAAAACCCTAAACTGTTTTTGCGCATTGACACACACAATGTTCTGGGCTGCTATAAAGTTTGGTTTGTCAACAACTGACAAAGTCGGTGTCCTCAAATATACTGATAACTAGAAATAAATCTAAAGATAAATCTTTTTGAGACAAAATTAGGACACATGTCTTGGTTAACTAAAGATAATATGAATAATGTAAACCCTGACTCTTAAACTAGGTAATCCTGTGACTTAGGAGTCAGTGTCCTGCTGTCATTGTGATATAAAAACATTTTCTTATCATTAGTAAAGGCAGTCGTTGACATACCAGATTACAAAGTAACAGGTTTACATCAATAAAAAAGAACACTAAGGAATTTGGATTCCGATTTAAAGAATATGGGATGGACTGAATATATGTGAGTGGTTGTGTATGTCGGAATAAAGGTATGTACGCGAGTGTGTATTTTGCTCCCTATATAATAAAAAAAAAACCAGTCGGGCACAATCTACCGACTATAGCTAACTTAATATTAAAATCATTAAACAAATATTCTTACATTTTATATCCTTGTCTATACTGCGCATTTTGTAAAGGTAATAAGACATTTTATGAAATTTAAAAAATAGCACAAAGGAACGTATTAAAATGTAAGAACATAATAACTTAAGACATTTTATTTACCGGCATTAGCGTGCTCCCCACAGATGCAGCCAGGAATATCCTGGTTGTTGGATTTTGAAGTATCTGTGAAACAACCGCAGAACGGTTTCGCCTCACCACCACTTCTCTGCCTTGACCAAGTCAACATGATGCTCGTAAAATCTCACAACGCATATACAAATACAAAACACAATTCTGTCAGAAACAAACTGTTGAATAGTACACGAATAAACTTTCAATCAACCCAGTTTTCTCAATTACTCCTGAATTTCAACTAATCGATAGCGTTGTGGAAGGGGTATTTATTGATTTTCTCAATGGTGTTACCCTTCGATATTTCAATAAACTACTTAAATTGACATTCAAATCTACTAAATGTTTTATACCCATTTAGTTTTACAATAAAAAAATATTACTAGCTTTAGGTTACCAATAAATAATGTGAATACTAAAGTACATGAACGCCTACAACTTGGAAGTCACAATTGTAGTACTTTACTTTCTAAACTCGGAATATTAAAACATAAATTGTATTATTATGTCAGTTTCACTGAGAACCCTAAATTATTATTTAAAAGTTGAGATCACACATAGAACTACACATTCTATCTACACATTTTTCATTTTTAAGGATTAAATATTTCTATGATGAATGTTGTAGTAACACATTTTATTCAGATTTTGTTTTAAACGGGACAATTAAATTGTTTCGAGGGTTTAATTTTCATTTCTCCTTTTATTGTAGTATGAGTAAACAAAGTGTGCCAAGTTTTACGTTTATAAACAAAGCTATGTGTGTCGTTTTGGTCTTAGCCAGGAGATGGCTAGTGGTTTGTCTAATCACTAATGCATCTTTGAGTTACTAAATAGAAAGAACTAAACTAGTAGAAAACTGCTAACTATGGTTACACTTCTGGAAAAAAAATATTCGTTTAAAAACAACAGAATTTAAAACTTTAAATATACCTCAAGGTGAGGAAGTGTTTGTTTGTGCTTATTTACTGATTTATTACAATTTCTATCAGTAATATTATACTTTGTAAAATAATGTTTTTACATTCGATCATACGATTTAACGACTTGCCATGAAGGACAAACGATTAGATACGTTTTTGAACTGCACTATCTAGAAAGTTACGGTCAATACGAGCAATATCTGGATTAGGTGGCAAATTCAAATGATAGAAAATAATTTGGTGCCAACTGACTCTGAGGAGGCTTATGTCTAGTTGAGAACGTCATTTAGTTGGGATGATGATGATGATGGTTTTTAAATTTTGCTGTCAAATCTCGTACAAGTACTCTCAAGTAAAATGTTGACATAAAATCCATGAATTACTAAAACCAAGAAATCTTTATATATTCTGTTTACTTATGCCTTTCGAAATTAAAAAAGTTTACGTGATTATTTCAATGTCTTGGGTGTCAAGGGCGTTATATGATATAATAATATGCTTTAAAAGTACATGAAATAACAAAGTATTTATTGATTTTGACATTGCGGGAAAGTTGGCAGGTCTGATTGTTTTGCTTCGCGCGCGCACCCCGCCCACAAATGGCTGTCAAGTGCAAAAGCGAATTGAAGATTTATTTAAATGTATTTTAAAAACTTATCAAATTCGTTTTATTTGATAGTATATTAGCTATGTATTTAGATAGTTAAAATATTTATTGATTTTTAGAAACGTTTTATATGTGTGTTGATGTGAATAAATCCAAAGTTCTTATGAATGGAAGAAAAATTTGCAAAATATATAAAATTTAATTCCTAGCTCAGCTTCACTCGTGACTATATTAAAGTGATTGGAAGACATAAATTTAAAGGTACCGTATTTTTGTATGCTTCTGGATTATTTTAAAAATTTCATGAAGTTTAGATTCAGCCGAAAAAAATATTTATAGAAATTCACAGGTTTTTTTTTAATATATGTATGTGTATAGTATTTATATTTTACAGACTTTTCCGTTTAAGTTTAATACACCAGTAAGTAAAAAATACTATAAGTAGCCTAGAAAGATGTATGATGAGTGTTCTCTACTCAAAAATTAAGTCCATTTGCTGGAAGAGCAAATTAATTTATAATAATTTGAAAACCTTAAATGATTTGAACTCAATACATAATAGGTTTAATAATTTAGTTATTTAAAAAATTAATCGAAACCTCGCTGGAACTATAATAATGGATTGAAAATATTATTTTGTGAACGGTTGAAATCTAAATTTTTTTTTTAAATGTACTTAATACTTTGTATAGTGGCCTCAATTTATTTTTCCACTTAGACATATTAACCTACATTACTGTAACTGACTAAGTAGAATAGAAGGTAATAAACTTTATTATTTAGTATATTTGTAACGAATAAACAAATAAAATTAACAATAAAATCTTTACGAGTTCGTAATCTATCAAGTGAAAATCAATCAAGAAGAGATTTGGCAGTCAGCGATGCCTAAATAAACAGCAGTACAAGCAGATCATTGCTTGTCAAAATAAAAAAAAACACTACAAATAAAAGAAATCAGATACGATAGAAATTAAATTAAAATAACAACAATATGTTTTTAGCAGAAACTGTCACTGTATTATTTGCTGTATGATAGACAATTTGGCTGTAATTCGCACATCATTAACAGCGTTTAACGGTCCACTGCTGGACATAAGCTTCTGTGCAGAGAGAAGTCTTTCATCTACTATAACATGCTGTTCAGATGAGATAAGTTTGTTTTAAGTTTTCCTTCTCTTTGCTGTGAACTATTTTTACGTAGTTTGCTCCCATAGTTGGCGCCTATGACATCAATGGAAATTAATAGTTGTGGTGATACTCCATATTTTTAATCCTTCACTACATACAAGGAGGTTGACTTGCAAATAACACTGCAACCTTAGCTGGCGTCATGGCCACATAGCGATAGCATCATAAAATGGAAGAGCATCACCAAATACAAAATTAATAGAATACTAACTTCACCACATTAATCCAATGTACAGCTTCTGAAACGGATTTAAGTATAAACTACCGATAAAAATACACATTTATTTGCCAACCTTACTTACAGTCCTTAAAATATAGCTTGATCTCAGTGACAGTTGTTACCTAATGTCACTTTAGAACCTATGAACCTATAATGAGGTATTTAATTTTATATTTATTGTGGATATCGTTTTTTTTGTTTTTTCCAAAGACTATCCCCATTTCATCTCATCCACATTTTTTATATTATTATCATTAACTAGCTGAACCCCGCGGTGCTACCCGTGGAACGGCAATAACAGCGGGTAACGCCGCGAGGCGAAGCTAGTATCTTTATAAATTGTAGCCTATGTATTATCCTAATGTATAAGCTATATTATTGTAAAGTTTCATCAAAATCCATTTGGTAGTTGTTGCGTGAACGAGCAACAAAAATCTATCCATCCATCCATACTTACAAACTTTCGCGTTTACAATATTAGTAGGATTTCATCATGACCAAGGTATTAAGATTTCAAGACTTAATACTTAACATTGGCAGAAATAGCTGACCCGGCTGGTTGCCATCTCATCAAAAGAACAAGAATATTTAAGTGTATTGCACTATATTTATGACAGTGTTATGACAACGAGTGAAAACGTAGGTGATACAAAATAAAATCGCTTATTCAAAGTTACTTCGTCGGTTTTGTATCCATCCACAGAGATCAAGCTATAGATTAGGACTGTAGGTACTTCTTTCTTTTTTTTGAGAATTAATTTTATAAGATCGAATTTGTTGCATGAATAAAAAATATATTTATTAACACTTGCGCAGTGCTTAAATTACATACCCATATTGCGTGACCTAATAAGGGAGGTTATCTTAAAAATATCACAACGGCAAGAGAGTTCTAATTTATTTTTGTCACATCTTCTAAGTCCTGAGTCCAGAGAAAGGTCGTGCTCATTCGAACTATATTCAAATATGGCGCAGTGTGACAGATTTTAAAAAGTTTATGCCTGAAATTCTTAATGGTTGAAATGGGTAAATTATTTTTTTACTTTTCACACGAAGATCAGAGGGATTCCTTTTTTTATGTAAAACCTGCCAAAAGATGGCCAAAATCCTCAATGGAGGGCGTTCATAAAATACGTGAGATGTTTAAGGGGGGGGGAGGGGGTCGAGTCAAATCTCATCTAATCTTACGTTGGAGACAGGGGCGTCTCGGCAAATATCACGCAATTTTTTTCAATCACAGTAGTAAATTTAAGTATTCTATTGTTAAATTTTTATTACACTTATAATAATTAAACTCTCAGCAATATTGATTGCTAATCTTAACTAGCCGTAAATAAAAGCACGAAGCAATTTTTTTTTCTTTTTACAATAACAATCCAACGCGTTTACGTAAGAAACCCACATTTTAAAAAATCTCACGTGAGATTGAGGGATGGGGGAGGAGGTTGAATAAATCTCACGACATCTCATCAGGGGGGGAGGGAGGTACAGAAAATTTAAGAAAACACCTCACGTAATTTATGGACGCCCCCTTGCGAATGTGGACAATGCAGCATGGTGACCCACATTGTGACGACCTACTGAGACAGGGAAAATTATTTTCAAATACTACGTGAGTGTCAAAAAACCGTTACCATAGGTCACGTCGTAGGGGTATGTTCCGTTATACGCATTTATAACCTTAAGTTCAAAAGCACCAGATGTAGAAAGAGAATGGTACACATTTTCAGCCGCACTCCATAAAATGCTCTCCAATCACGTGGTCCACTGAGGTTCGGTCGGTCAGCTCTTGACGGCAGCGACCAGTGAGGCGTTCCGATGCATTTTTGGATAGATAAACGAAGCCAGTGCGCCTATCCCGGCCGCCATCGTGTGCCGTCTTCTATCTCCTCTGGTATGTCTAGTAGTTAATAATTTATCTAATAGTATGATATTTAAGGTGATCTTTCTGCTCGCTTGTCACCTGTACCTTACCCACCTATGAGTACACGTCTTTTTTTTTTTTACGTGTGGAAACCCCCTCGGGACTTCACCCCGCCGGGGTTTGCTGCGGGGCGGTATGTCGGAATCGAACCGACTAAAACCACACGGTGTGCCTCTCTGCGCCTGAGAAAGGAGGGGTCCGGGAACTGCTGTTATTAACACGACCGGACCCCTATGAGTACACCTCTACCATAACCTATGAGTTAAATCAGGATTTATGCTAATTTTAAAAAACTTGAACGTTTTAACGTATGGCAACATAGAAAAAATATAAGTATATTTATATTAATTAACTTGGCAAACAAAAATACATATTTCTAAAGAAGTCAAATCGCGATTAAAAAATAAACGTAGGAGCAAAACTACTACAATCTTAATCTATTCTCATAACTACAAGAAAATATTCACTAAAATTGGTAAAGCCATTTTGAGGAGTGCACACCCACCACAGACACCGTGACACGAGATATTCATATATTACAAGTTTTTTTTTTTCTTAATTTATTTAATGAGGGCTTAGTCACCTATTAGAAGATAATATAGGACTTGTTCTGAGTTTTTATATGTACCTAATAGATAAAATAAGAATTGATGACCCGTCGAACTTCGTACCGCCTTGAAATTAATAAATGCGCCTAGCGCGCCTACCACGTACCGCGTCTAATTGTGTTTTCAAAATGTCCAGAAACTCATTGAAATTCACCTACATACGAAATTTATCTAGCCATTTAGGAGTTCGATAATAAACACAAGTAGGTACAGAAGAATTACTAGGACCTAGTATACTAGTGACTACGTGCGTACAGAATAGGACTAGGTACGAGTATGTCCTATTTTGTACTGCACCCGATACCAATAGTTTTTGAGTAGACACCTAAAACTTCATATTCTGCAATCTTCGTATTCTCCATCATTATCAGA
The DNA here is from genome assembly GCA_916048165.1 of Spilarctia lutea. NCBI lineage: Eukaryota > Metazoa > Arthropoda > Insecta > Lepidoptera > Erebidae > Spilarctia > Spilarctia lutea. Next base: position 1,969,533 of record OU696480.1, read on the forward strand.
TCTGGCACCTTTCACATTTAATAAATGCCCAAAATTAGATCACACGTCAAACTTATTTAATAAATAACTGCTAATAAAATTTTCAAATGTAAGTATGCACAATTAACATGCAATTTGCTTAATTAAAGCATTAGCATGATGGCAAGCAAAAGGAAAATTGTATTGCTTTTATTTCGTTGGTTGTTGGAATAGGGTGTTAGTGAACCTATTCAAGTACGAGTATTAACATGAGATTGAGAAGTTTAAATGAATGGCCCGAGTAGTTCAGGGTAACATAGCTCAAATTAAGTATTATAATAATAAGTAAGAATATTTTTCTCCGCGAGTAGCAAAGCAATGTTTTCGATATTGCGTGTAACAATTCGAACACGCTGAAACCAGCGAAAGGTCACCAGTAAAATAGTGACTGTCTACGTAATTAGCGTTCGTTAGTTTATAATATATTGATTTTTTTTAACTTTAATGGTTTTAGAATGCTGCTTGTTATTCTAAATGGTATAGATATTATTTATTTGTAACTTACTTTTAGCCGTTTTCAATTATTACTTTAAATCCTTATTGGCGCTGCATCCATACCATAATATAATATACCTAATTGCGAGAAAGGTTCATATTTTTTTCTTCTGTACTCTCCACTGTTACCTTTGAAAAATAGGTCGTATTTAGTGTATTTTAAAGATATATTGAAAGAACAAGTATTATTCCAAAATCAAGAATATAAACAGCTCCAATGAATGAAGACGGGGGACAAACGGTTATTGTTGTGTGCAGGGCGCAGTCGCGGTCGGGTGTGCGCGGGCGCGGCGGGCGGGCGGAAAGGCATGGCGGCGCCGGTGCACCGCTTCGCCGCTGTCGACTGTCCGCCGCGCCGCCCGCACCGCACCCATCGACACTATGGGTGGGTAGCTTAACTCCTTGAAGCCTGCGGAAATGAGAGACAATGGCTGACAAACAAATTGTGCTTTTATTGGAACAGTAAAAGAGTTGTATTTTGTCCGCTATGTCCCTCGTCTGCGCAGGTTTCTTTAGGATAATTTCCATCCAACGTCTCAGATTTACGACCATTAAACGATATTAAATCGTGTACACAGCGTTTAAGATCCATATTGGCAAACCGCACGCAGTGCGTCTTCCGCAATACGCAATCGTAGTTGAACTTGGGCCGAGCCGATGCGAGCCATTCGATGAGAATCGTCCTTTTTTTTCTATCTGTTATATCTTATCTCTCATTCGTTCATTGAAAAGGGACTTAAGTGCTCGTATTACAGGTAGCTGAGAAAGCGCGCCGTATTTGATTGAACCAATGAGCACGAAGTTTGTTGTCATATAGTTGTTGAGATATCAGATGTTCCACATTTTATGCGACCGCTCTAAGGCCTGTTTTTACTTAAGTAAATACACGACCCCCTCGCTGTGTCACGTTTGCTTTCTATGTTGTAGTCACGTTAGAAACGTCGGACCATTTGGTCGCTAAATGCAAGACAAAGCAGCCCTTTTGTAAGGGTCAATCTACTAGTGACTAGTGTTGTGACGACAGGGACAGTTTAAAAAATTTCATTGAAACAAATTCATAAGATAATATGGTTGGTAGGCCTCCACCAATGCCTGCGGTGCACTCATCGCGACGACAGAATGACGAACCCAGCCTATACGTCGAGATCCCTGCAGAGCCTCCGCAGCCGACCATCGCGAGTCTGGCGGCCGCTCGCTCCGTGACACCAGACACTTTACTGCGGACCGCAGCTCTAGGGCTCCACCACTCTCCAATGATGGCTCCACATCTCAAGTTCGGTATGCTGGTGTCGTTCGCGCTGGCCACCGTGTTTTTAGCAGGAGCAAAGTACTATTTTGATCGACAGGTAAGTTTATTAGTTATAATCTCAAGTCCTAAACATATAGTTTCATGTCACTAATATAGTATAGTTAGCTTGTTATCTGGACAGACTTAATGTTTACCCAAAAATCGGTAGAATGGTATTCGTAAACGATTAGACTCATAATTTAATCGAGACGTTGAAAGATACCGAACCATCAAGTTTAACCTCTACTCAAAATCTCTCTCAATTAGGCAAATTAAAGTGATGTGAAACCTTTTTCAATTAGAGATATAATGCCTTTAAGGATTATAAAAGATATGATGGTTTCTAAACCCCTCAATTTCTGGAATTATATCTAAGAATACTGTCGACAATAATACAAAATTTTAAGTAAAAAAACCGACTTCAAGAACTGGTCCAAATTGAAATGGGTCCACACGGGAAGCATCAGCTTAAAGCGCGGGAAGCAAATAAAAAAAGAATCATCGAAATCGGTTGGCGTGATATTGAGTTATTCGTCAATTTGTCGCGCACATACTTAATGCCAATTAAACTTTTGTGGTTTTCTCATGAACGGCATTGTCATAACTGGACCTATCATAAAAAAAAACAGTCGAATTGATAACCTCCTCCTTTTTTTTGAAGTCAGTTAAAAATGAAATCGAAATCGGTCCATCGATTGAGTTACGATGACAGATCATTATCATCGTGGGGTGCCTAATATCTCTTCAAAATAAAGTTTGCGGCCTCCTTCAATTGGTGATATTTTTCTAGTCCAGTCCAGGTCATGATGTCATCTATCCACTACTTTCTTGGTCGACCTGGTGTCTTCCTGCCACGTATTTTTCCCTCTAAAAGAACCCTCAGGAATTCATGTTGAGTGCCCCTTTGTATGTGTCTAAAAAGGCCACTTTCCTGTTTACTATTTTGGACATCATTTCCCTCTTGCACTTGGCTCGTAAACATACACAAGCCTGCAAGTCTTTCTGGTCACCCTGTTCGAAACAGTAAAAGTAATTGTAATTTACGTATATACATTTTGCAAACTTGTTGCTTACTCTGAATTGTTTTGATTAAAATTGATTGGTTGATTGAAGATGATTTGAAATAATTATTTTCGGACATCTAATAGACAACGCAATCTAGTCCTAAGCTAAGCAGCAGAGCTTGTGTTATGTGTGCTAGACAACTGATATAAATACATATATAGTTTTTTTGTAAATACATACAATATGTGTGTGTGTATGTGTGTATACATAGAAAACACCCAAACTCCGAAACAAATATTTGTAGATCATACAAACATTTGGTCCGACCCTGGAATCGAACCCGAGACATCAAGCACAGAAGTGGCATACACTACCACATGCGCCACCCAGGCAGTCATTAGAATGGATTGGAAATTATTAATTTACGAGTATCAGAACATATCATTTATAATTCTATAAAAAATCTACGGTCAGCTGTAAATATCTTGAAAAATTTAAATTCCTAATTGAGTCTTGCGGTACTCTGATTATACTCGTAGTCAATATATGGATTGTCGTTATACCCTTAATTCTTGGTTCTGTGAAAAGATGTTTTATGATATGTTTGGCTAAAAGCTAAATCAAAGTCCTTTGTTATCGTAGACGAGTTCTTATCAACAAGGTACGATTTATTCCTAAGAATTTCGTAAAAGTATCTAGTTCAAAAGTTCGATATGAAAGACCTTGTTTTGTTTCTATCCAGTTGTGATAATTGTGATCTAATTATAATGCACTTTTCATTTTAAGAAAATTGACTGAATTTTAAAATAAAATAAAAATAAATAAATAAATGTTCCGGACATCTAACACACAACGCCATCTAGTCCCAAGCTAAGCAGAGCTTGTGTTATGGGTACTAGACAACTGATATAAATACTTATATACTTTTTTTTGTAAATACATACATATTAAAAGAGATGCTGATCTCTGAGTTTGTAAAATTAACATGCAAATGTATTCCAGCAACATTTTTGCAAAATAAATAATTTCGTTTATGAATAACAAAGCTCAACTAAGTTCTTAAAATGGACCTTTAAAAGTGTTGAGACATTTTTAGAAACGGTTATTCCAGTATGCGTGCAGTTATCGCTAAGAATTTTATCCGTTGAAGATCCGGATACCTATTGAAATACGAGTAATTTAGGGAATTGTTTACGTATTTTACATGACCTTGCGTTTGGTTCGAGTTATTTTTGTACCACATATTAACCGGTATATTAGAGACGGTTTGTTTACTAGCAACATATACTCAGCTCCCAATGTTTAACATACGCATACAAGATGTATTACATGTTATCATCCACTATTTTAAGATATTCGATTATTCTTTAGGAGAAATGTTTATTTATTTTTATTTATTTATGTATTCTAACATCACCTTCACTATCATTACAGGTTGCCCTAATGCGATAGAGAGGCTAATTTACTTTTACATTATTACATACACACACACACACACAAAGAAACACATACATTAACGAAATATAAAGTCAATAAAAGTAACAATCTGTCTTAATATTAAAAATATAAAACAAAATATTATAACTCTTTTAGGTTTTATAACAAATTATGTTCTAAGACTAGTTATAAGGGACTAGTTTTCCCTGCGGCTCCTCCTGCGTTTATCTTGTTTATTGCTTTTAATAATAGCCTATGTCCTTCCTAAAGAATGAAAGGATGTCTATGCCAAATTTCATTGAAATTGGTGCAATGGTTTAGCCGTGAAAACTTAACAAATAGATGGAAAGAGTTCCTTCGAATTTATGGATGTTAGATATATTTATATGTTTAACTGCCTCTGTGGCGCAGTGGTACCGTATGCGACTGCTGTTCTTGAGGTCTGGGGTTCGACCAAATGTTTGTTTGATCTACAAATATTTGTTTCGGAGTTTGGGTGTTTTCTATGTATATAATACATATGTATTTACAAAAAAAAAACTATATGTGTATTAATATCAGTTGTCTAGGACCCCTAATACTAGGACTGGTTAGCTTGGGACTAGATGGCATTGTGTGTAAGATGTCCGAAATATTTATTTATTATTATATTGGGAACAGTCTTAATTACCACAGAGAATTTGTAGCAATAATGACGGTAATTGTAAATTAGATTAACTATCTGTATGTGAAGGTGTAGTCGATGTTAAATTAGTTTTGTATCATCTTCGTAAACACGCGTACGGCGGCCGCCTCTTAATAAACTGTCACTACTTTCCGGGTCGGACAAAATGTTTGTATGATCTGCAAATATTTGTTTCGGAGTTTGGGTGTTTTCTATGTATAATATGTAGGTATGTATTTACAAAAAAATATATATATTTATTAATATCAGTTGTTTAGTACCCATAGTACAAGTTCTGCTTAGTTTGGGACTAGATGGCGTTGTGTGTTAGATGTCCGAAATATTTATTATTTATTTATTTATTTATTATTTATGTTTATACAAGATGTATATTTATAATGCGGGTGTTTTTTAAGCCCGGAATGAAAATTATATATGTATATAACTTGAACTACGTACGAAGAAGCCGGCGACTATAGTATTTAGTCCGGCCATAAATACTGTTACAATTAAAAATAAACAAAATATTACTTTTGAATTCGGAATCTGTTTTTTTATACGTTTGTTCATTGTTTCCTTATTTTCCCACACATATATATATATATATAACAAAATTTATGGCAAGATTAAGTATATTGACGCTTGCAATTCTTGAGAAACTAAACACGGGTTCTCGAACTGTTGCTGTACCACGAGGCTCAGCTAGTTTATGTATAGAATGAGGTGGGTTTTTGTCACGAGTGACGAGGGTGTCGTGTGCAGGTGGGCAGGGAGCGCGGGGGCGGCGTGAGTGGGGGGGGCGGCGAGGCGGGCGTGGTGTGCGCGGCCGTGGCGTGCGTGTGCGGCGTGGGCTGCGCGCTCTCCATGTGCCGCACGCGCCCGCCGCCCCCGCTGCCGCCTGATCGCGTCTCTTCCACCGCACAACGCGACCGACAGGTAAACGACCCTACACTATCCACCTATGTCTATACAACAACTGAAAGACTAATCCACCAACGTTCAGCTGAAACATTCCTTAGGTGGTGTCAAATTCCCTAAGGGTGCAAATGGAAGTGAGAAATTTATATGAAACTTCATTATATTTAGCAGTACGTTTTGAAACTCAGTCTATACTCTTTGCGATATAAAAGCAAAATCCCGGTAAAATTAATGTGTCGGCGCTGCTGCTAACCGTACAAGATCAGTAGGGGGCGCAAAAATGTCAATCTTACAAACATGTTTTGAACAGTTTTAAAGATACACAAACAAATATTACACCCGCGCTAAGGCTGGAAGGGTGACCAATTTTTCATAACTATTAAAAAAAAATATGTACCATAATCTAACTCGACCGCCTTAACATTTCAGCCTCCACCATCCGAACCTTCAGACGACATATCCTTGGCCACTTTACTGCAATCCTCGGAACGCTCGCAGCCGACAGAGTCTCCCGAAGCCCCTCCCCCGTACAAGATCGCAGTGCTGATGCCGGCCAGAGACAGCCCTCCGCCACCTGCCTACTCCGAGCTCAGCTAGCTACACGCACCTGTGAGCCAGGAGTTCATCATATAGACTGTCGAACATGGGTAAGGGAATAACAAATAGCAATTAATTAATTATTTGCAATGGTAACACATCTTAAAATTGTGTGTTGGTAATTTTGACAAATATTGCCAGTTAAGTTGTAACTTAGATAAAAACAATTGTTGTTGATTCTCACCAGAGATAGATTTAAGTAGAAAAAAACTGTTGTCGTAAACTTGTTGTCCACTCCTTATTTACTTTGATATTATTAGAGATATATTTAGCCAAATCCAAGCTTAACCTTACCCTACCTTCGTCTATATGTGAAACAATTATATCCTGACTCACAAAGGGCCCATGCATATGGCCCTTAAAACGTAATTAAATGTAGTAATCACATCATCACCTTCCCAATTTTCCCACCCTACCCTCGCATTTAAGATTTTTGACTACCCTCAATATTTAACATATGGCACAATGTAGGTCAATAAGGGATAGCAACTTGTAAGGGAATTCCCCGGAAAATGATATTTAATGCGGGGAATGTAAGTTGTAAAGTGAGAAGTAAGTTTTAGAATAAGCCAAGTTGGATATTACCAGGATTATTGACGAGACGATACTAAACTTGACATATATTGTTGAGTATTGATACCAGCTGTTGTAACTTAGGAAGAATACGACAAAACGGAGCAATGTACTAAAACTTTTTCTGTCCATAACTAGCCCGATCTCGATGTAATTAATGTCATTGTATAGATTAGGAGTTTTACCATCGCGCTATGTCGATTTTAATATATGTATAACAATAATACGGTGTTCATTGATCGACATAATTGGATATTTTAAATCTCTGAATAGTTTTGTATGGCATATAGAAAGATAAATCTAAACCCCATATTCTATATATGTTTAGGTATAGATTATATAGTTTAGTATGTCTGGTGTTAAGCTATGTATTTATACAAAAGGCAGAGTAAGTTAAGAAAGATCAAACGTTTTTCCAACAAGATAAGGGTTGCCAGATTCATGATTAAAATAAAATTTGGGCGAAAGTAGTTATATTTAAATTTTCACACACACACACAGCATCGAAAATTTAATTTTTTTTTGGACGCACAACACACCTAATAATAATTATAACGTGCAAAGATGCATCTACAAAACTGGGTGATTAAAGTATCTGCTATCACTGCAGATGGCAACATTGGACTTAATTATGCGTGTTAAGAATTTGGTAACCCAGATGAAGGTGTTTTACTGAGGTTTCTTCAGATTTGTGAAAAAAACGTGCAAATGGCGAATTGAAAACATTTGTAGTATTGTACTGTGTCATTCATCTATTAAAAACTTATTTAAAAGGCATAAAATGTGCCATGTGAGACAATGTAATATTATAAATAATGTTCTACCAGATTCTCTTAACGCCATCTAGTACCAAACTAAGCAGTACTTGTAATATAGGTACTGGACAACTGATATAAATACAAATATGTATACTTTTTAAGTGAATTAAGTTATCAAAATAAAAACAATTAACAGATTATTTTAAATTGAAAATGGCGTAGCACCATATGTTTAAAGCGCCGTTTCGTTTGTCTATACTAGTTTTATTAATTAATATATTCGCTATGCTGTAGTCATAAGAACTGATTAAATCTTCTAACTGATCAAATTTTAATTATTGTTCTACATTTGGTCCTTCGAGCCCATGTAAAGTGGTACTGTCGAGTTATTCAGCCTTGTCTAGTAATTGAAACACTTGCAATTTGGAAAGTTATGATTCTATAATTATAACAGAAATAAGTTCAGTTCAATGTAGGCCATGTTTTACGTGTTGACTCGTGGAGCATTTACCTATCATCATCAACGCTAAATAGCCCCCAATGGTTTTGGCCATAGACCATGTGCTACAAAGAATGAAAATATTTTTTGATGATATGGTTACAATACTGCTAAATGTAATATAATAAGATTTCTAGTCATATTAGACATAATCAATGTGATGTACTTTAGTTAGTTACAATTCGTTGGCGTTTGCATTGTTATTTTTTTATGAACCTTTTGGAGGAGGACTGATCGGTTCGTCTTATATAACAGACGCTTCGTTATTAAATATTGTATATCTGTGATGTTGTTGTTTTATTTATTATCTGTATTTTTGTATCCAACATTATGGTCCTTCGACAGGTACAGTATTGAGATTCCATACATGACTCACTTTTAGTAAAATTCTGTAGCAAGTCGTGATTTCATCATTTTCATGATCTTCGTTATTCTCAACTGATTAACGGTCCGCTGGATATAAGCTTCTATTTAAAAATGAAGTATTAGCCTACCATAGCACGCTGGCTCAACGGGTTGATATAGTTTGTTTCAAGTATTACTTTCTTTTTGCAGTGCTGTTGTCTTGCATAGTTTGCTGATGATGATGATGAGATAAACAGGGGTGGTAGCACTCCATATTCTTAATATTTCACCAGACGACTGTAATTGAGAGCCACGCTTCGACATGAATGGGCCGGCTCGACCGGAGTGATACCACGGTATCACAGAAAACCGGTGTGAAATAGCGCTTACGCTGTGTTTCACCGAGTGAGTGAGGATACCGGAGGCCCATACCCCAATCCCTCCCCCCATTCCCTCTCCCCATCCCCCAAAGGTCGGCAACGCACTTATGACGCTTATGGTGTTGCGGGTGCCCATGGGCGGCGGTAATCGCTTACCATCAGGTGATGCTTCTGCTCGTTTGCACTCTATTCAATAAAAAAAAAATCTTTCGCATTAGATTTCATCTATACAGTACTGTTTTGTTAGATGCCGCACTTTAGACAACTGCAAAATATTTCATTATATAATTTATACAACGGAATTGATGAGTGTTTTAAATAAAAGAAGCAGATAAAGCTGACATTATTATATATTTTCCATTCATTTAACATTAAGTACAGTGATTGTGTCAAATAAATAATTATAATTACATAATAACACTAAAAGCTTCAGTTAAAATACAAAATGTTTCACAAGTATCAAGAAAAATAGCTAATCATGCCTTTCTTGTTTTAGTTAAACATATACTAAAGTAATAAAAGAATCGATTCAGAAACATTGCATTGTTTAGTTGTCAAGAGCATATGAACTAAATCGAAAGGAATAGTGCACCAAACTACTAAGAGTAAAGCTAACATACATGACAACAAAATCGACCTTGTGTGGGTTGTAATAGAAGCTAGTTTTGTTTGTAGGAATGTATTCTGTATCATGTAGATTAGTATAACTATATCGACACTTTAAAATCATCTGATATACTTTTTATAAACCTTTCAAATAAAATTATAATATGGTATATATTTACAATTGTAAGCCTCGTATAGTAATTAAATAATGAAATTAAGTTCAAGAAGTATATGAAAATTGATATTTAATAGTTATTATGTTATATAAATAATTTCATAGTAGATTATCATTTTAAATTGCACAAGTCGGTGATCTGACAAATTTTAAAATTGCGAGTAACTTTCAATATTTTTTTAATTATCAAAGCATTGTATTTTTTTTAAAGTAGTATGACGTTTAATTTTCGAAAATTTCGAATTCACATATATTTATCTTATATTCCATTTCAAAATTAAATCGAAAACTTGTAACTTGTTATAAAAGTCAAATATAGCCAAAGTTACCCGCACTAATAAGTGATTAGGTTTAATCATAACTTTGAAGTTTATCTATGATTACACAGATTAAAAATATGACTAGCTGTCAGTTATAAATTAGATATTACATTAAAAAGTACACATAAAGCGTTCATAAGACGTGGTCCATAAATGCTGAGATGTCGTTTAAATTGACTAAGTATAATTATATTCACGATATTTAATATAAAAAACATAATTTAAAATTCGAATTAGTGTCCATATTTTAAAATAATACATTCAATAGCTACCTTAATTAAAACTAAACTAAATCCAAACTATTATAACAAATGCGTGCATATTACAGCGTTTAATAGGCGTTATTTTTTTTTACATTTTCGATACATCTAAACATAAAAGCATTAAGTTGACAAAAAGACTACTTAAAATATTTTTAAAAAAATACATACAGTGGAACATAGAACCTCCTCCTTTCTTGAAGTCGGTTAAAAAACGACGCGTTTCCTTATGAGCCTAAGGCCTTAGTAATTATTCGATTATAAACTAAAAATCTTGGAAGTATACAGTACTTATGACCAGTTCCTATATTTGAAAAACGATCCGTTCTAGGTACGAATAGTAGTATATTATACGGGGCGTAAGCTAAAATCGTTCCTATAAAAAATAAATTGAGGAACGGTATTTACGACTCGTAGTCGGTTGTACAAAATTTCTACACGATGACGATTCGTTAAATATAGGAACCGGGCATTAAATCCTTAAACTCTAGATTGATCTCTGTGAACAAATGGATATGCAACCGATGAAGTAAGTTACAACAAGCGATTTTATTTTATATCTTCACTCTTTACGTGCGTGAATTATCACAAACGAAGTGCAATACATCTATATATAAAAAAATGTTACGTTGGTTTGTGTACGCTTCAAAAACTCAAAGTTCTGCACCGATCGAGCTGAAATTTTAGAATGATATATAATCCGCATCAAGGATTGTTTTTATCTCATTTTTGCATCAGTCACATATCAAACAACACGAAAAAACCGATATAAACGCGGGCGGAGCCGCGGGCAACAGCTAGTTAAACATATAAATGAAAATTCACATCACATACACTAATAACTGCTGTCACAGAGATGCAAGAAGTACTCCAAAAGTATCTTGAAAGTCAATTCTCGTGCTACTGATCTTTTATTTCGAGAAGTGGTCTTCTGTTTTTTTAAAACATTAATCTAAGTTCAATATATTCAATATTGAACTCATAATAGAAACAATAAATATGTAAATGATATCTACAAATGTAACTTTTATAGCAATTGTACCTCTTTTTACCCGGTTACCTGTCCACTACTTCCAAAAGACTTGGTTACGACAAACTAAAACCGAAATAAACTATTACTATACTAGTATTTTCCTTACACGGATTATATAAAACTAGTAGGCCCGTGCTACATCATTTGCGTCTCTTTTTAATCATGCGCGGCTCCTATTGGTCTAAGCATGATGTTAACTATCCCATCTCAGGCACCCCAGCAAAACACACATTTAAAAAACATGAAACAATGTGAGACTAGAACTACATATAATAGACGCAGGTATTTATTACGTCTCCACCTATTCCTTTGGTTGTATAGATTTGAGTGTACGTACTTACAGATTAAAATTAAACCAACAGAGATATCAACTTGTTAATATAAAATAATTACAGTAGAGCTAAAGATTTATAACATCACGCCGATATACGAGCCGAACATCAATGGAAAATGTTGCTAAAACGATGAAAATGAATGTATTCCTTAAGAAACGCAGACGAAATCCGCAGATTAGCTGGTCCTATTTTATGAATACAAGTGACAAAACTATTTATTCTAAGTAGTAATTACTTTTATTCTTTGGTTAAATTATAAAACCAAGTCGAAAAATACAATTTGAGGGATTAATTAGAAACATTATAAAATTATCTTATGAGGATATTTATGAACAAATTATAAATTGTACAGAAAACTTTCACATATTTTAATTTTAAGGTTATTTTACTCTAAACTATAAGTAGTCTTTAACTTTCATCATATCGCGGCTATTCGACCCATAGCCAAAATTAAAAAAACACTAAATTCAATACGCATATAAGTCATGAAGAACTGTAATAAAAAGTATTTTTCATTCCACATTTACCCACTCTGGGTAGTATTATTTGCTTTAATCTACACCCATGCTATAAATCCTCTATAAAAGTTTCTTATCTATCTTATTGCCAACATTAAAACATCTTGTGTCATAGTAACCATAATATCATTCAAATGAGTGATAAAATGTTGTACTAAATTTCATAATGCAACTCCTTTTTTAAAAAAAGAACATAGGTACGTGCCTTTCACTACCACAGCGCCATATTTAAAAAAAAAAGTTGCGTGTACTAGCGTACACTCGTAAGAAGTGAAACTTCTTTATGACGTTATTTTTCAAAAAATAAATATCATATGTCGACGTAAGGTATAACGACAAAAGACTTATAAACCAGCAATATTCGTGACAATTCTTATTTCAAGTGCAATAAAAGTTAAGGAGCGAGACCTGAGTAAATATTTCGCGATCTGTGGTGTGAATGAAGTAAGTTTGTGGAATGTGATGTGTGTAGTTATTTACATTGTGGACTAAATAAAATAATATTGTTTGAAATGTGATATTTCATTGTAGTATTAATTTGGTCCTGTTTTTGTTTGAAAATGTTTTTTGTTTTATTTTATAAATTTTTTTTGAAGGATTGTATATAACTACTCTCAATAATGATAAAACATTTTATTTTAACCCCGATAAAGAAGTTTCACTTCAAAAAGATAGCGTAACGGATAAATGTGACGCGTAACGTAATGGATAAATGTTACGCGTAACGAAAAAATGTTACACTAAATTTTTTGACAACCCCGATAAAGAAGTTTCAATTCAAAAAAACTGTCATTCGAATTTATATCGTATCCCGCCATTATAGTTTTACATAGAGTTCTTACAACACTACACCACCCAATGGTTTCAGAACTTATTATAGAGGATTCATGGTTCATGGTTGCCTGTAAGATATTGCCATGGAGCGATAAGGCCGCCACTTGTACATACTTTATAATAGTTTCAAGTTTACCATGTAATCACTACTACTGATGTACAATAAAGAGATTTATTATTATTATTATTCATGTCATGGGTGTAGATAAAGTCTTGTATTCAACTGTAAATAATTCGGTATTAAAACACTCATGTGATACACTCGGCAATATTTTAATACCCCATATTATACAACAGTTGTTTAAATACCTATTATAGTATAACATACTAAAAAAAAGCAATTAACATGAAGGACGGAACTTGTAAGAAACAAATATAAAATAAACCTCCTTTTTAAATAGTAACAGTGACGGTGCTACGACTACTTATAATTGAGTAGTACCTAAAGTTTGATCACAAGTTAAATAATTATTTTCGCTGCCTACATTATCACATTAAGAAAAAGTTATTTTTTTATTGTGAGTCACAGTTGGAAGACTAAAACCGATAAAAAAATCTTATAAAACCGTAAAACAGCTTACTTTTTTTTTAAATAATACACTTCATGAAGTCCTTAAAATATAACTTGATATTTGTGGCAGATGGTTTTGAAACGAAATAACTTTGAACAGGCGACTTTATTTTGTAACACTTATATTTTTATTATTTACGTACCAGTTTTATCATAAATGAAGTGCAATACATCTATAGTAATATTATTAATGCGATAGTAACTCTGTGTGTTACGTTTTCACTGCTAAACTGCTGCACCGATTCATTGAAATTTGGTAGTTAAGGAAAGACATAGGTTACTTTTTACCGCGATAGCCGAGACATACGTGGGCGAAACCGCGGGCAAAAGCTACTTATCCATACCTAAATTGTACCTCGTAAGTTCTAAAATGACACTAATGACAGCTGTCACCAAGATCAAGTTTTATTATAAAGACAATAGTTTGTTCAATGATAATTAAAATTAACTCGATTATATCTTACTTTACGTCCATTCCAGTAGGTATAACATCGCGTCATGGTTTATGAGGCAGGGCAGAGCTCGCAGTCCTTTATACTGTCTTGTCTCTACACCCGTTGTATTTCGAATAGTTTGACGTCTGTGTCGTACCATATAGGCGGGTCCACGTTACTGTAAAGAAAAAATGATTGTCGATTCGTTATATTGCAACAGCTGATTGAAGTACAAACTTTAAATTTTTTACTATATTATTGGTGTTCATTTAACATTTGGTCCTTCGAGCCCGAATAAACTTGTTGTATGAGAACAACTATTTAATCAAGTGAATTTGTACCATATAGGCGGATCCACATTACTGTAAAGAAAAATAAGTTTATGGATTCATTATATTGCAAGAAGAAAACTATGAAGTTGAAAAACTTCTAGCGATTTCGAAATACTTATACAACTGTGGCGACCTGCACATACAGCGCAACAACAACATCACATACTACAGCGCCATCTACTAAACTACGGAGTAACGTACAACACGAAAAAACTATCAATCCTGAATCGCGCAGTAGAAGTTCTCGCGGCGATAATCATATATACAACGCCCCACCATCAACTGTGGGGCAGTATGACTCACCGTATGTATATAACCCCCCACAAATACGTTCGGAACCAAGCGGCGGTGCCGGCGTTGGCCTGGTACTTGCGGATGAGGATCGGGTGTGGTACCGGCAGTAGACCCACCAGCGTGCCGTGCTGCAGGAACCGGAGGATCTCTGACTCATCTGTGAGACCCCTGGAAGATCACACCACGCTTATATATATATAAATGAAAGAATTTTTACGCAATAAGTTTCCAAATAGTAATGCACCACACGGCAAAATAGTTTACATGGCGCCCCTGGGGGGTCGACCTTCGTTCAGCAATGGACGGCGAACCACCGTTGAAGTTATACGAACATTTGGTTCCTTCCCAGGAATCGTAGTCGAAACATCAAGCAGTACACTGCCACACATCATACACTGCCACTACACCACCGAGGCAGTCAAAGCTAAACCTTCCAAGTATATCTCCAGCACTCACTTGTCGATGCAGATCTTCTCGACCTGCGGCACGAGCACCTGCAGCAGGCGCATGATGGTCTGCAGAGGAAGCTTCCCGCGCCACGACGACACCCACTCCGCTGATGGACGCCATGAACCGCTCGACGGTTCCAGACGCCGTTCACTTGGAACTCCTGTCGTTAGGCTGTCCCTCTGAAATTAAAGATTAAATGTCCAGAATGTTCTTTATTTATGAAGAACAGGCATACGAGCAGAAGTGTGATAGAAAGTGACTCCCTATAAACGTCTCCAACTCAGAAAGTCATAAGGACATTGCCGGCTTTTGAGAAAGAAGAAAATTTGTTTTCCTGTGATTTACAGAGGAAACAGTTCGACACAGAAACAGTCAGTCCCGACTGGCTCGGCGGTCTATTAATTACTGATCCTAATTGCCAAGTTAGAGGTCGTGGATTCAATGGGGTAGATGACTGTATCGTAAATACAGAACGAATATTACAAAACATCTCGGAAAATATAATGTTTATAGCTTTCCATTTCTATTACAAGTTTTAATCATATAAACATTGAAGTATATTGTTCAATTGAGTAGTCTAAACGAGTGACGTCATAAGTTTGTATTCAGTACATTTTTAATACAAAGTTATCGTTTTGAGATATGGTAAAAAGTAACTAATTTGATTAAGGTTTCATTTACCCTATTAACACTCAGAACAAATAATTATGCGTTAATATGTACCCTAGCATGCACTACAATGGTAACCAAAGTTTAAAAAAAAAACAGCCAAAAAAAATTATTTTTGTGCCATTCTTATTGGACAGCCATTAACATTGGAAACTTGCAAGTTCCCCTGGAACGCCTTACCAAGGTTTTGGTCTCATCACAAGCAGATCAATGCTTTCAGAATTCATATACTTAGGACAAATATATATAACACTACTGACCCACGCAACCTCGTTTGCGTCTTCTATTGCCCGTAGCGTATTTTTTTTCCCCGTTTTTGAAACATTCTTCATTGGTGCTCCGCTCGTATTAGTATTAGCGTGATGATATATATGCCTTCCTCGATAAATGGACTATCCAACACTGAAATAATTATTCAAATCGGACCAGCGGTTTCTGAGATCAGCGCGTTCAAATAAACAAAGAAACTCTTCAGCTTTATAAAATTAGTATAGATGATTAATTGGCCACAATAAGAGATGAAGTGCCGTCTTCGTAAGTCCTTAGTTGTGAAACAAAAATTTATTAACGGGCCGTGCAGCAGAAATCGTAATTTTGCCATAACTTCCAAACCAAACGTCCAATTTTTATCATTCAAAGACCAAATATTATCTACATAAACTGTAGTTAGTGATGAAATAATTTATTTTGATAAGGATTGATAGCATGGGTAAAATAAGCGCGTTTAAATGTAGTCCAAAAAATTTCAAGATTTTTAAATAAAAAATAGGTTGTTGTGCCTCACTCGACATAGACAGGTATAGTGTGTCGCGGACTTTTTTGTAGATATTTATAAGATCTACGATTAATTAGAACATTTTATGGTTCTATTTTTTATAGCTTAGGCAGCGTACGCAAATTAATAACTTTTCTGGTTGATTTTTTACACTTTATGTCCAAAAACCCCACATATCTTACGGAACCCTATTTTTTTCCAAAATAAAATATAGCCTATGTTACTCGTGGATAATGTAGCTTTCGAATGGTGAAAGAATTTTTAAAATCGGTCCAGTAGTTTTTGAGCTTATTCATTACAAACAAACATACAAACAAAGTTTTCCTCTTTATAATATTAGTGTAGATAGTGTACGTGTGACGAAGCTAGTATCTTTATAAATTGTAGCCTATATGTTATTCTGATGTATAAGCTATATTATTGTAGAGTATTATCAAAATCCAGCCAGTAGTTTTTGCGTGAAAGAGCAACAAACATACTCACTTACTGTACGGGTCTCGTACGCAGCTTGTTGAATGATAGATGTGCTTGATTGGATGTTATTTATTGTCGCACACAAATGACTTATAAACTAATCATTAATGCTAGTGTGACTGTTGAAAGTGCACTGATTTATAATGTGTTTTAAATCGACGCACGTTGTGTACGTAAAATGCTGACCGCGCCAAATGTAAGTGTACGGGCCAAAGACCGTAGTCTTTGGCCCGTACACTTACATACTCACAAAGGGAGCGTTCAAGTATTACGTAACGCAATTTGGGGGGGAGGGGGGGTCTCGTAAAACGTTACGATGCGTTACAGGGGCGGGAGGGGGTCTTTCTTATAACACGTTACGTAACACTGTTTTTTTTTTTAAATAAAAAATTAGGGAATTAAAACTCCCAAATTGGCAACCCTTTTCGTTTACGTTTTACGGGGAATCCCTCGATTGTATTAGTCTGGTCGTCATTTGTAATTTGTTCTCGCAAGTTGACAAACTTTTTCGTTTATATTTCACTATCAAGCTTTCAAGTATTACGTAACGCAATTGGGGGGGGGAGGGGGGTTCTCGTAAAACGTTACGATGCGTTACAGGGGGGGAGGGGGGGTTCAAATATCTTCAAAAGTTGCGTTACGTAATACTTGAACGCTCCTAAACTTTCGCGTTTATAATATTAGTAGGATTGATATTTAAAGCCAGATACAATATTTTCTAAAGTTTATACAGTAAACCAACTCACATGAGCGATAGACCTCTTCTCTCCATCGCCGTCTTCTTCATCATCCTTGCTATCCTCGCCGTCAGGACCGGCTCTCTGCGGCAGGAGTCTATCTCTAGGCTCTTTCATTTCCCCCTCTTCAACTGGGTATAACTTATCAGGTATCTGCGTGTCCGGTTGTATATCCAATTTCTCGGAAACATCCGATTTGTCGGTAGGGTCGCCTTCTAACCTCGCTGCAGGTGGATGAGCAGACTCGCGTTCTGTCATCGTGCTGATCGCTGGAGTGGAATGGATGATTATTATAGGGACACAACTTACTTTACTCATTATATTTGCAACTCCTTCAATTTTTTTCTGATTAATTTCGTTGAGGGTTCCAAGACAGAATCATTATTCTTGGAGCTTTCCATGTGTCATAATCGGTGTGTTTGTGAGTCACTGCTGTTGATCCTGGTGGCCAGGAGTTACAATCGTGGGCGGGATTAGTCCCAACTCGCTTTGCTTCCTTAAGTTCATTTTACATTAGATTAAGTTAAGATGTTTATTCTGGACATCTAATACACAACGCCATCTAGTCTCAAACTAAGCACAGCTTGTATTATGGGTACTAGACAATTGATATGAATACCATAAACATTTTAACAAATATTATTAGATCATATAAACATTTAGTCCGACCCAGGATTCGAACCCGGGTGCTCATACACAGAAGTCGCGTGCGCTACCACTGTGCCACCGAGGCAGTTAAAACAGATACTTGTTACAAAGCCGTTAAAACGGTCGAGAATAAACTAAGTTGAAATGAACACGTAAATGGTTTTAATTAATTATTTGGTTCAGTTAGTAATAAGTAATACGCCTTTGTAAGGTCACTCCTAAAATTATCATCATTTTTAATTAATATTATAGACTTTTTAAATTCGATATTTTTTTATATTTTATTTTATTTTATGGCGGGCAAACGACCAGAAGTGTCGCCTGATGGTAAGCGATTACCGCCACCCATGGACACCCGCAACACCAGAGGCGTTACAAGTGCGTTGCCGGCCTTTGGGGAAGGAGTACGCTATAGGATATATATTACCTTAATAAATATAAGTTGAATCTGTAAACTTATTTTGTTTATGGCTTAGCATTGTCTAAAGATACATTATAAATATATAAATATTAACAAACACAGCTTCAACATCAACGGGCTTTAATGCAGTTTTCCGCAATATATAAGAGTGATTCAAGAGGCACGTTTATATGTAACACATGCATATGATAGTAGAAAATATCGCTAGTGTTTTATGAAACATATTACTGCTAAGTATATTAATTGTATTGATATGACTTTAGAATCGACATAAAAAAAGATTTCAAATAAATAAATATAAGTTTAATGTTTATATAGTACGATGTGTATCTGTAATGTGTTTAGATGAAAGATGGTGGTGAGTACTGACCGGGCGTGTCCGGGAGCGTGGGGTTGAGCGTGCCGGGCTCCGCGGGCTGCGCCGGGCGCGAGCCCTCCATCGGAGTCTCCGCCACCGACTCCGCGCTGCGGGACCTGCCACCGCATCACACTTTATACAATATACATACTTATACGTAGTTTACGAATGAGTTCTATTTCGTTCCTTTACTTATAGATGAAGTGTATTTTTAGATTGTCTTTATTCTTTGAAGTAAGATACATAATGCATTTTCAATGGATATTCACGAAATACATGATTGTTAGTAAAATTTTATTTTGTGAATTATTTTTACGGTAATTTACAAACTTGGAAAAAAATATTTGCAGATCATACAAAATATTTGTTCCCACCCGGGAATCGAACCCGAGATCTCTACCACGTCCCCTTCGTCGCCTCCTTCGAGCAGGATCAGTCCGAACACGCGCGGGCGCTTGTCCGCGGATGCGGGCGCTGTAAGGAGTAGAGTGGAGGCAGGGCGGAGCGCGCGGGCGCTGTAAGGAGTAGAGTGGTGGGCGCGCGGGTGGTTACCTGGGCAGGGCGGAGCGCGCGGGCGCTGTAAGGAGTAGAGTGGTGGGCGCGCGGGTGGTTACCTGGGCAGGGCGGAGCGCGCGGGCGCTTGTCCGCGGGTGCGGGCGCTGGCTCCGGCGCTGGCGAGCGAGCGCGCGATGGCGGCGTGCTCGTGCGGCAGGTTGGCCAGGTTGTGAAACACAGCGCGCTTGCGGATTATCGTGTACACAAGGTTCGAATTACCTGTACCAATACAAAACACTTATTGCAATTTACAAGAAAAACAAACTAAACATTCATTGAAAAAAAATAATACAACGATTCATTTCATTCTTTTAACTCGTTGGGGCAGTGGTAGCGTAAGCGATTACTGTGAATGAGGCCTGGATTTCATTCGCGGGTCGGACCAAACGTTTCTATGATCTGTAAATATATGCTTCAGATATTTTCTATGTGCAATATGTATGTATTTACAAAAAAGTATATATTTATTTATATCAGTTATACTAGATCAACAACACAAGTTCTGCTTAGTTTGGAACTAGATGGCGTTGTTGTGTGTTAGATATCTAAAAATATTTATTATTTTTACAGTTACCTACTGTTTTGAGGTTGTTCAGGTCAATCAATAAGTTTATTTATGCATTTTCAATTACTCTGTTTACCCCTTTTATTATATGAAGGCATGATGTTACAAATATATTTTATTATATAAAAGGATAAGTTACTTATAGGTTTACTTTTGCAATATTATGTCGTGTTTAAGTTTTCAACCCATTGATGGCGCTATTAGACTTTTCTGAATCGCGCTAGTGTTTGGTTACCAGAGTGATTGTAAATACCTCGAAGAAATATTTTTGTGTGAGAATTATGAATCGAGAGGTCTTGAGTAGTCTTGACACATTGTGAATAAAAATTGTGTGTAAAAATCGTAAATACGGAATAATCACACCATACAATCCCTATTACTTGATGTTTCTTATTTTTTAATATTTGTTTATGCCCCGAATCAATACACATAATTTAATCGTAACTGGTCTCTGGAACATGAAAGATATATAAGAAAAACTATTATATGGGGGTTTTACAAACGCAATAAAACCCAAAACGTTAATTTTTAGAATTTTAATCTGTTTTTCTGTATGTCTGTGTACGTTTGTGCGTGATAATCTCAGAAACGGCTTAACCGATTTGAATGCGGTTTTTATAAATGTGTCGCGGTTTGCTCTACTTAACATTGAGTGTTTCTTTCATTTTCATCGGTTCTTAAATAAAAAAGTAATATCACCGACCATTACGCGGGCGGAGCAGCAGCCAAAAGCTAGTAGCAGAATTTGAAATTCAATTACTTGTGACTCACCGTCAAACTGATACTGTATCATGTTGTTGAACATTTCCAGAAGGAAGAATACAAGATGGTGGTGATGGGCTTGGGAGAACAGGAACCATGGGGTGCTGAACGCCTCCAGCAGGTGAAGTAGCTTGGTAGAAGCCACCATCGACAACGTTTTCAGGTACGGTGATACTGTAGAAACCAGAGTAACAAAAAATTTGTTGACAAATTGTGAAAAAGTAAAACTAACAATTAATTAGTTGTTAATCGTGGTTTTACACAGTTAACAATTGATCAATTTTAGTTATTTTACGAAATAAATTAAAATTATTGTTTTTTTTTTCTAAGTATCACTTTTATTATTGTGCGTGTGCGGATTTCACCAATTCAAATATATTTACTACATTTACAGTATTAAATGTATTTTATAAAAACTTTAATTAAAGAAATTATAAATTGTTTTATTTTCGTTGTCGTAATCGTACACCTGATTGCCTTATTATGTTGTTATATTTACTTTTGTAGCAAGTGAATATGTAGATGTTTAGAAATAAACTTAGTCAACAGTACGAAAGAAATAAAATGAAAGTTTATTACAGAAATTACACACACAGAAACTACACTGCGAAAAAGGAGTAATAGTATTTAGAGTATGACAATATATACAAAATACATAAGGATAACCAAATATTATCGCGGCGAAATATATAAGGTGGCAAGTATAGGACAGGAAAGGTACTGCCCGTCCTCATATGAACGAACCGACGCGCGGCGAGTGTGCGCGAGCGCATCACTAAGATAGTGCCGTCTCGCCCACACTCACAGGATCATGAACAGAGAAAAACGTAATGCACGTTTCACCGAGTGAGTGAGGATATCGGAGGCCCATATCCCAACCCCTCCTCATCCTCCAAAGGTCGGCGAAGCGCCTGTGACGACTCTGGTGTTGCGGGTGTGACGGGTGTCCATGGGCGGCGGTAATCGCTTACCATCAGGCGTTACTTCTGCTCATTTGCCATCTACACCATAAAATAAAATAAAAAAATAAAAATAAATCCTGTTTCAGTATTCTAAAATCAAACTTTTACTTTAAAACATGATTTGTTTAAGAAATGTTTTTTGTAGAAAGCTTAATAAATAAATTTCTCAACAAAATTCCCCAAAAAGTTAATTGTTAGTTTTAATTGTAATGAAGCAATTAAAACTAACAATTAACTTTTTGGGGCATTTCAAAATCAATTTAAAAAGTTAATTGCAATTAAATAATTGTTTTTTACAATTGATGTACATTAAACTAAATAATTTAATTGTAAAGCCCGATAAAACGTTTTTTTTTTTAAGACAACTCCCACATTAGGAATAAACATCCTGTGTCGTGGGGGACTTTTACAAACATACATGAAACGGACACAAAGAACATCCAGACTCGGGACAACAATTCGTGGATCACACAAAGTGTTGTACCGCGTGGGATTCGAACCTACGACACTTGGCGCAGTAGCAAGCGGCTTGGCGACCGCTGAAACCATGAGAAATTCAATTGTAATTTATTTAACCACATTAATTTTTAAATTAACTAGTTTTTTGTAGTTAATTAAAAAAATAATTGATTAATGCCCAACACTGCTTTATAGTTCGATAGCGAGACTAAAAACACCGACTTTTAATTTTGCCACTAGCGCGATCTAGTTTAACGTGGTGAACTAAAACTTATTTTATAACTACCTTCGTTATGAATTTAACACTGTCTGTCAGTAACGCTTTCACGGCTAAACCGCTGCATTGATTTCAATGAAGATTTGCATGAGGATACTATGATTTTTGAGGAAGGCATGGGCTACTCTGTACTACTTTACTGATATACATATGGGCGGAACCGTATGCAAAACCTAGTTTTTACTTAAATCTATACAAATAAATAAAATTGGAGTGTCTGTTTGTAATATTAAAATAATTATAAAGTCGGTTAAAAAGGTCGATGGATCTATTAGAAATTATAAATCTATTTAAAACTGCCCGGTTTCACCAACTATACTTTAATTATCGCCTAACTAGGAGCCTCTAATGTGGATAGCCTCTAAATCCAAATACAAACCTTACCTAATTTAATTTCGTTTTCACCATCTTAAGTGAGTTAAGTGACACATAAGTGAGGGATTTCGAAACTTAATGTTATTCAATTGTTTTGTTTTAGTAATAAATATATACGGGTATATTAACATTTCATTCCCAACTTTTGTGATCTGTGCGAAAATTTGAAGTCAATATTTGGAAATGTCAATTTGACAATTGTCAAAATACGCGACAATCGACTGACGACCGCGCGTAAAGTCGTTGATCAAGTAAATATTTAACTTAATTCATATTTAGTTTTTATTTTAAATACAATGGCTGAGAAAAGAAAACGTAGTCAAAATTTCACATCGGAAGAGAAACAAAAACTTGTGAAGTTATTAATGGAACACAAAAGTACCATACTAAGCAAAAAAACGGATAAAAGTACGAACGAAGCCAAAATCTTAGCTTGGAATCAGCTTACAGCATCTTATAATGCTACAGGCACCGTTCATAGGTACGCTGAACTACGTACGTTAGCAATTTTTATCATAATAATATTTTGCTATTTTTGTATTACAAGTTTAGTTTTATGCCTATGTATATACATTTATGTATCTGCATGCATATATATAGTAGCTGACCAGACAAACGTTTTTTTTATAAAAATAAAAACAACATATTTCGGGATGAGTTACCCTTATCATTGAGATGTATGAAGTATAGATGTTGGCCGATTCTCAGACATACCCGATATGCACACAAAATGTCATAAAAATCGGTCCAGCTGTTTCGGAGGAGTTTGGTAATAAACATGACATGAGAATTTTAAATATTAGAAGACATAGGTTTTTAAATTTATTCATTAGCAAACAATTTCTTACAATGCACAGTCAACTACTACTGTCTCTCTGAAACATTTTGATTCATCTTTAGGTGGCCCGGAGGTAGCTCTACACTACATGTCTCACATACAAATAAAGAGTTGTCTACGTATCTATATTTGTTTCTCATCTAGGACACAGAAATCACTACTAAAAGCATGGGAAAAAATAAAATATGAAAGAAAGCAGCAAAGTAACAAAAACATAAAAAATGTAAAAGTAACGCTTCTCAAAGAAGAATTAGAAGCAAAACGAAAATTGTACCAATCACAACTTCAAGCAGCAGAGAAAGATTTAGTAATTAAAGATCTAGAAATAGAAATAAAAAAAGCTGTACTTGAACAAATTAGAGGTAATTTTATTTAATATTAATCATCTTGTGTCTTTATCTAATCTATGTGTTACCATAACTTTGTATAATATGGATCTATACTGATTTAATTTCTTTTTCCTATCAACTTTTAACAACAGACACTACCCTATTTTTTTCCTAAAGAAATGAAATCCCCTGACATACCACCTCCTGGTGGCATGTCGGACTCAAACCGACCAAATCTGCACACGGTCTCAGGTACTAGATACCGGGGAATCATGTGCACCCACCCTAGAAAGGAAAACCCTGGAGACCCGGACCACCTATGATTTGTAGATAGCCCCCTAAGTGTGTCCAAGCTTGCGCTTATGAATGCGCTTGTGAAGGATGGAGATCGTTCTGCGATGCCTGGCCCATTACCGGGCCGGGAAAGTTCTGCCCTACCCTAATCTTTGCACATCTTTCTTTCTATCCCATGGTTGCATGTAGAAGATGGCTTTCAAGAGATAGGGCAGCCACTTGTAACTCCTAGCCCTAAGTCACCGTTGTCATTAATCTGGTGTACAATAAAGCAATATATTATAATTCCTGTGTCGCAGTAAACTTTACAAACATACATGAAACTGATTCAAAGAACGTAAACTATCAATAATTTGTGGATCACATAAAGTAGCTAGTGTTTAAACGGACACCTCACTACTTTCTAATTCGCTAACAACTATTTGCTGTTGTGGGTTCAAGCACCAATTGTGAACACTTTGTGTGATTCACGAATTGTTTTGTGTTTGTTCACATTACAGCCACACAGGATATATTCCTAGTGCATGAGTTTTCTATATAGATTTTCTATTAGAGTACTGATTTTTGTTATTATGTGTTGCAGGTGGTGGCTTAACTCTACAACATATTATCGAGTCTCAGAATAAAGATATAAAAAATAATTTATTAAATAAAAAATACTTTTAACTATTATTTACATTCATTTGTTAATCACCTTCACTTAATAAATATCATCTTTAGGAATCTACCATCTGAAATATTTCAGACCGTATGCTATTCTGATTAATAGTGGTGTCATAAACAGACCCTGGCCACTGAGCATTGTCATTATCACATTTACCTGTTTGAAATATAAGTTTTATAATACTCAAAGGTTTGACTGGAAGAAAATGCCTTTATGTTCAGTGAACTTCTTACGGCTTATGAGCCTCCGGTATCTGTTTCACAGCGGTTTTCTGTGAGGCCGTGGTATCACTCATATCATCACGTTAGACCTCATTGGTCGGCAATAGGAGACGTAAACAAGTAAAGGTAAGAGAAAACGAAAATATCACTAAGGGTTACCTAACTTACTCTAAGCGGTTCCTAAAATTTAAGGAATGTTGGTTTAAACAAGCATAGGACAAATTCAAGTTCTCACCATTGACCAATATGGTGAGTAAGCAATCAAACAGCGGCTGCAGCCTCTGGTGTCCAGTGGTGATGATCTTGTGGAACACGACTACCAACAAATCGGCGTGGCTACCGGTGAACACTGGTATATCCATAGGCACAGTGGCTGTGTACGGCTTGTTCAGCCGTACGCCCAGGTTGCGTTCCCCGGATAGTAACAGCAAGATGAATACACCGATGTGCATTAATCCTACGCGAGCTAGATAACATAAAATATTGTTAGAAAAACAGCTAGGAAACCCAGTAAAACGTACAACAATAGTTAAATTTTTGAATATTTCACACACAACGCTAACTGTTTAAAACTAAGCAGAACTTGTAATATGAAAACAATAAGATGGCTTGTGTACGCCTCGAACAATCAGAACGAGCTGCACCACTTGAGCTTAAATTTTGACGTTATATTTCGAAAATAATAATAATAATAATTTATTGTTTTCTCACACACAGTTTACAATTAATAACAAATTCATACAGACAATACAACTCAAATAAATATAATCTGTGTGGGAGACTGGTATCTGCACTGGGATGACCTGTATTACATTTAATCTGTCGCTCCAGACTCTGGATATTGAAATGTATGGTGGGAGGAGCAGTGACATTTATGTTTGCATGGGCAAAAATAATGTCAACATTACAAATTACAGATAATGGGTATGAGCGCGTGCGTGTGTGTATGTGTGTAGGTGCGTGTGTGTGTGTAAAATATTTTTTATGTATTTTTTTGGTCAGTTTTATGCTTAAATTCTCATAAATGCAAACAATGTATTTGAGCAAAGTGTCAGTATTATTATGTAACAAAAGAATAACACATATTTTTTATAAAGGGTTATAAAAAATATGTGTTATTCTTTTATATATAAACATAGGGATGTTTTAGAAAGACCTATTCAACGATACTCTATAAGATAGAAAAAAAACAAGTGTTTAAAACGTGTTCGTAGGGATATACAGGGCCTCTTATATCCATGAAAATTACTTTTGAAAGCAAGCAAGAGATGGAAAAATTAAATTTAGAGGAAGTTGAGTTAAATCTAATAAGAATTATTTCACACTTACATTGATCAGCGCGAGAGTCATTGAGATGATAAAGAATAGGCACAAGTACCTCCAAGACGTCGCTACTTTTCAACACGTAGTACATAAATTTCTGGAACAATAATAATTTGTACAAATTTTTTTTATAATCTATAGTGGGCAAACGAGCATACTTATCGTCTGATGGTAAGCGATTACCGCCGATGGACACCCGCCACACCAGAGGCGTTACAAGTGCGTTGCCGGCCTTTTAAGATGAGTACGCTCTTTTCTCGAAGGTTTGAAGGTCGTATTGGTCCGGGAATATCTCAGGCGACAGCTCATTCCACAGTTTTGTTGTGCGCGGCAGAAAAAAGACCCAGCGACACAAGAATCATTCATAGTGCGGAGTTGTCTTTTAAAAAAAATGTGATCATATTTCAGGCACTATTGATAAAATGGTTTATAAAAAAAACCTAAAAGAGAAATCGAAGTGTGTTATGAGAACCACCTTCTGTTCTACCAACCTTGTTATAATCACACATCTTCCAGAATAGTACGAGCAGTTCCTGATGCAAGTTGACCTTCTTGGCCGAGTTGGGAAGATACGTCTGTGCTAATGGATTGTTCAGCAGTCGGGTGACCCCTCGTAGGATGAACTGGAAATCCTCATCTCGATGGATTCTGGAGAGGTAGTTGATGAAGAGATTGTCCGGAAGAGTCTGTGTAAGAATTGAAACAATAAATGTAATTCTGATATACGAATATGATCAGAGTTGTGATCAGCAGTAGAAGAGATAAGTAAAGAAGTCTTTTGACTGGCCAGTTGGTGAGTAAGTAAGACATCCCGAGTTCGTAACCCATCCAAGACAAATATTTCAACAATTCCAGCTCTAGGAATTTATTAAATAAATATACACTCAGACCAAATCAAAGATCTTCAATATATATTGACAACGCAAATACTTAATACTGAATTAACAAAATTGAACCCGCGTCGAAGCCTAACATAAACCCCTACGCCACCCAGATGTCAAAATAAACGAATTTAATTAAACTACTTCATGCGAATATTTATATCGCGATTCAGAATTAGCTGTGATTATTCGTATTTGTCATTTGGAACTCTTTGTATAAGTCTTTAAGAACTACAATTCAATGCAGATTCTTTTTAGTATAACAAAACTAGGCTTGAAGTACTCTTATGCCCAGTTCCTATATTTGAAAAACGATCCGTTCTAGGTACGAATAGTAGTACATTATACGGGGCGTTAGCTACGAGTAAAATAGTTCCTATAAAAAATAAATTGAGGAACGGTATTTACGACTCGTAGTCGGTTGTAGAACATTTTTACACGATGACGATTCGTTAAATATTAATCACCAACACTCTTTAACAGCCCACAGACTTAGACCTTTGACTGCACGGTTGGCCGAGTGGTGTCAGCGGTCGCCATGCCGCTTGCTACTGCGCCAAGTGTCGTGGGTTCAAATCCCACGCGGTACCTACAACACTTTGTGTGATCCACGAATTGTTGTCCCGAGTCTGGATGTTCTTTGTGTCCGTTTCATGTATGTTTGTAAAGTCCCCCACGACACAGGATGTTTATTCCTAATGTGGGAGTTGTCTTTTAAAAAAAGAAAAAAAGAGACCTCTCCTTTGGACGGAGAATTAGGTTTATACCAAGCTGGCCAGACGGGTTGGTCTAACGTTTATTTAAACTTTTCCTTCTCACACACACTTACTTCATCAGAATCCTCGTTAACCACATTACTGGTATCATGGTCGAGTGTGACTATGAGCACTTGTAGGGCAACTTCGACGAGCGGCTCCACGGTATCAGCGAAGAGTAGGTGGTTGTATGGCAGTCCAAGACCCACGGGGTCATAGGAGCATACCGTGTTCAAGAGTGATGTGAACAGCGGCAAGGCGTGTCGGTTCTCTGGGCTGGTCAAGTAACTGTAAGAAAATATGTTTTTTAAAACTGTTCGCTTAGTATGCAATCAATATAGTAGTGCAGAGAATATTATATATTCTCTATCTATTGACTGCCTCTGTGGCGCAGTGGTAGCGTATGCGACTGCTGTGCTTGAGGTTTCGGGTTCGATTCCCGGGTCGATACAAATGTTTGTATGATCTGCAAATATTTGTTTCGGAGTTTGGGTGTTTTCTATGTATGTATTTACAAAAAAAAAGTATATATGTATTTATATCAGTTGTTTAGTATCAATAACACAAGCTCTGCTTAGCTTGGGACTAGATGGCGTTGTGTGTAAGACGTCCGAAATATTTATTATTATTATTTATTATATACTATATATGGATGAAATCCAAGAGTAAATAGTATATTTTATTCACCCGGGTGATAACAGCCATATATGAACTCATTAGGGCCTAGATGGTTTTGTGTGAATAAATCTATACAAATAAATAAAATTGAAGTGTCTGTTTGTAATTTCAATTTAACAACGTTTTACTAAATGCATATGAAAGTATTTACGGTACTTACATTAAAACAAACAAAAAAAAAAGTTTATCTGTATATCTGTTTTTTCTGGATAATCTCCGTAATCACTGGATAGATTGCTAATAATATAAGAAGTAACTTATGCTTTTTTTAGGACTAGATTCGCCACGCGGCATTATCCATAGTTATTGCGTGTGTACCGCGGGTAACACCCCTGGGCTCAGCTAGTTTTAAATTAAACTTACGCTATCCACTTATTATGATGCGTAGCAGCATGTGAGGTAGGTTTGTATATAGTCTCGCTGAAGCAGGTCAGCATGAGCCGCAGCAGTTCTGTCCTAGCAGCCTCATGAGTCGAGACACGAGGCGGGGTCCGAGCGAACCCAACACCACCTGCCCAGATGTACTCGCAGCTGTCCAGAGATGATAATTCTTCGGCACGCTCCTGCAAGCGAAAGTAAAGTAAAGACGTTGTAACTCAGAACTAGAATCCACTAACACTTTTTTTTATGTAATAATAGGCAAACGAGCAGACGTATCACCTGATGGTAAGCGATTACCGCCGCACATGGACACCCGCAACATCAAAGGTGTCACAAATGCGTTGCCGGCCTTTGGGGGATGGCAGAGGGGTTGGGGTATGGGCCTCCGGTATCCTCACTCACTCGGTGAAACACAGCTCAAGCGCTATTTTACACCGGTTTTGTCTGTGAGGCCGCGGTGTCACTCCGGTCGAGCCAGCCCATTGATGCCGAAGCGTGGCTCTCCTACGCTCTCCCACACATTTCCTTCTTTTCCTTCCACGTGTTCCCTATGCATCCCATGAGTGTCGTAAAATGCGACTAAAGGGACCAAACTACGCAGGACAACATCACTGCCCAGATAAAGAAAACTTGAGTCAAAGCCCTTTTCTTTTTTACGTGTGGAACCCCCCACGGGCCGTCTCCCCACCAGGATGGTGTATCGGAATCGGACCGACTAAAACCACACAGTGTGCCACTCTACGCCTGAGGAGGGAGGGATCCGTAAACTGCTGTTATTAACACATCGAGACCCCTCCCAGGCTTGAGTCAAACCGGTGTGTGTGTGGTATTGTAGACCAACATCTCCTTGCTAAGGAGAGGCCAGCAGTTACAGGCTGTAGACGATGTTGATAATTAACTTCTCTTTGCAGTGCTATTAACCCACGAGATGAATAAGAGTTGCGACACAGCGTATTGTAGGTCAACCACCACACGGATGAACAAAATGACATTTAAAAACTTATCAATGATATCGAACAAACCAAGGACATAGGCTATTTAAAGCCACATAATTTATCAATGTCGGAAAGGATGAGTTCGCCCACTGTCCATACTCATTATATTAATTCTAAAACAACTCTCGTTTGTCTGTCTGTTTTTCGCGGGCTGAAGACATATGTATTGTTTTACGCGACGAATGGATGTCTATTATTCGCCAAAACAGGCAGGATAACAATTGGTAGCCTTAAAAATGTTGTGTTGTGAGAATGTAAGAATTTTCATTTGTATGGAACAGTTATTGGAATAAATAACAAAAAAACTGACTTCAAGAACTAAATCAAATTGAAATCGGACCACACGGAAAGCACCAGCTTCCAAATGAAAAAAGAATCATCAAAATTGGTTCACCCAGTCGAAAGTTCTGAGGTAACAAACATGAAAAAAATACAGAAATACAGTCCAATTGAGAACCTCTTCCTTTTTTGAAGTCAGTTAAAAATTACAGATTCCCACACCCAAGACAAGCAAGGACGAGCACGATTATTTGTAATGTCTGCATGCTATTCATACTAACATTATAATTCGAACGTAACTTTGTCTGTCTGTTACGCATTCACGCCTAAACCGTTGAAACGATTTGGATATATTTCGGTATAGAGATACATTTAGAAAGGTAGATTAAAAAAAAAAACAACAATTCAAATTAATAATCATAAACCGTAGCACATGTTATCTTTACGTAATATAAAATGAAGTTACTTCTCGCTTAGATCTTTTAAACTATTCCACAGTAGATCCGTTGCAATGCAATTTTGAGAGAATAGATATAGTGATTAAATAAGAAGGTTTATATATGTAATACATGCATATTGTAATGGTCAATTTAAAATATTACGTCGTTAGTTTGCCAAATACAATGAAGTTTCAAACTTTATCTGATATTAGGCATTAAAAAAACTGTTTAAATACTTTATACACTAAAACAATTTTAAAAATGCCTGTACCAGAAATGATAAGGACAATTTATTAGTGTAAAAACTATCAAAGTTAAGTGCTTTGTGACGTCACCGGCTGCAGATCTAATAACTGACGACTGCAAATCGATCGTTATTACTGATAAGATATTGTTTCTATGAGGAAATCAATAATCGCGACTAGGGAGCAGACTATATACGATAAAATCACTGCAAAGAGAAGGACAACTTGAAGCAAACCATATATAAATATGTTTATACAACGTGGTATGGTAGGCAAAAACCTCTTTTTGAAGGAGACGCCTTTGTCCAACAGTGGACCACCAAGGTCGAGCTCACACTATGCCGGACAGGCAGATTTACCAGCACGGTAAAACTGCTAGAAGAGCTAGTGGCTAAATAATTTCTATGAATCTGTTCACATTACGCCGGATCCGGCCGAAATACCGGGACCGGAGTAATGTGAACGAGTTAGCGACGGTAACTGTGTCCCCCGTTCGCCCCGACTGCGCTCCTCTCGCGTCCTATCTGCTTATGTCTATTGTGAATCGTCTCAATAAATCGTCAAAAGAGGATGCTGGCATTCGAAAATATTTGAACAACTTTGATTCGTCAATTATTATTGTCCGGGAGCCCGTTTACGGCAAATACACTGGTCCGGCACAGTGGAAACCGAGCCTAAAGGTTGTTAATGACGTCAATAAAGTTATACTTACAGGCCCCGAGCGTTTAGTGCTGGCCACTGTGAAGTCCGGGCAGAAAAGAAGGTCCTGTAAAAGAAATGATTTTATAATTGATTTTTTTCTGCTTATTTTTATATCGATATGAAGAACATGGTTAGCTAGGAATTCCAGGAGAGGTTTTCTTCCATATGAGTATTCTTTTCTTGAAAGGGTGAAAAATCCTGTACCGCACGATCTCCATTGAGGCGGCGAGTCTCCTGGCCGGAACTCCACCATGGGACCTGGAGGAGAGAACCCTTGCGGCTCTTTACCAGTGGCGAAAGCAGGCTCTGGAGTTGGGTAGAAATCCTGAGACTCGAGAAATCTATGATCAGAAATCCCAACTCCTGGCGGAGTTGGGATTTCTGTCCTTGTGGAGGAATGGATGGAGCGACTTGGGCGTTTGGCACGCCGTTATTGCGGCGGTAAGTCCCGTTATGGAGGATTGGCTCGAGAGGCGTCATGGAACGCTCTCGAATGAATGCTGGCGTCATGGAAAGATCGTTCTGCGATATTTCCATGACGCATACATATGTATGTACTTACAACATGTTATACATAGAAAACACTCAAACTCGGCAACAAACAAATATTTGGAGATCATACAAACATTTGGTCCAACCCGAGAATCGAACCCGAGACCTCAAGCACAGCAGTCTCATACCACTACGCCACCGAGGCAGTCATACTAGCCAATAATACAAGAGAATAGAGGCGTTAGCGCTTGTAGAAAGAGCATTATCTTTTCTTTCTACAAGCGCTCTTCTATTACTTCTGCATCTGCATCATTATGCAGAAGCATTTCAGTAGGCCGCCATGCTGCATTGTGTACATTCGCAATGAGTATCGTGACCACTACTCTTGAATTCTGCTCGTGTTTTCCGTCAGGCAGAATACATACACTTTGGCAGACTCATATATCTAAAAAAATCGACATGTAAAACTTGCATCTTGGCTGAGGCAGCTGATCACAGGACGAAAATATGGATATGCGATTCCGGTTTTTTTGAGCTACTGCGGTCTCAGTCGGAACTTCAAGATTCCAAAACTTGTTGTATTAACCCTATCGGATTTAATTACAGTTGTCACACTGGTCGAGGCTACCTATTTATGCTGGAGTATCAATCTCCCACAGTTAAAGCTTATAGCTATTGGAATACCGATACCTATCGTCAAAATGAGTTTCTGGAAATGCTACCTAACATAGATAGGTCCGTCGGCTGAATATTTTAATACCTAGGTACTTAAAACTACTACCAAAGTGAGCCTACCAAAGTGATCCAACTCTGCCTGATGGAAAGCATAAGCAGAATCCAAGAGGAGTGGTGACCATACTCATTGCGAATGCAGTCAATGCAACAATGGAGCAATTGAGGTATGGGCCTCCGGTATCCTCACTTACTCGGTGAAACACAGCGCCGGCGCTGTTTCACAATGGTTATCTGCGATGCCGCGGTATCACTCCGGTTGAGTCGAACCGTACCGAAGCGTGGCTCTTCCATGGTAGATGTAAATAGGTATAAGCTGCAAATAAAATAATACTTACACAAACTGCATTGATGAGTGACTGCGCTAACGGCACAGATTCATTTTCACTAGCAGCCGGTAGCGATGACCAGAAGAAACCATGCCATTCAGGTTCTTCCAACATATATGGTAACACTCGTGTTAGGAGGCGGGCGCAGTTGAGTGCTGAAACGGAATCTGCTGTCAATTTTCTTCCAAAGCATTTGAGAGTCAAAACCTCATTGGAGACAATTTTATAGCAGAGAGACTTTTTTTACTACTTATACTGAAATGTCAGTGACTATTATCTGCGCAGAATAGAATATTTAGATTCTTACGCGACAATATTTTTTTTAAATATATAGTTATATACTAATAATTTATGCTAATAATAAAGCTGAAGAGTTTGTTTGTTTGTTTGAATGCATTAATCTCAGGAACCGCTGGTCCGATATGAAAAATTATTTCGATTTTGGATAGTCCATTTATCGAGGAAGGCTATAGGCTATATATCATCATGCTACTACACACAAATTTTTTTTTTGGAGCACAAATGAAGAATGTTTCAAAAACGGGGGAAAATGTTCACTCTAGGGGCAATTTAAGACGCAAACGAAGTTGCGTGGGTCTGCTAGTGAATTTATATAATGAAAATACTACATATGCCTTCAAAAGTCGGCAGATTGCCGGATATCCGTCAAACCTTTAAGCCATATACTTACACATAATACCCTGCCAACCACCAGGATACCTATGCCGGTTTTCCGCGAAGCCAAAAGAGCAGGTAAAACCGCCTTATAGTCAGAAACGTGATCTAATTTTATCAATTAAATCGTTCAGGTTAAGTATAAAAATGTACAGGGTGTGTCGTTAATGAAATATAATTGTCTATTTGCAATTTCGAATTAATAGATTTTCACTAAACATATATGGAAGTTTGGTAAATAATTACATCATTTGTTAATAACATCTTTAGGTAAACGCTTGAAATCTATAGATAATAGTACAGAAACCATATTTATCCTTACTTCTTTCCTACTCCACAACACTATCTATCCCAACTGATATAAATACATTTATACATTTTTTTGTAAATACATACATAGAAAATACCCAAACATTGAAACAAATTTTTGCAGATCACACAAACATTTGGTACCACTCAGTAATCGAACACAAGACCTCAAGCGCAGCAGCTGCATACATTACTACTGTGTCATCGAGGCACTTGAATAAAATGATTTATTTGTTAAGGAAAATCAAGCCCAGTTTTATTTAATTATTCTAATTATTCATTGTTTAGTTTTATAGTTTACCTTAAGCAAATAATTTGTTAATATTCATTCACTTTTCCTGATTAAGAAATTATCAATGGTCTAATTGCTTGTATACTGGACATAGCTCCTCGATTAAACACCTTTCTGCTGTCAATGCTACAAATAGATCACAATGCAAAAGCATGGAGACGGAATTGTGAAGTGGGAGTATACCAATGGGTTGCGAAAAAAAAAGCTTGTTTGAATCATAGAAAAATGAGTTGTCTGTCTGCCTGCTATGATAGACTTTGACTGCCTCGGTGGCGTAGTGGTAGCGTATGCGACTGCTAAGCTTGAGGTCTCGGGTTTGATTCCCGGGTCGGACCAAATGTTTGTATGATCTGCAAATATTTGTTTCGGAGTTTGGGTGTTTTCTATGTATAATATGTATGTATTTACAAAAAAAAGTGTATAAGTAAGTATATCAGTTGTCTAGTACCCATAACACAAGCTCTGCTTAGCTTGGGACTAGATGGCGTTGTGTGATAGATGTCCGAAATATTTATAAAATATTTATTTATTACAAATTTATTTTAATTTTTTAACCAACTTCGAATAAGGAGGAGGTTCTCAATTCGACTGTAATTTGTTTTTTTTAATGTTATTTACCTCATAACTTTCGAATGGTTGAATGGATTTTGATATTTCTTTTTTTATTTCCGTGTGGTCCCATTTCAATTTGGTCCAGTTCTTGAAGTCGGTTTTTTGTTGTTGTTAACATTTGTGATTAGTTTAAAAACAATTGTTACACAGAAGGATTACAGGCAAAATTTGGGAAGGTTATAAGAAAACCTAATTTTGTGCATGTTTATATAAATTTTCATGGTAAAGACTTACCATGTGCTTCCTCAAGAATCAAAGTATCTCTATATCAACTTTAATTGAAATCGATGCAGAGTTTTAGCAGTGAAAACATAACAGACAAACATTATTACTTTCGAAATTGTAATATAATAGTGTTACGAGCTGGGTATTGACCAAATTAAAGTAGTCGATTAATTACCAAAAATAACACAATATTTATTAATAACACTTTTTACAATAAGAAATCACTAAATCACTGGTTAGTCGCACTAGAAGATCTCTTCGATGTTTATCCGCTGTATCGTGAAACAATACTGTCCCTACGGCCAACACGTTCCGCTTTTATATGGCCGTGGAAATTACTCGAAACTACGAAAATATTCGATCGATGTCTCTAGGCTAAATAGATTACTCTAGAGCTGCTTGTAGCGCCATCTAGCGTCGAGTAATCGTCATAATGCACACAGTTGCGCGCTTTCCGACACTAGATGGCGTTGTCCTCGACAGTTCTCGATTCTTCTAGTGGACACTAGATTCATCTGGTTATGGCGCAACACTGCCCCCTCCTAAGACATGCTCGTCCCGAGCATTATCGGTTCCATAGTATCGCGCCAGTCGATCTACATGAACTATCTTTGGGGCGCCTCTTGGACACTTCTGTATCCGGTAGGTAAAATCATTGATTTTAGTGACTACCCGGTATGGCCCATCCCATTTTGCTTGTAGCTTCGGAGATCTCCCTTTACTGCGAACTGGATTATGTAGCCATACTAGCGAACACTCTTCGAAGCCCTTATTATTCGCTTTCCGGTCATAACGGGTTTTCATCTTTTCAGACATTTGTTGGCCCGATTGTCTGACATGCTCATAAATGTCATTCATCTTGTTCCGCAAGTCATTCGCGTACTCCGTTATACTTCGCGGGGTATCAGGTATTCCAGTGATCAAGTCTGCAGGCAACCGTAGTTCTCTTCCGAAGTTTACAAAAGCTGGTGTTACGGAAGTACATTCGTGGACTGCACTTCGGTATGACAGAAGAAACGGTTGGATGTGTTTGTCCCAATCTTTTTGCTTACTTTCAACTACTTTTGCCAGATACCTCTCTAGTGTTTGGTTAAATCGTTCCACCATTCCGTCCGATTGTGGGTGGTAAGAGGTGGTTCTGGTTTTGTGAGCACCCATCACTCGACACATTTCTTGAAATATTTGAGACTCAAAATTTCTTCCTTGGTCACTGTGGATTTCTAAAGGCACTCCAAAACGACAGAAGACTTCGTGCACTAATTTATCTGCAACTGTTGATGCCTCTTGGTTGGGAATGGCAAAGACTTCTGGCCACTTAGTGAAGTAATCCATTACGACCATGAAGTACTTGTTTCCGCTTTCACTTTCAGGAAACGGTCCTGCCACGTCTATAGCAATTCTTTCCCAGGGTGCACCAACATTATACAATTTCAATGCGCCTCTGCTACGTGTATGAGGTCCCTTCACGGCCGCACAACTGGTACACTTGCGACACCAGTCCTCAACATCATCACGACAATGAATCCAGTAGAATCTTTCCCTTATCTTTAACAATGTCTTCTTAACTCCCATATGACCTCCTGAACATCCATTATGGTAGAGCTGCAGGACCACTGGTATCTTAGCTTTAGGAACAACCATTTGCAGGTGACAGCTGTCTCCTCGAGCGTTTTCCCATTTACGGCACAAGACTCCATCCTGGATGACTAGACTATCCCATTGAGCCCAATAACTCTTCGTGGTCGAGCTCAGCGATGCAACTTCGCTCCAGTGTGGCTTAGGAGTCTCAGCTTTAATCCACTCGAGAATTGGTTTGATATCTGCATCCTCTTGCTGTGCTTGCTGCAGGCTTTCCTTCCATTCGTTGCTAAGGTCCGTCTTTATCGTCCTTATAGGAACAGCTTCCTTTACTTCTTGCTTGGCGTAGTGCTTGCAGTCTTCAAGGCAAGGTCTTCTTGATACTGCGTCTGCGTTACCGTGAGACTTTCCACTGCGATGTCGGGCAGTACTATCAACCACCTTATTCTCCTGAAACCGCTCGTGTTCTCTTCCTATGCTTCGCTTAGGGCAGCTGGACCGAAGGTGACCTTTTTCACCACAGGCGTAGCATCTAGGGCTGTACCTCTGAAATCGGTCCCGCACCGGTGATGCCACATCCTCCCGGACCCGATGAGACCGATGGTCTTGTCTCACAGCAGCTCTGCCCTGCTGTTGTCGGGCAGTACTATCAAACGCCTTATTCTCCTGAAACCGCTCGTATTCTCTTCCTATGCTTCGCTTAGGGCAATTGGACCGAAGGTGACCTTTTTCACCACAGGCGTAGCATCTAGGGCTGTACCCCTTAAATCGGTCCCGCGGAGGTGATGCCACAACCTCCCGGACCCGATGAGACCGATGGTCTTGTCTCACAGCTTCCACCTCCAAAGCATGGGCCAGAGCGTCCTTGAGAGTTTCATGGTGCCCAAGTCTCACAGCAGCTCTAACTTCGAGGTCACGGATGCCATCGATAAAAGCTTGCACCAGATTCCCGTCAACGAGCGCAGGTGCAGACTGGTATGCCTTACGGACCAGTTTCTCAACTTCCAGAGCCCACTGTTGCAAGTTTTCACCGATGCGTTGGGCACGATCCTTCAGCTGTGCACGAAACACGTGCTCCAGATGAGCGTCACCATATCTTGCCTCCAATGCCTCCAGCAGTTGCTCATAGGTTACCTTCTTACCGAGGGCTTCGAGGACGGTTAGAGCCTGGTCTCGAAGACCCAAGGTGAGCGCGGTCATAGCTTGTTCCTTTGTCCAGCCGTTTGCCGTCATAACAGCCTCAAACTGAATCTTGTAGGCTGACCACGAAGATGTTCCATCAAACGGCGGTACTTTGAACCCCCGTACCGAAGGAGCAGCAGTTACTATAGTCGCCGCTCCGTCTCCAACTTTAAGGTTTCCTAAGGCCTTCTTCACGTCAGCAATTTGAGTTTCGGCCTCAGTGATACGGTTCTCGTGTTGAAGAACCTGATCCTTCACTACCTTGATTTCTTTGCCGAAAGTCTCATGAATGCCTTTTAACAAGAGCATCTGTTCTTCCTGGCGGCGGGCCTGTTCCTCCTTGTCCCGCTGCAGCTGCTCTTCCAAGCGGCGGGCCTGCTCCTCCTGGCGGCGGGCCTGCTCCTCCTTGTCCCGCTGCAGCTGCTCTTCCAAG
Organism: Spilarctia lutea; assembly: GCA_916048165.1. Taxonomy (NCBI): domain Eukaryota; kingdom Metazoa; phylum Arthropoda; class Insecta; order Lepidoptera; family Erebidae; genus Spilarctia; species Spilarctia lutea. The sequence continues at coordinate 2,008,593 of OU696480.1, forward strand.
CGGCGAGCCTGCTCCTGGAGCATCGCCATTAGGGCCGTGATATCTGGAGCTGCTGCCGATGCCGACGTGGACGGCGTGGTTTCCATGACTGGCTGCTGATCTTCCGATGTAGGCAGTTGTGCACTTCCAAATCGCCTCTGATCAGCCTCTTGCTGGCGCTGACTCCTGGTTCGGATACCTTCCGTGTCCTCTTTTGGTAATACCGGCATACTTTAATCGCACTTCTGACACCAAATTGTTACGAGCTGGGTATTGACCAAATTAAAGTAGTCGATTAATTACCAAAAATAACACAATATTTATTAATAACACTTTTTACAATAAGAAATCACTAAATCACTGGTTAGTCGCACTAGAAGATCTCTTCGATGTTTATCCGCTGTATCGTGAAACAATACTGTCCCTACGGCCAACACGTTCCGCTTTTATATGGCCGTGGAAATTACTCGAAACTACGAAAATATTCGATCGATGTCTCTAGGCTAAATAGATTACTCTAGAGCTGCTTGTAGCGCCATCTAGCGTCGAGTAATCGTCATAATGCATACAGTTGCGCGCTTTCCGACACTAGATGGCGTTGTCCTCGACAGTTCTCGATTCTTCTAGTGGACACTAGATTCATCTGGTTATGGCGCAACAATAGTATGGATGGTATGGATTATTTGGCAATTAAATACAATTTTCAATATGTTCAATAATAAATAAGACATTGTATATACATGTATATTCTTAATTGTATATATTTTATTCTTAAATAATATATTTTTGCTATTTATGTAATATAATTAATATTTTAGATATTTTTTTATTTTTATACCAGATGTGGCAAGTCTTGAGATATGTCCACCATTGGAGAATATGATGATAATTTTTATGTGTCATTATAAATTAAGTAGCTCCCCTCTTATTAAAATATGAGACATAAGACATTTAATATACCATATTAACATGACCTGTCATTGTGTGGAATATTTATATGAGGACAGTTCAGCTTAAACTGGGATTGAACACCTTGAAAAAAAATTATTTCACTATTTAATTTAATATTTCTAGGTTGTATACTACCAGTAACTGTTAATATACACAAAATGGTTTAAACTGAGAATAACTCCTGAAATAGATCTGAATCTACGCAAACAGAAGAAAATTATGTTGATTTCATATCAACAGCTGTATTCTTCTTGAGACTGTTTATTAAATATCTCACCTGTCTGTTGTTCTCTTTGTGTTCTGCAACTACTATCGACCATCTTCACTAACTTTTCAACAGCTTTGTACACCAGGGTCGCCAAATTATTCGGTGACTCCTCACGTAAAGCGCGAATTTCAGCGCCTGGCACCAGCGCAAAGACATCTTGCACATTTGTTACACTTTCAGACCAAAATTGATCCCAGAAACTGTCATCCGATGATTCAATAGGCTGAAAGGAAACTATTTCATCAATACTCTGAGTCAATATCTTGTAACATACCATTACATCGAATATTACTTGTCTTACTTGCGTTTTAGAGGTAAGCTGCACTACAGCCTTCCTAAAATTCAATTTTGTGTCAGCGTTACCCATTTTTTTAAATATTTATTGGTTTAAAAACAAAAATCCATTTCAACTTGCGTCCCACAAAAACAATGAGAAATGACAAACTGACAGCTCCAGCTGACAGTAGACGACGTGTCACAGACAATTTGTTTTGAATCAGAAAGGCCAAATTGTTGTCTTTTAATATGATTAAATTCTACCTCTTTCTCGTCTAAAGCATCCAGAAGAGGCAATTTTAATTTTCTAAAACTTTGATATGTTATTCTCCGCAAATGTAACTCAAAAGTTTTACTACTTCATACCTAGAAAATACCACTGTTGAAAGGCGGATTAATAAGCCTTGACAGTGTGTTACCGTGTCAAGTCTCTAAATGAGTCCAGGAGAAGTTTGGAGCTGCGGGAAAGCCTCTCTTGCTTTCATTCTAGTCCAGTTGCTTTGCATTAATAATGGCAGCGGACAATGCCGTGACTGACGCGGAATATTGTTAATTTCATTAATTCAAATTTAAATATTAAAATTACATACAAAAGACAAAAAACAAATATGATAATGAGCAAATGCTATATAAGAACACGTACATATACAGACTGCCTCGTTGGTCTAGCGGTTAGCGTAAGCGACTGCCGATCAAGAGGTCTCGGGTTTGGTGCCCGGGTCGGACTGATGTTGAGTTTTTTTTCCAAGAAATTCTCAATACCAGCCCAGAGTATGGAAGATAGCAGTATTTCCCACCCGTGCCTCGAAGAGCACGTTATGGTCGTTATGTCGTCGGTCTCGGTTGTCATGAACACCTATGACAATCGTAATTGGGAAGTCAGTGCCTTCAAATATACTGACAACTAGTTCAACTTTCGAATTCAGTTCACCTTCAGGGTTGCGGCATTCCGATGCCAGTCGCTTCGTGGTAAATCTGATATTCAAGTAAAACCTGTTGAACTAGTAGCAGACTCCTTAATTGAAATTGAGAATAACGCATGCTGGTATGGTAGATGATGATATTCATATGATATGATACACTTTACACATCACATCACATATGGACATAGCCTAGGACTCAGTTTTGTTTAAAAAAGGTAGGGAATAAAAAGCGAGTGGCGCTTGCGATCGATTTCGCACCTAGCCCTGTCCGAGTCCCGAGTTTTTATACTTTTTCTATTGTCTATGGCAGACCTTGTCTTTGTTCATGTGTTGTATTGTCAAATCTCATTTTCATCGCATTCGATTTGGGTCTGGAAAATGGCTGCTGCAAATATTGTTCGCAGTGCCCTCAGTGGATTATTACGAAAATCCACCACATATAAAACACCGGTAGTATGCCGGCTTTCGACTGTTGCTTTACAGCAAAAAGTCACTAGTGTAAATCATGCTGTGAAAACATATAACAGTCTGAATCGCCAAAATGGGGTAAGCTCGTTATAATCTGCTATCAGTCAATACAACGTGATCTTATATGCATAATGATAAATCCAATTTCAATTAATATTAGTGCAAATTGTAATATCGTTTGGTCCTTAGGTCAATACTATTGAAATCTTTGGTACTAAAAGATAACCTCTAACTTATTGCATAACAAATGTGTACAATGTTTAGGTAGCGACACTGCGTACCCAACGATACTACTGTGCTACTCAACCCAAACCAGGACAAAAGGAAATCGAGGGTAGAGTGTTGAAAGTTTGCAAGGCTTACGACAAACTGAAATGCTCACAGGTATATACACTATTTTTATTTTTGTTCAATTTTGTTTCAGAACCTGTATATGAGTGCCCGCAACTACAGCGGCGGAGCTCCTCTCACATTAGAATTACTTAAAAGTAGAGTGATACTTGTACTACAACTTTATGACAAAATTAACCCTGAAAAGGTAGTTTCCTCAATATTAAATGTCAAAAGAAACTTCAATTTTAAAATTCATAGACACTATTTGACACAATGTTTTGTTTTTTTTTTCAGTTGAATTTAGAAAGCCATTTCATAAACGATCTTGGACTAGACTCTTTGGATCATGTTGAGGTTATTATGGCTATGGAAGATGAATTTGGATTTGAAATTCCTGATGTAGATGCTGAGAGGCTCCTTAGACCAAAAGACATTGTTCAATACATAGCTGACAAAGAGGATGTTTATGAATAAATACACCAAGTACATCAAACAAATGTCTGCATTTCTGGCCAGTTGTACCTTAATGATTCTAACTGGCCTAAGATATCAAGGCATTATGTATAGGGCTTAGTTTGACTTTATTTACTTGTTATTCACTTAAGAATGAACAACATAAAACACTGCTAATTAGTCACCTGTTTGTGATGTAAAAAGTGTAAATTCTGTTTTTATTGTGATTATATGCCTGTTAGAGTAGATCATTTGTTTTTCATTTGATCTTAAAATACCTAAATAAATTAATTAACACAGTACCGAAGTTGATTTTGTTTTACATAAACAAAAAATGTCCCATAAACACTGATAGCAACTAAATGCAGAAGCTTTTTAATGCCATTTGCATGTAGCTAATAAAATAGTCAAATAATTTATTTATAGAACTGGGACTAGAGTAAATTATTACAGAATTTTATGAATAAAATATGCATTCAGTACTTTTTGTTACTGTGTTGAAAATTGAAAATCTCTTTTTTTATTTAAGGTAATAAAAGCTGTGCCAAACAAAGCTTTTATAAATAACATAATTCATATAGAATAAGTGTTAATGTCACATTTCCCAAGTATTGAAAGAGATTTTGTTGCCTTCTAGTCAAGTCAAAGAACAGAGACAAAGAGTACATTTTATTTGAGAACTTAATATGTAATTACGTAAATAATAATATGTTTGAAATACCAACCCATGTGGGTCAGTGTATTAGGCCAAAACCTCTATGGGAAATAGGCCTATACAGCACTTACGATGTTATTTGAAATGTCTGACATTTCGGCCAGACTGAAGGAAACATGTCTGTAAACATGCATGCATCATGAATTTTAAAATTGACTGCCTCGGTGGCGCAGTAGTAGTGTATGCGACTGCTGTGCTTGAGATCTCAGATTTGATTTCTGGGTCGCATCAAATGATTGTATGGTCTGCAAATATTTGTTACGGAGTTTGGGTGTTTTCTATGTATAATTCGTATGTATTTACAAAAACAGTAAATAAGTATTTATAAAATTTTCTAGTAGCCATAACGCAAGTTCTGCTTAGCTTGGGTCTAGGCGATGTTATGTGTTAGACGTTCGAAATGTTTATTTTATCATCATCAGCTTATTGCAGTCCACTTCTGGACATAGGCCTCTGCAATACCACGTCACTTGGTTCTATCCTCGGCTTCTCGCATCCAGCTCCTGCCAGCCGTCTTGCGAAGAACATCACTCCACCTCGCCTGTGGACGTCCCATACTACGTTTGTCGAGACGCGGTTTCCACTCAAGAACCCGTTTATCAGTTCTGGCGCTAATATGGCCAGCCTACTGCCACTTCAGCTTGCTAATCCTGTGGGTTATATCGATAACCCTGGATCTCTGCCGGATGTATTTACTTATATTTAATAACATAAAAATTTAGTACCTAGCTAATTTGTGGCCAAACAAGAGCGTACTCCTTCTTAAAAGGCCGGGAACGCGCTTGTAACGCTTTTTGTGTTGCAAGTGTCCATGGGCAGCGGTAATCACTTATCATCAGGGGATACGTCAGCTCGTTTGCCCACAATAATAATAATAAATATTTCGGACAATTTAACACACAACGCCGTCTAGTCCCAAGCTAAGCAGAGCTTGTGTTATGGGTACTAGACAACTGATATAGATACATACATATACTTTTTTTTTTTTTGTAAATACATACATATTATATGTACATAGAAAACACCCAAACTTCGAAACAAATATTTGCAGATCATACAAACATTTGGACCGACCCGGGAATCGAACCCGAGACCTCAAGCACAGCAGTCGCTTACGCTACCACTAGCGCCACCGAGGCAGTCAATGAAAAAAAAGTAGAATTTTAAGGACACGGATTCAAAAGTATTTAGATGGCCAATCTAGGGTTACTTTTCTTTGGTTCATCGTCATCATTATATCACCTTTTGCATTCCACTGCTGGACATAGGCCTCTCATTGAACGTCACTCTTAACGATATTGAGCTCTTTCCTTTTTTAAAAAAAACTTTCCAGGAATATTCTTGGGTGGCGGGGAATTATTATAACATTCAGAATAAGAATTTGTTGATCACACATTGTTATGAATTGTGGGGTTTGAACCAACAAAACACAGCGAGGTGATTGCTTTAATCCGTGCAGTGTAACTCATTATATCTGATGAGTTGAGTCCCGACTAAATCTGTGACTCCGAGAAAAATTACGACTAATTAGGAACTAAATTCGGGAGAAAATGTATCTTTGCTAGGACTTCCAAAATCGTCCTGCTACGTAGATGAGTCCTTGTTGTAAAGCTTGTGTAGTAGGTTTCCACGAATGAAAGTAATTAGCCACCATCTACACTACGCTCATCGCTTACTTCCTTTACAGAGCTTTAATTTTTAATGATCAAAACAATCGTCTACATTACTTAAAATAACATGTAATGTCGAATCATTTCTCGTAGACACACTTTTGTCTAGTACAGCAATACAAAGTGTTTGAGTATAGTCCATTCGCTTACATTCGGTCACCTTGATCGCACCGCGCGGTCACATAAAGGGCTAGCCTGCAGCGTACACCCAGTAGCAAGTATGATTTGTCAGTTTACGCTGTTGTATGAGTTAATATTGTCGTATTTCACAAATGCGGGCAGGTGTACCGACTATACAATTATGTTACTAAAAAGTAACTTTAATCATATTTTTAAATATATTTACTTCGGAGGAAATTTTACAAATGAGGAGATTCCCAGAACTTAGGTCACTGACATTGCCTAGAGAATTGACAGTGGATGGGCCACATTGCTTATAGACAAATGGACAAGGGAACAAAAAAAATCTGTTGTGGCAACTGTCTGGAGTGATATCGATGTATGCAGTCACTAAAGACTCGATCGTTGTGAGGAGCCTCAGGGTAGTCCAGCGATGGACGACTTTCGACAAAATTATAATTTTTATAAATTATCTGTAATGTCGTCCAGGACGACTCTTAATTTTTTTTATGCATATGGACTGGTCGATATAGATTATGTTATAGGGAATAGTTAGCAACTATTGTGGGATATTGGTCAGGTAGTCATATGAAGGTCATGTAAGTTTGTCAGTAAGTTAGTTGGTTTGTGTCTGATTAGTTCGTTTTTGAAACTACTATTTTGTATAAGCGATTCATCGTTCAATCGTCGCTAATGTAAAATAAAACCACAGAATGAGAATCATAGTATTATTTATACAACTTTATATTAATGCAGTTTCACGTAAGATCAAGGAGATGGGAAATGTAGTGTGAGCAATAAAAGCATTATATTAATCGGCTAGACGGTAGTACAGACAACATTCAGAGTTAACACACATTTATAATATGCTTATCGAGTTCTACGTAACGGTAATGAAATATTTCGTATCATTTACTCGGTAACGGTTTCACGGATACAATATGAGCTTCCATCTCCTTCGACCCTTTAAAAAAGAAAAATATTCTCTAAGCGTACAATAATAACGTCTATATACAAACTAAGCTCGGGACATTCTACGCACCGCACCATACTTCACACACACAGAACACTCGTACGAGTTTCACAGTTTTTAAATACGACTATTTACACACTCGAAATCGGAACTTCGCAGCCTCGAGATATATTATTCTCTTACGAACAAAAAGAAACAATTCAAATACTGATACTCGCAGTCGCTCGGTCCTCGGCCTACCGGCACTTACAGAATTAATAACAAGCAGCCCTGGCGGGCGTGGCTGGCGTGTCTGGCGTGGCGACGGTGGCGGGCGTGGCGCGCTACCTGAGGCGCGTGGAGCGCGCGCGGTGGGGCCGCGCCGCCGAGCGCAGGCGCCGCGCCGCCGCCCCGTCCACGCGCGCCACGCGCACCACGGGCTGCAGCCAGTCGCCCAGCCCGCCGTTCAGCCCCGCGCCCAGCCCGCCCAGCCCCGCCAGCACGCGCGTGCAGGCCCGGCGCCGCCCCGAGCCCTCCGAGCTCTCCGCGCTCGGAACCTTCGCCTCCTCGACCGGCTCCGCCTTCGACGTGGCGTCCTGCGCCTCCGACGCGACCTCCGCGAGGGTCTTGTCCTGCGACCCGTCCGACCTCGAGTCGCAACCGACGGTCGTCTCCTCCTCGACCTCCGACAGGGTCGCGTCCTCCTCGCCGATCGTGTCCTGCGTCGTGTCGTCGTCGGGCGGCTCGGCGGACGACCGGTCGAGGCTGCTGTCCGCTTTGCGCTCGGACTCGACGCTGTTCGTCCTCGAGCCGCTCTTCGTTTGCTTCCTTTTGTTCGGCCAACCGGTTCGATTCTTCTTTTTGAACTTCCCGCGTCGCCGGCGCGGTCGATCGGCCGCCTCCTGCATCTCGTTGCGTATGAGATCGCAGTTCTCGCACTCCGAAACTAAACTAGAGACGTCCGGCAGGTTGGTGGACGTGGTCACGGCGGCCTCCCCGTCCATGACCTCCTCCGAAATGTCGAACTCGCCGGCGTCCTCGAACACCTCCGATAGAAACTGCTGAAGCCTCTCCGACGCCTCCTGAGTTTCCGACAGCAGAGGTTCGATTTTGTTGTTGCTGTGCGTATCGCTGACGGTGTCTTCCGAAGCCGTCGACTTCGTATCGTCGGGGTGTTTCCTGCGATGCAGAAGTCCCGCAGAGCCGAGTATGGCTAACGTCGAGGCGTGTTCCCGAGGAGACTTCCGCGGGTGCGCCTCGAGCGCCTGTAGGGCCGCCGTCCGTTTTCTAATTTTTTGTTTCTTCATGCCGCGGGTACCGTATGACCGCGAGGGTCCAGGTTTGTCTTCTCGTTTCACTAAGTCACTGAGAGGGCAACAGTTAGGTTTTAAAGGTGGTAACTGGCCTATTTCATATGGTAACTTAGGCGATTTAGTATACAGTGCTGAAACAACAAAAAACAGAAATAAGTTTTATGTTCACTGGAAAGAAATATTTGAGTCCTAAAGGTTCAAATCCTAGTCATCACTGTCCCATATTATAATATTTTATTACTGATATATGAATCTTTTATCGATATCTATTCCCTTACAAAAAATACCTAATAACTTTGCAACACCTCACCATTGTAGGCATAAGTAAAAAAGTGTACCACATAATTCAAGACTGTTCACTCTAGCTCCAGATGCACACAATTAATATTGTTACAATATAAGTATCTTAGGTCTAACTAGTGAGGTGTGAAAACTTTTGTACAAAATTAAAGTATTTAAAAATGTAGCTCACCAAAATATTTAGGTACATTTTTAGTAAGCACCTTGTCCTCATCTTGCCGCTTGAAAGTCTCAAACCACGGTTCACTCTGTGGCACACTTTCGAAAGCGAACTCTAACTGTTCCACAGCAGGTGTATATTTTAATTTGCCATCTTCCCATTTCATACACTTTTCGACGGGCTCCTCTCTCAAGGGACTCACTTCAGGGACTGCTGCTGCTGAGGGTGGAACGGTGATCTCAGCCGGTACCAATTGTTCAATAACTGCCGGTTCTACCTTAGGTGGGTCTACAGATTGAGATTTGTTTCGTACTCTCCTGGCTCTTTTAACCACTGTCGGTGGTCGCTTTTTACGCCTTCTCTTATCCTCCGGCCAACTATCATCTTCTGAAGATTCTTCTTTAAGAGCTAACGGCCGGGCTTGTCTTCTCCTTTCATTCGTGATCGGCGGAGGCGGGGGAGGTGTGGTTTTCCGTCGTGGGCTTAGTTGTTTGACCGTATCGTCCTCTTCCTCATCATCTTCACCGTTCTCATCGTCGTTCTCCTCGTCCGACGAGGTGGAGCTCGTCGAGCTAGCTCGTTTAGGAAACATGAACTGCTCGGCCTCGTCGCTCAATACTGACAGTTCCGACCGCCGAACTTTCCTAAATTTGACGACTAGAGGTTTAGTGCCGTTGCAAGGCGGCGGTGAATCCTTGCGTTTGGTCGTGAAGCCGCCGCTCGACCTCAGCTTGGTGCTGACGCCGACCACTTTATAATATTGTCGGTCCTCCACTTGCGGCTCGGTGACGCGTTTACTACACCTAGTGTTGTGCTTCTTCTCGTCGTCCAGTGTTCCGTTACGTCTCGGACTAAGGTTGCCGTTCATAGTGGAATCCGGCGACTGCGATCTCGTGGACCGCCTGTTCTTGGGTTCGACGTCTCCGTTGCACACGTTCCTGAGGGAGCGCCGCTCGCCGTTGACGGGCGTGGCCTTGTCGAGGAAGGCGGCCACGTCGGCGCCGGCGCCGATGAGCGAGTCGAGCGCGAGGAAGTTGGCGTGGTCGCGCACGAAGGCCACGTGGTGCGGCGAGCGCCGGTGCAGGTGAGCGTCCGCGTACTCCGTGTTGCACATCTCGCAGTACCCGCCTTTCATCTCTTTTTCTTCTTTCTCCTTGATACGCGGACGGGTTTTTCTCGTCATTCTGTAATTATATTCATAAAGTAAAAGTTTCCATCTGAGTAGTGACACATTAAGTATACAGAGTGTCACCACCCTTGTATAAGGGTGCGACAACACTGCGACGAGAAGGAAAACTTGAAACAAGCCCTATACCAATCTGTCTAGGCAGTGGTATGGTCAGCCAAAGCCTCCTGTCTATGAAGAGGCTTTCTATATACAACCGAGAATTACTTTAGGCTACATTTAGAGGGAAATTCAACCAGACAATAAGTGTTCAGAGACTTCCAGAAGTCGTTGGCAACGTAAAGGGTCTGCTAGGCTTCTTGGAGGACCTGGGTTGGAGGTAGGCTTGGATGAATAATGCCGACAACCACACGAAATCGACGAGTCGTCGAGGTGCGAAAACCCAGCCCGCGAGTTTTAAGTAAGGGTCCAGAGCAATACTCACTTCTGTATGAGATCTTTAGTAGTCTGGTTGGTATTAATCTCAGGCGTTTCCTTTTTTTTTTCTTTCGGTGGGTCTGGTTCTAGCGATATCTCAGGCCACTCATCAAATTCTTTGTAAATAGGTCTGCACAGTCTGAAAACAATAAACAAAAATTGTAGTGTTTCCATAAACAGAGTAAATATCAGGTGAACACTTGTTTATAAATGTCTCATACTTGTCCAAAAATTCAATCTTGATAAAATGTTTAGTGAAGTGTGTGATATGCGCTTTGCGCGACGCCGTGAAGAATGTATACAGTTTATCCAATAGACTTATAGCCTGAAAGATTAATAAATATTTATAAGATATATAAAGATAAAGCTCAATATCAAAACAAAGAAATATAACACTAGAAGAATTAAAAAAAAAGTAATAGGATAGAGGCAAAGCCACAGAAAGAGAAAGACAAGTAAGAACATGCAGTCTATCAAGTATTATGAATAATGCTAACAAACAATAATATGTTAGATTTTCATATTCAATATGACTACTTTAATAGTAGTAGTAGTAATAAATAGTCATTCCATTTACAAATCGAGAACACAGAATAATTTAGCAAATAAAACTGCTTTCTAGTTTCCTGCAGTACTAGGAATATTAGTGTCTTTCAGGGGACTTTAAAAAATACATGAAACGGACACAAAGTAGATCCAGACTCAAAACAACAATTTGTGGATCACACAAATCTGGGGTTGAAATAAAATCAATATAGGATTTGAACCCACAACAATGGTTACAACACTTTTTTTTTATTTAATTTTTTTCCTGCATTTGGAGTATACATCCTATGTCACAGAGGACTTTACAAACAAACATAAAATGTACACAAAGAGCACCCAGGCTCAGAACAATTTGTGGATCACACAAAGTGTTGTCCCATGTGGGATTTGAACCCACAACACTTAGTGCACTTAAACTATTAGGCCAAACGTGCAGTCGAAGTGCACTACATCACCATCATCATTATCAACTTCAACAGTCCACTGCTGGACATAAGCCTTTCCTTAGTAATGAGGGTTGGGCCTACTATACTACGTTGACCAGACGGGGTGGTCGGTAAAGGGTTTGTTTCAAGCTTTCCTTCTCTTTGCAGTGATGTCGTCCTACATAGTTTATCTCCCTTAGTCGCCTTTTACGACACCCATGGCCTGAGTAGGGGTGGTGACACTCTGTATTCTTATTCACATCATCCGTGCAGTAATTGCAGAATGATGGTATACCTTTTGAACTGTGAGTAGTATGTATCGCTGGTTGTCAGGCTGCTGTGGCTGCGGGTGTTCCTGCGCAGGCACGCGCTCCAGCATGGCATCAGCGCGCGCGCGCCACTCACGGCGCGCCGGCGCCCATCGCGAGCTCGGCGCTGCCGCCGCCGCGGGCCTGCTCGGCGCCGGCCGCGACCGCACCACGTGCGTCACGCGGGACGTTAGAAAGATCTCTTGTTGCTACAGGGACATAACAATACTTTGTTATAACCATCACATATAATCTTCTTCTTTTTAGCGTTTGTTATTGTCGTCAAGCAAATGTGAATAATCAATTTAATACTGATAGTTTTAATAAGAGTAAGAATCCGTTCAAGCCTTATACTGTTGTTAATCCCTCATTATCTGTCAGAATAATAATTATTGAATGTATTTAATCTGTGTGTTATAATAAAAATGGTCAGGAACAATTTTTTTTTTTCAATCTATATAAACAAAATTAAGCACAAAAATGTATGCATGCGCATAAATTTCAATCAACTGCATCAAATAAGATAATTCTTTTTGCAATGTATTTGTTATTGTCAGGAGATTTGTATAAAAGAAAATTGAAATATAACCAGAAGTATATATTTTTTATGGTGTAGGAAGTTTGTAGGTAATTTAGAAAATATTCACAAAAATAAAGTTCACGGGGTCAACTAGTTACTATTTACTTTTAAATTGTTTTTGTTTTACTATATGTAAAAAGGGTTAAATTAAAAAGAAAAGCTTATTAGTAAATAATAATTAAATAGCCAAAATACAGTAATTTTAAATTTTATTTTTGTATCATCATTTTGATATATCCACAATGTTATTTTAACTATAGTTAAATGATAAGGACTTTCAATAAAGATGTTTGCTTCATGTCATATTGTTTGTCATAATGAACTCCAAAACTATCTAACCATTTTTTACCAAAACAAATATATACATATATATATATTTACGATAGGATAGTCAAGAAAACACTTAGATCAATAAGTTGTTTGAATTCTGTATGTTTTTGTTTATTTATGAGAAATTTAATTGATAGGTAATATTTAAAATTAATAATCAAATAAAAAATGTGTATTTTATCTCTTTTGTCAAATATATTTTTAAAGACTCGGAAATGAACATCAGTTTCTGCAAGTTTGTACAAGTGTGAAATATGGGACAACGATTTTAGATGCATTTTAAAATTTGCTCAGTAATAAATGCTTTCATTTTAATACTAGCATTAGTTTAGTCACAGACCACCTTTTTTAAGACTAATTTTGAGAAGTACAAAAATTCTGTGTGATTGTGTACATGTATATTGTGAAATTTATTCTCTACAAATGTATGTGTGCAGTGTATTGTTCAAATCTTATGATTCAGCATTAAGTTTCAACTTTCAAGTTGATGAAATAAGACCTTTTAAAATTTTCATTAAGTAACATTTAATAAATGAAAAGTAATCATTTTATATGATGATCATTCATAAAAGTATTTACATAAAATATGATAAATTAGCATTAACATAGTTGTAGGTAGGAGTTTGTAAGTCATCGGTTTATTGTTACCATGCCATGATCTTTAGACATGCTAATATGTTCACCTTTAAGCACTTCATATTTTATCTTTTGTGAAACAAAGTTACACAAAAATAAACCAAGAGGCTATTGATATTACATCCAATTTGCATTTTAGTGAAATCACAACTACTGATAATAAGAAACTCTTTGTACAACAAGTATAATTTCAGTTGCCAGTTCAAATATTTACATAGGGTAACATGTTTTCTGGCAACTCTTATAGGTATGCTTGTGTCAGCAAATAGTATTGTTATGTTAAGGCAATGCATGCTGTGTGCAGTAATGTTTTATGTGAAAGTCAGCATTGCACCAGACTGACCTAATACGCGTATGTATGTGTCGCAACTGCTGTCTACTCGACGCGAACGCGCGACACTTTGGTCAGAGGGCATTCTCGGAATATGTTATTGAACGATGTTTGCGACGGTACAAAGTAACGGGGCGACTATAAGCGCGAGCAGCGAGTTATCGACGTACCGGAACACACATGAGTTTTCCTTGAAATACGGTCGGCATAGCAAACCGACGCCGGCGGGCCGCGGCATCGCGCCCTCCACGACTCGCGCCAACCGTCCCGCGCAAAAAAATAACATCATATACCAACACATACTAAACTCACCCTTAAGACATTACACTTAAGATTCACATCCCCTTGAGTACAAACAAGCAATATCAACTGTCAAAAATTAAGCAGACACACGCGTAACCCGAAGGAAACTACATTTCAAACGGCTTTTAAAATGGATGTAGTGCAACGCAGCGCGAGAGAGCGCGCCGCGCGGCCTCGGGCCGCTGCATTTCGCCTTGCGGCGGTAGCTCTAACGCGACCGCACAAAAGATGACCTAAAATTGAACACAAGCTACGTGCTTCGCTACGATCTACAACTGTTTTCTAAACAATTCTGACATGATTGCTGTGTCGGTACATACATGAATATAATATACACCGTATATGCTTACATAAAAATTGTCCGCGAGGCCCCCACACTCCGCTTATCACAAAATAAGTAACTATATACTAGTCACTGAGACGGGCACTATGTTCGTCACTCACAGGTTTACCTCTTAATGAAACATGCGTTGAAATTGTCCAACAAACTCACTGCACCAAATAATTTTGAGTTACTAATGCAACTTTTGATACACTTTTTAATGTTATCTATACACAATTGATAAATAAAATCGAAAAAGTAACAACAAACACAAATCTGTCACAAGATGGAGATATTTCACGTTAGTTTTTGTTTTGGTCACTGGGGGGCGTTCAAGGTGTAATCAAGTGGAAGGGGCTGCACCTCTCATTGGTTCATACAAATTACGTTCCAATCTATGCAGTAATACTAGTGAATTATATTAGCCAAATATAATTTTTGTAAATATACGCAATATAGCCAAATCAAAAAGTATTTATTTTATGATACATCCATACAACAGCTCATTAAATACAGAACATTACAATTTTGTGATTAAAAGCAATAGTTTTCTTTTGTCTAAATATTGAATTTACAAGACTTAGTTTTGACAGATGTCAAAAAACAGAACGTTGATAACATGGCCAAATGTAGATTACTTGAATTATACAAGTAACAACAAGAATAAATGTTATACTTGTTTTGGTCATATTTCTTTCATACCTAACCTACAAGTTTGTGACAACGTATGTACAGATTAGATGTTATTCATTAATATTTGCAGGGAATAGAAATTTTGGCGGTAAAAGCCACAATTACTTACCAAACCCATGTCTTGAATCCTGCGTGATAAAGATATGAACAGATTGCGGTCTTGAATATCCAAATAAAAACAGAAATTTCTCCTTACTGTAACACATTCATTATTTTACAAAATTAGTTATATTCACAGTTTCATTTAAAATAGGTCACATTGAAAATATGACGCACGTACCTCTAATATACTTTTCGTTTAAATTCAAAGTAGATACCATTTTTGTTATGAATTATGTGACATTTCAATATTCCACAAACTATTACAGAAGAAATTTAGCTCCCATAGTTCTATAAATGCATAACTTTGGTATTTTTATTAAATTAAATTATATAAGTTAAGATTAGACCAAATTAATTAGACAAAATACATTTCGTAAAAATACGTTTCGAACGTCGAAATGTCATTGACAGCTGAGAAGAATAGACAAAAGAGTTGAAATAGATCTATGGTAAGTAATCGTTATTATAATCGATATTTAAGTTCTTTACCAGGAAATTGGGATAAAATTAATTACGTCTTTAAATCTCTAACAAAAAAATACAATGTAGAAAATATCATCATATAAAAATGAATTATTCAGATATTATCATTGTGATAAATATCAGCAGTTTAGTCCTATGTTTTTATTTATTTTTACGTCAAAGAACACAAATTATGTACTATGTTCACGAACTAGTAAATAGTTCTTAGAACAATGATATTTTATACCAACTTCTTATTTAATGTTTTATTTTATTATATCCATCGATAGCTTGGAAGTTGTTGAAATATGTTTATTTGGTTATTTCTTTTAAAACGTAAATTTGCGGACAAAGATTTTTTTATGTTAATTGAGCTATATTTAATCTAATATTTAAACATGGCAAAATCAACGTATATTTACTGATTAGTTCACTTTTAGTGGTGTATGTATTACTCCATACTTTTACTACATTGCTACAATCTCTACAACAATCTCTAGAACCAATAGCTGTAAAATCAACTCCATTCGTTTCCATAGTCCCCGCGCCACCCGACGCTGACACGCTCCGTGCGCGTATGTAGGCATTGGCAGTACATGACCGGCTATATAGTATTTTATTGATTGCTCACGTGTTTGTATATAGGGACGTGGACGTTACCTAGATAGCTAGGTATGCGCGCCCGGCCCGTTTATTTTGCGATGTAACGGCTATGTAGGTCGCCTGGGTTTCAATACCGGGTAAAGCCTGGCGAGCTTAAACAGTTGAAGTATAAAATTTAAACATCTATACGTTCCGTATGATTAAAAAATGATTTTTTATCTATGAACGGTTTTTTTGTAATAGATTCATAGCTACAAAATCAATTTCTATTTTCTTTCAAAACGTCTTTAAGCAACTTCATGTCAATGGAAAAAAAACAATTTAAAAAAAGTAAACTATTTTTATTTGCATATTGTAAGTTGTAAAATTTTAATTAGAACACGTCGTATTGATACAAAAAATCATTTCCTATGGTGGCAAATAAGCGCATTACAGTACCCAGATTAGCGCAAGATGTTTCTTTAGTGTCAAAAGTTGTGAAGTCGAACATACCTATTTTGATTAAATAATACTTTCATATAAACTTCTGAATTGCAATGTTTGATTTATTTAGAACGAGCTCGAGTGGTTACTACTTACTTTGTGTTTCTCACTTTCAAAATGTCGATCTTTCGTACAACCGGTCATCTCTTATTCGATGTCCTGCGGGATGAAATTTCTGAAAATTTTTTTTTAGTAGGTGTTTAGGCATAAGAAGACAAACAAGCCGACAGGGTCATCTGATGGTAAAAAGGCTACCGCTACCGATGTAGATGCAACTCCAAAGCAATTAGTGTTTTGCCACTGTTTGTTATTAGTGTGATACACTCCCTAGCTTAGACCATGATCGAACTAGTTTTTGGCTGCGGCCTCACCCGATGTAGTGTATATCGGATATCGCGATAAATGGCAGTCTACGTGTCATTCAGATGTAGAAACTGTATTTCTGTAAAGTTTCATCTAAATCTATTTAGTAGTTTTTGCGTAAAAGAGTAACAAACACACATATGTAAATCCACACGAACTTTTGTATTTTTAATATTAGTAGGATAGGATATAAATGCATTGGATGCAAAATGCAACCAGAGTAATAAAACTTCTGTCAAAAAACCACGAGAATGACAATTGCGAGAGCATTAACAAGAGCTGATCGGAAATGAATTTGACCAAACTTTTAACACGAGAATTGGCCTCCAGACTAAATAAATGCATCTGGAATATTTGAAATCGGTCAGCGTCAGTAAATCTGCAATCAATATTTCTGCGCAATACTAGGAAAAATTCTAATCTATATTAAAAAATAATAAATAAATTATCTAAAAATAGTTTTTGTGGTATGTTTTTTAAGTAATAATCTTATTTAAATAACATTTATCATTATTTACAGACAAAACTTATTGATATTGTAAAGGAAGCTACAAAATAATTTTCTATCTTTCAAAATTGTGATTTACTACAGTAATAGAGAAACATACGTATCTACATAATTATAGTACGCATCTAATTTATGGTTTCACGTTATGCATTTTTACAGATATCTTTTTTAAATTTGATGGCATAAAAATCAGTATGTAAAATCAGCCAGTAACAACTGTTGAATACGAAACTGCACACTAGCGTTGCCAGACTACACATTATATACAAGAAATACAGGACGTACCTACTTCCCGGGATGTCCCATATTTTAGACATAGTTTTAAAATGTCCTGGCGGGACTGCCTTTGTCCCGTACTTTTATCGAATCACTAAAATTGGTTAATATATGTTTGACATGTACTTATGTACGCAACGCGAGCGTCTATGGCGTCAGGGTCAGAGTCAGAGTGTGCAAAATTAATCTGTGGTCAGAGTGTCACTGGTGACTTCATTCAGAGATAATACACTAAATTAGCAGGTGACTGGTCGCCGCGGCCGCGCCGAACGCTCGCCCAATGCACCGAGTGGTGATCAGCAATGTTTATCTTGCGTTTCCTTGGCGTAGGGTGTATAGTGAAAGGGGTCCGGTTGTGTTAATAACTGCAGTTCCCGGACCCCTTCCTTCACAGGCGCAGAGTTGGCATACCATGTGGTTTTAGTCGGTTCGATTCCGACACACCGCCCCGCCGCAAACCCCGGTGCGATGACGGCCCGAGGGGGTTTCCACAAGTAAAAAAAAAAAAAAAAGGGTGTACAGCGAAGGGTAATTTTTTTAAGCTGTTATCATTTACAAGGAAAAGCATAAACATTTTCTATCAACAAATGCTGGAAAACTGATTTTTTGCATCACACTTACCACTTATCAATTTAACTTACTAAAGTTTAGTAATTTGATAATGAATACATACCTATAATCTTAAGTAACATGACGTGTCTTTTTTTCATGATTATTCGGTATTCGACCGAAAAATCGAGCAAAAAAAGTGGCCGTCTGAATAGTAGCCATGTCTAGCCGTTACCGTTATCAATATTGAGCAAAAACGTTAAAAAATTCATTTATTCTATTTATTAGTATTTGTTGTAACAGCGGCAACCGAAATACATCATCTCTGAAAATTTCAACTGTCTAACGATCACGGTTCATGAGATACAGCCTGGTGACAGACGGACAGATGGACAGCGAAGTCTTAGTAATATCCCATTATACCCTTTGGGTACGGAACCCTAAAGACTATAAATCTTACTAAATAATTAGGTTTTTTATTTGACCCGGGTGAAAACCTGTAGCCCCGTATTTTTTTGGCCATATCAGCATTTGTCCCTTAAAGGCTAAAAAATCTGGCAACAGCAACATTGAAAGCGATTAATTTTCACACGTTTCTTTGTTCTGATTTTATTGCTTCCATAAACAATACTAAACATTATTGAAGTATTCTGCCTGTGCAAAACTCTACGCACATAGAACGAAACATGCGTTTAAAATAATTGTTTCTGAATTTAACGTGGATAGGAAATCATCGAGTGTACTGAACACCTAACAGATCAAGTCGTGCACTAGTGAAATAAATTTAACGTAAAAATAATTATCGTTGCTCCTGTATCGGTCATGCTGAACCCTATTTTAAAAACACACATACATGGGCTTACGATATAAAAATAGAATTAGTTGCGTCATCTACATTTACATTTTGTTACGTGAACAACTATTGATTGATTTCTGTCAATAGATGGCGCTTTTATAAAGTAGTAAAGTAATATCGTTTCTTTGTCCTCTTTTATGCGATTAGCTGACCCACCCAACCTTATCTGCGTCTCCTATTGCCCGTAGCGTGATGCAGTCGTGGATTTACTTTAGGCTGGAGCTTAAGGCGGCGAACTTTAAAAACGGTGCAAATATGGAACAAATATTTTTTTGATCTTAGAGAAATAAAAAGACAAGAACATTATTATATACACTGAGAAAAGAAGTCTTGAGAATTTAACAAAAATAACAATGTTTTAGTACTAAACAGTGTACCAAATACTATCCTCAAATTTAACATTATTCTTTAATATTTTACTACTACCTATTTGAAAATTTACTAAAACGCTTGGTAAAATATGTACACGGTTTGTTTAAATTCAATATTTAAATGGAAGTTTAATAAGACAACTTAAATATTATTAATCTTGATTATAGCGGAATGACTATGACCCAATTCAGCGGTCTTCTTCTTCTCTGCCGTTTCCACCAGCACACACAGACGGACGGTATTCAACTCACTTCTAGTAATCGAGTACTGGTACTTCTCGAAGCAGCCGTTCCGGAAAGAACCTTGGTCAGCCAGAAACAAGGGAACCCGTGTTGACGGCCCTACACACTCTATAACGACAGTATCGAATATTCCTTTCTCTTTCTTCTGTAAGATCTTAAACATCCGCTTCTGCGGATGTGAGTCTTCGAAAATCCGCATTCACATCCGCGGATGTGAAAATATCGGCATCCGTAACATCCCTGGTACCTAAAAGGGCACGCCGCCTCCCTAGACACGATCTGGTCATGGCTCTCACCGACAATACATTAGCAGGGCGCCCTATCACTTGGAACAAATGCAGTAAGAACTTGCCACACTAGGTACATATAAAAATAAATAAAACGAAACAGTAAGAATGTCCCTACAAACTTTATTTTACTGTTCTTATAAAGAGTTTTGGCTAAATAAAAAGTACGTACAAATATTTTTTCTGCGAATATCTTTTGACATTTGCAACTCATGACTTGGTGTGTCACGAGCGCATTGCCGGCTGGTTAAACGTTTTATTATTAAACATTTCAACAACTCGTATTAATATTAAACATTCGCACTAAATTATCTATGACAGTAAATACAAAATCAAAAAAGACGTGTGGCACTCGGTGACTGCCGCGGTAAAGCTATTGCATATCGTTTTTTATCAAAAACAAAAATAAAATAATGAGTTCTGGTATTTATCGATAGATGGAAAAACTAAAAAGTATCACCGCTGTGCCGGTCGGAATCGGGGGTGTTAGGTTTTTTCGTTACGGAATTTTCATGATTCGGTCTCCACGCTCAAGGCCCGCGATAGAAGCTTTGCAATAGCTTAAAAATATGTAAATGAAATCTCTATTCAAGTAAGACTTATCGATAGAAAAAAAAATGTTATGAGAATCTATTACATACATTTTTTGTGCGTCAGTGCAAGACTACACTCGCCCAAATACCTATCGTCAGACTATCACTACATTGTAATAATTAATATTATAAAACAAAGTCCTCCGCTTCGTCTGTCTGTCTGTTCACGATAAACTCAAAAGCTCCAGCACGTATTTTTATGCGGTTTTTACAAATAAGTAGATAGTGTTCTTTGAGGATGAAATATGATGATATTTGTTCAAGACGTCAGAAATAATTATAAAATGTGCATCTTCTCAGAGTAACGTAGGCTATATTTCCTTTAAAAAAACCCGTGCGAAGCCTGGGCGGGTTCCTAGTATTTATGTACGTATGTAATCAGTCTCTTACACATAAGTACAGTATACATGGGTATCACTATCCGTGAGGTGATGAATTAAGAACGCGGAGTTTCACTACCCGCATTCATACCACGGATTCATACAAAGGACACACGTTAAAGACACAGCCCTCTCCTTGGTAAAGAGGTTACTAGGCCCTAACTTTGTAAATATTTATTGAATTTAGATAACTATATGTTGATGCAATTTACTAAATTCTATATTCAAATTTCTCTTTTTGTTATTTCTAGTAAACTTTTAAACATTGAAAATATTTAAATACACGTCTCAGGTTCAATAAAACACAAGGACCCACTTATGATATACTTATATTAAATAAATGTTTAATTACAATTTTATATTTTAACATACATAGTCATATTGTAAAATTCTTATAGTAGGTACAGTTATATATCTATATTTTATTTTTAAAATATAGTGATTGGAGCTTATGAGAGAAAACGAGACAGATTATAAAAATATACAAGCGTGGGGACACAGTATTCGAATTTTGATTTCACAATAATACTTTTGATGTCAGAAAAATAACTTGCTATAAAGTGTGAAGATTTTTATTAAAGTCAATAGGTGTATAAAGAGATAACAATAGCAGCAATTAGTGTGTAAATAAACATGAAATAAGTGTATTTTTTTAAACAATATCTGTGCCCCCAAGCTGACTTTAACGATAATGAACATTTGAATGCGATCAATTTTATGTCGAACAGCAATAGGTTTAAGGCTTCAAATTTAAAAATCTAAACTCACTTATCATCAGTCTCAAATTCGCTGGCTTCTCAGATTGTAACATTTACAACATTGATACCACCACACAATACCTATCTACTGATTTTTTTTAATCTCGTTTACCACAGAATAAACATAATCAAAAGTCATATAAGTATAGATTTATTATCTAGATATACATAATCACGGTAACTTATTCTTTATTCAATTTTGATTTCGAAATACAAAATAATAACACATGTTAAGGGTAGTTAACACCTTAGTCCAATTAGTTACTTCTTATCAACTGTCAAAACGATAACATTCTATGAAAAATGTACTAAATACATAGTTATGACGTCACTATTTTAGACTACTCAATTGAGCAATATATTTCAATGTTTATTTGATTTAAATTTGGAATATACTAGAATAAATTTGGATTTTGATAGATGTTCTGTAATATTCGTTTTAATGAAGGAGTCATCGGTATTTATTTATGATACAGTCAACTACCGTATAACCCCCGCGCGTTGACATTGGGATTGAACCTTGTCATAATAAGAGCCGCGTGACGTCATCCATCGCAAAATAGTAACGCTAGTAACACAATCTAAAAGTTTATTTTTAAGAAATTTAATTTGATAGTTTGATTGATTGATTTCAGTTGATAATTCTTGTAAATTTCACATGTACTGACGGTTCACTGACGTCACCGCTCTTAGCTGTCAATCCCAATATCAACGCGCGGAGATAATATTATTTGTGTTTTGTTTTTTTATACATAGTTGTGTTAACAACTAATGTTTTTGAACTAATATTGACAATATTATTATCTATGGTCCTGTATGCATATGCGATTGGTTTTGTTCGCCGTTGGTTTCCCCGTTTAGGAGAGGCGGAACTAGCAGCTTTATAGGCGGCGCTGGTATCACCTGAAAAGAAAATGTTTTTGTAGTATTTATTTATTTCAACAGAATTATACATAAACAGTGCAGTTTATATAGTAAGTAAAAGCTGACTTGTAACGTATGTGTAACACCTGTAGTAAGTAAATAAAAATATTATAAAATTTTAGTTTTTAAAGGACAGGCATTACAATGCATGACGTTCTTCGTCTATTGTGTGGTATTTTGATACAAACTTGCTAAAGAAGTAAAGAACGGCGCACTTCTTTATCTATCTTATTAAAATCTACAAAAGACTTTAAAAAATGTATTTTTCGTGGTCTTTGAGATTTTCCTACACTATTTTTTTATATAGGTACCTACTGTGAAAGAATTAGTATTTGTATGATAATATCGCAACTTTAAAGTTAACATAACCCATCATAACACAACAGCCATAGAGAGCTAGCTCTATAATATAATATATATATATTTATATTATATATATATTACGGCTTGATTGAGTAGGTATCTCAATCAAACCGTAATTGTTAGCGTTTGAGACTCGCCTCACACGCATGGTACATTAAAAAAACAAGCGAGTCCGTAGCTAAAAATAAATTGGCACTCGGCTTCCCATGACTGGTTGAGCGAAGAACGGCATTAACTAAGTACCGTTAGGTAATGAGGGCAAGTCGGAGGACTCGAAATGGATACGCATAACTAATTAGAATTTAAATTACTACTTAGCAGACGTCTAAAATTGGCATGACCTAACATACGCCACATATTTTATTAAAGAAAAAGGCGCCAAAATTTCGTATAACATGGTTTCCATATTTTGAATTATTAATAAAATTGTACCTAACGTTAATAAATAACTTTTAAACAGTTTAAAATATAAATACTTGTAAGTATGTATTGTATACCTATACCTACGTAAGGGAGTTCACGAGATCAATTATTACGTAAAACAATAACCGCGGCTGCAAGTCTCTTGACTGGAAATGTTATCAATACATGTTATAGGCAGTTTTAAAGCTTTTAATAACTATAATGCATCATTAAAAAAAAAAGAGAATCTAACTTGCACGTAACTTATACGTGTTTATTTTTTGCTATATCGATAACATTGTTTTAGTGTGCACGCTACGTCTACGCAGAATTTACACACACCCCTTCACTTAAAAATGTGCCTTGCGAAATCATGTAAAGCGATTCTATTATGGAATAGATACGGTAAGTGGTTATAGCTACGGACCTGATTTAACATATCACGCTACTTTAATATAAAAACGCCTGGCTTTCTAGTACGAGCAATAAAACACGCGAAAATGTTTGGTTACGATATTCTAAAGAATACATGTTTGATGGATATATTTGTTTAAAAAAAGTTTGTATTACATTTTTCTAACTCGTTTAACTATTTAACTAGGTTATAGAAGTTTTACCGGATTTTTTTATTGTTGGACTTCGATGAAAGTAGCGTTTACTTTTTGGTTGTCTTATCTTTATGGTGTTTAATTTGCTTTTTTGCATAAACAAGATTAATTAGTGTTTTTCACGTACAAAACATAGTGGCACAAAATACTAGTTTTACAATTAAATACATTTTTGCCTGTATTTTGTGAGATTCACATTGATATTAATTTCACAATCGCATCTCCGGCGCCTACGAAATATTTAATAAATTCCATAAATACCGCTACTCGGTATAGACAATGATTCTATATCCATATAATAATTCTATATTAGTCACAATATTTTAATATTCATGCGTTCATGCTTACTGGCTGTATTTTTACTATTTTTCAAACTGTGAACGTGAAACGCAGGATGCGAATTTTAATATATAGCTCATATCAACAACATAGTTTTTAGTTTCGAAAGAATGAGTTGGCCTCATTAAACTTATAATCGAATTATGAAAACATTGGGCATTTGTGCTATTCGTATTTTTTTTGTATATTTTGTCATCTGGTCGAAATTTAACTACAATTCAAAGCCTTCTTTTGTATTCGGTTGCATGATCTGTCTTTTTTTTGATATTATAATTATGTCAACTATACGATATAAGATCCTAATATATGGACAAGCAAAAAATTTTAAATGTTATAAACAAAGTTTTTTTCCAATCCAAACATAGATTAAGGTTAGGTGGTAAAGAGGATAGGAGTGGAATAATAGGAATTTGGCAACGGCATGGCGAGTTTCAAATACAGGGCAGACTGATACTATAAAATCGCCATACCAATAGATACATAAACGTATAATATTGCCAAATAAATGTACACTAAATTTTGAACGCAACGAGAATGTTTATTTTTTTTAAATAAAGAAGCTCCGCCACATCACAGGCACATACACAGATAACCTCCACCTGTGTACTGTCACTTTTCCCGCCAACGTCTGTTGCCATAGGAATGTGAAACCCTTGTCTTGTACTTGTCTACATAAGGAGAACAAACTCGAAGTAAGTTCAAATTGAAGTTAAATATTTTGTACACATTTAAGCATTTCGGATGTACGTATGTTAGATATTACTCATCGACTACAAATCTATTACATACCTACTTATAAATCGCACATTTTAATTTAATTATTTAATTACGTTGTAAGGAACTAAACTACGATAAAAAAAATATTATGCAACATTAACCTATATAAATGTAATTGTACTTGTTTGTTGTAGTAATAAATCTTAACAGACCTTAATCTTTCGGATGCGCGAACGGGTACTTCCGGTTCCATGCACCGTGCGGCGAAATTGCAAAATTTTGCAGCACGGTGCATGGTGTACGAAAATGATCAAATCTTTTCAAAAACAATGCTCGGTGGTTATAAAAGTGATTATTTTTCAAAAGATGGATAACAAGCGTACATGGTTATGCCATATTTTATTACTAAACTAATGTTATCGCATTATTATTTACTCACAATTGAGCCAAGTATTAATTTACGCACCTATTGTGTTAATAAACATGATTTTAATATTTTATGTGGTTTATTATTCATTTTACTTATTATCCTCATAAAGTTCGATAACTAAGCTATCTACTGATATAAAAAACACTATAACTGCAGTAAAAATTCATTGAGAAACATATTTGTAAAAATCACATTTCGCTGTCGAGATATTCGCCATTTTGTCACTTTACAATCAAACTATTATTTGCGCCGAACACCAAATTACGTAGTATTTATATGAAGAAATAGTGTTTTTTAGTTAAATAATTTATTTTTTTAGTTAACTAGTGCAAAAGACAGGAACAATACATAAAAAAAACAACCTATTTATCAAGTTATTTAAAAAAAGGACTCGTTTGCTAGACCAGTTTTCATTTATTATTTTTAAGTTCTGAGAATTCTCTAAACTCTATGAAAATGACTGAATGCTAAAGAGAACAAACTGATCGTTCCATTATGTGACACACAAAGTCTATGGTCAATACAAAATAATTTAGTAAAACATAAACAAAGATCAGTTTACGTCTTGTTCATTGTCCGTCACTACTGTGTATGTGTGGGTGTTAATAGTTCCGGGACTTCCCGCTAGGCTGCGTGCAAACACGAATCAACGGCGATATACAATTTTAAGTGGCGTGCTATTGGAGAGGCCTATGTCCAGCAGTGGACTACGATACGCTGATGATGATGTAGAACAGTAATGGCGTGGGAGCCCTTTGTATGTGTGCGTCTAATTTCGCTCGTCAGGCAAAAAATTAGTGTTTATTTAAATATTTAGCTTTTCTAACACATTTTTGTTGCTATTCTATATTCTATATAAGATTCTCATCGCAATTATATCATTTTATCAATAAAAACATAAGAATAAATGCGTAAAAACCTTCAAATGAGTAAGCCCTTTTCAATAGGTAATAGACTCGGTAACTTTTTGAGTAACACTATTCAAAATTACGCATGATTTATGCCTCAATTCGTATTGATAGTGGTTCCTAAAATAAGTATAATAAGTAAAATATAACAACAAACTACCTTCAAAATCACCTTATCGGCAAAAAATCAGTTTTAAGAGGCACTTGACACATCGCGTTGCGTCATCGTCAACTTTGAAATTGGAACTCGTTTTTTTTACGGCTCTTGAAGCGCACTTGACAAACGAATGTTTTAAAATGTTGTTCGTATAAAGCAAATGCATAACAAACCTTTCTAGACTTCGTTATAATAACTTTAATACCCAAAATTAATTAAAATGCAAGTTAACTGCGAAAAACATGGATCCGTGTGTGCCGCACCGACGGGACAAACATGGATCCGTGTTGCCGCACCCGAGAGGTTAATGGTCTGTTAAGATTCAAGTCAATCCGAAGAATTGATAAATTAATATATATAATCTAATAACCATTTTTTGATTTTTTTTTAATAAATACATTTCATCAGAGATTCGAGGCCATTTTTTATTAGGAGTGTAGATTTGGTCATATTATGAAAATTATCTTATTTGCTCACAATTAATTTTCTATTTTTTTTGTCATTGAAATCAAAAGTAAAGCAAAGCTTCACGTTCTATATTTAAATATTATTCGACCGATTTTTAATGTGTATTATAGTCATACACAATTTTATACATTCTGTTTATCATTTTAGATTGCACATTCCAATGGCAACAGCGCTACTCCTATACTCCCATTCTATCTAGGCTACAACAAAACCATGCTTCACACATTTCGTACTTGAACCTCAGCTGCCTCTTCGTCATCCTGTCAAATAAAGTGCTATTTTATAATATATTTATGATTTTTATAAAAAAAAAAATGTGAACATCCGTATTGATAACCTCCTTCTTTTTAAGTAGGTTAATGAAATCAGTTTCTGAAAGCAAGATTGGAATAAAACTATTGAATTACAATAAAATTCTAGTACATACATACAAATAATCAGAAAATGTACTGTTCTACTCCATTCTTACTAAAATGTTTATTTATTTTTTTGTTAAAAATTAATAAATACAGCCATTTAACAGTAGTCAAAATGAACTGTTTATAAGTTTAATATTTTAGTTGTTTGGAAGTATTTTTAACTGTTTGCTTGTTTCGAAAAAGTGCATGTCAAGTACAGGTGAATAATTGTTATTTTTGTGCTTTACTGATTTTCAGTGATTGTTTTTTAGAAATATTATTCATCTCGGCATGTCCCCGAAAATATTCTATTATTTAAATCTACCACATGACTTTAGTAAATTTTCAGATCAGTAATTGAAATTATTTTTTATTTAATAACAAGCTTCTCCTTACAAAACAAGTAATAATTCGAAAACATACCACAATATTTTTTACTATTTAATTAGGAATTAAATTTCTACTCCCAAGCGGTACTTATTATTGTACTTGCATCTCTGTTAACCTAATTTTATAAGTGTCCTTTAACTTTTAAAAAGACAGCTCCTGTGTTAGTAATATACATCCTATGTCCTGAATTTACTTTAACATTTTACAAACATATAACATACATGAAACGGACACACAGTCTATGTCTACATAGACCCAAGTATAAGTATACTAGAGGGAGCGTTCAAGTGTTACGTAACGCAAATTGGGGGGGGGGGAGGGGGGGTCTCGTAAAACGTTACAATGCGTTACAGGGGCGGTTATTTTAAGAGTTTATTAGCAAAAACTAAGGAGAAAAACAATTGTGTGTATTGTAAGCCAAAAATTTATAAAATATTAACATGACACTTGAGTGTTACGTAGCGTTTGGATAGGGGGAGGGGGTTCGAACAGAAAAACGTTACGATGCGTTACAGGGGGGTTCAAAAATCTTGAAAAGTTGCGTTACGTAATACTTGAACGCTCCCAGAGGCATGACTTAAAACTTTTTTTTAACACCTTCTTGGTTACCTGATTGAATGCAATCGACCCTCAATCCAGTGGACTACTTTCAAGACCGACACACACTTGTAGAAAAACACGAAGATATTGCCATAACACCATACTTCTTTTATATAGGGGTAAACGAACCGACGGTTCACCTGATGGAAAGTGACGACCATCGCCCATGTACCATTGAAGGTGAACTTACAGAAGGTTTAGGTCGGTGCGTGTCGACGGCAGGCACAGACAGCTTGATGTGCTCTTCTCTGCAGCCGTATGCCACGGGCGTCAGTTTAATCACAGTGTGCAGAGGCACGTGCAGGTACGGGAGTTCCTCTGCACAAAAACAACATGCCATTTTTTTAAATTAAATAAATAAATAATAATAAACAAATATTTCGGACATCTAACACACAACGCTATCTAGTCCCAAGCTAAGCAGAACTTGTGTTATGTGTACTAGACAACTGATATAATTACATATATGTATATACATTTTTTTTGTAAATACATACATATTATACATAGAAAACACACAAACTACAACAAATATTTGTTAGATCATACAAATGTTTGGTCCGACCCGGGAATCGAACCTGAGACCTCAAGAACAGCAGTTGCATACGCTACCACTGCGCCACGGAGGCAGTCAAATTAAGTAATCTTGAAGAAAAATAATAAACAGGCTTGACGTAACTTTTAGCGGCGAAAATGATTCTGCTCTGCCTGATGGTAAGCTAGAGTAGAATTTAAGAGTGGAGGAATGTTCATCCATATGAAAAAAAGACTAAATTATTTTCCATATGGCTGTAGTAATTATATTCTTAGACTGCCTCGGTGGCACAGTGGTAGTGAATGCGACTGCTGTGCTTGAGGTCTCAGGTTCAAATCCTGGGTCGGACCAAATGTTTCTGTGATCTACAAATTTTTGTTTCGGAGTTTGGATGTTTTCTGTGTATAATATGTATGCATTTAGAAAAAAAAAGTACATATGTATTTATATCAGTTGTCTAGTACCCATTACACAAGCTCTGCTTAGCTTGGGACTAGATGGCGTTGTGTGTTACATGTCCGGATTATTTATTCTTATATGGTTGGTTGGTTTCAAAATTACAACTAAATAAATATTAAGTCAAGAAAGTGCCTACTGCTAAAAATATTCTCTACTTTTATAGTTAGTTAAAACTCTTTCATAAGGAGAGCAGGCTTTTAAAGGATGTGATGTGACATACTATATGATACCTAGTTTTAATTTTACTTAGTTCATAGTATGAATGATTTGTTAAGAACAAGGCTACCAACGCATTTCAAAAAAGATTGTATTTGCCTTAACAATTATTTATTGAAAGTGAAACCGGGACCAAATCATACCAAATGCTTAGGGGCCATCCATAAAGTACGTCACACGAATTTCATGATTTTTTGAGCCCCCCCCCCGTCCTTGTCACAGGTGGTCACATTTCTGAGACCCCCCCTCCCTAGTGTGACGTCACATGTTTTGCAATTTTACATCGAAAAATTATTAAATTAAAACAGCAGTTCCGAAATTAGTTTTATTTCCATTTAAATTAAGTACTTTTTTTATTAAATCAACATTAACATCAAATATTTGAAACAATAACAAAGCAATAAACTATTGAATATAAAGAAAAAGAAGAAGAAAGAAACTCAATCATCTTCAGTCCATGGACTTTGAACCCACTCCTTTAAATTATTTATAACTGGCATGACAGTCACTTCGTTCTCATTTATTTGTATTATATTAGATATTGAAATGTGATGTCACGAAACTTAGGACCCCTCCCACCCCTTGTCACACCATGTCACACTTTGTCGACCCCCTCCCCCCCCCCTTTACGTGTGACGTACTTTATGGATGGCCCCTTATAAAACTAGCTGTACATGGTAGGGTGTACCTGACAACCTGACAGTTACATCCGTCAGGTAAGCTTGAGCTGAGTAGAGGATATACTTGCAACATTGTGTAACACATACACTCTAGTCTGCTTGTAAAGTTCAACTGCACAGGCAAACCTGTCAAGAGTTATGTATACCCTATATGGCTACGTTAAGGAAAGCCCTTAGAGTACCTGGGTACCATTGTACTAGTGTCCGAGACATAAACCTCACCCGCAGACTTATCCAAGAAATAAGCAAGAAGGCATCGCATAACAGCTTGATGTGATACCACGAGGACATTGCCCTGTCTCTCGAGCTCCATGATGACCGGCTCCAGCCTGGCTACTAGGTCCTCATAGCTCTCTCCCCGAGGGTACCGGTAAGCGAACTTGTTGGCATCTCGTGCGTTGAAGTCTGAGGGGTATTTCTGTTGGATTTCGGCGTACGTCATCTCTTCACAGATTCCCTGAAAACCAAAATTTTAATAAAGATTTTTTCCATTTATGAAGAGAGAGAGAGAGTAGTATATTTGTAAAAGTGAACGAATTACAAGCTAAACAAATACTTGTTAAGTATTCCACGCAAAATAGGCGCACTGAAGTCGTCGAGTTGCGGAGACCCAGCCCGCGAGTTTCAAGTTCAAGTACTTGTTAAGTAATATTTAAGGATAGTAATATAAGAGTTATAAGATTATTACCAAAAGGTTATTTAGAAAAACTGATTAGTACCTACCTACCATCATTAGAGTTATCTATATTTTTTTGTAAAAAAAATAATATATATATTTTATATATATATTTTTTTTTTTCGGACATCTAACACACAACGCCATCTAGACCCTAAGCTACGCAGAGCTTTACTTTATATACTTTTTTTTTGTAAATACATACATAGAAAACACCCAAACTCCGAATCAAATATTTAGAGATCACACAACACTTGGTCCTCACACACACCCAGGATTTGAACCCGAGACCTCAAGCAGATCAGTCGCATTCACTACTACTGCGCTACCGTACCGGCAGTCGTTATATATGTATGGCCCAGCGAAACAGACTCTACTCTGTCTGATGAAAAACATAAGCATTTATTGCTATACATCCTTACATACTTTTAATCATTTTGTTATACTATTTTTTTTTTGTTTGTGTATACAATAAAGATAAATAAATAAATAAGCAGTATCCAAGAGCGGTGGTCAACACACTCATTGATTCACAATGCAACTGTATCATTGGACCTCTGGTCCTACACAAATTAATAAAATTTCTAACAGTAATGCATATGAAAGTATATACAATACTTACATCGAAAAATCTATTTATAAATTTGTGTCTGTCCTGTGGTCTGGCTAATCTCAGAAATGGCTATACCGATTTTAAAGGAACTTTCACTAGCCGGTTGCTGATGTTATACAGAGTAAATTAAGCTACTTTTACTTTAGACTAGTTACGCCGCACGGTGTTACGCGCAGTTGTTGAAAAAGTACAACCACAAGCGCGAAGCGCAGATTGTTACAAATAAAATTAGCCTACCATATCATCTGTTTAGGGTGGTATTCTCCACCTTTGACTATCAGTGAAGCTCTTAAATTTTTATCATGTAAATTATAATAATTATATTTTAACTCACCGCATCGATTTCGTTGAGCGCCTTCCACCTCTCCTGAGGAGCTTTCACATCCTTCACAGTCTGAATAGCCCGTTTCATCCACGAAGTCCAGACCCTCAACCCTGGGATCTGCTGTTCGTCTATGTAGGAGGCGAGTGACTTTGCATACAGCTTCCCCCTTTGGGATAGATCACTGTCGCCACCTATACGGCCTACTACGTTGTGAGTGCTTTCGCCGTGCTAAAATAAATAAAAAGAGACAAACTTCTTAGCACTCCATGGATTCACCGTGCGGGTGCCGGGTCCATCGTGTGGCAGAGGGAGAAACTCAAAGCAGTTCCCAGGACTTACGACCTGGATGTAGGTTTAAGGAGGCCCCCTTTAAGATGCGCATCAACGCTCACCTTCACTGCTCGAGTTTCCCGCCCTACCTAGCCAAATTTGGTAGGAACCTGTTAGTGCAGCCTTGGATACTCGTTCTAAAATAGAACTTACTGCAGATCTCGACAGGCCAAGGTCTTTCAGAAGGTTATAGAGAGATTTAGCTGGTATACCTCTCGCTCCTACTTCTACCGCGTATAAATTAACCACATAGCCATTTTTGTTAAGTTCAGTTGTTAGATCGTAATATTTATTTAATTTTATTCTATGGTCTTTAGGAATATTAGTTTCCCACGGAACAGTAAGCTCTACTAATATTATGTGTTTAATTTGTCTAGAGAAAAGGAATATGTCCGGTCTGGATGACGAAACACCAACATCCTCTGGGATTTTATAATGCTTATCATACGTATCCATCAAAATAGTCCAGTCAGGTGCAGTACCTAGGATTGAGAAAGGCTTGCTTTTAGATTTGGTAGTTGAGCCATCCTTTATAAAGTTAACTTCTCGTTTATTTGTAGTCAATCCTTTTTGGGCTCTAGCCACCCCTTAATAAAGACTTTTATTAAAAAAATACGAAAATTTTTTTTACAAAGTTAATGAATGTTGTTTGAATTCTAAAATGGAGTCACCTGATGTGAAATAACTACAGCTACCATTGAAAACCTGCAACTTATGAGTTATCGGCATTTGTATCACACTACCCTCATATTTAGAGTGGATTAATTATTTTCACTTCCCCATAGCAGCAAAGAAAAGAGTGTTCAACTCGTGTGTCTTGCCATTCCTGACATATGGATGCCAAACTTGGGCTCTGAACGAAACACCTTCAAAAAGCATGATAGGTGTTACGAAAAAAGATCGCAGAAGATCGGAAGAAATACGATCCATAACCAAGGTGGACGATATAATAAAGAAAGTAAGACAGTTGAAATGGAGATGGACAGGCCATATGACAAGAGACATCTCTAATTATTCCACTTCCTAATTATGATGTGCATTAAAGAGTATCTGCATGGATTTTCTATGGGAAAAAATTATATAGCTACAAATATTTACAAAAAAAAAACCGTGGGAGAGCCATGCTCCGTTATGAATGGGCCGGCTCAACCGGAGTAATACCACGGCCTCACAGAAAACCGGTGTGAAATAGCGCTTGCGCTGTGTTTCACCGAGTGAGTGAGGATACCGGAGGCCCACATCCTAACCCCTTTTTTTATATTTTTTACGTGTGGAAACCCCCTCGGGCCGTCACCCCACCGGGGTTTGCGGCGGGGTGGTGTGTTGGAATCGAACCGACTAAAACCACACGGTGTGCCAACTCTGCGCCTGAGAAGGGAGGGGTCCGGGAACTGCAGTTATTAACACGACCGGACCCCTCACCCTAACCCCTACCTTATCCCCCTCCCCTTCCCTAAAGGCCGGCAACGCACTTGTGACGCCTCTGGTGTTGCGGGTGTCTATGGGCGGTAATCGCTTACCATCAGGCGATACGTCTGCTTGTCCCCGTATTCAATAAAAAAAAATTACTTACCCTAGTTAAATAGATGGTCCTGGGCACTATATGTATGTTCATTAGATAATAAACGATCCTGCTCTGTATATGCCCTTCGTGTTTGTGCACGACGACCTTTTCCCCCGTGTCGTAAGTTTTCATGTAGCTGTACTCCGACTCCAAGTTCTCATCCAGGGGTTCATACTTCTCTTTGTAGTGCTCTATCCGCAGCAAGAAGTCGTTCAGGACGTTATCTGTGTCATGTATGTTCGTGTAGTCTGGACTACTTACTTTGACTTCCTGTAATAGTCACTTATTTTTACTTTTTATATTCAAACAATCTATAATCAATACTTAATAATAAATATTTCGGACATCTAACACACAACGCCATCTAGTCCCAAGTTAATGTGTTACGGCTATGTGTTACGGTTACTAGACAACTGATATAAATACATATATACTTTATTTTGTAAATATATACATATCATTCACAGAAAATACCCAAACTCCGAAACAAATATTTGTAGATCTTACAAACAATTTGGCATTTGGTTTGACCCGGGAATCGAACCCGAGACCTCAAGCATAGTAGTCGCATACGCTACCACTACGCCACCGAGGCAGTCAATTTATCTATAATGAAGTAAATTTTAGAAAAATCAAAGTTATTGTTATTTTAGAAAACCGGTGTTATATAGCGTTTGCGCAGTGTTTCACCGAGTGAGTGAGGATACTGGACCATACCCCAACCCCTTTCCCATCCCCCAAAGGTCGGCAACGCACTGGTGACGCCTTTGGTGTTGCGGGTGTCCATGGGCGGCGGTAATCGCTTACCATCAGGTGATACGTCTGCTCGCTTGCCCACTACTCAATAAAAAAAAAAAAAATCATTCGTGTAGGTGTTGTGAAAGTCGATTGAGATAACTACGTTGGTTAAAAGCATTGTACAGCGAAGGAAAACTTGACACAAACTGTTTACTAGGCAGTCTGGCCAGTGTGGTGGTCAAGACGTCCTTTCTACCATCTCCAGCAGACTACAGAAGGCTATTGACGATCACGTGACTTTTTTATAACTTTTTTTTTAAACTTACGTAAATGATTAGACCCCACGATACATCCTGGAATCCTTGTGTCCAGGACCAGGGATGTTTTAGGGCCCCCGCAGACTGCAGACTTTTTATCGGCCGATAGTTTGGTCGGCTTCTTAATCAGTATGGAGAGGAATGCATATGCGCACACTACAGCGATTCAGTATTGGCCGATAAAAAAGTTTGATGGGCTACCCGATTACATTCAAACTAATCTGTCGGCCAACTATCGGCCGACTGTTTAATCAGTATTGGCGCATACACGCCTGCGCATACCTGACGATTGTTTAGTCGGCCGATAGTTCAGTTCGCTCTGTGATTTGGCGTCATGTGCGTGTATTTTGAATATGGCGTCGCCGAAATCACAATTGTTGATTGTAGAAAGTTCCGTCGAAAAGTTGATTGAAGAAGTCGAGAAAAGACCTGCGCTTTATAAAAAGTTCATTGAAGCTGGTAATGCTCATTCGATAATAGGCGAAAATTTTTTTCGGTTAATCAAGTAATTTGGAATGCATAGTGTAAAATTTTCCACTAACTAATCTATCACTGAGAATGGGATGCACCCAATACTCTCGGAATCTCTTCTTGATTTTCCTCCTCCGGAGTATGATGAGAGCAATAACTTCTCTGGACAATATCTTCATTGTGCGACTGCTTCAACAGTCAGTTACAAATTAGTTCGAGAATAGTCGGCCGGCTGTTGGATAGTCTGCGCCCTGTTCACTAACTAAACTGTTTAGTTGGCACGGTGTGCGCACTTTCAGCCCAACCCGACTAAACTATCGGCCGATAAAAAGTCTGCAGTCTGCGGGGGCCCTTAGTTTAATAGTTAATTTGTACTGATGAAATATGTGGATACGTTTAGTGAACAAATTTTTGCACGAATAAAGATTATTTATTATGGATTATTAAAACTAGAGGGGAAAGGGGAATCCCCTAAAATGAAGAATGAAAAAAGGCTCACGCAGTAAGATTGTGGCCCTTAACTGTGTCTGTGTGTTGGATTCTTACCATTATATTCTGCTCAATAATGCTAGGGTCATCGCAGATGGACTCCACGAAGAACAATTTGAATCCCATTTTGTGTACGACAATGTCACGAATCATCCGCCGCCGGTCCAACGTGGAATTTGTCGCGTCAAACACCTGCGATAAATAAAGGTTTGTTAGAAGAAAATAGTATGTATGGTAGTAATTGACTGCCTCGGTGGTGCAGTGGTGGCGTATGCGACTGCTGCGCGGGGTCTCGGGTTCGATTCCCGAGTCGGACTAAATGTTTGTATGATCTGCAAATATTTGTTTCCGAGTTTGGGTGTTTTTCTATGTATAATATGTATATATTTACAAAAAAATAAAATAAAAGTATTCTATCAGTCAAGATAGCTATCATAATACAAGGTTTGCTTAGTTTAAAGTTAGATGGCGTTGTAAATAAATGTCCGAAATATTTAAAAAAAAATATAGTCCATTCGCTTTCTCCGTGAGCCAAGCTCACAGCCTATTAGATTCCAAGAATATTTTTTGTCGTACGAAAGCCTGGAAGCTGATTGGACAGGGTGGGGAATTCAATATTTTTTTCTATTCACGTTGTAGAAAAAATATTGGATTCCACTCATGCTTTCCATCAGGCAGAGTGGAGTCACTTATGCAGGCACATTTATATATAAAAAAACATTGGGCCTTCGGTCTCGCACTCACTAACGAAACACAGTACGAATACCGTCAATTTAGGTTGGCCTTCTGTGAAAGAATAGTATCACCCGGACGAGCTGGACTTTTCGTGCTAAAATCAGCGCGGGCTTTTCTACCTTTAGCAAGCATATAATATGCAAACTATATCGACTGATAGAAAATTATATACCTACTTATTTTTGTAAATACATACATAATACTAATATATACAGAAAACACACAAACTCCGAACAAACATTTACAGATTGTACAAACATTTGATCCGACATGGGCATCGAACTCGAGGCCTGAGTAGAAGAGTCGAATTCGCTACCGCTGCACCACATAGGTAGTCATGAATTGACTATTAGTTCATAGGAGTATATATACTAACAGCAACTTCACCGCCCTTGGAAAGCCATTCGCAGACATCGTGCAGCGCGTCTAGCGCGCATTGTGTCCGTATTGCCATTGCCTCTTTGTTGTCGGTGCGGAAGAATTCGTGTGATGTGTATGCGGTAGTGGCATGCCGTCTGTATTCACCCAGGTTGAATACTGTCAATGAAAAAAACAACATCAGATTGCCATAACCTATTGGTGATTTTATAAACTTGGGCTGCATCTGTCAAAAGGAATAATGTTCTCGCGTTTTGCAATATTTCAACAACACCACATCGTACTGCTTTAAAAAAGTAACCTCGCATACGTTACAGGCTGATCCAGAGTTCCAGACTTTGATCTTACTCTGTTCAGTCGTTACGGCGTGATTGAGTTACAAACATCAATACATCCGTTCTTGCAAACTTTCGCGTTTGTAATACTAATGTAATTCCAAGAATCCTGGCATATAATAAATAATGGTAGCTCCCTAAGTGGAGTCTCAACTGTACGCAAATATGGACCTTATAAGGACGACTCAGAACAACTTATTGTGTAACAGCTGTTTGGGATTCAAGCTATAAGTAGTTCAGGTTATAGTTAAATCGAAGTGTATTGATAGTTCACCCTTTGCTACCAATAAACTTACCTTCATTTCTAGTAGTCGTAGCGCTAGGCAATAATATTTTTACTACTTGCCTTTGGCTAAAACGCGTTAAGTCTTGATTCTCACATATAACCTAAATATTTGTAACAGACTTAGGGGACAAGTCCGTTAAAAGATTCCTTAAACGCAATATTTTTTTTGTGGGCGCAACCAATGGCGATACTCGACGTAATATTGTAAGTAACTAGAATGCGATGCTGATTTTTTGGATTCAATAAAGTTTTCATTAATAATATTCTCCTAGCCGATAACGGCCACGGTGGTTAATCTCAACGGAGACTAGCCAACTGCGCACGAGATATTACAGTGCACAAGTGAGTACGCAAACACAGGTGCACTCTCTGTTCCCTCTCTGTCACAATTCGATTGGACGATTAACCGACACGATCGGGGAGAGATCAGGCGCAGGAGCGATCGCTGGCGCTATCCGGGCACGGCACGGGAGTTCAGATACCAACTTCCAAACTCCGAGCTGTTATTAAGTATTTCTATGATCAGAAAAACTCAATAACACTTTAGGTTCGACCCGGAATTCGAACCTGAGACCTCTTGATCGTACGTCAACCGCAAGACTAACGAGGCAGTTTATGTTTAAATAAGTTTATATTTTCCTATTGAAGTGTAAAAAGTTTTGTTGAAACCGTTCCACAGTTTCACCTGCAGTATTAAATAATGTGTTTAAGTTATCCCGTCCGCTCGTTAAGTGATCATGATGGCTGCATAGCTCAGGACCGAATGTTGCAGAAAGTTTTGGTTGAGACCTATGTATGCAGTGTTCGTCTGTTTTGTTTTATATATTAGCCTGCCAAATTTACTCTACTCTGGCTGATAGAAAGTATGAGCCGAACCTAAGAGCAGTGGTTACTATACTGATTGCAAATGCAGACCATGCAACGATGTAGCATGGTGACCTATGCTATGCGCATATCCCGACTAGAAATTGAGTGTTGAGCCAAAGAATCAGTTCGGGCCGAACTTGGCTTTGGCTTGGCTTTCCTAACTTAGGCCTGCCTAATTCGTACTTAATTAAATTCATATTCGGAAAGCAAAATGGTGGCATGCCGAAAAATTTCCGAATTCCGGTGTCATTAGGAAATTGTTCGGTACTGCCGAAGTTCAGTATACCGTAGTGTAATCGAAGCTGTACCAAAGTTTGACATGCTAAACCCGATCCTAACTAGGAAATGCTGTGACATTGCCTTAATTTGGCATGCAGTACTAACTTGTAACTCCAACAAACTCGCAACTGCGTTACTTTTGATATAACGGCGTAATTCGGCCCAAGTTCGTAATGAGGCATGCCAAGTTTGCGCCTAATCACAGCCGCACTAAAATTTCTGGTCGGGATTGAGATGTTTCTACATCATTGGCTGAGATGAAGATGTATAACAGATAAATGTAGCAATGTAATAACATTCTCGCCAATATATAACTAAATGGATACGACCTTTTCAAAATATCAATAGTTATATTGATTGAATCATTTCAATGTTACGATGGCAATTTATTTGAAATATCTTGGATCGTTAGAATCGTTTGCAGACAGAAGCTGCACTCGTAAGTTTATCATCTGTTGTCATTTAGTTTTAGTGGTGTATCATCTTAACCCGATAAAGAATATTCTAGAGATTATTTGCTCCTAATCGATACTAATATTATGAAGAGGTCAAGTTTGTGAGGTTGTATAATCTGTT
The DNA here is from genome assembly GCA_916048165.1 of Spilarctia lutea. Classification (NCBI taxonomy): domain Eukaryota; kingdom Metazoa; phylum Arthropoda; class Insecta; order Lepidoptera; family Erebidae; genus Spilarctia; species Spilarctia lutea. The sequence continues at coordinate 2,047,958 of OU696480.1, forward strand.
GATCTACTAAACAAATTTTGAAAATTATTTTATCAATAGAAAATACTATTAACTCGAAAAATGATTGGACGCGGTGGAGGCCGCTAACTCCCCAATCGTCGCTTAAGGGTCGTTGTGGCCACATTTAGAGGAGATGTGGCCGCTGCAAACGGATCGAGGCACCGCGAAGCGGCCAGGGAATGTCGTCTAAGGCGAGTCGGTGTTCCGAATCTTACTGTGTGACAGCGACCCGCCCCGGGGGAGGCTCTGGTTACCCCGGGATGTTGATGATGCGTTTCTGGAGCTCCTCCCAACTGCCGAAGTAGGCCACCGCGGGGTTTAGTGTGTCCTTCGTGTGTGTCCCCCATGGAGGGTATAATGCAAAAAGTATACCCCGTCTACACGGGGTTTCTTTACAGAAAAGGTATAAATACGTAGGGGTTAACTACCTTTCAATTGCGATATATGAAATTCATTGTTTTCATACCTCTTGTGTTGATGCCGATCCAATTGAGGTACCGTGACAGTTTTTTCGATATGTAGGTCTTGCCACGCGCTGGCAGACCCACCATCGCGATGACATGTGGTATGTTCACATAATTGGCACGTTCCCCTGTTAACAAAGAAAAATAAATTTATACATATCATTTCATTAGCTGTTTATATCATCATCAGTTCATACTCCCACGTATCTATGTGTGTGTACCTGACACAAAGAAAACCGAAAATCGAAGAGCCCTAACGATTGGTAAATAGTTCAGTGCGGGCTCAGTGCAAAGTCGGACAGTCAAAGACACAAGCGAGTAGGTGAGAAATTAAATCACTCTATGTCTGTTAGGACTAATCAGGTGACTAATTAACTCACGAAAAAAAACCAAAATTATTCAGAAACCAGCGGCTTTGTTTGAAGGTCTCACGGATCTATATGAGTGCGGGTATGTATGAATGTGTATGTACAAGCAAGCTGGCGCGATGTCAACGTATGTGAAATGGATCTCCTTCGTAAACAAGCTGCATTTGTTTCAACTTAACACTATATTCAGAAATCAGTTACGCGAACAATGAGCCATTCTTTAACATGCATCTACATACTTGTTAATCAATGACTAGCGGTGATCTAACTTCGGGCAGTCAGAAACTTTTAAATGTTATCATATATTTATCCTGTTTTAAGAATAGACCAGGCTATTTCTTACATACCAGGTCCGCAAATACAGCTAAAAACACTCGCGATTCTTTCACCATTTGAAAAAAAGAAACAAAATCAAAATCGGCGGGAAGCTACGATGCCACAGACAATTACACACAGACACACTCATATATACGCATAGACACGTCAAACTTGTATTATACAGTGGCTTTTGCGTCGTGGGTTAAAAAAAATGTTGTCATCTACCATTATCAAGTGAAAGAAAATTCTATTTGTGGTTTGTTCAATAAACAAGTCCATGTTTACATTATACATAATGTACTTGTGTATATATGTGTATTTTATCAGAGTAAGGTTATCATTGACTAACATGTTGTTTAGCTACTACTTCATATACTTTACATACAGTAGAAAAGATTGCTTGTAATGCATGATATACATATGATCATAATCAGCCTCTTTTCAAGTAAATATTTACTTAGGTTAAGAAAGGTGTATGACAATTATGTACCTAATTTTACTTTGATAAAAAAATATGTTTAATCTTACTAATATTATAGAGTTGGAACCGCTGGTCAGATTTGAATTCTTTTTCCAGTTATCGATAGTCCATTTATCGAGGAAGGCTATAGGCTATATATAATTACGCTAATACTAATAGGAGCGGAGCACCAATGAAGAATGTTTCAAAATCGGGAGAAAATTTTCACGCTACGGGCTATACGGGTATAGAAAACGCAAACGAGGTTGCGTGGGTCAGCTAGTATCTCATAACTCTCATTTACGTACATTTTTGAACAATTATTTTATGTTTAGGTTCTATCCTGTTAAAATTTTATTACTTAAATGATAAATATGTAGCGGTGTATCCATTCCCCCACGCCGGATAACCGGCTGGAAAAGGCCTTGGAGACTAAATAACTCAAAAATGTCTAATGTAGAAGGATTCTGATTCTGGGGCCCCACTACATAATATGTTAGCCATAAGAAAAAACATATGTCATGTCTAAACAAAAGTGTAGTAAGCTATGTGAACCGACTAGCGCTCGGCGTCGAGGAGTTGCCAGCCTCGACAATGTTAAATATGCGACTGGTGAAGATACATACAATGTGCTTCCTAAAGCCTGGCTCTTGTCACTATTACTACACTTACCATTACTAAAAATATAAGAGACTGGTTGGATGTTTGATAACACAGATGCACGAACTCTGTGGTAGGAATGGCACTTGAAGAAGAAATGATAAATACATCTCTATGGGTGTGTAATTTATGATTGAAGAATACCATTCAGTAAAATTTTTCTTAATAAATCCGCATTTTTGTTTGGGAAGTTTTGTTTTGCGTGGACTATCACGGTAAAAAAGTCTATGCCCTTCCTAAAAATCAAACTATCTCCGTGATCAATTTCATTAAAATAGATTCAATTCACTTGATATTATTTGTCAAAAGCTTCGAGTGGACGCCTACGGTTCAAGAATCGCAAGTCGACCTCTAAATTGCGGGTTTCCTCTTTAATAAAAGATTTGAAGGTCGTATCAATATAACTAGTGTCGACTGACTAGTTGTTTGATTCAACTTAGATTGATGAAGACATTTCTAGATCAAGTTAATAATACTACTACTAGCGGTTCAAAAAAAGTATCGCCCGATTGTAAGCGATTACCGCCGCTTATGGACACACGCCATAAGTGCGTAGCCGGCCTTTGGGGGATGGGGACTGGGATGCGGGAGGGGTTGGGGAATGGGGAGGGGTTGGAGGATGGGGGAGGGGTTAGGGTATGAGCCTCCGGTATCCGACTCACTCAGTTTTCTGTGCGTCCGTGGTATCACTCTGGTCGACCCATGCATGCCGTAGCGTGGCTCTCCCACAGTAATTAAAACTTTAAAAAATAATCTATTTTGTTTTGTGCCAGCTTTTCATAAAATTTTCACTTTCAGAAAAAAATAAATGTAATTGATGAACTAAATGAGCATCATAAATTTTCCTCAGAAGAAGACAGAAGACGATGTAGAAAATAGTAAAATGTAATGTTCACTTGTAATAGAATATTATCAAGGATGATAAACCTACAACAAAAATTTGTTTGTGTACACAAGTACAGTTTTACTTATCACATGCCCTATCTATTGAACTTGGTTGATTAATGTTTGTAGTTGAAATCAATCAATAGAAGGTTTTTGCTTTTCTCATTAAAATCATATTGAATGAGACAAACTTCTTAGCACTCCATGGATTCACCGTGCGGGTGCCGGGTCCATCGTGTGGCAGAGGGAGAAACTCAAAGCAGTTCCCAGGACTTACGACCTAGGTGTAGGTTTAAGGAGGCCCCCTTTAAGATACGCATCAACGGTCACCTTCACTGCTCGAGTTTCCCGCCCTACCTAGCCAAATTTGGTAGGAACCTGTTAGTGCAGCCTTGGATACTCGTTCTAAAATAGAACTTACTGCAGATCTCGACAGGCCAAGGTCTTTCAAAAGGTTATAGAGATAATAATACATTAATGAAATATGTAATAAAAATACATACATATATATATAATAATTCAGCCTTATCATTAGTAAATAGCCAAATTTTTTTTTTAGAACCATCATTATGGAACTTGTAACCCTAAATTCATATTGGCCATCTAAGGTGCATTTACATTAACACATAATACTATAATATTTTTTTAACAACTTCATAAATTCGACATAAAATATACAAATAAACATTCCTCTTGAATCATTCTATATATTGCTGGGAACTGTATTAATATCCATTGAGTATTTTATCTAACTTAGCAAATTAACTGCCTCGGTGGCGTAGTGGTAGCGTATGCGACTGCTAAGCTTGAGGTCTCGGGTTCGATTCCCGGGTCGGACCAAATGTTTGTATGACCTGCAAATATTTGTTTCGGAGTTTGGGTGTTTTCTATGTATAATATGTATGTATTTACAAAAAAAAAGTATCTATGTATTTATATCAGTTGTCTAGTACCCATAACACAAGCTCTGCTTAGCTTGGGACTAGATGGCGTTGTGTGTTAGATGTGCGAAATATTTATTATTATTATTATTATAAATTGACAGCAGAAACCACTTCTTTTTATACTATGTAAAAATAGTTCAATAAGCACTCAAGACAATCCATACCTTTGTTTTGTTTCCTATCCTACACCATATTTTTTAGATAAGACATTTTCCGTACTAGGAATATTTCTGTGTAGAAAGGTAGAGTTTGGGTCATACGTGGAATTTGAACCCACAACACTTGACGCAGTAGAAAGTGGTGATGTGACCGCTTAACTCACTACGCCATCTGTGTGGTTCTTATTTATAGCAAAAGATTTGTGTATGGTAGAGTCCCTTTGAACTTCCCTGTCCAAAAAAATTATAGGTTTTATTTTAGGAGTAGGTGTGGTGTTAGAGCACCAAATGTGTGAATTTAAATAGAGAAATCAATCTATTTGGCTACAAAGTTGTGCACTAAGTGGATAATGGTGAGAAGCGTTAAAAGAAAATTATTTTTACTCTTTTATCAATTAAATATGTTTCTCATAGAAATATTTTTAATAAGGTTTTATTTCCAAGACAACTTATGTAGACTTGTGATTAGTTTTATTTCTGAGATAATCTGTATTTTTTATACAGTTAAACGAAAAAGGAGGTAATGAAAAAGTTTGAATTTAAAATCTTATTCTTAAGTTTCTAAATCACATTTTGACCATGTATTTAATTCTTAGATAACGGCAAATTTATAACTACGAATAGGTTTATTTAAATAGACAAGTAAACGTTTCACAACACAATTCTGACGGTATTGACTCAAAGTAACTTCAAAATTATCAGCACCAATCAATTTGATTAATTTATCATAACTTTTAATCAATTTTAAATTAAAGGTCAAACCAGATGAGGCCGCTTAAGTAAGGTGTGCGGCACTATCAACACATGAAACACGTATGTCCTTGTACGACACGTAAACCAGTGCGAAATTGAGGTGTAAAAATCATAAAAAAAGATTGTTACTAACCATCACCAAAATACTGCTTATTCAAGAACTTCCAACCTTCAGCACGATTATCCTCTGAGTCCATTCTTACTGAAATTATATTCTACCAACACCGGTAGACTAGATACGTAGTTTAGTAATAAACTTTAAATCTTATAGCGCTCGTCTCGATGTACGATCAACATCAATGCAATACGAGTACTGTCATGTCACTGTCAGTGTCAAGTTGAAATCGATTGACAGACACGCATAGAGAAAAATATTCTGAGGCAGGCTAGATTTATGGTAGGCGATAGTGATGAGCAGGAATTTGTAGATAACAGGTATTATTTAATATGATTTTATTTGAAATATAAGCAACTTTTATAGATTTCAGACTTACGTTATTATTTATAAATACAATTATTACTTTAATGCCGCAATTTAAGTAAGTATATAATGACACCTTGGAATTTCAAGTTTCTATTACATTCTGTTATCGTTCATTTCAGAGAAGACAAGTAATGTGTGTTCTAGACATCTAGTAATTTATTTAAATATACAGACTTGAGAAAGGCGAGACTGTTTGTTATTTATGATACAATAGGGCATTCGAACGATAACCCTTAGATAAAATGCAAGATAACGCCCTATATTTAACGGTATTGATATTTCTACGTTGAGTTGCACTAATCTATATATATATATATAAATGTTATGTTGGTTTGTGTACGCTTCAAACACTCATAAAGTTCTGCACCGATCGAGCTGAAATTTTAGAATGAAATGAAAAAACACGAAAAAACCGACATAAACGCGGGCGGAGCCATGGGCAACAGCTAGTTAATAATAATTAGAAGTTTAATGCATATTAAACTATGCTAATGCTAATTAAAAAGTAATAAATCTTATCAGTAGTAGAAAAAGTAATGGCGGTGAAAATTGGTATATGATTTTAACAGACTCCAAAAAAGGAGAAAAGATTCTTTATACGTTTCTATTTTTTATGTTTTTTCGTCAGAAATTCGTCATATAAATTTACGAAATCAAAAATACCACTCCTGAAGTTTGATCTTTTGAAATTTACATGTTTGTTAGACGAGCTTTCTTTTCAAAATCTTTAAATAATAAAGAGGACGTTTTGGCCCACTATCTCACGTTAGTCAGACCGATTGATATAGGGTTTTTTATTTAAAGACAACGCTTGCAATAGGAATATATCCTGAGTCGTGGGGGACTTTAGAATCATACAAGAAAAGATCACAAAGAAAACCCAAACTCAGAACAACATTTTATGGATCACACAGTGTTGTCCCATGTGGGGTTTAAACCTACAACACTTAGCGCAGTAGACCGCTTACGCTACTATGCTATCGGTGCAGTAATTTGTATTAATTTGTTCTGTGCAGTTGCCTTACTTAGTATGCTTCCTTGGAATGTAGTAAAAATAGGGGTAGTGAATGAATAAGGGCTGTGTATGGATAAGGGTAGTGTAGGAATAGGGGTAGTGTGTATGAATAAGGGTAATGTATGAATAAGGGTAGTGAATGAATATCATCTTAAACTTGGCAAAGACTATACTATGGTAACGAGACTATCAAGGTGACCGTAACTCAGCGAATGGGCTATAGTTGAATTTGGGATCAGATAGTCATGTGTTAGAAAAGTTAGGTTTTTGTTATTATTACTGATTGTGAATCGTCGGCGAGTTAGTCCTCTTTACTAACAAAAAATAACAAAACGAATAATTTGCTAAAAGGTCAATCTAACTTGAAGACCAAAATTTTTCCAACATTATTTTATAACAGTTTGTCACCATGTTCCCGCAAAAATCAGACACATTGTAAAAGCTGATACTTTTAGTAGTTGATTATTTACATTGCATTTCGCGTTCAAGGAGTGAGTAAGGGAACTTAGGGACAATGACCCCTTACTAGCTGTGCAGAGGGGCAATCATTCCCCTTTATATTGATTTTTCCGTTTACCAACAGCTCCGGTATCGAACCATCACTCATTAGAGCAAAAAATATTTGAAGAATAGTTCTATCTAACAGTTCTAGATGGCGTTAATTGTATTTCTTAAAAAATATGTTGCCAATTTATTGTAAAGTTCGTCAAGTTGCTGTACATTTATAATTTTGTATCTTTTATACAATTGGGAAAACTCTTTTTGAATTCAATTCTTCAGAATATCTGCTATGGATGGAAATTTCTCTTGCTTGAAGTCAATCTAGTATTGCTATTTTAACTTAATAAGTTATTATTAACAGATTACTATTTATTTAGAAGTTTATATGGATTCCAGATGTACTGTGCGTGTCTAAGCTAAATCAGTTTTAATACACATATACTCGTAAATACATGCCGTGTTTGCAATTCATACTTTCAACCTGCTAAATGAAGCGTAAATATATAATACAATAATAGTTTATTGCATAAAAACATTGTAAGTGTAGCAGTAAACAAATCATTAATGGCCAATGATAAACAAGGTACTGTAAAAAAACTTGAAATTGAACAACGCAGAGATTTAGTTAGGCTTTTATTTGTTAAATATTTTGAAGAAATATCTTTTAATCGCTTTTACACTGTGGCCTATTGTTCGCAATGTTGATATTCATCCGATTAATTGGCATAACTCCACATCCACCTGGGAATATAGTGTTAGTTTCCACAAGTTGCTATGTAATAAATAATATTGACGTCCATTACTTAAATTGTCTGTCATTTAACGACTGAGTACCGGTAACGATGATTAATATTGTGCCTATCAAATAACATACAAGGTCTATAAGTAATTAATTATGGACATTCATGAAATGTTTACTTTACCCAATATATTAAAACATGAATAGAATTTATCTTATAGTTCACAACTGGTTAACCTATCATTAGAAAAGAGTTTCCTAGCCTACCAAGCCGACCTTATGGTTTGGTATTTAAACCCCGATGAGATGACGGACACTTTACATACGTAATTCGATTCACTTTGAATTCTTCCGATATCAAAGCGCCTGGTAATTTTATCATAGCAATGACTTGTGAATCGGTTATTGTGAAATGAAGACAAATTATCAACAGGCGTTTTTAGGCATGTCATGACCAAAAAGAATGTCTGAATGAAAGCAAGACGTGTAGTGGGCGGGATGTACTAATTTAGGATCGTTGTCACTCTGCATTGCCCTTGACATTGTACTAGTAGCGTCTGCTAAGTACGTTGTCCAATAATAATCCGAGCTGATCAGCGTTTGTGTATGTGAACTCTCTTACATAAAGTGGCAATACTGTTATATATGTACAGTCATATAATTTTTTAGGTAGTATCTTCATTAAACGTCGAATAATGTTTTTATTGCATATAGTTTGTAATTCTGGTAAGTGAATGTTTTGCTAATGGTTTTTTTTAAGTGTTTCTTGTCTTCGAACTGGTGTTAAGGCTATGTCCAGTATTTGACGTCAGCCAAAAAGAGTATACATTATTCTCAAAACATTAGATAATAGTGTGTGGTGATGGATCAAGAAAACGGAGTTCATCCCTATGAATCCCGTTGAGTTTGAGTCCCGCTTGCCACCACTGACACTTAAGCGAGGACTCGGCATTTGCCTTGCCTGGGCGACACAGCGCCCTCACTGCAGTCATCAGAGGGGATCATCGGAGACTAAACAATTAGTGGGTGTCGTAAGCCGCGACTGAGGGAGCAAAGACAACAGCACTGCACAGAGAAGTAAAACTATATTTAAATAAACCTTACATGAATGAATCTGTCTGGCTAGCGTGGTATAAGGCCAAAACCTCCTTGATAAAGAAATACCAATGACCATCTGTGAACCATTACAGGCTGGTTATAATTATGATGAATAAAATATATTCATTGGTTTATTTTTGTGATAAAGTTCGACCCACTTTATTGATATCTAGAAAATGCAATCGATTTATCAATAGCTCTAGATGGTGCGTTGATAAGCAGACGATAATAATTTGTAACTTTATTATTATTTTATTGATTTATTGGCTGACAGAAGCAATTGACAAGGTTAATGCTTTTTATTATTGTATGATAAAGGTGCGATATTATCTATACAAGCAAATAAAACCGGCTGAATGTTCGTTGAACTACACGGTAGATTCTATGTCATGGTACAAGAATTATCATAAAGTACCGAGAAACACGTCACCTTTAAGTGTCAGCCTCTGCCTATGGACATCAAAGGTCTTTAAGCCCGTGCCCCAAATTACCTTAAAGAATTATTTACGTACAACATTTCTTGCTCAACAGAAATTACTGTAGCAGAACTGTGTGTCTGTCGCACCCGTCTTTATAGTATTTATAATGGTAAACCTTCTGTATGCTTTGCTATTACTTTGTTTTGTTTCTTTCTTTTTGATTTTTGTTGTTGTGTCATATTTTTTTTTATTTTTAAAGTAGGTGCTTTTTTGCTTGTTTTTCTTTTTTTGTAACTGATGTAGTAATGTCTGCAACTGTTGGTAGAAATGTCAGGGGCCAGCTGAAAACCAGTGCTGTGCTTCAGTACAGCGTAAACTGAGCTGCTTGCCTTTGCTGCACAGTGCAGTTGTTTCCATCATTTTCTTTGTAGATTGTATTTTGTAGCAAAAATAAATGGTTTAAATGGTTTAAAGCCCTTTGTCCACACTTCCACAGATTCAGGAGATGATGCTCTGACTGGTTCTGTTACGAGACCGTCTCTGATCGAGCTTACCCATTTGTACTGTAAAGTGATTCTACGACCTCTCTCCGTGTACTAGACCAGTGATATAAATACATGTATACTTTTTCTTGAAAATACATACATATTATATATAGAAAACACCCAAACTCTGAAACAAATATTTGAAGATAATATAAACATTTGGTCCAACCCAGGAATCGAACCCGAGACCTCAAGAACAGCAGTCGCATACGCTATCACTGCGCTACAGAGGCAGTTAAGATTAAGATCTTGTGTTGTGTCCTATGTAGTATAATTTTCCTAATTTAATTAACCGTACAATAAAAATAATACTAATTAAGTTAAATATGACACAAGCAAAAGCAGAACAGAAACGAACAACCAGACAATGAAGGCTTAGGGTCTGAACGAGTATTTGATTACACTCCTCCCATTTAATCCATTAACAATTTTCCCATAATTGATCACAGATACGGTAAAATTTATACACTTGTAGATATCTATATAAATTTTTGGCACAACTCAAAATAATGATTTCGTGGAATTTTCTAGAACAAACATCAATTATTTTAAGTAATAACCTCTCCAGGTTATTACTTAAAATAATTGATGTTTGTTCTAGAAAATTCCTACACTTGCTGACGCGGTGTCTCCACACCACGTCAGCAAGTGTAGTCTTAACTTAGCAGTCATTTAGAAAATGTTTTTCACGTGTTTTTAGGGTTCCGTACGTCAAAAGGAAAAAATGGAACCCTTATAGGATCACTTTGTTTTCCGTCTGTCTGTCTATCAAGACCGTTTCTCTCAGGAACGCGTGGTATCAATTTGAAATTCATATCAAATACTCAGGTCTAGTGTCCTTTGGAGCAGTGAAAAAATCAAATTTCTTTATGATTCGATTTCATTTCACCGTCGCTAAAGACACAAGCGACTCAAGTCAAAAATCTGTATTGCCTGCTGCACTTTTCCTTTTCGTTAATTTCGCCGTTAATTTGCCCGCCGTAATTAATGAGAGGTTTGTAGCCTCCGGTATTTCGGCCCACACTCGGTGAAATACAAAAAAGTTTGTATAACACTGATCTTCTTTAGAGCCATAGTTTAACTTCGATGGAGCCATATATGTCGACATATGGCTCTCCCAAAGCGAAAATGTTTAAACTATATTATATTAGTGCTATAAGCAAGGTGTATAATTTAATTACCGCCTTCAAGAGACTTACGATTTTATACGTTTTCTAATATTATGTTATCCGAGTCTAAATCTAATAAAATCGAAGAATCAAAGTCTAGCACTGGGATTAGCTTATTGTGGGATGTCTGGGATTAGTCTCAATCTGGGCTAAGATTTGATTAGGCATGCCCTTGAAGCTATAGTCTAATTAGAAGAACTAAGGTTGAGGATAATCTGTTTGTGAACAGGGACTGTCAAACATAGTTGCTATTTTTGTTTTATTTGCGTATTGACCTTAAATACCAAAAGGAAAAGAAATAAGCAGAGGATTTTTCCTTTACAAAAACGGAAAACTATTTGAAGGTTTATATAATTTATCTGAAGTTAATATCATTCCCAATAATGTGAAATTAGCCCTGATAGGCCGTGATATGACAATCAATACCGATATTATAAGTTCGAAAGTAATTCTGTCTGTCTGTCTGTATCTTACGTTTTCACGGCTAAACCGCAGCACCGATTTGAATGTAATTTGGCATGGTGATACTCTGATTCTTGAAGAGCTGCGTCCAAGACACATAAATGCGCTCATTGTTTTTTATTTTATGTATGAAATTTTGCTATAACAATAAGATGATAAGAAAACTGAACGTTGTCTGTCGCTAACGCAAAGGCGACATAGCTCATTTAAATAACTAAACATGTTGATTATAGGACGTGTCCCACATACTGTCACCCTAATGGTATTCCAGTATCGTACGAGGTGTCGAGTTGGAAGCGAGTTGTCAGCCTTAATTGGATCATTTCCAGTCTGTGAACTTGTAAACTAAAAAATTACATAACACCGTGATTATTATGTTTTACCAAGATCGGGTTTGCGCTCTTTGGAAGATCTTCGTTCAGCAGCGGACGACATTAGACTGTAGAAGAAGAGATTCTGAGTGATAATAAAGCAGCTGTGTCTCGATCCACATACTCTTCGTTTCATGCTCATATACCTACGTATTAAACATGTGATTTACATAATAAAGGGCGAATGCCGTCAATTGTCATTTACTGAACTAGAATACAGAAATAACTTGTCTAATAGGTTACAAAAACAAGTCTTTCTAAATAAGAATTTTAGTCGGCTGAGTGCTTGAATACGACTATTTTCGACCATAAATAAGTTATTTTTTTAAATGAGCTTACCAAAGCGACTCTACTCTCTGAGCAGAATACAAGTAGTGGTCACCATACTCATTGCGACTGCAGACAAGTGTGTTAATTGTACGTGTTAATAAGTGTTTTTAATTAATTCCAGATAGAATATACATATTGAATTCTGAACTAAATTGATGCCTTCACGAGACACCTTCTAGCACACCCCCACTACATTCTCTACTACTTTAGCTGTCAAAAAATTATCAAGAAAAAACGCAAAAGAAGAATATAATGACGTTCTACATTTTCGCTCTATTACTCTTTGTAATTATAAAAATAGCGCCAATCATTATTTAGACCTTCTTAGAGCTGTTTGTACTATTAGTTATTCTGTGCAATGGCCGACCTGACCGTTTGGTAACATACAACATCATTGATGAACAAAGACAGACTGTAGCCAAGTGCGATTAACTATCCGTTATACGAAGCCTTGCACATAGATATAAGTGCCATAGACTAGACTAGAATATGAGAAGGAATCTAAAAATACATTGTATAAATTGTTTAGGCGAAAGGAAAGCGGAAAATGAAATGAAATCAAACTGTTTACTGTTTGGAGTGATCGGGGATTTCCCTAATTTATAATTTGAAACTACTAATACCGTGGAAGTCCCGTGTCTTCTAATTTTATAATACTACAGTAATAAAATAATTAGAAAACTTAAAACAAAATAGATTCTAACTCATCAGGCCAATGTGTTATATGACGTGTGTTATATCAGGCCAAAACCTAAGAACCATTCTAAGAAGGGGCCTATATCCAGCTGTGGACTGCTAATGATAAAAATGAAGATTTAGTTTTACTTCAAAACGCCAATTCATTTTCTAATTTGTTATTTTTTTTTAACTACGTCTCACGAACAAGAAATCCTCTGTTGAATAAATCCTTGCAAGACTCAAAACAATTGTTTGATGTCAACCTCAGAACTATGGATACCTCTACCCTCCATACTCAGAACCAACCCTCACAGACGATACAAAATCAATAGGTTCATCAAATCCGATGAAAATTCAGTTCATTTATGACATTTGTGAGTTCTACAGTAGATCGGAGTTGAATTCCGAATAAAAAAAATATTTGTCTCAAATATTTTTTTCTAGATTCTTTATTGTCTTTTCCTATTGCTTATACTTAAACAGTATTTTTTTTTTACTGATTATTTAAACCCAGAAAATGTTAAATAAAAATTGATAACTAAGGGAGGAAATTCAAACTTGCAAAACGCGTTACTGTTGATAGAAACGAAATGTGACACTTCATCAAAATTATCGGCGTCGAAATTCATGCTGTGTGATTGAGTGCTTGTGAGAAAAATTAACTTCTGCCATGATTTTTATGCCAATTAAAACTGTAAATAAGTATAAACTAACTGAAATAGTGAATAGTAAACAAACACGAAGTGACAATGACGCCATTGGCCGTGTCAAAAGCGCGCGCTAAAAAAAAATCTGTTAAAGAGACGTAAATGATCAAATTTCAGATTTAAAAATAAAAAAGACATGCATATTCCCTATTATTATTCTGTTCCAATTCTATTTGGGTTTTGGATTCGCAATGTGGTTTCGTGTAGTTGAGATATACTTCTAGAGGCGCAAACTTCATTAAAACACGTCGCAAAAAGTGTAACCACTGTTATTTCAATAAATCAAATTATTTACGATCTAACTGAAGTATTTACCAGTGGGTTTGAAGTTGCATTTATTTATTGTCGCGAATTGTTGAGCGTAGTTCACAGTATGAGCTACAAGCTGAGTGTACAAACACTCGATTAATAGATAAGGCATTGTAATCGATATACAACACAAGCCTATTGTTTACTACTGGAGTTCATTGACCCGCGCCGATGAATCCTGTGCGGTATTGATAAGTATGTTGTTATTATATTTGCAATTACTAAGTGAAATTGTTAGATAATCTGATACTATTACTTTGATTGTACTTGAAGGAACAATAGAGTAACGAATTGAGTATATTGATTCATAGAACAAGTTAAAAGAGAATAGCAATATATTGCAAAGAGTGCTTCGTACGCTTAACTACAGGAGACATGTCCACCATGATGCCATCAACAACCCATAACGTCCCACTGCTGGGTTTGGATCTCCTCTCAGGAGAGGGTTAAGACTATACGTCCCCACGTTGGCCAATTGCGGGTTGGGGACTGTCAAGACAAGGTTTTGTGGCCAACGTAATCTTGCCGTTGGACGTTTTCAAGCCTCCAACTAGCAACCAGGACCGACTGCTTAACGTGACCGCCGAATCACGGAGACGCTCATGGTAACATGCCACCAGTGGTTAGCCATCCGAGTACTGACCGCGCCGTCGTTGCTTACCCTCGGTAATTGTATCTGATCACCGTGTGCAACTGGGCTATGAGCGCCACAATGATTCACTAAAACACGTGCGACGCGCAGGTAGTTGATGACTCAACTGAATGTACTTTTAACTACATGTTTGTGTGCAACGAACGGGCTTTATGTTGATTAAGTGGAGAAACGCAGTCAAAATTTTGGGTAGTCGTTTGTTAAAAAAAAAAACAGACTAAAAGCAACCGACTGACACGAAAAGTAAAAAAAACGAACAATATAATTAACTAGCAATAGATAGCTACGGGAGTTTGGTTCGTGTGATTATTGATTAGCAATAAAAAAAAAAAAAAAATACTGATTTTTAGAACTGGACCGAACTGAAATGGGACCAAGCACCAACTTTCAAATAAAAAAAGGATCATCAAAATCGGTTAACCCAGTCAAAAGTTATGAGGTAATAAACATAAAAAATACAGTCGAGTTGATAACCTCCTCCTTTTTTGAAGTCGGTTAAAAACATACAGTCGAGACTCTTTCTTTTTGTAGTTGATTAAAACGGAATTTTCCCCGGTTCTGCAACATTTTTCATTGATATTCGGCTCACATTACTCGAAGCGTGATGTTAGATAGCATATAGCCTTCCTCGATAAATGTGCTATCTAGCAAAAAGAAATTTATATTTCGAACCAGTAGGTAGTTCCTAAGATAAGAACGATCAAACAAACAAAATCTTCAGCTTTATGATATTAGTACAGATTCTACCGTTCGTATTTCTATCGTTATCTTTTTACTTTCAGAGGGGATTTCCGCACAGAAAGGTGTGCACTCTTATTATCATAGTACAGACAGAATGGGATTAAGCGGTTATGTGTCCAGTAGTAGTAGTAACTAGTCGTCCCTCAGTGGAATACGACCATTATTATTATTTATTTTAAAATTTCTGCACTCCTCATTCAAATAAGCTTTAATTGTGCCAAATTTCATACTCCTTCGTTTGCATTACTTTCGTAAAAAAAGGTACAAAGTGTTAAGGACGATATCAGACACCAGACACTCGAATGTCTGCGTGTGTACACTACTGCGACACTTAGTTGCAGATGTATGCAGAGACGGTGTCGCTAAGACAGGACAAACGCGCAAAAAAATCCGGCACATAGAGATACGAGTATGTTTAGGAACCCGAATCGTTTAAAACGTTTAAAACAAATTAAAAACTTAAATCTCAAACACACATGTTATACATTGTACATACCTTAATCAGTTATTTGTGGACATGAGTTTTTAAATATTATGTACATAATGTGTACATTTAGTGTAATTATATTTTAATGATGACAGATAATGAGTGCATGAGTCAAAAGATTAGCAGTTATTAGGTATATTTTTTACGTTTATACATTTTATAGAATGTACTTCCATGATATCCCTCTTTCAGAAATGCAAGGAAAAATTCTAGGGGTTTAGATGTTTATGTCCGCGTGGTGACGAATTAAGAATACGGAGTGCCTCCCCCCTACTCATAGCGTGGGGGTCGTAAGAGCAGGACAACAGCACTGCAAAGAGAAGGAAAACTTCTAACAAACCCTTTTTTTTTACGTGTAGAAACTCAAGGGCCGTCACCCCACTGGGGTTTGCGGCGGGGTGGTGTGTCGGAATCGAACTGACTAAAACCACACGGTGTGCCACTCTGCACCTGAGAAGGGAGGGGTCCGGGAACTGCTGTTATTAACACAACCGGACTCATTTGTAACAAACCCTATATCAATCCAGACTGATAGGGTGGCATGGAAGGAAAAATAAATCCCTAAAGTGAGGAGAGATGTCCAGCAGTACAGGCTGTTGCTTCATTTTATTTGTACGATCTGTGGTGGAGCTCAGTGTAGCGTATGCTGATGTAATACTGCTGTGTTTGAGGACTCAGGTTCTGTTCCCTGGTCGGACCAAATGTTCATATGATCTACAAATATTTATTTCGGAATTTCGATGTATTCTATTTTAAATATGTTTGTATTTACAAAAAAAACTATATATGTATCTATATCAGTTGACTAGTACCCATAGTACAAGCTCTGCGTAGTTTGGGACTAAATGGCGTTGTGTGTCATATATTGTACGAAAGTATCCGAAATATCAGTCATCCTGCCGCGACGGTGATGAGAAGTGATGTCTAAAACCCTCTCTGATATATAATGTCCGGCATTTGAACTCATGTAAAGTGGTTAAATCCCGTCATGACCTGGGTCGGTAATGTCTCCTAGTTGTAACTGGTTTCCTATTCCTGTGGGAGGAAGTTGGGTTTTTTGCTGATGAGATGAGTCACTAGTGGTTCATAGATTAATTTGAAAGGTAAAGTCGGCCATAGACAAGTTTTGGATAGGGTTTGTATTTAATTAAAGATTTTTTGACGAAATTAAATGTATTAAATGGTTTTCTATTATATTTTTCACTAGCTGAGCCCTGCGGTACAACAACAACTGCGGGTAATGCCGCGGGGCAATGCTAGCAGCTATCTGCTACTGAAAGTCCCGTCGAAATCGTCCAGCCTTTCCAGAGATTAGCCGGAACAAACAGACAAACAAAAATTGTAAAAAATGTCATATCGATATATGTACCGTGTATACATATGCATTTAGTAAAAAGCAGTTATTTTAACATTACAAACAGACACTTCAATTTTATTTAGGGAGCGTTCAAGTATTACGTAATGCTACTTTTGAAAATTTTTGAACCCCCCTCCCACCCTGTAACGCATCGAAACGTTTTTCTGTTCGACCCCCTCTATCTAAACGCTACGTAACACTCATGTGTCATGTTTATATTTTATAAATTTTTGGCTTACAATACACACAATTGTTTTTCTCCTTCGTTTTTGCTAATAAACTCTTAAAAAACTGCCCCTGTAGCGCATCGTAACGTTTTACGAGACCCCCCCCTCGCCCCAAATTGCGTTACGTAATACTTGAACGCTCCCTTATTTGTATCGATAATACAAATAACAATGTATTATGTACCTACTTTTAACGACGCGGACTTTGAGCGACGCCAATAACAATGGTCTTACTTATTTGTATGACGTTTTCTCGAAGTTTTTTTTTATCATTTTTTCTCGGAGAGCACGTAAAGCCTGTCGGTCCTGCGCCTGATCTCTCCTGGTCGTGTCAGATGGCTATCCGATCCTATCGGATTATGGGAGTAGGGAAATAGATTGCACCTGTGTTTGTGCACTATAATTATGTTTCTCGTATATATTAAATTGCTGGTCTTCTTTGAGACTGGCCGCCGTGGCCGAAATATTCTAGGTGAAGATCATCATCAATTATTTTAAGCCGACTTCAAAAAAGGAGGTTCTTAATTCGATTGCATTTTTTTTGTGAAAAAAAAAATTAATCCAGTATAGTAGTTAATAGTTTGTTTGATCACGTGTAAACTACAGAACCAATATCATCGTGTACTTTTGCATACACTTGATTTTTGACTGACCTATTGGTACAGTAATCGTGATTTTGAGAGTAATGTCGTTAGGTTCGATTCCCATCCGAGATAAATATTGTACGAGGAACATACGTTTGTTAGGGTACAAACAGACAGATCAACTGATGAAAAATACTAATTTTATAATAGAATATAGCTTAGCCATTACATTGTGTCCCCAATAGATATTTTTAATCAGCTGTTCGGCCAAATACCTATTATCGGGAGCAATGACCAGTCGGATCAATATTATTTAATATTTGTTTACCTACCTATTATAATATACTTGTTGTTTACATAACTAGAGACTCTAGTCAGTGTTGTATAAATAGAAGTAGATAGTGGTTAGTGTTGCTCGTTTAAAGTGGTTTTGTAATCATTTAGTTTGAACAATGCCTATTAAATTTTTAAAAAATAGGTATGGTAACACTAGCCCATACCTATCTTAGATCTGAGTAAGTTTAAGCCCATCTATGTATTCGACTCAAAGACTGGTATCTAAGGTCATGAATAAAAATATTGAAATAAAAACCTATCGTAGAGAATATAGATTTCATAAAATTTCAAATCATTATGACAGGCCATCGACGACGCATTGTTTGAATTTGGAACATTAGTCAAACAGATGATTTTAACACAAACAAAATAACATACCTACTTTAGAATAATGAAAATTAGTAATGCTTCAAGGGTTTTGTTTTATTTATTTAAAATTTTCTATTTAGATTCCATTTACATGACCTTATTTTTAAAGCATAATCTGATTCTACACAACTTGAATAAGTTTATTTTGTACAAAAGCTATCATGTAACATGACACTTATGAACTTTATAAAAAAAATACCTATAAGAAAAAAATGTATTCTGACAAAACAAAAATAAATTTGAAATCATTATTTCTATTGACCAACATTTAGCAGGTTTCTTTTTGCATGTGTGTACCTATGACATTATTAAGAAATAACGCAAAATAGTAAAAATAAGGTTATTATAAGAATATTTTAATAAACTTATCGTTACCTATAGAAATATGTTCTAATTTGAAATAGGTACCAATATTTTTTCTTTTTCAAAGCCTGCTGAACAGTAAAAGACAATCATTTCAAATTATTCATAATGTTGTCGTATGCAAAATAAATATAGGTGTATATTAGCCTTTTGTTTATTGTACAATAAAGAATTGAAACAGTTAAAACAACACATTTTGTTAATGCGGTTATCTCGGTAACTTCGACTCGGCCTGCAGTACAGACGGCGCGTGCACGTCATGCGGTCGAGGCGTGATTTTACTTAAATTCTGCGTATTATCAGCTCAGTGTTGCCCGGATGATGTGACGTACACATGCAACATATAGATATATTTGTAAATAAATATAACCTACTTTTTGCATTCTTCACATACAGATGATTTGTAAAGATTAATTATAATATTTGCCAGGCCAAGGACGCGTAGCGGAATGCCTGGTTTTTGCAAAGCGGTGTAAAATGTTCTGTTATAGCGTAAACCGATAAATATTATTTATTGCTAATTGACCTATTAAAGGCAGGAACGAGTTCGTTTCTATCTCTCGAGCTGCTTTTTGTTCCAAAAGCATTCATTCATAGTTATTGTTTTTTTTAATTCTACTTATTTGTTCCGACTTGTAATTCCAGCTCCGTCAAACATTTAAAAATATTGTTTGTGGTGATGTGGTAAATATTATACAATATACATATGACCTACACATCGTTAAACATTTTTTGTTATAATTTTTTTTTTGTAAAAGTATGGAAGACTGCCTAAGAACAAACAAGTACGAGTAATTAAGTAGTCGAAAGACTATTTAACTATAGGTACCTACGGACAAGTCTTTTGAGAGTGAATGAGTAGTAAAATAAGCTTTTTATACAGAAACAAAGAAAACCACAAAGTTAATAAATTAGTTTTATTTTGCATAAACCTCGGACAAATTGCGCGTTATAGTCCAAGATCCCAGAGCTATCAGACATAACTTATTTTCACACGGATGAAACCTGAAGTTTTCAGTAGCGTCTCGTGTGCCTAGAATACCTACGCACTTTGTGGAACTTGCCGAGTGACACCTGGGCAGGTACCAGGTGAGAAAGGTAACTAAAAATAAGAACTATTTAACTTAAATTCACATGGCTGATTTTTATATATGTCATGTAGAATATTATTTTAAAGTAATATCATAAGTGTCAGACACTTTTGATGGACCAGAGCTTTTGTCAGACGCTTTTAAGCCACCCAAAAAATAATTGAACTTAACTTATTTTTACATGTCTGATTTTTTAATATGTTATTAAAGTATTTATTTAAAAGTTATATTCAATCAGTCAGACAAATTAGAGTGACCAAACATCCCGTAAGACAAAAATTATTCAGCCAGAAGTATGAGGGCGAGAGCACTAGGCGCATGCGCATGTATATACTTTTTTTTTGTAAATACATACATGTTATACATAGAAATCACCCAAACTCCGAAACAAATATTTGTAAATTACACAAACATTTGGTCCGACCCAGGATTTGAACCCGAGACCTCAAGCACTCAAGCAGTCGCTTTCACTACCACTGCGCCACATACATAAGAATTTTTGAAAAATTCAATACCTATTATCTATACTAATATTATAAAGCTGAAGAGTTTGTTTGTTGGTTTGAACGCGTTAATCTCAGGAATCGCTGGTCCGATTTGAAAAATTCTTTCACTGTTGGATAGTCCATTTATCGAGGAAGGCTATATCAACCAATAGGAGCGGAGCACTAATGAAGAATGTTACAAAATCCGGGGAAATATATTACACTACGGGCAATAAGAGACGTAAACGAGGTTGCGTGGGTCAGCTAGTGTACCAATTGGATAGACTTCATAACAACTTTCTACAATATGATACAATTTAAACGTAACAGTCACAGATCACCCCCAATAGATACCGCATAATTGAATATTTGTTTCGATTCGACTTCACTAAGTTTGGAGGTATGCAAGGGATGCGGGGGACTAGTCAAATACGCTGTGATTGGATAGTTCAAGGTTAAACGTACAATGCACAGAACCATAGTGATGGGACAGGGTAAGGATGTTGATCGATAAACTTGGTTGGATCTGGATAGTCGATATTTTATTTTTCATTTGCTTATTATTTGTTAATAAATACATGGATTAATGTTTATTATTGATTTATTAGAAAAAAGGGAGTGATCTGTGGTAACAGTACGTACGTAAGTCATTTAAGATTTTGAAGGTCAACATTTAGGACGTCACTTATCATTTGTGTATTCATGATATATTAATTTTCGTACTGGTAACTTTACACACAATAAAATACAATGTCCGAACAACCGTCACTTTTAGTAGTACTTTAGCAGTTGACGTCACTAAGATAAATACCTATTACAAAAGATGTACCTACGGAGTATCTTTGTGAGTATATAAATACCTAATACCAAAGTGGTATAAGATAAGTATTTATATGTAGTGTGGAACAAAGAGTATTTACGTATTAATGCCATACCTAATTTAGCTTTTTTTTATGGATAAGGGGCCAACCGAGCAGACGGTACACGATTGCTTTCGAATTGCGAAGAGACCTGATGGTAAGCGATTACCGCCGCCCATGGACACCCGCAACACCAGAGGCGTCGCAAGTGCGTCGGCCTTTTAAAGAGTACAATGAATATGTTCTTTATAAACTTGATTTAAATAAATAAAAAAATATTATTGTAAAAGAGAGATGGAAAAGCCACGATGGACTAGCGGTTAGCGCTTGCAACTGTCGTTCAAAATGGGTTCGATTCCCAGGTCGAGTCAAAACTGTAGTTGAGTTTTTAATACAAAAAATTCTTAAGATTTTCTTTTGTCATTTGACAGCTACTCCATCCGCTCTTTTTCAAATCAAATGTCGAGTGCTTTTCCTGTTACACACTTCCGTTTCATTTTACGTAAATACCCCCAGAGTGAAGAAAGCATAGAATTTACTAAATGACAACTGCTGTCAGTATTACATCGTTATAATTGTTTGACCTTGTATCGATTCCATTTGTGGTATTAACTTTAAATGAGATTAAGAAATAGTGTTAATGAGGTACTTAACATAGATTCGTTGATTAGGACTTAAAAGGGGTTACCATAATCATCATCAATCAACGCCTCGGTGGCGCAGTGGTAGTGAATGCGACTGCTGTGCTTGAGGTCTCAGGTTCAAATCCTGGGTCGGACATAATATTTGTGTGATCTACAAATATTTGTTTCGAAGTTTGGGTGTTTTTTATGTAAAATATGTATGTATTTACAAAAAAGTATACAAGTATTTATATCAGTTGTCTAGTACCCATGACACAAGCTCTGCTTAGCTTGGGACTATCTTTTGTTCTTTTTAAAAAAGACAACTCCCACATTAGGAATATACATCCTGTGTCGTGGGGGACTTTACAAACGTACATGAAACGGACACAAAGAACATCCAGACTCGGGACAATAATTCGTGGATCACACTAGAGGGCGTTGTGTGTTAGATGTCCGGAATATTTATTATTATTTAACGATTTATTTTGGGTCGAGGAAGCCTATTTCCCTACTGTGATTGCAGACAGCACTAGGCCAAATAAAACAACTGACTAAGTATTATGGTTTTGAGGGCTAGTTGGTACATATACGCGATGTTCCCTATTAGGCTACTAACAATGACGGCTCTGAAAAAATACTATTTTTCATTACAGCAGTACAAATGTAGTTTTAACGATAATAAAACAACATTTAACCGTGGGAGAGCCACGCATGAATGGACCCGGAGTGATACCAAGGCTTCACTGAAAACCGTGTGAAATAGCGCTTGCGCTGTGTTTCATCGAGTGAGTGAGGATACCGGAGGTCCATACCCTATCCCCTTCCCCCATGCCCGGCAAAGCACTTGTGACGTCTCTGGTGTTGCGGGTGTCCATGGGCGGCGGTTATCGCTTACCAACAGGCGATACGTCTGTTCGTTTGCCCCATATTTAAAAAAAAAACTGCTCTACTGAAATGTAATCAGTGTTAATATAGTGGTAAATATGACCACCATGGATAATGCGAGGAATACATTAGAGACAGCCTGGAAGTAGCGTCAGTGGATCAAAAGTTGAGGAGCAAAATGTTATCCTGGCATGAATAAGTAAGGTTTAGAGATAAGCAAAATATAATGAAAAAAGCATTTTTATAGAATAAATAAATAAATATTTCGGACATCGAAAACACACCGCCATCTAGGTAGTCCCGAGTTGCACGGCACGGCAACGACTGCGCGGTTGGCCGAGTGGTTTCAGCGGTCGCCATGCCGCTTGCTACTGCGCCAAGTGTCTTGGGTTCAAATCCCACGCGGTACAACACTTTGTGTCCACGAATTGTTGTCCCGAGTCTGGATGTTCTTTGTGTCCGTTTCATGTATGTTTGTAAAGTCCCCCACGACACAGGATGTTTATTCCTAATGTGGGAGTTCTCTTTTTATAAAAAGAAAAAAGACAAGAGCTAAGCAGAGCTTGTGTTATGGGTTTTTATTACTAGACCACTGATATAAATACATATGTATTATACTTTTTTTTTGTAAATAGAAAACACCCAAACTCCGAAACAAATATTTACCGATCATCCAAACATACAAGCACAGCAGTCGCTACCACTACGCCACCACAAAGAACTGGCTTGGCAGATAAGAGAATAACTTTCAACGAAAGGGGGATAGACTGTACGGAAGAATATTTGGCTAGAAGAAGAAGAAAACTCAAATAATTTTAAGAAATGAGAAGTTGGATGAGCTACTCAAAATTTCAACAGTCCCTAAAACCAATTAGTCCGCCAAACTAATTTGAATCGTATCTCATGTGAAATAAAGACGAAACAGTTTAATTCTAGCGAACTGTACTTTATTTTGAACGACCCAATAAGTTTTACAGAAATTGACCTATATTTTGGCTAATTTATGAAACAACAGTTGGCTTTCTGTTTATAAATCTGTACCAGTGAGTACTGTGTATATTGATACTAGACACAGAGTATCAAGGCTTTGACCGAGAATAGATTAAATCAATAAACATAAATAACATGTCGCTAAATTTAGATAAACAATACACTCTCCGTGGTAGAGCCACGCTTCGGCATGAATGGGCCAGCTCGACCGGAGTGATACCACGGGCTCACAGAAAACCGGTGTGAAATAGCGCTTGCTCTGTGTTAAATAAATAAATAAATAAATATTTCGGACATCTAACACACAACGCCATCTAGTCCCAAGCTAAGCAGAGCTTGTGCTATGGGTACTAGACAACTGATATGAATACATATATACTTTTTTTTTTGTAAATACATACATATTATACATAGAAAACACCCAAACTCCGAAACAAATATTTGTAGATTACACAAACACTTGGTTCGACCCAGGATTTGAACCCGAGACCTCAAGCACAGCAGTCGCATTTACTACCACTGGGCCACCGAGGCAGTCAGTCAGACTTTTGTTTGTGTTTCACCGAGTAAGTGAGGATACCGGAGGCCCATACCCTAACCCCTCCCCCCATCCCCAAAGGTCGGCAACGCACTTGTGACGCTTTTGGTGTTGCGGGTGTCCATGGGCGGCGGTAATCGCTTACCATCAGGTGATGCGTCTGCTCGTTTGCCCCTTATCCAATAAAAAAACAAGAACAAAAACACTTGGTTTGACTGCACGGTTGGCCTACAGGTTTAAGCGAACGCCACCCCGCTTTTTACTGCTCCAAGTGTCGTGGTTTCAAATCCCACATGGGACAACACTGTGTGATACACAAATTGTTGTACGCCCTTCCCACCTCCCTCTTGCCCTATTGAGTACATATCGGTATTCTCAATGGTCCATTACGATGGTTTTTAATTTTATTCTTATCAGCTATTGTTCTATCTGTCTCTTATTATCTCTTTTAAAAATATTTTCTCCTGCAGTCGCGATGGACTTTACAAACATAAATAGGCTCTCCCCAATGTATCGCTTTGTTGAATCCTACAACACTCATTTCAATTGTATCGATATAATGGCGATGCGTCCAGGCGCATTTAAGAGATTGTTGTCAAAGAGGCTGGCATTGCTCTAATCTCTGGATCTAGGTTTTTCCTGCATGCTATATTATGTTATATTTGACTTTTGTTTGTGTGTATTTAAGTATGTATGTATGTAACGCAAGATGACCGTTTGTTGTTAATACATATGTGGTAAATATCGCTGGTGTCACAATTGCTACTGTCATGTGTCAATTATTTTATAATTATATATTGTGTCACTGTTTATTTACATAAATAAAAAAAAAAAGGGACAAAGTATACCCTGATCAGAACAACAATTTGTGGACCACACAAAGTGTTGTCCCATATAGGGTTTGAACACTTTGAACCCACAATACTTAAGTGTTTAAGTACAGTTAACTATTTAAGGAAGGTACGTTTAAAATAATTTATGTATATTATGTACTTCAAATTTACCCATTTATTAGAATGTCCTTGACGAAATATTTTATTAAAGAAATACAAAATAATTAATAAAGATTACTTTAGAATGTATTAGTACTGACTCATATTAGCGCAATGTAAGTCAGTACCACTGACTACTGAGTTATTAATCACTCTTTATCAAATCCGGACTTATGATAATTCAATTTAAACTAAACAATATTAAATTAATCGTATGTTTCCTTAAAATAGGGCTTTGATTATTTACTGGCAACACTTTGGTATAAATTTGTTGTCGTATAACATTATTGCGTTTAGCTTTTTTGCAGTCTGTGGTAGTGATTTGGTAGAAACGAAAGTATGTAACAAGAGACTAGGAATACAACATTGGTGGTTGTTAGAATTGGCACAGGAATGGTAGGCGAGAAGTAAGGTTCGTTTCTTTTTCATTTTTAAGAACTACCAAAAATTATACATTACATTTTTTAGGTTTCGAATAACGTTTACGTTTGTAGAATGCAATTTAGGGGTAGTAGAGCCTATTTTAACGACTTACAAAAGTGTGCTGCGAATGCTAATATTGACGAAGTGACCATATGAAATGCGAAAACAAAAGCATTAGGTTATGAAGAGAATAATGATAGGTATCTAATCAGATTTCAGAATCGTTTGTATTTATATATCTTTTTATATATGAGACTGCCAAAGAATGAGCAAAATCCAAGATGTTACCATACTCATTGCGAATGTAGCATGATGTCACACCTTTGTCGGTGTAATATTTTGTTTGTATTTCGGATTGATTCCATATCACCTCAGAATGGTTTTGGATGTAATTTGGGACTACTTTGGGATAGACAGATGTTATAATAATCTAGAATAGCCCATAGACTACTTTTTATATAAAAAATAGATTTTAAGTCGAGGCACAAGTAGATCTGTATTTAAAATTTAAATTTATTCTAATAAGTCTAACGTTTGTCTTTGACATTATAATATGTTTGTTTTGTTTTAAGACGCGATAAACAGTTGAGAATATGTGCGGATGTCAGTGTTTACATCATAAGTTGTTGCGCCGGGATTACCCCGAAACTGTAATTGCAAATCCTATCTATGCATCTAAAATACCTTACCTCTACCTAAGTATGTGCGGTATAATTAATTAGAAAATTTAAAATTTTCATTGATAAATAAAATCAAAACCAGAAACACAATATTTTCTTCTCTGTACCACTTACTCTCGCTACTTGTAATTTTCCAGATTATAATCTTAAAACTTTTGTGCGCAGTTCCGCCCATGTGTGTGTTGGATTTCATGGTAATAAATTTTCGGTTTAATATGTAGCCTATGTATGACAAATAATGTGCCTTCTATTAGTAAAATAATATTCAGGTTCATTTTCTGTAGATCCAGATTCCTCCCTCTACCACATCACCAACTTTAACTGAGTTGATTTGACTGAATTTGTAATCTGAGCTTGAACCCCTATTCAAATAAATATGGCGCACGAAACATTTTATATTTTGAAATTTATGTTTAAAATTTGTGTGGCAAACAATAAAAAACTAAACAAAACTTCGTAAAATGTCTCTATAGTCCGGTCAATTTAGACATTCGAAGGTGCATAAAATCCCAACAAGCTGAAAATCAGTAAAATTGTTCAAAACATTATTATAAATAATATATAAAGTTCCCCATCATTCCCGTGTATAGATTTTTTTAATTCAAGGTCAGAAAAAATAGTTTTTCACGTTTTTGAGCAAAACGGTAAGTTTTATCATAAAAGTACCTTAGACAAAAATTGTAGATCATAAAATTATCTATAAAAAACGTCTGAATATTTTTTTCCTACGAGCCACCGTTTCTGAGATATAACGATTCAAAAAGTTATAAAAGTTGTTGTACTAATAATTTAAAGTCTATGATAAAATGATGGGTCAAGTGTTCAAGACGTATGAAATTGGCCTATCAAGCTATCTCCAGTTATTTGAATTATTAGTTTAATGACTGTTTTTTTTTACCACAGATAATCTTTAATTACAAATGTTTCCAGTCAAGCCGATATTCGTAGTGTTATCTTGAATAATTACTGATGTCGTGCATCTAATCAGTATTTTAATACTTCGTTATATCATATGATAAAATGAACGTAATCCCTTCCTCATGACGTCCATTGCCCTGCGTCTAATAGCGCACCTATATCTATCTATCTACCAAATGTGAAGAATCAATTAATATTAATTTATTTTTCATGACATTTACTGGTTAAATGCACTTGTTTCAGATACTTTTTTTTATTGCGGAATAGGGGGCAAACGAGCAGACGTATCGCCTGATGGTAAGCAACACCAGAGGCGTCACAAATGCGTTGCCGGCCTTTGGGGGATAGAGAGTGGGATAGGGGAGCAGTGGGGTATGGCCCTCCGGTATCCTCACTAGTAAGAGGCCGCTGCTTCGACTTTTAACTGGAGCAATAACTGGTCATGCATTACTAAACAAACATCTTTTCACTCTAGGTGTAACAGACAGTCCTCTGTGCAGGGCATGCATGGGCGGCCCCATGTCATTATGACATGTCCTGAGGTGGCAGAATAACGGGCGAGACACCTCGGATCACCGAGGGGTCACTCCCAGAAGTCGTCGGCAACGTGAAGGGTCTGCTAGGCTTCTTGGAAGAACTGGGGTGGCACTTATAAAGCCATCCCATCACACAAAATAGGCGCACTGAAGTCGTCGAATTGCGGAAACCCAGCCCGCGAGTTTCAAGATTCAAGATCCTCACTCACTCGGTGAAACACAGCGCAAGCGTTATTTCACACCGGTTTTTTGTGAGGCCGTGGTATCACTCCGGTCGAGCCGGCCCATTCATGCCGAAGCGTAGCTCTCGGATGTAACACGATATGTTATAAGAATATGCAATGTCACTACCTCTAGTCACCCTTTATGTACGACACCCTAGAGCCGACTAACTATGGCCCCCTCCTTTGTGGGGGAACCCCAATGTGCCCGCTACTGTCCCCCCGGGGCGCGCACGCTCCGCAGCGCCCGCGCCGTCACCGGTGTCTGCTTCTGCTAGGGTGAACCCTACTCTAACAAGGGTTTGTTCTAATGTTTCCTTCTCTTTGGCCATGGGGTGTAGTAGGCCTGCTCTCTAATTATATGCTGTTACGATGTCTACTAAATGCTGCTTAAGACAGTTCATATTAACTGAGTGATGATTTTAAATCAAAAACACTTTCGATCGATTAAAAGTTTCGATTGTTTTCGCATAATACATTACACACACAATCGATATTCTTTCCAGTCTGCTTCGTTTTCCCGTCTGTGGCATGGCCTCGAATCGGAAAAGGTCAACGTACGGACTGCACGAATAAGATGAGGAGGGAAATGTACCCTCTTTCTAAGACTCTCTTTAAATCTTTACGTATTTCCTACATAAATAATATGATTAAGTTTTTATTCTTTATTTTCACAAAAAACAGTTACTAATCAGGAGCTAAATAAAGCCTTCGATTATTTACATGACATAAATAATAATCATAAGCTAAAAGCGTAAAAAGTAAGTATGTCAGAGAACAATAAAATATCTAATTAAAGTCGACAATTAGGTAAGAAACCCTACAGTCTACAGTAAGAAACAATAAAATGGAAAAGACTTTTTTTCTGAGTTTTTCGACATTTTTAAATACCAATAATTACTTTTTTATGTATGGTAGAAGGTAGTTTATATTATATTGTGTATGTTTAGTTCTAATATCAATATAATATGGCCAATTTGTTTAAATAATGTATATAAATCATGACTGGCTAATCTCACAACATTTTACAATTAAATCAAAACTTTATACAGTACTATTTAATAATTAAATAATGATTTTTAAATAAAAAACACAATTCATAATTACAGTTACATTATGGTAATGTATTTTTACATTTGACTTTACAATAAATTTGAATAAACATATTACAAATAAATGATTTCCCGTTGTATTCGTATGAATAAATACAATAGATAATAATACGAATTATAAAAGTTTATTAATAAGAAACACAACTACAGTCAAGGTTTAATAGGTGTTTGGAATAATTTTGGTATATGTACCTACATTATTAAGAAAATTCTATACAGAAAGGTATGTACACATTGCACACCATTTTGGCATCAATGCCTTGCTTAGTTATGCTGGGGCCACACTAAGGTTTAACGTCAATGCCCATTATCTCGATAATTATTGCGATAATTTTTACCGCATTAAAATGGGTGGCTACACTTCAACGGTCTACATGAATGCTCATTATTGGCGATAAAAACGGCATTGAATTTACTTTAATTCAAGCAAGATGGACGTCGACAGAGCTCTAGATCTCATAAGTGTAAATTTATATTATTTGACTTTATTGAATCATTACCGAATAAAAAGAAAACGGAAACAAAGAAAAAGAAGATGGTACTCCACTCCGACGCCATAGAACGTATTTCCAGTCAAAATCGTACGATTTTGAGGCAAATCCGTCGTAAAAAAACAAATACGTCCGCTCCCGTTGCGCTCTCGATGCACACTGACAATACGTAATGTGGCCGCTTCATCGCATCAATTCTCGCGTTAATCTCTTTGATGTACCGCCACTTGAGCTATCGCCTAACTCCAAATGGCATTGTTAATGCCATTGTCAAATTATCCCGTTAAGTTGTGGCTACACCTATGGTAAACGTCCATTATCGCGATAATTAATGGCATTTCTCATTAGTGTGGCCCCAGCATTAAAGTCTATCCTAATATTACACGCGTTTTTCTTGGGAACTACAAATTCGAATTGAAAAATTTATAAATGTTACACAGCTTATTTTTCGAGGAACTTCATTTCTATAACACTTAATGTTAAGCTGGTATTGGTATTAAAAAAAGTGGTTGCGAAAAGGGAAAAATGAAAAACTTTCAGAAACGTAGACTTGTAATTTAAATAAAGAAAAAAGTAAACGAAAAGGGAGGTAAAGTTATGGTATAAAAAGATGATCGAGTTTTTTTTATGACTCTTTTAATTACACCTCTTTTGCTTCAATTGTTTTGTTTGATTCGACGTAGTATTTCTCACAACTCACATACGTTTGTAAGAAAATTCATACCGAGGCAGGAAATAATTCGAATACGTTACGTTTTTAAGTTAATGTTGTATTTTTAAGTAAAAAATTAATATGAAATACATTTATGTATATTTACGTATAAAATTCAATGTTTGCAACAAGAGTCTAACTACCATTCAAATTAACACTTTTTTAATTACAAATTTTACGAAGGTTTTAATGTAGGCCCTTCAAACAACACTTCATATTATTTTTTTATTGTTAGGTAAGTAGGATATCTTTTTTTATAAAATTGTTGCACTAGTTCCTTTAATTTTCGGGTGTGGTGACACAAAAGGCGACAACGAACTCGTCACTGACAAAGCACTTAATTCGAGTCTGAAAATCACGATGGTAAGAATTATAGCTTTAGGTGTTCTATTGTCTTCTTTTCTTTTTTTGATGAAATAGCAACCAGCCGGATCACTCGGATCAGCTATTTCTGCCAATGTCAAGTATTTATAGTCTTCAATTATCAAGTCTTCGAGTCTTCAAGTCGTCGTCGTGATGAAATTAACGATAAAAAATATATAAAATGTGGATGACATGAAATGGGGACCGTCTTTCGAAAAAAACAAAAAACGATCTCCCAATCATATTGTCACGTAACTGGTTTTTCGTTCTTTTGACACGTCAGTTTTTTTTTTATTTACAAACGTGCAATTGTCTATGAAACTAATGTAGAGTATTTACAAGATGCAAATGGTTACAAAGAGTTGAGTCTCTTTCTAACCGTTAATTCCAAATTAAGACCTTATAAAAATAATCTTTTATTTTCACTAACAGAAAATTTCTTTATTTTATGTATGAGCCTACCAAAATTATTCTACTCTGCCGACTTTTGACATAAGTGAAAACTCGAAAACTATATACAAACAATAGTTTTTTTTCTGGATATTAATTATTTTTGATACAGAACAAAGACGTCGTCGCGTAGTGACGTGGTCGTTACCATGATATGAATTAACTCCCCATAAAAACCTTCATATAGCGGTTTTCATTTTAAAAATTAGTAGGTAGTTAACAGAATGATGATGGCCAGTATTAAACCATTTGTCAGTTCCTACAGACTGTACTGCATAGAGCGATGAATAGTTTACAGAAATACTGTTATTTACAAACTGAGTAATAAATTAATTTATCAATCTATCGAACGATCGTTATTAGTCATATGATTGTTTTAAAACTACTTGGCCTAAGCTTCATACACAATTTATATAGATTTGCAACTGAATACGAATTAGAGTCACACCTATTTCTCAGAGGGGTAGACAGGGACAGTCCATCCTTCTACTATTACTTCTTCTTAATCAAATAGTCGAATTCAAGGTTGGTTGAGCAGGTTCGCTTGATCATGCCACATAAAATCGGTTGAATTCAGTTTGTCTGGATGCTAATCGGGCAATTTTATAATTTGGTGCTTGTAGGCGGGATACTGAGTGGACTTGTTCTAACTTTGGCGGTCAAGTTCAACAGATATAATTTCGTCACAGGTAAAACAAAAATTGGCGATTTCCTTATCTCTAGCAAGTACAATTAGCGAAACTATGGCTTTATGCAGTAGCGATGCTGGATTATTTTCCGTAAAGAAAGATTTTTCTGAATGAATTTCAGAAATTAACTTTTTTTACAAAATTACCAATCCTCTGATCACTTTTCGTATATAAAGTCGGATTTTCAAGTTTATCTGGACACACGGTTTCTTTGGGAATGTTATTTAGATTGATGAGCTGTAGTATGGTTTTGCTAATTATATATTATTTTTTTTGTATTTCCCGTTTAAAAAAAAAGTAGTGGAAGTCTGATCGTATTGTAATCAAATTTAATTGCAAATTTAATCGAATATCAAATTGTATCACGTAAAAGTCATTTTAATGGATTGTGGGTCAACAGAACGCAAGGATGTCCATTATATATTAATTACTGTTTTATCTATATAACATTACTTGGTACAATAACAAATGGAAGGATATTGTGTCAATGTCTACCTACATCCATATACCTATCATACAGTTACACAGTATTATACAACATATTTCTACAGGCTACAGCTTTCTGTAAACAATAATAAATCATTTTTTGACGAGTTTCATGGGAGAGAAGAAGCTTGAACGTCTGTCAAAATGACTACTCTGTTTCTACCTCCAGAGGTAGAATTTATAAGTAGTATTTAATCCAAATCTTTATTACGAATACAGCTTGGTGACCCATACTATGGCGGCCTAGTGAACTATTTTACGCCTCGCTTAAAAGACCCGTGATCATAATGGAAGGCAATTAAAAGAAAGTATATTACTGAACTAATGGGGCAGTCCAATTCAAGAGCGTACGTAGGCTAGAGAGTACCTACTAGGGATATTGTGTAGCTCCGAAACCGTACCCAAATTATCTGATGTTTCTAAAAATATCTATCAAATTAAATTTGAGTGTAGAATTCTGTGTTTTAAACTAAATAATTGTAACATAATCATGTGACGTTTATCTTGAAGTACCTACAGCACAAATAGCTACAAATAAACGTTAAACTAAATGGTTTGACAATAGACAGATATGACGTCATCTCTTAGCATTTCATCCAAAAAGTACCTACTGCATTTTATTTAGACGGTTAATAAAAATATATTGATTTTATATTTTTAATATACAATTACTAATAGTACATAAGTAATTAGGTATACATTTTACAATTATTGTTACTAAAAATACATAAAGAGTATAGTTTGATGCAAAAACTGTAATATATAGCGTCTTTAAATATAGGTACTACAAGCATATAAGACTCCTCTTACGGATTTTAATTAAATACCTTATCGTACGTTTGCAAAGCGCCACTGTTAAGTGATACGAAACCTTTTTAAATAATAATAAAAAAATACTTAGTGGGTACAACATTTGATATAATGCCTTTTTGGTATTTCTCTGTGAAAAGTCTTCCCGCTAACGTGAGTGCGAAGCGTCTGTAACTCAACTGTGCATTCAGCTGCATATATGCATGATTTAAACTCAGTGCATTAAGTGTCATTTTCGAAGAAAGAACAACTCATTTTTCTTTTATAGACTAAGTAGGTTCTATCTACATAAACACTGTTACTTTTCGGCACTGATAAACAAATAAAATTATACCTACGAAAAATTATTAGTTATTTCTTATTACGTATGTATTTCGAACGTAGGAAACAGCATAAATTATGTAAATACAATAAAGGCCACTATCGAATACCTACTAATTGATTGTTTATCTACAAACTAACTGCGTGGCTAGCTTGTTTACAACGCTACCGGGAGCTGTCAAAATATTACGTCAATTCTAGACGACAAACCACAAACAATACAAGTCTTAGTTTCACAGGTACTCAACGTTAGTTTTGCCATTTATTAAGAAGAAGAAGAAGAAGGTACTCAACGTCATAAGCTAATAAAAAAAATCTAGTTAGGTAACCCTATACCCTTGATAACCATATTGATAACTTAGGAAGGTACAAGAATGAAAAATTAAATATGTCATCAAATTAATAAAATAGCATAGCACATTAGTATTCGTTTAGATTTGATTAGAATTTCTTTAAGTGTAGAATGAAGAACATAATTAGCACAATGTTATTAAAATGGTCATAAAATCTCTAAATGGCAACGATATCCTATTAATAGATTTAATTTGAACGTAGTTTTCACCTCAGTACTGTTTTTAAGGTCACGATTCTAGTTAGGAAAAATATGAAGAAATAACAGAAAACTATAGTATTGTACCTACCTTTTTTTTAATTTTATCAGAGCAATTACTTTATAAAAAGAAATTACAAACTTGACAGTCTGTGATTCAGTAGTGACGTACATTTGTTTTGTAGCTACCAATATTGTAAATTTGGTTTTATTGTGAATACATGATCGGCACGTGATGAATCAAGAATATTTCGTGATCTTATCTGTTGCATTATAGTGTTGATTACCTGTTTCATTACGTCATACACATTTATCTCGAATATTACCCACCGCTGTAAAATAACCGGTACCTATCCTTGTGAATGACAAAACGGTGAATATTATATATAACTCAAAAATTGTGAATTATATTCTTGCTACAACCATTTTGTTTACTACAAAATACTTGACCATCATTTCGTAAATTTTATAGTTATCAATGTAATAAACACAAAAATATAAAAACCATATTGTTCGAATAAAAATGATCGTTCGTAAGTGTGCTACAAAGGTAGTTATCCACTGTAAAGCTGTCACAAACATGCTTGCCATTTATTTTTAGTCTATAATTCTAGAGATGTGATTATCGTTACCTCGTATGGGGAACGGCTTGGTCATAATAGTCTCCGTAGTCGGTGGCAACAGCCGCTGCGTCTCCGGAGACATGACACTTGGACACAAATTTAACTCATTTTTGTTGCTATCACTGTTACGATTAATGCCGCCGCGTAAGCGCAACGACGGCGAACCGTTGTACACATCCATCTGTTTGCGCTATTCGAGCATGACTGACGATGACGAGTTGACGGACGACGCGAACAAAATGAGTTTCGTAGAGCGGCCCACACCCGCGCACTCTACAGACAGCTGATTGTAGCGCGGCAGAGATAGCAATAGTTCTCTTCTCTCTATCACATTCATTGCCTTGCATTTGTCCCTTGCGTGTTCTGCGACATCTACATTCAAGTGCAAGGGCAATAGGATGAAATCTCCGTATTCGCGCGGTGGTTACGTACGTCGTATTTTAGCCGGATACGTCACACTAGGTACTATTTTTTGGGCAGATTGCCATCACACTAATGTAAACACTATCGAAGAATGTTTATTGTACATAATATTATTATCTGGACCACCTTTTTGCCCTGTTCTGTTGATATATATTAGAATCCGGGTAACCGAGTTGTTGTATGAGTAGGTATGTTAGAAGAAGGAATTTCCGGACATTGTATTAATGTAATTTAAAATTATAAGACTACTAGCTGACCCAGGCAACCTTGTTTGCGTCTTATATAGCCCGTAGCATGAACATTTTCGCAAAATAAGTAACTTTTCTGGTTGATTTTTACACCTTGTGTTCGAAAAACCCAAATATCTTATGGAACCCTACTTACTCATGTTACTCGTGGATAATGTGGGTTTCGAATGGTGAAAGAATTTTTAAAATCGGTCCAGTAGTTTTTGAGCCTATTCATTACAAACAAACATACAAACAAAGTTTTCCTCTTTATAATATTAGTGTAGATTAACGATGAATTAACTACGTATAATGTATTTGAATTGAACGCTTAAGAAACAATTATTTTCGTAAATTTCATTAGCTGTATTAAATTGTCTCTTTGGACTTTAAATAAAATATCCTATTTCTGAAAGTAAAAAGAAGAATGAAGCCCCCACAGCCTAGTTGCATTTTACACGCGTAAACATTTATAAAAACCTAAATCACGTGATCAAAACTAAATGTTAGACAATAATTCGAGAAAATAGAGGAGTTGAGAAGTTTGAATACGGCCTACCTACCCTTTATCATAATTTCTGAGCATTTATATACAATATCCCCTGTTAAGTCCATACTTGTCAAAGAATATTTTACAGTTACAAATTAAAAAAGGTTTAGGTACCTACCGCATAAAAGACTTTATTAAAGCCAACAAAGATAATTGTGATCGAAAAAACTCACGTTCTAACGTAAAGTAACAAATATGACTAGGCACAGCTGCCTAGTCATATTTGTTACTTTACGTTAGTACGAGTATATGATGACCTGTTTCTCTATCTGGCCTTAGACAATATTTATGAGTTTCATTATTTATTGGGTTTTCCTATGAAGTGACTGATATTACAATAATTTAGAATTACAGACCTTCGGAACCTGTTTGATAAAACTAATGTTATTATTTATCAATGGTAATCGTAGTGAACGAGGAATACTTACAGTTTAAGGAATGAAAAGGTGAATGATAGAATGGAAGGAAAAGTTAAAACAAGAAGAGTCGGAATTTAGTACAACATGAAACAACTTAACACTTGATGTTCGTTATGTTGACAGGTGGTGACGCACTTAGAACACGGAGGTCGGAGTGTCACCACCCCATAAATCCTACAGGTGTCGTAAGAGGCAACTAACAACCTTTTTAATCCCCGACGCAAAAAGAGGGGTGTTATAAGTCTGTGTCAGTGTTATAAGTGTTACAGACTGCTTCGGTGGCGCGAGTGGTAGCGTAAGCGACTGCTGTGCTTGAGGTCTCGGGTTCGATTCCCGGGTCGGTCCAAATGTTTGTATGATCTGCAAATATTTGTTTCGAAGTTTGGGTGTTTTCTATGTATAATATTTACCTATGTATTTAAAAAAAAAAAAAAAAGTATATATATGTATTTATATCAGTTGTCTAGTACCCATAACACAAGCTCTGCTTAGCTTGGGACTAGATGGCGTTGTGTGTTAAATTGTCCGAAATATTTATTATTTATTTATATTATTATTATTATTATAAGTAAGTTTGACGTCGATGTCTGTCTGTGGCATCGTAGCTCTCAAACGAATGGACCGATTTCAAAGCGGTTTTTTTCATATGAAAGCCAGTTTCCTTGCGATGGTGGTCATTCTTAGGTATGTTTGGTTAAAATTGAATGTTTAAGTAATAGTCTCAAACCTCCAATGCTCTGAGATTTTTTTTTCCTTTTGTTATTACGTAATCTCTTGCAGCATTTAGAAAAAAACAGGGTACAACAGCCGTTTCTTTATGCTTGCCAAGGAGACGGCGGAGCAGAACCGGGAGAGGTTTAGAACTCTCCCGGCGCGCCGGGCCCGGGAACCGACCAGGCACCGCGGGCGACTTAGGCGCCGGAGATCGCAGAACGATCTCCGTCCTCCATAAGCGCAAGCCTGAGGGTGACACATGAGGCCATGTGTCACCCTAGCAGAAGCAGGCCCAGGTGATGGCGCGGACGCTGCGCAGCGTGCGCGCCCTGGGGGACAGTAACGGGAACATTGGGGATCTCACACTGGAGGGGGCCATCTACAAAGCGCAGGTGGCCGGAGGTACGTCGGGGTTCCAGGGTTTTCCAGAATAAAAAAGGAAAATATAAATAAACTATCACCGGTTAGATTTAAATAGAGATAGGATGTTGGAAATGGTCGTAAAAGAGCAAACTAAGCAGGACAACATTATTGCAAAGAAAAGGAATGATAATTTGAAACTATTAATATCGGGGAAGTCCGCTGTCTTCTGCTGTATAATACTAAAGTACTAATACAACAAAGATAAGAGGAAAACTTGAAACAAAGCCAATACATATAGTAGCCAGTATAGTAGGCCAATACCTCCTTAAAAGAACCCTATGTCCAGCAGTGGTCTGGTAAAGCTGAAGAGTTTGTTTGTTTGTTTGTTTGAACGCGCTAATCTCAGGCACCGCTGGTCCAATTTGAAAAATTCTTTCAGTGTTGTATAGTCCATTTATCGAGGAAGGCTATAGGCTATATATCGTCATGCTAATACTAATAGGAGCGGCGCACCAATGAAGAATGTTTCAAAAACGGGGGTAAATTTTCACGCTACGGGCAATAGTAGACGCAAACGAGGTTGCGACGGTCAGCTAGTCATTAAATGTCAAGATATGTCATGACATTTATACATTATCTAAGGTTGCTACCTTATAGTCGTTCCAATACTTTATTTAACTTTTGACAGATCACGCACATAAAGTTTTGTAATAATTTTTGATACAATGTACTACAGATAATACTGTACTTTATGGGCGGGCTCCGCCTACTTAGGGATGTGTCATTCGTAATTAATGACCACAGACTATAAAAACGGTTTTGAAATAAATCGATTATCGATTATATTAATAAAACATACAATAAAATTATTGTGATTATATTTTATATCAAATCACGTAAAAAGCTTTATTATTTTGCATTAAAATGCCCTAAATGTCTCTGTTTCAATGCATAAATAATTTGCGTAATGAAAACAGTTCCATCGTACTCGTACCTAGTAATGGGATCGAATGTATTCGCCGCAAATTAATGAATCTAAAATAATTGTTTAGACTTACTATAGTTGGTTCAAATAAAAACTACCTGCGGTACCTACTTGTAATGAACAGGTACAAAATGTTGAAATTCGTAGTAATTTACGGATTAAAAATAAAACAACCAAAAGAGGTACTGTAATACTAATTTTAATTATAAAGAATCGTCTTCTTCGTATGACCAGGAATCATCATCACTTGAGTTCTCAGTAATATTGATTATCATTTCTTGGATAGATAAATTGTCGAATGCAACATCCCGATCCCAATCCGACATTATCACCTTCTTTGTTTTTTCTACAACATTCGCCCAGTTTTCTGGAGTTACTTTTTCACACGCATTTTTCAGTAAATTCAGCATTTTTCTTGCGGTGAAAGGAGGAGTTGTATTGTTCCTCGCAGCATATCCTTTAACTTGTGCCCAGATCATTTCAATTGCATTATATTGGCAGTGATATGGGGGAATTCTGAGGACGGTATGCCCATGCTCTGCTGCCATTTCATCTATGACGTATCGTTTTGGCAGCTTCTTTGTTTTTAATATCTTTACTAACTCTACTTTTAGTAGGGACTCATTCACCTCTTCGCCATTGTCACGGAGCCAGTTTATAATTTCATGTTTTTTGTTGGCCTGTGTTGGTATTTTATTAATTTGACGAGAGTGATAAGGTGCATTATCAATAAATATTATTGATGGCTCTTCGAGTGATGTAAGCATTTCTCTGAACCACTTTTCATACACGTTCGAATTCATCTCCTCATGATAATCTCCTGTTTTCTGGGATTTAAAAGCTAATAGAGCGCCTGGCACAAATCCTTTTACTGTTCCTGCATGACAAATAATCAGTCGTTCGCCTTTTCCCATTGGTACTGTAGAAGTGGAGCCAACGGTGTTGTCAGTCCAAGTTTTTGACAGCGTATGATTCGCATTGAGCCAAGTTTCATCTGTGAAAACAACATTCGACCAATCTTTTATTTTTTTTGCTTGTCTTAAAAAATCGCATCTATACAAAGCAATATCATTGCGTTCCATTAAATTTTTCGTTTGTCACATTTTTGGAATAACATTCCAATGTCTTTCAATACCTTTGTCAGAAAAGAATTTTGACCACGGAACAAAACACTATTTCGAAGAGATTGTGTTAGTTTTTTTAATGTTGGAATCTCTTTTCTTTGGTAATAGTCGTATATATGACGACGAATAGCATCAGCGTCAAAATTGTCAACGGCTGTAACTTTACTAGGCGGACGTTTTTTCTTAGGTGTAGATAGCTTATTCTGTTCCATGCCACTGCTGCCGTAGCCTTCTTTTGTTATTTTTGCCACTGTTGGAGCACTAATACCTAATGCTGCTGCAACACGGTCTCTAACTTGAGTCACTGGTATAAGAGGCCCACCATTACGGCTTTCCTTTGCAAAGTATTCACGAAGTCGCAAGACAAACTCTCTTGTTTGTCCTTTGAGTACTTTCTTTTTTGGCATTTTGACAGTAACGAACGGCAGGAACGATACGCTCAACTCAACCAAACGTGAGAATTCACAAATAAATCAATACGGAGGAATATAAATACTCAACTATATTGAAGGTTACTCATTGAAATACTGTAGATTATTTTAAAATAGACATAGAGAGATTTCATAAAGATCATCAATAGTTTAACAAATACAATATTAACCACTGAATTACAACACAATACAATAATACATTTTGAAAATTCAGTTCCTTTTATATATTTTTTCATGACATAGAACCGTCATATTTGAACAACATTCTTTTAATCCATTTCTTCTTTATTTTGACAAAGGAGGTCGCACATTGAAACACATAGAAATATGAAGTACGAAATTATCTATAAAATAATGAGTTTGTTAAATCGATTAAAACTTCTTAATTCATAAAATCGATCGATGAAAGAAATCGAATAGGTAACGGGTCAGGGTATCACTATTTGATTAAATATTAGAGCTGTCAAAAGTTAAATAAACTATTGGAACGACTATAGTTACTACCGCTGTGTGATGTGGGTTCTATCTTCACTTGGGATAACACTTGGTTTGATCTACAAATATTTGTTCAGTGTCTGGGTGTTCTTAGTGTCCGTGCATAAATGTTTGTAAAGTCCCACGCCACACAGGAATTGGCAAAGTGAGGGGTGGTCTTTAAAAAAAATATTTGAAGGGAAAATATTTTTATAACATTAACCCTACGAGGAATGAAAATATTGAAGCTGATTTAAAAAAGTGAATGAATAAATAACATGCCACTAATATTATAACGGCGAAAGAATGTATGGATGTTAGACTACAAGCCCGTGTTGAAAAAAGTATGGGTCATTTGAACCACCAGGTGACCTATCCAGAACGATATAAGAGCATAAAATAATAAGATTCAGCACCATGCCGTCACTTGTAAGCTGTCCAACTGAGTGCAGGTGAGAATTCACCTTTCAGAGATTTTCTCTTGAAATATTTTTAATATTTTTAAGATTTAGTCTTGAAATAGTATGAAACTGAAGCCGTACAACATCAAATGACCAAATTTATTTATTTATTTATTTAAACTTATTGCACATGTTGTACAAAGGCGGACTTAATGCCTTGAGGTATTCTCTCCCAGTCAACCTTCAGGTGATGTAGAAATAAGAACTGGTAGGTGCAAAGAAAATAAATTTAGTAAAAAGATATAAACCTACATTAAATATAAATGATATAC
This sequence comes from Spilarctia lutea, assembly GCA_916048165.1. Lineage (NCBI taxonomy): Eukaryota > Metazoa > Arthropoda > Insecta > Lepidoptera > Erebidae > Spilarctia > Spilarctia lutea. Next base: position 2,089,206 of record OU696480.1, read on the forward strand.
ATACATTTACCGCTACATATACTACACAAATAAACATACAATACAAATATTACATACATACATATAATACTATGCATAGGTACCTATATGATACACAGTCAGGTGCTAAGGATGTGTTTGTGCTGCCAATTCATTCCAGAGAAGCTCACGTACTTTCGACTTGAACGTAATACGGTTTGTAGACATCCTGACTTCGGTGGGGAGCGCATTCCAGAGAAGAACAGACTGCACATAGAAGGAAGAATGGATAAAGTCAGAGGTGTGAGAGGGGCACTGAAGGAGCATATTGTTTGTGGAACGAAGATTTCGGTCGTGGTTGGAGCATAAAAAACGAAGGAGAGGTGCAAGGTAACGATGGAGAGATGAGGAAAGAAAAAAGAGAAGTCAGCGCTCGCAAATTGCGGCGCTGGCGAATTGGGAGCCATTGCAATTGGGAACGTAAAGCAGACACGTGGTCATACTTGCGAAGATTAAAAACGAATCGAATGCAGTTATTGAGAAGTCGGTCTAGTTTATTGAGAAGGTCTGCATTCAGGTCGAAATAACACACATCACCATAGTCGATCAAGGGGCCAATTAAGGACTGCATAAGCGTAGCCTTAGTTTTAGCGGGAAGGAAGTTTTTTAAGCGATATAAAGCGCCGGAGACATGTGGTTACTTTCTGGCTAACGTGTGTAACTCGTGACCGCCAATCAAGGGTCGAGTCGATATGCAATCCCAGGTTCTTCACGACTTCACTCAAAGGTATGGATACATTATTGTAGGTAACTGGTGGGATGACCGATAAATCCAATTTGCGTAACATTTGTTTACTTCCCACGACGATCACCTGGCATTTGGTTGGATTTACCGCCAGACCAAACCTTGTCGACCAGCTCTGTATAAATTGCAAGTCCTTGTTAATCTTGTCGATGGCGTGTGATATGTCCAAATTTACCCTGGAAATTGTCGGAAAATCAAAAAAAAAAACCGACTTTGTGGCGCACCATTTTTTTACGGCACTGCGCGTTTTCTTATTATTTTTCATGGATCAATCGATGGTAAGAATGCCGTACAAAAATATATGACCAAAATGTACTCACTCTACCTGTACTTTTGAATTCTCACCTGCACTCTGTTGGACAGCTTCCAAGTGACGGCATAGTGCTGAATCTTATTATTTTATGCTCTTATATCGTTCTAGATAGGTCACCTGGTGGTTCAAATGACCCATAATTTTTTCAACACGGGCCTGTAGTCTGTTTGCTAAATTTTCACGCACAAACTACTGGACGTATTTAGATGAAACTGTACCGTAATATAGGTTATACATCAAAATAACACGTAGACTACTATTTACTGCGATAACGGACATACTTTTGGGTGAAGTTGCGAGCAAAAACTAGTCCCACTAATATTATAAACGCGAAAGTTTGTGAGTATGTTTGTTGCTCTTTCACGCAAAAACTAATGAATGGATTTTGATGAAACTTTACAATAATAGAGCTTATACATCAGAATAACACATAGGCTACAATTTATAAAGATACTAAGCTTCGCCTCGCGGTGTTGCCCGTTGGTTCAGCTAGTAATGTATAATTGAGAAAATAATTATTTTGCTTGTGACATCTCTTTTATAAATATAGTAGATATATAATATGTAGTAGTTGGTACTTTGGACGCTTGCTCTTCTATATTTGTACTTTGAAGATACGGACTTCTTATATTGATTGTAAATACCTAATTCTAATATAATGATGTTAAATTAAATACAAATATGTATTTATAATGTCCACTAATATAAAAGTGATGTTAGAACAAATATACATTATTTTAATCAAATTTCTATTAATTGTGTGGTTATTTTTAGAATAATATCATAAGGATAGGATCGTGTAGTATCCTTATTTATCCCATGGGTGCAGTAAGAGGCTACTAAGGGAACAAAGAGGGGGGAAAAGAAAAACTTAAAAGAAACCTTTTACCTACAGTCGACCTACCTACCGACGTCAAGAACGGGACCAAATTGAAATGGGACCACACCGGAAGCAACAGTTTTCACAGAAAACCGTTGTGAAATAGCGCTTGCACTGTGTTTCACCGAGTGAGTGAGGATACCGGATGCCCATACCCCAACCCGTCCCCCCATTCCCTCTCCCCATCCCCTAAAGGTCGGCAACGCACTTGTGACGCTTTTGGTGTTGCGGGTGTCCATGGGCGGCGGTAATCGCTTACCATCAGTTGATGCGCCTGCTCGTTTGTCCCCTATTCAATAAAAAAAAAAAACAACATCTAAATTGGTTCGCCGAGTCGAAACTGTGAACTGTTCTGGTCGAAACAAACATATACACATATAATAATACAGTCGAATTAAGAATCTCCTCCTTTTTTGAAGTCGGTTTTTGAAGCCTTATTGGCCGCCATTTGTACATGCTTATTATATTGTTAAACTCTTATTTAATTGGTGTACAATAAAGTTTATTCTATTCTATTCTATTCTATTCTAAGGTAACTCTGTTAAAGTTCCAAATGAAAGACTTAATTGGTATTGTATTTAGCAGATGTTGTGTTATCAGTTTCTTATTTGGAACTAGTTTTGTTGCTTTTTGATTAGGTTAGTCATTAATACTGAGGTCAGACATCATTGTACTAGTTCTAAATACATTTTATTTATACGCCATAGTAGAACAAGTTGAGTGATACATATTAATTGTACGACAATTTATTTGTGCTCACACATCTCAAACAATCACAAACATACTATTACGAGTATTATATATATTGTCCGTGGGAGAGCCACACTTTGGCATTATTAGTCCTAGTCGAGCGGATTGATACCACGGCCTCACTGAAAACCGGTGTGAAACAGCGCTTGCGCTGTGTTTCACCGAGTGAGTGAGGATACCGGAAACCCATATCCCAACCCCACCCCCTCCTGCTCCCCCTCTCCATCCCCCCAAAGGCCGGTACGCATTTGTGGTGCCTCTGGTGTTGCGGGTGTCCATGGGCGACGGTAATCGCTTACCATCAGGCGATACATCTGCTCGTTTATTCTCCGTTTCCATGAAAAAAAATATTTGAGCCTGCCTAAGTGCCTGTAGAGTAGTGGACAGCAGGAATGCTGTCGTTTTAGGTTGGTCTTCTGTGAGGGGGTAGTACCCGAACCGTTCCGTTCGAGACTTGGGAGGGGTGTCCTTTACCAAGATTTGCGATATCTCCTACCCTGGACTAGGACTATTCCTGTGTCACGAAGGACTTTACAAACATACATGAAACGGACACGAGAACACCCAGACTTAGAACAACAATTTATACACAAAGTTTTGTGTCATGAGGGGTTTGAACACACAACACTCACCGCAGTAGAAATCGGCGAGGTAATCGCTTAAACCATTACACCATTCGCGCAGTCGTAATTTATACTCGTACATATGGTATAAGTTATATATTTACAAACTTACATTTAAATTTCCGTTGACCTGCCATGACTAAGCTCTGCATCGTCCTGAGATCGACTGGAAGAAAATACCTACGGCACTAAACTCACACACATTTGTAGCACAATTTTTGTACACAAAGAACTAAAAATATCTTTAAAGTCGCTTCCGAGAAATAATATAGATATATACTTGATAAAATAAACTTTAGTATAGATTACACTGCAATTAGCGAACAAATCCCTAGGATTATTGCCTGATATTATTATTGATAATGCAGTCTTATTGTTCTAACGTTCATTGATTGACAACAATCTGGATGAAGTGGTATTGATACACTAATACTTTGTTTGTAAGTAGTATTTATGTTTGAAGTATAAAAAGGGGAAGTCCCTTTTTATATTTTATGCGTAATTTGCAAACAAAGCATTCATTGTTCAGCTGAAATTTAGTGACAAATGTATCTAATGCGACTCAAGATAGATAAGTACAGTGTCGGGCACACAGTTCGAGCACTATATACGATAACACATGATAGTAGGTAAGATAAATCCTGTAGGGTACTTGTAATAAAAGATGTCTGAAGATCTAAACTGATGACAAACAAGTGTAACTTTATATTTACATTATCTATATTGTGTGCCTCGTTGGTCTAGCGGTTAGCGTAAGCGACTGCCAATTTAAAAGTCTCGGGTTCGATTTCCGGGCCTGACTGCTGTTGAGTTTGCAAAGCCAGCACGTGGAGCCTCCAGCCGAAATGACCAACGAGTCACCGTGGCTCGACGAGCGTCTTCACGCCACTCGTGTACCTCTTCGGGCGGAGGGCGGAATCCGTTCTCCGCCCGGAATTTAGCCGCTCGTCGATAGACTTCGGCGAGCACTTCCGCCTCCAAATACCACGGGGGTGTTCCGGCCAAGGCGCACGCCGCCTCGGTGTACACGGTGCGGTATCCGTGTATGGCCGGACCGGTGCACCATACAGCCCCATCAACCGGAAAACCTCGTAGAGCTGCCTAGTTGCGACGCTGGCTCCACCCAAATTCGGCAAAAGTCGCCCAAGGGCAGGGGCAGCGTCGACCAGCTTCGGAGCAAGCTGTCGGAAGCGCTCGTCGAAGAGCCACCTACCGTCGCGGATCAGGCCCACATACTTCATCTGGGCCCGAACTGGTACGAGGACCGAGTCAACCCCGATGTAGGCGCCAGGGGGCGACGAGGCCCATGGAATAATAAGGCCGTCTTATCTAGGGTCACGCGTAAGCCTAGCCCCTCAATGCGCCCAACCATCAGATAGACACCCCTGGTGGCCAAAATATATTGACAACTAGTTCAACTTTCGAATTCAGGTCGCCTTCAGGGTTGCGGAAGTCCGATGCCAGTCGTTCCGTGGAAAAATTGATATTCAGGTAAAACCGGCTTAAATACTCGAACCCAAATAATATTAGGAGAAGACATAGTGTGGAGAAAAAAAAAACTAAATGTTTAAGCCTATAAAATGACGTAAGTACGGGCAACGAACCTGTGCCACTGCAGTATAGACCAGTAACTACAACTTGATATTTCAAATATGCTTTCCTGAATACATAATTCCTGGTTTAGAATCTATTAACAGGACTAGGTAAATTAATTTATCGGTTTATAATCAATAAGACCTATGAAGTCACATTTCGAACAAAGGAAACTAAATAAAAATCATTCATCCCTTGACCACTTTATTGCGATAGCGCGGAGACTTTAAAAAAATGCGTGTTATGTAGCTAAAACAAAGTAAATTACATAACAGCCAACAGTCTTAGTTACCAGTTTTATTTGACCCCTTAGACCACAGACAAAGAAATTCTTTGTTCTGTACAATAGACCACCGTTGTAATAATGTTTCTGGGAATATCATTGCTGCGTTTTTTTTTATCATCACTTGATAACAACATGGTTGCAAATTTATATGTTTGGATGTCACAGACAACTTATATTGTGATAGTCAGAGTGCTGACAAACAGAACTCCATATTTTATTTATGTATGAGCCTGTAAAAGTAACTGTAGTTACTCTGCCTGATGGTAAGCGTGGTCAGAGTTTAAGAGTAGTGCCCACCATACCCTTTGCGAATGGAGACAATGCAACAATGAAGCATTAGACAAGGATATATATTAGACTATGTAGTTTCTTGAAAGGAAACTTCTACAAGGATGTTTGGCCGGGAGTAAATGTAAAAAGACGTCATCCACACGGTCACGTAACATGTTCAGGCTGATGGAAAGCATAAGCAGAATCCAAGAGTGGTGGTCACTATACTCATTGCGAATGCAGATAATGCAGCATGGGAACCCTCACCATAGCGGTCTAGTGATATGCGGCCTTATGTATCATTGGGTCTCCGGTCTCGCACTCGCCAATAGGGTGGTAGGAGTGGTAGGAGGGTATTACCATCCGTTCGTGCTGAAACTGCGTTCGTGCTACCTTGAGTCATATTACTACCATATTGACAGTACAGTTCCACAGCCAAAAATTAAATGTCAAACGACCAAGACCTTCAAACCTGCGATTATGTACATCAATAACGATTTCCTTGCAAACATTTGCATGTCACAGACTATCAATATGGTAATGTCGAAATATAACTACCTTTTTTTATGTTTATCATAACCTTGCAGGCTTGGGTATCCCACGAGCTGTTGTCGAGTTGCCTGGTTACGATCACGTATCGAACCAGCTATTATACGAAAGTAGTTACAAGAAGAAACTCGACAAACACTCTATAGCAGACGCTACGTGATTTAACACGCGTTTACAGAAACGAGGTTTTACTTACTGTGACTGGTTGCGATTTATTTTTTATTTTGGGTATCTGTGTGAAATTGTCATCAACAAAAATTTGTTGTTTTCTCTTCGCGCTCTTTGGGCTGTCAAATATTTAGCTGTGATTGATTGACTTGTTTCGTGTCGATTGTTAACTTTAGCTGCTTTTGTTTTGAGTGAGTATTGCCTAGTGTTGGAGTTATTAGTATTAATTAAAATCTAAATTAATATTATTTATTAACAAAGTCCAGGATTGAGATTATGAATTTAAATAAATTTACATCTATTGTCGCTTTTTAAGTAGTCAGTTTCATGATCATTTTATAATTCATAAAAACATCAAACACAGTGCGTTGTAATTTTTCACCGCACCGTTGCCGAATGAGATAATTTTTATTTTAAATTGGAGTTGTATTATAATCATTTTCTTCTGAAGCACAAATGTTTTCTTAATTGGGCACAAATCATACTCAATCACAACATTAATGATTAAAAAATAACTTCTCTGTTAACTAACTTAAATGGTTAAAACCGCAATCGCTAAGAGAATTACAAACACATATTTTTAAACACATTTATATTTGTCTTGCAAACCTAAAGTATTATATTCCAAAGAAGTAACAATTGTAGTATTTGACACAATATTGTATAGTGATTAGATTAAATTAATTAGACCTACAAATATTTGATGTAAAATCCGTTCATGAACATTTTCGTCTCTTGTGTAGGTAATATATCGATCCAAAATGAACATGTTCCCATCTTTCTTAAAATCCATACCCAAAAATCGCTCAGAATACGTAAACGATTTAGAAATCCCCGAGATCACCCTCGAACCTTACGTTTGGACGGAACTGGATGAATCTGTTTCGGTTAAAAGTGATAGCATAGTCCCCGACAGCATGGATGACGATAGGGCCACCCTCAGCACTGACACCACCCTACCACTATCCAGGGCCATGACTGACTCGGAGATCGATTATGAATACTCCAAGAGGGTAAGTATTTGTCAGAATAAGCGGCTGCGACGAAGCTTCCCAAAGCATCTACAAATAGTGTCGTTTAAAAACAGTTTTTCTGTTACTATGCAAATTATAATAATAATAATTTAACAACACAACGCCATCTAGTCCCAAGCTTAGCAGAGGTTGTACTATGAATATTAGACAACTGATACAAATACATATTATAGTCTGGCCACTGAGAGAATGCGTTTCTGACAGTTCGTGATCCAATGGGCGATGTAACTTTGAACTGGCGTACAATTTATGGCAAAATTTTAAATATCTTTTATTAACCTTAATAATGAGTAATAACATAAAAAATTGAATAATCATGCCAATGTACAATAAACGTTTTATTTTGGGCTAAAGTTATTAACAATTAATCAATTAATTAATTTAAGAACAATAATTTTTAAAAGTCTAACGGCGTCAAACTGCGCTGTTTCAAGGTTATGTCAACAGTTTGTTTTTGTAGTGATGAGACAAAAATAATAGGTAATTGTAACTGAGTATTTTTGTAATCGTAAAATATTCTGTCGGTCGATATATTGTTAAATAAAACGTTCTAATTTTGTAATATATAATTTTATTTATTTATCTTTATTGAATACACAAAAAAACAGTACAACAAGATGAGTTACAAAGTATGTAAGGATGTCGTACAGTCGAATGTTGTCACCATTTCAGGGAAATGTGCCGAAATGCTTTGGGCATTTATACGAACGACATTAAAGTTCTTGGGGACATCGGAGAAATTATTCGAGAGTGTGTATAATGTACTTAATACATATTTAATATAGTTTATAATACGATATAGGTACGACCAAATCAAACTTAGAATGAGTTAAAAATAAATGGAAAACTATTTTTATCCCTTTATATTTCTAGTAAAAAATTGGTAACCCAAAATAGCGATGTGAGGACCGTCATTTTGTGACATACACAAACAGTCGTCTCTTGTCGTCTTGCGCGCATAGACTACGTTTTCCAGTTTTCTCGTTGTGGGGGTTTTCTCGTGATTGTTATTGTTGTTTATTTGTACCTATGCGCTATATAAATTCTAAACAAATTCTAAACAAATTAGTTTAGAATTTTACTGTTTTGTACTTTTGATGCTTAACAACAATGTCGAAAAGCGGTCATCCATTGAAAAGTGAAACCCGTGAACTAATAATCAAGCTTCAAAATTACTTTGAGTTGAAAAGACAAGAACGTATCACTCTGGCACTTGGAGTAAGCAAACGGACGATAACAAATATTAATAAAGAAAAGTTCGGCTCATCTGGCATGGAAGAAAATATTTTACGAACACCTAAAAAGAAACGCAGAACTAAACCTATAACAGATATAGATAGCTTTGACGCCGATGCAATAAGGAATCATATATATAGTTATTATGCCAGGAATGAATACTTTAATAGGTCGACGCTTCTAGGATCTTTGAAAGCAGCTGATTTGTTTAGGGTGGGAAAAACTGCTTTATCCAATATTTTAAAAGATATAAAAATCTTTTAGTAAGAAATTACGTAATTTTAAAAAGAATTACTTTTCTAAGAGAAGCAAAAAAAATGATAATTGGGACAATGTCGTTTTCATTGACGAGACATGGCTGAATACCAATCACGTTCTTTCTCGTTTTAAGACAGATGACACTCAAACGTCGACGTCGAAAGTGCCAATCGGTAAAGGAGCACGCCTCATAATATGCCACACTGGTTGTGCGAAGTATGGTTTTGTGGAAAATGGTTTATTGGCATTTGAGTCAAAAACTACTACCGACTACCACGAAGAAATGAATGTGGCTGCATTCAAGGAGTGGCTCCAGGATGTGTTGCTACCTGGCCTTCCAGAGCCTTTAATTATAATAATGGATAACGCGCCTTATCATTCGGTGCAAATAAATAAGCAAATAAATAAAGCACCTTCTCAAGCTAATAGAAAAGAGGAATTGCTGGCTTGGCTGTAAAGAAGTGGCATTGACGCAAATATGTCAATGCTAAAAGCGGAGCTGATGAAATTAGTCAACGACCATAAGCTAGCAAATGTTCGATACGAAATGGATGAACTGGCTCTGGAGTATGGTCATCGCGTTCTCCGAATTCCTCCATATCACTGCCAGTACAATGCCATAGAGCTAATCTGGGCTCAAATTAAAGGTAATGCAGCCCGCCATAATACGTCTCCACCATACGGCATAGAAAAAATTCATCCATCAACAATTTTGTTAATATTGTGTTTGAAATATAATAAAATATATATAAATTGAATTATTATGCACAATGAATGCTATGAGTATAAATACTGTTACCAAATATTATTAATGTTATTCATGGTACATCACTACTCATGACGAATTTACAAGTGTCAGAAACGCATTCTCTGAGTGGCCGGACTATACATCTTTTTTATACATAGAAAAAATTCAAACCAAATATTCGTAAATTTCTAAACAAATTTTTGCAGTTCATACAAACCTTTGATACGTCTCGCTAATCGAACCCGAGACCTCGAGCACAGTAGTCGCATACGTTAGGTATCACCTACTACGCCACCGAGGTAGTCAAATTAATTGTCATAAAAGTCAATTTCAAGCTAGGATGAATCTCATCTTAGCTAGGTTTATTTAGTATAGGTACATCTTCTGGAATATTTATGACTGAGCCCAGAGGTGAAAGATTGAATTCTTTTTTTCTTTTGATGAAATGGCAACCAGCCGGATCACTCGCATCAGCTATTTCTGCCAATGTCAAGTATTTATAGTTTTCAATTATAAGTCTTTGAGTCTTGAGGTCTTCATTGTGATGAAATTAATGATAAAAAATATATAAAATGTGGATGACATGAAATTGGGACCGTCTTTCGAGAAAGAAAAAAACGATCTCCCGATTGAATTATTTTTAACAGTAACTATTAAACCAAGTAACCCATTTGTCCTCCCATACCTAAAAGCTTATTTTCAGCAGTGGTCTGCAATAGGCTGAAAATGATTAAACAGAAAGTTTTTATTGTTAACAGTATATATATTAATTTTCAGGTAAGACACTGCAGGTTTAGCGATCCTTGGGACCAGTTGAAGGCAACTATGGACGCTTTTCCATGTGACTACGTGTCTTCTCTTCGACGGTTAGATGCCACTTCAGTTTTTAAACAACCTATTAACATTACAATAACAGTAAAAGGAAAAATAACGTGGATAAAAGTTCTAAAAAGGAAATACAAAGCAAAAAATTTGGAATTTTTATATAAAAAAATTAAGAAGTCCAATTTCTCAAAATTAGTTTTTCTGGTTCTTCTTCTTCTTTTAAAGAAATGGCAACCAGCCGCATCACTCGGATCAGCTATTTCTGCCGATGTCAAGTATTTATAGTCTTCAATTATAAGTATTCGAGTCTTCAAGTCGTCGTCGTGATGAAATTAATTTTAAAAAATATATAAAATGTGGATGACATGAAATGGGGACCGTCTTTCGAAAAAACAAAAAACGATCTCCTGTTTTTTGGTTTTAAAGTTTAAAATAACTGTAATTAAAGAAGTCAAAATAGAGTATTGTAGATAATCATATCTACAATACTCTGTGGGAGAGTACTCTCAAATTTCGTAACGCTGCAACGTTTGTGTCCCTTGAGTCCATGGAATTCGGTAGTCATTTACCATGAGCTAAATCGTCTGCTCTTTTCCCCCTAATATTTAAATTATGATGCAGTTTGCTTGTCTTTGTTTTATAAGATTTTTAGAATCCCACCATGTCATCTTCGTATTCCCATAATTCCTTCCTTCCATCGTTCCTTTTTCAATACATCATTTATCTATGATTAGTTTGATTATGTTTTCAATACTTCTAGCATTTGTCAATGGTCAAAGGTTGATAATATTCTCCTTATCTAATAAGGTTAGTAATGCACTGTTTAATGTAAACATAGGAACTGCACTTTGATATTTAACAGAGTTTGATACAGTCCTGACATGTACTATGACCTCGGCAACTCATTAGATAGATATCGTAAACTAATAAAACTTATCAAGTTCAAGTAATTCGTTGTCAACGAAATCTTTTTAAAAGGATTGTTTACTTTTAATTTATTTTTTAATAGTATACCTAGTACTAGTAACTAGATTGGTCAGTTACTGGTTGGTATATAGTTAGTCTGTGTGATGATATGTATGTCGTAAGTAGAGATCTAAAGGAACAAACTAAGCAGGACAACAGCAAAAGGAAGGAAAACCTGAGACAAACCCTTGTGGGCAACAGCAACATACTATAGCGCCACCTACCGCAGACACACTGAACTACGGAGCAACGTACAACACGAAGAAACTACCAATCCTGAATCGCGTAGTAGAAATTCTCGCGCCATCATCTACTGTTGGGCAGTGGCCCGGTAGGCATGATCACCTCGCCTGGTCGGAGGATCCTCCGTTTGTGTTAGAGGGACATAACACCCGTTCCTCCACACCCTATACCAATCTGTTTGGCCAGAAACTGCTTTCGAAGTAGAGGTTTATGTCCAGCAGTGGACTATTAAAAACTATTGATGTGATAGTTTCTTAGGCAAGTAGATAGTTGCGATGCCCTGGGCTAGTGGATCATTGCGCGGCTCTTCTTTTTACGAGAGTAGTTTTAATAATAATACTTGAAACAAAAATGTCCTTGTATTACACACCCACTGTTTATCCAACATAAAGCCTTAAGCCGATAACACGGTTGACACTGACAGACTGTCAAAGTGATAGGCAAAATAAAAACTAGGGAAATCCCCGAATGTGTATAAATTGTAAAGACCACGATGGAGATCGTTTTTTGTTTTTTCGAAAGACAGTCCCCATTTCATGTCATCCACATTTTATATATATTTTATCATTAATTTCATCACGACGAAGACTTGAAGACTTGATAATTGAAGACGATAAATACTTGACATTGGCAGAAATAGCTGATCCGAGTGATCCGGCTGGTTGCCATTTCATCGTCAAAAAAAAAGACCACGATACTTAATACACAAGAAAGAAAGAGTGGCGTGACGTGAGTTTTATAATGCGAGGTGTAAGAGCAGGAATTTCAAATGAACAAATTATTCGACTAGGGTTGTTGCTCGAGTTAATGAGGCTCCTATATGAGCAAGGCCCTAGGTAGTTGCCTTGTTCGCTAGCCCAAAGGTCGCTCTTGACAAGAAGATGATATTTGCTTCCCATATATTTTCAGTCTAACTACATTCTTTGACTGCCTCGGTGGCGTAGTGGTACGCGTATGCGACTGCTAAGCTTGAGGTCTCGGGTTCGATTCCCGGGTCGGACCAAATGTTTGTATGATCTGCAAATATTTGTTTCGTAGTTTGGGTGTTTTCTATGTACAATATGTATGTGTTTACAAAAAAAAAAGTATATAAGTATTTATATCAGTTGTCTAGTAGGTACCCATAACACAAGCTCTGCTTAGCTTGGGACTAGATGGCGTTGAGCGTTAGATGTCCGGAATATTTTTTTATTTATTTATTATTCATTTATTCTTTAGTTTTTCAGTAGTGTTGCATAAAAATCTACTAAAATATCTTTCATTTTGTACTTACTTACCTGTATAGGTACTTCTGAGTATTCTTTATTGAATATTTCTGACCGCAGGGCAAACGAGCAAGCGGGTCGCCTGATGGTAAGTGCACACCACCGTCCATTGATACACACAACTTAAAAGTCAAGTGTGTTAGCGCTCTTTGTGTTCCCTCTCCAGGATCAAGAGGGGTTTGGGCTCCAGACACGTCACCTACTCGTTGAAAAGTAATGAAAGAATTAACACCGGGTTTCTGTGGTGCTCCAGTCCAGTGTTAAAGCATAACTCTCAAACGGAATTATCAAATGCAACCAAAAAGCATCATCAATGGGACTTTTTTTGGCCGGCAGGAGCTGGATGTGAAAAGCATAAAATTGATTAGAGTGGTGTGCAATGGAAGAGATGAATTGTAATGTTCTGATGATGACGAACCAAAAAGCACCAAAAAGTAAATCTTTTAGTTTTCAGGACTACAAAATGGATTCCTCTGATGACATAGTGGCAACATGCGCGAAGGAACGTATTCGACGCCGGAATGATCAGTTGCTAAAGAAGATGAAGAAATTCTTCAAAGAGGATTGCCGTGCCTTCTCCTCCAATGACCCTGGATTTCTGGCCCTGGAGGAAGCTGTGAGAAACTTAGATGTAAAGGTAAATATGCATAACTAATACAGGCAACTACTATTGCCAAAATGATCATCATAATTGCTTGGTACCATCAGAGTTAGTGAGAGAGGAGAAGTTCGTGGCGGCGTGGCTGTTGTAGTATTGGATGATATTTCTCTTACTTAACGTTTAAATATACAATTAAGAGCCAGTTTGAAAAGTTGCTGATAAGGTCCCTGATAGACTTATGTCAACTTATCTGTTAAATAGTGTTGTTTGACAGACAGCTATGGAACTTTATCAGAAACTGGTGAAATTGGCCCTTATAGTTATTTCTTAAACGAGTTAGGAAATAAAGAGGTTCTCAATTTGAAATGATTTTAATTTAGAATTAAATATTCTGAAAGAACTGCGATAATAATCTTTCAACTTTCATATCATCAATTAAAATTTTTACACATTGAGATAAAATAAAAATACTCATAATTTAAATTTATTGTGATTTACTTGCATTGAAGACAGTAAAGTTTCTTTAGTAATTTATGACCACAAAATAATCTTTAATAAAATACCAATAATATATCGTAAGTATAGTATGAGCGCAATTATATAATATTGATGGAATATTTTTTTTCAGGCTCTTGACGCCGATTTGGATGACATCTTAGCATGACCCTTAGATTACCCATACTCACGTAATTACCCATACTCATATTACTCAAAGTATGGGTATCCATATAATTCATATTCATCCAAATATCGGTACCCATACTACTCGGATAAGTACCCATACCGATACTATTCGTATTCAGATCTCGATAAATACTCGTACTTAGATCGATACCCGTATTCCGGCAAGTACTCATACGACTCGTATTGGGACAAGTATCCATATGATTATTATTCTTATCTGGACAAGTATCCATACTCATATTACTCATGTTTGGACAAATGTCCATACTATTATTCCCATCTAAAATACCCGTATTCACGATATTATCGGTATTCATATTACCCGTACTATTCGTATGCGGACAAATATTCACGCTTATGCCCATACTATTCAGGAACATACCCATATTCGCGTTTATATAGATCAGCATCCATATCTTGAATAGAAAACTTAATTTACATCATCATTGTATTTTTTTATTATGTAGGGGGCAAACGAGCAGACGTATCGCAACACCAGAGGCGTTACAATTATTGCATTGTATTTTTACTAGTAAAACTTTATTTATTTAAAGCATACTAGTGTTCAGAAACATTCAATTATATTATGTCTACAAACTCCTGCGGCTAAACCACATGTTTAGAAGGCAGGAGTATGTCCATATTAATGTAGTCATCGTAGTCTGGTCCAATCCAAAGGTTTCTAGATACTTTTTTCGCGTCGGGGCGGATCCAGCGAAGATCATGAGGATTTAGACTCGAATGGGCTACGTCCAATTCGTGCAATTTTAAGTTTTTAATCAAATTAAGTAAGTCCTGACAAAAACAAATGATTGTGAGATAAAACTTGGATCCGCCCTTGGAATGTCCTCATGAAATTAATTCTTCATAGAGAGTGTAAGTAATAACGTACAGAACACCGTTATCCTCTGTATATGTAAACATTCATTATACATTAAGCATGACGTCATTCATCAAATGTTCAGTTAAAGTTCATTCACAGCAGGTTGGACGAGCTGCGAGCAAGGCAACAGAGCTACCATAGACACAACTTCACGCTGTGCGACATCTGTCATACATTCTAGTAAATTGCACTGACATACGTCATTCTTTGTGTTATGGCTTCGTCCATCACTAGTGCACGCAGTTTTCTAGTTGGGGGCAATCTTCGTGGACTAACTAATGTGAGAAGAAACATTGCGAAGAACTAAGAAATAACCTGAAGGCATATTAATGTAATGTCAACATTAAACGTAATTTTAGTTTGCACACCTAATAATAGGTATATTTATAAGTATATCAAAGTATATAATATAATATTCACGAGATATTTGGTAGATGTGTAGTATATTTACAACACTAATCTCTAATAATGTTTTTATGGACTTTCTCGAAAGTATTTGACACTAAAACACGGACGAGCGTGCATTTAAACGAAAGGGCTTGACGACAATACCTAGAAATGGCAGTATTATATGAGCCAAGCTGATATTCGTTCAAAACCTTTTCAAAAAAAAATATTCGGCGTAGTTTTATGTCACGATAGAATTTGTAAATATCTATATTTCGAAAATTCGACTAGTTAAATAATTAGTTTATAGTTTAAAAATGCTTACTTGTACGCGTGAAAATGGCGCTGTCTAGTTACGACTTCATTATGATGTATCGTCACGTAGTAAAATGTATTAGTAATTCGTGTAAAATAGGACCCTAATTAATGATGGTCTCTGAAATTTATTGTAAACGCATGACCAACCTATATTTTAAGTACAATCCAATCAAACTGTGCATACTTTTGGCGCCAATTGTGCTTTTTAATTGACTTCTTTTTTTAAATGTCTTCTTATATTGGAACGAAGTTCCTTATGGCGCGTTGTGTAAGGGGGCTAGACGGAAAAATTGTCACTACACAATTTGTTGACACGACACAATTTGTTGTCACGACACAATTTGTTGTCACGACACGACGACGACACACACAGATATTTTCGTTTCGTCTTTCTATTTCGAACTTCGTTCCATCCGGGTGTCCCTTGACACCTCTCAAGTTTTTTTTTTTTTAAATTTGTAGATTTTTTATGTATTCTGCTAAAATAGTATCTAGTATTTTTTATCACTTTTAAAAATAATATCTATTATCTAGATTAATTCGTGAATTGACACTTGAATAGTTTCAGGATTCGAATAGGTATTTAGGTACTAGTGGTTGAAATAAAAGATTGTGTGTGTAAAATGTAGTTTTAATGGGATTGACCTCCAACATTAGCTACAACAATGTACTTATCGTTATGTATTACGACGGTCATCACATATCAAATGTATTTTAACCACAGGGAAAAACAATGTAGGCTATCAAACTGGTTGGTGTTGAACACTATTAACAATATAATCCGTAACTTTGATATTTATGACGTTTAAACATAGGAATCTGAATTGACAGTCGTTTACGCGGGATATTTTTTAACACCAAAGCACAGGTCAACAATAGAATGGCCTTCAATTTTCTATCTTCGTAAACCCAAATCTAAGTTTTATAAGTTTAGATACTTTATGGAGTTTTGTTCTAAATTTAGTTTCTTTTTTTTAATGGCAAGCATACTATTGACATGAATACCGAGTCTGTCGAGACACACAAATTCACAGTAAGTTAACCATATTGATGTAAGAATGAAATATAAATAATCAGACCTAAATCTGCGATTAAAGACATACAACACCAACTATTTTGATAGCGCTTAAAACTTAATTAAAAAATAAAATATAAACAGTAACTTAACAATACAAATCATATTGCACGATTTTTTGGAAAAAATAAGAGATTCATTAAAATTTTTGCATAATATAACAAATAAATCTTCTTCAGAAACATTAGTCAATACATAATGTATTGACAGTAGGACAAATTAACAATTTACTGTTTTTTGTTCTTGAAAATATTAAATGTAAAGTACTCATAAAATAATTCGTTTACTACAAACAACAATAAATTTCCAGAGTTACATTGCAAAAATAAGTATACAATGTGTTACAAAATAAAAACATTTTATATCAACAAACATCTAACCAACAAAAAGTTTTAATAAAACTTCAAGTGAATACATAAAGCAAATTGCACTTAACCAACTATTCTTAAGTCGTACTATGGAGTTACAATCATGGTAGAAAGCAGGCAGCAGATTTTTGCAGTAAATACTGAATTCAGAGGGCTTAATGTGAGTTTTTTTACATCAACTTGATCGTAAGACAGACCGCGCTTGTCGTTGCGATTGGCCCGCGATGAACTCTTCACCAATCATAACGTCGAAAGCGCTCACTGTCGGAAGCGAGTTGATGCGAAATATACTTGCACTATGCCCTCAAGAGGTAAAACGACTGTATTCAGTGCGTATTACACTGCAATAAAAACTTTATAGTCTTACTTTACAAGTGTATGTGAAGAAACAACATTAATTTATAAATGCAATATTGTTACATAATGTCCGGATAGCATCTTATACGTAATAAGTTTGGAAATAAACAAGTAATATAATATTTGGTTATAAATTGCATTAGCACGTTAAGTGGTACAAGCAGTTTAATTTTCATTCGAATCCCATTTGACGTATTCTAGTCAGTCGTAAAAATGTTGCTATAGTAAAATATAATGAATAAAAATGTTGATGATTTAGACCAGAGCCTAAGAATTTTTACTTATACATGAGTAATGTAAGTTTAAAGTTATTTCTAGTATAAGATAATCATACCGATAATACATAAAATATTTTTAACTATTTTTATCAAGTAGTATGGGTACGTTCTCTTATGGAGTTCTAAAAGTATGTATCTAAATAATAATTAGGCAATTATTGAGAAAGTAGGAGTAATCTTTCGGAGATATAAATACAATTTTTGTTCTATACTCGTTGCGCTGTAGCATGGTGCAGGTGACATTTGCCTGTACGACGTTGACATCTATCAGTATCACATAACTAAGGGATGTGACGTTATGCAATTAATTTTTATCGCATACGATACTCGCAGCATAAATCTAGTTCCCTTTAATATTGTTATGAAAATGAGTGTGTTATTCAGTTGTGCAGTGTAACTGTTATTTGTTTGTTGAGTTCGTTGTTATTACCATGTCTAAGCATACAAAAATAAACTGTTTTAGGTAGTCAGGCCAGGGAGGTTGTTGTTCGTTAATAATATCCGTCACAGACTCAGATGATGAATTGAGTGACAATTCAGATGTTCCTGACTCTGATATGACGATTTTGAAATGAATTTGGACGAATAAAATGTATTTTTACTTAGCAACCTTTTAAGCAACCTTACTATAATATATACTACTATAATTATAGACCAATTTTAACAATAAAAAATTACCGTTTTTTATTTTGAAAAATATCGACTATCCATCGTAGCAGCACATCCCATCACTAAATACTTCTATGGCGTTACGTCATACGCATAACACTGCTTAATTTTTCATTAAATTTGATTTTATTTGTAGATTAGAACATTCTGGTTTGGTTTAATTTAATTTACTATAGTTATTAATGATTTAATATATTGCGAATGTGGTACAGCTAAAATACTCAGTCATAATTTATAAATCGCGGCAACTTTCAAGAGTGAAACGAAGTGTTACTGTAACTGTCACCCGCACCATGCTACAGCGCATAGAGTATAGTAGTAACGTACAATTTTCAAAGTTACACTGATATAAATATTTGTCAAATTTTCAGTTTCGAAACTGCTGGTACCACTCTCTTGTGACATTAAATTCCCATTACAGCGAAAACTAAACGGTGTCTAGTAATGATTCGCTGCCCTTATCAACTGGACGTGCTTAGTTTATAAAAGGCATTCTTAAGCTAACATACTTATTACTTTAATATAAAGTAAGGTCGAGATATATATATACTTTAGAACGCGGCCGATAGCCACTTGTATATATTCAGCCAAAGACACAATTCGTGGTACATAAGCCTTTAATTAATTAAAATATTTCTCTGTAAACATAAAATATGAGTTTCCTTTTTTAATTATACATACACATTCCATAAAATAATGATACATGGACCTACTTATGTGAACAAGAAGCAGTCCACATATTTGACAAAATACACCAAACTGTACTTAACTTTTATTGACCAAAAAAACAACTTCTTGTAAATTTTACAAACCCATATTAAATCATTTGTACAATAGACTAACAAGATCCATAGCAAAACAGTAACTAAACAATTTTAAAATGTATTAACATTATGTTATAAATCATACTTTTAGACACAGAACAAAGGCTTTTAAGTAAACAATATTTTAAATAACAAACAACTGTAACATATTTATCGCTTACAAAATATTTTAGTGTGGTTTATAATAAGTAGGTTCAAATAAGATTCATATAGTATACCTACAATATTTACCACAAGTGTCATTGGCTCAATTATATCATACAATAACATAGGTACGCATCGTTGCTACTAGCTCTAAATATATTATTATACTTACGTCTTTTGTACGATAATTATTACTACAAGTGCACAAACTAAAAACAGAGACAGAATAACATCGAATACACAAAAAACATACTTTTCGATTTTTTGGCTACTCATGCACTGCGATATTTAGTTACATGTTTTTCAAAATACAAATTCCCGCCGAACTCAGACTAATATTACAACACTATAAAACACCTGACATCTATACAAACATAGTAGATTTTTTGAATTTTTATAACCTACTATTTTGTAAAGATATGAACTACAATTAGTAGAAATATTTTTTTACGCAGCAACACTGGTTCCCGCCAAAAAATATATAACCGTCAAAAATCTTGATATAGAAGTCTGTCATAAAACGCGTGTGTATCAATAAAATCGCGTCTATCCTATGTCATTCAATCATTCAACAAAGGAAAATTGTTGTAATATTAGCCCATCTCATTATATTCGATAAAAAAGCAACTACAATAGACAAGTTCTTGAACTTAGTACGTGGCATGCATAAAACTATCACAAAGCTGATAAATTAAGACTAAACGTGCATTTGGCAGTGGCCTGTAACTCTTTTCAGTAAAAGACTGAAAAAAGATAGTAATTCAAAGACACAAAGCCGAAACCTACCTTGCATTCGAGACCCCGCTTATACACATTCCACATATAAAATTATCGGCTTATCATAACGGTATATTATGACAATGATTCTACAATAAGCACATTTTTAAACACAGTGTAACATTCAAACCACGGTATTTTTACATCAATATTACAATTTAACCCTCCGAGAAATTTACACCATCCGATTATTTCACAACCATTTTTATAGGTACAACTACTGACGCAGTTATCAAATAATTGTAGCTATTATTTTCTGTTCCAAACATCAATAAAATTAAAAAAGCGGTCTTTAGTCAGTAGGGCAGTAATCCGTCGGTATGACGTGCATGGGCGTACCCAGGTTCTGGGCCAGGGGGGGGCAAATCGGGATTTTTTAAAAGCGTCAAATAAATGGATTTGAAAAAGGTATTTTTTTAAATAAATTATTTCATTATAGAATAGCTATTTTAAAAACCCTTTCGTAGTCCACTACTAGACATAGGCTTCTCCAATTATTTGCACGGCACTTGTTTCGATCACATTTTAAAATAAATTTTCAAAAATCTTCAGCAAAACAGTTTAAGATGAAACATAAACGTTATCGTTAACAAATTGTTCTATGTACACGTAAAGTCCATTTATTCTATATTTGCCTGGTCCGCTGTCAGTATAGCAACATTCACAACGGTACTTGTGCGCTACAAAAATCCAAAGCGAGTCTCAGACTTGCTTCTTGAAGTCCACAATTGCCTACAGGACTGGAGGCTAAAAGCAAGTGCCGCTAAATCAGCCCAAATAACATTCACTGTTCGTCAGGGTAACTGTCCGCAATCAGACCGAGGTGGCAGCTTAAGCGCTTATTTTTGGGCAAAAAAGGAACACCGGGATTTCTGCACAGGAGGGAGCCGTTTACAAACCGTAAGTTAGAGGGTTTTCCTTTTAAGGGTGCATCTGGTTCTCCCACTTCTAGTAACAGAGACGGCGCGCGGTCCAGGACCAGTCAGTGGTATCCGGGGGTATTTCCGTACAGAAAAAAGGGTAATTCGCAAGTAAAAGTCGGAGAAAATATCTAACCGCGACGTGTGTGAACCTTTTTGTTTTTTTTTTTGTACCCTCGAATATCACCTTCTGGTGGTTATGTTGGACTCCAACCGACTGAAAACCGCACACCGTTTTAGATATTAGAAGCCGGGGAATCAGGTGCACCCTCGGAAGGAAATCCCTGGAACCCCGACGTCCCTCGGGCCACCTATGGTTTGTAGATGGCCCCCTCCTGTGTAGGAATCCTGTTGCTCCTTTTCTATTTTAAAAAGGAGCCCAAGCTATCCCGGCTTGCTTCTGCTAGGGAGGTCCTCACCTGTCGGGTGACAGGTTTATCGTTATCGTATCGTTTGGCGATCTCCGGCGCCCGAGTAGTCTGCGGTACCTGGTCCGATCCCGGGCCTGGCGGCCAGGAAGTGTTCTAAGCCTCGCACGGTCCCGCTCCGCCATCTCCTTCGCAAGCATAACTGGCTCGCAGAAAAAAACGGCAGAGTTCTACGCGCTCTCGCTACGCAACATGGCTGCAATAATGTTACCAAGCGAGAGAACCCCCCACTCCGATGGTCGCCTCGACTCGCCCTACTCCGGACATTCTGCCAGCGTGTAGAATGCCATGTCTACGGTCTGGTCATCGCATTGGTGGCACTTAGGCGTTGGCTCCTTGCGGATCAGACACAAGTGCTCTTCGAAGCATCCTTTCCCAGTGATCACCTGTGTCTTGAGTATGAGAGTGTCCCGTGATACCTCTCGAGCCAATCCTCCATAATGGGTCTTACCGCCGCAATAACGGCGTGCCCAGCACTCGGTAGTCCAAGTCGTTCCTTCCATTCCTCCACAAGGACCTGGTGGAATTGAAATTTCTGGTCTTCGGTTTCTCGAGTCAGACTTCGGAAATGGTGTCCCATCGGCCTTTGGGTGCGAGCCCAAAGTGGGCATACATATGGACCGGTGGAAAAACCATAACAAAGCAAAATGAGATGATATATCTATGCGGCACAAAAACCTGTAGGTACTGGATGCTAGGACGAAACTACAAATTATTACTGGACAACAAACTTCTGATATATCAGACGATAATTAAACCTGGATGTACGGCATACACTTGTGGGAATCCGCAAAAGACTCCAATATAAACGTCATATACATTCCTTCTGACTGAATGGGCATGTCAGCTGATCATAAAAAACTACATAAAACGACTCAGACGATTTACTATCTTAGGACTATGATGAGTAGTTCTCCTCGCTAGAGAGCACGCTCTGATCGTCACTGCGCTCGAACATCGCATAGCATAGGACTGATGACGATTGCCGATCTTACAACACAAAAATTAAATCTGTTTTTGTCCATAGTCGATCTTAGTCACGTTTTTACGGGTCTGAGAGTGCTTTATATATAATCGAGAGAATAAGATAGTACGACCGTCAACATCTAGGGGGGGGCAGCTGCCCTCCCCTGCCCTACCCTCGGTACGCCCATGATGACGTGTATTATCAGATTTATATCATCGTTCCCGCTCATTAGTTCAAATGAAATGATGATTCCCGGGCTTTTTGTTACTTGCGTCCCTTTTTACGAAATCACTTGCACAGATCGTAGCAAAATGGTAAAAAGATGTTATACATCAAAACACTTAATATCTTGACGTTACTGTGACTCATTCTTTATTTACTAGTTATTTCTTATAATCATAAATAATGTAGCGGTATTTACAAATAGTTAATAACATCCCAAGATGAACAAAAGAAAGGAACTCCAGTGATGTTTATCGTGACTATTAATAAAAACATTTGCATAAATTGACGTAAAATCCCGCGTAAAATTTACTTTTCTCGAAGCCAGTCTTTTCCCCGTCCTCGACTGCTTGCTACCCTAGCGTCAACAACTACACTTATAACAGTCTAACAATAACAACAAGTACATGAAGTTTAGTTAGCGGATTGTGGCGTAGCTAAGTATTTTAGAGCTTTACTATAAAGCAATTATATAAAACTTTGAGACTAGAGTCATCTCCGGTTAGAACTGTAGACGAGAAACTCGATGATTTAGTTAAGTTAGTTTAATAACAGTACTCATTAGAAGTTAAGATTGTTTGCCTGATTACTAAAATGGTTTTCCGCAAGAGAGAGTAGATAAGTAATATTTGTTACTATAATTTCAGGACGGGTTTAGGAAAGACATTCTTTTATAATTTCGACACAATGTAATATATACATATTATGTGTTTACATTCCATTTTATTTCACAACACAAGGTCTGTTGTAAATAAATACCGCTCTCATACAAAAATATAAATCATTAGTATGATTTTAAATATATCTATTTTCAAGGAAGAGCATGAAAAGTATGTCAGATAGACCTGGTGATAAATGCTAGGTAAACGCGTTAGTACATAAACGTCTTAAAAACCTTTGTTAAACGTTCCAGTAAGGGCGCATAGATCTATTATCTTTGTGTGACTTACACCTTTAAAATCTTGCAACGCGTCTACACTGCAGGTAATAGCAAGTGAAAGTGCAAGCATGAGACACAACACAGACATAACAGCACACAAACATACACAAGTACATAATTGACTTAGTGGCACGACGAGACGTGAGACGGACAAGTCACGTGTTGAAGCTCGGCACGAGACGACCGTACGACGATAATCCATTTCTTTATTTACATTTGAAACTAAGCACAAATGGATTTTTAAACTCGTGATAAATATTAAAGTATCAGTATTATTTTACCTTTTAATTTAACCTTTAAATTGCTATGGACACAGTCTAATTGATGGTAGGTATATGATCTTTGTTGATTGCGTAAATTCCAGATTTAAAAGCGTGATATATATAAAATAAATCTACTGTTGTTGTTGTTGAAGATTTTTAAAGTGAGATAAACCGAAAAATTTTCGATAGATTTTTGCCACCGAACTCAAATGTAATTTACATTTGAGTTCGGTGGATAAGTAATAATATAGACGTTTTGCTGTCGCATAGTGGTGTGACGTGCCGAGCTTACATTATACACTATTCGATAGAAGCGAGCACAACGCGGTACGAATATTTGTTACATTTTGTGTCGGCGAGATTTGATTTTAAATAGCTACTTTATTACTGTTAAAAACTTTAGTTTACAATAGTTAAAATTTGAGCACTTAAACTACATTTTTAATTTTTGTTTAATAAGGCTTAAAAGTCATTACAAGAAATGACCTTTATAGCTTTTTTTTTTATTTAAAATTATCTGTATAATTATGACGCCATTTAAAAATGTTTTAAAATCAAATCTCGCACGACACAATTATTCTTTTAATAGACATTTACTTTCTTTATATGTTAGTTAGTAATTATATTATACTAGGAGAGAATACGAGTAGTAAGAGAAAGAATAGTATCGGAAGGTAGATGAAACACAGAAAGGCAACGAGCTTGTTAAGAAGGGAAAATGTACTTGCGTCCATAAAGATAATAATCTATCAACTATCAAAATTTCATCAATATTATAAAGACGAATGTTTGTGAAGATATGTAAACGTTTGTTATTATTTTACGCAAAACCTACTGAACCCATTTTTAAAAAATCTTTAAGATAAGTTCATATAAACTAAAGTTCATATATGAAAATAATACTGCCTCGGTGGCGCAGTGGTAGTGAATGCGACTACTGTGCTTGAGGTCTCGGGTTCAAATCCTGGGTCGGACCAAATGTTTGTGTAAATCTTTAAATATTTGTTTCGGAGTTTGGGTGTTTTCTATGTATAATATGTGTGTATTTACAAAAAAATAGTATATAAGTATTTATATCAGTTGTCTAGTACCCATAACACAAGCTCTGCTTAGCTTGGGACTAGATGGCGTTGTGTGTTAGATGTCCGAAGTATTTAAATACATTGGCTGCTATTTACAGTGATAACCCACATACATGCGGGCCGAGCCGGAGGCAATAGCTAGTACTCTATAAAGAGGATTGTAAACAACTTTAAAGTTCCGGAATCATACACACAATGAATGGGACCGACTGGAATAATATCAAAATCTCATTGAGAAGCGGTGTTTAGGCAATCATTAGGTGACCCCGAGCTCATAAAAAATACCTACAGCCATTAACTATATTCAGGTCTCACATAAAAAGGTTACTTTCATTATTAAATAATTAAATCGATAGATAGGACCACCTCTAAGGACGCAATAAGACAGTTGGGAAAGAAGATTTTAAACTCTTTTCTCTATTATAACACGTATATCATTCTTTCATTCTGTATATTCTAAGGCTCCTCTGATATGTGTACAGGCTGTATACAAAAATAAACCGCTCTACACTTAAGCAACAACTTTATATACCAATATTTAGTACTATATACTTATTACACTTACATCACTTTTGCAGAATGTTATTTTTCTTTGTTTACGTCTAATATTGTAATTATCATCGATAATACTGTGTCAGGTGTCCCTATTTATTACCATATTTTTACCATATTTTCTAAGACAACTCACGCATTAAGGATATACGTCCTGTGTTGCGAAAGATTTTGCAAACATACGTGAAACGGACACAAAGAACACCCAGAATCAGAACTTACAATTTGTGGATAACATAAAGTTATTGTTAGCTTTAATTTAACATTCATAAATGTTATCGAGTATCAATCTATACTAATCTATACTAATATTGGAAAGCTGAAGAGTTTGCTTGTTTGTTTGCACGAGCTAATCTCAAGAACCGTTGGTCCGATTTGAAAAATTCTTTCAGTGTTGGATAGTCCATTTATCGAGGAAGGCTATAGGCTATATCATCACGCTAATACTAATAGGAGCGGAGCACCAATGAAGAATGATTCAAAAACGGGGGAAAAATTTCACGCTACTGGCAATAGAAGACGTAAACGAGGTTGCGAGGATCAGCTAGTATATAAATAAAGTGTAAAATTTCATACATTAAAAACAAACAACAGCATTATCAATGACAGTTACACATCGAGAACAATCAATCGCTTCATTGCCTTCAAGTGTCAGAGGACAAATATTATACCGTACAATCGCTACTGTATTGTCATATATCATAACTGTGAACAAAGCAGTGTACTTAGGCTACTAATGAGGGTGACCCTCCCCCTTCCCACTCCAATCTGAATCCACTTCTGCCCACATAAGCTTACCATATACCACTACATAATGCCTTATAATATTATTACTCAATATCATTGCACCAGTCTCCATACGATATATATATATTTAACTATATATGTACACTTATCATAAATACCCTAATTTAAAAACAAGTAAACTGTAAACATAAGAATCACAGCGTTTAAAATCACAAAAGAAAAAAATACATACACATTTAATATTACAATGTTTAGTGTCTTAATTACATGAGATCCTTGTTACAAAAATATCGTCTAAAATATAGCAAAATATATATAATTAAAAATATACTATCACTATAGCTAGCAACATTAACAATATTGAACGGTAAGCAATAAGTTTCCTAAAAATGTTTTTATCAGATATAGGGGTTGCCATAAAGATATTATTTTTAAAAGTGGTAACACTGCACGGACTAAAAAATGTACATCACTAACTTTTGAAAATCTAGCTGCAAGCTACAGTAATAAAGCTAGAATCCATCACTCAGTAACAATAGTTCAAAAAAGGTCTTTCACGGCAAATACTTGCAGCAGTTTGACTAAAGGTGGCAGTGTTGCCACTCTTAATAAATTATTACAAAATAAATCGTCCGTGTCAGACTTACGGCAAATATATGTAAATGTATAAAAAGTAAATGCAAGCATCAGTTCTTAGAAATAAACATGAATGGTTATTGACGTGAACACTACGTCTTATTTATTAAATGGCAACCACCACTACGGTTAAACACGTTACGCTTATAAAACTAGAAATGATCTCTCTCAATGATTAGGATAAGCTTAATAATAGCTATTTACCGCATGTTAGTCAAAAGTCGCACATTTATTAAGTTAAAAAAAACCCGAGAACTTCCAATGTTAAGTGTGCAGAAAAACTATTTTTAGAATGTCATTAAAAAAGGAAAACGAATTCTAATTTCAAATTCATCTGTTATTTAGTCCACATGTATCGTTTGAAAACCTCTCAACATCGGTAATTGACATATGTACATTAATAGTATAATTGAAAATTGGCGGCAACTTTTGAGAAACATTAGGTGTTAGCTAATAAACCCAGTTATCCTATCGCTCCGATTGACAACGAAACGTTATTCACGCGTTTTGATATGTCCGTCTACCCTAGCGTTGAGGAGCAATACAGTTATGATTATTAACTTGGACGACATCTAGCTGCTGTTATTATGTAATAAAATTAAAATCTGCTCCTGTCCAGTCCTCTCAAAAAAGTTAATTCAGACTTCATGTGAATGACAATATCAAAGCAATATTTTTGTATTTAGTGAGCGCAAGGATCTCGACAGTATAATACATAATGTAGTTTGACAGACTTTCTATCAATATTGATAATGATTTTGACAGATCTGTCACAATGTATTTATAAAAAAAAAATTGTGACAAGTATGCCAAAATTTTGACAAAGAATTTTTAGATACTTTCTTTTAATGGCAATACTGTCCAAATCCTTCTATTTTTAATGATTAACCATCTACTCACTGTTTCGCTTACAATCAAGACAATAGCCCGGAATCGGTGCGATAGAATATCCTAAGGTTGAGTATTGACGAGAATCAAACTCGTCTCGGCTTTCCAGGCCCTGGACACTCCGTTGACTTGATGATGGAGGACGCCACTGGTTCGCGTGGCCTGATGGGATCCATCTCCATGAAGCCAGGGTTCAGGATTATGTTAGGCACTAACTCCATTACATCCTGATCCTCTATATAATCTTTAGGATGAATGTGAGGTAAGGATAGCGAGGTTAGGTTAGTAATACATACCGTCACCATGTGTGTGTTTTTGTTTTGTTAGTGTGCGGCCCCGCAGTCCAAGCGTGCGTTCCAAGCGAGTGCGATAGAGGGGAGAGAAGAAAAAATTTGGAATGAATAAAAAATTGGCAAATACTGGCTTTTCGTTCTCAAAAGATTATGCGAGCCAAAAGACATGCGGATAGATCAGAGAGGAAATTCGCTCTTCAGAATTTAGAATAAGAGCGAGTTTCTATTGTCTACGTCGCAGCGGAACTGACGAATAGTAAGTTATCGCCATATTTAGGACAAATTTCACACTATCAAAGAAGCTTTTGAACTAAACAAGCAGTATGAAATTCACCTTCAGATAGTTAAATTGCACTCGAGCGCTATGCCAAGCCTTTAAAAATCGACTAAAATGTTTTAACACTAAGTTTCTATTTTTAAAAGCTTTTAAAATGTAAAATGGCATAACAGCTCTATCTTATTCTTAATTTAAAGTTATAATTGCACTAAGGAATTTTATATCTTCTATTTATGAATGCTAAGATACAAGAATGCTTATTATGGCTTAAAATGAGCCATGAAAATATCTGTTATAATAAATTATGTTATAATACTAATACCTTTATGGCTCAATATTATATATATTTATATGTACCTTTGTAAGGAATATATCCAATGCGAGTCACACAATTGATAAATGCTACAAGTATCAAGATTGAAGTTGAAATGTACATTTTTGACATTTGTATATTTAAATATTTCGACGGTGACAGATAACTTCTGGTTAGCTTATATGACAGATAATATGACGTATCTTCCATATAAAGCTGTTAGATAAGCTCTCCGGAACATATCTGTAACCAGTGAAACATGCCCTAAATATTTTGTTTGTATTTAATGTTATTCTGTCTCTGTTACAATTGTAATACTAAATATAAGTTAAAAGTGCATTTTATGCGAAAATGAAAGTATTTTATTGCTTTTTTTAAATTCTCTTAAAGTTATAATTTTTAAGCAAGTAGTTGTAAGCCGTAGATATAAAACAGTGGTCCTATATGTTGAAGTGGTCCTGATTTCTAAGAAAGTTTTTTAAATATTTTTTTCTCAATTGAGTAGTCTAACACAGTGACGTCACAAGTTTGTATTTAGTACATTTTATATTTATAGTTTATAAATAAGTTACAAGGTTATTATTTTTATTCTATTTAAGACTATTTTATAGGAATGATTATATTAGAAAACAGTTTTTAATTGAATCAAATATTTGATTGAAACTTTGGTCTAGTAAGTGTTCCCGAGTACTAAGCCAGCCATCGTGGGTTTGATTCCAACCAGGGACAAACAATAGGGTAGTTGATTGTATCATAAATAAAACCTATATTATATCTTCTTATTATTATTTTCTTTTTATTATATAGGGGGCAAACGAGCAGACGTATCACCTGATGGTAAGCGACTACCGCCGCCCATGGACACCCGCAACACCAGAGGCGTCACAAGTGCGTTGCCGGCCTTTTAGGAAGGAGTACGCTCTTTTCTTGAAGGTTTGAAGGTCGTATTGGTCCGGGAACACCGCAGGCGACAGCTCATTCCACAGTTTTGCTGTGCGTGGCAGAAAATTTCGGGAAAATCGCACAGTTGTGGACTGCCAACCATCTAGATGATGGGGATGAAATTTCTGTCGCGTAGGACGATGGCGGAAAGATGCGGCAGGGATCAATCCGAACAATTCCTCGGAGCACTCCCCATGGTAAATGCGATAGAAGATGCACAGTGAAGCCACATCTCTACGCAGCGCCAGAGAGTCTAGCCGAATTTTTAAAACGCATGTTACAAAACATCTCGGAAAATATTAATATAACATCTTTTCATTTCTATAATAAATTTTAATCAAATAAACATTGAATTATATTGCTCAATTGAGTAGTCTAAAATAGTGACGTCACAAGTTTGTATTTAGTACATTTATATACAAAATTATCGTTTGACGGATGATAAAAAGTAACCATTTTGAATAAGGTGTTATCTACCCTATTGTACGATTAAGACGATCATTTGTATCTGGCGTCATTTATTTTTAAAAAGACGTTTATTAAAATTCTGGTTACCATAATGAGGAGTCTCTATAATTTATGATTATACAGTCGTTTGACATGAAGTGTCTGAATTTAATATTACTGATATATATAGTTAAATATTACACACATATAATCTTGGCAAGAATATATATGTATATATATATATATATATATATTGGACTGCCTCGGTGGCGCGAGTGGTAGCGTAAGCGACTGCTGTGCTTAAGGTCTCGGGTTCGATTCCCGGGTCGGACCAAATGTTTGTATGATCTGCAAATATTTGTTTCGAAGTTTGGGTGTTTTCTATGTATAATATGTATGTATTTACAAAAAAAAAGTATATAAGTATTTATATCAGTTGTCTAGTACCCATAACACAAGCTCTGCTTAGCTTGGGACTAGACGGCGTTGTGTGTTAAATTGTCCGAAATATTTATTATTTATTATTATTATATATTAATATAGTTTGTTGAGCGAATAAAGCTTCATAATATTTCTAGTATGTACTACACTTTATTTTAATAATAAATTTAAATATTTTAAAACTGTCTATGATCTACTTATTGATTTTGAACTTATAAAGTACTAATTTTTAAAACTTACCTATTCCATTAAAATAGTTTAATAACTATTGAGTTTATTATTTTTTCTTATTTCTAATCAAATCAACTTGTGGAAGCGCATATTATTACTTCAACTAATACTAAAAGAGTTGTAAGAAATATTGATATCGAAGCAATTTTTGTGATTGATTTTTATTTATATTGCTTTTAACTAGTAATTACTTTTATATTGGCTTGTTTTAATATAGCTATTAATAAAAGTGTACATAATTATTTTTGGAAGCTAAAGACATTGTCAAAGACAAATATTTGATTCAAAATGAAAAATTCAAGATTAAAACTAGTAACTAATATTTTTTTTAATATAGGAATAATAGCGATTAACAGG
This sequence comes from Spilarctia lutea, assembly GCA_916048165.1. Taxonomy (NCBI): domain Eukaryota; kingdom Metazoa; phylum Arthropoda; class Insecta; order Lepidoptera; family Erebidae; genus Spilarctia; species Spilarctia lutea. The sequence continues at coordinate 2,120,287 of OU696480.1, forward strand.
TATTACATACCTGATATTTAAACCAGGTATCAATGGCCGTGGTCACAGGCTACCTGGTTTGTTTACTTCTATTGATGTAATTGACGTTCTGTAGTTTTCATTGGTCCGTACGTACTATGTTTTGTTATTAGGAAGTGTCTCAGTATAATCTACCGATATATAGCTATACATACAAAAATTTATCGTGGTTAAGATTTCTATTTACAATAAAAAATATATTTTAATGCCATCTAACGGGTAGACACTGAACTACGGATGATATTGAAGTAACTATACCGCGCAATGAAAGTTCTCGACCAGTGATGGATATACCTTCCCGACAGCGATGCGACAATTCAATATCACCTCGCTTGATTAGAGATTTTGCCCTTTATTAGTCCCCTCTCTGTAGTAGTAATTTACAAATTTATTGGAACGCAGTTCCTAATCGCGAGTTGCGAAAGGGGCCTAGACGGAAAAAATTAAGACGAAAAGTTGTAACGACACTTTTTGCTATAGTAAGCTATTGTAAGCCGTGCGTCGTGCGCATGTTTCTCTGTCTGTCTCTCTCTCTCTTATAGACAGCAAGCCAGATATTGTCGTTTCGTCTTTCTATTTCGCAGTGTGGTGTCGCGACGATTATTTTTGTAGAACACTCAACACAAATACAGGTTTTTTGTACATAATAAAAAATAATAACAATATTACAATTCCTTCACTAATTATCGATTAATTAGTGAAGGAATTGTAATATTGTTTTTTATTTATTATTAATAATTAACTTCGTTCCATCCGGGTGTCCCTTGACACCTCTCAAGTTTTTTTTTAATTTTATGTAGTGTTAGTAGTAATGTGAACTGGTAACCTTTAAAATTTTCATCATTTGTCATCAAGTATTTATATAAAATTATGAGAAACCACTTGTGACGCCTCTGGTGTTGCGGGGATACCCGTCCATGTGCGGGGGTAATCCCTTACCACCAGGTGTTATGTCTGCTCGTTTGCCCCTATACCATTAAAAAAAATTAAGATAAATTGAGTAAAAAATTGAATAGTGTAAAATAACAGGTAGTAAATTCGATTTGAAGTGGATAAATATACTGAGCACACACTTCCCAATAACCTATCATAATTCTAATAGTAATAGATTAAAACAGATATAATTACAGCAAATAGGTAACTATTTAAAGCGAGATTCAATTGATTGCTTTTTGGTATTAATTGTAAATAGTTATTCATTATTAATAATTATTAATTTTAGCTATTTACTGAGCACCAATCGCGTAGCGTAGAAACTTCGTAATTATATTTTTGTACATTGTATTTTATTTTTTTATAAAAATCTATGTCAAATAGTATTTGAAATTAGTCCCTAATGATTTAATTTAATAAATCTAATTATATCTATACAAAATTTAAATTGGAAGATTTTTGTTTTAAAATTTATAATTTAGTAAATTGGCACTGTTGCGAATTGCTACCAACTTTACATTTAATAAAATTTTATCTATTATTTGAAGCGGTGCGAAGTTTTAGTATAGTGCGTTTAAAGTTTTAATAAAATATATTAAATATATTTATTATGTCTTTGTTTATATTTAAAAGCGTATCAATTATTGCAACCTTATTATTAAACACCTATTTTACGATTTACTTCAATCATATTATTATTAACACCAAATTATTTTTCAAGTGTTACTAAATGCTACCAAAATGCAAGCTATCGGCAAGTTTGTCTTTACATAAACTTGTATTTTAAACTTCACAAAAAAGATCACAATGGAAAAACAAAATAATTGGTTGTCAACACTGACAACCAATTACTATTATTTATAAATAAATGAAAGTAAATACATCCCTATTCAACTAATAATTATCGACCCAAATACCGTACTATATTAATCCACTAATAGAGAGAGATTCTACCTAATATTATTGTTCTTTTTATCGGGTGAAGTATTAGGTAGGTACACCAAATACTTTCCCGCCACAAACTTTCAATCTTTGCCTTTTTATCAAAGCTAGTGGCTAAGCGTTCCGAATTTTCAAAATGTTTATGATCAATCGTAATTTCTGGATGACCGATTAACAAAAGGCACAAATTTGTAAATAATCTAAAAAGATATAAAATCGATCGTCCTTAAACAGCCAAATTAAATAAACAAACACGTTTAACGATCGATTAAATATCTATCGATCACCCGAGTACTCGATCAACCGATCGCGTGTCCAGGCTAATACCACAAGAAGTAGAGCCTAGGTAGTGGCGTGTGCTATGGCGTGGGCTCACCATTCCGTCGCCACTCGCGGCAGAGGACTGCGCAAGTGCCGGCTGCCAACACCACGAGGGTTCCCATCACGACACATACTGCAGCGACCCACGTGCGTGTGTCGAAGGACTCTGCGCCCTCGAAGAAGTGTTTGTATAGTTCTGGAAAGTTTTGCAGGAGGATTATTACCTTGTTGATGATAAATTATTATTAAATATATTAGATATTGACTGCCTCGGTGGCTCAGTGGTGGCGATTCCCGGGTCGGACCAAATGTTCGTGTGATCTGCAAATATTTGTTTCGAAGTTTGGGTGTGTTTCTATGTATTTATATCAGTTGTCTAGTACACATAACTCAAGCTCTGCTTAGCTTGGGAATAGACGGCGTTGTCTGTTTATATGTCAACCTTGATTTTCTATGTTTCCGTTAGAGGCTACTGAATTACAAGTAAAATCCACTTTTGAAATTTTTCCCTTAAACCGTTCACTTTACACAATGACTGCGCACTTTTGTTGTGTCAGAAATCTACAACGTGTACGTGTTTGTTTCTATAGCAAAAAGAACACGATACTTTAAGAGCTATATGTCGCTGGGTATATAAATAAGAACAGAAATTGCCTTTAAAACTCACCAGCCTCCTGATCGCTGTACAGCGTGGTGGCAAGCACCTCCACCGGTGGGCCTGGCCCCAGCATGTTAGTAGCCCACACTCTGAACCAGTAGGACGCATTAGTGTCCAGATGGTACACGTCTATTTGACGCTGGAATTGTCAAGACAGTAAATTAGTTGTAACAATAGACTTAAACATACATACTACGACGTGAAACAGTTTTAAAATAAGAAATTTATTTGACACATCTCGCACTCGGCCATCTAACTGAACTAGGATGAGCGTGTAATACTGATTCATTCCAGTATTTAATCCCATCTGGTCTAAAAATAGGCAGAACCTGGAGTCTAGTATCAAAACTGCCGATAAGCCACCCGAGATCCCTCAATATTTGTGGGTAGGAGTATAACCTCTGGCTAGCAGGCAGTCAGTCAGAATAACATTGGTCAGAGTATGGAATACAGTCTTTAATTGTACACCAGTTTTTGTTGATTGAAATAATGTAATGTCTAAAATATCTCAATAAATATTAACAAATGAGGGTCTAATACGAATGAAAGAAATGACTTCAGATCAAAATCAATATCATTAAGATGCTCAACTCTTCCAGTCTAAATGAGTTGCGAAAAATCTGTGGTTGTTTGCAGTTTGATAACGAGTTCACTGCGATCAGGCGTATGGTTTGGTGTTTAAATTAGTTTCAGACAATTGGGAGAGTTTTATTCATTTTTATTACATACATCTTTGCGATAATACGAGACTGAAAAATATTTGTTAAGGGCCCTTTACATAATGTTTTTTTTTTTTTTTTTTATTGAATAGTTGGCAAACGAGCAGACGTATCACCTGATGGTAAGCGATTACCGCCGCCCATGGACACTCGCAACATCAAAGGCGTCACAAGTGCGTTGCCGACCTTTGGGGGATGGGAAAGGGGATGATGGGAGGGGTTGGGGTATGGGCCTCCGGTATCCTCACTCACTCGGTGAAACACAGCGCAAACGCTATTTCACACCCGTTTTCTGTGAGGCCGTGGTATCACTCCGGTCGAGCTGACCCATTCATGACGAAGCATAGCTCTCCCACGGTATGGCCCAAAGTTGTCATTTAATGTTCTTTATTACTATTGGTTTACTTGGTGTTTTATATTTTTCCAACTGGTCATGCATATCTAATTTATAAAGATTTGGTGTGCTTTATAACATTTGCCATAACTCTTGACCGAATCTCCAGCAATAGATTCCTGCCTTCATGGATATCCTCTATCGGAACTTCAAGTATTTATAGTTTGTTGACATAGATTCGTTATTTAACACCAAAAAAGGAATGCTTGCTATCCACAGTAGTCAGTTGACTAGCGGTATTTTAGATAAACGAGTCAAGCATCAAAGTTCATGTTGTTCTCAATAATATAACAAGACACTTACCGAATTAGGACTGATATGGTTGGGGCTAATAGGCCGCCATGGCTCCAGGGAGCCGTTAACTGGTGCCGCAGAACGGTACTGTGCTGTGAAGTCTATGATTGGATGTCCACCGTCTCCAGCCACGTTCCATAGTATTAAAGCCAGGATCGTGGAGGCGTGGACTGTCACGTTGACTAAAGGTGGAGGCTCCGCTGTATACAGGGAAACAAGATTTTTGATTTGGAATCGTCGAAAAATAAAGAGAGGCAAAAAGTATGATAAAGATCATGAAAGGAAACTAATAAATGAATAAGAATGACATAATGTTAATGTTAAGTTACGTGATCCAGACATAATATTAGCCAACAACATAAAAGAATAAAGTTGTTAGCGATTGTAGAAGGCAAATCGACGTGAAACACTTGTATCTTGGCCATGGGGCTATCTAGTAGCATACATGTCATGATTTCAACACTTTTACAAGTGTGGTATGCGACCACAATTTTATTTAGAATGTGTAACAATAGGAAATAAACACAAAACCAAAACCGACTTCAAGAACTGTATCAAATTGAAATGGAATACGAAAAGCACCAGATTTAAAATAAAAAAAATCATCAAAATCAGTTCACCCAATCGAAAGTTCTAAGGTAACAAGCATAAAAAAAATACAGTCGAATTGAGAACATCCTCCTTTTTGAAGTCGATTAAAAAGTAACCGAGTTATGCATCAAAGAAGAGGGACTGTTTGGTTTACATGGAGTATAAATGTAAACAAACTTCCCATAAATTATTATCTCTAAGCAAATTCAATTATTTTTAAATTACAAAGCAAATTACTGCGCTGTCAGATTGTTATTATAAAGTTTGATCCATGGAATCTAATTTTAAATATTTTGTGCTGTAGTATCTGAAGTTGTATTACCATTAATTCTCCACATTTTCACCTGTTTTTTTTAGTAATAACCGTTTTTTTAATTTCAATACAATACAATATATTTATTTGCATGAATATGGTAGGTACAAAGTTCTTCAAACATACATTAGTAATCACTGCATACTCGGCCACAAGTGGAGTACAAACTTAAAAAAAAAGAACCATATTGTCTTAATTTAGAGGCTATCATTTAAAAAAATCATTTCACAGAGTAGTTATTTTAGGTTCTTCTTAAAATAACTTATATTCAACTGATTATATCCTTCAGGAAGATTATTAAATATGTTTAGAGCTAAACATAAAATAATCTTCTACATGAGAGATCTGTTAGATCTGCGTATAAATATATCTATAGTATCTTCACTTTCTTAATGGGATAGGGAGCAAACGAGCAGACGGATCGCCTGATGGTAAGCGATTACCGCCGCCCATGGACACTCGCAGCCAGAGGCGTCACAAGTGCGTTGCCGGCTTTTGAGGGATGAGGAGGGGGTTGAGGGGAGGGGTTGGGTATGGCCCTCCTTTATCTTCATTCACTCAGTGAAACACAGCGCAAGCGCTGTTTCACACTGGTTTTCTGTGAGGCCGTGGTATCACTCCGGTCGAGCCCGCCCATTCATGTCGAAGCGTGGCTCTCCCACGGCTACTACGGCTTTACTGCGTACGACAGTGTCCGATAAAGTAGGAAATAAATGAGGATGCCTCTTTACAAATAATGCGACCTCAAAAGACCTCCTGGTGGAAAGCATGAGCAGAATCCAAGAATAGTGGTCACCAGACAACGCAACAATGCAGCATGGTGACCCACACTATGGCGGTCTATTGATTATTATGATATTAAATAAATCAACATTTCGAACATCTAACACACAATGCCATCGAGTCCCTAAACTAAGCAGAGCTTGTGTTTTTTTTTCCTGGTGGGTACTAGACAACTGATATAAATACTTATATACTTTCATTATACATAGAATACACCCAAACTCCGAAACAAATATTCCGACCCAGGAATCGAACCCGAGATCTCAAGCACAGCAGTCGCCACCGAGGCAGTCGAGTATGTAAAATAAACTAAACTTAAATCACTAAAAATAACATTTGTTTTGGAGATCGTTTTTTGTTTTTTCGAAAGACGGTCCCCATTTCATGTCATCCACATTTTATATATTTTTTATCATTAATTTCATCACGACGACGACTTGAAGACTTGAAGACTTGATAATTGAAGACTATAAATACTTGTCATTGGCAGAAATAGCTGATCCGAGTGATCCGGCTAGTTGCCATTCATCATCAAAAAAAAAACATTTGTTTTGTAAAATGACGCTTTAAATTTCCAAATATTTACTAAAAATAGTTGAAAAATATGTTGACAATCACTTAAAAAAATCAGTAAAATTTTAGCAAGCTTAGAATTCTGTTTGATAATTTTTTGTTTAGTGATGAAACAACAGTATCAGCACTATCGAAGTTGACCCAACCAAATACATAAAATTATAAAAAACTAATTTTCTTTATATGTAGTATTTAATGTGCGACGCAATGGATTTATGAAACGGACTCTAAACACAAGTGATCTTTGTGACTTACGACAGTTTCACGACCATTAAGCAGGATTAATGGCACTGTCATAAAATGTTTGAAATTACCCATAAATTCTGTGACACTTTTCTTAGGTTAGAATTTGCTCTGCTGTTTTAGGAAAATGTTGCTTGCTAGGCAAATGCTAGTTAATGATGTTTTAGGCCAGATGTAGTGAAGATTTTTGAAAGACGGTTTGCAGTAAACGGATGCGGGACGCTGAGGATCCAACCAATGTTAAACGGACTATAAGAACAACCAGACTTAGGACCACAATTTGCCATCATCATATTGTTGTTAGGGATATAGCTCACAACTCGGTATAGCACTAAGCGACCGTTTGAACCAAATCAAGTCAAGTTCAATTTGGTGTAAATTTTAACCCTGTATACCATATATATAGAGTACCTTTAAGTTATTTTGTGTTTCATACATATTTAGTATTCTCTCCTGAAATTTTGAAGGTAGTAGTGCCACGCTGATTTCAGCCTGGTTTTGCCGGCTCGACTGAGGTGAAAAATCAACTTAAAATAACTGCGTTACCAGATGATATGAATGATACAGAAGCACACTAGGCCGCCATGGATCGCCATGCTGCATTGTCTGCATTGATTATGGTGAACATCACTTCTGGATTCTGCTTATGCATCATGCTTATTCCATCAGGCTGATTAGAGTCATAATGGCAAGGCAAACATAAAAATAATAGTTTCAACGTTTTTGATTATTTAAAACATTAAATGTTTGTTGTTCGCTACACATGGTATGTCGTACAGACAATTAATTGGCGATTAAATTATATTTGACATTTAAAAGGTATGCAGACTGTCTTCCGGGTTGATAGTCGCAACTAAGTAGTAGGAATACACGCAGTAGTATTATCGTTCAACAAATCAAGAGTTTTGCAGCAAGGTTCAACAATATTGAGCAGTTGCTGTGACTATATCCAGTAACGGACCAGAATTTTATAAAAGTTAATTAATTAGCGTATGCGACTGCTGTGTTTGAGGTCTCGGGTTCGATTCCCGGGTCGGATCAAATGTTTGTATGATCTGTAAATATTTGTTTCGGAGTTTGGGTGTTTTCTATGTATAATATGTGTGTATATACAAAAAAAAGTATATATGTATTTATATCAGTTGTCTAGTACCCATAACACAAGCTCTACTTAGCTTGGAACTAGATGGCGTTGTGTGTAAGATGTCCGAAATATTTATTTATTTATTTTAATTAAGTTGCATACCTACTAGCTGCAAGCTGAGCATAAATGCGGACAACACCGCCTGGCGCAGCTAGTCCTGAATAAACATACTCGTATTTTGTAATATACGTAAGGATTATTTAAATGTTTAGTTACAAAAAATACAGAGAAACTTTTATAGAAAATATTATAATTATTACTTGATATAGCAAGTACAGAGAGATCATAGTTTCAATGAATATTATATCCCTATTATCAGATAAAGTCGGGCTTATTTAAGATGCGTCCAATTTTGTCCCACGGGTGTCGTTAACGTAATTTGGTCAGAGTTAGGGACTAAGGTACTATTTAAAGGTAGGTAAAAGGTTTTATATGTATATTAACATATTTATTACCTACTATCATATATATCAGACAATTATAATTTATGTAATCCTTAACAAAAGTCAAGTTGTTAGTGATCCTGTTCCCTAAATACTGAAGGATCAAGCGAAATTTATTTTCATTTCAGTTTCTATTTAAATGGACATTCAAGTCGAGGCCACATTCGTCGCGTCTTAGTAAATTTTATCGAATTTCGTTAATATGTACTATAACTATTGGCTGTAGTTTTGTTGCCGTGATTATTTCTTATTTCGTTATTCTATCCTCAAAATCTTTTTTTATGTATGGCTCTGACAAAATGACTCCACTCTGTCTGCATTATGATGCATTAGCAGAATCCAAGAGTGTTGGTCCCCATACTCATTGTGTATGCAAACAATGCAACAATACAGCAAGGTGACCTACACTATGATCGTCTATTAAGATGTTTCTGCAGCATGCTGCGGGCCTCCAGTCTCGCTCACCAACGAAACACAACAGCACGAACGCTTCAACTATCCTTTATTTTACTTCTTTTTATGAAATATTCAAAAATTATTTCTTGGTGCTGAGGTAATATAAACATATAATATAAAAAGCACTGTCAAATTTCAAGTATGTAGTTTCAGTAGTTTAGATTCTGCTTTAATTAATCAGTCAGTCAGTTAGAGCATGTAATTTTCTATGCACTTTTTATAGACGTACATACGGCATACGAAATATTTAGTCAGGTTTACATGTGTGTGTTCTAATGAGTGTATTCGTAATTACATGTAGAGAATGTTTAGGTACTTATTGCATTTATACGTAGTTTATGACGTCAAAAGGTTTCATAGAAGTCCTAAGATCGCGTGTTGCACGTAATGCAATACAAATGCCAGCTTTTAGCCTCTTATCCGCAATAATATCGCGACTATAAATAAAAAGTGTTGTTTACAAGTTCTTAATGGGTATAACATGTAACTGGTAATTCTGTTGTTGCTTCAACTAACTAAAGTTCCTCTAGAATTATTTTCTATTCCCTTATTTTATTGAAACGATAGATTGACGAACGATTAGATAACGCCTATTTTTAGTGTGACATAACTAATTTTAGTTATTCTTTGACATTTAAAACGTCGTGTGTCAGAATTAGAGATGATTAGTTTAGTTTAGAGTTTTTGAACAACAGATGAGCAATAACGTTTGATGGGTGACCTGATGGAAAACTAGTTCTGTCGCACATGGATACTTGAACCTCAGGAGTCACAAGAGTACGGTTTTATGAACCTTCTAGAATCAGGTTTTAGAGGGGTTTAGTCTGTAGTATTATCTAATAGTAAGTAACAAAGTCTACGGACATCTCCGACTTAAGAGTAACGAGTCCCCTGCCCCCCAGAAGCATGGGGTACCAGGGCTTCGGTAAAGTTACTCACTCGCTGGAGAGCAACTAAAGAATTGCCTTAACATCGGTGTTCTGAGATGCCGTGGTATTACTGCGGTCGAGCCAACAATTTGTGTTGAAGTCTGGCTCTCCCACAGCAATTCTCTTCGAAGAAAGAAAATAATTGTGTTAATTTGGTTCGTTTTAATTTTAATTCTTTTATATGAGCCTGCCAATGTGGCTCTAATATGTCTGATTAAAAGTAAGAGCAAAATCCAGAGTCAAAGCGCATGCAGACAATGCAATTATGGTGACAATTGAGACGCTTCTACATCTTCGGGGAAAATCTGCAAGACAGTCTATTGGTGCATGTAACGCAAAAAGCAGCGCAACTCCGAAGTTACGCTGCTTTTTACCTCCAAAATTCCAAAGTTCCAAAAGTAAAGTAAACCTCGTGGTTGACTTTACTTTTGGAACTTCTGGCGTACAGTTTTGCAAACGACTGCACTGTATTTATATAAGTATGTAACATTAACAGCTTACATAAATGACGCGTACCTCTGTTGACTATGTTGTCGTTCAAATATTTGTACAGTGGATGGCGTTTTAATGAAATTGTATCGATCTGTGAAATAGGCAGCCGTGACATTGCTGTTTTGTGTACTTAGGGTAAATAGTTCTACAACTCGATATAGGGGAGGTGTGGAAAGGTGCTGAGTTGCGTACTTTAAGATCTAGTTTTAGTAAACGTTAGATAGTCATTAGGATCAACTTGATTCTTTTTTTTCACATTTCTAACTGGCTTTTACACTAAATTTTCCCTTTTAAAACAGTACTAATGGTCGCGCAGTGGTCGACCATGATTAAATATGTATATTTTTAACTTTCTACACTTCTTCATGTAAATTTGAAATTTCATACATAATTTTGTTCGCATAATTTGCTTGTAAAGGATACAAGGGTGCTTCATGATTTTAATCTAAAATAGCTCGTGGTTGAGTGGTATTCGAGTAGATTAGCATTGCACATGTTGCAATACTAAGTATACCAAGTCAGGTCAACCTTTGAATGGGTGAACATTCTCCGTATTTTCGAGTACACCTTAAACCCTTTTGTCTCAGTTGGTTTAGCCCCAAAAAACTTCGATAAAACTAATTCTACATGATTTCAATATCGACCAGTATGGTTTGGACTGTGAGGGTCTGATGGATGTCGCTTCACTCTACAAACGACACTTTGTCAGATGGAAATTCAACCATGCACTAGTAGAATGAAAGTAGGTAGTAGTATTTTAAACTACCATTTTTTTACACGCGATTCCATCTAGTTCCAAGTTAAGCAGATCTCGTGTTATGGGTACTAGACAACTGATATAAATTCTTATATACTTTTTTTGTAAATATATACATATTATGCACAGAAAACACCTGAACTCCGAAACAAATATTTGTAGATCATACAAACATTTGGTCTGATTCGGGCATCGAAACCGAGACGACAAGCACAGCAGACGCATACGCTACCACTGTGCCACAGAGGTAGTCAGACCACTAAAAGTAATTCTTTTTTTTTATATATGGGCCTGCCAAAATGACCATACTCTGTTTTTTTTATAGAGGGCAAACGAGCAAACTTATCGCCTGATGGCGATTACCGCCGCCTATGGACACCCGCAACACCAGAGGCGTCACAAATACGTTGCCGGCCTTTGGGGGGATGGGGTAAGGGATGAGGTATGGGCCTCCGGTATCCTCACTCACTCGGTGAAACACAGCACAAGCGCTATTTCACACCGGTTTTCTGTGAGGCCGTGGTATCACTCCGGTCGAGCCGGCCCATTCATGCCGAAGCGTGGCTCTCCCACGGTGATGGAAAGCATAAGTAAAATCCAAGAGGTGGTCACCATACTCATTGTGAATGCAGACAATGCTACAATGCAGCATGGTGATTATGGTGACCCATATCAGGCATGGCAGTCTAGTGATACTTCTGCGTCATCACGAACGCTGACATTTTACGTTGATCTTCTGTTTATTACCTTGAAATTGTAAGTATTTAGGTATTTATTTCCCTACGCATAAAAAATATACGTCTCGAATGAGTGTTATATATATATAGTCGGCTATGTCCTCTGCTCTATGGGCAAAGTAGTAAATAACGGTACGTCATCACAGCTCTAGCCTCCACTATAATGTGACCTATCATGCACTGAAATATACGTTGGCAGAACTAGAAAAGAGAGTATTCAAGAGGTCTCCATAAAATGGCTACAATATAACAACGGTTATAAACCACCAATTTACTGCGACCTACCCCGCTCCGCCCACGATTGTCGTTACGTAGGGCAAAGGGGGATTTATGGTATTACAATAGAGGTTTATGTTGAATGGTCGTGAAGTAATGACCGTTATTACTCGGCCTTCGTGCTGATTGTTCATCTTCAGTGAACTGTTGTGATTGGGGTGACCAGGTATAAGATATTAGAATAAGGACGCTAAGTCTTAAGAATTAAATGTAGGTTGCCCGTTATGAGGTACATTGATACACACATGACACTCACAACCAGTGCACATATTTCCCTCCCACTACGATTCTGGGTTCTAACATTGTGTGGGTCACCATGCTGCATTGTCTGTATTTGCAATAAGGTGACCATCACTCTTGGAATATACATGCTTTCCATCAGGCAGATAAGAGTGACTTTTGCAGTTATTAAAAGAAAATGGTATTGTGCAGCAGTATAGTCTTATTAGTCTAAGTTATTACTGGATATCATGCTTTTTGACGAGGCTAAGGGCTGGAATAAGGGATGAACATTTGTAGGTATCGAACTTCGTATTTTTAAAGTTAAGACAGATGAAAACAATCACGCAGAAAAATCACCAAAAAACAAAAGCTTACTGGCTGCGAATAGTTCAAAATCGATCAGATTGCCGTGCAATGGAAGATTTATTTGTCCAGTAGTGGACTACTTAGGCCGATGATAATAATGACGATGACGGGAGACAAGACTTAGGGGCCATCCATAAAGTACGTCACGAATTTCATGATTTTTGAGCCCCCCCCCCGTCCTTGTCACAGGTGGTCACATTTCTGAGACCCCCCTCCCTAGTGTGATGTCACATGTTTTGCAATTTCGCATAGAAAAAATTATTAAATTAAAACAGCAGTTCCGAAATGAGTTTTATTTCCATTTAAATTAAGTACTTTTTTTATGAAATCAACACTTATAAATTCGGATCGAATACTGCATACGCAAAAAATCAGAACTACATCAGACCTTGTATGAAAAAGATTAAATACTGATTATCAACAAAACAATTGAAACCGTATTGTCCTAAAGATAGAGTTGGAAATATTTTTTAGTTAAATTAATATTTCAAATTACGCAATTAGTACCTCTAGATACGAGTATATTAGATTTTGAAATGTGATGTCACGAAACTTAGGACCCCTCCCACCCCTTGTCACACCATGTCACACTTTGTCGACCCCCTCCCCCCCCCCCCCCTTTACGTGTGACATACTTTATGGATGGCCCCTTACGAGGTACATTTGAGGTGGAAATTTATATATTTTAAATACATCGCACTTCATTTGTCATAAAACTGACACGCAAAGAATGAAAATGCAGGTGACACAAAATAAATGGGTGCTGGGTAGTAGAGCCACGCTGATTTCTACACAAATAGGCCGGCTCGACCGGAGAGATACTATCTTCACACAGAAAAACAACATAAAATGACAGCGTTCGTGCTGCTGCGAGACCGGAGGCCCAATGATGCAAAAGTATCACAAGGCAACCATGGTGTGGGTCACCATGCTGCATTGTAGCATTGTCTACATTCGCATTGAGTATGGTGACTCTTGGATTCTGCTTATGCTTTCCATCAGGCAGAGTGGAGTCATTTGGAGTGGTGGCGCTACCATTGCGCCACCGACTGCCTCAGTGGCGCAGTGGTAATGAATGCGACTGCTGTGCTTAAGGTCTCAGGTTCAAATCCTGGTTCGGACCAAAATGTTTGTGTGATCTACAAATATTTGTTTCGGAGTTTGGGTGTTTTCTATGTAAAATATGTATTTACAAAAAAAAAACAGTATATATACATAATAACAGTATAACAGTATGTATTTATATCGGTTGTCTTGTACCCATAACACGCGCTCTGCTTAGCTAGGTAGGGACTAGATGGCGTTGTGTGTTAGATGTCCGAAATATTTATTATTATTATTTTGGCAGGGCCATATATAAATGTATTACGTGAATATATATGATCTTTTATTCTATGTAAATTTTACCTCGTTCCCATCGCCTTACCAAATAAGACGAACTTTTCAGCGGCCAAGTTTATCTGACTCAGTGACAATTATGAATTCCGTCTTCAGCTGTGCTCTAACTTTTAGTGCAATTTGAGTGGAGGAATGTTATACCCTAATTCAATTTCAATGTTGTACAATAAAGTTAGGCCAGCGAATTTAAAAAGATTGTAAAAAGAAGTTAGTTTGTGATTTTTTTAAAAGACAAGCCGTTTATCCTGGATCTCTGTGCCAGATAGCTACGAAACAAAAAATATAGCTTATACATAAATAAATATTCATAAATATTCCAGATAAATATTCCAGACGTCTTACCCACAACGCCATCTAGTCCCAAGCTAATCAGAGCTTGTGTTATGGGTAGGTACTAGACAACTGATATAAATACATATATACTTTTTTGTTTGTAAATACATACTTATTATACATAGGAAACACCCAAACTCCGAAACAAATATTTATAGATCATACAAACATTTGGTACGACCCGGGAATCGAACCCGAGACCTCAAGAACAGCAGTCGCATACGCTACGACTGTGCCACAGAGGCAGTTAATAAGAATAACACATAGGCTACAATTTATAAAAATACTAGCTTCGCCTCGCGGCCCTGCCCGCGGTTATTTTCGTACGGCGAGTAGCACCGTTTCAGCTAGTAGCTTATACATCAGAATACGACATGAAATGTACCCCGTTAGTTCTAAAGTGACTCTAGTGACAACCGTCACTAAGATCAAGCTGTATTAAAAGGACTTTAAGCAATAACTAAACCAGATTTATTCGTCAGGATTATGTAGCGGCACTAATGTTGACAGTAATGTTAATTTTGTAAGTTTCTTACTCAATACAAAGAGCTGTATGCACGAATTGGACCTACTTATGCAGCAAGCAACCAATGCACTAACATTTGAAATCAAAATAAGAACCTTATTTATAAGGGAATAAGGATATTCTTTGATTTTGGCATGTGTATGGATGGGTTCCTTGCTGCATAAGTAGGTCCAATTTATCTGTATTTCTATTTTAATAATTTGTAAACATGTAACAATGGCAGAACTATTTTAGGAGCGTATTTCAAAAAAATAAACCTTCATCTGTATACCTACTTACATAAACGAATCAAAGAATCTCTACATTTGTACATTACATCCAAATCGGATCAGCAGTTTAGCCGTGAAAGCGTTACATACAGACGAACTTTCGAAGTTAAAATATTACTAGCTGACGCACGCAACCTCGTTTGCACAACACACACACAACAATTAATTCGCAATAAATAAAATTGCAATCTCAAATTGAGAAATAAACTATTCTATCTCTTAAGTTGGAACAAAGACCACATTTCAAAAAAAAATCAGTTCAGTAGTTTTGGAGTTCATCCCGGACAAACATCGTGACACTGGAATTATAGATAATAGACTAGCGACTCTACCCGGCTTCGCATAGCAGGTTTTGAAATTCTCGGATTTCCTCTATTACTATAACACATGCATGTATTACACATATAAACCCTCCTCTTGAATCTATTTATTGTTGAAAATTACATTACAATTCGTGCGTTTCGTCGTAGTTTAAAATATGTATACAAACACACAGCGGAACCGACTTCATTTTTATATTATGTAAATAAGTATGAATAGGAAATCGTCCCAGCACACTACATAATCATTATAACTAACGAAGCTAAATGCTAAAACGCCAATACAACTACATGAGACGAAACGAACATAAATAGCACAATTGCGCTTACAATGCCAATTAATACATTATGCTACTTAGTTCTCTGCAAATTGGATATTGTAAATCGGGCTTAAAGTAAGCCCAAGCGAATTAATTCGTGATAATAAAACATTAGTAGTTTGACCTTTCGCGATATGACTCGATGTTTTACCCGACTACCAACACCGGACAGAAATGTATGTGTATATATTTTTTCCTTTTTTTAATTGAGAGTCAGTCAAAGTGTCTCTGCTCAGCCTGATGTAAAGCTTGAATAGAATCCAACATGGGGAGTCACCATACTCATTGCGAATGCAGTCAATGCAGTACAGCGGGCTAGCTTATAATTAAATAAATGAATACTTCGGACATCTAACACGCTACCGTGTGGTAGTGGTAGCGTATGCGACTGCTAAGCTTCTCGGTCTCGGTCTCGGTTCTAAGGTCTCGGGTTCGATCCCCGGGTCGGACCAAATGTTTGTATGATCTGCAAATATTTGTTTCGGAGTTTGGGTGTTTTCTATATATAATATGCATGTATTTAAAAAAAAAGTATATATGTATTTATATCAGTTGTCTAGTGCCATAACACAAGCTCTGCTTAGCTTGGGACTACATGGCGTTGTGTTAGATGTCCGTAATATTTATTTATTATTTAATTTATTTATACTGGTACAATGAAATTCTACAAGAAATACTATATTTGTTGTTGAGTTTTGTGCAAACCACAAAATCACCTAATAAAACCTTTATTTTTATTATGACCACACGTCCTGTCCATCAATCTTAGTTTATTGTTGTTTTGCTTTATTAGCTCATAATAGTAGGGTGACCATCAGCCTCGATTTGTCCTTACCATTTTTATGTTTTTTTTATGGATTAGGTGGCAAACTAGCAGACGTATGAACTGATAGTTAGCGATTATCGCCGCCCATGGACACCCGCAAAGTTAGAGTATTGGCCTCCGGTATCCTCACTCACTCGGTAAAACACAGTGCAAGCGCTTGTTTAAATTAGTACTAATGTACGATAAATTCTGTTTATGTTTCATAGCTAGTTCGTGAAATGGTGGTGTGACCCTGGGAGAGCCACGCTTCGACATGAATGGGCCAAGCTCGTCCGGAGAGATACCACGGCCTCACAGAAAACCGGTGTGAAATAGCACTTGCGCTGTGTTTCACCGAGTGAGTGAGGATATCGGAGGCCCATACTCCAACCCCTCCCCCCATTCCCCTCCTCATCCTCCAAAGGCCGGCAACGCATTTGTGACGCCTCTGGTAATGCGAGTGTCCATGGGCGGCAGTAATCGCTTACCATCACGCGATCAAACGTATCGCCTCTGTGGCGACTTCCACATATAACACAACAATAACCTACTACAGCGCCATTTACCGAAGATACACTGAACTACGAAGTAACGCACTACACGGAGTAACTACAAATCCTGAATCGCGCAATAAATAGTTCTCGCGCCGATTAGCATATATACAACATCCCAACATCAACTGTTGGGCAGTAGCCCGCCAGGCATGATCACCTCGCCTGGTCGGAGGATCCCCCTTTGTATTGGGTGGAACATGATACCCGTTCCCCCACACTTCATATACCTCGTCGTTTTCTCTAAAAAAAATTAAAATGGTAAAGTTACGCAGCAACGTAGCAAGAAAAAACCACCTACCCAACTCAGCCTTTTCTAAAGGCGACGTAGCTCCCGAGCAGCATTTCGTTACCATAAATTATGATTCAAGTTTCATATGCGTCCTAAACATAATTTACAGAAACTTATTTCCGAATCGAACCGAAAGTTGGAATATATTCACGCGCAAATTTAATAGAAACGTTTCATAAAGTCCTCCCTTCAAGCCCACGTATTCCCAAGTGGAGTAACAATCAATCATTGAATACGTGGGACAATTTTGTGGGCAAACCGTTTATTAATTCAGACTAATATCATAAATTCGAGAGTAACCCTGTCTGTCCGTCTCTTACGCTTTAACGGCTAAACCGCTAAACTGATTTGGACGCAGGCGGAGCCGCGGGCAATAGCTAGTACTTATATAAAACTTTAATATTACACATTCAAGTTTACTTTTAAAGTAACTGAATATTGTGCGATTTGTCGTTGCGATTGATACATTTAAATAAATATATTTTCATTTCATTTTTAAAAAAAGACAACTCCCACATTAGGAATAAACATCCTGTGTCGTGGGGGACTTTACAAACGTACATGAAACGGACACAAAGAACATCCAGACTCGGGACAACAATTCGTGGATCACACAAAGTGTTGTAGGTACCGCGTGGGATTTGAAACCCACGACACTTGGCGCAGTAGCAAGCGGTATGGCGACCGCTGACACCACTCGGCCAACCGTGCACTCAAATATTCGGACACCTAACACACAACACCATTTTTTAGTAAATACATACACATGGAAAACACCCAAACTCCGAAACAAATATGTTTGCAGATTATACAACCATTTGGCCCGACCCGGGATTCGAACCCGAGACCTCGAGAACAGCAGTCGCATACGCTACCACTGCGCTACCGAGGCAGTCATGCAAAATTACAGTACTTTCGTATTAAGAGTATTAAGTCCTGGACGAAAGGTTGTTCAGAGAGACTCTAAAACCGCTAAACAATCAAAATCTTTTATTTCAAGTAGTCCGTTTCAGGCACTTCCGAAACGTTACATTAATGACTCTAATTGCGCGGTTCTAAAATGTTCATTATATGGAGAAAACCAGCAAGAAACTCCTTAACTTACTCTTTTGAAAACAGTCATTTACAATACTGTTTTTATGTTTACTATATTTTAATATTTTCCCTAGTTAAATGACAGGCAGTACAATCGTCACCACTCAAAACAACCATCAATCATTGTCAAAAAGATATTTTTTATTCCAATAGCATTACAAGAGAAACTGGCAATGTCTTCGAGGCGTGTTCAATATCGTTTATTGGCGAAATTTGAGTAACATTGCTGAATCGAAGGGACGTGGTTTATTATATGACAGATCTGTCATGTGGTCCTATATTTATTTCTACTAAACACGCAATTTGCGATAGCTACGAGGATAATACATATATACATAAACAAATGATAAATGGTTTGCTTACAGTAAGTACTAGCTGCTGCGACGAAGTTAGTTTGAAATAAGTAAAGTAAAAACTAAACTAAAGTATAAAAACAGCCAAGTGACTCCATACCAATGGATGGGAGGCTCAATGATGCAAAAGCATCACTAGGTCGCAATAGTGTGAGTCTTTTAATATTTACGCATATATGTTTTACTATTTTATATCCAGTTTATGTAAAAGTCATCAACGTATAGGAATTTTTGTTATCTAACACTGTTATGTATATTTGTAGTCGAATGATATACAAAAACAAATAACCGACCATAAATATTTATGCATGACATACTTTGTGCGACCGCCATCGAATATGGAAACAATCGTATCTTCGACACAATATTTCAATTTTATTAGCTATTATGTACAATAATAAACCTATGGATATGGATGATTAAAATTGGCCTATGGATGTACCTTAATATGTATGTAAAAACTTAGAAAGAAATAAAGTCCGTGGCATTTTTTAGCGATAATATTTGTTTTATTCAAAGTGTGATACCATCAGGAACCGACGAGCATCCATGCTATAGATGAATGTGGATGATATGTATAATGAATGTGAAAACTTAGAAATGAATTAGGCCTATAAAATTTTTTGGCGATAGTATTTTTATACAAAATATAATACTATTAGGAACTGACGAGCATGCATGCAGCAATTGATGAATGCGAATGAGCCAAAATAGGTGTGTCAGGACTGTAGTAAGTGGGGATCAATTGTCTCTGCCTATCCCTCTGGGAAACAGGCGTGACTATGTATGTACGATACTAGAAAACCAAATAAAAAATGCTTAGTATTTTAGTATTTGAAGTGAGTTTTTTTTTGATTTTCGTAATAATAAATTGAATTTAATAAAAAATTTAAATATCTCGAAAATAAAAACCTATGTTCGTGTTTATGCACATGGAGTTAGGTACCTTTTTGTTCTAAGATTATAACACAGTATTTCGTTTAATTCTACATCCAATATCACAGCAGCAACATATAATAGACAACAGTACCGATAGGTTGTAATAGGTTTCTTTCATTTCTTTATAGTAGTTAAAGAGATACGTATTTATCGGATTAAGAACACGGAGTATCAC
Source organism: Spilarctia lutea (assembly GCA_916048165.1). Lineage (NCBI taxonomy): Eukaryota > Metazoa > Arthropoda > Insecta > Lepidoptera > Erebidae > Spilarctia > Spilarctia lutea. The sequence goes on from OU696480.1 coordinate 2,140,267, forward strand.
CAGCCCTAATCATCCACTCATCCCATAGGTGTCGTAAGAGCGACTAAATCACAAACTACGCAGGACAACATCACTTAAAGGAGAAGGAAAACTTAAAATAAACGCGATATCAATCAGTCTGTTCAAAGTATGCTTGCTAAGGAGAGGCGTATACCCCCATCAGTTAACGATTAAAGACAAATGAAGAGATGATTATAAGGTATTTATCTAGTTTATTTACCTGTTTGCGTTTTTTTTTTAGAAACAGTCAGCTTTTCCAATCAACATACACAATACAAACGCACTTTTAATGTTAGCCAATTAATTGTCCTGCTACCGGTTCATGAAATATGGTGTTTCTAACAAAATCATTTTATCAGATTGCTATTTGTGTCGCGAGATTATTGTGTTGCTCTCATTGTGAGTAATAGAGTTTTCCTCTCGTGGACAATACGACATTTAAAGCAGCATAATATGAACAAATGACTTCTGACCCTCTGCCTCGGTGGCCCAGTGGTAGTAAATGCGACTGCTGTGCTTGAGGTCTCGGGTTCAAATCCTGGGTCGGACCAAGTGTTTGTGTAATCTACAAATATTTGTTTCGGAGTTTGGGTGTTTTCTATGTATAATATGTATGTATTTACAAAAAAAAAAAGTATATATGTATTCATATCAGTTGTCTAGTACCCATAACACAAGCTCTGCTTAGCTTGGGACTAGATGGCGTTGTGTGTTAGATGTCCGAAATATTTATTTATTTATTTATTTATTTATTTACCACTTTATATAATAAACCTTTTTTTTTGCGATATAACTCGCACTAGGAATATAACAGCACTGTGTGTTTTATAAACATATAGTGCCTTTATTATATCTATTCATGTAACAAGAATATTTTTAAAAATTTGGAACCGGAACAGATACGTCAAAATTTTTATAGAATTTATATAGGTTACGTGTGTAATGCACATGTGTAATACGATGTTTTTTTTTTTGGAATAGGAGGCAAACGAGCAGGCGTATCGCCTGATGGTAAGCGATTACCGCCACCCATGGACACCTGCAACACGAGAGGCGTGGCATCTTCTAGCTGTAAAATCCGATGTGTAAAAATATCTGTTAAGATATATGTACTTAAAATATAAATCATTGATTGACATCTCAATCATTAGATTAGAAATCGATTCAGTAGTTTCGGCGCTACAGTGGGCTACAAAATGTTCTTTTAGTTTTCCCGTAGCTGGATTAAAATGTATACTATTTTAGTACCTTCTATTTTCTGCTTGTAGGATTTCTAGAAAACCAGTCTCCGGTAACTTAAAGAGCATTTTCAAATTCTACAAATATAATGTCCGCTGATACCGCTAACAAAACTTTATCGATCTAGAGTATTATCGCGGAGAAATCTTAACGTCCGACCTCTTTACGTTACAGATTAAATCTAACCTTTTACCATTATTTTACCGAGAATTATTGAAGTTTGCATGCACTTTGATAAATGATTTCATTAAAAAGACCCCTATGACGTTTGATGTTTAATATACAGAGGTATAACCCTTGGTAACCTTTAAAAGCGTTCAAAACATTACAGCATTACATTTTCGAGAATGAAGTATCTCATTTTATGGGAGACTCACGACACGGCCCGCCTTCGCGCTAAAGTCTATAAATTTCTAGTATTTTCCTCTACTGTACTAAGCACGTATTACACATATTATTATTAATTTCTTGAATCACTATCTATTGCTAAAAACTGCATAAAACCGTCGAGTATTTTAAAAGATCTAAGCGAACAGACCGCGGAAGCGACTTCATTTTTATTATGTACAGAAGTGCTCTTGATAACTTTTTACTATTATAGTTTTCAGTCTTTTTTTTTACTTTTCTGTGAGTGATTGATTAAGTGGCGCCACCTTCAGCCATCCTGTAGGAATACATTTGTGTCCCATTTTTTGTAAATAATTAAAATAATTTAAGATTTACTCACTCACATAACTCATTTGTCTTATCAAGTTTGTTAGAGAGATTTCGTCCTTAAACCCTAACCCTGACCCTAACGATCGATGCAATAAAAGTACACGGTGTAATTATTTTCAGATTTTAGCCGATTCGATTTTCGGGTGTGGCAAGCGGATTTTCGGCAATCTGAACGCATTTTTCTTTAATTCAAAAATAAAATAATGTTTTCTTTGAATAAAATTTTCTGTCTACAATATAAGAGTACTTTCCCTTCAGGTGGCCTTACAAAATTCCATCCCGTATAATACAACACTACCTTTTCTTTTACTTTGCTCTAGTAGCTTTCAAAAGATTATTGAGGGATACGAGGTGAGGGCTTACAAATAAATAAAATATTCAAACCACATAAATAAAGTAACGTGGCGCATTCTGTACTGCGGTTTTCATATATCAGAGTTGACCTAATATATATATATACTAGTGTGTTATGAGTGCCTAAGTGAGTAAATATATATCCATGTACTTAAATTAGTGTTGCAGTCTGTAAGCACGCGATATTTTCGCATGTTGTGTTTAATATAAGGCGATATTCGGCATTCGGGTACCTACTGATATTTTTATCACAAAAACAGCTTAGAATAACAAGACAAGGAACTACTTGGAATAAACAGTACCTTTTATAATTAACTAGCTGACCCACGCAACCTCGGTTGCGTCTTCAATTGCCCGTAGCGTGAAAATTGTCCCGCGTTTTTGAAACATTCTTCATTGGTGCTCCGTTCCTATTAGTAGTAGCGTGATGATATATAGCCTATAGCCTTCCTCGTTAAATGGACTATCCAACACTGAAAGAATTTTTCAAATCGGACGAGCGGTTTCTGAGATTAGCGCGTTCAAACAAACTCTTCAGCTTTATAATTAGTATGCAGAGCTTGTGTTATGGGTACTAGCCAACTGATATAAATACAAATATACTTTTTTTTTGTAAATATTTGTAGATCAACTCCGAAACAAATATTTGTAGATCAACTCCGAAACAAATATTTGTAGATCATACGAACATTCGGTCCGACCCGGGTATCGAACCCGAGACCTCAAGAACAGCAGTCGCATACACTATCACTGCGGCACAGAGGCAGTCAAGGATATAGGCAGGAACATGATGATTATGACTTTGATAAATCCTATCCGATGTAGGTATCTTCAGTTTTTGAGTTTAATAGAACATAATAACGAGTTAACGGTTCAAGAACGGAGCAGCTGCAACCCACTCCACTTACCTAATACCAGTTAGAGGCAGAATCAATCCCACTCGTCACGAAGCACTTAGTCCATCTGAACACGCTACATGATTGTATAACAACTTTTTGAGACCCTGGCCGATTTATGAGCGGACACTGTCATATACGTGGAGTGGTAGAAATGCATTTTTCCGCACAACGAATACGTATATCCTGTGTCGCGGGAGACTTTACAAACATACATGAAACAAACACAAAATTAAACACCCAAAGATTTTGTCCCGCGTAATGATCGAACTGGCAACACTCAATGTGGCCGTGGCAGGAAGACCGCTTAAACCATAATGTTTTCGCTTAAAAATGCACTAACAATAAAATCCACGATTCGGCATGAATGGGCGGGCTCGACCGGAGTGATACCACGGCCACACAGAAAACCGGTGTGAAATAGCGCTTGCGCTGTGTTTCACCGAGTGAGTGAGGATACCGGAGGATACCAATGGTCGGAAACGCACTTGTGACGCTTTTAGTGTTGCGGGTGTCCATGGGCGGCGGTAATCGCTTAACATCAGGTGATGCATCTGCTCGTTTGGCCCTTATTCAATAAAAAAAAAGTCATTTTTGAATGTTCACATAATAAGTAAAGTTTCTATGCGATTTTTAAAAGACAACTTCCGCATTTTAAAACACAATCCCCTGTGTCGCGAGGGACTTTACAAACAAACTTGAAAAGGACACAGAACACCCAGACGCAGAACGATAATTTGTGAAATATATGTTGTCTCCTATATGGGATTTGAATCCTTGGCGCAGTAGTAAGCGTGGCGACCACTTAAATCACTAAACCAACCGTGTAGTAAAACTGAATTCATATAATGTAATAAAAGTTACATGCAATTTTAAATCGTAAACAAAAATTCAATGTCGTTACAATCATGTCAAAACTGTGTTAAGGTACTTTGAAACTGTCTGCGTGACAAAATATGGACCACTTTATTGTTTAATATCGCAGTATGAGCGTCGATTAAGGACTGAGAATGTGTCAATTTATTAAATCTATGAATGCACAAAATCGCCACAGATTAATAATACTTTTCTACGAAAAAAAGCGTTTAGTTTTAATACGATTTTTTTTATAAGTTTTATTAGAACAGGAAATCAGTAGGTATACAAATCCACTTATGTACAAAATTAACCACAACGTAGTTAGGAACTGGGCGATAATAAGCCCACCTCCAGAAAAGAAGGTAGAGACATTTGCGTTCTACATTAGTAGGTATAAGTAGATTTTTTTTTTGTTTTTAATTCTAGCACCTCCAATATTAATTTAGAGCCTACTGCTAGCTGTTCCTTTCATACCAGTTCTCGCTTTTGCTACAGTATAGGTAGATTAGTCATTATTAGTTAAGTAACACAATACAAAATAACCACCATAATGTGTTTGTGCGTGTATATGTCTGTGTGTGAGACTGGTGATTCGCGTACACCAGATTATCTTATTTTTTTTTTATTTATGGCCCTGCCAAAATGACTCTGCCAATTTTTTTTTACTATTTATTTATCTTTATTGTATACACAAAAAAACAGTAAAAAAAATTAGTTAGACAGCATGTAAGGATGTATAACAATTTTTCTTTTATTTTCTACTTTTTAAAAGACAACACCCCAATTAGGAATATACATCCTGTGTCGCGGGGGACTTTACAAACATACATGTGACGGACACAAAAACACCCAGATTCAGGACAACACTTTGTGGATCACACAAAGTGATGTTCCACGTGGGATTTGAACCCACGGCACTTGGCGCAGTAGCAAGCGCGGTAGTGACCGCTTAAACCACTAGACCAACCGTGCAGTCAGTTCAATTGGCGACCTTATCGCTCACGGCGATTTGTTCCAGACAACCAAAGCACGGACATTAGGTATTTCAAAATTTAGAGTACCTTACACAGGTAATACATTAATATTTAAAAAAAAAATGGAATAATGGAAAGCATAAGCAGAATCCAACAATGGTGGTCACCATACTCATTGCGAATGCAGACTATGCTTCCGGTCACTCACGGTGCACTCACGAACGAAACACGACAGCACAAACGCTGTCATTTTACGTTGATTTTCTGTGCGAGGGTAGATCGTGCTGAAATCAACGTGGCTCTACTACATTAAATATTTATAGGAATACTCACTCCTGACTGTGAGGTTGACCCTGTCAATATACGCTGTCTCGTTCTCTACTGAACACTCGTATAATCCTGAATCTTCTACTCCTAGGTTTCTTAGCAGTAAGCTGCCATCAACCTGTAACAATATAAAAAATGTGTTATCGTACATTGCAACAACATGTTTAGAAAATACTTTGTCTACAACCACGAAAGAATCTGAAACAGCTAGCTTATTGCCAATATTAAAACATCCTGTATCATAGTAACCTTAATATCATCCAAACGAGTGCTAAAATGTTGTACTAAATTTCATAATGCAACTCCTTTTTCAAAAAAAGAACATTGTTAGGCACGCGCTTTTTACTACCACCATTTAAAAATAGAACTGCTAGCTATTCGAATTCACGTCGTATCCCGCAATTTTTGTTCAATATTAGTATTGCACTATGGTTTCAGAATTGATTTACAGTTGCATAAATAACGATTACATGGCCATAATCTGGTCTCTTCCCTGTCTTGTCGGATAATTCCATAATCCCATCGGATTATGATAGCATGGGAACAGAAAATGCACCTGAGATTGCGCACACACTTGTGCACTAAATCTCCTGCGTAGTTGGCTGGTCACCGTTGAGTATGGCCGCCGTAGTCGAAATCAGTTCGGTGAACATCATCAATTTTATAAATACTCGTATGTGACATAAATTCAAAAATTACGTGACAATGGCAAACATAAACACACGTCTAGTATTTATATTGTACTAGCGACCCGCCCCGGCTTCGCACGGGTGCAATGCTGATACTAAATTAAATACACTACAGAAAAACTATGAACGTTGTATATAAAAACATAGCGGCCCGCTCCGACTTTGCACGGGCATAAAATAGAAACCTCTAAAATTAGCAATGTTGCCTTAGTATATGATGCATGTATTATACATATAAACCTTCCTCTTGAATCACTCTATCTATTGGAAAAAACCGCATCAAAATCCGTTGCGTAGTTTTAAAGATTTAAGCGCACATAGGGATATAGGGACAGAAAAGGCGACTTTGTTTTATACTATGTAGTGATGTAACACTATTGTATTAGGTAATAACCTGTATTGATAGTTGTTTAGATGTAAAATAACTATTAAACTTTCATCACTCAGACTAATAGCTGTTTGCGTACTATGAAGTATGTAAACTCTTTGCAACAAGAAAAGGCATTATTATCATGACGGCGGTCAAGATTGGGAAGGTCAAGTGAGAAAAACAGTCACTTTGAGACATGTGGTATTTAAAGTTACATTAAATTAAACGTAAAAACCAACTTAGGCTATTACATCGTTTATATCTCATTACAGGATGTCATAAAATGCTTTACTGATTTTAACTAAATTTGGCATGGAGATACTTTGTTTCTTAAGGAAGGACATATGCTAATCTTTACTGCTATAACTAAAATACGTTTATATACCCACTAAGTTTTGCTCGCAGCTTCTCGTATATGTCGGTATTCGCAATAAAAATAGCCTATATGTAACCTTTGATAATGCCATAAGGCGAAACCGGTCAGGAGTAAACTTAAAAAAAATAGTGGAATAAGTACAAGTGAGTTTGATTCTAGAATGTCTTGCAACAAGTCCCATTAAGTCCGACAATCGAGAGTATTCATTAGCCTATGTTACCCTCTGAAAATGTCGCTTGCCATTGCTGAAATATTTTTTAATCCGATCGACCGTTCAATTGGTTTTAGTTTAAACGTTACACGCATAAAAAACAAATTCACATTTTTATATTACAATAATAGTTAAGATATTATAATAAAACTTCAGCAATTATATTATATAATGCTTTTACGTAACATAAGTATAAATGTAGCTATCTTAGTAGGTATGCAGCACGCGTTTAGGGGTGAATATTGCCTCACGTTTGGCTGATCGCAGACAATCTCCTATCGATTGCAGTTCAAGGCCTCAGCAAGGCCGGATTCCTGACGGTGCCTAAATAATTGGATACTTCTGCTAAACGGCGCTACGGTAGTAACCAGTACTAGTTTCACAATGGCTATATATTTTTTTAAGCACATCACGTCCTGTTCGAGCTAGATAGATGTAGATGTAAAAAGTAATGTTTTTACACGACTGCAACAAAAAAGGGTATAATGTTTTCAAGGTTTATGTATGCGTCTGTACAAAGGAATAGAAATAAACTGTATTGGATACCATATTTTTTTTACATTTTATAAAATAAAGTAGCTTTCGTTGTCTGTTCGCTTAGCTCTTTTGAACTACTTAATGGATTTTAATGCAGTTTTAGCAATAGCTAGAGCAAGGAAAGTATCGCGAAGTAGGTTTATATACACATATAATATATACATATTATAGAAGAGGAAATTCGAGAATTTCAAAGACTTCCGTACGATGCCGGACCAGGTCGCTATTTTACTTATAAAGTTACATCGGTTTTGGCGATAGTTTAAATAAACCTTTATTATTTCACATTATTTGAAGTGATACTTGCTACTTATTCTTTGCTTAAAAATATTAATAGAATGTCCAGAAAGGAACAGAAAACCTCTAATAACCAAAGCGGCCTTTCCGTACCACTAACAAATAGAAGTTGTATTTATTACTATTAGGTACAAAAGGTTAATAATATACTTTTCACAATTTCTATTATATCAAATAGAGTACTAGTCTTATGTACTTCGAATAATAAGTAGCTTTTGTTTCGAATATTATCAACTAATGTTATTGCCTTCATTATTTGTCAGCGTCAAATGAGCACAATAGAATGGCGCCCAACGAGGGGCCGTGATGGATTGTAGACTCAATTGCTTGGGTCACTTAACAAAAAGGCTCATCTCCACCCGAATCGATGACCACACAAAGCCGACTAAAGTGTTCGTAATACGACTAACCCGAATATGAAGTTTGGTTTATTGAATAAAGACGATTTTAACATCGTATACGTTTTTCTACTAATTTCATTAACGTGTTATTCACTCGAGAGGTAAATAAATAAATAAATAAATAAAACTAAAAAGGCTACATTTTCAATAGTAGTTAATCAAATTGTAGATAATTCTTATTTACAGAGGCAGATATACCTATATGATGAAAAAAGTGTAAAGAAATGACAAATAGCAACGGGTTAAGAACAAGGAGTGACACTACCCCTATTTGTGGCTGTACCTGTAGCCACGAGTACACGAAAGCCGTTAAAAGAGTCGACTAAGGGAAAAAACTACTCTATAGCTACTAAGAACATCATCACTGTAAAGATTGATGATACTAAGTCGTCTCTGGCCAGCGTGATATGGTAGGCGAAAACCTTATTCCCAAGAAGAGGGCCTATGTCCAACTGTAAACTGTTAAAGACTGTTAATGATAAAGAATGAAATGAAATTGTATAAAAGAAACATTGCTTAAACTGATGGAGTGGGTGAATTTTTATACCTGTAACTAACTGAAACCTAGATTGTCTGACAATGGAAAGGTCGAGCCCTCAACTAAGTTTTATTTATACAAGTTTTTTAAATAAAAAGGCGCTAAAAATGCCAGTTAGAATAATATTCGTCATTTTACGTGTACCAATTCTTTACTTCTATGACTATTCGTTCATTTCTTTCTCAGGCCAATATGTCCATCCAAAGGTTGCTTGGAAGAGATTGCTTTTGGTAATGTAGTAATTGGGTATATGTAGGTGTATTGAAATTAAATAAGTTCACGATACACTATGGACGGACGAACGTTTATTGTAACAATTACACAAACATATAAACTACACAAGAACATAGAAGGAGTAATTTACAATAGTTTAAATTTAGGGAAAATTACTAGATAAGCACTGCGAGATTTAAGTGACAGATCAACGTTAGCAACCGGGACGGTACTGCCTGTCCTCCTATGCCCGGGCTGTTGCGAGGCGCGTATGCGCGAGCGCAACACCGGTATAATGTCGTCTCGCTCACACTCGTAGGGCTCGTCTTAGATACACCGGCGCGCCGGCCGGCTGTTGTAAAGTAAACAACTATATACAAAACAAATCTGTTTGTCATGTAACTATAATTTTTGCATTATTAAATTTAAGTAATATATATATTATTTGTGTGGTTTAAAGTTAAGTACAACTGAAAGAATACAATTTATAATATTTAAAATATAATACACAAATAAGTGTACTGAGTCACTACATCACCCCCTTCCAGAGACCGTCAAGGGCGATAATAGTCGGGAAATTTAACGCGACGTCCTGACCGCGTCGTTCTAATGACGTCATTGTCAGCGGAACGTAAGTCCTGGTTATCCGCGTTAGGTGTGTAGTGATGAGTGTTACTGTTGAGTGATGACTGTGGTGTGTCATGATGTCTGTTTATGGTATGTGGTGAGTGTGATGTGTTAGGGTCACGCAGTATGAAGGCCGGCTTAATGCGGTCTATCGATACGGTAACCTGTTTACCATTTACCACTATTTTGAAGACCTTGTCTCCCCTTTCTATGACCTTATGAGGACCAGAATATGCTGGTTTCAGACTACCACCAGTAGTACAGTCCTTAAGGAACACATGAGTCGAAGTTGGTAATTCCTTGTAGACGAAGATCTTCTGACTGCTGTTGTGTCTGGCTGCTGGTGATGGTTGCAGTTTTCTGATGATGGTCCGAAGTCTTGACAGGTAATCGGTGATGTCTAAAGTGTCATCAGTGTGAGGGTCAAAAAATTCGCCAGGGAGTCGCATTGGTTGGCCGTACACCAACTCGGCTGCTGAAGCCTGAGCGTCCTCCTTGAAGGCGCTACGAACACCTAACATGACTAGTGGAAGAGAGTCCACCCAACTGTCATTGCCGTGGCAGGTGATAGCAGCCTTGAGTTGCCGGTGGAATCTCTCCACCAGTCCGTTACAGGCCGGATGGTACGCAGTTGTTCTGCGATGTTGAAACCCGACAATGGCAGATAGGCATTTAAATAGTGCGGATTCAAACTGCCTACCTCTATCGGTCACTATATCTGATGGGCAACCGAAACGAGCGATCCATCCATTCAGTAAGGCCCTTGCGACCGTTTCTGCAGTTATGTCTGCTAAAGGTATTGCCTCAGGCCATCGCGTAAAGCGATCGACGGCTGTCAGACAATACCGGAAACCTTGGCACAAGGGTAAAGGGCCCACAAGGTCTATGTGAATGAACGCAAACCTTGAAGTGGGTAATTTAAAAGAGTGTAATGGGGCGGAGACGTGCCTTGTGGTCTTTGAGCGCTGGCAAGCCAGACATGCACGAACCCACTCACGGCAGTCTTTCCTAACCCCAGGCCACACATATCGGTCAGCAACTAGCCTTGCGGACGCAATGGTACCTGGGTGACTCAAGGAGTGCAGGCTAAGGAAAATTGTCCTGCGCAACTCTTTGGGCACGAATGGTCTAGGCGTAGGAGTGCTGATGTCACAATAAATTTGAGTCTGTGACCCTGGAAGGCTTACCATTTTTAAGTGCAGTGAAGTATCCCCAATAAGGAGTTTTTTTAGCTCCTGGTCTTCCTGCTGAGCTGCAGCGATCCTTTCAGCGGGCACAGGTTGAGTAATCTCCTCAATGCGCGAAAGGGTATCCGCCACGACATTGTTCTTGCCAGAAATATGTCTTATGTCCGTCGTAAACTGGGCTATAAAGTCCAAGTGACGGAACTGTCGTGGGGAGCAGTTTTCTTTACGAGAGTGGAAGGCGAAAGTGAGAGGCTTGTGGTCTGTATAAATCACAAAGTCGCGAGCCTCCACCATGTGTCGAAAATATTTAATACTCTCGTAAATAGCGAGTAGTTCGCGGTCGTAAGGAGAATACTTAACCTGCGCCTCGCTCAGCTTCCGTGAGAAGAAAGCTAGTGGTTGCCATGCTCCTGCTTTCAGCTGCTGAAGGACTGCACCAATGGCTTTGTCAGAAGCGTCCGTGACTAACGCCAACTTAGCGTTGCAGTCAGGATGAGCCAACAGTGCTGCTCGACAAAGGCTGTTCTTGCAGTTCTGAAATGCCTCGTACTCCTCGGGTGAAAATGTAACTGGGTGTGAACCCTTAACGGAGCCAACGAGGAGAGCATTTAAAGGTGCCTGGTACGAAGCTGCGCCTGGAATGAAACGGCGATAAAAGTTTAACATCCCAAGAAACCTACGTAATTCTCTGACAGTCTTGGGTGCTGGAAAATTTTGAACTGCCTCGACCTTGGAAGGCAGTGGACTAGTACCTTTGGCTGATACATGACAGCCTAAGAAGTTGACCTCCGATACTCCGAAGACGCACTTAGAACTGTTGATGACCATACCGTATTCTCTGAGTCTGGTGAAAAGCTGACGCAGGTGGTGCTCGTGGGTCTTCTGGTCTTTTGAGAAGACCAAAAAATCGTCGCAGTACGCATACGTGAAGTCTAGACCCCTGAGCATCTCATCCACAAAGCGCTGAAACGTCTGTCCGGCATTTCGAAGTCCAAACGTCATGAATGGGAATTCGAAAAGACCGAACGGCGTTGTGATCGCAGTCTTCGGGATGTCCTCAGAATATACGGGAATTTGATTAAAAGCTTTTACCAGGTCAATCTGAGAGAATACGGCACAGCCAGACAGGCTATGGGCGAAGTCCTGGATGTGTCTGATGGGGTATTGGTCAGGAATGGTTCGGGCGTTCAGCATTCTGTAGTCGCCACAAGGACGCCAACCGTCATCTTTCTTGGGTGCGAGGTGAAGAGGCGACGACCAAGGTGACTCAGACGGGCGACAGGTACCACTCTGTAACATGGAGTCAAATTCGGCCCTGGCTATTTTAAGTTTATCCGGGGCTAATCTGCGCGGTGTGCCCGATACTGGTGGCCCTGGTGTAGTACGTATGTGATGTACTGTATTGTGTTTAATAGTGCGGTGTATTCCGTGTGGGCGGGTGATGTCGGGAAATTCCCGTAGTATGTGAGTGTATGCGGAATCGCCAAGACTCACCCTCACCGAAGAGACGCCATCAGAACGACGAACAGGCAACGCCGGGGTGGAGAGCGTAGTATAGTTGTCGATGAGGCGTTGGTACCTGCAATCAACAATTAAATTATAAAATGCTAAAAAATCCACGCCTATTATCGCCCTCGTAACGTCGGCAATAATAAATCGCCAGGCGTAGTCACGGCGTAGCCCTAGGTTTAACGACACATCAATAAAACCGTAGGTTGATATTGATGTACCGTTAGCCGCACAAAGTTGGTAGTTTGTTTTTAACAGTCGCTTATTTATTGCCGATCGGGGGTAGACACAGAGGTCGCTACCGGTGTCGACCAAAAACTGCACCTTAGACCTTCGATCGGTGACGAACAGGCGACCAGCACTCGGACAATCATCGGTCGCCATCACTGATTGCCCTTCACATTTCCCGACGGAGGGTAATCACAGGGCCTTATGCACTTCTTAGCACGGTCGCCGAAATTCTGGTGGTACCAGCACTGGGGGAACCTCCTGTAGCTGGATTGGGATCTTCCTGACGTAGACCGATGGCGCGTACGACTTCGTGACCTTTCCCTGGGGCGAGACAATCGCTCCACCTTCTCCGCTAGCATCTCCACTTGCCTGGTTAGAGCAGCGATCTCTGAGTATGCGCTGCTGTTTTGGGTGCTTGGGGATGTCGATGTCGTGATGGCAGACGTAGATGCCATCTGGTTTCCGACGACGTCGTGGATCCGGTCTGCCAGATCAGCCAGCTCAGGCAGGTCCTGCTTGGACTGCGAAGCTATTATAGCCTGCGTACTTGCAGGTAGGCGGCTCGTCCATATAGTACGCAAGAACTCTTCTGGTACGCCTGGACCAGCGAGGTTGAGGAGGTGCCGATAAAACTGAGAAGGCTTCCGGTCTCCAAGCTCTTCGTGCATGAGAAGCTGCTTCACCTTCTTCTCCCGAGAAGCAGACAACCTCTTTACTACCTCAGTTTTAAGTTTCTCGTATTTCCCGGTCTCTGGAGGACTGCTGATAATATCTTCGACCTCTGCCGCGTATTGAGGATCTAAGTTGCCAATGACGTAATAAAATTTCGTTTCATCGGTCTTTATGTTCGCCAACGCGAACTGTGCCTCCATTTGCGCGAACCACAGCGCCGGTTTGTCGGGATAAAACGGTGGGACGCGTACTCCAACGCGAAATGTCTCCGCTGCTGAATCCCCAACATTCTGCAAGTCTAGCGCTTTCTCCTGGGTCATTCTCGTGTTCTTTTTTCGGGGTCACCAATGTAGTATTTGGGTATATGTAGGTGTATTGAAATTAAATAAGTTCACGATACACTATGGACGGACGAACGTTTATTGTAACAATTACACAAACATATAAACTACACAAGAACATAGAAGGAGTAATTTACAATAGTTTAAATTTAGGGAAAATTACTAGATAAGCACTGCGAGATTTAAGTGACAGATCAACGTTAGCAACCGGGACGGTACTGCCTGTCCTCCTATGCCCGGGCTGTTGCGAGGCGCGTATGCGCGAGCGCAACACCGGTATAATGTCGTCTCGCTCACACTCGTAGGGCTCGTCTTAGATACACCGGCGCGCCGGCCGGCTGTTGTAAAGTAAACAACTATATACAAAACAAATCTGTTTGTCATGTAACTATAATTTTTGCATTATTAAATTTAAGTAATATATATATTATTTGTGTGGTTTAAAGTTAAGTACAACTGAAAGAATACAATTTATAATATTTAAAATATAATACACAAATAAGTGTACTGAGTCACTACAGTAATAAGGCCGTCCATTGTACACATCATCTTCTTGAATTTTCAGTATAATAATTTGTATTTGGTGTACAATAGAGTCTATTCTATTCTATACGAAGTTTTGGTTATATTTCTACCCACCAGACACATAACACTATGCGTTAATAGTATGTTTTCGCAACTGTTTGAGAGAATAAGTTGCTATGACAACTGAAGGAAAAATACTGTAAAGAAACTATTTTAAAATGAAGGTATTAAGCTAAGACAGGAATTAAATACGAGCGAACTATGCAACTATTGAATTATTTTTACCCAACTAGGGCGAAGTCAATAGAAAACGTTTTGGCAGTCAATGTTTGCGTGTTTAACTATAGCGCCTAAACTGATGAGGTATCAATAGATTCGTAATAATGAACCACGTATAATAGGTATAAAAACCTCACCAGAAACCTCATATCCTCGGTCCATCCAAAGCTTTATAAATACCACCTAAATAATATCCTAAATAATATAGTGTAGAACAAGTGTACGTGTGTGTGTGTGTGTGTGTGTGTGTGTGTGTGTGTGTGTGTGTGTGTGTGTGTGTGTGTGTGTGTGTGTGTGTGTGCGCGTCCTTTAACAAAGGGCTTCATCTCAGTTCCATTTCAATGTATCCTTGAGACACGGGTATAATTAGAAGATGCCATACCTACATAAATAGTACGTTAGTTAAGTATTTACCCCTGTTACGTCATGAGACGTGAAGTTTAGCTCGATGTAGATGTTACGTAAATTGTGATTACATAAAGAGGGTTCGATACTAGAACAATATACGTGCCTTAGTTAAACTTAGTTTGTTCAGAGGGCCAAGTGAGAGTTTATACATGAACTTGATCGACACGGTGACCGGTGCTGGTTTTTATCGCATTGAAATCTTCATCAATCGCAACGCGAAACGCGTTTGCCGTCGTGAGCCACATTATAATTATTTCAAAAGACAACTCCCGCATTAGGGATATATATATCCTGTGTCGCGGAGACTTTCCAAACATACATGGAACGGTCACATGTTATAGAACACCCAGACTCAAAACAACAATTTGTGGATTTGAACCCACAGCACTTGACGCAGTGAAAGCGGCGTCACGAACGCTAAAACCAATAGAGTTTATGTTTTGTTTCTTTCAAAAGAAAACTTTCGCACTAGGAACAAGTCCTGTGCTAAGGGTCGGAGAATTTACAAACATATATGAAATGGATACTAAGAACACACGATATAACATAATTTGTTGATTGCTCAAAGTGTTGTCCAATGTGAGGATCGGCCGGACCCACAACACTCAGCTTAGTAGAAAGTGGCGCTGCAACCCTTGCATCATTCACGCATTTAAATAAAACAAAACATCTCCTACTAGTTGAGGTTAAATTGTTTGCAAAAACTTGGTGGTGGTGTTTAAAACTCGTTGTGTTCATTGCTCAGGCTGTTCTCTCTTCAGTAGAGTGCTCTCAGACAGGCCACTCGACTCGAATGGGTCGAGTTCCGAGCGCGGCGCTAAATGTCATGACACTGTCCGCATGTTTGTAAAAGGTTAAAAAAATTACGACTCTTTTGAACAATCCTATTTTTCTTAAAATTACAAGGAAGTATAATACCAATTAACTTTTGATAATTTTGTTCGTTTTGCATAAAATCTGTACCTATTTAAAGTTGCAGATTTAACCACGTATGAACATAGAGAGCAATGATTTTGAGTTACATAAAAATACCCTAAAATGGTAATTCAGTGATTGTTCTTTTTTTTATGATGGAATGCAAAAGCAGAATCCAAGAGTGGTGGTCACCAAACTCATTGTGACCCACACCATGGCGCCCTTTTATCTTCTGTGCGTGGGTAGTACCGCCCCGGTCGAGCCAGCCCAACCGTCCTGAAATCAGCGTGACTCTACTACCTTCTTTTATGAAGAAGGTTGTAGAGCCGATATGTAACGCGATATTTTAAACATTTATAAAGAAACTAGCTGTCCCGGCAAACGTTGCTTTGCCATAAAAGGGAATATATGTTGTAGAGGTGGGTCAATAAAAATCGCGATGGAAAAATAGGGGTTGATCGTAGAGGGTTGAAAATCTAGGGTTGTATGTATTTTCTAATGCTGCATCATAAAAAAATAGAAATTAAAAATTTTGACAAAAAAAAAAAAAAAAATTTTGGGGTGGACTACCCCTAACATTTAGGGGGATGAAAAATAGATAAGAACCGATTCTCATAGATACCGGATAATCACAAAAAAATTCATCAAAATCGGTCGAGCCGTTTCGGAGGAGTTCGATTACGCACCAACACGACACGAGAATTTTATATAATAGATAGATATCAATGTTACGGGCCCAACATTGATTGATGTGCTGTCAAAGCTAACGCTATCCGCTATTAACACACCATGGTCTCCATAAACTTCAGTGCCTCGGTGAGCACATTAAGCCGTCGGCCCCAGTTACCATACGAACATCTGTGGCCATCGTTATAAGTAAACGGAGCTCTAGAAAGTCCAAAACAAATATCTTTCTACAGAACTTCGATATCGTCTAGTATCTAGTTGAGCAGTAGCAATCAGTTGACAGTCGCTCCTTGTCAAAAATCGAAGTTGAGCTATGGCTCACTCATATCGTAGTAGACTTAAAGCCGTCTTCAAACTAGTTTGGATATTGAAATTGTTTGATCCCCTCAGAATCCATTATATACACCTGCACCATACACTCTAATGCTGGGGCCACACTAATGAGAAATGCCATTAATTATCGCGATAATGGACGTTCACCATAGGTGTAGCCACAACTTAACGGGATAATTTGACAATAGCATTAACAATGCCATTTGGAGTTAGGCGATAGCTCAAGTGGCGGTACATCAAAGAGATTAACGCGAGAATTGATGCGATGAAGCGGCCACATTACGTATTGTCAGTTTGCATCGAGAGCGCAACGGGAACGGACGTATTTGTTTTTTTACGACGGATTTGCCTCAAAATCGCACGATTTTGACTCGAAATACGTTCTATGGCGTCGGAGTGGAGTAATCATCCACCATCTTCTTTTTCTTTGTTTCCGTTTTCTTTTTATTCGGTAATGATTCAATAAAGTCAAATAATATAAATTTACACTCATGAGATATAGAGCTCTGTCAACGTCCATCTTGCTTGAATTAAAGTAAATTCAATGCCGTTTTTATCGCCAATAATGAGCATTCATGTTGACCGTTGAAGTGTAGCCACCCATTTTAATGCGATAAAAATTATCGCAATAATTATCGAGATATTGGGCATTGACGTTAAACCTTAGTGTGGCCCCAGCATAAGGCCCATTACATTCGTGTTGTGTCAAGCAAAGATCGATCTGAAGTAAATATCAGGAGGTAAAAAGTTTGTAAGGCTTTTGTGCCATCCAGAGCGTGAAAGTAAGCGAGGTGAGTATTAGTGCGTGTAGTTAGTTCATAATCAAAATCAAGATATCTTTTATTTCAAGTACGCTGTTTAGAAACGGTTAATTAACAACTAGGTCCAAAATGTAATTCCTATGGAGAAGGACTGGAAAGAAACAAATAAGTTTTAAACATTGACCTTTATTATTAAATAGAGATCAGTGGTTTTATATGATACCACTGTTTATTTGTATAGTTAACAATAATTAAATTCAACACTAAGTTGAATTTTCGAAATTTTCTTATATGTTTTAAGACTTATAGGTAAATAGCTGTCATCCTTATCAAGGGGTGACTGACTGGGCGATAGTGAATATAGTAACTTATTCTAAGATTATTGATTAACAAATCATTTTTGTCTTTCCAGTCATACTGTTCAAATACTGTTAATAATTATTTCCGAACCAATACAACCTTGAAACCTTCAAGAAAAGAGCGTACTCCTTCTTAAAAGGCCGGCAACGCACTTGTGACGCCTCTGGTGTTGCGAGCAGACAAAAAAAACGTATCGCCTTTTACGTTTGCCACATATACCATAAAAAAAATTATAAGCACTTACTTATTCTTATGTTACACTAAGAAATTTCAGATTTAAGAGTCAACAGCTGTATAGATTATAAGCGGTCAAGACTAAAATAATTCAATATCACTTTACTTGCGATGATCGAAGGAAGGGAATTTCGTTTTTATTTCACACAGCCTTTCACAGCCCACTGCTGGACATACGGCTTTTCTTAGAAAGGAGGTTTTGGCTTACTATACTGGTCAGATATTTTGACTTAAATGTTTTTAAGCTTGAGCGAGTAGTGAAGTCGCATTTTCCCGCTTACAGTGGGACGATTGCCTTATGCCACAGAAAGCTTAAACGCCCAATGTCGGCAATTCGATAAGGTGAATAGAGGCCTTGGATAAGATTACCTCAGCGACACCTTTAAGGGGTTTTTGAAAGTGTTCGTTTCTGTACTACAAAATACATATTTTCCGAGCAAATTAAATTACATAGACATACAGAACTCTATTTTTATATAAAAGTTATCGTAGGTCCTATTTTTTTTACCCGACTGCGAAAGGAGGAGGGTTATGTTTTTCGAGTGTATGTATATTTCTTCGGCACCTAGAGCCTAAACAGCTTGTTGTAGTTTTATGTGAATGGTGTCAATAGATACGTTTTAGTCGTGAGACTGACACTAAGTTATGTCCGTGGGAGAGCCGCGCTTCGGCATGAATGGGCCGGCTCGACCGGAGTGATACCACGGCCTCACAGAAAACCGGTGTGAAATAGCGCTTGCGCTGTGTTTCACCGAGTGAGTGAGGATACCGGAGGCCCATACCCCAACCCCTCCCTCATTCCCCCTCCCCATCCCCCAAAGGTCGGCAACGCACTTGTGACGCCTCTGGTGTTGCGGGTGTCCATGGGCGGCGGTAATCGCTTACCATCAGGCGATACGCCTGCTCGTTTGCCATCTATTACATAAAAAAAAAAAAAAAAAGTACATCAAAAAAAAATTGTTTTCATTTCATTGTCAATTGCCTCGGTGGCGTAGTGGTAGCGTATGCAACTGCTAAGCATGAGGTCTCGGGTTCGATACCGGGTCGGACCAAATGTTTGTATGAACTGCAAATATTTGTTTTGGAGTTTGGGTGTTTTATATGTATAATATGTATGTATTTACAAAAAAAAAGTATATAAGTATTTATATCAGTTGTCTAGTACCCATAACACAAGCTCTGCTTTGCTTGGGACAAGATGGCGTTGTGTGTTAGATGTCCGGAATATTATTATTGTATCCTTCCTTTCAGTTCTTCAATGAATTTAATAAAGATGGCAGATATTGAGGCATTCGGCTTTTTTAATAATTAGTTACTTGTTGCTCTATGAAATGTAGGAGGCAAAATATGAACAAATACAGTCCAAATGAGAACCTTCTCCTTTTTTGATGTCGGTTAAAAACATTTAACTAACAATCGGCGGTCTTATCGCTCACGGCGATTTCTTCTGGATAACTACAACACGGAATCAAGTGTTTAAATTTTTTCTGGGTTGTTCACCAAGTAACGCATTTTAACGAGAATATTTAAAAAGACAAATATTAAGTTTAATCAAAATGCTACATGGACATAATAGTTCTCGTACGTATTTGCTATTTTTAATTTAGTTTTCTTAAACTTTTAAACAAGAAACATTTCTAGCCATAATTTGCAAGTAAGTCACAACCAGAACCCTCTCCTTCTTAAACATTATTCTCTCTTTAATACATATATACCTATACACGTGCCATCCCAAGTAGTCCCAACCCGTCTCGAATTCCCAGTGACCGGTTGAAATCAAAACTCTCGCCCCCTATTACGTGACTTGGACTAAATAAATTAGGGTTGAAAATAGTTAGTAATGCGCCTTGTGGTACTCCTTTATAAAAATTTTACGCCTAAACCACTAAACAAATGTTAAAGATTCTTTTACCCCTCTCCCATCCCTCAAAAGCCGGCAACGCACTT
Source organism: Spilarctia lutea (assembly GCA_916048165.1). NCBI lineage: Eukaryota > Metazoa > Arthropoda > Insecta > Lepidoptera > Erebidae > Spilarctia > Spilarctia lutea. The sequence goes on from OU696480.1 coordinate 2,160,280, forward strand.
ATGACGCCTCTGGTGTTGCCGCCATAGACACCCATGGGCGGCGGTGATCGCTTACCACCAGGTGATTCGTCTGCTCGTTTGCCCCCTATTCCACAAAAATATATTTTTTTTTTATCAGTGAGTAACAAAGGCATCTACAAAAAAAACCCAGGCTATTATTTACTGCCATAACCGACAAACCGGCAAAAGTTGGTGAAATCACGAAAGTAGCCATGATCTGAAGAATTTTAATATAAATATTTCAAAAATTATAATTACCGCTTAGCGATCATCATGTCTAAACTTAGAAGAGTTTCTGCTAAACCATTTACAAAAATAGTCGACGGGTATTTACTGTTTATGAGTTGTTTATGGATACAGTCATAACACGCATATTAATATTATTCACACTCATTTAAAATTATATCGATATAAGAGATAATACATTTGCAAAAAAATAAAGATTGAGGCAGAAATTAGGCGATTAAAAGACAGACCAGTCCATTAAAATCAGCTTCCGACGCAACCAACCGCTGGCGGCCCGACCCTTAGTAGCAACAAGCATGTTTTGCTTAAGCTGCGTATCTATCAAAGATAATTATGCGAAGAAGCTGAGCAATGCGAAAAGAAGTGTAGCAATGCTGAGCAACGAGTGTTAGTATTTACACCAGAGATATGCGATATACTATTTCTTATATGGAATTGCGGACAAACGAGGAGATATCACGAGGGTCTATGACCACGTAGTCAGGTGACGGTAAGTCAATAAGGATGAAAAAGTTGAAATTATTTGGAATACACTTTTTGGGTTACCACATTCACTCGTTAAAAAGGAATGAGTGATGAGTGGTACTTAGGTAAAATTTGAGAAGACCCGACCAGGTTTTTGTAACGGACAAAACATTTCACATCACTCGCGTGACTTGAAGGTAGTCTGTCATCATAAAAAAAATCTTGAAAATTGCCACAAAATGCGGAAAGAGTCTAGTTTGTACTCACTAGCATGCAGATTTTTAGCGATCCACTTCTAATAAATATTTGCATTTAATTAATTATCACAAACATCAGCATACGTGCGAAGACAATCGTGTAATACGGCCTAATGTGTAACATTTAAATTAACACAATAGCCACAGCTCTAATTAATTATTACGGATCAATGGTAATTGCAATGGTATCGATTAGAGGTTGACATCAGAATGATTAATCTACATTTTACAGTAGCACATTTACTTAAATGATGTACTATTGAATCTATAGATATACCTAGATAGATAGCTATGTACAAAGTTCTTATTTCTCTATTTTTGGAAATGTATTTTATGGTTTCCTTTGTTGAATTGAAAAGAGGTCACTTTAAATCAAACTCTTCGTTTCTAACTGAAATGAAAAGTACTGGTGCAGTTTTTAAACTTTAAAAGCGTCGAAAGTGGGATTTCGATCGACAAACAGAAAATGTCAATTCGGTTTTGATTGCGTAGAGTTTTCGCATGCCGTAACTGAGAGGTTTTAACAAGAGATTAATTGACTGGATAGTCTATTGTCTAACATACATTCCAGAAGCCGTAGGCAGTAAAAGACACTCAACGCCATCCAAAATAAGCAGAGCTTGTACTATGGGTGTGTACAGCTGTTATATTATACATACAACCAAAGTCCAAAACAAATATTTGCAGATCACTCAAACATTTCGTCCGACTCGGGAATTTAACCCGAGACCTCCAGCATAACAGTCGCATACGCTACCACTGTATCACCGAGGCAGTTAATTTTAAGTTTTTAAGATGAGAAGAACGTCATTTCAGCCCAAGCCTATTACAATTCACTACCATTCTTGGTCCTGTATAAAGCAACGATTGCGTTTAACATGAAAAGCAAAACAATATTAAAAGATAATGGCGTACACGAAATCTCTTTCTACCTACATTATTTGCATGTGAATAAGACATGTGAGGATCGTTCGCCGGAAGAAAAAAATGATGTCTACTGGCTTTACATAAACCCGGTAGAAAAACTTTATACTGACCCGCAATATATTTGCACTTTCACTTGAAAAATATCCACCAGTTTTTTAGAAAATAATATACATATTGTAGAAGAATTTTTGAAGAGTAGCTATTCATCTAGTTCATGATTCAAATAAATAAAAATATATGTTCGGACATCGGAGTGATGATCTGCGCAAGACAGCTGGTAGAATGTGCATGAGAGAAATCGAGGATCCAATCAAGTGTCGAGCAAATGGAGAGGCCTATGTCCAGCAGTGGACTGTGGACCAGGTTAATGATGATTCGCACACACAATATTTAAGTTCATTTATTACTTTTTTTTTTTTTTTTTTTTTTTTCTTTATTGAATAGTGGGCAAACGAGCAGACGTATCACCTGATGGTAAGCGATTACCGCCGCCCATGGACACCCGCAACACCAAAGGCGTCACAAGTGCGTTGCCGACCTTTGGGGGATGGGAAAGGGGATGGGGGGAGGGGTTTGGGTATGGGCCTCCGGTATCCTCACTCACTCGGTGAAACACAGCGCAAACGCTATTTCACACCGGTTTTCTGTGAGGCCGTGGTATCACTCCGGTCGAGCCGACCCATTCATGCCGAAGCATAGCTCTCCCATTTATTAAAGTTGCACACAATACAAAAGTACCATGTGTTGGAATAAAACAAAATGCAGCGAGCAAGACATATTCTCCAGGTCTCAGGGTAACAGTTGCAATCTTGAGCGGTAGCATCTATGATGTATGGGCCTTAGAATATTATATACCTTGTTAACTTTATAACCTAACAAATTAGCAATGTAAATTCAGCAACAGATTGAGCAACTGCGTAACGCGACAATAAATTGTTGGCAGATAGGATGAATATACGAGTACTTAGTGGTTTATTTTATAAAGAACTAGCTTTTACCCGCGGCTTCGCTAAATAAAAAGTATCCTATGTTACTTCTAATATCTCCAAGAACGTGTGTACGAATAAATATTTTAATAATATAATGCAAAAATTTATACATTTCCGTATTTAAATTTGATACCACGGCCTCACAGAAAACCGGTTTGAAATAGCGCTTGAGCTGTGTTTCACCGAGTGAGTGAGGATACCGGAGGTCCATACCCGAACCCCTACTTCCACCCCCCTCTCTATACCCCAAAGGCCGGCAATGTACTTATGATGCCTTTGGTGTTGCGGGTGTCCATGGGCAGCGGTAATCGCTTACCATCAGACGATACGTCTACTCGTTTGCCCCTATTTCATATAAACAACATTATATATAAATATTAAGCGAATAGTTATAATCGATATCTTGTATTGTCAATCCGACAGTTTAATCGTACGTACAGTCAGCATTCATTCGCCCACTTCACTTGACCTGTGATCGTGTGCTAGCTAGGCAACGCACTTACCTTCCTAGTGACTTATATTGAACTAGCTGACCCGTGCCCACTTCGTTGGGCATAATGTTAATAATATCCTTTTTTAGTACAGAGTGTTATGTTTTAATTTCTAACTGTCAAGAATAAGATAGAAAGTAGTTCTGATAAGAACCTTTTATTTAAACAATGTCGAAAGTGTACTAATTATGTTTCTGCGTATGCGATGTCTGCTGCGTAAGGAGCCGACCACGCGACTGAGCCGCGCGTGTACCTACCTCTCAGATGTAAAAGGCCACGCCTCCTTCTCTCGAAGCGAGCACGAAGGCGAACCGAATTAAACCCGAAGCCATCGCGCGCTGTTCGCTGCTTTGGCCTTCCGTTGAAATTTCTCCGATTCACTTTGCAAAACCGACTACCACGTAAAAGCTTTTTTATTTTTCGGTTTTTTATATAACCTATGACACTCAGCAATAATGTGGCTTTCTATTGGTGAAAGAATTTTTAAAATCGGTTTAGTAGATCCCGAGATTACCCCTTACAATTTAACAAATATACAAACACACAAACTTTACTTCTTTATAATATTAGTATAGATAAAAGAATAAGCCACCTGACAAAGTTGACCACATCAAGTGGATAAGTCGTTGCTTCCAAAACGGCCGTCCTTTCGGAAGTCGAAAGCTTCTACGGCAGTTTATACGCTTCGCATGCATCTCGATCTGATCCCGAAAATGAGGACCCTAGAGCTACATTGACACGCCACGACACCGAAGATCTGCCAGAAGTCAGTACTGATGAAATCGAGATGGCTCTTGGACAGCTGAAAAATGGAAAAGCCCCTGGAGAAGACGGCGTTACAACAGAGCTGTTGAAGGCTGGGGGTACGCCCGTATTGAGGGAGCTCAAAAAGCTTTTTAACGCTGTCCTGTTCGAAGGGAGAACTCCAGAGGCGTGGAGTAGAAGTGTGGTCATCCTGTTCTTCAAGAAGGGTGACAAGACCATGTTGAAGAACTATCGGCCCATTTCCCTTCTAAGCTTCTAAGCCACGTCTTCAAGCTGTTTTCAAGAGTCATTTCGAACCGTCTTGCGCGAAGACTCGACGAATTTCAACCTCCGGAGCAAGCTGGGTTTCGGAGCGGATATGGCACCATAGACCACATTCACACAGTGCGGCAGATTATACAGAAGACCGAAGAGTATAATCAGCCCCTGTGTCTAGCATTCGTGGACTATGAGAAGGCCTTTGACTCGATAGATATCTGGTCTGTTCTGGAGTCCCTGCAGCGTTGCCAAGTAGATTGGCGATACATACAAGTGTTGAGATGTCTCTACAAAGCCGCCACAATGTCCGTACAAGTACAGAATCAGCAAACAAGACCCGTACCATTGCATCGAGGAGTGAGACAAGGGGACGTTATATCCCCGAAATTGTTCACTAATGCAATGGAGGACTTCTTCAAGACGCTGCACTGGAAAGGACGCGGCATCAACATCAATGGCGAATACATCTCTCATTTGCGATTTGCAGACGACATCGTCATCATGGCAGAGACGCTCCAGGACCTACAACAGATGCTGAACGACCTCGCTGACTCTTCTGTACGCATCGGCCTACGGATGAACTTGGATAGGACCAAGATCATGTTCAATGAACATGTACTACCGGAACCGGTTGCGGTACACGGTGCCGTTCTCGAGGTTGTTCAAAAATACGTGTACCTCGGGCAGATTTTGCAGTTGGGAAAGAACAACTTTGAGGACGAGGTGAACAGGAGAATCCGGCTGGGTTGGGCAGCATTTGGGAAGCTTCATCGGGTCTTCTCATCATCGATCCCACAGTGCCTAAAGACAAAAGTCTTCAATGAGTGCGTCCTACCCGTAATGACATACGGGGCCGAAACGTGGACACTTACGGTACGGCTGGTCCACAAGTTCAAAGTCGCTCAGCGTGCTATGGAAAGGGCTATGCTCGGCGTTTCTCTAAGGGACCGTATTAGAAACGAGGTGATCCGGCAGAGAACCAAGGTCATCGACATAGCCCACAGGATTAGCAAGCTGAAGTGGCAGTGGGCTGGCCATATTTGCTGCAGAACCGATAACCGTTGGGGTAAACGGGTTCTTCAGTGGAGACCGCGCCTCGGCAAACGTAGTGTAGGACGTCCACAAGCCAGATGGAGTGATGATTTGCGCAAGACGGCTGGCAGGAGCTGGATGCGAGAAGCCGAAGATCGAACTAAGTGGCGTGCAATTGGAGAGGCCTATGTCCAGCAGTGGACTGCGATAGGCTGATGATGATGATGATGAAAAGAAGAATATTCAAAAGTATCAGTGTGTTTTGGTTCTTAACCTCCTACAGTTTTCGAGTGAAAGCGTAACAAAGAAACTTACATTCACGTTTATAATTAATTATAAATTTATTTCCATAAGGGTCAGTTGATCCCTGACAGACTATTCAGAACTTATCTGTAAGATAAACTACATATTCAATTTCACAATTCTTGGACAGATCAGATATGTTAGATTACATATTTTAGGTCGGTATTGTTTTTATACTAATATTTAATCTATCTATACTATTTGTAATATATAAAGCTAAATAGTTTGTTTGTTTGCTTGAACGCGCTAATTTCAGAAACTGCTGGTCCGATTTGAAAAATTCTTTCAGTGTTAGATGGCCCATTTATTGAGAAAGGCTATAGGCTATATAACATCACGCTAAGACCAAAAGGAGCGGAGCACTAATGACGAATGTTTCAAAAAACGGGGAATAATTGTCACGTTACGGGTTGCGTGGGTCAGCTAGTCTACATAATATATAAAGGTTTACAAAATTATTATATTATTTTAGTTACAATAATAATTATAATATGGCACATTAACATTTGAAACGTTTTTTTAGACCTGTGCACATTTGCTAGTATATTTAAACATTGTATCACATATCATCAAATTTTATCTGTTAAATAATAGGGCAGAAGGCTATCTCCAACTTTTGAGTCTACGATAAAAGTAAGTTTATCATAACAACCCAGATCTTGCGTTAATTTCCACTCAGCCTGAGAAGAAAAGACGAAGATAAGAACTGACTCAACTGTCTTCATTCTTCTAAAATTGTTTCCCGCAAATCTTAAATTTAAAACCAAGAGTCTAGACGGACACTTAATAAAATCCAGTTATAACTCGGTACGAAAATAGATAACGTTTAGGTCATTTCGTACAAATAACGTTTTGTGTTTCAGTTTAATAAATTTAATCTTGTTAAGTACACTTAGGTCTTGGGAAAATTACTCCACAATGTTTATTTAGGTCAAAGTATAGACGGGACGACTATGAAGATCTCCCGCGAGGTGGACGGACGACCTGGTTAAGATCGCAGGGACTCGTTGGATGCAGGCCACTAGCGACCGGTCAATGTGGAAGTCAATAGGAACGTAGGGAGGCCTACGTTCAGCAGTGGGCTTCTTGCGGCTGAGATGATGATGATGATGATGATAGACGGGACTATCTTAATCGTTTTTATGACTACTTACAATAATATCACTAGAAACCAACAAATGAGCGCCTTATATGAAACTAAACAGTACACCTTTGTGACAACTAGGTATAATTTTTTTTTTTTTTTTTTTAAAAAGACAACTCCCACATTAGGAATAAACATCCTGTGTCGTGGGGGACTTTACAAACATACATGAAACGGACACAAAGAACATCCAGACTCGGGACAACAATTCGTGGATCACACAAAGTGTTGTAGGTACCGCGTGGGATTTGAACCCACGACACTTGGCGCAGTAGCAAGCGGCATGGCGACAGCTGACACCACTCGGCCAACCGTGCAGTCAAATAATGCTAATGTGTGTGGTAGCCCTGTTAAACATTGTGTTTATTTGTACATATTAATATCATAAGAGGCAAAATTTGTGATGTTGTAGGAGGTAATCTCAGTAAAAATTTAAAGCATTAAAAGAGTAGCTATTAAAATGTCAAGTTTGTAACCTCAGCGATTGAAACTCTGCGTTGATGAAACATTCAGTCAGGGTTAGATATTTTATATGTATGGATAATGTTGGATTTGATATATCACAGCCAAGTATAACACCACACTCGTTCATTGTTCGTAATCAATTAGCGCACCCTTCTTCGGCTTCGTGTTAAACAAATTTCCACCCCTTTTCACAAAATCACTTTCACGCATTGTAAGAAAACGGAACATTTTATACTCGTATATGAAAAATAGCGCAACTGTAAAATTCATTGAAAGACAATCAAAATTGATATGTTGTTTATAGATGCCTTTAGCTACAGTTCTGCAAAGAGAAACTTAAAACTAACTCCAGCTTGGTATGAAAGACCAAAACCTCCTGTCTAAAGAGAGGCTTTTGTATACCGGTGGACTATTGATGATGGTAATACCTATTTTTAAATAAAATGTAAGGATTACATGGTCTCACCTTTTTCAGACCATCATTTTCACAGAGAAAGTTGCCATACATCAAAAACCATAGACGAACGATATGGCCAGCAAGGAAACAAATAAAACCTCTATGCCGAATGCCATTTTCCATCACAAAAAAGGAAAATAAATTATGCCAACGCTATTCCAAATTCAAATAGCCGTGATAACACCGACCTCCTTTATTCGTTAACGATTTGTTTCCCCTGGAGTTTTAAGGACGGGCGACGCAACGGTCTTGTCATTAGGTTTGAATTGTACAACACATTGTGGTGGGACCATTGTTATGTGAGGAATGGTATCGTGACGTCCCTGACCGTCCATCAAATTTTTATGTCCATCAATTTATTCAGTCCTGGTACTTTTGGGTTATTTTTAGATAGCAACACTACTTTTCAAGTTATTTCTACTAGACTCTAAGTAATCGATGAAGTTTAATGGTAAATAAGTTGAAGAAATATAATTTTAAAAGTTATATCTTTTTATTTTCTTTTATTCAATAGGTACAGACACAAATAACAGTCTTAACAGTACAATACTGTAAACCTGTCCAGTTCAATCCAGTTGCAATTGTAGACAACATCAATTGTAGTCAGTGCTTCGTTCTGGCATAAAAAAAAACTAAAAGAAACGAATAATAATTAAATCCAAAGTTACTAATAATAAACATATATGTATGAAATTGAAATGGGGAATAAGATTAAAGTCTGTTATAACGGAGGAGAGAATATTTGTTTTTTTTTTTTAAATTCCACAATAGTTACTATCGTTAAAACATTAAAAACGTATCAGTAAAATAATTTTAATACTAAATAGCATTGTTTTATCACGTAATTTGTTACCTGCGAAAATTTACATAGATCGTTAAAATTCACATAGCTTTCGGTCAGTAAATACGGCTTATGAAATTATTTTACCGGTTAAACTCACAACGCCTACAAACGACCTACGAACGAACAACGCCAAAATGTTTATCTCTAATCTTTTCATAACATAATACAAAATCGTTTAACGAAACCTTTTGTCTAGAAAGTTAGATAGAAAACTCTTTAGTTGTACACCGTCTTACAGAGTTACAAGAGAGTACATACAATGCCGGATTTATAATATACTAGCTGACCGACGCAACCTCGTTTGCGTCTTTTATTGCCCGTAGCGAAAAATTTTCCCCCGTATAGGGTTGATTTTTACACCTTGTGTCCGAAAAGCCCCAATATCTTACGGAACCCTATTTTTTTCCAAAATAAAATATAGCCTATGTTACTCGTGGATAATGTAGCCTTCGAATGGTGAAAGAATTTTTAAAATCGGTCCAGTAGTTTTAGAGCCTATTCATTACAAACAAATTCTAAAATTCCTCTTTATAATATTAGTATAGACAAAGGTCGGTCTTCTTGCCAAAAGCAATCTCTTCCAGGCAACCTTAGGATGGACTGATATGTATATTATTTTTTTCTTTTATGGAATACTGGGCAAACGAGTAGACGTTTCACCTGACGGTAACCACCGCCCATAGATATCCGCAACACCAGAGGCGTCACAAGAGGGGTAGGGAGGGGTATGGTGGGAGGGGTTGGGTTATGGGCCTCCGGAATCGTCACTCACTCGGTGAAACACAGCGTTAGCGCTATTTCGTTGACGTTATTAAACCTTTAAAACTACACAATACATACGATTTTTCAATCACTTAGAAGCTCTACAACATTTATGACTTAAATGTTGTAAATTGCATTAGGATTTTAAGGTAGGTACCCCGAAGTATCTCGACGATTTTTCAATCACTTAGAAGCTCTACAACATTTATAACTTAAATGTTGTAAATTGCATTAGGATTTTAAGGTAGGTACCCCGAAGTATCTCGGGCCATCTACCTACAACCAGCCCACGAAGAAACTCGCATTTTTTCCTTCAGCTCACGAGTTATACTATAATATATAACACAATAGTTTGGAGCCTGTATAAACGTAGTTTGCTATAAATAAGCAGCGATAGGTTAGTGTGCCATTAAAGCGCCCTTTCTCTTTCACGATTGTTACATAATTAGCGAGGGTAGATAGAAATCTTATACGTTTTAGTTTATGGGAATAATTTGAATGTTAATACGATAATTTCATAAGAATGACTTTGGATTTTTATGGGAACATACGTAGTAAGGATATTTTACAATCTAGTCAGTCTCACGATTTTTTAAAAATGTATCAATAACCTTAATTATGTAAAGCACCAGATTCCGACTGCCATAGAGTGTCGTGTATATTATAACTTCAGCCTATATATTTAAATATATTATTTGATATTTTAGATAATTATCGGATTGATCCTCGCTGCCTCTTTCCAACATTGTTCTACGCGACAAGAGTTTCATCCTCATCATGGTTGGCAGTCCATAACTGTGCGCTTTTCTAGAAACTTTCAGCCTCGCACAACAAAACTATGTAATGAACTGTCGCCTGCGGTATTCCCGGACCAATACGACCTTCAAACCTTCAAGAAAAGAGCACATTCCTTCTTAAAAGGCCAGCAACGCACATGTGACGCCTCTTGTGGTTACCATTAGGCGATACGTCTGCATGTTTGTCCTCTATAGCATAAAAACAGCCTTTAAGAGTCCACTGATGGACATAAGTTTTTCCTAAGGCAGGATATTATGGTCTGCCATACCACGTTGGCCAAAAGAGGTTGGCATAGAGTTTGTTACAAAATCTTTCTATTTGCAATGTCATTGTCCTGCGTTGTTTGCTTGCTTAGTAACCCATGGAATGAACATGGAATGATGGCACGCTGTGTACTTAATCCGCCACCACATGGATTAATATTTGGATATTAAGTACTTTCTTACTTTATTTTTCTTAGAAGGATTGACCGTTGCACTGCCTCGTTGGTCTAGTTTGTTAGCGTAAGCGACTGCAGATCAAGAGGGCTCGGGATAGATTACCCGGGTCGGGCTGCTGTTAGATTTTTCTTACAACAAATTCCTAACCGGAACCCAGAGTATGGAAGATGGCGGTGTTTCCCGCCCGTGCCTCATAGAGCACGTTAAGCCGTCGATCCAGGTTTTCATGAACATTTATGGCAATCGTTATTGGAAAGTCAGTGCCCTCAAACATACTGACAACTAGTTCATCCTACGAATCCAGTTGCCAGATGCCAGTCGTTCTGTGTAAAAACTGATATTCAGGTAAAACCGGTTGAATAGCCGATCCCAAATAATATTGGGAATAATAAAGTCTAGGAAGATGATGAGATGAGATGAGCAATTAGCATATAACATTGCAGGCGTAAACGTGAAGTGTTCTTATGTACTTGGACTTGATGGTGATACTATCAAGGCACAGCAAGATAAATACACAACCATATTATCAGCCGTTACTGGTAGGAAATAATATATAACGCATGATAATTTATATAAAGTAAATATTGTGTTCGTTGAAAGATGCAAATCTTTCGGCAAAATTTAGATTTTGCCTGTAGAAGATGATACAGATATACAACATCACGCTACGACTTATAAAGACAAAGGAAATCAGCACAGCTTATCGTAGTTTATTCAATTCATTCTGTTTAAAAAGACACTTTAATACCGAAAGCCGTAAGAATTTGCAACAAAGGATATTTATGCTACCGAACTGCACTTTTTCCAGACTTGGGTATCAGCCAAACACATAAACAATTGTTTGAGACATTGGCTAAGCTTTAGAATAAAAAAACTTAATAGAAAACGAGGCATTACATTATTCATGGCATTGGTTGAACCCAAAAAAGAGATCACAATATTTGGAGAAAATAATTTCACAGGCGAAATTTTAGAGTAAGTAGGTATAGGCTTTTCACATTTTTTTATAATCACAAATTTGGTTTGCCCCCATAAAGCAGGATCAGATGTTAATATTGTTGTACGCAAACTCTCTAAACTCAGCTAAAAATCACTATAATTTATTGCGTCATGTCAAACGAAATTCTAACTGTCAAAGATTGATATATATATATTATACTAGCGACCCGCCCCGGCTTCGCACGGGTGCAATGCTGATACTAAATACACGTTGTATATAAAACATAGCTGACCCACGCAACCTCGTTTGCGTCTTATATAGCCCGTAGCATGAAAATTTTCGCAAAATAAGTAACTTTTCTGGTTGATTTTTACACCTTGTGTCCGAAAAACCCAAATATCTTACGGAACCCTATTTTTTTCCAAAATAAAATATAGCCTATGTTACTCGTGGATAATGTAGCTTTCGAATGGTGAAAGAATTTTTAAAATCGGTCCAATAGTTTTTGAGCCTATTCATTACAAACATACAAAAATAGGTACAAATCTTTCCTCTTTATAATATTAGTATAGATAGTTGTCACTCTAAAATACACTTTATCCAAGGACATGTACACAAAATCACTTTACTAACTTGTGAGAACAGAAGATAATTTTAAAGAAATGTCAATTTAATGAGGCAACAACAAAATTATTTGTAATATAAAATTTTTCTAACAAAAATACAACAAGCTTGTTACTCCTTTCTAATTCAGGAAAATTCGAGCACGTCAGGTTCTCGGAAGGAGGAGAATATGTCTAGCCATTTTAAATAGCCCTAAAGCCGTCTGTGAAGAGTTATTTATAGCTTGTGTCAGAACATAATACCCGGGTAACATGCTGTTGGCGAATATACTTTAGAACTTTAGTGGTTATAAAACCGTGCGGGGTTATTTTAAAACGGGCGAGAATATTAAATTTACTGATAATAATACACGTTATTTCATTATTCAACGAGAAGGATGTGCCAGTTAATAAGTTATTTTTTTTATATACGACTAGCTGGCACTCGTTTACGTCTACTATTGTCCGTAGCGTAATAATTTTCCCCCGTTTTTTACACATTTTTCAGACTCCGCTCCTATTGGTCTTAGCGTGATGATACGAGTATATACCCTATAGCTTTCGTCGATAAATGGAAACACTATACTATCTAACACTGAAAGATTTTTTCAAATCAGATTAGCGGTTCCTGAGATTAGTGCGTTCAAACAAACAAACTCTTCAGCTTTATAATATTAGTATAGATTTATAGAAATGTTGTAAAGACTGTAACTATGTCACGTTCATCGGTAATATAATGAATAATCGTTTATTATCCGAATAAACGATTATTTTTAACCGACTTCAATAAAGAAGGAGGTTCTCAATTCGTCTGTATTTTTTTTGTTTGTAACCTCATAACTTTCGACTGGGTGAATCAAAATTGATGATTATTTTTTATTTGAAAGCTGGTGCTTTCCGTGTTGTCCCATTTCAATTTGGTCCAGTTCTTGAAGTCGGTTTTTTCGTGTTAAAATTTGTGATTATTGTTTGCGTATGTTTAATTAGATGTTTTTTTAGTTTGTCTGTAACTGACAAAGAAAGTAAAGGCGAGTATTCAAAACATCAGACAAGAAAAATACATAATAGATTTTAATTGTGTTAAAGAACTTGTAAATCAAAAATATCAATTTCAAGGTGTTACAAGTTGCTTATGTGTGACAGATTTCTATTTTAACAACGTCTGTATGAAAATACACTTTAATTAATTTTCAACAACTATCTGCTCTGAAGAATAACAGAGTTTGCGAATCACCGTGGGAGAGCTATGCTTCGGCATGAATGGGTCGGCTCGACCGGAGTGATAACACGGCCTCACAGAAAACCGGTGTGAAATAGCGTTTGCACTGTGTTTCACCGAGTGAGTGAGGATACCGGAGGCACATACCCCAACCCCTCCCCCCATCCCCTAAAGGTCGGCAACGCACTTGTGACGCCTTTCGTGTTGCTAATCGCTTACCATCAGGTGATACGTCTGCTCGTTTGCCCACTATTCAATAAAAAAAAAAACAATTTACGATATCTATTATAATGTAAAATATTTCTATCCTAAAATGTATATGTATACACATATATGATGACATTGCTAAAATTAATAATATATCAAGTCTAATTTTAAATCATACAAAAAGCTTTATACTTAAGTATAAAGCAGAGCAGAGCTTGTGTTATGGGTACTAGACAACTGATATAAATACTAGCTACTACTATAAGCAATCTAGTCTATTTCTCAATAAATAAAAAAATAAATAAATAAATACTTTCGGACATTTAACACATGACGCCATCTAGTCCCAAACTAAGCAGAGCTTGTAACATGGGTACTAGATAACTGATATTAATAAATATATACTTGTTTTTTGTAAATACATACATATTATACATAGAAAACACCCAAACTCGAAACAAATATTTGCATAGATTATACAAACATTTGGTCCGACCCGGGAATCGAATCCTAGACCTCAAGCACAGCAGTCGCATACGCTACCACTGCACCACCGAGGCAGTTATACAGTTCAATGTAGTAGTATAAGGAATCATACCAGTTTTATTTGTTTATTTATGTTAATACTAATGTACGATAAATTCTGTATGTTTGATAGCTTGTCCGTGAAATAAAATCGTAAAGTTACGCAGTAATGTAGCAAGAAACAACCACCTACACAACCCAGCCTTTTCTTAAGACGAGATAGCTCCCGAGCAGCAGTTCGGTACAATAAATTATGATTCAAATTTCATTTGTGTCCTAAACATAATTTACAGAAACTTATTTCCGAATCGAACCGAAAGTTGGAATATATTCACGCGCAAATTTAATAGAAACGTTTCATAAAGTCCTCCCTTCAAGCCCACGTATTCCCAAGTGGAGTAACAATCAATCATTGAATACCTGGGACAATTTCGTGGGCATACCGTTTATTAATTCAGACTAATATCATACACTTGAGAATAACTCTGTCTGTCCGTCTCTTACCCTTTAACGGCTAAACCGCTAAACTGATTTGGACGCAGTCGGTCCGACCCAGGAATCGAACCCGAGACCTCAAGCTTAGCAGTCGCAAACGCTACCACTACGCTACCGAGGCAGGTTTATAATGACTATATCTTATTTCCGTAGCGGTTTTAAGACTGACTAACAAGCCTGATTAGGTCATAAATAGTCTTAAAATTGTCTATAGACTAAATGTAATAAATAATACGGAAACACTAATGTTTATTGCGCACATAAACATTTTATTACCTGGCGTCGACATTTCATTAAACAACCACAGCGAGCACGTTACAAGTCATGAGCGTCTGTAGAGTTATTATTTGCTAAATTATAAATGCTCCTTGGAAATTTAAATAACTCAAACAATCGAAAGTAATTCTGTCTGTCTGTTTATCTGCCCGTTCGTTACGCTTTCACGGCTAAACTGCTGCAACTATTTGAATAAAATTTAACTAGGCGATATTTTAATTGAAAAAAAAATATGACAAGTTACTGACCGTTTTTTATTATGGAATGGGGGCAAACGAGCATACGTTTTGCCTAATGACGCCATCACCAGGGGCGTCACAAGTGCGATGCTGGCCTTTGGGGGATGGGGAGGGGGATGGAGGGAGGAGTTGAGGTATTGGTATCTTCACTCACTCGGTAAATTACAGCGCTAGCGTTATTTCGCACTAGTTTTCTGTGAGGCCGTGGTATCGCTCCGGTCGAGCCGGCCCAATAATGCCGTAGCGTGGCTCACCCACGGAACGAAATACAATTTACTAATGTTAAACAAAATTTGCACTTAGTCTTTAATGTATACTGTTTAGAATTTTAGTTTTAGATTTGAATAGTAATAACCGAAAAATAATAAGAACAAAACTACTCAACTCAATTATTTCTACCTCAGATTTTTGCGCAATGCACACGCCGCTAACTTCCTATTGAAACCGCTAACTCTCGTAAATTAAAACGATCAATTACAACCCCGTTTATGAGTCACTTGGAGGGCGACGTACCTTTAATGCAATGCACCCCCAACAAGCCGCTGGTCTCAAATGAATCATAACCGCAGACGGCAAGACGTATGGAACTGTCTGAAGTTGTTGGAAACGGTTTTACTTTGACTCAGAGTTTAATTGAAAAGTACGTTCATAATAGGTACTTTGTGCCACAGATGCGGGTATTTTTAGATTTTAAGATAGTCTTTGATTTAATTTCCATGGCATTTTTACCGGACTGCGTCAGAACAAGGGTTATGTATTTCGAGTGTGCGTATTTAAATCTTTATTATTTAGGCACGCTCTGTGACTTGTACGGTTACACAGTTTTTGGCTTGCGATATGACATTGGAACGTGGGAAAAGACGCGTCTTTTATTGCCCGTAGCGTGAGAATTTTCCCCCGTTTTTGAAACATTCTTCATTGGAGCTCTGCTCCAATTAGTATTAGCGTAATGATTTATACCCCATAGACTTCCTCGATAAATGGACTATCCAACACTGAAAGAATTTTTCAAATCGGACCAGATTTTCCCGAGATTAGCGTGTTCAAACAAATAAACAAACTCTTCAGCTTTATTATATTAGTATAGATAGTATAGATTTTTTTTTTAATTTAGTGTTGTTATATATTAATCGATGCGGCGGTAAACATTTATCGTTTTATTTTACAAATCCATTTATTACCAGCACAGTAGTCATTACTCGATTAAAACCAATTATATATATTCTTCCTGCTCGTTTGCCCCTTATTATCATTAAATATCATAATTGTCTATGACAGCCTGTATAAATTACCTTTTAAAGTAAATATCACTGACTTAATGCGCTTGGATCATGATAAAACCATTTGTCATGATTTAGGCGCATTGAAATCGTAGTCATTTAACTTAATTTGCTACCTTAGAGGTGGCATATTTTTTCAAATTTTAATGTGATCAAGCTTGGGTAAAAGTATGTTTCACTGTGGCGGTTGTGTTGACGAAAAGTAGGATAATCCTGACCCGGAAGATAGAAAAAAAATATCATAATATTTTTTTTATTTATCTGTCTATATTTTTTTAATTTGTCTGTCTGTCTGTTCGCAATAAACTTAAAAGCAATACTGCACGGATTTTAATGCGGCTTTTACCAATATATAGAGTGTTTCTTGATGAAGGTTTACGTTTATAATTTGTAAATTTTTTGAGTACATGGCTATAATATGTTAGCTTATTAGTTCGATGAGCTAGTATCGTATAAATGTTGTTTAGAATAATTATCTTAAAGTGTCGAGTTCTCTATGTTAATATTATATAATTTTTTCCGCCCGAGATACAGATTCAATCTAGTTCGGGCAAATAACAATTAACGTACTATATTTATAAATTTAAGAATTTAATTGTAAATTAATGTACCTTTTTAACTAAATAAATGAATTTTGAATTTTGAATGATTTATTACATTACAGTAAATCTCATAAAATGTCAAGTAGTTGTCATACGACTCCAAAGGACGGAGCATAAGATTATTTTTAAAAGAGGCTCACGAACCCGTAGTAGGAACATTCGTTTCTTACTTTTCAGCAGAGTAACAAGTGTAATAAGAATAACCTAGTAAAGAATAGTAAATATTGTAAATAATGATTGTCTGTAATGATTGTATTGAAAGGATCTGCTAAAGCATATAATACAAGGCTCTTGACAATGTTTTTCATTGAATCTTGACTGTACCCAACAAATATAACGATATTTGTTAAAGAAGTCGGAAAAAAAAATAAGCCGCACATTTTCTCAAGAGTAACTTAGGCTATATTTTCCGAAAAGAGCCCGTGCTAAGCCGGAGCGAGTTGCTAGTTATACATAAGTGTGGTAACGAATTAACAATCGTTGGTGAGACGACGACGTGATACGAAGTGTCACCACCCGTATTAATCCCGTGGGTGTCGTAAGTACAGCAAAGAGCAGAAAAACTTTGTACATGAATAGTGATTTGTTAAAAAAAAAAAAATTAATTAACAAGCTTTTATTACTTGTTAATGAAAAAAAAAACTTTAAGCACTTTCATTTGATACCGATATCGGCGGGTCGTGCAGAAATATGTAAGACGCCATTTTACTACGGCGGCCATCTTGGATAAATAATAATACCGAGTCATCAGAACTAAAAGTACATTTCAAAACGGGAAGTGAATAAAATTTTTGATTACAGACAAACATCGGGACAGGTGAAATTAAATAAAAGCAAAAAAATGTAAAAAATATTCCCAATAGATAATTTGTTTTTAAGAATAGTAAATAATAGCTCTAATGAGAAAAAACATTCTCATTACTACTGAGAACGAACCCATGAAAGTGTACAGGTTATTTACATAAAAAAAAAACAAGTTTAAAAATTGTTGTACGTCTGCATGCAAAATAAAATTAAATAAAAAAGAAAAAAATGTAAACAGATATTTGTTTAGCGTAACTAAAGGGACAATAAATATTATCATGATAATGTTGATACACAAACACAGAGACGTATTGTGTGGACAACGAAGTCATTACTCGCCTTCGTTCTGAGCTCATTGTCCATGATTAAACGCAGTGTTGTATGAACGGCTTTGTCCTGTGATGTGGATTTCGTAACTGTAAATTACGTATGAATTTGTTTCGGTTAATAAAGCTATGGAGCGTGAAAAGTTAGGTATTTAGGGCGGCAACCTGATTACGTAACTCTACAGACGTTTCGTGACTGGAACCTTTTTCTGGTACTGAGGTCAGAAAGGTCGTCTAAAGGTAACCCTGCCCATGGTCGCCTACAATTCAAATATCTTTTTTTAGGGTTACGTACCTAAAAATGAAAAAACTAAACCGTTACAGGATAACTTTGTTGTCCGTCTGTCAGTCAAAACCCTTTTTCTTAGGAACCCACGCGTTCGTAGGTATCAAGCTGAAATTCATATTAAATAAATTAATTTATATTGCATATTTTCGACACTCGCAAGGGAGTCAAAACCTACAGGGTACTTCCCGTGAACTCAGAATCTTAAAATTTGGTAGGAAGCAACTTATAGCACAGATAAAGGAAAAATTACAAAGAGCATAAATTTTTAGTTACATCATATGATATACTCACAGATTTATACGGAACCCTCGATGCACTTGGCCAGATTTTTAAATAAATGGACTTGCTAAAGCGACTACACTAATTGATGAAAAGCATACGCAGAATCCAAGCGAATTGGTCTCAGCAAATATACTTCCACGATATCTAAGTTTATTATACATATAACTTCATTAATTTTTAAAATTTATATCTAATTGATCGATTGTATAAAATATCTACATGTTTTATAATGGATAATGATGATAAATAGTCCTACCGCTAGATAAAAGGGTCTAAGTATCTCTATATTAAATTAATGTTACCATTTTTTTAATAACTCAAACAAATGTCATATTTCTGACAACGTTAAAGCCCCTGACATCCTATACAAACAAAACCTTAGAAATTGCTTTTTAGATGAGATCTTGAAATATGAGTTCTGTGCCGTAAAGTAAGATTAATTACCAAAACTAGCTTTTGCCTGCGGCTCCGCCCGTGTACATGTAGTATATCGCGTTGATTCATTAAACTGATACCTACAACTTTTTATTTGTCAATCGATTGAAATAAAATAAATAAATATAAATATATATTCCGGACATTTAACACACAACGCCATCTAGTACCAAGCTAAGCAGAGCTTGTGTTATGGGTACTAGACCACTGATATAAATACATATATACTTCTTTTTGTAAATACATACATATTATGCATAGAAAACACCCAAACTCCGAAACAAATATTTGCAGATCATACAAACATTTGGTCGAATCGAACCCGAGACCTCAAGCTTAGCAGTCGCATACGCTACCATTACGCCACCGAAAAATAAATACTAAATGTTAATTGAAGTAAACCGGAACGCATAATTAAAACCGTATTGAAATCGGATAAGCCATGTCTGATATTAGCGTGCACAAATGTGCAGGCAATGAAACAAAAATTTTAAAATTCAATATTTTTACGATAATATTCTTATATTATTTTATGTATTTATTTACCTAATGATAAAATATTACACGCTGTCATGAAACCTTCCAAACTAACACATCCAAGATTACATTTAGTCGTTAATCTGGATACAATCCCTTCAGGCTCCAAGGGGTAGGGTAGAAAGTCCAGATGGGCACTGATAACGTCACGTCCGGTTTGTCTGGCGCCAGTCGCTTTCACGGGAGGCTTTAAAGGTGGATGAACCTTTTATACGTAAGGAAGTTATCTTTTGGATGTGTGTGAAATAGTTTTGAAAATAGTCAGTCATGTTGGGGGGTTTGAGAGGTACAAGGTAAGGTTTCATATTAGAAGTAATAGTTAAATAATAACATTTTCCATTAGCATTGAATCGTATAACAATTCGAAGATTAAAGACGGTTCCTTCGATATTTCAATAGCAGTAAGTAGTCAAAACATGCAAGATGAAAGAGTATAAAAATATTCTAGTTTATTATGTATTTTATAAAAGTTTCCTAGTAAGAAGTCTATTAATTTATCCCGAACCTTTTTTCCTAAGTTGATACCGGATTTAGATGATATGATTGGCACAGTTGCCATCAGACCTCTTCTAACCACGTTCTTAATTAACTAAATCGAAGTTCTGTAGACAAACTATCGTCAGACTTTTGAGTACTCCAACTACCCGTAACGATTACCAAAGATGTCCGTTTGTAATCATCGAGTACTTATCTTACTAATATTATAAACGCGAAAGTTTGTGAGTATGTATGTGAGGATGTTTGTTGCTCTTTCGCGCAAAAACTACTGAATGAATTTTGATTTAACTTTACAATAACATAACTTATACATCAGAATAACACATAGGCTACAATTTATGAAGATACTAGCTTCGCCTCGCGGCGTTGCCCGCGGTTATTGTCGTACTGCGGGTGGCAACGCGGGGTTCCGCTGGTAAAATACATAAGGTAACTGAAAAACCCATAGATGAGTTTATTAATTGAATTATTTTATACTATTATTGCTGTCTAGAGAACTACGGTGACATATACACAAGTACTACCTACATATAAGTTTATATTGTTCTAGTGAAATGCGCATTGCAGATAGTTGTTTCCTTATTACCTGTATGAATATGTAGTACACATTTACAAAAACAACACAGTCACATATCTAAAAACCGCAACGAATGGTTTAAAGAATATATAAAATTGACGGAGACTGCAAGTGAACCAGCAAATGAGTCATGTAGGCATACACAGAACCTACATAATATATGTATGAGTAAGTGGAATAAATCGGTTCTCAATGGCTTGCAAATAAATTGTCTGCGATAGTCTCCTGTAAATATAATATACTCGTACCTATTGTTACAAAATATTAATCTATATATTAATACATGAAACAAAAACTCTGTAGCCCTGTTTAAGAATATTATGAGAACAGAGGAGTATGAAATTTGGCACAGTTAAGCTTTAAATAGAGGAAGAGTGTAGAAAGCTAAAAGAAAATGCATTATGGTTAAATTTTGACCACTGGTCAAATTACGACCATTAGCAATGTTTGTGTGTTAGATGTCGGAAAACATTGATCGACCACTAACAACATTTGTGTGTTAGATGTCGGCAAAGAGGTGGATCGGAAACAAGGGCAGTAGGCCCTGAACCAATACTGCCTCTGCCATCTGCTTGGCTGCGAAGGTCACTGCAACAAAACACCAAGGTAGAACACCAAATATATTGGTGCAACCTTTGTACCTGCAGGCAGACCAAGGAGGCCCTCCCGACGATCAACCCCAGATTGTCACATATGCTGTTGCAACTTAAGAGGCCGCTGCTTCGACTTCTATTTGGAGCAATAACTGGTCATGCATTACTAAACAAACATCTTTTCACTCTAGGTGTAACAGACAGTCCTCTGTGCAGGGCATGCATGAAGGAAGAGGAGACGGCCGCCCATGTCATTATGACATGTCCTGAGGTGGCAGAATACCGGGCGAGACACCTCGGATCACCGAGGTCACTTCCTGAAGTCGTCGGCAACGTGAAGGGCCTGCTAGGCTTCTTGGAAGAACTGGGGTGACACGAATAAAGCCATTCCATCACGCAAAATAGGCGCACTGAAGTCGTCGAGTTGCGGAAACCCAGCCCGCGAGTTTCAAGATTCAAGATAGATGTCGACAAACACTGATCGACCACTAGCAACATTTGTGTGTTAGATGTCGGCAAACACTGATCGACCACTAGCAACATTTGTGTGTTAGATGTCGGCAAACACTGATCGACCACTAGCAACATTTGTGTGTTAGATGTCGTAAAACACTGATCGATCACTAGCAACGTTTGTGTGTTAGATGTCGGAAAGCACTGATCGATCACTAGCAACGTTTGTGTTAGATGTCGGAAAACACTGATCGACCACTAGCAACATTTGTGTGTTAGATGTCGTAAAACACTGATCGATCACTAGCAACGTTTGTGTGTTAGATGTCGGAAAGCACTGATCGATCACTAGCAACGTTTGTGTTAGATGTCGGAAAACACTGATCGATCACTAGCAACGTTTGTGTGTTAGATGTCGGAAAACACTGAGCGATCACTAGCAACGTTTTAATTACAGCTATTTGGTTTAATTTGCACAAATTTGTTCGTACACATTGTGCGATACCAAAGTTTTTAATAATATTCTTTTTTATTAATCTTAACTCTTCACTCCAGACAAGCAAAACCTCATAGCAAACACATTTGGTTTCACAAACTCTTCTGGTATATCAAAAATATCATAATAAGATACCATTAACTTAACTTACTTAACTCATTTCTGTAATAATCATCATAGAAAAACATCAACATTGTCGAGTTTTAATATTCACAGTTTGTTCACGTCAATATCCCTCCATTGAAACTGGGGCATACAAATATTTTTGTTTTGTAAACGCAGTTATAAGGAGACCGTTTTGTACATTTTATAGCTCCGCTAGTAGACAAGTTTTATGTTAAATTAAATGCCAGATAAGGTCATAAACTAGCATTGTGCCTGACAGGACTACTTCTACCTCTAAATGAAGATTATTTATTTCGGTTTGGAAAACCAACAGCTACAAATGAGAAAATGGTTAGTTTAATATTACAGGTTTTCATGGATTTCAACGTAATAACTTAACAAAAGTGCCGGAACACTCAATCAACACGACACATTTTTTTTTATGAATGGCAATCTTTTTTCTTTTTTTTTATAAGAAGACATCTCCTGCATTAGGACTATGCATCCTGTGTCACGGGGTCTTCACAAACATACATGAAACGGACACAATGAGCACCCAGACTCAGAACAACAATTTGTGGATCACACAAAGTGTTGTTCCATGTAGGATTTGAAACCACAACACTTGGTGCAGTAGCAAGCGACGAAGCGACCGCTTAAACTACTAGGCCAACCGTGCAGTCAATTTTCTCAACAATCTGTTGTCACTTTATTTATTAAAATCGGTTCAGTAGTTTAGACGCTATGGTGGAACAGACAAATATACATTAACTGTCAAAACTATTACTTTCCATTGGCTCCACAGTAGTCGGCAAAAACAAGCAACTGAAATGAAACCTGAAATTTCAGTAGCAAGACATTATAATATATTCCAAACTAAACCCTTTGACCGGTATCAAATAGGGTTCCGTGTATTTGACGTGAAGTTTTTGCTTTCATTAGATCGGTTCAATGAAAACTTAACAGCCTAACAAATGGCTCGCAAATATTTTCTTTACCACGACCCAGATTGAAGGATCATTAATTTTGGTGTCTATTTACTTAGGTACGTAAAACTTTGAAATCGGATATAATCTGCTTTAGTTCTCTGCAAAATTGAGAAAGTCCTTCTTTGATATCCAATGCCTTTGCTTGTTATGTGATTTATTTTAAAGTTTTAAAATTAACTGTACGGTCGACCTAGTGGTTTAAGCGGTCGCCACGCTGCTTGCTACTGCGCCAAGTGTTGTGGGTTTTAAATCCTACTCGGAACAACACTTTGTGCGATCCACAAATTGTTGTTCTGAGTCTAGGTGTTCTTTGTGTCCGTTTTATGTATGTTTGTAAAGTCCCCCGAGACACAGGATGTATATTCACAAATGTGGGAGTACTCTTAAAAAAATATACACCTTTCACTCATGGTGTCAATTCATAAAGACAAGAAAATTTGTAAAACACTCTCGAAGCTTCAAGGCAAATCTTGAAGCTTTAGGACACTATATTTTTTTTAATTTGAAATAACATATGATGACTGATGATGACAATGAAAAACCGTCTTCCGTGGGAAAGCCACGCTTCAGCATGAATGGGCCGGCTCGACCGGAGTGATACCATGGCCTCACAGAAAACCGGCGTGGAACAGCGCTTGCGGGACCCTTATCATTTAGGGATAAGAAAAATAGACGTTGGCCGATTCTCAGACCTACCCGACATGCACACAAAATTTCATAAAAATCGGTCCAGCTGTTTCGGAAGAGTTTAATAACACCACAACACGAGAATTTTATATATAAGGTAAATGCGTATATAAGTACATACCTACATAATATTAAATTTATTTTGATTATTTAATTTAGTATTAGTTCAAGTTTATCCTTAAAATACTGGTTTTACCCAGTTTAGAGGACACTTAGTAAAGTGAACGTTTTTTTGTTAATTCTATTTTGTTATTTATTTTGTCATTGTGTTTAGTTATTTTCTGTTTTAACTTTAGCATTTAAGTGCAAAGATTCAACAGCTTACAAATTCTCAAACTTTTCCAATCACATAATATGGCATATCCAAAAAAATCCTATAAGTCGCCATTTTCCAATATGAAAAGCCAGCGGCAAAGATAAAGGATGGCAAAGTTGATATTCACAACGAACATATGAAAAATTATGAAACTAAAAATTTTCACATATCCCGAAAATCTTATAAGGTAACCCACTGTTTTTGCACACTAAATGACTGCACAACAGAGAACTACATATATATAGTTCTAGTCATATCTACACGAATATTATAAGCTGAGGAGTTTGTTTGTTTGAAGCGTTAATATCAGGAACCACTGGTCCGATTTGAAAAATTCTTTCAGTGTTGGATATTCCATTTATCGAGAAAGGCTATAGGCTATATATCATCCCGCTAATACCAATAGGAGCAGAGCACCAATGAAGAATTGTTGAAAAGCAGGGGAAAAATGTTAACGCTACGGGCAATAGAAGACGCAAACGAGGTTGCGTGGCTAGTACTCGGATAAAGTATAAGGCCGGCAACGCATTTGTGACGCCTATGGTGTTGTCTCCATGCAGCAATCGCTTACCATCAGGCGATACGCCTGCTCGTTTGGCACCTATTCCATAAAAAAGTATAGGTACAATTAACGACATACCATACCAAAAAAAACAAAAGGGGGAAATAAAAAAGTCATATGGCAACACATGTCAATTAAACAAAGTCACAATGAATCTAATGAGCCATAACTCGGCGAACTGCCGATTTCATCAGTTACACGTCGCACCGGAGATCAAGGACACTAAATTGGAGTTTCAAGGTACATTTACGATATGATAAAAAACCTTATATTACTTACTGATGCTAGAGAACATCTGTAAGAATGTTCTGGAATATCAGCGAATACAAAATAAAGTTATTTTTTACGCGTAGCTGTTCAATGGTTTTAATGTTTATTCAATTTATATGTTTGCTTAAAATGACAAGTATTTAAAAAATAAGAGGTATAGGTATGTCTAGCTGACTAATTTGAATTAGCAAAAATTATTTACATATTCTTTTTTTTATTTAAAGACTACTCGTTAAGAACACAAAGAACACCCAGACTCAGGAGGACATCTAGGAAAACAAAATTTGTTTCAGAATAAGACAATATTTCACGTATGTTTTTTTGAATTTGACAGTAACAAAGTTTAAAAGCGACTCAAGGGGCTCAATGTCCAAAGTAAATTAGACGAGAGCGTTACGAAATGTGTGATCGGGCGAGGCGAACGGAAGTTGAGAAGGAGATATAACTTAGTGAAGATAGAAAGTGAGACAGTTAGTTTTCGTATATTACTATACGGGCAAGAGAGAGAGGTCCGAATACCCATGTTCTTTCTCTCATAGCTCATACGTCTCGGATATGTGAGACACATTTTTTTTGGAAGAAATTACCCGCTTTAGGAATATACATCCTGTGTCGCGTGGGACTTTACAAACATACATGTAACGAACACAAAAAACACCCAGACTCAGGACAACACTTTGTGGATCCCACAAAGTGATGTCCCACGTGGGATTTGAACCCACGGCACTTGGTGCAGTAGCAAGCAGTGTAGTGATCGCTTAAACCACTAGACCAACCGTGCAGTCGAAGTCGATATTATGTGTATAACACAATATTCCTAATGGTACAGTATCGGTATTTGTTTTTGATAAATTTACTCAATTTCAAAACTGCTCACTGTGATTAAACAATAGAGACGTACCTACTGTCAATACTCTAAATGACTTATTGTCATTACAATATTCCGTTTTACGGTCTGGTGAGTGTAGTGGTTGTATCAGATCATCGAGATGTTTCTATTATATGAATTGATACTCATTCAATCGGTACGGTACAATCGGTTTGAATACATTGTTATGTATAACGTACTATATATACTTAGATTGGCCATAAATACTTTTAAAACAAAATAAACAAAATGTTACTTTTGAATTTGGAATCTGTCATTTTATACGATTGATCATTGTATTTTTTATTTCTGTGTATGTATAATGTAAAATATTTTGTGATATTAAAACGGAGTGGGGTGATAAAGAGAACCGAATCGCTGTGATTACATTACATAAAGTAGGTATGGTTCTCCACAATCAGGGGAGGTTCAATGAAACCTCCTCTGATTGTGACAAAAAAAGATCTGGCCGTCCACGTAGTGTTCGTTCAAAGCAGTAAGGGAAAGAATTCGAAGAAAGCCTGTCCGAAAGTAAAAGATTTTATGTCGGGAGATGAAGATAGCACATAGAACCCTGTCGCGTATTTTAAAAGATGATTTAGGACTTGCAGCTTATAAGAGACGCACTAGTCATTACTAAACTGATAATTTAAAAAAGAATAGGGAGCTAAAATCAAAACAACTACTTAAGCGGTACGAAAAGGGAGAATTCACAAAATTTTTACAATATTTTAAAAAACAAACTGACCGTATTTATGCTGAAAGCTCTAAAGAAGCTTCCCAATTAGTCAACAGATTACAACGTGGGCATTATCCGACTTTAGTGATGGTTTGGTGGGGTGTAAGCCATGAAGGAGTGTCTGAGCAATATTTTTGTGAAAAAGGTATCAAAACATCGGCACGAACCATTCTTCAGAAGGTAGTTTAAGCCCCTTAACAACACCATGTTCAATAACTAAGAATGGTCCTTTTAACAAGACTCGTCGCCGGCTCATAAAGTTTGATCCACCCAATCTTGATTAGAAACGAACGTTCCGGAATTCATCAGAGCTGAAGACTGGCCGTCATCTAGTCCTGATCTTAATCCATTGGATTATGATTAATGGTTAGTTTAGAGAGTAAGGCTTGCTCTTGCTCTTTTCAAGAGTTTGCACTTCTACTTTCAATATTAGTTCAAACACTAACCACAGCTGGTATTCGCACCGGCTAGAATAATCAAAACATTTTTGTGAAATGAAGCGACATGCTCGTAAAAATCTTGATAAGTACGAATTGTGGTTTGTGTATTCTATAATTTAAAAAGGCAACACAAAAGACTCACGTAAACTCGGAGAGGTGTTGATTAAAAATATGCCGAGGGTTGAAAACCAGGCCAAACATATATATTATATATGAGTTGAGGCCTATCTCTGCACGAGAATACCATATTATGTAAAATACAAATGGCAATACAAATGTTACTAGAACAAAAACGTATGGTCGTTTATGCTGTAATAATAAAATTATAAAAATATATTTACGCTAAATACTATTACCTAGATTTGATAGGATTAGATATTAATGCAAAAACACGAACCTTTCAATACATTACGCAATACGATAAAAACGATATTACGTTTCTTTTGCTTGTCTGTTTGTATGTAAAGAATAGATTGTAGTTTTCGAGAGGGTAGTACACAACAAAAGGTTAAATATTAATTGTAATTTACGTTCAATAAACAGTACATCTAGTATCATTATTTGGGTAGAACTTCTGTAGGGTTATTCTTTTGTAGCTGTTGTTGACATTTTATTAATGTTTACCAAATTACAATAGTTCAAAGAGACGATGATTCCTAAGTTTGTCTCGTTCTTTCTTCTCAGAGCTAGTCCAGTTAGAAAAAGCCAAACTCATCTGCACAAGAAAAATTTTACTTGCAAAAGTGTTCCAGTAACCTAATCGCAAAATAAAAGATTTCATTTCATAATTATTTAAAAGAACGTATAACTAAGCGGAGATACTATGACTACCATGTTGGCTCTAACAAAGAAGACTGAATAAGATTTTTTTATGGAATATGGGGCAGGCGTATCATCTAGTGGTAAGCGACTACTGCTGTCCATGGACACCCGTAACACCAGAGACGTCACACGGGGTGGGGAAGAGGATGGGGTATGAGTCTCCGGTAAAACAGCGCAAGCGCTATTTCACCCAGTGAGTATGAGGCCGTGGTATCACTCAAGTCGAGCCGATACCGAAGAGTTACTCCCTCAAACGACAGTTTATATTGAAATATAACAAAATAACTTTGCGAGCTTTGCGAACCATATTCTTGCGAGTGATCTATTTCTCAAGCTGTTAGTTAACATATTTTAAAGCTAATCTTGTTTTCAAAGCAGCAATCACATTTCAAATTTGCAAGTTCAGAACTGTTTTTGGTTAGGTTACATTTATAAGCATTTAGGGATAAGTTTAAGATTGACTGCACGGTTGGCCGAGTGGTTTCAGCGGTCGCCATGCCGCTTGCTACTGCGCCAAGTGTCTTGGGTTCAAATCACACGCGGTGCAACACTTTGTGTGATCCGAATTGTTGTCCCGAGTCTGGATGTTCTTTGTGTCCGTTTCATGTATGTTTGTAAAGTCCCCCACGACACAGGATGTTTATTCCTAATGTGGGAGTTGTCTTTTTATAAAAAATAAAAAATGAGTACAAACTTATAAAGTTACAAACACAAAGCAAATACTAGCGAATTTCTTCTTAATAAAATCCCGCAAAAAATGTCAAGAAAACAACCCTTAACAAGGATCTAATACAAAACCAATATCGTTATCCGCGACCGCTATCATCCCAACATAATAATCTCTAAGTAGAGTAATGAAATAGATTTCCCCCTCGACTAATTAGAAGAAGTGGGAGTCTGGAGAATGCTTCAGTTCAATACCCTCGTTTTCCTAGTGGTTAAGAAATAATAACCTTAATTCTCTTTAATTTAGACTGAAATTAAAATGTTTTGCAAGACGAAACGGGTCACGCGGTTTATAACGTCTTTAATTAGTTAATTGTATATAATTATGTGGCTGAGAATAATTGTAGTATTTGGAATAACGATGGTACTTAAATCATAAATAAATTCAAGTCGTCTTTATCAAGAAGACATTTTTAATACCACGATGGTTTAAAATGCATATTTCGATTAACATCTACGCTAATATTTCTAACTTGTTTTGATTTAATATAGAACAAGTGATTAATTTAAAAACATTTTATTGTATACTGTCTTTTATTACCTGTTAATAAAAAAATACTTAAAGCCCTTTCATTTGATACCCTTATTAGGTGGGTTGTTCAGAAATATGTACGCGCCATTTTGGATTGATAATTATACCGATTATATATAATTGCATTGTCGTCAGAACTAAAGATATATTTCAAATTTCAGTTCTATCGGGAAGTGGATCAAATTTAACTTGCAAGATTTGATTACAGACAAACATCGAGACAGGTGAAACTAAATAAAAGCTTGTAAAATAGCTCTCCATCAGGTAGAATGGAGTCATTTTGGCAGGGCCATATATATATATATATAAAAGTAATTTCAAATGGCAACTATAATATTATAAAGCTGAAGAGCTTGTTCAATATGTTAAACGCGCTCATCTCAAGACTACTGAGATGAGATTATGAGTTTAATGTTAGATAAGAATATGATAGGAGCTGAGTATCAAGAGAACAACGAAGTATCAATAGAAAATTCTAAATTAAACGCTCAAAACTGGATCTAAATGTTTCGTGTAATAAAGAATTATTAATCATTAATTCCATCAAACCATCTGGCTCTTGATGGTGAGATATAAATGGAACCGCCGAATTGAGACATTGAACAATTCTCTTCATAGCATCGTCTTCGCCAGGTTTCGGTTCAATTAACTCCTTATTGTACATTCCATTGTATTTAAAGTACTTGGAGTAAACTACAATTGTTCTCTCAGAATCTATTAAGAAAAGATAAGTTTCATTTAATCGCTCAAACACATGTGTACATACAATAAACAATCGTATCTATACTAATATTTTAAAGCTGAAGTGTTTGTTTGTTTGAACGCGCTAATCGCAGGAACCGCTGGTCCAATTTGAAAAATTCTTTCAATGTTGGGTAGTACATTTCTCGAGGAAGGCTATAGGCTATATATCATCACGCTAAGACCAATAGGAGCGGAGCCCAAATGAAGAATGTTTAAAAAACGGGGGAAAATTATTACGCTACGAGCAATAGTAGACGTAAACGAGGTTGCGAGGGTCAGCTAGCGTAAGATATGAAGTTGAAGAAAGCTCAAGAAATATTTGCCACATACTATGGCTTGCGAATATAATTATAATTAAATATGGATAAATTCATATCACTGACCGTTTCCATCATTTAACCAGATACTAACTGCTACCACTACCTATATAAGTATAAATACGTTAACGAAATCAGCAAAAATAATGTCAAGATCAATTATAAATAAATAAATATTTTTTCGGACATCTAACACACAACGCCATCTAGTCCCAAGCTAAGCAGTGCTTGTGTTATGAGTACTAGACATCTGATATGAATACATATATACTTTTTTTTTTTTGTAAATACATACATATTATACATAGAAAACACCTATTATGTCAATTGAATTTTGCAAATCGGCAAATCTTTATCATTCAATAAGTCACTTACATTGTAATAGGCCTTTCCAACATGACATTTGTTCAAACGCTTGGCTATCCAGATTTTTCCAACTGTAAGAAAATTTATTGTAAACAATTGCCACCCAAGCTTCGGCATGAATGGGACGGCCGGCCGGCCGGCAACGCACTCGTGACGCCTCTGATTTTGCTAGGTGTCCATGGGCGGTGGAAATCGCTTACCATCAGGCGATACGTCTGCTCATTTGACACCAAACACATTAAAAAAAATTGGAGCCATGTAAATAACAATTCTTAATGCAGTCCTGGACGTATGTAGATAATATTTATTCTTATCGCGCCTATTTCGAGGAACTTTTAGTATTAGGTTAGTAAAGTAAAACAGAAGATATTCACAAACTGTAATTGAATTTGTTTTAATAGGGAAACAGATAAATTTTAATTTACAAAAAAAATATATTTAAAAAACCAAACAACGTCATCACAGTTCCAGTAGCGTTTCGTATATTTCCTTACTTTTTACGAGCAACACGGAAAACTTTACATACCTACTTTAGTATTCATAAATAGGCTTCACGAAGCCAACGTGGGTATTAAAACTGAAATTACGAAACGAAATTATGGTAAGACTAATTTCGACTAATCCAAGAAGAAATTAAACCCACAAAAGCTGGTAAATTAAAGATTTATACCATTGAGATGGATTTTGAAGTAATGTTCTTTGAAAACAAGTATGCTACCGAGAGTTTGGCAATTCCGAACTTGTTTCGTGAACAGATTTCTAAGTCAGTATAACCGCAAATCCTCAGGGAATCGATAACAGACAAATACTTTAAGACGGACTGTCTTTGAAATATTTGTGTCCTTGTTCGTTCTAACGTGATAAACAGGGATGGAAGAATACGCTGATTATCTACAAATGAATACTAGTTATTTCCAGATATGGCGAGGTCGGTATGAAGCATACAAATTGAGAAGGCAACAAAGTAATAAACATTCAGTTAGATGATATGATATTTGGACGGGGAAACTGGAAATATATTTAGCGACTTATATTGAGTTATATTTAATAAATATATTTTTTAATAAACTAGCTTTTTCCAGCGGCTCTGCCCGCGTCTATGTCGGTTTTCGCGATAGAAAGTAGACTATTTTATGTCCGTCTTGAAGAACCAAAGTATCTCCATGTTTCATATTTAGCTTGAGTAAGCGTAACAGGATTAGCAAGCTGAAGTGGCAGTGGGCTGGCCATATTTGCCGCAGAACCGATAACCGTTGGGGTAAACGGGTTCTTGAGTGGAGACCGCGTCTCGGCAAACGTAGTGTAGGACGTCCACAGGCCAGGTGGAGTGATGATTTGCGCAAGACGGCTGGCAGGAGCTGGATGCGAGAAGCCGAGGATCGAACTAAGTGGCGTGCAATTAAAGAGGCCTTTGTCTAGCAGTGGACTGCGATAGGCTGATGATGATGATGATGATGATGAAGCGTAACAGGAATTCTGGTCTGTTAGCTTGACAAAACGTAACAGACCTGGTTATTTAAATTCGAGTAATTCTTTATTCGAATTTATAACATTAGTATGGATTGTTTTATATAGATTGAAGAAATAGATTCACAAGATAAGACAAAAGAAGAATGGGAAAAAAAAAGAGAATCAACCAATATGTATAACATTCTTATCTAATACCTTTAAACAAGCTATTCTTGTATATACATACGAGTATATAATCAGAAACTCGGTAACGGCTCCAACGATTTTCATGAAATTTAGTATGCAAGGGGTTTCGGCCCTAAAAGCAATCTAGCTAGGATTTATTTTTAGAAAATTTATCATCACCTAGATACATGTAATATTTGTATGAAGTATCGATATTATGTCAATTGTAACAGCTTTATAACTCCACTAGCTGACCCCACGCAACCTCGTTTGCGTCTTCTATTGCCCGTAGCGTGAACTTTTTCCCCCGTTTTTTGTAAAATTCTTCATTGGTACTCCGCTCCTATTAGTATTAGCGTGATGATATATAGCCTATAGCCCTCCTCGATAAATGGACTATCCAACACTGAAAGAAATTTTCAAATCGGACCAGCGGTTCCTGAGATTAGCGCGTTCAAACAAATTTACAAACAAACTTTTCAGCTTTATAATTTTGGTATAGATAAACAATATTGCATAAACGGCAAATGTAAAATGCAGTATTGCCATACACACGCAATTCTATTATAAAGTAATACAATTCACGTTGAAATAAGCAATTGGAAAATAAACTAGACTCTCATCTTGATTAAATGCAATGAAGGGAGGAATTACATTCGCATCCCTCATAGAGGGGTATAAAAGATACGGCTATTATAATAGGGATTCGGCAAATTGCAATGAGCTTTTCTATTTATCTTTGCAAAATTTTAGGCAAGTAAAATATATTTAGGAAATTTATATGATATACGGTTATGTTGACAATAATGGGGTATTTTGAAAGAAAAAGTACATTGCATTGTATTTGTATTTTAGCATAAATTGCTACGAGTATTATAATGAACTATCGTTGTACAGGTTTTAAATAACATTACAGGATATATAAACTGCCAATATGTAGTTTGAAATAGTAAATTTTGCTTAACGTTTAAATATTCGCTTTCTTCTTGTTTCATACACTAAATTGTCGACTTCATTTATGATTCTGTAAAGTCGTCATTCTCGTCTATACTATGTCATAATATAATTTGCATATTTGAAGAAGCGATACTTTTAGGTGACGTATCAAGAATACAGAGTGTGTACCCCTATTCTTCCCATGGGTATCGTAAGAGCCTAGCAAGCAAGTAAACAAAACTCAGCACAACTTCACTGCCAATAAAAGGAAAAAAAAACTGTCCGAACCCATCTAGCAAGCGTGATATGTAGCAAGCTGTTGACGAAATAGCTATAATAAGACTTGAATAACTTTCTTTCCATAACTATATTCATAATCTTCGCTTTAGGCAGACTTGCCAAGCCAATACGGAATACAGCCAACCAGACGAACAGAGGCATCGGAATCGTGCACAATCGTAAATGGTACAGATTATCACAACCGCCTTTGTCCCTAGATAAGAATTTAATTTAAATTGCAACGTGCCGTTCTCTTGTTACGTGAGTAGCTGGTTTCCCTCTTTAAGAATTTTGAAAAATGTGGAAGATGTGAGATAGCAATGGGTTCGTTCGTATATCTTTCTTTCTCTACGTGACCACAAATACTCATGTAATACCTTTATATGAGCAATTATTGTATTTGGTTTTCTCGGGCTGTCTCCGTATTTAGTCTCTTGATTGGGCTATTGTACGTAGGTTTTTTCATCTTCTTACTACCATCCCACCATCCTAGATTATCCCAAAAGCTTAGCAGCCTTTTCAGTTATTACTGTACATATCTATATATATATGAAATTTAGTATGCATGGGGGTTTCAAGATAACCGATAGAGATAAACCGATCTAGCAGCATTCATTTTATGAAAATTATCAATAATATTACCGACGAAAGCTGTCATCGAAATACAACAAAGCATTAAATTTTCAGAACACCTCAATGATCAAACTTAGCTTTTCCAACTTAACTAAATGACTATAATTTAAAAAAAAGTCTAGAAAATCACAGCTCGCTTTTAAATATATGATGTAAAAGTAATGAAAAGCAGTGCAATTTGCACCGCATGAAGCCGTCCATTGACCTAATTGAGGCTTTTACTGTGTACTTTGATGGCTGAGGTCAAATGTGTATGAAGGTTGTATGTATGTGTTGAAGAAGTGCACGGTGAGGAGTGAAGAGCCATACGCAGGTGTTCTCCACTGTTATGACGCAGAATGTATTTGTGTGCGTGAAATTCTGATTGTTTTATTTTAACACGTAACATTCGTGCGAGTTATTAGTGACAGGCAATTGTTTTAGTATGTGAGTCTAAAATAAGTATGAAGATTCCCCGAGCAAATTATGACATACACATTATTCCGTATCTGAAAACTACCCCGCCGGTCGGTGGCCGGTGTTTTTTTATGCATCGCCCCTCATATACAGTTTTACATAGGTCACTGCTAGACATAGGCCTGGCCTTAGCAAGGAGGTTAAACTATGTAGGTATTTACTTATTTGATAAAACATATGTATAACCCTGGTAAAGTTATTACTCAGTCGCTCTGTGTTCGCTAAACTCAAAACAAAGAAGAAAATGCAGCATGTCCACACTATGGGGGCATATAGAGATGCTTCTACATCATTGGACCTGGATTGTCCTTACAAAACAGCTATTTCCAAAATCGGTTCATACGTTACAAAAATAACGGTATCCATACAAATGATAACACGGGGTTGTACGTAAAATCTGCTTCTTCATTAAAATCAGTTATTTATAAGCTTAATTGCTATCCTATATTAACAGCACTGAGCTATTTCAGTACTTGAACAGACAGTTGCAATAAATATAAACAGAATTAGTTTATTTTGGGCGGGTTTTCTGAAAATATAGTTATAAAAGTCAAACAGTTATTAATGTTTATGGGAATCAGTGTTGCCAGACGTCTCTATTTTGGCGGGACTTCCCGCTTTTTGAATCAAAATTTTAATGTTCCGCTTTTTGGTAGTACTTTATCGTCAATAAAAAGTATATTATCAACAAGTAACATAGGCTACTTTTATCACAAAAACCGTCATACAGGCGAGCGAAGCCGCGATCAAAAGTTAATGTTATAATAACACTGGTAGTTCAATTTACTTGGTCAGTTTCTACCACAGTGCCTGTCAGAGTGACCCCTTTTAGTTCGCTATCAGTGTCCGGGCATCTGACCTGGGCCAGACCTTTGACATTCAATATTTGAGAGTACAACATTATAGTTTATATCATATTACATTTATATAGTTTTCGTAGTTAAGTTAATTTTGTTACTTATCTGGTGTGCAATAAAGAGATTTATTATTATTATTACATTTAAATATAGGAGTAAAAAAACTTTTAGGGTTTGAATCAGAATAGACAAATATTGTATAAATATTGAACTGTCGCCTGCGGTATTCCCGGATCAATACGACATTCAAGAAAAGAACATACTCCTTCTTAAAAGGCCAGCAACGCACTTGTGACACTTCTGATGTTGTGGGTGTCCATCCGGCGGTAATCGCTTACAATCAGGAGATACGTCTGCTCGTTTGCCATCTATTCCATAAAAAAAATTGATTGTTGTTGTTTTCCAAAAGCTTCATATCTGATCTATTATGAAATTTTTGACACCAGTATAACATACTAATATAAATAAAAACATTGGGAGCTGCATCGATAGTACTTTATCTTTGGGTTCACCATATCCAGGAAGTTAGCCGTAAGATATTTGCCTCTTCAGGGTCTCTGCGAAGACTACGTAAATTTCTTCCGACTCCAACTAGGGCTAAACTTGCACAAGTTTTTCTCAGTTTTCCCATTTCCCATCAAAGTACAAATCTCACTAAAGCACAACTTGATAAACTAGAGCGACTACAAAATCTCTGTCTGTATACGGTGCATTTGGCCTACGAAAATATGATTACGTCTCTAAATTTCGCGAAATGCTCATACGTGTAGTAGGCTTTTACTGTGGAAACTTCCTCGGGCTGTCGCCCTACCGTATTTACAGCGGATCGATGAACATCGTAAAACTACACGATATGTACCTACTACTGTTTTAGCGACAGGCTGCAAAAACATACCTGGTAACAGGTAGGACGAGAAAACCAGTTACGAGTACATTCACCACCTTCTACACTTCTAGCAGCATGAGGCACTGAAAGGAGCGCCTCAGCCCAGTTAGCCAGTGACGCATTGAGTCTGTGGGGTTATTTGGGACTCCGGTAACTTCAATCACTCAATTAAATGTAACCAAAGAAATACTCAGCCACCTTGCTAAAGAGAGGATACGTTCAGCAGTGGACTGTTAAAAGGTGTTGATGATGATGAAAGGAAGATCTCAGCATCGGTTAGCAGTGAATTTGTAGAACTACTTAGGTCGAGTTATTTGCCCCGAAGCATAGCTCTCCCACAGTCATACGAAGCCTATTTAAATTTAAAAGAGATTATTACTACTTAACCTAAAATTTTCTTCTGGATAATAATATACCGACGTTAGTGTCGACGACCGCTCATAAAACTTCGCATCTCATAAAGTGATCTCACAGTATGCTCGTTTTGTATACAACCGTAATTTTGTTTAATTAACGTTTCACAGTAGACGTTCGGCGTTTGGACATTACACAGGTCATTTTATGGAAGAACCTTTAGACAAACATATGGACTAGGGCAAGTATTCAGGGAGGAGATAATCAACCACTCGGTTGAATGTTTTTAATTTACCTATCTAAAACTGTGCTTCTGTTACGTTAACTGCATCTGCAAATATTTGTTTCGGAGTTAGGGTGTTTTCAAAAAAAGTATACTCGTATATGTATTTATATCAGTTGTCTAGGACCCAATATACAAGCTTTGCTTAGTTCGGGATTACATGGCGTTGTGTTAGATGTGCGAAACAATTATTATAATTTATAGATTATAGACTTCTTGCTGTTTTCAGTAACCAATCTCCAGTTCACACGGTCACATGCCACTGAAAATGAATGGAATCGTACACGAATCTTGAAACGCTGTCACATAAAATGTTACAAAGTTACGGCAAATCGTTGTGACAATCGCGTTTTAGGACAATAGGAAATGTAGTGAATAGGCGTCACCTCAATGAGGGCTTCAACTAGAGATGCTACATTGAAATATCGATGAATGACACTCGAGATTTTCTCTGTTCTTCAACAAGATATATAAGCGTACAGTTGGCTTTCCATTCTTATATAAGGGCTCTTCATTCGACTAAGAGGTACCTAATCCTAAAGCCCCAGTGTCGCTCTTTAAGTGAACTTTTCATACAAATTCGTTTGAAATTTAAATGTTTGTTTGCGTATAAGATTTGAAAAGCTTAAAAGAAAAATGGTTTTTGTTTCGAATCTTTGTATAATTAGTTTTCAGTTCTAATATCATTTACTGCTAAATGTATCAAGTATATTTTACTATTTACGAATACTTTTTTTGGACCTGTAATGACATTACAACAAATATATAAAAAAAAACCTTAAGAAGTGAAGAAAAAATATAGACCAGTGATAAACGTCGCTATCATCGTGGTTTTCCTGCCTTTTCCAACTTTATTTCAGGTCAGTTAGTCAAGTGTACGTATTCACGGCAAACCTATTCAGGTTTCCATTTTATTATTCTACATTTACATATGTGTAAATTGTAATCAATTTGTTTCTTCATTCTTATAATATTGTAGGTATCTAGTTTGATTTCTCTAAAAATAGTAGCATGTGTATATACTTTACATGCATGCACGTGTAACATTGCAAAGGGTTCTATTTCCACCTGTCAGCTTGACTTCAAACTACCAAGGGAAAGTATCTTTAGACACAAGACAGAACAGTAAACAGAAGTAAGGGCTGACACTGCACAAGAGATTAGCGAATAACATATAAATATATCTAAGACTAGCTGGACCCACGCAACCTCCTTTACGTCTCCTATTGCCCGTAGTTTAATCATTTTCCCCCGTTTTTGTAACATTCTTCATTAGTGCTTCGCTCTTCTTGGTCTTAGCGTGATGATATATGTATATATAATGGGCTATTTAACACTCAAAGATTTTTTAAATCGGACCATTAGTTCCTGAGATCAGCGTGTTTATTTATTTGCGCAAGCATTAGATCAGTAATGAAATATAAATGTTCGTCAATAGAAGTCATTATTTTCGTTTTACACGTAAATGATATTGCCGAAGTTAAACCGTGACGGCATTAAAGTAAAGAAACGTTGGTTGTAAAGTGTGTTGAAAGAGCCGTGAATCTTTGAACTGATTATGAATTGAGTTTAAGAAGATAAAACAATTTATTACTCTACAGAACAAACGTTACGTTATGTTAATTTCTTTTTAAAGAGGTTCCGGTAACTTTTGCTTCATAGCTTTACCGATTAAAATGTAATAATATCATTAAACGGATATAAGAATACGCAATCCTAATTTCCCATCAAGCTATCGCGTGTGTTTGTTTACAGATAGTTAAGAAAAAACGAGGGTGTTTTAGACCATACTACTGAAGTAAAACTTTAAGGGTACAAGCCCTGCAATGTCTTTGACTGCACGGTTGGCCTAGTGGTTTAAGCGATCACTACACCGCTTGCTACTGCGCCAAGTGCCGTGGGTTCAAATCCCACGAGGAATATCACTTTGTGTGATCCACAAAGTGTTGTCCTGAGTCTGAGTGTTCTTTCTGTCCGTTACATGTATGTTTGTAAAGTCCCCCGCGATACAGGATGTATATTCCTAAAGCGGGAAATGTCTTCTTAAAAAAATGTGTCTTACATATATCCGAGACATGAGCTATGAGAGAACGAACATGTGTATTCACACCTCTCTCTCTCTTGCCCCTAAAGTAATATACGAAAACTAGCAGTCTCACTTTCTAGCTTCACTAAGTTATATCTCCTTCTCAACTTTCGTTCGCCTCGCCCGATCACACTTTTCGTAACGCTCTCATGTAATTTACTTTGGACATAGAGCCCCTTGAGTCGCTTTTAAACTTTTCTTACTGTCAAATTAAAAAAAAACATACGTGAAATATTGTCTTTTACCGAAACAAATTTTGTGTTTACTCGACGTTTTTACTTTGTAATGTATGTAACGTTACGAAAGAAGATCAGATTACATTTAAAAGCAAGTCATTCGATTTTCTGTATATAACCTTGGCCAGATATTTACCAACAGAATAATACATACTGAAGTCAAAGCGTGGGAACATTTCATGGTAAAATAAGCACTACATTAAATTATTTTAAGATTACGAGTAGTAATGTAGGTTAAGTACGGAAGATTTTTGTTATTTTTTGTAAGTATTCAATCTAGATTGATAAAGGAAAATCAGTCTATCGATAAGTGCATATGTATAATCGAAGACGTATCGACTCTACTGATTCAATAAGCCATGCACCAATTCTAAATTTGGCTCGGCTTTCATATTTCCTTCTGCAGGACACTCCGGAATTTTCCAAAGCAAATTCATAATACAGCTTCCTTATAAAGCTTATACAGCTTAGCTTACTGATATAACAAATCTGTGAAGAAGGTAAGTATAGTCTTTTTCACACATTTGTTAAGATCATTATTTGTTTCTCATCTGATACCTTTAAACGAGCAATTCTTGTATATATATCTATAATTTGAATCTCGGAAATAAAATCAATGATTTTCATAAAACTTTGTATGCAGTATCAGTGGCGATAAATCGATCTAGCTAAGATTTATATTTAGAAAATTTAACAAAAAAAACGAGTTAAGCTTGGTTAGCTAATTATAATAAAGCTGAAAACCGAGCCGAAAAGACTGTTGATATCCTGAAAAAAAAAAAAAAAAAAACCGCCTCTCACTCACTACCCTCTATTCCAAATTTCTAAATTAGACAGAGGCTGCACTATGGTTACCAAACATACTTATTCACATACTAGCTTCGGTTCAGCTAGTAATTTATATATTAAATAATATAATAAATATTCCGGACAACTAACACACAACGCCATCTAGTCCCAAGCTAAGCAGAGCTTGTGTTATGGGTACTAGACAAGTGATATAAATACTTATATACTTTTTTTTGTAAATACATACATATTATACATAGAAAACACCCAAACTCCGAAACAAATATTTGCAGATCATACAAACATTTGGTCCGACCCGGGAATCGAACCCAAGACCTCAAGCTTAGCAGTCGCATACGCTACCACTACGCCACCGAGGCAGTCATGTTATGAGTGAGGTAATGTTATAGAAAGATATGGTGTTACCCGCGGTTATTGTCATATCGCAGGCCGAAGCTACTCTAAAATAACTAGCCAAGTTACTCCTTGTATCGTCAGTTACCTACAAGTGAAAGTCCCGTCAAAATAGATCCAGCCGTCCCAGAGATTAGCCG
This sequence comes from Spilarctia lutea, assembly GCA_916048165.1. Lineage (NCBI taxonomy): Eukaryota > Metazoa > Arthropoda > Insecta > Lepidoptera > Erebidae > Spilarctia > Spilarctia lutea. The sequence goes on from OU696480.1 coordinate 2,201,065, forward strand.
GAACAAACAGATAGACAGACCAAAATTGTAAAAAAGAAAATTTTGGTAAATATACCGTGTATACATATGCATTTGGTAAAAAGCGGTTATTTTAATAATAGAAACAGACACTCCAATTTTATTTATTTGGATAGTTAAATTACTAAATATGAAGTTCTATTAACATTTTCACACAAAACAAATGCAGTTTACTTCAAAAAATTATTAAAGAACTATTAATGAAGTTAAATATATATTAGGTGTTCATCGTTGTCTTTAATATGTTATGTTTAAAGTTTATTTACTCAATGCATATATTTACGCGGCCTTAATTTAGCCACAGTACCATCATTTTTAGACCAAATATTCTAGCTTTCATACTAGCTTTAATGATCGCCATTACAAACACGCAACAATCTTCTACTCTGTTATTAATCAAATAAAGACTGTAGGTATATTTTTATTGACACTTGATTTTTTATTCATCGATTGATGTGTTCAATAAATACATCACTTAAATCAAACATTATATCATATTTCAAAATAAGTAATCAATGACGAAGCATAAAAAACCAATAAGTAAAATAAATATCCAACCATATTTACATAAACCATTAAGTACGAGTCCTTTCATTAAGTGGTTTAAAAGACTTAATATTTTTTCGATGACAACTGTATAACTTAATACCCTCATATTTTTATCGATAATGGGCTTCACTATTAGTGTCGCCTCCCTAATTCCCGGGTGCTGACGGCTTATGAAAGATTACAACACATCAGGTGTGAATGGGGGCAATTAGGGTCACTTAGGGATGTAGTGATGGTATCTCTTGGAGACATTTATCACTATTTACTTGTTGGTAGACAAGGGGTTTGTTAAAATCAATATGGCGTTAAATATTCACTCGTAATTATTTTTGAAGTAATATATCAATATCAAACTAGTTAAGCTCCGCGGTGTTGCCAGCGGTTGTTGTTAAAGCCTACGTTACTTCTTATATCATCAGGTAAAAGTAAAATGGGTTTAGCTGTGCCCAGAGATTAGCCGAAACAAACAGACACACAAGCCAAAAATTTAAGAAAATATTTTTTGTTAAGTACCATAGCGTTTAGGGAAAAATTTTAACCGTTGGAGAGCTACGCTTCGGCATGAATGGGCCGGTTCGACCGGAGTGATACCACGGCCTAACAGAAAACCGTGTTTAACCGAGTGAGTGAGGATACCGAAGGCCCATACCCAAACCCCTTCCCCACCTCTAAAGGTCGGCAACGAACTTGTGACGCCTCTGGTGTTGCGAGTGTCCATGGGTGGCGGTAATTGCTTACCATCAGGCGATACATCTGCTCGTTTGCCCCCTATTCCATAAAATACAAATAGACACTTCAATTTAATTTATTAGTATGATGTGTGGCATCCACTGCGAGTTGCTAAGATGGAAACTTGCTAACGTCCGGTGTCATTCTTGTTAGTTTGACCTTGCGACTCTCAAGTATATTTGTCTATATGAGCATATTTACGCACGATCAATATTGAAATTTATTCGTCAATGGCGAGCGTTGATATTTGTTTGAATGTCAAAGTGAGTACTCCATTTATGTACCTAACGAAACTGTTCTCCACATAGTCAGTATTATGGACTTCCTCCCAATGTCACGATGGCGAAGTGCTTACATATGTATACTAGCTTTTGCCTGCGGTTCCGCACGCGTGTTTGTCGGTTATCGCAGTAAAGGATAGCCTATGTCCTTCCTCAAGATTCAAAGTATCTCCATGCCAAGTTTCATTGAAATTGGTGCAGCGGTTTGGCCGTGAAAGCGTGACAGACAGACAGAGTTACTTTCGCATTTATAATATAAGTATGGATATCACATTAGTTATGAGTGCTGAAGTGTACCTATATTATTTTATCCAAAAACAAATGTATCCTAACCAATTCTGAAGAGAATGACACAATTAAAAAAAAAAGTGTGTGAGATGTGTATTTTTGTTTTTGCCACTGTTCAAGTAAATCAGCCCATGGAATAAACGCCTGATGGTAAGCGATTACCGCCGTCCATGGACACCCGTAACACCAGAGGCGTCACAAGTGCGTTGCCGGCCTTTGGGGAATAGGGGAGGAGATGGGGTATGGGCCACCGGTATCCTCACCTACTCGGTGAAACACAGCGCAAGCGCTATTTTACACCAGTTTTCTGTAAGGTCGTGGTATCACTCCGGTCGAGCCGTGTCATTCATGCCGAAGCGTGGCTCTCCCACGGTAAAAAAATAAACTGAATTTGAACTCCATGCGACTTAATAAGTATGCAAAGTTAAGTAATTCTGTGTCAAATATTTTTTTATGCGACTTCATCAAACATTTTACTAATAAACCTCTGTTTTGCATAAATGAAATGTAGCAGCTCTGCGGAATTAGACCATTTGCCAGATGAACGAACATCATAATACCAAGCGTTGAATATTTACAAAAGGTTCCATTTTTTACCCGGACATCTGAATGCATGGAGTTGTCAACAGAATATAAATTTTAATTCAAACATACCTACTAGTAAAGTAAGAACGATGAATGTACCATAATCGTTAAATATAATTTACAGATTATAAGACTGATAGATTATACAAATAAATAAAATTTAAGGCCCGTATTATAGAAGGCGTCTCAAGTATCGTTTGAACTCTGATCAGCTGAAACTAGTCTCAAGTTCTCATCAAATCTCAAGCGTCGCTCTTATTATAGAATGCGTTATAAGTTCTACTCACTGACTAGTATACTCGTATATATATCCTAGTTGATTACTATTCTTGAGAGGAGCTTTTGACATAATCGTCGTTCTAAAATAAGCTATTCATTAATCTTTACTCACTTGATTAACGATCAGTGAATCTTGTTTCTTCAAACTTGAACAAGATTCACTAATTGTCTCTTGAGACTTTCTAAAATTAAATCTCTTCTTGAAACTAATTTTAAAACTAGATTCAAGACTGAGATGCCTTTTAAAATACGGGCCAGTCTGTCTGTTCTAGTCTGTTTGTAATTTCGAATTAACAGCTTTTTACTGAAGTATAAAAAGTACGGTACTTTTATAAAAAAAATGTTTTTTTTATGTTTGTCTGTGTGTTTGTTTGTTTCGGCTAACCTCTGGAATGGCAGTATCGATTTTAGCAAGACTTTTACTGGCAGATATGATTATTTTTGTAAAGTTACAACATGATTGACTGATTTGATGCAAGTTTTCCTTGCTCGATTTTTATGACGGCAACAACGGTAGATGTTTAAAATGTATGAACAAAGGTACGGAACCCCAAGTGCGCGAGTCCGACTCGCACTTGGCTGATTTTTGTTTTAGGCAATAAGGCCGCCCTTTGTACATTACATTATATTTATATGTCATCTTATAATGTAAAAAGGTGTAGAAATAAAGAGTTTTCTATCTATCTTACTTTATGCAGCAAGGTAAAAAGACTCGTCCAGATTTAATTGTCTGGGTGACAAGGGTGACGCAACGCTTATGAGGACGTATGCAGTTTACCATAGCCATGTCTAACGCACGTTTTCCTACATGCTTAATTAACGTACAATCAGTCCGTTGTAAACATATACAAGTGCATGGCTTTATGACAAACAATACAATAAACCATAGACAAATGTATATTGAAACTACTTTTTTACATGACCTGTAATGACTGTGTAATGAGTTTTAAAATACGGGGCTGTCACTCACGGTACTAGTCGAAATGTAATTATATGAAATGACTAGATGTAGTTACAACAACAACCGAGCGTAACGCTATAGAGAAGCTGGTCCTCAAATCATCAGCTGTGACAGTAAAAGTCTCGTCAAAATCGATCCAGTCGTTCCAGAGATTAGCGGGAAGAAACAGACAGACAAATTGATTTTTTGATGTAAGTACAAATGCTTTTATATGCATTTAGTGAAAAGCTTTTAATTTGAAATGTATTTATTTACAGTATGTACTCGTATTAATGATTTGTATATGTTCTAATAATGACATTATTAAACATTGCACTAATTCCAGTCTTATTTATTTGATACTTCTACTTGTAAAGTTTAAAACAACCCAGTTCAAGTAAAAGGTTTTTGATCGGGATCTGCTGGATCTATGCTTTTATCTCCAAACCATTCGTAAATGTAATATCGCTCTTCTCATTACCCTAAAAAGCTATGTTTTACCCTAGCAGAAGCAGGACAGGGTGGCAACGCAGACGCGCTACGAAGCGCGGCAAAAAGGTAATATCAGGGTTCTCACTCAGGACTTAAGTCATCTGCAAGCCGTAAATGACTCAAAGTACGATGGGGTTCCAGGGATTTCCTTTCTAGAGTGCACCTGATTTTTAGGCTACTACTATCTAAGACTTCGTGCGGTTTCTGGTCGGTTGTAGTCCGACATAATATCTGGTGGTATCAGGGGATATTTCAATAGATAAAAAAGGGGTACCTTGGATTGTACAGTCCTTGCGACGTTGGTTAGAGTGTGACCACAAACATAAGACATTTATATATTATTAGAAGACTAGCTGACAACGATGATAGTCGAATAAAAAGTAGCCTATGTTACTTCTCAGACGGACAAGCAAAATATAGAAAAAACAAAAAAATATGCAAGTACCATGTATCTCCTCCATTTGGTCTAAAGCTGTTAATTTGAAATTATAAAAAGCACTTGAATTTTAGTTTATTTGTATAGATTACGTGATTTAGGTCAAATTACTGTATGCAAAATATTATATGCAACATACCCAACTTGTAACATGGTTCGAAACGTACAAAATGTTGCAAAATACAATTTTACAAACGTAAAGTAATATGGGAGGAACTGGAAGCCATAAATAGTACAAATGTGGTTGTTTTTTAATCTCACTAAGTGGCTAGGTATTGTCTATTGCTACTGGGTTCTCCGTCGCAACATAATAATATTCTCCCCTCAACGGCATGTCTACAAGACACGTGTAATACATAGTTGCGTTATGAATTTCTTAGAAACAATATTAATATCACGACACATACATACAGTAACAAGAAAAAAAATATAAAAAACCCGACTACGTCAAACCTAATTGACACTTCATTCATTAAAATCGGCTCAGTGGTTTAAGTGCTACGGTGGAATATACAAACATACATAGATGGCAAAAACCATAACCCTTATTTTTGGCTTTACCGTAATCGGGTAAAAATGATGTTTTTTTTTATTGAATAGTGGGCAAACGAGCAGACGTATCACCCGATGGTAAGCGATTACCGCCGCCCATGGACACCCGCAACACCAAAGGCGTCACAAGTGCGTTGCCGACCTTTGGGGGATGGTAAAGGGGATGGGGGGAGGGGTTGGGGTATGGGCCTCCGGTATCCTCACTCACTCGGTGAAACACAGCGCAAACGCTATTTCACACCGGTTTTCTGTGAGGCCGTGGTATGACTCCGGTCGAGCCGACCCATTCCTGCCGAAGCATAGCTCTCCCACGGTAAATTTTTGTAATGGTGTAGTGTCGTATTGGTTAGTGTTCAAGAACTTTTGTTAATTTATTTCGAACTTTAGCGGCAGATGCTGATGATATGAAGAGTAACTTAGGCTTCTTTTATTTTAGACTAGTTGCGGCCAGCAGTTAGTCAGCGGCTACCTTACAACAACAATCGCGGACAAAACTGCAGGGCGCAACTAGTAAACAATATTACTTGGCTTAAATACTAAAGGTGCAGCGATAAAATCTATTGCGATTTATAAAAAGGGTACAACGCCATCTATCGAGCTATAGATTAAGCACAACCAGAATTCTAATGACAACAGTTATCACAACGTAAATAATTATTACTAACAAACCTTATATTGTGTGAGTGTGTGTGTGTGTGTGTATATATGTGTGTGTGTGTCAGTACTTTTGTTATGTGTTAGTGTCGGTATATGTTCGTAGATATTGTCGTTATGTTTTCGGTGGAAGTTATGCTCAAGTTTACAAAAAGTGTTTAGATAGACGTTACATAGAAAACACCCATACTTCGAAACAATTATTTGCAGATAATACAAACATTTGATCCGACCCGGGCATCGAACCCGTGACCTCATGCATAGCAGTCGCATACACTACAACTGCGCCAACGAGGCAGTCAATGTATTATATTCATATATATTATTAACAGCCGCAGTAAATAAGGATTTTGTTTATATTGAATTTATATTGCCATTTAATTGGCGGCAAATATTACGACCAGTTCTCAGTGTACTAAAAGTAATTTAACAAGAAACGCAGTGATTTATTAACTCTCACAATTCGCAGTCAAGGTCGGTCATTGCGTTTACACTGACAAAATCAGCGAATTTCATTTTTAAAAGAATCATTATATTTTAGCTAATATACTAAAAAAAATAACAAATAATATACGAAAACTTTCCTCAAGAATCTTTATTGCCCAGTTCCTATATTTCAAAAACGATCCGTTCCAGGTACGAATAGTAGTATATAATACGGGGCGTAAGCTAAAATAGTTCCTATAAAAAGTAAATTGAGGAACGGTATTTACGACTCGTAGTCGGTTGTAGAAAATTTTTACACGATGACGATTCGTTAAATATAGGAACCGGGCATATATCTATTGGTAAATACCGTATTAAAATCCGTGCAGTAGCTTTTAAGTATATCGCGAACAGACAGACAGACGCGACAAAGGACTTTGTTTTATAGCATGTAGTGATAGTGATGTTACCTCAGTTGTATTTTTTTTATTATTATTGTATAGGGGGCGAACGAGCAGACGTATCACCTGAAGGTAAGCGATTACCACCAGAGGTGTAACGTCGCAACGTTCCGGGAACACCGCAGGCGACAGCTCATTCCACAGTTTTGTTGTGCGCGGCAGAATGTTTCGAGAGAACCATGGCATGGCATGGTGTTGCCTAATGGAACTCGGTACGACGGTTCGCTGATTGGTGGTCAGTGTTCGGGTGTTGTAGTCATGGCGGTCATTTTTTTTTATTATTGTATAGGGGTCCAACGAGCCGCCGTATCGCCTGATGGTAAGCGATTACCGCTGCCCATAGACATCCGGAACACCAGAGGCGTTACAAGTGCGTTGCCGGCCTTGTAGGAAGGAGTACGCTCTTTTCTTGAAGGTTTGAAGGTCGTAATGGTCCGGGAACACCGCAGGCGACAGCTCATTCCACAGTTATGTTGCGCGCGGCAGAAATGTATCTAAAAATATGTATGTATGTAACGCGGGATGATCATTTGTTGCTTGCACTCTGTTTTGTGGTTAATATGTGGTAAATGTCGCTGGTGTCACAATTACCTACTACTTTTATTGTGTCAACAATTTAAATTATATATTGTGTTGTTTATTTACCTCAATAAATGAAAAATAAAAAAGTCACAAAAGACATTCTGGGAGAATGTTGCCAGGAGTTTGTATTTCTAATAACCTAGAAATGTGGGTAAGTAATTTGTAGGGTAGGTAAATTCATACTCATATAGTGAAGTAAAGAGTGAGTCATTAGTATTACTTAATTTTTTTAATCCCGTACTTTAAAGTGTTAATTAATATACATAATTAAAAAAGATTTAGTCTTTGTAATTAAACGTAGCGTACGTAACGTCACTTTCGGGATATCTATCGTACTAATTCATTATCCCATTAAAGCCATTCATATATTATTACAATGGATTATCTGGGTACCCAGATAATCCCAGATTCTGGGATTTCCTGGGATCGGCGGAAAAAGAGACCCTAGATAAAAAGATGATCTAACTTCTTTATATTATAATGTAGTTGTTATTTTTATCACGCGTGATGCGTTAAAGGTTTATAACGTAATTTTAGTTAAAATTAACTCTTTATAGTTAAAGTTTAATAACAATTTGAAGATTTCTTATGATCTCTTAAAATTAAGGTTAACACAGTTATGTCGTAATATTTAATAGCGACTTGAATAAACTAAACAGGTCACTTTGAACCCTAACGTCATTGAAATACCTCATTAATAACAATTAGTTTATTTGTTTATTTAGGTATACAGACAGCACACATACACACTTTTAAAAAAAATATACAATATTATTTTCTAGTATGCATTCCTATTACAGGTACACCCCCACCACGATCGTGGTGTATCAAGGCGGCGCCTGCCGAGGCCCATGGAAGAAGAGGGCCTCGGACTTCTCGAGGGCGACCTGAAGGCCCAGAGCCCTGATTCGGCGCACCACTTGGGCGACGCCTGCCGTGGCGAGGACGGCGGCGTCGCGGAACGTGGGGCCCCGGGCGGTTTTGTTTACAAGTTTCATTAATGCACTTCTTAATAATGTAAATCAAATATTATTTTCTTACTCTTTTGTTTATGTTTACATTCTTAAGTACTTAAATTTTATTTTTTACTATAATATATTATTGGTTTTAGGTTGCCCACGAACATTTTAATTAGAGATGAATATCTATTATTCTATTATCTATATATATAATATTATATAGATGATGGGTATGTGGAAATAACTCACAATCGCAGCCATCCTCATCTTGTGTGGTTTGTTCTAATCTAATTGTAATTTACACAAAAGAATCAGATTTATTTTTGCATATAACATATTTTGCAATTTCCAGGGTAATTTTTTTTTAAAGTGGCAACACTATTAGTCATTCACAAATATTTAAAAAAAATGCTTCATTTTCTTGTTCTACGTGCGTTATTTACCTTTTTTTATTTGATCTGAGGCAGACGAAGCAACAATGCAATATGGTGACCCATACTATGGCGACCTATAGAGATGTTTCTGCAGCCATCATTGTATATAATAAATCTTTTACTGTGGAGAAACATTTCCGATTCGGGAATGTTTCTTTTTTTAAAATGCGGACGCGCCTTGCGCTTTTTTACTTGACTAACGTAACTTATGGTCCCACACGTTTTATGCAAATAAATTCTGAGCTAACTTCCTCTACGAACATTAAATTACGCTACCGCCCTCGTAAATTAACGTCGCTGGCCCACATACTAATATAGCCACATACTAGGCTCTTTATGTATATGGCAACACAGGATGAGACTCTGTTTTTATTCAAGAACATAAATAAATGAATTTATAATTATTGAAATTACCTTTGATAATACAATGTCAGTATATGAGAATGATTAAACACGGTTTTTTATAAGTGCCAAAATGACACTGCCTGAAGGAAAGTATACATAGAAATCAAGAGTGGTCACCATTCTCGATGCGAACGTTGACAATGCAGTATTTGAACAAATTATTATTCAAATATTGCATTGTCCAAGTTACTCGTGGACTGATTTAATTGTTGTAGTAGGTACTAAAAACCATTAAAATACGTTCTGTTGCTCATACAGTTGAGGAACCGAAAGCTATCAGGTAACTGAAAGTATCTACCGATTATTAACTTTCTTCGAAGCCGTAGATGAGGTTGGGCGACTCAACATGTAATGGTACAGGACAAATATATTTCGACAAGGTCACACGAAGTTAAAGTGGTAATAGGTTGGTATCACTAGCAGAAAATATATATAATCTTTACCATGGGAGAGTTACGCTTCGGCATAAATGGGCCGGCTCGACAGGAGTAATACCACGGCGTCACAGAAAACCGGTGTAAAATAGCGCTTGCGCTGTGTTTGACCAAGTGAGTAAGGATACCGGAGGCCCATACCCCAACCCCCATCTACCTCCCCATCCCCTAAAGGCTGACAACGCAGTTGTGACGCCTCTGGTGTTGCGAGTGTCCATGGACGGCGCTAATCGCTTACCATCAGGCGAAACGTCTGCTCGTTTGACCCCTATTCCATAAAAAAAGCTGGTTGAACAGAGTTCCAGATTGGAAATAGATTTTAGGAAATGTAGTGTAGAATATTCTGCGAAGTAAGGACCTGAGTATTGAACTCAATGGCGTACATTAGAAATTGGCATAGGTTACTCCTAACAGTCATAATGTATTCAAAAGCGGTTGATGTAAAGTTCGAAACACAAAATAACGTGTTCAAGACACGTATTTCGTAAACACAACTTAAATTTTATACACAATCGTGTATTAATCTGCATAATACGCATACGCGAAGAGAATTTACGAATAATAATAATATATAGTATGTACAGGTGTTTGTACTCGAAAACAGGTTATCAACTTGTTTGCCAGACAATGCATTATGTACTATACGTGTACGTATGTTTGTTTTTTATGTAGGTATACTTAATTACAATCAAGTTGGTAGCAGTGCACGTGTTTTAAAAATTAATCGTCAACTTGGCAGTGAGCGAGTTCGCGAGACTTGTTTCTCGTTATAGTAAATGCAATACTATTATGTTTTATTATTCACATTCGACTAAAGGAATAACAACAGGTTTTAAATCCTAATTTTAAAAAACGTGACTCTATAAAAAAATGGTACTACGCAGTTGTCTGGGATTTAAAAAAAAATCGATATAACTAAAATGTGGCAGAAAGGTCACTCCATCAGTAAATCACTACATAGTATAAAACAAAGTCGCCTTTTCTGTCCCTATATCCCTATGTGCGCTTAAATCTTTAAAACTACGCAACGGATTTTGATGCGGTTTTTTCCAATAGATAGAGTGATTCAAGAGGATGGTTTATATGTATAATACATGCATCATATACTAAGGCAACATTGCTAATTTTAGAGGTTTCTATTTTATGCCCGTGCAAAGTCGGAGCGGGCCGCTATGTTTTTATATACAACGTTCATAGTTTTTCTGTAGTGTATTTAATTTAGTATCAGCATTGCACCCGTGCGAAGCCGGGGCGGGTCGCTAGTATTAAATAAACAAAAGTTTCATATAAAACTACAAATCAGCCCTCTCGGAAATCATCGGAAAATGAAATAAATTATTTACAACTTTTCAACAACTTTATAAAAGCTATGTATTATTTTCGAGAATAAAACGCAATTCGCCATGATGGTAAATTATTTGTCAATCAGAATAAAAGTGATGAAGGCAACTTCTGAACCTGTATTTTATTAATTTAAAATTATGGTTTTTCAATTATCCAGCTGGTTTTGACCAGACCGATGCGAGTGTGAACTCGTCCCACTTCTGTTAGTTATGATGGTGGTGATCACAATATCATCACAATCACAATTATTACGCCAAACCTACATCACGTATGAAGATTTTTTTTTATGTTTTAACTGCCGAAACGACTCTGCATTGCCTTATGGAAAGCATAAGCAGAATCTAAGAGTGGTGGTCACCATCTTCAACGCGTATTTGCAGAATGCAGCTTGGTGACCCATGCTATAGCGGCCTAGTGAGATGCTTTTGAATTGAAACATCTAATGCGGAGAGTGAGACAGACACCTGGCGATGTGTATGTAACATGAAATGCGTTGAGTGACGCTTCGTCATTTTTTCTTTCGTAAGCTATCCTTGTATAGCCTTGTATACTCATTGTTTCATCAGCTAAACGTCCTGCGATGGTTCAATATTTCTGTTTTAGTTATATGCAAACAAATAATTTTACAGAAATTTTATACGATGATGTGTGTTGGTCTGTATACTGTAGTTCTTAAACAAATGGCGCCCTTTTGAAGGTTCCTTAATCAAAAAAGTGTTAAGTATTTAGGAAATCTATAAAGTCGTTGGAAGATTATCAGATCTTCTCCAGAGACCTACCTACTATTATGTTAGAACATAGTTCATACTTGTTGTTCTACTCAGGACTGAAAGTTAACCGAATGAAATGCCGAAAAATAGATTGCCTCGAATCTGATTATCAATCTCGCTCTTAAACTGTTACTATTAATTATAAATAACAAAACAATAGATACATAGGAAGAAAAACCATGACTTTTAATATCGTCTTAATTTATATTTTACTATACCATAACAAATATTAATTATGCATCAATAAGCAAATAAACAAAGTCTATGAACACCGACAATATTTAAATGGCTACCATTTAAATATATATAATGTTATATTGTTGTAAAGTTAAAAAACATAATAAAATAATGTAATACGTTTAGGAAGGATAATAATAATTAAGTCAAGGTTGAGTTGGACAAGCATTGATGTTATATTACTATTTTTTTTTATTATTTATTCCTTTTTTTAAATGGTTCGAGGTTCTCTGCTGTTAATAAACTAGGACTTACCAATACTTCATGGTGTGTCTTGTTGCCTCTGTGCACCCATTGCACATTTGGTGAAGATATGGTAGCTAAATCGCCACAGGGTATCGTTACATTCATACCCTTGTCTGCACCTACATCCCGAATTTCCACCTCCTCGGCTAGAGCGAGTGAAAATGCTAAAAAAATATTAAATTTCTCTGAATATATTTTTTATATGTTTTTTATTTATAAAGTTAGAAAGACCTTTATTTATTATCGTTTGCTATTATGCCATTTATTTACCTTCTATTCCAAGGTAGAACACAGACAACAATATACGTTCGAAAAACATTATGTTAAACTACATTTAGACACTTAAAAAATATTCTCGAACTATAATTGTTGTAAAGTAAAAATATTTATTTAACTATCTATATAATGTACATCACATAGAATTAATTAAATGACGGAAGGCGAAATAATAGGAAACAAATCCCACAACAAACGTCTTCACTCCATTGATAAAAGGCATAGACTAATTTCATTTCATCCAAAGCTGTGTTGCTATTATATTGTTTTAGCTTTACATCAAAATTGTGGTAGTATTGCTAAATAAAAAATAAATTTTACCCACAGGATGAACTTCGCTATTTTCTTTTTCAAGATTTTGCAGTGACTAAGTGGCGTTTTATTTTTGGACAAAGGAACCATCAGGTTGTTTTCTTTTGTTTGAAATTACATTTTTACAATTAAGTTTCATTCAATTTCAAGAATAATATTGTCTGAACATCGTTTCTAGCAACACCATAGACAATTTTGTTTATATTTATTTTAAACATACTCTCTCTCTCTTTAGTGCTAGTTTTATATCAACTAATTCCTTCTGTTTCTTTAAATAAAAAAGAGAGGAAAAATACTTCTACAAACTTGAAAGTTAAAGAACAAAGTGATGTGATTTTATTGAATGCCAAAATGACAATACATTTTTGTGACAACTGTCAAATTTCGATTTATTCTCTATGGCTTCCTGAACATAGACAAAAATATAGATTTTCCTCGGATATGGCCGCTGTATCGGCAATACAACATCTGCAATGTTTTGTAAATTCATTTTTATAAAATGAATAAAGTGTTTTTTACTTATGTATAGTGATTAGCGGACCGTGTACAGTGCTGTGATATTTGTAATGGATGCAGAGAGCGAGTACGAAAGAAAGAGAGTTCGTGATGCAATTCAAACGATAGAGACTATTCAGTCCATGATCGACGTTTCAGCTGATAGACTCGAGGGCCTGAGGACACAATGCTCGACGAGTGCCGAGCTGACACAGCAAGAGATCCGGACCCTGGAGGTAAGGGTTCTATCCTTCACAAGTTGATATTTATATAGGGGAAATAAGTAATGCCCTTGAAAGTATTATACCGAGAGGCCGGGATTCAAGGACTTAGCTGCACTCAAGGACTGGGTGAGTAGTTCATTGCCGTAGTGGAAATCGTTGGCATACGCACGCGCCGCTCCCTCTCACCTTGAGTGTTTACTTTTTCAATTTGGAGCAACGAAAACACAATTCTTATAGGTTTAGTTGTTTAAACTTTTTTCTTCCAATTTCAAATGGTATTCAAATATGACATCAATAACTTTGTTATAGAAAAAATTCTTCGGAAAGTAAGTTTTATGTGAGAAATGATTTAATTGCAAATATTGCAGAGAAATACATTTACAGGTGATAAAAAAATAACATTCCACAGGAGTGAGTTGTTTGATAAATGACAGTTTCTAAGATTAATGTAAACTACTTTTATATATTATGGATTTATTAAAAAAAAGAAGTTTATTACTTCATCAGTATTTAATTGTAATTACTAGAAAACTTTATAAGTATTTCTTAAATCTTTCATAAAATAGCTCTTGAACACACAAAGAGAAATTGAATTATTGAATTAAAAATTCAGATGAGACTAAATTTCTCTGAATGTTAATGAACACTACTTAATTTATGATCTATATCGTCATGCTCTACTTAATAATTCCAACTGTAGTTAAATAATTCATAGAAACGGAATCTCTTTGGAATATACATATACTATTTTCAGTATGAATCTTAAAAAACTAGAAAACTGATTTGTGAATACTTTTAAAATACATTGTATTGATATCCATGAATTTAAATGACAAAAGTATCTGTGAGGAGGGTTTCTATGGTAAACAGAGCAGTGGCCTTGACGGGCTTGGAAATGTTTAGAATCTATAAGGAGTTTGTAATCCCAGATTCATTTTAAAAATATTTTTTTTAAATTTATTGTCTTTTAGTACTTTAATATAATTACAAGAATTGCTTTTTAATAAATGTTTAAATTTACTTGTTATAGATATCAAAAACTAATCATTACTCATCTCACTCACAATCATTAATTAACTCAACTCAGAGGGGTTTAATCTAATCCCAAACTAGACGGAGCCTGTCTTTATTCGTTTTTATTTTAGGAAGAATCTATCATCTATACAAATAAATAAAATTGGAGTGTCTGTTTGTAATATTAAAATAACCACTTTTTACTAAATATACATAATAACCTCTATATACACTCTACTAATCTCTGGAACGGCTTGACCGATTTTGACGGGACTTGATGAAACAAGGAGTAACTTAGTCTACTTTTTTAAGCCAAGCTTCACCCAACGGCGCTACGGGCAGTACGATAATAACCACTGGTTACATGAATAAAATAAAATCTCTTCCACTGTCTGTTTGCTTTGATCTATTTTAATGCAGTTTTCATCAATAGATAGAGTGATTCGAAAGAAAAGTTTGTATGTGTAACACATGTATAAATAAATAAATAAATATTTCGGACATCTAAGACACAACGCCATCTAGTCCCAAGCTAAGCAGAGTTTGTGTTATGAGAACTAGACAACTGATATGAATACATATATACTTTTTTTTTGTAAATACGTACATATTATACATAGAAAACACCCAAACTCCGAAACAAATATTTGTAGATTACACAAACACTTGGTTGGACCCAGGATTTGAACCCGAGACCTCAAGCACAGCAGTCGCATTCACTACCACTGCGCCACCGAGGCAGTTAGTAGTATAGTAGAGGAAATCCCATAATCTTCTGAGAACTTCATTGGTCAGGAGGGGGGGCTTTATTTATGTGTCACTATTTTCTTAATTCGAATGGACAATAGTAACATGTGACAAGTATAATATACTAGGCAATATGAAAATATAAATTAAAATTATAAAGAAAGACATTTTTGGACCCTTTAGGATCAAATTACTCATAACAATTGCTAAAGATGCTTTTATGGAAATCGAGAATTATGGCTTAAAGTGCTGTCCGAGACACAGACGGGTCTTATATAATAACAATGGTCATCCATCACAAACTGACTGAGCAAAGATTGCTTAACTATGCAATGTGTTGGCCTGTCTCGGTGGCGTAGTGGTAGCGTATGCGACTGCTAAACTTGAGGTCTCGGGTTCGATTCCCGGGTTGGACCAAATGTTTGTATGATCTGCAAATATTTGTTTCGGAGTTTGGGTGTTTTCTATGTTTAATATGTATGTATTTACAAAAAAAAAAATTATATAAGTATTTATATCACTTGTCTAGTACCCATAACACAAGCTCTGCTTAGCTTGGGACTAGACGGCGTTGTGTGTTAGATGTCAGAAATATTTATTATTATTATTTATTATTATGTGGTTGCTAAAGAGTCAGAGCAGTGCAGAGAGTCAAGAATGTCTTGACACTGGACTTGCTCATTACCTGCTGTGTTCAATAACCAATCTCCAGTTTTAACTAGATATAGGTTATTGAACAACAGCTGTAAATAGAAAATCTTTTAATGTACGACTAGACTGTGATGTTTTGACATGTTGTGGGATCCTTGTATATAACGGGTGTTTTTTTAAGCTAGATAGAACTTTAAATTGTAAAAAGTAACACAAAAAATTAAATTTTGATGAAACTTTTTTTTTTATTTGTTTCAGTATACTCTGACAAATCATCATGAATAGACTCACGCTTGAACAACGCTACGAAATTATCCAAATTTACTTTGAAAATCAGTCGTCGATTCGCGCAACTTATAGACGACTGTTTTATCGCAAAATTGTGTTCAGCGATGAGGCGCATTTTTGGCTTAACGGGTTTGTTAATAAGCAAAATTGCCGCATATGGAGTGAGACCAATCCACAACAGACCCTACAGACTCCATTACATCCAGAAAAATGCACCGTATGGTGCGGTTTTCACGCTGGTGGCATCATCGGACCTTATTTCTTCAAAAATGAGCTGATTTTCAAAGTAAATTTGGATAATTTCGTAGCGTTGTTCAAGCGTGAGTCTATTCATGATGATTTGTCAGAGTATACTGAAACAAATAAAAAAAAAAGTTTCATCAAAATTTAATTTTTTGTGTTACTTTTTACAATTTAAAGTTCTATCTAGCTTAAAAAAACACCCTATATATGACTAATACTAACAGGCCCAAGTCTTGAACAATCAAAGCTTTATGTGCTATAAATGTTTGTCATTAGCTATGATAGTGTGTCATCAGTGCTATAATACTATTGACAATAGCCGGGCTCTACAACAGAGTGATTCAATGCTAATAGAAAGATGCGTCGTAATATTAATTGAAACAGATATTGTAACTCAATCTATCTGGGGCCCTGAAAAATACAAATGTGCGTTTGAGTACTTTCGTAGGAAATTGCCTTAAACTGAACCCTAAGTTGTTACAGGTTGATAGCCATGTCACATTAAATAAAAAGCTTTTTAATATCAGTTTGTTTGATGTACTCAGAGGCGTCACAAGGCCGGCAACGCACTTGTGACGCCTCTGGTGTTGCGGGTGTCCATGGGCGGCGGTAATCGCTTACCATCAGACGATACGTCTGCTCGTTTGCTGAGGACCTAGTGTGAGTTTGTTTCTTCAAGTCAACTCGGTCGTCACAGTGACTGAGTTCGGCGTTGCGGTTGGCCAGTACGGAAGGCCTAGTGTGAATTTACACTACCTCTTTACGAGAACCGATTTCGGCGATTGCTAAAGAGTTAAGCGAATAAGGTCCTATATGCTCGACTGTCTGGACCCTTCTGACTATACACAGAGTTCGAACTCAATGATAGTTTCGCAACTAGTTATGTGTGTTCATGTCACTGTATCAGACGTGAAGCCAGTTCCTTTTTCCAAAAAAATGTATTCCAGATGTTTTAATGAATATGGCCCGTATTGACGAGTTAGTCTTCAACTCTGCCGAGCATTGTGAATTATTATACTCTTCTTTAATGTTACGAATATATCCTGTATCGTGGTGTAATTCACAAACATACACGAAACGGAGGACACAAAGAACATTCAAACTCAGAACTTTAAGGAAAATACTTAAAGTGTTTTCTTTAAATTGTCAGTCCACCGTGCCGCAGACCTCTACTATTACTATACTACATATTTGCCAAATCGCGGTCTCCACTCAAGCTCATTTCGGCTCCACCGACCATGTGTACGTTCAGAGACATGACCGGCCCATTTCCACTTCAACGTACCGATTATCCGTGCGGTGTCGGTTACTCTAGTTCTCTGTCGAATAACTTCGTTCCGATTCTATTAGACAGAGAAATACCCAATATCGCACAGCGAACGTATGGTTAGCCGCTCCATGGGGGAGCGCCAATCATACGTTCAACAGTGGACGGCAACAGGGAGGCAGTAGAGGGTTGGAACCCGCAACACTTGGCGCAGTAGAAAGCGGCATGGCGGCCACTTAAATCACTAGGTCAACAGTAGTTATTATTTTTAATAAGGTTTTATCCTTAGAATTCCGTAGAACTTCTAGTTCCTAATTTACGGGATTGGAAATATATTTAAATAAATTCTGTTGAACGAATACATTTCAACTCCACATCTTTGACGAACATACTCGATTGTCTATTTGTGCAAATACTTGTAATGCAAGACCAACGTAAGGCCAACTTTCTTCCACCTGCATTTGAATTTATTATGCTTTGTCCATTTACTGCAAATGTTTGCACAACTAAGCAATTTAAAGAGCCATTAGTCATTAAGTTACCGTCGGTTTCCTCAATTAGCGTTGAACGATTGTCAAACATAAAATGTATATGCATACCTACTGTTTGTAATTAATAATTTACCAACAAATCAAAGTGCATAAATAATTCTCATAAACAATTAGAGCTAATTTCATAACAGAGTACTGTTTATTTATTTGTTTTAAATGCAACTTTATCTCCTACTAGCAACCCGACTTCGTACAGATATCTTTAATATTTTCCTCCGCTATAATATGCATGTATTTTACAATTTATTGCTGGAAATCGCATTAAAATGCATTGTGTAGTTTAAAAAACCTAAACGAACAGACAGCGGCAACGAATTCATTTTATATTATGTAGAGACTAGCTGACCCACGCAACCTCGTTTGCGTCTTCTATTGCCCGTAGCGTGAAAATTTTCCCCCGTTTTTGAAACATTTTTCATTGGTGCTCCACTCCTATTAGTATTAGCGTGATGGTATATAGCCTATAGCCTTCCTCGATAAATGGACTACCCAACACTGAAAGACTATTTTAAATCGGACCAGCGGTTCCTGAGATTAGCACGTTCAAACAAATAAACTCTTTAGCTTTTAGTATAGATTACTTTGCATAGTTTGAAAACATTACGTGTAGTCACCGATTATATATGCTTACCTACTTTATATTAATCCCGTGGGTGTCGTAAGGAAAATTACGCAGGACATAAGCATTTCAAAGAGAAGGAAAATGATACAAACGGTGTTCCTACCCCACAGGTCATCTTAGTGTGGTAGACCATAACTTCCTTTTCAAGGTCTATGTTGATGATTGATTGATGAAAAGACTTGAATCTTGGTAACAGTCTGTTCAAGTAACAGGTATTGCGACTATGGGTTCGTCGCATTACTGCTTATACTCCATAACCATCCGCATAAGCAATATTAAGCTACTGCCTTAGATACTTAGCAATAAGTATTGCCTTTTCATATACTCTCAATCATTCGATTTAATTCGTGTAATTGGTATAAAAAAACTTGCTTAGTAATAGGATCTATGAATTGTGGAAATAGAATACCCTTCAGCTTAGTTTTTTGGTTATAACGGCGAGGCTGGATAGTTATTATCTCGGTATCATAGCCGACACTATAGGTAAGGTATAAACCTTACCTATAGTGTCGGCTATGATACCTTTGTACCAATTTTTTTAATTAAAAAGCGTTTTATGTACCTACCATACCACCCGGCTAGTTAGCTAAGTTTCGAGAAGAAGCGAAGCGAAATGATACAGGAAGCGCGAATTCGTTGCGATTCTCTCTTTCGTGGCCCTTAGGCAGTTGCATGGCATGTCTGGAGTTCCGTTTCGTTTAGAACTCAAATAACCTCAGTAGGAAACTTAAGGAAATACATTTTAGCTGCTTGTAGTCGGTGAAATTAAATGAATATTTCTAACTGGACTAGCTCTGAAAAGAAAGGACAACATGGATCCAAGCACTTAGTGGGCTTCAAATCTTTTCTAACTCATTGAAAAAAGAAAAAAAAGAAAACTCGTTACTTACAGGGAAAAATATTTAGGACATTATTGTCACAATAGCGTCTAATGGATGCTCTATTATACTCAAATTATACAAGTAAAACAGTTATGCTATAGGCGACTGAAAGTTTTTAGTTCCAGTGGATTAGTAAGCCACCGTAATATTACGTCAATACTTTTTAAATATTTCTAAAGACAGTAAAATTATCCTGATAAAAGATTTTTTTTCGGATCTTTTAAAAGAGAACCTCATAACAGAGGCCCAAACCTCTCTCCCCATGATTCTGATGCAGGAGGACCTTAGAGATTGAAACGCACTTGTGATGAGTCTCAGGTGTCGCGTATCATCTGATGGTTCGTCTCCTCGTTTGGCAAATAACGAAACGAATACCCATCGATGTACGATATATTGTTATACCTCTATCACTTATAAAGGATAGCAAAACTTGTTTGTAATTTACTTTGGCGACAATTGCAAATAATTACGCATGTACTACACCGATATGACGTCAAACTGCTTGAGTGTCGCCATGACGTCAAACCATTTCTTCAATTTACGCGTGAAAAATGAAAATACCAAATTTTAACAAAAAAAACCTTCTTCAAGAACTACACCAAATTAAAAGGGGTCCACACAGGAAGCTCGAGCTTTGAAATATAAAAAAGCATCGAAATCAGTTCACCCAGTCGAAAGTTCTAAGGTAAAAAACATAAAAAAAAATACAGTCGAATTTATGACCTCCTCCATTTCTCTTTGAAGTCTGTTAAAAACAAAACGCATTGAAATATCGCTTGGTCTTTGATTAAATGAGGGATGCGGGCTGCTTAATACTGACAATGTTGACACCTTTATTTAGCAGTGGGCGGCTATACACTGATGGTTAAAACATCACAAAATTTTCTAACTTATCGGTAGTGTCAAATCCGTTTCTTTTAAGAATATAGAATGTCACAATCTCTAGTAATCCCGTGGCGTATAGTACAACAGCACTGTAAAAAAGAAAACTTGACACAAATACTATATTAACCTAGTCTAGACAGTGTAAAACCTCCATTCTAAGGAGAGGTCCAGCAGTGGAGTAAAGGCTGCTGATAATGAGGGTCAAATAAAGACTCTTTTGCCAATAGGGTATATGCATGTTTTGAAGTGAAAACTTCTTTAGCGGCGCTGTGTACTTTTTTGGAATGGGTAAAAATGTATAAACTCGCGTCAGGTCACGTGACCTGATCGAAAATTCGTAAGACGGATGGAGAGAGGACAGGCGGCGCAGGGCGCTTGCGCGAATGTTCGTGTGTGTGTGTAATATAAATTGTCATGTTTGTGTACGATAGCGCAATAAATGAATATTGTATTCCACCACATAAATAATAGGTCTTTACCTATGAAATTGCGTTTCTTCAGTACTGATCATTTCAAATAAAAAAAAGTTTGTAATGGCTCTGTATTCTAAATTCAAATTAATTTTGTTTTAAAACCATGACATTCTATTTACAAACTCAGTCTTTTGTTTTTTGATTAGCGTTGTATTTTCATTACATTTGAACATTTTCGTCATAATGGATACTTTAAAAATTCGTGTAATTATGGAATATGAGTTCCGTCGTGGCACCAACGCGACACAAACGGCACGTAACATCAAAAACGTTTACGGAGAGAACTGTACAAACGAACGCACAACCCTTTATTGGTTTTCCCGGTTCCGTTCTGGAAATTTTGACTTGAAAAATGAAGCTCGTGGTCGTCCGGAGACTTTGGTTAACAATAATGAATATAAGGCGATTGTGGAAGCTGACGAAACTCAATCTACAGCTGAGCTAGCAGCAGCTTTTAATGTAAGCATCAAAACAATATTGATCCATTTGCGACAAATTGGCAAGGTAAAAAAGCTTGATAGATGGGTGCCCCACGACCTTAACGATCGCCAGCGCAACGTACGCGTCGAGACCTGCCTTTCGCTGCTCAACAGGCAAAGAAATGAAGGAATTTTGAAACGAATAGTTACGTGCGACGAAAAATGGATTCTGTTCGACAATCGAAAGCGCTCAGCAAGTTGGTTAGACCCTGGTTCTGCACCAAAGCAATGCCCAAACCAAAAATGACCCCTAAAAAGGTGGTGGTCTAGTGCGGGTGTGATTCACCACAGCTTTTTACAAAACGGCACGAGCATTAATGCAGATGTGTACTGTGAAGAACTGGAGAGAATGATGGAGAAGCTTGCACATCTGCAACCAGCTTTGGTCAATCGGTCGTCTCCACTGCTCCTTCACGACAACGCGCGACCCCATACAGCGCAATTCTCAATTTCATCAAGTCTCTACAACATAGACAAAAAAAAATAGGCTTGAAAATAGTCAAACTATAGTCGTTCCAATACTTTATTTAACTTTTGACAGATCACGCACATAAAGTTTTGTAATAATTTTTGATACAATGTACTACAGATAATACTGTACTTTATGGGCGGGCTCCGCCTACTTAGGGATGTGTCATTCGTAATTAATGACCACAGACTATAAAAACGGTTTTGAAATAAATCGATTATCGATTATATTAATAAAACATACAATAAAATTATTGTGATTATATTTTATATCAAATCACGTAAAAAGCTTTATTATTTTGCATTAAAATGCCCTAAATGTCTCTGTTTCAATGCATAAATAATTTGCGTAATGAAAACAGTTCCATCGTACTCGTACCTAGTAATGGGATCGAATGTATTCGCCGCAAATTAATGAATCTAAAATAATTGTTTAGACTTACTATAGTTGGTTCAAATAAAAACTACCTGCGGTACCTACTTGTAATGAACAGGTACAAAATGTTGAAATTCGTAGTAATTTACGGATTAAAAATAAAACAACCAAAAGAGGTACTGTAATACTAATTTTAATTATAAAGAATCGTCTTCTTCGTATGACCAGGAATCATCATCACTTGAGTTCTCAGTAATATTGATTATCATTTCTTGGATAGATAAATTGTCGAATGCAACATCCCGATCCCAATCCGACATTATCACCTTCTTTGTTTTTTCTACAACATTCGCCCAGTTTTCTGGAGTTACTTTTTCACACGCATTTTTCAGTAAATTCAGCATTTTTCTTGCGGTGAAAGGAGGAGTTGTATTGTTCCTCGCAGCATATCCTTTAACTTGTGCCCAGATCATTTCAATTGCATTATATTGGCAGTTATATGGGGGAATTCTGAGGACGGTATGCCCATGCTCTGCTGCCATTTCATCTATGACGTATCGTTTTGGCAGCTTCTTTGTTTTTAATATCTTTACTAACTCTACTTTTAGTAGGGACTCATTCACCTCTTCGCCATTGTCACGGAGCCAGTTTATAATTTCATGTTTTTTGTTGGCCTGTGTTGGTATTTTATTAATTTGACGAGAGTGATAAGGTGCATTATCAATAAATATTATTGATGGCTCTTCGAGTGATGTAAGCATTTCTCTGAACCACTTTTCATACACGTTCGAATTCATCTCCTCATGATAATCTCCTGTTTTCTGGGATTTAAAAGCTAATAGAGCGCCTGGCACAAATCCTTTTACTGTTCCTGCATGACAAATAATCAGTCGTTCGCCTTTTCCCATTGGTACTGTAGAAGTGGAGCCAACGGTGTTGTCAGTCCAAGTTTTTGACAGCGTATGATTCGCATTGAGCCAAGTTTCATCTGTGAAAACAACATTCGACCAATCTTCTATTTTTTTTGCTTGTCTTAAAAAATCGCATCTATACAAAGCAATATCATTGCGTTCCATTAAAATTTTTCGTTTGTCACATTTTTGGAATAACATTCCAATGTCTTTTAATACCTTTGTCAGAGAAGATTTTTGACCACGGAACAAACCACTATTTCGAAGAGATTGTGTTAGTTTTTTTAATGTTGGAATCTCTTTTCTTTGGTAATAGTCGTATATATGACGACGAATAGCATCAGCGTCAAAATTGTCAACGGCTGTAACTTTACTAGGCGGACGTTTTTTCTTAGGTGTAGATAGCTTATTCTGTTCCATGCCACTGCTGCCGTAGCCTTCTTTTGTTATTTTTGCCACTGTTGGAGCACTAATACCTAATGCTGCTGCAACACGGTCTCTAACTTGAGTCACTGGTATAAGAGGCCCACCATTACGGCTTTCCTTTTCAAAGTATTCACGAAGTCGCAAGACAAACTCTCTTGTTTGTCCTTTGAGTACTTTCTTTTTTGGCATTTTGACAGTAACGAAGGCAGGAACGATACGCTCAACTCAACCAAACGTGAGAATTCACAAATAAATCAATACGGAGGAATATAAATACTCAACTAAATTGAAGGTTACTCATTGAAATACTGTAGATTATTTTAAAATAGACATAGAGAGATTTAATAAAGATCATCAATAGTTAAACAAATACAATATTAACCACTGAATTACAACACAATACAATAATACATTTTGAAAATTCAGTTCCTTTTATATATTTTTTCATGACATAGAACCGTCATATTTGAACAACATTCTTTTAATCCATTTCTTCTTTATTTTGACAAAGGAGGTCGCACATTGAAACACATAGAAATATGAAGTACGAAATTATCTATAAAATAATGAGTTTGTTAAATCGATTAAAACTTCTTAATGCATAAAATCGATCGATGAAAGAAATCGAATAGGTAACGGGTCAGGGTATCACTATTTGATTAAGTATTAGAGCTGTCAAAAGTTAAATAAACTATTGGAACGACTATAATTTTCAAAGTGAAATTTATAACACTGACTTAATTTGAGCTATTCAAACGCCGCCATTTTGCGCGCGCTTTTGACTTGGCTTAAGACGTCATTGTCATTTCGTGTTTGTTTACTATTCAGTGTTTCAGATACTTTATACCTATTTACAGTCTTAATTGCTATAAAAACCATGGATGAAGTTAATTTTTCTCACAAGCACTATTATATTATTTTAATTTCGACGCCCATAATTTCGATGAAGTGACCATCGACGTCACATTTCGTTTCGACCAATAGTGACGCGTTTTGTAAGTTTGAGTTTCCCTCCCTTAATTTTCACTTTATAATTTATATTTTCTGGGTTTAATTTGACACTAAAAAAAATGAAAAAAAATAGGTATATTGTACAGACAATGACAATGAGAGGCTGGTAAATCTGTCATACAGGTCTGAGAGACTGGTATCTGTACTAGACAGATACCAGTCTCTCCCACAGTTTCACAAATTAAAAATGTAACATCTAATTTAAGAGAAATTGTAAATATCTTGTGTGAGAGATTTTTTTTTATTGTTATTAAATAAAAAAATATTATTATTACAATAAAGAAAGTAGAATAAAAAATGTAGACTATTTTAGTTTTGCTTTTTTCCTTTTGATCTAGTGTTATCGATAAATACTTTAAGAGAGTTTTAATTCGTTTTCATTTTTCAATTCTAGGGTAAACTAGTGAAGCACTTCTCCCAGCAGCTGGTGATCAAAGCCAGCTTCCGCGAGGAGTTGCGACGGGAGCTCGTCGATGTGCCCTGCCTCGCGCAGTGGCTCAGGGTGGTAGGGCTTTCTCCCGACTCCATTGAGGTGAGTAATGATATGAACCTTTAATTAGTAAGTATTTTTCGATGTATGGGTACTTGATGTTTTTATGGTTTAGTGGTTACTACTCCTCATCGTTGAGGGGTGAGGGGCAACGCACTCGTTTATGGGCGGCATAATTTTACCTGTCGTTTGCCCTACTAAAGAAGTTTCGTGAAATTTTATTGCGAATTCCAAAGTACTGTTTATTAATAGCTGTATTGGTAGAATAAAAAAAATCTATAAAAGTAGTGTAACAGGTATCTTAGAACCATACCAGAAAACCCATTTAATACAAAACACACATTAAGTTAAAAAAATATTAAAATTAATATAGGTACAACTTAATTCTAACCTTTCTCTATACGGACCTACTATAACGCTATATTTCATCTCGTCAAATTATCCAGACCACTATTACAATACACCAACCGTGACAGCGTATTATGTGTGTGATGAACCTTTCACCAAACGTTTAGTATGTCTATGTCGTCTCATCACTAAGAAGCCACGGAGCGTAGCAATAACCACTGATGAGCAAAGTAGGTAGGTACCCACCATTATACGAATTACCGTTCTTATTACACCATCGCAAGGTTAAAGTGGTTGAATTTGCTATCGGGTATGAATGTTTTAGTCCCGGCTCTCTCCTATTATATGTTGTTACAGTAATAGAAACCCATACCACCTACCGTAAATGAGGGGGTTTTTCCACGTAAACATATTAACTTGATTGTAATCGGTTGTAATATCACATACACCATTACGTGTTCTGTAAATAATACTGTATACCTACATTACTTTTGTCAACTGTCTGACTACAACTCTAAAACAGCATGATATCACTAGCTTTAGCTGACCCTCGCAACCTCGTTTACGTCTACTATTGCCCGTAGTGTAATAATTTTCCCCCGTTTTTTAAACATTCTTCATTAGGGCTCCGCTTCTAATCGTCTTAGCGTGATGATATATAGCCTGCCTCGACAAATTGACTATCCAACACTGAAAGAGTTTTACAAATCGGACTAGCGGTTCCTGAGATTAGCGCGTTTAAACAAACAAACTCTTCAGCCTTAAAATATTAGTATATATAAAGCCCATAGCTTCTAGATATTCATGGATTATGAATATCTAGAAGCTATGAGGTATACTCCTTTTTTGGACACCAAACTAAGCAAAGTTTGTACTATGAAAGCTAAATTAACTGATAGAATATATTTTTTTTGTAAATACATACATATATTATATACTAGCCGACCCACGCAACCTCGTTTGCGTCTTATATAGCCCGTAGCATGAAAATTTTCGCAAAATAAGTAACTTTTCTGGTTGATTTTTACACCTTGTGTCCGAAAAACCCAAATATCTTACGGAACCCTATTTTTTTCCAAAATAAAATATAGTCTATGTTACTCGTGGATAATGTAGCTCTCGAATGGTGAAACAATTTTAAAAATCGGTCCAGTAGTTTTTGAGCCTATTCATTACAAACAAACAAACATACAAACAAAGTTTTCCTCTTTATAATATTAGTGTAGATAGAAAACACCCGAACTCCGGACCAAATGTGAACTCAGGTAATGTAAACAGAAAAGTGATGACGTAAATATGAGTCAAGAAAGATGATGCGAGCACTTGTACAAAATATATAACCGTAACAAGTGCTTATCGAGATAATAGCGAGATAACGAAAATACGAGGTGACATGACGAATTATTTATTACGTCAGCGCTTAAACAACACATGTTAAACATTATATTTCATGATATCGGCTGTGGATATTGATTTCGCTTACACATTCATAATATGAAGGTCAACAGATTGGTTGTAACCATACGTGTTTGTAACCTACCTATTGCGTCTTTTTAGTGGGACTATTCCCGCCCACACGCCCACTACAAACTCCTGTACACCAGATTCAACAGCAGTGATCCACGAACACACCGAGTTATGACACTCAGGAAAAATTGAACTGGCTTGGAACCCGCAATGAAATTAATTAGAAGAAACTGGAGGGAGTCGTTTTCTTCTGATTAATTTCGTCGAGAAAACCTATTGCGTTACGATTAGACTTACGATCGATCTTCCAAATTCTCATCCGCATGTACTATTTTAACACCACAAATTCAACTTTTAAAAAATAACTAATAACATAAATCTTAATTCATCTAACAATTTCCTTCCACATTTTTCTTTTCACACCATTGGGTTTGTCGACTCTCTCTCTCTCTCGTCTCGTACAGTCTCTCTTTTTGTGGAATACGATTCCTCTCGAAATCAGGATGGATAGAAGCCATTACTCCTTCAAGTACCGGCAAGCTCTTACTTCATCACCAGTATTGTTATTTCTTATTGTATTGTATGTATGGATTATGGATAAATATTTACTAAATATGTATGCGTGTATGTTTTCATATGTGTATATTATTGTATTCATTTACGTATTAGTCCAACTAACTACCTCATCTTTTCTCTACATCGTCTAATCGGTTGACTAGCAGAAAATATCTTAGACACTAAGTGCGCCGATGTATGTACCTATATCTGCTTAAAAAAAATGTATGTAATGTATTCTCAAAGTAAAGTAGTAGATAGACATCTAAAACGTTGATTATAATACGATTACATCGTATTGTGATCGAAAAGAGAATCGGTCTTCTGGTAGTCCGCTTAGAATGCTAAAAAGTCTTCAAAGTCTACCTATAACCCTACAACTCCTCAAATTTCGACCGTCCTTCTTCAAGTGCGTTGCCGACCTTTGGGGGATGGGGGAGGGGTATGGTATGGGTCTCCGGTATCCACTAATCACTCAGTGAAACACAGCGTAAGCGCTATTTCACACCGGTTTTCAGTGAGGCCGTGATGTCACTCTAGTCAGCCGGCCAATTTATGCCGAAGCGTGGCTCTACCACGGTAGAAGTTTCGTTGGTGAGTGCGAGACCGGAAGCCCAATAATGCATAAACATCAATTGGGCGACATGGTGTCGGTCACCATGCTGCATTGTTGCATTCGCAGAGAGTATGGTGACCACACTCTTTTTTTTTTATCTTTATTTAAGGAGCTTTACCACAATTTTGACTATGTCGCTATTTTGACCACACTCTTGGATTCTGCTTATGCTTTCCATCAGGCAAACATAAAAAAATCTAATGAAAAATCCAGAAAGTAAGAAGTGATAGTCTTTAGGACTAACAAAATGCGTTAAACTATAGAAAACAGTAATTGACAAACTTTTTTTACATTATATATTTAAAAGAATCCTCATGTTGTCTCCAGGCTGTAGTGTCCCGTGTAGCATCACTGGAGTCCCTTCGAGAAAGGTCTGACCACGAGATGCGAGCCTTGCTGGCAGGTGCACGAGATGAGGAGGTACTTCGGCTCTGTCGAGCGATGCACCGCCTTCGGACTTATATCGGTAAGTGGATTACTGTGTAATGGACTTTAAGGTTAGCCAAATAGGAGTCCTGACTGACTACACCTATGTCGTGGTTTCTCTCTCCGCTTCTTACTTTTTCTTTTCTTTAAAAAGACAACTCCCGTATTAGGAATATACATCCTGTGTCGCGGGGGACTTTACAAACATACATATAACGGACACAAACAACACCCAGACTCAAAACAACATTTTGTAGATCACACAAAGTGATGTTCAACGTGGGATTTGAACCCACGGCACTTGGTGCAGTAGCAAGCGGCGTAGTGACCGCTTAAACCACTAACTACTGAGTGTTGTGGATTCGAAACCCTCATGGAACAACTCTTATCTGATCCATAGATTGTTGTTCTGAGTCCGGGTTTCTTTATATCCGTTTCATGTATGTATGTTAAGTTTCCACGACATAGGATATATACTTATATTTAGAATTGTCTTAAAAAGATAGTAACGTCTTTATTATTATCACTGACCACAGTTCTTATGTGTATTTCATATTTATATTACGCAGAGGCGCTAGGCCGTGGCGAGGGCAATGCTGAGCTTCAGCTGTTCTGGGACTCTTGGGAACGGCACGTGCGGGCCAGCCCTAGGGCACCCAGGGCAAGGCACAATAACGAACATCAGAATACGAACTCTAAAAAAGGTATATTACCCATTACATATTATATTGACTGCAAAAATATTTTAATTAGAGAGAGATATTAATTATCTCTTTGGATAGAAATGGATAGTCTCTTTAGTATTAGTTTGAATATATACGAAAAAAATAAATGTTATGTTACATAAAAAAACTAAAACCCGACGTAAAAACTTATGTTGAAGTTATTATAGCCATGTCCCCCTGCTTTTATTGATACCTATTAAAATCGGTTCAGTTCAGTTTAGGCGCTATGGTGGATCATACAAACATACATGACATAAACTGTCAAAACTATTATATTTTGTTTACGATGGGGAAAAAGAAAGATAGATTTGTAACATTCGACCCAATTACTTAAAGAATATAAAATCAAGGCTTGTTCACATTACAAGCAATTAAAAATTCGATCCATAGAAGCACTCTGATTGGCCGGTTAAGTATCATGTCCTTTTTTTACGTGTGGAAACCTGGTCTGCGGCGGGACGGTGTGTCGGATTCGAACCGACTAAAACTAAACGTTGTGCCTCTCTGCGCCTGAGAAGAAAGGGGTCCGGGACTTGCAGTTATCAACACGACCGGACCCAAGTATCATGTCCTTGCAACAACCTTCCTTTTGGCTTTGGCGTAATCGGGTAAAATAAAATAGAATAGAAATTAAAAAAAAATCGAATGGACTAAGTAAATGCGTACGACATTAATATTATAGTCCATTCTTGGGACCTGATTAGTCAGTGTGCGGGGCTTGTACGATGCGTCACTATTTTATAAACGCGAATACACGAGGTTCAACATGATTGTGAATCGCATAAAAATAACATCTCATGTTTGTATCATTGCAGTAGCAGGTGGCAAGTCACCCCCGACCCCAGTGTGCAAGCGCAAGCAGCAAAACTCGACCCTACCTCCTCCCGCGGCCCTCACCAAGTCCCGCTCACACGAGTCTCAGCTCTCGGTGAGACCAGACGCTTCTGACCTCAGGTACGTACCTATAAAATAAATAATAAATATTTCAAACATCTAACGCACAACGCCACCTAGTCCCAAGCTAAGCAGAGCTTTTGTTTATGGGTACTAGACATGGTATAAATACATTAAAAACTTTATTTTGTAAATACATACATAATATACATAGAAAACGCCCAACTCCGAAACAAATATTTACTGATCATGCAAACATTTGGACGCCCAGAATCGAATCCTATACCTCCAGTAAAGCAGTCGCATACGATGTCACTGCGCCACAGAGGCAATCAAAACTCACATTATTATCATTTACTACGTTGTAGTACATTATGGTTGCATTGATGAGAAAAGGGGAAAATACGTCTACCTGTATGACGCGCCCAAGTAGCGAATTGCTGTGTCACACATGGGCCGGCTCGACTGAGCTAAAGCTCATAGAAAACCGGTGTGTGGCGCCTGCGCTGTGTTTCACCGAGTGAGTGAGGTTACCGGTGGTCCATAACCCAACCTCCACTCCCCTCTACATCCCCAAAGGCCGTCAACGCACTCGTGACGCCTCTGGTGTTGCGGGTGTCTATGGGCGGCGGTAATCGCTTACCACCAGGCGATACGTCTGCTCGTTTGCCACCTATATAATAAAAAAATATATTGTTACAGCGACAATAGTCAATCTTCAGCAGTGGGTACAGCCGAAGGAACACCACCAGCCTCACCTCACGACACCGAGTCTGAAAACACTCCCTCGCATCGACCGCCTGCTTATTATAATAATAATGTAAGTATATGATTTTTATTAAATTGTCATTTGATATATTATGAGCTCAAGATATTCTATTTCTTCTTCCTAGCCTTATCCCAAGATTATTTGCAGTCGGTTACCAGTCCCACCTGTTTTGCCTGAATATCGGTCTACATTTAATCATCTAATGCTGCACTAATTATATTTTACATTTTTGTCCTTTTATGGTGACTACCTAAGTACATTTTTTTTTTCCCTTTTTCAATGCAATCTATCTAACGACATTCAGCATTACTTTGGTGTTTGTAGAGTATAGGGCTTGTACGGTATTGTTCAGCAACAATACCGCTTACTGGTTTCAGTCCATAGCCTTACAGCAAAAGATCTTGTAGGTTTCTGCGTTTAAGCCTACGTGGCTTTGAGATATCACTCATAAGATCCCTAGCAAGTACATTTGGATGGTGTGTGATTTTATTTTTGTATGCTATCATTCTGTCTGTTATTTCCTGCTTGATCGTTTTCATATCAAGATCATGATGCAATCTATCATTTGATATGTACCAGGGCGCATCTGCGATCATGCGCAGCACTTTGGATTGGAATCTTTGCAGGATTTCAATATTCGAATTTGCCGCGGTACCCCACAATTGCAGCCCGTAGCACCATATGGGTTTGATTATGGCTTTATAGATGAGTATTTTGTTTGCCATTGACAACTGCGACCCCTTGTTCAATAACCAGTACATTTTTCTAACCTGTTGTCCCATTGCTAACCGTTTTGTAAAAATGTGTTTTCTCCATGTGAGTCTTTTATCCAGGTATATTCCCAAATACCTTACTTCTTCATTTTGAGGAATCTGAACTCCCTTTAGTGTGACTGGGGGACAAATGTTACGTCGAGTTGTAAAGGTTACTTGGACTGATTTCGTTTCATTTACCGTGATTCGCCAATCCGTGAGCCATTTCGAGATGTTGTCTAGGCTATTTTGGAGTTTTTGAGAAGCTTCTTCCGGATTTCTATCAGAAGATAAGATTGCGGTATCGTCTGCAAAAGTACCCGTTATGGTGGTTTTTGAGGTTGGCAGATCTGCCGTGTATAGTAGGTACAGAATAGGGCCCATCACACTGCCCTGCGGTACGCCTGCGTGTACAGGATAGAGTGACGTGACCTCTTCGCCATATCGTACAAGAAAGTGTCTGTGTCCTAAATAAGATCTGATAAAGTTGTAATATTCAATCGGGACAGCTTTTTTTATCTTATACAGAAGCCCATCATGCCATACGCGGTCAAAGGCCTGGGTAATATCCAAAAATGCCGCTGTGCAGTATTGTTTGGTTTCGAAAACCTTATTTATCTCGTTCACTAGCCTATGTACCTGCTCAATAGTACCATGTTGTTGCCTGAAGCCAAACTGGTGATCAGGTATTAAACTTCTTTCCTTAATGATTGGCATTAGTCTTTTTAGGAATAAGATCTCTAAAATTTTCGATGGCAATGACAGAAGGCTGATAGGTCTATACGATTTTACATCTTCTGGAGTCTTACCCGGCTTCAGGATCATAATAATTTGTGCTACTTTCCATTGTCTGGGAACAGAAGAATTTCTCAATATGGCATTGTAGATGCAAGTCAGGAATCGTACACCCTCTTCAGGAAGTTCTTTGAGCACCTTAGCAGTTATTAAATCATATCCAGGTGCCTTATTTTGGTCTAAGTTTCTGATTGTTTGTTTAACTTCACCTATAGAAAAGCTATTTATTGGGAGATCCAGCTGGTGTATTTCATTTAGTGCTTCAGCCACTAAATGGCTTTGAGTGGATCCCTGGTCGGTATTTGGTATAAAGACACCTTTGAGGTGGTCAGCGAATGCCTGGGCCTTATCTGTATCTTTTATAGCCCAGTTATTGTCTGTTTTACGTATAGGGTGTCGTGTTTCCACAGGTCGTTTGATTTTCTTTATCGCTTTCCACAAAGAGTAATCTGTTGCAGCACTAGCATCTAGATCTTTTAGATGAGCTTGAACATTCATGTTGCGGTCATCAGCGAGCAACCTTCGCAGCTGGGATGCCAAAGAATTTAGGATAGTTTTATCCGCAGCATACCGGGTGTTTTGCCATTTCTTCCGTGCTTTTCGTTTTTTAGCAACCAACTCTCTGATATTTAAGGGGTACCTTTGAGCTTCAGGAATAGCTTTGCACGTTTTAGGTGTAGAATGCCAGGCTGATTGTTGGATGCAATTGTTAAAATGCTCAATCGCTTCCTCTATGTCATCGTTTGTCTTTAGTGGTAAATGTAGGTTCAGCGTAGCTGAGACTGTTTCTCTGAAACTATTCCAGTCTGTGGCTCGACTATGCAATCGACATATGTCAGAGGTTTCAATAATTTTTCTCTTCAACACTATCTCAATTGGAGAGTGGTCGGACGAGAGTTCAAACATTGATTTGCATCCGAAATATGTGGCAGCTATTCCCTTCACAACCAGAAAGTCAATCAGGTCTGGTTTCTTATCCTTATCGGTAGGCCAGTAGGTAGGCTCCCCAGACGAGATGCAGGTAAGTTTGAGCTTGTTCAACGCACTAAGCAGTTGTCGACCCTTCGGTGAAACTGTTCGGGAGCCCCAATACGTATGTTTGGCATTATAATCTCCGCCAGCCACAAATCGACTTCCCAAGGTATTGAAGAATCTCTCATAGTCGTCTTGTTTTAATCTATGTTTAGGAGGACTGTATACAGCCGATATTGTGAAGGGTCCAGCCCAGTCTTCGATTACTAGGTTTGTTGCCTGTATTTCATTTGTGCAATAACTCACTGTTTCGTGGTGTCTTAAATTATTTTTAATTAATATGGCGCTTCCTCCATGGCCTTTACCATCAGGATGCGATGTGTGGTATAATTTATAGGAGTTAATATGAAAATGACTTTTTTCAGTGAGGTGAGTTTCTGATACTAATAATATATCAATTTTATTAAGTTCCAGAAAAGCTTTCACCTCTAGATTAATAAGTTTGTCATGGTGGTGAGTTGATGTATCATTTGCTTTAGCAACATTAGTAAATCTCCATTTTCACTATTGCTGTTGTTAGTCTGTAAGTCATTGTTCTGTTTGTCTGTTTTGTCTACTCCTTTAATTAGTGTGTCTCTATATGATCTTTGGTTTTGGGTTTGCGAGAGCCCGATTTTATGCTCATTTTGTAGTACTACATTTGGTCTGGCGTGCTTGTGTCGATTTTCAATAAAATCTGGAGTACCTGGTAGTTTAATTTTTTGCAGTTCTCTGTATACTTGACATCCCTTATAATTTGCAGGGTGATTTCCTTCACAAAGAACGCATTTCACCTGATCTGATCTAGTTTTTCGTGGACAATCTATGGATAGGTGATTTCCAGCACACTTTATGCATTTCGGGTTGCGATAGCAATACGCCTTTGTGTGTCCATATTGTTGGCATTTAGCACATTGGGGTATCTCCCGCTTAGGGTGGGGGGGTTCAAATGTAACTTTACATTTTAAGAGATACTTAATTTGGTATATTGTTTTGTTATTTTCATTTGGTTTTAATTCAACAACAAATAATGAAAGAGGCTTTTTAGTTTTTCTTTGTTTAATATTCCAAATATTCACACAATCATGGCCCAATTCCGATAATTCTAGTTTTACGTCATTTAAGTCGATCGACGGATGGATATTTTTAAGGATCACCTTGAAGTTTCTTTCTTGTTTGGGCTTATACGTGTAGAACTCTGTCTTTTTTATTTCAAGCTGTTTAACTATTTCTCGATATGATTCAGGGGTTTTTGGTTGTATCTTGACTTGCGCATTGTTGAGTACCTTAAGTTCATAATTATCTTGCACATGATCATTCAATAGACTAATAAGTGGTTGAATGTTCTCAGCTTTATCTACGAATATTGGCGGAGGTTTAATAGATTTTTCTCTTTGTTGAACGCCTGGTTCTTCGATGTCCTTGTCCGCGAGTTGTTGAAAGCTATTTCTTGTGGGTATTGATTGCGATTGAGCTAGCCAGTAAGTACTTAGTTTAGCTTGTTTTGCAGGTCCTTTTGTGCCCTCAGGGCTAGCCCGCAATCTTTTCTTCCCTGTTACTTCTTCCCAATTTGTTTTTGACCTATCTTGTGTATTTTGTAATTCATTATTTTCTTCCATCTCTTGAGAGACCGTGGTTGCTGTGGTTTCATTGAACGAGTGAGCGCGAGGTCTAATTTCGAACATTCCTTTATGGAGTGTTTGTTGAGTTAGCACTCTTGTAGTCGTGTTGTTTGAAGTGTTGGATTGCTTTGTTAAAATTGTATCATTCATATTCTTCCCACGAGTAGGGTCGATATAATTGGTCGCTACTGAGGTGACGCCCATTCTCAGTAGAAGGCTGTATACTACGACGGATCGCCTGGTACGTCGAGTTTTAGCGCTAACGGCTGGCTTTCCTGTCAGTCATACATCCTCTTGGCACGCTCATGACCGTAGGATTAAAGGGATTTTTTATAGAGGTTCATTCTTCCTCGCGGTCCAAATGGCGAAGTTTAGACCCCCGTCCCTAAGAGGTTTACGGTACTGAGGCGACCTTTTCAGGTCACACACTGGTTTTTCTGTTAGGGTTGTCTCCCTTAGCTAGTTAATCGGTTTTAAGGCGCCGATTGCTCGCCTTCGTCTTACTTACTTAGCTATCAAGGCCACGAGGTAGGTGTTATGTGCAAAAGCTCGTATTAGGCCAGGACATTGCCCGGGGAAAGGACGACCCACCATGTGGGTCCACTGCTTCGATGCGTCGGCATGTTAGCGGTGGCGAGGACGTGTAAGCTAGACTTGCAGGTGCGCGTCTAATAGCCTTGCTTTGCACACCAAGGCGTACGCTACTGGCTCTATCTCAGCATTTTATAGACACAAACTCCTAGCATAAGTAAGCATCGCCAAGGCCTGAACACCTACCCTCCCTCCCAAGTACATAAGTAAATTTACTACTAGATCACTTGGATTCTATGCTTTCAGTTCAATAAACTTATCTTCAAAAACACATATTTTGTAGCTCCCTTCTAAGATCCATGAGCTTCCTCTTCGATAGAACTTTTGTACCTTTTAACTAAAATTAAGAAACATATTCTGCAAGGGTTACCATACTAGAAGAACTCTCCTCGTGATATAAATCTCTAATACTTTCTATTTGTTTCTGCTAAAGTGAATTTGTCGTTTATGCATGGAGGTTTATGTCGTTTATGGCGTGCAATTGGAGAGACCTATGACCAGCCTATGCCTGATGGAAAGCACGAGCAGAATTCTAAGGAGGGGGCTATGTCCAGCGCTAGACATTTAAGGGCTGTTGACGATGACTAAATAAATAAATATTTTTTTCGGACATCTAACACACAACGCTGTCTAGCTAAGCAGAGTTTGTGTTATGGATACTATAGTCGTTCCAATACTTTATTTAACTTTTGACAGATCACGCACATAAAGTTTTGTAATAATTTTTGATACAATGTACTACAGATAATACTGTACTTTATGGGCGGGCTCCGCCTACTTAGGGATGTGTCATTCGTAATTAATGACCACAGACTATAAAAACGGTTTTGAAATAAATCGATTATCGATTATATTAATAAAACATACAATAAAATTATTGTGATTATATTTTATATCAAATCACGTAAAAAGCTTTATTATTTTGCATTAAAATGCCCTAAATGTCTCTGTTTCAATGCATAAATAATTTGCGTAATGAAAACAGTTCCATCGTACTCGTACCTAGTAATGGGATCGAATGTATTCGCCGCAAATTAATGAATCTAAAATATTTTTTTAAACTTACTATAGTTGGTTCAAATAAAAACTACCTGCGGTACCTACTTGTAATGAACAGGTACAAAATGTTGAAATTCGTAGTAATTTACGGATTAAAAATAAAACAACCAAAAGAGGTACTGTAATACTAATTTTAATTATAAAGAATCGTCTTCTTCGTATGAATTTATTTCTTGGATAGATAAATTGTCGAATGCAACATCCCGATCCCAATCCGACATTATCACCTTCTTTGTTTTTTCTACAACATTCGCCCAGTTTTCTGGAGTTACTTTTTCACACGCATTTTTCAGTAAATTCAGCATTTTTCTTGCGGTGAAAGGAGGAGTTGTATTGTTCCTCGCAGCATATCCTTTTACTTGTGCCCAGATCATTTCAATTGCATTATATTGGCAGTGATATGGGGGAATTCTGAGGACGGTATGCCCATGCTCTGCTGCCATTTCATCTATGACGTATCGTTTTGGCAGCTTCTTTGTTTTTAATATCTTTACTAACTCTACTTTTAGTAGGGACTCATTCACCTCTTCGCCATTGTCACGGAGCCAGTTTATAATTTCATGTTTTTTGTTGGCCTGTGTTGGTATTTTATTAATTTGACGAGAGTGATAAGGTGCATTATCAATAAATATTATTGATGGCTCTTCGAGTGATGTAAGCATTTCTCTGAACCACTTTTCATACACGTTCGAATTCATCTCCTCATGATAATCTCCTGTTTTCTGGGATTTAAAAGCTAATAGAGCGCCTGGCACAAATCCTTTTACTGTTCCTGCATGACAAATAATCAGTCGTTCGCCTTTTCCCATTGGTACTGTAGAAGTGGAGCCAACGGTGTTGTCAGTCCAAGTTTTTGACAGCGTATGATTCGCATTGAGCCAAGTTTCATCTGTGAAAACAACATTCGACCAATCTTCTATTTTTTTTGCTTGTCTTAAAAAATCGCATCTATACAAAGCAATATCATTGCGTTCCATTAAAATTTTTCGTTTGTCACATTTTTGGAATAACATTCCAATGTCTTTCAATACCTTTGTCAGAGAAGATTTTTGACCACGGAACAAACCACTATTTGGAAGAGATTGTGTTAGTTTTTTTAATGTTGGAATCTCTTTTCTTTGGTAATAGTCGTATATATGACGACGAATAGCATCAGCGTCAAAATTGTCAACGGCTGTAACTTTACTAGGCGGACGTTTTTTCTTAGGTGTAGATAGCTTATTCTGTTCCATGCCACTGCTGCCGTAGCCTTCTTTTGTTATTTTTGCCACTGTTGGAGCACTAATACCTAATGCTGCTGCAACACGGTCTCTAACTTGAGTCACTGGTATAAGAGGCCCACCATTACGGCTTTCCTTTTCAAAGTATTCACGAAGTCGCAAGACAAACTCTCTTGTTTGTCCTTTGAGTACTTTCTTTTTTGGCATTTTGACAGTAACGAAGGCAGGAACGATACGCTCAACTCAACCAAACGTGAGAATTCACAAATAAATTAATACGGAGGAATATAAATACTCAACTATATTGAAGGTTACTCATTGAAATACTGTAGATTATTTTAAAATAGACATAGAGAGATTTAATAAAGATCATCAATAGTTTAACAAATACAATATTAACCACTGAATTACAACACAAAACAATAATACATTTTGAAAATTCAGTTCCTTTTATATATTTTTTCATGACATAGAACCGTCATATTTGAACAACATTCTTTTAATCCATTTCTTCTTTATTTTGACAAAGGAGGTCGCACATTGAAACACATAGAAATATGAAGTACGAAATTATCTATAAAATAATGAGTTTGTTAAATCGATTAAAACTTCTTAATGCATAAAATCGATCGATGAAAGAAATCGAATAGGTAACGGGTCAGGGTATCACTATTTGATTAAGTATTAGAGCTGTCAAAAGTTAAATAAACTATTGGAACGACTATAGAACAACTGATATGAATACATATATACTATTTTTTTGTAAATTTAATATTATATATAGAAACACCCAAACTTCGAAACAAATATTTGCAGATCTTTCAAACATTTACACGAAGGAAGGCTCCTTCGACCAGGCGAGGTGATCATGCCTGGCGGGCCGCGGCCCTAAAGTTCATGACTCCCTGTCTCCAGGTTGCTCCAGCTGCGGTGGGAGGAGGTGGTGCTCCCCGTTCTCCTCGCACTCCAACAGTGAGTCGGTGCATGGCCCATGACATCGCTCACCGCTTCACCAAGAAGTTCAACATGATCGCCACATGCGACTTCTGTGATAAGCAAATGCTGTTCGGCTCTGGACTTAAATGCAAGGAATGTAAATTTAAGTGCCACAGGTAATATGATTTATAATTTTTTTTCTTGTCTTGTTACATCTGATATTATGATAAGTACGTACGTAGTACGGGGGAAGCATCAATATTTAGTTGGACCCATTTTTTTTTACCGGCCTGGACTTTTTTTTTTTTACCGGCCTGGACCCTTTTTTTTTTACCGGCCTGGACCCTTTTTTTACCGGCCTGCAGCAGAGCTAAAAGAAAGGCTGATTTTGCCAGTCTGTATTAGTATGTTCCACCGTAAACTATTAAACTGATTTTAACTAATGAATGACGAAGTTGTACAATTTTTTTTTCTACTATGTATTACTTTTTTAATATTTTCATTAAGCGTCATTGTAAACCTTTTATACTGGTTTCATACAATATACTTTTAAAATATTAACATATTACTAAAAAAAATTGTATGTAAGAGTGAATACATACATAATTTATACAATGTATTATGTATTGTATATTACAGAGACTGTGAAAGCAAAGTACCCCCTTCGTGTGGTCTTCCTCCAGAATTTGTAGACGCTTTCAAAGAGAAGATCCACAAAGACGGTAAGATTTCATCAGGAAATATATTTTAAAACATTTATTCTGAATAATATTTTTTTCAATGTTCATTATGTTAATAATTTATTTAACACAGCTAAACAAGTTATTTAAAAGGGATTATTAGGTATCTTATTTCAAAGTAAAAATTTTGGGTTAGTTTTTTTATTTTATGTGTAATTTGTTTATATTTTTTGTTTTATGTATCTACTATACATACTAATAATATATCGAGGGATGAAAGGCTAGGGCGATATTGAATTACATATATATACGGAATCAACGAATTTACTCTCCATCGAACAAAGCACGACGTAACATGTTCTAATGAGGGCATACGTTATGTTCTTAGTGTGATTTGAATGAACGTAGTCTTTATGAATTTTACGTTCTAAACATTGTCACTATTGCAACATGGTCGTCCATTGAGTATGGTGTGTCTGTGATATTTAGTAAATTTTATCGCTCGTGATTTAAGTGATCCGAGGTTTTTGGTTCCCTAAACCCTACAGAATGGTGTCCGAGTGCGCGAGTTGTGTAATGGTTTATATATGTTGGTCAGGTTACTACGGGTACGTGTCCCCAGTTCCGGGGCGAGGCGCGGGGCTGCTGTCGCTGTCGCACCGCCGCCGCCACCCGCCCCCGCCCTCGCACCACGCCGTGAGTACCTACGTACCTACTCACTCACCGTACATACCAACACATACTATCAATCTCTTACACTCACGCACACGCGTGCACACACACGTGCACGCGCGCACACACACGTGCACGCGCGCACAGACACACACACACCCTCATATACACACACACACACACTCATATACACACACACACACATATACACACACATATTTTTTTTTTATTATATAGGGGGCAAACGAGCAGACGTATCACCTCTTGGAATACGCTCTTTTCTTGAACGTTTGAAGGTAGTATTGGTCCGGGAACACTGCAGACGACAGCTCATTCCACAGTTTTGCTGTGCGTGTCAGAAATTTTCGGGAAAATCGCACAGTTGTGGACTGCCAACCATCTAGACATATACACACACACACTCGTATATACACACACACACACACACACACACACACACACACACACACACACACACACACACACACACACACACACACACACACACACGCACACGCGCGCCTGGGGCTGAGGTGATACTGCTACCGGGCGCGTCTCCACCAGCGGATAGGAGAATGCTCGCCGCTCGTATGAGCGGAGGGTAGGAGTGAAATAAAATAGCTCTCGCGGACAAAACACCCCAAGTTAAGACGTTAAGATACCGTGTCGAGGACTGCATGGCGCCAGGGTAGTGGCGTCGCAAACGGTTCC
Source organism: Spilarctia lutea (assembly GCA_916048165.1). NCBI lineage: Eukaryota > Metazoa > Arthropoda > Insecta > Lepidoptera > Erebidae > Spilarctia > Spilarctia lutea. The sequence continues at coordinate 2,242,105 of OU696480.1, forward strand.
CCTGGGCACCTGGTCCAACCCCAGGCGTATTTAGTGGCCTTACTCCGGCAACCGGGGCTCTGCTGGAGTGGACGGAAATTTCCCTAGGTATTCGTGGGAACAAATATGATAAAGTTTAATACTAATAAAAACCAAAATGATCAAAGAAGTAGCAGTGGCCAGGAGGCCCAACAAGTAACTGTAAACGCAAGTGAGGACATGAAAAGAACGCAAGCATGGGAACATCTTGAGAAGTTAATTAGCGAGCTCAGAGAGTTTGTCCAACCTAAGATAAATGTCCATAAGGAGATTAAAATCAAGGTGACCAGTATTGGCAGTGCTTTCAAGAGACTTAAAACGTTGGAGGATGCTCGACTCACAGACCAGTCTCAATCCAAATTGATGCCAACAGTCTCATGTACACAACCAACACCCCGTGTACGGAGCGTCACTGAGACAACCACGACGATAGACAGTGAACTCGAGACTGATGTTGAGTCCGTCACTGGAGAAAAACGTGACATTCGCAGGGTTAAACGAAAGGAGCGGACACCACCAGAATCGGTGAGCAAGAACGCGAAGAAAATAAAGGGATCAGGACCCACCCTACCAGCTGAAAATACAACACTAACACCCGACAACAAGATATTAGAGTGGCAAACAGTCAAATCCAAAAAAGAGAAGAAGCAGTCTCGGAAGAAGAAACCAAGACAATCAGTGGAGAGGCCCAATGCACTGACTGTTCGGCCTAAGGAAAAAGAAAAGTATGCGGACATACTCAGTCGGGTCAAAAAGGATGTTCCCGATGAGCAAGTCCGCTCAACAGTAGATAAAATCCGCAGGACAGCGACTGGTGATCTGCTAATCATCCTTACCAAAGAGAGCACAGACAAGGGTCACGGGCTTCAAAAAACCATAGCTAAGCTCCTTGGAAGCGAAGCTGAAGTTATAAGCAAGGGACCGCAAGAAGAAATCGAAATACGAGACCTCGATGGCACGACGACTAAACAAGATGTTCTCGAAGCGCTACAGAAAGCGGCTGAAAAAGATGATGAACTGACTCTTGAGGTCATCAGATCACTGCGCAAGGCCTATGGCGGTACACATACTGCATCAGTGACACTTGCTGCATCAATAGCGAAGAAGGTCTTGGGGGAGCACGGCAAAATCAGAATTGGCTGGGTCAACTGCCGAATAAGAATTGTGGAGAGACCAACCAAGTGTTTTAGGTGTTGGCACTATGGACATCTTGCCGCTAAGTGTAGGAGCAACGTGGACCGCTCCAATCTCTGCACCAGCTGCGGAGAAAAGGGACACAATGCTGCCACCTGTAAAAAAGATGCTCAATGTGCCTTGTGTCTCGAAAAAGGCAACACGCCAAATTGTGCCCACATTGCTGGTAGCAGCAGATGCCCAGTCTTTAAAGAGGCACTCCAGAAGGTGAGGAAAAAGAAACAATTATGAAGATACTGCAACTAAACCTCAATCATTGTAAGGCTGCACACGATTTGCTCTTGCAGACCGTGCGAGAACTGAATCCAGACCTTGTGCTGATTTCGGAGCCATATAGACACCTCACAACTCAACCATGGGAAACAGATAGTACCACTAAAGCTGTAATTTGGGCCTGCGGCGGAGGTGCCTTCCAAGGTTCTGCTAATAACAGTGAAGCCGGTTTTGTCGTGGCAAAACTTGAGGGAGTTTACTTCTACAGCTGATATGCCCCGCCCAGCCTTTCACTCGACGAGTTCAAAGACTTTGTAGATCGGCTGACCGAAGATGCGAGCCAATATTCCCCGATTGCAATCGCAGGGGACTTTAACTCCTGGGCAGTCGACTGGGGCAGTAAAGAGACAAACGCACGAGGAAAGGTACTACTGGAGGCAATGTTCAGCCTGGATGTGGTGTTGCTCAACAGTGGAGATAAACCCACGTATGTCCGAGGGGATGCGAATTCCATCGTTGACCTAACCTTTGTCTCCAGCAGTCTAGTTAGGGGAAACTGCTCTTGGAACGTGATGGACATCTACACAGCCAGTGATCATTGTGCGCTGTTTTGGGAAGTATCCTCCGAACAAAGTACTGGAAGAGTGCACCGGAAAACTAAGACAATTGGTTGGAAGGTAAGTGCCTTCGACCTTGAAGTTTTCATGGTGGCTCTTAATAATGAACCAATCAGTGGTGGAAATGCTGAAAATAAGGCAAAATATCTGATGAAAAGAATTACAGAAGCTTGCGACACCGCCATGCCTAGGAAACGCGCTGTGATCCGGCTTTCTTCAATGCATTGGTGGAACGAGGACATCAGTAACCTCCGTAAAAAGTGTATGAAGACAAGAAGAGCAGCACAACGCTGTAGGAAAAGACCGAACTATGAGGAATTGGTAGCAGAATATAAAAAAACTCGCCAAAGATTAAACAAAGCCATCAAAGACAGCAAAAGACGATGTTGGAATGAGCTGATTCTTGAGGTAGATGACGACCCATGGGGCAGACCGTATAAGGTGGTAATGACCCATCTGAAAAGCCAGCCAATGCCATCGCCTACTTGTCCCAAACTCCTAGACAAGATCGTTGCCACGCTGTTTCCTCACCAAATGCAACTACACCATCGGATAGAGCAATATGAAACAGAAGAAATTCCACCCATTACAGAAGATCAGCTGTTCGAAGCATGTTGTAGAGTGGGGAATACGAAAGCTCCGGGCCCAGATGGAATTCCCAATATTGCACTAAAAGCTGCCATTAAAGCAGCGCCTGCAATATTCCTTGACGTTTATAACAATTGCCTCGCAGAGGGTACGTTCCCATCGATGTGGAAACAGCAGAGACTAGTTCTCCTCCCCAAAGGAAATAAACTTCCGGAAAAACCAACATCATATCGCCCGCTCTGCATGTTGGACACTGTTGGCAAAATACTCGAACGCATTATACACAGGAGAATCGAAGCAACAGTCGAACCGCTTCTTGCCAGCAACCAATACGGTTTTCGGAAGGGACGCTCTACCTTGGATGCAATTAGTGTTGTCGTCAATACAGCTAAGGACGCAATCGCCGGAACTAGATGGAAGGGAGGTACAAAGAAATACTGCCTGGTAGCAACTTTAGACATAAAAAATGCCTTTAATTCCGCTAAATGGGATTGCATTATGAAGGCTCTTTATGAAATGAAGGTACCAGGATACTTACAAAGGATGGTTGCAAGCTATTTTACTGACAGGGTCCTAAGATATGACACAAAGGCTGGTCCGAAAACATACAAAGTCACTGGAGGAGTACCCCAGGGCTCAGTTCTAGGCCCACTTTTGTGGAATATCATGTATGACGGACTGTTAAAACTAGAACTTCCAAAAGAAGTCAAACTCGTGGCATATGCAGATGATGTGGCTGTAGTGGTCGTTGCAAAGCATCTTGAGGAAATTACCTTCGCCTTTGACGCTACCTTCGAAAAGATTAGTCACTGGATGAACACAGTTGGACTGCAGTTGGCGGAGCACAAGACTGAGGCAGTGCTCGTTACTGGCAGGAAGCGGATAGAAACCATCACACTGCAAGTCGGAGCACATGAAATCACATCTCAGCCGTCTCTTCGGTATTTAGGTGTGATAATTGATGCCCGACTAAACTTCAAACTGCAGGCACAGTATGTGGGTGCTAAAGCGTCGGTGGTCAGAGGGACCTTATCAAGGCTGATGCCCAACATGGGAGGCCCGAAGCAGAGAAGGAGGGCGTTACTGACGTCTGTGGTAACATCCGTACTCACCTACGGAATTCCCATCTGGGCCGATGCGTTTAAAATACAGGAAGCACGAAGGAAAATTGTACCAGTATATCGGTTAAGTGCCTTAAGAATTGCCAGTGCTTTTCGCACAGTGTCTGACGACGCTGTGAACGTTATTGCCGGAATGGTGCCAATTGAAATACTAGCCGAAGAACGGAAAGCCCTTTACCTCCGTAAAGTAGCGACCACATTGAGCCCTGGAGAACTTGGTAAGGAGGAACGGTTAAATAGCATACAACGATGGCAATCGAAGTGGGATACCAGTACAAAGGGCAGATGGACCTACCGTCTAATTCCACAACTTGATGACTGGTTAAACCGTAATCATGGTGAGGTCAATTACTACCTAACACAAATGATCTCAGGACATGGGTGCTATCGCGCATACCTCTATAAATATAAGCACGATATATCTCCGATGTGCCCATCCTGCCCGGGAGTTACTGAAGATGCAGAACACGTATTCTTTACGTGTCCTCGTTTCGACCCGTTACGCAGTGCCTGGGCAGAGGCTCTTACGAGGAAAATTCAGCCAGAATCCTTGATAGAAGCCATGCTATCATCGGAGGCAGCATGGCAGGCGACAAGCGTTTTTGCGACGGAAGTTCTTCGGGAACTCCGTCGGTTGGAAAGAAAGCGGTCGGAACCTAAAACCCGTGACATTAGCACGACGGAAGAGCAGTAGCTAGAGCCTCCCTCCACGAAGTAATGCCTAGCGGCAGTTCCGTGGGGGAAGAAGAGGTTGACGCCAGAGGAGGTGGTTTTTTTAGTCGGTATGGGGTAATCATAACACCGAGTCCGACATACCCAGGTTAGACCCTGATGATACGTAAGAGTATTTTTGTCTCCTCTGGAAAAAAAAAAAAAAAAAAAAAACGCACACGCGCGCGCTCTCACACACACACCCGCGCGCGATAAACACAAAGAAACACAAATGTGAATGATGTCAGCTATTGTTTTACTAGACTTTCACAATTTAATTATTCCCTTCACCACTATAAAAGTTTACATAGCCATTAGCACACAAAAGAATATGTGGAGATATCCTATCTTTACTATGAGGAGGGACATTTTATCTAATAATATGGGTACAAAACAAAATAAATGGACAGGTACGGAGCCGTGGGCAAAAGCTAGTTAATTGTATTAACTAGGGCTTCAGCGGTTTAGCCGTAAAAGCGTAACAGAGTTACTTTCGAATTTATAATATTAGTATAAATAACATCTGATCATCAGTACAACACTTCCATTAAACGATACACTGTATATTGTACAACAACAATTAGTAATTGTCTATTTGCCTTTCAGCAATGCCCCGACTCCTCATCGAATACCTCATCGTGCAATAGTTCGACGCCCTCATCACCTGCGCTGGCGCCGCCCATCACCCCCCATCACCAGCACCACGTTCATCACCCACCCACCACTAAGCAACAATTCCACTTTCCTGGTGAGCATAAACTCGATATATCCTAATGTATCTATAGAAATATTAGATCTAGACCCTTCTACTATAATTTGGTTATTATATGGTTTGCCTGATGATGAACAGTAATAAGCATCTGAGTGACCTGGCTTTGCTTATTGCGGTAAAAATGTACCTAACGAGATCGATTTATCGCCCCCAAAACACCCTGCATATTTAATGTCATGTAGATCGTTGGAGCCGTTTCCGAGATTCAGATTTTATTTGTACAAAAATTACGTGTTTAAAGGTATTACAAAATTTCACGTAATCGTGATAATTCACACCATAGTCTGATTTAAAACTAGGTAAATCCTGAATTACAATAACCAGACTACTAATAAACATGAAATGCATGCATTCACAATGAGTATGGTGACCACCACTCTTGGATTCTGCTTATGCTTTCCATTGTGGCGACTTCCACATAACATACTACAGCGCCATCTACCGAAGATACACTGAACTACGTAGTAACGCACTACACGGAGTAACTACAAATCCTGAATCGTGCAATAAATAGTTCTCGCGCCGATTAGCATATATACAACATCCCAACATCAACTGTTGGGCAGTAACCGCCAGGCATGATCACCTCGCCTGGTCGGAGGATCCTCCCTTTGTGTTGGGTGGAACATGATACCCGTTCCCCCACACCATCAGGCAGAGTAGTCATTTTGGCCGGACCATACATGAAAAAAAGACTGCCTCTGTGGCGCAACAATAGCGTATGCGACTGTTGTACTTGAAGTCTCGGATTCGTTTCCCGAGTCGGGCCAAATGTTTGTATGATCTGCAAATATTTGTTTCGGAGTTTGAGTGTTTTCTATGTACGTATTTACAAAATAAAGCAGTTAATTATGTATCGTAAACTAGATGGCGTTGTGTATTAGATGTCCGAAATATTTATTATTAAAATTATATCTAAGATGAAAGCGCACCCTCCTTTTCCTATGGTAGTTTCTGATATTATTACAATGTTTAGTCCTCGCACCTTACTGTGGTTGCAATATTAATAATTTGTTGTTATATTTTTCAGAATTGAAGCCAATAGTATCTAGTCCAAACCACTCAATAGGCACCCACATACACGTGCAGTCTCCTGCGAGACAACACGAACATAAAGAAGAATTCAACGCTAGCGTAAGAAGTGGTGAGTATATATATTATTTATACTTTATGCACGTTATCAGTGACAAAAGTGGACTTGGGCAACCGTGGGAGAGCTATGCTTCGGCATGAATGTGATACCACGGCCTCACAGAAAACCGGTGTGAAATAGCGTTTGCGCCGTGTTTCACCGAGTGAGTGAGGATACCGGAGGCCCATACCCCAACCCCTCCCCCCATCCCCTTTACCATCCCTCAAAGGTCGGCAACGCACTTGTGACGCCTTTGGTGTTGCGGGTGTCCATGGGCGGCGGTACTCGCTTACCATCAGGTGATACGTCTGCTCGTTTGCCCATTATTCAATAAAAAAAAAAAACTTAATGTCGTAGGCATTTGCTACCAGTCGACCTTAGGGCGATGCAGAGCTAAAACATTTAAATGCACAAAATGTTCCCTATAAGAGACCCAGATAGACCCTGCGAGGTCTTCGTGGTACAGTTTTCATCACTGTGTCTGTAAATGTATGTGTATTGGAAACAAAAAATACCATATATTACTAGACTAAAAAAAAATCAATATGAGAAAACTGGTCTCTTTCATTCTTGGCAAAGAGTCCCTTGAAATTAGGATTGCCATTATGAAACCATGACCAAATACAACAACACTGGTATTTGATACTGCAAACAAATTTAGTCATGATGGCAAATTAGATCATCGGCGAAATATACTGAAGCGCAGAATGAATTCGAACATTCGAGATTGTTACGTTGTTAGGTCAATGGGGGTAGACATCAAATAAAAGACAGCTCATTATGTGAATAAAATGACCGACTAAATACCCATTACACATAACTATTAATTACGGGCTGAAAACAGTTCTTCAATCTTCAATTGTTCAGACTAAACTATTGTTAGAGAATATATTTTCGTCAAGTAACAGTCATGTCTGTGTTATTCAAGATATCGTTTTCCATATATCATACACGTGCTGACCCACGCAACCGCGTTTGTGTCTCCTTTTGCCAGCAGCGTGATAATTTTCCGCCGTTTTTTGAAACATTCTTCATTAGTGCTCCGCTCCTAAGTCTTACCGTGATGATGTATAGCTTATAGCCTTACTTGATAAATGGGCAATCTAACGCTGAAAGAATTTTTCAAATTGGGCAAGTCGTTCCTGAGATAAGCGAGAGAACAAACAGCTCCAGCACAATATATTATTATAGATGATTTATAGCAGTGTGTTAACTGTAATGAGTAATCTGCAGGCGAGTCGCTGTCGGGCTCCGGCTCGACGGACAGCGGCGGGTGTCAGCGCGGAGACTCGCTCGACCTCTCCAACAAGGGAGACTCGCGCTGGCCCAGGCAGAACAGCGTGAGTACACTAACACATACATTCTGACGAGGAGATAGTTTTTTTTTAAAAAGACAACTCTTACATGATGCATATGCAACCTGTGTCGCGAGGACTCTACAAACATACATGAAACGGACACAAATAACACCCAGACTCAGAACAACAATTCGTGGATCACACAAACTGTTGGGCGATGTAGGATTTAAACCCACAACACTTGGCGCAGTAGTAAGCGTCGTGGCAACCGCTCAAACCACTAGGCCAACCGCGCAATTGTTTAATACTCCAGTGTTGGACATAAACCTCTCCTTAGAAAAGAGGTGTATATGTGAATATGTGTTAAGTAAAATGTGTATCAAAAAAGGACATCCCTCCTTAAGGAAGTCCTCGAGTTATGCATATAGTTGTTGTTGTTGGCAAGAACTTCCAATTCGACTAGACTCTCTGGCGCTGCGTAGAGATGTGACTTCGCTATGCATCTTCTATCGCATTTACTTGTGACGCTTTTGGTGTTACGGGGTCCATGGGCGGCGGTAATCGCTTACCATCAGGTGATGCGTCTGCTCGTTTGCCCCCTATTCAATAAAAAAAATCCATTCGGTAGTTTTTGCGTGAATGAGTAACAAACATCCATCCATCCATACTTACAAACTTTCGCATTTATATTAGAAGCATTTTGTACCTAATCAAATTTGATATATTACAACCGAAAGTTTATTTAACCTCTGGGGTGCGGCATCGCGGATCCGCGATTGTCCCGTCGGTGCGGCATCGCGGATCCGCGATAACCGCAGTTAACTTGCATTTTAATTAATTTTGGGTATTAAAGTTATTATAATGAAGACTAGAAAGGTTTGTTATGCATTTGCTTTATACGAACAACATTTTAAAACATTCGTTTGTCAAGTGCGCTTCAAGAGCCGTAAAAAAAACGAGTTCCAATTTCAAAGTTGACGATGACGCAACGCGATCTGTCAAGTGCCTCTTAAAACTGATTTTTTGCCGATAAGGTGGTTTTGAAGGTAGTTTGTTATTATATTTTACTTATTATACTTATTTTAGGAACCACTATCAATACGAATTGAGGCATAAATCATTCGTAATTTTGAAGAGTGTTACTCAAAAAGTTACCGAGTCTATTACCTATTGAAAAGGGCTTACTCATTTGAAGGTTTTTACGCATTTATTCTTATGTTTTTATTGATAAAATGATATAATTGCAATGAGAATCTTATATAGAATATAAAATAGCAACAAAAATGTGTTAGAAAAGCTAAATATTTAAATAAACACTCATTTTTTGCCTGACGAGCGAAATTAGACGCACACATACACAGGGCTCCCACGCCATTACTGTTCTACATCATCATCAGCCTATCGTAGTCCACTGCTGGACATAGGCCTCTCCAATAGCACGCCACTTAAAATTGTATATCGCCGTTGATTCGTGTTTGCACGCAGCCTAGCGGGAAGTCCCGGAACTATTAACACCCACACATACACAGTAGTGACGGACAATGAACAAGACGTAAACTGATCTTTGTTTATGTTTTACTAAATTATTTTGTATTGACCATAGACTTTGTGTGTCACATAATGGAACGCTCAGTTGTTCTCTTTCAGCAGCATTCAGTCATTTCCATAGAGTTTAGAGAATTCTCAGAACTTAAAAATAATAAATGAAAACTGGTCTAGCAAACGAGTTCTTTTTTTAAATAACTTGATAAATAGGTTGTTTTTTTTATGTATTGATCCTGTCTTTTGCACTAGTTAACTAAAAAATAAATTATTTAACTAAAAAACACTATTTCTTCATATAAATACTACGTAATTTGGTGTTCGGCGCAAATAATAGTTTGATTGTGAAGTGACAAAATGGCGAATATCTCGACAGCGAAATGTGATTTTTACAAATATGTTTCTCAATGAATTTTTACTGCAGTTATAGTGTTTTTTATATCAGTAGATAGCTTAGTTATCGAACTTTATGAGGATAATAAGTAAAATGAATAATAAAACACATAAAATATTAAAATAATGTTTATTAACACAATAGGTGCGTAAATTGACACTTGGCTCAATTGTGAGTAAATAATAAAGCGATGACATTAGTTTAGTAATAAAATATGGCATAACCATGTACGCTTGTTATCCATCTATAGAAAAATAGTCACTTTTATGTACTTCCGGTACTTCCGGTTACATGCACCGTGCGGCGAAATTGCAAAATTTTGCAACACGGTGCATGGTGTACGAAAATGATTAAATCTTTTCAAAAACAATGCTCGGTGGTTATAAAAGTGATTATTTTTCAAAAGATGGATAACAAGCGTACATGGTTATGCCATATTTTATTACTAAACTAATGTTATCGCTTTATTATTTACTCACAATTGAGCCAAGTATTAATTTACGCACCTATTGTGTTAATAAACATGATTTTAATATTTTATGTGGTTTATTATTCATTTTACTTATTATCCTCATAAAGTTCGATAACTAAGCTATCTACTGATATAAAAAACACTATAACTGCAGTAAAAATTCATTGAGAAACATATTTGTAAAAATCACATTTCGCTGTCGAGATATTCGCCATTTTGTCACTTTACAATCAAACTATTATTTGCGCCAAAAAACAAATTACGTAGTATTTATATGAAGAAATAGTGTTTTTTAGTTAAATAATTTATTTTTTTAGTTAACTAGTGCAAAAGACAGGAACAATACATAAAAAAAACAACCTATTTATCAAGTTATTTAAAAAAAGGACTCGTTTGCTAGACCAGTTTTCATTTATTATTTTTAAGTTCTGAGAATTCTCTAAACTCTATGAAAATGACTGAATGCTAAAGAGAACAAACTGATCGTTCCATTATGTGACACACAAAGTCTATGGTCAATACAAAATAATTTAGTAAAACATAAACAAAGATCAGTTTACGTCTTGTTCATTGTCCGTCACTACTGTGTATGTGTGGGTGTTAATAGTTCCGGGACTTCCCGCTAGGCTGCGTGCAAACACGAATCAACGGCGATATACAATTTTAAGTGGCGTGCTATTGGAGAGGCCTATGTCCAGCAGTGGACTACGATACGCTGATGATGATGTAGAACAGTAATGGCGTGGGAGCCCTTTGTATGTGTGCGTCTAATTTCGCTCGTCAGGCAAAAAATTAGTGTTTATTTAAATATTTAGCTTTTCTAACACATTTTTGTTGCTATTCTATATTCTATATAAGATTTTCATCGCAATTATATCATTTTATCAATAAAAACATAAGAATAAATGCGTAAAAACCTTCAAATGAGTAAGCCCTTTTCAATAGGTAATAGACTCGGTAACTTTTTGAGTAACACAATTCAAAATTACGCATGATTTATGCCTCAATTCGTATTGATAGTGGTTCCTAAAATAAGTATAATAAGTAAAATATAACAACAAACTACCTTCAAAATCACCTTATCGGCAAAAAATCAGTTTTAAGAGGCACTTGACAGATCGCGTTGCGTCATCGTCAACTTTGAAATTGGAACTCGTTTTTTTTACGGCTCTTGAAGCGCACTTGACAAACGAATGTTTTAAAATGTTGTTCGTATAAAGCAAATGCATAACAAACCTTTCTAGACTTCGTTATAATAACTTTAATACCCAAAATTAATTAAAATGCAAGTTAACTGCGAAAAACATGGATCCGTGTGTGCCGCACCGACGGGACAAACATGGATCCGTGTTGCCGCACCCGAGAGGTTAATGCTGTTGTTATTCCTAAATCAATAAAACAATAATAAATAAATATTCCGGACATCTAACACAACGCCATTTAGTCCCAAGCTAAGCAAAGCTTGTGTTATGGGTACCAGACAACTGATATAAATACTTATATACTTTTTTTTTGTAAATCATACATATTATACATAGAAAACACCCAAACTCCGAAACAAATAATGAAACATAACCCTGAACTTTTGCGTTCAGTGTGACAACACATCGACTACAATGGTCTGATAACAGCGGTATTGTGAGGGCGCCTTCCCTTCCGATAACACAAATAATGTCATTATTACTTACACTATCAGTGTGACGCATTTGAGCTTTTATTTCTCGTACATAACGAACGTTAAGTTAGTTAAACAGTATATTAATTTAAAAAAAAGTGGTTTAGACCAATCGGAGTTACACCCTTTCAACTTTGACATAGAGTTTATATTAGTTTGAAAAAATACTGTATATTTACTCGTATTATGTTCTAATGAGAAAAGATTCTAGTTGTACTGTGTTTTACGCTTCAGTTGGTTAGTGAGAAAGTTTAGTGTGTACATAAAAGTGTTTCAAGATGTCTGTATTTATACGTAGACGACAGTTGTTTGAAGAAGTAAGTCACCAGTAATTCTTCTGAATGCGTATATTTTGTAACAATGAATTTGTATTGGCATCAATGCAGAGGTATTTATTTGAAATGCGTATAATTTTATCAAAAAATTATCGGTGAATGTATGTATGCGTTTGGCTATGAATGTATTAATTGTATTTATGTTGTACATGTATATGTATCTCATACATCATTTACTTACAACTCCGGCGTTCCACAACTTAAAGTTCATGTTAGATCATCCATAGGAAGAGGTTTGCTATTATCTATTTTATTATATAATTAGCTGACCCCGCAACCTCGTTTGCGTCTTATATTGCCCGTGACGTGAAAATTTTCTCCCGTTTTTGAAACATTCTTCATTGGTACTCCGCTCCTATTAGTAGTAGCGTGATGATATATAGCCTATAGCCTTCCTCAATAAATGGACTATCCAACACTGAAAGAATTTTTCAAATCGGACCAGTGGTTCCTGAGATTAGCCGGAACAAACAGACAGACCGTCTGTCTTACGAGTACATTCATATGCATGTAGTAGAAAGTGGTTATTTTAATATTACAAACAGACACTCCAATTTTATTTATTTGTATAGACATTTATTAGTTTGTAAATCTCTCTCATCATCATCATGGGGTGCCATCTTCAAAATGAAGTTTGGATGTCAGCATACATGATGTCAGGATCATGAGCGGCTTCTTTCAGTTGGTGATATTGTCCAGTCCAGGACCTGATGTCATCTATCCACTTCTTTCTTGGTCGACCTGGTGTCTTCCTGCCAGGTATTTTTCCCTCTAAAAGAAGCCTCAGGAATTCATGTTGAGTGCCCCTTTGTATGTGTCCAAAAAAGGCATTAGACATCAGTTCCCTCTTGCACTTGGCTCGCCCTAGCACTTTGATGTTGGATGTAAAGCTAGTCCACGATATTTAAAACATCCTTCGCAATAACCACACCTTGAAAGCTTGCAGAAATATCTCTAAGAGTAATTTAAAAAAATGTGCTGTGAAAATTAAGTTACTTGTGAATTGTATTGCCACTTTGTCTTTTTTTAGATATACGAGTATATGTAGAGAAATATACTCTTTGTATATATATATAATGTATACCTACTAATAACGTACGGGTGTATATTTACGAAAATATATATACATAGTATACAATTATAGCTCATGGAAAACGTTCGGTGACGATGACGCGAGTTCTATGATTTTTGGTCACCCAAAAAGTGCTCAACGAGACTAAAGAAGTTTTCACTTCAAAATCGAGGTTACATTTCTACGCGATATTTTGATCTATCCTAAGGATTCCTTTATAAGTGTTCGTTTAATAAAGGGCCGTTTTTAATATATTATAACTGACATTCATAAGTGTGTATGAGATTACTATTTTATATGATATATATGTATAAATAAAATTCTTATGTCTATCTAAACTGTGAAATACTTTTTGTATACTTTTTTTTATTGTATAGGGGCCAAACGAGCAGACATATCGCCCGATGGTAAGCGATTTACGCCGCCCATGGACACCCAACACCAGAGGCGTTACAAGTGCGTTGCCGGGCTTTGGGGGGAGGGGTTTGGGTATGAGCTGTCGGTATCCTCACTCACTCGGTGAAACACAGCGCAAGCGCTATTTCACTCCGGTTTTCTGCGAGGCGAAATGTGACGTCATAAAAGTAGTTTCTGTTTCCAGCTGTCGATGAAAGAGTGGGACATCCCGTACGACGAGCTGCGGCTGTTCGAGGTGATCGGCACGGGGCGCTTCGGCACCGTGTACCGCGGCAGCTGGCACGGCGCCGTCGCCGTCAAGGTGCTGCACGTGCACTCGCTCAGCGACGACTGCGTGCCGCTCGACACCTTCAAGCACGAGGTAGGCCAGGCTCCTTGCTCCTTGCTCCTAGCTCCTAGCTCCTTGCTCACTGGCTTCGGCGTCGTTGGGCGTTCTTGTTTCTTGTCTTTAATCGGAGGATCCACCCAGGGCAGTGGCCCGCCAGGCATAATCACCTCGCCTTGTCGAAGGATCCTCCCTTTGTGTTAAGTGGAACATGATACCCGTTCCCCCACACACTCACCAACGAACTACGACAGCAAAAGTTCTATCATTTTAGGGTGATCTTCTGTGAGAGTATCCGTTCACGTTAAAAACATAATAACTATCGAGCCGCCTTGACTTATTGAGCCCCTTAGAAAAGATGTATATGATTGTTTCGCATCGATTCTCTTTTTACAATTGTTAATGCGCTTAAATTATTTTATTCTTTTGTATTATTCGCTAATATTTGACTTACGCGATAGGTATGTGACTTAGCGTTGAGAGACGTCATTTCAATACATTTATTAGTTTCCTATTAACGCATTTTGATTAATACATCACCGGCACAGTAATCAATATTTGGTCTAACCCGGACCGGGACCAGTACCCGAGAGCTCAAGGTGTGCACGACCGAGGCACAGATATAGAGTGATCGCTTGCAGGTGGCGACGTTCCGCAAGACCCGGCACGAGAACCTGGTGCTGTTCATGGGCGCGTGCATGAAGCCGCCGCGCCTGGCCATCGTCACGTCGCTGTGCAAGGGCATGACGCTCTACACGCACATCCACCTGCGCAAGGACAAGTTCACCGCCAACAAGAGTGTTATCGTAGCGCAACAAATTTCACAGGTACCCCCACAACACCTACGGTATAATCTATACTAATATTATAAAGCTGAAGAGTTTGTTTGTTTGAACGCGCTAATCTCAAGAACCGCTGGTCCGATTTGAAAAATTCTTTAGGTGTTGGATAGCCCATTTATCGAGGAAGGAAAAATAGGGGAAATTATTACGCTACGGGCAATAGTAGACGTAAACGAGATTGCGAGGGTCAGCTAGTATTAAATAAACGGCAGAAATCATCAAATTTACCTCTATAGATATATGCTTAGCGATAGAAATGACCATAAAGAAAAGGCAATGAAATGATCACCATCATTATCAACAGCTTATAATAGTCCACTACTGAAAATAAAGTCCTCTTCTAAAAGAGGTTTTGGCCTATTACTCCACATCAGCCTGGCGGGTTAATTTCAAATTTTCATAATGTTTTCAGTGATGTTGTTCTGTGTAGTTTACTCATTTCTCTTACGACACTTACAAGACAAACATTATAATTATTATTTGCTAGTTGAAACAAGTAACAAAAACTTGCATCTTGAGAGCGGTTTCAATCAGTTGTCCATTTTGGATCCCACTAAATATGTATTATTAAAAAATTATGAAAATAAAATAAATAGGGGTAGTAACGTTCCGTTCACACTTCACTAGAAATATTACAAACATAGACACAAATTACCTCTTCAGGGCAGTAAAGAGAAGCTTTCACAGAAAAAGTTTATTTTATAAAAAAAAGTTACACGAAAGACACTTTCCATGCTGTTATGTTTTCAGTCGTACAAACACATGCACACATACCTTTCAGAAATACTTGTAAATCATTAATATGTATTTATTTCTTCCAGGGTATGGGCTACTTGCACGCGCGCGGTATCATCCACAAGGACTTGAAGACGAAAAACATATTCTTAGAGAACGGGAAAGTTGTTATCACTGACTTCGGTCTGTTCAGCGTCACAAAACTCTGCTTCGGCAATAAGTAAGTATATTTTGTCTTTTGTTCTAATAATGAGTTAGAAATGGTTCGGAATATGAAGATACAGCCGGTGTGTTGTAAAAGAAAGACTGCCTTGAACATTTTTTTATTGAATTGTGGGCAAACGAGCAGACGTATCACCTGATGGTAAGGTAAGTTACCGCTGCCAATGGACACCCGCAACACCAGAGGCGTCACAAGTGCGTTGCTGACCTTTGGGGATGGGAAGGAGGATGGAGGAGGAGTTGGGTATGTGCCTCCGGTATCCTCATTCACCCACTCTGTGAAACATAGCGCAAGCGCTATTTCACACCGGTTTTCTGTGAGGCCGTGGTATCACTCCGGAAGAGCCGGCCCATTCATGCCGAAGCGTAGCTCTCCTACGAAATAAACATAAAGTTCCTTAGGCCTATCAGAGAGAGAACAATAAACAACCTATATTCTTAGGGAAGCATTCTCAGTAAAATATGAAAATAAAAGAGATTTATACCCCAAATATTTATAATTGTGTTTACACATTTAAAAAAGGTTTTGAAACATATTTTGATTGAAAAAAAATTATTACAAATAAAAAATGTTTACTGACTTCTTTTTAATGTAATTGTAAATTGAAATATTCACAGTTCTTTGATTGTTTTTTAACATTAAAACAAAATTTGTACTACGCTACACGGAAATTGTCAAATTGCAGATCCAAAATTATGAATAGGGAGCTTCGAAGTATTCTTGTTTGTGTGTTGATTGTAAATATAAGAAAGTAGATAATATGATTGTGTGTTGTGTGTGTGTGCGCAGCCTGCGCGGCGACAGCCTGGGCATCCCGGCGGGCTGGCTGTGCTACCTGGCGCCCGAGCTGTGCCGCGCGCTCACGCCGCACGCCAGCCTCGTGCTGCCCTTCTCCAAAGCCACCGACGTCTACGCCTTCGGGTCAGTCCTGAGCATCGCGACTTGTGCTCACTGCCCAGTGCCGTTGTGCTTGAGGTCTCGGGTTCGATTCCCGGGTCGGACCAAATGTTTGTAGCATCTGCAAAAAAAACAAAAGTTTCGGAGTTTGGGTGTTTTCTATGTATAATATATATGTATTTACAATAAAATAAGTATATATATATATATATATATATTAACCTCTCGGGTGCGGCAACACGGATCCATGTTTGTCCCGTCGGTGCGGCACACACGGATCCATGTTTTTCGCAGTTAACTTGCATTTTAATTAATTTTGGGTATTAAAGTTATTATAACGAAGTCTAGAAAGGTTTGTTATGCATTTGCTTTATACGAACAACATTTTAAAACATTCGTTTGTCAAGTGCGCTTCAAGAGCCGTAGAAAAAACGAGTTCCAATTTCAAAGTTGACGATGACGCAACGCGATCTGTCAAGTGCCTCTTAAAACTGATTTTTTGCCGATAAGGTGATTTTGAAGGTAGTTTGTTGTTATATTTTACTTATTATACTTATTTTAGGAACCACTATCAATACGAATTGAGGCATAAATCATGCGTAATTTTGAATAGTGTTACTCAAAAAGTTACCGAGTCTATTACCTATTGAAAAGGGCTTACTCATTTGAAGGTTTTTACGCATTTATTCTTATGTTTTTATTGATAAAATGATATAATTGCGATGAGAATCTTATATAGAATATAGAATAGCAACAAAAATGTGTTAGAAAAGCTAAATATTTAAATAAACACTAATTTTTTGCCTGACGAGCGAAATTAGACGCACACATACAAAGGGCTCCCACGCCATTACTGTTCTACATCATCATCAGCGTATCGTAGTCCACTGCTGGACATAGGCCTCTCCAATAGCACGCCACTTAAAATTGTATATCGCCGTTGATTCGTGTTTGCACGCAGCCTAGCGGGAAGTCCCGGAACTATTAACACCCACACATACACAGTAGTGACGGACAATGAACAAGACGTAAACTGATCTTTGTTTATGTTTTACTAAATTATTTTGTATTGAGCATAGACTTTGTGTGTCACATAATGGAACGATCAGTTTGTTCTCTTTAGCATTCAGTCATTTTCATAGAGTTTAGAGAATTCTCAGAACTTAAAAATAATAAATGAAAACTGGTCTAGCAAACGAGTCCTTTTTTTAAATAACTTGATAAATAGGTTGTTTTTTTTATGACTTGTTCCTGTCTTTTGCACTAGTTAACTAAAAAAATAAATTATTTAACTAAAAAACACTATTTCTTCATATAAATACTACGTAATTTGGTGTTCGGCGCAAATAATAGTTTGATTGTAAAGTGACAAAATGGCGAATATCTCGACAGCGAAATGTGATTTTTACAAATATGTTTCTCAATGAATTTTTACTGCAGTTATAGTGTTTTTTATATCAGTAGATAGCTTAGTTATCGAACTTTATGAGGATAATAAGTAAAATGAATAATAAACCACATAAAATATTAAAATCATGTTTATTAACACAATAGGTGCGTAAATTAATACTTGGCTCAATTGTGAGTAAATAATAAAGCGATAACATTAGTTTAGTAATAAAATATGACATAACCATGTACGCTTGTTATCCATCTTTTGAAAAATAATCACTTTTATAACCACCGAGCATTGTTTTTGAAAAGATTTAATCATTTTCGTACACCATGCACCGTGTTGCAAAATTTTGCAATTTCGCCGCACGGTGCATGTAACCGGAAGTACCCGTTCGCGCATCCGAAAGATTAATATCAGTTACCCATGGTACAAACTCTGCTTAGTTTGGGACTAGATGGCGTTGTGTGTTAAATGTTCGAAAATATTTATTTAATTTTTATATTGACGCCCTCACTTCTCAACTCACTTCAAATGACTCAAACAACTTGTGTAAAAAATCTAATAATTGCAAAACACTTGCCTTTTTACATTTTATGTATTTCTGTTAGTAAAATATCTCGAAGAAGGGACATTATTCCCTAAATATAGTTCGGCTCAAAAATCAATGATATAAAATTACAAGTGAGTGAACTACCAAAGGTCTCAAAATATAACAGTTTACGTAAAATACACGAAACTAAAAGTCAATAATAACAAAACAGAAATATTACTAAAAACTATGAACAGCTTGAATTGAACGTAGACAAGATATAGACCCAACTCACACATTGATGAAAGAAACGACGTGTGTCGACCTCCCCCCGCTCACCTGTACGTCCCGCTGATACCTAAAACTGTATTCTACGTATCGACAAGCACGATGTTCAGACCCACCATAAGGTTTGGTTCGAATTATATCATACAGTGTCTCATCTCGTTTGACTCTATAAGACTTATCTAAAATTAAATTGTTTATTATGCCACATCATAAGATTATAAAGAAATAGCTTTCGAAAATGTCTTATTAATCCTACTACTACAAAAGTTTTGTAAGTATGGATGAATAGATGTTTGTTACTCTTTCACTCAAAAATTACCGAATGGATTTTAATGAAACTACAATAATATAGCTTATACATCAGAATAACACTTGGGCTACAATTTATAAAGATACTAGCTTCGCCTCGCGGCGTTCCCTGCAGTTATTATCGTACCGCGGGTAACACCGCGGGGTTCAGCTAGTTGAATAATAATTTTCGTGTGATAACAGCACGGTGTGGTACGAGTTGCTGTGCGGTGAATATCCATTCAAGAGCCAACCACCGGAGGCTGTGATCTGGCAAGTAGGCAAGGGAGTTAAGCAGTCGCTCGCCAGCATGCAGGCGTCTAGAGATATCAAGGTAACGGAAGTTATTATTAAATAAACAGTTGAATTCGTCATTCTCAGCCTAATGCAGTTCACTGATGGATATAGGCCTTCAATTGCATGTAACAGGTTTTTTTTTTATTGAGGGCAAAAGAGCAGACTTATCGCCTGATGGTAAGCGATTACCGCTGCTCATGGACACCCGCAACACCAGAGATGTTACAAGTGCGTTGCCAGCCTTTTAGGAAGGAGATGAATAGTGTTTTATATCAAAAAAGAGAATATTGAATATAATTTGGTCTGCCATATAGGTTTATATTGTGTGTAAATAGTTCGTAGCTGTATGAAAGCGAGAGTCTGTTCGGTCGATGATAGTAAAATAATGTAAAATATAAATGCATAATGAAATTCGTCCAAAACGGATGAAGGTTGCGGGTAGCATATAACTGGTTATTGTGATTAACCTTGGGGGAAACCCATGGATACAGTGGGCGTCTTTTGGCTGAGTTATGTATTACCTGATCTGTATTGTCTGAAATGTACTTTGGAATCCATACATAATATTATAAATTCGAAAGTAACTCTGTCTGCTGTGCTTTTACGGCTAATCCGCTGAACCGATTTGGATGAATTTCAATATAGAGATATGTTGGAAAAGGACATTGTCGCGATAACCGACATTTACGAGGGTAGTCCCACAAAAAAAAATATCACACATATTCAGTCGCCATTAGTGATATACGGTTATGGTGTTCCAGGACATCCTGATGCTGTGCTGGTCGTATCGCTCGCACGAGAGGCCTGACTTCCCCGCTCTGCTGAACACGCTGCAGAAACTACCGCGAAAACGCCTCGCTCGTTCCCCCTCACACCCTGTTCATCTCTCGCGATCCGCAGACTCCGTATTCTGAACACAATGTACCACTACCGCCACTTCTAAAAATCTAAAAGACCCTTGTCTATACTTATAGTATAAAAGCATGATACACATAACATCATACACATAAACATCTAAAACATTATTAATTAATACAAAACAAAAACATCTAATGGCCGATTTCAATAACCTATCTCCAGGTTTAATTAGACATAGGTTATTGAAAACAGTCTGAATTTACTTTCAAAAGAGTATTTGTTATTGGACAGCTAAAAAATATCGTAAAGACATTGATCCTCTTGATGCATCAATAAAAGTATTGAAACTTTTACATACATTGAAAAAAGTAAATAGGCTATCTTCAGTTTCAACCAGAGATAGGTTAATGAAAACGACCGTTAATGTCATTAGAATGTTCCAAAAATATACATAAAAATGAAGACTTACTAAAACTCAAGATTGGCTGCACCGAAATCAACCAGATTTTCATCTTGAAATAGCTGTGGAAGTCCAGAGAAAGATCGAACATAAAAAATATAAAGGAAAATGGTTATTAGATTATTATTTATTACTTTTAAAAAACAACGATAAACTTCTAATAAAAATGTATTGAAAGTTTTATAAGTTTCGACTCTCATTTCGTTTTAAAACAACATTAAAAATATCCTAAATTTATATAAATTTTTGTGATTATTTTATACAGCAGAATGTACTATTCAATACCCAGAATCGATTGATAACGAATGTTAATAAAGTTGACTATCGATGCCGATTTATCAATGTCTTGTAAGATATCATGATTTGTGTAACGAAATGTCATATAAACATATACTAAAATATTTGGTCAGTTTCCTTTAGAATCGATATAAGACAGATTCGCTTGTCGCTTTACATACCCCTCATGTCCGTCACCGTATAATAGCCGTTTGGTCTTCACCAATCGTGGGCTCAAATAGCTAAATTTTCTCCTGTGTCACATTCAACAAGACTGTACAATTTCTGCTGAAAATGTATCTGTCGTAAAGAAAATCACTCCTAAAGCGAACAAGCCATAAATGCTACCATCTTTCTAAGACTGTTGATAATTGGCAAAGATTCTGATTAATTTTGTATAAAATCTATTCGAGAAAATTATCGATGCAATATTAACGAAATATAATTAAAATTATTTGTTATCAAGCTTTGTTAATATAAGTTTTAGCAACGAATTGGATGTGAAGTTTTCATTTGATTAATTTTTAAGTTATTTATTTAATGTTAAACAAGACTTCAGTACCGAATTTTGATGTATTAATTTATTCGAAATAGTATTGTTTTGTAAATATTATTTAAAACATGAACATATTATAAATAAGTTCTAAAGCAAAACAATTAAAAATCACATCAAAGACTAATGCGTAAAATAAATATGAAAATTGAAATAAAAGACAATTTGACAAGTAATTAAATAAATTGTTATCCCCATATTGTAAACAATTTGTTTTACATAACAATCATTGTTATATAATTCAGTATAAAATAACAAACGGGTTCTTGCTACTTAGTGTAATATATAATAATAAATTGTAAATTATGTTAATATGTACGTCTCTTGTAAGTAAAATCTTGATCTCCAATTAACCGATAGAATAAATTATATTTTCGTAATTAAAATTAATTAATTAAACGATGAAAAAAGAGGAAAAAAAGGAAAAATGACTGCTTTGTTGATAGATTGTAAATATATGTACAGTGTTACGATTTTGCTGTGATTGTTACATTAATGCACTGATTTTTACAGTTCACCGTTTTATTCATGTGCTCCAGGCCTTTTATAAGGCTCTATTCGGGTTATGATACACTACGATCGTATCTAGTTTTGTGATAAGGCAAAAATTATTTATAAAAACAAACAAAAATTAAATGATATCAGACTTGACATACAAGATCAATAAAGCTCATGATGTAACATATCTCTGTGACTGTTTGACGTATGCATTGTTATGTGCGTTGCAATAACCTCATAACAATGCGAGGGACAACAATGTTATATTTACTGGTTTTAAATACAATACAGCCTGTCTGGGCGGTTTTGCAAAAGGGCAAATCTTAAAACAATTTTACTGCAACAAGACAGTCCATGACGTGAACATATGGTTGTTATCATGCTAGTTTAATTTCAGAGTATTCTAATATCTCACACTTATCTATTCTCATTCTTACGTCTCTAGTTGACTTCCTTCTTTATCTATTCTTAGTCTTGTGTCTAAAACTTTGAAGCAATAGTGAAAAGAGTAGGTAAATACATAAATTTGAGCATCTAACTTTACTATTTAAATTTTGCATATGGAATAAAGCTTTGTACAGCTACGTTTGAGTATAAAAATCAGTGCATATAATATACGAAGTATTCAGTCTTAAATATAAATATAAGAGTTGATATCTTTCATACCTATTGTGTTATATTTACAGGATTTCATAATAAAATGTTCTATAATAGTTCCCTCTGTGGTACTTCATACCGAATTTATTTAATATTTTAATAGTTTACAATACTTTATTTAATGTAAAAAAAGTGAAAAAAATTACGGTGGTTCTCAAGAAATAGGCATTCTGTAGCTTGGATGTTTTTTCTGTTATATTTTGACATGTTCGAGTGTTCAAAATTGAACACTCACACACTGTTTTCTTTCTTAGTGTATGTTTAGAGTTCCAATTTATTCGAGACCACTGTCACTAGACGTTTTGTAAATAAAAGAATATAACATTCCTTTTAGTAGGTTGTTGAGGTTTTAAACTTGATAGTTACTATTCAAACTAAGTGCATCTGTTTGTATCTTTTTAAAAGTTACCACTTTTCTTATAACATTGCTAAGAGGCTTATTATTAGTCTAGGCTGATTTAATACTGACCGTGTTTGCACTATGTAGCGAGTTTAAAACTGGAATAGGTTTTTTTTATTTGAAATGGTTGAAAGCCAGAAACTAGTTATAATATTTTTTCAACTGTCTAATCCTTTGGCTTAAGAATTTGGCGCCAAAAGCATTACTTATTATAATCGACAGTTGGATTTTTATAGAATTCAAACTCGCTAGATAGGTATTCATGATAAGCGTCTATTAGAAAATTATCATTTAAAATGAAAAAAAAAAATAACAGCCCATTATTTTTATTTTTAACTAAATTATTATTATAATGAAAATTGTTCTGGTCACTCGACTCCTATTATGATAGTTGTTGTAAATATGTGCTGGCGTGACGCCGTTACGAATAGATTCGAGTGCGGTCTGCCCGCGCCGTTTGTAATATAAATACATCTATTTATTAGACAGAACAATGGCTGGTTGCAGATGGATGTAGTTTTACATTATGTATTGAGATTCAAACGATTAGGTTAGTTGCATTTGCCAAAATAAATTTCCCCATCACTGTTTTTTGTTGTTTTATTTTGTATAGCCCTTTGTATGTGACTTTGTTAAAAAATAATTAAATGATGTCTGTTTCCGCAGTAGCAGAAGCAATTCTTGGTAAAAAACATGTATATAAAATGCAGAAATATTGTTTACATGTAGTTGCATCTTTTTGGTTTTTCTTATTTAAAAAGACAAGTACAAATATGTACTTTTCATTTAGGGGACTTGAGAAACATAAAACTCCAAATAAGGATTGTTGGATGTGTTATCCAATGTGGAGATCAAAATAGAAAGTGTAGAGGTTGCCATAACCACTGCATATACAGCATTTTGACAAAACACTAAGGTTGGAAAGACTGGAGCTAAAATTGTAATTTTATCAGGTTTAAATAAATTCAATGTTGCAAAGTTATTCCTTTTTTTGTATATTTAAGTATGGATAAATTGGGACTACAATTTTTTACAAATCTTAAATTATTATAATTAAGATTTATTAACAAAATATGGACATAAGACCACAATAAGTTATAAATAATTTTAAACTATAATAAAGTTGATTTATTTTCAGCTAAAATCTGCTCTGTAAACCACTAATTCAATTAAGTATTGGACAGACAAAATAAGGATGAATTTAGGCTAAATAACGACATTTTTACTATGTATAGAAATACAATACACTAGTAGACCCACACAACTTTGTCTGGGACTCTTTTCAAACATCCTCCTCTTATTGGTCTATGTATGATGTTAACTATCCTATCTTCGATACACCAGCAAAACGCAATTTTAAAAAACATGCTTCTAATTCAGCAACATGACTCAAGAATGATTTATAATAGATATAGGATTTAGGAGAGCTAAGTGATTGGCATTATGGTATGTGATAAAAGACTTTTAAAACTTAAAAATATATTTATTGTTATCTATGCTTATACACTAAGTGGTGTGAAATTGGAGAGGCCTATGTCCAGCAGTGGACTGCGATAGGCTGATGATGATGATGATGATGATGATGATACACTATGAAATATGTCCAGCTAGTATACTTGCAATATTGGTACACATACTTTTGATCTCATCACTGTTAAGGTACTCGGAACCCAAGAGAGCATTCCCTACAGCAATTGTTTCCCTCATAGTCTTAGCTTTTATCCAAATCCTGCCATTTAAACCCACAGCTAACTCAAACGGCCATTCATTCTTTAGAGAGTTAATCAATGGACAGTCGGGATTTAAAATCTTTCTTACTAGATTCAGTGAGCATTTAAAGACGAAACCTTCTTCTAAAACACCTAATCGTCCCTTTTTTCCATGTGAATCGACACACACTATTTCAGGCTCCATATCTTTACTAGCAACGAGCATTTTAGCATAAACTATGTCACCAATGTTGACTTTTGGTCTGTTTTTCTTTGTGGCACTTTCGAAAGAGAGGTAGGAAAGAGACGCCGAACAACTGCCGCCGACATCTACACGGAATATGTCACCAGCTTTTTGAACAACCACTCCTATAACGTTCTCCCCTCGAGAAGGAATATACCGCTTCTGATAATTGTCCACCCAATACGTATTTGGTGCTCGCTTCTTTAAAGTTCCAGCTTTCGTGATGAAAATACCATCAACTTCTTTTCGTAAACCTGGACCGAGTATAACTTTACTTTTTTCTCCAACGAGTGCAATTTCTTCACATTGATCACCCGGCAGGACGACCTCTCCAACTGCGACTTTCATGTTTAAGGTTTTTCTTAATGTGTATATTGTTTAAAATAGATATTTTGTGATTTTTCTTTGAAAATATAACCTCCACGTTTGTTTTGACATTGATGACAATTCTTTATTCATGATGGTGGGCCAATGGGAATGGGCCATGGATTGTTAAAAAAGAAAGAATTTGGTACAAGGGCTTTTGCTACCAAGGGTAAATTTTATATATTTTTTATTAGAGATAAATTTTGTAGATGTTTTCAATGACCATATGTTATATATGATGGACTGAATTTTGATAAATTATTTCATCGACATTACTTCACCTAACTTATTCACATTTCGCAGTACATAAAGAACTATTTTATAAAATATAATTTTTCACAAGTGAGGAAGATTAAAAATTAAAAATTCATCTCGTTTGTACGACAGTTTTAATTTCCTAAAAACGAAATGTGATCGCAAACCGATAACCACAGTCCACACTTTGGTGCATCCCTACTGAAAAAGTCAGTCTACTCTACTTTGACTTTGACTTTTGACAGCCATCAGTCTGTCTGTCACCATCAGTCTGTGAGTTTTCAGTTCTGTCTGTCAAATGCACGTGTATTTTGTGTTCATGTTTGCAATTTAAATTAATTCCATTATTTTGCCAAAATGCCAGCTACAGTACATACTGATGTACTTCAATTTAAGGGCAGTAATTTCTTCCGGCAAAGGCTATTGTTAGCCACACTTAGTGGCCGTTCTGTTAGAATAGAGAATATTCGGAGTACACACGATGATCCAGGCCTTCGGGAGTATGAAGTGAGCTTAATACGGTTGCTGGACAAGGTGACTAATGGAACGAGAGTTGAGCTGAGTCCTACGGGTACCTCAGTGTATTTCCAGCCCGGGATATTGATCGGTGGTCATGTTAACCACAGTTGTAGCACTCAAAGGGGAATAGGTTAGTGTGATATTTATTATTACTTCATTTCATTATAACTTCCTGCATTTACAAAGCACGACGTAGCCGTAAAACTGGATTGTGTTCAAGTCCACATTGCAGTTTAATTTAATTTGAGACACTACAATGTTCCCTACATTGTTGTGTAGCGTAATAACTTTCCCCCATTTTTGTAACAGTCTTCAATGATGCTCCGTTCAAAAATCATTTTTTTTATATATATTTATTACCATAGTTTAAACCTTCCCTCGACTACGACAAATATTTTAAAACCTAAATCAGCTAAATCGGCCGAGCCATTCTTGAGTTTTAGCGAGACTAACGAACAGCAATTCATTTTTATATGTATAGATATATCTTAATTAAACATCACATAGTAAAAAACATGTACTGTTATTTTGTAACAGTAACTAAAAGTAACAAAAATATTTATATAGAAGTGTCATAGATTTTCTCTCTATCATTATCCTATTGGCAGAGATTCAAATAAATCAAAACATACACAATGGAAACTTATTAAGAAACAAATATTTAAAATATGATGTTAAATTTTACAGGTTATTACTTAGAAATACTGTTGGCCTTGGGTCCGTTCTGTAAAGAGCCAATGAATGCAGTGCTGCAGGGCGTAACACACAGTGACCTGGATGTGTCTGTGGATAAAATCAAGACAGCAGCGCTACCGATACTGCTCAAGTTTATATTGGTGGATGATGGGTTGGAGCTTAAAGTTGTAAGAAGAGGTGAGATTAACTTTGTTGTTATATTTATATGAACAAAGCTGAGGTTCAAACAAGTGGCGTGCTATTACAGAGGCTTTTGTTCATACTTGTGGAATGCAAGCCGCTATTGACTGGTCAATATGGAAAACAATAGGGGAGCCCTACATTCAGCAGTGGACTTCTTACAGCTGATATGATGATGATGTCCAACAGTTGACTGAGATTGCCTAGAGATAATGATTTATTTGATTGTAAAGGGGAAACCATATGCCATAAGTGTGTGAGCCTAACGGAGTCTAAAAAGTGAACCACTGATTCTCTCAGCGGCTCAATGTGTCTCTGAAGGTATTGTCGGAAGAACCATTGTTTTCCTTAATAAATAGAATAGAATAACAGTACTTTTCTTTTTATCTCTGTTGAGATATACACCATCTACTACTTCTGTGTTCTCTAGTTCCAAGTCTGTTAGTACCTCTGAGGGGCAGTGGTAGCGTATGGGACTGCTGTTCTTAAGGTCTTGGGTTCAATTCTCGGGTCGGGGCAAATGTTTGTATGATCTACACATATTTGGTTCGGAGTTTGGTTGTTTTTTTATGTATGATATGTATGTATTTACAAAAAAAAGTATGTATGTATTTATATCAGTTGTCTAGTACCCATAACACAAGCTCTGCTTAGCTTGGGACTAGATGGCGTTGTGTGTTAGATGTCCGGAACATTTATTTATTTACTTAAAACCTTCAGATACTGTTATATATACATATTTAATATTGATGATTGAGCTCAAGTGTATCACATGAGACCAATTATCTCAAATAATCACATCATTATCGCATCAACGCCGTTAATAGTTTACTGCTGGACCTACAGCTCATTTAAACATGGAGATTTTGGCCTACTACAGCACACTGGCCAGACAGCTCGGAATAGGGTTTATTTCAAACCCCGGTGGGGTGACGGCCCGAGGGGGTTGCCACATGTTAAAAAAAAAGACAAAAAAGGTTTATTTCAAGTTTTTCTTCTCTTTACAGTTACATTGTCTTGTGTAGTTTTTCCCTTAGTCACCCCTTGCGACACATATGGGTGAATAGTGTTGGTGACACTCGGTATTCTTAATTTACAAATATTAATGAGGATGTTTTTTTATTTTAAGGTGCTGCGCCTCTTGGTGGTGGTGAAGTAGTTTTCAAATGCCCAGTCAGACGACACTTGCGGCCACTGCAGTGGACAAAGTGGGGCCTTGTGAAGAGGATCCGAGGAATTGTATATGCACTACGAGTGTCACCCACTATGGCAAACAGAATAGTCGATGCAGCTAAGGGGGTAAGTTCTTTTACTTAATCGAAACTGTAAAGTAAAATTGATTTTAGGTCTGCTCTGATAACCCTAATAATAAAACTCAGTTGAGTTGATGTGTCTTATCTATACATATTTATATTTAAGTGCTTGTTTGTAATTTCAAATTAACAGATTTTTACTAAATAAACATATATATAAATGAAAAGATTTTAAATGGAAATTGCAAATAGACACTTCCAGTTTATTTATTTGTATAATTTGTGTGTAAAGATATAAAACATGTCTTTCATCAGAGTTAATTTCTGCCGATGAAGAGATGTCGGGTCGGGCCAAAAGTGTTATTGAGTTTTTTTCATCATAGAAATACTGAATAACAGTTCTAAGTAACATTCGTCTCGGCTCTCATAATTTGATGGATCCGTTAACCGACTTACGGTTAACGGTTCCATCAAATTATGAGAAAGAGGGATCAGAGAGTGCACTTGTGTTAGCGCACACACTTGTGCACTTTAATATTTCCTGCGTAGTTGGCTGATCTTCGTTGAGACTGGCCGCCGTGGCCGAAATCGGCTAGAAGAACGTCATAATCAATTTTGATTATTTATTTTGTTATTATATTTTTGATAGGTTTTTATTAATTTATCTTATCTGTTTCCAGGTAATGTTAAACTTCCTACCAGATGTGTACATAAACACGGACCAGTGCCGCGGGTCCAACGCTGGCAAGAGTCCCGGGTTCGGTATCAGCCTGGTAGCTGAGACCAATGAAAAAACTTTCTACTGTGCTGAAGTGGTAAGTACTTGTGTGTTATATATATATTAAAATACAGTAGGGAAGAGGTTAGAGGGGCACGCCGTTGTTACGTAAGACCCGTTATGGAGGATTCTCGAGAGGCATCACGGGAGTCTCATACCGGCTGACGCAGGTGATCACTGGAAAAGGATGCTTTGGAGATCACCTGTGTCTGATCCTCAAAGAGCCACCACCACTGTGATGGCCAGACCGTGGCAACGGCGCTCCTCACTCTGGCAGAATGTCTGGCGGGAGGGGAGCCGAAGCGTGATCTCGTGGCGGCCATTGGAATAGGGGCCATTCTCTCGCTCAATAATATGATTGCGCATATGTTGCGGATCGAAAGCGCGTGGAACTCTGCTATCTTTTTCTTGCGAAGGCGATGGCGGAGCGGGACCAGGAGAGGTTTAGACCTCTCACTATCCGACAGGCCGCCGAGTCGTCTGTCGACTCGGGCGTTGGAGATTGCTTAATGATCTCCGTCCTCCATAAGCGCAAGCCTGGGGGTGACAGATGAGGAAGCGTCTTTAAACTTGTTAAAACTATTATTTTGGAGTTTATTATAGTTTAATTTAAACTCCAGTCTTGCGTCAAAGCAGACTTACAAACTCACGCAATTATAAATGTTTTCCATAATTAATTATCACTTTTTTTTTAACCGACTTCAAAAAAGGAGGTTCTATGTTCCACAGTAGGTACTTTTTATTAGTTTCCAATCTCTATCAAGGTTATTGTCTACTAGAAACAATTAAATAATAATTTTTCTCCCTTCCAGAAATCTGCAGAACCTGGATCAGGTGAAATTAGTCTACCAGAAGACATTGGCAAAGAATGTGCCCAACGTCTCCTGGATGAGATATACCGCGGGGGAACAATGGACTCTTCCTTCCAATGGTTGCTGGCTCTGTGGATGGCGTTAGGACAAAAGGATGTTAGCGAATGCATAGTAAGTTTATTATTAATACATATGTGGCTACCTCCACATACAGCGCCATCTACCGAAGATACACTGAACTACGAAGTAACTACCAATCCTGAATCGCGCAATAGATGTTCTCGCGTCGATTATCATATATACAACATCCCAACATCAACTGTTGGGCAGTAAACATTAATATGTTCACGTCCACTAAGTCCGTAAACATATTAATGTTCACTGTCTTTGTGGACTAGAAAAGCTGTGAATGTGATGTTATTCGTAAATATTCGTCATTAATGTTGTGAGATGAAAATTACTTCCAAAAATGAGCGTCTCCGTGATCCAGAGGTCGGGTTAAGCAGTCCGTGCCAGTTGTTATTATATGATAACAGTCGTGAAGCTTAGTTGGAGGCCTTTGGGCGGCTTTAAAACATGCAACGGCAAGAATACGTAGTCACAACCTTGTCTTGCCAGTCTCCGACCCGCAGGGGACGTATGGCATTGACCCTCTCCTGAAAGGAGACCCGAGCCCAGCAGTGACTTTATGAGTTTTGATGATAATATCTCGTTATTCATAGTCTACATATTGCCATAAATCTAAATAATTGTTTTGTCTATACAGGTGGGACCCCTCTCAGACTACACAATTACCTTCTTACAACACCTGAAAGAATTCTTCGGTGTGATGTTCAAACTGGAGGTGATGAGAAAAGATGATGATGATGAAGACTCCGATGATGAAGGTGTAACATCAGCTAATAAGGTTAAAATGACTTGTGTCGGTATAGGTTACATTAATATTAGTAAGAGAACTCTGTAAATAAAATATTTTATATACAATCGTGTTTTATTCAATTGTTGTTAATAACTAATTTTGGATAGAAATTGACACAGTTTAGTGACATTGGCAGACTTAAAGAATTCTCTACCAGTCAACCTTTAGGTTATGCAGAGAAAATAAGAAGTAGGTTCATTTAGGTTATTTGTAAAATAAATACACACACATATAAATTGGTGCATATGCATACACATGCTAAAATATATATAATACGGTTGCCATTTTTATACGACTAAAGCAAAGCCAAAATTTCAATTGAAAAGGTAATAGTTTTGGCTGTGTATGTAAGTTTGTATGTTCCACCGTAGCGTCTAAAATGATTTTGAAAGTGGCAATCTTCGTCGCTCTTGGCACAGCGGTCATGGTCACGTGGAATTATTTACATTAGTGGTAGAGAAGAAAGACAGAGGTATCAATAGATTCATAAAAATGGCTCGGGTGACAAAGGCTATATAATTTTCATCAAATTTTGTAGTTCAATTATAGTATTCTAAAGATATTTAATATTAACTCGTAAGTTACCGTTTGGATGCTATTTATTTAGTGATGCAATTCTAAAGACGGATCTACTTGTTTAACAAGAAATATTATTGAGTAGTCTATTGAAAAGACATTTATTTAGTGATTGATAAATGTGTTTATTTATATTTTATTTACCTACTGTCGTACTAGTCCATTCGCTTAAGGACACGTTGCTAAGGTTACAGAAAAAAACGAGATATACAGGTCTGCTTTAAACAAATAATTCTTACGAAGGACTTTTACAAGTGAAACAATAACATCAGATTAAGGTAGTTCTAGGTCCTAGGGTAATAATAAAGTTAAAACAGAACACACAAATACACAATAAAATTATCTTTATTTTCACAATAAACTTAAAACTAATTGTAAAATAATTAAGGCACATTCTGAAATGATAAAGCCCCTTCGTGGGCTACATTCCGGATCTCATTTTGCCTTCATACTCGAATACAAAGTTATGCTACGAGTATAATATTGGCAGTATGCGTAATAAGATACAAAAGTATCAGTTTGACTTAGAATTATTAATTACAGATTATATATAATACATTGGAGAACAAATTATTTAAAACATTAGGTATTTATTTTGTCAGAAACTAAAGATCTTTTATTGTCAGTCACTGACAAAATTGAGCTACAATATTGACAGATGCTGTCAAATGAATGACAGCCACAGAACACTTTTAATTCTTTCTTTTTTGATGAATTGGCAACCAGCCGGATCCCTCGGATCAGCTATTTCTGCCAATGTCAAGTATTTATCATCTTCTTATTTATCAACACTTTTATTACAATGACAGCGCTCAAAATGTTTCACACATCTGCATAATTTGGTTGTTATTTTTAGATATTCGCAAAATATTGAACAATTCTGTCAAAGTATCGTTTTACCTACATTCTCCCTTCACAAACATTATCATTAATAAGTTTTAAAATAAATTTTGTTCAGTCAACGATACAGAATAATAATATCACATACCTACTTATGATTTATAAAGTTTTGATAAATAATGCATTTAATTATAATGTAATGAAAAAAAGCAATGTATAAAATAATTAAAGTATAAAAGTGGTAAACGAATTTAATGAAATTAATGAACTTTATTTACATGCTTCATAATTGCTTTTTTAAGATTAACTTTATCAACTTCATATTCAAATATAAATTATATGAAATTTAGATCACCTTTTTATAACATTTTAATTATGAAATAAGTTGAAATCAAAACGTGTTTCTCAAATAAAATAGATTCATATTGAAAATTAAATGACTGTTTATACAATATTGAATTTGATTTTCTTTAATTTTTCATTTTATACTACGATAAGATCGCTTCAAGCGTCTTTCTCATTGCAGCCTAATCCTGCAGACCAATTGCAGATTCCTCCTACAGGGTCGAAACTGAGCCCTTTGGGACAGATGTACTCCCATCCTAGTAAGGAACCGTTCTCTATACGCGCACATGAAATGAATTTCTTGCAGGACGTCGGGTGTGGGAAGTTACCGATGTCCAGGCATTCTATGGTTCCTGTTAAATTGAAAAAGCAATAATTATATTATTTAAATCTGTCAATATCTATTTACAAATTTATGCGTTATGTTAAAAAAATATTAAACTGCTATTACATGATTGTGACCACTCTCAGATTCTACTCATGTTTGCCATATGGCAAATTATTGTCATTTTGTCAGCTATTATATAAAAACTAAATAAAAAAGCTTACCATTTTCATGCATAACCACCTTTGTTCCTTCTACATAATTCACGACCTTCTCATTACTGTCATCATAATAATCATAATTGGCTATGGGTTTGTTGGTCGTCTTCTTTTGTTTAGTAACCTTTTCAAATGGTTTAGCGGGAACCCTTCGTGGTTTGACCGTCGTGTTCGATATAGGTGGTGATGGGGTTGTAGTCGGTAGCTGTGTGGTTGAGATCTTACGGTGAATCTTCTTTCTAATGACTTTTCTTGTTGCAGGAGATGGCGGTGTTTGTGGTGTCGTAACAGATTGCAGGTACTGGTATTCTTCTGTGGAAGAGAATATGATTTATTTTAAAACAAGAATTTATCATCTTTGGTCAAACGCAAACATGACACTGTTGAGAGTGAACGTTCAAACGTTATATTGCAGTATGTATATCTTTAGGAATTCTTATCTTATGTTATACATGCACCAAAACATTAAAAAATGACGAGTTAATAGATATACAAAGTGAGCTTTACAGAAGTCGCATAATCGTTTAAATATGAGCGTGATCGTCGATCAAATGAAATTGAAAACTTCTATTATTTTTCTCGAAATCACTCACACAGATGAAAAGAAAGAGAACGGAATAATGGTACATAAAAACAATATATTTGATTTGTATTAAGTCCTGAGAAAAATATTTTATTTATATATTCTTAGATCTCCTTTCATACTTAAAGTCTCATATTCATATTTTCTTCTCCTTCTTCTGTTAGTCACGTAATTTACTTACCATCGTAACTCTTAGTCACCGGTGACTCCAGCAAATAGTCTCGGGTGAAGTAGGAAGGTTCTTGGCCGGATCTTGTGTACCCTACAGTGGAATATCCAGTGTTTTCCACTGGTACTGGTATCAATTTCTCATTCCTAAACCTACTCGTTCCTCTTTGGACACCGGAGTAGCCAATAGTCACCGCATTAGTGGCCAGATTTGATCTAAAGTCATTCCTAAGTTTTGTAGCCTCAGTAGACCTAGGAGAGAAAGAACTTGCAGTTCTTGGAGAATTAACTCCTACACTAGCAGTCGTTCTCTCATAGGCTTGTCTAGAAGTCTGAGGAGGAGTTGAAGTGGTTGAAATCCGACTTCTGGGTAAGTTTTCTTCCAAAACAGTGTCCTCAAATGTTTCTCTATTAGAGAAAGTAGTAGAAGCAAAGTTGGTTCCAAAAGACGGTGAATTTCTGGGTAAGAATTCAGTTGATGTTTCAGGTAAATTATTAGTGCTACGAATGTAATTTTGAGTAACTGAATCTGAGTGATAGTCTGATTTTGGAAGGTAACTCAAGACACTAGAAGCGAAGTCAATTGGGTTATTAGTGTATGAGTCATCGACGGCAGTATTGAAAGATTGATCTGTTATGGTATTTGCTGCAGATTTCGATGAAGATGACTTGGAAGGGAAAGTGGTAGAAACAACTTTGGGAGAATCGTATTCAGGTTCGTTGTAATCATTGGTAGTTGTTCGACCGTAATCCTGATTGCTGATTGTGTTGGGAGAATTTGTTGCTTTTGGAACGTCATAAGTTGAAATCTTATCTGGATCAATATCAACTGCGTAAGAATTACCTAAAGTGGTGTGGACATAATCGATAGTTTTATATTCAGGTGTCGTTATATATTTTTGGGACGATGTTTTTGGAATATTGAAGTCAGAAGCTCTGGTAGAATCAAAATTGTGAACTTTTGTGGAATCAAAATCATTTTGAGATTTGTACACTGTGGAATCGTCATTTCCTAATGTGTTAGTTTTGTAAATAGGTGTGCTGTGATCGTCGTCGTAAGATGGGGTTTTGCTATCTGTATTTGTATATTCATTATATTCTCGACTAGTATATTTGTATTCGACAGTAGTTTGGATGTTTCTAGTCGGTTTGATATCATCATCTTCAAAGTCAGTTATGCTTGGTATAGGTGCTGTAATGAGTTGGTGAGCAGCTATTGCCACTGCAGTTTCTGGGCCCATATCTGGAAAGATAATTAGTAGTTTGGAAAGAGTTAGTCATATGTCGTGCATTATAGTAGAAATTAATGTCAGAGATGTTTGAGAAGGTTTACGTATACAGTTCTCAAAATACATCGTTAAAAGATGAATTAAGACACTTTTAAAGGATAGAAAAATGTGCAGTGAAGTTTGAAACATTTCAAGAAAACAAATTAAGGACGTATATAATACTGAAAGAAAAACCCTTGTGCATAAAATTTGAGTGACTTCCGTGGTAGTTTTAATACCATTTACTGACAAAAATGTATTTGATTGCCAGAAAAATAGTGCACATTAAAATGAGTGATATACTTTTTCAGGTAATAAGGGATTTTGATTTCCTTTTTTAGCAAGGATGTTGAAAAATTCCCCCGATTTTAAATTACCTCTCAATTATAACCGAAAAATATTAGTAAGTTAACTACGTAATTACCTAGTTTCGTCCGCATACTCTGTCAGCTGAAATAAGTGACTGCTAACGAGTCCATGTATGTCAGAAAATTCTCACAGCAAATTCTTAAATACTCAAATGCCGTCGTTGCCGCCGTTGTCGAGACAAAATGGATTTTACATAAAAAATCCACAAAACCACGAATGAGATAGATTGTAAAAGAAAAGTGCTAAAAACAAGGATCTATTACAATGATGAGAGGTAAAACAGTTGACAGTGTATCCGAATGCTGACTTTTCCCACGTTCCAATACATACTTATTCTGTTTTCAACAATTAACATATATTGTTTATTATTCATTCACTAACCATACACAGAGCATTCCTTCCTTATAAAACATTCAAATGTTCTTATCCCTTACCTTCAACAGTCGACAGTTTCTCCGTACTTGATTCTTCTTGAACCTTCTTCACCAAGTCATCCAGCTCAATTTGTTTGATACTAGCACTGTACTTCTTACTCTGTCTTTTATTTTCTTCCTCGTTGGTTGCAGATGGATTTTGATCGCTTTCTGACTCTTTCAAAACTAGTGGACGATGCTGTATTTTGGAAGAATTTTTGCGTTTCTTGGGTTCTAAAGTTGGATCTTCAACCGCATCTGTCGAATATATGATACTTGTTATTATTTTCGATATATTTAGTTTAGTATTTTATTATAATTTTCTCCTAGCAGGCGGTCAACCGAGACCAGACAACTACGCGTGAGATTTTATAGTGCACAAGTGTGTGCGCAAACACAGGTGCACTCTCTGTTCCCTCACTCTCTTAAACTTTTAGTATGTTTTTTGCTATAAAGTTTATTTGGTTTAGAGGTCAAAAGACGAGATATGTCTCTTGATTGATACTTAACATAGAATAAATGACGATCCTGGACAAATGCACCTTAAGAATCACAAAGGATTTACTGGACTTTGACAGGCTCCAAAATAAGGGTGTTTGAGCCTCTATTAAACTTACTGACTCGGTGAAAGGCAAAGAAAAAATTGTTAAGCATTCGTTTTCAGTGAGAGACGTGTCATCGTTCCAGTCTGAATGGTTTATTTATGCCACATCTTCAAAATTTGTATGTAAAATTATTTATGATGGTTAAATATACTTAGTTTCAACTTACCAGTGTCTCCAACATCTGGTAGTGTATCATAATATTCATCTTCTTTGGTGGTTGATAGCGTAGTGCTTGCTGGTTCCGTTGTTGTTGAAGTCGTGGTCGATTGTCGGCGGCGACTGATGATTCGGTTGATACGGCGAGTAGTTGGAGCGGCAGTAGTTGTTGATGCTGCTACTGGTACAGTCGCTGTGGAATGAATGCTCAATTACACACATTGTATACGGATATATCACTTGAAATTATTTATTTTATTTTTAGGTAGTTTATTATAAATAAGTTTTATAAAAACACAATTTTTTTAAGCTATTGCATAGCTTTTATCGCGGGCCTTGAGCGTGGGGACCGAAAGACAAAAATTCCGTAACGAAAAAAACCTTACACCCCCGATTCCGACCGGCACAGCGGTGATACTTTTTAGTTTTTCCATCTATCGATAACTACCAGAACTTATTTTATTTTTGTTTGTTTTTGTTTTCAAAAACGAAAACGAAAAAGAAAAAAAAAACAGAAAAAAAATACTGCATAAATAAAATAAATATATAATTATTATTGCATAAGTTGATAAAAAGTGCTATGCAATAGCTTTACCGCGGCAGTCACCGAGTGCCACACGTCTTTTTTTTCTTATTTAACAGTATTAACTGTAGTACCCTAAATGCTGAGAGCAAGAATTCATTAAAATGAATACTCGATTATTTATTTCTGAGATCACACGGTGCAAACCTACATAAAATACAGATTTAGTTAATGGAGTTTTATTGTAAGTACAGGTTAGAATATATAAGATCATAACATGAGTAGATAATACCTTTACTGCACTGTTGATCTAAGATATGCACATTACATCTCAAGGTCCTAAATGTCGGCATATCATCTATACAAACAAGATGGACTATTGTTCAACGGTAGGACCGTGAAATTGTTGGACATTGTCCGATATAACAATGTATCATTAGAAACAGACAACGGTTGTACTTTTTAGGCATCAACAAACGAGCTCTACTGGGCTGTAGGCCGAAAAAGAGGGGAAAGAATTGTTTAAGGGAATATTTATATTAGACTGGGCCATGTCCCGGGCGTGTCATATACCTACGTGACCTGGACTAGGCCTAGAAAGATATAAGATAGGAATTTTCTTGAAGAACACACTTTATCAAGAGGACATCCGATACCGCATAAGTTAAGAACATAAGCACCTTGAACGGGCAAGAAGCTCATTGCGGTGGTCGTCGAACGAACTAAGCGTCTGAACGAACGAGTGTTTAACTGAAGACCATGAATTTGTAAATGGAAGGTAACGAAGAAAGTATCTGGGATAAAGAAGATACGGAATGTAGACAGGTTGAAAAGCATAGGGTATTTAGGTGTATATTTGTTTGTATATCGAACCATCATGTTTAAACTAATAGATGATTTCGAGATATGTTCCGACTGTGAACACGGTCAAAGAAATCTGCTTATTCGAACTATGTAAAAAGTATATGATTATAATAAACATCACAGAAAATATTAGTTCAAAAGCTTATAAATCTAGCTTGCTCTAGATTTACTAGCTTTGACGGAAACTTCTCCGAGAGATATTAATCTTGTGACTAACTAGCTTTTGCCACAATTTTAACCGATCAGGCTTTTCATTGAAATTTAACAATTGAAAAAGACAACTTCCGTCTTAGGAATATATCCTATGTCACGAATGACTTTACAAACATTTATGAAACGGATGCAAAGAACACCCAGTGTTTGGTTTATATGGGGATCGATCATACAATACTCAGTAACAGTAAGAAGCAGTTTGGCCACGTACGGTTTACATCACTACACTATTCGTGATGTCATTATCTATGGAATTGCTTTTTTTTAAATCAATAGCGTTGGATAATTATATGGTCAATGGCCGACCTTTACAAAGAGTCACATCGATTAGACACTACATAATTATTATCCATTGACAAATGATTTCATAATCCATAGACAAGTAACGGCCATTACATGCATGGTGGAATGTATAAGCAATCTATACATATTAATAAAATTACAGTGTCTGTTTGTAATTTCCAATTAACTGCTTTTGAATAAAATGCATATGAAAGTATAATATTATTGTGCAGGCTAATCCATGGAACGGCTGGACAGGTTTTGACAGGAATTCCACTGGATTGGCAGAAAGCTGACATTGCAAGGAGTAATTTAGGCGACTTTTATTTTAGACTAGCTGTGTTCCGCGGTGTTACTTGCGGTTATTTTTATTAAGGTACACAATAACTACATATCGTTGTTAATAAAGATAGTTGGTGATTAGTCGTGGCGTGTCGATTAGTGA
Source organism: Spilarctia lutea (assembly GCA_916048165.1). NCBI lineage: Eukaryota > Metazoa > Arthropoda > Insecta > Lepidoptera > Erebidae > Spilarctia > Spilarctia lutea. The sequence continues at coordinate 2,281,122 of OU696480.1, forward strand.
TGGTGTGACCAGTGTGTGACTGTGTCATCGCGTGCAACACCGTTTGTCGGTCACAAAAGGGTCTTTGAACCGTGTTTTTGTGTCGACTGCTATGTGCATGGTGTAAATACCAACAGCAAGATAGGGGTAGCTGAATAGTCTTTCGACGATATGTTTGCGCTGGTTTGGGTTATTAAATACGTATATATTGTGTTCTAAGACGTATATCTAAGCATGTGGTGATAAGATAGTGGCATGATTGCGTAAATGTGCAATTGGGCTACCATGCTGGGATTGAGGGGGGAAATAATTTCCCCCAGTACAGGTCCTGATAAGGCATGAGGTAGATTCAGGAGGACCTGAAATAACTTGGTCCGGGTTCTCCGAGAACAGGGCGCCAAAAGCTGATTGTTGTTGTGTTTTTTAATTGAAGGAGCACACTCTCCTGGCTCCTGTGTCTCCAGAGCCGGAGATCCGAAGGGATTTTGCACCCTGTATCTAGCTTGTAGGTTTATATACGTTTTAAATATTCAGTATGTTTAAATTTTAGCTCTCTTCAATATGGAGGTTATGACGTGATATAAAGGAGAAATGTAGAATTGAAAAAAATTAAATCGTTTCACTTAAAAAAGTTAAGTAAAGGAAACCATTTAAAAAAATGGTTTCCTTTACTTAACAAAGTTGCACTCAGAAATGATGTTGCTTATGTATGTTTCCTACATTGGTAATTAAAATAGTTGACATAAGAAGCTTGTTGAACGTATCAGTTAATTATTCCCTGTATTGTTAATTAATGTCAATTGCTTGTGGAACGCGCTTTATCTTAGTTATAGGTGCACTAAAATGGCGCTGGGAAAATGATTTTACATCTCACAAATTTATATCATTTGAAATAAATTTTATTCCACTTTTATATTTTTAAACGTGTTTCAGGTTTAAAAAATGCACCTACAATATATTGAAGAGAATCAATCTAAATCATAATGAGATTTCTTCATCCAGCGGCCATAGAGATTAAGTTATGATTGTTCTAGTAGAACTACACATCATTTTTCTTTTTATTAACCATCTCTTTTATGATTAATCTCATATTTTTGGCGTAACACGGTGATCTGTGTCTCATCACAATGTGATAATGATAATCTAGTGGAGTTTATAGCACAATAAAGTATGTAGTATTTCTAGCGAGGCCGTATGACATATTGAGGCCTTATGTCATAGGCCTGACATGTTTTAATAATAAAAAAAATTAAAACCATCCAATTCAGTTAAAAGTAAACTTTTTTTGTCTATGCGTTACGTTATATATACACTTTTATGGCTTCTGCCCGCGGGAGCCCGCGTGTTGTCGGTTACTGCATTAAAAAGTTAGCCTATGATCTTCTTCAAAGTATCTTTATTACAAATTTCATTGAAATCGGTGCAGCCATGAAAGCGTAAGTCAGGCAGAGACTCTCGACTTTCGAATTTATGATATTAGTATTGAAGTATGGATTCATACAAAACGATATTGAACAGATTAAGCACACACACAGTCTTTTAATTGATCCTTTTACTTTCGACATCGCTCTGATTATACCATCTTTCGTCATCATACGTAGAAATTGTATCACTAATACTACTCGTATATTATTAATCGGGGTTCGTGAGTAAATCGTTAAAATTTAATTAGCAGCTACATTTTAGCGCCGATTGCTCAACATACGCAGTTGGCTCAACCGGAGCGTGGGAATTGTAAAGGTACGCTCAGAGTGATAGATATGTTATATCTATAAGTTAATAGTCCTTGTTAGAAGGTACAGTTCTGTTGTTTTGTGTTTATGGTGTTTACAGTATAATTTCATATAATAAACTAGCTTTGCTCGCGGTTTCGCCTGCCTGTAAGTTCAATATCGCTCTTTTTCAAATTTCATCTAAATCGGATCAGTAGATATCGATTCCCCATCCACACTTCTCCCCTTTTATCAGACCTTTGAGGGGTGATTTATAGAATAAATTAATCTTGTATCCATTCTCGGGGCTCAAACTATCTCTATGAAAAATTTAATCTAAATCGGTCGGTGTAAAAAGGGAAATTTAGGACTTATTATAGACGAATGTATTTTGAAAAACTGACTGAGTCTGTGTGACTGAGTGGTCTAGGATAACTATAGGATAACGGACTGTTAAGCAAGATGTCGTGGATTCATCACTAAGTCTCTTACTCATGTATTTTAAAATACTTGAAAAATAAAAGTAACGATCCCAAAAGACTGCCAGCATAGCCACGTTGAATGCCAATGCTAATTCTCTGTGCTAGAAGAAGGCCACCCTTCTGGTCACGGGAAACTTTGACTGTTGCTTAGCTAGTTGTTTAAACTAACTCTCCCTCTCTTCTTTTCTATTCTTCTTCTTTTGGAACTTTTATTTTACTTGAAAATTTTAATTTTCAAACGATTGTTTAGCTTCTTAATCAAACTGCATGAGTTTAAGACATCATCATTGTTTCTCCCAAGTTATATTGTCACCAGCACATCTTTCGCAATATTCTTTATCATACAAGTTAAAGACATACGAGCACATGTAATGTTCAGTGCAATGATCTAGTTTCTCACGCCAATGCTCTTGTCTATGGGACGATTGCGACTCAAGCATTTATGCGTAAGCAGACCTTGGGGTAAATATGGCTGCTTTGCAAGAGCTTGCGACAATTGTGGCTATTTGGTGTTGTTAGGATTTGGTTCTCATTAAACTAAACTATATGCAGATATTTTGAGTAAAATTTAATGCCAGTTCTCATTCAATGTGCAATATTAATATAATAAACATTAAATTATTGTATTACAATACAATAGATGATAAAAACAACTTCTTACACATAACAAACAACTATTGAAATGAAAATGAATCACCGAAATGCATGTACGTACAAATTGGATCATTCTTTTTTCTATATATTTGATGTTGTTAGGACAAGGTTTGTACAGAAGAAAATCAAAAGCATTTTTTTATAAATTTAGAGAATATTTACAAAAGAAAAATATGGCAGTACGAAGTTTGACGGGTCAGCTAGTAGAAAATATATTTTCATTCGCCATTGATATTATTGACAAGTATTTGATCTGTGTCTTCGAAAGGTATTTTTTGTTTGTTCATTTTGTTAAAAAGCAGGTCGTATTATTATATACTACTTACCTGTTTGTTTTTAACAACTTCACAAGTAAGAGGTATATGTAGGTAGGTATATAATATGTGGTTTTGTGAATAAGCCTTTATTTAATACTGAACAATTTTGGTTAATCAATTTAATAAAATATACCTACACTTCGATTTTTTTTGAGAATTCTCCTCCTTTTATTTAGTAGTTTGATCAGTCTTTGTATGTTTATATGTTCCACCATAGCACTGTAGCTACTGAACCGAATTTAATATGAAGTGTTAATAGATTAATAACTGCCAAGATGTTTTTACGTATTCAGGTTAAAGTTTTTAAACTTATCTTGTAATAGTATGAGTTTGAACACAATTTGCTTTGTATTATTGCTTTCCCGGGCATCATTTCTATTAATCCATACATATTTTTTCTATTGTAGTTACGTTTATTATACTTCTCTTACATGAACTTAATGAACTATTTGTACTATAATAATAATAATAATAATAATAATAAATATTCCGGACATCTAACACACAACGCCATCTAGTCCCAAGCTAAGCAGAGCTTGTGTTATGGGTACTAGACAACTGATATGAATAAATATATATTTTTTTTGTAAATACATACATATTATACATAAAAAACACCCAAACTCCGAAACAAATATTTGTAGATTACACAAACATTTAGTCCGACCCAGGATTTGAACCCGAGACCTCAAGCACAGCAGTCGCATTCACTACCAGTGTGCCACCGAGGCAGGCAGTATACTAATATGAGTATCATACCATGAGTTGAATATAAAAATGTCAGCAATGTCAGCAGTATAACACGGCAGTTATTATATTAATTGCTTGACGGCTATGCTCGGAAGCCGGTTGCTGATCGCGATTAGATGTTATCTGCAATCCACGCTTAAATTACTTAGAACATTTTGAACATTATCTTATAATTGTTTTATAAGTGTCGTGACTTGTAAGCATATTTGATGTGTAAAACAGAACACAATCGTGGTTTTATATTTATTTACACGTCTGGTTGTGATCAGATTGCGTCGATTGTTGTTTCTGATACATGGTGTTTATTTTCAGAGTTTCCTAATTAGTTATATGTATTTTCAAAATAGTTCATTATTGCGTTAGTAAAGTTTCATTTAGTTTTAAACTGACTGCATGTATAGCGACGTGATTTAAGTAGCCTCCACGGCAATACAATACATACATATTATAGAGAAACTAGTTGATCTGGCAAACGTTGTTTTGTCATGTATTATTATTTCTAGGAAAACATTAAAAAAACTTGCAAAAAAATTAAAGTTTTTAATTAATAAATAAAAAAAATAGCGTTGTATGTATTTGTGTATGCTGTATCATAAAAAAATTAAAAACAAAAAATTTTGTCCAAAAAAAAAATCAAGGGTAACTTAAAATTTAGGGGGATGAAAAATAGATGTTGTCCGATTCTCAACCCTAGCCGATATGCACGCGAAGATTGACGAAAATCGGTCGAGCCGTTTCGGAGTAGTTCAATTACGCACACCGTGACACGAGAATTTTATATATTAGATAGAAGAAGATAACACCTACATCAGAACAAATTGATCATACCCCTCACCCATGACATGTATCCATCTAGATTTTTTTTTAACGAGCACTTTCTTAAATATTCATCTGTAATATCGATGACGTAATAGTTATTACGTATGCATATCGAAAGTGGTCGCTGCTATTGGAGAATGTTACACTTGACCAGCGACTTTCACTCATCTTCAACCGTTGTGATGAGTATGAGTATTTTGTTAGCTATTTTGTTTGAAACATAAACGGTTTGAATTTGTATTGAACTTCAAATTACATTTTTTTTTTCTTTACAAAGACAACTCCCACATTAGGAATAAACATCCTGTGTCGTGGGGCACTTTACAAACATACATGAAACGGACACAAAGAACATCCAGACTCGGGACAACAATTCGTGGATCACACAAAGTGTTGTACCGTGTGGGATTTGAACCCACGACACTTGGCGCAGTAGCAAGCGGCATGGCGACCGCTGAAACCACTCGGCCAACCGTGCAGTCATGGCTTTAAAGTTAAAATTGTAATAGGAACGTATGCTTCTTTGTGACGCTTTTAACTCTTAACTAATCGACCGATCTACATGAGACACTTCTCATTCTACCTATTATCCAAAAGATCAAAACAAAAGACGTATTATAGAAGACTTGAAGCCAAGCTAGTTTGTGAACGAGAAACAGTTCACAAAAAAAACCTTGTTGATGAAATTTATATAACCTATGCCATTATTATGAATCTTTTGATATTTCATTCATTAAAATCGGTTCAGTAGTTTAGGCGCTACGGTGGAACATACAGATGTACATAGACTGTCAAAACTATTACCCTCCCTTTTGGCTTCGGCGTAGTCGGGTAAAAAGTTTTTTTTTTATTGAATAGGTGGCAAACGAGCAGACGCATCACCTGATGGTAAGCGATTAACGCCGCCCATGGACACCCGCAACACCAAAAGCGTCACAAGTGCGTTGCCAACCTTTGGGGGATGGGGAGAGGGAATGGGGGGAGGGGTTGGGGGTATGGGCCACCGGTATCCTCACTCACTCGGTGAAACACAGCGCAAGTGCTATTTCACACCGGTTTTCTGTGAGGCCGTAGTATCACTCCGGTCGAGCCGGCCCATTCATGCCGAAGCGTAGCTCTCCCACGGTAACTATTATGAGGATTGTTAAGGCTAGCTAATAAAATCTTTAAGTTATTAATTGTTTTTATAAGTTTTATAAATAAGTATATATTTGAAAGGAGGAAGGAAAATAATTAGCAAGGAAATCATATTTTAAAAGTTAAAATTTAATCATTAACATATTAACGTAATAACAAGGTCTAGGCAACTAGATTGGTGCTGATGTGGACCCCTGCTGGGATCAAAAAAAAGAAGCCAGGAAGCCAAACCATCTACATATGAAACAAAAGTATAAATATTATAATTATTTAGCCTGTAACAGTTTGATTTTATTATTAAATAATTGGTGTATAAAATTATTAAGGAAGTTTAGATATTATCAGATAAAAAAAGCATAACTTAATTTATTTTTAAATATACTGTGTTTCCTTCCATTTTATTGCATACTAAACTAAAGAGCGAACATATAACTGAAGAGCCTCCTCCTTAAAAGGCCGGCAACGCACTTGTGACGCTTTAGCTGTTACGGATGTCTCTAGGTAGCGGTAATCGCTTACCATCGGGCGATCCGTCAGTTCGTTAACCTCTATCCCATAAGAAAAATACTAGCGACCCGGCGCAGCTTCTCATGGAAGACTTTGCAATTCTCAGATTTTCTCTAATATAATGGGCATGTATTTCACATATTACCTTCCTCTTGAATCACTCCATATATTGCTGAAAACTTCATTGAAATCCGTTAAATAGTTTAAAAGATCTAAGCGAATAAACAGCAGAAACGACTTCATTTTATACTATGTAAGAATGAAAGTAACGTATAGACGATAGTGTCTAATACATTTAAACGAGCAATCTCGGAAACGGCTCCAACGATTTTCATGAAATTTAGTATGCAGGAGATTTCGAGAGGAAGAAATCAATATGGGATTAAATTTAAAAAAAATAACCAAAAGAAAAACACCGAGCAGAAATCAAACATTCAATTAATTTTATGTATTTGCGATAGTTCGATTCCCAAACAGATTAAAAGGTAGCTTAATTGCCATAATTTGTTCTGTCGGGGTGTAGTTAACCTAAAAGTATTGATTCCTCACAATTCGGAAAAAATATTTTGATAGTTGTTCTGCTCTTCAGGGTGGAGACGTAAAAGATAATGAAAATTAATTATACATATACCTCATAATAGGTACCTTTGTAACACTGAATGTTTATTAATCTTGTATAGTGACGCAATAAGTGTTAATATTCGCGAAAATAATAAGAGGTAGGAAATGCGCAGATGAAGATATACTCGTAATCATGGGCGTACCCAGGTTCTGGGCTAGGGGGGGGCAAATCGGGTTTTTTTAAAAGCACCTCGTCAAATAAATGGATATGAAAAAGGCATTGGCATGGAATCAGGTGCACCCTCGGAAGGAAATCCCTAGAACCCCGACGTACCTCGGGCCACCTATGGTTTGTAGATGGCCCCCTCCTGTGTAGGAACCCTGATGCTCCTTTTCTATTTTAAAAAGGGGCTCGAGCACTTTGTTGAGGTTGCGCCGCTACCCCGGTTTGCTTCTGCTAGGGTGATCCTCACCTTTGGCCGGAACACCCCCGTGGGATTTGGAGGCGGAAGTGGTCGCCGAAGTTTATCGACGAGCGGCTGAATATCGGGCGGAGAACGGATTTCGTCCTCCGCCCGAAGAGATACGCGAGTGGCGAGAAGCCACTCGTCGAGCCACCATGGCTAGTTGGTCGTCCCGGCTGGAGGCTCCACGCGCTGATTTTGCCACCGTGGAGGCGCTCCAGCCGGTCATCCTCGAGTGGGCAGGGTGGCAACACGGGACTTTTGCCTTCCGACTGACGCAGGTGCTTTCTGGGCACGGTTGCTTCGGGAAGTACCTGCACTCGGTCGCTAGGAGGGAACTGAGTCCCGTCTGCCACCACTGCGATTGCAGTGAGGACTCGGCCCAGTACACGCTGGCGATCTGCCCCGCTTGGGTGTCGCAGCGTCGGGCCCTCACTGCAGTCATAGGAGGAGATCTCTCGCTACCGGCCATCATACGATCCATGGCCGGTAGCGATTGCAGTTTTACCGCGGTCGCACCTTCTGCGAAGACGTAATTTCAGAAGGAGGCCCGAGAAGGCCCGTGAGGACGAAGTTCACTCGGACCCGATCCGCCGCCGGCGAACCGGGCGGCGGAGACGCGCATACCAGCGCCTCATGCCGCCCTAAGTGTGGCCACGAATGGACGGGACGGGTTTTCCCCTCCATCCGCAATACAGGCCAACCGCGAGGAGACGACGTACGCGTGTGCCGTGCGTCGCCTAAATTGAGATTTGAACAGCAGACAGTGCCCGCTTCAGTGCGGGCAGGCGCTGGGAGGGGTCCGGTCGTGTTAATAACTGCAGTTCCCGGACCCCTTCCTTCTCAGGCGCAGAGTTGGCACACCGTGTGGTTTTAGTCGGTTCGATTCCGACACACCACCCCGCCGCAAACCTCAGTGGGGTGACGGCCCGAGGGGGTTTCCACACGTTAAAAAAAAAAGGGTGATACTCACCTGTCACCCCCAAGCTTGCGTTTGTGGAGTACGGAGATCTTTTGGCGATCTCCGGCCCCCGAGTCGTCTGCGGTACCTGGCCCGTTCCCGGGCCTGGCGGACGGTAAGATCTCCTTCGCAAGCATAACTTGCTCGCTGAAAAAGACGGCAGAGTTCTACGCGCTCTCGCTACGCAACATAGTCGCAATAATGTTACCAAACGAGAGAACCCCCACTCCGATGGCCGCCTCGACTCGCCCTACTCCGGACATTCTGCCAGTGTGTGGAATGCCGTGTCTACGGTCTGGTCATCGTAGTGGTGGCACTCAGACTTTGGCTCCTTGCGGATCAGACACAGGTGATCACCTGTGTCAGCCGTGATGCCTCTCGAGCCAATCCTCCATAACGGGTCTTACCGCCGCAATAACGGCGTGCCCAGCACTCGGTTGCCCAAGTCGTTCCTTCCATTCCTCCACAAGAACCTTCTCTCAGCCTATTGCCGTCCACTGCTGAACGAAGGCCTCCCCCAAAGAGCGCCAACCATCCCTGTCCCGGGCAGCCCGCATCCATCCGTTGCCAGCCATTTTCTTCAAGTCGTCGGTCCATCGTGCCGCAGGGCGCCCTACACTGCGTTTGCCTAAACGTGGTCTCCACTCTAATACCTGTCGGCTCCAACGACCATCAGTCCGCCTGGAGACATGACCGGCCCACTTCCACTTCAGCGTGCTGATCCTGCGTGCGATATCGGTTACTCCAGTTCTCTTTCGGATTGTCTCGTTACGGATCTTATCGAGTAGAGAAACACCCAGCATCGCACGCTCCATTGCACGCTGAGCGACCTTAAATTTATGGACCAGTCCAACGGTGAGTGTCCACGTCTCGGCTCCATACGTCATTACGGGCAAGACGCACTGGTCAAAAGCCTTGGTTTTCAGTGATTGTGGGATCGACGACTCGAAGATATGACGAAGCTTCCCATACGCTGCCCAGCCTAAACGAATTCTTCTATCGGCCTCTCGATTGAAGTTGTGGCGGCCGAGTTGAATAGTTTGGCCAAGATAGACGTATTCTTGCACAACTCCGATACTAACACCATTAACGGCCACGGGACTCGGCAGCACATGCATATTATGCATGACTTTGGTCTTATCACTGTTCATTCGGAGTCCCACTCGTCTTGAAGAATTGTCCAAGCCACTCAGCATTTCCTCGATATCTTTGCAACGACTCTGCCAAGACAACAATATCGTCCGCAAATCGCAAGTGTGAGATGTATTGACCGTTAATATTGATTCCCCGTCCGTTCCAATCGAGTGTTTTGAAGACATCTTCCAGTGCATTGGAAACAGTTTCGGAGAAATAATGTCTCCTTGTCTAACCCCACGATGCAAGGGAATTGGTCTTGTGCTCTGTTCTTGTACTTGGACGGTCATCGTAGCGGCTTCGTACAGACATCTCAACACTTGGACATATCGGGAGTCAACCAGGCACCTCTGCATGGCTTCCAGAACAGCCCAGGTCTCGATGGTGTCGAAGGCTTTCTCATAGTCCACATACGCTAGGCAGAGAGGTTGGTTATATTCCTCTGTCTTCTGAATGATTTGCCTTAATGTGTGTATGTGGTCCACGGTGCTGAAGCCTTTTCGAAACCCAGCCTGCTCTACAGGCTGGAAGTCATCAAATTTTTGGGCAAGACGATTTGAAATGACCCTCGAGAACAACTTATACACATGACTCAGGAGTGATATTGGGCGGTAGTTCTTCAGTAGGCTTTTATCTCCTTTTTTGAAGAATAGTACTACCACGCTCCTGCTCCATGCCTCCGGTGTAGTGCCAGTATGTATGACGGAGTTAAATAACTTTGAGAACTCTACCAGTATTGGGATTCCTCCGGCTTTTAGGAGCTCAATTGTAACTCCGTCTTCACCCGGAGCTTTGTTGTTGCTAAGTTGTTCGAGCGCCATTCCAACCTCGCCCAGATCGATGTCGGGAAGCTCGTCCACAAGAACCTGGTGGAATTGAAATTTCTGGTCTTCGATTTCTCGAGTCTTAGGTCTCCTACCTAAAGGACAGCACTCGTTGCGGACGTCACAATAAGCCGATATTGCTGGCCTTCAGGACCTCAGCCCATACTGGGGACAGCACAACGCCCGCGTATAGTCTTCTGCAGGAGTTATCGGGCCCCCTCATATTTGGCAGCAACTGAGCCAAGCACGCGCTGCGCCAGCTTGGGAATCAGACTTCGGAAATGGTGTCCCATCGGCCTTCGAGTGCGAGCTAATGTGGGCTTACATAGAGACCGGTGGAAAAACCACATCAAAGCAAAATAAGGTGATATATCTAGGTGGCACAAAAACCTGTACTGGATGCTAGGGCGAAACTACAAATTATTACTGACCAACAAATTTCTGATATATCAGGCGATAATATTTTGCTTCCGAGAATTATTTGTAGTGACTAAAATACATTCCAAATGAATGGGCATGTCAGCTGTCCATAAAACTACATAAACCGACTCGGAACATTTGATATCTTAGGACTATGATGAGTAGTTCTCCTCGCTAAAGAGCATGATCTCTGATCGTCACTACGCTCGAACATCGCATAGCCCTAGGACTGATTCCGATTCCGATGCCGATTGCCGATCTTACAACAACACAGAAAATAAATCTGTCTTTGTCCATAGTCGATCTTAGTCACGTTTTTACGCGTCTGAGTGTGCTTTATATATAATCGAGAGAAGAAAATAGTAGGAACGTCAACATCTAGGGGGGGGCAGCTGCCCTCCCCTGCCCTACCCTGGGTACGCCCATGCTCGTAATTATGTCGATTACCTACACGCGAATGTTTGCGATTATGTTGAGTTTAGCAACTCTTTCTTTTATCGTAACATGAGATTAGTGGCGATAGCCATAGATGTAGGTGCCACAGAACAGGAGAGGAACTTAAATATTTCAAGAGTTTAAATGATCTGTGATCTTTTTTTTAAGAAACCAAGTTGGAAAATTTCACGTACGGCCTAATAATTGATTGATGCAGTAAATGTAGATTTAATATCTATATTTAGAATTATTTTTAGTTAGCTTTTTAGTTGGCTACAATTCCACAATATCGAGTCGATTTATATATTATTTATTTGTGTATGGTTTTAGTCGGTTTAATTCCGATAAACCAGTCCAACGTAAGTCCTGGTGAAGCTGTTATGCACCATAGAAGTTTACGACGAAAAAATTTACATAATTGTTCAATTTCAGTATTTCACACAAATCAATCATACTAATGTTATACACGCGTTTGTGAGTATGTATGTGAGGATGTTTGTTGCTCTTTCTCGCAAAAACTACTGAATGAATTTTGATAAAACTTTACAATCTTATACATCAGCATAACACATGCACACACACAGGCGTTGCCCGTGGTTATTGTCGTACCGCGGAGTTCAGCTAGTTCAAGATAATTCTCCTGTTCTATTGTATAAATTTCTACGTATTTACTACCGGACAGGTTCGTTATGGTAAATTTTGAGCAGTGTATCAAACAAAGATGTTTAGTTACAAACATAAATCGTCACGGATAAACATCAGAGAATTTACTTTTGCTTTGAAAACATTAAAAATAATGCTTGGATGACCACATAACTGTAGCTATTAGTTCACGGTAAGGTCTGGCTTATTTATGCTTCCTGGTTTAATTTATTCGTTCATATAAATAAAATCAACGTGCATCTATACTCAGTGGTTAGTTGTCTCAATTACGAAGCCAGAGTTCGTGAGGTCAATTCCTGACCAGCACAAACAATTGTGTATTGAACACAATAACTTGTCCTGTGTCTTGATGTAGTTTATGTATAAAGTATATTTATTTGAATACTAGCTGACCCACGCAACCTCGTTTGCGTCTTATAATGCCCGTAGCGTGAATTTTTTTCCCAGTTTTTGAAATATTCTTCATTGGTGCTCCGCTCCTATTGGTAGTAGTAGTTTTCCATATATCATACACTAGCTGACCCACGCAACCGCGTTTGTGTCTCCTATTACCAGCAGCGTGATAATTTTCCCCCGTTTTTGAAATATTCTTCATTGTTGCTCAGCTCCTATTGGTAGTAGCGTGATTATATATAGCCTATAGCCTTCCTCGATAAATGGACTATTCAACACCGAAATAATTTTTCAAATCGGACCAGCGGTTCCTGAGATTAGCGCGTTCAAACAAACAAACTCTTCAGCTTTATTATTAGTATAGATTGGTATAGATTTACTACTTACTACGTACTTACACGTATTTTTGGCAGTCTCATAACGATAACACAAACTATGCTAAGCATAGTTTGTGTTATCGTTGAAACCAAACAGTTGCGAGAGAAATGTGTCTAAACTATTATTGTTATTATCTGCAAACGATGACCGATATACATAAGAATGAATTTAATAAATTATTCATCATAATTAAAGGCATTTGATTGCACGTTCACAATAGTAAAATAGATGTCTTGCCATTAAGTCGCACCGAGTACTTTGGGTACGATTTCCACGTGGGACAAAGTCATTTAACTGTTAAGTTAGTCTCTAGTTTAGGTATACTTTAGGTCAGCACCATGTTAATAGGGACTGTGGCGACTTCCACATATAACACAACAATAAACTACTGCAACGCCATCTACCGAAGATGCACTGAACTACGAAGTAGCGCACTACACGGAGTAACTACAAGTCCTGATTCGCGAAATAAATAGTTCTCGCGCCGATTATCATATATACAGCATCACAACATCAACTGTTGGGCAGTGGCCCGCCAGGCATGATCACCTCGCCTGGTCGGAGGATCCTCCCTTTGTGTTGGTGGTACATGACAGGTACGTTACTCCACAGACTATTCTAATCTTCAATTTTCTTGCTAAGGAGAGGCCTAAGTTCAGCCGTGGGCTATTTAAGACTAATCTTTAAAAAAGATGAATGAAAAACTTATGCAGTACAAATAAGTACGTATATTGTGGAATGGAGTAATTCATAAGAATGTTATCTGACAAACAAGTTTCCTAACCTCGTAATAGTAATGTGTTCTAAGCCTCACAATGAATACCCGCTAATCAATAGGTTTGTTGCTCAAAAAATCGTGACCCTGACTGTATTCACATGTATATGATAATATGACCTATTGTAAGATACGTTTCTGTTTACAGAATATAGCCATACTTTTTTGTGATATTCTATTTACTTGTGTTAATTTTTTTTTTACAGATTATGAAAGTAGTGTAGATCAGTAGACCATTGTTTTTGGGTATAGAGATCTAGACACTATTGTTTGGCTTAAAGGAACCCCGGAATAGGGCCTAGTTAGGGGATATTTGAACCTGGGATAGGGTTAAAATCACATAGGCCGGATCCTTTCCTTAGTAAGACCCTGAGGCCGCCAGAAGGACGCCAATAATAAGAACACATCGTTGTGCTAGAGAACTGCCTTGTGCTTCAGTAAATTGATTTATCTGTCTAAAGTGAACCTATTAAGCCATTATTACGTTCTCTCTAGGTGGTTCTTAATTGAGATCGCAGAACGATCTCCGTCCTCCATAAGCGCAAGCCTGAGAGTAACACATGAGGCCATGTGTCACCCTAACAGAAGCAGGCCCGGGTGATGGCGCGGACGCTGCGGAGCGTGCGCGCCCTGGGGGACAGTAACGGGAACATTGGAGTTCTCACACAGGAGGGGACCATCTACAAAGCGTAGGTGGCCTGAGGTACGTCGGTGTTCCAGGGTTTTCCTTTCTAGGGTGCACCTGGTTCCCCGGCATCTAGTACCCGAGACGGCGTGCGGTTTTGGTCGGTTCGAGTCCGACATGCCACCAGCAGATGGTATACGAGGGGATTTCCGCACAAAAAAAAAGAAAGAAAAAAAAGGTGGTTCTTAATTATTTTAAGAACCTATTATGCATGTCCAGATGGGTTATCATAGGAGTATTTGCAGTGCTGTTAATGTTCTGCATAGATTGCTTCCTCAGTCGACTCTGACTGAACAGGGGTAGTGACACTCCGTATTCTCAATCCACCACCACGCTATCCATATGTATACCAGGCTAGTCCGAATCGCCAACTGACCTCTTTAAACCTGTAACTCAAAGTAAGCCTAGCCTGTTTTTTTTATGTATGGCCCTGCCGAAATGACTCTACTCTGCCTGATGGAAGGCATAAGAATCCAAGAGTGGTGGTCACCATACTCATCGCGAATGCAGACAATGCACCATGGTGACCCACACCATGGTGGCCTTAGCGATGGTTCTGCATCATTGGGCCTCCGGTCTCACACTCACCAACGAAACACGACAGCACGAACGCTGTCATTTTACGTTGATTTTCTGTGCGAGGGTAGTACTGCACCGGTCGAGCCGGCCCTCTCGTGCTGAAATCAGCGTGGCTCTACAACCTTGAGTTTACTTGGATTTTACAATACTATATAAGCCTGGCCTCTTTATAAAGCTTACAATAGTTTGTATTGCAAGACCTTCTGCGCTACCACCAAGAACTGGTGTCGTATTTACATGCCGACATGCATTACCATTAGATCATATTGTTGAGCAAACATTGGCTTGTGTTGGTCAAGGTTTTGCCAACACCATGACACAAAAATGTCAACATGTTGTCACCAGATCGGCAGTCAATATTTATATTAGTAAAAATGTATTGTCTATTTACCCAAGTAAATGGTTCCGTCACTAGAAGTAATATGAATTCAGTTTACAAGAGGGGTAGGGTACCTAACCTTGAAATTAAATTTAGAACAAATACCAATGCGGCGCGAAAAGTTCAATTGTCAGACATGGCTTAAAGTTATTTAAAAGAAAATAAGAGATGTAAGAATGGGCTTACGTCTTTGAGCTCGTACCAAGTACAATATATTTAAGATTACACAGATTTTTAATAAAATATGAAGTAATTTAATTACCATTTCGTTTTTAAAAACAGATAATTTACTTCATAACAGTTATGTCATAAAAATAAACACTAAGTAGTCACTTTCAATTTAAATGCATTTATTTAATTAACTAACTCGAAATTTAATGCAAAATAAACAGCAGCGGAAGAGAGTGTTTCAGAAAACAGTAAAATATCATTAAATTATGTAGCAATTAAATTGTAAAACGTATATAAAGTTATTAAGTAGAATACTCAGCACGACTACAGGATATTATATATTTCGTAATAAAAAAATATTGAATACTTTCCAACAGTTTTGCGTCGAAGAATATAAATACGTGTATGTAGGAACATAGCATGATGGCAGGTAAACATTGAAGGTCGTTGAACTCAATAATAAATCCAGTCAGGATCCTTCTTCCGAAACTTGCCTTATTTTCTATGTCTAACATTTAAAAGCACCTAAAATATTCTTTTTTAGACAGTCTTACTAATTTCACGGAACTGTGCCTATGTTTGTTTTAGTCGATGAAGAATATACTCGTATTATCATAATCGACTAAGAAAACAAGTATGACATTCTCAATTTGGTTCCTTTACGAACCAATTTGGAAAGTTCTTTTAAACCGACCTCAAAAAAGGAGGAGGAACCAAAAAAACATTCGAATTAAGAACAATTCGACTGTTTTTCTATGTTTGTTACCTCAGAACTTTCGACTGGGTGAACCGATTTTGATGATTCTTTTTCTTTTTTCCTTTCGTTAAAATGTTTGTGTTTTTTTCTATTTAGGACGATATACTGCCCATTGGTACTAATTTGAAGAAGTAATAACGTTCCTCAAGTGTTAAAACTGAAGACTGTAGTTTATTAATCTTAAAAAATATATTCTATCACATTCATACAACGCTCCCAAGTCCCAAACTAAGCGGATCTTGTACTATGGGTACTAAGCAACTGATATAAATATGTTTTTTTATGTATATATTATATTTACACATATATTATATTTACAAACTCTGAAACAGATATATTATTATTAGATTCCGAGACCTCAAGCACAGCAGTCGCACACTTAACCACTGCGTCATGGAGGCAGTCAATTAAAATTGAAGTTAAGCTTTTTTGTAAGTACGCCAATTATTTTCAAGGTACGAAGTATCGTGCAAAAAAATCTTGTATTAGATGGGAAGGTAGCACAGTAATGCCACTAGGTAAATAGATGAAAATCGAAGTTTACCGCTTGTTGTATTATTTAGCAAACTTAAAAGTAATGCAAAAACAACACAAAAACGAAGGTAAAGTAAAAACTTCTAACTTCCTCACTAATCTAAATGCGATAGTGATTTTTTACTTGTAACGCTTTCGCGCGTTAACTATTGAACAAATTGTTAGGTACATTTTTTCGTTCACTATATTCATTTTGTATACAATTTGTCAAAAGAACATGGGATCCTGAATTAGTCCTGAAAATGTAAAACTCAAGAAAATAAAGGGAGGGTAAGCAAATTTAATGCAACTGGAAATGCAAGTCGTTAATATTTAGTTTTAAATACCATTTTCAAGGGTCATATACTATACCACGCTATCCAGTAAAGAGAATTGACTTTGATTTGACATTGAAAGAGCATTGGACTATTAGAGCTAATAGTTTGGCTGGTTTCATAATTAGTAAAAAGATGTTTGGGAGAGCGCCAAGTGAGCACATTATAACGATTCGGTATCCGGCCGACGAATAAGTGGGATGAGCTACACGACTGCCTTCAAACTAAATATCGGCAAACTATCGGCTCTTAAAGGTTGTTACTATAAAATAACTTGATTATCTATCTTGTTTATATAAGGTCATACTTCTACCTTATATATTATGTATTAATTATCTTATATGCATGATAAATGTACATTTGTTCTTCTTTGGCAGGAGAAAGTTGTGGGTTAAAGCTCATTGACGTCGTTAGGCGTTCGTGGTGACGTAACGTGGGATCCATTTTATTGTGCGAAAGTAGTGAAGGGTGAAGGGAACTGTTTACTTCCTTTTTGTATTTCGCAAAATACAAAATATACAACAAATTTTTTACGCATCATGATTGTCGTCGTGGACCTAATACGAGTATGTCATAAGAAGGAACCTATCAACGTAATATACATGAATTACGAACAAGCTTTTGGAACAAGATTTCTGCGATAGATTAAGGCTTTCTTGGGCGGATGAAACCTCTTAGAATGCAAGTTAGCCTCATGTGTTTTAACTGGTTATGTCTATATACCGTGCTCCTACCGTGGGAGAGCCACGCTTCGGCATGCATGGGCCGACTCGACCTGAGTGATATCACGGCATCACAGAAAACCGGTGTGAAACAGCGCCTGCACTGTGTTTCACTGAGTAAATGAGCATACCAGAGGCCCATAACTCCAACCCCTCCCCCCATCCCTCTCCCAATCCCCCAAAGGCCGGCAACGAACTTATGATGCCTCTGGTGATGCTTACCATCAGGCGAAACGTCTGCTCGTATATCCCCTATTCCATAAAAAAATATATAGTAATAATATAAAACAAACGTGCCCTTCACATAATTTGTATAGAATGAGGATCAAACCTACGGCCCCGTTTGAGCAGTCAAGAATAGTCAAGATATAAGAGTCAATAACTACTAGATCAAAACCTTAAAATATGTAACAAAATTTTGAAGTTATGTACATAACTCTATTTGGTCTAAGCGTGATATTAGCTATCCTAACGAAGGCACGCCATCAAAATACACATGTATAAAAACCGTGGAAATCGGTAAGATGGTTCCAGTGTTCATCGTGAGTAACAACGTGACACGAGAAATTAATATATAGATAATGAAGGGCTTTGAATACATAATTTAACTCTTAATATAATTAGAAGAAAGTGGCATGAATCATATTTGAGTAGTGAAAGTGTTATTGTTATTCTGCGGTGGTACTTTCATAGTTGGGCATCTCTAATTTTGGATTTTTAGAAACGCCTTTATACGTTCGAGCCATCGTTCAAAATTTAATTCACTAAATCTGCACAAATGCAAGCAAAGTTGAAAATAAATATCTATATATTAATACGTGAGGACTTTGTACAGCTTTTAACGAAAATTATGCGAATGGAGGAATATGAAATTTGGCATATTCAAAGTTTATATGGAGGGTGAGAGCAGAAAGCTAAAAAAAAAAATTTAAGAAATTATGGTTAAAATTTCGATTACTGGGCGACCGGTTGTACATAAGTACTTCATAATCTTCACACACATATAAGTACATCAATAATAAGTAAATCAGACTTATTTTTTATGAAAAAGACAACTCTCGCTCAAGGAACATATCTTATGTCGTTGGGCTCTATACAAATATAGCAGTGTTCTCTGTATTGATCGAACCTAAAACACTCACCACAGTAGAAGGAGAGCTGGATGACCGTACTTAAAGCACTACGCCATCAACATAGATTAGTGCTAGATAATAGGTATACAACCTACATTATTCATGTAGTTAGTTGCATAACCCTATAATCATACTTTATTAAAATTACACTAAGTTTTCTCGTCATAAAGCTAGCGTGATCTTGCACTTGTATCGCTAATAAATTTGTTATGACTCGCCACCGGTGTTCTAGATACCAACCACACTGAGCTGTTACATCGATTTGAATATTCATTGATTTGTAAAATCGATTTGCTTTTCATCGATATGTATGGGAGGTTATAAAGTAACGAATTGCTCTAGTCGATTCGATTTAACTGTGTTTATGATTCAACTTTGTTTGTTTTATTATTGATTTCTAAACGATGCCGTCGATCGTCGTACATGTTTATTACGTTACTTTACTTGGCAGACACATCAGTCGTCTGGCACCCAGGTGTTCAATTATACTTTAAATTATGGGTGAGCATTAATGCCTAGGTACATAATAAGTAAACAACCTGGAATTTTATAAATGACTGGCTGCTGCGATAGACTTCGTTCTGTCCAAAGCTAGCCTATAGCAATCCAATAGAAAAATAAATAAGTATTGTATTTAAAATGATCTTCGCAGTTTTTACGTTTTTTCTCTCCACAAGATCCTTCCTTTACCTGAACGCAAATTAAAAAAAAAATAACTGAATTTGTTGCGCGGTTCTCGAGTTTTGCGTTTATCAACACATTTGGCGATTAATTGTTATTTATCTAGATAAACTGGTAAATAAACCTCTTTCTATCGCAGTCGGGTTAACCAACATGACAAAAAATTAAATCCAAAACAGGAAAGAGACTACATGGGGCTAGAGTTTTCTATTCAACTGGTTCTACACACAAATATTTATCACTTACAAAAGTATACTAATGGACAATGGACTAAGTCCTTATCTGTGGTTCATCGTCATCTTCTTTTCATCTTTTTTTTAAAGACGATTTCCGAACCAAGTTATATATGAAACTTTACAAACATCATTGATATGATCATCACAAGGAATACCCAAAGATAAAATGTAGGTAAAGAGACCAGACGTAGAATGGCAATTTGTGGATCACAAAATGTATTGTCCCATGTGGCATCGTAATGTGGAACCGCCCAGGTGACCGCTTAAAGCTTCACAGCATCCATGCAGTAATTTGAAACAGGGAACCACATAAATGATTTCACCTGCATGCGAGTGCAGCTTTTCTAGTGTCTATAAATAAATAAACAAAATATATCGTTGACATCAGATCCAGTTTACCGCGAACGGTTGTTTATTTGCATTTTGCTTTATAAAAGTGGTCATACGACCTCTGTAGAGGTCCTCGCTTGAGGACAACGTCCCCAGAATGTCTAGGTCGTGTGGCAAGCCTGTGCTTGCATCAATACATGTTTTAATACGTCTGTGGGTAGTACCGAGGACTTATATTATGGGTGTGAATGATATTGATGGAAATTACTTGGAATTAATCGAATTGGTATTGTTGGAGGTATTTTAAGATAGAATGCAATATTGTTGTTTTGATACAAGCCTTTGTTTTGAATTACATAAAATTACGAATATGAAGTTATGTTATTTTCACGTAGGTAATTAAAAAAAGTACAGACTGCGTGACACATGTACCTTGTTTTGATTTTAGTACTCTTACAAAAACTTTTTTTATTATTATTACTGGAATTCCATAGTTTAAATGAAAGAATGTTGAATGATCTGTTTTGTAGGTTCAAGAATTTATCTGTACATTGATTTTTATGGATAGATGATTGACCCATAGACAGCCCTGCCTATTCTAGTTTATGATGGGGTGATATTATGATATTTTGATTCATTCTAGAGAGTTATACAAATTTAGAAACTGGTAATCAAGGAATGGTGTGCCTAGAAAGCTATATATTAATAGTATCTTGCTACTGGTGTAACTTGTAATAGCTGACCCGCGGAACTTCATGTGCGTCTGTCTATAGCAATACATTTTCCCTTCTTTTGTGGCATTTGGTAGTCATACAACGATGTAAGATAACTTATTATAACCTTTTTTAATATATGGGCTAGTCAACACTAAAGCTAGTCATACACGGTAGTGTACCTAACAGGTTGAATAAAGTTACAAATGTCAGGTAAGCTTAAATTGAGTAGACAACATAACGGCAGTTTACCCGTAAAGTTGAACTATACAGGCAAAGCTGTCAGGTATATCCTAATGTACAAGTCCTCATAAAAAAATCTATTTGAACTAGAAGTTTTTGAGATTAGCGCGTTCTACAAAATAAAATCTCAAGATTTATAATAATGGTATATGTTTTATTTAATAATTTATCAGATGTCGTAACAATAACAGTTGTTATGTAACAAGAAATATAATAAAAATGAATGAATTAATTTATATTTTATTTAGATATGAGGTCTCCGACTGTTCTATATTTGCCTTTTTTTCATTTAAATTCACATATAATTCATATAAATTACATTTTTAAACATACATACAAAAATAAATACATTTAAAAACATAAAAAATAGTAGACCACCGACTTCGGGTACAGGGACCAAGAAACCGGTGGTTAGAGCTCCAAACCTTGAACCTTGCCTTTTTAATATTATTTTTTTATTGTATAAGGGGCAAACGAGCAGACATATCGTCTGATGGTAAGCGATTACCGCCGCCCATGGAAACCCGCAACACCAGAGGCGTTACAAATGCGTTGCCTTTTAAGAAGGAGTACGCTCTTTTCTTGAAGGTTGGTTTTATTTACTATAGTTTCATGAAATTCATAAAAGTTTAATCTCATATTAGGACCACATGCTTTTCTCAAATTTACTATTTGAAAGAAAAATCTATCTTCTTCAATGTTATACTGGAATAGTGTTATTAATTTTATTCATAATCTCTATTTTCCTTGACAACGGCATTACGCGTAAACGGATTGCCCGATATAGATGAAATTTGAGTCCCGGGCAAAACATATCTTACTTTTTATTAGAGTTATTTTATTACGAGGTGAAATGGGGGTGGAAGTTTGTATAGGGAAATCAATAACAGCAAAAGCTATTTGTAATACAAACATATTATTATATTAAAGTTCATGCTAAAACATACTGCTTGAAATGTAGATATTAGATAGAGTACCTACCTAATACATACAATTCTATAAACGATTTTCACGTTTTTTTAAATGCGTGTTTTGCTGATGTGCCTAAAATAGGATAGTTAACATTATGTTAGACTTAGACCATGAGCATAATTGAAAAGACATAAATAATAAATAAATAAATATTCCGGACATCTAACACACATGCAGTTGAAGCTGCGTGAGTCAGTTGGTTTATTTACAAAGCCTTCGTCCATAGACTAGCATTCGTTTGTATCAAATTATATTTTTTTTGCGTAGTAACAATTACTTTCTAAAGAAGGTAAGAGTTGTGAATGAATGATTTTATATTATTTAATATCATGCTGTCTTAACATTGTAATGACCATAGACCAGTAGGCAAAATGATTAGCGCTAAAATATGGCAAAATACTCATATTTAAAAAAAAAAAATATGTATGTTTTATATGATTAGTCTTTTGTAAAATATTAACTACATTCAACGTTTTCAATTTTACTATTTTTCAACCTGAGTAGGGATCTATTGGCCTGTAGTACAATCTATTTCAGATGTTCACAGCGCGCAGATCTCAATTGATGAATTTAATAAATCCACTACCCACGAAATCTGACCGGTCCCGGCATGTAGTATCCCGTGAATTCTATTTTTTTAACGATATTTCCCTCACTAGGAATATTCTAGTATTGCGTGGGACTATACAAACATACAATACATGAAACCCTTACGCTCAAGGTATCATGAAGGTGAACCCACAACACTTAGTGCAGTAGAAAGCGGTGAGGTGACCGCTTAAACCTATCTTCGCTTAAACTATCTGCAATCAGCAGGATATCCAACTCTAGTACTTACATCAAATGGGAATCCAACCTCGTGATAAAAAAAAGGATAAAATAGTCATAAACTTTTTATTCCCAATTTACTAACACACAAATAAAATGTGTGAGTAATTTCATTGTGACAAATTCAACATCGCAACACGTTGCACGAATTTTAATGGCTGTTTGTGATTGTGTTGAGATTATTGTCGTAATCTCACACGCGCCAGATAAACCCATTCAGACGATAATTGTCACAAATGAGATTTGTCTGAATACAACGTGAAGTGTAGAGTGGAAATTTAAATTTACAAAAGTTTCGTTTCGTTTTGAATGTAATATTGTTTTATTTCACTGGTCCGTGTAGAATACGAAGTGTTACAACCCCTTTTCATACCTAAAGACTGCGACTAAGGAAGCAAACTACGCAGGACAACATTTTTTTATTAATAGGGGCAAACGAGCAGACGCATCACCTGATGGTAAGCGATTACCGCCGCCCATGGACACCCGTAACACCAAAAGCGTCACAAGTGTGTTCCTGACCTTTGGGGGATGATGAGAGGGAATGGGAGAGGGGTTGGGGTATGGGCCTCCGGTATCCTCACTCACTCGGTGAAACACAGCGCAAGCGCTATTTCACACCGGTTTTATGTGAGGCCGTGGTATCACTCCGGTCGAGCCGGCCCATTCATACCGAAGTGTGGCTCTCCCACGGAAATCTTCCCTCCCTCCCACATCATAGCAAAGAGAAAAGTAACTTGAAACTAGCCCACGTGGTGTAGAAGGCTAAAACCTTCTTTCTGAATTGAGTCACATGTACGCAGTGGACTACTAAAGTCTTTTGATGATGCTTATTTAAACTACGACCATAAAATCCACAGATCCTTGTTAAGTCTTTGCGTATAAAACATATTTTCATAGTAATGTTTTATTAAGCAATTTTACAGATCGTTAGACTGTCCCTTTTCAGATGGTATGACTGCATAGTGCGTGTTCAAACAAAAATGTATGATTTCGTTAGACATTGAATTTTTTATAATTTTATTTTCTTCTCACATTAAATTTCCTGCAAGGACGTCATACACAATCTAAATAAAGCAATTTGATGATTTGATTGTGTTTCACAAGAACAGTTAGTGGCTGTCAGATCCGGTGGCTGTAATAGTACCTTCTAAAACATATACTTGATAGAGCCGTGATTACACCATGAAATCGTGACGATAGTCAATCGAAACGACCTTCAATTCAAGCACCTACTTTCAGAGCAAATGCTTGGAACACAAGGAAAAATTCCATCAGGTTCAAAGTTTTTAAAGTTGTTATAGTATCCTGACACAATGCGCTCTAGCATGGTAAAAAGCATAGATTAAGCGTGATGTGTATTGTGTCAAAATTTGAGCTATATCGTTCCAGAACTTTTGGTTTTTTTAAGAGTATACAAACCAACATAACAATTTCATGTAAAATAAATACATATATAGATTTCTTACTAAATGCTGTTTTATATCTGAATTGCCTGTATTTAGAAAAGGTTTCATTTGGATCTGAACACAGACGAACTCTGTGTAAGATTGTGGGCGCGTTAATTCCCGATGTAAAATGTAATAACTCAAGTAAAAATGTGGATAACTAGACCAGTATCCAGTAAAATGCGGTCATGTTATATTTTCCAGGGTCGTCAAAAATATTGAATTAATTATGGTTAGCACTCTTTACTTAGCGATGTTTATCTAGCTACCTATCAGTCATGAAATCATAGCTTATTCTGCTATAACAAAAATAAAATGTCAAGGATAGAAAACTAAGTAACGATATTATACTATACCTACAAATAAATATATATTTGACTTGTCAAAGTCAGGTATGTTTTTATCTTAATTTTATATAATATTTAAGTTCTAAAGATAAAGATGCTAATCAAATAAGTTTTAACGGCTGTAAGATTGTTCAAAATTAATATTATGACCAGAGACGAAAACAATGATTTCCTCAACTAAATACCTCGACTACCTTTCGTACTTGTTATTAAGGGATTGCAGGCAATCAAATATATAATCTAAATTAAAAAAATTCGAATATACATCATCAAAAGCATTGACATATTATTTTATAGACAAACCTCTGGAAAGCTACTTTACTAAGAATTTCCATCCAACTTTCCATACAGGCTGTTTTAGACTAAGTCAGAAAATAAACATAAATAGCTAAAACCGGACTCACAGTTGCTGTTAGCCCCTCCAAATCGACGGCGCGAGACAAACTTGCGAGTAGCAGGCAAGCGCTCACTACGCCGCGCGTCGCCACTCAAAGATGGCCGCTGCACACGATTTTCAATCTCGTTTTTCTCAACAATTTTCGGTAATTCTTTTCGTAGTTTAAATTTGGAGTTCCCGCGTCTTGTGTACTTATTTGTTGTGGTATCAGTGTTGTCTATGGGTGTCGTCTCCGTGACCTCTGGTGGAGCTGTAGCTTTGGTGCGACGAAGGAAATTGCGCTTTACGGCCTGAGGACAAAAATTACGGTTAGTAAAACTTTATTATACTACAGAAAACATCTTTCAGAGGATGTAAAGTTTCTCTTTTAATGATTTACGTAAAAGTAATACTGTTTATATAACTAAAAGCGTAGAAACTTGCTGCTGAAGTTTAAAATCATCAAAATACAAGATTCCGCCAAATGTTTATTGTGAACTTTGAATTGCGCAATATCTAAACAGGTGAATGCACTGTAGAAAATTATCGGTAAATGATTTATAAGCTAACGTAGGTCTATATAAAGAAATAAAATAAGCAATAGATTTTATCGATGTAGTTTTATAATGACGAGAGTCTAACAATACGCTTCGTATTTGCTAAAGTATTAACTTAGGTATATTTAGCTACTAGAATTACAGTCACGGCATTTGTTTGCGGTTTTTATATTATTTTAAATGTAACGTGCCTATTTGTAGGTTCTTTTGCGGTCACAATTTACTGAAGTGGAAAATATACTTGAGAATTGTCACATATTATATTCTTTATAATGTGTTAATGACGGAATTTAAACTTTGCGAAAATGTGGCAATATATTAATATTTCTTAAGTATTAAAATTTCGTAGAAAGATGTGTTTGGTCTTAAAATGAAGTAGGAAAGAAATCAATTACAGCCTTGCATGTTTTTATACAGATAATGTATTTGTAACCCTGGAATTATTTAGAACGCCAGTTGTAATTTATTTGGGATTTTTATGCATTATTTATTATTGACTCAATGAGGTTGTGAGAAGCCTAGTAGGTACTTTTTCTTAATTTACATATTCTAAAACATTTATGCAAACATCTATAAAAAATATAAACATGATAAAACACATGATGGAAATCATGTGTTTTATCATGTTTATATTTTTTATAGAATTTAATTTAAAACGATGTTAGTTATTGGTTCCGATTATTGAGAGAATAACGAGTCCTCTTCAGTTAATTTTGTTAGCTTAGAAGTTTATCAATCATTGATTTTATGCTTTTACATATATAATAGGAAAAAATAATATATGTGATGACACACGTAGATTGATTTGGCCGCCATTACAAATTTTTTTAATTCTGCTTAAATATTTTGGCTTTCTGCTGCTTCTGTATTTAAATTTTAAACTTTTTCTGTATTTTCTAAATTTCATGTTTATTTAGCTGTTCCAGGTGATTCTATCCATTATAAAAACTGGAATTATTATTATAGAAACCGGATTACAATCGATCCAAAATACTTTTGCATTTATCATATTAATGGAATATAAAGCTATAAAATTTATTCGTAACCGGTAAAATTCAAATGAAAACGGTTAAAAACTTGTTATTTATAGGCAGAATAATGCTAAACTTGTTTTCTCCTCATTTTAAAATGATTACGTAAATGTAGATAATTTAAATTTTATATTCGAATTCTTGTTTTTTTTTTTGTTTATGGTATGGAGGGTAGAGATAGTTTATGGTTAAATATTAAATAAAAAAAAACAACAGCTATGGAATCTCATAGGTACTTATAATTGTATATAACTTAATATTATTTATTCTAAAACATACATTCTAGGTTATTTAAACAGTATTTGTTTTTCAAAAATTTAGTTTTTTTTGTATTCGTTTAAATATTTTTAATAAATAAAGATGACTTGGAGTCTAATTTGTACTATTTTGAGTTTTCTGTTTCCTTTGATAACATCCAGTATTTATAGAGCTGTAATAGTACAAATTTATACTAGAATATTTAAATAATATGTTTGTTCAACTTTTTGTGTAGTCATTTTTACATAACTTACATTATTTATAAATTCTAGTTTTTCGCACTTCTTTATTTCAATGATAAGTATTCTAAATATAATGTTTCTCCGTCCGCCATATTTGCTTAAAAAGGAGTAAAGAATTGTGTCACGTGGCAAGTATCTATAAATTACTTTGCAATTAATACGATTCTTGACTCTAAAATTCGAATCATAAAGATCAATCTTTAAACTCAGTGCAATAAAGCATGTACAAACTTAACCTACTCTATTCATTCATTCATGAGGAGTCTCGTTCATAAAAGCTTCGTACATTGAAATGGTTTTACATAACGTGAAACCAATATTTTATTGGTAAATTTTTGGATAATACCTCTCAGAGTGTTTCAACACGTGCGTGGCACGGTCTGTTGGCGCGCAAATTGTGCGTGACTGAGTGCTTTGTGATCAGAAAAGCGATTAGGGAGTTTCTTTTAATTAGCCTTTAAAATTACTTAACAGTTTACGATAAACCTATTGACTAAATTATTAAAACGTCAATGTCAAATATTATATTAATATCATAACTAACAGTTAACTTTGTTGTAATGCTATTTGCAAAATTTATAAACATGTAACTCACGAATTATAATAATAAAACAAAATGAACACCTCTTTAAAATACATAAAACCAAAAGTTATAACCCGACACATCGCTTTATAGGTGTCAGATTACTTAATTGTAACATGTATAAAAGTATATCTTTTTTCAATAAATGAAATATTAATGCCTAATCTTATTCCTTTGACACACGAAATAACTAAAAAAAGAAAATCGTCGACACAAAAACCAAAGTCAAACAAAAAATAAATCGATTCGATTAGTCGTAGTAGATTAGTCGATCATAAAATGACATTAACGGTTTTTTTTTAAGAATTATAGTAACAGGAGTACCTAGTTATATTTCTACTATTTTTGTAAAACTCACTATATAAGGCTAATTGTTAAACATTAGAGTATGATGCGGCAGTCATTATCGGCTAACTGTGCTAATTAGGAGATAATAATAAGAAGTTTTAAAGCTAACATTTGGAATTTAAAGCTGGGTTTCGCAATGTTTTTTCATAGTTGGCACAGTAGTATGTGAATATCATGCCTTTAACAGTCCACTAATGAATATTGGCCTCTTCTTATAAAGGAGGATTTCGTTTATTATACCATGATGTCCAGATGTGCTGTTAGGTTTGCTTTTTTTATGGATTAGATGGCAAACGAGCAGACGTATCACCTGATGGTAACCCATTACCGCCGAACACCGGCGTAACAGGTGCGTTGCCGGCCTTTGGGGGGATGGGAGGAGGGGTAGGGGTATTGGCTTCCGTTATCCTCACTCACTCGGTAAAACACAGCGCAAGCGCTATTTCACACCGGTTTTCTGTGAGGCCGTGGAATCTCTCCGGTCGAACCGGTCCATTCATGCCGAAGCGTGGCTCTCCCACGGTAAAAAGTTAAATTATT
Organism: Spilarctia lutea; assembly: GCA_916048165.1. Taxonomy (NCBI): domain Eukaryota; kingdom Metazoa; phylum Arthropoda; class Insecta; order Lepidoptera; family Erebidae; genus Spilarctia; species Spilarctia lutea. The sequence continues at coordinate 2,309,494 of OU696480.1, forward strand.
CTTTTCCTTCCAGTACTTTTGTCTTGTGTACTTTACATAAAGGTATGAATAGCGTGGGTTTTGAGTCTTAATATGACTCCATATGGAAAATGTGATGTGATATTAACGTTGCTAATATTTAAATATCGAAGTTGTGATATATTACTGGACTCGTGTACCGCATTGTATTCTTATTCGTCACCGACTCACCTCACCTAACATGTATCATGCCTCATGGTTTATAAATGCAACATATTATGTAACACAGAATAAGGGCCTCTTAGCATGCTTATTTTGTAAGATTATAAATGAATAGTACTAAAGATGTAGTTTGAAGGTGTTTGTGACTCAGTTGTGACCGAGTAGGTAAGGTTTCACTTAAAACCTTCTTTGGATTTTATATGTTTTCGTTATTTTGTTTCACCAATAAATGATACACATTTATCTATAGTTATAAATTCGAATGTAAGTTTGTTTGTTACGCTTTCACGCGAAATCTACTTAACCGATCATCATAAAACATTATGTTACACATATTATTGGAGGTATAAGAAGTAACATAGGATACTTTTATTAAATGCGAGCGAAGCCGCGGGCGAATTGTCCTGCTTTGTGTCTTTGTGTTCATCCAATCATAAGATCCTGCAGTCATCATCACACATATAGTTCATCCAGCTTATCCAATCACAGCTAATATTTGCGCATTAAGCTCAAGTTTAGAGATGACTTTGTGTTTAAATGTCCACAATGTAATTAAGTTTTGAATGTTTTGGTTTAGTTTCACAGAGTAGTACGACTTGAACTATATACATATTCAAGTTCCGAAGTTCTTATTGGTTGTAATGAATAAATTATTGATGTAATTAAAGCACATCAAAGGTATTAAGAACGCATAGAATCGTTAAAGTTTTGCTTCTTCATCTAAAGATTAAGTTTATAGTTGTAAAGGAAGTGATTAATATTTTATAGAGAAACACACGCCAGGCACACATTAGTACAAATATTCATAAAACGTATGATAATATTAAATATAATATATTCTACTAAACGAAAGTTTTGAATAGCATTAAATTAAAGAGAAAAATGACATTCAAAATGTTTCCTTTCATAATTAAACGCAAAACGTGTATTTTTAAAATCGTCAATTTTATGTAATATATCGTAACCCTTATATCGTGACCAGTTCTTTAAATTTAATACCTCTTAATATACGTAACCAAAGTATTAAAATATATATTTTAACGTAAATAATACGCGATTTTTATCGATAAACTGCTTTAACCAGTTTAGTAGGCCTTTTCACGTTTTTATTTTATATATCCGAGTAGTTTAAAGACTAAAACCAGATTTATTAATGTTATAAATATAAGTGGATGTAGATTAAAAATTTCAAATATGTAAGTAGTTCTATAAGTAACTCTTTTATTTGTTTAACGAACGTAAAGAATAACTTTTACAAAGAAAACTATTAAATTAAGAAAATATATGTATAATATATTTCTAATTTTGACACAATAATTTTATATCTGTCTCTATTATGAAAATGTACTTTATTTTGTGTGCAATAGGTACATGCCAAATTGTAGTACTAATCCGTGTTTGTTTTTTCTTACCATATATACCTATTCATAAATTGAGTACCAGATCCTGATTCATACACCTCACTAAAGCCGCTTATCGGAATTTTAAATGAGACTTCAAGATAAGAATCCTATTGGTAACCAAAGCTAGTAGCAATTACAAAACGATTTAAAATCTATAGTACGATCATCATTACTCGATCACCTTGAGCGTGTCTGTAAGCGATTATAACGATCACAGATTATAAAACATCCCACACTGGTCCACCTACATGCCTTGTAGAAGGCTGTTTGTTTTTCGCATACCATAAATTTTGGGTCAAGTATTATTTAGAACGCCAGTTGTAATTTATTTGGGATTTTTATGCATTATTTATTATTGACTCAATGAGGTTGTGAGAAGCCTAGTAGGTACTTTTTCTTAATTTACATATTCTAAAACATTTATGCAAACATCTATAAAAAATATAAACATGATAAAACACATGATGGAAATCATGTGTTTTATCATGTTTATATTTTTTATAGAATTTAATTTAAAACGATGTTAGTTATTGGTTCCGATTATTGAGAGAATAACGAGTCCTCTTCAGTTAATTTTGTTAGCTTAGAAGTTTATCAATCATTGATTTTATGCTTTTACATATATAATAGGAAAAAATAATATATGTGATGACACACGTAGATTGATTTGGCCGCCATTACAAATTTTTTTAATTCTGCTTAAATATTTTGGCTTTCTGCTGCTTCTGTATTTAAATTTTAAACTTTTTCTGTATTTTCTAAATTTCATGTTTATTTAGCTGTTCCAGGTGATTCTATCCATTATAAAAACTGGAATTATTATTATAGAAACCGGATTACAATCGATCCAAAATACTTTTGCATTTATCATATTAATGGAATATAAAGCTATAAAATTTATTCGTAACCGGTAAAATTCAAATGAAAACGGTTAAAAACTTGTTATTTATAGGCAGAATAATGCTAAACTTGTTTTCTCCTCATTTTAAAATGATTACGTAAATGTAGATAATTTAAATTTTATATTCGAATTCTTGTTTTTTTTTTTGTTTATGGTATGGAGGGTAGAGATAGTTTATGGTTAAATATTAAATAAAAAAAAACAACAGCTATGGAATCTCATAGGTACTTATAATTGTATATAACTTAATATTATTTATTCTAAAACATACATTCTAGGTTATTTAAACAGTATTTGTTTTTCAAAAATTTAGTTTTTTTTGTATTCGTTTAAATATTTTTAATAAATAAAGATGACTTGGAGTCTAATTTGTACTATTTTGAGTTTTCTGTTTCCTTTGATAACATCCAGTATTTATAGAGCTGTAATAGTACAAATTTATACTAGAATATTTAAATAATATGTTTGTTCAACTTTTTGTGTAGTCATTTTTACATAACTTACATTATTTATAAATTCTAGTTTTTCGCACTTCTTTATTTCAATGATAAGTATTCTAAATATAATGTTTCTCCGTCCGCCATATTTGCTTAAAAAGGAGTAAAGAATTGTGTCACGTGGCAAGTATCTATAAATTACTTTGCAATTAATACGATTCTTGACTCTAAAATTCGAATCATAAAGATCAATCTTTAAACTCAGTGCAATAAAGCATGTACAAACTTAACCTACTCTATTCATTCATTCATGAGGAGTCTCGTTCATAAAAGCTTCGTACATTGAAATGGTTTTACATAACGTGAAACCAATATTTTATTGGTAAATTTTTGGATAATACCTCTCAGAGTGTTTCAACACGTGCGTGGCACGGTCTGTTGGCGCGCAAATTGTGCGTGACTGAGTGCTTTGTGATCAGAAAAGCGATTAGGGAGTTTCTTTTAATTAGCCTTTAAAATTACTTAACAGTTTACGATAAACCTATTGACTAAATTATTAAAACGTCAATGTCAAATATTATATTAATATCATAACTAACAGTTAACTTTGTTGTAATGCTATTTGCAAAATTTATAAACATGTAACTCACGAATTATAATAATAAAACAAAATGAACACCTCTTTAAAATACATAAAACCAAAAGTTATAACCCGACACATCGCTTTATAGGTGTCAGATTACTTAATTGTAACATGTATAAAAGTATATCTTTTTTCAATAAATGAAATATTAATGCCTAATCTTATTCCTTTGACACACGAAATAACTAAAAAAAGAAAATCGTCGACACAAAAACCAAAGTCAAACAAAAAATAAATCGATTCGATTAGTCGTAGTAGATTAGTCGATCATAAAATGACATTAACGGTTTTTTTTTAAGAATTATAGTAACAGGAGTACCTAGTTATATTTCTACTATTTTTGTAAAACTCACTATATAAGGCTAATTGTTAAACATTAGAGTATGATGCGGCAGTCATTATCGGCTAACTGTGCTAATTAGGAGATAATAATAAGAAGTTTTAAAGCTAACATTTGGAATTTAAAGCTGGGTTTCGCAATGTTTTTTCATAGTTGGCACAGTAGTATGTGAATATCATGCCTTTAACAGTCCACTAATGAATATTGGCCTCTTCTTATAAAGGAGGATTTCGTTTATTATACCATGATGTCCAGATGTGCTGTTAGGTTTGCTTTTTTTATGGATTAGATGGCAAACGAGCAGACGTATCACCTGATGGTAACCCATTACCGCCGAACACCGGCGTAACAGGTGCGTTGCCGGCCTTTGGGGGGATGGGAGGAGGGGTAGGGGTATTGGCTTCCGTTATCCTCACTCACTCGGTAAAACACAGCGCAAGCGCTATTTCACACCGGTTTTCTGTGAGGCCGTGGAATCTCTCCGGTCGAACCGGTCCATTCATGCCGAAGCGTGGCTCTCCCACGGTAAAAAGTTAAATTATTCTTTTCCTTCCAGTACTTTTGTCTTGTGTACTTTACATAAAGGTATGAATAGCGTGGGTTTTGAGTCTTAATATGACTCCATATGGAAAATGTGATGTGATATTAACGTTGCTAATATTTAAATATCGAAGTTGTGATATATTACTGGACTCGTGTACCGCATTGTATTCTTATTCGTCACCGACTCACCTCACCTAACATGTATCATGCCTCATGGTTTATAAATGCAACATATTATGTAACACAGAATAAGGGCCTCTTAGCATGCTTATTTTGTAAGATTATAAATGAATAGTACTAAAGATGTAGTTTGAAGGTGTTTGTGACTCAGTTGTGACCGAGTAGGTAAGGTTTCACTTAAAACCTTCTTTGGATTTTATATGTTTTCGTTATTTTGTTTCACCAATAAATGATACACATTTATCTATAGTTATAAATTCGAATGTAAGTTTGTTTGTTACGCTTTCACGCGAAATCTACTTAACCGATCATCATAAAACATTATGTTACACATATTATTGGAGGTATAAGAAGTAACATAGGATACTTTTATTAAATGCGAGCGAAGCCGCGGGCGAATTGTCCTGCTTTGTGTCTTTGTGTTCATCCAATCATAAGATCCTGCAGTCATCATCACACATATAGTTCATCCAGCTTATCCAATCACAGCTAATATTTGCGCATTAAGCTCAAGTTTAGAGATGACTTTGTGTTTAAATGTCCACAATGTAATTAAGTTTTGAATGTTTTGGTTTAGTTTCACAGAGTAGTACGACTTGAACTATATACATATTCAAGTTCCGAAGTTCTTATTGGTTGTAATGAATAAATTATTGATGTAATTAAAGCACATCAAAGGTATTAAGAACGCATAGAATCGTTAAAGTTTTGCTTCTTCATCTAAAGATTAAGTTTATAGTTGTAAAGGAAGTGATTAATATTTTATAGAGAAACACACGCCAGGCACACATTAGTACAAATATTCATAAAACGTATGATAATATTAAATATAATATATTCTACTAAACGAAAGTTTTGAATAGCATTAAATTAAAGAGAAAAATGACATTCAAAATGTTTCCTTTCATAATTAAACGCAAAACGTGTATTTTTAAAATCGTCAATTTTATGTAATATATCGTAACCCTTATATCGTGACCAGTTCTTTAAATTTAATACCTCTTAATATACGTAACCAAAGTATTAAAATATATATTTTAACGTAAATAATACGCGATTTTTATCGATAAACTGCTTTAACCAGTTTAGTAGGCCTTTTCACGTTTTTATTTTATATATCCGAGTAGTTTAAAGACTAAAACCAGATTTATTAATGTTATAAATATAAGTGGATGTAGATTAAAAATTTCAAATATGTAAGTAGTTCTATAAGTAACTCTTTTATTTGTTTAACGAACGTAAAGAATAACTTTTACAAAGAAAACTATTAAATTAAGAAAATATATGTATAATATATTTCTAATTTTGACACAATAATTTTATATCTGTCTCTATTATGAAAATGTACTTTATTTTGTGTGCAATAGGTACATGCCAAATTGTAGTACTAATCCGTGTTTGTTTTTTCTTACCATATATACCTATTCATAAATTGAGTACCAGATCCTGATTCATACACCTCACTAAAGCCGCTTATCGGAATTTTAAATGAGACTTCAAGATAAGAATCCTATTGGTAACCAAAGCTAGTAGCAATTACAAAACGATTTAAAATCTATAGTACGATCATCATTACTCGATCACCTTGAGCGTGTCTGTAAGCGATTATAACGATCACAGATTATAAAACATCCCACACTGGTCCACCTACATGCCTTGTAGAAGGCTGTTTGTTTTTCGCATACCATAAATTTTGGGTCAAGTATTATTTTAAAAAGATTTCTGTCGGAATATAAATGCTGCCTTTAGTTTTTAAGAATTAAATAAAAAGAGAACTTACAAAATTACCCGCGCTTATAATTAATTGTCATTCCGATATAATTTATCTATGCTTTTATTGCTTTTTTATGATTTATATTACTGTCGGAATATGAATGAACTCTTTGCCTTTTTATCAACTCAATAAAAAAACGCATTTACCGCGCATTATGTTTACTTGTCATACTGATTTAAATTGAAATTGGATAGTATTATTGGCTTACAATGTTTTAAAACAATACAAATCTAGATCTGGTTATGTTAAGTAGACTTGGTAGGTACCAAGTTCTGACCTAATTGCCTACTTCTCAGGCAGTTTATAAATATTTCACATTGTAAGGACGCCTATGTAACAGATTATTTTAAGTCGCTTGTATGTAAATAATACAATGCGAACAATTATTCAATCAGTACCGGTTTTCAAGTATGTTTACGAGTTGTGAAGTATTTATACTTTTTTATTATGAGTACCTACTATTTTAAAGAATAGATATTGTGTGAGATCTGGGGTTTGTACACTTTGACTGATTGTCTTGCAATTTAGCGATAAGTGATGTTTCAGGACAGACATTTTTACTTTATCAAATCTTCCGAAAATTTGTTTTCTTTTATTACTTTTTCACTTATGGTACTGGGAGCATATTAAAATAAATAGACGTCTTTTTATTACATGTCCTATTTTAATAATACTATTAATTAATTTTAAGTTACTTATCTAGAACTGTTTTAATTATGGTTAAAGTTTTTTTTTAAAATCTTTAACGTCGCTCGTTTAGAAACTATAATTATTATATTCATTAAACTATTATATGAAAATAACAGCTATAATTGACCCATAATTAATGAATTGGATGAATTTATTATCCAATTTTAAAATAACATTGAAAACGTTTCATGTCAGGAATAAAAAAAACACGGAAGCCATTTTGGATTTAATTTGATTGTATTTCTGACCTATTATTGCGTGTTGTTGCGAGTCCTTTAGGTGGTATGTTTAAAGTTCTGGGTGCCCTTGTACTACCGTAATAGGTATGAAGATTGTATGAATCATGGCCAACGAGAATCATAATTATATGGAGATATTTCATATACTTAATGAAGTGTACTTCGTATGAAGTTTATTACAAGACGGTATAAAGATTTCCAACTGTTGTGTGTGTGTGTGTAGTAGTAATAACGGTTTTCATTAAACAATATTTATTCATAAAACTATCAGGCAAAGAAATTTAAATTTTGTAGAAGTAAATTTTGAGTTCAAAATTGATCACAAAATATAGAATAAATTGTTTCAGTTTAATGCTTTAAATTGTACGAATTCGAAACCATTAAATTTAAATATTCACAAATAAAATAATAATAATAATAAATATTCCGGACATCTTACACACAACGCCATCTAGTCCCAAGCTAAGCAGAGCTTGTGTTATGGGTACTAGACAACTGATATAAATACTTATATACTTTTTTTTGTAAATACATACATATTATACATAGAAAACACCCAAACTCCGAAACAAATATTTGCAGATCATACAAACATTTAGTCCGACCCGGGAATCGAACCCGAGACCTCAAGCTTAGCAGTCGCATACGCTACCACTAGGTCACCGAGGCAGACAAAAATTGCTAAAGTGGGATTTATACTTTATTCTAGTATGCGGAATATATTATATCTAACTTTCCGAATGTTCTTTCCGCAGTATACTAATTTTACAGTATATACAATGAAAAACAACATCGTGCAAATATATTTAAGCCAACAGCAACTTTACCGCTTTTGGTAAATCAGGAAAACTGCAGTTTATGAGGTCACAGATAGCAAGCATTTCAACACTGGATGTTCCTCATGCATTGCAATGTCCAAGTTTGCAGGGTACTAGGCTGAGTTTACATTGCCATTTTATAAAATAATTATTTAAAACATAAAATAGGAAAACAGTAAGTAGAATCGTAAATATTGAATTATTTTTTTTTAATAAAGACTTGGTCGTTGAAAATGGGTCTACAGATAACAAAACAGAGAAATTTTACTTAAACCATTCTCATTTGTAAACCTTCTTTACTATTCTTTAGTCTCTGCTTTTTGCAAAATGGCGGTCCAACGTCTTTTCGATATTACGATTCAGCGTAATTTCACTTAGTAAGTACGTAGTATTTGTAAACACAATCTTACGCTATCATCCATGCGTAAAGTCACCGTGATTGGAATAATAAATAAATAATCGCGAATTGAGTTAAAGGTCATTTGATACTCTGAATATAAATTTTATTGCCTTAAGCGACGATTCAAGAATTTTAAATGAAGCTTTGTTTTCCTGGTACTCGGCTTTGTAACAACTTATTCTTTATTTAGTAGCATTCTTTGTAAATAGCTTGTTAACTGCGTATATTAATTAGTTTGTATTAATTTGTAGTTTTAAAATAATTTTAAGACACACTAGGTAAATATAAATTTAATTTGAGGTTATCTTTAAACATTAATAATAACTTCTAAACTTCACAAACACACGTGACTATCTGATCTAAGGCAAGGCCTGTTCTATGGTAGGCAAGACTTTACATATTAGATATAAGTTACATCTCGACATATGTAGAATAAAGGATCGTGCTTATCATACAATTTCTTTGTCTTAAGTGGGCATCGAATCCACGACCTCTTAGCAGCTTAGCAGGTTAGCAGTCAAAGTCACTAGTCACTAGAACAACAGCCCGCTTAACCATGATGCAAGTATTTCACGTTATCTATAATCGTTAACACCTATATTCTGTTGTATTATTTGCTCAAATTTTGTTTTAACCACGTGACTTAGCATTGATATGGCGTCATTACTATACATTTGTTACTTTTCTATTAACGTAGAAGGTCAACTTGGCTAGGGAAGCAGGCCCTTCAACAATGTACTATGTTCTTACATATTTAATTCCTATACTTGCAGCTCTGCATGAAGGGAGAAAAACCATAATAATTGTTGATTTTTAATTCCATTCGATACACCCTTGGCGCAATTTATCACGTGATAAAATGACCGTGAACGGTTTTCTACACCTAAAATGCAAAATTCAAATCCCGATGTTGTAATCACTAACCACCAAATATTCACAGACATTAGCAGATCTAGTATTTTGTGAAATAATCTGCAATCTGTTGAGAATTGATTTACGATGTTCATGCTATACGGTCAGGTGTGAAGAGGACTTTCGTAAAAATGTGCAATTTAAAATGCATTAATCGATTTCGAATTGTTATATTTTTAGTACCTGTTTTAATATTTAGAAATTACTAGGTACGTTTGTAGTAGTGTATGTTTATATATCCGTGATATAACTAATGTAATATAGACAATATTTGTTACTCTCTCACGCAAAATGGCTGAACGGATCTGAATGAAATTTTGCACAGGAATACACCATCTATCACGTTTTGTTGTAGTTAGTCCATATTCAGAGTAAGACAGAGTAATAATTATGTAATTAAACTATGTTCCATGTAGGTACATATTCGCTCGATGCCTTAATCGACATGAATAACAGTAGGCGATTTACTCAATTTAAAAATAATAATTATGTCATACTCCACGGAATTATAAAAACACCATACGTAGAATGGTTTGGTCCGGTTTTGAATACTGGAGTTATATGCTGTCATGTAGGTCTTTTAGCCACATCAGTTATTTATAAAAACAATTGGCAAAATCTTAAACCAACACGAATTTATTACTAGCAAACAGAATTCCAATAAGTCGTAATCTATTGTATAAATATTCATGGTTTAGTCATAAACTATTTCAACGGTATAACTTACAACTCTAAAAAGTTGTATAAAATTTATTGCTAAATACTTAGATACGGTAGTCAATGAAATAATAAACATAATAATTGTTAGATACGTTTATAGTCCGTGTGATGACCGATTAAGAATACAAAGTGTCTCCACCACCCTATTCATCTCACCGTGGGAGAGCCACGCTTCGGCATACCACGATACCACGGCCTCACAGAAAACCAGTGTGAAATAGCGCTTGCGCTGTGTTTTACCGAGTGAGTGAGGATTCCGGACGCCCATAACTCAACTCCTTCCTCCATCTCTCTCCCCACCTCTCTAAGGTCGGCAACGCACTTGTGACTCCTCTGTTGTAGCGTGGGCAGCGGTAATCGCTTACAATCAGGCGATACGTCTGACCGATTGTCACCTATGCCATTAGAAAAAAAAATCTCGTGGGTGTTGTAAGAAGAGACTACGAGGGAAAACTACGCAGACAACTCCAATGCACAGATAAGGGAAAACTTTAAATTAACCTTATACAAACCCGCCTTGGCTTAGAGCTAAATATGGCATATAGGCTCTTTAGAAGTAGATTGGTAAAAGCTTCATGACGTATAAAGTATTTACCGAGTATGTATTGTATGCTATGGCAATAAAAACATGTAACTCAATTGCAATTATTATTTACAATGAGCCGTAGCAAAAAATACGAGATTGGTAATAAAAAATATCAAAGTTACCCATTGTGACTTATAATAACGCTATTCACCTTATTCAATGGCGTTTTATAAAAAATAACGAGTTTTGATAGAGGCTCTATGCAATGGTTGTTTTGTGCTACTTATTTTGAGTTTTTTATGACAAAATAAAAATTGTAATAGATCTGTGATTGTGTGATTTATTAAAAATCTGTCATCTGTCCTTTTCCACGTTTGCAGTTTTTAAAAATATAAATTGCGGATAAAATATTAATTATCAGTTAGAGTGCTGCTATGGCAAAAATATTACCTAAAGAGAATCACGCCTCTTAGGTGTTGAATGAGGTTCGTATAAGATTACTTTTGCCGAAGTTTTTAGGAGAAGCGTAAGTTTTGAGGCCCATATCGGGGAACCAACTAGTTTGGGATCTCACGGGGTTTATTATCAAGTGGTAAATTTCTAAATCAAAAGCAATAAAATGTCCAACGGAAACCGAGGTCCCATATACATGTGATTAAATTACTCAGTTACACGTCACATACCATATCTGAATGCTCGTAATGCCGAAGATGTGCAATATGACAACACTGTTATGGACACGTGTTCTTAAGTAACATTACTTGGATAAGGAAAATTTTCTAAATTATGTTAGCTTAGGATTGAATAATGGCTTAATAAATATAGCTTTTGAAATAGAAGTAAACATTTAGAAAAAGATTTGATAAATTCCAGTTATATTTTATTAAAGCTTTTGTCAGCTGCTTCGTCGGCATGGATGTCGATTATCGAAGTAATGATTAGTCTACGTCCTTCCTCGACAACTAAAGTATCTCCATGACAAATTCATTGAAATTGGCGCAGCTATTTAGTCATAAAAGCGTAACAGAGAGACAGACAGTGTTACTTTCAAATTAATAATATCAAGTATGGAAGTATGGATTGTATGGTTATAATAACTTATTTATTTTAAGGATGCCTGTAAACCAATCACTGTTTGATTTGCTTTTAGATAATGTATCTTCAAAATATGCACACAATTAAAATCTTTAATCATTATTAAATATAAGTAATACTCCTTTGCAGTATTTACTTCCTATTGCGTCAAAAAATTACATAAAAATTCGTTTATATACTTTCAAATAAAGCTTATAAAATGGTTTTCAAAAAATCTAAATATTTAGAATAAAAATATTAATGTTTAATTGCGCCGATTTCTCTTAGTTTTTGCAGTGTTTTAAATACGTTTTGTTATAAGTAGAAATAAGATTGATATTTGAATAATACAACAAACTGATCCACTCTTTCTTTTCACTTTTATAAATAATTCATTTTTAAATGAGATAAAAAACGAATACGAAATGATACTATATTCGAAAGCGTAAATTAAATTTAAGTGTGGTCTTCAACTCATAGTTGCAACAACTCACTTTCATTTTTACTATAGAACGTAAAATTATCATTTCCGAACATAACAAACAAATTAATTGCGTTTTCCGACGAAATATAAAGCCGACTATTCATATATAGGCGTGGCGACACTGTCTTGTTGAGGTTTATGTAATAATGTGTCGCGACAAAAATGTCGGACGTCTTGTGATGAGCTTTCTATTTAATTGTTTATTAGGTAATAGTCATACCTATTACAGTATGTCACTACTTTGGAATGTAGAACACTTGACGGTATTTGCAATATAACTACTAGATACTATGTGCTGGCTATTAAAAGGTCGTAAGATCACACCTGTAGTTAACAATGCGCCGAGATATAAGCAATTGGATATTTCATTTATCGTTTCTTGGTTTTATTGTGTGTTCGCATAGGTGGTCGTTTGAATAAATTGAATTATCTACATTTAACTAAAATTTAAGTAAACATTGATTTTCATGTGATTTATACACAATAGTATAGTATTTTCGTTATTTGCTTTCATTATATTTCAAACTTTGGCAGAAAATATAAAAGTTTCTAAAGATTTGTAACTGGTTTCTATTAAAACATTAAAGTCTTGTGTCGTAAGTTATTTAAACGCACGCGTCAATTGGTTCATTCTTACACATTTATGTTTATTTAGCAGTAAATTACGTCTAATGAACTGATTTTGAAATTATGTGCATTATTTTACAACATTCATTCAAGCATTCATATGTGTAATATTACAAAAGACATAGTCCGAAGGCTACCATAATAATTTTCTAAGAACGTAAATTTAGCATTCGGAATTCTACTTCGAAATTACTCTAGGTCGTTCTAGTAAACTAACGGGTGTTTTTTTAAGCTAGATAGAACTTTAAATTGTAAAAAGTAACACAAAAAATTAAATTTTGATGAAACTTTTTTTTTTATTTGTTTCAGTATACTCTGACAAATCATCATGAATAGACTCACGCTTGAACAACGCTACGAAATTATCCAAATTTACTTTGAAAATCAGTCGTCGATTCGCGCAACTTATAGACGACTGTTTTATCGCAAAATTGTGTTCAGCGATGAGGCGCATTTTTGGCTTAACGGGTTTGTTAATAAGCAAAATTGCCGCATATGGAGTGAGACCAATCCACAACAGACCCTACAGACTCCATTACATCCAGAAAAATGCACCGTATGGTGCGGTTTTCACGCTGGTGGCATCATCGGACCTTATTTCTTCAAAAATGAGCTGATTTTCAAAGTAAATTTGGATAATTTCGTAGCGTTGTTCAAGCGTGAGTCTATTCATGATGATTTGTCAGAGTATACTGAAACAAATAAAAAAAAAAGTTTCATCAAAATTTAATTTTTTGTGTTACTTTTTACAATTTAAAGTTCTATCTAGCTTAAAAAAACACCCTATATAAACAGTAAGAAGAATCAAATCTCAAATGTCAAAAAATGTCTTGAAATTATTTTTTTTTATGAAATTAACGATTAAACGTTCGTGAATGCCAAACTTAATATTCATGAAAGGCAAAGACATTCCAACAAAGTCCTTTTAGTCAACCCTATTTGGAACTTAACGCGACTATTACGTAACATACATATACATTACTTCATCGGTCAATATAACCAGAATGTGGACCAGTTATTACACGATTATTACTAGCCCATACATGAAATTACTGGTTATAAAGAACGGAAGCGGAAACAAAAAAATTGTGGCAATATTCTCATGAGTTCTTTTTTTAAACTGGTAATTGCAAATAATCATGTAAACCGGGTTAAAGTTATAATTTTGGTGATTAATAGTGTAGTTCCGTTTTGAGATTTAAATAAAGAAACATTATCACAGATAAAATTATAACACTTATTAAAAAATAAACTGTCACATAGCAACATTTAACTATTCCACCTATTCTAACTATTCCAAGCGAATAATAAGTATAATATCATAATGAGTGATAACTACAGCCATTTATGTCACATTTTAAATGCTCCAAACATAAAAATTATCAACATTCTCACCAGTTTCTTTGTAAGTAATGCCTCACACTTATGGAATTTATTTTTAAGGAATTATAACCTTGTAACGATTATTAAGAGCTGCAACTGCCGCCGTGGCATCATCTAGAGTGAAAACAACAATGAATATGTGTAACGTAAATTATCTTAAAACCCCTGAAACTTAATGTAAACTATAGTATTAAGGCTTTTATTGTTTTTAAACGACTTCAAAAAAGGAGGAGGTTCTCAATTCGACTATATTTTTTTATGTTTTTTACCTTGGAATTTTCGACCGTGTGAACCGATTTTGGATATTTTTACATTTGAAAATCCATCTGGTTCATCCCATGTGGTCCTATTTCAATTTGGTTTAGTTCTTGAACTCGTAATTTTTTTTTTAATTTTGATTATAATGTAAATACAGAACTCGCCTGATGTCACTGCGTCTAATACTGTTGGTTCGCACTTTAATAAGAATTTAACAATTTATCGCAGTGTACTGCTCTAAATCTGTATGTAATTTCTTTCGTTAGTTTTATATTCTTAAAGTAACTCATAATAAAAATGTCGCATACAATACCTTGTATTCAGAAATCAATGAGCTACTTGAGCTAGAAATAGTTTTTGGTTAATTAAAAAAAAAGTATTGCGTAAAAAAAGGTTGAAAATCATCTCCTATTAAAAATGGATTGTTAGTGTTATGTAATAAGTTTCGTAATAAGAAAACGCTTTGAGATGCTACCTCTTGACACTGTTCAAACAAAACTGTTCTAAATTCGGGAACATGCACCTGTGATGATATTTAAATATGTTTTATTTCCTTCTCAATATTTGTTGATCATTAGCATTGACGGTATAGACATTACATATTAAATTACGCAAGAAAAATAAATATTAGATATATTTGTATGGTTAAAAAGGTGGATATTTCCTAATCTGAAAAGAGATTTGTTTTCAGTTTTTTTTATTTGGAAACTTGACTGACTCAACTCGGCCTCAGTAAAATTCAAGAATGGGAGTGCCCTTACTCCCTGCGAATGCAGATAATGCAGTATGGTAAGCCATACTATGGCGGCCTAGTGAGATTCTTTATAGTTGAACTCTAATTTCTTCACTGAAGATCGACTCTTCTTTTTTTTTGATGAAATGGCAATCAGCCGGATCAGTCGGATCCGCTATTTCTGCCAATGTCAAGTATTTATAGCCTTCAATTATAAGTCTGTGAGTATTCAAGTCTTCGTCGTGATGAAATTAATGATAAAAAATATATAAAATGTGGATGACATAAAATGGGGACCGTCTTTCGAAAAAACTAAAAACGATTTCCTTCTAATTTCTTCACTGAAGATCGACTCATGTTGTAAAAACGACTGCATCTGTCAATGTGTTTTTGTTCTATGTCAATAAATATATTTTATAGTAGTATTATAACATGAAAGTTTAAGGTGTTAGTGGAACAAAAAATCGAGTTGGTAACTAATTGATTTCTTACCGAAGAATACAATTTAATGCCATGATTATGTAATTTTTATTAAATTGAAGACAAAACGAAAAACATTTGGTAAACATAATAGTTCGCTTGTTATTTGAAATAGGTGTTATAATAAAAAAATCTACATATATCGACTAAATCTATTAGTATGATATAGTCTATGGTATAATAGTCAGTGGTGTGACTCAACCGCCACGCCCACGAGTTTAATTATAAAAAGTGGTCTATACTAGTTTTGCTAAATTGTGAATGAGTTATTAAAGATACCCAAGGAGTGAGTTTAGAAATAAATCCGGTACTAGTGTATATATACATGTATTCTTACATAAATATTTGTTTATATAACTATGTATACGAAAAAGACAGCATAGATTTCAAAAGACCATGTGTGTCCAGACAAAGTCAGAAGGACCATCAGTTGGGTTTCCTTTAAACTGGTCTTTCGAGTCTCATTAATTTCACAATTTTTCATTTAAATATAAACATGACATACGAAAATATATTTAAAATATCGACAAATACAGGTTTAAAAATAAAATCACTGTCACAAAAGTGTCGTACACATCAAATAGTGTACATATTTATGTAAAAAGGTTATATTAAATGTAAATTATAAACTCTATACTATTCATTCCTAGCTGTGTCCCGCGGTGTTACCCGCGATTATTGTTGTACCTTTACAACCTCGGGGCAAAACTAGTCTAAAAAAAGTAGCCTAAGTTACTTCTTATTACATCAACTATCTGCCAATGAAAATCCCATCAAAATCAGTGCTGTACGCCATCCATGCCAAATTTCATTGAAATCGTTGCAGCGGTTTGGCCGTGAAAGCAGGACAGACAGACAGAGTTACTTTTGCATTTATAAAATAAGTAAGGATTACAAGCTTGTAAAATGAGTACAACAAAATTTTTCATCATTGTCATCACTGTTATCATCAACTTCAAAATGAGTTAGACTGGAATCTTCAAAGGGTTTAATT
Organism: Spilarctia lutea; assembly: GCA_916048165.1. Lineage (NCBI taxonomy): Eukaryota > Metazoa > Arthropoda > Insecta > Lepidoptera > Erebidae > Spilarctia > Spilarctia lutea. The sequence goes on from OU696480.1 coordinate 2,326,233, forward strand.
TCACCCAGAGTGTAATTAGAGTAGATACTCGACTTGGGGGGGCACGGTGCCCCCCAATTTGCCCTTATGTATTTAGTTACTTTCGCATTTATAATATAAGTATGGATATAAGTAAGGATTATCTACTGATTAGTCTAAATGAATTAATTCATATTTTTTCAGTAATTTTTGCTCCCAATACATAGAAAGACACATAAATAAATAAATTAATTTCCTTAGACACGTATTCAGAAAAACCAATATGGCGATGGTATCTAACTAATTACTTTATAAATAAAAACCCAAGTCCGATTGCTGACATAACGATTAGATAATACCTACTAAACATGTAATTTGCAACGACATCGACAGAGAAAGCGGTTTTCACTCGGATGCTGCGCCTGCGCAGATATCGCGAGGTGAAATGCTCAAGTGCAAATTAGACAGGTTTACTGTTTTTTTGTTATGAATCGGAAAATGGCGTTAGTTTTACAGTGTGGTTTGAAGACAATAGAAAGTTTTGAAAAGGAAATTATTTGTTATATTTCTTAAACAAATAGTAAAATATAAAGAATGTAATAGAAATCATTAAATTTATGAAGAGATTGGTGTTAATTTACGTAAATTAATTACGAGTATATTTCTGATTAAGAAACGAGTAAGACGAGAAAGCTTTGTGATTATTTATGCGAAAGTCACATGTAACAGATATAATAAACATATAATCATAGAAATGCGACAACTACCTAAATAATTATTTATCGGTCTTGCGATTACAATACTGTTGGTTAGAACCCTATTTATTCCACACTCCAATACTTTAGCTTAGTTTAAGAGATTAAGAAAAACTAGTAAACATATATCTTTTTTAAGATACCTCCCCCGTGGACCTTTGATTTTTTGGTTTGGATTGCCAAAATAGGCTGAACCTATTTTCTTACTAACTGGTAACTGCGATACAAGAAAATCAATATTAAAACTTTCAATCTTGAATGTACTTTGAAAGTGTTTATTCATGTCTTTATTTATTTTGTTACAGAGTTGAAAATGGAAGGCGGTTGAGACATATGGATGACCGGACCTGACATGTCTGGTTGAAATGTGTTTGAAGAAGAGAAGAAGTTCTAATGACTAGAAGCAGAAGGACTAAGCAGAAAGACTAAGAAGAGAAATTTATAAGATAATAGTTTATGTAAAATAAATCATGTCAATTTGCGTGTTTACTTAATTCACCCCTAAACAAACAGAATAAATTTCTACTAAAATGATAGTATACAGTCGGAAACTAGCTAAAGCTCATTTCAGTTTGTTTTTTTAATCAATATTAGTTAGCAGTATCTATGTATGATATTGTGTGTGTGCCAGTAAGACCTACTAAGGAAGCAAATCACGAAGGGCAACAGCACTTGAGCATGTGGCGACTTCCACATATAACCCAACAATAATCTACTTCAGCGCCATCTGCCCAAGATACACTGAACTACTAAGTAATGCAATACACGGAGTAACTATTAATCCTGAATCGCGCAATAGAAGTTCTCGCGCCTATTATTATATATGCATCAACCGTGGGGCAGTGGCCCGCCAGGCACGATCACCTCGCCTGGTCGGAGGATCCTCCCTTTGTGTTGGAGGGACATGATACCCGTTCCCCCCACAAGCGAAAGATAAACTTAAAATAAACCCTTAACCATCTAGCGTAGTATAGTAGGCTACAAACTCCTTTCTAGGAATAAACTTAGGTCCAGCAGAAGACTATTCATAAATCCATTTAATAAAGTTTTAGAACGCATGAAAAAGCATCTCACTAGGACGCCATAGTGTGGGCCACCATGCTGCATTGTCCACATTCACACATGAGGATGGTGATCACCACTCTTGGATTCTACTCGTGCTGTAATTTTGACAGCTTTTATTATAAAAAAAACAATTACCTTTTGAAAGTCACGATGACATTTGAATTTTAACATTAGCATTTTAATAACTAGACTAAACTAGTTAAGAATTAGTAATAAAAAGTAACACTCTTGCCTTATGTGTTAGAGAAATCGCACATAATGTACCTTTAGGCTGTTTTATATTCACAGTTGCCTAAACCGGCCCAAAAAGTAGGACGCGAGATGATTCGACGAATGATTTAATCATCGGACGAATAAAATTTACACTTCGTAAAGATTGATTAATAATTCAGTATATTTGGTTCATTTTAAGTCACAATTAATATGATAGTCTAGTGGTTAGTGACTCTGACTGCTACGGCAGAGGACGTGGATTCGATTCCCATCCAGGACAAATAAGAAATAATTGTGTGATGAGCTCGGTAATTTATTCTCTCTGGCTGTACTTTATCTATCACTAAATTCTCAGATTTCCTTAATATAATAATAATATAATAATATTATTATTATATTAAGGAAATCATCATCAATATTAATATAATAATATAAATAAAATATTTTAAAATATTTCGGACATCTAACACACAACGCCATCTAGGCCCAAGCTAAGCAGAGCTTGTGTTACGGGTACTGGACAACTGATATAGATTTTGTAAAAACATATTATACATAGAAAACACCCAAACTTTGAAACAAATGTTTGTAGGTCAGACAAACATTGGTCCGACCCGGGATTTGAACCCGAGATCTCAAGCACAACGGTCGCATTCACTTCTACTGCACCAAAGAGGCAGTTAAATTTATTATAGATATAAACCTTACTCTTGAATCATTCTATCTATTGCTGAAAATCGCACTAAAATCTTTTGAGTACTTTTAAAGGTTTAAGCGAACAGACACCGAAAGCTCCTTAATTTTAAATTATGTATGTATGTTTCCACAAATATATATATATATATGTATGTGTTCAGATATATATATAATATATGCATGTTTATTAGAAGTCTAGTTACCGTAAAACAGGATCTGCCTAGTTTGGAGTCAGAAAATCTCGTGTGAGATGCGATAAAATATTAATCATGTGTGTACGCAAAAGCTAAACTAATGAGTGCCATTGGGTAACACCAAACGGAGGGAAAGGGGCGGGGAGGTTAGCCACAGCGCCTTCTTAAGATGCAAAACAGTCTGTCATTTTTTACGAGGGGAAATCTTGAGACGTACACTCTATGTGTGTACCGATTTTATGTGTGTACCGACTCTATGTGTGTACCGACTCTATGTGTGTACCCACTCTATGTGTGTACCGACTCTATGTGTATACCGACTCTGTGTGTGTGTGTGTGTGTGTGTGCCCGTTGTGCTCTATGAACGAGTGTAATCTACTAAGTTTCTACTTGACTACGGGTGTTTGAGGACCTGAGTAAGTTATCGGGATGATTTTTAGATTATAGGGGAGCAAACAAGAAGTCACATGATTTTAAATAATATATTAAGTGAATAACACTGATGATAGTCAGGTGACTATAAATAACAGGTGTTATTTTAGAGTCACAACGGTGATGCAGCCCTTTGAATTTCTTCTAGTAGAATCATCCTGTCCCACTATTGAAAAATGCATGGATTAAAGTGGATTAGTAAGGTAGAGGACTAAGGATTATCACGTAGTGTGGGAGAGATCTATATCCAGTAATAGACTGCAATGAATTTATGAGCATATTTGAAAATATATATGTATTTTGACTGCGCGGATAGTGTAATGATTTAAACGGTGCCCACGCCTTTCCAATTGAAAGAAAGAATGAAAGAAAAAGTATTTATATTAATGACATGCGTGTTGTGGGTTCAAAGTCCACCGAACAATACTTAATTGTTGTTCTTAATCTAGGCGTCCTTTGTGTCTGTTTCATGTATGTACCTATATAAAGTCCCCCGTGGCACAAATATTTTATACTAGCTGACCCTCGCAACCTCGATTACGTCTACTATTGCCTGTAGTGTAAAAAATTTCCTGCATTTTTTAAACATTCATCATTGGGACTCCGCTCCTATTAGTCTTAGCGTGATGATATATAGCCTATAGCCTTCCTCGATAAATGGACTATCCAACACTTAAATTGTTTTTTTAAATCGGACCAGCAGTTCTTGAGATAAACGCGTTCAAACAGAGAAACTCTTCAGCTTTCTAACATTAGTATAGATTAGTATAGATAATGCGGTAGTGTAGAAGTATGTTCATCTTTAGTCTGGTTACCATGGTACAAACTCTAACTGATTTAGCATCAGACGACCGTGGGCTGAAGTGTCAAGTTGTTTCATTCAACAGTCAAAACAAAGGATTAGGTTCATAATTACAATGTTTAATTGCATTCAATGCCTAGAATCTATTGTGCCAACAAGGTCAATACCATTGAAATAGATATAATTAGATTGTATGTATATATACTTACTGAAATTTAAATTCATTTAGAAGTTTTATGAGCAATATTTAGAAATATTTAAGACCTTTTATAATTAGTAGCTGACTCTAATAACCTAAGGGATAATAAAGGCTATGAAGATTTTTTTTGAGATGAATTTGTTTGAGTGTCAATTAGATCAAAGGTACTGAAACTAAGCACGTTAGTGCCGCAGTCAAGCAAGCAAAATAACACGGCACGGCAGTAACATCCTCATCTCAAAGCAGTTCAAGCTATTTTCGACCCCCTATAACTTCATTGATCAAGTCAATCTCTTTATTGGACCTGGTGTTACAATCATATCACAACTTTTTGGAGATGCCTGCCCAAGCTTACAGGATTTTTCGACAACATTCCGTAAGGTGAATAAATATAATATTGGTAGCTGCAAAGTGAAGGGCGTTGCCTTATAATCTTACACGTGATTTATATTCTAATAAAATACGGGTCATTGCTAAGTTGCAAATTTTAACGAGACATATTCGGTATGCACATGAGGTATGTCTTAAACAAGATGATATGAATTATGTATAAAGTTAAAACGGAGTCTTTATTGAAAATAGTTGACACCATATTATTTTTATTTCTGTATGCTGTACTACGATCAACGTACGATTCTACAACAAACCAAACTGAAGTTTTAAGAATGCTAATTTTTAACCTAACCTAACCTAACTTCATAAAGGAGAAGGTTCTCAACTTGATTGTTTTTTTTGTATGTATACTGTTTACTCCGTCACTGTATATATATAAATATATATTTCATCAGTTGTCTAGTATCCATAATACAAGCTCTACTTAGTTTGGGACTAGATGGCGTTGTGTTAAATTTCATTTTTTTTATTACTTTATTAAAGCGTTACTTCATAAATTAATTACATAAAAAGTTATAAAATCATCTATATCCCTACATTTCAACAAAACAGTTTTTCAATAAAAACTGTGTGTCAAAGTAGTTTCCAATAGGAGTTAGGTAATTCAATAATTAATCTATTCAAATCGCTGAGAATATTTTTTCTCTAATCTGACAGTCGATTGTCTTTCCACATCTGTCAATAATTCCCTAATGGGAAGAAATAAACAATACAATCAAACAGCAATGACAAAAACAGTGATGACTCTCAAACACAGATGTTTACATGAAATAGTATTGAAATACAGACGTGTCTTTCAAACGAATAAAATACGAATATGAAATGGAACATCTAAAATTTTAATTTGAATTTAACAGAGTCCACTGATTGGCTAAAGCAAACTTCTTTTGTGTGAAAAATCTTCGTTTCTTTGCAAATTATTCATTCATTCATTCATTCATTCATATTCACCACTCGAAAAAAATGGAGGGAAAATATTGCACCTGCAATAAGTAAACATATTGTAATCTATATACTGCGTAACTTCATTCGATGGTTAAGAAAAATAACAAATGAAAACTTTTTGTCATACGAGCAATAATGGACATAAACTGTTTAAATATGTGCATGTTACCATGAGATTGTCAAAATTGTTAGATTATAATCTATCTCTTGAGATTGTAAACAGTCGATAGATTGTGAACTGTAACAAACTGTTTACAATTTAACATATAATTTTTAGTTACATTATGATTTATCGAATTATAAAAGAAAAATAGAATTGTAAAAGTTGAAATCCCTCCTTTTTATGTCACAATGCTTGCATTAGTACAGGTGTCATCAAGACATTTAAACTTGGTTACATAAACCTAAGGTGTGCAATAATAAATTTGCAAATATTTGTAAACAATTTTTTGCTCAATAAATATTATTTTTATTATTCTTTTTGTTTGGCATTCTTTGTTGTTCTTCATTTTATATTTATTTACGCGGTGTAATATATCATTGTTTGGTTAAAACAGTAACTTCGTATTTTTTTATTATTCAATTTCATATACATCTTTAGGCATCTGATAAAATGTATCCTAAATTGTTGTAAAATACTCGTATCCCAATAAAAAATATCTGTAAAATGAATAAAATATTCTATATACGAATACTATTATCCTAATTAGGTACTTCATTGATTGTTAACATAGTTCAGAACAAATTTTATTAAGTGCATACTTATTTGAATTGCGCAAAAAGTTTACGATAAAAATCACTTACCTGTAAATTCCAATGGATTAATACTTTGCGTGGGAAATCGTTGAAAGATTTCAACATGACGACTTTAAGCCCCAACAGGAGGGTTATGCGGGGTTTTAACATAAATTCACAGGCTATAAATTAATTAGTTACGACTAAAATAACATAAATAACATATACTCTTAAACTTTATTACAATTCCTTTTCATTGCATTATACAAATAGTTCATTCACAGTAATACAAAAAAACCCAATCCTAATCATTCATATGTACATTAAATGGTAACGATTAATAATTATCATTAATAAAAAAACCATTAAATAAGAATATTCTATATGTAACCTACAATATTTTGAACTGAAAGTCTTTTTACCAAAACGAACTAATAAATACAATTATTTGGTACAATAAAAACTTTCGCAAAACCTAAAATATTATTAAAGCTATTAAAATCTCTAAAAAATATGACTATAATGATGGTGTACTTATGTACCTAAAAATATGTACAATTACACAACAGTACTCAGAGTTTCAACCAATGTACTATCAAAACACAATTGCTAAAGAGATTGTATTGGTATTTTCAGACCGTATTTAAAACATTCGGGTTCAGACGTGCTTAATAACCAATTAAGTATAAAATTTTAATCAGTCATTTAAATAATTATGGCCTGTGAACCGGATCTTTCTATTGTTAACCGCATAAATCTAGTTTGATTTAGTTTACGCTGGGTTTTAAGTGTCCCCGGTAGTGGCGGCTGGTGTTGTTTTCCTCGGGAGGAAACTTGGTCTAAAACTGGGCCGATTTGGTTTGAAGTACAGTTTTCTTTCTGTAGTAGATCTTGGAGTCTCTGTGGTATATACTTTATTTGTACTGAAAGTTCTTAGTACCGCCTTAGAGGTACTCTTTTTCTTGAAGTCGACTGGTACATTTTGTGCCCTGGTTGCGGTAAAGCGTGATTTTGAAGGGCTGAATGTCGTTTTATTTGTTTTTTGACTTAAATTTGATATAACTGTAGCATTAGTTTTTTTTACAGTTCTTGGGACAATGCTTGGTCGAGTGAAGTTTGACGATTTAATGATTGGACGTCTTGCAAATGGAAATTTGGCTCGCTTTGTATCAAGTGGCGATATTTTGGACGTTGTTGTGTCATCTACAGTTGCTTCTGTTGTTGTAGGAGATTCTGTCGTTATTTTTGTTGATTCTGTTGTAGTTAGTAAATCTAAAATTGGACTTGTTGTCTTTTCAGTAACTGTAGTTGTTGTCTGAGAAATATCAGAAAATGTAGTCAAAAGAGTCGACAGGGTAGAACTTATATAATTTCCAGTATAAATGGGCCCATTTAAATGATAATTGGGTACAATCTCTTCTTTTACTGAAGCTCTACTTAATTCTTGTCCTTTAGCAAAAGTGATTATGGTGGGACCATTGTCAGGTTCTAAAATAGGTAATTTACCCATATTTTCATTTTCCTTTTGATTTCCCGTAACTGACGAATAGACGAAAAAAGGTTCGTTTTGATCATTATTGTCATTTTGATTAATTGAAGGGATGTCTGTTTTGAATAATCCTTCTAAAGGTAGTGTTGACGGGTTAGTATGCATAGTTCGAGGGGTTATAACCTCAAAACTTTTTGCTGCTCTTATCTTTTCATTTTCATATGCTGCTGGAACAAACTGCCATTGATCTAATGATGGATTATTCCAATCTTTATTGTTTTGCTTATCATCATTTATGTAAGATAGAAACTGATCATTCGGCACATGTACTACGTGGCTTTTCAGTTCTTGATCCTTTGAGCTGCTTACATCTTTAACATGTCTGTAACCTTCATTAATACTTTCCGAAGCGACGAGGTTTTCCTTTGGTATATCAGGAGCATTTCCATTTAAGGCTCTAGCATTTCTTGTTTCATCAATATGAATGATATTATCTGGCGGATGTTCTACAGGGTAGATATGGCCAAACTTCGTCAAATATATCGGAATTTCATCTTCAACTATCTTAATGAGACTATACCTACTGACCTCACCAATTTTATCAACCACTGGTTTCTTTTCAACCATAATTTGACCTTCTTCGATTAGTGTAGTTTGATTATTTTTGTTCAAGCGATGTTTGTCTAGCTTTGAATTAACTTCAACTACTCTACTGATGGAGAATAGTTTATTAAACTGAGTTTTGATTATAGGGGCTGCCGATGGAGCTGCTGTAGTAGTGATAATTGTACTATGTTGTTCTTCTGTTGCTTCAGTATTTGGTGCCGTATTGGTCACTGTACTTTGTATGACTGTCGTCTTGAATTCCGGTTCAGTTTGTGTAAAGGTTATTATGTCTTGTGTGGTTGGATAGTTAGTAGTTCGTTCAGAAAATTCTAAGTAATCATCTGTACTGTCATCGATTTCCATTTGATCGGTTACTGTTTCTGTACCGATAGAGTTAAATGTAGATATATCAGAAGAGACTGTAGTTTCTTTTTCATCTGTTGCAGTTGTTAATGTTGCTATTAAATAATCGTCATCTACTGTAGTCGATTCATTTTCAGTGCCAGAAGTAACCGTTGTAGTTTTGTCACCAGAGTTTTGAAGCAATGTACTTTCAGTTTTATTGACAAGGGATACACCATCTTTAGGTCTTACAGCATTTACAGGAGTATTGTACCCAGATGGAATGTTCTGTACACGTTTCTTGTCTGTAACTGGCTTATTACTTCCAAATCTAGTTATAATGCCCGTTCTATTTTGTGATGTTGCAATTCGTTTCGGTAGTTCTGTAGTCGTAGAAGAAGTTCTGAACGTGCTTGAGTTGACTACGCGTGGTTTGAATCCAGGCTTTCTTGTAGTTAGTGAAACTTTAGATGAATCTTGTTCATCTTCTTCTTCGTAATTTTCATCTCCTTCTCCTTCTTCTAATAATTCTTCGGAGTTATCAACTTCATCACCTTCCACAGTTGACTCTGGCTTTCTAGTAAACAACTGGTTAGGTGGTACAAAAACGAATGGATTTTCTTGTTCATGTTCTTCCACTTCTTCGTCATTATATTCTTCATCTTCTTCTACTTTTTGAGTTGTTTTTGTTGTAAATGGTCGCCTGGTAAATATCTTTGAAGAAAACGGTCTCCTTGTTACAGCACCACTCGGTCTAAATTGAGGCCTATCTACTGTTGCAGGGCTGGTATAAACTCCTGGGTTATATTTTCTACTGAAAGTCTTACTTGTGGATGGTACTGATGATTCTGTGGATGGTGTAAATAACTTTTTGCGAGGTCTGTAAGGTAACCTACTTCTAGTAGAAGTCGAGGTTGAAAGTGTTGTACTGGTAGTTGTAGTTTCAAGGGTGGCTATTTCCGTAACTAATGATTCCGTATCTATTTCTTTATTGTCCGAAATATCAATTCCTTTTCCGTCAGTTGCTATAGCTACCTCAACTTTATTTTCTATTTTAATTTCTGACTTTGATTCATCTTTATTTTTTTCGTCACTTTCACTAGTGATATTTTTGATTTCTTCTTCAGACTTAGTTTCTATGTTTTCAGTTTGTTCATTATTGGATAAATCACCTGTAACAATGTCAGGTTTACCTTTAATGTTTTCCGATGTATCGATGTTCGTTTGAGGTGCATCATTGTTTTTATTGGCGTTCGTTGTAGTTTCTACAGGAGTTACAGGTACTTTTTCTTCTTGAATCGTTTCTATATTTTTTTCTGTCAATGGTTCTTGAGTAATTACTTCAGTATTGGTTTCTATATTTTGTGCGACTGTTGTAGTGACTACCTTTTTCTCTTCTTTGTAAAATTCGGTTACTTCTTCTATAATTGGTTCAGTTTCAGCTTCAGTTGAAGTGGTTGTAGGTGGAGGTTTAGTCCTTTCCCCATAATTAAACACTTCCGTGGTAGAGCTTTTGAATGTGTTGAGTGAATTTAAATTCCTGACAGTAATTTCTGGATCGATTTCAGTAGGACGAAGTTTCTTCCTGATTACCTTACGAAAACGTTGGAGACTAGGTCCAGTTGGGGATTCAGAGGAAACTAAAGGTTCCTCGGTAGTTGTACTGGATGTCGGTCGTCGGCGAATCACCCTAAATCTTTTTTTACCAGTGTCAGCATTGTCTGTATCAATAGGCACAATTTCAGTCGATATAACTACATTTTCCGGATTGTTAGTTGTGGGTCTCAGTTTTTTGATGACAACTCTCCGTTTTGGTAACTCTTCTTCTATGTCAGGTTCCGGATCATTGTGTTCCTTTTCTTCTCTAGCACTTTCAGAAAGCAAAATATCATCAGCCCTGGTTTCTGGCTCATCGTCATCATTATCTGAATTCACCCAAACTTGTTGAGTAGTCGATTGACGAGACGGATAAGGTAGTTTTCTACCAACAATTGCAGGCGTAGGTCTAGTTCTACTAAGAGATAAACGTAATGTACTCCTTTGAGTAACTGCTTCAACAGTGACATCTTCGTCTACGTCGGCGGGTGAAGGTGGAGGTCTTGTAAAAGGCCTAGGAGAGAATCTACCAAATGTCGGTCGGCGTGGAGTCAAGGTGGCTGCAATAGTTGAACTAAGTGTTGCCTCAGTGGTAGAGCTCAGCGTAAATCTATTACGACCTCTTGCTGCAAGGGTTGGTCTTCTCGCTTCCACAGTAGCAGCAGATACGTCACTATCGGGAACTGTGCCAGAATCAATACCAGATAAAGTAGATGGTCTAGGAAAACGCCTGTCAGTTCGTAAATTAAACCTTTGTCTCTGTACAAATTTTGGTTCAACTTGTACAGTAGTTAACGGAACTTCTTCATCGTCATTTGAACTAGGCTGTCCACTTACAACAGGTGATGCTGCAGCTGGAACAGAGTCGGCAATTCTAAATCGTGTTCTTTGAATCCTGCCACCGAATCTTCTAGGTACTGTTTCGTTTACACCATTTACTTCTAGGCTATCAGGGGTAGTGGATCTTATTTTACGAGAGAAATCATTACTGTCATCTGAACCCGATGTAATTTCATTCGGTCTGCGTAAAGGTCGCCGACGTCTCACGATAGTATAATTCCTGGGACTCACCTGTGTAGTACTTGACGGGGCCGGTGTTGTCTTTATGGTGATACCTCGTCGTCTGGCGGCAGGCGTACGTCTAGGAAGTGGAGCTCGGGTAGTGGTAGTTGTCAATGTGGTTGTACTAACTGTTGTAGGCTCATCTGTTTCAGCAACTGGAGCTTCAGTTTCAATGTCAGAATCTTCGATACCCGAGGAATTTAAAGAATGAAGTAAAGAAGCTGTTTGGACTGCTAACACAGGTGTCGATTCAGGGGTTGAGGGTGTATCGGTTTGTAGGGTATATATTTTGAAGAGAGGGGGTCGTGTGGTAGGTTCTTCGGGGGGTAGAGTGGTTCGCACGATTGTATTGTATTTTGGCTGCGTCGATATTTCTCTTTCTAGTAATGTCGTTTGTGTGTCTTCTTCTTCATACTGTTGGTATCTACAAAAAAGAGGTAGTTATTGACCAAAAGTTAATTATATGTTGTTATCAATTAACGACTTAGCTGATTTTGTCAATACAAGAGCAGGAGTATTGTTGCACCATTACTACTACTTGGCACTCCACCACTGTGCGTTTTTTAAGAAACTTTGAATCGCACAACCGATTTACGTAGCAAATTTTTGACAGTAGTATTTTTCAATCGAGACGATCTATACGATTAAATGAGAAGACGGGTCATAATGAAGTGCTCTTATTTGTTTGAGATAATAATCAAAATAAGCTTACTGTTGAGTAGTAGTTTCCTCCGTAGTAGGTCGTTGTCTGCGAATAGTGACGTACTCTGGTTTAACTTCTCGTCTTGAAGACACCGCGTCCACAATATTGGCTGTTTCTGATATGGCAGACAGTGAGGTTTGTCGTTCGAATAGTGCATTTCTGTGGAATTCAATTAGTTTTCATTTTGATACCCAATTTCATTATGTTAATACATAATAATTTAAGATTTCAACCAATGTTAAAACCTATAGGAGGATTATTTGAGAGGGCCATATAATAAGCCTTCCAGGTATATTCTTTCGCCACAGCCTAACTGAAAGTTTTTTTTTCTTTTTCATTGAATAGGGGGCAAATGAGCAGACGCATCACTTGATGGTAAGCGATTACCGCCGCCCATGGACACCCGCAACACCAAAAGCGTCACAAGTGCGATGCCGATCTTTGGGGGATGGGGAGAGGGAATGGGGGGAGAGGTTGGTGTATGTACCTCCGGTATCCTCACTCACTCGGTGAAACACAGCGCTAGCGCTATTTCACACTGGTTTTCTGTGAGGCCGTGGTATCACTCCGGTCGAGTCGGCCCATTCATGCCGAAGCGTGGCTCTCCCACGTAAAGTGTTACACATTTGAGATAAACTTACGATATGTATATATAAAATGACAAGACAAATGTTTTATATGATTTTAAATAGTAATACTATGTAAATATTTAACCGTGAAAATCATTTGTCTTATTATAGCACTTTACAAGTTGGAAGGACCAAATTGAAAAAGACAGTCATATTACCTTGAAGCAGAATCATCGGCTGTATCAGAGGGGCTTATAGTATTTGGTCGGCCTCTCCTAATATTAACATATTGAAGTGGTTTGGCAGTAGTTGCTACATTTCTCCTTTCATCCAAGGGTTGAACTTTAACACTTTGATCTCCCTTGCCTTCTTCCACTTCTTCGTAATCTTCATCGCTGTCTGCAGGAGCTGCAGGCGTGCTGCTGGAACCTCGTTGACGGTTTATAGTGACGTACCTAGGTTATGAAGGAGTATGAATTATGACTGAGAATAAATATAGCGCTGAGAGTTACAAATTTTTCATTGCCTTTGAGAACTTGTTTCTCTCTTTTATGAATTACTACTATACTCTTGGTCTAGGCTGGTTTTATTCGCACTAGACTCAAATGAAGTGGTAATTTTATCCAACTGTAAATATAATGTAACATTTGCGATTAAAAGCTATCAAACGAGTAACTTGTGAAAGTAAATCATGAAAAACAGTGCCATTGGAGTTTCTTATCCGTAGTTTTCTATAAGGTGTTTTGGAAACAGTAACTAACTTCTTGACTTATAGATTCTAAATGAATCCTACACATGGCTGAATAAAAGCCGCTTTAATTAGTTAATTTTAAACAATGAGTTGAATTAGTTTAGAAAAAAAAATTTTTTTTTTTTATTGAATAGTGGGCAAACGACCAGACGTATCACCTGATGGTAAGCGACTACCACCGCCCATGGACACCCGCAACACCAAAGGCGTCAAAAGTGCGTTGCCGACCTTTGGGGGATGGCAAAGGGGATGGGGGGAGGGGTTGGGTTATGGGCCTCCGGTATCCTCACTCACTCGGTGAAACACAGCGCCAACGCTATTTCACACCGGTTTTCTGTGAGGCCGTGGTATTGTTATATATTATTCCAAATACTTACTGGGGACGTTCTTTTCTCGAGGGTGCATCCCTTTCTTTAGATACTTCCAAGCCAGCGTTCTGAGGTCCACGTCGACTATTTTGTACATTTTGTGGTAACGGTTCAATTACATTGTTGTTTTTGCCGGTATATCTACAAAATTAAACATATATAAAGTTAATTTTTATTTTCGATGGGTGTTTGTTTGTTTACTCAAATATGCCAGAACAGCTTAATTGAACACGATGAAAGTAGGCACAGATATGAAAATTGCCTGGGAAATCACATTGACTACTTTTAATTCTGAAAACTGTTTTTAAATCCGTTTCGAGCGCAATCAAGGAATACTCGCATTATAAGTGCTAAAATGAATTTGTGTGATTGACCCAATTCTTAACCACTCTGACTCATCACACTTGGAATTTATATTGTCAGTGATTCTAAAAGCTATTATACTCAAGATACAGAAAAATAACAGCTTAAGGTAAGTTAAACAGCGGTGACCACTTGCTTTCAGACGAGTTTCAGAAGAGAGGAAAGAGAGCTCACTTATTTTGTCCTCGTGCCCTTTCCAGCACCTTCTGGTACAATTTCTTGTTGAAGGTAGTCGGTGTGGTGGTTATCACGCCGTCGGTGCTCAATGATGAAGACGATTCACTTTTGTGGAGCTGCTTCTCAAGTTGTTCGATACCTCCTGTGGAAATATTTTATGTGAAAGATATGGAGGAGGAATTAGCGAACGAAGAAGAATATTTTGTACATTTGGTGTAATTTTTATGATAAAATACGTAATAGTAAGATAGACCATTTCATGTTAGTTAAACTATTAAGGTTAATTTCAAAGTTATCATTTTCTTTATACAAATACATAGATCGTAAGTCATTATGAAATTTATTAATAGCCTTTATACTTAATTCATTTTCTTTTGTGTAAGATACGAGTATAAAACTATGTTTTTACTTACCGACTTTCTTGATCAGGTCAATAAGCTCCTTGATAACTTTAGGGTCTTCGGCGTCTTCATCAGATATCACTTCCTCGTCATAATCTTCAACCTGCAGGTTGAAATGAAAATGCAAAAATGCACATTGAAATCGTAGGATTCACATAATTAATGTTTACCCTAACAGTTATCATTTGTTGACGTATTTAATAGGATAAAACAGGCATTGCGAAACAGGCATAATTTAATTCAGATTTAGTTCGGATTTGAACTTTTAATTATAGGCGAGTTATAGATTCGCTGAAATGAGCATGCTCGAACTGAGTCTGCGCAAAGCCTGAACTCAACTTGTACCTCTTAATTTACAGGTCCTTGGGCCGTGTCACTTACCATCAAGAAACTCGTCTGTTCGTTTGTCCTTCCCTTCGGCGGTGAGCGTTTGAGTGGCGCGGAGCCAGGATCCAGCGGCCGGTTTAAGGGGAGCCCCTCCCCCACTAGACACTGATGCAGTTTTTCGACTTTTTCTCGATAATTTTATAGAGAAACTTCTCGTACGAACCTTCGGTTTAGGAGTGGTAGTAGTGGTTGAAGAAGTAGTTCTGAACAGTACAGAGTTCTTGGTGCTAAGGAACGCTTTCCTAGTGGTCGTTGTTCTGGGAGTTGTCGTTGTGGTCGTAGTTGGTGCTGGTGCAGCAGTCGGCGCCTTGGTAGTCGGAGTGGATATCTTGCAGAGCACGTTACGGGAAAAGTCACAGGAGTCTGCCGCCTTGTTGAAGTAAAGACCTGTTAAGACATGCAATCATTGTTATCAACAGTCTTTAACAATAGCTGGACATAGATCTCTCTTGAGAACGAAGGCTTTGGTCTGCTTCACGATGGAAACACGGGTTGGTATAGGGTAGGGTCCGGTCGTGTTAATAACAGCAGTTCCCGGACCCCTCCTTTCTCAGGCGCAGAGTTGGCACACCGTGTGGTTTTAGTCGGTTCGATTCCGACACACCGCCCCGCCGCAAACCCCGGCGGGGTGATGGCCCGAGGGGGATTCCACAGGTTAAAAAAAAAACGAAGTGTTGGTTTTTCTATTTATATGAGCCTGCTAAAGTGACTATATTCTGCCTGATTGGAAGCCTGAGTATAATCTAAGAGTAGTGGTCCGCGAGCTCGCGTATAAATATATGGATACATTGCGAATGCAAACAATGCAGCATGGTGACCCACAGAATGGGGCCTATTGTTTCGAGTATTCTTTCTCTTTGTAATGCTGTTATCTATACAAATAAATAAAATTGGAGTGTCTGTTTGTAATATTGAAATAACCGCTTTCTACTACATGCATATGAATGTATATACGGTACACATACCAAAAAATATATTTTTTAAATTTTTGTCCGTCTGTCTGTCTGTTTGTTCCGGCTAATCTCTGGAACGGCTGGACCGATTTGGACGGGACATTCACGGGTAGGTAGCTGATGGTACAAGGAGTAACTTAGGCTAACATTTTTAGACTAGCTTCGCCCCGCGGCGTTACCCACGATACGACAATAACCGCGGGATTCAGCTAGTCCTACATAGTTTTCGTAGTGGAGAAGGTATTCCATCAAAAAGAGTAGTCACTTTATTCTTAAAATTTTACAGTAAAGAATATCTTACCAGAAGGACAAGTGAATTGATGAGCCACGATGCCAAGATTTGAGGGTCCAGAGTCCAAACACCAGAAATACTTCTTACAATCACGTGGATGGGGGAAGAATCCTTCATCAACGCATTTGAAATCTGAAAACATTTATGATATTATCATTTATTATACCCTTGGAATATTTTAATTATTCAAAAGAATATGTTGCGTCGTTAATAAAATTGTTAATATAAATGTATATAATGATAATGATGATCTCCTTGCCGATTATGGCCACGGCGTGCACGACTAGTCTCAACAGAGACCAGCCAACTGCGCAAGAGATTTTATATTTTATAGTTCACAAGTAATAGTAGTGATCTAATAATCCGATGGGACGGTTAACCGACACGACCGGGGAGAAATCAGGCGCATGACCGACAGCTTTACGTGCTCTCCGAGGTACGGGGGTTCAGTCCCCAACTTCCAAAACTCCGAGCTGTTATTAAGTATTTCTACAATCAGTAAAACTCAATAACACTTTTGGCCCGACACTTTTAGAACCCGAGACCTCTTGATTGGCAGTTACATACGCCAACCGCTAGACCAATGAGGCAGTATTGTATTTAATTTATGTGATATAATGCAGCAGTTACTATAGTTTTTAGGACCTTGGTCCATAAGGGTGACACATCACTACCTGACCAATGAAATGAAAATTAATTGACTGCACGGTTGGCCGAGTGGTTTCAGCGGTCGCCATGCCGCTTGCTACTGCGCCAAGTGTCTTGGGTTCAAATCCCACGCGGTACAACACTTTGTGTGATCCACGAATTGTTGTCCCGAGTCTGGATGTTCTTTGTGTCTTAGCTGACTACTGACAAATTAAGTAATTGCGCTAAAGGGTAGATTGTAACAACGCCTTCAACTTCAACCTATTGAAGGTAAATGTTATTTGAAACACAAATCCGTAACTAGTCACTGCATACACTTAATTGTAAGTGCAAATATATTTTATTTTATCAATATCGTTCTCATTTATATCTTTACAAATTAATCAAATTGGAGTGTCGGTTTGTAACATTAAAACAACAGCTTTTTACTAAATGCATATACACGGTACATAGACCAAAATAACGTTTTTTTTTTTAATTTTTGTCTGTCTGTTTTTGATATGACTGTCACTGATAGGTAGCTGATGATATAAGGCGAAACTTAGGCAACTTTTTTAGACTAGCTTAAATAGTTAAATATTTTTACCTGCTCCTGGATCTGGCGTGGTGGGTGGCTCTGGAGTGTTGATGCTCCATACCGGGGTAGTGCTGGTCACGCGGAAGTTATATGTGCTAGCAACCAAAGGAAGTCATCTTTAATGAATAGTTTCAGAGGCCCAAAAAACTTAACTTAACATCTCGGTAAGGTAACTAAATAGTTACATACTTCAACCATAAAAAAAAATATTAAGTATTTCAAGTATTTCACACATAACGCCATCTAGCTTCATACTAAGAAGGGCTTGTATTATAACAACTAGATTATCTGTTAATACTTATATACTTTTATAAATATACACATATACATAGAAAACACTCAAACAAATATTTTCAAATCATACACACATTAGGTTCGACCCGGGAATCGAACCCGAAACCTCAAGCACAGCAGTTGCATATGCTTCACCTGCGCCACCGAGGTAGTCAAGTCCCAATAGATCAATGAAACCTTTAAAAATCAATTAACGTATGAACACAGAAAAATAGAATTGTGGGGGGAACGGGTATCATGTCCCTCCAACACAAAGGGAGGATCCTCCGACCAGGCGAGGTGATCATGCCTGGCGGGCTACTGCCCAACAGTTGATGTTGGGATGTTGTATATATGATAATCGGTGCGAGAACTATTTATTGCGCGATTCAGTATTTGTAGTTACTTCGTGTAGTGCGTTACTACGTAGTTCAGTGTATCTTCGGTAGATGGCGCTGTAGTAGGTTATTGTTGTGTTATATGTGGAAGTCGCCACAGAATGAGAGAAAATAAAGCTTACTTGGCACTCGGTTTAGACGAAGGTCTGGCTGAAGGTCTGGGGGCCGATGTGGTAGTTGTGGTGGTAGTGGTAGATGTGGTAGTCGTTATTCTCGGTCGCTGCCTCCTCTTGGCGCTTGGCCGGGCTGGTGTCGACTGAGTACTCTGGGCAATTGTGTTGATCGTGGACCTGAGAATGCAGTAAATAAATTAAAACTAATGAGTCTACTAAAAAATAGTTTTGTTTTAAAGAGATCACAAATATACAATGAAAAGGACGTGAATTCTGGCGTAAGCGTCTGCAGTTTATAGAATTAATATCTACTCTAGATTGTTGGTACTTGATGAAACTTGTTAAGGTACATTCTAGAATTAAACTCATTTGTGTTTATTCTACTGTTTGAATTCACTTCAACTCTGACCGGTTACGCCTTTACCTTTAAAAATACCATAGCGAAACCTATCAGTATGGATATGAATTAAATCCGTGGCATAAGTACAAATGAGTTTCATTCTAGAATGTGTCTGCAGTCTAGTGATTTTGAAAAGACTCTTTCTGAACTCGTAATATATTTAGTTGAGTGACACAGGTAATACAAGAAAGGGTACAGGTATTGTACACGGATCAAATAGAACAATAATCTGCTTATGTTCACGACCACAACAGTATCGATAGATGGCGTTGTACAATTTGTCTGAATCGCGCTGTTGTTTGTTAACCTCTAGTAGTATAAGATATTTTGATTTGTTTAATAAACAGACCAAGCTAGACTGCTAGATAAGTTTCCTTCTAGTATATCTTTATAGGTCAACCAGGTAATATTTACGCTAGTCGTAACAGCTTATCATAAAAAGTTATGACACACGTGGAAAAGCGCACAACACACAGTGCAGTAAATAGTGACGTCACCATCTACCCATAATGTTCCACTGTTGGGCTTGGGTTTCGCACGCTGGCCAAGTGCGTTTTGGGGTCTGGCAAGACAACGTTGTGGCTACGTAATCCTGCCGTTGGATGTTGTATTTAAAAGTGACGTTTTATCTGCTATTTACTATGCCATTCGTGCAGTCTAAGAAAAAGTCCTTACGGCCTGTGTACTCGGTAATTTTACTAAGCGAGATCTATGTTTGGTAGAGGAATCCTAAAAGAAATTAAATTACTTACCCAAGTTTAGAATAGTAAGACTCTTTTGCAGCTTCAATGAGCGGGTACGGCTTGCCATGACAGGTGCCACGGAAATCATCGTTGTCAATAGACCAGAACATTATACCTGAGAAACAATTAATATTTTATATGCATTACATTTATATGTGGATGCTATCCATATAATAAATATTACGATCTAACAAATGAACTAAACAAAAATGGATATGAGGTTAACTTATACGCTGTAGAAGTAGGAGCGAGAGGTATACCAGCGAAATCTCTCTATGATCTACTGAAAGACTTTGGCCTGTCGAGATCTGCAGTAAGTTCTATTTTAGAACGAGTATCTAAGGCTGCACTAACAGGTTCCTACCAAAAACTCGGGCAGTGAAGGTGAGCGTTGACGCGCATCTTAAATGGGGCCTCCTTAAATCTACACCTAGGTCGCAAGTCCTGCGAACTGCTCTGAGTTTCTCCCCCTACCACACCCGGCACCCGCACGGTGAATCCATGGAATGCTAAGAAGTTTGTCTCTTTCTAAAATATGTATGAAAAAAAATGTGAAATTCGAGTACCATGACAATTGTAATTAACTTTTCTTGTCAAATTTTTAAAACAATATTTTGCAACTTAGTCAGTGTTTACCTAGCTAAAAGAAATTAAGAAAAAGATTACAAAAATGTATTTAGATCAAAGTTAAGTAAATTATTTTTATAGAAATTAATATTTAATTAGTTTGTGAAATCAAAATAATAAATGTTATCAATCACGATTAAGAATAGCGTCTAACTCGCTTACGAATGGCTTCGATCGTCAGTCAGTCAATTCGAAACGTCAGGCATTTCAAAGGTATGTACTTAATTCCTGTCATGGATGCGTCGATTTCTGTAAACATAATTATTTAAATAGTGACAGTTTATATAGTAAATATAATCGTAATAGAACCAACCTCCAAGTTTATGATCAGCAACATATTCAGCCTTTTTCCTAACAATATCTTCGTCATCATACCCGACCCATTGGTTGCCTCTGTACGCGACCGGACCCATGGCTGCAGCGTTAGGGTGCATCACCGTCCAGGGCTGTTCCTTTTCGTCTTCGTACTCTTCGGAGTCTTCATCTGAAGCAGGGCTGCGTTTCTTTGGCGACTGCTTTACTGCTTCGCAAATCTAAGAAAGTAACGTTCGATAAGTTGAAATTTGAAAATGCCATTGGTCCACCAAGAAAATGTGGTTAAACGATATTCGTGACTTAATGTTGACCTTTTCTACCAGTAAGTGAAGTCAAGAACACGTTAGAAAATACCTTACAGACTTTTTTAATGCAAAATGTGCACTTTATTCGTACTATATATAATTTTAGAATGGCAAAACATCGTCTTTGAATTGCTTTTCGTCTTTATTTTCTTATCATACAGCTTCAATAGTTTAGCCTTTAGGATAATAACGATTTTGACAATAATTATTACGTTAGAATATTGTCTAATAGACTACAGCCTTATTAAATTATTCATTCGTAAAATGACTGTGTATTCAGATAATAAGGTTGAAATTAGTTTAACCTACATTCCTAGTATTTTTTTTAACATCTCACCTCATAATAAGCCAGGTATCCCTTCTCCCTGGTCGCGTCTCCTTGTTCTCCGGGCCCATCAGCGGGGGAACCGAGCTCTACCGCATCTGGGTTAAACAGTGTGTATGAACGACCGTATGTCGGTATGCCGAGCACCAGTTTATCAGAATCAGCTCCTTGTTCCAGGTAAAACTTGATGGTGTAATCCTGAAAGGAGAAAATTATTATTTTATTTTACACTTCAATAGTTTATTAAAAAAAAAAGTTTTATTTTTATATTGAGTGATGAATGGTGGATCACTTCAGCATAAACGATTGCAAAGACATAGCGTTCCTAACACTCCTGGACAGATTCCGCCCCATGAAGTTAAAGCCTTCCAAAGATAATAAATTGTCACAAAATCACTTCAGATGAATACATCAACCAGAAACAGAACCTATGAGTATGTATGTTAATTTGACAGATTGCTTTGTTGCAGAAATATTAACAAAAAAAAAATCTGAAATACAAATCTTACACTATTAGTTTATCCTGTGTCTCGGTTGACTATACAAATGTGCCATACCCTGAACAGGGAATTAAATATTTCATAATGTATAACGTAGCTTCAGAGTCTTACTTGAATGTGTTTTAGTGAAAAATAATATGAAAAAGATTTTAAAATCTATTTACAACAGTAACTATTTTGTCTACATAATATATCTAGTTGTACATTCATTTTTTAAGTTAAAAATATTGTTATGGGAGACCATGCTCTTCTTAAATTATTTTTTCAATAAATTTATAATATAAAAACAAACCACTTTAGTTTTAAATTTGGAGAGGATAGTATACCGGGCGGGATTGAGACGCAGAGTGTGCCTTTGAAATATCGTCGTAGGATCATTCCACCCGCAGTCTACCTCAACTGTAATCGGCTCGATAACCGTACTTCTTGGTTAAAAGTATAGGTACTTGAAGCTTCTTTAATCATTTTTTTATATTTACTACATCTCAATAGTTACTCACTAAATGTATATAATAATTATTACAGTTAAGAGTAACATATTCATACTAACGTATGACAGCTTGTAGTTACGTAGTCAGGACAGGTGACATAAGTATGAAATGATTATTAAATTAAATATTGTTAGAGAGACAGGTGAACGTGTAAATCCGGTTTAATTTGCATTCCAACTAGAATGTCGACGTCACTCAAAGCAGTTTAGCTTTTCACTGCTTCGACAATCTGGGTCTAGGTGGTGAGGTATGAGACGCCTAAGAATTGTTAATGATAATCGGGTACAGTAAGCTTTCTGCACAAAGGGGCCGGCTCGACCGGAGCTGTACTATCCTCTCACGGAAGACCAACCTTAGATGACAGCGTTCGTGTTGTCGTGTTAAGTTGATGAGTACGTCCAATGACGCACAAGAATCTCAATAAGCCGTAATAGTGTGGGTCACTATGCTGTATTGTTGTATTTTCTGCATTCACAATGAGTATAGTGATAACCACTTTAGGATTCTGTTCCTGCATCTGAATCTGCATCATCAACCTGCATCGTCATACGTTATCACTACACCACCGAGGATTAGACTAAAAAGGGACGATCTCAGGAAGGTCGCAGGTGTCCTGACAGGGCATTGTCTCCTGAACAAGCACCTATTCACTATAGGTGTAACAGACAGCCCTCTGTGCAGGGGATGCATGGAGGCAGAAGAAACGCCAGAATGCAGAAGTGTGGCAGACCAACGGGCGGACATCCTCCAATCGGCATCACTCCCAGAAGTATGTAGCAACCTGAAAAGGCTGCTTAGCTTCTGGGACGAACTAGGTTGGCTGGAGTTGGAAGATAATAAGTTCACGTACAACGGCCCAATCAAGAGGCTAAGCGAGCCGAGGCGGTCAAGTTAAGCAGCAATAAGTTGTGTCACCATCTCTTTTTGTCCCGTGGGTGTTTTGTTGACAATTATGATCTTGATAATGATTACTTATTAATTATTTAATGAACTAATACTCACAATATTAAGTTCGCCATCCACACTGTATTCGTTGGGCTCCTCGTTCGGGTACAGTGGCGCATGGTGGTTGACTGCTGGCTCGAAGGCGGAGTGGTAATCGTAAGTTAACAAATTCATCCAATCCAGGTACCTGAAGAAGAGAGAAAGGTATAAAAATGTGCCAATGCATACATATATACTGCCTGCACGATTTGTCTAGTGGTTTAAACGGTCACCATTCCTCTTTCTACTGCGCCAAGAGTTGTGGGTTCGAATCCCAATTCTCATAAGACTTTATGTATTTCACAAATCATTGTTCTGAGTCTAGGTGTTCTTTGTGTCCGTTTCATGTACGTTTGTAAATTACCCCGCGACACAGGATGTATATTCCTAATGCGGAAGTTGTATTTTATAAATAAATATATTTAAAAAAAAACAAAAATTAATCGGCGCAAATGTATGTACGCTCATAACTTTCGATCTGACTGCACTAAATTTGATAATTCTTTATTCCATATGTTCGTTATGGTTAGGACCAGGTTTGTATGGAAGAAAATCAAAAGTTAACGGATTTTTTTTGTCCTTGTCTGTACATTACTTTCCTTAGGCGGGCATGATTACTAAAAACAAGATTTTCTGAAATTTTATACATATTTACGTAAGAAAAATATGGCAGCTAGTTTATAAAAAAATGTAAAATAACTCGGTTTATCTCTCTTTCTATCTAACGGCCTGTTACGCTTTCACGGCCAAACCAATACATCGATTTCAATTAAATTTGGCATGGATATACTTTGATTCTTGAGAGGGGTTTTTGCCGCGATAACCAAAATTTACGCAGGCGGAGCGGAATTGCATAACAACAGACGCAAGTAACATCGCGAATCGCAGTTAGTTTATACCAAGAGTACCTAGCTTGTCTACTAGTCTTTGGGGACTAGTCATTACGTAATACTTTCACAAGTCTCTGTCACCAGAAGAAGTTCACCTTGAACCTTGTAACTAACACTATATTCAAATTTCCAAAAGACTTGTATTCTAAACAGCATATTTTACTTGTAACCAGTTCGCCTACACTACGGCCTTTCTTAGCCACTTCGTAATTATCAAGTTATTTTAGGAAGTAATTAAGATTTAATCTTAGATAATTACTGGCCAGGATAGGTGCTAATGTATCTAGTGTCATCTAAGGTAACGTATGCTAGTATTTTTACAACTTAAATAACAATATTTGTATAATGAAAGTGAGTCATTATTAGTGCCATAATTTAATAAAACATTAGAGAATTTCTTCCGTCTCTATTTTATAAATCTTATGTCTAAATTGGGCAACTTCAATTGGAAAGTACTTCGGGTTCACTGAAAAAAAGTGTTAAACTTTGTGTAGTTAAAAATCTTTTTTCTTTTAAATATTATTGTGACTAGAATCGTAATTAATCTTCATTGCAATTAATCTAATTTAAAATCAGTTTTTTTATTTCATAACATTCATAAGAATCGAATTGTTGGCTCCATGAAGTGATGAATGCTTAGGAATTCAATTTGAATTGTTTTTTTTATAACGCTTAAAATTTAAATACAGAAATGTTTTATTTATATGACATACGGGAATCTTGTTAATCGGGAATAAATGTAAATCGGGAATACGTACTTATTTCAACATTCTGAACTTAATGTAGAACTAAATAAATAGCCTAAGTTGTTAACATATTGTTTAACAAGTAGATAATATAATCTATTCTATTCACAAGAGCTTTTGTAACAGATCTAGCTATCTGCATTAACCGGAGCGTTGAAGGACGCAGGGAAACCAAGAATTAACACATCACATTGTCTTTGGTATATGTTTGTGGGGCAGCCATATTTGTTTCGTTACCTGAGATATTATAAACGCATCAGTATTTCTTACAACAAAATAAATAGTAAATATAATTATGTAAATGCAATATTTCGATTGCAATTTATTTTATAGACTCTATTGCAATTCGTGTAAGTTTACACAATACAGTAGATGCTAAATCTAATCAGTTTTGTTTATTTATTATAAGTAAGTTAAAATAATAAGTATTTTCTAATGATAAAACAAATTTCTGTAATCATATTTCTTTGTCACCAAATCACTTACATTTTTGTAGAGTTAATTTATAACAAGGAGATAGTTTTTTATTTTTTCGAAAGACGGTCCCCATTTCATGTCATCCACATTTTATATATTTTTTATCATTAATTTCATCACGACGACGACTTGAAGACTCGAAGACTTGATAATTGAAGACGATAAATACTTGACGTTGGCAGAAATAGCTGATCCGAGTGATCCGGCTAGTTGCCATCTCATCATAAAAAAAAATTATAACAAAAGCAGTTTAATATTTCTTAAATTCAAGTGCAATTTTCTAAGTGAAGTAATGATCACCAGATCTCCACGAACCTCGTGAAAATGAAATTCTTTAGGCATACTAGCTGGTTCGAGCTATTTTAAACTACAAATACCCGTAACAGTTTCTACAGGTGTTTGTATGGCAACCGGGACTAACCGACTGATTCATGTGCTCTCCGAGGCACATTTCTTAAATTATCTTTTTAAAACGCTAAGTCCAATTACAGCTATACAAAATTAAATGTTATTTAAGTATCTTGGTTAATTAAAAAGCCAGTTAATGTTTGTATTCTTTAAAATTTAAAACAGTAACGAATATAATTTAAAAATAAAGTATTACCACAAACAATAACCGCTGATAATAGACAAAAATAAAACAATGAAATCTATTGTCTTTTAAGAAAAAAAATAAGATGTACAGAAGCTAAACCGAAAAATATATTACTGACATAGTTTCAGAAGTATTATAATAAAAACTGGACTGTTTAGTAAGCAGGTTAATTGACATTTTAATAAAACTTCCGAGAGAGATTACCTCGGAGGCATAATGCCGATAATAAAAATTATGTAATAATTGGCGCGAAGTTTCTGCCTGACCTAGTGTTACTGCATAGATTCTAAACGGCCCGAACTACATATTACATTACATATTATATCCGCATTCCTAAGGTAAGTGTTTAAACAAATAATACTTAAGTAATTATAAAAAGGTAATGAATAATATCGAATAATTGGCAACCAAATGGTATTAGATATACAGACATAATAAGAAATAAAACGACTAACGAGTTTCCAAAACAATCACATCACATGCACTCACGTCATCCCGAAGGTCCACCCCAGATGTTTTAAACGCTCACATTCTGCGGACTTTCTGATGGTTAGTCCCCCAGCATAATAGAATGAAAACCCATTTCCGTCAACAGGCACATGTATATACAGTAACTATAGTCCTTTCAGTCCCTTCTCCCAGAATCATAGCCGCCTATTATCATATATGCAACATATATGCAACAACCCAACATCTACCGTTGGGCAGTGGCCTTCCAGGCATGATCACCTCGCCTGGTCGGAGGACCCTCCCTTTGTGTTGGTGGGTCACATGTCACCCGTTCCCCCACAAAAGGAAGAGGTTCTTCGACTGTTTTTTTTTTAGTTTGTTACCTCACTACTTTCGACTGTATGAACCGATTTGAATGATTCTTTTTTTATTTTTAACTTTTATTTATTTGGTTATAGTTCTTGAAGTCGGTTTTTTTTTTGTTAAAATTTGTGATTATCATTTCTTTATTTTGTTGTGTTTTATTATATTTAATTTTTAGTTTTTTCGTTGTGACGTCCGTTATTTTGACACTGTCCAACAACTAAGTTTCTTCACGGTGATTATATTTGACATTACAAAAGTAATTTTAATTGTGTAATAACAATAGGTGTCTTTGTAATAATATGAGTTAATATTTAGAAAGTTAACTAGCGTCTGTAAGTGGCAAACGTAAATGGAACCTAGATGGAAAATGTCTGGAATTCAAGATAAAAAGGTTTTTGTGAACGCAAATGATCAAATTTTAATGATTACTCCTGTTATGTTTTTAACTCTGGGTAAACAGTTATTAAAAGATTGCTTAGCACCATTGTTCTTAAAGGTGTTGTATTATTCAGGCCGAGGTGGCTCAACTTCAAATTTTCTATTGAATATTGACGAATATAGACTATCGAATATTTATTCTTATTCTTCCTTGCAGTACCGACCTGGCACAATCTTTCTGTGAACATTGCGGATGACGAGGCTGTTTGAATATGACATTGAAGTGGTCCTTCAAGAAGACTAGACTCACTGTCTCAGCCAATGGTTCCATTGTATGTGGCAATGCTTATATTTATTTAATTAACTATTTATTGCACTTGCAGTTTGCCCAACACGTACAACAAATATGAAAATACACATGTATACATGCGTATATTAAAGCCTACCCTTTGGAAAAGTATCCGCATCATCATCAGCTCGCTGCCAGTCCACTATTGGATATAAGCCTCTCTTACAACACACCAGGAATAGTATAAAAAGTAATATTAATCATCTATTTCAGCCCAGTAAGTCCTTAGAGTTAAACAGACTCGGAGACTACTTCGAAAACCAGTATACCAACTTGTTTTTATTTTCTAAAGCTTCTGAAGTGATCATATTTATATATCGACCAACTGAATGTGCTTATGGGTCGACTACCAGACTCCATGGTCACCGTACCAGTCTTTTCTATTGTTTATTCACATAATTAACGAGGTGTATTGTGTTATATTCAAATCAGGTGCTACTTACGAAATGTGATGGAGGTAACATTGGCCTATTGTGTGTTACGAGCCTGTGATATGAGTACAACTAAATCTTTCATCATCGTCCTCACTGTTATCATCAACTTAAAAATTAGTTAGACATACTGGAATCTTCTAAGAGTTTAATTCCTCCCAGGGTTCTATGTCCAGGTGTGATGTATAAGTATGTTTAAAAGCGATTTGGGAACCATCACACAGGCTCTGTCTAGTTTGGAATCAGACGGTAGTGTGTTTGTAAAAGGTTAAAATCAAAACATACACGCATATATCAATAGTTTAATATATGATTATAGTATGTATATAATACATATGTATGCCTTTCACGTAATACTCGTATTCACAACCTTGAGTTTGTCCACTGTTAGGCATAGACTTGTACTATAGGGAAATTTACAAACATTCATATTTGAAATGGACATAAAACGTCCAGACTCAGATAAACGATTTGTAAATCACACAAAAAGCCGTTCCACGTGGGGATCAAACCCAAATATATCATACCGAGCAGTAGGAAGCGGCCACCACTGTGCCATTCGTGAAATCAAGATTCTTCACCAAGCGGCGGTCAGGTTTGTGCCCACATAACTTAGTATATGAAGCAATGCGACATTGAACTAGCAAATTAAGCAAGTCTACACGATCAGTGTATGCAACATGTCGCAACTTATTTGCACGCGACAATTAAGTATTTGCTGTGTGTGCTCTTTGGCAATGTGTTACCACCTTAATGTCAACTAACTAATGTTTATTTTATGAGCTGTTTAATTTTGCAATAAAGGTTTTTTAAAAGTCTTTAATACGCGTATATCATTCTTTAATAAGCTCACATTAACTCATAATATGGATCAAGACTTACACAATATTTCCGTACAATAATACTTATACAGTTAAAGACTAGCGACTCGATGATTATTTCTTATTTCGAGTTTCTAACGTTGAAATTGGCTATCTTCCATTCTTATGCCCAGTTCCTATATTTGAAAAACGATCCGTTCTAGGTACGAATAGTAGTATATTATACGGGGCGTAAGCTAAAATCGTTCTTATAAAAATAAATTGAGGAACGGTATTTACGACTCGTAGTCGGTCGTAGAAAATTTTTACACGATGACGATTCGTTAAATATAGGAATCTGCACACAATCTGCAGTTAAAATATCAAGTTCGTTACGGATCGTTCATCTATACTAATATAATAAAGCTGAAGAGTTTGTTTGTATGTTTGAACGCGCTAATTTTAGGAATCACTGATCCGATTTGAAAAATTCTTTCAGTGTTGGATAGTCCATTTATTGAGGAAGGCTATTGGAGCGGAGCCCCAATATATAATGTTTATAAAACGGGGGAAAATTATTACGCTACGGGCAATAGTAGACGTAAACGAAGTTGCGAGGGTCAGAGTCAGTCAAAATATTAGGTACTGATGACGACAGCAGCCAGATCTGGATTTAACAACCGAAACATTCCAGACCACCTAAAACGTTGAACTAAGCTGTCTTCAGTTTGGACACCAGTTGTCAAACTAATCTTCGAACTAGTTGATCATATCATATTGCTACCGCAGACGTTAACCTTGGCCGATAGATTACATTCTCTGAGGCACAAGGTCCGTGTTATAATATGACGTCACTGATATTTTATTGAATTAAATCGATGATTGAACTATTTTTTTTTGTTTTTTGAGTAAGGAAACAGCGTAGTGAATACCTGACCTCCTTGCTCATGTGGATTGTCATAGTTACGCCAACTTGACTGTTACGACTAATTTAAGTCGTAACAATAACAGTAGTCGTTTTTCTTAATTGAATCAAGAGGACTTGGCATTATGTAAAAGGCAAAAAAATATTTAGAATTGAAATAAATTATTATATAATAGAATTCAGTCGTTAGTAAATGCATGTTTATCAACAATTAAGTACATCTTAGAGGACGATCGAAATAAGAATGAAAAAAGGGTACATAGAAAGCTATATCTACACGCATTTTTAAAATTATATTCACTCAACACATCTATCAAAATATTACGGGGTACGAGGCGGTACTACCACTATGGTATGGTATGGTTTGACAGGCACATATATATAAAACATTAAATATTAATATCAACTTACCTGTTCAAAGTCTTGACGTCGAAACCTTTCTGTATGTACTCAATTCCAGCAGGTACAGCCATGGTGAGGAGAAGTCTTGGCTTGCCAGTCTTTTCTGACTCTGTTTCGAACTCCTCTCTCAACTCTTTAACGAACTTAGCGTAGTGCTCCCTATCTTTTGGCTTTCCTCCGTCACGGAAGGCAGGGTATTCCCAGTCGAGGTCCAGACCATCGAAGCGGTTTTGTCTGAGAAACTGGAGAAACGAATAAAAGTGAATTATGATGTCTAATATGAAAAAGTCTATAAATCAACTAGCTTTTACCTGCGGCCCCGCTCACGTATATGTCAGTTTTCACGGTAAATGGTAGCTTATATCCTTCCTCAGGAATAAAAGAATTACGATTGTAAATTTGATCGAATTTAGTAGAGTGGATTAGCTGGTAAAGCGTAACAGACCGAGAGAGTTAGTTTCGAATTTATAATATTAGTGTGCATTCATAACTTTAAAAGTTTCTAAGTACTGTGCGCAAATTAAAATATATAGTGACCAACTTTGTTATAATTCAAATAACTCAATTTGAGTTCGTCTCCAAATAATGTTAACCCATTTAAACAAACAAATAAAAAATTGGCGTGGAGATACTTTGAATTTTGAGGAAGGACATATACTACTCTAAGCCCATCCTGAAGATTGTTTACCGCGATAACCAACATACACGTTATCAGAGTCCCGGGCAAAAATTAATATTAAATAAAGCCTAACACAAAAGATCAATTTATATAATCGTACTTAATAGTGATTCAGAATCGAGATTTTGAAAGGGTTAATCCAATTTAACTCAATAACACACGACATCATTAACACCGACATAGTTAACAATTGCGTAGATTGTCCCAGATTGATTATAAAATGATAGGCGTTTGAAATAAAATATATACATATTTGTGAAGGTATAATTATTGTTGGTTTAAATAACAGATTCTCTGCATTTGTCGTAAATATATACAGTTACTTGGTATGTTTCATTAAACGCACTACACTCAGAAAGTACTACTTCGAATTGCAAAAAAAACTATTTTACTATTGTTATGTAACATCACGGTGTCCCTAAAAACGGGGAAAATTAATTTCTTCTTTTATTAAACACTACTTAAATTTTATTAGTATTCAAAAAAAGAAAACATCGTTGAATTAGATACTCTATTGTTAAATTACTTAGTGTTAATAATTGCTATAATTAAATTAGCTTTGTTACAAAACAGAATGTTTCTCGCTGGACAACCTAGAACCAATTTAAACGTTACTTTAGGAAACTGAACATATAATAATTTACCTAGATCAATTATTATAATTAACATTATAGTTGTATTGCTGTGGAATAATAAAATGAAAACCTCTCCCACACGCCCACCGCTGTGATTCCTGTACAGCAGGACCAACAGCAGCGACCCATGAACACACCGGGTTATGACACTCCATAAGTTCCACACATCACATTTATCTCAACATGTATGCTTAATATTAAATTACCACAACGTACTCTATGTTTTTACTATCTAATATTCTCTTAGTGCCTGACTTTTCCCAAGCCCATAAAGTAACCAACGGCATAAAATTTATAGGTACTAGATATTTAGAACTTTCACGAACCTTAATTGCATTCCTGACGAACTCCTTTCTTCTCTCCCGCGAAGCGACCATAGAAGAGAATCTAGTAGACCCCTCGTTCCAACCACCAATAGCCAGCAGTGTCTTCAAATTTTTGTTGTAAGTCTTCAGCCCGGTAAACTTCGCATAGCCACCTAGCATATCAAGAAATTTTGTAAGAATCTTATTGCAAATTTCGAGCAAATGTCACAGTGGCGCCCAACGTGGGACTCATGGCAAGATATGAATATTGATGAGGGAAATGCAGATGAATAATGATAATCCTTATTTTAAGTTTGTCTCTGCATAAACCTGCTGAAGTTACTCTACTCCGCCTGATAGAAAGCACGAGTAGAGTCCAAGAATTACCATACTCATTACGAATGCAGCCAATACCACAATCTAGCATGGTGACGCACACTATGGCGGTATATTGAGATGTTTCTTCATCATTGGGCCTCCGGTCTCGTCCTTACCATCGAAACACTGCAGCATGAATGCTGTTATTTTAGGTTAGGTTTCTATGAGAGGGTAGTTTTTGTTTAGATATTTTTTGTTTTCAGATAATAAATAGTTGAAAGATTTACCTTTTTCGATATCCTGATATTTGTCAAAAGGCTTCAGGGAGTTGTCTTTGGTAAAACCGCCGAAGGCATAAATAAGATGCGTGCATAGATATGGATTGATGTTCTGAGGATTAAAGCGTGCTGTGCCGGGTCTGTATACCGACCAATTTGTGTAGTAGCACACCACACGAGGCTCGCTTGATGATACTGAAACAAAAGAGGAATTGTTTTAGTTTCTTATGCAAGTGACGTACATAAATATGTTTCAGCTTATGCCCTTCACTGAGGACCCTAGTTGAATCTTCCTGAAACACGACAGTAAATATTGTGGTGGTAGCTTTCATAGCCAATTTGACATTCTGCAAACGAAAAAGGTAATAAGAAACTAACAAATGTATGGGAATGATGTCTGTATCTTACAAAGTTTTATACAGAACCCACTAAGGTCGCAGCAAGGTATACACCACGATGTAGCCTATCGATTCATTAAAAAACGCAACGCATAGCAGGCAATATAGTTATCGTACCGCACTAGCAGAAGATTTAGGTCGAATTCTGCAGCAGCGAATGTGTTAAAAACCGTTGATTTTTAAAATAATGTTTATTACTATTTGCTAAGCGTAAATGTATTTGTATTTAAAGCTTGAACACTCAAGTACTTTTATGAAAAATGAGTATTTCTAAACATAGTTTTGCATATCTTCTAGAATATTACTATTACGTACAATACAAAAAATGAATTTCATTGTATTGAAATGACACATTAACCTCAAAATCGGTCAATAAACAAATAATTTTGACATTTAATTGTGAAAGGCTGAAGCAATCGACGATTTGTCGATGTCTAAAGTTGAAAATTACTTAACATAATTATGTACACACAGCATTATTACTGCATCTAATAAAATAATAATTTTACGGTCATTATAGGATTTCTATAAAGAGAAAAATCATATATAATTCTCTGTCTTTTATGATCGCTATCTCTTTCAACATGTTTTCGTCTTTGTCGTTTTATCTGTTCTATAAAGATGAAAATAAGCTTTATTAAAAATAATAAGAAATAGTCAATTATTTTAAATGGATCCTTAAATGAAAAATTATATTTTTTAATACAGCTGGCGCACTAAGAATATTCTTGTATCGCGGGGGACCAACCACCCAGACTCAGAACAAGAATTTGTGAATCCACAATGGTTGGCGCAGTAGAAACCAGAGAAGTAATCGTTTAAACAATGCCATCCGTCTAGTTTTAAGTTTGTACTTCATTGTCATAGACAAAGACTGTTTACAGGTTGTCAAAAAAGAGTGCGGTCAAATTTAGGATCATATTATAGACACACTAGCTGACCCACGCAACCTCGATTGCATATTATATTGTCCGTAGCGTGAAAAATTTCCCCCGTTTTTAAATATTCTTCATTGGTGCTCCGCTGCTATTAGCAGTAGCGTGATGATATATAGCTTATAGAATTCCTCAATAAATGGACTATCCAACACCGAAAGAATTTTTTAAATCGGACCAGCGGTTCCTGAGATTAGCGCGTTCAAACAAGGAAACAAACTCTTCAGCTTTATTATTAGTATTGATAAGACGTGATCGTGCTTATCTATAAATTCTAAAGTAACTGTCTATTCCGCTTTCATATTTACAACACTGCACCTATTTCAATGAAATTTTGAATAGAAATACTTTGATTCTTAAGGAAGGACATAGTGTGTACCACGATAACTGACATTCACATGGGCGGGAATAAATCTAGTCGTACAATATTTCCAGTATTTCAATAGAACCCGGGAACTGTTGTATATCAGTTACGATAGCTAACCACTAGAAATCAAGTCATGGCATTATTACATTGCTTTGTCAAGAGAGTTTTGTAACTACGGACTTATAAAGTAGTTGTGTAACATACAAGCATATTGAAGAAGGCTTCAACTAAATATTAAAGACCTATTGCTTATAATTTCGACAAAAATGTGCCATATCTAAACAATTTAACACACATTTATTACTACAGTACCAATCTAAGATCAATTTCACATGTATTTATGTGTATTTTATAGTTTTACTAACAATTTATTGTGAAATTAATTCAGTTTATTGCGTAAGAGAGTATAATGCTGCTGTGTAAATTGTTTAGTATATAGGCTGACATAAAATGAGTCTTATTTTCAAAGTCATAAAGAACATAATGTTAAGTTAATTTAGCAGCTTTCTAAGGTGGTTAGAATGAGGCTGTATCTGTTTCTTAACAATTTCATAATTATATTTGCGTATTATTTTTTATTACAGCTGTGCACATTAAATGTCATTAAGTTGCAATTTCATTTTAATGGGGCTTGACCCTATTACAGTCTTTTTTGTTAATTTTATTTGTAATTTTGTTGACTTTGAAAATGACACTAACATTAGTTACAAATTAAATAAAAAATAGAAATAAATTATTTAATTCATACTGTTATTTACTATGTTAGTAAATTTATTGCCGTATTTTCAATTAAAAATAAATAAATAAAATGTAAACAGAATTAAATAATTAAAAAGGTTTTTTTTTATTGAATGGAGGGCAAACGAGCGGACGAGTCACCTGATGGTAAGCGATCACCGTCGCCCAAGGATACCCGCAACGCCAGAGGCGTCACAAGTGCATTGCCGACCTTTTGAGAAGAAGTACGCTCTTTTCTTGAAGGTTTGAGGGTCGTATTGGTCCGGGAATATAATAGTGAATTCAAGCATGTTCTATTGAAGGAAATACTCGATATAAACAGTGGAAAAATAAAAGCTCTACAATAAATAAAACGATATTAAAAAATGCCTCAATTTTAAAAATCCATCCACAACGATAAATTTTACTTATATGGTTACCACTCTTCTTTACTTTGCTCCTTTCAGAAGTCTTTCTTTATAATAAAAATAACTAACAGAAAACTACATACTAACAGTCTCGTTGACACAATGGTAGCGTACGCGGTTGCTGTGCATGAGGTCTCGGGTTCGATTGCCAGGTCGGATCAAATATTTGTTCCGGAGTTTGGATGTTTTCTATGTTTGTTTGTTTTTATATATATTTATATTAGTTGTCTACTTTTTATATTGTGTATTATATAGTATATTGTAGGTGTGTATAATACAAGTTTTGCTTAGTTTCTGAATAGATGGCGTTGTGTGTTAGATGTCCGAAAGATGCACCTATTTATTTATTCTATTTGTATAATCTGCAAATATTTGTTCCGGAGTTTGGGTGTTTTCTTTGTATAATATGTAGGTATGTATTTACAAAAAAAAAAGTATATGTGTATTAATATCAGTTGTCTAGTACCCATAACACAAGTTCTGCTTAGCTTGGGACTAGATGGCGTTGTGTGTTAAATGTCATAAAATATTTATATTTATTGTCCGAGGAGTCGTGGCGTCAGTGAAGTGGGTGTTTTGTTGACAATTTTCCGGTATGTTAGTCACATTGATTATACGGATGATTGGGACGCCATGAAATATTTTATTACGAGCGCTTTCTGCTAATCAAATTATTGTACAAATGCAATCGTGTGTTAACTGGATTGTTCGAAATTTAAGACTAGTTTTAATTCCTGATGCAAGAAGAGGTTAATGGGTGTCTGTGATGTCATGGTTAGTAAAGAGTGTTATTGTTATCATTCAACAAAATTGACTTTGCTAAAGACTTCTAATAAGAACATCAAAAAGGATATAGGCTACATTCAAAACCATCAAAAGGATAGGTCATAGATAAAAGAATAATACTGAGACGACTGAACCCAGGATAAAAACTAGTTATTTTATAAACATAAGCACAAAAAGAACTTTTCTAAAGTCATGAATCACCAGATTTAAGGCCAATAGTACCTACACTCCTTTATTTTTTTATGCTAAAAGGTTTCCAGCATGCGTACAAGCAGACGCATGTAAATATTTCTGAGGTCATCGCTCCACCCGCGATGCACACAAGTAGGTGTGTACGTGGGACTAATGATGCATTGTCCTGAATGCACCGCATACAGATATTCAGTTCTTTTATTGAAAAACATTTCAATTGAAAAGCAGCCTTACACTTTTAATAACAGAGTTTAATTTCTAAATAAAGGTGACTAAGATGATACTTTAAACATGTATACAAAATTAGAACTTAAACGTAAAGGCTTAAGATACCTTTTAGATTGATACTAAATTGTTAATAATATTCTTGCCTGTTTCCAGTGATTTAAAGA
Organism: Spilarctia lutea; assembly: GCA_916048165.1. Lineage (NCBI taxonomy): Eukaryota > Metazoa > Arthropoda > Insecta > Lepidoptera > Erebidae > Spilarctia > Spilarctia lutea. The sequence goes on from OU696480.1 coordinate 2,362,617, forward strand.
TATGTTTAGTGGCAGACGATCTTGAGGCATAAATTACAATTTAAAAGGTAGGTGTGATCCAAACAAACTAAATAGTTTCCTCAATGAATTTTTACACCGATGTAATAGAGTTACCTTTTACTGTTTAAAGGTTATTAGATTTGAACGATTCCCTTTGTATTTATTCATCATCTTTCTAGCCTTTACGAAAGCGATCTGAATTTGAAGATTGAACTAGTTTTCAGTATATTTGAGAGCATTGACTTCCCTATAACGATTGTCATAGGTGTTCATGACAATGCCATCTACCATACTTCAGACTGCTATTAAAATTTTCTTATAGAAAAAACCCAACAGCAGTCCGACCCGGGCATCGAAGCCGAGACTTCTTGATTAGCAGTCGCTTACGCTAACCGCTAGACCAACAAGGCAGGCAATCCCTTTGGATTTATTCTTATATATTGTAAAACCAGGTCTATTTGTTAGTGTACCTAATGACTAAATAAAATTTTACATTGATACTCTGTTCTTATTGGTCATAGAGTGATAATATAAAACCTTCCTCGATAAATGGGTTATCTAAGACTAAAAAATTTTTGAACACGGCTCTGTAGTTACCGAAATTGACGCGTTCAATCAAAATCTTCAGCTGTATAATATTAGTATACACGATGTATAATATTAGTTTATTTACATAGTTCATTCAGTATAGGTCTACCTTGTCGGAGATAGAACAGCTAAATTATATTATTAAAAATAAAATCTGTTTCGAATTCATCTGTCCTTCGTTAGACTCTATCATTTTAATCTAGAGTCTGTGTAGTCTTCTCCAAACAAGTAATTTTTTTCTCCAAAGTATTAACATATTAAGACCCAGTTTAACCATTTACTGATAATGTTCCTAATAGAAAGATTTCGGTACCACAAGTCTTGGATAGAGACAAATTTGTCAGACAACCATACTCGTATATAGCAACAACTTTTATATCACATCCATACTATCTATATTAATATTATAAATCGCAAAGGTCACACTCACATATGTCTGTCTATTTGTCTGTCACGCTTTCACGGGTAAACTGTTACACCGATTTTAACGAAATTTGGCATGGAGATACTTTATTTCTTGAGGAAGGACATAGGCTACGTTTTACCGCGATAACCAACCTAAACGAGGGCGGAGCCGCGGGCAAAAATTAGTAGTATATATCAGATAACTTATATTCGGCTTGGAGGTGATCCGGCAGAGAACCAAGGTCATCGACATAGCCCAAAAGATTAACAAGTTGAAGTGGCAGTGGGCTGGCCATATTAGCCGCAGAACTGATTACTGTTGGGGTAAGTGGGTTCTTGAGGAGAGACTGCGTCTCAGTATACGTAGTGTGGAACTTCCACAGGTCAGATAAAGTTATATCTGCGCAAAACAGCTGGTAGGTGCTGCATGAGAGAAGCTGAAGATCGAACCAAGTGGCGTGAAATTGGAGAGGTCTATGTCCAGAAGTGGACTGCGATAGGCTGATGATGATGATCTGATACTTTATCACGAACTAGTGAAACTGACCCTGAATTGAGCTTTAATTTATTAAGTCTTGATATTCGATAGGGCAAACTGCGCCTCCATCTGCGAAAACCACAGGGCTGGTTTCTCAGCATAAAACGGAGGAATCCTCACGCCTACGCGAAATGTTTCCTGCGGTTGTGCGGCAGCTTCACGCTGTATGGGTGCCTCTCTTGGCTTTTCCTCGGTCATCTTCACCGTGTTCTTCGGGGTCACCACTGTAGATGATGTGTAAGGCTTGGGGTAGTGTGATAAATAAAATGTTCAACACTCACAGTTCGGGTAGTTGTTTACTGACACTTATATTCATACACAGCACAAGCAGATACAAGTTTATAGTTGAAGCACAGAAGGAGTGTACAGAAGAAAGCAAAAGAGAATAATTAGAAGTATAGCACATATAGCAATAAGTTAGCACGATTAACAATTAGGCAAATAGCGGGCAGCGCGTCGAACGGGTTGTGGCCGACTGACGAGACAGCGAGCCTCGAGTCTGCGGTCGCGCAGCGCTCGGCCGAACCGGTTTCGGTCGGAGACAACATCTGCTATCTAATACGACGCGCCCTGTCGCTTGTCCGTTTGTTCGTGGAAACAATAAATATTTACACTATAAATTATTAATGTATTAATATTAGGAATGACTAAATATAATAATGTTTATAATTTTGACTCGAACTAAGAATATAATAATAACATCACAGATGACAATAAATATTAATATACATTTAAATATACAAATATTCAAATGAATGTTACTCGCTACATGATTATATTTACCTGGTGTTCCTAATGTGATAACTGCTAATAGCACTGTTAGCCATATTGTGACGTCCTGAAACAAAAATAACATCATATTAGAACACACATCTTACAAGTAACTTTATTCGATATTACTACCTCTTATAGTTGAATCTCTACTTATTACTAGTACTATAATAGTTATTAGAATCCAGAATTTTGTCTACTTCAAATTGATAACATGTTTTGTTTATAAAATATCGTGGGTGAGTTCTTACTTGTAGTAAGTCTCTGCCTGTGACTATTGCCTTACAACCTGGTCAAAACCTCCATGTTTTAAAACAAATAAATAAAATTCCCATATTTAAAACCCAAAACGTAATTCTAGATAACAAATATGTATTTTCAAATTCTCTTTCCTGTCACCAATAACAATTTCATGAACTCATGAGATGCTTCTATATATTTAACAAAGCGTATATTTCCTTAAAAGCTGTATAAGAAATGTTCCATTGTGCACTGTATACATACATTGTACAAAAAAATAATTAAAAAGATGTGCAAGCTAAAGTGCGAGCGCGTTGATGTCTTTTGTAAGGTGCAAGGCGATTTACATAGTAAATTAGATACGATTATAAAAGTGAATGTATAGGTTTTTGTTAGTTAATTAGTAACTATTCCTTTAATAGTACTGAGCAAAATAAGGTAGTCTCAGTCTCTAATTTATGCAGCTCTTAACAATTTTATTACGCGAAGGACAGACAGGATAAATTCATTTTCTTGTCTCTATTGGCAATATTGTTAACGGTTAGTTCATTTGAACTAATATGATACTAAAAAGCTTTCTGTTTCCCTATTTATTATTGCTTGGAAACTGTGCGATGAAACCAAGCTTTTTTCTAGATCAGGGTGTAATTTAACTATAATAGGTTTAGTAATACATAATAACAGTTATCAATACTCTCATTAACGTAATACACGCTCTACCCAATATAGGATCCAATGGTGCTCTGTTAGGTTCATTCCCATTATGTTCTCTCAACATGTCACCACTTCCGACAGGAAGACCACCAGACACGCTCCATTTCAATGTAACTACATTTAAATATTCATATATGTAACAGTTATCATGCCATTGTCCTCATAACGGAGTCCTGTAACTAAACCTATTGGTAGCAGTAACGGTGCACAGCCTACTTCGTTTACTTGGTAACTTACGTGTATTGTGTTATAAAGGTGCTATTGTTCTACTTTAATTGTCTAAAGTCATTAAAGATGCCGGTTGACTATTTATTATTAATTATACCTATATATAAGTTCTACAGTAAATACTTTTTGGGATATTTTAAACCATTTTTTTGTGATTTTTTTAAAACAACTCTCGACTTTTTAAATGTACATGAAACGGACACAAAGATCATCCATACTCAAAATAATAATTTGTTGATCACACAAAGTGTTGACTCAGGTAGCATTTGAATACACAATACTTAACTAGCGCTAGGTCAACCGTGCAGTCACATGAAAACGTCACACAAATTAGATTAATATAAATTTTATTGTTAATAATTTAGACTTTTAGTAATAAAGGCTATCCAATTCTGTTTATTCAACGCCAAGCAATACATTTTATTGAAATTTATAGCAAAATAAACAGCAGCTCGTGACGTCACACTTTGCTATCACGTAATCAATTACTTGAAAGGTTCGCTTTCATTATTGCTATTCAAAACAACGAATTTAAGTAACAAGCAGAGGTATAATAATAATTTGTTATTGATATACTCGTACTTTCGGCGAGGTACAGAAGGCCAGAAGGCCAAAAGGCCTCGTTCTTTAGGAGATTTCTCCGTCCAGCAGTAACAGGAGACTAGTAGACTAAAGGTACGTGTTTTATGAACTGAAATATTTTAATCTTAATAAAGGTTAAGAAAAAAAAAGAATTAAGAAATTGTTTTGTGTTTAACCTTGAGGTTGTATATTATTATTTATTACTAGCTGAGCCCCACGGTTATTCTCGTAGCTAGTCTAAAAAAAACTAAGCTAGCCTAAGTTACTCCTTAAATCATCAACTACCTACCAGTGAAGGTTTTATAAAAATCGTTCCAGCCATTCTAGAGATTAGCCGACACAAACAGACAGACAGACAAAAATTATAAAAATATTATTTTGGTATGTGTACCGTGTACTTTAACATTACAAACAGACATTCCAATTTCATTAATTTGTATGGATGTATAGATATACAGATGAAATTGTTATAAAAGAGTAACCAAATCAACTTTGAATTTTTTATAGTTTAACCTAAAAAAAGTATGACTATTCCATAACATTGTTTATATCATTTGTAACGTAACCTCTTTCAAAATTCCAGCACCAGCAGATACCATGGACAATCGATTGACCACAGACTTATAACGTGTGAGTTAACGGTTATCGTTGGGTAACCGTAAGACCGTGTAGTTTGACGTAACGTTTTCACCGGTAACTACGAGTATTAGATCATGGAGTGTTTACACAGGTCGTGAATACGATGACTTAGAACTTGTTTTTTTTTGTTTAGTGTTTGTAGGAGTTTAGGCTTGTACGGTATTGTTCAGTTATAATATTGCTTTTTAGTTTTTGTCCTTGACTTTACACCAATTGACTTTGTGGGTTTCTTTTCGCGCTTAAGCCTACGTGGCATTGGGACTTCGTTCATTAGATCCTTACTCAATACTCACAATTTTTTTGAAGTGAAAACTTCTTTAGCGGCGCTGTGTACTTTTTTGGAATGGGTAAAAATGTATAAACTCGTGTTAGGTCACGTGACCTGATCGAAAATTCGTAAGACGGATGGTGAGAGGACGTATAAACTCGCGTCAGGTCACGTGACAGGACAGGCGGCGCAGGGCGCTTGCGCGAATGTTCGTGTGTGTATGTAATATAAATTGTCATGTTTGTGTAAGATAGCGCAATAAATGAATATTGTATTCCACCACATAAATAATAGTACTTTTATACTGATAATGAAAGCAATTCGTACAAAATTATTCTCTAACCATTCCAAAATATCAAAAATGCACAACATTAATATTCAAGTTTTTTTGGAAAATTTAGTTGTTAACATTTCTTTCAGTCCTCCTTGAAATAGAAGCCACATTTATTTTAACCTCGTGTAACTGTATAATATTTCACCTTTATATTTTCCATGAATATCTTTTCTAATCTTTTTTGGTGGTTAAAAGGTTAATTTTATTCAATTAACTGTCAAGAGATACTTCCACTAGCAAAACTTTGTGAGGATGGACTGCTAATAAACTGTCATGCAGTTTGACAGAAGTAAAAAAAATGTAAAATGATTATTAATAAGTAATAAACATTTTTTCTTTTCCTTTCTTTCACGCACAAACATCTGAACGGATCTAAGCGAAATTTGGTCCAGGGATATGTTATAGTCTGGAATAGTATATAGGCTATCCTGAAAAATGTACAGTTTCCGCAGGATGACTAAGGAATAGAAGCAACCGCGGGTAACACCACGAAGCGCAACTCCTGATCGATAAGCCAGAGATAGTGTTCGATTCCCAAGTAATTTTATGATGAACACGATCATATGTTTTGTGTCCGGGTATAATTTATCTATTACATACATACATACATTACACACAACACGTGTTAGCAGTCTATAACAAGACTATTAATATACATTCTTATAAATATTTTGGCAATCCATAGCGTAGGTATACCGTGGGAGAGCCACGCTTAGGCATGCATGGGCCGGCTCGACCGCAGAGATACCACGACCTCGTAGAAAACCGGTGTGAAAAAGCGCCTGCTCTGTGTTTCACCGAGTGAGTGGGGATACCGGAGACCCTACCCCAACCCCTTCCTCCATTCCCTTCCTCATCCCCCAAAGGCCGGCAACGCACTTGTAACGCCTCTGGTGTTGCGGGTGTCCATGGCCGGCGGTGATCGCTTACCATCAGACGATTCGTCTGCTCGTTTGCCTTTTATTCCATAAAAAAGGTAGGTTCTGGCTAGTTTGTTGTATATATTAAGTTCAAGTTAGTAAGGAGCAGTAATTTAACATTCGAATGCAGATCCTTATGCAATGATGCAGTAGCATCTCAATAGGCCATCTTAGTATGGATCACCATTTGTCTGCATTCACAATGAGTTTGGTGACCATTAGTTCTTCATTTCTACTCATGTTTTCCATCTCGCAGAGTAGAGTCACTTCGGCAGGCTCATACATGAAAAAAATGGTTTCTAACTTCGCATAGCTGCAACACTGCACATATTAATTTTGTAAAATTATATAACAGTAAACAAGGTAAAATTAAAAATAGTTTAATGTGTGATCTAGGATTTTTAGACCGCGGAATAAGGAAATAAGACTACAGACCAAAGCGTGGGTTTTATTCATTTTGTTCAACAATTCGCTTTGTATTTAAATTAATACGAGTCTTAAATACTTAATAATATTATGTGAATTAACTCAGTTCTTAATTTTAAGGAATTAAAAATAATAATTAGACAGACATCTGAATATTTTTCGTTTAATCTATACTAATATAATAAAGCTGAAGAGTTTGTTTGTTTTTTTTTTTGCCCGGTTTCAAAAATTTTTTCAGTGTTGGATAATCCATTTATCGAGGAAGGATATAAGTTATATATTATCACGCTACTACTAATAGGAGCGGAGCACCAATGAAGAATGTTTCAAAAACGGGAATAAATTTTTACGCTACGGGCAACATAAGACGCAAACGAGGTTGCGTGGGTCAGCTAGTATTGGAAAAAGTACAAGTGAGTTTTATTTCAAGAAACTGATTAGGTATACAAATATCAAAATACCTTCATATATAAAATTCTCGATTACTCCGATAGTGCTTGACCGATTTTTATGAAATTTTGTGAGTAGGTCTGAGAATTGGCCAAAATCTATTTTTCATACCCCTAAATGATAAGGGTGACCCAACGCTAAATATTTATTTTATTTATATGGCAAAACTACGATTTCCGGATCAGCTGGTCAAAGTATAAACATTGTACAACAGAATAGAAAATAGGACTATACTTTAAATATTAGCAGTTAAAGTGCTCATTAGGTAATATAATTCTCACTAACAAATAAATGATTCACGTACTATTCAAGATCAAATAAAAAACATCAAAATAAACAAATAAGTTAAAACGAGAATGAATGCAATACACAATTATAAAATATTTAAAAATAAAACCCGACTGCGTCAATAGCTAGCATTTTTATTAAATTCAGTTTTTTTATTTATTTTTTTTTATTTTCGTACCCAGTGTCACTCTCACGACTAAGACGAATCAATTGACACCACCCACATAAAAATACGACAAGCCATTTAGGCTCTAGGCCAAATAAAAATACATACACTCGAAAAACATAATCCCCCTTCTGTACGGTATAAAATCGTTAATTATTAAAAACAATTTTAATGTCGTTAGAACGCATAAACTATTGTGTGTCTAATTTTAACATAGAAAAGTTTATTGTCATTGTTGTTAAGGCGAATTATTTACAATAATAGTTATTTAATATCTCCTCTCTAATATTATAAACTCAATAGTCAATTGGTTCGTTTGTTTGTTTTAATTACATATTGTCTAAGGTACATACAAACTATTTAGTAGCTATTACGATAAATTGCATAAGACATGCCGTTTGTAAATATTTTTTAGTATCCATCTAGATATATCAGGTTAATAGTTTTTATATAAGATTTCATTCTTATGTAATTGGCTTTGTTTGTCTTATTGAGAAATAAAGAACTTTAAACCGTTTATTCAAATATTTACTTTAAAGCAAATTGGACGGTTGGCCTAGTGGTTAAAGCGGTCGTCACGCCCTTTGCTACTGCGTCAAGTGTTGTAGGTTCAAAACCCACATAGAGATAACACTGTGTGATCCATAAATTGTGGTTCTGAGTCTAGATGTTATTTGTATCCATTTCATGTATGTTTGTAAAGCCCCCCGTCACACAGAATGTTTATTCATAATGCAAGAGTTCTATAAAAAAACATTTCATGCAAAACGCGGCAAAAAAATTACCACACTTAGCCTACTGATAAACGATCGCATGTTTGGATCAAAATATTTGTGTACTTAACACTATCCTTGATTACCATGGGCTGCAGTAGTTTCGCCATGATGTAATCTGTCTTTTCCCTTGCCCTTCTATACCATTAATCAATGCTCCAGAATAATAATAATAATAAATTTATCAACAAAAAAAATGGTTGTCTGTAAAGTTGGTTTACGGACAATAGTTTAACGTGACAACATCATAACAAAACATTGATGAAATTATTGCATATTTTTATGAATAAAATTATATGATTTACGCACGCGTACAATGAGCGTAACTGGACAATGAAACATCCTTTTTTCGTGCGTGCAGCCGGTGTTTATCGATTTATTAGACGCTGTCTCTTTAAAAATAATTGTACATAATTTATGTATTCATTACAATTGATTATAATTTCAAAATGTTAACGAAATCTAAGTTTGAGAACTGCACTCTTAAATAGGCTACTAAGCAACCTGCGATAAGGAGTCACAGTACCAAACTCCTGTTGGTATATCGGTTGCTTTTGTTAGTACATGAGATACATGTAAGTGTGTGTGTACTATGTGTATGAGTGTGTAAATGGAAGAACAAAGCTTTTTGTGATTTCATATATTTCACATGCAAATATTACGCGAGTAATTTGCGTCTTATTACCATAAGCTCAATTACTCTGCCTATCCAGCTTACCTCATAACGGAATAAGAGCGTGAACAACCATTATTTACATACACATTACGAGTATTCCAGAGATAAGTTGAGGTGATTTGCACTAAGTTGCGTGCGGTGTAGCAATAGGTGTTACATCATTGAGGAAGTTGGTGCAATGTGTCAAGTGATTAGTGCTCGCTTCCTTTAGGAGTGTGTTTAGACGCGTCAAGCTGCAACTTGACGTTTTAATTGATTCGTTGAATATATGAGCTGATACTTTAAACTAGTTCAATTTCATGAAGGCAAGAATTCAAGTTACTTGTCCGCAAGAGACGAATTTCGGATGTTTTTGTTGACTAAAGGTAATGCGGTTATGAATTTAATAGGCATTGTAAGTCGTGTTACGGCAGGTTGTATATACCTACCGACAATTGAAATGATCACCTCAATTGATATGGATATTTATTATCAAAACACGAAACGGTAAAGCACTACAAATGGCAAGATTTAACCATATAAATTTACTACTTAATACAATTATTGATAACTGAAATATAGATAACAAAATCAAGTTTGTGTCTCGAGTTCTGGGGAAAACATACTGCATTTATTACCTGACATTTGAATTTTGTTAAGTTAAGGCGATCTGTGTTTACATTGTTGGAGCATAAATAAGCAGTATTTATTATTTTATTACATTTTGAACTTTTTTTTTTTTTTTTCTCTGGGACCAGTATATATGCACACATTGCTTTTACTCCTTGATGTGTAAGTGATTGCAACCTTATATGCTATGGACTAATTTTTATTATTTTATTAGACAAAAAATTGATTTAACTAAATTAAATATTTCTTTAGACCGTTTTCTAGCCTTTGTGTTTTGGTTGCCTTAACTTGCACATATAAGTATTGTTGCCAAAAACAAACAAAATTTGTATAAATTATTTGAAAAGATGGTGCACATGAGTTTCTCACCAGCTCTTCTCATGAATGCAATACCCATCGGAGCTGGTACTTGGATTGATTTCAATTTAAACCTTTGAGTTGAATCGAAATCAATCTAAGCTCCGGTAATTCAAATCATTGATTACTTGAGTTACATCCTTTTATCACTGATCAATTCAGTACTTGAGTTTTATTTTATATTTGTATTAATAATGTTTGATGTTTGTATTTTTGACGTGTTCAAGTGCCCTTTGGGGCCTATGGAAATAAATGATTTGACTTTGACTTTGACTTTGACATAATTTGCCACACAGCTATAGATATATCACAATTATCAATACTAATATTAAAAATCCGAAACATATAGGTATTTAGCGGAAAGTAACTTTTGAAATGGAAAACTCTTTTAGGATATTGTATAGTCCATTTATCGCGTAAAATTATAAGGTACGTTATTATATATTATTACGACCAATCGGAATAGAGCATGTTTTTTTAAAGTTTTTCTCTAAGAGACGTGGCGAAGTGGCGCGTTCTTAATATATAAAGCTGAAGAGTCCGTTTGTTTGCTTGAACTCGCTAATTTCAGGAAAAATTGAGCCGATTTAATAAATATTTCCGTGTTAGATAGCCCATTTATTGAGGAAGGCTATAGGCTATATATCACTACGCTAAAACCAATAGAAGCGGAGCACTAATTAAGAATGTTTCTAAAAAAGGAGGAAAATTATCACGTTTCGGGCAATAGGAGACGCAAACGAGGTTACGTGGGTCAGCTAGTCGGCTAGTATTATATTCTAACATCAAAAAAAATTTCACATAGCACTCATATTTGCGTGAAAGTAAATTATATCGTAACAATAATTTACGTGAGAAATATAGCGAATAGTATTGTTTTCTTAGAATAGTTTTCGGTAACATTGCTATACAATAGCTCGAATTACGTAGAATCGTGAAACATGACAGTTCAATTTCAGAGAGTAATTACTTACCAGTAAATTATGTGTACAACTTTGTAGCAATTACCAGTAAAGTTGAGCGTGTGGTAATATTTCATATTGTACAATTATACAATAGTGTTACAATATTTTCTTGTTACATTTTTTGTTGAATTATATATGATTTGTTAGTTAGTTGCTTAATATGGATGTTTAGGAGAGGAAAGAAGATGTACCTTTCTCTGAATCATATTCGATTGCACGGATGAGTTAGTGGTGTTAATGGTTTCTACGCAGTTTTCGACTGTGCTCAGTGTTTTCGGTTCAAACCTCACATGGAACAACACTTTGTATGACCCTCAAATTGTTGTTCCATGTCTGGACGTTTTTTGTGTCTGTTTTATGGATGTTTGTAATTATGGTATTGTCTTAAAAAAATGCGTCTCTTTTCGTGTCGATAAAGGAGATATTTGTTCATTTGTGTAAATTTTGGGATATATAGAATAGTAATAACATATTTAATATTTCATACCCAAAGACCGCAAACATATTTTCTTCATACACACATATATATGTAAATATACATACATGTATTCATACATATTAGTGATGGGTTAAACAGACCCAAATTTAGAATCAAATAAGAAAATAAATGTGTTCTAAATTATTTATGGTAATGTAAACGAATGTTTCTCGTTTCGAGCTTGTTAAGTAATACAAGGACTGTTATGTATAAAATTAGATCACTTTCTAATAAAGATAGTTCTATTAGAAAGTTTAATACAAAAGTATATAATAACCCACTAACGTGTTTTACTTTAGACAAAAAGCTATACAGCCTAAACTATATGTTAACAAACAAGGCATGAATAATTAATTAATTTAATGTAGGGGAATATGTGAGAACTGGTTAGAATTTAATCACTATTTAAATATGGCAAACTTGAGAAGATAAATTACTGGGGTTCCGCATTGTAAATATATTGAAATTTGGTTGTTTTTTGCTATCCGTCCGATCTCTAATTAACTTGTAGCTAGTAAAACTACAAGTGATATAATACGTTCGAAACATCGGGAAATAATAGATATCGTAACATATTAAAATGTTGTAACCTTATAAAATTTATTATGTGTATGTGTAACTATTGTAGTTTGACATTTTAGGATATGTAGAGGAACGGCAGTCATGTCCCTCCGACACATAGGGAGGATACTCCGACCAGACGAGGTGATCATGCCTAGCAGGCCACTGCCCACAGTTAATGTTGGGATGTTGTATATATGATAATCGGCGCGAGAACTTCTACTGCGCGTTTATAGTTTCTTCGTGTTGTAAGTTGCTCCGAGGTTCAGTGTATCTGCGGTAGATGGTGCTGTAGTATCAACAACTGTTGCGCTGTATGTGGAAGTCGCCACAGATATAGTAATTAATACACACTTGGATGAATTCCATACAATACATACAAAATAACGACTGAATTCTCTTCATTAGGTCTTCTATTATAAGTCAAAACAAATCGAACTATCATTGTATAGGCTTTTGTCCACGGCTCCACCTGTGCGTATGTCGGATATCGTAGTAATCATTGTTCGTGTAAATATATGACACTCACGAATAATGTGACTTTCTATTTGTAAAAACAAATTTCAAACTCTGTTTAGTAGATCTAGAGATCATTCCCTACGATCTCACAAACTTTTCACCTCTTTGTAATATTAGTATATATAACAGACCTATTTGACTTCGATGTAGACAAAACTGTATAAAAAGCTCATGTACAAACACATTGATATATTATATTATATTTTCACTAGCTTTCATTTGTAGGTGTAAGTGACTACTGAACCCTAAAACACAAGATTCCTACATATTACGTAATACAAGATAACGCGGGATTGATTCCTGTACAAGACGGCATTCTTTGAACGAAAGCAGAATTTCACTTTCCAAACGCACGAGTGACTTCTCGGTAACTTTTTGTGTTAACAATATATAATTGCACTTTACTCTGAGTGTAAATAATGGCTTTGAGAGTGAACAATTATAACTGTACATTACACAACTAGTGTGAGTATTCGAAGGGATAGGCAGAGTGTTGTATTCAATTATAATTTTGCTTGATGTACCAGAAAAACATGAAAGTATTGCTCAAATCTTGCATCACTTTAGATATATTATAAGCGCTATTGGCCTCGCGGATTACGATTAATCCTTACAACACGAACAAAATAAAATTTACGTAGCTATTCACCGTTTTCATAGGCCACATTCAAGCCAACAGGAACATAAAACCATTTGATCGAAAGGTTAGCTTGAAGAGATTTGTGCATTTAGAAAGTTACGAATATTAAACATATTCTAGAATATTTAAACCATTCCAGACGAGTAATTGCGCCTTGCAGAGGCTGGCCTATAAGGCTCAATAAATTATAAAATATTTTTGTTATACACTTAAGAAAATAATTAAAAGTATACAAAACAGTCAGGATTTAACAAAGGTACTATTAGCAACCTTAAAACATAAGGCGTATCTTCAACCCAAGCGTGGATGGTTAGGAATGTAATAAATCATGTCAGTAGTGTTGGTATCAGAAGGTCAAAGAAGATTTTCAGAAGGTATTTGTAAGCATGTGCTGATATATTATTGACACGGAGTATTATTGTCACCATTCATCCCGTGGGTATCGTAAAACTTGACTAGACTCGACAAGAACTCGATATAGATAACAGACAACAGCATTGCAAGCAGAAGAAACTCTCTTATCTAAGGAGAAAACATGTCTAACAAAGGACTATCAGAAATTGTTGAAGATCCTAGTCCCACATAATAATTTAATGTGAGAACTTTCATTGCACGATGTAGAATTAATGTAATTTATGTAATATTAATGTAAATCTAAATATAGTAGAGTTTTACTAAACGTCTTTCACACATTGCTTACAATCATAATATACTAAAAAAGATACAATATTTTTCTCGCGAAAATATGAAATTAATATTATTAATACAATGAATAAGACTATTAAAAAACTATTGTTCAGATGGTCGATAATATCAATACAGTTTCTAAACGTCTCTCCCACGCTCTCAATGCTTTTATCTTCGTAATTTATCGCTACAGTATTGTATCATCATTGTTTCTTGTCAGCGAGTGTATGTTTTGTATGTAACAGCTGTTGTAATAGATAATTGTGATTAATAACTATTAAATGTTTGTTTGTAAGCAGCTTTAGACTTCCTATGAATATATTTGATTGATTACTTTAGATATTCCGAGAGCATATGTCCCGGTTGTCTTGAGCATCTATGGCAATCGTTATTGGGCAGTCAGTGCCCTCAAAAATACTGAAAACTAACACAACCTTTAAATTTAGTTTGTAATCAGGATTGCGATTGGTCCATTGCTAGTCACTGTGGAAAAACAGATATTCAGGTAAAACCGATTGAACTAGTAGTGACCCCAAATATTCATTGAAATAGTAAAGGTTATGAAGATAATGATAACTTTGAATATTGTGCTATGAATATGTAGCATCTAAAAGGACTGACGAGTAAAAGACCTACAGAAAAATATATTAAAAAGAAATGCATCCGCTGCCGTTGCCCAAGGACTCTTGCTACTACAATTTGAGTCCCCCTCCTCTCCCTTCCCCTCACAAGCATGACAGGCATTTAGTTATTTCGGTAGGTATACCATGCGATAATAATGAAATTCAACAAATTACACTTAATAACTTTAGTACCTAATCCAATCACAGTAAATATAACTACTGTTAGACAATGAGGATGTGACACAGGTCACATACCGAGCAAGCCAGCGATAGCACCAACCAACATACTTCTGAATGTCCCACGAAGGAGACAGATTGTAGTAAATAAGGAAAACAAAAGAAAAAAAAAAACTTTAGAGTAAATATAATTACATTTGGTTTCAAGACACTAGCGGTAACCTATTCTTAGTTCTTGTAACTTTAATGACAATTTAACAGTTTATTGTTACCGGTTTTTATTGTCCATCTGATTCCCCGATATGTCGTACTGGTTTGCTTTCCGTGTTAATGGAAGTTACGCAGTTTCCATAGAACTTGACATTTCCTTGATTGTCAACAACGATAAGTACCTACG
Organism: Spilarctia lutea; assembly: GCA_916048165.1. Classification (NCBI taxonomy): domain Eukaryota; kingdom Metazoa; phylum Arthropoda; class Insecta; order Lepidoptera; family Erebidae; genus Spilarctia; species Spilarctia lutea. The sequence goes on from OU696480.1 coordinate 2,377,636, forward strand.
TTACTTTCTTTTTGTATGACAAAGCTAGATTACTTTCTACTAGATCATCATCACTATATTCAGTTACAAAATTCCAAGATTAGAGCAGCATCCATCGGCAGCCTACGGTCTTGAACAATCATCACCCTGTTGACAAACATTTCACGTTCCGTTTTCCGTTAGTGACCATCGCCATTATCAAATCACCAATAGCCTTCGATACTAAACTAGGTAGGTATATTCCACTCCGTGAATAATAATTTTTGATTTATTCCTGCATACCCATTATACGATTGTACACTTGCAGATACAACATCTGGAGTGGGAAAAGTAAAAGATTTGTCAGTCGTTATAGTTCTAATGTAGTTAATTATACACGTAAACTTTGACTGTTCTTTGCCTGCACATTGTACATACTCGTTATTGTCTAATTACACGCTTATTATATTGTACTAAACGTATGACGTGGGTCAGAGCTTGAGTAAAGCACCGTCAGCAAAATGTATGTACAGTATGAGATTGTTATTGCATTAAGCAACTGTCTGGTTTGTTTTTCACTGAGGGAGTGAGTTACCGGGGCTTTTAGGATGATAATGCACTTACAATTCTTGTTCCTCTCACTTCTGTAATAAACTATGTAAAACTTTTGATAAAATGGCCTCTGTCATATTACCATTATTACTAATCTATTGATACCTCATTCATTACAATCGGTACTATAGTTTAGGCGCAACAATAGCATATACAAACATACAACAGACTGTCAAAACTATTACTCATCCTTTTGGTTTCACTGTCAGCTGACGCTATTCAAATGTAAATTATTTATTTGCCATAAATAGGGTAGGTAGATACAGAGCTCACATAAACCATTTATGGTCCGTTACGTTTAGAACGACAGGACGTGTATGTTCCACGGCTTGCTTTCTGCAACTAATGGACAGTTTCACTTAAACTTCCTTGTTCCGATGCAGTAGAAAGTTGCGAACGATAAAATACTACCGTCAATGCTTGTGTAGGATATTGACATTATACATATCTAAGTTATTTTATCACTACTAAGTACGGAATTAGTTAGGTAAATCATTTTAGTTAAGTTAAAAGTGTGTGTGGTATGAAAAGTTCCCAATCTTGTTAGATTGGGAGCTTTTCAGACCACACAAACTAAAACATCTAATGATGATAAAAGAAAAAAAATCTTTTCTTCCTGTAGTATTTCTTGAACTCTTTATACTTTACCCAGCTATGCTCAATGCAAATGCTAAGATGCACAACTTTTATGAATTAGGGAGCAAACAAAGCGACTGATGGTAAGCGATTACCGACGCCCATGGACACCCGCAACACCAGAGGCGTCACAAGTGCGTTGACGGCCTTTGGGGAATGGGAAGTGGGATGGGGAGGAGTTGGGGGATGGGGTTGGGGTATGGACCTCCAGTATCCTCACTCACTCAGAGAAACACAGTAGTATCACTCCGGTCGAGCCGGCCCATTCATGCCGAAGCGTTTATATTTCGTTAATTATTATACATCTATAGAAATGTAGATCTCGGGCATAATTGGGTTAATTGATGACGCATATTGAGTACTTTTAACTTTTCTAAAAAGCAACACTGTAGACAGAGCATAGCTATATATAATAATGCAAAATCAAATTAAACATAACTAAACATAGTGAGATAAAGTCAGATCTTTATACATTACGAACCAACTTTACGCAAACTTCTTTAACATCTTCTTCTTCCTAGCCTTTATTATTCCCAATATATATATTTGGGGTCGGCTACCAGTTCAACCGGTTTTACCTGAATATCAGTTTTTACACAGAGCAACTGGCATCTGACCACCGCAACCCCGAGGGCGAACTGAATTCGAAGGTTGAACTAGTTGTCAGTATATTTGAGGGCACTGACTTCCCAATAACGATTGCCATAGATGTTAATGACAACCGGGACCGACGGCTTAACGTGCTCTCCGAAGCACGGGCAGGAAACACCGCCATCTTACATACTCCGGGCTGCTATTAGGAATTTCTTGTAGGAAAAACCCGAACAGCAGTCCGACCCGGGAATTGAACACGAGACCTCTTGATTTGCAGTCGCTTACGCTAATCACTAAACTTCTTTAACATAACATAACATAAGTGATGGCGCAAAGTTACGAATTATGAACTGAATTAAGCGTTTCTTGAACTATAAGTAGTGCGATGACCGTGAGATATCCGGACTTTGAAATATTTAACCGCTCTCCGAGGTTACAGTAAGGAGATCGAGAGTGTGGAATTTGAATGGTTACCTAGTAAACGACGGGATTTCAACATCTCAATACAAGTTGGTCCTTCGAGCCAATTGAAATTAAAGTCAAACCATATTTGCTTTAAATATATATTTATATTTGGAAACTAGGCTGGATATTAATGAGGTAAGACATTTTAGCTCGAATTTTAGTCCTTTGAATGAGAAAGTGTTTTAATGGTAGGTATAAGACGTCTTAATTGAAGGTATAGTAGATGGACAATTACTGAAAAAATGCTTATTTAAGTATTACATCTTAAATAAAAATGAGATTTCAGGATAGAACTCACTGTATAGTAGTCTGTATATTAGGCCCTAAAAATGCAAAGTTTATCATAGAAATACGAACATAAATATATGTAGATTTTAATACAATTTTGTGAATAGGAACTTACTTGTCTTAGGGGATACAAAGTTTGTGCTTCACGTTTTAATATTTACATAGATAAAATAACTTACTCCGACTGGTTGACTCATCAACTTGGAGCCTTGAAATTTTGACATTTGATGCTTTTTATGATGTAAGCACGCACTACAAAAGATGTTTAGCAATTCTAACCTATAAGATAAGTTTAAGTTATATAGAAGTTTATGTATGCTTGTGAAGTTACTCGCGACACAGAATGTATATTGTTAATGCAGGAGTTGTTTTATTAAAACAATAAAAAACACGAAATCAGAAACAATCACGGGAGTGTAACCGCTAGCAATATAAAACACAAAGACCTGCACAAATCAACTGGTGATGTTTTATACACCGAGTTATAACAGGAAACACTTCCTGAAACGTAATATAAATAAAATAACATTATTATTATTTACATAAAAATCATAATTATTGTTTTTCAATAAATTACGTCAAATAAAATTACGGGACATATTTATTTGTTTTTCTTCAATTGAAACTCGTGAAATGATTTTCCGAGCCATGATGCTATTTGTATATATATATATATAACATCGTCAGGAGAATGCCACAATATTGGTTTAGTGTCATTTAAGAATTTAAGGTAACTGTGAATCATTCTGAACTGCACGTGGCTTTGACGCATTCAGAACATGTCTTGACTCAGAAACTTTTAAGTTAGCTAAATTAAAGGTTTCTAAACAATCATTATTAAAACATTAGGGGGCGTAGCAATAAGTGAAATTGACTGTACGGTGTATCTAGTGGTTTAAACAGACGCTAAGTGTAGTCGGTTCAAATCACGCATGGGACAGCACTTTGTGTGATCCACAAATTGTTTTCTGAGTATGGGTGTTATTTGTGTCTGTTCCATGTATGTTTGTAAATTCCCCTGTGACACAGTGCCTTGGTGGCGTATGCGACTGCTAAGCTTGAGGTCTCGGGTTCGATTCCCGGGTCGGACCAAATGTTTGTATGATTGCAAATATTTGTTTCGGAGTTTGGGTGTTTTCTATGTAGGTATAATATGTAGGTATTTACAAAAAAAAAGTATATAAGTATTTATATTAGTCGTCGAGTACCCAAAACTCAAGCTCTGCTTAGCTTGGGACTAGATGGCGTTGTGTGTTAGATGTCCGAATTTTTTATTTATTATTATTATTACAATTTGTTTTGGCCAATGAGAAGACTAAACCAATATGTAACACAAGAAACAGCAGCCTACATTTTTGTTTCTCACTAGCTTTGCTTTGCTCGCGGCCCCGCCCTCGTTTATGTCGAATATTGCAAAAAAAAACTAGCTTACATTCTTCTCCAAAGTCTTATCTATCTCTATACCGAAATCCATTCAAATTGGTTTAGCATTCTAGGCGTGAAAGCGTAACAGATAAACAAAGAGACAGACAGAGTTACTTTCGAATTTTAATATTTTAAAAACAACTTTTAGAGGTTAATTTACGCATTCTATTAAGTAAAACTCTGCTTTCGGAATGTACGAACTAGTCTTAGATATTTCTCGACTGGTTGGATAAGTTTATGTTAGTATTGGTCGAAACCTTTGCTGGCTCGAATTATTTAGCTCAACGGTTTCATAATAACTGCTCTCGTATTGAATAATTCGCAACAATTTTACGTTATTACTTATTCAATATCAAATTTATCGCAAAATTGAGCTGAATTGGATAGGTAATTTGTTTTTATCTTTTCTTTTTCACTTTTCTGTAAGTTGTTATTATGTCTATTGTCCATTTTGTACCAATTACTCCTTACTATTTGAAATTTCCCATTTATGTAATTTACGAAATAAGAATCAAAGCTAGTCGTATTATCAAAATTAAATCTTAGTGTTATCATATAGATACGTATATTATTAAAGTACTTAATCGTGGTAAAACGATTGAAGAACGAATTTGAATAAAACCTGCACAGAGGCCGTTCAAAATCTGGATTAGGAAATGGGCACAAACAAAAGACAACTACACAAGCGAAGACGTAAATAAAGTATAGTTAAGAAACAAATAAGCAATAATAGCTTACGATAGGAAATTTTAATAACCATTTCAATAATTATAAAACGTCATTGTCACATTGTATAGCACGCAAGCGTAACATTGTTCTACTTACGTGTCACGCGATTTTCTGCATTCGGATCGGAAATATCATTAATTTGAAGTTGCTATATGTGACACTATTATAAGTTATTCTTAATGTTCTTTTAACTAGCAACACTAGCACTAGCGTGACTGCACGGTAGTCCTTGTAGTTTAAGCGGTCGCCACGCCGCTACGTAATGTGCCAAGTGTTGTGGGTTCAAATCCCACATGTTGTTATTAATACACAACATACATAAATTGTTGTTCTGAGTCTGGGTATTCTTTGTGTTCGTTTCATATATATATGCTGGTACGTCTGTACAGTCCCATCACAGAATGTATATACCTATGCCTGCGGAAGTTGCCATTTAAAAAGAAAATGCACTCCGGGAGTGCCGGCAGAAGTGAAAACTTGAATATTAACGTTGTGCATTTTTGATATTTTGGAATGGTTAGAGAATAATTTTGTACGAATTGCTTTCATTATCAGTATAAAGGTACTATTATTTATGTGGTGGAATACAATATTCATTTATTGCGCTATCGTACACAAACATGACAATTTATATTACATACACACACGAACATTCGCGCAAGCGCCCTGCGCCGCCTGTCCTCTCTCCATCCGTCTTACGAATTTTCGATCAGGTCACGTGACCTAACGCGATTTTATACGTCCTCTCTCCATCCGTCTTACGAATTTTCGATCAGGTCACGTGACCTGACGCGAGTTTATACATTTTTACCCATTCCAAAAAAGTACACAGCGCCGCTAAAGAAGTTTTCACTTCAAAAAAAAAGCATTTACATCATATACATTCTCTCATATACAGACTCTTTGAAAAGGAGATATAGGCCTACTATACCACCCTGGCTACCAGAGGTTGGTATAACATTTATATCAAATATTGTCCTGAGTAGTTCGTTCCCTCTTACGACATCTGTGGAATTAAAACGATTAATGACACTCTGTATTTTTAATTCGACACCACATGGGTAAATAGAGACATGTCCTGAACTAAAATTTATCAAGCATAGATTATCAGAGTAATACTCAAACAAATATATCTACGCACTCGAGAAACATAAGGACCCTGTATCTAAAGTAGTCGAGTAACAAGTAACGTACACAATCAAGATATTTCAAACAATTACCATTATCGCATACTAATTCACCATCAAAATTCACATCACACACGAAATTGCGTAGTCGAAACACCATTTCTTTCACCATAGAACGATAAAATTTAAATATCTTTTAGATTCCCCATACACTTTGACACCATAACGTGGTAACAATTGCAACGTGTAAGCTGGCATTTGCAAAATACTTAACCTTTGAAAGACTTATCGTGCATTTCTTTATATTTGGCCTTTAGAATTAGGTTACGGGTCAGAAACTTTTTTAGTTTAATATGTGTAGTGATGTAATAATTGCATAGATAACAATGAAGGTGTGGGGAAACGGGTGTCATGTCCCACCCAACACAAAGGGAGGATCTTCCGACCAGGCGAGGTGATCATGCCTGGCGGGCTACTGCCCAACAGTTGATGTTGGGATGTTGTATATATGATAATCGTCGCGAGAACTATTTTTTGCGCGATTCAGGATTTGTAGTTACTCCGTGTAGCGCACGAAGTAACGCACTTCGTAGTTCAGTGTATCTTCGGTAGATGGCGCTGTAGTAGGTTATTGTTGTGTTATATGTGGAAGTCGCCACAAAGGCATAGCCGTTATATTACTTTTTACCCGACTACTAGCCGAAGGAGGGTTATGATTTCGACAGGTTATATTACATATGTATCCAACTACTTATTAGAACTGAATAAATGAGATATCGTTAGAAGCGTCTTGATCGTCTGCTGGCTATATGACATGTAACATTTAAGTATGTGTGTTGCAAATACATACTTATTAAAAAAAATGGTTGTCTGTAAAGTCGGCTTACGGACGATAGTTATAAGTGACAACGTCATAACAAAACATTGATGAAATAATTGCATATTTTTATGAATAAATTTGAATCATTTGCGCAAGCGCACAATAACTAAATAAATATTTCGGACATCTACCACACAACGCCATCTAGTCCCAAGCTAAGCAGAGCTTGTGTTATGGGTACTAGACAACTGATATGAATACATATATACTTTTTTTTGTAAATACATACATATTATACATAGAAAACACCCAAAATCACAAACAAATATTTGTAGATTACACAAACATTTGGTCCGACCCAGGATTTGAACCCGCCACAGAGGCAGTCAAATGAGCGTAACGGGACAATGTGTCATCCTTTTTCCTGCAAACAGCCAGCGTTCATTGATTTATTAGACGTTGTCATGTCAAAAAAAAAATTGGTTGCCTGTAAAGTCGGTATACGGGCGAAAGTTTTACGTGACAACGACTTTGAGTGGTAAAATAATTTTAATGTGAATATTCATTCGTATAGTAGGAAGAAGGATGAAATAATAGTAACAATTTAAAACATTTATTTATACAAAGAATTATATTTAAAACATTAATTTTAACGTTTTAAATATAATTCGACGCGTGCCTTTCACTTTTTATGTCTGTCTCTCTCGCTCTTAGGCGGGCTAACCATGCCCGAGTGGAAGGGACGCGTGCCTCTCACTCGCTCTCATTGTGAGCGCATAACGTGAGCGGAGCGTAACGCAGTTTCTTGAAGTGTCACCCGGCAAACCAATTTATAAGACGTTGTCACGTCAAAAGTATTAAAAACAGGCGAAAACTATGTTTAATGGTTCACAACATCAAATTTACTAATCTTAAGCTATTCCCACGTTCTCCCAACTAATAAACTAACGTGGGCATAAAAATTAAGACTAATGCCTTATATCTATATTAATAACACCTATTGTGTTAAGAAATTATGACAATCAGTCCATAGACAAAGGTTAGTAGGTGTTATAGGTATAGAATTATTGGTTTCGAATCAATTAAAAAGCCAATAACAATATGCCAAATGGTTCTTTAAAAATGGTAAAAAAATAATTTGCATAAAATTTTTATCTACGATTTATCCTACTAATATTATTAACGCGAAAGTTTGTGAGTTTGTAAGTGAGTATGTTTGTTGCGGTTTCACGCAAAAACTACCGAATGGATTTTGATGAAACTTTACAATAATATAGCTTATACATCAGAATTTACAAGGATACTAGCTTCGTTTCGCGACGTTGCCCACGGTTATTGTCGTATCGCGGGTAGCACCGCGGGGTATCTAGTCTTATATAAAACATGGAAGTAAGGTCTCTCCCCCGTCGTGACGGATAACCATCCCATCGTATTGCGAGAGGGAGGGAACAGAGAGTGCACCTGTGTTTGTGCACAATGATATATTCTTCGTAGTTGGCTGGTTTCCGTTTAACTTGGTGACTGTGGCCGAAATTGGCTAGGAGTTCATCATCATCATTACTTACAGAAGTGTAGAATGTCTCAATAGTCCTACTTCACCATATAGAAAAATCGACGTTTTCAAAAGCTTGTCCTCACTTGATTCTTATTTCTTATTCTCAATATAGTTCTTTCATAAGATAAATACTGGAAGCATTATCTTATATATAGCTTATAATCTGAATCTCAGAAACGGCTTCAACGATTTCTATGAAATATATTATGAATAATTTTAAGAAAATTTCATAAATCACGCTAATTACCACTAAAAATAAAATTGTACAACAATAATAGCGAGATTATATCTGAGCTAAAAACACAGTGTTTATACAGAAGTAACTGTTATCCTTTGACAATTTACAGAAAAAGTTGTTCATGAATTTGAGGTAGAGAGAAAACAAGAAAAGACAAGAAGAGACAAAAATCACAGAGATAGACATAAATAAATACTAGCAAATTCAATATCATTGCTCGCGTACGTGTACGATTACAAACTTACGTACTATGTATGTGTATGTATATAAATAAGTATTTACATATGTATATACGTGTAGTGTGTATTCGGCCGTGGCCTAAGACCTTGTACTGTGTCTCCTGTTACATTTTTGCATCGTTAAGTCATTTGTATCATGTGCTAATTATAAATCACCTCGAGACAAGCGATAGTTACAGTATTTAATGTGGTCTATTTATTGGGCAAACGAAGGGACGGTTCCACTGATATTAAGTGTTCTATCGTCGCCCCTAAGGTTGTTGTATCGGCTATCGTGTTGCTTTTTTTTAACTACTTTGTTTTCTTGTATTTTTCTAGCGATTGTAATAAAACAAACATTAATTTTTGAGTTAAGTTTACTACATTACATAAACGAATAAAAAATAGTACATAAAGTGTATCTAAATCGGGTAAGCCACTTTTGAAATTAGCGCTAAAAGACTAAAAATTCTAAAAACTATTGTTTTGAGTCCTGTTACTTAAGATAAGAGAATAAAGATTTTCTTCATAAGTCTAATCATTGACTACTTACAATCTTCTTTAATACTAGCTTTTTTGCGAGGCTCCAGGCACGTATTTTTCGGTTATCGCAGCAAATGTTAGCCTTTGTGCTTCCTCAAGAATCATACTATCTCCAGACCAAATTTCATTGAAATCGGTGCAGCGGTTTGGCCGTGAAAACAGGATAGACAGACAGATTTACTTTCGCATTTATAAAATAAATAAGTAAAAATAAGTATGGATTCATTCGCAGGTAAAAAAGTTAAAGTAAGTTGATAACTTTCTTCCAGTCGTATGTAATACTTCAAACAGCTACGATTACCAACGATTACTTTCACTTACGTCTGTTTAACATAATAGAGAAAAACATTAAAAAATAATGACGTCGAACATGAATAATATTTACACCACAGAAGCAAAATAAGTAAATGTTGCACTCAGTGGTTTAATAATTTAATTAGATAGTAAAAACATACTTATTAATATTAATACTTTCTATTATACTTCATTTTCGAAAGGGAATTTTAACTTCATAGTTCTACAGAACTTGCTTCTGGAGAATAAATTTTAATCTTTTTTCGCCCGATGGTAAGCGATTACCGCCGCCCATGGACACCCGCAACACCAGAGGCGTCACAAGTGCGTTGCCAGCCTTTGAGGAATAGGGAGAGGATGGGGGAAGGTATTGGAATATGGGCCTCCCTCGGTGAAACACAGCGCAGGCGTTGTTTCACTCCGGTTTTCCGTGGTATCACTCCGGTTGAGCCGGCCTATGTATGCCGAAGCGTGGTTCACCCACGGTATTTATGTTAGACTTGTTATTTATGTTACTTTGTTGTCTTACTGTATCAAACAACAGGTTATTAAAGTACCATCATCGTCATCAACACCCTTTAATGGTCCACTGCTGGACATAGGTCTCCCCTTACGGTATAGATAAATATAGTAATGAAATAGGTATCTGATTCACTTGAATAAAAGTTAAAAATGATAATATGTGCGTAAAACAATAGATTAATTAAAAGAAAAAATTAAACCATCTTTTACTACATATTAATAAAAAAATAACTTTAAGCCCTTTCATTTGATACCCATATCGGGGGGGTTGTTCAGAAATTTGTGTGACGCCATTTTGGATTAATAATAATACCGTTTATATATACATAATTGCATTCTCATCAGAACTAAACATATATTTCAAATTTCAGCTCAATCGGGAAGTGAATCAAATTTAACTTGCAAGATTTGTTTACAGACAAACATCGGGACAGGTGAAACTAAATAAAAGCTTGTAGTAATAATCAGTTAAGCGACTACTGTATCAGAACTTATATTTACATTTGTCGCAGAAACATACTACAGTGCAATCTATCGAAGAGATATCTATGGGGCAGGAAGTGCGGCAAAACTACTAATGCTGAATAGCGATATAGAATTTCTCACGCCGATTTGAATATACATGACATATCAACATCCCTCCAGGCATGGCATGATCACCTGGCCTGGTCGGAGAATTCACCCTTTGTGTTGAAGGGACATGAAACACGTTCGTCCACACATTTACTACAGTAATAGTAAAGGTTTTATGATTTTGTGTTTATATCATAAACCACCTAAAATTACATACTTTAACGTCATTCACACTTTACTAAAAGTAAAATCAGTAAACGTAAGGTTTTAAGTGCTGAGCTGTGACGTCACTCGCGCAGGTGGATACCTGCCGGTTCGGTTCCGGTATGCCACTCTCACTTTCATTGCATATACCTGGTGTTATCGACTGGACAGGTTTGAATTAGCGGTTATATTTAAGTACACACGTGATTTATAGGCTTAAAGCCTGTTTTAGAGTATTACAGGTAGTAGTGGAATAAACTGCACGGTTATGACTGCACGGTTGGCTAAGTGGTTTCAGCGGTCGCCATGCTGCTTGCTACTGCGCCAAGTATCTTGGGTTCAAATCCCACGCGGTACAACACTTTGTGTGATCCATGAATGGTTGTTCCGAGTCTGGATGTTCTTTGTGTCCGTTTCATGTATGTTTGTAAGGTTCCCCACGACACAGGATGTTTATTCCTAATGTGGGAGTTGTCTTTAAAAAAAAACTGCATAAAAGGCATAGTGGCTTTAGCGGTCGCTCGACACTTTTTACTGTGCTATGTCGTGGGTTCGAACCAGACATGGAAATACTTAGTATGAACCACAAATTATTGTTCTGAGTCTCTGTTTTATATATGTTTGTTAAGTTCCCAAGATATATTTCTAATAATAATTCAGTCGTTATTGGGAAATCAGTGCCCTCAAATATCAAATACAACTAGTTCAATATTCGAATAAAGTTCACCCTCAGAGTTGCGGAGTTCCGAAGCTAATCGTTCCGTGGACTGATATTCAGGTAAAGCCGGTTGAATTAGTTGCCGACCCCAAATAATGCGTATGTGTTAAGTAAATAGTTAGATTTTTATTATTTGGCAAAAATACGAAATCTTCTTACCTAATACCAAAAAAATTTAATGATTTTTTTTATCTGTAACCTTGAGTTTTCAAGTTCTTATGTTTCCCAATTATGAAAAATTATTTTACTTATTCAAATTTAATTCCTCATTTCACCTCTTAGCAGTTTATGTCCTTCTAATAAGTGTTTTTAGTTAAATATTAAAATTTATACAGTGATTTCATCGTGAAACGTGATGAATACACACCCAAAATAAAAAAAAAGGTTTAATACTCTTTTCAAATTTAAAAGGTTTGTTTTAAAAGTGGCAACTTTAATAAATTAACACGAAATGTCTAAAGCAAGAAATGAAAATAATATCTTATTACAAATTTAATTGAGAATCCTAAGAAGTGTAAAAATAATAAAATCTATATTGATTAATCGAAAGTAACAATTCTTGTCTATGTAAATTATTTATCCGGTTTAAAAAAAAACACATTTCCGTTACATACAGGAATTGATCGACTAGTGACTTTGGACTTTGAGACGTTATTAATAAAATGATGCCTTAATTTGTCAATGTTGTACTTATTATAATTTATAAACATGAAGGTCAATTACATCACTATTACATTCGGCCACGGTCGCAAGACCGATCTAAATGCCAAATTAGTTTATTTAACTATTGCGACCATGTCGCAGTTAGTCGATAAATCAATGTGCAGAAACGCTTCCGAAGTATAGGCTGAATAACAAGTGTGTCCTTGGCCCGACAACAAATAGTGCATTGTTTTTACGAGAACGGTAAAGTTTACTATTTTTTTAAATAGATTTATTTTTAATTTAGACTTTTAGTTTGAAGTCATTTCAAAAATAGTCATTATCAGCGTACAGTTTGAAGACAAAAACTAAATGAAGCATTGTAATTAAATGAAAAGATTAACAAAATATCTTTGACTACGCATTGAATAGTTTGCATTAATTACACTTATAATTTATGTCTTTCAAAGCCTCTTGGAGAAATCTTGATGTTATTATAAATTATCATACGCATTTGTCTAGGGTTGTCCGAAATTTTCTTAGGTGAAATGAAAAACATATTAAGAGAATCAGTTGATTGGAATTGTTTTGGTCCATCTTTATGTAACAATACTAATTTAAAATGTATAACAAATTAAGCAGTATTTGGGAAAGAAATATGTACATAACTTTGCATGTTTGTAAAAGTCGACCCAGTGTAAAGGTGCAAAAGTAGAAAATATATATAAAACCACTTTTTCACAACAAGACATAGTTTTTTTTTCACGTCAATATTGAATCCCACATGAAACACTCTTTGTGTGATCTTCAAAATGTTGTCCCGAATCTGGGTGTTCTTTGTGTGAGTTACATGTATGTTTAGAAAGTCCTCCGCAACACAGGATGTATATTATTAATGAGGGAGTGTCTACTACTAAAATAGGGGTGTCATTAATCATTTTTTTTTTTTTAAGAAATTATTTTATTAATGACACCCCTACTTTCACACGGTTCACGATTAAACAAATACATAATTCGTTGTAACACTTACTTTATAAAAATATAATTTCTTTATGATGATGCCACGTATGACGTACTTAAACAAGTCTTTCTCACGCAGAAGAATTAAGTGCTTTCATAGATAATATGAAATATAAGTACTATATTTCATGTCTTTAATACTTTTCAAATTTGTTTTTTTTTTGTTACATACTTAATTTAGTAAAGTAAAGCGTTAAAACGTTCTTTGGTTAAAGTGAAATTATCGTTAAATATGATGGATTAATTTGTTTTCTGTTTGAACTCGTAACGCTAAAGAGGTGTTGTGTCTTACTATGGCGTCATAACTCTTAAATTGATTGACCGATTTCGATTTACTTTGAAATGTCTTCATTGAGTATGTTCTCAACTGGGAATTTAGACAAGTATTTAGCTCAAAACCATCAGCTTATTCCAACTTTAAAGCTGTTTTGGGTTCAAGGGTATTTCAAACTTTTATTCTACAAAGATTCCTAAGATCGCTACAAGTTTCATATGAGAAGATTATACTGTCCAGATAAGAGAAACACTTCGTTTCTTAAATTTTTCTAGTGACCTAATAACTGAAACAATCTTATTTAATGAGTTACATAAAGTTCTACCTTGTATTTAGAAAAATATAGAATAATCTGTTAAACAAAGCTATACAACTATTCTACCAATTTTATTAACCCTTTTAATTAAATACGTACAATATATTTACAATACAATATAATTACAATATATTTCGAAGTTTAAAAAAAAAAGTAAAAGTTGTCATAACCTACTATTATTTAAAAAAATAAAAACATAATTCGTACAATTATTATTTCAAAATTAGAACAGCGGCTACACGACACATACAATACAGCCTTACAACATCAAGTTACTCAATGGATTTTTCACACGCAGACAATTCTTTCATGAATGGCAATTGATCACCGCCATTATAAAAATTCGGTAAAAAAAAGTCAACAGTAGTGTTGTATTCAAATATTCGTGATTACGAACAATGAGAACCAATCGACTAAGATTTGTAATTAGAATTCGTAAGTCGATACCGATATAATCGTTTCAAATTGCATTGACGCATAATTGTTTTATAATCTGTATTTCAATGACGTAATTGATGCAGGTCAATGATTTATTTAAACTTTACGCTTTTACTCACTCTTATAATGTAACACTTGAGAGATTATAATGAGATGTAAGTTAGTGTTACAAGTAATTATAGTAGGTGTAATGAACATATTTTTCCTTAGATTGTTCTACAGATATCTTAATATAGTTTGTGGTTACTTACAAACTACTGACAATCGATTATTTATCGACTACAACTAACTTCAAAACTTTTTGGGAAGTGTATAATTTTTATTACACAAAATTAAATAAATTGTTTAAATAACTACCAGCTATTTCAATTCTTTCAATGGACTCTCTATTTAATATATTTTAAAAATATGTGAAATAAATTACGAGGCCATCCGCCCATTCTAATCAAATGATCAAAAAAAGTGAATATAGATGCACAAGAATACAATCAAACGTAGAAAATGAAACTTCTAAAAAAGTCAAATAAATTGCGCATTATTCTTTACCATTCTTATAGAACGAATTAAAAAAGTATAGTTGAATAGATATATTATACAATCCAATGCGAGTAATACGACTACACAAATAGGAGTAGCGGTCACCCCATCGTTTTCTACTGCACCGTGTATTGTTAGTTCGATCCCACATGGAATAACATTTCATGCAATTTTCAAAATAATTGTACCAAACCTGAGGGTTGTTTATATCCGTCTCGTGAAACAAAATATAAGTCCTAGTTTGAGAAAAGTTTTTTTAATTGGAAACTAGCTAAGTTTCGCGGGGTTACCCGTGGTTATTGTTGTAACTTTACAACCGCGGGTCAAAGCTAGTCTAAAAAAAGTAAGCCTAAGTTACTCCTTTATATCCTTATGGGCACTAATAAAACAAATGAAAATCTTACTTTAAAGTTAGATAAGGAAGTCTTGATACGAATATTTAGTTTCTAAATAAAGTCAAGGTTAAAGCTAAAAACTAGAGGTATACTCCATTTAAAGCAGTTTTTAATTGTTCATTGTTATATCCTTATACTGTCCTTAGTCGAATCCGAAACAAACTAGAAACATCTTGTGACGACTGATGAGTATCTTCATTCTTTACAAGTCGTAGTTACCAGTCTGTTCTGGTCGTTCAATGTTTATTAACGTACCTGTAACAAAAATAATTTTATTAATAAAACATTTCAATTTGAACAAATGGTGAATAATAATAGATAAATTCACTATACAGTCGTGATGAAAGATTAAAGTTTTTCAATAAGAAGGTAAATTCCGATAATTCTACAGAAATATTTAAAAAAAAATTTAATAATATTCATGTCTACGATTCTTGACATCTAGTTTATGCATTTTCAATCAAATAAAGTTAACAAAAATCCACAGAATTAGTAAAATGCGAGCTAGTTATATGAAATCAAATTGCACATGTTTGCTCAGCTTTCTGCAAAACACTTCCGCTCCTTTTCACATCATTGCTGTAGAATGCAGGGAAATGAAACGAAAAAATATTCCGTAGATGCCTATTTGAATAAAGCCGGTCTTTTCCCATCACTACTATTAGAAGATACATATTAACAACTTCTTCGGATATTAATTTACAAAGATGGTATATTGAGTGAAACGATACTTTTAAAACATAAAAACAGAAAAACATACATAGATATTAAATCATGAAATAATGTTTACACCATATCTGTATCCGTATAACGTTAAGTGACCAAGCTGAATTTTGGTACGATAAACACTTTATTATATTACTTTCATCTAGGTAATTTTTAGACTGTTCGTTCCTCAGTATGCATAGCAAAGTTTGGCATTTAAATATAATTTGCAAGCCTCGGTTTTACTACGTACCTTTATTATATAGAAAGTAGGAACACCGTAGTTTGAGAGTTTATTATTTTAGTTGTTATCGAATGACACATGTCAACCGCAAATCAAATCCTCGGATTTTAAAAATGGAAAGCTCGTTCGAACGAAGTCGGCTCATCTCGGCCTCGCCCTATTACATCACTCGCAATATCGCTTTCTATATATAATACGTAATTTTGTTTAACACGAGGCGTGGTCAGCTGGTACAGGTGTTTAAAACCTGATTTTTGTTATTATTCGAACGTGATAAATGTGCATAATGATGTAACTCTCATATAATTTAGAATAGAACCCCGTTTACAAACAAAGTTTAGTTAGTATTTTAATTCAATTTGTTAGTCGATTATTGAATTAATTGATTGCGGTGTGACAGACAAAGAAAGGAATTCAATATGCATCGAATTAAAACTTAATTTTATTAACAAATTTTTTAGTAGTTTGGTTTGGATAATTTCAAATTTCTATTAATTTATTGTTTCTTTGTTAATTTCAGAAGTTCCTACTTTTTAAAATAAAATGTCTTTAATGTAGAGCGGGAAGAGTTCATAAAATTGATAATTACGTAACTCTTAGCTGTACAAAATTAAGGTGTTAAATCTTTGTGTTGACGCACTCATCGAACATTTAATAAAGTCCGTTTATGTAATATTGTCCTCGATTAAATATAGGGACACACTATGCAGGTCGAATTGCGAAATTGTTTAGTCCAAGCAATAAGAAGTGAGCGTTTTTTTTTTAATTTCTAATTTGCACTTGCTTCACAAATTTTTATGATAACCTACTTGATTCAGTACCTCATAAACCAGAAAAAAAAACCTATGTGATAGATGATATTCAATAAATAAAATAGTTTATTTAAACATTCCTGATGATACGAGCCTCGGTCTAAATATCTAATTACTGATCGTAGTCACTGAAAATTGTAGATTTCGCTACATATTGTAAATATCTTCTATTTAAATACAACTACAACATATTTTTTTGTTTCATAAGTTTATTATTAAAAGTTTTGTGATTGGAGCTTCTCTTTAAGCAAGTAATGCCTGTATTAGGAACTGCGATTTACTACATCGCAAAATAGACTGCATTTACACCTATGATAGTATACTTTATGATTGTATATTTTAATCATCATCATGCATTATTATAAAAGTTAATTCTATTCTATTGCGTATACCATATGCATTAAATTTAAATGACGATAGTTTTGAAGTTCACCATAGCCCGTTAAAGCGTGATTTGAATTATGTTTTCTTTTATAAGTATCTTAAATAAATGTAATTACACCCTCATTCTTGTAACTTGGCCCTCATCTTCTAAGTACTTGAGTCGAAGAAATGAATCATTGGTATTCTATACAGCGTCTGCTTTGTCATACTTAAGTCATTTCGCTCATGGAGCCAAGTTACGTAATAAATACAATCATAATATAAAAGTGATAATAAATGTATTATTATTATTTTATTTGACTGCCTCGGTGGCCTAGTGGTAGAGTATGCGACTGCTAAGCTTGAGGTCTCGGGTTCGATTCCCGGGTCGGACCAAATGTTTGTATGATCTGCAAATATTTGTTTCGGAGTCAGGGTGTTTTTTATGTATAATATGCATGTATTTACAAAAAAAAAGTATATAAGCATTTATATCAGTTGTTTAGTACCCATAACACAAGCTCTGCTTAGCTTGGGACTAGATGGCGTTGTGTGTTAGATGTCCGGAATATTTATTTATTTTATTTATTTATTACATAAGCCCTTTGTGTGAACTCATAAAACTTAAATACCTTTAGGGAAAATAATTATGAAAACATATTTACTAAGTACCGACCTGGTCCCACTTCGCACGGAAGTCTTTGAAATTCTCGAATTTCCTCTCCTATATTATGCATGTATTACACATATAAACCTTCCTCTTAAATCACTTTATCTATTGCTGAAAACTGCATTAAAAATCTTTTAGTAATTTAAAAGATCTAAGCGAAAGTGAAACATACCATACCTGCACAGCATACCTACATTTCACAGCACAAAACATTTATATAACTTAACGGTTCCGTCTTATCCCTAAACCAGCGGTTCCTGAGATTAGCGCGTTCAAACAAACAAACAAACTGTTTAGCTTTATAATATTAGTATAGATAGAAAGGACCTGATAACCATTTTACTGTTAAACATACTTTCATATTTCTTACACAAAACAAAAGATCGTGCTTTTACACGATTATTTGTCCTCGGTAGGAGTCGAATTCTCAACTCCCGCTTATCAGTACATATCACTAACCACTAAACTAAATAGCCTATCAAATAGGTGAATAAACTGTGCGTATGTGTGACACGATTGCTTTAGACAACGCTCTAGATAAACGATTCGGCTCTATCCGTATATTCCGTGGGAGAGCCACGCTTCGGCATGAATGGGCCGGCTCGACCAGAGTGATACCGATACGACCTCACAGAAAACCGATGTGAAATAGCGCTTGCGCTGTGTTTCACCGAGTGAGTGAGGATACCGGAGGCCCATACCCCAACCCCTCCCCCATTCCCTCTCCAATTTCCCATTCCAAAGGTCGGCAACGCACTTGTGATGCGTCTGCTCGATTGCCCCCAATTCAATAAAAAAAATACCTGTGCCGAGCAATCATAACCTGGAACTCACTACCAGCTGTTTCCCTCCCAATATGATCCCAGTTCCTCTAAGCGAGGTGTGAAAAGAATCTCACTATACCACCATAGTGTGGATCATCATGCTGCTTGTCGACATTCGCAATGAAGATGGTGATCACCATTCTTGAATTCTACTCATGCTTTCCATCAGGCAGACTAGAGTCATTATGCTATTACATAAAATAGACAAACTTTTTATTTCCAAATTTATCGTAGTAAGATTCGTTTGATGTACTTACACAACGACGAAAGTTAAACCATCACAGACACACAATATTGACACCTGTTAATTAACGTCACAAGGCTGATAATCGCTTACACACAATGACATAATAACAGTTATACTGTCAATAGTGACCTCATTGTGATCAATCATTGGTTTTATAACCTGTCACCGTTTTTGAAATGTTTATACTCATATTTATAACGTGAAGAAATACTGTATTGAATTTAAAATAGTTACATAAATTATTTAAAAAAACAACCAATTCTTTGATTGGTTTACTTGACAATGCCTAAACTGCGTTAATAAAACGCGATAGACAGATTTGTTTATTTAAAAAATCTCAAATTCAATAAATTCCAATAAAGTTTTAATTAAAAATTTTGCTGTTTCTCTAACAGTCAAGCTGTTTCACGGTATTATAATAAGGTTAAGCAACCTGTAACGTACTCATTGTGATGTATTTATACCTTCACCCTTGCTCGCCCACACACGTGCATGCGTCTTAATCTTCTTTTGATGAAATGGCAACCAGCCGGATCACTCGGATCAGCTATTTCTGCCAATGTCAAGTATTTATCATCTTCAATTATCAAGACTTCGAGTCTTCAAGTCGTCGTTGTGATGAAATTAATGATAAAAAATGTATAAAATGTGGATGACATGAAATGGGGACTGTCTTTCGAAAAAACAAAAAACGATCCTTCCGCGTCTTAATATCATTTCCCGCCTTTTCACCGAGAAGCTATAGACTCTTCTATAGTCTAGCTATAGAACCTTCATGTATGTATAGGATTACTCACGGATATATACCCTACACAAATTCCCAAAATTTCACTATTGATTATAGTTACTTCTCCGTTCTCAAAAATCGCAATCGCTTAAACCACTTTATAATCGGTAAAGTGAAGTATTCATTTTTATTATATTGAATTAAATTAAAAATAAAGGGTTCTTGTCTATGGCTGCGTCTTATCTACACCTTCTAGCACCTTAAATCTAATAAAATCTACGATTTCGTACGCCCATCGTGCGTAACGCGGTTATGCGCGGGCGCAACTCGTGTTAATCACTATAACGAATTTCACTCATTTTTGACGCAGCTATGGTAAATGATTTCGCAATATTTCGTGCTAAAGAAATTAAGCCCTTATTGGTCATGTTTGTTGCTTCATTTTTGAATGGCGTACTGGGTTTCAGTGTTTGAACCATTTAAAAATTTACTTAAAGAAATAAACTTATAGACCTACTTAAAAAAACACTATTTTATTTACAAATTTTAAGCCACAATTTTTTACCGACTTCATAAATTACTATTTAATTTTGCATCAATTATATGCCAATAAAATTCATTTAATTAATTATTTATTTTCATATTTTTTATTAAAATAAATGTTGTTATTAAATGGAAAATTGAATTACACAAGCATTGAATTCGCGGTTCTAAAAAAATGCTCATCCGTATAAGGTACTATTAAGTTTACCTCATCTTCTTTAGTTTTAATATTTAACTAAAAACTATTTTACTATGCCTAAGGTATTCACAAAAAAAACTATTTTCCGTAACACGCATTTATTTTTCTAAATTACCATAAATAATTCAAAATAATAGAAATGAGAATCTCATCGCTTTTGCTAGTAAAATTTTCAGTCTCAGAACACATTAACCATGTTTCTGGGATTTTGCTTTACCCATTAAAAATACCAATACCCTTACTAAGGAAGCACTAAGCAAATAAAGAAACGTATAATACACAGCTATCCTTATATGTTATAAAATCCCAAAACATGGTACTTCAAATCACTATAGATATTTTCACAATAATTAACAAAAACTTCACGAAGACTCCAATGACAAAATTACCAATTTACTATTTACAATTGAACAATGAATTTCTTTCTTTCCTTCATTCGCAACTCGTCTCAGATCAATGGCTGTGAAATTTTTCTATAGGATTTTAATTATTTGTTTTATCTGTAACGAAACGTCTGTTTGTATCTAGGGCTGTTATATAATGAGAAAAAAACAAAATGAATGCCAGATTTTGTACGTATTTCGTAGATGTTTACGTCTTCAACTATTACGCTATTGATGGTTCGAAATACCATTTGTTATCGGAATGGCTGTTTGTGGTTAGGGATGGACAGAAAACAGAGGAAACAGACCTTTATTTCACAGACATTTGATCTGTGGGGGAACGGGTATCATGTGCCACCAACACAAAGGGAGGATCCTCCGACTAGGCGAGGTGATCGTGCCTGGCGGGCTACTGCCCAACAGTTGATGTTGGGATATTGTACACGTAATTATCGGCGCTAGAACTTCTATTGCGCGATTCAGGATTAGTAGTTATTCGTGTTCAGTGTGTCTGCGGTAGATGGCGCTATAGTATGTCGCTGATGCGCTGTATGTGGAAGTCGTCACAGATCATTTATCGATACGGGTCTTAAACTTAAACTGTACATGTATTACTTTCAAGGTCATATAGTTATCGTATTAAATAATTTACACAATATCCTATCTTGAATCATCTCGAATACCAGGACAGATTCCAATTGATTTCGCAAGTCAGGTCCGTCGGACGCTCGATGTGCGCAGGAGTTTCGCAATCGGTTCGCGCCGGCTGCTGAGGCAGCTTTCACACGCAAAGTGTTTGTGTACATTGTTACTATGGATTTGGTATTGTTTTGGATGTCGAGAAAGAAACCAATAGTTTGTATTGCATACGTGTATTGTATAGAGAAATTTATGTTTGAAAAACCACATTCAGTATTCGGACAAACGCAGATAGTATCTATAGATTCAGAGAGTATATTTAAGATGCTTCCTCTAAAAAATAATTCTAACTAACAAAAAAAACCGTTAACATATCTCGAATATTTTTGTTTTTTTTTTGGTAGTCGGAAACATACGAACAGACGAGAACTTTAAAAATCTTATATTTTTTTAATTGTTAGCGGTCGATTGTATTTACTTGGTTTACTAAGTTACCCTCTTGGTCCAGACATCTGTATGTAGAAAATCAAGCCATTAAAAAGTATTTGTTACTTTCACAGTGTTATTTTACACCTATTTGTTAGAGACATCAGCTACAACAAGAAGATACTTGAAAAGTATACTTTAATATCATCTAAGATAGATACACTGCACCACAGATACCTATTAATTCTATAACGCGAAATGATAGTTTTTATGCCGGTGAATATAGACAACATTCTATTAATAATGCCCTAGAGGTCCCCAAGACATTCGACACGATTACTTAGCCTGATTGGAGGATTCTCTGTTGTTGGAGAGACCTAACACCCATTAATGCACAATGACTCAATTCATTGACTTCGTAAACCTTATAGTCCAAGATCCCAGGGCCGCCAGACGTCACGTATTTTCTGACGAACGAAATGTGGCTGATTGCGTAGTGGTAGTATGTACTAAGAACGCATGCCTACCTGCTAACTTGATTAGACGGCCAATTTTCAGGTATCAGGTAATCAAGGTACTTAAAAACATAACGAACCTCACGTATTTTCTGAAAGCTGATTTTCACGTATATTTTAGGCAATATCCTTAAAAATAAGTCGCCAATACTCCCAGACACTTTCCGTGGGCCGATTTGCTTAACAGACGCTTTCAAGCTCCCAAAATAATGACGTAACTTCACGTAAATTCTGATGCTCCATTTTTATATATGTCTACCAGACAACTATTTTAAAACCTCTTACCAAAAGACAGACCGATCCAAGGGGCCAATCATTCCTAAATTCAATTTTAATATCTCTGTGGGTAAGAGCGCGAGGGCATTATCCACACGCATGAGACTGAGTCAGACATGTATTAGGATATCTTGACTTCTATGTCTCTCTGTCTCTCTCTTACAGTTCACTCATATCAATTGATTATTAATTTTAAAAGAAAATCAGTTAAAAATTAAATATTTATCAGTTAAAGATTTAATAGTAAAAGCACTTATTTTTACATTAGAATGATACATACTCGTATATAGTAACTCATTAACACTTCCTACAAACCACGATCAATTTGAGACAGATTGTGAAACCAGTCGAGAATATCAGTGGACTTAATTATGTGGCCATTGGAGCGCATTGAAGCATGCTGGCCGCCGACAATTTGTTGCCATTAATCTAATTATGGAAAAACAAAATGGGGAATAAAGAAAATATAATAATAGTCGATAGTTGAAAAAAGACCGTTAATGTCGTTTTAATTTGATTTTGGAACGTTGTATCGCCAACAAAAATACCCGCTATTTTAAGAAAATGATATTTTGGGACTGTTTACACATTTTTAGTGCTATAGGAGTGTAAAAATGTCTTTTATGATGACGAGAGGTGATCACCACAAACCATGGACACCTAGCTCAAGAGTTACTTTACACGATTCGTGGCAATAATTCCAAAATAACTTTTTTTTATAAATGCTAGTTACCAAAATTAACGGAGTTAAACAGAGCGGTGTATTTAATTGACAAATGACAAAAGCAATTGAATAAACGCAAAAAATCATTTTAATTCGACTTTCTCTTAATCGCCTACAATTAGTATAATAAGTGTATTTCATCAAGTTGTCGTAGTAATATTTGTTTGTTAAATACAACAATTTTAAACTTTCATTTGTTTGATTAAAATATATTTTCCCTTTTTTTGCAACGTAAGCGATTCACCTTATGGTAAGTGGCAAGTTGACATTCTCCAAATGCGACAATAGAAACTAACTAATATTTTAGAATGACGTCATAACTACTAAACTAAGTCACGTGATCAAAGCAAACTAATAGCCGGTAGTGTTGAAGAAAGGCTTGGATCATGGCTAATGAGGGCAGACCTTATCCCAAAAGGTATTTAAAATCTGAAATAGCTATACTTAACATACATAAGTTTGTATTTTATTTTTTTATGCCAGGCATAAAATTAAAGTTTCTATTAAATTATTTATATGGCGTACAAGTGGCATCTTTTTTCGTTTCTTTTGGTTTCCGAACGAAATTCCTGTTCGATGATTTTTAGCTCATCTTTTCATTTTGCAATTCCTCAACTAGTTCTGTTAATGTCAAAGTTGAGTTAAGAACATGTTTTTAACCTTGTAAAAGGCCACATTCCTATTAATATACAAGTTGACATTTAATTTTATATTTTAATGATGTAAAGATATGGTAGCTTTTTCTTCTTTATGGTATGTTTAATAAATTTTAATGACTTTTAATATTTGCAGAACTTGGTTTCACCCTTGAGCAAACTATAATAGTCTTCCTTTTGGCGATTTGTCTGAGTTTATCGTCGATAATTTATAGGGATAAACTTGTGAACATTTTAATTAATAAATAGTTTATTTATATTACTTTTATACCTTGAATTTATTACAGTAAGGTTGACAGTTTTCTATAACGCTCATGTAGGCAGCGGTTTAATAATACAATAAATGTTTTTATAATTAAATTTAACTTTGTTATGACGCTGTCTGGTTGCATATTTGTTTTTCTGTTATAGGAGTAAAGTGAGGATATAGGTTTAGGAGAAAACTGAGATATACCGTCAACTGTAAGAAACCCATCATTATACGTCTATAAGTTTGCTCTTTGAATGTTCCCCGTCTTCTCGTTAGAGCTTAAGTGAAAGAATCGCTTAACACTAGCTTTCTGTGAGGTCGTAATGTCACCCTAGTCGATCTCATTCATATATGCCGAAGAATAGCCCTCCCACCGTAATAGAGCAAATACCAAATGTTCAGTTTAAATGTTAGCAACACATATAATCAATTTCAACTCCTATTTAGCCTCTAATGTCAGGGGTGATGGAATACACGACTTAGACTTTTAGCATAGAAAATATCTAATAAGTTGTTGATAATCATGTCGAATTGAATTTTAAATATTATCTGTGGCTAAATACATTTGCGTATGACAATGATAAACATCATTATGACATCGATAATTCAAATGAGTTTGACAATTTATAAATTTGAGTATTATGAGTATGGTACAACGTTTTCGATTAGATTAGGTAGTTCACTATCTTTGCCATTAATACTTTTTTGTAATATAAAATACTTAATTTAAGTTCTCGACAGAGCTACCTTAAACAAGAGTTCGTTGGTCCCTATAAATAGTATAGGATCTGCAAATGGAATAATTTTCGATGGGGCATTTCGAAATATTGTTTTATCATAAAACAATCAAAGAAATGTGGATGCTGAAATTTATACTGACGTAAAGAACAGTTAAAATTCGAACATTAAAGGTTTTTTTTGCAGATAAGACATTATTACTAGGGACCATGGAGTTGATGATGGAACCCAGATATATCGAGAACATATATCTGATATAGATGTTCAAAGGGTTTTGGAGCAAAATACCTCAGTCCTAATAAAAACCACAGCAACGTGCTTATGGGATCATTGGAAAGGAGACCGACAGAATTAGACCCACTTGTTATTTCACAATAACAGTGCGGTTAGTAAAGTGTAATCTAGATCGACTGTAGCCCAGCTCCATCGCTTTATACCAATACGAATCAATTCTATGGAACTTCGTTACAGATTGTTTATTGCAGCAAGAACGACATAAAACCTTTATTATTTTACTTTTTATACAACTATTGCTAAATTGTCAAACGTACTGGCTGTTAATAAAAAAATATAACATTGTCTAAAAAAGTTAAATCGATGGTGTTTTTGTAAGTGTGTCGTCATTTTTAGAATTTATGAAATACAATAAAGACACTATTAACCACATAACTAACTTTAGGTAAATAAATATATTTGAGGCGCCCGTTGACCCAGAAGTTAACGACACCGAGTGCTATACCGGAGGTCGTACGTGGGTTCGATTCCTATCTAGGAGAAATATGAGAAATAAGAGTGATTATCACAATCATGATTATTTTTCTGTATCTGTGTGGGGTGTTATATCTATGAAATGTATGAATTTAGAAATACATTAGTATGTTTATTATATCTATATGGCTGCCATAGTACTGGCTCTGCGAAGTTTGGAATCCAACCTTTTTGGAGCGAAAACAGCAAAATTTAAACTAAGCTTGCGACACATTTTTATTACGTCAAGACAGAATAACCTACCATCATTACGCAACATATACCCAGTAAAGGCGCTTGTTCAAGGACGAGTATCATGCTGGTATACGTCAACACTTCACCAGACATCGATAATCATAATTGGTGCATAATCACCAACTCGGAGAAAGTTCTTACTCACAGACGAACATTCAATATTGTAGAAAATTGTCCTATCAGTATTGAAAGGTATATTTCTAGTTACTTTGGAATCATGAATAGTACGAGTAGTAACTTGTAAATAAGAGTTAAAAGTATTTTTTCCGTGGGAGAGCCGCGCTTCGGCATGAATGGGCAGGCTCGACCGGAGTGATACCACGGCCTCACAGAAATCCGGTGTGAAATAGCGCTTGCGCTGTGTTTCACCGAGTGAGTGAGGATACCGGAGGCCCATACCCCATCCCCTCCCCATTCCCTCTCCCCATCCCCCAAAGGTCGGCAACGCACTTGTGACGCTTTTGGTGTTGCAGGTGTCCATGGGCGGCGGTAATCGCTTACCATCAGGTGATGCGTCTGCTCGTTTGCCTCCTATTCAATAAAAAAAAAAAAAATGTAACAGGAATATAAGCGTCAAAAAATTCCTCCGCGTCATCGCCTACTGGTAGTGTTCCTAAAGGACTAGCAGCATTGCCACGTTGAATGGCAATGCTAATTCTCTATGCTGGAAAAGGCCTGGCTCTAGTCACGAGAGGCGTACATTAGTCGCTTAGTCGTTTCAAGTTTCTAGTTGTTTAAACATAGCGCGAGCACACGGGCCGTAAAAATAAAATAAATAACTAACTTATAAAATATACTCAAATATTCAAATTACAGGTCATTTTTTACAAATTATATACGCAATTATTATTCTATCGTTCGTTATACGATTTCAAATATAATTGCAAAAGTAAACTTACAAAATACAGAATCGCTTGCATCGAGTATTCTAGGTCGTACTTTCAATTTAAGTAATTGAAATAAAATATAACAGAGAGAAAACAAATTAATTTACTTTCGGTCTGAAATCTTTAATTAGAATGTGTATTTATCACATTATATACATACAAAAATTACCCAAAAAGAATGTAATACATATTGATTTGCAGAATAAGGAGATTACACATACACAACAGTCGGAATATGCTGGCTTCGTGATCTGTCCTTATGGCCAGGACGACTCAAACTACTGTCCTATCTCAAAAAGTCAACTCAGACATTATATCGTTCACCAGAATTGGGTAGTAAAATATAAAATAATAATTCAACTAGTATTGGCGTCATCAATCAATAGAAAATCTACTGTTTTATTACATTAGTTAGCTATTGGCGCTTCACACGCGTGTTTATTTCTTTGTAACTTTGAAATGATGTACTTAGCTTAGAGTTGAAATTGCCGTAGAATCTTTCTTAATAGATGCTTAAAACATAAAAAGTATCAAAAGCCAAAATATGAAGTTGTAGTCTCAATGATTTAGGCTCTATGTTGATGAATCAGTCAGTCAGTTAGGGCAAATTATTTCGTATCTGCCTGAATTTGGTCAAAATTTTGAAAGCCTCCGTGGCAGTGTATGCGACTACTATTCTTGAGGTCTCGGGTTCGATTTCCGGGTCGGACCAAGTGTTTGCATGATCAATAAATATTTGTTTCGGTGTTTGGGTGGTTTCCATGTATAATATGTACGTAATTACAAAAAAAGTACATATGTATTTATATCACTTGTCTAGTACCCATAACACAAGCTCCGCTTATTTTGGGACTAGATGGAATTGTGTGTTAGATGTCCGAATTTTTTTATTTTTTTATTATTTGTTTAAAGACATTTGTAATATTACTGTCATTGACATTTGATTGTCACAAGCTCTAGTTTCGTTAATGCAATTGTTTGTATAATAACTTTCTTAACACATTACTTATCAATTACAATTGATGACAAATTACAGTTCATATTACAAGTCTTATAAATCGACTTTCGCCAGCGGGTCTATCCGCTGTGTCTATTTCTATTCGACTAGTGTTCGCTCAGTGAGTAAATTCGACCATGATTCATTATGTTTTAATTTCCACCATAGAGGAGCGCAGAAATCAATTAATTAGAAAATAATTCATCAATTATTACAACTTTAATTATACTCAATTTCATATTCTTCAGTTTGCATAAATTTTTAAAGAGTACAAAGTACTTGCTTCACACATTAATATATAGATTATGTAGTACTATATTTCATGCAATTTGTTTAGCAATTGGCAGACGATTTACTTACAAATAGCTTTACATACTTTTACATTTAAAATGTTTTTGAGTAGTTGAAAATTTTGTAAATGCTTTGTAACTTATCCAACAATAGTAAGTGATATGTTTGTTTTATAAAATTAGTGAAAGTTTCATATTTAATGCTTGAGTAAAAGTAAGTATGGCTCTTTGTCAATATTATAAAAGACGTTAAGATATCGGGATCTGAAAAAACCAAAACTAGGTGACTTTGTACCTAGGCATCATTTGATTTATTTCTACATGAAATACATTACATACGTCTTGATATTTTTATACCACCAACCAACAAATCTGGGGTAATACTTTATTTATTATATTCTAAAGTCCAAAAGATAAGTAAGGTTTATATCACTGTTTCACAAAGTAAAATATCTTTAAATTTTATTAATAAGAATATAAAATAATAGGATAACATCTGTATATTATAAAATAAAGACAAAAACAAGCTTATATTCCTACATCATCAGACCGTGGATAACACACTAAAGACAATAAACTGAACCCAAACTCAATAGGTTTATCTGTGTTAGTTATGACAGAACAGATTCATGGTATTTAGTGTTGTATTGTCGTTTTAGAGACATGATTATGTATTTGAGATCAAGAAGTGGCCCTAATAGAGCTTTTAAGATAAGTGCCAAACACACATTGCACATGCATGCATTGCATTAAATAATGAGATGAAGAAGTGGCCCTACTAGAGCTTTCAAGATAAATGCCAAACACACATTGCACTAAATAAAAGGTTATAAAATAAACGTCAATAACTTCAAATAACATTTAAGATAAATCATAGGTACATGCGTTACACACTTAAGTCACATATAAGTGCAAATATTTCCAATTGTCGCACACATTTTAACCTAAAAACAATCTAGGACAGTGTACCAACAGTATTGTGATATCATAGCTATGGGAAAGTGGGATTTGTGTAATATGAAAATAAAGAGCAGAATATCATGGATGTTTGAGGTGCTCAAATATTACGAGAGATCAAGAGTCATGCAATGTTTAAGTTGCCGAAGGTTTCGCATGTCGTAAGTGTTGTTATATTAATTACGCTAACAGGTGTGTTAGGTTAATAGAGATATTTTAGGAGCTGTTCTTTAATGTCAATGATTTCTCACATTACAATAAGTATTTACCTAAAAACTAGAGGGTTTGGTTTTACCGCCATTTGGCAGATCACGTAACTGGTATGCAATCCTGACCAGCACGAGCAATATATTTATCTTTCCATATTTTTTCCTTTTATTTCTTTACACTTTAATTACTTACAATTTTCGTATCTAAATCTGAAAATGATCATTTTCATTTTATTATTTTTTCTGGAAACGTGTATCACCTTTTTGGTGATTGTATGCATGTCATTAGGTGTAATATAAAAAAGAGTCATACCATATTTGTGGCAGTCATTCAGGTTTAGAAACAAATATGTCAAAATTAAACCACCTGTAAGTTTACTATCCAATTTACTATTATAAAATTGAACTTAAAGACAGTAACTAGAAAGTATTATTTTCTTTGTATCCACGTTATCTGCATCTAGAAACAGTCGACAAAAAACACCTGTTACATTTCTTTCACCTCTAAAACAACTATAGAATACAAACATCTAATATATAAATTCTAATCTCGTTGTCGTACTTTCATTATCGTTGTTGCAAAAATGTCGGGGAAAGAATAAATTTATCTATTAATCAATACACGTATTACTTTCTCCAGCTCACGTCTATTACAGGACACCCTCAGGTAATACAGTTTCTAATCATTAAATGTAATGATTTGTTTCTTTATATAAATAAATATTACGGACATCTTACACACAACGCTATGTAGTCCCAAGCTAAGCAGAGCTTGTGTTATGGGGACTAGATGATTGATATAAATACATATATCCTTTTTTTTGTAAATACATAGACATTATACATAGAAAACACCCAAACTCTTAAACAATTTTTTGCAAATCATACAAACATTTGGTCCGACCCGGAAATCGAACCCGAGACCTTAATCACAATAGTCGCATGCGCTACCACTGCGCCACAGAGGCAGTCATATAATTGGATAAAATAATGTATGAGGGATACATACTTCAGACGCTGTCTTTCACAATAAGCTTCATAAGAAGGGGCAAAATCACGAAAAGAGTAATGGAAAACAATGCTTAGAGTTTCTCTCGTGATCGAATCAGGAATAAGGAGATCTGCACACTATACAAAAGTACCAAGGACTAAACTGACACCATCTAATGTCAGAAAAGAAGATAATCTGAAGCTACGAGTTCTCAACTGTGGTCATCTAGATACATTTTGTCCTACATCACCCTGAAGTGGACAAACCTGATAATATAGAAATGTATGACCTTCTAGTAACTAAGTAGTTGATTTCCTTAATGATTCATGGTAAACAACGAAAACATGTTATTCCAAGAACATTACCACACATATTTTTCAACATTAAACCTCATGAACTTTTCTAAAACTGTAAAAAAACAACACAATTAAATGGTATTTAGAGGCTACTAGTATTGTTAACCGATAATATCAACATTGTTCCTTATCTCATGCGAAGTTCTATTGTACAACGGAAGAAAACCTTGTGCAAAGCCAGCAATGGTTTATAAAATGGAAGTACTTAATCTATATCGATTGTTGACTGTGAGACTGGCCTTTGGATATCGTGGTACATTAGGATTACTTATCCATAGTTATGAAGAGTTCACTCCCACGAGTGACATTTGATTGCAGTGAGGGTTGACCTCCAAACAGTCACACTACCGAAAATTATTCCCTTGGTCGATAACGAAAATAATAAGAAATGTGAAGAATACCATTCAAACGATGTAATCTTGTGAAAATATTTCGATCCTGACCTCACTTAACGATGTACAAGTAACAACTATACCTCATGTTATACACAGAGTACAATAATATGATGACTCGCATAAGCATAATGGCTTACCATTAGGTTTACAAAACTCAGCTTCTGAATACAGACAATAATACAACGAGTCGACATTTAATCGGACTGGATGGGTAAGACCAACTGTCTAAATCACACGATGTTTCAATACAAAGTTCTTTTGGCAGCTACTCAGTAGCCTAGAAAGACAATCCACCAGAAACAGCTAAAGAAACTCTGGCAAAACGACACAAAGCAAAAAAAATAAGAATTAAGTTAGTATTCGAAATATTTCGCGCTCACATTAAATCCTTTTAACGTAGATACTTGTATAACATAGGACGGACATTTTAAAAGGCATTAAGATAGTAAAATTTAGTCAGTTTCTGAAAATATAAATATTTATGTACAATGTATTTGTATTTAAGAACATACAACAGCATCTTACCGACTATGCGTTACGCGTGAGTGCTCGCGGTAATAACTTTAATGACTAAGTGCTTGAACAATAAATTATCCCGTTTATTAACCCAATTCCATTCCAAGAATAGCGGAAATTATTATTGTGTGTTATAAACGGAACTAGATATTTAATAATAAATGTGTACATCCTTTATTTCAATAGTACTATTTGAATTGTTCTGCCTTAGGGGAGTATAAGGTCAATCTGTGATTGGATGAAAATTTTTAACACATTGAGACTCATCCGAGCCTCCAGGAGCACGTCAATCCACCGGTTGGTATACGAATATCTGTCACAATCCTACGCTTAAGAGGCTTGATAATAATTTATCTACAGAAGAAGAGGTTTGAAGACGTCTGATGACAGTCGCTGCATTTTAAATTCATCGAAATTTAGTCGTGTAGTAGTACCCCGAAAGCCAATTCCAATCTAGTTTGAGGAAAATCTCTGATGGTGATCATGACGACGCAAAGTATACATAATACGCTAAACATACGCTACCGCTAACAAATTAGAAATTAAAATATTATCAGCTCTAAAATTATTCCAAGTACGATCCATAATTAAACAAGTTTCTAGATAAACTTGCTACGACCGGGACTCAAACTTGTACTCCGTGAATACTTGCTCGCTATGTCGAGGTCAGAGGTGACAGTGAAAGTCAAATGTCTAATATGATTGCTCGCTAGAGACTATATGTCCATGTTTTGAAGTATTTATATATCCTACATAGGCAGATTGACGAAGGTTAATAACATGTAGATCTAGTAAAGGCAAGTGAGGTTTTTTTCTACACTAACTGTTGTTCACGGCTTCACTCGAGTAGCAGTAATTTTTCCATCTTTGAAGGTTATTTACTGACTAATAAGTACCTCTATTTCTTTAATGGTTCTTGCAAAATGTTTTTTTAATGATATAAAATATATTTTAATATAAACTATTAGAATCGCCTACCATTTTTTTTACTATGCTATATTACTATCACTGTACTATACTAGTTACTATATACAATAATAGACATTTAGAAATCAAATGTATGTAAAGTGGAGACACCCATAATGTATCAAAACTGGACAATATAAACAATCGCGTAATACCTTACGGAAATGTATGTATACTTAAATGTACATACTCGTACAGTAGAAAGTAAAGGCTTGGTCTTGTTTGTTGAAGCTAATTAGCTTTACATACTTAAAATCAACTGCAAGGAAGCTACGCACACTCACATACATGTAGACACATATACACACACACATATACACACACACACACACACACACACACACACACACACACACACACACACACACACATACACACATACTCACATACACATACACACATATACACATATACACACACACACACACACACACACACACACACACACACACACAAACACCAACACAAAAACAAATCCTGAAAATGATGCAGAAGCATCACCAGGCCCCCATGGTGGTCATGGTCACCATACTGCACTATTGCATTATCTGCATACGCAATGAGTATGGTGACCGAAACTCTTGGATTCTGCTTACGCTTTCCATCAGGCAGAGCAGAGTAATTTTGGTAGAGTCATACATAACTATGTCAGTATGTGTTTACACAAACACATATTGATATATATAAATAGTATATTGTGTTTGTTCTTATTACGGAATAATAAGTCATGATTATTATTTATTTATTGTCGGGAAGTTGATCGCTTGATTTACGTCTTTTACTTTGAAAATTTATGATTTTTTATATGACTTATAATTATACCAATTATAACGCATAATTACACAATACTACACACTAGATATTGCAAAAGTCACTTTTTAATACGTGTAATATAAGTAGTAAAGACACTAATAACGAAACATATGTACGGAAATCAAAATTATATAAAAAAAACATCCTAAGCAATCACCTTTTCCTTATTGCAAAAAGCGTCTAATGGCGTCTGAGAAACTTTTAGTTGGATAAGCCTTGCTGATTGAAAAATATGTGTAAAGAGACTGTTTTAGTGGCAATTTATGAAATCCAATGAATTCACAAAACTTATACAATTTCTACCAATATTTTTCTGTCTCGTAATCGTAATTTTACTAATAAACAAATACAAGTCGTATTAAAAGAAACACTTCAAGATATAGATGATAAGACAAATAGAAAGTTGTTTGTACATCTTCTCATAGTTAAACTTAATGGACGAGTTTCCTTTCGTTAGTTACATCTATCGCTAGGCTGGTACTAACATTATCGATGGACATCCCTTTATTTTTATATACACGGTAAAACAAATGAGATTATTCGAAGATGTAGAAGAGGTCATCTCTTGAAAGTAAGTAACATCTGCTCCTAAAAAGCTTCTTCCATTTTAAATTTTCCTTTCAGGATCGTAAGAAAAGGATTTGGGATACAGCGATTTTACTCACATGGTAAAGGTTACAGCTATAATACCCTTAAAATATTCTTGATTCCAATACAGAATTAAGAAGAAGACTGTGTGAAAGTGTAACTGACTTATCGAAATTGGTTATATTCGTATTTTAAAAACGCTTGTCTGTAAGTCAGTAATTTTGAAATCAATAATGGATATTCCTTTAGTCTAAACTCATATTGTTTGTTTTGTTATTTTTAATCAATTAATGAAAGCAGATACAAGGTTATTTATCCATAATTAAGTTTAAGTGCTAATCTGTGTTATTTAAATTGCAGGATATGCATTTCCTGGGCTCAAATTATCCATTATTATGCATTCAAATTAAATTAAATGGTTGTTTTCAAGCGTAATCAGTTGCAACAGTGTATTTAATAGAAAAACGTCAAAATTTGCCGGAACAACAAAGTTATGCATAATTATTTTAATCCTTTAGGCTTGTTAATTGCCAATTAAGTGCCAAAAAGATTTGAAGATTGAAATATTATGTCTATTAAGCTCACTGTTTTGTCTACTGTGTAGGCGGATTTTGCACATTATAAATTCGAATTTTTTACAGTATTTACTAGATAAAAAATATCCAATATTTAAGTGTTTTTATAACGATCGTTTACCCAGAAGATAGATAATTTTCCTCCAAGACTACACTATATATAGACTGGAATCGTATTTTATTTGAAACACAAACTTTCATGAGATCAACAAAAGTGTATTTTGACTTTAATAAAATAAAACTTTTACTTGGCTTTTAACAAATAGAATTATGGCAAATTATTACCGCCCTGAAGTACATTTATAGGTTCCAGAGTAGTCTAAACTCATGGATGCATTGTGTGTGAGGAAAATCATCAATGAGGAGCCACAACAATCGTTTTTTTTTATGATTTGTAAGTTGTATTGGTCAGGAAATTGCATAAGCTATTATTTCGTCCATGAATTGGTAGCTAGCTTCAAGCAAATTCACCTAATGCGCACAGTGAGGGAGTGGCAATTAATGTTCAGTGTGTTACCAGCCTCAATTTATGTTCACACAATTAATACGTTTGCGATATTAAACAACAGTAGACAACCGCTTTACATAATCTTTGGTCCTTAACGTTATTGGCAGATTTCTAATCGATTTGTGTGAAATAGATATTTCAAGAAACGAGAGAATGAACAAACCAGTTTTACTAAATTTATTCTTAAATTCTTTGCAAGAGATTATTTAATTTTGAATTAAAACCATGTGCTATGTCCTAAATGCATGATTTTAAACGAATCAATTTTAAAAATATTAACTTAACAGCTTCAACTATAAGTTTGTTTGTTTGTCTGTAACTAACTTTTGTAAGCGTGTTTTTTTACTCTTTTTAAACTATATTTAAGGTTATATGAAGTTCATTGGCAGTCTATGTATATTTGTATGTTCTGTAGCGTTTAAACTTATGAATTGATTTTAATGAATGAAATGTTAATAGAATATATATGCATTTTATTAAAAGTTTTCACGTAGACAATTTTTTTATTTCTTGTTTTTTACACCCACCAATCTCTGTCTTTGAGTCTTGATTTAAACACCACTTTAAAAACATTTTCATACACCTATTCTTCTTCCCGGAACTCATAAGCCAAAACATGACAATGTATCATTAACGTAGACTTAACTCAGGTCGATGATCACAGTATAATATTAAACAACTCCAAATAAAGGCTTTCAAGGAAGACGACAACTTTAAAAGTCTTGCATACTTTAAATATAAACCTTCCTCAATATGGTCCAAAACTGGTTTCGTGTTCATTTCGTTTTGCAATAAACGCAAATATGCCAACGACATGTGCGTTTTTGTGCCTTTTTAAGTTTTATTTCACTTTAGTAAAATAATGGTCCAGTCGTCGATGTTTTATTACACTTGTATTTTTGCGTGATATTGATATTAATAATATTCGCTAGTTAGCTAAGACATATGTGTATGTCTCTCTGATCTCAATCTGGACAGGTAACCAAACTGCTGATAAAAACATTTATATAGTAATATACTTCTTAAATACAAACTGCTCTTAAAACCACACACTACATTTTGAGTTTCCCGATCTGATTATCAGAAAAAGCTATTAACCATTTTGAAAAATAACAGTTATTATTTTTCTGATAGCAGCAGCGTATTTATACTATTTAAGAAAATACGAGGAACACTAAATTAATGTTGAAATGAATTGCAACATTACAGCGCCTAAATAAACTACAAGAACTTAAATGTCACATACAGCAGCGGTTTATTTGTCACTAGCGACCCGCCCCGGCTTCGCACGGGTGCAATGCTGATACTAAATTAAATACACTACAGAAAAACTATGAACGTTGTATATAAAAACATAGCGGCCCGCTCCGACTTTGCACGGGCATAAAATAGAAACCTCTAAAATTAGCAATGTTGCCTTAGTATATGATGCATGTATTATACATATAAACCTTCCTCTTGAATCACTCTATCTATTGGAAAAAACCGCATCAAAATCCGTTGCGTAGTTTTAAAGATTTAAGCGCACATAGGGATATAGGGACAGAAAAGGCGACTTTGTTTTATACTATGTAGTGATTAAACATATATTATTTTAGACATTATATTGGTTAGATACATAATATTAGCTTCTGCCCACAACTTCACTCATACATACCACACATAACGTCAAATGTGTTTAATAATCAGTTGCTGGAAATAGGCCTTTTCTTGTAAAGAAAGTTTTGCCCTATTAATTAACAGCATACATACAGCATCGCTCGCCTCAATTGAAACTTTACCAATAAACTCATACCATCCAAACCACTCATATATTTGCCAAATTTAGCAGTTTTGTTCAAAAAGGGTTGCCTGTGAGAAACTGCTTTTAGCTTAAAAGCTGATACCATTTATATATGTTCATTAAATTTATATAATAATACTAGTTGACCCACGCAACCTCGTTTACGTCTTCTATTGCCCGTAGCGTGAAAATTTTCCCTCGTTTTTGAAACATTCTTCATTGGTGCTTCGCTTCTATTTGTATTAGCGTGATGATATATGGCCCATAGCCTTTCTCGATAAATGGACTATCCAACACTAAAATAATTTTTCAAATCGGACTAGCGGTTTCTGAGATTAGCGCGTTCAAACAAACAAACAAACTCATTATAACATTAGTATCGATGATAGAAAGTGACTGTTCTATAATGAGCTTCATGTAAATATTTCTATTTATTTTTTGTACCCTCTCTCTAGTTACACGATATTTGGTTGAGTAATTAAACATAAAAAAATATATTAAGTTCATAAAATTTTGTATTTAAAATTGCATAAATTTCCGGTACCTATGAATTGATCGTAATACTAGTAATGTTACTTAATTAGGACGTAAACGTGACTAAGTCTCACTATAAACTTACCTCATGCTACGAGTGTAATGCCACACAATAGAAATAAATCAAACGCCCGCACCGGCCATCTAAGATACTGATTCAGTATTTTTTGTTCACATTCTGATTTCATTTAGCGACGTAGACATTTTACTGGTCAGTGGGCAAATTTCTTACGAATTATTGCAGATATAATTAAACTTCTTTGCCTAATTTTTTCTCTTTGGTTTTTGGTTTGAAGCAAAACAAAACTAATTAAAAAAAAAAATCGGTGATTTTTCCTATCTGTCGGAATAGTATCCTTGTATGAAAGTAACCTATTAGACAATATGGTATACTCGCAGGCGGTATTATAGTACGTCGGGGTTCCAGGGTTTTCCTTTCTAGGGTGTAGGTACCTGGTTCCCGGGCTCCTAGTACCCGAGATGGCGTACGGTTTTAGTCGGTTCGAGTCCGACATGCCACCAGGAGGTGGTATCCGAGGGGATTTGCGCACGAGGAAAAATAAAAGGCGGTATTATAGTGCATAAGTGTGTGCGCAAACACAGGTGCACTCTCTGTTCCTTGACTCTTATAATCCGACACGACCAGGAAGAGTTCATATGCAGGAACGGCAGCTTTATATCCCCTCCAAGGCAAGGGAATTATATATATTCCCACTTTTTATGTACACGTTATTTATATATGTAAAACTTTCTTATAATCAGTCAGGGTGCATCAAAATTAGCTCTGAACGCGAAATATCTTTGAGCTCAGGATGATTGTACTTAGACACAATCACGCTGTACGTTATAGCCGCTTATAAAAGTCTTTTTTAATAATATATATGAGCCTGCTAAAGATAGTACTCTGCTTTATGGAAAGTAAATATTTCAGACATTAATAAATATTTTCGGACAGCAGAGCTTGTGTTTTGGGTACTAGACAGCAGATATAAATACACACACACACACACATTTTTTTGCAAAAACATACATATTATATATAGAAAACACCCAAACTCCGAAACAAACATTTACAGATCATACAAATATTTGGTCCGATCCAGGAATCGAACCCGAAACCATAAGCACAGCAGTCGCCGAGGGTGACCGCTGATGGCGTGATACCATGAGCGTCTTCGTGATTCGGAGGTCACGTTAATCAGTCGGGTGAAACTTAGTTGGAGGCCTTTGGGCGGCTTAAAGATATCCAATGGCACGATACGTAGCCACAACGTTGTCTTGCGCGGGGACGTATGTCCTTAAGACTCTCCTATGAGGAGACCTGAGCCCAGCATTGAGACGTTATGAGTTGTTGATGATGTTGATGAATTTAAGTAATGTTTCCCGCTGTCTATCAGTTTGTTTCTAGTTTGAATAACTTTATCTGTCGGCTACGGAGGCACTACGTGTTGACATTGTGCCCCGTCGACTATACCCGAGAGGCCGTCCACTCGATAACCCTTTACTTATAAACCTGTTTCTCTTGTAAATAACTACGCAAATATAAACTCTGTATTCTGCTTAAATGTGTATTCACATAGAAAGCATTATTTGCTACCTTCGGGTAAAGATTTTAAATTAAAAATTGTCATGTTTTAAGTAACGTGAAAAAGGTTCTTTTTTAGACACGTATGAATTTGTGTATTTATTTTAATATTTTCAGACATCTCACACACATCGTATCTAACATCCAGTCCCAAGCTAAACAAACCTTGTGTTATGGCTACTAGACAATTGATATAAATATATACATACTTTATTTTGTAAATATATACATACATAGAAAACTCCCAAACTCCGAAACAAACATATGCAGATCATTCAAATATTTGGTCCGACACGGAAATCGAACGCGAGACCTCATAAACTGCAGCCACTTGAGCCACCGAAGCAGTTTTTATGTTTGTATGTCCGGGAGTTAAAAACGACATATTCATATTATTTTAGAATTTCACAGCTAAAGAGCAAAATGGGACCCTAATACTTAGACTCTACTATCCGTCGTAGGTCTGTTTGTCATCAGGCTGTATCTCATAGTTAGACAGTTGAACTTTTCACAAATGATAAATTTATGTTGCCGCTGTAACAACAATTACTGCTGTGTTTTTTTGTCGTTTTCATAGATAATGGGGTACGGAACCCGACTTGAACTTGGTCGGTTTAATGGTTACACTAGCTTGGGCACGCGGCTCCGTCATCGGTCATCTCGACAAAAAGAAGTCTGTCCTTCTCCAAGGTCCAATCTATATCCATACCGAAATTTATTTAAATTGGTTCACAATGTTAGCCGATAGAACGAGTAACGTAAATAATTATTTACTATCCATGTTGTGTTAAGACTATTATTTTTATAAATTTTAAGTAAACATTTTAATATAATTTTAACTAACAGAAAATGCTAAACTATTAGTATTATACATTTTACACTTTCTTATTCCTTAATAAGAAACTTTCATTATTTTTCTTTATTTCGTGTGTGTATATATGTGGACGTGGGTGTATGTTTATGTGTGTATAATATTAAGTTCAAAAGTAAGATCAAACACATTTTTTTTTATGGAATATAGGGCAAACGAGCAGACGTATCGCCTGATGGTAAGCGATAACACTCACAAGTGCGTTGCCGGCCTTTGGGGGATGGGGGGACGGGTTAGGGTATGGGCCTCCCGTATCCTCACTCACTCGGTGGAACACGGCGCAAGCGCTGTTCCACACCGGTTTTCTGTTAGACCATGGCATCACTCCGGTAGAGTCGAAGCGTAGCTCCATTAAGGTAGATACATAGTTTTAATAAAACTAAATATATGAATAAAAATATAGTTAATAAGCAGTAATTACAAGCTTCTATAATTTTTATTAAAAGTTAAATCATTAAAAGTCTGAAAACCACTAAAAATCAATATAAATATATAATTACTAGAATGATTGTTCTATCAAGGTTGATTTATTAAAGAAACTAGTTTTATCGGTTTTTTTTTTATTAATTGATACGGAAGGCACATTGACGTAACATCTCATATAATTAAATGCTGAGTTTATGGTTTCTAGTCCCTCTGAGGGCAATAATTTGTATACATGAATTTGTATTCGTTCTCCTCCTTGAATCGTTATCCTCAATTCTGAATGTCGTGACCATTTTTTTTTGTGTTTTGTTTTGGTGGCATGTCGAACTCGAACCGAATAAAATCGCACGCCGTTTCGGGTACTAGTAGTAGGGTACCTCGGTCCACCTACGGTTTGTTAATGGTCCCCTACTGTGTGGGAACTCCGATGTTCCCATTCCAACGCTCCGCAGCGTACGCGTCTTCGCCCGAGCCTGCCTCTGCCAGATGGCCACATCTGTCACCCCTAGACTTGCACTTATGGAGGACGGAGATGGTTCTGAGATTTCCGGCGCCCGAGTCGCCTGCGGTACCTGGGCCGTTCCCGTTCGGACGATAGAATTCTTAACCTCTCGCTTCGCTGTAGTGTCATGACCCCTATTTAAAGCTATTCTGCAGGTGATAGCTCACCACCTGTTTCTATCTTGAGGAGTCTGTAGGGCAACATCGATCGTAGTGATGAGAGTAAAGCAAACTTAGGTCTTTTTCTTATATTCTTAAAGACGCATTATTTATATCTTTAAATCAGTATGTATTTAAAGTATAAGTTGTATGAAGTTTCGGTCTAAATAACGATGTAGCATGTGTAATAAATTGTGACGACATTTTTCAGACAGTTTTTTTTAGAGATGAGATGATGATAGAGATGTATATTCGAAATGCAGGAGATCTTGCATTTGGAATGTACATCCAGTGTCGCGGAGACTTTATAAACATTCATGAAACGGACACGAAGAACAACCAGCATTAAAACAACAATTTTTTGGATCATACAAAGTGTTGTGGGATTTGAACCCACAACACTTGGCGCAGTAGAAAGCGGCGTAGTGATGACTTAAACCATTAGGCCAATCGTGTTGTCAAAGTAAAGTATTCTTAAGGGCGTATTTAAACTCTTAAATCAGTATATTTTTATAGTACAAGCTATACTTAGATTACGATGTATGTAAGTCAACAAATGATTGTAATAAATTATGGTGAATATTTTTCTGACAATATCCCAGTATTGTGAGTGCTAGTATTATTTGAATAACGATTATTTGTCTATGCCTTTCATACAGTGTTTTGTTGTAAACAAGTTCCTAATAAAAAGTGTTCAATATCCTTTTGTGTACCCCAAACAATGCATGGACCATTTTTTATAAAATCGGTTTAGTATTCAAAATATTAAAATGCTTATAACTTCCAAACTCATATTAAGATAGATAATACTAATATAGTCAGAATGTTACTTTATATTTAGAAATAAGAAAAATAAAGAAATGAATCTCGTTGCACTGAACGCGTTGATGTTTTTTATACTGAAGCATTGACCGTTTCTTTAACAAGACTTTTTTTAAATATTTTCATTGTGAGAGTTTAAAAAAGCGAAAGTGTTTGTATGGAGATAGCTTTAAATATAAATAATTTCTTTAATTTTGCT
The DNA here is from genome assembly GCA_916048165.1 of Spilarctia lutea. Classification (NCBI taxonomy): domain Eukaryota; kingdom Metazoa; phylum Arthropoda; class Insecta; order Lepidoptera; family Erebidae; genus Spilarctia; species Spilarctia lutea. Next base: position 2,419,648 of record OU696480.1, read on the forward strand.
TACATTAATATTAAAAAACAAAGACTGTATTTATAATTAAATCGAGTACCAATTTAAATTGTTGGGTTTAACTCACTAGTAAAATTGATGCAAAGAGACATTGAGTTCAGTTTTAACCCTCATTCCAACCCAGAAACGGCAGTGTGTATGTGAATTTAGTAGTTATTAGATCACAGCTAGTTTTCTATATACTCAGATATCCAAACATCAGCTGTTATAGACTTTTTTCTTGTTTGTCAAATTACAAAAAATCGTTTATTTAACGGTCTCTATAGCAGTTACAAATGAATAATTTATCTCTACATAAATATAAAGGTAGAGTCAACATTCCCAAAGAGGCGGAATCGTCGAGGCGACGGGGAATGTGATCGTCAAGGACGTGCGCGCCGATGTAGTGACGGTATGTAGAGTCGGCTTTTATTTCATACTAGCTCTGGCCCACGACTTATAATTTTTATACGACGATATCATCTTAAACTCACTGCCATTTCTCATTAAATATGAATCAAATTCATGAATCAGTAGTCAAGATTACACCTTGAAAATTTTCAAGACATCCAATGGGCAATACGTGTAATTTAGTTTTGTGTTTTCGTATTGCCTAGAAGTTACCGTTTGGTGTCAAATTACGAATACGAAGTGTCACTACCCCTACTTATCCTATGGTTGTTGTAAGAGCAAATTATGCAGGACAACAGCACTGTAAAGAGAAGAAAAACTTGCAACCAACCCTATACCAACCCGTTTGGCCAGCGTGGTATAATAGACCAAAACCTCTTTTATAAGGAGAGGTATAAATCCAGCATTGAACTGCCTCGGTGGCGCAGTGGTAGCGAATGCGACTGCTGTGCTTGAGGTCTCGGGTTCAAATCCTGGATTGGACCAAGTGTTTGTGTGATCTACAAATATTTGTTTCGGAGTTTGGGCGTTTTCTATGTATAATATGTATGTATTTACAAAAAAAAAAGTGTATATGTATTCATATCAGTTGTCTAGTACCCATAACACAAGCTCTGCTTAGCTTGGGACTAGATGGCGTTGTGTGTTAGATGTCCAAAATATTTATTTATTTATTTATTGAACTGTTAAAGGTTATTGATGATGAATGCTTCAAAAGTATTTTTAATCCAGCCTTTAATGTGTGTGTGTGTGTGTAAATAGATAACAAAATAACCTATACGTATGTTTTGTTTATTTTGGTAATTTTTTATTAGAATGCGGAACTCAAGGAGTTCCGACGACATTGTATGCATACAAAATATATGTATGTTCGACTATTCACTGTAAGACTTAATTTTTGTTTTATTTATATGAAATATTAGCATATACCCTTGAACAAGTGAAGTCTATTATTAATTTAATTTAGAATTTAAATTCAAAAGACAAAATAATATAATTTATATGTAAGTGATGTCGTTTATAGCTCAAAGTATTTGTATTTTTTTAGTCCACCGCAGAATACAGATAGGTTTGGTTATATTTCTGGAAATCCCTCAACACGAATCACCAAAACTCCAAAGCACGACACCAGATTTTCTTTAAAACCATTATATCACTACAGTTGAATCGACTTCTACGTATCGAACACATGGCTCATCAATCGCAGCTTAAAGTTTATTTTAACGTCCGCCAGCAATCTTAAAATTTTGACAAAATAATATATTCCATTAACAGTTTCGCCAGAATTTGTACACACTTGACTTAATTATACATCTTCTGAATCAGCGAATAGATAATTACCACAGATTATAAACTCCTTGTATATAACCTGTAGCGTTATAATCGATTAATTTCAAATACTTGTTTAACTTAGTTTTATTTTTTGTGAACTACATTTTGGAACTGGTTATTTCTATTATTTAAATTTAAAATAGTTACACAATCCAAATACCTACAAGTAATTAAATATTATAATTGGAAATTAATCACGGAATTGTTTAAAGTAATCATGCAGAATAGATTTTCATACGTTCGACTGTTTTTAGAATAAAAAATTGTTTGCATTATTTTCAGTTTTACTGCATATTTTAAAATAGACCGCTTAGACTCTAAGACACAAACATTTGGTTAGCCATGCATGATAAAAAAAAATACGCAGACGATGTTGCGTCGATCAACTACTATGTTCCAATAGTATGACAGCAAAGATTAAGTCATTATAGTAACGGATTCGTCATATATTATATCATATTTACTAACAACTGACGGCATACGAGTATTTGGCGCATTAGAAATGATTAGTCAAGACACGACAGTTAATAAAGGAAGCTTATGTTTGAAACGTAAATAAATAACAGCTATACTATATTGTACTGAATGCGGATGATGTGAAAATTGAGTACATTCATAAATATAAATAAATATTTCGGACATCTAACACACAACGTCATCTAGTCCCAAACTAAGCAGAGATTGTTTTATCGACACTGGACAACTGATAGAAATACGTAAATACTTCTTTTTGTTTAAAAGTAAGTTTTCTAAAAATGCATTTAGTTAGCTCGATTTATCGCCTCCAAAACCCCTTGCATACGAAATTTTATGAAAATTGATTAAATGAAAATATACGAGAATTTCTCGTTTAAAGGTTATTTATTATTAACCTGCAACTATAATAAATTTATAATACTAAAAGCCTATTAAAAGAAAGACAAAATCTATGTTTTATTATTGTCATAACACAGAAAAAATATACTGAAATGTTTTGTTTTTGCCTATTGATGTAAGAATGAAAACTTCCTCATCAATAACCATTAATGAAAATAAAATAAAGGTAATGTCGATAAACACGGAAGAAAATTATTCTGTTTTGACTTTCCCTGTCTATAAATAAATAATACGAAATTTAAATGAACGTTCAGTGAACAACACATGTGTTATAAAAACATTAGATTGTCGTTTATAAACAGACTAAATTTAACTCGTAGCTCCTCCCGCGTGCATCTTTCCCCTTCCTCAAGAATCAAAGTATCACAATGCGAAATTTTATTGTATCGGTAATTGGCGTGAAAATGTAACAGACACGAGCTACTTTAAAATTTATAATGTTGTACACATATGTTATGTTCTTTATGTACTTTATGTGCAAAAAAAAATATGAAAAGAACAGTGTGAATCTCTGGCTCGAGAGCTGGATCCATCCATCCTGGCAAGGAAGATTAAATCTAGAATCAAATCTGTACAAAGCGTGGGCCTCAGATGAGGTAATAAGGCAGATGGTATATTATCTTGAGGATCCGAGGTTGCGGTAGCATATTTGCATAATATATTCATCGTGTTACATACTATGTACACTCTCGCCTATCGTTCTGACTTAAGTCCTAATAGTAGGAGGCATAGTTATTAGAAGTTTGTTGGTAGAAAAGGTAATTAAGAAAGAAAGACAATGGTAGGAAAAAAATATTTCTAATACTAATGGTTATTTTAAGCACAACTCACGCATTCCATCAGGCAGATTAGAGTCATTATGGCAGCTAATACTTTAACAAAATAAACTACAAATATATCCTGCAACGGCAATCAAAGACACACAGACTTCAACTTGTGAGTCATATAGAGTTATCCCATGTGTGGATGTGAACCACTACACTTAGCGCATTAAGAAACGGTGGGATGACCGCTTAAACCACTTTTCTACTCCTACTACTTTAGTCCAAGAATAGGGAGTAATAAATACCTGTGTCTCACTTTCTTTCTTTTTTTGTGAAAACTTCTTTAGAGGCGCTGTGTACTTTTTTGGAATGGGTAAAAATGTATAAACTCGCGGCAGGTCACGTGACCTGATCGAAAATTCGTAAGACGCATGGAGAGAGGACGTATAAACTCGCGTCAGGTCACGTGATCTGATCGAAAATTCGTAAGACGGATGGAAAGAGTTAAAATGTTCGTGTGTGTATGTAATATAAATTGTCATGTTTGTGTACGATAGCGCAATAAATAAATATTGTATTCCACCACATAAATAATAGTACTTTTATACTGATAATGAAAGCAATTCGTACAAAATTATTCTCTAACCATTATTTATTAACAAAATGCACAATGTTAATATTCAAGTTTTCACTTCTGCCGGCACTCCCGGAGTGCAACCCGTCGATTTTTTTTAAAGACTACTCCCCCATTAGGAATATACATCCTATGACACGGGGGATCGCTCACACAAAGAGTTGTCCCGTACTGGGTTTGAACCCAGAACACTTGGCGCAGTAGAAAGCATTGTGGCCACTGATTTAAGCAGCCTAGGGCAACTGTGTGGTCAACATTCAGACACGAACTGGTTTTTGAAGTAGAATTACAGCCTGCTAACTTAACAGTTACGTAAAATACATTCAAACATATAATTATCCAGTGTTCTCACTTAGAATTTAACTAATACATTATATTTTACATAATCTCATGGTTCTGTAATGTCAGTAATATTATTTAATTGTTTAGAAATTAGTAATTATTTGTATTTAAGCGTTACGAGAGAGTTATTAAGGAAGGTTAGTGACCTCTGTGACAAACATTAACTTTCTTAATTACATTTTTTTGTTTCTATAAAATTTTATATACAAATTAGATAAACTAACTTTCCTGTTTAAAAGTTCGTATTATCTCTGCTAACGCGAAAGTTTATTCGCAAAAATTTCTCTTAATTGTGTTAGTTCAAAAGGCAATGACCATTTTCTAGGTACTTTGGGAGTTAAGACGATTAACAAATGAATCCGTCAATGATCAAGACCAGTGCAACAAGAACTTCAACGCAATAACAATTCGTTTAAAATTAACCACCTTTCTCTATCTCCCAAAGGTTTAAAGGTATCATCAACAACAGCTTTTAAAGGTCCACTGCTGGACGCAGGCATCACCTAAAAATAAAGTATCGGTCTACTATACCTCTCTGTTGTGTCCAGTTTTTCTTTTCTTTGCTGCGATGTCCAGCGTAGTTTGCTTCATTAGTCGATTCTTACGACACTCACGGGAGGAATTAGTAAAGTATTACAAAGATTAACAGTATCGATTCAACTTACGGTTACAATATAATATAATATATACTAACATTTTAGTCAATGTTCGATGTATATCACTTTACTATAAACCCTTTATGATATTTGTAAATCGATTTTTCGATCGAATCGAGAAAAATTATTATCAAGAAAATCGGTCTTCTTGGCACTATGCCAAGACGTTACAAAAGTATGTAAAACCTATTAACCGCAATATTTACCGAGTAAAAATACTATTATTAAATAAAAGTATTGCCATTAGGTAACTTTTGTACATAATATTATTTCATAACCCGAGTTCTATTTTTGGTTTATAAGTTATTACAAAGCTAGTTTTGTTAGTTTATCAACAATTTCAGTTCTCTTACTCGCAATACCAGAGGCGCCACAAGTGCGTTGCTTTGTTGATTTCTTAAATTTAATTTAAGATACAGTGCGAATACTGTTAACATAATACGAAGTGCAGTTCCGGTAGCACCTAAAAGACTTGCCCGCAACCTGGTTAGACTAAAAAGGGACGATCTCAGGAAGGTCACAGGTATCCTGACAGGGCATTGTCTCTTGAACAAGCACCTATTCACTATAGGCGCAACAGACAGGCAGGAGGCAGAAGAAACGCCGCAGCACGTTCTCACAGAATGTAGAAGTGTGGCAGACCAACGGGCGGACATTCTCCAATCGGCATCACTCTCGGAAGCATGTAGCAACCTGAAAAGGCTGCTGAGCTTCTGGGACAAACTAGGTAGGGTAGGAAGATGATAAACTCACGTACAACGGCCCAATCAAGAGGCTAAGTGCGGAAATGGCCCGGTAAAACAAACAAACAAACATAATAAGAATCACAGACATCTTCCAAAACGCAGCCTGGTCCCTAGGCAGAGCTTATATTATAGTAACCAGGTGGCTGATAAACATATATATTTCTAAATACATGCATATTATTGATAAGTTACACTCAGATCGTACTCATCACACAATTATTTGCCCTAGATGGAATCAAACCTACAAGCTCTGGTCAATCCTAACTGCTAGTTAGGATCACTAACTTCTAGACCAATAGGACCTTCACTATTGTTACAAGGTTTTCTTAAGGTGGATACCGTAAGGCAATTTGTCAGGTTTTTCATTTTTACTTTTAAATGAATAACAACCCGATATCAAAGACTAGTATGAATAAAAGCATGAAATCAAATATTTATTCTAATAGCAAATCATTTAACTTTAAAAAATATTTTAATAAGTTTCTTAATTTGGATTGCAGATTAACTATAAAATTTTTGACACAGTTTAAATTCTACAAAAAGTTTTTGTAATAATCTTCAAACAGCGAAAGTCCTTGTTATTTTTCTCACAAGGCAAAGGAAACGCTTAATTTACCAGACACGCATAATCAAACAGAGAAATCGTAAAACAAATCGAGTGAAATTCGGAACTCGAATTTTACTGATCGGAATGATTTAACGATTAAAATATTAACCAGTTTGTTACTTAACTAACCCGGACGCAGATGAGTTCCTCTACTTTTGTAAAAGTTACCAATTCCAAACGATTGCGTATGAACTATGGAAATAGGAATCATAATATCGTCGTTACGAAACACGTAAAACGCAAATTAATTAGGCTGTACCACACTAATGACGCTTTCTTGCATTATATTTAAAAAAAGAATCTTGCAATTAAAAAAAGAAAATAAACAAGATTTTCTCTTTTTTTAAGAATGAAATATTTCACTTACCATTTTAAATACTGAATAAAACCACCGAGTCCTGTCAAAGTTTCCCATCCTATGAAAATATAACACAAAGTATCTATTGATAGTACTATATTTTTTTACACACAATCGTTTTTCACATTATTCACAACATCACATGCGCAGTTGATCCAATGCACATTTAAAAAAAAACTATATTGACACTGACAGTAAACACGCGAAAATAAATGAAAAGTTGCGTTCGAATTTCAAGTTTCAGCGGGAAGCGTCAACTCGCGCGGACTGCGCGCCACAAACTGCCAACATGGCGGACGCTTGTTTGACGGTTCACACGAGTCGATTCACTTTCTACGACCTTACGTCGTATGCGAGTCGTAATTAAGCATAAAGATTTACGTAACACACAGATGTAACCCGTGTCAAAATTTTATTTCCGTGATTTTTTTCCAAAATTTATGGTATACCTAATATTAGGTACGATCCATAAAAATACAAAGGATAACCCAATGGCTTCCATTTATTTCCTAATGCACTCATATTTTCCTTATTTTTTAATGTGGATAATGAAATACAAAAACAACTAGTAAACCAGGCAGAGCGCTATGAGTAAGCACTAATAATATTACATTTTAAAACCAATAAAAAAAAAATTTAGAAGTTTCATCCCTTTCAACACAAAATTTTGCATAAACTTTACTAGGGATACCAAACATGACATATATTCTGGGCTTTCGTCTATACTGGTGTTAGTACTTACCAGTACTAACGCCAGTATAGACTACTGAGTATTAACTACTACCTTCGTGCTAAGAGAGCAACAGGAAAATTATGACTTACATTTAAATGTTAAATTGAATGTATCGAAACTATTTTAATACTAGACTTAAAATAAATTGTTATGTTGGCATATGGTTCCGCCCTTTCCTATTGTTAAGAGTACCTGACCTTAGAGGTGACGTGACTATATCCGGCTGAACTGACCTTTAGCAAGGAATAGAGAGCAACATACTGAACAAACGTGATATTATGCTCCAATCATATAACAATTATTAATAATAAAGTATTTTTGAGGTATAAGAAAAATAGTCTATGTCTAGTAGGGGACTGGGGGGTGTAACTCTAGCTCTAAAAGTGTTTAATTTCCAAATTTCATTTATATCTGTCAAGTAGTCTTACCTGAAAAAGTACAATTCATTCTCACATACTATCGCGTTTTCTAAATTAGTTCTATATACGTAAGGTCTATTGATATTTATTTGTTATTACTAGCTGACCCGGCGAATTTTGTAGGTACCATCACGTTTTTCTTTCGTCATTTTTTTTTTTAATTCTGAAATACTTGTTTAGTAAATATAGCCGCCTGAGGTTCCAACAGGTAGTACAGAATCGCGGTAAAACATTAACTTTACCGGTTATCCTTGAATTTTCTTCTATACAAACCTTTTCCTAACAATGCAAAACAAACACATCGAAATAAGAATTATCCAAATTTGTGCAGTCGATCGGACGCGCGTACATACATTTCGGTGATTTATTTTCATTTATATATAGATTATTATATAGACTTGTAGATTGGTTGAAACAAAAGACGAACTATCAATATTCAGCTTAATTCAAATGATTTCCCCTTAATTAGTTCCAATTTTTTTGGTTATGCTGCCAAACTGACTCTGCTCTACCTGATGGAAAGCATGATCAGCATCCAAAAGTGATAGTCACCATCCTTATTGTCAATGTGGCCAGTTGCTATGGCGGTCTAGTAAGATGCTTTTTCACTCCCAGCTTAAAGGAACCGGGATCATATTGGAAGAGAAACACGTGCGCTGGTAGTGAGTCAAGTGACAGAGGAAGTCATAGACAATATAGAAGAAATATTTTTTTTACAATAAAATTTATGCCCAATTTAATATCTGAACAATAGTTGAATGAGTAATAACAATATAATAGTAATGTGTACCCCACGTTATTTGTATTCTAAATACAAAAACAAAAAATAAACACACGACTAACCAATTGAAAATAATCGTTATTACTCCTATAAACAAACATACGGATCAACAATGATATCATTTCCTTGTTACCTACCCCACTATATAGCTCTACCGTGTTTATTTCCTAGCAGGCCTAAAATTATATTATTATTAAAAAGCAGTAGCGTACATAGAATAGTTGATATAAACATTTTACTAAACATATTTGATCTCACTTCACTGCACCAGAATGAAAGTTAGATTTGTTAAATACTAGCTAGGGCAGTGTAACAAAAAGTACTATCATCAGCTAGCTGCCAGTAAAAATTCCGTCAAAATCAGTCCAGCCGTTCCAGAGACTAGCCGGAAGAAACAAATAGACAGACAGACACTTTTATAAAATAATGTATTTTAGATGTAAGTATCGTATATACTTTCATATGCATATAGTGAAAAACTGTTAATTTGTAATTACATTTTTTACATTTGTCTAGACAATTTGTAGGTAAGTGTCTGTCTTTGGCATGGGTTGGGCTCCAAACGGCTTGACATACTGGCGTTTGAAGAGTCTTTGGATTAATTAAAGAGACACGGAGTATATGAAAATCTCAGACAACTGACTCACGACCGTCTGATGCCAAACTAGGTAGAATCTCTACCTTTTTTGGCATCAGACGGTCGTGAGTCAGACTAATGCTTTTTGTACCGTACCCTTCGTTCGTGGAGAGACGAAGGGCGTGTGTGGGACTCCCGGAGAACCGGTCTACCCACTAAACCCCGCGGCGGCCTACCTCGGCAGTCGGGAGGAGCTTCTGGCTTCTGGAATCTCCCCTGCCGCACCTTACGACTGAGGTACATCCCGGGGTAACGAGAGTCACCCCCGGGGCGGGACACTGTCACGCCTCTCACCGTTCTACACAGTATGAGGCGCAACGCCGACTCGCCTTAGACGCCACCCCCTCGGCCGCACCAGGGTGTCACTTGTCCAGGTATAATCTATACCTACTACATGAACAAGACTACTGTTAACATACTTATTTTAAAAACATACATACATACATATTATAGATAATTTACAAAAAGGGGCGTCTTTACCTATAGTGCAGGGTTCGTAAGGGGCGTGCCGGCCGGGACGCTTTTAAATAATCTACGCGCTCATGCTTACTAAAGGCCAGAGTATGATTGTACACGGGTGCTTCCGGACTAGAGACGTTTCTACACCCAGGCACAACAAATAGTAGTGCTCATCATACAATTATAGTCGTTCCAATAGTTTATTTAACTTTTGACAGCTCTAATACTTAATCAAATAGTGATACCCTGACCCGTTACCTATTCGATTTCTTTCATCGATCGATTTTATGCATTAAGAAGTTTTAATCGATTTAACAAACTCATTATTTTATAGATAATTTCGTACTTCATATTTCTATGTGTTTCAATGTGCGACCTCCTTTGTCAAAATAAAGAAGAAATGGATTAAAAGAATGTTGTTCAAATATGACGGTTCTATGTCATGAAAAAATATATAAAAGGAACTGAATTTTCAAAATGTATTATTGTATTGTGTTGTAATTCAGTGGTTAATATTGTATTTGTTAAACTATTGATGATCTTTATTAAATCTCTCTATGTCTATTTTAAAATAATCTACAGTATTTCAATGAGTAACCTTCAATATAGTTGAGTATTTATATTCCTCCGTATTGATTTATTTGTGAATTCTCACGTTTGGTTGAGTTGAGCGTATCGTTCCTGCCTTCGTTACTGTCAAAATGCCAAAAAAGAAAGTACTCAAAGGACAAACAAGAGAGTTTGTCTTGCGACTTCGTGAATACTTTGAAAAGGAAAGCCGTAATGGTGGGCCTCTTATACCAGTGACTCAAGTTAGAGACCGTGTTGCAGCAGCATTAGGTATTAGTGCTCCAACAGTGGCAAAAATAACAAAAGAAGGCTACGGCAGCAGTGGCATGGAACAGAATAAGCTATCTACACCTAAGAAAAACGTCCGCCTAGTAAAGTTACAGCCGTTGACAATTTTGACGCTGATGCTATTCGTCGTCATATATACGACTATTACCAAAGAAAAGAGATTCCAACATTAAAAAAACTAACACAATCTCTTCGAAATAGTGGTTTGTTCCGTGGTCAAAAATCTTCTCTGACAAAGGTATTGAAAGACATTGGAATGTTATTCCAAAAATGTGACAAACGAAAAATTTTAATGGAACGCAATGATATTGCTTTGTATAGATGCGATTTTTTAAGACAAGCAAAAAAAATAGAAGATTGGTCGAATGTTGTTTTCACAGATGAAACTTGGCTCAATGCGAATCATACGCTGTCAAAAACTTGGACTGACAACACCGTTGGCTCCACTTCTACAGTACCAATGGGAAAAGGCGAACGACTGATTATTTGTCATGCAGGAACAGTAAAAGGATTTGTGCCAGGCGCTCTATTAGCTCTAAATCCCAGAAAACAGGAGATTATCACGAGGAGATGAATTCGAACGTGTATGAAAAGTGGTTCAGAGAAATGCTTACATCACTCGAAGAGCCATCAATAATATTTATTGATAATGCACCTTATCACTCTCGTCAAATTAATAAAATACCAACACAGGCCAACAAAAAACATGAAATTATAAACTGGCTCCGTGACAATGGCGAAGAGGTGAATGAGTCCCTACTAAAAGTGGAGTTAGTAAAGATATTAAAAACAAAGAAGCTGCCAAAACGATACGTCATAGATGAAATGGCAGCAGAGCATGGGCATACCGTCCTCAGAATTCCCCCATATCACTGCCAATATAATGCAATTGAAATGATCTGGGCACAAGTTAAAGGATATGCTGCGAGGAACAATACAACTCCTCCTTTCACCGCAAGAAAAATGCTGAATTTACTGAAAAATGCGTGTGAAAAAGTAACTCCAGAAAACTGGGCGAATGTTGTAGAAAAAACAAAGAAGGTGATAATGTCGGATTGGGATCGGGATGTTGCATTCGACAATTTATCTATCCAAGAAATGATAATCAATATTACTGAGAACTCAAGTGATGATGATTCCTGGTCATACGAAGAAGACGATTCTTTATAATTAAAATTAGTATTACAGTACCTCTTTTGGTTGTTTTATTTTTAATCCGTAAATTACTACGAATTTCAACATTTTGTACCTGTTCATTACAAGTAGGTACCGCAGGTAGTTTTTATTTGAACCAACTATAGTAAGTCTAAACAATTATTTTAGATTCATTAATTTGCGGCGAATACATTCGATCCCATTACTAGGTACGAGTACGATGGAACTGTTTTCATTACGCAAATTATTTATGCATTGAAACAGAGACATTTAGGGCATTTTAATGCAAAATAATAAAGCTTTTTACGTGATTTGATATAAAATATAATCACAATAATTTTATTGTATGTTTTATTAATATAATCGATAATCGATTTATTTCAAAACCGTTTTTATAGTCTGTGGTCATTAATTACGAATGACACATCCCTAAGTAGGCGGAGCCCGCCCATAAAGTACAGTATTATCTGTAGTACATTGTATCAAAAATTATTACAAAACTTTATGTGCGTGATCTGTCAAAAGTTAAATAAAGTATTGGAACGACTATAATTGAACCGGATGGGATTGAAGCCACTACCTCAATCTTGACGGTCTAGATCGCTAACTACGAGGCCCGTCATTAAACTGTTACTTCCTCTATTATTTCTGACAAATAAAATTGCCGTCTAAAGATTACATAGAAGAGCATTTTATACAGTATTATCCATTGTAAAGAAAAAAGAATAGGCACTATACTAACATTTATCGCGTTTCATCAAACAATTGTTTCAACTCTAGACCGAATATTATATCCGCGTTTTGAATTGTTCTTTAATTCAGGTAGCTGTTATTTAAAAAAAAGTTTGAAGCACATAAGAAATGATTGTGATCAACGACAATTATTGGTCCAAGGTGGGAGTCAAATCTACGACTTTCATCTTAGCAGTCAGGATCACTAACTACAGAAAGAAATGACTCTACTCTGCCTGGTGGAAAGCTTTTTTATTTTTTTATTATATTGGGGGCCAAACGAGCAGACGTATCGCCTGATGGTAAGCGATTACCGCCGCCCATAGACTCCCGCAACACCAGAGGCGTCACAAGTGCGTTGCCGGCCTTTTAGGGAGGAGTACGCTCTTTTCTTGAAGGTTTGAAGGTCGTATTGGTCCGGGAACACCGCAGGCAACAGCTCATTCCACAGTTTTGCTGTGCGTGGCATGAAAATTTCGAGAAAATCGCACAAGTATAAGCAGAATCCAAGACTGGTGGTCACAATACTCATTCATTAAGACAAAGCAGCGTGGTGGCCATGACCATGACGGCCTAGTAATGCTTCTGCATCATTGGACCTCCGATCTCGCACTCACCAACAAAACACGACAGCATGAATGCTATTATTATATTCGAAGGTTCATCTTTTGTTCGAGGATAGTACCGCCCCTAACGAGCGTGGCTCCACTACATTTGACATAGAGATAGATGATAATATAATAGTAATGTGCGACCTGCGTTACTAGTAGACTAAAATCAATTTTTCAACCTCATCATTATTAGTCCTAATAGTCCTCTACTCATCTTCGAAAACAAGTTTTTGACCTACAGTGGCTAGAAAGGCTGGTAGAATGTTTTTTCATGTGTTCCTTCTCTTTGCAGTGCTAAGAAGGATAAACAGATTTTTACCGTGGCAGAGCCACGCTTCGCTCGGTGGGAGTGATACCACGGCCTCACAGAAAGCCGGTGTGAAACAGCGCCTGCTCTGTGTTTCTTCGAGTGAGTGAGGATACCGGAGGCCTTACCCCAACCACTTCCCCCATCCCCTTTCTCATCCTTCAAAGGCAGGCAACGCACTTGTAATGCCTCTGGTGTTGCGGGTGTCCATGGGCGACGGTAATCGCTTACCATCAGGCGATACGTTAGCTCGTTTGCCCCTATTGCATAAAAAAAACAAATGCAAAGCAGTATGAAGAACATAGAAAGAAAGGTAGGCGTCAAGAAAGTAGCTATAATAGGTAAAACAGTTTGGTAACTAATAACTACAGCTAAAAATACAACTGGCCACTGTGAAAAACGTATAATATGCTCACGTCTTGATAATAGTCTATCGGACGTGATGTTGGAGGTATTTTACCTCTCAGTGGCGGGAAAAGTATGAAAGCCGGAGGAAACTAATTCACATTCACATGGAGTTTTCTTTGCTTTATATAAATACTAACTTTTGTACGTGTTTGTCGGCTATTGCAACAAAGAGTAACGTATGTCCTTCCTCAAGAATCAGAGTATCTCCATGACAAATTTCATTCAAATCGGTGCAGTGGTTTGACCGTGAAAGAGACAGAGTTACTTTCGCATTTATAATATAGGTATGGAGGTGTGGAAGGTATGGACAATTAACGTTCGGCTTCTATTGGCAGTAGTACCGTCATTTCAGTCCTGTCCGCGATAAATGTTCCGTACAACATTTAAAAAAAAATTCAATACTAACCAGTAGTTTCTGAGGTTAGTTCGCTCAACCAAACAAATTTTCTACTTCATAATTTTAGTATCAATTACACTATGCTTATAAAGACGATTATTAAATGGACCTTGATAGATACTCAGACCAAAAAAAAACTGTTGAAACCATCTCTTCAACTAAAAGTCTCTGAATGAAGTCTACTTATTCTTCTTGAAGGATAAAGATTGATATCCTGAAAAAGCAGTGCTTCTGCGAAAACCAGTTTTAAAGATTTGTGATTAAACTACAACGGTCAATAATTTTTACTTCTCAGGAAAAAAATGCGTCCTTTGGTATTACCCACCTTCAAAAATTCTGTATTTTGTAGTGATTCATTGCTTTAAGAATTATATATTTATTATTAAGAGGTTTCTTGCAGTAGGTGGCATAGCTGGTGGCTTAGCGGCTGAAGTGTTAGCTTATTAGTTTAATTAGCTACTATTGTATAAATGACTAGGTGACCCACGCAATGCAAGCACGCATGAACACCTGAGATGGTGACGTGTTCTTGGTATATAGCAATGCCCTGCTTTTTCTTAAAACATATTTCTTAATTCCCAAAAAAGTTCTCGAATTTTATCTCAGTCAGCTCAAAGACACACTAACAAAAATCATTACCGCAAAAGTAAATTGTACATTAACAAAAAAAACTATTCTATTAATTAGCCTAATGTCCATGTTCATAAAAGCATAATACCGGTATAACAACATACACAAGCATGTCTAGTTTATATAACCTAATAATTTGTAAACACATTAACACAAACAAATCGGTGATGGTTATTAATTTGATCATGTTTTTATTAATAAATCTGTTTAATCTGAATTCTAGATCGAAATATTGATATAGTCTTACACAAAAAGGCTATTAGTCTATTAATTCATACATATATATTTATCTATGAATGTATTGCAAATCAAAAAAACTTGTGTTTATGCAATAAAAAAATGAAAATAATAAAAAAGTTGAAGGTAAAATAAATTGACAGTTGATTTTGTTCTCCGTGTGGTGACGGACTAAAAATATGGAGTATCACCACACTTATTCATCTAATGGGTATCGTAAGAGCCTACTAAAATAGCAAATTACGCAGTACAACTGCACTGCAAAAAAAAGGCCAGCGCTGTACAATAGCCCGAAACCTCATTTCAAAAAGTGGTTTACGTGGCCAATGGACTAATAAGAATGTTGATGTGACAGTTAATGAACAACTGTCAAAAAGTAGCGCCAAACTCACGATGCAATGTTACTACAGTAGCTATAACACTTAATATCTGACGTCATATCACATTGAGAATATTAAACTTTCACTGTTAAAGAATTTAAATTCTGTCATCACTACGGCTGTCCACTAGACATCGCTTTTATGAACGGCAGAACCATCTTTATGCTCTCACCTCGCTACTATTGCACTGAGTGCTTCGGGTTCGATTCTCGTGACACAGCACTTTTTGCGATCCAAAAATTATAATTTTGAGTCTAAAAGTTCCTCTCTCAACTCGTGATATTCGGTATTATTTTTAGTAAATTTTCTAAAAACTCCTAGCTAGACCGTTTTATCATCTCCGGAACCCCCTTTATACTAAATTTCATGCAAATTGTTATAGCCGTTTACGAGGTTTAGATTGTATGATTACATTATTATATATAACTAGTTCTATAAATATAAATTTAGGAAGATGAAAAATAGATGTTGTCCGATTCTCAACCCTAGCCGATATGCACGCTAAGATTCACGAAAATCGGTCGAGCCGTTTCGGAGTAGTTCAATTACGCACACCGTGTCACGAGAATTTTATAAATTAGACTAGCTGACCGGACAAACGTTGCTTTGCCATAAAAGGGAATATATGTTGTAGAGGTGGGTCAATAAAAATCACGATGGAAAAATAGGGGTTGATCTTAGAGGGTTGAAAATTTAGGGTTGTATGTATTTAGTAATGCTGTATCATAAAAAAATAGAAATTAAAAATTTTGTCTAAAAAATAAAAAAAATATTTAGGGGTGGACTACCCCTAACATTTAGGGGGATGAAAAATAGATAAGAACCGATTCTCATAGATACCGGATAATCACAAAAAATTTCATCAAAATCGGTCGAGCCGTTTCGGAGGAGTTCGATTACGCACCAACACGACACGAGAATTTTATATATTAGACTAGCTGTCCCGGCAAACGTTGCTTTGCCATAAAAGGGAATATAAAAAAATAGGGGTTGATCGTAGAGGGTTGAAAATCTAGGGTTGTATGTATTTTGTAATGCTGCATCATAAAAAAATAGAAATTAAAAACTTCGTCAAAAAAATAAAAAAAAAATTTAGGGGTGGACTACCCCTAACATTTAGGGGGATGAAAAATAGATAAGAACCGATTCTCATAGATACCGGATAATCACAAAAAAATTCATCAAAATCGGTCGAGCCGTTTCGGAGGAGTTCGATTACGCACCAACACGACACGAGAATTTTATATAATAGAAGAATATATTAGGTCTTTACCTATGAAATTGCCGTTTTGTATGCAATAAGTGAAAGTACTTATTTTTTCAAACTTTTTTATTTCTGTTATTCGAAGTAATCACCCATGCAATCGACGCATCTTTGCCAACGCATTGGCAGTTTATTGATGCCCTTCTTGTAAAAATCAGTTGGACGGGAGGCAACAAACTCTTCAAAGGCATTTTGTACTGCCTCTCGGGAATTGATTTTTTTACCCACTAAAAAGTTGTCTAAATTTTGGAAAAAGTAATAGTCGGTAGGTGCAAGGTCTGGTGAGTATGGCGGATGAGGGAGAGCTTCCAACCCTAGCTCTTGCAGCTTGGAAACTGTCTGTTGCGCGGTATGGGGTCGCGCGTTGTCGTGAAGGAGCAGTGGGGACGACCGATTGATCAAAGCTGGTTGCAGATGTGCAAGCTTCTCCATCATTCTCTCCAGTTCTTCACAGTACACATCTGCATTAATGCTCATGCCGTTTTGTAAAAAGCTGTGGTGAATCACACCCGCACTAGACCACCAAACAGTGACCATCACCTTTTAAGGGGTCATTTTTGGTTTAGGGCATTGCTTTGGTGCTAAACCAGGGTCTAACCAACTTGCTGAGCGCTTTCGATTGTCGAACAGAATCCATTTTTCGTCGCACGTAACTATTCGTTTCAAAATTCCTTCATTTCTTTGCCTGTTGAGCAGCGAAAGGCAGGTCTCGACGCGTACGTTGCGCTGGCGATCGTTAAGGTCGTGGGGCACCCATCTATCAAGCTTTTTTACCTTGCCAATTTGTCGCAAATGGATCAATATTGTTTTGATGCTTACATTAAAAGCTGCTGCTAGCTCAGCTGTAGATTGAGTTTCGTCAGCTTCCACAATCGCCTTTAATTCATTATTGTTACCAAAGTCTCCGGACGACCACGAGCTTCATTTTTCAAGTCAAAATTTCCAGAACGGAACCGGGAAAACCAATAAAGGGTTGTGCGTTCGTTTGTACAGTTCTCTCCGTAAACGTTTTTGATGTTACGTGCCGTTTGTGTCGCGTTAGTGCCACGACGGAACTCATATTCCATAATTACACGAATTTTTAAAGTATCCATTATGACGAAAAATGTTCAAATGTAATGAAAATACAACGCTAATCAAAAAACAAAAGACTGAGTTTGTAAATAGAATGTCATGGTTTTAAAACAAAATTAATTTGAATTTAGAATACAGAGCCATTACAAACTTTTTTTATTTGAAATGACCAGTACTGAAGAAACGCAATTTCATAGGTAAAGACCTATTACTTACATATATACAAGAGTTGCTTAATTCAAGATATTAGATCTATTGATACCTCATTCGTTAAAATCGCTTCTGTAGTTTCGGCGCTGTGGTGGAACAGACAAAAAAACTATTGCCTCCGTTTTGTCTTTGCCATAGTCGTATAAAAAATAATAATAATATAATAGTATTATGCTACCAAGTGTATATTAAATCTTAAGTTAATTTTCAATACTTTAAATGACATTACGTGTTTTCGTGAGGCGTGTACGTCTTGTTCGGTCACATTCCTGACGTTTTTATAACCAGTCTATTCACGCGTGATCTAGGACATGTTGAAGGTTTCATCGGAGAAGGGTGCGTGGCAACGATATGTTGTTATTAACGATTTCATTTAAAGGCGTAAAATCTTTTTTTAAAGATTTAAAGTAAATAAATGTTATTTAAACCCTGGTTTAAGTATTTATATGCCTTTTTTTTATAAAATGGTTAATACGGTGATCTTGGTATATCACAAAGCTGACTAGACAAGACCTAGTGACTTATTTATGACCTTTACAACTTTTTCGATATGTGTCTTAGCCCACAGGCTAATTTAAGACGGGATTTTGATTGCAATGTATAATAATTAATATATTTATCTAATCTAATATATAAAATTCTCGTGTCACGGGGTGCGTAATCGAACTACTCCGAAACGGCTTGACCGATTTTGATGAAATTTTTTGTGCTTATCCGGTATCTATGAGAATCGGCCAACATCTATTTTTCATCCCCCTAAATGTTAGGGGTAGTCCACCCCTAAATTTTTTTTTTTTTTTTGTCACAATTTTTAAATTTTATTTTTTTATGATGCAGCATTAGAAAATACATACAACCCTAGATTTTCAACCCTCTACGATCAATCTCTATTTTTATATATTCCCTTTTATGGCAAAGCAACGTTTGCCGGGACAGCTAGTAATATATAAAATTCTAGTGTCACGGGGTGCGTAATCAAACTACTCCGAAACGGCTTGACCGATTTTGATGAAATTTTTTGTGCTTATCCGGTATCTATGAGAATCGGTTCTTATCTATTTTTCATCCCCCTAAATGTTAGGGGTAGTCCACCCCTAAAAATTTATTTTTATTTTTTAGACAAAATTTTTAATTTCTATTTTTTTATGATACAGCATTAGTAAATACATACAACCCTAAATTTTCAACTCTCTAAGATCAACCCCTATTTTTCCATCGCGATTTTTATTGACCCACCTCTACAACATATATTCCCTTTTATGGCAAAGCAACGTTTGTCCGGTCAGCTAGTCTACCTATAATATATTGCTTTTGTTTTAGTCTTTTCCATTTACAATAAGAAAGACTACCTTACCAAGATCAAACAACTCTAAAACTTATAATTCATATAAAAGTATTCAAACATTTCTCACTTTCTAAGACAATTCTCTTAATTCTTTTGTTAAGCGTTTTTGTTATCACCTAACATACTACACCATTTGAGCCGCAGGCGCTTGTTTTTGAAATGTGCCCACACTTAACACAAGCTTTTAGCTTAATTGGAGAATCCATTTATCTTCGCAAACTTTCATTTTTATAATATTACTGCCTTTTATGTCGGTTATCTCGATAAAGAATGTCTGGAGTGCCTCAAGAATCTAAATAATATAATAATACTTTCGTACATTTAATACACAACGCCATATACTCCCAAACTAAAAAGAACTTGTATTATCGACAACTGATATAAATACATATATATTCTTTTTTTATAAATTCATACACATTATACATAGAAAACAGCCAAACTCAAACATTTGCTGCCTCGGTGGCGTAGTGGTAGCGTATGCGAGTGCTAAGCTTGAGGTCTCGGGTTCGATTCCCGGGTCGGACCAAATGTTTGTATGATCTGCAAATATTTGTTTCGGAGTTTGGGTGTTTTCTATGTATAATATGTATGTATTTACAAAAAAAAAGTATATAAGTATTTATATCAGTTGTCTAGTACCCATAACACAAGCTCTGCTTAGCTTGGGACTAGATGGCGTTGTGTGTTAGATGTCCCGGGAATATTTATTTATTTATTTGGTCCGACCCGAGACCTCAAGCATAACAGCCGCATGCGCTACCACTGCGCCATCGAGGCAGTAAATATAT
The DNA here is from genome assembly GCA_916048165.1 of Spilarctia lutea. NCBI lineage: Eukaryota > Metazoa > Arthropoda > Insecta > Lepidoptera > Erebidae > Spilarctia > Spilarctia lutea. The sequence goes on from OU696480.1 coordinate 2,439,790, forward strand.
CCATACCAAAATTTATTGAACTCGGTGCGGTAGTTGAGCTGTAAAAGCGGACAGAGAGATAACATATATTTACTTTCGAATTTATAATATTAAGTATAGATTAAGATAAGGTGTGATATGCCTTATATAGGCACTCACTCACTGGTTTTATAAGGAAGTTATGAAATGCCACAATATCGAGATGTATCCGACTAACAATACAGTTAAGAAATCCGTTTTACATTTTAGACTTAATATTTTTTTTTATGGAATTAGGACTGACCTGAGGTAGTAGAGCTACGGTGATTTTAGCACGAAAGGGCTGGCTCGGCCGGGGCGGTACTACCCTCTCACAGAAGACTAACTTAAAATGACAGCGTTTATGTTGTCGTGTTTCGTTGGTGATTGCGAGACCGGAGGCCCAATGATGCAGAAGCATCTGAACAGGCCGCCATAGTGTGGGGCATTATCTGCACTAGCAATAAGTATGGTGATTACTACTCTTGGATTCTATTCCTGCTTTTCATCAGGCAGAGTAGCAGACCTATGATTTTAAAAAAAGTTTGTAATACACCATTCAAGTATATTGTAATAGTACATAGGATTGTCAAATTTGGAATCCTTGTTATAATGTCTACAGTAATAACATAGAAAGAATACTAGAAAGAAAACTGCCTCGGTGGCGTAGTGGTAGCGTATGCGACTGCTAAGCTCGAGGTCTCGGGTTCGATTCCCGGGTCGAACCAAATGTTTGTATGATCTGCAAATATTTGTTTCGGAGTTTGGGTGTTTTCTATGTATAATATGTATGTATTTACAACAAAAAAAAGTAGATAAGTATTTATATTAGTTGTCTAGTACCCATAACACAAGCTCTGCTTAGCTTGGGACTAGATGGCGTTGTGTGTTAGATGTTCGGAATATTTATTTATTTAAATTGCCTCATCTTGCTTACGAACAAGAATGTATTCAACTTCATCTTTTACCTCTTTTCTGTCGTAGGAAAGTATCTGATATCTGCTTTCTTTTGAAAATGGCTCAGAGCAAGCTAGATTGTTCTGATTTACTTTGCAAAATTAAATTAAATGTGCCCACTAGAAATTTACGTTCCAAAAACCTAATCCACGTACCACTTTGCCACAGTAATTATCTGTATAATAGCTTCCAACCACGAGTTGACAGGTTATTTAATGAACTAAACCATTTGGAACGCATTGATTTATTCTGCGGTATCCCAAATAATATCAAAAGTGTTATGTTTCATGAACCAGAGAAAATGTTCTGGTCATCTACATTCTGTTATAATTTTTGATTATATTTTACAGCACTGTGTTATTTCTACATGCGGAAGCTTGTAATTGGCATATTTAGAAACAATATCATATATTTATATTGTAAATTTAGCTGTAAGCTCCCCGAATAAAATAAAATAAGCCCTACTTCGTTTAGGAACTAACGCTGCGTATCATATTGTTTTATTCTCCAATTGGACGCTTATTAAAAAGTTATCAATTTTAAATACTAACGGTCTTTACAATCTTTAAATAAGACTACTTATTAATGTAGAAACTTTTCAGCAACTTTAGTAATTAGTATTTACTAGCTAGCTTATCGCCTAAAACCATTGCCGATAAATTACCTAACCACATAACATAAAATTGGATGACAGCCCAACTGGACCCCAACCCAATAGACTTGGTTGCCAAGAGTTGAATCATGAATGTGGTCATTGGCCCTAAATATCGTACAATTGTATGTTTCACACAAATTTCACACACTTTAAATTACAAATTGTCTTAGTTTTTAACAAAATTCGTAAAAGGAGGATATAGTCGGTTATTTCCCTTTTCATGTTTACCTTAGGTTCAAAGTGAAAAAATCTTTTTACGTAAAAGCTCTCATATGTGTGCAAAAAGCCCTTAATTTTCCATATATGGGATGTAACAAACGATATTGTTACGAGGAAAGATTATATATGCGAACAATGCTCGAGACGTCAACACACAGAAAGTTCTCGTTGATCTCCTGAAGCTCGAAATAATGAACCTTACGTCGATTAACATAGCATCGAGTATCGATTGATTGTTGGGCGGTTGGTTCCACTGATTTCGCCGGCGGGCGCGTGAATGACCTCGTATATACGAGTTGTTTCTAAAATGCGCTATTTGCAATAATAATGGATATAAATATACTATCGCGGGCCGCAGTTCAGTTTGAGCTACAGTGCGAGAAATATTGGAGTGATATCAGATTAACCTAGTGATCTCGGTGACAATTTAGGGTTGTTATTCTAAGCGATATTGTGGTTTTAAGAGTATTTTTAATAAAATCTCTTCTACACGTCAGGTTTATTTCTCAAATCCATCGATAACTAACATGTTCACAGCTTGCGCATTTGTGTTCCTACTCCCTACACAGTTTATTGCAATTCATCGTAATATAAACAGATTTTAGTCCATTGAAATCGTTTATACTTTTTTAACAGACAGCTATTTGTACACTCGTCTTTTACACAACGTTTTACAGTTTGTAGGTTAGATACGTATTTTGTTTAATGTAATAATCTAATATGGTAATATTTTCAAACATGTCACACAGGGCTGTTTCAAATAAATAAATATTCCGGACATCTAACACACAACGCCATGTAATCCCAAGCTAAGCAGAGCTTGTGTTATGGGTACTAGACAACTGAAATAAATACATACATATTATACATAGAAAACACCCAAACTCCGAAACGAATATTTGCAGATCATACAAATAATTGGTCCGACCCGGGAATCGAACCCGAGACCTCAAGCTTAGCAGTCGCATACGCTACTACTACCTCTCAAATTAACAGCAACCTGTGCTATAGTAAACCTCTTTATGGTTATCAGACTACTGATAGACGTACCTAGCTACATACGTACGCATTAAAATATACTTAAATTACATCCAGACATAGAAGAAATTATCGTGGTCACTTCACAAAGATTGGTCTTGGTTAGGAATCAAACCCTCGACCTCTAGCTTAGCAGTCTGGCTGGATCGCTAACCACCATCATCATCATCTCAGCCAAAAGACGTGAATGCTAAAATGAAACTAAAAATTTCTTAGATTTTTTTGAATACTTAAACTTTAGAGTCTGTGGGTTTGACGTTATAAGCCTTCAACTAACATGTTACCATAACAAAATAACGGACATTGCCCCACCAGACCATACAAAATGATAACGTGTAAAATTTATTTTACTTAACAAAACTGTTACAACACCAGTAGCGGCGGATAACTAGTTTCTCCGGACAGTATTTTTTTGTGAATTCATTCAGTAATAAACTTTCATTGGTCGTAGTATTCCGCGCACGACGCATGCGCAGAACAACAACCGCCGTCTTGACTCACGCGCCCGTGACGCGAGTACTGATCATATGAAATTCTGAAAGAGTCAATGAACTTGGAAAACATCATAAAATAATAAGCCTTAAAAGTTGTTTTTTTTCAATTGCTTCTATTTTAAACAGCCTACAAACTACATTTTCCAACTATATTATCCTTTGAAATCCGTCATATATGAATATATGTACCTTTTTCACAGTTTTTTGTTTGTCTGAATAGTTTGACAGTACTTAGTAGGTACATAATTTTGAAAAGACAACAAACAGAGGTGAACACTGGACTGGACTAAAAGCACCCTATTTTGACTTGCTTTTGCTTTGGTCGATGAGGACTACTTAATATTTATTACTTAAATTGATAGCTTTATTTTTTATTCTTATTTTTACATATGCTATAGTGCTATATGGAAATTTAAAATATTATTTATTTATTTATACATCATGCACATTTGGTGCATTGGCGGACTTAATGCCTAAGGCATTCTCTACCAGTCAACCAATGGGATGACGCAGAGAAGGCAGGAAGTAGGTGCATTTTGGTTGTTATGTTTGTGAGAATAATATATCGAACAGATATAATAATATATATAGATACATACATAGATATCATATACTTAAACCTATACATATAATATAATTTAGCTGTAAGCTCCCCGAATAATATAATTACTTAAATACATATAATTACTTAAATAAATACATACACATACATGTAGGTAGATTAATTTTATTGGTAGATGATAATCATGGGGCAGTTGATTCTGCCAATTGCTCCAAAAGATACTGCTTTACTTTTGCCTTGAATATATATATATATATATATATATTACACACAACACATATATATATTACACACAATATAGATTTGTTTATTCCTTTTCTACTCCATAATTTTAGCATGTTTTTATTTTCTTAAATTAAAAAATTAGGTAAGTACTAACTTTGATATTGTTACGAGCTGGGTATTAAATAAATTAAAGTACTCGATTAATTACCAAAAATAACACAATATTAATTAAGAACACTTTTTACTATAAGAAATCACTAAATCACTCGTTAGTCGCACTAGAAGATCTCTTCGATGTTTATCCGCTGTATCGTGAAACAATACTGTCCCTACGGCCAACACGTTCCGCTTTTATATGGCCGTGGAAATTACTCGAAACTACGAAAACATTCGATCGAAGTTTCTAGGCTAAATAGATTACTCTAGAGCTGCTTGTAGCGCCATCTAGCGTCGAGTAATCGTCATAATGCACACAGTTGCGCGCTTTCCGACACTAGATGGCGTTGTCCTCGACAGTTCTCGATTATTCTAGTGGACACGAGATTCATCTGGTTATGGCGCAACACTGCTCCCTCCTAAGACATGCTCGTCCCGAGCATTATCGGTTCCATAGTATCGCGCCAGTCGATCTACATGAACTATCTTTGGGGCGCCTCTTGGACACTTCTGTATCCGGTAGGTAACATCATTGATTTTAGTGACTACCCGGTATGGCCCATCCCATTTTGCTTGTAGCTTCGGAGATCTCCCTTTACTGCGAACTGGATTATGTAGCCATACTAGCGAACACTCTTCGAAGCCTTTATTATTCGCTTTCCGGTCATAACGGGTTTTCATCTTTTCAGACATTTGTTGGCCCGATTGTCTGACATGCTCATAAATGTCATTCATCTTGTTCCGCAAGTCATTCGCGTACTCCGTTATACTTCGCGGGGTATCAGGGGGTATTCCAGTGATCAAGTCTGCACGCAACCGTAGTTCTCTTCCGAAGTTTGCAAAAGCTGGTGTTACGGAAGTACATTCGTGGACTGCACTTCGGTATGACAGAAGAAACTGTTGGATGTGTTTGTCCCAATCTTTTTGCTTACTTTCAACTACTTTTGCCAGATACCTCTCTAGTGTTTGGTTAAATCGTTCCACCATTCCGTCCGATTGTGGGTGGTAAGAGGTGGTTCTGGTTTTGTGAGCACCCATCACTCGACACATTTCTTGAAATATTTGAGACTCAAAATTTCTTCCTTGGTCACTGTGGATTTCTAAAGGCACTCCAAAACGACAGAAGACTTCGTGCACTAATTTATCTGCAACTGTTGATGCCTCTTGGTTGGGAATGGCAAAGACTTCTGGCCACTTAGTGAAGTAATCCATTACGACCATGAAGTACTTGTTTCCGCTTTCACTTTCAGGAAACGGTCCTGCCACGTCTATAGCAATTCTTTCCCAGGGTGCACCAACATTATACAATTTCAATGCGCCTCTGCTACGTGTATGAGGTCCCTTCACGGCCGCACAACTGGTACACTTGCGACACCAGTCCTCAACATCATCACGACAATGAATCCAGTAGAATCTTTCCCTTATCTTTAACAATGTCTTCTTAACTCCCATATGACCTCCTGAACATCCGTTATGGTAGAGCTGCAGGACCACTGGTATCTTAGCTTTAGGAACAACCATTTGCAGGTGACAGCTGTCTCCTCGAGCGTTTTCCCATTTACGGCACAAGACTCCATCCTGGGTGACTAGACTATCCCATTGAGCCCAATAACTCTTCGTGGTCGAGCTCAGCGATGCAACTTCGCTCCAGTGTGGCTTAGGAGCCTCAGCTTTAATCCACTCGAGAATTGGTTTGATATCTGCATCCTCTTGCTGTGCTTGCTGCAGGCTTTCCTTCCATTCTTTGCTAAGGTCCGTCTTTATCGTCCTTATAGGAACAGCTTCCTTTACTTCTTGCTTGGCGCAGTGCTTGCAGTCTTCAGGGCAAGGTCTTCTTGATAGTGCGTCTGCGTTACCGTGAGACTTTCCACTGCGATGTTCAATCATGAAGTCATATTCCTGTAATAACTCAATCCATCTCGCGACTTGTCCTTCAGGATTTTTAAATTGTAAGAGCCACTTTAATGCAGCGTGGTCAGTTCGGAGGTGGAATTTACGCCCAAGCAAATATTTGTTGAAATGTTGCAGTGTCTTCACTACGGCCAGTAGTTCCCTTCTTGTGACGCAGTAATTCCTTTCCGGTTTCGACAAAGATTTACTGAAATATGCAATAACAACCTCTTGATCACCTTTCCGCTGGGATAACACACCGCCAAGCCCAGTATCACTCGCATCTGTGTCAACTATGAATTCATTTTCGGTATCTGGATACCCTAAGATGGGTGTGTTGCATAGACGTCTTTTTAGCTCTTGAAATGCAATGTCACAACTTTCATCCCAGCAGAAATGTCTTTTCTCTTCAGTAAGTTTATGAAGGGGTTTAGCAATATCCGCAAAGTTTTTCACGAATCGCCGGTAGTAGGAGCACAAGCCCAAAAATGCTCTTACTTGGGTCTTATCTCTTGGAACTGGCCAATCCTTGACGGCAGCGATCTTTTGCGGATCTGTTTGGACACCCTCTTCCGAAACCACATATCCTAAAAAGCTAACCTGCCGTTTGAAAAATGAACATTTCTTAGGACTTAACTTTAGGTTGGCACTTCGGATTTTCGATAATACGCGCTCCAGGTTTCGAATATGTTCTTCAAACGTACGGCCTACGATGACAATGTCATCCAAATAGACCAGGCAGGCATCTCCAGTTAATCCGGTGAGTACTGATTCCATCAGTCTTTCAAAAGTGGCTGGCGCGTTACATAATCCAAAGGGCATTACTTTGAACTGCCACAATCCTTTCCCTGTCGAAAATGCAGTCTTCTCTTTGTCCTTGGGATCAATCTCTACCTGCCAGTATCCACTTTTTAAATCCAAGGTGCTAAACCACTTAACCCCTGTTAGCATGTCTAGAGTGTCGTCTATTCTAGGTAGTGGATAGCTGTCCTTCTTCGTAATGTCGTTTAGACGGCGGTAGTCAACACAAAAACGCATACTGCCATCCTTTTTCTTTACAAGCACTACAGGTGAACACCATGGGCTGGATGAAGGCTCTATAACGCCATCCCTGACCATTCCATCAATCATGGTTTGCACTTCCTGTTCTCGTGCTACTGGTAGTCTTCTTGGTCGCTGACGAATAGGCATCTCATTCCCAGTGTTTATTTTGTGTTGAACCAAACCAGTCTTTCCAATATCAGCGTCATTAGTAGAGAAAATATCAGTATACTTAACTAACATTCTCTTAGCCTTGTCAATTTCTTCCCTAGACAAGACATCTCGACAGTCTTCTAAAAGTGTTGACACGTTGACTCGTGCATCCGTGCTAATATTCGAAGTAGTCAAGTCTTGGCATCGACGCATCCAATCCACATCTTCGCAAGTGCCAATCAGTGTGCCCTTATGAATCACATGTTGCTTGTCACTAAGATTTAGCACACGTACTGCAGAGATGTTAGTGGTACTTACTAGAGTTCGTGCGATCTTCCATGGAAGATCATTATCTACCCTTTCAATAAGGACACACCGATGCATTCGTCCAGAATTCTGAGGGAGACTAACTGGCATGATTGTTTCTGATCTGGGAGGAAGAACAACGTTCTTTAAGCTGTACACTTTTCCTGATGATGCTCCTTCCATGAACAGTTCTTCTTGACTACATCTCATTACACCTTGGTTGATGTCGATCTCACAACAATTGTTCTTCATGAAGTCTAGGCCAAGGATGCAATCGTCAACTATATCGGCCACGATGACGTTATGCAGGTAAACTTGGTTGCCCAACTTCAACTCCACCTTCTGTTCGCCTCGGACGGGTATGCGCTGACCAGTGGCTGTTACTAGGTTTATTTGCTCACGGTTACATGCAATGTCCCTCAGGAACCGATTTGCAAGTTGGGAACTGACAACTGTGCGAGAAGCTCCCGTATCAATCGTCAGCTTACATGACGTTCCGTTGATTTCGCCTCTGATGACCAGGCTGTTCCCATCATGAGTCTGCGAGATCGAAATCCTTGGGGCTCTTTGAACACCAGCCAGCACCCGCCCCGCAGTCCTGGCGTTTACTCGTTTCCCTGCTGTTGTCGGGCAGTACTATCAACCGCCCTATTCTTCTGAGACCGCTCGTATTCACTTCCTATGCTTCGCTTAGGGCAGCTGGACCGAAGGTGACCTTTTTCACCACAGGCGTAGCATCTAGGGCTGTACCCCTTAAATCGGTCCCGCGGAGGTGATGCCACAACCTCCCGGACCCGATGAGACCGATGGTCTTGTCTCACAGCTTCCACCTCCAAAGCATGGGCCAGAGCGTCCTTGAGAGTTTCATGGTGCCCAAGTCTCACAGCAGCTCTAACTTCGAGGTCACGGATGCCATCGATAAAAGCTTGCACCAGATTCCCGTCAACGAGCGCAGGTGCAGACTGGTATGCCTTACGGACCAGTTTCTCAACTTCCAGAGCCCACTGTTGCAAGTTTTCACAGATGCGTTGGGCACGATCCTTCAGCTGTGCACGAAACACGTGCTCCAGATGAGCGTCACCATATCTTGCCTCCAATGCCTCCAGCAGTTGCTCATAGGTTACCTTCTTACCGAGGGCTTCGAGGACGGTTAGAGCCTGGTCTCGAAGACCCAAGGTGAGCGCGGTCATAGCTTGTTCCTTTGTCCAGCCGTTTGCCGTCATAACAGCCTCAAACTGAATCTTGTAGGCTGACCACGAAGATGTTCCATCAAACGGCGGTACTTTGAACCCCCGTACCGAAGGAGCAGCAGTTACTATAGTCGCCGCTCCGTCTCCAACTTTAAGGTTTCCTAAGGCCTTCTTCACGTCAGCAATTTGAGTTTCGGCCTCAGTGATACGATTCTCGTGTTGAAGAACCTGATCCTTCACTACCTTGATTTCTTTGCCGAAAGTCTCATGTATGCCTTTTAACAAGAGCATCTGTTCCTCCTGGCGGCGGGCCTGCTCCTCCTGGCGGCGGGCCTGCTCCTCCTTGTCCCGCTGCAGTTGCTCTTCCAAGCGGTGGGCCTGCTCCTCCTGACGGCGGGCCTGCTCCTCCTGGCGGCGGGCCTGCTCTTCCTGGCGGCGGGCCTGCTCCTCCTTGTCCCGCTGCAGCTGCTCTTCCAAGCGGCGGGCCTGCTCCTCCTGGCGGCGGGCCTGCTCTTGGAGCATTGCCATTAGGGCCGTGATATCTGGAGCTGCTGCCGATGTGGACGGCGTGGTTTCCATAGCTGGCTGCTGATCTTCCGATGTAGGCAGTTGTGCACTTCCAAATCGCCTCTGATCAGCCTCTTGCTGGCGCTGACTCCTAGTTCGGATACCTTCCGTGTCTTCCTTTGGTAAAACCGGCATACTTTAATCCCGCTTCTGACACCAAATTGTTACGAGCTGGGTATTAAATAAATTAAAGTACTCGATTAATTACCAAAAATAACACAATATTAATTAAGAACACTTTTTACTATAAGAAATCACTAAATCACTCGTTAGTCGCACTAGAAGATCTCTTCGATGTTTATCCGCTGTATCGTGAAACAATACTGTCCCTACGGCCAACACGTTCCGCTTTTATATGGCCGTGGAAATTACTCGAAACTACGAAAACATTCGATCGAAGTTTCTAGGCTAAATAGATTACTCTAGAGCTGCTTGTAGCGCCATCTAGCGTCGAGTAATTGTCATAATGCACACAGTTGCGCGCTTTCCGACACTAGATGGCGTTGTCCTCGACAGTTCTCGATTATTCTAGTGGACACGAGATTCATCTGGTTATGGCGCAACAATATTTTACGGTGTTGTTGCATACCTACATAAATAATAATGAACCTACCTACAAATTATTTTTTTAAATGTTTTTTAAATATTTGTAACTTTTGGAGTTTCTTAACGGTTCTTCACCATAAGAATGGCATTTTGGAACCGAGCAACTAGTCACTAATGTAATGTTTTAAAAGTGCCTGAAAAGGCATACTTGAAATAAAAACCTTTTGATTTTGGTGACGCACTTGTGACGAGTTGCCGATGTCCATATGCAGTCTTCAGTCAATCTTCTAAGCAGGTATACTCGACTCGACACTCTTTCATTTTCCTCATCATCAACAAACCTTAAAAAGACTTTCGGTTAGTTCTCCCGTGTACAGGTTAACTACTCTTGTGTGAGAACCAGTACTAAGACTTATGGGTATAAAAGTGAGATCCCAACTGGGTACAGACCTTATTAAACCTTTCTATAAATTTTACAAATTTGTCTACGTTATAACACATTTTAAAATATAGATTAGGTACATTTGTCTATCAGTATGCTTACGTTAAAAAGATTTATTCTATTAAAAGCAGGTGCTGCACGTGTATCGTTTTAGGTTTCATATTCAAGAATAGTGGGAACTTATGTCTGACTAACTGAAATATATTTTTTTTGATTATATGCATTTGATACATGTTGTTATGTTAAAGACTTAATAATGATACTTAGGCCAACAAAAAAAAAAGTTTTTAAGAGATATTATTTTGTAAACTAAAAGAGCTTTTTAGTCGAATATATCTGACGCCGGATACGCCGCGTCCCGCGGCACTTCAAACAAAGCCTCTTCAAACGCAACCGGATACTGCCATATCCAGCATACTAAATAATCATTCTTTGTCGAGAATATTAAGTAATTTATTCATCAAAAATTAAGCAGAATTCATTTTTTTATATTTTTTAACACCGCCGACGACAGCTCATTCCACAGTTTTGCTGTGCGTGGCAGAAAATTTCGGGAAAATCGCACAGTTGTGGACTGCCAACCATCTAGAAATTTCTGTCGCGTAGGACGATGGCGGAAGTTTGCGTATTTGTGTGTGTATATATTTTTTTATCAATAAACAAACGTATGTACAATCAGATTAGGGAACCATAAAAATGTATGATAATTTTTCCATACATGATTTTTGTACAACACTTGTCTAAATTGATCGTTTAAAATTTTATTTAATTTTAATATATAATTGAGACGTACAGTGTAGTTTCAATGGATTTTGTTGCAGATATGGTTTAAAATCCTACATAAATTAAAGTTTAATTAAGTAAAATGATAGCTGGCAAATTAGTCGCGTCAATGAAGCCTTTGCTTCGGAAGTCCTCAAGAACAGCTCCGATTTTGATGATTTTTTTTTATTAATTTTGTTTTTTTATATTATTTAAAATCAGAAACCTCTTAGAGCGGGGACGGAACTATTTATATTGTTTAAACAATATCAACGACATTTATATAAAAAAATCAGTTTGGTCTCTATTTTTTTGTTAAAAAATCTCCATATAATAATCTTATTGTAACAAATAGTTGTTACAAAAAAGTTTTTAACAATAATTTAATATTAAAATAAAAAAAAAAACATTTTTGTGTTACCTGGATACGCTACAAATACTTCTTTTTGCTCACAGTGAATTATTATCAGTTTATCATTATTATTATTGCCACAGTGTTAACAGTATATTAGATATTTACGTAATAATTATGGCACTAATGTTAAAGTTGTATTTGATGGATATAGTATTGTTGGAACTAAAGCGTCTGAGAGAAATCGTAGATATGTCGGCAATACTTCCATTGATTATTTATTTGAAGAAGACATGCCTTTAAACACAACGTAAGCATTCACTGGATGTGATACTACATCCGCTTTCTATAACAAAGGAAAAAATAGTTTTATTAAAGTTTTTGATGATAATCAAAAATTACATGCAGCAGCTGAAAATTGTATGGTTGAAGAGCAGAATGAAGAAGTACTTTTTAAAGATGGTATTGATTGTATTCTAACAATGTATGGTGCTAAAACTGCCAAATGCTTGAATGAACTGCGATATAAACGTTTCATAGCATTAGCTTCAAAAAATAGAAGCGTACAACTTAATTCCTTACCGCCGACAGAAGATGCAGCAAAACAACATATTAAAAGAGTCTACTTACAAGTTCAGCAATGGAAAAATAATTCATCGATACCACCTGAAGAATGGGGTTGGCGAAAAGAGAATTATTTAAAACCAATCAAAATGACACAACCAGCAGCATCTGACAACGTTTTAAAATTTATATTTTGCTCTTGCAAAACAGGATGCGGTTCAGCGTGTGGCTGCAGAAAAAGTGGTCTTCATTGCTCACCAGCCTGCATAGTTTGCAGTGGAAATGACTGCAGTAACCACCCACCACTTGAAGAAGATGAAGAAGTCTCCGAAACGCGAAATGAGAATGAAAATTAAATGTACTTTTTTGTATATAAAATAATGAATTTTCTATGGTCAATAAAAAATTTATATTTTGCTCTACAAATTAATTCCATGTCATTACTACACAGAACAAACTTATAGGTAATTGTTTATAACATTCATTAATATACTTTCTTATAAATTTGTAAAACGGTGTACAAATAGAGTTTTTTTTTATTGAATTGTGGGCAAATGTGCAGACGTATCACCTGATGGTAAGCGATTACCGCCGCCCATGGACACCCGCAACACCAAAGGCGTCACAAGTGCGTAGCCGACCTTTGGGGGATGGGAAAGGGATGGGGGGAGGGGTTGGGGTGTTGGGGTATGGGCCTCCGGTATCCTCACTCACTCGGTGAAACACAGCGCAAACGCTATTTCACACTGATTTTCTGTGAGGCCGTGGTATCACTCCGGTCGAGCCGACCCATTCATGCCGAAGCATAGCTCTCCCACGGTTTTCTATTCTATTCTATTCTATTAAGTTTTTAATGGATATTGTATAGTAGAATTTTTTTTGTGCATAAATATCACAGATATTGTTTATACAAGATAAATAGTTCCGTCCCCACTCCAACAGGTTTCTGATTTTAAAGAATATAAAAAAACAAAATTAATAAAAAAAAAAAATCAAAATCGGAGCTGATCTTGAGGACTTCCGAAGATTGCCTGTTTTATGTATTCATTGACTCCACTAAATGTAAATGTGAGTAAGTTCAACTTGTATTTTTTTCTTTTCATAGTGACAATGACTCAACACGTCATGCCATCTATTAGAAATCTATGAAAGCCTTAAGGTATAATTTTTGAAATCAAGTTAAAAGTAAGTTACTATTCAGTAGATCAAAATTTATCCACACATATGATGAGTAGATAATAAATTTACACTAAATAACAAATTAATTTCATAATGTCTTAACATCTCATTTTAATTACAAAAAGATACAAAAAGATAGCAACACTAAAAAAGAAGTGTCAAATCAGATATCGCGGCGTACGGACGACTGCTCATAAATTTGCATATAAAATATGAAAATAAACGAAAAATAGATATTTATTCAGATTTGATAAAAAAAAATTTAATCGTCGGGTCTGAAATGGTGTAAAACATAGATTTCATTGTAAAGTGGAACGAGAAATCTATTCAAAATGGCAAAGTGAGTAGAAAAATAAATGTATAAGATTTTAAGTGGATTATTGAATTGTAATTCGATACAAGCTGTGACCTACAACTGTTGCGGTTGATTAAACCGTTATAAGCAAACATCTTAATAATCACGTGCATAATCTGAGATATAAAAATAAGTCGATGTTAAAAGGATTCCAATTAGAAAAATCAAATCACGTTTCTCCTAATAATTTATAAAGAGAGAATTTATGCAAATCTGTTGTTAACGCTATTAAAATGAATCGGATCGTTTTTTAAATACTGCAAATATGCAACATCTATGGCAGTAATTTAATCTTCTCAGAAAGAAACACTACTTACTTATCTAAGTATAAACAAAACAGTTTATTGGTTTTGTTGTCCTTTTAATAAAAAATAAAATATTGATGATGTTCTGAGCTGCCAATACCATCTGTAGGTTGGTCTATAGTCATTGGTTAAACATTAAAAAAAAAAAAATACTCCAAAAAAAAAATTAAATCAAAGATATTAAAATTTAGAATTAGAGTACATACCTAATCTTTTATCGACATTTTATGTATGAATGCAGCAAACTGCTTGAAAACATTTAGATGTGTAACTTGTTTCTGTTTTTTTTAAATTTTAAATTCAGAACTTTTATTTTAGTAACATAATATGTATGAACACAGTAAACTGCTTGAACATGTTCAGATGTGCAATATATGTTTTATATATCTAATATATAAAATTCTCATGTTGCGGTGCTTGTTACCAATCTCCTCGAAACGGGCTGGATCAATTTTTATGAAATTTTGTGTGCATATTGCTTACCATCGGGCGATATGTCTGCTCGTTTGACCCCTATATAATAAAAAAAAAAACAGAATCGGCTAACATCTATTTTTATGGCAGAACAATGTTTGCCGGGTTAGCTAGTATATATAGTATATATATATATACTTATATATATATTTATATATATATATATATATATATAAATATATATATATATATTTATATATATATATATATATATATATATATATATATATAAATATTCCCACTGATCCTTAAAAGAATATTGGCAGAGAAAAAAAATTAAATATAGTTGTAATCAACACCTATATTTGGCTTTCCTTTTTTTCTTTTCAATATAATCTGTATTTTTTTCTGAATGTAGTATCTGGATAATGGGCTATAAGTTTGCCTTTATTATGAGTTGTACTAAATTATATGGTGTTGGATATGAGTGCATTAATAGCTTTGTAGGAAATCTGTTGCAAAGCCATTAATACATTTAAGTATATGTATGGCCCTTTATATGTCCTTGAAAACATATAAGTATATTTTTTTATCCTTGTTTTATTTTATCTGTTTTGTCTTTTGCTTTTTAGTTGTGTCTATCAATATATATTTTTATTTATTCTATTATTATGTTCTTGCTCTATGGTATATTTACTGTTCTAGAAACTTCTATTTTCTTCAAATAAGTTTATAATATGTATATCATCACAATATTTGCCAACAGGGAGATGATGATAGTGTTTGTCTATGACACTCTCTGCTGCACATCTGAGGCAGATGATCCAATTGATGCTGTACTCTATTTTCATCCTGGATGGGTGTCGGACACACAGAGGCATGCTCTTGCTGGACAAGTAAGATACCTGTTTATAAAAAAAAATAACAAAAAGTACTGACTTTAAGAACTGGAACAAATTAAAATAAGACCGGAAGCACTAGCTTTCCGATAAAAAAATCATCAATATCAAATGTTCTGACTCCTGCTTTTTTTTAAGTTGGTTAAGAAATAAGTTAACAGGGGTGGAGGAAGCTGTAGAAATTAATGTGATGGATTTGTTGGTTATTGTTCCAACCAAGCAAGAGGTTGTGGGTTTGATTCCCACCGTGGACAAGTTCAAATGTGAATATTCCTTATTTCAGTATTTGGGTTTAATTTATCTATATGATTTAGATATAATTATGTATAAATACGTTTATTCTAAATTCACAGAAAAAAAAGGATGTTAATCTATGCATTTTTTTTTTAATAATGTTATTGGCCATAAAATTCTTTAAGGATATAAAAGGTTGCAGGTCCTGTATGGCAAAGAATGACTAAATTAAGATACGATTGAAATAAACTTTCGTATCTTAAAATGCAACAGCAAAATAACAGATGAAATAATAGTAATAAGTAGTAATCAGTTGTCTAGTACCCATAACACAAGCTCTGCTTAGTTTGGGACTAGATGGCGTTGTGTTAGATGTCCGGAATATTTATTTATTTATTTACTCAACATTCATAGCGCTCAGATAAAATTTCGTCGTATGAGTAGTAGTTGACAGATTTATTTTTTATTGAACTTACATTACAACTGACTTCTGCCCAAGACTGATATTGATCCGACAAACACGCGGGCGTAGTGAACTTAATCTTAATCGGTAATCTTTTTTCTGGTTAACATGTTTCGGCGTGAAATATATTAAAATAAAATAATTGTGACCATGGTGAAGGAGTAAAATAAAACGTCCAACGTGGTGTCTCGAACAACGAGAAAAGAAAGGAAAATACAGGCACTAACTACTACTAGTAGAGCAAGAGCCCACGAGGGCCAGACCTTCGTTATTTTATAAAAGCTGAAAGTTTATCTGTGCATATCCCCTATACAGGTAAGAATGACCAGGGACTATATAGTTTGGGTTGTGGTTACTTGGGCAGGTAACTGGTAGTAAAGGTGTATAAATTCGTTAATGTGTAATGCTCAATTTTTTTATATTATCTTTAAGAAAATATAAAAAAATTGAGCTTTATACATTAACGAATTTAAGGTACTATTTTATACACCTTACCTTTATAATAAACGAAAACGAATCACCGAAATGTATGTACGCGCATAATTTGCGATCGACTGCACCAAATTGAATAATTTTTTTTATTGTCAGAACAAAGTTTGTATAGATAAAAATCAAAAGAAATCCGTAAATTTAACATTTTCTTTGTCTTCACTTTGTCCTACTTGTGGAAATCAGTGGCGGGTATAAATACTAAACCTTTTTTTTCGGAAATGTAGAAATAATCTTGGCCAAAAATTTCCATCTATTACAAACTATTAAGAGGGCATACATATCAGTCAGGTATTATAACATTTCCTATCAGTTATGATTATATAATGATGCAATAATAAGAAATGGCCAAACCGGTATATTAAATAATCACTAATTTGTAAGCAACACAGGTTACCTAATATAAGTTTTATTTGGTTAGCTCGAATTAACTTAAGATTGCGCCAGACAGCGAGCGGAATGTGACGGCATGGCGCTGCTCTATTCATCTTTTATATTATATTATCTCTCGTTGCCTCGTTGGTCTAGCGGTTGACGTATTCTATTGCCTATTGATAGGTCTCGGCTTTGAATCGCGGATCGGCCCAAGTGATATTGAGTTTTTTTGATAATAGAAATACTTAATAACAAATCGGAGTTTGGGAGTTGGGGTCTGAAACCCCGTTCCTCGGAGAGCTCGTACAGCTGTCGGTCCTGCGCCTGATATCTCTCCGATCATGTCGGTAAACCGTCCCATCGGATTATGAGAGTGCACCTGTGTTTGCGCACACTTGTGCACTTTAATCCTTCTTCCTACTTCACCGAGTGAGTAGAAACCCTAATCTACTCCCAAATTCCGGACAGGGGGGAGACGTAGTAATGGATTTTAAAGGTTTTGGTGGTGTAGTACAACAGTGACGGCATGGATGGAGCGCGCAACTTAGGCCATTCTTTATATGTCCTCCTCGAACGTCAAATAGTTTCTAGTCTTAGGCCCGTATTTTAAAAGGCTTTTGTCTCAGTCATAAATCTAATTTTAAAACTAGTTTCAAGAAAAGATTTTATAATCGAACGTCTCTTGAAACAAGATTCACTGATCGTTAATCAAGTGAGTAAAGATCAATGAATCTCTGTGTTTAGCTTATTTTAGAACGATGTTTATGTCAAAATCTCTTCTCAGAAATAGATTTTGACAGATGCGATCTCTGTTCACCTGAAACAAGCTCAATCTAGTCTCAAGTGGTATTTTCTAATGCCTTTTAGAGGAAATGAACGTATTTAATGATGATGTTTCTGAATAACAACGAAAGATTTACTTTAGCTTACTTTATTTACGAAAGAATTAATTAAAAAACAAGTGCTGTGCATGAGGTCTAGGGTACGATTCCTGGATCGGACCAAATGTTGGTGTTATCTACAAATATTTGTTTCGAAGTTCGAATGTTTGCATGCATATAGTATGTATTTACATTACATTTACAAAAAGAATGTATATAAGTATTCTATCAGTCAATCTAACTGTTATAGTATATCCAACGTTGAGTCTAACACGATTAGGTATATCGTATTATTATTATTATGCCGCCCATGGACACCCGCAACACCAGAGGCGTCACAAGTGCGTTGCCGACCTTTGGGGGATGGGGAGGGGAAATGAAGGAGGGGTTGGGGTATGGGCCTCCGGTATCCTCACTCGGTGAAACACGGCGCAAGCGCTATTTCACACCGGTTTTCTGTAAGGCCATGGTATCACTCCGGTCGAGCCAGCCCATTCATGCCGAAGCGTGGCTCTCCCACGGTTATTGTTTATTAGTCTGTAACCGAAAATTCATTCGGTATTCTGTTAAGTTTAGAAAAACTCTCCGCTACGAGAATACCCTGCATGACATATATACTAGATTTTGCTACGCCCGCGTGTATGTCGGTTTCCGAGGTAAGGAGTAGCTTTTGTCTTTCCTCAAGAATCATAGTATTCCTATGCCAAATTTCATTGAAATTGGTGAAGCGGTTTAGTCGTGAAAGCCTAAAAGACAAAAGTTACATTCGAATTTATAAAATTAGTATGGATTTTGTTAGATTGGGAGCATATTTTGTACGAGAACGATCGTCTGGGCGTCAAACTAGACCGCTGTCTAACTTATAACTAAGAGTTCTTAACTCTCTACGCTAGCGAGAAACGTGCAAATGAATAATACAGAATGATTTGACGATCTCTACGGCGCGGCGGCGCGGTGGTCGTTAATTCAAGTGCCGCGCCGGGGTGGCGGGTTTGATGTCCGCGAAGTGCAAATATTTGAATATATAACTGTCTCTATTTGCATTTCTTCGTGTTTTATAAAAACGTATTTATATGTATTTAAAAATAAATAATAAATACATATTCCAGACATCTAACACACAACGCCATCTAGTCCCAAGCTAAGCGGAGCTTGTGTTATGGGTACTAGACAACTGATATAAATACTTTTTTTTTTGTAATATGTACATACATATTATACATAGAAAACACCCAAACTCCGAAACAAATATTTGCAGATCATACAAACATTTGGTCCGACCTGGGAATCGAACCCGAGACCTCAAGCTTAGCAGTCGCATACGCTACCACTACGCCACCACATAAGAAATTGCTCTTTAGCAATAAGGCCGCCATTTGTACATGGTCAGTCATTTGATGCATTATTTTATGTAAACTATTTATGTAATGTACAATAAAGATTATTCTATTTTATATGTTCCTACTTATTTAATGTCCGCAGGTAGTTGGTGTAGCTCATTGCGTTAAGAGCCTGTTCTCGCGGCCAGTTGCGATCACTTTGCAAAGCGGGAAGTTCATACTCAGGGAGTACGGCAGATATGTGTTGGTGAGTAACTAGTAATACTTTGTATAAACTTAACATACACTCTGAAACAACTGTTAAAAGGCCTGCTGGGACAAATTTTGGGAGTTTTAATTCCCCATGGCGGCAGAATGTTGGCGAAGAGAAATACACAGGGATGGTTTTCAGTCCAACAGAACCAACCATTCCCCATCTCCACCCCAATATGTGAATGATATCCAAAAAATAATAAAAAAAATATTGGATAGTGGGCAAACGAACAGACGTATCACCTGATGGTAAGTGATTACCGCCGCCCATGGACACCC
Organism: Spilarctia lutea; assembly: GCA_916048165.1. Taxonomy (NCBI): domain Eukaryota; kingdom Metazoa; phylum Arthropoda; class Insecta; order Lepidoptera; family Erebidae; genus Spilarctia; species Spilarctia lutea. The sequence goes on from OU696480.1 coordinate 2,459,371, forward strand.
GCAACACCAGAGGCGTCACAAGTGCGTTGCCGACCTTTGAAGGATGGGGAGGGTTTGGGGTATGGGCCTCCGGTATCCTCACTCACTCGGTGAAACACAGTGCAAGCACTATTTCACACCGGTTTTCTGTGAGACCGTGGTGTCACTCCGGTCGAGCCGGCCCATTTATGCTGAAGCGTGGCTCTCCCACGGTAAATTACAATTATAATATACAATACAATACAATGCAAAATGTTACAATTACACATTTTTATTTTCAACCTAGTACCCATTTTTAAATTGAAAATTACCTTTATTTACATTGCACGAAACTGAATGAATGCCACGCATAATCTACCTGTGAGTTTTGGTAGATTTAGTGAGGGACATTTTGTAATAAACCCACAAAACGCTTATTAGACGCTGAACAAAGGTAATATTAACCTCTTGTATTTGAAAGAGGTACTTGGATCAGTGATTTCTTTGCATTAAGCGCCTTGGATTTCGTACTACGAAGACTGCAACTAGCTTAGACATCAAGCTTAAATAAATAAATATTCCGGATATCTAAACACACAACGCCATCTAGTCCCAAACTAAGCAGAGCTTGTGTTATGGGTACTAGACAACTGATACTTTTTTTTTGTAAATACATACATATTATACATAGAAAACATCCAGACTCCGAAACAAATATTTGCAGATCAGAAAAATCAGAAACAAACATTTGGTCCGACCCGGGAATCGAACCCGAGACCTCAAGCTTAGCAGTCGCATACGCTACCACTACGCCACCAATTTTTTTTTTTTTATTGAATAGTGGGCAAACGAGCAGACGTATCACCTGACGGTAAGCGATTACCGCCGCCCATGGACACCCGCAACACCAAAGGCGTCACAAGTGCGTTGCCGAACTTTGGGGGATGGGGGAGGAGTTGGGGTATGGCCTCCAGTATCCTCACTCACTCGGTGAAACACAGCACAAACGCTATTTCACACCGGTTTTCTGTGAGGCCGTGGTATCACTCCGGTCGAGCCGACCCATTCGTGCCGAAGCATAGCTCTCCCAAGGCAGTCACATCAAGCTTAATTTCTTACATACACTTACTGTTAAGCTCTCTGATTTTAAGGTAACAAAATATATTCTCTCCAACAGGCAATCGGCAGTGACAGAAACATCCCAGACTGGGTTCTCAAGAACCGTGCTAACCTCCTTACCTCCATGATCAAAGTGTACCACGGAGACCTCCAAGTCCTCGCTGGCCAGATGGAGGACCAGCGCCGTCTCTCTGAGAAGCTTTACCAAGTGTTCGAGACCTACCTCCCTGTACTGCAGTACGGGTGCCATATCTTTCAGAGGGTACCCATGTTGACTTTACCGAAGGTAAGACCAATTTTTTGTTTAAAAGTTAAGTATTTCCTATCACCACCGTTGGACAAAGGTATCTCTTTAGAAAGGATGTTTTGACCCGTAATACTTTTTTATTTTTTTACCTCGAAACATTTTTTATTGGTGCTCAACTCCTATTAGTATTAGCGTGATGATATATAGCCTATAGCCTTCCTCGATAAATGGACTATCCAACAATGAAATAATTGTTCGAATCGGACCAGTGGTTCCTGAGAGAAACAAACAAACTCTTCAGCTTTATATATTTGTGGCTATATATGACGTGACATTTTCAATTCTACCTTTTAATCATGTTTTTACATATCTATAAAGCTAGACTCACATTACAGACAGTGTCCTTAATATCACGATAACAGCCTGTTAATGTAAACAACTAGAGATTTTAAGTGTTTATTTGCCATGTTATCGCGCAACATACTTGTAAACCCTTTTCTTGTTTATAGTTTTGTCAAGCAATCAGTTTTAATAATAATATAAGATAGGATTTGTAATGTCCATATACTAACTAAAGTCTAGTCCATTTGGCGCATTTTCAGGATTCCGTAGTTCACGTCTCGTAACCCTTATAGTTTCATCATGTTCGTCCGTCTGTCCTCGGTCTACCTTCCAAACGATTAATGCTAGAAAGATGAAACTTTGCATAAATGTGTATAAACCACGTTGATAAAGTGCTAAACTAAAATTACGATTTTAACTTTTTGCCCGCGTGTATGTCGGTTATTGCGGTAAAATGTAGGCTATGTCCTTCCTCAAGAATCAAAGTATGTCCATGTCAAGTTTCGTTGAAATCGGTGCAGCGGTTTAGCGCTAAAAACGTAACAGACAGAGTTACTTTCGAAATGTGTATTATAAACATGGATTTAAATAATAAGTCTCACAAGATTCGTGCTCCAAATAACAAAACAAACTTCGTCCTTATAGTCCAAGAACCCAGTCGTATGCCGTAAATATAACAGAGGCATTACTTCTTCTCTCGTCTGGGAACAATACTGGCTCTTGATATTAGTCTGGCTCCTTTGAAAATATTTTAAAATATTAAACTTAATGATATATATAAAATGCAGGCTTCCTAAATTGACGTAAGTTAGCATGGTTTCTTTCCATCTTTGATATCCGCTAACTGTAAAACGGGCCGCTTTCATATTAGCGAGTATTCATTTTTAATGAAAATAAGAATACAGCTTGTATTGTGTAATATTTGATTGACTTACTATTAATTTTAATTTGACTATTTGTAATGTAATAATATTTAAATGAATTTTTGACATTTTATTTTATTTTTACTGTTATAAAAATGTATGTAATATAAATTCAAATAAGGACATTTTCACATGCCTAATGCCCGGTTCCTATATTTAACGAATCGTCATCGTGTAAAAATTTTCTACAACCGACTACGAGTCGTAAATACCGTTCCTCAATTTACTTTAGATTTTAGCTTACCCCCGTATAATATACTACTATTCGTACCTAGAACGGATCATTTTTGAAATATAGGAACTGGGCAAATAGACGGTCTCTTAAGTTCAAACTGTAACAACACCTGTACTCTATTTGTGAAATAAATCATTTATCATTCCTATCTGAGTGTATGTTAAACAACCGATACTAAAAATATCATCTTTCCTAAAATGAACTAAGTCTGGGTTGACTGGGATCTCAGTCTATGACAACCTACATTATGTACATACATACATTAGTTAAACTTCTCCAAACTGTGAATACTTAACCCGTCTCCATAGACATCTAACTTTACGTGTACTGCAAGTGTTCATAAGATATTCACTGTTTCAGAGCGCTACATCTATTTATATGGAGTCTATGCAAATATTGGAGCACTGTCGGAGAAGCAGGGGAGTATTAGGCGGAGTCATCTTGTACAATAATAAGTATGTATATATGTTTTTATTTGTTTACTGTGATTTCTTTTAAAAATATATAATTTACCTCCATTGTGGGTAACAAAGGGACTTGAAACTAGAAGTTATTTTTAACCGACTTCAAAAAGGAGTAGGTTTTCAATTCGATTGTATTTTTTTTTTGTCGATCTATGTTACCTGAAACGAGTTATACAAACGCATTGAAAATATTTTAGAAGTTATTCAATTTTTTTACTAGCTGTTGCCCGCGGCTCCGCCCGCGTTTATGTCGGTTTTTTCGTGTTTTTTCGCGGTCGCGGATATGTGACTGATGCAAAAATTATATAAAAACAATCCTTGTTGCGGATTATATATCATTCTGAAATTTCAGCTCGATCGGTGCAGATCTTTTTGAGTTTTTGAAGCGTACACAAACCAAAATAACATTTATATATATATAGATAATTAAGAATATTGATGACGTACTGTACCGGTTATTAAAATTTGAACCCCCTTTAGCTACAAGAAATGTTAAAAGTATTTTTTTATTTTATTTTTTTATTTTATTTATTTGGCTCACCAACAATTGATTACACTGATACATGAGCAAAAAAAAAACATTCAATTAACTTATAGCCTAATGTACCAATTTCTTACAGGTAAGCACATCATGCACTACTATTTGTTTATATAATTTAAAATTTAAAATTAAAGTATGTTCGTGTCTGTAGTGCATTGGTTTGGGTTCAAACTCGAAACCACTATATCTTTTTTTTATGGAATAGAGGGCGTACGAGCAGACGTATCACCTGATGGTAAGCGATTGGCGCCGCCCATAGAAACCCTTAACACCAGAGGCGTGACCAGTGCGTTGCCGGCTTTTGGGGGATGGAGGCGGGGTTAATGTATGGGCCTCCGGGATCCATACTCACTCAGTGAAAAACAGCGTAGGCGCTGTTTCACACCGGTTTTCTGTGAGGTCGTGGTATCACTCCGATTGAGCCGGCCCATGCATTCGGAAGCGTGGTTCTCCCACGGTATGTCGCACCTCTTACGACATAGCCATTGTTCTTCCACCATGAATTGGAAGAAAGACTCGAGAAATATTCTTACTAATATAGGCATTCGGTTGTTCTGATTTTTACAAATATTTGTAGATATTCAAGATTCATTCATAAGTATTTGTTCACTCACTCATTCATTCGTTCATAACTTTTAGTCATTTTGTCAGTGTTGTCACTCAGATGAATAGATTTATTTGTATTGCAATTTCTTCTCAGACTACCTTAGTATAGACATGGGTAGTCAAATATTAACTAATAAATAAATATTTCGGACACCTAACACACAACGCCATCTAGTCCCAAGCTAAGCAAACCTTGTGTTATGGGTACTAGACAACTGATATGAATACATATATACTTTTTTTTTGTAAATACATACATATTATACACAGAAAACACCCAAACTCCGAAACCAATATTTGTAGATTACACAAACATTTGGACCGACCCAGGATTTGAACCCGAGACCTCAAACACAACAGTCGCATTCACTACCACTGCGCCACCGATGCAGTCAAATTATTATTTCAGAATACTCTGTGATGTGTTAATTTAAGTTTCGTATATGTTTCAAATGAAAGCAACCAATAAAGCATTTCCACACTTTCACAGGATCATATCAACACAGCTTCCTGCTGGCTTAACGTCGTACCTCACTGTGGTAGACCCATACAGAATAAAGTCTCCCGCTGAGACATTAGACACAGAGACTCCTCTCCCACTCGGGGCACAACTCCTGGTGGTCTACGTGGGGAGGAAGGTGTATCACAGCCTCAAGAAACAGGTTGAGAAACTGCAAGAGTTCCATCAAAACGGGGAAGAGATGATCGCTAGGTTTAAAAAGGTAATATTTTAATTTGTCAATATGAGTTCCATATAGTTTTATAGGCATCGCAGTAAAATGTCTCTCCCAATAGATTATGATACAATAAACTTTTTGAAATTAACTTTTGAACTGGAAAAGTATTAATACTACTTTATTCTTCGCCCATAGTCCAGAATTGGAATGGTAGCTTAAAAAAACTAATTTAATTGTTATTGGTAACCCAAGTGCTTCGATTTTTTTTTTAAAGTAATAAGAAAACTGTGTTTGCATTTTAAATAAATGCAATGCATCAAAATTTATAGAAAACCCTATTTTTTTAATAGAATCAAGAAGCCGAGCGCGAAAAACTCCGCGAATTCCCTCAAAGCGGTATGAAGCGAGACAAGTCTCTATTGTTCACCGCCGTTCCAGAAGAAGACCACAGCATGATATCACCCCCCAGCCGAGAAGAGCGTCCCGCATACGAAGAACGTAGGCCCTCAGTACCAGATGTAGTTCCGTTTACCAACAAACCACGACAAAGACCCACCAAACTGTCTCTCAGTTTCAAAAACCAGAAGTCTCTAGATGAAGATGTTGAAGAGAATGAAAATGTCTTTACCGGACAGACAAGTGTTTGTTCAACCCCGATGGTGGAATTCAAACGCCTACACGGCAACATGCTCTCAATTTGTCAAATACCAGAAAACCATCATGATAAAGCCGAACCAGATGTACTAAAAAACGTAGAAGATTGTACAAAAGTTAAAATGGAGAACGAAAAACGTGACAATAAAATGGTTTTAGACGCCAATTGTATTGCTGACCACTACATCAATAAACCTGAACCAATGAGAAAGTTAGCGAGCGTGACCGATCTACAAGAGACCGTTAAAAAGTTATCCAATCGTTCGACTTCGAAATTTAAACTAAAACGGTCCAAAGAGTCTTTGGACGACGACTCACCGTCACAAAAACACTTGTCCAAAAACCCTAGCACCATGACAATAAATGACCCATTATTCCCGGTATTCAGAAACGATGGTATTGCCATATCAGAATCATTATTCAACCAGTATTTAGAGCAGCATTACGCAGAAATGAAGAAAAACTCGAAAGAAAACATTTTTAGTTTTAATAAGAAATTGTGTGAACAGGAGAAGTTTGAGGACTTTGATTCGGAGTTGAACAGATCACCTCAGAGGACACCGAAGAAGTTTATCAAAGATGCCTCAAAAACAATATCTGCGGACCAAACTAGGAGACAATCTCTTTCTTTGCCGTTGAAATCGCTAAATGAGAATACGGACTCTCAAATAGGGTCTGATACAGAAGCAGTTAGCTTTAAAAAGAAGTTGACTGGAGTACAATTGACTCCTTTGATGGAGAAATTGAGTCACCTGGCGTTCTCCGACAAGTCTAGCGGGTATAGCAGTAGAGTTATGACTCCCCTGGAGCTCAGGGAGTTTATGACGCCTGTGGCTGAGAAACAGATTGTCTTTCCTGACAGGTATATTATTATTTTTTATTCTATTATGTTAAAATTATTATCTATTTTATGAGTCTCATAATATAAATACATTATTGTTGCTTTTAAAAAATAAATATTTATTGATAAGTGAATTAAGTATTTAAACTGATAGGTTTTAGAGTATGTGTATTTGGCGGCTTTTCACATGCAATGCGACTAAACATACTACAGCGCCATCTAACGAAGATATATCGAACTATGAAGTAACGATCTTCGGAGTAACTACTAACCCTGTATTGTGATATGGAAATTCAGACAACAATTTTTTTGATGATAATTCTGCCGTTAGTTATGGTATAAGTGTGATAACCTTTTTTAACTACAAAAATATTCAACGAATTTGGATATTTCTAGAAGTTTCTGTATAAAATATATTTTGTTGAAAATTTTCTAAATGTCAAATATTCTATCAATGTGCATCTTATATTCCCAGGCCGAAACCACAGGTGCAAGATGCTGAGAGCGATGAGGAGTCGGATAACGAGCTGGAACTACTCCCGGAGTACAGCAAACACGCTGTCAAATGCGCGCTCTTCGTCAGTGGACTGCACAACATGGCGCTACTGGCACTCCTCGATACTGAGGCTGCCAACGATGCTGATACCATCAATGCTTTAGTGAGTACTTTATACAAAAAAATTCCTCCAGCCGGGTGCGCAGATATAAACGACAGTTTGTATCTACATTATTAACTGTGACATCTGATGTGTCCATGCACCACGTCGCTAATAAACGCACGAGTAACAGACTTAGGTCTCTTTTTAATAGTTCACTTCCACAGATGGGGAAAGAGTGGGCATTTATTTTTAACTAGCTGACCCGGCGAACTTCGTAACGCGCTTTTATTAAAATATATGCAAAATTAAATGTATATTTTTCAATCTTTCTGAGAGATTTTCTTAATATTTTTTTCCGTAAGAACCTTGTACAGAGTATTAGAAAACTACAAAAAAAAATCAGCCAAATCGGTCAAGCCGTTTTCATGCTATGTCGTGACAACGTAAAACGGGTTTAATTTTTATATATATAGATAAAACAGTGCAAAAAAATTTCGTCTGTTGCAGTGGGAAACGTCACTAAACGCGCTAGGTCCTATAGAACAAAAATGCATGGAGCCGCTGGCGGCGGACGCCGACTCCACGGACTACAGCTACCTCACGCTGGACCCGGACTGGGGCACAGTGCGTAAGGGCGGGCCTTGGGCCGCGCTGGATATCGCCACTATGGGCCTTATTCATAACGAGTTCAGTGAAGACCCGGACTTGTCTGAATTTATACTCAGGTAACAATTAAAAATTTATTAATTATTATTATTACTTAGTTTCAGTCTTTTAACTTTGACGACTATTTAGTAAAAAAAATGTAAAACTTATTTACACAACAATATTTTGCTGTTTCAGACTTGTTTCTACAGTTATCCGTAGTAGCGATAATATTATTTTATTACTCGTTGAATGTCGATAAATGTACTTACAAAATTATTGTTCAATTAATTTGCCCGGTTCCTATATTTAACGAATCGTCGTGTAAAAATTTTCTGCAACCGACTACGAGTTGTAAATACCGTTCTTCAATTTATTTTTTATAGGAACGATTTTAGCTTACTCCCCGTATAATGTACTATTCGTACCTAGAACGGATCGTTTTTCAAATATAGGAACTGGGCATAAATCAATGCGTATTTTAATAGACATCGGTTTTTAAACGGTTTTAATTAGCTCACCCTGTTTGTTTTTTTCTTTATTCTTTATTCTTCCTTCAAAAAATCAAATTTAGTAATTCAAATTTCACCCTCTTCCTGTCAGCCGATTAATCTGAAATTTTGTATACACTTTGGATTTTGGTGACAATACAATTATGTTTATTCATTATCATTATAAATTCAAGATGGCCGCCGCTACAAAATGGCGGATAATTTATGTTTCATTAATCCCATCAATATGGGTATCAAATGAAAGGGCTCAACAAGCAGAATACAATATAATATAAAAAATTGAAATCCAAGATGGCGGCCGCTACAAAATGGCGGATAACGTAGGTTTTATCAATCCCATCAATATGGGTATCAAATGAAAGGGCTCAACAAGCAGAATACAATATACTATAAAAATTGAAAGAATGAAGCACTAAAAACTAAAAACTAGAAAATAAAAATAGGTAAAAAAAACTTTTTTAAGTTAAACGGTTTTATGTTAAAAAATGTACTAAAAACCAAAAAAATAAAAAAATAGATACAGTCGTGGGAATTATAAACATATGCATAGACTAGACTAAAATAAAACCGTGGGGCACGTCAATTGTCTCCAAATTATCGACTTAATGTGCGATAGAAGAATCGTTTAATTCGTCGTTAGGCAGTTGGCCCGTAGACGGTGAGGAAATTAATTACTATTTTCTTGCTCATGGAAATTCCAATAGTTATACACTCCATGTTAACCCCACGGTTTTATTTTAGTCTAGTCTATGCATATGTTTATAATTCCCACGACTGTATCTATTTTTTTATTTTTTTGGTTTTTAGTACATTTTTTAACATAAAACCGTTTAACTTAAAAAGTTTTTTTTACCTATTTTTATTGTAGTATATGAATATCGTATCGAATATCTTATTGCAATTTTCTACGTCGGTGGTGCAGTGGTAGCGTATGCGACTGCTACGCTTAAGGTTTTGAATTCTATTCCCAGGTTGGATCAAGTGTTTTTATGATTTGTGATTTTTTAATTTTGTTAGATTTGGGTGTTTTGTACATAAATAGATGTACAAAAAACCGCCGTTGTGTCAGATGTCCGCTTTTTTTGATGAAACAAAACTGTGATCGATATTGGTCGGTCTGTCTTCCAGGAGCGACGAGAGCGTGGTGGTGGGCGCTTCGTGTGGTGGTGCTCAGGTATACTACCAGGAGCGAGCACCTCGGAGCGCTGGCCCCCCTCAACCCTCCGACGCGCTGGCTCTAGCGCCCCTTCGCGCGAGACGACGTCTGCAACGAGACCACGCCACCCTACTGCTGTAGACTACCCCACACTTTTATATCTTACTCGTAAGTACAATCCGTGAGCGTTTAGTGACAGATTCTGAATACGAAGTGTCACCAACCCTATACGTCCCACTAAGTCGACTAAGGTAGCTAACTACAAGAAGAAGGAAAATTCGAACAAACCGTACTAAACCATCTTGTACTTTCTAGAAGCCTAAATCCAACAGTGGACTGTTAAACACTGTTGATGATGGTGATGAAGTACAACTCTACAAGTTAAATTAGTCGATTTAGGGTCAGTTTCATCATTTTCTACTAAAGTCTATGGTAGACTATTTTGAGCTTATCTGCCATTTAGATATATAGCTAAGAAGACACTTGGAAAACGAAATCTGTACTATAGTACAGATTTCGTTTTCCAAGTGTCTTCTTAGCTGTACCAAATGTCAAAAACCATAAAATACTTCACAGATAACTATGTATGTATGATATCAGGAACCGATGAAACTGGTCGGGTATTGTAAAGGCATCGCTTGCAATCCGGTATTCGTGTAGAGATATCAACTTGTTACGATATTATTATTATTGATATATTTTTAGATCAACCATTCTGAAAAATCGATAAACAAACAAAACGTTAAAAAAGCTTAAAATTAAATATAATAGATGAAACAATGCAAAGAATACAGCGCAACTCACAACTTATAACAAATCTTAAAATTTGATGCAAAAACTAACATGTAATGTGTAACCGTAGAATAAATATAGAAACAATGTGACATATCCACTAGTTCCAATAACTTCATTAGATTCCACTAACGATAGCTGTGTATTAATTAGAAATGTCATGAATTCATTTATAGATTTTTCTGATGTAAGTTATGCATGCTATCACATTTAGCACAATCCAATGTATTACTTACCTATTGATATTAGCACTTGGTAGTTTCTTTATCACTTTAATAGTATTGTATTGTCTTTTAATTTTCAATTATTTACGGGAAAGACTGGGCAAGCAATCTAGCCAAACTATGGGCACCAATACGAGCTTCAAACCTTCAAGAAAAGAGCGTACTCCTTCCTAAAAGGCCGGCAACGCACTTGTAACGCCTCTGGTGTTGCGGGTGTCCATGGGCAGCGGTAATTGCTTACCATCAGGCGATACGTCTGCTCGTTTGCCCCTATATAATAAAAAATATAAAAAATCTTTAAGCTGTAGACTGTGCGCAATTAGGACACTCGGCACTTTTTAGTGATTTTCTATGTTTATTGGGTGAATCAATCCTGTTTTTTATTTTCAAGATGACTACTGGAATCTATAGCTAAAATATTTCTCTTCTTCAAATTTTTTTCCGACCGACCACACAACAAAACACTCCCTTGTTTGACTGATTTCCTTGAGTGATTTATTTCCTTCATTCTTATCTAATGCTTATATTATAAACTAGCTGCGCACCGCGGTTGTTGTTGTACCTTGACATTAACAACCGCATGCAAACCGATACATGTAAAATTGGTGGTAACCGCGTTATAGAAAGTTTGCGCTCCCTCAATTCACCCAGTGGCATGTTGGCGAGAAGGTATTCACCCTGAATTTTATACTAATTTTGCGCAACTCTCATCTTCTTCTCTTCACATGTCTCTTGTAAATGCTATGATATTCTTCAAAACTTTTCCTTCTATCATGAATAATGAATCTGGAACTTTTTGCACATTTAAGAAAAACCACAAGTCACAATTACTTGGGGAGCTAACATGAACTAAACAAAGGTCAAACGCAATACAACTTTTATCTACTTAAATTCAAACTCACGATCGATCGAGATGGATTAAGCCAAACGCGCCTGTAGGTGTGTTTATGTGTATGATATGTGCTTTATGTGATAGCACTACTAAATGCATACTTAGAGTATAAAAATAATAATCTTAAGTCGAAACTAATAAACTATGTTGAGTATCCAAAAAATGTAGGTATATTACGTTGGATTATGTAAGTGTATCATGCTCATAGTATAATTTATTTTTGAGTAGAAGCGACGAGTTTCATAAGCGTCTTAATTTTGGGCGCTAAAATGAACCACAGAATGTGAATTAAAAACGAGATTGCATCGGCACGAATGCACAACGGCACAGTGAATTAAATAACCAGTGTTTGTCATACATAAAACAGTAAGGAAGCGCGCTTAGTAGCGAAACATATTTATCACAAAAATCGTTTTAAAAAACCTTTATATTTTACAGCACACAATAGTTTTGGACGTGCCTACGATCTATTTTTATTTGGCTTTGGTTCGGTTTAAATTAATCGACTAATTTGTTGATTGTTCTAGCCATATCTTAGCCGTTTAAGAACCAATTCTTTATTTAAGTATAATCAAGGGCTCATTTAAATTTTAAGAAAATATTCCAAAGAATGAATTAAAAATGCGTTTAATACACTTTTTTAAGATGGTACTTGAAAATAGTGCTAATCAAAAGTCAAGTCGTTAGGATTTCATATATTTATCCATGACTATTTTAAATCGCAAGTGTCGTAGATATTTATGCTCATACTCCTTGCCACTAGTTTATAAGTTTACCGGCCAACGTAGTTTAGGGTTGCTATTTACTCACGCTAATAAACTGATTTCATGTATAAAGATCCTATTTTATGTAAATTTTCTTATTAAAATAGGTACGCAGATTATATTTAACATTTTGCTATTCCATCCACTGCACCGCCGCCATGTCTAACAAGAGGCCAATTTATTACTAGTACTTACCGACTTTCAGCTAAATAAATGCCTTAGACATATATTTTTCTGATGATTAATGAATTAATGTAGCTAGTAGCAATATTCTTATTTTTCACTTTCCTCTTGGACAAGGATTATAAACAAAACTGAACCTTAACGTTGAATAAGGATCTCTTCTACTGAATCAAGATAAAATTGCAAATGTTACCTTATTCTGAATATTGCCTAGTAGAAGCAAGCATGTCTGAAACTACCAAAAATGCGAGTTAACTATGCTTTGTATTTAAAGGTCATAAGCACATACACATCTACGTGAAAGGGATCGTCACCGTGTAGTATCTACTCGAGTCGTGTTGTGACTGCATAATGTTACGCACACTAGTTGGAAACACATCATAATAGCCTCGCGAACTGCTTACGTCTTATCACTCTTTCTGCAAACTACTTGCAAGCACCAATTGTCGGCGAACTAACTAAGCTGACGTACCAGAGTTGTAGATTAGATCCTGTTACGTGCTTCCGCTAGGTTTGACACCTGTTTTACAGCAAGGCTGTACGGTAACGATCCCTTTCAGAATTTACATGTGTACTAAGACCATATGTTTAAATATTTTATTAGTTTTAAGCTATCGCTATGTATCTAGTGTAAAATTATTTTCACAGTATTATGAATAAGCATTCCAATAATTTTCACAAATTTATTTCAAATTTAAATGATTTCGTATTAAATATGAAATCTAAACTTATATACAGGGTGGAATTCTGTAAAGTCACCTGAAGGCAAAGTCCTTATAATATTGTAGGTTCGATCTCGGGTGTGGCAAGCGGGTTTTCGGAAATTTTAGAATGCATTTATCTTTCTTTTTTAAAATGTTTTCTTTGAGTAAAATTTTCTATCTATAATATTATGAGTACTTTCCCTTCAGGCGGCATTACAAAATTCCACCCAGTGTAACGAAACGCTTATAGGTTTCGAAACTTTGTACTTCTTTCTAGTGTATGTAATGTTGTTTACGACTAAATACTAGTCAATTTATCCTATGTCGAAGGAGTAGTATAAGATGCATATTGTCAAATAGCTGTCTAATTTATGACCATACCCTCGTATTGAGTCCACGATATATGCGAATTTGCAATATAACTCGCAGTTATGCTTATCATTAAAATGGAACAGAACTATTTTAATTGCATTCCACGTCCCGTAGCTCTAAGAAACACAAATCCGCCATAAATGAAAGCGTCCAATGCAAAAACAATGCTAATAATGGTATCTGTTGGCATCTATTGTTTTTAATGTTATTTGTATATTTTACGAGTATTTTATTTTATTAGCGGTTAGTGTAGTCGCCATAATAGGAGTGCCAATACGACACAATCATGTGGTATATTTATAAGTATACATAAATAATTGTTAAGAATAAAAATATGATAGATCATTTGTTATTTTTTCACCTTTAAAATAAGTACCATACTACTACCGAAAATTATTTTGCTTAAAAATATAATGAACACGCATTTGTCAAGTTTTGCAATTCGTTATTTGCTTATTGAACATGGACGATGTTCATTGTTTGATTATAAATGTTTGATGTTCAAAAGTTTCTATTTTTTATGCAATGCATACAGTAGTATTACTGCTACCCTGCAATTCCACCAACATGTACAAAAATTTAATATATACGCTCATCGATGAAAGAAACGTATGTGCAAAATTAAAATCTGTTATCTTCATAATTGCTATTATACTCGACTAGAAATGACCACCAGTGATGAGAGCTCTAGTTATAAGTTGAGATGGAAAACTACTGATCTAGAATATAAGACAAACCGTTTCTGCCATTCAACATAACTACGCAAATAAATTAAAAAATTAACTACAACTACGCAATGACTGAGGAGAAAGATTCAAACAAATTAAATATTAGAAATTGCCAGATAAAAATAATTCCACTCAGTCTACATGTACTCTTCACTTTTTTTTCTACCACTAACCTATTTACATTATGATGTGATGAAGATTCTTTTTTGTTTTTAGACTATCATTATGTCAAAAAAGCAAGAGCTAATCTTGGAATACAGTTAAAAAATTAGGTGTTACTTTCTTACTTTACAAAATACTATTACAAACTCTTGTCAACCAATTAGGTTTAATGTAGAAACAAGTAGCAGCTTGCCGAAGTTGTTTTCATCCTAGAAAATGCACAAACAAAAGAGAAATTTGTCCTCTAGATTGCGTAATCTATGGTAAATTACGATTAGATTATGGTAGGTTACTTGTAACCCAGTATAGATAGGGAGTGAGCAGACCATACCACATAGATCTGCTCCTGTACCTTTGTGGTACGGTTTTTATAGTATTATTCGAATTAACAATATTTAAATAAGATATTCAGTCATAAGCGCCATTAAATAATATCTAAGCGTGTATATATCGATAGAAAATTATGGCCAAAAATAAATCATGAGACACTTCGTAATTTTATTATAAACCCAAACTTGTGTTTATACCATAAAAGTAGTAAACCAAAGATTAATCCCATCATGCGCTACAGAAGTCCACACCAAGAGCAGTAAAGTACAGGTACCGTTAAATGGAAAAACGTGAATCAATCGTGAGCGTAGAAAGTATTACATTCCTAGTGAGAGTTGAAATTAGATAATGGACTGCAATATCAATACTCTACATATAATGTAAGTAAAATATTTTAAAGCTTTAATTCAATACAATTATTTATTAAGACATAATATACATACACATAACATACATATACTGTTAAACAAGTACATATTCACTTTATTAAATAAAATAAATAATCAACTTCCTAAAGGTATTAGAACCTTTTTAACCTATTACCCACCCGTACGGCTACAAACCAGATTAGCTTACTCCTCCGTCATTGCTTCATGTTAAATTGAAACTTTAAAAAATAAATTTATAATGAAGTTACCCCGCACATAGGTGATTTTATCTAGCGTGTTATCGAAAGATAAGAAAGGATTGAATGGATAGAGAAAGGTGGGACAAACCAATATGAATGAAGAAAGAGCCATAATGACGTTACAAAACTATTGTTTATTTACGTCTGTCACAACACAACGCTACGCTAATCGTGAAGATACCAGACTCGATACATCCGAATACATAATAATACATATGTACGTAAAACTACCAACACGAGAAATGCAATCGATCACATCGCCACAACGCTCTAGATCTAGAGAGTACGTTCAAACAGTCGGAAGATAAAGAATATGATCAGTGCGCGCGACTTCTCTCTTGGTGTGTCTTCGACTTGTATTGTCTTCCTACTTCCTACAAAGCGGCTAGCTCGATCATATTCTTTTCGCTTCGACATGCCAGTGGCCCGATATCGCGTCGGTCCCGGACCCGGCAGCGCCATTTCAGAAAGGACTTTTCAATCAAACATTTTCAAAACTTCAACACAGATAGTTTCAAGGAACTTCATCCTTTACTTCTTGTTTCAATACCTTTTCAAACAAACAAAATCAATATTAGACTTAGTGTTAAACCTTTATTAGAGCTAATTTTACATCCTAGAGGCAACTATGCCCGTGGGCAGTTACAGCTAACTTATATCTAGACCCTTCGTCACATTACAATTAACACATGAACATAAAGAGCTTCTCTCGGTGAGCGCAGCAGTAGCGCAGACTACCCAGTACGGATATGGTACAGATAAATGCATAGGATACCGGTCGACAATGTTTGGGGGGTAGTGTTGTATCAAAATGCTATGCTATGCCTGAAGTTGAACTCAGCTTGGCGAACTTACTAATAACGACCTGCAAAGTCAAAGAGGGTAGTAACTATATGTTATATGGAAACATCTTGTGCTACACTAATGAGGTGACTACAATAATTCTATCCATTCATTCACAACCTTACATATTAACTTTACATACTTTTATCACAAGCAATTTTTTGGCATTCAATAGTCAAATGTATGTTGTAAGTAAATTTTTATACAATCGCTATATTCTAAATTGTTTGTAATAATTCAATTTAGTAACATAATTAATTATCGTTGAAAATTAATTAAAGTTACAATGAGGTGAATTCATTGAAAGGGTAAATTCATTGAAAGCCTCCATGGATTACGAGATTAAGTAAACTATAATACGAGCAAAGTTCGAGTAATTGTGTGAATAAATTGATAGAAAATAAACAATAGTAATCAACAACAGGGAACTTAGGATTAACTACAAAAAAGCACAGACTATAAAACAATTAAAAATATCGAAAGCCGTGAAATATACTATTTACAAAAGTAATGCTTTATTCGAGAAATCTATAATATTTGGTTTAGTAATGAAAATTATTTGTTAAATACATAAAATTGTTACTGAAATATTATTGATGTATTTTGCTATACAATATGCAATTAAGACTTAACTGAATTTAACTGAATTTGCAGGTTTTTTGACAGATGTAATGTATTGTAGATCTATTTGTAGGTGCATGCATATGATGATGCATGGGATGACAATTAATCTCATATAAATAATAATATACAGATATTTTCGTCATCAATTTAAACAATTTCTCTTTTGGGCCACAATATCTTTTACTAATCATAGCTAAATTTTATACAAAAATTAGAGTTGTCATTGTGATGAACTTTTGACAAAGATCTCCGTGGCAAAAATATGTAACATGTAAAAGCTACATAACTTTGAATAGCGGGTTCATCTATGATCTATTTTGGACATAGGCTTACGTTTCTACAAATGACATTTTATACTTCCAAAAAGTCTCTAGACACTAACAATTACAAATAACAAACAAAACAAACACTTAACCATCCAAAATAGATTCATCAACACATTGAGTGATCACGAAAATTTAAACAGTTATCAATATCTAATATGCTACGTTTGCAAATAAAAACAAAAAAATGTGTTTGCCACTATAAGTGTATTTACCACTGATACTTTTTGTTGGGCTATTACTAAACTTGAAATATAAGGTACCAAACAAGTATTTACTTGAATAGGCATGATGACAGTAACGAAGAACCACTAAAATAATGCATTTGTCTGATGAAATGGGGACAAGAGTATAAAATCGTATTTATTTTCATATTGAGAACGAAATTATAAGTTAATAAACAAAAATAAAACTACAGAATATAGCAATCCGCCATTTTAAGTTGAACACAATCTGATCAAGTTACGTCACATAGTTTGGATATAATCGACGATCACTTTACTGTTTTAAGTGCGACAATTGACACTGGTTGACAAATGGTGACGTGACGTTACAAGCAGAAGCCATGACACCACCACATGGCATTTTTTTCCTACTAAAGCTTTATTTTTGTAGTAATATGATTGTTTTTGACAATAGAAGATGTTTCCGAACAGTTTTTCAATTAGTCTTGCATATTATCTATGGAAATAAAACATGTATATACATCACCATCCCCTGATATAATAATAAGAATAAGATACAATTACAATAAAATGGATATCTCTGGTTTTATTTATTTATAACGAAGAACCATAGAAATATTTTTTTTTGTATTTTATACAATTAGTGAAACCCGTTGATAAGAAACATTATGGATAAACATACTAAAATTAAGCTTATCAAGTAAATCACATCACATCTTTGAAGAGTTTCGAGATACATTGGTATTAATTCTATTGTTGCTTTACTGAACTTTTCTCTTATTTTAATGAAACAATTCGAAAAATTAAAATTCTGTAAGTATGCAATTAGTGGGACATATTTATTATTTTAGTGAATCTAACATTTAGTCGTCCTGTCAAACGAGGTACGGTTGCATTTGTTTACTTAGTCAAACGTTTACAGGGGCAACAATTTATGCTTAATTTGATTGTAAATAGAGTGAACAACAAAGAGTATCAGTGTGTCAGTGTGTGGTGTGGGGTGGTGTGGGTAGAGTGAGGCGGTGCGCTAGTGCGCTAGTGGGCTAGTGCGCGTGGTGGGGGTGGGGGGGAGACTTACGAGGCGAGTAGGAGCGCTCGCGCTCGTAGCGCCGGCGGCGGTAGTGCGGCGAGGGCGAGCGGTGGCGGTACCCGCGGTGGTAGTAGTCGCGCTCGCGGTAGCCTCCGCCGCCGCCGCGGTAGTAGTAGTCGCTGCGACCAAACAATCTCTTTATATTTGTGTTACTACACTAGTCATATAAATACATATATACACTTTCTTTGTAAATACATATACTGCCTCGGTGGCGCAATGGTAATGAATGCGACTGCCGTGCTCGAGGTTTCGGGTTCATTCCTGGGACCGAATGTTTGTGTGATCTACAAATATTTGTTTAGGAGTCTGGCTGCTTTCTATGTATAATGTATGTATTTACAAAAAAAGTAATATGTATTTTTTTCAGCTGTCTACCATAACAAGCTCTACTTAGCTTGGGACTAGATGGCGTTGTGTTAGATGTCCAGAATATTTATTTATTTAATTTTTTATGCATAGAAAAAACCCAAACTCCGAAACAATTATTAGTAATTCATACAAAAACTTAATCCGACCCGGGAACCAAAACTAGAGACCTAAGCACAGTAGTCGCATACGCTAGCAGTGCGCCAACGAGGCAGTCAAATCGCTGTAAATATATATATATATATATATATATATATATACAATTAGGTTAAACGCTGCGTTATATATTCCCAAGTACAACAAATGTGTGAGAACCAACTAAGGGTCAGCGCCGACGGACGGAGTGGCGGCGAAGAGACGTATTCAGTGATGATTTAAATTCATGTATTTGATATGCAACGAAATAAAATAACAGTGACAGACGATTGGTTTTATTTCCTTGCATCAAATACAATTGTATTACTAAAAGAGCCAATGACAAGGAACAATAGCATAGAGCAAGGAAACGAACATACGCATGCTTACGTATGTATACACGGTACATTTACCAAAATATCTTTTTTTTTCCTATTTCCTACTATTTATTCCTATACATAATTTATGTCCGTCTGTTTAATCCGGCTAATCTCTGGAAGGACTTCACTCCACGGCGTTACTCAAAGTTGTAAAGGTACAAAAAGAACCGCGGGTAACACCGCGGGACTCGGCTAGTATTGCATATAGAAATATCAATGTTTATGTATGTATAAATGAACTTACTCTCTGTCTCGTCCACGTCTGTCGTATCCGTTGTCTCCTCTGCTAACACTGCTTAAAGGTAAAGAAAAAGAAAACAATTTGAGCCACCATTACTTACGATTATTGAAATCAAATACGCAATTCTTATTTTAGTATACAAACAGGCCTTTAGTAAGTCGACTAATTCTTTAGTCGATCCACTCTAAATCTGTTTAGTTTGATCTACCAACACCTAGGCATCACTCGCAATAAATAATTGCGCGTGAATTTCTAATGCTGGATAGTTCTAGTTATTAACACAATATTAGTCAAATAGACATTATGTACTATATTTAACGTTTCTCTAACTTTTAAACTACTGATACTAAACTAATGACTGGCCGTCGTCTCAATGCGACAGGCCAGTACAACCTGCTTAAAACGTCAGAAATTTTAAAGGTATATACTCGTAATACTAACACAAATCGTCAGCGTTTCAATTCCCAAACATCGGCACAAAATAAAAATATTGATATTAATTTACATTAGAAATATATGCAGTATCGCCTTATTTAATTTATTTTTCTTTGCTCAATTATTTTTAATGAAGAAAATATTAAAATTTAAAAACCGTGACCACAATATTATGGTACGATGCTGATAATATTCTAATACAATTTCGATTTGTTTCGGAACTATAACCAACATCGAGTTTTACTACAAATGTATGTAACCCTACATATTGTAAGTCAAAAACGTTTTTTTTACTTTAAGCAACGGTTGTTTTATTTTAAACTTTAAACTTAAAACCCTAATAGTTCAAAATAACAACCGCAATAGAATTAAATATAAATGATTACACCCAGACACAGGACAAATGATCGTGGTTATCATAGTATATTTGTCTTAAGCGGTATTGAACTTATCACCTTTGGGTAGGCAGACCGACAAGCCAGTCTAGACAAATTAGATTTCAACACATCGCATAGGACATTTTCAATAGTATAAAGTTGTAGTCATTTGATACTTACGTAGGTTTGCCCATATAAATTCCGGGGGTTGGCGTGTGAGCGCGTTGTGTAATAGAGAAGTCTACGCGAATGCGGCGTCCATCAATCTCCATACCGGTGCATTCGTTCTTTGCCACTTTAGCATCCTCTTGATGCTCGAAATACACGAAGCAGAAGCCTCGAGAGCGGCCAGTCTGAAATAGAAAAAAATCAAATGTAGGACGGACACACCATGTAACATGTACATCTAATTTCTTAATGCCTTAATTTAAAGATCTATTCAGTTACTTAAATATTATAAATTCGAAAGTACCTATCTGTTACGCTTTCACGGCTAAGCCGCTGCATCGATTTTAATGTTAGGCTTTGTCTTTGAGGAAGGATATAGGATTCTATTTACCACGATAGCCGACATACACGCGAGCGGAGTCATGCTCAAAAGTTAGTTCTTAATAAATAATAAAATAAATGCTTATTATTATTTTAAATCTTTTCAGACATTTTTACATGTCGGATTTTACACGTTGTTAAGTCCTAATAAAAGGAAAGGATTCTAATAATAATATCAGAAATACATTTAATACCACATAAAACAAAAAGGCCTTGCAGTAAGGTGTATAAAAACCCGGTGTATTTGCCCATAAAATTCTATGTATGTGTACAATCGTAAACAGGCTTACTGTAAACGTTATCAGCAAACGTTTAATTTAATGCTATTTCATGTGTACTTGCGTATCGGCCACGACTCTGATGTTAAAAATGATATTTAAGTGTGACAATTATAACACAGGTATCTCTAGCAACGAACATTCGATATATTCAGATGCAAAAAGTTTATAATAAATTTAAAATTACCAAATGTAGAGAACAAAGCAGTTTAGTTCAATATACTTAAATATTTAACCAGCTTTTCACTCACGTAAAATTAATCTTTTGTATTAGTAAATTACACGTGGTTATTTTGTCCAGGCATTCGTCCATTTCTGTACACCTCAGTTAATTGATTTATAGATTTACACATACATTACGTTTTAATACATATTACATTTACCGAGTATTTTACATTTATATAAATACAGGTGGTGCACATCTTTATTTCATTTTAAGTTGTTACATTTCAAACAAAACTAGGTTACACCCTATAGTTTTGTTTGACAACTCTTCTGTTACTTTTATTTTAATACTAGCTGAACCCCGCGGTGCTACCCGCGGTACGATGATAACTGCGGGCAACGCCGCGAGGCGAAGCTATATCTTTATAAATAGTAGCCTATGTGTTATTCTGATGTATAAGCTATATTGTGGTAAAGTTTCATTCAAATCCATTCAGTAGTTTTTACGTGAAAGAGTAACAAACATCCATACATACATACATCCATACTTACAAACTTTCGCCTTTATAATAGTAGTAGGATTTAACGCATAAGTGTTAAGGAAATGTTCAGAAATTCTTACCTTGGCATCAATTACAACTTGTACTTTATCAACGGGGCCATATTTAGAGAAGATTTGGTTAATTTGTTGCTCTGTAGTGTACAAGCTCAGACCGAAGACGCCGAGACATCTCGACGGAGTTGGGTTTTCCTGTCAACAATAGAAACACATATTCTATTTGGTTGTCCAGTAAGCAACAACTGGACAACAAAACAAGGATTTCATGTTTTAAAGCCACCATGAGACACTTAAAAAACATTACATGTATATTACTCATTTTAAAGATAATTTTGTAGACTAAATAAAGATTTATTCATGACACGTTTCATTTCCTTGTGAAACTTTTACATTTAATGTTCCGTAACTCAATAAACATTTTAATTACATTATTCATAGTATTTTATCGGAAAGTAATAAGTTTAATTCATATCGAACTAATATACATATAAATGTTAATGTAACTTGTTGGTGGGTGCTCACAATGTAATTTGTAGATTATTTTCTTGTACATACTAGGTACCTTACAAGCTGATTCATTGTCTCACATTAAAAAACAAACAATTTCCGCATGCATAGTTCAGCAATCTAAGAACCGCCACCTGAATAAGGTCATTGCAATAACCCTATATATATATCCCAGTTTATAGAAATCTCGGGTTTTAAAGGCACTAAAAGTAAAATCTTATTTTCAGTGTTGAAAATTATATGAACAAGATAACAAGAGTCTATGTTTTAATATTTCTCTAGTCTCTTGGTGGTATACTAAGTATTTTAGATTAGACTTTAGTATCAGGCTGAAGACGTGACTGAGTGTACTTTAAATTACTTGTACGATTTATAAAAGTAATAACAAGCAACAAATGAAACTGTAGCCCTTTTTAGAAGAAAATTATAATATTTAAAATAAGTGTGTATGAACTGTTTAGACATTCCAGGGCTCTTTAAAAAAAAGCAGTAAAAAGCAGTGATACCCTTGTGGCCAGGATATCAAACCAGTAACTCCCTTACCACTGTCGACCCACACCTGGTTTAAGCACTTAATTATAACATTCAAAGTAATGTATATTACATTACTATTGATTAAATACAATGTAGTTCATACAATTATCTCTCCTGTGCGGTGATTGACTCCGCGCCTTGTTTCTGGCTGCAACAAGTATAAAATAAACATTGTGACGTTTAAATGACATAACCTGCAACTTACAAATCAATTTCACTGCACGTGTATAAAAAGCATATAATAACGCGTTTTTGTAAACGGAAATGTTTGATAAAAAAACCAATACATTCAGTTGCTACTTGATTTAGAGTTTCTAAATCGTTCAAAACTTTTCTATTGGTAGTTCATATTTAAATTATTTTAACATATTTAACCGCCTCAAACTTCCATATTGTTTTGCTAGTCAGAGTTATAAAATTAATATTTTGGATGAATTTCTGACTATTTCAATAGATTTTTGTTCACAATACTCCTAATTCCCCAAATGACAGGATTTTTAATATACCAATCGATAAGTTCTCGATTTGAAATGGCAATTTACTGTAATTATGAAAAAAATAATTTTAATTACAGTATTTTATTATACATATAGGAAGTATTGTGCAGTTTGAGCATAAACAAAAATAAGTTTAATAGAGATCCAAGACATATTGATTGAATTGATAAAACATTACATATTATGGTATTGGGCATTCAGGGAATTGGTTGTTATGAACCAGTCTTCAGAAGCAGATATATGGCCCTTCACAGTACTAATCGATCAGAGGTTCAACCTTATAACTTCATTAGTGTATGTAGTCCCGACCGATCGTCCATATATATATTATTTCATTAATAAATTGATCACTAAAGCTATTATAACTTCGGAAGTCTAGCAAAGGTTAATACGATAGCTATGGACGTTCGAGAGGGTTCAAAGAAAGACTGGGTGGGCACTTATGTAAATTAACACAATAATCATAATGGTATTCACATAAACATCGCTCACCCTGTCACCAACATGGCGGCGCCGCGAAGACATGGGGCTGTGAGAATGCGAGCGGCGGTACGAGCCGCGGGGCGAGTACGAGCGGCTACGGCTGCGGGAGTACCGCGAGGCGCGGTAGCCGCGACGCGGTGATCCCGAGCGTGACCGCGTTCTGGAAAAAAACATTTCATATAAATATACAATTTTACGTCATTTTCACTTACTTTATAGAGGAGCAAAAAGCGTCAGCAACATAATAAGGCTGTTTGATGAAGTGCGCGTTTCTCGAATGCGCATGGGAAACAAACATGGTCTTGCTATGACAACAAACAGCAAGGGGTTGTAAGATTAGACTACATTCAAATAACGTAAGCCTGTTTGATTCTTTTTTAGTGTTAGGCAAGCGCTTATAGTGTATTTCTTGTATCTATTTCACATTTTAATTTTTTGCGTTAAATGTATACAATGAAATGAAGTATCAAAGAAACCATGCTGTCTGAAAACTGATTTACGGAGTCTTGTGAAAAATTAAACTACGATTGTAAAGAGCTTGTGTGAATTTAATGTATGCAATAAATTTCAAAATGAGGATGTATTTCTGTGCCGATATAGAATTACTTTGGAGAATAGTATGTATTCTTAAAAACCTTTAAGGTTTTATAAATAAGGTTCAAGTTGTTTTAAGCTCATGTTGATACGGCCTCGGTCCCATGTTTAATGTAAAAAAAAAAGAGCAAATACTACTTAGCGTGATATATTATGTAATGAGAATGGCATAATACTATTCCGGCTTACATTGCAATGTTGCTTACACCTACCTACCTACCATCATTACAACACGAACAGGACGTTAACACAAACGAAAATATATTTATGTATTACTTATTAGGGCTATTATCAATGGGAGCTTCCTATTATTATGCACAATATGAAACTGTGGTATTAAATCCACGTGATGGCTGTCGAGCTCTATTAAACAGGCTAAGTAATGTTGTGTTGTTTGTGTTTTTTACGTAAAAAGCTGACAGTTTTTAATATTTTCTGAGCTATAGATAGCTTCTTATTTTTAATAGCTTGTACGTATCGTAACTAGCTACTGTCAATTGCCTTAATTCCATGAATTTTGAAAGTTTGATTCCTGGAGAACGATTTTGATATGAAGATCTTGTAATACTAATACCCGTTGCTATTACGGGCTACCGCAAATGGTTATTGCGGGACACAAAACAAACCATCACGTTAAACGGCTCGGCAAAAAGATTTCATTAGTTTTTCATTGTGTGGTCTTAGTCGACTGTTTCCGGACAGAAATGAGGTAATAGTTTGTTTTTTTTAGACATTAAAGGTTTGGTTTGAGTGTCATATATGTCGTAACATAATATTAAGTCGCTTCCGAGGTCTGTTCGCTTAGTTTTCAGCAATAGGTAGTGATTCAAGAGAAAGGGTAGAGGAAATTCGAGAATTTCAAGATTTTTGTTCGAAGCAGGTTTTGTAGTTGTTAGTAAACGATAATAATTCCGATGATGTTGCGTTGTCAAGGACAACATTCGCATTGATAGTGATTCCAATAATTCGCTCATGGAATAGCAATCGTTATTCTACCAGCCTTACCAGCATTGTTCGTCATAAGGTGACATGCTTACTTCATTGTGTTACAATGCTTTGGATTGTTGTATAAAACTTACGATTTCGTGAAATTACTCGTAATTCCCGATGCAATATCTTCAACCGACTGCGTCAAACAAAAGGAACGGTTACGAAAACTGGTAAGTATATTCCTAGTGAGATTATATTTTTTTAATATAATTTATTTATTAATTTCGTGTGATTAAGTGAACAGAGATATCCAATCTATATGGTTGTATTCTTTGCTAAGGTTTTCAGGAAATTAAGACTTGAAAAGCTTTAACAAACTGTAATAATGTATCTTATGAACTAATAAAAAGGCAACCCATATTTGCATTATATCTGTATCATGAAATAAAACATACAATTTATCAATAGTATGTAAGTATAGCACATAGCACGGAGAACCGATGGCCGATGGGGCAGAAAGGTTCTGGAGTGGAGACCACGTGACGGCAAACGCAGCGTAGGAAGACCTCCCGCGAGGTGGACGGACGACCTGGTTAAGATCGCAGGGACTCGTTGGATGCGGGCCGCTAACGACCGGTCAATGTGGAGATCATTGGGGGAGGCCTACGTTCAGCAGTGGACTTCTTGCGGATGATATGATGATGTAAGTATTTAGAAATATACACATGTTTATCATCAGTTTGGTTACCATAATTCAGACTGTCTAGTTTGAGATCAAACAATTGTGAAGTTGAAGAGTAAAATAATTTACAAAAACATATTTTATACGAAAATAAAAGATTAATCCAAAGAAAATATTCGAATATATTTTGTCATGAGTAAATAGCTATCGGGCACTATTGATTAAATTTGTTGTTGTTATCTATACTAACATTATAAAGAGGAAAGATTTGTACCTATTTTTGTATGTTTGTAATGAATAGGCTCAAAAACTACTGGACCGATTTTAAAAATTCTTTCACCATTCGAAAGCTACATTATCCACGAGTAATATAGGCTATATTTTATTTTGGAAAAAAAATAGGGTTCCATAAGATATTTGGGTTTTTCGGACACAAGGTGTAAAAATCAACCAGAAAAGATACTTATTTTGTGAAAATTTTCATGCTACGGGCTATATAAGGCGCAAACGAGGTTGCGTGGGACAGCTATGTTTTAAATACAACGTGTATTTAGTATCAGCATTGCACCCGTGCGAAGCCGGGGCGGGTCGCTAGTCAATTATAAAACAGTTCCAAGCTAGTTTTTATTGCCGATGGTTGGTAAAAAAAACATTAATTTCATTTGAAAAATTAGTAATTATTCTTTAGAATATATATAGTGGAGATAGGACTGTACTGTTAATCAGTAGTATCAATCAGTACTTATAATTAGCATCTAATAGCCCACATCTGGGTAAAGGCTTCTACTTATAAGGTGGTTTTGACCACAGTGGCCAGTTGAGTTAAAGTTAAAGATAGATGATTTATTTGTCTAAACATTAGTGTACAATTTGGTGTTAGAACCCGTCGGAAATATCTGCGAACCTGG
Organism: Spilarctia lutea; assembly: GCA_916048165.1. NCBI lineage: Eukaryota > Metazoa > Arthropoda > Insecta > Lepidoptera > Erebidae > Spilarctia > Spilarctia lutea. The sequence goes on from OU696480.1 coordinate 2,486,357, forward strand.
CTTGACGTCATGCAAACTAGAGAGTTAATATTTCAATGAACAACTAAACAAGAATGAGATTACGAAAGCAAGAATAATATACGCAATGGCGCTTGCGTTGGCAACGGTACTAGATAGGCGAAGGCGGGGCGATGCGTGGGGAAGCGAGAGGTGAAGCGCATTCCGGCCGGATGCGCAGATATTGCCGACGTGTTATAAGTTTCAACAAGTTTTATCAAATGTAGACATGCAAATTATTGGATTAGTATTAATATGTAATGTTATACATGTGATTGATTCAACTTAACCTTCTTTTTGCTGAACATGACCATGTGTTTACTCAAAAAAACCTTCTAATTATAATAGGAAGAAACTATTAAGAAGAAGCAATGTTGTGTGAATTTTGATAAAGTTAATTATTGTTCACAATGAGTAGGAAGCTACTAAGTTCAAGTTCCAAGGTGACAGTTGTGAATGTCAGCAATCAGCATATTGTGGTATCATAATGTACATTATAAATATATAGAGTGTATATTTAGTAAATGAAAAATAAGTAAAAAGTTTTCAAAGCAAGTGATATATCTCGTATATAAATTTGTATTATTCATGTTTTAGTGTATGTGCGTGACTGTCGTGTAACATTGTGATCATTTAAATATTGTTTTATTTAAGTATATGCATGTATATTAAAACTATACTACATTATGTTTTATTCATTACTAGTTGTGCCTGCTACTTCATACATATGACATTAATATTTTGTATTTTCAAGTTTTTTTTAATTTTTACCGTTCAAACCTTCCCTGGACTATGACAAATATTTCAAAACCAAAATCAGTTAATTCGGCCCAGCCATTGTTAGGGAGACAAATGAACAGCAATTGATTTTTATATAGAATTTTCTTTGTACCTCAATTTTGTGGATTAAATAATCAGAAAATATGGTTGTTTAGCTTTTAAATTCATAACAAACTTGAATAAATTTGTTTATTTACAATAAAACTAGTCTTGCCACATTTTTGTAAAATCAAAGATAAAATAAACAACATTTTCAATTCAACAAGTTCTTGCTAACTAATGTGGTTTGAATATGTAAAAAAAAACAAGTCAATATTATGTTTTTCACATACTATACTAGAGTATGACATTTTATACTGACTTGATGAATGTATGTTGTTACGATATCACACAAAAACTACTTAACCAATCATCACAAAACTTTATACACATATTCTTGCAGTTACTAGAACTAACACAGGATATTTTTTTAAATGCAAGCGAAGCCGCGGGCGAAAGCTAGTCTGTTATATTAATACATGAAGCAAAACATGCTCCCCTGTGGGAGAGCCACGCTTCGGCATGAATGGGCTTGCTCAATCGAAGTTATATCACTACTTCACAGAAAACCGGTGTGAAATAGTATTTGCGTTGTGTTTCACCGAGTGAGGATACTGGAGGTCTATATCCTCAAACCCTTCCCCGCTTAGGGATGGTCAACTCGAGTAACTAACTCGAGTTAACTCGAGTTGGACGTAACTCGAATCCACTCGAGTTGAATTCTCTCTAACTCGAGTTCGAAAACCGAATGGAACCGAAACCGACATGGAGAGAAGTTTGCCGATCATTTGAGACTATATTCATTCATTCATAACAAACAAACAAGTGTCATCACATGTAGATTTGAGGTTATCTTTAAAGTGCCGGTTATTATTTTAGTTTTTGCGTGTTACGCGTTGTTATGTTTTTGAAAAATGCCGGGTCCTAAAAGAAAATCTTTAGTTTGGGATGTATTCGAATCGCCAGTGAGTGGACGTGTTACGTGTAAACAGTGTTCACTCTGAACATTCAAATATAGTGGAAATACGGCCACATTATTAAACCACATTAAAAGAAAAGCATCCTACCAATGTTGCCATCGAGGAAAGTCATTGTTCATCATCAACAAATGAAAGTAATACGAGTACTTCGGTCGATCTCGATTCATCTTCATCGCAGTTACTGGTATCGACAACCACATTGAATGTTGACCCTCCTCAAAAAAGGTTAGGGCACACCCAAACCCGTCTTGCTGTGCCAAAAAAAATAACGCAAAATTCTGGTGATAACGCTTTAATTAATCTGAATAATATAAAAAATAAAGAATTGAAACAGATAAAAATATAATTTATCTGTTCCAATTTTTTAAACTATTAATGCAAAGCTGAGGGAATAAATTAGTAAAAACTCAAAAAATCATCAACTTGTCCATCCAGTTAACTCGAGTTACGTAACTCGAGTTCAACCCGAGTTACGTGGATTTTAACTCGGGTTAAATCGAGTTTAGTTTTTTCCGAGTTGGCACATCACTATCCCCGCTCCCCCATCCCCCAAAGTATGGCAACACACTTGTGACGCCTTTGGTTTCGCAGATGTCCATGCAAACGAAGGAGTGTAATATATGGCAGAGCTACACAGTTTATATAAAGGACTGCTGCAGCTAAATATTGAATTATGGTTGAATTTCAACCACTAATTACACTGAATTTTATAACTGAAACCATTAAACTTATAACCCATCGGTAGCAAAGGCCAACTGTTGATATAATAGCTGCAAATTTATTCTTTAATCAATATTTAGTTTATGAATAATTCAGTCTTTCAGCAATAAAAACATTTTTGTCTTAATGTTTTAGTATATAGATTAAAAAATAATTAAATCATGAATGACATCAACAAATGCCATGTCAATAGAAATCCAAATCAAAATAAGAGAATCATGTGGTGTTTTTAAATAAAAACTCCTCTGTATGATAAGTAATAATAATAAAGTGTGAGAAAAATTTAAAAGGTTTTTGTGATAAAACTTAATTTAGATTGTTTTATTTTCTTCTAAATATTTTACAGTAAGAGGGTTGACTTTAAGTCTACTCTGATATGGTTCGACTATGATTTTCTACACTGAGTGTCTATCATCACACCTCCATAACCCAAGTACCAAGTGATATTCAAAATATAATGAAAGACTGGTTTCCATACTTTTTAAGGCTCCAACAAGTTGTAGCAATTTTTTTATGGTATAGTGCCCAATACTAGAGATGTCACAAGTGCGTAGCCGCCCTTTTAAGATCATATGGCAAAAATTAAACTACACAAGAAAATTTAAAAGGTAAAATTCATACGTAATATGATAAGCTTTAATTAATGATTTGTAATGTTGCTCGTAATGATTAGGCTGTGCATAAATAATGGTATTTTGAATGCCAACTCATGAAACAAACGATTACTAATTAGTTCATTTATCACCATATTACATGGAAGTGATAAATTATGTGCTTAATAGTAAATTTATGCAGACTACTTTTATCAAATTTCAAGCCAAAACTCTGCAATTATGAATAAATGAACATGCGATGTTATCTCGGCACGTATTGATAAAACTGTTGCTACGATATTCTATATGTCGGAACTATGAATACAAACATTGATTAAACAATGTTATGGTGAGAACACAAACCAGTTTGATTAGCAAAAATTACTACGGTGTAAACCGTCATCGTCAATGCTGTTTATGTTTAGCGAAACATCATTGCGCAATACGGAACCGATACCCTTGAAAGCGAGGTTATAATAGAAGACAAAACTATTACTTCAAATAGATAAAATGCTACATCATTAACGGCACACAAAAAACAAATAAACTTCAAAAAAAACATTCTAAAAGCTAAACTTACGGGCTCCTGTATTTCCTGCTAGAAGCTTTTGGCGGGGGCGGCGTCCGAGACCGGCTTCTGCTGTGACCTCGCGACATGGCAGTGGGCTTTGGTGCCGGCTCCCGAGACCCGTTGCGAGTCCTAGAGCGACTCCTCTGTAATTGCCCAAGCAAACAATTCAACTATAAATTTAGAACAAACGGCAATAAAATAAAACACACGCGGCGGGAATGCTACTCGAGACGTGGTGAACAATGTTTAAATATAGTACCTCTCGATCCGACATGATGTTGGACGTGATGAAACAGGTCAGTAAAGAAATTAAAACAAACACAATCTATGACAGTGCTTCTCTAAGTTAAAATTAAATTTGGCGAGCACACCGCGATGGCGCTCAGCAAGAAACGAAAAATAAAATGGCGTGACCGTGGCGTAGTCGGTAGTGTGTAGATGCCTAGGGATGTTAAAAAAAAATCGATTTTAATTTACATCGATTATTATTTTGTTTTGGATTGATTATTTATAATCGATTTTCGGAGTTATAGTAATCGATTTTTTTACAAATGATTATATAAATTACGGGTTAAAATCGATTTTCGTAAACAGTGCCATCTATGGCGACGGCTGAAAAAACACTTGAAATAAGTTTCAATTTTATAAATAGCTCCTTCTATACGGCGGATGAAAAAACTCGAAGGCAATAATACTTACAAGTTGATTGAATAAAAAACAGCGCCATCTGTATGTAGGTATGTATGCTGTAATATATTTTCAGTGTGGCATCATAATAGTCGTTGATAACATAAATATTAGACGTTTTTATTACATAAATTAAACCATTAAAATAATCGTTTTGGAACATAATCTATCGGATGAAGCAGAAGGTAATTACAGAGAGATGCTTTACAGCCTATTCGATTAGCTTAGGAAAAATCCCTTCGGAGCTCTTCCAGACATTGAGAGGGTCTGCCATAAGATCCGATAGCGGTGCCGCAACGTATAGGTATTTTTGACCCCTGATGGGTTAGATGCCAAGGTCATTATTTTTTTATGATGTACATGAATAGATTCACAAGTACTTTTACTCTCAGTACTGACTAAATGCTTTTATATTTCGATATGTATATTGTATATATTTGGATTTAGTATATACATGTGCATGTGTGTATGTTTGTTCATGTATATATTTTATTATTAAACGTCACTACAGTTTTAAAACACCTACACTACCCTTTATTCCGTTGATTTCTTTCTCCGGTCAATATGTCCATCCGACAGTTGCCTTGAAGAGATTGCTTTTGGCAATAAGGCATTGTACACATCTTCTTGAATTTAAAGGTAAATAATTTGTAATTGGTGTATAATAAAGTATATTCTATTCTGCCATATATCTTGTACGTCAACCGTAGTTTTGGTAAAACAGCTGATTCAGAAATAGCCGCTCCCAAATTATCATCATTTTTAGTTTTCCAGTTTAAATTATTTTCTAAAGAGGGACAAATGGTCAGGAAAACACGAAATTGTGGAATGAGCTGTCGCCTGCGGTGTTCCCGGATCAATACGACCTTCAAACCTTCAAGAAAAGAGCGTACTCCTTCCTAAAGGGCCGGCAACGCACTTGTGACGCCTCTGGTGTTGCGGGTGTCCATGGGCTGCGGTAATGGCTTACGATCAGGCAATACCTAACTGTATTCTAAGAAAGAGACTCAAATTATTGTTTTAAACGGCTTACCTGAAAATTTAAGATAAAATTATTCTAATCAAATATAAAATTTTGCCGTTTAGCTTTTTCACTTATCGCTTCATTTTAATATTACTCTCACGCAAAACTGGACTAAATCTTATATTAGTGCTTAATTCGTCGTTTGATTGTTTAAACTTATAAAATAACGTAAGATTTGTTTTAGATTTTAGTTTTAGAAACCACAACGTATTTGTTATTTTTTTTTAATTATCGTTTAAGTTATTTTAATACTAGTCCAATGTAAAATAAGGACTGGATATTAATACGAAAAATTGTTTTAATTTTTTATTGTTTAAAGTTAAAGATTAAGGAAAGATTTGTTATATATTTTACTTTTTGAGACCATAACTTAATCGTTTAGTTTTTAATTATCGTTTTAAGTATTTAATTTTTAAACTGGTCTTAAGTAAAATAATACTGTACATTTGATTTTCAGTTTTTGAGGCCATAAGGTTATTATTTTGTTGGAATGCTCATAATTTCCTTTCTATTTTAATAAAAGGTTTAATGGTGCTGAAAATTTGCATCAAAAATGATATTTGGTTCCAAATTCATTACGTTGGAAGATTAAAAGAACATTAGCTTTGATTTCTAGTTTTGAATTGGGATTTTTTTTATTCGTATCATTTTATTTGATTTTTAATCTGATTAATTGATATTATTTAGGTTTATTATTGGAATATAAAAAGCATGTGGATTTTTAAATAAAAGAAAAAATCGATTATTTCGCAGAAATCGATTAATTATTTTTTATTAAAATAGATTTTTGACAAATCGATAAACAATGGAATAAATAAAAATCGATTTTTATTTAATTGATTCTTTTTCATTAATCTCCATCCCTAGTGTTGCCCTCAAAATCACACATTTACACAAGAGTTAAAAAGTGTTGCCAATAGTTAAACTAACTCACTACTAGATTCAACTTTTAAAACCACCAGAAAACCACTAACAAATTTGGAACTACATTAAAAATACACTATCTGTAGGTAAATCAACATAAAATTAACTCAGTAAGAACTATTCCAAATTAATCCAAACAAAAATCGTCCATTTCATATTGATATGACTCTTTGATACCGAATTTGTTTGACAACAGCTTCTGGAATTTTGTAATCATTGCAGCATTTTCCTTCGTACTCTCAATATAGCAAATAATTCCTTAAATCTTGATTCTCCTTGAGCATCTTTAAAATGCAATACTACCATCCAAAATTTTCATTCGTCATTCTCTCTTACATCCGGAGAAGTAAATATGGATATTTAAAAACATGGGGGAAATTAGTGGCTGAGTGATCGTAGTTATATTAAGAAAAACTAAATTTTTAAAACCACTTGAAAAATCCACCAGCCTCTAAAATAATTATTTTGACAACTAAATAAATAAAGGATTGAAACCACCAGTTTTAGTGGAAAATCTACTGAGTACTCGAGACACTTTGTGTTCGATACTTTCACTCAATGAATACTTTTGGACAGGTATCGTATCTATCCAAAAATTAAGTTCTAAAGGGTAGTCTTTAAAATCTGCGACTTTATAGTCCGACCTGTCACTTAAAAAAAGGAAAAAACACCATTAAATAATTGGGCTACTGTTATTAATACTATACTTTAGAGATTTTTTAATGATTAAGATACTTTTTTCGATACTATTCATGAGATCAGTTTCGATACTTTCTATTCGATGTCGTGTCCCTAACTCCTATAGACTGGTTTAGTTGATAAATTAGGTGTGGATGCGTTAAGTTTTAGTTGATTTTTGATACGTTCAGTAATCAAGTGTGCACAATTTATCATAGTTTTATGAACGATCTTGATAATGTCAGTTCAGATGTCAACTCACGATTTCCACATCACATTTGGCTGGCAAATGTGGTTTCGATTGCTCATTAATTAAATTCATTTATTTTTCGCGGAAATATGACTGACAACGAAGTACAAAACGATCCCACTGGGGATCAGCCTCAAGAAAAGACTGCTAAGCAACTTAAAAAGGAAGCAGAGAAAGCTGCTAAATTAGAAAAATTGAAAGCTAAATTAGAAAAAAAGAGCGCTGCACCATCTGTGCAAAAAGATAAACCGGAGGTAAGCTTCTGTCTATGAAGAAGAAGATAACATAACCTGACTTTATCTCACTGCTCTCTATAATATAAAGGCCCTCGACTATTAATTTGTATTACTGTCAATATTACATTGTTCTAAGGTTAATCTAGTGCTTGTTCAAGTGAAAGTAATCCTGCAATTCCAATTTAACTCGTTGCATTATGAATATAAAAGTACTTTTGCATTAAAAAATAAACTACATATAAATACTTTCTGTCTATGAAATAATCAAAAAGGTATATCAATAAACCCTTTAGTAAGAAGAAAAGACAAAATTTCCTATTTAAGATTATTTCTTTGATGATAAGATCAGAATTGTATCTTAGTTTTACCCATAGAATAGAATAGAATAATAGAATAAACTTTATTGTACACCAATTGATAGACTTATATATAGGAATTTAATAATGTAATAACCATGTATAAATGGTGGCCTTATCGCTGAAAAGCAATTTCTTCCAGGCAACCTTTGGATGAACAAATCAACTGTAGAAACACAAATTATAGGGAGTTTTGGTGTTTAAAAATAAATACGAAATAATTCAGATAAAATTACCCTTCCAAATGACCCTCCCAGACCAAAGTAACCTAGTGAGATGGGGGAAAGCATCTGAAAAATCTTGCTATACGTGTGGTGAGGCAGTAGGTACTGCTAGGCACTTACTGGCAGGTTGCAGGGTGCTGCTTGATAGGGGTTATTACTCACGCCGACACGATAGAGTACTAGAAATCATACGTGAAGCAGTCTTTCAGTAGCTTGAGCCCAAAAAGGATTTACTACAAATAAACGAGAAATTAACTTTATAAAGGATGGCTCAACTACCAAATCTAAAAGAAAGCCTTTCTCAATCCTAGGTACTGCACCTGACTGGACTATTTTGATGGATACGTATGATAAGCACTATAAAATCCCAGAGGATGTTGGTGTTTCATCATCCAGACCGGACATATTCCTTTTCTCTAGACAAATTAAACACATAATATTAGTAGAGCTTACTGTTCCATGGGAAACTAATATTCCTAAAGACCATAGAATAAAATTAAATAAATATTATGATCTAACAACTGAACTTAACAAAAATGGCTATGTGGTTAATTTATACGCGGTAGAAGTGGGAGCGAGAGGTATACCAGCTAAATCTCTCTATAACCTTTTGAAAGACCTTGGCCTGTCGAGATCTGCAGTAAGTTCTATTTTAGAATGAGTATCCAAGGCTGCACTAACAGGTTCCTACCAAATTTGGCTAGGTAGGGCGGGAAACTCGAGCAGTGAAGGTGACCGTTGATGCGTATCTTAAAGGGGGCCTCCTTAAACCTACACCTAGGTCGTAAGTCCTGGGAACTGCTTTGAGTTTCTCCCTCTGCCACACGATGGACCCGGCACCCGCATGGTGAATCCATGGAGTGCTAAGAAGTTTGTCTCTAAATAGAAATATAGGGATTTTATTACACATGAATACAAACAAATAAAAACCACCAGTCCCACCCATAGTCAGTGTTCAAGCAATTCTTTCATGTCTTGTTGTCAAAAAGTAAGGTTTAACTGGAGTCCGTAAATGTGTTTTGTCTTTGTGTTATCCATGATATTTAATTCTCATGTCATATTGTTGCTTACTACAAACTTCGAAACCGTTTTTTTTTTCGCTCACCCATTCTTGTTAAACTTCTTTTTTCGTCCGTGTGGAAATCACCTCAGATACCACCTACTGCTAAAACCGCACACCATCTTGGGTACCAGGAGCCATTCTTGTTACCCTAATATAAATATATACATAACATATGTGTAAATTATTAATTAGAAAAACAATCTAATATTATACAACTTATAAGAAGAACAACGAGATATTTTGTCAACTTTTGTAATCATTGTGTGTGCTCTATTTTAGAAAAAAGTTAAAGAAGCAAAAGAGAGTGCTGTGTATACCGCAGCAACAACTCCCGGTGATAAAAAGGACATTGCAGGCTCTATGCCTGATGCATACAGTCCAAAATATGTTGAAGCTGCCTGGTATGCTTGGTGGGAGAAGCAGGGTTTCTTTAAACCGGAATATGGTGTAAGTGCTTTTTCCATTTATGTATGTATAGGCCTACCATTACACAATACAGATCACAATATGTCTAAATGCCAATATAGCACTTAATTGAATTGTAATTAAAAGTTGGAATCTATATTATTTTTCTTATAAAAACAATTGAAATGGTGTGTTAGGTTTTTTCTGAACAAGATCTATGTATTGGAATAAGCAACTAGCTTCACTATTTACTTGGCCTAAACATTATAATTTGTTAAATTTAAGACAAATACCATCTATTAGTTAATCAAAAGTAAAATTGAAACTCATCTTGATTGTTGTATTACTTACAGAGAAAATCTGTCCTGGAAGAAAACCCAAAAGGCAAGTTTGTAATGGTGATCCCCCCTCCAAATGTGACTGGATCATTGCATCTTGGACATGCTCTCACAAATGCTGTTGAAGATGCTATCACCAGGTGGCACAGGTAACTTTCACTTTTATTGGTACGAGATATGACTATTTAAGTACACAAATATGTAGCGTTTTAACTATTTAAAATGAATGCGATTTTTTTTGCATATACCTTTTGAATTATGTGTATATGTATTTATACAAGGTGTAAAAAGACTACTACCGAAAACTTGGGGGTTGCAATCAGACCATGATACTGAATAGGTTTAGCGAAAAAAAAAACTCAAAGAAAATGTTAATTTATCTACACATAGTAAAACATAACAGGAACCAAACTACCTAATTATCTCATTTAGAAAACCAAAAAACAAAGAAAATAAATAAAACAGTAATGTATTTTAATATCAAAACAGCTGGCCGGGTGAGTGCAATGACCGCGACAAAGCGCACGGGCGCGTTAAGTTGTACATTGCTGGCTTCTGAAATTAATAAAAATCTTGACACATTGTTTTTTCAAGCTATAATTTTTTTTAAATACAACTGTTTGTTTTTTTTGATAAGTTTTGGGGTGCTGGATCAGCCCCTTTCGTTTTCGGTAGTCGTCTTTTTACACCCTGTATATGTGTGTGAGTGTTCAAAAGTTTTAAGTTAATAACGCCACCTTTAGAGTGATAGCTTTCATACTTACCATACATATTGCTAATCAAATTACCTCAAATGCATAGAGCCCTCCAAAATTTAAATCGAAATTCTTAAAACCTATTTGAACACAGATCATACTGTTCAACTTAACATGTGGAATTTACACACACAACAGTTTGATCCGCAGTTCAGAGCTATCAGATCTCATGCCGAACTGAATGTGTTGTCTGCCCATATGTGTATTATTTACTCATCTTTAACACAGAATGAATGGCCGCACAACTCTTTGGAATCCTGGATGCGATCACGCTGGTATTGCAACACAAGTCGTAGTAGAGAAGAAATTGTGGCGAGAAGAGAAAAAAACACGGCATGAGCTTGGTAGAGAAGAGTTTATAAAGAGAGTTTGGGATTGGAAGGAACAGTGAGTATATATTGATTAACAGCTTCTAACAGGCTACTGCCAGACGTAGGCCTTACCTTGTAAAAGAGTTTTTGGTCTACAATACCGCACTAGACATGTGGTTTGGTATTGGGTTTATTTCAAACTAGCTAATCCACGCAACCTCGTTTGCGTCTTCTATTGTCCTTAGCGTGAAAATTTTCCCCCTTTTTTGAAACATTCTTCATTGGTGCTCCGCTCCTATTAGTATTAGCGTGATGATATATAATATAGCCTTCCTCAATAAATGGACTAACCAACACTGAAATAATTTTTCAAATCGGACCAGCGGTTCCTGAGATTAGCGCGTTCAAACAAACAAACTCTTCAGCTTTATAATATTAGTAGATTTATTTAAATGATACTATGCAACGAATACTATATCTACAAAACAAACATCTAAAAAAAATTCATCAATTTTTTTGTAGATATATAATTATTTTTGACAATAGGAAATTGCTCCGAACATCATCATAAAACAGTTTTTGAAAATTAGTCACCATGCCTATTACATTATATACAGTTGAAATATAATTACAGAAAAGGTGGTCGAATCTATGAACAACTTCGGTCTCTTGGGTCTTCGTACGACTGGTCTCGTGTCCGTTTCACAATGGACCCTTCCATGTGTCGGGCGGTTAACGAAGCCTTCATCCGGCTCCACGATGATGGTGACATCTACCGGGCCAACAGGCTGGTTAACTGGTCGTGTACACTGAAGAGCGCGATATCCGATATTGAAGTGGATAAAGTAGATCTTACTGGTAGAACTATGATGAGCATACCGGGCTATGAACATAAGGTAAGTTTAGTATAGTTAATTTTTTTATTATTATGACTGCCACACTAGGAATTCCCACATTAACAGTAATTCGAAATCATTTCGGACATCTAACAACTAAAATCCAACACCATCTATTCCCAAACCAAACAGAGCTTTTATTATGGGTACTAGACAACTGATATAAATACATTTAAAACTCATTTTTGTAAATACGTACATATTGTACATAGAAAACACTCAAACTCTGAAATAAATATTTGTAGATCATACAAACATTTGATCCGACTCGGGAATCGAACTTGAGACCTCAAGAACAGCAGTCACAAACGCGCAAATCAATGTAATACAAACTAAAATTACTTTTGTAGGTGGAATTTGGTGTGCTGGTCCACTTTGCGTACAAGGCTGAGGATTCTGATGAAGAAGTGATTGTGGCCACCACTCGTGTGGAGACTATTCTTGGGGATGTAGCTGTGGCTGTACATCCTAATGATGCTAGGTAATTTTGGCTTAGTAAGAAAATTACAGAAGTTAGGATATACAGAACTCATGTTTTCTATTTCCTAATGTGGTTTAGATACCACTTCTATTTTAGTAGATAAAAAAGTAAGAGACGTTTATTTAAAAAATAATTAGGTATATATTTAAAATAAAAAAAAAAATTAAAATGTCCGAAATATTTATTTAATTTATTAGTCAAGTGAATTGCTTATAATATTTCCCATTTGTCTTTAAAATGAAGATCTTGAGACAATGTTGCGGACCAAAACGAATATCGATTCTGACTCCATTAAGTCGTACTAAGTGAAATATAAAATCGACTAATATGTATAACTCGATTATATGCAACGACTAACGGACTTATACATACAGACTATTGGAAATTATAATATGTGATTTTATTTAGTTACTTATTTTACTTATGACTTTTCAGATACAAACACTTGATTGGTAAGAATCTAGTGCATCCAATCGTGAACAGGAAGCTGCCCGTTATAACTGATGAGTATGTTGACATGACTTTTGGAACTGGTAAGAACAAGTATTATTATATATGCCTTATTTTTGCCGTTTACGCATGCGTACTAGCTTGACAGATGTATTTTACGCCCACTATTAATCGACTAAATTATAGATCTCATAAGTGCAGAGGTCCAATGAAAAAATCTTACTAATAACAAAAGCTAAGAAAATAATGATTTCATGGACATTTAAAAGTCACGTTTATAAGCTCCATACATCCACCTAACCGACACTCAAATTCAAGTCTTCGGTTGCAAACAACTTACCAAATGAACTTGATAAATAAATACTTCGTGTTGATCTTCCAGTTACTCACTTTTTTCTATTCAATACCATTATTAACACAGATTGATCTAATTTCAAAATTTATTACCTACAGGTGCTGTAAAAATAACTCCTGCGCATGACCCGAATGACTACGAGATTGGCAAACGACACAATCTACCGTTCATTAATATATTGGATGATGAGGGCAAAATGTTGGACAACTGCGGACCATTCGCGGTAAATATAAACTTTGTTTAATTTTGTACATTTTGATATATCTTCTGAAGTGTAAGTGTGAGAAAGATAATATCGAGAGAGTATTTCAGTATTCGTTTATTTTTTTAATTGAAAAGTACTGTCGTTTCAATACTAAAGAAAATATACCAGCTTGCTATTTGTGAAAACGAATATAAACTAAACGGAACTTTTATTGTTGATTGTAGTTCGGCTTGACTTCACTAGATGGCGCAAAAATACATTTAGATGTGATGTTGCCACGGTTATAAAAAATAAATAGTGAAATACATATTATCATGTAACAACTATTTAGTAAATATTGAGTATTAACATATTTTTATCCACAGGGTATGAAACGCTTCGATGTCCGTCGTGAAATTATCAAAAAATTAGAGGAATTGAAACTGTACAAGGAGACTAAAGAAAATCCAATGGTTGTACCCTTATGTAGCCGTTCCAAGGATGTAGTGGAGCCTCTACTCAAGCCGCAATGGTGAGTAATAATTTTATTAGTTCTCATTAGCTTATTTGGGGACAAAGAATAGACTGTGTTTTATTTTATTTTATTTTATTCGGGGAGCTTACAGCTAAATTTACAATATAAATATGATATTGTTTCTCTATATGTCAATTACAAGCTTCCAAGTGTTAAATAATAATAAAGCACACCCTGCTGGTTGATCCCAATTTGGGCAAAAGTCGCCCAAGGGCAGAGGCAGCGTTGCAAGCTGCAGGTAGTGCTCGTCGAAGAGCCACCTACCATCAAGGATCAGACCCAAATACTTCATCTCGGCCCGAACCGAATCAAACCGAGTTGACCACGATTGAAGCACCAGGGGTCGGACCGCGACGTGGCCCATGGAACAACAGAGCCTCCGTCTTTTACAGAGCTACCCTAAGCTTAGCGCCTCATTGCGCTCAAGCTCCAGAGAGACCCACCCTGGTGACCAGACGCACTGCCTCTTGAAAGTTCGCCCCCCGGGCTGTGACCAGAGTGTCATCGGCGTAACAAATTTGAGTGCACGGTTGGCCTAGTGGTTTAAGCGGTCACTACGCCGCTTGCTACTACGCCAAGTGCCGTGGGTTCAAATCCCACGTGGGACATCACTTTGTGTGATCCACAAAATGTTGTCCTGAGTCTGGGTGTTCTTTGTGTCCGTTATTTGTATGTTTGTAAAGTCCCCCGCGACACAGGATGTATATTCCTAATGAGGGAGTTGTCTTTTTAAAAAAAAAAAAAAAAAAGAGAGAGACTACCTCGACCGAAGACCCAGTCGTAACCCATGTTCCTGAGGAACATCGCACGACATGCGTCCGATGGCTAAACCCCCAACCACTTCTCCCATCCCCCAAAGGCCGGCAACGCACTTGTGACGCCTCGAGTGTTGCGGGTGTACAAGGGAGGCGATAATCGCTTACCACCAGGCAATATGTCTGCTTGTATGCCCCCCCATTAAGAAATATATATCTACTACAATATTAAATAGGTGCTGTCTACATCGCACATATTTATAGGTGTAAAGATGTATAATAGTAAATGTATTTATAGGTATATAAATTGCGACAAAATGGCTTCAGAAGCGATCAAAGCTGTTAAAACTGGTGAACTGAAGATTATTCCAGATGTTCACGAGAAGATTTGGTACCACTGGATGGAGAATATTCGCGACTGGTGCATTTCTAGGCAGTTGTGGTGGGGACACAGGATTCCGGCGTACAGGGTCACTTTGAATGAAAAAGAGGTGAGAAATATTCCTTTTGTCTTTGTGCGGATGTGAGATCTCTGCTTATTTTAATGTATACAATATCCAATATACAGGTGTAGGTAATTTGAATTTAAAAAGTTAAACATCATTTATTTTGTTATAATTTTAAGGGTTAATAAACAAAAAGGGTAAAACCATTAGGACTATAAAGAATAGTTAATTATCTGGTAGATTGAAGTTTTGGGGTTTTTAATATAAATTATGCATTGCTAATACTAATTACTAGTTAGTATAATGAAGAACATCTTTTTTGTATTTATGCTCTTGAAATGATATGAAATGATAAGCTCTAATTTGTGTATTAGTATGTTCTTATGTGATATTTATAATTGTGTGGAATTTAATTATGATTCATACATTTAGGCAAAAAATAACTCAACAAATTACATAACAACCTTATCATTACTGACAATATAATCTTTTACGGCTAAAGTAATACTAAACTAACAGAATAGAGAGAGACCAAAAGTTACTAAAGAATAAAAAATCGACTAAAATGCGACAATCGATTTTCAAATAAAAAAGGTGTTGGATGAGGCTGTGCCGCACCAGCAGTTGGTCCCGAGGCGTCGTTGGACGCGCTCGGGCCGGAAGAAGAGTCGCCATGTGCGGACGAGGGTCCGTCACTCCACAGCAGCTGAGCCTCGCCACACTACTGTATGTCGGTGGGACTATATGCGCATACACAAGCTTCTCATTCACCTTGCTGTGTTTGCATGTCTAGTGTTTTGTTGTACATTTTATTTTGATTTTTATGCCAAATTGCCAGGAAAATGGAGAATAGAGTAAAAAAACTGTATACATTAATCAGTAATCGTTGTCTTTTGTACCACTACCGTCTGATTTTTGTCTACGTATTGGAGACTGGGAATGGGAGGATAAATTCTCATACCTACCTACTAAATATCATTAAAATTGGTGGATCTGTTGCCGAGAAATGCGAAAACAAACACCGTGGCACGTGACACAAAAGATATATAGGTTTTTCTTTGTTACTTGTTGATGATGCCACATTAAATTGTACGTCGATGTTGTTGTGTGTGTGTGTCGTTGATCACATTTAAAAAATCTAATTATCATTATTTAAAAAAAAAAAAAAATAATATTTGTAGATTATTGCCTGAATGTGTTTTTTTTTATTTTTTTTTATTGAATAGTGGGCAAACGAGCAGACGTATCACCTGATGGTAAGCGATTACCGCCGCCCATGGACACCCGCAACACCAAAGGCGTCACAAGTGCGTTGCCGACCTTTGAGGGGATGGGGGGAGGGGCTGGGGTATGGGCCTCCGGTATCCTCACTCACTCGGTGAAACATAGCGCAAGCGCTATTTAACACCGGTTTTCTGTGAGGCCGTGGTATCACTCCGGTCGAGCCGAGCCATTCACGCCGAAGCATAGCTCTTCCACGATATAAATTAGTGTTAGTTATCGAATACTTTTTTATACTTATGACACTTAACATTTAATCTAAATCGCCCACAATGCATGTTGTCTGTTTATGTGCCATTTATTTGCATTCGAAGTCAACATTGCAATAGTTTGTCACGCTACAGACTGCTTGACCGCCAATATCTGTTAGTGTATATATATTTTTAGTAACGATTATATTACTAGAACAATTTAGTACCATTTAAAGAATAGGACTTCTGAACAATCACTTTTCAATCACGTAATGTCGCTAATGCGTTGGTTTGGTCGCAAGCTTATGGCATTATAGTGAAGCATAGACACTATCAGTGTGGTGACGGTATAACAATACGGAAGTATCTCCACCACCCCATGGGTTTCGTAAAGGCGCGTATCCACCGAAATTGTTGGTAATTTCAGTGTCACCAACTGTTTGCAACTCTTCAGAAAATCTCCAACTTTTGTGTCCATTGCGTCTACACCGAGTCGCTTACAAATCGCCGATCAATATTTTTTTGTTTTCAACTAAACATCTCCACAGAGCCAATAAATATCTGAAACAAGCGTATTCTTATGATGTTTATTACCGCCGAAGATAAGAAACGCGGTTCTCAACATTTGTTTACAATTTTTGTTGCCAACACAAGGAAATTACAGAAACTTGTCACCAAACAAAAGTTGGCGACACAATAGTTGCCAACTTTTGTTTGGTGGAGGCTCAACTTAAGAGTCGAGTGAGAAAGCAAACAACGCAGGACAACACTGCAAAGAGAAGAGAAACTTGAAAACCTTAAACCAGCCCATCTAACCAGGGCTGTTTAGTAAGCCAAAATCTCCTCTAATGAGATGCCTATGTTCAGCAATGGACTATAAAAAGCTATTAAAAGAGATAATAATGAAATATTGCGTTCATGTGAAATTGCTCGCTTTGCCAGCTATTTGCTTGCTGCACACGCTAATACATGTTACACAATAAAATATCACTTTGATGTAATTATCTGCATTATGAGTATAAATTATTTTTTGTTTTATGAAATGTACTCTCAAGCATTTAGTTTTGATTAACTTTAAAAATAGCCTATGTCCTTTAGCAATAATCAAAGTATATCCATTGCAAATTTCATTGAAATCGGTGCTGCGGTTTGGCCATGAAAGCGTAATAGACAGAGTTAAACCTTCGAATTTATAATACATACCAGTATGGATATATGGATATACATACCTATACCATCTGTATTTTGTATTTATTTCATACACTTTTATAAATTTTAGCTACAATTTGTTTTTACGATTTTTATTGATCGATTTAAAAATACCTAAACTGGAACTAGATTAAAAACCTTTGTAATTAGTAAACCAGCAGTAAACCAATTTAACATCTGGATTTATCTAGATCTCAGACCTCTCTAATCGGTTTCTATAACTCTTTTCTTTCGTTCTAGAATAAAGAACAAGAGCTGTGGGTATCAGCTCACACTGAAGAAGAAGCCCTAGCGAAAGCAGCTGCTAAGTACAACGTGCCAGCTGAAGATGTTACGCTACAAAGAGATGAAGACGTTCTAGACACCTGGTTCAGTTCAGGTTTGTTCCCGTTCTCCATCTTCGGGTGGCCAGATCAGACTGAAGACTTAAAGGTAACTCTATGTTTATATTTAGATTAGATTCTGATAAGCTGAGCCACGCGGCGTTACCTACGGTTGTTGTCCCTCTACAACAACAACGTCGAGTAACGCCATGGGGCGAAGCAAGTGTGTTACCAGTTATCCACCAGTGAAAAAAAAATGTTTTTTTTTGTGATTTTTGACGTAAGTACTGTGGGGGGACCAATCCCTCCAACACAACGGGAGGATCCTCCGACCAGGCGAGGTGATCATGCCTGGCAGGCCATTGCCCAACAGTTGATATATATGATAATCGACGCGATAACTTCTACTGCGCGATTCAGGATTGCTAGTTTATTCGTGTTGTACGTTGTTGCGTAGTTCAGTGTGTCTGCGGTAGATGGCGCTATATTATGTCGCTGTTGCGCTGCATGTGGAAGTCGCCACAGTACTAAAAGCTGTCAATTTAAAATTACAAACAGACACTTTAATTTAATTTCTTGGTATAGATTACGCATTATAAGCATTATATTATCTACTGCTCAGTTTCAACTTGAGTATGTGCTATGTTACCAAACGAAAGGACAGTATAACCTGCATGGCGATTTCAACTTAAGTATAGTATCATTTAACAAACGGGTTGGTATGGTATACCATACCAAGCCGTCTGACCAGCGTGGTATAGAGGCTAAAAATGCATTCCTAAGGCTAGCAATGGCGCACAGCCTCTACTGTTGATCATTGATACACATGGCACACATGGATCAGACTCGAAAGGATTGAAAGCAGGCCAGCGTAAAGCAGTTCTTTCGATGCTTTTTCATACAGTCCGTGAGGTTATCAAGCTCCAAAATTCAAAAAAGCTTGTCTCAGACCTCAGATCTGGAAAAGTCAGTCATACAAATCTAATATTTATTTAATAACAGAAAATATTTATAAATTAATCATTTCTATTGTGTTCTGATTTAAAACTGAAGAACTAACTAACGTAATCCAGTTTTGAAATTGTATTTTTTGGCAGGCATTCTATCCTGGCACTCTCCTGGAAACCGGACACGATATCCTGTTCTTCTGGGTCGCCAGGATGGTCTTCTTTGGACAACGACTGATGGGAAAACTGCCGTTCAAGTGAGTTAACCAATGACGTTGTAAACGTTTTTCTACTGAAAAAAAAAATAAAAACAATATATTTCGGACATCTAACACACATCGCCATCTAGTCCCAAGCTAAGCAGAGCTTGTGTTATGGGTACTAGACAACTGATATATGTACTTTTTTTTGTAAATACATAGAAAACACCCAAACTCCGAAACAAATATTTACAGATCATACAAACTATTGGTCCCGGGAATCGAACTCGAGACCTTAAGCACAGCAGTCGCATACGCTACCACTACGCCACCACTGCGCCACCGAGGCAGTTAGATGTCCAGTAATGGGCTATTAAATACTGTTGATGAAAATGAATTGTTGACTGCAATTTCATAGTCAGGAATTACTTCAACCTCGAGTGTAACACAGTTATACAGATATCCGCATCATTTACTCTATCATGATAAATAAATAAATAATAAATAAATGTAAAGAAATATTTCGGACATCTAACACACAACGCCATCTAGTCCCAAGCTAAGCAGAGCTTGTGTTATGGGTACTAGACAACTGATATAAATACATATATACTTTTTTTTTGTAAAAACATACATATTATACATAGAAAACACCCAAACTCCGAAACAAATATTTGTAGATCACACAAACACTTGGTCCGACCCAGGATTTGAACCCGAGACCTCAAGCACAGCAGTCGCATTCACTGCCACTGCGCCACCGAGGCAGTTAAATGATGTAATAACGAAAGAATAAGATACGGCAAACTTGAAACAAACCCTATATGATCTAGTCTCCTTGTTACGGAAAGACCTAGTCCAACAGTGGAGCACTAAAAACTGTTGGTGTGATATAGTCAAGTGTACCTAACGCCATCTATGATTAAAATATCATTACTAAATCGTTCTAAATCGCGCAAACAATATTAACTTCGCAAACAGATCGCCAACACTAATTACGTATTATTATTTCCTTCCCAGAGAGATCTACCTCCACCCCATGGTACGAGATGCCCACGGCCGCAAGATGTCCAAATCTCTGGGCAACGTAATCGACCCAGTGGACGTAGTAACTGGAGTCACTCTGGAGCAATTGCATGAACAGTTGGCGGACTCCAATCTTGACCCTAAAGAGATCGAGAAGGCCAAACAGGGGCAGAAGCAGGATTACCCTAATGGCATACCGGAATGCGGAACTGATGCTCTGAGGTAAGACAGAAATTTTATCAATACATATTGTAGTGGTTAAGGTAGTGGAACCAAAACCGCTAACTTATGTTGAGTTCGCAACCAGTGTTATAATCAACCAGTTATAAATGTGGACGACCGTAGGAATATACTGAGTAAAACAACGGGATGAATGTAAAGGATTGTATCAAAAGATGACTGATGATTTAATTTCTATAACTGAATTATATACAAAAACAACACCAGTATTTATACAAATATTAAGGAGAGAGTGAGTCAGGTAGTACGCACAAATGTAGGCGATTGACATCTCTCTCTCTCTGTTGCACGACTTACGTGGTGTAGCGTGACGACGCAATGTAAAAATATATAATAATATTATAATATTATTTTGTATGGATAAAATGTAATTGAATCCGTGACCGCTACAATATAATAAAATCGTAACTGCTCCGTGTCTGTCCTGAATATGGAAGAGAAAGTATTATAGGGGGCTTTATGAACGCAATAGAACCTAAAATAATATTTTTTTATTTTTTTTGTCTGTAGCGTGGTACAAAGCGGTCACCGTTTTCTATTGCGCTGAGTGTTGTGGGTTCAAATCCCACATGGGATAACACTTTGTGTGACGCACAAATTGTTGTTTAAAGTCTTGGTGTTCTTTGTGGCTGTTTCGTATATATTTCTAAAGTACCTTGGGACACAGAAGTGCGTACTAGAGTGCGAGATGTTTTAAAAAAAAAGAAAATTCAATCTAGTCGCAAACTAAGCAGAGCTTGTACAATGGGGTAGACGACTGTATCGTAAATAAATACCGATGACTATTTCAAAATACAATTTCCGTGGGAGAGCCACGCTTCGGCATGAATGAACCGGCTCGACCGGAGTGATACCACGGCCTCACAGAAAACCGGTGTGAAATAGCGCTTGCGCTGTGAGTGTGTGAGGATACCGGAGGCCCATACCCCAACCAACCCAATGGGGAGGAGGCCCCCATTCCCTCTCCCCATCCCCCAAAGGTCGGCAACGCACTTATGACGCTTTTGGTGTTGCGGGTGTCCATGGGCGGCGGTAATCGCTTACCATCAGGTGATGCGTCTGCTCGTTTGCCCCCTATTCAATAAAAAAAAACGAATAAACAAAACGTCTCGTATAATAGGTATAATTATGTATTACAGATTTTCATTTCTATTAGAAGTTTTAATCACATAAACATTGAAATATATTGCTCCATCTGTCTAAAACAGTGACGTCACAAGTTCGTATTTAGTACATTTTTCATACAAAATTATCGTTTTGACAGATGATTCAAAGTAACTAACCCCTCCCCCCATCCTCCCAAAGGCCGACAACGCACTTGTGACGCCTCTGGTATTGCTGGTGTCCATGGGCGGCGGTAATCGCTTACCATCAGGTGATAAATCTCGCTGGGACTAAGGTGTTATCTACCCTATTTGACTATACAAGTGATAAAAACTATCATAAATGATTTAAGTCACCAAACTTAAATTATTTCGAGTTGTAACTTAACAATTGTTGGTCAGGTTCGCCCTCTGCGCCATGGCACAGGGCCGTGATCTAAATCTTGACATTCTACGAGTGCAAGGGTACCGATTCTTCTGCAACAAGCTCTGGAATGCCACCAAGTTCGCGCTCATGTACTTCCCTAAGGACACCACTTATGAGGTTTGTATTTAACGAAAAAAACCCACTCCTATGTTTAATTAGAGGGGGATTAGGTTAGGTTAAAAAATAAACTTACCTAAAATGTGTTTAATAAAAATATTATAAAATTAATTTATGTATACAAAAATAAGGCCTTGAAAAATATGGGATGAATGCTTCGGCATGAATGGGCCGGCTCGACCGGAGTGATACCACGGCCTCACAGAAAACTGGTGTGAAATAGTGCTTGCGCTGTGTTTCACCGAGTGAGTGAGGATACCGGAGGCCCATACCCCATCCACTTCCCCATCCTCCAAAGGTCGGCAACGCACTTGTGACGACCCTGGTGTTGCGTGTGTACATTGGCGGCGGCCATCCATAAAAAAAAATAGTAGTCTACCCACGAGGGAGCCATTTTTAAGACATTTGAAATTAACTTTTAAATTATTGCTATAAATACATTTGAACGTGATATTTATTTTTGTAAAAGAAATCTTACAAAACATTTTGTCGATAATGGAGTATTGTCTATATTGACATTTGTTATTATTGTCCAGGTGCACAGTACCAGTTTACCAGCGGATCTCTCAGCAATGGACCGCTGGATGCTGTCTCGTCTCGCGCTGGCTGTGAACAAAGTGAATGCTGGCTTCGCCTCGTACGAGTTCCCCTCGGCTACCACTCACTGTTACAATCTCTGGCTATACGACCTTTGTGATGTTTATTTGGTAAGTTGACAATTATTATTTTAATAATAATTCTCTCATTTCATCATAACTACCTCGGCGCAGTGGTAACGTATGAGATTGCTGTGCTTGAGGTCTCGGGTTGGATTCCCGGGTCGGACGAAATCTTTGTGTGGGTGTTTTCTATATAAAATGTGTATGTATTTACAAAAAAGGTATATATGTATTTATATCAGTGGTCTAGTACTCATAAAACAAGCTCTGCTTAGTTTGGGACTAGATGGCGTTGTGTGTTTGATATCCGAAATATTTGTTTTATTCATTTAAAACTTCATATACTACTACTATGTATATCAGCGGACTTAATGCCTTTGGCATTCTCTACCAGCCAACCAATGGAGATAAATGAAGGTAGGTGTATCGAGGTTATAATTGTCCAGAACAACGCACGATTGATATAAGCTAAGAGTTACTATATGTAGACATATACATACATATGTGGCGAATTCCACATATAACACAACAATAACCTACTACAGCGCCATCTACCGAAAATACACTGAACTATGAAGTAACGCACTACACGGAGTAACTACAAATCCTGAATCGCGCAATAAATAGTTCTCGCGCCGATTATCATATAAACAACACCCCAACATCAGCTGTTAGGCAGTAGCCCGCCAGGCATGATCACCTCGCCTGGTCGGAGGATTCTCCATTTGTATTGGAGGGACATGACACCCGTTCCCTCCACACATACATACACGTATACATACATATGTAAACACACATAAGCAAATAGCACACTTTTATTTATTTGTTATATTTCACAAACGGTCGATAGATACCTATCTATATAGAGCAAGTACTATGTTAACCTAACTGCTGATAAACGTGTGGCGACCTCCACATACAGCGCCATCTACCGAAGATACACTGAACTACGAAGTAGCGCACTGTACCTACAAACTACACTACACGGAGTAACTACCAATCCTGAATCGCGCAAATAAAGTTCTCGCGCCGATTATCATATATACAACATCCCAACATCAACTGTTGGGCAGTAGCTCGCCAGGCATGATCACCTCGCCTGGTCGGAGGATCCTCCCTTTGTGTTGGGTGGAACATGATACCCGTTCCCCCACAAACGTACTAAATCTAAATCTCTAAATATATACATTATAGATAAACTACTGGTGGAAATTCGACCATAATTCATTTACTTTGCTTCCTGCATTTTAACTGTACCGAATTTCATATTTTTCCGATAGCATAATTTTTGTAAAAGGGGCAAATAAAATATGACACAGTTTAATATATAGGTTACATAATAATAATAATGATATAGTTTTTTTAAATAATAATAAATTATTCAGTTTCAAAAAATTTACAATGTATTCGTTTAACAAGTTCTGGAACCCCACACTAGGATCCCCTGTGTTGTGAGACATCCAGCTCATTACATAATTATTTGTCCTGGTTAGGAATCAAACCCACAACAGTCGTCTCAATAGCAGTCAGGACCGCTAATACAACTAGGCGAAATAGTTTTATCTGATTAACTGGTCCCTATCCACGACTTACTAACCAGCATAACTTGCACTATCATTGTAGGGAAATCTTACAATGCACGACCAATTTGACTACGCTGTGGTTTAAGGCTACGCCGCTTTTTACTGCGCTAAGTGTTGTGGGTTCAAACCCCACATGGGAACACACTTTGTGTGATACCACAAATTTTTGTTTTGAGTCATCGTCCGTTCTGTGTCCTTTTCAAACATTTTAAAACCCCGCCGACGGACGGACGACACAGTCATAACCCTACTGCAGGATTAATACACATTTGTGTTTCCTTAGATTGAAATAAAACATGTAAAATTCTGACTTCACAGGAATGTTTGAAGCCGGTATTCGCCAGTGGAACAGGAGCCCAAAAGACAGCCGCGCGTCGTACCCTATACACAGCGCTGGAGTATGCTCTGAAACTACTCAGCCCGTTCATGCCATTCGTCACCGAGGAGTTGTTCCAGCGTCTACCGAAAAAGGACAATTCATGTCCATCTATATGTGTCGCTAGTTACCCCACGGTAAGGGAGATTTGTAAAAAACTGTAGCTGAAATAGTCATATTTTTTTATATATGGGCTGGCCAAAGTGACTACTCTGTCTGATGGAAAGCATAAGCAGAATCGAAAGGTGGTGGTCACCATACATAACAACTGCAGACAATTCAACAATGCAGCATGGTGACCCACTCCATGGCGGCCTAGTGAGATGCTACTGCCTCATTGGGCCTATCCTAATTAACTTGGAATAAACAGTGTCATAAGGGGTATCCAATTAGAATTATCGACTTATAATAGAATAATACAGAATACCATTGCCAAATGCAGTGTCACAAGAATTATTTATCAAATCTAGTACTAAATCCCATTCATCATTAACGCGAAAGTTTACGGTGATGTGATCATACATATGTTTGCAACTCGATCAAACAAAAATGGCTTAACCAGTCTAGATAAAATTAAGCACATAGATACATTATATTATAGTCGGGGATAAAATCTACACTAATATTAGGTCTTTACCTATGAAATTGCCGTTTTGTATGCAATAAGTGAAAGTACTTATTTTTTCAAACTTTTTTATTTCTGTTATTCGAAGTAATCACCCATGCAATCGACGCATCTTTGCCAACGCATTGGCAGTTTATTGATGCCCTTCTTGTAAAAATCAGCTGGACGGGAGGTAACAAACTCTTCAAAGGCATTTTGTACTGCCTCTCGGGAATTGAATTTTTTACCCACTAAAAAGTTGTCTAAATTTTGGAAAAAGTAATAGTCGGTAGGTGCAAGGTCTGGTGAGTATGGCGGATGAGGGAGAGCTTCCAACCCCAGCTCTTGCAGCTTGGAGACTGTCTGTTGCGCAGTATGGGGTCGCGCGTTGTCGTGAAGGAGCAGTGGGGACGACCGATTGACCAAAGCTGGTTGCAGATGTGCAAGCTTCTCCATCATTCTCTCCAGTTCTTCACAGTACACATCTGCATTAATGCTCATGCCGTTTTGTAAAAAGCTGTGGTGAATCACACCCGCACTAGACCACCAAACAGTGATTATCACCTTTTTAGGGGTCATTTTTGGTTTAGGGCATTGCTTTGGTGCTGAACCAGGGTCTAACCAACTTGCTGAGCGCTTTCGATTGTCGAACAGAATCCATTTTTCGTCGCACGTAACTATTCGTTTCAAAATTCCTTCATTTCTTTGCCTGTTGAGCAGCGAAAGGCAGGTCTCGACGCGTACGTTGCGCTGGCGATCGTTAAGGTCGTGGGGCACCCATCTATCAAGCTTTTTTACCTTGCCAATTTGTCGCAAATGGATCAATATTGTTTTGATGCTTACATTAAAAGCTGCTGCTAGCTCAGCTGTAGATTGAGTTTCGCCAGCTTCCACAATCGCCTTTAATTCATTATTGTTAACCAAAGTCTCCGAACGACCACGAGCTTCATTTTTCAAGACAAAATTTCCAGAACGGAACCGGGAAAACCAATAAAGGGTTGTGCGTTCGTTTGTAAAGTTCTCTCCGTAAACGTTTTTGATGTTACGTGCCGTTTGTGTCGCGTTGGTGCCACGACGGAACTCATATTCCATAATTACACGAATTTTTAAAGTATCCATTATGACGAAAAATGTTCAAATGTAATGAAAATACAACGCTAATCAAAAAAACAAAAGACTGAGTTTGTAAATAGAATGTCATGATTTTAAAACAAAATTAATTTGAATTTAGAATACATAGCCATTACAAACTTTTTTTATTTGAAATGACCAGTACTGAAGAAACGCAATTTCATAGGTAAAGCCCTATTATTATAAAGAGGAAAGATTTGTATTTTTGTATGTAACGAATAAACTCAAAAAGTACTGAACCGATTTTAAAAATTCTTTCACTATTCAAAAGCTACATTATCCACGAGTAACATAGGCTATATTTTATTTTGGAAAAAAATAGGGTTCCGTAAGATATTTGGGTTTTTCGGACACAAGGTGTAAAAAATCAACCAGAAAAGTTACTTCTTTGCGTACGCTGCCTATACTATAAAAGATAGAACCATAAAATGTTCTAATCAATCGTAGATCTTATAAATATCTACAAAAAAGTCCGCGACACACTATACGGGGGAAAGTTTTCGCTATGGGCAATAGAAGACGCAAACGAGGTTGCGTCGATCAGCTAGTATAAAATAAATATATATTTTTCTGAATAATACAGTCTTAAAAGTCATATTTCATTATTCCTTAGGATGCCGACACACCCTGGCGTTCAGAAGACCTGGAAACAGACGTAGATACTGTCCTCAAAATGGTGCATCTAATCCGTTCCACCCGCACCGAGTACAACTTGGTGAATAAACAGAAGACCACCGTCCATCTAGTCCTATCTCAGGACCTGAAGGTAGAGGAACTGAAGAGCCTGTTCAGGAGTATGCAGGCACTGGCGAACAGTGAGCTTTCTGATGAGGAACCTCCCAGTGGATGTTCTATACTGACTGTGTCGGATAAGATTGAAGTGCACTTAGTATTAAAGGTAAGAATGATATAATTTATCTAATGTAATTCCTTAACGCAAACAAATTAGGATCCAAGATTTCAAACGAAACTATTTATTTACACCCCGACCAATCAGGATTCGAATTTTCATACAAAACGATATTTTCTTGTAACCTGATTGGTCAAGAAGCAGGCCTTTGCATCTCGACCAATCAGGATCCAAACTTCCATATGAAACGATATTTTTTTTGTAACCTGATTGGTCAAGGGGCAAGTCTTTACACCTCGACCAATCAGGATTCTAACTTTCATACCAAACGATATTTTCTTGTAACCTAATTGGTCACGGGGCGGGCCTTCGCACCATGACCAATAAGGATGCCAACTTGCATACCAAACGATATTTTCTTGTTACCTGATTGGTCACGGGGCGGGCCTTCGCACAATGACCAATAAGGATGCCAACTTTCATACGAAACGATATTTTCTTGTTACCTGATTGGTCAGGGGGTGGGGCTTGATAGAAACGTACCTAAACTCTTAACGTGATTGGAATAGTGATTGTAATGAAAATGTAACATTAGTACCTTTATACGAGCAATTCTTAAATATATAGATATAGTCCGAATCTTGGAAAAGGCTCTGTGGGGGAACGAGTATCATGTCCCTCCGACATAAATAAAGGATCCTCCGACCAGGCGAGGTGATCATGCCTGGCAGGCCACTGCCCAACAGTTGATGTTGGGATGTTGTATATATGCTAATCGGCGCTAGAACTATTTATTGCGCGATTCAGGATTTGTAGTTACTCCGTGTAGTGCGTTACTTTGTAGTTCAGTGTATCTTCGGTAGATGGCGCTTTAGTAGGTTATTGTTGTGTTATATGTGGAAGTCGCCACAGCTCCAATGATTTTCTTTAAACTTAGTATTCAGGGGATTTCGATGGCGATAAATCGATCTAACTAGATTTCATTTATGGATAATTTGCAAAACAAAAATCTAAGCAAAATTCATCCAGGTACAAAATACGAATAATACTAATGATGGGTTTATATCACTTCACATGAGATAGACCATGTTTTGATTTGACCACAATCTCGTTAGAAAAAATCCAGAACATCGCTTAACATTACGTTTATTTCTACAGGGTCTCATCGATCCCCAGAAAGAGATAACAAAACTAGACAAGAAGAAAGACAACCTGTCGCAGACGATCTCGAAGCTCCAACAAGCGATGGCGGCCGAAGACTACAGCATTAAAGTACCAGCTGAAGTACAGAAGACCAACTCAGAGAAACTGACGCAATCACAAGGCGAATTAGACCGACTTCAATCTGCTATAGAAACATTAAAACTTATGTAAAACTTGACGACTGGTCCTAGCTTATGGTACGTACAGTCAGCAAAAAAAATTACTTAACATTTAGAGAAATGAGTAAGAGAGGTTACCAGACCCTCCTCCCCCTCAAAGCATCTGACGCGATCACAAAGCGAACTAAACTGACTTCAATCTGCTGTAGAAACATTTAAACTTTTATTTTAAGTCTTAGCTTGTGGTACAATCAGCAAAAAAAATTACTTAACGTTTAGAGAAACGAGTATGAGAGGTTACCAGACCCTTCTCCCCCTCAAAGCATCTGACGCGATCATAAAGCGAACTAAACTGACTTCAATCTGTTATAGAAACATTAAAACTTTTATTTTTAGTCTTAGCTTGTGGTACAATTGGCAACAAAATTAACTTAACATTTAGAGAAACGAGTATGAGAAGTTACCAGTACTCCCTCCCTCCTACAACTATCCGGGGGCAAGGCCCATCAGGTGATTGCCCTTTTGTCCCCCCTTATAATATAAAAAACTAATGGCGAAAACTATTTCATCAACACATTGAATTATGTCTGGTACATAAAAATGTACTACAAACAAAATTTAGCTACGGTATCAGTTTCTATCGCAAGTGATAGCTGGCTACTCACTTTTATCAACATAATTTTAACTATATATATATATATTTATATATGTATATATATATATATATATATATATATGTATATATATATATATTTTATTTTTTTATTGAATAGTGGGCAAACGAGCAGACGTATTACCTGATGGTAAGCGATTACCGTCGCCCATGGACACCCGTAACACCAAAGGCGTCACAAGTGCGTAGCCGACCTTTGGGGGATGGGAAAGGGGATGGGGGAGGGGTTGGGGTATGGCCTCCGGTATCCTCACTCACTCGGTGAAACACAGCGCAAAAGCTATTTCACACCGGTTTTCTGTGAGGCCGTGGTATCAATCCGGTCGAGCCGACCCATTCATGCCGAAGCATAGCTCTCCCACGGTTAAAATTAATATCCATTGATGTATTTTCCCCATTCAATTATCTTCAGAGCTAGTACCTTTCCAACTAAATAATGAATCTACTTAATTGTACAGCATTGGACTATTAAATAATTAAAGGTGGTCCACTATTAAGATTAAAACGAATATGACCTTAGTACAAATACCTACCACCTACAAAAGATCCCTTATCTAACATCTTAAATTACGCACAGTCTTTACTACTGTGTGTTTTCAATAATAAGTATTAATTATTACTTTGTAAAGGTTGGGGCGGATGAACGGAGTACCGGCGAAGATGTATTCCACATGTGTGTGCAACGAAATAAAACTAACCATCAACCGTTGTATCAAATAATACAGTTGTATTCTGAAGAACTTTAGTTTGAATTTAAATTGTTCTTCGCAGCCACTCCGTCCGTCCGCCCAGACCCTTAAAAGGTATTATAAGGTTGCGAAATAAGCTAGTAAGTAATTATTACTAATTAAATGGAATATTTTTGGTCAATGTGTTGTACATTTTTGTTCTATCATAAGTAGAATAATATTTATTGTTTTTTATGCAACAAATAAATGACGCTTAAAATGTATTTGAAGTATTTTATTTCTACAATATTTTTTTATGCGTATATTATATATATTCCTTTACCTAAGAATCATAGCCCCGTATCCTATTCCGAATATCGACCTATCTCCATCTTACCCTTCCTTTCAAAGGTCCTTGAACGCCTTATTCACAAACAGCTCAATTCATTCCTTTGCAGAAACAACCTTCTTAACCCATTCCAATCTGGTTTCCGTCCCGGCCACAGCCCAACTACTGCTGTCGTTAATATTACAGATGATATAAGGGCAGGTATGGAGAATGGGAAACTCACTGTATTATGTCTATTAGACTTTAGTAACGCCTTTAGTACGGTGGATTTCGACGTTCTTCTTGCCATACTACACTCTCTCAACATATCTCCATCAGCTGTTGACTGGTTTCGTAGTTACCTGTTTGGTCGCCGGCAGCGTACCCGCTTTGATGACAACTACTCCAACTGGTTGAATACATCTGCTGGTGTACCACAGGGAGGCGTTTTATCTCCTTTGCTATTTTCAATATTTATTCATACCATCACTAATAAACTTCTCTCTTCCTACCACCTATATGCAGACGACTTACAAATATAATTTCAGTGTAATCTTAATGAGCTTCCACTAGGCATTGAGGCCATCCCCCCAATGTATCCCTACGTTGTCGTCGTGGTGGGGCTTGCGTGGGTCAATGATCTCTGGGGCTGTGCCGGGTAGAGCTACTCATGCCGGATTGGCCCAGGGTGAGACTCCAGACCAAATGGGATACCAGACGGAGTCTGGCTGCAGACTGCCGCGAAGGCACTCCAAACGTCCCTCTGCTTTAGCAGAAGGCGTGTTGGAGTGCGAGTAGGTCAGAGAGGCTGGCACTTGAGTGTTAGCTTCGTCTGAGGGAGAGGGCTAGCCACCCTCTCGCATTCCGTAACCATTAGGGGCTCAACAACGACCTGACTGGTGGCTCCACGAGGGTACGCTGAGAACCTGATGGCCGGAGGGCTTGCCTTGATTGGCCGGCCCGTGACAAGGATAGTCTATAACACCCGACAGCTAAGTCGTAAAAACCTGTGGATACCGGCCGACCTCCACAGTACATTGGCTTATCCGGGTGCAGGGGGCACCGCCCGGATGGACTGTATTTCCCCCATACTCGTGGGATATGATATGGATATTGCTAAAACTTTGAAAAATATAACCGGAACGGAACAAAATACGACGACAACTGGCACGCACACAGGACTTGAGAAAGTGAAGGAGACGAAACGTAAGGAAAGACGGAACGCCAAGGGGCAGTTTCGAAAGGCAGACGAATACTCGTCTACCGAGGAGGACGTTAGGCCTGGAACGCCTATTTCGATGAGGCTCCCAGAAGTCAGTCTGACTGCTGGGAGCCGAAGAACGTCGGAACGCATGCGTTCCAGGTCCAGCCACTCGGATGGCGCAGGTGGTACCTCCTTGGAGGAAATGGACACAGAGACATGCGGCGGCCGCAAACGTGAACTCTCCAAGGAGGGGGGGAGTGACACCTCCTTGGAGATGCTGCCGCCGAAAGTCGGGAGTGCCCAGAGGGGGAAGTTGCGAACCCCAGCCCCGGCATCGTCGGGTTCCGCCTTTTGCAGGGCGGAAACCTATAAGCGGGCCAGGGCTGACGGCGAACTGCAGGCGGAGGAGGGGATGGAAGGTCTCCTTCTCAAGATCAGGAGACCGGTCGATGGGGATGTGGAGCCCCAAACACCGTCCTGCTTGCAGGAGAGGGCGCAAGCGGCGGTGGCCATTATTCACAAGGTGGCCACCAAATCCGTGAACCTTAAGGGCTCTTTTGTGAGGGCCCTTAAGGAGTCCTCTTCTGCAATTGCAGGAGTGGTGGAGACCCTGACTGGGGACGTAGCTCGTCTCCAGGCGGCCAACGACCGGTTGACGGGGCAGGTGGCCGAGCTCGGTGCTCAATTCGCCCAATTTCGGGCGGAGCGAGAGGGCCCGGCCCCGTCTTCATCCCAGCGAGTCCCGTCTGCATCGCCGGCGTCCCCTCCCGTTGTCCCGTCCACCGGGATATCTGACGCCCAGCTCGCTCAGATACTCGCCGCATGCCAGCGCATGATAGAGGGCCGCACGGCCGGCCTGGAGGCGAGGCTGCCTGCGGCCCCTATCGTGCGGCCGCCGCTTGCAACACCGAAGCGGACGGCCACGTCGTCGGCGCCGACCCCTCTCCCTGTGGTGGGGGGTCGCGTGTCTTACGCGTCGACGACGAGAACAGCGCCGGCCCCTGCGGCTGCTCGAGGGCTGGTGGCCAGGGCTCCGGCTCCGGCCAAGACGGCTGCGCCGAGGACGGGGCCGAGGACGGCAGCAAAAGCAGCCACACCTCTGCCCCCCACTCCAACACCTCTGCCTGGCCCCTCTACAACTGCCCCCTCCAATGAGGGTTGGCAGGTAGTCGGAGGGGCAAAGTCAAAGAAGGCGAGGAAGCGGGCCAGAAAGGCTGCCCGTCAGGCAGCCTCTGCCCTGCAGTCGCCGCCGGTGGCAAGGGCCACCGTTAAAAAGACGCGGAAACTGCAGCCGCCGAAGACCGCGGCTGTAGTGGTCACATTGACCCCGGAGGCGACGGCTGGCGGGCTGTCCTACGCGGCCGTCTTTAAAAAGGCCCGGGATAGCCTCGCCGGTGAATTCGAAACGGCCGGTGTCCGTCTGCGCCTCGCCCAAACGGGAGCTCGAGTCCTCGAGTTCCCTGGGGCTGATGGCGCAAAGACGGCGGACACCGCTGCCGTGAAGTTACGGGAAGCATTTGCCACCATGGATGGTGTCAGGATCGCCAGGCCCACTAAGTGCGCTGAACTGCGCATTTCGGGCCTGGACGATTCCGTGACGGTCGAGGATGTCCGCGCTGCAGTACAGAAGAGGACGGGCTGTAGCGCGGACAACCTCAGGGTCGGCACCATCCGCCCCGGTCCTGGGGGGCTTGGCGCTGTGTGGGTTAGTTGTCCCGTGGCGTCGGCCAAATTACTGGGCGACGCCGGCCGGCTCCTCGTCGGTTTCGTGAGCGCCAGGGTTACAGTCCTGGCGGCGAGACCGATGAGGTGCTTCAAGTGCCTGGCAGCGGGACACACACGCGCCAAGTGCGCCAGTTGTTTTGACTGCAGCGGACTATGTTTCCGTTGCGGTCGACCGGGGCACAAGGCGGCAGAGTGCTCTGCGGCCCCTCATTGCCCCGTGTGTGCGGCGGGCAACAAGCCTGCCAATCACCAGATGGGGCAGGGGGGCTGCAAGCCTCCCCGAGCTTCTCGGCAGACGTCGGGGGCTAGCCTGTCGACCCAGGCTGCCTCCGACGTCGATCGTGCGACCACGTCGTCGCCCATGGAGGAGGTTGTAGAGACGATCCAATAAATGGATCAAGTCTCCAACCTCCTTGTCCAGACGAACCTGAACCACTGCGCCGCGGCGCAGGACCTCTTCCTGCAAACCATGGCGCAGTGGTCGATAGGTGTTGCCGTAGTCGCGGAGCCCTATTACGTCCCTCCCCGTCCAAACTGGATGGGTGACCGGGACGGCTCCGTGGCAGTCGTCGGCTCCTCGGCGGCTCGTTCCCCGCCCTTGTCGCTTAGAGACAAGGGCTCAGGATATGTGGCCGTCGAGTGGGGGGGAATCACCGTCTACGGTGTTTACTTCTCCCCCAACCGGAGTTTGAGCGACTTCGAGGTCTTCCTCAACAACTTGGAGACCTCGATACAGCGACTAGCGTCTGGGCACGTCCTCGTGCTGGGGGACTTCAACGCAAAGTCCATTGCGTGGGGTTCTCCGGCGACGGACGCCAGGGGCGATGCCGTTGTGGAGTGGGCGGCTTCGGTGGGCCTCTGTTTGCTGAACAGAGGCGCCACCAACACGTGCGTGCGACAGCAGGGGGGGTCGATAGTGGACCTTTCGTTCGCTACCCCTGC
The DNA here is from genome assembly GCA_916048165.1 of Spilarctia lutea. Taxonomy (NCBI): domain Eukaryota; kingdom Metazoa; phylum Arthropoda; class Insecta; order Lepidoptera; family Erebidae; genus Spilarctia; species Spilarctia lutea. Next base: position 2,520,519 of record OU696480.1, read on the forward strand.
TGTTGCCGCACGAGTAAGGAACTGGTGTGTCCTGGATGAGGTTGAGACGCTCTCGGATCACCTGTATATCCGATTTGAGCTCTCCCGGTCCCAGGGCCCCAGTAGGGGTCACGTGGCGCGGCATTCCTCCCGCTTTCCGCGGTGGGCTGTTGCCAAGCTCAATAGGGACCTGCTAGAGGAGGCGGCCATCGTTCAGTCATGGCTGTCTCCGCGGGCCCCGGCCGAGGAGGTCGACATGGGGGCTGGCCGCTTTCGCTCTGCGATTACGCAGATCTGCGATGCGGCCATGCCCCGCGTTCGGGGTTGTCGGCCTTCACGGAACGGGGTCTACTGGTGGTCCCAGGAGTTGGCGGACCTCCGTGCGGCCTGTACTCGTGCCCGGAGGTCCTACACCCGATGCCGGCGGCGACGCCACCGCGTAGACGGGGAGGAGGGCCGGCTTCATGAGGAGTACCGCGAAGCGCGGAAAACTCTGAAGCTGGCCATTTGCCGCGCCAAAGAGGCAAAAAGAAAGGAGATGCTGGAGAGTCTCGATCGTGACCCCTGGGGTCGCCCATATCGTGCGGTGCGACAAAAGCTCCGCACGGCGGGCCCCCCCCTTACCGAGACTCTCCAGCCCAGCTTCCTGCAGCAGGTGGTCGAGGGCCTTTTCCCGCAGCGGGCGGAGCACACGCCCCCGTCGATGGCCTATCCAGTGGCTAGAGACGACGGGGGCATAGAGGACGATATTCCGCCCGTTAGGGAATCGGAGGTAGGGGCGGCTGTTCTGCGGATTCGTTCCAAGAACACCGCCCCTGGGCCGGACGGGGTACCCCCCCGAGTGATGGCCCGAGCCCTCGACCATATGTCGGACCGCCTCAGGGAGGTTTTGGACGCCAGTCTGGCGTCCGGACGCTTCCCTGAGTGCTGGAAATGCGGGAAGCTGGTCCTGTTGCCGAAGCCGGGACGGCCAGCCGATTCGGTCGCGGCCTATAGGCCCATCGTGTTGCTGGACGAGGCGGGCAAATTGTTCGAGAGGATTCTCTCTGCCCGCATCGTCCAGCATCTCAGCGAGGTGGGGCCCGACCTGTCGGACGCCCAATTCGGGTTCCGAGAGGGGCGTTCGACGGTCGATGCCGTGATGCGCCTTAGGGCCGTGACCGAAGAGGCGGTTGGCTGTGGCGGCGTGGTGTTGGCGGTGTCCTTGGACATCGCCAACGCCTTCAATAGTCTGCCATTCAGCTGCATCAGGGAAGCACTCCATTACCACGGGGTGCCAGAGTACCTGAGGCGGCTGGTGGCAGACTATTTAGAGGAGCGTACCGTCGTGTACGAGGACCGAGATGGCGTCTTGAGACGGCGACCCATGTCGTGCGGCGTTCCGCAGGGGTCTGTCCTCGGACCACTCCTGTGGAACGTGGGGTACGACTGGGTCCTTCGTAGTCGTCTGCCCCCCGGGCTGGGCGTAATTTGTTACGCCGATGACACACTTGTCACAGCCCGGGGGGCCAATTTCCAAGAGGCGGCGCGCCTGGCCACCAGGGGTGTTTCTCTGGTGGTTGGGCGCATCGAGGCGCTGGGCTTGCGGGTGGCCCTTGATAAGACGGAGGCCCTACTTTTCCATGGGCCCCGTCGTGGTCCGCCCCCCGGCGCCTCCATCGAAGTCAACTCGGTCCTCGTACCGGTTCGGGCCCAGATGAGGTATCTGGGCCTGATCCTCGACGGTAGGTGGCTCTTCGACGAGCACTTCCGACAGCTTGCCCCAAAGCTGGTCGACGCTGCCTCCGCCCTTGGGCGACTCTTGCCCAATCTGGGTGGAGCCAGCGTCGAAACAAGACACCTCTACACGGGGGTGGTCCGGTCGATGGCCCTTTACGGGTCACCGGTGTGGGTCCCGGCTCTGACCGCCCAGAATAAGGCACGCCTCTGGCGGCCTCAGAGGGTATTGGCGGTCAGAGCCATACGCGGATACCGCACCGTGTCGACGGAGGCGGCGTGCGCCTTGGCCGGAACACCCCCGTGGGATTTGGAGGCGGAAGTGCTCGCCGAAGTTTATCGGCGAGCGGCTGAATATCGGGCGGAGTACGGGTATCGTGCTCCGCCCGAAGAGGTACGCGAATGGCGTGAAGCCGCTCGCCGAGCCACGATGGCTCGTTGGTCGTCCCGGCTGGAGGCTCCACGCGCTGGCTTTGCCACCGTGGAGGCACTCCAGCCGGTCATCCTCGAGTGGGCAGGGCGGCAGCACGGGACTCTTTCCTTCCGACTGACGCAGGTGCTTTCCGGGCACGGTTGCTTCGGGAAGTACCTGCACTCGGTCGCTAGGAGGGAACTGAGTCCCGCCTGCCACCACTGCGACTGCAGTGAGGACTCGGCCCAGCATACGCTGGAGTTCTGCCCCGCTTGGGCGGAGCAGCGCCGGGCCCTCACTGCAGTCATCGGAGGAGATCTGTCGCTACCGGCCGTCGTACGCTCCATGGCCGGTGGCGACAGCAGTTTTACCGCGGTCGCATCCTTCTGCGAAGACGTAATTTCGCAGAAGGAGGCGGCGGAGAAGGCCCGGGAGGACGATCTCCACTCGGACCCGATCCGCCGCCGGCGAACCGGGCGGCGGAGGCGCGCCCATCTGCGCCTCATGCCGCCCTGAGTGTGGCCGCGGATGGACGGGATGGGTTTTCCCGTCCATCCGCTTTAATGGCCAGCCGCGAAGGGGCGACGTACGCGTGTGCCGTGCGTCGCCTAAATTGAGAATTTTACCATCAGAGGATGCCCGCTTCTGTGCGGGCAGGCGCTGGGAGGGGTCCGGTTTGCGTTAATAACAGCGATCCCGGACCCCTCCCTTCTCAGGCGCAGAGTTGGCACACCGTGTGGTTTTAGTCGGTTCGATTCCGACACACCGCCCCGCCGCAAACCCCGGCGGGGTGACGGCCCGAGGGGGTTTCCACACGTAAAAAAAAAAAAAAAAAGGCATTGAGGCCATAAATAGGGATCTGAATAATATATGCCGATGGACAACAATGTATGGGCTTAAAGTTAACCCCAGTAAGACCCAAGCAGCAGTAATCGGCAGCTCCAGACAAATCGCAAGAATCGACTGGCTTGCACTCCCACAAGTGTCTTTTGAAGGAGTTATAATTCCAATTAGCGATAAAGTTAAAAATCTTGGGATATACATCGACAAAACTCTCTCCTGGAATCCTCAAATACAACATGTTAGCCGTAAAATATTTGCATCTGCAGCTTGTCTTAGAAGATTACGTAATTTTCTACCAACTGCCACTAAAGTTGAACTTGCCCAATCAATTCTTCTACCCATTCTCGACTATGCCGATGTTAGCTATCTTGACCTAAACGAGGACCAACTTGATAAACTTGAGAGACTCCAGAATTTCTGTATCAGATTCATTTTTGGTTTACGCAAATATGATCATGTTTCCGATTTTCGTACAAAACTCAAGTGGCTCCCAATCCGACTTCGCCGGAATACACATATCCTGTCACTCCTATATAACACCTTATTTAACCCTACTACACCAGCTTACTTAAAGAAACGTTTTACCTTTGTTCATGACACACTACGATGCTTAAGGTCATCGGAAAATCGAACCTTAGAAATACCAACACACTCCACAACTTTTGCTGATAAATCGTTCGCAGTGCAAGCTGCACGCCTGTGGAACTCCTTACCGGAAGCCGTAAGGCCTGCCTTACGGCTTCCGGTAAGGAGTTCCACACTGCAATTTTGTACTCCCACTTAAAGGTATTCACTGACTGTGCCTGCACAGTCAGTGAATACCTTTAAGAAACTCGTCAAGGATCACTATCTGTCTATGTAATATCTATATTCTTTATGGACATGAATATGTGTATGTATTATATTTATGTATGTATGTGTGTATGTATTGATATTTATGTATGTATGTATGTGTTCATATTTATATATGTATGTTAGTGTGAATATACATATATGTAGGAAGTATTAATTTTATACGCTATTTGTAAATGTGCACAACAAACTACGAGTTACTTAGTATGGTCCATCTTAAGGTTGCCTGGAAGAGATCGCAGCCTGCGATAAGGCCGCCCATTGTACCACTGTTTTTGTATTATTGTAATATTATTTCTTTATATTAAGGTGTACAATAAAGCGTTTATCTATCTATCTATCTATTATATTTATTCTTCAGAATTTGCTTTCTTAGTTTTAGTTAGAAGTACAGAAGTTCTATCTAAGAAAAAGTATCTAATAGACATTAGAAGGCTACAAAATGTATATTACTAACTTTTATCCGCGGCTCCGTACACGTGTATGTTGGTTTTCGCGGTAAATAGTAGTCTAGGTTCTTCTTCAAGAATCACAGAAGCTCCATGCCAAATTTCATTGAAATCGGTGCAGAGCCAGAACCAGTGAGAGTAAATAAGTAAATAGAATAATTGCAATGCCGCAATAATTTTTCTTAACGCGGAGATTAACATAAAGAACACCCGGACTCAGAGTATTAATTTGCGGTTGTCCTTAGTGAGATTTGAACCCACAACACTTAGCGAGTAGATGGCGACCACTTAAGCCACCACGCCATCCGTGTAGTCGATTGTTGTCGGATATAGAGAATGTAAATAGGCTATGTTTATTTTTCAATAAGCAATAATGAAGAAAATAAGCCCGGCATTGTGAATCGTTTTACCTAATGACAATCGTTCTGTAATGTCGCTCTAACTTACGGTGACCATGACTTACCCAGGATAATTTAAAGTTAGTTTATGCATAGGTAGATTCATGTTCTAGTGATACTCTTACTAAACTACCTCGGGTACGGTACAGCGAAAAACTCTTTTTTTTAATAACGTGTACCTACTAAAGTATATAGGGGAGATGCGGGCAAGACGGGGTACTTAACGTTTGATGGGAAATAAAACTGAAACTATTGTACTTATATACTCTGTTTTGTTCTTATTATCTTCTTTGTTAATCAGTCTTTCAAATTTCTATAATTTTAGGAACAATTGTAACATAATAATTTTTTAACAACATAAAAGTAAAAAAACTCCACCCACCCCATCTTGCCCTCTAGGTAGGGTAAGACGGGGTACCCCCATCGGGCAAGATGGGGTATAGGAAATATTTTACTATTCTTCGCAAAATTCGCAGGTGAATGTTGCTTCATCGTCCTCATCATCCACGCCAACACAGAAGCAATGTGCCCAATTGCCACATATAGAACACGCAACCCAGCCTTCATCGGAATCCAAATATAATAGTCCACTACAGTATAAGCAAGGGGCATTTTCAATGTTACTCTCATTTTTGCTACTGGACGAACTGCGATTGCCCCTTACTTCCTTCTTTGATATGACTTTACCTTCTTTCTCTCTAGTCTTTTTCTGCGTCTTCTTTAACTTTAATTGTCTGATTTCCTTCCTTTTTTGCTTACTCTCTTCCAAAAGCTTCTTTTTTTTATCGTTTCTGCCAGTTCTATTTTGTAGGGTGACGCAGTAATTATAGCTGTCTTTCCTCGTTTTCGAGTCACGCGTGAAGTTTTGCGAGTTGCTGGAAGGGGTAATATTTGCTGTGGACTAGGAACAGAAAATTTGGATTGTTGTGGAGTTGTTGGTATTCGGTCCATTTCGTTATTAACAAAACAAGTAGAACATCCGGGCTTAGGACTCGACGGGGCGGCCGAAGCCATCATAGTGGTCGTATGAATAGTCCACCCCACACACTCATACACGTACGAACCATAAAAACTTGCGATATAATCGGAAACCACGAGCGTATTGCATACCCCATCTTGCCCTCGACCGCCTAGTTATATTTAAAAAAACACATACGGAAAACAATACACAATACAGAAATAAACAAGTTCTTATCTGCTAGCCTAATCGTTGACGCATGAGAATAACTTTGAAGCTAATATAATCTAGTATTATTTGCGTAGTAAACACGTACCAAATTAATTTAAAAAATAAGAATCAAACTGCTAGAAACCACTTTTGTCTCAGTAAACAAAAAACGCGTCGCAGCGAATCACTCAATGGACGCACTGACAGCCATCATGGCACCGCATCGTCACGTGCTAGAACGATCTAGATTGGCCAATTAGAAGTCCTTATAATACGGGTGCCCCGTCTTGCCCGCCACCCCGTCTTGTCCGTATCTCCCCTACGAAGGCATGTAAGGAGGAGATACCCAATCTTTCGCCCCAAGCCAACCTCACCTGTTCGTATTACATCCTGCTGAAGGACGAACGAGACTCTGGCAACCGACCCATGGCGATATACCCTTCCCAACAGGCGTAGCTAAATGTAATAGGCCGGTGACGGGCAGCAGCGTCAAGCTAAAATCCACTACAACGTTATTATGGATGACTTTAACGCCAAAGTGGGAGTACAAAATTGCAGCGAAACGGTAATAGGAACCCATGGATTTGAAAGCAGAAATCATAGGGGGAAAATAGTCGTCAACGTCCTCGAACGAGAGGAGTTGTTCTTGATGAAGTCTTTCTTCAAAAAAACGGCCGCAAAGGAAATTGTCATGGCGAAGGCCCGACGCTATGACCAAAAATGAGATCGATTTCATCATGACACAAAGAAAGCACATATGACTGCACGGTTGGCCGAGTGGTTTCAGCGGTCGCCATGCCGTTTGCCACTGCGCCAAGTGTCTTGGGTTCAAATCCCACGCGGTACAACACTTTGTGTGATTCACGAATTGTTGTCCCGAGTCTGGATGTTCTTTGTGTCCGTTTCATGTATGTTTGTAAAGTCCCCCACGACACAGGATGTTTATTCCTAATGTGGGAGTTGTCTTTTTAAAGAAAAAAAATAGAATTAAAGAATTCCGAGAGTTTCTCAATGATCAATAGGTTTAACACCGCTAGTAGTGATCACCGACTTGTCCGAGGCTCTCTGAATATCGACTTTAGGGCTAAACGTGTCTGTTTGACGAAATGTAGGCTCCGACCAACTTTGCTCTAAGCCGCGACGGGATCTGAAAAGGTTCAGTTAAATCTGGAAAACTAATTTGCTGCCATTGAAACCATAACAGACGTAAACCAGAACCTTGAAAATGGGAATCGAATCCTCAGCGAAGAAGGAACGAGATTTAGTGAATAGATCGTAACGGCACTGACTGACTCTTCTGTGCGTATCGACCTACGGATAAACTTGGACTAAATCAAAGTCATGTTCAATGAACATGTACTACCGGAACCGGTCGTAGTACACGGTGCCGTTCTCGAAGTTGTTCACAAATGTACGAGTATATACCTCGGGCAGAGTAATTTAGCTGGGTTGGGCAGCGTTTGAGATACTTAGGCGGGCTTTTCATCGTCTTTTAATCAGTCCTACTCATCATGACTTAAGGAGCCGAAACGTGGACACTTACGGTACCTACGGCTGGTCCACAAGTCGTTCAGTGTGCTACGGAACGGGCTATGCTCGGCGTTTCTCTGAGGGATTGCATCAGGATGCTTTGCAGGTGATTCGGCAAAGAACCAAGGTCATCGATATAGCCCAAAGGATTAGCAAGCGGTAGTGGCAGTAGACTGGCCATATTAGCCGCAGAATTGATTACCGTTGGGGTAAACGGGTTCTTGAGTGGAGACCGCGTCTAAGCAAACGTAGTGTGGGACGTCCACAGACCAGGTGGAGTGATGATCTGCGCAAGACGGCTGGCAGGAGCTGGATGCGAGAAACCGAGGATCGATCCAAGTGGCGTGAAATTAGAGAGGCCTATGTTCAGCTGTGTTGGATCGTTTACTTTCAAAAATTGTAGATTGATTTATACATAGCCAAGAGCATATTTGACTATCTTCCACATGGTTGCTTGTAAGGGATTGCCTTTAAGCGATGTAATTAATCTACAATAAAGCTATGTATTTAAAAAGAAGATTATATTTATTTACAAAAAAAAATCATGGTCATCCTTGTGTTTTGCGATGAATACTTTCATGTTGATAGATGATATATTTAATAATATAATAATCAGGCTTAAATGAAAATATTTCTCTTTAGCTCACTAATAAATACGAAGGACTTATAGGCTTATGTACTCATATTCAATCTTTCAATTGACGTTATTACATCTCTGGTCGCAGCAAAAATGTCGTGGAAGCAAATATTAAGGACATTCCTAATTGTAGTGCCGTATTTTTTTCTATGTATTTAGTTACATAGTACTTTTATCTACAGGAAGGACACAATGCTTACTCTAGCGTATATAATATGAAATTTAAGAAAAAGACATGGGTACGTATTTTATTTAGGTGAGTATATTCATAATTATGGATCTGTTTCAGTATTAGGAAACAAGGTTAAAATGTGTTGGTATCACGAAATTTATGTTTTATCTGACACATATAGCTACGCTACGGTAGTCACTCTTGCTGTTAGTATCTAAATGACTAAGTATGCTTTTTCTTGTTACTGTAGGTAGGTAATCATGTGTATTTTGGTGTTGTGTAAGTAATGTAGTTAGAGCCGACTAAAGGAACATACTACCTACCGGATAACGGTATAGGTAAAATTATATAGGTAAAATTACTGCACGATAACTTGTACGATACTAACGAAAAGCAACGTAGTTTGTTGCATGTGTGTGCGTTAAAGCGTGTGTTTACTTGGAAGTAGCTGAGTTTTTTGGCTTCAGTAAGAACGAAGGCCGTGCGTTATCTACTTTTTTATTTCATCTGAGTCAGTAGTACAACATTATTGTATGATTTTTGAACGGAAAATGATTGTTAAATTTCAAACTTTGACATTATCACCCTGCTATAAAATTGTTCCAGTATTTATTTGTTTACATTTTTAAAATAGTTATTTTATATTTCTTTCTCAGATATCACAAAGTCAATGAGTGAAAATGAATACGAAACAGTTTCATATCCTATCAGACCCATTTTGCTGTCACATCAATATTAATATATTTTGACATTAGAAACACGAATTGTGTGTTTTGTGGTTGTTTTATTGATACACTTTAATTAATTAAGATCCACATTTACAAGGACAAGGTCTATATTATACTACGTCCATGGAGTTTCCTACCCTCGGCGAGCACTGCCAATTTGAGACATGCAACCAAACAGATTTTTTACCACTCCAGTGCAAATGCGGCAAAGTGTTTTGTCGAGAGCATTTCAATCATCATTGTCTTTCTGGTGACTGTGAACTGGCGCCAAAACCAAAAGAAGTTAACCTTAAAAATGATGACCAAATATTCAGATGTTCTGAAAAAGGATGCAGGAAAGGAAATCTTCATGAAATGTTGTGTCCGAAATGTAATAAGCACTTTTGTATTGAGCACAGATTCCATTTGTAAGTATTTTTTTGGAAATAGAATATAATCTATGAAGTTTGTGTAAATATGACAAATCATTATTATGTTATAGTTTTGTTTTGTTTAGTAGTACATTACAGTAATGTCTTGGGGACAACAGCAATACTAATTACCAACACGTAGGGTAGGAGATCCTATCTGTTGGTCTTTCTACTTAGGGCCAAATTTTCAATGGCCAGATAAAAGTTATCGGAGAAATAAACTATAAGACGGCACAATTATGGACCCTTTATTTGTAAGAGTAAGTTTCAGTAGTAACATGTCCTTATTTTTGCCGTCTTTTAGTTTATTTCTCCAATATTTTTATCTGGCCATTGAAAAATCGACCCTTTGTAAATAAAAGATATCTAGAAAATAATAGAATTATTTAGGCCATTAAAATTTTTTCGCAACTTATTTTCAACTTTAAAGTGACAGCTACGAATTTAAAATTAACCCAGAACTTTTATATGTGGTTCACCTCTTTTTTGCATAACTTTTCAAGAAACAAAACATTCTTCAAAGTATAAAGAGTAACTGCTTAATATTACAGGTCTTGTCCTGAGATAGATGATGCAACTATGGCTCAGAAGATAGAAGAGTTTGAGGCACCTAGAAGACAATTTAGGGAAGCCAATAAACACTTGCAAGAGAAGGTGGGTTTGTTTTTATATTCTATGTTTCCTAATTGGATTTTTTTGTAGTAATAGTAGCCTGTTGATGGCACAAAAATATAAACTAGTGGTCGCCAAAATGGTTGAAATTCAACTATTTTATTAATAGTATTTTTAGCGTTTTGTTTAGTTTTTTTTTTCTTTTTTCGACCGGAGTGATACCACGGCCTCACAGAAAACGGCTGTGAAATAGCGCTTTCGCTGTGTTTCACCGAGTGAGTGAGGAAACCGGAAGCCCATACCCCAACCCCTCTCCCCATCCCCCAAAGGTTGGCAACGCACTTGTGACGCTTTTGGTGTTGCGGGTGTCCATGGGTGCCGGTAATCGCTTACCATCAGGTGATACATTTGCTCGTTTGCCCCTTATTCCATAGAAAAATATATATACATATATATATTTGATATAATCCTAATAATACCACATGGTATTCCTTTGAAAAAAAAGAGTTAATTGTATTTTTTCCTTTAAAATTTCAGATAACGGAAAATATAAGAAAAGCATTACAATCATCAGCTAAAGTGAAAACTGCCTCAAAAATCCATTTAATGAGAATCAAACAAAAGGCTATCGGACCAAAAATCATTTCTGCATCTGACCGAATATACTTTGCCATTAAAAAACCTTTGAACATGGAACCAAAACCAGTCAAAATCATCCGCGAAGAGGATTCTTTAGAAAAAATTGATGGGGTAACTTTGGACCCTGACTTAAAAGACACAGTTCCAATATTTATAAGTTCAAAATGGAGTCTTGGGAGAGCCATTGACAGCATTTGTGAGTCGTGCAATATCAAAAACGATAACAACAAAATTACAGATGTGAAACTGAGGCTTTTTAGACAATTAGATAATTATTGCATAAGTCCTCTGAAAATGGATGTAGACATTTTGGAGTTAGTTAAAAATGAAATTTTGCTTGAAGGGGATAAGTTGGTAGTTGAATATATATCTAGTAATATTCTAAGTGAATTAGAAGAGAACGCTCAATTATTTCTTAGCTGATGTATTTCAGACTGAGTATGTTTAAATCAAAGTTACCTATTTATTGGTTATTAAATAAAATCATACAATGTTTTTACTTTGGTTTTGCTATATACCACTAGCTGAATCCCGCGGTTCTGCCCGCGGTCCGACAGTAACCGCGGGCAACGTCGCGAAGCGAAGCTAATATCTTTATAAATTGTAGCCATGTGTTATTCTGATGTATAAGATATTATTATTGTAAAGAGCAACAAACATACTCACTTACATACTCACAAACTTTCGCGTTTATAATATTAGTAGGATACATACATAGTAGTTTATTTTTTTGTGGTATATGACAGATAACAGAATCCAAAAGTGGTGAGCACCATCCTCATTGCGACTACAGACAATGCAGGATGGTGACCCACACTATGGCTACCTAGTGAATTGTTTTCTGACGCCCCGCTTAAAGGACCCCGATTTATAGTGGGAGTGAAACACGTGCACTGTAACTAAATCGTAAATACTCTCATCATATGCATCTCAGGAGAGTTCAAGAATCAAGAAGAAGAAGGTTTTGCAAGCCGGATTTTACTTCACATTATTATCAAAGGGTTTTATGACAATTACTGACAGATTGTTCATTCATTAGATACTGACATAAGTGACCATTTTTGTTATTGTCTTATTCATATTGCAATGAAATTTAAAAAGGAGATCGTTTTTTGTTTTTTCGTAAGACGGTCCCCATTTCATTTCATCCACATTGTATATATTTTTTCGACTCGAGGACTTGATAAATGAAGACTATAAATACTTGACATTGGCAGAAATAGCTGATCCGAGTGATCCGGCTAGTTGCCATTTCATCAAAAGAAGAAGAAAAAATTTAAAACACTCTAGCATAAAGCATTATTAATCAAAAGTTTAAGTTAAAAACGGCATAGGTAGGTAATAAAAATGCGGCAAATATAAATAAAACATCGTATAATAATATCATATTCTTAAACTTAACATTTAAAGCGTAATTTCACTATCTTTCCCTCCTAACGAATGGCGTTTTTGGTTATCTACTAAAGGCAACAGCTGTCCAGGTGCTGACTGGTTGGTATGCGCTGTAGGGGGTGGGGTAGCTGCTAATTTATACCTCACAATCAACCAGTTGCATTGACCCGTCCTACCTATTAAATTTAATAAATCTCTTCGGTACTGTTTTGTGAGAATGGCATATAGGAATGGATTTGCACAGGCGTTCAGTGGATAGAAAAACACTAATAAAACTTTTCCATGGCTCACATCCACTAAAGGCGCCCCAGCTAAAGCTGTCACTCCGAAAAACGCCACAGGCGCCCAACAAAGTAAATCAGTTCCAATAAGCAGAGCCATTTTATTCGCAATACGTCGTTCAGCTGCAGCAGCTGCCGCTCTACCTCCATAACTCTCCCCTCCTCCCAAAGACCTGTATATTTGCACGTAGCATATCACAATTGTCACCCACGCTAAAGCACTCGTCATAAAAATAGACCCTTGATACACAGCATCGCCGATGTCTTTGCTTTCAACTGGCAAACAAATTGATGTTGAAGAGTAGTCTGAGACTCCGACGAGTGGTAATCCAGCCATGAATGCCGAGAATAACCATCCACAGATCATAATTTTTGCAGCAACAGCCAATGAAATCCTCCTCTCCAAGTATATAGCGTACGTAATCGCAAACCACCGCTCCAATGTGACAATAGTCAGCGTTATAACCGACAATTGTCCTGAAAACACGGATAGAAACCCAGCCATCTGACAACCTATCCCATACTGCCAATCATAGGCGTAGTTGAAGTATTCTCCGTATGATCTTAAGTCTACGACTGCAAGCATGAAGAGGTACAATCCAGTACACAAGTCTGAAAACGCAAGGTGGCACATGAGGAATCTTGGTACTGTCATTTCCATGTGATTGGTAAGCAAGACCAGTAGTACGGCTACATTGCCGACCACTGCAGCCGCAATGACGAACCAGACACTCGCTCGAAGCCACGACCAGCCCATTACATCCTCGCAAGGGTTTAACGCGTCTGGCATAGGCGTGCATTCCACTTTTCGCGGGCTGTAAGCAACGAAAAATGTTAAAATAGAAAAGATGAAATTTATTGATTCATGTAGGTACACTGCAAGGGAACCGGTTCAATTTTCAGAGAGTGAGAAATAGGTACTGCCGGTGTCCTACTTTCACACTAAGTATGCATTAGCTAGTATCAGAGTTTACTCTGGACAACTAAGACATCAGAAACATTATTTGAGTCACTTCCAGTTGACTTCAATTATTAACTTGACATGCTCAATTCATAGTAAATATTTGTTAGGAAAACTCACCTCATACTGAAATTTCCACATTCCGCTGATATAGTAAATCCAATGCCAGAAGTATTGTTGACAGGATCGTGAAACTCTCCTGGATCTTCGTCCTCCCAGCTGCCAGAGTCACCAAAGTAGTCTTCTGCATTAGTGTCATACTCCTCACTCGTAGTAGCTGTGGAGAGATCCGCTTCTCCAGAGTCACTGAAAATAAGTTTTTGAATGTTATGATCATTTAAACTACCTGTAGGAAGACTGGCTAGTGTTGAGACAAGTGATAGTTCTGGATCGAACCCCTGCGTGCACTGCATGGGAATTGAATATTTATTTTTATTAGTGGACATGACGATTCTAAAATATTTTATCAGAGTGTGATATTTTAGCGTTTAAACTGATACTCCGACCAGGCCATCGTTTCATCTTCTTAGGAGACATCTTTTAAGTACGTATTAGATTGTATCTGCTTTCTCATTCTGTATAAATTCTTGAAAATAATAGGCATTTAAAACAGGGTGAAAGTAGCACCTTAACAAAAAATTACCCGTACGTTGTAATATTTTCCGAATTCGTGTTGTAATACTGCTGCTGAATAATCTTAAAAGGCTCCAAGTGTTCCAAGGATCTTCGCTTCCTGACCACTTTTTGTTGTTGCGCGCATTTCTGAATAAAACAAGAAGAAAATTGTTAAGGCTCTGCTTAGCTTGGGATTAGATGGCGTTGTGTGTGTTATATATAAAAAAAAGGCTTGGCTGATTGTATTTAGCGCCCCTGCATTCGCCTCTTCGTAGGACGGTCCCAGAAGTACATTCCATCATTCCACGACTGTGCAAATTGATTTATAGCTACAGTAATTTGGTTGAAATTCGTTCTGACTCATTTAGCAGGTTCCGGAAAATTGTATTTGCTTAGTTATAATTCTTAAGTAGGATTAGTTCGTTTTTTAATTTTAAAATAACAGCATTGTTTTAACTGCTAATAAATGGTGTACTATGTGATTGTTACACTATACTCAGATTCCTTTTAAACTGTATTTTGATATAAACTGTTAGTAAACAATTGTTGGTGAGCCTTCAAAGAAAATACAAATGTTTGTAATGTTCCAGAACCCGTAGCACAGTTTCTGCTTAATGGAGCTAATGTAATTTTAATATAATATAATATCTTATGTCACTGACACGACGATTAGAGCAGACTCTTTCGAAATGGTTCCACCAAAATCATTAATTTTTAATTTTTATTAGAGACTTCACGATCTATGCTCATAATAGGTTTTAAAGTATTCCCTCCCATCCAGTCCCATCCATTTTAATCACGCTTTTGAACTACTCACGGTCGCCTAATATAATATTGTAATTTGTCTTACTTCCTTCATGAGATCCATCTGTTTTTGGTACATCTGATGCCTGATGGGGTTGTGTCGTTCCGGAAACTTGAACGCGCAGCAATGGAAGTGATGTGTCAGGAACGCTTTCTGAAGATTCTGTTACACAAGGAATGATCATAAGAGAGATTCGAATTTTGTTAGAGTTACTCGTTTAGATAACATTTATCATCTCTTAGCTATGACGTTCTACTATGCGAAAACTTGAAGTCAGCTCTTAGGGTTCTTGCTGTGTACGTTGACATCACAGACAGAGGCGTCTCTAGCCCGTAAAGCGCTCGTGTGCATTCATTACTCTAGCGCTCTTTAGTAAGGGTAGCCCTTAAGTGTAAAAAGTGCGCTCTGACACTGCTGCGCCGTGTGTACCGCACACCTTGCACTATACGTAAAGACACCCTTGAGCACAGACAGCTTAGTAGTACAAGCGGTACTGCGCTGAATGTTGTGTATTTGATGTATGTAGGTATACCAAAATGAACCCGAGTCACAAATTGTGTGACAGGGTGTTCGTTTTGCCTGTTTCTTGAACGTATGTAAAGTCAACAAAGGAAATATATCTACTGCGAACGCTATGTATAAGATTTTTTACTTTTTTAATTTATGATGGATAACATATTTTTAAGAACTCACCTGAAATTCATAGATCGATGGGATGTATTTGAGTGATGGAGTTTTCTCTATTCTAAGTACTTCTAACTTTTGTAAGCCTGCTGTAGGCAGTGAGGTAATTGCGGTGCTACTTAAATCTCTAAAACAAACAAACATACATTATATTTTAAAATTATGGAAAAGGTTTAGCTTAAGCTGCTTAAGGCCATCATAAATATAACGTCAGCTTTGGCCAAAAAACTTGTTATTTTCAATTAACTTTTTCAATTTATTTTTGAAAAGGCTTCGTTGAAATATTACACGCACTTTCACTTAATCGGCTAATCAATTCTCGTTACGTTTAGGTGTTTTTTTAAAGTTGTCATATTACTTACAATTGTCGGAGAAGTAGGTTCGATGCGAATGCATTCTCATCTAGATGTCGCAGTTTTGCGTTGCCTCTAAAGCTCCTGCAAACGGTAATTATGTTTACAAATATACGTCACAAGGAACGGATGAATGAATTATTTAGAGGTCAAATTGAGTTGGTTGGTTCACCGAACTTTTGCTAGTAAAATTTTATTTTTGGTGCCATCACTCACCAACGGCATTGAAAAGTTAACTAAAATTGGAGATACCTACTCCATATATTTTTTTTCATGATTGATATAATACTCATTGATATGTAGGATTCATTTTTTAATTTCTTCTTTATCAGTTTTTAGTTGCCCTATTTAAGTTTATCATATAACATGTGACTCTCGAAATAAATTCTAGTTAAAACTGGAAATAGGTTATTAACAATGGGCGTAAATAACTACATACCGGATTAATAGTTTTAAAAATAAAAAAACTGTGAGTGAAACAAAATTAATTTCGCAAGGTGCTTACAGTTTGGATATTTGTGAATTTTTGAAAGCATACGCTGGAACTTCTTCTAGCAGGTTGTAATTCAGGGACCTTGAAATAAACGAAAAGAAAAATTTATTACCACCGTCGAAACCAGAGCTCTGCAAATTATTGAAGTAAAAGTTATTTATTAAAGACAAGTAACGGTATACAATAAAACCTATTTCAAGAACAACCAAACTGAAATGAGACCACACAAAATGCACCAATTTTTAAATAAAATAAAAAAAATAACAAATGCACTAGTCGCTCCTACGAATTTCGGAGGTTTCTTTTAGATGCCATCATCAGATCCTGCTCCTTATTACCACTGTTGGGATATTTTCCTTCCATTAAAAAAATAATCATCAAAATCGGTTCATATACGACGAAGTTATCCAGACGGACAACAAAGTTATTCTATAATGATTTTTTCTTTTGAGGTACGAAACCTTACAAACAAAAAGAGATTCTAATAACAAACAAGATAATAAGTAAATGTTATATTCTTATTTGTCTGTTCTGTAAACTTGTACAATCATAACAACACAATAAACTCAGACTAAGATACGAAGCCTTTTTTTATGAACAATAAAGATATTAGCCCTATGATATTTTTTTTTGATATTGTATAGGGGGCAAACGAGCAGACGTATCGCCTGATGGTAAGCGATTACCGCCGCTCATGGACACCCGCAATACCAGAGTGCGAGAGACAAGTGCGTTGCCGGCCTATTAGTTTTTTTATTTATTACTAATTAATATTCTTATACATGAAATAGGCATACTTTGTTAATTTTAACTATTTCATTGCAGTAGGTAAATACAAAATCCCGTAGTTAACAAGTATTCTCATTGAGATTCGTGTACTGCATCGTAAAATTAAAATGCTTTTTTTTTATTATTATATAGGTGGCAAACGAGCAGACGTATCGCCTGGTGGTAAGCGATTACCGCCGCCCATGGACACCCGCAACACCGGAGGCGTTACAAGTGCGTTGCCTGCCTTTTAGGAAGGAGTACGCTCTTTTCTTTTCTTCAATGGATCATAGTGTAGGTTAAGTTTATCTTTAAAAAATTTCCACAAGGTTCGTAAATGAAAATTAGCGACTACCACCGCCCATGGACACGCTAACACCAGAGGCGTCACAAGTGCGTTGCCGGCCTTATTTTGAAAAAAAAGTCTTCATTAGAGTCACCACAGCTACGAGCAATAGCTAGTTAGATGTTTTCATGAACTAAAACGGTTCATGAACACACATAATAAACCGCCGTATAAATATAAAGAGTAATAAAAACTCACGACTATATCACCTTTTATTATGTTGTGGTCGTTTAATGCTAACAAGAATTAGGCTACATCCTCTACTAGACCGGAGGCGGATAGTGATTTTTCAGTTTTAAGCGATTTCAACCAAAGGCTTTCCCTACGACGCGACAGTCAGATTCAGTTAAGCGACTTAATCCTACTCGGCTCACTGCTTTCGGACACTTTTCCGTGGGAGAGCCGCGCTTCGGTATGAATGGGCCGACTCGACCGGAGTGATACCACGGCCTCACAGAAAACCGGTGTGAAATATCGCTTGCGCTGTTTCACCGAGTGAGTGAGGATACCGGAGGCCCATCCCCCAACCCCTACCCCCATTCTCTCTCCCCATCCCCCAAAGGTCGGCAACGCACTTGTGAGGCTTTTCGCTTCGCTTATCATCAGGTGATGCGTCTGCTCGTTTGCCCCCTATTCTATAAAAAAAAAACATAATCCCTTCTATAATATCCCTTAAGCATATTTGTTTTGTTTTTTTTAAAAGACTACTCCCGCCCTAGGAATAATTCCTGTGTCACGGGGGACTTTACAAAAATACATGAAACGGACACAAAGAACACCCTGACTTAGAACAACAATTTGTGAATCACACAAAGTGTTATTCCATGTGGGATTTGAACCCACAACACTTGGCGAAGTAGTAACGGCGTGGTTACCGCTTAAACACTAGGCCAAACGCGCAGTTAATGTATATTAAAGCATATAATTTTTGCATTTTTCTTTTTTAATTTCGTTTTTCATTTTACTGAAGTGCTCACTTGAATGCCACGCATTTGTTTTGTAATAGTTTTTCTTGTAGCTTGAAAATTCATTCTTTGAAGATTCAGGTGTGAGTATATTTATGGTAGATGCATTGTTGTTAGTAAATACACAAATAAACCTGTAGTGCGAAGCGTTAAATGCTAACAAGAAGTAAGGGCCCTTAGACTACAGCGGCGATGGGAAGACAGAGTGATTTAAATTACGAAATCGCACCGCTTGCGCTTGCTATCGTGTTTATAGTCGCAAATGCAGCCTAACAACCATAGACAAATACCTTGTTTTAAGTATACAATTAAAGGCCCATAAACGACTTTAATTTACTTTGTTATTATGTAATTCAGATTATATGAGAGTATTTTCTCCCGCAGCGCTTTATCATATCCTTGTAACCTACCTGCAAGCTATTAAATTAGATAACACCTTTATCCACAATGTCTATGACCTGAATGTACTTTACATTTAATTTTGAAGTTATACTTCTTTTGGCGCGAAGGAGAAAAATGATGAGAGTGAATGTTTACGATGCGCGCGCACACCGATACCTGAATTCTACATCGTGAAGTTAGTTCTAGGTGGCATGAAAATCGATAACTATGTTCAAGTTGTATATTCTAGTATTTTTATATTTAGAACACGTGTTTCGTAACAGTACAATTAAACAGTGTGAATAAATAAATATTATTTATTTAAATAAAATATTTTTGATAATTTTAATATTTATCGTTAATCACTACTGCATTTTAGTTTTTTTTTTAATACTTTTCATTATTTATCACCGAAAACACAAACATTTAATGTAAAACATGAATAATGTTCGTCTAAATAACATTCATTTGAATACAAATGGCCGCGCCAACATTTCTCGGGAAAACGTCATTGAGAGTCGAAACAAACTTGTGTCTGAAGTTGAGACCACTTTGGAAAAGGTCTCAAATTGGGGTAGACTTAATTTGGTCCATTTCAACCCGACAAAGACACAAATTTGCAAATATCCTCGTTTTGAAGACACTCCACTATCACACCTCAGCCAATATTGGAGTACTTGGTGTCGACGTATCGAGCGATGTCCAGTTTTTTGACAGAAGACATAAAAAAAAAACAATTTTAACAGATGAATTTATAATTTAAACGTATTAAAATTTCATTTAGAGAGAACTCGAATAGTTATTGCAAAAAAAAAAACTATTGAATGCATGGAATCATTTGTATCAACCAATGAACATGTCATTAATTTCATGTAGATGATTTGTTATATAGTTGCTGTTGTAATAGTGAAAATTAATTCTCTTACTCAATTATATTCTAACAACCCCATCTCCAAAACATAATAAATAAATCTCTACCTCTAATCTTGAACATCTCTAATACACAACGCCATCTGGCTTCAAACTAAGCCGAACTAGTACCATGACAGCTAGATTGACTGATAGAGTACTTATATATTTGTAAACACATAGCTACATATTAAACAAAAGAAACATCCAAACACCGACATAAATATTTGCAGATCCTACTCGTCTGACCCGGGAATCGAACCTGAGATCATTGAACAACAGTTGCATACGCTACAACTGTGCTACAACAGTCTTTTCTATCACGATTTTTCGATACTGGATTTTGTAATGTGCAACGTTTCTGTCAATTTCTTGCATATTTTTTTTTATTCATTGATTACTAATACCTACGTACCTACCAATTATATTCTAACAACTGTTGGGTATAGTCAGGATTCAACAATTCAATGAAAAACGTTGTCAAGATACAGCCTTGTATTATATGCTTTAACAGACCTTTTCAATACAATCATTACATAAAATCATTATTTACAACCTTTTACTATTCTTTACTAAGTTATTCCTATTACACTTGTTACTCTGCTGAAAAGTAACACGAGCCCGTAGGATGGACATTCGGTTCTTACTTTTCAGCAGAGTAACAAGTGTAATAAGAATAACTTAGTAAAGAATAGTAAAAGTTGTAAATAATGATTGTCTGTAATGATTGTATTGAAAGGATCTGAAAACCGGTGTGAAATAGCGTTTGCGCTGTGTTTCACCGAGTGAGTGAGGATACCGGAGGCCCATACCCCAACCCCTCCCCCCATCCCCTTTCCCATCCCCCAATGGTCGGCAACGCACTTGTGACGCCTTTGGTGTTGCGGGTGTCCATGGGCGGCGGTAATCGCTTACCATCAGGTGATACGTCTGCTCGTTTGCCCACTACTCAATAAAAAAAAAAAAACTATTCTCTACAAACATAATTCAGACAAATTTTAGATCAGTTATTTTAGATCAAACTCAACGATGTCTGTTTTAGAGTATGTGGTATATTTATGAAGATAATCGCCTAACATTTATGTATAGATATTGCGTTCCTTCGTTTATTTGTAAGCTAAATATTTAAACAAGTCGGCGTCGTTCAGACTACTTTACCAAAACAATATCTATGATAGATCTTCGTTCAAGTTTATCACTTCCTATAAAATAATTAGGTACGTTGTTTATTACTGGCTCATGTAACTATTTTAGGACTGGTTAACTTGTTGTGGTATAGTACCTACCTTTTAGTACTAACATAATTTTAAATTTATAACAATTTTAGATACAAGTAGCGATAACGAAAAATTATAATTAGACAGTTGGTTCCTTTGAAGATGGATGTAGGTTTTTTAAAGTGCTTTTTTTATTTTTGTATTGCTGTAAATACATAAATTGTAAATGCTTTTTAGTTTCTAAGTTGATTAAACAATACGAATATTCCGTATTTCTTTTCGTATTAACGTTTTCTTTATTAGTTCTTTTTTCAAATCAACTGACTTTGACTGCACGGTTGGCCGAGTGGTGTCAGCGGTCGCCATGCAACTTGCTACTGCGCCAAGTGTCGTGGGTTCAAATCCCACGCGGTACCTACAATACTTTGTGTGATCCACGAATTGTTGTCCCGAGTCTGGATGTTCTTTGTGTCCGTTTCATGTATGTTTGTAAAGTCCCCCACGACACAGAATGTTTATTCCTAATGTGGGAGTTGTCTTTAAAAAGAAAAAAAAAAAAAAAACTTTGGAATTCTTTATTTAAGTGTTGTGCGCCTGACCCTTTATCGAAAATTTAAATGCATAAACCATTAATTAAATCAAAGACGAGAAAATTAAACGAAAACCAAGCATTAATTAAAATAAAAAAGTCCACAGTAATATATGAACTCTCTTTAAACGGCAGTTTGCATTGTATTAGTGATGTTTTAATTATAAATTATACTTAGACTATTGAATATTTCTATATAATAGATTTAAAAAAAACAGATTTGTGAACAACTCAACGATTGGTGATAATAATTAAATATGTAATAAATAAAGTAGCACATATATGTACCTAGGGACTTACACTTGATCAGCGCGCACTCGCAGCGCGTGTGTCGGTAAACGTCTGATGTGGTTCCCTTCCAAGTCTCTGGAAATATATTATTATATCAAAACAGTTCTTATTATCTAGGTGATGGTAATTAAAGGTAAGTTCCAATGGACATATATGCAACACTAGAGACAGGAGAGAGTAGCCAGTCATTGATCTCGAAATCTATTCTTTTCTGGAAGGCTCTTTTAGGCTTCGAAGATACCAATAGGTGATTATTTGTCTACAGGATGGTTAATATAAATGTTAATTTGTTTTTTTATCGCCTGATGGTAAGCGATTACCGCCGCCCATGGACACTCGCAACACTAGAGGCGTCACAAGTGCGTCGCCGGCCTTTGGGGTATGGGCCTCCGGTATCCTCACTCACTAGGTGAAACAAAGTGCAGGCGCTGTTTCACACCGGTTTTCTGTAACGC
The DNA here is from genome assembly GCA_916048165.1 of Spilarctia lutea. Classification (NCBI taxonomy): domain Eukaryota; kingdom Metazoa; phylum Arthropoda; class Insecta; order Lepidoptera; family Erebidae; genus Spilarctia; species Spilarctia lutea. The sequence continues at coordinate 2,542,569 of OU696480.1, forward strand.
TCACTCCGGTCGAAACGGCCCATGCATGCCGAAGCGTGGCTCTCCCATATTCCTTAATTGGAAGTCGTTTATTTAAAAAATAATAATATCATAATAACCTAAGTATGCATTTTTACAAAACAGTGCAGCAGTGCAGCAGTAATAGCTTACCATCAGGCGATACATCTGCTCGTTTGTCCTCTATCACATGAAAAAAAATGCATCCTGTGTCGCGGGGATTTTATAAATATGAAACGGACACAAAGAACACTCAGAACAATAATTTGTGGGTTACACAGTGTTGTTCCATGTGGGTTTTAATTTAAAGCGGCGTGACGACTACACACTGCTAAAAATACTTACATTGCCTGCAAATATGTTGGTGTACTCTTGCTGTCGTGTACGTGGCTCAAGTTGGGAACTTCCAGAAGACCAGACGTTGTAACCATACTGTATAAATAAATAAATGGACATCTCTAATACACAACGCCATCTAGCTTCAAACTCAGCCGAACTACTTACATATTTGTAAATACATACATATTAAACAAAAGAAACATTCAAACACTGACATAAATTTAGGTCATACTCGTTTGACCCGGGAATCGAACCCGAGATCATTAAACAACAGCGTATGCTACAACCGTGCTACAACAGTCTCTTCATCACGATTTTCCGACAACAGGATTTTGTAATAGGCAACGTATCTGTCACTTTCTTGCATACTCTTTTATATTTCATAAATTACTGAAAGTTACAGAAACAGGACCACCATGTGATCCTGAATACATTTAAATCCTCTCTAAGCTCCTTTGATTTTGATGTTTTATTTCTGACTGAATAAAATTTAGGAGATAAAACGACTATCGTGGGTGTGGTACCGTGGGCATGTTTGTGACGTGGATTTTTAGCTTTTTAATGTTCAGAATATTTTCCTGTTTTATTGAGACAGCCTGACATTTTTATTACAGAGTAAACTTTTTAATATCTCTCTTTAAAATTATTGTGTTGAGTGGAGCCTTAGCGGACTTAGTTATATATGATAAGGCTTAAATAAGTGTTATGTTCAGCTAAAAATGGCGCTGACATCAACAGCTTTGCAAAGTATACTATAAGTAAAGCTTAAAGTACATTTATGTAAAAATATTGTTTCTTTAGTTTGTATCTATATGTTCCAGAATTCATATAAGTTTACAAGCTTACCAGTTCCCTGATTTACCAATATGGCTTCAAAACCTGGACAAACCAAACTTATATGGACAATAAGTAATTTGCGTAATCGTAACATACTTTTTTATCCAATACTTGTTACAGCTTTCGTATCAGAAATAGTAAGTTATATGAATAAAAAAAAACATTTTCCAGAAAAAAATGAGCAAAAATAAAATACATACTTACAATGTGCGGAGCTCGGGTAGTGGAGGCAGGGTCGCGATTCGGTGTAACCGCGGCGCTTGAGTAATGAAACTGTGAGATCAGATTATTTTTAAATTATATGCACTTTATATACTTTATTACTATATTAACTACTAGCGAAGCCCCGCGGTATTACCCGCAGTTATACCTTTACAATAACAAGCGCGGGCAAAAGTAGCCTAAAAAACGAAGTTACACCGTATATCATCAGCTATCTCACATTGAAATTTCTTTCAAAATGAGTCCAGCCATTCCAGAGATTAACCAGAACAAACAGACAGACGAAGTAAACACCTTTTTATTTTCATAAGAATTTAGTCTCAAACTGTTCATTTGAAATTACAAACAGACGCTGCAGTTTTATTTATTTGTATAAATTGTGATTCTTGTCAGTGTCAATGTTTTCATCCTCATTAATTACAAACTATACATAAACTTCAATACAGACAGCTTCATATTAAATCGTTTTTGACGAGGATGGCTTTCGACGTTGCGTTTGGCTAATTCTGAACTTTTCACCAATGGCAACACCGAACGCGCTTGCGTACGAGATCGTGAACTCTTAATAGGCCCGTAAGCAAATATTATTATAATAATTTAATGACAATACTTACAATGATTTGAGTTTAGGCATCTTGGTTAAATCTTCTACAGCGATGTGCTCTAAATTTGGCGCGTCCATGATTGATCTGCGACAGAAACATTTAATTAAACAATGAATTATATTTTTGTAAGCAAATTTGTAGATATTAATTAGATAATTGAAATAAAAGATAAATAGAGAAATCTTCCTGAAGTAGGAGATGTGTCAATAATTTTTTTTAAAACATGTTTTGTTTCTAGGCTAAAAACTGTACATCAGTTCAGTCAGTAGCGGGAATACAGAAAATGATCCTTATTCATCATCATAATCTCAGCTAAAAGACGTCCACTGCTGGACATACACTTTCCACAAGCCTCTTCACAACAATCAGTACCCACGTCTTTTTTTATGTAGATAGTAGTTAGCAAACGAGCTAAGACCTATCGCCTAATTGGTAAGCGATTACGAGCAGCCCATGGACACCTGCAACGCCAGAGACGTCACAGATGCATTGCCGGCCTTTGGGGGATGGGGAGAGGGACGGGGAGGGGTTGAGATATGGGCATATATATATATGAGATATAAGCGCTATTTCACACCGGTTTTCACGTCTGCTGGTATGTGATCACCAGTTCAGAATATTTTGGCCTCATTAGCCGTCTTGTATGCAAAGCAGTATGCCCCGCCCACTGTTACTAAGTTCCTGTTCAATTACTTACAAATGTTCCACTTTGTGTAGATGGTAACCGCTCTGATGAATAACTCTTGCCGTGAGCTTCGTAATGTTTGTTTGGTGTAACACCACGGACACACCTCCCTCGTGCATGTGACATACTGTTCTATCAGCTGGAACAATGCAAAAGATACATTATTACTGTGTTACACTATCCTGCCAACATCTTTTACAGATGAGTTTCGAGTACCTATATATAAAGATATTTAAAAATCATCACTTTGGTGTCAAAGATAAACGTTTCTAATGCAGTTAGCCCTAATAAAATGCAGTTTAATATAAGTCTTAAGCAGCTCGTTAACAGTAAATCGTCATTTAGGATGTCTTACAAAATGATGCAATATTATTATTGGTGATTTTAAGTGTGTATTCCAAGAGACAGTGTGTCCAGAGTGAACTTCTCCCAGCTTTTTAACACTTGATAACAAAGGAGGTATCACCCATTATCGTCTCAATTACAGATTAGACGCTTTTTAGGCACAACAGCAATGCTGCGTATAGCAGAATTTGGTGAAGAAAGTAGGAATAATGCAATATGGAACTTAGTGAGGTTTTTCCACACCAGATGTAAATATTCATACAGTGAGATTATAATAACGATTGGAAATTCATCTATAAGTTGGATATTAGCCAATAGCCGATGAAGGTTGTTCCCTAGACTGCGGAAAGGAACTATTTAGTAGCATTTTGACTGGCAACGCCAATTATTTACAACATCGTTAATATTTACCTGTTTAGATAGTAATATCAACACAAGCACATGTATACAAGAATAGGATACAAAGCGAGGAAGTGAGTACAAAAATACATATGAATCATGAATCGTTGTGACCAGCTGAGCTAGTGAAAATTATTACGTCACTTGGATATCCCCATTGAGAATCCCCAAATTATTAGATCCTATTCCTGCCAGACGTAAATTGCCTATATCTTCGAGGATAACGGAGGCATTGGGGTCCTAGGGGTTTCAGAAGTTAGAGAATTTATCGGGACACCTTTATCCGTCAGAATTTTGAAAATAATTTGTAGATGTAAACTGAAATACGTTTATTTTCGAAAAAACTTTCAGTTATCGAAAATTGCCCTAAATTGCATCTGAGGAACTAAATTGTCTAACAAATGGTGAAAATATTTTATAAATTAGTGAGTAAGATCTGAAAATTGTTAAATTTAAAAAACTTGTATTTATGGAAATGGGCATGGTATAAGTGGCAATGTATAATTGCTGAGTTTTAACGAACGTCAGTGTTACTTTTTTCTATGATCAGTGAGATGTCTGCCCTAAAGTGAACTCGTTCTAAAACCCGAATGAGGTTTGCAAAAATGAATAACTTAATACAAACACATGTAGGTATGTATGTTTTATTTTTCTATAACCTCAAAAGGCATTTCCAATGCCACCAATATTTGTGACAACTGCAAGTATTTTGACTTTTTATTTTATAAATGATATTTGTTTTCGGAGTCAATCTCGTACAGATATATTTGAACTTCGAACGAAAATTATCGTTGAACTTTACAGCTAGAAGGCCGGTTTCAGCCGGTTTAGAACACTTGCGTATGTAGTTTTTAACCGACTTAAAAAAAATGAAGATTTTATTTTTATGTTTGTTTTTGTTGTTACCTCATAACTTTCTACTGCGTGAACCGATTTTCATGATTATTTTTATTTGAAAGTTGATTCTTCAAGTGTGGTCCCATTCTAGTTTGGTTCAGTTATGTCAATGTCATCCATAAAAAAACTATAAGTTCTCAAATTGCATTAAATATGTGCGCGAAAAATTCACGAAAAACTCATCACTCCAACCGATTTCGATGTTTCTTTTTACATTTGTCTAAAGGCTGGTGGAACAGGACCGATCTCTATCTGGTCCTAGCCCTGAAGGCGGCTTTTTTTTGTTAAAATTTTGTATTATTTGAATACGAACTTAGAACATAAAATTTTAAGAATATAAATTTAACTCTCTCTCGGTACATAATTTTTTCTTCACTACTCTGTTGCTCGTAAAATTTTATTTTATTATCGTTATAATTTACAGGTTAAAAAATAGTCGATTGAAACACAGACTTAAAGTTTTATATAATTATATATAATGCGAATAGGTATTATGTGATGTCATGTTTTCTTGGTTCTGTATTGTGATATTTTTAAGACTATTTATGTACATTTTGGAACGCAATAAATAATTGAATATTGATTCAATCTTATATCAGTTCCAAATATGCATATAGTTTTATATACTACATATTTAGTAGTAGTGAACTTTCCTCGTATAATAACTAGCTAATCCACACAATCTTGATCTGTATCTCTTTAAGGAATAAATGCAACATTTTTTAAATTAATGCTTGACTCCTACTAGTAGTAGCGTGATGTTTTATAGCCTATTCGAATTCGACTTCCACATATAACACAACAATAACCTACTACAGCGCCATCTACCGAAGATACACTGAACTACGAAGTAACGCACTACACGGAGTAACTGCAAATCCTGAATCGCGCAATAAATACTTAGTTCTCGCGCCGATTATCATATATACAACATCCCAACATCAACTGTTGGGCAGTGGCCCTCCAGGCATGATCACTTCGCCTGGTCGGAGGATCCTCCCTTTGTTTCGGAGGGACATTACACACGTTCCTCCGTTCTGATAGTTTATTCTCGTTTCCTTTAAAATATTATCAAGTTAAAGCTAACAGACCACACAAATAGAATGATTGCGTAAAGATCAACCGTTGATAAGATAAACTTGTTATGATTATGAATTTTTGTTCAGTTCCGAAAGACTGCTTCGTTGATCTGGTGGCTAGAGTATGCAACTAACTGCCAGTCAACAAGTCTCGGGTTCGATTTCCGAGTCGGGCCAAAGTGATATATCGTGTTTTTCGTAAATGATGATTATCCCGAAACTTTCTGCCGCGCACAGCAAAACTGTGGAATGAGCTGTCGCCTGCGGTGTTCCCAGACCAATACGACCTTCAAACCTTCAAGAAAAGAGCGTACTCCTTCCTAAAAGGCCGGCAACGCACTTGTAACGCCTATAGTGTTGCGGGTGTCCATGGGCGGCGGTAATCGCTTACCATCAGGAGATACGTCTGCTTGTTGGCACGTTATATAATAATAAAAAAAATGAAATTCCTATTAACCGACCCGGAGTATGGAAAATGGCGGTGTTACCCGCCCGTGCCTCGGAGAGCACGTTAAGTCGTCGGTCCTGGTTGCCCTGAACATCTATGGTAATCGTTATTGAGAAGTCAGTGCCTTCAAATATACTGACGCTAGTTTCAACCTTCGAATTCTGTTCATCCTCAGGGTTGCGGAAGTCAGACGATGCGGTCGTTTCGTGGAAAAAATGATATTCAGGTAAAACAGGTGGAACTAATAGCCGACCCTACATAATTTTGGGATAAGGCTTTGAATAAGGAATTGATTTGTGTTTATTCGTAACATACGACAATACAAATGTCTCCTCTTTATAATATTAGTGTAGATATCTACACCTAAACACAAAGAAAATAATGTTTTTCATCACACAATTTATTGTTCCGGTTCGGAATCGAACCTACAACCCCAACCAACGTTACCACTAGACCAATACGCCGATCAAGACAAATATAAGAGCAATCTCAAAATCTGACTCTTGTAATGGCTGATAAATCTACGTCAATGGAACATGATAAAATCAACACATACAGTAATGCATTACTGTCAAAATTATTTATCAAGTTGACATACATAAAACAAGCATTTTGAATTTTAGAATGAATGTTGCATGGATATTTTTCAGTTTTAGATTTTTCCGTATGTTGGAGGATTAAGAATGTGGAGATAGCTAAAACCAATTTGATGACATAATTGTTACTGTATCCTAGAGCTATTGGCTGGCCAGTCCTTTTGTTTTCGTTCCAATTATTTTAATAAAACGAATGAATAATTTGTATCTATTTAATATAGTTATTTTGCTGTTTATTTCTTTGACACACACGACCTTCAAGAAAAGAGCGTACTCTTTCTTAAAAGGCCGGCAACGCACTTGTGACGCCTCTGGTGTTGCTGGTGTCCATGGGCGGCGAAAATGGCTTACCATCACGCGATGCGTCTGCTCGTTTGCCCTCTATTCAATAAAAAGACAGGAGATCGGCCATAAATAAGCCAAAATCGTTCACAATTATACAAATAGCGTCGACGTCACAATAAGGCTATTTAAAAAAGATTCGGATTGACTGATGTTCTTTAGTAGACACATTCATCACATCGAAAAGAAGAATAGTCGATTTTAATTGCATCAATAACTGGCAGGATGGACTTTATGCATTTTAGAAGTGTTCTTAATTCAACTATCTTCAAACTACGAACAGAAATCATGTGGACGTTTTTACGTAGGCACTTAATCGTTTCTACCCTTGGAATATTCAGACAGACTAAGAAATGAATATAATTGAGCTTAGAACAGATTTGGCGGTAAAACCAGAATTTTAATAATAGGTACGTACTTATATAATGTTTAAACTATGCGTAAAAAAAATTAAGGTAATTCAATTATTTATTTATTTATATACAGTACTACCACATCATACATATTATACTTATAACTGTTAAGTATCACAATTACGGTGTACATAATATTTACTGTAATATAACAACAGTATTCAAGTGTTAGTATAGAAATTATAAACTGGCGTTAAGCGCAGGGAAGAATGAAGGCGTAAGTGACTCATTTGGTACAACACATACGATGTTTTTCTCTTAAACTTAGGAAGCAAACATCATAAAAGGTTTATGACGTAGTTTGCAAACAGTTTTTCTTGATTGTGTCGCAACGGAAATTGTTTGCGTGTGTGAGTTTTCCATACGTGTCACTTGGTTTTGGGTAGGGTTTTTGACGTCATCAAACTATATATATGTAAAATAAATGTTTGACTGCACGGTTGGCCGAGTGGTGTCAGCGGTCGCCATGCCGCTTGCTACTGCGCCAAGTGTCGTGGGTTCAAATCCCACGCGGTACCTACAACACTTTGTGTGATCCACGAATTGTTGTCCCGAGTCTGGATGTTCTTTGTGTCCGTTTCATGTATGTTTGTAAAGTCCCCCACGACACAGGATGTTTATTCCTAATGTGGGAGTTGTCTTTTTAAGAAAAAAAAAAAAAAAAAATGTATGTATACTGTTTTGCAATTATAATTATTTTTTATTTATCAAATGATAAAAGTAAGTGAGTACCTGATACTAAACAAGGCAAAGCACGTACTAAGGTAATTTACATAATTCTAAATAAGTACATCACCATCTTCCTCCCCCTTTTCCAACTTTACTACGAATCGATGCAATGAATTTGTTTCTTCCGTTTTCCTCTATCACTCGTCAATTCACTGCCATATTTTCTTAAACGCAGTCCATCCATTCGTTTTTTGTTTTTTCGAAAGACGGTCCCCTTTTCATGTCATCCACATTTTATATATTTTTTATCATTAATTTCATCACGACGACGACTTGAAGACTCGAAGACTTATAATTGAAGACTATAAATACTCGACAATGGCAGAAATAGCTGTTCCGAGTGAGCCAGCTGGTTGCCATTTCACCAAAGGAAGAAGAAGAATTTAAGTGTACATATAAAGTTGCTGGTGACAGCTTATAAATGTGTGTAAAGAAGATAAGAATAAGAATTTAAGATTTAATAAACTTGTCTGCAGTCGGCATCTTTTTTATATAAAATACGTTTTTTTTTTAAATATAACATCTATCTTGATATAACTACTGAAGTGTACTTATAACGATCTTTTAATCCAAAACTCAATAAATTTAGAGAAAAGATCCGATATTTTTTTTGGTTTTTCACTTCCGAAAAACTCTGCGTACTAAATTTCATATGGCAATCGTTATAGGGCATTTAGTTCCCCTTAAATATACTGACAACTAGTTCAACCTTCGAATTCAGTTCACCACCGGTTGCGGAGGTCAGATGCCAGTTGCTCTGTGTAAAAACTGATATTCAGGTAAAACCGGTTGAACTAGTAGCCGACCCCAAATAATCTTGAGAATAATAAAGGCTAGGAAAGAACTATAAAGACGATGATTAGATTTAGTATCTTTTCAAATAAACAAAAAATAATAGCATTTGTTTAATGTAGCGTTTTGACAAGTCCTCGTCGCTTCAGTCTATTATAGGTTTCATTTGCCAACACAATACGAATGTACGCTTTTCCTCACTTCTCAAAACTAGCGAATAGAAAACAAAGTTTAAATTTACAAAAGAATTTCTTAGAATATAACGTATCTCACCTGCCTAACCTACTTCACGCATCAAATGGAATTCGTAAAAACATTTACAACGGGTATAAATCGCCATGATCTATCAAAGGGAAGCGCCGAGGCCACCTTATCATTGTGATAACAACTTTTTAAATTGACAACGGACATTTTTAGAAAGCAAACATACTGCGATAGAAACATTACGGATCTTCTTATGAGTTAAGCATTAAATCTCTCGCTGTGTAGGTCCATTTGATTCACAGATTTCATTCCAACAAATCTTTAATTTTGCCGGTAGGTACACACAATTTTACACATAAGTAATATAAATAATAATAAATAAATAAATATTTCGGACAATTTAACACACAACGCCGTCTAGTCCCAAGCTAAGCAGAGCTTGTGTTATGGGTACTAGACAACTGATATAAATACATAGATACTTTTTTTTTGTAAATACATACATATTATACATAGAAAACACCCAAACTCCGAAACAAATATTTGCAGATCATACAAACATTTGGTCCTACCCGGGAATCGAACCCGAGACCACAAGCACAGCAGTCGCTTACGATACCACTCGCGCCACCGAGGCAGTCAATATGCCTTCATCTTCAGTATATAGCCTTTTCAAGAGCGCCAACGATTCCGGTTTTAGGTAGACCGAAGCGAGATTTGTGGCATGTCTTTACTGCCTCGGTGGCGCAGTGGTAGTGAATGCGACTGCTGTGCTTGAGGTCTCGGGTTCAAATCCTGGGTCGGACCAAATGTTTGTGTAATCTACAGATATTTGTTTCGGAGTTTGGGTGTTTTCTATGTATAATATGTATGTATTTACAAAAAAAAAGAGTATAAGTATATGTATTCATATCAGTTGTCTAGTACCCATAACACAAGCTCTGCTTAGCTTGGGACTAGATGACGTTGTGTGTTAGATGTCCGGAATATTTATTTATGTCTATAATGTTGGTATGAGTTATCGCCGGACATCGGGGGCACTTTAGGAGTTAGATGGGAGAATTATCAGTAAACACTCATTGTTTTAGGATATAATTAACATATTAAACAAAAGGAAACAACTGTTAGGAGACTAGCTTGAGCTGACAATCTAGTGTGTTCTTTTATTAAATGTGAGTTATAGCTCTCATTCACTCTATCTTCGTTCATTCGTTTTTTTACGTTGAGAACGCAACTGTGTCAAAGTGTGTAAAATAAGTTTTCAAAACGCATTGGTACAAAAATATACAGATAAGCTGTTATCATACATATACTATTTATAATCATTACAATAATATGATAGATAAAGAGTTTATTTTTAAATAAATAACTCGTTATACGATATAAATTGTTACGTTTGTGCATAACAAACAAAAAAAAATAAACGAATGGACAGACTTCTGATTCTTTATGTTTCTTGTTATTAATTGTTTACGAAAATGAGACTATGTGCAGTCGCATTTATTATTACTGCGCCACTTATTACTTGAGGTCTCGGGTTCAAATTCTGGGTCGGAGCAAGTGTTTGTGTGATCTACAAATATTTGTTTCGGAGTTTGGGTGTTTTCTATGTATAATATGTGTGTATTTACAAAAAAAGTATATAAGTATTTATATCAGTTGTCTAGTACCCAAAACGAAAGCTCTGCTTAGCTTGGGACTAGATGGCGCTGTGATAGATGTCCGAAATATTTATTATTATTAATTTTGGAACCTGGACGCAAAATGGAAAATACTTGATAAAACGGCATGGTGAGGTTGAAAAAAAAATCTTGTATGGCTCATAAGGTGCTTAGTTACGACCTAGTAAGGATGGCTCCGAAAAATGAGAAACGAAATTACGCCTTGATTAATAGTAACTACATCAATAATATTTACAATTTAAGTTACAAGTGCGTACTACTGAATAAACGTAATAAAAAGAATCAGTTCGTGTAACACTAGCAACACAGACAGCCAATTCTCACAATCCTTTATCAAACCTTTATCAGTCAATCGAATTGTACTTGATATCATACAAAGATTGACTGATTAAAACTGACACGGGTTCGAGTACCTCGGGAATTTGAAATCATTTCTTCTTTACATATATAAACACATTTGACGCACGATTGACCTAATGGCTTAAGCTGTAACCACGCCGCTTCCATTTGCGCCGAATGTAGTGGATTCAAATCCTACATGGGACAACACTTTGATTGATCCGCAAATTGTTGTTCTGAGTTTTGGTGTTCTTTGTATCTGTTTCATGTATGTTTGTTAACTCCTCTCCGACACAGGATGTATAGACACACAGACAAAACCCTCTTTCTAAGGAGTTTCTACGAAAGTTGATTTTGTTGGTATAGAATTTGCAGAATCCTCTCTCCCCCTTAAATAAACTGACCCCTAAAGGGGGTACATAATAAATTAAATTTAGTAAGTCACCATTTTACTAAACTTAATTTACTCACTCACCATTAGTGTGTTACGCCACTGTCTACCCCTTGAGGGATGTAGAAGTAAAAATGCTTATTAGTCGCAGATACGATGGTCGATGGGGCCATGAAGTTATTTAGTGGCGACCGCGGAAAACGCTGCGTTAGGGGCCATCCATAAAGTACGTCACACGAATTTCATGATTTTTTTGAGCCCCACCCCCCGTCCTTGTCACAGGTGGTCACTTTTCTGAGACCCCCCTCCCTAGTGTGACGTCACATGTTTTGCAATTTCACATCGAAAAATTATTAAATTAAAACAGCAGTTCCGAAATTAGTTTTATTTCCATTTAAATTAAATACTTTTTTATGAAATCAACACTTATAAATTCGGATCGAATACTGAATACGCAAAAAATCAGAACTACATCAGACCTTGTATGAAAAAGATTAAATACTGATTATCAACAAAACAATTGAAACCGTATTGTCCTAAAGATAGAGTTGGAAATATTTATTAGTTAAATTAATATTTCAAATTACGCAATTAGTACCTCTAGATACGAGTATATTAGATTTTGAAATGTGATGTCACGAAACTTAGGACCCCTCCCACCCCTTGTCACACCATGTCACACTTTATCGACCCCCTCCCCTCCCCCTTTACGTGTGACGTACTTTATGGATGGCCACTTAGTAGGTATTCCAAAAGATGGTCCGATGACCTAGGTAGTGTAGGTAGTGGGAAGCATGGAGAACCTGGGGGAGGCCTATATGCCCAGCTGTGGAGATCTTTTGGCTCAGAAGATGATAAATAAATAATAATAAATAAATAAATATTTCGGACATCTTACACACAACGCCATCTAGTCCCAAGCTAAGCAGAGCTTGTGTTATGGGTACTAGACAACTGATATAAAAAACTTACATACTTTTTTTTGTAAGTACTATATACTATACATAGAAAACATCCAAACTCCGAAACAAATATTTGTAGATCATACAAACATTTGGTCCGACCCGGGAATCGAACCCGAGACCTCAAGCTTAGCAGTCGCATACGCTACCACTACGCCACCGAGGCAGATGATGCTGTACTTATAACTATAAAATGTGTACTATGTGTACAATCAATGATTGCAATCTAGTATTTTTACAAACCAACTTTAATTATCTCATAATACAGTTTGCGTACGCAGAAGTAGTTAATCTTTTTTCCCCCCCCCCAAAAAAAACAGTAATAAATGTGTTCACAGCAATTTTTACGACGACTTCAGTTTTTGTTATTTTTTAATGAACCTTTTAATGTAAACCGACTTGTGGGACTGTGGGTTTTCATTGTCAAATAAACAATAGTAATTATGATAAACAATACTGTCGGATATAACACTTTACTGATCTTTATTAGATTTTTTTTTAAATCAGACTGATGGCAAGATAACAAATCTTTTCGCACAATTTATTTATTGACGGCTCTTCTCTGCCAGTTTAATCAAGAAATATATACTTCATTTTCCACAACTTCTCTTTTGTATTACACACTGCTGTAATATACGAGTATATCTATACTAATATTATAAAGCTGAAGACTTTGTTTGTTTGTTTGAACGCGCTAATCTCAGGAACCGCTGGTCCAATTTGAAAAAATAATTCAGTGTTGGATAGTCCATTTATCGAGAAAGGCTATAGGCTATATATCATCTCGCTAATACTAGTAGGAGTGGAGCACCAATGAAGAATGTTTCAAAAACGGGGGAAAAATTTAACGTTACGGGCAATGGAAGACGCAAACGAAGTTGCTTGGGTCAGCTAGTTATAGGTATTAGAAATACGACATGTAATAGGAATGTTACGGTCTATGGACACTAAATGGTCCCGTCAACATTATTGGTCACGGTAACAAGCAGTAACATACTTTGCTATAAATATGTACTGATACGTCAAAAAAGGACACGCAAATTGATTCCTTTACTCTTTAAATATGAAGAAATTACGAGACAAAAAAAGTATCCACCGCGATAACGGGATCTGTCTTGATATTCTCATTCTTCTTGGTAATATAAAAACATATTTTTTTTAGAAAGTAGTGCAGTACAATGAAAAGGAACAAAAGACCTATCGATTTCGATATAGTCATTTGATACAAATTCAAGTTGGACTGTACAAAAAACGTGCATAACATTTATAAGAATTTAATCGTTTTAGTCTCTAAAGTTAACAGGATAATGTTTTTTTTAAACGGTCTATCTTGTTGTTCTTGTTTAAAAAGACAACTCCCGCATTAGGAATATACATCCTGTGTCGCGGGGGACTTTACAAACATACATGTAACGGACACAAAGAACACCCAGACTCAGGTCAACATTTTGTGGATCACACAAAGTGATGTCCCACGCGGGATTTGAACCCACGGCACTTGGCGCAGTAGCAAACGGCGTAGTGACCGCTTAAACCACTAGGCCAACCAACGTGCAGTCTGATTATACAGATTATACATAGAAAACACCCAAACTTCGAAACAAATATTTGCAGATCATACAAACATTTGGTCCGACCCGGGAATCGAACCCGAGACCTCAAGCACAGCAGTCGCTTACGCTACCACTTGCGCCACCGAGGCAGTCATCTCATCTATAAATAATAGCTATCTGTGTATTATACTTGTCTATACACAAAAAGAGACTTCACTCTCTTATCTATGGAACACATCAACACACCCTAAAAACCAGTCTTACGTCACTTTTCACTTCGTGAATATACACTTTGCAATGAAACTTAAGATCCAGACGCAACGTAATTACTTAGGAACTTAGCTAATTAGTTTGTAAGTGTCAAATAAAGGTAAACATCTATCCATAATGTAATATTGTAGCTATAAAGATTGCGTCATAATAGAGAATCAATATTTATAAGGAACTAGATTAGACAGATTTAGAAGCACTATCAGAAGTGGGTAAACAAACAATTATTAAAATTGAAACACGTGGATGGACGTCTGGAATTTTAACTTAATATTATGACTTATTAAATGTATATATTGTACACATGTTACATGTAGATAATATTATGAGCGCGGTAGCGATTCTAACTATCACTTTGTTCTACTAACGTATATAGTTCACACAAGTTTATGCCCGCTATTTAAAGATGTGAAAATTAGGCAAGGATACAAAGACACAAGAAGTCATAAAAACTCGAGGTGACAGCGGCAAATCTGTTACTCAACTCGTCTATTGTCGAGAAATTTCGGGATGTAAAGAGAAAAACGAAGAAATAAGAAATTCAATGTTTTGCTTATAATTTCCATAACCGAACTAGGAATTTTTTTTTTGGACCTACTTATTCAACATTAAATTAAATCCCCTATCCCCCACCCCATCCTCCAAAGGCCGGCAACGCACGTGTGACGCCTCTGGTATTGCGGGTGACCATTGGCGGCGGTAATCGTTTACCACCAGGCGATAAGTCTGCTCATTTGTCCGTTATTCCATAAAAAAGTAACGGATATTTAAAACAAATTATTGAATTTGTCTTGACGTTCTCCAGACAGATGGAATAGCGTATCGTGATTGGTTACATTTTCCCCGTGACACACATAATAACTTGTCGCATTGAGTTACATTTTCGTTTTCATGATTCATGGAGCACTGACAGGCGAGTTCACAGCTTCGGTGTCCGCTAAGCAGTCAGTGTAAATAAACAAGACACATTTGTGCATCGATGCATTAACCCCATTCTGTCAGTGGACCAAGGTGGTATTTATGTAATACTATATGAAACTGTGAGACGTTTCTCTTTGGGCGGCGAGGTAATGGCTACAGTAAAATGTTTGACGACTTAAAATTTCGTGGACAGAAGTAACCATGACTGTTAATGCAAAAAAAGAGGTTATTCAAGACTGTAAACAAGTATATTTATTGGGAAGTATAATTGTAATATGTTGTATTTCAATATCATATAGAAAATGGCTTTTTAATTCTGTTTAAAAGGATGATAACATCGCCCCTTGTATCCTAAATAATTCTAACGTGGGAAAACCACGCTTCGGTATGAATAGGCCGGCTCGACCGGAGTAATACCACGGCCTCACAGAAAACCGGTATGAAATAGCGTTTACGCTGTCTTTCACCGAGTGAGTGAGTATACCGGGGACCCATATCCTAACCCCTCCCCCATCCCCCTCCCCATTCCCTAAAGGTCGACAAAAAAAGTTGATGTAAATAATAATCGTAAGTCATCATCTTCCTAGCCTTTATTATTCCCAATATTTGGGGTCGGCTACCAGTTCAACCGGTTTTACCTGAATATCAGTTTTTACACAGAGCGACTGGCATCTGACCTCCGCAACCCTGAGGGCGAACTGAATTCGAAGGTTGAACTAGTTGTCAGTATATTTGAGAGCACTGACTTCCCAATAACGATTGCCATAGATGTTCATGACAACCGGGACCGACGGCTTAACGTGCTCTCCGAAGCACGGGCAGGAAACACCGCCATCTTCCATACTCCGGGCTGCTATTAGGAATTTCTTGTAGGAAAAACCCAACAGCAGTCCGACCCGGGAATTGAACCCGAGACCTCTTGATTTGCAGTCGCTTACGCTAACCACTAGACCAACGAGGAAGTTCAAATAATAATCGTAAGTAATCGTAGTAATAGTAACCTTAATGTTCACGTCAACTAAATGAAAACGCCTCAAGACATACTAATCGTATTGCCTGACACTTCCCACAAATTCATTACAAAGGCAAGATTAATGCTGTATTTTCTTTAAACCAATTTTTGGGTGATGCAGTCCTGTATGGCTGTATCGTTAACAATACCAATATTATCATTAATATATAACTTATCATTAACTATAACTACTCTAATGACACAGTAACTTTTAATGACTCCCTAACAAGATTTAAGTTAAAGCACGCAGTTTTATAGCTATCCTGCAAAGTATTGTAAAATTTGATGCACCTAAATTGTACTTACGAAACCAGTTACTAACAATAGCATAAAATATTGGAAACTATTTCAGTTTTTCAGGCTGAAAAAGAGTCAAACACTCTATGGGTAGACGATCACATATTTATTTCTATCAAAAACAACAGCTGCAATAAAACTAAATTCTTGTAATAAATTCTTTCGGTGAGTGGGATTATCTGGTTGTTATTGACATTCCACACAGACAATCGATCGGTATCGATAAACACTTACACGCCACTTATAAAAAGATAATAGTAATAAATCTGCAATGGAAAATTACATGAAATATCAAAATAATTCTTCGATAAAATATGACAGTTCTTACGTAAAATATGTGCACTCAAGTCTCTTACTCATATTGTCATATTCCACCGTCACCGTGGGATAGCTATGCTTCGGCATGAGTGGGTCGGCTCGACCGGAGTGATACCACGGCCTCACAGAAAACCGGTGTGAAATAGCGTTTGCGCTGTGTTTCACCGAGTGAGTGAGGATACCGGAGGCCCATACCCCAACCCCTCCCCTCATCCCCTTTCCCATCCCCCAAAGGTCGGCAACGCACTTGTGACGCTTTTGGTGTTGCGGGTGTCCATGGGCGGCGGTAATCGCTTACCATCAGGTGATACGTCTGCTCGTTTGCCCACTATTCAATAAAAAAAAAAAAAAAAAATCCTCCGAAGGAACAAATGCTTTTTAAACACCTATATTGAGGTTTATTTAATAAGGCTCACGTATTTTATTAAATAATTATTTCGGACATCTAACACAACGTCATCTAGTCTCAAGCTAAGCAGAGCTTGTGTTATGGGTACTAACTACTAGACAACTGATATGAATATGTAATGAAAATGTAATGAAAAACTTATATACTTTTTTTTTGTAAATACTCTATATTATACATAGAAAACATCCAAACTCCGAATCAAATATTTGGAGATCACGCAAACACTTGGTCCGACCTAGGCTTTGAACCCGAGACCTCAAGCACAGCAGTCTCATTCACTAGCTCTGCGCCACCGAGGCAGTCGATTAATATGAGTAATGTGACCAGCGATCGAATTCATACCGCTGTGACCTTAACAACCTTTAAGAAAATCTAATCAATTGTTACCTCAAAGACTGACAATATAATCCATATTGTTATTATTGAAATACATTATATGTTTCCTTGGGCTACAGCAGATCCTAAGGATCGGTTAACCCGTTGACTGGTTTTGTCCCCTTTGTCATGACATACAAAAAAATCTCTTATAAACATAAGGTGTAGAATTGTAAAACGCTAGGGTACAGTAATTTTTTCTACCTAAAACTGCATATAAGCGTATATACGCATTTGTTTTCTCCTTCAGAGGAACATAACGAAATGAGTAAGAGACTTGAATGCACAACTTTTACGTAAGAACTGTCATATTTTATAGAAGAATTATTTTGATATTTCTTTCTATAACAGGCTAGACCGCTAGATAAGCTTTACTAGTTAGATCATATTACAGTTGTGGTTTAATTTCTCGGACCCTTCTGGTATATATATATAGGTCAATCATGTCATATTTACGCTATTCGTAACAAATAACAGCGCGATTCAGGCAAATTGTACAACGCCATCTGTCGATACTGTTTTGGTCGTGAACAAATTGTCATATTTTATCGAAGAATTATTTTGATATTTCATGTAATTTTCAGTCTAAATAATCAGTATTTAACACAAGACTTAGCTTTACTTAATGATTGCCCAATAAATTTGCCTCATACTAAACCCCCGCTTTAAATGTTCCGATAATAGTTAATAAGTCACCGTTTGATTATTGAATCAAACGTATCATATCTGAAATCAAATAAAGGAAATTGGTTTTTTGTATAATTAAGCTACAACCGATAATAAATTACAGATATAGAGAGAAATAATTCGAGTGAATCATGATGAAGTCGTATATTTGCACAATTCATTTGGCGAAGGCCGAAAAGCCGAAACGAGCGTTAGATAGGTTTATCAATATAACTACTGAGCTATAGACTACAAGAAAATGTCGCAACTTGGACCGCGTGACATACATTCTTGAAGGAAGGGAAGGGGTTGGGGTCGGGCCTCTGGTATCCTCCATCACTCGGTGAAACACTGCGCAGGCGCTGTTTCACGCCGGTTTTTTGTGAGGCCGTGGTATCACTTCGGTCGAGCCGGCCCATGCATGTCGAAGCGTGGCTCTCCTACGGTAACACGGTAGTTTAAATTCGACATGTAACGTAAGGAGGTAATATCAATTAACAATCGCTTTAGAATTTTTTTCTGGTTATGTTTGGCTCTCCGTATTAGAACGATAAATAACTTACACTTTAAATGACTGATATTAACAGATCTTAAATTATTTATTTGTATATGCTGAAACTGTGTGTGGCTAGAGCAACCTTATATAGAAGTGTCACCATCTTGTGAAAAAGACATGATTACTTTTCAAATATTTCTAAGCAAATATAATTAACAAAAGTACTAGATATCATTGGCCATGATCCATATGTTTGTGTAATATGTTAGAGTTGAATTTGAAGAGTGAACATTAGTAATAAATAGACCGCGGTTTGAAATCAATTGATTTTGCAGCAGCTCTTTAGATCCTGGCCTATTCGTTTAATAGTTAGAAGGAAAGAAATAAATCAAAATTCATTTAAAAAAAACCCGTTAATACGTGGGAGAGCCACGCTTCGGCATGAATGGGCCGGCTCGACCGGACTGATACCACGGACTTACAGAAAACCGGTGTGAAATAGCGCTTGCGCTGTGTTTTACCGAGTGAGTGACCATTCCCTCTCCCCATCCCCCAAAGGTCGGCAACGCACTTGTGACGCTTTTGATGTTGCGGGTGCCCATGAGCGGCGGTAATCGCTTACCATCAGGTGATGCGTCTGCTCGTTTGCCCCCCTATTCATCAAAAAAAACCCTATTTGTGATCCTGACTGTAGAGTTAGAAGTGATATTTGGCTTAGGGAACTGGAATGGTTTCTGGTTTTCTACAAATAATAGAAACTTTAATAGTGTCACACACATCCTCACCACATATACATTTATTTTTCTTTAATAAAAAAGACAGGTCCTTCATTAGGAATATAAATCCTGTGTCACGGGAGACTTTATAAACATACATTAAACGGACACAAAGAACACCCAGACTCAGAACAACAATTTGTACCATGTAAAAAAGGGCCCGCTTGCGGCGTAAACCCACAAACAAATATGATTTGTCATTTTACGCCGTTCTTTCATCAATATATTCGAATTAAACAACAATAACCATAATTGCGTGGCGGTAAACCGACACTATCTAAACGAATGGACTATACCTGTAATATATCTATATTTATCACTCTGCTATTGTAACTACCTATAAGATAAAATATTTCATGCATAATTTCTATAAGGATTTGTGATATATGTAAATAGGTACAGAGTCAAAATCCCCGTTGATGAACAACCCGTGAACGCCAAACTAGACCTGATGTCAATCAGTTTTAAATTCCTAACATTATTAAAAAAAAAACATGTATCTGCAACAATTACAATAGTTAACATATTATTTTGTTCTCATGTTGATATCGACTATCGAAGAATACAATACAATATATCTACGTATCTGTACGTGCTTTCGAGATTCATAAGATATAAATGATTAAAGTTTATTTAAAACATTTTATATTTATAGCACTGTTATCAATGTGATAATCCAAGGTTATATTCGATTAGTTTTAAATTGAAAGAATAATATTAAGATTCTTGTAATGAATACAGATTTTTTATAAGAACAAAGTGATGAACATTGTATGCTCATTTATGGATTTTCACTGAAGTGAAACAATCATTTCGCTTAGTTGGAATCTTAATAATAGACTACGGGCCCGTATCGAAAATTGATGGGTCATGTGAACCACCAGGAGACTTTTTTAGAAAGATACAGGGGCATAAAACAATAACATTTAGCACTATGCTGTCACTTGGAAGCTGTCCAACTGAGTATAGGTAAAGGGGAGGGAGTAGGAACCGTCGATTTTTCTCCCTTGTCACATAATTTTTGTACGGCGTTGCGAGATAATGGATTAGAAGAGATATTGAAATTGAATGGGGAATTTTAAAAGCTGTGATAATTCTCGGGATATTTCGATATTTATTGAGATATTACGGCCTAAAAAATTTTAGTCTTAACAAATGTCTTAAAGAAATCTTTGAGAGAAATTCTTAAAATCTCTTCAAGACATTTTCTAATAGTTTGTTCCACTTTAATCGTGACATAGTCATTGTATTCGTCATGAACAATAGGAACTATTTATTGTGCGTATTATATGGATTTCTTAAAAAAAATAGAATGAAAAGTACGTCAGAAATATATTTATTTGGTAAGCTTTATTAAGAAACATCTTCAAACAAAACGATCTGGCTTATAATAAGATGCAACATTGTAAAATAACTGTAAGGATTTGATAAAAAAATAGCAACAAACAATCTCTTTGTTCTATAAATATTAATATGTTATTTTAATGTCTGTTTATAGCATCATCTCAACAATCTCTCGGGCAGTTAAACCCGTTTTATGTATAGCCATTAAAACAGTCTACGCATTAATAAACGTAAGTAATATATTATATATATATATTGCTTTGTCCACGCATACTTTAATATTTATAACTTATTTAGTATTTTATTATGCATTGAAGGTACCGTGATAGTGTTGACATGTTTATTAGTGGCTAGCTGACACAGGCCACCTCAATTGCGTCTTCTATTGCCCGTAGCGTGAAAATTTTCCCCCGTTTTTGAAACATTCTTCATTGGTGCTCCGCTCCTATTAGTATTAGCGTGGTGGTATATAGTCTATAGCCTTCCTCGATAAATGGACTATCCAACACTGAAAGAATTTTTCAAATCGGACCGACAAACAAACAAACTCTTCAGCTTTATAATATTAGTATAGATTTAGTATTTTATTATGCATTGAAGGTACCTTGATAGTGCTGACATGTTTATTAGTGATGTGATTATTTAGTGATATCCGCATTCAGATGGGGATATCACTAAATCAACAACAATCATCACAATCAGTCTAGGCGAAAGAAGAGCTTAATCTTTATCCGTTAGGTTATTTACATCTCATTGTATTGTTCATAATTGATTTAATTTCAAATTCATTTTGCTATAAATAAATATTTGAATATTCAATCTCTTCCCACCTTCCCACCTAGCCTTATCCCAAGATTATTTGGGGTCGACTACCAGTTCCAAACGGTTTTACCTGTACATCAGTTTTTCCACGGAACGACCGGCATTAGACCTCAGCAACCCTGAGGGTGAACTGAATTCGAAGGTTGAAACTAGCTTCTAACTTCTCATAAACGATTACCATAGATGTTCATGGCAACAGTGACCGACGAATTAACTTGTTCTTTGAGACCCGGGCGGGAAACACCGCCATCTTTCATAGTCCGAGCCGGTTAATGAGAATTTCTTTTATGATAGGTAGTAGAGTCATGCTGATTTCAGCACGAATGGGCCAGGCTCGACCGGGGCGGTACTACCCTCGCACAGAAGACCAACCCAAAATGACAGGCTTCGTACTGTCGTGTTTCGTTGGTGAGTGCGAGACCGGAGGCCCAATGATGCAGGGGTGACGGTTGTCGTGGTTAGTGTGAGAGCAGTGTAATGCTCGTGGAGTCATGTTGAGGGTGGCTTGGATCGATCCGTCGGCCAGGGAGACCCGTAGAAACGGTGGTGCCGCTGGCCGCCCGCGACATAGAGAGGGGCCCAACCGCGGCTAACCACCCTGGGAGGCTGCCCCGTCAGGTCGCGCATAATCCACGGAGTGGCTCGTCGTGCCGGTTGGTGACCGGACGGTGGGACCAGGCGACCACTTCCGGGAGGGTACGGGGGCCCTTCCGTCCGACGGTTCGGTCACCGTCATGCCTCACTGTTGTATGACGACACAGCACTACGAGTCTCAGTTCTACACAGCCACGACAACTGTCGCGCCTTTTACGCTCCCCTTCCCCTACCCCCTTTTTTTATCATGGCAGCAAAGAAAAAGTTAAAATGTTCAACAGCGGCACTCCATCCACCCACCAACGCGCTTTTTGAGGTGGAGTTCACAAACATCCGTGGACTCCATGCAAACCTCAACGCCGTCCACCAGCATCTTGAGACGGTACGGCCGGCCATGCTTTTTCTAACGGAGACACAAATACGCCGCCCTGCCGACACGACATATCTACACTATCCCGGCTACGTTCTTGAGGAGTGCTTCCTCGCGAAGGCTGGGGTATGTCTTTTCGTTAGGGCGGATGTTTGTTGTCGCCGTTTCCGCTGCCTTGAGGACCCATCCTTCTCCATCCTGTGGTTGCACGTGGATATTGGCTCCGTGAGCCGATTCTACGTGTGCCTATATCGATCCCACTCCGGAGACTCTGAGACAACTCGACTATTTGAATATCTCAGTCAGGCGGTGGACAAAGCGCAGGAGCAGTTTACCACCGCCGAACTGGTGTTCCTGGGAGACTTTAACGCCCACCATGAGTCCTGGTTGGGATCTTCCAGAACTGACCACGCGGGTCGGACTGTCCACGCATTCGCTCTCACGCATGACCTCACCCAGCTGGTACTCCAGCCCACCAGGATACCAGACATACAGAGTCAAGCGCCTTCCTTGCTGGACCTTCTGCTGACGAGTCACCCAGCGCAGTACAATATATCGGTGCTCGCCCCTTTAGGATCCTCCGATCACTGCCTGGTGTCTACCACGGTGCCTTTAGTTGCCGCCCCACGACCAGTGGCAGCGAAAAGACGACTATGGCACTACTCGTCAGCGGACTGGGATGGAATGCGGGATTATTTTGCATCCATCCCGTGGGCTCAACGCTGCTTTAAAGACAAAGATGTGTCGCAAACTGCGGCCGCCGTGGCTGGCGAAATCACTGTTGGAATGGAATACTATGTTCCCTACAGTGAGGTCGCCAGCGCAACGACCCGTCCTTGGTTTAATCGCGAGTGCGCCCATGCTGTTGCGCAAAAACGATCGGCTTACCGCGCATGGACCAGAGCTCACGCTCGCGGCTGCCCCGACGTAGGTCAACTAAAAGCAGCGTTCAACAAAGCCACAAGGGAATGCAAGAAGGCTTACATTAGAGCGGATGCCCAGCGCATTGCGCGGCTTGGCTAAGAACTCGTCGCACACCCTACGGGTAGCCGAAAGTTCTGGCGATTGGCTAAAGCCGTGCAGTCCAACTTCTGCCAGTCCTCGCTACCACCGCTGAAATGCCCCGACGGATCACTCGCCCATCAGCCGCAGGAGAAAGCAAAACTGCTTGTTGATCTCTTTGCGGCTAACTCCCGAATCGACGACCGTGGCAAGCACCCGCCTACCATTCCGACCTGCGACACTACGATGCGGGATATTCGCATCCGGTTGAATGATGTCCGCGCGGAACTTCGGTCACTCGACGTCCGGAAAGCCAGTGGACCCGATGGCATCCCAGCGGTGGTTCTTAAGAAATGTGCACCAGAGTTGTCTCCGGTATTGACGCGCCTGTATTGCCTGTCGTATTCATCAGGAACTGTCCCGATGGCCTGGAGAGAGGCGAATGTTCAACCCATCCCCAAAAAGGGCGACCGTTCAAACCCGGCAAACTACCGTCCGATAGCCGTCACCTCAATTCTCTGCAAGGTATTTGAAAGAACAATAAATAAACAACTGATTCACTACCTGGAGGATCACTCCGTACTAAACGATCGTCAATATGGTTTTAGACCGAACCGATCCACGGGTGATCTTCTAGCGTATGTGACACACACACACACACACCTTTGGGGTGAAGCTATTGACAGGCATGGGGAATCCTTGGCAATCAGCCTTGACATGGCCAAAGCCTTTGATAGGGTTTGGCACCGTTCGCTTCTCTCCAAGCTACCGGCATACGGTTTACCCCCCAAACTCTGCAACTGGGTTGCCGCATTTCTGCACCAGCGCCGCATTAGAGTCCTTTGCGACGGTGCGGCCTCCGATTTTCAGCTGATCAACGCTGGAGTACCTCAGGGGTCTGTCCTGTCACCCACGCTGTTTCTTCTGCATATCAATGACATGCTCGCCCTTGCCAACATTCATTGCTATGCAGACGACAGCACAGTTCACGGGCGATATTTTGGACATCCCACAGCTGGGCTAGCAGATAATGATAAAAAACGACGGGAACTTGTCGCTCAACTCGACCATGACTTGGACCGCATTTCTCAATGGGGCTCTGAGAATCTGGTCGAGTTCAACGCCAAGAAAACACAGGTGTGCGCGTTCTCTGCCAAAAAGTCTCCATTCCTTCCCCTTCCCACTTTTCAGAGCACTCGACTGCCATTACAAGGTAGGCTCGATATCCTGGGCATGGATATCAGCCGCGATCTCAACCCTCGCGAATACGTTGAGAGTGTCACTAGGGCGGCCTCGCGGAAGCTAGGTATCCTTAATAGGGTGAGACGGTTCTTCTCGCCCGAGCATCGGTGTCTGCTTTACAAGACCCAGGTTCGCTCGTGCGTGGAGTACTGTTCTCATCTTTGCGATGGAGCCGCGCAGTATCTATTCGACGCTCTCGACCGGTTGCAGCGGCGAGCCATCCGCATTGTCGGCAGTCCCCAGACCACCAAGTCCCTTGAGCCTCTGCAGTTGCGTAGAGATATCGCCTCTATGGCAGTCCTCTATCGCCTTTATCATGGAGAGTGTTCTGAAGAGCTGTTCCAACTGGTCCCCCCTTCCCCCTTCCTCTACAGGACAACACGTGCCGGTCTTGGATGTCACCGCTTCAGAGTGGTAGACATACGCTCTCGTACTCGCCGCTTCGGTTCTTCCTTCCTGTGCCGAGCGGTCAAAACCTGGAACTCACTACCTGCGTACGTGTTTCCCTCCCACTCTGAACCCGGGTCCTTTAAGCGGAGCGTGAAGAAGCATCTCACTAGGCCGCCATAGTGTGGGTCGCCATGCTGCAATGTCCCTATTAGCATTGAGGATGGTGACCACCACTCCTGGATTCTGCTCGTGCTTTCCATCAGGCAGAGCAGAGTCATTTTGGCATCTAAGACATAAAAAAAAAAAAAAAAAAAAATTCGTATACGAAATAAAAACAGTTATTTATAAAACACTACGTGAATGTTCTTGTATAAAGATAAATGTCGTATTGTCTTAAATGTGTATTAAAAATGAAAATAAGTCGTATTATTTAATCTTTAACATCAAATATCGTTTTAAAAGTCATATTGACTAAGAAAAATCTTAAAGCCAGGCCACGTCACTATTGTTAAGTGTTCGAAATGACGTGGCTTTTTGAATATATTTTTTATATTCTATATTATTTATAACAGCATTGATAAGTTAAAAATACGAGTCATTATTTCATTAATCAGTTCGCCACGTGCGTCCGTTGATAGATAACCAATACATTCCGAAAAACAAAAACAGACATTTTCGCCAACTATTAAAGAAAATAATAAAAAGTTAATCTAGGTAATTTTAATCTGTACTAATACAAGGTGTCTCAAAAGAAATTTCATATTTAGTGGATTGATTAAAAAAAAAGGAAGCGGTATATAGAAAAAATGTTTATTTATTGTTAAAATACACTTTTTGGGAATTCATTTCTTAAAAATAATATCGTCTAAATGTAAACCCTCACGTTGTTGGCACTCATTTAATCGAACAGTAAAATTACTTATGACTGCTCGACAGGTGGAGTGAGGGATGTCTGCCATTTCGTGACGGATATTTTCTTTCAAATGCGCCAGTGAAGTTGGTTTATTGGCGTAAACTTTAGATTTAAGATAACCCCATAGGAAAAAGTCCATAGGGGTTAAATCTGGGCTACGTGGAGGCCAATTTATGTCACCTCTACGGGAGATCAATTTTCCTGAGAAAATTTCACGAACACGTGGCAGAGATATATTGGACGTGTGTGAAGTTGCTCCGTCCTGTTGAAACCATGTTCTTTGGTTATAGCCAGGAAAGTTTTGCAGTTCAGGTACCAAGAAGTTGTCTAACATCTCCACATAACGCTCTGAATTCACTGTAACTGTACGCCCCATTTCGTCTTCAAAAAAGTAAGGGCCGATAATTCCTCGCGCCGACATGGCAGCCCATACGGTCACTTTAGGCGAGTGTAGGGGTTTCTGATGTTTGCGTTTCGGATTGGCTGAACTCCAGTAGCGGCAGTTTTGCTTATTTACGTGGCCATTAAGATGAAAATGAGCTTCATCCGAAAACAAAATGTTGGTAAACGTTGAAAATCGCTCAATCATCTGATTTACGAAATTAAGCCTCTGACCGGCATCTTGGGGCTTTAATTCTTGCACCGATTGAATTTTGTAGGGGTGCAGCTTTAGATCTTTGTGCATAATGCGATGTAATGATGATCTATGCACATTTAAAGCACTCGCGCGCTTCCGAATTGAAAGGCTCGGGTCGTCACGTACAGATTGATTAACACTCTCCACGTTTTCTACCGTTCTTGATGACCTAGGTCGCCCGGATTTTGATTTATCCAGCGTTGATCCAGTCTCTTCAAACTTTTTAACCCAATGTCGAATGAGAGGAAGGCTTGGCGCATCATTTAAGTGGCGAAAACCTCGAATACTGCAGAATTTTCTACGCGCGACAGTTGTCGAATCACCGATCTTGTAAAACTCTCGCACGCACAACGCGCAGTCTGCTCCCGAGAAACGCTCCATAGCGACTGAATCCCCAAGAGCCAAGCTACCAATTGACATAACCCCCGCACCCCTCAAGTACGCAGCGTTCACGCAGTAAGCTAAACAAATATAAAATTTCTTTTGAGACACCCTGTATTATAAATCTGAAGAGTTTGTTTGTTTGTTTGAACGCGCTTATCTCAGGAACCGCTGGTCCGCTTTGAAAAATTATTTTAGTGTTGGATAGTCAATTTATCGAGGAAGGCTATAGGCTATATATCATCACGCTAATACTAATAGGAGCGGAGCACCAATGAAGAATGTTTCAAAAACGGGGGAAATTTTTCACGCTACGGGCAATAGAAGACGCAAACGAGGTTGCGTGGGTCAGCTAGTGTAGAATAATCCGAGTACATCATTATCATCTGCCTGAAACACGAATTATTAATATGTTTGGTATGTTCAACTCGAGATATTATTTTTCCAGTTTAAATTGGTAGTCTTTGTTATTGCTTGTGGTATGCTGGAGAAAGATTTATTTATCACCAGCGACACGACATGCTTCACACGGAAGCCTTCGAAATTATTGTCTTTTCTCTATTATAAATATGCATGTATTACACGTCGGCAAAACCTTCCTCTTTAATGATTATGTACTGTCTATTGCTGAAAATTGCATTAAAACCGTTGAGTTAAAAGACCTAAGCAATAAGATCTAAGAATAGACAGCAGGAGTAAGTAAGAGTAAGAGTTGATTTTATACTTGGTAAAAATATTCAGTTCAAAAGCTTGATATATTCAATGAGTTGAGAACTAGGGCATCATTAAATTAAGAACTTCGCTCTTGTTGATACATGCGCGTAGAATAAAATATAATTCTTTATAATTCGATAATATTTTTTTAGAAAAGAGTATCGCTTGCGAATATTTTGTGTTTTGAACCTACTGTGAGCCGACGCTACCAAAAATATTGTGTCATCTAGATATAAACATTGAATATAATCTACTTTAGGCACTTAAGCAATAATGAGTATGTATCATTTCATAATATAATTACAAATTATGTACCAAAAAATATCACAAAATATTATCACTGCTGTGTACCTACATGTCAATATGTACTATCTTTTATTTAAGGATTTAAGAAGGCAGTCAAATAACCTAAAAAAAATTATCAAAGCTTTTACGTTTTCGGGGTACACTTCTAAAAACATTTTCTTAATCGACTAAGTGTTCTCTAAGAGAGTAATAACATTTGACTACAAACATTATCTAATAAAAAATATATCTAAGTGCTTATAATAAAACTACGTAATACATTTGTACATAACGACGTAAATATCTTTTAAAGGTTGTCAAACGCAGCCCGTGGCCTCCGACAAAATCTGTTTTCCCTCCTCATTAGTTCATACAAACTGTCAACCCACGTAATGACCACAGACATCCATTTTCATAATTATTATTGTCGTGTACGAATGGTGGGGCTGAGCCTATGTTTGTTTTACTAAAGAAAGAAATAAAATTATAATATTGATAAATTTAAGTTTGCAACATGGAACCCAAGCTAATCTTCAGAACACGTAAATTCTATAACATACGCAATCGGTTGTTGAAGTTGAAGTTTTTCTAAAAAAATCATCCATATCTACACTAATATTACGAAGCTGAAGAGTTTGCTTGTTTGTTTGAACGCACTAATCTCAGGAACCACTGGTCCGAAAAAATATTTCAGTGTTGGATAGTCCATTTCTCGAGGAACAATAGGCTATATATCATCACGCTAAGACCAATAGGAGCGGAGCACTAATGAAGAATATTACAAAAACCGGAGAAAAATATTACACTACGGGCAATAAGAGACGTAAACGAGGTTGCGTGGGTCAGCTAGTTTTATATATTTTTGAAGTGAAACTTCTTTATCGGGGTTGTCAAAAAATTTCGCGTCACATTTATCCGTTACGCGTCACATTTATCCGTTGCGCGTCACATTTATCCGTTACGTGTCACACTTATCCGTTACGTCCAGCGGAGTAGGGATTGGTAAATGTCTCCAATGTATTTTGCGGCCCGTTTTGAATAGTTACGTTTGAGTTTTTTTCCTGTTATTTATAAACTGAAACAATTGTTCATTTATAGTCTCTACTTTATTCAGAGACAATCGTTTAAATTCTGCTTGTAAATCTATGGTGGATGTTGACGTTTTTCGGCCATGATAAAATGTTTTATCATTATTGAGAGTAGTTAAATACAATCCTTCAAAAAAAATTATAAAATAAAACAAAAAACATTTTCAAACACAAACAGGACCAAATTAATACTACAATGAAATATCACATTACAAACAATATTATTTTATTTAGTCAACAATGTAAATAACTACACACATCACATTCCACAAACTTACTTGTCTTTTGTCGTTATACCTTACGTCGACATACGATATTTATTTTTTGAAAAATAACGTCATAAAGAAGTTTCACTTCTTACGAGTGTACGCTAGTACACGCAACTTTTTTATTTTTAATTTCATCACGACGAAGACTCGAAGACTTATAATTGAAGACTATAAATACTTGACGTTGGCAGAAATAGGTGATCCGGCTGGTTGCCATCTCATCAAAGGAAGAAAAAACTTGGTAAAAAAGATTTGTTATTTTGCTACATCTGAAACTACTTCGGTGATATAAAGTAGGCTCAGGAGGAAATCTCAAAATAAATAAAAAAAATGTGACTCATGACGTACCATTTACGATATTTGCCAAAAGCTGAAGATGGCTTTAGCGTATGATAATTAAACGGAATAGTATTACAGTCAATATTTACAGTATTTATTCGATTAGTAATCTATCTGCAGTTCTTCGCCTCGACACACATTTCTGCTTTATAAATCACAAAATCTGATAAAGGTATTTAAAGCTTTCGACTATTTAACGTCACTAAGGTTGTTTATGAAATTTTTGTTTGTCAAAAATTTTAGTATTTACTTTATTTAAAGACGTAGAAACTAATTGTTTTTGAACTTCCGCGACTGTTGCGTATTATAAAATGTCTTGTAACTCACTATTAACAGGATTTTTTGATACAACGCCATCTAGTCCCAAGCTAAGCAGAGTTTGTGTTTGGGTACAGTGGGTACTAGACTACTGATGTAAATACATACTGTTTTTTTTTTGTAAATACACACATATCATACATATAATTTTATATGACTGTTAAACTATGAAACGAATATTTGTGGATCACCCAAACATTTGGTCCGACCCAGGATTTGAAGCTGAAACCTCAAGCAGTTGCATTCACTACCACTGCGCCACCGAGGCAGTTAAATGGAAGAAATGTCTCCAATACTATAGTAGAAGAGCATAATGATTAATTTATTAATTAGTTCAGTAAGTCATGAATTAAAAATACGTCATGTATTTATCAATCTTTCGGCATACACTAATGAATGAAGCCGTTTTCTATAACTCGTCTGAATGTGACGATTTGAGTTGCTATAAAAGGTAAGAAACCAAAATTATCTTTGCCCAAAAAAGAAGGAGGGAGGGTCGGTTCGACCGTGGTGTAACCGACTACCCTCTTATTGTAGACAAACTTAAAGCGATAGCATTCGTACTGTCGTGTTTCGTTGGTGACTTGCGAGACAGGAGGCTAAGTCTGAATAATACCCCTGAAAGATCTTAAGTATTAAGTTGAGATCAGAAAAGAATAGATCTTCTTTATTTCCGGCTCGATCGGAATGAAACCACGGTCTCACAGAAAACCGGTGTGAAATAGCGCTTGCGCTGTGTTTCACCGAGTGAGTGAGGATACTGGAGGCCCAATCCCTCCCTCCACCCCCCTACCCATCCCCCGAAGGTCGGCAACGCAATTGTGACGCCTCTGATGTTGGTGTCCATGGGCGCCGGTAATCGCTTACCATCAGGCGTATGGCATACAGATACGTCTGCTCGTTTACCACCTAATCTATAAAAATAAACAAAAACCGCCGAAAAATTTATTCTTAGCTGACGTAGTATCTTATTTATCAACCATCTAACAGCTAAAGTAGATCGTACAAAAAAAACCACTGACTTTCGCATAAACCTTAGGATCAATCGAATCTAGCTTTGTATAAGTTTTATTTGAAATACAACGTTTTATCGTTTCATTGCAATCTATACTAATATAATAAAGCTGAAGAGTTTGTTTGTTTGTTTGAACGGGCTAATCTCAGGAACTGCTGGTCTGATTTGAAAAATTCTTTCAGTGTTAGATAGTTCATTTATTGAGTAAGGCTATAGGCTATATATCATCACGCTACTACTATTAGGAGCGGAGCACTAATGAACAATGCTTCAAAAACGGGGGAAAATTTTCACACTACGGCCAATATAAGACGCAAACGAGGTTGCGTGGATCAGCTAGTACTGTTATAAAAACGTAAGATCTATCGCTCATAAAACGCACTAGAGAGGATACAAAATCAAAACAGATATTCACTTTAACCTCTTTTAAACAGCCGGCCCAATATTTCACATTCATTTTATATTTATCTTAAAGTTGATTGAATAATTTGATTCTAAAAAAAATGCTTTTATTACCATGTATCCACTATGGAAGTCGTAAAAGTAGGTAATAAAGATATAATATATTAAAT
Source organism: Spilarctia lutea (assembly GCA_916048165.1). Lineage (NCBI taxonomy): Eukaryota > Metazoa > Arthropoda > Insecta > Lepidoptera > Erebidae > Spilarctia > Spilarctia lutea. Next base: position 2,574,260 of record OU696480.1, read on the forward strand.
ACACTCTAAACAATAAAATTGTGACGACCTGAAGATGTTTATTAAAAATATAATAAGCCCAAACTAGCCCGGTTAATAAGCTTAATATTATATAGGTTATGGCTTATAAGTAGGTTATATTGCATGGGTGTAGCTAGGGGGAAGTCAGGGTTCCAGGGTTTTCCTTCTTAGGGTTCCCCGGCATGTAGTACCCAAGACGGCGTGCGGTTTTAGTCGGTTCGAGTTCGACATGCCACCAGTAGGTGATATCAAAGGGGATTTCTGCACAAAAAAGGGGGGAGGGTTGGAGTTCAAACGCCCGAGCTATGCATCTGTGAGTTACATAAAAATCTACCGATTTTGTCCCCCTCTTATTTCTTAAACATTTCATCCGACACGAGTATATTAATCATACTAGCTTTTGCCTGCAGCTCCGCCTATAATAATCAGTTTTCGCGGTGATTCTCTAAACTTATATAACTATAACAAATTTTTAAATATTAAATAAAACAAACAGTAAGTTATGACCGAAGTATACCACAGTATGTAAAAGAAAACCTCATCTAAATTGGTTAAGCCACTTCTAAGATTAGCGTGCACAAACACACAAACCAAAATTTTTAAAACTGTTGTTTTATGTTTGCTGCTTGAGGGGTCATTTTCTTTTATGCAATATCTTTAATGTGCAGACGTTGACCTCATACAATTTCATTGTAATGAACTAAAATGCCCGGTTCCTATATTTAACGAATCGTCATCGTGTAAAAATTTTCTACAACCGACTACGAGTCGTAAATACCGTTCCTCAATTTTTTTTTTTTAGGAACGTTTTTAACTTACGCCCCGTATAATATACTACTATTCGTACCTAGAACGGATCGTTTTTTTAAATATAGGAACTGGGCATAACTCATAAATACAACTATATACTATTAGTCAATGGCTGAAATTCATAGTTTAATTAAAAAAATCACACCAAGTGTTATGTCATGTGGGGTTTGAACCCGCAACAGCGCGCGAAAGCGGCGCGGCGTGGAGAACACTAGGCAAACCGTTCATTCGATATTAGATTATTTACTTACTCGTATATTTATTATACATACTCCTTCAGTCCAATAAGGTTTTATTTATTGTAAACACGTGGAATGAGAAATAAAACAATATTACCTACGACAGACATACTATGACACACCGCGGGCGGTAAATTGTATGAGATGTAACACGAACAAGTCTAATTGAAAATCGGTATCGTAAGTAAATACAGTAAATAAGTATAGCATAAGTGAGTGCACGAATAACTGGTCAAATTACCGCTACGCAGAAAGCTGTAGGTTCGATCTTATTCGATCAAATTATAATAACCTTTTTTATGTAATGATAGAATGTCCTTTTGCATTTTAAAAAGATTGTCTGGACTTTAAAAGGGACGATGATAACTCAGTTTGTTTAGTCCCTACTTCTCAGATCCAGTTAGGAAGGGCCGAACTCATCTGATCAAAAAAGTTCAACTTGCAAATGTGTTCATGCTAATTACAGAATAAAATATTTCATTTCATCCCCCAGATAAGACAACGTGACTACATCACATCGACGGCTTTTAAAAGTCTAATGATGGACATAAGCTATATATTTTGTTTCCCGCTTTGCTTCAAGCTTTCTTGCTTTTCCCAGTGAAGTTTCCCGCGTAGTTCAAACGAACGTTTAAAACAAACCCAGGTCTCAAGCACAGCAGTCGCATTTAGGTATTACTAATTACAACATGAAACATTTGTTAATTAATTATAACTTAATTTTACGCAACCCACGGGTTGAACACACACACACATGGATAACGAGGCTTTACTTTTAATGATCCACAAATTGTTGGTTTGGGTGTTCTTCGTGTCGTGTCATGCGCAGGAGTTGTCTTTCTTATAAAACTTATTGGATCATCTATTTGGTTTTTATTCAATAAATCAATCATAAAACAGTTGTAATTGATTTGTTACATTATTATTATATGCGAGTCTGATAGTAGCATTATCAGGAATGCGTAATATAATCATTAACAGTATGTCTGCTTTTATTATAGGGTCATAAATGAGTTAAGCTTATATTTATTAGTGTTGTAGCGTGTAGGCGAGTTGTAAAGGTCGTCTAAACGCTCCTTAGTATCGTAGGATACACGGCGCCTGCGCAGCAGAGAGGGATGTCGCGCGGCTATATTCGCACTTATGAACTGCGTCCCTTTACCGTTATAATAGTCTCGGGTGCAAAATATTTTATTATAAATACCGCCGTCATAAGATAATAAAAACACTTTTTTAATTCATAACTTGTTGTTGTCGTTTTATTGTAAACTATATATTAGTACCTCGCTGCTCAAACCCATCGCATCCTCAATAAGACAGTGGTCTAAGGTTGTTTGACCTTTAGGCTACTTCAGTGTTTTGTATATGAGTCTTAGAAATACACGTGTAGTGTTAAAATCTTTTAGCACTATACTCTTTTTGAGTGGGCCAGAGGTGTCTCCAGCCCTTTAAAAGCCCGTGTGCAATCATTACTCTAGCGCCCTTTAATAAACACATAGGCTCATTAAAAGTGATGCAGACGGCGCCCCTAATACTAGGGTACCCGTGTACAATGCACACCCTGCAGTGTAAAATAATTACAGCCAGCTCTTAATAAGTAGGTACCGGTAATGTTTTAATAAAAGCTATTTTCGGATCAATTCTGTGTTAGGTGCAGAGTGGTGCACGGTACGGTTTTAGTCGGTTGTATTCTGACACACCAGACTGACCCACCGGTGTTTGCAGCGGTGCTTCGTCTTTAATAAACCGGGTCTAGTCCGCACCATAGCTATCAATATGAAACTACAAGAATATCATGGCTTCGATTTAACGGGTTCATTGTTCAGTGGGCTAATATGTAACAGCCGGCAAGCACTACTTAGATCAGTCCATTTGTCGCTTGATGATGTTAGCATAACAACAACATTAGATCCAAAAACATTACTATTCCAGTCATATAGTCAAGTCGGCTAGCAGTAAAATGATGGAAGAAAGTAGAATGATGGATAGAAAACATCAAGTGCAATAGTAGGAATTATAGGCATGCTCAGCAGCTAGTTTAAAAACGGGGCGGATTGTTACTAAAAGTTAAAACGATAGTATTATAAATTACGACAATAAACTACTAAAAATAAATGGTCCGTCATAACTTGCTGCAAATACGATATGTTATCCGCCTTTTATTCCCCGACTACAGAGGAACAAAACAAGCAAATTACCACACACATAATAATAAATATATAGAGTGTATATAATTTTATTACTGTTATTTCGCCCTCATCACGTTTCATGGCCGTGCCATTCAATTAGTTATACTATTGTTGACAGTTGTAGCGTTCTGTTACTTTGGATATTGAGAAATTTTGATTTGGCGCAACAATGTAGGTAGAAGCATCTTAACAAGCCGTCATGGTGTGGGTCATGCTGCATTGTTGAATTGTCTGCACTCGCAATGAGTGTGTTGACCACAAATCTTGGATCCACTTTAGAAGGTCTAAATATAAAAAAAAAAAATCGGGAAACGGTCTTTTCTTTTCGTTGATTATTATAGTTATATGTCAATTTGTTTATGTGGCATATGGGATAAGTTGTCCCGCAACTGACGCCATTAACCATTGAGTAAGAGAGCCGGCGGTGCCGCGGCGACTGGATGAAAGCAGCAGACTGGGCTCTGTGGTTGCCTATGTTAAGCAGTGGACTGTAACGAGCTGATGATAAGGAGGAAAACAAACACCTGACCGTATGTGACTGACCCTAAGGACAACTGCTACTCTAGAGTCAAAAGTATGTTCCCACTTTTTCATTATGGGGATTAGAAGGAGTTCGATTTTGAGATTTTAATGTAGATATGGTATAGGGATTGTATGAAGTTTTCCATCTCTTTGAAATGCTGTTGTTCTATATAGTGCTCCCTTTGTCGCCACCCACGGGGTGGAGACTCTCTGTGTTCTTAACCCATCACACATAAATTTTGTAATAGAAATCAAACAAGATAAAAACAATCAACTTTTAACGTACTTACATCTCGAAAAATAAACAAACAATAGATTCTACCTACTGGCATTAAAGTGTAGTGATTAATACTTCTTCTAGTGTATCGTCAATTTACGATTCATTGATTTACTGTTGGCACTCAGTTATTTATGTATTTATAAACAGAAACAGCTGCAGTTAAAGATTACCAACTCACTATAACATTAGGTACCTAATCATTGTACTTCACAGACAATTTTAATAGTTTTAAGGAACTTGCACTTCGACAGGTCTTTAGTGATTTTTCTGTTGAGTCAGAGACTACGGTTTCAAAACCCGTTCGAGTCAAGTAATTATCTGACGAATATTATTGTTATTAAGTCTAGTCAGACTTAATTTTTAATAAAATATTTTATTTAGAGTTCAACTTTTTGAAGTGAAACTTCTTTATCGGGGTTGTCAAAAAATTTTGTGTAACATTTTTTCGTTACGCGTAACATTTATCCGTTACGTTACGTGTAACATTTATCCGTTACGTTACGCGTCAAATTTATAAAATAAAACAAAAAACATTTTTTTTTTGTTTTCTTTTTTTTTTTTTTATAAGACAACTCCCACATTAGGAATAAACATCCTGTGTCGTGGGGGACTTTACAAACATACATGAAACGGACACAAAGAACATCCAGACTCGGGACAACAATTCGTGGATCACACAAAGTGTTGTAGGTACCGCGTGGGATTTGAACCCACGACACTTGACCCAGTAGCAAGCGGCATGGCGACCGCTGACACCACTCGGCCAACCGTGCAGTCAAGTCGTTTTCAAACACAAACAGGACCAAATTAATACTACAATGAAATATCACATTACAAACAATATTATTTTATTTAGTCCACAGTGGAAATAACTACACACATCACATTCCACAAACTTACTTCATTCATTTAACAGAAACTCATATCCTTACTCATAGTAGGTACGTAGATGTTTCGACTGCACGGTTGCCCTAGTGATTTAAGTGATCGCCATGCCGCTTTCTACTGCGTGGGCTCCAAGTGTTGTGGGTTCAAACTCCACGTGGGACAACACTTTGTGTGTTTCACAAATTGTTGTTCAGTGTCTGGGTGTTCTTCATGTCCATTTCATGTATGTTTGTAAAGTCCACCAAGATTTATATTCCTAATACGGGAATGGCCTATAAAAAAATAATAATATCGTATTTTAGTAAAACATACCTACTCTGAGACATTTGAACTCTACTTAAAATTATGCCAAAAAAATATTGTCAACAATTTTATATTTCTTCTTTTAAATTGTTCAAAAAAATAACCGAGTAACCTCTTTCCGTCATCGTCCTACGCGTCAGGAATTTTATCCCCATCATCTAGATGGTAGGCAGTCCATAAACTGTGCGATTTTCCCTTTTTGCCGCGCACAACAAAACTGTGGAATGCGCTGTCGCCTGTGGTGTTCCCGGACCAATACGACCTTCAAACCTTCAAGAAAAGAGCGTACTCCTTCTTAAAAGGCCGGCAACGCACTTGTAACGCCTCTGGTGTTGCGGGTGTCCATGGGCGGCGGCAATCGCTTACCATCAGGCGATATGTTAAAAAAAAAAAGATAGAAAAAAAATACGTTGATTTTATGTTGAAACCGTAATTGTAATGGCGTTTGGGTTCCGTCCCTGTTTGATCCATGGTTATCGTCGTAGCAATATAAGTACCTTACAACAATACACCAGGACAAATTTCAATAGCTCCTTACATTTCCATCTTTAGAGTTGATTTATATCGAGATGAAAACAAAAAACTGATTTTTTGGCATTATTTTCTATTTAAAAAACACACACACACACAAACACATGCACGTACGCATACACGCACGCACGCACGCACGCACTCACGCACGCACGCACTCATGCCCGCACGCACTCATGCACACCCTACACTACTTCACACCTTAAATACCTTAGAATTTTGATCTCATTTAAGTATTGTGTTATATTTTTTTGTTAAGTTAGTGATAATTTTGAATAGAATTATTAATAATAATAATGTCTTTATTGTACACCAGGTAAATTATAAAAGGTCTTAATTTAAGATAAATAGGTACAATTGGCGGCCTTATCGCCCGGAGGCAATCTCTTACAGGCAATCTACGTAATTAATAATTAATTAGGTACCTACCTTAGTATATATTTTCTTGTTTTTGGAGGTGCAGCTGCATTTTTATTTTTTGTTTCTGTATATTTTTTTAAGCAAATAAAATAAAATAAATATTTTGTCGGCCGTAGGGTGGGCCTGGAGATCTGTGACACAGTCTTCGAGCCTAGTACGGACTCCAACTCTCACCAATGACATTTTGAATCTTTTTAATTCTTAACTAAATATCCTGTAGCTAAATTGTACCTTCCTTGTGCGAGAAATAAAGTTTATTATTATTATATTATACTAACCTAGCTATCGGTTGTCGGAATGGTTTAATGCAAACAATCTATGTGAATGATGATGTGTGTAAAGACAGTGACGTACCGCCATGTTGACGGACACCATTAATTACAAACACAATACTTATGATTGTTTATCGAAAAGCCTGTAATGTGGAGGCAATTAATCTATTCTTTTTAATTTCGTTGATGAAACATTGTTTTATAAACGGCTGCCATTTTAGAAGGCTTCCAGAACGTTTTCCCGACATACACTTATATTTTAACTCCTCAGGAAGACGGATAAACATAATTTAAAATTTTTTTGGTAAATATGTTAAATAATGTTATGAATAAAAACACACATACATCAGTAATCTCCATACAATATATAATCGTGGGAGTCTTGCTTTTTCACAAGAACTGGCTCGAGCAGAGCGTTACTTCGGCATGACAATCGAGACCGATAGCTTAACGTGATCTCAGAGACACAGGGCCTAAATCGTAGCAACTGAATCAGAGAACAAATTTGAAATTTTGTCGTTTGTTGCTTTTTTATTTGTTAAGCACCCACTAAAAAAGGATTTTTATGAATTTGAAAAAAGTAAAAATAACGAAGTTCGTAATTTTTTAAGTTAAAAACACGAATTGAGAAATAAAAACCAAAGACAATGGTTAGACCAAAATAAAGTTTAAACTTCTTCTATCAGACGTTATGAACCTTTGTTAGTCTATAAATTACTACTAGGACCTAAAAAGGTCCGAAGACCACTGGTTTTATTTATTGCCAGTCCTCAATTTATTATGAGATGATTGTCAAGTTAATTGATGAACATATCGTAACGTTTGTCGTAACGTCAAGAGCGCATTGTCGAGCGATACTAACTCGTGGACACTTCATCAAATGGAACAATAGATAATTCGTTACAAGAATTAGATAATGTATGAACTTGTCGTACGTCATACCTATATCTAGTAAGTATCTGTAGAGAAACCGAAAATAAATCAAGGTTAGGTTTTAAATTACGAAGTGGGATGTTTTACTCTTAGATCTATACTTACTTAATACTTTAAAAGAGAAAGAAACTCTATCTTCGTGTCTGTTAGTACTGTTTTCGCGGCTAAATCAATGTCAAAATTTTTTTTTTTAATTCATATCGAAGGATAACCCAGATATTGCTCCCAGTAATCTTGAATAGATGTACTGTACCTGTAAACGGTTACAATTTCCACCCAAATAGTAATTGATATGAGCACAGTCATTTGTTTAGTAGCTGATTACATAGTCCATCTGTTATTTGAATGTATTTTATTGTATATTTGTAGTATTAATACTACAAATTAGCCAGAGATCACTCGAGTAACTTCAATCTCGTCAAAGCAACAGTCCAAACCCTATATTCTATATTTTTCTTCTATCAGTATGTAATCCTCAAATGAAAAATACATACATTTTTTTTATATAGGAAGCAAACGAGCAGACCTATCGCCTTTAAGCGATTACCGCCGCCCATGAACACCCGCAACACCAGAGGCGTTACAATTGCGTTGCCGGCCTTTTAGGAAGGAGTACGCTCTATACAGATATACATAGTCCTATTTCAAGATCTTCTCTATTTAAATATTAAATCTATGTATACAAGTGCTCGTTTTAAGTAAATCTTTCGCACGATAAGGTCATAAGATATGTAAAGGAACATTACAAACGTAGGCTAACAACTAAATCAAATACATGTGTCGTGGGCAGAACTGTCAGATCACGACCGAAAGCCGTGCGACCACAATTAAATTGTAATTCACACCAATATGGCCGCAGAAATACTGAAAATATTGTAGATTTCGTTCTGAAGGTTTGCTGTTGACCTTTAAGACGAATATCGTCCATAAAGTAACCAAAGTTATTACTGAAATTATTAAACAAATTTAGTATCAATCGGTAACGATCATGAATTTCCTTTCGCTTGGATAAAAAGACTAAAGTATCCCATAAAAAAGCGTCTATTTTTTTTGTGATACTGAAACTGGCTAATGAAACAAAAGTAAGTAAATAAATATAGTTTAGTTTTCCTAGTATTGGAAAATGATTCGTGATATTTGTAGACTCGCGAATTGTCGTTTGATTTGGTTTTTTTTTTGAGATTTTTGTAAGAAACTAATTGGGAATAAATCTTACAGACAGGGTTAATACTTTCGTTGATTTTAAAGTAATTTTTTTGTAGTCCCAATTTCCACGCTCTAGGGATCACTTAAAAGACAGCAATTAATTTACTTGTGTCTCTCGAGTTGCGGTCATTCGTGGGGGCCGGTTCACTACCATTAGGCGATTTAGCGTCTCGTTTGTCCTCTTTAAAAATTGAAACTAAATAACATCTATAAAATTACTTTATTTACACAACGCTATCTAGTCCCTGCTGCTATTGGTACTAAAAAACTGATATGAATACATAGATACTTTCTTTGCAGTTACATAGCACCGAGGCAGTCAAAAAGTCAATAAAATAATTGTTAATCTAATAACTTAATAGATCGTCAAACTGACCTATTAGGTGAAAGTGCGGGACCTCTAACTGTCAGAAAATATGCCTTATTTAATCCAAGTTTATTTTATAAGATTATAGAATTAACCGCATATCGTGGAACCGAATTTCATAATCTCCTATCAATTGTCTTCATAATTATGGTTTGTAACATATATTGACGATATGGATACCGTTATCAGATTGAAAAGCGATACAACTGTCGTCAACTTATAAAACCATAATAGGGGATATGATAGTCTACAACTGCAAAGGGCATAACCTGTGATTAAATGCAGAATGTGATCGCGGCAAGAGCGGGACTAAGATTCATCTTCCTAGCATTTAATATTACCAAGTAGTTGAACTGCAGTTGTCAGTATATTTGAGGGCACTGACTTCCTATTAACGATTGTCATAGATTTTCAGTATGACTACGAGTAAAACTAACAAGGATCTTGTGTTCTTTAGCCGTACATGTCAAATCGTGAGAATTAACGCCGAGGTTGACCACGGACGGAGACAACATAAAACAAAGGGTCTTTGAAACCACACAATTACAGATCTTTATAATAAAGACAGTGTCTGACAACGAACTTAGCAGGTTTACTAACTTATTTTGAACTAGCTAAACTCCTCGAGGCAAAGCTAGTATCTTTATAAATTGCAGCCTATGTGTTATACTGATATATAAGCTATATTATTGTAAAGTTTCATCAAAATCCGTTCAATAGTTTTTGCGGGAAAGAACAACAAACATACTCACAAATTTTCGCGTTTATAATATTGTTACGAGCTGGGTATTAAATAAATTAAAGTAGTCGATTAATTACCAAAAATAACACAATATTTATTAAGAACACTTTTTACAATAAGAAATCACTAAATCACTCGTTAGTCGCACTAAAGATCTCTTCGATGTTTATCCGCTGTATCGTGAAACAATACTGTCCCTACGGCCAACACGTTCCGCTTTTATATGGCCGTGGAAATTACTCGAAACTACGAAAATATTCGATCGATGTCTCTAGGCTAAATAGATTACTCTAGAGCTGCTTGTAGCGCCATCTAGCGTCGAGTAATCGTCATAATGCACACAGTTGCGCGCTTTCCGACACTAGATGGCGTTGTCCTCGACAGTTCTCGATTCTTCTAGTGGACACTAGATTCATCTGGTTATGGCGCAACACTGCCCCCTCCTAAGACATGCTCGTCCCGAGCATTATCGGTTCCAAGGTATCGCGCCAGTCGATCTACATGAACTATCTTTGGGGCGCCTCATGGACACTTCTGTATCCGGTAGGTAACATCATTGATTTTAGTGACTACCCGGTATGGCCCATCCCATTTTGCTTGTAGCTTCGGAGATCTCCCTTTACTGCGAACTGGATTATGTAGCCATACTAGCGAACACTCTTCGAAGCCCTTATTATTCGCTTTCCGGTCATAACGGGTTTTCATCTTTTCAGACATTTGTTGGCCCGATTGTCTGACATGCTCATAAATGTCATTCATCTTGTTCCGCAAGTCATTCGCGTACTCCGTTATACTTCGCGGGGTATCAGGGGGTATTCCAATGATCAAGTCTGCGGGCAACCGTAGTTCTCTTCCGAAGTTTGCAAAAGCTGGTGTTACGGAAGTACATTCGTGGACTGCACTTCGGTATGACAGAAGAAACGGTTGGATGTGTTTGTCCCAATCTTTTTGCTTACTTTCAACTACTTTTGCCAGATACCTCTCTAGTGTTTGGTTAAATCGTTCCACCATTCCGTCCGATTGTGGGTGGTAAGAGGTGGTTCTGGTTTTGTGAGCACCCATCACTCGACACATTTCTTGAAATATTTGAGACTCAAAATTTCTTCCTTGGTCACTGTGGATTTCTAAAGGCACTCCAAAACGACAGAAGACTTCGTGCACTAATTTATCTGCAACTGTTGATGCCTCTTGGTTGGGAATGGCAAAGACTTCTGGCCACTTAGTGAAGTAATCCATTACGACCATGAAGTACTTGTTTCCGCTTTCACTTTCAGGAAACGGTCCTGCCACGTCTATAGCAATTCTTTCCCAGGGTGCACCAACATTATACAATTTCAATGCGCCTCTGCTACGTGTATGAGGTCCCTTCACGGCCGCACAACTGGTACACTTGCGACACCAGTCCTCAACATCATCACGACAATGAATCCAGTAGAATCTTTCCCTTATCTTTAACAATGTCTTTTTCACTCCCATATGACCTCCTGAACATTCGTTATGGTAGAGTTGCAGGACCACTGGTATCTTAGCTTTAGGAACAACCATTTGCAGATGACAGCTGTCTCCTCGAGTGTTTTCCCATTTACGGCACAAGACTCCATCCTGGATGACTAGACTATCCCATTGAGCCCAATAACTCTTCGCGGTCGAACTCAGCGATGCAACTTCGCTCCAGAGTGGCTTAGGAGTCTCAGCTTTAATCCACTCGAGAATTGGTTTGATATCTGCATCCTCTTGCTGTGCTTGCTGTAGGCTTTCCTTCCATTCGTTGCTAAGGTCCGTCTTTACCGTCCTTATAGGAACAGCTTCCTTTACTTCTTGCTTGGCGTAGTGCTTGCAGTCTTCAAGGCAAGGTCTTCTTGATAATGCGTCTGCGTTACCGTGAGACTTTCCACTGCGATGTCGGGCAGTACTATCAACCGCCTTATTCTCCTGAAACCGCTCGTATTCTCTTCCTATGCTTCGCTTAAGGCAGCTGGACCGAAGGTGACCTTTTTCACCACAGGCGTAGCATCTAGGGCTGTACCCCTTAAATCGGTCCCGCAGAGGTGATGCCACAACCTCCCGGACCCGATGAGACCGATGGTCTTGTCTCACAGCTTCCACCTCCAAAGCATGGGCCAGAGCGTCCTTTAGAGTTTCATGGTGCCCCAGTCTCACAGCAGCTCTAACTTCGAGGTCACGAATGCCATCGATGAAAGCTTGCACCAGATTTCCGCCAACGAGCGCAGGTGCAGACTGGTATGCCTTACGTACCAGTTTCTCAACTTCTAGAGACCATTGTTGCAAGTTTTCACCGATGCGTTGGGCACGATCCTTCAGCTGTGCACGAAACACGTGCTCCAGATGAGCGTCACCATATCTTGCCTCCAATGCCTCCAGCAGTTGCTCATAGGTAACCTCCTTATCGAGGGCTTCGAGGACGGTTAGAGCCTGGTCTCGAAGACCCAAGGTGAGCGCGGTCATAGCCTGATCCTTAGTCCAGCCGTTCACCTTCATAACAGCCTCAAACTGAATCTTGTAGGCTGACCACGAAGATGTTCCATCAAACGGCGGTACTTTGAACCCCCGTACCGAAGGAGCAGCAGTCACTGTAGTCGAGGCTCCCTCTCCAACTTTAAGGTTTCCTAAGGCCTTCTTCACGTCAGCAATCTGAGTTTCGGCCTCAGTGATACGGTTCTCGTGTTGAAGAACCTGATCCTTCACTACCTTGAGTTCTTTGCCGAAAGTCTCATGAATGCCTTTTAACAAGAGCATCTGTTCCTCCTGGCGGCGTGCCTGGTCTTCCTTATCCCGTTGCATCTGTTCTTCCAAACGGTGGGCCTGCTCCTCCTGGCGGCGGGCCTGCTCCTCCTTGTCCCGCTGCAATTGCTCTTCCAAGCGGCGGGCCTGCTCCTCCTGGCGGCGGGCCTGCTCCTCCTGACGGCGGGCCTGCTCCTCCTTGTCCCGCTGCAGTTGCTCTTCCAAGCGGCGGGCCTGCTCCTCCTGGCGGCGGGCCTGCTCCTCCTTGTCCCGCTGCAGCTGCTCTTCTAAGCGGCGGGCCTGCTCCTCCTGGCGGCGGGCCTGCTCCTCCTGGCGGCGGGCCTGCTCTTGGAGCATTGCCATTAGGGCCGTGATATCTGGAGCTGCTGCCAATGTGGACGGCGTGGTTTCCATAGCTGGCTGCTGATCTTCCGATGTAGGCAGTTGTGCACTTCCAAATCGCCTCTGATCAGCCTCTTGCTGGCGCTGACTCCTAGTTCGGATACCTTCCGTGTCTTCCTTTGGTAAAACCGGCATACTTTAATCTCACTTCTGACACCAAATTGTTACGAGCTGGGTATTAAATAAATTAAAGTAGTCGATTAATTACCAAAAATAACACAATATTTATTAAGAACACTTTTTACAATAAGAAATCACTAAATCACTCGTTAGTCGCACTAAAGATCTCTTCGATGTTTATCCGCTGTATCGTGAAACAATACTGTCCCTACGGCCAACACGTTCCGCTTTTATATGGCCGTGGAAATTACTCGAAACTACGAAAATATTCGATCGATGTCTCTAGGCTAAATAGATTACTCTAGAGCTGCTTGTAGCGCCATCTAGCGTCGAGTAATCGTCATAATGCACACAGTTGCGCGCTTTCCGACACTAGATGGCGTTGTCCTCGACAGTTCTCGATTCTTCTAGTGGACACTAGATTCATCTGGTTATGGCGCAACACTGCCCCCTCCTAAGACATGCTCGTCCCGAGCATTATCGGTTCCAAGGTATCGCGCCAGTCGATCTACATGAACTATCTTTGGGGCGCCTCTTGGACACTTCTGTATCCGGTAGGTAACATCATTGATTTTAGTGACTACCCGGTATGGCCCATCCCATTTTGCTTGTAGCTTCGGAGATCTCCCTTTACTGCGAACTGGATTATGTAGCCATACTAGCGAACACTCTTCGAAGCCCTTATTATTCGCTTTCCGGTCATAACGGGTTTTCATCTTTTCAGACATTTGTTGGCCCGATTGTCTGACATGCTCATAAATGTCATTCATCTTGTTCCGCAAGTCATTCGCGTACTCCGTTATACTTCGCGGGGTATCAGGGGGTATTCCAGTGATCAAGTCTGCGGGCAACCGTAGTTCTCTTCCGAAGTTTGCAAAAGCTGGTGTTACGGAAGTACATTCGTGGACTGCACTTCGGTATGACAGAAGAAACGGTTGGATGTGTTTGTCCCAATCTTTTTGCTTACTTTCAACTACTTTTGCCAGATACCTCTCTAGTGTTTGGTTAAATCGTTCCACCATTCCGTCCGATTGTGGGTGGTAAGAGGTGGTTCTGGTTTTGTGAGCACCCATCACTCGACACATTTCTTGAAATATTTGAGACTCAAAATTTCTTCCTTGGTCACTGTGGATTTCTAAAGGCACTCCAAAACGACAGAAGACTTCGTGCACTAATTTATCTGCAACTGTTGATGCCTCTTGGTTGGGAATGGCAAAGACTTCTGGCCACTTAGTGAAGTAATCCATTACGACCATGAAGTACTTGTTTCCGCTTTCACTTTCAGGAAACGGTCCTGCCACGTCTATAGCAATTCTTTCCCAGGGTGCACCAACATTATACAATTTCAATGCGCCTCTGCTACGTGTATGAGGTCCCTTCACGGCCGCACAACTGGTACACTTGCGACACCAGTCCTCAACATCATCACGACAATGAATCCAGTAGAATCTTTCCCTTATCTTTAACAATGTCTTTTTCACTCCCATATGACCTCCTGAACATTCGTTATGGTAGAGTTGCAGGACCACTGGTATCTTAGCTTTAGGAACAACCATTTGCAGATGACAGCTGTCTCCTCGAGTGTTTTCCCATTTACGGCACAAGACTCCATCCTGGATGACTAGACTATCCCATTGAGCCCAATAACTCTTCGCGGTCGAACTCAGCGATGCAACTTCGCTCCAGAGTGGCTTAGGAGTCTCAGCTTTAATCCACTCGAGAATTGGTTTGATATCTGCATCCTCTTGCTGTGCTTGCTGTAGGCTTTCCTTCCATTCGTTGCTAAGGTCCGTCTTTACCGTCCTTATAGGAACAGCTTCCTTAACTTCTTGCTTGGCGTAGTGCTTGCAGTCTTCAAGGCAAGGTCTTCTTGATAATGCGTCTGCGTTACCGTGAGACTTTCCACTGCGATGTCGGGCAGTACTATCAACCGCCTTATTCTCCTGAAACCGCTCGTATTCTCTTCCTATGCTTCGCTTAAGGCAGCTGGACCGAAGGTGACCTTTTTCACCACAGGCGTAGCATCTAGGGCTGTACCCCTTAAATCGGTCCCGCAGAGGTGATGCCACAACCTCCCGGACCCGATGAGACCGATGGTCTTGTCTCACAGCTTCCACCTCCAAAGCATGGGCCAGAGCGTCCTTTAGAGTTTCATGGTGCCCCAGTCTCACAGCAGCTCTAACTTCGAGGTCACGAATGCCATCGATGAAAGCTTGCACCAGATTTCCGCCAACGAGCGCAGGTGCAGACTGGTATGCCTTACGTACCAGTTTCTCAACTTCTAGAGACCATTGTTGCAAGTTTTCACCGATGCGTTGGGCACGATCCTTCAGCTGTGCACGAAACACGTGCTCCAGATGAGCGTCACCATATCTTGCCTCCAATGCCTCCAGCAGTTGCTCATAGGTAACCTCCTTATCGAGGGCTTCGAGGACGGTTAGAGCCTGGTCTCGAAGACCCAAGGTGAGCGCGGTCATAGCCTGATCCTTAGTCCAGCCGTTCACCTTCATAACAGCCTCAAACTGAATCTTGTAGGCTGACCACGAAGATGTTCCATCAAACGGCGGTACTTTGAACCCCCGTACCGAAGGAGCAGCAGTCACTGTAGTCGAGGCTCCCTCTCCAACTTTAAGGTTTCCTAAGGCCTTCTTCACGTCAGCAATCTGAGTTTCGGCCTCAGTGATACGGTTCTCGTGTTGAAGAACCTGATCCTTCACTACCTTGAGTTCTTTGCCGAAAGTCTCATGAATGCCTTTTAACAAGAGCATCTGTTCCTCCTGGCGGCGTGCCTGGTCTTCCTTATCCCGTTGCATCTGTTCTTCCAAACGGTGGGCCTGCTCCTCCTGGCGGCGGGCCTGCTCCTCCTTGTCCCGCTGCAATTGCTCTTCCAAGCGGCGGGCCTGCTCCTCCTGGCGGCGGGCCTGCTCCTCCTGACGGCGGGCCTGCTCCTCCTTGTCCCGCTGCAGTTGCTCTTCCAAGCGGCGGGCCTGCTCCTCCTGGCGGCGGGCCTGCTCCTCCTTGTCCCGCTGCAGCTGCTCTTCTAAGCGGCGGGCCTGCTCCTCCTGGCGGCGGGCCTGCTCCTCCTGGCGGCGGGCCTGCTCTTGGAGCATTGCCATTAGGGCCGTGATATCTGGAGCTGCTGCCAATGTGGACGGCGTGGTTTCCATAGCTGGCTGCTGATCTTCCGATGTAGGCAGTTGTGCACTTCCAAATCGCCTCTGATCAGCCTCTTGCTGGCGCTGACTCCTAGTTCGGATACCTTCCGTGTCTTCCTTTGGTAAAACCGGCATACTTTAATCTCACTTCTGACACCAAATTGTTACGAGCTGGGTATTAAATAAATTAAAGTAGTCGATTAATTACCAAAAATAACACAATATTTATTAAGAACACTTTTTACAATAAGAAATCACTAAATCACTCGTTAGTCGCACTAAAGATCTCTTCGATGTTTATCCGCTGTATCGTGAAACAATACTGTCCCTACGGCCAACACGTTCCGCTTTTATATGGCCGTGGAAATTACTCGAAACTACGAAAATATTCGATCGATGTCTCTAGGCTAAATAGATTACTCTAGAGCTGCTTGTAGCGCCATCTAGCGTCGAGTAATCGTCATAATGCACACAGTTGCGCGCTTTCCGACACTAGATGGCGTTGTCCTCGACAGTTCTCGATTCTTCTAGTGGACACTAGATTCATCTGGTTATGGCGCAACAATATTAATGGGATACAGAAGTTCATGATGAAATTAAGATATTTAAAATATTATGCATGATCAGCCAAGATTAGAACAATAGAATATGTATAATCAATTGTATCAGTTTATATTTTAAATGTCAAACAAAATACCTAAATATAGAGGTAGATAATTTACATGTATTTTAAGTCATTTTGACAGTAAGTGTTTACACACTAGGAGACTCAACGAGACGCTGTGCTGTCTGAAAATATCATTTAATAATCCACTCTCCTTCCCTGAGGTCCTTATCGCATATCGCAGCGCCAGCTACCGTGACCATTCAGGCAGTTCCTCAAACACACAATGTACTGCAGAATTATGTATAGATTTATTAAAATATTAAATTTTAATTTTCATGACAAACATTACGTGGTGCTTGTATTAAACACAGTTTGAGCAAAATCGTTTCTATTAAACCCCCGTCGCAAAAAGAGGAGTGTTATAAGTTTGACGTCGATGTCTGTCTCTGTGTGTGTCTGTCTGTGGCACCGTAGCTCTCAAACGGATGGACCGATTTCAATGCGATTTTTTTCATTTGAATGCCAGTTTCCTTGCGGGTCTTAGCTATGTTTGGTTAATATCAGTCCAGCAGTGTAAGAGTATCAGCTCTTTTTTAAAATTATGTAAGGAATTTTTGGTGTATTATTACTCGATTAAGTGCTTACGTAGAGGGTTTTATAAATTTTTAATTTCGTGTTATTAGTTTCCTATCTGTCACGTAAAAGGTCTACTCATCGTTACGCTGTTTTTTATTTATTTTCTAGATAATTGGTGCTAAATAACATTCGAAACCATAGTTTTCTCTACTATATAATATGAGATTCTAAAAAGTAAAACCCGGATTGGTGGGCAATAACGCATGTGATTAAACGCTGACGTTATTAAATTTTAAAAGTTACTTCAATATTGACTATTAAGGATAACGGCATATGTAGAAACCTTTTTCTAGAACATTCTAATTTATCCTCTGCTGCACAAAATCTTAGAATAAGAAATATCTTTGAGTATTAAAGGATTAACAAAGGTAATAGATGATCTTTCAATATACCTCTGTATATGTCTTAGACGAAATAAAACTATAAATCTACATCTTAATGTATACACGTAAAACTGTAGGTCTGACCTGATTTCTCCCCGATCGTGTCGGTTAACCTTCCCAGCAGGTTATAAGAGAGAGGGAACAGAGAGTGCACCTGTGTTTGCGTACACACTTGTGCACTATTATATATCCTGTGTAGTTGGCCACCGTGGCCGTAATCGGCTAGGAGAACATGATGTATGCTAAAGTTTACCCGCGCCTCCGCCCGTATTTACATCGGATATTGCGATAAAAACTAGTCTATGTGTTATTGTGACGTATGAGCTATGTTACTGTAAAGTTTCATATAATTCACTTCAGTAAGTTTTGCGTCAAAGAGTAACAAACTTCCAAACATCCTCGCAAACTTGTATATGTATACAAATAAATAAAATTGAAGTGTCTGTTTGTAGTTTCAAATTAACAGCTTTATATTTATTAAAGCATATACGATACTTACATCATTAATTTTTTTTTGTATGTGTGTCTGTTTGTTCCGGCTCATCACTGGGTCAGCTGGAGCGATTTTGATGACTTCCACGTTCCTTGCGTAACCAAGTAAAACTGCGGGGTTTAGCTAGCTTATAATATTAGTAGTAGATGTGCAATATGTTAAGAACATCTGCATTTCTATTACAGCCAAATTGTAATGTTAACTTTTATGAAGATAAATCTTTTGTAAGACACATTTCCGGCGAATGAATCTCATTTCATTTTTATGTGTAAGCAAGAAGCGCTATAAAAGATTTCAACACTGTATTTTTATTTGACTGCCTCAGTGGTGCAATGCTAGTGAATGAGACTGCTGTGCTTGAGGTCTCGGGTTCAAATCCTGGGTCGGACCAAGTGTTTGTGTGATCTACAAATATTTGTTTTTATGTATAATATGTATATATTTATAAAAAAAAGTATATATGTATTCATATCAGCTGTCTAGTACCCATAACACAAGATATGCGCAGCTTGGGACGAGATGGCGCTGTGTGTTGGATGTCCGAAATATTTATTGATATCCGAAAAATTCACAAATTCTTCTTTCAAATTCTTAACAATATGCGGCAAACAGTCAAATAATTGGGTATTTTTTTTTCACCTGTTACAATAGCTTAGGTTGTAATTTAAAAAACCAAATGCAGGATTGGTAATGAGTATCAAAAATAAAAAAAACAAATGCAGGATTGGCAAGAAGATTTTCAGAAAATTAAAAAACAAATTCAGAATTCTTAACGAGATTCTGGAAAATAATAAAAAAGCAAATGCAGGATTGTTAAGGAGAATTAAAAAAAAAAACAAATGCAGGATTGTTAAAAAGATTTTGAAAAAATGTTTACTGACCGTAGTTTTCCAAAGACAATTTATTTGTTAGCATTTGTTAGTAAGAAATATTTATCTTCCCCGTACTGAAAATCTTCCGACTCCAACGTACCCAAAACAATAAATGAGTTAATTGTTTAACAGGCTTAATAACATTGTATGCCAATAATGTAATTGTAACAATAAAAAATCACAGAGCAGTCAGGACGACTGCCGACGGAAATGAAAACTATAATCCTATCTCAAACAGAAGTTTAAGATCACTAAAAATTAACTTATTTGCCCTTTAAAAAGTGAGTGTAGCTTATGGAAAGCGTTCGGTGACGATGACGCGAGTTCCATGATTTTTGTTTACCCAAAAAGTGCTCCACACGCCTAAAGAAGTTTTCACTTCAAAAACTACTGTTCTAAAATTTCAAAGATGTTATTTTGTTTTTTTTTAATAGTTTTAAAGGGCTGAATCAGGCCAGAAATCAATCCATTGCAAATGCAAAACATGATAAAACAATAGGAAACAGCTAATTAAAACTATAAAATTACAACTACTTGAACTAAACAAGCAAATGCGTACAATAAATTAAGCACAGAGCAACTAAAACATCGTAATTAAAACTTTGAAATGAAGAAACAGACTATTATTGTTATATTTCAATAACTTTTTTTTTATTTATATCCTGTATTTTATTAGTACAGAAAAATAAAGTCTAGCTGCTTTAACTAAACCGTAAAATCCACGAAACAAAATTCATTAAAAAAAACATTTTTTTTATTCAAATCTCCGCATACATAAGTTCACTGTAAACACAATTTAGACAAAGCATTATTTATGGCAATAAATGTTTCGCATCTTTTAAATTTAGAACACTTTTTTCTAGGGTACACATATTCGTTATTGAAATGCAAATGTAAACAATTTTGAAAGCTTACCTAAATATATTAGGAGCAAAAACCAACGAAGCAGTCTAAAACACATTTTAAAAAGTTTATACACCTAGTTTGCACTTTATACGCGAACCATAATCCAATTGAATAATTCATAGATTTATTAAAAAACACTACATTTTGGTTATGAACACTTCATTTTTTGTCACTATACAAAACTTTTATTTAAAAGAACACTAAAATTATTTAATACACTTATAAATTAGTTTATCATATAAATCACTTTATCGTAAGTTGTTAGCTACGGAACGCACAAACACAAGCATCCTTCGTGGCTTGCGAAAATCGACTGACGACACTGGAAAATTCGCGCTAAGCATTTTTCATTTGGAGGACCGACTTTTCCGCGAACGTGAAAAAACATTTAGTAATATAAATTAACACAAAATTATACAGAAATATAGAATTTAGAACAACAAAAAATGTATTGTTGTTATAACTGAATGAATAACTAATTGTCTTTGAAAAAATTCTTAATTCTGATCACATGAAACATCGACTACATGAAATAATAAATTTATTCTACACACGGCGTCTGATTCTAAACTAGGCAGAGTCTGTACTGATGTATTATAGTAACCATTGCTGATAAATATTTTCATATATGTATTTCAAAATACATACATATCTATTATAGATAAATTACACCCACTGAACAAACTTGTGCTCATCACTTCCACATGTATACATAAAATACGTTTTACACATAAGATAATACAATATGCCAAATATATAAAAAAAAAATTAGAAAATAAACATGTTGAATACCTAATTAAATAAACAAAATACGAGTAGTACCTCTCGCATAAAGTATTTTAACCCTAGAGTGGGCGCGTCTTTCCGTGAAACGTCAGTGGGCGCGTGGGGAGCATTTTGCCGCCTCTTTTCTTTGGCTATTTTAAGTAGAAATAAAGTAACATAATTAATTTACTTTGTCAGGATTTAAATAATACACAAATAAGTATTGGTAAATCAACATATTTATTAAACTCTGTTTTAAGAACTTTGGCTTACAAAATATTTGAGGAAACTTAATATTTTAATTGACTTTTTTGACTTATCCTATTATAATACTCTATAATACTAAAAGAAAATAAAAAAATAAACGAAATTATATGTTCACTACGTCTACAGGATATGCTTTATCCAAACAGTCTTTACAAAGGAATGAGCAATGTTCATTGCACAGTAACTTTGAGCATCTGCAACACCCTTTTTTAGTGCGTCTATTTTTCTTTGTTGGACATACATTGCATATGCATTATTGCATACTCCTTCTTTGAAGATGTTGCTTGAACTGCTGGTACAAAACGAGCAATTTGGTTCTTCAAAGAAATATTTAATGTCTCTACGGAAGACCTTGTGGCCATATATGGCTTCACTAGGACCATAGTAATTTCTTTCAAAAACTGTCGGCCTAGCATCAAGTGTTTAGTATTGGCTTTGTAAATAATTTGACTGTTTATTCCAGCAATATACATCATTGAAAAAAACAGCCTCATTGGCCAACTGCGAGTCATTCTCCCCACAGAATAATCTTCCTTCATTTGGTCTACGACGTCGTTGGTGTGGAATAGGAATTTCAGAAGGCGGAACAATTGGAGTTGGTTCTTCCTTGTCAGAATCGTCGTCGTTTGCTGACTGTTCTGTGTTCGTGTTATGCTCACTATGATAACTAGATCGATCACTTTCCGACTCATTCTGCTCTAGGTATAGACTGTGAACTAGCACCTTCAAAATCAGACATTTGCAGCCAAGACACGATTTGATCGTCCATTTTTGTTCTTATCACTTAATACTTTTTAATCCTGAAATTAAAATCGATTTTTAGTTCTCACAATCAATAAAATATAGTATGTATTTCAACTTCGCAAAAAATACATGCTCAATTTTTACTTACGTGAGTGGGCGCGCGGTGAGCAATTTGCCGCCCGGCGACACCAGCTGGTAACAACCTTCTCCTTGAGCGGTCTCCTGCGCACTGAAGGTATCTAGCTTTTCGGTACGCGTCGCTAACGAGAGTGGAGGCAGCTACTATAAAGCGCAAGACTAACGGGCAATAGTTTTACAAATTATTAACGTTTTTCTAGCGCGGGCGGCAAAATGCTCATAGCGCGCCCACTCTAGGGTTAAATACTAATTCATTCGACTTTTCACGTTTTTTAATAATATCCTTATCAGTCCATACTAATATTATAATTCAAAGTATCTCTGTCTATCTGTCAGTCTTTCTCGGTTAAACCACAACCACCGATGTCAATTAATTTTGGCATGGAGATATTTTAATTCTTGATAAATTACTAAGGCTATTTTATACGGAGTCGCGGGCAAAAGCTTATCAGCTTACAAACTCTTTTTCTACTAAAAAAATAGTGTGGCGATCTCCACATACAACATAACACACTGCAGCGCCATCTACCGAAGTTACACTGAACTACGGAGCAACGTACAACACGGAGTAACTACCAATCCTGAATCGCGCAATAGAAGTTCTCGCGCCGATTATCATATATACAACATCCCAGCACCAACTGTTGGGCAGTGGCCCGCCAGGCATGATCATTTCGCCTGGTCGGAGGATCCTCCCTTTGTGTTGGGTGGAACATGATACTCGTTCCCCCACAAATAGAAATGTACTTGTTCTCTTCTTATCTCTCTTTGTTACCAAGATTTCTTATTTTTAATGTCTTAATACTCGTATAGGCTGTTATCTAATGACATACAATAAAAATATATGCACGATTTGTTACAAATATAAAGTGCAAGGTAAATTATTTATCGCATATATTTATTGATAAAGATTGAATTGAATTGTGAAATACTTTGTTTACACGAGTAATCAATCATTAACGTATTGAATGTGGGCGCTATTACTGCAACCATATCTCTCCTCCTTACGTTAACAATGTATAATCTAATAAGGATATGTATGTATAATATACATATATGAACCTATCAAAGCGACCTTTCTTTTTTTTTTTGAAGTGAAAACTTCTTTAGCGGCGCTGTGTTCATTTCAGGTAAGTTAAAACAACCGTTTTTTATAGTTATGAGTTTTCACTTCTGTCGGCAGTCCTCAAGACTGCTTTGTGTTTTTTTTTATTGAATAGTGGGCAAACGAGCAGACATATCACCTGATGGTAAGCGATTACCGCCGCCCATGGACACCCGCAACACCAAAGGCGTCACAAGTGCGTTGCCGACCTTTGGGGGATGGGAAAGGGGATGGGGGTATAGGCCTCCGGTATCCTCACTCACTCGGTGAAACACAGCGCAAAACGCTATTTCACACCGGTTTTCTGTGAGGCCGTGGTATCACTCCGGTCGAGACGACCCATTCATGCCGAAGCATAGCTCTCGCACGGAATGCTGATGGAAAGCATGAACTGAATCCAAGAGTGATTTTTGTGTGCGTCGTCACAAGTGTTTTATTTGACTGCCTCTGGAGCGCCGTGAAAGTGTATAGGACTGGTGTGCTAAGGTGGCGGGTACGATTCCCCGGTATGATCTGAAAAAATATATTCGTAGTTTGGGTGTGTTCTATGTATAATATGTATGTATTTACGAAAAGGCTAGATGGCGTTGCGTGTCAAAGTCTTCTAGTATGCAAGTCGACGTGATGAAAAAATATGTATTTATACTAATAATAAAGCTGAAGAGTTTGTTTGTTTGAACGCGCTAATCTCAGGAACCGCTGGTCCGATTTGAAAAATTTGAAATAACTTTCCCCCGTTTTTGTAACATTTTTCACTGATGCTCCTCTCGAAAACCATTTTTTTAAATATATTTATTCACCTTTTAAACCTTCCCTGGACTACGACAAATATTTAAAAACCAAAATCAGCTAAATCGACCGAGCCGTTCTCGTGTTTTAGCGAGACTAACGAACAGCAATTCATTTATATATATATATACATATATATATAGATAGATAGATGTGGATTTAGAGCTAAAGCCTTTTTTCATTTTACAGTTATGTTATGGAGCACAATACGCACTTAAGGATTTTTTCTTATCGTAGAGCAAAAGTATTAAAAACACATTTTGGGTCTAAATGTCACTAAGTGTGTTTTACCTTTGAACCGACGAAATAAATGAGGACTGACTTTCACAATAAAAGACTCTAACTAGTTTATAATTGGCTTCAAATTCAATTTCGTGATTAAAAATGTACAGTATCCTCCACCCTTTTCTGTTATCTCTTATTACTAACAACGTCTACGACTAAAAGTCACGAATAGCGTAGTCAGTTGTAGCACTCACGGCGTAGGAGTGGAATAGTTTAAGAGATGTAGGGAACAACACCTCATTTGATTTACATATTGTGCTGGGTCTAGGTATTCTTTGTAACCGTTTCATGTATGTTCATAAAACACCCGCGTCAAACTTGAAAAATTCCTAAACGAAGCAAAAAGTGCAACTTGTCCTTTAGTTTCTTTCTCGTCTTTTTTTATTTTTTATATAATTTGGACTCATTCACAGGTTATAGTACGAGCGATTCGTGGGTAAAGCGAGTACAGCAAATAGCGGTGTATTTTAACAAATAGAAGAAAAAAGAAAAACAGAATGTGCAAGAATTATAATACAGTATGCTTACAGTTTAATATCTTTTAAAATTTTTCATTAAATTTAATTATATTGTCATCAGAACTAAAGGAATATTTTAAATTTCATTTTAACTTGCAAAATTTGATTCCAGACATACATCGAGACGACGGTTGAAACTAAATAAAAGCTTGTAAAAAGCAACCCCAATTTTTATATTATAACAATTTCATATTACCAATATCATTACTTATTTATTTTAATTATAATAAAATATTAATAAAAACAATGTTCCGCGCTAGTAATTTTTTTTTTTTTTTTTGATGAAATAGCAATCAGCCGGATCACTCGGATCAGCTATTTCTGCCAATGTCAAGTATTTATCGTCTTCAATTATCAACTCTTCGACTCTTCAAGTCGTCGTCGTGATGAAATTAATGAAAAAAAATATATAAAATGTGGATGACATGAAATGGGGACCGTCTTTCGAAAAAACAAAAAACGATCTCCCAATAAGATATCTTCCTCTGTTTTATTTTCCCGCCTTTTTCATCTGTCAGTGTGGCCAAAGAAAACAAGATATTCAGTCTATATGAATCATTGTGGATCAAAGAGTATAAAAGCTTAAATAGCTGAGATTAAATCTGTACAATATATTTGAATTTGGGTATTATATATCACTAGCTGACCGACGCAACCTCGTTTGCGTCTTTTATTGCCCGTAGCGAAAAATTTTCCCCCGTATAGTGTGTCGTGGACTTTTTTTGTAGATATTTATATAATAATATATATTTGCAAAATAAGTAACTTTTCTGGTTGATTTTTTACACCTTGTGTCCGAAAAACCCCAATATCTTACGGAACCCTATTTTTTTCTAAAATAAAATATAGCCTATGTTACTCGTGGATAATGTAGCTTTCGAATGGTGAAAGAATTTTTAAAATCGCTCCAGTAGTTTTTGAGCCTATTCATTACAAACAAACAAACATACAAACAAAGTTTTCCTCTTTATAATATTAGTATAGATTTAAATAAATCATTTTATGAATTGGTAAGATTTCAAAAGAATTAGGGAGAGATTTGAAAAGGAAATCTGCAAATCTGAAGAGTTTCTTTTTAAATTGAATGTGTTAAGTATACATGAATCATAGTCTCCATGATCTGTAAAAAAAGATATGTTTAAGTTTTCAATCTCTTGACGCGTGCTGGTCGTGGTGGATAACACTTATGGAGAAAAGGGTTGTAGGTAGACAAAAACAGCTATTTAGTAACATTTTGTTTTGTTTTATCAATTTAAACAAAAAGTATTTTTACAAAGAAGCATTCTACTTATCTATATTTCTAAACTTATTGTTTAGATACTATTTTCAATTTAATAAGATCAAACCACTAATACACGCTAGAGGGAGACGATTGGTGTGTAATCTTGTAAAGTTATAGGAGTTTGTCATTGTCAAGACCAATATTTTTTCAAATATAATCCAAATCTTTTCGATTGGATTCAAGTTGCAATGATATTGAGGTCAATGGTTAATTTTCAATGTCCAGATGTCTCAGTTAGCGTAAGCGACTGCTGATCAAGAGATCTCGGGTTTAATTCCCGAGTGAGATTGCTGTTGGATTTTTTTTTCAACAAATTCTTAATGTCGGAACGGAGTGGTGTTTCCCACCCGTGCCTCGGAGAGCACATTAAGCTTTTGGACATGTTGTCAGGAACACCTATGACATAGTTGGGAAGTTAGTGCCCTTAAATACACTGATAATAACCTCAGAGTTAAGGAGGTCTGATGCCGGTCGCTTCGTGAAAAATCTGATATTCACGTAAAACCGGTTGAACTAGTAGCCGACCCCAAATAATCTCGGGAATAATAAAGGCTATGTCCATGTCGTATCTGTCATCCATCTGAATCGATAAATCTCTATTTAACAAAAACCGCTTTTCTCCAGTTTGATGTTCCGCACTTATTGCTTTTATCATAGACAAAATGTTTATCTACGCACGCATTCTACACATTCAAAATATCTATGCAGTAAATAAATCATATTTGAATTATGGAGCAACAAACTATGAGTTTTGGCAAACATCCAGAAATAATTTTAAGGAGTATTTTTGTCGGTTTTATGTGAACATCTCAATGCGTAGAGAACACGTCCAAAATAAATTTTAGACTTCTCAATCATTTTAATTTCATCACAACGTTCACACAGAAAACCGGCTATTCCAATTTTGTTACTTTTTTTCCATAAGTTCAGCAATAGTCATTATACTCGTACCAAAGCATATATGACCTTTTTTCATTTGTATAATTAGATTTTCGAAATTACGGAAACATTTGAAGTTTTTTTTTTTAATTCAATACGCTATCCTTTTAATGACCAGTTTCATTAAAAAAAATCTTTTTGCAGTGGATTGCTCAATTTAATACCCACGAGCATTCCATGATCATTACGACTCTAAAAGAATTAGTACCTCTAGATAGTTGCACCTGCTTTTATTTCGTAGGATACCGCACACCACCAAGGCCAGTGGCGGACTAACTCCGTCAGAGGTCCGGGTCCGCATAGTTGAATGAGGTCCTTATTGTGAAAAGATTTTAATTAATTTCAAATTTGTAATGTGCCATTGAGTATTTACTTATGTTTATTTGATTCACATTTTATAATTGACGTTTAAATTAGACTTTTATGAACGGTTAGGAAAATAAAATAAGTTTCGTTTTTTCACAAAAACATGTAACAGAGTTTATGAAATAGCTAATCTAGTGTAT
Source organism: Spilarctia lutea (assembly GCA_916048165.1). Lineage (NCBI taxonomy): Eukaryota > Metazoa > Arthropoda > Insecta > Lepidoptera > Erebidae > Spilarctia > Spilarctia lutea. Next base: position 2,601,616 of record OU696480.1, read on the forward strand.
CTATTATATACTAGATTATGATTTGATTAATGTAGGTAATAAAAGGCTTTCTTAACTTTTAATCCTTATCATTAATAACAAAAACTTATTACGAGTAAGTAGATTTTAGTATTAATATAAGTCCAGTCCAAAAAAATACTTATTACTCTGAACACTTAACATTCATTTTGACTTATTTTTAACCGACTTCAAAAAAGAAGGAGGTTATCAATTCGACTGTATTTTTATGTTTGTTATCTCATAAATTTGTTTTTTGTTTTTAATAAGACAACTCCCACATTAGGAATAAACATCCTGTGTCGTGCGGGACTTTACAAACACACATAAAACGGACACGAAGAACATCCAGACTCGGGACAACAATTCGTGGATCACACAAAGTGTTGTAGGTACCGCGTGGGATTTGAACCCACGACACTTGGCGCAGTAGCAAGCGGCATGGCGACCGCTGACACCACTCGGCCAACCGTGCAGTCAATTTCGACTGGGTGAACCGATTTTGATGATTATTTTTTTATTTGTAAGCTGGTGCTTGCCGTATTCGCCTTTTAATTTGGTCGAGTTCTTGAAAAGTCGGTTGATTTTTGTTTAAATTTGTGATTATTTTTTTTATTTTTTTTATTGAATAGTGGGCAAACGAGCAGACGTATCACCTGATGGTAAGCGATTACCGCCGCCCATGGACACCCGCAACACCAAAGGCGTCACAAGTGCGTTGCCGACTTTTGGGGGGATGGGAAAGGGGATGGGGGGAGGGGTTGGGGTATGGGCCTCCGGTATCCTCACTCACTCGGTGAAACACAGCGCAAGCGCTATTTCACACCGGTTTTCTGTGAGGCCGTGATATCACTCCGGTCGAGCCGACCCATTCACGCCGAAGCATAGCTCACACATTTCTAACCGTTCAATAAAGATAATATATATTTAGATAATATAGCGTTTTTTTTAAGTAGCTAAAGTAAAACTGTGTTCCTGGCTGGCTGCCCATCCCATTCAAAAGGATCAGTACTGTTGTAACTGAAGAGTAGTTAACTGTATTTATGGAGTTACCATGCGAACAGAGTTAAATTTAATCCTTTATAGTTTCAACTTATATTAGAAAGAAATAAATACATTTATTATATATAAAAGAGAGAAAAAGCCGATCACGTGCGAGTCGGACTCGCGCACCTAGGGTTCCGTCCAAACCTGTAGGCATATTATGTGATGTGATTAAAAATTTATGTTTTTAGCAATTTTTCCTTTATCTGTGCTATAAGACGTACTAAATTTCAAGATTCTGAGTACCCGCGAAGTACCCTGTAGGTTTTGATTCCCTTGCGAGTGTCAAAAATTTGCAACATAAACGGATGTATCTTTTGATTGCGTTGGCTTAGAAGTTTGTGAATTTTTTCACAACTCCATGGGACAGTAGACCTAAGTATTTGATTAAAATAACTTCATACCTCCTCTCCTTGATGCTTCCTTCCTGTGAAAAAGGATCTTGACAGACGGACGGACAACAGAGTGAACCTATTAAGGTTCCCTTTCATTATTTTGAGGTACGGAACTCAAAAAAATAAAAATTAACAAGACAACAACAAACAAAAATAATGCAAAGCCAAAAATATATATTATAAAGCAGAGAAATAATCTCGCTATGTGACTGAAGGGCCACAGCTCAACTTCTGCTACAGTCCTGAAGGTAACCACAGCGATGATTTTCAGCTGAAGCCCAACATAATAACTAACATTATCTAACGCCTCTCTTAATAAATAATTTTCTATCTTAATATATGCAAGTGCCAGACCGCAGTTTTGGAGACCAGACCGCCCCTCTACCGCTAACTGCTTCTTCATTGGTGCTCCGGTCCTTTTAGTATAAGCGATGATGATATATAGCCTATAGCCTTCCTCGATAAATGAACTATATAAACACTGAAAGTTTTCAAACCGGACCAGCGGTTCCTGAGATTAGCGCGTTCAAACAAACAAACCTTCTTCTTTCTGTTTTCCCATGTTACAATCAGAATGTTTTTTTATTTCCAATTCTTATACTTTTGGAATTCGTGTATATCTATGGAGAGATATCATAGGTCACACATTTTCTATGTAAAGTTACTAAATTCGAAAAAATATATATGTTATTTTTTATTTTCAAATGGGAATAGAACTCATACTCATAACACTCAGCGCAATTCGACTGCCTCGGTGGCGTAGTGGTAGCGTATGCGACTGCTAAGCTTGAGGTCTCGGGTTCGATTCCCGGGTCGGACCAAATGTTTGTATGATCTGCAAATATTTGTTACGGAGTTTGGGTGTTTTCTATGTATAATATGTATGTATTTACAAAAAAAAAGTATGTAAGTATTTATATCAGTTGTCTAGTACCCATAACACAAGCTCTGCTTAGCTTGGGACTAGATGGCGTTGTGTGTTAGATGTCCGGAATATTTATTATTATTATTTATAATAGGAAGGAGCGAGGATACCGCTTACATCATCGGTACAGTCAAACGTCAATTCATTTTAATGACTTCAGTCATTAAAATGTAACGTCCAAATTATTAATTTAATGAATGTTAACGATTGGACAATGGCTAGATCTAATAATGACATCACGTATTTTTATCTTATTCTATATCTATGGGGAGGCATTCGTTCAGCACTAGACGGCAATAGGCTTAGAGAGAGAGAGGTTGATGTCTGTCCATTGAAAATATTGAAGAAAAAGTAATGAAAGGGATCTTTACTACTATTTAGGTTTTTTTTTTAAATCTTTATTTAAGGAGCTTAGCCACAATAATGACTATGTCGCTCCATCATAGCCACTTTTTTATTTTACTTTATCCTTATGTATTCAGCATACAAATCATATAAGGGCTTAGCTGTATCTGTCGAATGACTGGCCAGGATGCTGTTACATCTTCCAACATCCATCAACTTATCACTAAGCAATCTATTTCTAAGTTGTTGGTTCCGAGCATATTCCATCAAAACATGTTCTACGTCCTCCACCACACCACAAATTTCACAATTTGGCGTAGACGATAAGCCCATTAGAAAGGTAAACTTTCTAGATGGGATGTGTCCGGAACGTAACCTCATAGCCATTATTAATTTATGCCTATTCAATGAACAGTTATCAATCCAAGGTATAGCCAATGGTTCAGGTTGTATAGTTTTATACCAGATACCCTTCTCAGTTGACCTCTTATCAAAATATTCTTTCCAAGATTGGAAACAATATTCTTTTACAAGAAATAGGCAGTCTAAAAAGTAAGGAGGTATAACAACATGTACACCTTCAGAACAAGCCTGTTTTGCTAGTGTGTCAATACTATTTAGGTTACCGACATATCTATACGCGAGTGGAGCCGCAAGGAAAAGCTAGTTCGTCCATAAATATTTTCATCTATCGTTACCACGTTCAATAAAAAGATTCGTATTCATCTTTGAACTATCTTGCATTACCTACGATTGCACTAGTTCAATCAGTCGGCAACCTTTTCGTAGGCAAGGGCCAAATAGTGTCAAAATGATGCGGGCCGCACTGTATAATAATTTAGTACTATATACCAAGTTATCATCTATCTACGTAAGCAGGCATCAAGACAGGAACTTTTTACAATGCATTGGTTTACATGTCAAAGTAAACAGACAGGCAACATGTTGAATAATGACAACTACAATACCTATTTTATTCAGGAGTCACAAGCGCATTGCTGGCCTTTGAGATGGAAGTAGGTACGCTCTTTTCTTAAAGACTTGATTAAGCGAGATTAAAGTTTCTAGTTCTGTCTAGTACGGAATGTATAAGGCAAGAATGGGGTTGACAAAAGGACTGTACAAGTAATAATAATAATAAATAATAAAGCTTTATTTAATTCCATTTGGCCTACTACAATACATTCTAGTCTAAATTAAAATCTCTTTAAATAATTACAATTGCATTACGATCAGATTAAATGAATTCATTTTGGTCATCAAATTAAAATAATTCTTTTGTCGTGGCTTATATGGGCCTCCTTCGGGTAAAAGCCTCCATATTCTATGGCATAAAGGACTGTACAAGTACCGCAAGAATAAGGTTAGCAAATGAACTGAATCTCAGCTCCAAGAAACGAGAGCTGTTTCCAAAAGGGCCATTGGATTAATTTACATCAATCGTTAGTAAATCCTACATCCCTCTGTTATTTCCCTTTACAGTTTTAATTATTTTTTTCATGTTATAACCATGAATAAGTATAATGTAGTGTTATAAGTTTTCGCACTGTTCTCATCTTCACTCCAGAATGAACTCCATCCAGATATCAAGGTGACACACACCGTGACACTTTAAAATGTATATTGTTTTTATTTGTATGCATATTTATATGACAATAGGTTTTGCTCGCGTTTTCTCTGTTTGCCGGTTATCGTGGTAAAGGGTAGTCTATGTCTTTCCTCAAGAATCAAAGTATTGTGGCGACCTCCACATACAGCGCAACAACAACACAACATACTACAGCGCCATCAAACGCAGACACACTGAACTACGGAGTAACGTACTACACGAAGAAACTACCAATCCTAAATCGCGCAATAGAAGTTCTCGCGCCGATTTTCATATATACATATACATCCCAACATCAACTTTTGTGTTGGAGGGACATGATACCCGTTCCCCCCACAGTATCTTCATGTCAAATTTCGTTGAAATCGGTGCAGCGGTAGACGTATAAAGTTACTTTCGATTTCATAATATAAGTACTAGCCAGTCTAGCGACCCTACTCGACTTCGTACGGAACTCTTTAGAATTCTCGGATTTCCTATTTTCTTTTCTTTTCTTATAAAGTAATCAAAATATTCAACTGTACTATCGACAAACTTGAATCGTGACCAGTATAAATCGTTTGAAACCGTCACCGCACACCACAACCGTTTTTCCTCCTTTATAGTGCATGCCACACTTGGGACGTTTTAAATATTAAGTAAACTACGTCTATAAGTAGTAAGTCGGAGGTCAATGAAATCTTTACCCTAACATCACTGCAGTAGATATTCCTCAGATACTGTTGCAAGATTGAAAATTACTAGGATTGTAATTTTTTACCTAGGGTACATAATATATAGGGAAATTGATTCTTCTTTTTTATAATCTAAACAGGTAATCTATGGTTCGACACGCAGTCATAAGGTGAACATTATCTTATTTTTTTATTGCAGCAATTAAAATTTGATTTTTTTACGTTTTTAGTATGTAGTTAGTTGTTTTTTTAATACTAACTCCTTAAAACTCCCTAACATCCGTAGTTTACATTCCCATATCTCCCCATTAGAAAATACCCTAAGATTGTGTACCTACTTCTAGCTGATCCCAGCCGCGGTACGACAATAACCGCGGCGCCGCGAGGCGAAGCTAGTATCTTTATAAATTATAGCCTATGTGTTATTCAGATGTATAAGCTATATTATTGTAAAGTTTCATCAAAATAGTAGTTTTTTGCGTGAAAGAGCAACAAACATACTAACTTACATACTCACAAACTTTCGCGTTTATAATATTAGTAGGATAATAGCGATTGATTGTGTATTTGTATGTCTGTAAGAAAGTAAGCTTATGGTGGACCATGATTTAAACTTGTCGATAGTACAATGTACTTATGCATAGACACTGTTGTGTTTGCGGTGATGTTGGCACATTGTATACCTATGTGGGGTGTTTGTCGGCAGCTAATTGAGAATCAATGATTGTCATGGCGGCAGATTAATTGCCCGGCTGACGCATTAGATCTACAAATAAACTGATTCAGTATACGTTATAAATATTTTACATACATATATATTGTATACCTTTATATCGGCTTCTCCAGTTACAATTTGATCCCTTACGTATCTATTATTTTTTCACATATTCAAGCCTGCAAGAGTGATTTTACTCAGCCTGATGGAAAATATGAGCAGAATACAAGATGAGTAGTCACTATTGCGAATGCAGTCAATGCAACAATGCAATGATGACCCACACTATGTCGGCTTATTGAAAAGCTTCAGCATCAATGGGCTTCCGGTTTTACACTCACGAATAAAACACAAATTCTATGATTTTAGGTTGGTTTTCTGTGAGAGGGTAGTACCGGCCCGATTACGCCGGTCCGTTCGTCTTATATATATACATATATATATACTATAAGCGTGACTCTTCTACCTACAATCACAGAATAACTAATAGTAATAATGTGCTTTAGTATAAGCAGTCTATAGTTTTCCACCGCGAATATGGAAAATTAAAACAGTTTATGCATCGTGTGATAGCCACGCTATGGCATTAATGGGCCGGCTCGACCGGAGTAATAAACCATGGCCTCATAGAAAACCGGTGTGAAATAGCGCTTGCGCTAAGTTTCACCGAGTGAGCGAGGATACAGTAGGCCCATACCCATTCCCCATCTCCCTCCCATCCCCCTTCTTATCCCCGTCCCCATATGCTTGCTTGTTTGCTGCCCATATCCATTTGACGACACGGTTGTCTTAGTGGTTTAAGCGGTCGCCACACCGCTTTCTACCGGGCCAGGTGTTATGGTTCAAATCCCCACGGGAGAATACTTTGTGTGATCCATAAATTGTTGTTCTTAGTGTGGGTGTTCTGTGTGTCCGTTACATGTATGGCAGGAGACAGGACACAGGATATATATTCCTAATGCGGGAGTTGTATTTTTTAAATAAATAAAAAAATATTATAAAAAGACCCGTTAGGTTTTATCGTTTCGTTTCCAATAGACGTATGTTTCGACTATTCGGTGATTCAAATACTGAATTTCAGCGTGTCACAGTCAATAAGAAAATAAGAACGGTTTAAAACGGTTGTTTTTACGGCTATATATAGTACCGCAATGTTTAGACAGGCGGTATGAGAACAAAGTAGGTAGGTAGGTCATAAAATTTCTAATGTCGTTGTGCGGGTATGCTTATAGCATTGAACTAAAAATCATATTAAAAGTTTTATCTTTTTCAAACCATAGATGTGACTAACAAGTGTGTATTGTTCTAATGTTGTTATTCTACAATAATTATTTATTAATTTCACACGTATCACACACGGCAATCTGATCCTTAACTAGGCCTAGCTCCTAATAATCAGGCTGTTGGTTTATATACTTATGTGGCGACTTCCACATACAGCGCAACAACGACACACATACAACGCCATCTACCGAAGATACACTGAACTACGAAGTAACTACACGGAGTAACTATCAATCCTGAATCGCGCAATAGATATTCTCGCACCGATTATTATATGTACAACATCCCAACATCAACTGTTGGGCAGTGGCCCGCCAGGCATGATCACCTCGCCTGGTCGGAGGATCCACCCTTTGTGTTGGTGGAACGTGATACCCGTTCCTCCACCCTTATATATTTCATAATACACATATATCGTAGATAAATTATATCCAGACACAAAATTAGTTACTACTTATTTGCCCTTTTTATTTTTTTTTGTTGATGAGGTGGAAAATCCCTTCGGATCTCCGGCTCCTCGGGGACAAAAGAGCCAGGTACGTGGAGAGTCCACTAAAAACCACCCCGGCGGCCGGTCTGAGGCGCCCTGCTCTGGGGAGGACTCGGACCCCCCAGGAATGACACCGCGGTTTCCCCTTGACTGTTGGCCTAACCGTTATATGTTGCGGCCTGACCGCAGATTTGCGACCAGGCCGCCCTCCATCACTGACCGCATCAATTAATCAGCTACCAGAGGTCCCCACTCTCTGGCAGCTTGCGGACCTCTGCCTCATTAGTCAATGTCAATAACCAACGAGTCTATTAAAAAATATCTATATAAATAAATAAAAATTTATTTTATGTATGTATAGCTGATGTTCAAAAGAGTAACTGGTAAAATTAATAGGTACTTTTATTGAAATAATCACAAATATTTAACAAAATAAACGACTTCAAGAAGTGAACTAAATTGGAAAGAGACCACACGGCAAGCACCAGCTTTCAAATACAAAAGGAATCATCAAAATCGGCTCACCCAGCCGAAAGTTATGATGTACCAAACATAAAAGAAAATACAGTCAAGAAATTGATAACCTCATCCTTTTTTAAAGTCGATTAAAAAATAGAGTTACACGAAAACAAAATTAAAACGAATTAAATAATTTACAATATGCAATTCAAAAGAATAACGGCGGTACGCAGACGAAGCTAGTTGTTAATAAAACATAAAGTTAGTAATTATTAAGTCAGACTTATTTAATGGTATAAAATATTTCGGTATCTTTGTCAACGGCTCAGTTTATACGATAGTAAAGCGCGAGGTCCCCACGCAATGGGATGCCAATGCCAATATGAACCCTCTTTTTGTTATGTGTGTATTATGGAGGGTAGAGATAAGGAGTATCATCTGTGTACATGAAAAGTGTCCGTTGAAATGCATTAGGGTGGCGCCACATTAGCATCAGGGTAAACTTCTTAAAGTCAATACACACACTTTTTCATAAAATTTAATGATAAAAAATCAATAAACGTACTATTCACAGTTCAGAAAATAAAATATATTTACTACATTATTTTGTAATACGCAAGTAGTGACAATAATGTAAAATTTTTTAACTCGCGTACTTCAATTCGTTCACAATTGCCACATTCATACCATAACCTATGTCTACACCAGCGCCATTCTGGAAGGTTTTTGAACTGTTATTTACAGCTTATGCTAGACACTTTTTTAAATTTTCTTCCATATAAGATAACACTCCTTGTCTCTACCCTCCATAGTGTGTATAAAACCCGAGCCGTCACCCTAGCATGGTTTAAATAGGGTAGTGTGTTAGACTCCACTCGACTAAAATTACGGAATCATACTGCATCTAAAATAGAACGCACGATGGATAGATACTATGAACTCACCACTGGCTTTTAGCTTAGCTGGAAATGTTATCTAGCAGTTTATACTACGTCACTAATATTTTTTTTGCAACCAACAAATGTTCAATAATAACAAGATATTAAATGAACTGCGCTGCGCCGCTTGAACACTTCAAGCGATTTAATTCTACAATGCTACAATAATACACGGAGAAATATTGATCGCTGTTAAGCGCTCTTATTTGCACTTGTACGGTGCACCTTAAATTTTATGTTGCAACTTGATACAATGTGTATTAAAATTTAACCTTTTGAATTAGAGTTGATATTTATTTGAATCGTTGACATACTGTTTAACTTGTCCTGATACCATTTTTTACGGTGAGGGATTCAGAATAAGAACGGTACAAAGAGGAAGACAACTTGAAAACCGTATACGAACCCTTCTAGCCAGCGTGGGAAAGTAGGCTATAAGCCAAAATCTCCTTTCTAGGGACGGTTGATGTGATGTGAAGAATATACGACTTTGAAACCATCAATCAAGTGCGTACTTTAACCACAAGCGCTGGCCACAAAGCGTCTAATATCTGTGTGACGACTTTTTTACAAATAAATAAATTGAAGTGTCTTTTTAAAATTTCAAATTTTCAGTTTCAAGTTTCAAATGCATATGAAAGTATATATATATATATATATATATATATATATATATATATATATGGTAGTAAAATAAAAAAAAGATTTATAGTTTTCGTCTGTCCGTTCTGGCTATGTCTTATTTAAATGTAATGTTTATATTACTGTAAAGTTTCCCCTAAATCCGAAATCCGTTCAGTAGTATTTGCGTGAAAGAATAACAAACATCCATACATCCTAATAAGCTTGTCCGTTTCATGTATGATAGTAAAGTCACCCGCCACACTTATTACCTAATGCGGGAGTTGTCTTTTAAAAACAAAATGTTCGCATTTATAATGTCAATAGTAGGATAAACAGGTTAACGAAAATAAATACAATAGAGGTAAACCTTTAGCGGTATGCCTGATAAACCTACATCTAAAATCGTAGTCACGCCTGGAGGTGTTAACGCAAACTTCATATTGACTCTGTAGACCGAGGCTGTGAAGTATACTAATGACTTTGTAATTATATGTTACAATATTTTTGTATGAGACGCAGTTTTTGCTTCACAAAGGAAAGCAATTGGCTTTTTAACTTCAAAAAAACTATGACTAGAGCTGACTGGAGTGGTCTGGTCCGTATAGTCAAACAGTAAATGTGTTCTATGACTAGCGTGAGTCAAATCCACAAAAAATCAAAGAGGGAACCCTTTCTCTGTATGGAAAACTTTGATGAAAGGCATATTTTGATAGCACCACAATAGCAAACTGTTAAGGTGGAATGTTAAATTAAACAAGCAAAAAAATCCGTTTATTGGGCACAATGGACACGTTTTGTTATGACAATTAATTGTAACATAGACATACGATATTAAACTTTTTATTAATATAATCAATAAAATAAATAACAAAAAGTTCCTAAACTCAACAAAACTCAATCTGTCTACTGCAGCTATGTTCGCGTGATTACCGTTTCTATTAACGTTGTATTCTTTCTGTTACACGCTGAATAACGTTTTAATGCTGAATTCTTCTTTGATAGGTTTATTTTATTTAATTTTTTTTGGATATGGCAAACTGTGCCGTTGTCGACAATTCTGCCAATGACAATAAATTTATTGTTTTTAGTGACATCTAGGTGATCATACTTGACATCTCGGTCTCATTTTACTGCCATCTATTAACCCTGACCATAACCAAATATACCATAGACACAAAAAAGTGTGTTTTCATGGTCTTTTCCAAAAGTTTGTAAATTATAGAAGTTGTAATTTGTAGGAAAGAAAAAATATTTGTCAAGTAATTGTAAAACAAGGTTAATTTTTATTATTTTGCAACGAAAAATATTGGGTTAAAAAACGGACATTTATTATTTTCATAACCTATTTTTTTTGTCTATGCCTTGCTCTATTATTTTGCGCCTGCGCTCTTGATGGTCTACGCGACATACCTAAAATCATTTTGTGGAAAATTTGAAGTTTGTTGTTATTTGTGACAACTTATAATTCATAATTATTTATGAAAGCTCCGTGCTAATTACCATTCCAGGCGCGGGGCACGATTTCACAGTTGTGGTTAGCCTGGATGCGTTCAGACACTATACTTCAAGCGGTGTACGGTAGCCATCTTGGAATCGAACAAAGCTTCAGATGTGTAGTTTGTCTGTTTATCAATAATTTTTGTGCATTTTCTTGTAAATAGTTTGTATGTTTAGGATATGTACGGAACGTTCGTCCATATGTGTAAATAGCTATGGCTGCGACAAGGAAATTACAAGGTAATTTGTTATGTTATCAGGTTAGAGATTGATTGACCCCAACCGATGTAGGTACGTGTTCTAGAGCATTATTGTCAATTGATGAGACCTCTGGCGTATTGGAGGCACTGAAGTCGCCCAGAATATGTGAAACGTGTATCAGTTACACGCATAATGAACGTAATGCGTACAGGTGGTCGGTAAAACATCACAAACTGCCGCGTTACTAACGATTTGTATAATTCCAAACAGAATTTTATTGTTGTTCAATGACAATCATCGATAATTAGCGGTGTTATCGTTCCTACCCCCCATATAAATAATAAAAAAGTGAAAGACACAGTTGTTATTGAGTTATACGTTGCGGAAACAGGTTTTTTGCATTGAAGTGGTTATGCGGTTTTCAGGTGAAATAGACAGGTGTTTAAAAAAGGTAACGGAGGGTGTGGAGACATTTGATGACATCTGGCAGAAAGTACACAATGCGACGAACAGTAACCAAAAAGAGAAGTATGAGGCAGACCTCAAGAAGGAGATCAAAAAGCTTCAGAGGCTACGGGATCAGATCAAGTCGTGGATCGCCTCCGGGGAGATTAAGGATAAGAGTACACTTTTAGAATATAGGAAACTAATAGAAACAGTGAGTATTGAACCACCTCCATTTATAATTGTACACACTACAAGTTGATTCTTATGAGTCAAACCTTTTTAAATGTATTTTCTAACATGTTGTAAAACTCTGAATAAGGTCTATAGCTATTTCTTGACAACACATCAATTACTTTTTAATAATTTTTTCAATATTTTTTTTGGTGAGACTACCTCACTAACACGATGATTCTAATAAGAAAATTTTTATTAGTAATTTGATCAATTAAAAACATTTAATTTCATTAGATAATTCAGATAATTTACAAAAATTCCAATCTGAAACATATGTTTATGTACCCACTTTTTAATTTAGGTATTTACTTTTTATTAAATCTTGTCCAACAGTGATTATCTATTGCCAAATATTCTTTTGTCTATGACTTATTTAGTGCCAGTCTGAAAGGGTCTGTAAATATAGTCCAAATTGCTATGTTTGATGTTAAAAGTTGCAATTTAGCTTTTGATATACTTCTTAATGTGGGTCAAACTGTTGATTTAATATGTAATTTCTTATAAATCTAATAGGAAAGTAAATATCATCAAAAAAGATGATAGTTTTAATTCAGAAAAAGTGCTATAAGTAATTGTTGTCTTTCGTCTATGGTTTTTAATTTTAAATACTGTTGAACACTTTCTCGAATATCTGATCATGTGAATATGAATGAAATCTTTTTCTTCAGGTTGTACCTTATATCTTTCTTTCTACCCTTGAAATCAAAATGTAAAATTTCATGATTATTCACTAGTAGATGATGATGAGTAACAAACACACACCATTATTATTTTAGTTAACATAAACCTACATTAAATCATAAAAGCTACAGTAAGTGACTCCCCTTCAAAGTCACCAATACTTCTGATACTTATAAAGTAACTAGCTGACCGACGCAACCTCGTTTGCGTCTTTTATTGCCCGTAGCGAAAAATTTTCCCCCCTATAGGGTTGATTTTTTACACCTTGTGTCCGAAAAACCCCAAAATATCTTACGGAACCCAATTTTTTTCCAAAATAAAATATAGCCTATAGATTTACCATAGCAGCGCCATCTATTGATTACTTACTCAACCCAGTCGAAAGATATCGACATCTGTTAGAATCATTTGGAGTTAACAGATAATTGTGACTGTCAAATAATAACAGACAAATAATTAGCAATAAATTAAATTGCGACTATAATTTGAGATTTAAACTATCCTATCTCTCAAGTTGGATCGAACTGCACATGGTGTGCGAATTTTATTATAATCGGTTAAGTGGTTTAGGAGTCCATTGAGGACAAACATTGTGACACGAGATTTATATATATTAAGATGTATAATAAATTTTTAAGTAAGTTATTTTGTCCTACAAGCAGGATAATCGTTGTTGTGGACAGGTATCTGATTGTAGCCATCTAGTTTACTATCTCCACGTCATCAACAGCCTTTAAAAGTTCACAATCAGACATATCCCCCCTTATTGGATTTGGATGTTTTGGTTTATCATACCAGCCAGAAGAGTTACCCATACGTATTATTAAATTAAAGTATTCCTAATACACGCAATTGGTAAGTTTGCTTCACGGAAGCAGATATGTCGTTCTTTGTAGATATGTTTTTCTGTATCTTATATCTCAATAGTCGATGCAATTATGATAGATTACTAAATATCTACTAAGTTGTTTACCTTTAAAAGCGTACACTCAAGCTCCGTTTTAAAACAGTATTCTGGCTGCATGAATTGAATTCATGAAACTTTGATTTCATTAAATAACATACCTGAATGAAGCCTTGATTTTAATGTATTTCCATAAAATCTGATCACTGGCATAAAACTATTAGCCCATTGCAATATTTAAATCTAAACAATAAATATTTCTGACAAAAATAATTACTCAACTTTTATTCAAAACTAGCTGACCCGGCAAACTTTGTACTGCTAGATTTACATATTTGTCTCAAGCTTCCCACAGGCAGTATATAATCGGGGACAAAGAAAAATGATTTTTCCTGTTAAATTCTAATTTTTCTTCGCAAATCTCATTAAAAAAATATGACACTTTCCTTTAGCTTTGTCACGTTGAGGTAAAATTTACAGTCATTGCAAGAATAGGATACTTATTCTAATATAGAATTATTGAAAAAAAAAAAGAATTGTACCTTCGTAGATTGATAACAGCCAGTCTTATATAGTAGAACTATAATCTAGCTAGAATACAAGATAGTTAAGTTGTCTGTCTTCAAACTTACTATTGTCATCATTAAGAGGCAAAATTTCCGCATTTAGAATGATAAACTGCCTGTTTGTGTATAGTTTAATGACTACATGAGCCAGCCTAGCGTCTTTCAGAAGTATAAAAGTCTAGTGGGGCATTTCTAAACTGCTATATGATCTTGTATCAGGATTTATACTTGACCATACTTACTCAAACTCTAGGATAATGTAGACAGTTGTTTCCTCCCCATTCAGATACACTTTACTTAGCGAGCTATCCATAGCATTGATGATAAATAGCTGTCGGCTCAATCTGTACTCATATTATTGCTTATAATTTCATAAAATTCTGCCCATTTAAAACATTGAAACAATCAGAATATGGCCCAAAGGAACTGATATAGACCCGACCTTCAATATGATGACGAACTCCTGAAAAATTCATCGTCTCAACTGTACCCAATATTGATGATACTTGTTACGTAAATTATTCAATGCTATTTATTTCCAATCTGATCATACAATAGTGATGTGGTAACGTATTAAGAAAATGGGACTATCATCATCCCTATTCATCTCGAGTGTCGTAAGAGCCGACTAAAGGAGCAAAATAAGCAGGACAAGGAGAACTTGAACCAAACACCATAGTGGTATGATTGTATTTGTAGTGCAGACCTCCTTTCTCGGGCTGTTGAAAAATCATTCAACAGGTAATACCTGGTCTATGGTGATATTCATAACACAAATAATTATAGTGCCTTAACTCTAAAAGTGCAATGTACATGCCAGCAGCTGTGTTAACACAATGGCACTCTTATCTAATCAAAACACATCGTATTAATCCAAAGCAAGACCCACATCGAATGGAATTCTATCACCTAATGGATTTCGTAATACTCTCTGACCTTTTCTTAATTAATGTAAGTTTATTCCAAATAAAGAAAATAAGTACCCTATGGCTTGGCAGTGGAAGGGAACGGTGACTTTGACACTGCATGATTTAGAAATATCTCGCACACTATATATCTTTATCAAAGACATTTAATGGTACTATTAAACCTCAGGGAATGTAGTCTTACAAATGACTTCTAGGGCGGTATACTATAGGGATACAACAGCGGTGAATTTCCGTGCGTTTAGGCAATTCTGCTATACATACTATAATAATGAAATGTAGCTCACTTCGAACCCATAATATTTTATCCGTGATGCTTCCCGGTTTGAAAAAGGTATCTGCATATTTTTACTTCATTTTGTGTACCGCTTTGCTAAGGAGAGAAGTGGATTATGTTTCAACTCCTCCAGTTTTCTTCTGATTAATTTCGTTGCGGGTACCAAGACAGTTTTTTCCTGGGACTTTTCCGAGTGTCATAACTTGGTGTGTTCGTGGGTGAGTACTGTTGAGGAGTTACAGTGGTGAGCGGGATTAGTCCCAAGTACCTACTACTAATCTAATGTTGGACATATGCCTTTCCTTAGAACTAAGGTTTTGGCTTGCTGGACGGACGCGTTGATATAGATAGTTTCTATCAAGTAGGTCTGTGGTAATAACAGCTTGTACACCGCATGGTTTCAGTCGGTCCGACTTCAATATGATGACGGCGCTAAGAGGTCTCCAAAAAAGTAATTGTATCAAGATTTTCTTTCTCTTTTGCAGTGCTTTTTTCCTACAACCAACGGGGTTCAATGCGCAATTTATCATAAATTGTAATAAAATATTTTTCATCCATTATTTTTCCACCCACAAACTTCAATTTAATTTAAATGGGTAGGTACTTAACTTAAGCGAAATTTAATTACGATAATGATAAATTCTAATAAAAAATGATGAAGAGACTCGCATACAAACAACAATAGAATTAGCCTTATTTTAAAAGTATGTAGGTTGAAAACAGCCGTTAGCAGTTTTCCTTCAGAAAGTAATGTTACGTTTTCTATTGTAACCAGTTGCTTACCAGTACCACTCGCGTTCGTCATTAACTACGTAGTTTAGTAGAATGGATTATGTTTATGATATGTACTTCATTGTCTACTCCTATAAGTCGTAGCGTGATGCTATATAGCCCAGAGAATTCTTCTAATGGACAAGCCAACAATAAATTTGTCAATTAGAACCTTTAGCTACTGAAATGAGCACGTTTGTCCGAACACAAACTTCTTTTCCTGTTAAACAAACAACACTAAACTTCAACAAGTAAAAGTTACAAAAAACTATAACCCGACTACGTAAAAACTCACCCGGGCTATTATTGCCTGGGAACCTGTCTCTATCATTAAGATCGTTTCAGTAGTTTAGACGCCACGGTGAAACCTACAAACAAAAATAGACTGCCAAAACAACATTATCCTTTGAATTTCAAAATTAGGTAAAGTGTATTGTGAATAGTACTTTTAGTTACAGTCTACACATACGAGTACAGTACCGAAGAAGCATTTCCATAATGCTCGCCCGCCTGCCTCAAGTTGGAATAAAGTATGAAGTATTGAATAAAATATCTAGTTTTTTTTATTCCATTGCAAAATATGTAATTCTTTCATATTTATTAGTGGCATATTATTCAGACAGATGCGTCTTGTTATAATTTAAAAATATTAACATAATATGCGTCTTTTTTGTGATATATCAGTAGCAGTGATGGTCAAAAGTCACATATTTTTTCTAATGACAACAGCCACGACTTTTAATTAAAATCAGTGAACTCTATATTGGTATAACATTTATTTGAATTTCTATATCAAATAGAGACATTATATATTAATCTTATAACATAATAAATGCACCCTTTTAGCTCATTTCAACGTTAATGAACCTAAAGCGCCTAGTGCGAGCTTATTTTATGTCAACTCGCACTCGCCTGCGACCGCGTTTGGCGCTGCAATCGTAACGCCGAATACGGTTCCCGTGGCGATCGAGTTGATGTGATATAAACTCACTCAGTACAGTTAATTTTGACGTGAAGAAGACAAGAGGGAAAGATTTCTAAATAAGTTCTAGTATGATATAAGTCGCTAAAGCCGAGAATTACTTGATCGGAGTACCTAGCTACCTACCTACCTACGTTTCGAACTATACTTGTTGTATAACTATATATACCATTGGATAGATAATCGTGTCCCTCAATATCGTAACTACTACTTACCCATGAGTCATAACGTGATGTTAATACACTATAGAAAATATTAATAAAAGAAATTTCACGTTCTCACTCTATCTGACGCTAAACTAACAACCTGCTACTGTACTGACAGAGAAAATCTGCGTTAAACGCTTGTAGTAGGTTCTGATATTATTTACTGGCTCTTCCCTTCAGCCACAATCTTTCCAAGTACCTACGGTCACTACTCTGCCCCTAGGAGCTTATAGCGTGATATAAAATATGATAAAAACGCAAACGCCATTCTGTTTTATTATTACTTTCTAAGATACAACTAGAAATTATTTTATCTGTGGTACTTAGATATAATTATCATTTTAGATAACTTATTCCTTTATAAGACACGTAATTAGAGACAAGTCAAAAACATCTTTATAATTGACTATCTGGCAAAATACAAGTCGCATAAGGTATTTCATTACACCCTGGTGTGATGTGGTATACCCACATATTGAAGTATCTTCAGTAAAGTTCTAACAGCAAAAGGGATGTATCTTATGGTTTTGATACCTTGAAAGATCACCTAATTTCTTTCAATCATTCAGAGGACAGCTAAGCAATAAAACCTTTTTTTTTATATAACTTAAAGACGTAAGTAGACATGAACAACACAGCGTAAGTCACTATTGCTTATGCATTCATGAACTGCAAAATTATACTACGAGATTTGTTTGCTGAAACAGAATAAGCAGCTCAGATGTTTTTGACTTACGCTCTGTTAGAACTTGCTGACGATATGTTGAACGTTGCTTTTTTTGTATGCGATGCGGCGGTAGTGCACTCGACTGCAACGCCAGATGCCACAGGTGTCAGGTCAGGTCAGAGGACTCGGACTACAGGTCAACAGCCAGTTCGAGTTACAGGTATGCGATCCTGACCTACCCGACCTCTTACTTCCAACCTCTTTTATTCGTATAAGCAATATCCCAATACCTTCTTTTATCCCAGCCTTTGTCTTTCGATGTGCCCCCAGTTTCCCTTCTTCAATTACGATAGTGCTCAATGCTATTACGTGGGTGGAACCCATTTGTAATTATTACAATGTAGGAAGTCGTAATTGTCTCTGCCTATTCTTTCGAAATAAAAGCGCGAGAGTATTTGTAATTATACCTCTGATGTGTTGATGGGAAAACTGCGATATGTAAAGAAGTGAGAAAGAACTTCTGTGTTGTCAAAATGGTTTTGCTAACCATTTTTACTGCTGAGTAGGCTTGATACATCTTTAGCTGGAGTGTGATGCGTTGACATTGGACATTTAAAGGAAATACCGTTAAACCTTAACTTTTGCCATATTACTATTCTTTCATATCAATGTGAAATTGATTTCTGTGATTGTCTTACTCTTCTTCTTTATAAAATTTGTCTAACGTATTATTCAGGGGTCGGAAAAATAGGAATCCGCAGAAAAAACAGCAACAAAGAAACAGAATCCACAAGCAAATAGTTACTCATGTAAAAACGTGACATAATTTAGTAGAAAACAATATGCATTATTTATAACATGCAACTCTTAACTCAAAAGACACGTATTTACATTTTATCGATTATATTACCATTAGAATCAACTTCAATATGTCTATTGTACTGGTGAAAGTCACGCCTAATACACTCATTTAAAAAAAAAACAGACCAGGTATGTTTATTTGTCCAGTTGTTTTAGCTGCGTTCATAGATTTAGTTCTGTTCTTAGGAGTCATATATAAACTTTAAATATAATTTTTAAGAATTATGTTATCCTTTTTCTTTACGTTTTGGTAAATTGTTGCCAGTGACTACGACCACTCGGAAAGCACCAATGGTGTCATTATTGCGTTTGGAATAAGAGTTCGTCGAAATTAAACATACGTTCGTTAGCCAGTACTGCTGCCACATCCCTCGCAACTGTCTGTCCCAAACTAACTAGGTAGAGCCTGTATCACACTGACTAGACTGCAGATAAATAAACGCATTTTTTTAAATATAAACACATAACAGACACGAACAAAATATTGGCTCGAGCGGCAATCGAATCCACAATCTCCAACTTCCAAGTCAGGATCACTAATAACTTGACTAAATGGGCAATCTTATATATAAAAGATGTACCTGCAATACGGTTACCCCTTTTAAAGACATGAAAATATTAAACCACTAAAAGGATATACGAAGCCTGTTTTACATTTCACCAGTCCGTAAATAATCTCTCATGCATTAGATACATTGACTTATTTAAAGCTGTTTTATATTCTGAGTTGACAACAGATGCAACAACATCTCGACGAAGTTGACCTCACGAATACTGTATATCTGATGTATTTTACTTTATAAGCACTATTTACCTTGTTATCGGGATATCTGAAGGGTAATTCAATGTTGTATCGATTTATGTGTATCTATAGTACTATGTGTGTAAATTGGAAGGTGGGTGATTTAAGTCCCTCCATTAAAGTTATGATAAAGTTACATTTATCAGCAATATCAGGGAATAGCACGTGCTAAGTTTTAATAGTACTTGAAAATGTTCAATTTATTCAAATCAATCGCTAAGTTTACGAATAATTACGCGGCACTCCATGTAGTGGAACCGGTCTGGTACTTACAAGAAAATAAATTAGCGTACTTTTCTGGGTCCTCCTCATGGATTATTCAGTCAGTCAATTTTCTGCCTAGAGAGCATTTTTTTTCAAAATTTTCGCTAATCTGTTTCTCAGCATACAGTGGGACTAAGCTTGAATTGACAGTTTGGTGTTTTTAATTAAAAACTTTACGCGACTATGACTGATAGACAAAACGTGGTTCAGGCAAAAATCCTAAAAAGCGACAGACGAGTGCAAATAATGTTCAAAATGGCCTCGTAATGGAAAAGAGCGGATACAGTGCCTTTGCATGCTTTAGGAATCGTTGGATATACTCTCAGACACTTCTGTGCAACAAAATTTTACCTGTGAAATGTAATAGGAACCCTTAGGACTGCGAATAAGCGACCTTTCATAAAAAAAATGCCTACCGACTATCCAATAGCTTTCGCAAACTTTATTTACTTAGCCAGACGGAGTTTGATCAAAGATTGGATGGATTTTGTAAAATGAATTTGTGCACAAACTCAGTTCACAGTCTAAGAAAACATGCGGAAATAAGTACGTAGTAGTATCTATACAAATCTATATTTGAGTGTCTGTTTGTAATATTAAAATAACCGCTTTTTACCGTTTACATATACACGGCACTTATAACTAAAATAACGTTTTTTAACAATTTCTGTCTGTCATTGTTCCGGCTAATCTCTGTAACGGCGGGACCGATTTTAACGGGACATTCACTGGCAGATAGCTGATGTAATGAGTAATTATTATTTTTTGGTATAACTGCCTTTGTGCTCAGCTAGTTATATTATATTATATTAATAAATGAACAAGATTTTTTACTTAAGTGAAACTTTAATTTCTACTTGTCAATATTATTCGATATTCCGATTTCGGAATACAATGTAAAGATTTCTTAAACACCTTTTAAAATATCAGTAATATACGTTCAAAGCTAGTAATATCTACATGTTATTGAATTAAAAAAAAAAAGAACAAAGACGCCAGTTGCACTGCTTTATAAATATAAACGAGTTTGGTATTTTTAAAAAGATCAAAGTTTAAATACTTTAATGCAATTGTAAGCGAATGTATTATTTTTATTATGACATTAAGACTAGATTAAGTTTAATGATTAAATATACAAAGTCGTTTGCTCTCCCTTTTTTTAATCATGCTCGGCTCCTATTCGCCTAAGCGTGATGTTAACAATCCTATCGGTTAGATAGTTTCGGAGTTCATCATGAGCAACAACGTGACACGAGAATTATGTATACTTAGGTATCGCGTTGCATTAATAGTCTTGCTTTAACTATAAGTTAATGTATATACAAAAAGTTTGAACAAGTTTAGGTTTCTTCTGAGGAATCTTTCTTCACCCAACCCCTCTTCTTGGTGGTCAGCTATTTTTGAGCCTGCCAATTTGAAGTTATATATCATTGCGCCTCCGGTCGCGCTGACCAGCGAAACACGGCAGCACGAACGCTGTCTTATTAGATAGGTCTTCTTCGAGAGGGTAGTCAACTTCATTTCAGCCGAAAGTGGTCCCCCGAGACTCTCCACAACAACTTTTATATTATCTAAATTATAAATGTACTTAATTTAATCTAGCTGGATTTGTATGCAGCTGATATAGAAAAATACGTATAATTTTTTTTCATAACTGTGAAGGTTAAATGGCGACTGCCTTGTTGGCGCAGTGGTAGCGTACGCGACTGCTGTGCATGAGGTCTCGGGTTCGATTCCCGGGTCGGACCAAATGTTTGTATGATCTGCAAATATTTGTTTCGAAGTTTGGGTGTTTTCTAGGTATATTGTACATAATATTAAGAAATAAAGTATAATATGTATTCATATCAGTTATTTAGTACCCATAATACAAGCTCTGCTTAGTTTGGGACTAGATGGCGTTGTGTAATGTTAGCAAGAAGATAGCTAAGGCCTTAGAGAAAGATGTGTGCTACTTTTTGTACGGTTAAACTTGAAGGAGTAAAATAGACAGTAAATTTCATACAAACTTATAAATGATTTCTCTTTTTTTTCAGCAAATGGAAAGGTTCAAAGTCGTTGAGCGGGAGACGAAAACGAAGGCATACTCGAAAGAGGGGCTGGGCGCGGCGCAGAAATTAGATCCTGCGCAAAAGGAACGTGAGGAGATGTCCTCGTGGCTAATCTCGTCCATCGACGCACTTAATTTACAAGTTAGTATTGTTTTGTTCTCATGTGGCAATACCACATCCATAAAATCCCAAACTAGGCAGAGCTAAACCGCTGATAAACGAAATAATGATAACAATGAACCTTGTTTATGTTTAAAGAACCTGGTTCGAAACCTACGCAGAAAAGAAATTGTGTACCCAAATCCTTTGTAATACCATAAATGTTTCAGTAAAGGATTATTATTAGAAAGCCTTTTTATCCGTTTTACATGTTTCTAAAGCCCCACACCATATATTAATTGTCTTTCTTTCTACTTGGACCTACTGCGTGAACCCCCTTCGGTTATAACCATTTGATTAGTTTCAAGGAAAACACCTATCCTGTCTATATCTATCTATAATCCTATAATATAAAACTAAGCGATTGTGAAATGAAAAAATATGGTATTTCCTTACTTATGAAAAGGGCTAATAAATAAGTTACTAATAAGAGTCTAGGGGTAAAAACCTATTCATAATGAACTATGGTAAAACTGCGCATTATCATGTACAGCCTAATGCTGACCGCAGTTTATTGAATGCGGTTTTAAACGATAAGAAATCGGTCCCGGTTGACATACAAACAATTTATCGACGGCATTTGTCGCGGTTCCTGTTGATTTTACTTTATCGGTTGAGTTACACAAATCCGTTGGTTACGCATACTATTTACTAGTCTCTTCGACTTTGGTGTCCATGGGCGGTGGTAATCGCTTACTATCAGGCGATACGTCTGCTCGTTTGCCCCAATATTATAAAACAAAAACCGTTCAACGGATATAAATGCAGTTTTCAACAATAGATAGTGATTCAAGAGGATGGTTACACCCAGACACAACTAATGGTCGTGTGCATTACACGCACATTACTTGTCCTCTAATCACAACCACCGAAGTACTAGTCCGGGACACAAACCACTAGACCGAAAGGCTCATTTTCTGATATTGAAGACTATAGGCCGACCGTTTATCTGAGTACTCGCCGCGCGGTTACAGGGGCGTGACTTTACTATGACGTCACATATCTTAGGAACTATCTTGGCGCATTTCATCTCGTGTGTATCTCACTAAGCGCGCCCCGCCGCCCGCACCTGTCTCAGTCCCCTTTGTCGTCATACCCCGCGCCCCTGTTACCGCGCAGGCGAGGACTCAGATAAACGGTTGGTGCTTTTTTTATGTAGCCCTTCCAAAATGTCCCTACTCTGCCTGATGGAAAGCATAAGCAGAATCCAAGAGTGATGGTCACCATACTCATTGCGAATGCAGACAATGCAACAACCCACACCATGGCGGCCTAGTGATGCTTCTGCATGATTGGGCCTCCGGTCTCGCACTCACTGATGAGACACGACAACACGAATGCTGTCATTTTACTTTTGATTTTCTGTGCGAGGGTAGTACCGCCCTGGTAGAGCCGGCCCGTTCGTGCTGAAATCGTCGTGGCTCTACTACCTTGAAACTACATTTCTTTTTTGTGCAGGTGTGACGTCTGCTCATGGGTGGCGGTAATCGCTTACCATCTGGCAATCCTGATGGTAAGCGATTACCGCCGCCCATGGACACCTGCAACACCAGAAGCGTCACAAGTGTGTTGCCGACTTTTGGGGGATGGGGGAGGGGTTTGGGTATGGGCCTTTTTTTTTTTACGTGTGGAAACCCGGTCCTTCACCCCGCCGGGGTTTTTCGCGGTGTGTAGGAATCGAACCGACTAAAACCACACGGTGTGCTACTCTGCGCCTGAGAAGGGAGGGGTCAGGGAACTGCAGTTTTTAACACGACCGGACCCCTCCCAGCGCCTGCCCGCACTGAAGCGGGCACCGTCTGCTGGTAAACTCGTTTGGATATGGGCCTCCGGTATCCTCACTCACTCGGTGAAACATGGTGGAAACATAACATTATAACCCCCGCGCGTTGACATTGGGATTGAACCTTGTCATAATAAGAGCCGCGTGACGTCATCCATCGCAAAATAGTAACGCTAGTAACACAATCTAAAAGTTTATTTTTAAGAAATTTAATTTGATAGTTTGATTGATTGATTTCAGTTGATAATTCTTGTAAATTTCACTTCAATATCAATTTCACTGACATCACCGCTCTTAGCTGTCAATCCTAATATCAACGTGCGGGGGTTATACACAGATTAAAAATCAATCAATTGAATGGTAACCTTTAATAGTCCCCTGCTGAACATGGGTCTCCAGCCAGGTGGGTTGGTATAGTTTGTGTCAAGTTTTGTTGATCAGCATATTTTTTCCCTTAGTCTTACGACACCTACAGAATGATTAGAACTGGTAACACTCTGTATTCTGAATCAGTTACCACATCGAAAATTTTTTTTTTTTAATAGGGGACAAACGAGCATACGCATCATCTGATGGTAAGCGATTACCGCCGCCCATGGACACCCGCAACACCAAAAGCGTCACAAGTGCGTTGCCGACCTTTGGGGGATGGGGAGAGGGAATGGAGAGGGGTTGGGGTATGGGCCTCCGGTATCCTCACTCACTCGGTGAAACACAGCGCAAGCGCTATTTCACACCGGTTTTCTGTGAGGCCGTGGTATCACTCCGGTCGAGCCGGCCCATTCATGCCGAAGCGTGGCTCTCCCACGGAATATATCTATCTGATATATTAAACCGCTTGTGTTTTGACTAATTACAGGTTGATCAATTTGAGTCTGAAATAGAATCGCTTCTAGTTGGTAAGAAGAAACGACTGGACAAGGAGAAACAGGATCGCATGGAGGAGCTCAAATGTAAGCTAGAGAAGCATAGGTTCCACATAAAAAAGCTAGAGACTTTGCTAAGAATGCTTGACAACATGTCCGTAGAAGTTGAACAGGTGAGTACATTTTATACTATTCTAATATAATTACTTAGACACATCTCTCACACACGGCTGATTGCAAAATAGGGAGTCTGAACTATTGTATTTCTAAATAAGTATTGTACACATATTGACTGAACGGTTGGCATGCCGCTTTCTACTGCTTCAAGTGTTGTGGGTTCAAAACCTACACGGGAGAAAACTGTGTGATCCACAAATTGTTGTTCTGAGCCTGGGTGTTCTTTGTGTTCGTTTCATGTATGTTTGAAAATTCCCACGCGAAACAGGATGTATATTCCAAATGCGGAAGCTGTATTTTTAAAAAAGAAAAGACAGAATTACACCCAGGTCAAAGAAGAATAAATAAAGTATTATTTCGGACATCTTACAACGTCATCTGATCCCTAGCTAAGCAGAGCTTGTGTTATGGGAACTAGACAACAATATAAATACTTTTTTTCTCGTAAATACATACATAGAAAACACCCAAACTCCGAAACAAATATTTGCAGTTCATACAGACATTTGACAGTTTAAATTCATCATTCTAATCACAGAATTATTTATTCTGGGTGGGAATCGAACCTACTACCTTGAATTGTTTTGTATGTTTTTTTATACTATTCACAATTTCTATAAACCATACAATTCAATGCCAAAAGTACTCGTAGTTTCAGTGTTATGCCCGTTGCGACACCAACAACAACAAATATTAATCGAATTTATAACAATATTATAAATTCGAAAGTTGCTCTGCCTGTCTGTTATGCTTGCACGGCTAAACCGCTGAAACGATTTGGATAAATTCCGATACGGAGGTAAATTGGCACTTGAATAAGGACATCTGCTACTTTCTGTCGCAATAACCGACATACAATACATACAAACATTTTAAAAACACCATCTATCTTTTTCAACAACCCTCACAACGTTTATTAAAAGTTACATAAAGTACGAACATACTTAGTTTGATTATTACATATTACATAAAAAGCAGATATATTACATATATGTAGTATGTAAAGCGAACAATAACATTACATAATATATACGGCGCGCTAAAATTACTAGTAGGCGTATTGCTTGTACGATTAAGGCAGGTCTGTGTCACGATGCGATACGTTTATATTTACTACTTGCTAGGTCGACAGGATTATTTATCTGATGTATGTTCGCTTTTGGAATACAGTTTGAATACCTCACGCTTATATCCCTAAAGGGGTAAGCAGAACTGTATGTCAAGTTTTTTATGTTGAAAAGTAGCTGCGCCCCGCGGTGTTGCTCCCAGTCATTATTCTACCTTGTACTTTATTTTTAATGGAAGCGTATCCGCTATAACAACCTTCCTGAGGAGAGGCCTATGTCCCAACATCACAAATCAATGGTGGCTGTTAATGTGGTGTGATAATAATACACTATTCCATTTGTAAAGCAATATATATATAATGATATATGAGCCTCTTTATCGCGTACCATAAATAAATGAATGTGTGTGTGTGTGTGTGTGTTCCAAATGTCATTCAAATGCGTTCAGCCGTTTTTGCGTGAAATAACAGACTGCCTCGGTGGCGCAGTTGTTAGTGCATGCGACTGCTGTGCTTGAGGAGGGTTGATTCCTGGGTCGAACCAAATGTTTGTATGAACTGCAAGTAGTTATTTCGCAGTTTGAGTGTTTTCTATGTATGATATGTATAAATAAGTAAATAAATATTTTGGATATCTTACACATAACGCCATCTAGTGCCAAGCTAAGCAGAGCTTGTGTTATGGAAACTAGACAACTGATATAAATACATATATACTTTTTTTTTTTGTAAATACATATTATACACATGTTCATATTTACACAAAAGAGGACATATGTTCTGCTCTGCTTAGTTTCGGACTAGGACTTTTCAAATATTTTTATTTTAAAAAAACATCCATTCAAATTTTCGTTTTTACTAACATTATTCTAAAGTGATGTATCTCTCATTTTGTAAATTTCAGATAAAAAGAATAAGAGAAGACGTGGAATATTATATAGACTCTTCACTGGAGCCGGGCTTCGAGGAGAACGAGTACATATATGACGACATCCGCGGGCTAGACGAGATCGAACTCAGCGGCGTCGGACTCCCGTCGTCAGCGACGACAGATAGCAATAATAGCAATGATTCAGCGGGATCACCTTCTAGTATGCTCTCAGGTACATATTCAAAACTTAACAAACATTCAAATTTCTAGTGCGGAAACATGTTTTAAACAGTTTTATCAGATCTACCTTAATTTTATACTCTTCCTTTCTAGACTTTGTATCATGTCTATTTATGTATGTAAATACATATATATATATATATATATATACTAGCTGAACCCCGCGGTGCTACCCGCGGTACGATGATAACTGCGGGCAACGCTACGAGGCGAAGCTATATCTTTATAAATAGTAGCCTATGTGTTATTCTGATGTATAAGCTATATTGTGGTAAAGTTTCATTCAAATCCATTCAGTAGTTTTTACGTGAAAGAGTAACAAACATCCATACATACATACATCCATACTTACAAACTTTCGCCTTTATAATAGTAGTAGGATATATATTTATATATATATATATATTATATGTATATATATTTATATATATATATATATTATATGTATGATATCCTTCATTACATTTCTAACTTCTGTGCATCTACCATGTTTGGCTCTGCATCGCCCTAAGGTCGACTCTTAGAAAATGCTTACGGCATTAAGTCCGCCTTTGTACATCTGTGCGTAAAGAATAAATAACTGAAAAATATTACATAAATGCATAGCTTGCGACTGTGGAGTAATGCAGTTTATAGCAATAGATAGTGATTTAACAGGAAGGTTTGTATGCGTAATGAAAGCATGTTATAACACTCGTTAGCGCAATGGTAGCGTATGCGACTGTGTGCATGAGGCCTCGGGTTCAATTCCCTTGTCGGACTAAATGTTTATAACATCATAAAGGATCTGATCTGCAAATATTTGTTTGGATGTTTTCTATGTATAATATGTATGTATTTAGAAAAAAGTATATATGTATTTATATCAGTTATCTAGTACCCATAAAACAAGCTCTGCTTAGTTTGGGACTAGATGGCGTTGTGTTAAATTTCCGAAAATATAATAGTACAGAAAATTTTGGACTTTCATGCGAAACCAGGCCTTGGGCGCTAGTGGTGTATAAAAACGAAGGTTAGACTCCGGTAACCGCCCTCACTTGAAGGGTTTGTGTACGTTAATGTATAAAAACTAGAATATGAAACGTTAAGGATTAATTTCTATAGTAAAAGTTACTATTTTTAAGGTAAATTCAGGCTGTTTTCAACAACCTATTTCTAGTTAAAATTGGAGATAGTTTATTGAGAACGGCTGTAAGTGAATTTTTCAATCTGAAATTTGACAAACCTCTTCGTTTTTTTTCCAGGTGCAAGTCCAGTGACGTCACCGACGTTAGAGATACACAATCACTCAACAGACTCTATAGACGTTGAAAAGAAAAAACGGGAAAAAGACGAAATCATAGCAAAAGTAAGTTGTTCACACACACATAATAACAAACAGTCACACATATATATCATTAACTTGTTAATGTATTGCTATGTGGAGTTTTGATGTGGATTTTCCAAATTTTATTTTGTATTTTTGGTTAGTTTTGGGTTCTTTATTTGACAAATATTCCAGAAATAATTTTCGTAATGATTTTCTTAACAGTGGATAAGTACTATTTAGTTAAATTGACTCGAATGACGTAGTGTTATAAGTGATCGCCACGGCGTTTTCTACTACGCTGCGTGTTGTGGGTTTAAATCTTAAATTTTACAACACTTTGTATTCGTTTACTGAGCATATGTACGTAAAGTCCTCCGCGATACGGGATATGAGTTGTCTTTTTAGAAGAGAAAAGATCTGATTAGAATTATTTTAACGATTTTGCATATAGTTGCTTAAATATTATTTGCTTGAAGGCACAACTAATATTACTATTAAACCTAAATCGATGTGAGTACCTATACTTAGTAATTCAATTGACTATCGTAAGTAATACCGAATCTATCAAAAGGTTCATAGTCCAGCTGATTAATAATAAAGTTTGAAATAGAATGGATATACGGTCATCCTATACTTCACTATGTTTAGGTAAAGTTAGTTATATTTTACTTTTTTTTTACGTGTGGAAACCCCCACGGGCCTTCACCCCACCGGGGTTTGCGGCGAAGTGGCGTCTCGGAATCGAACTGACTAAAACCACACGGTGTGCCACTCTGCACCTGAGAAGGGACGGGTCCGAGAACTGCTGTTATTAACACAACCGGACCCCAGTTATATTTTACCTATCCGAACCTATCGGTAGCATCCCCGAATTTTTTTATTTTCACACTTCAACGGTTTTCATAATGAATATTAGCATGTGCCATTATTTCGTGTTTAGTTTGCTTTATGAATGTAATATTTCTTTTACAAAATCAAAGTAAAAGTTACTGCACGGATGTTGTCGCGTTTAAACTGTCGTCACGCTGCTTTCTAATGCGCTGAGAGTGACCCACAAATTGTTGTTCTAAGTTTGGGTGTTATTTGTGTTCGTTTCCTATATGTTTGTAAAGTCCCCCGCGACACAGGATGTAATCTTGGTGCGGGGGTTGCCTTGCATATAAAAAAGTTGAGTAACTGCTGAACACAAAAATACTTTAAAGAATAGACAAGCTGAATTCTAAATTTTAGCCACAGTCAATAAATTATTTTGGGTCTATGAATATTCCGCTAAATTATCACTAATAATACCACAAAGAATTGTGTATATAAATATATAACTTGGATGTTTAAAATCGAAATCAAATAATTTTTTTTTATTATTTAGGGGGCAAACGAGCAAACGTATCGCCTGATGATTTAAAAAAAATACAGCAACCCACGTATGAGATTGTGATATACTCATAATTAAATTTACATGCAGATAGGCTATGAAAACAAGGCACCACGACTCGGTAGTCTTTTAGTTTTGCTTGAATGAGTACATTATTCACATTTTTTCATTAGTGATGTAGTACATACCATGCACATTTTTGAGGTTTGTAATATGTGTGCTAATATTTACCTTATTTGTTTAAGGTCTTTCCTTTTGAGGTATTTATCTACTTTATTATATTGTCAAAATTAGCTTCTAAGAGCGACCTGTTTTTGCTATGGCTGGCTTGCGATCGAATGGTTCCGGGTTCGAGTCCCGTCCATTATAACATGTATAGAGTATAACTATTTAGCTTAGTATTGTTTTTAATAAAGAAGTTTAAAAATCTTGTCTTTTCAATTCATTAATAGTTTTTTTATTAAGTTTTTTTTAATAAACACATTTGCTCCTCAAGAATATGAAGGAATTTATGAGTCTTGCGGAATTATTGTTAGTTTAAAATATGGTATAATTTGTTGAAACACTTACCCCATGCTGCCGTAGGAATGACAAGCTGATCACATTTTGTCTATCGCAAAATTATAATTAGGATAAAGTTTTCGATTAATTGTGAATATCTTTGTCATTAAAATAAAAATAGAACGAAATGTAGCGTGGTACTAGTAAAAGAAGTATTTTATAAGGAAATTCCCGCAGGACGTTTTATGGCAAAAAATATGCAGTACGTCAAACCAGTGACTAATTAGAAGCTCCTGGAAAATTATTCTAATTAATAAGATTGAAATTCTACATTGGCTCATTAAGAATATTCTTATATTAATTAGTCTTTCCATATCCATCCATTCCATACCAGGGTGTTGAATTTTTTTTTTATATTTTTAAAAGTATAATTTTCATGGAGTTTTTATTAGTAGTATGCGTTTCAGTAATAATCTATATATATAAAAGCGAAACACCAAATCTCAGAAACCTACAAACTTGAAATTTGGCAGGTAGGTTCCATAAAGGGTGCAGACATCCTCTAAGCACGGATTTTACGAAACTCCACCCTCAAAGGGGTAAAACGGGGGTTGTAAGTTTGTAAGAAAGTCCTACGTTTATGCAGTAAGAAATTTGAAATTTAAAATGTAATGCTCTATAGATAGTATGGAGGTGTGAGGTGTACTAATAATGTATATAATGTTGATATATTTAATGATGAATGATTATGAATTAAATTCGTCACACTATATATAAAAAATCTAATAATTACAATCGAAATAATACTTTTAGGGTAATGTCAGTTTGTTTGAAACAGATTGAAAAAACGACATAAGTTTAGTACAAATTATAGACACCACTAATAATCATGAGAAGTTCAGACTTGAATGTTAATTTTAATTTTGACTGCACGGATGGCGCAGTGGTTTAAACGGTCGCCAAGCCGTTTTCTACTGCACAAGTGTTGTGGGTTCAAATTCCACATAGGCCAACAATTTGTGTGGTCCACAAATTGTCGTTCTGAGCATGGCTGTGTTATGAGCCCGTTTCGCGTATATTTGTCCCTCGCGACACAGGATTAACTACTATGGGAGTTGTCTTTTTAAAAATCAACAGAAATGACATATAAAAGATTCCACTGGGGGTAGAATATATCAAATAAAGAACACTAGAAATAGCTTTACAACCAGCGATATAGTAATATCGGTATACTGTCGCTAAGAACCCAAAACCAACCTCACACATACTTGAAACAATTGTTGTTATATTTGCAGCCGGTTAAACCTCTGCCGCTGCGCGCGGTGAACGCGAGTGCGGTCAGTATCAGCACGTGTAACGTTAGTTCCTTGCTCAATAACTCCGCAGCATCCACCAATAGGTCAGTCCATTGACTACCTCTATATACCCACTTGATTAATACAGCCAAACTCATACATTAGCTACATATTTGTTGGTTTTGCGCCAGGGTTTTACCTTACCTTACCTTCTATATATTGCACTAGCGCTAAAATCTGGCTTTAAACCTTGAAAAACAGTTATATAGCTAGTGTGTGAAAGCCCTGCTCACACTTAGTTGAGAACACTTTTGATTGGGAATCATTCAGCCACAGAGGTAGACTAAACCGTATTTGGGTCTCCATTTTGTTAAAATAACTCATAATTTTTTGTAAACTTTTTCTTTAGCTTCTTTAATGACCGAAGTTTCTAGAAGTATTTGATTCGAATAATATAATTTATATCACAGCAGTTGTTTTACCATTAAAACTGTTCTCAACTTGAAAGTAATTTACAAAATTATTTTAATTCACAGCAAATGAGAATAAAAAACTTTTAAAAACCGTTTTTTCTTGTCATTTAAACGCATGCTTGTTTCATTTAGGTTAATGGTAATTTTATCATAATAAAATTTATGGTTTTACAATGCTGAGCTTAGACTTTTACATAATATTTCAAATCTCCCGCCCTTCGAATTCAAGTTATGACATTTGTCTTACTGTTTGACAAGCGGAACAACACAGAAGTTGCATACAAACGCAGCACGACCAACTAGTGTCGTGCGACGGCACTACGCCTGTAAAGTTACAAGCTTATCAAGAACGGCAGTTAGCGACATCTCTTCAAATCTCAATGAAATATCTAGCGTTCGTTTCCCAGCTGACGCGCGTTGCATACAATACTGATCCCTGCACTCGAAGCAACAAGCTTCAGAGTAGATCAACTGTCAACAATATTGCACACTCATAACTTATACATGCTGTTATTGATTTTATGTGGACCCTATTTATAAAATGATAGTGTAAACCTGTAGCTTTGTTTCGCGCGCATAGTGACCATTTGCAGCGTCGTATTGTATCTGTATCTGATTATCTATTAATGTTTTGTGCACACAAAGTAGTTTGAATCTAGGATACGTGAATTATCAATTTTAACGAGATAGTCGATGTTTTAATAATAGTTTAGGCAATTACGTAATATGTTGTGTTGATAGATGATATATATTAAGTACTTGTATGATTAAATGTTCAAATTGCGTTTTAAGAGTAATTAAAATGGTTATTAGTGTTTTCCATCAACTATCATCATAGTTTATTAGTTTAAAATATTGATGTATTACAAAACTTAATCGTTATTAGACTCGAATGAGCCATACGATATTTCTATCGATTGCATGAATATATTGATTGACACCATATTTGGAAATGCAATCACAAAGACTTGTTCAATGACGTGTTGAGAAATAGAAAATCAGAATGACCTTATTGCAGTTTTCGGATGGACTCTAGCTGTTGAAAATAAATAAGAAACTTTTTAAGATTCATGTGTACTCTAATTTATACTTCAGTACGGGTGAAATATGACAATTAACTAAATTAAATTTTGAAGAGATGTTGCTGCTATGCCATAAGTTGTATTGTATATGTAAATTACGAGTATATTAATTAGTGAAGTGTGCAATCGTGTGAATAGTCAATTATGTGCAGTATAAACAACACGGGAGTTTCGGGCTCATCGACGCCGAACAAACAGCCGCCGCCGCCTAGTCCGCCACACCACCATGTCCGACAACCTAACAACATCGGTGAGTAACACCTCATTAATTTAACGTAGTTACCCACATTTGCCTTTATAGTCTAATATGTCGATTCTTTATTAATTTATTTTTCTAGTGACTTGGCTCCATTATTGTGCCCATATAGTCTATTCATAAAAAAACAAACATCATTCATGGTTACATTATACCTACGAAACGATGATAGCAATACTAGGTATAATAAAAATGTTATCGACACTACCAATAACGTACAACGCATTGTTTACAAAATAAACAAAACTATCTACCGAATGAATGGAACACGCTGACATACTAACTCGTTACTAAACCGATTAATCGGACATTGGCATCCCGCCAATATTCGTAAAAGTTTCCCCGAATTTGGCGCTTTGCCAACACTATGACATGGCTCGCCGCTCAGTCGCTAGGCTGTATTCGACGATATCTGTGCCTAACTTTAGAAATATTTAAGGAAAAAATTCGATAAACAATGGTTTCGCGCGCAAATGTAGGATAAACATGGACGATGGTAACGATATTGTTGTCGAGTGTGTTTATGTGCATGTTATTTTCACCAAACAAGTGTGTTGGAGTGCTAGTAATAATATCAGTATGTTGTGAATTGCGTAGTTTGGTGTTTTGTGTGGTTTCTGTGAAGTTCAATGTCGATTATATAATTTTGTTGTGGTGTGCCGTGACTTGACGAAAATCTCAACGTACTATCACAACGTCTTATTCTTGTAAGGTGAGCAAAGACCTAAGGTTTTTGCTAACGCTTTTTAGGTTATAATATCATTTTTTATCTATGAATATGCAAAGTCATAATATTTTTAAATAGTTTTTTTTTTCATAGCCGAAGTTGATAAATTATTTTGTTATCTGGGTATATAGAGTAGAATTATACTGATTTTCTATTCACGGACTTTTATGCTTTGTGTTTCTAGAATTATCATCTTTCATCCAGCTTTTAAAAAGTTATAAAAAGAAAAAAGAATATCTATACCCCTAAATCGAGCTTTGCTACAAGAAATAAACAAAGTTAATGGGATTTACCGCACATTAATAAAATCATTTTAAGCTTATTTGATTAAAAAAGCACATATTGAAAAGAATCGTGTAAATAATTACTTTAAAAAAAATATTAGCTTCGGTACTTCAACATCAAGGTACCTATATAAAATATAGCTACTAGGTATGGGTACCATAGACGGTCCATATTTCTTACCATTATCCAGTTATCCAGATCTGTTTCTACGTCTGCACTGATAATGATTGTGGGTACCTGCTTTGGAGTCACAATTTTAATGGACTCCGCCCTTTGTGCCTTTGATGATAGTTGAGAAAGATCCAACCTAGCGTTATAGAGAATACATTATAGCTATTATGTACTAACCGACCCGACGACCATTGTTCTGCCATATTTAATTTCAAAATATTCTAACGGCTAAGTGACGTGAATACATTTAAGCAAAGGAAAATTATAAAAGTATTTTGGTCGATTATAAGAACTGTGTAACGTAACGTACACGTATGCTTGTATTTTATGTGTTGCCGTACACCTTATTCAATAATTATGACGTTTTACATTATACGCATTGGAAGGATAACAAAAAGGGGCATTGTATAAGTTCAAATAAAAAAATAATCCTTTTTGAAGTCGATTAAAAAGGGGAAAATTTTCATAGCAGTCTAAAATGTTTTAAGTGATATATCCATAATTATCTAAAGTTATAGCTAGCTTAATATACTCGTATGGTTGTTGTCTACCTTCAGGGCTGTGAATGATTTATACATTATGTCACCTGCGATGTTTTGATGTTTTTGTTACCCGTCAGCGAAAACCTGCGAATAGACAAATGCATTTCAAGAGTCATAAGTTGCCGCTCCTTTGCCTTCGCCCAAGATCATTGCGCACCATAAACCTTCCTTTATTTTATAACGTGAGCGGCGTAGTGGTGGGATTAATGAAAAGCAACCAAGAAATTGCTTTCACATTTCATTTATTTCTTTTTCTTAAAAAAATACTATGTGTCTATCGACATTCAAGTTTATTTCTTTTATTATAATACCATAAGCTTTAAAATATAAAAACAGTTTTGAACTATTTTTCTTCTATACTGTGTTCGTATTATTTAAATCTATATTATTTATACTATGAAAATGTTGGAATGATAAGCGTAGCTAGCTGACCCCCGCAATCTTGTCTGCGCCTCCTTTTGCTCGTAGTGATGTTATAAAATTTAAAGCGTGCACAAATTTGGCTACCATAAAAACGGTTATAGTGAGTCAACCTCAAAAGATAAACATATGCTGTCGCGTATTTTTTTTAGATTTTCTATAGAGTAACAATTCTTTAATACATTGTTTTTGTGAAACCTTCCATTTACGCAGCGCACGCAATGGAAGAAGAATTTTCACCGTTTATATAACTTATTCCATTGATACTTCTCTCCTTTTGGTCGTAGTGTGATGATACATAGCCTATAGTCTTTTTCGATCACTCACGCTATCAAACAGTGAGTGATCTTTCAAATCGGTCCATCACCTATTGAAATTAGCGCGTTCACACACAATCTGTTCAGTTTTATAATTCTTGTTTATATATATAAGCAATCGGTGTGTAATCTTCTCGTTACTTATTTTTGAAGTAATCGGTGTGTGCCTTTCAGCCAAGCGATATGAATAATGTGTGATAATTTCCTGTCGTGTGTCAACGCGTAATCTCGTAGTACTACAATCAATGAGTCACGTACTACCTACACGTGCTAACTAATTACATACTGTTTGTATACACACTTCCTCTTATGTGTGTTACTTATTAATGTTATTAAATCGGTTTTTTCGTAATGTGGGTAGACTTTACTACATTGCACATGCATGGTTAATTGGCCAGGCAATAAAACTTAGTTTTTTAACCGTTTTTAAAAAAGGACGAGGTTATCAATTCGACTTGTGTTTTTTTTTTGTTTTACCACATAACTTTCGACTGGGTGAACAGATTTTGATGATGCTTTTTTATTTGAAAGCTGGTGCTTTACGTGTGGTCCCATTTCAATTTGGTCCAGTTCTTGATGTCGGTTTTTTTTGTTAAAATTTGTGTCAGTCAGCAGATAGTTTCGGAGTTCATCGTGACCTACGAGAATTATAAATAATAGTTTTTTTTATGAATGGTTTTTCACCTTATAGTAAAGCTGACACTAGTGGATCAGGTTAGCCCGGCATTTTAGCTATTGATCAGGCGTCCGGCCGGCATTATTATAAGTCAGGCATTTTGATCTTCTGCACCGATTGGGTGAGCGCGCATGGATTGAATGAATGATTGAAAGAGAAAGCCCTAATTTTTTTCCGGTGGCAGGTTTTTCGAAATATATCTCTGGTTTGTTCATTCACTAAAGCCTCTTTTTCAAAACAAAATTTTGCAATTGGCGAGAGACGATATGACTATTATCCAAGTCGTTCAAGTTCTTAATTCCACTTTAACTGCGTTACGCGCTCGACATAATGCCAACGTCGATACAACATTTTCTTTGATTAATGCTCAATGGACGTATACCTACAGAAGAGGTTCCTCTGGCACCTAACATATGCCTCTGGTCACTTTAAGCTAATCACACACGAAAAACGAAGGAATCTTATAGACTCCATATTTCTATACAAGCTTCTGAGACACAGATTGTCCACAACTCCACAACTTTTAGGCAAAATATAATTCCAGACTCCAACTAGGTATCCTCGTTTTCCTATCACCCCCCCCCCCCCCCTGCGTCCCCCGCTTCGCAGAAGCATTCTCGATACAAACTCCACATCATCCCACGACTACAAACTGCTCAATAGTTTTAGCGCCCTGGTCAATATACAAACTGACTTGCTTAACAAATTCTGCAAAGTCATTCTAAATACTTTAAATGTGTGCCACCTGTTATTATAAAACTTGTATTTTTAGCATATAATTGTGATAATATTGTTGTTTATTGTCCACGTGGTGCTTACCTATAAGTAATTGTAATACTATGCCACTTTATACTTAATGTAAAATATTTTTTAACTGTTAAACAGTGTATGCAATTGTTGGTGAGCCAAGTAAATATATAAATATTTATTTTAATCTTTTCGAACGTTATGGTATTTTTTATTTTATTTATTTGTATAAACAATATATTCAATACATTCGAAAAGATAACAATGCACACGGTGATCGCATTTCCCTTAATTTCGTTTGAGTAGTTCTTAGTCACCACATATTTGCTGAAACTCCACTTTTACGTACCTATATTGTCAGTCAAAGTTGTCAATGATTCATAGATCACCTACAGAGTAAAATTACCTAATAATTTCATTAATTTTAATTGTTTTAACTTGTGGTTCATTACAGAAGTAGTGGAGAATGGTCCGGTGTCGACAACCCCCGCGCACACAGCGACGCATCTACCGCCAGCGCCAACGCTACCACCTCCAGTAAGTATCGAATATAGTATTATATATTCATCGACATATTTCTTTCTAAATGACCTCAAATAACAAGAACTTATCGTTTTGTTCTTCAGACGTCGAAAAGCTCGTCGGTACCTCTCGGATCTTCAACGAGTGCGAGTGAAACGGCACCATCGCCGCTCACCGTCAACGGTCCGAGCCAACCCCCGCCGCATCACACGCCACAACATGTCGCCAACAAGTATGTATATACAATACTAGCTGATCCACGCAACCTCGTTTGCGCCTCCTATTGCTTTTAGCGCGATATTTTCGCCCGTTTTTGAATCATTCTTAATTGGTGGAATTACGCTCCTATTGGTCTTAGCTATAACTATAGCTTTCCTCGATAAATGGGCTATCTAACATTGAAGGATTTTTCAAATAGTATCAGTAGTTGCTGAACTCTACAGCTTCATATATTAGTATAGATAAAAAAGTACGGAACATTACAGTCAACTGACCAGTGTCCAGTGTCTAACCGGTATAGTAGGCCAAAACCACTTTTCTATGAAGAGACTTACGTTGATGAAGGTGGTTAAAGAGGAAAAAGACAACAAGAAGTCAAGTCTAGTACTTATCTGATCAATGTGCGCGCTATAGATACACACTTCTGACTGAAAACTCATATGTCACTGAATAGATCAAGAATTGTGTTTTCTATGAATTTTATCAAGTTTTAGGCGAAGATAGTATTCATTGGAGGCAGGAATAGTAGGAGAGCTGGCACCAATTTTTGGGTAGGTAT
Source organism: Spilarctia lutea (assembly GCA_916048165.1). NCBI lineage: Eukaryota > Metazoa > Arthropoda > Insecta > Lepidoptera > Erebidae > Spilarctia > Spilarctia lutea. The sequence continues at coordinate 2,640,087 of OU696480.1, forward strand.
TTGAGGCAAGCTGAAAACTTGTCAGATACCTCTCCTATTATATCCCAACTCGGGACTGCAGACCTGGCTGGTGGGTAGCGGGGCTAAATCAAACCCCACATTTAAAAAAAAAAAATTTTTTCTTCCCCAAAAATATATTTGAGGCACTACGCAATTTATATATGTTGCAGTGTAATACTTAATGAATACGAAAAAAAATGAGCCAGATAATTTAATCGGGGTTTTAACATTGAAAGACGCGTGCAAAAATATTTTGCAAAAAATTATAAAAAATGTTTTTGAGGCAGCTTGAAATTTTAATGGAGTGTTATTTATAACTAAAAAATAAGATTCCCAAAAAAAGACAGATCATTTCGGTGGGGCTTTCTACCTGCCAGGTGATCAAACAAGTAATGAATTGGTACGAGCCTGTAGTGCTATAGACAAGCCTTGCCGCGTTACTATTGGCTCTGGCGAAATAATAGTCGTATACGAAATGCAAGGCATGAGTATGTGAAAAATTAGAGCGCGACTTAGAATTGATCGTTCTAATAAAGGCCATCTGGTCTCAAATTAAGCTGAGCCAATACTATGATAACTAAACTGCTGATAAACATAATTATATGTTTCATGATAAATAATGAATGATTTATGTCTGTCTTGTGTGGTTTAGCGGGCGAGTGAGCGAGTCATCGAGCACGGCCACGTTAAGCGCGAGCAGTGCGGGCAGCGCCGGCCCCGGGGCGGGCACCGCGTCGCTCAAGAGCATGGCGCAAGAGGCCGTGCAGAGGGCGGGGCTTGACACCCTGCACCCACAGGTTATACACTACACTACACTACACTACACTACACTCACTTTCATATCCCTTCACACTCCCACCACTGTGTGTGTGTGTGTGACTGCTGTGCTTGAGATGTCGGGTTCGATTCTCGGGTCGGATCAAATGTTTGTATGATCTGCAAATACATATTACGGCGTTTGGGTGTTTTCTATGTATAATATGTATGTATTTACATAAAAATGTTATGAATGTATTTATATCAGTTTTTTTTTTTTTTTTTTATGTAATAGATGGCAAACGAGCAGGCGTATCACCTGATGGTAAGCAATTACCGCCGCCCATGGACACCCGCAGCACCAGAGGTGTCACAAGTGCGTTGCCGACCTTTGGGGGATGGGGAGGGGGAATGAGGGAGGGGTTGGAGTATGGGCCTCCGGTATCCTCACTCACTCGGTGAAACACAGCGCAAGCGCTATTTCACACCGGTTTTCTGTGAGGCCGTGGTATCACTCCGGTCGAGCCTTAGTTCTCTAGTACCCATAATACAAGCTCTGCTTAGTTTGGGACTAGATGGCGTTGTGATTATTACTGTAACTCATGTACAAGAGAATCAACATTACTGACCCTCGAACACACTTACCTCCTTAGCAAAGCGAGAGACAACATGAAGTAACTACTATTATACTGTGATCATACCCGTATCTAACACTTTATAAACCTTACAGATAATACGATGACTGCACATATGGCGTAGTGGCTGTGGGTTTTCAAACATGAGCCAACAATTTGTGTGATCCATTTTTTTATTGAGTCTGTCTACCGCGACACGTATTCCTAGGGCCGGAGTGGTGTATAAAATTAAAGAAATACACATAAAGAAGATTAAATATGACCTGTAGTTGTCGAGAGACTTCTGACATTTTTGTCCCATGTGGAAATGATTTTACTATAAACTTTCACATACATTACTATTAACTATAGATTTACCTAGGTGCACCTGGTAGAAAAAAATCTTTCTTTTATCTCTAAGACCGGTAACGCTTTCTGTGATTCACAAGTTCCACGTGAGAGGCGGTAGTCACTTTCTATTATAAAATTTGGGATTTGGGAACTGGATGGGATGCGGGAATACGCCTGCTTTCAAATAAAAAAATAATCATCAAAATCGATTCACCCACTCGAAAGTTCTGAGATAACAAACATTTAAATAAAAACAATCGAATTGAGAACCTCCTCCTTTTTTGATGTCGGTTAAAAACGTAATTCTCATTCACACACACACAAGCGCCACTAGAACTACCAAGAAACTCAAACTCATTATTCATTCTTGTAGTATGTTCAAAATGTTAGTAACATAATGTTTGCACTGTTCCAGAATTTAAGACGAGGGGCAGCTGTAGCGCAAGCGCACATTCCTCCGTTATTAGGCGTCGCGCCGCTAGGACCATTACCACTTAATTCGGTAAGAACATCACAACACTACTCATTATCATCTTCCAATCTATTACGTTCAGCTTTCAATCTACTACGACACGTCTGAACTACGATTTAACCGTCACACGACTGCTATCATCAGACACAAGTATACCAGACCAGTAATAATTGCCACAAGACGTTCGTATGGCAACTGGGCAAGACGGTTTAACGTGATCTCAAAGGCACACATATATCACAATACATACATTAGATGTAAAGAACAAAATTAAACCTGTTGTAAAATATGTTGTTTTATACACAACCTCTAAAATATTAAATGGTAAAAATAACATGCACCAGAAGAAACAAAATAAAATAATATTGTAATAAATCTCCAATATTTTCTCTTATTGTATATTCAGGAACACCAGCTACAATTCCAAATGCTGGAGTCTTCGTTCTACCACATGCCACACCCGTCCGACTCAGAGAGAACGAGGGTATACCTACCGAGAAATATATGCCAGACGCCTATTTATTATAATCAGGTAAGTGAACACTATTATATTTCAAAATAGAGCAAATAGTGAATATCACTCAAGAAAGGAGTATATGTAACTTGGGTTTGGTCTCCAATTCTTTGTTTCTAATTTTCGTTAATTGCATGGAATGTTCTTATGGAGACAGAAAACGTCATAAACGAAATAGTTAAAATAACACTTTTTTTCCCCTACAAACCATAGAGTAAATTAAAACATTTGTCCCTCATAGACGATATCAGCTCTCGTCGCCTCAGCAATCTTGAAGGTAGGGACCTCTCCATCCTATGGCTCCGTGTAGACAGCGACGACCATCCCCGCGTCTATGCGTGCCTCTATAGGTCCCATAGCGGTGATGCCGAAACTGACCGACTCATCGAGCACATCCAGATGGCTACAGACTTCGTGCAGCAGCAGATCCCCTCCGCAGAGATCGTCGTACTTGGCGATTTTAACGCCCACCAGCACCACCAGTTCCAGTAAAACGGATCATGCGGGGAGATCTGTTCACGATTTCGCCCTGGCATACGGCCTGGCACCACTGGTTACCACGCCCACGCGAGTCCCAGATGTGGAGGGCCAGAATCCTTCACTACTGGACCTTCTGCTGACTTCTTATCCGGACGGTTACCGCGTAACCCGCGTAACCGTTAGCAGATTAGGATGGGATGCGGTCGTTCTTTGCGTCCTATCTTGGGAGACGGTTGTGCTTCTCGCCGGATAATCCCAGCACTGCTGCTGATTCTGTTGCTGATGTTGTGCTGCAGGGTATGGAGCTTTTCATACCATCCTCTGTGGTCCCCATTGGTGGCAAGTGTCGGCCCTGGTTTGGTCCATCTTCCAGAAAAGCTTCTCGCATGAAGCAGGAGACTTACCAAGCCTGGGCTGGCGCGGTGGCGGTGCGGGATCAAAATACCAGCGCTCTGAAAAAGCAGTACAACTTTGCCTCCAGGTCCCTCAAAAGAGACATTGCAAGGGCAAATCGGAGCACATCGCTAGGACTGGCGAGAGGCTTGAGCGTCTTCTTTCGGGAACTCGGGCATTTTGGTCTCTTGCCAAGGCTATCGAAGGGAAATTTTGTAAGCCGTCCTTTCCAATTCTTCACTTAGGAAATAATCCGTTGACCTATGACGCAAAGGAAAAAGCCGATCTTCTGGCAAAACACTTTGCGTCCAACTCGACCTTGGATGACGGGGGACAGGAACCGCCTACCATACCGCGGTGTGAGAGCTGTATGCTTGATATCCAGTTCCACCAACGCTCAGTGCGCTTAGCACTTTTGTCCCGTGATATCCATAAGTCGAGTGGCCCGGATGGAATCCCTCCTATTGTGATGAAGATGTGCGCTCCAGAGTTGGCACCGGTCTTAACGCGTCTTTTTCGGCTTTCCTACTCTACTTACGTAGTCCCGACATCAAGGATTGGTCCACCCGATCCCTAAAAAGAGCGATTGCTCAAATCCGACTAATTACAGGCTGATAGCCATAACTTCCCTCTTCTCGAAAATAATGGAGTTCATAATTAACCACCAACTCCTGTGATACCTAGAGGATCATCATCTGCTTACTGACCGGCAGAACGGTTACCGTAAGGGTCGAACAGCTGGTGATCTTCTGGCATACCTGACACATCGCCGGGCTCAGGCGATTGAGACTAAGGGGGAAACCTTGGCAGTTAGTTTGGACATCGCGAAAGCCTTCGATCGGGTCTGGCACAAAGCGCTTCTTTCGAAGCTTCCTTCCTATGGGCTTCCCGAGAAATTATGCGATTGGGTCACTAGCTTTCTGGCATTTAGAAGCATAACGGTCGTAGTCGACGGTGAATGCTCAGACTCCATGTCTGTGAATGCTGGTGTCCCGCAAGGCTGAGTGCTATCGCCTACTTTGTTCCTCCTTCATATCAATGACATGCTGCCAATTAGCGGCATTCATTGTTATGCGGATGACAGTACGGGCGATGCTCTCTACACCGACCACGCCAATATTTCTCGGGAAAACGTCATTGAGAGTCGAAACAAACTTGTGTCTGAAGTTGAGACCACTTTGGAACAGGTCTCAAATTGGGGTAGACTTAATTTGGTCCATTTCAACCCGACAAAGACACAAATTTGCGCGTTCACCGCTAAAAACTTCCGTGGGTCGTATATCCTCGTTTTGAAGACACTCCACTATCTGCCTCAGCCAATATTGGAGTACTTGGTGTCGACGAATCGAGCGAAGTCCAGTTTCATAGCCATTTGGAGGGTTAGGTCAAATTGGCCTCGAAAAAGCTTTGTGTGCTCAACAGATCGAGGCGGTATTTCACTCCGGCCCACCGCCTTCGGCTTTACAAGGCGCAGGTTCGGCCTCACATGGAATACTGTCCTCATCTTTGGGCAGGGGCACCCCAATACCAGCTCCTCCCTCTGGACCGCATTCAGCGGAGGGCGACTCGTATCGTCGATTGCCAGGATCGTCCAATTCGGCTAGACTCTCTGGCGTTGCGTAGAGATGTTCGCTTCGCTGTGCATCTTCTACCGCATTTGCCATGGGGAGTGCTCCGAGGAATTGTTCGGATTGATCCCTGCCGCATCTTTCCGCCATCGTCCTACGCGACAGAAATTTCATCCCCATCATCTAGATGGTTGGCAGTCCACAACTGTGCGATTTTCCCGAAACTTTCTGCTGCGCACAGCAAAACTGTGGAATGCTGAATAAAAGGCCGACAACGCACTTGTAACGCCTCTGGTGTTGCGGGTGTCCATGGGCGGCGGTAATCGCTTACCATCAGGCGATACGTCTGCTCGTTTGCCCACTATATAATACGAGTAAAAAGAAATAAAAAAAATATCTGTCGTCAAACATTTAACGTCAATCAAAGTAAAAAACTATTGTTTTTCGCTTGAATTACCAGCACAATAAAGTTTGAATAAAAGTGATGACTCGAAAATACTTTTTATTTATTTCATCTACACCCATGCCATAAATCCTCTATAAAAGTTTCTGAAACAACTAACTTATTCCCAATACTAAAACATCCTATGTCATAGGAACCTTAATATCATCTAAACGAGTGTGACAATGTTCTACTAAATTTCATAATGCAACTCCTTTCTCAAAAAAAGAACTTTGTCAGGCGCGCGCCTTTCAGTACCACAGCGCCATATTTAAAAAAAGAACTGCTATTCGAATTCACGGCGTATCCCGCCATTTTTGTTCGATATTAGTATTGCACACCACTTTATGGTTTCAGAACTTTTTATAGAGGATTCATATCACGGGTGTACATAAAGTCTTGTACGCAACTGTACAAAATTAGGTATTAAAACACTCCCTCTATTATCACACTCGGCTAACACATTCGTGTTTTAATACCCTTTATTATACAACAGTTGCATAAATAACTATTTTTCTATTGGTCTACGACAGGCTAAATGTTACAGTGTATAAAAAATAAACATGTAAATAACATTATTATGACGTCATTCCAGGTGTTGTTACCCCACTCAGACTCAGTAGAGTTCTTCCAGAGGTTATCGACGGAGACGTTATTCTTCGTGTTCTACTACATGGAAGGGACGAAAGCGCAGTACCTAGCCGCCAAAGCGCTGAAGAAACAGAGCTGGCGGTTCCACACCAAGTACATGATGTGGTTTCAGAGGCATGAAGAGCCCAAGGTTATCAACGAAGAGTATGAACAGGTAATTACTAAGTTATGTATTTACTACTTGCAACAACGATGTTTCATGTTGAAGAAAATCTCTGTTAGCATAATTCATTTTCGCAGTGTATGCTGTCAAGCCGCCTTTTGTTGTGTTTGCCCCGTTTATTTACAAATGAAATACGAGATTGTCGTATTCTGTAGAATAGAATATAAATTAGTTACAAAAGCGTCCAATTCGTTTATATTCCAAATTGAACTGTGGTCGAAAATGATGTTCGTCGTCTAATCGCTCCTTGTTACTTTTCAGGGAACATATATTTACTTCGACTACGAGAAGTGGGGTCAGCGCAAAAAGGAAGGCTTCACTTTCGAGTACAAGTACTTAGAGGACCGTGACTTGAACTGAGACGAGACAGTGTACAGTAGTGCGACCGCCGGCCGCGCCCGCCGCCCGCGCTGGCCGCGCCCCGCTCCCGGCGCGCCCCGCCGCCGCCCCGCCCGCGCCCCGCCGCCGACCCGCCCCGGGCCCGCCCCGGCCCCGGCGAGACCGAACCTTACTAAACCGATCTGAGTACTCCAATAGGATACGTGTGACTTCGTTGGATGTTATTGAATGCTGTGTTGTATGGTACATATTTTTTGTGTGAAATAGTAGTGTAAAGAGTAAACGAAAGACGAGCGACGGTGAACCGAAGAGACTGGCTCGTTGGTGGCGTGTGACCGCTGACAGCAGGGCTCCCGCGTGGCGCGGTCGGGCGGCGCCTCCACCGCGGACTGGAAACCAAATTTCACTTACGTTGATCGAATGAATTCTGGCAGTTTTGTATAATGGCATAATTTGTGTAAGGACAGACAGGTGTCCAAACCTGAGTGTTTGTTGAATTACTGTACACAAGAACGAATAAGCGAAAGATTATGTGATGCAATACGATTAGTTTCAGCCATACGTCGGTTGTTAGTAGCGAAACAATGTGATAATTGATATAGGGTACCCGGGGCGGACTCGGACCTAGCGACGGGTCGCGGTCTACCGTCGAACGCAGGCGTTTACCATTTATTTGTACTGAGCGATAGACGTAGATATTATGTTGATCATAAAGCTGTCGTTCGACGATCTATCTGACCACGACCCTGCGGCCGGTACACCGATCTAATTACATGTAAAAATTATGTTAACGCACATCGTGTTCAGTTGAAAATGCCTTAAAATGCAGTATTATTGCTCCTATATGCGAACATGATTTCTTGGTTCCGACCTACTAATATCTGTGGATCGACATAGACCCCTAGCTTATGAGAGAAAGGTAGTAGCTGATACAAAAATCGTCCTTGTGTATCATAAGTTGTAAAATGATTTTTGTGCGAGCCACTGCTAGAGCCACTAGAGGTTATTGTAAACATAAGTACTTAGTCAAGAAACTGTCTTCCGTATTATGGGTCCACGACGATAACACACAAGCCAATAGGCGGCTGCGTCGATTCGAGAACGTCCCGGGTCTTTTGTTTTTAACTTGTGTATAGACATCGTAATAGTTTGAAATTATTTTAAGTGCTAACTGGCGCGCATCACGCTCACATTGCATTTGTGATCTTAATTTTTTGTAGACTGACTAGTTTTCTTATAATTGTGATCGACACTGTCGAGAGTGAATCGGCGAGTGTTGCTGGGGCCGATCGGGTTCCGCGCGAGTTGTGAACTCGTTTGAGCGTGTTGCGTGCACGTTAGATACCTAAATATAACTACACATAAGGACCTCCAGTGTGATTACGTTAGTTTGCTAAGTAATACACTTTTTCACCTCCGAATTTATGTATATTTTAGTTAGTGCATTTAAATTGAACAAAAATTATGTAAGAGCATGCATGTCACACTGCCAATGTATTATATTATTGGATAGTTTATACGGTATACATACATATATATATAAATTGTACTTATTTATTGTTTGTGATATGTAGCGGTGTCTCGGACGAGGTGAAAGAGTATATTATCGATCGTCAACGCAATAGTTCTACTGCCAGATGGTGACGCCTTCATCGTACAATGATCGTTATAACACCAAAACATGTTTTCCATTATTTGACAGACCATAGTGTAATTTTGTATTTAAATGTAAATCATAATTGTTGCAAACGCCTCGCGCAGCTCAATTAGGTACGTGCCGCTTGGTGACGTGCGCGGAGCGGGTTGTGTGGGGGCGAGTGGGGTAGGCGCGGTGGGTACCGGCGCGGTGTGTACCGTGCGCGGTGTGTACCGTGCGCGGTGTGTACCGTGCGCGGTGTGTACCGTGCGCGGTGTGTACCGTGCGCGGTGTGTACCGTGCGCGGTGTGTACCACGCGCGGCGTGTACTGTGTACTGTGCGCGGCCGTCCCGGGCCAACGGTACAGCGCACGATCTCGTTTATTACGTGCGTAATGTTGATAGTTTTCACTTTTGTAAAAAGTCTATCGTGAGAGCAGATGAGATGTGGTAAATAATTTAAAAAATTATCTGTACAGTTCTATTTGTATAGAAATAATAAATAACGATTAAAAAAATTAAAACAACCTTGTGATTTCTTCCTTAGGTTTAAGTACGTCGGTTTTTACAAGTGCGTGCGCCGAGGTTTTGGACGGCGTGCGGTTTATCGCATTTCTTTTTTTTTTAATTTATTTTTATAGAAAGAAATGACTGTTTACTTTTAGAATAAACTGTAAGAAAGCATTGAAAAATTTTGTTTGGTTTGAGGATTGCTCACGAGTCCCAATATTCATTTAAATTATTCTTGAAATCTAAGCTGCACCTGAATTCGTCAACTTCTTTAGACCTGGAAATTCGAAGTCTAATGAATAAAAATCCATGGGTGGGCATCAAGTAATTAGTTAACCTTCAGGATATTTTTTTCTTGTTCACAGTAGTTTTACCTATACAGAATCATAATTCTGCAGCATATTTATTTTGAACTTATTTTATTCATACTTATACTAAAGTTTTTTAAATGTAGTAAATTTTGTACATCAACAAAGATGGAACAATTATGATGCCCTTCAAAACATGGTCTTAACTTTTGTGTTAGCAGACTTTGGTCTCGTCCGTTAGCGAAATTCAGAGGTCGGTTTCGATTCCCACCTTGGACAAATATCGTGTGACATTTATTCTGTGACTGACTTGAATTAATATATTCAGAAACATGTACCTGATTGACCTCAATAGGCTCGACCAATACTCGTGAGTTTGACTGAAATTATATAGTCCACAAAATGAGGTCAAGTTATGAGCCACAAGCGCTTTGCCTTGTATCAGTTTACAGAGGTATCCAAGAAAAATATAAGTAAAGTCGTATTCATATACGTACCGATATTGTTTTGAAATTATCTCGCAGTGACAATTAAATTGAGGGAGCTAGATTCTGCCGCTATAAATCAGCAATGTCGTATTCTACAGATTTGTGATCTACTGTAATCTATAAAGGTATGTATATAATTGAAAGAGGTCGATGTCCGTACGTAAATTAAAGACATAAGTTTGAAAAATGACACAGCGAGCCCGCAGGGAAAAGTAGTTCCTAAATAAATATAATTAACATTGGAATGAATTCAGAGATGCTGTGGCCACTATGTCTGTATTGAGGCCACAATTGTTTAATCATAATCACTTCAGTTCGCGTTTACAAAATTCATGGCCCTTAGCTTTGTTTTTACTAATTTCCATGAATTTTATATTGATTCGTAAAATTAAAAAAATGGGCTTTCGACCTAGGCACACACATATCACTCCGATCGAGCTTAGCCTATTTGTTTCGAAGACCGTCCCAGGGATAAATCTCACTTTTAAAACGGCCAGAGGCACAATTCCTATTTTTAAACATATCTATACAAATAAATAAAATTGGAGTGTCTGTTTGTAATATTAAAATAACCGCTTTCTACTACATGCATATTAATGTATATACGGTACACATACCAAAATATATATTTTTAAAATGTTTGTCTGTCTGTTTGTTCCGGCTATTCTCTGGAACGGCTAGATCGATTTGGACGGGACTTTCACTGGTAGGTAGCTGATGGTACAAGGAACTTAGGCTTACATTTTTAGACTAGCTTCGCCCCGCGGCATTACCCACGCTACGACAATAACCGCGGGGTTCAGCTAGTCTATATATATATATCTCTAACACTCTAAATTAACTAGTTTCTGGACAAACAAATTAAACGACTCATTACAAAATATATAACATTTATTAACGCCTCTTCTTGCCACCGTGTCTGTTCTTCCCCTTATTGCCCTTTCCCTTGAGTCGTCGCCTCACTCCAGCAGCTTCTTCGGTATCGTCGTCTGAGTCCTCTGCTCCGCGTTTCTTGCCTTTCGTATTCTTCTTGTCTTCTAACTCTTTCATTTCCTAATTAAACAATGCAATTTTAGTCAATGCAATCTCGAATCGATATAATTGAATGCGAATTTCTGGCTAATTATGTAACAGTAATGAAAGTTTATGTGCAGAACAAGAATAAAGATAACAAAAATAATAAGAAGAATAAAAGAAAATAAATTAAATAAGAACCAAGGTTTACATGATGTCTATGGTTTACAATAGCATATAATAAAGAAAAAAATAATTGAAAACATTCCTTTTTTGAAATTCATTAAAAAATGTGTTTAGTTTAAAAGTCAGAAATGTTTTAAGAAAGGCGGTTAGCAGTTAGTTATCAGTGAATTAAGTTCCAATAAAAACTTGTAAGGTGATTTCTAAAGTTAACTTCTAAAATGTACTAACAATCTTTGTAAGTCGTTGTGCTTCGGCAACCCTCTCCTGCAAAACCATGACCTCACTCTCCTCCGTCTTATAGAGGGGCAGTTGTTTTCCGATCAGCTGTTCGATGCGCTGGTACAGTTCCACATCATACTGTAATAGTAACAATTTCAAATAAATAAGTGGTTCACTGGAGTTTTACTTTACGATTTCTGCTCGGTTCCACAAGGTCTTAGCGTGATATATGTATCCAACTGATAGTTTAGTAAGTTTGTGCTGTTTTTACTTAATATGATCGTATTATCTATTATATTAAGCCGTGGGAGAGTCACGCTTCTGTATGAATGGGCCGGCTCGACCGGTGTGATACTACGCGGAGTAAAACAGCGCTTGCACAGTGTTTCACCGAGTGAGTGAGGTTACCGAAGGCCCATACCCCAACCCCTCCCCCCATTCTCCTCCCCATCCCCCAAAGGCCGACAACGCACTTGTGACGCCTTTCGTGTTGCGGGTGTCCATGGGAAACGGTAATCGCTTACCATCAGGCGATAAGTCTGCTGGTTCGCCCCTATTCCATAAAAAAATATGTAATCCCCGTATCATGTCGTTGCTCGATGAACTCCGAAACTATCAAACCGACTTCCTTTTTTTTTAAATGTTCTTTGCTGGCGTGCTTTACACGCCGAGGATGATTGAAAGGAGACGTAGACGAAGTGGCGTGGGTTAGCTAGTATTATACGAGTATATGAGATACCTACAGAAAATAATCAAATTAACATAAATCTTTGTATATTTCATAAACTCCATGTCTTTCCTATTTGATCTAATAATTAAGTCATAACTAATGGGTATTGGTAAATCCTCCACCATCCAAACTATAGCCATCATCTGATGAACTGACAAAGTTTACTAATCTATATACCTACTATTACTAGGTTTTGCCATGGGCATACATATCGGTTATCGCGATAAAAAATAACCCATATTCTTCTCCAAAGTGCCATCTATCTCTATATCGAAATTCATCCATATCGGTTCAGATGTTTAGAAAACGTAACAGATAGACAGACAGTAATTTTCGAATGTATAATAACGAATACTTAAACTCGCGAGGTCCAGCTCGAGTAGCTCGAAGGACCATGTAGAAGTTAGTTATTTGCGAAATAATAATGCGATGGACCAAATAAGTTTTGTAAAGGAGCGAGGGAGCACACGCGACCACCGCCAATCGTAAACGTGTACTGCTAATTTATAATAAGTAGCCGAGTAACGTAAAATGCTTACTCGGCTTAGTGTACGGTTGCATCGTACAATTAGTATGGATTAATTACTATACCTGTGATACAAAAGTGATAGCTTTCCCCGCCCGTCCCGCTCGTGCAGTACGACCGACACGATGTATGTAGTCTTTACTGTGCAGCGGGATGTCAAAGTTTATCACCACGTCCACGTGAGGTATATCCAGACCTCTGAGGGAGTAAAACAATGTAAATTTTTATTAGTAAACTTATAATTCTAGTCACCATAGTAGTATAGAATATATTTATCACTTATAACAATATTTAAAAATAAGCCATAACACGACAAACCTCTATAGTTTGTGTTGTGTTACAGTTATTCGGTATCGTATATTTACAATGTTTTTACACTATCTGTAAGCGTGTGTTGATATATCAACACGAGAGCCAGATTCATGCCTCCCAAATGGGTATGTATATATTATAAGCATGGGCGTACCCAGGGTAGGGCAGGGGAGGGCAGCTGCCCCCCCCTAGATATTGACGTTCCTACTATTTTCTTCTCTCGATTATATATAAAGCACACTCAGACGCGTAAAAACGTGACTAAGATCGACTATGGACAAAGACAGATTTATTTTCTGTGTTGTTGTAAGATCGGCAATCGGCATCGGAATCGGAATCAGTCCTAGGGTTATGCGATGTACGAGCGTAGTGACGATCAGAGCGTGCTCTTTAGCGAGGAGAACTATTCACTATAGTCCTAAGATATCAAATCTTCCGAGTCGGTTTATGTAGTTTTTATGGACAGCTGACATGCCCATTCATTTGGAATGTATTTTAGTCACTACAAATAATTCTCGGAAGCAAAATATTAGTAGTTAGTCTGATATATCAGAAATTTTTTGTCCAGTAATAATTTGTAGTTTCGTCCTAGCATCCAGTACAGGTTTTTGTGCCGCCTAGATATATCACCTTATTTTGCTTTGATATGGCTCGCACTCGAAGGCCGATGGGACACCATTTCCGAAGCTTGATTCCCAAGCTGGCGCAGCGCGTGCTTTGCTCGGTTGCTGCTAAATATGAGGGGGCCCCATAACTCCTGCAGGAGACTATACGCGGGCGTTGTGCGGTCCCCAGTATGGGCTGAGGTCCTGAAGGCTAGCAATATCGGGTTATTGCGACGTCCGCAACGAGTGCTGACCTTCAGGTAGGAAACCTAAGACTCGAGAAATCGAAGACCAGAAATTTAAATTCCACCAGGTTCTTGTGGAGGAATGGAAGGAACGACTTGGGCAACCTAGTGCTGCCACCACTACGATGACCAGACCGTAGACACGGCATTCCACACACTGGCAGAATGTCCGGAGTAGGGCGAGTCGATGCGGCCATCGGAGTGGGGGTTCTCTCGCTTGGTAACATTATTGCGACTATGTTGCGTAGCGAGAGCGCGTAGAACTCTACCGTCTTTTTCAGCGAGTAAGTTATGCTTGCGAAGGAGATCTTACCGTCCGCCAGGCCCGGGAACGGGCCAGGTACCGTAGACGACTCGGGCGCCGGAGATCGCCAAAAGATCTCCGTTCTCCACAAGCGCGCCTCCGCCGCCCAGTTAGCCGGCGGCGGGTCGGGTCCGAGTGAACGTCGTCCTCTCGGGCCTTCTCCGCCACCTCCTTCTGCGAAATAACGTCTTCGCAGAAGGATGCGACCGCGGTAAAACTGCAATCGCTACCGGCCATGTATCGTATGATGGCCGGTAGCGAGAGATCTCCTCCTATGACTGCAGTGAGGGCCCGACGCTGCGACACCCAAGCGGGGCAGATCACCAGCGTGTGCTGGGCCGAGTCCTCACTGCAGTCGCAGTGGTGGCAGGCGGGACTCAGTTCCCTCCTAGCGACCGAGTGCAGGTACTTCCCGAAGCAACCGTGCCCGGAAAGCACCTGCGTCAGTCGGAAGGAAAGAGTCCCGTGCTGCCGCCCTGCCCACTCGAGGATAACCGGCTGGAGCGCCTCCACGGTGGCAAAGCCAGCGCGTGGAGCCTCCAGCCGGGAAGACCAACGAGCCATCGTGGCTCGGTGTGCGGCTTCACGCCGTATCTCTTCGGGCGGAGGACGCCCGGTATTCAGCCGCTCGCCGATAAACTTCGGCGAGCACTTCCGCCTCCAAATCCCACGGGAGTGTTCCGGCCAAAGGTGAGGATCACCCTAGCAGAAGCAAGCCAGGGTAGCGGCTCAACCTCAACAAAGTGCTCGCGCCCCTTTTTAAAATAGAAAAGGAGCATCAGGGTTCCTACACAGGAGGGGTCCATCTACAAATTATAGGTGGCCCGAGGTACGTCGGAGTTCTAGGGATTTCCTTCCGAGGGTGCACCTGATTCCATGCCAATGCCTTTCTCATATCCATTTATTTGACGAGGTGCTTTTAAAAAAACCCGATTTGCCCCCCCCTGGCCCAGAACCTGGGTACGCCCATGATTATAAGTATGCATCTATGTCGTGTTGCAGTCAAATATCATCTGTTATGACGGTTTTAACAGTGCAAATCGTGTCGTTCAATTATTAACTGTACGTTATCTCCACATAGCTCAAATGTACGACTGGAGTTTAGGTTTACATCACAAAGTAGCTTCAACTTTTGTACGTTGTCCACTTCTACCACGTTGATCGAAACGTGTAAGTGCCAGGAATCGATTTAAATGTTCGTAAAATGTTTTATACTCAGTATAAAATGACTGAATGACTCCAATAATAATAAATAAATATGCCGACATCTAACACACAACGCTATCTAGTCCCAAGCTAAGCAGAGCTTGTTTTATGGCTACTAGACAACTGATATAAATACTTATATACTTTTTTTTGTAAATACATATTATACATAGAAAACACCCAAACTTCAGAACAAATATTTGCAGATCATACAAACATTTGCATCAAGCATCAACATCAAGCTAAAGCCATTAAAAAGTATAGATACTATTCGAAAAGATACATTTTTGAATACACTTTTACTGAATGTAGTCTTAATTTTCTGTAATTTCCTCGCATTCGCATTTTGTTAGCAATAAACTCAATAAAATCACCAACCTGGAAGCCACATCGGTACAGATGAGCACACTTCTACTCTTATTCTTGAACTTGTTGAGCGCCGCCAGACGTTTGTTCTGCGACATCTGTCCGTGGAGCGGCACAGCGGCCAGCCCCAGGTTGCGCAGGAGCAAAGCTGTGCGAAGTGCGCCTGCGCATGTTGACACAAACACTATAAACGAGTTGCCCGCCATCTCGTTCAAGATATGGACTAAATATACGTCCTAGAAGAAGAAAAATTATTTGCAAATGAGAAATAATGATGATATTGAACCCTAGAGGAGATGAAGATTAATCAGTACTGCTAGAGTTATTAGATTGTTGCACCACCGTATACTATGCAGATTACTTAGAGACACTGAGATTTGATAATATATAATTATACATATCAAGCATGTACCTTGCTATTAACTTAATGAAGTTTCTCAGTGTAGTGGGTGACAGTACTAGAGCTAAGATGAAATTTTAGAAGACAATTGATGTTTACAAACAAATCTTGTCAAAGCATATATCACTTACCTTATATTTAACAGGTATAAACAAGTAGTACTGCAGCAGTTTCTCAACAGTCTGGTACTTTGTGGACACCTCAACTTTAACGGGATCTTGTAAAGAGGCACGTTGTAACTTTTGGACCTTCTTAGTCATAGTAGCTGAGAACAGATATGTGCGACGTTGTCGAGGTATCACTCGTAGGATTTTGTCAACTTCTACCTCAAAGTCCATGTTTAGTATGCGATCAGCTTCATCCATTACCTATAATGAAAAGAAACAGTTTATACTATATTTAAACAATGAAGACATGTATAGCAGCAATTATACAATAAGACTTCTACTTTTGAATGAAATATTGCTCACTGTGACGTTGCTTATAAAATTGTAACAAAAATATATTTTTAATATAATGTAAGTACCCTAAATTACTCCTTATAATATTAGCTATCTGCCAGTGAAAGTCCAGTCAAAATTCTTTTAGCCATTCCAAAGATTAGACGAAAGTAAAAGACTGACAAAACAAATTTTAATTTTGATGTAGATATAGTACTTAATATCCACATGCATTTAAATAAAAACCTGTTAATTTAAAACTATAAACAGTCACTTCAATCCTACTACTATTATAAAGGCGAAAGTTTGTAAGTATGGATGTATGTATGTATGGATGTTTGTTACTCTTTCACGTAAAAACTACTGAATGGATTTGAATGAAACTTTACCACAATATAGCTTATACATCAGAATAACACATAGGCTACTATTTATAAAGATATAGCTTCGCCTCGCGGCGTTGCCCGCAGTTATCATCGTACCGCGGGTAGCACCGCGGGGTTCAGCTAGTTTTATATATTTGCATGTATAGATAAGTAAATATCATAGATAATCTTGAAAATTAAAAAAAACATACCAAAAACTTCAATGCCTTGAGATTGAATCCTTTAGTGTTCTCTAGATGATCAACCAATCTGCCCGGTGTCGCTATGATGATGTGGGGTTTCTTGGACAACATGAGTGCTTGGGCTACCATGTCCATACCACCGACTATTACTACACATTTTACTCCTATGCTTGCTCCTGAATTGATAAAAAAGCAACAAATTAGTCATGTTGTAGTTTGTTAGCTATTGCCAGTAGTTTTTTTGCTAGGGTGATTATTTCTTATTTTGTGTACTATGAAAACAAGAAACTTCTGTACAACCATTTTTATCTCTTAATTTATCACATTAAGGGTGGAATTTCCTACTAAGTCTGGACATAAACATTGTTACAATTAAAAATAAAGAAAATATTACTTTTGAAATTGAAATCTGTCATTTGTATATGATTGTTCATTGTTTTCTTATTTTCGCACCTATATACTATATAATACTTTTTTGATATTCAAATTGAGTGTGGTGATAAAAGGAACCGAATCGCTGTGATTGCATTACATAAAGTAGGTATGGAGCCTAATACAATTATTGAAATCCTTCATATGCTTGGTATTCATCAAATGTTTGTGTATGGTATGTTAAAATAGGCTAAAATATGCCTATTACAATGTAACCTCCTCTGTTTGTGACAAAAAAAGATCTGGCTGTCCACATAGTGTTTGTACGAAAAATGTGATCAAAGCAATAAAGGAAAGAATTTGAAGAATTTCTGTCCGAAAGCAAAAGAGAGTATCTATTTATCTAGGATGAAGACAGCACCTAGAACCATGCTGTGTATTTTAAAAGATGACTTAGGACTCTTGCAGCCTATAACAGACCCACTAGTCATTTCTTAACTGATAATTTAAAAAAGAACAGGGTGGTAAAATTAAAACAACTACTTAAGCAGTATGCAAACAAAATTTCCAAATTTATTAATAATTTAAAGAGAATATAACTGTCAATATTATGTGTTTTGATTGTGTCCTTACTTCATGGCATTATGTATTTATAACTTTTTTTAAACTTTTTATGTGTTATTAGTTATTATAGGTTACAATGAGGCTGGCATAATCATTATTGATTAAAAGTCTCTACATTAATAATGTAAACAATGGATCATAAAGCTCGATCCACCCAATCTTGGTTGGAAACGAACAATCCTATAGAAAGAGTGCATGCTGCTATAGATAACTGGCCTCAAAGTTTAAAGGACTGTATTGCAGCCAATCAAGCCATTTAACATGTATAGATAATTTCAAAAGTACAATATTTACAAACCAGGAGAGTAAAATGTTGAAATAGAATATAGGCTACTTACCAAGAGCTGCAAACTGTTCAGATATCTGGAAAGCTAACTCCCTTGTAGGTGTCAGTATCAATGCGAAATACCTCTGTGGATTCTCCAACAACGCCTGTAAGATAGGCAAGGCAAAGGCACCAGTCTTGCCTGAACCTGTCTCTGCTAAGCCTATAATGTCTTTCCCTTGCAGAGCCACTGGTATTGACTCTTTCTGTATTTTTGAAGGCTTCTTCCATTTTAATTCTTCGCAAGCTTGACATAATACATCCACTACTCCCTAGAAACAAGAAATACAACAGTGAACATAACCTCAATCTTAACAGTTAACTTTAAAATTATTAACACGTGGTATTTAACTTAACTTTGTACAAAAACATTTGTCTATAAGTTCTTATAATTATTCAATTAAATATCTATTCGGCTAAAATACGAACCAAATCTTTAAATGTTGTGTTATCATCCTCAATTTCGTGGTTTTCCTGTTCTACGGGTGACTGTTCTTTCTCTTCGCTTTCGGACAGTTCACTTTCATTATCACTAGTTTTTGTTTCCTGGTCCGATGACATTTTAGCAGGAATTGTGGAAACTACTATTGCTTTAAAACCATGTGTTATCGTAGAGCCGCTTTTACGTGTAAACTCAACTCAAGAGTCGCAGAGATTGTGTGTGTGTGACTTCTGTCTGATTGCCAATTCCGATTTCTGTCAGAGTTTCAACTGTCAACATGAAGTTTTGCGAGAGTTAAGTTCGGAAATTTAATGGCTAGATAGAAAGTAGCTGTCAGAGGAAAGTACGGGGTACGCTGCACATAATCTTTTATTTTTTTAATCATTATATTTCATAACAAATAAATTATTACAGTGTTTAGTATTCATTGTATGTCTAATCTATTCAGTCTTAATTTTATTTATAACTATCTATTCAGGTAATGTACTAAGTAACTATACTACTTACACTTTAAGACAGTACATTCAAAGTAGTAAAAGTTAGAACCGTTTACTATTTTGAATGTACCGTCTTGAAGTTAAATTTAAAACAAATACGTCTTCAAATTGCAAGGGACATTTACAGGTAGTGGAGCCACGCTGATTTCAGCATGAACGGGCCGGCTCGATCGGGGCGATACTACCCTCGTACTCGTGTTTCGTTGGTGAGTGCGAGACCAAAGGTTCAAAGATGCAGAAGCATCACTAGGCCGCCATAGTGTAAGTCACCATGCTGCATTGTCTGCATTCGCAATGAGTATGGTGACCACCACTCTTGAATTCTACGTATGCTTTCCATTAAGCAGAGTAAAGCCATTTTTCAGGGACATACATAAAGAAAAACAGCAGATCTCAAATCTCTTCTATCTCAGGCGCTAAGTGGCACACCTTTTGGATTTAGTTGATCCAATTCCGACACACCACCCTACCGCAAACCCTGGTGAGGGGACTTCCCGTGGGAGTTTCCACACGAAGAAAAACACAGAAATTCGTTGGAAAGCAGTTTTTTTTTATTACTTTCATCTATTTTTGTTATTTATCCATAATTATCTGCGATGTCATTTATCGTTTACCCATCTGGAAAAATAGTGCTGTACTTGTAATTTATTGGTCAAATCAAGTTCTTGAACGAAACTTGAGCAGTTATGTTCGAATACCTTATCAATAATGGAGATAAATATTTTAAATTTAGAAATGCAGTTCTTATTTCTTACTCTATTATGAGACTATCATAAAATAAGACAGTACAGAGTCATTAAAAAAGCAAAATAAAAATTAATGTTTTATTTTCAATTTTTTGCGATTAATTTCTAGACGTTTTTTCTTACTAGTTTTTGATGTAATATACTTTTTCTGTGGTTTCCAAACACATTTGCAATAAACACACAGCGTCTGTTAATTTTAAGGTTATCGAAGTTTGTTATTGTATATTTCCATGTAATTGCTCATAATATAGGAAAAAAATATTTGAAATATGGCTAAGCATCATCCAGATCTAATCTTCTGCAGGAAGCAGCCAGGAGTTGGTAAGTCGTGAACATAACAACTCTTCGCAGTTCGCAGAAAAGTTTGTAATTTTGACTACGTTTTGTTTTTTTTCAGCTATTGGCCGCTTATGTGAGAAATGCGACGGTAAATGTGTAATTTGCGATTCGTACGTACGTCCTTGTACGCTGGTGCGAATATGTGACGAGTGTAATTATGGTTCGTATCAGGGACGTTGCGTTATTTGCGGAGGACCCGGTGTCTCGGATGCTTATTATTGTAAAGAATGCACAATACAAGAGAAAGACGTAAGTAGTAATTGTTATTCTTTATAGTACGGTATTAAAAGTAGTAGGGATTGTAAATATGTGAGTTAACTATGTGATTTACCCAATGAATACAGTATGTTGGTTACCAATGTATTCAATTTTATCATAATTGGGCCTGCCATTTGAGTATAAATAGAACCAAATGTACATACATTTTCTAATTTTACCTTTTTATATTAGAATTAAATTACTGTGATGTTCTAGCATTGGATTACTAAAATAAAATTATTGTTTTAGAGAGATGGGTGCCCTAAGATTGTGAACCTCGGAAGCTCAAAGACAGATCTGTTCTATGAACGGAAGAAATATGGGTTTAGGCGACATTAGCAATAGGACTCTATGGCTATTGTCTCCTAAACCCATATTTCTTCTGTTCCGTTGAACCGAACGTTAACCATTTACACTCTAAGTATTATAATAATATGTGTAAATATATATGTATTTCAAATTCATAACTTGAACTTTCATTTTTTTTGCAAACATGTTGACAATGTTTTAATAATCTTTATGTAACACACTGATTGACACTGCAATTAGGCTTATGACTATGGCTGCACTTGTACAATATCCAAAAAAAACTTTTTGTATTCTTTGTGGCTTAGTAGCCATAAAGGGTATCAATCGTTTGTTTTATTTTTATTGGCAATAGTTTATTTTTCAAAACATTGGTCACATGTATTTGTATATCACTAATAAAATATGTTTTAAGGGGTAACACACATAGAAATCGACTAGCTAACCATCCGAACATACTGACTGTGCACTTGATGAATAATACTTCAACATTCAAGAGGCTAAAAAGAAAGTCCCCTAGATATTTATAGGGATTTTAAACATAAAGAATGTTTGTCGCTGGACTGACTACCCTGCAAGACTAAATGCATAAATTCCTAACCCTATGCTAAATGTTCGTACGAAACAGATTGCATTATAAACACAAAAAAAAAGGGGTAACACTGGCTTTATATTGTTGACTGATATATTAGTGTTTTAATGTTTCTTAATTTCTCGCTATATACCATTACAATTAAAGAACTAAAATAAAACCTCCATTAAAGCTTTGTCACTCATTTATTCGTACATCTTTCAAAAATCTAAATATACAAATTCACTATCCAAACCGTTACCTATTTACATGGAAACCATAAAATATTAGATCTTTTATTTATTTAGTTACATTATTCTAATTTTCAAAGACCTTTCATTAATATCTGCGAATTATGACAAAATAAATAATGAATGTCTAAAGCATGTCCAGACACCAATTATTTCTGTCTAAAATATATAAATCTGTTGTCACTTTGATACAAACAATAAAAAACAGTTATTTCATGTAAACTGGGGACCATTTTTAAAGTTTTACTTCTTTTGGCGCGATGGAGAAAAATGATGTGAGTGAATTTTTACTTAGCGCGCGCACACCGACACCTGAATTCTACATCGTGAAGTTAGTTCTAGGTGGAATGAAAATCGATAACTATGTTTAAGTTGTATATTCTAGTATTTTTATATTTGGAACATGTGTTTGGTAACAGTACAATTATTAAACAGTGTGAATAAATAAATATTATTTATTTAAATAAAATCTTTTTGATTAATTTTAATATTTATCGTTAATCACTATTGCATTTTAGTTATTTTTTTCATACGCCAAAGAAGTATAACTTCTAACGCGTGTACATAAGTACACACACTCATATTTTTTTTATTTTTTTTCCTTGCGAAAATCCCCTCGGATCGCCACCTTTCTGGTGGCATGTTAACTGGGGACCTGGAATTTTGAACGATGTAAAGATGGAAAAAGAGAGACCATTTTTTGTTTTTATGCAAGTAAATAAATTGAAGGCTGACGGCATTGTAATGTTGCAAGGTTCAACTAAGCAGAGATCTGGCTGTGATAATAGTACTCACTCTATGAACCACACAAACAGTATCTATAGTAGTTTCTCTACAGTAACTAAGAACTTAAGGAGTTACCGTAAAATTTACTATAAGCTACTATCCACTACTACCACTGGCAACACTGTTCGCCGATGACGTGACGGGATTTGTCCAAATGTTGGTATCGTTGGGCCTAGAGTATGTTGGCCGCGCCAATATGATCGGTGACCGAGTGCATACACTGAAAAAAAAAAAATTTAAACAAATATACGTGAAGAAATTAATTATTGTATAAGGTAAAAAAAAAGATATGTAAATGCAATAATGTGGACCAATAAAAATAGTTTTTTCTATGAATATGGGGGCTTCTGAGTTATATTTAGGTACTTCCATACTTATATTATATATGCGAACGTAACTCGTATCTGTCTGCCTTGCCATCACGGCCAAACCGCTGCACCGATTTCAATGAAATTTGGTATGGAGATACTTTGATTCTTGAGGAAGGATACTCGTTACTGTGATAACCGACAAGCACGCGGGCGGAGCCGCGGGTAATAGCTAGTAAAAAATAAGATACAGCCGTGGGAGATGAATGGGTCGGCTCGACCGGAGTGATACCACGGCCTCACAGAAAACCGGTGTGAAATAGCGTTTGCGCTGTGTTTCATCGAGTGAGTGAGGATACCGGAGGCCCATACCCCAACCCCTCCCCCATCCCCTTTCCCATCTCCCAAAGGTCGGCAACGCACTTGTGACGCCTTTGGTGTTGCGGGTGTCCATGGGCGGCGGTAATCGCTTACCATCAGGTGATACGTCTGCTCGCTTGCCCACTATACAATAAAAAAAAAAAGAAAAAAAAAAGAATTAAGAATCTGTTGTTTTGAAGTCAGTTTAAATAAAAAAAATCCTGTCCTTTCTATTTATTTCACACAGTGGATAGTGCTCATTTTATATTTATATTTTATTTAAAATTTTAATTATCATGCCTCAACATTTAAAATATTTTGTTTAACAAAACAAAAGTGTGGGTATAGTGTCAAACATGCATTGATTCAGTTTTTCTTATAACTGACCTCCCCGCACTCTTGCTGGAATATCAGCTGAATCCAAAAATAGTCCTAAAAAATTTTCACAATATAATATTAGTTGCAGTAGTAGGCTGATACATGTATCTTCCCAGCATCGGAGTACCGAGGTCCACTTATCTCCACTAGGTAGTTAGTGTTTTTTGGTGGGTCTGTGGGCCAAGTCAGTCAAAACTCTATATGAAAAAGAAAAAAAACCAAGTATTCCCAGCGTCATATTATATTCTGAAGTAAGTAGACTAGTAGTTATTTCTTCTTGGAGACTCTCGACAGAGTATTATCATAATCATCCTATTACAAGTATCTCCTGTCTAACTCTTGGACCTGTTCAAATATTTCCTGGACCGGCGATTTGCCAGTGTGATCTTTTTGTTTGAACTGATTTCTGCACCAATGTAAGGTGTAAAAAACGATAGAATAGGAGTTGAATAGAAATTATGAAGCTCTTACTCACGAGTTGACATCCTCCAATTTCTTCAGCAGCCTCTCGTTCTCTCTGCTCAAGAGCTCATGATCCCTGAGCATCTGATCACGTATTCCAAATAACTCCTTATTCTCTGCTCTGAGAGCTGTATTCTCCTCCATATGAAGCTGGACCAGATCTACTAGTTCCGCTTGTGGAAGTTGGTATAATTTGTTTGGTTCGATTTGAGAAGGTGTACGGCGATGACCTGGTAATAACAACAAATTTAAGAAAATTGAAAACGAAGAAAGATCCAAATTGGTTTAAGAAGTAGATAAAATGAGAGAGTGGAAAATATCGCAAGTTTTGGACGAGGAACTCATGTCCTCCATTAAGCCTGCAGTAGTATGAAAATGTTTTTCCTTTCCAATTTTATCCCGGGTCTTTTAAGCGGGGCGTGAAAAAGCATCTCACTAGGCCCCCGTAGTGTGGGGTATGATGCTGCATTGTCTGAATTGGCAATAAGGTTGGTGACAACCCTTCTTGAATTTTACATAAGCCAAGTATGAGTCGTGTTCTTCAGACAATGATCAATGACCTTATCGAGGGAATCAAGTACATACTAGACATTTATTTTCCAATTGCTTAACCATACTCACTATAAGAATCCAAGTTGTAATCAGTCTGGACGTGCAGTGCAGTCCTGAGATGTTGGTTTTCTGCATGCAGAGCTTCTACTTCTCTCTTTAAACTTAATATCAAAGCGTCCCTTGCATCCTAAAAGTCGATGTTTTATCATAAAAAATGAAGAATGTATATTTATGTATGTATTATTATTATGTAGTAATTATGTATGAATGGGCCGGCTCGACCGGAGTGATACCACGGCCTCACAGAAAACCGGTGTGAAATAGCGCTTGCACTGTGTTTTACCGAGTGAGTGAGGATACCGCAGGCCCATACCCCAACCCCTCGGCCCATTCCCTCTCCCCATCCCCCAAAGGTCGGCAACGCACTTGTGACGCTTTTGGTGTTGCGGGTGTCCATAGGCGGCGGTAATCGCTTACCATCAGGTGATGCGTCTGCTCGTTTGCCCACTATACAATAAATAAAAGAAAAATTATATTGTCATTAATTTTGCTGAATTCTGGGAATCACGTTGTTTAGACTGAGGTAACCTGAATGAGAAACTATTTCAGAAAAGATTCGTAATTATTAGGAAGTATCTATGTTTAATTCAAATGTATTTTTGATTAGCAACTTAACAGTTTTCGAATTAACACTATTCACAAGGTAGTCGAGCTACGATGATTTCAGTACGAATTGGCCGGCTCGATTGGGGCGGTACTACCCTCTCACAGAAGACCAATATAAAATGACAGCATTCGTGCTTGTTGGTGAATGCGAGATTGGAGGCCCAATGATGCAAAATTATCTCAATAGTTTGTCATAATGTGGGTCACCATGCTGCATTGATGCATTATCTGCACTCACAATGAGTATGTTGACCACCACTTTTAGATTCTGCTCATGCTTTCCATCAGGCATAGTACAGTCATATTGGAAGGCTCACACATAAA
Organism: Spilarctia lutea; assembly: GCA_916048165.1. NCBI lineage: Eukaryota > Metazoa > Arthropoda > Insecta > Lepidoptera > Erebidae > Spilarctia > Spilarctia lutea. The sequence goes on from OU696480.1 coordinate 2,665,460, forward strand.
AAAGATCATTATTATTCTATAAACGTAACTTAGCTACAGTTTTTTTCCGTTTTTAGGTAAATCATGACAGACAGCCATTGAAACCTGAAGTTCAAAATTACAAAAACCGTTGAATATTTCTGTAGAGGCTGGGACTCCAAGTACCATAAATCACACATTATAAAGCAACGAAATAATTTATTGACATCAGTTGTCTGTCTCTCCGGTATATTATGCCCGTCTTCTTCTTATGTACCTTGAAAAGCTTAGGTCTCTCACGGTTTTCGAGTAGTTGCAACTTACCATTTTAACAATAGGCTTAGATTTAATCTTCTTAGCTCTTGAGGCGTATCGTAGTGTGTTGACAGTTTCGCTCAGATTCGATCTTGTCGGCGCTATACATGCGATCTGTGAATAAATAATAAACGGAACACTTATAATTTTTTTAAAATATTAACATCTAATACTTGAGCAGACATTATAATAATAATAATAATAGATCACTTTATTGTACACCAGATGCATTACAAGGTTAACTTAAAATTAGAGAAGTACAATTGGCGGCCTTATCGCCCGGAGGCAATCTCTTACAGGCAACCATTGGATGGAGAGAAAAAAAAAATAGATTAAGAGAGTGTTGGGTAATGTCTGGTGTAAAACTAGGTAAGACGAAAATAAATAAATAAAGCAATAAAGATTATATACCGTTATACTAATACATAGTGTGGGTTATGAAATAAACACAAACAAGGAATAAGACAAATATATAGTTAATTATAAACATAAATGTAATAGTGTGACCCAATCAACTAAATAAATAAAATAAGTAAAAATCAATAAATAAATAGCAGGTTAAGGGACATTGATATCTCCCAAGTAATGCTCCTTTACAAGTCTCTTGAATGTAATTAGTGTTTGTGCTCGTCTAATCGCGACTGGTAGTTCATTCCACAATCGAACTGCTCGAACACAAAAGGAGTGGTCGAGAAATTCGGTAGAATGGCCAGGCATTTTCAGTTTCAGGTTCTCTGACGACCTTAGTGATTTGAGATGCGAGTTGTGTAAGAAATTGAACCTTGATTTTTTCTCTTTTTTTTTATTCTTTCTCTAAATCTCTAGTGGTGTAGAAATGGATGGAAATAGAACAAGAAAAAATAAAAACTTTTGATAAAATTAACATGGCCAAGTCACCCGGGTCATAATTATAAATCTTTAGACACCTCATTTATAAAAACTTTTTCCCGTGGGAGAGCTACGCTTCGGCATGAATGGGCCGGCTCGACCGGAGTGATACCACGGCCTCACAGAAAACCGGTGTGAAATAGCGCTTGCGCTGTTTGCGGCGGAAGACTGCACGGTTGGCCGAGTGGTGTCAGCGGTCGCCATGCCGCTTGCTACTGCGCCAAGTGTCGTGGGTTCAAATCCCACGCGGTACCTACAACACTTTGTGTGATCCACGAATTGTTGTCCCGAGTCTGGATGTTCTTTGTGTCCGTTTCATGTATGTAAAGTCCCCCACGACACAGGATGTTATTCCTAATGTGGGAGTTGTCTTTTTAAAAAAAAAAAGAAAAAAAAACGCTTAACATCATACGATACGTCTGCTCGTTTGTCCCCTATTCCATAAATAATAATAATAATCTTACCATAAGCGTAACACCATTCCCGGCAAGGCTGTCTGCTAAGAGCTTGGTCAACTTGCTGTCCCGGTAGGGAATGTGACCGCGTTTCTTTCCGTCACTCAGTTGTGCTATACAATAGCCTATAGAAAAAAAAACAGATAATAAAAACATTTCAGACATCTGACACACAACGCCATCTAGTCTCAAATAGCTTGTACTGTGGGTACAGTTGAAATAAACACATATATACTTTTTCTGGTAAATGCAAATAAAACATATAAGTATTATACATAGAAAACATATGAACTCGGCAATATTTGTGCTACATACAAACATTTGGTCAAACCCGGGAATCGAACCCGAGGCGTGATGCACAACAGTCGCTTACACTACCACTGCGCTATCGAGGCAATCTAGATACAGATAACATAAATGTATTTGGAAGGGGAATGAAGAATGAGTCTTTGCATAAATATTGACAGGTTGCCAATTTCTGCATGTTTAATATTACGTTTCAATTTTTAATATTATTACTATCATTACGCTAGTCTACACGTTGCTTATCATTCGGACAAGAAGAGAAACTGTCCGGCAGAAGATCAATCACGACCAGGGTTGCCAGACGTCCTAATTTTGGTTTTTGTTTTTATTAACTTTTACATTTGTAGGATGCAACTTGTCTAGGGGGCTTGTTTATTTATAACATAATAAAACACAAATAAACATGAATGAGTTTCATGTGAGAGGAGATCCATGTGTCGATGCACTTTTATCTCATAAAAGAAAACTGAGATAGAATAGATACGAGATAGACAACTCACCCAAAACCATTAGACTTCTGTTAATATTATTGGCTTCTTCCAAAGTCTTTCCTGTGCTATGAGTTCGTTTGGTCATCTCACTGCCGGCCAGATCCACGAAGTTGATCTTGCCGTGCGTGGAGCACGTGACGTCAGCATCAGCGCGCAGGTCCCGTCTCACTCGCACGCACAGGATCGTGTGTGAGCGGGAAGAGTGCGCGTTCATTGCGTGGGCGCCTACGGCACGATTTCGCATGCCTTTTAAATTTAAAAATAAAATTAATAGTACTTTTTATTAAAAAAAATAACATAATTGTATATTTCTTCTTTCTTTTCTTAGTATTTTAAAAATAAAGCTGAAATTCCACACTATGAACTATCCAATGATTTTACACCTTTTTACCTAAATTAAATAAATATCTCGGATACCTAAGGGAGCATTCAAGTATTACGTAACGCAATTTGGGTGGGAGGGGAGGTCTCGTAAAACGTTACGATGCGTTACAGGGGCGGTTATTTAAGAGTTTATTAGCAAAAACTAAGGAGAAAAACAATTGTGTGTATTGTAAGCCAATCATTTATAAAATATAAACATGACTCTTGAGTGTTACGTAGCGTTTAGATAGGGGGGGTCGAACAGAAAAAACGTTTCAAAAGGGGAGGGGGAGGGGGGTTCAAAAATCTTCAAAAGTTGCGTTACGTAATCCTTGAACGCTCTCTAACACACAACGCCATCTATTTTGAAGTTAAGCAGAGCTTGTGTTATGGGTACTAGACAATAGATATATACGTTTTTTTCAAAACGCCGAAATTCCGAAACAAATATTTGCAAATCATACAAACATTTGGTCCGACCCGGGAATCGAACCCGATGTCTCAACCACATCAGTTGCATAAGCTACCACTGCGCTACCGAGGCAGTCAATCGAGTCAGTCACCTTTTATGTATTTCTTATTTTACGATCTATATTACAATCAACCACCAAAAGTCATTGTTTTATATGGAATTAATCAAATAAAATACCTATATTTAAGTACAAATCTTTGTATTTTTAAGCAATTATAGACATTTTACAAGTATGCAGGTCAATAGCACTGCAACGAGAAGGAAAATTTTAAACAAACCCTATCCTTTACCGTCTAACTCGCCGGTCAATTATTGAGTTTAATTGCCATTTAAAAAAAACATATATTAGTTCGAAAATTGAATTCATAATATAATCTATGGCACTGAAATATTATGAAAAAGAAATTGTCTTTGATCTTAGACCACAGATTATTTACTGAAGTTATAGAAACTGTAATGACAAAATCATTAAATCTACATTCCTGCGAATGATTTAACCTTATAGAAAGTGATTGTGTTTGGTTCAGAATGTTATAAAACTTTCTACCTTCGCTAATGACAATCATGATGAAAGACATTTATGTTAATGTCTAACTTCTATTTCTCCAGAGGCTAAGCAATGTGGCTAAACATTACGGCTTAAAACATGATACGTATCTACTTGAAATAATAATAAATGTTTATCTAATTTGAACTTAATTACCTTCTTCTAAGACTGCGAATAAGTCGTCTAGTTGTTCACAATCGACTGTGAACAGGTTCTCTACGTAGAATCCTCTCGTTTCTTTAGACCAACGCACTTGTAGTGGTTTCCTTGCACTTCCTGGATTCAGTAAGTCTATGACCTAAAAAAATACATAGGGACTTGGTTGCTTACCACTTAGGTAGAAGCCTAAGTAAGATGTTTTGAGGTACGTTTCTTGGCATCCAGTCAAACCATATGATTATCTGGAGATTATTTTAGAAGCAATATTGGAGGTGCATAAACGATTTTTGAAAGTAAATTTGAAATATATAAGTCCTTATGTTATACTAGCTGACCCAAGCCACCTTGTTTACGTCTTCTATTGCCCGTAGCGTGAAAATTTTCCCCCGTTTTTGAAACATTCTTCATTCGTGCTCCGCTCCTATTAGTATTAGCGTGATAATATATAACCTATAGCCTTCCTCGATAAATGGACTATCCAACACAGAAGATATTTTTAAAATCGGACCCGTGGTTCCTGAGATTAGCGCGTTCAAACAAACACACTCTTCAGCTTTATATTTTAGTAGGTATAGAAGTATAGATTAAGATCCTTTACGTCAATACTATATTTTTTATAACATTTTCTGTTATCTCGAACAACTTAATAGAATGATAAGTATTCTATAACTAGTAAATTTAGTAATTGAGTATTTAAATAATTATTATCAAGTCTACAAGACATACTGAGACTAGAAGAAAAAATGCTTCCTTGAAGTATTGTACAGTCTTTGAGAAAATCATATGTTTTCACTCACCTTTTCATTATAAATCTCCAAAAATGAAGCTTTAAGTATGAAGTGTGAGTCTGGCCGTTCGTTTATCAGTCGAAACAAGTAAACGAAAGACCGAACTACGAGCCCATGTTCTGGAGAATAGGGACTCGTACCTCTTTCCACCTGAAATCGAAATATGCTAGTTATAAAGCTGAAATATTGTTCAAACAAGATATGGTCTTCCTTTCAGGTTGTACAGAAAAACGCAGCTTTCTTACGTATTTTCATTCTTTTTCGTAATCGGCCAATGACAGTTCTGTGCTGTCGTGTTTCTTTGTCGAGTGGGAGACCGGAGGCCCAATAATCCTACTACTATTATAAAGGCGAAAGTTTGTAAGTATGGATGTATGTATGTATGGATGTTTGTTACTCTTTCACGTAAAAACTACTGAATGGATTTGAATGAAACTTTACCACAATATAGCTTATACATCAGAATAACACATAGGCTACTATTTATAAAGATATAGCTTCGCCTCGCGGCGTTGCCCGCAGTTATCATCGTACCGCGGGTAGCACCGCGGGGTTCAGCTAGTAATAACTATTTGGGACATCTAACACACAACGCCATCTAGTCCCAAGCTTGTGTTATGGGTACCAAACAAACAACATACAAATACATATTCACTTTTTTTTGTAAATACATACATATTATACATAGAAAACACTCAAACTCCGAAACAAAATAAAACGATTCCGAAACGAATATTTGTAGATCACACAAACATTTGGTCCGACCCAGGATTTGAACCCGAGACCTCAAGCACAGTAGTCGCATTCACTACCACTGCGCCACCGAAGCAGTCAAATGATGTCAATAATGCAGAAATATCTCAAAAGGCCACCATAATGTGGGTCACCATGCTGTATTGTATATATATAACATATTTGCAAAGATAATTTTAAAACGGATAGAAGGAACACTAGATGAACATCAGCCCATCGAACAGGCGGGTTTTCGGAAAGGCTACTCGGCAATCGATCACATACATGTGGTTCGGCAGGTTTTAGACAAGTACAAATCTTACCATCGCGAGTACTACATTGCTTTCGTCGACTATACCAAAGCATTCGACTCCTTGTACCACGAAAAGATATGGGAATCTTTAGGGGGGCAGGGAGTTGAACAAAAATACATCCGCTTAATAAAAAATGTATATGGCCATAGTACAGCGAGAATCCAACTAGAAAAGAAAGGTAAACCATTTCGAGTAGGAAAGGGTGTTAGACAAGGAGACCCTCTATCTCCAAAACTATTCTCAGCGGTTCTTGAAACAATTTTTAGGGCTCTTAACTGGGAAAATCTCGGCATCAATGTTGACGGAACCTCCCTAACACACTTGAGGTTCGCAGACGATTTAGTGTTGTTTGCTAAAACACCGGAAAACATACAACAAATGATTCAAGAACTAGCGGATGCAAGTGAGAGGATAGGTTTAAAGTTGAACCCAGAGAAAACAAAGGTTATGACAAACGGGAAGAAAACCACCATACATCTTGGAAAGGACCAAATCGATTACACCGACGAATACATATATCTGGGACAGCTAATAACAACAGAGAATCCTACACCCAAAGAAGTTGAGAGAAGAATAACAAATGGATGGAAGAGATACTGGAGTCTGAGAGAGGTCATGAAAGACAAAACTCTTCACATTAATGTAAAGAAAAAGCTTTTTAACACCAGCATACTGCCTGTTTTAATGTATGGTAGCCAAACATGGGCTTTAACACAAAAAACGACGAAAAAACTGGAAACCTGCCAACATGCAATGGAAAGAAGTATGCTGAATGTAAAAAGATTGGACCGAATCAAAAACCATGTCATCAGAAAAAAGACGAAGGTCATAGACATAACATCCAAAATCAAAAGACTCAAATGGCAATGGGCAGGGCACATGATAAGGGGCCAAGAGAAATGGAGCAAAATTGTGACACGATGGTACCCTAGAGAAGGGAAAATGAAAAGGGGCAGACCACAGAAAAGGTGGGATGATGACATTAGGCAGGTAGCAGGAGTAACTTGGAATCGAGTGGCCCAAAATAGACAGGAATGGAAAAGATTGGAGGAGGCCTTTGCCGATTGGCAAACAGACCTACTAAAAATAATTAAATATTAAAATAGATTAAGATTAGTAAGCTACAAAAATATATTTATATAATTTCTCTCAACTTTTCTTTTACTTAATACTTTGTAAATAGTTACTAAGTTGGTCTGAATAAAGGGCTTTATTATTATTATTCTCTTTATTTAATTATATATACATATTAATTACATTTTTAAATACATAAAAAAGATAAACAATAACATAATATATATTTAAAAATATAAAAAATAGTAGACCACCGACTTCGGGTACAGGGACCAAGAAACCGGTGGTTAGGGCTCCAAAGACAGGAACCTCCTCACTATGCGTGCCGTGTCAAGAAGGACTGCTTTCTGTATCAGACCCTTGATCCAGCCTTCTAACGTGAGCCTCTTAAGGTGTTGGTCGAGGCTCTTGGCAATCAATCCATGAGCAGATACGACTATCGGAACAATTATTGCCGAATCCACATTCCACATATCGACAATCTCGTGAGATAGATCCAAATATTTTATTTGTTTTTCTTTTTCGACTTTCACGAGATTCTCGTCATGAGGAACGGCGATATCGATAATAATTGCGCGGCGCTCTAATCGATCCATCACCACAATATCAGGCTTATTGGCAACAATAGTCCTGTCTGTAATAATAGATCGATCCCAATATAATGTAGCACGACCATTCTCGAGAACTGGGTCGGGCACATACCTGTGGTATGGCACCTCTGAGTTCACAAGATGGTATTTAAGGGCAAGTTGCTGATGTACGATCCTAGCTACTTGGTTGTGCCTGTGCAAATACTCGCCGTTAGCAAGACGAGAACAACCAGAAATAATATGCCTGATAGATTCTCCAGGACGGTGACATGCCCGACAGATGTCGACCGTACCATCCTTCAGGATATACTTCCGATAGTTATTCGTCATGATAACTTCGTCCATAATCGCACAAACAAAACCTTCGGTTTCTCCGAAGAGATCACCATACCGTAGCCAGGACGTAGATGTTTTAAAATCTATATCGGGTCCATGAAGGGCCCGATAAAACCGACCGTGGAGTTCCTTGCCCTTCCATACCTCCCTGCGATCATTAGTACTAAGTACCACAGGTTTGCGCCAATTCTCTTTAGCCAGAGCGAGCGGAGTGAGCCCGCTATCCACTGCAACTACACTGCGATGCATTCCCACATCAGTATGCAGAAAATATTCTCTAAGATTGTATATCTCGCGATTGTGTAGGGTCTTGATATTTAAAAGTCCACGACCCCCAAATTTTCGCGGGATATACAACCTCATAACTGATGAACGTGGGTGATGCATTCGAAATGCAGTCAGCAATGTACGGACTCTCCTATCTAGGGCATCTAATTCGGTCTGAGTCCATCTAAGTACACCAAAGGAATACATCAGAACCGGCATGACCCAACCATTGTAGGCTCGCACCTTGTTACCACCTGATAAAAGACTTTTAAGTACTTTTTTCAGGCGGCCAAAGAAGCGTTCCCGCAACGCCTGTTTCATGTCCAATTCTGGTATTCCCAAAGACTGTGAAAAACCTAGATACTTGTAGCTTTCGGTGGCAGAGAGAGACCGAAGTTTTATAGAATCTGAAAGTTCTAATCCTTCAGATTCCACTATCAAACCCTTCTTTACATACATGACTGCACACTTGTCTACACCAAATCCCATCTTGATAGAATTGCTAAAGTTTTCAGTGACCTTTAGTAACTCTGTCAATTGTAATTTAGTGGGGGCAAGTAGTTTCAAATCATCCATATAAAGAAGGTGAGATATAGCTCGATCATCTTTCCGCAACCTATAGCCCAACTCTGAACCCTCTAACCCTCTCTTATTATTATTATTATTATTATGCTGTATTGTTGTAATGTCTGCATTCTTGACCACTACTTTTAGATTCAGCTCATGATTTCCACCAGGAAGAGTCAAAATACTAAGATTCATAAATTGTCAATATGTTCGACAGCTTTACTTTCGATTTTCTGGCTTTAAGAACACTTTGAGAACAGTTTGAGTAACCTTGGAATCAGTCAATTAGCGTGCAAAGATTACTTATGCCATTGGAGCAGCCCTAAGTGAAATTTGTTTGTGGTAATATGCATCACAAAAATGGTTTTAAATATTTCAAATATCGATCGATTCGAATTTTTATTGTAATCGTGCATTTTTTGTAGGTCATCGTACATATAGCGTGACGAGACACGTTATATTAGATTATTTTGCCGTGATTGTGTTTTTTACAGCATGTTAATGTAATCGGAAAATAATATTTTCATATATGGTGTCAATATAGTTTTCCGTTAAATGATCGTGAGCAAACAAGACTTAGTAATTTAAAATATAAATTATATTTTCTTTTCTTCCGTTTTCTTTTAAAATCTCCCTGTCGACGTAGATATGGCCCAGTATAGCCCAGTCATTTATATTCCCTTGGATTGATATTTATATTAGTATTTCAGAGGTCCCACCTGCCAGTACCCCCGATGTCCGTCGGGGATTCTGGCCTGGCAGGTTCACATACAAATATTTATTTTATTTTTTTCCAGTTCTCATAGTGATTTTCAATGGGAAATTGAACGTCATTACTACAATCAGCAAGCCTAATAACGAATCATCAATCAATGCCACTAAAATTGCCTTCATCTTTATTGTTCTGACCAGTAGTTATCTACCAATCGGTGACAGTTACATGCCATCAATGCAACCGGCGTTGGACGTGCGATGGATCGATATAGAGCTGCGAGGTCGGGCTACGACTAATGTGGACAATGTTTCTCAAAATTTGTAAACATAACCCCTTGAAACAAGTGTCGATGGTTCGATTAGAAATATAAGAGATTTGGTTAGAGATCGTACAATTTTGTTTTAGATGTAAAGTGTACTTTTTCCTTTGTTGTACTTTTTCCTTGTCCTTCCGAAGACATAGACATTTTTTCAAATACACTTAAAAAGTTTAAATGTCTAATCAGCTCAAAGCTTGCTGGCATGTAGGTGTTTATATGTCAATACGTTTCCATGTTGATTATTTCTTTATTTCTTTTTTTTTTTTTTTATCTGAATTGCTTTTTGGTCCTTAAGTATAGGTAGTTGTATTACAACAGGTCTCATTTGTCAATTTGTCAATTGCATATTTTTAAGTTTGTAAAGGTGATGATGGAGGTGTCAATGGGGGGATAATAATAACATTATGTACCCTATTTACACTTTTATTACATTTAAAATTTATTGTATTTCTATTTTTTATATTTGTGTGAACTTGCTTGTGCATGATGTGGTCTCCTATAAGTGAGGGAGCACATAACTTGTTATCCTACTAATTACTTTTGTCTTGTTTTTGTGTATTCCTCGTTGTGAGATCCTTAAATAAATAAATAAATAAATAAATAAATAGGTTGTAGAAGTGGATGTATAGATTTATATTGCATTTATTAATCGTGGACACAAATTATTTCGGTTATAATAGGCATTAATTCAGTAACCTGGGGGTTTGAGACGGTCAGTCTCAACTCTTTATAAATTCTTATACAGGTAAATCGCAAATCTCAAGAACTATGTTAGATTTAGCAAAGCCGTGACTCTGTTGAGAGATATCTGGCAATAAGGACGGATTGTCCTCACTGTGCTCCGAGGGACTTGTACAAGAATCAATTTAGGAATATCGATAAAATCTGGTCACTAAACTGAAGTGTGAAAGAATGACCTTGACTATGGGGTCTGTCCTTTCACATTCAAATACTATGGTTATCTATTTACAACGATTATTGAAAATGTAATAGTAAACATTTATTGGCTTTTGATAGTTCGAAAGTCAATATAAAATGATGTTTGTTTTGAACCTATTTGTAGCTTCGGACATGTTGTTTATTAAGAAAACTATTTTACATAATATCAACTATAGCCTTAACAATAATGATATAGAAGCATACATTGTACGGTATAATAATGATTGACATACGACCTTGACCTTTAAAATAAGGTAATATGGCACATATTTTTGTATAGTAAGGGATGCAAATGAGCTTACCTGGTAAGCTGCTTATAGAAATGGACATAAATATATTGCCAACCTTTGAGCCCCTCTGGACTCAGGGATATGCCTCCGGTAACGACACCCACTAGATAAAATCAACGAAATGATTCGTTAACGCCAGGCTTCTTGGAGGTTATATTATCATTTCAGTTGAGACGGCCTACAAATGTCCTAGCCTGTATCTTATAAGATTAAGAATAGACATTAAAAAAACAAACCAAATCTTTTACATAAGGAAATAAGCAATCAAAAGTGTTTTACTAAGGAACGCATTACGTCTTGATTTCTCACAGTTACGACTATCTATTGAAGCAACTATATGATCAAATATAAGTTATCTTACCAATCCTGGTGGTCCAGTCAAAGTGTGGGTTTTCCCACTGCCAGTTTGTCCGTAGCAAAACGCGGTACATGAGAAACCTTCGACAGCCATTTCTAATAGCCTCTTGACTCCGGAGAATTCTAGAACGTCTTCCTGTTTGAAAAAGAATATTGGAGATGTAAAGAGGAGCGTAGATGTGTATGCCGATTAGTATTTTCTTTTTAAATACATACTTGTGTAGCCTCAGGTTCGAAAACGACGTTGTATGAGAAGACTTTGGACTTCTGACTAGGAGGTGTGTTGTGGCAAATAACTTGACCTTTACCAGGAAATTCTAACAGCATTCGCTCGCCATGCGATCGCTCTTTTTCACTTATTGGACGCACTCTACAAATGAAAATGCATAACATAATGAATTTAGGGTAACCATTATTAAGTAAAGGTATCATAAATGCTATTTATAATTACTGTAATATTAATATCGATGGGCGTTTTATCAGTTATAGAAAACTTTTAAACAATAAATCTTGTTTATATAACTTGAATCTTGGAAACAGCTCCAACGAAAATTTACATACATCAGTCATCCAGGTACTTATAAATTTAAGAGTGGAAACCTATCCTAAATACATAAGTATTTTATTGTTGTATGTTTATAAAATATGTACAACGTAGGTAAAAAACCGATAGGCAAATTATATTCATTATTTTACAGTTATGAAGACTTTGAAGTTGAGAGACTTCAACGTCATTAACGTTATTTCCTTAATATTATAATATATAGGTATAGGTAGTAAGTGTGTACGACTGGATGTAAAAAAGCCAATAGGGATCTTTGGTGTGAATTGGGAGAGGCTTATACCCAGTAGTGGTGCACTGCACTGCAACGACCTGGTGATTATGAGCGATAGTACATAGTGCACTTTAGCTAAGAATAACTACTGGGTAGAAGGAAACACAACTTAAACTCCGGAAATCATAGTTGTAATTCGAGCTAGTAAAATATTCGTATGCATGTGAAGAATGAGGATCATCATGCCCATTTTTTAACCATCCGATTTTTTGGAGTCGGCCCAGTGCAATTTTGATTCATTTTTTACAGGTTTCTCAGCTTATCAATCTGAATAACTGTCCGAGGGAAACAGCGTTTTCAGACGAACTTGAAAAACCGACTTTACGTACAAACACTAGTCAGAGGAGTGGTAGTTTAGTAAGAAAAGTAGAATTTTAAAATTCCTTTAGAAAAATCTTTTCTTTCAGAAATTAATCCGGAACGATGGTCTAAATCCATAGTTTCGATAATTGTCTTTGCTGGAGAGACACTTTGTATAAAGAGATAGGGCGTAACTTTTGTGATGACGGCAATACAATATAGAACGAATGTACTACACGAAAAGGTATACATTTCAGTAAGTCATGTAATAATTGGAAAAAACAATATATATCTACTTGATAACTTGTCAATCGTTTTCCAACCCACCTTTAGTTATCATACCTGTGTTGCCATATGATTAACATGTTTTACACATTAAGTATCGGTAATTATTTTCAAAGAAATCAATAACGTTCAGGCTAACGTCCTTTTGAATTTGAGACCGAACAACCTTGGAAATGTAAATTATAGTGAAATTTGTAATAATTTTAAGTTCAGAACTTTTGATTTAGAAAGTTCGAGAAACTTATGTTAAGTTAGTTTTCTATAAAATGTTTAATGAAAAACAAACTGGTTTGATTTTTCAGTCAATTTTCGTATTTCTTTTGGCTTGCTTTATTTGTATACACTATATCTAAGTATTGTATACTATCAATATTATAAAGCTTTTTTTTTGTTATGGAGTAGGTGGCAAACGAGCAGACGTATCACCTGATGGTAAGTGATTACCGCTACCCATGGACACCTGCAACATCGGGGGCGTCACAGGTGCGTTGCCGGACTTTGGGGGATGGGAGGATATAGGGTCTGGTATCCTCACTCACTCGGTGAAACACAGTGCAAGTGCTATTTCACACTGGTTTTAGAGAAACAGAAACTGGCGAGTATGTTTGGTTGGAAGTGCTAATCTCAGGAATTATTGATTCAAATTGAAAAAAAAACATTTGTGTTTGATAGCCCATGTATCAATGAAGACTATGACTACGACCAATAAGAGCCAAGTATCAATGAATAATGTTGCAAAGCTGGGCAAAATATTGTTTAATAAACGCAGATGAAGTTGCAGGATCTACCATTTATGGAAGAAATATAAAGTCGTTTTTATTAGTAAAATATATATAATTAATCAAAGTATGTACTATTGTTATCTATGCCCTTTTGCCATCTCATAGGTAGTTTATTGATCCCATTATTAAAAAAAACGAGGAGTTATCCAAGTTTCGAAAAAAATGGTGAACTGTTGGAGCAAGGTACTCCCCAATTGCAGCTCATCTAGTTTAGCGGCCGTCTGTTGTGTAGTGTGCGGTCAAGCATTGTCCTAAAACAGCAGTGGCCTAGAGCGATTGACCAGCCTAGGTTGTTTAGCAGCTAGCTGGTAAATCATGGTTTGCAGTTGCTGATAGATACCTACCGTAATCGCTAGTCCAAATTTTAGAAAGCTGTAGTGAACGACACCAGCACTATTCTAAAACTAATGAGAGAAAAACAAATGAATGAATGTTTTTGAAACTTAAATATAGCAGCTAAATGGATTTATAACTTTGAATTTCGAATTCTCAACCAAAGAGAATGTATATACCAAATCAAAGTGGCCAGTGCGATAAAACGCTAATTTGATATGTGAGGACCTAATATTTACACTTGAATATTTTGTTATTAAATGTTACAACATTTCAATGACCAAAATGTCACAAGGTGTATGTGTCAGTACGACAAAAAACGTACGATAAAACAATATTTTTCTAAGTTACTGAGTCTAAAAGCCATTACCTCAAATGCAAAATAATGTCTTATTGACGCGTCGACGGCTTTCGACTATTGAATCAAAGAGGTAATAATAGCATAAAGTATTCATATCTAGCTAGGCATTGTCTTTTAAAGAATAGAAATTTAACATAAATTCAAACTTGGAACAGCCTACGTGTTGAATAGTCGAATGACAATCGATTTCTGACTTATAAAGCAGGAGGGTCAACTTCACCTACCCATCGTTATAAATGTTTTACCGATTGCATACTAGTTATGGAAAACGATAAAAAATCTGTTACTATTATTTTATCAATAATAAATAATAGTCATATCTATATACTATTTACCCTACCCTTTGCTAACATACAAAAAGTGAGCAAAATGTAGGATAGCAACTTTTTTGCAACACTATTTTGTAACTTGTTATGGGGAAATAATTTTGTTTTATGGTATGCTAGCAATGTGACTTGCCGAATGCCTCCAGCCTCTCAGGAAACAACATCTAGACTCAAGAGACCCTAGGGTTAGGAGGTTTAGGCCCCAGGCACTTGGTGAAATGCAACAACTTTTTTTGAGAGGCTATGGTAACGATACAACTACGAACTATAGTGGCCGTAGCAGTATTCTCTTACAGCTATGTTTTTAGGGGTAACCCATAAAGTGAGAAGATCTTTAAAATAGCCAGTTCCCAGACCCCTCCTATTTCAAGCGTAGAATGGCACACCGTGAGGTTTCCGTCGGTCCGATTCCGACACACCACTCCGTCGCAAACCCCGGTGAGGTGACGGCCCATGAGTGTTACCACATATCATCTTCATCATCTTCCTAGCCTTTATTATTTCCAAGAATATTTGGGGTTGGTTACTAGTTCAACCGGTTTTACCTGAAAACAGTTTTTACACAGAACGACTGGCTCGGAGCTTCGTAACTCTGAGGGTGACTGAATTCGAAGTTTGAACTAGTTGTCAATATATTTGAGTTGTGTGTGGCACTGAGTTCCCAATAACGATTGGTATAGATATTAATGAAAACCGGGACCGACGGCTTAACGTATTCTCCGAAGCACGGGCAGGAAACACCACCATCTTCCATACTCCCGTGACCCGGGAGTTGAGGGTTGCCACACATAACAAAAAAAGGTGTTAGGTACCTGTAACCTCCTACCACTGTTGAGTAGTGTCTAATTGAAATTAGTTGTTCCCAATACTAATGTAAGTGGTTTATAAAATAGTTAATATCTACCTGATAACCACGTTGATATTATCTTCATCGTTATTAAGCGTTGTGGATGATCCTCTTGTGCTTCGATCCAGGCTCCCCGCTTGACTGCTACCGCTGGAAATCAAAACTAAGTTGCTTTAACGTGGACATAATATAGGCATATAATCTATAAACTCAGTTCTGAATTCAAAATAGATAATAAAGAGAATTAGAAGAACATAATTGGATAATTTTATTGGCGCCATTTCATTGGTGAGATTCTCTTTGAATTCTAACAATAATAAATAGCATCGTCGGTAAATATGACGAAATTACGAGTTTCGTGATACTATAGATGTTTTCAAAGAACACTGAAGCTAGTTAAAACGTTTTCTAAAATACACAATTAATGCTTACGGAGAAATCAAAGAAACCAGGTTTACATACACCTGCTTCCATAGTTAATGACCGGTTGGATGCAGACTGTCCAAAAACGGAATGATCGAAGTGACTAAAAAGAATCGAGAGGTCCTTAATCTTATTCCTAATTCTTTACTTTATTCTTAATAAAATAATATTAAGCCTTTTATTCGAACTTAAAATACATGCTTCTTAAACTACTATACTAATAATTTAATTTAATTTAATTTAATTTAATTTAATTTAATTTAATTTAATTTAATTTAATTTAATTTAATTTAATTTAATTTAATTTAATTTCATTTCATTTCATTTCATTTAATTTAATTTCATTTCATTTCATTTTCATTTTCATTTTCATTTTCATTTTCATTTTCATTTTCATTTTCATTTTTATTTCATTTCAATAATTATTTATTATGCGCGTATAATATATACTATTCGCGTAATTGGTGTTTGCTGATGTGTTGTAAGTCCGTTTGCCAGTTGGCAAAGGCCTCCTCCAATTACTTTATTCTTAAACTTTGTTAATAATAATGAAATAATAAGCCGTAGTTTCCTCCGACTCTGGTCGATTGATTCGAGTAAATCATGTAAATCGAGTAATTTTGGTGGTCATTTTGTGTCGCGTAAAGTTTAATTCGAGTTCCCTCTATAAGTTTCGTCTTAAGCGTCGGTTGGAGCACACTATCATGTGTATCGTCTAAATTCATAAACATTATTTCGAAACTTACATTTTTAGAAGAAACGTAAAAGAGAACTTCGATACTGATCGCATTCATTCATGGTCATTCGCAATTGAGTATGTATTCATAACCTGCCCTTGTCCTTGACATAAGTAATGGATACATATTTGCATCCATTACCCACAAGCAAGCTATCTAGCTCGAAACACATACATAATAAATTATAGCAATATTCTTTTATGTTCTAGTTAATTTGTGAATTATTTATGCTAAAATCGATTGGAAAAATGGATATTGACAACCCATGAATTTGTAGCTTTATAATCGATTTTGCATTGAGTTTCTGAGGACACATCGTGTAGTGTATAATTTACGTGTAAGTATTTAATAATGACATCTGCTGATTCCATTTATAAAAATTGTTTTTTTTTTATTTTGACTTTAATGGCTATACAATAACCTGGAAGTATTTTTAACTCTTTATTTAAGGAGAATTTAATTGTAAACTCAAAAGATTTTTTACAAAGCTGTCACCAGTTTCTCAGATTTTAAAGTACCTTTATGAGGCCAAGATTAATTGTTCATTACTTAAAGTCTCACAAGGGTTTAGGGTCTCAAGAGCGATCTTGATTTTAACCCACTTAAGCAGGGGTCATGAACCTATGACATACCTTAGATCCACCCTTGTGCGATCTTAGAACCCGATTATAACCCGTCTGCACGTTTGCCCTGCAGTCATATCATTAAAACCTACCCTATAATATCACTATCTTGAATGTCTCTTCAGTGATAACACAGACGTATGATTTCACGACTCCAACCTCAAAGAGCTACTACAGTCTAATTTTTTCCTAATAGCGGAGACTGGCAGTATTTTCTTCTATGGGTAACGATTACATTCTCAAGAATCAGGCAGACATTTCCAAAAGAAATTAGCCAAAAGTGTTTGCAATATCCTAAATATCTATACTAATAATAAAGCTGAAGAGTTTGTTTGTTTGATTGAACGCGTTAATCTTATAGTCCACGGGCCCACGTACAAGGGATTTCAGTGATTAATAACAGGCTGAAAGTTTATACACAGCTTCGTTTTGACGAGACACCCAACTTTTATTATTGGACCAAATTCTGATAGTGGAAGGAAAAAGCGGGATAGGGAGCGAAACACGTCGATTTGATGAGTGTCCCAAATTAAATAATAACAGTTTCTAAACATCAATACTTTGAGAAAATACGATGGAAAACTGAGAAAAACTTGTGGCATACAAATTGAATGGCACCTTCCGAGTGACCCCCAGCTCTAACATGTCAAAATGGTGACTTGAAAAAATTTGTTAATAACAAGCTGATTTTTGTTTTGGGGCTCGCAAAATATATATTTTTTATAAAAAATGCATATTATCGCTACTATTAATAGGAGCGGAGCACCAATGAAGAATGTTTCAAAAACGGGGGAAAATTTTCTCGCTATGGGTAATATAAGACGCAACGAGGTTGCGTGGGTCAGCTAGTGATAAATAAAATAATGATGATTACGAATAAACTAATTAACTATTTATTTATTTACTGGAACTTCGTTAGCAACAGTTCAGCAAACTTATTTAAAAAAAGAATTACTCTACTTTAAGCTATAAATAAGCTAATTATTAACCAAAACAAAACATTCCGAGAACTTAGTAGAATATTCAAATAGGCGCGGTGAGTGACAGCTTGGCTGCGAGTTGCCCGCCCAAATGCCAAGGGCTAACATATTGACCGCTGGCAATATTAATGAAGTACTACCTCTTTTCAGCTTGATTGGAGCCATTAGTGTGTAGTATTACAATGGTGATAGGCATGCTAGTAGGCCATTTGTTCTTGATACTTTTAGACGCTAAATAAAATTGGACTGTATTGAAAATATCATAATGGACGAATTTGGAAGGGTTGGCATTCGTATGGGGAAGCCTTTGTTTAACAGTGGACGGTATTAGACTAAAGATGAAGGAGATAGAGAGCGTACTCTTTCTTAGAAGGTCTGCATCGCAGTTGTGACGCCTCTAGTGTTGCAGGTGTCCATGGGCGGCAGTAATAGTTTACCATAAGGCGAGCCGTCTGTTCGTTGGTCCCCTATTCCATAAAAAAAGACTTTATTGAATGCAACTGAAGAGAACAAAAAATAAAGCAAATATGAGCCAAACATTTTAGTTTTAAAGAAAAGAAAAGAAAATCAAACTGATTGAGTGCCTCGATGCCTCAGTGATAGCGTATGCGAGGGAGAGGGAGCCGTGCTTAAGGTCTCGGATCTGATTCCCGGGTCGGACCAAATGTTTGTATAAAATTCAAATATTTGTTTCGGAGTGTGGTTGTTTTTTATGTATACTTAATATGTACATATTTATAAAAAAAATGTACAGAGTATTAATGTCAGTTGTCTAGAGTAATATTACAAGTTTAGCTTAGAATGAGACTAGATGGCGTTGTGTGTGAAATGTCCGAAAATATAAATATATAAAGCCATATTTATGAATTACTGTTAATAGTGAAAAACCGAAATTATCGAGCTGGAAAAGAAAAACAAGAAACGTTAACAAAGACGGCATTTAAAATGTGGAATTAACATTTAAGTTAATTTCTACAGGGTGCGCCAGAGAAACTTACTTATTTGAAAAAAATCCCACGCGGTGAGTTAGGCGGGTAGAGGGGCGAGAGGGAGCGCATCTGGAGAGGGAAGTTCCCAAGTTTGTTTCTCCCTCCAGTCAATTGCCATCATGCTCTGGTCTAGAGAGCAGCGGGCCTTCGCAGTCGAGAACTTCTTTTCTAACGGTCGCTCACTTGCTGCTACGCAACGTGCCTTCCGCGCTCGCTTTGAAATTCCTCCTCACAGGCTCGTTCCTGGCCGTAATTTGATTCTGTCGTGGGTTAACTCATTTCATTTAGTTACTGTCTGGTGTGCGATGTCGGTAATGGGAATAATTGGTCCTTATTTTTTTGAAGAAAACGAACGCGCAGTTACCGTGAATGGAGCATGTTACAGGAACATGATCGAGGAATTTTTTCTTCCAAGATTCGAAGAAATGTATGTTAGGAACGTGTGGTTTTAGCAAAATGGAGCCACAGCACACACAGCATGAGATTCAATGAATTTGTTACGACAACATTTCGCCGACCGCCTCATCTCTCTCAGAGGCGATCTCCAATGGCCGGCACGCTCTCCAGATTTAACTCCATGCGATTTCTTTTTATGGGGTTATTTGAAATCCCTGGTTTACGTCGATCGACCACGGACCATAGCACACCTCAAGAACAACATTCGCTACGCCATTGCCAACATACCGATTGATATGCTGCAAAGAGTGGATACGAATTTCAAAAATCGACTTCATCAGTGTATGCGCAATGGGCGTCGCCATTTATCCGATGTCATTTTCAAGACTGCATGTAAAAAAAAATTGGGATATTGTATTCTCAAATAAAAAAAAATTAAAACAATAACTGAAGTAGTTTTGTTTTTATTGACCTTTTAAATAAGTAAGTTTCTCTGGCGCACCCTGTACTAAGTTCAAAGATAAGAAATGAACACAAAAAAACAAAAACCAATTTAATAAACGCGCCTTAATATGTACGTACACAAAAGTGGCGATGGGCAGGACATATTGCAAGGTATCAGGACAACAGATGGACATAGATGGCTTGATGAAATAACGGCAATAACGAAAAGAGACTGGAGAACACAAGCAAAAAACAAATAAACATGGAGTAAGCTGGAGGACAAAATGTGACAGCTTTGAAAGTAAACAGATTGAAGTGAAAATGGTCTGGTAAGATATATCGCAGAACTGACAACCGCGACAGTAAAAGCGTTCTGGGGTGGAGACTACACCTTGGCAAACGTAGTGTGGGACGCCCTCTAGCCAAATGGCGGGTCAACTTGCATAGGAGGGCTGGCAGTGGCTGGATACAAAAAGCAACTGGCTCTGTAGTGTTTCTTAGTAGAGTCCTATTTCCAGTAGTAATAAAAAAATATATTTAACAGTTAAAAAATCAAGATTTTCATATCGCTTCCTAGCCCCTTATGTATTACTTACGGAGGCTATTTATACTATCTTCAAGTATGAAAATATGTTTGAATAACATCCTACAAATATTATAAACGCGAAAGTTTGTAAGTGAGTATGTTTTTTGCTCTTTCACGCTAAAATTATTGAATGAATTTTGATGTAACTTTACAATAATATAGCTTATACATGAGTATAACACATAGGCTACAATTTATAAAGATACTAGCTTCGCCTCGCGGCTTTACCCGCTGTTATTGTCGTACCACGGGTAGCACTGCGAGGTTCAGCTAGTTCTGTATAAATATATTAACTAAATAGAATGTATAATGGACAACAACTTTATATCCGAACTAACTGAACCCCGCGGTGTTACCCGCGGTTATTTTCTTATTGCAAGTAACTACGCGGGAGGAATTTAGTCTAAAAAAGTAGCCTAAGTTACTTCTTATATCATCAGCTACTTATCAATGAAAGTCCCGTTAAAATCGGTCCAGCCGTTAAAGAGATACAGCCGGAACAAACAGACAGAGAGACCGACAGACATACAGACTAAAATTGTAAAAAATGTTGTTTTGGTATATGTAGGTACTATCGACCCAGTTGAAAGGTGACCCACTTTGACAATTATTCCTTTGTAATCATAAATGTAGTTAGGTTTTCTTCGCTATTTGCACATAGTACGTTTTAGATATAAACATAAATGCGTCATTACGGGTTAGATGTCAATGCAATTTAAACCTTTGTCACCACTGTACAAGATATATTTTTGATACAGCAGTCTTATTTGAATTTCAAATAATATAATCGTTTATAATCCAAACTCTTTTCATTGCGAAGAAAAAGTATTATAATTTGTAAAATGAAATGACATTATGTGTAAGATGTCAAGAGTAGTCAATCTGAAAATATTAAATTAAAAATCTAAGAATATATTTATCTATAAACGAATCGTATAATGGCCAATTTGGTAGAACAAAGACCTCGGATTGTAGTGCTCAGTGAGCAAGGTTGCGGCGTTAGAGAAATATCACGTGAGTTAAATATAAGTCGTAACACGGTCAGAACCTAGATCAGACGGCACGCTGAAGAGGGTATCCTTGAAGACCGACGATGACATAATCATGGGGTTCGTCGAATCACAAACCAACAGAGAACGGAAATGCAACACCATTACGAAGAACATCCTTTTACTCGTACCCGCTATTTTGCAGCACGTTACGACGTTTGTCTAGAAACAATTAGAAATAATTTGCACCGCACTGGGCTGCATTACAGACATCATGCTAAGAAAGTTCATTTAACGGATGCACACAGAACTGCGAGATTGAATTTTACACGTAATTATTTAGATTTCGACTGGACAAACAACATCTTTCCATGGCCGTCTAGGTCACCAGATCTTAACCCAATAGAAAATTTATGGGGTTTGATGGTTCAAATGTGGGATAACAGGAACGAGAGGACTAAAGAAGCAATCGAGCTGCATTGTAACGAAATCTGGGATTTCATGAGGGGAAGTGACATTTGCAGTCGTCTAATCGGGTCTATGCGTAATCGATTATTAGACGTTATTGAAAACCATGTCGCTTACACTCGGTTTTAGGTTTAACCAGTAATCCTACAGACCCAAACAATTGGAACCATTATAACCCACAAATTAACTATTGAGAAGTTTTCTTTTTTATTCGCTTTACGAAGTGAATGCCATTATTTTTAATTTAATAATATGAAATAAACAAAGGTCTCTAATTTTACTGTTTTATTTTACTAATATGTATGACTAGCTGTCTCGACAGACTTCGTTCTGTTAAATAAATGCTTATCTATTTTTGTTCTACAGTACCCTATGCTACCTTTACGGTACCTCTACCCTCCTACCTCAAGTCTACCCATTATCTACACTATCTACACTAATATTATAAAGAGGAAAGATTTGTATTTTTGTATGTAACGAATAAACTCAAAAAGTACTGGACCGATTTTATTTTTACCGACCGATTAAATAGGGTTCCGTAAGACATTTGCGTTTTTCATTTATATAATAGGAGCGGAGCACCAATGAAGAATGTTTAAAAAACGGGGGAAATTTTTTACGCTACGGGCAATAGAAGACGCAAACGAGGTTGCGGGGGTCAGCTAGTTCGAAATAAAGTCAATCCTATGTATCAAACAAATATACAATTAAATCTTTCCTAATATACCTATAGATAAGGACGTTCACTGGCTAACAAACTTTTTCGTACAATACTTATCATAGTATACGTCTATGTCTATGTCATGGCTTTGTCAGTGTCTAGTAGAATGATAATGGTACGTCACTTATGAAATGTATGCTCAAGCTAATTTCAACCTAATGGTATAGAATAATTGTAGGAAAATGACTCTAAGGGGGGTCATGAATCACTTTGGTCCACTGTACATAAACATGAAGAAGAAAGAAAGAACATTACAAACAGACACTCCAATTTTATTTATTTATGTGTATAAATGAACTGTACTCTGTGATCATATTTGTTTAAAAACTGTCGATTCCATGAATGAAAATAGAAAGTTGAACCATTAGAGTAACGATTTAGTTCAAGGTTTCACATCAATAACCCATTAAACATTTCTAAATAAAAATAAGTTCCACAATTACAGATTATGTACGAATGTAAATAAAAACTTTGTAGTATTGTGGCTAACATTAGCGTGTGTGTGAGTGATACACTACTAAACGTAAACTTATAATAGTAAACTAACAAACGTGTGTGAGTGACTACTCTCAGCGGTAAGTCACGTGGTCCAAACAAAATATTAGCCTCTAAAAGAAGAAAGTAAGTTAACGATTGTAAAAAAGATAATCGACCTGAAACACTTGGATCTTGGCTTGGCGGCAGATCAGAGAAATAAACATTATATACCTACATAATCACTTGAAGAACTGTAAGCCGGCAATGCACTCGAGTCTCTGCAATAGGGAATAAGCATGTTTTTTTTTATTTCTCAATCTGATCATGTACGTTTCTATAATTTAGTTTTTTTAATAGGCTCGAAAATAGTCAAACCAATTTTCAAAGTTAAATTTAAAACACTGACTAAATTTAAGCTGTCAAACGCCGCCATTTTGCGCGCGCTTTTGACACGGCTAATTACATCATTGTCATTTCGTGTTTGTTTACTATTCAGTGTTTCAGTTACTTTTTACTTATTTACGAGTATCTACAGTTTTAATTGCTATAAACATCATGAAAGAAGTTATTTTTTTACACAAACACTACTAACACAGTTTAAATTTCGACGTCGATAATTTCGATGCAGTGACCATCGACGTCAGATTTCGTTTCGACAATAAAGAATCTAGAAAAAAAGTATTTGAGTGAAATAAAAATTTTATGCATTTTTTTTTGAATAGCGATTGAACGAGCAGACGTATCGCCTGATGGTAAGCGAATACCGCCGCCCATGGACACCCGCAACACCAGAGGCGTCACAAGTGCGTTGCCGGCCTTTGGAGGATGGGGGGGGGGATATGGGAAGAGGTTGGTTTGGGCTTCCGGAGGCGGAGCGCAGGCGCTGTTTCTCACCGGTTTTCTGTGAGGCCGTGGTATCACTACGGTCGAGACGACCCATTCTTGCCGAAGCGTGGTTCTCCCACGGTAAATATATTCCCTATTGTGTTCATGAGCGAAGATCAGACAATTCATGCGCTTCTTCATCATTTATACCAGTTTGTGAGTTGACACATGTAATTTTTGAAAAGTTATCCGTCTCCAAGGTTGTACCTTATCTCTATGGAAGCCTGAATTACCTATCCGCATTAGCGTATGTTCATTATAATTCATCCGCAATCAATAACATTGACCTCTGCAAGAACTACGCTACGATAGAAATTAGACATCTTGTGATATTAAAAAATGCTCTAGGACACGATTCTTTACATTTTTAAAGACATTTCTCGTTTTTCAAATACATCTAGTGTCTCGGGAGAATGTGAAAAGATACTTGAAACTGATATAGAGAACAATCAGACTGAACAATTATTTGTGAATCACAAAGTGTTGTCTCGTGTAAGGAACTGAACCTACGACACACAGGGCAGTAGAAAGCTGCGAAGTGACCGCTTAAATCACTACACCTTCTATGTAGTCTAAATTCACATAAAACACACATTAATCGACTCAAAAGACTTTTTAACAAACTCATAAAGAAAGTAAAGCAATTCTAAGGAGCTGACCACATCGCGTGCGAGGATCAATTCACAATCATTCATTACACTTAGCTGGCGAAGGAAACAGGCTTACGGCCTATTCCATTACTCATTCTCATGTAATCTTGAAGTTAAGTGGAAATTGCGTACACTTTATTAGATTAGTAAGATTGTTGTTTTTGATGACTAATTTTATATAGTGGTAGTTACATTTTGTAACAGTTAATGTGTTTTGGTTTGTATACACTCGAAGGCAATGACCCTGGTTCTTCAAGATTTAAGGATTAACTGTATTGAGTGGCATGGCAGGGCATGCTTGGATGATGATTAAACTTTTGTAACAAGAACCCTTGGATAACCGATGACAGATTTTGAATAGATAAATTTTGAAAAACGAATCCTTGCTGGTTCGGTGTATCGCCCCCGAAACCGCCTGTATACTAAATATCATGAAAATCCGTAAATTTAAACTGTTTTCTAAGCCTGCATTCTTTGTGTCCTAGATTCATTGCTCTTGGGTGGCTTATTAATGAAATTAGTCTTTGCTGATTTGTAATAATCGATTGCCAATTTGATCGAGTAAATAGAGCATCAGTCTTTATTGTAAACATAAATATATTCACCGTAGACGTTAATTTGTTGATGTTTAAATACAGTTAAGGGAGTGATTACATATGGGACGTGAGTCGTTTTTAAAAATGAGGTTTTTATTGAAGTTGGTCAGAAATCCTGTACATCATACGTATTATTTAAGTAACTGTTTCTATAATATTATCCGTATTAGCTAAACTGTTACCTAGGTACATCAGTATACTTATAAAGTTGACATTTAAAAACACATTAAATGACGTCACTAGTTTGAATCAATTTCAATTACATGGTGTTGTTTAAGTGACAGTTTGAAAGGTTTGCGTGTAGGAGAACGGAAATGGAAGCTCCTTAACCTTAAACCCTCAAGGTTATCGAAAACTCAGCACGAATTATAATAATATTAATATGTATGACTGCTACGAAGGTTTTCTAGGAATCGAAAATGAAGCCTAATTTTACTGTTATACAATGCAAATTGGATTGCAGTGATTCATCGACACTTTGTTTCTTCAAACTTTATAGAAAATTTGTTTGTGTGTTTCAATACTTTCAATAAAAATTCAATAAATGATATACGTCATAACATACACGTTTCCCCTTATACATAAACATTACGGTTCAATGGTTCTGTGTTATTTTCAACTTAATAAGTTGGCAATTACACAGATCCGTTTCTTAAAGCTAAAAATGTCTATGATTATGGGAGCAATTCAATATGTGAAAATTCAAACTGCACTTAATCAATCTAGATTTCGTTTTATGTGTACAAAGAACTAGCTCACCCACGCAAACTCTTTTGCGTCTACTGTTGCCCGTAGCGTGATAATTTCCCCCCGTTTTAGAAACATTCTTCATTGGTATTCCGCTCCTATTAGTCTTAGCATAATTAATTATAGCTTCCCCTATAAATGGACTATCCAACACTGAAATAGTTTTTTAAATCGGACCAGCGTTCTTGAGATTAGCGCGTTCAAACAAACAAACTCTTCAGCTTGGTAATATTAGTATAGATTTAATAGAAGCGTTTCTGAGTACCCACTACATTTGGGCCTTGGATTAGAGTTAGATGTCAGATAGCTTCGTATAATGTGATCGGCTGACTCACTTTCTAACAAATAACAACGACCAGAATCCATAATCGTCCTAGCCTTTATTAATCTCAAGAATCTTTTGAGATCGGCTACTAACTAAACTGAAGGGTAGGGTTATCAACGCAGCGACTGACATCGGGCCTCCTAAATCTCTGAGGGAAAACGGTGTATAGATTTTATGGCAACTGAAACCGACGACTTATGCCCAGTTCCTATATTTGAAAAACGATCCGTTCTAGGTACGAATAGTAGTATATTATACGGGGCGTAAGCTAAAATCGTTCCTATAAAAAATAAATTGAGGACCGGTATTTACGACTCGTAGTCGGTTGTAGAAAAATTTTACACGATGACGATTCGTTAAATATAGGCCCCGGGCATTAAGGTGGTCTCCCAGGCACGAGCGTGACAACACCACCAATTTCTAGACTACAGGTTAAATGACAGTGATCAGAATCCGACTTCAATTTGAAGATTAAAAAAAAAACTAGTGAATAAATAAATAAATAAATATTTCGGACATCTAACACACAACGCCATCTAGTTCCAAGCTAAGCAGAGCTTGTATTATGGGTAGGTACATACTAGACAACTGATATAAATACATAAATACCTTTTTTTTGTAAATACATACATATTATACATGGAAAACACCCAAACTCCGAAACAAATAATTGTAGATTATACAAACGTTTGATCCGATCTGGGAATCGAACCCGAGACCTCAAGCACAGCAGTCGCAAACGCTGCCACTACGCCACCGAGGCAGTTAAATGTAGATGTACATATTTACATTGTGCTTCGGTGGGAGAAGTCTGTAGAGTTCAAAGAGACGGTGTAGAAAAAAAAAGAAAAAAAATGGCCTGTAGCAGCGCAAGGTTGGCAACTTTTCAGACCACCCAATTGTCTATGGCAGAATGTCCTGTCGTACTTTTGTTCGCAAGTACACGTTATATGACACAGGTATATATGTATAATCTTTTGCCTTTGAAAACACATCACCAACGCTTAGCTCATAATTAAATCAGATATTTCATAAGTAACATAATTATTCAATATGTCTGATTATTCCACCACTTGTCTATCTTATGGTTTATTGATTACTGTACAGACATACCGTGTGAACTTATATTATGATGATAATTTAACAACACCTGGCAACTAGGGCGGGAATCGACCTTGGATTTATGAGAACTTTCAATACAAACGGAGTCACAGGAATATTGGTTTACGTCAAATTGAGTAATTAATTTTGGGGTTACCGTTATTAGTCTACAGTTCCTGAACTGTGTGTTATTATGTAATAATACTATGGGAATTATTAGGTATACGAAAGGAGGAAAAAGTGGCGGGAAAAGTTGT
Organism: Spilarctia lutea; assembly: GCA_916048165.1. Taxonomy (NCBI): domain Eukaryota; kingdom Metazoa; phylum Arthropoda; class Insecta; order Lepidoptera; family Erebidae; genus Spilarctia; species Spilarctia lutea. The sequence continues at coordinate 2,693,166 of OU696480.1, forward strand.
CTATGACAGTACAAGGTCAAAGCAAAGATGCATAGATTGTGTGAAAGAGGATAGAGTTGATAAGAGAATTAACAGTAAAATAACGAATGATAGAGTAGAATGGAAGAATAAAAGCCTATCTATCTATACAAATAAATAAAATTGGAGTGTCTGTTTGTAATATTAAAATAACCGCTTTCTACTACATGCATATGAATGTATATACGGTACACATACCAAAATATATATTTTTAAAAATTTTGTCTGTCTGTCTGTTTGTTCCGGCTAATATCAGGAACCACTGGTCCGATTTGAAAAAATATTTTGGTGTTGGATAGTCCATTTATCGAGGAAGGCTATAGGCTATAGCCTATGATATATATATCATCACGCTACTACTAATAGGAGCGGAGCACCAATGAAGAATGTTTCAAAAACGGGGGAAAATTTTCACGCCACGGGCAATATAAGACGCAAACGAGGTTGCGTGGGTCAGCTATATAACGTATAATTTACATATAATAATTATTTTTGGTGTATGTAGAGTAAATTTCCATTTTATAAATGAGTTTGCCAATATATAATAATATTACATTTCTTTATGCTATGCTTAATATCAACTTACCTGCCATTCCTGGAAGGACTTCGGAAGCTGTCATCGTCCTTTCCCCAGGTTCTGCCCAGGGCTGGTAGACCTATGGTGCTGGTACCTTTGGTCATACCACCGCCTGGCTGATCGGTGCTACGTGATTTGCGCGCCTTTAGGTCTTTACCTAGGGAGGGAGGTGAAAATTTAGAGATTACATTCATCTATCTATTCGAATAAATAAAGTTCAATGTCTGTTTGTACTTTTATTTTAGACTAGCTTTCCCCGCGTTGATGCCCGGTGTTGCGGTGCGTTGGGCTAGCAAGAAATAAGCACGCAATGGGCAGTAAGGTAGTAAATAACATTTGTAAAGGTGTAGAATTATTACCATTTTCATTCTACATATGTTTGGTTCTAATTAAGGCACGCGTTTCGGTTTGCTTCGAAAACATTCGTGGGAAAAAGTTATATTCAAAGAAAGCCGAATAACATTAATTCTTTATTTAAGTTAGACAACACAACGTAACATTTTATCAACATATCACAATAACAATACCGATTGTTTTAAATATTCCATAAGGTATAGAAATATATTATTAATACATTCTATGCACGGTAAGGTAAAAATTTATTGGTAAACCAGATGAATATGCTGTAAGTATACTTTGGTTTAATAACAGTTAGGTATAAATTCCTAATAAAAAAAGGCCGAACACCTCATATTTCGAGAAGGGAAATACGTTTAGTTTTATGAAAATAAAGAATTCTTTAGAGTATAATTTTTCGTTGAGCAAGATATTTAAATTTAGAGGCCTGTGTTCAGCAGTGGACTGAGATAGACTGATGTTATGTGATTTTAACTCCTATGTTATGGGAGACATCTAATGCCCAGTTCCTATATTTGAAAAACGATCCGTTCTAGGTACGAATAGTAGTATATTATACGGGGCGTAAGCTAAAATCGTTCCTATAAATAATAAATTGAGGATCGGTATTTACGACTCGTAGACGGTTGTAGAAAATTTTTACACGATGACGATTTGTTAAATATAGGAACCGGGCATTAATCGTCACTTGCTGTCTTCTATATATTTTTTTTTAAATTATAGAAGGCATCACTACATATCTACCTATGCCTAATTCTAACTATCTTGTTCAGCAATTTCTTAGTTAAACGCACTGACAGGATCTCTTTTGAAAGAACCAGTTAATTCTAAAATCGTTTATTTTTTGTTTTGTGTTTTTAAAAGAGTTCTAATTTATTTTTGCACAAAATGAACTTACCATGCTTTGGTGTGCCGTTTAAAGTCTCAGCAGACTTCGAAATGCTTCTAGACATAGCTGTGGGAGGAGCCCTCATAGGAGTGGCCTGCCTCTGGTGCACCATACCATCTGACTTCACGGGTCGAAATATTTTGAGATTTTTTAACGCCATGTCTTCTCACGTCCATTTTCAGTTACAGACAACATTTAAATAGCTTCTGTTTTTATATGAGTATGCGAAATTACGATAAAGAAGTACAAACAAGCACCACTTTTTGATAACATTACACATTATGCGGGCTTACATATTGTTTAGTAAAAGTTTTCAGATGGCAAAAAGCAAGCATTTAAAAAAAAATGTTCCACCATAGACAGATATGTTAGTGCTAAATCATTACTCAAATAACGTGATGTCTTCTTTCAGTCATAATAATCGATGTCCATTAGTTGTATGAATATTTATATTTTATAAATAATAAAAGAAGAAGATACTAAACTACACTGTAAAATGTTTATTTTTAAATTGCGTTTTATAAAAAAAAATGTTTTCCAGTGGCGGGAACGGAAGGCGGGAAAATTGTTTACAATATGGCGGCGAAACGCAACTGTCACATACGCGCGCGAGGCACAGACTGAAGGGCTTTCAGCCAAGGGTTGATAGAAATAATTTGTAGGGATTGTATATTAACTGTATAGAGTAAAAATATGCAGGAATACACGCGTACATTACAATACATTTTTATGGGATTGAATGTTGGCTATTAGTCATTAAGCACTAATAAATCATTGTTAACGTTTATTAAATATTGTGTTTTATAAATACGACCTGTATCATTAGAATGATTAATGTTAGAATTAATTTTCAAGTACGTATAATTTCTCATAGTAGGTATTGTAATTTAAAGATTTATATTAGGATTCAACTGCTGAATAAAATTAGCCTTGTGTTGTGAAAGAATCGATACCAAAATACGTTAACTAAATACGAATCTGTTATATGACATAAAAATATGAAATAATCAAATTTTCTATGCATTTTAAAGGGCCTGTTTGCCTAGTAGTCATTGAACCTGACTGCTAAGTCTGAGGTCGTAGATTTGGTTCCTATCCAGGCCTAATATTGTGTGATGACCACGATGATTTGTTTATGAGTAATGAGTATATTCATCACCAGATACGTTAATATAGCATGTACAAGTGTTGCCTTAGCCTAGTGCGGTTTTGTAGCATGTATGTTTGTGAAGTTATTATTATTATTATTAAGAACACTGAATTTAATTTTTTGCTGGCATTTAATGACATTCGGAGGTAAATACAACCACAATTAGGAAAAAAAAAACAGCCAGTACTTCGTATAATTGATTTCATGTTAACCATGTGGCTGTTTATAAACAAAGTTTGAAATAAAATACAATATATTAATTTATGCGTGCGTACGCACTAAATGTAAATAAGTATCAGAAAAACACTCAAGACGTTAATGTACTCCTAGTTTGTTTTATGAAATATTAAAAGGGCTGTTATAAGAACAATTACTTGGCTTTCGAACTACGCACATTGCGTGTGTGTTATCCTACCTATATACACTGTGTATGAAATTGTTACAAATTGTTTACAATTAAATTTCCACGTGCTCCTACATAGTACAACAGCACTTGAAACGGTGGTATGGTAGACAATTCATATTTTTCAGAGGAGTAGACGACGAGCGAGTACATAATTCTCTTACCTAATTTCAACAAATTGTAGTGACTTATGTGTCAAAATTGACACGTAAAAAAAGAACTGCAGAAAAAATTATTTATGGGTTTGATTTCAAATATTGTTTTGATAACGATGGGAGTCTTGCTTCGGCTCAAATGGAAATACTCGGCCAGAGTACCATGGAAGAAAACGGTGTTATGGAATTTGAAGAGGGGGCACTCATGGGTCACAACTGTGCCTACGGGCATTGGTAATGTAATAATATTGTAAACACGTTCCTTCGGCTGACCAATGGTGACCAGTGTACTGATTTACTCCATATAACAAGAAATGCAATAAAAAATATTAAAATTCGGCAAATATTTGTTCCGAAGTTTGCGTGTTTTTATCTATACATCTATACAAATAAAAAAAATTGGAGTGTCTGTTTGTAATATTAATATAACCGCTTTCTACTACATGCATATGAATGTATATACGGTACACATACCAAAATATATATTTTTAAATTTTTTGTCTGTCTGTCTATCTGTTTGTTCCGGCTAATCTCAGGAACCACTGGTCCGATTAGTATAGATAGATATATGCGGCACGATGACTTGAGGAAAATGACTAGCGGCGGATGGTGGGTGCCCTTAAGGGAGGGTCTTCAGGTACATATTATGTATGTATAAATAAATCATTGATGACAATATTCGGTCAAAGAACTGTACGTAATTGTTTTATCAACATAATTACCGTAATTCGTGTATTTAATTTGATGGAATATTAGACGGTACTATTACTGTTTTTTTGTACTGAATCATGGTGTCTATGGTGTAATTTCATTGACGTATGTGTTTCAAATGAGGCCATAGTTTGTGGAACTTATTATCCTGTTTACTATTGTATTATAAACAAATATGAGTTTCTTTGTTTGTTAGTAACGTTTACACTCTGTAATTATTTAACCAATCATCGTGACATTTTCAATAGAAGATAGCGCAGGTGTACTCTAACTCTGGCTGTCTATCTACCTGTTACGATTTCACGGATAAACCACTGCATCGAATTCAATGAAATTCGACATGCAGAAATACTGATTTTTGAGAAAGATTACTCTTACATACAAGGCGTTGCCGCTGGCAAGACCTAATAAATTAGATTAATAAATATTTATACCCTTTTGTCAAACATGTAGTACACATCTATCTGACAAAGGATATATTTATATTTCTTTCTTTAATAAAGTAACTTGGATTTCTATTACATATGCAGTTCTAATTCTCAGTAATGGTTCTTTAAAAAGACAGAGAGGGAAAAAGTAAATTCTTAATATTGTTACGAGCTAGGTATTAAATAAATTTAAGTAGTCGATTGATTACCAAAAACATAACACAATATTTATTAACAACACTTTTTGCAATTAAAAATCACTAAATCACTCGTTGTTTATTCTCTGTATCATGAAACAATAGTGCCCGTACGGCTAACACGTTCCGTTTTTATATGGCTGTCGAGATAACTGGAATCTACTGGAATATTCAATCGATGGTTCGAGACTCTTTTAGATTATTCTAGATGGCTCTAGAATAATCTATTCAAGATTATTCTAGAGCCATCTAGCGTCGAGGAAATCGGCATAATGTCCACAGTTGCGCACTACCCGACACTAGATGGCGCTGTTCTTAATTCTTCTCGATTATTCTCGTACAAACGAGATCCATCTCCTTATGGCGCAACAATATGTTAAGGCCTAGTGAAAAGTGTAAGTAGATTGTAAAATATTACACAACTTTTATAAAATAACGACGTTGACCTGCTCAAATCAATCTCACTGCAGCCAGGGATAGTCAGGACACAGATAACATAAGGGTTCAAACTGGTAAGTTGACCACGAAAAATTTTCTTAAATGCAGACATTTGGAACTGTTTAATTTCTTTCTAATCTCGAATTATGATGAACTAGTTTGTAGATCCGACTCCTTATTTGTGTCTATGGCTTTAGCCATAGATAACGTTTGCATTATGGTTGCATTATTCGTACCGTACCCTGGGAAAACCATTTCCCGTAAGTAATGAAGTCTTTCATGTTTGAAAAGTGCGTAAATCATTATATTAATTAACTAGCTGACCCTCCCCGTAACGTAATAATTTTCCCCCGTTTTTGAAACATTCTTCATTGGTACTCCGCTCCTATTAGTATAAGCGTGATGATATATAGCCTATAGCCTTCCTCGATAAATGGTCTATCCAACACTGAAAGAATTTTTCAAATCGGACGAGCGGTTCCTGAGATTAGCGCGTTCAAACAAACAATCAAACAAACAAACTCTTCAGCTTTATAATATTAGTATAGATTTATGAGAGCCGTAATATATTAATAAACTTGGTATCTAAATTTACTTTCATTATCTGCCTCTGTGGCGCATTGGTAGCATATGCGACTACGGTGCTTGAGGTCTCAGTTTCGATTCCAGGGTCGGACCAAATATTTGTATGACTTGCAATATTTGTTTCGGAGTTCGGGTGTTTTCTATGTATAATATGTAGGTATGTACATATTTACAAATAAAAAATACATATGTATTTATATCAATTGTCTAGTACCCATAACACAAGCTCTGTTTAGCTTGCGACTAGATGGCGTTGTGTGTTAGGTGTTTGATTTCGATTTATTTATTATCAGGTGTAAAAATCAGTTCTTGCACTTTTTTATTGTCTATGCTTACAGTGTGGAATCAATTATTCAGTTACACACGCAGGTATACACAGGTCGAGTAGGGAGGGTGAGAGGTTATTGACTTGTGTGACACGTTAGTCCACCTTGCTCTAATATAGTTTTGACCCTGGTGGTTTCAGATGTACGAGTAGTAAGTGGTATGTGACAGAATCTTTCCGATGTGGAATTGAAATGATCCGAGTGGAATTAACAAAAAATACTAAATTGTCATTGCAATTTTCCTTGTAAAACCAAAGGATCAAGGCTAGGTATATCTTTATTTATAGAACTAGCTGACCCATGCAACCCCTTTTGCGTCTTCTATTGCCCATAGCGTGAAAATTTTCCTCCGTTTTTTGAAACATTCTTAATTGATACTAAGCTCCTATTAGTAGTTGCGTGATGATATATAGCCTATAGCCTTCCTCGATAAATGGACTATTCAACACTGAAATAATTTTTCAAATCGAACCAGCGCGGCGGTTCGATTCTTCAGCTCTTCAGCTTTATTATTAGTATAAATTTGCAAAAAACATTTTTGCAGACTGAGATTGTCTAAATAATTAAAATAATTGACAATCTAGCCAATACGCCATGGCAGACGACTAGCAAGAACTCCTCATTAGTGTTACGAATTTTGTATATTTCATAATATTTTTTCCTGTGTCTTCATTCGATGTAAAGTTAATTTTGGTAATACATTTTTTGCGATCTGATGTAGCTTATGTTCTTTTCCAGTCTGTAACTAAGTCGGTAACTTTGATGGAATTTAAAAAAAAATAAGTCAAAGTATATCAATGCCAAATTATATCGAAATCGATGCAGTGGTTTAGCCGTAAAAGTGTGTCAGACAGAGTTCCTTTTGTTTTTTTTTTAATATTTAAATATTTTCGGACATTTTACAAACAAAGCACTGATATACATACATATATACTTTTTTTTTGTAAATACTTACATGGAAAACAATCAAACTCCGAAACAAATATTTGTAGATCGTACAAACATTTGGTCCGACCCGGGCATCTAACCCGAGACCTCGAGAACAGCAGTCCAACGCTACCACTGCGCCACAGAGGCAGTATTAGTATAGATATTATAAGAAAACTTCAGTCGCTTCCTCTTTACCATTTATTTGCAAATGTGTAGTACCTATCTGCACTTTATTCATTTATTTGTACCAAAGAATACTAGAAAGTAATTGGTCGACATTAGATTAAAATCTATCGATTTACCGTCACTCATTCGATGCGTATAATAGCCTATAGACTTCATTTTGATTCGTCAAAACAAATTACTGACATTTGGGTCACGGTGTGTAAGGGTTGATTGGAGTCAAAAACATGAGGTTAAGGCTAAAATACATTAAAAAGTAGATTTAGAACGCGGAAATGTATGACCAAGTTAACTACTTCTTAAAATGGGTTTGTAAAAGGGCATTTTAAGTTTACTGAAATATGTGTGCTACATTATAATTGGAGAATAGAAATTAAACACAAACCACAATTTTATTGTATTTTATTATCGTAAGAGCCGACTGGGGCTTCAAACTAAGCTGGACAACAGCGTTGCAAAGAGAAGTAAAACTTGACATAAACCCTATGCCTACTCGTCTTGCCAGAGTGGCGTGGTAGGCCGAAACCTCTGTTCAAGGAGAGGCGTCTGGCCAGCGTGGTGTGGTAGACCGAAACCCCTTTTCAAGGAGAAGCGTCTGGCCAGAGTGGTGTGGTAGGCCGAAACCCCTTTTCAAGGCGAGGCTTCTGGCCAGCGTGGCGTGGTAGGCCGAAACCCCTTTACAAGGTGAGGCGTCTGGCCAGCGTGGTGTGGTAGGCCGAAACCCCTTTTCAAAGAGAGGCGTCTGGCCAGCGTGGTGTGGTAGGCCGAAACCCCTTTACAAGGAGAGGCGTCTGGCCAGCGTGGTGTGGTAGGCCGAAACCCGTTTTCAAGGAGAGGCGTCTGTCCAGCGTGGTGTGGTAGGCCGAAACCCCTTTTCAAGGCGAGACGTCTGGCCAACGTGGCGTGGTAGGCCGAAACCCCTTTATAAGGAGAGGCGTCTGGCCAGCGTGGTGTGGTAGGCCGTAACCCCTTTACAAGGAGAGGCGTCTGGCCAGTGTGGTGTGGTAGGCCGAAACCCCTTTTCAAGGAGAGGCGTCTGGCCAGCGTGGTGTGGTAGGCCGAAACCCCTTTTCATGGAGAGGCGTCTATCCAGCTGTGGATTATTAAAAGTCTACCCAATACATATGACCGTGTCTGAACCATCGTCACTTGAGTATAACAGAACTCGCTGTGGCATAGGGGTTTTCGATCGTTTTGAATCTTTTGTTTTACCTATGTCATTGACTGGAACTGTCATTGTGTGACTTTGTACCATGACAAGTCAAAATATAATAGGTATACTAGACACCTATAAAGTTAAGTGTGTACCCGTTATTAAATAAGTATTGGTCGCCCATTGCTCGATATTCGAACATAATTAATTTTATATATAAAAGTCAATTGCTGTTCGTTTGTCTCGCTAAAACTCGACAGTGAATAGGCCGAATTAGAATAATAAATGGTAGGAAGACTTTGTGTCTCTTGAGGTATATATATATATATATATATAGTTCCTTTTTTATGGAATAAGAGACTAACGAGCAGACATATCGTCTGATTGTAAGCAATTACCGCCGCCCATAGTCACCCTGCAACACCAGAGGCGTCACAAGTGCGTGGCCGGCCTTTAGGGGATGTGGAGGGGGAAGTGTGGTTCTCCCACGGTAAATGTGTACTGGAAAACCAAAAGTTTGATGATCTGTCGGTACGCAATATGGGAAATAATTACGCCCACAGCATCACCTTGACCTGTAAAATTATAGTTTACGTTGAATTTAAAATTACAGACATGAACACGACATACCAGGTTTCTCAATCACATAAAATAACATGCAAATCATCCTTGTGATGACGAGACACTTAATGTACACACGTAGGCTTATAAAGACTCAAGTTCGTAAAATAGATATTTAATTTCTAAATATTTAAACATCAATTTTTTCTACAGATTATTATTTTTCTTTTTAAGAGAACTGGCTGATGGTAGATCAAGCCAACAAGTCTCTGACAAACGTAGTGTAGAGCGCCCTGCGGCACGACGTACCGACGACTTGTAGAAAATGTCTGACAGCAGATGAATGTGGACTGCCCAAGACCGGGAAGGTTGTTGCCGTTTGGGGGAGGTCTTCATTCAGCAGTGGACGGTAATAGGCTAAAGTAAACAGAGGCGCGAAGCCCGTGAAGCACCCGTGTGCAATTTTGAATTTTGTTTTTTTTTATTACTCTAGCGCCCTTTAACAAGCGTAGCGCCCTTCAGTAAGCGCGCAGTTTCATTAAAATTGCCGCGCCCATGTGCACCGCACAGCGCACACCGTGCACTATAATAGCTAAAGACGCTCTTGGAAGTAAGTAAGTATGTAAGAACTGAAAACTGTTTCCGATGTATCTTTCTAATATTTCAAATCGTCGCTATAACAAAGGTTTAGATAATTATAAGTTTTTGATCACAAACTGAATTGAACAATAAGTACCTACAGTCGTTCTTAATTTCCTTCGATAATTATTTTTGTTCTCTTTAAAACCGTTTTACATTCTTCAGCCGTTTCTTTTACAGTATTGTGGTATAAAAATAAAGTAAAAATGTTACTTCGGTACCATTGTTGAAGTGTTGCTGTTGGCCAGTTGATACATCCCTTGTTATATTCTTTGATTCATTAGATTTCATCATCCAAATAACTAGTTTACCCGAGTTAGAGGGCGCTGGCCGTCACGGTTTGCGTTCAACAAATGATTTGGGCGGGAACGATATTTGTCATGAGTGAAAAAATACCGCGAATTACGAATATACGACCTCGGTTCATAGTCGTTATAGATAATTGAACAAAAAAATAATTGGCTAAGTACACATATTTGTCTAACGATCCTGTTGTTGAGCTGTAAATAAATATCTGTTTCTATAACTGAATCTCTTATGTGCTCCGTTCATTGTACTTTGATGAGAGCACAGATCCTGTAGTTGGGCGTACTATTCTACTAATCCTACTACTATTATAAAGGCGAAAGTTTGTAAGTATGGATGTATGTATGTATGGATGTTTGTTACTCTTTCACGTAAAAACTACTGAATGGATTTGAATGAAACTTTACCACAATATAGCTTATACATCAGAATAACACATAGGCTACTATTTATAAAGATATAGCTTCGCCTCGCGGCGTTGCCCGCAGTTATCATCGTACCGCGGGTAGCACCGCGCGGTTCAGCTAGTATATCCTAGAACACAGCACAATCTGACTGTGATCGTATAATAAAGGTACAAGCTGAACCCGCGGTGCTACCCGCGGTACGATGATAACTGCGGGCAACGCCGCGAGGCGAAGCTATATCTTTATAAATAGTAGCCTATGTGTTATTCTGATGTATAAGCTATATTGTGGTAAAGTTTCATTCAAATCCATTCATTAGTTTTTACGTGAAAGAGTAACAAACATCCATACATACATACATCCATACTTACAAACTTTCGCCTTTATAATAGTAGTAGGATATACGTGAAAGTTTGTAAGTATGGATGGATGGATGTTTGTTACTCTTTCACGCAAAAACTACTGATTAGATTTTGATGAAACTTTACAATAATATAGCTTATACATAAGAATAACACATAGGCTACAATTTGTAAAGATATAGCTTCGCCTCGCGGCGTTGCCTGCGGTTATTGTCGTACCGCGGGTGGCACCGCGGGTTCAGCTTGTACCTTTATTATACGATCACAGTCAGATTGTGCTGTGTTCTAGGATGATACTACCAATCTGGCTCATTTAATATCCAATCCTTAAATCGACTCTTACATGGGAAGATTTCTTCTTTGCTAAAACCACTAGGTAACAATAATAACAATAATCTTGTTCGTTCTATTCTTTTGTTATTTTTTTTTTATAACTTTATTGTTTTCTTTTTTATATATTACTAGCTGACCGACGCAACCTCGTTTGCGTCTTTTTTTGCCCGTAGCGAAAAATATTCCCCCGTATAGGGTTGATTTTTTACACCTTGTGTCCGAAAAACACCAATATCTTACGGAACCCTATTTTTTTCCAAAATAAAATATAGCCTATTTTACTCGTGGATAATGTAGCTTTCGAATGGTGAAAGAATTTTTAAAATCTGTCCAATAGTTTTTGAGCCTATTCATTACAAACAAACAAACAAACAAACATACAAACAAAGTTTTCCTCTTTATAATATTAGTATAGATTGTGAACTTATAAGTAGCTATAAAAAGATTCGTTGCTCCGGGAACACTCTGGTGACCATCATAGAGAGATCATCAAACATGTTAGAAGAGAGGATGTTAGATTAAGCTTTACTAAATATTCATCCAGAGTTAGCCCCAGAGGTCAACATACGTAGGTTGTTCCGAAAATTCGCGATGAATACCAAATTCTTTCACTGATGAGCAAAATTTCCGTCGTGTTGATTGGTGCAAATTTATGTTAGAATAGTTCGAGGGAGGAACTTCGCGAAACAAATCCTACATACTTACAACTGACGAAGCATGGATATATAGCTAAGATCCTCTCACGTAGCAGCAATCCACAGAAAGGGTGTTTAAGTTTAAATAGGACGATTTGCCCAGAAAAGTTGTCTGCGGTCGGAGCGTTAATAAAAAATTATATCAATTTCTATCGATGCAATGGACCAGTAGCAATAATTTCGCTAGAAGATCGTAGAACAGTTACTATACTAGTGAATGGTATAGCGAAGCTTGTCTGCCTCAAAATTTCGGGGAGTTGGATAGGGACGTAAGGAGCGGCGTCCGTAGTTTTTTTTTTCAATAAGATAACGCGCCCACTCACACAGCTGCTAGAACTATTGACTATTTGACTATTTCGGAGGTACAAATGTATGTGATTTTTTTTATTTCCTACGGTGAAAAAAATCGAGAAGAGGCCGTCGAATAATTTCGACTCGTTTATTAAATGTTTAGCAAGTTGGTTCACCCGAGTGAATAAGTACATTGGGATTGGAGGGGGATATATTGAAAAGCTGTAAATAAACTTCTTTTATAATCTAACTATTTTTCATTTCACTAACTATTTTTGGAACAACCCATGATATACAATCACCCGACGCCAATAAAAGTAGATTTTTTTATTTATTGAATAGTGGGCAAACGAGCAGACGTATCACCTGATGGTAAGCGATTACCGCCGCCCATGGACACCCGCAACACCAAAAGCGTCATAAGTGCGTTGCCGACCTTTGGGGGATGGGAAAGGGGATGAGGGGAGGGGTTGGGGTATGGGCCTCCGGTATGTGAGTGAGGACTCACTCGGTGAAACACAGCGCAAGTGCTATTTCACACCGGTTTTCTGTGAGGCCGTAGTATCACTCCGGTCGAGCCGACCCATTCATGCCGAAGCATAGCTCTCCCACGGTGTAAATGAAAGATGATGAAGAAATCCATTTGTTTTATAATATGTTCAATATTCCATTGTCTAATAAAGTCTACTTTAGGTACTCGACATATTTGGTGATCACCTGCGACGACCGATATGAGAGTAGATAATAGCTAGAACTTTAATACGAGTATTACTAAATACATACATGTTGTAGATAAGTATCTAACAACCAGACACTTTAAATTCATTCTATCCGGGAATCGAATAATTATAATCACTAATGCCTAGACGATCAGGCCAGTGAGAACATTGACAGCTACAGCTAAAGAGGAAACATAATTTAAAAAAGTAGCGACTCGAAATTCGGTCAAAACATTACGGATTTTTTTCTACAGGTGCTAGTTTAATCTTATTGAAATAATTTGATAACAACGTGTACGCACTGATATGGTTCGTCGGTTAGAAGCACACAATGACGTGTCAGTCGCGGTTCGTTGGTCTTTGATTTAGTTGTGGCTTTTAATTAGTTCGTTTCCCTTGTACTACGGTACTATATTAATGAGAAATAAATAAAATATATATATCAGTAAGAAAAGAGCGGTTTAGGACGAGTTTTTGAGTGTATTTAGTAAGTGTAAAAATTTTCATTGAAATTAAATTTATTCTTTGTTCATCTTTACACACAACGCGTTCTAGTCCCAAATTAAGCAAGCTTGTATTATGGATAAAGACATACACTTGTAAATACATACATAGAAACTCCGAAACAAATATCTGTACAAACATTTGGTCCAACCTGGTAATTGAACTCTACTGGGTCATCAGGGCAGTAATATACACACTCACATACACATAATAAGGTGTTGAAGGGTACTTTGGTTGTCGAAAAATTAATTATCTTCAGCAAGCGGATGATTCCTCTCAAATTTAATGTCCACGAATCCTACTAAACAATATTTTATGACAGCCAATGAGCGATAGGCATTCTACTGGATATTATTACATATACAAATTACAAATTCAGTCTCTCATACACATGAAGCAGTGTATTCATAAGTTATAAGTACAACTATCTGGAACTAGATTAAGCACAACTTATTTTATTGGTTCTAGAATATATTATTGATTAGTTTTTGTAAATAAATAAGTAATAATTTAAATAATTCAAACATCAAACCAAAGAAAGCTTGTATTGTAATAAACCTAGATTTAATGATACAAAAAAAGTATTTTTGATAAGAAAATATTTGAGAAAATTCAAAACCATTATCAATTTATTCATCATTGACACACATAGTTAAAATGCAAAAGCACTTATAAATAATTTTTAAAAATCATAAAATAATGTGTCATATATTGCGTTGCGGAGGTCGTATGCCAGTCGTTCTGATATTCAGGTAAAACCGGTTGAACTAGTAGCCGACCCCAAACACTCTTGGGAATGATAAAGGCTAGGAAGATGATGACAAAATAATTTGTCATATAATAACGTACAAGGAATAATGCAAGGTTACAGTGGAAACACACACCCGTACTTTTAGACAATAGCATTTCCTGTTCCTGCTTCAGAAATTGTGCAGAAGTTATACGTCATCCTCTCGTCATTTTATATTTGGTACACTTATCTTAATAGGAACTCATTATTACTATTTTTTTATTGAAATGGCAATACTGTAAATTAAGAGCTTTATTTATATAAGATACTTTTGTTAAAACTGGTGCGTAACGTTAAAATATAGTTTAAAAAACTAAATTTTAAACTAAACACGCTTACAAAAGTCGGTTACTAACAAACATTTTTTTTTTCATGGATTAGGGGGCAAACGTGCAGACGTATCGCCTGATGGTAAGCGATTACCGCCGCCCATGGACACCCGCAACACCAGAGGCGTTACAAGTGCGTTGCCGGCCTTTGGGGGATGAGGAAGGGGATGGGGGAAGGGGTTGGAGTAGGGCCTCCGGTTTCCTCACTCACTCGGTGAAACACAGCACAGGCGCTGTTTCACACCGGTTTTCTGTGAGGCCGTGATATCACTCCGGTCGAGCCGGCCCATTCATGCCGAAGCGTAGCTCTCCCACGGTAACTCTCTTATATAATATCTCTTATATATATATATATGTATAGCTATTAAAATCGTATCCAATGTTTTTTCTCTTGGATGTTGTGCTTCTGATTATTTATTTTTTGTGTGTGTGCTAATAAATGTATGTTCTTTCTTTCTTTCATAGTTTACACCAGTTCTGCAATTTTAAAAACATGTTCACATTCATTCTACATGTACAACCCATAATGTATCCTCTCCTGAGAGGAGACCCGAGCCCGGCTATGAGCTGGCTTAAGGCCATACGTCCTCACGCACGGCTTTGTAATCTTGCCGTTGGATGTTTTTAAACCGCCCAAAGGCCTTCAACTAAACTTCACGACTGTTATCCTATGATAACAACCGAGAGCGATAATATTGATGTAAATTTTAGTTAGTATCTATGGTCAGTATTTAGACATTTGCATAGGGCTTCTTTCTTTGAAAATTACTGCTGAAAATCATGAACTATCTCTGACTTTGGACTTGTCCCTAATTTTATTTAGGACCCTTGTTTCTGAATTTTTAGACTGATGTTTTGTTGGTAATTATAGTTTTGTTTTCTTTTATAATACCGTCCTATGAAACTAACTGTCCATTGCTGAACAAACGTTTGAATAAAGTCTACGATTTCGTCTTTGGCAGATAAATTTATAAAAACTCGTTATTTCAATATCTTTAAAACTATTTATAGTTGTAGTAGGTCAGTACCTTATACATAATTCGTATCATAAAAATCCAGTATAAAAATAATGCAAAAGTAACGCGGTGAATACAAACGGATTCGACATGAACATGAGTCAAAAAACTCCGCATTCAAGTCAAAAAACTCGCTCAATGGTATTTACTGCTTGATACATATAATATCAGAGTAAATATAGGTAACATAATAATAGAATACAGTAGCCTTCACAGTATACGAACCCGGGCCCTAGGCGGATGGACAAACAAAAAAGTAACATCGGCCATAATTATTATAAGAGGGGGACGCATGCGCGGTGGTCAGTCCGCCATTACGCGTCTGCGTATTCTCCCGCGCTTTCAGGCAACTTTTAAATTATTTTTTTTATTTTATTTAAAAATATGTAAAAGTTTTATTAAGACTAAACATTTTTGAATTTTTTTAATTTTTATCTTTTTTTGTGGAACATTAGTGATATTTAAAACGATGGTATTTTCTAATTTATTATAGTAAAGGTTTTTTGCAATTCAAAATGGAAAGACTTGCAGTTTTGGTAAGTTGCTTTTCAATTCAATTTATGTTTTTAAGGTCGTGCTTTTTTTGTTAGTCTTTTGTAATGACACTTATATCAGATACAGGTAATGGATGATCTTTATTGTCTATGGGTCTATTGTTTTTAATATTTTAAGTATACTGATTCGTTATACACTATGTATTGACAACTATAACTGTCGTTTTTTTTTAACACAGACCTATATTATGTTTGTGTAAGATTACGAAGAGTCTGGATATCATTAGCTCTTGTCTGAAGATTCCTGTCCGTCGTTTTTTTGTTTTGTTTTAGCTCATGGGACAGTAGGTAGGACAGAAAGTAAGGACCACGTAAACTGGTTTTGCATGCTTGTTTCATTACCCATCAACTATTATTATATTGAAATTTAAAATGTTATGTGCATTGTAATTTAATATCTAAGATATTAAAAATATATATCGACCATATTTAGCGATCAAAAACCACCTATTGGCAGTTAAATGAGAATCGCTGTGCCATAGTATATTAGTAGTACTACTAGTCTACAATATAAAAATATAGACACTCTTAGCGGCAAAAACCCGCCAATTATTAGTTAAACCGCTAGAATATTCTTCCGCAGCATAAAACCCGCATAGATTGTGCAGAACACTGTCTTTCTGTCCTGAGTTTGGTGACGGCGGCAAAAGCTTGCAAGAGATCATTGTATCTTTCTCCGCCCTATGCGTTTGCTGTGGACAGAGAGAGTCTAAGTTCGTTATCTTTCTTCCATACCACTGCCTTGTTTGAGTACGAGTACGTAATTTTACCGTAAAATATTTAACTCACGCTTTGGTACGCCGAAGGTAGAACTATAGCCCGGAGTTAGATACTATTTGGAGCACTGACTACTGCAAAAACATTAGCACTAGCTTTTTTTGTTTACGGGGTTGAAAATCCATTTGCATCTCCTCTCTCCAGAGATTTAGGAGCCAGGAGTATGCGCTGATTACACTAAAAACCACCCTGACGGCTGGGCCCTGACGCCTTACTCGAGGAGGACTCGGATCATGTGAATTTAAGATCCTCCACGAATCGACGTCGTGCTTGGAAAAACACTTACTATTATCAGTGTTAGTTAGTCTGAGTATTCCGTCAGTTATAAATATTCGTTCTTTTTTGTTTTTGTATGGAGTGACAGAATAGTGTTTCCCGAAATATAATAAACTACTAAATACCTATGGTTTTAGAAAATATTTTATAAAATGAAAGTTTATGAGTAGGCCAGGCTGAGTATTCCATACGTTAAGAGCATTCTGCCATGTAGGCAATAAAACGAATGGGCACACCGCTATTGTTTCGATAAATTTGTGTTTTGATATTTGTATGTACCTCTTACATATCAGTTATGCGCTAAACCAGATTTATTTTCCAAGTATGGCTCCTCCATTGCCAAATATTATCATTTAGATTATTGTTTAGTGTTTAGAAGTTCCTAACGGTCGTCATCTCCTCTTTCCACCAGGTGACCCGTTTGTTCGTTTGCCCGCTCTGTCTAATTCATCATCATCACCATCCAGCCGACGAATATCACTCCTGGACATAGGCTTCTTCCAAATCATCCCGCAACAACCACTCCTGTCCAGCCCACATACATATCTGGTCAAAATACAGGAAATCTCTTGTTATTCTCCTGCAAAGTATTTTTTTATGTATAGACCTGCCAAAGTGACTCTATTCTCTCTCAGCCTAATGCCGTCCATTGCTGAACGAAGGCTTCCCTCAAAGAGAGCCAACCATCCATCCGTTCCCAGCCATTATCAGCGTTAGGAATCTATACTAATAATAAAGCTGAAGAGTTTGTTTGTTTGAACGCGCTAATCTCAGGAACCGCTGGTACGATTCGAAAAATTCTTTCGGTGTTGGATATTCCATTTATCGAGGAAGGCTATAGGTTATATATCATTACGCTACTACTAATAGGAGCGGAGCAACAATGAAAAATATTTCAAAAAACGGGGGAACATTTTCACGCTACGGGCAATATAAGACGCAAACGAGGTTGCGTGGGTCAGCTAGTAAAATATAAAATCATGCAGAGTAGAGTCAGATGTTAATCGAAACCGTACATACCATATGAGTTCATTTAAAAGCCTGTTAATTTAAATTTACAAACAGTCGTTTTAATTTCATTTATTTCTATAGATTAGGCGTGTTTTGTACTTACAACTACAATTTTATTATTTAAAAAATGTCATAACATTTTGAGACATTTCTTTCAAAGTCACATACGCGTGTCGTGTCATAAATTTACACAATGCGCCACTTTTGTCTCATCGACCATGGGCGGCCATAATTATAAAGCGATTATACAACGGATGTCCAGAGACAATGTGCGCAAAGTCACTGGTTAAGTGACTAATTTGTGTGTTTTGCATTATATCATTTGTTTTATAAGTCCTAGTTCACACGGCGTTTATGGTTTTCGTTAGTAGGCCTTTGGAACAAGAATTTGAACCATGATGGTACACAAATAATTATTTAAGCCGAATTTTTTTATTTATTTCATTATTCCTCATTATGTGCGATTGGTTGGTATGATATTTAGCTGCTTCCAATAAAAGTTTTTCTTGAAAATTAAATCTTAAATATATAAACCTGAAGAAGGTTGTTTGTTTTGTAGAACGCTCTAATCTCAGAAGCTACTCCTCCGATTAGAAAAAATATTTAAGCATTAGACTGCCCAGTTATCGACAAAGGCTATGACATCACGCTACGACCAAAAAGAGCGGCGTAACAATGAAATATATTACAAAACCGGGGGAAAATTATTTCTCTTGAGAGTTTTCACTGCATGTGCTGCGTATATGGTTAAATTTTCACAAAAATTATGTATGAAAGAATTGTTCCATATTCAAAATTTAAACAAAAACCCGCAACATGAAATTTCTACCTATTAAGATTGGCTTGCTAGAACTTTTTTATGGTAAATTTATTCACACAACGGGTAATAGGAGATGAGGTTGCATGGGTCAGTTAGTATATGATACTTCTAATGAGAGGCCTACATACGCGCAGCCGGTGGAATGCTGGAAGGTCTCATGTAGGAAGGTTCCCGTGGGAGAGCCACGCTTCGGCATGAATGGGCCGGCTCGACCGGAGTGATACCACGGCCTCGCAGAAAACCAGTGTGAAATAGCGCTTGCGCTGTGTTTCACCGAGTGAGTGAGGATACCGGAGGCCCATACCCCATCCCCTCCCCCATTCCCTCTCCCCATCCCCCAAAAGTCGGCAATACAATTGTGACGCTTTTGGGGGGTGACGCTTGCGGGTGTCCATGGGCGGCGGTAATCGCTTACTTGCTTAAGGTGATGCGTCTGCTCGTTTGCCCCCTATTCAATAAAAACAAAAAGGTGGGTGATGGTTGTAATGACAATACATACATAATATACCGTGGTACGACCGGAGAATTAAATACACATGGCCACTTACTACACATTAAAAATGAAGCGTTGAAGGGCATTTTCACTAAAGACCGTCAATAGATATTATCAAATATCACATAATGAATATTCAGTAATCATATTACGGCATTATATCACATCAAAACAATGGCAAATTAGGTTAAAACCTTGATTTTGGACATTTTAGTTTTGTTACAACTGCATGTAAACCATACCATTGTCTTTAAAGGTCAATTGTGTGGACGACAGTTTAATGGGACAGTAATATATGCATGTACATGCTAAAAATAATAATAGTACTTTATTTCTAGGTTTAGGTTTAAAGAATTTATTCTCATAAAGACACATAAGTCACTTACATGAGAACTTATTTTAACTTAAAGATAATATTTTTATACAATGGTCGTGTAAGGACATCTTAATACTAAAATATGTTGCAACAAATATTTATGTGAATAGCGAGTGATTGCTTATTAAATAATGTGTTAGTCTTGATTTAAATAGGCTTAATATGCTAACATGTCTTATATGTGAGGGTAGACTGTTATAATGTTGAACACCTTCAAAAGTAATGTTTTTTTTTCCATAATTGGTTCTTATTTTTTTTGGCAATACAATTAAACTCCTCGACGAGTGTTACGGTTACTTATTTGAGATTTGAGAATAAATGATAGATTTGTGTGAATAGTTTTATTTAGAATTTTTTTGATTAAAATACAGGTGCTGTACATGTAAAGTTGATTGATATTCATAATTTTAGTTTTTTCATAAACATTGCAGGTTGGTGTTAAATACGGTAGTTGAAATAATATTTTTATGATTTTATTTTGTTTTCTTTGTAATTGCTGAAGATTCGTTTTTGGACTGCTCCCCCAAATCTCAATTAGATATAATAAATGAGGTTTTACCAATGAATTATAAATATTTAATCTTAATTTACGCGGAATGCACTTACCTAGGGATCGTATGGGGCTTAAGAGTGATGATTTCTCCTCACAATGGTACACTTACAACTAGTAATTTTACAAAATTTTGTTTAGAAATGTGAGGAGCTGGTGTCTGTGATAGGCATATAATGTCTGTGTTACAAATTACCAGGTCCTCACCCCACGAACTAACAGTTACGTTTTTGACAGTGTGTTTAAACAGTCGATTCTATTCTACTGAGCACATATATTGAGGGAATGAGTAACATGAGGGAGAGCTACGCTTGTCATGAATGGGTCGGCTCGACCGGAGTGATACCACGGCCTCACAGAAAACCGGTGTGAAACAGCGCCTGCGCTGTGTTTCATCGAGTGAGTGAGGAAACCGGAGGCCCTACCCCAACCCCTTCCCCCATCCACTTCCTCATCCCCCAAAAGTCGGCAACGCACTTGTAACGCCTCTGGTGTTGCGGGTGTCCATGGGCGGCGGTAATCGCTTACCATCAGGCGATACGTCTGCTCGTTTGCCCCATATTCCATAAAAAAAAAAACAAAAATATGTTATAAGTATATGTTAGTCAGTTAGTGACTCTGTGTCTTAACATTAAGACTTCCTGTAGTATCTGTTCCTACATGTGAGGGTTTAGGAGTTATGACAGCACGCATCGTGTAACCATAAACAACAAGAAACATATGTAGCTGAACTTAATACTCCTCGAGAAAAATCCCTGATATAATATAATACTTCAACGAGTATTTTATACAAGGTACTGAGATCAAAGGTCTGTACTAGTATAAAGAAGCTGTAATTATATCTGTAGATTATAAACAATTATATGGCCTAAGAAAAACAAATAAATTACTTTGAAAATGTTCATCGTTGATCCATAATAATATTATAAATTCAGAAGTAACTTCGTATGTTTATCTGTCTGTTTGTCTGTTACGCTTTCACGGTTAAATCGCCGGACCGATTTCGATGAAACTTGGCATGGTAATACATTTTTTTTTATATTTCGCACATGTTACACACAACGCCATCTAGTCCCAAGTTAAGCAGAGCTTGTGTTATGGGTACTAGACAACTGATATAAATACATAAATACTTTATTTTTGTAAATACATACATATTATACATAGAAAATACCCAAACTCCGAAACAAATATTTGTAGATCATACAAACATTTGGTCCGACTTGGGAATCGAACCCGACACCTCAAGAACAGCAGTCGCATACGCTACCACTGCGCCACAGAGGCTGTTTGATTCTTGTGTAAGGACATAGGACTGCATACTCCTTACGACATACACGCAGTTGTAGCCACGGGTAAAAACCATTAATTTAATAAAGTAAAAGAAGATATCACACCGAAATAAAAATTATTCATTCATATGTATGACTTAACAAAAATTATCTATTACGGATCAGTCAATATTACTCTACGCTAATTGTGCGAAGTTGAATTGTTTTATAATTTTTTGTCCAGCATCTAGTTCCGTGTATACAACGATAATTGCGAAAAAGTCCATGCCATTAACTTAATGTAAATATGTCTGTATACAGGTTTAAATAACAGTCAAGGTTGTCAATATCCTTGAAAACAAAGATTCCTGAAACGGATATAATAATAATAATAAATTCTTAATTGCAGCAAATTACATTCAACAATTTATTATAAGCCCTGATTCTCAAACTAGCGTGAGCTGTATGTTGGGAGCCAGTATCATTTCAAGTATAAATTACATAGATAGTTTAAGTTTGTTGCAAAGTGGTCTAAGTACAAGCAGTACAGCCGTACAATAGATCTAGCATTAACAACATAATATTTATTTATTTTTATAAGTAGGTAAGCGATTACCGCCGCCCATGAACACCCGCAACACCAGAGGCGTCACAAGTGCGTTGCCGACCTTTGAGGGATGGGAAGGGGGATGGAGGGAGGGGTTGGGGTATGGGCCTCCGTTATCCTCACTCACTCGGTGAAACACAGCGCAAGCGCTATTTCACACCGGTTTTCTGTGAGGCCGTGGTATCACTCCGGCTCTCCCACGAAGGAGATACTTCTGAGTGATATACATAGTATTTTGTACTAGATAAAAAGAAGCTGTAATTATACGAGTATCTGTAGTTTTGTTTAATTATAGTTTATATGTGTTATTCCTAAGCTCCGAATTCCTGGTAAATGCAGGCTCGAATTTGTATGCGACTCTAAGAAAATCTAGCTTTTGTTGGCACTTTTCAAGGAAATCCGTATAAGCAATATCGCTTTGCTAACTTTGCCATTCCATTTTCTCAATTAATTTTCTCATGTAATTTGTAAATTGATTCATTCTACTGTTTTAACTTATCATCATTATCAACAGCCTTTAGTCCACTGCTGGACATAGGCTTTTTCTTCCAAAGAAGGTTTTAGTCTTCTATACCACACTGGCCATATCGATTTGTGTATCAAGGTTTCTTAATGCCCGGTTCCTATATTTAACGAATCGTAATCGTGTAAAATTTTTCTACAACCGACTACGAGTCGCAAATACCGTTCCTCAATTTATTTTTTATAGGAACGATTTTAGCTTACGTCCCGTATAATATACTACTATTCGTACATAGAACGGATCGTTTTTCAAATATAGGAACTGGGCATCAGTTTTTGCCGTGATGTTTTTCTGCTTAGATTGCTGCCTTACCCGCCACTTACAATACCTATCTGATGAATATGTATAGTGAAACTCTGTATTTATAATCCGTTATCATCACATGAAGAGATTCTCGCTTTTTCTATATTTTTATACTAGCTGACCCACGCAACTTCGTTTGCGTCTTCAATTGCCCGTAGCGTGAACATTTTACCCCGTTTTTGAAACATTCTTCATTGGTGCTCCGCTCCTATTGGTATTAGCGTGATGATATATAGCTTATAGCCTCCCTCGATAAATGGACTATCCAACACTGAAAGAATTTTTCAAATCGGACCAGCGATTCCTGGAATTAGTGCGTTCAAACAAACAAACTCTCAGCTTTATTCTTCTTCTTTTGATGAAATGGCAACCAGTCGGATCACTCGGATCAGCTATTTCTTATAATGTCAAGTACTTATAGTCTTCAATTATAAGTCTTCGAGTCTTCAAGTCTTCGTCGTGATGAAATTAATGATAAAAAAAATATATAAAATGTGTATGACATGAAATGGGGACCGTCTTCCGAAAAAATAAAAAACGATCTCTTCAGCTTTATTATTATAAATTTGTAGTTGCCAAATTGTAAGCGTTTAATAAGTCGATTCTTATTTATATGGGAAAATAAACATGCGTGTAGACTGTGTAGATATATATTATGAAGGATATTATTATGTTGTATACACAAATTAATTTAATATACACCTTAATGCAGATATTTTTCGAAATGATTCAAACAAGAAATTTATATCGGCTTCAGAGTTCATAAACCCTTCAAATATATTTCGACACCGTTACTTAAAATAGACAAGAGCTAAATAAATTCAAACGAAAAAACCTTTCCGTATTTAATGCTTCAGTCGAGTTAAAAAAATACCTTATTTAATTCGGGGTTATATAACTTAAATCATATTTGTATAGTACCATAAAACTTTAAATTATTAAATCAACTCGTATATTTTGATCACGTATATTTAAAGTTTACATAAGATTTAAAATATTTACCTGTATTTTTTTTTCATTCGTAATTTATTTATTTATTTATTTATTTATACAAACTTCCTGCAAACATATTGCACAAGGCGGACTTAATGCCACAGGCATTTTCTTCCAGTCAAACCTTTGGGTGTTGCAAGACTGTGTTTGGCAGGCGTAACTTAATAATAAGATAGATTTAATTCATCATTCATTGTATTTTTATATAAATTAGTTCACTTTTGCTTTCAGATTTTCCTGACATGCTACTTCGCCAGCATCCAATATACCTCAGCGGAAGAACTACAGCAGTCAAAAGATACAATTTTAACTGCAGTTCTAAAACCTAGCAATGGTAAAGATAAACTAACGCGACAAAGTAGAAGTTATTATGACTACAGATATGGTGTACCACGACCTTTATATGATAGACTAGACTATGCTCGACTAGAATACGACAGACCCAGGTGTGGTAGATGCGATGAAAGATACGACAGAGGCAGGGATGACAGAGATGACGATTATGACCGTAGAGATAGATACGACGATGACAGAAGAGGGCATAGACCAACACAGGGCAATAGGCATGACAACAAAAAGAACTATGACCGGGATAGAGACAGTGATGAAGACAGATATTCTGATAGAAAAGGAAAAAATAATAGTACAGAGGATGATACAGGTGATAAAAATTTTAACGATGATAAAGACAACAAAGCTAGTGGCAGTAGACGTGGCAGCGATCGTGATAGAGATCGTGACAGGGATAGTGACAGAAGAAGAGGAGGAGATAGAGATAGAGATAGAGATCGATACGACGATAGAGATCGTTATAGACCTGACTACTATGATAGATTCTTAAGAGATCCATACAGAGAAAGGGACTATTACGATCGGGATGATTATTATAGAGAAAGGAGACCGATTTACGATAGATATTCTGGGGGCTATGATGATGGGTACAGCAGATATGACGGCTATGGATATCCGGGGTATAGAAAACCCAGTTATCCTGATAAGGGATATGATGACGGCTATGGAGGATACGGTCCGGGTGTAGGCAGAGGACCGCATGACAGGTAAGAGAAGTGATTTATGTAAATGTTTCTTCTTTATTGTATGTCATAGACTGCCTCGGTGGCGCAGTGGTAGTGAATGCGACTGCTGCGCTTGAGGTCTCGGGTTCAAATCCTGGGTTGGACCAAATGTTTGTGTAATCTACAAATATTTGTTTCGGAGTTTGGGTGTTTTCTATGTATATTATGTATGTATTTACAAAAAAAAAGTATGTATATATGTATGTATAATGTATATATGTATGTATTTATATCAGTTGTCTAATACCCATAACACAAGCTCTGCTTAGCTTGGGACTAGATGGCGTTGTGTGTTAGATGTCCGAAAATATTTATTATTTATTATTATTATATAGTTTATTGTTTTTCAGTTAAAGTGAGTTCTGTGCATTACTGTTAAATGCAAGATGGATTTACACATCGTAAATGTCTTTCAAATGTTTTGCTTATTGGTTTTTAATCACATTAAAAAATTCAAATGTTCTAATTTATGTTTCTGCGGTTTAAATCTTTTATTAAAATATAAAAAAAATATTTGAGTAGAGCTGTATGATTCTCACCACTGTTTGGTGTAATAGTAGCAGCGATAGCTAGTATGTTAACAATTGTAATGTAATAAGTACAAGTACATACAAGAGTGTCACAGAGTTCGTTCACACATGACGACAACAATACATTGACCGTTAATTTAAATTATATCGAACGTATTCACGCTTTCACCTAAAAATTTAAAATGGCAACTCGAATCAGGACATAACGGTTACCGAAATTGCAAACGTGGATTCAATTTCCGCTAGTGCCATGGCGAATGGGATATTTTCTTTTTTATTGTGAAATTAAATGAGAACTTTTTTTACTTGGCTGGTATATGTATGACCGTCTTTGTATCGCAGTCTTGGCATAAAAAAACTTAAGATTTTGGAGAAACATTTGACAGGCGTTACTAATTCCACAATCAAATCAATCTGCTTAAAATATTTGCAACTTAGATAGCAGTCTGTACAGATAATTTGAATCCAGTATTTTAAGGACTAGGCAAAATATTTAAAAAAATAGCTTTTCAAAAATATTAAAAGAGTTGGTAGTGAAAATAAATTATTATTATTAAATAAAGGGACTCAATAAACAGTGTCTAGTATAGAATCACCATCTGGAAAGTTTCAATATGTTCTACAGTATAAAAATAAAAAACGGTAGATGGGTAAGAAGGTACAATCAGGTGGCCTTATTGAATTTGTTCTTGTGGTGGTTGGCCAGAATTTGAAGTTCTGATATTAAAGAATTACCTGTACATCTAAATTTAAAATGTTTTAGAGATTATTCGTATTTTCTGTGAATCAAACGAATTTGTTAAATTGGCTTCATAGAACTTTTTCTTTGATAAATTACTAGCTGTACCCCGTGTTGCTACCTGCGGTACGACAATAACCTCGGGTAACGCCGCAGGGCAAAGCCAGTATCTTTGTAACCTATGTGCTATTCTGATGTATAAGCAACATTATTGTAAAGTTCCATCAATATCCATTCAGTAGTTTTTTCTTGGAAGAGCAGAAACATGCTCACTTGTATACTTCAAATTTTCGCGTTTATAATATTAGTAGGATGATTGAATGTAAATAAATTATATATTTTAGTGCTTTGGAGAAAGTGAATCTGTAGGCGATACGTCTGCTCGTTTGCCCCCTATATAATAATAATAATAAAAAAAAAGAAACAAAAAAAGGATCTTTGTGTATATTATTATGAGGCATATTTTGACTCAATTTTTTTGCTAAGACTGCGGAAGTTGAATTAGTTACGCGAATCAAACCAGCATTACAATACGAATAGAAGTTTTTTTTGCCGTAATAACACCGCTCACATTGTTTACAATAATGTCGGCGCATTAGAACTCCCATACAATTATCCAATTTGCAGAATAATCACATGTTTCGCACCTCAGAACGTAACTGTACAACACATACTGTTATAGAACCACATTCATTAAATGAATAAGATTACCCGCATACCAACCATCTGATTCGTGGTTGTCAAAACGTTGAATGATTATTTGTAGAGCTCACGAAACTTGATGAAAATCTTCCATTATTTAGACAAATGTATTGTTAAAACTACGTATACAGAATTAGAGTACTTACATTCTTGCTGGTTGGCTTTTTATAAAAACACAAAGAAGTAGACTTAGCAATAGACGAGAGAGACTATTCCATAAAAAAAGATTAGTAATAATAGTTTAAACTGCCTCGGTGACGTAGTGGGTAGAATTCCCGGATCGGACCAAATGTTTGTATGATCTGCAAATATTTGTTTCGGAGTTTGGATGTTTTCTATGTAAAACATGTATGTACTTACGAAAAAAAAAGTATATATTTAATAACACAAGCTCTGCTTAGCTTGGAATTAATTATGTGTATATCCGAAATATTTAGGAAAAAAGTATTTAAGATTTAAGTAAATATCTCCCGGGGGACATCGTCTGTGTAAAGTCTTAAAAGTCTTCGCGTAGTCGAGTTATAAGATTTTAAACGTTTTCTTGTTTATTTAAGATTTGATACGTCAAGGAAATACCGTAATTATCTAATATTACTTCATATTACATTATACAAACGTCATTTACGTTCACTCTTAATTCAGGAAGTTGTATATCATGCATATTTTTTCTATCGCCATATTGTTTTACCGTTGGCTGATCACGGCAGGCGGTTACTGACCGATCATTTCCTTCATGTTTCATTTTAAAACGGAGGTCGGGTCAATTTTTCATCATCATTTCATAAACTTGCATGAATAACATTATAAGCAAAGCATTGTTCACATTTCAACAAAAGTACTCAGTATTGTAGTAGTAAAATCTTTAGAGGTAGCAGTTTTACATTCACTGTTGTTGAAAATTACACTTGATATTGAAGATTCTACCAGTAGAATGAGGAGACAATAGAGTAACAAAAAGTTTTTATTGTCCCGTTTTTTTGAGATAGGTGATAGACGAACTGACGATCTGAGAAAGGTAGCTGGCAAGAATTAGATATGTAAGGCAGGAGGCAGAGACTGCGAGGGACTGATAGAGAAAGCCTCAGCCGTTAACTGCAATAGATTGATTAATTAGTTATTTTCGTTTGAAGGAGCAATTGATAAGGAAAAATAATGTACACCAATTGGAATTAATTCTAGTTATTAAGCAATCAGGTTTGATTATTAAAGAGGAAACTTTTTATAAAACTGTTTAAGGTATTCTTTTTTTTATTAGATTGACACAGAATGAAGTCTTATTTTAGAAGTTTTAGACAGAAACAGTTATATATTTTAGTATAAAAGATATGCAAAGCATAACATGTTAGTTTCAGGCCCTGGGACGAGACGTATCGAGGGCAGGCTGGGTGGGATGATGGAGGCAGAGGATACTTCTTTGCATCAGGCCGTCCTGACGCTGCTGCAGCCCCGGGGTGGGGACGACCTGAGTACTCCAGGTTAATAAACCTGTTCTGGTCTCATTTTAAAGCATGATAATTAATAATATTCTTTAACCAATAACACAATGCTACAATATTAATTCAATACAGCTATAGACTCATCTAGGGAAGAATTACTGGATTCATGGATAAATAGTCGAAATGTGGCACAGTAAATGCATTTATACTATTAAATACATTTATTACAATAAAACGTAACTCACATAAACTTCATCCCCATTTATTTTCATCCTACCTTTAGCCTTTAGTCTTACAGCTATGAGTAATCTGCTTCCATTTTTATTGGTCACTCGACATCCTGTTTCACTCATTTCTTCATTCATTACGATATGATTTTGTCTTTTACTATAATGGCTGAATGGCCGCCTGACGTAAATTTACATTAATACGTATTATTTCTAAGTTACTCTGGAATAGTATTAATAGCTTTTTTTTGTACCATGTTCTGGAGAACGATGATCTAAACACTAAGTTTTTATCTTTATTAATTTAGAGGCTTTTATTATTAAGTAATATGTTAGCCCCATCGTGGCTTATTCTATGATACTAACTACCTTGGAGACAGAGGAAGTCGATGTTGTGCAAATATCTCAAATAAGTCTAACGCCGGATTTGTATTAGGATTACTTAAGATAGTAATGAAAAGTCCTACATCGTACACATTAAAGTTATATTTGCACATCAACGAGTGCCTTTGGTTTTGATATTTGACACAACCAACTAGCAATTGTTGAACATCATCAAGGATTTCGCAAGTTTCACAATTTGGTGTATCAACTTTTTTCATGAGATGTCCAAACTTGCAAGCTAAACACTAAGTTAGAGTATGCTGTTTAGAAAAATGTGAGGTTCAGTACTGAACATACATACTGATATGGTTATATAATTGAGGTCTTAAAAACCATTAGTTTTTTAAAACCTTAGTTATCAATTGATCAGGTGATTCTTTGTTATTTTTTATATAGGGTCAAACGAGCAGACGTATCGCCTGATGGTAAGCGATTACCGCCGCCCATGGACACCCGCAACACCAGAGGCGTCACAAGTGCGTTGCCGGCCTTTTAGGAAAGAGTACGCTCTTTTCTTGAAGGTTTGAAGGTCGTATTGGTCCGGGAACACCGCAGGCGACAGCTCATTCTACAGTTTTGCTATGCGTGGCAGAAAATTTCGGGAAAATCGCACAGTGTCTGTGTTTTGCCTACGTGTTATTTCAGTTGTGTCAATTTGTTCTACTTAAAATTATCGTTTCAGACCACAAGAAGCTAGTTGGCAAAACTTAGGTTACTCAAGCGGGTATGCAAGTGGATATCGAGATCCATACTCCGGGTATGGACAATCCAGCTCAGGTTATGGACCAAGTGGATATGGAGGCGTGAATAGTGGAAGTGCCGGGGCATATGCCCAGAGCGGTTATGCTCAGGGTAGTGGGGGGTATGGACAAAATGTGGGATATGGAGGCAGCAGTGGTTATGGAGGAGGATATGGACAGAGCAGTGGGTGGCAGAGTGTTGGTGAACGAAGACCTTATAGAGATGAAAGGTGAGATATTATCTAATCATGCTTCGTTAATTCTTTAGTTACCAATTTCACTAAGTAGCTTAAGTTACTTAATTATAAGGGAGTCACTGCTCACGGGCCGGATAAATATTCCTGTTGCAGGGAACTATAAAAACGTTAACAAAACGGGTACAAAAAACACCCAGACTTGGAACAACAATTTGTATTACATCTATACTAATATTGTAAAGCTGAAGAGTTTGTTTGTTTGTTTGTTTGAACGCGCTACCCTACTGAATGGATTTTGGTGAAACTTTACAATAATTTAGCTTATACATTAGAATAACATATAGGCTACAATTTATAAAGATACTAGCTTCGTCTTGCAGCATTGCCCGCACCGTGCCGTAGCACCGCGGGGTTCAGCTAGTCTTTTATAAAATAACTAGCTGACCCACGCAACCTCGTTTGCGTCTTCTATTGCCCGTAGCGTGAAAATATTCCCCCCGTTTTTGAAAAATTCTTCATTGGTGCTCCGCTCCTATAAGTATTAGCGTATTATTAGTATTATCCTATAACGGTTCAAACAAACAAACTCTTCAGCTTTTTTAATATTGGTATTCTTTTATAAAATAACAAATAAATTATTCACATCTTTTTAAACGTGTCTTTCCATTACCCAGCGGAGTAAAGAACCTGGAGAACAAAGAGAAGTACAACCAATCCCGCAACCAGAACAAGTATCAAACAAGCAACTACGGCCAGAGCTCGTACCCTCAGGTCTTCCAGAGCAGCAGCACCACTCCTGGCACCAGCTACCTCTTCGAAAGAGATGATGTACAGCCGACTGTTAAAGTAGACGATCAGACTACTAACAAGTCTTCTTAATTTCTTTTAGTTTTTCACGGTGCACTTAATTTTCTTTTGATAATTGATAGAGTTCATTATGGACCATGGAATTGTTCAGACATTTAGATCCACTGATCATTTGTTATGATTAGAAAGTTCAGAAAAAAAATCTTGTCAATAACACTTTGTATGATCCACAAATTGTTGTTCTAAGTCAGGGTGATCTTTGTGTCCGTTTCATGTATGTTTGTAAAGTCTCGACACAGGAATTATTCCTAGTGCGGGAGTGTCTTTTTAAAAAATTAAAAAAATTAAATGTGTAGAACTTTTTTTACGAGATATTTACCTGAACGTATCAGAAAGAAGGTTATGTTCATTGCGTGAATGTTTGTATGTTTCTTTGTCACACTCTGTAATATAAACGATTGCATCAATTGTAGGCAATTTTGTAATTCTCTTAATAAATGAATAACTAAATAAATTAAAACAAATAAAAATCGTACATTTTGTCTTTGAAGATGCCGTTATATTCGCTAAAATTGAACGCACTTATAAAAACACATCTTTGTAAATTTCTGGTACTTCAAAGAACATTTGCTGTAAAGTATATTGGGCCTTTTACTTATGTTATGACTGTATTAAGTAAGCATTTCAAAAACATATTTTGTTCTACATTTTTATTGTTATTTTATTTATTAACTTTATGCCCAAAATGTACAATGGCGGACTTAATGCCAAAGGCATTCTCTACCAGTCCACCGTTGGGTGGTGCGGGAATGAGTGAGATGGTGCACAACACTTTATGAAAAAAACAATGAAATATAATTTAATAATGAAATTACATTTTGCCAACAGTCTACGTACACCAAGAATCAATCGTCCTACAATCTTAAGAACACATAACTTATTGTCAGATTGTATTAACCTTAGACCTGACATGACTCTATTTAAGTTAAATTAGCGAATACTGCGTGTGAGATATTCCCACAATATTATGTGTTAAGTTAAAGTAATTAATGTATGTAATAAACGTAATTTTAAATTAGTCGTATATTTTTTTCCAAATAATCTCTACTTGTTTTGATTAAGCTTATTTTCAATTGGTCTGTGTGAGAATACAATATCTGAATAACAGAATTTTATTAAAGTGCTTTTGTGCGTTGACGATCGCATAATTATAACATTGGCCTTAAGTTTAGACAAATAACGATTCGGCTCAGAAAAAACAAAAAGTTAAATCACTTTGATCCATTCAGTAGATTATATGTATTAAAATACGTGTGGTCATGGATTAAGAATGGACGGAGTATCACTCTATTAGAACTGTGGGTGCCGTAAGAAGGGACTAAGGGAGCAAATTACAATTACAACAGCATTGCAAAGAGAAGAAAAGCTTAAAAAACACCATTTACCTAGCTCCCTAGACGCATGAGAATGTCTACTGAACTATTATAAAGTAACCATCCTCCAACTAAAAATAATGAGTGATTGCTTGTTGGTTTTCATTTTAATATTTTGTCTTATTGAATGAATTCATAAAGTCGACTTTTAATTTAAAAAAAATATTTCGTACAACCTTTTCAGTCTCACCAGAATTAGGGGCGCTTTTGTACTCCAGTGATCTTACTTACTTATTGAAAAGTACTATGAGAACTGTTTATAGTGGTTTTCAATGAGGTTTTGATGTAACTCCGGTCGAGGTGGTCTACAAAGGAACTACTAAAAGCTGCAAAAGAGCTGGGTGGTCCCCAGGCCCAACCCAGTGTCCCGCCTGATATGGCAGGTGGTGAACTAATTGGATTGGGCGTAGACCTGGAGAACTAAACCCGAGCTAGAATCTACGAGAAACATCATGAGGATAATTTACAACTTATTGCTATTGTTATTAATAATAATAAATGAATGATACTGTTTTGCACAGATCAAAAAGGATATGGCTATAAAAAGAGTTAACAGTGTAATGAAGACAGATAGTATAGAATAGAAAAATAAAATATATTGCGCCGACCCGCCGACCTCAGATAAAATTGGGATAAGGGTAGGAGGAAAATGATGACAACTGTTAATGATTGACTTTAATGAATACAAAACTTTATTTGCTTAAGGATTGGGCAGAAATACCAATTTTTTCTTAACTTAAGTGCCATCTAGTGTAAAACTCTGAAACTAATACATTTAAGTTCTCCAGTAACTATCGTATCTTGTAAATAATAAGATTATCGTATAGATGGCGCTGATTTCTAATGTTTCATAATGATAATATATGGCAGAATGGCTAACTAGTAAATCTCTGAATAAATAAGAACAAACATTAAAGAAAAACTTTAGTTTAAGTGTCCAGAGCCAAAGTTTTTTAACCTTGTATGTACACCTCTTAAAAACGGCAGTTCAGATAGTGCATTTCACTACTATTGTAAACCAACAGATTTATGATTATTTATTGCATATTCCTGATACCGATTTCTGTAGAAAACTAGGTAGGTACCTACTTTACCGCACATAATATATACATGCTATCATTCAAATAACCTGATATTCATTACAATGATGAAACATAATTGCAATTGAACTAAATTATTCATATCTCATTTTTTATCGTTTTAGCGCCATTGATGTATTTATTGCATTTTATCGCGATTGGCAATTGGCTAATATAATTGCCTTTTTATTAAACAATACTAAAATAATATAGCTCGAGAATGTGTTATTAGGCTGAACAATCTTTGAAAATAATAAATTTTAAAAATAAAGTCGACTTTAAAAAAATATAATGAAAGACAGTTTAAGGAAAGTATAACTAAGCTTTTAGTTTTGATTATGAGATGTATACAGTCACATAGATTAATGGATTCAAAATTCAATGAGTTTCTTTGTCAGTATTCTTCTCATAAGGTCCTACGTACTTTGAAAAATGGAAGTTATAGATCGACAGAAGCTGGCAGTAGATTTTGGTGTTTTCACCATATTTACCTTAACAATCCAGTACATGCTGTGACGTTTGTCTGACTGTCTAGCTTCGATTAAACATTCATAAATGTCACTTATTGTCTTAATTGTATAAATGATTTTGATTTGATTGTGGCCAATAGTGGTGTCCATATGAGGCATATTTCAATGTCTTTTAAACAATCATAACTTGCTCTTTGAATAAAATCAGACAAAATATTAAGTGTTTTATTGATTAAGTCTAGGAACATTAAGAAGATATTGGCAATAGATCTATATCGGAATCATAGCTCGCATGCCTATTGATGCAGTAGAGACGGTGAGACTTATGTATTTCATTTGTCAGTTGGAAAGATTCCACGCTAGTAATATATTATATATTCTAACAGTGATCTTTGTTATTCACGATCTCATCAATGTTATGATCAAAACACAATTATGAAAAGAAAGATTTATTATATAAAATTACATCTAGATCACGGTTCATTGATATTTGAAGCGACTGACAATTTCACGTGTTTTTAATACTTAAAAAATCATAACACCATCTGCAACAGATCTAAATAGAGTATATAAAAGAGGACCCAAAATCCACCCCTGGAGTACACCACCGGTTACGCAAACAGCAGGAGACTAGGATTCAGTGATAAGTTATTGTTACATACATGTAGAAGTAAATGAAAATAATTATGGTAGGTATCGCTACGTAAGTATGAAATAGTAGACTATTTCGTTCCACGACAACCAATGACATATACTATTTCGTCAGTGCGACAACTGATGAACTGCCTTGTGGAATGCTTTGCAGAAATCCGGACAGTGAAAAATACCACGACTCTTAGTGTCGGAGTACTGAATTAATCTTCTTAAAGTAGTATAAAATGTTCGTGTTAACATAGTTAAAATCTTAACATAGTTTGTTTATAACAGAATTTACTGCAATAGTTCGATGTGGAATGTCATCGATGAACTTTTCATTTTTCCACGATTTAAAAATTGCTCATTACTCTATTTCTTATGTATACTTTTGTTATAGATAGTAATTCATTTCTTTAATAGACCTCCAACATTTCATATTTAATTATGTAACAATTATGTAATAATGTATGTTTCTATAAAACTTTCCCTGAACTTTGCAGTGCCTGAAAAAGACTACTAAGTTGGAGCAAACTGTCTTACAAGATCACAAAATCTGTACTTAGTAAGCCATTATGATTTTGATTTGATTTGTATGAAGTCGCTACCATCGTCTGTTCGCTTAGATCTTTTAAAGATCTCAACGGATTTTAATGCACTTTCCGGCAATAAAATGAAATTCGAGGATTTCTAAATATTCCATGCGAAACCATGCCTAATCTCCAGAGCCTTTGTGTCTAATGATGTATACGAATTATATGTTGGATATTTCAAATTAATTTCTTCATTAATTCATATATTATGTAAATTTATTTGTATGTCTACCCAGATAACAGCGTGTTAAATCTACACATATACGATATGTGATAAATAGACAGATAAATTGTTCTTATCATGAAGTCAGTAGGTAGAGCTATTCTTATTTACTTAAGACGTATACAATAAATTTCTAAGTCGAAGTACTATCGCGAAGTATTTATTAAGAATTTGAATTACCTACTTATTGATTGGCAACAATTAATCGAAGATATGATAAAAACATTACCAGCCTTCGTATCTGATAAGTGATTTACACTCGGCCACTTAGCGTTGGGATCTTGTAAGGATATCTTGCCACCAAATTTGTTTTTTGATTCATTTATTTTAAATAATTTCGGTTATCGTGTCTGCTCATGAAAAATAGCTAAAAAATTACAGTAATTATCGAAAAAGTGTCTATCGAATTAAAATCGCGAGTGCTTGTTAGTTTTGGCAACGAATCTTTTAGGCAATTAGTCTAAACGAATTTAATCATTTTTAAAACTTATGTGTTATATATATTATATCATTAATTTTATTACTATCCTGAGAATAATAATAAAAATCTTGATATAATTGAAATGTTTGTTGCACCTGATATTTATTTAACAAGACAGGAATATAATTTCACCCGCAGAATCTCTTTTCGACGCCAAAAAGTTCGTTGCCAATTGCTAACCATATTTTTAATATAGGTGACTCTGTAACTCTCTTTTCGTCCAAAAATGTCACAAACAAACTCAGTGCAAGTGACAGATAAGGCCGTAATAGAAAACGTTGAGAAAAATGTACCAAAGGTAGTTGTGGAAGTTGCGGCAGAGGTTGTTCAGCCTCGGGAAGAAACCCAGAACCGCGGGAATACTGATCCAGCGAAACTGATGCCGAAGGCCGAGTGAGTAATAGATATACTGATAACTTTAGCAACATATTTCATTTAGAACCGAATACAATAGGGTTTATTTCGAAAAGTAATTTAGATATGCAGTGAATATAAGATAAATATCGCAGCTATGTAGATATCGTATTATTATGATGGCATAGTTTATATGATACATTCATATTATTATCAAAACTTTTTTTTTTATCTGTGCGTCATTGCAAAATCGTTGAGGGTACCTTTTTTCCTTATAAGGTTATATTCTATGATGATCTTTTAGAAAAATAAATATTACATTATCTTTAACTTTGAACTTAGAACGCGAGTTCTGTTTTTAATTTTGTACCATAAGCTTGACATGTCTTATAATGACACTACCACAGAAGTCTTGCGATGACATTGGATCAAATTAAAAAAAAAACTCTACTAAATCTTTTCTTTAAGTCATTTATAACATAGGTACATCTTTACAGTTATTGTAATCCTTATCATCTACATAAGAAGAAATAGGATTTAGATACATAATTAAGTACATATGTTATTTTCTATTAAGGTTCCATTTCACGTTAGCTCAAGAATGTCCCGTTTCAATCAATTTATGATAATTTTCCGCTTACAATAAAACCTTGAAATGTTTTACAATCCTGTAATTGTGTTTGTTATCATATAAGAATTTTTATTTTATCGTACAACTAAACACTTACCTAAGTGATAACTTCAGTACAAAATATATTGCTAACTAGAAAATATATAATAAAATACTTATCAACAATATCTTTAGTTTGATTACCGTTGATTTTGAACCATAAATAACCATAGAAAATATGAATGTTAAACGATTGTTAAATATTATTTTACGTATTATATACGATGCCATACATTATCATCAACAACCCATAACGTCCCTTCTGCTGAGCTCGGGTCTCCTCTTAGGAGGCTAAGGCCAAACGTCCTCATGACCAAGTGTGGGTTGGGGACTGACAAGGTAACGTTGTGGCTACGTAATCTTGCCGTTGGATGTTTACCACCTCCAACTAAGTTGATGATTGATGATGATAATAACAACAGGGACCGACTGCTTAACGTGACCTTCGAATCACGGAGACGCTCATGGTACCATGCCACCAGCGATCACCCATCCAGGTATTGACTCGGTGATTATTACTAATCACCGAGTAGAACTGTGCTATGAGCGCCATACATTTGCTCGTCCTTAAATATTGCGTATGAATCGTCAGTGCTATGAAAAGTAGAACGTACAGTCCATTTCTAGCGAGTGAGGACGCGGAAAAGGGTAATTACAAAAATCGTGTATTGAATTTTGGACTTTAGTCGTCATTTGAATTTATACATAACAATTGTAGCATTTTCCACTGAATAAGAAATTGCTAAAAACAATTGAGTATATAAATCGGTTTCGTCTAACAGAACGTACTAGGGATCTTCTAAGTATAGCCTATAATCACGATTTGCTATCCATCTTTAAACTATGAATATTAAGAAAACACTTAAAAATACTTTCCAACAAACAATTGTCTTAATGTAATAATATAGAGAAATATGATTTATTTGAAAGGCGCTTAATTAAGATTTCACAGTCCAACTTAAAAAGTCGTAATGAAAACAACCAGGAGAGAGCTGCATACAATAAATTAAATTTATGAGTATGACATTAGTTTATTTGATCCCTATATACATATTTATATTATTTACCCTTTGGCCCTAGTATGATAAACACGTGCCAGTTTCCTGAGGAAAAAAAAACAAATAGCTACACACCGTAAAGGTACAGTCGAAATTATCACCAGCTATTAACAGTCGGGAACTAGAGAGGCCTCTAGTTAGAAAGAAATATTTGGTCTACTAGGTAATACCCCTGGCTAGGCGAATTGGTATAGGGTTTGTGTTTGTGTAAATTTTCCTTCTCTTTGCAATGCTCTTGTCCCGCGTTGCTTACGCAAATGCAGCTCTTACAACACCCAGTGCAGTAGCTATTACAGGGATTTCCTTTCGAAGGTGTACCTGGTTCTCTGACTTCTAATACCCGAGACCGAGAGAGAGACTATTTCCGTACAAAAAAAAGCGCAGTAGCCATAATGCTTTTCATCTAATACTACGAAACATATTGATGTTGATTTTCAACACAAATATATAAATACCTACAAATCATAAACTGTTAACCAATCTGTGGTCAGTAATGAACATTTAATGAAAGCAATTTATTTCAATACAAATATCGTACAAAATGGTTACAGTGTCATGGCGCCTCGCCGCGGTCGTGCTGAGAATACAATTGGTTTGAAGTTTATTGATTAATGATCAACTTTGAGTCATAAAATACTTTATTTTTTATTGCAATAAGTAGCAATAGACAAATTAAACGTGTTACTTCATAAAAAACTTGATCTGATGTGACATTAAGCAGATGTTTGTTACGCTTTCACACAAAAACTACTTATCCGATCATCATGACGTAGAGATGTTACATAGAATACTTTTTGTTAAATGCGAGAGAAGCCGCGAGCGAAATCTAGTATGTAATATATAAATGAAACAAAACATAATATGTTACCTTTAATTTAAAACACAACAAAACTAAATTTGTTTTGTAATTGTTGCAAACAATATTTAATTTTCGAATACAAAGGTAAAAAGGGATTTAATTTTCTTTTATGGTTCGAAGTGGCAGGACCTGATATTTATTATTCCGTTCTTATACTTAAAACTTCCATTGTTTACAGTAAAACCATATTCTTTTAAAATATAATGAAACTAATTACGAGATATTCTGTTTTAAGCACAACTATTGGCGTTAATAAGCCGACTCCATTGAGCGTACTTTACGTGTGGTTAATATTGTTATTGCCTGACGTCAGACATAGAGATACCGCGTCTATGGTTTATCAATATGACAGTATTATCTAAACAGGATCATTATAACACAATATAAATTACGCCAGGCTCATTTTGACCATATCAGGTACGTTAGAGTAATCGAACTGCCTGGCAACAGTCAGCTCGAATTTCTTTTCTTGCGGCATTGACTTGATATGAACACCTACAACTCAAAAGTCACAAATGCATTTCCGGTTTGGAGTCCTGTACCCTCACTCTTTTTAATGGGATATCTGATGGAAAGCATAAACATAATCCAAAAGTGGTGGTCACTCATAGACTACTGGCCCGTGTAGAATAATGATGGGTCATGTGAACCACCAGGTGACCTATCTAGAACGATAGAAGAGCATAAAATAATAAGATTCAGCACTATGCCGTCACTTGCAAGCTGTCCAACTGAGTGCAGGTGAGAATTCAAAAGTACCGGTAGAGTGGGTACATTTTGGTCATATATTTTTGTACGGCATTCTTACCATCGATAGATCCATGAAAAATAATAAGAAAACGCGCAGTGCCGTAAAAAAATGGTGCGCCACAAAGTCGGGTTTTTATTTTTATTTTCCGACAATTTCGAGGGTAAATTTGGTCATTTGATTTTGTACGGCATCAGTTTCATACTATTTCAATACTGCTTCTAATCCATTATTTCGCAACGCCGTACAAAAATCATGCGACAAGGGGAAAAAATCGAGGGTTGCAACCCCCTTTCTTTCCGTGGTCCAGGGGGTAATTTGAAAAAGTACGGCTTCGGTTCCAAAACATTATCTAGCACTCAAAAGTACTATTAAAAATAATGCCGTCAAGAAATGATTGCTCATTTGAATATATATCAATAATTATCTTAATTTCATCGTATCCTTGATTTATAAAGCTGTAAAGTCATTTGATCCTGTACGGGAACTTTTTTTTAACATGATATTGTAAAACTCAATTGTTATATAGTATTGCCGTTCAAAAGAAACTGTTCTAAAAAAAAATATAGAGAAATACAAAAACTGAAATTTTGGTAATTATTGCAAAAGTTTAAATATCATAAATTAATGAAATATAGCAGTTTTTTACATTTTATAACTTGTTTTAAATAGTATTAACATAAATAAATTAGGAAAAAATGATGCCGTACATTTTAATGCAGACCATATCTTTTAGGCTGATGAAAATGACACTACCATTTTAAGGGTACTTTATGGCCATCTGATACAGTACGGCATTAACATATTTTTGAAGAGAACAATTAATAATATGATAAAATCACTATGACGTCTAACTGAACTGAAACGGTGTGTATATTATATCCAAGAATTGAAACTGTCAATCCCAGTATCAATAGTTTTGTATACTTTTTGGTTTAATATATACTTCAAACATTATTGATACATTTATATAATTGATTTGTTTCATTGTAATGATGTGAATAAATAAAACAATCATTTTTAAAAAAAAATCGATATATTTATGTATATATACTAATACAATATATAATATACATTTAATGATGATAATAAAAAACATGGTTTTTCTTTAAATTATTCAGTATCGGAATCAGCCGCTAAGTTGTTATCGGTATCAACGTCTTGATCGACGTCCTAATTATCTTCTCTATCATTTTCTGAAACATAATAATGTTTTTGTCAAAACATAAATATAAATAAAATACTTACAGATTAAAGATTTATTTATTTACCTATGACGTCTTCATCTTTTTCGCCTGATTCCTCATCCGGTTCCGTTATGTCACAGACTTTTTGGGGGCATTCCTCGCCGTGGAACCCGTCGAAATCGTACCGCCCGTCATTGACAATCCATTCATAGCTTATTGGTAACAAGGTCGACGTTATTTGTTTGTAGGCATTACACCAAATCTGTGCTATGTAGGTACTTCTCTTCATATGTTGTTTTAACTCCCGGAAACAAGGGGGAAACGACGTTGCTTCCAATTTCATAGTTGTCTTATCGTATATCATGATGAATTTCACCTTAAATTTCGTTATATGGATTATTTCTTTTTGATTTTTTTTTTCAGTTTTTTTCCCCTTTGGACCAAAGAAATTGTACGGCATATGAAAAAATATTATCTATGCATAAAATACTTACAAAATAAATTAATTTTATGTTGTGTCAAATCACCCCCTGGACCATGGAAAGAGAGGGGGTTGCAACCCTCGATTTTTTCTCCTTGTCGCATGATTTTTGTACGGCGTTGCGGAATAATGGATTAGAAGCAGTATTGGAATAGTATGAAACTGATGCCGTACAAAATCAAATGACCAAATTTACCCTCGAAATTGTCGGAAAATAAAAATAAAAACCCGACTTTATGGCGCACCATTTTTTACGGCACTGCGCGTTTTCTTATTATTTTTCATGGATCTATCGATGGTAAGAATGCCGTACAAAAATATTTGACCAAAATGTACCCACTCTACCGGTACTTTTGAATTCTCACCTGCACTCAGTTGGACAGCTTACAAGTGACGGCATAGTGCTGAATCTTATTATTTTATGCTCTTCTATCGTTCTAGATAGGTCACCTGGTGGTTCACATGACCCATCATTTTTCTACACGGGCCAGTAGTCTATCATTGCGAATGCAGACAATAACACTAATTACAAAACTAACTACCTACTAACTACTTGTGTGGGTGGTCCAATAACAGCTTATTGGACCACCCACACAATGCAGGCCTAGTGATGCTTCTTGTATCATTGGGTCTCCGGTCTCGTCCTCACCAACAGACCGGAGGCCTAATACCATGTGACTTTTTTTTATTAACTCGGTGAAACACAGCGCAGGCGCTATTTCACACCGGTTTTCTGTGAGGCCGTGGTATCACTCCTTTCGATCTGACCCAGGCATGCTGAAGCGTGGCTCCCCCACGGTATGAAGTGTCTCTAACTTTGGCTGGCATACATAGAAAAAAAAATACCAAAACCAGATGTTATATTCGCAGACATAGTAAAATATCACTTATTCCAAATTGTAATCAATAAATTGGATATATTTGCGTATAAACACTAAAATTAGACCATTAAAGAAACATGTAAATGAGTTTAACTCCTATCAGCGTAATTACTGATGCTTGTTATCAAGCGATTGCGACTGATATTACAATGAACTCAGGATACCGCCCGATGGATATCGGGTATGCTTTGCCTTATTAAATGTACCTACTGTTTGTCCTACCTGTTAGTATGTCTGACTGCAGAACTAGAAGTCCTAGGGTTGATGCTCATCCGGAATAATTTAGGTTATAAGCATGATCATTTATTGTACAAAATTTTAAGCACATAGTTGAGACTCTACAATTGTACATAACTAGCTTCCCCTCCAGGCTCCGTTCGCTTGTATTTCAGTTATCGCGGTAAATTGTTGCCTATGTCCTTTCCCAACAATCAAAGTATCTCCATGGCAAACTTAATTAAAATCATTGCATAGGTTTAGTGGTGAAAACGTAACAGATAGACAAATATAGTTACTAAATCGAACTAATAACAATAGAGAGATATATAAATAAACAAAACTAAATCTAAGCATTTGTTTTTAAGTTAGAATTGGCGTATATTTTTCACTAACACCGGCGTGTGATGAAAAATCTAAACTAATACCAGCTAACCCGACAAACGTTGCTTTGCCATAAAAAGGAATAAATATTTTAGGGGTGGGTCAATAAAAATCGCGATGGAAAAATAGGGGTTGATCGTAGAGGGTTGAAAATTCAGGGTTGCATGTATTTTCTAATGCTGTATCATAAAAAATAACCTAAAAATTAAATATAATTTATTTTGCGTTGGACTACTCTTAACATTTAGGGGGATGAAAAATAGACGTTGGCCGATTCTCAGACCTACCTAAAATGCTCACAAAAATTCATGAAAATCGGTCCAGCTGTTTTGAAGGAGTATGGTAACTAACATTGTGACACGAGAATTTTATATATAAGATTATAAATTCATTACTTAATAACGGTACACTTTCGCAGATGCACCAATTTCAATTAAATTTGTCAAGGAGATACCGTGATTCTAGAGGAAAGACATAGGCTAGGGCTAGTCTTTGCCACGATAACCGATATTACCAGGGGCAGAGCCTCGAGCAAAAACGAATTTTGAAAAAAAGTGCAAGCGTACAAAGTACACATGTCAGAAGTGAAACTTCTTTGGCAAACTAATTTTAAGTCTTGTTTATATTTATACAAATCTAAAACTTTACTTTTCCGAGCATTAGAGGGAGTGAAAAAGGAAGCTAATGTTAGGAATTTAATGAATTAAATCGTCATTAAAAATGTCGAAAATTAATACAAAGTATGTTTATTTTTTATTTATTATTAGTTATATATATTATTATTATTGCGTTTCATACGTAAAAATTTTACCTTCATGCGCGTAAAGAAGTTTCACTTCAATAAACAAGTTCATATTACATTACATTCCTACCGTCCACTAATACACGATTCAGAGCGCTGAAACGTGGTCACGTTCAGCTATGAACCAGATAACACTAAGTACAGTCTGTTGATTACTAATCCTGAATTAAATAGTTCGATAACGGCTCATGTTCATACGAAACTAATAAACTTTAAACTAATAAAATCTTTACTAATATTATAAAGCTGAAGAGTTGGTTTGAACGCGCTAATCTCAGGAACCACTGGTACGATTTGAAAAATTCTTTCAGCGTTGGATAGACCATTTATCGAGGAAGGCTATAGGCTATATATCATCACGCTACTACTAATAGGAGCGGAGCACCAATGAAGAATGTTTCAAAAACGGGGGAAAAATTTCTCGCTACGGGCAGTGGAAGACGTAAACGAGGTTGCGTGGGTCTGCTATACGTAATATAACATAAACTGCCTCGGTGGCGTAGTGGTAGCGTATGCGACTGTTGTGCTTGAAGTCTCGGGTCGGACCAAATGTTTGTATGATCTGTAAATATTTGTTTCGGAGTTTGGGTGTTTTCTTTGTATAATATGTATGTATTTACAAAAAAGAAGTATTATGTATACAACACATTGACTGCACGGTTGGCCGAGTGGTGTCAGCGGTCGCCTTGCCGCTTGCTACTGCGCCAAGTGTCGTGGGTTCAAATCCCACGCGGTACTTACAACACTTTGTGTGATCCACGAATTGTTGTACCGAGTCTGGATGTTCTTTGTGTCCGTTTCATGTATGTTTGTAAAGTCCCCCACGTCACAGGATGTTTATTCCTAATGTGTGAGTTGTCTACAAAAAAAAAAAAAAACCCAAGCTTTGCTTAGCTTGGGGCCTCCGGTATCCTTACTCACTCGGTGAAACACAGCGTAGGCGCTATTTCACACCGGTTTTCTGTGAGGCCGTGTTATCGCTCCGGTCGAGCCGGCCCATGCATACCGAAGCGTGGTTCTCCCACGGTAAATTTGTGACCTCTATTTGAAAGTATTCTGCAAGGGACAATTCGCCACTTGTTTCTGCCCTGAGTAATGTGCAGGGTAGCGTGGATTGTAGTGCGAAGTGTAGAGCAGATTTGGTCTGCCTAGCAACATAACATAGTTCAATTTAATATCTCAGTAAAAGAATACTAGATATAAATTTGCAATCAATATTACCAGGAGTTAATGGAATTTCAAAATT
This sequence comes from Spilarctia lutea, assembly GCA_916048165.1. Lineage (NCBI taxonomy): Eukaryota > Metazoa > Arthropoda > Insecta > Lepidoptera > Erebidae > Spilarctia > Spilarctia lutea. Next base: position 2,737,808 of record OU696480.1, read on the forward strand.
TTCATCTGTTTTATATTTTCCGTGTACCAAAAGAATTATTGTTCTCTATAAACAATAGAATATTTTTCTATTCTTTAGTTCTATTTATTTTATTTAAATACTAGCGACCCGTCCCGGCGTCGCACGGGTGCAATGCTGATACTAAATACACGCTGTATATAAAACATAGCTGACCCACGCAACCTCGTTTGCGTCTTATATAGCCCGTAGCATGAAAATTTTCGCAAAATAAGTAACTTTTCTGGTTGATTTTTACACCTTGTAGTTTTTGAGCCTATTCATTACAAACATACAAAAATAGGTACAAATCTTTCCTCTTTATAATATTAGTATAGATTGAAATGCGATTGAATTGAAAACTATTTTACCACTTTTTTAACAAATACAGGGTGGCGCAATAGAACGTGCATTTTTAAAATAATGATTAAAAAATAAATACAAAAGGTATAGTTAAAATAAAACTAAGCAATTATTAAGTGATAACTGAAGTTTATTTTTTAAAAATAACATCATCTAAATGATGACCCTCTCTACGTTGGCACTCCTCTAACCGCAAACGGAAATTACCGAAAACTTTCTTAAGTAGTGCTGGTGTGATTGCTGCCATTTCACCACGAATATTCTCCTTGAGCTGACTGATGTTTCTCGGATTATTGGTGTAGACTTTGTGTTTGAGGTATCCCCACAAAAAAAAGTCAGGAGGCGTCAAGTCTGGACTGCGCGGAGGCCATGGGATATCACCTCTTTTCGAAATCAGTTTGCCAGGGAACATCTGCTTCACAACCGCCATGGAGTCATTTGATGTGTGACTGGTAGCTCCGTCTTGTTGGAACCAAGTCCTAGAGTTCTTTATTCTTGAATTTTCAAGTTCTGGGGCCAAAAAACCTTCCAACATCGCAACATAGCGTTCGGTATTAACAGTGATGTTTTGCCCCCGTGCGTTTTCAAAAAAATAAGGACCAATTATTCCTTTGGCAGAGATTGCGGCCCAAACTGTCACTTTAGGGCTATGTAACGGTTTTTGATGTTTGAGTCTGGGATTCTCACTATTCCAATAACGACAATTTTGGCGGTTTACGTACCCATTCATATGAAAATGTGCCTCATCAGAGAAAAGGATGTTTTCAAAATTTGAAAACCGATTGAGCATTTCATTAGCAAATGTGAGCCGTGCTATGAAGTCAGAGTCTTTCAATTCTTGAGTTAATTGCAGCTTGTATGGATGCAATTTAAGATCCAAGTTTAAAATTCGTTGCAAACTTCGTCGCGATATGTTTAGGACAGACGATCTCTTGCGAGTAGACATTTGTGGATCTTCTCGTACCGACTGCTTAACACTCTCAATATTGTCTTCGGTCCTAGATGTGCGTGGACGACCTTTTGCGTGTGGTTTAAACGTCGATCCAGTCTCTTCAAACCGCTTTATCCAGATTTTAATTAAATTAGCACTCGGAGCCTCCCTAATTTGCCGTACACCATACTCAGAACAAAATAGTCGCCTGACAACTACGTACGAAAGAGAGTTTTCGTAAAATGCGCGCACGCAAAATGCGCGACGCTTCCCGTCGAAGTGACTCATAGTGACTAAAACTTCATGAACCGCGCTACCCAACGATATCGGTCTCCCCTCGCCCACGCCCCTTCTACCCCGCAAAAAAAATGATGCAATATGCACGTTCTATTGCGCCACCCTGTATAATGAAAGCGTATATGCATATTTAGAATACTTATCTAATACCTTTATACGAGCTCTTGTGTATAATTTGAATCTTGGAAACGGCTCCAAAGATTGCAATGAGATTTTGTATTCTGGGGGTTTGAGGGGCTATAAATCTAGCTAGGATTTCTTTTTAATTTACCAAAAACAAATACCGAGCAAAGCTTGATCATCCGGGTACCTTCTTAAATATTTTTTATATAGAAGAAGTTTATAAATTATTTTTTAAGTAAAATTAGTATAATAATGTATAAGTATATATTAAAACGTAAAATATATGTATAACTATTTCGACACCACGGTTCTTGTAGTGATTTTAGTGGTCGACAGCCGCTTCTTATTGCGCAGAGTGATGTGGGTTCGATAACGGCAGTTTGACTGAACCACGAACTGTTGCTCTGGGTGTTTTTTGTTTATGTTTCATGTTTGTTTCTAGACAACAAACCCCTATCTAATTGGCAGGACATTTAAAATTTGGAAATCTAGTACTTTGCGTTTCTTGAGTCTGATGGAAACCTGTCTGTGGGTGCAGAAGTAATTTGCCATCTATTGGCTTGTCTGCTTATTCCACATTTAAAAAACTAAAAATTTCTTTATGACCATTAGCTTTGAATGTACACGTTTAAGTCTGCAATATAAAACCGTGAGCACTAAAGTACAAAGTTCAAAATGACGTAAAATTATAAAATTTATCGTCACTGACTAAATCTACTACTTCTTTGCTCATAAATCTTATGTTTTATGATAAACAAAATGCAAATAAATTATCAATTAAATATTAAACTGATAAATATAAAGTTGTCATGTAAAAAAAAAGCGAAAGAAAAATAAAATAACGAAGTAATAGTACCATCACTAGAAGATATGATATAATGTGACCTCCGACCTCTTCGTTTCAAATAGTGCCGTTCTGTGCCGTTACTAAAAATATAATTACGATTCTTTTTTTTAATCTACTGTACTATAATGCACTAACACAATTTGCAGTTATTGCAGTCTTTGCAAATAAGATCAATATTACTAATGCTCATGCCTGTTAGAACTCTGTAAAAAATAAAGTCAGTGCGCCAAAAGTATCTCACAGTGCAAATAAAAGACAGATAAAAAATTCAAATAGTTTTAAATTAGTCATCTGTATTAGTCAGGAACCTATTCTTGTCATCTCAAAATCATATCCTTGCAAACTGCCAAACGTCTGCAGACGAAAATAGATCATACAGATGAACGAAGTTATTGATTTTTTAATATATCTGTCATAAGAAATAAGTAGATCATTTATCTTTCAATTAGATAATTTCTTACTATCTCGGTTGATGTTCATTTACACTGGATTCTTTATAGGACTATGATAAAAAATATTTAAATGAGCACTTAATGCTCTTCTATAATATTTTTAATTTACTTAAACAATGCTAAGTAAAATATAAGTTATTCATATATCTTGCCCACACACCGTGTGTGAAAAACGTTGAACACATTGATGTCACAATGCCAGCTCTCACTTGACCGGACCATGTAAGTTCAGTATAGCGCCAACTACCGCGGAGTTTCCATGTCGGTCGGCACAGCACTGGCCGTTAACGACATAAAACTTTTTAAACTTGGAACACACATAGACAAAAATCTGCAGAAAATACCGGGAAAATTAACATGTGAAAACACGTCAATTTATGTATCAATGAATTATTGTGTGTGTTTAAGTTTATTGTAGTGAAAGATAGGAAGTGATAAATAAATCGATATTTACGTGTAGTGCTTAGGTTAAATATTCGTGTTGATAACTGGTGATGCACCTTGTGCGTCGGATGTGTTCTTAAATCAAGTTTCATTTTGAGCAAGGTGAGTAGTGCATTTTTTCGGATGGTCATTGACTTTGAACTTTTTCAGACGATGCCGATACTATTGGAATCGATACTAATCTCGATTATGATTGTGTCTATGGAGATAAGATTGATTATTACAATTTTATTTGAGCCGCCGAAACTGTTATCTTTAATATTAGGGATTATTTTACTTCTTTACTTGACAATGGTATATTTCATGAGTTGAGGGTTTATTTATTTTTATACTTTCAGTAGGTGTAAGTACCTAACGTACCAATTGCTTATAATGTTTTAGTTTCAACTCGTTAAAAATAATAAGAGGAGAATAAATATATATAATTTAATTTCTTTTACTACAAATGTACAAAATAAAATTAAATATTTAATTAATAAAACATACCTAATTATTTAATTTATACTGAAAAGCTTTTACAACAGTACGGCGACTTATTTTTTTTGAACGTGTAGGTAGGAAGGAACATGGTAATATTATCAAAAGATATAACATCTAAAATTAAGTCACAATCTGCATTTTCTTATAATTAAATGTGCAGTAGGTATATTTTTTATTGATTAATTTTCGGCGGTTTAATAACTTTAAGTTACGCCAACCATTACAACCAGTTAACTATGTTCTATGGATCTAAAGTTAAAAAAATGCATTAAAATAATAAGTAATATACCCATAATATCTAGTCAAATTTTATTATATCCTGATGTGCAAAAACCGGCCAACTACGAGTCAGATTCGCGCACCGGGAGTTCCGTTTGTACGGATATTGGCTATTGGCATATTATCATTATGATTTAACTCAAAAAGTATGCTTTTCGCATGTTTTTCCTTAAGCTATGCTATAAGACGTTGCGACGTACTAATTTTCAAGATTCTGAGTTCACGGGAAGTAGGTTTTGATTCACTTGCGAGTGTCGAAAATTTGTGGCTTAAACGGCTGTATCTTTTGATTGCATTAGCTTTGAACAGACAAACAACAAAGTGATCTTATAAGTGTTCCGTTTTTTTCCTTTTGAGGTACGAAACCCTAGAAAAGAATATGTATCCATTTTATTATTAGTGTATTGTTTTTGTAATGTCCTTTTTTATTTATATTTCGGTTATATATACATATACATATATTTATAAAAATGTTATGTTGGTTTGTGTACGCTTCAAAAACTCAAAAAGTTCTGCACCGATCGAGCTAAAATTTTAGAATGATATATAATCCGCATCAAGGATTGTTTTTATCTAATTTTTGCATCAGTCACATATCCGCGACCGCGAAAAAACACGAAAAAACCGACATAAACGCGGGCGGAGCCGCGGGCAACAGCTAGTTAGTTAAAGATAGTAATAATAATTATAATTCTCACAAAGGATATGAGTATTTATGATTAGAAACTTAAAAAATAAAAACAATTTCCTCGTAGAGACAGTTAAGTACTTTAATACCTAGAGCTTACAGAAATAGACATTTAAAGAGGAAATAATTATTAGAACCGCATTGAAATGATCGGAGCGTAATATGTGATGATTTAACGACAGCCTATCTCAATAAATATTTTAATTACTGATGTCATACGTCAACGCCTTTGTGACGCTATTCTCAACTTATAAGAATTGATAATTACTTGTATCCATAGTCTGGTAAACGCACTTATGAAAAAAAAAATACACAGATAAATAAAATTGTGAGATCTGTTTGTAATGTCAATAATAATTATTCGAGAACGTAGGAGGTACTGCCTTTTCAAAGGCCAGCATCCCACTTAGCTAAGATGGAAGTATTTCGAGTTAATTCTCTTTTTAACCGACTTTAGAAAAGGAGGAAGTTCTCAATTCGTCTGTATTTTTTTTTATGTTTGTTACCTCATGACTTTCGACTGGGTGAACCGATTTCGATGATTGTTTTTTATTTGAAAGCTGATGCTTCCCGTGTGGTCCCATTTCAATTTGGTCCAGTACTTGAAGTCGGTTTCTTTTTTGTGATCCCTATTAATTATGTCGGCTCTGCAAAAATACTACTTTTCAGTAGAGCAGTTAAACATTATTTTAACGATTAAAAATTAGACGAACGATAAAAAATTTGAACATCTAGGGGGGGAGGCAGGTGTCCATGAGCAGCGGAAGTAAGTCAGCGTCAGGTGTTTGTCAATTAGCCTCAGTTGGCGTAAAAAGCTTTTTATTAAACGTACCTATTGTTTATATGGTAATTAAAATATCAATTAAAAAATGTGATACTATCGACCGTTGGCAAAAACAATATTTTTGATAACACTAAATATGTTACGATTTTTAACTATCGATAGGGAAATTATCATTATTTAAATAGCGATTCTGCATTGTATCATTGAGTTTGGTAGAATATAGTGTTTAAAACGAAAATTTAAAATGTAGATCGTCGAAAAAAATACGAAACTATATTGCGATTTAGTCAACAGATGTAACGCCATCTATGAAACACAGGAGTAAACATCAAATTATGTCATTATTGAATTTGTATATATTAAGATCACTGACCTTTGGAGATTGGAAACAGCTAGTTATTTACAAGTTGTCGTTAGCCAAATGGCGCCAGGAATTGATAAAGATACTTAAGTAAAAGCAGAAGATGATTACAGGTAATATAAATTGGTTAGTGTGTTACAAAATAAATTATAACGTAATATTTGAGTTAGAAAACTTTCTACATCTGCAAAATTAGGACACACCATTCGTTCTAGTTTTTACGTCAAGGTCAACACATTAGCGATATTAATTAAATTAATTTGAGACATCCGTAGTTCTTATTTCTTGCATAAATTCAAATTATATTTTATTAAACATAAATAAAATTAAACATGAATCCCTTTGTCACCTCCACAACATAGCTTTATCAATGTACATCTTTGCACAATATAAAATGAATTCGCTTCAACTGTCTGTTCGTTTAGATCTTTTAAACTGCTCAATGGATTTGAATGCAGTTTTCAGCAATAGATAAAGTGATTCAAGAGGAAAGTTTATATGCATTTTATAATAAATGAAATCCAAGAATTTCAAAGACTTCTGCAATGCAATGCAATGCTATTTGTAATTACTACGAAGTTGAACTCCGGTGAACTTCGTAAGGAGCAACGGCACATAGGTCCGCGCACTGTTTTGAGTCGGCCAGTAGTTAGATTTCTTTTTAGTCCAATGATTAAAATTATGTTTGAAACTAAAATCTGAAACACAGTGTGTGTGAAATCGTGATATCATTCCAATTGAGTAGGTAGGCCCTGATTATATAACTTATTAAGTATGGCTCTCCCACGGAAGTACATTCTGTAAAGTAGGTTGAAGATTTTACTATGATTGAGCCTGGCAAAGTGACTATTCTGTCAGCCTGATGGTAAGCAAGAGCAGAATCCAATAGTAGTGAGTATTGGACACCTTGCTCCGTGATGATGACCCACACTATGACGGCCTATTGAGATGCTTCGGCATCACTGGACCTCCAGCTTCGCACTCACCAACGACACGCTATAGCACGAATGGTGTCATTTTAGGTTTATCTTCTGTGAGAGGGTATTATCACCACGGTCGAGCCAGCCCGTCCTGAAATCGTCTACCTTGAAAATATTTTTTACACTTGACCTAAATCTATACTAATATTACAAAGTTGAAGAGTTTGTTTGTTTGTTTGAACTCACTAATCTTAGGAACCACTGGTCCGATTTGAAAAATTCTTTCAGTGTCGGATAGTCCATTTATCGAGGAAGGCTATAGGCTATATGTCATCACGCTAATACTAATAGGAGCGGATCAAATGTTCAAAAACGAGGGAAAATTATCGCCCTACGGGCAATAGAAGACGCAAACGAGGTTGCGTGGGTCAGCTAGTTTTATATATAAAGACATCAATAGATAAAGTAATTCAAGAGGAAAGTTTATATGCATATTATGATGGATGAAATCCGAGAATTTCAAAGACTTCTGCAATGCAATGCTGTTTGTAATTACTACGACACGCATATACATATATCATATTACACATCGATATATGTTCAAGTTGGAAGACTCGTTAAAAACACATATTTTAAAGACCCGTCTGTTGCTACTCCGGTTTATGCCAGACCGAAGGTTCGGTCAGTTAACTAATGCATGGTTTTCCAATGAAACTACCAAAAAGGTCAGCAATAAGTAAATAAATATTTCGGACATCTAACACACAAGGGCATCTAGTCCCAAGCTAAGCAGAGCTTGTGTTATGGGTACTAGACAACTGCTATAAATACATATATCTTATTTTTTGTAAATACATACATAATATACATAGAAAATACCCAAACTTCGAAACAAATATCTGAATATCATACAAACATCATTTGGTCCGACTCCGAGAAATCGAACTCGAGACCTCAAGCATAGCAATCACCTACACTACCACTATGCCACCGAGGCAGTCAAAGCAATGAACAATCTACTAAAATTTCAGCACAATCTCGTCACCAACGACAAACGTTGTCAAGTTATCAGGTCTAGACATAAACTTACATTTTGATAATACATTTATTAAGGTCTAAAGATTATACTACTTTTTATAGTCTTACCAGTAGATAGGAGATACAGCATTACATCATTTCGACCTTTTTCCTAAGTGTGTTAAGGTCAATTTTGAATGTGATGCTTCGACTTCTAATTACTATTATTGACACGAATTAACTGGTTATAACCTTCATGAAGATACTGCTCAGGATATACTTAAACTTAACTTTAATAATGTTAAGTCCAATGGAGTAGCCCCTTTATCCAATATCCAAGTGTTTAGCGTCGATTTTCCTTTATTTTGTTTTGACCAAGTTTCTTAACGTAGAAATGACGTCATTTCTATTTAGTTGTTAGTTTTCTAAAGGCGTTGTTACCAGAATGTTTGTGTAAGGGGCCAGGTGTCCTATTAGCACCTGTATACCATTATATCTTCTGAAGATTATTAAGTGTTTAATTAATTTAATTTGACCGTAATGCATTAATTATTATTTTTGAAGTGAAAACTTCTTTAGCGGCGCTGTGTACTTTTTTGAAATGGGTAAAAATGTATAAACTCGCGTCAGGTCACGTGACCTGATCGAAAATTCGTAAGACGGATGGAGAGAGGACGTATAAACTCGCGTCGGGTCACGTGACCTGATCGAAAATTCGTAAGACGGATGGAGAGAGGACAGGCGGCGCAGGGTGCTTGCGCGAATGTTCGTGTGTGTGTATGTAATATAAATTGTCATATTTGTGTACGATAGCGCAATAAATGAATATTGTATTCCACCACATAAATAATAGTACTTTTATACTGATAATGAAAGCAATTCGTACAAAATTATTCTCTAACCATTCCAAAATATCAAAAATGCACAACGTTAATATTCAAGTTTTCACTTCTGCCGGCACTCCCGGAGTAAAACCCGTCGTTTTTTTTTGCTTTCCGTACTTTAGAGTGTGCACCTTATTAACTTTAACTCTTGCTCATACTCTTGCGTTCACATAATTTTCGTAAAAGGGTACAAAGATTGCTTCACGTATTATTGATATGACCCACTATGATCCCGGGTCCTTTAAGCGGGGCGTAAACAAGCATCTCACTAGGCCGCCATAGTGTGGGACGCCATACTGCATTGGCTGCTTTCGCATTGAGTATAATGGGGGCCACCCATTGTTACATTCTGCTTGAGCTTTCCATCGGGCAGAGCAGTCACTTTGGCAGGCAATTAAATAAAAAAAAACAGAAAAAAGATTCTAAATCGCATAAAAACGTATGCTCAATAGCAGTGTTCCATACAAGTTGATATAAATGCCTCCTGTACCGTCGGTGTGTAATACAAAGAAAGCTTTTGTATCTAAGTAACGATCTACTTGGACAGATATGTGTGAGCACTCCATTCAATGCCACTCGCTATGTAAATATCAATGCGATTAGTTATCATAGCTATGTTTTCCTTCGAGCACTTTCCTCAACGGTTGTCATAAGTAATATTTATAGGTATAATTTAATATCTAGATCACAAATTCGTCATCTAGACCCATTTTAAACCAAGTTTTCTTTCCAAATCTCCTCTGATACCACACAACCTCCAGTAGGATGGTTATGTAGGTCTTAAACCGACAATAACTTGTTCCTGATATAATTTTTATACATGAACAGAATCCAAGGGTAGCGGTCACCATACTCACTGCGAATGCAGACAATGTAACAATGCAGCATGTTGCCCCATACACTATGAGATGTTTCTGCATTATTTTTATTGTAATTCGGAGTGTAGTTTAGAAAGTAATTCTCTGGTACTCCGACTAACATTGCGGTTATAGATGTACCCTTGTAAGTGGAGACCACGCTGTCCTCCCTAATGCCTCTAAAGAGAGCGATTATGTAGCTGCAAGCGGCTGAATGGTGCAGTTACCTCTGAACAACGGCTGTCTTATAAAATACCTAGGTTTATGTTAATAGTGTTTCATGTAAAATGAGCGGTAATCGAATCCGCGACCTCGGTCGTTGCAGTCGAATGCACAACAGCCACGGCACATAGTCATCGTATTTATACTTTATTATAACATTACACATTTATAATGTCATTAATTGTTGTCTTTTCCAAGACTGAAGCGTAAATATTTGTTTAAAAACAATCTTGGCCTGGTCAGACAGCGGACGATACGGTAATGCGACGATGTATGAAAGAATTGTTTGTACTAGACACACATACTTCTTTTAAAAACACCGTCTTAAATAGTATTTTTAAAGACAACTCTTGACTAGGAATATTGCTGTGTCTCCGGGGAATTACAAACAAACACGAAACAGTCACAAAGAACACCCAGCCTCATAATAAGAATTTGTTGATCACACAAAGTTTTTTCAAAAGTGGGGTATCTACCCACAACACTCGGTGCAATAGAAAGCGGCAAGTTGACACCTACAACCACTATGCCGTCCGTAGTCAACAAACAGTTAAGTTATAAATACGTTGACTTAAATACAGTAAAGAAATGTAGGTTAATCGTTTTTAACTGATTGAATCGTAAAATAATTAGATACATAGCACTTTTCAACTTTTATAGCTACAACTAGATGCATACAAGTAAATAAAATTGAAGTGTCTGTTTGTAATTTTAAATTATCAATTTTTGTATATACATGTAGTACTTACTGACATCAAAAAACCGATTTTAACAATTTTTGACGTCTGTCTCATTGTTCCGGTTAATTTCTGGAATGGCTGTACCGATTTTGACGGAACTTTCCTAGCAGATAGCTGATGATATAAAGTTAAACTTAAGCAAATTTTCTTAGACTTTGACTCTTAGTTGATGTACCTCGGATAACACCGCAAGACTCAGTACTGAAACATAGAGACAGAGAGAAAATTATGTCAGAAAATATGTCCTATAACTAAAAAGTATATATGTATTCATATCAGTTGTGTAGTACCCATAACACAAGCTCTGCTTAGCTTGGGACTAGATGGCGTTGTGTGTTAGATGTCCAAAAATATTAAAAAATATATTAAATATTTATAACTATTTTTACATTGTTATGCAAAAAAGTAATCAAAATTGTTCTACAATTGACTAAGTTACTTAGTGATTACAGAAATATTTCCAAACAATTAGCTAAACTATCTCGTACTTATCACTTGTTATTCTAATAAGTAATACAATACTTATTATTGGGTTTATAAAACACAATATGGAAGAGATTTATCTCCGATTTTTTTATTTCAAATATTGTATCTTTACACTATATTACAGAGATTAACAGTTGAAATGCCAAAGTTCACAATACCTCTAAGGCCGAACAAACCTTTAAGAAAAGAGCGTACTATCTCAAAAGCCGTCAACGATTTTATCTCCCGTGTTGCTCTCCCGTCTATGGACTGCGGTAGCTAATTTTCGTCAGGTCACCCATGTTCTTAATCACGACAAACATTAGTCCAGTAATTCATCAGGTCTTCCGACGCTTGACCGCTTTCAATCACAGCCTGACTGCCTATATTTCAGAAAATTTGTTCTATAATATCAGCCTCTAAGATCATAACGATATATTATTATTATTAAATCGCCTTATAAAGAAACTACGTATTAATACAAACAGTTATGATTCATACAATTTTCAGCTGAACAAACATTGTAACAAATAATGAAATTGTAGTGTACTATATGACATAATGTCACTGATACACATACGAGTACTATATTATTTACCTAACACATATGTAGGTATTGCTACAAAGTAAAAGATTTAGGAGGTCATAGGAGAAAGAAGAAAGAAATTGAGCAGAGTCACCTCCCACAGAATCGGAAGAGGAGGATCTGTGCTCCGGTACCCACACTCTCTTTGTTAAGCTAAGAAAGCCAGAAAGCAACGAACTCTATAACTGGAGAAATATATAATTGAGGAATTTAGGTAGAAAAAAAGCATACCATATTTAAAATTGTATCTGCAGCCGATGTTCGTTTACAACACTTTTTGATTGCACAAGCTATTGGACAACTACTATGAAATAATTTCTGTATGTTCGTGCGCAATATACAATTATTTAATACTTGATGCTCATTATGAGGCGCCTTCCCTAATAGATTAATAAATAATTTACTCTCTACCGCTTGCGCTTTACAAGTACAATTTAATCAAACAGTTTGTGAATAAATTGTTGCATGCGGTATTGTTGCATTAATGCGAGCCTATAAACGGACATACAAACGATCATCAAATCAGCGTTGCCTCATAAGTAGCAGTTGTGTGTGAGGAGTGATCGAGTGAAAAGTGGTCGCATATCATAAAATAAATAAAAGTTTACATCTATAATATGCTCTATATTTGTATGTTAATTGTATAAATAGAGAAACCCATGGACCCTTTATTAAAACCCTAAACTTATATATTGCCTCGGTGGCCCAATAGTAGTGAATGCGACTGCTGTGCTTGAGGTCTCGGGTTCAAATCCTGGGTCGGACCAAGTGTTTGTGTGATCTACAAATATTTGTTACGGAGTTTGGGTGTTTTCTATGTATCATATCATATGTATGTATTTACAAAAAAAAAGTATATATGTATTCATATCAGTTGTCTAGTACCTATAACACAAACTCTGCTTGATGATGAAGATTGAAGATGACTGTGTTAAATGTCCGAAATATTTATATTTATTTGTTTATTATCTTGAGGATCTATGAGGCATTTATTTTAATAATAGTCCTACTGATGGTGATGACGGTGTTGTGTGTTAGATGTCCGAAATATTTATTTATTTATTACATTTTCAAATATCAGATATGTATGCCAGTCCTATCGTGGTAGAGCCATGAACGTGGTTAAACTGGTCGACGAACTTAATCCGGTAAGAAGTGTTAAGATATTGGATTCTGGTTTCCATAGTGGACAGCGGTTTAAACAATACTTTTGTTACTATTGCCTGAGACCAGCGTTGCCAGACGTCCCGATTTTTTAATCAAAATTGTGACGTCCCGCGCGGGACTCCGAAAGTGAAGTTAGGTAGTAAGCCGTAATGCTTTATCGTTAATAAAATTGGCAGGAAATAAAAATTAAAAGGCACTATACCACTATTATAGAAATAGGAATGGAATCTGGCACTAGTTCTTGCAATAAATATTGCGAACAACCTTTTTTTTGGTTGTTATTACACATGTGTAGGTAATTCCGATTAGATACAAGTTGTTGTAAATACGTTTGTCCCGCTTTCTTTGTAAAAATCCCGCTTTTTTCTAAAAAAAAATAAATAACCCAATTAGGTGAAGTCAAAGTCAAAGTCAAATCATTTATTTCCATAGGCCCCAAAAGGCACTTGAACACGTCAAAATACAAACATCAAACATTATTAATACAAAATATAAAATAAAACTCAAGTAGTGAATTGATCAGTGATAAAAGGATGTAACTCAAGTAATCAATGACTTGAATTACCGGAGCTTAGATTGATTTCGATTCAACTCAAAGGTTTAAATTGAAATCAATCCAAGTACCAGCTCCGATGGGTATTGCATTCATGAGAAGAGCTGGTGAGAAATTCATGAAAATAAAATCTGACAACACTGCCTAAAACCCAACCTTCATTATATTGCGGAAGGTTGGGTTTTTATTCTTCAAGACCGGTAACACACTGACATACTTTCAGGTGATCTGTATGCTCATAGAAAAAGTTAAATTCAATTTTGTTAAATAAATAGACAATAAATACAATGCCTTGTTTTTTCGATAGTGTGAATTTTCAATTCCCATTGACTATTTCCAATGCATTTCATTGACAATTCAATTCCCATATAACAATTGTTGGGAAATAATAATAAAAAAATATATTTCTCATGTTTGTGATTTAAGCAGGGAACGGGAAGTACTAAATGACCTTATTTCCTTAAGAAAACTTTGTTTTATTTCCCTATTTATACATAGTAGTGTTATATTGTTACATAGAACGTCGAACAAGAATACTAAATTATCATACTAAGAACTGCGTATGATGTCATTTAGTTTAGTAATCATTATTTCTGGAGTAACAGGAAACATGCTACATTTAAATAAATATTAAATTAATGTTAGTGGATCAAATGGTATTGTTTTTAATTTATTACATATGTATTTGGTAATATGTTGTACATTATGTATGTATGTATGTTGCTTTTATATATTTATTTTCCGTCATTTATATTTTTAGATACTACTTTCCTGGTACAAACGAATTTGTCAGCATAAAATGTCTCTATTTTACTTTCCCATTGACGTTTAAGCATAAACATCATTGGTGTCTAGAATTTCAAAGCTTAAAAACCCTCGAAAAAATATATTGAATAATCACAGACTATTTCGTTGATTTTGGTGGCTAGCGTTATGCAACTAGCTGCAAGGCTAGGCGGGATAAGGCCAGTAAGAAGAAGAAGAGTCACAAGTTCGTTAAAGCCTTTTGACACCAAGTCACCCCCCTTTCCCCCCCTACTGAATTATTGGTACCAACTTCGGCTCTTTCAAGACAATAGAAGAGACCCTTTAAGTGACTGGTACCAAACTATGCTTGTGTTGTTTAAAAAAAGGCAACTCCCATACTAGTAATAAATCCTGTGTCGCGGGGGACTTCACAAACGTCCATGAAACAGAAACAAGGAACACCCAGACTCAGCACATCAATTTATGGATCACACAAAGTGATGTTCATGAGTGGTTTGAATCCACGCGACTGCTCAAACCATAACGCCATTCGTCAGTCAAAATATAAGTTTGTAAGTATTCTATTAAATTCACAAGCAAAGCAAGAAATACAAAAATATTCATTAACATGACGTTTTGGCAAGCAAACGTAATCGGTTAACCTGTCACGTTTCTTTGAAGGATTTAATGACATCACCGGTGAACAACAATGCGTCACCCCAAGTGGGGTTTGTGTTCCACTAAAATGGCTGTTTTGGTAAATGTTTATTGTCATACCACGCCTATATTGTAGCTGGACGGGCTATTCAACCGTTGAATCATTAAACTAGAAACGTACCTTAATTCAAATGCTATAGGTAGTATTCAAATAATTATTTTTATTAGCAGACATGCGGACAGGTTACTTGACTGACACCAATATTTATTATAAAGCTGAAGAGTTTGTTTGTTTGAACGCGCTCATCTCAGTAATCGCTGGAATTTGGAATTCTTTCAGTGTTAGATAGTCCAATTATCGAGATATCATCACCAAATATCATCACGCTAAGACCAATAGGAGCGAAGCCCCAATGAAGAATGTTTAAAAAATGGAGGAAAATTATTACGCTACGGGCAATAGTAGACGTAAACGAGGTTGCGAGGGTCAGCTAGTGTTCTAATATAACTATAATAAAAATATAAGTAGGTAGCTATATGAAATAATAATAGCTATACAGACCTCACACACCGCAGTCTAATAAATTTGTACTTACGATAATAACTATTTCACCCCTGATATACAAAGGGATCGTCTAAAAGCCTAGGTACATGCTGTCAGGATTCTTCATTCCTGACAAAATTTCCATTAAACAGTGGGCAGAAGCTAGTTATTAAACGAACCAAATAATAAACGATCTTGTGATTATGAAAAAATATCAGAACTACCTATATAAAACATAACACCTACACTCCATGAGCGATGTACATAGCCTATGGCTTATTCTACTTATTGCATCTTATCGTATATATACTCGTATGTACCAAACCAGGGTTGCCAGATCGTAGAGTCGTATCTCTTCAACAAACCCTCCACTAGTCTAACAGATATTTTACATCCGAGGCCATTGCAATATTTTGCATGCCTATACAGTCATAAGACTCTATATCCAGATCTAAAATACAATATTTTAACATCTCTGCTCGTATTGGATCTTTGGAACTTTTAATTTTTTAGGCGCGATAGTACCATAGCCGTCTCATCTTATCAGTACCTCAACATCACGCACTCATAAAGGATTTTTAAGTCTGGTAAAGTTCTCTGATTCACTGACCTTTGAAACTACCGGCTTTCTAAAAACTATTTTAATCTACTTTAGGAACAATTTCTATAAGTGTATCAGATACTTAATGCTATAAGAACGACTACTTGGTTCAGAACTTACGTAGACAATAATAATATAGAACAAAAAAGTTATGTTTACTTAACGTTATGTTGGAATAAATTTTGCATTACTTTTTTGTATCAAGTATAAATTATTCGCTAATTAAGATGCTTTTTGCATAAATTTTGCTGATGACTTTGAATGAATTTGTTTTTGTTGCTATGTTGACTTGTTTATTTATTTTTTGTTTATTTTAAATCTATACTTATTATCGTGAAATATCGGTTGGATTTGTTTATAATCCTAATAATACTCGTAGGCCTTTCCGCTTTCTTTCCATTTGGATATAGTTATTGGTAAAATAAGATTGGATACATTTTCTTTCTATTTTATTAACGCGTTGTAATGATATCTTCTATTATATTTGGTAAATCTCAGAAAATATATTGGTATATCAGTATTGACACTAATCTGAAACAATCTGTTTACTATGGAGAAGTATTTTGTCTGTTGTTTTAAATAAAATAATAATAAATAAATAATAATGTTATTTTTTAATAATTCCATTCGTTATGGTATGGTAGCCATGGAATGCTTTCCTACGATTGTATTTCTATATCGGTTAATGTCAGATTGACAGGTAAGTAAAACAATCTTCTATTTTACTGATATTAATTAGCTAGCTGCATGCTACGATGTTATCTGTGGTTTATCAAAAATATTAAGTTACAAGTTTTAATTCAAGAAGTTAGCTACCTCCATACCATATTTTATCGAAAATTGTTATAAATACACACGCACACACACACACACACACACACACACACACGCACGCACGCACGCACGCACGCACGCACGCACGCACGCACGCACGCACGCACGCACGCACGCACGCACGCACGCACGCACGCACGCACGAACGCACACACGCAAGTAGTGTAATACGATTCTTTACTATAGTCCGGCCACTCAGAGAATGCGTTTCTGACACTTGTAAATTCGTCATGAGTAGTGATGTACCATGAATATCATTAGTAATATTTGGTAACAGTATTTATAGTATTCATTATGCATAATTATTCAATTTATTTTATATTTCAAACAATATTAACAAAATTGTTGATGGATGAATTAAATTTAATCGTAATTTCTGAATGAAACCAAGGGAAAGAAAATAAAAATACTGTATTTATTGAAAAATATATATTATGAAATATATCGTTTTAAGATTTCAATAATATCAAATCAAAATTTAATCCGACTCCGATTCGCTTGAGGACTCGCTGTCATCTTCACCAACATGTATTATCATGTTATTATCAATCATAGTGTCTATACGAATATCGCGGTCAAAGTCATTAAATATCATATAGTTTTTTCAACCACCTTCATCCAGTCATCTCTTGTGACTTTTTCGCATGTTTCTTTTAAAAGCGTCTTCATCTTTTTTATGCCATATGGTGGAGAAGTATTATGGCGGGCTGCATAACCTTTAATTTGAGCCCAGATTAGCTCTGAGACGACAAGAGACGACTGTTTGTGTATGTTACAAAATGGCGGTCCTCACAACGCTGTTTTGGGTTGCCATTTTTTACCAGAAATATAAAGGGATAAAAATAGTTTTTCATTTATTTTTAATTCAGCTGACTGATATCGCGACAATTATTTTCATAAGTTGGTTTGGTCGTACCTATATCGTATTATAAACTATATTAAATATGTATTAAGTACATTATACACACTCTGGAATAATTTCTTCGATGTCCCCAGGAACTTTAATGTCGTTCGTATAACTGCCCAAAACATTTCGGCACATTTCCCTGAAATGGTGACAACATTCTCTACTGTTTTTTTGTATATTCAATATAGATAAATAAATAAAATTATATATAATAAAATTAGAACGTTTTATTTAACAATATATCGACCGATATCGATTTTTGGAGTCGAATATATTACGATTCCAAAAATATTCAGTTACAATTCAGTATTTTTTTGCCTCATCACTACGAAAACAATCTATTGACACAACCTTGAAACAGCGCAGTTTGACGTCGTGAGACTTTTCAAAATTATTGTTCTTAAATTAATTAATTGTTTAATTGTTAATAACTTTAGCCCAAAATAAAACGTTTATTGTACATTGGCATGATTATTACATTTTTAATGTTATTACTCATTATTAAGGTTAATAAAAGATATTTAAAATTTTGCCCTAAATTGTACGCCAGTTCAAAGTTACATCGCCCATTGGATCACGACCTGTCAGGAACGCATTCTCTCAGTGGCCAGACTATAAATGCCTATGTGCCCACCTGTATGACAGCCTAGAACTTTTTCTTCATGGTTGTATTGAAACCTATTTATTAGATTTTGTCATTATAAAGCAGTTATTTACCATTGTCTGTCAATCTAGGTAATAAGTTCTCAGAACATCTTTTTCTAGTGATTTCATTACTATTATGGAGGTGAAACAAATACCATTACTGCTCGAATTACAGTTGCTCCACTGATGTCTGCAGTTTCTATTAGATTTAGTTTAAGTAAATACGCGTAGAGAACTTTTTTCTTTTGTATTTCAATTGCTTTTCTTAAGAAAACTAAGTTTGAAAGTCTTTTAAGATACAACTTACACTATTCGCACATAAAAATATTATTTAGGTATGGTTCCTCAGTGTTAACCCGCGGTTTAACCGATTTTGCCCAAACTACGGGCACAGGAGTAGTGTTCCCGTATGTTTGCTTTGAATAAAATGTAGCCTATGTGTTAGTCAAGTTGTCAGGTACTTTCACACAAAATTTTATCAAATTAGGTCCAGCCATTTGAGTGAAGAAATAACAAAAAAACAAACATAAATACTCATCAACTTACGCTTACAACAAAATAAATACACTTTTCAGGGCACTCAACTGCCACTATGAGATGAGTCGTTCGGATCTCAACCCGCGGGAGTACATCGAGAGCATCACTAAGGCGGCCTTGCGGGAACTTGGCATATTGAACAGGATGGAACGGTTCTTCGCGCCCGAGCATCTGTGTCTCCTTTATAAGACCCAGGTTCGCTCGTGCGTGGAGTACTGTTCTCATCGTTGTGATGGGTCCGCGCAGTATTTGCTATAGATACTCTCGATCGGTTGCAGCGGCGAGCAGTCCGCATTATCAACAATCCCGATGCTCCCGAGTCCTTTGAACCTCTGCAGTTGTGCAGAGATACCGCCTCTATAGCAGCTCTCTACCGCCTTCACCATGGAGAGTACGTGTTCTGAAAAGTTTTTCCAACTGATCCCACCTTCTCCCCACCCCTCTCCTTCCTTTCTCAGAGTTTTAGAAATACATAATGCATTGTCTGCTTTCGCAGTGAGTATGGTGCCCCCCACTGTTGGATTCTAATTCTACTCAAGTTTACTATCAGGCTGAGCAGAGTCACTTTGGCAGGTACTCAAATTTAAAAAAAAGGTACTTCACCCTCATCATCAAATGCCTATAAATAGTCCACTGATAGACATAGAATATCTCTTTAGACATAATAATAATAACTTTATTTCAAACCAGGTAATTACAAAAAATCTTAATACTAGGTATGTAGGTACAAGTGGGGGCCTTATCGCTCGCAGGCAATCTCTTACAGGCAATCATACTATATCACGCAATTCAGACAAGTTAGTTTCTCACACCTTGCAGTACTGTTGTCCAGGATCTTAAGTTCAAATCAATCCCTAGTTAATTTGCTTCAAAACCAGATAGTTTGGTGGAGAGCATTAATCAAGTTTTCGGCCTTGGAGGCACGATTAGCCTGATAAATACGTAGCCACAGCTGTACAGAAGTAGAGTTAATTAATGACTTAATGAGTAATTGGATTAGGGGGTCTTAAAATTAAGTCGAAAAGGATTACACAGTCTCACTTAACATGTTTTCTTCTACGTTTCAAACCAATTTACTAAGACAATTCATTAATCGGGTTCTTCATCACGATGGAAAATTACACAGTACCTAGCTCACAGATACACAAGACAAAAGATCGTTTTAAAAGTTAATATGCTTGTATTTAGAAGTAGTATTCAGGCTCTAAAAGTGTATAGACTCAAATACAACAAGTAAAAGTTTATGAAACTATAAAACGACTACGTAAAGGCTTTGATAAAAAAAATATAAATCCCATGTCACCCAAGCCGTTATTACAAATCTATTGACCCCTCATTCATTGAAATCTGTTCAGTAGCTTAGACACTACGGTAAAACATTGCCAAACTTACTACCCTCCCTTTTACTTCGTAGTCGGATAATAAATGTATATGTAGTGCATAATAGAATGCAAAAGAAAGTCATTTCTCCAAGAAAACCATAAGGTAAGACTGTCAGCGATGACGTCACACATTTTCACGTCTGATACCGGATGTCGGATGTAGGTCGCTCGGGTGCGGCAAGGCGCGGTTATAACCCACCACCGATTATGTCCTGGCCCTTCTATGTTACTTTCTTTATGATTTGTTGATATCACGATAATATTGTAAATGACTTGTGACCCTGACAATGTGTATGCATAATTTCAAGTTACGCGGTTAGAGTATTAAACCAAAAAACATATTAAATATATGCTTTTTGACTAACTGACACACGCAACTTCGCCAATGTCTTTTTTAAATCATACTCGGCTCCTACTGCCTCATTGGTCTAGTGGTAAGCGTTAGTGACTGCCGATAAAGAGGTGCTGTCGGACTTTTTATAAGAAATTCTGAATAGCGGCCCGCAGTATGGAATATGGCGTTATTTTTCGCCCGTGCCTCGGCGAATACGTTAAGCTGTCGGTCCCGGTTGTCATGAACATCTATGGCAATCGTTACCCGGTAATTCAGTTCACACTCAGGGTTGCAGAGGTCCGATGTCAGTCACCCCGTGGAAAAACTGATACCCTTTACTATAGTAAAAACTATATAAACTAACAACAACAAGTCTATAATATACAAACTTCTCACACACAACTGAAAGGTGTCACACTGTGTATTTGTGAAAGCGCCGTAAAATATTGTAAACTCAACACTAAAGACAGTTAACTTTCGCTTTAATTCTAGACCATACCTTCTCGGTTTAAGTAGGTATATAGCCTACCTACATATGTAGGTAGTCTTTTAAGGTACTTCGTATTTTGATTGCCTCGGGGCCGCAGTGGTAGCCTATACGACTGCTGTGCTTAAGACGTTTCGCGTAAGGGGAATCCCCGTTCACCAAACCTGTGATTTTAACTCATTACAATCAAAGGTACTTCGTGTTACTGAACAAATATTTTGTTTGCCAGATCCATGTGGGATTAAGAATACTATTCAATACGTATATGTCGTAAGAGCCGACTAAGGGAACAAATTGCTGAACAGTAGCACATTAAAGAGCACTGGCTAGCGCTGTATCGTAACACAAAACCTCCTGTCTAGGTCTATAGCAGTAGGCTATTAATGGTGTCGTTTGCTAGTTTGCATTATGTGTCTTCATATTTCACGTACCTCTTTTTATTTTTGCGGAAATCTCCTCGGATACCAGCTCCTGGTAGCATGTCGGACTCGAACCGACTAAAACCGCACGCCGTCTCGGGTACTAGATGCCGGGGAATCAGGTGCACCCTGGAACCCCGACGTACGTACGTACCGAACGCCCCCTCCTGTATGGGAACCCCAATGTTCCCGCTACTGTCCCCTCATATTTCACGTACCTAAGTAAAGTTGCGATATATTATAATAAACCCGATAAATTTACATAAAATAGCTTTTAGAGGCTCGGTAGGCTTGTCTAATATTACGCTATTCATATATTAATTTAAAACAAAACGCATAAACAAATTAAAACACTTTCCAATACAATTAACATTTGACTAATTTTGATAATGAAGTAAAAAAATGCTTTGTAATCTTTTAATACTATTATATTCATAGTTTTCAAAGAATCTGCGTGTCTAGTGTATATACGAGTATTATTAATACGCGATAACTACAACGTATGTATTTACAAAAAAAAAGTATATATGTAAATATATCAGTTGTCTAGTACCTATAATACAAGCTCTGCTTAGCTTGGGACTAGATGACGTTTTGTGTTAGCTGTCTAAAATATTTATTATTTATTTAATTATTACTCTGATTATTTTTGCTCCCTTATTTTTTTTTACTTTTCCACCATGACGGTTCCTGCGATGATGAAAGGTATTCATAGCATATTTTAGTTAGTGTGATACATATTATGTACAAGGAAAGACATTTTTGTTAATTGCATTTACAGGCTGAGTCTAATAGAAGTTAAGTACAGTAAGTACCAAATTAACGCACTTTACAGGATTCTTGATTAATATAGACTTACATAATACGCGTGGATCTATTTTGCGACACATTTCAAGGCTGACATGTCAGCGAAAACACGTTAAAAGAAGTATGGGACCATCTTATAGAACATACTAGCTGAACCCCGCGGTGCTACAATAACCGCGGGCAACGGCGCGAGGCGAAGCTAGTATCTTTATAAATTGTAGCATATGTGTTATTTTGATGTATAAGCTATATTATTGTAAAGTTTCATCAAAACCCATTCAGTAGTTTTCGCATGAAAGAGCAACAAACATCCTTATTTACGTACAAACTCGCGTTTATAATATTAGTAGGATATTTCACGATTTAGTATGTGTTCTTAACAAATAATAGAGTTGCCTTATAAAGCTGGTAAACCAATCCTGAGGTAAATTTGTAATATTAAATTACAGAGATAAGCGTATTTATGCAAACTATTCATGTGTAAATATGGAGCGTCGTCACCCGTCACTATATGTACAATAAAGTGATATATTATTATTATGTGTGTCGTAAGAGCCTACTAAGCAAACTACGCAGGACAACAGCACTGCAAAGAAAAGGGTAACTGGCGACAAACCCTAGACCGACCCATCTGCTAACTTGGTATAATAGGCCAAAATCTCCTTACTGAGGCCTTTGTTCAGCAGTGGACTATTAAATATATTAACGGCTGTGATGCAAACAAACTCATATTCACGTAAGTTGTAGTATCTATTTACCAATCACGTTCCTATGATGATGATATTCTCCTAGCCTATTACGGCCATGGCGGCCAGTCTCGACAGCCAACTACGCAGGAGATATAATGCACAAGTATGTGCGCAAACACTGGTGCACTCTCTGTTCCCTCTGTCTCATAACCCGATGAGATGGTTAACCGACACGATCGGGGAGAGATCAGGCGCAGGACCGACAGTTTTACGTGCTCTCCGAGGCACGAGAGTTCAGCCCCAACTTCCAAACTCCGAGCTGTTATTAAGTATTTCTATAATCAGAAAAACACAATAACACTTTCGAACCCTAGACCTCTTGATTGGCAGTCGCACACGACATCCGCTAGACCAATGAGGCAGTTCCTATACGTTGTCATCATAAGCCTGTCGCAGACCACAGCTGGACATAGACACTTGGTTTAATCGTCAGTAATATGATAAAAAAAAGAGATAATGTATACTGTTTTATTATAAAAAGAATCGTTTTAATCATTTGAGTACGTACCTTTAAAAGCAGTATATTCCCTTTCTCTATTTTTCACCAATTACGTGTAAATAATAATAAATATTCATAGTGTGAATATTAAACACGTGAAACGGCTGTCGAAATAATAAAATGTAGTCATGAATGAATAAAATAATAAAATCGGAACAAGCAAGAATATACATTTTGTTTTATTATTCAGCATAGTTAAAAAAAACCTTTCATAGAGTCATTCATTTCGATGTTGGATTATTTTATTTAATTGCCTACATTTTTAAATAATGAAGGCAATTAAATAAAATAATAATCTTGGTGTTTTATATATATATTCTAACTGTTATTAACACTTATTTGTCCGTGAACTTGACGTGGAAACACAGCTACGTCAAGAATCAAAGACTCATCAATATGAGGTCGGCTGTTGAAATAACACTTTTTATATTCTGGAAGGTATTACTTACAACCATCTTGGCAACACTAAATAGAGCTTGAACAACAGTTTTACGATAAAAGTTAATTTAGTAGTTACTTAGTCCAAGTCCAAATCCATGTTAATAAGCCAAATTTAAATGCGTTTTCTTCACTTCAGTGTCGGATCGTTCGGTTAACATATGTTAATAAACTAAAGTGTATTAAAATTAGAAGAACCCTTGAAGAAAAAAAGGGAACGGTTTTCTGCAACTCTCCAAAGATGTAACCGTTTTACCTTTCTAATTTTCTTGGTACGAGCCACGTACGCAAATTCAAGTTAAATACCTATAAACTACCTGACCTGAATTAGACTAAGGAATGTAAACACATATTTCAGTACTATAATAATTGATTGCAGCTAAGCTTCAGAGCTTAGCGCGGTCAGGCAGATATGCAAACTATATTACATGTAAGCTTCGGTGTGTGTGTGAGTGAAATTTTCTTTGTGTAATACCAAATGAAAACCTGCTAGTGTAATCAAATCATACCTCATTTTTTATACAGTAGTATTTGTGTCAAAAAGTAGGATTTACATAAGACTTCTCTAGTTTTACTGGCATCTCTCGTCGACATACATATTTGACGGAGACCGCTTGTGTAGGACCGGAGGACCTTGAATAACAATGTCTTCTATCACAAGCAGGTAAATGCCTGGCATCTGTAAAAGACCTGATTACAGGACGCTTGTTTTAGTCGATTTGAGTCCGACATCATGATTATCAACAACATTTAATAGCCCACTGCTCCACTATACCACGCTGCAGTACGCGCTATTTCATCAAATCCATGGCCACATGGAAAATAGAGTTAGACATACCTTACCATTTTGTCGATCCGCGAGGATTTCCACATGAATTCCTTCGTTCCTTCATTTTGATTTCAGCGCAACGTAATCTTAGCAAGAAACGTGTTTGGTTAAAGAGTCTTGTACTATTATGCAATATATTTATATTTCCAAATTACAGTTTGTTAATATATTAGGCCATACTAATTCCCCATTCACATGTAACTAGGCAATTACAAGTAAGTTTTACTTAATTACTACAAGTTAACACTAACTTACATGTATTGCGCAAACTATGTTTTGTTTACTGAGCAACGAAGTGTTTTGGAATTGCTTTACAATTGTTAACATTGACTCACAATACCTATTCTATACTAATTAATATTCATTTAATCAGTGTTTTATCTGCTTCGAAATCTGAATTCTAAATGAAAACTAAAATCTCTAACAGCTGTGCCGCACAAGTGCTGGATTTAGCAAGTGGCGAAGCTAGCAAAAAATGATAAGATAAGGATTAACATACATTTTTTAAATTCAATAGTACCAGTCAATGTTTACAAAATGGCTGTGAATGTATTGAACTGTATGGTGATATAGTAATGGGTATTATGTCTCCCTTAGCAAATTCAGAACTATCTAGGTAAGATTATAGTAGATGATCGATGTTGTTGGCAAGTTGTTTTTACAGATACGAAAATTTCATTCAAGACTTTTGCGATCATTATACTGCTCATTATGTACGTTTTTAACAAGTAACTTAGTAATGTTGAGTCTTAAACTAAGACAAGAAGATGTAAACACTATACGGAAGTAACTGGATCCGTCAGTGTCTTATTTGTAAAAGGAAATATCAAAGTTGCTGGCCTCGCCATCCGGCAGCTCACAATATCTTATATTATCTGCCTTTAGTCATACGTTTCGTTACTGAAGGCTGTGATCTTCACGGAGCCGTAATAATCTACCAATTCTATAAAATCTAGCTTGATAGTGAAGTATCTGTATAGTTAAAATGGATGTTTTCTTCGACTGGTATTTGTAAATGTTAAACAATGTCTTCACCATTCGTGATCACATTTCTTGAAATGTGATCACGAATGGTGAAGACATCAGTTCTGAATTTGCTAAGAGAGACATATTACCCATTATTTTTTATTACATTGACCCATTACTGTACCACCATACACCTCAATACATTCACAGCCAATTTGTAAACATTGACTGGTACTGTTGAATTTAAAAACCTGCACATTAAGTGTAAGCCTGCACATTAAATGTGATCACTTGATTCTTGGTTTTATTAAATTTTTGGATCTCAAGAGTGGTCTCCTTAGGGAGACCTTTCTTCAGTAGTGGACGGCGATAGTTTGATTTGAAGGTTAGATCTATTAAACTTGAATATTTTATTACGCGCTTGAGACTTTCTAGTCTGTAGTATTTATGATATCTGGATGCATGGAGTCGATAGTACCATAGGCTGCTAGTTCAACTGGTTTTACCTGAATATCAGTTTTTCCACGGAGCGACTGGCATCGGACCTCCGCTATCCTGCGGGCGAACTGAATTGAACTAGTTGTCAGTATATTTGAAGTCACTGTCTTCCCAATAACGATTGTCATAGGTGTTAATAATAACAGGGACCGACGGCTTAACGTGCTCTCCGAGGCACGGGCAGGAAATATGGCCATATTCCATACTCCGGACTGCTGTTAAGACTTTATTGTAAGAAAAACCCAACAGCAGTCCGACCCGGCAATCGAATCCGGGTTCTCTTGATTGGCAGTCGCTTTTGCTAACCGCCAATCCAACGAGGCCCTTAATTAAAAATTATACTTTTAGAAAGCAAAAACGGATAAATACTTTGTTCATTCAAACACATAAGTATGTCTTTAGCAAGTTAAGAAAGCTTTTCCCGTTCTATCCGTTTTGTGATATGTGATATCGTGGGAATGTAAATAACACAAAGAGTCCACGAAATGTATAAAGAAACATTTAATTTCGCCCACTCAAGTTGCAATACTTACATTAATGTCAAATGAGTCATTGATTATGTTAACTTAAAAGAAAAATTAGGTACGTTTGAATATCAATAATGTTTCGAGTGCATTGTAATCTGCAGAAGGAAGTGTTGAACTATCTTCGACTTCTGTCATCAAAACAGCTTTTACATGTCAACTTGTAGTATTGTCATCCAAACGAAATATGCACAGAGAATTCACTTCGACCAGAGTAAAGGCTAAAATTTACTTCCTAAATACCTTTTTTGTGGACTTTGGCGCAAACGAGCAGACGTATCACCTGATGGTAACTGATTACCGCCACCCAATGACTCTCGCAACACCAGAGGCGTCACAAGTGCGTTGCCGGCCTTTGGGGGATAGGAAGGGGATGAAGGGAGGGGTGGGGGGTATGGGCCCCCGGTATCCTCACTCACTCGGTGAAACACAGCGCAAGCGCTATTTTACACCCGTTTTCTATGAAGCCGTGGTATGACTCCGGAGGAGCCAACCCATTTAACTATCTACCTACATATGTATATAACTACGAAATACCTAAGAATCTTACATAGTTAAAAATGAAGAAAAAAAATTAAATAAAAGTCAGAGGCTTCTAAACACTGAGCACTCTTAATTATGGGAATTCCAAGAAAGTAGATGAGGATATCTAAGATGAACGAAATAGTAAACAGTTGCTGTGCAATGGTTTTCTGTGAGTCGATCATTTCATTACTTTCATTGTTTATGATTGAAGGAGCAAACCAGCTAGTTAATGATTACTGGTTATGAACGGGCAAATGAACGTGGATGCTCACCACTACAACGTCAATAGTATGCTGCTGTTGAAATTAAGAAATGATGTAGCTTCTACTTAAAACCATTTCTGGCATACATTAAATATCATCATTATGATAAATGATCAAGGTATGAATGCTGTGCTTCTTTTATTTCCGCAGTTTTATGACGTTCTCCAAAAACTGACATTGTAATCAGAAATCTGTATAAACTGCACTTAATGCTGTAATAAGTTTTTAATTGGAACATATTTTCTGTGTCAATACAATTTGGTCGGTTCCACTGTACCACCAGGGGAATAGCCAGGGGTACGGAGCAATACGAGCGATACCACAAACATAACTTATAAATAAATTTTGTAACAACTATAAAATTAATAAATATATTACATTTATTTGCTCCATTTAAATGCATCAGTTTGATAATTCTTATTACAAAACGGTGTTTATCTAAATGTTAATCGTGTTGATAGGATTTATATCTTTATTGCACATTATAAAGGAAGAAATATTACTAAAATTTTGCAAAGAACCTTGAACATATAGATAAGCAGGTTCTTAAACTGTCGCCGCCGTGGTGAATCATCTATTATGCATTTGAATATATTTATAACTAGTGCGAGTCTGTTACTCATCAAGTCGCTCAAAACGGCAACCGGGTTCAACGTTGCAATAGGTGGTCCGATCCTTTACTAGGTCCAGCAGACGGGCAAGGTCCAGCAGTGCAAGCAGGCGCTGGGTGGGGTCCGGATGTCTTAATAACAGCAGTACCCGGATCGCTCCTATCTCAGGTGCAGGGTATCACACCGTGTCGTTTAGTCGGTCCGATTCCGACACACCACCACTTTGCAAACCCCGGTGGTCCCCACGAATAAGAAAAAAATGATACCGGTCGTCCTTCTTAGTAAAGACTAGCTGACCCGCGCAACCTCGTTTGCATCTTCAATTGCATCGATAAATGGACTATCTGACACTGAAAGAATTTTTCAAATCGGACCAGAGGTTCCTGAGATTAGCGCGTTCAAACAAACAAACAAACTCTTCAGCTTTATTATTAGTATAAAAGATGTAAATGTTTCACGTCGAATCTCTTTCTACTATCGCTAACGCCTATATTCTCTTGTATTATTGGCTTACATTTTCTTTTGACCACGTTAGTTAGTTGAGAGACGTCATGCCCATGCATTTGTTAGTTTATATTTTTTCTTCATCTCTCTATCTCATAAAACAAGTCGAGATATTATTTCCGATTCGCGAGAGAATTTATATATAATATGATTATAAGTTATCCTTATATTTTTCCGTGGGAGAGCCACGCTTCGGCATGAATGTGCCGGCTTGACTGAAGTGATACTACGGTCTCACAGAAAAGTGGTTTGAAATAGCGTTTGCGCTGTTTCACCGAGTAAGTGAGGATACCGGAGGCCCATACCCCAATCCCTCCCTCCATCCCCCTGCCCATCCCACAAAGGCCGGCAATTTGCTTGTGATGCCTCTGGTGTTGCGTTGCGTGTGACAATAGGCGGCGGTAATCGCTCATTTGCCCCCCTAGTCCATAAAAAAGTAGATATGTGGAATAAAACTAACTTCAACGTTCAATCAAAAGAACTAAAACAAAAAGAAGAGTTATTTAGTTTTGTTATTAAAGACACTAACCATTCAAACATTTAGTTACAATTATAAGCCTCTTAATAGGTTAAAAATATTTTTATTGGTTCATAAATTAAAAGTGTGCTTACAATACATTTTGTCCTTTATTTACTTTTCCTTAGTCTATTAGTTCTTTCTAATTAAAATAAAGAATAATTGAAATCGGTTGACAAATGATAGGACTTCGTTTAACACACACAAGCAACAAAATAAACACCAAATTACTCTCCCTTTTCGAGTCGGTCAAATAGCAGAGCGCTACGCGACGTTTTTGGTCGTTACTGGTTTTTCGAATGTAGTTCACAGACGACTTACTAAGGTGAGGTCAAGGTCAAGATTGGCGCACACTCCGTGAATTAATAACGGTTTTATTCACAATTATTTAAAACTTAGAACTGTTAAATTGTAGACAAAGAGCTAAGATAATAATAGTATACTGAACATTTTTATAGTTAGTTGTTATTTTACTGGAAGTTATAATAGATCGATACAAGTAGGCAGTTTTTTTTTTATGTTATATGAGGCAAACGAGCAGGCGTATCGCCTGATGGTAAGCGATTACCGCAGCCCATGGACACCTGTAACACCAGAGGCGTCACAAGTGCGTTTCCGGCCTTTGGGGAAATGGAAAGAGTTATGGGGAAAGAGTTGGGCCTCCGGTACCCTCACTCACTCGGTGAAACACAGCGCAGGCGCTATTTCACACCGGTTTTCTGTGAGGCCGTGGTATCTCTCCGGTCGAGCCGGCCCATTCATGCCGAAGCGTGGCTCTTCCACGGAAAACCAGTGTGGTGTTTTCATCTAATTTACCTTTACAATCCAGCGCATGCTCTGGCTTCCTTTTGTGTCGATCTATGATTTTTAACTATCGCTTTAATTTAACATTCATAAATGTCAACTAGTGCCGTAATTGAACAAACTATTTTGATTGATTGAGCAAAAGATTTGTTTTTTTTAATAACAACTCCCACATAGAAATAAATCCAGTGTCGTGGGTGACTTTACAAACATACATGAAACAGACACAAAGGACTCCCAGACTCGGAACTACAATGTTTGGAATATGAGTGGTTTGAAACTACAAAACTTAGCCCAATAGAAAACGGCGTGGTGAGCGCTTAAACCACTAAGCCATTCGTGTAGTATATAGGCAAGAAGTAAAGTCACCAGTCCTGATTGGATTAGGCAATTCTTTCGATGCTCTTTATCGACTTAGAGTGGTTACCGGAGTCCATGCCTTCCTTATTCTAGAAGGATGTGGTTCAAAGAACTACAACTAAATTATTATTCCTAGTTCTGACAATTAGTCCTATATTATAAAAAAACAGACCTTAGATTTAAGTATTTGGCGATTGGCGATATGATATCAACACGTGAAAACAATGATTATAATCTATGACTAAAAATAAAACAGTACCTATTATCAAAAGTATTTAAAAATTAATCGCTTTACACGTGCAGACAAAACCATATCTATGTCCTTTTCCTTAGAAAATACGGTGACAATAAGACCATCAGACCAAGCATTCAAGTTAGTTTGTATTATCGTACAAATCAGCGCGATAATTTTGATTATGAGATAAATAATTTTCACCGTGGGAGAGCCGCGCTTCGGCATAAATGGACCGGCTCGACCGGAGTGATACCACGGCCTCACAGAAAACCGGTGTGAAATAGTGCTTGCGCTGTGTTTCACCGAGTGAGTGAGGATACCGGAGGCCCATACCCCAACCCCTCCTCCATTCCCTCTCCCCATCCCCCAAAGGTCGGCAACGCACTTGTGACGCTTTTGGTGTTGCAGGTGTCCATGGGCGGCGGTAATCGCTTACCATCAGGTGATGCGTCTGCTCGTTTGCCTCCAATTCAATAAAAAAAAAAAAAAAAAAATAAAAAAAAAAATAGCCTTTATTTCCTGTAACCTGTTTATACAATTTTCTATTACCTATATATTTTTGTTTTTTAATTATTTTTTTAATTAAATTTAAACCTAGTTGATGGTATATGGAATAATAACTTAAAATGAAATGATATCTAATCAACCAGCATTATCAATAACCAGTTTAGGTTGTCTTCTGACATAGGCCTACTCTAATTCCTTCCACTATTTTCGGTCTGTTATGAGATATCGAATCTAATAGTTAAGTATATACGTGGTATGGACACACATAAAAATTAAAAATAACTAAATTGCCACTCCTAGCGGTCTGCCACTCCCGACTGGTCCCGAAACATGTCATTTTGTCCCTAGGGTAGCGAAATCCCTGGACAAATTAGGCACTCCGCGAAACACACATTTACTTAATAACTAAACAATACCTATTAAAAAAACTTCATAATTACTTAGGTGCATATAAGTAATAAGTACCTACTTTAAAACCATTTTTTTTAATGGAATAGTAGGCAAACGAGCAAACTTATCGCCTGATGGCAAGCGATTACCACCAACCAGAGTCGTCACAAGTGCGTTGCCGGCCTTTGGGGGAATGGGAAGAGGGATGGGGGAAGGGTAGGGTGTGGGCCTCCGGTACCCTCACTCACTCGGTGAAACAGCGCAGGCACTATTTCACACCGGTATTCTGTAAGGCCGTGGTATCACTCCGGTCGAGCCGGCCCATGCATGCCAAAGCGTGGCTCTTCCACGGTAAATTATTGGTAAGTACTG
Source organism: Spilarctia lutea (assembly GCA_916048165.1). NCBI lineage: Eukaryota > Metazoa > Arthropoda > Insecta > Lepidoptera > Erebidae > Spilarctia > Spilarctia lutea. Next base: position 2,769,757 of record OU696480.1, read on the forward strand.
GAACACGGCCAAAATACTTAAATTGAATCTAACATTGAAAAACACCCAAACTCCGAAACTCCGATACATCATTTTGAACAGCCTTTAAGAGTGTACCTATTGCTTGACGTAGGCCTCTCCTTAGTAATAACGTTTTGGCCTACTGTACCACACTGGATAGAGGGGTTGGTATAGTCCTTCTCTTTGATGTTTTATTTACTCTCTTAGTCGTATATTACTATCTGTTAAATGACATCAATATAAACTTACTTTGTTGCTCATTTTTATTCAATTTCAATTCAAAAATTTTATTCAATTTCCACATAACACAGACATAAATTCTTCTCCAGCATTAAGTCCTAAATTAAACCCACAAGTGTAATGTACATAGTTTGATGCATAAGTAAAGCATCTAAAATTATGGTATTAGATTAGACAAGCCTTGTTAGGAATGAGCCTAAGACGATTAACGAAAAGACCAACGATTCAACAACAAGTTATAACTACCATCTTAAGGGAAGCCCTTTAAGACGTTTTTTTAAAGGTGTACACATTTTTTTAACTTAAGGAGGTTGATCATATTGTCCTTAACCGTGGTAGAACACATTCGAATTCATTTTGCCCAAAGGGTTACGCACATCCGATGCCAGTAGCTCCATGGAAAAACTGATATTAAGGCAAAACCGGTTGAACTAGTAGCCGACTCCAAATAACCTTGGGAATAATAAAGACTAGCAAGAAGAAGAATCGATATAGAACCTTGTATAAAACAGAGAATATTTTCTCTGGAGCCAAGCCAGGAGTGATGCCATAAGACTAAGTCAGTATGGAGCAGTTCTTTGGGCACCCAACAGAAGAGCGCCAACCATCCTGGCAGCGGTTTTATTAATCGGATTCGCACCAAGAGTGTCACTGACAAAATATAGTAATATAATGCTTAGAGAAGTTAGTTTGATATAATATAGTGAGATAACCGGATTACATACTTGAAAGCCAACATATGCGTCACGGTCGATGTGTACACAAAGAGCTTGAGGTCAACGCGTGCCGTATCTAGCTTGCGTAGGATACCTTACGCCATACCTGGGTCTGCAGACCATTCTTATTGTAAGTACACAATTACTGGTTGTATTTAATCTTTAGGTACATGTATAAAGTATGCAAGATTGTACAAATATTTGGAATGACTGATGCCTTCCATTGCTTTGTCGTTAGGTATTTATATCGAAGTTTAATCATATAATCTTCATATAGTATAAAATGAAGTTATTTCCGCTGACTGTTCGCTTAGATCTTTTAACTACTCAACGGAATTTAATGCAGTTTTTTAGCTATAGATAGAGTGGTTCAAAAGAAAGGTTTCCAAGTGTGATACATGATATTATAGTAGACTAGCGACCCGCCCCGGCTTCGCACGGGTGCAATGCTGATACTAAATTAAATACACTACAGAAAAACTATGAACGTTGTATATAAAAACATAGCGGCCCGCTCCGACTTTGCACGGGCATAAAATAGAAACCTCTAAAATTAGCAATGTTGCCTTAGTATATGATGCATGTATTATACATATAAACCTTCCTCTTGAATCACTCTATCTATTGGAAAAAACCGCATCAAAATCCGTTGCGTAGTTTTAAAGATTTAAGCGCACATAGGGATATAGGGACAGAAAAGGCGACTTTGTTTTATACTATGTAGTGAGGAGACACGAGAATTTCGAAGAATTCAGAATATATTTATAGAAGATATAAAATGACTAACTAGACCAACTGATTCATAAACGTTAACCATAAACCACTGAGTCTACAAACATGAGTCTTTGACATATGATGCTACGAGTATTATGCTGTAAGCATCCACTAAGATGGGATTTAAAAAAAATATTACAATTTTTATTCAAATTTAAAACACAAACATAAAATAAAATATTTTGTTCTTTATAAATAAAAAATTGATCTTCAAAGTCAGTATAAAAGTATAATATTTGTTGTGTATAATTTTATTTTAAGCTTTAACATATAAAAATATAAATAACATTAGCTGTATCAAAGTACGTAATTAACATTATGAGTAATAAAGAAAACAAGTTATGTTTCGAGACCTTCCTCTATTTCATACAATCGCCAAAACTTTCATAATGTATCGCAAAAGAAGACGCTAAATACTATGCATAAATTAATACCAGATTATATCAACACTTCATTAAATTAACATAATACATCGCAATACCAATCTAACACTTTCAAGGTTAGGATTTAGTAATAATAAAAGATGATCCCAGTTATTGTGCAGTATTACATTCTATTACTGAGGTCGTATTGTTCAATTAAATTACTTAGCTCGTTTTTCATATCAAATGTCACTCACCTCTAGAAAGGAAAACCCTGGAACCCCGACGTACCTCGGTCCACCTACGTTGTGTAGATGGCCCCTCCTGTGTGGAAACCCTAATGTTCCTGTTACTGTCTCCCGGGGCTTGCACACTCTGCCACCCGGGCCTGCTTCTGCGTTTATGGAGGACGGAGATCTTTCTTCGATCTCGGGCGCCTGAGTCGCCTGCGGTACCTGGCCCGTTCCCGGGCCTGGTGGGCCGAGAGAGTTCTAAACCTCTCCCGATCTTATAACATATCTAAGAAAGTAGCCAGGTTATCATTATAGAAACTACAAATAAAGTATTATAATTATAAACGTTTTATATCTCTGTTCTGTGGTCGGCAATAACTGCAATAACAATCTTCTGTTAGGTAAATCGGCTACTAGTGTGCTCTTATTTCATAAACAAAATGCTTTTATTAATGTTTGGCCGGCTCGACCAGATTGATACCATGGCCTCACAGAAAACCGGTGTGAAACAACGCTTGCGCTGTGTTTCACTGAGTGAGTGAGGATAGGCCTTCCCTAAAGGCCTGCGGCTGTAATCATGCATCAGGTGATACGTTTGCTCGTTTAACCCATATTCCATAAAAAAAAATACTTGCACCTCATGAAAGGCCATCTAATCAAAAACTAGGAATAGTCGACTGTCCAGACAGGCTGATGATACTGAAATACTTATTAAAAGACATAGAACTACCCATCATACTCATCACAAATAATATTTATCCTGGGTGAGTATCAACTCCAAGACCAGTTGACTGCTGAACCAGATATCCAGAACGATTCTGGAAGAAACACCCACAAGTTCAAAATACACATGGGTTAATTTTTAATTTGTATAAGAAATTGACGAATTCGACCTTCAATACCAACAAAGTTGCTGATAGATACATGCCAACAAAACATCAAGGAAATTGTGCAACACATATAAAATGTGTAACACTTTTAATGATAATAAATAGTTTATTATTTCTTAACTAGCATAAATTATTTGAAATGATTCAATTGTAAAAAATCGACTGCGCGGTTCACCTAGTGGCTTAAGCGATCGGGTTCAAATCCTACTGTCCACAAATTGTTGTTCTGAGTCTGGGTGTTCTTTGTGTCCGTTTCCCTGCGACAAAGGAAATTCTATGGAATTACTAAATCGGTTATATAGCTTGGTAAGTCTTTGACCGTGGCTCTAAGGCTCTACTCGAGTGTATGTCGGTTATCGAGACAAAAAGTCGTCTATGTCTTTTTCCAACGTCCAATCGATTTCTATATTGAAATTCATCCAACTTGGTTTAGCGGTTAAGCCGTGAATGCGTAACAGACATACATAGTCACTTTCGGATTTATAATAATAGTATTTAAGTATAGTATAGATTATTAATATATGACATTTACGAAACATCTTATATGCAATAATCTATTGCAGATTATAGATGTAAATAAAAAATACATTTAATATGTGTACAGTTGGAGCGACAGATTGTTCTTGCCATAATTTAGGATCGGCTAGTAGAAATTTTATTAAATTTTATAGTTTAGAAATGTATATTTAGAAACGTTAACCTACGTCTCTCCTGGCCCACTAATTAACCCAATTCTGTACCTACCTCTTCCTTTTGAGGAAATTTAACTTATTATCCCATAATAAAGTTAAGCTTCATTACGTTTAGCAAATAATATAAATTTATTACTTCAAAACGGACTAGCGCTTCCTGAGATAAGCTTGATGAAACATACAAACTCTTCGCCTCTATGACAAACTGTACGTACAATGTAAGGATATGGGTATATATATATGTATATGTATATACATATTTATACTATTGTACTGCGATAATTATAAAATAAAAAATCGTTACATATAAAGTCACTGAGAACTTTCTATGGTTTCATGTTATCTCGGTTTGTGTTTACGAAATTGAAAAAAAAAACAAAACTTTAATTATTCTAATATTGGTGATAACGGGTTTATATACGGTGATACCACAAAATCGTAATCAAAATTATTTGATAGAAGTAATTCTGTCTTTATTTCTCAATTCCATTCTAAATATTAAGATAATCTTAACAAAGGAACATCCCCTTGGAGAGAGGCAGTAAGCATGGAAATCATTTGTCATGAAAAAAAATATGTAAACCTTGGGAGAGCCACACCACTACTTTAATCAAGTCAAAAGTAACCATTGCTAAGCAATTCTTACTTTATTTTTACTATGTGACGAAGACCATACTCCTTCTAACACAGGAACTCATTCAAAGACCAAAGCACTCCGAACTCTTGTATATAGCCACTTATAGTTATCAATAGCTGACCTGTCTTTTCACTTGCATCCTTTAAAATACAATAAAAGAGATAATATACCATTGACAAATTGATATACAAACTTTTCTAGCTAACGTGGTATAGCTGGATAAAACCTTCTTACGAGAAAAACGCTTCTGGCCAGCAATGGCTATTGAAAGATGTTAATATAATGGTGTAAAGTAGTTAGATTCATAACGTAATATCGTTTCTTTTATTTCCTTTATAAATAATCCAAGTAAAGCTGTGGCAAAAGGCTACTTTCTACATATTTTTTAATCATATCAGCATAATTTATGACTCTAAAATAAAAAGGTCTAATAATATTGTATTCACGGTACTGCTTCTAGCCAGAGACAAAATGCTTCACGGCCATTTAAGTTTTATTATAAAGACCGTAATATTATTTGTGCATTGGGAACGTCGTTAAACTAACTAGCTCACATTATAACAGTTCGGTTATGACACAAATGCCAACATATGCAAACTAGAGTGTGACGTTTTGGACTTACTGCCACAACAATAGACTTAGATCGATGTTTTTCTTTTTAGTAGTTACTAACTAGTATTAAATAACGGACTTAAAAGACTATTGTCTCTAAATTGTAGCGAAAAATCTTTTCGACAGTATTTTATAAAGCTCTAAAGACACAAATATAGCGTGTGAAAGTATGTTATTTTATCTGACTTTTTTATAAAGAAGCAATAAACTCTGTACCCCTTTGTATGAAAATTATGTGAACGAAGGAGTTTGGCACAGTTAAAGTGTAAATAGAGGAGAAATTTATGAAGCAAAACAAAAATAATGATGGTCAAATTTCGAACACTAGTTAAATATAATTTGCCATTTCTTTATACAATTTGACGGGTTAAGAATACAGTGTGTCATACCTCCTATTAATTTCATGGATATCCTTAGAGCCAACTAAAGGAGCTGACTAAAGCCGAGTCTCCAACGAACAAAAAATGTCAATTTTTTGTGTTGTCAACATTGGTGACAAGTTTCTGTAATTTTCTTGTGTTGGCAACGAAAATTGGCAATAAATGTTGGCGGGAAAAATCAAAAGAATATGCTTGTTGTAGATATTTATTAGCTCTGTGGAGACGCTTAGTTGGAAACAAAAAGAAACATGCCTGACACGTGGACGAACAAATCAATGGAGTTGTTAATTGATCGGCGAGTTGTTGGCGACTCGGTGTAGACACAATGGACACAAAAGTTGGCGATTTTCTGAAAAGTTGCAAACAGTTGGAAACACTGAAATCCTGTGTGTTTTGCCTCTCTATTGATAGGATGTTTTGGCTTAATGTACCATGCTGACCGAAAGGGTTTGTTTCAAGTTTTCCTTCTCTTTGCAGTGATAGTATCCTGAGTAGTTTGTACCATCAGACGCCTCTTACGACACCCACGGAACGAATAGGGGTGGTGTTAATCGCTTAAACTGACCTGACTGAGTGACCTATGTTCTTCAGTCGACTACTAAACGCTATTAATGATGACAATGAAATATAATTTAATCATAGACCAATAAAATATTTACCTAGAGTTTTTATTGGTCTTATGGTTCTATTTATAGTGATCTCATAGAAAGAATCTTCTTTCCAAACCAAAAATACTAAATGAAAATAAATTTTCACGGTAAAATAATATTTCTAAATACATAAAAAAATCTGACGACCTTAGAACCTACTTTTGATATATCGGTGACAAACGATAGATAAAACGTTTCGTCCGGATGTTAGTGTATTAAAAACACAACCCACGCCATGCTTCGATATCACATAAATCCCGTTACACAAACACATGACACGTGATTATGTGACACCCACTTATTGTAGTACTTACAGCAAATGGAATGCTGCTAATACTGCTTTGAAATGTGCCAGAACCTTTTTAATTTTCTAAGTAATACTTATGAATAGTACATATAACTACACTTGAATACATTGTAATTAGAAGATTTTTGACTGCACGGGTAGTATAATGGTTTAAGAGGTTTGTTGCTTTTTACTGTGCTGTGGGTTGTAGGTTGTGTTAAAGCATGGCTCACTCACGACTAATCCTTGTTCCTTTATCAAGTCGAATACATTTCGAGGAAGAGTTACCGTAAGAGAGACAACAAGAAACCAGTTATATACAATGCATTTGGCGGACTCAAAATAATATTGGGATAAGAACAGAAAAATCATAAAATATAATCGTGATGAATTATAGTTCAAATAGCTACAAAGTTATGTAGAATATACGATTTTGAACTTCAGGAAAAATATATTTAGAGTTACCAAATCTTTTAATTTTTATAGTTCATTAATAAGTAGTTAAAATAATATGTTGTAATGTTGTTATCGGCGCCAGACTGTACTCGTAAAAATATCGTATAAAAGCTACTTAGCAGGAGTTCGAGCACTATGATGTCATTCAAATAAACAATATTTGAACTTTACTGGGTTCAAGTATGAGAACAGAAGCTTATTATTGAATACTAGCTTCATAAAGCAATTTCATTAATATTGATGTACATTTTGGCAATTATTTCAAGAGTCTCTAGGATTTTTTTACCACCTCGAGAGCACAGTGGTAGCGTTTAGGACTGCTATGCTTGAGGTGTCGGTTTCAATTCCCGGGTTAGACTTTATGTTTGTAAGTATCATCTGCAAATATTTGTTTCGGATTTTGTGTGTTTTCTATATATAATATGTAAGTATTTCTAAAAAAAAAGGATTGTATGTATTTAAATTACTTATCTAGCACTCATAGTACAAGCTCAGCTTAGTTTGGGATGGCGTTGTGTGTCAGATGTCTGAAATATTATTCTTATTAAAAAAGGTAGGGATATTTCAAATTTGAAAGATAAGGTAAGGTTTTGAATTGCAAACGTCCTTAAGCGGCAATAATCACCTTCGGAAAATGAATCTGTTCCTCGTAAACCGTAAACTATCCGTTTGTATTTTAAATTTCATTAGGTTTGCTGCGTCGATAAGTTTTCAGTATAAGAAATGACTTTTTATATTTCTGCCATCCCTAATCCCCATAATCGCATTATAAATATAATCTATCATTAGTATTCTAAAGCCGATGATGTTCATCGAAAGATGCAAATGACTTCTTAATTAGGTATGAATAACGGATTTAACCGTATTGTTGTTTGTTGCTATTGTGGGGCCAACGGGGCCTACATTAGGATTCAATACCCCTACCTACCATATCAGTTATTTTTACATACATACGTGAAATGTTTTAGGCTGAAATAATCGTACCTAAAGAGCTTGGAATGTTAGTAACGCTGCAAAAACGTTTACTGATGTATCCATCGTATCTGCTTAGTTTGGGGCTAGATGGCGTTGTGTGTAAGATTGACTTTACAAAATATTTAATAATACCAAAAACAAATGTGTGTTAGCTGAAAACTTTATTATTTATTGTAAAACTTCTAACACGAAAACCCACCTTAATGTATGAGTAAAAAAACTGTTGTTGCTGACGTTAATTTTTAATTGTATAAAACAATGAACAGGATTTTTTAGAATGTGGTTAAATTCGCCTCCACTAAATGACGTGGCTGTTCCTGGTAAATGAATGGTGTTACTTCAGTAATATATGCGTCAATCCTTATTTCTTGTTACTATGACATTTTAAATAAATAAATATTTCGGACATCTAACACACAACGCCATCTAGTCCCAAGCTAAGCAGAGCTTGTGTTATGAGTACTAGACAACTGATATGAATACATATACACTTTTTTTTTTGTAAATACATACATATTATACATAGAAAACACCCAAACCCCGAAACAAATATTTGTAGATCACACAAACACTTGGTCCGACCCAGGATTTGAACCCGAGACCTCATGCACAGCAGTCGCATTCGCTACCACTGCGCCACCGAGGCAGTTAAATTTTACAACTTGTACTATCATAGTTGACCTATGGAAGTGTTTGTTAAGTCAAAAGAATAATGAAAAATAATATTGTATCTAGTGAACGTCATATAACGGTTAAAGATATTCTGTTAGTACGTAAATGTGCTTCTTAACTACGTGAGTTGCATATAGATGATAACGTAGAAATAATAGGTACCTGTTATTTTAACTTTAACATTATAATAACATTAATATCTTGGAATAATAATATTATAAAGCAGATATTTTTCTTTGAGTCTTTGTTTAAATGCGCTAACATTTGAAACTCTCAATGAAATTAAATAAAAATAATGCCGTTGGATGGTTTATAATTATTTATTGATCAATGTGGATTATTGGTAGTCTGTAAAATATTCATAAATTTCAATGAAATGTAATATGTACGAATTCTAATCACTTCTTACAAAATAAAATTACCGTGGGAAACCCACGCTTCGGTATGAATGGGCCGATTCGACCGGAATGATACCATGGCCTCACAGAAAACCGGTGAGATACTGCGCCTGCGCGTGTCTTACCAAGTGAGTTACCCCAACCCCTCCTCCATCCCTCTCCCCATCTCCCAAAGGCCGGCAACGCACTTGTGACGCCTCTGATGTTGCAGGTGTCCATGAGCGGTGATAATCGCTTACCATCAGGTAATACGTCCGCTCGTTTGTCCCCTATTCAATAAAAAAAAACTACTTTCTAAGTTACCTGTACTGTTAATACATTTACACGTTACAAAATAAAAGTCAAACGGCGATATATCGATTTATTATTCGGCACACGTACAACCGCGTTTGAAGGTTAATTAAATAAGTAGAAGGTCCATTGTCTAGAAATTGAAGGTCGGTGAAATGCAAAAAAATATATTGACCTTCTATCTATACTAATATTATAAAGCTATAGAGTTTGTTTGTTGGTTTGAACGCGCTAATCTCAGGAACCGCTGTTCCAATTTGAAAAATTATTTTAGTGTTGGATAGTCCATTTATCGAGTAAGGCTATATATCATCACGCTAAGACTAATAGGAGCGGAGCCCCAATGTTTAAAAAACGGGGGAAAATTATTACGCTACGGGCAATAGTAGACGTAAACAAGGTTGCGAGGGTCAGCTTGTGTGTTATATTGATTATTTTTTATCTCTCGTCTCAAATATACTGATTATGACTAATTACTTTAAATCCCACCCATTAGTTTAACAATGCAGATGAACGCATTAAGTTTAATTAAAGGAGTTAGTATACATACTAATGCGTACCCAACAGCAATAGTAATAAGCTTGTGAGTAGTGACTATTTTACTAATTAATAAAATTCTAATTACAATGAGAAGGACATTATTATTTATAACTTAGAGCATTAAGAATCGCCCTATGGCGGCAATTAAATCTCTCAAAGATCGCCAAATTTTTTAAGATTTGTTTTGTCCTGTTTAAAGTTATTATACATAACCGTAATAATTATTGATTTCAATTATTAATATATGCTTTTAAGCACATACGTAGTTTGCAATAAAAATTACTTTCTCTCTAATGAATACTAATTTAAAGTTTTATATTTATTATGTATATGTGTTTTCGATGGACTAATTACTAAAACAAACAGTTGCTTAATTAATACTAAATCGGAATGTGATATTGAATTGAGACCAGTCTGTTTAGCATAATTCTGTGGATATTTCCATTGATTACGTGAGCTGAAAATGTTAAGAATGTTCAAATAATATTAATTTATAAGATAAGGTTTTATTTTATTTATTTTATAATAAAATAAAACCCCGTTGGGTGACTACGAATCGGTGTCTTAAGAGTCGACCTAGGGAGCAGCAACACAGGACAACAGCACTGAGAATAAAAACAACACTTCAAATAAAAATTGAACAAAAAAAATTCAAATTTTTTTTTTTGTGTTATTGTAATTAGATTTATGACATTTTTGTTTAAACAATATTTGCACATCGCATAATGTGGTAGTAGGACTTAGTGTACCTCTAAAATAAGCCTATGATTTGTAACTAACCTATGTTTCCGCAAATAAATAATTGATTGATTGATTGAAACAATACCAATATTTTTTATTTATTATTAAGCGAGCCACGCTTCGGCATGCATGGGTCGGCTCGACCGGAATGATACCACGGCCTCACAAAAAACCGGTGTGAAACAGCACCTGCTCTGTGTTTCACCGAGTGAGTGAGGATACCGGAGACCCATACCACAACTCCTCCCCCCATCCCCCAAAGGCTAGCAACGCACTTATGACGCCTTTGGTGTTGCCCGCTACAGCAAAAAAAAATCCTTTGCCAACCTATCTGGTAATCGTAATATAGGATACCAAAACCTCCTATGATGAAAGCCTCTACTCTACTAGATCTAAAATTCGTACCGTGGGAGAGCTATGCTTCGGCATGAATGGGTCGGCTCGACCGGAGTGATACCACGGCCTCACAGAAAACCGGTGTGAAATAGCGTTTGCGCTGTGTTTCACCGAGTGAGTGAGGATACCGGAGGCCCATACCCCAACTCCTCCCCCCATCCCCTTTCCTATCCCCCAAAGGTCGGCAACGCACTTGTGACGCCTTTGGTGTTGCGGGTGTCCATGGGCGGCGGTAATCGCTTACCATCAGGTGATACGTATGCTCGTTAGCCCACTATTCAATAAAAAAAAAAAAGGATCTCCATATCCAGAAAAATAGCTTCATGCTTGAGTTTCCGTTGTGTGAATGTTTTGTCCCATGTAATACAGATGCAAAGCATAAATTTAAAAAACAGGTGTCTACTGAAAGTCATCCTAGCAGAAGCAGGCCCAGGTGACGGCGCGGACGCTGCGGGGTTCCCACACAGGAGGGGCCTACAAAGCGTAGGTGGCAGAGGTACGTCGGGGTTCCAGGGTTTTCCTTTCTAGGGTGCACCTGGTTCCCCGGCATCTAGTACCTGAGACGGCGTGCGGTTTTAGTCGGTTCGAGTCCGACATGCCACCACCATGTTATACGAGGGGTCTACTGAAAAAAAAATTTTTTTGAATTTATAATTATTATTCAGCTGAATGTTTAAAATCTGTGTATAAAACACTGTTTAAAACTTAGAAATAAACGTTTGAATCATTATAGATTTTTGATGAGAAAGAAATCGTTAATTTGACCGCAGGAGAGCAATAGAAACTTATTATATTATAAATTATAAATTCATTGTCCCTTTTCTCAGCAACAGACCGACGCATGCTACAAGCATCGGTCTGTTTCTAAATGCATGGTCCCTAAGATTGTCGGACACCTGTCTCTGGAGAAAACTGCTTTTAGAATAAACTAGCGACCCGCCTCGGCTTCGCACGGGTGCAATGCTGATACTAAATTAAATACACTACAGAAAAACTATGAACGTTGTATATAAAAACATAGCGGCCCGCTCCGACTTTGCACGGGCATAAAATAGAAACCTCTAAAATTAGCAATGTTGCCTTAGTATATGATGCATGTATTACACATATAAACCTTCCTCTTGAATCACTCTATCTATTGGAAAAAACCGCATCAAAATCCGTTGCGTAGTTTTAAAGATTTAAGCGCACATAGGGATATAGGGACAGAAAAGGCGACTTTGTTTTATACTATGTAGTGATAAATTCATTGTCCCTTTTCTCAGCAACAGACCGATGCATGCTACAAGCATCGGTCTATTTCTAAATGCATGGTCCCTGAGATTGTCGGACACCTGTCTCTGGAGAAAACTGGTTTTAGTATAAATAAGACATGAGCCCCTCAATTACCATATTATGTTAAAATGGAAGAAACAGGAGAAAGTTCATTCCTATTATTGCATCTCAACGAACTGATTAGAGGTTTGCTAACTTGTGAATGCGCTTTCACAAGTAACACTCAATAATTATCATCTCGACTGTCGCAACACATTTTGAAGGACAGTTTAGAGACAGTTAAATGGAAATATGTTTATCAGGTTTTGGCTGTAGCTCATTTACTAATCCATCAAATCATTATTAAAGAATATTTTATAATGTTTGGATAAATGTTTGTACGTCAAAACGACTAAACGTATCTAAATGGAATTTAGCATAGAGATCGATTCATCGGCATCATCATTTATTATTATATTTGTTGCACACAGATTGTACATTTGTACTTAAATTATAACCGATTACTTAATCTAAAAATTGCTTATTATGTTTCAACTCTCCGAGGCAAGGGTGGGAAACACCGCCATCTTCCGTACTCCGGACTGCTATCCTCCTTTTAATTTTCATGGTGGAGCAACTATCTATACAGATAGACGTCTATCCCAAAAAAAAAGTGTTTCACAGAAACCAATATTTTGTAAAATCTGTAATTGATAGGTCGGCAAAACAAATAATAACCGAACTTAAATGACTAAACTAGCTACATGCACAGAAATTATACATTTAAAATTAATATTTTTAAAATTATGAAGGTTTATCAAAAGGTGGGGCATTTATCCCGGTTTTACCCTGTATGTGCGTAGAAGTGTGAACCCAAAGAGTGTCACAGATATTAGAACGGTTTAGTTTGGCCATTTATTTACCATATAACTTATAACTGCCTCGGTGGCGCAGTGGTAGCGAATGCGACTGCTGTGCATGAGGTCTCGGGTTCAAATCTTGGGTCGGACCAAATGTTTGTGTGATCTACAAATATTTGTTTCGGAGTTTGGGTGTTTTCTATGTACAATATGTATGTATTTACAAAAAAAAAAGTATATATGTATTCATATCAGTTGTCTAGTACCCATAACACAAGCTCTGCTTAGCTTGGGACTAGAAGGCGTTGTGTGTTAGATGTCCGAAATATTTATTATTATTATTATTATTATTATTATATATGGAAAAAGGAAATCCTTTACAGAATGATGATAAATTAATTACCTAAATACTTTATTTTCCATAAAAAAATAAAAAATAAAATAAATATCATACATAAGTTTGAGTGATATAAAATAAATAAGTTTTGCACTTAATTTAAATAGAATTAGCACGCGTTTAGCTTAAATCATTTAAGATTCAATAAATATTAAGGATCACCAATAAGCCAATAAGCCAATTAAACATTCAATCTCTCTAACTAACTAAAAATTAACAAAGAAACGCGAAACATCCAAGTCACAATCGTATTTTACACATCTAGTTCATTCTTCAATGCTATTTTAACCGCAAGGTGATTGACTCGCTTCGTTTTTGGTAACAACTTACTTTACCAAAATAGTCTGCGCTTTGAGCTTGAGTTAAACACACAAACAAACTTAAACACTGAAATTTAAACTTTAAGTTCAACTGATATGGTAGAGAATGGTATATTTTTAGGTTGTAAATACAGCTGGAATGTAAAAATGCGATGAGAATTTATAATGAATGTGATTGGACACGTTTCCAAAATGGGTGCGAATTAATAATTGCTGTTTCTTCAGGTGTTTTCAAGAGCAATCGATTACTGTGTGACGTAATTATCATAGTTAATCTATTTCTTTTTTTTATTTAATAGCGGGCAAACGAGCAGACGTATCGAGATGGTAAGCGATTACCGCCTCCCGTAGACACCCCAGAGGCGTTACAAGTACGTTGCCGGCCTTTGGAGAATGGGGAGTGGTTGGGGTGGGCCTCCGGTATCCTCACGCACTCGGTGAAACACAGTGCAAGCGGTGTATCACACCGGTTTTCTGTAAGGCCGTGGTATCACTCCGGTCGAGCCGACCCATTCATGCCAAAGCGTGACTCTCCCACGGTAACATAAGAGATCTATATAGTTAAGACCCGCTTCTAAGAAATAATTTTTCTATTTTTAGCTTTTATTGTGTTTTTATTTCATATGAATAACAATAAGCCACAGCCAGTGTTTTCGTTGAGCGCAAAACTTGAGAATCGCTCGACCAATTCGGTTATTTTTTTTATTGAAATTTTTGTTCTAGAAAAGTTCTTATGTAGAGAAAAAACATCAGAAACAAAACACTTATTTATTTTTTCTATTAGACTTCAACAGCTAGGTAATCTAAAGACACAAATAAAACAGAAGAGACCCAAAGAAAACGTTTGACAGAACGAAGTGTGTCGGAGCAGCTACTTTAAATAACAATATACGAATTTGACATTGAGATTTGATATTACTTGTCTTTAGGAGAACCAGTCTGAACATAGTATTCACACAGTGAAAGGGGTCAGCAAAATGGGGTAGTTTCCGCACGCGATATCCCTTTTATTAATCAACGGTTGAACAACTTTTTGACAGTTGCTATTGTGACTAATACGGATAGACCTAACAGCTTTTAGTATTTAGTTTTAATATAGGGTAATAGTTGACTTCTACTAAATAACAGTTGTGTACGACAGACGATCAAAACAGTGTCTACAGACGAAAAAGATACCAAAATTAATTCTTCGTGAAACTCCTTTTTAAATGAGAGAAGAAACAAGACAATGTATACACGTATGAGTAATAATTATTACATATTTGTATTAGGAGCGTGAGAACGAATGAAGCAGATATCAATGCAACCGGAACATATTATCACAGTACACTGCAAGTATATATTACATGTTTATATAAGTAATCCTGGTAATATTACCAGGCTATAGGATTTCCTGATGGTAATTCGTTATTATTTGTATGTAGAGGTATTTACTGACTGCTGAGTCAGGTCGTGAGTATCATCCCAACTCAGACTAACTATAGTTTCAAGACCGGGATCATTTGCTATGTCTATATTATGTAGGTATATTTAGTATTTATACGTATATTCATCAGCAGTCTCCGTTACCGTAGCTCTGCATGATTGGTAATCAAAGAGCCGCGTGTTTGAATTGACTCAATCTATTTTTATTTTATATATTTAAATGGACATTGTGCCTCAGCAGTTTTCTGAGCGATAGTTTGTGAACTAATGTTCAAGTAAGTTAGTATTCACCTTAATGAAATATAAACTATAGGTGCACAATCAATAAAATATCAAAAATCATTAGCAGGTAAGGTAATTAAGGGCATTCTTAAAAAAACTATGGGGAGTGCAGGAATTGTTCGGACTGATTCCTGCCGCCTCTTTTCGCCATCGTCCTACGCGACAGCAACTCCATCCCCATTACTTGAATGGCTGGCAGTCCACAACTGTGTGCTTTTCGCGAAACTTTCTACCTCGCACAACAAAACTGTGGAATGAACTGTCGCCTGCGGTATTCCCGGACCAATACGACCCTCTAACCTTCAAGAAAACAGCGTACTCCTTCTTAAATGTCCATGGGCGGCGGTGATCGCTTCCCAACAGTCGATACGTCTGCCCGTTTGCCCACTATTCAACAAAAAAAAACCTCTTATTAACCACAATATCAAAGTTTATGAGTATTATGCAGTACGTGATATTAGCTAAGTTTATTAAAAACTAAGTTTTACTCATTCGTTCGTTATATAATTATTTTTAACCCCCTAGAACTGTACTTTTTCTGGATTAAGAGAACCCTATGTGCACCCCTTATATATTTAATATAAATTTTATGATGATTCAGTAGGTATTGTAGCAGTATGAATAACTTAACTAAAGTTGGAAACTTACCAAGACACTTTTTTCGCCGAACCATTAAATTCCACGAAACAACCTTATTACAGAGAGTAGCATTTTGGTGATAAATCGTGGCATATTAAAGTGCCGCTAATGCCATGATATTTTACCATAATGCCAGGACAGTTGACATTCTGAAAACGCCATTTTATATCACCGCAACAGACACTGCAATACGGCAACTGTTACGTAAAAGATTTAGTGTCACAGCGCTCAGTTCCGTTATATTTTTATTTTCTTTTTACGACGTATCTAACGTATGATATTACTTGTTGTTTCATTTCTAGAACAAGTAGATGTCTACATATGTGTTGAATACATTTCGTTCTTACTTCAATATCAAGTACTTATCGAATTATTTAAAAGAATTAATTGAGGAACTGAAAACATAGAAAAAAACTTTTATTTTTTACATTTTAATGTACCCATTGTCACTCTCACGTCTAATCCATGAAACCAATTTAAGAAAGTCTTAACTCCAATGGGCTCTCCATCACAACACAGCTTTTACCACAGGCTAATTTAACCGCGACAACTGACATACACTCAGGCAGAGTCGGAGGCAAAACCTATCTAATAACATAAATTAACATTTATACTGAACTATTGTTTGTTAAGATAGATTTTATCATCGTAACTAGATATGGTTATATTTCCTTTATAGACTGTAAAATTTTAACTAAGTAGTTTAAAGCTAATCACGGCTATGAACACAAATAAAAGAAAACAATCTAAAATAATATAAATCCAATTAAATTACTATTATTTTATAATTAGTTAACAGTATTTGTTCATCTATTTATTAATACAAAACAGGGCTGTTTACGTTTCCCATGGCGCTCATTAACTATTCTAATGATATCCGCCTCTCGATGTATACTTTTGTGAGGACTACTCAGTCTTCGGATATTATTCGTACAAGATGGGATACAGTAAACAGTGTCTGTGTGTCAACCACGAAAAAGGTGATCTTAGTGACTCTCATTCTGTGTTTAACTCCAATACGATGCTTTCGAAACTTATGTAAGTAAAGATTATTTAGGAGTGATGTGGAAGATTGGATGTGGATATGAATTTGTTGGGACTAATGAATTTATTAGTCCTCAATATATACTTTTGTTTTAAGCTTACGGGTTGTTTTGTTCTAGACTTATCTGATGTTAAATCTGCAAATATTAAGTTTTTTCTTAGCTAGTGCCATCCCGTGATATTGAAATGAAAGTAAATGTTGAGAACTAAATAACATGAATGTTTCTACTTGTGTTGCAATTTTTTAAATAACTATTATAAACGAACTTAAAGTCGCGGTACTTACTTGTATTACACTTTTTTAAATGTTTAAGCAAAAATTCTATTGCATTTCATGGAATTTCTAAATTCGTTTAACTTCCTCCAAAACGAATAAATATAAATAAATAAATATTCCGGACCTATAACACACAACGCCATCTAGTTCCAAGCTAAGCAGAGCTTGTGTTATGGGTACCAGACAACTGATATAAATACTTATATACTTTTTTTTGTAAATACATACATATCATACATAGAAAACACCCAAACTCGGAAACAAATATTTGCAGATCATACAAACATTTTGGTCCTACCCGGAAATCAAACCCGAGACCTCAAGCTTAGCAGTCGCATACGCTACCACTACGCCACCGAGGCAGTAACGATAAGCCTTTTTACACGCGAAAATATACAATCGGTAACAATAAATAAATAAATAAATAAATAAATAAATAAATAAATAAATAAATATTTCGGACAATTTATTAACACACAACGCCGTCTAGTCCCACGCTAAGCAGAGCTTGTGTTATGGGTACTAGACAACTGATATAAATACATATATACTTTTTTTTTGTAAATACATACATATTATACATAGAAAACACCCAAACTTCGAAACAAATATTTGCAGATCATACAAACATTTGGTCCGACTCGGGAATCGAACCCGAGACCTCAAGCACAGCAGTTGCTTACGCTACCACTCGCGCCACCGAGGCAGTCAAAACAATGTTTCCGGTACATGAATAATTTAAAATGCTTCAATTTATCATTTCATATCGTCAGTGATTGTTTCATTTTATTTAGTTATTATTCTATTTCTTATTTTAGTCTCATCTTTAGTCTTCGACAAAGGTTAGGAGGTTTAACGAACACAAAAACGATGTTCTAAAATACTACATTGTATAAATCACAACTAGTCACAATCGTTCAGTAAAAGAATCTTATAGAGATGATAACCCCTGTATTTTTAAATTCAACTGGCATTTAAAGAGTCTAACCACAAATTCTGATGGACTGAGTTTCGCGAAAGTTATAAAAAAAATTAAAAAGGTTTTTGTATAATGTTACATAAATTGTTTGAATTATTAAGAATCCTTGGCACGTTTGAATTTTTGCAAGACATAAAAAAAGTCTAACGAAACATAAGATATGGTCAAAACACAATAATTTCACAGTAGTAACACACTCACTCATATAATATTAGTATATATATACTTAATACTAGCTGATCCGGCCAATGCCGTTTTGCCATAAAAATAGAAAAATATTTACAGGTGGGTCACCCTTATTATTAAAAATAGATGTTGTCCGATTCTCAGACCTACCATACCCTATGCTCACAAAATTACATAACAAAACCGCGGCACAAGAATTTTATATATTAGAATTTGTTAAGATGTGTATAGTTTATTAATAGGTACGTACCTATGCATTTTAAGTGCTTGGATTTCACTATGTTTCTCAGGAATCTGGATATTCTAGAGATCACTTGCAACACAAGCAAAACATTAAGAATGACTTTATTTTCATTGTAGTGTTAATTAACTTGATTTTAACTGGAACTTTCAACATGTGTGATCTACAAATCGATATTCTGATTTTAGGTGTTTGAAAAAAATATATAAAGTCCCCAGCGAAACGGGCTGAGTATATTCAGTGCAGGATATTAAACGGTGTTAAAAATAATATTTTTGTTTGGACAGGCTCCTCCGGCCGGTGTCAGTGCAGGGCACGATGGAACACGCCCTGCAGCACCGAGAGCGCGTCGGCGTCCAAGACTTCGTGCTACTTGAGGACTTTCGTTCAGAAGCCGCTTTCATAGACAACCTGAAGAAGCGCTTTAATGAGAACATTATCTATGTAAGTTACCTTATACACACTTATTTTATTATATACCTACCAATAAACAGCAAAACGGAGCCACCGAACGGAGGGCAGTAGCAATAGCATCTTTTTCCAATACAAAACAATCTGTCACTATTTGCGGGACATATCTTTACACATACACATTTTAGACTCACACACCTAAACAATCGCCTGACACTATGAACTCACATAACAATTAAAACAATACATTCACAATTTCTCGCACATATAAATACATTTGTGTCAGAACAGTGTAACGCGTAGGCCCATTTGGGCTTTTTGACTTTGACAGAGGGGAACGCCTGTGTATAGCTATTCTCTATCGTGTTGCTCTATGCCTACCAACGAGTATATCTATATAGTTACTAGCAACCCGCCCCGGCTTCGCACGGTTCATTACGTCGAACATAATATAGCTGTTTGTCTTGTAGAATGTTTCTCTGAGTCTCTCTCTCTTCAACAAATATCGTTATGTTTTTTATAATATGTAGAGCAGTCAGAATTTTTAATGTTTGATTTTACAACCTTTATAAACCAGTTTGTTTGTAAGTTCGAGCTATTGTTAGTACTATCACAACCGGGGTATTGTTTCCACAGAACTTTCTGAAATTTGAAATGTTTATTGTTTATTATAAAAAAACAAGGCGTAGACACGAAAAATGCTTTTGTTTTATGGTTTTGTTATATCCGCACATGAACCACATATGATATGATAATATTTACATACGCCTTTATACAAAAATATCGACAAATAAAACAAGTGGTCAATTCAAATATGTATAGTAAACCCACAGTAAAACTCATAATGCAAAGTTATTTCGGAAATATACTTCAACTTTAATGACATAATTATATGTTCTATGTGCTTTCCATATGGGATTAGAAGCTATATAGAACTTTGGGGTTTTCTTCTAAAGGTAATGCCCTATGGAGACCGCGTTGGTCTGCCTTTAAAAATCCAACACATTTTTTTTATGTTTCTAGAATTCAGATCATAGCAATCATTGATTATAGTCCAGTATAGCCACTATTTAGCCTACATTACACTAATTTAACTTCTTTCTTTCTACAGACATATATCGGCAACGTGCTCATATCAGTGAACCCATACAAGAACCTACCTATCTACACTGAAGAGAAGACCCAGCTGTACTACAAGAAGGCCTTCTTCGAGGCACCCCCACACGTGTAAGTCATATTACTACCTAGAATTCGTAAGATAGGGACATCTTTCCCTCATACCTTTCATCATCATCCTGGCAGACATAGGCTTCTCTTTAGTAACGAGGTTTTGACCTTTATACAATGCTGGCCAGATGGTAATCCATCTGACACTAATGTGTAGGGATTTTGATTTTCATTTTAGGTATGGAAGTTGTAGGGTATATGAGAAGTGGAAGCCCAAAGAAAAGGTGGATGTACTGCGTGAGAGAGAAGATGGCTAGGAATTTAATAAACAGTGAAATGATACTGTAGAATGAAAAATAATAAATATTTCGGACATCTAACACACAACACTATCTAGTTCCCAGCTAAGCAGAGTTATAGGTACTAGACAACTGATAAAAATAGAAAACACCCGAACTCCGAAACGAATATTTGCAGATCATACAAACATTTGGTCCGACCCGGGAATCGAAACCGAATCCTCAAAAACAGCATTCGCTACGCTACCACCGCGCCACAGAGGTAGTTGGCCAAATAAAACATACTGGGCCGATCCTATGTAAGATTGGGATAATTGTAGACAAATTATGAGTACGGAAGATAGGGTGCAGACCTACTTTTTTCTTTTTTACGTTTTGCAACCCCGTCGGGCCGTCACCCCGCCGGGGTTTGCGGCGGGGCGGTGTGTCGGAATCGAACCGACTAAAACCACACGGTGTGCCAACTTTGAGCCTGAGAAGGGAGGGTCCGGGAACTGCAGTTATTAACACGATCGGATCCCTCCCAGCGCTTGCCCGCACTGAAGCGGGCACCGTCTGCTGGTAAAATTCTCAATTTAGCACGCACGACACACGCGTACGTCGCCTTCTCGCGGTTGGTCTAGGGTACAGACCTACTACAACAACCTTTAATAGAAAATAGATTTTAGCTTACTATAACACGCTGGCCAGACGGTTTGGATAAGGTTTGTTTCAAGCTGTCCTTGTCTTTGCAGTGCTTTCGGGATACATGTGATTAGCAGGTCAGACACATGAACAATAAATTTACATAGTCTATCAGTGAAACTGCACGGCCATGAGATTGGATAAAACATGTATATTTACAACAAAAATTAGAGCCACTAAGTGATATGCGATAAAAGTTTAACATTCATAATTAAATTCGATAACCGTATCGACTTTTACGACTTATTCAGAGCTATAAATGGCTTAAATACGAGTATTATCAAATCGATACATATAATATGATCATAAAAGCAACACTTATTTGTTGTCGTTCAAATACCTATGTTACATCACTAACGGCGAACGAGCGCAGTGCCATCTAAAACCAGTTTACTCCAGAACCTGCATCGCGTTATGAAGTTTACACGCTCATTATTATATACCTGAGTACCCGTCCTAACTGATAAGAGGATTCTCAGACAAACATGTCGTTAAAAAATGTGTCATGTAGACACATTTTTTAACACACAAGGAAATTTGTTACAAACCATGAGTTTGTCTTACAGTTGTATCTGTACAGTTCAGTTTGGTAGGGGCAATGGCAAAGGGGCAAGGGACTGTTGGTATTTAACAGAGGGCTGTGCTTACTTTTATTTTTATACCGTGGGAGAGCCGAGCTTCGGCATGAATGGACCGGCTCGACCGAAGTGATACCACGGCCTCACAGAAAACCGGTGTAAAATAGCGCTTGCGGTGAACCGAGTGAGTGAGGATACCGGAGGCCCATACCCCAACCCCTCCCCCCATTCCCTCTCCCCGTCCCCCAAAGGTCGGCAACGCACTTATGACGCTTTTGGTGTTGCGGATGTCCATGGGCGTCGGTAATCGCTTACCATCAGGTGATGCGTCTGCTCGATTGCCACCTATTCAATAAAAAAAAGAGAAATACTAGTCAATAAATAAAAAAGGAAAAAGTGAATTACTTCAATGTGACTGGAGGTACTCAGATTACAAATTGATATCTCTTCAAGAGATATGTGTGGGAATTTAGATTTTGATTTTATCTGTAAGTCGTATCAACTTGTCAAATATTCTGATATGTGTCATGGTTTCTAGAAACACAGTCATATCAATAGCACACTTAAAAGGATATATACGTGTTTATAGCGACAGTAAATAAAAATAATGAAGTTTTTCAGTTACTAAAAAATACAATGTTTAAATCTCAATGTAGAAATCTAAATCACATTTTTTTTTATCCTCGTGCAAATGTTTAAAATATTTACACCTAGGCGGATGCCACGTAGCATAAATGCGATCATAGATTAAAAAAGTATTAGGGAATATGTATGGATGTATTTTATTTCTTAATCTGGTCATTTACGTCTCTATAACATAGAAAAAATATAAATAGGCTTGACAATAGTCAAACTAATTTTTAAAGTAAAATTTAAATAGTGATTGAATTTGAGCTGTTCAAACGCCGCCATTTTGCGCGCGCTTTTACACGGCCAATGACGTCATTGTCATTTAATGTTTGTTTACTATTTAGTGCTTCAGTTACTTTATACTTATTTACAGTTTTAATTGCTAAAAAATCATGAAAGAAGTTATTTTTTCTCACAGACACTGCTAACACAGTAGAAATTTCGACGACGATAATTTCGATGAAGTAACCATCGACGTCACATTTTATTTTTACCAATAGTGACGTGTTTTGTAAGTTAAGTTTGAATTACTCTCCCCTAATTTTCACTTTTTATTTAATATTTTCTAGGTTTAGAGAATCATGAAATAAAAAACCCTTGAAGTATATTTGTAAAGACAATAAAGAATGTAGAAAAAAAATATTGAGACCAATTAAATTTTGTGCATATTCCCTATTGGACTTTTCTTTAATCTATCAGTCTGAGCCTAGGTGTTACAAACCAAATGGTTTGGCACTAAGCGCATTTTGTCATAATTATCTTATCTTAGAATCATTTCCTTTTAGTAATTATCTCGCCTTATTTTACATATTACATATACTTGTTAATATCTGTACAACAACTTTTAAATTACATTTTGAAAATAGAGTTGATACTTTTCATAATATTTTAGAAGAAATATCTCAAAGGAACTACAGTCATTGATATATGAAAATTGAATATTTTTCGCTCTGTGGCTGAGGTTAACTAGTATTTTTCATATCTATATGATGTATTGTTAAAAATGTTCCTTAAATGTTGAGACAGAAATAGGGTGGGGTGAGACCGTGAGACGGCGACGAGGCGTGAACTATTGAATGTCATAGCGAAGAAAATACTCTATTCGTATTAAGCTGTTTATACAGCATGCTCTCCTACACGCCCCATCTGCTGTCCGCCTTAACCATAACCTCTTTCAATGACTGACTCATAACTATAGTTGTTTGTTGCACAAAGATATCGTAATGGACACTTATCATCTCACGATAGCGATACGATTATTGTTGAATTCGACGGCGAGTACTGTCGTTATCTTCTCAATATAAACTTGATGTGCGTATTTATATAGGGTGTTCAGAAAAGTGTAATAACTAAATTACAAAGGTTGGTAGCAGAATTTTTGTCTACTGCAACACGATTATCATGCCGGCCATCTCTCCTACAACATTTTTATAGGTCAACTTAGAATCTTAATTCACTTTGAAAATGAAATTCTATGTGTTTTCATATACTGGTAGGTGAGATGATAATGCCTGTTGGACCGTGGCTCAATCGTCGGGAAGATGCAAAAATACTAATCAGAGAAACGAGAAACTTCGTTGCGCGATGCAGGATTGGGAACTACTACACTACACACTACTCTGTATTAACTACTCTGTATGTCAGTGTGTTCTTCGTTAGATGGTGTGAAAGTATGTTTCCATTGAATTTTGAAGTCGCAGAGTCTCATGTAGTTTTTTTATAGAGAAAAGCCTGAATCTCGAAATTTGAGCAAATTCACATTAATACGAGAACAGTTTTATGTTTCTATATTTCTCCTTTCGTTTAATTTACTCTTCACCTCTAATAGATGATTATATATTTGTTACAGATTTGCAATCGCCGACAACGCCTACAGGTCTTTAGTTTACGAACACAGAGAACAATGTATTTTGATCTCAGGTATGTACCTCTTCACCTGTGTTATTAAACATACTTATTACAATGATAGTACTGTTTAATCTATCTAATATATAATATTTTACTAGAAACAATCAACAGATAATGGAAAAAAATGTTAAAGCTTGGACGTGTTAGTGATATGATTATGCAGCATCTTGAGAATCTGGGTTGATATCCAAGACGGACAAATTATTCTGTGAGGACATTCTCAATAACACAGCGTAGATTAATCATATTTTTTGTGGAGTGCTAAAAAAGTTTAATTTACAAATAGTCCTCACTCCTTTCAACAATATTTATTTAGTCAGTCGTGGATATCTTAGAAGGATATTAACATTTCTCTAATTCAAACAGGTGAATCTGGTTCTGGAAAAACCGAAGCCTCCAAGAAGGTTTTAGAATACATCGCAGCCCGCACAAACCACCTCCGCACCGTCGAAACTGTTAAAGACAAACTTCTACAAAGTAATCCCTTATTAGAAGCCTTTGGAAATGCCAAAACTCATAGAAATGACAACTCTAGTCGATTCGGAAAATATATGGACATTCAGTTCAACTATGAAGGAGCTCCTGAAGGAGGACACATCCTCAATTATCTTCTGGAAAAGTCCAGAGTCGTCAGTCAAATGTCTGGCGAAAGAAATTTCCATATTTTCTATCAACTACTTGCGGGAGCCGACCAGGAATTGTTGAGGCGTTTGAATTTGCAAGGAAGACCTGAGGCATACAAGTACACAACAGATATGGTATGTATTTTAGTAATTAAATTCCCGTCCAGTATAAATGTGTCTTATCTATATATGCATACTGTTGAAAATAAAATGAATCAAATTACAAAGCTCTAAGCTTATCTGCCAGTCTTATATTAAAAATGTATGCATTCTTTCCCAGAACACACAACCGAACCAGCGATCACAAGATGCTGCCCAATTCCGCACAGTCCAGGAAGCTATGAAAGTCATCGAAATCGGAGTCTCGGAACAGAATGAAATATTCGAAATCGTCGCCAGCGTCCTACATCTTGGTAATGCCAAGTTTGTACAGAACGAGAAGGGATTCGCCGAAATATTGTCGCATGATGCCAATACAGGCAACGTGTCAGAAGTAAGTGTAACTTGGTTCACATGACGTGCACTTAAAAGTGCCTAATTTATTCTTGCTCATCCTAGGCTTGTTTCATCACTCACTCCAGTTTTCTACTAATTAATTTCGTTGCAGTTTCCATGACAGTTTATTTTTTCCTGGGACTTCCCGAGTGTCATAGCTCGGTGAGTCTGTCCGTGGTAGTGTGTGGTGGTTCGTCACTACTGTTGATCCTGGTGTAAAGGAGTAACATTAGTGGGGGCGGAATTATTCCCACCCAAAAAAAAACTTGTTTCATTGATCAGAGAAACTGCTAGACAGGCAAATGAAACACAATAATAAGAGAAATAATCAACAAATTGTTCGGCTGCTTTAAGATCTTCCAAGTATCTTATATCCACCTATCAGTGCCATCTCTACATCCATTAATATGACCTACCCTCCACTTGCGACTGAGACTCCGCCTAGATTGCCTACTTATCATTTTAAAGGATAATTAAATGTCAAATAATAATAGTCTGTGCTATACTAAACATTAATAGCACGATGCGTGATCGTTCGAAATTACAATTAATTAGATGTCATTATTTGTATTGAATTATAACCGTGTTTGTAACACGGAGTGTTTCCGAATGACTCCTCGTGAGTAGATTCTCATGTTTGTTTATGTCGTTCATAGTTCGTGGTTCTAACTATGTCCATTGTTCGCTATGTTTATATAAATATAGTCAGTAGTATTATCGTGCCATTGTCGATCGTTCGTGACGTCACTATATGCAATACCATCGGCGGGGTTCAGCAGTATTCTAATTACTTGTAATTAAAATACGTGTTTGGTATTCGTATTACAAATAACGAAGTATAAATGTTATTTGTAATGGACATTATAAACTGGTCACTAAAGTGTTTTGTAATTATTATTTCAAATACTAAACGACGACCACCGAAAAGGCATAAGCACATTTGACGACACGAATAGTGTAGTAGTAAAAGCGGTTCCCACGCGGTTTTCTACTGCGCTGAGTATTGTCAGTTCAAATTCCACACAGGACAACACTGTGTCATGTTCTGAGTACCTATAGGTGTTCTTGGACAGCCTCGTTGGTCTAGTGGCTAGTGGTCTGCGTGTAGTGGTAGTAGGTGCCACCAAATAATCTTCGGAGTAAAAAGCGCTAGGAATCAGATTCATGTATACTTGTAAAGTCTCCCGTGCCTCATGAATTATTATAAAAAAAGGGCTTTGTAAAAATAAAACGGTTCTGTGTTATTTTAAAATATAAAATTACAACCTTAAAGTTAAAAATAAAACAAAACCGTTGCTTTATAGTCGTTCCAATACTTTATTTAACTTTTGACAGATCACGCACATAAAGTTTTGTAATAATTTTTGATACAATGTACTACAGATAATACTGTACTTTATGGGCGGGCTCCGCCTACTTAGGGATGTGTCATTCGTAATTAATGACCACAGACTATAAAAACGGTTTTGAAATAAATCGATTATCGATTATATTAATAAAACATACAATAAAATTATTGTGATTATATTTTATATCAAATCACGTAAAAAGCTTTATTATTTTGCATTAAAATGCCCTTAATGTCTCTGTTTCAATGCATAAATAATTTGCGTAATGAAAACAGTTCCATCGTACTCGTACCTAGTAATGGGATCGAATGTATTCGCCGCAAATTAATGAATCTAAAATAATTGTTTAGACTTACTATAGTTGGTTCAAATAAAAACTACCTGCGGTACCTACTTGTAATGAACAGGTACAAAATGTTGAAATTCGTAGTAATTTACGGATTAAAAATAAAACAACCAAAAGAGGTACTGTAATACTAATTTTAATTATAAAGAATCGTCTTCTTCGTATGACCAGGAATCATCATCACTTGAGTTCTCAGTAATATTGATTATCATTTCTTGGATAGATAAATTGTCGAATGCAACATCCCGATCCCAATCCGACATTATCACCTTCTTTGTTTTTTCTACAACATTCGCCCAGTTTTCTGGAGTTACTTTTTCACACGCATTTTTCAGTAAATTCAGCATTTTTCTTGCAGTGAAAGGAGGAGTTGTATTGTTCCTCGCAGCATATCCTTTAACTTGTGCCCAGATCATTTCAATTGCATTATATTGGCAGTGATATGGGGGAATTCTGAGGACGGTATGCCCATGCTCTGCTGCCATTTCATCTATGACGTATCGTTTTGGCAGCTTCTTTGTTTTTAATATCTTTACTAACTCTACTTTTAGTAGGGACTCATTCACCTCTTCGCCATTGTCACGGAGCCAGTTTATAATTTCATGTTTTTTGTTGGCCTGTGTTGGTATTTTATTAATTTGACGAGAGTGATAAGGTGCATTATCAATAAATATTATTGATGGCTCTTCGAGTGATGTAAGCATTTCTCTGAACCACTTTTCATACACGTTCGAATTCATCTCCTCATGATAATCTCCTGTTTTCTGGGATTTAAAAGCTAATAGAGCGCCTGGCACAAATCCTTTTACTGTTCCTGCATGACAAATAATCAGTCGTTCGCCTTTTCCCATTGGTACTCTAGAAGTGGAGCCAACGGTGTTGTCAGTCCAAGTTTTTGACAGCGTATGATTCGCATTGAGCCAAGTTTCATCTGTGAAAACAACATTCGACCAATCTTCTATTTTTTTTGCTTGTCTTAAAAAATCGCATCTATACAAAGCAATATCATTGCGTTCCATTAAAATTTTTCGTTTGTCACATTTTTGGAATAACATTCCAATGTCTTTCAATACCTTTGTCAGAGAAGATTTTTGACCACGGAACAAACCACTATTTCGAAGAGATTGTGTTAGTTTTTTTAATGTTGGAATCTCTTTTCTTTGGTAATAGTCGTATATATGACGACGAATAGCATCAGCGTCAAAATTGTCAACGGCTGTAACTTTACTAGGCGGACGTTTTTTCTTAGGTGTACATAGCTTATTCTGTTCCATGCCACTGCTGCCGTAGCCTTCTTTTGTTATTTTTGCCACTGTTGGAGCACTAATACCTAATGCTGCTGCAACTCGGTCTCTAACTTGAGTCACTGGTATAAGAGGCCCACCATTACGGCTTTCCTTTTCAAAGTATTCACGAAGTCGCAAGACAAACTCTCTTGTTTGTCCTTTGAGTACTTTTTTTTTGGCATTTTGACAGTAACGACGGCAGGAACGATACGCTCAACTCAACCAAACGTGAGAATTCACAAATAAATCAATACGGAGGAATATAAATACTCAACTATATTGAAGGTTACTCATTGAAATACTGTAGATTATTTTAAAATAGACATAGAGAGATTTAATAAAGATCATCAATAGTATAACAAATACAATATTAACCACTGAATTACAACACAATACAATAATACATTTTGAAAATTCAGTTCCTTTTATTATATATTTTTTCATGACATAGAACCGTCATATTTGAACAACATTCTTTTAATCCATTTCTTCTTTATTTTGACAAAGGAGGTCGCACATTGAAACACATAGAAATATGAAGTACGAAATTATCTATAAAATAATGAGTTTGTTAAATCGATTAAAACTTCTTAATGCATAAAATCGATCGATGAAAGAAATCGAATAGGTAACGGGTCAGGGTATCACTATTTGATTAAGTATTAGAGCTGTCAAAAGTTAAATAAACTATTGGAACGACTATAAGTTAAATAATATTTTATTAATAAGGCTATTTAGTCAAAACCTCATTTAAGAAATACGAAACCAGCTTTACATATACCTACGTATTGTTTCAACAGAGTATTATTGTTCTAGATTTATGTTCGTAAGAACAAAACCAGTTGTACTATATTGTGTGTAACATACAACCAGTTCTGATAAAGATCACAACAAAATGACGTAGCATTTCTTATGAAACATACTTTATGTTCCGATGCGACTGATAACCTTTTATTGCAAGAACTGAATCATTCGTGAAGCGGTATCTACAGTTCAAAGATCAGTGCCGTTGACCCAAAAGTCTTGGAATACTGTTGAATATGTCTTATTTCCTGTAACTAAGTATATGAAACTAAATTCCAAAAAATGTTATTTTTTTACATTTTCAAGTCTATCGAAAATATATATAAAATATATATCTATCTATCATCGCGAACTAGGGCAAAAATGGATTTACCACTAAATATTTTTACGAAATTCATAAATGCTCAGCTGGGTTAGCTGGCCAGTAAACTATTGTAAAAAGTATAGACTAGTCAAAATCAAACCGATCCCAGAATGAATACGAGCTTCACCATCTCAATGCATACAATATAGGCAACTTGTAGAAACCCGATCCAGGCACCTCTCCACTCAACAGGATCCACCTAAACTTAATACTTAGCGATCTCCGACGCCCAAGTCGTCTGCGGTACCTGGCCCGTACCGGGCCTGATGGACAGGGAGAGTTCTAAACCTCTCCCCTTACGCCATCTCCTTTGCAAGCATAACTTGCTCGCAGACGGCAGAGTTCCACGCGCTCTCGCTACGCAACATGGCCGCAATCATGTTACCGAACGAGAGAACCCCCACTCCGATGGCCGCCTCGAAATCACGCCTCGGATCTCCCCCTGCTGGACATACTACATACTGCCAGCGTGTGTAATGTATGTAATGCCGTGTCTACGGTCTGGTCCTCGCAGTGGTGGCACTCAGGCGTTGGCTCCATGCGGATCAGACAAAGGTGCTCTCCGAAGCATCCTTTCCCAGTGATCACCTGCGTCAGCCGGTATGAAAGGCTCCCGTGATGCCTCTCGAGCCAGTCCTCCATAACGGGTCTTACCGCCGCAATAACGGTGTGCCCAATTCTTCTAAACTCCTATACTTAACTTAAACCTGACAGATGTAGTGTATGATATACTAGCTGACCGATGCAACCTCGTTTGCGTCTTTTATTGCCCGTAGCGAAAAATTTTCCCCCATATAGGGTTGATTTTTTACACCTTGTGTCCGAAAAACCCCAATATCTTACGGAACCCTATTTTTTCTAAAATAAAATATAGCCTATGTTACTCGTGGATAATGTAGCCTTCGAATGGTGAAAGAATTTTTAAAATCGGTCCATTAGTTTTAGAGCCTATTCATTACAAACAAACATACAAACAAAGTTTTCCTCTTATAATATTAGTATAGATGATGAAACTTGTTGTGTTCAAACCTCCCTCAATCGCAACTCTAAATATAATAAATACTTAAACTATTTTTCATTTTGTGTCTCTAGCTCCTCAAAGTAAACGCCATAAAACTGCGACAAGCCCTAACAAGCCGAACGATCGAAGCCCGTGGGGACGTCGTTAACACTCCTCTGGACGTCGAACAAGCGCAATATGCCAGAGATGCCCTGGCCAAAGCCATTTATGATAAGCACTTCAGCTGGTTGGTCTCTAGACTGAACGCTTCAATGACTCCCAAAAATGTGGACTCTTTGTCTTCCGTTATGGGCATCCTTGATATCTACGGATTTGAGATCTTCCCGAAGAATTGGTAAGATATTTTATTGGCTACGTAGATTACCATGACCAAATAAAGAAAGTCGATAAGCAGCCAGTGTTGATACAAGTTTTCAAATAAAGTAGTTTGTCCTTGAATCAATAGACTGGTTATATTTCGTCCTTATTTAATATCTGAAGAAGTATACCATAAAAACCTCACCTTAATAACAACAAATGATTTGAGAAACGTATTATTATACTTGAAGTCTTAAATAAGTTATATTTAACTAATTTGAAGTTTATAAGAGTTTCTTAGCCACATTTAAAAGATTTTCGTAAGTTAAAAAAATCATTTATAATTCATTTTTCAGCTTCGAACAGTTCTGCATCAACTTCTGTAACGAGAAGCTGCAGCAGCTGTTCATTCAGTTGACCCTGAAGCAGGAACAGGAAGAATACCTAAGAGAGGGTATCGAGTGGGAGCCCGTGGAATACTTCAACAATATCGTCATCTGTGATCTTATTGAAGCTAGACATACAGGTAATAACTGGTATCTTATTAGCAGAAATTGTATTTTTATTTTTCTAAAATGTCGTTTTCTTAGTTAGGATCAACTACTAAGTTGACTGTTACAAATGACATTAAATTCCAAATTTAAATCTCTCATCTCAAAATAAGCTTATCCAGGACAATAATTTTAATTAACTAATGACCTTATATTACTCTCCATACACACGTAGTATTCCTTACTTAGTTTTCCTTAAATACAGACCTACTTATATTTAACTTGCAATCAAATGAGACACCTGCTTTTCGATATAGGTATCATTTCAATCCTGGACGACGAATGCCTTCGTCCTGGTGACGCCACCGACCACAGTTTCCTGGAGAAGTTGTCACAGAAGCTGGACGGTCACAAGCACTACAAGTCGCATAGACGCTCTGACATTAAGACGCAGAAGATCATGGGACGCGACGTAAGTACTCCAGACCAAAAATGATTAAAAATTTTCTGTTCTGTCATCCGCAGTTTTTTGGACTGCCTAACGTTTCAGGAAGCTCTTTTCTTAAATTCAAAGTAAAATTGTTAAGATTATATAAAGTCTGATTAGGTAGAGGTAACACATCAGACAGTGTAGGGGAGTGCTGATGTGCCTCAAGGAGTACTCCCGAAACACACTTCTGGTTTATAACTCTCAAAGATAAATACAGTAACCTAAGAAATGCTTTTCACACCATACCCTCCCTGGGGAGACGAAGGGCGTGTGTGGGACTCCCGGAAGACCTGTCTACCCAATAAACACCGCGGCGACCTACCTCGGCAGTCGGGAGAAGCTCCAGGAACGCATCGACGGCTTCTGGAGTCACATACACGATGAATTAATGGAAAATATAAATACAAGTCTAATTATAAAACACTTTCAACTTCAGGAGTTCTGCCTAGTCCACTATGCTGGTGAAGTGACGTACAGCGTGAATACATTCTTGGAGAAGAACAACGACCTGCTGTTTAGAGACATCCAGAGTCTCATGGCATCCAGTGGCAATACTATTGTAGCTAGTTGCTTCAAGGTAACAAACACCAATTACGATTTACTTGGATTTTAATATTTTGCATGTTTCTACATAAATATCCTCCGTATTTTGATGAGTTAAATATGCGAAGTGTCATCGCCCCTATTCATTCAGTGGGGGTCGTAAGAGGCGATAAAGAAGGCGATAACATCACTGCAAACATTTATACCACGCTTCGGCATGCATGGGCCGGCTCGACTGGAGTGATACCACGGCCTCACAGAAAACCGGTTTGAAATAGCGCCTGCGCTGTGTTTCACCGAGTGAGTGAGGATACCGGAGGCCCATATCCTAACTTCCTCCCCATCCATCTCCCCATCCCCCAAAGGCCGGCAACGCATCTGTGGCGACCACGGTGTTGCAGGTGTCCTTGGGCGACGGTACTCGCTTACCATCAAGCGATACGTCTGCTCGTTTACCACCTAATCCATAAAAAAAGCCTTTGGCCAGCGTGGAATTGTAAGCCGAAACCTTCTGACTAAGAGGGGACTAAATCTAGCAGTGAGCAGTTAAAACTATTAACGATGAGAATGACATAAATATTGGCTTACAAAACTCATGCTTATATGACCATCGGAGAAGAAAAAATATGATGTCCAACATAATTCTGTTAGCTTCAGTAAACTTATCGCACATCGCAAATTTTGTACGCAATACTCAAGAAACGTTATTGAAAAGACAGTTATTTCACACAGGTAGTGGTGATAAACTTAGTTCAATTGCAGGATTTGAATCGAGACTCCAAGAAACGGCCAGAGACTGCAATCACTCAGTTCAAGAACTCTTTGAATGAGCTGATCAAGATCTTGAGCAGTAAGGAGCCTTCCTACATCCGATGCATCAAGCCCAATGACAATAAAGCACCAAGTACGTATACGTGAACATTTCTTTAAACAAAAAAGCTCTGAAAATTATCTAGAATATATAAAAATAATATCTGAATGGCGGAAACCATCAAAATTTTGCCAATGTGTATGTATCGTGTATTTATTGTTTATGTGTCTTGCCTTCTATGTTTATATCTTCAATAATTAACAGCGAATTTGTGTAGGTACATTAGTAGTTCTATTCAACATCATCGTTTATATTAAAGAAAATTCCTATGTTATCGAAATTATTAAGTCAGATTCTGTATCCAATTTTTGCACCTACCTAACCTTTAGGTTGATCGGAAGAGAATGCCTCATGGCATTACGTCCGCCTTAGTGCAACATGTGCAATAAGTTTTAATAAATAAATAAGCCACTTGCTGTAGTGTAGTACGAGTACTATCAGTTTCAGATCCCGTCCCCTAGGTAAGTGGTAAAAAAAGAGCCTTCGAGGTTGTATTATTTTTGTACTATACTACATCAAGTTTTATTTTATTTTAAAGTTAACTTCATTATTTGTCTCTTAGTGCAATTTGACGACAAACTGGTGTCCCATCAAGTCAAGTACCTGGGTCTGATGGAGAACTTGAGAGTGCGAAGAGCTGGATTTGCGTACAGGAGAACTTATGAAACTTTCCTCGATCGGTGAGAATAATTTGACTTTACTAATAACTTTCCCAATCATGATAATTTAGAATTTCCAGAATCTTTTTCTGGAACACACTACACCTACTACACTGCTACGAGTAAATGCATAATTTCAAAATGTCTACAATTTACAACACAGAATGTAGCAATAAGTAAATAATAAAATATGCAATTTGTATAATAAAATCAAATTAATGTTCTTATCACTTAAAAGAAATTTCATACGGTAACTTTTGTTGGACAAATCGACAGAAGATTGACGAAATCATGAGTACTTTATAAAAAGTCCTAAACCAGGTCACAGTAAATAATGTTAGATAATCCCAAATATAACTATCAACTAACATTATTGTGCGACATGACAGATACAAGTGCTTGAGCCGCGAAACTTGGCCACATTACCGCGGTCCTGCCAAAGAGGGAGTGCGGAAGCTGGTGGAAGTCCTGGCATACGAGAAGGAAGACTACAGGATGGGCAAGTGAGTAACTCTCTTTCATTCGTCCAAATCAAAAATTATATTGTAAGCACTACAGTATAACTGATCCTACGTATTTTAGCAAGAATTGTCAGATGTTCATTGTGGATCCCGATTTTGTAACATTAAAATAGATATAGTTCAGTCAATCAGCCAGACATGGCGCTAGTCATAATGAAATTTTTAATCTAATAAAATATTATCGTAAAGATGAAAATTTTGGTACATAATTATGCCGAGCTTCTCCCAAGTTCCATCCATCCAATAGTTATTTATGTCAATAGAGTTACTATTCAACTGCACCAATTACTTAACTTGAATAAGATTGTCATACGTAAGTACCCATACCACTATTCCTAAGTTACTGCTACGGATTTTATATTAACTATTCAATATGATTTATTCGTGTATTTAAATTCCAGTACCAAAATCTTCATCCGCTTCCCAAAAACCCTGTTCGAGACGGAAGACGCTTACCAGATCAAGAAGAACGACATCGCGACCATCATCCAGAGCAGGTGGCGCGGCTACTGGCAACGGAAGCAGTACCTAAAGATGAAGCAAGCCGCTATTGTCATACAAAAGTGGGTGCGAAGGTTCCTCGCTCAGAGACTCCGCCAGAGAAGGAAGAAGGCTGCTGACGTCATCAGGGCTTTTATCAAAGGTATGCAATTTAAGATTCCAAAACTGAGATGATTTTCAAATTGAAAGATTTATTAAATTACACTGTTCCTTCAATATATGTCTAGATCGGCAAAAATTAAAAGTGATCTAAGATTATTTAACTCCGTACTTATGTATAAAATGTATAATATGTACTCGTATGTATAAAAATTAGTATGTATGTTTATTTTTCTTTTTTATATACTTAGTTATTGTTTGAATATTCACGACATTCACTGGTGATTTCTGGAAGAAATCCTCGTGAGCGATAAGACCGCCAATTGTTACGTATAGATCTTTGTTACTCATGTTTTATTTTATTTTTCATTTAATGTACACAATAAAGATATAAATAAAAAAAAAACCCTTGCATATAACGATTACGATCTATAGGATTCATTACCCGCAATGGCCCTGAGACTCCTGAAAATCGTCGCTTCCTGGGTATTGCTAAGGTGCATTGGTTGAAGCGTCTAGCCACCAAGTTGCCCAAAAAGGTGTTGGACCTGTCATGGCCATCCTGCCCGGCGACCTGTCTTGAGGCCTCCAAAGAATTGCAGAAGCTGCATCGAGTCCATCTTGCCAGGAAGTACAGGCTGGCTCTGTCGCCTAAAGACAAGAAACAGTTCGAGCTGAAGGTACTGGCCGAGAAAATGTTCAAGGGTAAGTTTTAGCCACTAGTGATTTCTGATTTTCATGAATAGATCTCCAATAACTACAAATACGCTATAACACTATTTTAGGACATATTGCCACTGAAAAGTTAAACATAACCAAATCAGAATGTACCAAGAAAAGTTATGTTAAGATTGGGAGCAGAATTTATTTCCAGCCAAAAATACGAAGATTGTATACTTATTATGCACCAATGATGTCCACAGACATTTAAAAATAGTTTTACTTAATATTAATAACAATAAAGTTATTTTCTTCCACTGAAGTTTCGTGAAATCATTCTTTTGCTAATCTACACGAATAGGTATTATAAAGAGGAAAGATTTGTATTTTTGTATGTAACGAATAAACTCAAAAAGTACTGGACCGATTTAAAAAATTTTTCACTTCACCATTCGAAAGCTACATTATCCACGAGTAACATAGGCTATATTTTATTTTGGAAAAAAATAGAGTTCCGTAAGATATTTGCGTTTTTCAAGAAACAAGGTGTAAAAAATCAACCAGAAAAGTTACTTATTTTACGATTTTCAATAATATAGCTTATACATCAGAATAATACGTAGGCTATAATTTATAAAGATACTAGCTTCGCCTCGCGACGTTGCCTGTGATTATTGTCGTACCGCGGGTAGCACCGCGGGGTTCAGCTAGTACTAAATAAACATCTAAATAAAAAACTATTAACAAACAGAAAATAAAGTTATCTACTTCTCTTATTTTTTCCAGATTTATTAGTTATTTAGAAAATATAAGATTTGCCAAATCGATTTTCATTTTAAATTATAGACCGTTATGTTAAAATGAATGAACAAGTAACTATATAGTTATGTTTTTATATTGTAGGTAAGAAGAAGTCCTACCCGCAAAGCATCCCACAGCGCTTCCAGGAGGATCGTCTCACAACCGACCACCAGGTTCTTAGGAATACTTTCATGGCCTCGCCGTCCTGGCCCACTGGCGAACAACTTATAGTAAGTATACTTTAATACAAACATTATCATAAATGTAATAAATAATAATGCAAATATAAGCTTTCCACAACCTTAGACAATGCGTCATTCAATTCGAAAACTTTTTATGAGGTACTGTCCTTTTTTATGAGATGACGTCCAAAAATGATACCCTGTGGCACTCCTATATTAGATAACTTATTTCTATTCTGTCACGTAAATATTTTAATAACTGGGAACCCGTACAATTTGTTTTTAAAGTAAATATAAATATTTTTATGGTTTTGGCTATATTTGATTGAATTATTTTTTCGTCATTTCGTGAAACATTTGATTGGCTCATTCAAAGGCCTGTGACAAATCGAAATAGTCACCTAACATTATTTCCATTAAAAAGCTTATACGTTAAAAGCTTCTTAGAAGTTAATAGAAACACTATATTCTCGTGTATCCATAGTATTCGTGCGACGCAATTAAGTATGACCGTCGTGGGTACAAAGAGAGAGAGCGCACACTCCTCGCGTCCGACAAGGCGCTGTACGTACTCGACGCCAGCAACCGCAAGACGTACAAGCTTAAGCATCGCCTGGTTCTCGACAAGCTTCGTGTCGTACTCACCAACGCCACCGATACACTCGTCCTCATCAAGATTCCTCAGGATTTGAAGAAGGATAAAGTAAGTTCTGTGGGCAGACTGACAAACATTTGCCCCGTATTCATAAATAAAACAATTTCTACTGAGTTTGGTTAGTGTATTGTGATCAAATTGCTCATAATTTGCTGTTATAATTGACTAATAATATTGTTTGTCGTCTGTCCAGGGTGACCTGATCATCTCGGTACCTAATGTGATTGAGGCCATGACGATTGTTACCGACTATTCCAAGAAGCCAGAGCTTATTGAGATCGTGGACACAAGAACGTAAGTATTTGATTTGAGCTTTTCAAGCAATTGCCTTAAGATTAAAACTTTTAGTATCTCCAAAGAACATTTGGTAGTGCTGGTTTCTGGTAAACTAAGTTTATTAATCCTTATTTCCCAGAATCGCACATGACTTAGTGAATGGCAAAAAGGGCACTATCGAAGTAACCACCGGACAGCAACCCACCATTCATCGCGCCAAGAGTGGCAACTTGCTCGTTGTATGTATACACAAAACTTCACACTTAGTATAAGGCACCACGCTGATATACATTGCAATTTAGTAATCAAAACACTAGCTTTCTTAATTATTTTATTTATCACAAATACACCCATACAATTCTTGCGGAAAACTCAATTAAATTTTGAAGCTACAGCTTATTAATACTAATCTACGTTTTATTTTTTACAGGTGGCAACACCCTGAGCTGACCAGTATTCTAACAAATAGTTAATTTAAAATGGATATACGTACCAATATCTTATATTCCATATTCATTATTCGTATTTATTATTTTAGTGGTAATGTATATCAATGTATATTTCTGCAAAATTGTCTTACATATAAATTCAATCCGTGAGTTCATTTTCATTCTTTTTTTAAACTAGTAACACTGAGTTGGTACACCGAGTGTAGATTTGCTAGTTTAAAACATTAATGATAAAGCTTTTCTTGTATAAAAAATTGTAGTGGGAATAAGAATAATCAAATTATCTGTTTACGTAATATTTTACAGAATTATTTGGAATTATTGAGAAAACGGTTTACAGTTTTAAATGAATGTTGAATAATTTTATTCTGAATAAGTACTTATTATGAATTATTTCTATTATTTATACTTAAGTACAGAATGTATTAAAACCATTTTTAGCGCAAATAAAGGAATAGTGGGACAACGAGCGTATCTATACGCAAAAACAGAGTATTTAATACATTCTTTTCTTAATTATTATATATTCAAATTTAAGTTTTTTATATTTGTAAATTAAGAAACATTATAGAATGTTGAGTCTTTACGTTTTTATGTGATATAATTTTCATTGAGATTTACGTACAAAGTACTTAGTATTTTTCGTATGCCATACAATTTAGGTACCTATTTGGAAGAATGTGTCAATTATGGTTTAAGAAATAAATTAATATACAACCACAAGTATTTTGTATATAGCAACACCTGTATAAGCTAAATGGGGGCTCTATAAGGCCAAAAGTGAAAACAGTAAATACCCAAGCCAAAGCAATCTTTCTATTTTTTTTAAATAATGTTATTTGTAGGAATGGTAGGTTTATTCAACTTTATGGAGTAATTGACACATTTCAATTATGTGTAGACATTGTTACGCTGAATCAACGGTGCCTAATGAATGATAATGAGTTATATAAATATATTAAGTGTATTCCATAACAAAAGTCGGTCTTGGAACCACCAAAACA
This sequence comes from Spilarctia lutea, assembly GCA_916048165.1. Lineage (NCBI taxonomy): Eukaryota > Metazoa > Arthropoda > Insecta > Lepidoptera > Erebidae > Spilarctia > Spilarctia lutea. The sequence continues at coordinate 2,809,066 of OU696480.1, forward strand.
CCACTTTTTAGATATTTATGAATTTGAAACTTTGTATTTTATACTGTCCTGAGAATAGATTGTAGCGGCTTACACTTAATGTGCAGGTTTTTATACTGGAAATTGCATAAGGGCTCATGAAATCGTTTATTCTGTAACAAAATTGTGGCTTTGAGGGTTAAATAATATTTACTTGCAAAAACTACCAACAACTTTTCATGGATATGAGTTAACGTTTTATCAAAACTTACAGTATCAGAATAATAACGATATTGTAGATTTTTTTAAGCCTAATTCTATCTAAGTCATAAAACGACCTAAATACTGCGTTTCCACTTGATAGTGCTCTCACCGTGACCGGTGAGAGCTTCGGTGGCACCACTAAAGGCGTTTAGACATAGGCCGACAGTGCCTTGATCATTGTTAAGCCAGTTCCTGCAATCATTTTAAATAAATGTATTTTAATATATAACTATTTTTTATTTCTGCCTACGCTCGCCCATCATCCTGTCTCTAACAGTCCCTGCTGGAAATTGACCTCCTTAGAAAGGAGGTTTAATTTGTATTTAATTTTGTTTTAAGGCTAAAAAAGATTAAATTGAAACACAATTCATATTTCATCGTAGTATAATTATTTTAAAAAACATTAGGTACATTTTTACAATTACTATTATCATTTTATGTGATAACAACAATCCAGAGTTACAGTGACAGACAATCGTTCGATGCACACTTCAGTCTTACACACAAAGATCATTTGAGAACAACTAATATCCCTTAGGCAGTTTACCCTGTCTTTATCTTTTTACATAAAAAGCCATTAACATTTTACATAAACAGTGTTCAACAGTTGTCAATTAAATTATATATGTAATTGAACAGACAAGTGACATTGGGACTACCAGTCATACAACACGCAAAACATGTATAAAAACAAAACGATTATCTCCGAAACTCCGGATTATTCACACGATAAGACGTCTTGTCTTATAACTAGTATAATACAAGGGAACGTGGTCTTCTAGCCGGCGACTTACCACAATGTTTTATAACCAGGTGTTTAGACACAGGAAAGCAAAAACTCACAAACTACAATCTACAAAAAGAAAAAAATTGTTAAACTTTCAGCTTATATGTTTGTGTCAACCCCAGTAATAATCATTGGGGCGTCTAAGGCCACAGGGTTGTAAAAAATCAACTATAGTTCATTTTATATACACTTATGTATAGAACTGGTCCAATCTAGACAAATCTGATGGAAGTCTCTCATTATTGCTATTTTATTACAATTTAATTTACAAATATTCTACCATACTTTTAACCATTTTTAGAAATAAGACTGCTCAATAAGGCAACACCATGTGTGAATTTCCGCTTTCCTAATTTAAAAATAATAAATTATATTACTCAAGAAATGCAGTAGGAAGTACAAATGGAGTATATTATGTACAGTTTAACCATGGAAGAAAATGTTCTCGAGAACGCACAATGTTTTACATATCACACGCATCATATTTACATATAGAAATGCTTATAAAATAACGCACCCCCAAGTTTACAGATAATTTTTACACCAACCATATATTTGTGAACAGACAACATGATAATATATATTAGTATCTATTTAACTAAGAACACCGTTGAGTTGGTGAAGCTTGGAACATCAAAATATACAAACTCGCTTAATTACATATAAATGCCAAATAAGTTGGGTCCAGTTTAACATTTCTAACATAAACACGTAATATAGAGCTGTATGAACTGTTGTGTAAATAGTAACGTACATTATATTCTAATTTTTGATAACAGTTGACATAAATAAGATAACAAATTAATTCCGTGTTTATTTCGTTGATGTCTGACTGGGAGGGCTTCATCATTTAAAGAAAGTCGTTCTGGTCTGAAACTAGCCCTACATCCAATAACAAGTAATTTAAATTATTATTTAGAATGTATATAAATAGATTGACATGGCAGTCCCAACCTTTCTCGACAGACAACCATGTATTGAAACTAAACTAAATTCTGACTTAGCTTGGCTGCTTTGTATATTATAACGCCTGTAGATTAGATTTACTAAAAATCATATCATTAATCAATGATGGTATGCCAACACTAATCGACATATTGTAGTAAGTTATAGTTCTTGAGCTAACTTAAATCTATTATTGGAGTGTGAAGAAGCTGTAAAAACTACTCTAAGAATACCCATCAGACAACAATTCATACAGTATAATCCAACACAATATTCAGGACCCAACTCAACTTAATATAACATATAAAACAGTAGGTGAAGTAACTCAATTCCGTTATACACATAATCACAGTATTGCCAGACTAAAATTTAGGTTCTCCTTAATTACAAACACCTGTTGATTTTGAAAATAATATTGACACGAGAGGCCCAACAAGACAGAATACCTGCAGTTATGTACGTAACTCTTCATTTGCAACTGCATGGAGTTTCATACACATTTCATGCTAATTTACATTAGAAATTGGCTGGTTTTTCTTCCATTACTCATAATGTGCTGACTTAGTAATTAACTATTGAATAATAAGGGTCAGTTTCACGAGTTTCTGATAAGGTTACTAATAGACTAATTTTATTATTAAACTTTATTGCACACCACTACAGCAGATAACTACATATTTCGGTTTCACAAGTCTTACAGATGTATATGTCAGCTTTACATATTTTAAGGAACTTATCTTTTTAAGCGTTAATTTTTTAATGGCCTGCCAAAGTGACTACTCTGCCTGATGGAAAGCATAAGCAAAATCCAAGAGTGATGGTCACCATACTCATTGCGAACGCAGACAATGTAACAATGCAGCGCGGTGACCCACAATGCATCACTAGGCCTTCGGTCTCGTACCCACCAACAAAAGAGGACTGCAAAAACGCTGTCATTTTCGGTTGGTCTCCTGTGAGGGGTTTGTACCACCCCGAATATGGCAGAGAACCATCTGAAACTTTATCAGTATCTGGTGCAGCTGACCCTTGGTTCTCTACAATGCAAATACTACTAAATTTCATATAAATAAAAAACTACTACATATTTGTAAATTAGCAATAACATGAGGCAATTGTATATTTTATCTGTGACAAAACTATAAATACATGAAAAGTAAAATTCTTAGTTTTTAATGATTCTATAAGGCATTGTGTTGTAATGTAGAAACAGCGATTTTCTATGTAAATAATATTTTATTTAATAATTTTATAACAAAAAAAATTGTTTATAGTAAGGCATTGATACATATATATACTTTATTTTGGGTTAAAATATTTATTTCTAAGGCTCTCGCGGCTCTAAATCATAATGGAACAGAATATAAAACTATTATGCTATTATTAATTGGCAACACTATTCAAAAGGCTTTATTTTTTAACATATTGGCAAACAATCTGATGTGTCTATAAATAATATTATTTTTTAACGAGAACATTCACATTAAAAACAATTCATCAGGGTGCATGAGAGCCACGTAAATAGATGTGTGTGTGTGTGTGTGTGTGTGTATAGTACTATTTTTACTTTTCACTAATCATTGAACAATATTTATCACAACTCCAAATCTTAATTATATTCAACAAATTCAACGGTATTGGTTAAATTTGTTACATATAATTAGATAATTATGTTAAAAATAAACCGATTTCAACTCAACTTGTAACCTCATTAAGATCTAAGGGATGAAACTGGGTTATTGAATAGATAAATAACCCAGTTTCATCCCTTAGTCTCATCCCAAATAACAAATAACTTGTTAGCAGACTAACAAAAAATATTTAAACTACTAGAATTAATGCAAACAGAAAAATAATTTTAATTCTTTACTTTTGTTGTGTCTTACACGGAACACATTCAACATTCCTATTATAACTATACTTACTTTTATCCAACTGCGTGAGAAGGAGGGTAAAGTTATTTGTTACGATATCTAGAAGAAATGAAACATATCTAAATCTTTATCTAAGTTGAAATCGGTTTTCAAGGCAATTTATGAGTCAAGAGGTCAGGTAACAAGATTTCGAAGGCCTTGTCAAAACGAGCGTCACTCACTGTGAATGTACGCGAGTAATGCCATCAGTCAACATGAGTGTTGCAAACAAGGTTAAACACAAATAAAACAAGTCGTTTCGCTAAAACTAATATAAACAAAACTTCTTATTTGTCAATAAGATATTATATCACTAGAGTACATTATTTACATGCACAGGACGCCCGAGCTTCTATCCCGTGGGTAACTACCGCTATGCGATACTTTGGTTACAACTACACTCATCAATTTGGTACGCGTTCGTTAACGCAATAAATTAAATTGCTTTACAGGGTTCCGCACTCCTAACGTGATGCACTTTATCCAAAATTTATTAAAAATTTAAACATTTAGAACTAGGTCTGATTTATCGCTGGAGTGTTTGTTCACAGTTTACATTGTCCTCCTTTGTTCTAGCGAACGTTCCAAGGCTGAAGTATTGCGATAAGAACCTTCAATCTTCAAAGTATCTTCGACCGGCACGGAACCCGCACTCACTCAAACACCACAGGCCACAATTAACTCTAAATCACACTACAAGTTTAGTGTCTACGTGTACGTGTATGTCTGTACCGTTTCTTCCTTCTGGTGTAGTAGTATCTGTACTATTTGACCTGACCGAGAGTCTCGTGTGCAGGCTCGGTGGGCTTGTAGAGGTCGGGCTCCTTGTCGTCGAGCGCGTAGGGCTTGCCCTTGGCCTGCGCCTGCGCCTGCTCCTGCTCGCGCTGCTGGCGCCGGCGCTGCTTGGACCACAGCTCGTGGCAGTCCTGCCACGTCGGCAACGATGGCGCCGGCATTCTAAACACAACCCATCGATATTATATGTGCTGAGTGTTAACTATTATTGAAAGGGCATAACGTATAGTATTTAAGAAGGTTTCGTTACGTTTATCTCTCTACATTTGTAATGTTAAGAAAAAAGTGATTACGTAACATCTCTGTATTTTTTAATTTAGTGAGGTGAATTCTGTATAGTATTTAAGATTTATTGTCAATCATACTTCTTCGTTATGGGCAGTGCGTATAAAAATTACATTAACCGTATTTTCGCAATATATATTTAACTAAGTCAGCAAAGAAAAAACTTAAGGACTCATTCTGAATACTGCCGTGGGTTTTAATCAAGTTATTATGCTTACAAGTAATCGCACAATCCATACTTCATATTATAAATTTTAAAGTGTGGAGGAACGACATAAAAGTAACCGTCCGTCTGTCACGCTTTCATGGCTAAACCGTTAGATTAATCTTAATGACATTTGACAGGGAGACACTTTGATCGTTGAGGAAAGACACAGGCTAATCTTAAACATTAATGTAATGCCCTTTCAATAAAATCATTTCGTAAAAGAAATGTCCGGAATACTTTCCTTGTTTTAATTATGCAATTATGGTATTCCCTTCTTGAAATGAGTAATGTAATAGTTAAAAGGAAAAAACATTATTTCTATATCCAACGTATTGTATTATATATTAGGACAAATGTCAAGTTTCATCGCTACTTAGAGCGACGTATGTAAAACAAGTATATCGAATAAAAGAATATCAAAAAACTTCAAATTCATACAGCGTGGCCTTTGTTACTCCACGGTAACATCAACATAGCTGGCTGCAAAAGATCCATTTTGCTAATCAGAAATATATCAACATCGAAAGTCATGCACAGTTATTTTATCTCGCATCGGCGTATTTTATTAATTACACTGAAAGTTGATTAAATTTACTTTGATACAGTAGATTCGTAGAAGCCAGAGAGATATTTTTTAGAAATTTAGTATATCTATCGTTATGATTAAAGGGAGTTCGACGAGCAAATGTCGTAAAGTAGGTAGGGAGGCGCTAGGCGGATGGATACTCACTGATCGGGAACGACGGCTCTCAGCCAGGGGCTCTTGAGCGCGTCGTCGGCCGTGATGCGTCGCTCGGGGTCCAGCTCCAGCATGCGGTCGAGCAGCGTGAGCGCGTGCGGCGGCAGGAAGGCGAAGGTCTCGCGCACGCAGCGCTTGTGGAAGCGCTTGGGCCGCAGCGTGTGCCACAGCGGCAGGCGCACCACGCCCGGCCACACGCCCGGCACCGGCGTGCCGCACACGCGCGAGATCATCTCCAGCTGCATCATCTCCACGTTGGCCTGCGACCACACCGATACCCTATTTACTCACCTACGTAATGCTACACCGCACCACCCACACGCTACACGCGGACCTACTCCGGCCTTCGTTTCCTACTTAACTAAATAAGCAAACAATATGGGTTACCCAAAACAGATATTAAATATCCTATCCCACTAACATTATAAATAGGGATATTTGTGACGCTAAATGTAGGAACGTTTGTCATACTTAAATCTTTTTTATTATGTATTAGCCCGCTGAAATTATTCTACCCTCAATTATAGCAGAGCCGAGCTGATTTTGGTACGAAAAAGCTAGCTCGACCGGGGCGGTACTGCCCTCTTGCACAGAAAATCGACTTAAAATTACAGTATTCGTACTATCCTGTTTCGTTGATGACCAGAATCCCGATAGACCGTTATCATGATGTGAGCCACCACGCATTGTCTGCATTCACAATGAATATGGTGACCGACACTCTCAGATTCTGCTCATGCCTTCCACCAAGCAAAATTAGGTCACTATGGCAAACCCACGCGTAAAAAAATGCGAGACAATCTTTGAAAACTGCCGATAGACATGAAAACTAAATATACATAGAGAGAAATAACGCCAAGAACAATCTATAATACATGGTGATACATACATAGGCCTCCACCAGAACAACAAATACTGTGCAGTCCGCATTCAAGTAAATAATAAAATAATGTGAGTTACCTGAAACAGTGGATGTTTGAGAAAGAGCTCGCCGAGGATGCAACCCATGGACCAGACATCGACGGCTGGTCCGTACCGCTCCTCGCCCAACAGCAGCTCGGGCGGGCGGTACCACAGCGTGATCACCTTGTTGGTGTAGGGCCGCTGCTTGTCTTCAGCGGACCATAGCCGAGCTAAACCGAAGTCGCCGAGCTTCACTTCACCTCTAAAATGTTACAATTACACTTTTACTTCTAATCATTATTTCACAATATTTTTTATATCATCCAAAGAACTTCAAATATTTGCTTTTAATGTTTTTTTTTTAAATACTGTTCTAATCATCTTTTCTAATAAATATGAACATTGATAGAAAATAGTTATAAACATATTTTTTTAAATTATGCATGTATATGTATCTACATAATTTAATGTAATAATGTAATGTGAAACAAAAAATATTTTTGTGTATGTTAATAAATAAAAAATGGTTTTATGTGAAAACGGTTTTCGGACAACAATTTTACGTGATACCGTCAAAAGAAAATATTGATGAAAGATATGCGTCACAAGCCGAATGCTTAGGGCACTGTCGCTAGCCCCACGCTTTCGCTCGCACGCTCGGCGCAGTCGGAACATGACAATGAGTCAAGCTTGCAAAAATAAAAGAACTCACTTGTTATTCATCAATATGTTACTACACTTGATATCCCTGTGGAGGAAGTTCTTTCTGTGGCAGTAGGCAAGACCGTCCAACAACTGACGCATAATCGAAGCATTGTGAGACTCCGTGAAGTCCACCATCTTGGACTCCAGCAACCCCATCAGATCGTGGTCCATGTATTCGAAGACTAGATAAAATGATCCTTTGTCCTGAAAAATAATAACACAATCCATACTATTTCATTATAAATTCTTAAGTAACTCTGTCTGTCCGTCTAAAGTTCCGTCGTGAGCAAAAGCCAGTCACACTATAAAATTAAAAGTATCATTAGACCGAGAACTACAACCTATGTGAGTATCCAGTCTTTCTGCCGCGCACAGCAAAACTGTGGATGAGCTGTCGCCTGCGGTGTTCCCAGACCAATACGACCTTCAAGAAAAGAGCGTACTTCTTCCTAAAAGGCAGGCAACGCACTTGTAACGCCTCCGCCTTTGGTGTCGCGGGTGTCTATGGGCGGCGGTAATCGCTTACCATCAGGCGATACGTCTGCTCGTTTGCCCCATAAATATTAAAAAAATATGACCATTCTCGAATTCACTTTATGTATATATTACACATATAATATTCCCCTTAAATCACTCTGTCTATTGCTAACTAGATAAAGTGACTCAAGCAAACTGCATTAAAAATTCGTTGAGTAGTTTAAAAGATCTAAGCGAACAAACAACGGAAGCCACATTTATTTTTTTATGTATATCCTTGCCCAAATGACTCTACTCTGCCTGATGAAGAGCATAAGCAGAATCCAAGAGTGGTGGTCACCATACTATTTTTTTTTTATTCTTTTTTTGTTTTGGAACTTTTACGCACAGCGTATGCCAGTACCATCGTATCCTGAACAAGTTACTACATACTTATAGTCTAAGAACAAACGACAGGAATCTGAACAGAGCCTTCGCATCATCGCTATTTGGTTCGAATAGGATTCTGTGAAACATTCTTACGTCGGCTCCATTCAAATTCAAGTCGGACACTAACCATACTCATTGCGAACGCAGACAATGTAACAATGCAGCATGGTGACCTACGTTATGGAGGCCTAGTGTAATTTTTTACTATGTTAAAAACGTGCAAAGAATGTCAACATACCTTTCTAAAGTCCATAGCATCTTGCTTATCAGTAACTATTTCTCTTAAATTAACTATATTCTTATGATTTAGCTGTCTCAATATTTTGATCTCTCTCACAGCGGTGATAGGGAACCCTTCCTTCTCGTTTTCGAGACGAACTTTCTTGAGCGCGACCAGTTGGCCCGTGTTCTTGTCGCGGGCTTTGTACACTTGACCGTATGTACCTTCACCGATTTGAGTTATGACCTGAAACAATCATGGAAAGTGTTGATAATGCTCTCTAAGTTTATACCACTAAGATAGCTTGTGGTCTGCTAGACGACGACGATCAGTACTTTTTATTACTCGAGTCCGTAATGATATAGAAAATGTTCGACTCTAAGGACCTGCTTCTTAGATTAGAGATTTGACACAATTTATATGGCTAATTCGTCAAATTATTTTTATTTATTACTTTATGCACAAATACATCGGCATCGGCGGATTTAATGCCTAAGGCATTCCCTGCTAGTCGACCGATTCTGACAAATAAGCTATCCGTAACTTATCTGTATCCAGTGAAACAGGGCCTAAGAGTAAAAAAGTAAAGTAATAATTCACTATTCAAGAACATCTAACTGTTAAAAAGAATAAAGGAATATTCTATGCACAGCATTGTCTAGTGACTTTTTTAGTTTGAGAAAAAAATTACAATACCTCTGGGGTGTTAAAGTTTATAGGCACAGACAACTGTAAGTATTTAAACGAAATTTTAAGTATGAATGTAGATATGTACCTGGAATCCGTCAACACACTTCTCGCCCCAGTCTTTGGCATGATAAGTAGGAGTTGAAACAGGAACAACCTTCGAACCCCGCCTCTTAAGAATGCGAGGCCTCTTCAGTTTAGATCCCGACTGTAATAAAAATTCAAGTAATTAGTGAAGAATTTTAAAAGATTTTTCATGGTTACTATTTTCAACATATGTAAAACTCATCAAGGTTTTTTGAATTAATCATGATTGTAGTGGAATAACTACCAATAGGTGATCAATAACTGTAATCCATTCGTGATAAATAATTAGTGACGTATCAATCAAGCCCCGCCCCCTAACCAATCAGGCTCTTGGCTTTGAATTTAAAGGTTCAAGGGCGGAGCCTAATCGCTTTGCCATTATTTTCTTAACGCGAAGGTATCTTTATATTAATAAGTGGAGTACAAACTTTGGACTCCTTTAGACAAAAAGGTGGAACACCAAACCTATTGGTCCAACCTTAGCACCTGCAGGCAGACCAAGGAGGCCCTCCCGACGATCAAACCCGGATTGTCACGGAAGCTGTTGCGGCTTGGGAGGCCGCTGCTTCGACTCTTGGTTGGAGCAATAACTGGTCATGCATTACTAAACAAACATCTTTTCACTCTAGGTGTAACAGACAGTCCTCTGTGCAGGGCATGCATGGAGGAGGAGGAGACAGCCGCCCATGTCATTATGACATGTCCTGAGGTGGCAGAATACCGGGCGAGACACCTCGGATCACCGAGGTCACTCCCAGAAGTCGTCGGCAACGTGAAGGGTCTGCTAGGCTTCTTGGAAGAACTGGGGTGGCACGTATGAAGCCATCCCATCACGCAAAAAAGGCGCAACGAAGTCGTCGAGTTGCGGAAACCCAGCCCGCGAGTTTCAAGTCAAGTCAAGTCAAGACAAAAATAGTGATAATGGGGGAGTTTGAAATTCGCATAATGAGAGTTTATATGGAGGACGAGTGCCAAAAGTAAAAAAAAAAAAGAATTATGGTCGATATTCAACCAACTGGGTGGGTGATCACTAGTAGTAATAATTAAATACAACATGGCTAGTGAATTGATCATATACATACAGCTTCCCGGTTAGCGGTCCTGTTGGCGAACACGTGCGAGTACTGGTCGCGTCGCGAGGTGGGGGGTGGTGTGGAGCCGTCCAGTTCGTCACCTGACAACTCTTCAGAGCCAGGTATTACTGTAATATTAACAATCAATATCAGAAATATTTAAAAATTATGAGAATCGATATTAACAAGAAGCTTTTTTTTCAATATTCTAGAGCGACTAGTTTAAAAGTACTAAAATTTGTTAAACTCTATTAAAAAAAGTAACAATAAGGGAATTTTTAAACTAATCTCTGTCGTAGATTTATTGTTACATATTTGAAATAAATAAACAAGTTCGAAAACAAAATTGCAAGAAAAGCGGAAACCAAGCGCACTGTAAGATGTCACAAAATTTAAAATCAACTTCAGGTATACAGGTTTATAATATTACCTGGTGGCATAGGCAAGTTCATAATACCAGTACGTTTTGGTTTTTCTGGTTTCTTGACAGGACTCGTCGGTGGCGTCGTCAGAGGGCTGTCGTTTGCTAACGTTTTTATGTCATCAACCTAAAGAAAACATCAAAATTTAATTTAACATTCAGACTTAACATTGTTTTATGATGAAAAGAGACGGGGAACAACACAGGTGATCCTGGTGTGGGATTATTATTATATGAGTAAAGAGCAAACCGTAAGAAGTTAGAAGCTATATCTCGTACACACATTCATATATTATCACACACACACATTCACACATTATCACACACACGAACACATCCACCCACACACTCACTCACTTACATAGGTACTTCCTTATACCCTCAAATTGTTCGACCACAACTGATAATCGAAAGTAAAACTTAATGTAATCAGTAGCGGAGGGGATCCTGGTGTTCTGAAATACAGGCTGTGAGCCTAGCTTAGGCACCAGTCTCCCACAGTATGAAACCTATTCCTATAAATGTGTAATCTGTGAAGTGGAATATGTATTGTGGAGAGTAAATAAATGTTTATTATTATTGTTATTATCTCGGGCCTGAGGATTGTTTGAACAGGGTTGTTTTTTTTATGTAGAGACTTTTGATGGATTAAGAATGCGAAGTGTCACCACGCAATTATCCCATGGGTGTCGTAAGGCGACTAAGGGACAAATTACGCAGGACAACATCACTACCAGCATGGTGTAGTTAGCCAAAACTTTCTTGCTAAGAAGGGGCTTACGTCCAGCATTGGAATGTTAAAGGATGTTGATGAAGAGGGAGGCAAACAAACAGACATTTCTCCTTTTAAGTTTCTCTTGACCGAGACTAAAATGACCTTAGGGTCGACGGACGGAGTGGCAACGAAAAGACTTATTTAGTAACAAATGAAATTCAATTTAAAGTTTTTTAGAATATCCTATCCTACTAATATTATAAACGCGAAAGTTTGTGAGTATGTTTGTTGGTCTTTCACGCAAAAGCTACTGAATGGATCATGATGAATCTTTACAATAATATGGTTTATACATCGAAATAACACATAGGCTACAATTTATAAAGATACTAATTGCCCGCAGTTATTGTCGTACCGCGGGTAGCACCGCGGGGTTCACCTAGTATATGAATGAAATGAGGGTGAGTGATGACGCGAGGGACAGTCGTCAGCGCTGACCCTAAGAGTTGGCAATCTAAATATATATGATAGATTTGTACCTGTATGTTAGGTGGCATGGGCAGTTTGGTGAGACTCTTGTGCTTGGGAACTGAAGGCAACGCCTGGCTGTTCTGCAAGTACACACTGTCTACTACAGACGTCTTCGGCAGTGGAGGATTAGTTGGAGGATTAGTTGTTGTACTACTGGTTGTACTCGTTGGAGGAGGTGTTGTAGACGATGGCTTCTAAAATTTATAAAAAAACACATCTGTAATACTTGAACATTCTTTATGAAATTTTACACTTGAAAAGCAATTAAAGTTTTTTTTCGGACATCTAATACTCAACGTCTTCTAAGCCTTCCCAAACTAAGCTAGCTTGTACTATGGATACTAGACAACTGATATACTTTTTAGGTATATACATATTATACATGTAAAACACCCAAACTCCGAAACAAATATTTGCAGATCATACAAACATTTGGTCCGACCCGGGAATCGGACCCGAGACCTCGAGCACAGCAGTCGCATACGCTACCACTGCGCGACCGAGGCAGTCAAATTAGTTTAGAATATATTGAGACATCAATGAAAAAAACGTAAACAAATTACTGTTACTAAGAAAAAAGCAAAAGATGTATGCCATTAAAAAAATAATACATTACACAAGAATACACAACAAAATACAATTTAAGAAGATATGACACAGTATGATTAAAATTAGACCTAGTTCAACATATAAACAGCAATTATGCCTGACGCTGGTTGTAACTAGTCCCTTAGTGACTCAGACATGAAAAATCAATAATCATTGTATAGTTTACAAATTACAAAGAACTGTTAAAGTGAGATAAGTTAGGACACACAGGGTTCACAGTATGGCATCCTGTGTGGTTTTAGACAGTGTGAACTCAACATACGGCCTTACTAATAACAGTGCGGTATTACATGAGGGTTTCCACTCGAGACAAAGCTAGCGTACCTCTGGTTCTCTATCCTCTGGCGGTAAAGGCGGTTGGTGAGGCTGTGCAGCAGCAGGTAGAGAGGCGGAGGGAGATGGGGAGCCGTTCTGATGCATCTCGAAGGCGCAAAAGTCAGGCGGGGGCTGGAGGGGCGCCTGGTTCGACTCGTCGCTGTGAGGCATTGGAATGTCCATCGTTAACACCTCCTGGTTCTCTTTTATACTCTCGCCGTTTTCTTTTGACATCTAAAAATCAAAATAGAAATGAAATCAGTAAGTCAATTGTCAGTGAATCATTATGACGCTGGTTACTGCTACTACAAAACACGGTATTGATGTAATTTTTGTGATGAGATCAATTTCATCCCCTTTCCGTAGGAGAGCCACGCTGCGGCATGAATGGGCTGGCCGACCGGAGTGATTCCACGGCCGCACAGAAAACCGATGTGAAATACCTCTGTGTTTCACCGAGTGAGAGAGGATACCAGAGACCCCAACCCCTCCCATATCCCACTCCCCATGCCCCAAAGGCCGGCAACGCACTTGTGACGTCTCTAGTGTTGCGGGTATCCATGGGCGGCGATAATCGCTTACCTTACCATCAGGCGATACGTACGCTCGTTTGGCCCCTATTCCATAAAAAAAAACAAATGTACTGATATTTTACAAATATGTCACCGAGAAATGCTTATGTAATTGTAATTGATAGTTTACCTGTATAAAGCTATCTCCAGTATTGCTAGACAATTCATCTATAGTTAGTATCTCAGGATTGTTAATTGAGGTTGTGTTTGATATTGCTCCCTGCGATTCTTCCTCCTTTTGATTCAATATTTCCTGTAGTTTCTATAAACATAAATGCATGTATTAACAGACATTCTGGTATCAATCTAAACACTAATCAAAGTAATTATTTTTTGAAACAAGTGGGTTCAAAGTAATCTCACCACGAAGATCTCATATGTCATAAGAATATTTTACAATAGGCACTCAGAATCCATATGCATACTAATCCATCTTTATAAATGAGTTGTGTGTGAATTATTTTTTAATATTTTCGTCTGCTTGTTTGTTCCAGCTAAGTTCTGGAACGGCTAGACAGATTTTGGCAGTACTTTCACTGGCAGATAACTGATGATATAAGGAGTAACTTAGGCTACTTTTTAACCGACTTCAAAAAAGGAGGAGGTTCTCATTTCGATTTTTTTTTTGTTTGTTACCTTAGAACTTTCGACTGGATGAACTTTTTATTTGAAAACTGGTGTTTCCCGTGTTGAAGTGAAGTGAAGTCAGTGTTTTTTGTAAAAATTTGTATATTACCCTCGGTTGTTCTTGTATAGATATAACAAAAACCGCAGGTAACACTGCAGCGCTCAGCTAGTACGATAATAAAAATCTTTAAATGTATCTAATATATAAAATTCTCGTGTCACGGGGTGCGTAATCGAACTACTCCGAAACGGCTTGACCGATTTTGATGAAAATTTTTGTGCTTATCCGGTATCTATGAGAATCGGCCAACATCTATTTTTCATCCCCCTAAATGTTAGGGGTAGTCAACCCCAAATTTTTTTTTTTTTTTAGACAAAATTTTTTATTTCTATTTTTTTATGATACAGCATTAGTAAATACATACAACCCTAAATTTTCAACCCTCTAAGATCAACCCCTATTTTTCCATCGCGATTTTTATTGACCCACCTCTACAACATATATTCCCTTTTATGGCAAAGCAACGTTTGCCGGGACAGCTAGTTATGTATAAGTATTACCTTCGCCCTTTTGTGTTTGTCCTTGACTAGTTCCGCAAAGAGACTGGTGTCGCTGATCTTCTCCTTGAAGTCGATTCTCCTTTGCAATATAGTTGGAGGACTGGGTGATTCGTGTTTGATTCTGTAAAATTTGTCATTTTAACATACAATATTGAAACACCGTTTTAAAATCGCAACTAACAAACTTACATTCACACATTTCTAATTACAAATAAAATTTATGTGTTGTGTATGTATTTATACCTCTATGTTTGTATCTAGAATATTTAGCAGTCAGTTTGTGTCTAATACAATAATTTTTGTAAATGATAACAAGCCTGCCTATGTTCAAGATGTGCATTAAATTTACTTTTTTCATGTAATAGGTGGGAAGACGTATCGCCTGATGGTAAGCGATTACCGCCTTCCATGGACACCCCCGCAACACCAGAGGCGTCACAAGTGCGTTGCCGGCCTTTTAGGAAGGTCGTTTTGGTCCGTGAACACTGCAGGCGACAGTTCATTCCACAGTTTTATTGTGCGAGGCAAAAAGGTTCTGGAGAAGCGCTCAGTTACGGACTAGTAAACGCGATAGAAAATGCATAAAGATAATAAATAAATAATGTGTAGTGTACGGTGTCAGGTGTAAGGTGTATAGTGTCAGGTGTGTAGTGTACGGTGGGTACCTGTGCCGTTCGCGGGGCGGGTCGGGGTGCTTGGCGCGGTGCCTTGGCGGGGAGGCCGTGGAGCCCCGCCGCCTGCCTCGCGACACGCTGCGCCGACGCTTCAACGAACCGCGGCTGTGCGAGCTGCAGGACCACACACGTCGCATAAGCGTTTACATTACAAATAATCATACATCTTTATTTATCTAAAAATTTGCCCTACAGAAAAAGGAACAGGTAACACCATAGTGTATTTTAGTAATTAGAACAATTATAAAAGCAATGAGAGAGAAATAATATGATAAATTCGCACAGAAGTCTTTGAAATTCTCAGATTTCATTTACTAAAATGTGCATGAATTATACATATAAATCTTCCTTTTGAATCGCTCTATCTATTACTTAAAACTAAAAGATCTAAGCAAATAGACAGCGAAGCGACTTTATTTTCTACTGTTGATAAACATAAATATTCTATAAAAACAATATTTTAGAAATTAAATAAGGTCATTATATCAATACTAGCTGAACCCCGCGGTACTACCCGCGGTACGATGATAACTGCGGGCAACGCCGCGAGGCGAAGCTATATCTTTATAAATAGTAGCCTGTGTTATTCTGATGTATAAGCTATATTGTGGTAAAGTTTCATTCAAATCCATTCAGTAGTTTTTACGTGAAAGAGTAACAAACATCCATACATACATACATCCATACTTACAAACTTTCGCCTTTATAATAGTAGTAGGATTTATCCTGGGTACGAAGGAGACCTCTAAGATTTCTAACTCTTAGACCAGGATGTCGGTCAGTGATAGACATTTTAAGTTGTGAATGTGTACGTACCGGTGTGTAGACTTAAACTCCTTGTGTCGTTCGCGAACGCGGTCCCGGGAGCGCGAGCGCGAGCGGCGACGTTGGTGCGGGGAGCGACAACGACGCCGCCGCTCACTGTACTCACGCATCCGGGGCTCATGAACCGGAGAATCTGGAAATTATATTGCAGATATCTTACACAACGCTATCTAGGCCCAAACTACTAAATATTAGACAACTGATACAGATACATATATGTTTTTAACCGATTTAAAAATAGGAGGCGGTTTTATGTTTCACTGTATGTATTTTATTTTATTTTTTTATATATGTTCACTGATTACTACGTCAATCGTAGACCGATTTTGAAATTTCTTTTTCTGCTACCCAGCTTTTAATCTATACTAAGAATAAAGCTGATGAGTTTGTTTGTTTGTTTGCTTTTTTGTTTGAACGCGCTAATCTCAGGCAACCGATTTCAAAAATTCTTTCAGTGTTGGATAGTCCATTTATCGAGAGAGGCTATAGGCTATGTATCATCACGCTAATACTAATAGGAGCGGAGCACCAATGAAGAATGTTTCAAAAACAGGGGAAATTTTTTACGCTACGGGCAATTGAAGACGCAAACGCGGTTGCGGGGGTCGTGCTAGTTTATATATAAAACACCTAAACTCCAAAACAAATATTTGCAGATCTTACAAAAGTTTGGTCCAACCCGGGCATTCATACGGCGGCAGTTAGTAATATCACACATGTTATATCCTATGGCAATATATCATACAGTACACAAGATATCTGTGTGGTTGTTTATCCTATTTATCCCGTGCTAAGCAACCGACTAAGGAAACAAAATACGTAAGACAACAGCAATGCAAAGAGACTGGAAAACTTAAATATACCAACTCGTTTGGCCAGCATAGTATCGTGGGCCTAAACCTCCTTTTCAAAGAAAACTGGACTGTTAAAGGCAGATAATGATTTTTTTTTAATTTATTTCTTTTATAATATAGACTCATTATTTTCGAGAATAGGGAAGTTATGGCTATCTGCCTGTAGTTATTCGGATTTGAGCAATCGCCCTTTTTAGGGATCGGGTGGACCAATGCTGCTTTCTGCTGTCTGGACTACGCCAGTGGAGTAGGAGGAGAGCCGAAAAAGACGCATTTTTATGTAGTGTATTGTATTTATTTCGGAACTGTTATTAAATCGGATTTCAAAAACTACAGATTCATATCATAAGTAACCTTTACATACGGACATGATTTAAAGCAATTTTTTTTATTTTATAGAGGGGGCAAACGAGCTTAGATATCGCCTGATGGTAAGCGATTACCGCCGCCCATGGACGGTCGTAGTCGTAGCCGTTTGAAGGTCGTATTGGTCCTATTGCCAAATAAAAACAAATACGTAAATATTCAGCTTAGCTGCACATTTAAATAGCATTTATCGACAACTCTGTGTTCTAAATATGGAGTTTATTAGGGGTCAATTATCAGTTGACCCCACATTTCTATGTCAACTATTGACAGATTTTCTATATTGAATATCTGTGTCAGGAACTGATAATTTTATTGTTGTAGTAAAGTCTCTTTAGAAAGTTATCTATATATGTTTGAAGAGTGCTTTATAATTAACGAGCATGACAAATACTCTGTTATATGGAGATCAAAGAAAGAATCCCTATTTGTTTTTTTAAGGCCTGCCTGAGAAGAATCCCAAAGTAATGGTTACGTTACCATACTCATTGCGAATACACACACAATAATACATAAATAAATAAATATTTCGGACATCTTACACACAACGCCATCTAGTCCCAAGCTAAGCAGAGCTTGTGTTATGGGTACTAGACAACTGATATAAATAAATATTTACTTTTTTTTGTAAATACGTACATATTAAACATAGAAACCACACAAACTCCGAAACAAATAAATGTAGATCATACAAACATTTGGTCCGACCCGGGAATCGAAGCCGAGACCTCAAGAACAGCAGTCGCATACGCTTCCATTGCGCCATAGAGGCAGTCAAAGTGTGGGTCACAATGCAACAAAGATTCTGTACCATTGGGTCAGGTGCGAATGCGCTTATGCGATTAACGAGTGCTTTCCATTAGGATTCATTACTTCAAAACTAAACTAGATTGAAAAATAGTTAAAATCACGATTACACAGTGACTAGTAAAGTGTTGCAATCTCAGCCGCTGTGGAGGGTAGTTGATGAAATCCATTTTTAGCTATATTCTAATTTGAAAAAAAAAAGGTATGCAATTTACCTGACACCATGATCGGAGACTGTATGCGTTGTTGCTGTTCCAACCAGTACTCCCGCTCTCGTCTGCTACGCTCGTATTCCTGTTCTGTATCAGAGTCAATGGTGACCGTTTCATGGTACGGAGGTGCTATGGGCGTATGGGGCGTTGATGATTTTTGTCTTCGTCTGAAAATTTAAAGGAGAAATTAGAAATGAATTTTTACGAACTTTTTAGCTAAGATGATGATAAGATGAGTAGGATCATGTGATGGTCAGTGACTACCAACACCCATGGACACCTGTTAATCAAGAAGAGTCATAACTAAGGTGGGAAGGTCTTTTCTATTGCATTTTTTTGTCTCGAACAGCCAAAAAACTTTCAAAGTAGGAATACCTAATCCTTTATGTTATAATAATAGTATGTGGCGACTTCCACATACAACATAACCTACTACAGCGCCATCTACCGAAGATACACTGAACTACGAAGTAACGCACTACACGGAGTAACTACAAATGCTGAATCGCGCAATAAATAGTTCTCGCGCCGATTATCATATATACAACATCCCAACATTAACTGTTGGGCAGTGGCCCGCCAGGCATGATCACCTCGCCTGGTCGGAGGATCCTCCCTTTGTTTGTTGGAGGGACATGATACCCGTTCCCCCACAAGTACTAGTGGTCGCTCAGTGGTCGAAATACGACCATAATCCCCCCTTCCCTCCGGACCTCGGTAGCGAGTGGACGTGTTTTTGGTTGTGTCTCATTAATTCTGATTTTATTTATTTAAAATATTTAATTAAATTAGAGGTGTGATAAAGATTGCATATAATAGGAGTACAGTGAACTCAAGGAGTAGAACTTTCATTCCGAACCTACACACATACACGCGCGTGAGTTACTTTGTGACATTATTACTGTTGCCCAGTGTTGGACATCGGCCACCAGTGCGCGTATTCACAGACTATGTTCTATCCCTTACGCACTTGAAGAAACGTAATCAATGTGAATCAAATAGCGCATTCGGTGTTTTGCTCTGAGGGTCTCGTTAAAGTGGACGGATAGCGAGTTTGTACCAACCCGTCGATCAGTGACCAGTATTGTTGACCCCTCATCGGATAACCATTTTGTTTGCTGATTCCTTGCAACTGTGGCGCCCTGGTACTTGTATTTTCAAGATGCCGTTAAATAGATCCCCTCCACTTACGCCTACATCAATGTTGTTGTCGCCCGCTGTGCCTCTGTTGGCCCAGTTGCAACATAGCTCGTCCGTGCCTAATATTACTGGCGAGGCGCGTGAGCAGCGTTTGGAGCTTGACGCTCTCAACATAACACAGCGTAGTAAACGTAAGTGTTTGGAGTTTGATTCCCAAAATGAAAATCAAATGTCAGTCTTCATGTCTGAAATAAAAACCATGTTTCTTGAATTTGAAGAAAAACAGAACAAAAAGATTGAGAAGATTTATGATTCAATTGAGGAGATTAAGACCCAAAATACATCTATTCAAGCTACGGTCGCATTCTTATCACAGAATTACGATGCGTTGCAAAACAAAATCACTCAATTGGAGACGAACCTTGAGACTGAAAGGAAATCTAACTTGCTACTGCTACAAAATTTAGAAGATAACCTGGACAAAATGGAACGGAGCACTAGGTCTGCATGCGTGGAGATAAGAAATATTCCCATCAAACCTCAAGAGTCAAAGGAATTTCTTGCTTCAGTTGTTGCCAGGATTGGTTCAATAATAAATGTGCCGGTGCAGTCTCAGGATGTGAAGGACATTTTTCGCACTCGATCTAAGGATGCTGAAAGTAGACCGATAATCGTGGCGTTTTCTACTAATCTTGTTAAGGAAAAGTTTATATATATGCATAGAAAATTTAGTAAGCAAAACAAACTGTCCACCGAGCACCTGAAGCTAAGTGGGCCGCCAAAACCTGTATATATATCAGAAAATTTAACATCGAAAATGAAAAGACTATTCTTCCTTGCCAGGGACTTTGCAAGTACTAACCAATACCGGTACTGCTGGGTCACTAACGGCAAAATATACTTGCGAGAAAAAGAAGGAGCTCCGCACATCATAATTAAGTCAGAATCAGACTTTCCTAAAAAGTGACTAGGATATCACTATACATGTTTTATTCTTTGTTTCTCGTTCATTGTTATGCCACTAAAGTTCACAGTATTATTAACATACACATTCCTTTACTCTAAACTCTCACACAATACAGTGACACTCCGCTCGGTCTTACACACACACACAATTCAATATAAAATATGGAGGAAATTTTCTACTATTCTACAGATTAACCTTACCCCAAAAATGCTACTCATATTACTAGTTCTATCCCTGGATGATGCTCGGTGCCTGGTGCGTACTGTTTTGAGATTTCGTACGATCTTCTCTGTGGTTATGTTTATGGGTAATTTTTTTATATTTACTCCCCTAAATGGATGACAATTCAATTATTATTGATGATATTGAACAGTTATCTACTTCAAGTTCCTATAACTGCTCGCCTGAACAATGTGATTCATACTTGAAACATACAAATAACGGTTTAAATATTTTTCATGTCAATATCCGTAGTGTCGGTAACATTTGCAACTTCAGCAACCTCTTAATCTTATTAAATAGGATAAAGGTGCAATTCCATATTATTGTCTTATCAGAGTGCTGGTTATCGAAAAGTCCCCACCTACCTACCATACCCGGCTTTGAATCATTTCAATCAGATTTTAGCAACCAGAATGAAGGAGTTGTTGTCTATGTCCGATCAGATATTCCTTTTGCTGTTGAGAATCCTGTGATAGCTGACGCAAATTGTCTCGTGGTAAAACTGCGAGATGATACTGCACTTGTAGCTATTTATCGTTCACCTTCTCATAAAAACCCACAAAATTTCATTTATAGTCTGGATACTATTATAAACTCCTTAAGAGCTTTCAAAACTATTGTCCTAATTGGTGACATAAATATAGATATATCATCTACAAATGGCGATGGGCACTCTGGTCTTTATCTTGACACACTGGCATCTCATGGCATGTTACCTGGCCATCTCTTTCCTACTCGTGAAGAGAGATGTATTGATCATTCGGTCATCAAGTCTAACAAAGCTGTTGTGACTTTGATACTCGACTCTTTTATTACGGATCATGCCCCTGTGATTGTTTCTTGTGGCTCTGACCTAGTCACTTCTTCTTCATCCATGAAACAAAAACGTCACCTTGATTTAGAGGCATGCGTGCGAGCTCTCGAACAGACGGATTTCTCAGCCATTCTTCGATGTGAGGAGGCTAATGTGGCTGCCTCGGAACTAGTCACTACGATTGTTAAAATAGTTGCTGACAATACACGTACTCTTAGTACCCCAAGTAAAAAACGACTTCTTAAACCTTGGGTTTCACCTGGCATTCTGAGATGTATTCGGCATCGCGATAATTTATACCATAGAACAAAAAAGGCCTCCTGTACTGAAATACAGAAAGTTACCTACTTGCGTTATAGAACTTTTTGCAACAACTTACTCAAAAAACTTAAACGCGAATACGAGCGCAATGAATTTGAAAAACACTGCAAAAACCCCAAGGCTACATGGAACTTAATTAAAAATATCACCAATATGCAAAGGAAAATAACCTCAGCGAACGACCTTCTCTCCTTGTCTGATACCCCTTCCGCCTCAGTTGACGCTGTTAACCGCTTTTTTGCAAATGTGGGTGAAAATCTGGCATCTAAAATCTCTCCAGGCTCATTGGATTGTTCGGGACCCACGGACTCTTTTCCCTCCCACTCCTTTTTAAATTCTATGGGTGTCTTAATTACGGACAACAAGGAAGTAGAACTGCTTATTCAAGGACTAAAATCAAAGAGTTCGGTGGGGTGGGATGGCATATCTGCCTCCCTGGTTAAGGCTTCCAGTCACATTTTAAATCCTGTTATTTGTCATGTTTTTAATCTTGCTCTGACTTCCGGTATTTTTCCAACTGTATTTAAGAGAGCCTTAGTTCACCCAATATACAAGAGTGGTGCCAGAGACAGTGTTAACAACTATCGACCTATTTCAGTTCTAAGTACTCTTTCCAAGATCTTAGAAAAAAATTTTAAATAATAGACTCCTTAGCTACCTAAACTCTAATAAAATATTTGCAAACAATCAGTATGGCTTCAGGCGCAGCAAAAATACTGAAGACGCCGTCTTGGATTTAATAAACACTATTGCTGTAGATACTAATGATAAGTTGAAAACAATAGGCATCTTTCTCGATCTTTCAAAAGCATTTGACACTGTCTCTGTCCCACTCTTGCTAAAGAAACTAGAACGAATTGGCATTAGGGGTCTACCTCTCAATATTTTTGAGAGCTACTTAACAAATCGAACTCAGAGCGTTACTATCGGTGGTTATACAAGTGGACTGGAACATCTTAACTACGGCGTCCCTCAAGGTAGTGTCCTCGGACCTACCCTGTTTCTTATTTACATTAACGATTTGTGTGGGCTGTCCCTTCCTAACGTTAAAATCATTTCCTATGCAGACGATACAGTGTTACTGATTTGGGGTGTGAGTTGGGAGGAGGCTCGTTCTTTTGCGGTATCTGCACTTCAAACCACTATGAATTGGTTAACCAATAACCTGCTCACACTTAATTTAGACAAAACAAAATTTATTACTTTTTCTCCAAGAACTTCATCACAGCCATCGTCTTCTTTTGCTCTTATTGCCCACCGGTGTAACCGGGATCAAAACTGTGATTGTATTAGTATTAAGCGCACAGATTTTATAAAATACCTTGGGGTGTTCGTAGATAGTACGTTGTCATGGAGGGAGCAAATTAGTTCATTGGTACCGAGGGTTCGAAAATTGATATTTGTATTTAGACACCTACGGACATCTGCCGACCTGCAAACACTGAAAATGGTTTACTTTGCTCTCGCTCATTCTGTTCTAACATATTGCATTGTTGCATGGGGTGGCTCTGGGAGGTCCTTAATATTGCCTTTGGAGCGGTCACAGCGGGCTTTGCTGAAGGTTATGTCACGTAAACCTATTCGTTTCCCAACTGTACAGCTATATGCTTTATGTAAGGTGCCCACGGTTAAACACATGTATTTGCTGAACACTATGCTGCGTAAGCATTCGGAATTACCATTTGACGCGGTATCTGTTTCCCGGGTACGGAGGTCAGACCGAGTGTGCCATATTAAATTAGCTCGATTAGAGGTTCTTAAGCGCCAATATTATTTTATAGGCCCTACTATATATAACAGATTGAATAGAATATTGAATGTTTATCCCCTTACAAGTAGAGCTTGTAAATTGATTACGAACGAATGGCTTCTTACTCTGAACTATGAAGAGCTAGAAGTCATGGCTAGCCCGCATGCTTGGAAATAGTTCTTAAAGATTTCCTCAAATACATTATTTCTGCCTTACATAAATACACACACACACGCACGCACTCGCACACACACACGCACACACACACACACACACACACACACACACACACACACCACACACACACACACACACACACACACACATACACAAACATACAACTGACACACTCCTCTCTCTGTGTCTAACACATACTCATAATACACATACTAATTTAGTTTTAGTAAAGTTTGTATCCAATGTATCCAAATCATCTGTAGTCAGCAATTTTAGTTAAACTTCATTTAATTTGTATTATTTATATATTATATTTTCGATGTAACTCTGACGGCCACGGACCGGAGGAGGCGTTAATGGCTGCGACACAGTTTTTAACTAATGCAGGCATTCTCGCACATAATGTTACTGTTTTCCTTTTCTTTTAGTTTCAAATAAAGATTATTATTATTATTAATTAATTATTATTTTTGTAGCTTTCTCTTTTCCAATAATTTTTATAAAAAGAGGTACATAGTTTTTGTTGCATGTATTAAAATATAGATATTTAAAGTATTATATTGCATTATCATTTGTATATCTTATTTTTTTACGCTCATATAAAAAGCAACCCAAACTTCTAAGAGAGATCCTTTGGGGGTCGAGGATCTCAAATTACATGACTTACGTTACTTCAAGACCTTATCAATGAAGTAACAATTTATCTAACATAAGCTGTATGTCTCACATTGATTCAAATAAGCCCAAGGGAGTTTATCGACCTTCTTGAATGATCGAATGCTGTATAGCACACAGAAAACACGAAGATTATTCAAGATACGTGCGTAAATCGATGCTCATGAATTGTAAAACATTCTATATGTATGCAAATAATTAAAACTGGCAACATTGAACACTGGACGTGCACACATTCTATACTAAAGTTACTGTAGTTTCTTTAGCGGCGCTGTGTACTTTTTTGGAATGGGTAAAAATGTATAAACTAGCGTCAGGTCACGTGACCTGATCGAAAATTCGTAAGACGGATGGAGAGAGGACAGGCGGCGCAGGGCGCTTGCGCGAATGTTCGTGTATGTATGTAATATAAATTGTCATGTTTGTGTACGATAGCGCAATAAATGAATATTATATTCCACCACATAAATAATAATACTTTTATACTGATAATGAAAGCAATTCGTACAAAATTATTCTCTAACCATTCCAAAATATCAAAAATGCACAACGTTAATATTCAAGTTTTCACTTCTGCCGGCACTCCCGGAGTGCAATCCGTCGATTTTTTTTGTTTACAGAGATTTGATATTTTTCACTTTTTTAATGTTGTAATACGGAAGCTTTAAATTTTTTTTATATAAATATTGAAGTAAAGTATTTTACGAATATGACATTTATGTATGTGGTTTAAAAAACTGCAGTGCATTTTAAGTTGACCTATAATGGTATGTTCCAAGTTATCAAATTTAGTAAAGGGCAGATCAAGTTAAAGTGGACGTTAAAATAAATCATTCGATTCTTAACGAATTACTAATTTAAAAACATTTCTCTGTGTCAGGAAATAAATAAAATGCGGTCAGAGTAAGGAAATATTCGTTATCGGCTCCGCCAGTTTGTGTAGGTACAAGTTAACAAATACTTTATCACTATTTTATCTAATTTATTATGAAACACAAAACTTTAATGGGCAAATAAGGTCTTTAAAAGACTTTCGGAATACTTTTTTTTAACTAAGAACCATTTATTTATTGATGACAGTCAAAAAATCGTAAAGATTCTACGAGAATAACTAAAAACAAAAAAAATTACTTTTATGTAGCTGTAATTTGGCGAAAAAATACAAGACGGGGCTTGTCGAACAATATTAATTAAGGTGGGGTCAAAGAACCACTGTTTTTTTTATTCGATTAACTGAAGGTTATGAAAACGATTATTCAAATAAAAGAGATTTTTTAAAAGTTTACTATATCCTAGCATGATAAGGGCATTAAAGTCTTGTTATTGATTGGAAAGATAAGCAGGTCCTTTAATTAGATATTATAAATCAAACTTTGGTCATTGAACACTCTTTGGTGAGTTCATACTGTGACAAAAGTAAAATTTAATATGAATATTAACAAAGTAATATATATATATAAGTAAATACACACACATATATTCAAAGAATAGTAATACAAAGCACTTTAAATGCAAATTGTTGGATTTTTTATTTTTTTCTTTTTCATGAGAATACAGATAATATCTATAGAACAAACAAAAGGGAATCTTATCGTACTAGACAGTTATTTAATAAAGAATGCCATAAACAAAAAAATAATAAAAGAAAATATGAGTTACCTTGCCTTGTCTGACCTTAGCAATTACATTTTTAAGTCTTTTTAGAATTTAATTAAGAAAAATTAATATTTAATGCTTTATGTAGCTTTAAGTATCCAATGTAAGTTA
Source organism: Spilarctia lutea (assembly GCA_916048165.1). Classification (NCBI taxonomy): domain Eukaryota; kingdom Metazoa; phylum Arthropoda; class Insecta; order Lepidoptera; family Erebidae; genus Spilarctia; species Spilarctia lutea. The sequence continues at coordinate 2,835,463 of OU696480.1, forward strand.
AACCAGTTGCTAAGGTAAGCAAATGAAGAAGCCTGTTACATAGCAACAAGCCATCAGCATGTTTACACATTATAGTGCAGTTGAGTTACTTTAAAAAGTTAATCAATTAAGTTAAAAGTTAGTTTTCATTGTAAGCAATGTGCTCATGCCAGATTTAGATTGATTTTTATTTATGCCTGCAGTTATTAGTTTACATATTGTTTTATTTTTTTTATTCAAATATTGAAAGAATTTTTAAAATCCGTCCAGTACTTTTCGAGCCAATTCGTTACAAACATACTTACATACAAACCTTTCCTTTTTATAATATTAGTATAGAAGTATAGACTAGCTAACACGACGAACTTCGTACGCCATTCGTACGGCTTCGTACGGCTCTAATTGTAATAGTTCTAATAACTAAAGCTTTCTTATACGAGCACTCCATTGTCGTTTTCGTAAATGCAGTTCCCGCCTAATGCAAAGTACCCTCGCCCTTGCTTTGCGCGTGCGTCCGATAGAATGAGATGGCGTTAATGTAGCCAACATTAACGTGCTAATCTATGTGTTAAAACCCTTTGATGTGTCTTAAAAACCCACACTCGAGCTAATCGTCTAACATTTAACGCCATTAACAATGCCATTTGAATTTAACACATTAAAACGTTGGCCGTATCTACATAACGCCTAAATTAATTTGAATTAAATTGACTGCCTCGGTGGCGTAGTAGTAGCGTATGCGACTGCTAAGCTTGAGGTCTCGGGTTCGATTCCCGGGTCGGACCAAATGTTTGTATGATCTGCAAATATTTGTTTCGGAGTTTGGGTGTTTTCTATGTATAATATGTATGTATTTACAAAAAAAAAGTATATAAGTATTTATATCAGTTGTTTAGTACCCATAACACAAGCTCTGCTTAGCTTGGGACTAGATGACGTTGTGTGTTAGATGTCCGGAATATTTATTTATTTATTTTATATTTATTTATTAATATGCTAATAAATACAAACTAAGATATTATTTTTATAACTTCACCTCTTTAGGGAAAACATAAGGTATGAATGTTTGTATGGCATTTTGTTTTTTTTACCTCATGTACATAAAACTGAGGATAAGTTTTATAATTTACTAGCTGACCCACGCAACATCGTTCGCGTCTTATTTTGCCCGTAGCGTGAAAATTTTCCCCCGTTTTTCAAACATTCTTCATTGGTGCTTCGCTCCTATTAGTAGTAGCGTGATGATATATAGCCTATATCCTACCTCGATAAATGGACTATCCAAAAATCAGACCAGCGGTTCCCGAGATTAGCGCGTTCAAACAAACAAACAAACAAACTCTTCAGCTTTATTATTAGTATAGATTCTATGCTATGAAACGAAAAAGCCTGGTAATGCTTTTTCTACGCTAATATATTTAATGCAACAATAACATTTATTTTAATAATCAATTATATCATTAATTTACATAAGAGGAATGGTTATGGCTTATTAAGAAAAAAACAATCTAAGCGCATATCCGGCCACATGCTTTAAAGGGTTCTGTAGTTTATTGAGTTGGGTTAAACAAGTACCTACTTGTTTTGTTTGATATCCAAGTACATTTCATAAATTGCGCAACTTTAATAATAAACTAACTGAGTTTACTAAGCCATGATAGACTTTTAATTTTTAAATCAACTAATTTACTGATACTAAAATTATATTATTTGGATTTTTTTAAGTGGAAAATTTAACTTTTAACAAGAGAACACATGATTCTTGTAATAATATTATGCAACACATTACTAAGGGGCCATCCATAAAGTACGTCACACGTAAAGCGGGGGGAGGGAGTCGACAAAGTGTGACATGGTGTGACAAGGGGTGGGAGGGGTCCTAAGTTTCGTGACATCACATTTCAAAATCTAATATATCTAGAGGTACTAATCGCGTAATTTGAAATATTAATTTAACTAAAAAATATTTCCAACTCTATCTTTAGGACAATACGGTTTCAATTGTTTTGTTGATAATCAGTATTTAATCTTTTTCATACAAGGTCTGATGTAGTTCTGATTTGTTGCGTATTCAGTATTCGATCCGAATTTATAAGTGTTGATTTCATAAAAAAAGTACTTAATTTAAATGGAAATAAAACTAATTTCGGAACTGCTGTTTTAATTTAATAATTTTTCGATGTGAAATTGCAAAACATGTGACGTCACACTAGGGAGGGGGGGGTCTCAGAAATGTGACCACCTGTGACAAGGACGGGGGGGGGGGCTCAAAAAATCATGAAATTCGTGTGACGTACTTTATGGATGGCCCCTAAGTAATAATTTTCACATGTTGTCAATGGTTTTGAAAGAACCATGCAACAAAGTATAGTTAAAAAACGTTACCACTTTTTGTGAATTTAGTTGCAAGATTAAATCTTCCTAGTAAAAGGTTTCCTTGATAGGAACAGGGAACCCTAAACAACCGAAACTTATGAGAAACAATTGACTAATGTCACATAATTTGAGCTGATTGATGGTATAATTAATGAAATGTGATGGACATTATTACATCATGATTTTGAAAAAGGTCCAATAATTATTTAAACTTTCTATTAATTTTTATTTTATTTTTGACTAGCTGACCGACGCAACCTCGTTTGCGTCTTTTATTGCCCGTAGCGAAAAATTTTCCCCCGTATAGCGTGTCGCGGACATTTTTGTAGATATTTATAAGATCTAAGATTAATTAGAACCTTTTATGGTTCTATCTTTTATAGTTTACGCAGCGTACGCAAAATAAGTAACTTTTCTGGTTGATTTTTTTCACTTTGGGTCCGAAAAACCCAAATATCTTACGGAACCCTATTTTTTTCCAAAATAAAATATAGCCTATGTTACTCATGGATAATGTAGCTTTTGAATGGTGAAAGAATTTTTAAAATCGGTCCAGTAGTTTTTGAGCCTATTCATTACAAACAAACAAAGTTTTCCTCTTTATAATATTAGTATAGATTAATTGTATTATTAATTAGGGAAGGCTTTATCTAACAGTAGACTGACGAGGATCGAACCAAGTGGCATGCAATTAGAGAGACCTATGTCCAGCAAGCTGAATGATGAGCATACCAATAAATATTCTAGAATCAAAATCACATCACACTGTACTTATTCCACTTAACCTTAAGGTTATCCTTTGATAATGCCATAAGACGAAACTGGTATGGTGTAAACATAATTAAAATAATGGAATAACCACAAGTGATTTTGATTCTAGAATGTACTGGAACAAGTTCTGATAACCAAAGAGTATAAATTAAACCATTTATTTAGCTTTTAATTGTTGATCTTACTAGTAAAATAGAGACTATAGACCTGAGTTTATTACTAAATAGACTAATAGATTATTTGACAACTGATTAAAAAAAACTGATGATATTTTATTTAATGGACATACAGAAAAAATATATCACAAGAGTGAACATCATTGCATTGCACTAAATTGTTATTAAGTTCTTGAGTTTTATAGAAATTATTTGTAGACTGAGCAAAACTCATTAGAACGTTTAAAAACAATTATATATTTTTATTGCATAGTTAATTTGTCATGCTAATGATCTCAACAAGAATTGGCCTTCTAACATATTAAATTGGACTCAGGACTATACATTTATATAGGACTCTACATTGGATCTCTTTGATGAGGGCCATTTAGACTAAGGTTCCGTAATATACCTATTTTTTAAACACATTGAAATAAAATAAAATGTTGTAAAAAGTGAACTTACCTAACAATCGGAGATCTTTCCCGGTGTGGCGAGTATGGCATTGGGTTGTGATGTAGTGCAGGTTCTCGGAGCGCGACCCGATGCCGTGGCGACTCATGGCGCATCAGCGGTGGCGTACTCGGAGAAACAGGAGAACATGAGCCATTGCGCAGCGGAGACGATGCCTTCTCCCATTCACTCACAGGTACTTGGTGATAGCGTTGGGGAGTAGGCGCTCGAACTGGGAGCTCCTCAGGCACATTGTCGTCCGCAGATACACTCTCCAAACTCGCTGACCTTGACCTATTTTTGGACTTCTTTTTCTTCTTTCTCTTTTCCTTCTTACGTTTGTCTTTTTTCTTTTTATACCTGCCATGATCATCAAACTCCAGATCTGCATCTATGTAACCATCTATCCTTCTCTTTCTTCCCATTGAGGAGTCTCTCATGGCATACTCTTCAGTAGGCCGCCGAGTCGTAGTTGTAACTGATATTGTCTTGTTATCTACAAATGTACGTATGGAATGGGACTTTCTTGTGCGATCAAGGTCATCAGCAATATGCCTGCTGATAGAGCTAGTCTCACTATCAATCTCACCAGCCTCTGGTGCTGACAGTGCCTCCGAACTGACATCTGAATACTCCACCAGTGGCTTAACAGAATTGACAGTAGCATAAGATTGTTCATGGGAACTACCTGAATATGACTTGTGTTTCTTGTGTCCATGTTTCTTGTGTTTGTCCTTGTGGTGTTTGCTGTACCTCTTGTCGTAGCCTCGATCCATGTTCAAGTGGGGGGGCGCCCCCGCCCTGTGTCGTCACTTCACATCACTTTACCTGAAACGTAATTTCATTTATTTTACAAGTCGTTGATGAAGAACCTCCTTTTTTGAAGTCAGTTAAAAACAGAGTTATGCACAAATTCCATAACGCAAATGATAAGGCCATGTACAAAGTTCAAAAGAAATAGCACACTTAGTTAAAAAAAAAAGAATTGGTTAGTACATACCTACAGAACTTAACTGAAGTTCTTGTAAATAAAAGTACGTATTCATTAGTTGTCAAGCAATTATTTGGTTGACTGTACCCGCATAAAAAATTCTGAGGACAGGAATGCAAAATTTGCAGGTATACAAATAAACGTAGTTAATTATGATGAGATAAGTACAAAATTAGTCACCACGCTGAAAGTCGTAACTTAGAAAATTAATTATCAAGTTGCAAATTCTAAAAATAAAGCAGTCGTAAGCATTCGCAATTTCTATAAATTCAAAACAATGTAAACAAAAGACTGCATAATGGGAGCACATGCAATAAAATATAGAATAAAAGACTTACCTTAACAATAAACGGACGTGCGTCCGTCACACGCACGATTAGTACTTTTGCAATAAAATAGGAATTGTGTAAGCTAAGGTATTAGTTTCTTGGATTTTTTATGCTTTCAGCAGGCTTTCGACCGCTAATATATAATAATCTTAGTTCTTTATTGTCTTTCTAATCTTATTTCGCTAATCATAGTTATAAAGAGCGCATAATTCATGTTATTACATCAGATTTATATTAGGACTAAGAACGTCGTTTTAGTCAGCCATTTGCTTCTTTCATTCATTTTCTTTCATCATCGTTTAGTGATGTACTTTTCTCGAAGTTGTGCTAGGAATACTCAAACGAATATTATATGTCTTTACTTACAATAATCGATTTAATAATCGAATGGGTATAAAACTTATCCATATTTCAAGTAGTTGTTCGGAGTTAAGAAATTAATTCTAATACTTTTTAATGTCATTCGAGTACATATAACAAGTCAACGTTGAATGTAATTCTTTTTCTCTTTTTGTGTCATGTTTATGAAATAAAATTAATTATTCTACTATTAAATTTGCTACAAAATTGAAGTTTTAACAATTTGATTGTAGTTTCATAAATAACGTTTACTAAATTCTTAAGCAACATAAAATTTTCTTTGTCCATTCGTTACTTTACTCAATTTTTGTATGAATTTAAGTCATCATCAACAGTTTTTATTATCTCACTTGCCTGGCCTACTATACTACGCTGGCTAATGTAGGTTCTAGTTCGAAAATCTATTTGTAATCCACACTCAATAATAGCCGATGTAAAATATTTTTAATTTAACACATTATTAATGATCGAAACGTTTAGAGCATTTTAGTATTTTTTCATTTAATATGGGAATCATATTTCAAAAAAGAAGTCAGTTGCTTCAAATAATTCACGTCTCAATTATAAAGGTTCACATATTTTTTTTGAGTGCAATTTGAATCGATTTATTCCATTTCTTGTAAATGTGCAGCACTATGACGGATGTCATAAAGGGGGCACAAAATTTAAAAATAGTAATTCAATAGGCAGAATAAAGTATTTAAACAATTTGTTTTTTATTGTTGCTACTCAATTTTTTTAAGGTATTTCTTTTCATTTAAAGACTGTAGTTTTATAAATTATTACATAATGGTAAATAATAAGTTATCAAAATTGTATAAAATTGTATCCGCCGGATATACGTTTCTCAAATTTCTTGATGTACAGTAGTGATTTGTCTAAGACTTTAGAGAAGTTTAATATTATAGAATAACTAAAAAGCTTGCTTGTTCATACATAAAATAAAGTAACAATATATCTAAAGAGACCAAGGTTTTCTAAAGATTATTTAATTTTATTCTTTTTCCTCTTTCAATTATGACGTTTTGTTTCTTCTGCGTGAAATAGATCACATGGGCATAAAATATTACTATATCAAAAAATATTACGGCACAGTAGTAAAATTGTTTAGAATAAAAGCGGTTTTTATGATGGATGTTATTGTAATGACAAAATTTAAGCATAGTTTAAGCAGCATTACCAATACTTTAAAAATAACTTTATAATGAAGTGTTTTGTTTTTTGTGAATTTATTTTTTTTATTAGTAGCGATCTTCCACAAAATATTTTCTTGTGTTTTGTATGGCAACTCTGAGCAGTTCGCGTGCAATTTGCGTCCTTGCGCTATAGCATGTATTTTGTTGAATAATAAATAGAATACAAAAATATTTTGTAATAATTAGTATTAATAGACACAATATAATGTGTAGTGATTTCATAAGATAGTGAACACTATAGTATTGTCTCGTAATTAGTCACAATGACCCCTGAGTTCACGGCTCCTATTGCTGGTATATCGTGATATTACCCAATATGGAAAAAATATTGCAAACTATTTAATTAACTGTGTTTTTTAAATGATTTTTGTAAATATGCTTCATGGTTTCTGTGCTTCAGGTATTTATGTGTAGGAATAAATATTCTATTATGGTTATAAATGGTCATTTTAAAGTCATTGAACCTATGTACGGCGTGGTGACACTGCAGTGACTTGTGAATCGGAAATATGTAAATAAACATGAACGATATAAGCTTGAAAATAGTGGAATCTCCGAAGAGCCACAGTGGAGTGGAAGTGTCTCCGAATGCGGAGGCTGTGGTTGACAATGAGGTAGATCCGTTGGCTATCGATGAGGCAGAGTTAGACAAGTTGAAAGAGGGGTCGGTACCGGTGCCGCTGGAAGCGGCAGACGAGAAATCTATCGAAAAGGCGGGAAACTGTGATGAAAATGCCAAAGAAAAAAGTTTATGTGAGAATCGTAATGAGAGTAGTGAGAATTTTGTGAATGTGCTTGCTGGAAATGAGAAAGGTAAGACAAGACAGCTATGGTATTGCGCTTAAACAAATGCTTCTGAGCAGACTATAATATTGAAACATTTTATTTTATTTGCTAATAGAAGTATTGTTAGCTAGATATAAAAATCATTGTTTATTAAAGGAAGTATTAAACTGACTTATTTATAAGTGAATACAAGTAGAATTTAGTGATAAAATAATTAAATAACAAACCCCACCACACATGATACTGTTTATAGAAAAATGACACATGTGACTCTTCTGGTGTTGCATCGCACGATCAGGCGATATGTCTGCTACGGTGAAAAAAAATTGTGAATCTAACGAAAAATATCCTAGGAATCTAAAAACTAGTAATTTTTATAATTTCTTAAGCTGTTTTTCATGTCTATAAACACTGAAAGCAGCAGCACCCTGTTTCTTTGACTATCCATTTGGATTTTGTTTTCTTTAAAAGCTTTTATCAGTAAGCCATATTCATAAATGTATTTGACGCTGGGCAACAATTCTGTTATTTTCAACTTTAAATTCTCTAATGCCTTTAAGCTTAAAATAACACAGAACTGTTGTGTAACATTAAATAAAGTTTATAGATTCTTGAGTATTCCTCAAATGGCTAATATATTGGCTACATCCCTAACATTTAGACCATCATTATTTCAAAACAGTGAAACAAAAACTTGCATTGCCTCTTCTTAGTACCGATTATTAATTGACTGCCTTGGTGGCGCAGTTGTAGCGTATGCGAATGCTGTGCTTGGTTCGGATTCATACCAGACCAAATATTTGTATGATCTGCAAATATTTGTTTCAGAGTTTGGCTGTTTCCTATGTATATACCTATGTATGTATTTACACAAAAGTATGTATGTATTTATATCAGTTGTCTAGTGATCATAATCCATACATAAACCATCAATAAAAGAAAAGTGGCATATTTCGGTCATATTTATAGAAATAATTAATTCGATTTCATATGACTGACGATTGAAGGGAAGCGTAGTAGAGGTAGAAGGCGAACATCATGGACTAAAAATAGAGACTGGTGGAATGTGGATAGCACAGATTCACTAATTCATATGATTAGACAGAAAGACGTACAGACATGTGGTCACTAACCTCCGTGGTGGAGATGGCACTTGAAGAAGTGACCATAATATAAGCACTGCTTAGTTTTGGGTTAGATGGCATTGTGTGTTAGATGTCAAAATACTTATAAATTGACTGTTACTGTGTCTCTGTAAAAGTGTAAACTGTTTTTTTAAATCTTGGTGGCAAAGGCTGTGATTGAGTTGTATAAAAACAAATAGGTGCTGTTTAATATCTCAAAGAGGTGTACGAGTATGTATTTAAAAAAGTAATTCCAAAGACATTATAAAAATAGAAATCATCATAATGCTGCCTCTACTTGGTGGGCCAGCGAGATGACCAAGCGAGAGAGAGACCATTGGTACGGTCCATCATGTAGAGGAGCCATAAAGTTCAGTCAATATCAATGCTAATAATGATATTGAAAAATAATATTGGCTCGGTCTGGTCTGTATGTCGGTTATTATGGTAAAGTGTAGTATATGTCCTTCCTCAAAAATCAAATCAGTTTAGCCATGAGAGAGTTACAGATATGGTGGGTTCATTGCCACGCAGCAAAATGATGACCACAGTTGATCGGTCTGTCTGTGTCTGTTGGGCCGTCTTCAATAGATGTTCTACCCTGTTTAAAAGTCCATCCCATTATACTAGGACAGCATGAACCACCGTTTTACTGGGACAGCAATCACCATAAACAGCACTCATTTCGTTTGAAATAGTTTAATGGTTTTTACTTGCTTGCTCCATAATTGCAGTCAACTTCCTGATTTATGTTTTGGTTGGCAATACCTCATATAGAAATAAAGGTGTGATGTTGTAATTTGTCATTTAACATATACAATGGTACCTACCCCCCTACCCCGGTTCTACCCTCATTCCTTCATCTCTATTCTGCGAAATTCTGGACCTCCCCTCCTATATTTTTAAAAATAAATATTTACATATAGTACTTGGCTATCTCTTAGTTATTTGAAATAAATAAATGTACCTAATGTACTAGCGTCTAAACTGTAATACACTTGTAATACTTGATCGCTAATCACTATACTCATAATAACACCATAATATAAGCAAGGAAAAGTTATAAAGCTATAACCCCATTATGTAAAAACTTTTGACATCAAATCTGATTACAAATTTAATGACAATTAAAATCAATTTAGTATTTCATGTGCTAATATTTAACATACAAACATACATAGACAGCCAAAACTTTTATCTTAGCCTTCCTTTTGGTTTTCGCTGTAGTCAGGTAAAAATATGAATCTGGAACTTATCTGGCATTAATAATATTTCAATGAAAAGTAGCATAATTTATCTTTCCGATTTAAAAATGAAATGTTTAAACCTGATGATGTTTTCAGAGATATTAAAAGAAGAGAACAGAGAAGTTGTAGCTGCTTATGATTTACCAACGAACCTATCTAAGGATGACCCTACAGGATTCTGTAAAACAGTTCCGATCCCTGAAGTAATAGAAAAAGAAGAAAAGCCTCATAAAGAAAATGTTGTAGCAGAACCTTTAGTTGCTAAGAAGGAAACTGGTGCTCCGAAAGAAGAGTGTATGGTTGTGGATGTGAAAAAGTTTGATAAGGAAGGTGATGCTGAAATGGCTGAAGTTTTACCTGTTGAAGAGAAGAAGATTGAACCAAAAGTTGAGAAACTTAAACCGCAGTCAATGAACGGTGATATTGCTAAGGTAAGTTTGTTTCGTAGGTGGTCTGAAAAGCTTTCTACCTCATTGTGATGATAGCAGCGCTGGTTAATAAAAGCTAGTTAATGTAGTTTGACACCTTTGCTCTTGCATTGTGTAGGACTGGGACGTGGGTAGAGTTCAACGATATTGGTGTTAATTCCGTTGTTGCCATCACTAAATTAAAATTCACATAAAAAAATTGTAGTTTTACATACTTTAGTCTCATCTGCTTACAGTCAATTTTCGATATCTCACATCTCAGCTGTCACTGCGTTGTGACTATTAAGTAGTAAAATATAAAAAAATGTAGTACATTCGAGAATTAAACTCACTTATACCTATTCCACTATTTAATTAATATCTGACCGGTTTCGCCCTATGGCATTATTAAATGTTAGTCAAGTACCAACGATCGAGAGTATAAATTGTACAAAAAATGTTGTTTCATCATTTGGTCGAAAACTTTTTAGACTACCTACATTCTTGGGCTATTTTAAATATTCAATTTTTGTTTTATATCGGTATTCGGAAATCCTAACAACTCCACCTTTTTCTTTTTCTTATTTTGTGCTGTCTGACATCGATTATACAAGGTGTCTCAAAAGAAATTTCATATTTAGTGGATTGATTAAAAAAAAAGGAAGCGGTATATAGAAAAAATGTTTATTTATTGTTAAAATACACTTTTTGGGAATTCATTTCTTAAAAATAATATCGTCTAAATGTAAACCCTCACGTTGTTGGCACTCATTTAATCGAACAGTAAAATTACTTATGACTGCTCGACAGGTGGAGTGAGGGATGGCTGCCATTTCGTGACGGATATTTTCTTTCAAATGCGCCAGTGAAGTTGGTTTATTGGCGTAAACTTTAGATTTAAGATAACCCCATAGGAAAAAGTCCATAGGGGTTAAATCTGGGCTACGTGGAGGCCAATTTATGTCACCTCTCCGGGAGATCAATTTTCCTGAGAAAATTTCACGAACACGTGGCAGAGATATATTGGACGTGTGTGAAGTTGCTCCGTCCTGTTGAAACCATGTTCTTTGGTTATAGCCAGGAAAGTTTTGCAGTTCAGGTACCAAGAAGTTGTCTAACATCTCCACATAACGCTCTGAATTCACTGTAACTGTACGCCCCATTTCGTCTTCAAAAAAGTAAGGGCCGATAATTCCTCGCGCCGACATGGCAGCCCATACGGTCACTTTAGGCGAGTGTAGGGGTTTCTGATGTTTGCGTTTCGGATTGGCTGAACTCCAGTAGCGGCAGTTTTGCTTATTTACGTGGCCATTAAGATGAAAATGAGCTTCATCCGAAAACAAAATGTTGGTAAACGTTGAAAATCGCTCAATCATCTGATTTACGAAATTAAGCCTCTGACCGGCATCTTGGGGCTTTAATTCTTGCACCAATTGAATTTTGTAGGGGTGCAGCTTTAGATCTTTGTGCATAATGCGATGTAATGATGATCTATGCACATTTAAAGCACTCGCGCGCTTCCGAATAAAGACGACACTACGCCACCGAAGCAGTTTAAAAAAATCATAGGTTTTTTAAATGTACTCATTCTTTTTCGATCGCTTCTGTCCCGCATAATTAGCTTCCCTGCAACATGCAGACCTCAATATACGAAGTCCGATTAGTGCCTAGTAATAAATTATTTTATGCTCAAAGTCAAGCTTTCTACTTAACCATATTGACTGCCTTGGTTTTAAATAGGACCGTTAAATAACCCGAAAAGGTCTTTAATTAATGAAAGATCGTAAAATATAAATGAAACGGAAAAAAGCAATGTGCAAGCAAGCTCTATAGGGTTATGACGTCATACCTCACTATAGTTAAAAAGCTGGAAGGTGTTTTTAAGTCTTATTATATGGTGGTTTGTGGAACAGTAGTCAATTTTTTTTATTGAACTATCTAACCTTAAATATGTACTCAATTCATTCATTCATTTTATTTCTTTTTGATTGTAAAGTAAGCAATTATTGATCACCTCTGGACGATTTCGATTTAATAAGAAATAATAATTGATTTGATATAGGTATGATTTTTTCATGGTTTAGCATGGAAATAATATTTTTTTTAAAAATAACTTTTCATTTTGGTGGTGGCGCAGTGGTAGTGAATGCGACTGCTGTGCTTGAGGTCTCGGGTTCAAATCCTGGGTCGGACCAAATGTTTGTGTAATCTACAAATATTTGTTTCGGAGTTTGGGTGTTTTCTATGTCTAATATGTATGTATTTACGAAAAAAAAAAGTATATATGTATTCGTATCAGTTGTCTAGTACCCATAACACAAGCTCTGCTTAACTTGGGACTAGATGGCGTTGTGTGTTAGATGTCCGAAATATTAATTATTATTATTATTTTCAATCAATTTTATGATATACATCATCTACATACATTTACTCTGAAATAGAACTTTATAATTTTGAAAGTAAAAAAAAAACATCGCGTTATAAACGTGAAATATTTTTAGAAATATGTAAAGAAAAAAATTGACAGCTACGTTTTAACTGAAAACAAGTTGTAGGTGTAGCAGCATGACCTTCTATGACACTTGATCTTAGCCAAGGTTAAATTACCGAAGCTGACACTCGAAATGAACAATACAGCCTGCGATGTTGTGTTCAACATTTATTTTTAACTTACAAATTAGCTCTTTAAACAATTGCTTAAATGCACACTAAAAAACGAAGAATGATCGATATTCGTCGATGTTAATGAAACATCGATTTTTTAATTTCGATAACATCGACACATCGGAGCTTTCAAAAAAAAAAGATCAACTTAAAGGGAATTACCTAACCAAATTTTTATACCAAGTGGTAAAAAATACTGAGAAAGACTTTTTTTTAGTTTTTATTACCATAAACTCGTACACTCATATTTATAAACGAATATAATTTACTATGAAAACATTGATACATTTAAACATCGATGTTTATCGTACATCGATACTTTTGAATCGATGTTAACTTCGATATCAGAATCAGGTAAAACATCGACTAAGCGCCTAAACAACATTCGAATTATAGTTTATCATACATCTCGTTTCGAAAGTGTCCCGTTTAGACATCCCTTTTTTAGGATATCAAATTTGTCTGGCGAACGTCATATCTTTTGACAGATTTTCGGAATGATATATATACATATTCAATTATAGAAATACATAAAGTGGACCTAGACCGTTGTGATTTGAATAATACAATTGATGTCAATAGGCAAGGTGAACACTTATAACCGCGCTGTCTAGAAGGCCAAAAAGCTCGAAAACGAAATACCTATCAATAAAAGGAACATGATGGCATAAATGCACAATTATCTCATCATCTCAATCGAAAGACGTCCACTGCTTGACATGGACCTCCCCCAATGTTCTCCACAACAACCTGTCGACCCAAGACCTTCACCAGGTCACATACATTCATATCCTACTAACATTATAAACGCGAAAGTTTATTTGTTGGCCTTTCACGCAAAAACTACTGAATGGATTTTGATGAAACTTTACAATAATATAGCTTATACATCAGAATAACACATGGCTACAATTTATAAAGATACTAGCTTCGCCACGCGGCGTTGCCCGCGGTTATTGTCGTACCGCGGGTAGCACCACGGGGTTCAGCTAGTAATATATATTTGAAAGTATATCTGTCTATCTGTTGCACTTTCATAGCTTAACCGCTGCATCGATTGCAATTAAATTTGGTATGAAGATAATTTGATTGTTGAGGAACGACATAGGCTACTCTTGCCCGCGGTAATCTACATATCGGTGTGCGTAATGTAAATTGGGTTCTCAAGAATAAGTATGATATGTCGTCGCGTTTAAATCATCTCAAATCGTTGTTTCTTTAAATATGAATGCATATTGAAGGTGTTCTGAAAACATAATCACAAATTTTAACAAAAAAACAACTGACTTAAACTGGACCAAATTAAAACGGGATCACACGGGAAGCACCAGCTTCCCATTAAAAAAAGAATCATCATAATCGGTTCACGCAGTCGAAAGTTCTGAGGTAACAAACATAAAAAAAAAACAGTCGAATTGAGAACCTCCTCCTTTTTTGAAGTTGGTAAAAAATGACCAATTGTGAGCCTGACTAGACGCACGTTATGCCTAAGGGATAATGCATCGACTATCGTACAACATCGAGTATCATACACTCATAAAGTTTACCGGTTTGCTAGGTAACTTTGTGTAGGCATTGAATGTATGCGAAGGGTTACCTACGTATACAATCGAGACCGGTTAGTCATTGGTTTGTCTTTTCACAGAAGATAGCTCAAATTTTAAATGCCCTCCGAGCTTTTCTTAAATTAGATTAGAGTCGGCTTCAAATCTATACGGTTGATTTTTAACGAGAAACAACTACAATCAGACCTCCAAAACCTTACTTGGGTTTAAATAAGTATATATCTAGAATCTAGGTGATATCAAAGTTCTGGACAAATGATACTGTCAAATTTTTGAGGGCTTCAAATACCTGTAAAGATTGCCACAGATGTTCATATGGCAATTGGTACCAACGGCTTATTGAGCTCTCTGGAGTCACGGAGCGCTTTCAATATGTTCAGAAATGTGCTGACTAGGATTGCTTAACTTTGCAATGTGTCCACTTAGCCACGAGCCCCTCTAGCTGATAGCTCAAATTTAGATACACGGCACTCAATTTAGGTAATTTAGAGACATAAGTTTAAGTAATCGTTGGTATTGTTCATACATATGTAAACTCAATAGATGTACTGTTGCGGTGACGTACGATAACAGCTATGAATACGGTCACCAATATTTGTTTACGAAATGGCGCGGAAATTATCAAACTGTCTTACCTAAATATTACATTGCTCGTAGCTCGAATAATGCATTGGTAAAATTGGCGTTCCTACGAGTTGAGTTAAATTTGAGGTATGGAATATAGCAATACTTCGTGCTTTTGTGTAGGTATGTGATTATGTATACAGTAAAAGCTGACGTTATAGCCTTTAATAGTTCACTGCTAGACCTTTTTTTTTTCGACGATATGGAAAATCTCTGCTCTTCCGGGGACTGGAGAGCCAGGTATGTGGTGAATCCACTAAAACCACCCCGGCGGCCGGTCTCAGACGCCCTGCTCTGCTGCCCTGAAATAACTTGGTCCGGGTCCTCCCCAGACCAAGTTATTTCAGGTCTCCCCCCCTGGAACGACACCGCGTCTATAGACGATATCCTGGGGGAAGCCTGGGCTTCACCCTGCCTGTTAGCCCAACCGTTATGTTGCGGCCTTGCGCAGTTTTGCGGCAAGGCCACTCCCCTAACGCTGACAGCATCAGTTATTCAGGTCACTGCTAAACCTAGACTCCATAGAAAGAAGGTATTGGCTTACTATATCAAGCTGGTTTCCACCGCCTTCATCCTGTGGATGTCTTATGTGCAAGGGAGCAAACTAAGCATTACAACGGTTCCTTAAAAAGAAGGACAACTTGACATAATTATAAGGTTTATGTCAAGTTGTCGTATTCACATCGTTTCATCGGAACATAAGCTTCCTCTGTAAAATTAACTACACAAACGTTGAGATCCAATACTTATATATTTTTGACCCATCGTGCTAAAAATCTGTACTGAACTTTACAAGTTACGTTGATCGATGGAATAAAACAAGACATTCAAAGCGGCTTAAATTCGATCGCCCTATTGTATCTATTTTTTGTATTATTCTCATTAACACTATAAGAAAAAGAGAAAAAAATGAAGTTCTTCTAAAATTAACAATTGGAATTTATATTTAAAAATTAATTGTATTTTTTCTAAGAAAGAAAACTTATATTAGACCCGACTAAAGGAGTACACTAAGCAAGACAACAGCACTATAAATAAAAGGGAAACTTGACAACCCGCCTGGCCGGTACAAACGCCCAACAGTGTTTTAAAAGTATATGTGTTTATTAAAATACTTTTAAAAACAGTGGCCATGAGTTTTTTGCCAGTATTCTTCTCATAAGGCCCTACGCACTTTGGAAACTGCAAGTTATAGGTCAACATAAGCGGGCAGCTGGAAAATCTAGTACATACTGTGGCGTCTGTTTATGTCGATCTATGATATTTAACTGTAGCTTCAATTTAACGTTCATAAATGTCACTTAGTGTCTCAATTGAATAAATGAATTTGAATTTAATAGGTTATTGATGATTTCCAGAATATTAGATTCATATTTTAAATTGCACCTCCGCCTAGCTTGTTAATTCGTATTAACGATAGAAATTCATGTCGAATGACGATAAAATATTTCGGCTTACATTGTTTAATAATTTTGCTACAAATAATATTTTTACAATGTATGTTTGTAAAAGTTAGAACTCTCTTTGTCGTTCGTAGAAATGTGGACGTATTGTTTTTAGAGAATTTACGAATGTGATAGTCACATAGAATTCAGATTAGCTTTAGAGTTAACACGTTAGGTATTAAGCATATACCTTTGGAATGCATGACGTTTCGACCACCACTGATGTTTCAGCTGTGGTCACAAATCAGAGTCAGAAAGCTCTTAATACCTTTCGTGACCGCGTTAATTTCACTTAAAATAACTATGTAGGCATTATGGAACGCGATGGTTCGAAAGTTAGTTTAGCTATGGATTGTAAATAAAGTCTAAAAAGTACTGGTAACTCGGTATATAGTAAAAATTGAGATTCTGTCGGTGGTAATTTTCTGTATTATCTTCGAATGATCGTCGGAAAACGTGTTTACATCGTACTAAATGTTTTTTTTTCTTTCTAGGAAGAGCAAGCTGCAAAACGGCGGGCTAGCGAAGAAGTTGACACAGAATCCCCACTCAAAAAGCTGTGTATCGAAGTCGAGAAGACTTTCCCACAACACGATACAATGATCACGGACTATATACAAACGGCGACAAAAAATAATGTAGATGAAATACAAAGGCACACAGAACAGTTACTTTCAGAAATTCAGACGTTAAGAGAACTTGCACAAAAGAAGGAACACGAATGGAATAACATTCTCCACCTGAAGAAGGTCAAAGAAGAAATTTTACTTCGACTCTTGAGAAGAAAACAAGTGTTATCCTTCGAAAAGTCTGCTGAAGTCAACGGTTCAGATAGAACCGATCCATTTGATTATTTAAATCAAGCAAAGAATTTAGCCATAGATAAAAGTGATGAAATTTCTGGCCTAGCTTTGAAGCAGCCAGGGTCTTCCATGAACCCGATGATGCAGACACCAATCATGCCAGTGACGACTCACTTTAATCCCATGGCTGGACTTCCCCCACCGTACGACAAGGCTGCTCATATGCAGTCAATGCCGAAACCAGTATTCCCCCAACCTATGATGATGCCTGGGCCTATGCAAGGCTTCCCTAGAGACATGAATGGTCAGCTACCTACGGCTTTCGGTTTCCCTATGGGCCGGCAAGGGCCTACGAAAGATGTCAAGTCGATAATAGCTGATTATAGACAAAGAAATCCTGATATAACTCCTAGAAGAGGTCGGAGAATGAAGTCTATATTGAATCCTAATATGGCGAACGCACCGAGAGCCATTGCGCCGAAACTTGAGAACATGAATAATTTAAATACCCTCAATATGCTGTTTAATAATTTAGATATGGTAAGTTTTTTTTAACTACTTTGAATAATTTATCTTTTTGGAATACTGTAGTACGAGTATTAACCAAGGATCTTGAAAGTGCTAATTTGTGTCTGTGTCAAGAAACCCGACGATATCTTTGGGAGTTTTTTAATTATTTAGTATATAGATTCAATATAAATTAGCCCCTTATCAAGTATAGCAAAAGAAACCTTCATACACGTAAATAGAGTTCAAAATAGAACGCGCGAGTTTGATAATTTAGAATTAAGTGCTGGAATAGCCTGTTCAATCATCGATAGTATCTAGCTTAGGCTTTCGTACTTACATTGCTGGGTATAAGCAGAACTTCTAATATTAATAGTGTTAACAAGTACTACATTACTTCATAACATTCTTTTACGAACAGTATTAAAAGCAAAAGCTTTAAACGATCACATCAACTACTTTTCATAGTCCACTGCAGGACATAGGTAAGCCTCGGTTTTGGCCCAATTTATCTCGCTAACGAGACGGGATGGTACAGGGTATGTTTTCAGTTTTCCCTTTACTTGCAGTAATGTTGTCTTGATTAGCTTAATCGGCTCATCCGACACCCACGAGATGGGTAGTGGAGGGGGGGTGGAACATTTTTAAACGATATATGATGACTGTTCAACTTATCTAGACGGAATATACTTAAGTCCGTACCTTTGTTATAAATAGCTTTAAAAGATTGCTTTCTGGAAGCAGGTTTTTAATATGAATTTTGCATTCAATTCGCATACAATCATTACTGTAGATAATACAGAATTTGTTAAAGGGTTTTGAACTTAATGAATAGGCTATTCTTTGTATGCATACCAAGCGGAATTCAAAAATAATTAAGATTTCGCGACATTATTTTTTAAATCAGATACATCTTACACTGCCTCGGTGGCGCAGTGGTAGTGAATGCGACTGCTGTGCTTGAGATCGAGTTCTGTGGGTTCGAGTCCTGGGTCGGACCAAGTGTTTGTGTAATTACAAATATTTGTTTCGGAGTTTGAGTGTTTTCTATTTATAATATGTATGTATTTACATAAAAAAATATGTATTCATATCAGTTGTCTAGTACCCATAACACAAGGTCTGCTTAGCTTGGGACTAGATGGCGTTGTGTGTTAGATGTCCGAAATATTTATTATTATTATAACCTTACACGAGCGCTGAAAAAAAAATTGTTAAGGAGAGGCCTATTTTAAACGGTGGACTATTGATGATGGTGACACAAACTCTTATCCGTGCCTCAGAGAGCATGTTAAACCGCCGATCCCAAGTACTAGACGAACATCTGTGGCAATGTTTCGGGCTGTTGGAGCCCTAAAAGTCCGACAATAGTCTAGAACTTTGATCTTGTCTAGTATTTGGTTATGGAAGTTAGGAAAGTTGCATTAGGTAAAAGAATGCATTGATAAGCATCTCCCCAGTAATAGGACTGACTTAACGAGGTTGTGAGGTCAACAAAGACCCATCTTCTTCTCCTCCGTAAGTCTAGGTTAGTGGGAGAATCGGACAAAACTAGTTACTCTTTAGTGGAAATCAAACAGTACGTTCGAAAGGAAATTTTCTTGAAAACGGGTATGACGTCATAAGCGGCTATGATCGAAATATTTAACTCTTAATGTAGGTTTAATAGCTTAATAATAAACATAAAATAAGTGAACTTGAATACTGTAATAGATGTAGTTTTTCAGCCTTGTTTTTAAGAAATCTCATGAAATAAAAATATTTAATAAAAATTATTTATCTCTCAACAATATAGAATAACTTACTACTAATAATTACTGTAAGTTATGTTCGTGAAGTCCCTGCGATATAAATGTAAAACATCGAAATTATTTTGTAAAAAGATATGAGTATAAAAAAAACAAATTACACTATACTAACACATAGCGTGGCGACGCATGCCGTGGAGACGCGTCGCCACACTTAGTCTGACCCTCCGCATTCAATATTTCACAAAACAATTGAACTAAACAACAACGTTCTTAATATGAGTCTTAGTAAACGACTATCGCTGTAGCGAGCGAAGTCAATAATCTAATTTGTAATTGCGTTCCTTGACCCCAATCGTCAATGACTGCGAGCGCCTCCACTGTTCACACAAGTAACGGTAGCGAACTGTCACTCTAAAGGGCTGACATTTTATTTTTAACACTCCCATCACGATTTTGACTGCCTCAGTGGCTCAGTGGTAGTGAATGCGACTGCTGTGCTTGAGGTCTTGGGTTCAAATCCTGGGTCGGACCAAATGTTTGTGTAATCTACAAATATTTGTTTCGGAGTTTGGGTGTAAGTATGTATTTACAAAAAAAAGAAGTATATATGTATTCATATCAGTTGTCTAGTACCCATAACACAAGCTCTGCTTAGCTTGGGACTAGATGGCGTTGTGTGTTAGATGTCCGAAATATTTATTTATTTATATTTATTTATTTATTTGTTAAAGGGTAAACTGTAATATATGTTCTAGGTTATAGCAGACAGATTCGCAAAAAACTGGTTATAAATTATAGAATGTCATTATAATTAGTTTAGTTGAAGGCTGTCAACTGGTAATTAGTTTTTTTTTGTAAAATGCGAAGATAACATGCCTCGCCTGATGTAAAGCGTATACTGTGGTCTCCATATCGACCTTCTGTCAGTAGCACAACAGGATTATTATGTAAGGAACTTTATAAAACATTGGTGTTAATTCATCTCGCTATGACGCCTTGGTGTGGGTTACCATGCTGCATTGTCTGCATTCTTAATGAGTATGGTGACCACCATTCTTTTTTTTTTAATTATATCGGGGGCAAACGAGCAGTCTTATCGCCTGATGGTAAGCGATTACCGCCGCCCATGGACACCCGCAACACCAGAGGCGTTACAAGTGCGTGCCGGCCTTTTAGGAAGGAGTACGCTCTTTTCTTGAAGGTTTGAAGGTCGTATTGGTCCGGGAACATCGCAAACGACAGCTTACTCTTGCTTTCCATCAGACAGAGGGTTACTTTCGCAGGCTCTAGATATAAATTAAAAAAAAATGTTTAAATAAGCTAAGCTCGATAGAGTAAGAGAATCCATATCCTATTTATTTTAGTTTTTTTAATTCCTTTTATCTAAGCGAATGCGACTGCTGTGCATGAGGTTTCGGGCCGGCGACTGTACTTTTTAGGGCCTGTTTAAGATAATAATTTAAACCTTAAAAGTCAATCTAAACCTTGCAGTTTTTTTAATAGGTCAATTACTTATCTCGGTACTAATCTTGCCTACTCACCCACTATTGATACTCCTAAATAGGATTCAACAGTTCAAGCAGCTACAGCAGTGGCCCACGAACGCCGAGTAATATCACTCGGGAAGTCCCCGGAAAATTGAAATGTCTAGAATGTCCAGTTCAAATGATAGTTTTATACCGTTACTAGCTGACCCGACAAACGTTGCTTTGCCATAAAAAGGAATATATGTTGTAGAGGTAGATCGTAGAGGGTTGAAAATTCAGGTTTGTATGTATTTTTTAATGCTATTTTTACATATTTTTTAATGCATTAAAAAATATGTAAAAATTAAAAAAAATATTTAGGGGTGTAAAGTTTAGGGTATTACCTTTTAGGGGGATGAAAAATAGACGTTGGCCAATTCTCAGACCTACCTAAAATGCTCGCCAAATTTTATGAAAATCGGTCCAGCCGTTTTGGAGGAGTATGGTAACTAACATTGTGACACGAGAATTTTATATATAAGATTAGTCCGGTATTCATTCAATGCAAAATATTTTCACAATTAATAAAAAATATAGTTACTAAATTATCCCGTTTATCCGCTCGCTTGTGCGTCGGCTATCACTGTAAAGAGCAGGCTATATCGAAATCAATGCAGCGGTTTAGCCGTAAAAGCGTGACAGACAGACGGAGTTACTTACGAATTTATAATATTAGTAAAGATTACAAGTTGAAACCGTAAATACTGTATTTAAATTCAATATTACATTGAACATTTTTGAAAGTATATATTTAAATTTTGTACTCAAAACCAAATGAATGTTCCTCTAGCGACTATCATGAATTATGAAGGGGTCAATTGGGCTCAACGGTCATAGACAAACCAGTTCCAATGACATTTTCTACATATACACTCTTCACAAAGTTTTTACTTGCATGTACGTCGTGTAGAAGAAGACAGTTCTTGTGAATATTTATTAGAGGCTAGCTGACCCACGCAACCTCGTTTACGTCTCCCATTGCCCGTAGCGAAATAACTTTCCCCCGTTTTTGAAACATTCTTCAATGATGCTTCGCTCGAAAACATAATTATTATTATTATTTTTATTCACCTTTAAAACCTTCCCTGGACTACGACAAATATTTTAGAACCAAAATCAGCAAAATCGGCCTAGCCGTTCTCGAGTTTTAGCGAGACTAACGAACAGCAATTAATTTTTATATATATGTATAGATTAGTTTATACTTTCCTAAAGAGTTCTTGCCAACAGTTATCAGTCCCCCCCTTTTCCCAAGTATCCCCTCGGATACCACCTCCTGGTGGCATGTCGGACTCGAACCGACTAAAACCGCACGCCGTCTCAGGTACTAGATGCCGGGGAACCAGGTGCACCCTAGAAAGGAAAACCCTGGAACCCCGACGTACCTTGGGCCACCTACGGTTTGTAGATGGTTCCCTGCTGTGTGGGAACCCCAATGTTCGTTATCAGTCCCCCTAGCCAAGTTACAATCGTTAACGCCTACAAAGTATTACCAAATGACACACGAGAATTTAGGCGTTGATGATTGTACAAAGAAAAACGCTTGCAACTTGGCTAGGGGGCAGGTTAGATTCATAGACAATAGCGTGGTGTGACGTCATAAGATTTTTTATTCATACAAATTTTATACAATACGTATGTAGGATTTTAAAAGAACAAATATTTGACTTGACAGCCTACTACTGTATTACTGGTAGTCGAAGTATTTTTCGTATCAATCGTCATCATCTACAGCTTTTAACAGGCCGCTGTTGGACATGAACCTATCTTTAGATCATAATTTTAACAAAAAAAAAACAAGTGGACCAAATTGAAATGGTATCACACACATCAGCTTTCAAATAAAATAAAAATCATTAAAATCGGTTGACCTAGTCGAACTGCTGCTGTTTTATTGTATAAGGTGCAAACGAGCATACGTATCGCCTATGCTACGCTAATGGTAAGCGATTACCGCCGCCCATGGACACCCGTAACACCAGAGCCCTTACAAGAGCATTGCCGGCCTTTTAAGAAGGAGTACGCTCTTTTCTTGAAGGTTTGAAGGTCGTATTGGTCCGGGAGCACCGCAGGCGACTGCTCATTCCACAGTTTTGTTGTGCGAGGCAGAATTGTGAACCTCCTATTTTTTTGAAGTCGGTTGAAAGATATTTTAACCTACTTTACGTAGGCCAGAAAATTTTGTATTTGGTTTGTATTAAATTTACATTCTCCGAATTGAATAGGTGGCGTTTCGTATTCTAAATTCATCACCATACAGACAGCTTTTTTATTCTTTTTATTTCAAGCATAAATCTGGAATAAAAATAACATTGTATTCCATATTATGGTACGTATGGAAGGGCTTTATGAATGTAGGAATTAACTAGACCGGTTTACGCCTTTGGTTAGGGGTACAGCTACATCTGACCCTGGCAGCTGCAACATCCGTTGTTAAATGTACCATACAATTAATACCTACTCAAATCCTTTTTAACTGACCTCAAAAAAGAAGGAGATTCACAATTCGACTGTAGTTTTTTGTTAATTACTTCAGAAATTTTAAATAATAAACCGAGATTTATGTTTTTTTTATTTAAAGCTGATGCTTCCCATGGTCCCATTTTAATTTGGTTCAGTTCCTGACGTCGGTATTTTACGTGGGATCAATATAATAATAAATTAAATTTGGGTTATGATAAATGCGGTTTAGGTAATAAATAAATTGGAATTTCAACAATTTTTGGTGAACTACACTTTTGACTTCATACATACTACACTCTGAATGTAATTAGTAACTTGTACTACAAGGGATTAATTAAAAATATATCTAAATATAAAACAATGTTATTTTGGTTTGTTAATATGCTTTAAAAATTTTAAAAGTATTGTATCGTTTAAGTTCAAATTTTGACAGGATATGCAAACCACTTTAAAGATTGTTTATATTTAGTTTTCGAGTCAGTTTCATTCCATATTTCTCATAAGTGCAATCATAATATGCCACAGCATGTCAGCCCATAGTTACTTGTCTATAAATTAAGAGAGTCTTAACAAGAACTTCAGATCGGTATGTCTCCTAGGCATTGCTTAGAGGTTAAGCGTCACTCTGCTTTCTTTATTTACGTCTGTCAACGCGATAAAACTTCAATACCTAATCAGACAATTGGCTGTCCGTCTGTAAGCTTTTCAAGAAAGTTTCTGCCCATTGCCACCATACTCTGAAACAAATTATCGTCCACGATATTTCCGGCCCAAACAAAATTGCGTGTTTCCTTCTCAAGGCCCGCAAACCGTGCTCCTTTGCCTTCTAAATTCATACAACACCAAGATAGAAAAATAAAATTGAATAAGACGCATTTAAACAACCTGTTAACCTTAGCAAAGTATCTATAGGTTACTGACAGCGTTGCCTTGACCCAATATCTGGCTCATGACACGGCTAGGACTAATGGCCTTCAATCAACCAAACACTCGCTCATTTTATTATTGTCTAACACTATCATTCGTGTTACAACTTTATGAGCTGTTTTTTATGGATTTTACTTATACATTTCGAATAAAAACGTACTCAAATACATAGACAATGTTAGGTACAACTGAATCGTTGTTAAATCTGTTTTGAAAGAAAGAGATTTTGAAAACATACCTATGAAATGGGAATATATAACACGATCCGGAGTCCATCGCGGTACAAATTTCTTTCTAGTTAACATATGGTTCCCTTGCTGCTGGTGGTGGTATCCGAGACTTGAGCTAGCAGTTTATTCGGTTCGAATCCGACATCCATCCACCCACGAAAAAGTGTAGGTAGCCATTTCTAAAAAAACAGATTTATTTTAATATTAAAAATATGACCTGACATTTTCTGAATACCCTGATTATTTCATTTTTAAACAGGTAAACGGTTCGTCTGATGATAAATGATTATATAAAAACACTAGCTGACTCACGCAACCTCGTTTGCGTCTGCTATTGCCCGTAGCGTGAAAATTTTCCCCCAATTATTTAAAAATTCTTCATTAGTGCTCCGCTCCTATTAGTGTTAGCGTGATGATATCTAGCCTATATCCTTCCTCGATAAATGAACTATCCAACATTGAAAGAATTTTTCAAATCGGACCAGCGGTTCCTGAGATTAGCCCGTTCAAACAAACAAACAAACTCTTTAGCTTTATAATATTAGTATAGCTACCTACGTACTTACAAAAGCACTACTCTATTAGTGCCTGCTAACCACAGTTATATGTAGCCTGTATATAACTGTCTAAAAAGGATTTGTCTGTGTTCTTTCCCAACCCCTATAATGTCAAGGGTTGTTCCACTCTGACATGATGACGCGTGTGCCGTGCGTCGCCTAAATCGAGATTTTAACAGCAAGACGGTGCCCGCTTTTGTGCGGGCAGGCGCTGGGAGGGGCCCGGTCGTGTTAATATCAGCAGTTCCCTGACCCCTCCCTTCTCAGGCGCAGAGTTGGCACACCGTGTGGTTTTAGTCGGTTCGATTCCGACACACCACCCCGCCGCAAACACCGGTTTCCACACGTTAAAAAAAAAATACTGACATTATGGCACTTCGCCTCTTCCAAAAATAACGTATTGCGTAAACAGAATTAAATACTTTACTTACTTACATGAAATGTGTAAATGATTACCCTTCTCTTCTCTTTCTCTTTTAAAAGACAACTCCCGCATTAGGAATATACATCCTGTGTCGCGGGGGACTTTACAAACATACATGTAACGGACACGAATAACACCCAGACTCAGGACAACATTTTGTGGATCACACAAAGTGATGCAAGAGTTGCCTTTAAAAAAAAAAAAAGATGAAAATGAATGAATATTTTATTTTTTTCTTTAAAAAGACAACTCCCACATTAGGAATAAACATCCTGTGTCGTGGGGGACTTTACAAATAAACATGAAACGGACACAAAGAACATCCAGACTCGGGACAATAATTCGTGGATCACACAAAGTGTTGTACCGCGTGGGATTTGAACCCAAGACACTTGGCGCAGTAGCAAGCGGCATGGCGACCGCTGAAACCACTCGGCCAACCGTGCAGTCATACGTTCAAGAGTGGACTAAAAAGCTTATTATAGTCCACTCTTGAACGTATGCCTCTCAGTAAAAAGAAAGATTTAGTTTAAACTAAGTCTTTGAAATTCTTGTAGTTCTTATACAATAATATGCATGTACCTATTATACATATAATTCTTCCACTTAATATTCCGGACATCTAAACACACAACGCCATCTAGTCCCAAGCTAAGCAGAGCTTGTGTTATGGGTACTAGACGACTGATATGAATACATAACATACTTATACATTTTTTTTTGTATATACATACATATTATACATAGAAAACACCCAAACTCCGAAACAAATATTTGTAGATTACTCAAACATTTGGTCCGACCCAGGATTTGAACCCGAGACCTCAAGCACAGCAGTGGCACTCACTACCACTGGCCGAGGCAGTTAATCATAAATTATAAGAAATCCGTTAAATAGTTTAAAAGATCCAAGCGAAAGCGACTTCATTTTATTCTAACACGTCTATATATACCTAATTATAACTTAATATTTTCATTATGCTACAGAATCAAAAAGCTACCCTGGAACGCTTACAACAAATCCAAGCCGGTGGTCTACCCAATGGGCTATCTTTCAAAGACGTATTAATCCAATTCGCAAACATGCAGCAAACCAACGCCGGTCTGATACCCAACAGACCGCCAGAAACCATTACAAATAGACCTGAACATCATATAAGACCCGAAGGGAGAAGACGGCAGCAGGAAAGGAACCCACACGAAGATGTACACGTGACAGTCAAGCAGGCGGAAAGGCTCGCGTCTCCAAGCCCGCGGCTACCTCCACCACCTCCGTACCCAGAAATATCCTTACTACCTGTCACCTCAAGTCAAGAAACGTCACAACAAAACTCCCTATTGCACGGTATCCTGACCAAGGTAAATAAAAACAAAACTATTTTTTTAATTGCTTGTAGAAATAATCATATTCCAGCTTTCATTATTAATATTTTCTTTTTTGTATATGGCAATAATTATGCTTGCGAAGCTTGAAATGAGTGTTGCCAACCTTCCAGCAGGGGACACCTGCGACTCAAAGTTACTCGCCGACGTTGGCTAAACTCCTCATGTCGCCGGAACGGAAACAGAGTGCATCAACATTGCCAACTTTCGGTCAGGCCAAGGTACCACCTAAATGTACAACGATTATAACAAATTGGTGTGCTAATTGGCCTCGATCTATCAAAATTCCAAATTTAGTTTATAAGTTACTGTTTATTAAAGAGTTGGAGCCGTTATGATTCTGTACTTTATGGTTTACTTTCAGTGTTGCATGACTTAACATGTGACGTGATTTGATTGTCTATGGTTTGAGTTGTGAACATTGATAGTATTCATTTTAAGTCAATTACATCATAATGTCAAGTAATTTGTAACTTTTCAATATTTTTTTTTTGTCATAATGATAATAATTAAAAAAAATTTAAACCATAATGTATCCAGAATCTTAACAAAAACGTATAATTTGATATGCAAAAGGCCAGTAAAAGTAAAATAATAATTTTATTTGTTGTATCTAATATTCTGAATACATATGTATATTTATTTAATATTGTTATACAATATTGGCTTAAACATATAAATACAAAGCTTCAACTTTTTAAACAATTCGTACTATTTGACTTTTGGTTTTTGAGACTGGCAATACTCATTGGAAAATGCCACCTCATTTTCATATACCATAGATCAAAATCAACAAAACCTATATGTATATACAAACACGTGTATATATGTATACATGTACACAGATTTATAGACAGATATATTATTATATAACATCCAAGAAATGACTATATTTTCGTCTTCTTATCAACATATATTAAATATGGCAACATTTCTGTACTAAAATACATATTAAAAAATAAATATAATTTAAAATTGCTGTCGACATTTTAAATAAATAAAAAAGTTAATTTTCGTTCGACATTAATTTAAAAAAAAATCAAACCGATTTGATACGCCTGTCTGTTAAATATTGATAATAATTACATTCAAAGGAACATAAATATTTTTTTATATATATAATATAATTTTTTATATATATAATATAAAAAAATATTTATATTATAATTTTATGTGCTTTTACGCGTTTAATTAATAATTAAATTCAAATCACAATTTATAAAAGTAGAAATGAAAAATATAGTACATAGAATTGGCTAACATAAGTATTCGATTTAATATAAATATTCAGACTTCGATAGAGAAACAATAACTTAACGATATCGTTTTAGAATTGCGGCGAGATAACGATAACTCCTGTGCAGCCCACCCCACCTCCGCAAGAGCCTCCAGCGGAGAAGAGTGAAGAAGTTGTGCAGTTGGTGAGCCTATATATCGATCTAGACGTTATCATAGACAAGACCACACACCAGCAAGAGTAGAACCTCAGAATTATTAATAATAATAATTTTCATTATCATGATTCATTTTCATCATTTATTTCAGACCCGTGAATTGTGTTAGTGTATTCCTAATAATTTGCTTTCTAGTTGGTATAATTAATATCAATCAAACTATGTATGTCGTATGTTCTTTTGTTCCACCGTAGCGCCTAACTGCTGAACCGATTCTAATGAATGAGATGTCGATAGATTTCTAATAATGTCCCTTGCGACATAGGCTATAAAATGTTTATCAAAAGTTTATTATTAAGGACTTAAATCCAGTTATTTCATAAATTTCTTTTATACCTAATACTTAAAACAGTTCCGTCATCGAATTTTTTTCCATATATAATAATAAAAAGTAATAATTATAACTTGTCCTTGAAACGTATCTTACTATTGTTATTACAGGATGACGAGGAAAGCCCAGCTTCAGAGGGCGAAGCGTCCGGTTCTCCGTCGGGCTCCGGCTCGGGTCGGCTAGTGATCGACGAGGGCGGAGGCCCGGGCGCTGCGGACGGGCCGGAACCCGAGGCGGAGGCGGCGGACGACGCGCCGCTGTGCCAGGGCTGCAGGAAGAGGGACGCTCAGTTCGTGTGCGCTGGATGCGCCAACCAGTGGTACTGCAGTCGGGATTGTCAGGTCAGTCTACAGACAACCGTTTAGTGTGTGTATCTGCGTGTCGGGTTTAGAATACGGATTCTTACCACCTCTACTCATACCGCGAGTTCCTTAAGAGTCGACTAATGCCCGGTTCCTATATTTAACGAATCGTCATCGTGTAAAAATTTTCTACAACCGACTACGAGTCGTAAGTACCGTTCCTCAATTTATTTTTTTATAGGAACGATTTTAGCTTACGCCCCGTATAATATACTACTATTCGTACCTAGAACGGATCGTTTCTCAAATATAGGAACTGGGCATAAGCGAGAAAACTCTGTTAGACACCATTGCTATGCAAACAGAAGGAAAACTTCGAGCAACGAAAAGGAGAGAAGAGGCCTTTGTCAGTGTACTAGAAGGGGCTGTTTATATTCATAGTTGTCTCAAATATCGTTACGAGTGGTTTATGTAGGAGAGTATTAAATAAAAAAATAAATATTTCGGACATCTAACACACAACGTCATCTAGTCCCAAGCTAAGCAGAGCTTGTGTTATGGGAGCTAGACAACCGAAATAAATACATATACACGTCGCGGTGAGGATTCTATCCTGTGGCTCGGTCTTAGGTGATGAGGAACAACGTGGGTTTAGTGGGTAGTCTAGCTTCCTCTCTTGGAGGCCAGGAGTCCCACACGAAGCGAACCCACCACGGTGGTCTAGCGAAGTGCGTAAATGCATTCCCCACGGGAAAAAAAAATACATGTATATCTTTTTTTCTTGTAGATACATACATATCATACGTAGAAATCACCCAAGCATTTGGTCCATCCCGGGAATCGAACCCGAGACCTCAAATACAGCGGTCGCATACGCTACCACTGCGCCACCGAAGCAGTTTGTTATTTTTCATAAGAAAATCATTGTAAATCTCGATACTTCAATGTAGTATTACGCCTGGTCTATCACAGTTACATTAACAAGTAGGATTATTTCTAAATAAACATTTCTCTTTTCATCCTCCAGGTGGCAGCATGGGACGAGCATTCAGAAATGTGTTCGGGCTAACGATAAGTAATACTTAAAATATAATACTATAGTATACACACCACAGTATATATATACACACACACACACACACACACAGAGACGCGAGCACACCAGCGACATCTGCCTCACCGTGTGAAGGTGAAGCGTGACGCTTCGGTGCTTTCGTTTTTATTCACTTTCAACTGTAGACATCGACTTCAAATACTATTTAGCTGTACATTGCTTACTTATCATAAGGTTACTGTGTCAATCCTTTATAGAACCAGCAATGTAATATTCGCATTAATTTTGTAACTTATATTTTTGTTTGAATTGTGTTGCTCTTGGTTGGTCTTTCGAACCAAGGTTGGTCTTTCGAACATTTGAGCAAACTTTTGAGCAAAATCATTTATTTATCAGTGTTGTTAATATTTCAAGAAATATATATTCTATAAATGTATTTATCACATACTGGTTTGCATTCAAAACAATAATAGCTAAACATCTTAAGATTTATGTAAAAGAATATATAGGCAAATAGCAGCAGCAACATAACTTTTGAGCAATATATTTTTAGCTTAAGTTATATGAACCCTTATTGACTTTATTTTGATTTAATCAAAAATAAGTAGGACAGAAATCAAATCATTATAATTTATTATTTAAATTATTATTAATATTGTAACAAAGATGAATAAAAATTGACCGCACCGCTAAATTTGTAAAGTTCTCAATTATTTATATGTGCAAATGATTATATTAAAAGACTTTAGCAGTAAATGTAAAAAAAAACTTTTCTCAAATATATTGTATTGTATTTATGTAATTGAGTGATGTTTCATCATTTCCACTATAGAAAGAATCAATCGATATTACACTTTATTGGCAGCGGAATAAGTTAGATAAACGGTCTGTCATTCAAAAGTCACTATCGTTGTATTGTAATGTCTTGTTTAAAAATACAATCATAAGGTTCAAATTTGTAAAATTCTGACTGCTACTTATTGTGCATTATTTTTGATGTCAATGATGTAAGCATCGTTTAAAGAAATGTATAGAAATATCCTAGTAGATGCGGCTAGCCAGAGTCATACGCCTAACGTTTCTTTGGTACTGTACTTGTAGAGTAGAATAGATATACACATGTATGTTTATGAGTGCATTATATACCTAGAAATTTTTGTTTCTAGGAGTACTGGGTGGTTGTCTTGAACTACAAGCATTGTCGAAATTATTGTGTCATGTTGTTCTATAACTATTTATTCTTACGGATAATCTTCGAGAGAATGAAAATTCAACTGTAACTATAAGTAAATTGTCGAGGGTATTACAAATCGTCTACATCTAAAATAACAAATAATTGTTTGTTGATCTAAAATAAGTTGACCGTCAGGTTAAAATCAGTATCATTTTTGTACATTTAAAAACGCTGGATTCGTTATACTTTAAATACAAAAGGTATGACGTCACTTCTTATTGTTTTCAAATCGTTCACTTTTAACGTTAACTTGATTGATTAAAACGTGAAAGTAGAAGAGAGTTTTCTTCAAATATTTAACTTATTCGTTACCACGCTTGGGCAAGTTTCTTTTTTTTTTTCAATATAAGTATTGTATTTAATTTCTAAGTAATGAATAATATTTTCATCTTATTTTGATTTTTGTCAATTATATTATTTCAGTCTCGAATTAAATGAGATCATAGAAGGAACGTTTAGTCAGCGAACATACAGTCACTGTGTGTTCAATAGAACACACAGTATATTGGTCACACAATATGACTCGTGAACGAATCAGTAGAATGTTAAGCTCTAATCAGTATAGACCTTTATTTATATTTAATTTGTTTCGTTTATTGTAAGAAATCAAATGAATAACGACAAAATTTTGACTTTTATGTTATATATATAATATTTTTCTCGAATATC
The DNA here is from genome assembly GCA_916048165.1 of Spilarctia lutea. Taxonomy (NCBI): domain Eukaryota; kingdom Metazoa; phylum Arthropoda; class Insecta; order Lepidoptera; family Erebidae; genus Spilarctia; species Spilarctia lutea. The sequence continues at coordinate 2,867,550 of OU696480.1, forward strand.
AAATAAAAAAGCCAATATTTTCGTTTAGGTCAATCGTAGAATCTTCATTATGTGAAGATTGGCTTGACTTCGATGCCAGTATTGTAAGCTTCGTTTTTTGTCCTTGTAATAAACGTTTATTATGACCGTGACAAGAGACAACATGACATTAATTTCACATTAGGGAGCGTTCAAGTATTACGTAACGCAACTTTTGAAGATTTTTGAACCCCCCTCCCCCCTGTAACGCATCGAAACGTTTTTCTGTTCGACCCCCCCTATCTAAACGCTACATAACACTCAAGTGTCATGTTTATATTTTATAAATTTTTGGCTTACAATACACACAATTGTTTTTCTCCTTAGTTTTTGCTAATAAACTCTTAAATAACCGCCCCTGTAACGCATCGTAACGTTTTACGAGAAAAATTGCGTTACGTAATACTTGAACGCTCCCTTATATTCTTTACGAAACTATTTTTTGTTAAACTTGTACACGAAATTGTGTCTTAAATCAATGGTGTTAAAAGTGAAAAATACACAACACAGGTAGCCTGTATCTCAGATCTCAGGCTTAGGTATGAAATTGTTGCAAGGAAGAAATATAAGAATCATTTTACTTCTGTAATATTTCTATCTTTGTTTATAAATATACTAAAATGGACACTATACTAATGGCAATAAGGTCCATTATTTAAATGTTAATCTCGTTTATTTGTTCCTAAATTGAATAAAAAATGCGTATCGGATGACATCATAGAAAATGATTTGTGATTGTTAAGCTATTATATAATAAGAAAAGAAGTGCATAATAATATTATTTTGACTGAATTTTTATATGCGGAGATACAATAAATTCCTTAAAAATAGCCACAAGGCTGTTTTGCTTTATTTAACTTGGTTCATGTATTTTTTATTTGTATACCAATGAAAAGCTCCTTTAAGCCGAGCGTGAATAAGCTTGTCACTAGGCCGCCATAGTGTGGGTCACCATGCTGCATTGTCCTTATTTGCATTGAGTATGGTGACCACCACTCCTCAATTCTGCACATGCTTTCCATCAAACTAAGTCAGTCATTTTGGCAGCTACAACATAAAAAAAAGTAAATAGAAATGAATTAATTAATCGACCTTGAGATAAGTATGTCTGATTTATAAATACCCCTTAGGCCATATTGGAAACTAATGTAAAACAGTTTTGAAAGTATAAATTATTTCTCTTGAGGTTTTTGACAGAGAAAAATAATTCTATTTGCCAACACAGAATGTTGGATCTTCTTTTAAAACTCTTCAAATATGTATATAGACTTCTTAGCCTCGGAGAGCAATGTAATGTAATGTGTTCTACCTGACCTCACTCCGGTCGTGTCGGTTAGTAGTCCTATCACATTATGAGAGTGAGTGAGCAGCGTTTGCGTATACACTCCGCACAGCATCTATGTTTGCGTATACATTCCTGCACAAATATAGGTGCACCTAAATATATCCTGCGTACTTGGCTGCTTTCCGTTGGCTGTGGCTGAATAATTGGTTATGAGTACATCATCAGATCCAAGATAGTGCTATAATGTCTTATAATTATACATTAGATATTTGTAAGTAAAAGAAATACTTTCTAATCAAGGAGTCCGTTGATACAATTGAAAGGCTTTTAAAAGAAAATGCAACAGTCTGTTTTGGAAACCAGGACTATAAAAAAGGAATAAATCTGTTTTGGAAAGGTCTTGCGAGGTTTGACAATGAAGATAGACGGCCGAAGCTACGGAAGTTTTTTGGTATACATTACAATGTAAAATAATTTGAACCTTAAGTATACAGGGTGTAAAAAGACTACTACCGAAAACTTGGGGGTTGCAATCAGACCATGATACTGAATAGATTTAGCAAAAAAAAACGCAAAAAAAATTATAATTTATCTAAGTCCTTTTATGTTTTTATCTGCTAACATACACATAGTACAACATAATAAGACCTAAACTACCTAATTATCTCATTTAGAAAACCAAAAAACAAATAAAATCAATAAAACAGCGATGTATTTTGATAAACAAAACAGCTGGTCGGGTGAGTGCAATGACCTTGGCCGGGCGCAGGTATTCAAGTAGCTACGCGGTGCACGCAATAATACATTACTGGCTTGTGGAATTATTAAAAATATTGACACATTGTTTTTTACGGCTACAATTTTTTTTAAGGACAACTGTTTGTTTTTTTTATCAGTTTTGGGGTGCTGAATCAGCCCCTTTCGTTTTCGGTAGTCGTCTTTTTACACCCTGTATATATGAAAGAAGATCATTCTTGTTTAGAATTTGGTGGAACTAAGAATTTGATTACTGAATTTCATTTATATTTTACATTTCAATACAATCTTAGAAATGACTGATAATTTTTATTTTGTTTGCATTATTGAATGCTTAATAACTTTTTATTAAAAAAAAAGATCCTTACTTTATATACCCTAACCTATCTCGTCATATATTTTATCTGTGTAGATAAGATATGCCATAATAGGCTCAAAATATGTTTAAATATTTTGGTTGTATACTTTTTTACTGTATTTGAGTTTTTACATTGATTAAGGAGTGATCCATGCAATTGCCTACTATCCAAATATTGTTTTTATTTCATTTTCTGATAATGCCCTTTAGAACGATATTGATATTCCAAATTCATTCACAAACAGTGTAATCAAATCGATAGAACATGGTGTTATTATTGAATGATGGCCATGGGAAAAAATCGACCAATATCATTTTCATGTTATTTTATAAAAATACATATTCTAAATTTTGTATTACGGTGTTCCATAACAAATTGTTGCGATCTCGAATTAATATAAATATCTTTGAATCGAAGTTTACCTATTTCCTGATTGATTTAACTAATAATAAATAAAAAAATATTTATTTCGGGATCTGTTTCTAATTTAAACTTGAAAGAAAAATAATTTATATATAAAACAACCAATCTGTACCCCTACACACTTAATAATTAGGCCATTCCTTAAAAGTTATATTGTAGAATAGGAACACAATATTAGAATATATCATTATTTATGAGTGAATTAAATATATTGTCTGTGCGTTCTGAATTATGCCTTAGCTTGTAACTATAGACAGTAAGTAAAATCACTACATATTTCGCATATTCTTTCACAGATAGTTCCAATTAATTATATTTTTGACATCGAATAGCTTACAGTCAAGTGAGGAAATACAATAATACATTGTACATACAAATATACATACAATTGATTTATATTTTTCGAATAGCTCCTTAATAAGCCCCGAACTGTCGATCAATCAACGTTGTGAATTTTAAAGGTTAAATTTCACTAAATAATATCGTTTTCAGTTTAAGCATTTTTATTACTTTCAATGGACAGTGTAATTCAGAACAAGGCGTGCCTGATAGTTTATATTATATAATATATAAAGCAACGTTAATTAAGTTAGTATAGAATCTTGTGTAACTATGTGAAAAGGTCCTTTCTCAAATTTAAAGTCAGATCAATCGAAAGAAATCAAAATATATTCTAATAATATTGCTCTCAACTCGTAGTTCATCTTTTTTAAATATTGGTAATGAAACTTTAAAGTTGTCAGTGTTGAGAATGTCCGGCTAATATACATAATTACCAATGTTTATAAACTAAGAACTATGGCGGTGTTACAATAACAATGGTTCATAATATAAGGATTTATTTTATACGACTACTGTCGTATAAAATCAAGTATTATATTTTTAATATATAAAGAAGTGTTCTAATTTTCTACACATGTGCAGTGCCAAAATATTCTCATTTCTGTGTAGATAGGTGGTTGACATTGACCGGGCAAAGTCACTCTGGGTTAAACGTAATGCTGAGTGATAAAATATAATGAATATTGTGTATCACTACATAGTATAAAACAAAGTCGCCTTTTCTGTCCCTATATCCCTATGTGCGCTTAAATCTTTAAAACTACGCAACGGATTTTGATGCGGTTTTTTCCAATAGATAGAGTGATTCAAGAGGAAGGTTTATATGTATAATACATGCATCATATACTAAGGCAACATTGCTAATTTTAGAGGTTTCTATTTTATGCCCGTGCAAAGTCGGAGCGGGCCGCTATGTTTTTATATACAACGTTCATAGTTTTTCTGTAGTGTACTTAATTTAGTATCAGCATTGCACCCGTGCGAAGCCGGGGCGGGTCGCTAGTGTTAAATATATTATACTACTTAAACATATTGGTATTGGTTGAAGTGGAATCCTAAATTTAATGTTCCTATTTTATTGTAAAACGCACTTCATTATATTTTTATATGACTCATAAAATTGAGCGTAAATATTTAGGCGATTTCACCATTAGAAAAGTAAATATGTTTTACAAACATAAATTAGTTATTAGTAGAATAACTATTCAAGAGTATTTTTAGGCATTATGTTGTGCCCAATTCAAGTAAAAACAAACTTGACAATACTTTAAATCTCTTTCAATTGTAAAGTAGAAAAGTATGATTTCTTTTAATTTGTAGACATTTTAGATTTTCGTAAACCTTCACAAATAATATTGAATACGCATTAATGCGAAGATGTAACCCGTTCTGCTTGGAATTACCGACTATACCCGGTCAATGTTGATTATAATCTGTCCGATTACTAGTTTATGTTCATAATAACTTCTTTTTCAGTATTTTTTCATTTTTAATAAGACCACTGAAAATTTAATATTAATAACGTAATTGCCAAATAAAGGAAGTATATGTTTATTCATCATTTCGTACCACTTTGATTTATATTGAGGCATCTAGTGTTCATAATATATGTATCGTGTTAAAATGCTTTTGCTGCTGAGCTGTGCCGTATATTGCAGCAGTTTTCTTGAAGACTGACGTCACAAAATGTGTGTTTCGCCCTAAAGTTCCTTAAATAAGAAAACTTGTCTGAAGATTGTATTAATTAGACCTTGGAAATACATTGAGTTTGTAAAAAAAATAAGGGTTTGCCCATATATAATGGTATGATTGATTTATTTTCTAAATCGCATCATAACTGACACATTATTCAAAATTACCAAATGCTTCAGTGTTTTTTTAAACATACGACTAAAGTAGTTACTATATTTCAGGGCAATTATATAAAAAATAAACTTTATGTAATTGACATGTCCTAGAAATCTGTTGTCAGCTATCTTCTATCATATAATAATACTAATAGTCAGTCATGAACACGTCACGCCTTATTCTCCAGAGGTGTGTCACAACCGTAGTAAGTGAATATCAATTGTCTCCACTACCAACTACTAAACCCCTCTAAGAAATGGGCGTGACGTCATATTAGTCAGTCGAAACATAACTTCAAGATGTCTCTTATTTCAATTTATTATGTTCATTTATTATTTGTATAAATATGTCGGTCAGCTCGCACCGACTCGTCCGTTCGTCTGTCTGGAAACGCTAGTCAAGTGTTTTGTTACCTATATAACTGTTTATGTATTTTGTAACTTGTGTTATATAAGAATAAATCACTACTGTATTTCAAACATTGTGTTTTTTTTCTTTTCCTATTTGAGGATGGTCAGATCTGGTCCGTCCGTGTGGTGGAATAATACGGAGTGTCATCACCCCTATTTATCTCATGGGTGTCGTAAGAGCCGACTAAGGGATCAAACTAACTCGTAGGACAATATTACCGCAAAGAGAAGGAAAACCTTTCGGAGCAGAATGTACAAAACGCAAAATGAGTACCACACGCAAAATGTACAATACGCATAATGAGCACCACACGCAAAACGTGCAAATCGCAGAATGTAGGTACAATACGCATAATGAGCAACCACACGCAGAATGTACAAGTAGAACCACGTTCACACACATGAAAAAATTGAGAATAAATTTCTAATTATGACGATTTGTCGGAAACTTATTATTTATCAGACTCCTTGATTAATATTAGATCAAAGCCGTGAGTAGAAATAATTTTTCAAGACATGCGATGACAACGAAATAATGAACTACTAGGATTGCAGAAGCTTGCAAGAGGGGGTTAGTTAGATACGCAATTAACAAAAAAAACTTTCTGCATGCTTATGCAGTACTTTATGGTATTATACGTTTAACGTCGCCGTGAATGAGTCCTTTGGTTCTACTTGTACATTTTGCGTGTGGTGCTGATTATGCGCTTTGTATACTCTACTCTGAAGGGAAGGAAAACTTGAAAAAACCCAATCTTTCTAAGGTGAGGCCTATGATATGATCAGCAGTGGACTGTTCAAGGCTGTTGATAATGATGAGATAATCGTCACCGTAGGCCTAGTGTGTAGGAGTGTACGAGTTCGGCGTGGCGACTTCCACATAAAGCGCCATCTACCGCAGATACACTGAATTACGGAGCTACGTACAACACGAAGAAACTACTAATCCTGAATCGCGCAATAGAAGTTCTCGGGCCGATTATCATATATACAACAACCCAACATCAACTGCTGGGCAGTGGCCCGCCATGCATGATCACCTCGCCTGGTCGGAGGATCCTCCCTTTGTGTTGGAGGGACATGATACCCATGATTTTGAGTTGTTGAGGAACTCCATAACTCAAAATCACCTCGATCGCCATAGTGTCAGTGTTCGTAGTTGCGATTGACTAGCACGGCCAGCGAGGTCTTCACCAATCGTAACAGCGAACGTGATCGCCGTAGAGAGCGAATTGAAGCGAAATATATCCACACTAGATCCTCTGAACTTCTCACCAACCAAAATCCACTTCGAACAAATAAATTAGGCACCGTTATGGACTTAGGTAAGTAGATAAAAAAAACAATTACTTTAAAAATATTTAATATAATAATGAGTCATTTACCGTTATAACATTTGTCATATAAAATTACATTCATATCGTATTATATTTAAAATAACATATAGGAGTACATTATTTCACTGTCAAAACGAATGTTTGTGTTTTGACAGTGAAAGAACAACACTAATTGAACTAAACATGAAAGAACAACAGCTCCTGGTGATAATCTCTTAAAGTAATGTTAATAACTAATATTATGCAACAAGTAGGTACTGTTTTGTCTTGTAAAATAATGTACAAGAAATAATAAGGCACACAGAAAACCTGACTAGTAGACGTGTTTTGATATTTCATTGAAAATATAATTTGTAGAATTAGTCAAAATTATATTACATATTTAAAATGAATTAATTAAACAATTTTATTTAATGTGATTTGAGATTAAATCAAAAATTGATTGACATTTATAAACAGACATTTGTTATTTAATTTCATGGTGATGTTATTTAACTACCTAATACAAATACTTATTAATATATTTAAAACAACATTTACTAAATTTACGTGACATTTACTAAAAATATTAGTGTTAAATTGATTAACAGCTTCATTGCTTAAATTAATATAGCACGTCTACATAACAAAAGGGAGTAAAGCAAAATATTCAAAACTTGATTTCATTACCGATATATACATCTCAATCAACAAATATACAGATTGTTTTACATAAACACGACTAGACACAAATGAACAATTTCGGAAAACATTAAAAGTCCGAACATAGTGTTCGGTCATAGTCGGGTAGTCCGAGACATAATGGTGTAGGTACTTATTTAGATATTAAAGAGTTTTTACAGCAATCATTCGGTGGGTACATTTCGACATAATTAGTGCATTGATTAGAAAATAATTAAATTACTCCGCGCGAAGGGACTGATACCACCTTGAGTCCTACAAGTAGCGTTAGTAATTGGAAAGAAATATATTAAATATTGGTTGCAGATACATAGAACTATTGAACTATAGACATAAAGCTGCATATACAGGGTTTATAATTATAAAAACAATTACAACATTACAAGAACAGTTCATAGATGGCGCAACAAACTATATCTTTGGTTTGTAAAACACGATTTATCTTGCTTTAATATAAAAATATTTAGCACCTTCAGGATTGAATGGTCATATTGTACATACATTTAATGAGTTAGGTATATAAAACTTTTACAAAAACGTTAAAACTAAGAAAATTGAGCAGTTTTACTCATTGGTGATATGGAGGGTAGCCCTCCATAATTGAAGATGTCACTTCACTCGAAGAGGACACTAGCGACACCTATTGAGTTGTTCTTTTTTTATTTTACAACATGGAGATACTTATAGAAATATAGTATTTTTTATCTATGATGTTTTTACTCTATAGAAAATCTAGCTTCCTTAATAGTAGTCAGTAGGGTTCAATAGTAATAATGAATAGTAAAATATATAACTATGAAATTGTAACATGTTAAAAAAACTCGATGTTATTTGGTTAAAAATTCAACATGTGCGTTAGTAATTATTACTTAACGTAAGTTTTACAATTATGTTTATATACTTAAAACAAGTTTTATACTTACTTAAAATATTTTTGACACCAATAGAACTAGTATTTAGTCACAATTATCATTATTTTTGGCCTTAGACATAGAGATAACATTACTCTATAATTAAGGAAATAGGTTTAGTGTGTATGTAGGTACTCCATATTAATGTAACAACAATATCACCTGTATTTTTTTAATTACGTATGATTGGAAAACGGCCGTATTATCTAAACCTACACGACAAATGATCTGTATTTTTAAGGTGTACATTGCAGGTTGAATTATTTAGTCTATGGTTGTAATTGTAATACACAGATGACTTGAGTATTAAATTATTTAAAACACAGATCAAGATAGATAATCAGATAAACAGATTCAAATAATTACTTTCTTTCGCTTATTTGTATATTGGCTTACACATTTACAGTATAAAATTACAATCTTTTAACTAAATGCCCACTGATAGTGATCTATTAAAGACGAAAGCGTAAGTTAGAGCTATCTTAACCCTTATTATTATTAAAAAAACACTTATAAAAACGACCTTAAATTTCTTACCTAGCAACATTTTAAAACCATACATTTCACATTCCATTTTCTTTATTATTAAGTATTATTTAAAAGACTCCCCATATAAAAAGTGATGTACTTCATTCAAAGACTATTAAAAGAGATCAAAAATGTGGGAAACATGTTCAGCCAGTCTCAATAATAAACATACCATGTTTCTCCCTCTTTTAAAGAACCTTTTTTAAACAGTAAAATATACCAAAATTGAAAATCGAACATTAGATGAACACATGCTTTAAAAGATCAACATTAAACAAAACTGGATTTCATAATTTATCAAATAAAACCCATTGGATCAATAGACAAAATAGATAAGTTCAAACTTCAATACCGTTAGTACTTCCAGCAATGGCTATGGGTTTCTTTAAAAATTAGACGGATATTTCACTGCTACGGCAGTTCAAAATCTCAAGTAAAAATAAATGATAATAAATGTGTGTTGTACTATCATGTAAAAATGATAAATATCATTTTTAGGATTTAGGATTCAACTTTTGGTCTATGGAGGGTAGAGACAAGGAGTGTTATCTTATATGGAAGAAAATTGAAAAAAGTGTCCAGCATAAGCTGTAAATAACAGTTCAAAAACCTTCCAGAATGGCGCTGGTGTAGACACAGGTTATGGTATGAATGTAGCAATTGTGAACGAATTGAAGTACGCCGAGGTAAAAAATTTAACATTATTGTCACTACTTGCGTATTACAAAATAATGTAGTAAATATATTTTATTTTCTGAACTGTGAATAGTACGTTTATTGATTTTTTATCATTCAATTTTATGAAAAAGTGTGTGTATTGATTTTAAGAAGTTTACTCCGATGCTAATGTGGCGCCACCCTAATTTAATGCATTTCAACGGACACTTTTCATGTACACAGATGATACTCCTTATCTCTACCCTCCATATTTTGGTCGTAGATGATATTGACAGGAGACGTCATCGGTATTCGACTTGATCGTTTGGTATTACCATTTAATAAAATCTCCTTAAATTCATTTCATGTGTTTATACACTGAAAAAGATTACTTAACACTACCGTTGTATGTAATCAGTTCGTTTAAACACGTTAAAAAAAATTTTTGACGCAATGTACTTAACTATATGTCTATTTTTTCGTGGTTCTTTAAGCTCAGACACACACACAACTTTGTGATTTTCATCGCTGGAATACAAAGACTAGGTTAAGATTATATAAATTGACTATTCTTTTTATGTCTAGTTTTTCGTCAATCAAATCAATTCGAAAAAAAAAAGTGTATTAAAAATATCTTGTCAAAACAAAATTTTCATTTTTATACCGTATTTAGTACATGTCAAAATTGTTTTTAGTCATAGATCAATAAGATAACTTCATATTTTAGTTTGGTTTGATCCAACCCTGTTTAGAGGAATTCTCGAAACTTTGCAATGAGAAAAACGAAGTTAACTCAACTTATTGCACGTAGCCATGTCTTTGCATCATTTCACTACGAAAACAACATTACTGTCCCTTTCTAACTGTTCCTCGAGCTGCAGTGCTGATAGGCCGGATTGACAGCATAACTCATCGAGACAGACCAGACCGTTGTATATTGTCTTCACTAGAGGCTGGCTGTGGTCGCTGTGTATTGATGCCGTGTCGTCATTATGGAGGGTTAGCGGGAACTGTAATACAATAAACAAAAATAATAATAATAAATATTCCGGACATCTAACACACACGCCATCTAGTCCCAAGCTAAGCAGAGCTTGTGTTATGGGTACTAGACAACTGATATAAATACATATATACTGTTTTTTTTGTAAATACATACATATTATACATAGAAAACAACCAAACTCCGAAACAAATATTTGTAGATCACACAAATACTTAGTCCGACACAGGATTTGAACCCGAGACCCAAACAAAGCAGTCGCATACGCTACCACTGCGCCACAGAAGCAGTCACAAACATAAATACATAACATTTTCATGTAGTATTCTTAGAAAATTTAATCAGGATATGATAGAAAAGTCACATAATACTAAATATTTATTTATTAAAACTTCCTGCAAACATGTTGCACAAGGCGGACTTAATGCCACAGGCAAATATATTCAAAGTAACTATTAATAGTAGCGATGTCTTCAAATTATTATACTCATTTATTTTGTAACGTTTACTTGAAATATACTTGGATGTGTTACATAATTCAAAAACGAGGTTATAATTTATAACTAAATGTGGACCAGCATTCCTGTGTGATTCTTGGGATAAATAGATAATTCATAGTTTAACAAACGGCCTCCTCCTGTCACACACTTCTGCATGCATTCATTCCTCCTTCGTCATTCAATCTGTCCTTCTATGGAATGCCCTTCCCAAGGAAGTCAGAATGGCACCCAGTCGTAACTCCTTTAGAGTCAATGTGCGGGCTCTTCTTGCCGGGAGCTTGGCGGAATCATCATAAAATTGATGTTTAATATAATATATTAGTATGTATGTATTTTAGTATAACTGTATGTGTGTATGTTTATATGGTTGTGTAGATTTATCGTATTCCATTATATACAGTATTTTTTCCCCTTTTTTTGGCTTGTTTCTTAATTTTATGTTTTTAATGTCTATTCTAGAATCCCTAACCGAAGTGTAATGCACCTTCTAATTCATTTCCGCACCACCCGACGGTAGACTGGTAGAGAATGCCTGTGGCATTAAGTCCGCCATTGTACATTTGTGCATAAAGTTTTTAAATAAATAAATAGATAATTATACACAATGCATATTTAAGTCTGTGAAGTCAAAGTCGTACTAATTATACTAATTCATAAATTAAGAATTTTCATTGTGCAATTCAGGATTCGTTATTACGAAGTAGTTCGTTTCGTCTTCGTTAGACGGCGCCACCACAACTTTTCAATGATTTTTGAATCTCTTACCTGTAGGCTGTAGGTAGGGTCTGTTATGATAATATAAGATGACCTGAAAATCTTTAGTAATCTCAAAGTTTATTCAATTTACCTTATAAATTCGTCTAATAAGACCCTCTAGAACTCCAAACAGCACCAATTTCCTTTCATTGATGGCTAGGTCTTGTGGTTTCATTCTTCTGCATAGATCTCGTATCGTGCTGCCGTACGTCATGCCGGCGTACATACGGAATAGGTCGCACACTCGAGGCAGCTGCCGAGCTGTGAGTGGAAAACAAACATTAGTTTTGAAAAACAGAATGACTTCATCCACGGGAGTCTCTTCCCAAACTACTACTGCAAACATGAGATTAAATGTAAAGTTAGTTATTGGCTTCAAGAGCTAGACTATGAAAAGACTGAGAACCTAGTCAAATTCATTTCATAACATTAACTGCCTCGGTGGCGTAGTGGTAGCGTATGCGACTGCTAAACTTGAGGATTCGATTCCCGGGACAGACCAAATATTTGTATGATCTGCAAAGATTTGTTTCGGAGTTTGGGTGTTTTCTATGTATCATAATTGTGTGTATTTACAAAAAAAAGTATATAAGTATTTATATCAGTTGTCTAGTAACCCATAACACAAGCTCTGCTTAGCTTGGGACTAGATGGCGTTGTGTGTTAGATGTCCGAAATATTAATTTATTTACCTTAAGTATGTCAATGACAGATTCGGATTTTAGTAACAAAATATAATGGTGAAGTTATGCGATTAATGTATCGATATCATGTAATTATTTGTCGCTCATTAATCAAACTTTCAAGGATGTAATGTCAGAAGTTAGACAATTAATATATATAACATAAAGTTATTGGCGAAATTGTGGTAACACTATACCTACCACAAAGCCATTAAACAAAAGCTGAAGTTGGCGAGTTTCGGGACTCGAAACTGTACCTACAAGATTACAAAAGTTAGTTTGTCATGTGATGACAAATACCATCCTATCACACTAATCTATCTACGAGTATGTATATAAAAATGTTATGTTGGTTTGTGTACGCTTCAAAAACTCAAAAAGTTCTGCACCGATCGAACTGAAATTTTAGAATGATATATAATCCGCATCAAGGATTGTTTTTATCTAATTTTTGCATCAGTCACATATCCGCGACCGCGAGAAAACACGAAAAAACCGACATAAACGCGGGCGGAGCCGCGGGCAACAGCTAGTAAAAATATTTATAAAATATTATCCTTTAAGTTTGTTTCTGAATTTAAGGAATTATTTTCTTATATTTCTGTTTTGAAGTGAATCTTCTTTAGAATCGTTGTGATTTCAAACTGTATGCAACGGAAAAAACGACAGGTAAGAGACACAAATACAAAAAGTCGCCTGTAATAAGTGAGCCAGAGCGAGAGAGCAAGTGTCGTTCTCATTCTTTTGTCGATTTACTGAAGTTTCACTTCTATCGTGTGTAAATCGCACACACACCTTTTTTCTCTTAGGAATGGTTGATTTCAAATATTTCTGACTACAAGACTGACATATTTTTTCAATATATAAACAGCTTGTCATCCACTATGACATTTTGTTACTTTGGCCTTCTAAAGAATATTCTGACCTTACAAAGAACGGACTTATAATAAGGCCATTATGAGTTATTTTCTTTATATACGATTTCATTCTAATACGCATCAGTAACTCATTTGTTAAAGATATAATACTTATTACTGTTATTTTTAATCAATTTTCATTAATATATTTTTAGTTAAACGATGGTGTTCAAGGAATATTCATTGAATTCTTTAAAGGAGATTACTGTGTTATGCATTTTATTTTTCGTTTAAATGAAAGAGCTTTAATTGTAGTTTTAGTAAAAGCGAATATTTTAACTATTACAACTCTAGTTTTAAGTTGAATGACTGATTTATAATATATGCTTTGTATGCAGCCCTGTTCCTTGCAAGGGCGTTTAGTAGAGTTTAACAAAAGTTAAGTGTAGTATATAGTTATTGTACCTAAAATAAAAAAGAGTAATTTGTATGATACACAATAAAACATAGTGTTAATTAAGAATTTGTTTCTTTCATTTATGCAGTAATCGAACTCTTAAAGACTTTATTCGTTACATTGGCCTTCCATGGTCCACCCACCTTAATGTATTTCTATTATATACATTTTATGTATTTTCTTGCTCAAAAAACAAAACTGATAGCCTAGCTAATGGAGTTCATTTCACATCTACACGATCGTAACGTTGACGCAACGCTGAACACGCTTGCCGTCGTGAATAAGTTGATGTGAAGTGTATCACACTAGGTTCTCTTATTTATTATTTTCAAAGTCTCAAAATCACACTAGTCTATTCTGATGTGACCTGTCTTAGAAGCCACTATATTTAAACATTGGAGTAAGTAGTTAAAGTTCTTAGTAGCCGTTCCGAGATTGAATTAGAACTGAAGGACTCACGTGATCTTGCACAAAACTCGACGCATTGCCGCTGCAGACCTGTACAACGCGTTAGCTGCCTCAGTTTGGGGGTAGCGCTGTACACCTGGAAATTGGACAACCAATCACCATTTCATTCCATCTCAGCCTTGGTACTTTACTATTTACTACACACGTGGGAGAATCGTGCTTCAACGCATGGTAATACCACGGCATCACGGACAATCGGTTTTAAGCATTTTTTTTATTTTCTCCAAGTAAATGAAGTTGTTGTGTCGTGTCCATTGGCGGTCCACTTAAAATTAGTTAACCTTTGGCTCATTTTCCTACTACACCATCAAGAAGAAAAACTTTACGCAAAATAATTCAATTCTATACATTAACTGCTTAACGTAGGAGTAGGAAAATTGGCACAGCTAACGTTTATATGGAAGAAGAGTGCAAAGAATTAAAAGAAATAATGTTCGAATTTCGACCACTGACCCCACCTTCTTTTTACCACAATCTTTATTTTAAATTCTTTGTTATTAGTCCGGTCAATTTAGACATTTGATGGTACATAAATTCCCAACAAGCTGAAAATTAGTAAAATTGTTCAAAACATAATTATAAACCATCCCTGAAAGTTCCCCATCATTCCTGTGTAAGGAAAAAAAAAAATTCAAGGTCAAACGTCAAAAAAATTAGATTTCCACGATTTTCAGCAAAACGGTAAGTTTTATCATGTCCTGATCACAACTGACCCGTGGAGTAGGAGGAGTAGGCCTACTGGGGAAACCACGTTAAAAAAAACGCGCTAAGTACACTACCTCATAGGTGGCGTGGAAACGTGTGCATATTATAACAATAACAACTTTTGTAACTTTTTGAATCGTTATATCTCAGAAACGGTGACTCGTAGGAAAATGTATTGATCCATTTGTTATAGATAATTTTCTACAATTCTCTACAATTGATCTACAATTTTGTCCAAGGTACTTTTATGATAAAACTTACCATTTTGCTGAAAATCGTGAAAATCTCATTTTTTTTACCTTTGACCTTGAATAATTTTTTTTCCTCACACGGGAATGATGGGGAACTTTCAGGTAATGTTTATAATTATGTTTTGAACAATTTTACAAATTTTCAGCTTGTTGGGAATTTATGTAGCTTCACTATCATTTTTTGGTCTAAATTGACCGGACTATAGTCGTTCCAATACTTTATTTAACTTTTGACAGATCACGCACATAAAGTTTTGTAATAATTTTTGATACAATGTACTACAGATAATACTGTACTTTATGGGCGGGCTCCGCCTACTTAGGGATGTGTCATTCGTAATTAATGACCACAGACTATAAAAACGGTTTTGAAATAAATCGATTATCGATTATATTAATAAAACATACAATAAAATTATTGTGATTATATTTTATATCAAATCACGTAAAAAGCTTTATTATTTTGCATTAAAATGCCCTAAATGTCTCTGTTTCAATGCATAAATAATTTGCGTAATGAAAACAGTTCCATCGTACTCGTACCTAGTAATGGGATCGAATGTATTCGCCGCAAATTAATGAATCTAAAATAATTGTTTAGACTTACTATAGTTGGTTCAAATAAAAACTACCTGCGGTACCTACTTGTAATGAACAGGTACAAAATGTTGAAATTCGTAGTAATTTACGGATTAAAAATAAAACAACCAAAAGAGGTACTGTAATACTAATTTTAATTATAAAGAATCGTCTTCTTCGTATTTATTTATTTATTTTATTTTTATTTATTTAAACTTATTGCACATGTTGTACAAAGGCGGACTTAATGCCTTGAGGCATTCTCTCCCAGTCAACCTTCAGGTGATGTAGAAATAAGAACTGGTAGGTGTAAAGAAAATAAATTTAGTAAAAAGTTATAAACCTACATTAAATATAAATGATATACATAAATTTACCGCTACATATACTAGACAAATAAACATACAATACAAATATTACATACATACATATAATACTATACATAGGTACCTATATGATACACAGTCAGGTGCTAAGGATGTGTTTGTGCTGCCAATTCATTCCAGAGAAGCTCACGTACTTTCGCCTTGAACGTAATACGGTTTGTAGACATCCTGACTTCGGTGGGGAGCGCATTCCAGAGAAGAACAGACTGCACATAGAAGGAAGAATGGATAAAGTCAGAGGTGTGAGAGGGGCACTGAAGGAGCATATTGTTTGTGGAACGAAGATTTCGGTCGTGGTTGGAGCATAAAAAACGAAGGTGAGGTGCAAGGTACTCAGGTAACGATGGAGAGATGAGGAAAGAAAAAAGAGAAGTCAGCGCTCGCAAATTGCGGCGCTGGCGAATTGGGAGCCATTGCAATTGGGAACGTAAAGCAGACACGTGGTCATACTTGCGAAGATTAAAAATGAATCGAATGCAGTTATTGAGAAGTCGGTCTAGTTTATTGAGAAGGTCTGCATTCAGGTCGAAATAACACACGTATGACCAGGAATCATCATCACTTGACAGTTGTTTGTCCTTTGAGTACTTTCTTTTTTGGCATTTTGACAGTAACGAAGGCAGGAACGATACGCTCAACTCAACCAAACGTGAGAATTCACAAATAAATCAATACGGAGGAATATAAATACTCAACTATATTGAAGGTTACTCATTGAAATACTGTAGATTATTTTAAAATAGACATAGAGAGATTTAATAAAGATCATCAATAGTTTAACAAATACAATATTAACCACTGAATTACAACACAATACAATAATACATTTTGAAAATTCAGTTCCTTTTATTATATATTTTTTCATGACATAGAACCGTCATATTTGAACAACATTCTTTTAATCCATTTCTTCTTTATTTGCGACCGCTCCAGCCTGGTTTACCCCTACGGCCTCTACAGCGTCTAGGCACAGCACACTGCACCTACGGTCTATGTAAGCAGAGCATCTCTCTCCCGTCTACGCAGCAGCCAGCCACTACGCAGCAATCGCCCCGACTCACTGGGGACCTCACCGCAGCACCGCGCACCGCATGCGATCCCGACTCACTGGGATCAGCGGACTTCAGCCCCGACTCACTGGGACTAGCGGCATTCAGTTCCGACTCACTGGAACTTGCGGCATTCAGTTCCGACTCACTGGAACTACTCACTCCTGGCACTGGCAAGCTCCGCATCAGAGCACAGACAGCTGACTCAACATATATCGACCTCCAGTCTTGGAGGGGAGTGATGTGGCGACCTCCACATACAGCGCCATCTACCGAAGATACACTGAACTACGACGTAACGCGCTGTACCTACAAACTACACTACACGGAGTAACTACCAATCCTGAATCGCGCAAATAAAGTTCCCGCGCCGATTATCATATATACAACATCCCAACATCAACTGTTGGGCAGTAGCCCGCCAGGCATGATCACCTCGCCTGGTCGGAGGATCCTCCCTTTGTGTTGGTGGGAACTTGATACCCGTTCCCCCACAGTTAAATCGATTAAAACTTCTTAATGCATAAAATCGATCGATGAAAGAAATCGAATAGGTAACGGGTCAGGGTATCACTATTTGATTAAGTATTAGAGCTGTCAAAAGTTAAATAAACTATTGGAACGACTATATATGTATTTTATTGTATATTCCATTCTAGCTGACATTTGGTACGTATGAATTATATGAGCCGTATAAAGTTGAAATTCGAACTGCACTTAAAATTAAGTTCTATTCAAAAGACTTACAGCACAATATTGGAATATAGGCACCAGCGTCACCACACCGTAGTACACGAGGTTTTGTACACAAGCGCGTACCAGACTTATCTCCACGTCACTCAAGGCGGCTATCTTCGACACATGGTTGAACCCATCTATGTAGGGTAGGATCTGAAACAAACAGGTTTTACACTATTTATTTATTTGTTCATACACCTTATTTATTTATGAATTTAAGCTTCCTACAATAACATTGCGTAAGGCGGACTTAATGCCATAGGCGTTATCTTCCAGTCAACCTTTGGGTGGTGCATAGCTTTATCAGGTGTATTATTGAAACAAGTAAGAATTTTACATGAAGGTACTATTACGCAACATTAATATAATAAATACAATAATCATAGATATATATGTATATACATGCACTAATAATAAAGCTGAAGAGTTTGTTTGTTTGAACGCGCTAATCTCAGGAACCGCTGGTCCGATTTGAAAAATTCTTTCAGTGTTGGATAGTCCATTTGTCGAGGAGGGCTATAGGCTATAAATCATTACGCTACAACTAATAGGAGCGGAGCACCAATGAAGAATGTTCCAAAAACGGGGGAAATTCACGCTACGGGCAATATAAGACGCAAACGAGGTTGCGTGGGTCAGCTAGTATATATATATATATATATACATGCACCCATACGTATACATATATATACACATACATACACATACACACACTTATTGAACACCACTAAAGTATAAAAAAATTACAGACATAACTACATAAAAAACTACAATTGGTATAACGATAGGCGGTTTTATCGCTCACGGCCAGTCTTTCAGACAACCTTTGTACGGATATTGTGTAATTTGATTTTGTGTAGTCTAAGGTATAAAGTTGAAATTCGAACTGCACTTAAAATTAAGTTCTATTCAAAAGACTTACAGCACAATATTGGAATATAGGCACCAGCGTCTAAGTTTGAAATAATCTAAGTTATAATTATTAATATTAGGTCTTTACCTATGAAATTGCCGTTTTGTATGCAATAAGTGAAAGTACTTATTTTTTCGAACTTTTTTATTTCTGTTATTCGAAGTAATCACCCATGCAATCAACGCATCTTTGCCAATGCATTGGCAGTTTATTGATGCCCTTCTTGTAAAAATCAGCTGGACGGGAGGCAACAAACTCTTCAAAGGCATTTTGTACTGCCTCTCGGGAATTGAATTTTTTACCCACTAAAAAGTTGTCTAAATTTTGGAAAAAGTAATAGTCGGTAGGTGCAAGGTCTGATGAGTATGGCGGAAGAGGGAGAGCTTCCAACCCCAGCTCTTGCAGCTTGGAGACTGTCTGTTGCGCAGTATGGGGTTGCGCGTTGTCGTGAAGGAGCAGTGGGGACGACCGATTGACCAAAGCTGGTTGCAGATGTGCAAGCTTCTCCATCATTCTCTCCAGTTCTTCACAGTACACATCTGCATTAATGCTCATGCCGTTTCATAAAAAGCTGTGGTGAATCACACCCGCAATAGATCACCAAACAGTGACTATCACCTTTTTAGGGGTCATTTTTGGTTTAGGGCATTGCTTTGGTGCTGAACCAGGGTCTAACCAACTTGCTGAGCGCTTTCGATTGTCGAACAGAATCCATTTTTCGTCGCACGTAACTATTCGTTTCAAAATTCCTTCATTTCTTTGCCTGTTGAGCAGCGAAAGGCAGGTCTCGACGCGTACGTTGCGCTGGCGATCGTTAAGGTCGTGGGGCACCCATCTATCAAGCTTTTTTACCTTGCCAATTTGTCGCAAATGGATCAATATTGTTTTGATGCTTACATTAAAAGCTGCTGCTAGCTCAGCTGAAGATTGAGTTTCGTCAGCTTCCACAATCGCCTTTAATTCATTATTGTTAACCAAAGTCTCCGGACGACCACGAGCTTCATTTTTCAAGTCAAAATTTCCAGAACGGAACCGGGAAAACCAATAAAGGGTTGTGCGTGCGTTTGTACAGTTCTCTCCGTAAACGTTTTTGATGTTACGTGCCGTTTGTGTCGCGTTGGTGCCACGACGGAACTCATATTCCATAATTACACGAATTTTTAAAGTATCCATTATGACGAAAAATATTCAAATGTAATGAAAATACAACGCTAATCAAAAAACAAAAGACTGAGTTTGTAAATAGAATGTCATGGTTTTAAAACAAAATTAATTTGAATTTAGAATACAGAGCCATTACAAACTTTTTTTTATTTGAAATGACCAGTACTGAAGAAACGCAATTTCATAGGTAAAGACCTATTATATAAACTTCATACATGTGCCTACACACACAAACATATAATATGAATACATACATACAAATATTTTATTTACCCTTAAAATAAAATGTTTCGATAGCACAAGAAGTGAATCTTGTGTTTTGGATCTTTTGCATTTTGTCCCGCGAAATATGTATATGTGTTTGTGGTTTAGCTACATTTTTTTTTATGGTATGGGATGCAAACGTGCATACGTCTCGCCTGATGGTAAGCGACTATCATAATATCAGACGCGTCATAAGTGCGTTGCCGGCCTTTGGGGGACAGAGAACAGGGCTGGGGGAAGGGGATGAGGTATATAGTTCACCGAGTGAGTGAGAAACACCAGTTTTCTTTAAGCCGTGGTATCACTCCGGTCGAGCCGGCCCATTTATGCCGAAGCGTGGCTCTCCCACGGTAAATTTCAAGCAGAAGGGGTATCGCATACCGTTCCTTTCACCAGATTTTCGTGATATTGATTGACAATAACATTCTGTTACTTATTAATATTTTAAAACTTCCAGTCCATCTATCCGTACAGTTTGTTGATTATTTTTTGTTGCGTTGAATTCTTAAAGTTCAATTAACGTATATGTTTCATTAATAAAGAAACATTTATTTCTTAGAGATCAATCGTCTTAAATCGAAGTAGGTAGTATAAAAAAAAACTATTATTTAACAAAAGACAAAAGCTTTTTTTGCGAGAAAAGTTTTTTAAGCTAAAATGAGGTTTTCTTAGAAATATTTATATAAATAAAGTGTAATTTGCTTCACAAGGAAAACCGTAATTTTAAGTAGAAAAACGAATGAAAAGGAAACCTATAAAATTAATACAAGTCTTTTATGAAAAATGAACAAAAGAGGTGTTAGAAAAACAACTTTGTGTCTGCTGTTTATTTAATTAATATTCGTTATTTTTCCCACATTTATTGAGTTCGGTTCTTTAACTCACAGATATTATTTAGATATATTTAGACTTTACTTCCATAACAAGTAATAATGATATTAACATCAATAAATTAAATATGAATGAAACATATATTTTATACTAGCTGAACCCCGCGGTGCTACCCGCGTCACGACAATAACCGCGGGCAACGCCGAAGCGAAGCGAAGCTAGTATCTTTATAAATTATAGCCTATATGTTATTCTGATGTATAAGCTATATTATTGTAAAGTGTCATCAAAATCCATTCAGTAGTTTTTGCGTAAAAGAGCAACAAACATACTCGCTTATATACTCCAAACTTTCGCGTTTATAATATTAGTAGGACTATTATAAAAACGTTTAGTTATGTTTTAATAATAAAATATTTAGTGGATATTTAAAAATTGTGTACCGAATGAATGATGCGAAGATTAGCAGTTTCGCTATAAACCATGAATTTTACACGACATTTGTGACTTTCGTAGACCACCAGAATTATAAACAAGATGGCTGAATGATGAGTCAATGATATTTCGTAGATATATTTACACAGCTATACACTTGTTACAATTTCCTATCAGCCATAAAATTTTATGAAGCATCGCTGTACGTTTGAGTATTCATAAAAATAAATGCGAAGTGCGAAAAATTGGCGAAGATTGGATCAAACGAAGATTCAGTCAGCGAAATCGTTCGTTTTATTAAGATTGCAATTTTTATTTATGAAGGTTTAATAAGTGAGTGAGGTACAAACTCAAAACCATTGATCTCAAGTGTTAGCGGTAATCCTAATTATAAAATACAGTTGTGATTGTGTAATTGACTTCCGGAATGTCTGTCAATTGAATATTAGGTGCGAGTAACCAAACTGTAATAATAATGCAGATAATTCCGAAAGTCAAAGATATAATTAATTATATTATTAAAACAAATTAAATGTCATAATTAATAAATAAGAAATGTAAAAGACTGACTTGATGTCTGGCTGCCATTATGGAGGGGATATATTCACCTCATAATGGCTGCCAGCGAATCAAGTAGTCTTGGTCGAGGAGTGAAACAGTAAATAAGTGTTCTATATCAAGACTATTAACTGTTTTCATTTTACTAAATCCCTATAGCCTTTTACAAGTTAGCACACTTATATACTCACTGTTTAAGACCAGCTAAACTTATTGTTTAGAGTCTATATTAGATTCTAGGACAACCGGTCTATTCTTCGGTTGCCCACTCTTGGTTGAAAGTTCACAGTTCAGACTTATGAGTTAATACGTATAGTGAAGACCATCAGTGATAGTTTATGTTTACTTTAGATAACAAAATAATTGAATTGATGTTTCACATTTGCCAGACATCCAGACTCAATTTCATAATATTATTTTTAACGTTAAACCATGTTATTTTTAAATATATATTATTATTTTTATATTATTTAATTCCTTTAAACGAACGACCATTTATAAGTATATATAATTTAAATTTTGTAAACGACTCCAACGATTTTCATGAATTTTAGAATGCTTCGGGGGCGATAAGTCGATCTCACTAAGATTCTTTTATAGAAAATTTACTAAAAATAAGGTGTGTGTGCGATTCACACACGATAGAAGCGAAACTTCAGTAAATCGACAAAATAATGAGATCGACATTTGCTCTCTCGCTCTGGCTCACTAATTACAGGCGACTTTTTGTATTTGTGTCTCATACCTGTCGTTTTTTCCATTGCATCCGGTTTGAAATCGCAACGATTCTAAAGAAGTTTCACTTCAAAAAACACAAAGCAAAGCTCGGTCATTCAATTACTGTTTATAATCTCAGTTGTAGTTATACACACAGACAAATAGATGCTTCGCTTCGTCATATTATAAGAAGCAACAGGGAAGGGATACCTCTGGCATTTTGCCAAATTGTAACAGCTTTTATAGTTAATAAAATGAGTTTATATAAATCGTTTGCTATAACTTTCTAACAATATCACTGACTGAAACGAGCTCTATCATCATAAATTCTTATATACTATATTTACTTCTCAATTTTCTACCTTTAGAGATAAAAATGTTAGGTACTTAAAATTGAAACGGGCCTGTCCGCCAGGCCCGGGCACAGGCCAGGTACCGCAGACGACTCAGGCGCCGGAGATCGCAAAACAATCTCCGTCCTCCATAAACGCAAGCCTGGGGGTGACAGGTGAGGCCACCAGTCACCATAGCAGAAGCAGGCCGGCTGGCGGCGCGAGCTCACAACGAGCTAGTGCCTTTTTCTATATAGAAAGGAGCATCAGAGTTCCTACACAGGAAAGGGCCATCTACAAACCGTAGGTGACCCGAGGTACGTTGGGGTTCCAGGGATATCCTTTCGAGGGTGCACCTGGTTCCCCGGCATCTAATACCCGAGACGGTGTGCGGTTTTTAGTCGGTTCGAGTCCGACATAGCCACCAGTGGCATACTAGGGGATTTCCGCACAAAGAAGGTACTTTAAATTGAAATGGGTTTAATCTTAAATACCAACTCAATAAAAAATAATTATTGAAATCGGTTTAAACAGGGCAAAGATTGAAGACGCACAAAATCGATCGACACCAGATTCATTTCAGGTTTGGCATTTATCAAAATGAGAGCCTTTTAAATTAGTTAAGTAGAAATAAAATGTTGTTATATTTAAGCAAATAATAATGTGTACATTTTAGGCTCAAATTTCAACTAATAGAATATGAAAAAAATATCCAAAAGTTCCAAAACACTTTACGTAATGGACCATCTGGTTCACAAGATAAATTATAACCTTTTTAATTCATAATCCCTACTCATTTAGAAGCTGGTTCATTATAAATATTTAAATATTTCGGACATCTATTTAACACACAACGCCATCTAGTCCCAAGCTACTAGACAACTGATATAAATACTTATATATACTTTTTTTTTGTAAATACATACATACTATACATAGAAAACACCCAAACTCCGAAACAAATATTTGTAGATTCCACAAACATTTGGTCCGACCCAGGATTTGAACCCGAGACCTCAAGCTTAGCAGTCGCATACGCGTACCACTACGCCACTGAGGCAGTCATTAATCATTATTAATTTAGGCATTAATTTATCCTTGTCTAAATTTTATTTGTGTACTGTAACTATAGTCGTCCCGTTCTTCTTGTGTCTATCGCCTTTTGTACATAAATTTCCAAAACAGAACTATTAACTTTATTGTTAACTGATTTCCAATCATAACTTCCCAATGTGGTCCACATTTCATTCACGCTCTTAGCTCCTCCAATTTTCATTCTCCGATGGCTGAGAAAGATTCATTAGTATATAAAAAGTGCAACCATAATTGTTATGCTATATTTGTTTAACGAAATTTCCGAATTTGACTAACATTAAATGATAGTCATATTAATTACCCTGAAACCAAGTAAACATGACAGCGATTTAATAAAACCTAGAACGTAATAAAGATATAAATATGTTCTGTAATGTAGGAGAGATAAAAACAACTTGCACACAAGCAATCACACCCACATCGGTGCATCTTATCAAAGAAATATATGTATTCAGCGTACGTCGCGCCATTTCTAGGCGGTTAGCAACAGTGCATACATGTGCGCTCAACCGACGAAAACGCAATGTTATTTCTATATGCACCAGCTACTTTATAAAGAGCTTTATTAAATGTAATTACTCCTAAGACATGTTAGTAGTTTATTCAATTGCATTCAGAGTGTATATTGTTAAAGTCACGATATGATTAAACGGTATTTGTAAATTAGTGCATGAGTCATGAACTTTTAGCTATTAAGCGATATCTGTACTGTTAATAAATTCTAAAATTTCTATCACAATTAATACCACTTCATGTTTGTCGCACAAACTTGTTTTTTTAATTGGGCAGCAGAGGTTCACACTATAAGTTGCCAGCGAGAAGTAAGCTTAGTATTCTGGGAGCTCAGCTGACAAACTGCATGAGAAATAAGAACTACTTCCCAAAATACTAATCACAGGTGTCCCTTATAAAACCGCCAAACTCAAAGAGGCCTTTGCTCGCATACATTTTACACATAGCGATGGATCTATAGGCAAAAATTAGCAGAACATGAGTTAAACAAGGTGCTAAACCGCAGTTTGGTAGGTTAAGGCGACACGAGAGTGGTGGGAAAATATAGACAGCTTCCGAATGGACGGATCCCAACAGCATATTACAGAGAGGTATGATAGGCAAAGGAAGGCCTTTGCCCTGTTAAGTATGCAGAATTTAAACTAAAAATCAATAATAATATTGTAAACATAACTCATAAATTTCATCATCATCAGCCTATCGCAGTCCACAGCTGGACATAGGCCGCTACAATTGCACGCCACTTAATTCGATCCTCGGCTTCTCGTATCCAGGTTCTACCAGCCGTCTTGCGCCTGTGGACGTCCTACACTACGTTTGACGAGACGCGGTCTCCACTCAAGAACCCACTTACCCCAACGGTTATCGGTTCTGCGGCAAATATGGCCAGCCCACTGCCACTCATAAATTTACTATCTACTAATACTGTCTTTCTTTGCCCTCATTTAATGTATTAGGATATTTATAACTGTATTATCAATGCAAAATGTCACTATGAAAAAAAAAACAATACATTCTCTTTGTATCTTATAATAAAAAAAAACATGTAATAATTTTAACATAAGTTTCGTAATTCGACTTCCTAACTCTAATAGACAGATTTGTCAACAAATTTTTTACATTCACGTAAAACTGATGTTTTGCGTGACTCGATCGTAAGTAAGTGATTGCGCTGTCTCAATCTTTTAAAAAGTTCTGCTAAGTGAATAAAAGTGGTTAAGCTACATACCCGAGGGACATGACCTTTTTATATCGTACTAAAGCTTTTGTTTGGCACACCAAAATAAAGATTGTTTCTGTATATCGTGACAAAGCGATGCTTCGTTTCGCTTTCGGTGTTTAAGGAATGGCGGGTCAAGAAGTCAGTGTTAAGCAATTCTTGTGTTACTTTTTGTCGCGAAAGTAAGGTTACTGAAGGAAATATCCAGCCCTCTCTTGTACTTCTAAGGGTAATGAACTTGTATCTGATTTAATATGTATAAGAAGTAACTTATAGCTGTATAGGATTTAGATAAAAAGTGCAAAAGGGCAAGATATATGGTCATACAATCCCGCATAGTATAGGTATGTATATATATATATATAATGTTAGGCAGTCATTAACGTCCCTTTTCTCTCATATTCTGTTTCTATCAAAGCTGAACATAAAATGGTTGTTATTCGCACAATAAAATAACAAAAATACGAGCCATTACTGGAATGATATTATGTAATCAATCTTGATTAAGAGGACGCTAATCTTTATTATTCGGTAATCTATATCAATCAGATTGTGTTACATTTATAATATAAGCTTTTATTTTAGGTAAGCTTTTGGAGAATGTCATTTGTCAATAACGATAACATCGAAAATTAAACGGTTATGTATAAAATAGGATATTTAGATATAAAGAATAAATTGTTTATTTTGACATTCTAACAAAACATTAGGAAAAACATTGGTGTTGCATGATTTGAAATTAAATTAAATCAAAATAAATATAAAAGGGGCTCGCGGGTCATAGTCATATGCATGGGCGTACCCAGGTTCTGGGCCAGGGGGGGGCAAATCGGGTTTTTTTAAAAGCACCTCGTCAAATAAATGGATATGAAAAAGACATTGGCATGGAATCAGGTGCACCCTCGGAAGGAAATCCCTAGAACCTCGACGTATCTCGGGCCACCTATTTTAAAAAGGGGCGCGAGCACTATGTTGAGGTAGCGCCGCTACCCCGGCTTGCTTCTGCTAGGATGATCCTTAACCTTTGGCCGGACCACCCCCGTGGGATTTGGAGGCGGAAGTGCTCGCCGAAGTTTATCGACGAGCGGCTGAATATCGGGCGGAGAAGAGGATTTCCTCCTCCGCCCGAAGAAATACGCGAGTGGCGTGAAACCGCTCGTCGAGCCACCATGGCTAGTTGGTCGTGCCGGCTGGAGGCTCCACGCGCTGATTTTGCCACCGTGGAGGCGCTCCAGCCGGTCAACCTCTAGTGGGCAGGGCGGCAGCACGGGACTCTTTCCTTCCGACTGACGCAGGTGCTTTCTGGGCACGGTTGCTTCGGGAAGTACCTGCACTCGGTCGCTAGGAGGGAACTGAGTTCCGCCTGCCACCACTGCGACTGCAGTGAGGACTCGGCCCAGCACACGCTGGCGATCTGCCCCGCTTGGGTGTCGCGGCGTCGGGCCCTCACTACAGTCATAGGAGGAGATCTCTCGCTACCGGCCATCATAGGCTCCTTGGCCGGTAGCGATTGCAGTTTTACCGCGGTCGCATCCTTCTGCGAAGACGTAATTTCGCAGAAGGAGGCGGCGGAGAAGGCCCGAGAGGACGACGTTCACTCGGACCCGATCTGCTGCCGCCTAAATTGAGATTTGAACAGCAGACAGTGCCCGCTTCAGTGCGGGCAGGCGCTGGGACGGGTCCGGTCGTGTTAATCGGACCCCTCCCTTCTCCGGCGCAGACTTGGCACACCGTGTGGTTTTAGTCGGTTCGATTCCGACACACCACCTCGCTGCAAACCCCAGTGGGGTGACGGCTCGAGGGGGTTTCCACACGTTAAAAAAAAAAGGGTGATCCTCACCTGTCACCCCCAAGCTTGCGCTTGTGGAGGACGGAGATCGTTTGGCGATCTCCGGCGCCCGAGTCGTCTGCGGTACCTGGCCCGATCCCGGGCCTGGCGGACGGTAAGATCTCCTTCGCAAGCATAACTTGCTCGCTGAAAAAGACGGCAGAGTTCTACGCGCTCTCGCTACGCAACATAGTCGCAATAATGTTACCAAGCGAGAGAACCTCTACTCCGATGGCCGCCTCGACTCGCCCTACTCCGGACATTCTACCAGTGTGTGGAATGCCGTGTCTACGGTCTGGTCATCGTAGTGGTGGCACTCAGACGTTGGCGCCTTGCGGATCAGACACAGGTGCTCTCCGAAGCATCCTTTCCTAGTGATCATCTGTGTCAGCCGTGATGCCTCTCGAGCCAATCCTCCATAACGGGTCTTACCGCCGCAATAACGGCGTGCCCAGCACTCGGTTGCCCAAGTCGTTCCTTCTATTCCTCCACAAGAACCTGGTGGAATTGAAATTTCTGGTCTTTGATTTCTCGAGTCTTAAGTCTCCTACCTGAAGGTCAGCACTCGTTGCGGACGTCGCAATAACCCGATATCACTGGCCTTCAGGACCTCAGCCCATACTGGGCACCGCACAACGCCCGCGTATAGTCTGCTGCAGGAGTTATCAGGCCCCCTCATATTTGGCAGCAACCGAGCCAAGCACGCGCTGCGCCAGCTTGGGAATCAGACTTTGGAAATGGTGTCCCATCGGCCTTCGAGTGCGAGCCAATGTGGGCTTACATATAGACCGGTGGAAAAACCATATCAAAGCAAAATAAGGTGATACAAGGTGTCTCAAAAGAAATTTCATATTTAGTGGATTGATTAAAAAAAAAGGAAGCGGTATATAGAAAAAATGTTTATTTATTGTTAAAATACACTTTTTGGGAATTCATTTCTTAAAAATAATATCGTCTAAATGTAAACCCTCACGTTGTTGGCACTCATTTAATCGAACAGTAAAATTACTTATGACTGCTCGACAGGTGGAGTGAGGGATGGCTGCCATTTCGTGACGGATATTTTCTTTCACATGCGCCAGTGAAGTTGGTTTATTGGCGTAAACTTTAGATTTAAGATAACCCCATAGGAAAAGTCCATAGGGGTTAAATCTGGGCTACGTGGAGGCCAATTTATGTCACCTCTCCGGGAGATCAATTTTCCTGAGAAAATTTCACGAACACGTGGCAGAGATATATTGGACGTGTGTGAAGTTGCTCCGTCCTGTTGAAACCATGTTCTTTGGTTATAGCCAGGAAAGTTTTGCAGTTCAGGTACCAAGAAGTTGTCTAACATCTCCACATAACGCTCTGAATTCACTGTAACTGTACGCCCCATTTCGTCTTCAAAAAAGTAAGGGCCGATAATTCCTCGCGCCGACATGGCAGCCCATACGGTCACTTTAGGCGAGTGTAGGGGTTTCTGATGTTTGCGTTTCGGATTGGCTGAACTCCAGTAGCGGCAGTTTTGCTTATTTACGTGGCCATTAAGATGAAAATGAGCTTCATCCGAAAACAAAATGTTGGTAAACGTTGAAAATCGCTCAATCATCTGATTTACGAAATTAAGCCTCTGACCGGCATCTTGGGGCTTTAATTCTTGCACCAATTGAATTTTGTAGGGGTGCAGCTTTAGATCTTTGTGCATAATGCGATGTAATGATGATCTATGCACATTTAAAGCACTCGTGCGCTTCCGAATTGAAAGGCTCGGGTCGTCACGTACAGATTGATTAACACTCTCCACGTTTTCTACCGTTCTTGATGACCTAGGTCGCCCGGATTTTGATTTATCCAGCGTTGATCCAGTCTCTTCAAACTTTTTAACCCAATGTCGAATGAGAGGAAGGCTTGGCGCATCATTTAAGTGGCGAAAACCTCGAATACTGCAGAATTTTCCACGCGCGACAGTTGTCGAATCACCGTTCTTGTAAAACTCTCGCACGCACAACGCGCGGTCTGCTCCCGAGAAACGCTCCATAGCGACTGAATCCCCAAGAGCCAAGCTACCAATTGACATAACCCCCGCACTCCTCAAGTACGCAGCGTTCACGCAGTAAGCTAAACAAATATAAAATTTCTTTTGAGACACCTGTATATCTAGGCGGCACAAAAACCTGTACTGGATGCTAGGACGAAACTACAAATTATTACTGGACAACAAATTTCTGATATATCAGACGATATTATTTTGCTTCCGAGAATTATTTGTAGTGACTAAAATACATTCCAAATGAATGGGCATGTCAGCTGTCCTTAAAAACTACATAAACCGACTCGGAAGATTTGATATCTTAGGACTATGATGAGTGGTTCTCCTCGCTAAAGAGCATGATCTCTGATCGTCACTACGCTCGAACATCGCATAGCCCTAGAACTGATTCCGATTCCGATTGCCGATCTTACAACAACACAGAAAATAAATCTTTATTTGTCCATAGTCGATCTTAGTCACGTTTTTACGCGTCTGAGTGTGCTTTATATACCTATAATCGAGAGAAGAAAATAGTAGGAACGTCAACATCTAGCATCTAGGGGGGGGCAGCTGCCCTCCCCTGCCCTACCCTGGGTACGCCCATGGTCATATGGTTTCATTCACAGCACCGACAATCTTTTTTACAGTTATCTATATTAATATTATAAAGAGGAAAGGTTTGAATGTAAGTATGTTTGTAACGAATTGGCTCAAAAAGTACTGGACAGATTATAAAAATTCCTTTACCATTTGAATGCTAAATTATCACTGATTAATATAGGTTATTTTAATTGTAAGAAAAAAAATATCAATATGTAAACTAATAACTGCAGTTAACACCGCGAGGTTCAGCTAGTTAATTATACCTATAGGTACAGCCTATTGCATTTAAAAGTTTGTACCTTCTCTACGTATAATTTAATAACATTTAAGAACCTAACGGTCACCGCAAACACGTGTAACCTGCGGAAAATGCTTGTGTTTAATATAAACATGCAAATCTGTGTTCGTATAATTAGTCATAAAATAGAGAATAAAACATTTATATGCCAACATCCACACGCGTAACGAAACGCTTCGAAATTTGGCAACCATACGTTTAAGAACAAACAAACAAAACTTTATAGCAGATATCTTATCTATAGAGAATCCCATAGACAAATAAGATTTTATTTTCCCGCTTAAAATTATGTCACATTGATAATATTACATAATCGAATCCTGTGCTTTTAGAATAAGTAAGTAATGATTAAAATATCAAATATGTGTTTAATGCGAGCCCGTATAATGTCATCTAAATGTAAGTTATAAGTGACAAGCTTTTGTGAGAGATTTTAATAGAAAATTTGTAAATTTCTTGTTATGCCTTAACACAGATTCATTTAATATAGTCATTATCAATAACTTGCAGTAGACTGCTGGACATTGTGGCCTACCATACCACACTGATGAGACGAATTCGTGTAGGGATCCTTCTTTTTGCACTGCAGTTGTCCTGCGTCCTGCTTCCTTAGTCGCCTCATACGGTGAACCAACACGATCGGGGAGAGATCAAGCGCAGGACCGCCAGTTTTACGTGCTCTCCGAGACACGGGGGTTCAGACCAACTTCCAAACTTCTATTTTCGATTATTGTATAATCAGAAAAACTCAATAACACTTTTGGCCCGACACAGGATTTGAACCCGAGACTTTTTCCTCGATAACCAGGCACATTTGTATCCAAATAGGTATAAAAGCTATGTATTCGTTCAAATTGCGTGGGCACGCACCTGCAGGCCAAATATCATAAGGTTTATTATGTTTACAGCTACGAATGTCAACACACATTTGACTACACGATTCAATCGAACAAACGGGTTGGGTGATTGATGATCCTATGTACTGTGTACATATTTGTATCGCCAACTAATGTAGGTACTATGCCGCCACCAAAAATAGTCTTTATTTCACATATATATTATGCATAATTAACTTATGTTTTAAATGCGTTCAAATGGTAATCAAGTGTATTATATAATCGGCTGTAATTTAATACAGGGATTTGTATTTTTTATTCACATTTCGTTAAAAAGTGTTTACCGCTGAAGATATCCCCCTCCTTAAAAAGAGGTTTTAGCTAGATAAGGTTCAGGCTACATGTTTGTCTTAAAGATTTGTTTACAAAATATTGTAGTGTTGATTAACGCTATCGCTAATGACTAACACCGAACGCTCAGCACGTGGAGTCGTTAGTTGGCCGTAACCGACAACGTTGCGCGTGCGCCGCATGCGATTAACGACTTCGTTTGTTTATTTATAGGACTGTAAAACTCGTTACTGTTGTTTATTCTTAGTTAATAATTAAATTATATAAGTGCTATTGCAATAAACCACTGTCGTTTAATATTGTTTATGGTTATTGTCACTCTATTTATTGCTGGCTGTATCATACTAATTTAGAATGTAACCTAACTATGCTAACCCAAGTCCCTTTTGTTCTATTGGTTAGTAAATGCGAAATATCAAGAACTATTAGCCATATTAGATAAACTGTTTTTTCCGGTTGATAAGACTAGGAAAATATATTTATAAGCCCTAATGATGTGGTGAAAACTTTTAAGTCGCTCAATTCAAACACAACTCAATGAAAACAACCGACTTGTGGGGTATTTCTGTCAAATTATTGCAAAATATAATTATTGATATAGCACTACATTTAGCTGTAATATTTAATAAGTGTGTAGAAAATGGTGTATTTCCGGATTTAATGAAACATAGTAAGTTGATACCATTATTCAAGAGTGGGTCTAAGAGCGATCCAGGTAATTTTAGATCCATCTCAATCTTGCCAGCAGTCAGTAAAGTCTTTGAAAAACTTATTCTTCAGCAATTAGAAACTCATTTTAATATTAATAATTTATTTCATTAAGAGCAGTATGGTTTCACAAAGGATCGCTCAACCATTGATGCTGGTTCAACACTTATAAAACATATATTTAATGCCTGGGAAAACGCGCAAGATGCTATTGGCGTTTTCTGTGACTTATCCAAAGCATTTGACTGCGTTGAACATCAAACGCTTTTGCGAAAACTCAGGCACTATGGCATTAGGGATACTGCACTTGATCTGGTTGCCTCGTACCTTGGGGACAGAGTTCAACGAGTGGATATAAATGGAAGTAGGTCCTCCGGATTACCTGTCTCAATGGGCGTGCCACAGGGCTCAATTCTGGGTCCTTTTCTCTTTCTAGTGTATATTAATGATTTACCTTTCTTTGTGCAAAATTTCTGTGATGTAGTACTTTTTGCAGATGACACTTCGCTTATTTTCAAAGTTAATCGTAATCAGAATAGTTTTGATGATATTAACAGGTCACTTACACTAGTCCAAGATTGGTTTACAAGCAACAACTTACTATTGAACTCGAATAAAACTAAATGTATAAAGTTCACTTTGCCTAATGTTAAGAAACTCAACACGAACATCATAATAAATAATGAAATGATTGATCTCGTAGAGTCAACTATGTTTTTAGGAATAACCTTGGATCATAAGCTTCAGTGGGGCGCCCATATATCGTATCTAGCAGGGAAACTGAGCTCCGCGGCATTCGCTGTTTGGAAAGTTCGCCAGTTAACTAATATTGAAACTGCGCGAATAGTTTATTTTAGTTATTTTCACAGTGTCATGTCATATGGTATTTTACTATGGGGCAAGGCAGCTGATATTCAAACCATTTTTGTAATTCAAAAACGGGCAATTCGTGCGATTTACAAACTTAAAGTTCGAGATTCTCTGAAAGAACGATTTAAGGAAATAGGTATTTTAACAGTAGCATCTCAATATATATTTGCTAATATTATGTTTGTACGAAAAAACATAGATAAATATAGTAGCAAAAGTGATCATCATTCACTAAACACAAGGAATAAGCACAAATTAGTAGGCCAATATTATCGCCTTAACAAAGTCCACAATTCATTTGAAGGACTTGGTGTGCGTTTTTATAACAAAATTCCTGTCGAAATCTTGAACTTACCCCTACATAAGTTCAAGAGTGCCGTTAAGAGTCGTCTTGTGGAAGGGGGCTATTATACGATAAACGATTTCTTAACTGATACAGTGCCTTGGGTGTGAGTGAGAGTCTGGCATTGGCTCATGTACTGGTTGGGGTGATTTATTTTTATTTTTATACGCAATGTATTTATTTACTTGCAATCCTTAGTATAATTTATTTGATTGTAATTAATTCTTGACATATTATTCTGCATTTATTACCTGACATTTGAACTTTGTTAAGTTAAGGCGATCTGTGTTTACATTGTTGGAGCGTAAATAATCTGTATTTATTATTTTATTACATTTTGAACGTTTTTTCATTTTCTCTGGGATCAGTATGTATGCACACATTGCTTTTACTCCTTGATGTGTAAGTGATTGCAACCTTATATGCTATGGACTAATTTTTATTATTTTATTAGACAAAAAATTGATTTTCCTAGCTGTAATATCTTATTAGACCGCTTTCTAGCCTTTGTGTTTTGGTTGCCTTAACTTGCACATAGAAATACTGTTGTCAAAAACAAACAAGCTTTGTATGAATTATTTGAAAAGATGGTGCACATGAGTTTCTCACCAGCTCTTCTCATGAATGCAATACCCATCGGAGCTGGTACTTGGATTGATTTTAATTTAAACCTTTGAGTTGAATCGAAATCAATCTAAGCTCCGGCAATTCAAATCATCTCAGTGCATTTAGTATTAGGAGTTTTGTTTTATATTTTTATGTTTGTATTTTTGACGTGTTCAAGTGCCTTTTGGGGCCTATGGAAATAAATGATTTGAGTTTGAGTTTATATGTTTTCTTTTTTTTTATTGAATAGTGGGTAAACGAGCACACGTATCACCTGATGGTAAGCGATTACCGCCGCCCATGGACACCCGCAACACCAAAGGCGTCACAAGTGCGTTGCCGACCTTTGGGGAATAGGAAAGGGGATGGGGGGAGGGGTTGGGGTATGGGCCTCCGGTATCCTCACTCACTCGGTGAAACACAGCGCAAACGCTATTTCACACCGGGTTTCTGTGAGGCCGTGGTATCACTCCGGTCGAGCCGACCCATTCATGCCGAAGCATAGCTCTCCCACGGTAAAAATGTACGCCCATAACTTTCGATCGGCTGCACCAAATTGAGTAATTCTTTTTTTATGTATTTGTTATTGTTAGGACAAGGTTTGTATAGGAACGTGCGTCGATTAAATTGAGAGTATTTACCAGCAGACGGTACCCGCTTCAGTGCGGGCAGGCGCTGGGAGGGGTACGGTCGTGTTAATAACTGCAGTTCCTATATATTTTACATAAAAAATGCATCGGCATACAAATTCGATGGTAATTTTTTTGAGACCTACACTCGAAAGTTGTCAAGATTATGTTAATATTTTTGATTTTTTAAAAATATATATTTTGCAAGCCCCAAAACAAAAATCAGTTTGTTATTAATGAAAATGAATAAAAATTTTCAAGTCACCATTCTGACATGTTAGAGCTGGGGATCACTCGGGAAGGTACCATTCACTTTGTATGCCACAAGTTTTTCTCAGTTTTCCATCGTATTTTCTCGAAGTATTGATTTTTAGAAACTGTTATTTATTAATTTGGGACACTCATCAAATCGACGTGTTTCGCTCCCTATCCCGCTTTTTCCTGCCACTATCAGAATTTGGTCCAATGATAAAAGTTGGGTTTTTGTCAAAACGAAGCTGTGTATAAACTTTCAGCCTGTTATTAATCACTGAAATCCCTTGTACTTGGGCCCGTGGACTATATGCCACAAGGAGCGCCAACAATGCCAGTTTTAGACAGTCCGCATTTATTTGAAGAAAGTGGCTAGCAGCAGATGGAATAATTACACTTTTTCCCTAGCTCCTTATCAGGTGGTCATGTGCAGTACAATTATGTGTGGGGACACGCAAAAAGGCATAACTCTAAAGGTCAAAAGGGTCCTCCCCCTCTGGCCTTTACAGTTATGCGTGGGAAGCATCACGATTAGTTCTATGATTATTCAAGCTATTGAACTCCTTTCGTATAATATATTATGTAACATTATTTGAGCACTGTTTAGTAACATTCAAATTAGTATTCCGTTTCTTTTATTCATTTAAAATAAACTTACTATTTTCATGCGTCAACAGATGGTTAATTCATCAGTCATGAACAGCTATAACAATTGTTATTGGGAAGTCAGTGCACTCAAATATAATAACAACTAGTTCAATCTTCGAATTCAGTCCAATGCCAGTCGTTCCGTGGAAAAACTGATATTCAGGTAAAACCGGTTGAACTGGTAGGCCGACCCCTAATAATCATATAATACATAGATAACACATTAGATGGATAAGGTGGATCTACTGAACAGAGAGTAGCAAACAAAGGGTAATACTTCAGTTATGTATTTAGAGGACGTTAATATCTATGAAACAATTTTGTTACTATATTTCATCGGCCTTGAGGAACACGTGTAATGTCGTATGTTTATTGTTTTACTGCACCTACACGTGGTGTGTAAATGAACGCTTACATTGTAACGCTGTTGAATGTTTACCTTTCAATAAGGTTTACTATTTAGTTTACCCACCTTTATTCTTATCGACTTTTAGCTTTTACGTCCTAAATTACACCTACTACATTATATGTGTACCTTAACTTATATTTCTGCATTTAGGTTGAAATAACATTCATCACCATAGTCGATTAACGGGATCGTCAAGGACTGCATTATCGTAGTTTTGAGAAGGCAGGAAATTTTCCAGGCGATATAGTGTTCGCAGATTTTCAATTACCTTTTGACACAGTAACATGAGCTCTCCAATCGAGAGTTGAGTCAATAAATAGACTCGGATCCTTGACTACGGACTAAGGGGTATCGCTAACCTGTTGATCGGCGGCATTGAAGCAGTATTCAATCGGCCTATCATGCGTTTGCTGCCTACAAAGATCGCCTCGAATTTGGTACACAGACAATTCAAAACTTCAGCAACCAGGTGGGTGGATTCTAGGTACTTATTAAGTTCATCAATGGCCCATGCAAGTCTTCCATCCTTGCCTGTGAATACAGTTGCAGATTATTGGCATACAGGTGATACGCACACTGATATGTTTTGTGAGAAGATGAATAAATATTGAGAGATGAGTAGATAAAATACCGCCTTGAGGAACGCGAGAAAAGGTATGACGTAAAATTTTTCATTTTGGTCGGGTCGCTTTTGACAGGTTAAACTTTGTATGAAACCAAATTCTTCCAAGGGCGCTAGAGAAGTCATATCATCCATCAGTCTTTTGATAGCTGAAGGCCTCCCTCGTTGCAAGAGAAGTAGTATGTAAGGACAGAAACAAATGGCGGACTTGTGTCTGCCTAGATGGCCCAATATGGAAGGGAGAATTAAATGCGATTATTTATGTAAGTACATTTGACTGCCTCGGTGGCGTAGTGGTAGCGTATGCGACTGCTAAGCTTGAGGTCTCGGGTTCGATTCCCGGGTCGGATCAAATGTTTGTATGATCTGCAAATATTTGTTTCAGAGTTTGGGTGTTTACTATGTATAATATGTATATATTTACAAAAAAAAAGTTATAACTATTTATATCAGTTGTCTAGTACCCATAACAGAAGCTCTGCTTAGCTTAGGACTAGATGGCGTTGTGTGTTAGATGTCTGGAATATTTATTTATTTTATTTGTTGTGTGACATGTTTGTACGATATTTGCGATTAAAATTCAGTTTCAATTAAAACAATTGACGATTAATATTGTACATGCAATCTTGACTGTCTTACTCTTGACAACTCTGTGTCAAGTAGGTACTTCTTTGGTAAGAAATACTCGTAATCCGTCGGGCTGTCTCACTCACCCCACACACTGTCGGTCACCATTGTTGTATAGCTTGCATTCGCAATGAGTATGGTGACCACACTAAGATTCTAATTCAATCAGGTGTGCCAGTACAGTCACTTTGACAGGCTCATATATAAAATCATGTACGGTAACCAGATTGCTAATTAACTACTATATATTACTACTAATAGTACATACATTTACATATTAACACCTAGGCACAGAATAACTTTTTACCGTGGGACAGCCACGCTTCAGCATGCATGGGCCGGCTCGACCGGAGTGATAACACGGCCTCACAGAAAACCGGTATGAAACAGCGCCTGCGCTGTGTTTCACCGAGTGAGTGAGGATATCAGAGGCCCATACCCCAACCCTTCCCCCATCCTCCAAAGTCGGCAACGCACTTGTGTTGCGCCTCTGGTGTTGCGTGTGTCCATGGGCAGCGGTAATCACTACCATTAGGCGATAGGTCTGCTCGTTTGCCCCCTATTACATAAAAGAAAATGGTTGTATTCATCATACAAAACCAACCGGTATTCAAACTAAATAGTTTTTTTTTTTTACGATACCTAAATATAAAAGTGACAATGAATAGTGTTTATTACGCAGAGAGGTTACCTGACACCTGTCATTTGTCATAGCTACTTGTCAATACGATAATACGAGGGTGCTTGATCGAGAGTCAACAGAACAATAGCAAATAAATGTCAACTACTGTTATACGCTTGATATCGCACTTGATTAATATTTATATGTTTGAACATATAAATATTAATCAAGCATGTTTATGTAATGGTGTCTGTACTTGTGGCTTTGCTGTCTCACATTTGTGGCTTTAGCATAAAGTTTTAATCCTCTTCCCTATTTCTGAGAAAGATTAAACGTTAATAATACCTTCTTAGACTTTATTATTCCCAAGATTTTTTAGGGTCGGCTACTAGTTCAACCGATTTTACCTGAATTTCAGTGCTCCACGGAGCGACCGGCATCGGACCTCCGTAAACTTGAGGGCATCCAGAACTCCAAAATTGAACTTAAATACTTCCCACTGACGATTGCCCTAGATCTTTGTGATAATCGGAACCCACGCTTTAACTTGCTCTCCGATATACATAATAATCATTCAATTCATTCACACAAGGCCGTCTGTCCCAAACTATACAGAGCCAAACTGATAACCAAACTGCTGAAATACATATGTACATATTAAATATATTTGAAAATACATACATATTATAATTCAATACTACCCAGACAAAACAAATGACCATGTTTATCACACAAACACTGGTCCTGGGTAGGAATCGAACTCACGAGCTCTGGCATGACAGCCATGATCACTAATCACTAGACCAATAGGCTTTTTGCCGGGGACTAGGAGTTAGTAATTGTTTGTTTGACCCCTTCCCACAGAAGTGAGGGAGAGAAGGATGGGTTTATAGGGTCCATTATTCTTAATCCATCACCACACGGCAGGTAGCAACACGTAGATTTACTTTAAGAGATTACATAAGAAAATATTTGCTATCAATTTATTTAAATGCGAAGCCACTATAAGCAATACGGGCACATTCGAGTTTGACCGGTTACTTTGTAAACAGAGATCTTCCAACTTACACAACATACACGAAATCGGTTGCCGGTTGAGAAAATGGTACGGCTTTGGTTGTAGCGATAGCGTGGTGTAAGTATAAATTTAATTCCATAGCTGTATTTTGTTAGACTTCGTTGTGGCATATTTTAATCGCTGTAGTCGTTGCGGCACATTACCAGCAATTAATAATAAAACTAACAGGAATAAAAACCATATGTGTTTGCAAAATTTACCAAATTTGAGCTCAGCCTGGCGTAGAACTTTTCAAATTGAGGAAGCCTACATAAAACAATTAAAACTTTTAAATATACAGATTTCGGAATAATTCTTTAGTAGAAAAATCTATACTAACATTATAAAGCTGAAGAGTTTGTTTGTTTCAACGCGTTAATCTTAGGAACCGCTGGTTTATTTATCTATAGTCTATTTATCGAGGAAGGCTATAAGCTATATATCATCACGTTAATACTAACAGGAACATTTAAAAACGGGGGAAAATTTTCACGCTACGGGCAATAGAAGACGCAGACGAGGTTGCGTGGGTCAGCTAGTTTAATATAAAGTACTTGAAGACCCACGAAGACAAGAACAACCAGGATATGAGAAAGTAGTTGGAAGGAGACTGACAAAATTTGGCAAACAATATATGCTTGAAAGTTAAATATTACACAATAGAAATGTTATTTGTGAGCTGGATGCGAGAAGCCGAGGATTGAACCAAGTAGCGTGCAGTTGGAGAGGCATATGTCCGGCAGTGGACTTCGACAGGCTGATGATTGTGATGTTATTTGAATATTATGTACACGATAAAGTTTTTAACGATATAAGTTAAACGAGATAAAAACTATGAACACTTTTGAAATCTGCCTCCTTAATTAAATTGCGGTGTTTCGCGTCGATACTTTTCTAAATTCGCTATTGTTTCTATTCTCTTATATTAATGACTGAAATTTTGTTTTGACCACGTTTACCACGCCTTAGTGTTGTGAGACGTCTCTATCAATGTTTACGTTTGTAGAATGTAACTTGGCTAGGGGGCGTTTTAGGGTTTTCCTTTCTAGGGTGCATCTGGTTCCCCAGCGTCTAGTACCCGAGACGGCGTGCGGTTTTAGTCGGTTTTCCCACGGTTAGATACACATATTTACATTAGTATGTCTAATAATTTTAGTAAATGTCTTGCAAAGTTCATTAAAACTGACCGAATATTTATGTAATCGCTAGCAGTGACACCGCGTCCATTAAAAGTTCAATAGTATGTATAACACCAAACCAAAAACCAGATTTTACAATACATTACTATAAATATATTATACATTTCATATAACAGACTAGTTGAGTCCCGTGGTTGTTGTTGTTCCGCCACCGCAGGCAACGTCGTGGGCGAAGCTGATTTAAATAAAAGTATCCTAAGTTACGCCGTGTATCATCAGCTATCTGCTAGTGAAAGCCCCGTCAAAATTGGTTGAGCCGTTGTAGGAATTAGCCGGAACAAACAGACAGACAAAAACTTTAAGTATCTTATTTAAGTACCGTCTATACTTTCATATGTATTTAGTGAAAAGCTGTTATCGTTTTTTTAGGAAATAGGGGGTAAACGAGCAGACGTATCGCCTGATGATAAGCGATTACCGCCGTCCAAGGACACCGGCAACACCAGAGGCGTCACAAGTGCGTTTGCCGGCCGGGAGGGGTTGTAGTATGGGCCTCCGGTATCCTCACTCACTCGGCCAAACACAGCGTAAGCGCTGTTTCACACCGGTTTTCTGTGAGGTCGTGGTAACACTAAGGTCGAGCCGGCCCATGTATGCCGAAGTGTGGCTCTACCACGGTAATTGATTATCGTGGGAGAGCCACGGTAATTGATTGATATTACAAACAGACACTTATATTTATTTATTAGTTGAGTGTCTAATTGAACTGGTTGAAGAATATGTACATGACTCATGTGTGTTTGTAACGTATTTTGGTTGATTTAGTTATTTTTAGTTGTATTCTTTGTTTTGAGAATGTTCTATGGTTCAAATGTTATTTTCGTTAGATACTATATTTATCGTATTTTTGTTTTGTAAAATGTTTTATCAATTATTTTTGCTGTTGAGTGTTTTATATACATATTTCTAAATAATACCTACTTCATTTTAGACGACACGTGATATTAAACTAGCAATGAGTGTGTAACAATTTTATTTTACTTTGATCTTATCACATCAAAGTAAAAAAATATTTATTCTGATTTTATGGTTGTGTTACGATTTTCTTTTTATGAAATGTACAAGAATTAATGTAGATATGATGTTTCCTGTGCTCCCGTATCATACATTTGATCATCGTGTTACTCCAAATACATTAGAGGTATTTAGATTATTGTGGTTATAGAATAAACGCAAGAGATACCTATCAATAAAGAAAAGCGTGGGAGAACCACGCTTCGGCATGCATGGGTCGGCTCGACCGGAGTGATACCACGGCCTCACAGAAAACCGGTGTGAAACAGTTGTGACGCCTCTGGTGTTACGGGTGTCCATGGGCGGCGGTAATCGCTTCCATCAGGCGATACGTCTGCCAGTTTGCCCCCTATTCCATAAAAAAAGCATTACTTTTGAGAAATGTACAAACCTATACGGTATGCAATGGGGCTTTGGTTGAAATTATCACAAAATCTTGCTTATACGTCATCGGAAACGAAAGAACAAAGGCAGTTACCCATACACCAAACCAGCCCTCATATCCAATTTGGCAGTGAACTAACAATTGTACAGGAATGACGTCATATCAACACCAAATCACGTGGTCAAAACAAATGAATTAGCCAATAATGTAAAAGAATTAGCAATTGTAGAAAGAAATTCGATGCGAAACTGTTCACTTGCTTTGCTAGCGGACAGTTCACCATGCCATTAAAAAAGGACCAGCAGTTTTGGAGATAAAGTACCTTCACATGAAACACAAAGGCACAAAACACTATTTGAAATACCGTAATCAAGGTCACTAGTGTATCGTATGACCTTTAGTTACTATGTACTTGGTATAGACGGTGTCTATTCCGGTTGACCTTGGATTTTAGTTGGTGATTTTTTTGTTGAGAACATAAGTCGGCCAATCTTTATGTAAATGGACTTTATTAAATATATGCTCAGACTGTTTTTATTGTTTTGTTTATATCGTTTTTTAGTCGAGTCGATTAAGGAGGTTTCCATTAGTTATTCTGTTAAAATAAAAACAAACGGCTTTAATTTTTTACTTTATTAATTATGAATGAGTTTTTTTCGGTTGTTTTATTTTTAAAATGTAGACTACATAGTTAATGCAAAAGCTTTGTTCAATACTAGCGACTCGGCCCGATTTCGCATGGGAGCCTTTAAAATTCTTGGATTTCATCCACTATAATTTGAGAGGAAGATTTGTGTTTGTAATACATGTATATTACACACCACTCTCCCTGTCGAATCACTTTATCTAGTGCTGAAAACTGCATTGATATCCGTTAAGTAGTTTAACAGATCCAAGTGATAAGACAGATGAAGTGATGTTTTGGGCTGATAATGATGATGATTGATTGATCTAGACTCAATACTATACTCGTAATTATATACATATATTGTTTTTGGATGTCTCTCATTTCTATTTCTTTATTTATTGTACCTGTTTGTTGTGTATTGCCTATTAGTTGGAATGTTATGTGACTGAGTAGGTTATTGTGGGGGAACAGGTGCTATGTTCCACCAACACAAAGGGAGGATCCTCCGTCCAGACGAGTGATCATGCCTGGCGGGCCACTGCCTAACAGTTGATGTTGGGATGTTGTACGTATGATAATCGGCGCGAGAACTTCTACTGCGCAATTCAGGATTAATAGTTTATTTGTGTTGTACGTTGCTGCGTAGTTCAGTGTGTCTGCGGTAGATGGCGCTATAGTGTGTCGCTGATGCGCTGTATGTGGAAGTCGCCACAGTCACTTCACACGATATATTTTGTACACACAAGACACAGAACAAATGATGATGCTCATAACACAATTTATATTGGTGCTTGTTGAGAACACACGCAAGCTTCAATCAAATGGTATCACTGCGGTAATATCTAGCCCGTTTCACTTACGCACTTGAACAAATACTAATAACACGCTACATAATCGTACACTTGCCACAATATAACCTGACACAAATGGCAGCTGTTCCCAGACACATGTCTGGCGATACGCGGTGATTCAATAGATAGGTTTTATTAATTGTACCTACATGTGTCATAAGTATAAAAACATCCAAGCAAAAACATGTTTGTTCATATTAATTTAATCATTTAAGCAAACAAATAATAAGCAGTGAATACTCAATAAATGTAGATAACTCTATAGTGTAGGGGTTTTAACGCACA
The DNA here is from genome assembly GCA_916048165.1 of Spilarctia lutea. NCBI lineage: Eukaryota > Metazoa > Arthropoda > Insecta > Lepidoptera > Erebidae > Spilarctia > Spilarctia lutea. The sequence goes on from OU696480.1 coordinate 2,911,263, forward strand.
CCTTGCGTCTTCCTTCCTGAACTGTATGCTCAGGGTTCGAGCCACACATGAGTGATACACAACTTGCTGTTTCATGAATGCCATCTAATGGAAAAACTCCAAACTACGGTCTAAATGATAATCCTACATTGCGCAATGAAATATGGGCACAGATGCTCGTACGTAGGGGGCGTTCTGTTATTCTTTTTTGTCAGAATATTGGCACATAATCTCATAAGGCCCTACGCCTTTAACCGTGGGAGAGCTATGCTTCGGCATGAATGGGTCGGCTCGACCGGAGTGATACCACGGCCTCACAGAAGACCGGTGTGAAATAGCGTTTGCGCTGTTTCACTGAGTGAGTGAGGATACCGGAGGCCCATACCCCAACCCCTCCCCCCATCCCCTTTCCCATCCCCCAAAGGTCGGCAACGCACTTGTGACGCCTTTGGTGTCGCGGGTGTCCATGGGCGGCGGAAATCGCTTACCATCAGGTGATACGTCTGCTCGTTTGCCCACTATTCAATAAAAAAAATAAAATAAAAAAAAATAACGCATTTTGGAAACTGGACCTAATTTACCTTGACAATCCAGCACATGCTGTGGCGTCTGTTTGTGTCGATCTATGATTTTTAACAGTATCTTCAATTTAACGTTCATAAATATCACTTAGTGTCTTAATTGAATAAATGATTTTGGTACCTGAAACTCATAATTACAGTGCCACCTTTTAGTCTTTATACTCTGAGAAATAGGGAGAGGAATGGTTTGGTTTAGTCTGTTTAGTCCCGCTTTAAAAAAGAGAAAATTGTTAGATCAGGCAAGCTATTCGTGCCTGGCAAAAAGTGGACGCAGGTTTAAGATATCCACACAAAAAAAACCGGTATGTGTAAGTATGTATGTAAACTCATTGCACCGTCAACTACTCTCTCTCCGATATATTTAATTCATCCTAAGGTTGCCTGGAAGAGATTGCTTTCGGCAATAAGGCCGCCCTTTGTACATAATACATTCATCATTTTTTGTAATCTTTTTTAAATCTGTATTACGGTGTACTAATAAAGTGTTTTCTTAACTATCTGTAAAATGTTTCTACACAAAAAACCCAAAGCCTTGGTGTAAAATGTAAAAGAAACAAACAAAATTAAAATTTGGAACTCCCAAAAGTTTAAATTGCTACAATATTTCGTTTTATCATAAATTCAAATATTTATTCAAATCAAACAAAGTAACGTTTTGTCTTCATGAATTTAAATCTTTAGACTTTACATACGTAGAATGTGTTCGAGATTTGCGAGTGGGTGAATGACACCATCTTTGAAGTTTTATACTATGATAGAAGAATAGCGGTAAAAATATAATGTACAGAATCTTCTGCAGTATAATAATAATAATAAGCGTTTATTTCTCTTCCACAAAGGTTCCTTAACACTAGTACTTATAAAAATATGTGTTTGTTAATTCCTTTGTGGGAGACTGGTATCCGTACTAGGTGTCCCTGTCACACAGTTTTTTTTTTATTTTTATGTCTTAGCTGCCAAAATGACTCTGCTCTGCCTGATGGAAAGCACGAGCCGAATCCAAGAGTGGTGGTCACCATCCTCAATGCTAATAGGGACAATGCAACATGGTGACCCACACTATGGCGGCAAAAAAATATTACCAGTATCATATTAATACTTATAACTTTATTGTATACCAGAAGATTATAAAAACGACTTAAAACTAGATATTTAGCTACAAGTAGCGGAGGCAATCTCTTACAGGCAATCATGGGATGGAGATAAAAATATGATTTGGAGAAAGTATGTATGTGAAACGGGCACATCAGGGTTCTCACACAGTCGGGGGCCATCTACAAACTGGTAGGTGGTCCGAGGTACGTCGGGGTTCCAGGGTTTTCTTTACTAAGGTGGTTCCCTGGCTCCTAGTAACCAAGACGGCGTGCGGTTTTAGTCGGTTCGAGTCCAACATGCCACCAGTTCAATCATCGAGGGTAAGCAACGACGGCGCGGTCTGGACCTGGATGGGTAACCGGTAGTGTCATGATACCATGAGCGTCTCCGTGATTCGGAGGTGCTATCGTAGGATAACAGTAGTGAAGCTTACTTGGAAGCCTTTAGGCGGCTTAAAAACATCCATCGGCAAGATTACGTAGCCACAACATTGTCTTGCCAGTCCCCAACTCGCACTCGGCCAGTCTGGGGACGTATGGCCTTAACCCTTTCCTGAGAGGAGACCCGAGTGTAGCAGAGGGACCTGAGAATTAAAAACACTGGGCGGACTCAATCAACAACCCATAATGGGTTATTGATTGAGTCAGCCCAGTGTTTTTAAGTCTACGGTCACATGAAAAACACACTTTGTGTCATCCATAAGTTGTTGTTCTGAGTGAATATGTTCTTTGTGTTCGTTTCATTCAGATTCCTAGATCGGGCATAAATAATAATATTTATATAAACAGTAAATATCTAACGTTATTCCAGATTAAACAGTATAAATTGTATTTAAATCTGAATGAACTAGTTGTTTTATTCGTATCTTATTATAGAACACCATAAAAACCAAAAGCTATTATACAAGTGCCAAATTAACATTTGAATGTGTAACAGGAAAACAGATAAGACGGTAATTATTTACAGACCTGACATTTCAATGTCACACAACAAACAATCTAGTGGTTAATAATCGTATAAATTCTGATAAACTAGAGGATGGGGTTCGACTCCTGCTCAAAATACAATAAATAATTGATGCGTAATATTGTTGTCTCGTTGTTTACGGGATGAGCTGGGTGGGATAAATAATACTAAGGTATTCCAACGAAAGCTATTTTAAACAAAAAATGTCCGCAAGGTCATTAACTACTGGAGACTATTAACATCGCCTTATAAGAAAGTGCTTATTTTTAGGTCGCCATCTATCGACGCTAACGGAACTAACTATTACTTTAAACACTCGTGTTGGGGTTTATACTTCGCACGGAAGTAATTTAAAGTCTGGGATTTATTCTACTAGGTATAATATGCATGTATTACCCATCTATATTAATATTATTAAGCTAAAGAGTTTGTTTGTTTGAACGCGCTAATCTCAGGAACTGCTGGTCCGATTTGAAAAAATCTTTCAGTTTTGGATAGTCCATTTATCAAGGAAGACTATAGGCTATGTATCATCACGCTAATACTAATAGGAGCGAAACACCAATGAAGAATGTTTCAAAAATGGGGGAAAATTTTCACGCTACGGGCAATAGAAGACGCAGACAAAGTTGCGTGGCTAAGCTAGTATAATATAAACCTATTGAATAATTCTATCTATTGCTGAAATCTGCATTAAAATTCGTTGAGAAGTTTACAAGATACAAGCGAACAGACAGCGGAAGCAATTGCTTCTCATACTATGTATAGAAGATATGTATGTTTTTTGTAATGTATTCTAGTTACCATAGTTGAGTTTGAATCTGACAACCGGTTGTTAATGGAAAGATCCATCTGCTAGTTACGGTACCAACTGAGAAGTAATCCGAAAAGAAAAACGCGTGCAGCTCAAAAATCATAGTTCGATGCCGGTCTTTGAGTGCCCTTTCCCCCCTTAAGATAAGCATGAGAGGGTAACCTCCGATAACCTGCCTCACTCGGATACGCAACGAAAGATTTCATTGACAGCGGTTTCTGGCAACTAATTTTAGGTTAAGTTTGTATATTTCACTGCCTCGGTGGCGCACTGGTAGTGAATGCGACTGCTGTGCGAGGTCTCGAGTTCAAATCCTGGGTCGCACCAAATGTTTGTGTAATTTACAAATATTTGTTTCGGAGTTTGGGTGTTTTCTATGTATAATATGCATGTATTTACAAAAGAAAAAGTATATATGTATTCTTAACAGTTGTCTAGTACCCATAACACAAGCTCTGCTTAGCTTGGGACTAGATGGCGTTGTGTGTTAGATGTCCGAAATATTTATTTATTTATTATTATTATATTTAGGTTAAAAGACCAGGTCGGCTCGTAAATTTGTTAGAAATCTCCCGCATACGCTCGAGAATTATATCGTTTATTCTTCATAAATAACAATACCTCTTAATGAATGTAAATCGACCGAAATAGTGAAACAACAAATACCGACAACGATTCATATCAATTCGTTGAGCGCCCCTAACAGTGTGGTTGTCAAGCGCTTATTAACCGACTAAGTAAAAACTTGCTACACTCCTATACCTATTAATACTTTTACATCACCTCTTCAACTTTACAGTGTTATAACCCACTTGGTAACAAATCGTTCTAAATTTGTTTTGATTCTACTATCATGAGCTCACGTCGACTATGTTTGGTATGGCATTTACCTATAATATTTTTTTATTTCTTACATGTGTATGCATATATATTTATTTATTTATGAGAGTTATTGATTTTTAAGGTGGTAAATGTCGTTGTGGCATAGGTTTGCCTACGGGCATATTCAGGCATCTTTCTGATGAGAACAAAAGACTTGTTTTTTTCAACTAAACATGAACTAAATAAACTTAATCAAAACTCATCTCCAGTTATCGATTAGTGGGTTTTATAATTAGATGAATACTATAAATCACCATAGCATAGCACTGCTAGACATTCACCTTTCCTAATGAGCACATTATACAGATCTTTTTGAATTTTATTTTAAGTATAATAATTTGTAATTGGTGTACAATAAAGTATATTCTATTCTATCTGCTATAGTGTCCAAGCTTCTACCTTCCTAGTTCAATGCATTCCAGCTATCTTAGTCAAGTACTAATTCCATTAAGTCTTATTTGTTTTCCGTCTCCACTCTATGACTTCGCTATTACGACTATCTGATGCAACAAATTTTAGCCATTTATTAATTAAAGCCAAAATACCATAGACTACAGTTATAGAGCCCGTTATACAAATTCGGCAAACTATTGTTAGTAACAAGACAAGCTTTTTTAAGCCGTTAAACCATTTTGAACGACAAAAATAAATACGATCAGATGAGATCACACGCCACGCGAGGAGGCGTTAAAATAATTATTAATTTAGATTAATTTACAGCACCAAGTTTAGTTAGTGAACTAGTTTAGTTAGTTTAGTCGTATCAGAATAGGGCAGGTTCCATTTTACGGAATATTATTATTAATCAATTTGAAAATAAAAAGGATTTTTATGTCTGGTAACTCAGAACTCGGTCCTTCAATAACGTTATTTGGTAAATCATCTTTATTTCCTATTCGATTTCATGAAAATAATAACGTTTAGGTTGGAAAATTAAGGAATGAAAAAACCGAAAACCAACTTTTATAACGTTTTCGCATTGGTGTTGGTGATATTTTTATAAAAGAGAATTATTGTCAAAACAATGATCACATTATATTCTCACATACTTAACCGACATGTGTTAAACACACAAACTAAAAATAAATTTCAAGTTTAAACGTAACATTAAGATTTTTATCATAAATTTTAAGTTTAGTCAGAAAAACTGTTAAAGGCATAGATTACAGACCTTTATTACATGATCTTAATCTAAATTTTGCCCAACTGTTATACTCGTAGCTTGATATTTTTAATTTGTCTACTAATAAGCTTTGGTCGCAACTTCATTCTGCAATACGTATTCATTTCATTCTTTCGAGAAAGGTACAATGTATTTTTGTTTGTCCACCTGATGAATAAACACATTTATAATTTAAAAAGTAATAAATGTTTTTACTCGCGTGTGTATTTCCCGGATGTCGACTAGTTTCAATCCGTGCCTTACACCAACACGGAAGGTCGCTATGCCCCTTGATAAAGGTACCCTGTCCGGTCCGAAATTAGTCACACATTCTCGAAATAAACACCTGAGTATCACCGTTTTTCTTTTATAAATAATTACACCAGTCACAAACGTTATTGTTTCAGTATTTTATCAATCTCGCAGGAAAAACACTTTTAGAAAGTCAGGTGACTTTCAATGTACGGCAGTTCAGGGTAATATTATTGCTTTCAGGGTATTCCCTTCAGGACTTAATGACCACATAAACAGATAACAAATAAATTTATATGTGATAAATACATACCATAACTAAGGATTTTATTTCATTGTTAATAGGAGACATTAAAGCAATATTCATCCTCTAGATGTCAGTATAGTGTTTATTTTAAAAATAAATTCATATTTAAAACAAATGTGACAATTGGAATGTTGGGAGTATTTTTAAATCAATGTCACGACACGAAATAGTTTATGATAAATATAAATTGTAGGTAAGTAGGGTTGACATTATCGAAGTAGGCAGTTTTGTTTTCAATCGCTCTTTTTTTGTTAAGATTCGAAGAAAAAAGTACTTTTATTTTCGTATTTAATTCTTCGCCTGTTTGTGGCGAAGTAGGTCTTATCATGGTTTTAACCTTTAATAACGTCAATCATATTAGTTTTTCCTAATACTTAAATCGAAAATGCTGTCATTTCTATAGAAAATAATCGTCTCGTTATTCGTGACATTTGTGTGACGGTACACAGCTGGCCCATATATTTTTGACATCATCCGAAAATGTGTTTTGTTTTTCTTATGAACTAATGTGACGGCATACTAACTTGATTGTCATCAGTATTTGTGTTTTCTCCCCCATTATTAAAAATCTATACAAATAAATAAAATTGGAGTGTCTGTTTGTAACTTAAACTTTAGATACACCCTTTGGATACTTTCTTTCTATATCTTACAATCTATTAGATATTGATAACTAGCTATTCTCCGCGGCTCCGCACGCGCATATCGGTTATCGCGGTAAAGAGTAGCCTACCATCTTCAAGAATCAAAGTATCTGCATGTCAAATTTCATTGAGACCAGTGCTGTGGTTCAACCGAGAAAACGTAACAGACAGACAGAGTATGGGTGTTAATTCTACGTAGTCTACTAGACTACGGGTCCGTATCGAATATTGATGGGTCATGTGAACCACCAGGAGACTTTTTTAGAAAGATACAGGGGCATAAAACAATAACATTCAGTACTATGCTGTCACTTGGAAGCTGTCCAACTGAGTATAGGTGAAGGGGAGGGAGTAGTAACCGTCGATTTTTCTCCCTTGTCACATAATTTTTGTACGTCGTTGCGGGATAATGGATTAGAAGAGATATTGAAATTGAATGGGACCTATATTCAGTTGGACAGCTTCCAAGTGACAGCATAGTGCTGAATGTTATTGTTTTATGCCCCTGTATCTTTCTAAAAAAGTCTACTGGTGGTTCACATGACCCATCAATTTTCGATACGGGCCCGTAGTCTATACCGTACAGTGGAGTAGTAAAACAACTTTGGTAAACGTTCCTAGGTTTCTTTTTTAACTTTGTCAACATTTTTTTACGGCCAAGTAAAAACGCAACACTACTTATATGTTCCTAGGAACTAGACAAAGATAATATGGCTAAATACACACGTACGCACATATAAGGTACTAGATAAACTCGCCTATATCTTTTGCCAACGAAATTCTACGCCGATAACACGCTAGCTAAATAATAAAATGTTGCCAGGTGACAAAAAGATTTACTTAGCCAATCTGATTAGTTGAATAAACCTTTTATGTCAACAGCTCTGTACACCTATCGACTAAAATTACATAAGTGATAAGACCCGCTAGACAGTTTGGCGATAAAGCTTATTTCATTTTGAGCTTTATCTTGTTTGATATCGATTTTATTTACTCGAATTCTATTTAGTTTACTGTATTTAGGTTACGGTGGATTTATTGAATCTCAATACAGATTTCTATAATTGTGTCATAAGATGTGTTACGTCAACGATTTTTTTTACATTGATGACTTACACAACAAATTAAAAAAATTGAGACCAATAGTAACGTTCAAATTTTTAGTTAAAATGGGTTGTATTGTGATTTGTTTGGTTAGCTGTCTAAAAACGCATCTCGCTTTAATTGCCTCTCAGTTATAACTCAAGACCTTCGTCTTTTAATTAAACCTATGTCAATTTCATCAATTTCTGATCGTTCGTAAAATATATCATGAAGGGATTTGCATGTAATAGAATAAAAAACTTTCTTTAGTAAATGTAAAAAAAAAACCACAGATAATGATAACTTTATCAACCGACCCAGCGTTATCTTGTCTTTAGAGGCAACAACCTAATCTTTAGAGGCTGTCAAGATAAAAAAAATGGCACAAATATGAATATATATTGATTAATTCATTACAGAATAAGTTCAATAACCTACACAGTAGTAGAAGATATAGGTACTATTTAGTAAGACTTAAAGTCACGAAAGAATTTAGCAATCAAAATAAATAGTATCTATGTAATATCAGATTTACTTATTAATTGAAAACTTTTTCTAAAAGCCTTTTAGTGGCCATAAATAGTGGTTAATTAGCATCGTAATAATGTTATTCTTCATTTTATTTATTTACACACATAAAAAAGAGCATGTTATTTTTTAGTTTCTAAAAGAGGTTGGACATTTGTCTCGTTTCCCAGTTTAAAATCATACGACTTGAACTGCCTGAAATTTCACCTAAATTAAGAGAGATTTTATAGCCACTAGCTTTTGTTGCCAATTTTCTAAATTTAAATTTTCTATTTTTAAATTTATTAAACACTGGACCAATAAATTATTTCTTTTTAATATTTCAATACTGGCATATAAATACAGCAGTATATTTAAATGTAACGTGACGATCAAAGGGCCTTGTTCTAGAATTAGTTATGGGCCCCTCGCATTCTCTTCAGTTGAAGTTGAAACTTTGCATTTGCGACCTTGGAAAGGGATCGGCGTGTCATACATACATTAATTATTTAAAGTTGGCTATCCATTTTAAATTAATATTAAATTCTTTTTTTTATCTAATCTTATTATTCCTTTATATCAATTGCATCCTAGAAAAACATTATATATATAAGTTACAAAACGTTCTCGGTCTGTTAGTTGTGTAGACACACTATGTTTGTCTAAATAACTATTATAACACTTGATAAATAACTAATAGAAAATGATAACATACGATAGTGATTTTATTAGTTGAACTAAAAATACCTATAGATATACGATTGCAACACACATTTTAATATGCTGCCTTGCCTTTGTATGATCTACAAATATTTGTTTCGGAGTTTGGGTGTTTTCTATGTATAATATGTATGTATTTACAAAAAAAAAGTATATATGTATTTATATCATTTGTCTAGTACCCATAACATAAGCTCTGCTTAGCTTGGGACTAGATGGCGTTGTGTGTATTTGTCTATTTACGAGAACATTTTTATTTCCCTCTACGCATTATTAAGGAAATGCAAAAAAAAAAAATTGTGTTTCAGAGAAATACCAGCTGTTATTCTCATTAAACTGTATCGTAAAGATCCCAAATTAATATAAAACCTTTATTTTACGAGTATCCAGACAAATACATTCCATTACAAAAAAAAAGTATTTAAGTATTTATATCAGTTGTCTATTACCCATAACACAAGCTCTGCTTAGCTAGGGACTAGATGGCGTTGTGTGTTAGATGTCTGGAATATTTATTTATTTATTTAGTTATCAAGTACTAAGGTGCAAGTAGACCTTAGAAAGCTTTAGATGGCAGTTTGAAAGTTGTTAAAATCACTTCAAATATCACTGCATTTACTATATTATATATCGAGTGTAGACAACGAATTACTGTTACATCTCTCCTGCACCAATACGTACCTATTTAGAATTTCAAATACGTATTCAAATTAATTCCACGTTGTCAAACTGGTTTAAACCGGTTAGAATTACATGAACTGTTCAAACTTGGAACCTACCAAATATTCAACCAAATAAACATTTGTTTCGACCAGTCAGCCCTGGCGCCCTAGTGATGAGATTAAACAACTTGCGTAATCGACTAAATTACTACTACCGATTGTAATGGAGTAGGTAGTTATTAAAGAATTAGAACAACGTTCTATAATTATCTGTTCAATGTTGCTATGATTTTGTTTTTTATATTTTCTTGATGATTTAAATGCTCAAAAATATTTTTTTTTAAAGCTATAAATTGTATCAATGTTTCTTTTGTCAAATTTTAAGTTGATAAAAAAGTTTAGTTTACTTTATGAATAATTTCAAATTTGGAAGCAAAGAGAAACCATTATTTCTTTATTCGAGATATTTATCGTAACAAAATGGTAGATTAGAGCCAAAAAATAGTTTTTTTTTAAGTATGAACTCTATGAGCAGGTCAATAACACTGATTAGTTTGTTTATTTCAAAAGAGACATTTTGAGGCAAACTAATTCTCCCGAATAAACTCTTACGTGCGAATTTGCAATAACGTTTTCATAAAAACAAAATTGATGCAATCCACGATCTACTTTTTTAATGGACCGTTAAATTGTGCTTTCTTTATTTTCAGTGTTAGCATAAACATCTTGGCTTGTTTTCGGGCGATGAACTCATAAAACTATTACAGTTTCCGTTTTAATGTTAAAAAAAAAACAATTTAGTCGTTGCAAGTGATTTAAAAAAAATTGCTGCTAAGTTCATGGCAATGTAAATTATGCTGACGGTGAAATTTTAAAGTTCTTTTGTTTATATGGCCAACATGTTTTGGTCTTAAAGTTGAGGGTCGGTTTTTTTTTAATTTACTACAAAATATTTAGGTAAATAGTTACATAAGTTCTTTTGTGTAAAACGATATATCCATGAGATGTTTTTAATGTGTTTATATCCCAGTAATATCGTGATATCTATGTATAAATGCGATACGTCACAGTTTTTTTAATTAAGTTAATATAAAAATTGTTCAATAAGTTCTTAATTATTAATAATTTTAACAAATTTTTGACAAAAGGAATCTTCGTTCGTTTTGAAAAACCAGAAATATGTCCACCCCTAATTCTAACCATCAGGTGTCAATCTAAAAATCACCAGCAATCAATGTTAACGTTTGTCTTCCAATTGCTCAAATATAAATAGTAATAAGTATTACCAATTAATATATGCAAAACCAATCGCAGCGATGTAATTATTGCATATGAACGTTCGAGTAGAATTTTAAACACGACGATAGATAATCCGTTTGGTCAGTCGTATTATTCAAGGTTTACCGTCTTTATGGCCGTTTAATTTCAACGCGCATATCATTTGCTTACTGATGGCTGATTAAAATTAACACATAAAGATATGTATTCAGCTTATTTCAAAAATATTATTATGTTATTAAGTGGGTGACATGTAGTGAATATAAAAAAAATATTATACCAAGTTACAATAACGGTTAGTATTGGATTCTACATGATATCATTTTATTTTTAACTAGCTGACGTTTGCGTCTTCTATTGCCCGTAGCGTGAAAATTTTCACCCCGTTTTTGAAACACTCTTTATTGGTGCTTCGCTCCTATTAGTATTAGCGTGATGATACGTAGCCTGTAGCCTTCCTCGATAAATGGACTATCCAACACTGAAAGAATTTTTCAAATCTGAACAGCGGTTCCTCAAATTAGCGCGTTCAAACAAACAAACTCTTCAGTTTTATTATTAGTATAGATATAGAGTATAGATTGGCAAGCCGTTTACACCTTAGTATGTTTATATGCCTGCCTTGGTGGCGCGAGTGGTAGCGTAAGCGACTGCTGTGCTTGAGGTATCGGGTTCGATTCCCGGGTCGGACCAAATGTTTGTATGATCTGCAAATATTTGTTTCGAAGTTTGGGTGTTTTCTATGTATAATATGTATGTATTTACAAAAAAAAAGTATATAAGTATTTATATCAGTTGTCTAGTACCCATAACACAAGCTCTGCTTAGCTTGGGACTAGATGGCATTGTGTGTAAGATGTCCGGCATATTTATAGATTGTTCTACCATGCATACAAATGCATGGTTAGTTTGAGCATATCTTCATGATTATTGTCTAGATATGGAATGAAGAGCCAATGACGTAACACTTTTATGTACTTTCGGTAGTCGGGTACGTAAACTAGTCGATTAGTACGAGTATTAGTATTTAGTAGCTCTCGGTGAACACGAACATCTTTGATAATGATGTCATACGCTAATTTTAACGGTTTTTTTTTTTTCTTTTTTTTTTTTTTTATAGAATAATGGGCAAACGAGCAGACGTATCACCTGATGGTAAGCGATTACCGCCGCCCATGGACACCCGCAACACCAAAGGCGTCACAAGTGCGTTGCCGACCTTTAGGGGATGGGAAAGGGGATGAGGGGAGGGGTTAGGGTATGGGCCTCCGGTATCCTCACTCATTCGGTGAAACACAGCGCAAACGCTGTTTCACACCGGTTTTCTGTGAGGCCGTGGTATCACTCCGGTCGAGCCGACCCATTCATGGCGAAGCATAGCTCTCCCACGGTAAAAAGTTCAAAAAAGAAGAAGGTTATCAATTCGACTGTTTTTTTTTATGTTTGTTACCTCATGACTTTCGACTGGGTGAACCGATTTTGATGATTATTTTTTTATTTGGAAGCTGGTGCTTCCCGTGTGGTCCAATTTAAATTTGGTCTAGTTCTTGAAGTCGGTTGTCATTTTGTTAAAATTTATTATTATTATTTAAAATCTTTTGAAAAAATATCGCAGAGAAGTTTGAGGGTAGCTAAGCTATTCATTACTATATTGATCTAAACAAATAAATAAAATTGAAGTGTCTATTTGTCATTTCAAACTAACAGCTTTTCACTAAATGCAAGTTCATACGAAATTTACATAAAAAAAATGTTTATCCGTCTGTCTGTTTATTCCAGTTAATCTCTGGAACTGCTGGACCGATTTTGACGAGACTTTCATTGGTATGTAGCTGATGATATAAGGAGTAACTTAGGCTACCTTTTTTTGAACCAGCAACGCCCCACAGTGTTGCCCGCCCTACCTAAAGAGGTCTGAACTCACTGCTATAAGAATAAAAAAACAATATTACCACAAAAACTACCAAGCAGCGGTCTAGAAAATTACTGGTTACTATCCATTGAAAAATAAAAAACTGAATTCATCGGCATCTGTTACAAATAACATAGTATGTTTTCTATAATAAAACAATACACTATTATTATTTTAAATAAGATAGAAATTGCCAATAGTTATGTGGCGACCTCCACATACAACATAACATACTACAGCGCCATCTACCGAAGTTACACTGAACTACGGAGTAACGTACCATACGAAGAAACTGCCAATCCTGAATCGTGCAATAGAAGTTCTCGCGCCGATTATCATAAGTACAACATCCCAACATTAACTGTTGGGCAGTGGCCCGCCAGACATGATCACCGCGAAGGATCCTCCCTTTGTGTTTGTGGGACATGACACCCGTTCCCACACAGTTACATTTATCTTTACTAATAATAAAGCTGAAGAGTTTGTTTGTTCGTTTGAACGCGCTAATCTCAGAAACCGCTGGTCCGATTTAAAAATTCTTTCAGGGTTGGATAGTCCATTTATCGAGGAAGGCTATATATCATCACGCTACTACTAATAGGAGCGGAGCACCAATGAAAAAAGTTTCAAAAACGGGGGAAAATTTTCACACTACGGACAATATAAGTCGCAAACGAGGTTGCGTGGGTCAGCTAGTTTGTTATATAAGTCACCCGAGTGGAGAGTTCTTATTGGCCCTGCTGGTAGTTTGTGGGTCGCGGTTCCATGTGGCATGTAATCTACTGGCTCAGTTCCTTATTAAGGTCGCGGTCAGAGGTCAACATAGTTCTGTTCGAGTGCGAAAATCTAATAATATCAAATAGATACGATCAATTGGCAATTTGAGAACTATGATATAGTACATATAACAGATAGTGACTTTAATTTTATTGTAATTCGAAGATTAATTAAGAACCACAGCATCGTTGCTTACGCGTATCAATAATAAAGTATTTTCTTTTCAATAATGGCAACTTTTGTGAATATTATGACAGATTAAAACAAATGTCAATAGACGAGTAAAGTGTTTAATTAAACCAGATTAAATAAAGTCGCAAAATTGCCTTTAATTATTTGCAAAAAAACGATTACACAAAAATAAAATGTTATTTACGTACATGAAATAAACAAGTTTATCTGATTCGTTTATGTAACATGTAATAACATGTTATTTGTCTAGACAAACAATCGTTTTGAGTCTGTGATAACACGAATGAGACGATAAAGATATTATGAAATAAAGTACGTACTATGAACACATTTATCGACAGCATTTCTAGAATAATGTTATTCATCCTTATACACAGAGTCATTGGTTGAAAATACTGACAAACATACACCCTATCCCCAAAGGGATAACCAGCGATATAGTTAACCCTCCATTTTTTCCCAAAACAGAATAAGTCTACAAAATCCTATACCTAAATATTATATACTAGAGGGAGACAAACTTCTTAGCACTCCATGGATTCACCGTGCGGGTGCCGGGTCTATCATGTGGCAGAGGGAGGAACTCAGAGCAGTTCCCAGGACTTGCGACCTAGGTGTAGGTTTAAGGAGGCCCCCTTTGAGATGCGCATCAACGCTCACCTTCACTGCTCGAGTTTCCCGCCCTACCTAGCCAAATTTGGTAGGAACCTGTTAGTGAAGGCTTGGATATTCGTTCTAAAATAGAACTTACTGCAGATCTCGACAGGCCAAAGTCTTTCAGAAGGTTATAGAGAGATTAAGCTGGTATACCTCTCGCTCCTACTTCTACCGCGTATAAATTAACCACACGACTAATATTATAAACGCAAAAGTTTGTAAGTATGGATGGATGGATGGATGGATGGATGGATGTTTGTTACTCTTTCACGCAAAAACTACTAAATGGATTTTGATAAAACTTTACAATAATATAGCTTATATATCAGAATAACACATAGGCTACAATTTATAAAGATACCTATAGCTTCGCCTCGCAACGTTGCCTGCGGTTGTTGTCGTACCGCGGGTAGCACCACGGGGTTCAGCTTGTAAATAATACTTATCTATAAATGTTCAACTCAGGAATGATAAGTTTACTCAAAGTTACATGATTACTATTAAACATGTAAAACCTGGGTCTTAAAAGCGAAATCCACAACAAAATTGCATCATTTTATAGCATGTATGTATAATAAAGTTTGGTGATCTGTGCCCGTCTGTCCGAACCATATTCAAATTTAGGTTTACTTAGTGAACGCTCATTACGATATAGAAACAGGCCCATTGTGTACATATTTAATAAGGCAACACGTTCCCCATACGGATTGTAATTTAATTCACGGTATAACCCGACTGAGTGAAGATGGTTACAGAAATAAGCTCGGTTTGAAATTTTAAATATGACAATTTATATTCTATGCGTACTCTTTAATCCTTAGTGATATTCTAAATATGTACTATATAAATCTATCTAATACTTTTAAACGAGCTATTCTTGTAACAACAATTTTCATTAAATTGCTATTGAATTTCAGGTGCGATGAATCGATCTAGCTAGGATTCATTTTAAAAAAATTAACGAGCAAAGCAATTAACATTATTATGTATACTTCAAATCTTAAGCGGGTTTAGGTCACAGATATCACAGATTAATAGTAAAACGCTTCGTAAAAGGTAAAAGGAGGATTATTGGAGGAGATTATATATTATATCAGAGCCTATTTATGTCTTTTAATAAAATAAATAAATATTTCGGACATCTTTACACACAACGCCATCTAGTCCCAAGCTAAACAGAGCTTGTGTATAAATACATATATACTTTTTTTTTGTAAATACATACATACTATACATAGAAAACACCCAAACTCCGTGTTATGGGTATTAGACAACTGATATAAATACATATATAATTTTTTTTGTAAATACATACATATTATACTGCACCACCGAGGCAGTTGATGTCAAAGTCTACCTTTATTGCGATGCATATTCAATTATTATTCGTGAATAAAGCAAACCGAAATATATCCTTAAATTTATAAAATTGGCAACATTTGCTAATTAATGTGTCAAATGTGTGTAGGTTTCAATGTCAGTTTGTCAAATAAACGTCAGGTTGTCATAAATCACCAAAACAATAAAATACTTTGAGAAGGATTTTGATAAATAAAAAGGCCTATTATAATTTTAATTTAGTTTTAGTAAGATTTATGTAGGGTTATTTATAGTCGCCCAACTTATACAAAAAAATACAGTTCATTTATGAGATATTATTTTATTATAAACTAGCTGAGCCCCGCGATGTTACCTGCGATTTTTGCTATACTTTTACATTACAACAACCACTACTTCGGGTGAGGCCGTGGGGCAGCACGAGCATTGACAGACCATGCTTGTTATTTATTTATAAAGTACAATACTTGTATAGTATGACCATTGATCAAAATTAAACGAAGGTATGTGAAGTAGTTTTTCAATTTCGATAAATTCGGCTAACACAATAAAATTCTTCATATGCAGCAGCTTTCCCTTTTTTTCCGTGCGGAAATCCTTCTGATCGCACTGAAAACCGCACGCCGTCTCGGGTACTAGATGCTTGGGAACCAGGTGCACCCTAGAAAGGAAAAACCCTGGAACCCCGACGTACCTCGGGCCACCTACGCTTTGTAGATCCTTTGTAGGCACCCCAATGTTCCCGCAACTGTCCTCCAGTTAATACTTTGTCAAAGACTAGCCAATGACAAACGAGAATTTAGGCGTTTACGATTGCAGAGTGAAAAACGCTTGCAACTTGGCTAGGAGGGCGGATCGTAGTACACGACAGTCGCTGATGGCAAAAGAGTGAACATTTAAATATAAACTTTGTCTCATGCGTTGTTAGGTACACGTTACAATGATTACATTGTTTATAATTTATTGACAGTTCATACCCAAGTTACTCGTAAATGTCCAGTAAGCATAGAACCTCTTAGCCTTTGCTTCACAGATAAAGCGAAAGATAGTATCACAAACATGTACCTAATGTTTTATATTCATTTAGTTTTTTATGACTGCCTCGGTGGCGCAGTGGTAGCGTAATGCGACTGCTGTGCAAGTGTTTGTTTAGTCTGCAAATTTTAGTTTCGGAGTTCGAGTAATGTATGTATTTACAAAACATTTCTTAGTTTGGAACTAGATGGCGTTGTGTGTCTTAAATATTATAAGGTATATCGTAAATTGTACACCTTTTCCTTTTATAAGTGGGTTAAAAATTTTCCAGTATCACAGTTCCACAATACACTAACAGCAGTAATAGTTGATCATTTAGTAAAAACGACAAGCAGACAGTTATCTGTCCGCCACATGGCACGCGCAGACGACTATTAACCTCGATATGATACAGGGCCAATAAACAGAGATATGGTTGCAGACCCGCTTACTACTACAGTTTGTCAACGTTAACATCGTGATATAGAATTGTACAATTATGATGCAAATGTTGTCGGTACTCGCAATTTGAAAGCTACGGATGCAAATAAATGATCAAGCCTCAAGTTGCTTAAGCAAAGCAAATAGTTATTTAACTTTATCTTCGCTTCCGCTGTCTTTTCTCTTAAATCTTTTAAAGTACTTAACGGATTTTAATGCAGTTTTCAGCAATAGATAGAATGATTCAAGATAAAGGTTTATATCATAAAGAAATCCGAGAACTTTCGTTCGAAGCCGCGCCGGGTCGCTTATGAACGGACTTATGATATTAAAGAATATTTGTTTGGTAACAATTTGTTTAATTTTTTCGTAATTAAACGTTTTTTACCCGACTGCGAGGAAGAAGAGTTATGGTTTTCGAATGTATGTATGTATGTATATTTCTTTAGCACGCCCTAGAGCCTAAACGGTATGTCGTATTTTTTGTGAGTGGTGTCAATAAGTTTTACGAATATGGAATGATTGCAGTCGATTTTTTTTTTAATAATTCATTACTTGTTTATTAAATGACTTGATCAGTGGAAAGTTGGGGCAGACAGCGCGTGATACAAGATGATAATGACGCGTAAGCAGCTGTAATGTCGAACAGCGCCTTCCCGATTGAAAGTCGAATATCGGTAATATCACGTCGTGCACACAGCAAGATGATGGCGGGAATGCGAGCAAGCGGTGTGTGTGTGTGGGTGTGGGTGCGTGGGTGTGTGGGTGTGTGTGTGTGTGTGTGTGTGTGTGTGTGTGTGTGTGTGTGTGTGTGTGTGTGTGTGTGTGTGTGTGTGTGGGTGTGTGGGTGTGTGTGTGTGTGTGTGTTTGTGTGTGTGTGTTTGTGTGTGGGTGTGCAACTTGTTGTTTCTTGTTCTATAAGTATTCGTTTAAGTTGTCAAACAGCGGAGCGGGAGTTCCACACGCCTGATGGAAAGTCACATGGATAATCATTTACGAAAAAAGCCAACGAAAATATCAAAAAGATAATCGGAATTGTAGAACGACACGTTTTTCGATATCCAATCTCAATAGGTATATATCTAGTCGAAATATTTACGATTGCTATTAAAATTTATTGTTACTTATTTTAATATACGGCGTACCCCATTGTTCCCATTGGCTAAAAAATCTTAAGCAACCGTATATCGACAATATAGAGTCACTTTTTGGTATATTAATGTCGTTCCGTTACGCTATCTGGCAGACTCAACTATTAATAATGTGTGGTTGTAGATATTTTATCATCAGAGTCAGAAATAGCGATTATAGATGGCACTTACGAACGGCACAAAATCTGTAATGTTAAAGGTAAACGAGTTCCTATGTAACTTAACAA
Source organism: Spilarctia lutea (assembly GCA_916048165.1). Lineage (NCBI taxonomy): Eukaryota > Metazoa > Arthropoda > Insecta > Lepidoptera > Erebidae > Spilarctia > Spilarctia lutea. The sequence goes on from OU696480.1 coordinate 2,929,904, forward strand.
ATTATCGAATTAGATATAAGATAGGTAGTTGGAAATAACAAAAGTAAACAAACACGACTAACGACGCTCGGCGGCCGCGTGCGAGAGATGTCGAAACGAAACGAATGAAAATAAACTGACCATAAATAACATCTTTTTTATTTTTCCGCGTTCTAGGGTTGGCTTCGGAATACTTTTGTCTATTCTCAGACATTAAAAAAAAAAGGTTTGCTTCTTTTTGGATTGATTAATGGCAGTGAGACACCATAATATTCTATACAAATAATCTATTTTTCGTAATATCAAATTAACAGCTTTTTATTTAATGCATATGGAAGTACTTACGGTATTTACATAAAAAACTATTTTTGTCTGTTTGTGTCTCTTTGTTCCGGGTAATCTCTAGAAAGGCTGGATTGATTTAGACGGGAGTTTCTCTGGCAGATATCTGATTATAAAAAAAGTAACTTGGCTGCTTTTTGGCGTTGCTCGTGGTTGTTATTGTATCGCGGGTAACACCGCGGGGCTTGGCTAGTAGAATTTAAAGATATATTGCTAATGTGGATGCTGTTCATATAGGGAGATTTAGAGTTTTGTTAAAGATATATACTGCAGATTATATATATTATACAATATTTAAAAAAAAAACATGAAACAAAAACTCCCTGCCTAGTAACACTAGAAAAACGTAAAATAAACTAGTTTCAATTTGACTGCCTAAAATTGTTTGAGGTCGGTGAATTATAAATTTTCAAAATATAATATCTTTCTGTGCTTAATTTCCGCAACTTTTCGTAACAAAAATCCTAATGAATTTCCTAGTTTATAATAATAACATGATGAAAATATAAACAATGATTTACGAGTATATCGGGAACTCATCAACAGGCATCCCTGTTGGCACGGCTAGCGTTCGAAAATATTCTTAAACAATATCATCGAGGTCGTTGAACTGTTTATCGCTACATTTGCATGTACCTACATTTAGTTGGCGTCAATTTATTTAATATTTTATAAAACAATGGCGCGAAGCGTTGGCGGGTTAGTTATTACCAACATAATAGTCGTAAATTAAGATTTTAATGTCATTAAGAGAAATGTTAAAGAAATGTATTTCATTATAAATATGAGATAACCATTTTGTTTTATGGGTAAAAAAAATAATAGCAACATAAAGTTTTGTTTAAAATTTTGATAAAATAAAAAATGGAGTAAGCGTGTTTACCTCAGGAATTACGAGTATCAACGGTATTTATGAAAATCTTTTTGCAATTGATAAATACAATCTTTGAGAACAGTGTTATGCTATTGAAGGTCCAACAAGTCCCTTTGGAACGATGTAGTGACTGCAGAAATGCGAACTACCGATAACGGTTTGTAATATTATAATAATAATAATATTGCAAAACGTTAATAAATGCGTGGATTTACAAAATAAATGAGTATAATAATTTGAAGACATCGCTACTATTAATAGTTACTTTGAATATATTTGCCTGTGGCATTAAGTCCGCCTTGTGCAACATGTTTGCAGGAAGTTTTAATAAATAAATAAATAAATATTTAGTATTATGTGACTTTTTTATCATATCCTGATTAAATTTTCTAAGAATACTACATGAAAATGTTATGTATTTATGTTTGTGACTGCTTCTGTGGCGCAGTGGTAGCGTATGCGACTGCTTTGTTTGGGTCTCAGGTTGAAATCCTGGGTCGGACTAAGTATTTGTGTGATCTACAAATATTTGTTTCGGAGTTTGGTTGTTTTCTATGTATAATATGTATGTATTTACAAAAAAAACAGTATATATGTATTTATATCAGTTGTCTAGTACCCATAACACAAGCTCTGCTTAGCTTGGGACTAGATGGCGTTGTGTGTTAGATGTCCGGAATATTTATTTATTTACTTATATTAAATGCACAATGTATTTAAGGTACATAATTGAATAAGGATTAATGTTGTATTGCTTAAAATCGCTTCGTAAATAAGCAATTTTTTGTCTCGTAAAAAGAAAGGAATAAAATGGTTATTGTGGGTTATACCTAAGAGTTAGACATTTACCATCCTTGACTTTTCTGTAGACCTTCTTAAAGTCTACAATACTATAGTAGGTACATTATTTAGTTAGGGTGCAGCCAGCGTTTGTAATGTAAGCGCAAGAAAATGTGCAGCATCACATTATGAACCTCTTAAATTATCAGTGTTTCCCTCCTATATTATGCATGTATAATACATATAAACCATCCTTTTGCATTACTTCTTCTATTAAAGAAACCCGCATCAAAATCCGTGGCGTAGTTTTAAAGATTTAAGCATTTATAGGGACAGACAGGCAGCCGAAACGACATTGTTTTATACTATGTAGTGATGTGAGTTAATTATAAATAATGCTCTAATTTCTGAAATGGCTGCGTTTTATTTTAACACACGCATTCTAAGTCGCACATAAAAAATGCACAGATAAGGAATTTTATCAGCGAAATAAATGATAGTCAGAAGTATTAGTTGACGAGGAATATTCTTGCAGGATCGTCTTTTGTTTTGTCGCAAGACGGTCCCCATTTCATGTCATCCATATTTTATATATATTTTATCCTTAATTTCATCACGACGAAGACTTGAAGACGCGAAGACTTAGAATTCAAGACTATAAATACTTGACATTAGCAGAAATAGCATTTCATGAAAAGAAGAACATTTTTGACAAAATTATTTTTTTTTTATGTCGTCATTATTTCAACGTTTACCTACATACATTTGTTAACCTACTTATGAGACAAATAGATAATAATACAATAGCATACAACAGTACACAACACATTCACTTATCGCAAAGATTACCTAAAAACATGATAGATCTGAATCGCATTTAATCAGTTGTAAACATTGTTCTTTATTGAAATACACATTTTATATGCGCTTAAAATGAAAACTGCAAAAGGTATAATTTATTTATTAATAGTTTACAAGCTTTTGCGTATTTAACAAATACCTAGGTTTACACCTTCCTCTTCAATTAGATGATTTAAATGATAAATTGCCTGCCACTCATATGTGAAAATAATTTTATTCCAGAGTAAAAATATTATCTTTATCTTGCAAAAATCATATTTATGTGCTTAAACAACTTTTTATAGATTAGGTACATATTTTATTTAATAATACCATAGACAATACTACAAAACATATGGCCCGAAAAACCAAACAGTTCGTCTATGGTTCTAAAATAAAAACGCGGTAACAATCACTGTCACAAAATCTTCGACTCATAGCAGTTAATATTTGAACATCCAATTTTATATCAACGCCTACATACTCGTACTGTGCCGAGTGGTATTAAAATCAAGCCGATAATATGTTAGACAAGCCAGTGAACGTGCGTAACGTGATGTTGTTTTTGAATATTAATTTTATTGACGAGATTTACTGGTGTTATCGAGATTTTATTTTTATTGAGCATGACTTATTTATATAGTTTGTAACCCCCGACGCAAAAAGAGAAGTGTTATAAGTTTGATGTCGATGTTTGTCTGTGGCATCGTAGCTCTCAAACGGATGGACCATTTTAGATGAGGTTTTTTTTTCATTTGAAATCTAGTTTCCTTGTGGTTCTTACCTATGTTCGGTTAATATCGGTCCTGCAGTGTGAGTGAAGTGGCTGCCAGCAGATGGAAGCGGACTGCCCAAGACCGGTAGTTGGAGATCTACGTTCAGTAGTGGCAAATGGTCAAAATGAAGTGTAAGAGTATCAGCTCTTTTAGAAAATGACGTAAGGCATTTTTGGCGTATGATTACTCGATTAAGTGCTAGCGTAGGGTTTTTAAAAATTTTAATTTTAGCTTGTGTATTACACACCGCAGTGAAACAATTAATCTTTTCTGCATGCCGTTAATTTAACAATCGATTATATCAATTGATATACATATTTGATTCTGATATAAATATTCCTTTATTAATTAAATTATTTACGGTATAAGAGTAAAGGACGACTTAAGAAAAAATGGATGGACTATGAGAAATAGAATATATCCATGAAGGGAGTAAGCTGCTGCAATGATTTTTATTTTTTATTTATTAATCTTAGGGAAACTTACAGCAATACACTTAACATAGATTATAAAAGTAGCAACAACACGCCATTAACAAGTCTCCACAGATAGAAGCTAAATATATATAAAAAAAGAAGAGATCCCTTATACTAAAGTGATAACAAATTACATATATATTATATATATATATATATATATATATATATATATATATATATATATATATATATATATTACCTGCCATATATAAAAGAATGAAATACGAACATTCATTTCACCAACTCTTAATAAAGATGGGAAAAGTGTGGGGAAGTGATAATGCCTATATTTGATTAATCTTTACTAATAATAAAGCTGAAGAGTTAGTTTGTTTGTTTGAAAAATTCTTTCAGTGTTGGATAGTCTATTTATTGAGGAAGGCTCTAGGTTATATATCATCACGCTACTACTAATAGGAGCGGAGCACTAATGAAGAATGTTTCAAAAACGAGGAAAAAAATTTCACGCTACGGGCAATATAAGACGCAAACGAGGTTGCGTGGGTCAGCTAGTTTGTAAATAAATAAATAAATATTCCGGACATCTAACACACAACGCCATCAAGCCCCAAGCTAAGCAGAGCTTGTGTTATGGGTACTAGACAACCGATATGAATACATATATGCTTTTTTGTATAATATATACATAGAAAACACCCAAACTCCGAAACAAATATTTGCAGATCATACAAACATTTGGTTCGACCCGGGAATCGAACCCGAGACCTCAAGCTTAGCATTCGCACACGCTACCACTACGCCACCAAGGCAATAACTATATTATGTACCTAAATAAATCTTAGGAAGTTCACCTTAAACTGCTTTTTACATATGTATATCTAAATAAAACTATTATTTGTATTTATAGTTTGGATGATAATAATATAAAATACGTGGGAGAGCCAAGCTCAGGCACGCACAGAAAACCGGCTCGACAAGACTGATACCACGGCTTCGATTCACAGAAAAGCGGAGTTAAGCAGTTTTCTAATGTATTGCTTTTTATCTAGTGAGAGCGTTTACCGGAGCTGTAAGGTATTATATTTGCTATATTTGTCCCAATAACCTACAAAACAACTTTTTTTTTTTTTTTTTTGTATAGTGGGCAAACGAGCAGACGTATCACCTGATGGTAAGCGATTACCGTCGCCCATGGACACCCGCAACACCAAAGGCGTCACAAGTGCGTTGCCAACCTTTGGGGGATGGGAAGGGGGATGGGGGGAGGGGTTGGGGTATGGGCCTCCGGTATCCTCACTTACTCGGTGAAACACAGCGCAAGCGCTATTTCACACCGGTTTTCTGTGAGGCCGTGGTATCACTCCGGTCGAACCGGCCCATTCATGTCGAAGCGTGGCTCTCCCACTAGTGGGCACCATACTCATTGCGAATGCAAACAATAATACAGCATGGTGACCCAAGCCATGGCGTCTTAGTACACCAACGAAACACGGACAGCACGGACGCTGTCATTTTACGTTGATCTTCTGTTCGAGGCAAGGGTAGTACCGCCCCGGTCGACTCGGCCCAACCGCGGTGAAATCAGCGTGGCACTACTACCTTGATTATTGATAAATGACACCCAGACATAAAAAAACCTCGTCAAATTATATGTCGACTATTTGTTATAAAAACTAATACTGACGAAAATATCGGCTGGATGACTGAAGAAAAACGCAGCTTTTTTATTTATTTAAAACTTATTGTACATGACGTACAGAGGCAGACTTAATACCATGAGGCATTCTCTCCCAATCAACCTTCAGATGATGTAGAAGTATGATGTGGTAGATGCAACGAGCACTACGGCGACGAAACACGCTAATAATAAAAACACACCTTAACACCGTTTTTGTTGTGTGGTAATGATTATTTTATGCACCAACGTATATACAATTATATTTGCAACAAGATTCATGTGAGAAGTAATGAATTGTTGTATTAGCACAAGTGTCGAGTTTAACGATTACATAGAATAATAACGGTTTCTAAGTGCATTGTTACTTGTTTATCCATGTGTACATATTGTGTTTTAGCGTTATATAGGATCATATCGACGATCATTTAGTGTCTTGTCATATCATAACATTTCTTTATCATTTTCTATAAATTGACAGTTTTTTTCTCTCTCTTTCCCAACGAGGATCTTGCGTAAACTAGGATGATTGATTTTGTATGCGTTTGGGAGATTTTGACAAATATATTTATAAGAACCAAGTATAATTTTGCTTAAGACTTCTTTTTAGTGTCTATGGTTTGTACTTATACATTACTAACTTTTGACAAAAAGGGTCTTGACAGACAGGCAAACGGACAACGAAGTGGCGCTTATAGAAATAACCGTTTCATTTTTTCCTTTTGAGGTACAGAACCCTAAAAATAATAAGTAACGTACAATGGCTCGTTTGCATCTTAATAATATTATTATTCACGCGGTTACTGTAACGCAACCATGCATGAATATTGAAACTAATTGTGTAATATTTGTTATCAGCGGTCCCGCCATTACAAACAATAGCTGTTGTAATAAGTACATATTACAATACAATTTCCAAATTCAAAAACTAAATTTACTAGAAGTATAATAATATCACCTAACTAGAAGTTTATTAATCACAATAAATGAAAATGGAAAATGTATTTCAGACACTCGTTTATTAGCAGATACATTTCTAACGAAAATATTGACAAGTAGTATTAGCCAATGACTCACGAGAATTTAGGCGTTGAAGATTGCAGAAAGAAGAACGATCGCAACTTGGCTAACAGGGCTGGTGAGACTTGTTATGACTGCAATTATTAAATATATCTAGCTGATAGTAATTGAGACAGTAAAATAAATATCTTCTAATGATGCACCGAGTCAAAATCCAATAAGAAAAGTTTAAAAACCATTATCCAACTACGTAAGATCTTTTGATACTTATATAGCCTACACCTGGGCCATTATGAATCAATTGACACCGTTAAATCGTTTCAGTCATTTAGACGTTGCATTGGAACACACAAACATACATAGACTGCCAATAATATTATCCTTACTTTTGGCTTCGCTGCGGCGCCGTAGTCATGTAATATGCAGTTGGGTTCTTTATTATTACAACATCGGAGATCAATTCCTATCTGATAGTCTCATCGTTATATTCGTGACAAAAACACTGAAGCGAAGCAGCGAGACTAGGTAAGGTCGAATTGGCGTCGAAGAAGCTTGGTGTGCTCAACAGATCGAGACAGTATTTCACTCCGGCCTAACGCTTTTTGCTTTATAAGGCGCAGGTTCGGCCTCACATGGAATACTATACCCATCTTTGGGCGGGGGCACTCCAATACCAGCTCCTCCCTCTGGAACGCATTCAATGGAGAGCGACTTGAATTCGGCTAGACTCTCTGGCACTGCGTAGAGATGTGGCATCGCTGTGCACCTTCTACCGCATTTACTATGGGTTGTGTTTAGAGGAATTGTTCGGACTGATCCCTGCCTGCTTTTTTCCGCCATCGTCTTACGCGACAGAAGTTTCATCCCCATCATCTAGATGGTTGGCAGTCCACAACTGTGCGCTTTCCAGAAACTTTCTGCCTCGCACAACAAAACTGTGGAATAAACTGTCGCCTGCGGTATGCCCAGGCCAATACGACTTTCAAGAAAAGAGCGAACTCCTTAAAAGACCGTCAACGCACTTGTGACGCCTCTGGTGTTGCGGGTGTCCATGAGCGGCGGTAAATGCTTATGCAAGCGATACGTCTGCTCGTTTGCCTCCTATTCTATAAAAAAGACAGTACAAGCTTAAACTTAACTTATTAACTGTGCGAAACAGAACAGACATTGTCCCTTTTAACATAAAGATTTTATTACGCTTATTATTATTGTATTTTATTATTTACATTATTATACTAATTATTTGACTGCCTCGGTGGCCCAGTGGTAGTAAATGCGACTGCTGTGCTTGAGGTTACGGGTTCAAATCCTGGGTCGGACCAAGTGTTTGTGTAATCTACAAATATTTGTTTCGGAGTTTGGGTGTTTTCTATGTATAATATGTATGTATTTACAAAAAAAAAAAGTATATATGTATTCATATCAGTTGTCTAGTACTCATAACACAAGCTCTGCTTAGCTTGGGACTAGATGGCGTTGTGTGTTAGATGTCCGAAATATTTATTTATTATTACAATTCTATTTCCTCATTATTATCGATTTTGGCGCAAATTCTTCCTTATTATATTTATTGTTTTCATTAATGACACGAAGAGATTCCACGTGGTTTTTAGAGTCCATTATCACGATATTTTTTTCCTCATCTGAATACAAAATCTTGGTATACTGCTTGTCAATCTCACATTTACTACCGTGACACATAGTTATGTTAGATTCTCATCGGAATTTATCTATCGTATTTTTGCAATAATTTCACGTCACAGCTGTTCGCATTTAGAATCAACTACGCAGAATAATAACATTTCACTGCGAAAAGAAGTCTGGTAAAAATGGTATAGTATGGGGTACCGGTACCGGTTTTCTCACAGAAAACCGGTGTGAAATAGCGCTTGCGCTGTGTTTCACCGAGTGAGTGAGGATACCAGAGGCCTGTGGCGACCTCCACATACAGCGCCATCTACCGAAGATACACTGAACTACAAAGTAACGCACTGTACCTACAAACTACACTACGCGGAGTAACTACCAATCCTGAATCACGCAAATAAAGCTCTCGCGCCGATTATCATATATACAACATCCCAACATCAACTGTTGGGTAGTAGCCCGCCAGGCATGATCACCTCGCCTGGTCGGAGGATCCTCCCTTTGTGTTGGGTGGAACATGATACCCGTTCCCCCACAGGCCTATACCCCAACCCGTCCCCCCATCCTACTCCCCTTCCCCAAAGGCCGGCAACGCACTTGTGACGCCTCTGGTGTTGCGGGTGTCCATGGACGGCGGTAATCTCTTACCATCAGGCGATACGTCCGCTCGTTTCTTGCCTATTCAATAAAAAAAAAGAAAAAAGTATGCAAAACCCTCCTTTCGGAAGAGAGGCTCATGTCCATCACGTAGTAATTTAACTAAAGGTGATATATACTTTACATAAAAACATACATCGGTAGTTATATAAAGAATAAAGACATAGAAATCATTATCAGCCTATCGCAGTCCACTGCTGGACATAGGCCACTCCAATTGCACGCCACTTGCATTCGATCCTCGGTTTCTCGCATCCAGGTTCTACCAGCCGTCCTGCGCAAGACATCACTCCACCTGGCCTGTGGACGTCCTACACTACGTTTGCCGAAACGCGGTCTCCACTCAAGAACCTGTTTACCCCAACGGTTATCGGGTCTTATCAAATATGGCCAGCCCACTGCCACTTCAGCTTGCTTATCCTATTGGCTATGTCGATGACCCTAGTTCTATGCCCGATCATCTCGTTTCTGATATGATCCCTTAGAGAAACGCTGAGCATTCCAGTGCGACATAGAAATATTTGCAGAATAATTAAATCATTCCAATTGACATTCATCACTTCATTGTTAGATTAAATGAGGAAAGTTTTAAAGCATTGCCTAGTTCGTATGCCTAAAGGTTTTAAACGCTCATACATATAATATGGCATCACGCCTACACGTATGTGTCCATATTTAAACAGCTGGTGAAACTTCCACTACGAATTTTAACAATAAACCAAAACAATAGGACACAAATAAATCGATATCTTTGCTGTGATGTCATAGGCACAGAAGTTTGAAATGTATTCTTATACAGATTAGTACCTGGATGACCAGATGACTGTATTTTTTTGTAAATATTCTAAATATGAATTCTAGCTAGATCAATTTATCGTCCAAGAAACTCCCCTGCATACTACACTTCATGAAAATCGATGGAGCCGTTTCATAGACTATATATTATTCAAGAATTGCTCGTTTAAAGGTATTAAAGGTAATTTAAAACGCAGTGAATCTACCTCTTGTACTATAGAACACAGCTATTTCGCTTCCGTAGCAAGTAAATTCCCGTGAAAGAAAAGGTTTAAATACATGCAAAGTTTCATCCTTCGAGCACTAACCGTTTGGAAGTTAGCCGTGGACGAACGGACGGACATGACGAAATTATAAGGGTTCCGAGACGTGGACTACGGAACCCTAAAAGGTTCTTGCAATAATATCAAAATAAAATGTAAAAAAAAAAAATTTTACCCGACTTCGCATAAACTTTTGATAAAATTTATTTAAATTTGTTCAATAGTTTAGGCGGTACGGTGGAATATAGAAACATATATAGACGGACAAAATTGTTCTTTTGGCTTTATTGTAGTCTTTAAAAAGGTTGTGTGTATAGTTTTTTAGTCTATTCTTACCTGGTTGGTGGTAAGATCCCACTGGTCCGCCACGAATGAGTGCCGGCTGTATAGGAACACCGGGACCTGATGATCTTTAACCGGAGTTGGGTCACCGTTCACCCTCACCACTGTCAAGTGTGTCGTCGTCGTGCCCACTGTTGACAAACAAATCTGTTAAATCTGATGAATGTTTTCGAAATTGTTCTTATTGGAGAGAAATATCAAAATATACTGTAAATACAGTTTACTGCCGCGGTGGCTCAGTGGTGTATACGACTGCTGTGTGCTGTTGCTCGGGTTCGAGTCCTAGGTCGGATCAAATGTTTGTATGATCTGCAAACATTTTTTCGGAGTTTGGGTGTTTTCTATGTATAATAATTATGTATGTATTTACAAAAAAAAGTATATATGTATTTATATCAGTTGTCTACAAGCTCTGCTTAGCTTGGCACTAGATGGCGTTGTGTGGAAAAAGAAGAGGTTGCTTGGGTCAAGTAACGATTTTTACATTTAAATAAAATTATAAGCTTGCCTAAGTGGTATTAATTAATTAATTAAATAAACATTCTTTTACTTCAGTATTTATTTAATGACTTGGATTGCGGCGATATCTGTTCATTCGAAGGTGAACTTGTTGAAAGGGTTGAGTGTCGGACATACCTTACCCCTTACTAAAAGGGTCTATATCAAAGATAAGGTCTATATTAAAGGTAACATAATAAGATATTTTATTATATCAGTCTATGCTTGTTAAGCCGTTACTCTATAGAGTCGACTACGTGAGCACACACGTTTCGTGAGTAGGGCCACGGTAGGGCCGCCATTACCTACAGTAAAAGGTTTCGGCGACTCCACTTACGAATAGCAATAAAATACAACATTGGTGGTATTTAATTTGGTTTCATCTAGAGCTGGGTTGATTCTTCGGGTAGACAACTCAAAGTTTGAAATATATTATGCAGCGTATGTTCTGTGACGATAACAATATTAGGTACGAATACCATTCCTCCGGGAGTCCCACACACGCCCTTCGTCTCCCCCACTAACGAAGGGTATGGTGCGAAAAGCATTACCAGCGTTAAAAAAAAAAAGTACGAATACGCTTTCCATCAGGTAGAGCAGTAATTGTGGCAGCTAAAACATAAAAAAAAACTTGAAGCACGTTCCACTTAATTTATTTTTGTTATGTTGGCATTACGACTTATCTGTCAAAATTTTACTTTATCTGTTTCAGTGGCCAAATGTTCTAATTATGGAATTGACAACGGTTTCGCAATCGACTGTTATTTCGAAACAATTACCCGTATTGATAAGAAAATCTATGCCATTTATGTACACATTATACATACATTAATGTCGATCCTTGAAAGGAGAAGGAGAAGGAGAGATCCAGAAGTATGTTAAATATCTGCATTTTGTTAACTACCATCATTGATATTTTAAATTGATTTTGATTTAGTTGGTCCGTTATTATTGAATTCAACAATTAATTTAATTTTAATGGTTTTAAGTAACTTTTGTACGAAAGACTGCAAATCTATATTAGGGGCCATCCATAAAGTACGTCACACGAATTTCATGATTTTTTGAGCCCCCCCCCCGTCCTTATCACCCCCTCCCTAGTGTGACGTCACATGTTTTGCAATTTCACATCGAAAAATTATTAAATTAAAACAGCAGTTCCGAAATTAGTTTTATTTCCATTTAAATTAAGTACTTTTTTTTTGAAATCAACACTTATAAATTCGGATCGAATACTGAATACGCAACAAATCAGACCTTGTATGAAAAAGATTAAATACAGATTATCAACAAAATAATTGAAACCGTATTGTCCTAAAGATAGAGTTGGAAATATTTTTTAGTTAAATTAATATTTCTAATTACGCGATTAGTACCTCTAGATATATTAGATTTTGAAATGTGATGTCACGAAACTTAGGACCCCTCCTACCCCTTGTCACACCATGTCACACTTTGTCGACCCCCTCCCCCCCCCCTTTACGTGTGACGTACTTTATGGATGGCCCCTTACTGGCGAAATGTGTATCGTTCCTGTTTGAAATTTTTATCATTATTTTGTAGCACATTTAAGCAAATAAAAATATGTTATTATTACAGTAATATTACGTTTACTTAATTAGTACGTAACAGGAAAATTTGTACATGTCACTTGTAAATTTTTTTCAATAGCCATTGACGAATTTTAAAGAATAATGGCTACTGGGTGATTAATAAATACCTAAATGAGGTTATCAGTACTAACATAATCACAAAGTAAAATCATTACTTGTTGATTACCATGTTTTATTTTTTAATAAAAATCTGAAGACGCAACATCTCAACGTACACGGATATTTAGCGATAATATCATTTAACATTGCTATTCACATTTTAAACAGCAAGTGACCGTGAATTAAAACAAAGAGAGAAAACTAAGCGGTAACAAAAACTCATTTCACTTAGTAACTAGTGCACTGAGTGTTGAGTGGTAGTGATGTGTGCTAAGCTATCTATGCGATTATCTTTAATTGAATTGGAAACAATCGGTGACTTGAAATGTGTGTTAATATTTTTTTACACGACGGAAGCAGTAAGTTACATTAGTATTGTGGCGACCTCCACATACAGCGCCATCTACCGAAGATACACTGAACTACGAAGTAACGCACTGTACCTACAAAAACTACACTACACGGAGTAACTACCAATCCTGAATCGCGCAAATAAAGTTCTCGCGCCGATTATCATATATACAACATCCCAACATCAACTGTTGGGCAGTAGCCCGCCAGGCATGATCACCTCGCCTGGTCGGAGGATCCTCCCTTTGTGTTGGGTGGAACATGATACCCGTTCCCCCACAGTGGTGACCCCGACGTGATTGGAAGCAGCCTTCAAGCCGCAGCACCATCATGTTCACTCCCACAGCAAGTCTCAGCCAGCCAGCAACTTCGGCTTCAACAGGGATACACCACACGCAGGATGCGACCGCTCCAGCCTGGTTACCCCTACGGCCTCATCAGCGTCTAGGCACAGCACACTGCACCTACGGTCCATGTAAGCAGAGCACATCTCTCCCGTCTACGCAGCAGCCAGCCACTACGCAGCAACCGCCCCGACTCACTGGGGACCTCACCGCAGCACCGCGCACCGCATGCGATCCCGACTCACTGGGATCAGCGGACTTCAGCCCCGACTCACTGGGACTAGCGGCATTCAGTTCCGACTCACTGGAACTTGCGGCACTCAGTTCCGACTCACTGGAACTACTCACTCCTGGCACTGGCAAGCTCCGCATCAGAGCACAGACAGCTGACTCAACATATATCGACCTCCAGTCTTGGAGGGGAGTGATGTGGCGACCTCCACATACAGCGCCATCTACCGAAGATACACTGAACTACGAAGTAACGCACTGTACATACAAAAACTACACTACACGGAGTAACTACCAATCCTGAATCGCGCAAATAAAGTTCCCGCGCCGATTATCATATATCCAACATCCCAACATCAACTGTTGGGCAGTAGCCCGCCAGGCATGATCACCTCGCCTGGTCGGAGGATCCTCCCTTTGTGTTGGGTGGAACATTACACCCGTTCCCCCACAGTATCATTGAGACTACCACACAGTATAACCCCCGCGCGTTGACATTGGGATTGAACCTTGTCATAATAAGAGCCGCGTGACGTCATCCATCGCAAAATAGTAACGCTAGTAACACAATCTCAAAAAACACCAGAGGCGTCACAAGTGCGTTGACGGTCTTTTATGGAGTTCGCTCTTTTCTTGAAAGTCGTATTGGCCTGGGCATACCGCAGGCGACAGTTTATTCCACAGTTTTGTTGTGCGAGGCAGAAAGTTTCTGGAAAGCGCACAGTTGTGGACTGCCAACCATCTAGATGATGGGGATGAAACTTCTGTTGCGTAAGACGATGGCGGAAAAAAGCAGGCAGGGATCAGTCCGAACAATTCCTCTAAACACAACCCATAGTAAATGCGGTAGAAGATGCACAGCGATGCCACATCTCTACGTAGTGCCAGAGAGTCTAGCTGAATTGAAAGTTCTTGGCAATTGGCTATTCAAGTCGCTCTCCATTGAATGCGTTCCAGAGGGAGGAGCTGGTATTGGAGTGCCCCCGCCCAAAGATGGGTATAGTATTCCATGTGAGGCCGAACCTGCGCCTTTTAAAGCAAAAATGTGTTTTTTTCCGGCTAATCTCTGGAATGGTTGGACCGATTTTGACTTGACTTTCACTGGTAAAAAGTTGATGTTATAAGGAGTTACTAAAGCTACTTATATTTTGGACTAGCTGCGCCCAGCGGTGTTACCCGCGGTTCTTGTTGTGAAGAACAGCGGTGCATTTAGTTTAAACTTACACTAGGCCTTCATTTGAAATGGTTCACAAAGCTGATTATAGAGTACTGTTCAAAGACTCTTTTTTCTTTCTATTACATCGTTCGTTGCTATTCGGAGCTGATACATTTAATTCACGGTGTTTGTATCTGCCGGACGTTACGCCATAAAACGAGCTACGTGACATCCGGAGGTAAAATTCCATTATCCGCTTACTTTTATTCCCAAGTAACATTAATTTTAAGGGTATTTCCGTGGATCGTGACTAATAAATAACTAATAACTAACGAGCAGACGTATCGCCAGATGGTAAGCGCCGCCGCCCATGGACACCCGCTACACCAGAGGCATTACAAGTGCGTTGCCGGCCTTTTAAGAAGGAGTACGCTCATTTCTTGAAGGTTTAAAGGTCGTATTGGTCCGGCGCAAGCAATAACACCGCAAGAGACAGCTCATTAAATTAATTAATTTAACTTACAACAACCTAGGAAGAAACACACTTAAAATTAGGATATACACGAAAATTATAGGTATTTAGTATGTATATTCCAAATAGATTTCGACACACACTATCTATACAAATAAATAAAATTGGAGTGTCTGTTTGTAACATTAAAATAACAGATTTTTACTAAATGCATATGTATGTACAGGGTACATTTACCAAAATATCATTTTTTAAATTTTTGTCTGTCTGTCTGTTTGTTACGTCTAATCTCTGGAACGGCTAGCTAGGTAGCTGATGACATAAGGAATAACTTAGGTTACTTTTTAAACGGTTTTAATTAGCTCACCCTATTTGTTTTTTTCTTTATTCTTCCTTCAAAAAATCAAATTTAGTAATTCAAATTTCACCCTCTTCCTGTCAACCGATTAATCTGAAATTTTGTATACACTTTGGATTTTGGTGACAATACAATTATGTTTATTCATTATCATTATAAATTCAAGATGGCCGCCGCTACAAAATGGCGGATAATTTATGTTTCATTAATCCCATCAATATGGGTATCAAATGAAAGGGCTCAACAAGCAGAATACAATATAATATAAAAAATTGAAATCTAAGATGGCGGCCGCTACAAAATGGCGGATAACGTAGGTTTTATCAATCCCATCAATATGGGTATCAAATGAAAGGGCTCAACAAGCAGAATACAATATACTATAAAAATTGAAAGAATGAAGCACTAAAAACTAAAAACTAGAAAATAAAAATAGGTAAAAAAACTTTTTAAGTTAAACGGTTTTATGTTAAAAAATGTACTAAAAACCAAAAAAATAAAAAAATAGATACAGTCGTGGGAATTATAAACATATGCATAGACTAGACTAAAATAAAACCGTGGGGCACGTCAATTGTCTACAAATTATCGACTTAATGTGCGATAGAAGAATCGTTTAATTCGTCGTTAGGCAGTTGGCCCGCAGACGGTGAGGAAATTAATGACTATTTTCTTGCTCATGGAAATTCCAATAGTTATACACTCCATGTTAACCCCACGGTTTTATTTTAGTCTAGTCTATGCATATGTTTATAATTCCCACGACTGTATCTATTTTTTTATTTTTTTGGTTTTTAGTACATTTTTTAACATAAAACCGTTTAACTTAAAAAGTTTTTTTACCTATTTTTATTCAAGACTAGCTTCCCCGTATAACAATAACCGTGGGTAGTTTGAAATATATGTCAAGTACACGACAACGCTTAAAAAAAACACAAATAAAATGTGTTTTTTTTTCAGCTTGTCAGGAAGAGAACTTGGTTTGCAGTTTTGTACATTCGCCAGCGTCAAGATCAATTTGGTTGACATTTGAATGATACAAAGTGAAAGGTAAGGAAACATTTATTCGCGAAAGGACAATAATCGGAATTTGGAACAAAGGAAACAGGATCAGGAATGTGAAAAAATTATAATTCTTAGATACCTATTAAAAATTTAATATTTATACCTACTAATATTATAAAGCTGAAGAGTTTGTTTGTTTGAACGCGCTTATCTCCGGAACCGCTGGTCCGATTTGAAAAATTATTTCAGTGTTGGATAGTCCATTTATCGAGGAAGGCTATAGGTTATATATCATCACGCTAATGCTAATAGGAGCGGAGCACCAATGAAGAATGTTTCGAAAACGGGAGAAAATTTTCACGCTACCGGCAATAGAAGAGGCAAACGAGGTTGCGTGGGTCAGCTAGTTATAAATATAATTCGAAAGAACACTATTTATGGAGGGATTAAAAGAAAAAGTCGTTATGCAAGCCTATAATCTCTTAAACAAGAAAAAATATTGATTTTAAATATGGAGGCTGGCTTTAACCAGGTTTCTGAAATTCAAAGAAGCTTGATATTTAATTAACAAATAAACTGCACTTCTACAGTTCCATTATAACATGGTCCAAGTTTGTACTAACATTTTTAACAGGTTGAGGGTTTTTAAACATATCGACTATAAGGGCAACGTTTGGACGAGAATTTGAATTACATCTGATGTTGACATCATTGTAGGATCTGTGGCATTTGTGTTAACGGCACACCCATTTTGTGGCGCGTCAGGAACCTGTATTCATTAAGTATCTGTTGATGTTTTTCACGGTCGTAATCTTTATCTGGTTTGGAGGGAGATTGTTGTTGCTTTTTTATATGAAGTGTGGGAAGGAGATTGTTGTGTACAAAGAGATTGAGAATTTCGGTGAGCGTAAGTTGTAACCGGTGAGCTACTTTAGCCTAGGAATTAGTAACAGGAGCAATTAATTTAGCAACTTCGCCATATGAAATACATTTTTCTTTTGCTTTCTGCCATAAGTCTTAATTTCTTTTTGCCGCAAATTTCTGAACACGATTTCGAAGTTGCAACATGGTTACCAGTGCAATGACAGCAAAGTATATTTTATTCCTCAACATGACACATTTAGGTTTGGATATATATTGAATTTTTGTATGTCCAAAGCGAAAATAATTGTAGCATTGAATAGCGGGACACACGTATAGTTCTACCGGTAATGAGTTGTAACACATTAATACACGTGGAGGAAAAACTTAACCATCCAGCGTAATTACAATACTCTGCGTTGCTTTCCAAACAATGGTTTTATAATTTATCCTCCTAACTTTAAGAATTTTACCACAGTTTCAGGTACTGAAGCATTTTCAATTACTTCTTCAGGCGACCATTCCTATGGAATACCATGAACGAGGCCCATTTGTATTATTTGAAAAGTTGGTTTAAATGCTTTTAAATTAATTTTTGATAACTCAGTATTGTTAATAAAGGAATTAGCGTCACGAAACTCTGAGAACATTAAATAAATTTTATTTCTGCCTTTCCTTTTAACAAAACGTTTTGAAACATTGTAAGCAAACACTTAATAATATAGTTCAGTAAACATGTACATATTCGATTAAAAAGTTGGTACCAAAGACAATTATTTTATACTAGCTGTCCCAAACTCTTCCACTCCGTTCCTACTGGTCTTAGCGTGATGATATATAGCCTATAGCCTTCCTCGAAAAATGGACTATCCAACACTGAAAGAATTTTTCAAATCGGACCAGCGGTTCCTGAGATTAAAGTTCAAACACACAAACAAACTCTTCAGCTTTATAATATTAGTATAGATTACTAGGTACCAATAGGTGGAGCGTTGAGCCGCTAAAATGGCGGGAAAAAATAAATGAAGATAAAAACGATTGAGGTTAGGTACGTTCATTGAACAAAGTCTTTGTTCAACAGTGGAATGAATGACTAATGCTGATTATTGTCCACCCTTAATACAGGTTATCACGTAATATATATCCCATCACCTATGGTTCAGCCATTGTTACCAGGATCGTTAACTACAGGACAAACAGATTTATAATTATTTACAGCAGTTGTACAATATCGGCACAAGGATACCCCAAAGCCCAGTGATACCCGTTTAAATAAAACTCCAGTACCTCAGAGCGAGTCAATTTAATAATAAATAACAAAGGTTTATATATCCCGACGTGTAACCAAATGATGGTGCGATCTAAATCGCTCGCAACGCCATCTATTGATAACTATACAAAATTGATTCGACAAAGATTCGAACATACCGCCCACCAAAGGAATAATTTCCTTTTAGTACCGCCCACCATAAGCAAACTCAGCATATAAAAACAAGAACAATGGACTGTATGGTTAAAACATATTAAATAGTGGACGGTGCAATTACAAATTTATATTTCTTTACAGTGTTTTGATAGGTTATAGTTGAACAAAAGGTAATAAGCAAATACAAAAAAAAATAAAAAGTATAGTCTGTGAGTGTACATTGACACTTATTTTAAACTCTAAGCAGACAAATAACAAATATATAATAACAAGGGTATAAACTTGATATTATCCAAAAACAAAAAATAAACCTTAAACTAACACATAAAAAGGTATGTTACTACTTGGTATGAAAGTACACAAACTGCCTATTCAGTGACAGGCAGTAAACATAGTTTTGAAGCTGGACGTTTAGTATTAGTACCTTTACAACGTACAGACAACACGCGCGTCAAATTGTCTTTGCCCGGATGCAATTCAGTGATCCTACCATACAACCATTTTGCTGGAGGTAAGTTATCATCCTTTATTAAAACAATATCACCTATTTTAAAATCAGGAATCCGAGTAGCCCATTTGTGTCTTTGGAAGAAGTTGGTTAAATATTCCTGCTTCCACCTACGCCAGAAGTTCTGCACCATACGTTGTACTAATTGCCATCTGCGTAAAGTAGTTACTGTAGCATACTCATAATTGTCGTCAGGTGGTACCACAATCGGCTGACCTACCAAGAAATGACCAGGCGTTAAAGGAGCAGGATCTTCCAGATCACTACTGCCTTGAGACAGGGGTCTAGAATTTAAACAAGCCTCAACTTGTGAGAGCACTGTAGACATCTCCTCAAACGTAAGTGTGGAATCGCCGACGACCCGTTTAAGATGGTACTTTACACTTTTTATCCCTCCTTCCCACAGTCCGCCAAAATTGGGAGCGTGGGGAGGGATGAAGTGCCATTCGGTTTGAGAGTTGGCGAGAGCAGCTGCAATGTCTTTAAACAATGACTTTTCCTGATCAAAAAGCCTTTGTAATTCCCTCGCAGCACCCACAAAATTGGTGCCATTGTCACTCCAGATGTGACGGCAATGTCCACGTCTGGAGACAAATCGTTTAAAGGCTGCCAAGAAACCCTCAGATGTTAGATCTGAAACGGGCTCGATATGTACGGCGCGTGTGGCCATACAGACGAACACACAAATATAGCCCTTATATGACCGTTGTCCGCGACCTTTGGAAACCCTCATGTTAATGGGCCCCGCATAGTTGACCCCGGAGTTAAAAAAGGGTTTGCTTGGTGTAACCCTACAAGCTGGAAGCTCACCCATTAACTGTTGTTTCGTGGTAGCAGCATATCTTACACATGGAACACAATTGCGTATGTGTGCTCGAACAATATTTTTTACTCGACTAATCCAATACCTCGTGCGTACAAAATTGAGCATTAGTTGTTGTCCTCCATGAAAGGTCCTTTCATGAGCATCGGCTATAATCAACTTAGCCAAACTTGATTCATGAGAAATAACAACTGGATGCTTTGTATCATCGGGAAGCTGAGAGTGACTGAGCCGGCCCCCCACGCGTAATATTTCGTTTTTATCAATAAAAATATTTAGTTTAAATAATGAACTCTTTTTATCTAATTGTTTTTTATTTTTCAGGGCTACTATTTCAGACTGAAAATGTTGTTGTTGACTTTGCCTAATACAAATATCTAAGGCCTCCCGGATTTCTGCAACTGACAGGTAAGTTGTCATTTTAATATTAGCTTTGCGGCGCTTTGTTGATTGCAAGAACCTCTTGCAATACGCGACAACCCTCACAAGCTTTCTCAGTGATGAAAACCTTGATCCCCAAACGTTATCAAAATCCAAATTCAGACTAACCGCATGGACTTTCACAGTTCTTTTCTCCTCGCTGGTTAGTATTGCACTAGGCCTTCTATATTCCACTAGATTGTTTCTTAACCAGCTTGGGCCTGTTTTCCAAAGATCACTATTAAGTAATGTAGCTGAAGTAGTCCCACGAGAAGCCATGTCCGCTGGATTACACTTGGACTGGACGTGAGCCCATTGGTTGTTATCCAACAGACTCAGAATTTCTGAAGTTCGGTTGGCCACATAAGTTTTCCACCGACTGGGATGATCATTTAACCAAGCCAAGACAACCGACGAATCGGTCCAAGCATGAATATGCGCTTTTGGAACATCGATAACCTGGCCCACTTCGGTTAGTAATTTTGCAACAAGAACCGCCCCGCACAACTCCAAACGAGGCACCGATATTTGCTTAATCGGTGCTACCTTCGTTTTCGCAGTTATCAATTGGGAGTGTATCGCGCCGTTAGAATCGATGATTCGACTGTATACTACAGCTGCATATGCTATATTCGATGCATCGCTAAATCCGTGTAGTTCAATCACATCGCCCTCCCTTCTACCTATCCATCTAGGAATGTGAAAGTCAACCAACTCTTCCAATTCCGTTCTGTAATGTCTCCACTCTTGCAGGAGTTCCGGTGGCAGTGCATCATCCCAGCCTATTCCTGTAATCCATAGCCTTTGAATAAAAACCTTAGATCTAATAATACAAGGTGCTATCCATCCCAACGGGTCATAAAGCCTTGATATTTCGGATATAACCGTTCTTTTTGTTTCAGATATAGGAGGAGGTGACAGCCTGACCGAGTAATCAAATTTATCAGTATTGCGGTTCCAGGTAAGTCCCAAAATCTTTGTTATTTTATCAGTTTTTATTTCCAAATCCTTACCCGAACTTTCCTTTAATTCTTCTAATATATGCATTCTATTACTTGACCATTTTTGTAGTTGAAATCCTGCTTTTTCTAATAAATTGTTCAGTTCTTTATAAATTTTTACTATTTCTCTTTCAGATTGGCAGCCAGTCATCAGATCATCCATATAGAAATCGGTCCTTACTATTTCAGCAGCCAATGGATAATTTTCACATTCATCACAAGCAACTTGTTGCAATGATTTGACTGCCAAGTAAGGAGCGCATGACGTGCCAAAGGTTACAATCAAGAGTCGGAAGTCCTCTATCTCCCCGCTAGGATCCTCTCTCCAGACAATCCTTTGAAAGTCAGTATCGGGGCGCGCAACTTTGATTTGACGATACATTTTTACTATATCGGCTGCCAAACAGATAGGATGTAATCGCCACCTCATGACGATATGTCTCAAATCTGACTGGAGAGTGGGTCCCACCATTAGGTTGTCATTCAAGGAAACACCGTTCGTTCCCTTACATGACGCATCGTATACCACCCTTACCTTAGTGGTCAATTTATCTTGTCTCACCACTGCGTGGTGAGGCAAATAAACTGCATCACCTTTATTCCTTTCCGATTTGTCAGTAATTTTCTCCAAGTGACCCAGCAATAAATACTCCTTTAACACATCTGAATATTGTTGTCTTAATTTTACATCCCTAGCCAACTTCCTTTCCAATCCTAACAATCTTTTCACTGCAATATTTTTAGAGCTACCATATTTACAAGGCGGATCTTCCGAACGAAAAGGTAATTTGACCACATAACGACCATCGGCATCTCTTTTCGTTGTTGTTGTATAAAAGTCCTCACAAGCCTGTTCTTCAGGGCTGAAGGATCTTTTAGTTACAATGGGTTCAGAATCCAGTTCCCATAATCGTTTTAACATATCATTTTCTTCAATTTGCGTATGCATCGCGATAATGGTGTTATGAGAGTAGATAGAATTAACTACTTTATTGACTTGACCTGACACTATCCACCCTAGATGTGTGTCTTGTGCGATCGCGGAACCTGTGGGACTCTTGATTAATCCTTGTTTTAAAATATAACAGTATGTTTCTGCTCCCAACAAAATGTCAATTTTGTTGGGTAAATTAAAATTGGGGTCAGCTAAACTAATATTGTAAATTGCTGGCCAATTACGAAGCTTAAAACTGGTGTCTGGCATAACTGAGGTCAGAGAACTTAAAACATGCGCAGTTACATTTAAGGTGAAAGAAGGGTCATGCAATGACTGTATGTTAACATTAACGACATGTCTTGAGACGATATCACCATGAGCCCCTCCTATCCCAGCAATAGTAGTCTTCGAAACGACTTTCCTCAAACGAAGTAATTGCGCTGCTGCCTCAGTTATAAAGGATGCTTGAGATCCTTGATCTACCAACGCTCTCAATATTTGAGGGGACCCATTTTGTGATTCAGCCTTAATGAGGGCTGTGGCTAATAGGACTTGAGCTCGCGCTCGTTCATTCACAAAATGAGTTGCTATATTTGTACTAATATCCTGTGGTACGGGCTCTGACTCTAAAATACTATCATGTGAAGTGGTAGGCGTCACCACCGCACTGGCTACACTAGGGCTCTTAGGGTGCAACAAAGTATGATGTTTTCGCTGACAAATACGGCATTTTAAAAGAACACGGCAGTCTCTGGAAGTGTGATTGCGTCCTAAACAATTAAAACATACCCCTAAAGACTGAGCAAGGCTACGTCGCTCGTCACTATTCTCTTTGGAAAACTTTTTACAGTTCGCTAGTTAGTGACTGTCGGAGCAATGTGGACAAGTAACACTAATAGATCCATGCATTACTTTAGAATGAGATGTTGAAGGGACAACCCTGGACTTTCCTTTAGGTTCGACAAATTCAAGGGCTCGAAAACGTGTTTCCAAAAACTTACTAAACTGTTTAAAAGAAGGTAGATCTTCGGCGGATTCACTAACATGCAATTCCCATTGCTTCCGAGATTCTACGTCCAGCTTCAAACTTACTACATAAATAACAATGACATCCCAAGAATTTACATCAATCCCAAGGTTGGTAAGTTCGTGCAAACAGTCGCTTGTAACATCTAACAGATCTTTTAATGCATTTGCGGATTCAATAATAATATTTCTTTGGCTAAATAATCTTTTAAGGATACATGTGGACATAAATTTCTTATTATTGTATCTATGTTCTAGCATTTCCCAACATTTTTTATAATTACTTTCTGTTATAGGAACGTGCCTTATTAGTTGCTCTGCTTCACATGACAATTGGGTCTTTAAGTAGTGCAGACGCTGTACGTCATCTAATGTTTTATTATTATGCACTAAAGATAAAAATAAATCCCGAAATGATGACCACTCGGTGTATTTGCCGCTAAATTTAGGTAATACAATATTTGGCAATTTTACTTTATTGTCAGATGAAACATTGCAAACTTCTTTATTTGAACTACTTGATTTCAATTGAAACAATACATTTTTTAATTCTACCCTATAAGTTAAATATATTTCATAAACTTTTTCATAAATGTCCTCTTGAAAATAACTAAACAATTCTTCCCCTTCGTACTCGCCGACTAAATCCTCATATTTGGTAGAAAAATTCTTGAATTGATTCTCTAAAATCTCTAATCTCGTATCCACATAATTGTAAGTTATTCGTTCCTTTGAAGACTTTTTAAAGTTAATTAAGCCTTTCTCAATCTGTACTTTAAGTTCCTTTACTTTTCTTAGTTCCTTTTCCATCTTGTATTTTTTGGTCTTACGTTACAAACGTTTTGTATGTATTTTTTCTAAGTGTCGACGGTGGTAAAATTTCAAAGTTTAAAAACCGGGCGAGATTTTTCTAAGTGTTTTTGGTGCTCTTATCGATCCGAAATCGGGCATAGATTCCCCGTATCGTCGTTTTTATCGAAACTATTCTAAGTCCCTAAGAGCAACCAACCACCGTTAAATTTTCTAAGTTTCGTTTAACTAGCACTAATAAAGACTTGAAATTGTACTCACAGTTTATAGTCCACTTTACACTTCACTACTCACGTATGTATGTTTGTATAAGCCCAATGTCCTCAATGATCTTCAACAGCATTCCATTTGCAGTACTCCAAATATGTATATATCACTCCGTCTTCATACCTCTAGCGCCACCTCGTTGTAATGCACTTGCCGTGTTTTATTTCAAAAACGCCCTTCGGCTCTAAGGACCATGTACAATATCGGCACAAGGTACCCCAAAGCCCAGTGATACCCGTTTAAATAAAACTCCAGTACCTCAGAGCGAGTCAATTTAATAATAAATAACAAAGGTTTATATATCCCGACGTGTAACCAAATGATGGTGCGATCTAAATCGCTCGCAACGCCATCTATTGATAACTATACAAAATTGATTCGACAAAGATTCGAACTTTAAACTGCGTGTGTATAAATAACAGTACAGACTGTATAAACATATTAAATAGTAAAAATTAAATTTTATGGCGCAGTAAAAATTATTTATGTTATGTACCTTCATGTTATTATATCAAAGAAAATGTGTTCATCAAATATTGGGTGAACGTAGAATTAAATTACAATTGTGTTCGTCGACAAATGAATAATGTTACTGGATAAAAAATGAATCTATGGTTAGGCAAAAAATATTTTTCTTTGAACTATGACTACTTAAAGCATTTTTTTTTATTTAATTGCCAAAATTAAAAATGACTTCTGTAAATCGCACAGTGTCTATAGTCGTTCCAATACTTAATTTAACTTTTGACAGATCACGCACATAAAGTTTTGTAATAATTTTTGATACAATGTACTACAGATAATACTGTACTTTATGGGCGGGCTCCGCCTACTTAGGGATGTGTCATTCGTAATTAATGACCACAGACTATAAAAACGGTTTTGAAATAAATCGATTATCGATTATATTAATAAAACATACAATAAAATTATTGTGATTATATTTTATATAGGGTGTTTTTTTAAGCTAGATAGAACTTTAAATTGTAAAAAGTAACACAAAAAATTAAATTTTGATGAAACTTTTTTCTTTATTTGTTTCAGTATACTCTGACAAATCATCATGAATAGACTCAAGCTTGAACAACGCTACGAAATTATCCAAATTTACTTTGAAAATCAGTCGTCGATTCGCGCAACTTATAGACGACTTCGTCATTTGTATGGCGTATAACACGAACAATGCTGGCCTCCAAGGTGTCAATTGTTGCTGGTTTATCAGCATAAACCAGTGACTTCACGTAGCCCCACAGGAAATAATCGAGAGGTGTCAAATCGCACCACCTTGGAGGCCAATTGACAAGTCCATTTCTCGAAATCAACTTATCGCCAAATTTTGATTTCAATAAGTCGATGGTTGCGTTCGCCGTATGGCACGTAGCGCCATCCTGTTGAAACCACATCTCCTCCGGATCAATGTCATCCATATTTTCAAACAAAAAATCATTGATCATGGTGCGGTAACGATCTCCATTGACCGTAACGCGAGCTCCGGCCTCATTTTTGAAGAAATAAGGTCCGATGATGCCATCAGCGTGAAAACCGCACCATACGGTGCATTTTTCTGGATGTAATGGAGTCTGTAGGGTCTGTTGTGGATTGGTCTCACTCCATATGCGGCAATTTTGCTTATTAACAAACCCGTTAAGCCAAAAATGCGCCACATCGCTGAACACAATTTTGCGATAAAACAGTCGTCTATAAGTTGCGCGAATCGACGACTGATTTTCAAAGTAAATTTGGATAATTTCGTAGCGTTGTTCAAGCGTGAGTCTATTCATGATGATTTGTTAGAGTATACTGAAACAAATAAAAAAAAAAGTTTCATCAAAATTTAATTTTTTGTGTTACTTTTTACAATTTAAAGTTCTATCTAGCTTAAAAAAACACCCGTTATCAAATCACGTAAAAAGCTTTATTATTTTGCATTAAAATGCCCTAAATGTCTCTGTTTCAATGCATAAATAATTTGCGTAATGAAAACAGTTCCATCGTACTCGTACCTAGTAATGGGATCGAATGTATTCGCCGCAAATTAATGAATCTAAAATAATTGTTTAGACTTACTATAGTTGGTTCAAATAAAAACTACCTGCGGTACCTACTTGTAATGAACAGGTACAAAATGTTGAAATTCGTAGTAATTTACGGATTAAAAATAAAACAACCAAAAGAGGTACTGTAATACTAATTTTAATTATAAAGAATCGTCTTCTTCGTATGACCAGGAATCATCATCACTTGAGTTCTCAGTAATATTGATTATCATTTCTTGGATAGATAAATTGTCGAATGCAACATCCCGATCCCAATCCGACATTATCACCTTCTTTGTTTTTTCTACAACATTCGCCCAGTTTTCTGGAGTTACTTTTTCACACGCATTTTTCAGTAAATTCAGCATTTTTCTTGCGGTGAAAGGAGGAGTTGTATTGTTCCTCGCAGCATATCCTTTAACTTGTGCCCAGATCATTTCAATTGCATTATATTGGCAGTGATATGGGGGAATTCTGAGGACGGTATGCCCATGCTCTGCTGCCATTTCATCTATGACGTATCGTTTCGGCAGCTTCTTTGTTTTTAATATCTTTACTAACTCTACTTTTAGTAGGGACTCATTCACCTCTTCGCCATTGTCACGGAGCCAGTTTATAATTTCATGTTTTTTGTTGGCCTGTGTTGGTATTTTATTAATTTGACGAGAGTGATAAGGTGCATTATCAATAAATATTATTGATGGCTCTTCGAGTGATGTAAGCATTTCTCTGAACCACTTTTCATACACGTTCGAATTCATCTCCTCATGATAATCTCCTGTTTTCTGGGATTTAAAAGTTAATAGAGCGCCTGGCACAAATCCTTTTACTGTTCCTGCATGACAAATAATCAGTCGTTCGCCTTTTCCCATTGGTACTGTAGAAGTGGAGCCAACGGTGTTGTCAGTCCAAGTTTTTGACAGCGTATGATTCGCATTGAGCCAAGTTTCATCTGTGAAAACAACATTCGACCAATCTTCTATTTTTTTTGCTTGTCTTAAAAAATCGCATCTATACAAAGCAATATCATTGCGTTCCATTAAAATTTTTCGTTTGTCACATTTTTGGAATAACATTCCAATGTCTTTCAATACCTTTGTCAGAGAAGATTTTTGACCACGGAACAAACCACTATTTCGAAGAGATTGTGTTAGTTTTTTTAATGTTGGAATCTCTTTTCTTTGGTAATAGTCGTATATATGACGACGAATAGCATCAGCGTCAAAATTGTCAACGGCTGTAACTTTACTAGGCGGACGTTTTTTCTTAGGTGTAGATAGCTTATTCTGTTCCATGCCACTGCTGCCGTAGCCTTCTTTTGTTATTTTTGCCACTGTTGGAGCACTAATACCTAATGCTGCTGCAACACGGTCTCTAACTTGAGTCACTGGTATAAGAGGCCCACCATTACGGCTTTCCTTTTCAAAGTATTCACGAAGTCGCAAGACAAACTCTCTTGTTTGTCCTTTGAGTACTTTCTTTTTTGGCATTTTGACAGTAACGAAGGCAGGAACGATACGCTCAACTCAACCAAACGTGAGAATTCACAAATAAATCAAT
Source organism: Spilarctia lutea (assembly GCA_916048165.1). NCBI lineage: Eukaryota > Metazoa > Arthropoda > Insecta > Lepidoptera > Erebidae > Spilarctia > Spilarctia lutea. The sequence continues at coordinate 2,958,136 of OU696480.1, forward strand.
ACGGAGGAATATAAATACTCAACTATATTGAAGGTTACTCATTGAAATACTGTAGATTATTTTAAAAAAGACATAGAGAGATTTAATAAAGATCATCAATAGTTTAACAAATACAATATTAACCACTGAATTACAACACAATACAATAATACATTTTGAAAATTCAGTTCCTTTTATATATTTTTTCATGACATAGAACCGTCATATTTGAACAACATTCTTTTAATCCATTTCTTCTTTATTTTGACAAAGGAGGTCGCACATTGAAACACATAGAAATATGAAGTACGAAACTATCTATAAAATAATGAGTTTGTTAAATCGATTAAAACTTCTTAATGCATAAAATCGATCGATGAAAGAAATCGAATAGGTAACGGGTCAGGGTATCACTATTTGATTAAGTATTAGAGCTGTCAAAAGTTAAATAAACTATTGGAACGACTATAAATGTAGAAATAGTGTGTTAAAATAAGTACCGTTTATTTGTGCCGCATCTGGATCTTATTTATTTTTATTTATGTATGTTTATTGACAGTCTGCTCAACATATCATATACATACAATATGCTCTGCCTAGTTTGATATCAGACAATCGTTTAAGATATCTGAAGTTATAATTATAACTCTTTTCACCATAGACAAGAAAGTATCCAAAAGCCCATATTCTTAATTTAAAGATAAAAATCCGAAATCTTGACAGCTTTGGAGCAAACATGATAGGATAACGTTATCTGGTGTAAATGTTACACATTGTAATCACTTAGATATCCCTGTTATCAGATACTAGGTACGTCCATATCTCGTACACATATAATTAAAGTATTCAAGTTTATCAAACAAGATATATTACTTACTTATGTAGTATATAAGCGGCGCCATTATTGGGTTGGTAACACGAGATGATACTTTATTGACTTCGGCTAGAGATAACAAGTTTATTTATTAGGTATTATTAGGTAGACTACCTACAGACGAATGGTGTTGGCCGCGCGTTTGAAATATAGTAATGTTTAGGCGTTGAAGCATGTAGCAGCTCAGTAATACATAACATACAGCTTGAGTTTAATACATAGGTATTGTGAGAACAATGAGTCAGTGTGTGTTAGTGGATCTTAAATTAAGCTCCAAAACTGTATTTAATCCGAAATACCTATATGAAAAATAGTTTAACTAAAATACATAGCGATCTTATTGCACGCATTAATATCGCTTCAATACATATTCTTGTCAGGCCCCTAGCCAAGTTTACATTCTACAAACTGAACGTTAATATAAATCAACAAATATATAGGAATAACGTTTCTCAACGGTAAGTCATGTGTTCAAAACAAAATATTAGCAAATTAGTTTTGTATAGACTAGCTGACCCATACAACCTCGTTTACACATCTTATTGTCCGTAGTAGGCTATGTATCATCATGTTAAGACCAATCTTAGCGTGATGATACATAGCCTATAGCCTTCCTCGATAAATGGACTATCCAACACTGAAAGAACTTTTCAAATCGGATCAGCGGTTTCTGAGATTAGCGCGTTCAAACAAAGAAACAAACTCTTCACTCTTATAATATAAGTATAGATAATAGAGGCATTAGCGATTGTAGAAAGAGAATCGTCTTGCATGTCGGAGAAGAGGGTTTGATGATGAATGACTTGAATAAATACGTCTTTTTGAGACCCGCGCACATTATTACGACGCGCGTTAAATGTTTACTCGTATAATCTGAACACGGCTTTATTCTCTATTTACGTCAAGTTCGATGAAACCTCCTTCTGTTTTATATTCCCATTTCACTTACAAGCTCGTTTCAATACGTTAAGACTAAATACCCAATTAAGAATTTTATTAGCAAGTAATTGAAATGAAACTGAGAACGGTGTACGTACCATCAATTATGTTTCCCGCTTGGGTTAATATGACATGAGATCATTATAATTTATTTGACTGTAGAATCTTTAAAGACTCCTTTCAATGTAATCTTCTTTGGAGAGTCTTAAAGGGATTCAGGTTTAACAAAAAAAAAGAAAACAAAATCTACTTCATTAGAACTGGACCAAATTGAAATAGGGTGTACTAGCTTTCAATAAAAAAAAGAATCATCAAAATCGGTTTACCCGTTCGACAGTTCTGAGGTAACAAACATGAAAAAAATACTGTCAAATTGAGAACAGCATCCTTTTTTGAAGTCCTTTTTAGTATTAATAAAAATATTGTTTATTTTTCAATTTGTATTCTTCCATTTACTCTATGTCTCTTAAACAATTTAAAATAAAGTATATTAAACGACATTGTTGTGTGGAGTTAGTTATTTATACATACAGTTATCCATCACTTGAATTTTACATTTTATGTAATCAAAAAACTTTACACACAACTATTTAAAAACAAAACATACTTAAAAAACAAAATTAAATGACACGTTCCGCGCGCGGCAATTAAACGTTAATTTAACATGCAACACTGAACATGTGCGCCTTGTAATTTAAAAAAAGACTACTTTTATTCAAATACACTTTTTTCTACGGTTGTTTAACTGTAATAAACCATAAAGGTAACTTAAGTACTATTTTTCTACATAAAGTGTTGAAACGTTTAACATTGAAGCACATCATATATATGCATAAATAAGAATTCCGTGTTCGTGTACGCTCGAGTATTTCTCAAGCGGTGTGTTTATTCATTTAATTAACATAGTTTCATAGATATGTTAATTCCATACCAAAAATTAAGTAGGTAATGTGTTAAGCTATGGTGTCCGTAAACGCTGAGGTGCTAAAAACCATACATTTTTTTTTTATGGAGATACTTCTTAGGCGTGTGGTTTTTTTATCCTCTACATAAATTTTATTCTAAGTATTTAAATAGTCGGGGTCTGGGTGTTCTTTGTGACCGTGTCATGTATTTTTCTAAAGCCCCACGCGACACAAGAAATATTTCTAATATGGAAGTTGTATTTTTATAAGAAAAGTCGAAAATAAAATTTATGGCAAGAGATTATCCACCCATGAACACCTGCAACTGACACAAATGAAGTTGAAGTCATTTTAGTCAAAGAATCAGGTAAAGGGGATTTTATGGCTCTGGTAACACAGTTCCTGTTTCTTTTTTCCTTTTAATTTTAAAATTTATTTTCAAAAATACCATAAATATTAAAATATAACTAACAAGTTTGGTACGATTTGGACGATTTTAAACCATTGCTTAAAATCGTCCAAATCGTACCAGACTTGTGCCAAAACATAACTCTCTGAGAATCATCAACATCGACCCTATCGCAGTCCACTGCTGGACATAGGCCTCTCCATATGCACACCACTTGGTTCGAACCACGGCTTGTCGTATCCAGCTCCTGCCAAATCATCACTCCACCTAACCAGTGGACGTCCTACACTACGATTGCAGACAATTTCAGAAAATAGGGATCAATTATTCTGTGACCTTGTGTATTTTATTAGCACTTGTGTAGTCTAGACATTAGATTATATACTAAATATTTTGTATATCTGTTATCTGTGCAATTAGGTGAACTTTATATTATGAACATGTTATCAGCCTTATGCAATATATTGTAATTATGTTGTTGAACGCATCATCAGCATTGGTCCAATTTTGGGTGCCATGCCTCTCATTAAGGCCATTTTGGTTTACCATTCCATAATGATATACTGTTTGTTTCAAGTATTCCTTCTGTTTGCAGTGCTGTTTTTCTGTATTTATTTTGTATTTCGGTGTATTTTGGTGGTGCAAAGTTGAACTCAAAAGAGGCTTGTGAAAAGTGGCTCTCCGAGTTCTGCGCAAATAACAAGGGGGGGCTTCTACGAGGGGCGTATTATGAAGTTGCTGTCTAGATGGAAACAGATTATCGAACAAAACGGCGCATATTTGAACTAAATCCGATCACTGTAACTCTTTTTATAAAGCATTGAATAAAGAGCAAAAAAGCGGAAGGGAAATGACAACCCATTATATCGTATATCTCTAACTTGAATTGACTGTTGTCGGGAATTCCGAGTCTATAACCATAATGCGAAATAATAAAAGTAAATCTTATTAAATAAAAACATTTTGTTATTTACGTTTTGTAGTAATCAAAAGCTGTTTGCTGCTGCGCAAATATTTTACGATACTATTATATATTTTACATCAAAACAATCCATGTATTCACTTTAGAAAGGAATTGCTTTTTAGCGATAAGGTCGCCATTTGTCGTTAATTTGATGTACGTTTAATGTAAGTATTAAACTGTACATTTATTGAACTGCTTATTCTATTCTTATAGAAATAAATTGTTGAAGAAGATAACATAACTGCTATGGAAGAGCGCAGTGACCTGGCACAGGCATTTTTTGCTTAAAAGGTCACTGTGGTCACCTTTAAAAATGTTAAAGCTGGTTAACGTAATAAAGTATTATTATTAAAGTATTAAAGTAAAAAAAAGATTTGAAAAAAATGGTTTAAATTATGAAAACAGCAACACAATTACCTACTATTTTAAAATATTGTTATCATTTTTCATATATTTTTTGAAAACAAATTCAACGAAGAATTTTGTTACTGTGTATTATAATGCAGACGAAATCAGTTAATATATCATTTAATGAAATTGTAACAGGTCGATGCTCGATGTCTGTACATTAAAGATATTAAAGTCAAACTAATAAAGGGGTCTTTAAATAAATTGTCTTATTTTTTAAGATATCTCCCGTACTAGACTAAACTTTATGTGTCTGGACGACCAAGCTTAGCTCGGTATTTTTTTGTTTGGTAAATTTCCTATAAATGAATCCTAGAAATAGGAAATGGCATACGACGAGATAATTTTTCGTCATCAACAGAAAAAACAATCATTAGTACATACATTTATGGCACATTTTTGACCATTAAACGAAGATTTAGCTGATGTATAATGAAATATATCTTCACCTGTCAACGTGCACATCCTGCGACAGTTGATATCCTGCATGACTTGCCGCATCAGCCCTCCAAGTGCCTTCGCATCACCAGACGTTGATTGCTTAGACAGCCATTCCGTTTCCAGCTCCATTGATAACTGGTGGACAAGCAGAGATATTATTACATTACAAGCTGAACCCCGCTACGATAATAACCGCAGGCAACGCCGCGAGGCATTATCTTTATAAATTGTAGTCTATGTGTTATTCCTATGTGCGAAAGAGTGAGAGTAATGTGAAAGAGTAACAAACATTCATTCATCCATCCATCCATACTTACAAACTTTCGCGTTTATAATATTAGTAGGAATTTATTACTTACTTGCTTACGAGATTGTGTTGTTCTTATCTTTGTGTTTTTAAATAATAGTTATATTTATAGATATGTTACGCAGATAAAACTGAAGCAAGTTATCTTCACCAATCGTAATGACGAACATGTTTATCGTCGAGAGCAAATTGATGTCAAAAAATTAACGCATAACATATATTACTATTACTTTGAATGCATTTATTGTTTGAACTTTCTCATTTCTATTTACATGACGAGATATTACATTTATGTATACAGAATAAGAACAAAGTTATAAATAAACATAAATGGTACAGAAAGTTCTTATAAATACATCTATGAATGTATCAATTTAAAACAAAATTATTTTAACTGTTGTACAATTAGGTTTACTATGGCCGAGGTAAATTTTAAAAAATCACGCTTATTTTATTAGTTTGTGATGAAATACGAAGCTGCTGATTAATCATTTATATTACGATATTCTGCTTATAAATGCTGATATGGACTTATTTGTGCATGGAAACAACCAGCTCAGGAAAACCCTGACTGACTCCTTCTTCGCTTCTTGTAACCAGGAGTAATGGTGTCTGTTTATCGATAATGTCTTTCTTGCTTGTGTCTGTGTTGTCATGTGAAAGTGTATTTATATGTATTTCCACTTATTTATTCTGTTAGCTGTGAAAACTTGTTATTGGCCTTCTTTTTCGTATTAAGTTTGTATAATGTAATCATTATGCTGTAAGTTTTCCTATAATTGTAAAATAAAATAAAATAAAAAAATTAAAATAGGCTAGATTTCTATCATTTACGTTTGGGCCGTGGCCCGCCAGGTGTGGTCAACTTGTCTAGTCATAGGATCTTCAATTCGTGTTGGAGTGACATGACACCCGTTCCTCTACAAATACAAAGAGATGGAAAACCAAGACGTCTGGTCAGCGTGGTTGGCCAAAACCTCCTTGTTAAGGAGAGGCCTGCAGGGGATTGTTAAAGGTTGTCTGTGACGATGATTCTTATGATGATGTTTGTAGAATGTAACTTGGCTGAATGGTGTCGGTACGCGGGCAGTCGCTACACATTTCGGGAGGACTCCTGTCAGGTCCGAGACTAGTCGAAACCTAGAACTACACACGTGAATAAAATCGTTTATCTTTTATTTTATAAAGCGTACGTACAGCGTTAATTAGTCTATTGCTATTAGATTTATAACTATTCAAATTCCCAGCAAGTGATTTATCTGCTCATATGCTAAGGGGTCATGATATCCGTCATATGTTGTCTGTATAGTGACGACAATGAATACGAAATGTTACCACCTCTATTTATCCCGTGAATGTCATAAGAGACCACTAAGGGAGCAAACTGAGTAGGACAAAAACACCGGAAAGAGAAGGAAAACTTTTTTTTTACCCGAATACAGGGCAAACGGACAGACGTATCGCCTAACGATAAGCGATTACCGCTGCCCATGGACACCCACAACACCAGAGGCGTTACAAGTGCGTTGCCGGCCTTTGGGGGATGAGGAAGGGGATGGGGGAAGGGGTAAGGGGTTGGGGCAGGGCCTCCTGTATCCTCACTTACTCGGTGAAACACAGCGCAGGCGCTGTTTCACAAGGTTTTCTGTGAGGCCGTGGTATCACTCCGGTCGAGCCGGCCCATGCATGCCGAAGCGTGGCTCTCCCACGGTAAAACTTGACTCAAACCCTATATCAACGCGTGTGGCTAGTATAGTGGGCCTATATTTATATTCTCTATGAGTCGTTCATAAATTATTTAATACGATTGAGAAGTATGCTTCGGGAAAAAAGGAACAGCTCAGAAAACCACTTGGACGTTATTTTCTTCATAAAAACTGACGTACTGACACTGGGCTGTTTACAAACGGATGTCTAAATATACGGAAGCAACTTTAAAAAGTAAATTTTAGTGAGATTTTATGATATAATTTATGGCAGTCTGCGTCAATTAGAGAGGTCAGTTGGATGTGGAGCCACTCGAAAACAACCATTGTAGACTCCCATTACAACGTCATATCTTTTTATAACTTGTTTTTAAATTGATTTTATAATTTCATACGAGAAGTAACTTTATTATTACTACATTTTTTGCGTTGTTTTCTCGATTTCATTGATTTCACTGTGCACACACCGAAAAATACTTAATGATTGCGAAAAAATGATGTATTGTTCAAAGTGTAATGAAAAGCTTAATACAATACTATTCTGGAATGGTTTCCAAGTCAAAGAGTAGTAAGACTTGAATCAAGCCTTATACCAACCGGTCAGAACCGCCTTTCTATTTAGAGGTCCATATTCAGCACTGAACTGATTAAGTCTGTTGATGATGGTGATGATGATTATAAGTATAAATTATATAATTTTTAGTTTACCCAACCAATTGGCGGTGGACATAATCAATTATGCTTCATTGAATTACTCACCAGGTATTCTGTAAGCTTCTTGACCAATGGCTCGAGATGCACAGTCCTGGCCCAGGCATCGCAGACAAAGCACAGGTTAAAGTAGTAAGCGTTGCGAGCATATTTCTTATTGTCTATCCGGACAGGAAATCCCAGGATTTTGGAGCCCAGGAGCGTTCTAAAAAGAAAAATGAAAAATAATCGTTTCGACTATAAACTTTCGTTTTTGTTTGTATTATTTGTAAGTGTAATATGCTACATATTTACCCGAAAAATGATTACCGTGATATTTGACATCAGGGTTGCCAGACGTCTCGCTTTTGGGGCGAGACGTCCCGATTTTTTTTTCAAAATTATAATGTCCCGCTTTTCGGAATAACTGGCTGAACCCGAAAGTGTAAGTAGTGGAAATGCTTTATTGTCACCAAAGTTACAAATAAAAATTCAAAGACATTACTGCGACCATTGCACGGGAATGGCACCAGCTCATTCCACACTAGAATTTTTTTACTTTGTCAAGTACAGATTTCGACGAAAGAATTCAGCTTTTTCGCGACGAATAAAAATATGGCCACGCTGTTCGACATACATGCGCGTGTAGAGCCTTCGGCAAAAGCTTGTCACTATATTTAATATAGATCTATGTATTACAAGTAAGTAAGTACAGCGAATTTTTTTCGTACCCCAAAAGGATTTATAGAACGTAATTGCTTTCTATCTTATTACGGCTTTCTATTAGGCGAGAGTGTACATTACATTTACACCGATGTGTAAACATAATTTCTATTTGAGACGAAACTGTTATTGGTTTCAGAACCTATTAAGTATGTACTTGTATTCGGTAACGCGCACAGAGAAAATACAAAGGCGATTTACACACTTTAGTTTTACGTTAATAATTTAACATTTTTATTAACACTTACTTTATACCGAAATAAACCTATATTAAAGTACTCATGAATAAGTCTTCGTACAGTCGATTTGACCATCCATAGGTTGCCTGTAAGCAATTGCTTTTTAGCGATAAAGCCGCCATTTGTAAATTGTTCTTATCGGTGTGCAATAAAGTTTATTATAGTGTATACTATGTATAATAAAGCTGTGCAACATAGAGATGATCTCTATTGATAGAGATACCCGTTTTTACAATTCAATTCGTGACAATAATTTCAAAGGTCTATCTTCAGTTACTCAACAAACATTGGTTACATAACAATATAACTTCAGTTTATGAACCAATTTACAGAGAGTTGACGAACGTGGTTCTGTTCCCGAAATACATACTGAAGCCTGATGAATTAATACGCTCATGAGCTGCATTTCAGAATCGTGCCCAACGGCGCGTTCTATAGTCTGTGTCTGTTCCAAATTTGGACGAGGTGTCAGCAAAACATTTTGAATTCTTTTGGTCTTTACAGGTAGAATAATTTTTAGTTCATCAAATTGTTCGTTAATTAATATTGATTTATTCCTGTACATTTGTAGTAAGATTATTCGGATCGGACATTTTGTTTCAGAGATCTAATAAAAAAAATATATGTATGAAAAACTTTAACTTACTTACCTTGCAATACCTAATTTAATAATAAATATATAAAAAATATGTTTGGCCCTGCCAAAATGACTCTACTCTGGCTGATGGAAAGCATAAGCAGAATCCAAGAGTGGTGGTCCCCATATTCAGCATGGTTACCCACACATACCATAGCGGTCTAGTGTTGCTTCTGCATCATTGGGCCTTCGGTCTCGCACACACCAACTAAACACGAGAGCACGAACGCTGTCATTTTACGTTGATTTTCTGTGGAGGGTAGTCACGCCCTCTCTCGCTTCTCTCGCTCGGTAACATAATTGCGGCCATGTTGCGGAGCGAGAGCGCGTGGAACTCCGCAGTTTCTTTCTGCGAGCAAGTTATGCTTGACAAAGAGACGGCGGAGCGGGACCGGGAAAGGTTTAGAACGCCCCCGGCGCGCCGGGCCTGGGAACGGGCCAGACACCGTCTCGCGACTCAGGCGCCAGAAATCGCAGAACGATCTTTGTCTTCCATAAGCGCAAACCTGTGGGTGACAGATGAGGCCATCTGTCATCCGGTCGAGCCGGCTCGTTCGTGTGGAAATCAGCGTGGCTCTACCACCTTTTTATCGCCTACAATTTTATGATGTAAAATGCTGACAACAGATTGTTTTTCTTAAATTGTTTACTATGTAATAGATAGGTCCTAACAAATTTCATACTTCAACCGATATTAGCAATAATTAAAAAATCAGCTAACTACCTGTAAAAAAAATTGACATAGACTTGACAAATGCTCTTAACTGGACGAAGCCAAATTGTAGAACTTAATAAGAATATTTTCATTTTAATACGTCTTTTTAAACGAAATAATTTTGACCTTCTAACCAAATTGTTTATTTTCGTAGTTTGCCCAACTACATATTATTGAACTGTATTAGTTTTAACCATCATGTTTGGAGGAAAAAATAAACATATTCGACCACGCTACGTGACGTTTTCAACACAATTAATTTAAATTCATATTATTATGTTAGTATTTAAAAATTATGAATTATAAGTAATGATTCATTTAAATAAAACCGTTTAAGCGGATGGCAATAAATTTCAAAGACACTACTTTTGTATTAAGTATATTAAATTTTATACAAACATTATTTTTAAATACTACTAAGTTTGTGTGTAAATGTATTAAATAAAACGGATGTTGTGGTGTTTCAATGACAGCTAAAAATAAAAAAAAAGTATTATTTATAAAAGGAATAGATAGATAAAATAAGGTATCATTTTTAAAGTCACAGTAGTTTAGTAAAAGTACGTTTATGATTGAACTGTGGCCTTTTGATTCAAAAGTAATGATTTTGTCGTTAAATGTTGTAGGTATTTTATGATCTTAATTAACGTACCTACCTACGAATAGATTCGAAAATTCTCACCTGTGAATAATAATATTAATAATATACGAAAGAGTTTCTTAGAATCCTAAAATGATGTTCTCCAAGCCGATTACGGCCACGGCCGCCATTCCCAACGGAGACCAGCCAACCACGCAGAAGATATTATAGTGCATTAGTGTGTGCACAAACACAGGCGCACTCTCTGTTCCGTCTCTCTCACAATCCGATGGGACGGTTAACCGACACGACCGAGGATTCTAAAATACGCCCATACGATCTTCAAACCTTCAAGAAAAGAGCGTAGGTATCACATAAAAGATCAATCCTGATTTATTTCTGTGGTAGGTATAGTCCAAACCAAACTTTATGGCGACTCGGAATATTGTGCATGTCGCTGCGCAGAATACTGTTTTAGGTATTCACGGGACGTAAAGGGGTAGGGTATGCAATTTTGTAGTTTTGTCTGACGACAAAAATTCAAGCGATCGTTTTTTGTTTCTCCGAAAGACTGTCCCCATTTCATGTCATCCACATTTTATATATTTTTTATCATTAATTTCATCACGACGACTTGAAGACTCGAAGACTTGATAATTGAAGACGATAAATACTTGACACTGGCAGAAATAGCTGATCCGAGTGATCCGGCTGGTTGCCATTTCATTAAAAGAAAACAAAAGAAGAAGACAAAAATTCCAAAAAATGATTTTGTGATCTAAGTTAGGTTCCTATCGTAAATACTTTCATATGCTTTTAGGAAATTACAAAGACTTAAATTTTATTTATTTTAATAGATAAGGATTTATAATTAAAAATTATGAGCTTGATACTGGTCACACAATACACTAAATATGTTATCACTTGAGCCCAATTACGATATTTCATCTAATTTGGACCTAACATAATTTTAACAATTTACCTTGTTTAAATAATGATACAATTTATTTACTTGTTATTATCAATTGTTTATGGACTCTATATTGTAATTGTTGTTTATTGTTTTTTGGCATTTGACGGCGTAGTGTGTTAAGTTGTCCGAAATTGTTTTTTTTTTCTAGAGGGTTACGAATTCGTATTTACGATGGCCTTCTAAACGACTTCAAAAAATGAGCAGTTAACAATTCAACTATTTTTTTTTGTTTGTTTCCTCATAACTTTCGTCTGGGTGAACCGATTTTGATGATTCTTTTTTATTTGAAAGTTGGTGCTTTCCGTGTGGGAGAAGATTTCAATTTTGTAGTTATTGAAGTCGATTTTTTTTGTTAAAATTTTTGTTTTTAATTAAAAAAGTGGGTATTCCGCCTAGGGTAGGTGGAATACCTAATTTTTGACTTTAGTTAATAATTTTAGGATATTAAATCAAGCACTAGACGTTATGCTGTATGATTCTTTGTAAATCTTATAAATAAGTTTTTCTCGTTGCATTTTATTAACTTAATTTTTTAGTACAGCAGCTGTGTCTATCGTAACTTCTCTGTTAGTCAACAGGAAATAAACGCCCGACAATTTTTTTTCCGGTAAATACTTTTTACGTATTCTATTAGACTTAAAGAATAACTTCGAAAATTAAAATTAAAATACAGTTGATAATTTCGTAAACTTGAGTCTACCCACAATAATACTCACACTGTCAATGTGCATCTTTGAAGTTGTACTTTTGGTATTATATAGTGACTGACTGTATCAAAAATATCTTTCGATATATAGTTTTCTGGCACTTGACATGTTATCTTCGGTCCGGCGGTAGGATGAAATTCACACAGAAATATACAACGAATAGGCCCTTCCTGTCCGCAGCCTTCGTAAAATTTCACTTTGCCATCCATCGTATACAAACAATTTGGTACACTTAACACATCACTCGCATATTTTTACTTAGACATAAAACGATCACACAAAGCTCACTTATCATATAGACAACATTGACAAAATCACATAGTACTAAATTTTTTTCACGTAAATAATAACGAATTTTAAAAAGAAATTTCAACACTACCGTCCCGAATCATTTAATCAGACTGACTGACTGACGTAATTCTGTTGTGAATAATTATTTTGAAAACAATGACATTTCATCAATGTTACTACTGTATAATTTTCCCACAGTATTGCATCTCAAAAATTTTGAAGTAGTTTTTTTTCGTCTTTTCTTACAAGAATATAGTTTAGTATTTTTACAAAAAGTTTCCTCAAATAGTCAAACCGAAATCAATCTTATAACTAAAGATCAATTATTTTGTAGTTAAACGTAATATGTACTGTCAAAACAAAGTCTAAACGTTTGACAGTTTTGAGTGTCAATGGTGTTGTTTTGTTATTGGAAAGTTTTCTTGCTATAACCGAATTAAAAACTTTAAATTAGTGTGCAGATTCCTAATTTTAAAATGAGTTCACGATCCTGTAAAATAGTGATTGCAGCCTCTGGCAGTGTAGCTGCTATGAAAATACCGATTTTGATAAAATCACTATTGGAACCGAATGATGAAAGAAATTATGTTTTTGAGGTTATATTGATATAGGTTTTGGAAGTTTGAGGAAAAATCTGAAGATCTGTCTATTAAGTGCTTGTATTTGTAGGTTCACCTTATAGTAACGGAGCACGCTAAACATTTTTTCAAGATGTCGGAACTGCCGACGGATGTGAAAGTATACGATGATGATTTGGAGTGGCAGGCCTGGCAGCAAAGAGGCGACCCAGTGTTGCACGTCGAACTGGGTAAATTAGCGGACATGATGGTGATTGCACCATTAGATGCTAATACCTTGGCTAAAATGGCACAAGTGAGTTAGAGCCCTTGTATAAAATATAGGATTATCAATTTTTCGTTTATTAATATATAAAATATACATTCATGCCTTGATGTTTATTAGAAAAATATATTTTTTAATAAAAAATAAAAATTAAACTACAGTATAAATATTTAAAACAAGACAAGTATGTTAATTTCTACAGTTATGAACAAAATCTTTTTGTTGTTGGTTATTTGATGAGGTTGTATTGCCTATTAACTGTATTTTTAAAGATGACTAATCAGCTCACTTCAGGATTATAATTAACTAGCTGACCAATGCAACCTTGTTTGCGTCTTCTATTGCCAGTAGTGTGAAAATTTTCCCCCGTTTTTGAAATATTCTTCATTGATACTCCGCTCCTATTAGTATTAGCGTGATGATAGCCTATAGCCTTCCTCAATAGATGGACTATCCAACATTGAAATAATTTTTCAAATCGGACCAGCGGTTCCTGAGATTAGTACATTCAAACAAACAAACAAACTCTTCAGCTTTATTATATTAGCATAGATTAATAATACATTTATGTTTTTTAAATTTTAACAAATGTTTTGATATCTAAAGCAAACATTATTCCTACTTTTTTGAGTCCTTATCATTGGGCTGTGTAAATTTAAAATGCCCATTTTTCCACTTAGATATAGCCGACTATTATACAATATTTGAAATCCGTACACTGATAACATCAAAATCATAAGACTTCTGTAATTGCATGCTAGTTGATTTGCTCCGCGCCTTCCCCCATTCAGCCCTTGCCAGCCATCATACCCAAATCATCATTCTACCTGGCCTATTGGAGAGATCTATGTTCAGTGGTGGACTGCAATAGGCTGATGATCTTAAAAAAAACACATTACAATGAAAATATAAGATCTACAAATTAATCATATTGTTGTTCTAGGGCTTATGTGATAACCTCCTTACTTGTACAACAAGAGCTTGGGACATGGACAAGCCGTTAGTCTTCTGTCCCGCCATGAACACCAGAATGTGGGATCATCCCATTACAGCACAGCATATAGCCACTTTGAAGCAATGGGGTTATATAGAAATACCACCTATTGCCAAAACTTTGATGTGTGGAGATGTTGGTGTTGGGGGAATGGCTGATGTCCAAACAATAATGGACAACATTGTGAAAATTGCAGACCAGAAATTTAATAGAGTTGTATAGTCTATGGTTTTTTTTAAAACTAGTCTTTTGATTGGTTGAAATTATTTATGGAAAATTTTAATTCTTAGTTTAAATTTTTCTTCAAATTATGGTTTAAAGATAGGAAGATACTCTTTTGTAATTCAAATAATATTTTACTCTGTAACATTTGTTTAGGTACCTAAGGTTTAAGGAAAATTATATTCAGCTAAACTTAATTATTTTGTAGCTGTATTATTTACTTTATTATTGAGAACAAATATGTAAATAAACTATTCTGTGAATTTCAAACATAAATTATTAACATATAATAATAATAATAATAAATATGCCGGACATCTAACACACAACGCCATCTAGTACCAAGCTAAGCAGAGCTTGTGTTATGGGTACTAGACCACTGATATTAATACATATATACTTTTTTTTTGTAAATACATACATATTATACATAGAAAACACCCAAACTCCGAAACAAATATTTGCAGATCATACAAACATTTGGTCCGTCCTGGGAATCGAACCCGAGACCTCAAGCTTAGCAATTGCATACGCTGCCACTACACCACCGAGGCAGTCAAATATTCAAAAACATATATTTGAAAACTGAAATAATTGGGGTTATGGAACCCTAAAAATACCTTTTAAGCAAACTGAATGTTTTGACAAAATTACGTTAGCGGAATAATTTCACATATTTCTATATTTTTCATATTCATATGCAGATTTTCGCATACAATATAGAGATTTATATAAATATAAAAACCAGTAATAAGTATAAACCTATCAACTGTCATGAGAGCATTATTACTAATATTTATTTCTAAGAAAAATATCTAAATACTAGAAATATTTTTGTGTTTTATCTCATTTAAATGACTTAAAATTCAAAAACGTTCTTAATTTGACTGAGTTATATTATATCTGTGGCATTTGTGAACTGATTTAAACACACGCTTGTACACAACCACTATTTAAAAGTAATTTATCGTACATTGTTGATAAGTAATAACTTTTTAAAACCTGACATGGAATAGAAATCTCAATCTCTTATCATTCCCATCGTTCGCCACTTTTATTGATAAAAATGAGAATACTCTTGTGTACCGATTACTTTTTTAATAATTGTATTATTTAAATACAATACTAAGTTATATATGTATTTAAAATTTATTTAAGATGTTATATGACTGCAACCAAAGAACAAATTGTACTTAGTTATAATTGTAATCTTAGAGTAAATACAGTCTCAAGGAAACTTGGAATTTTTGGATTGGCAATATTTTAACCGTCACCATCATCATCATCTGGGTGTTAGATACGGTCTGGTGATGCCCGGGATTGCTCTCCGACTCTTTTTCATCCACTTCGCATGGTCTTCGGCATTCGGAGTTGTAAGGCCATTCGCACGCATATCATCCCTTAAAACTCTAATCCACTTCTCCGGTCTACGGTAGACACTACTCGGGTCTACCTGAGACCCGAGGGGTAGACCGTCTACCCCACCTGTCGGAGTCCGGCGGAGGCGGCATACCCTAACATGAAGCTTGACCATACTTGCCACGGTCAAGAAGGCTACCGCGTATATGAGAGTTCCTCGCACGGTCCTTTCACGTGACTCCACACATCCACCACAACATACTCATCTCCGGGACATACAGCTCCTGCTTGTATCGCTTTATAAATCCCGCTTCGCGGCCATGTAAAAGGACAGGCCTAGCGATGATTTCATTCACAAAGAACACCAATCATCTCTCGCCTTTTGGAAATACTTATGTATTAATTTTAGCCATGGGAGAGCTATACTTCGCCGGCTCGAAAGGTGGTAAACCATGACCTCGTAGAAAACCATACCGTTAATCAGTTTTTTCTTTATTTTTCACCAAGTAAGTGAGGTTACCAGAACCCAAACTCCAGCTTCCGGGGGGGAGGGGAGGGGGAACTTAAAAGGAACTCCATACTTGTGCCTTGAATCGCGAGTGTCCTTTGGTGTGATCTTTTGCCTCCGCGATACTATTAAAATATATTAGTGAGGTCAAGAAATTATGTAGATAATGTCAATTACCATATTATATCAATAACATGTTATAATATTGTAGTGTAAATTTCTAGTATAAATATCTATTAGACAGTCCAGTCACCGAGTTTCTTTGGCCATGCTGTATGTTATCTATGTCAATATTCCTATTTTGTAATTTAAGTTGAGTCTAACAAATTTTATGAAATATATTTTCTTTAAAATTTCTTGTGTGTTTTACTGGCATTCTGATTCTGGGAAAGAAGAGACAGCCCCGTTTTTCCTTTTTCGAATAAAGACAATCTCCGATTTGGATATCAGCCTTTCCTTAATCCTTTTATTTAAAAGTTCAAGTAGAGGGGACCCGCTGAAGCAGATGGAAAGGAACATCTGTCCCGTGCAGCCGCGGCCACTTCAGGGTGGCAGGATTCGCTGGTAAACAGGCGGGGGCCGAATACCGTTATACCGCTATTCGCCCGGAACTCGGCCGTCCGCTAATAAAATTCTGGGCAGTTCCATTCGACTAGGCAGACATGTGTAAGTATGCGACGATGTAGATATTGCACGGCGAGTGAATGTGCCCCACCGGGAAATGGGAAAGTATTCACTTTGTCACATAGTGAGTTGATTTTTAATACTTGTGTTTATTCATGGAATAAAGGTTATTTTATCTATTTCGTACCTACATAATTCGGTACGTAAGTAAATACACATAAGTATAAATTGTAGCGTGATTTTAGCAACAACCGACCTATGTAGGTAGATGGATAGTTCAGGAACATAAAAAAAACATCATTTCATTTAGTTCTTATCCAGGTTTATATCGGCCGATTTATATCATCCTCGAATCATTTTAAAAATAATAAATGCTAGGAAGAAGAAGAAGATCTGAGAATTATTATATATCGCTTGTGCCACTCTGTCTGAATGTTCACATTTTCTAAATGAAGACTAACAAGCTAGTGGTATTTAGCAATATTTTTCTTTGTTATAGACCATTGACAATAGAGGACTCATTACACGTAGAATAGAGGATATTATCATAAACATTACATGTTTACAAAAAAATGTTTAAAACTATATCTGACTGATGGTCTTATGTCAAACTATATTTCGTTAAGTTTTATTTCCTAGACAAAGTTTATTTATTGTAAGCATTCGTTTAAGTTTCTGAAAAATAATGTCAAGTAGTAATTGAAATTATCGAAATGGATGTACCCGTATTCAAATTACTTTTAGCGGCTACAGGAAGTATAGCTACAATTAAAATACCTATTCTGTTAAAAACTCTTTTGGACCAGCCAATCGGTACAACAACTTATAAGTTTGAGGTGCGACATGTAACAATACAGTAGTAAAATCATCCGCACGCAATATCACGTGTTTAAGTGTTCTTACGTTCCGATCGAATAGATATCATTCGCACTGCAGCTTTTAGAAATTATTTCAAATTCTTCAGCAAAATGGTCTTCCTATAATTTGTGTCATTACAAGATGTTTACAATGCGTCGATACAGATTGTGTGACGGTTTAATTACTATCGTACACTCTGCATGTACGAATGAAGGCAGACCCAAAGCACAGAAGACCAACCTAAAATGACAGTCTTGGTGCTGTCATATTTCGTTGGTGAGTACGAGACCGGCGCCCCAATTATGCAGGGGTGATAGTTATCGGGGTAAGTTGTGTGCGCAGTAGAACGCTCGTAGAGTCTTGTTGCTTTTGTGCATGTACGAGTACATGTACATGTACGAGTGTGCGAGTACGCCCATGCAACAGCATGTACCAGGGGCGGGTCGTTGCGCTGACGACCTCGTCATCAGCCTATCGCAGTCCACAGTTCGATCCTCGGCTTCTCGCATCCAGCTCCTGCCAGCCGTCTTGCGCAAATCATCACTCTACGTGGCCTGTGGACGTCCTACACTACGTTTGCCGAGACGCGGTCTCCACTCAAGAACCCGTTTATCCCAACGGTTATCGGTTCTGCGACAAATATGGCCAGCCCACTGCCACTTCAGCTTGCTAATCCTGTGGGCTATGTCGATGACCTTGGTTCTCTGCCGGATTACCCCGTTTCTAATACGGTCCCTTAGCGAAAAGCCGAGCATAACCCTTTCCATAGCACGCTGAGCGGTTTTGAACTTGTGGACCAGCCGTACCGTAAGTGTCCACGTTTCGGCTCCGTATGTCATTACGGGTAGGACGCATTCATTTAAGACTTTACCTTTACCGTTGAAGAAGAACCTGGAGACTTCACTGTAGGCAATATAGTATTTAAATACGACAGTGATCTCGCCAGTCACGGCGGCCGCACTTTGCGACAGATGCAGATCTCTATCTTTGACGTAGCGTTGGGCCCATGGGATGGATGCAAAATAATCCCGTATTCCATTCCAGTCTGCTCTCGAGTAGTGCCGTAAACGTCATATTGCTGCCACTAGTCGTGGAGGCAACAAGAGGTATCGTGGTGGAAACCAGGCAATGATAGGAGGATCTCACAGGGGCGAGCACCGAAACACTGTACTGCGATGGGTGACTCGTCAGCAGTAGGTCCAGCAAAGCAGGCGCTTGACTTGGTATGTCTGGTATCCTGGTGAGCTGGAGTACCAGCTAGGTGAGGTCATGCGTGAGAGCGAATGCGTGGACAGTCCGACCCGCGTGCTCAGTTCTGGAAGATCCCAACTAGGACTCATGGTGGGCGTTAAAGACTCCCAAATACCAATTCGGCTGTCGGGAACTGCTCCCGCGCTTTGTCCGCAGCCTGGCTGAGATGTTCAACAAGTCGAATTAACAACACGTGCTGACCTTGGAAGTCACCGCTTCAGAGTGGTAGACATACGTTCTAGTACTCATCGGTTAGGTTCTTTCTTCCTGTGCGGAGCGGTAAAAACCTGGAACTCACTACCTGCGCACGTGTTTCCTTCCCACTATGATTCCGGATCTTTTAAGCGAGGCGTGAAAAAGCATCTCACCAGACCGACATAGTGTGGGTCACCATGCTGCATTGTCCTTATTCGTATTGAGGATGGTGACCACCACTCTTGGATTCTGCTCATGATTTCCGTCAGGCAAGGCAGTCATGTTGGTAGGGTAAAAAAAATTGGCAGTCATAAGGTCACTGCCGGTAGAAGTAAAAACTTATACCTAACTTAGAATGTTATTTGTAAAATTAATGTGTAATATTAGAAATTTCATAATGTTTAAATAAAAATTATCAACATCAAACATTAGAATATCGGGGACAAGAACCCATAAGATTTTCTTCTATCAAAAATTGCTCAACGCGGCTAAAGAAGTTTTCACCTCAAAAAACCTTCACCAAGGTTCTTCACGTAGGTGAAGCTCAGGTACTTACCTACTATATAGGGACCCGTGCTCTAACTAATGACCTTTGCAATAACAACCGGGGATCGAACCTAGTCTAAAATAAAAGTTGGCTAATTTATTCCTTAGATATATCATCAGTTATCTGGCAGTGATCCCGTCAAAATTGGTCCAGCCGTAACAAAAAGACATCAAAATAAAAATTAAATAAAATTGGGATTTTGGTGTTCATTGCGTTTTTAGTGAAAAGTCGTTAATTTGAAATTACAAGCAGACACTTCAATTTTATTTTATTTGTACTTATAGATAGTTTCGCTTATTAATAAACTAATATTTTAGTTAAAAGCTGTCCTTCTTTCTCATCTTCACTTTAGTGAAAAGTTGCTACCTACATAGCTTCCAAGATTGGTATACATAAGTATATAAAATAAAGTAATTTGTGGTTGTAGATATGTCTTGTAGTAACGAAGGCTGCGACGCAGTTTTTCAAAATAGAAGATATTCCACAAGATGTACATGTATATGACGACGAATGCGCAAATCAGTACTGGCATCTCCCAGGTGATCCTGTGCTCCACGTAGAGCTGGCAGAAATGGCTGACATGCTGCTCGTTGCACCAATAACAGCTAACACGATGGCTAAAATTGCGCACGTGAGTTAAAGATATTCTTTTGCAAGTCCTGATGATGTCACGTTAATGATGGGTGAAGTGCACGTATATGCTAGGCATGTTACACTAGTTCATATTTAGTATCTTTTTGGCGGTTTTTAGTATTTCCACGGCCTACCTAAATGTCTTGCTGGAGTAGTATCGTGCTTCAGTTCGATCCGGACTGATATTTGTTTGGTAACACGATGGGTGGAGTTCGTATGGCTTAAAACTATGATCCTTTCTTCAAAAGGGCCCACTTAGTCTATATTGCAGTCTCATAATTTTAATTTAACCAATATTCATGGACTTAGGACGAACAAACAAACGACGAAATGGAATAACAATTAATAAAACTATTAGGCCGCCTATTCGATAGTAGTCGTATTTTTTTTATTTATTGTTACAGGGTATAGCTGACAATCTTGTAACGCTCGTTATTCGAAGTTGGACCTTCAACAAGCCAGCGGTCTTCTGCCCTGGAATGAATCCAAAAATGTGGGCACATCCCATCACAGCTGAGCACGTAGCCATTCTGAAGAAATGGGGGTTTATAGAAATACCGCCGCTTCGAAAGAAGTTACTTTGCGGAGATTATGGAGTGGGGGGTATGGCTACAGTTGAGACAATAGTGGAATTAATAATAGAATTTGCAAAGAATAGCCGTAGAGCAAAATAACGTACGTGTAAATACGTCCTAAGGCTAGTCGCACACACAATAATGTTGTCAATATCAAGATTGGCAATAATCCATATCAATATAAGTTCCACTGCAATATTATACCATATACACGCAATATTGTTGCCGATATGTAGTTCATTGAAAATATTATTGCGTTACATTTAACTAATACAAAACATGGTAATGCAATGCATATTGCTTTAACACACGATAGAAGTGAAACTTCAGTAAATCGACAAAAGAATGTGACTGACATTTGCTCTTTCGTTCTGGCTCACTAATTACAGGCGACTTTTTGTATTTGTGTCTCCTACCTGTCGTTTTTTCCGTTGCATCCGGTTTTTAAGTAACATTTAGTGTCATCTTGTGACGAAGCATGCGTATGCTATTTATATTACAAAATCTATTTAAACACAGGAACAACTTAAAAAGGTGAAGTAATTAGAAATAATGTAACACAAAATTAAAACGAAATACAAAAAAAACAGAATTTGACCAAGTTAAGCAGTAGAAATTTTCATTCGTTTTGTTAAAATTATTGGTACGAAAATAATAGAACTACCAATATCACTAGGACACAATTTATCCTTAAATTATTATTTTTTATATAACATTGTTTCCAGTTTTTCTTCTCCTTGCAGTGATATCAATGTGCATAGTTTGCTCCTTTAGTCGACTTACGACACCCATGAAATTAGTAGGGGCTGGTGACAATATCATATGATTAATCCGTCGCCACACGTATAAGGTTACCTGAGCCCAAAGCCCTTCAAACTGTGGAATGGAACTCTAAAGAGTGGCATCATGTATCTTGGTGGGAAGTCAAACCAACGACCTCTTGGTTGGCAGTCAGGGTCCAGAGGAACGGGCGTCATGTTTCACCAACACAAAGGGAGGATTCTCTGACCAGGCGAGGTGATCATGCCTGGCGGGCTACTGCCCAACAGTTGATGTTGGGATGTTGTATATATGATAATCGGCGCGAGAACTTCTATTGCGCGATTCAGGATTGGTAGTTACTCCGTGTAGTGCGTTACTTCGTAGTTCAGTGTAACTTCGGTAATGGCGCTGCAGTATGTTATGTTGTATGTGGAAGTCGCCACACGCTAACCAAATGCCCGTCAGTTGTTAGTCATATGATGAAAACACATTAGTAAATGTACGTTTTATTTATTGCATTCGAACACTGCCACTAATGCTAGCGTACATACGGTACTAACAAAACTTCAGAATCGAATACAAAACACTGCACATACGATAACTATACACAAAAAACGTTTCTATAAATTTCTACTAAACTTAAATATTTAAAAAATCCCAAATACAGATTATCGTTGTCTTAGATACTTTTTTAATATTTAAAAAATAGCATAAGTTTGTTAATTAATTAGTTTTATAAAACATGCATAATCATTAAATTTAATAGAATTAAAAAAAAGTTAGTTTGATACCCGCCAACTTTGGTATTTAAAGTATCAATGGCTATAACAACTACATCAGGTAGGTAGTTACGTCATTTTTTCAATGGCAACATTATAAAGTTTGTTTAAAAGTGTTGCTACATAACAAAAACAAATACACAATTCATATTATTTGTTGTTTTAGTCATGGATACTATACAAATAAAACAATACCAATATTTTTTCTCTTAGGCTCTCAAAGCAATAATAATAAACACGACCACAAATTAAAGGCCAAAAAAGCCTCACTTAAAACCAAACCAAGCTTCTTCCTCCAGTTTTGAGTGCTATTGGAGAATAGGTGGGTCATTCATTGCTCTACAATAATCTGTAATTGGAAGTCAATAATATCCAAAATGTATAACTTGAGAAACCGTATCGACAATACTAATAATAGTAATAATACACAACATATCAATAATAAGATTCAATATAAGAAGCACCGGTTCATTCATGCACTTAATTATATATAAGTGCATGCACTATATGTATCCATTTGTAACATATAAGTGCGTGCACTATATCTACTTCATGTATTTTTGGACTCGGACACATTGCTCATTAAATTTTAAGGTAAAAATACAATGCACTTAATATAATTAAAAAAGTATCTACACTATTTCATTTTCATGAAATTAGCAATTAGTATACAAAAAAATTACATTTGAATTGAAAAATCAAAGTGAACTTGAAAATCTTACAGATTAAGTTCGTATTACGATTACCGCGAGATAAACTTCTTCGACTTAGCGTGTACTTAGTATATGAATGAACCGAAGCTACGTTTGTGCAAATTCACATGTCATTTAACATAACCCTGTATATTTTTACAACTCCCAAACAAAAATCCAATAATAATATATTTGTTGACTTAGCGAGAATTAATTAAAAGCTAATGTGCGAATAAAGCACCTCTATTTAGTATTAACGATTGAGTGCTTAGTTAGTAAAATCATACGACACATGCAAGTTAAAAAAAGTAAGCTACCAAAGTTCACCACTCTTGGATTCTGCGCATGCTTTCCATCACGCAGAGTAGGGTCACTTCGGCAAGTTCATATAAAAAAATCAGAGAAATAAAATAATATAATAATTAAACATTCTTTAATTTTCTGACCAGCAATTAAAGTATAAAATAAACAAAATTAAAACACTTTTAATTGTATTCCAAAATAATAAATAAAATCAATTAAACTGTATGATTTTAATCACTGAGCATCTACGCTTAGTGCCAAAGCATCAATATATTAAATAATTCACTGGATTAAATTAAATAATTAAGCTTACTGTAAAAGTACCGATTCCAGGGGAACATATCAGATACATATACCTTAAAAATTATATTGCTTGCTTATTTTCTCAAATACTTTGAGTGAATGCATACAGTTATAAAAATACAATATTTACATTACCTATTTTATGCGTTTAACTTTCTGAAGTGGAAGTTTTTATAGGCGAACATATATTTTAAACAAATATTTACAATAATAATTAAAATTTGTTTCGGATAAAAATGAGTATAGTTCAATAGTCGTGGTTGGTCATTCAGCAGCCTTACAATCTGAATTGAAGGAATATTCCTTGCCTGGATACTATTTTTTGTTCAAAGTTAAAATACATAGTAATGAAAAGTGATATAGTACTACATATGATACGATGTTTAGTTGTTTTCAGCTCTTGTCACTAATCAATGTTGTATATATCATCTACATGGACGCCAATAGAAAACCGATAAATTAAATAACCAATTTTTCGAAATAACTTGATGTTAAAACACGACTATTAAAATCTACCATATTCTTTGAAAAAAAAACTATTACATTAGAAAAAACAAATATTACTGCGTACAAAACCTAACCTAAATGGAATAGAGTTGTTTAAATTATTATTAACTAAAGTGTCATGTTCGTACTAATATCAGGATACATAAGAATACACAAAGGGACACCGCATTATTTCATCGTTTGTGTTAACACAATAACAAAATACTAATAGTACATACTGATGCGACATTATGGGACTAATTTTGGGGTTGCCAGATGAAATAAAAGTGTTCAAGTAATACAGTAGTAATTGTGTATATATAAAAACTGCTTTAAATATTTATGATCAGTATTAAAAGTTTGAGTAGTAAAATATAGTGAAAAAGATCATTTATGACGCATTCATTTTCAAACTTTTTAATATATTATTGTTTTAATGCTTTATCTACACTTTTATTAATATAATTTGAAAACAAGAGAATTTCCACTTCACGCAGTGTATTAAGATACTTTTTAAACTGTTTGATTATTACCTAAATATGTTAGTGAATTTTTGAGTAACTTATACGAATGGTTTACTAAATAATCGGTTTAAATAATATACAACCGAATTCAACGTCCAGAATCTCAGAAATCTATCTATATACACTTAATGTACGACTAATCTGATTGCCGATACTACTTTTCACTGGCGGCAATTTGTCCACAAATATCGCATCAGCATAATAAAATTATTTGAACTATCACAAGTTACGTAAAAATGCTAAACCTTAAATGCGTATGTTCCATACTATATTAAAAATACTACTAACAATCGTTTATTGGTTCGCAAAAGTGTATATGTGTACATATATAAGGACACTGTAATTAATACTTATTATTACAAAAAATCGCGTACAACCCACGTGCGTCTATCAAAGGCCATTTCTGTTCTAGCGGGACTATATGCCCATAGCATTGTATACTATTTTCTAGTTTTGTTGGTTTTATTATAAAAATTCGTTACATATACCAGCCTTATGTTAATTTGTGCATGAGATTCATATTAAAATGTTTGAACGACTAATTTTAGTGTTTGTAAATGCGCTATGGACATCTAGACGGTATTAAAAGCTAAGCTTTCGTATAGAAAACAAAAACATGTGTAAATGGCATCGTAGCAAAATACTTGTTACCGTTGTTGCGCGTGTAATGGAATGAATAGTAGGCGTAACAAACTTACTTACATCTTATATTGCACCCAACTTTGGGGTAAAATATTTTTAAATGGCCACACTTACATGTCTGGCAACATTATCAAATTCGTTTTTCAAATTTTTGTTTTTTACGGACGTTATGATTTTATTCACCTTTTAGGCCAACAACACAGTAAGCCAATAATATTGAGAAAATGTATTTAAAGACTTAGTGCAATATACGTAATACATAGGCACATCGTTTATACGACGGTTTCGTTTTGCTTGTCGAACATAGCTCTCGTGTACTTCGATATTACATCGTAAGTAGACTTGATGAGCTCGCAGCGCTCCTCGACCTCGCAGTCAGCCGGCGCAACTCTATAAGTTGATTTTTTTCTACTACTACCTTCATTTTGAGAAACTTCTTTAAAATCTGCACCGTTCTCCTCTGCATTATAAATAGCGATGGGCTTATTTTTGGGCACCATCTCTAGGTCTTTGCGCCATTTCTTCTTGATATTAAGGTCGGTGTTGCAGCGTGCGTTTATAGTTTTAACAGCATTTAGTACATGAGAATCCAGTGAGTCACTGGAGTCGAGCTCATATCATACATCCAGTTCCTCCAGCCCTTTGGAGAGTCGGTGTGAGTTGATGCGACGTCGGTGTGAGCGGCGGACGGCGTCAGCGCGGCGATACGGCTCGCTCCGAAGCCCGTGTAAAATATCCTCCAATGCGCCGTTGTATACTTCGTCTTGGTGAAGCAGTTTCTTTTCGCCGACGGCTTGCGACTTCGTTTTTAGTTCGTTGATTACAGCTTCCTATAAAATCGAGACGATACATTAGTATTTTATTAATTAAATAATTTTAATTTGAGCCTAGCATTACAGGATCTTATTAAGCCACTATTAGAAAACTGTAGTCATTTTATAAAACATGCTTGGTAGAACGATTGAGGTCTATCTAACTGCAGTATTTGTCAAAAAACATTCTGGGTAACAAAACTACATGAACTACAGTAAATTTAAGACTATTACTACATTTTGTACTTCAGGATATGAAAGCTAATGATTGCTCAAAAAAGAAATCTCCTGCCGGAATACAACTTCTAAATTTTATTTGGCACTTACACAAAGCACTTTGAATGACGCGTAGCAGTAACTATTTTTTTTAGTCTGTCAATTTATTTTCAAATTTTAAACACGCTTTTATTAATTTCACTTGTATGTTTGTTTGTAACCAACTTTTTTTTGAAAATTATGTCATCTGGACATTTTCTTTATAAAATACTAAGTTTCGGAAGCGGCTACGCATTAAATAAAAACTATCCTATGTTACTTCTAATACCTCCAAGAATATGTGTACAAAGTTTTATACTGATCGACTAAGTAGTTTTCACGTGAAAGCGTAACAAACAAACTTACTTTCACCTTTATAATATTAGTCTGAAATATGATTAAATATGGATAAAAGGTTCAACTTTTTTTTATTAATTTATTTTTCACTTTTTAGTCAAATGTTTCTTTTCAACAAAATTGATGATTTATTCTAATCGATTTAGAGACATGTAAAATTATCACAAATTGACTATTAATTGAACTAACAAAGAATTAAACAAGGGAACAGAGTCGTTTATTTTTCAATTCTACTTCGGAGCAGTTTTAACTTTGAGGATGTATATAGTATGTATTACCAACAAGCAACAATGTAAAATGATGAATTATTGCGATGGCAATACAATCAGGTTTTCGTAAGACACCTATTTTTTTCATGCTTTTTAGAGTAGATAGGAATTCAGCGTGTTCTTCGTATACTTACTTGCTTTTGATACCCCACTAGTTGTATCATTCTAAAATAGGTTACATATAATTCTATATACAATAATGAACAATGTTTAAAAAGCAAATACATCCGGCACACAAAACTTATACATATATATTAAACCCACAACACTACATAAATGTACACGGCGATATATGTATAAAATATTATTATATAAATACATTCCCTGTTAGATTCCATGCAAGTGCAGCGTAACAAAAAAATATTTACATTCAGTATTTTCTATACGAATAATCATTCAACGTAATAGAATTGTCATGTAAATATATAACAAACAACTTCAACTTCAACTTGACATACAAGTTTCCAAAAATACTCGTATTATTTTTCTGAATAAGATAAGGCCATTTAGTAATTTCGTATTTTTTACATATGGCAATCCTATTACTATTTTTACAGTAGGCCTAACAAACAAATGTCATTTTTTCAATCAACAAACAATAATGCTTAGAAATTTATTATTTATTTTTGTACAATAGAATTGGATGACACAATGATTAATTATCAAAATGTAACACGAACAATAAATGACATTTGAGCCCAGTGATGGTCACTATACCGGCGAAATTAAATTTAAATAATAAAACTGAATCATTCAACTAAAAATAATAAAATATATAAAAACTTTTAATCTTTCTTTAGTTTCCTAGATTAATTTAGTTTAGCATGTTGTTAATAATTATAATATATAATTCAACAAAAAACCACGTGAGGTATATAAAATATTTATAGTAAACCCGTCTAGTGCAATAAGGTGGAGTTGTGTTTTATGTATAATGAAGTTTGCGTGGCGGTGCAATATTTAAAGCTATGATATATCCTTTAATTTCGAAATATACCGGTTACAATCCCATATAGCCCCTTCTACTCGTAAATTAATACTCGTACATCACTAGACTTTATTTGTGTAATCCTACGCAGTTTTAATTGTTACGATAGCTCCTATATTTCGCGGCACCGTTCACGAAGATCCCTGCTTAAATCTCCTGGGAGGATTCGTTTAGATTTTATGTCCACACTGATAGAGGGGATGAGTGATCGGACTTTTTAATTTTTTTTTATTTTGTGATGTCTTTAGGGATTTATTTGGAAGTTAATAAGTGGACAAACATGCAAATGAATCCCCCTGAGAATTTAAGAATCCTAGTGGACGGACTATTTTACGATAACACTTCGAGAGAAGCTTCTTAAATTTATGTATTTATAAATATATTATCGCTTATAGTTTCTCTACGTACTCCTATCTCTCATACTAAGTGTTGATCTCCATACATGCTCCTCTTAAGAAATTCGTTAGAACCGACACTATATTCCATGGATCACACTTCTACGAGAATACTCGACTACTGTGCATAATCCCAAACTTGAAACACCTTTACCTGACTGCGTGAAGCAAAAGTCTTAATAATACTGTAAGGATAACTAAAAGTGAGTTTATTTTACGTAACCACGCTCTCTACTGAAGAGTCCAGGGCGGGACAGTCACCACGCCGTAGACAGTCGTTATGAAGATCGAGTTGATGTGGTTTATTCACACGTAGACCCTAGATTCCCATGTATCCCTCGCCCGGAAGGAATAGTCCTTTTCACCTACAGAGCTCTGATGACCGTGCACAAGGTATACACATAATGATCATAGTGCAGTTTAACTAAGTAAAACAACATACATTTTTCCTTTTGGGCCGCCTTGTACTGTACATTTACTTAGCAGAAACAACAGTCTGGAGTTTATCATATATATTTGTATTATCGTCCTGAGATCTTCACTAGTTGACAGCAAAAGGCTGCCTTATATGTTTATATCAATAACTAAATACTTAAAATACCCAAAATTTTAAACTACAAGTAACGCCATCTATATTTCTTGGTGAGCTAAGTTTTTTATATTAGGTCGATGAACTTCATACGCAGTCAGGTTCTCCGTTTAACATAAGCAAAGGTTACTATGATCGTGTGATTGTACCGCATGCTAGGCGTGTAGGGTTAACGACCAGCTATGGAGCATCCCCAAGATTGACCCTGTGGAAACATGCGTTTCTGATACCCACTGATTACTCAGTTAGTTACTTTTACCCATTATTGGTGTGTAATAATGGCATATGTATATTCATATAATTGACCGATTCTAGATTTGTTAGACACGGTTCTTTATGGTCATCAAGTTGTGTATTGAAAAAAAAAAGAGGTTTTTTGAGATTATCATCACACCATTAGTGCTAAATTTAATAGCAACGGTAACGGTACTATACTTCAATTATCAAATCTCTTGTGAAGATGCGATTTATAGCAACAAAAGTATTTGTAAAATAATGTGATTAGTGAAACATTTATTGAAAAAAAAGTCTAATTTAGTATGTAACTTTGCATTAATATTTTGCTGACTTCCTTAAAATTATCTTTGGTATTTTTGTATTATTAAAATAAAAAACTGTTAGATCGGAAAGATAATAAAGAACACAAAAAACATATGAAACTTGTTGTATTTCTATCTGTGGTCTCGGATCTTTATGGGATTTCTTGCTAACCTCGAAAACTACCCACTCAAAAAGGTTGACATAACGCCATCTATTGAAATTACACACCAACTAACACCCCAACCGTGGTTAGTACACACGCACACAATTGCTCGGCCGAGTGTGAACCACTTACTCCTATGTGTTAGGCCTTGGGGCCGGGAGAGTTCTACACGGGCTCAAGACTGTGCCTCAACTGAGACATGTGTTGCTGCAATAGTCCTGCGCTGACGGTCGCGTAGTTAAACCTCTGTGAGAAAGTTTATGTGTTACCATCACCTACTACGACTTTAATAGCGGTAGATCTAGTAACACTGATCTGCGAAAAGTTTGCAACCAAAAAAAATAATAAACATATATTTTAATAACTGTAAATTTTAGTTTATTTCAATATTGGAATCCGAAAGATTGTCATAAAAAATATTAACTTTAATACCAAAGTTAATATTTTTATGGCAATCTTTGTTTATTGCAAAAATTAGAATCCACGACGGTTGTAGAAGAAGATTGCGAAAAGACATTAAAGTATTTTAATAGTGTTACCATATCTACCAAACAAATAATTTATACCAGCACCACTATGTTACAATGTGTTTAATGTTCAATGTTTGTAATGCCTTTCACCTCAAAATGAAAAAATCAAAACAATTTCACTCAATTCTTTACATTTTTTGTAAAATAAAAATAAAACACACGTGTATTCTTAATCACCTTTAAAATACGATCAAAATTCAAAATTAAAGCTTATGCGTTGGATGTTTTTTAGTTTAAGTTCTTTCTTACATATGTTACTGGCTGTTGTAAGTTCATAGCAACTTAATGACCTCAACCTAGTTACTTCAAGTCATGGATATAGCTAATAAGAGGATAAAGGTCAGGACATTGACAAATCGAGGCTGCAACAGTGTGTAATGGGTATTACTTAGAGGTCTCACTGTATTCGTTTTTCAGTGTAAAGTATTTACCTCAGTAAGTAATGTCACAGCAATACTGTTATACTTCATTAGAATTAAATTTCTATGTTACAACTGATATTTTTTTAAATGAGGGTAGGTGTAACAACATTAAAATTCGCAAATAGAAATTCCACGGAAGTCTTTTAAAATTCTTTGGTAGTTGTTTATTGTTTTCGTAATATGACAATAATACTTTATTTCAAAATTAGAATCAATCTAGATTTCATAAAGTACATCTTACTATAAATATACACTTATGAGTATAAAATTCTCGTGTCCCGCTAATGGCCACGATGGTCTTCGAAACTATCTACCTAAGCGATTTTCACGTTTTTTTTAATGTGTTTTGCTGGCGTATCTGAGATAGACACCTTGCTAACACCAATGATACGCAAAGTTGCGTGGAGCAGGTAGTAATCATATATATTAATAAGTATTAATAAAACGTGCCTACTTTCATGAATATCGTTATCAAGGTAGATTTTGTTTTTGGCATAAGTACTTATTTTTATGAGTGTTGCCATTTTATTACTAAGATAATATTACATCCAAACGTATTTTCATCCAAATGTTTAAAACGATCGAATTCTTAAAGGTAACTTAGAACACAAATAAAAAAAACGAACTAAAATTGCAATAAATTAGTAGAAAATAAGTACATTAATGTAGAAACAGTATAGCCACGGGCTGCTATGAGAGAATGCAGTTCTACAATACTGTCCATTCACCGTTAAGCGTTATGCTGTGCCGAAGCGACTAACTTATGCAACATCGAGAATGTACTAAGCGATGTTTAGTAACACTGGAATGACCCTTAATATATTTTAGGAGTTCGCACGGTATGAAAAAAAAAAAAAAAATTTTATGAACAGTGAAATCAAGCGTTAACTAAAATTGCGCTGCAGCGTTTTGTCATTGGTTATTTCGTCTAACAAACTATTAAAACAAACATTGCTAGAATGCTTATTGTTAGTGGTAGTATAATCGTGACGAAAAAGGCGTAAGCCTCGAAATTTTTTTGTTTTTTTTAAATTATTATTAATTATTTTTTAATTAAATTTAAATTATTATTAATTATATGTTAAGGTAACCCTTAACATATATTTTTGAGATTTTGTGATGAGTTTTTTTAATTAGGAAATTCGAAACCAGTCAATATTAAATTATGTTTAGAATGGTTTGAGAATTTACCATATAGGTATTTGAGACAGGTGAATAATTTTTGAGTAATTTAATGGTAAATAAAGAAGCTCTCGTTTTAACTACAAAGACTCATAGTGTGTCTCGTTTCGCGTAGTAAACAAAATAAATTCGAATGTTTTTTAACTCCTAAACTAATGCAACACTGTCGTATTTAATCGCGGACTCAAGTACAAATTTAGGAAAAAAATATTTCGGGTATATTAAAGATTTTTTTATGGATCTGGATCAATTAATTAATTAATTATTCCAGTCTTTAATGTGCGCAGAATTTATTTAACTTAAGATCTGTTACTGTACAAAGGAAATTCAAACCTATTATTCTAGGCATAGGAACTATTATACCTTGATTAAACCAGTCGTTACTAAACAACGCTTAAAATTCCAAACACTTTTATCTGTCGAGATAAGTGTACGGCATTATGTTCATTAAGAAGTTGGCCACAAGAGCCAATATAGCTTGCACACATACCTGTTGTTTTTTCTGCACAAGCTTAGTTTTATTGGGGTCGACATGGTCTTGTTGTGCCGCTGCTTGCTCCAGACGTCGTCGTTGTTCGTTCTCTGCATCAGCTTGCTGGAAGGTGGCAAAGTTATTTAAGCCCTATGATTATTATGAAATGGTTTGGTTAATTTTTTGTCAGTATTAAGGTAATTACACAACAAATCACTAAGTAGTTACATAGCTAATTTAAAAATTAAATTCAATCTAATGCCATAAATTCGAAAGAAACTTTGTCTGTATATTTTACTGAGTGCCTCTGTGGCGCAGTAGTAGCGTATGCGACTGCTGTTCTTGAGGTCTCGGGTTCGATTCCCGGGTCGGACCAAATGTTTGTATGATCTACAAATATTTGTTTCGGAGTTTGGGTGTTTCCTATGTATAATAAGTATGTATTTACAAACAAAAAGTATATAAGTATTTATATCAGTTGTCTAGTACCCATAACACAAGCTCTGCTTAGCTTGGGACTAGATGGCGTTGTTTGTTAGATGTCAGAAATATTTATATTTTGCTGTCTGTCTGTTAAGCTTTCATGGGTTAACCGATGAACATTTGTATGAGTTTTGGTACAGAGATACATTGGACCTTGGACTAAGACATAGGCTTATTATTGCGATAATTGACATATGTATACGCGGGCGGAGTTAAAGAGCTAATAAAGTCACAAAAAGTTCGGTATATGTGATAGCAGTATGTGTACAAACCTTGTACGCTCTCGTAAATCTTACGAGCAGCGAGAAGAAAGCGTTGGCGTCGCAGCCACGAGGTGCCTCTCCAAAGTACTCCACGCATGACGCAAAGGAATCCTGTAAAACAATGCATCTATATTGAATCACTAATGTCAATTTATTTAAACGTCGATATTATTATGACTAAGGTAAGGACTTCGCGGTAAGGAAATAATGACGCATTGTTGAAGCCCCGCCCACTGACTGAGCAGGTTCCAATCAGATCAGTGGACGCTTAATCGAAGCGTCTCGTCACGTGTATTATACTTTTTACATACTCGTATTTTGATTATATTTTACAAAATTGTAAAAAGTGTGAGTGAATCCCTATGGAAATAGGTACTAATATAACTGCGCAGCTTGTCCCCTGGCCTGTGGCGCGGTGTGTGAGTGAGTGAGTGAGTGAGTGTGCGCGAGTGGAACAGTTCGTACCTGCGCGTGCTTGGTCTCGGCGCGCAGGCGGCGCAGCTTGTCGGCGGCGTTGGCGAGGAAGTCGCGCAGCACGTGGCCCGTGGCGCGGTGTGTGAGTGAGTGAGTGAGTGAGTGAGTGCGAGTGGAACAGTTCGTACCTGCGCGTGCTTGGTCTCGGCGCGCAGGCGGCGCAGCTTGTCGGCGGCGTTGGCGAGGAAGTCGCGCAGCACGTGGCCCGTGGCGCGGTGTGTGAGTGAGTGAGTGAGTGAGTGAGTGCGAGTGGAACAGTTCGTACCTGCGCGTGCTTGGTCTCGGCGCGCAGGCGGCGCAGCTTGTCGGCGGCGTTGGCGAGGAAGTCGCGCAGCACGTGGCCCGTGGCGCGGTGTGTGAGTGAGTGAGTGAGTGAGTGAGTGCGAGTGGAACAGTTCGTACCTGCGCGTGCTTGGTCTCGGCGCGCAGGCGGCGCAGCTTGTCGGCGGCGTTGGCGAGGAAGTCGCGCAGCACGTGGCCCGTGGCGCGGTGTGTGAGTGAGTGAGTGAGTGAGTGAGTGCGAGTGGAACAGTTCGTACCTGCGCGTGCTTGGTCTCGGCGCGCAGGCGGCGCAGCTTGTCGGCGGCGTTGGCGAGGAAGTCGCGCAGCACGTGGCCCGTGGCGGTGTGTGTGAGTGAGTGAGTGAGTGAGTGCGAGTGGAACAGTTCGTACCTGCGCGTGCTTGGTCTCGGCGCGCAGGCGGCGCAGCTTGTCGGCGGCGTTGGCGAGGAAGTCGCGCAGCACGTGGCCCGTGGCGGTGTGTGTGAGTGAGTGAGTGAGTGAGTGAGTGAGTGCGAGTGGAACAGTTCGTACCTGCGCGTGCTTGGTCTCGGCGCGCAGGCGGCGCAGCTTGTCGGCGGCGTTGGCGAGGAAGTCGCGCAGCACGTGGCCCGTGGCGCGGTGTGTGAGTGAGTGAGTGAGTGCGAGTGGAACAGTTCGTACCTGCGCGTGCTTGGTCTCGGCGCGCAGGCGGCGCAGCTTGTCGGCGGCGTTGGCGAGGAAGTCGCGCAGCACGTGGCCCGTGGCGCGGTGTGTGAGTGAGTGAGTGAGTGAGTGAGTGCGAGTGGAACAGTTCGTACCTGCGCGTGCTTGGTCTCGGCGCGCAGGCGGCGCAGCTTGTCGGCGGCGTTGGCGAGGAAGTCGCGCAGCACGTGGCCCGTGGCGGTGTGTGTGAGTGAGTGAGTGAGTGAGTGCGAGTGGAACAGTTCGTACCTGCGCGTGCTTGGTCTCGGCGCGCAGGCGGCGCAGCTTGTCGGCGGCGTTGGCGAGGAAGTCGCGCAGCACGTGGCCCGTGGCGGTGTGTGTGAGTGAGTGAGTGAGTGAGTGAGTGAGTGCGAGTGGAACAGTTCGTACCTGCGCGTGCTTGGTCTCGGCGCGCAGGCGGCGCAGCTTGTCGGCGGCGTTGGCGAGGAAGTCGCGCAGCACGTGGCCCGTGGCGCGGTGTGTGAGTGAGTGAGTGAGTGAGTGAGTGCGAGTGGAACAGTTCGTACCTGCGCGTGCTTGGTCTCGGCGCGCAGGCGGCGCAGCTTGTCGGCGGCGTTGGCGAGGAAGTCGCGCAGCACGTGGCCCGTGGCGCGGTGTGTGAGTGAGTGAGTGAGTGAGTGAGTGCGAGTGGAACAGTTCGTACCTGCGCGTGCTTGGTCTCGGCGCGCAGGCGGCGCAGCTTGTCGGCGGCGTTGGCGAGGAAGTCGCGCAGCACGTGGCCCGTGGCGCGGTGTGTGAGTGAGTGAGTGAGTGAGTGAGTGCGAG
Source organism: Spilarctia lutea (assembly GCA_916048165.1). Lineage (NCBI taxonomy): Eukaryota > Metazoa > Arthropoda > Insecta > Lepidoptera > Erebidae > Spilarctia > Spilarctia lutea. The sequence continues at coordinate 2,993,666 of OU696480.1, forward strand.
TGGAACAGTTCGTACCTGCGCGTGCTTGGTCTCGGCGCGCAGGCGGCGCAGCTTGTCGGCGGCGTTGGCGAGGAAGTCGCGCAGCACGTGGCCCGTGGCGCGGTGTGTGAGTGAGTGAGTGAGTGAGTGAGTGCGAGTGGAACAGTTCGTACCTGCGCGTGCTTGGTCTCGGCGCGCAGGCGGCGCAGCTTGTCGGCGGCGTTGGCGAGGAAGTCGCGCAGCACGTGGCCCGTGGCGCGGTGTGTGAGTGAGTGAGTGAGTGAGTGAGTGCGAGTGGAACAGTTCGTACCTGCGCGTGCTTGGTCTCGGCGCGCAGGCGGCGCAGCTTGTCGGCGGCGTTGGCGAGGAAGTCGCGCAGCACGTGGCCCGTGGCGCGGTGTGTGAGTGAGTGAGTGAGTGAGTGCGAGTGGAACAGTTCGTACCTGCGCGTGCTTGGTCTCGGCGCGCAGGCGGCGCAGCTTGTCGGCGGCGTTGGCGAGGAAGTCGCGCAGCACGTGGCCCGTGGCGCGGTGTGTGAGTGAGTGAGTGAGTGAGTGCGAGTGGAACAGTTCGTACCTGCGCGTGCTTGGTCTCGGCGCGCAGGCGGCGCAGCTTGTCGGCGGCGTTGGCGAGGAAGTCGCGCAGCACGTGGCCCGTGGCGCGGTGTGTGAGTGAGTGAGTGAGTGAGTGAGTGAGTGCGAGTGGAACAGTTCGTACCTGCGCGTGCTTGGTCTCGGCGCGAAGGCGGCGCAGCTTGTCGGCGGCGTTGGCGAGGAAGTCGCGCAGCACGTGGCCCGTGGCGCGGTGTGTGAGTGAGTGAGTGAGTGAGTGAGTGAGTGCGAGTGGAACAGTTCGTACCTGCGCGTGCTTGGTCTCGGCGCGAAGGCGGCGCAGCTTGTCGGCGGCGTTGGCGAGGAAGTCGCGCAGCACGTGGCCCGTGGCGCGGTGGCCGTCGCGCGCCTCCGCCTCGCGCCGCACCGCCTCCATGCCGCGCTCCAGCTCGCTCACGTCGCCCGCCACGTTCTCCAGCGACACTGCACCAACACACCACACGATATGAAACATCAACACGCCAGATTTTCTGTGTATACGAGAACAGGTCGTATCCATTGCATTTAAGCATACAATTGGAAACCACAGCAGACGTAAACCAAAACCTTCAAAATGTTGTTCAGATCCTCAGGGAAGAGGGCACGAGAAATCGTAAAATGCAGTGTAAGGCCAAGACTTTAAAACTTTCAGATAAAACCCTTGAGTTAATGAAAACGGCGTAAAAATTCGCCAGTCACTTCGTCAGCAAAGAGGGTGCTGATGAACCTAGAAATCGGTAAATCCGTACGACACAACCTCCGGTCCGGATACTCTTTGGATTGAAAGAGCGATTGAGCAGAATCGGAAGTCTAAAATACTAATACGATCTCTTAAAAGAAGCGTGAAGAAACTGACCACTACAGGCGAAGAAATTGTTCCCTCGAAACCGGGATTTTTTTCGGAAGTCGATAGCTTTTATGGCCGGTTATATGCTTCGCATGCATATCGACCTAATCCTGTACATGAAGATACCAGAGTCGCATTAATACGCCACTAGACTAGCTACGATGAAATACCTCTTAAATAGCTGAATAATGAATAAGCCCCTGGAGAGGATGGCATTACAAAAGAGCTACTAAAAGTTGGAGGTAAACCCGTATCGAGGGAGCTCCAAAAAGTTTTCAACGCTGTTCCGTTTGAAGGGAAAACTCGATCAGAGTAGCGGGCAATGGGAAAGGCAGTCCAGCCGCAGGCGCTGATTATGTAAAAAATAAGTATGTGCAAACATTCTCAACTTGTTTTTAGTTTTAAAAGAAGTTCCAAGAATCATCTGTTTCTGGTGAAAGTTAATAATTACGATCGAAGAATTGAATTTTTACAGTGGGTAACCGTTCTTAACATATTGCTATATAACCTTACAACAAGTGAAGAATCTCATTTGAAGGAAAATAAGTATTTAAGTTTACCAAATAAATCAGCTAAGTGCGTTTCAACCGACGATCAATGTAGGGTTAAGTACGCACAATACGTACTAGAATATAAATAAAACTAGGGTGTTTTGTTTTTTCATATTATAAACATTTCACTTTAACGGTTTCGGTGGCCAATAACATCGAACTAGTTTGTCGACCATTATTTGTAAACCAATTAAGTTTATTTAGCTGTGATAGTTATTAAATTCTATTCCATAACACCTCACACCATGAGGTTTATAAAAAATCACGTCCCCTAGAATTACCCTAAACAATTTTTAGGATTTTATTACATTACATTTTCAGCATGATTAGTATGTTTGTTCATGTGAAATTACGGGTTTACAGCACTAATAATAGTCTGTGAAAAATTGTGTCGACAAAGTGACGGACATGACGAAACTATAAGGGTCAGCGCCGACTGACTGAGTGACGGCGAAGAAACTAATTCAGTAATAATTTAAATTCAACCTAATGTTCTTCAAATGGATTTTGTTATTTGATAGCTCTAAATAACAGGACGGCGAGTGACGATATCGACTGTTGGTTTTATTTAGTTCCATCAAATACAGGATACATAACTCTTACAACTCAATTTTGCTCCGGTTAATGGCTCTGGAACGCCAGAACTGATTTTGACGGGACTTTCACTGTCAGATGGCTGATGATATAAGAAGATGATTAAACTAGTTTCACCCCGCGGTTGTTGTTGTATACGTACAATAACGAGTAACGTTACAACGCGAGGCACTGCTAGAAAGACATAATGTATAACTTAATACAAAAAGTAACAAACCTTGAGCAGCTTTATCTATATACAACAGCTCCGTATCAAAGTTCATCAGTTCAGGAAAGTTCTGTCTGATCGTCCCCACGATGTAATGCAGCAACGATACCCTCTTATCAGTAGACTTTGTATCCATTAGTGTATCCAACGACTGCAGCTTGAATCCGTACGCAGGACCTCGCTTACTGCTATTCAAGTAGTTTCCGAATGCCAGAATTATTTCCAGAACATTCCTTAGCTTCGTCGAAGACTTAACAGAGGAAGAACCAGATATTATGGCGTGGATTTGAGGTGTGATGAGGTGTATGTTGTCGAAGAAGTTCCCCATATAACTCATGATGGACAATTTGGCAGAAATTCGTTCAACTTTTGTCAACTGCATCAGGAATTTATCTTCTTCGGTCAGCTGGTTGATGTTCTTCTTCTCGGCTACGTATTCTTTGTAGGCTTTCTGTTCGGTCTCTGTGGGGACCATCCTTTGTAAGATCTCTACGCTTTCTAGAGGTAATTGTTTGAGGTCTAAGTTATTGATGGCAGTGATGACTTTCTCGACAGGTGTGTCGAGTTTTCTTCTTGATATTGCTGTGTAGAAAAGAGAAATAGTACTAATTATACATATCGCGAGTAGACATTGCATAAGCAAATTGAAAACACAGTATTTTCATGGAACGATAGATTAAAACTATACTTTAATAATACTATTTTTTTTAAATAATGTGATAATATAAAATGATTTAGTTCATAAGATTTTAGCTCTTTAATAATTATCACTAAAATCCGGTCAATAGCTTCTAAACGTAAAAGTTATCACTGAATATCAGAAGGTCTGAAGAAAAAGTATTTCAGGAACATCAAAGTATATGGCACATTAGCATTACCAATGTTCCTAAGCCTAGTGTGTTCCAACAACGACACAGTGTCGGGTTTCCTGAACCGTTTGCTAGGGAATGATGCAAGTGTGTCGGTATCCGTGTCGAGCTGCGAGCCACCACACGCCCCACCGATGCGGAACTTCTCTTCGAACTCTGTGAAGTTGATCCTTCGTCGGGGACGTTCTTCATCCAACTCGTTGAAGATTGTACCGCGCACCTGCGAACGTAACGGGTGGATATAAAACTTGAACCTTGTTTGGAACCTGATTGGTCAGGGGGTGGAGTTAGATCGATGCGTCACTATTTTCTAAATGCGAATACATAGTTGAACGCATTAATGTCTCTTTGATAGTATTCTGAGGAAAATAAAAAAAACATTAAAAGCTCATCGTTCTATATAAATGAGTAACGTTTTTGGTAGCTTCGTTTGAAACCGGAAGTGACCTTGTTCTTGACAGGAATGAAACTATATTATTAATCAACTCACTTGATTTGGTTTCAACGCGATCCAGTTCAAAGTCGGCAACTTATATTTGGTGTCCACTTTCCGTTTGATGGTCATGGCGTCTGTATGATGTGGCGGGGCCATGAGACCTGGCGCAGGCGGGGCGGGGGGAGGTGGTGCGGGGGCTAGCGCGGGCGGGGGTGGAGGGGGCGGCGGGCAAGGGGCGGGCGGCGGACAGGGGGCAGGAGGGGGTGGGGCGACGGGCGGTGGAGGTGCTACAGGTGCTGGAGGCGGAGATTTGTATGTGGGCGTGTCACCGTTTGGTAAACTGTGACCGTTTGGTGTGCCGCCATTACAGAGGTGCGAAGAGATTGCGCCCACTGAAAAAATAACAAAACAGTTAAACTCCAACAAAATCCGGAAGTCCGGAATGTCCGGAAAAATAGTAAATAATGTTTTAAAAATTAATTCTGTACAGTGTATAGAAAATAATTTTATTCTAATAGCGCATACAAAGTGTACAAAGTGTGTGTGTTGTCTAGCGGAAATATTATGAGCTACAAGAAGAGTTGCCAATTTCTCAACACCAACCGACGATAAAATGCACGGTTTGATATTTAACGCTCTTCTACAAGGTTACACACACAGTATTATATCTCATAAGCAAATCTGTGACAACACTTTTGCTGGAACAAGGTTTTCTTTTGTTTGTTTATTCTAAGATCCATTTATGTCCGAAAATGTTTTTATTTATATGAAACGACAAACTATAACAATGTAAAACAACTTGTCGATTGTTTTAGTAATTTTATAATATAAACTAGCTGCGCCCGCTATTTCGTGAATATTGACTTTGTCATTATTAGAAAGTCAGATTTCTCGGCGTGGTGACTGACTGATTAAGAATACGAAGTAACATCACCCCTATTAAATACTCAATACTTTATTGCATTACAAAAGTATATAAGGTCTTACAGTAATTCAAAACTATAAACCCTGTCGGGTACAGCAAAATTACATATAAGAGAGAGAGGACACAAACTTAAAACTAATATAATTTTAAATATTGATGTTCTGCTTTTTTTTTTTATTGAATAGTGGGCAAACGAGCAGACGCATCACCTGATGGTAAGCGATTACCGCCGCCCATGGACACCCGCAACACCAAAAGCATCACAAGTGCGTTGCCGACCTTTGGGGGATGGGGAGAGGGAATGGGGGTAGGGGTTGGTGTATGGGCCTCCAGTATCCTCACACACTCGGTGAAACACAGCGCAAGCGCTATTTCACACCGGTTTTCTGTGAGGCCATGGTATCACTCCGGTCGAGTCGGCCCATGCCGAAGCGTGGCTCTCCCACGAAAAGTTCCTAGCCGATTACGGCCACGGCGGCCAGTCTCAACAGAGACCAGCCAACTAAGCAGGAGATATTATAGTGCGCAAGCGTGTGTTCACTATAATATATAGAGTGTTTAAAAGGAAAATGTGTTTTACACATATTTTTACCATTTGCAGAGTTTTTTTTTTTTTTTAAAGACAACTCCCACATTAGGAATAAACATCCTGTGTCGTGGGGGACTTTACAAACGTACATGAAACGGACACAAAGAACATCCAGACTCGGGACAAAATTTCGTGGATCACACAAAGTGTTGTAGGTACTGCGTGGGATTTGAACCCACGACACTTGGCGCAGTAGCAAGCGGCATGGCGACCGCTGACTCCACTCGGCCAACCGTGCAGTTTTAACCTCTGGGGTGCGGCATTGCGGATCCGCGATTGTCCCGTCGGTGCGGCATTGCGGATCCGCGATAACCGCAGTTAACTTGCATTTTAATTAATTTTGGGTATTAAAGTTATTATAACGAAGTCTAGAAAGGTTTGTTATGCATTTGCTTTATACGAACAACATTTTAAAACATTCGTTTGTCAAGTGCGCTTCAAGAGCCGTAAAAAAAACGAGTTCCAATTTCAAAGTTGACGATGACGCAACGCGATCTGTCAAGTGCCTCTTAAAACTGATTTTTTGCCGATAAGGTGATTTTGAAGGTAGTTTGTTGTTATATTTTACTTATTATACTTATTTTAGGAACCACTATCAATACGAATTGAGGCATAAATCATGCGTAATTTTGAATTGTGTTACTCAAAAAGTTACCGAGTCTATTACCTATTGAAAAGGGCTTACTCATTTGAAGGTTTTTACGCATTTATTCTTATGTTTTTATTGATAAAATGATATAATTGCGATGAGAATCTTATATAGAATATAGAATAGCAACAAAAATGTGTTAGAAAAGCTAAATATTTAAATAAACACTAATTTTTTGCCTGACGAGCGAAATTAGACGCACACATACAAAGGGCTCCCACGCCATTACTGTTCTACATCATCATCAGCGTATCGTAGTCCACTGCTGGACATAGGCCTCTCCAATAGCACGCCACTTAAAATTGTATATCGCCGTTGATTCGTGTTTGCACGCAGCCTAGCGGGAAGTCCCGGAACTATTAACACCCACACATACACAGTAGTGACGGACAATGAACAAGACGTAAACTGATCTTTGTTTATGTTTTACTAAATTATTTTGTATTGACCATAGACTTTGTGTGTCACATAATGGAACGATCAGTTTGTTCTCTTTAGCATTCAGTCATTTTCATAGAGTTTAGAGAATTCTCAGAACTTAAAAATAATAAATGAAAACTGGTCTAGCAAACGAGTCCTTTTTTTAAATAACTTGATAAATAGGTTGTTTTTTTTATGTATTGTTCCTGTCTTTTGCACTAGTTAACTAAAAAAATAAATTATTTAACTAAAAAACACTATTTCTTCATATAAATACTACGTAATTTGGTGTTCGGCGCAAATAATAGTTTGATTGTAAAGTACCAAAATGGCGAATATCTCGACAGCGAAATGTGATTTTTACAAATATGTTTCTCAATGAATTTTTACTGCAGTTATAGTGTTTTTTATATCAGTAGATAGCTTAGTTATCGAACTTTATGAGGATAATAAGTAAAATGAATAATAAACCACATAAAATATTAAAATCATGTTTATTAACACAATAGGTGCGTAAATTAATACTTGGCTCAATTGTGAGTAAATAATAAAGCGATAACATTAGTTTAGTAATAAAATATGGCATAACCATGTACGCTTGTTATCCATCTTTTGAAAAATAATCACTTTTATAACCACCGAGCATTGTTTTTGAAAAGATTTGATCATTTTCGTACACCATGCACCGTGCTGCAAAATTTTGCAATTTCGCCGCACGGTGCATGTAACCGGAAGTACCCGTTCGCGCATCCGAGGGATTAATGAACATCAATTATGAATTTTTATAATCTATACAAATAAATAAAATTGGAGTGTCTGTTTGTAATATTAAAATAAACGTTTTCTACTACATGCATATGAATTTTTACTGATAGGTAGCTGATGATATAAGGAATAACTTAGGTTATTTTTCTAGACTAGCTTCGGTCCGCGGCGTTGCCCGCATTACGACAATAACCATGGGTAATACCGCGGGGCTCAGCTAGTTTAAAAATATAAATTTCGCTTAAGATCACAATATCGTTTGAGTTCATAATTTGTCTTATAACTTACTAGAAGCTCCTCTCGGAAGTGTCTTGGTGAGAGACTCCAGTTCTTGCACTTTGGACTCCAGCATCGACTGCCGGTTGCGGGAGTCCTGCTGCGCGCGGCGTAACGTTGATACCTGCACAATCGAACACTCGACTATATAGGCATGTTCATTTCGGGCTTTGTGGTGTGTCGTAAGGCAGGCCTTTCTACAAGTGGACTGCAATGGGTTGATGACGATTAATTTATATATTTTTTTTTTATAAAAAGACAACTCCCACATTAGGAATAAACATCCTGTGTCGTGGGGGACTTTACAAACATACATGAAACGGACACAAAGAACATCCAGACTCGGGACAACAATTCGTGGATCACACAAAGTGTTGTACCGCGCGGGATTTGAACCCCAGACACTTGGCGCAGTAGCAAGCGGCATGGCGACCGCTGAAACCACTCGGCCAACCGTGCAGTCATCTATATTGATGGGATAAGTAGATCATAGTAAGTTTTATTAGTTATGTTACGCGAAGATAGAAACTAAGGTAAGTGAAAAGTAAGTGAACAATGCGGAGTAAAAGAGAAGGGATGAAAAAAGGGTATCAAATACAAAATTTAGGTAAGATTTCGGTATTTAATTTTTTTAAATCAATTAACGATTTTAAAATTGTATAGAAGAATTTTAACTCATTAAAAGGCCGTCTTTACACTTTACATTTAAAACAATTGTATTGTTATAAGACTGTTTAAATGTCTGTTTAAAAACACATGAATTATTTACCTCTTCAACGACCTGTCTCCTGGCCTCTGCGAGCTGGTCGCGCTCCTGGCGCAGCTGGGCCAGCTCCGCCTCGAGCGTGGCGAGCTTGGCGATGGCCTCGCGCTCCAGCGCCGCCAGCCGCTCGTGCGCCTGCGGACCAGAGCGACCGTCCACTATACTGGGCTGGGCTGGGCCTCACACTCAACCAACTACAAGATACTAGAGCCACGCCGATTTCAGCAAGCTATACCTAATCAGTACCTTGAAACTTGAATGGTTAAAATCTAATATTATTAAATTCTCATGTGCGGTGTTTGTTACCAAACTCCTTCAAAACGGATGAATTGAAATCTTATGTGTATATCGGGTAGGTCTAAGAACCGGTCGACATCTATTTTTCATACTCCTAAATAACAAGGGTGACCCACCCCTCAATTTTTATGACAAAACAACGTTTGTCTGGATAAGCTATTAATGTATATTTGTCAAAGCAACTTACATGTCCCAACTCGTCCTCCAGTTCGTTGACCTTCTCTAGCGCGGCGGTCTTGGTCTCGCTGTCCTCCATCAGCGCGGCCACGTCGAACACATTGTCCAAATATGCTGAAATTTGGACCTGGAAACATTCATACACATTTTAAAATATACTCTACAAAACTATCGGTACTCAATGCTTCACACAACAACAAAAAATGTTTTTCATTATCATCATTTTGTCATTTTTCAAGTATTTTAAATATTATTTTGAGTCTTAAATAATTATATCAAACATAAGTCTCAAGAACTTAACATTTTTATTTTTTATTGAATAGTGGGCAAACTACCAAACGTATCGCCTGATGGTAAGCGATTACCGTCGCCCATGGACACCCGCAACAATAGAGGAGTCACAAGTGCTTTGCCGGTCTTTGGGGGATGGAGAGGAGGATGGAGGGAGAGGTTGGGGTATAGATCTCCGGTGTCCTCACTCACTCGGTGAAGTAGCGCAAGCGCCATTTCACACCGGTTTTCTGTGAGGCCGTGGTATTACTCCGGTTGAGCCGGCAGCCGGATTCATGTCGAAGCGTAGCACTCCCACGGTAAATATAAAATAAATATTTTATACCGAGCCCAATATCTACATTATAAGTATTCACGCCGATTCATACTAAGAATTTAAAAATATCAGTGTTTTAGAACTTCAATTTAATGAACAGATTTAATAGAGACATGAAAATAAATCTTGTGCTATTTGTCTCAAATTTTCTTGAATACCGTAAAATATAGTAATAATAAAAATAAATCAATCGAACCTGCAAATCATCACTCTCGCACAGCCGCAACCTCTCCAGGTAGTCGTCGAGCTTCAGCGCTGTGAACTCGTACTGCAGGTGCACCCTAAAGTTCATATCCTCCACTGAATGGACTATGATGTTCACGAACTGCATACACGCCACCTGCAATGCACAAATAATGTTTAATATTTATTTGTGTGTGTGTGGACATTGTGTGATTGTTATTAGCTAGACATTTTTTGTTTTTTATTTATTGAAGTTATACTTCTTTTGGCGCGATGGAGAAAAATGATGAGAGTGAATTTTTGGGTTGCGCGTGCACACCGACACCTGAATTCTACATTGTGAAGTTAGTTCTAGGTGGCATGAAAATCGATAACTATGTTCAAGTTGTATATTCTAGTATTTTTATATTTAGAACACGTGTTTCGTAACAGTACAATTAAACAGTGCGAATAAATAAATATTATTTATTTAAATAAAATCTTTTTGATTAATTTTAATATGATATTAAAAAACTAAAATGCAGTAGTGATTAACGATAACGTTAATCACTACTGCATTTTAGTTTTTTTTTTCCATACGCCAAAGAAGTATAACTTCTAACGCGTGTACATAAGTACACACACTCATATTTTTTTTGACTGTACTTTTAATTTTTGACATACATTGATATTTTTGACACTGCATGTGAGTTCAGTTCATTCATATATTTTTTAATTTAATCAATGTCATTACAAATATTTGCATACCATGAATGTACTGGTAGAATGTATATGGGCTATGAATAAATTTAAGACCGTACTGTGTACACCTACATTCTGGTAAATAAAGGATTGTTATAAAAAATAAATTTGCATTTTTTTACAAATAATAAAAATATAAATACTTATACGCAACGCTATATAAGCTATCTCTAATCATATAGCGTGGCAACGCGTCGCATGACAAATGGCGGGTTTGACCCACCATTTATTACACATATCACATCAAAAATGACTTTAAAACACAAGTTTCAGCGTCCTACCTAATCTGACTACGATAGAATCAGTCGGGAGTCGGCCGCCAGATAGGCAAGATGTAAAATGCACTATACAAGTACTGTAAGATTCGCGCATTTTTTTAGTAGGTTTATCATTTATATATATATATATATATATATATATATATATATATATAGACCTATTTATACTAGCTGACCCACGACACATTATTAGTGTCCTTTTCATCATGCTCGGCTCTTATTAGTCCAAGCGTGGTGTTAACTATCCTATCTTAGACAAGCCAGTAAAAACTCATTTAAAAAGAAGTGAAAATAGGTAAAATAGTTTCAGGGTTCATCAAGCAAGGCAGCAACAACGTGACACGAAAATTACTTGATATTTAATAGATTACCAGATTTTTTATAAAAGGTTACGAAAGACCTCTTACCATGAACTCAATATGAAAATTATCATAATTCATGAAGTACTCCATGAGGGTATGAAACCGGCGTGGTTCTCCGACGACTTCCTTGAAATTGTCGAATGCTGACAAGATGATTTGGTGGCCTCCCTTCACCAGGCATATGGCTGCTAATAGTTCCAGGACTAACGCCTTTGTGCGGAGGGAATGGTGAACGAGAGATAGAGCTATGCTGTTGATAGCTTCTCTGTGTTGGATGACCATGTTGAAGCCGTACTGGAAATTAATAAAAAAACAATTTTTTTACATGCCAAATTTTATTTTCAAGAAGCCTATTTTTATTTAACCAAAAAGAATAATTTTTGCAGAGAGAGTTTCCAATTTATAATATCTAAACTATCAAATAGAAAATCTTTATCAAAAATTAACAAACTTTCGTTCAAAAGATTGAATGAAGTGAAGTTGAAGAGTGAAGAACATGAACACACTGAGTTTTGACACTCAGAAAGTGCCAAGAAAAATTAAACTATCTTGAAACATAATATGAAAGTTAGAAATATAATAAATCTATTTTTCTCTTTAGTAAAACTTTTTTAAACAAGACTATGGAGTATTGCCAACTGTACAATACAATAACTACCTTGTTATTCATGATAGCTCTCATACACATAATGCACACATGTATATCATCAGTGCTGGCTCCCATGTTCAACCTGGCCGCGTGTCTGGTCCGTCTCCTAACGGCTGCAGGACTCGCAGCTCCTTCGCACTCGGCATCCGCACTACGGGCGCGTCGCCTCCATGTAGAGCTCATAGTAGACCCACCATCGGTTGGTCCGCTGCATTCTGATGTTGTTGTGTTCACTGGGGATCAGACGAGAGTATATTAGAAATAATGAACTGGTCGACCAATTGATAAGACACGATAGCTTATTCAGAATACTAATACTTGAAGAAAAATAAAAGGTTTGAAAAAATGAGGACTGCCTAGATCAACATACAGCAAGTGAAGGAGACAGAGCGAGTCGTGGCCTGTCAAGAGGAAAGTATGGAGGGGTGATAATTGCTCCACTAATAAGGGTTTGCCTTTTATATTGAAGGAAGAAGAATATGGTTGCAACTAACTATTTGAAGTTTACTAAATTAAAAGGCTTAGACGGATTTAAGATATTTTTTTAAGAAATGAATAAAATTAGTTAACTCTACGTATATATTCCAAGGTTATATGCTTTATGTGTAATATGTTTTTCGAAATATTAGTAAATTTATCTAAGCTGGTTATCATAGGAGATTTGGACCAGACTGCCATGTATGAGAATTTCGAAGTAATTATTCTTTACGTAGTATACCCAGAACTCACCCTGGTTAATACCGTCGCTGGACTGACTCCTGGCTAGAGCGATCCTTTGCTCGTGCCGCATCATGCTGAGCCGGAAGCTTAAGTAATCTATCAGCACGTCCAGACCCTGGTTTTGTTCGTTGAGGAACTCGCGTACCCATCTGGAAGTAGCAAGAAACATTATTTTAATCATCCTGTGATCAAAATGCGTAATTTTAGCTCTACAAAATGACAATATACAAAACCAGATTCTCTGTTTAACCATTTTTTGTGTTTTCTTTTTCATTTTTTATGTGTTGTGTCGTGAGAGACTTGACAATCATTTGCGAATCACTCAAAATGTGGTACTATACTACACTACAAAGAGTGTTTGTGTTCATGTCTCATCTCATGGATTCAAAGATATATAAGTACATATCTGTTTTGGTTTACTTACTCTATGTGGTTTGTTCGTAGAGAAATCTCCAAGTCTCTGAGGACTTGCGTCGAGGTGGAGTCGCCGACCATCTTCCGTTTCTGTGAACAATAAAGTTATTTCATTATGTTCTTTATTACAATCTTGAAACTTGTTATCTTATATACTATATTCTTCTTTAGAGATCTTTATAAGTGAATCATTACATAGCATAAACTGAAGTGGCTTCCAATGTCTGTTGTCTTAGATCTTTAAACTACTTAACGAATTTTAATGCAGTCTGCAGCAATAGACATAGTTTCAAGAGGAAATCCGAGAATTTCAAAGACCTTCAAAACCGAGTCGAGTCGCTAGTAAATGAATTCAGTCAATATATCAACCCATCTGACCAGCGAGGCATATTAGTTCAACATCTCCTTTTTAAGAAGAGGCCTATTATTAGCAGAAGACTATTATAGGTTCTTGATGTGATGTGATGTAAATAACAATAATTTCGTGTCATTACTTGTTTACGTAAGACGCAGAACAACCTCGAGACAAATTCGTACCACATACGACAGTAGTAATAATTATATACATAAATATCAAGTAGTTCTTTCTATTGCGTTATATGGGGTGACCTCCAGTTATACAGCGCAACAACAACAAAAACATACTACAGCGCCATCTACCGAGATTACTCTGAACTACGGAGTAACGTACCATACGAAGAAACGACTAATCCTGAATCGCACAATAGAAGTTCTCGCGCCGATTTTCATATATACAACATCCCAACACCAACTGAGGGACAGGGGCCCGCCGGGCATAATCATCTGGTCTGGTCCTCCCTTTGTATTGGTGGGATATGAAACTCGTCCCCCACACACATATAAAGGGATTCTATACACAGAGCATAGAGTACCTACATCATAATATAGAAAGTACCGATGTTATTATGACAATACATACACTTTCTTATTGGAATGAAATTTATGGGGTCTAAGTTACAAGAAATTGAGTTTTTTTCACAACATGTTTTAACAGTTTTACTCGACTGAAAATCTAGTAGTTAATAAATATGTATTTTTATCGTTTAGCATAATAACGGGTGTTTTTTTAAGCTAGATAGAACTTTAAATTGTAAAACGTAACACAAAAAAATAAATTTTGATGAAACTTTTTTTTTTATTTGTTTCAGTATACTCTGACAAATCATCATGAATAGACTCACGCTTGACCAACGCTACGAAATTATCCAAATTTACTTTGAAAATCAGTCGTCGATTCGCGCAACTTATAGACGACTGTTTTATCGCAAAATTGTGTTCAGCGATGAGGCGCATTTTTGGCTTAACGGGTTTGTTAATAAGCAAAATTGCCGCATATGGAGTGAGACCAATCCACAACAGACCCTACAGACTCCATTACATCCAGAAAAATGCACCGTATGGTGCGGTTTTCACGCTGGTGGCATCATCGGACCTTATTTCTTCAAAAATGAGCTGATTTTCAAAGTAAATTTGGATAATTTTGTAGCGTTGTTCAAGCGTGAGTCTATTCATGATGATTTGTCAGAGTATACTGAAACAAATAAAAAAAAAAGTTTCATCAAAATTTAATTTTTTGTGTTACTTTTTACAATTTAAAGTTCTATCTAGCTTAAAAAAACACCCTATACAAGCTCTGCCAAGTTTAGGATCACAAGGATCACATCAGTGAGAAGTTATTAATATCATTAAAATATCATAATTACTTATACATATGTTCTTATTATAGATAAATTACACCCAGACAGAACAAATCATCGTTTTCATCACGCAATTAATTGTTTTGGATAAGCGAACCCATGATCTCTGGCTTAATCGTCACTTGAGTCAGTGCTTTCTTTAATAACATGTACTACTGGACATAAAACCAAAGTACGTGTATTGCTCCATACGGTAACAGAATCACGAAATCAATGCACATGACTCAGAAATGACAGTTGTTTGCAACCTTTAGGTGAGCGACCTTACATCTCGAATGTCATACGACCTGAATAATTGACACAATTTCGTTGAGGTCACAGTTTATCGCATCTCGGGTCTTATTGATATACTTTAGACAAAATAAAGAAATTAACTGTTGACGATTGTTTTAAGACCGTGGTTTGTGATTAGTTCCTTAAATATATTTTTCATTATTTGAGCCTACCTAAGTGACTCTACTCTGGCTGATGGTAAGCATCCGCAGAATCCAAGAGTAATGGTCATCATACTCATTGCAAAGACAGACAATGTAGCATAGTGACCCACACTATGGCGTCCTATTGAAATCCTTTGCATCATTGGGCAATTATGATTCTATTGGTAAATATTTAAAAAAAACAGTTATTACTAAGGTAACCATGGCAACGAGGTACAAACCCTTTATTAAAATAATAAGTTGTATAAATTAAAAATATTTATGTTATCAAGTTTAAAATATTAGTGATATCTGAAATGCAAAGTTATGCCGTTACATTCTCTAGTCAGTATATCCACAGAAGTACACCATACTGCGAGTTTACACATGACATAATAATTATTATTAATTTTAAAGTAACTGTCTGTCTGTTACGCTATCATGGCTAAAACGTTGCACCGATTGCAATCCAATTTGGCATGGAGATACTTTGATTCTTGAGAAAGGACATAGGTTATTCATTATCGTGTTAACCGAAGAAGATAGCCGCAGGCAAAATCTAGTAAACCATAAGTTCAGTCCAACTTAGAAAAACAAGAACTAAATGTAAAATAAGAGTAACTGATACTGGTTATCTTTACAACATTGGCACGTCCGTCGTAACGAAGAAGGCGTCGTAGTTTTTGGAGACTTAGTAGAAAGATAATTCACTCTCAATATCCCAAAAAAAGAGAAATAACCTTCCACTTTCCGACAACTCTCTAGAAACTTTTGTCGAAGTTTCAAGTTTTAACAAAGCTCACGACATTCACACAATAGAACCACAAGGGGCCAAGTCCCATAGAGGTCAAGCGCCTCAAGGCATAGGTTTAGAAAACTCATGTCCACCGCAATATTGTATCTAACGATTAATCGTATGCAATTACCAATTGTCGGTTTTTAGTTGCGAATTTAACCTTTCAGAGAAGAGGTGGATGGAAGAGAATATGGCTACAGTTAACAGTGAAATGACGAGCGATTAAAGTAAATGAAAGAACAAAACATACTGCGCCTACCCCAAATAAAATTGTGAGAAAGGCGTGCAAATGACGTAAATGAAATAAGCTTTGTTGTACACCAATTGCAGTATGTTAGAAGAATATCATAGATATGTAAGTACAATGGGCTGCACTATTGTTTAAAGTTATCTATTACAAGCAACCTTGTAATGGGTAAATCAACGTCAGATAGAGTAGAGTCTATTTGGCAGGTCCATTAAAAAAGAAAAAAGAAGCCAGTTTTTTTTTAAAACTAAATTTATATTATATAAACATTTATCTATTATATTAGAATTAGTACCACTATTACTTATTGTATGTGTACCTACTTACATATGTTTTATTTTTTTTAATTAAAGTTATTTCTGTGCATCTACCATGGCTAGCTCTGCATCTGCCTAAGGTCGACTGGGAGAAAATGCCTATGGCAATAAGTCCGCCTTTATCACTATTGTGCATAAAGATTTGAATAAATAAAAAATAAGTCAGTTAAGGGTGTGCCGAAAATTTTAGAAGCTAAGCTGCTTACCTACATGGTAATATAGGTTAAAATTTTGATTGCAACGGTCATCATTATGATGAAAGGCTAACCATTTTTAGCATAGCAAGCGCAAGCATTATTACAATTGTAAGAATCGTTTTCTCATCTTAGATACGGTAAATTGCAAATGCATAATACATTAAAGATTAATTAAGTTGTAGATATTTATTAATATACACCTTCTCAATTCATCATTTATTTATCAATGTTATAAGTTGCATTAACGGGGTTCAACTACCCATAATTGTTTTGGTCAAAATCTCCTTTGTGAGGAGAGCCTAGGTCCAGCAGTGGCCCATTAAGGCTTTTGAAGATGAAGTCAGCTGGTGACCGAGTCCAGTGTCTATAGCTATGTAACATATTCAGCGTTATTCTTTTCATATGAGTAGTTTCTTTATATATAACAAACTAACATACAAACAATTCAAAACTAAACAAAACTAACCAAATTTAATATCCTATCCTGTCTTACTTTAATTATTTAAATTTTTTTCATCTTTCATTTCTTTATTACATTATATTAATAGGAGTATCGAAATTGTAATCTATAATTAAGCAGTATTAAGCTCCTTTATTATTTGTTTTTTGTAAAAGTTACCTTACTCCTAACACTGTTTTGTTGTGTGTACCTGTAATAGGCATGCATACTGGATAATATTATTGTATATTTTTTTTAAAAAGTGTATCGTATGTGTGCTGTTGGTATACCTACCTAAATAAATAAATAAAAAATAAACATAACGTGCACCTCACGTTATCTTTGTTAGGTACGAGTATCATTAGACTGCTATTATATTTTTTATATCGCGTTTCAGACAAGGTGCTTTTTGTAATTTTCTCACGTACTTGTCAGTAACATGACTCAAATTCGTGGACACTTGTCAGGACATAGGTGACGTAATAATACTGTGACATTACAATGTTATCGTATCTCTACTACAAGTAAAAAACCGTAGGATAAGAAACAATACTTAATATGTGTTGCTTTTTATTACAAACCAGTTTATGCCTGCGGCTCCGCTCCGTTTTGAAATAGACGAATTTCCGTACAAACGTCCATCCCTTATTTTATTCCTTTAGGGATGAAATATCCAAAAATCCTTTCTTAGTTAGGGCTTACTACATAAAAGGCATCGGCTGCCAAAATTCCAATTTAGTAGCACGTGTGGTTTAAGTTCTACGTTGATGGATCTCTCAGTCATTCAAGGAAGTAAATATTATATGTGTATCGGGCGAGAGAATCGCGACGGATCCGCGCTTCTGTCGTCGGGTAATTTCCTTCTAATTATTCCTTCAGCGTATCATCTCGACTCGTCACGAAATCACCGAGTGTATAGAAAGGCACGACGATAATATCGCTACGATTCTCTCGCCTGTGGAGGCAGCCCCTTAAGTAATTGAGATGTAATCCATTCACATAACTCTACAAGCCACAGCCAGTGACAATCCAGAAACATTAATTAACCCGTTGTTGTTTGTTTCACAAATTACACATTAACTTTGTGATGGCCTCGTAACATGTCTACTAACGTCCTAATACATATAAAAGATAGTGTTATTGTAGCTATGAGTCAGGACATTAAAACCATATTGAGGAAAGGGCAAGGTCGACGTCTGGTGTAAGGAGTGCAAGGAACTTTATTTGGAGTATTTTGGACTCGGACAGATACTGAAATGGTCAGAAGAGATCTGATTAAAGCATTGAGCACAGGACAGTCTAATATTATTTGGTAAAAAACAGTCTTGGAGTTCATCTTGGGCAACAACGTGACACGAGAATTAATAGATAGGTCATGATCTTTGAACTCTTTTATTATACTTAGCAGTAACTCATTCAAATGTACACAAGATATTGGTTTGTATGCAAACCTGGAGAAAAAAATGCAGTTCAATAAAAATCTTCTCTCATCGTTACTGTAACTAATCCATAATCTACGCCGCAGGGGTCCTACTAATAATGGAACTTTGAGAAGCTTCGTATCATTAAATATACCTAGGTTGTTCCGAAAATTTATAGCCACAGAATAAATACAATTTCTTCTTTCATGAAACTATTTTGGATTGACGTCTAATTTCGACACAAACCTCCTTTGTGAAAATCACTGGCTGGCATAGGTGATGTGTGGTTTTTTTAATATGTTTAAGATTATCTGTCACTCTTCTTTTGTTTGCAACAATGGACGTCTCGCGGGAAGCTTTTTGTGCTATATTTTTCTATGATTATAAATGAGGGTCCGCAACAATTATTTATTGGTATCGTGAATTTAAACGTAGTCGAGAGAACTTAAACGATGACCCCAGACCCGGCTGACCACGAACTGCAGTAACTCATGAAGACGTCATTAAGGTAAAGTGGCTATTGTTTGAAAATAGACATCGAGAGATGTATCTCTCGTGTTGATCGTCTTTCGTGTGATTCAATGTTTAGTTCAGCCTACAGGCTTGAATCACAGGCAGTTTCCACCATCCTGCATGAACACCTTCAAGTTTGGAAGCTTGCTTCACGATGAATACCTCATTCTTTTACCGATAAGCAAAAATGCCGTTGTGTTGATCGGTGGAAATTTATGTTAGAAAAGTTCGAAGGAGGAAATTTGCAAAACGTATCCTACATACTTACAACTGAAGAATCATGGATATATAGCTACGATCCTCTCACAAAGCAAAAACAATCCACGATTTGTCCACAAAAGTTGTTCGCGTGTCGGTTTTTTTCACGTGGGAGAGCTATGCTTCGGCATGAATGGGTCGGCTCGACCGGAGTGATACCACGGCCTCACAGAAAACCGGTGTGAAATAGCGTTTGCGCTGTGTTTCACCGAGTGAGTGAGGATACCGGAGGCCCATACCCCAACCCCTCCCCCCATCCCCTTTCCCATCCCCAAAGGTCGGCAACGCACTTGTGACGCCCTTGGTGTTGCGGGTGTCCATGGGCGGCAGTAATCGCTTACCATCAGGTGATACGTCTGCTCGTTTGCCCACTATTCAATAATAAAAAAAAAAAAAAAACGCAGTGGACCAGTAGCAGTAATTCCCCTAGAAGACCGAAGAACAGTTACTAGTGAATGGCAAAGCGAAGTTTGTCTGCCTAAAGCTTTCGGGGAGTTGGATAGCGAGCTCCTAAGATCCTAATTATGGACTATTTGACAACTTCGGGGGTACATTATTCGTGGGCGAAAATTTAGCACTGCAGACGAGGCCGTCGAAGGATTTCGTCGGTTATTTTTCGATCACCCGCAAGACACGTTTTTTAAATGTTTTGAAAGTTGGTTCATCCGAATGCATAAACGCATTGGGATTGGAGGGGGTTATTTTGCAAAGGTTTAAATACACTTTCTTTTATATTCTATTTTTAATTTCACTAAGACTTTAGTTCGGTTACAAAATAAACTTAGCACTTAAAATTAAGCAGTGATGCAGTTGCCATATAAATACTCAAAAACTAAAGTTGAATGAGGTGCCAAAATGCATTTATCATGTGCGAATTAGCAACATCTGGCCTCGCGTGTTTTTAATTGCTCTTATTTGTTTAGTCTGCGTAACTTTCATTACAAACTTGTGGTGTGGATAAAACTTAAAAGATTCACACTTGATAGTGAATCATTTTCAACTGGTTTTGGTATATTTGACGACTTATTGAAAATAAATCCTTAGTCCATCAGGTATATTGCAAATACTATAATTATCTGATCTATTTACGTAAAACCAAGTGCGACTTGAAGTGTTTAATTATGATCTTCAAGACATTTTAATAGATATATTAGATTCTATAATTACGTATGACAAAATCTTCCGGGTCCAGAAATATTTAGCGACGCGATGTGTAAAGTTCTTTTCTTAAACAACTACATAGGACTTGCGATTGACGTCACATTGAGATATGTCCCATACCTACACATAGAATTGTCCGTATGCAATACTTTTAAACAAAACTGCTATTCAAAAGCTTCACTAGTATCTTAAGACAATGATTTCCATGCAGCCCTGATCATTCTACTCGTGAAGATTATAATTCTATATAATCTATAAACAGGTTTCCTGTTCATTAAACTTATTTATTACAAATTTATATTGTACCTAAACGTTTGTGTAAAATAAATTTACATCACTTCATCATCTTCCTAGTCTTTTATTATTCCCAAGATTATTTGGGGTCGGCTTCAACCGGTTTTACCTGAATATCGGTTTTTCCACGGAGCGACTGACATCGGACATCCGAAACCCAGAGTGTGAACTGAATTTGAAGGTTCAACTAGTTGTCAGTATATTTGAGGACACTGACTTCTCTAAAATTTGCATCACTTTGTAAACGGCTTATATACTAAATCATAGCACGTAAATATTCTTAACCGCAACGGCTTTTTACTAGTATCAAAGAGCCTATTACCATTTTACCATCAATCAAGTTTTTTCTCTTTTCCATACGCTTTAATCGCCTATCGAAACCCAACTCTAACCTTATGCTTTTAAAGTATAAAATTGTGTGATTGACTACATACATAAAACATAAGTTTTTTATCCTGCAATACCATATACTATAGTCAATACTTGTTAAGTACTGTTCAATTGAGTACATAAAGTAAGTCCCGTATCAACGGTACTTGTATCAAATCTCATTCGTTCTAATGTATTCTATTTGTAATCTCCTTGTCATGCTTTAATTTGTATTAATTATAATATGTAGTATAATTTTATAAGCACATTGCAACAGACACTTTTGAAATTTAAATAAAATAAATTACAGTCGAAAGCCATGAAAAGTGTACGCTTGCTTATTATTTACACTAGCTGACCCACGCAACTTCGTTTGCGCCTCTCTTCATACATGCTCGACTCCTATTGGTCTAAGCGTAATATTAATTATCATCTCATAAGCACGCCAGCAAAATACACATAAAAAAAAACTCCTCAAAATTCGTTCGATAACTTCGGAGTTCATCGTGAGCAACAACGTGACACGAAAGTTACAAATAATACATACCTATATGTATTGTACTTTTAAATTATATAAGTTCAAAAAAACTACAAAAACACAAATATTCGCATGTCGAAAGTAAATAAATTCAAGTCTCTATAAAAATTGTAGGTATTACGTTTTCTTGCAATACTATCAAACAGGTCGATTCAGCTGATGCTTAACTATGACTTTCATAGCAGGAATATTATATTTAAACTGCATGCATTGCATTCAGTATATTTGACCATTGATTTCTAAACGGACATATTCATCTTTACAGGTATATTTTACAATATCTTCAGTCATTACCTTTTAAATATTTAAATATTGAACCGTTATCTGACCCCATCCGTCCTTTGTAATGCAATTATTTTTTGACGAGAATAAGGGTAGCAAATTGGGGTAAATAGAATGGATAAGATAGGGTGGTATAGTAGTACTCGTAGATGAGTATATAGCTCTGAGAGAGATTCTGGACCCGTATGCCCGTTCTGTAATTAGTTTGACTTGTCTTGGTAAAGGACACCAAGTAATTGCCATTCATTAAAGACATTATTTTCAAAAGATTCAGTAATAAATCATCAACTATTTGGTAATAATAATGGATAGTGTACATTGTTACAAATAGATAAAAAAAATACGTATCTGATATACTACTTAATCAAGTTTATAACTAAATGCCTACGTTTGAGGACGTCTCGTAAAGTTGAACTATTACGAGTGTTATTGATTTGACCTACAGCCGACGCAGAAATGGAACAACAAATATATTAATTGAACTACATAACGTGTATGTATATGTACATATAGTCCACGGGCCCACGTAAAAGGGATTTCAGTGATTAATAACAGGCTGAAAGTTAATACACAGCTTCGTTTTGACGAGACCCCCAACTTTTATTATTGGACCAAATTCTGATAGTGGCAGGAAAAAGCGGGATAGGGAGCGAAACACGTCGATTTGATGAGTGTCCCAAATTAATAAATAACAGTTTCTAAAAATCAATACTTCGAGAAAATACGATGGAAAACTGAGAAAAACTTGTGGCATACAAAGTAAATGGTATTGTGGGGGAACGGGTATAATGTTTCACCCAACACAAAGGGAGGATCCTCCGACCAGGCGAGGTGATCATGCCTGGCGGGCTACTGCCCAACAGTTGATGTTAGGATGTTGTATATATGATAATCGGCGCGGGAACTTTATTTGCGCGATTCAGGATTGGTAGTTACTCCGTGTAGTGTAGTTTGTAGGTACAGTGCGTTACTTCGTAGTTCAGTGTATCTTCGGTAGATGGCGCTGTATGTGGAGGTCGCCACATCACTCCCCTCCAAGACTGGAGGTCGATATATGTTGAGTCAGCTGTCTGTGCTCTGATGCGGAGCTTGCCAGTGCCAGGAGAGAGTAGTTCCAGTGAGTCGGAACTGAATGCCGCAAGTTCCAGTGAGTCGGAACTGAATGCCGCTAGTCCCAGTGAGTCGGGGCTGAAGTCCGCTGATCCCAGTGAGTCGGGATCGCATGCGGTGCGCGCTGCTGCGGTGAGGTCCCCAGTGAGTCGGGGCGATTGCTGCGTAGTGGCTGGCTGCTGCGTAGACGGGAGAGAGATGCTCTGCTTACATGGACCGTAGGTGCAGTGTGCTGTGCCTAGACGCTGATGAGGCCGTAGGGGTTACCAGGCTGGAGCGGTCGCGTCCTGCGTGTGGTATATCCCAGTTGAGGCCGAAGTTGCTGGCTGGCTTGAGACTTGCTGTGGGAGTGAACATGATGGTGGCGCGGCTTGAAGGCTGCTTCCAATCACGTCGGGGTCACCACTGTGGGGGAACGGGTATAATGTTCCACCCAACACAAAGGGAGGATCCTCCGACCAGGCGAGGTGATCATGCCTGGCGGGCTACTGCCCAACAGTTGATGTTAGGATGTTGTATATATGATAATCGGCGCGGGAACTTTATTTGCGCGATTCAGGATTGGTAGTTACTCCGTGTAGTGTAGTTTGTAGGTACAGTGCGTTACTTCGTAGTTCAGTGTATCTTCGGTAGATGGCGCTGTATGTGGAGGTCGCCACAGTATCTTCCCGAGTGACCCCCAGCTCTAACATGTTAGAATGGTGACTTGAAAATTTTTATTCATTTTCATTAATAACAAACTGATTTTTGTTTTGGGGCTTGCAAAATATATATTTGTACGTGGGCCCGTGGACTAATACTGGTATTATCTTTATGATCATTATAGCTTTTTAGTGTGGCTACACACACAATAAAGCTTTTTCAGAATTATTATTTTAAGAACCTGTTAATCGTAAGCCGTGGGATTAGTTCAAAAACAACATTATTCTTTGTAAGCATAATTTGATCTCTAGTATGACTGGCTTGAAGTGAATGAGGGAGACTCACTGATTCGCATTACTAGGGACGAACGGAGTCTTAGGAGCTCTGAACTCCCATCAATCGCCGAAACTAATAGGATCAGCCTCGTGTTCCTCTTTCTAATATATTCTGAATTCAAAAACTAGTGTAAGTTTGGCAATATTAATTACTAGCGTGGGTTTTTTAACCTTTCCTTCTTTATAAATTCCTTTCATCTCCTGCCTTTTAAATTATATCTTGTTTTTCATATATGCTGGATAAATAAAAATCTAATGCAAAGTATCTAGTTCATTTGTAAGATGTAAGCAGGTTAAATCGTTGTAAGCACCTGTATTTGTGGTTTGGTTACTTTTACGCGAACATAACGCAGGTGATACAAAATCCGCAACGTGTAGCCTCGCAATATGATAATACCCATTGAATACCAGTAAATTATACGTTTAGCGAATGTTTGAAGCACCTTGTGGCAACTTAAAAAATGCAAGAGGTTACTGAAATTTGATTATTAATTCTTCAGATATCCTTGGTAATGCTTATGATACTATTTACACAGGATGACAGGGCAACACACGGTTAAAGTACAACGTAAAGCGATTAAAGTGACCTGTGCAGTGCCAGAAAAGGCGCCTACCTCAGCAGATTGCAGCGGCCTAAGGGACTGCAGCGTTGGTATTATGATAGAATATAGACTAGAATATAGCTGGAAGTATCGGTTTAGTGGTATTTGAAACAATTTGCCTCAAAGCTGTCCCCTTTAGTAATCATAGATTAGCGACAAATGAATTCTATTGGGCGATGACAATCTCTAAAGTCCCGCCAACGCAGCAGCACCATATTGTTAGCTTATAAGTTCGATGAGCTAGTGTCGAGTTCTCTATGTTAATATTATATAAATGATTTATTACACAAATTCTCATAAAATGTCAAGTAGTTGTCACACGACTCCAAAGGACGGAGCATAAGATTGTTTTTAAAAGAGGCTCACGAACCCGTAGTAGGGATTTTCGTTTCTTACTTTTCAGCAGAGTAACAAGTGTAATAAAAATAATCTAGTAAAGAATAGTAAAGATTGTAAATAATAATTGTATTGAAAGGATCTGCTAAAGCATATAATACAAGGCTGTATCTTGACAACGTTTTTCATTGAATCCTGACTGTACCCAACAATATACATACACTGTAAGTATCGTCTATTGCATATGACACTAACGGTACAACACAAGAGATTAATAAGTGTGTAGGATGTGTCTGTTGACTGTGTTGTCTGTTAACGACCTATGTGATGCATGGCAACGTTGTAATGTAGTAAATCGAGGGCCGCAACTTCGATCCCCCGTATTTGTACCTAAACGTGAATATGGACACTCGTCGCGTACATTTAGGTATCGGATTAACCAAGACATGCAATCTTTAGTATGATTCTAGAATCTAGACGGAGAGGTTTTATAATATGACTGCCTCGGTGGCGTAGTGGTAGCGTATGCGACTGCTAAGCTTGAGGTCTTGGGTTCGATTCCCGGGTCGGACCAAATGTTTGTATGATCTGCAAATATTTGTTTCGGAGTTTGGGTGTTTTCTTTGTATAATATGTATGTATTTACAAAAAAAAAGTATATAAGTATTTATATCAGTTGTCTAGTACCCATAACACAAGCTCTGCTTAGCTTGGGATTAGATGGCGTTGTGTGTTAGATGTCCGGAATATTTATTATTATTGTTATTAATAACCCAGAAATGTATAAGTTGATTCGATTGAAAATATGGGCGAAGATAAACAATACAAATTGTTTTATTTGCAGTCGGTTAGGAACAAGCATAGAAAATCATCTAACTCACAAATTGCCTGTAGGCAGATCTTTATCGAAGCTAGTACTAATGTATCGTTCATTGTCTACAATGTGTAACGGTATCGCCGAATACGGCGACTCACGCGCAGCCGCCATGTACTGTACAATGAATCATTTCGCTACAATCATGCCGGAGACCTGGAACCACGGGTCTGCACTAATATGGAAAATGGACATTGCCATTCAAATCCTTCTTTTTCTAACATTTTTTCTAGAGTAGTTCGTCGTCGACCCAAGCAAACAAGTGGGTGAAAAATAAATTGTTTAAAACCAAGGAGTTGTTTAAGGTATAAACTGCAAACGAGCACACTGTACATCTTTTAGTGAAATGTGGATTCTTTTTCTACAAATAGGTTACAAGAACACTTGCATGTTAAGCTTTTTCGAACAGATGAGCTCGGCTTTTTCTAACTAGACACTAGTCTAGAGAAAAAAGTACGAAAAAACACATAGAACATCACCTCTTTTAAAGTCTAGACCATGTTCTAATGTATTGTACGAGTACTTAAGTACATTCTCTCAGTAAAACACAATAATTGGAACGAAGTTCCTTATCGCGCGTTGTGAAAGGGGGCTAGACGGAAAAAATTCATACGAAAAAGTTGTCACGACACTTTTTGTTGTCACGACACTTTTTGCTATTTTAAATTATATTTGTTATTAGTTTATTTTTCATTGCTTGATTCACTATTTTTGTTATGGGAACGAAGTCTTAATATTTTTTTATTAAGAAAATATTGTTTTGTTATTATTTTTTAAGGAATTGGTGAAAAACATTTTTCAATTTTATATATAGCGCCATCTTTAGAATAGAAACTGAACTTACATTTACGTGTTATAGTTGTCGTTGCCAGTAGTTTAATATTAATAATATAGATGTCGCTGTAAATTAATGATTTTTAAAATTATGTATATCAAATTTAAATACAAAATATATCAATAAATAAGTTTAGCAGTGAACTGCGATAGGCTGGTAACGACACTTTTTGTTAAAGTAAGCTATTGTAAGCCGTGCGGCGTGCGCATGTTTCTCTGTCTGTCTGTCTGTCTCTCTCTCTGTCTCTATCTCTCTTATAGAAAGCAAGCCAGATATTTTCGTTTCGTCTTTCTATTTCGAACTTCGTTCCATCCGGGTGTCCCTTGACACCTCTCAAGTTTTTATTATAAATTTGTGTCACAATTACTAATATTGTTAAAAATTATAAGCAAGTAGCTATTCCTACCACTGTGCACCTGCAATTTAAGGGGCTCAAGTCTCAAGCCTGACTTTGAGGTAAGACAAAGACTGAAGTTGCCAGCAATGACTAATGGTCTAATTATAAAGGAAAGGGTCCTGTACAGGCGAAGTTAAGAAATTCATCGGGATCAACCCTACAGCGGGAAAGCTTTGAGCTACACCCCTTCATTTAGTCAATTTAATCCTCATGCGGATCACTATCTGTGATACGTACTCAAGAAATCAAGTAGAAAGTATTACTGAGAGAGTTTTTAAAAAGACTATATTACAAAAGAATATTCGAAAGAGCCCAAAGGTATGCGAAATTATGGCAATATTTTGCCAGATTTTATCGGCGAAATTATTAGATTCAAATGACAATAAAACACTTACCCTGTGACTCCTAGAAGCCTTAGGATCGAGGTAGGTCCGGAGCTTGTTAAGATAATGCGCCGGTGAGTCCTTAGCCTGCACCATATCTTGGTCGCAGATAATTTCCCATTTCTTCTCCAGGTCATAATTGCGAAGGAGTTTCGCTTTATCCGGGGGTAAGTCCATAGATGCCTGTAAGAGAGAATTAAATATTAGTTATGTTTATGATTCTCTTCTAGAAATAGGTACACAGACAGCAATAAGAATACTATCTGCGTATGTATGTATGTACTCGTATCTATGTTAGTTGATATGTATTTAGTTATATGTATAGTATGTATTAGTTCTTGTATGTATGATTAGCTTTTATATATTATTTGTATTTGATAGTCCGCCAATGCACCTAAAGTGCATGATGTATTAAATAAATAATACTTTATATTTGTTTAATAATATTTTTAAATTTTATATTTCACTGCAAATGTGGATTCCCTAAAGCCTATATGAAGCTACTTATTAGTCAAACAGGTCCAGGTTATCATAGCACAAGCTCTGCCTAATTAAGGACTGATCCTTAAAAAATAATATTGTTACCAAAAAAATTGATGTACCTATCTAAAAATATCTCTAGCGATTATTGCCTTATTCTACTTATATTTCTTCTATATAGCCTTGTGAATATGGGCAGCTATCAGATGTATCATGTATTATATAAGTTACCGTATAACAGCTCATTGTAGTTAATCGCACCGGATCTAGTATCTAAACAAGGATCGCCAGTATTGAACCAGTTTCCTTGATATTGGCTTATACGAACTTAACGGTTTATCGGATACTTGCAAGGCTAACAGTCAAGCCTTATATTCCTGTTCAAAGGACTTCAGAAAAAGTAATAATGGGTCTTCATCGTGAGTTTCGTACGACTTATTTTTGTTAAAATTCAAAAGTAGGTATTTTCTAAAAATAGTTTTAAAAAACTGTTTGAGAGATAGATAGAGTTTACGTCAATGCATACTGGCGGGACTACTGACAATCACTTGATGTAAAAACCTGTAACCTTAGCAATTATTCTAACATACGAGTATTCTAATATGAACAAATATTTTAACTTTAAAAAGTAGGTACGTATATCAACGTCGTATGTATAAAAACAGTTTCATTATAATTGACTGTCTCTGTGGCGCAGTGGTAGCGTATGCGACTGCTGTTCTTGAGGTCTCGGGTTTGATTCCCGGGTCGGACCAATGTTTGTTTCGGAGTTTGGATGTTTTCTATGTATAATATGTGTGTATTTACAAAAAAAAAAGTATATATGCATTTATATCAGTTGTCTAGTACCCATAATACTTAGCTTGGGACTAGATGGCGTTGTGTCTAAGATGTCCGACATATTTATTTTATTATTTATTTATAATTTATTAAAGCACAGATAGCAGTTGTAATACTTGTAACTTATGACTTGTGGTTTTATATATACAAATAGGATCTAAAAATATTTAGTCGTACATGTTATGAATCAGGGTCTTTGTTTTTATAACTTCTATATTTGCACCACAACATTAAGAATTAATAAAAAAACATTGGCTTTACTGGTTGATAAGATTAAAGCCAATAAATTAGTTTAACCAGTCCAACGCAGCTTAATCTCAGCTAATTATCAAGGCGTACATTAATTTGCGTCGGAAACATTAATGTGGACACACGATTGCGTACACGCAGGCGTATCGATCGAGAACCTATATTACTCGTTTTATTATTGCAACGTTGGCAATTTACAATCAATTTTTCAATATTGGTATAACCAAGACGTAAGAAATATTTAAGGTTTTGACTTATCCATATAAGTAACTAAAATTGGACTGTCTGTTTTTAATATTAAAATAATAAATTGCTTTTTATGAAATGCATTTGTATACACGGTACATGTACCAAAATATCAATTTATTCCATTTTTTGTCTGTCTGTTCCGGCTAATCTCAAAAACGGCTGGGCCGATTTCGACGGGACTTTCAGTGACAGATAGCTGATTATATAAGGAGTAACTTATGCTACTTTTTATAGACTAGCTTTGCCCCGCGGCTTTACCCGCGGCTCAGCTAGTACAATATAAAAATAAAGAAAGAAGTAAACATTTTAAAGCTCATAGTGCCAACTTCTACTAGTTTCGTAACTACGTTATTGATAACTCTTGTTCCAAAGCATAGGAATAGACGGAAAACTATAATTGGAAAAACAACAGATTAAGTGAAAAAGTTTTTTTTAAAACAAGCTTTTATTAATTATTGGTTGGTTGGTTGTTCAGAAATATGTACGACGACAGTGTGTATACATCATCATCAGCCCGTTGCAGTCCACTGCTGGACATAAGCCTCTCCCAAGGAACACCACAGAGCCCAGTCTGTTGCTTTTTGCATCCAGTCGCTGCCAGCCCTCCTACGTAAGTTGTCCCGCCATCTGGCCAGAGGGCGTCCCACACTACGTTTGCCAAGACGCGGTCTCCATTCCAAGACACGCTTACTCCAGCGGTGTGTATACGGCAGTTATTAAAAAAATAACTATAATAAGGGTTATATAAAATTGCATTGTCATCAGAACTAAAGGTACATTTCAAATTTCCAAGAAAAGAGCGTACTCCTTCCTAAAAGGCCGGCAACGCACTTGTGACGGCTCTGGTGTTGCGGGTGTCCATGGGCGGCGGTAATTGCTTACCATCAGGTGATACGTCTGCTCGTTTGCCCCTTATATAATAAAAAAAAAAAAACAGCTCAATCGGAAATAGGCAAGTTGATCAAATATAATTTGTAAGATTTAATAACAGACAAACGTCGGGACAAGTGGGAGAGCTATGCTTTGGCATGAATGGGTCGGCTCGACCGGAGTGATACCACGGCCTCACAGAAAACCGGTGTGAAATAGCGTTTGCGCTGTGTTTCACCGAGTGAGTGAGGATACCGGAGGCTCATACCCCAACCCCTCCCCCATTCCCTTTCCCATCCCCCAAAGGTCGGCAACGCACTTGTGACGCCTTTGGTGTTGCGGGTGTCCATGGGCGGCGGTAATCGCTTACCATCAGGTGATACGTCTGATCGTTTGCCCACTATTCAATAAAAAAAAAAAAAAAAAAAACTAAATAAAAGCTTGTAAAAAACTATTTGTTATACGGCAAATAGTTATTTACAAGCTTTTATTTAGTTCGGCGGCCGACGTATCTTGGCGAGTTTGAACATAGGCTCTGCGAACTTTAGCGCATGTACACTCGTGAAGAAAACTGTAATTGTCATTTTTAACCGACTTCAAAAAAGGAGGAGGTTGTCAGTTCGACTGTTTTTTTTATGTTTGTTACCTCATAACTTTCGACTGGGTGAACCGATTTTGATGATTTTTTTTTATTTGGTCCAGTTCTTGAAGTCTGTTGTGTTTTTGTTAAAATTTGTTATTATTTTATATAACAATGTACGAATAAAATTTCCCTTATACAGTGACCAATTAGTATAAATTAAATAAATATCAAAAAAAAAATTGTGCAATAACAGTTTTTGATTTACATAGAAGGGTATGGGTTATTTGTGCTCAATTATGATGCTGCAACAGTATCCCACGCTTCAGGTGTGTAGGTGTGGCCCCATATTTTACGCTGTAGGTAAGCACATTTTTCGCATGTTTACAATGATTTTTTTAAATTATATATTACTAGCTGAACCCCGCGGTACGATGATAACTGCGGGCAACGCCGCGAGGCGAAGCTATATCTTTATAAATAGTAGCCTATGTGTTATTCTGATGTATAAGCTATATTGTGGTAAAGTTTCATTCAAATCCATTCAGTAGTTTTTACGTGAAAGAGTAACAAACATCCATACATACATACATCCATACTTACAAACTTTCGCCTTTATAATAGTAGTAGGATTTTGGTAGTCAATGTGATTTAAGAATGATGTAGCGGCAATCCAATAGGGTTGAGCTTATAATCAAATTGAATTAACGACCCGTTCCCTTCCCTTTATCCCTGCTCTCTTACAACTAATTCATGTTTTTTTACATGCAGTCACATTGCACATTACTCACATTATATTAATTTTCTTTGAAAATTCTAGTGACTCAACCAATCAACAGTTGAAACATTTAATAATAAATAAATTATGTATTGACTGATAATACACATATGGTCTGCTCCCAAAAAAGATTACGACAGGACAATAGAATATTTTGAATAAATATTATCACAATAATAATATACATCACACCGTCTTATGTCTTTATGCTGTGGTGCCCAGACTACCGATAAGCATTCTTATTTAATTCTAAAAACCTACATTTTGATTCCTACCCTATATCCAGTCACAGGAAAAAATATATATAAATATATAATCACTTGTATACATTTAGTGTATGCGACTGCCAATTTAGAGGTCTCGGATTCGATTTTCGGGTTGGGTTAAAAAGGTAGCTAGCTCCAAAACTTATAAATATAAAAACCGCCGCTCACCGGGGTCAACGTCCGTGGGTTTGAGACAAGTCAATATTGAACATACTCTGTATTTAACTAGCAATCACGTTATCTATAGCTTCATTATTTTTGCTTGTCATGGGACTTGAAATTATAAAATACTAGCTGAACCCCGCGGTGCTACCCGCGGTACGATGATAACTGCGGGCAACGCCGCGAGGCGAAGCTATATCTTTATAAATAGTAGCCTATGTGTTATTCTGATGTATAAGCTATATTGTGGTAAAGTTTCATTCAAATCCATTCAGTAGTTTTTACGTGAAAGAGTAACAAACATCCATACATACATACATCCATACTTACAAACTTTCGCCTTTATAATAGTAGTAGGACTAGCTGACCCACGCAACCTCGTTTGCGTCTTCTATTGCCCGTAGCGTGAAAATTTCCCCCCGTTTTTGAAACATTCTTCATTGGTGCTCCGCTCCTATTAGTATTAGCGTGATGATATATAGCCTATAGCCTTCCTCGATAAATGGACAAAAACAACAAAAACAAAAATTCTTTGAGTGTTGAATACACTCAAAGAATTTTTGAAATTAAACAAACTCTACAGCTTCATAATATTAGTATAGATAAAATATAAAATATTAGTATGTCAACAAGCCTAACTAAGAGATTTTCTCGTCATTTAATGTTCTAAATGAACTTTAGTGACAGTTACCACTCCTATTTATTCTGGTGATGCTGTAAGAGACGACAAAGGAGCAAAGTAAACAGAACAACATCTCAATAAAGAGAAAGAAAACTTGAAACAAACTCTTCGCACAGGAGAAACTTATGTCCAGCCATCCAGCAGTGGATCGTTAAAAGCTATTGATTTGATGTGACGTGACAGTTAAAAAGTATATTTTTACGTAAATCGCAGAAAGATAATTAAGAGCTCCCACACATAACTGCGATGCAATACGATACAGCGTGAATTTCTTTCGGCGCATTCGTGCGAGCTCGCAAATACTTGCGATGCGTTGCGAATTCGCAGTTATGTGTACAATACATTTTTGAAACTTGGAATTTTTATTTTTACTAAACATTTATACATACATCCAACGCAACGTTTCGATTAAATTGCCCTGAATGGACAAGCGGGTATCCCGACCAACGTCGAATATATATTGTAGTCTTAAAAATTAGATTTAAATATCTAAAAGGATATCTACATAAAAGGTCAAACCAGTTGATATTCCGACAAATCGATACATTACATTCTTAGCGTTTAAGCATAAAATATGATATATTATTTTTATACGGACCTTTTGACAAATTGGTGCTTATCCCACAAACGTCTTAGTTAACGTACCAAGTATTTTTTCTTTTAAAATTTTTCGGTTCAAATAATATGTAGACATACACGCATTACTAACTAAAGACGTACAAAGTTTAAACAACATTTGAAGAAGACAGTAAACATATTCCATATACATTTTTGTTATAATTTATTCTGTTTATTTAACGTTCTCGAGTAGTTCTTAAAGATGTTGGTTTTAACAGTAACGTTAACAATCTCTTCGTATTCATTATGTGATACATATTTGTTAGAAACGGTAATAGTTTTGAGGTCAATATGTTTTTTTTGAAAATCTCAATTTTTTTAAGAAAATAACGGCAAACTATCATCATTGGATAGAGGTTTTTCAGTAAAACTGAGGTTTGGGCCTACTGGGTATACCAGATAAACGAGCTCGTATCAGACTTGTGTCAAATTGTCCTTCTCTTTGCAGTGTGTTGTCCTGCACAGTTTGCCCCTTCAGTCGGGTCTTTCGCCATCCATGGATGAATAGATGTGGGGTTTTCTTTTTATATGAGGCAAACGAGCAGACGTATAGCCTGATGTTAAGCGATTACTGCCGCCCATGGACACCCGCAACACCAGAGGCGTTATAATTGCGTTGCCGGCCTTTTAAGAAGTAATACGCTCTTTTCTTGAAGGTCGTTTTGGTCCGGGAACACCGCAGGCAGTCTCATTCCACAGGTTTGTTGTTACATATTTTGTATTCCATCACCACACGACACAGATTATAGAAGACCACAAAGTTGTTCACTATTAAATACAAACGGCTTGTCATTATAATATTATTATAATGACTAGTTACACCAGTGCGTTGGTGACACGCCCATTCAATGATGGTGTTTTTATAATTCTATAATAGTTACAGTTCTATCATTTTCCGTTTGCGTTACTCATTCTAACCTACGTAAGAAGGATCTTCCCTCCTACATTAATTAAAATGACTCCGATTGTTGTTTAAAACCTTTCAACCGTTCAAAGTAGATAATTAATGTTCCTTAATTGTTGTAGCGGTATTTATGTGGACCCGATCAATTACAATTAAGTATGCGATTCATCATCAATATACCTCACCATTGTTTCTAAAGCTACAAATTGGAATATTAATATGGTAACAGTCTTGTAGGCACGTTCATGTCAATGTTGCCAGGTTAGGTAAACTATTAATATTCGTAACAAAGAAAACTCTAATGGCGTTTGTCAGAACAGTTGATTAAAGTTATTTATGGTGGTATACTGTGCTATTAATGCCTTTCGACAGTTTTAGTCCAAAGACAATACGGACTTTCTAGGAAATCTTTAAAAAATATTATCGAAATGTAAAGAGTCCTCGTTTATGATTTATCTTAGCTCTATTTAAAATGCTGTCTATAGTTTTATACCCAAAAAAAAAGATTGGTATCATAAAACCCTGTGACAACATTCTTTAAGTTAGGTACTGTAGACTTTATCTCGATTTCAACTCTCCCTACCGGGTAGACACATTAAATGTTTCAGAAACGTTGAAACGCATTCATGCCTTGTGTGTCATGTCTCTGCCAAAATGACTTTACTCCGCCTGATGGAAAGCATAAGCATAATCCAAGAGTGTTGGTCACCATACTCACTGCGAATGCAGACAATGCAACAGTGCAGCATGGTGACCCACAACATGGCGGCCTAGTGATGCTTCTGCATCATTGGGCTTCTGGTCTAGCATTCACCAACGATACTCGACAGCAAGGTTAGTACCTGAAATCAGCGTGGGTTTATTACCTACCTTAAAAAGTTCTCAGCAGAGTAGTGTCATCTTAACATTTCTGTCAAACTATAAAATTTAATATTATTAATTACAGCTATAGAGTATAGTCGCGTTTAATTTGCGAACATATAAATTGCATTCATGCTTTTAGTACTACATACAAAATCGTACCAGTAAACTATATTTTACACTTATTTAGCACTATTAAATCAATTGAAAACCCAACAAGTTATCGGTTTTAATAATTAGATTTTCTACTTTCTAATTAGATAGTCGCCGGGCGCTGCGCAGGCGCCGGGACAGCTCCCTCATTACGCGCACATACGCCGCTAATGAAACAACTTTACGATACGTTCGACTGACATCTTTACAGCTTTCAGAGACAGATAGACATAGTTTTAGAGAACTTTCTTAACAGTTAAATTTAATGTCACGTAGTAAATTAGCCCTATCAGACCTGAATTATTTCTTATCTTGTAAAGAGGGAATTAAAATATTTCAGGTAGAATAGATCAACAAAAACACAAAAATACATAATATTATTATGAATTATGTGAACCACTGAGTGCAGCTATTTTAAATTACACTGTTTTAATTTAAGATACCTATACAAACTGCTATATACGTGGGCTGTTCCAGAAATAGTGAAATGAAAATTATTAAGAATATAAAAAAGTTTGTTTACAGATTTTCATAATATACCCCTCCAATCCCAATGCACTTTATGCATTCAGATACTTTTTAGCTTCTTAAAAATAGGCAAATTTTCGGCTTGTCGAATTATATCAGGCAATTTGTTCCATAGTCTTACAGCTTGTACAGTGAAAGACCTGTCCGCAAACTGAGTTGCATGTTTTGGCGATTTCAGAAACTTAGCTATAAGGTAAAGTATGACCGGCCAATGTTATGTGCGTTGGGAAATATGACTGGCAATATAACACCGCTTGGAATTATTTAATCGACCTAATAAATAATAAAAACCAATTAGACTTCAGCCAAACAAACCAGAATCAACCAAATCAGTTTATGAACACACACAAAAGTTAACAAAACTATAATCACAAGTCGCAATTTCCCTTCGAATAGTTCTTGTGGTTTAATGTATCTTCGGAACGTTATGGGGTTCAGTCGTAAAGCTCAAAGACTCGTAAACTGCAGAAGTAGTATTGAAGAGCATTGTATGCGGTCGAGGTCGATATTGCTCAACTCGATACTGCCGAGAGTGCAATTTAAATGGTAATTTTCATTTTTGAGAAACGTCGTTAAACTATTGAATGGTGTAAGACTGGGATTTAAGCATGCCTCTTGAACTTTCGAGACAGGCAGAGAACCCTTGGTCTCGTAAAAAAATATTAAAATCCAGGGCCGATCTTCCATTGGTCTCACAAATGTCATAAAGGTATTCTTGAAGCAATGTATTAACAGCACATTCAACGTCGTCAGTAATATCGAATTGTCAGCGAATGTTAAAAAAAATATACTTTAATGCGAATGAAATTCAATT
Organism: Spilarctia lutea; assembly: GCA_916048165.1. Lineage (NCBI taxonomy): Eukaryota > Metazoa > Arthropoda > Insecta > Lepidoptera > Erebidae > Spilarctia > Spilarctia lutea. Next base: position 3,030,069 of record OU696480.1, read on the forward strand.
AGAACTTATCTTCGTTTTTATACGTCAAGTTTGACATTTCTACGAGATTGAATACTGATTCACATAACACTTGTAAAATGTAACCGTTTCATAATGGAGCTGCACATAGTCTAAATATATTTGCATTGCCTTTACAGTACAACAAAGAAACAAAATGGTAGACGAATCTCATTAAATATGTCCTGTTTAAAATTAGTTTTGATCATTTTTATTCTTAGATACCGCCACGTGAATGAATTGCTCATGTAAACTTAAAACATAGTTGTTAGTTACTAAATAGTGTTGGGACACACAATATCGATATTAGTTTGAACAATATTTTTAAAATATATATTAAACAATTTGATTACAATTATGGTCGTGTGGTGACAGATTAAGAATACAGAGTGTCATCATCTAGGGTAGCAAGCTGTGATGAACAACAGCACTGCAAAGAGTGCAGTTTGAATAGTGTAGTAACCTGCCAAAATCTTTATTCCAAGGAGATATCTATGTCCAACAGTGGACTGTTACTTTAAAAGGTTACCAAATTATGGGATAATCAATTATTCCAATGTTGAAAAACTTCAAGAGCGTAACCAAAACACGATTTAAAGAGACAATACAAGATAATTCATTTAATAATAATGATACAACGTTCTATAAATAAGTCGATAAGTGCGGTGTATTTATACATTTCTCAACAATGATACTGAGGGGTGAATCACGTTGTGAAACAATGAGGAAGCGCATCATGACGTGAATAATCAATGAACTTAGTATTGACGACTGTAAACAATATTGTAGATATGGTCATTGAAATACGACGTTCGAAGCATAGTTTTACAGTGTTATGTTAATCTTATGTCAACAAGATCCATGTTCTTACAATTAATTAAACAATCAAACTTTTAAATTTATTGTAATATGTGGCAGATAGGTAATTACGACCAGTAAAAACTTACATACTTCTTTATTTATACAAATAAATAAAATGGAAATGCCAATGTAAAAATTTTAAAATTAACAGCTTTTAACTAAATACATATGAAAGCGTAAAAGGTTAAATACCTTTCCAAAAAATCTATTTAAAAAATAGTGTCTGTTTGTCTGTCTGTCCGCTTATCCAGTTAATTGTAAAGTTTCATCTAAATCCACTCGGTAGTTTTTGCGTGAAAGAGCAACAAACATACTCACATTTACAACACTTACAAAGTTTCGTTTGCGTTTATAATATTAGTAGGATTTATTCCAGTCTTACTCAAGTAGAAGCAAGCGCATTGCTATCAACTATGTTCTAAATAAATATTCCTAAAACAAATGAGCTGATTAAATTGATTTTGGTAAAATGCGATCATTTAAAAACAATACGCGACCAAATATTTAGTATGCTAAAGTGCTTTTAAGAATCGATTATATTAACATATTCTCATTGTGATACTCAATACGCCATTGTATATAAATATGTATAATTTAAATATACAAACATTTGATTAAGGCCGTTGTAATATGTAGATACAAATTTAGTACATCGGTTCTCCACTAAACAACCAACGTGGAATGTCATTTATTTATTGACTGTATTAAAATATTAGTTTCATATTGTGTTTAGAACGAAAATATGAAAAACGCTCTAAAATTAATACATTAATCATTATAGTTTTATAATAGCTTAGTCTGAAATAAAAGAAGCCAAGTTATTCTTTATATAATCAGCTAACTGCTAGTGAAAGCCCAGTTACAATCGGTTCAGCCGTTCCAGAGATTAGCCGGGACAAACAGACAGACAGATAAAATTTAATGTAAGTACCGTATATATTTTCATATGCATTGAGTGAAAAGTAGTTAATTTGAAATTTCAAACAGGCACTTCAACGTTTCTTATTTGTATTTTTTTTTAGGATGAATGTCATAAATTATAAACCTGGTAAGCTAATAAGAAAAATCAGCATTAGGTCTCTCTAAAACATATCTTAACTGACTTCAGTCCATTCACACCTTGCTTTCTCTAAGAAAATATCACTATTTACAACCTCGAGTCTATATTTTAATCAAATTTATACACTCCACTTGACAAACAACATTGGTGTCAACGACCATGCAAACAAATCAACGCGAGAACAGCATAATCGCATTAGAAAGGATATAATTAATCTTTAAAAAGCTTTCTAACGACTAGCGATACATTTACTGTATCGATTTTATCGATAACAAAGTGCAACACTATACCTGAGTGAATCATAGTACAAAAAATATACAACACGAATATAGACCGCGACCTTCGCTCGAGTCAATCGCTGTACTCAACGAAAGGGAATTTATTTAACGACTTCCAGTTTTATTAACCACCTTTGGATATTTTTAACGTTATAAAAAGTTTTTGAGTACAAAATGAGTGTTTCGGAAAGATAACAATTACATCTTTAATATATCTAAGGGATTGTTCTTCTTAGTCGGACACTTTTGACAAAGTGGTCTCCACACGTCTTTAGTTTCTCTTAAGAGACATCGCAAGATGTGCAACAGACGTGCAGGGTATTGTTACACAAGGGTTAACGTTTTCAATATACGAAGAAATAGACCATCTCCGTCTAAGTTCCATCAAAGAGATTGAAAACCACGTTGTCTTAATTGAAAAATGTGATCTCATGGAATCTCCTAATATTATTTGTACATCCCTCCATAAATTTTCTCCATTGTATCATAACATGTACCCAACTATTAAATTTATTTTTTCAGAACAACTTCCGCACCAGGATCAGACAACCGGTTTGAAACAGCGCTTGCGCTGTGTTTCACCGAGTGAGTGAGGATTTGTGATCCCAAAATGCCGGTTAGGTTAAAGGGACAGGTCTATAAAACTATCATTAGGCCTGTCCTCTTACATGGTTGTGAAGCGTGGCCGGTGCTCGAGCGACACAAGCAAGAGCTGCGCGTCACGGAGATGAATATGCTGCGGTGGATGTACGGAGTCACGCGAAGGGATCGTGTGAGAAACTCCCGCATTCGCGGCGGCCTGCGTGTCCGTGACATCGCAGACAAACTGCAGAAGAGTCGCCTGCGCTGGTTCAGTCACGTTTTACGGCAGCCATCGGCAGCATTCGTACGTGGGCAACAAATGTCTGGCCATACCGCCTCCGCCTGGTCCTGGTAGAAGGGGTAGACCCAAGAAGTGCTGGCTTGACGTCGTAAAGGGTGATAGGCGTGCAAATGGTCTCACTACCAAGGATGTCGAAGACCGGGCAAAGTGCAGAACAAAAAGCAGGAGAGCGGACCCCGAGCTCCAGAATGGAAGCAATCGGGATAAACGCTAAGACGATGATGATGATGATGAGTGAGGTTACCGGAAGCTCATACCTAAATCCCTCCTCATCCCCGACAATGCTGTGATGCGGGTGTCCATGGACATTACAAACATACATGAAACGGACATAAATAACACCCAGACTTTGAACAAAAATTAGTGGATCACACAAGTGTTGTCATGTATGGGGATTTAAATCACAACACTCGGCATAATAGTTTCAGCGCTATCCTTGCATTCTAAATCTAATTTCAATGATATATTCTTTTCCATATCCAAACCCGATAAAGAAACCAGAGAAGTAATTACCAAGGTAAACACAAACACTTGGTACTAAAACACAGAAATTGTCTATTTGGACGACATAATGATACGGTACGGTCGAAAGTTGGTTATTGACACTTATATTAGATAATGATGACGCACTTCCTGTGTGCGTTATGCATCGCAGCACTGAGATATGTACCTATATGTGTCGTTTATTTGGTATAATTTTGAGGAAATGAGGCGATACTTTATCTAGAAAACATGGTAGTTAAAATTTCGAAAATATAAGAAAAGGTTTTTTGTATAGAATGTCTAGTGCGTCGGTTTTTTCATGTTAACTGAACATATAGTTTGTATGTTCCAGGGTGGATTCATGGTCATATAAGCCCTTAGTTCCTTCAAGAAATCAAAACCTTCCTGATTTTTTTACATCAAATTCCTATGCAGTTCCAGTCGCCTTAAACTTCAAATCTAAACTGACATATCCTACTACTATTATAAAGGCGAAAGTTTGTAAGTATGGATGTATGTATGTATGGATGTTTGTTACTCTTTCACGTAAAAACTACTGAATGGATTTGAATGAAACTTTACCACAATATAGCTTATACATCAGAATAACACATAGGCTACTATTTATAAAGATATAGCTTCGCCTCGCGGCGTTGCCCGCAGTTATCATCGTACCGCGGGTAGCACCGCGGGGTTCAGCTAGTAATGTTGATAAAAACAAATATGCAACAGCAGGGTCAGCTGTAGAATTGAAGGCATCGCTTAGATCAAAATATTTTACGTAATATTTAGTTTAACAGGTATTACATTATAAAATACAAAATGAACCCCGCGGTGCTACCCGCGGTACGACAATAACCGCAGACAACGCCGCGAGGCGAAGCTATATCTTTATAAATTGTAGCCTATGTGTTATTCTGATGTATAAGCTATATTATTGTAAAGTTTTACCAAAATCCAATCAGATGTTTTTGCGAGAAAGAGTAACAAACATCCATCCATCCATGCTTACAAACTTCCACGTTTATAATTTTAGTAGGATAATTTAAAGTAAATATTCGCATTTATGATGTAACAAACTTTCTTTCATCTTTCAGCTCTGATTAGATATGTAAGTTGTAAACATGACTACGCTAACATATGTCGTAATTCTAGTTAATTGTGTGAGAATAATGTATTTTTGAAGATTAAGAAAAGTCGTGATGTTGTTACGCGAATTTGATAATTATTTATATGATGGAAATACGGTACTATCTATCTACAAGCTAAAGTTATTATAACGGGTGCGTTACGCCATATGAATTTATCTAATTTAATTTGCAAAAATATTTATTTTTATATAAGTATGGTTTCATCTTTATAGGTAGCAAGAGAAGTAAGCTAATATGGATAATTGTTACTCTTTCATTTGAAAATGGTGGAATGTATTTGGATGATGTTTCATTACCCGGATTACATGCTAATCTTATAATAAAACTCTTTAGTTTTATACCGTGTGAGATATTATTCTTTATATGATACAAACATTCCAACAAAGACCCAATAAATATTTAAACAGAAATTTTATTTACCAAGCAATTTGGTGTTCTTAAGTTGAAATTCAAACAAATTTTTACCGCAAAGAGGCTTAAAAATAAAAAATAAAACCAGAAAAATAAGCTCCACTGTAATTTAAAGAATGTGATACAAATAAACGACAAATGAAGATTCACACGGGCTGGTAACTTAAGGAACGGAATATAATGGGAGTCTAAATGAGTCAGAGTTACAGCTGATCCGAAAATAGCCCGACCAAACCCTAATCTTTCAATTGTAGAGCTCTGTCAGCCGTTCTACAAATATAGTTTTTAAGTATCCATAACTCGAAAATAGCATTTGGTACTTCTCGTTACTTTGACGGAAGTGTTCGTGAATAGTGGTTCGAAATGGTTTCTCTGTAAACATATTGTTGTACAAACAATCTACACATAATTATTGCTTATTCAGGATTTCAGACAAAGTAATAAATTCCTAGTTTTTTTTACTTCAACCTATATACTTGTAGTATTATCGACAGAAATATGACCTACCATAAGCTTACTTTCTTACAGACATTCAACCACAATTAAGTTGACAATCGCTTAAATATGCATTTCCATGGTAACGATCTCGATATCTGTCATATAATTACATAGAGAATTGTCTGTTGATATGCTAAGTTTTTTTCTTTATGGAATAGGAGGCAAAGGTTAGACCATGGACACCCGCAACACCAGAGGCATCACAAGTGATTTTTGGCCTTTGGGGGATGGGGAGGGGGATGGCGGGAGGGTTTGGTGAATGGGCCTCCGGTATTCTCACTCACTCGGTGAAACGCAGCGCAAGCGCTATTTCAAAACGGTTTTCTGAGAGGACGTGGTATTACTCCGGTCGAGCCGGCCCATTCACGCCGAAGCGTGCACGGAAGAGATATTTTAGTAATTTGTTCGGAGTTATAGTCAATTCTAACGAGTATGGATTCAAAATTTGATTATTACTGTTTTATCGAATAGGTATATTATCTACTGCAGTGATGATGAATGTAAAAATTGCATAGATATCCGACCAGTATTGAGGTGACTTTATACTTAAAACGTCCTAAGTACGGCAAGCACTGTAAAGGAGGGAAATCATTGTTGTTTTGACGGTTTCAAACGATTTATCGGCAAAATGGGTCGCGTTTCAACATTCTCGTTAGCACCTTTACTTCTTATTTTCTATTGTTATCACATCAAAAACAAAAAAAAAATTAAAAAAAAAAAAAAAAAAAAAAAAATTGTTGTTTTGACGGTTTCAAACGATTTATCGGCAAAATGGGTCGCGTTTCAACATTCTCGTTAGCACCTTTACTTCTTATTTTCTATTGTTATCACATCAACGGTTTTTGATAGTTCACTGCTGTACTTATGCCTCTCTTTAGTCAGGCGATTCTGAATTACTATATGACGCTGTATAGTTGGGTTGATATAGACATAATGGTCATTTATTTTTCCTTTACCGAGCTGTTGTTTTCTCTTGTACTAGTTGCTGATTTAGAATATCATATTTATTGTTGGGTATGTGAATGTTGATGAAATGGAAAGAGCTTCAAGTTATATTTATCGTTTGAAGTGTCGGAGGGTCAACGTCATAACAGATTTTATTTACTGTCAGTGAACTTTTCGAGTTTGAGCTCCTTCAGAGTTACTTAAAAATAGTCAAGTGATGAATACGAGTATATACACGATTATACTAGTTTTCTAGTCTGTTTATGTCACATTTATCACATAAATATTCTACACAAGCTTTCTTCAATAAATACTAATATTATAAATTTGAAAGTAAATCTGTCTTAGTCCACGGGCCCACGTACAAGGGATTTCAGTGATTAATAACAGGCTGAAAGTTTATACACAGCTTCGTTTTGACGAGACCCCCAACTTTTATTATTGGACCAAATTCTGATAGGGGCAGGAAAAAGCGGGATAGGGAGCGAAACACGTCGATTTGATGAGTGTCCCAAATTAATAAATAACAGTTTCTAAAAATCAATACTTCGAGAAAATACGATGGAAAACTGAGAAAAACTTGTGGCATACAAAGTGAATGGTACCTTCCCGAGTGACCCCCAGCTCTAACATGTCAGAAAGGTGACTTGAAATTTTTTATTCATTTTCATTCTCCCTAACCCGCTTTTTCCTGCCACTATCAGAATTTGGTCCAATAATAAAAGTTGGGGGTCTCGTCAAAACGAAGCTGTGTATAAACTTTCAGCCTGTTATTAATCACTGAAATCCCTTGTACGTGGGCCCGTGGACTATCTGTGACGCTTTCACGGTTTAACCGCAGTACCTAATTTCAATAAAATCTAGTACAGAGTTACTTTGATCCTTAAGAAAGCGCGATAACCAACATACTCGCAGGCAGAATATTAGTCTAGTAATAAAAATAATAAGATTATACTTTCCTGAAACATTTTCAGAAATTCTGGTGGTCAAAATGAAATGGATCTAAATCGTCATAATCGTGAATCGTGTTCGACTAAATCGAGGCAGATCGAAGCCTAGTCCTTTCTAATATATACAGGGCATTAGCGACAGGGTCAAAGCAGCTATAGCTCTGCATGGCGGCATACCAGAACCGCGTGTCACCACGGGTGGCATTATCATAAAACGTAGCGCCTCATGCAGATACTAAACGTTTTAGCTAGGATGTTCTTGCAAGGAATTCATCTGAATCGTGTTCAAAATGAAGTAAGGATGTATTTGTGGTAAAACCACAAAAGCTATAAAAGGGTTTCATCGTTTAATATGTTCTATTAAATTTCCTTATAATGTTTAGTCATTGTATTTACTTATTTCTTTGACATCGAGCTATATAGCTTTAATAGAAATAAACATACTACTAAATAGTTGTACCAAAATGCCAGTGGGTGCAAATGACATATGTTTCTTATGGACAAATTAGATTTTCTTCTAAAATAAAGTTTTTTTAATAAGCGGCAACACTTTTCAGCATATGCCACCTTTTCTTCGGTACTTTGGAATAAAAAATCTAAAACCACACCATTAAACCACAAAAATCATTTCAACAAGAGAGTTCGCAGAGGTCTACCACTTGTAGTTCATCACAAGGTTTTAGCATCTACGGGGCAACTAAGCAGTTCAGTTCTATGATAAAATTTACTAACTGCACCCCGAGGTGTTACTCGCAGTTTCTTTAAGCGCATCTAGTCTAAAATAAAATAATTCTACGTTACTCTCATAATATGAATAATTTGCCAGTGAGAGTCCCGTCAAATTCGGTCCAGCTGTTCCAGAGATTAGTCGGAAGAAACGGACAGACAGACATGAAAAAAAAAAAGATTTTTTTGATGTAAGTACCCGTTTTATACTTAAATATGCATTTAGTGAAAAGGTGTTAATTTGAAATTACAGACACTTCAATTTTATTTAATTGAACATATATAATACTGCGGAGTGTTATATACTATTATAAGTTGTTATTATAAAATCCAACTATGAATAGTCTAGTAACAGTCAATTCAATTATTCGAAACGCATTAACATAATTACCTATATCTAGAAGCTACATCAACTTTCATTTTGCGATCACGAAGGCTCGTGTGCCTGTAATGTCAAACGACAGTTTGGTTTCCTAAAATGATAACGTCATTTAGAAACCAACCTGAATTAAATCAGGCGGTTGGTTTTCTAAATAGATAATATTATATATGGCAATATTTATCAGCTGGAATGGCGTGAGAAGTTGGCAACATTCAATGTGTTAGAAATGATAAAGTATGTATATAATTAAACGATAATCTACTAAAGGGGCGTACGGACTGCAGTTTATAGTTTAAACTTTTAAATAAGAAGACTATAAAGTTATTGAATATGTACAAATTGAGATTTTATCACTTAAAAGCAATCTCTTGAAGACATCTCTAGGGTGTATCAACAGTTAACAGAGGAATTCGTTATATGTATGTCGAAGTTCAAAATAATATTGTAACGTTATCCTAATTTTGATTTGATTCTAATTTATTATGTACGAGTAGCTCCATCTTTCAAGTTAATGAGAAAATCCTTTAATTTTTGAATAGCCTATGAAAAGCAGTGGATTGCGATTATGATGATCCGATTGAGACGTGAGAACGTAGCTGACGAAAAAAATAAACTCAGATATATACTTACTACACTATGAATGGTTACAATGCATTCATGGCATGGAAGACATCAATCATATATGTATAGACATCATTCGGTAATGAACGATGTAGTTATACCTATCTAGTGTCATGGGACAATGACACCTAAGGTACTGACTGCCTTAGTTAGTCACTTCTACATACATTCTAATAATAGTTTTAGTCGAAGTAGTCTTAAAAGAAAGGTGCTTAAATTTTAAGTGTGCAATCACCTTTGTTTTATCGATTTAGAGTTAAATATGTATTATAGTGAATTTTTTATTTCGAATCGTTTTACTTACTTAGCTGGAAGTATTATCCATTATTTTCATAAACGCGGTAAGCAAAGGTTTGGAGTTAAACACGAAAGATAAAAGTTGGAGAGATTGGCATTTTTTTACTTTACATCAATATTTATTTAGTAGGAGGTTTGTGCGAGTGTACTTTTCATAAGACTACTGCTGTCTCGAAACAAGTCGATTGCTAATACTGCAAATTAAAAACACTATTCGAAATTGAATCTTTTAGGTTTGATCAATCATGTGACAGATTCACAGACCGGTTGTTATAGAGCCTTGGAGGAGACTTATGTCCAACAATGGACTTCTTTCGGCTAAGGGTATGATACTCGTAACGTGATAGATTCGACAATAATCTCAACTTTTCAATAATGCAAAATCATCTCAATGGGACGCCATAGTGTGAGTCAGCATGCTGTATTCGCAATGAGTATGGTGACCACCATTTTTAGATTCTGCTCATGATTTCCATGAGGCAGAGTAGATTCACTTTGGCAGGTTCCTAAATAACAAAAATACTAAGGCTTTACATACCAAGGCATATAAGCACATACGCTAATAATACTCGTAAAAATAGCAAAGGCAATAAAAGAAGCTAATGGGATCAAAAGTTGTGGTGAGATAACTTTCTAGACGTTTTAGATTGGTACGTCAAGACCACTCGCAGCTCGTTAAAGGCAAGTCTCTAAAAAGATTTCCACTTTCATAGCTTGACAAAATGTTGTAACAAGTTAATAGGAAATGGACATAAGCTATTGTTGTTTTGGTTTCGCTTTAGAAGGCCAGTGAAATGACATTTTTCGACGACTTTAGTCATGATCGTCGATTTTAGTCGATTCGAAATGTTTTTGTTAGTATCTACAACTTTCCCAAGTCTGTTGTATTTTATCAAATATGCAATTAATAGGATATTTACACCACAATATTTATTATAATATAGATACACATATTACGCTACCTTTTACAAGATGTTTTGAAGAGTAAATTTATCAGTTATAAATAGTTGAAATAAGTTGATGTACTCTATTATTGCTTCGACGTACCTTTATTACTTACCTCTAAGATATTAAACAAAAATCAATACTGACCACTTTACAGTACCTTCAAAATAAGTATCTTTAATTGTAAAGGAAATGGCAACGCAAATCAAGTTGCAGCAACTCCATCAATCAGCGGCAACAACACAATGGGCATTGATAAATTGCTTACGTCACACTGCGGTCTTTTCGACCAGGATTTGAGATTGGCGAATTGGTAAATATTGTTTTGGGGATAAGCGTCTCATGTCATAAGGTTTTAGTTAGTGAACATTATTTATTATAGATATTCAAGCTTGTATAGCATTTTTTTCATTTTATGGAGTAGGCCAAGTGGCTACCGTCGCCCATGGTCATCCGAAACTCAGGAAATATAAGTACATTGGCGGTCTTTAAGAGCCCAAGTAATTAGGAGTTGTGTTTGGGCCTCCAGGCATTCAGTCAATTGAAGATAAGCAATGAATGGACTGCTCAAAATTTGTTTTCTGTGAGGCCATGAACTATGTGCCGAAGTATGGCTAGTTGTAGCGGTAGATTTATGCATATTTTATTAGCAATATCAATGTACGATGATATAATAAAGGGCCGCCATTTTAATACAATTTTTGTTAACCTAAACCAATTGCAGGGGTCTCAACTGCTCGAATTGAAAATTCTTTTCAAAAACGGATTTCGAAACAGAAAAACGCAAGCTCATTTTTTTGGTTTGGCTTGACATTACAAGCAAAAAAAAACTTTAAAGTATCATAAACAGTAATAACATTGTGCATTACTTAAAAATATACAACTTATTAGATTCTTCATAGTTTTTTTCTCCCCTCTCTGTGAGAGCTATCTAGGAACAATAGTTTACACTCTACAATCGTAATATGGATATAGCTACAGATATTCTACTTCACTTTCATTGGGTGACACAAATTGAATGAAACAACGACATTCAATTGTCTAGCATTTCGTGCGCGGTTCGTTGGCTGTACACCGGAATCCTGCCTATTTGATTTTCTAGGCCTCCAGCGAGTCAATAGAGCTCCGCAAATACGCAATGACCTCACTACTTTTGTATTTTCCATGATGGAAATAAAAGTTAAGTAATTAAAGTGTATTTTAATGATCAGGAGATGAAGTAATTCCGTAGTAAGTGTCCTTTACCGGTAATTGGGAAAATTAATTACAGCAATGACAATAAGTGTCTGCAATAACATATTTTTTAATAACGGTACAATAGTAACTGCGACCACCGCCGCGGGGCAAAGCCAGACCTAAAAAAAGTAGTCTAAGTTGCTCATTATATCATCAAGTACCTGCCAGTGAAAGTCCCCTCAAAATTGGTCCAGTCTTTCCAGATATTACTCGAAATAGGCAAAGAAAAAAAAAAAAAAAAGGCTTTTTTTATTTTTTTTTATTTTTAAAAAGACAACTCCCGCTTTATGCTTTTACATCCTGTGTCGCGGGGGACTTTACAGACATATATGTAAAGGACACAAAGAAACACCCAGACTCAGGACAACATTTTGTGGATCACACAAAGTGATGTCCCACGTAGGATTTGAACCCACGGCACTTGGCGCATAGCAACCGGCGTAGTTACCGCTTAAACCACTAGGCCAACCGTGCAGTTGATTTAGGTATCGAATGAACAGATACTAAATTTTTTTTTTGGACAGAATTCACCTCCAAGAAGGTAAAATAAGATATAAACGACTATACGGATGATCGTTACTTTCAAAGTTACTATGAGATATAATCAATATGTAGGATATCTAATATGTGGTAAGTAGTTATGGTTATGGTGTTTTAAGTTCGACGGCCGGCCACACAAAAACTTTATGGCTCAATTGTTTGAGCATGTGGTGTGACTAATTTGATTATGTCATAAGTGTATGAGTGTGTTCGTTACTTGTACTGCCAAATACATTTTTGCCATACTTTTTATCCAACTACGCGAAGCCAGGGAAATAGTTTTGGCAGCCTAAACTACTGAACGGATTTAAATGAAAGAGGTATGATGAAATAGGTTTGTAATAAAAGCACGAGTGAAATAGGCTGTTTACATTTTTTCCAAAAGTTTGTACGGTAGTATGTGGTCGCGTTATAGTTTTTTAAATTTATTCTTGTGAAGAATGATGTGTGATGATAAAAGACATCCAAATAAAGCAGAAATCTCCTCCTTTCTCCTCTATTCGGTTGTATTATTATATTTTTTTGTTACTTTGAAACTCCATCATTTAAAAATAGATTTATGAAATTATTTTCTTTGGTAACTTAAACAAAATAAATAAGTGGTTAGGGTAGCTAAGACTGGATAATGAACGTATGAACAACAATTGAAGTCGATGACACTATTATTATTTAAACCAGAAGCCCTAAAATTCTACTGTATTAGGGATATAAAGTTATTTCAATGGCTACATTCTTTAACAATGTGCATTTAGATAACTTGCGGAATAGACTTCTATGTAAGTCGGTTTTGGTTTACACAATACATGTGGCAAACAATACACAGCTTGACTATGTAAGTTGTTTATAAACACAAGACTAGAATGACTCAATATGAAGCTAACATAACAAGACATGGCAGAGCGCAGTCTATGCATAAATCACATTACCAATTACAAAAATTCGACTCCCCTATTTCCTCATGGAAGTAAATGAACTTTTATTAAGTTTGTCTGGATGGTCTCCGTTAGGGCCCTTTAAATTAGATAACAGATTACTAGGAATGAAATTCTCAACGTCCATATCCTACAGCGAAAGAAAAATATTTAAAATACGCCGACTTGAAAAATATAATATTTTAAATCCGTTTTTATTTAATTGTGATGTACCTTCGAAAAACCTTTATTTATTTCGATCGGCAACATTGCAAAGTATTAGGACTGGTTTATTTTATGACCGGCCTTATGCCTGGTGTCACCTTTCTTAGAAAAGTATTCGTTTCGGAAGATTGAAAACGCTAGAGTCATTTTACCATATGTCAAATCTAATACACAAAGCCATCTAGTCCCAAGCTAAGCAGAGCTTGTGTAATGGGTACTAGACAACTGATATGAATACATATACACTTTTTTTTTGTAAATACATACATATAATACATAGAAAACACCGAAACTCCGAAACAAATATTTGTAGATCACAAAAACACTTGGTCCGACTCAGGATTTGAACCCGAGACCTCAAGCACAGCAATCGCATTCACTACCACTGCGCCACCGAGGCAGTTATGTTAAAAATGATGGTTAAAGCGTAACTTTATTCAAATGACGGTATATAAAGCCACTATACCTGATCGTGTTAAGATCAAAAGCGCGGTCCACAGCCTGATACGCGCCAGTGACAACGAGCATGTGGGTGCGAGTTCGATGCCCGTGATGGTACATAATGGAGCGATTGTCGTCGGCCGTTAACCACCCACCTCCAGACATTCATCGTTAATATATTATTAGTACCTACTGTTCTAGCTGTGACATATCTACAAATAACAATAGCTATATAGACAAGTGTCTTTTAAAATATTTTAAAAGGCTAAAATATTTTAAAAGGCTAAAATATTTTAAAAAGTAAAGTATAAGTAGTAAGATAAATGTTGTTATCATGCTGTTTCTGGTGTCATCGCCCTTGAGAAAGTTCTACGTTGAAAATAAGGCAATACAAAATTATCCGGCTCGACCTGCGATCTCACTTCCTTACAAAAATCTAGTGCTAATATATATAGACATATTATATGATACTTTATTGGATACCGGAGCTCAAAATCCCATTTTTTTACAATTACCGCACTAAGAATATTTCTGCATCGCGGAGGACTTTATAAACATACATGAGGCACAGACACAAAAAAAAACACCCAGACTCAGAACAACAATATTTGGATTTTGAACCCACAACACATCACCACTTAACCACTACGGCATTCTCTCATGCATCGCCTCCGTCTATTCCTTGGCCTCAAAAGGTGGCAGCACACTTGTGACTGTTGAGTTATAAATATCTTCATTTACTGTCGAGTGGCCCGTCTGCTAGGTTGTCACCTATACCGTAAAAATATACGTTTAAAAAAGTGGATAACAAACAAACAGACATACATGTGAAGCGTGTTATAAAATGAAACCACTGCGTACTAGTAGTGTAGTACTAGTTCTGGTCTAGTACTGCCAGATAAGCCTATATTTTGCAATACCAATGTCACTGTGTGATGAGCACGTTCTCCGTTTCCGTGTGAGGGTGTAATCATCAATAATATGTATGTATATATAAATATGTATGTGTATATTAGCAGTCTTGTTACCATAGCTCAGATTCTCCTTATTTTAGAATCGGACTATCGTGTATATGTCAAGACATTATCATAATATTCCTAATGTAAAATAACTTTTTCTATTTGGAGGTTCGAGGCTCAGAAGTGAATTGCATATTATTTACATTAATTATTTAAATTTAATATGTGACAGCTATTCCGAATCATTTTAGTATAACGTTTAGATTAAATGAAATCACACCGAGTCAATCCTAATAAATCAGCTTACGTGTGAGGGCGAGAATGACTAATACTTTTGTAATATGTTAAAATATTTTGACCTTCGACGATCCCATAACATATTGTTATGAATCATACACTTAGTAATTCGTACCTCGATCGACCTTAGACAAGGAATTAAAAATAAATTATGTTTGTGTCTCTACATTGGGTAAAATGGGTATTTGTCCCATAGTACAGTCATTTGGTCGAAAAAATAGAGGTTACCTGGAAAGTTTTCCGGGAGTTTTGAAATTTAGCAATTTTATAGATTTTGGTATGCTCTTGCCAAATTTCAACTTTGCCACCTCGTACGGCTGCCGCTCGCGCCGCCATATTGCAAAAATGGCGCCCAAAAGCAGTTTTTTGATAAAAACTCCTTTCTGGCGCATTTTACAGGAAAACATATTTAGTCAAAATAAAAGTAGAGAAAATTTCCTACAACTTATGTCTTAACCTTTTCTTCCCTAAAATCAATAGTTTCGGCGTACGAGCACCGTAAACCATTATACATCCACACCAACGTGTAATATTTACTTTAAACTGCTCATATTGTGATTTGACTGCCTCGTTGGTCTAGTGGTTAGCGTAAGCGACTGCAGATCAAGAGGTCTCGGGTTCTATTCCCGAGTCGGACTGCTGTTGGGTTTTTCCTACAAGAAATTCCTAATAGCAGCCCGGAGTATGGAAGATGGCGGTGTTTCCTGCCCGTGCTTCGGAGAGCACGTTAAGCCGTCGGTCCCGGTTGTCATGAACATCTATGGCAATCGTTATTGGGAAGTCAGTGCCCTCAAATATACTGACAACTAGTTCAACCTTCGAATTCAGTTCGCCCTCAGGGTTGCGGAGGTCAGATGCCAGTCGCTCTGTGTAAAAACTGATATTCAGGTAAAACCGGTTGAACTGGTAGCCGACCCCAAATATTGGGAATAATAAAGGCTAGGAAGATGATGATATTGTGATTTGTAAATTATAAAAATTATACGAAGGTTAAATATTGTTCCATAGAATGAAAACCTAACTAACTACTAGTCTACAATGTCTAACTAGTCTGTTATGACAAATGGAAGAAGAAAAGCATTGCTCTCGCACATTCTATTATAGTCGCAGCAAGGCCGAAATCTTTTATATCATCGGTTCAGGTTGGAGTAGTAGTATTTTTATTCCAAAAATATGGATCTCGACGATTGATAGATACTTTATCATCTCTCGGATTTTGCTCTTCTTACACTGAAGCAATGCTGTTCGAAGTTTCAGCTATAATGCACTCGCCATTGAATATCGATGATCAATCGTTTTCACAGTTTGTTTTCGATAACGCCGATTTCAACACGCAGACATTAGATGGGCACGACACTTTTCATGCTATGGGTGGTATCCATTGTATAACACCTAAAAGTGCGATTGCTCCTGACCAAAATATTGAACGATTAAAGCTAATGCCGTCTGCAAAAGTTGTAGGTACTTTTGGTATCATTGAATTAAAAACATTTACGAAGAAAAACGATACGGGCTTGAAAAGCCGTGGGAGAGCTATGCTTCGGCATGAATGGGTCGGCTCGACCGGAGTGATACCACGGCCTCACAGAAAACCGGTGAAACACAGCGCAAACGCTATTTCAGCGTTTGCGCTGTGTTTCACCGAGTGAGTGAGGATACCGGAGGCCCATAACATAACCCCTCCCCCCATTCCCTTTCCCATCCCCCGAAGGTCGGCAACGTACTTGTGACGCCTTTGGTGATGCGGGTGTCCATGGGCGGCGGTAATCGCTTACCATCAGGTGATACGTCTGCTCGTTTGCCTACTATTCAATAAAAAAAAAAAAAAAAAAAAAAAACAATAAAGATTCAAGATCTTGGTAGCATTCGTGCGGTTGCGACGGAGATTACACCATCAGTTTCCGACTTATTATGGTTATATGGAAAATCGGTTGACCTGCCTAACATACCTGGATGGAGTGGATTCATGGAACAAGCGACAGCAGAACTGCCCTTTAAAAAATCATTTATTGGGTGCTTACCCTTTATTAATGCTCCACCGAGTGATTATGACACAATTTTGACTGCTCTGTTATTTGCTCGTGAAAAATGTGAGTCATTACATCAGCATACTTGTTTCGTCACTTTTGACCAGCCCTTATATTTTAAGGCGCGGGAAATCATTTATTCATATGATGAGAATTCCAAATTGAATAATACTGTCATAAGACTCGGTGGATTCCATTTGTTAATGTCGATTTCTCTACCTCATGGTGGTGTGGAAACGAGTATTTCTGCCGAAACGTGTATTGAATTACACTTTACGGCGCTCCTACGCCGAAACTATTGATTTTAGGAAAGAAAAGGTTAAGACATAAATTGTAGGAAATTTTCTCTACTTTTATTTTGACTAAATATGTTTTCCTGTAAAATGCGCCAGAAAGGAGTTATTATCCAAAAACTGCTTTTGGGCGCCATTTTTTCAATATGGCGGCGCGAGCGGCAGCCATACGAGGTGGCAAAGTTGAAATTTGGCAAGAGCATACCAAAACCTATAAAATTGCCAAATTTCAAAACTCCCGGAAAACTTTCCAGGTAAAAATACTAAATGACTGTACTACCACGGGTGTTTTCAATTTAGATTTATGTTATCAGAGCTCGGAATTTTAAGCAAAAATCAATTCGTGTTACAGATATGCTATCGAAATTCCTTGCAAAACTGAGTTCATGTTATATAAGGGACTCTCGGGCTATTGATTTCACTTTTCGATCCATGCGTGTAACAGATTTTCTTCCCTTACATTGTTTCCATGTCTAAATGGCCAAATTAACACCAAGCTTGGCCCTATTACTTAACACGGGGACCACTGTTCATTTTTAATTTCGAAGTCCAAAATACCTCCCCTTGTTTGAACGGCGTGAATGTACGTGTTATATATTTACATGCATTATTTAAAACAATTTAAGGTGAATGTACTGTGGAATGATTTTATTAGACTTTCGGGCAGCTGTGGCATTCCTACTGTATATTGATAACAACAAACTTTCAATGGTCAGCATTGACAACATAATTGTATCAAAAAAAGATCTCAAACATACAGCCGTCCTTCCTCTTTTTTTTACAATAACATAAGGGACAGTATAATCAGTTATCAAAAGGTCAAAACTATATCGACCGTCGAAATCTGGGTTACTAGGCACACTCGAAATACAATTAGGACAATACGTATCGAATGCCACATAAATAAACAATAATTAAATTTAATATTTTTTGCCTTTACTCGTATATCGAAAAAGTGTTAAACAATGTAATTGTTGATTGAGTTTCAAGTTTCTATTTTTCAAGTTCAGTTTGAAACGTAAGCATGAAATAGTAGCCGATTTAATTCAAGTTGGGCTTTTGAATATTTCCAGCTGATGGCTAAGAAGCGATTGCCTCACCGAGTGCTTAGTCGCTAGCTGCTGCTATTGCACCTAAAATAAGAGGGATCCGGGGCAACATCGACGTCTCCACGTCCTCTGACTTAGAACTCAAGATTCCTAACATTTGGACCAGAGAGAGTAGAATACATCCCTATACTATAGACATACTTTTAAGCACCAGTAATATCTGACCTAGCTGACCCACGCAACCTCGTTTGCGTCTTCTATTGCCTGTAGCTTGAAAATATTCCCTCGTTTTTGAAACCTTCTTCTTAACAGTACCTATTCATTGTGTGTTTTAAAATTAAAATTAGTGTTAAAACTACTTATATAGTGGTAATTATCAGTTAAATGTAATCATAAGTGTATAATTGATACTATAGTGCAAAGGAAATTGTGAAATAACTTTAAAGTCTCAATTTTTGACTATATTAAGAATAAGTGGACGGTCGAAGTGATTTAAAACTTCAACTAAAAGCAGAACTTTGATTGCATAAGTGCTTTGAGATAGGGAAGCGCTCGAGACAAATAACGCGTTGGTCAGAACGCGTAAGTGACACGATTAGCACGGCGCTTAGGCCCTTTTTACCGGCAACTCGTCTCGCTTCCGATACAAGGCATTTATTACTGTTCTGTTTATTGATGTGCTACAGGATATATTTCGTGTTTTTGCTTTTTCATTATCTGTAACTTGGTACGAGTATAGACAGTATGTCTGTCCGTCGTTCACCCGTATCTACTGAAACTACTTCTATGGAGCACACACAGTCAGAATCTGACTTGAAAACATTGCAACAAAGTGATGATTCTTTTGTTAATACTAAACGAAGCAAAAGACGCCTCTCTAGCCAGCCTGGCCCGCCTAGCCCGCCGGAGAATGTCAGCCTGGATATTAGGGAACTTTTGATCACCCTGAAAGAGGAATTTTATACAAAAGTTGAAGAAATGTGTAATAAACAAAAATTACTTATTTCGAAGCTGTCCTCAGATATGATGGAACTAAAGGCCCAAAATGTAAAACTACAAAAGTCA
Organism: Spilarctia lutea; assembly: GCA_916048165.1. Taxonomy (NCBI): domain Eukaryota; kingdom Metazoa; phylum Arthropoda; class Insecta; order Lepidoptera; family Erebidae; genus Spilarctia; species Spilarctia lutea. Next base: position 3,049,600 of record OU696480.1, read on the forward strand.
CACGATGACATGGCATTGTCCATGTCGTTCATAAACGAACAATACGAAAGTATAAAAAATGGCTTGGATAACTTGCGGAAAGATCGATTGGATCAAAGAAGATGCATTGAAAACCTCGAAAGAAAAGTACTGGACTTACAACTCAAAAACAGATCTTCTAATGTGGAAATAAGAAATGTACCTCAGTCTGAAAAAGAAACTACGGCAGACCTTAAAAATACAGTTTGTTCGATAGGGCGAGCTATTGGAACCATGATTTCCCCTTCGGATTTCAGAGACATATTCCGCCTTCCTGGAAAGCCTGGTACAATGCGCCCAATTGTCGCCGAGTTCAACACTGTACAAATGAAATTAGACACAATCACTGCTGTAAGAGAATTCAATAAAGGCAAAAAAGTGGATGAAAGATTAAATACAGAATCCATTAAAATCCCTGGTAAACGACTTGCAGTTTACTTATCTGATTATCTTCCTGCAAGCTCTAAGAAACTCTTCCATCAAGCACGGGAATTCGCAAAGCAAAATGGTTTCAAATATTGTTGGTCTTCAAATGGCAATATTTTCCTGCGCAAGACAGAGGGAGAGAAACAAAACTTAATTTCCTCTGAAAAATGTCTATTGGATCTGGGTAAAAATGTCTGACAACCACTGCTCGCGACTGTAACATGTTCCATAGAACCTCCCCTAAAATGTAAAGAGATATGTGTCTATTCCTCCTCTCTTCTGCCTAAAATAAAATTTTATTTTTATTTAAACACAATATTATATAAAACTAACTCACACACACCCTGCAACAAAATTGTACACTCACACAATACTTATTCTATACCATTATTGCTTGTAAAAATATACACACGATCCCTTGCAGTACTAATTCTATTCTCGATAATTGTTGACGCAAATGTTTTAAATAATCAGCTTTTTACAAAATTCGAAGACGCTACTCTCTTGCCCATATCAAAGCTTTTATTTAGATGTCTCACATTTTCAAATGGCTACCATTAACGATATTAATGTAGAATTAGATTCTACACTGACCTCAAAATCATGCATCTGTCAGCCGGAAGACTGCTTGGGCCATCTCAGTGACTTCAAACAACCCTTTAAAATTATACACATTAATATATGTAGTGTTAACAAAAACCTAGACCAATTTCGAGTAATGTTGTCGGTAACCGGGGTCTTTTTCGACGTAATTGTTTTGACCGAGTGTTGGCTCAGTAGGTGTCCCAGGCTCCCCAATTTAGATGGTTATTTGACGCATTCTTCAAAATCATTGATGAACCAAAACGACGGTATTATAATTTTTACCAATAAAAATCTTACATGCAATGTGGTTGAGCCTCATTTTGAGGGTGGAAGCTGTCTGGTTTGTCAAATCAACAAAAATATTAGTATAGTGGCAGTCTATCGCTCACCATCTCTAAAAACCTCTGACGATCATTATAATTTTATAGATAGTTTGAGCAGAGTCTATAATACCTTGACAACCCAACACTCAATACTAGTAGGTGATACAAATATTAACATAGTTCCAAACAGTGTTGATCTCTTTGGTGAGGAATACTTAACACTTAATGCAACCTATGGGTTTTTCCCCACTCACACTTATCCAACTAGAACCAGTCAAAAGTGTATAGACCACTTTTTCGCGAAGACTGCCCTTCCTTCTACAACTCTAATATTAGACTCACATGTAACTGATCACACACCCATCGTTTTGTTCTTGGATCATTCAAAAACTACTCGTAATGAATCGTGTAAAAAATCTTGCGTCGACTATCTAAGAATAGAATCAGAAATTGAAAGTACTGATTTGTCTTACATCCTGGAAATGACTGATGCAAACTTGGCGGCAAACAACCTTATTGAGGCAGTGTCATCAATCATAACAGAAAACACAAAAATTATTAGAACTTCCAAAAGAAATAGAATCCTTAAACCCTGGATGACTCCAGGGTTAGTGCGATGTATTAGAAACCGCGACAGATTACACATTAGGGCAAAAAAAAATCCTCAGAATATGACCCTCAAATAACCTATACCAGATACAGAAACTTCTGCAACCGTCTTCTCCGTAATCTTAAACTGGCTTACAATAGAAACCTTATAGACCAAGCAGGTGCCAATCCTAAAGCTCTCTGGAAAGCTATAAAAACCGTTGCCAACACCCAAAAACCAAAAAATAGTCCTACAGAACTCTTGTCGCACATAAACCCTCAGCAGTCTATTGACAGTGTTTGTGACTTTTTTTCTTCTATCGGAAGAAAATTGGCCGCAAAAATAACTTCCTCTGGTGATGACTTGAGTGCCCACGCGTTAACATCAACCCCTACCTCAATTAATACCGGTAAGTCAATGGTTCTATTAGAAGTTACCGAAGCGGAAGTAGAAACTATTATAGCACAGCTTAAATTGGACTGTGCTGTGGGGTGGGACGGTATATCTTCCAAAGTATTAAAAAACAACCGAAAAACTCTAATCCCCTCTATAACCCACATTTGTAATACAGCTATAAACAGTGGGGTCTTCCCCGATGCGTTCAAAAGGGCAATCGTTCACCCGATTTACAAAAATGGAAACAGAGACTGTGTGAATAATTATCGCCCCATTTCAGTCCTTACTGCGTTGTCAAAGATTCTAGAGAAGATACTAAATAATGCGCTCGAAAGCTATGTTGGCAAGTGTAACACTTTAGCGAAAAACCAATATGGTTTTCGATCAGATTTCTCCACCGAGGACGCTGTACTGGACCTAGTTAACGCGGTGGTGAGGAACTTAGACGATAAAAAAAGATGTTTATGCATATTTTTGGATATATCCAAAGCATTTGACACGGTCTCTGTCCCAATATTACTGAGTAAAATGGAAAAAATTGGAATAAGAGGCTCTACATACAATCTTTTTAAGGATTACTTAACAAATAGAACACAAATGGTTAAAATTTCAGACCGCTTGAGTAATGAGTTTTCTGTTTCCTACGGCGTCCCTCAAGGAAGTGTCCTAGGCCCTACACTCTTCCAACTGTACGTAAATGACCTCTGTACTATGTCTCTTCCACACACTGATATATTCACCTACGCTGATGACACTGCGATTGTTGTGGAGGGTCCTAACTGGCCGCTGGTTCGAGAGCGAGCAGAATTCGCACTCAGACAAATAATGAGCTGGCTCTCTGGCAATTTACTTACGATAAACCTGGATAAAACACTCTATGTCCCTTTCTCAATAACTAACATCAATTCTGCACCCAATAATTTCGCTATAAAAGCCCACATTTGCCTACCGGATAGCGACTGTACATGTCAAGAACTAACTCAAACTGCAAATACCAAATATCTTGGCGTTCATATAGATAGTAGACTTAGGTGGGATGTTCAGGTTGAAGTATTAAAAGTGAGAACCAGAAAGCTAATCCACTTATTCGGCACTCTTCGTGATGTAACCACCCCAGAAAAATTAAGAATGATCTTTCTTGCCCTATGTCAGTCCATCATTCAGTACTGTATTCCGGTTTGGGGAGGGACTGCCAAGAGGCACTTACTGGGATTGGAAAGAGCACAGAGAGCCGTTCTTAAAGTTATGAACAAAAAACCTATAAGATACCCAACAACACAACTTTACGCACACAACAGAGTTCTGACAGTGAGACAGCTGTATGTCCTAAGAGCAATATTGAAAACTCATAAAACTATACCTATCAAAGATAAGAAAAAACGTAGTGGGAGATCGATTTGTCTTGGATATCGTTGCAGAACCACTTTTGCCAAGCGACAGTTTAAGAGTCTAAGTCTCAAGCTTTATAATGCTCTAAGCAAATGGGAGGATATTGTTGGACTCAATAGCTATGAGATCAAAAATATAGCAACTAGTTGGCTTCTCCAACTAGATTATGAAAATACTGAAGCATTACTCAAATTCTTAGAATAATTATCCGCATTTATCCCACAAACACACATACACACACATGCACACACACACACGCGCATACACACGCGCATACACACACACACACACACACACACACACACACACACACACACACACACACACACACACACACACACTATTTCATATATATTAAGCTACAATAATCATTTTATGAAAACACATTCACTGTACTGACTGCGGTAGAATTTAAGTTTTCAATTTGTGAACTGACTCCTAAAATACAGGCTCAAGCCTAGTTTGGGCGCCAGTGCTAGCACCATCATGTAATTTATTTTCTAGTACAAATAAACATTTTTATTATTATTATTACCTAAAATAAGAGGGATCCGGGGCAACATCGACGTCTCCACGTCCTCTGACTTAGAACTCAAGATTCCTAACATTTGGACCAGAGAGAGTAGAATACATCCCTATACTATAGACATACTTTTAAGCACCAGTAATATACTACAAATTTATATCCTTTAAAGTATGAAATAGCATCCAAGTGTGGTTGCGAAAGCGAACTTTTTGAGATCCCTAAGTTTGATTGAGTCGTTGTTTGTGGCAAGGCTTTACGTACTTATTTGTTGAGTAAGAAATATTTCAAGTACGTCTTATTTCTTGTCAAGAGTTCGGAAATTCTAAAACACGATTACAACTTCTCTTTGTTCACGAACTCTTGGTCTTTATTTTCATTTACTTGAAAATGCCATTCTATAACATTGATGTCTTTGTTCCTGTTTGTCGTTAATTGATAGCCCTTCTACGTATAGTCTATTACATCTTTTGATGGCGTGTAATTCGTTTACTCTGCTTTAAATATATCGATTATACTGACTCTTTCTGTTTGTGTATTAGCAGCGCAAGCGCTATTTTACATCGGTTTTCTGTAAGGCCGTAGTATCACTCCGGTCAAGACATGTCATTCATGTCGAAGTTCTACAGGTTTGCTATATGAACTTTTAAACTTTCAATATTGCACTGCCAGACATAAACCTCTCCTTCAAAATACTAATTATTTAATACATGTTATGTAAATACGGGAATGGAAGCTGGTAGTACAGGACCGGTTGTTGGGGATGGGGATAGCCTATGTCCAGCAGTGGACTTAGGCTCTTGGCTGAGACGATGTACGGGAAGCGTAAATAAACACGAATAACCACTGCAACAGTCAATTGCAAGTTTTACTTACATGTTATTTATGTTACGTTAAGTCTTCAGTTTTATTTATTTATACTACAGTGTAACATAGATTTATTAAATGACAATCCCAATGAACTAGCTTCATTATACGGAACTGTCCGTTTATTGCAAAGGATAATTGAATACTTACGCTATGTAACCTCACCAATACTTTAATTGACCGTAACGTTTCTTACCTGAAACAATAAAAAAGAAAGTATAAATTTTATGGTCTAATTTCGATAAAAAATACTATAATATACATAAAGTATGAAATGGTGGCTGATACAAAAATATGGTAGACTAGCATACTTATATATTTTAAGTGTACTGACTGCACGGTTGCACTTTGTGTGATTCACAAATTGTTGTTCTGAGTCGATGTGTTCTTTGTGTCCATTTTGCGTATGTTTGTAAAGTCCCCCGAGATACAGGATGTATATTGCTAATGTGGGAGTGAAAAAAAAAGAATGTACGTACCTACCTATTGTTAATTTCCAACATAATAATTCTGTTATCAGTGCTTTCCCTTGCTCAGTAGCGCGAAGGCCGACGATGCGTACCATAATCGTCGTCCAGGGATTGGAGAGACCAGTAGGAATTAATTGACGTCATTAAATCAACTGGCCAGTGATATCGTCAATGTGTTTCAAGGTTTGTTTATAGAGCTAAATTAGTGCGTTACGCAGGCAACTAATTGATTTAATTGTTACCCAATTTTAAATGCATGTTAAGAAATACAAGTGTGGTGTAGCCATGTTTTGTGTGCCTTTCCCTATCCCTAGTCCCCGAGGAGGAATCCTATAAAATTATTCACTCGGTAAAAAGCAACATGAAACATACGATATTCTACATTACAATATAGCACACACCTATTATCTATTGAGTTGTCGAAACTATGACTCGCCACTTTGATTTTATCATGGGATCAGTTCAATAAGCTGTCAAATTTTACTGAAAATCATTTGAGTTTAGTAGATTCTTCTATGATCAACATTTCAGAAACGCAAACTCATTTGACAGTCATTTTCGCTACATCAGGCTCATAATATTAGGCTTTAAAATTGGATATGACTGTACTAGCTGAACACTTGAACAATTACTAAAATAGGACATAGAATAATTGAAGTAGTAATTCGACACAAACATTAGTCGAGTTAGATCTCATTTAGCGAATTCGTAGCTGACTAACAATGCTGATTAGGAGATACTCTTAATCTTTATGATGATGATTATTTCACGGAAATAGTGGCAGCGGTTTAGCCGTGGAAGAGAGGCAAACAAACAGAGTTCGAAGTTGCGTGTGATAACATTTTCACATCACATCAATAGCCCTTAACCGTCAACTACAGGACATAAGTCTCTACTTAGGAAGTAGGTATGGTTGATAAGATTTCACCGTGACAATGGAGTGGACCATATCGATATGTTTCTGTCGGTTACGGGGCTAGGAATTTTCAGCAATAGCCAATTCGAATGTCAGTTTCTTGAAGTTGACCCACACGAGCTTACATTCGTTGGCCGATCTATCCAAATAAGTATTTTGTATTTCCTGCTCAATTAGCTTTTCAATTTTGTATTTTTCATGTGATCCCTTAAGTGGACGGCGTTATGCTTGTTCCCTTTTAATAAACGGGATTAAAATTATAGTATCCAAAAATATGGTTGTTTTAACACTCTTCCGTTAATGTCTTTGGAAACATACACTTGAGTGTACCTATGTAATTAATGACTTTAATGTACTTTATTCTGCGTCTATGAGAAAAACAAATGTCAAAAATCGATTTTAGTTGTATGCCTTTGAAATAAAAGTTTAATAAATTGCTAGGCACAGTAAACAGAAGAAATGCGAACGTATATATATATATATAAAACGAAATGCTTCAGAAATCATGTCGGTTCTACATTCTATAACGCTAATTATTTTATTGCGCATTCAAATTTTGAAATATGTAAATGGTAAATAGGTAAAATAACTCCGTTATTTAATATACTTAATACTGATTTTAATTGTACACACTACACTTGGAACAAATATCTTATGTAAATGAATCTAGATTAGCTCTACATAGATTTCCGCATTTCTATACATTTAAAGACATTTTACATATTTGAATACTGCATAAAGTCTAGCAGATGCGCATATGAAGGATTTGACGTCATCAAAAAGATGTTTACGCAACTGTGCAGATGAAACCTACATTGCGTGACCAATCGGTATTTTATTAAATAAATAATACAATATCATTCTTTTGTTTTCATTGTATCTCGATAATACAATTGTAGCGTATACACTTCAATTGTGGAAAGCAAAAAATTTACATTTATTGTCATTAATTTTGTTTACGGGATCCATAGGTAATAACAATATAATCTATTTGTATAAATGTGAAACACTGATCAAGAAGAATCAAGAAATCTCAGAAACTATAACACATACAAACTTGAAATTTGGCAGGTAGGTTCCATATAGAGTGTAGACATCCGCTAAGAACGGATTTTACTTAACTCCACCCCTAAGGGGGTAAAACGAGGATTGAAATTTTGTAAGAAAGTCCTACGTTTTTCAAGTAAGAAACTTGTAATTTAAAATGTATGCTCTATAGATGGTTTGGAGGTGTACTAATAATGTATGTATCTTTAGAAATCAACCCCCTTTTGGGGTTAAAACGGGGGATGGTAGTTTGTATGAAACTCTAATGTTATTGAAGTTGAAGTAATTATGGCAGAAGAATCTTAAATGGTATATAAGTATACGAATAATCATATATAGGTACATACTAGCTGAGCCCTGTGGTGTTACCCACGGTACAACAATAACCGCGGGTAACGCCGCTGTCAATATCTACAATCTTAATTAAATTCATTGTCGAACTGAAAAGATAGATAGAACTGGAAAGAAAAGATTCTATTTTTATTTTGATGAACCCAGTGTCACTATGACGAATCTATTAACACCGTTCACATAAAAATACGACAAGCCGTTTAGGCTCTAGGGCGTGCCAAAGAAATATATACATACATACACTCGAAAAACATAACCCTCCTTTTTTCACAGTCGGGTAAAGAGCTTAAATGTTACTATCAACAAAAGTAATTGTACAAAAGAGCACTATACTATCGACATCTGTCAGACTTAAAAGCGATACAAAAAGAGCACCCACTCCCTAAATACCCGCACTATAGCTCTGAAACAATTGATTCGTCAACTTCACCCGTCTGTGACTTTCGTGGGACAAGGGATAGACAGAAAGCGATTTTTAGTTTATAATCTCGGGGATACAGACCGGAGAATATTATATATATTAGAAGTAATAACTGGAAATAGGCTTCAATGTGCTAACGTCATGTCTTCATTCATAGAACTGAACATTAAACATATCTCAAAGAAGACGACTTTGTTTAAGGGAGTTTTTTTTTTTAAATAAGAACACAATCACAACCGGTGTTATATTATATATAAAATTCTCGTGTCACAATGTTAGTTACCATACTCCTCCGAAACGGCTGGACCGATTTTTATTAAATTTTATGTGCATATCGGGTAGGTCTGAGAATCGGCCAACATCTATTTTTCATACCCCTAAATGATAAGGGTGACCCCACCCCTAATTTTTTTTTTTATTTCTGAATAATTTTTATTTTCTATTTTTTTATGATACAGCATTAGAAAATACAAACAATCCTGAATTTTAACCCTCTACGATCAACCCCTATTTTTCCATCGCGATTTTTATTGACCCATCCCTAAAATACATATTCCTTTTTATGACAAAGCAACGTTTGTCGGGTCAGCTAGTAGTCTATAATAACTGATAGAAGATAAGAGTCTATAAAACGATTAAAAATTGGATTGGAATTGGCAACGCAAACTCTAAAGCCAGGTTCCACTAAACTATCAAGTGTCAAATCATTTTAAGGAAATCTCTAAGCAACATCAAAAGTTGTAAAATCCCTGATAAGGGTAATCTATAACGCTGCCTCCCCTAACATATACCACGGTTTCGGTAGTCAACCCTTCGCAGGTCGTCGGCCCGTGTAGTGGGCACGGCTGCTGAAACAACGTGACACAGCTCCGTTACTCAGCCCTGTCTATTTTGTGTGACTCACCACAACTTCACAACAACAGGGAAATGGTATCATTATCTTAGAAAACGATCATGATGAAATAATGACAATATACAGTTTCAAGACAAACGTTCTGAATGCACTTTGCAAGACAGATATATTTTCTTTCTAACTATCTTCATATTGAGGACGATGACATCGTTCCTATCGATCCTTAAGTATAATACACCAATAATTACTTTCTCTTTATTGGTCCCCTTAATACTGTGTGCCCTGTGTGGAGTGTTATGCACATCTCTAGACCAGTTTATTGTTTATTTTATGTTACGAAACTGACATCCATCGGTCTTTTTAAAAAGTTTTATAGTATTTAACAATAATTAGCGTGTTTAAGACTATTCAAATATTTTAAAATCTATGCACAATATTTTAATAAATATTACTTGTTCCATGTAAATTCATGTTTTCCTCAAGTCACATAAATTTCATGATAACTGTAGGTAACTAGGTAGCATTGCGAAAAATAGAAAAATGAAATGATTCAAACATCCTTGCTTCAAATAGTTCAAATACTTACAGCATAGCCAGGTCGACATTATATATTAATGCTATTAAATTGCAACGTAGATGAATAAAATATTTTTCATTACAACACAATTTCTATTGGCTTCACTTTGTATGGATAGTAAAATTTCTTTTATACAGGTTTCAAGAGATAATTTAGTATTAATAACAACTAGACTCCAAATAAGCAGTTGAGGTCAGTGTTTAACAAGAGTAGTACTAAAAGTGATGAGTGATGTACGTTACTGTCATCAGTTTTATATAATGACTGCCTCTGTGGCGCAGTGGCGCGTAGTGTATGCGACTCCTGTTCTTGAGGTCTCGGGTTCGATTCCCGGGTCGGACCAAATGTCTGTATGATCTACAAATATTTGTTTTGGAGTTTGGGTGTTTTCTATGTATAATATGTATTTACAAAAAAAAAGTATATATGTATTCATATCAGTTGTCTAGTACCCATAACACAAGCTCTACTTAGCTTGGGGCTAGATGACGTTGTGTGTAAGATGTCCGGAATATTTATTTATTTAAAGTTCCGTAATCTACAGTGAAGGCGCTCATAGCCCTTAATCATAGCCATAGCTCATAAGCAACGAAAAAAGCAAGAAACGAAGCGTCTCCGTGATTCGGAGGTCACGTTAAGCAGTCGGTCCCGGTTTTTATCATAGGATAACAGTCGTGAAGCTTCGTTTGCCTTTGGGCGGCTTAAAAAAATCAAACGAAAAAGATTACGTAGCCGCAACGTTATCTTGCCAGTCCCCAACCCGGCCTTGGCCAGCGTGGGGACGTATGGCCCTTAACCCTCTCCTGAGAGGATTACCCAACCCAGAAGTGGGACATAATGGATTGTTGATGAATCTTCAGTAAAAGAAGTTGTCCTTAGTTATGTATCAGGAAATCGGGAACCGAGGAACTGAGACGCGATCACAATCAGCAGTAGAAGTAGGAGGAGGTTTTGACCTACCATGCCACCCTGGCCAGACGAATTTTATAAGTTAGTTTCAAATGTTCCTTCTCTTTTACAGTGCTCTTTTCTTGCGTCTTTCTCTTTCATGAGCTATTAAATTAATCACTAAAATTTACCTATACGCATACACAACTTTAGACTCCTTCTATGTATAATATAATAATAATAAACAAATATCATCTTTGATGTTATCTTATAGCCAATCCATTCCCCGACGTCCTCTCAAGGATCGAGTGGATATGCTTGACTTCCAACGATCGATACCTCTACTGCACTCAAGTGATGGTTTGATCTACCTCTTGACAAGTTAAGTGGAACTCCCTTCACACAAAGTAATTGTATTAGGGTACATAAAAATGTAAGTTCATGTCATTTCCATAATTACTTTAGGTTTTTGGTTCTAATTCTAAATTGTTTTGTTGTTTTCGTTTTTATTGTTACGTTCATCGAAACTAACAAGAGAGGAGTACTTTAAGGATCACTTCGTTGTCCGTCTGACTGTCAGGTATGATGTCAACGTCACATTCCTCAAACTTGAGTATAAGTATCTAATATTGTTGATACTCAAAGCTCTTTGATTGTAATGCAACGCAATCCAATGTTACAAGTATATACCTATATCATATCTGCTTTCTATTGAGTTTTGACTGTCATACATGGAAAAATCATCAACAACAACCCAACTCCATCACACTAATATAGTATTTGTTACGCTTTCATGGGAAAGCTACTTAATCGATCATTATTAAACATTGTTCATATATTCTTAGAGGTATTAAAAGCGAACAAAGCCGCGGGCGAAAACTAGTATTCAATAAAATTATATATACACAAAAATACACATTGGTTAACATTTAAAGATTGCCTCTTTCTCAATGCGGTCTGTTGGTCGGGCACGTCGTAAAACGAATGCATTCACAGACACGAACCCTTGATGCACAATCTAATGATACGGCACGTCCTTGCTGCAATGGGTAGTATACTAGGGTTGGGACATTAAATTAGTAATGGCAAACTGACCTACTATTATACACAACATACACGACACGTTTATACGCTATAGTCGAGTAACTATAGAATAATAACTGACTGCACGGTTGGCCGAGTGGTGTCAGCGGTCGCCATGCCGCTTGCTACTGCGCCAAGTGTCGTGGGTTCAAATCCCACGCGGTACCTACAACACTTTGTGTGATCCACGAATTGTTGTCCCGAGTCTGGATGTTCTTTGTGTCCGTTTCATGTATATTTGTAAAGTCCCCCACGACACAGGATGTTTATTCCTAATGTGGGAGTTGTCTTTTTTAAAAAAAAAAAAAAAAAATAAACGCCAGAGAAAACACATGGTAGTAATGGGTAATTTCTACTACGCCACACTAAATCTCATATATTTCATCATCATTATTCTCCGAGACTTTTCCCAAAATAGGTCTGGTCCGTTTTCAATCTAGCACCATAATTTTTTACTCCACTCAGACCTCCACTTTTCTAGATAGACTTTTATAGTTAAATATTTGTAAATATGTTGTGAGTGATCATAATGCCAATAAAAATACATTACTTCTATTATTAAAAATATTAAATACAGATATAACATTTTGAATTTGAAGATTCTTTATAAAGAATATATATAAACATATTTTGTAATTTTTTTTTGCATTATTTTGTTTTGTATATACAATAAAGATAAATAAATAAATATTTTGGCCATTTGGTTGGTATAAACGTGTACATTAAATAAGTAACTCCATCGAATCCGAACCATGTTAAATTCTTCATTTATTTCCATTAGCACCTTTGTTTTAAACCCCGTAATTTACATTTCTCGGCGATATGCATAAATCAGTATCGACCTACATAAGGTAGGCTTTCAAGTGTTTGCTATATGGCTTTATAAAACTTATTGCTGCAATAAAAAGGAATATCAATAACCCCAAGTATATTATGTATTAGGTTAATTTATCAAATTATCACTCAATGAATCACATAATGAAAGAGATACAAATAATGTTTACAAGCACAGTTGAAGACGGGTATCTAGAAGATCAGAGGAACGATTTCAGTAATCTGCAATTTCTGAGAGTTAGACTTTGTCAGATTCGCACAAAGTTGTTGCTATTGGGTCGGTGCTACCATACATATGCAACTTTGTTGACTCTGACGCTTTAATATTTAATCGATATTTATTTTACAAAATTACTTTTGTGACTAAAACAATGCCGTACTTAGCAGCTGCTGTAGTGTCAATCTACATGCTGCTCTAATGATCATCACTGTTACAAAGGCAAATAGATGGCTATCGATCACAACTGTAAATCGAGTGAGAGCTATTTACGAGTATAGGCGTAATCGTAATCTATAATAAATCGATTAAATGAATCCGTTGAAGTTGAAGTTCCAATTGACCATTGTTCTGGATTTAATAAATAAGGCCTAACCATACTAATAAATAAAATTGGAGTGACTGTTTGTAATTTCAAACTAACAATTGGCCCAATAGAGTGGCATTACCATGTTGGTTATAACTCCTTAAATAAAGATTTAAAAAAAAAACTAACAAATATTCAATATAATTATATACGGTACTTCCATCACTTTGACTAACTTCTAAATTTTTTGTCTGCCTATCTGTTTGTTCCGGCTAATCTCTAACCGGCTGGACCGATTTTGATGGAACTTAGGATAGTTATTTTAAAACTAGCTTCACCCCGCGGGCGTTACCTACGGTTGTTTTTGTAAAGGTACAATTTCAACCACAGACACACACTGCGGGGTTCAGCTAGTTCTTTAAAAATCTGGACATTTCCAATAAGAAAGAGATTAAGATTCGTACTCGATATTTTAGACATAATTGATGATGATTGTGAGCTTCTATAACTAAAGAAATATTTCGGACATATTACACACAACGCCATCTAGTCCCAAGCTAAGAAGAGCTTGAGTTATGGGTACTGGACAACTGATTTAAATATATATATACTTTTTTTGTAAATACATACATATATATTATACTTATATACAAAACAGCCAAACTCCGAAACAAATATTTGCAGATCATACAAACATTCGGTACGATCAAACCCGAGACCTCAAGCACAGCAGTCGCATGCGTATTTTTTATAATTATCATGTAAGTCTTTGAACACTGACTAGGTATATAAAATTAATATATTCAGGGCACACTATGACAACACAAAATAATAATTATATGTAGGATACGTTAAGGGCAAAGCACGCAAAACCCTCATTTCTCTTTTGCTTTACGTTTATTTTGTCATGTCATGCATAATATAAGTTTATAATAATGGCTTTAGGTGGGTAGATGTGTCAATTATTTAGGTTCAGCGATCATCGCAATAAAGACTTTAATTGAAAGACATAACTTGGATTTAAGATTGAACAATCGTGTCAATTGAACAACTCAGAATGTACCGCTTTAGTGACTGGTTTTTAAAATTAGTATATTTTTTAAAACGGAAAAATATAATAAGTGAAAGTGCTAACTAGCGATTGGTTGATCGCAATAAATGTAATCAGGTCATTATTTCCATGTACTTTTTATCAGACTGAGACAAAAGACAGTTTGAAGGACTAAGTACAGAGACATTAATTACCTTTGTTTTTATCAGCTTTTAGATATGTAAATAAATAATAAACAAATAAATATTTCGGACATTTAACACACAACGCCATCTAGTCGCAAGCTTAGCTAACAGAGCTTGTGTTATGGGTACTAGATAACTGATATAAACACAAAAATACTTTTTTAGAAAACACCCAAACTTCGAAACAAATATTTGCAGATCATACAAACATTTGGTCCGACCCGGGAATCGAACCCCAGACCTCAAGTACAGCAGTCGCATACGCTACCACTACGCCACCGAGGCATTCATCATATGTATCTCTTTTTGCCGAATTTTGTAATAAGCGGCCAAAATCGAGTTGGTTGCGGTCAAACCGACCCGTTTGTAAATTGGATAATAACAACTGTCATGGTGTAAATCTTCAACTTCAACTCTCTTTTAACTTCAAGGCCTTTCAACTTTAACTTCAAGGCCTCAAAAACAACTCCCTAATATGCATTGCTGACCTCATCACATTCCTAGTTAGGAAAAAATATAACAAAGGCTAACTGACATTCTTCCTTCAGCTTTTTTAGTCGTTGCAGCGCAATTGAGGATGCAAAACGTGCTCAAGTAAGCTTCAGAGCGTTTTAACTTGGGTCGCATTCGTAGGTAGGTACATAACGTAAGTAGTACATAGAGGCCTATGTCCAGCAGTCGACTTTAAAAGGTTGCTGATGTGATGATGTATTTTTTAAATGATTCTTCTTAAAATCTTTAAATCTTACAACTTCTTACCTGTAAATTTCACATTAAGAAAAATATTGTAAGTAATGTTTTATTGTTGTCGTGCTTTCATAGCACCTCTGCTTAGTTTGAAGCTAGATGACGTTGTGTCAAATAGCCAAAAAATATTTGTTTATTATTTTATTGAATACAAAATTTTATAATTTATCATAATAAGTATCGCCTTTTTACTGGAACATACATTTCTAGAATTATGAAAATAAGGACCGTGATAAGTGTTCATAGTCACCACTATAAAACCATCACAAAAGAACTTTAAACGATCACGTTAGTTAATAGACAAATAAAAACGCAATAAATATTAAAAAACGTATTCTGTTACTGTTAACGCTTGCATGTTCAATGAAATCGCACCATTAAAGCATGCAAGTTGCATTGCGCACGCGCATCACGGACAACGTTTCCTTCCTGCCTTCTGGGAATCGCACGTCTTACCAACCAAAAGTTAATCAAAGAAAACTTATTTGTTACTTCATGAAAGTTGCAATGCCGCAAGGAATTGGGAAATCAGAGTCAAATGCTGGCGAAAGTTGGTGCACATGAGTTGGTGGTGTTGACACTTCTAATGAAACCTGATAGTTTGACAACTAAATTTTCCCAACTAAATACCATACCAGGCGCAGATCACAGCCTAGATAAAACAGACTTGTGAAATAGGTTGTCAATGAAATAGTTAAAGTATAAGAGGAACCAGAGCTGATACTTTTAAAAGTCAGTATTGTATAAATATTTTGTAAAAGAAATGCAATTGACCTGTTTCTTGAACTAGTGACTAGTGATTCTAACCAGAGGTCTTGGGTTTGATCCCACCAAGAACAAAAAGATAAACATTGTGTGATGAGGACCAGACCAGCATTTTTTCTGTATCTGGATGTCATTTATTTATACTTAATGAATTATAATATTTAGAAATATGTATTTATATAAGTATTTCAGCAGTAGCAATAGTTCACGATGTGCTTTATTTGCGATCAGATGGCCGTGTGAGTTTATTATTATTATTAAATGTTACTAATTTACTCGTATACTTTGCTTAAAAATAAATTAAAAGTAAATTTTAAAGTTTAAATGATTATTATCAAACTACATCAAACAAATTTTTGTGTTACTTCGCAACGAGCAAATAGATGAGGGCAAACGACTCTTGAAACCAATAAAACCGTTAGGATCAATGGGTTATTCATAGATGCGAGTGACTCGGCCATCTGTTTGCCCTCAACCCATTCCTATGAATCAATAGATGCATATATCTTAAAAACTATACCTTTCATGGTGTTCTAGTATTATCTGATAATTAAATATAATAATATATATAAAAAATTAAACAATCAAAACTGCCGCGGTGGCGTAGTGGTAGCATATGCTACTGCTGTGCTTGAGGTCTAGGGTCCGAGTCCTAGGTCGGACCAAATGTTTGTATCATCTGCAAATATTTGTTGCGGAGCTTGGGTGTTTCCTATGTATAATAAGTATGTATTTACAAAAAAAGTATATATGTATTTATATCAGTATATAACAATGACACAAACTCTGCTTAGTTTTAGACTAGATAGCGTTGTCTGTTAGATGTTCGAAGTATTCATTTATTGTTATTATTTATTAATTTTTAAATACCCGCGTTATTTAGATAACTATATTGAAGACTCGCAACTGTAAAAGCAACGAACTACCGTATGTAACCAACGTCTGCTTATGTCAGTCAACTGGTAACTGTTCCATCTATACACTGTTCTTTTAAGATTCGATAGACCAGCTAACTTACAAACCTACCTTTCTGTTATGAATATAAAATATGTATTGAAGTTAACAAGCTGTGATTTCTAAAGTTAACTTTCCGTGAACTTACCGTATCGATAGTACCTCTGTTGCCAAAATCGTGAGTCCTTTCTCCGGTACAACTGATGCGAGATACATACTAATTGTACATACTTGAATAAGTACAAGGTAAACATTTAGCAACACACAAACAACGGAGGAAATCGTGCCTTCTTGACTCCACATAATACGACCTTATTATTGTAGTTCATTGATTTCGTAACTCTCGACCTAAATATCATTATTATGATTAGGTGGCAACCTTCACGCTGTTATATCAAAAGAGTAAGTTGGGTTATTGTGTTAAGGTGTTAGTTAAAGAGAAAAGGAAATTATTCTAGTTAGTTAAAGATCATCGTATATAAACGAATGTTAGGTATTGGTATTTTAATGACCCTTTGCGTGAAGCAAGTCCGTCTAAATTATAGCTACTAGTTTTCGCCGGCGGCTTCACTCGCATTCAATAAAAAGTATCCTATGTTACTTCTAATAATTCTAAGAATTTGTGTACAAAGTTTCATGATGATCGGCTAAGTAGTTTTCGCGTGAAAGCGTAACAAACAAACTTACATTCACATTTATAATTATAGAAGATAGATGGAGATTATTAAGGGGTCTTAACATCAGAGTATTCACTGCCGGAGGAAAGATACCATTACATCAAAGCTAATAGACAAAATACTAAAAATTGTGGACAATAATAACTACAAAATGTATTTCAACCCATAGAGGCCGACGGACCGGAGGGGCGTAGCTATAGTCTAGTATAGTGTCTTTTGCTCATACAAAACAGTCTGTTATTTTTTGCGGGGAGACTCTTCATACATACACATTTTAGACTCAAACAAATCCAATCGCCTGTCACAACGAACTCACACGTAACACACACTTAAATACATTATGTGTTATAATAGTGCCTGCCATTTTGTTCTATGGTTTCAACCAAACCACGCCTAGACTTCTATCTTTTCAATTAATCAATCATTTCTTGGTATCGTTGCCGCTCAAAGTCGAGCGGTATTGAGGAAGTCCTCACCTATTTGGAGTCAATCTAAACTAGAAGTCGCGTTATGCCAGTTAGATAGATAAGCCGGGACCTTGCCTAAGCTACGGCATCCTGTTTAGACCAATCGTTTAAGGAAAACATCTGTATGCGAATCTATGAATATATTGTGCTGTAGTGTATAATAAAGATTATTAGATTTTATAACGTATGTATACTTTGTTGTTTTGTAGTATAATAATATACAGTCAATAAAAGAAAACAAAATCTGTTTTGTACTTTCGTTGGGCTTGATTATGGTCGATTCGACATTATATGAACACAACCTGCTGTAAAAATTACATACAAGCATTGATTCTATATTGAATCGAGTAGGTAATCTTATTTTTTATGAAGATGTGATACTCAAATAGTTTAAATGGTTTTGATTACATAAGGTTGATCTGGTAATACACACAGAATAGAAAAAAAACTATGCCATAGCTGTTGTGTTGCAATGCAAGTATTTCAACTGGCTTATAAATGTTTGCGACAGATTACCATTAAGTCAAGTGCCTACTTGTTTTTCAAATTAAAGATATCGATTACTAATCAGCTGGTTAAGTTGTCCACTAGCTTTACTAACACAGATTTCGCAAAACTACACTCATAATCAATTCTCAAAACCTAATTTGTCACCCAACCATCAGTAATGCAAGCCGCATAATAATCGTAGCAAGGACGATATTGCGTACATAATTGCAAAATGTCACCCATCCGATACGTCACACTGAACGTAATGACAAAGCATATCATAAAGCCTTGTACGGACTAGGCATTCAAATCTACGCATAGTCGGTTATGCGTACATTAAAATGGTGATGAAATGATTTCCAGTAAACGGCAAGTTTGGTTACAATTGTTCGTCGGGCGTCCGCGATCAAACAGCTTACTCATATAGACTTTCAATACGATGTACAGGAATGACTGTCGTTTAAAGATTATAAAATCCCGATACCTGTAGCAACGCCTACACAAATGTAGCAAGAAATTTGTCATGTCCCACTTTTTTTTATATGGACCTACCAAAGTGACTTTAGTCTGCCTGATGGAAAGCATGAGCGGAGTTCAAGAGTAGGTAGTATGGTTACCACATTCAGACAATGCAACAATGCAGCATGATAACCCACATTATCAACGTGGACCTACTACCTTGGTGGCTCTACTTTCTTTCCAATTCGTTTCCTTTTTTTTTTTTATTGAATAGTGGACAAACGAGCAGACGTATCACCTGATGGTAAGCGATTACCGCCGCCCATGGACACCCGCAACACCAAAGGCGTCATAAGTGCGTTGCCGACCTTTGGGGGATGGGAAAGGGGATGGGGGTAGGGGTTGTGGTATGGGCCTCCGGTATCCTCACTCACTCGGTGAAACACAGCGCAAACGCTATTTCACACCGGTTTTCTCTGAGGCCGTGGTATCACTCCGGTCGAGCCGACCCATTCATGCCGAAGCATAGCTCTCCTACGGTTCCTGTAAATATTTTTTTAATCTACAATCCAGGTTTCCATATATTAGTCTTAGTCCGTATACGGCTTAAAGTTTAATCATGTACAATCTACGTCATGCTCAGTACTTTTTCACAATAAAATTGTCATAATTTTGAAAGAGAGTTTATTGTGCGAATGATATAAGAGGAGGAAATGACTTTGCTATTATATGACGTAAACAGGTAAAAGTGGGGACAATGTGTAACGCGAGTCGTCAGCGAAAACGTCCCTGGGGGTATTGCTCAGGGGGTTCTCAATTCGGTTGTACTTTTTTGTTAGCTCAGAACTTCAACGTTTATGACCATATTTCTAAAAATCTTATATTGTGGATTTTATTTTACTTTTCATCACTTCATCGTAGGCATAGGCCTCTCGTATGAAAGGAGGTTTTGCCCTACTCTAACTCTGTTCCTATTAAAAAAAAGTACAGGATATTTGTTTTTAGCAAGCAACAACGTAAGTGTCGAGAAGTCATTTATTTATTTTTTTCCTTTTTCTAGCTTTCTATACTCCTCAACCATTTAAACTTTAACTGCGCTCAATTCCATACCCCACCCGTTCGCATAATTTTCGTAAAAAGTGGTACAAAGTTTTTGTTTCACGTATTAATAATATACCTATATAACCAAATACAATTGTTTCAAGTTATGTCACATTATGTCCCGGAACCTTATTGGACTTTATTCAAGTGGGATAGCCACTATTGTAACAGAAATAGATACGCGTGCTGACAACAGTGGCGCCAGTGCCGTATAAGTACGTGAGCATGATCGCGTCTTGCACGCAAGAGATTGCCGTAATTAATTTGAGAGAACTTTGTAGCTTGTTGCTACTGAAATAATTATTTTATCATTTAACTTATTTCAAAAAAAGGACTCATACTCGCCATGTGCCGTCTTAGTATTCTTTAAATGAATACTGCCCGATTTTAAGGTGGCAATTTAATGAAGGTTGAATAAAACTCATCTTAATATACGTGACTTTAAGGCAGTGATATTTTTTTTTAGTTGAGTATCTTGACCATGCAATCAAAACCCATACATGGTTTTGATTTAATGGATCTTTATGATATTCCAATAGATAATATTGTATCTATTCTATTGTTCATTATGATAAAGAATACAAAAACATAAAAAGTTTACAATAATCTTTATTCAACAACAAATAATGAACATAACGACTCACATTATCAAATGCTCGCATTTAGCATTGCTAATTGCGTCCTTCATCGACGTTCAGCGAAGAGGGCAAGTCAAAATAACACCCCTTAGAATGATTACTCGTACGGAAATAGCTTCATTGTTAACGTCGATACTAAAAGTAGCTCCAGAAACGTCCACATCTTTCTTAGCGCGCAATAGTTAAAGGCTATAAACCGCAGGATACAGAGACATGAGAAAAAGCTTTTATCGAAACATAATGGACTACTACTGCTAATAAGACAATTTATATAATATAAATAGCATTTATGTAAAATAAACTTATTTCTATTCTTTTCATGTTTAGTATCCAAATGGATATTTTAATGATTCATAATAAGAGTGATAAGGGCACTTGCATTCAAAGTGCCCGATAATAATAATCTGATTCGCTTAGCAATTACTGTCATACGACTGCGATTTACATAAGATGTCAGAGCAATCCATTTTTTTTTTCGTATAATATAAGGCACGCGATAATCTTTTAAAAAAAGAATTGCCAGATTCAATGACGCAGAACCCATGTCTAGGTTTGATTGCCGGATCTGGGTCTTAAAGATTGCAACTAGCCCTGCCTAGGAATGCCAGTTCATGTTTGTTAAGATAAGGAGTGGATAACCAACAGCACTGGTTAGAATTGTTATTCCGGTAGCTATATAATTCGTATTGTTTTATTGGCGTACGGTAACGGCTAAGTTTAGCCCACCCCGACCACACTTCCTGTGAAACATAAGAGGGGCCGTTGACTGTTTCATCCACTTCTGACATCGTCCTTTCGACGTAGAAGCTTATGTCTTCCTTATGGGCATACCTCCATATTGACTACATTGGAAATTCTCAACTGCGATGTCTTTCTAGCCAAAGAAAATATCTCCATTTATTTAATACTAGCGGAACCCCTTTAAGGCAGTGATATTTTTTTTAAGTTGAGTATCTTGGCCATGCAATCAAAACCCATACATGGTTTTGATTTAATGGATCTTTATGATATTCCAATGGATAATATTGTATCTATTCTACTGTTCATTATGATAAAGAATACAATTAGCCGTTATAATTCCTCATACAACCAAAAACATAAAAAGCTTACAATAATCTTTATTCAACAACAATAAATGAACATAACGACTCACATTATCAAATGCTCGCATTTACCATTGCTAATTGCGTCCTTCATCGACGTTCAGCGAAGAGGGCAAGTCAAAATAACACCCCTTAGAATGATTACTCGTACGGAAATAGCTTCATTGTTAATGTCGATACTAAAAGTAGCTCTAGAAACGTCCACATCCTTCTTAGCGCGCAATAGTTAAAGGCTATAAACCGCAGGATACAGAGACATGAGAAAAAGCTTTTATCGAAACATAATGGACTACTATAGCTAATAAGATAATTTATATATACATATACAAATAGCATTTATGTTAAATAAACTTCTATTCTTTTCATATTTAGTATCCAAATGGATATTTTAATGATTCATAATAAGAGTGATAAGGGCACTTGCATTCAAAGTGCCCGATAATAATAATCTGATTCGCTTAGCAATTACTGTCATACGACTGCGATTTACATAAGATGTCAGAGCAATCCATTTTTTTTTCGTATAATATAAGGCACGCGATAATCTTTTAAAAAAAGAATTGCCAGATTCAATGACGCAGAACCCATGTCTAGGTTTGATTGCCGGATCTGGGTCTTAAAGATTGCAACTAGCCCTGCCTAGGAATGCCAGTTCATGTTTGTTAAGATAAGGAGTGGATAACCAACAGCACTGGTTAGAATTGTTATTCCGGTAGCTATATAATTCGTATTGTTTTATTGGCGTACGGTCACGGCTAAGTTTAGCCCACCCCGACCACACTTCCTGTGAAACATAAGAGGGGCCGTTGACTGTTTCATCCACTTCTGACATCGTCCTTTCGACGTAGAAGCTTATGTCTTCCTTATGGGCATACCTCCATATTGACTACATTGGAAATTCTCAACTGCGATGTCTTTTTAGCCAAAGAAAATATCTCCATTTATTTAATACTAGCTGAACCCCGCGGTACGACAATAATCACAGGCAACGTCGCGAGGCGAAGCTAGTATCTTTATTAATTATAGCCTACGTGTTATTCTGATGTATAAGCTATATTATTGTAAATCGTAAAATAAGTAACTTTTCTGGTTGATTTTTTACACCTTGTTTCTTGAAAAAACGCAACTATCTTACGGAACCCTATTTTTTTCCAAAATAAAATATAGCCTATGTTACTCGTGGATAATGTAGCTTTCGAATGGTGAAAGAATTTTTAAAATCGGTCCAGTACTTTTTGAGTTTATTCGTTACATACAAAAATACAAATCTTTCCTCTTTATAATATTAGTGTAGATTAATTACTTGGAACTCGGTATTTCACAGAAGCTCTTTCGAAGGTTCTTGATTTCTTGTTCTTCTCTTTAAAATCAACTAAATAATTATTGTTTGAAGAAACATATAACTTGTTTTAATAGCCAACCGGCATAGGATATTTCACGACCTTTTTTGAGAAAAGTGTTTACAAATTTCCTAGTTAATTAATCGATCTGTCGTTACATAATTAATTCTTGCAATTTAAGTTAAAAGATATCGTTACATAAATATATGTAGGTCAATTTGATGTAACTTGTGTTACAGAATATATTTCTTCGGAGTCACTTCAGTCTTTCAATTATGAATTAGTAGTACTTATACTTTTCAATTAGCTTGTGCTTAATCAGTTGCTAAACATATAGCCTTTTGCACTTCTTGAGAAACTCAAACCCTAATAGCTACAGCAGGTATTAGTGTCCGTTTATCTAAATTTTTATTTCGTTATAACAAGTTAAATTCTCAAAGAAAAAAACTAGTACTAAAAGAATAACATTTCATAAAGAGTATTCTCAACTGAAAAACATTTAAACTATGTGTAAATTATATAATTAGCATAGCAATTGTGTCCGTACAATGCTTTATGGTGTGATATTTAAAGTGATGACGAGGTAAAGAGATGTACAATTTTAATGTTGCGTGGGAACTACAAGTAATTGTTTAATGCAGGCGTGTAAGTGATGTGTGGGCAAACAGGTGTTGGCAATGGTAGCCTATGCGACTGCTGTGTTGAAGTCTCGGGTTCGATTGTCGAGTCGGACTAAATGTTTGTATCTCTTTTTTTATCGAATAGGTAGGGCAAACGAGCAGACGTATCACCTGATGCTAAGCGATTACCGCCGCCCATGGACACCCGCAACACCAGAGGCATCACAAGTGCGTTGCTGGCCTTTGGGGGATGGGGGATGGGGAAGGGAGGAGGGTTAGTGTATGGGCCTCCGGTATCCTCACTCGGTGAAACACAGCGCAAGCGCTATTTCATACCGGTTTTCTGTGAGGCCGTGGTATCACTCCGGTCGAGCCGGCCCATTCATGCCGAAGCGTGGCTCTCCCACGGAGAGTATGATCAAATATTTTGAGTTTGACCTGTTTTGTATGTATGTTACGTATGTAATAACAGAAAAATGTTTATAAATATTCCATCAGACAGTTTAGTTTTCATAGTACAAGTTCTGCTTAGTTTGAAGCTAGATGGCGTTGTGTGTTTGGTGACCAAATAATACACATATATTAATAAACTACCACAGAGGCACTAAACGACCTAAAAATGCACGATTTTCTTGAAGGTTTGACGATAATACCGACTATATTTTTAACATATGTTTTGTACATCTTTCAATCTTTTACCCAATTGTACTCCGAATCTTTTACAGTTAGATTAGTTTTTTAAACTGGTTAAGTACTTTTAAGACATACTTCTCTTACACGTGGACCATAAACCTTTATTATGGTCGTCCTATATTCTTGTGTAACTTCTTTAAGTAACCTATCTTCACCATAACTCGTATATTCATACGCATAACATGTTTAAACCACGATAATTTATTTCTTTTCAACTTTTTAATCCACTCCACTCTAAACTTTAATTGTGCCAAATTTCATACTTCTCAGCCGCGTAATTTTCGAAAAAAGTTGTAAGTACTCGGAGTACAACGTTTTTGCTTCAAGTATTAACATAAAATAAAGTTATAGACAAATAAAGTTAAAACAGAATGTAATGTAATGTATGCATGTCATAAAGTCTTAGGAAATTAATTGGAGATTCATGTAGCGACAGTTTAATGTTCATAGTTATTATGATACAATGTACGTGGGAACAGCCTAAACGATACACGTTTGAACAAGTCACATTATGAGGTTTTATTGTACTGGTGCAGATGTGTTTATTTTTAATTATATATACATTCAATGACGTATCGAAACGCGTCAAAGCTAACATTGTAGACACTATTGTAGAAAAATGAATGTTTTTCATATGGAGTCATCGTAGGCAGTAGAAAAATGTTTTGAACTTGAATATTTATCGAACATTTATAACCCTGCAGTCAGGTTCGGGACACCATATGTTTGCTTGCCACCTAAATATTTTGAGATTACTACTAATATTACTATCTAATATTTTACAAGTTGATATAACTGATACAAGAGATCAGACGAGACAATACAAAGGGAGTTTCAAAACAAAAGCAAAACGTTTCGCCACGGGCTGGGAGCCACATGTGCTGACGTCATGCAATGGCCGCCGCCCCAGTCAGCTGGTGCATGCTTTGATGTGCCGAGTGCATACAGTATGTATGCCGTTGGGAGATGAAGGATATAAGATGAGTTGTTTTATGAATGAAGTACAGTAATATGTGGAGAAATATGAACTGTACGTATATTTTACTATGACGCTTGTAAACATATTGAATGTAAGACGGAGTGTGTAAATGCTTTTGTGGAGTTTTTTTGGCGGTTAGAAAAATCTCTTTGGTAACTGCTTATCTTGTGTCGAAGCAAATATACAAGAATTCGATGCGCATAATCACATCATCTAGTCAGAGGTCCTCTCTTTGTGGAGGGACCTAACACCGTTCACAACTTATCTTTGTTTGGAAGTCTGGAATTTTCCATCATCATGGCCTATTTATTTACACATCTAAATATCGAGTTGGTTTGCAGATAGACCCTTTATAACATTATATAGGGAGACTACTATAGCATTCAACCTATGCATAATGACATTTCCTTAATATATTACCGTAATACAGAAATGTCGCTGGTCGCCGTAACCCAATTTTTTATGGGTTTTTTTTAATAAATACCTTCGCTTGACATTCTAATACGTTGCAGGTATTCATTTTCCCATAAAATAAAACCTGGTGTTATTTTGAAGTAGGTTAACGACCTAAATACGTGTATTGATTTCAATAATGGTTAAATAGAATTAAAAAAAAAATTGTTAATGGTCAAATTTAGAGTCCTACAGACTCCTATGTCAAATGGGACAGCAACTTGTATTCAATTGACTAGCTGAGTCCCGTGGTGTTTCCCGCGGATATTGTTGTACCTTTACAACCGCAGGTAACACCGCGGCGGAAAGCTAGTAAAAAAAAGCAAGTTACTCCTTATTACATCAGCTATCTGCCAGTGAAAATCCCGTCAAAATCAGTCCAGACTTTCCAGAGATTAACCGGAACAAACAGACAGACGGACAGGCAAACATTTAAAAAATGTTATTTTGGTAAATGTACAGTATCTACTATGTTTACATATAAATGCATTTAGTAAAAAAGGTTTATATTAATATTACAAACAAACACTCTAATATTAATTATTTATATAGAAATATATACTATACATATTTAACATGGTTCTTTTTAACATACACGCAATGATTGCGAATGCAATCAACTTGTAACATATCAAAGTACGCTATAATTTTACCAATAAACATAAATCGTTATAATCTAAATTGCTATGTTATTAAGTATCTTGAACATTCCTACCAAAAAAAATATATATGAAGTAGTGATGCATTTTTTGTTAGTGATTTGGAGGTCATTGAACTGGTACACAAGAGGCATCTTGTGTGGGCGCTATAGCAGCTATCGTACACGTATGACGTCATCGCCACTGATGTCTAGGATCATATGGAATTACTGTTACTCATTCACGTTTAAACTAATTGGTTGCTGTATGTATCATCGTAATTCTGTTTAGTTTGAAATGAGACTAGTTTATCAAGGGGACTATGTTCTATTAAACTAAACACAATTGTAGCTCTTGTTCGCAAACTTTTACAATTAGTGCTTTAAAAGCGTTAAAGCTTACTAGTTGAGCCTCGCGAAGTTACTCCTGACTTTTCAATAAAAACCGCAATTACGCCAAAGGCGACGCTAGCCTACAAAAGAGTAGCCTAAGTAACTCCTTATATCATCAGCTATCTACCAGCGAAAGTTCTATCAAACTCCGTTTAGCCGTTTATACGAGTACCGTACTATATATATGTACTTTCATATGCATTTAGTGAAAAGTCGTTAAATTGAGATTACAAACACATACTTCATTGTTATTTTTTATAGTGAAGATCAGCTCTTCCCGGTCGTGTCGGTTAAATTTTCCATCGGATTATGCGAGAGAGGGAACAGAGAGTATACCTGTGTTTGCGCATACACTTGTGCACTATAATATCTCCTGTGTAGTTGGCTGGTCTCTGTTGAGACCGCCGTGGCCGTAGTCGGCTAGAAGAACATCATGCCTCCCTTTGAAATATACATTCATGTATTTTCTAAAGGTAGTCTGGTTACCGTAGTACGGCCTTTGCCTAGTTAGCGATCGAATATTCCTGCTTAAGATATATCAACCTTTTTCTGTTATATTCATAGGAACTAGGTAGTTAAGTAGATATAAATTTAAGATGTACAATTATAAACACATGAATATTTCGCCTTTCAATCGTCATTCAATAAGTTAAAGGCGAATATCACGCGATATGGCGTGTTAGGATTGAGCCCTTAGTTCGGCTAAAATACAATACCTTGAGACAGACACTCCTGATATTCATTTAACATGAAACTTGGAATTTAACAATGCGGTAGCAAAGTAACGAAAGGTAAAAGCAACATCTACTCTAATTATCAAGAAATGTTTTAAAGTCTTTAACCCGACTATATAAAAACTATTGATATTATTTAATTAAATAAAAACCGACTGCGTATATTTTTTTTATTTTGTTTTTACCCAGTGTCAATCTCACGACTAAGACGAATTTGTTTACACCACTCACATAAAAATACGACAAGCCGTTTAGGGTTCTAGGACGTGCCAAACAAACACTATAATACACTCGAAAAACATAACTCTCCTTCTTTCGCAGTCGGGTAAAAAATTATATAGCTTATTTTATCCGGACCATTATAACGAATCTTGTTTGGTCAATAGTTATTAATTATCTTTGCTTGCTGTGGTGTGGTCTCCAGTAAATGAAGAAGGTCTTTGTTGGAGATCCTAATCTAATAAGTAAATAAATAAATCTATTAACACCTCATTCCTTAATATCGGTTCAGTAGTTTAGACGTTACGGTGAAACACACACATTTTGGCTTTCTTCTTTTTTTTCTTTATTATATAGCGGGCAAGCGAGCAGACGTATCGCCTGATGATAAGCGATTACCGCCGCCCATGGCCACCCGCAACACCAGAGGCGTTACAAGTGCTTTGCCAGCCTTTTAGGAAGGAGTACGCTCTTTTCTTGAAGGTCGACGAAGCCTTCGTCGTAGTCGGGTTAAATGTTATGGTGAACCATGTTAACATTAAAAAACATAAAAAGTTCAGCACCCATTGAACTCCAATTTTGATACGATATAAACTTTAACGTAGGTTGCTATTGTCTATTTCCTCGTCAGATTTGTCCCCTAGTTCGTTTTAAAATAACATTACCTTTTAAGCACTAAGCACGCAAAAAGGTTCTATTACAGCCTATCAACATTCCGATGACTGCAACGTTGGCATAGTGGTTTAACCGGTCGCCACGCTATTTTCTACTGGGCTAAGTGTTGTGGGTTCAAATCCCACATGGGAGAACACTTTGTGTGATCTACAAACTGTTGGTCTGAGTCTGGGTGTTCTTTATGTCCCCGCGAAACAGGATATCTATTCCTAATGCGAGAGTAGTCTTTTTATATCAAAAAAGATGTAACCTTAGTTATATAAAATAGAACGTCACTTCTAAGCTGATAAGTACTCTTTATAAATGTAAATTTCGACTTTTTGCGATTTTTTGCTATAAAGGGTCATTGAAGGTTTATGTAGCAACCTTTTCTACAAATCGTTACGTTCCAACTGTGTGCATAGACCGTAATATTTTATACACAGAATTACAATACTTATTTTACGATGTTAATAAAAATATCAGTAGGAAAAAAGGCTATTACACGGCTTGTGAACACACTAATCATCTACACGACATTGGGTGAAGGAGATATTAACTTTTGTTTACTAGGAAAAAGGCATTGTTTCAAATCTCATGAAACAAAAAACATTGCGACGGTCACTGGAGCGCTAAAAATTACTTGTTTCACATTTTTGCTTTCTCTTTTGAATGTCATGTAACTTATGAACTACACAAAAACTCATCTTACATGCGAGAATAAATGGAATATCATGTTTGTTTAGCATTCAGATTGGATGCAATCATCTTCATACAACATCATCATCCTAACACAACATACATAGCACTGTTTGCATCAATATCAGCATATCACAGTCCACTGTTGGACATTAAGCCTCTCCTTAGAAAGAAGGTTTTAAGGATAAGGAATGTCATCTCCCCTATTCATCCCGTGGGTGTCGCAAGAGCCCAGCAAACTACACAGGACATCGACAACGCTCGCTACCTTTTCTGAATAGAATAGGAGTGTTGGGGTACCTACAAACAGTGGTTGGCCCGAGGTACGTCGGGGTTCCAGGGATTGCCTTTCGAGGGTACACCTGGTTCCCCGGCTTCTAGAACCCGAGACGGTGTGCGGTTTTTAGTCGGTTCAAGTCCGATATAACCACCAGTCAGTGGTATCCGAGAGGAATTCGGCACAAAAAAGGACAACGACAGCGCTGCAAAGAGAAGGAAAAGTTGTCATAAACCCAATGCTTATCCGTCTGTCCAACGTGGTATATTAGGTCAAAACCTTCGTACTATATGCATCACACAATTTGCATATGCATTATGAATAAAAATTACTTATTCGTAAACAAGGTTGTGTCTCATACGAATACATTAAAATGAATGAATGTATGTATATTGCTTAGCTTAGAGCATTGAATCATTGAATTTTTTGTTCAATCATAATAGAATATGGCCTAAGTCACTCCTACATAGCGTCGCTTTCCGTTAGTGAAATATTTTTTTAAGGATCGGATTAGTAAGTACTAATCCGATCCTCAAAAATTATTTCACTACTCATTTCGGAAGTCCGAAGATTACCCCCTACAACCATACAACGTTAAAAACTTTACCTGTTTATATATATATAATATAAATAGTATAGATTATGGCAATAAGTACACAACTTTTATCTCCAATACTACCACAAGTACCATCAAAGACAGCTCCCACATTAGATATATACACATTTCAATATCACATTACAGGCTCCTCCTGGGAGAATTGAAAAACTTACATAAAAGGGAAACAAAGAACATCTAGACTCAGAACAAAAACTTGTGAATTACACAAAATATTGTTCTATGAAAGGTTTTAAACCCACAACACTAAGCACTGTTGTATTTAACATGACATTTTAAGGTTATCCTCAGAACATCTATTACTAGACAGAAGCCCCTTGATGTCAAAGTGAAAGAGATCTGCGATTTTTAGAAAATCTTTTGTGAACATTTACACTTACTTTTATATTTCAACTAGCTTTTGCCCGCGGCTTCGCTCGCGTTAAGAGGTGTTATTATTAATTAAGTATAGTTTTTGTGGCTTTACTTTTGTATAGCGTGTGTAAAAAATTAGGGCCTACAAAATTTCGCAACAACATAATTGGAACGCCTACACGCAGAATAAGCTTATGATAAGGCAAACCTGGCGGTTTCAATGAATTTAAAAATTCTACAGGGTAATTAGTAGCGTCAAGACGCAGGTTCGGCCTCACATGGAATACTGTCCTCATCTTTGGACAGGGTCACCCCAATACCAGCTCCTCCCTCTGGACCGCATTCAGCGGAGGGCGACTCGTATCGTCGATTGCCGGATCTTTCAATTCGGCTAGACTCTCTAGCGCTGCGTAGAGATGTGGCTTCGCTGTGCATTTTTTACCCCATTTACCATGGGAGTGCTCCGAGGAATTGTTTGTATTGATCCCTGCCGCATCTTTCCACCATCGTCCTACGCGACAGAAATTTCATCCCTAACATCTAGATGGTTGGCAGTCCACAACTGTGCGATTTTCCCGAAATTTTCTGCCACGCACAGCAAAACTATGGAATGAGCTGTCGCCTGCGGTGTTCCCGGACCAATACGACCTTCAAACCTTCAAGAAAAGAGCGTACTCCTTCCTAAAAGGCCGGCAACGCACTTGTGACGCCTCTAGTGTTGCGGGTGTCCATTTTCGGTGGTAATCGCTTACCATCAGGTGATACGTCAGCTCGTTTGCCCCCTATATAATAAAAAAAAACTGTATTAAGCACATTATCAATCGAAGTATGGACCTCTTCTTCGCCCTCAAGCGACATGAGCAGGATATCGTTGATAGCTGCTGCTTGATCGTTCTTTGGAGTAAGTATATAGCACGCTCACATAACCATTCAATAGGCTGGTCATGTATATGAATATCGTTGGATAAACTTTAGACAGCAATTCTTGAACCGTAGTAACAACTGTGCATAATTCTTCCGGGATGGTTATCATTTCATCAAACGATGGAAAATCACCATTACCGATTTTAAGATGGAGATCTGAAAATCTACCAGCAGACTCATCCCCGCCCAAATGTGCTCTCATATTTTTGAGGCCACAAATTAGATTTCTTAATGCACGACTTTACTTCGTCAGCTCTGGTTCCTTTTGGTACCACTGGTAGAGTCTGCCGAAAGTCTCCGGCCAGCAAAACTGTTACGCCACCCATTAATTTTGTATTAACCCTTATATCCCTTATTGATCTGTTTAAGGATTCAATACCACCTTTATGTGCCATAGTTATTTCGTCCCACACGATTAGTTTTGTACTCTTTGAAACTTCAGCCAAATTACTTTGTTTGGAGATGTTGCAAATGGGAGTCTCGACAGTGATTAAATTGAGTGGTAACTTGAAAGTAGCATGAGCAGTTCGACCACCTCCGAGTAATGTAGCAGCTATTCCGGACGACGCCACAGCCAAGGCAATGCCGTGAGTACTTCTTACTTTCGCCAAAAATAAATTAATAAGGAAGGTTTTACCAGTTCCACCTGGATCGTCTAAGAAGAATATTCGACCGTCATTTGCATCTATACTTGTGATTTTTTTTTACACACGCTAAACAAAAGTAAAGCCGCGAAAACTATACCTAATTAATAATAATACTTCTAAACGCGAGTGAAGTCGCGGGCAAAAGCTAGTCGTCAAATATAATCCGCTAGATATGTTATCTATGCACTATGCACAAAAATGGTTAATTCAAAGTTCTCTCCAAAATAACTTAATGTAGATGGCGCTAGCATACAGAAATTTATATACCTTAAACTGAAAAGTTACTAACCTTATATAGCCTGCATCTCAAAATCCTTTCTTGGGGGATGCCTACGTTATAACATCTACCTGCATGCCAAATTTCAGCTCGATCGGTTTAAAATTGACAAAGTTTCATACAAACTTTCATCCCCTATTTTATCCCCTTGGTGGTATAGTTAATCAAAATCCTTTCTTAGAGGATGCCTACGTCATAACATCTACCTGCATGCCAAATTTCAGCTCGATCGGTTTAAAATTGACAAAGTTTCATACAAACTTTCATCCCCTATTTTATCCCCTTGGTGGTATAATTAATCAAAATCCTTTCTTAGAGGATGCCTACGTCATAACATCTACCTGCATGCCAAATTTCAGCTCGATCGGTTTAAAATTGACAAAGTTTCATACAAACTTTCATCCCCTATTTTATCCCCTTGGTGGTATAATTAATCAAAATCCTTTCTTAGAGGATGCCTACGTCATAACATCTACCTGCATGCCGAATTTCAGCTCGATCGGTTTAAAATTGACAAAGTTTCATACAAAGTTTCATCCCCTATTTTATCCCCTTGGTGGTATAATTAATCAAAATCCTTTCTTAAAGTATGCCTACGTCATAACATCTACCTGCATGCAAAGTCTCAGCCCTATCGGTTTAAAATTGACAAATTTTATTACAAACTTTCATCCCCTATTTTATCCCCTTGGGGGTAGAATTAATCAAAATCCTTTCTTAGCGGATGCCTACGTCATAACATCTACCTGCATGCCAAATTTCAGTCCGATCCGTCCAGTGGTTTGGGCTGTGCGTTGATAGATCACTATGTCAGTCACCTTTGAGTTATATATATATAGATATCCTCTCTACTTAAGACGTTTTGCCTACAGAGACTGTACAATGAATCTCTACTATTTCCTAATTCCAAGAAACCAACACGAATATTTGGATAGGAAGTGGGCTATTTCAGTGGGTGACAGCATTCACTTACTATTAAGTGCACATCTGCACGTTTATCTCTTGAAAAAAAAAGTCCATTCTAGTTTGAGAGACAAGGCAACGATAAGGCAACCCTTTTTTTGAATTATTTCTTCACGCTCATTGTAAACCGTGTAGTACCGGGTTGAGAATACAGAATATGTATCAATAAATATTCATCATGTTAATATCGTTACAGCCCATTCACGGTATAAACTACACGAAATAACACTACAAAGAAAAACTTGAGAGGTGTCAAGGGACACCCGGATGGAACGAAGTTCGAAATAGAAAGACGAAACGAAAATATCTGTGTGTGTCGTCGTCGTGTCGTGACAACATATTGTGTCGTGACAACAAATTGTGTCGTGACAATTTTTCCGTCTAGCCCCCTTACACAACGCGCCATAAGGAACTTCGTTCCAAAAGAAAAGAAAACTTTGAAATAAACTCTTTATATCAACTCGTCTGGCTAGCGCCAAAATACAATAGTACGCCAAAATCTCATTTTAGTGGCTTATCCTGATGATTTAAAGCCCAAGCGCAAGTACAAACCTAAATAATTATTTTACAAACAATGGAAATTGCTTTCTTTTGTTTATTATGACACTATAAATATATATATCAATAATATAATGAACACCAACATAATTACAGTTGTATAAAATTATGATGCGACCTTCGACAGGTCTAGGCCGTGACGGCGCACGCGCATGCTCGTACAACTACGTACAAAAGTCCCGCGATCCACTGTGGGAATGTTATCTATGCTATAAATTATACTTGGCTATTATTCTATTGTTTTAAATAGTCTGACAGATGAGGAAGACTACGCATTGTGTTTTGATGACTATCACTCAATAGAGATATATATTTACATTTATCATTTACGCAGTTCATCACAAAGGTCTTTTTTTATATAAGCCCTTTTGTTTTCATTCTGTTATGACATTGTCAGCAACATTTTTAGAATTTTATTGTAGTAATGTCATATTGCATATAATATGTATTCTGTTGTATAATCTACTGCGCTACGAAATTGACGAGCAAACAAGTTTGAAACTGAGTTCATGGTTTTTACGATTTCTTCATTCGACCGATTTCTACTGATTCGTGATGATTATCTGTGTGATGGTGGGTTAAGAATATGAAGTTGCACCACCTTTATTTATTCGTATTTGTCACAAGGGCCCACTAAGCTAGTAAACTACACAGGACAACCACACCCTAAAGAGAAGGAAAACTTGACACGAAACAAACCTTATACCAATCCGTTTGATATCCAAGCCCAGGAGTTGACCATTAATGGATGTTGAAGTGATTGTTGTGATGATGATATATATTCAAATTGCATTTTTGCTGCCGTTGATACTAAAATGTTTCAAGACCGCTTCCATTGCTTGCTTTAACGAAAAATTACATCGCAAAGAAACAGTTACTTAAACAGTTTTGTTGTTGTCGAAGAAATATAAATGGATGAGGACCGCCCGCTTACTTTTATGAGCACTAAGTAATATATTAATACGTATTATGAAATCATAATGTTCGCGTTCATGAGGAAATAACAGTTTTATTGCGTCCAGTAAAGGAAACTGTAAAGTATCTTTATTAAAACATTTAATTGTCCTTTAAGATATACTATTAAGAATAAAACATAATTTTTATTACATTTTGTTATGTTTTGTGCTACTGTGACTTTTTACATAACTATTTCGATGGCGTAACATCTTACAGCAACTAAATAATTATACTCGTACCTAATGCTGTTCAACAACTGTCTTAAAAGTTGTTTATATTGTATTTACAATAAATAAAATTGAAGTATATAAAAGTGAAGATTTAAAAGAATTGAATTCGTCACCTAAGCCTCAAGAAAAAAAAAATCGTATTACATGTAATTAATCGAGTTCACTACTTTAAGTTAAAACTGTATATCTTCTGGTTTAAATCGTTTAAAGCTTTAAATAAAATCCATTTCTGTTATACTGTTATCGAGTCGATAAATTGGTCATCAGTAATTGAATACTAATGGAACTGTAAGAATAGTAGAGTATACATTAAATATTTGATCGATAACATTTTATCTAAGGTTTTGTGAAAATAGATAGATCATTGTTGACATCGAGTGTATTGTAAGTCCATTCAATATTTTTTTTTTCTTTAAATGAAAAAACCCGCATTAGGAATATACATCCTGTGTCACGGGGGATTTTATAAACATTCATGAAACGGAAACAAACACCTAGACTCAGGACAACAATTTGTGGATCACACGAAGTATTGTCCCATGTGGGATTTGAACCCATGACACTTGGCGCGCTATAAACCAGCGTGGTGACTGCTTTAACCACCTTGCCAACCGTGCAGTCCTGCAATTTAAGAGTTCCTTTCTATTAGTTCGGTGCCATTTTGAGAAAAATATATTTAAAAGTTCAGTTTCAAACTAGCAATAGTTTTTACAGTAAGTAAGTAATGACATCAAACCCATACATCGCACAAATTACATACACGGCTCTTGATAAAACCTACTACCACACAGAGCACTCATTACGAAATTCTTAACCCTCTTTTTT
The DNA here is from genome assembly GCA_916048165.1 of Spilarctia lutea. Classification (NCBI taxonomy): domain Eukaryota; kingdom Metazoa; phylum Arthropoda; class Insecta; order Lepidoptera; family Erebidae; genus Spilarctia; species Spilarctia lutea. The sequence continues at coordinate 3,085,365 of OU696480.1, forward strand.
TTTTTTTTTTTTTTATACATGAGCTACCAAAATGACTCTGCCCTGCCTGATGGAAAGCACCAGCAGAATCCAAGAGTGATGGTCACCATCCTCAATGCAAACAGGGACAGTGCAGCATGGCGACCAGCACTATGGCGGCCTAGTGAGATGCTTTTTTACGCCCCGCTTAAAGGACCCGGGATCATAGTGGGACGGAAACACGTGCGCTGGCAGTGAGTTCCAGGCTTTGACCGCTCGGCAGAGGAAGGAAGAGCCGAATCGATGAGTGCGAGAGTGTATGTCTTCCACTCTGAAGCGGTGACTTCTGAGGCCAGCACGAGTTGTCCTGTAGAGGAAGGGAGAAGGGGGGACCAGTTGGAACAGCTCTTCAGAACACTCTCCATGGTAAAGGCGATATAGGACTGCCATAGAGGCGATATCTCTACGCAACTGCAGAGGCTCAAGGGACTCGGTGGCCTGGGGACTGCCGACAATGCGAATGGCTCGCCGCTGCAACCGGTCGAGAGCGTCGAACAGATACTGCGCGGCTCCATCGCAAAGATGAGAACAGTACTCCACGCAGGAGCGAACCTGGGTCTTGTAAAGCAGACACAGATGCCCGGGCGAGAAGAACCGTCTCACCTTATTAAGGATTCCTAACTTCCGCGAGGCCGCCTTAGTGACACTCTCAACGTACTCGCGCGGGTTGAGGTCGCAGCAGATGTCCATGCCCAGGACACCGAGCCTGCCTCGTAATGGTAGTTGAGTGTTCTCCTCTTAACTAACAACACTCGCATGTCGTACATAATTATCCGCATAAACTCTGACTCATGACAATTATCATTGACCTTGTACACAGTTTATAATTAATAAGGTAAAGTTTTAGTCCCCCATGCGAGCAAGTACACCATGGCATATTTACGTAGGTAACTTATAAAAGTAATGAAACAGCTGTGACTGATTTATTCACAGATGGGTTTTAATGGGACGTTTTGTGCCTTTATTCGTGTTGAATCTTAACCGGTTTAAATTTATTGCAACTATGAGTAATGACTGCCAATTTACTGTCATAATTAATTATTTTTAAGAATATATGTTACCTGTAAAATACCTTTCGTGCGTGGTTTATTTATTTTTAAAGATGTTAATTAAAGTTTTACTTTAGTCTTTTATGTTTCGAGGATCCCTTTCTTTCTTTTTTTATAGTATAGACAAACAAGCAGGCGGTTAAATTATATTTGTTTTGTAAATGAATCTTTCATAGATATATTTACACGTCGGGCTTTAAAGCTAAAAGGCGCCGGCATAGCCTAAGATTCATTCCGGGAACAACTGCCTAAAGAAACTACAGAAGTGTCTTATTTTCTATCGATTCACCTGATGGTTAGTAACTACCACCGCCCATGGACACCTGAACCACAAGAGTCAAGTGCGTCGCTGCCTTTTGAGTCCCCCTTTGTGTTTGAGCTATGGTAACCACGTCATTATATCTTCTCTTCTCATAATTCTGGTGGAGCTAGCCCATTGGTGCCGAAGTACATCACAGTGCAGATTATTAATAAATTGGCCAAACCAATATCTAATAACCTAATCAAAAAGGTAAGCGATCAAGCAAAAATCTGATAAATTAAAATTTCGCTAATCAGTCACACCATGTCCTTGCCTACGTCACGACACAGTTGGCCACACGCCATCATTGTCATGTACTGGTGTCGCTTACCTTGTAACTGGATACATGGTGTTCTGTTTCCCTTTGATAGATACGGTATCATATCTTGAAGATAATGGAGAGTTTGGATGTAAATCTTGGGAGGTCTCTAGACAGGTCAATCACTTGCGGTTTTTATTTGAAAGTTGGCAACACACTATATTTTTTATAGTTATTTTTAAACACAATGTCGATTATATACTTGTATCAATCAGCGATAGGAATCACTGGTCCTAATGTTATGTTTGAAATGTATTTAGGAGCATCATGCTATGTAATAAGGCTTTGAAAAACCCAGGCTCGTGGCACTATAATCATGAGCAAACGTCAGTTTTATGGAATCTAAATTGCTGCTATACATACTCGTATCTTACTAAACACGTTAAAATTATAGATAAATACACAAGTACTAGGAAGATTATCGAACCTCGACTTCTGGCCTGACCTAGCCAGAGGTCGTGGTGGTGATGATGATGATGTAAAAAGGAATGTTATTTTCTAAATTTAGTACTGACAATTCTGTGGGAGAGCCACGCTTCGGCATGATCAGCCCGGTCGACCGAAGTAATACTACAACCTCACAGAAAACCGGTGCGAAATAGCGCTTTCGCTGTGTTTCACCGAGTGAGTGAGGATACCGGAGGCCCATACCCCAACCCCTCCCTCCATCCCCCTCCGGCCGGCAACGCACTTGTGACGCCTCTGGTGTTGCGGGTGTCCATGGGCGGGGGTAATCGCTTAACATCAGGCGATACGTCTGCTCGTTTTACCACTACTTCATAAAAAAAAACAAAGCTATAAGGTCATTTCATACATACAATACTATATTCTGCTCCTATCCTCACAATAAAGAAATATCTAGTCGGAATATAACTTCAAAGAGATAGCTTTTAATATAAGGTCGTCCATTGTACATTTTCTGTTATATCCATATAACTCATTGTAATCGCAATGAATCACATTAAGCATATTCTAGAAGGATAAGAAACAACAGAGTACTTAATACAACAAATAGTAGTGTACTTATCTGTACAAAGTTATTCTCACGACAAATTATACCTAATTATATATTCGCTGTATTCATCGACTGTCTTTCGTGGAATTGCTAGCATAATCGACTCAGTTTTTGCTTTTATCATTAGCTACAGAGAGAAATAGGAATTTCTGGACATTTACTAAAACTTGGTGCAGTAATTTAATACACATTTTAAACATACACAACTACAAATACACCTCTGTAACTGGACTGCTTTTCGTTGATAATATTTTAAACATCACATCGGAAACCGCATGTCAACTTTGTCTCTTATTCGACCAATATTTTGTTTTCTCATTGCGTCACTGTTTTAATAAACACACATAATTTACTTTTACACGTAAGGGTCAGTGTCAAAAACGTCAAAATTCATTCATCTCAGCCGAAAGACAACTGGACATAGGCCTCCACAAGGCTCTCTACCACAACCAGTGCTGTGCTGCCCATATCCATCAGCTTCCCACATATATAATTATAAATAACTGATATCATGCAGATATCAGTTATTTATAATTATTTGGTAATGTGACCTCATTACATCTTCTAATGACTTCCTGCAGCTTACATCCTCACGCTGCGGATGCAGTGGACGGAAACACATCCACGATGTTTCTATATTACGTAATACATTCAATTATCGACAAAGAATACCTCTATTTATTTTATTTATTTATTTATCTTTATTGTACGCACATAACAGATAAATAAAAAGGAGTTGTAGTATACGAATGTGACAATTGGCCTCTCTAGTATTGCAATCGTTAGAGATTGTGAGTGTATTCGTCTTTTTGGGCATATGTGTGTGTGCGATATTTGTTATTACTTTTTTCTTTTGCAGAAAACGCTGAATTACTTAATAATAAGAATTCTTTTCTGTAACCATAAAATTGATTATAAAACACTGTACCTACAGCCCAAATACATTCTGTGTGTTGAGAATTGACAGCCTATCAGTGAATCGGGTGGAATGGGCAATTTTTCTTAAATTTCAATACTTACTTATATCTCTGCCCAGATATTTTTAGACTCAAAGGAGCTTCATAAAACGGCAAATAGCAATATGATAACATATTCTAATAAATGCTGCTGCTGTATTTAATTGTACCGTTATCTTAAATAATTAATATCCTAACAAAAAACTAATTAAGTAAGTAATTCTGATGTAACATTAAAATACATAAACCGAATTGATAATCTCATTAATTTTAGAACAGGAGAGGTTCTTAATTAAAAAGTAAATTAACTAAAAATTTACATTTTAACCAAATGTGTTTTTCAAACTCAAGACTTCATTCATCTTTACTGATATACAATGTATACTATGTGCAACTCAGTAATGATGATATACTTAAAAATATTCCTCTGTTTTTATTGTTATACAGATACAAAAGGAAGTAAGTGTTTGCATAAGTACGATTACTTGTAATTATAATACTGATTCGAACCGTTCACCCATGGAACGATTCGAAGAGTTGGGCATAAAATCGAGCTAAATAATTATAAGAAATCGACTTTTATGTGTTTGTAAATAATTGATCTGAAATATCAGAAGAAAGGTGCAATAACAACCGCGAGTAACACCGCAAGGCGTAGCTAGTTACATTATACTACTTTGTATTATTAAACTTGTTTTATTACCAGATCGTTAAAGTGCATAATAAATGTTAGGAAATGGTCATAACGCCCACGCTGAATGAAGGTCATTGGTGACACCATGGGAAACGCTGACTCACTTTTATGCGATATGCTACAATGAATAAGATCGCAGATTTTGATAATTGTACAACGTTTCCTGTAGGGTGGACGTGGACAGGAGGTTCAAAGTTCAGTTCTCAAGTCTCACCGTGTCTTGTCTCATGGAGTCTTTTAATCTCGTGGACGTGCCATGCTTTGGCAGAAATAGTGTGATTCAAGCTTATTGATGATTTCACGGTCTCACAGAATAGCACTATTAAGTAGTTGTTTTGTTGCTTTTCATGAGTAAACAAGGTTACTAAAACCGACCTCCTCCCACTAATTTTAGAGAAAGTACTTAAAGGGCGACAACCCACTCGTGACTCTTTGAGTTAGTGTCCATGGGCGCCGGTTGTCACTTACTACCAGGCAACAGGTGACAAGCCTGAATTTTTATTTTTGAATGTAGTATGGGCAAACGAACAGACCTTTTGCATGATGGTAAGTGATTGCGACGCCCATGGACACCCGCAACACCAGAGGCGTCACAAGTGCGTTGCCGGCCTTTGGGGGATGGGAAAGGGGATGGGGAAATGGGTTGTGCTATGGGTCGCTGGTATCCTCACTCACTCGATAAAACATAGCGCGGGCGCTGTTTCACACCGGTTTAAGTAAGCAGCAACTTCTACTTACTGATCGTGCGCCCGCATCGAACACTATTACGGTAATATATATGTCATTAACAAGCTACTGTTATTTAATAACTAGTGGACGATTTTCCTTCAAAATTACTGATTATGTGGAAATAACGGAAAGGGGAAAATTTATTTCATGAAATTATTATACTAAAGCAAAGAAGTCATGTATGAAATAAAATACCATTAACGTCCTTTATACGTTTGAGGGACAATTGTAGCATTACTTTATGGTAAAGCTGCTGTTAAAAATTAGGCAATGAAAAAACGGTTTCGTTTCATCACACTAATATTATAAAGGTGAAAGTAAGTTTGTTTGTTACTCTTTCACAGGAAAACTACTTAAGAGATCAACATGAAGCTTTTTAGGTACATATAGATATTGTTATATACTTTTCATTAAAAGCGAGCGAAGCCGCGGGCGAAAGCTAGTGTTACAAAAAAAGTTATAAACTTTTCTCATATACTTACTATAATAAAATTAACAAGTTAAACATTTCCAGTATGAAAGACCAGTCATAATAATGTTTTACATCGTTAAAAAAGCACGAACGTCATTTAACGACAACAAATAAATACTCGATACAATTAACTCATCTCTTGTGTACGGCACAAAAAACTGAATAATAAATTTAAAAATCAACTATAACTCATGCAATATTAAAAAGACATAGGCGCAAGCGAGCTATCAAATCACAACAGGCATCAAAAGATTTATATAAAAAGGTTAATCTCAGACAGCTATAAAGTAAACGTATAAAATAAGCAATAAAAACTCCGACTGGCGATAGTCGTGTTTGTGGCGAATGTAGTAGAGGCCTAGTGTGAGTTTATATCACATCAGTTCTCTGAACTCTGCACCAATGGCACTCTCCGATCGAGCAAGCCGTCAAGACCGTGTTGATGCGAAATAAAGTTGCACTTGCCCCTTGATTGGTTCCTACATGACATCACAATCGCATCGTATTATCGTGTTTTTGATGTCATCGTGTCCGTACACCCACATACCGCTGGAATAATCATATGTAGATCTTAATATTTAAAGCAAATTCCATTCGAATGATTATCTATTTTATATTATTTTTAAAGAACAACTTCTCCATAACCATTTGTGAATCACACAAAGTCTTCCCCCCTAGGATCCGTGTGGAGATAGATTTAAGAATACGGAATTCAACCATCCGTATTCATCCCGTGGGTGTAGTAAGAAGCAAGCCAAAGAAGCAAACTATACAGGACAACAGCCTTGTAAAGAAAAAGAACCTTGACACAAAACCTATACTAAATCGTCTGGCCAGCATGCAGCTACATGCTATAGTGGACCTAAACCTCCTTTTGTAAAGCGAAGCATATATCCAGCAATGGACTATTGAATGCTGTTGATGTGAAGTGGGGATCGAACGCAGTAAGAAACAGGCGATGATTACTGAAACCTCTAAAGGCCATCCGTGTAGTCTACTGCGCATATCTGTCTATATATGTAGTTTAATGTCGACTTGATTTTATTGTTAACTAGCTGACCCACGCAACCTCGTTTGCGTCTTATATTGCCCGTGGCGTGAAAATTTTCCCCCGTTTTTGAAACATTCTTCATTGGTGCTCCGCTTCTATTAGTAGCAGCGTGATGATATATAGCCTTCCTCGATAAACGGACTATCCAACACCGAAAGAATTTTTCAAATCGGACCTGTGTGTGTTCCTGAGATTAGCCGGAACAAACAGAAAGACAGAAAGACAAAAAATTTAAAAATATATATTTTGGTATGTGTACCGTATATACATTCATAAGCATGTAGTAGAAAGCGGTTATTTTAATATTACAAACAGACACTCCAATTTTATTTATTTATTATATAATTATATTGATTGGCACGTTCACTCTTGTGGAAGGAACAACACTCTTAAAAACAATAAGTTTCATCATTCGTGACGGAAAATGCTAGTAATCGATGTTCACGCATATGACTAACACAGACCAGGAGTGTTTTTATATATATTGTCTATTGTAAAACTATATTAAGTACAAAAATAACCCCTAGGGTCACCCAGGTTCTAGGTTACTATTGCCTTAAATGATTCCTAAAAACCATATCGGAATAGGGGATCTTTGACATAAGAATCTGACTTTTAAAACTTACTGTAAAATTGTAACAAAGTTTCACACTTTATGTGCGTTGATATTTTAATATTACTTATCAAAATAATTTCAAATATTTTCAGGACACGTTAAAAATAAATTTCTCCAAGGTATCCATACTATAGATACTCTCAAAATTGTTGGTTATAGTGCTATAACTTGCATAATAACTGGTCTTCAACAAGTCGTAAAGTATCTTCTTCGAGTAAATATGCAAAAATTACTTACAGCTATTACAAAAAGCTTTTTAATTAAGTATTTATTTAAACATCAAGGCTAAACTACTTTTACCGGAAAACTATTATTTAATTAGTGAATGTAACTATTACAAGAATCTGAACATTACAAATCATTTGAATCGCCTGAGTGATATTTTAAAAATAATAACCTCAGACGTTTCACAAACGATCGTCTTACTATAAACTAGGCAGAGCTTGTACAATAGTTACCATTCTTCTATTAAACAAACATACTTATATATATGTCTTAATATTTAGACGCATTTATATCCTACCTATCCTACCGTGAGGAGAGCTATGCTTCGGCATGAATGGGTCGGCTCGACCGGAGTAATACCACGGCCTCACAGAAAACCGGTGTGAAATAGCGTTTGCGCTGTGTTTCACCGAGTGAGTGAGGATACCAGAGGCCCATACCGCAACCCCTCCGCCCATCCCCCAAAGGTCGGCAACGCACTTGTGACGCCTTTGGTGTTACGGGTGTCTATGGGCGGCGGTTATCGCTTAGCATCAGGTGATGCGTCTGCTCGTTTGCCCACTATTCAATAAAAAATAGCAAAAATATATATATTTATATACGTAAGGTAATTAAATAAAGTACCCAGTTTTCCCTCTATTATCCAATTACACTAGAATCGGCCGTTGTAGCGTGATCGGAGGGATCTGAATGAATTTTTTCGACAGAAATGAGATAGATTACTGAATTTGGCATAGTCAACTTCTTATGGAGGATAAAATAATTGACAAATTTTAAAGCTAGCGAAGCGATATTAATAAAGTAAAAACTGTAATAAAATAAAACGGATCTTCAAAAGATTAACTTGTAAGTGACTTTGTTATTCGTAATTTATCTATCACAATTGAATCAATAAATCAATTCCGGTATTACTTCCATCTTACACTTAAGAAATGATTTGACGATAACTCTATCTTATGATTTCGATGAAATGTCAATATTTCTCGGGATGGGTTGATAAAACGGCTTATCATTGTACCTGTAACTGTCATAATCAGAAAAATATCAAGAATTATAGAATATAGTGAATCAAGAATTATAGTGGAGTCATAAACTTTTCGTAAATTAGCAGTGAATTACGTCAGCAGTTCTATTTTAGCATTTATAACATATAATTTCAATATAGTATCCTGTTTGTTTCTCGTTGCCTTGGCCATTTGTGGTTTTGGGCATGAATCAATAGAGTTTATCACTGAATACAAAATAGCCATAAGAGGGTTCATCAAATGATTTCTAAACATTATTAGGGTTACATACTTCAAAAGGAAAAAACAGAACCCTTTATAGGATCACTTTGTTGTCAGTCTGTCTGTCTGTCAAGACCCTTTTTCTCAGGAACGCGTGGAGGTACCAAGCTGAAATTCATATCAAATATTCAGGTCTACTGTCCCTTGGAGCTGTGAAAAATCATACTTTCAAGCCAACATAATCAAAAGATACAGCCGTTTATTTATGTTGCAAATTTTCGACACTCGCAAGGGAATCAAAACCTACAGGTTATTTCCCGTGAACTTAGAATCTTAAAATTTGTTACGAAGCAACGTCTTGTAGCTCAGATAAAAGAAAAATTGCGAGTAGCATTAATTTTGCTTATATAACTTATCTACAGGTTTCTACAGAACCCTCGGTTCACGAGTCCGACTCGCACTTAGCCAGTTTTTTATAGATTTATGCTCCGAAGCATAACGTCTTGTCAACCGACGTACCATGTGGTCATAGTATCAATATCAAAACGAAAAAAAACATTCAAGCATGGACTATGAAAATTCTAGAAACTTAAAATAGGAAACACTATGGTGTTTAAATTGGAAAACGTTTTCAATATCAGAATACTCTGTAACTGACAATAACCTAAGTTCACGCACTGATGTGGTGAACTTACTTGGTTGAGTTAGTCAATCTTGGATCGGACTTGGATGACATTTAGCATCTAATTGTATGCCGAATAGTTATGGCACAGGGCTAGTCAGAACTTTTTAAAATACCTATTATATTTACTCGACTTCTACACTTCGATTCGAAACAGATTTACGCAGTAAGACAGGAAAAACGACAGAACACATAGGCTGCTCATAGTCGCCTCCATTTCATAACTCATAAGTCCGTTGTCGACCTTTGTATGAATTTCAAAGGATTTTAAGGTTTTAATTAACGTCAGGGCGGATCAATCATGTCTGAAAATGCCTTGGACTTCGGGGAAACTTTTTTATATTCATGTTTAGTTGTTTTATGTTCGTCCACAAGTGGCTATCTAAACTCATTCACACTGAAGAAATAATCGTTTAATTGAACGAACATGGCGTTGGCGAGGCACCCCATGCTCTTACATGTGGAATGCAGCGGCGCATGAGTCGCTCGAGTGATTAATAGAAAACCTGTATGACAAGCGGTGGGATACGCAACCAGTACAGTTTTAGAAACAGCCAGTCGCAAGTATTTAAAGCAATAATACAGTTAAGTATAAAAAATAATAACACAGATAAAGGTACATAAACTTTAAACTTGTTAATTATTAAATAATTAATACCTAAACGTGGCAAAATTACGATTGAAATCGCATAAACAATGTACTCCCGAATAAGGTAAACCCTATGCTGATAAGCTGCGCCAAACGAAGGGTGCAATTAAAAAACGTATAAAAATAGACTTGTCTAGTATATACAAATTCACATAATTTCAAATTTAGTACCGTCAGTATTATCATGGTACTCCTAATCTTTGATAACCAATCCAAAATCCCACTTATCAAGCACATGATTCACTTAAATGCACTTTATCGTACAAATAAAAATATACCCGATAAATGATATTTCATAATGAATGAATTATAATCTAACTCATTTGGTCTTTTGGGCTCAGCCTTTTGGTCTTTTGGGCTCAGCCTTTTGGTCTTTGAGCCATAGGCCGTGTGGGTTCGATCCCACTGAGATCAAATAACAGTGTGGTGATGATTTATATAGCAACATACAATTATGTTTATTAGGGCTCCCATAGTGTACTATAAACTTCCGTCTTTATAATTATTTCTTCTTTAAAGAGAATAATCACGCATTAGGAATATACATCCTGTTTTGCGGTAGACTTAATAAACACATGAAAGAAAAGATTAGTATCAGAGGCTTTTCGGTAACATTCCACAATTAAGTAAGAAATATTTAAATTCACACAGTATTTTAAAAATAACCTTCTCAAACAATCACCTTCAAGATAAACGAATATTATTCAGATTCGAGTACTACTTCCTTAAAGATCTTGTTGAACGATAAACTAGCGATATGAATATAATAACATATATAATATAATATGAGTCGATATCAAATGATGAATGTAACGATCTTTAAAACGATGATCTTTGGTTGTTGATTAGGATATTACACTGACATACATTGATCGACAAAATATATATATAATCTTTACAAATAAATAAAATTGGAGTATGTAAATATAACTTAAAGTAACCGCTTTTTACTATATGTATGTTTACACGATACATATACCAAAATAACATTTTAGACTGTCTGTCTGTATCTGTTTGTTCCGGCTAATCTCCGGAACGGCTGAATCGATTTTGACAAGACTTTCACTAGCAAATAGCTGATAATATAAGGAGTAACGTAGGCTACTTTTATTGAACTATATTCGCCCCGTGGCGTTATTTATTCATCTATTCGCGACTTTTCCCACTTTGATAAAGACCCATGTTTCACATTTTTTTATTATTTTTGTTCAAGTTAATTTTTGGTCTACTTACAACCATGATGGATGACATAGAGGCCTACGCATAGATAATATAATATGGTCTTCTAAATATATTTAAGTAGAATTACGACCATATTAAATTCGTGCTCACTTTAATTTTGTAAATATTTGAGCTGTTTAAAGCTAACAAAATAATATATATATAACACTACAATTAATCAGGAAGTATGATTCGTCCGGCATTACTCATGCAAGTAAAAACAGTTGCATTGCATATTACAGTGTATTCGAATGAAGGACAATCGAAGAGTTAAGTTATGATTTTACTTAAAACAATAATGGCCAAATTATCAACTTATTTAAAAAAGATAGACGTCAGGGGCTACCTGATCTCAGGGAGGGTATTCGAGAACTATGTTTTTGTATAATAAGCTCTCTCTCGGTTTTCTTCAGTGGATAAGATTAGAGTTGGCCGTCTGATGGTAGCCATCACGGCTGGTTCGATCGACGTGGCACCAGAGCCTTACAGAAAACCGATGTAAATACTTTCGTTTCGTTTCACCGAGTGAAGTTACCGAGGTTACAAAGGGTGTTACCGCACTTGTAACTTTTAGAGTTGCTGGTGTACACATGGTGCAGTAGTCACTATCAGGTGACCCCGGCTCGTTTGACCTCGTATCTTAAATAAGGGACAGTACCTACTCCCTCAACCTCATGAATTATCTCATCGCTTTATTGAACCTGTTGATTGGTGTCATTAGGAGGCCACGCTGACCCTATTTCACTACGTAATGTCGACTCATGAGTGCGATGACTCACTCACTTGTCATTTACTTATTAAAAACTAACCAACGACCTTGTCTTAATGTTGTCTTCCTGTTTTTGTATAGGGCAGTCTTTGTCTGTCTGATATATTTCGGACGGTTTGCGGTCAAAGGCGAATTGGTTAACCTGTATATTAACAGCTCTGACCGCTAGTATAGTGGGCGTTGTTGATAGTCAGTTTTTTATACTCTGCTTAGCAATTTTTGAGTTGATATTAAGTTCTTAACTGGTTCAAATACCGGACTTAAGATTGAGTGGTTATTATTTGACTGTGCTATTGATATGACCTCAGTTCTAACAAAAACATTTATCTTAATGAGAGGGTAGTCCTTTCAATAACTTTTCAGGTGGTTGGTTACTAGAAACAACACTTTTTTATTATCTGTCACAGAAAACTAATGAGTGTGAGTGGGAGAGCTATGCTTCGGCATGAATGGGTCGGCTCGACCGGAGTGATACCACGGCCTCACAGAAAACCGGTGTGAAATAGCGTTTGCGCTGTGTTTCACCGAGTGAGTGAGGATACCGGAGACCCATACCCAACCCCTCCCCCCCCTCCTCTTTCCCATCCCCTAAAAGTCGGCAACGCACTTGTGACGCCTTTGGAGTTGCGGGTGTCCATGGGCGGCGGTAATCGCTTACCATCAGGTGATACGTATGCTCGTTTGCCCACTATTCAATAAAAAAAAAAAAACACTGACGATGTTCTAACATTTTTCTTTCGTTAAAGTTGGCTTATGATCTTGTCTAGAACTAACAAAGGCTTTCATTACAGGCGCGAAATACGTATATGTACATTAGTTAGACTGTAGTGTCACATGTTTCTGAGGAGGGCCCAGAAACAAGAGCGAAGACTAGTTTGAGCTCCCTTACTGTCACTCTCTCATTGTACTCTGAGTTCTGCAGGTACATTTTTAACAGAATGACGATACAAACACCTACGGACACCTTCGCGGCCAGGCCTACTGCGGGCGAAGGACGATCCCTTTTACAAATTTTACGACCAATCTGCACTAATGTTCTTTAACCACGCTAAACGGTTATTATAAGTAAATGTCACTTCATGATCAACATACTAACCTCGTCATTTCGGAATTCGCTAATTTAATTATGGATTCTTAATAATACTGCAGCGCCCAAATATTTTCTAATACTTAACAGATAAAACTAGACACATTAAAAAAAGGTATATCCGATCCCAAACTAAGGGAAACCCCGTACTACGGTTATCAGACTACTTTATATTTCTATAGGGGGGATAAGAAGATAAGGAGGGGAAATCGAAATATTGTTTCATCCGCGAATAGAGTTCTTATACGTGTTTGAATTGATACATCTATATACCTTAACAAAATGCATGTGAAAGTATACATATACGGTACTTAAATGAAAAAATCTATTTCTGAAATCAATTAGGTAAGTACTTTTTTAAGACGACGATGAGAAAGCTAAAAAATAAAGAATTATGGTTCAATTTCGACTCACTCACTGGGCGACTAGTAGTATTGATTAAAACATGTTTTAATAACAAGTACCTAACTATTAATAGTAAAATTATACTAATAATAAAATTTATAAATAAATTCTCGTCATCTTCCTAGCCTTTATTATTCCCAAGATTATATGGGATCGGCTACTAGTTCAACCGTTTTTACCTGAATATCAGTTTTTCCACAAAGCGCTTGCATCGGACTCCTGACGGTGAACTGAATTCGAAGATTGAACTAGGTAGATGTCAGGATATTTAAGGGCACTGACTTCCCAATGTCAATTGCCATAGATGTTCATGACAACCAGGACCGATGGCTTAACGTGCTCTTCGAGGCACGGGCGGGAAATACCGCCATCTTCCACACTCCGGGATACTATTAAGAATTTCTTGTAAGAAAAACCCAACAGCAGTCCGACCCAGGAATCGAATCCAAGATCTTTTGATCGGCAGTTGCTTACGCTAACCACTAGACCAACGAGGCAATAAATAAATAAGTACCTAATATAAAGTTGATAATACAATAATGTAAAGCACAAAGCTCAACTGTTAGTATTTAGTAATAAGTAAAAAATTAATACCTACTTCAGCGTTTTGCGTAGTTCGTTCAACAACAAATATGTACCTAGTAATGATTCATTCTTAAACCAACTATGTATCCAAAAAGCTAAAAGCTGACTCCCCAATAAAGTAGGTAGGTACCTATTTATTTTCTAATAATAACTAAAGTTGTTGATAATAGTTGAGCTTTGTGCTTTACATTATTGCATAGTTTACATTATATAAAAGCTTATTTATTATTATGAATCTGATATTATATATTATCAACATTGGAAAGACCTTGAGTTTTATCAACACTCATGCCATAAATATTCTACCACATTTTTATATTTACTGATATTGTAACCAAGGACAATTGAAATAATACAAATACCAGAGAAAAATTATATTGTTGATTGTTATTTATAACAACAGGCGTTACATATTTGAATGAGGAGTCGCATCTGTTCATGTGGCTCTTCTAATGGCATTTACTTAGGTACATAGAAACATGGTCTTTGGAAGGTTTTCATCATCATCACCCTATTGTCATTGTTATCACTACTACTGGACATAGGCCCCCACTACGCGCCACTGTAATTGATTTTGGTACTAATTAATTTCTCTCTTAAACCTCAACTCTTGTAACCCTAGGGCCCTAGGGTCAGTTTACTGACAATAGATTTGCTCTTATTAAGTATGTAAGTATATTAACAACTATTATTAGGTCCCACACTAAGACTATTCTTGGGTCTTTATAAACATATAAAATTAGCACAAAGAAAACCCAGACTCAAAACAACAATTTGACACACAATATGTTGTCCCATGTGGGGTTTGATAAAATCATACCCTCATTGGTTTAAAGGGTGTTTGATATCCCCTTAACACCTATTGAAGGGTATTTGTATTTTATGTATATAGTACTACTTATTTTATTTTTAAATCTAGCCGTTATCTAAAATAACAGAAAACGAAACATTATTATTGTACATGTATTATACCAACATTAGATAAGAAAGTATTTGTTAACCTTTGACCCAAAGTAATTGGATCTTTGGTATCCATAGAACAACACACCAATACATTGGTGGCCTCTATCCTGCTTTAGGAAACCTCAAGAATGGACCAAAGAATATTTCTGAAAATTTATACATCTGTAAGTAGTTTATTGTTACTAGAGCTGAATGAAGGGTTTCCCCAAAAAGTAAATACCATCAAGTTTTAGAACTATATTGTTTTTTTTGGACCAATACGACCTTCAAACCTTCAAGAAAAGAGTGTACTCCTTCCTAAAAGGTAGGCAACGCACTTGTAACGCCTCCGGTGTTGCGGGTGTACATGGGCAGTGATAATCGCTTACCAACAGGCGATACGTCTGCTCGTTTGCCCCCTATATAAAAGAAAAAAAAAAAAAGTTAGTATAAAATTTACTACAACATCTATTTTCAAGTTTAAAAATATTGGAGAAGGTGAACAGTGATTAGAGAGTTGTAGATTTTTTAAAAACTAATATAAGAATTCTCATAACTCTAATGTTTCTAATGTTTCCATGACAGTAGGAAAGAGAAATTCTTAATATATAAAAACATCTATTTGTGAAATCAGTAGTGTTTAAACAGGCAGCAGTCATATATCACTCTGGATGTTAGAAGCTTGACAGTTAGATAAGGACAGGAAATGTAACATTTGGGCTTCCCTTATCACTAGAATGCATAGAGGAACAATTGCAATATCATGCTTCAACAAAAGAGATAATGCAGCTGCATTGACATCATCGCTTTTTTATTACTTTTGTGAATTGATAGATACAATGTTATAAATTTAAAAGAAAACTATGTTTGTCTGTTACGCTTTCATGCCAAACTGGTGCAATATTTTCAATTTAAATAGGTAAGGATATAAGTTGATACCTGAGGAAGGACATTACTGATATGCATTTTTTCACAATGACATTGTTTCTTATAAGAACAAGTTTATTTCCATTTTTAGTGGAAGTATTTGTTTTTAAAAGGTTTCTGTAAAATACGAGGAAGGCAAAATAGGACATAAAATTATTTTTTTCCTAAAAAATTAGGCTTTATAAACTTAATTATCATTAATTTTATCCTTCTGATGTGTAATAAATGTAGTGAATTATTCATACTATTATAATACATCCAAAAGTAGCTATGTCTGCCTGTTACACTAACAGTGTAAGTTAAGGAAGGATATGATTTTGAAGGTAGGGTGTAGCCTACTCTTTGTCTTGATAATTGACATAAATGTGGACAGAGCTGCAGACAAAAGCTAATAATTCAAAAGTTTAACAGGTACATCTCAGGCTTATTAATATGACTGTGGACAAATTTTACTTACATATTAAAATAGTTGACCAATTTTTGCAAATGTGCAGTTGCTACAATTTAAAGATCAGCAAAGGGTTACAAGTCTAACTTAACTGAAGGAAACTGAAACTTCACAATGATAGAACAAGGAAATCATTCGGCTAACAGTAGGTTAATATTCCTGGGATTTTCTTGAAGTTACAAAATATTGAGTAGCAGTTATGAAATAAGGAAAACATAAAACTTAGTTAACACAAGACTTGAGTTGGCTACATGTAAATTTTTTACTAGGTATATGTTTTTTGAACAAAGTCCAGGAGCAGTAGAAAGCAGCAAAAGCTGTATTTTAAAAGATTACTCTAGTGAATTCATAACAAAAATTAAGAATTAAAAAGCAAGTATTTTAAAAACAAAAGAAAGATGAACAAAAGAGTGATGACAAGAAGGAAATAGGCTTGTCTTCTATATTTAAAATGATGGTCTCTATACTATTGTAAAGAGGTAAAGTTGGTGAGGTTTTAAGTGCTAATCTCTAGATCTACTGAACCAATTTTAAATATTCTTATACCAATAGAAAGTTACATTATTTGATAGTGTCATAGGCAATATATTAACCAAAAAAATTTTGGTGTGCTGTCCGACATACACAAGGGCATTTCTACGGGCAAAGGCTGGAAAATAATACTTATATTTATATGAATTATTACATACTAACCTCATGTTCTACCACACATGTACTTAGCAGGAAAACATGACAAAGACAGGAATTATGTATCTCCATACAGGCACTAAGTTTAACAACTTAATGCCTTGTACTTAAAATGTTGAAAGGATTCTCATAGACGATAATAAGTTACGATAAGAAATGGGTATGAATCAAGAAATAGTCACTTTAAGTATATATTTCATTTTGTTTTAAAACTTGTAGCATTATGTTTACGCCTGATGTAGCTTCTTAAATTCAAATGTTTAAACATTTTGATACACATCATCGTATCAAAGTTACGCCTGCCATTCACACCGTAAACAATCGCGTGTTTGTAAACATTTAGCCGGCAAAATTTGTCTATGACTAAACTCACCAGAACTTTGACGAAACGGTTCTCCAGCTCGTCGCGGTCCGGCATAGGAGGCTTTGTACGGTTCCTAGTCGACGGCTGCCGTACATGGTGACTCTTCGCAGACGCCACCGGTCCGTCCAACATTGTCTGCTCCCTTGATGTTATCAAACCCATTTTACACTAACACTCAACACCGACCACTAACATTTTCGAACGACATCATGTCATTTTTATCACATGTAAAATGCACAATAACACGATGAGTAATAAATCAACAGGTCACATTACACGGACGTCGCGACAAGGCGCAAAACAAGTTCGTCGGCAACTGCGGTCTACAACAAAGCGAACTCTAGCGAAGGGCGAAGGCCGTATCAAAACGTATGAACTGTCAATGAAATGAAGTTAGCAGAAGTTGAACGACAAACCGTCCAATCAGAATCGAAGTGCATTCAGAAATTCAAAGTGGACATAGAAGTGAAAAATATTTGACGATAAATCGTTTTTTTTTTTTAAGAAATGATAATAGTGTTAAATATTTCGGTTAGTTTTGAGGATCATCAAATAAAAATAATAATAAAATAGAAAACGAGAGGCAGCAGCACTCACTTATTTTTGCTATTATATTGAACATTTTGAACGAACCATTGATCTGTCTGATGTCGGTGTTGCCAAGTATATATAAAATCTGTAGCAGGAAAATTGGATGTAACAAATACAAATTTACAATAGCGATTTTGAAACTGATTCCTTTTAGAAAATATATTGTCTATTAATAAATAATTTGATACAGTTGGCTTTAGAAAATTATATACTTTTAAATTATTTCGCTCGTTGGAACCGCCGTTCATCCAACGAGCGCATAAATTTTAGACATAGTGCAATTAAGATTCTCACTTTAAACTCACTGTATTCAAAGTTTCTTGTATTTTGTTATGTTCCATATTTGAGCTGTTCTATATTTTCATAATCTTCAAACACTAATATAACAATCTTTTTAAAAATTTTAAAATTTTTTGACGTTTAGTAAAATTTACATTGATTTTAATTGCCTATTATTTGAATTTAGTATATTTATTATTATAAGTTAACGTTCTTTGAGTTATTAAAGTGCAGTGCCCAATATTTTCTTTAACATACTTAACTAATCCTTTTTCTCTCATGTCATGACTACATCCATTCTTGTAACAATATATTTTCCAAAACTTTTCAAGATCTAAACATTTACATTTCTTCAGATAAATCAAGTTGATTTTCATTTACAGTATAACAAAAATAAACTACAGTACAACTATCGAAGACATAGCGAACTACCGAAAACATCCCAGTGGCATCAAATTCCAAAGAAAAAAAATAAATAAATAAGCTTAGCCCTTAGCGCATAGGTAATCGACGTCATTAAATAATTTTGTAATAAATCATAAAAACAATTATAGCCAAGTCCTTCTCGGGAACAAGTGAGTCATTCATAAAAAGCCCAATACCCTCTGAATACAAGTGGGTTTGTAATGTTAAATGGAATGAGACATCATTGACTGTACCCAATGATGTCATAATAACGTAGTTAGGAACTTCCCAGGGAGCAGGTAGCTGCCTACTGATTCTCAATTTTCAATATCACTAGCTTTTGCCTGTGGTTTCGAGTGCTTAGATTACCGCGACAAAAAGTAGCATCTAATCTATATCTATACCGAAATTCATCCAAATCGTTTTTAGTTTCTTAGGAGCTAACGCCTCTGCTATGTTTACGGCAGACATACGCCTCATGTGTATTGCTATATAAGTTAGTATAGGCCTTCATACTTCTGAACAATATAGACTAAAAACTAACAACACTCACGCGTACTTTCCATGAAATTATTCTTGAAATTGAGTACGAAGCAACGTCTTTTAGCACAGATATAGGGAAAATTGCGAAAAACATAAATTTTTAGTCACATCATATAAAATACCTACAGGACCAGGTTTGTATAGAACCCTCAGTGCGCGAGTCCGACTCTCAGCCCGTTATTTATTTTAATAAAATGCGAGTACCAACGACAATAGTGCAACAACAACAAAATTTTATTAACCTACTAAGATTCGGGGGGTAGCTTCGGGAAGTACCTGCACTCGGTCGCTAAGAGGGAACTGAGTTCCGCCTGCCACCACTGCGTCTGCAGTGAGGACTCGGCCCATCACACGCTGGCGGTTTGCCTCACCTGGGCATCACAGCGTCGTGCCCTCACTGCAGCCATCGGAGATCTCCGGATACCTGCCGTCATACGCTCCAAGGCCAGTAGCGACAGTTGTTTTACCGCGATCGCAACCAGCCGCCGGCGAACCGGGCGGCGGAGGCGATCTTTCAAGCGCCTCGTGACGCCCTGAGTGTGGTGGAGACCTAGTCGGGAAGGGTTTTCTCCTCCATCCGCTTAAGAGGCCTGCCACAAATAGGCGACGTATCGCGTGTGTCGTACGTTGCCTAATTTAGAGAGTCTACCAGCAGACGGTGCCAGCTTCAGTGTGGGCAGGCGCTGGGAGAGGTCCGGATGAGTTAATAGCAGCAGATCCCGGATCCCTCCCTTCTCAGGCGCAGGGTGGCACACCGTGTGGTTTTAGTCGATCCGATTCCGACACACCGCCCCTCCGTGTATATGTGTAAGTGTACGTATGCATTTTATTATTTTTATCTATTGTTTTAAGAAATTTAGAATATTCACGTGAAGGTGTAGTGACACACCTTCACGTGAATATTCTAAATTTCTAACTAACGTAACTGCCTGAAAAATCTTAAACACCTAAAATACATTTTAAGGTTGTCTGGAAGAAATCGCTGTGAGCGATAAGACGGTCAATTGAATATATTACATTATAATATAAAGAAATAAGTTGCCCGAGATAGATATATTCCTTGACAACTTCGAGAGGCGTGCCATCAATGATTACTAGTCCCGGAACGACCAAGTCACTGTACATGACCTCCATCTTGCTCAGGTTCATCTGGAGACCGATTCGCTGGGAGGCTTTATTTAGGTTGTGCAGCATCTCTTTCACCGATTCTGCCAAGACAACGATATCATCAGCAAACCTTAAGTGCGAGATGTATTCGTTCGTTCGTTCCAGTTCAGAGTCTTGAACAACCAAACCGAAGCTATTTATCTACTATTTAAGTTGAGCTAAACATGATCATGACCAATTCAAATGTGTTTATTAACTACCAAATACGATTAGCTTTAGGGAGCGTTCAAGTATTACGTAACGCAATTTGGGGGGAGAGGGTCTCGTAAAACGTTACGATGCGTTACAGGGGCGGGAGGGGGTCTTTCTTATAACACGTTACGTAACACTGTTTCTTTTTTTAAATAAAAAATAGGGAATTAAAACTCCCAAATTGGCAACCCTTTTCGTTTACGTTTTACGGGGAATCCCTCGATTGTATTATAGTCCACGGAAAAAATATTAACATAATCTTGACAACTTTCGAGTGTAGGTCTCAAAAAAATTACCGTCAAATTTGTATGCCGATGCATTTTTTATGAAAAATATATATTTTGCAAGCCCCAAAACAAAAATCAGTTTGTAATTAATGAAAATGAATAAAAATTTTCAAGTCACCATTCTGACATGTTAGAGCTGAGGGTCACTCGGAAGGTACCATTCACTTTGTATGCCACAAGTTTTTTTCAGTTTTCCATCGTATTTTCTCGAAGTATTGATTTTTAGAAACTGTTATTAATTAAATTGGGACACTCATCAAATCGACGTGTTTCGCTCCCTATCCCGCTTTTTCCTTCCACTTTCAGAATTTGGTCCAATAATAAAAGTTGGGTGTCTCGTTAAAACGAAGCTGTGTATAAACTTTCAGCCTGTTGTCAATCACTGAAATCCCTTGTTCGTGGGCCCGTGGACTATTAGTCTGGTCGTCATTTGTAATTTGTTCTCGCAAGTTGGCAAACTTTTTCGTTTACATTTCACGGGGAATCTCTGGATTGTATTGTGTTTATGTAGTCAGTTGGTGTTATTAAAGTGAGTTTATAGTGTTCATACTGTAAAGTCCTAAAAAGAGGGAGATTTGTATCATCAGCTGTTCTCGGGCTATAAAGGCTCTCATGCTAACTTGCCAGCGCAACTGTGTAAAAAAAATGCCAATGAAATTTGGAAAACGGCTAAAGAAAAAGTAAAAAATAAAGAAAAGTTTATAGAACATATAAGGGAGCGTTCAAGTATTTGAGGGGGAAGGGGGGTCTCGTAAAACGTTACGATGCGTTACAAGGGGGAGGGAGGGTTCAAAAATCTTCAAAAGTTGCGTTACGTAATACTTGAACGCTCCCCTAGTTGTAAATGCATGTTAGATTCACATCTAGTAGATGTCAATCGGAAGCAACAATATGATGTTAACCATTCCCTATGTATGTAAGTGATATTTTACATCAGTTTTGTGAGTTATAATAAAAAACAAAACATTTTGTAGCATCATAGTTTCACAGAAAGAGATTACTGCGCCCCAGACCTCCTCACCTCCAACCATGATAGCACAATGGCCGGTAGACAGGTCTTGTACGATTCGATCAACCAGGATTTGACTGCCTCGGTGGCTTAGTGGTAGCGTATGCGACTGCTAAGCATGAGGTCTCGGGTTCGATTCTCGGGTCGGACCAAATGTTTGTATGATCTGCAAATATTAGTTTCGGAGTTTGGGTGTTTTCTATGTATAATATGTATTTACAAAAAAAAGTATATAAGTATTTATATCAGTTGTCTAGTACCCATAACACAAACTCTGCTTAGCTTGGGACTAGATGGCGGTGTGTTAGATGTCCGGAATATATAAAAAAAAGTGTATAATGAGTGGAGTCTAATGCCAGGTCTCCATAGTGCTGGCATTGAACAGTCTCCTCTCGTCCGATTCAGATACTTATAGATGCAATCATCTTCTCCATACCACCTGTACCATACCGTATCGTATGTAGTCGGTACCATTGATGGTACAAATGGGACTTGATTTTTATTTTTTAAAACTGTTGCAATTTTCAGCCTTAGGATCTTTAAAAAATGTCTTTTCGCTTTTATGACACTGATCACCCGCAAAGTAGTACCACCGTATAGTAGAGGTGATGAAGACCGCTGATCTGTCGGAAGGAAACAAGTCACCTCTAACTTAAAAGAGCTCCTAGATCTCCAGACAGAGAGTCAGAGTTGTTCGCGTACTCGATGACACTCATTCTTGGGAGATTATATTAATAATACCTAGTTTTTATTTCTCTCATACACAAAGGTAAGTAAAATATTTATTATAGCCACAATACAGCTCGAGTCACTCTCGTTCCTTTGTGAGAGGTTGGTGTCTGTAGTTAGTTAAGAAAAATAGCAAAA
This sequence comes from Spilarctia lutea, assembly GCA_916048165.1. Classification (NCBI taxonomy): domain Eukaryota; kingdom Metazoa; phylum Arthropoda; class Insecta; order Lepidoptera; family Erebidae; genus Spilarctia; species Spilarctia lutea. Next base: position 3,108,142 of record OU696480.1, read on the forward strand.
TATTGGTTGAATATTGATATCGCCTCTAAACGTAAATTACACTAACTACACTAATAAACTAATAACACTAAAATATAGCGTACAAACCAGTCTTTTGGGTTCTTTCCATATTTAGACCCAAATGAAGCCATAATGAGATTGAAATTGATGTTCTAGTTCAAGGTGCGATTTAATATTGTAGTCTGTTATGTTATAAATAATATTCCTACAGGTAAGGACACCGATACAAAATAAAAAGGCCAAGTATTTATATATTTTTATTGGTTATATATTATATCATTTTTATTGTTTTTATTTGTATAAAATTATAGCGGTAACGAGAACAAAATTATTGCCCGTGTTCTATTAAAATAATATACAATACACCAATACTTTTGTTAGCACCATTTTTTTTATATTTTTTTTGCTTTTATACAAACATACCATTACCTTAAATTACGAATGCATAGTAATAACGAAAAGATCTTATGGTCTTTTAACCTTCTCTACAATATGTAACTAAAATATTTAGTTGATGTCTACAAGTGATTCTACAACTAAATGAACTTAAATTATTCACTGAAGGTAGTCCCGGGCTCCGGTGGCCCAGACGAACAATTTGGTCCAGCTTCAACAACACAGTGTATCATACCATTGTTAATCATTATACAGTATCTCCATATCAGTACAGTCTTTGGTTAGGACAGAATAGATATTATGAGAGATTACATTACTTAAATTTATAATATCACAAGCATAATATATTGAAACACGTCTAGTTCAGTCATACTTGATGTGAGAAAGCAGACGACGTCGCGTGACCATTCATACGATAGAGATAGCGATACTACTAAACACCACTAAACAGTGCAACAGATCAACAACTACCCACGTTTCGACCAAAAAAATTTTTGGGAGAAAAAGGCTTGTATTTATACTATTTGTTCGAGTATATCTCAAAACATGTTATAAATTATGTATAAGTAGGAAATGTATCATTAAGACAGCTATGGTGAGTGTGCGAGTGGCAGAAACGCGGTGTATAGTGTATATAGGTAGTACAAGCGGTACAGCTACGCGGCGAACACTAGATAGCAACGAACCGACAAAGGGTACAATGCACGAAGTACTATGCGAGAGAACGTACAGTAATGTACATCGTCGTTTTGTCCTAATTATATTTTACACGTACTTTTTTAATACTTTCGAGGCATATCTTGCGTCTACTTAATTCCACCTTAAGCTAAAATACACCTTACTTTAAAGGCGTTCTGTCCGCCCCGAGATTGTTTACTATAAATATTAGATATACCTAGTGTCTCAGGAGCGAGCAGAACGCGTCTATCGACTAAATGTTTAAAGGCACAATAAATGAGCTTATGGCAGCATCATGCCTACATACGTATAATGGACAATAAGTATAAGACCTGTGGTACAACTAACGCAACGCTAAGAAAACCAAACACTAAGAGAAATGCTTGTAACCTTTGTATGTCTAATTTTATAAAGCTCTAAATAATTAACATCCTCATGATCCTGACAGAATCGACAACCTACAAGTTTATTGTCAATACTCTCAGAAAAAATAATTTGCAGACATGCTATCGTTACAATGTAGGTACTATTGTGATACACGATGCAGTCGCGAAGACCCGAAAACGCTCCACCATTGAAGCTGATATAATTAAACAGTTATAATTACACCAGAACGACTGGGGATAATGCTAAAAGCAAGGGGGAAAACATTCGAATAATACGCCGGCTTTACCTAACTCTGTTACGCCAAGAATACATGCAGTCCAGACTGCGCACATAATTACTTATTAGCTTAATAGTAAGAAGCTAAGAGTTAAATAATACAACAATTATAATTAGCCAGCGCAAAAGTATACATTCCAAAAGCTATGTAGCGCTACATTTGTTCACTTATAGGACAAGTGTCAAGATCTTTGTAGTCCATTCCATTTAGAAAATATGAATGAATGGCCTTCGCGATCGGATAACGTTTCCGGTAAGCCATCAGGTATCTGGAAAGGGATCTGATGACGAAACGCAATTAATCAGCACTTGTACAAGAAAAGATCACTGTCCAACTGGTACTTAAATTCGAAGGCACTTTGAACATATGTAAAAAATATCTGAACAATCCACCAGCAAGTACTGGGCAAGCACAATCATCAGGGCTCTGGATACTCGACCATACGATACGCAGGAGTCCAACAGTGGAGGGGCAGAGTTAAGTGGCACTTACACACCTGCACTCTCCGTAGGCTGGTATTATTTCGAGGAGGGGTAGTAGTAGAGGACTGCGCAGCCGGGCAGCTGCCAGCGCGAGGCGTGCAGCTCGATGAGCTGCAGCAGCGTGCGGCGGATGGAAGGAGCCGCCGCGGAGTTGAGGAAGGCGTCGCGGACGGCCGTCAGCAGGCGCTCCAGCTCGCCCGGCAGGGACGACTCCAGGTCGCGACCAATGTACGTCAGCACGAAGAACAGATTCTCCGTCTGAAATGTATTTAATTCATATGAGATTCTGCGTAAATCTATTTAAAACGTATTTATCACACGAATGATAAATAGCCCTAGCCCCCTTTCGCAACACGCGATAAGGAACTTCGTTCCAAAAAGTCCGCTATGGGGTGGGTCACCATGCTGCATTGTTGCAATGTTTGCATTCGCAATGAGTATGTTGATCACCATACTTGGATTTCGCTTATGCTTTCCATCAGGCAGAGAAGTCATTTGGTAGGACTATGCATTAAAATAAAAATGTTAATAGGGTAGTTGTTAATACCTTAATACCTTAGTCAAATCAGTTTTTATCAATTGTCAAAAGGATAACTGAAAAATGATGATGAAAAATGTACTAAAACCACCTTGTGCCGTCACCGTTTTAGACTAGTCAATTGAGCAATATATTTCAATGTTTATTTGATTAAAATTTGTAATAGAAATGAAAAGCTATACTAATGATACTTTACGAGATGTTTTGTAATATTGATTTGAATAAAGGAGACATCGGTATGTATTTAGGAGCCAGTGAGCTCTGGTATTGCGGTGTTGCGGTGTACACTCACGTCGCTGGCGGAGGGCACGGGCTGGCGGATGCAGTCCTCGCAGCACTTGCAGATGAGCGTGAGCAGCACGTGGCCGGGCTGCGCCGAGGCGCCGCGGCGCTGGATGGCGCGGCGCCGCAGCTGGCAGTACATCTCCAGCAGGAACGACAGGAACGCCATCAGCCGCGGCCGCCCGCCGCCCACCAGCGTGCCCAGCAACTGCACACGACATGCTTATTTTATTGGCGCTTCTAATGGAAGCGATTACCGCCGCCCACGGACACCCGCACCACCGGAGGCGTTAAAAGTGCGTTGCCGGCCTTTTAGAAAGGAATACGCTCTTTTCTTGAAGGTTTGAAGGTCGTATTGGTCCGGGAACACCGCAGGCGACAACTCATTCCACAGTTTTATTGTGCGAGGCAGAAAGTTTCGGGAAAATCGCACAATTGTGTTGTCGCAATTCTCATCCAACCAATAAATACGGCGATAACGGATTGCTTCGGTGTCGCAGAGGGAACATATACGAATCCTGTACTCTTTTGTATTAAAAAAAAAATGTTGTAGATTTTCAAGTTAAGTCTTTTTTATGAAGAGAAAACTACGTACTAATTACGTAAAACCGCTTGATAACGACATATTTTACTATTGTTTTTTTGTTAAATACAATTATAAAACGTAAAATATAACTTTCGATGTTAATTATAAAAACCGATTTCAGATATTTAAATTTCTGAAATGTTGAAAAACTATCATTCTTTACTTATAGCGGTTCTTTTCTGGTAGATTACAAACGCTGTAATATCACTAACGTACAATGGTCAATAATGCGACAATACTAGTGACCGGTTCGAAGGACCAAATTGGTTCACAGTTGGTAGAGTTAGTTTTTCAGAAGGTGAAATGTAAATCAATTTAACTAGTGACCTGGTGCGTACGCTGCGCATGAGGTCTCTGGTTCGATTCCCGGGTCGGACCATATGTTTGTATTATCTGCGAAATTCGTTTTGCAGATTGAGCGTTTCCTATGTATTTATTTAAAAAAAAACTGTGTATATGTATTTATATCAGTTGTCTAGTACCCATAATACAACCTTTGCTTAGTTTGGGACTAGGGGGCGTTGAAATATGAATAATGATAGTTAGACGTGAGAGCTAGGCTGCTAGGGTGTAGGTGTACCTTGTCCCGGTCGTGGTACCACTGCTGGCACGTGTTGAGCAGCGACTCGAGGAAGGTCTCGGTGCTCTCGCGCTCCACCACGGCGATGCAGCGGCGCGCGGCCGGCAGCGCGTAGCGCGGGGACTCCACGGCGCGCGACACCAGGTGCCCCACCGCGTCCATCAGCGTGCGCGCCATCACCGCGTTCGGGTCTGCAACCGACACCTGCTTAGTGCTTAGTCTGCTTCCGGCTACCAGGACTAGCGAAACTGGGAGCTAGTAACTAACTTGTAAGTCACTAGCGGTTGCGATTGTGTACTGTGCGGTTTTAGTCGGTTCGAGTCCGACCGGTGTCAATGTCGGACTCGATACACCCTCGAAAGGAAATCGAGCCTCGGGCCACCTACGGTTTTTAGATGGCCCCCTCCTGTGTGTTAGCTCTTACCCTTAGTTTAATTTATTGTAAAAAATACCATGGCTATATATTTTTTGAAACAAATATAGAAACGAATAGAAATAGAAATAGAAATAGAACAAATATTTGAACCTAAATATTCAAGCTAGTTAGGCGAGAAGATTAACTAAAAAAACAAATTCTCTAGAAAAAAATAATCAATATAAAAAATATATATTTAACATGTTCCATACAAATCCACTACTTTTCTGAATGATCAATAAATATTGGATACATTTAACCACGTGACTGACCTTCAAGAGCTTTATCAATACACTCCTGTATTTCTGGAGGGAAATTGCCAAGGTCTCCTGCATCAGCCGCAAGCCCCAAGGCGGCCATTCCGCTCGCGAGAGCGTCCGCTGAAGTTAAGGACTTGGAGCGCTTCAGACCAGGCGTGAAAGACTGGGGACGGATACTCTTGCCGTTTCCATTTGTTAGGGATGATGGTGGTGACTTCTTCTTCTCAGGAATACTGGCCTGCGGTGCTAGCTTGAAGTGGACTCGAGGTGCTACCTGAAAATTGTAGGTGCACTAAGTTTTAGTTCTACAATATATTAGCATACAATTAAATACAACACAACATTTACCTATTTATTACATAGAGAAAATAAACTGGATTACAATCTTTGATCCCCAAAACCTGGTTATTGGTTTGACTGAGGGAGCGAGTCTCCGTGAAGTTATATGAGATATAAATTTATCAAATAAAAAATAACTGTTATAGTATGCCTATAGAATAGTATTACGAAAGAAAACTAACAACTTGGAAAGTAAAACTACCAACTAAATAAGTAATTATTTTTATACTTTTAAAGGTTCGTACAACAAAAACTTATTATTGTAAATGTAATAAATACTTTTTTAGTTTCCTCTTAAATACATTTTAAACAGTTCCTCCCTAACGTCCGATGGCAGACTATATCCCGTAGTAATAAATAAAATGTATCTTTTGTCTTTAATTAAAAAGATTTCTCTATTAGTCTACAAACACATATGTTCTAGTTCTACTAAAACAATATTTTTATCATAATTACTTCTTTAACGATAAAACACGCACGCTAAGGTAAACAAAAAAAAAACAATTTAAAGTATGCCAGTGAAATTAGGCGGACTTTTACAGTTTTTTATTCTTGGATACATGTTATATCGAGTTTGTAATCGATTAAGAATTAGCTACTATATGACAGTAGGTACATTAACCGATCCATAGCTGAGTGAATTGAATATTAGGTAAACACTCAAGTGCAACTGTCACGCAAAGTAAAAGGTAAAATATTACACAGCACTTGGTACAATGACAATAGATACAAGTATTCTCATAATGATAAAATAATGACTTTGATTGGATCAAGTTTTTCAGTCTGCTGTAGTGTTCTCCCATCAAAATGTGGCCTTTTAAATATACAATATTGTGAAGCCACATACCAATGGTATTATGATGTTGGTGTCATACGACAGTCTACGAAAGCAGCCTTGAATAGGCGACCTTCCAACCGTCCGCCCGATTTCCAAGTATGGATACTAGACTTTTGACTTAGGCATGAATTAGACTCTACGACACATCGTAGATAAATTTTACCCAGATAGAAAAAATGATCCTACGTAACTCAAAAATTCAAGGTGAGAAACGAACGCACGACCTAAAACTTGATGGATTCATTAACCACTAGAGAAATAGGCCCGTTAATTTTTCTTAGGATGGCTTTGAAAATAGCAAACATTACCTGTGACCCATTCATCTCATGAGTATCGTGAGAGCTGTTCCTATATTCAACGAATCGTCATCGTGTAAACATTTTCTACATCCGACTACGAGTCGTAAATACCGTTCCTCAATTATTTTTTTATAGGAACGATTTTAGCTTACGCCCCGTATAATATACTACTATTCGTACCTAGAACGAATCGTTTTTCAAATATAGGAACTGGGCTTAAGAGAGCAAGCTACGCAAGATTACAGCATTGCAAAGAGAAGGTAAACTTGACACAAACTGCCTATATCAACCCGTATGTCGTAGGCTAAGGGGAGGCCTATATCCTACAATGTATTTAATTTTTAAAGCCTGTTGAAGATGATGAAAAAAAATTGCTAATAGTTCTACCAGAGATGCCGAAGACCGGGCACTTTGGAACTTCTTAAGCAACCGGTAATAATGCGAGGATGCAGATAATAATTTCATACTATAATTATTAAAGTACTGACCTGTGGCGACACACTCCCGCTGGAGGCGCTGTTGAGGAGCGAGTGCGGCATGACGGGGCGGTAATGTGGCGGCACTTGTGCGTGCAGTACAGCCGAGCGCGAATGCTGCAGGCCCACGTGTGTGTAGCCGAGGCTCATCGCCGGCCTACCGGAACAAAAAAAAATTATATATGAGAAATTGGAAAACGGTAGTCTTAGTGTGAGGATTGGCGATTACTGGCGAAAATAAACTTATTTTAGAAACTATAGGCAAGACAGTTTTAAGATTAGATTTGTAGTTTAGTGGAGTTTAGCAAAAATCGAGCGCGTGGTTTATAAAAAAACTATTTCCAAATACTTAGTAATTTACGATTCCATTTTTAATAAATTACAGACATAGTTAGTACAAATTAGCTGGTATTTAAATGAGGTTTTAACATTATTACAAAAACACTTCAAACATTTCTAATCCCAAACCCAACCAATCCAAATAAATGAAATTAACAAAGTATTAATTAGTCTTACATTACTCCGCATACAATTCTATTATTTAACTTTATATACAGTCCAATTAAACTACTTTCCTACTGAAACTAGAATTTTCGGATTATTTAAACTTAATTGTTGATTACTTTCATATTTTTTGCGTTATATAAGATTAATAATATCCCCTCCATAAAGAAAAAAATAGAAAATTAAATTAATTTAATATGAAGTCAGGGAATTGTACAGATGCGGGCTAAATCAAATTACATACATCTTACATCATTTACATATTTTTACAAGGTCCAATTTTTTTGGTTTTTATTCGCCCCGAATAGTAGAATAAGTTTTAAAATATATTAGCAACTCATTTCGTCAGTATATTGTATATGGAACTTGACATCGACAGAGAAAACAACTAAAAACGCAGGTAAAACAGCAGAAAACTATTATTACTAAATCATAATACATCGCTAACACAGAAAAATCTCTTAACACAATTTTCGTTCTCACGCCTGATACGGTGAGACGTACAAATTTATACAAAACATTTTAAACTAAATAGTAATATAATTTCAACATATTATTCTGTCTGTCCTGCTTTCACGGCCAAACCGCTGCACCGATTTCAATGAAATTTGGCATGGAGATACTTTGAATCTTGAGGAAGGACATAAGCATACTTTTTGCTGCGATAACTGATAAACCGCGCGCAAAATCTAGTAGTAATATAATTTTATCATATTATTCTAAAGTGTAATATAATTTCTATCATTCGTCAAGCCTACACAATCATTTACACAGCTTCAAGCATTATCATACTGAGATTAGTCGCATCACGTAAAGTCAACAATGTTACTGATATAAACTACAATCACATGTGGCACGACAACGAATAACACAATTTCAAGTAAATAATGTCTGCGCTAATTTTATGCATATTTTTACACGCAGCTTTAATCATTCCATAAATGGTCATTCTTCTTTTGTATTTGTATGACTGCGCGGCTGGCCATAGTGTTTACAGCGGTCATCTCTTACTGCGCTGATTATTATAGGTTGAATCCCCATATCGGACAACACTTAACAATCATCCATAAATTGTTGTATTGATTCTGGGCAGTAATTGTGTCCCGTTTTATGAAACCCACGTGACATACGGTATATTCCTAGTGCGGGAGTTAAATATTACAGAATAAAAAGAGTAGTTAACATTTGGTATTTCCATGTACCTATATGTTTGGTAGTGTTGAAACTTCGATCAAATTTATATAGGGATAACAGGATATTCATAGCAATAGTAGAAACCGTTGTCAAAAGCAAAGTCGCCACACACTCAATTGAACCATCAAAATTAATCAACCTTAATTCCATCCTGAACGCAATCAAATATAATTAATACATCAATAAAACCGACTAATTAATAAATGCTTTCGAGTGTTAACCGACAATAGTCCACCGGACGAACCTAAAAACTACAAAAAATAATTAAAAACGTGTAAATATGAGAGCTGCATGTCCACACTTTGCAAAATGGTGCGGTTTTTAATGTAATTGACTTACTACTACTACTAGGAGAGTAACTGTAATTTATTTAGTGGAGACAGACAGCAGCACTGGACTGCTCAAGGCCGAAAGAGCCTGACGATGACCTCCTGGTAGACATGGTATATGAAAAATTCGTAAAAGGAACATTTACTTTTATCCGACAACTTTGACAGAATGACTTGGTGCCGTGAAAAAGCCGAAGACTCGCATCTGAAGTAGGAAAAAGGCTAGAAAGAAAGAAGATCAGTATACCTGAGTCTAGCATTAGGCCATGGTTTTTTATTTATTCAAACAATATAAGGTACAAGAAATGTAATACAAGATGCCACATAAACTCATTTGAGTTTTTCCGTGCATCCGTGTCATCACCAAATCATATTTAATTCTATTTACATTTACAATACAATTGCTTTACACACGATTATTGCCAACTTCATACATATTCATGGTTATAGAATAAACCAGCATTCTCAAACACTACGTTTTAGTAACACTTAATAGTAGAAAAGTACAATTAAACAGCACTGAAGAACTAAACCAAAATATATACAGTCACTTATAAATTAGAGCGGGTAGTCATTGCAAATTATGTTATTCCACTACCCTACCAAGTCGCACTTATCACCAGCACCGACCACAACCGATCACAGCCGACCGGCGCTCGATGATCCGATCACAATATTCTTATAAGCAGAGATCTTTAATACGTTATACAGAGTGATTACATTACTGCAAAACAAAACAACAATAGTTGCAATTTTTTATGTTACAAATATACTAAACACTAAAGATGACTGTGAAATCCAAGTTGAGAATGCCGAAATAAATGTTTGGTTTAGTTCCGTTCATGCACCTTTTTTATAATCCTCAACATTTTAGTTCCATCTAGCGAAATCCTAGACTCAGGTTCGTGAATTATAAAAATAAATAAATAAAATATTTAAACTTGAATATTACATCAGTTTAAATACATACGTAGAGAATACAACTTTGAAAATAATTAAAACGTAACCTGTAAGTTAATAAGTCTGCTTTCACTTTCACTAGTCTAAATATGAAGCATATTAAATCACAACACACACGCCTTTGCGATTTCATTTGTTAGTTTTTTGTACTACTGATTAAAACAACTACGTTAGCATCTATAGTCGTGAATGATTCTTGGGTCTGTTTCTAAAACACTGTCCATCTGAAACTTTATATGCAAATGAAAGCCATGTGAACATACGACTATAACCACGGATGATGGTCTTCTTGCACAGAGTCCAAAGCAAAATCTACATACAATTCTGTATTTCTGGGTTATAAAAACGGATCGAAAACGTCGATTTTAAACAAAAAGGCTTATATAGATAGAAATAAATAACAGACGAACAAAATTTATATATTGAGACAAAACCTGGACACGTCACAGACATATTTAGAATTCTAGACATCTCGATTTTCTAAAGTTACTGTGGTAATTAAAATGATGTATATGACTACTCTTATAAAGTAAAGTCCTCCGGCGCATCGGTCGTTACTGCATGGATTTTATACGGTTTTTACTAATAGATAGTAATAGGTTTTCGTATATATAATTTGTTAAGTATATTGTCTAAAATATAACGATATTTGTTGAAGACGTCGGCAAAATATTTTGGTGTACATCATCTCAGAGTAACATAGGCTATTTTATACTTGCCGTAAAGAACCCTTGCGAAGAAGATGATAAAATAGACACGATAATTATCATTGTCTAACATTATAGATATAAATACATTACTACTGGCATGAAAGTTTGCAGTTTGAAGGCAACAAATACGTTTCTAGAAGCCATTATTTGCTTTACGCTCGGCTGAACTTCACTACGCTAGGTAGCGAAGCGAGTAAACGTTTTATAGATTATACAAGATCTATATATGTAAAGTAATTTTGTACAGTATAACGATTTCTTAAAGAGAGGATCAAAATCGATTTTATGAATCCAAACTACAAAGTAAAACACGCAGTGAACACAACTAATCTATATTACTCGTATCATTATAAAGTTGTAGAATTTGTTGGTTTGGTTAAAAACCCATTTATCGAGGAAGGCTATACATATGTATACAATTTATATATATCACGTGATATATATAGCGTGATATTATATATCACGCTACGGCCAATAAGGGGATTAAGGAAAATTGTTGCAGAAACGGAAAACTACTCCATTTGAGACTACCTACGTGAAGTTACGAGGGTTAGCAAGTGATAAATATAGGGAACGCTTACGAAACTTATTCTTGTATTAAACTAACTGCAAATTCAATAAAAACGTTATAGAAGCAGGTACTTTATTATTCATAGAGTGCCATACGTACGTGTGGTTGATAATTATGAGCGAGTCATAAATAATAGCGCTCATTGTCATACATATATGCCCACCCTTTATGGCAAACAAGCGACTCCTGCGCAACGCCACGCAAATTGTTTCATTATGGTTGGAAATGATGACGCTTCATAATGAACTCATTGTTCGAGTAGCACACAAATCGATTATTTTGAATAGTAAAGCCGACCTATTTGGCTTTATCATCCGGGCAAGGATGTAGATGTATTGAAGGTTGAACGTTAAGAACTTTTATAGTCCCTAACATTCAAGAAATATCTAGTTTTCGCTCACAAAATCCGTCAAGGGCATCAGCAATGTTTAGACTGTGTTAAAAGACTACTTTACTTATCATTTGTTGCGGGGACTTCACAAATATACATGAAAAGTACATTCTTATTCAATTCTACATATAACACAGTTGTAAAAAACTCCTGCACTGTAAGCAACAATTTTTTTCTCGTGACAACGTAGTGTTGGAAAAGAAACATCTAACTGAAATAGATATAAACATCTCTACAGTCTTATGACAGAGTAGACAGCGTAACAGCATAAAGGCATTAAAAAAAATGTCCAATTGGTATCCCCGCATATACAAGTCAAGTATAAGAACTGCACCTGGTTCTGAATAGCTCAATCACCAAGATACGCTACTTAGAAAAAAATCTCGTATGCTCTTCTTAGTAATACATTTAAATAAATCTACATACAAACATACCTGTTATCACAAGTAATATTTATGATTGAGACACATTTGTAGTTATATCACACACAAATACACATATGACATAATGGACATATTAGGACATAATGTAATAAATCGAAGACGTACCTAACGAGTACAATGGTATAATAATATCACCAGCAAGCATACATATACATATCGTAAGAAGTCGACATTTACGTTGGTCACGTAAGACAATGAAGAAAATTCGTCTAAATTCGGTATATATCTTGGTCTTCCTCCCTATTGAAGTGTGGCTTATCAATCTGTCAAAATCATCACAGGATACTACAGTTTTTATACTCATTTTCTATATATATATATATATATTACTTATTTTCTAATAGTGGTCACACAGTGGTCGACATTCGACGATAATTTATTTATTTTAGCTGTCTGTACTCCTCCTCCATAAAAACTAAGTGTGCCAAATTACATACACCTGCGTTCGCGTAATTTTCGTAAATACTTATAAATACGAAAGTAACCCGTCTGTCTGTCCTGATTTCACAGCCAAACCGCTGCGCCGATTTCAATTAAATTTGGTTTGGTGATACTTTGATTCTTGAGGAAGGACATAGGCTACTTTTTACTGCGATAACCGACAAAACCGCGCGCATAAGCTAGTTTTATACGAGCCTGCCAGAGTAACTCTGCTCTGCCGGAAGGAATGCAGCCAATGCAGCGTGATGATCGTCCTATCGAGATGCTTCTGTATCATTGTGCCATTATCATTAAAGTTATCTCTAAACATTACTTATACTATGGCTTCCATCTTGCTTATACTGGCATGACTTTAATACCAATGGCATGCAACTAAATATGTAAAGGCATTATTAGATCACGATATTTTAAAATGCCGCCCCAGCATCTGGAATAAGCCATGACAATGTGTGATATTCTAATCGATCACTCTATACGGTAAACAGTTTACCTCACGTTTCATCATTTTAATGAGAGCAGATGTCAATGAACGGTATGCATGCAAGCGTTTTGCAATTTTATTCGTCAGTAGGTGGATGGAAAATTGTGTACTCGTTTGCCAGCTATTGTATACGGCAAAAAGTAAGATAACGATGGGGATAACATAATATAAATTAGAGTGTGTATTAAAACTTACAAAGGATGGCCTACAAGTAATACTATTTTAGGCAAAAAGCAGAAACTTGTTTGCAAACAATTTGTATTCCCAGAGACCTCCTTCGTAAGATATACCAGTCCCTTGTAATCTATATACGCTGGTCCGATTTCAAAAATTATTTCAGTGTTGGATAGTCCATTTATCGAGGAAGGCTATAAGCTATATATCATCACGCTAATACTAATAGGAGCGGAGCACCAACGAAGAATGTTTCAAAAACGGGAAAAATATCACGCTACGGGCAATAAAAGACGCAAACGAAATTGCGTGGGTCAGCTAGTAGACTATAAACTTCATGCAAAAGAAAACACTTAGTTTCAGACAATTTAGTTTTAATTCCAAAATGACATATAGAACAGTGGGTGATTCCACGTGATAAACGTAACGTAATGTGATATTCTGCTTCAGCAACATAATTTACTTTTAATAAGTTGTAGTACAATTAAAAATATAGTAAACGATAAACATTATCACTATTCACTACGTATTTTATGAATATCATTAAACAAATTATCTTATTGACAATGTGCCCGCACTAGACAGCATTTAGCTCTCCTTCATCGTTTACCATGAACATTTCGCCGTTTTCTATTCAACTCTGTTCCCTATTTCAAACGATTTCATGGCAAATCGATATGCAAAGAGCTTTTACAATTCTCGGCCATTGATTCATGAACAGACATTCAGTCTCGAAGCGTTTCATTCGCAGACGAAATGGGAGCAAGTGGCATGTCCTGTCTGCATTGCACTGGCTATTGTCAGACGCCAGCTCACTCGTGTATTTATCTACTTATGACTCCAAGTTAGAAGGAACTTGTGTTTTAAACGGTGAGGAGTTGAATGTACCGGTGTATAATTTTTTTTCTACCTTGGACACATGACTAATAGGTACAATGGAAACGTTATTCTAAATGCAAGATATACGAAAGGAAAACGAAGCTGTACTCGTATATTGAAGCGGAGTTACAAATTGTCATAATGTTATGTGTGTGCTTCTCCTTTCAAACAGTTTTAATGCTTTACTAAGTTATTACAATGATGAATTATAACTATACGATCATTTTCGTCGTATCGATTGTAGGAACTCACATTTATATTTAATAAATTACAACAAAAACGAACGAACGAAAAAAATTCTCGGCAATTTAACCTGACAAGGTGAATCAGTTCTAGTATTTATTTTTTGTTTCATTGAACCTTACGTTGCATAAGAACAAAGACGAACTAAACAAATAAAACTTAGATATGTGTCAAAACAAACTTGACTTACAGTTATTATATCTTATTTTTTTATGGTATAAAGGACAAACCCGTCTCAGACCATCGTGGGCATAAATCTCATTTGTATCGAAAGACTAATATCCAGCAATATACAAGGCTGTCAACGATGAAAGGACTAACGGCCAGATAGGTCACCTGACAGAAAATGTCTACCGCCACCCATACACATTTCAATCTACAGAGCAAGAAGTGCGTAGGCTATACATAAGTTATTACACCACAACCCTTAGGAGTTGAACAATGTAAACAACTGTAAACATAATCGAAATTGTCGGAAAAGGCTAGTTAACCAGTAGTAATACTATCAAAATGAAGCTATTTTTAATTACAGGAATAATTTTAGCATCCTTTTTAAAGGTTTTTTACCATGTAAACTTTATTTTCCAATAATGATTTTGGGCCATTTCGGTCTCGGATACTTACAACCAAATCTCCAACGATGAGTTAGTTTTTAGTCTTTTTAACATCAAATGGTTGCGTTGCATTTGTTCAATGTCAGAAAACAGAGATAATATGTAAATGAAACAAGTGATATGTGTGGTCAATGTGGGATAAGGTAATTTAATTATTATGAAGACATTCTACACTGACGATCGTGTTACAGCCAGCATTCCGTGACTCACGCACAGAGCATACCGGTTTTTCTATGCATCATACATCATATACACAGTCGTCTGATCCTAAACTAGAAAGAGCCTGTACTACGATAATCAGTCCACTGATAAACATACTGACATGTCACTAAATGCATATTTATTATGGGTAAATTACACCCAAGTTCAGAACAAATGATATTTTTTATCAGAATCGACGACGATCTCTGGCCAAACAATCAGGATTATAATCACTTGATAAACAGATCGGACAGAGTAAGCTGATTATGAAAATTATCAGCCACTAGCACAACTGTCGTATTTTCAATAATTCGAGATTAGTGAAGTAATTATATTCATATGCAAATCTTTATACAAAAGTAGAGATGTATCACTTTGAAAACCATTGAATTTAAATTTTACACTCAATTTTGTTGTTTTGACAAAGCGCGACCATCAAGTAGATAAAGAATTATAATCAACTATCGAAAGAAAATGCTAGCAAAAAAATGCTAAATCAAATTTTGACGTGGCACGCGTGGTTCCACCACGCGGTCCGATACGCCACGTCAAAGTTTGATTGTAATTAAGCACCCCCCATAGGTATGCATATATTATTTACTAAAATTGCTAGTGTGAAAGTAGGTATTAGATTAAAGAAAAGACAAAGCGATCCATATAAACCAGGAGCTATTCCATTTTCGTAGCGGTTTTAAACTTGCAAAGAAATATCAACTTATTTATATATAAGAATGTTGGGTAGGATTTTTGCTTGACTGAGTCCAGTTTGTTTAATATTATTTTCATCAGCTGGAATATTTTATGAGTATTGTTTTTCTATTGTGATGAAACGTTACTAGTATTTTCAATAACTGAACGAACCCATTAAATGCTATAGTTCAATATTTCGACAGCGTCATTCGCATATGTATTTTATTTTACTTTAAAACAAAAGTAAGTATTTAATATACCTACATGGACCTCTCAGGGTCAAAAAGAACCGGTTTTTGTGCTCAAGTGAGCTGGGAAAATATTTAAATGACATTTGTTAGTGTCGAAACAGTTATTCATTGTCGGCAGCAGACAAATGTCCATCAATTAGTGGAAACGGCAAAACTTGAGCATGTGAAGTCATATTTATAAACAGAATAAACGGCGTGGTACATTAACCTTGAGATGGACAAAACGACATCACATAGAATGACGTATGATCTCTCTATTGAATAGGTATATTCTCTAGAAGGCAACACACTGTATTAACACTCGTATTAGAAACTATTTGAAAGTCAACTGGTGATATAAAAAGAGAATTAACAAACCGCGAAAATATGTAAGTTATTAAAAACTGTAGGAGTGTCGGGATGTTCGGAAGTACATAGGTATACATAATTTTGTGGCTCGTTCTACTATTGCTGGTGCCAAAATACACTTTCCTTTTAATAAAACAAGTACGGAAGCTTCCGTCTGCTTATATTCAAAGCAGAATATTTTAATTGTCGGATCGACGTCAGACAATATGTAGACGGTAGCATTTACCACAATTGATGTATGTATGATTGTGGCAATGACAGAGTTAATTTGATGCAACTGCCATTTGCATACAGACCACGTACAACAAAAAATATCAAATCTGCTATTGGTGTTACTAGCCTGAAATCTTCAGAAATGTGAATTGTTCAGCAATTATTTAAATTATGGCAATCAAGTTTAAATAAAAAAATAATTATACACAAACTTACACATCAGACGTAGAATATCTTCCGCGACCCATTTTGAAAATAATTTTAAATTTGAATAAAAGAAATCACAAGACGAATCCACTACATCACTCTCATCATCGCACTGTATTTGTACAAATTCGAAATGTTTACACGGACTACAATAAATTTTTATCACTATCTTCAACAGCAAATCTCAGTGCAAACTTGGCAAAGCTGCCGACAAATTACGTCTCATTTCCCTCTCAGCATCGGCATTTTATTAATAGAATCCGGTATCCGCCACACTCCCTATCCCTGAGCTTACACTTCCCGAAGAGCGGTGCATATACAACTAGTCAGCGATTTGTCGCGATTTACTCGTTCGTTACTATTGAGATTTGTACTCAAAAATACGGCTTGTACGATTCAAGTTCGTTCGGAGGCGTTCGGGTGATAATTTGGTCGTTGTTTGGTCGCGTCGTGTCGGGAACTCCGCGCGTCTCCCGGCGCGTGCGCGGACTGCGCGGGGCGGCTACGGCTGGCGGCAGCGCACGCTCTTCGGCCCGTTTTGGTGTGCGCGGGCGAGTTCGCGTCACCGTAGCCAACAACTAAGTGATAACAAAAACTCTACAATTGATACTACTAGTGCGACCACATAGGTGAACCTACGACGCGGTGACGCGACGCGTTCATAACATTTTCGCGCATTGGTTCATCATTTTTTGTTATGTCTCTGTTGGACATGAGCCAACGACGTTGGTAGCATCCAGTCACGTTACTACTGTTGATGAGAAACAAATGGTTTGCTTATTTTTTCAGCTAGCAAACAAGGTCAAAAGTCGGGTAGACTACAATATTTCCAAAAATGCGTGTTCTCTACATGCCGTAGACTACATTCTTTTGAGGCATTTTGAAATTTATGGAAAAATTAAAATGCGTCATCATGCACACTCAAGGTTATTTTATTTTTTGAATCACTTGCGCGGTTGCTAATTAGTGCTTGTGAAGTTTTTAATACGAATGTTTAAAAAATTCCCACGAGGTACAGAGACCTGACAACTTCTGAAATATTTAAGAATGGCAGAGCATTTAAAAACTCCTTTAATATTCTTCACACGTAAAAATGTAGAGTAATGCAAAATAAGATGATGGAAAGAGACTCACCTATTGTGAAGGTCAGCGGGCTTGGCCATGGTGAACTCCTTAGCGTGCACATTCAGCTTGTTGGTAGAAGATGGTGTAGAGGCCGTAGTCGACGCACTGTTCGTTGTAGCCGTACCGGATACCGCCGTGGTCGCCACGCCGTCTGTGCGGACACCTGGTGGTCAACGGTAGTCGTCAAGAGAAGAGGGAGACAGGACAGATGCTGTGTGTAAGGTTTAGTGGAAGATAGTCAATGTACTGCTGACTTATGTGATCAAGAAACATGTTAAATGCCGTGTCTCATTATGCTTTGATGTTGAATGTTTGAGAGATAGACTTTATGCGAATAAAGTTTTATGTAAAGTACCAGCATATATTAAGAATTTTCTTGGAGAGTATGAAATAAGTGTAAAACATACAAAAAAATCTTGAAGGAACGTCTGCTAAAATATGAGAATAAATGAAACAAATATGAAAGAAAAACAGTTAATTACTTCAAATCGAGAACGTCTTGATATAACGAATAACTAACCATAAGAACATCTTCTTCAAGTTATGATGCCTAAACAAACTTCCCAGAATTTGATGAACAAAAAATTTGTATGTTAGTTTGCTGCAATAATAATGACGAACTTTGGTTTGGTAAATATATGACAATTAATTTAAACTACTGCAATCCGCCCATATAATTGGTTGAACTAAGCCACTTTATACCAGTAGGTAGGTGCACGCTTCTTTTGAAGAGTATATATCCCATCCAGTCTATTTTTAGGGACGGATCTGTTGATACCATTGCTCTATATTGCGACACGGCTTCGTCGATGCCGTAATGCGTATATTAAATGTGTTCTACTTTTTATCCTATACGTGGTACATATTTTTGAGTACGTGTATGTACTTCTTTTCTATGCTTTTTTTAGACGTTTACTTATTTTTATTTAAATCTGTCCGTGACAACGAGCGTTCAAAACGTCGAGAAATATACCTTCTATTTCTCGAATTTTCGAACGCTTTTATGTGTAAAAGTCTAGAAAATGTCTATAAAACAATTATTATACACATTGTTATACACTAACACTAAGAAGTCAATGGAAGAAAGTAATTATAGAAAGAATCTGGTTACTCAGAATGATGAACTACATATTGTGTTTTCATATTAGAAGCATAAACCGAAATCTACTTGGGAATGTGAAAAGTAATAGGTATTCTTAAATTCAATGTCTATAATATATTAACTAGCTGACACGAGCATCTTTTTTTAAGGCAAAGGTGGTTTTGCCATAAAAAAAATAGGGGTGGGTTACCCTTTTCTTTTAGGGGTATGAAAAATAGACGTTGGCTGATTCTCAGACCTGCCCGATATGCTTACAAAATTTCATGAAAATCAGTCCAGCCGTTTCGGAAGAGAATGGTATCTAACATTGGGACACGAGAATTTATTATTTACAGTTTTCAAATTGGTAAGTTTTCTTTAGATTACGGCAATGATTGGTTAAATAAGGATGGATGGCCTTACAACATTTAAGAGATTCAAGTCCTAATTTGGACCTTTCGAAACCTGGTAGACGTGGGGACTTTTATATTAATTAATCAGAAAATAAGTCGAAGTTTATAAATTGATAACTAACGTGTCCGTTGTTAATGATAACTACAACTTATCTATCAATTTAGCAACTTTTTGATTAAACTCGAGAAAACAACGATTAATATTAGCAGTATACAAATGAAATCTAAATCGTGTGGTCTCATTGGGTAACCTAGAACATAGCGCGGTGCACGCAAGCCGTTATGCACCAATGAGCAAGAAGCAAAACTTTCATCCAAGATTTACAGTCTAACACACAACAGATATAGGTTTTATAGATTTAGACCAAACACAACTGTAATATAAAGAGTACAGTGGGTTGATACAAATTAGTACAGAGTAAGAACTTTATAGTTTTTTACATGTACTTGAAATCCGACTAATATTATAAACGTGAAAGTTTGTTAGTATGTAAGTGAGTCTTTGTTTCTCTTTCACGTAAAAACTACTGAATGGATTTTGATGAAACTTTAAAATAATATAGCTTATACATCAGAATAACACATAGGCTATCTACACTAATATTATAAAGAGGAAAGATTTGTATTTTTGTATGTAACGAATAAACTCAAAAAGTACTGGACCGATTTTAAAAATTCTTTCACCATTCGAAAGCTACATTATCCACGAGTAACATAGGCTATATTTTATTTTGGAAAAAAAATAGGGTTCCGTAAGATATTTGCGTTTTTCAAGAAACAAGGTGTAAAAAATCAACCAGAAAAGTTACTTATTTTACGATTTACAATAATATAGCTTATACATCAGAATAACACGTAGGCTATAATTTATAAAGATACTAGCTTCGCCTCGCGACGTTGCCTGTAATTATTGTCGTACCGCGGGTAGCACCGCAGGTTTCAGCTAGTCATTTATAAAGATAATAGCTTCGCCTAGCGGTGCGGTTATTGTGGTACCGCGGGGTTCAGCTAGTACATACATACGAGTATGTCTAAAGAGACTCTGTAAAAACTTTATATTAAATGTTCTTTGGGGCGCGAGTTAACTATCTTGAAGCCATCCAGAGAAACCGCATAGTTCAATTCATGTCCAGAATTGACCGGTGTAAGATTGCCATCATTAGAAGTCTGTCAGATAGGAATATTACGTCCTGTATGTACAAACACTGGTTAAAAGGGGGAGCCCAATATTATTTTATCTTTTTTTATTATTATATATTATTATTTATTATAATTATACACCTTTTTGTTTGTTTTATTTGTATTTTTTTTTCTCTATCTCATAATTAAATTAAGCTATGAATCTTATGTTCGAAATAAACCATTATTATTATTACTAAAATTTATATAGAATTTGTTACCATTAATGCTATGCTTATGTACTCCTTCCTTAAAGGCCGGCAACGCACTTGTAACGCCTATGGTGTTGTGGGTGTCCATGGGCGGCGGTAATCGCTTACCATCAGGCGATAAGTCTGCTCGTTTGCCCCCTATATAATAAAAAAAATAAAATCGGTTCAGTAATTTCGACGATACGGTGGAACATATAAACATACAGACTGCCAAAAATATCACCCTTTTGGTTTTGTAGTAGTCGGCTAATTAATATAAATAGAGAAAAGTTTTTTTATGAATGTAAACAACAGTGATTTAAAGTTATAATAAGTCATTACTATTTTATTTAATTTGGCCAGACATTATGAAAAAAGTACGTAAATCCTTCGAGTATAAAATTATATGTATAAATACTTTAAGAGAAGTTCTACACTTCATGGACACGCTCATTAATAAATCATAAGTTATGACTAACAGAATATTTTAGAAAACCGATTTATTTCTCATACAATAGGTACTCACTTATATATAAATAATAATATTCCGGACATTTAACACACAACGCCATCTAGTCCCAAGCTAAGCAGAGCTTGTGTTATGGGTACTAGACAGCTGAAATAAACACATATATACATATTTGTTAGATCATACAAATATTTGGTTCGATCCGGGAATCGAACCCGAGACCTCAAGAACAGCAGTCGCATACGCTACCACAGCGCCACAGAGGCAGTCAAATGACTGCATGATGATGATGAAAAATATGTGATATATTCATACATTTTTCATCAACATTATAAAAAAAATATTATAAATATTTCTATATGGGCTTATGATTTACGGACCACATGCAAAACTACTATATGAAAAAATATATTTTTTTCTTAATATACTTATGTTTTGATGAAAACACGGGTACGATGGCAAGAACTGTTGCATAAAGCCTATGAAGACATTAAACAGTAAAATATCGCAAAACAGGATTTAACTGTTCTATACAAGGCCAATATTAAGAAGGGTATATTAATTATAAGCTGCAACCGTTTGTCTTTTAAATAAACACGGTAAAAACATTACGAAGAAAAAAAAATTTTTTACACATCTGTCAACGCCGCAGTTTGATCCCAAACTAAGCGGAGTCGGTGCTATGGTAACCAGCCGGCTGATTGATGATGGCCGGATAAACAAACCTATCTAGAAATTTGGCACTACTTACCTAATCGACTTTAATACGAGCGAAGCCGTGACGCAGATTTATTTTAGAAAATCACCATTTTTTGTATAATAAAAAGTTTATCAGGTGAAAGCCCAACTGGAAGTCATATAAAAGATGCTACGGTAGAAGGAAGACAGACTCGAATGTGACAACGAAGCAAAATGACACTCCAGTTTTGCCAACTTTTGTAAGTTATTTTGCTTTGTTTCAGCAACCGAGATAGTGGAAACCATCACTAATTTTAAAGGTTAAGGTAGTGATTTAGACAGACCAAGAGTTTTAAATGTATTTGTGTACCACGTATTCTATTTCACTACCAATTTATATTAACAGAAAATATCACTTTTGTTATTTAGAGTCAAACTGACATTAAACAAAATATCTATCAAAATCTCGAACTTTTTTCCAAGCGTTGGACTAATTAGTTCGTTGGCAATAGCTACGGTTTTCCTTACTGAAAAAACAAACCCGAGGCATCTGGAGATACTTGTGGAGAAGTCACAGCCACCGACACGGAGGGCGGAGTGACGGACACAGGAGAAACTGATACTGGTAACACTTGAGCCACTGAGGCAACAGCGACAGGTGTAACTGCCGCAACCGGAGACACTGCTACCGGCTGGGACAGTGATTGTTTCACGATACACCGAGACATAATAATGTATCACTTTTATCTTTTATCATAACAGAAAACCACATAAACATTCGCTTGACAAACGCGCTCCGTCGCTACAAACATCAGACTGTCGACGCGTTCCAAATATGATGTTTTGTTTATTTTTAATTTTGGCGCCAGTTTTACGCAGAAACTAGCGGCCAAATGTTTACATTCGGCCAGTGACAAATCGAATACCGTATTGATTATTCAAATCGATGGGTAATTATGTCATTATAATTAATGAAATACCTAAATATACTAATCAAATTCATCTTTGTCATGCAAAAAGGAAAGTTTTTAATGATAAATATTAAAAATAAAGAAAAAGTAACTGGACTTAGTGCGACAACACTAATTATAAATAAGATAAATAAAAAACAGCAGTGCATAATTAGAAACTTGATGCGCTGCTTTTACTGCATAATAACTTATGTTTAATTAACAGCGTAGTTTAAAATAAATACTCAATGTTGAAAGGCAAGTATGGAAGTATAGATACATACGGTACATTAATTTATCCAACAGTACAACATTACACAATAGAGCATTCATAATTTGATAAGAAATATTTGTAGTAGAACAAGAGATTCATGAAATATTAACTCTGATCCTCCACGATGTATGTTCCCGAAAGCGAGATAGGTATTAGAATAATAGATATGTTACAAATACAGAACAAAACAGAAATGTAAGGAGATATAGTTTCCTATTTTATACCAGAAAACAGTTCCGTGCAATCAAGAAAATGAAGTTATACTTGGTTTAAATATGGTAAAAATTAAGAAAACAATACTTACCAGGGGGCCTGTAAATTTCTAAAGTTGGCTTTCCCTTAGTATTCATCAGGATCATACTCCTCCTTTTGCCATTAGTGGGAAACTGAAAATAGGATAGAATGTTACTGATTACGCTTTAAATTCCCGAAACTTTCTCCCGCGCCTAGCAAAACTGTGGAATGAGCTGTCGCCTGCGGTGTTCCCGGACCAATACGACCTTCAAACCTTCAAGAAAAGAGCGTACTCCTTCTTAAAAGGCCGGCAACGCACTTGTAACGCCTCTGGTGTTGTGGGTGTCCATGGGTGGCGGTAGTCGCTTACCATCAGGCGATACGTCTGCTCGTTTGCCCCTATAGAATAAAAAAAAATGTTACATTACACGATTACGCATCAGTGCTGTTATTTGAGATTTATTCACGCCTCACAAAATAATATTTTTTTATTATCATCGATAAATTTAAACATAGGTATATTATTTCTGATGAATGAGTAACTGTTTACGTTAGTGTGAGTTTTAGCAAAAAAAAACTTTATTACTCTTTCCGACTTTAATATTGCGTTTACATTTTTCTTTTAAGCTGTTTTCAATGGCAGCCAATTCGTTTTATCGGCCAGCATTGGAGTAATTCATACGACTTTTAAAGTTTACGAAGCTTTGAACGAGTTAAAATATATGAAGTAAATCTAATCGCAGCTCGTCGAAAGTTGATTTCAGATTTCTTATATTCGATTTAAGAATAATCGATTACGAAACAAATGTAAAGGCTATCGAGTGCAGCAGACAGGCCGTAGGCGTAAGGCTATAACTATCTGAGATCGCGCCTACGATTCTTCAAGAAATCCTTTACAAGGTCTGAATATAAATAAACATGTTTATAACCCAGATAACAAATCATTACCGACAAGGCATTGCTCTGCAATCTATCTACAAACGTCTAAATTAATTCCACATTACTTTTGTCTATAAGAGAAAGTTTTCTTTAAATGTGGAGTCCCCACGGATTGTGAACCTGACGTGACTTAAAGGTAAAGGTTATAGAACCCAGTAAACTCACACAGCATTCCATCATCGGGTCTCATTAATTTAGGTTTACCCTAGATCAGTGTATACTGATCCAATGAATGTATCCGTTTTGTAACCTGGCAGACAGTCGAACCCCGATGATCACGACCGTGAAGGTTCCCCATATAAGATCAAGATGGTATATAGTTTTTTTTGGGTGATGCGGAGGAAAAAGTTTCATATATAGTCAAACCTCGTTAATATATAAAAATAAAACCGTAGCCATACACTACCTGGTGATGCATATTGTGATGAGATTGTGGGCGTATGAAGCTGCGTTCCCTCATGATAACGCCAGGCGATGCGAAGTCTTGCATCCTGTAACTCCTTTGGAGCTCGTTACCGACACCGATTTGAGTCTGCATCTTGTAGATTGTAAAAATCGATTCCACTGAGTCAAGCCTTATTTTGTATTTTTACTGATGTCCCGCCTCTTTTGACAGTTTTTACTTTTTCAAAGAGCAAATTCACTGTTGTTCTCTTTGGTTATTAGAATGCACTTGACCATTTAATAGTTTTAAATAGATACGCACTTAGGACGCTTTCAATAGTATTAGTTTATTTTCTAAACATAACAAAACTGAATATTAGCTACAACAATAAATACACTAGATCAATGACTAGTAAGATAGTAATTTACGCAATGTCACACAATTTTTTAAATATTTTTTTATGCTATATACAATTATAAAATACAAAAATCTATGTTAAAACGGGCAATACACGTTAAAAATGCTATTTTTAAACAGCAAAGCAATTAAAATAGTGTAATAATAATTATAATAATCACAAAATTGATATTGTGACGTCACGTTAGAGATCACGTTTTGTTTCTCCTTTTTTATATATGCATATATAAAATGTAAGTATATGACAACCCTCTGTCGTGGCCACAGATAGAGGGTGTTCTATCGAGATTTTTTTTCGTTTTGTATTTGTAATACGACTAATATACAAGAGCAGTGCAGGTATGGATTGGTGCCTGACAGTGACCGAGCGATTTTTACAATATTTCGAGGAGCCGAGAAGATACCACTTCAGCTCCAAACTCGATTCGTTTCGTCGAAGGGGTTTGTAACCCCAAATCTGTAACAAAAAGAAAACAATATGATAAACCATCTTCTCGTGTAGATACATAAGAAGACAGAAAAATAGTAGAGCCACGCTGATATCAGCACTTTATAATACACTAGCTGACCCCCGCAACCTCGTTTGCGTCTTATATAGCCCGTAGCATGAAAATTTTCGCAAAATAAGTAACTTTTCTAGTTGATTTTTACACCTTGTGTCCGAAAAACCCAAATATCTTACGGAACCCTATTTTTTCCCAAAATAAAATATAGCCTATGTTACTCGTGGATAATGTAGCTTTCGAATGGTGAAAGAATTTTTAAAATCGGTCCAGTAGTTTTTGAGTTTATTCGTTACATACAAAAATGCAAATCTTTCCTCTTTATAATATTAGTGTAGATTGCAGTTCATCGAATTTTCCTTTTTTTTTTATAATCTTTTAATCAAGCTTTTATTAAAAAGTAATATGTTAGCCCCATCGTGGCGTGGTGGAGACAGAGGAAGTCGATGTTGTGCAAATATCTCAAATAGGTCTAACGCCGCATTTGTATTAGGATTACTTAAGAAAGTGATGAAAAGTCCTACATCGTACTCATTAAAGTTATATCACACATCAACGAGTTCCTTTGACACAATCAACTAGCAAGTGTTGGACATCATCAAGGACTCCGCAAGTTTCACAATTGGGTGTATCAACTTTTCTCATGAGATGTCCAAACTTGCCAGACGGATAGTGGCCTGAACGGAATTTTCCTTACTTCTCACGTTTGCATAAAGGAAAGTTAAAGATTTTGTAGTGGACAAATCCTGGTAATTGTGACAGAGTTGGTAAGTAAATTTTTCATTACAGCATTTTTGACACATCTACTCATGTCGCGACGTAAACACGACGTGATACAGCGTCTCGCGTCACTCCGAGATGTGTACACTTTGCATTGAGAAGAAGAAACATAATGTCTACTTCTATTATCAACGACCTCAATTGATTCACTACTGGACATAAACCTCTCATTGGAAAAGAAGGTTTGGTCAACAGGTTAACCTAGTACGGACATTTCCCGGACCCCTCCCATTTCCCGGACCCCTCCCTTCTCAGGCGCAGAGTTGGCACACCGTGTGGTTTTAGTCGGTTCGATTCCGACACACCGCCCCGCCGCAAACCCCGGCGGGGTGACGGCCCGAGGGGGTTTCCACACGTAAAAAAAAAAAAAAAAAAAGTATGGACATGTGATACGTAGAGCTGAGCAAAATGTAGTTGAGAAAGTTTTAAATATGGAAGTCGACGGATATAAAAGTAGAATACGACCAAAGAAAAAATGGATGGACTGCGTAAAAGATGATATGGCCAGAAAGGGAGTAGGTAGTGAACTGTCGAGTGATAGAGGAATGGAGGGAGAAAACTCATTGCACCGACCCCAAATAAATTTTCGAAAAGGATAGAAAGATGACAATAAGCAATTCGGATAAATGGTTTAAAAGATATCCCGATAAGATTGAACTAAATAAAGCGCCATTAAACGCGAGGGGTAGTCCATGCAATGCCAATGTTAGTATAGATGCGAAAGTAATTAAGTCTATTTGGTATGGTTAGACGGCTGCACCGATTTTAATGAAATTTGCCATGGAGTTACTGATTGTTAAAAAAGGACAAAGGCGGCAATTACCACTATAACTGACGAAAAAGCGGGCGAATCCGCGGGCAATAGCTAGTAACAATATAATAACGAACCCATGATACATTTCTTTGATTTTTATTAACAATTTTTAGTTCTTAACAAGGTCGAACAGTTTCCTTTTAAAGAGTAAACCCATATATGTAAAGTGAGTCAAAATCACACAATACAATAAGTGGTCAATAGGTATGAGTCATCATCAGATTTTTACATACTCCGTATTTGTTATTTTTCATCGATGTTTTTATAACTGAGGGTCATAATGGCCTGCCTAACAAACTTCGAGCCTTAGACGTTATGTGATTCTCCCAGGAATGTGCTGTTTTTGTGCTAAATCGATTTTTAGGATCGTAAAGTTTCGATCTAATCTCTGTATCGCCTCACATTTATTCAAATAGATTGCCAAAGGTTTTTTTTAACGAGGTCACTTCGCGTGTTGGTCAGCAAATCTGTTATTTTTCAATCAAAATATTGTTACGAAGAAAGATTATTCTCCGACAACGATCGAGAGATGACACGCACATAACATACACACAAAGTTCTCGATAATCTCCTGAGGCACGGAATAATGAACCTTACATCGATAAACATAGCGTTGAATATTGATTGATTGTTGCGCGGTAGTTTCCAGCACTGTGCCGCGAACGAGCTTGAATGTACGAGCAGTTACTAGAATATACTAATAATAATAACATGCGGGCCGCAGTTCAGTTCGAGCTACAGCGCGAGAAATATTGGAGTGATTAACCAAGCGAGTAATATTGTGATTTTAAGAGAGTTTTTAATAAAGTCTCTTTTACACGTCAGAAGGTTTATTTCTCCAATTCGTCGAACCCTAACACGTTACAATATTACAATTCTCGCAAATTTTCTGCAGATTAATAACTCTTCGTTAGTCTTCTCGCTTTATTATCATGTTGTCTTTCTCTTCGAGAATGCAATACAATCAAGCGAATATTTATTTAATGACGCAGATTATTTTGAACTTTATCGTTTAGGTTTAAGATTCTGATTCGAATGGCATATTTCACATTGCATTATGTTAATTTATCCTACATAGTATTCTAAATTATGACTCACATTTCAACTTACAGCGCAATTTCAACTTAATAGAGTAATAGATATATGTACCTACAGTAGTTCAAAAATCTTATTTTTTTCTTTATCTGTATTAGCAATGCAAGTAGCTAATTATATTTACTTTTTTAAACTTTGTTTGGTTTCACTTTTATAAAATAGTTTTTTACTATAAATAATTTTAGAGAGAGCAACCTCGGTGATTATTATTGGTGTGATTTGATAATTATGAAGACTTTAGAAGATTTTTAAAGAAATTGAGAGTAAGTTGTCAGTTATCAGCGTTATATTATTGAAAAGGTTTTTAATTTGAGGCTGAAATCATTTATTTGGTCTGCGTTCTGAGGGATCAGACAAAATCTTTCGCTATTCTGTTTCATAGGAAGAAAGGATGACTAGGAGTTTCACAATAGGGTAGAAGTAGCGTTGAGTTAAAAGTATCTTCGAAATAAACATGATAAAATAAAATTCTGTACAAATTTTGTCAAAGGTAACAGTCGCGGACATAAATAAATAACGTTACTTTACATTACACTAGCTGACCCGTTCCCACTTCGTTGGGCATAATGTTAATAATCCTTTTTTAGTACAGAGTGTTGTTTTAATTTCTAACTGCCAAGAATAAGATAGAAAGTAAGAAATGCCAAGATAAGAACCTTTTATTTAAACAATGTCGAAAGTGTACTAATTACGTTTCGAAAAATTCAATTTCGGGGACGTCCGCAGCGTAAGTAGCCGACCACGCGACTGAGCCGCGCGGGTACCTACCTCTCAGATGTAAAAGGCCACGCCTCCTTCTCCCGAAGCGAGCACGAACGCGAACCGAATTAAACCCGAAGCCATCGCGCGCCGTCCAGTTAATAATCCAGGTGAATACAGACCTCTCCTCAGAAAGGAGGTTTGATCTTGATTTTTTTTATAGTATAGCGAGCAAACGAGCAGACGTATCGCCTGATGGTAAACGTTTTCCGCCGCCCATGGCAACGCCAGAGATGTCACAAGTGCGTTGCCGGCCTTTTAGGAAGGAGTAGGTACGCTCTTTTCTTGAAGGTTTAAAGCTCGTATTGGTCCGGGAACACCGCAGGCGACAGCTCATTCCACAGTTTTGCTATGCGTTTCTAACATTATTTTTTTCAATTTCTATCAACCCAGTCATAATTGCAACTACTGGGCTTGTTCAGCGACAAAGTTCATGTTTTAATCACATAGCAACCGGTTTAACTTCCATACGCAGTTAAGCCACATCACAACAATCGCTAAAAAAGGAAACGGACAATTACACGGGCGTATATTTTTTGTGGGCACTACTGTGTGCTTGTTTTGTTCATGTTTTATTATGTCGGAAACAAAATAATAAAAATATCCTTTGTTTGTGCAGTGATATGTAATTCAGGACAAATCTTTTAAACGAACTTTGCAGAGAACATTTTTGAGAACCTATTTATGAAGATTATAAGAAGCTTTAACTAGATATAGGTTATTGAAAATGGTTCTTTTTTTGGATAAAAAAAACATTGATTCTGCATATTAATTAAAGTATTGAATCCCATTGAAAAAATTGAATCTTAAAAAGTAAGTAAGTGACTGATTAAGAGTAAGTGTCACCACATCCGTCCCATCCAGACGGTGGGGAGAGATTGGCTCGACCAGGGAAAGGACAGAGAAGAATGGGGGAGGTTGGAGGAGGCTTATACCCAAGAAGGGATCCATACCCTACACTAGATTAAAATATTACATTGTTTAACTAACACTAGCTAGTAAGTAAATAAAAAAAAAAAAATACTAATATCATTTGAAATGGAATACGGGTTATGGAATAAATGGCTTTATTATTATTATTATTATTATACATCCGTCCCATCGGTGTCGTAAGAGGCGACTAAGGGAGCAAACTACACAGGAAAATCACTTCTAAAGAGAAGAAAATGTTGAAGCCAGAGACAATATATATTTCTTTTATATATTGTCTCTGGTTGAAACTAACCCTATCCCAATCCGTGTAGCCAGAGCGGTATAGTTTTCTGGCAGTAGACTGAGAAAGACTGTTAATGTGATACACTTTAAAAAAAAATCAAATCAGAAATGGATGGTTGACACCTTAGTCAAATTAGTTACTTTTAATCATCTGTCAAAACGATAACTTTGAATAAAAAATGTTCTAAATTCAAAATTTGTGACGTCACTGTTTTACATTACTCAATTGAGCAATATATTTCAATGTTTACTTGATTAAAATTTGTAATAGAAATGAAAAGCTGTAATAATTAAATTTCTCGAGATATTTTGTAACTCTCGTCTTAAGGAAAGAGATATATGTATTTATTTACGATACAGTCAACTACCCCATTGATTATTAGTGATACGCAATTGGCGTATGCCCTTTAAATGATGATTGCAGGCCAAGTCTTGAATCTGGTAACAGATACAAATAAGTCCTTCAAATATTATTCTGAGCATCTATTTATTTCAAAATTATTTAATTCACTTCAGTTTGATTATCGCCGTCTATTGTTAAAAAGTAGTTTATTCAATTATATGCTTTTTTTATTTTATTACACTTAAAACATTTAAATCCTTATCACTATGTACGTTAAGCGTTTCATTTAAATATTTTTGTAATTTAGACAATTGCCAACAATGGATTGTAATAATATTTCTAAAAGAGAACAATGCCAACTTAAAAAAAAATTAACGAATATTCTAGAGACTTTTACTCAAGTCTAACTATAACCTAAAATCTTTATCGTATCGTATATTAATGTATGATCTTCCTTTATTATTCCTAATATTATTTTGGGTCGGCTATTAGTTTAATCGGTTTTACTTGAATATCAGGTTTTCTAAGAAGCGACTGGCATTTGAACTACGCAACCCTGAGGGCGAAAGAAGTGCTGCAAGTTAAAAAAAAAGGTAGGTAGTAATAGAAATTAAATATCTAAGAATTATTACAGTAAAAAAAATACATTATTTTTTTATACACAATGTTAACTACACGGATGGTGTAGTAGTTTTAGCTGTGGCCTCGCCATTTTTTGTTGACACATAATTTATTTCAAACGCGTGAGTTCTCGTTGAAAAGAAAATGTACATTTCGTCAATTAAATCTGTATATTGTGTATACACAGATAGTAGAATTCGTATGTTCCATAAAAAAACACATATAAAGCATCCAATCTCAAAGCGTTCCACGTTTCTCATCACCGAGCACAATATAACGATATAACGATATATACGAACGATAACGTAGATAGTATGAACAATAGATGACTCAGCAGCTTCACACTAGCATAGCATAATTATCCCACTTACATTCCCACTACTGTGGTTATTATTATTACTGTACCGAAAAGTGATTGTTCTCGAAAATAGACTTTGTAGTCTCGATAAGTCAAAGGAAAACATGTAATATATTCTGTAATTTCAAAACGAAAGGGCTGACTCGACCGGGCTGGTACTACCCTCTCATAGAAGACCAATCTAACATGACAGTTCTATGGTTACATTGTCTGCATTTACAATGAGCATCTTTACTCTTGCTTTCGTTCAGGCAAAGTTAAGTCACTAATAATTATAAAAAAAGAAACGAGCAATTGGAACATCGATTTCTGGATCACACAAAGTATTGTCCTATTTGGAATTCGCACCCACAACACGCAGCGCAATAGAAAGCGGCATTACGACTGCTTAAGCCGCTATCCGTCATCCATTTGTAGATCGCAGAAAGTGTTGTCCCGTGCACTTGAAACTATTTAACCGACTTCAATAAAGGAGGAAGTTCTCAATTCGACTCTATTTTTTAAGTCCGCTCGGTTGCTTTGAACTTGAAAAAAAATCAGTTGCATCCACAATTCTTCTCGGTTGCCATGGACGCCATGGTGCTACCATGTTTATACATAAAAAATGATTTGGAAAATTCAATTCCTCAATTAACGTAATTCATGTAATCCTAATAATCTTGCAGAACTGTGATTATAATGAAAATCAATGGAGGACAGGGACTTATCTCACCTAATATATAAATGAAGAGTTTGTTTGCTGGAACACGCTAATCTCAGAGATTACAGGTCAAATTTTACGGTAGCCGATAGGAGCGGAGCACCAATAAAGAATATTACGAAAACGGGGGAAAATTATTACGCTACAGGCAATAGGAGACGTAAACGAGGTGCATGCCACCTAGTAGTGTTTGGTTACGAAGAAAGATTATTCGTGAACATCGATCGAAATTGTTCTAGGTTATTCGCGAACAACGATCGAGAAAGTTGATTTTTGAGGCACGGAATAACGAACCTTATATCGATGAGACATAGTTTTTAATATCGATTGTTTGTTTTGCAATTGTTTACAACAAGCTCAACGGCAGGCGTATCTTTGGTACGGGGAACGCCCTCGTATGTTCGAGACGCTTCTCGAAAGTGCTAGTAAAATGTAAAAATAAATATTATATAATAAAAACAAACACTCGCGGGCCGCAGTCAGTTCAGTTTGAGCTACAGTGTGATAAACATCGAAGTAATACCAGTGATCAATCTAGCTACCTCGGTGATGTTGTGATTGTAAGGAGTGGTTAATGAAGTCTCTTTTCTACATCAGAAGGTTTATTTCCCAAACCCATCGAAGCCTAACACGTAACAATATATTTTCGATTTTGTTGTTGACTAAAATAAAACAAAACCTAGTCAAAAGTTTAAAACTAGGTATATATAACTAGATATCATACTAGTTCAATATGACTAGAGCATATCGTCAGTTTGGCATTCACACACATCACACGTTGAACATCATAATTTTAGTAAATATATTTCTGATTTTCAAATAATTG
Organism: Spilarctia lutea; assembly: GCA_916048165.1. NCBI lineage: Eukaryota > Metazoa > Arthropoda > Insecta > Lepidoptera > Erebidae > Spilarctia > Spilarctia lutea. Next base: position 3,141,168 of record OU696480.1, read on the forward strand.
TTTGACTTTCAGTACTCGACATGGACTGAAAATGCTGTTTAATTGACTTTCGAACCAAGTATCTTTTCTCTTCTCTCACAGCATTTGAGAAAAGGCGGGAAAAAGATCTAAGCGACATGTCAAAATATGACAGCTGTAGTTAAAACTTTTTTAGTTTAACAGACATTAACACATTAATAAACGCTGAAAGATTATTATCATTTTATATTATAAACTAAATGGAATACAAAAATAAAAGTTATTTGTATGTACCTAATGGTGGTGACTCACCGCTCTCTCGTTTGCCGTCTGTCGTTTCGTCCTCTGCACTAGAGACTCGTTCACTTTACTCGTATTCAATTCACTGCAACAATATGAAAGTTTTGTTAGTATTATTTAATAAGCCATTAATTAAATCTCATTTATTATAATATGTACGTACAATTGTACAATAATTGGTAAAGAATGTGTCAGTTTTCGGAGTTAATAAATAATTCGTAAACTAAAGAGTGTTATAATGCGGGTAGAATAAATTACGTTTTCGTCATTGTGATTAGGTATTTACTTTTTTTATTTATAAACTGTTTTTTTTACTGTATGAGTTTATGTACGTTTTAAAACGTGACGATTCATGCAATCATCAACAGGTAAGACCATTGTAAAAAGTGAAATCTAGAAAAAATATTGTCAATCTAAAACTTTACAATTCTAGACAGCATAATGTTTTATGAAAGTAATTTGAACGTCTCAAAAACAAGTTTTTAATTAGAGTAGGTAGTCATATCCTTAAAAATAACATGCATTTCTAGTCACTGGCCATCACGTTCCTTAAATATTAAAAGTAAAGAGGCGTTCGAAATTTTAACAGAACACAATGAAGCAATAAACCCAAACCTCGTTCAGTTTCAAAAATGCTACTGAACTAAAAATGTAAGCGAAGCGCATGAGATCATCTGATGTTTACTTGACTCTACGCACACATGTTTACGTCATATACAGATATCAAAAGATATTAATTCGACTTTGAGGCATTAAAATTTTAACTTTATTTATCTCTTGTGAAAATTTAACTTTGGTCACACAGTTTATGGCTTACGATGTTATTGTATGGATGGTATCCTGTGCACACACTGCTATGTCTTTAAAGGTTTTAGGTCACCGCGCACGAGCCGCTTTTGTTTTGTCGCCATATTGATTATATCGTTGATCGATGGAATTAATCGAGTTTGAATACAATGAGACAGTATGTATGCTCAGTAGCTAGCCATGACAGTTTAAGAATGATTTATAAGTTGCGTAAAATTTTGGCTAATAACAATATACATACTCTGCAAATATTTTCAGATAAAATGTTCATCTAAATGTAAAAGTGAGCTTATCACAATAAGATATTAGTTATATGTTATGTATATATGTATATGTGTGTGTATTCACTAAGACTGTATGTAGTTAATTATCAATTTTACAATGTTCCTAGCCGGGACTGAGATATATAAAACACGCAGTGATTTTAAACTTGGAAATACATTTAATATTTAAAAAGGTAATAAAATAAATCTACCCACGTTGGTACGGCGCAAGGCAACTGGTGTTGCCCAGCCTTACAATCGGGTGGCCAACCGACAAGCTTACCTCAGCTAAACACTGTGTGCCCACAAGCTGAATAACCCTGTTTCTGTTTAAAGCCTAGCCAGTTCCTCTCAGTACCATCTTTTCTTTTCTACGTCTTGTCGCTTGTAGTTCTGGTCTACTAGTAGACAACGTCACTTTTGATCCCAACAACTGTTTTCATTTTTCACTCGAGTTGGCAATGACCTTGCTTGTGTCGAGTAAAATACGTGATATTTCAAACTTTTCATCACCATCACGTCGACTTTTCCTTAGAATGGACGCTTTGGTTACTTTACCACATTGACCAGACGGGTTTTCATACAGTTTGAACACATCACTAAGTGTAACCCTTTTCACAAGATAATGTTGTTATTAAATAATTATATATACAGCGCCATCGTCTTACGCGACAGAAATTTCATCCCCATCTAGTCTAGATCGTTGGCAGTCCACGACTATGCGATTTTCCCAAAACTTTCTGCCACTCACAACAAAACTGTGGAATGAGTTTTTGCCTGCGGAGTTCCCGGACCAATACGACCTTCTGGCGATAAGTCTGCTCGTTTGCCCAATAAATAATAAAAAAAAAATAAGAATGAAGAAAATGTTTTTAATATGTTCCTTTTAAACTTAATTTCAGGAGTTTAAAGTTTAATTTAGTGTCAGTGATATTTTTAACGTAATTATTAAGGTTACACAATCTAATAATTATTTTTTTTATAAACTCGCTTACCAATTATTAATTATTATTAATATAGAAGTGTGTCGATTGCAAAACTATATAACGCAATATTGTGATTAATCACAATTAGGTGCATTGTATTTCTTTATAATTAGAATAGTCAAGTATATGTGTGATTAATTTGTAACACAATGAATAATTTTCAGCACAGGTCTTTCTTGAATATACTTCTCTGCAAAATTTGTTTTACTTAATAGACTGCCATCTTTGTCTACCGTATATGACTGCCGATGAAGAGGTCTTAGCTTCGATTTCAAAGGTGAGCCAAACAGCGTTTCTTACTAAAAGTCTTAATAACAGCCCGGAGTATGGAAGCAGATTTTACGCTGTCGGTCCCGATCGTTACGAGATATTTTTTAGTATGGGTTGCCAAAGTCCTTGTACTTTGCCTGATGGAAAGCATAAACAGAATCCGAGAGGTCTTCTAACGACCTGAAGGTTGCGGAAAACCGTTGGATGCGGGCAGCACAAGCCCGAGCTGTTGTGATGACCCTGGTAGAAGCGTATGTGTAGTAGTGTACGTTTTTCGTCCAAGATTACTATGAAGAGACAACTGCCATCTATAAGAAGTTTAAAGTCGCAAGTATATCGACTGCCTCGGTGGCGCAGTGGTAGTGAATGCGACTGCTGTGCTTGAGGTCTCGGGTTCAAATCCTGGGTCGGATCAAATGTTTGTGTAATTTACAAATATTTGTTTCGGAGTTTGGGTGTTTTCTATGTTTATATTTACAAAAAAAAGTATATACATATGTATTCATATCAGTTGTCGTGTACACATAACACAAGCTCTGCTTTGCTTGGGACTAGATGGCGTTGTGACACTCGGAGTGTTTTCTCCCCTACAACTTTTGTAATGGCGGTTAGGATTCCTTGATTTTTTCCCGCAGGTCGTTCAAGGTATAAACTATATTACTGTAAAGTGTCATATTAATTCGTTCAGTAAAAAAAACTTTCGTATTTCAAATATAAGTACGAGCTCTCATTAACTAAATAAATATAAGTACGAAGTAGAATGAAGCTATTGCCGCTCTTTTAAAATTAAAAAAGAACATCAATGCTAATGGTGGTTCTTTGTATTACTCGGCCGTGGTAAAAACTATGACAGTAGGTATCGCCTTTACGTAATGGTCGTAATAAAACCTGTTTAGTAATATTATCAGCAGTAATTACTCAGTTGGAACTACATATATTTTATTGCTTTTTCTTGGTTTTAAACTTAACATTCAATAATTTAAATTAAAAAAAATACACCGACTTCAATACAACTACGTTACGCTTGAGTGATTTTTGTAATATTTTATCTTCAAACTGTAAAACATTTGCAAAATAGATACATTAATGTGAAAAAGAATTTTCTAGATTAATTTATTAATGATGAAATTAGTAGTATTGTAACCACCTACTCTTTGATTCTGATCTTGCTTTCCATCAGGCAGAGTAAAGACACATTGGTAGGCTCATTATATAAAATTGTAAAATAAAAGAAATACGGAGGTCTGCTGTAGTAATAAACATAAAAAATACATAAATCGAATTTAGAACGTCCTTCTGTCTATGAAGACGTTTAAAAAATATACTTTTTTTACAATTAGTCGGCAAAAGCGTCAGTTGTCCGAGGCCAATTTAATTTCTTCCCTAGCTACAGTATATTATTTAGTTCTATTAAGTAGGTATTATTAGTCGTTAAAATATTATTTGCCTAGTTACTATTATATATATGAAATCGAATATTCTAAGCTAAATTGAATATGTAATAACTGTTAAAAATTAAAACCACAGAACTCACACCTCAGATAATTAAAGAAATACTTTTTTATTGGTCTGAGACTCGCGCAGACAATAGTTACTGTAGTTTATAGATATGAAAACCAAAACTAACTACAGTTTTCAAAACATCCCTAGTGTTCGTAGTCTCAATACTGGTTTGTTTTTGAAACTACGAGTAATTTTCTAAGTACCCACACACAGGTGTAGATTTGTATGGACATAAACTACAAACAAAAAATAAAATGAGTGCAAAGCAACTGTTACCGATTGCAACCGGGCCTGGTTATTAAATTATCCTGACCCACTTGCGCCTTGACAGTAACGTGTCAATATACACTGGTGTTAATAAAAGAAACAAGGTATGTAATTGTGTATTTCTCTATTACGAATACGATTGGAAGACCACAGCAGTAACTTTTACTGCATAAAGGCAGAAATCGGACAGATAAAAGAGTGTATTTTATTCTAATTTCACGAATTTATTTAGGCTATAAAATAAATTAGTAACACTAAATTCAATTTTGTTAAGTATAAGTAACAGTTACAAAGGTATATTTGATACCAAGATAGAAGATTTAACCTTTAGTTTAGTGATCTTCTTAATTGGCGTTAGAGAATAAAATATACGTCTAGAATCTGTTTTTCAATCCCTACCGTTTGGTTTAAATGTTTTTTAGTCTGTTGTAAATTACAGTGTCACTATTTGCTTACACGGAAACAACGTATTTCAATTTTATTATTTGAATTGAAGTAGATGCATCACATCAAAGTATATCGCATGTTATTTAAGTAATAGTATGTAACAAAGAGTCACATCACTAGTTTTAACTCATCTTTAAATTCTGATGTCATCGTGTTTGGGCGTTGTCTTGGTCAGTTTGTTGACGTAATATGTGCACCCAGTTTTTACTTTCGCATTCGCATCTAATATGAATGTGGGCAGACTTCATTCAAGGTATTAAATGTTGAGTCCTATGCATAGACTAACACGGGCCTCCGAATAGCAATAGGAGAAATATAGGAAGGGAGTAGCAATACTATCTTTTTCCTGACAAAACAGTCTGTAATTTTTTGCGCGGGAAAATTTTCACACACATTTTAGACTCGTATAAAAACAATTGCCTGTCACTACGAACTCACACATAACAATTAAAACAATACATTCATAATATCACGCACACATAAATACATTCTGTGTCATAACAGTGCACTGTAATGCGTTGGTCTATTTGAATTTGAATTTATACTTTGACAGAGGGGAACACTCGCGTATGGCTACTCCCAACTGTATTGCTCTATGGTCCTGAGTTATACACGAGTTTCCATTGCCGTTTAGACTTAAAATGTCTGAGATAACTGTGATAATAAATCATATAAAATTCTGTTACAGTTTCTTAATTAATTATTATTATTAGATACAACCGCCTTTAAAATAATGATCAATACGAGTGAATAAACCCTAGTCTAGCGCACTTTCAGTTATCTGTATAAGTAAAATGACTTTCGATCAACTGCATCAAATTTGATAATTATTTTTCATGTGTTTGTTATTATTAGGACAAGGTTTGTATACCAGGAAATTAAAAGACAACCGGGTCAGTGTTCAATTTTAGTCCGCGACTGCCTATAGGAGGCTGAAAGGGGCATAATTACTGAAACGATTATTTCGGAAATTTAGAAAATATATACGACAGAATAATATGGCGGTACGAAGTTCGCCAGTGTCAGCTAGTATCAGATAATTTTCGTCATTGATTTCATATCTTTCTTCCTTAAAAAAATTCATTTGGACTATTACGGTCACTTTAAAATAACAATAAGTCAAATTGGGCCAGTGAACAATTCAAGTAGAATTGTTCACAATAGACAACATTTCATTTACATTTATATAGATTGTGAAAAGTAAATAGGTTTGCAGATATTTTGTAATTCAACTGCGACGGGGCATGTCACAATTCTACGTATTATGTCAAAAACGTTTAGCACATTTTTAGCAATTCTAGGTGTGGCTAGGATTTGTTCATTTATGATTATGAGAATAGCTATTTCCCGCAGTGAGCCCTGACAATACAAATTTTGAGAGTTGGAAATCAGATGTATTTCTAATTGAATATAAGATGATCAACGACTCGACCACTGAAGATGTCTTTACTATACCAACATTACTTGAGGTGGGTTCAATCTAAATATCAGTTCTCTGCAACCCTGAAGGCGAACTAAATTCAAAGGTTGACTACTTGTCTATATGTTTGAGGATACTGACTTCCCAATAACAATTGCCATAGACGTTAATAACAACCGGAACCGACGGCTTATCGTGCCCTCCGAGGCAACAGTGTGAAACACCGCCAGCTCCATACTTTGGGCTGTTTAGAATTTCTTGTGAGGAAAACCCAATAACACATTTTTGATACGACCTGGGGAACCTATTGATTGGCAGTCGTATAACTGCTGGACCAACAAGCCAGTCTCTCTATTAGTATGAACATAAGTGTTGATAATTCGTGTTGCATTTTTGCGAACTTACTGCGAGTGGGTGAAGGTCGCGGTAAAAAAAAATCTGTAAATTGAATGGGCTATCTTATTATTTGTATCTTTTTGTTTGTCTGTTTGGCTGTTTTTAGAAAATGTCTATATCGTCAATAAGAAAAATAGAGAGGAAAGTAAAGGTTTGTTTTACACCAGTAACTGATAATGAATAGAATATAATTAAAAAAATAACACACACACACAAACATACAGGGGAAACTATAAAACAGTGTTTAAAATACGTGTGAAGTCAATGACCTGATGTAGCTACATAACAGTGTTGAAAAGTATCAGTACTGTCACACGGTCGCAATGGATCCTCGACTGATACAGTTCAAAGGTAAATACTGTTTTTTTTTTACTAGTAGAAGTCCTAACAATAACGTCTTAATTTTTTTCATTTTCCACTGTTAAATTTGAAATTGAAAAGAACGTAACACACTTTCACTAAATTACTGCAGTAGGTGTATAAACTAGAATACTGCCAGTATACCTAAAAACTACATTTTCGCTAGAATTGACCTAAATGGTCACACAAAAGATGTCTACGTTGATAAAAGGCGGCAAATTGGTATCTTTAATTATGAAGGTTATAAAATCCAAGATGGCCGGTTATTCTTCATTGCGTTGCTGTCGCTGAGTCATACAACAAAAACTACTCCTTTAGTATCGAAGTACGAGGATAGCTAACAAAAAAAGACATAAGTCAATTTATTAATAGGTATATTTACCAAGCGGTGGCATAGTGTAGAAAGATTGGCTTTTATACTTTTTTGTTTCTGTCTCTATGGATGTGGACCTTACATTACAGGATCTTACCTGTAATAGACAGCTAGAAATATAATGTTGTATTTATTAAAGGCACGATTACGACAAGATGATCGTGAGGGATGTTGCTGCTAATATAACATAATGTTATTTAATATAGATGGTGTCTAGTCAGACAGAGACGATCAATTTTTTTTTAAATAAACTATTTCACTTGCCAGACGGTATTGTATTACTCAAGTTTTCCTTCTCTTTGCAGTGTTCTTGTCCTGCATAGTTTGCACCCTTAGTCGCAACGAAGACAGAATATATTTTTTTTGTAAATAAACCAAAAAAGATACATTTAACTGTTGATGCATTGGTCAGCAGCATGACAAAGTAAATTTTAAAAGATTCACTACAAATATTACTAAATCTATTCTAACATGTAAAGCTGAAGAGTTTGTTTGTTTGAACACGCTAATCTCAGGAACCGCTGGTTCGATTTGAAAAATTCTTTCAGTATTGTATACTCCATTTATCGAGGAAGGTTATAGGCTAAATATCATCACGCTAGTACTAATAGGAGCGAAGCACCAATGAAGAATATTTCAAAAACGTGGGAAAATTTTCACGCTACGGGCAAAAGCCGCAAACGAGTTGTTGTTTCGTGGGTCAGCTAGTACTGCATATTTGCGAAGTTTATTGTTGCACATAGCTAATAGACAAACAGGCACTACGCACTACGCGTCACGTTCGTCGGGGCCGTTCAGTCGCCTACATCTATCTCTGCCCACATTAACTACTACACACCTCAGTGACCTACAGTCAGTTCACCCAGTCATATTATAGAACTATATTGATATGATATTTTATTTACAACCTTCGATTTTATAACTTCATTAAAATGCATAGAAATAATTTTGAAATTAAGACTGAAATTCTTTATAATTTGATTAAAATCTAGATTATTATATCGATGAATTTAGAAGAACATCGTATATTTTGTGTAAGGCGATTTGTAGTCACTCTCTTCTTTTACATCCATCTTTTTTCTAACGACGTCTATGTTGGGGCCTGGTACACATATTACAGGTCGGTCGAGGTATTATTCAGTGGATAGGCCCAGATATCAAATGGGATCGTCCTCAAAAAATATGTTGTCAAAATTTAAGACAAGAACAACAGTACAATAAACATGCCTAACTAATATTGGTTTCTTCATTATTTAGTTTATATCGTCTCATGTCTTAAAAATGAGTCTAGTCAGATCAGCTGTATGCTTTCACAAAGTGGTAAGGTATTAAAAACAAAATCGACAGAATGGCACACAAATTGACAGACAGTTCCTTTCTTATAAATAATATTAGTGTAAAAAATGTTAAAATAAGCATAATGTGGAGTAATTATGAATATGTACTGTGTGTAATGATGAGCGACGTTGGGACGCAAACATTGTAAACTCATTTATTAGATCAAACAATCTTCTGCCAACCACACTTATCATCAGCAATACAACTTATATTTTCATGCCTACTTTATTAAATTATTATTAAAAGCACGCGCCGCTGACCCCGTTTATGTCGGTTATCTTGGAAATTCGTAATCTCTGACCTTTTTTAACAACAAATTGGGTTTAATATACATATATGTTTTAGCAGACTTTTATTTAGAGCCATTTAAAACGAACAATACTACAGTACCTACATTATTATCATGTAAATCCAACGGTTTGGGCAGCGCACGCCAAGATAGCTCTCAGAGAGCTGTTTTTTTTTGCCCGACTTACGTGCCAGTTATCTTTATATTATGACCAAAATATTAAAAATCTCTATATTTTTTACTTATTATGTTATTCCGATGTCTAAGCTATATTACTGCAAAGTGTCATAAAAATCCGTTCAGTAGTTTTTGCTTGAAAGAGAAACACACAAACACATCCTTACAAACTTTCGCATTTATAATGCGAGTATTAGTAGGATAGCATGTAATTAAACATTTAGTGAATACCAGAGTCTCTAAACCACTTCGATGTCAGGCCAATTGTATTCGTTGACACCGAACATTTACACAACTGTTTTTAAATTAATCATTCTTATAATCATTTCGTGTTTGATGTAGGTACATTTATAAACAACTTATAACACACATAAAGGTCGATTAAAGCAGTTATTTTACCTAAATAGCTTGGTAGACTAAGGATGTAGCCCCTTCTCCCCCAGATTTTTTTATGCAGAATTTCCTGTATAATATTGTTCTCTAGCAGCTAATACATAAAGTCATTAGAGCTCCATTTAGACATACCTATATAAACCTTTCAAGTAACAGTTGTAGCTCGCGAGTGCGATACAGTACCTGATAACTATCATAAGAACTTATTCTTTTATAGAATCTTATTTTAATAGCCAAAAAAACAATAAACTATTGACGCTTCGGCATTAATGAGCCGGCTCAGCCGGAGTGATACCACGGCCACACAGAACGCGGTGTGAAACAGCGCTTGCTCTGTGTTTTACCGAGTGAGTAAGGATATCAGAGGCCCATACCCCAACCCCTTCCCCCATCCTCCAAAGCAAAAAAAACGCACTTGTGACGCCTCTGTGTTGCTGGTGTCCATGACGTCTGCTCGTTTACCCGCTATTCCATAAAAAAAACAATATTGTGTAAATTGTAACAACTTCAATCTTGTAATTTAGTGAAAAAAAATTAAAAAGTTTGGAATTTATGGATGCTACGATGCCACGCCTCCCCGGTCAAGCCGGCTTGTTCGTGCTGACATCAGCGTGACCACTATCTTGATCAATCTAGACTAATAACATCAAGAGCCTTAAACAATTTATGCTGGACATAAGCCTCTTATTAAAACGGAGGATTTGCTTGCTGTTGTCTTGCATAATTTGCTCTTTAATCGGCTCTTACGACACACACGAGACGAATAGGGATGGTGACACTCAGTATTTTTAATCCAGTTATCTACAGTCCAGAAATGATTCTTACATACTCATCATCATGGGGTGCCATCTTCAAATTGAAGTTTGGAGGTCAGCAGACGGTATCCCTCGCGATTATGAGCCTCTTTCAGTTGGTGATATTTTTCCAGACCAGTCCAGGACCTGATGTCATCCATCCACTTCTTTCTTGGTCGACCTGGTGTCTTCCTGCCAGGTATTTCCCTCTAAAAGAAGCCTCAGGAATTCATGTTGAATGCCCCTTTGTATGTGTCCAAAAAAAGCCATTTTTCTGTTTACTATATTAGACACCAGTTCCCTCTTGCACTTGGCTCGCTCCAGCACTTTGATGTTGGATGTAAAGCTAGTCCACGGTATCTTAAACATCCTTCGCAATAACCACATACATACTACAACCTGGTAATTCAAATGATGATGTTGTATCATCGCCGGCCGCTTTGTTACTTCATTATTGTCCAACATCCTTGACGCATTGTCCCATTTGTTACAGTTTCGCGTACTGTCATAATGCATACTCGTGATATAATGCTAACTAATATAATAAATGCGGATGCGAGTCTGTTTGTCACGCTTTCACGCCTTAACTACTCAACCGACTTCATAATTTGGACTGTTCGTGTTTGAGCTGGAGGTCTGGAGTTCATTTTCCACGAAGCTGATGATGATGATAATATATCTATCAGCAGCTTGATTATTACAGTATGGTCAGTTTGAGATCAGATTCCCGTGTGTGAGATGTACGCGGATTGTATTATTTATAGTTAGATTCTACGAAGTCGTAAGTAAATCTTGTATGTAAGAAACGTGATGTTTGTATTTTTGACGTGTTTAAGTGCCTTTTGGGGCCTATGGAAATAAATGATTTGACTTTGACTTTGGGCATGCCCAGTTTAGTTCCTTTAAGGAAAATACCACAATACGGATCTTAACCATTGCCTACATTTTCCCACGAATAATCAGTCCTTATTTCCTTGCCTACCTTCTCTCTTAACAATCTCTTATTTTTACCAATTGTCAAAAATCTTAATATTAATTTCCTCTTTTTCGTAAAAAAATCAGCTGGATTACGATGATGATGCAATCACACAATCATGGCAAGTAATTTTTATATGAATGCTAAAAAAATATATATGTATATCCTTCTACGCTGAAATAACTGACGCTATAAGTATGTTTACTAACTTTTTACTATACATATATAATTTGTGTCGTGACAAATTAAAATATGGAGTCACCTGTTCACTGTCACACTGTGGGAGGTATGTCACCTTTCCTGTTCGAAATCGAACGAGCCAACAAAGGTAGCCAACTATGCAGGACAGCAGTTATCCAAAGAGAAGGAAGACTTGAAACAAACCTTAAAAGTACCAATCCACCACCACAGCGGCCCAACGATCACCGTGGTATAGTACGCCAAAACCTCTAACCTTCTAAAGAGAGAGAGGAGACCCCTTTTTTATGGGGTAAGTGGCAAACGAGCAGACGTATTGCCTGATGGTAAGCAATTACCGCCGCCCATGGACACCCGCAACACCGGGGCCGTCACAGGTGCGTTGTCGGCCTGTAAGGGATGGTGAGATGATTGGGGGGAGGGTATCCTCTATCCTCACTAACTCGGTGAACACAGCGCAAGCATTATTTAAACGTTCATACCGGTTTTCAGTGAGACCGTGGTATCACTCCGGACGCTGTTTATGGTGATTTATTAAGACAGCCTCGTTTTCGGTTGCTTGGTCTTAGGTTTTTTTAGCCATACAATACAAACCTGCATAGTGGCGAAAATATGTATTGCAATGTGAATTAGTGGCCATTTATCGTTTCACAAAGTCTTGCTAATTGAAAGTCTGAGTATCGTCTCGCCAAAATGCTTTATCATTTATGGTATTATTTGTGTGCACATTGAACAAAAAAATTAGCTGTTATTCAACGAATTCTTTCGTTAGGTATTTACTTCTTAAGTAGAAAACATAATATATCTACATTATAACGTTGAACGATACCCATGCCCGTGCCTCGGAGAGCAAGTTAAGACATCGGTCACGGTTGTCATTAACATCCAATCAATCGTAATTAGGAAGTCAATTCAAAGTCAGTTCGCCCGCAGGGTTGCGGAGGTCTGATGCCAGTCGCTCCGTAGAAAAACTGATAGTCAGGTAAAACCGATTCAACTAGTAGCTGAACTCAAATAATCTTAGAAAACTATAAAGTCTAGGAAGATAATAGCGTTGAACAATGTATTAGACCATGTCAATTTGACTTAAATATTTTCTTAGGTACTTGTTATTTGTCTTCAAAAACTCTAAAGGTTCGGCAATGACTTAATTTAAATTTTAATACGATATATGTACAGATATTGTTTTCATCTATTTTTCGTGACAGTTCTGTTCTCAACAATACAGTTACAGTGTACTACACTACAGCTGGTAGGTACTAAATTTAAGAGAAGATTGACACGTAGCATTAATGTTGAATTAAACTAAAGTTATTATTCATTCGACTAACGCTCACTCACTTATCCATTACAAGTGAATAAGAAAGAATAAGGAAGACAAAAGCTGCACACGGGTTTTCCTCTCATTATGATCCTAGTAACGGGCCTTTTAAGTGGAGGATGAGGATAGTGACCACCACTCTTGGGTCTACTCATGATTACCATCATATTAAAAAAGCATAATGTAAGCCTAAAATAGAACATAGACAAGCAACGAAACTGTCAAAAAGTTTCGTCGTGACGTGACACATGACGTGAGGCATCGAAGATTAATTATTTGATTAACAAGCTGTGACTGATTAAATTTATTGGTTGCAATCATTCGACAAATTCCTTAAGTGTTACCCATAATATTTGTGTTCTTTTTTTTTTTGTATTGAATAGTGGGCAAACGAGCAGACGTATCACCTGATGGTAAGCGATTACCGCCGCCCATGGACACCCGCAACACCAAAGGCGTCACAAGTGCGTTGCCGACCTTTGGGGGATGGGAAAGGGGTTGGGGGGAGGGGTAGGGGTATGGGCCTCCGGTATCCTCACTCACTCGGTGAAACGCAGCGCAAACGCTATTTCACACCGGTTTTCTGTGAGGCCGTGGTATCACTCCGGTCGAGTCGACCCATTCATGCCGAAGCATAGCTCTTCCACGGTTATATATGCTTGCTCTATATGCTTCTATAAATCTTCTCCAATATATTGGAAAATTACGGTCGTAGATTGTGAGACGATGGTTTCTGCTCTCTTGTCTACCGAGATCTTGCTCCTTTTTCAAAAATAAATCCACAGCTCGAAAAAAAATCAAAATAAAAACTGTTATGAACAACTTTTGATATAAAGTGGTCGTTTATATTTAAAAGCATAACATTGATAGTGCTTCAACCGAGTGATTCCTCCAACATAACATAAAACAATTGATTTAATTAATTCGTTGAGTAAACGGCTTAATAGATTGTTTGGTAGTTTGCTTTAAAAGCTTTAACTTATCTTCAAGGCCGTAATATTGGCAGGATATCAATATTTACATACACTGCTCACGTATTTAGTTCCTAACAATGTTTTACAATAAATTACTGAGTCGATAACATACTTTTAACACTAGGAATGCTGGATAGAGAGACGTAATTGTTGGCTATGCGTCATTCTTATAAATGGATGCTCATTGTGGTTATTGGTCGACCTTTGTGAAGAGTTTTTCCACATTGGTTCATTTCGGCTTATCCTGATTTCTTTTATTAACCGTCGATAAACACAGGGTATATTTATATAACACATACATCTGGTATCGTCTGCGTATTTCTTGAGACGAAAAGAGTTAATACAATATTACTGTGTCACACAGATTTAGCGTATGAATCCACTCGCAAAAAAAAAAACAGTTCTATCCGTCTTTCAAATTGAGTGATTTGTTAAATTACGACATATCATTTGACTGAAAGCCCCGATAAGACGATGGCCCATTGAAACGCCCATACGATAGAAAAATCACTTTTCAGTGTAGACATTTATCTACACCAACACACACACACACACACACACTTAATCAATTAATCAGGGATTAAACAGATCATTCTGGATTCATATACCCGTGCTATTTTGCTCAAATAAAAATTGTGAATTGTTAGTAGGTATATAACTAGACAGGAGATCTTTATCAAGCAGTGATGCGTCTTGTTATCATGCTGTTACGTGTCTTGCACTGCTGACAATACTGTCAACTCCTATTCACAAGATAGACTGCTTCGGTGGCGCAGTGGTAGTAAATGCGACTGCTGTGCTTGAGGTGTCAGGTTCAAATACTGACCTAGACCTTTTTTTTTTTTTTTTTTTTTTTTTTTTTTTTTTTTTTTTTTTTTTTTTTTTTTACGCGGGGAATGCTTTTCGCACCATACCCTTCATGGGGAGACGAAGGGCGTGTGTGGGACTCCCGGAAGACCGGTCTACCCACTAAACCCCGCGGTGGCCTACCTCGGCAGTCAAGGGGAGCTCCAGGAACGCATCGGCGGCTTCTGGAGTCCCCTCTGCCGTACCCCATGACTGAGGTACATCCCAGGGTGACCAGAGTCACCCCCAGGGCGGTACGCTGTCACGCCTCACACCGTTTTAGACAGTAAGAGACGGAACAACGACCCACCCACGACGACACCCCCGGCCGCAATGCGGTGTCACCTTCCCGGGTCGTTTGCAGCGGCCAGATTTCCCCTACATGTGGCTGCAGCGACCCTTAGACGACGATTGGGGAGCTAGCGACCTCTACCACGTCCCCTTCGTCGCCTCCTTCGAGCGGGATCGGCCCTTTCCCGATCACGCTCTGCGGACTCCTTCTGGAGCATAACGTCCTCACAGAAGGAGACCGCGGCTTCCCATCCCTCACCACTCGCCAGCATTGCCGCGATCAATGCTGGCGGCGACAGGTTTTGTCCAATCTGTCCGACCAGGACTCGACGCTCGGACTCCCACGCAGGGCAGTCCTCCAGTGTGTGCTGGGCGGAGTCCCGTTCGGACCCGCAGTGGTGGCATTTTGGTGTGGCCTCCCGTCGTATTCGATTCAGATACTCACCGAAGCAACCGTGCCCGGTGAGTATCTGAGTCAATCGGTAGGTGACACAGTCGGTCCTTCCTATCCAAGCTTCGAAGCTCGGCAGAACGGCCCCGACAGCGCGTTGGCTAGCACAGCCCTGTATGTCGAGCCGTGCCTGCCAAGCCCGTAGAGCTTGCGTATGTGCGTTCCGCCGTAACATTCCGGGCTCATGGTCCGACGCTGTCTCTTCGTCACTCCGACCGGCAGAACGAATTTGGTCGTAGACCATCGTGTCCATGTCGGCCAGAATGTCGAAGGGTGGATATCGCGCCAGGACCGTCGCTGCCTCGTATGATATCGTACGGTAGCCCCGTACGACCCGTATGGCCATCAGCCGCTGCAGACTCCCTATTTGAGCCTTACAGCGAGGGGAACCCGCCAGATCCTTAGACCAGACGGGTGCCCCATAGAGGACCATGGATCGCACGACGCCCATGTAGAGGCAACGAACTTCTTCCCGTGGTCCCCCGAGATTGGGCAGCAGACGATGTAACGCCCCTGCTACCCCTCGTACTCGGGGGACTAGTCGCCCGAAATGCTCTTCGAAGCTCCACCGACTATCCAGGATGAGGCCTAGGTACTTCATGTACTGGCCCACCTGGATTTCAGTGTCATCTACCCGGAGGCGTGAGCTGGGTGGTTCCTGGCGCTTACGCAGGCCATGGAACCATATCGCCTCAGTTTTCTGAGGCGCTACCCTCAAGCCCAGCTGACGAATTTTTTCTACGACACATGCCACCCCCTGCTCGGCAAGCAGAAGCACTTCCTCAAAACAGGACCCTCTAGCCAATATTAAAGTATCGTCCGCATAGCAAACGACACTTAGGCCAGAGGGCAGACTGGTGCGAAGGACTGCATCATATGCGAGGTTCCATAACAATGGGCCCAATACAGAGCCCTGAGGAACCCCGCAACATACTTCCCTTTGATTTTCCATCCCGTTCCGATCGATAAACTTCACGGTTCTGTCGCGCAGATAGGCCCCTATGATGATCCGCAGGTAGGGCGGCACCTCGTGGTATTCAAGGGCCGTCCTAATTGCTTGCCAGGGGAGGGTGCCGAAAGCGTTGACAATATCCAGGCTAACTGCCAACGCCACCCCCCCTGACTGGACTGCCGATTCCGACAGGGAACGGACACATCTGATAGCGTCCACTGTCGAACGCCCCCGTCGGAATCCAAACTGGCAGTCCGACAGATCAGGGCCTACTCGCGACAGGTGCCCGCTGATACGGTCAGAGATGACTCTCTCAAAGAGTTTCCCCGACTCGTTCAGCAGGCATATCGGTCGGAACGCAGATGGAGAATCTGCAGTCCTTCCTTCCTTTTTTAGAAGTACCAATCTTGCTTCTTTCCAGGCGAGGGGGAAGATACCAAGGCTGAGACACTCCGTAAAAATCTGCCTCAGTTTCTCTCCCAGTACCGACAGAGCTATCACCAACGCCCGACCTGGAACTCCATCAGGTCCAGGCGCGGTGTTACGGGAAGCCAGCCGCCGTACGGCTCGATCCAGCTCTCCTTCCGTCACCTCACATCCGTCGGACCAGAGTTGCAGGTCCGATTGTGACGGAGGTATTGGGGGACTGTCCTGGACCCTTGGGAAGAGCGTGTCTAGTACTCTTCCCAGGAACTGCGGGTCCAGGGTTTCCGTCAGCGGAGGGACCCACGGTTTGAGCTTGCCCAATACCATTTTATAAGGTCGCCCCCATGGATCCCTATCCAGTCCCGCAATGAGCTCTTTCCAGGACCGAGCCTTGGCCTCAGCGATTGCATCACTGAGAGCCTTTACAGCTGCCCCATATTCCCGCCGTGCCCTGTCGATCTCCTCGACTGTAGCTCGCCGTCTTCTGCGGGCTCGAAGGTACGGGCGGCGCATTCTAGCGACTGTCGTTCGCAGCCGCGAGATCTCTGCGCTCCACCAGTACGCAGAGCCCTTTCTGGCTGGCATGACTCGGGGCATTGAGGCGTCACATATGGACGCCATAATGTTCCCAAACCAGGCCGCCAGCTCCTCCGGATCGGACGAAACCCTTTCCTCCGACCAATCCGCGACGTGGGATGCGGCTACAACCATCTCTCTGTTGAGCCGCTTAAGGGACCATCGTCGCGGAGGTTCTCTCTCCTGGGTTGGGCGGCTAGGGCGGCAGAGAGACACATCAAATATGATGTGCCGGTGGTCAGACAGACTAACCACTTCCTCCGCCACCCGCCATCCCGATACCGTGTGTACTGCGGAGGGAGTCGCCCACGACAGGTCGACAATCGACTCACCCTGCTATCGTACACAGGTACTGACTGAACCTCTGTTTAGAAGTCGGAGGTCCAGTCCAGCCGCCCACTCCAGGATAGTTTCTCCCCTCGCGTCGTCTCGGGTATCTCCCCACTCCCTAGAATGGGCGTTGAAGTCACCCAGGACGAATACCGGACGAGAGGTGTAACTGCGGATGCAATTCCCCAACCCGTGCAGGTATGCCTCATATTCGGCTAGGCCGCGATTGGGAGAGAAGTAACAGCCCACCACGACTGTTAACCCCCACTCCACTGCCACAAAGCCCGCACCCTTTCTTAGGAGAGAGCAATGGAGGCCTTCCCCACCAGGCCAGTATATGGCTGCTGTGCCATCGGTCGCCCCGAACCAACGCGGATGGTCCGGAATGGAATAGGGCTCTGCAATGACTGCTAGGGCAACCAACTGCTCCGCAAGCGTTTGGATCAACAGATCCTGTGCTGCGCGGCAGTGGTTGAGGTTGCCCTGGAGAATTCTTGCGTGTGGTGGGAATTCTAGGCCTCCATTTCCTCTCCCGTCGAGTTGCCACTCGAAACAGTCTGTCCCGATTGAGTAAAGGCGGGGCGAGCCCGGTCTTCCCCGCCTTTTTTCTTCTTCGGTGGGCAGCAGCTCTTGCTGCCCAATCGATGGTTTGCGGGCCGGCCATAGTCGGTGCATACCGGACACTTCGGCGCATCCGCTACGCAATTTTGGGCCTTATGACCCAATTCTCCGCAGCGGAAGCAGCGCCCACTCCTATCGGCGTGACCTGGACATTTCACCTTGACGTGCCCTATTTCAAAGCACTTGTAGCATTGCAATGGCCGTGGTGCCAATGTTTCTACGCGAACTGATGCCCAGCCCACCCGGACGCGTCGGGCGGCCGCAACTTGACGTACTGCCGTAAGAGGACCCCGGACCCAAACTGTTGCCAACCGAGTCGCGGTTCTGCGTATCTCCCCGACCTTGATGTCGGACGGGGAGCAGCCACCCGCTTCAGCTATTGCCTTCGCAACCTCGGTGGGTGTGATGGATTCGTCTAAATCCATCACCCGCAATTCGGCCATCTTGCACGGACGCATAAATCGTGCATCCGTGTCGCCCATGACCTCGCGCAAACGTTTGGCTAGGGCGTCCGCTTTGAGAGCACTGTCCGGCCCAGGGACCTCCAGCACTAGGTCCCCCGTGAGCGCCTTTCGCTGGCGGACCCCACTCGTAATGCCTAGTTCCGCTAAACTTATGCGGGACTTTGCGGTCTGCATTACCGCCGCCAATGAGGTGCTGGATCCCGGAGGTACGTTGATAACAATGGCGGCATTGGTGGGGGGTCGCGGTAACTGCGGACTCTTCATCTTCGGGTTGAGAGTAGCCGCTGCGCCTTTACTTGCGGTTGTAGCCTTGGATTTTCTCCTAACTACGTGGGCCCAGGTACCTTCCTGCCTTGTTGTTGGTTCCGGCAGTGTCTCCATTCCCGATGTTAGCACTGTCAGGGGTGCTACAGAGGTCACTTCTTGTTGTGTTGTGGGTCCTTTTCTTTTCCTTTTTTTCTTCTTCTTCTTCTTTTTCTTCCCGGATAATGCAGGGAGCGTCGTGACAGCAGTAGCCGACTGCTGGGGCTCTGAAAGCCGTCCCTGACCTAGAGGGGGTCTAGCACCCCTCTCTGGGAAGAATCTGTCCATTAACCCAGACTGGAATCGGGCAAATTCTCGGTTCATGGCAACCTCGATCTGCTCCCAGTCCGGGTGATCCTTTATTGCGGAGTGGCCTGCTGACATGCTACTTGTCTGCTTTCGGATCCGTCCCGCTACCTTATTAGCTGGGGAATTACGTGGCGTAGCTGGCGACGGCGCCCCTGACTTTGACTGCGTAACGGATTGAGTCTCCTGTTGGAGATTCCTTACGTGGCTAGGCAGCTCCACTATACGATTCCGTGCCAATTCCTCCTCGTGCTCGCGGGAGACCGCCCGACTGCAGAGCTGCTTAACGCCGTCCTGCAGGGTCTGCAGAGCCCGGCGAATGGAGCTTATTAGTTCTGCCTTCGTGCAGCGGGGTCTGTCTAATATCTCCTCGACATCAGACAGACTAACCAGCATTTGGGCGCCAACATCTGCTGAACTCAGCTGATTTTCTACACTTCCACTATGTGCTCGCTTTGCACGACCAGACCCGTCTTCGGTATCATTCCTGCGCTTTCGAGACTGCTGGCGTGTTTCTCTCAGTGACCCTACTGAGCTATCGCTCTCTTCAGCTCGGTCACCCCCATCTAGGGGATGCGGAGTTATGGGTCTGGGGAAAGTTGTAACAAGTGATCGCGACCGATGCCGCAACCGCCTTTCCTCAACATCTCTCGCCTTCTCCTCTCTTGATGTCGTTAGTCCATTTTTCATGCCAGTTTCATTTGAAGAATCGTCCGTTGTTTTGTTTTTAATAAAAATTTTTTCACTATCCATATCTAATCCCACGAGTATGGGGGAAATACAGTCCATCCGGGCGGTGCCCCCTGCACCCGGATAAGCCTATGTACTGTGGAGGTCGGCCGGTATCCACAGGTTTTTACGACTTAGCTGTCGGGTGTTATAGACTATCCTTGTCATGGGCCGGCCAATCAAGGCAAGCCCTCCGGCCATCAGGTTCTCAGCGTACCCTCTTGGAGCCACCAGTCAGGTCGTTGTTGAGCCCCTAATGGTTACGGAATGCGAGAGGGTGGCTAGCCCTCTCTCACAGACGGCAGAGCACTCAAGTGCCAGCCTCTGTGACCTACTCGCTCTCCATCACGCCCTCTGCTAAAGCAGAGGGACGCTTGGAGCGCGGCATGACGATGGAGCGTCATGCCCTTCGCGGCAGTCTCTCTGAAGAGACTCCGTCTGGTATCCCATTTGGTCTGGAGTCTCACCCTGGGCCAATCCGGCATGAGTAGCTCTACCCGGCACAGCCCCAGAGATCATTGACCCACGCAAGCCCCACCACGACGACAACGTAGGAATACATTGGGGGGATACTGACCTAGACCTAGACTAATATTCGGACCAAGTGTTTGTGTGATCTACAAATATTTGTTTTGAAGTTTGGGTGTTTTCTATGGAAATGGAATATGTATGTATTTACAAAACAAAAGTATTTATATATTTATATCAGTTGTCTAGTACCTATAACACAAGCTCTGCTTACCTTGGGGCTAGATAGCGTTGTGTGTTAGATGTCCGAAATATTAATTTATTTATACTTTAATTAATGGCGCCATTTTTCCTAACAATTTGAAGTATTAAAGAGACCTAAACACTAACTGTTAAGACTAAGATACCCAAATACATCTAACAGGCATGTTTTATCTTATCAGCGTTAAGATTCAGCCTAGAACAGGTCATTTACTGTTGGAATTTAGTTGAGCCACATCGCAAATATTTGCTGCAATATACCATCGCGAATGTACACAACGTTGCAGTTTGTATAGCCTCAATATATTACACAAGCTGACCCTCACAACCTCGTTTGCGTCTACTATTGCCCGTAGCATAATAATTTTCCCTCGTTTTTTAAACATTCTTCATTGGGGCTCCGCTTCTATTGGTCTTAGCGTAATGATACCTATAGCCTTCCTCAATAAATGGACTATCCAACACTGAAAGTATTTTTCAAATCGGACCAGCGGTGTCTGAAATTAACGCGTTCAAACAAACAAACCCTACAGCTTTATTAATAGTATAGATACGCAATCATCTACATTAGTCTTCCAAAGATCTTCGGATTAAGAATACGGGGTTATCTTATTACCCTTTTTCATCCCTTGGGTGGTAAGGGAACAACCTACGTAGTCATTATCCTACAAAGTGCAAAGACGAAGAGGACTTGAATCAAACCCTTTACCAACCAGTCCGATCAAAGTGGTATAGAAGGGAAAAAAGACTAAAATAGTATCTAAGTAAGAAGTTTTTTTTTTTTTAAGACTCGTCTTAGGTCTCGACCTAAATAATAAATAAATAAATATTTCAGACAATTTAACACACAACGCCGTCTAGTCCCAAGCTAAGAGCTTGTGTTATGGGTACTAAACAACTGATATAAATACATATATACTTCTTTTTGTAAATACATACGTGTTATACATACTAACAACATGCCACTTCGGAACAAATATTTGCAGATCATATTAATATTTGGTTCTACCCGGGAATCGAACCCGAGACCTCAAGCACAGCAGTCGCTTATGCTACCCCTTGCGCCACCGAGGCAGTAAATGTGGCATTGGTCTGGTAAAGGTTATTAGTAATGATGAAGATCCTTTTACGCCTTATTGAATTAATGTATGCCTACGTTGCATAGACAATGGCAGTCTCGACATACTTGTAGCTTGTTGTAAGTGTGAAGTTAATCTGGTTTGTAGTTTCAAAAAAAAAACTTAATTTCTTATCATGTGTATCGTTTTATTCATTTTCGTCTACACGTCTACACAGAGCCTCTCGATGCATTACTTATCTATATTTTAAGCTGAACACAAAATGAGAAAACAAACATTACAAAATATAATTAATTAATATTTCGGACTATCTAGTCCCAAGCTAAGCAGAGCTTGTGTAATGGGTACTAGACAACTGATATAAAAACATATATATTATACTTTTTTTTTGTAAATACCTACATATTAAAACTCCGAAACAAATATTTGCAAATCATACAAACATTTGGTCCGACCCGGGAATCGAACCCGAGACCTCAAGGTCAGCAGTCGCATACGCTACCACTACGCCACCGAGGTAGTCAAACTTTCTTCTTATAGCTTATAACAAGTCCTAAATTATTCATTAAAGAACACATTACATCAATATTCTTTAATATTCCAATCCTGGACATATGCCTCTCCTCTACTTGGAATGGAGGTTTTGCTGTACTGTACCACGCTAATCGTTTAATGCGGAGGTAATAATATATTGCAATCAGAAATAGGTTAACGTTTAAGTAAATAAAATGAAGTGTTTGCAGAAATGGATACTCATTTTAGTACTTTCTTAACTTTCTAAAGCCGCTTTAGCTGGTTTCCGTTTCGAGTAAAGAAAATGTTTTCCAGAAAGGTGTAGGAAAGAAATCTTTTTTTTATGTATTTTCTTCTTACATTTTGTAACACGCTTTTATTTGCTTCACCTACAAACAACTAACATGGTGAAATAATAATAATTTATTGTTTTCTCACACACAGTTTACAATTAATAACAAATTCATACAGACAATACAACTCAAATAAATATAATCTGTGTGGGAGACTGGTATCTGCACTAGGATGACCTGTATTACAGATTACCAGCCGCTCCAGACTCCGGATATTCAAAGTAATTCAAACATACATTTTTGTGTGTTTGTTATCGACGTTGGAGCAGACCAGGCTGTGTGGTATACCTTGGGATACCACACACCTATAGTACTATGTCCAGCAGTGGACTACAACAGGCTTATTATGATGATGACAAACCAATTTCTGTAAGCGTGGTTTTTTTTAAACTAGATTTATTTTGTACTAGCTTTTGCCTGAGGCTCCGCCCTCGTGTATGTCGGTAATCGCGACAAAAAGTTGCTTATGTTATTCTTCAATGACCAATATATTCATATGCCGAAATTCATTCAAATCAGTTTAGCAGTTTAGCCTTGAAAGCGTAACTGACACACAAAGTTAACCTCGAATTTAGGATATGAGTTTTATATTAGTGATTAATACACATAGTGACTTTTGAATAAGTCAGACGGGTTGTCTGATGGTTAGAGAAAGAAGAGGGATTTGGGGCTCTTGTAATTTCATTTACTCGGTTAATTGATTGACTATCCATATATTACTAAAGTCATTGTTTAAAAGTGGATAATGTTTTGATTACTACTAAAACTAATCTTAATTGCATTTTATATGAGTATTTGTTGTCCTTGACTGCACAAAGAGTTCTAATCGACTATTTCTAAAAATATTAGTACATCACAATTAAATTATGAATAATTACGTTTTAAATAATACTGTTTTATGGGGGAAAGGGTCCCTCCAAGACAAAGGGAGTATCCTCCGACCAGGCGAGGTGATGTGTGTGATGGTGCCTGGCGAGTCACTGCCCAACGGTTTATATTGGGTTGTTGTATATATGCTAATCGGCGCGAGGACGAACTTCTATTGCGCGATTCAGGATTGGTAGTTACTCTGTGTAGTCACTTTGTAGTTCAGTGTATCTTCGGTAGATGGCGCTGTAGTAGGTATGTGAGGAAGTCG
This sequence comes from Spilarctia lutea, assembly GCA_916048165.1. Taxonomy (NCBI): domain Eukaryota; kingdom Metazoa; phylum Arthropoda; class Insecta; order Lepidoptera; family Erebidae; genus Spilarctia; species Spilarctia lutea. The sequence goes on from OU696480.1 coordinate 3,165,085, forward strand.
CCACAGTTTTTTCTTTATATTGGTCAGAAGATACTAACGGTATGCTGCAAGTGTGGTAGTTCAAGTGTGATAGCATACAGACGTCATGAAAGTCCTTCAATTAATTATTTATGGCAATTACATATATTAACATAGTTACATACTAACAAATTATGAATATTATTCGGATTATTATAATAAAAAATTTACCTAGCCAAGTGGAGTGACGATTTCCGCAAGAGGGTCGACAGAAACTGGATGCAATGAGCCCAAAATCAAAATGGGAGACGCTTATTTCCAGTAGTGGACTGCAATATGCTGAAGTAGATGATGATTATTGATTTGAGAAAAATATTTAGTTGTAGCCGCGAATCCTTTCATTTATTTGTAACTTCATGCACATGTATCGGCGGACTTAATGCCAAGGGCATTCTCTACCAGTCAACCTTTAATTCCTTTGGGACAGTCAAAAAACGGCAATGACGTTATCCATGGGCAGCGCATGGCCCTTACTAATAGTTGATGCGTATGATGGTTTGCCATCTATGAAATAAAATAGAAAACAACTAACTAAGCTAAATATTTTTTGAAGTGAAAACTTCTTTAGCGGCGCTGTGTACTTTTTTGCAATGGGTAAAAATGTATAAACTCGCGTCAGGTCACGTGTCCTGATCGAAAATTCGTAAGATGGATGTTTATTGTTAACAGCGCCATTTACCGATATACTTTGGTAGCATTCGTTTTTCTAGATAGTGGTCTTTTCTCGATATGATTTTATATACTTAAAGTTAATATTTCAGTATCTTAAAGTGATTTACAATAAATTAAAATAAAGATTTTCTACTTACACAAAACCTTTTGTAAATCAAAAAGATTGTTTACAATTTTTTTTGAAAACAGCGACATCTATTGGAGTATCAAAGCTTTACTTCCATTTACTACTTACAATCATAATAATTATGTAATATAAATTGTCATGTTTGTGTACGATAGCGCAATAAATACAATAAATTAAAATAACGATTTTCTACTTACACAAAACCTTTTGTAAATCAAAAAGATTGTTTACAATTTTTTTGAAAACAACGACATCTATTGGAGTATCAAAGCTTTACTTCCATTTACTACTTACAATCATAATAATTATGTAATATAAATTGTCATGTTTGTGTACGATAGCGCAATAAATGAATATTGTATTCCACCACATAAATAATAGTACTTTTATACTGATAATGAAAGCAATTCGTACAAAATTATTCTCTAAACATTCCAAAATATCAAAAATGCACAACGTTAATATTCAAGTTTATTTTTATCGGGCATTTTATTTAAAGAGCAAAGAGGTTCATTTCATGTAAGCTTAAACAACTGTTTGTTTATAGTTTTTAGTTTTCACTTCTGTCGGCAGTCGTCATGACTGCTTTGTGTTTTTTATACTCAACTCTTATTTCTCAATTTTCAGATTCCGTATAAAATAAGTTTAGTATTATAAACATCGTATATTCTGTAGACAATAAGTAGGAAGATAATGTTACATTACAGCTTTTATTACATACGCACCTGTTTTATACTGTAGCGAAAACAAACAAGTCTAACGAAACGAAATACCTACTAGCTCGTTTTGATCCATAAACTAACTTGTCATATAAAGCATTTAAAAAATAAAAAGAAATGTCAAAGAATGTTAGATAATATTTAAACAGTACTTTTCTAACCGACTTTAAAAAGGAAGAGATTCTATGTTCCATTGTATGCATTTTTACGTTTGAAGTTACGGGCGATCGATTACGTGATCTACAATTTGTGTTATGGTATCTAGACAAAAACCAAGCATAAGCTGTCATTATAAGTTCTAGAGCACATATAAACACATAGATATTAGAAATATGTACATATAAACATATTCATGCGTACAAAATACACAGAACAAGAATTCAACCTCAAAATTATGTAATAAGTATTGAATAGCTAATTTTGCACCAATAAGCTTTGTCTGAATAGTGTAGTATATCACTTCAGTATTCAGAGAACCCAACTGTTTAAAATCTTCCTAAAATATAGTTGTTTTTCTACTAAGTAGAATTTTCAATATACTTAATGAATATCTCTGTACAAATCACATTATTATTGCCACGAGCAACCGGTTGGTATTCCGTTGGTAACCGACACAGTACAAATAACCGGCGAAAGTCATGGAAAGTCACATAAATGTTCAGAAATAAGTTATGGTATCAATTTTATGCAATAAACAATGTCTATTGCCTGTATAACCGATTGTTTTTAATTGAACTGTTACGAAATGCGCGTAATGTATTTTAATTTCCTCGATGTTTAACAAAAACGGATTATTTTATTCTATTATTATTATTGTGAAAAAAAAGTGCCGGTACTACATTAACCTTCTTTGAAGCGTGAAAAAAACAGTGCTAACCTCCATGTTTATTTCCCGCCTTTTTTTCGCTAAACTTATATTCTCACATTGGCGGCATCTCTACTCTATGGCATAGCGCGGTAATAGAGTATTTATTTACTGAAGTAAGATATGATATGTTTTATTCTATAAAATTAGTACTTTTGTTCCCGTTGCTTCATAGTTACAGACGCCCCTTTGCATATTGTTAATTGACTATTCGGTAAGCTTTTAATTATTGTGATAAAAAACTACAGTAACTCACTGCAATTAATGAGACATCTTGCGTGACAGTTTGCTACCCAACTAATAGGTATTTTATTTAATGATCTATCCATTTCTCTCAGAACAGCGCAATCTTTCATTTTAAATTAACATTTACTTACTTTCTGTTGCATCTTTCTAAATTGTTTCGAGAGTATTACATTTTTGGCATTTTTTCTTTTATATTGTATTTTACTAAAATGAAATCTAACAATACAAAAGTGAACGATTACAGTAACTTTGTCTGTTAGTCTCAGTTTAAGGGGTAAATGACCCGAGTCAATCGGTCGAGTCCATTCGCTATATTTTTTGTTATTCAACTCTGCCGGCACACGAAGAGTCGATTTTTACTGGTTATTTAACAGTAGAGCGGATTGCTGTGGGCTGTTGACTGTGTGGGTTAGACATAGTACTAATATCACTTAGATAATTGTAGCATTGCCATCAGCATGTTTTAAATTCCAATATCTAAACTATCAAAAATATAGTAAACAAAAAAATTTTTATTTATTTTATTACTTACCTACAGCTAAATTGACTATATAAATATAATATTGTCTCTCTAAATGTCAATTACAAGCTTCCGCATCATATTCCGCATGTAGAAAGAACGCAGTGCTGTAAAATATAATCAAAAAATATATGTTTTATTTAATTTATCCCATACAGAAATTCGAAGATCAGGTAAAATTTCTTTTTATTAAAACTAAAATATTAAAATTACGAAAATCGCATTTGACCAGAATACTTATACCGACTGAAATACAGTCGATTACCCAGTCAGTTAGCTACATAATAGGTAGATACCTATTTTTGATAAAATACAGAAATGTAGGTAATCTGTATTCATGACAAAATGTCAAGCAGCATTACTTACTACTTAGGTAATACCTATTTTTTCCATTTTGACAAATAAGTATGACGCTTCAATCGTCTGTCATGTAGTCATGTCTAAATGTTGGTTTTTTGTCGAGTTCAAGGGTGGTAAAATGACAACATTAACACAAACGCAAGAATGTCATAAACAACCATAATTATGTTAATGATGTTTGTATAGTGATGTAGGTATGTTTTATGTAAAGGTGCCCCATGAAGCTTATAACAGACAGACATTGATCTTTGGTAGATGTGTGGCGGTATTTAGGCCAGAGCGCTGACTGCGTCCTATTGAGAACACAAGAACAGACAAGAAAATCTATTTTTTATCATGTTCGTAACTAATTAACTGAGTAGCACGATATTTTCGCTTCAGGCGCTTCTGAACCATGTGTAGCAGCCACTTTCATTTCACACATTCGATTAATTTTAGTCTACGACTAAAGTTTTCACTATTCAGTTTTGGTAGTGCGCACAAAGTGACGCACGGGTTAGCGCGGGTCAATTGTTGAAAATAATTTACGAAATATTTGGACGTATAAAATAACACAGTGGAAGGAAACCGCGTAAAAGCGCAGCGTGAAACTCACTCTTCAATGCAACGTCCTAAATTAAGGTGCAACTATATATAGACGTAGGAAATGCTTTTTGTAATAGCGTCGTTTCGATGTGAAATTGTGTATTAGTGCGGAAATAGAGTGATGATGTACTCACCAGAATCTTGCGCTCGCACGTTACAGCGTTTTGCGGATACGTGTTTATTTCACTGATATTATTGGTTTGCGTTGCCGCTCGTCGCTCGCGCAGATCCCGGTCGTGTGGCGCCCGCCCGGGCGGTGTGCCGACTGGCGTAGCGCACGGCCACTCACGTTACCAGACTCAGTGCCAATGCACACACGACTCTGTGTCGACTTTGTTCGTCATACTGTACACAAAGCGAGCCCAACCTTTTTCCGATGCTAATCGTGTAGGTGAGGAAGCCACAAAGCTGCACCATCCACGTCTGTGTTAATGAAATATTCTTGCATCTGTGTTATTGACGATGCATAATTGTCCTATAACGTTAACTATGTTTGTAGTTGGAAAACGCAATGCGCACGATTCACGAACTAGTCAACCATTGAATCGATGTTTGGTTGCTCTACGTCGTTGTTACTTTAGTACCTAACAGCTTCGTATTGTATGGTCTTCAGATACTTATCTTGATATAGACAGAGTAGATTTAGGTTCTAGAGACCATAAGAATAGATAATGTTTTACTTATTATTTCCAATGTTGAGCTTTTGACATAATTAGATATTTATCTAAAAGTTAATGTTTACCTTCGAAAAGAAGACTTAATTCTAGACATGCTAGAGTTGTAGTAGTAAAGATAAATCGAACTATTAGTATTCAGACAGCAGGCCTGTCAGCCAAGTAATACATTAATTATCTATAGCAGATTGCAGGTGACGCATTCCTATTTATATAGTCCTTCACTATTCTCTATCATACCTACGTAGATGCCTATCAAATACATTAGAAATATTTTTTCGGCTTTAAAAGAGAGTCCCTACCGAACTAAAACATCTTGTTTTCATCGTGTTGTCCTGCATTATTATTACTTATATCGAGTTCCTGCCAGCCATCTTGCACACGACATCACTCCACCAGGCCTATGGGCGTTCTACAGTTCTACAGGGCACTTTCACATTTATCACTAGCAAATTGGTTTTTGACCTTCGTTCAGCAATTGATGGCAATAGATTGATAAATAAAAATATGTTTCTTTTTATGGAATAGGGTTTAAACGAGCAGACATATTGCCTGATGGTAAGCGATTACTGCCGCCCGTGGATACCAACAACACCAGAGGTGTCACAAGTGCGTTGCCGACCTTCAAGGGATGGGGTGAGGGTGATGGTGGCAGGTGTTAGGGTATGAGCTTCCGGTGTCGTCACTCACTCGGTGAAACACAGCTCAAACGCTGTTTTACACCGGTTTTTTGTGAGGTCGCGGCATCACTCACGTCGAGCCGGTCCATTCATTGATTTCGATTTATGCCTCTAAGGTGTATTAATACAAGGAATAATAATATAACAATTACTACATACGGCCCCATGAATATAAACATTCAAATTAATGTTTCTCTTCGTTAGAGACTATTATCTAGAGCCGTAGAACAGTTGGGCAATGCTGACACTGCCCACACAGATGATCAATGTCATGTAAGTGAAAGTTGCACACATGTGGCTGAATTTTAATTTCTTAAAATTATTTTATGAAATATAAAAATTCAGATAATAAGACTACTAAAACGAAAACTAAATGGCTCATTAATTTTATTGAAATGTGGCATCAGTACGTGTTAACAGAAAATTTCACATTTTACATTATTACGAGTATTTAGAAGTGGAATAATGAACTGGACTCCTGTGGAATAATAAATATTTTTCGTGAACCCTCGAGACATCGCACCAAAAGCGAAATTTTTAAGCATATGATGTCATGATGAATGATGACAGTAAGTACCGCTTGTCATCTATACAAATAAATAAAAGTGTCTGTTTGTAATATTAAAATAAACGCTTTTTACTAAATGCATATGTACTCGTATGTATATGCGTCCTGGTGTTCCCGAAGAGAAGAAAAAAGACGTTGCATTTGTGGTGACTGAAATCATCAATGAACAATGTAAGTTGAACCGTTTCACTATTAATGCCATTACGAGAAGTCAGAGGATGGGACGAACTTCAACATCTAGTAAGCCTCGGCCTACACTTGTTATGTTTGAGCAAGTTGCTATCAGAGACACAATTTAGTTAGCCAAAACTAAGTTAAAGGGCACCGAGGTCACATCTATTAAACGCATATCTATACTCTATACTAATATATAAAGCTGAAGAGTTTGTTTGAATGCGCTAATCTCAGGAACCGCTGGTCCGATTTAAAAAATCGTTCAGTGTCGGATAGTCTATTTATCGAGGAAGGCGCGGAACAACAGGAGCGGAGCACCAATGAAGAATATTTAAAAAACGGGGGAAATCTTCAGGCTACGGGCAATAGAAGACGCAAACGAGGTTGGGGTCAGCTAGTCTACAAATATAGGTACCAGAAATCAAGCTTGGTTTAAAATATGGTGAAATAAAAGACCAAATGCATTACTTCCATCAACATTATCACATTTAATATCAAAATAAATAATCTTAGATACATCGGCGAAGTGGCGAATTGCTCATCCCCTTATAAAGATTCATAACCGTGTGTCTGCGTGCAAAACAAATTTAATTACCATTGGTTTAATGGTAGGTATGGGGGACAAAGGAGCAGCCTGGTTATCTTGTAAATGACTACCACCGTGACCATGATTATGATGACCGGCCCATTAGTTCCTAGAGTGCCGTTCTAACCTTTTTGCTTTTTAAAGAAGCTTTTTTGAGAATTTCGCGGGGAATTGAATTGGGAATTTGTAGGTTTCGCATTAAAACTATCTACAATGGCTAACGTCTGCATTCTCTTGTATCATTGGCTAATATTTTGTTTATTTTTTAATAATGTTAACTGTAAACTCTTTTAGAATTTTACCTGCTGTATTGACCACAAATAGAGAACTCAAAGTAATCCAATATTAATCTTATTACTATTACAATAGGATGAGCAATGTTTCTCAGGTAATAAGTATGTATTCACATTAAACATTAGAAATACCTAACTATATATCCTTAATAAGTTAAATACATTGATCTAAAACTAGAAATTATCTATAGAATGTGGTGTATTAAATATTGTGAAAATGAAATATGACAATATATATGGCACTACTGATTTTGTAGAAACTTCACACATTTTTAAAAAGTTCAAAGTTTTTGATTTGCTTTTCAATTTTAGGCTTTATCTTGATGGAGGTAGGGCTTATATTCCACTTATCTTTGCAAGTGATTTACTTCTGAACATTTATTGGACAGATTTATATTATCATTTACTTTCATCAATAATCATCAACTGACTTAGGAAGTCTACTGCTGGAAATGGGTCTAACTTTAGTAAGGAGGTTTTGGGCTAATACACCAGCGACCAGACGGTTATCCTTCCTGTGATGTGTTTTTCTGCATAGTTTGCTCCCTTCGTCGGCTCTTACGACACCAATGGGATGAATAGGGATGGCGGCACTACGTATTCTGAATCCGTCACAACACATTAGCGTAGAGAGACGTCATTTGTTTACGTTTGTAGAATGTCAACTTAGTTAGGGGGGTCTAGGCCGCAACGTTTCTCTCTGTCCGCTTGAAAACAGCAACACGCTAGATTCCATACTACCTTTTTATAAAAGTCAAAATGCAATAGAGAACAATGCAATTTAAGATTAATATTTTTTATTATATTCAACATGTGGTTGAAAAAGCGTCAATACAAAATACTTGCGTTACAATTAAAAATAAACAAAATATTACTTTTGAATTTCGAATCTATCATTTTTATACGATTGTTCACTGTCTTTTCTTATTTTCGCGCCAATGGTGGTGACTCTGTTGTTCTCATCACTAAACTAAAATTCACTAAAATTTGTTGTTGGATTAAATGTCAAGTAAATAAAATCATGATTTTTTAAGTCTACTATGAATGGGTAGAAAAAAAAACAAAATGTAAATCAACTAATGTATTTTTCTAGGGAATGTGGTCTACACAATATTAAACTAAAAAACTTACTATTTATAAACGAAAATTCATCTAAGCTAAAATAAATTACTAATTAAAAAATAAAACTAGGTACTTACTTAAAATCTTTCGACAGTTTCAATTAAAAGAAATGTCTGTGTAACATTAAATTATCTAAATACTTAGTTTATTAAAAAGAAAGTTACGCGCGATTCTTATTTTTTTTAAATACCTACTGCATTATTTTTTTCTGCCATAGATATCCCCAATGTTTTTTTCGTACCTTGAGAGCATAGCAACGGTGATTAAGTTTATTACAATTTTCTGAGAACTTTTTAAAACACAAAAAAAAGCCCCAGATATTTCGGAAAACCAAAGATTGTTTCAGCATGATAATACAATATATACGAGTATTATAACATTTATGATAAAATTCTCTTCACTGAGGTTAGCCACGGTGAGAAAGCCATATTTTTAATTGTCTCTAAATGGTGCCTAATCTTTTTTACTCTTATAAAGGGTTTGTCTTCCTTAGTGGGAACCTGTAGTGTTTTAAGGTGCTAGATGAACTTTACAAGTTTGAAATTCTGCCATTCTTTATAACGACTTTTCTATATTTTATGCAATTATTTCTTGTTCAATAGATGTTAATGCATCGACTTAAATATACAGGTTAGTTTCTACAAAATCCATAACGCTTTTCGACAGACTATTTTCTTAGTAACAAACCATATATATATGAATACACTTTAGTCGAGTATCCTTTTTTTTTAATTTTTAAAGTGTTCAGACATTACAAACAATTTTAAAGTCACTAACCTAAATAGATAAAACTAAACTTTACAATCTACTAACATTTTATCTCGAACATTTTTAATAATTATGAGTAATATACCAATAAATTGTATTTATATTAACTAATAGGTACAATAATTGCGTATACTTTTTTTTTACAAATTTCGTGTTTTAGGTTTTAATGTGTCACAGCGCTGCTTGATTAATGGTATACATAGGTAAACATACTCTGTGTGTAATACACTAAAAGACATTTAGGTTAACAATGATTCTTTAGAATACTTAGTAGTGAGGGCCTTGAGGTGATTTTGTTTAAATCAAATCGCTCCCGAATGCGAACGTGATCGGTGGAGATTGCGGTCAATCGCAATGCCGAATAATAGTGACAGTTGATGTGAAAAAAACTTACACTAAGAGCTCAGTTAGATAATAATTACGAACATTTATGCATCTAAAATTATGCCAAATATATATAAATATATCATTGAAAGGGAAACGTTGAATAAAGGGATATTTTTTAGCCATGACTTAAATCAACATATTTTGTCTATTATCAAATGAATAAGGTAAATGCAAGATGGTTAATAGCAATATGATAGTAAAAAACAAATATTATGTCAACTGTACTCTCGTTTATACAACTTAAGACTTTAGTTCATGTATGGTACCTAAAGTTGAACGGTCAAATACCTATTCAGACATGAGGCTTGCAATTCTTTGTTCCTTTAAAAACGACGTCGATTAGCAGCACAAGTAATTAAAAAGCACTAAATTACATTTTTAATACTTTCATAAGTTATTTACAATTCCTTACTCCATTTTACCACTTTTTTTTACAAATACCCGCCTTAAAAGTAATACTTATACTACTTAGCTATATTATCGGCATAAATCATAAGTCAAGTTTGTTAATAACCCTCGCATTTCTTGGCAGTCGGGTGAACATAAAAAACTAATCTGTGGGTATTCTTGAGAAGTACACTTCGACAAGAAGATTTGCAGCGTTTTCACCTAATTTCAGGCCGGAAAAAGGACAACCCTGAAAATTATCATTTCCCATCACCGCCCGCAGTCTAACATCGTCATCACCAATATTGTTTTAAGGACTGTATCATAGAAACAAAGTTAGAATAAGTAAAGCTTTGTCAGACGTCCCGATTTTGGGGGGGAAGTCCCGCTTTTTGAATCGAAATTGTAACGGGACATAATAATTTTGAACAGGCTTTATCCCGCTTTTTGGAGATAACTGGCCGAACGCCCAAAATGAATTTAGTTAAGTCGTCGTTGCTATATCGTCAATAAAATTTCACCATTATAAATAGGAAATGGCACTAGCTCTTTGATGATCTATGCATATAGTAGAAAAACAAAATATTGCGAACGACCTTTTTTGGTCACTTTCACTCATGTGTCGGAATTTCTGATTAGATGCGATACATTGATACGGTTTTTACTTTGTCCCGCTTTCGATGAAGAAATCCCGCTTTATTTCACTAGAAAGTCTCAAAATCCAGATTTGAGTAAAAAAAACTGGCAACGCTCAACTTAAACAATGAACAGAAGGTAATAACGAGTATTACTTCAGAAGGGAGACAATTAGATTATTCACAATGCTTAATATGTACATTAAAAAAGAAACAAAAGTTTAAAAAACTATAATAACCCGATTAAGTAAAAACTTTTAATATAATTTATATAGCATACGTCATCTAGGCCATTATTATGACTCTATTGACACCTCATTCATTAAATTCGGATCAAACATGGAACATACAAACATACATAGACTGACAAAACTATCACTCTTTCTTTTGGCTCCGTCGTATTTTGCTAAAATCAGTAAAAGTTTAGGTTAGACTAGATTCGGCAGGGGTCCGGTCGTGTTAATAACTGCAGTTCCCGGACCCCTCCCTTCTCAGGCGCAGTGTGGCACACCGTGTGGTTTTAGTTGGTCCGATTCCGACACACCGCCCCGCCGTAAATCCCGGCGGGGTGACGGCCCGAGGGGGTTTCAACACTTAAAAAAAAAGGCTAGATTCGGCAGGCAGTTGTATCGTAAAAGATATTTATAAAATTCATAAAGTTGTAATAAATTAAAGGTAATGTTATGAATATATTTTTTTAATGAAATCAAAATGACAAAACACAATGAGGGTGGATTAAAACTCAAGAACAAAGTACATAATCCCTATGACAGTATGTCAAAACATATACTCCTGGCTTTTATATAAGAATTCCGAAAACTGCAGCAATCTTTCTTGTAGTCGATATGTATTACTATTACATAAACTATACGACTAAGAATTGTATCTCAACTAAATAAAAAAACAGCAATGACGTACATAACTAAATATCGTTTTCAGAAATGGACAAAATTTTTTTAGTTCGATTATTTATTAGTTACTCAACATCATTTCTATATCGGTTATAGTAGGTAACGTCTAAATTACACTTGAGTTAGGCAGCCATGCTCAATTTCATAAAAAACTTCATATTCATTGGATAAATTATCAGAAAACATTTTTAATATCGATGGTTTATTTTATAATTCATTATAATACTAAAAATAGTTTACATCATTGAGACTTACAAAAGAATCGTCTGTAGAGGTTTCGCCACAGGAAAATATTAAATGTTATGTTGAAAAGCTATGTATAATGGTGTCTTCAGATTTGCTAGGTTTTTGTAGAACGTTATAACCAAATTTAATTGATAGCAATGTAATAAAATAATACTTTAAAAATAGTACCTAAAAACTTTAAAACGAAAATGTACTTGTTTGTCAAATATTTACGAATTAGATATTAAACATTCGTTAACTAATCTACAGCAATATTATAAAGAGGTAAAGTTGGTGAGGTGTAAAACTATTACCTTAATCCGAATATTCTATGATTTATATTTTAAATAAATAGTCCAAGAGCCCACGACGGCCAGACCTTCGTTATTTTATAAAAGCTGATTTTTTTTGTGCATGACCCCTGTACAGGTAAGAACAACCAGCAACTATAGAGTTTGGGTTGTGGTTACTTGAGCAGGTAACAGCTAGTACATGTGTATAAAATAGTACCTAAAATCCTTTACTTTAACGGATAAAGCTCAATTTTTATATTTTCTTCGTGATAACTTTAGAAATCTCATTCACCCATTGCCGGACACTTACGATTACTTTCCGAGACAAAGTGGTTACATGGGGATGACACAAGCCTAAGTGTTCATACCTATCACTGGCGCTCAAACTTTACACTTTTAGGGAAATTTTATAACCAACTCTATTTAGGCAATAACTATTGTCACTAAGCAAATTATTTTGGTTATTTATTTTCTAGTTTACACTATAGTACTTTAATTGGTATTAATTCATTTATATTTATCATTTATTTTACCTTTAGAGGCCTTTGGGCGGCTTAAGCCACAACGTTGTCTTTCCAGTCCCCAACCCGCACTTGGCCAGCGTGGGCACGTATGGCGTGTATGTCGGTTATCGTGGTAATTTCCGTAGTCTATGCTCTTTCTTAAGAATCAAAGTATATCCATGGAAAATTTCATTAAAATCGATGCAGACGAATCAGTTCCGATTAAAACAACCAACTACTGTTGATAAATAGAATAAATTATAATAAATATTTGAGAATCACTGAGGACACTAGCACTAAACGAGACAAACATATGCGTATAACAAGATTTAACGATTTTTTTAAAAATATCATTATAAGTAAAACTGTCCGGCTATTGAGGTAGCGTTTTTTTAAAGGTTTTTTTGTGCTATAACGAAAGTATAATTATATTTTTTTAAACTTTAGGGGTGTCTGGCAGGGGTGTCCGGCAATGAGTGACGAGATTTCCAAAGATATCCCGAAAAAAAAAAATTGAGCTTTATACTTTAGCGAATTTTCGGTACTATTTTATACACCTGTCCAAGTAACCACAACCTCAACTCTATATTCGCTGGTTGTTCTTATCTGTGTAGGGGTCATGCACAAAAAAACTTTCAGTTTTTATAAAATAACGAAGGTCTAGCCGTCGTGGGTTCTTGGGCTATAATATGGGATGTTTACTGTAGGGATACTGTCATCTTATCATAGGATTACTCTATTACTGTATTTATACCTTATGTATATAATAGGTGTGTTTTAATACTTTAGGGTAGATGACGCATTCAAATTAGTTTTAAATAATAAATAAATATTCCGGACATCTAACACACAACGCCATCTAGTCCCAAGCTAAGCAGAGCTTGTATTATGGGTACTAGACAACTGATATGAATACATTTATACTTTTTTTTTGTAAATACATACATATCATACATAGAAAACACCCAAACTCCGAAACAAATATTTGTAGATCACACTAACATTTGGTCCGACCCAGGATTTGAACCCGAGACCTCAAGAACAGCAGTCGCATACGCTACCACTGCGCCACAGAGGCAGTTACTTTTATCATTTCTCGAAACGATAACTTTATATGAAAAATGTACAAATACAAACTTGTGACGTCACTGTTATACACTACTCAATTGAGCAATATATTTCGATGTTAATTTGATAAACATTTGTAATAGAAATGAAAAGCTATAATAATTGTATATTCCTATATGTATTGTAACGGGTGTTTTTTTAAGCTAGATAGAACTTTAAATTGTAAAAAGTAACACAAAAAATTAAATTTTGATGAAACTTTTTTTTTTATTTGTTTCAGTATACTCTGACAAATCATCATGAATAGACTCACGCTTGAACAACGCTACGAAATTATCCAAATTTACTTTGAAAATCAGTCGTCGATTCGCGCAACTTATAGACGACTGTTTTATCGCAAAATTGTGTTCAGCGATGAGGCGCATTTTTGGCTTAACGGGTTTGTTAATAAGCAAAATTGCCGCATATGGAGTGAGACCAATCCACAACAGACCCTACAGACTCCATTACATCCAGAAAAATGCACCGTATGGTGCGGTTTTCACGCTGGTGGCATCATCGGACCTTATTTCTTCAAAAATGAGCTGATTTTCAAAGTAAATATGGATAATTTCGTAGCGTTGTTCAAGCGTGAGTCTATTCATGATGATTTGTCAGAGTATACTGAAACAAATAAAAAAAAAAGTTTCATCAAAATTTAATTTTTTGTGTTACTTTTTACAATTTAAAGTTCTATCTAGCTTAAAAAAACACCCGTTAATATTCGATTTAATGAAGGAGACATCGGTATTTATTTATGATACAGACAGCTACTTTATTCTATTTCTACTTATACAAAACCCTTAATGTAGGGTTGTTGTATATTCTTAACATTCTTTCAAGAGACATGTCCGTGTGACGTCACATCTTTGTACAGCAAATACTCAAGGTTTTTTCTTAGGGTACTTTATTTTATAGATTACAATATATAGTTAAGATGTTATGCAGAGCATATAAACATACATGTATGCTAATATAACGGCTAGAATTAAAACCTGCTTTTACCATATGAAAAAAAAACAAAAAAAAAAAAAAATTATTTTAACAACCTGCAAAATGGTTTTGTAGCAGTCCTTTAATGTTATAGAATGACAAAGTAGATATTAAAAGGAAAAAACCAAAGGCACAATAATTAAAAAATAATAATTTTAAAAACCTAAAAATATTTACTTCTTGAGAAATAGGTTTAATAGGTTTATTCCTTATAGTATTGTAGTTTTTTTAAAATGTTATAGACAGATCAAATTTATAATTTTAAAGTAAAAAACAAAAGAAATTACAAAATAACTAAAAAATAACACATTGCAAGAAGACAAAAGAGGAACAATTAAAAAAGTTTGTCTGAGAAAAAAAAACAAATTCCAAGATGCTACATCAAAAAATTTTGAGCTATTTAAAAACTTAAAAAAAAACAAAACAAAAAAACAAATGATTTCAATCTTTGTACCTTTTAGTTATACTGGGTAGGTTTGGTAGTAAAAGCTTAGTTGCATAGATTTTTTAAGAAACCATTAGATAAATCAAAAAATAAACTTGAGTAAAAGTATCTATTACTTTTATTTTTTTCTGTAGAGTTCTCATTCCATATTTAATTGCAAACTCTTTAAATGATTTTTCACTGAAAACTACTAACATTCAATTAAAACCCAGCAACTCTGTGACCTGTGTGATTCTAATAATTTTTGTTGTAGTCCTAAATATATATTGGTGCTAATTTTGTTAAATTAAACTATAATTTCTGAAAATTTATCTTTTATTCTACTATTCTTTTCATAGTTTTTTGATAGAACACTCATTTTTAGAGAGTTGAAAGTTTTCAACAACAAAATTAACAATATTGTATAATTTTGAGTATTTTTAAAATTAACCACACAATTATAAAAGATATCACCAAGTTAAGCTCTCATATATTTTCTATTGTGAAGAATGTTTGCAAATTACGAAATTTAACCTTTTGCTTTACTTAAATACTTTGAGGAATCATTACATCACTTTCGAACAAATAAATAATTAAAAGCACATTCAATCGTGCCAAAGCAGAGTACACACAGTATTAAATCCAGGTTGATAAATATTAAGCTTATCGTATGTATTATAGAAAAGTAAAATTTTGAATAGAAAACTTAGATAAAGCAGTAATTACGAAATGCAAGTTTCTTAATTAATAGTAACTACTAAAATTATATAATACACACGGGCTATTTATAGAAATGTATAAGCATTTAAAGATCTGCAGGCAATCATAGCCGAATTGAGAGATATACAGAATTTTTTTCTAGAATTAATTATGACGCTTGCAACCACACACTAGCTCTCACCGATATAGAAAAAGCCCGATAACATTACACTGTGTGTATCCTTACATCAGTCAGTTTATCACATTATACACTGTATTACACTTATTCACACTTATATGTCACATGAAGTAGATATTGGTCGTATCACTTTCACAAACATTGGTTCACTGTTTGGTTGGACGTTGGCGAATCATCCCTTGGTTGGGGCTGGCGTTGGATCATTTGTTTGGCGAGGTGAGACCCAACGCGGCTGATAACAGTCGCACCACGTTCTTATTCTCATGACCTTCGTTTTCTGCAAGAAAAAATATATTTAAAAAATAGAGTTTTTTTTACAATTTAGTAATGTTTTCTTTGCATAGAGTTAAATGGAGTAGCTTCGGATAGACTGATTCAAAAATAAGGTTTATATGTGTAATAAATGCTTATTATGGGATAGAAAATCCGAGAATTGCAAAGACTTCTGTGCGAAGCCGGATCGAGTCAGCATTGGACTACTAAATGTTAATGATGTTTCACATTCATTACGACTTAAGATTAAAAATGTTTTGAAGAAGTAGATAAAGGAATCTGGTTCAAAACTGGACGATAATCAGGGCTGTAGATAATCAAAGGTCTTCTTACCATCTACACTAGTTACATGTTTCTCCAGATTGAGTTTCTCCTGAGCGACCTGGTAGATACCCTCTTCGATGGTGCCGCAGCTGAGCAAACGGTATATCGTAACTGGACGTGTTTGACCCATTCTATGACATCTAAAACATAAAACAAATACCTTACACTTATTGTCCTATTAGGACTCGCCTTGTGAGCCAACCAGGCTTCTTTGAACTAATGCAGACTCATTTCCATTACCTGTACCAGATCCTATTTTATGACGAACAAAGCTTCCACCGTTAGCTCTTATAATTAATTACTTTTGGATAATTATTTGTTATGTCGCGGTGTAGCACTTAATTTACAAATGTACTAAAGAAGTTAGAAAATCATTTGAAGCGAATTCCATGTCTCAGTGCCATATAACGAAGATACAACGAACTCGCGTAATTACTAATCCTGTAACGCGGAATGAAAGTTTTCACCACCTATGAATACTATTTTAGTTGATAATTGTCTGGTCAAAGGACCATCCCTATGTATTAGAGAGACACTGGTTCTTCCACAAAGAAGACAAGAATTTCATTATCGAATTTATAATAATCATTGCACTAGATTTTTTTCAATGCATAAAGGCATATTATGGTTGATGACTGTATAAATAAATACCGATGTCTCTCTCTCATTAAAACGAATATTACAAAACATTTAGGAAAATATAATTATTACAGATTTTAATTTCTATTACAAATTTTAATTAAATAAACATTAATTGAGTAATCCAAAAATAGTGACGTCACAAGTTTGTATTTAGTACATTTACTATACAAAGTTATCGTTTAGACAGATGATAAAAGTGTCTAATTCAACTTATTTCAGTAATAATATAACTACAGTTAATCAAATAAGTTACTGAGAAATAAAAATTGCTATTCTCACCTGTCCTCAGCCTGCTTGTCATTGTAAGGGTTGAAGTCTATGTCGTGTATAATGACGGTATCTGCAGCAGTGAGGTTAATGCCCAGACCGCCCGCTTTGGTTGACAATAGGAACACAAATATATCTTCGGAATTGTACTGATTTATTAAATCTTGCCTGAAAAAATGGTTATTTAGCTTTAGTTTTTTTTGTTTCAATTCGATATGTTTAGGGTGTGTGTTAGATGTCCGAAATATTCTTTATTTTTATCTTTTAGTTTATGGAATAGGTGCAGTTTTTGGTCGGTTCAAGTTCAAGGTCGGATTATTAGCACAGACTAAAAAGGGGAGACGAGGTTCCGGTCACTCCACTTACTAGGTAAAGAATAAAGGCTCTTCCACACAGGTGAGTTATTACCGGTCGATAATATCGGTTGTTATTGCACGTTGGAGGAACGCAAGTGACTTATTTCTATTCAGTCTATTGTCGCTGCAGTGTGTAATTTACACGTATTGATGCATAATTAACCGAAAAGAGATTTCGCAAAAGCGCATCCAGTATTATCTACGAATAAAAACGCACCTGAGAAGGGAGGTCTTTAATATTTACAAACATGATTCTCATAAAACATCAACTGTTTTTTGTTTTTTTTTCACACTCCAACGACTGTATAAATTTTGATAAAATTTGGTATGGAGCTAGCTGACATCTGGTATTAATAACAAGCTACTTTTAACTTCGAAAATATAGTGTTCAAGCAATTGAAATGCGGGTAATACAGCGGGTTTATCTAGTTTTAAACTTACCTATCAGGGACTGCGGTGCCACCATCAAGTCTCAGGTAGCGGTACCCCCTAATCCTGAGATACGGCTCCAGTATATCCATCATCATGGTAAACTGACTGAAGATTAGCACACGATGTCCATCTTCCTTGAGTCGTGGCAGCATCTCGTCTAATTTCTCGAACTTACCAGAGTCTAAGATCAGATGCTCTGGGACGCTAAACCGGCTAATACACTGCAAAATATATTTAAATATTAGATAAATATAATTTAGAATAAATAAATATTCCGGACATGTAACACTCAACGCCATCTAGTCCCAAGCTAAGCAGAGCTTGTGTTATGGGTACTAGACCACTGATATAAATACATATATACTTTTTTTTTGTAAATACATACATATTATACATAGAAAACACCCAAACTCCGAAACAAATATTTGCAGATCATACAAACATTTGGTCCTACCCGGGAATCGAACCCGAGACCTCAAGCTTAGCAGTCGCATACGCTACCACTACGCCACCGAGGCAGTCATATCAATAGAATACTGTGGTAAAAGAATTGTTAAGTGCACAAATCAAGCTATATTTCAAGGACCGTAGCAAGTCAAGTGAATACTAAACGGGATAGTATGTTCATATATAAGTGACAGTACTTACATTATGAGTGAGTGTCAGTTGATGTATCTGGAAGTCTGACATACACATGAGATCATCAAAAAGATAATGTTCTCTCTTCTCCTTGTACGTGGGATCACGAGCAAGTAACTTAGCCATCTTTTTTACCTGCACAAACAATAATTCAAGAATTACTAGGTGTCAATTAAGGAGATTTCATTTATAATTTACTATAACCACGCAACCTCGTTTGCGTCGTCTATTGCACGTAGCGTGAAAAATTTCCCCCGTTTTTGTAACATTCTTTATTGGTGCTCCGCTCTTATTAGTATTAGCGTGATGATATATAGCCTATAGCCTTCCTCGATAAATGGACTATTCAACACTGAAATAATTTTTCAAATCGGACCAGCGCAAAAGATTAGCGCGTTCAAACAAACAAACAAACAAACTCTTCAGCTTTATAATATTAGTATAAATTTATCTGCCTGATGGAAAGTATGAGTAGAATCCAAGAGTGACGGTCACCATACTCATTGCGAATGTTGATGCAGCATGGTGATCTGCACTACAAAATGATTCTGCATCTTTGGTGCTCCGTTTTTGCACTCGAAACACGGTAGCACGAATGATATCATTTTTATGATATTGTGGCCACATACAACACAACAGTAACTTACTACAGCGCCATCTACCGCAGATACACTGAACTACAGAGCAACGTACAACACGAAGAAACTACCAATCCCGAATCGCGCAATAGAAGTTCTCACGCCGATTATCATATATACAACATACCAACATCAACTGTTGGGCAGTGGCCCGCCAGGCATGATCAATTCGTCTGGCCAGAAGATCCTTCCTTTGTGTTGGGTGGAACATGATACCTGTTCCCCCACAATATCATTGGTCTATATAATATTGTATAGATTAACTCACTTTATAGTACGAAAGTTTTTTTTTGGACATCTAACACTCAAAGGCATCTAGTTCCAAGCTAAGCAGAGCTTGTGTTATGGGTACTAGACAACTGATATAAATACATATATATATTTTTTTGTAAATACATACATAGTATACATAGAAAACACCCAAACTCCGAAACAAATATTTGTAGATCACACAAACACTTAGTCCGACCCAGGATTTGAACCCGAGACCTCAAGCACAGCAGTCGCATTCACTACCACTGCGCCACCGAGGCAGAAAGTATGAGCTTACCTCGTCCTCTTGATAGTGGTACCGCAGCAGCAGAGGATGGTTGGCAAGTTTGCGCATATCCATCATCATCGCCATGCCACTCAGCTCTGTCGTCGCGTGGATCTGGTGAAGAAAGGAAATTGTTAACAAAATAAGATGATAACGAAACTGATACATACATAGATTACTATTTCCCAGAGGGGTAGGCAGAGATAATTGAGCCCCACCTTTTTTTAATAGGGGGCAAACGAGCAGACGTATCGCCTGATGGTAAGCAATTACCGCCGCCCATGGACACCCGCAACACCAGAGGCGTCACAAGTGCGTTGCCGGCCTTTAGGGGATGAGGTGGGGGATGGGGGGAGGGGATAGGGTTTGGGCCTCCCGTATCCTCACTCACTCGGTGAAACATAGCACAAGCGCTATTTCACACCGGTTCTCTGTGCTTGCTACGCTCCTGACCCACCTCTTTTACTTAACCCGTATTCATCAACCACTGCATGCATGCTCTTCCTCTTCGGCTCCTGGTGCTTTCACATGGACGTTTTTCAGAACTGCATCAATTTGGTTACAACCACTTCCGACACACACACATTCGCTCTATAAATTCCTTTCGTAAGTCTTCTATCATTCATTATCTATAACCAAACCACCGTAGCATGCCCTTGTCACTATACATTTCACATCTAAGGCAAGGACATTGTATAAAACACTAGCTGAACCTCGCGGTGTTACCTGCAGTTTTTTTTCTTACAATTAAAATAGCCTATATTAATCAGTGATAATGTAGCATTCAAATGGTGAAAGAATTTTTAAAATCCGTCCAGTACTTTTTGAGCCAATTCGTTACAAACATACTTACATACAAACCTTTCCTCTTTATAATATTAGTATAGACTATAGATGAACTATGACGAAGGGCAATACCAAAACTCACGCTTTTTTATTTCTTTATAAGACAATCCTTGTACTAGGAATATATACTGTTTCACTGGGAATTAACAGACATTCATGAAATGAACACAGAGAACAACCAGGTTACAATTGTTTGTGGATCATGCTAATATTGTCCCATTTGAGGATAGAACTCACAACACTTTTTTTTTTTTATTGAATAGTGGGCAAACGAGCAGACGTATCACCTGATGGTAAGCGATTACCGCCGCCCATGGACACCCGCAACACCAAAGGCGTCACAAGTGCGTTGCCGACCTTTGGGGGATGGGATAGGGATGAGGGGAGGGGTTAGGGTATGAGCCTCCGGTATCCTCACTCACTCGGTGAAACACAGCGCAAACGCTATTTCACAGCGGTTTTCTGTGAGGCCGTGGTATCACTCCGGTCGAGCCGACCCATTCATGCCGAAGCATAGCTCTCCCACGGTGCAAACGCAAACTTAACACAAGAAACAGATACGCTATCCGACGTGGGACGAAATGTGTAACAGTGAAACGTGGCTTCTGTTAGACATATTTCGTCCCTTTTCACATAAATTATATTTATAAAAGTACTAATACGAACCGTGCCATCTTTAGCCGCAAATCCAGCGATAAGATTCTTATACAGCATGTTCTGTCTATTAGACATCGCGCACAGCTCTTTATGGTTCGTCTTCTGAGGCAGGTCTTGGAGCACGTCCCTCTTCAAACGACGCAGAACGAAAGGCTTCATGATACGCTTGGCTTGCGTTATCTGGCTCTGTTCGAACGCTGGCTCATCCTCCTTGGTTTTGCTTTCAGCCTTTTTCGTTGTTTTTGATTTCTGTTATAATAAAAAAATGCAAATTTTTTTAGAAAACTATAAATTAAATTATAATACAGTTTTTGTAAGTCATAATAAGTTCGAAGCAACAAATAAAATTACCTATTTTATTTAACATTTTTTTTGTGAAAATAAAATCTCTGTGGAGCTCTTTTTACATTTTATATTGCAATTTTTAGGTATCAATGAACCAGGATAAGACCATAAACTGGTCAGTAATGTATACACCTTAAGCACTATATATTTATATATAATACTTACAGTATTCTTTTGGAATAAACTTTTAAGGTCGTCCGTCTTGCCCGAGAACATATGAGGCATCACAAAAGCCAGCAAAGACATCAACTCCAACAGGTTGTTCTGCAGTGGTGTGCCAGTTAATAGGAGACGGTGTTTGGACTGGAAAGAAAGTTAAACATATAATAATATTGTTAAACACCTCGGATCACCGAGGTCACTTCCAGAAGTCGTCGGCAACGTGAAGGGTCTGCTAGGCTTCTTGGAGGAACTGGGGTGGCACGTGTGAAACCATCCCATCACGCAAAATAGGCGCAATGAAGACGTCGAGTTGCGGAGACCCGGCCCGCGAGTTTCAAGTTCAAGTTCAAAGTAATATTGTTAAAGATATATTTTATTGGCTGACTCGCAGAACTACATCTGTTTCTCTCAAAATAATTAAAAATGACATTCCACATTTTTGCAATATTTTTTTATTGATGCTCCTATTGTTCAGAACCTGATGTTATTCAGCCTTGTCTTCCTCTACAAATTAGCTTTTCAACACAAAAAAAAAATTCAATTCGCACCTGCGGTTTCTGGGATTATTACAATTAAAGAAATATCAAACTCATTAACATGTTGGAGTTAACATTGGTACAGATGCGATTAAAGTTTATGTGTAACACAAAAAATTCAAAACATAATTTTTTTTTTTTTTTTTAATAGACATCTCCCACATTAGGAATAAACATCCTGTGTCGTGGGGGACTTTACAAACATACATGAAACGGACACAAAGAACATCCAGACTCGGGACAACAATTCGTGGATCACACAAAGTGTTGTAGGTACCGCGTGGGATTTGAACCCACGACACTTGGCGCAGTAGCAAGCGGCATGGCGACCGCTGACACCACTCGGCCAACCGTGCAGTCAATTAAGTCTTACAAGTTGAAATTTTTAATTGTATGTGTACATACCTTTATTTTATGTAGGTTGTCGTATCGTTGGGTGGACATATTTTTAAGCATGTGCGCTTCATCGTAAATGACGTAATGCATCGGAGTAATTCTGAACATTTTACGTTCTTCTGGACAACTGCTCACCATTGTGTATCTGTTAACAAGAATAGGGTAAGTTTGTTGTTTTGACATTTTCAAATGAATTCGTGAAAAAGCCACGCTTCGGCATGAATCACGGTCTCACAGAAAACCAGTGTGAAATAGAGCTTGCGCTGTGTTTCACCGAGTGAGTGAGGATACCGGAGGCTTATAACGTATTTTTTCAGGAGAGGCCTATATCTAGAAGTGGTTTATCTATATATGATGATAAAGTTTGTTGATGCATTCCATGTCTACTGTACTTAAGATTATTGACTACTTATCGTCGATCGAGATATAATAAGTATGTATTTACAAAAAAGAAAGTGTATATTATGTATTTATATCAGTTGTCTAGTACCCATAACACAAGTTCTGCTTAGCTTGGGACTAGATGGCGTTGTGTAAAAAACAAACAAAAAAATTATACATCCATATTTACACTGAATAGTATAACTACAGGTATAATAATAAATAAATATTTCGGACATCTAACACACTGGGTACTAGTCAACTGATATAAATACATACATATTATACATAGAAAACACCCAAACTCCGAAACAAATATTTGCAGATCATACAAACATTTGATACCACCCGGGAATCGAACTAGAACAGTAATCGCATACGCTACTACTGCGCCACTGAGGCAGACCAAAAACTCTTCTAATGAGATATCTATATTCAGTAATGGGCTATAAAACTGTTGATGATAGAATTATAGACTGATATAAATAAGTTGAGCTGGATAAAACTCATTAAGAAACTTACGTGGTAAGTACAACGTCGACATTATCCAATCCCCTCGCGTACTGTATGCGTAGCTGTCGACGCTCTTCTGGGTGTCCGTAGTACTTGCTCACGCGCAGAGCAGGACACCAGCGCTCTAGCTCACTGCTCCAATTATCTGAAATCATAATAAAAGAACTAATAAATAATAGCTGATGAGTTTGTTTGTTTGTTTGAACGCGCTAATCTCAGGAACCGTTGGTCCGATTTGAAAAATTATTTCAGTGTTGGATAGTCCATTTATCGAGGAAGGCTATAGGTTATATATCATCACGCTAAGACCAATAGGAGCGGAGCCCCAATGAAGAATGTTTAAAAAACGGGGGGAAATTATTACGCTACGGGCAATTGTAGACGTAAACGAGGTTGTGAAGGTCAGGTAGTCTTTACTAAAATTGCAAACTTTCCAGTTTTCGTTCAAGATAAGTAATCTCAAATAAAAGTCTAAAATATATTATAAGTTTAACATACCAAGTGTGGAGGCCGGCACGACGATAAGATGTGTGCCTCTTGCTTGGCCGGTTTCCTTCAGATGTGCTAGAAATGCTATGACCTGCACAGTTTTGCCGAGCCCCATCTCATCAGCCAATATACCAGACACTCCCTGCTTGTGCAGAACTGCTAACCAATTTAATCCTACTAGCTGATATGGGGCTAATTTTAGACTGTAATGAAAATGTTATATTTTAGAACATAATCGGTGAGCTACATTTAGAACGACTCCATTCAAGGTCGAGGTCAATTAGGAAAATGACTGGAAAAAAGATTTAAAATACATAAATATGCATGTAGGCAGTTGAATACCTTGCATGTAAACAGTTGAATACATTGCGTGTAAACAGTTGAATACCTTGCATGTAAACAGTTGAATACATTGCATGTTAACAGTTGAATACCTTGCATGTAAACCGTTAAATACCTTGCATGTTGACAGTTGAATACATTGCAAGTAAACAGTTGAATACCTTGCATGTAAACAGTTGAATACCTTGCATGTAAACAGTTGAATACATTGCATGTAAACAGTTGAATACCTTGCATGTAAACAGTTGAATACATTGCATGTAAACAGTTGAATATATTGCATGTAAATAGTTGAATACCTTGCTTGTAGACAGTTAAATACCTTACCTTGAATGTAATATAGAAGGCTGTTTAAGCCTGCCAGCGCCTGTCGCTACAGCCGCTTCAAGCTGCTGCGCTAATCCGACACACTTCTTCATGAGGCGTTGTATGTTATTTCTAGTTGTCAATAGCTCTTGTGTAGAGTTTAATAATTCTGTGCTTAATCCTTTGTTGGTGTTGAATTTTTCTACCTGATAAGAGAATAGCAAAGTGTTTGTAAGTGTTCTGTGTGGTTACAGATTAATATATAGGATCACCAGTTATCACCACTATTTATCTCATGGGTGTCGTAAGAGGCCACCTAGGGAGCAAAGTATGCAGGATAACATTACTGCCATCCACCTGGCACTGTGGTATAGTAATACAGCGTGTGATGTGAGCGAGATACTAGTACCATTGATGTGTCCCATGATGGAATAACTTACTAGTCTCATGGGGCAACTTGTACTTTTTTATTTCGGACCTCTAACACAGACAACACCATCTAGTACCAAGCTAAGCAGTGCTTGTGTTATGGGTACTAGACAACTGATATAAATACATATGTACCTTTTTATGTAAATACAAACATATTATACATAGAAAACACCCAAACTTCGAAACAAATATTTGCAGACCATACAAACATTATGTCCAACCCACGAATCGAACCCGAGACAACAAGCACTGCAGTCGCATACCCTATCACTGTACCACGGAGGTTCAGTCCATACAATAATTTAAAAACTTGAAAGTATATCATGTATATCTGCACCATCATCATCAAAAGTCTTCAACAGTCCACTGGTGGACATAGGCCTCTTCGCAGGAAGGAGGTTTTGGTTAACTATACTATGCTAACCGGACAGGCTGGTATAGTGTATGTTTCAAGTTATCCTTCTCTTAGCAGTGATGTTGACCTGCATCATCATTCGCTTTGGTATTTCTTAGGTATATAGCCTCTGTCACTAAAATAATGATGGCGACTCCGCACCCCATTTGAAGTAAATCTCTAATAGATAATCCCTTTTTGCACAGATTCAGTGTTTTAATTAATAAAAAAAATACATACCATATCGACCCATCCTTTAAATGGCCTGAGTGCCATAATTGCTTCCGCTTTCTTTTGTGAACAACCACTTAGTAACGAGAGCTCATTCATATTGCTAGTGTTTAGGAATTCAAATACTTTTTTCTTATCCCCAATTAAATCATCTGTCACCTCATTGTCTGAATCCTCACTAAAAAATACATACATAGGTATGTTTATTTTTTATTTTTCAGTAAAACAAAAAAAAATAGTTGCCGTTGACAAGTCATTGATGAAAAATGTTCCGTGGGAGAGCCACGCTTCGGCATGAATGGGCCGGCTCGACCAGAGTGATACCACGGCCTCACAGAAAACCGGTGTGAAATAGAATAGAATAGAATAGAATATACTTTATTGTACACCAATTACAAATTACTTAACTTAAAATTCAAGAAGATGTAATAGATAAAATGAAATAGCGCTGTGTTTCACCCCATTCCCTCTCCCCATTCCCCAAAGGCAACGCACTTGTGTCGCTTACCATCAGGTGATGCGTATGCTCGTTTGCCCACTATTCAATAAAAAAAAAAATGAAAGCTGAACGCCGATCGTGCCTCTCTATGGCTTGTTTCGCGCTCTCGCTTGCACGCTCGGTGCAAGCGGAACGTGACAATGAATCATGCTTTTGCGTGCGTGCAGCCGGCGTTCATCGATTTACGTCAAAAAAAAGTTTTTTGTATTTGCATTACTTGAACCATGCATTCAAACATACTAAGGATAGATGTTTTTTTTTAATGAGTCAAAAACTTCCAACCAGTTCAAGGATATGTGATATTACAAACTGACTATTACTTTATATTTAGGTTTTAAATCTGCCTTACCTGTCATAAACTCTATCATCTTTCCCCTTCCGTACACCGTAGTCATCATCTTCACTCCCACTGCTACCTCTTCTCGCTCTTGCACCTGGAGCTCCTGTTGGCTTTCTTACTACAACAGCCGTTTTTGGTCCACTAGTAACCCTAACTATGCCCATATTTGTAACAGGACGCCTTTGACCTGATACCCCAGGCTTCGATGCAAAGAATGTTGATGAACTTTGGTTTGTCGCTACATTTCTCTCATTTGTTTCTGGGTCATGCTTTAATAGTTCATCTCTTGACCGTTCTTCACTCCATCCATGTTTAACTAGTGTGTTTTTTACGAACTGCAAAAGGATGTTTTTGTTAGTCTAAACTCTAGAGATTAGCTGGTAAAGGATGGCCAAGTCAGGCTGGTAAATCATAACATAACATACTTCTGTTATGATACACATTTAAATAACAGTTTTTTCAAAATATGAATGGAATTAAATAAACACTTACCATAGGCGCTATATCAGGGAACATATGCAGCATATTTCTAAATCTCCGTTCTTTAACCGAAGTGGTAAGTTCGAGACTCACTGTAGGTTTCTTGGCTGGAGAGGCTGAATCATCAGAATCTGAGTCGGGTAATCTTATTCGTTTGTACACAATAGGGCCGTTTCGAGAAACAGCATTTGGCGCAGCCATTCTTATAATTTCTAAAAAAAAAAACAATTCTGTTAAGTATGAACATAAAATAGTTTATTAAATTGTCTATATTTATGACATTTCGTTAAAAACATCTAACGTTTCTAGATTATTGTGTACAAAGCAATTGTACTCTGTAGGTATATTACTCTACGTCACTGAAACCTGGTGCCTGTTATAAATCAAATACCCTGACGTTTTCTTCATAGTGTACAAGGTAACGCTTTTGCTATTCACGACCGACATAGTTTGTGATCATTTTTTCGCCATGTCTCGATTCTCAATGAGCGCTCTAACAGTCATTGCTTTTGTATTTAAAGATTGTGGGTCTTAACTCGCCCTTCCAGCGCCCTGAGAAGCTGGCAATGAGCTTTACGCCTGCTCTACACGTAAACAGAGGTAAAACGCGGGGGCCGCCCTCCGCTTTTAGCGCTTGGAAGTATGCGGAAAGCGAGATGTCAACTATCGAGTAATATGAGCTGGCTTGCCGTGTTCTATGTTAAGAGTAACATTTTAAAATTTCCCCCAAACGCACGACTTTAATTTTGTATTGGAATGTGCATTCTATAAACGTGCGGGAGCGGTATTGTTTAAATGTGCTATGACCTTTATTATTCTCTCATCGGACACCTCACTGAACTCATTTGAAAAACTATTGCACAACTCCTCGTGAAAATGCGGGGATTCCAGTACGAGTCACGACGATATGCTGAAGAAGAGTCACTCATTCAATAATATTCAGTTCAATAATATCGCAACGTGGAGATTGCTCGACGTTGCGATATTATTAGCTATGGCAAATTACCCCGCCGTCCTATGATCAGCAACCAAATTCTCAGCAGTCGCACTATAGTAACGCTGCGGCACGGTGTACGAAGACATCACCGACGACAATATCTGACTACGTATAATGGATACACTCCGTGGCTGGTTGATCGACTTTCAGATTACAATGCATAAGCCAGAAACAATTTTTGTAACCTTCCTCGAGGCCATCGCTTCACACTCGGTTCCGAAATGCTGGCTAGCGGTCCCCGCAATCTTAGAATATGGTGGAGTGTAGATTAATAATAGGTCTTTACCTATGAAATTGCGTTTCTTCCGTACTGGTCATTTCAAATAAAAAAAAGTTTATAATGGCTCTGTATTCTAAATTCAAATTAATTTTGTTTTAAAACCATGACATTCTATTTACAAACTCAGTCTTTTGTTTTTTGATTAGCGTTGTATTTTCATTACATTTGAACATTTTTCGTCATAATGGATACTTTAAAAATTCGTGTAATTATGGAATATGAGTTCCGTCGTGGCACCAACGCGACACAAACATGACATTGACAAAACGGCATGAGCATTAATGCAGATGTGTACTGTGAAGAACTGGAGAGAATGATGGAGAAGCTTGCACATCTGCAACCAGCTTTGGTCAATCGGTCGTCCCCACTGCTCCTTCACGACAATGCGCGACCCCATACTGCGCAACAGACAGTCTCCAAGCTGCAAGAGCTGGGGTTGGAAGCTCTCCCTCATCCGCCATACTCACCACCTACCGACTATTAGTTTTTCCAAAATTTAGACAACTTTTTAGTGGGTAAAAAATTCCCCGATTCCCGAGAGGCAGTACAAAATACCTTTGAAGAGTTTGTTGCCTCCCGTCCAGCTGATTTTTAAAAGAAGGGCATCAATAAACTGCCAATGCGTTGGCAAAGATGCGTCGATTGCATGGGTGATTACTTCGAATAACAGAAATAAAAAAGTTTGAAAAAATAAGTACTTTCACTTTTTGCATACAAAACGGCAATTTCATAGGTAAAGACCTAATATTATGTGTAAGTATTACTGTTTTGTGTGTTGTTACTTTGTTATTGTATGTATTATTGCATAACCATTGTAAAATATGTTATGTAAAATAGCTTTATGCATTGCGTCACCTGGACTCAATTGAAACCCAGTGTCAGATGTGTTGCCTGACACAATGTTGAAGTGGACCCATTTTTAGCCTTTAATTAATTGTGGTATGTTACTTATTTTAATTTCTAATACTTTTGTTGCCAAAATAAATATTTTTCTTTATTTCTTTTCAAAGTAAATAAGGCTAAGCCCTAATAACGTGACAAAAACAAGATTGACGTCATCTCAAATAAACGCCAAATGTCCAGGAATGTCTCTGTGATCAACAGGTTTAACACCGGAAGTAAAACTGACTAGCAGCGCATATGTTTCCTTTCTACTATGATCCTGGGTACTTTAAACAGTGCGTGAAAAAGCATGTCACACAAACATTTAAGACCTAAATCGCAGAAACTTTGAACCCACTCCCACGCACACAATTCAATCACGATCACACACACATACACACAAAAAGGCTTCCATATCGTGGACCACATCACCCTCTAAGGCAGATAAGTCCAAGATCTATCCAACTGTACTGAGCAATAAGACAGACATTCTATCTCTGAAACTGTTTACCTATGCATTAGAGGACTACTTCAAGACACGTGATTGGAACACAAGGAGGAATCAATGCACACATTTTGCTGACAACATAGTCACGATAAACACATGTGAGACTGGGAATAAACATCCAAAGTTGAAAATCATGCATAATTGATTGATGATGGCGGAACAATCTCTCCCGCCATTGCATCTTCCACAAATAATATATATGTATTTTAAAAATGTATATATACATGTATTTATATAAATTATATAGTACAAATACATACAGCACTAAGCAAGCACCTTCAATTATGTACAAGTAGATAACACAAGCTCTGCTTAGTTTGGGACTAAATGGTGTTGTGTGTTAAATGTCCGAAATATTTATTTATTGCTGTTTCATAGACTACAGACTACAATAGAACAGGAAACAATCTGCACTTTCATAAGAACCAAGGGGTTGACTACAAGGCGCATTACAATCATAAAAAACATTTATGATAAGTAGTAAAGACAAAATTATATTTGAGAAAAGTGAAAATAAGGCAATCACCATAAGAAAGAAAAAGCTTTGTAGTGCAGTTTAAGAAGTTTTTCATCAGTTGGTGTTGAAGGAATGTGAACTATTAGTAATGGTGAAATCACACTTAAGATTCCTAAATTATCTAATAATTGTGTCATCATGATACCCGCAGATGATTGAATCAGTAATATTAAACACACAAGAGAGTAAAGATATGATAAATAGGAAGCAAGTAGGTACCCAAGAGTGATAGCTTGCCCTCATGCTGGAAAGCCATAAATATGAACACCTACACATCGCAAAGTGGGTTATGAATGATGGTTCATTTCACATACTTTGCAATATTTGTCATCAGCCATCAGTTCACATATGAATTGATGTGTATGATAGCCTGTACCAAGTGCCACTATGTCCATAATAATGAACAAATTATTTATTACAAAAAAAACCGTTTATATGACTTTTCACTTACAAGGTAAGTGATGTAGTGATGTATATATTCTTACACTAAACATTAGAATTACACTATTGGGGTATAATTTTCATCATGGGTAAAAACTAAGTTTTTGAGTTAGGTAATATGTACATAAAATATAATGAACAGATGGAAAATCATCACAATAACACCACTTTAAGATTGAAAGAAACACAGCCTTGTAGTTTATTGTTGAAAGAAAGTGAAAACGAAATCTTCGATTGTCGTAACATTGTGCTAAGATACCACACATATTTAAACTTCATGGTCAAGGTGAACTATTCATGTAATCAAATAACCGGTAAATTATGTAGACCTTACGTTATACAGGTCACTGAACGTGATATTCATTCCTCGTGGTAATAGTTACAAGCACGTGCAGTATTCACCTGACCTTCGTCTTTTAATAATAGCATGGTACTCACGAGAACCTGACGGAGCTGAAGTAACGGTTATTGGACTACTGGAACCAGCAGAATCATTTGGTTTCCTCTGGAACCTGTACTGTCGTAAAAAACTCAACACACTCGGACTTGTACCATTAGACATTATTGCACTAATTCGATGTATCAGACAACACTTTTGACGTAAAAAATTTGAAGGTTCTTTGATAAAAAAATAATAGCAAACTTTTACGAAATTCTAACACTCAAGAAAGCACCACAAAAGACAACACTACGGCCATTTTTATCCGCGAGTCTGCAAAATGTGAAATGAAACTGGCCAATGAAGTTTTATATCATCACCTGTCAGAATAAAAAGTGACCAATTACGGCAACGCATAAAACATTTTCACAAATGACAATACCGTTTAGAAGTCGATACGAATAGTAGAAAACATGAAAAAAAGAAAAATTACGTGGTAACTTTATTTACAAAAAGCTGGCTAAATAAAAAAATAGTTTTTTTAGTAGAAATCAACCTTCAAGTTATTTTTAGAATAAATCAATCATGTAGACGTATAATTGAAGAATAATATATTTCTTATAAATACCTTTTACGACAGCCGTTGGAACGAGAGTTGATCGGATTTAAATTTAGAAATATTTTTTTACGAGAAAAAATAAATTGATCTTCAGATTCCTTTGTGGTAAAGCGCTACAATTAACTATTTTAAATAGCCTAATTGAAAGGAAAAAGTTTGAAGCTTTACCAATTAGCTATACCAAAACTCAGTTCAATGTAGTTTAAATTAGAAATAAAAGCACTTTACTTAAATATCCACACCTGAATTTATTTGTGAAGTTTGATTTCAATACGAATGTAACGATTGTATTTGTTGCTCATTTTTACCGTGGAAGACTACCATCAACAACCGGAATGAAATCATGATTCAAACCGGTGTTCAGTAATTCTTACCTTGTTTTTCAGGTGGCATCCTTATCCTCATAACGAGCAACTCAATGAACCAGGCAAGACCTTACTAAAGCTGGTCTCTCATACTTGCTAAGCAACTCAAATAAAACAATGGTTAGAGTGACTATTTGCACGCTTAATCTCGTTAATTATCAAACAAAAGTGTAGTGTGAATCATTTTTTATATATTACTGTACCCTCGGATCAAATAAAAAAGGTAGGTAACAAACAGCCTCTGTTCTTTTTGAAGTCAAAAAACTCAGCTACTTCCTAATAAAGATACGCGTTAACGCACATTACATGCCAAGAAACTACGCTACTTTTCGTCAGTATCGTACAAGTTGTCGAGCAGTAAGTTTATCTACAAAATGCCGTCTTGTGCATTTGATGGTTTAAAAACTACACGAAAAGGCTCAGGGAATAACATTTCACACGTAAGTACACACAAAACTATATTTTTTATGTTATTATAACACAATTTCACTAATTAATAAAGTCAATATCGCAAAAGACGTTCTGGGAGAGTGTTGCCAGGAGTTCATATTTCTTTTAGCCTATAAATGTGGGTAAGTAATTTGTAGGTAAATTCATAGTCATATAACTATGGAGGGTAGAGATAAGGAGTATCATCTGTGTACATGAAAAGTGTCCGTTGAAATGCATTAAATTAGGGTGGCGCCACATTAGCATCAGGGTAAACTTCTTAAAGTCAATACACACACTTTTTCATAAAATTGAATGATAAAAAATCAATAAACGTACTATTCACAGTTCAGAAAATAAAATATATTTACTACATTATTTTGTAATACGCAAGTAGTGACAATAATGTTAAATTTTTTAACTCGCGTACTTCAATTCGTTCACAATTGCTACATTCATACCATAACCTATGTCTACACCAGCGCCATTCTGGAAGGTTTTTGAACTGTTATTTACAGCTTATGCTAGACACTTTTTTCAATTTTCTTCCATATAAGATAACACTCCTTGTCTCTACCCTCCATACATATAACAAAGTAAAGAGTGAGACATTAGTATTACTTTATTTTTTTAGTCTCTTACTATTGTAGTGTTAATTAAATTACGAATTAAAAAACTAAAGATTCAGTCTTTATAATTAAACGGATACTGTCACTTTCGGGATATCTATCGTATTAATTAATTGTCCCATTAAATCCATGAAGCGACAGTATAAGTATACATGTAGGTAAGTATAATACAGTCAGCGGCAGAAAAATTAGCCCAATATGAAAAGATGATCTAACTTTTTTATGTTATAATGTGGTTCTTATTTTTATTATGCGTGATTCATTAAAGGTTACATTGTTCAATTACGACTTTGGGGCCATCCATAAAGTACGTCACACGTAAAGGGGAGGGGGAGGGGGTCGACAAAGTGTGACATGGTGTGACAAGGGGTGGGAGGGGTCCTAAGTTTCGTGACATCACATTTCAAAATTTAATATATCTAGAGGTACTAATCGCGTAATTTGAAATATTAATTTAACTAAAAAATATTTCCAACTCTATCTTTAGGATGTTACGATTTAAATTGTTTTGTTGATAATCAGTATTTAATCTTTTTCATACAAAGTCTGATGTAGTTCTGATTTGTTGCGTATTCAGTATTCGATCCGAATTTATAAATGTTGACTTCATAAAAAAGTACTTACTTAATTTAAATGGAAATAAAACTAATTTCGAAACTGCTGTTTTAATTTAATAATTTTTCGATGTGAAATTGCAAAACATGTGACGTCACACTAGGGAGGGGGGGTCTCAGAAATGTGACTACTTTATGGATGGCCCCTTTACATCCTTTAGATATGCACCATATTGGAATCACAGCACCCCATTTGTTAAGTTTTGATAAGTAGTTTAGAAGTTCTCATAAGACAGACAAACATACATACAGTAAAAATTACAACAGAACAATCTTCGAATAACCTTCCCGTATTTTTTCTGCTCACACATACATGGCTCCTTCATTATCAAATAAGGAACAGGTCTAGGCACCATAAAGTGGATCAGGACGGAATTCATGAAATGAAGAGACTTACGTTTTTGTACGGGGCCACCATTAAGTTCATCGCCTAACCACCGGAGAGACATCCTTGGTGGCCGCCTCTTTAAAGATCGCCCCTCTGGTTGTAACCAAACTTTTCGATTACCGGGTCGGAGCAAATTTTTGTATGATCTGGAGATATTTCTTTCGGTGTTTGGATGTTTTCTATGTATGATAAGTATGTATTCACAAAAAAAACATATGTATTTATATCAGTTACCTAGTACCCTTAGCACAAGATCAGTCTAATTTGGGACTAGATGGCGTTGTGTGTTAAAAACGTAAAAAAAAAGTGTAAACAAGGCCATATTTATTATTATTATTTTTATTTAATAGGAGGAAAACGAGCAGACGTATCGCCTGGTTTTTTTTTTATAGAATAGGAGGAAAACGAGCAGACGTGTCGCCTGGTGGTAAGCAACTACCACCGGGTATAGACACCCACAACGCCAGAGGCGTCACAAGTGCGTTGCCGGCCTTTGGGAGATGGGCAGAATATTTTTTTATTTACAAAATAAATATTTATATTTAAAGTAAAAAATCAATAGAGGTTAAACAGAACCTCCGTTTAACCTCTATTGGTTTTTTCTTCTTTTTTTGAATATTCTCATTGTTATAAATGTGTTACTTGTGTGTTCACTACCCAAAAATTTTATACACTTGATGTCCATGTTTGTTGTCCGCCAATTGTTGTAGATACGTATTTTGTGACTCATTTTATGTATTATTTTGTAGTAAAGATAAATAAATAAAATAAATGTCGTTTCGCACAATATTGGTGAGGAATATTTAATTAAATTAAATTATAATTGACAGTTTGTAAATTAATCACTTATAGTTTGTCAGTTGTTATACATCTATACAAATAAATAAAATTGGAGTGTCTGTTGGTAATGTTAAAAAATCCGCTTGTTATTCATTGCATATGTTTGTATACACAGTACATATACCATTATTTTTTTATTATTTTTGAAGTGAAAACTTCTTTAGCGGCGCTGTGTACTTTTTTGGAATGGGTAAAAATGTATAAACTCGCGTCAGGTCACGTGACAGGACAGGCGGCGCAGGGCGATTGCGCGAATGTTCGTGTGTGTATGTAATATAAATTGTCATGTTTGTGTACGATAGCGCAATAAATGAATATTGTATTCCACCACATAAATAATAGTACTTTTAAACTGATAATGAAAGTAATTCGTACAAAATTATTCTCTAACCATTCCAAAATATCAAAAATGCTCAACGTTAATATTCAAGTTTTCACTTCTGCCGGCACTCCCGGAGTGCAACCCGTCGATTTTTTTTGTCTGTCTGTTTGTTTGTTCGGCGTTACCCGCGTTACGATAGTCTTAAAAAAATATTTTTATAAGAAATGAGAAAAAAAAATTATAATGAGAAAAAAAAACTTGTCGTTTGTAGTGTAACGTGTGTATTTCTCGAAGTTTTCATTAAGAATATAGTCATCAAATATCTTCAAAATAAAAAATAACAATTTGTTCTGTTAAAAATCTTTCTATGGTAGTAAAAAATTCCGATAAACTAATAAAGGTCTAAATAACATCACTAAAATTCACGATTACCACACTGTTACACTGACTGTCAGATTAATAGGTGCGGCCATGTTGATCTGTAGTGAATAAAACTGAAATAATTTTCTTTTAGGGAATTTAAATTGACACAATATGCCCAAATGCGACCTCAAAACGAGATACATCCCCGCGACTTTCGCCTGGACGTTACTCTTGGGCACAACATCCCTGTTTTTTTATTTTCCGTAAGTATACAATGTCGTCGATCGTCAGTAAATTCTAATTTTCGGTTTGACAACTTTCACACGAGATTGTTGAATTGTTTCTATTAATATCTTGGGCCGGAGTACTTGCCCTGTGTGACTGTGTGTGAATTATACCTGTGCTTCGCCTGTGGTGGTAATGGTAAGAGTGTTTTAAGTGATCTCTTGTGGATCCATGTTCCTACTAATTAAAGTGTTATTTGCATTACCATAATATTAGTGTATTAATTAGAGCATTGAGGAATGATTTCCTCATGTTGTGTCGTGTTGTCAATGCCCAGGAACTTCCTGTGTGTTCTACAAATTTGTATAAACAAAGAGGTGTATGTCCCATGGGTTAGAGACATTTGAGTTCTAACTTGTTTGGAGTAGTTAACATTGTGTTTCATTCGCGTTTGATGGTGGTAATGTCGTGTTTCAGTTATAAATACAGATGATAATATGGTATTGTTGAAATTTTTTAATGTTTTAGTTTTTTATTAATTATGTTACACAATTCTGAGTAATTTATAGTTAGATTAACCAGGTCATGAGATGTAGTTCAGGGTGAATTAACTGCCAAGTCTAAGTTGTTATTATTGACACTATTGCAGGATAGTGTTGAGGTTGTATATCTGTCATTGAAATAAACCAATAGTGGAGCTAAAAATTCTGTTGTTCAAAAACTCTTTAAACTAAGATAAAAATCATTAAATGGAACTTAGTCCTTTCAGATCATATTCTAATTGTTAATTTACTAACATTAGATATGTTGTAAGTAGTACTAAGAATAAATTTTATTTATAAAGATAAATACAAAAATCACATTTTAGGAATTGCATCTTTATTTCTTTCAAGAATAATTTCAGTTCACTGCTTGACTAAAGTTTAAACTTGCCCTAATGTGTAAAATATATATGTTTTACTATTCGTAACTAACTAACATCATTACCTAATATTATTTACAATATCAATATAAATTAATGTATTTAACTGATAATAAGTTTCATTTACTTTGATTACAATCCAATAGGCATGATAAGTTTTGAACACCATATGAATGTGAGACCAGAGGCCCAATGATGCAAAAGCATCACAAGGCCGCCTGCTGCATGCTGAATTGTTTTATTGTCAGCATTCGCAATGAGTATGTGTGTGTATGAGTGACCACCACTCTTTGATTCTACTTTTGCTCTCCAATAGTTTACATGAAATGAAATACTTTCGAAAAAATACAATATATTTTTTTATGATTTTTAATTTTAATTCACTATAAAAACTTTATTTGCTAAAACTTTTTTGCATGATTATTTCTTATTTCATGTTAATGATAAAGTTAAAAGGGAAAAAGTAAAAATAATGTGCCATTAATCTTTAGTTTTTCCCTTTTATTGTGATATTTTCTAAAATCCTTAAATAGTTTGTGCTTATTATATGCATACTTGCATTCTAGACAAATCTAAAGACAGCCGTGTCATAATACATTTAAAACCCATTTCAATTATACATAGGATAAAAAGTAAAAAAAACTATAACTACTTTATACTATACCTCTTTTATTGAAATCAAAGTCCAACAATCCAATAATAATAATAATCAAAATCAATTAATACTAAAAATAATAATTGTATACAACCTTCAAACCTTCAAGAAGTAGGCAGACAATGCACTTGTAATGCCTCTGGGGTTGCGGGTGCCCATATTCATGGGCACGCCGTTATTGCGGCGGTAAGACCCGTTATGGAGGATTGGCTCGAGAGGCATCACGGGAGCCTCTCATACCGGCTGACGCAGGTGATCACCGGAAAAGGATGTTTCGGAGATCACCTGTGTCTGATCCGCAAAGAGCCAACGCCTGAGTGCCACCACTGCGATGGCCAGACCGTAGACACGGCGCTTCACACGCTGGCAGAATGTCCGGCGTGGGCCGAGCCGAGGCGTGATCTCGTGGCGGCCATCGGGGTGGGGGTTCTCTCGCTTGGCAATATGATTGCGGCCATATTGCGGAGCGAGAGCGCGTGGAACTCTGCCGTCTCTTTCTGCGAGCAAGTTATGCTTACGAAGGAGATGGCGGAGCGGGACCGGGAGAGGTCTAGAACTCTCCCTGCCCGCCAGGCCCGGGAACGGGCCAGGTACCGTAGACGACTCAGGCGGCGGAGATCGCTGAACGATCTCCGTCCTCCATAAGCGCAAGCCTGAGGGTGACAGGTGAGGCCACCAGTCACCTTTGCAGAAGCAGGCCGGGGTGGCGGCGTGAGCTCTTTAAAGTGCTCGCGCCCTTATATAGAATAGGAATATTGGGGTTCCTACACAGGGGGGGGGCACCTACAAACAATGGGTGGCCCGAGGTACGTCGGGGTTCCAGGGATTTCCTTCCGAGGGTGCACCTGGTTCCCCGGCTTCTAGTGCCCGGGACGGTGTGCGGTTTTTGGTCGGTTCGAGTCCGACATAACCACAAGTGGTATCCGAGGGGATTTCCGCACAAAAAAAAAAAAAAAAGGGTGCCCATATTCAGCGGTAATCGCTTCATTATTCATTCATTCATCAAGCGAGATATTTGCTCGTTTGCCCCCTATACTGTACATTAAAAAAAAATAGTCACCTCTATTAATAATAAGGTTATTTATGGTATTGTGGACCCTTTAAAATATTTGTTAAATTTAAACATCTATACAAATAAATAAAATTGAATTGTCTGTTTGTAATATTAAAATAACCGGTTTTTACTAAATGCATATGTAAAATTTTTGTCTGTTTGTTAGGTAGTTAGCTGATGTTAAAAGGAGTAACTTAGGCTACTTTTTTAGACTAGCTTCGCCCCTTGGCGTTATCCGCGGTATGGTAATAACTGCGGGTAATATTACTAATAAGATTAGTACTTGAATGACCAAGCTTTTTGTAGTATTGTATTATTGGGATATTTTGTAAAAGAAAGATCCTAGCTAGATCAATTTATAATCCCCAAAACCCCTTGCATACTAAGTTTCATGAAAATCGTTGGATTGAAAAAGATTCAGACTATAAATATGTCTATACAAGAATTGCTTGTTTAAAGGTATTAAATTTCCCTAGTATGCTTTTAATATAGTATTGTTAAAAAAGTTAAGGAAAACTATAACTAGACTACTTAGACTTTGATGAAATAGATAAACGACTCAATTGACAGCTCATTCATTAAAACCGCTTCAGTATTTTAGATCCTAAGGTGGAATATACATACTTAGACTACCAAAGCCTTTAGTGGACCTGCCCTTTTCGTTGCGTCCTAGTTGGATTATATAATATTAATAATGTTGCCCACTGTTAATATAATAATAGCATACTTTACAATATCATATGTACGCAGGGCTCAGTTTTGCGGCACTTTCATCCAAAAAGTAAATGAATTTCATGCTTAGATAGTAATGACATACATTTTTTTCTGCTTTCACTTGTAATAAAAGTGAAATGATAATTAGTGGTGTGAGTAATTAATTAAATATCTGTTATTCATATGTTTTTGTTATGTTACTAGTGATGTTTATATTTTTCAGAATATAAATGATAAAATGGAAAAAAGAACTGAAATTTTCTTGTGCTTCCTTGTGTAAATCAATTATTCGTGGAAAATATCGACAATGTTTCGTGAATAGTGACCTTCGGAATCGGAATTGGGTTTCATAAGGTTCTTGAGTCGAATATCATCTTTTTTTTTTTATAACTGTATTAATAGCTAGCAGTATTGGTTTCTGTCGCCGCGCCGTCTCTCGTTACCGCGGTTCGCGGCTCCAATCTCGCGTAACCAAATATTTACGTGACCTATTTCTCTAGATTCTGTAATTGATTGCAAACCACATAACTTCTAAGAATCGTAGTTTTATTTAATTATATATTATACCCTTCGTACATTCTTAGAATTCGGTATTTTTGTACTTACTGTTTTCAGTCTACATCTATTGAACCATTGCTTAGGCGAGTTTTTGAAGTCTTAGCTATAGGCCGATAATGGTGATAATATAATTGAATTTATTACTAACTAGTAGCCTATGTCCTATAACATTTTATAGAAATTGGTGCAGAGGTTTAACCCTGAAATCGTAACAGACAAACAGTTACTTTCGAATGGATAATATTGGTATGGTTGTTTAAATAAAGGAGGTACGTAAAACGTTTTCGTGTGTATTCGGGTTTAAAACTAATCGACTAAAACTAAAAAAGGAATTCCTTGTTTAGACACGCTTGTCTCGTAAACTAGCATTCAGATTGTTATGATTCGTATTGTATTTGATAGAGCTTTTATTGGGGAATTAAGCAGACTGTAAAATATAACGCTAACACATTCCGGCGCTGAGCAGCGACCATAAGTTATTTTGCGAGGAACGAGTGTTATATATAAAGAACGATTCATGAGTGTTTTTAGAAACTGAGCTACCAGTGGCTAACAATTTAGTTGAATGCTCCTTCAATTTATTTATCGAGATTAGATTAATTTACAACTAAGATATTTGTCTTGAAATTCACTATTATATTTCATTCATCTTCTTTACATATCTCGCCTCTCAGATCTTTTAAACTACTCAACGGATTTTAATGCAGTTTTCAGCAATAGACAGAGAGATTCAAGAGGAAGGTTTATCTGTGTCATCATCGCAGCTTCTTGTTTGTCCGTCTTCGGACGTAGGCTTCCTCTCCTAATTTCCTTTTCTCGCGATCCCGTGCCATCACCATCCAGTTCACTCCCGCTCATCCCCGTATATCGTCGACCCATCTTTTTGGTGTTCTTCTCCTGCCTCGGGTGGTTACTCGGGGTCTCCACTCAAGCACTCTTCGAGCCCACCGGCTGTACTCCAGTCTAGCAATGTGTCCTGCCCATCTCCATTTCAGGCGTTCTATTTCTTGTACGATATGTGTCATTATCTTATCAGTTGCAAGACTTTGACTTCCACATTGACCGGTCGGTAGTGGCCTTCATCCAAAGAGCCCCTGCGATTTTAACCAGGTCGTCCGTCCACCTCGCGGGAGGTCTTCCTACGCTGCGTTTACCGTCATGTATGTCATATGTGTAATACATATATATCATAGTAAAGGAAATCCGAGAATTTCCAAGATTTCCATACTAAGCCGCACCGGGTCGCTAGTGATATATAAATGATAATGAACTGCCAAACCGTAACTGAGTAGAGGAAGTGATTCACACTTAACGCTTTCTTTGTCACGTAGGTATTGTTGTATTTTAAGTTGTTTTTCCTTGTGCATTACGCTTTGATACCAAATTTAAAAAAAATCATTGAAGTTTTGTAATAGTAGAATTTGTGTTAGTTTAGTTTATTTCTTAAAATATAGTTCTTTCCGGCTTACTCTAAAGGTCCTAACGTAAGTGTAATGCACCTTCCTTTGATTGCCTCGGTGGCGCAGTGATAGCGTGTGCGACTGCTGTGCCAAGTACCAAATGTTTGTATGATCTGCAAATATTTATTTCGGAGTTGGGGTGCCAAGAATATATGCGCGGGGTGAAGATAGTCTGAAAAAGGTAGCCTAAGTTACTCCTTATATCATCAGCTACCTATCAGTGAAAGTCCCGTCAAAATCGATCCAGCTGTTCCAGAGATTAGCTGAAACAAACAGACAGACAGACTTATTTTGGAATATGTACCGTGAATACGTACATATGCATTTAGTAAAAAGCGGTTATTTTATATTACAAGCAAATACTCAAATTTTATTTATTTTCACCTATAGATTTTTATAGTACCTACTAGCTGTCCCGGCAAACGTTGCTTTGCCATAAAAGGGAATATATGTTGTAGAGGTGGGTCAATAAAAATCGCGATGGAAAAATAGGGGTTGATCGTCGAGGGTTGAAAATCTAGGGTTGTATGTATTTTCTAATGCTGCATCATAAAAAAATAGAAATTAAAAATTTTGTCAAAAAAATAAAAAAAAAATTTAGGGGTGGACTACCCCTAACATTTAGGGGGATGAAAAATAGATAAGAACCGATTCTCATAGATACCGGATAATCACAAAAAATTTCATCAAAATCGGTCGAGCCGTTTCGGAGGAGTTCGATTACGCACCCCGTGACACGAGAATTTTATATGTATATATACTAGCTGTCCCGGCAAACGTTGCTTTGCCATAAAATTGAATAATAAAAATCGCGATGGAAAAATAGGGGTTGATCGTAGAGGGTTGAAAATCTAGGGTTGTATGTATTTTCTATTGCTGCATCCTAAAAAAATAGAAATTAAAAATTTTGTCAAAAAAAAAAAAAAAAAAATTTTGGGGTGGACTACCCCTAACATTTAGGGGGATGAAAAATAGATAAGAACCGATTCTCATAGATACCGGATAATCACAAAAAATTTCATCAAAATCGGTCGAGCCGTTTCGGAGGAGTTCGATTACGCACCAACACGACACGAGAATTTTATATAATAGATTTATATATAAGATAATACAAGTTCTGCTTAGTTTGGGACTATATGACGAGAAATCACTCATTTTACCCGATGGTAGACTGAAAGAGCCTTTGGCACTAAATTCTGCCATTGGACATTTTGTGACATTGTACATTTTCTAACCACTTACGACCACAGATATACAATAAAGTTTATTCTATTCTGGTTCTTTATGATACAGTCTAAACTCATAACCAATCTTAAACAGCATCCGCCAGTGGCTGCTGCGTCAGTTACACTCTTTTGTTAGTGAATCATTTGGGTTAGACGAGGTCATAACAGTATGATGTTGCGGTAAAAGTATTTTTGACTGATTTTACCAGTTGAAAATACTTTTTGCCGATTAAGAATTTTTACTGATTATACCAATTCGAAATCCTTTTTATCGATTCAGAATTTTAACTGATTTTACCAGTTGAAAATACTTTTGCCGATTGAGAATTTTTACTGATTTTACCAGTTGAAAATACTTTTTACCGATTGAGAATTTTGACTGATTATACCGGTTGAAGAATTTTGACGGTAACATGTAGGTACATTTGCTTTAACTTTATCTATACTAATAATATAAAGAGGTAGTTTGTGAAGTTGTGGGGGTAATCTTTGGATCTTCTGAACCGATATTGAAAATTATTTTACCAATAGAAAGCCAGATTATTTGTGAGTGTCATCCGTACTTATATTACAAATGCGAAATTAGCTCTGTCTTGTCCTGCTGTCATGGCCAAACCGCTGCACCGATTTTAATGAAATTTTACCTGATAATACTTTGAATCTTGAGAAAGAACATAAGTTACGTTACTACTTACCGCTATAAACGACATAGACGCGGGCAACACTATTAATATTATATAATCCAATTAAATATTATAAGTCCAATTTATCCGTGGGAGAGCTATGCTTCGGCATGAATGGGTCGGCTCGACCGGAGTGATACCACGGCTTCACAGAAAACCGGTGTTAAGTAGCGTTTGCGCTGTGTTTCACCGAGTGAGTGAGGATACCGGAGGCCCATACTCCAACCCCTCCCCCCATCCCCTTTCCCATCCCCCAAAGGTCGGCAACGCACTTGTGACGCCTTTGGTGTTGCGGGTGTCCATGGGCGGCGGTAATCGCTTACCATCAGGTGATACGTCTGCTCGTTTGCCCACAATTCAATAAAAAAAAAAAAAAAAGGAAACCAATAGGAGAGATCCACTAAAGGTTTTGGTA
This sequence comes from Spilarctia lutea, assembly GCA_916048165.1. Lineage (NCBI taxonomy): Eukaryota > Metazoa > Arthropoda > Insecta > Lepidoptera > Erebidae > Spilarctia > Spilarctia lutea. The sequence goes on from OU696480.1 coordinate 3,208,768, forward strand.
GTCTATGTATGTATGTTCCACCGTAAGACCTGATAAAATACTGAAACGGTTTCAATGAATGAGCTGTCAATGGTCGTTTATCTATTTCATCTAAAGTCTAAGTAGTCTAAATATAGTTTTCATTAGCTTTTTTCGACAATAATTATCAAGGTTCGATCTGTTTGTTGTCGTAAAGTTCCTCTCCCTCCCTCTGGCGGTCAAACCTTATGATAATAAAGAATTGTTAGTACTACGTACTTAAATAATACTTTCTGAAAAATGTTTGAAGTTTATTTTTAGTTATAACCGCATTATTAACTGCATGTAAATAAATATAAATTAGAAAATACCTCGCCGTTCAATTAACATAATAACATTTTCCTTATAACTTGTAGGTACATAAGCGAAAACCTATTATAAGATTCAATAATATCGTTAACTAACTAAATCATAAGTTATTAATTTCACGGTTAAACCGCTCCACCGATTCAATGCAATTTAGCATGTAGGTACATTGATTCTTGAGGTCGGACATATGTTATCATACACGCGGGCGGAGCCGCGGGCGAACGCTAGTACATATTATGTTATTTATTATGTTTTTTTTCTGACCCTTTTTTCCCGAACTAAATTTTTATTTTTTACAAAATTTTTACGAATTATTTTTCTTTCATTCTGTAATTGACACTTCACTAGATGACTCCTGTGTTTGAATCACAAGAATTTTATTTTGTACTAGCTTTTGCTAGCGGCTGTGGCCATGTTTATCTCGGCTATCGCCGTAAAAGTATATCAGATTCGATATATATATATCGAAGGTATATCAAAGTACCTTCATACCAAATTTAATTCAAAACTGGTGTAATAGTTTAGCCGTAAAAGTGTGACAGATAGACAAACAGAGTAACTTTCAAATTTATAATATATATGTATGGATTTGTCGACTGATTGAAATAAGACTTCTGAGATTATCGCGCACAAAGACGAACAGACACAAATTCTAAAACCTTTTAAGTTCTGTTATTTTGTTTAAGACGTTTTGATGAAAGATGAAGAATTTCCTTATTTTTTTCAATATCTTTAATGTAGGTACATCGACCACTTTCAATTTTATTGATTGTGTATATACCGTTGTTGCCCGTGAAACCCAACGACACGAACTTGTTTAACTTAAAAAATGATTTAAAACTTCAATCCTTGTCTTATGATTTGAATAAGACCGAGTGAGATAGGTACATATATAAAATCAGTTAAAACAATCTTTATACCTCATAAGTGGTCATAAATCTTTTATTTGTTTACAAGATGTGTTAATCGTATCGCTTTTCATTATCATCTACTTGTCAAACACTCTTCGATTAGTATTTGTCCATTGCATGGTTTCTCATCTTTACTTACCATCTGTCGCGAATTTAAAACAGCTATTGCCATTATATTTAAACGTGTAGTATTATATTATAATCGTAAAATAGAACATAACCCAAAGGGGGTTTTCTTTTTTTTCTGTGCGGAAATCCCCTCGGATACCAACTTCTGGTGGCATGTCGGATTCGAACCGACTAAAACCGCATGCCGTTTCGGGTACTAGATGCCGGGAACTGGAACCCCGACGTACTTCGGGCCACCTACGCTTTGTAGATGCCCCCCTCCTGGGGGACAGTAGCGGAAACCCCAATGTTCCCGATACTGTCCCCCAGGGCGAGGATATGACCCTTATCCTATTTCTTAGTTTGAAATGAAGAATGAAAGAAGTTTTAATGTGAGCAATTAAAACTCATACTTAGGTTAGGTAGGTTATATTGCGGGCCCAGATGAGGTGTCTGGGCCTGATCCTCGACGGTAGGTGACTCTTCGACGAGCACTTCCGACAGCTATCTCCGAAGCTGGTCGGCGCTGCCTCCGCCCTTGGGCGTCTTTTGCCCAATTTGGGTGGAGCCAGCGTCGCAACGAGACACCTCTACACGGGGGTGGTCCGGTCGATGGCCCTGTATGGGTCTCCGGTGTGGGTGGCGGCTCTGACCGCCCAGAATAAGGCGCGCCTTTGGCGCCCTCAGAGGGTATTGGCGGTCAGAGCCATACGCGGATACCGCACCGTGTCCACCGAGGTGGCATGCGCCTTGGCCGGAACACCCGTGGCCGTGGGATTTGGAGGCGGAAGTGCTCGCCGAAGTTTATCGGCGAGCGGCTGAATATCGGGCGGAGAACGGGTATCGTCCTCCGCCCGAAGAGGTACGCAAATGGCGTGAAGCCGCTCGCCGAGCCACGATGGCTCGTTGGTCTTCTGGAGGCTGGAGGCTCCACGCGCTTTGCCACCGTGGAGGCGCTCCAGCCGGTCATCCTCGAGTGGGCACTGACGCAGGTGCTTTCCGGGCACGGTTGCTTCGGGAAGTACCTGCACTCGGTCGCTAGGAGGGAACTGAGTCCCGCCTGCCGCCACTGCGACTACAGTGAGGACTCGGCCCAGCATACGCTGGAGTTCTGCCCCGCTTGGGCGGCGCAACGCCGGGCCCTTACTGCAGTCATCGGAGGAGATCTGTCGCTGCCGGCCGTCATACACTCTATGGCCGGTAGCGACAGCAGTTTTACCGCGGTCGCGACCTTCTGCGAAGATATAATTTCGCAGAAGGAGGCGGCGGAGAAGGCCCGAGAGGACGACGTTCGCGTGTGCCGTGCGTCGCCTAAATTGAGATTCTTACTGGCAGAAGGTGCCCGCTTCAGTGCGGGCAGGCGCTGGGAGGGGTCCGGTTGTGTTAATAACTGCAGTTCCCGGACCCCTTCCTTCTCAGGCGCAGAGTTGGCACACCGTGTGGTTTTAGTCGGTTCGATTCCGACACACCACCCCGCCGCAAACCCCGGTGGGGTGACGGGCCGAGGGGGTTTCCACACGTTAAAAAAAAAAAAGGTAGGTTATATTGAGGAATATTTTTATTACCATTCAAAACACATGAATTTATGACATAACTAATGTGAAGGTTGAATTTGATGCAAAACAACCGTACGTCGCCGCGTTCAGTAACATGAAGCTGATTTCTCTTTTTAATTATCAACGTTGCTACAGCACTAAATACACGTTCAGTTAAATAGGAAGATGGGCATGCTATCAGAAATCGTTGAACAATCGGCCATAATTTTCACACCTGCTAGCCGATTTCATGAAATCGGCTTCTGCGTTCAAAATTCTTGGTAGCCATTCTTGAATTTAATTTTAATTCTTACCAAGTCGTTTTATTAGTTCTTCTTCTAACCAGGGTGATCCTGCTGTGTTACCATTTAAAAAAGATCCAAAATCCAGTCTGGTATGCCCCTGTATAAAATGTCCTGTATTCGTTCCTCGAAATCTTTGTGGAGGTTTTCCAATAAAGAAAGAAAAACAAAATATTTAAAATTCTATTGTATTAATACTATTGTATACCATTATTTTGTTGTCTTATATACTTGTATTCATCGATTCATATATTTTTATTATCTAAAGCCCGATAAAAAGGTGATTTGTTGATATATTTTGAAAGGTCAATCAAATTCTTAAGATTCGGTTGCAATTTGTTTTTTTTTAATTGATAGCAGGTATGTTGGCTAGGGAGTGCCTATATGCTATGTTAAAGTTATCACCAAGGTTATGTTAGTGATAAGTTTAATATAGGTGAACTAGAATTTAAGTCAGTTTTATCTATACATAATATTATAAAACTGAAGAGTTTGTTTGTTTGAACGCGCTAATCTCAGGAACTGCTAGTCCGATTTGAAAAATTCTTTCAGTGTTTGATAGTCCATTTATCGAGGAAGTCTATAGGCTATATATCATCATGCTAATACTAATAGGAGCGAAACACCAATGAAGATTCCTTGTAATCCTTTAATACCAAAGTTCGCCTTGCCTTGCTTCCGAATATTGAATGTTTTTTTTTAATTTCATTGACAAGTATAACTTCAATTGTTATGTAAGATTTCTTTATATTTATATTTTATATAAATATAAAGAATATTATATATGCAAGAATATTATATTTAGATTTATATTTTTTTACTTCATAGCACATATCGTACATAGTTCGGTCGTATTCTAAATACAAAAATATTCCTGCGCCGTATTTGTTCTAAAAAAGTGCCATGTGAAAAGCACAAGAAACCGAAGAGTGTGCAGCGATGGATGAATGTGGACAAAGCAAAAGAGGTGGTAGGACCGTAGTAAGTGGAGATCATTATCTCTGCCCACCTCTCGGGAAAATAGGCTTGAGTCTATGCTTGTATGTATACATTTGTCCAAAAAATGGATATAACCTGCACAGAATTTCCTTTACGTATGATAAAAATATATTTAAGCAACCCAATCTTTGGCAATATTAAAAAGAAATCAGATACACCATTTTTAAATAGGTTTTTTTACACTTTATACAACACTCTTTTTTACATTGAAAACGCAATTTTTCTCAGAGGTACAATTCATTCGATATTTTTTTGGATTTCTGGTCCCTAATTAGAGGAAAAAAGGTTTTTATTTGTCGTACCTTATCCTTTCTGGACGCTGACTGGTCCAATTACAACCTACTCTGTCATTAATGTCCCTCTTTCGTGAAAAGGTAACAGAAATACTCTCAACCTTTTGTTAGGGTTGGAGGTAATGAAAAAAATACCAGTTACATTGCTATTATCAAGATAATCGGAGACTTTTAATTGACTGTGTCATACGAAATGTTAAATAGTGATCTATAAATCTATACAGCTGAGCATAATAAAGCTGAAGAGTTAGTTTGTTTGTTTGAACGCGCTAATCTCATAATCCGCTGGTCCGATTTGAAAATAATTTCCGTGTTGGATAGTCCATTTATCGAGGAAGGCTATAGGCTATATATCATCACGCTAATACTAATAAGAGCGGAGCACCAATGAAGAATGTTTCAAAAAACGGGGAATTTTTTTTTCGCCACGGGCAATGGAAGACGGAAACGAGGTTGCGTGGGTCACCTAATACATACAATATATTACAGCGTTTTACAATTTTACGCATCAGTTTTGTTCCTCACCTGTTGATGCCTCATCTAATGATGATGTTGAAGGCCTTTAACAGTCCACTGCTCAGACATAGGTCTACTTTACCACTCCGAACAAGATGGGCTGGTAAAGGATTTCTATCGTTTACTTTCTCTTTTCAGTGGTGCCCTGCGTAGTTTGTTTAGTAGGCTGTTACGACACCTATAGGATCAATAGGAGTGGTGATGTGATACTTCGTATTCTTAATTCATCACCACGCTTTTGTTCCTTATTTCTCATCAATAAAGCTAAAATATTGCCCAGTGTAGCGTGGTAACGTACACAGTTGTGTGACTTTAAAACAACACGCCACGAACTAACGTGTTGTGCATTATGTTCTCATGGCAAGTGCTTCGCATACGTTAAGCAAGCGTTGTCACAGTCCGGTTCGGGTTTCGTATTAATTAAAAACAATTATAAATTAACAACAGTCTTTTTAATTTTCAATCGATTACAATTTATTATCGTTCTATTTTATTTACACGTGCCATTTTATATAACCGTCTTTCGTCAACTTGAGACTGCATTATTTGTTCAAGTGCGTTCTATCGTATAAACTTCAAGGCATATTGTTGTTTGTTTGTAGATATTGTGAAACTTTGACCAGTAGGTAATGTACGACATGCAATTTCTGCGTTCAGCAACAAATAAAGGAGGGACATGGAAACACATTACAAAGTTAGCAATTCTAACGTAAAATATTGATACCACTTCGTGCCTCGGAGAGCTCGTTAAGCCGTTTCTCCCAATTGCCATACAAATATCTATGGCAATCGTTACGGGTAGTTGGAACCGCTAAATATTCTCACAAGATTTTTACAGAACTTTCATATCGATTAGTATCTACTTGGGTTGTGGAGGTATGAAGGCGGTTGCTCCACATAAACAATCGAAGTTCGTATCGTACTAGACTTAAAAGTCGACCCCCAACCTTCAAGGCTTCGAGGAAAATAACTATAGTTAAGTGTAGGTTTATTAAGTAGGCCATTGTTAGTCATGTACTTAGATAATAATACACTATACCTTATTTAGTATGGAACGGAAATGAATTATTCTCTTAAGAAATTTTCATTTCAAAAAGATGTATGATAAAATATGAATTAATCAGGTTCACATAAATTAGAAAACAGCATCTCGCGCATCAGCGTAACGAAATTAAAAAAAAAAATGACTTAGGGTTAAAAAATTTAGGGTTGGGTTCCCCTTATAATTTAGGGGTATGAAAAAAGATGTTGACCGAGTCTCAGACCTACCCGAAATGTGTTTGATAAAAATCGGTTCCGCCGTTTCGGAGGAGTTTGGTAACAAACACCGCGACACGAGAATTTTGTCTAAGTATTAAATTAAGCATGTAGGTGAAATGACGTAAATGCGTTTAATTTTGGAATTATTGATGCTACGCTGTATTTACTGATAAAGAGCAAACAGTATGTTAACCAAGAATATTGTACCATGTACACGTTGCACTATATTGTTGTACAATAACACAATTTATTAAAGTGTTCATTTTCATCCCCCTGTCTGTTCCCCTGGTGGTAAAGTGAAAAATATGTTTAAACCGCTGTACACCTAACGGCCTCTTAGGAAGGAGTACGCTCTTTTCTTGAAGGTTTGAAGGTCGTATTGGTCCGGGTACACCGCAGGCGACAGCTCATTCCACAGTTTTGCTGTGCGTGGCAGAAAATAGAATAGAATAGCCATTATTTAACATTTATGGGTCGACTGGAGCAGAGTGATATCCACGTCTTCACAGGATAATATCGGTTTATCAGCTTTTAGTGGTTTTCATACAGAAAAATCCATTAAATTCCGAAAACGGTTCAATAGATTCATGAATTTTGTGATAGAGTCCCAAGCACGTAATAATTTACTTTTAAAATAAATCAATTGACAATCATTTGACTGCCTAGGTGGCGCAGTGGTAGTGAATGCGACTGCTGTGCTCGTTGAGGTTCGGACCAAGTGTTTGTGTTATCTACAATTGTTTGTTTCGAAGTTTGGGCGTTTTCTATATATAATATGTATGTATTTACAAAAAAAAGTAGGTATAGATGTATTCATATCAGTTGTCTAGTACCCATAACACAAGCTCTGCTTAGCTTAGGACTAGATAGCGTTGTATGTTAGATGTCCGAAATATTTACTATTTATTTATTATTATTAATTATCATTAACATTAAACGCCAATATTATTATGACTTTTAATATAATAAGATGGCCCTGCCGTATGCGGATCGAGTGTTCGTTATGACTGGTTTCATACATTTGTTGACGGATTAAGCAATTATCGTTATTTGTTGATATATTGTGGTACTGAGGTGAAGTGGGTCACGTGTAATATGTGAAGGCTGTCAAAGATCGATTTAGTGTCCTGGGTCAATGTGTCAAGGTCATCAAGAACCAGAATTCAGAAACTTTCTGTTAAAAGAGAATGTCTCTTCACCGAGTGATTGAAATTTCCCAAGAAACAACCCCCGTCTTACCTCCTCTGTAATTCTGAGGGAGGGGGGAGGGGCAGTCAAAGTCCAGCAATGCAATTTATCCTTGAGTTTATTTCTGCGTTTCTTTCTCAAAGCTAGTCATAAGATATACTTCATTCATCTTAAAAGTCTGACTTCATATGCCCAAGATGCGTGGTAGACACTACCGATACCGACTTAATTAATCAGATAACCTACATATCTAAAAGTGTAAATGTATTTATATCAGTTGTCTAGTAACCCATAACACAAGCTCTGCTTAGCTTGACTAGATGACGTAGTGTGATAGATGTCCGGAATATGTATATTTATTTATTTATATCTGCTCGTCAGTACAAATTACAACAATTTTGTTTAATAAATTAAATATAGTTTCATCGACTGTTTTTTCCATTTTTTTATTAATGAATTAAATTTGTTCTTTATTGTTTGTATTTCAGGTGTCAATATTATCTTCACAAACACCCATGGGTTCCAGCATACCAGGGCGTCATAACGTTTTTTGTCCTGGCCAATTTTACCCTAGCCACTTTCATGGACCCGGGAGTCATACCAAAAGGTAGGTGTATATATTCGTATTTGTGTATTAGTTACCCTGACAAACCCTAAGACCTTTTATCATTAGTAGTTGCCATCTCGAACAGTTTTACCATAGCCCAGAGCTATGCTGCGGTACATGAGCCGGGTCGATTGCAATTACAAAAAGCAGATGTTAAGCAAATCATTTTTTATTTTTTCTATCACGTGACCCGTCTGCTTCTTTTCAACTTTAAACCATAAAAAGTAAATGACGGCACCAAATACAGACGCAATTTCAGATATAAAAGCCTTACCTTCTTTTTGGCCAGGACCAATTTTGTGATGGCAATACTCACAGTCTCTATTAAGGAGATTTTGTATAAAGTAAACGTTACATTTACTTTTAAGGATCTATTTTTAGCTCATTTTAGTCTTGTGTCAACCTTTTTACAAGTGACGTCCTTTTATAGAGCTTCAAAGAAAATATTTTCGGGAAAGATTTGAGCCGAAAGATGTTCAGACAACTTTGGTTTGGTAGTTGGCATTTAACGATATCATGTAGATCGCTAGTACTACTACTAATTTATGTTGAATTTAATACAGGTACAAATTTGAACATAAAGAGCCTGTTTTAAATTCTATGAAGAGTGTATTTTGACCGACTTCTTCTTTAGATGAGTCTTTTAATAAACCTTTTTTGATATATACCCTTTTTTACTCGACTGCAAAAGAATCTCACTAAGCCGCCACAGTGCTGGTCGCCCTGCTGCACTGTCCTTGTTTGCATTGAGGATGGTGATCACCACTCTTGGATTCTGCTGGTGTTTCCCATCAGGCAGGGCAGAGTCATTTTGGTAGCTCATATATATAAAAAAAGACGTGTGGCACTCGGAGACTGCCGCGGTAAAGCTACTGTATAGCATTTTTTATCAAGCGCAGTAACGCCGATACAACCAATGCCACCTAAAGGCGAGTTGCTGAACTAAAGAGATAAACGTGATATTTCAAAAAGTCATTAAAAGTTCTGGTATTTATCGATAGATGGAAAAACTAAGAAGTATCACCGCTGTGCCGGTCGAAGTGGGGGGTGTTAGGTTTCTTTCGTTACGGTTTCGTTCGGTCTCCACGCTCAAGTCCCGCGATAGAAGCTATGCAATAGCTTAAAAAAAGGCTTATGTTTTTCGAATGTATGTATGTATATTTCTTTGGCACGCCTTAAGCCTATCTTGCTAGTTATCGGCTTGTCGTATTTTTATGCGAATGGTATCAATAGATTCGTCTTAGTCGTGAGAGTGACACTGGGTACATCAAAAATAAAAATAAACAATTTAATAAAGATAGCAGATATTGATATAGTAGGGTTTTTTGTATTTTTTTTTGCATTATGTTTCCATAATACAGAAGAATTTGTTAAGATTAGGCAAAATTACTGCCTCGCAACATAAGACTGATAACATAATCCGTATTAGTATAACATGTGGGTAATTCATTAGGTAGCGTTAATTATTCCTTATCAGAGACCTGGTAAAACATAGTCTAACGCCTTTTATTTCCGAAGGGGACTCGATAGAAACGTATTTGAGCCTATAATTGTGTTCTATCGATGCTGCATCATATTTTAACAACAATCTTCTTTAAAGCGTATACGTGATTGACAAGTTCCTTTAAAAAAGTAATTTATTGTATTTAAATCCCGATACTAAACACGTAATGATTATATGAGTCTTACTTCGTTTGTTGATTTTTAAAATTTTATAAAAGTGTACTTCGACCGACTTGTTCTTTAGATACGAGTCTTTTAATTAACCCTTTTTGATAAATACCCCGTTTTTACCCGAATGCGAAAGAAGGAGGCTTATGTTTTTCGAATGTATGTACCTATGTATATTTCTTTGGCACGCCTTAAGCCTATCTTGCTAGTTGTCGGCTTGTCGTATTGTAAAAAGCGTGTCCTGTAAGTATTCAGATGTTGCACCGGGATGCCAAAATACTGCAACCTTTAAATAATGTCAGTGATGTTTAAATAAATATGAAAAAGATATAATATAAATATTTATTCCATACGTCCCAATACTTTACCGAAGTGAATGAAAAGAGCTAGCTAGACATACTGCCGTCCGCGTTCTTACACTTACACGTTTGTGTACCAATATAAACCTTATCTAATCTTTTCAGAATGTAATTGTGTGGTTTTGCCTGTGCCGCTCCAGTTTAGTGAAGTTTAATTTAGGTAATTTATTTTGGTATGTACATTTTATGCCTCAAAAGGGTATGGCATACCGTATATAATCCGTGGGAGAGCCACGCTTCGGCATAAATGGGCTCGACTGGAGTGATACCACGACCTCACAGAAAACCGGTGTAAAATAGCGCTTGCACTGTGTTTTACCGAGGGAGTGAGGATACCGGAGGCCCATACTCCAACTCCCCATCCCCCAAGGGTCGGTAACGCACTTGTGACGCCTCTGGTGTTGCAGGTGTCCATGGGTGGCGGTAATCGCTTCCCATCAGGTGATACGTCTGCTCGTTTGCCCCCCTATTCCATAAGAAAAAGAGGTATTTTCATTATAAACTGGAGAATAGTTGAACCAGGCAATGAGCCAGGCATTTTGCCATTAGTCAAATCTAAAACATTCATCTATATATTTTTAGTATAAACTTGACATAGTAAACCCTATACGTAGTTCTAAAATACACTGTTTGTTATGAAAACAAATAAAGATTGCTAATAACCTACGCAATTTACAAGAGAATCGTGGTTATTGTGACATTAAGAAGATGGTATCGCTGTTACGACTCTTCAATGACTTCTTTTGACGTGTACTGTATTTCGTAGCATCACTACATAGTATAAAACAAAGTCGCCTTTTCTGTCCCTATATCCCTATGTGCGCTTAAATCTTTAAAACTACGCAACGGATTTTGATGCGGTTTTTTCCAATAGATAGAGTGATTCAAGAGGAAGGTTTATATGTATAATACATGCATCATATACTAAGGCAACATTGCTAATTTTAGAGGTTTCTATTTTATGCCCGTGCAAAGTCGGAGCGGGCCGCTATGTTTTTATATACAACGTTCATAGTTTTTCTGTAGTGTATTTAATTTAGTATCAGCATTGCACCCGTGCGAAGCCGGGGCGGGTCGCTAGTCGAATATATTGTAAAGTTATTTACATCTGGTTTTATCGGCGTTATTCACATAAACGTTCAATAAACACCTTTTGGTGAGAGATAAAATCAAAATGGTTCTTCTATCGCTCTCTTCTATTCTCGTTTTTCTCTAAGTAAGAATCATCAGATACTGTCTGTACGGTGGCGTAGTGGTAGCGTATGCGATTGCTAAGCTTGAAGTCTCGGATTCGATTCTCGGGTCGGACCAAATGTTTGTATGTTCTGCAAATATTTGTTTAGGAGTTTAAGTGTTTTCTATGTATAATATGTATGTATCTTATATATAAAATTCTCGTGTCACGGGGTGCGTAATCGAACTCCTCCGAAACGGCTCGACCGATTTTGATGAAATTTTTTGTGATTATCCGGTATCTATGAGAATCGGTTGAAATCTATTTTTCATCCCCCTAAATGTTAGGGGTAGTCCACCCCTAAATTTTTTTTTTTATTTTTTTGACAAAATTTTTAATTTCTATTTTTTTATGATGCAGCATTAGAAAATACATACAACCCTAGATTTTCAACCCTCTACGATCAACCCCTATTTTTCCATCGCGATTTTTATTGACCCACCTCTACAACATATATTCCCTTTTATGGCAAAGCAACGTTTGCCGGGACAGCTAGTTTACAATAAAAAAGTATATAAGTATTTATATCAGTTGTCTAGTACCCATAACACAAGCTCTGCTTAGCTTGGGACTAGATGGCGTTGTGTGTTAGATGTCCGGAATATTTATGTATTTATTTATTATCAGATAAATAATGTGTTCCTTCCAGCTCCACCTGACGAAGACAGAGAGGACGACTTCAGAGCGCCCCTGTATCGTAGCGTGGAGATAAATGGTATCACAGTGAGAATGAAATGGTGCGTCACTTGCAAGTTCTACAGACCGCCGCGGTGTTCGCACTGTTCTGTTTGCAATCATTGTATAGAGGTAAGTTATACTCACACGATATTATATTTAAGGTAGCTGTGTCCGCGACTTCTTCCGCGTGGAATAGTGACTTTGGGTAACATTTATATTTGGGTAAATTTGGGTATCCGTGGGAGAGCTATGCTTCGGCATGAATGGGTCGGCTCGACCGGAGTGATACCACGGCCTCACAGAAAACCGGTGTGAAATAGCGTTTGCGCTGTGTTTCACCGAGTGAGTGAGGATACCGCAGGCCCATACCCCAACCCCTCCCCCCATCCCCCAAAAGTCGGTAACGCACTTGTGACGCCTTTGGTGTTGCGAGTGTCCATGGGCGGCGGTAATCGCTTACCATCAGGTGATACGTCTGCTCGTTTGCCAATTATTCAATAAAAAAAAAAAAAAAATTTACACAACCTTCTCTCCCCTCTTTCAAACCCTTTTTCGCATTAACAAGTTGCCTATGTCCTTTCTCAGGCTCTAGACTATCTGTGTACTAAATTTCATTTAAATCCGTTTAGTCGTTTTGGCGTGAAAGCGCGCCAGATAGACATAGCCACTTTCGCATTTATAATATTAGTAAAGATTAATTGAAAGATGTAATTAAGAAAAACTCTTAAAAACTGTCACTTGTCGCTAAATGACAGTATTGACGCTCTTACCATATGCTACGAGCGTTGATAGCATAAATCATTTAGTTAAATATAGTATGATAATGCTAATTATTTCTTAAAACGAAATATAAACTTTAAAAATTGTAAAAATCATGTACTGAATACTCTTATTATATCTAACTGCCTTGGTGGCGCAGTGGTAGTGAATGCGACTGCTGTGCTTGAGGTCTCGGGTTCAAATCCTGGGTTGGATCAAATGTTTGTGTGGATCACAAATATTTGTTTAGGAGTTTGGGTGTTTTCTATGTAGAACATGTATGTATTTACAAATGACAATGTTAGACGTCAGGCATTTAAAAAAAAAAATCGACGTATTCTACAAATATATAGTTAGTACTGAGTGCACCTTTGTGGAATCCAATGTCATGCTAATTTTTTAATTCCTGTCCACAGACGTTTGACCATCATTGTCCATGGGTGAACAACTGCATCGGTCGGCGGAACTATAGATTTTTCTTCTTTTTTCTAATTTCACTGTCGATACATATGCTGAGTATATTTGGCCTCAGTTTGTACTATATCATGAACAATAACAAAACATTGACGCAGGTCGAGCCCATTGTATCGTATCCTTTTAATAATACCATTTAAATGTACTGCACGTATGGTGTAGTGGTTTCATTAGGTTCAGCACCGAGACAGCAGTAAGACAGCTATTTATAATGCTTAGTGTTGTGGGTTCGGTCCCCATATGGGACATTACTTTGTGTGATCTACAAATTATTATTTTGAGTATAAGTTTTCTTTGTATAGTGCCAGAGTACTCTGTGTGTGATTACTCTACCTGATGGAAAGTATGAGGAGAATTCAAGAGTATTGTCACCATAAAAACCTTCAAGAAAGGAGCGTACTCCTTCCTAAAAGGCCGGCAACGCACTTGTGACGACTCTGGTGTTGCGGGTGTCCATGGGCGGCGGTAATCGCTTACCATCAGGCGATACGTCTGCTCGTTTGCTCCCTATATAATAAAAAAAGAAAAGAAAAAAAAACTCATGGCTAATGCAGACAACGCAGAATGGTGACTCACACTATGGCGGCTTATTTTTATAATTCAGTGACGTCATTTAATGCTATACACAAAAAAATTTTCTCCCGAAAATCATATTCTGTAATTGAATAAGCTGTTTCGAAAATTATTCACAACCGTACTCGGCAAAAAATATCCTTAACGTTATTTACCAGAATAGTGATAATGGGTATTATCGCGCTCCTAGCTATACCAATATTCGGTCTGACCGGTTTCCACATGGTGCTTGTGTCGCGGGGCCGCACCACGAACGAACAGGTGACCGGCAAGTTCACCGGGGGTTACAACCCATTCTCGAAGGGATGCTGGCACAACTGCTGTTATACGCAGTTTGGACCTCAGTACCCTAGGTAAGTCTTATTTATCTAACAAAAATCAACTGGAGAAGATAAAGTAACGGTTTTAGTGAGGACCTGTCAGCTGGTTTTAGCATTGTAGACTGCCTCGGTGACGCAGTGGTAGTGACTGCGACTGATGTGCTTGAGGTCTCGGGTTCAAATCCTGGGTCGGACCAAATGTTTGTGTAATTTACAAATATTTGTTTCGGAGTTTGGGTGTTTTCTATGTATGATATGCATGTATTTACAAAAAAAGTATGTATGTATTCATATCAGTTGTCTAGTATCCATAACACAAGCTCTGCTTAGCTTGGGACTAGATGGCGTTGTGTGAGAGATGTCCGAAATATTTATTATTTTATTTATTTATTGTTGAGTTTTTAAAGAATAATATTTTTGTGCTCCTAAAAGTCCCTTAAGTACATTCATCCTAACGTCTATATTACACCATCCTCATTTTTACAAGCAATAATTTTGTTTCACTCGGCACAAAACAAGAAGAATAAGCCTATTAGCGTCAAGCGAACGATTTGGCTATTAAATATAAAGAAATTGGAAGACTATTATAAGATCTTTATCTTCCCTCGTCCTTCTTCCTTTTTCTTGTCTCTTTCGGTAAGAAGGGTGACCAATTGGAGTTAAGCAAGGTAAACATAACCTTAAACGAGATTACCGTGGGCTGATTCTGCGGCACAAATAGGCGGCTTGGCTGCAGTAATACCGCAATATAACAGGGAACAGGTCTTCGTTACTTGTCATCGAATAAGAGAGATTACCAGAGTCCAAGTCCCTCCTCTCTTTATCCTGGAGGAGGATTCAGAGGTTGGTAGCACATTTGTGACTCTTTGAGTTGAAAGTATCTAAGGACGGCAGTACTTACTTACCAGTAGGTGACCTATGCAAAAATAAGAAAAGTCACAGTATATGTTTGAACAAATACCTTTGAACTGACTATTTTCCAATTATTTGATTAGCCCACACTAAAATATTCACGAACCGCAAAGCCAACGCGCTCGCCATGAAGAATAAATTGAGTGAAATAAACACGGACTAGGTCATAACGTAGTTTCTGCCGCTAGATGGCGTGTCAGTCAATCTTAGCGTCAGTAGTATATTAAAGCGAATATAGCTCTTCTCTTTCTCAGGGTCACTTGAAACTGAGCTAGTAAAGAACATTGACGATGCTGTATTGACTGTCGCGCTTTCTATGGCCTCCTGCAAAGGTTTGCCGTTATTTCATTGTCGTAGTGAGAACTGTATTAACATCATGTATTATATTTACTGTACTTATGAGGCAACCGGTTTCTAGAACTTAGTGTAAGCTACGTTAAGTTGCCAGTTTATATGTGAAAATATGTCACACAATTTTTTTTTTGGAAATAGGCGAAATCTGTGTATTAATATGTGAAGCAAAAACTGTGCACCCTTTTTTACGGAAATTTACGAACGGAGGAGTATGAAATTTGGCACAGATTTGGTAAAAAAATGTAAGTTATAAATAATAATATATCCCAATTTCAAGCACTGGGCGACCACTAGTATATCATAAATGTATTAATACTCCAAATGTGACGAGCTAAAATTATTTGGCAGCATAGTATTGCTAGCTTATGACGTTTCGATTGTAGTGATTTGACGTGAGCAAAATTATGACGTTAAACGAAGTGTCCCAGTTGCTTGGACAGTCAACTATACTATATTCACTTTGCAGTAACTATCTCAAAATATTAACAAGGCGTAAACTGAACTTTCAGTTTAGTCCGACCATCGAAATATATCTACAAGAGCAGCAAAAAGCGGCGGGAAGCGATGCCCGGTGGAGGACATTCCGCTTCGGCGATATCGACGATAGCAACCGACACGCAACACCAGGTAAAGACGTACACGGCAGACAACGGGAACGCGCACCGCCCGGCCGGACCCCACGCACACTATAACAAGGTGAGAGCCAGACGCTTTGCTATCATTGCTAAGCTAAGCTATGATATCGGTGATGTGATAAAAAATGTATCATTGTAAATTTGAACCTTGATTAGGTGATATTTTTCATGGGTTTGTCAAAAATTATGACAAGAAAAAAGCTTAAAAGTTAGAACGAGATTAATTTCAATGTTTGTCTCGGGTTCTATAGAAAATGTACCAACTTCTAACATAAAAAGTCCCTAAAGTCTAAAAGTGAAAAATCTGTTGACTCATCGGTTTTCAATTTACAAATAGATGTCGCTACTTATGTGTGACCATAGACCCATAGGGTCAACAATTTCGTATAGTTTTAGATATTTTAAAAAAAATTAAAAGTCACGAAAGGCAAAAATAATAAATCCACAAAGAAATTAAATATACTTTTTAAAATTCTGTTGTACCAGAAACTATACTCAATTCGGCATAAATATTTTTTAAACATATTTGATAAAATAAAAATACGTGTATAATATCACTATTTTAACTAACACCTGTATTTCATACACCATTTCACAATAAAGTACTTGAAAATACATCATTACTTGCTTCATTAGATGAAATACAGCTTGTGTCATCCAAGTACGGTAGCTTCATCTAGAGATCATGCTTGTAGAGCGAATTACATACCTTCAATTCACTGACATACTGTCTATGCACTTGCACTGTTCTGATTAATTATACACCTAAAAAGTGAATTGAAGACATGATATGTCTGGCTCTCTACTAATATCTTCGACTCTGCAATCAGGTAATGTAGAAGTGTGTCAATGGTGTACATTACAATACCGTCAAACTTTTGGTAGCGCGGAATATGCATGTATTTTTCCAACAGATTGATTAAAATTAAATAATTTGTAATAATAATGACGAGCGGATAATTTGTCTAGGCAAGTGAAGTCGGTTCAGTGGCACAATGTGCACAGTTAATCCTGTGCAAATCGCGATTAAACCACACTTTACACTTTGTGCACTTCTCATAACCAGCTCTGTTCAAAAAGAGCAGGTCTCAAAATGTGCTTCGCAAAATGTGTATGTTTTTATTATTATATTTAAAACAGGCGGCGCCACGCAATTTAAAATGTTCTAAGTGCGGCATGCGCTGTAAAAAGTCTTTGTTGTTTTGAGGGTTTCACACGATTTATTGACTAAGTGGGTCATGATTCAAATTTGACGTTAGAAAACTGTGCGTGTCGTCACTATAAATGCAACAAAAGTTCAAATCTATTACATATAATATTCTAAAATTAAAATCACAGTCAAACGTTTCTTTAGACGTTATTTACGGTTTAACTATCGTCTTTAAAATTAATTATAAAATCAGTTACATGCATGTACCGTAATATTTTTTTTTATTTGTAAATAAATAGTATGTATATGTTGTTTAAATGTATAATAAATAAACTTATCTTGTTGAAATTGCATCTCACATTTGGATGCGATTATTATTGTAATATAAATGTGTTTTAAAATTTTATTTTCACAACGGAATTTCATTCTAATTACTTAGCATTTAAACACATTTAAGACTGTCTTTCACTTTCATTTAACAGTTAACTTGAATCGCCACTTACATAACAATATTTATTGCAGCAAAATATAACAATATATAAATAAAAAACTTGAAGTTTATACTTCATTAATAAATACTTTGTTGATGTATTCACTTCATCGTTCACTTGTGATTAAAATGCTTTTGTGTTAAAGGTTAAAACGTAAAACCAATTCAGACTCATATATTATGTTAATCTTATGGATACTTCTTTTTGTCGTTGTTTGACATTTATGTGCTTAAAACTGCAATGATTATAAAACAAAATCTTTATAGAAGTTATATGATTTGTAAATTATTCAAAAAGTCAACGACATTTCATACATTATACATAATAACATAGACATTATAGGCGGTTCTCGATAGGTATTTAACTTCAATAGATAATCCCAAAATTTGGTAAATATCTTCGCAAAAATTACAATTTCAACATCTTGACAACATAATAAGTTCTGATGGCGATTCCCTTTTTTTACGCATTACGAACCCGTATTTCATATTTTCCTTCATATGGGCTGTTAAAATATACTTTATATATGTATAAAATACATAAAGTAAATATATCTAAATTAGTCCATTTGGTCGATTAAAAAACCAGTAACTCAATAACGCTCCTTATATGTATTTATAGTCCATTCGCGTTAAGAAAATAGTGACGCATAGTCTCGCTCCCTGACCAATCAAGTACCAAGTAGTGATAGGATTAAATTATAGTCAGATGTGATTAATCATAATATGATTATTCGTACGTAGATTAGGTTTGCTATTTACTGACGCGTCATTGCCAAGTAACAATGTATGAAAACCCTATTTAACAGCAATATCTAGTTTTTTTAAGTTTAACAAATAAATAAAAATCTTTTGTAAACAGCTTATTCACAACCACGACTGAGTAAATAGCAATCCTTAACGACGTAAGCAAAAATTATCAATTACATCCATAGGTCCAATCTTTCGTCGAATCAGGTCTTTAGGGGGCGGAGCCTGATTGAAATGTCACTGTGTTCTAACGCGAATGGCCTATAGATATATAAATATAAGTTGATTGTTACCTTATTATTTATGAGCCACATGTTTATACCATGACTGGCAAATAACACGTGGATTGTAAAGTACGTGTGGGCGGCGCAGCTGTCTCCCGGTCGCGAGGAGGGAGAAGGCGAGCTGGACGGACCCAGCGCGTCGCAGTCTGCTGACTGCGAGCCCACTCCGCCACCCATGCAGCGACGCGGTTCCGCCGCAAACTTGTTCCCACCGGAGCATCACCATCTCCCGCCACGGCCGCATCATTATCCAAGACTCAGTCCACTTTCGAGAAATACTAGGTAAGGTTTATCTATACTAATATTATAAAGAGGAAAGATTTGTACCTATTTTTGTATGTTTGTAATGAATAGGCTCAAAAATTACTGGACCGATTTTAAAAATTCTTTCACCATTCGAAGCTACATTATCCACGAGTAACATAGGCTATATTTTATTTTGGAAAAAAATAGGGTTCCGTAAGATATTTGGGTTTTTCGGACACAAGGTGTAAAAATCAACCAGAAAAGTTACTTATTTTGCGAAAATTTTCATGCTACGGGCTATATAAGACGCAAACGAGGTTGCGTGGGTCAGTTATGTTTTATATACAACGTGTATTTAGTATCAGCATTGCACCCGTGCGAAGCCGGGGCGGGTCGCTAGTATAATACAAAATTAGAATACTCTTATTAACTTTACTTACTTCTTTGTTTATATAGGGTGTTTTTTTAAGCTAGATAGAACTTTAAATTGTAAAAAGTAACACAAAAAATTAAATTTTGATGAAACTTTTTTTTTTATTTGTTTCAGTATACTCTGACAAATCATCATGAATAGACTCACGCTTGAACAACGCTACGAAATTATCCAAATTTACTTTGAAAATCAGCTCATTTTTGAAGAAATAAGGTCCGATGATGCCACCAGCGTGAAAACCGCACCATACGGTGCATTTTTCTGGATGTAATGGAGTCTGTAGGGTCTGTTGTGGATTGGTCTCACTCCATATGCGGCAATTTTGCTTATTAACAAACCCGTTAAGCCAAAAATGCGCCTCATCGCTGAACACAATTTTGCGATAAAACAGTCGTCTATAAGTTGCGCGAATCGACGACTGATTTTCAAAGTAAATTTGGATAATTTCGTAGCGTTGTTCAAGCGTGAGTCTATTCATGATGATTTGTCAGAGTATACTGAAACAAATAAAAAAAAAAGTTTCATCAAAATTTAATTTTTTGTGTTACTTTTTACAATTTAAAGTTCTATCTAGCTTAAAAAAACACCCGTTAGAATAGGAAAAAGTTTAGCAAGTAGTCTGAAAGCTCAATTGCTTAAAAAGTATCGAAATAGTTATAACTTGCCTGATCCAAAGTGACATTATTGCATTTCGCAATTTTTTGATGAGGTATGTTGTAGAGAAACGGGCGTCATGTCCGAGCAATATACTATATAATTTGGTATTCTGTAACCTCTCCAACTGCTGCCTAACGGTTGATGTAAGAACTTTCTTTCTGATACGGGATTGTTAGTTACTTCATAGTTCCGTGAGTCTTCGACAGATGGCAGTACAAACATAGTTGTAATACTGTTGTAAATTTACACGAGTATGAGTATGTGTTTCAATTATCATAAATTGCTTTTCCATACTCGTTACAGCCACGGTGGCAACACGACGACGGGCTACCGGGTTGTAATGGACCAGGTTCGATACGAGTCCGGGTCAAACGGCGGGGCTCGGCCCTCGCCTACCATGCAGCAGAGAATCAAGGCGCTCGGTGTTCCAACGCCTTTAGCAGTCAGCAGCCCAGTCAGAAGGTATGTATGAAAAATAGTCAAGGAGGTCCACAAGCGGAGACTGAAAGCTCGCATAAATCGTTTATCTAGTAAAACTATTGATGAAATTTAAAAGTATAATATTTTACTATCGAAAAGCCAAATAAGAGTTATAAGTTTTAGTGGTGATACAAATCGCAAGTGATCAATGTTGCTATTTAAATATTTAGAAGACTTACATATCAGTTTTATGAAGCACTATCTAAAAAAGGATTTGTTGGTTTAAATTTCAAAATACATAATCACCTTATGATAAGAATAATAACTTCTTTAATACACGAATGTAGGTTTCGTGACGTTTCAAAAATAACTTATAGTCTGGCCGCTGAGAGAATGCGTTCGAGGTCGTGATCAATTACAATTTATGGCAAAATTTTAAATATCTTTTATTAACCTTAATAATGAGTAATAACATTAAAAATTGAATAATCATGCCAACGTACAATAAACGTTTCATTTTGGGCTAAAGTTATTAACAATTAATAAGAATAATAATTTTTAAAAGTCTAACGACGTCAATCTGCGCTGTTTCAAGGTTATGTCAACCGTTTGTTTTTGTAGTGATGTGACAAAATAATAGGTAATTGTAACTGAGTATATTTGTAATCGTAATGTATTCTGTCGGTCGATATATTGTTAAATAAAACGTTCTAATTTTATGATATATAATTTTTTTTTTAATTATTTATCTTTATTGAATACACAAAAAAACAGTATAACAAAATTAGTTACAAAGTATGTAAAAATACAGTATTTTTATTTTCTTTCCCTTGGTTTCATTCAGAAATTACGATTAAATTTAATTCATCCATCAACAATTTTGTTAATATTGAAATACATAATTATAATAAAATATATATAAATTGAATAATTATGCATAATGAATGCTATGAATACTGTTACCAAATATTATTAATGTTATTCATGGTACATCACTACTCATGACGAATTTACAAGTGTCAGAAACGCATTCTCTGAGTGGCCGGACTATAATTATAAAATTTTACTTTACTTATTCTGTCAATGCAACTTTCAATATTTATTTACTTAGACTTACTGCTCTAGTAGTGTCTTTTTTGAATTTCTACAGTATTCTTGTACAGAATATATTTTATCTGTTTGGGGATATTTCATAACACGTTGCCGTATATTTTATTGTCTTTGCGATTTGCCACAAGCTCATACTTAACTCTTTTTACTTCATCGTTATTAAAAGTAATATTTATTTTACGTAAACGGTGTTCCAAAATTATCTATCGATGCTTTAATTTGGCTTAATGTTCTTTCAGTTTCCGCACGCAATAATAATAAAAAAAACATTTTAAAATAGTTTCAATAAACACTACACTTTATTATAATGCTTAACTAAGATATGTTATTAGATCAAAATTTCAAATAAAGGAATAATTGGCAGAATTTTGAGAGGAGAAAATGTTACCATAATGATTAAATAGGTATTTATATTATTTTCCATTGTATCATGGCCTGTTCCTATCATTAACAGAAATGGTTTTTGATCCCCTTCTACCTCAACCGGAAATGCATCGCTTATACCACAATATTTGACAAAAATAACAGTACAACTCAGATATAGACAATTTAACTTACACAAAAAACGTCTGTTCCCTGTTACGTACTAAGACCAACTGATTTGGTTCGACTTTTTCGTTCTAAATTTGAAAGTTGTGCTATTGTTCGTGGCCTGTATTGTGCCTATATGTTTTTAATTTGATTCAGTGTTTATTTGCATGTAAAATGTTTTGCATTCACGTATTAGCGGTTATTAAATTTGGGAACACTAATTATGTGTGGATATTTATTGTCATTGGTGTATATTTAGCTTTATAAGATGTAAGGGTCGCTTACTAACATAATTATGGTGGCTCCAAAAGGAGGGTAGTCAGAGAATCGTTTTTTTTTAATTATGTTATTTATTAATATTAGTTCTCTTAAGAAGTTTGTAAGGAATAGAGTTATTCAAATAGTCGAGCTGAGACAAGTAAACTTTTATTGAGTAGTAATTTGTGGCTGCACGGTCGCACGAGTGTTGTGGGCTCAAACTCCACACAGGACAACACGTAAAATCCACAAGTTGTCATTCTGAGTCTGGGTGTTCTTTGTGTTCGTATCATGTATATTTGTAATGTACCACCCCTACTACACAATATATTCCTTCCTAAAGCGGTAGTTGTATTTTTTTTCAAACTTGGGACTTTGATATGTCCCCGGACAATGCATCTAACTACAGTCGCAATCTTATTTCACCATCCTTTTTCCTAATTCACCTTTCTTTTTTGAAGTACGACATGCGTTTAAAGACAAAATACATTCCATCTGAATAATATTCATATAGAAAGTAATTTGAATTTTTGTTTATTATTTTTTTACTCTAATATTCTAATCAAATATTGTTAATTCGATAAAAAAAACTCTATAATGTATTCTCTGACTACTTTAGCTACCATTAAGAATTTATGAGTCGTTATTCTCCGTCGTTGGTAAAATAGTTAATTTAACTGGAAATTCTTACCATCACTTATGTACATAAAATTGATTCAACAAACCTAATCAGTCTGTCATATGCAGTGAGACCATAAATATTAGATTTTAATTATAATATGCTCATTTGGAGACACGGCAGTGGCCCTGCTAACTCGAGCAAAAAAAGCTATATTTGTTTTGAATACAAAGATTTTAGATTTCGAGTTTTTAAACATGTTTTCAAGTGTACACTACACACAAAGCTAGATTCGCTTTGATATACTTCTGTCTTGTAGGTTTCGAAATACACATGCATAAATAGTAAATCAGAAACAAAGTTTGTTAATTGTTTTTAACACACACATACAGTCAAGTCTAGAAGTACGCATTGTGCATAAGTTAGTATTTAATTCTATGTAAGAAGTATGCATGTTACATTAAATTTGTATAGAAAAATCATGCCACAAATTTCTGTCATAGTCCAGGCAGGCTCTATCTTATTTGTGGTCTCCCAGCGTAATGACAAAAAATAAATATTGTGATTTACCGCTTACCACGGCAGGTGGACCTAACGCATAGAGCCGACGTGTCAACGGTAATTCTGTCGTTGTATGCTCGTGTGTGTATGTGTGTTTTATAAGATCTTTCAAAAGAATTTGTGGATATTTTTAATTGGTGCTTTTAACTTATACACTACATGATACGCACAATATTAATAACCAACTTAAAAACTTGGATATCATTCATGTCATTCCTCTGTTAGTTTTTAATACTTCACTCATAAATAATTCGGTCATTAGTGTCAAACATCTCTAACTATTTCTTCTTCTAGATTTCAGAGTTCAAACAGTAAGTTTTGTGAAATTTGTGTTAACCCCTTCATAAAAATATCCACTAATTCATATTTTCTTTGTAAATAAATATTGACATGGCTCTGCACGATTTTCGCCAGAATATATATCAATTTTGGTTTTATATTGTGATTTGATGTGTATATTAAACTTGCACTTATTAATTTTAGGTGAATAGTGAGATCTTTCCGTTGTGTATGAAACACTTTCTTTGTTACTTTTTTTTCGCATGTTTTGTACATATTTTTTAAATATCTGTATTTTTCAATCGATTACACTGTGTTAGCATTAATGTAAAGGGTAATCTAATTAGTTTCTTATCTTATAATGTCTTAAGGGTTTTTTTCATAATATCTTAGACTGCTTGCCCAACTATTGGTATTAATTCTTTAGTATTTCTATAGTATATTAAAAAAAAAGTAATAAAAGCCGTTGGTAATCTTTTTTTTTAAGTAATATGTCTTTTACAAACCCCTTTAACTTTTCCTTCTTTTGTGTTACCTATTTACGCTATTAGCTTTGGCAAGCCAACAGCACACAGGGCTAGTATGGGGTACGGTAGTGCAACAGCCAAGTCCTTACACTGCTGGTTTATTTTTGCAAACATATCCAGTTGGGGCGTACCACCAGGCATCGTGTATGTAAACGTATATTTTGTCAAGAATATTAGGCCATTCGTTTTTGCAAAGGCATAAGACAATGTAATCTGATTGATATACGAATTCTGTCTATACTCTATACTCGTACTGACCAAGGATATTTTTGAATAATTGGTAATAAATAAATTTAATAAATAAAATGAGACAGAATTCTTTTAAGATGTGAAGTAGTAAATATTATATTTTCTTTTATTTTTTTGCAAGCTGTTGTGGCAAAACGGAGCGCAGGAGAAATACGACACACTATACAATGGCTGATAACGGCTATCAACGCTTGTCTATGGTCGACTTATGATTATAGACGGGTGGTGCTTTATGGTAAACGAATCGCTCGACCTCATTTTTTTTCTTTTTTTTCTATTGTTCTACGTCACATTTAGCACTGGCACTTGAGCTGTTTTTCACTGTTGCTGCTATTTTTATATGTGTTTTGACTAAATGGTATAGATTTTATTTCAAAGGAAAATAATTGATTTTTCAGAGGGTAAAACTATATTTCTGCGATCCTTGCACTTGTACAGAGCCATTGTATGTTGTGTCGTTTGTATTTTTGTTTCATCCTGATGAAGTATGTTTTTATTACTATTTATTTATAAAAATACTAGTTTATGTATTTAGCGTTAGGTTCGTTTTAATAAAATTTTCTATTTAAATGATTTCGGGTGAATGAACTCGAATGTTTAATATGGACATGTTTTTGAGGTTTTAATACTTCAATATTCTTAACACAATGGTTTATCCTTAGAACGGTGTATACCAAAACAAATATTTTCGGAAATCTGTACAATAAATGCAATCTATGATTCTAGTTACAGAAATATATGTCTGTAGATCATGGAATCTTCAACTATTTGTTAACCTTTGCGCTTATTGTTAACATAAAAGTTAAAACTAAAACAGAAATTTTAAGAAATAAATCTCTGACTTCGATTCTGTTTCTTTCTATCCAAAAAACAAACATTGAACACACAGTCGAAATTAACAATGGAATTAATCGCCTAAAGCGTGTAGTTTCAAACATTTTTTCAAAAGTATTTATTTATATTTCAAAATGATCCCATATTTTAAATATACTGAAAACTTGGGGACGTATCCATGTTTTGTGAAATTAGTTCAGCTCATAAACCTCAAATTATTCGTATCTCTTTAAAAGGCACGTATTTCATCAGGATAAGCATGCAGTAGTTTGCATTAGTTGTATATTAGTGTGTAATGTATAATACAATAGTGTAACATAAAGTTTGTATAGTTGTGGCATGTGGCGTTAGCATGCTCCCCGCAACCGTAGCCGGCGGGGTCGCCGCCTACGGACCTAAAGTTCTACGCGTTCAGAACCCGGTCACTATCTTACGATGACTATTCTTGGATCTCACCCATGCGATTTATGTTCACTTTTTATGTGTAGTTTAGTGTTACATGCGATCATTACACTCGAACAGTAGACAGGATGCGGACGATCGAACTATAGTTGTTGTAAATAGCCGACCGACAATCGCGAGCACGACGGGTCCCGCGGCGGGTCGGCCCCTCGCACCCGCCCCGGGCCCGCGGCGTTCTGAGCGCGCACAGGCAGAGGGCGGCGGCGCCGGTCGCGCTATAGCACGTGCAAACGCTTCGCCCCGCAGCTCCCTTCTCCTTCTGTCCGTAGGCCGTACGATAACGATAGCGAGGGCTCGGACGAGCTCGCGCGATTAAACCCCTGACGTGAGCGCCGCGCCTGACAGGTCCAACCCGGGCACGCCGACGCAGCCGCGGCGGCCTGACTTCATCGGCGTGGGCGGGCGCAGCTCGCCGCAGCGCCGCTTCCTGTCCGAGGGCGAGCTGCTGCGGCCCGACCCGCCCGCGCCGCACCGCCCCACCGCCGACGACATCCGCGAGCTGGCCGCGTCGCCGCAGCGCGGGAACTACCTGTGGGCCGAGCGGCCCGCGCACGCGCCGCAGCTCGCGCCCGCGCACCACGCGCCGCACGTGCCGCGCGGCGGGGTGGCCGTGTTCCCGCCGGGCGCGATGGGCGCGATGGGCGCGATGGGCGCGTCCCCGCTGGCGCGGCGGCGGGCGGGCGGCGCGCCGGCGCGGCCGCTGTCGTTCGTGCGCGCGCTCGAGGTGCAGGACGCGCTGGAGACGCGCGCGCCGCCGCCCGACCCGCCCGACCGCGCCTCCGTCTACGACTGTAACTACGAGATCTCCGTCTGAGCGGGCCGCCCTTTTATATCTATGTATATTTGTGACTCACTCGTCCCCTTGACCCTATGTTTCGTTGTGAGGCTGCCGAGCGACAGAGAGTGTACATATTCCCTAGTGTTGTGATTCTGAGATGACATAATAATTATATAGAGGTATATAATTGAGTAAACGTATCGACCGCGAGTGTCTCGATTATTGTGTAAAAAAATATATTTATAAAAATTGTTTTCGAGGAACTGTTGTACGTTTTTCCTTTAGGTTTAATCGATCGTGTTGGAGAGTCGGAGGTTACGGAATTGACTGATTCGTTAATCTGCCTCAATTTTTTTTAGTTGATACTTTCTGCGAGCGCAGTGAGATTTAAGGAAGGTTGTCGTGCGTTTTTGACCTAGCATTTGTAACATAAACAAACATTACTTTTGGTAGATAGGATATGGCTCGTTACCAACATTTTAGTGACAGCTATAATATAAGCTAAGTATTTTTGACACCCAATATATTTTAAACGAAATAAAAAACATAATTGTGTGGTAAGAAACGCGCGACACATGAATAAATGTGCCAAATATTCTGTAGTCACAGGTAGCTTACAGCACACGTCTATGATTTGTTGTCTTAAAATCATTTGTATATTGTTTAAATTATATTACACTTTACCTTTCGTTCTCTTACGTCCTGCCACAGCGGCTACCGTACACACGTATTGTACCGTATACACGCTTGTAAAACAATAACTTTGACTCTGCTGTCAAATTGACAAGTTATGTCAAATTTTGACATTGACTTTAGTGACAAGCACTTGACAAATTGTGGAAAGCGAAGAGTGGCGCTATCTAATGGCATTATCTGGCATTATTGAAGGCAAAATGCGTTTACATCTCTTAATTCTTGTAATCTAGTGATAAAAAATACTTTCCTGTTTTATGATTAGCATGAATACTTTATGATGGTGATAAAATCTTGGCTAAAAATTGAAATATATTCGGATAGTTAGGAATAATAAATTCGCGATCTCAAGCAAGCAATTTTAGAACTGCATTTCTTCTTATGACTATGATTAGATTATCAATTTAACCTGATCGTTTTAATTGTACGAACAATATTTTTGCTTCAATCGTTTACATAATTTGTTTACAGACAAATGTTGCTATGAAAATAAAATTTTAATTGACTTTTACACAAATGTTGTCATCTTATAAATAATATATAAAATATAATATATTAACATAAATCTATTCGATGTTAAAAGAATATAAATTATTTATAATTGATTTCAATTGCCAAGTTCCATATTTGTTTAATTTTATTAGAGAGAGAGATTTGTTTTTAGTTTTTTTATTTTTTTTAGAGGTTATTGTATAACTGAGTTTTATGCTAACCTTAAAAAAGCTTAAGATACTTGCTTGAGTTCGTTGAATGTTAAAATAAACATTTATTTCACGAATAAAAATCAACTCAATCAAATGGAAAAAATCAAACAAAACAATATAGAGTTGTTTCTGTTATTTTTTTAAAGATCACATTTCGTGAGACTTTCTTTATGTAGTAAATATTATATCTAGTGAAATATTAGCAATTGGAATGGTAATGTCACTATCAGAATAAATAATAAAATAATAAAACTTGCTATGGTTGAAAGCATAGTCAATCACCAGTTATTATTTCTTTGAAAATTAATCTTATGAAGTCCGAAACCCTAAAATAATTACTAAAAAAACAAATTGGTATATTCGTTCCAGTTTCATAAAAAAAAACAAAATATATAAAATTTACAACTGAAACATACCTCGGCAGTTCTAAATTGACTCTAGTGGAAACTAACACTGAGATAATGCTATATTTTAAGTATTATAGTATTTATAACACAGACATATTGTCATTCCTTTTAATAATATTTTGCTCAGGTAACCCCAATAAGTATCTACATCTAAATAGCTCACTGCAATTGACAATTTATGCTAATTAAAATTGAAATTATGTAAGCTACAAACCTTGGTTTACATCTAAGCTTAGGTATGTGTTAAACCGATTTCACCAATTTGTTTTCAAGTTAAAGTATCTCAAATATCCGAATTCATATTGGTTTTCTGTATCAATTGTACTTATAAATAATTGTATTAAAATTAACTTATAACAAAAATAACGACGCATTGACTGGTGGTAGTCAGTTGAGATTAAAGTATGTACATAAATAAATTATCTATAAATATCAGAAGTATATAAAACGTACCATACGTACGTTTTGTGATTGCAAACGCTACCTTGAAACGAAACGTTTGAATGTGATGCGTTTTTAATGTATAAAGATGAATACAATAACTGTCTTTTTATTTTTAAGGTTTACGTATGTAAATATTTATGTAAAAGAAATCTAAGGACAATTTTGTATAGAATTTATGTAATAGTATTTGTTGTGAATGTTACTATTGCGTATTAAAAAAAAATACACACAATGTTTTGTTTTCGGTGCCAGTAAATACAAATATTTTACATACAAACATATCAGCAGCGTATTTTTATTTGAACGTAGCGAAGGTTTTGTTGATCGGCCCTAACTATGGTGTTTTCCAACTGTGTTCATTCATTAACCTTTCATATTTGCACATTCCGTTCTCTCATTATATTTTTATTGTAGATGTTGGGCAGCACATTGAGTTGATTGTGAGTACTTAATTTCACGTTGAGTGGTATTTATACAGTATTGACAATGCACACGATCACAGTAATTTTGTTGATGGAGCCAGACTGACCACAAATTGTCCATACGTATTTTAGAGTGATTACATAGGTAGATGTAATTGTTTGAAAACACAATTGCATGGTATTAAGGTGCAAAGGCATGTTTTTTTATAATATTATTGTTTTTAATGTTGTGTATATATGTAGATTGTTTTAGAAGACTCAGTTTTCCCTGTCCTGAATGCCACCTTTATTCTTTTATATTTAAATCTAGATATTTATCGATATCTTGAACAATGACGATGTCGGATTATATTATAAATACATTTACCAGATTATTGACATCAGTACTTGAATATGTGAATCACGTGGCTTAACGAATTATTACCGTGGGAGAGCTATGCTACCGTGGCAGAGCTATGCTTCGGCGTGAATGGGTCGGCTCGACCGGAGTGATACCACGGCCTCACAAAAAACCGGTGTGAAATAGCGCTTGCGCTGTGTTTCACCGAGTGAATGAGTATACCGGAGGCCCATACCCCTAACCCTCCCCCCATCCCCCCAAAGGTCGGCAACGCACTTGTGACGCCTTTGGTGTTGCGGGTGTCCATGGGCGGCGGTAATCGCTTACCATCAGGTGATACGTCTGCTCGTTTGCCCACTAATCAATAAAAAAAAAAAAAATTTTTTTGAGTAAAAATTAGAAACAAATAACCGATGCGCCACACAAATAGTGATTTAAATTAACTTATGATACAGCTCTTTGTAGTATATTTTCTATGTGTACCTTCGAATTATCATAAAGACATCGCCTGTACACCTAAATATCATGTCATATGTACAAAAGGTTAAACTTTTTTTTAAACACTTTCCTTACAACTGAAAGTGTTTTTGATGATAATAAATAGGTCTAAAATTTAGCTGCGCTGCAACAATACCTAAGACTAATGTGTAATTATAATAGTACCTCCTCAAACGTTATTACCTACATGTATGTGACAGTGTTTTATTTTTGTATTTTGATAAAATTAGTGTAAATAATTTTCTTATTTTATTGATATTAAACTCAATTAATCAAGTTGATTCTTTTTATTGTGTATTCCGCATGCGTATGTTTACAGCATTATTTGTAACCAACGAATCCAACATAAATGTAAGACATGCATGCATTGTCGACCCGATTGGTAATTAATCTAGATCTTTCTATTTTGTTATGAATATATTGTTGAACGATTTTTGAAATTATCTGGTTTTCCTTACTGAAAAAGTAAAATATAGTTACTTCAAACAATCTTGAAGGATGCTGACAAATCGGAAAATAGCGGGTAAAATTAAGATTTAACTATGGACTATGGGAGGCAGAGATAAGAACATTCTCACATGTTCTCTCACATGTTGTTGAAACAGTGTCCAGACATACTCAACAAATAATAGTTTTAAAACTGTACTCTAGAATGATGCTAGTGCGGCCAAAGTAAAAGATGTGATGATACAGTTATTTGGTGTTCAAAAAGAGGGTTACCTAGAAAGTCGAAATGCTTTTTTCTCACTTTGCCATATTGAAAAAATGGCGCTCAAAAATAGTTTTTGACAATAATTCCGTTCCGGCTCATTTTACGATAAAAATAGGTAGTAATTTATTATACAGATTAAAAATCTTCAACAAAGGCTATACACAACTATAACTTAAGACAAAAAATTACATTAATCTCTCGGTGTACGCACTCAATTACAGGAGACAACAGCTTGCATATACTAGTAACAAGTTATGTTAAATGGTGAATAAAGAAACCATATATGTGAATCAAAATCACAAACACAGTTCAACACATTAGAAAAATCTCTTCAAAGAACACTTATATTTTAAAAGTGTAACACTGAGGTCGTAAGTTTTTAGTTTTATACAACATATTGTATTGCCTGCAGAGCCTAGGCACAGCAGTGTAATTGATCCAGGTTTGATTTTGCTGAACGGACAGAGAATACACTTTCAAGACGTTTCTTGTACACTACGTAGTGAGGATTCTATACAACGGATGATCGGAGTTATATTGCAACACTGGCCTAACTAGTTAATTAAACAAAATTATCTTTGTGTATGGATTTTTAAAATCCTTACTATTGCGTCCACAAATCCCAGAGCAGAGATACAATTTGCAATGTTTAAAACATAAAGATATGTCATTAATATGTTAAACAGAATAGGGCCCAAATTTGATCCTTGCGGTACACCTCAGTAGCTCCGCACTTATCAGAACAGTATCCGTTTACTACCACTTCTGACACTCTTTCACAAAGTTAAAATTCAAACCAAAAATCGAAGAGCCTCGTACTCCTATTCTGTTTAATTTTTAAAGCAGCATCAAATGGTCCACTTTGTCAAAACCTTTACTGAAGTCAGTGTAGATGGCGTCCACGTTCATCTACGCTTTCGCATAAACGGTTAATGAAGCTGAATGAATTAGTGCCAATAAAGCCATGTTAAAATTCTGTAACATGCTGCTTCAAAAACCAAGACAAGCGCTGTGTGACAAGCTTTTCAAACGTCTTATTAAAAATGGGTTCTTTAGTGTATTTGCAGTTGCATTTTTCATTTCTGTATAATTGTTTGTATTTTATAAATAAAAAAGTATATTTTCGACCGTATTATATAGGTAATTATATTACTATGCAATGTCACTGTAACTTTTATCGCTTATCAAAGGATAATTTACTAATTTTGAATTAAAAATATTAATATCTACTATAATTATTTTCTGGGTGGCTAAAATTTGTCGTTTAATTTTGTATATACTGTCAATTTTTCAAGCATTTTTCATGCATATTTGCATGCATCTATCAAGCTTTTTAAGTGGTTTATAATCCGATCTCTACTTATAACCCTTTGATACCACTTACACAGACCTGGCATTACCTAATTCATAAGTCAATTGAAAAACTGAAAAACAGTATGTAATACATAATTAGCTTAAAAATCAGAAAATGACACATCCGTGATAACCGACACGGAGAGCCTTGGTCAAAAACTAGTTTTTTTTTTATTTATGTAAATTAAAACACATAATAGGTTCAACGAGCTAAGGAGCAAGTAAACTATCTGACGGTAAGTGACTACCACTGCCCAACTCAAGATATACAAGTGCATTTGCGCCCTTTGAGTGGCTTTACCGGAACAGAGGAAGGATCGGTGTAGGATTTGGGTACCGGTAACTGCGTTATACCACCACGTATTAACATTTAATATTGAGCATTTAAAAACACATTCGTACTAAATTCTTAAAAAGAACCGATGCTTTTTCTGTCCGATATTTATTTATTTATTTATACTTATTGCACACGTTGTACAGAGGCGGATTTAATGCCTTGAGGCATTTTCTCCCATTTGACCTTCATATTCATAAGTTAAAATATTCAGGTGATGTAGAAATAAGAACTGGTAGGTGCAAGGAGATTGAATTTAGTTAATAAGAGATAAATCTACATTAAATATAAATGATATACATAAATTTAGAGCTAAATATACTATATTAATAAACGCACAATATATACAAAAGAATATTACATACATACACACATATAATACAATACATAGGATGATAGGTACCTATATGATACACAGTCAGGTATTAAGGATGTGTTTGTGCTGCCAATTTATTCCAGAGAAGCTCACGTACTTTTGATCAAGTCAGACGAGGCAGATCAAGGCAAATGCCTTCAATACCGAGAAGTCAATCAAAGCCAGCACTGTGACTTTGGTGTCCTCCATACAATCCCTAATATCGCCAGTCACTTTGAGGAGAGCGGTGGAGACAGTATCAGTGTATAAATTAATTAATTACGTTCGAATTTTCGACAACTAGTATAAATAGTATTTAATTTATTTGAATTTGAACAAATTATATCCTTATATTTTCAACTTATATTTTGATATTTTTAAATCTAATTATCATTTGGGTATCTTTTTTTTAATCTAAAACTGACTTAATTTCCAAAAACGGTAGCTAATGTTAGAATACGGTTTAGTTTATTCAGTAAGTATTTTTAGTGTAGCCAGCACACATAATGCCAAACTGAAATGAAATGAAATTGTCACTGTCAAATAAATTTATTTTTCGCCTCAGCAACTCTGATTCTTTTTCTGTCGACGGGTAAACGGAATGTGAGTGTCGCGATCTTTTAGAAAAATATCTATAAAAATCTGTGATATGATAAAACCTATTATGTGAAAATCAGGCTTTATATCATAAGTGCCACACGTACGACGTTTTAGTGTTAATATTTCTTGGTATTATTAAAATTTACTTTATGAAAATCGTCAACTAAGTTG
Source organism: Spilarctia lutea (assembly GCA_916048165.1). Lineage (NCBI taxonomy): Eukaryota > Metazoa > Arthropoda > Insecta > Lepidoptera > Erebidae > Spilarctia > Spilarctia lutea. The sequence goes on from OU696480.1 coordinate 3,242,454, forward strand.
GTGTTGTTCCACACAGTTCAGTGACAATTAACATTATTTATTCATATCTCTTTAAATAAAACCCATTGCCAGTTCTTGGATTAGGAGAATTTACTTATTTTTAAAGTGGTGTTAGGCTTTGGTTGTAGAAAACACATAAAAAAACATTGTTTTGAAGGTTAGTTTTTGTTGTTTTCAGATTCACCCAAAATGGGTAAAATTATGAAACCAGGTAAAGTAGTGCTGGTCCTCAGTGGCCGGTACGCGGGCCGTAAGGCAATCGTCGTCAAAAACTACGACGAGGGCACATCGGAAAAACCTTACGGACACGCTTTCGTCGCCGGCATTGACAGATATCCCCGCAAAGTCCACAAGAGAATGGGCAAAAACAAAATCCACAAGCGCTCGAAAGTTAAACCTTTCGTCAAGGTGAGGTTTCAATATAACTTAGCATGTTTATTTAAGTAAATAAGGCACAGGTAGCTTTATTGACACAAGTATGAACAACATAATTTGTATCATACAACACCCTCAGCACTTAACCTCAACCTGAAAATATCACCTTTTAAGTTACATATAAAATCTTACAACATCATCCAATGATTTCACAGTTTCTGTTGTGTTTCTGGCTATTTCTGTGTGTAATATTGAAAAGAAGCATGGTTTAAAATTTTCTATATTCTGTCAATTGCATTGTTCCAGCTACATAATGCTTGTTTTTGTTTTACACTAAACTTGTGTTGTATTTATTTCTATTTATATCCTATACACTTGTTTGTGTTGTATTGAGCTACATTTTTATAACTAAAATATGTGCTGACCAGCATGCAGTTGTCGTCATTAGTAATATACACACATCTCTTAAACTGTGACCTATGTTAAGCGGTGGACTTTTATAAGCTAATAACACTGATGATAAAACAAACTAATTTGGGCTTGGAAGTCATTTATAAATTGTATCAGTAATTAGTAATTTATAGAGATGTACTAAATGCACCTCTACATGATGTGTTTCCAGTTATGATAGAAAATGCTCTTTACATTGCTAAATTAACCAACTGCCACTGCACCTGAGTTTGATCTAGAGGGAATAAAGGAAAGAGATCTGATGGAATATTCACTTGTTGATGTTTGAATTCTAACAATTGGGCGCTGTAGTGGTAGTGTATGCAACTGCTGTACTTGGTCTCTGGTTTGATTCCTGGGTTGGAAATGTTTCTCAAATCAAATATGTTTATGATCAGCTAGGTTATTAGTATAGATTTTAATGTATAGACTTTGCAAGGAAGTTGCATGTATTACACAAAACCTTCCTCAGTCTATCACTTGATTTACATCACTATCTATTGTTGAAAACTGCATCAAAATCTGTTGAGTAGTTTAACATATTCACAAATTTTATCGAAAAATACCCCAAGAACTGCACTGAAAATTATCCTCAAAATTGGTTAACCCCGTTGAAAATTATGAGGTAACAATAATAAAAAAAATACAGTCGAATTGACAACCTCCTCCTTTTATAAAGTTGATTCAAAGGAAAAGAAGGGAACAGACAGTGAAACTGGCTTCATTCTATCTATATAAAAATGTTATGTTGATTTGTGTACGCTTCTAAAACTCAAAAAGTTCTGCACCGATTGAGCTGAAATTTTAGAATGATATATAATCCGCATCAAGGATCAGTTACATATCTGCGATCGCGAAAAAACTGTTATAAACGCGGGCGGAGCCGCGTGCAACAGCTAGTATCATATAAAGGTTTACAAAAAATCTTTTCAACCAATTAGGATTTGTCAATAGTGTCTTTGTGTGACCAAAGTCATTACTATGGTGGGTTGATGGATTTTTCTTTTTACTAGACTACAGCAAACTCAAAAGAAAGGGTACAGTATCAAATATACCTGTTTATCGAAATGCACATATATCTATCCACCTTTGCCACTTAAAAGACTGGTGTTTTGATGACATCTTACTTTGTCTAATGATTGTATGTCTGCACGGCATACACAGCAAATGCCTTTTAAACTGAATTGGAATTCTTGTTTTGAATACACCAAAAGCTTGCAGCAGCATTAACTAGTAGAGATTTATGAATATTCATGATACATCCCAAGGAATACGGGTCAGCATCTATTAATTGGAATGAAATAAAACCAAAAGGCGCTTGCCCCATTTCTATCTTTTTTATAAAGACATCTCTTGCATTAGTAATAAACTTTTAAAGATGTATTATGAAGAACTTAAGTTGAATTTAATTTCTTGCCTGTCACTGCGACCGTTGGTGCTGACCGTAACTGACTTTTTCGGAGCCCATTTTGTAATGGCATCATACTAATAAATCTTCTGTATTTTCTTAGAATGTTGTCTTCCTTTAGGAAGTGAAGTAGTTAACGAAGTGTTAAAGTCCTTTGGACAACATATTAATTGAATTAGCTTGTAAATAGCAGCTTCAATCATTTTTGTACAACAAAAATATTGAAATTTTTTACCAATTTCATTTATTTAAAAAATTAAATATCAATGAGTATAATTGTGCCTTAGCCTCATGTATGACACATATCAGTTACACATGGATTGTTGTAAAGCGACGACTGACGGGCATCCTTGACGGCTAAGGATATATTCCTAGTGTGGGAGGCGTTTTTTAATAAAAATAATATGCACTACTTTTAATACATAGACTATCAATAAACATTTACTTATATAAATTCTTCTTTTGTTTCAGGTCGTAAACTACAACCACCTAATGCCAACTCGCTACTCAGTAGACTTCAGTTTCGAAAAGTTCAGTGCTAAGGACCTGAAAGACCCCGCGAAACGCAAGAAGCTCCGTTTCAACACAAGAGTGCGTTTTGAAGAGAGATACAAGAGCGGCAAGAACAAATGGTTCTTCCAAAAGCTTAGGTTCTAAGTTATCTTAAAATAAATGTTACGCAAGTAATAGATCTGTTTCTTTTGCTTTAAAAGCCTATAGATTCCCGGAAGAGGTAGAAAAATTATTGTGGCGAATTTCACATTCGGCAACAAGAAACATAATCGCCATCTAACGTAGACACACTGAACTACGGAGTAATTGTTAATCGTGTATCGCGAAATAGAAATTCTCTCCCTGATTAGAGTATTTACTATAACTTCGCAACACCAACTGTTATCATGCCTGAAGGACTACGGGCCAACGTCGGTCGAACAGGCTTGATAACCTAGTCTTTTATGTCGGAAGGATATGAAACCATTCCCCCACAATACATTGTACGCTTATTTTGCCATCTGCAATTAACGTAATAGGGGTTAGTCGTTTTGTAAATCTAATATTCTTCAATTTCATAGTGCGAGAGCTATGCTTCAGCAAGTGTCATGCTCCACTAGGGTCTAAAAAAACTGATGAGCAGTTCCTTCATCGCTTTTACCTAGTGACTGAGGTTATCGAAGCACAAACCTCATCCTCCAATGCACTCGTGGTTAGTGCTTGTGTCCATGGAGCGGTAGTCACCATCAGTTCGTTTGTTTTTTGTGCTACAAGAAAGACTTCAACACTATGCCTGCATTTCAAGAAAGCAAGTGCTTTGCCGTCCGTGTTTTGAATTTACTCGCCGACGAAGTTAGAAACTTGGACCGTTGTGTGATTTTGGTAACCAAACTCGGTGTATTTTTTAAATTGGAGAGTATTCCTGTTAGCACTGAAGAAATGTAACTATTTTATTATACTTAAAAAATAGCTACTCAAATTTCTACATTGTCTTGTCATCACTATACTTCTATTTATTCTTTGGTGGTTTAATTTTCGTGACACTCTCAACATACGTTTACTAAAGTTAAAGCTAAATGGGTAGGTTAACACATAGGAAAGTTAAGCAATCACGTCCGTTTTTGAATGGTAGACCATTCCTTTCAGAGACCCAAAGTTATATTTTGTAAAACTTCAGGGGTAGTGAAAGCTTTGAAAAGTCCCGCAACAGTCTTCACAGAAGTTCGTTATCGCCTCATACCGACTTAGGTTGTGGAGATCTAATGGCAGTCTCTCCTTCTAAACATCGGCTTAGCTGTATGGTAGTCGGCTTAAAACTGATCTCAACCTAGTTTGGGAAAAAAGCTTGCAAAAACATTATTATTTAAGGAGCAAATATTTATTCTCTATAGGCCATCTATACAAATAAATTAAAGTGAAGTGTCTGTTATTTTAAAATTAGCAGCTTTTCACTAAATGCATATGGAAGTATATACGGACCTAAAAAAAATCATCATTCGAAATAAATTTTAAAGTTTTTTGTCTGCCTGTCTGCTTGTTGGTCCAGCCGTTAGTCGATCTTGTATGTGATTTTTACTAGCAGACAAAGATGCTTCTACCCATGTGTTACCCTTTTTTTACGGAAATCCCCTCGGATACCACCAATTGGTGGTTATGTCGGACTCGAACCGACTAAAAACCGCACACCGTCTAGAAGCCGGGGATCCAGGTGCACCCTCGGAAGGAAATCCCTAGAACCCCGATGTACCTCAGGCCTTCCACTGTTTGTAGGTGGCCCCCTCCTGTGTAGGAACCCTAATATTCCTGTTCTATAAACTATAAAAGGGCGCGAGCACTTCACAGAGCTCGCGCCGCTACCCCTGCCTGTTTCTGTTAGGGTGACTGGTGGCCGCATCTGTCACCCTCAGGCTTGCGCTTATGGAGGACGGAGATTGTTTTGCGACCTCCGGCACCTGAGTCGTGCCATGTGTTACCCGCACTTTTTGTTGTAAAAATAAAACAATACGATAGCTGAAAACATTTATTTTGTGATTGATAAAAATTACACATTTTCACTTTTTGCTACTTGCTTTCGTCTAGGAGTTTGAGCTCGTATTGTTACTCTAAGTTTTGTCCACAAAAGAGAAGCCGTTAACAATCTCAGATTTTTGGAATAGTAGTATAAATCTACATTCCAGTGATTACTACGCTACACCTGTGTTACAGCAATATTATCCCAATTTTCTTGTCTGAGATGGTGCAGCGATGATATTAGGATGACTCAATACGTATTTGGTTAGTTTTTGAAGACCACTCGATCACTAGACTTTATAAATATACATGACAAAGAACACCTCAATTCAGAACAACAATTTGTGGATCACACAAAAGAACCCGTGTCGGATACCGTCCCATTGGAATATGAAAGGGAGTAAACAGAGTGCACCTGTGTTTGGGCACACACTTGTGCACATTTTGTATTTACAAAATAAAATATAAGTATTCTAACAATCAATCTATCTTTCATAATCAGTTTGAACTTAAATGGCGTTGCTTGTCAGATATCCGAAATTAATTGTTCGACATATAATTAAGTTTACATATGTAGCAACTTCATAGTAATTTTATCTTTCTACTAATCATTATGCAATTTTGATATTTTTTACAAAAAATTAAGAATTGATAATAATGATTATTTAGATAACGCGATTAACTGCTTATATAGGCAATATTCGCTGAAAATATTACACAATATTTATTTGAATACCTAACTATTTGAAAAAATTACAAGATAAGCATGTTTATTTATTATCATACTAATAAATAGGTAAGTATATCAGCAATGGAACAAGCAAAATAAAAAGAGATTTAAATTATATGAACAAACAGTGGTCCTTATCAATATATACTAATTTAAACTTCAACTTGCATGCACCAACATAGTATATTAATTAACTAGATGAATACCGCGAGGCGAAGCTAGTAAAAAAAATTGTCTATGTTACTGCTTCTATCATCAACTACCTATCAGTGAAAGTCCCGTCAAAATCAGTCTAGCCGTTCCAGAGATTAGACAGATAAAAAATTTAAATAGATTCTTTGATGTAGTATTCTATATACTACATCAAATAATCTATTAAAGCTGTTAATTTGAAATTACAAAAAAACACTTCAATTTTATTTACTTGTATGGATAGCTTTATTTAAATCTGCAGTTTTTGCACGGAGCGACTAGCATTGGTCCTCCGCATCCCTGAGGGCGAACTAAATTCGAAGGTTGAACTAAATAGTTGTCAGTATATTTCAGGGCACTGACATGCCAATAGCGATTGTAGTAGATGTTCATGACAACCGGAACCGGAGATCTTTTGATCGGCAGTCACTTACGCTAGCCGCTAGATCCATCTCAGTAATTATTAGAAGTTTGAATTGGATCTTAGGTACCTTCAATAACAATACAATACATACAATGTTTTTTCGAGCGTTTGTATGTATGTAGGTATGTATGTCTATTTTTTTGGCATGCCCTACAGCCCAAACGGCTTGACGATTTTTGACAGGAGGTGTCGTTGAATTCATCAGAATCGTGGTCATAAATTTTCAAAATGGCGCCCGCAAATGGGAAAAGAATGGAATGGGTTTTTTGTTTTTATAATAATGATAATTATTTGATTATTATTCGGTGGAGTAGTACTGATTTTATAAGTAGATATTATTTCTACAGGTGAATGTTTAAAAGCAATGTTAATACGTGAAGATAAAACTTTGAAACTACCCCTTTTTATGAAAATTATGCGAACAGAGGAGTATGAAATTTGGCATAGTTAAAGTTTATAAGGGTGAAGTGCACAGAAATCTAAAAATAAAAAAATAATTCTTTAATAATTTAATTATGCTCGAATTCTGACAACAGGGCGACCACTAGTAAGTATAATTAGATAACCAATAAATAAAATTGGAGTGTCTGTTTGTAATATTAAAATAACCGCTTTCTACTACATGCATATGAATGTATATACGGTACACATACCTGTAATGTCCCTTGGGGATATAAATAAAAGTAGCGTGCTTCCTGTAGAGCGTATAATGTCGGACTAGCCGCCGATACGTTAAGTGTATCGCTTCATATTATATTACAATACCAAAATATATATTTTTAAAATTTTTGTCTGTCTGTCTGTCTGTCTTTCTTTCCGGCTAATCTCTGGAACGGCTGGACCGATTTGGACGGGACTTTCACTGGTAGGTAGCTGATGGTACAAGGAGTAACTTAGGCTTACATTTTTTAGACTAGCTTCGCCCCGCGGCATTAGGTACCCACGATACGACAATAACCGCGGGTAACACCGCGGGGTTCAGCTAGTAATTAGATATAATAAAGGGTGTTTTTTTAAGCCCGATAGAACTTGAAATTGTAAAAAATAACAAAAAAAATTAAATTGTAATCAAAATTTTTTTTTATTCGAAAGATCAATACGTGACATTAACATTTGAAAATGATTTCGGGCATATGGGCACCGCGGCTGTTCTTGACGAAGTGCATTCTGGACGTCCAATTTTGGGCCACTTTTTCAAGCATTGCTGGCCGTATGTCACGAATAACACGAACAATGCTGGCCTCCAAGGCGTCAATTGTTGCTGGTTTATCAGCATAAACCAGTGACTTCACGTAGCCCCACAGGAAATAATCGAGAGGTGTCAAATCGCACGACCTTGGAGGCCAATTGACAGGTCCATTTCTCGAAATCAACTTATCGCCAAATTTTGATTTCAATAAGTCGATGGTTGCGTTCGCCGTAAGGCACGTAGCGCCATCCTGTTGAAACCACATCTCCTCCGGATCAATGTCATCCATATTTTCAAACAAAAAATCATTGATCATGGTGCGGTAACGATCTCCATTGACCGTAACGCGAGCTCCGGCCTCATTTTTGAAGAAATAAGGTCCGATGATGCCACCAGCGTGAAAACCGCACAATACGGTGCATTTTTCTGGATGTAATGGAGTCTGTAGGGTCTGTTGTGCATTGGTCTCACTCCATATGCGGCAATTTTGCTTATTAACAAACCCGTTAAGCCAAAAATGCGCCTCATCGCTGAACACAATTTTGCGATATAACAACGGGTCAGTTGCCAACTGCTCTAGAGCCCAATCGGCGAAAGAACGACGCATATAATGGTCTCGTGGCTTCAATTCCTGCACCAGCTGGATCTTATACGGGTGTAGGCCGAGATCTTTGCGCAAAATTTTCCACGTAGTGGACGGACAGAGCCCCAATTCCTGCGACCGACGACGAATCGATAAATTTGGATCTTCTTCCACACTTTCGTTTACAGCGGCGATATTGTCTTCAGTACGCACATTCCTTCGACGTGCTGGTGTTATTGCATCCTCTAGAGAGTATGTGGTACGAAATCTATCCACAGTTCGACGAATGGCTTGTTCAGATGGACGATTATGTACGCCATACAAATGACGAAGTCGTCTATAAGTTGCGCGAATCGACGACTGATTTTCAAAGTAAATTTAGATAATTTCGTAGCGTTGTTCAAGCGTGAGTCTATTCATGATGATTTGTCAGAGTATACTGAAACAAATAACAAAAAAAGGTTCCTCAAAATTTAATTTTTTGTGTTACTTTTTACAATTTAAAGTTCTATCTAGCTTAAAAAAACACCCCTTATTAAAATCTAAAATTAGTTTGAATTTAATTCGTATTCATAGTATTTTATATTGTGTAAATCATGAAAATAACAAACAGAAAGTAAAACCTGAATTTGTAAGTTAGATAATTTGCTTATCCATCTAATATCCAGCAGGATAAAGAGTTGACCTACAGTCTTTATCGCTGCAGATAAGAACTATGAAAAGAATATTATGTCACACCAGTCCAACATTCTGGTGAAGAAGCCATCGAAAGCAGTCGGAAAGTAAGTTCATGTTGAATTATTATTAACGTTATCAATTTGTTTTTTATATCTTATCAACTCACGAGACTTCATTTTTTAAGATTATTTTAAATATTTGCTTCAGCCGTATTATAATAAACGTAGACCTAAAACCGATTTCGACATTTGGTGTGAAAAACGCTCGGCAGGCTCTAGGATATTAAAATATTAGATAATGTTATGGAGCTAAATTTACTAATATCTACTTATTTATCTAAGCGTCAGAAACTTATGAAATTTTAACAAAACAAACCAACTGCAAGAACTGGACCAAATGTAACCACACGGGAAGCACCAGCTTTCAAATAAATAAACAATCATCAAAATCGGTTCGCCCAGTCGAAAGTTTTGAGGCAACAAACATAAAAAAAATACAGTCGAATTGAGAACCTCCTCCTTTTTTGAAGTCAGTAAAAAAATAATATTGTTAATAAATAAGATAAACAAGTCAAAATAAAATCATTTTTTTTATTAATTTTAAACACAATATACATATATTGTCCGGTGCTTAACGCTCAATTTCTAGTTTTCGTTTTAAGTAATTAGTCTCTTGAAAGCTATTTAACAAAAAAAATTTTTACATATTAATTTATTATTTATGTATTTTTGATTTATATATTACGACATCACCTTGCCCTAATGCGATAGAGACACATCTATTGTTTTTTAAGTGAACAAAGAAACACATACATAAATTCAAAATAAAAGTAACAATCTGTCTTCAAATTTAAGATATTGCAACTCTTTAAAGTCTTGTGACAAATTAAATTAGACACGAAAAAATATCTAAATCTTTTTGAACTGTCTCGGTGGCGCAGTGGTAGCGTATGCAACTGCTATGTTTGTGGTCTCGGGTTCGATTCCCGGGTCGCACCAAATGTTTGTATGATCTGCAAATATTTATTTCGGAGTTTGGGTGGTTTCTATGTATAATATGTATGTATTTACCAAAAAAAGTATGTACCTATGTAGCCATCGAAAGCAGTCGGAAAGTAAGTTCATGTTGAATTATTATTAACGTTATCAATTTGTTTTTTATATCTTATCAACTCACGAGACTTCATTTTTTAAGATTATTTTAAATATTTGCTTCAGCCGTATTATAATAAACGTAGACCTAAAACCGATTTCGACATTTGGTGTGAAAAACGCTCGGCAGGCTCTAGGATATTAAAATATTAGATAATGTTATGGAGCTAAATTTACTAATATCTACTTATTTATCTAAGCGTCAGAAACTTATGAAATTTTAACAAAACAAACCAACTGCAAGAACTGGACCAAATGTAACCACACGGGAAGCACCAGCTTTCAAATAAATAAACAATCATCAAAATCGGTTCGCCCAGTCGAAAGTTTTGAGGCAACAAACATAAAAAAAATACAGTCGAATTGAGAACCTCCTCCTTTTTTGAAGTCAGTAAAAAAATAATATTGTTAATAAATAAGATAAACAAGTCAAAATAAAATCATTTTTTTTATTAATTTTAAACACAATATACATATATTGTCCGGTGCTTAACGCTCAATTTCTAGTTTTCGTTTTAAGTAATTAGTCTCTTGAAAGCTATTTAACAAAAAAAATTTTTACATATTAATTTATTATTTATGTATTTTTGATTTATATATTACGACATCACCTTGCCCTAATGCGATAGAGACACATCTATTGTTTTTTAAGTGAACAAAGAAACACATACATAAATTCAAAATAAAAGTAACAATCTGTCTTCAAATTTAAGATATTGCAACTCTTTAAAGTCTTGTGACAAATTAAATTAGACACGAAAAAATATCTAAATCTTTTTGAACTGTCTCGGTGGCGCAGTGGTAGCGTATGCAACTGCTATGTTTGTGGTCTCGGGTTCGATTCCCGGGTCGCACCAAATGTTTGTATGATCTGCAAATATTTATTTCGGAGTTTGGGTGGTTTCTATGTATAATATGTATGTATTTACCAAAAAAAGTATGTACCTATGTAGCCATCGAAAGCAGTCGGAAAGTAAGTTCATGTTGAATTATTATTAACGTTATCAATTTGTTTTTTATATCTTATCAACTCACGAGACTTCATTTTTTAAGATTATTTTAAATATTTGCTTCAGCCGTATTATAATAAACGTAGACCTAAAACCGATTTCGACATTTGGTGTGAAAAACGCTCGGCAGGCTCTAGGATATTAAAATATTAGATAATGTTATGGAGCTAAATTTACTAATATCTACTTATATCAGTTGTCTAGTACCCATAGTACAAGCTCTGCTTAGTTTGAGACTAGATGGCGTTGTGTGTTAAATGTCCGAAAATATTTATTTATTTAATTTCGTTAAGTAGATGGATAGTTAGGATAATTAAGGGGTGCTCTCTCACGTAGGACAGTCCTGGGTACTGGTACACCCAAAAGAGGCGGGCGTCGGGGCCTACACAAAAAAAAAGAATTTAAAAAAAAGATTCCATTATAGTTTTGTTATAAATAATAATATTATATAGGCGACATTTTGTAATAATATTTGTTACCCTTTCTTGCAAAAACTACTGAACGGATTGAGATGACACTTTTTAGTAATATAGCTTATAGATAGGTACATCAAAATAACACATAAGCTGCTATTTACCTTGGTCCTTGATAATTAAATTCGGGCGGAGCCACGAGCAAAAGCCAGTAACAATGTAATTACTATATGTAAGTGTATTAAATTATAATCAAAGTAATCGAAACTCCTGTCAAAACTAGGTATCCTTATACGAAGCAATCGTACCTTACGACTTGGTCTAGGCTTGTAGAATTATTGATTCTGATATCAAGATAAGTCTAATCTGTTGTTGTTATGCAACTCGATGCCCAGCCAGCTGGGCTTGATTTAGTTTATTGACGTAATTCATGTGTGATAGCCGTGTGCACCGCTCTGCCATACTCAGTTCATAACTAGATAAAGTGCGTTCCTTACCTTGTAAACTAACAATCTATTGTCAACTGATTGGGTTTATAATTTATGACTTGTTATTTACTTCTTCGTTGAAAACAGTAAGTTGATATCACTTGTTAAACACTTTATCTACTTTACGCATAACTGTAGCTTATTTAATTTTCGGATTGTTGTTTTTTTTATTTTCGTGGTTGTTAGATAATATCCCTTTACAACCTTTCTAAGTTACTCCTTATATCATAAGCTTGTGGAGGAACGGGTATCATGTTCCACCCAACACAAAGGGAGGATCCTCCGACCAGGCGAGGTTATCATGCCTAGCGGGACACTGCCCAACAGTTGATGTTGGGATATTGTATTGTTGCGCCATAACCAGATGAATCTAGTGTCCACTAGAAGAATCGAGAACTGTCGAGGACAACGCCATCTAGTGTCGGAAAGCGCGCAACTTTAATTTATTTAATACCCAGCTCGTAACAGTATATATGATAATCGGCGCGAGAATTTCTATTACGCGGTTCAGGATTGGTAGTTACTCCGTGTTGTACGTTGCTCCGTAGTTCAGTGTAACTTCGGTAGATGGCACTGCAGTATATTATGTTGTATGTGGAGGCCGCCACAAGCTACATACCAGTGAAAGTTCTGTTAAGTCGGTCCAGTTATTCCAGACATTAAGTAAACAAACAGACAGGCACAAAAATAAATATTTTTTATGATATAAGTAACGGTACGCTACTTATATCATAAAAAATATTTTACTAAATAAAATACCTATAAGTATTTTATTTAGTAAAAACTGTTAATTTGAAAAATTACAAACAGATATCTGATTTTATTTATTTGTGTGGATATACAGATAAGTAATTATAATAAACACACTACTTTTTCCTTGATTATGAGTTTATTATATATTATAAGGCAGGTATACAATCACTCTTAATAACTAGCAGTAATATGGTTGCACTTCTCAACCGCCAAGCAGTGAATGCTCGACCCCATCGAGAACCGTTATGAAATTAATTTCATTCCTACCCCAGAAATGACGATGTTACGTCACATCCATCATTTCTGTGTGGCCGACAAAATACAATTATCTACATATTTTCTATTCCGATCCTGTTAATAATTAAATCTGTCTATTTATTTAGAATATTTAACTGATGAACCGTAACAATACTTAAATAATATAATTAAATCAAACAAATCACAACACTCGGCCATCCGACGGCGTGCTAACTCCGAAGCACGCAATAATCACAATACTAGGCCAACATTTAACATAATAAAAATAAAGAGTTTACTTACAAATACAAATAATTTGCACACAACTCGGGAAAATATAACGTTACTTAATATACATTATATTTGCTCATAAAATCTATTCTTTAACTATTTTGTCAGATTCAGTGTCATCAGATTCTGGTGACCCAGATGAATCAGACTCTAAACCAGATGATTTGTAAACCTCCAGCGATTGGATGTGAATTTACGGCCGCATTCTATCAGCGGCTACTACGCTATAATATTTTTTTGTATTGAATCCTGGCACACTAATGATTTTATATCTGTCATTACCTAGGCTTTTCGCTACTTTGTAGTGTAAGTATCCTGACGCTAGATTCAATGTAATGAAATACTGGTTACCACTTAAGTTACAGAGCTGATCATCAATTAGAGGCAAAGGGTATTTATTTGTCCTTCACGGTCTTGTTATTAGGGCCTTATAATCAACGCACAATCTAGATTCCCCACATTTCTTTTTACATGCAGTATAGGGCTAGCATAACTGAACTCAGGTTCCTGTACAATGTCATTGTTTACTAAATCATCATTAATCTCTAACCTTTTGTCGTTCGCGATGGGAGAGTCTACAGGGCCTATAAACTACGGGCGTTTTGTCATGTAGTTCTTTCTATATTCATAGTACTTTGATTTGTAGGTACAGCCTATTTCACTAAGATCTTGGGCAAAACACTTTATATATTTTTGCAATAATTGATAAAGGTTTTCTAACGGTGAGATTATCAATGTCCTGTCCTATTTTTATATCTGATTTATTGAGTGGTGATAAGTCCCGGTGATTTGAATCTGTGGCTATGGATAAATTTCTCGATTCTGTAACAGGAGTAGCCCTAGTTATGAAGGTTTCTGCTTCGAGTTTTAAATGAGGTATAGACAATGAGGTGATAAATATGACATATTTACCACAATTCATCCTATAAGAACCCTGACGTAAATGATACTCTTGATTTGGGTTAATTTTAATACTATAGAAATTATTATTTATTTATTTATTTATTTATATAATAGAAATCACCCGAATAGGATACATACACTTCTACGCTTACATCCCTTTCAACATATAAATTTAAGGTTTCATTTGATGTGACGGCCGATTGCTTATCGTAGCTGTTATTTTAATGGGACAATAAAGGCCTACTACAGTTTTCCGAGTTATGACCTACCCTACCACATTTTACATATCTGGTAATGGGCTTCGGACAGTTTCTAAAGTAATGCCCTTTTTCACGGCAGTTATAACAAGACAGATCAGGATTCATATAGGGGTTACTATTTAGAGCTTTGTTTTGATTAGTAACTGAAAGAAACTCGCGTTTTTTAAAGTAATTTGATGAAGAATTTATTCTAGAAACATCTTTCGATGTGCTGGGCTGTTGAGAGGCTAGATAGGTTAACAAATCCTCCGGTTGCTTACATTTTAGTGCCTGTGCGCCATTTCTAACAGAACTATCTTGGATTCCATGAATTATACAATCTACCGCCTTTCGGCCTTCAATTTCACATTTCCTTAGTAATGCTAACTTATCATAAAAATAGTCTCTAAAAGTTTCATCACTACGAGATTTCCGGTCTAGCATTTCGTCTAAAACTCTCCCAAAGTTCTCTTTACTAGGAAAAGCCTTCTTCATTTTAGACTGCCATTTCTTCCACGAATAATTGAGCGTTGGTAAAGATTCGTACCATTTCTTGGCTAATCCGCAAAGCTTTTGAAGAGCATAGTGAATAGTTTGTTTTTCATTCCAATCATAAATGACTGCACATTCGTTCGCCTTTTTTAGCCAACGCTCGATATCTTGAGATTTATTATCAGGATCAAAGTCAGGAATAACATTAGTAATTGGAACATTCTTACTCGAGCCTTTCTGCACCGCTTCTATAATCTTCAGAAGGGCACTTGTACTCTCCTCCGATGTACGCTTCGTTTTCACTGGCACTTCATTATCATCACTCGATGAAGATCGTCGGCGTCGACTCCTAAGACACTCGGGAGTGTAGCTTTCGACATGGTCCGATGTGAAGCTTCCTTCACGATCAGGAGTGAAACATCCCTCACGTTGACCTGAAAATGTTTTCCATATAATATTCTATTAGCTACGTACTATTTTATATCAAAAAATAGTAACTATATCTTCATTATACTATTTATATGCTCTTCTAACTATAGTTTCATTCTATAGATTCTGTATAAAAATACTATTTATATTAAATTTGCAGATGTCTTTTCAATGGTGCTGTGTACGTATCTATGAATGTAGTAGTTAATATTTATATGTATATTACGTATAAATTGTATACTCATATAATACTGTGCAAAAATAAAAAAAGATATGAATTTATATTATTGTAGCTGGTGTGGGTTGACACAGTATTTGATCAAATTGCATGTATTAATTTTACATGGACTATGTTTACTGTAATGTGCTGGCAATTGATAAAGTGCTACATGGCTTGCACTCGTACATCAAAACGCAACCTTTTGAATTGGTCGCGTATTAGATGATGACTGTTCTGTCGCAACACAGTTTTAAACTAGTGCGGAGGGTAGATTTCGCTATTTGATGTTACCTTTTATACCATAAACGTAAACTTTGTAAATTTTCTATTTGTGAATCTATGTAAAGTGTAATCTATAAAGTAACTGTTCGATATTCTTGCAGTGTGGGTAAAAGTAAATTGCTAAAGAAACTTGGTTGCTTCGCAACGTGAGCGAACTGTCTGAATGTGTTATTTTACAATGGTGACAATGTTCTCTGTGAATGTTCCGCACCAACAAATTGAGAGACTTTGGATAAAACATGTAATATTTTTCAATCTCTTTTATATAGAAAGTTTTAATACTGAGTAAAGTATACGTGTAGAATGATGTAGGTATACATTGTAAACACTTAAAATGATCTCACACACAGCTTAATACAGTACTACCTTTGTTAGTTTAACCTCAAAATGGCTTGGCAAATCTTACGCTGAAATAGTAACACATCTTCAAGGCTAACCAAGAGCAAACCTGTATGGCTATCAGTAGCACACCTACGTGGCTAAACAGTAGCACACCTATATGGCTAAACAGTAGCACATCCACATGGCTAAACAGTAGCACACATACATGGCTAAACATTAGCACACCTACATGGCTAAACATTAGCACACCTACATGGCTAAACAGTAGCACACCTACATGGCTAAACAGTAGCACACCTACATGGCTAAACAGTAGCACACCTACATGGCTAAACAGTAGCACACCTACATGGCTAAACATTAGCACACCTACATGGCTAAACATTAGCACACCTACATGGCTAAATAGTGGCACACCTACATGTCTAAACAGTGGCACACCTACATGGCTAAACATTAGCACACCTACATGGCTAAATAGTGGCACACCTACATGTCTAAACAGTGGCACACCTACATGGCTAAACAGTGGCACACCTACATGGTTTAACAGTGGCACACCTATATGGCTAAACAGCAGCACACCTTCGTGGCTAAACAGCAGCACACCTTCGTGGCTAAACAGCAGCATACCTTCGTGGCTAAACAGCAGCACACCTTCGTGGCTAAACAGCAGCACACCTTCGTGGCTAAACAGCAGCACACCTTCGTGGCTAAACAGCAGCACTCCTTCGTGGCTAAACAGCAGCACACCTTCGTGGCTAAACTGCAGCACACCTATGCGGCTAAACTGCAGCACACCTTCGTGGCTAAACTGCAGCACACCTTCGTGGCTAAACTGCAGCACACCTATGCGGCTAAACTGCAGCACACCTTCGTGGCTAAATTGCAGCACACCTTCGTGGCTAAACTGCAGCACACCTTCGTGGCTAAACTGCAGCACACCTATGCGGCTAAACTGCAGCACACCTTCGTGGCTAAATTGCAGTACACCTTCGTGGATAAACTGCAGCACACCTACGTGGCTAAACAGCAGCACACCTTCGTGGCTAAACAGCAGCACACCTTCGTGGCTAAACAGCAGCACACCTTCGTGGCTAAACTGCAGCACACCTATGCGGCTAAACTGCAGCACACCTTCGTGGCTAAACTGCAGCACACCTTCGTGGCTAAACTGCAGCACACCTATGCGGCTAAACTGCAGCACACCTTCGTGGCTAAATTGCAGCACACCTTCGTGGCTAAACTGCAGCACACCTTCGTGGCTAAACTGCAGCACACCTATGCGGCTAAACTGCAGCACACCTTCGTGGCTAAATTGCAGTACACCTTCGTGGATAAACTGCAGCACACCTACGTGGCTAAACAGCAGCACACCTTCGTGGCTAAACTGCAGCACGCCTACGTGGCTGAATATCACAATTACGTAGCAAAACAATAGTACACTCACATGACTACACATAATAGCACACTTACATGTGGGTAACAGAATAATATTCTTATAGTTTCATAGTTTATTTAAAATGTTCAATCTTTAACACACTGTTATAATTTCTGTTTCTTTACATCTGCGTTATCTATAAACTATTAAAATGTATCATATTTTTAAGAATAACTTTGGAGGAGTACTTACAGTTTTTCTTTCGCCGAGACATCTACGCTCGCAGGTTTATCCCACTTCTGATTTATAATAAACACACTACTTTTTCCTTGATTATGAGTTTATTATATAATATAAGGCAGGTATACAATCACTCTTAATAACTAGCAGTAATATGGTTGCACTTCTCAACCGCCAAGCAGTGAATGCTCGACCCCATCGAGAACCGTTGTGAAATTAATTTCATTCCTACCCCAGAAATGACGATGTTACGTCACATCCATCATTTCTGTGTGGCCGACAAAATACAATTATCTACATATTTTCTATTCCGATCCTGTTAATAATTAAATCTGTCTATTTATTTAGAATATTTAACTGATGAACCGTAACAATACTTAAATAATATAATTAAATCAAACAAATCACAACATAATATTTAACCATAAAGCTACTGTATTCTTTCGAAGTCGTAGTTTTCTAGTAAGAAGTTTGGATACAGATTCAGAGCGTTAGATGTTATATGGAAAGAAATTATGGTTCAGGAATTAGACATCACTTAAACTTTAACTTGTGCTTATGTAAACTCACACCTAAATGTCAGGGGGTAGGTAACCTGTTTAGCACGGATTACGTAGTGGTCACCTCGTGTATATTGTTGTGGGTTCAAGCACCAAATACGACCACAGTTTGTGAGATGTTCACATGAAATAGACACAAAGAACAGAATATAAAGGGTGTTTTTTTAAGCCCGATAGAACTTGAAATTGTAAAAAATAACACAAAAAATTAAATTGTAATCAAAATTTTTTTTTATTCGAAAGATCAATACGTGACATTAACATTTGAAAATGATTTCGGGCATATGGGCACCGCGGCTGTTCTTGACGAAGTGCATTCTGGACGTCCAATTTTGGGCCACTTTTTCGAGCACTGCTGGCCGTATGTCACGAATAACACGAACAATGCTGGCCTCCAAGGCGTCAATTGTTGCTGGTTTATCAGCATAAACCAGTGACTTCACGTAGCCCCACAGGAAATAATCGAGAGGTGTCAAATCGCACGACCTTGGAGGCCAATTGACAGGTCCATTTCTCGAAATCAACTTATCGCCAAATTTTGATTTCAATAAGTCGATGGTTGCGTTCGCCGTATGGCACGTAGCGCCATCCTGTTGAAACCACATCTCCTCCGGATCAATGTCATCCATATTTTCAAACAAAAAATCATTGATCATGGTGCGGTAACGATCTCCATTGACCGTAACGCGAGCTCCGGCCTCATTTTTGAAGAAATAAGGTCCGATGATGCCACCAGTGTGAAAACCGCACCATACGGTGCATTTTTCTGGATGTAATGGAGTCTGTAGGGTCTGTTGTGGATTGGTCTCACTCCATATGCGGCAATTTTGCTTATTAACAAACCCGTTAAGCCAAAAATGCGCCTCATCGCTGAACACAATTTTGCGATAAAACAACGGGTCAGTTGCCAACTGCTCTAGAGCCCAATCGGCGAAAAAACGACGCATATAATGGTCTCGTGGCTTCTATTCCTGCACCAGCTGGATCTTAAACGGGTGTAGGCCGAGATCTTTGCGCAAAATTTTCCACGTAGTGGACGGACAGAGCCCTAATTCCTGCGACCGACGACGAATCGATAAATTTGGATCTTCTTCCACACTTTCGGTTACAGCGGCGATATTGTCTTCAGTACGCACATTCCTTCGACGTGCTGGTGTTATTGCATCCTCTAGAGAGTATGTGGTACGAAATCTATCCACAGTTCGACGAATGGCTTGTTCAGATGGACGATTATGTACGCCATACAAATGACGAAGTCGTCTATAAGTTGCGCGAATCGACGACTGATTTTCAAAGTAAATTTGGATAATTTCGTAGCGTTGTTCAAGCGTGAGTCTATTCATGATGATTTGTCAGAGTATACTGAAACAAATAAAAAAAAAAGTTTCATCAAAATTTAATTTTTTGTGTTACTTTTTACAATTTAAAGTTCTATCTAGCTTAAAAAAACACCCCTTACATATAATAATCTGTTTCTAAAATTTCCTCGCGACTTGAGGATGATCCTAGTGCGGGAGTTGTCTTTAACAAAAAAGTAACAGCTTTACTAATTTCATTCCTTCGTAATATCGTTTCATTAAATAATAAAATAATATTTCGGACATCTAACACACAACGCAATCTAGTCCCAAGCTAAGCAGAGCTTGTGTTATGGGTACTTGACAACTGATATTAATACATGTATTTTTTTTGTAAAAACACCTAAACATATTTACCTTACCACCATTTTTATATTATTACTACTTCTTATTTTACATTGGATTAATTGAGATGAATACTTTGTGGAAAATATCGATTATTAGCTTGAAAGTTTCGCTATTTACAGATGACTTTACGCTGGGGTATCGTAACGGCTGGAAAGATCAGCAATGACTTCGTCAATGCCCTTAACTCTTACCCCGATAAAGGAGATCAGGAAATAGTCGCAGTTGCCGCAAGAGACAAGAACAGAGCTGCAGAATTCGCAAAAACGCATAACATTAAAAAAGTGTTCGATTCTTATCAAGAATTAGCACTCAGTAATGACATTGGTATGTGTAAATTTGTTTTTTAAAGGTTTCTTTAATCATAAAAGAGTTTCATTGTCTCATTGTGTCCATTGTATGGATGGTTTAGGTATACTGCAATAATAAAGTACTGTCTCCAACCCTGTTTATTGCTCATAATGCATTGAGTTGAGTTGGTGTGCATGGTCGGACGAAGAGTGAATAACCTAAGAGGTAATTATTTTGTTCCACCTTCATATTATTATTTTAGGCCTTTGGTTGTTGGCTTTCGTTTCAAGAATATATTAGTCAGAAGCAGTGCAATGCTCTGAGACCGATCAAATAAAAAAATGCATAATGTCACAATCATCATAGAGACGTGTTACAGACGTATTTATTTGCGCTTGGGTCGATAAATCTATATCTCGATACACAGACGCTAGTAAGCGCCTTCCGGATAAATAAATGTGTGATGAGAACGATATATTTTTTTTACACATAGGTATATTAATAAATGTTTAGGTATGTTTATCAGCAATTCATAATTAAGCAAAGTCTGTACTATAGTAAACAGTTAGGTACTATTGAACAGAATTTGCTAGTTATTAATCAAATTGTCGTATGCGAGATGTACCTAATGTTCATATCATTGATATTTATGTGGCGATGACTAACTTATATAAGTTATTATAGTATTCCTCGCACTTTACTAAACCTGAATGCATTTCTTGTCACAGATATAGCTTATATCGGAGCGTTAAACTCAGACCACTATGCACTTACGAAATTGTTCCTTGAAAACGGCAAACATGTTCTGTGTGAGAAACCTTTCTGCTTGAACTTAAAGCAAACACAGAGCTTGATTAATCTCGCCAAAGAGAAGAAACTCTTTTTGATGGAAGCTTTGTGGACTCGTTTCTCACCTGCATACGTTGATTTGGAGAAAGATATCAAGGCAGGGAAGCTTGGTGAAGTCAAGTTCGTTCAAGCTAACTTTGGTATCAATGCTCAAGACGTAGACCGAGTAAAGTGAGTTACTAAATTGCTTAAATACTACTTATGACGAAATACTTAAAAACCTCATAATCAATATTTGTTGTTCTATGCATCTATTTTATAATTCTCGGGTTCGTTGTTGCTCACAATGAACTCCAAAGCTATCTAACCGCTTTTCAATATTTTTTTTAAATGTTTGTTTTGCTATCGTGCTTAAGCTTAAGTGCACAACAAACCAATAGTTTTGAATACAGTTTGTTTGGGTCAACTAGTATTTCACAATTGAATGACGTGTCAGAATTTCAAATATAAACATCCGAAAGCATGTACTACGAGTAGTAAAGCAGAAAATAATCAATTGACGAATAGAAATAAACACTAATGGTAAATTGGCATGTCCAGTGTTAAGTATCTATCACTTGGCTAGTTGGACTTTATAGTCCTGATACCTGTTTGGTTGTTTATTGTTGTGTGACTTTGTTATGATATTCACGGTCTGAGTAGGTAGTAATTTGACCAGAAATTATGTTTTCTTATTAATTCTAATGTTACCTCTCATCATCATCATCAGCCCGTTGCAGTCCACTACTGGATATAGGCCTCTCCTCTCCTGGAACACCACAGAGCCCGGTCTGTTGCTTTTTACATCCAGTCGTTGCCAGGCCCCCTATGGAAGTCATCCCGCCATTTGGCCAGAGGGCGTCCCACACTACGTTTGCCAAGACGCGGTCTCTACTCATGAACGCGCTTACTCCAGCGGTTGTCAGTTCTGCGACATATGTGACCAGCCCTTTGCCACTTCAACCTACTAACTTTCAGAGCTATGTCGGTCACCTTGGTTCACTGACGAATTTTACCTCTAGTATATCATAATATTTAAGTATTTAAAGAGGCCTGAGATATTAATTGGCTACACTGCTGACATTATTTATAAGCAATAATTTCCTTTTTAGTAAAAAAGAGCAAGGAGGTGGAGCGCTGCTAGATATCGGCATATACTTGCTTCATTTATCACAATTCGTGTTTAAAGAAGAGCCTATCAAAGTGACTGCAGTTGGTACCCTGTTGCCATCTGGTGTCGATGAATCAGAGACGATCATACTAGAATACAGCGGTGGAAGAAAAGCCGTAGTCAACGCTAATAGCAAACTACGACTTTGGAACATAGCCACGATCTATGGAACTAAAGGGCGCGTTACGGTAATACTGGTTTTATAACGATTGATTTTATAAACGATTTTATTTTTATAAAACCCATACTTTTATACAATAAACTTATAATTAAAGTATAATTATTAGTTTATTGACACTGTATTTCTAAAATTAGGAGCCCTGAAAAACAGAGGCTAAAAACTTTAAATGTGTTGTCTTTTAACTTTAAAAGAAGCAATAGTAATAGGCAAGTTTCCTTATGTAGCAATCACTAAAATAGCCTTTTTAACATTTTATTTAAAATCGTTTCAAATTATATTTTTTACAAAATGTATCGGTTCTTTGGAGCAATAACTTTTTTTAAGAGTAGTCATATTCTGTTTTACATACTTAAGTGTCTTTATGTAAGTACTGTATCTAATTAGACACTGTTTAATATTTAAAAACTAAAATACATAATATTGAAATACAATTTTCTATTGCATTTATTGGAATTCAGAACACTATTCTGAAGTTCAGAGGCGAGCGTAAAAGGCTACAGCCTACAGGGCTACCAACCATAAAAAATAAAAAAGGCGCCAAGTAATTGAGTTTTTGTCAAATTTAAATACAAATTTGCAAGAAAGCAACTATAAAACCTGCATTTGTTTTAGTTTGAGGAGCCGTTTAATTTTCCCTGCAAGGTAATACAGGTGGACGGCAGTGTAAAGGAATATGAATTGCACCCATCTAATTTACCTTACGTTTTCGACAACAGCGCTGGTTTAGTTTATCAAACCTTGGAAGTAGAAAAGTGTATCAGAGCAGGTATGTTTCAAAATTGTTTTTATTTCGAATGTAACAAAATGAGACGTAATTTTAATACCTATTGATGTTAACATACTTATATATTTTCATCAAGTTTTGTCTTAATTTAAAACAACAACTGCGAGCAACGAGTTGTTTTCAGTGCTCACAGGTGTAATCAAAGTCAGTCAGGAGCGGTTCTACTACGATCGCCGCGTCCCGCTCAAAACCAAAGGGACTTAGAAAACGACTACCGCACATTTAACGAATCTTGCCAAGTTACGTGCAAGTCTATACAACGTTGAAGACTCACTATTAAAATACCCATAGCTAATACCGAAAAAATCGACTAAGTTATAATCGAAAAAGAAGTACCTACAGGTGTATCTTCGATTCTCTTTCTAAACCTTACAAATTATATATGTTACTTTCAGGACTGATCGAGTCATCTCGGTTCTCACACAAAGATTCCATTATGCTTGCTACGCTCTTGGATACCATACGCAAGCTACTAGGAGTGCATTTCGACGCCGATGATGAGGAATATCCCTGATTAATCAAAATATCCCGAATAAAACGATGCTGAAAGTGAAAAATAATATCTCTTATTGATTAAAACATCCCATATAAAAAAAAATAGGATAATTTTTAAAAATAATTTGATAATAAAAAAAAAAACTTGAGAGGTGTCAAGGGACACCCGGATGGAACGAAGTTCGAAAATATCTGGCTTGCTTTCTATAAGAGAGATAGAGAGACAGACAGAGAAACGTGCGCACGCCGCACGGCTTACAATAGCTTACTTTAACAAAAAGTGTCGTTACCAGCCTATCGCAGTTCACTGCTAAACTTATTTATTGATATATTTTGTATTTATATTTGATATACATAATTTTAAAAATCATTAATTTACAGCGACATCTATATTATTAATATTAAACTACTGGCAACGACAACTATAACACGTAAATGTAAGTTCAGTTTCTATTCAAAAGATGGCGCTATATATAAAATTGAAAAATGTTTTTCACCAATTCTTTAAAAAATAATAACAAAACAATATTTTCTTAATAAAAAAATATTAAGACTTCGTTCCCATAACAAAAATAGTGAATCAAGCAATGAAAAATAAACTAATAACAAATATAATTTAAAATAGCAAAAAGTGTCGTGACAACTTTTTCGTACGAATTTTTTCCGTCTCCCCGTCCCCTTTCACAACGCGCGATAAAGAACTTCGTTCCAAAACAAATAAAAAATTCTATTCATTAGTAGGTACTCTTGTGTTCCTTTTTAATGTATCAATATATGTATAGTACCAATGTAAGTTTGATATTATTAATGTCTTCAATAAAGTCAATAGATACCTGAAATTAGTTACAGATATATTTATACTAAACTAGCATTTATCCCCGGCTCCTCTGCGTATTGTCGGCGTGCATTTCTCAGGACGCAATTTTATTTTTTAGATATGAAGGTGTAAAGTTAAATTCAAGTTTGTATGGTTTCTACCTTAAACCTAAAACCCGTCCCTTGGCCGCCATCTTGGAAAAAGGGGTGCAAATGGTTTTTATAGTGATGAACCAAATGTCAAACTATGTCAAAAAAAAAAATTGCGTCCTTTGAGAAATACAACCTCAAATGTAACTTTTCAATGGACTATATCATTACTATTATAATTTTTTTCCATTCCTTACTGTTATTGTAACTCCCTACGACGAAGTGAAATGATCGGTCACTTGTGTCTAGGATTTAACAAACAAATTTCCAGGAAGCCTGAGTATCGTGCGTTATCCACTTCGGCGGCAGCTCAATTGATAAATAAATTGGCAATTTAACGGAATAATATTGTAGAAGATGAAACCAGGATTATAATAAAACAGCTAGAAGCTACATAATCGATTTATTTTAAATTTAAATAAATTATATTTTCTTAAGCAGTCTATTCTTACAAATAACAGACGATAGGTTATTAGTGAATGTTTAACATTGGAAATAATAATATAAAAATATAAACTAACATAACATAGGCAATTGATAACTGCAATTAAATGAAAATTTTAATGTTAATATTAGGGGCCATGTACACTCGCCTTATAACAGGACGCGCTGTAACCGGATTCAGACCGACGTGATGTTAGGTGCCTATTATTTTTAACTCTTAATGGGAATGTTTACATCAGTTACAGGCCGTTTACAAGACAGATCTCATCGCAAATTCTCCATTATCAATTTAATAGTTTTAATTATTTGACAACAGCTAAGTTTGACGTCATGTCCTAAGGGTTTCATATAAAATGTTCAGTACCTTTCGTTTTCATGTTCGATCGGAATTATAAAGCACTTTACTAACATTTAAGAAACGGACACAAACCTCATTTAGAACAAAAATTTGTGGATCACAGAACATATTGTATCATTTCAGGTTTGAACCCCCAACACTAAGCGCAGTAGAGAGCGGAGTGGCGATCGCTTAAACCGCTAATCCATCCATGCAGTCACTATTGGCATATGGCGGAATGAATATCACGCTTTTATCCCGCTTCCAGTGTCGACGTAGTGTATAACCACCCTAAAAGTGTGCGTCGGTTATCGGTCGTAGTGTCACAGAGGCCCTTGTTAAGCTACATTGATTCCAACTACATCACGTCAATTCAACCAACAAATACAACATTCTAAAACTCCTGATCAATATAAATACAAAATTGGTCTTTCTCTCTTCTTACTCTTAAAATATGCAGTTTATCAATAGCGGTAACAATAGCACAATAATATTGTGAGCAAAATTAAATGGGTAGTTTTAAATTAGAGAATGTTTTAAATATGAGCTGAAGGTCTGTCTATAATAATTATTTTGATAATCCATTGTTACATACATATATGAGGGTAGGATTACAAAAGTACAGTGTGCAGAGACCTTTAGTTAGTGTTGTTTAAAAATCGATTATTTTATTTAAAAGCACGGTTTTTATTAGTCGATTAAATTAACAACATGTTGAATCAAAAACATTTTGCTAGGCGAATCGTATGCAACAATTATTGTAATATTTACTGGTCCATTATATTTTCTTTCTTCGTGATGTCTTTCATGTATTTATAGTACAAATACCTTCATTTCATCTTAATCAAACCTTCTACCATAAGGACATCCCAGGTTGTTTGTTAAATACGAGGGTAGTAGTCAAAAACCAGCCTTCATATGTCATTGTGTCTTAACATGCTAGAAAAAAAGCTGCAAAATTTAAAATAAAAAATCTCATAAATAATAAATTTTCAAACAGCACCACTGTCTATTTCGTATTAGATCACGCGACGGCCAATTTGCCGATCCTGTCATCCAGTTTCTTTATTTCCTTCTGGAGACTGTCAACATTATGTGCGAACACTTCTTGCACGCCCTGAAGTAACTCTTTGTTGTTCTGAACACCACTAGCTATTGTCGTTTGCAAGGTTTCCAGTTCCGTTAGAGATTTGCCGAAGTTGCACGCTGTGGAAGAAACACAAATTTAAAACACCATGATCACATCCGATCCGACATCATCATTCGAGATGTACGCATTAAAGGACCATACTTTATATACATATATGGATATAAGAATCACCAATTTCATATAAACTGAGTTAATATATTGATTAATAAATACATATAAAAATATATATTTATATTATAGGTACATGGCACAATGCACATTGTTAACTTAACACAATATTTAAATATAAAAAAAACGACGGATTCGATTTACAGACGAGTATTTTATAAACGTTCTAACACATATAATAGTAACATTACGAAATTTTAAAAACATTAGAAAAGTCATTATAAATAAATAAATAAAAATATTTTTCAGACATCTAACACACAACACCATCTAGTCCCAAACTAAGCAGAGCTAATATTATAGGTCCTAGACAACTGATATAAATACATATATACTTTTTTTTTTGCAAATACATACATATTATACATAGAAAACACCATACTTGCAGATCATGCAAACATTTGTCCGACCCAGGAATCGAACCTGAGACCTCAAGCACAGCAGTCCCGTACACTACCACTGTACTACCGAGGCAGTCTAGTAGAATAGAACTATACAAATAGTATAGTATTTGTAAACTTTAAAGCGGTCTCCTAATAATCACATGCGTCGTTTTTCAAAGGCGACGACGATTTATTGTAGGTGTAAATGAAATACCAAGTAATACCTATTTATACCACTAAATACCAGATCAATAGGCCAGTGTGAAACCTCAAGATTTTAATATTTGTTTATGAATATACATTAATATCTAACCTTGGTGATGCAGTGCTTCGAGTGCTTCCATACGTTCCAATATCTCAGAATGTGATATACCGTCAATTTGCTTCAATAACTTGTATAACTCGTTCACCTGCAATTATAATAGCTATTAACTAGCTGACGCGACAAACGTTGCTTTGCCATAAAAGGAATAATATCGTTTAGGGGTGGGTCAACAAAAAGAAAAATAGGGGTTGATCGTAGAGGGTTGAAAATTCAGGGTTGTATGTATTTTCTAATGCTGTATCATAAAAAAATTAGGTGTGGACTACCCTTAATATTTAGGGGGATGAAAAATAGACGTTGGCCGATTCTCAGGTCTACCTAAAATGCTCACAAAACTTCATGAAAATCGGTCCAGCCGTTTTGGAGGAGTATGGTAACTAACATTGTGACACGAGAATTATATATATAAGATAATAATAGTTTAACGATATTATCGCCCCTAGTGTAGTAGATCGATTTGGCAATAATCGATTCATTGGAGAATCGATTACAAACATATAGGTACATAGTATGCAATCAAAGGAAAATATATATCACATCGATAGTACATTTTCTTTAAAAAAATAGTGACACTTATATTAAGTTCGGCACCCTGACAAATCAGATATCATGTTTTCGTAAAAAACAATAATTCCTTAGAATGAGCTTAATTAGTTATGTGGTCAAAACTAAATAATAGAACAGAATATAGGCGTTATCGAAATATTTGTATCTTGGCTGGACCCTCTTTTTTTCCAATGGTTTGAGTCTGATTGGTTAGAGGGCGGGGCTTGATCAATACGTCATCAATTTCTTAAATTGAATGGACTATAGTATGTGTGGGGGAACGAGTATCACGTTCCACACAACACAAAGGGAGGATCCTCCGACCATCGGCGAGGTGATCATGCCTGGCGGGCCTGCCACTGCCCAACAGTTGATGTTGGGATGTTGTATATATAATAATCGGCGCGAGAACTATTTATTTCGCGATTCAGGATTTATAGTTACTCCGAGTAGTGCGTTACTTCGTAGTTAAGTGTATCTTCGGTAGATGGCGCTTGTGGTAGGTTATTGTTGTGTTATGTGGAAGTCACCACAGTATGTTTTATTACCTTAGCGTCTAAATCAGGATCGGCAGGTTTGACGCTAACTTTGAGCGCGTCAACATTGGCCCTGAGCGCTGTTACACGTGCGTCAGCCGCAGCCAACTCGCCGGGCCGCAAAAGTGCTGCCTGAGCTGCCAGAGATGCGGCCGCGCCACATAATGTCGCCTGCAAACATAAAATATTACTAACAAAATATTTCTAAAAATTTGTTAACTGATTTCTTTTCAAACTAAGCACAGCTTGTAATAGAAGTACTAGACAAGTGATATAAATAAATATTATATGTACATAGAAAAAACTCTAACTCCGAAACGTATATTTGCAGATTACACAAACTTTTGGTCCGACCTGGGAGTCGAACCTGAGACAATCTAATGCACAGCAGTCGCGTACGCTACCACTGCGCCAACGAGGCAAACTATGAAATAAGATAGACTGATAGTTACTTAGAAACTTGTTTTTAAATGCCTATTTAGTGCCTGGCTGACCAATCTATCACTTTTACAGTTAAGTTTTTTTCAAATCTATTGTAACAAACCTGTCCGGTAGCTGCCTGTAACCTCCTGAAATATCACATGATCGATCGATCACATTTTAAAATAAATTTTCAAAAGTCTTCGGCAAAACAGTTTAAGATGAAACATAAACGTTATCGTTAACAAATTGTTATATGTACACTGAGCAAAAAAGTCCATCTATTCTATCTTTGCCTGGTCAGTCCTGGTCAGGAGTCAGTATAGCAAAATTCACAACGGTACTTGTGAGCTACAAATATCCAAAGCGAGTCTCAGACTTGCTTCTTGAAGTCCACAATTGCCTACAGGACTAGAGGCTAAAAGCAAGTGCCGCTAAATCAGCCCAAATAACATTCACTCTTCGTCAGGGTAACTGTTCGCAATCAGGCCGAGGTGGCAGCGTAAACGCTTATTTTTGGGCAGAAAAGGAACACCGGGATTTCTGCACTCGAGGGAGCAATCTACAAACCGTAGGTTGGAGGGTTTTCCTTTTTAGAGTGCATCTGGTTCTCCGACTTCTAGTAACCGAGACGGCGCGCGGTCCAGGACCAGTCAGTGGTATCCGGGGGGATTTCCGTACAGAAAAAAGGGTAATTCTCAAATAAAGTTACCGCAACGTGAGTGTGTGAACCATTTTGTTTTTTTTGTGCGGAAATTCCCTCGGATATCACCATCTGGTGGTTATGTCGGAAACTCGAACCGACTGAAAACCGCACACCGTTACGGATATTAGAAGCCGGGGAATCAGGTGCACCCTTGGAAGGAAATCTCTGGAACCCCGACGTACCTCGGGCCACCCATGGTTTGTAGATGGCTCCCTCCTGTGTAGGAATCCTGTTGCTCCTTTACTATTTTAAAAAGGGGCGCGAGCACTTTATGGAGCTCGCGCCGCTACCCTGGCTTGCTTCTGCTAGGGAGATCCTCATCTGTCACCCCCAAACTTGCGCTTATGGAGGACGGAGATCTCCGGCGCCCGAGTCGTCTGTGGTACCTGGCCCGTTCCCGGGCCTGGCGGCCAGGAAGTGTTCTAAACCTCATACAGTCCCACTTCGCCATCTCCTTCGCAAGCATAACTGCCTCGCAGAAAAAGACGGCAGAGTTCTAGTTACGCGCTCTCGCTACGCAACATGGCTGCAATAATGTTACCAAGCGAGAGAACCCCCCACTTCGATGGTCGCCTCGACTCGCCCTACTCCGGACATTCGGACGGAGGTCTGGTCATCGCAGTGGTGGCACTTCGTAGCATCCTTTCACAGTGATCACCTGTGTCAGCCGGTATGAGAGTGTCCCGTGATGCCTCTCAAGCCAATCCTCCGTAACGGGTCTTACCGCCGCAATTACGGCGTGCCCAGCACTCGGTTGTCCAACTCGTTTCTTCCATTCCTCCACAAGGACCTGCTGGAATTGAAATTTCTGGTCTTCGATTTCTTGAGTCTTAGGACTCCTACTTGAAGGTCAACACTTGTTGAGGACGTCGCAATATGACGCAATGATATATCAATGCGGCACAAAAACCTGTAGGTACTGGATGCTAGGACTAAACTACAAATTATTACTGGACAACAAACTTCTCATATCTCAGACGATAATTAAACCTGGATGTACGGCATACACTTGTGGGATTCCGCAAAAGACTCCAATATAAACGTCATACAGAGAGCTCAGAACAATATCCTATCCCATCTCAGTGAAAACAGTGAGTAAGAAAATACGACATGCCTCCGAGAATTATTTGTAGTGACTAAAATACATTCCAAATGAATGGGCATGTCAGCTAACCATAAACAACTACATAAAACAACTCAGAAGATTTACTATCTTAGGACTATGATGAGTAGTTCTCCTCGCTAGAGAGCACGCTCTGATCGTCACTGCGCTCGAACATACTCGTAGCATAGCCCTAGGACTGATTCTCATTTATTTATTTATTTAGGTATACCAACAGCACACATACAATACACTTTTAAAAAAATTTATACAATAATATTTTCTAGTATGCATGTCTATTACAGGTACACACAACATTCACCATATGAGATAAAATAAAGTACCCCTAACAAACAATGTTAGGAGTAAGGTAACTTTTACAAAAAACAAAATAAAGGAGCTTAATACTAATTAATTCTAAATTAAAATTACGATGCTCTTATTAATATGAAACATGAAAAAATTAAAATTAATATAAAGATGAAAAACATTAAAATAACAAAGGTATTACCTTACCTAAAGGAAAAGATTAACTTTGGTTAGTTTTGTTAAAATTATCAGCTATAGAACGTCTAAATTTATTAAAAGGGGCATGGATGTCTATGTCTCTCTGTGAACACATGCTATTGTATTCTCTACATATACGCGTCAGAGGTGCATTCAGACCTAGATTAGATTTGCGGGTGGGTATATAAAATTTTCTGGTGATGGCATATCTCGGCGGTTTTGTTGGGACCGAATAAAGTATGCGTTCAGTTAGATCACTACTTTTTATTGAGCCGTTTACTATTTTGTGAAGAAATACGAGATCGTGAATACGGCGACGGTTACGAAGAAAATCCATTTTGAAATATTGTAAACGGTGTTCATAAGGACAGCGATGAGTGATGTTTTGTGAAACGTAGGCAAGATATCTGGAGAATGCTCTTTGTATACTTTCCACTCTTTGTGAATGTAAAGTATAAAAGGGATTCCAGACAACACTATTATATTCTAATTTACTGCGCACCAGAGCGTTATACAATACTATTCGTGTTTTTGCAAGCCTAAACCCGCGAGTATTACGTCTGATGAAACCGCACATTTGAGCCGATTTCTTCACAATGTCGTTTATATGTGGTTTAAAGCTGAGGGCACTGTCTAATATAACACCTAAATCTCGTATTTCATCCACTTTTGTCAATATCGTGTCGCACAGCTTGTATGAAGTGGGAGTGGATTTTTTCTTTCTAGAAAACTGTATATGATGGCATTTTTGAGCGTTAAGGGTCATACTATTCGATTTGCACCACAGTTCAATATTTTCCAAATCTTTCTGGACAAGGAGACTATCTTCTAGACAGGTAATTTTCCTATATATTTTTAGATCGTCAGCAAATAGCAAGCTACGACAATGTTTGATTTGGTTCGTGATATCGTTCACAAATATCGAAAATAGAATGGGGCCTAGATGCGAGCCCTGTGGTACACCTGATCGCGCATAATAGTTATTTGAAACGTATCCACCGATGGAAACAAACTGAGAGCGATTTAAGAGGTAGGATGCAAACCACCTTAATAAGGAACCATGAATGCCATTGAGTCGTAGTTTGTCTATCAAGAGCGGATGACTCACTTTATCAAAGGCGCTACTAAAGTCGGTGTATGTTGCATCCACTTCATATCTGTCGTCTAGTGCCTCCGAGATGTCGTTTACGTATTTCACTAAATTTGTTTGTGTAGATCTACCTGTTCTAAAACCGTGTTGACTATCTGAAAGCTTAGGTTCTGCGTAATTTGTAAGGATAGGGCATATGAGACGTTCAAATAACTTTGAGAAACAAGATAAAATCGATATTGGTCTATAATTTGTTATGTTACTGGGATCACCTTTTTTAAATATTGGGACTATACGGGCCTTTTTCCATTCATCTGGAAATACTCCCAGCACCAGAGACTGGTTAAACAGAATGCTTAATGGACGTACGAGAGCTTTACCGCAAGTTTTTATGAACATAGGTGGTATAGAGTCAGGGCCAGCACCTTTCTTTATATCGAGGTTATTTATTTTATTTAAAACTTCTTTTTCTGTAATCAGAAACTTGTGTAGAATGTGAGATGACTCGGGGACGTTTGAATTTGAGATTGTTGAGTTTGTGTAAATCTTTGAGAAATTACATGCCAATAGGTTAGCTATATCGGCTCCACTATCAACTATCTTACTGTCCAAATGCATTTGAGCTGGTATGCTGGATGTACTATTTCTTTTATTTTTTATATAATGCCAAAAGGATTTTGGATCTGCTCCTATTCTTACTTCTATCGTCTGCTTGTATTCGCTAAAGGTTTTGTTAATTAAGTCATGACAACGAGTTCTAAGCAAATCGTAACTTAATTTATCACGAGGATTTTTGTACTTTCGGAATTTTTTTCGATACTTTTCTTTTTCATTGAGTAGCTTTATAAGTGCATTCGTGAACCAGGATGGATATTTACTTTTTTTTGCGTTATACTGCTGGTGGTTATACTGCTCATGCCGATTGCCGATCTTAGAACAACACAAAAAATAAATTTGTTTTTGTCCATATTCGATCTTACTCACGTTTTTACGCGTCTGAGTGTGCTTTATATATAATCGAGGGAATAAGATAGTAGGACCGTCAACATCTAGGGGGGGGGGGCAGCTGCCCTCCCCTGCCCTACCCTGGGTACGCCCATGCGTATTTGGTTAGTTTTTGAAGACCACTCGATCACTAGACTTTATAAATATACATGACAAAGAACACCTCAATTCAGAACAACAATTTGTTTATCACACAAAAGAACCCGTGTCGGATACCGTCCCATTGGAATATGAAAGGGAGTAAACAGAGTGCACCTGTGTTTGGGCACACACTTGTGCACATTTTGTATTTACAAAATAAAATATAAGTATTCTAACAATCAATCTATCTTTCATAATCAGTTTGAACTTAAATGGCGTTGCGTGTTAGATATCCGAAATTAATTGTTCGACATATAATTAAGTTTACATATGTAGCAACTTCATAGTAATTTTATCTTTCTACTAATCATTATGCAATTTTGATATTTTATACAAAAAATTAAGAATTGATAATAATGATTATTTAGATAACGCGATTAACTGCTTATATAGGCAATATTCGCTGAAAATATTACACAATATTTATTTGAATACCTAACTATTTGAAAAAATTACAAGATAAGCATGTTTATTTATTATCATACTAATAAATAGGTAAGTATATCAGCAATGGAACAAGCAAAATAAAAAGAGATTTAAATTATATGAACAAACAGTGGTCCTTATCAATATATACTAATTTAAACTTCAACTTGCATGCACCAACATAGTATATTAATTAACTAGATGAATACCGCGAGGCGAAGCTAGTAAAAAAGATTAGACAGATAAAAAATTTAAATAGATTCTTTGATGTAGTATTCTATATACTACATCAAATAATCTATTAAAGCTGTTAATTTGAAATTACAAAAAGACACTTCAATTTTAGTCACTTGTATGGATATCTTTATTTAAATCTGCAGTTTTTGCACGGAGCGACTAGCATTGGTCCTCCGCATCCCTGAGGGCGAACTAAATTCGAAGGTTGAACTAAATAGTTGTCAGTATATTTCAGGGCACTGACATGCCAATAGCGATTGTAGTAGATGTTCATGACAACCGGAACCGGAGACCTTTTGATCGGCAGTCACTTACGCTAGCCGCTAGATCCATCTTAGTAATTATTAGAAGTTTGAATTGGATCTTAGGTACCTTCAATAACAATACAATACATACAGTGTTTTTTCGAGCGTTTTTATGTATGTAGGTATGTATGTCTATTTTTTTGGCATGCCCTACAGCCCAAACGGCTTGACGATTTTTGACAGGAGGTGTCGTTGAATTCATCAGAATCGTGGTCATAAATTTTCAAAATGGCGCCCGCAAATGGGAAAAGAATGGAATGGGTTTTTTGTTTTTATAATAATGATAATTATTTGATTATTATTCGGTGGAGTAGTACTGATTTTATAAGTAGATATTATTTCTACAGGTGAATGTTTAAAAGCAATGTTAATACGTGAAGATAAAACTTTGAAACTACCCCTTTTTATGAAAATTATGCGAACAGAGGAGTATGAAATTTGGCATAGTTAAAGTTTATAAGGGTGAAGTGCACAGAAATCTAAAAATAATAAAATAATTCTTTAATAATTTAATTATGCTCGAATTCTGACAACAGGGCGACCACTAGTAAGTATAATTAGATAACCAATAAATAAAATTGGAGTGTCTGTTTGTAATATTAAAATAACCGCTTTCTACTACATGCATATGAATGTATATACGGTACACATACCTGTAATGTCCCTTGGGGATATAAATAAAAGTAGCGTGCTTCCTGTAGAGCGTATAATGTCGGACTAGCCGCCGATACGTTAAGTGTATCGCTTCATATTATATTACAATACCAAAATATATATTTTTAAAATTTTTGTCTGTCTGTCTGTCTTTCTTTCCGGCTAATCTCTGGAACGGCTGGACCGATTTGGACGGGACTTTCACTGGTAGGTAGCTGATGGTACAAGGAGTAACTTAGGCTTACATTTTTTAGACTAGCTTCGCCCCGCGGCATTAGGTACCCACGATACGACAATAACCGCGGGTAACACCGCGGGGTTCAGCTAGTAATTAGATATAATAAAGGGTGTTTTTTTAAGCCCGATAGAACTTGAAATTGTAAAAAATAACAAAAAAAATTAAATTGTAATCAAAATTTTTGAAACATTTGAAAATGATTTCGGGCATATGGGCACCGCGGCTGTTCTTGACGAAGTGCATTCTGGACGTCCAATTTTGGGCCACTTTTTCGAGCATTGCTGGCCGTATGTCACGAATAACACGAACAATGCTGGCCTCCAAGGCGTCAATTGTTGCTGGTTTATCAGCATAAACCAGTGACTTCACGTAGCCCCACAGGAAATAATCGAGAGGTGTCAAATCGCACGACCTTGGAGGCCAATTGACAGGTCCATTTCTCGAAATCAACTTATCGCCAAATTTTGATTTCAATAAGTCGATGGTTGCGTTCGCCGTAAGGCACGTAGCGCCATCCTGTTGAAACCACATCTCCTCCGGATCAATGTCATCCATATTTTCAAACAAAAAATCATTGATCATGGTGCGGTAACGATCTCCATTGACCGTAACGCGAGCTCCGGCCTCATTTTTGAAGAAATAAGGTCCGATGATGCCACCAGCGTGAAAACCGCACCATACGGTGCATTTTTCTGGATGTAATGGAGTCTGTAGGGTCTGTTGTGCATTGGTCTCACTCCATATGCGGCAATTTTGCTTATTAACAAACCCGTTAAGCCAAAAATGCGCCTCATCGCTGAACACAATTTTGCGATATAACAACGGGTCAGTTGCCAACTGCTCTAGAGCCCAATCGGCGAAAGAACGACGCATATAATGGTCTCGTGGCTTCAATTCCTGCACCAGCTGGATCTTATACGGGTGTAGGCCGAGATCTTTGCGCAAAATTTTCCACGTAGTGGACGGACAGAGCCCCAATTCCTGCGACCGACGACGAATCGATAAATTTGGATCTTCTTCCACACTTTCGTTTACAGCGGCGATATTGTCTTCAGTACGCACATTCCTTCGACGTGCTGGTGTTATTGCATCCTCTAGAGAGTATGTGGTACGAAATCTATCCACAGTTCGACGAATGGCTTGTTCAGATGGACGATTATGTACGCCATACAAATGACGAAGTCGTCTATAAGTTGCGCGAATCGACGACTGATTTTCAAAGTAATTTTAGATAATTTCGTAGCGTTGTTCAAGCGTGAGTCTATTCATGATGATTTGTCAGAGTATACTGAAACAAATAAAAAAAAAAGTTTCATCAAAATTTAATTTTTTGTGTTACTTTTTACAATTTAAAGTTCTATCTAGCTTAAAAAGACACCCCTTATTAAAATCTAAAATTAGTTTGAATTTAATTCGTATTCATAGTATTTTATATTGTGTAAATCATGAAAATAACAAACAGAAAGTAAAACCTGAATTTGTAAGTTAGATAATTTGCTTATCCATCTAATATCCAGCAGGATAAAGAGTTGACCTACAGTCTTTATCGCTGCAGATAAGAACTATGAAAAGAATATTATGTCACACCAGTCCAACATTCTGGTGAAGGAGCCATCGAAAGCAGTCGGAAAGTAAGTTCATGTTGAATTATTATTAACGTTACCAATTTGTTTTTTATATCTTATCAACTCACGAGACTTCATTTTTTAAGATTATTTTAAATATTTGCTTCAGCCGTATTGTAATAAACGTAGACCTAAAACCGATTTCGACATTTGGTGTAAAAAACGCTCGGCAGGCTCTAGGATATTAAAATATTAGATAATGTTATGGAGCTAAATTTACTAATACTTATTTATCTAAGCGTCAGAAACTTATGAAATTTTAACAAAACAAACCAACTGCAAGAACTGGACCAAATGGAACCACACGGGAAGCACCAGCTTTCAAATAAATAAACAATCATCAAAATCGGTTCGCCCAGTCGAAAGTTTTGAGGCAACAAACATAAAAAAAATACAGTCGAATTGAGAACCTCCTCCTTTTTTGAAGTCAGTAAAAAATAATATTGTTAATAAATAAGATAAACAAGTCAAAATAAATTCATTTTTTTTTATTAATTTTAAACAAAATATACATATATTGTCCGGTGCTTAACGCTCAATTTCTAGTTTTCGTTTTAAGTAATTAGTCTCTTGAAAGCTATTTAACAAAAAACATTTTTACATATTAATTTATTATTTATGTATTTTTGATTTATATATTACGACATCACCTTGCCCTAATGCGATAGAGACACATCTATTGTTTTTTAAGTGAACAAAAAAACACATAGGTACATAAACTCAAAATAAAAGTAACAATCTGTCTTCAAATTTAAGATATTGCAACTCTTTAAAGTCTTGTAACAAATTAAATTAGACACGAAAAAATATCTAAATCTTTTTGAACTGTCTCGGTGGCGCAGTGGTAGCGTATGCAACTGCTATGTTTGTGGTCTCGGGTTCGATTCCCGGGTCGCACCAAATGTTTGTATGATCTGCAAATATTTATTTCGGAGTTTGGGTGGTTTCTATGTATAATATGTATGTATTTACCAAAAAAAGTATGTACCTATGTATTAATATCAGTTGTCTAGTACCCATAGTACAAGCTCTGCTTAGTTTGAGACTAGATGGCGTTGTGTGTTAAATGTCCGAAAATATTTATTTATTTATTTAACTTCGTTAAGTAGATGGATAGTTAGGATAATTAAGGGGTGCTCTCTCACGTAGGACAGTCCTGGGTACTGGTAAAGCCAAAAGAGGCGGGCGTCGTTGCCTCCACTAAAAAACGAAGTTAAAAAAAATATTCCATTATAGTTTTGTTATAAATAATAGTATTATATAGGCGAAATTTTGTAATATTATTTGTTACCCTTTCTTGCAAAAACTACTGAACGGATTGAGATGACACTTTTCAGTAATATAGCTTATAGATAGGTACATCAAAATAACACATAAGCTGCTATTTACCTTGGTCCTTGATAATTGAAATAAATTCGGGCGGAGCCCACGAGCAAAAGCCAGTAACAATGTAATTACTATATGTAAGTGTATTAAATTATCAAAGTAATCGAAACTCCTGTCAAAACTAGGTATCCTTATACGAAGCAATCGTACCTTACGACTTGGTCTAGGCTTGTAGAATTATTGATTCTGATATCAAGATAAGTCTAATCTGTTGTTGTTATGCAACTCGATGCCCAGCCAGCTGGGCTTGATTTAGTTTATTGACGTAATTCATGTGTGATAGCCGTGTGCACCGCTCTGCCATACTCAGTTCATAACTAGATAAAGTGCGTTCCTTACCTTGTAAACTAACAATCTATTGTCAACTGATTGGGTTTATAATTTATGACTTGTTATTTACTTCTTCGTTGAAAACAGTAAGTTGATATCACTTGTTAAACACTTTATCTACTTTACGCATAACTGTAGCTTATTTAATTTTCGGATTGTTGTTTTTTTTATTTTCGTGGTTGTTAGATAATATCCCTTTACAACCTTTCTAAGTTACTCCTTATATCATAAGCTTGTGGAGGAACGGGTATCATGTTCCACCCAACACAAAGGGAGGATCCTCCGACCAGGCGAGGTTATCATGCCTAGCGGGACACTGCCCAACAGTTGATGTTGGGATATTGTATTGTTGCGCCATAACCAGATGAATCTAGTGTCCACTAGAAGAATCGAGAACTGTCGAGGACAACGCCATCTAGTGTCGGAAAGCGCGCAACTGTGTGCATTATGACGATTACTCGACGCTAGATGGCGCTACAAGCAGCTCTAGAGTAATCTATTTAGCCTAGAGACATCGATCGAATATTTTCGTAGTTTCGAGTAATTTCCACGGCCATATAAAAGCGGAACGTGTTGGCCGTAGGGACAGTATTGTTTCACGATACAGCGGATAAACATCGAAGAGATCTTCTAGTGCGACTAACCAGTGATTTAGTGATTTCTAATTGTAAAAAGTTTAGTTAATAAATATTGTGTTATTTTTGGTAATTAACCGACTACTTTAATTTATTTAATACCCAGCTCGTAACAGTATATATGATAATCGGCGCGAGAATTTCTATTACGCGGTTCAGGATTGGTAGTTACTCCGTGTTGTACGTTGCTCCGTAGTTCAGTGTAACTTCGGTAGATGGCACTGCAGTATATTATGTTGTATGTGGAGGCCGCCACAAGCTACATACCAGTGAAAGTTCTGTTAAGTCGGTCCAGTTATTCCAGACATTAAGTAAACAAACAGACAGGCACAAAAATAAATATTTTTTATGATATAAGTAACGGTACGCTACTTATATCATAAAAAATATTTTACTAAATAAAATGGCGGGGGCACTGCCGTGCCCCCCGATACCTATAAGTATTTTATTTAGTAAAAACTGTTAATTTGAAAAATTACAAACAGATATCTGATTTTATTTATTTGTGTGGATATACAGATAAGTAATTATAATAAACACACTACTTTTTTCTTGATTATGAGTTTATTATATATTATAAGGCAGGTATACAATCACTCTTAATAACTAGCAGTAATATGGTTGCACTTCTCAACCGCCAAGCAGTGAATGCTCGACCCCATCGAGAACCGTTATGAAATTAATTTCATTCCTACCCCAGAAATGACGATGTTACGTCACATCCATCATTTCTGTGTGGCCGACAAAATACAATTATCTACATATTTTCTATTCCGATCCTGTTAATAATTAAATCTGTCTATTTATTTAGAATATTTAACTGATGAACCGTAACAATACTTAAATAATATAATTAAATCAAACAAATCACAACACTCGGCCATCCGACGGCGTGCTAACTCCGAAGCACGCAATAATCACAACACTAGGCCAACATTTAACATAATAAAAATAAAGAGTTTACTTACAAATACAAATAATTTGCACACAACTCGGGAAAATATAACGTTACTTAATATACATTATATTTGCTCATAAAATCTATTCTTTAACTATTTTGTCAGATTCAGTGTCATCAGATTCTGGTGACCCAGATGAATCAGACTCTAAACCAGATGATTTGTAAACCTCCAGCGATTGGATGTGAATTTACGGCCGCATTCTATCAGCGGCTACTACGCTATAATATTTTTTTGTATTGAATCCTGGCACACTAATGATTTTATATCTGTCATTACCTAGGCTTTTCGCTACTTTGTAGTGTAAGTATCCTGACGCTAGATTCAATGTAATGAAATACTGGTTACCACTTAAGTTACAGAGCTGATCATCAATTAGAGGCAAAGGGTATTTATTTGTCCTTCACGGTCTTGTTATTAGGGCCTTATAATCAACGCACAATCTAGATTCCCCACATTTCTTTTTACATGCAGTATAGGGCTAGCATAACTGAACTCAGGTTCCTGTACAATGTCATTGTTTACTAAATCATCATTAATCTCTAACCTTTTGTCGTTCGCGATGGGAGAGTCTACAGGGCCTATAAACTACGGGCGTTTTGTCATGTAGTTCTTTCTATATTCATAGTACTTTGATTTGTAGGTACAGCCTATTTCACTAAGATCTTGGGCAAAACACTTTATATATTTTTGCAATAATTGATAAAGGTTTTCTAACGGTGAGATTATCAATGTCCTGTCCTATTTTTATATCTGATTTATTGAGTGGTGATAAGTCCCGGTGATTTGAATCTGTGGCTATGGATAAATTTCTCGATTCTGTAACAGGAGTAGCCCTAGTTATGAAGGTTTCTGCTTCGAGTTTTAAATGAGGTATAGACAATGAGGTGATAAATATGACATATTTACCACAATTCATCCTATAAGAACCCTGACGTAAATGATACTCTTGATTTGGGTTAATTTTAATACTATAGAAATTATTATTTATTTATTTATTTATTTATATAATAGAAATCACCCGAATAGGATACATACACTTCTACGCTTACATCCCTTTCAACATATAAATTTAAGGTTTTATTTGATGTGACGGCCGATTGCTTATCGTAGCTGTTATTTTAATGGGACAATAAAGGCCTACTACAGTTTTCCGAGTTATGACCTACCCTACCACATTTTACATATCTGGTAATGGGCTTCGGACAGTTTCTAAAGTGATGCCCTTTTTCACGGCAGTTATAACAAGACAGATCAGGATTCATATATAAATATATATACCATGTATGTAATTTTACATGGACTATGTTTACTGTAATGTGCTGGCAATTGATAAAGTGCTACATGGCTTGCACTCGTACATCAAAACGCAACCTTTTGAATTGGTCGCGTAATAGATGATGACTGTTCTGTCGCAACACAGTTTTAAACTAGTGCGGAGGGTAGATTTCGCTATTTGATGTTACCTTTTATACCATAAACGTAAACTTTGTAAATTTTCTATTTGTGAATCTATGTAAAGTGTAATCCATAAAGTAACTGTTCGATATTCTTGCAGTGTGGGTAAAAGTAAATTGCTAAAGAAACTTGGTTGCTTCGCAACGTGAGCGAACTGTCTGAATGTGTTATTTTACAATGGTGACAATGTTCTCTGTGAATGTTCCGCACCAACAAATTGAGAGACTTTGGATAAAACATGTAATATTTTTCAATCTCTTTTATATAGAAAGTTTTAATACTGAGTAAAGTATACGTGTAGAATGATGTAGGTATACATTGTAAACACTTAAAATGATCTCACACACAGCTTAATACAGTACTACCTTTGTTAGTTTAACCTCAAAATGGCTTGGCAAATCTTACGCTGAAATAGTAACACATCTTCAAGGCTAACCAAGAGCAAACCTGTATGGCTATCAGTAGCACACCTACGTGGCTAAACAGTAGCACACCTATATGGCTAAACAGTAGCACATCCACATGGCTAAACAGTAGCACACCTACATGGCTAAACATTAGCACACCTACATGGCTAAACATTAGCACACCTACATGGCTAAACAGTAGCACACCTACATGGCTAAACAGTAGCACACCTACATGGCTAAACAGTAGCACACCTACATGGCTAAACAGTAGCACACCTACATGGCTAAACAGTAGCACACCTACATGGCTAAACATTAGCACACCTACATGGCTAAACATTAGCACACCTACATGGCTAAATAGTGGCACACCTACATGTCTAAACAGTGGCACACCTACATGGCTAAACATTAGCACACCTACATGGCTAAATAGTGGCACACCTACATGTCTAAACAGTGGCACACCTACATGGCTAAACAGTGGCACACCTACATGGTTTAACAGTGGCACACCTATATGGCTAAACAGCAGCACACCTTCGTGGCTAAACAGCAGCACACCTTCGTGGCTAAACAGCAGCATACCTTCGTGGCTAAACAGCAGCACACCTTCGTGGCTAAACAGCAGCACACCTTCGTGGCTAAACAGCAGCACACCTTCGTGGCTAAACAGCAGCACACCTTCGTGGCTAAACAGCAGCACACCTTCGTGGCTAAACTGCAGCACACCTATGCGGCTAAACTGCAGCACACCTTCGTGGCTAAACTGCAGCACACCTTCGTGGCTAAACTGCAGCACACCTATGCGGCTAAACTGCAGCACACCTTCGTGGCTAAATTGCAGTACACCTTCGTGGATAAACTGCAGCACACCTACGTGGCTAAACTGCAGCACGCCTACGTGGCTGAATATCACAATTACGTAGCAAAACAATAGTACACTCACATGACTACACATAATAGCACACTTACATGTGGGTAACAGAATAATATTCTTATAGTTTCATAGTTTATTTAAAATGTTCAATCTTTAACACACTGTTATAATTTCTGTTTCTTTACATCTGCGTTATCTATAAACTATTAAAATGTATCATATTTTTAAGAATAACTTTGGAGGAGTACTTACAGTTTTTCTTTCGCCGAGACATCTATGCTCGCAGGTTTATCCCACTTCTGATTTATAATAAACACACTACTTTTTCCTTGATTATGAGTTTATTATATATTATAAGGCAGGTATACAATCACTCTTAATAACTAGCAGTAATATGGTTGCACTTCTCAACCGCCAAGCAGTGAATGCTCGACCCCATCGAGAACCGTTATGAAATTAATTTCATTCCTACCCCAGAAATGACGATGTTACGTCACATCCATCATTTCTGTGTGGCCGACAAAATACAATTATCTACATATTTTCTATTCCGATCCTGTTAATAATTAAATCTGTCTATTTATTTAGAATATTTAACTGATGAACCGTAACAATACTTAAATAATATAATTAAATCAAACAAATCACAACATAATATTTAACCATAAAGCTACTGTATTCTTTCGAAGTAGTAGTTTTCTAGTAAGAAGTTTGGATACAGATTCAGAGCGTTAGATGTTAGATGGAAAGAAATTATGGTTCAGGAATTAGACATCACTTAAACTTTAACTTGTGCTTATATAAACTCACACCTAAATGTCAGGGGGTAGGTAACCTGTTTAGCACGGATTACGTAGTGGTCACCTCGTGTATATTGTTGTGGGTTCAAGCACCAAATACGACCACAGTTTGTGAGATGTTCACATGAAATAGACACAAAGAACAGAATATAAAGGGTGTTTTTTTAAGCCCGATAGAACTTGAAATTGTAAAAAATAACACAAAAAATTAAATTGTAATCAAAATTTTTTTTTATTCGAAAGATCAATACGTGACATTAACATTTGAAAATGATTTCGGGCATATGGGCACCGCGGCTGTTCTTGACGAAGTGCATTCTGGACGTCCAATTTTGGGCCACTTTTTCGAGCACTGCTGGCCGTATGTCACGAATAACACGAACAATGCTGGCCTCCAAGGCGTCAATTGTTGCTGGTTTATCAGCATAAACCAGTGACTTCACGTAGCCCCACAGGAAATAATCGAGAGGTGTCAAATCGCACCTCGACCTTGGAGGCCAATTGACAGGTCCATTTCTCGAAATCAACTTATCGCCAAATTTTGATTTCAATAAGTCGATGGTTGCGTTCGCCGTATGGCACGTAGCGCCATCCTGTTGAAACCACATCTCCTCCGGATCAATGTCATCCATAATTTCAAACAAAAAATCATTGATCATGGTGCGGTAACGATCTCCATTGACCGTAACGCGAGCTCCGGCCTCATTTTTGAAGAAATAAGGTCCGATGATGCCACCAGTGTGAAAACCGCACCATACGGTGCATTTTTCTGGATGTAATGGAGTCTGTAGGGTCTGTTGTGGATTGGTCTCACTCCATATGCGGCAATTTTGCTTATTAACAAACCCGTTAAGCCAAAAATGCGCCTCATCGCTGAACACAATTTTGCGATAAAACAACGGGTCAGTTGCCAACTGCTCTAGAGCCCAATCGGCGAAAAAACGACGCATATAATGGTCTCGTGGCTTCTATTCCTGCACCAGCTGGATCTTAAACGGGTGTAGGCCGAGATCTTTGCGCAAAATTTTCCACGTAGTGGACGGACAGAGCCCCAATTCCTGCGACCGACGACGAATCGATAAATTTGGATCTTCTTCCACACTTTCGGTTACAGCGG
The DNA here is from genome assembly GCA_916048165.1 of Spilarctia lutea. Classification (NCBI taxonomy): domain Eukaryota; kingdom Metazoa; phylum Arthropoda; class Insecta; order Lepidoptera; family Erebidae; genus Spilarctia; species Spilarctia lutea. The sequence continues at coordinate 3,287,155 of OU696480.1, forward strand.
CGATATTGTCTTCAGTACGCACATTCCTTCGACGTGCTGGTGTTATTGCATCCTCTAGAGAGTATGTGGTACACAATCTATCCACAGTTCGACGAATGGCTTGTTCAGATGGACGATTATGTACGCCATACAAATGACGAAGTCGTCTATAAGTTGCGCGAATCGACGACTGATTTTCAAAGTAAATTTGGATAATTTCGTAGCGTTGTTCAAGCGTGAGTCTATTCATGATGATTTGTCAGAGTATACTGAAACAAATAAAAAAAAAAGTTTCATCAAAATTTAATTTTTCGTGTTACTTTTTACAATTTAAAGTTCTATCTAACTTAAAAAAACACCCCTTACATATAATAATCTGTTTCTAAAATTTCCTCGCGACTTGAGGATGATCCTAGTGCGGGAGTTGTCTTTAACAAAAAAGTAACAGCTTTACTAATTTCATTCCTTCGTAATATCGTTTCATTAAATAATAAAATAATATTTCGGACATCTAACACACAACGCAATCTAGTCCCAAGCTAAGCAGAGCTTGTGTTATGGGTACTTGACAACTGATATTAATACATGTATTTTTTTTGTAAAAACACCTAAACATATTTACCTTACCACCATTTTTATATTATTACTACTTCTTATTTTACATTGGATTAATTGAGATGAATACTTTGTGGAAAATATCGATTATTAGCTTGAAAGTTTCGCTATTTACAGATGACTTTACGCTGGGGTATCGTAACGGCTGGAAAGATCAGCAATGACTTCGTCAATGCCCTTAACTCTTACCCCGATAAAGGAGATCAGGAAATAGTCGCAGTTGCCGCAAGAGACAAGAACAGAGCTGCAGAATTCGCAAAAACGCATAACATTAAAAAAGTGTTCGATTCTTATCAAGAATTAGCACTCAGTAATGACATTGGTATGTGTAAATTTGTTTTTTAAAGGTTTCTTTAATCATAAAAGAGTTTCATTGTCTCATTGTGTCCATTGTATGGATGGTTTAGGTATACTGCAATAATAAAGTACTGTCTCCAACCCTGTTTATTGCTCATAATGCATTGAGTTGAGTTGGTGTGCATGATCGGACGAAGAGTGAATAACCTAAGAGGTAATTATTTTGTTCCACCTTCATATTATTATTTTAGGCCTTTGGTTGTTGGCTTTCGTTTCAAGAATATATTAGTCAGAAGCAGTGCAATGCTCTGAGACCGATCAAATAAAAAAATGCATAATGTCACAATCATCATAGAGACGTGTTACAGACGTATTTATTTGCGCTTGGGTCGATAAATCTATATCTCGATACACAGACGCTAGTAAGCGCCTTCCGGATAAATAAATGTGTGATGAGAACGATATATTTTTTTTACACATAGGTATATTAATAAATGTTTAGGTACGTTTATCAGCAATTCATAATTAAGCAAAGTCTGTACTATAGTAAACAGTTAGGTACTATTGAACAGAATTTGCTAGTTATTAATCAAATTGTCGTATGCGAGATGTACCTAATGTTCATATCATTGATATTTATGTGGCGATGACTAACTTATATAAGTTATTATAGTATTCCTCGCACTTTACTAAACCTGAATGCATTTCTTGTCACAGATATAGCCTATATCGGAGCGTTAAACTCAGACCACTATGCACTTACGAAATTGTTCCTTGAAAACGGCAAACATGTTCTGTGTGAGAAACCTTTCTGCTTGAACTTAAAGCAAACACAGAGCTTGATTAATCTCGCCAAAGAGAAAAAACTCTTTTTGATGGAAGCTTTGTGGACCCGTTTCTCACCTGCATACGTTGATTTGGAGAAAGATATCAAGGCAGGGAAGCTTGGTGAAGTCAAGTTCGTTCAAGCTAACTTTGGTATCAATGCTCAAGACGTAGACAGAGTAAAGTGAGTTGCTAAATTGCATATATACTACTTATGACGAAATACTTAAAAACCCCACTATCAATATTTGTTATTCTATGCATCTATTTTATAATTCTCGTGTTAATAATCCGCTTTTCAATATTTTTTTAAAATGTTTGTTTTGCTATCGTGCTTAAGATAGGATTGTGAACATCACAATCATCACAATAAACCAATAGTTTTGAATAGAGTTTGTTTGGGTCAACTAGTATTTCACAATTGAATGACGTGTGAGAATTTCAAATATAAACATCCGAAAGCGAAAGCGAAACAAGCGAAAGCAAGAAAGTAAAGCAGAAAATAATCAATTGACGAATAGAAAAATACACTTATGGTAAATTGGCATGTCCAGTGTTAAGTATCACTTGGCTAGTTGGACTTTATAGTCCTCATACCTGTTTGGTTGTTTATTGTTGTGTGATGATATTCACGGTCTGAGTAGGTAGTAATTTGACCAGAATCTCTCCATCATCATCATTAGCCCGTCGCAGTCCACTGCTGGATATAGGCCTCTCCCAAGGAACACCACAGAGCCCGGTCTGTTGCTTTTTACATCCATTCGCTGCCAGCCCCCCTATACAAGTCATCCCGCCATCTGGCCAGAGGGCGTCCCACACTACGTTTGCCAAGACGCGGTCTCTACTCCAGAACGCGCTTACTCCAGCAGTGTTCAGTTCTGCGACATATGTGACCAGCCCATTGCCACTTCAACCTACTAACTTTCAGAGCAATGTCGGTCACCTTGGTTCAATGACGAATTTTACCTCTACTACATCATAATATTTAAGTATTTAAAGAGGCCTGAGATATTAATTGGCTACACTGCTGACATTATTTATAAGCAATAATTTCCTTTTTAGTAAAAAAGAGCAAGGAGGTGGAGCGCTGCTAGATATCGGCATATACTTGCTTCATTTATCACAATTCGTGTTTAAAGAAGAGCCTATCAAAGTGACTGCAGTTGGTACCCTGTTGCCATCTGGTGTCGATGAATCAGAGACGATCATACTAGAATACAGCGGTGGAAGAAAAGCCGTAGTCAACGCTAATAGCAAACTACGACTTTGGAACATAGCCACGATCTATGGAACTAAAGGGCGCGTTACGGTAATACTGGTTTTATAACGATTGATTTTATAAACGATTTTATTTTTATAAAACCCATACTTTTATACAATAAACTTATAATTAAAGTATAATTATTAGTTTATTGACACTGTATTTCTAAAATTAGGAGCCCTGAAAAACAGAGGCTAAAAACTTTAAATGTGTTGTCTTTTAACTTTAAAAGAAGCAATAGTAATAGGCAAGTTTCCTTATGTAGCAATCACTAAAATAGCCTTTTTAACATTTTATTTAAAATCGTTTCAAATTATATTTTTTACAAAATTTATCGGTTCTTTGGAGCAATAACTTTTTTTAAGAGTAGGCATATTCTGTTTTACATACTTAAGTGTCTTTATGTAAGTACTGTATCTAATTAGACACTGTTTAATATTTAAAAACTAAAATACATAATATTGAAATACAATTTTCTATTGCATTTATTGGAATTCAGAACACTATTCTGAAGTTCAGAGGCGAGCGTAAAAGGCTACAGCCTACAGGGCTACCAACCATAAAAAATAAAAAAGGCGCCAAGTAATTGAGTTTTTGTCAAATTTAAATACAAATTTGCAAGAAAGCAACTATAAAACCTGCATTTGTTTTAGTTTGAGGAGCCGTTTAATTTTCCCTGCAAGGTAATACAGGTGGACGGCACTGTAAAGGAATATGAATTGCACCCATCTAATTTACCTTACGTTTTCGACAACAGCGCTGGTTTAGTTTATCAAACCTTGGAAGTAGAAAAGTGTATCAGAGCAGGTATGTTTCAAAATTGTTTTTATTTCGAATGTAACAAAATGAGACGTAATTTTAATACCTATTGATGTTAACATACTTATATATTTTCATCAAGTTTTGTCTTAATTTAAAACAACAACTGCGAGCAACGAGTTGTTTTCAGTGCTCACAGGTGTAATCAAAGTCAGTCAGGAGCGGTTCTACTACGATCGCCGCGTCCCGCTCAAAACCAAAGGGACTTAGAAAACGACTACCGCACATTTAACGAATCTTGCCAAGTTACGTGCAAGTCTATACAACGTTGAAGACTCACTATTAAAATACCCATTGCTAATACCGGAAAAATCGACTAAGTTATAATCGAAAAAGAAGTACCTACAGGTGTATCTTCGATTCTCTTTCTAAACCTTACAAATTATATATGTTACTTTCAGGACTGATCGAGTCATCTCGGTTCTCACACAAAGATTCCATTATGCTTGCTACGCTCTTGGATACCATACGCAAGCAACTAGGAGTGCATTTCGACGCCGATGATGAGGAATATCCCTGATTAATCAAAATATCCCGAATAAAACGATGCTGAAAGTGAAAAATAATATCTCTTATTGATTAAAACATCCCATATAAAAAAAAATAGGATAATTTTTAAAAATAATTTGATAATAAAAAAAAAACTTGAGAGGTGTCAAGGGACACCCGGATGGAATGAAGTTCGAAAATATCTGGCTTGCTTTCTATAAGAGAGATAGAGAGACAGACAGAGAAACGTGCGCACGCCGCACGGCTTACAATAGCTTACTGTAGCAAAAAGTGTCGTTACCAGCCTATCGCAGTTCACTGCTAAACTTATTTATTGATATATTTTGTATTTATATTTGATATACATAATTTTAAAAATCATTAATTTACAGCGACATCTATATTATTAATATTAAACTACTGGCAACGACAACTATAACACGTAAATGTAAGTTCAGTTTCTATTCAAAAGATGGCGCTATATATAAAATTGAAAAATGTTTTTCACCAATTCTTAATTTAAATTCTTAAAAAAATAATAACAAAACAATATTTTCTTAATAAAAAAATATTAAGACTTCGTTCCCATAACAAAAATAGTGAATCAAGCAATGAAAAATAAACTAATAACAAATATAATTTAAAATAGCAAAAAGTGTCGTGACAACTTTTTCGTACGAATTTTTTCCGTCTAGCCCCCTTTCACAACGCGCGATAAAGAACTTCGTTCCAAAACAAATAAAAAATTCTATTCATTAGTAGGTACTCTTGTGTTCCTTTTTAATGTATCAATATATAGTACCAATGTAAGTTAGATATTATTAATGTCTTGAATAAAGTTAACAGATACCTGAAATTAATAACAGATATATTTATACTAAACTAGCATTTATCCCCGGCTCCTCTGCGTATTGTCGGCGTGCATTTCTCAGGACGCAATTTTATTTTTTAGATATGAAGGTGTAAAGTTAAATTCAAGTTTGTATGGTTTCTACCTTAAACTATGGAGGGTAGAGATAAGGAGTATCATCTGTGTACATGAAAAGTGTCCGTTGAAATGCATTAAATTAGGGTGGCGCCACATTAGCATCAGAGTAAACTTCTTAAAATCAATACACACACTTTTTCATAAAATTGAATGATAAAAAATCAATAAACGTGCTATTCACAGTTCAGAAAATAAAATATATTTACTACATTATTTTGTAATACGCAAGTAGTGACAATAATGTTAAATTTTTTACCTCGGCGTACTTCAATTCGTTCACAATTGCTACATTCATACCATAACCTGTGTCTACACCAGCGCCATTCTGGAAGGTTTTTGAACTGTTATTTACAGCTTATGCTGGACACTTTTTTCAATTTTCTTCCATATAAGATAACACTCCTTGTCTCTACCCTCCATACTTAAACCTAAAACCCGTCCCTTGGCCGCCATCTTGGAAAAAGGGGTGCAAATGGTTTTTATAGTGATGAACCAAATGTCAAACTATGTCAAAAAAAAATTGCGTCCTTTGAGAAATACAACCTCAAATGTAACTTTTCAATGGACTATATCATTATTATTATAATTTTTTTCCATTCCTTACTGTTATTGTAACTCCCTACGACGAAGTGAAATGATCGGTCACTTGTGTCTAGGATTTAACAAACAAATTTCCAGGAAGCCTGAGTATCGTGCGTTATCCACTTCGGCGGCAGCTCAATTGATAAATAAATTGGCAATTTAACGGAATAATATTGTAGAAGATGAAACCAGGATTATAATAAAACAGCTAGAAGCTACATAATCGATTTATTTTAAATTTAAATAAATTATATTTTCTTAAGCAGTCTATTCTTACAAATAACAGACGATAGGTTATTAGTGAATGTTTAACATTGGAAATAATAATATAAAAATATAAACTAACATAACATAGGCAATTGATAACTGCAATTAAATGAAAATTTTAATGTTAATATTAGGGGCCATGTACACTCGCCTTATAACCGGACGCGCTGTAACCGGATTCAGACCGACATGATGTTAGGTGCCTATTATTTTTAACTCTTAATGGGAATGTTTACATCAGTTACAGGCCGTTTACAAGACAGATCTCATCGCAAATTCTCCATTATCAATTTAATAGTTTTAATTATTTGACAACAGCTAAGTATGACGTCATGTTCTAAGGGTTTCATATAAAATGTTCAGTACCTTTCGTTTTGACGTTCGATCGGAATTATAAAGCACTTTACTAACATTCAAGAAACGGACACAAAGAATACCCCATTTAGAACAACAATTTGATCCACAAATTGTATAATTTGAGGTTTGAACCCCCAACACTAAGCGAAGTAGAGAGCGGAGTGGCGATCGCTTAAACCGCTAATCCATCCATGCAGTCACTATTGGCATATGGCGGAATGAATATCACGCTTTTATCCCGCTTCCAGTGTCGACGTAGTGTATAACCACCCTAAAAGTGTGCGTCGGTTATCGGTCGTAGTGTCACAGAGGCCCTTGTTAAGCTATATTGATTCCAACTACATCACGTCAATTCAACCAACAAATACAACATTCTAAAACTCCTGATCAATATAAATACAAAATTGGTCTTTCTCTCTTCTTACTCTTAAAATATGCAGTTTATCAATAGCGGTAACAATAGCACAATAATATTGTGAGCAAAATTAAATGGGTAGTTTTAAATTAGAGAATGTTTTAAATATGAGCTGAAGGTCTCAGTCTATAATAATTATTTTGATAATCCATTGTTACATACATATATGAGGGTAGGATTACAAAAGTACAGTGTGCAGAGACCTTTAGTTAGTGTTGTTTAAAAATCGATTATTTTATTTAAAAGCAAGGTTTTTATTAGTCGATTAAATTAACAACATGTTGAATCAAAAACATTTTGTTAGGCGAATCGTATGCAACAATTATTGTAATATTTACTGGTCCATTATATTTTCTTTCTTCGAGATAGTCTTTCATGTATTTATAGTACACTAGCTGACCGACGCAACCTCGTTTGCGTCTTTTATTGCCCGTAGCGAAAAAATTTCCCCCGTATAGGGTTGATTTTTTACACCTTGTGTTCGAAAAACCCCAATATCTTACGGAACCCTATTTTTTTGAGATTTAAACTATCCTATCTCTCAAGTTGGATCGAACTGCACATGGTGTGCGAATTTTATTATAATCGGTTAAGTGGTTTAGGAGTCCATTGAGGACAAACATTGTGACACGAGATTTATATATATTAAGATAAATACCTTCATTTCATCTTAATCAAATCTTCTACCATAAGGACATCCCAGGTTGTTTGTTAAATATGAGGTAGTTGTCAAAAACCAGCCTTCATATGTCATTGTGTCTTAACATGCTAGAAAAAAAAGCTGCAAAATTTAATCTAAAAAAGCTCAAAAATAATCAATTTTCAAACAGCACCACTGTCTATTTCGTATTAGATCACGCGACGGCCAATTTGCCGATCCTGTCATCCAGTTTCTTTATTTCCTTCTGGAGACTGTCAACATTAAGTGCGAACACTTCTTGCACGCCCTGAAGTAACTCTTTGTTGTTCTGAACACCACTAGCTATTGTCGTTTGCAAGGTTTCCAGTTCCGTTAGAGATTTGCCGAAGTTGCACGCTGTGGAAGAAACACAAATTTAAAACACCATGATCACATCCGATCCGACATCATCATTCGAGATGTACGCATTAAAGGACCATACTTTATATACATATATGGATATAAAAATCACCAATTTCATATAAACTGAGTTAATATATTGATTAATAAATACATATAAAAATATATATTTATATTATAGGTACATGGCACAATGCACATTGTTAACTTAACACAATATTTAAATATAAAAAAAACGACGGATTCGATTTACAGACGAGTATTTTATAAACGTTCTAACACATATAATAGTAACATTACGAAATTTTAAAAACATTAAAAAAGTCATTATAAATAAATAAATAAAAATATTTTTCAGACATCTAACACACAACACCATCTAGTCCCAAACTAAGCAGAGCTAATATTATAGGTCCTAGACAACTGATATAAATACATATATACTTTTTTTTTTGCAAATACATACATATTATACATAGAAAACACCATACTTGCAGATCATGCAAACATTTGTCCGACCCAGGAATCGAACCTGAGACCTCAAGCACAGCAGTCCCGTACGCTACCACTGTACTACCGAGGCAGTCTAGTAGGATAGAACTATACAAATAGTATAGTATTTGTAAACTTTAAAGCGGTCTCCTAATAATCACATGCGTCGTTTTTCAAAGGCGACGACGATTTATTGTAGGTGTAAATGAAATACCAAGTAATACCTATTTATACCACTAAATACCAGATCAATAGGCCAGTGTGAAACCTCAAGATTTTAATATTTGTTTATGAATATACATTAATATCTAACCTTGGTGATGCAGTGCTTCGAGTGCTTCCATACGTTCCAATATCTCAGAATGTGATATACCGTCAATTTGCTTCAATAACTTGTATAACTCGTTCACCTGCAATTATAATAGCTATTAACTAGCTGACGCGACAAACGTTGCTTTGCCATAAAAGGAATAATATCGTTTAGGGGTGGGTCAACAAAAAGAAAAATAGGGGTTGATCGTAGAGGGTTGAAAATTCAGGATTGTATGTATTTTCTAATGCTGTATCATAAAAAAATTAGGTGTGGACTACCCTTAATATTTAGGGGGATGAAAAATAGACGTTGGCCGATTCTCAGGTCTACCTAAAATGCTCACAAAACTTCATGAAAATCGGTCCAGCCGTTTTGGAGGAGTATGATAACTAACATTGTGACACGAGAATTATATATATAAGATAATAATAGTTTAACGATATTATCGCCCCTAGTGTAGTAGATCGATTTGGCAATAATCGATTCATTGGAGAATCGATTACAAACATATAGGTACATAGTATGCAATCAAAGGAAAATATATATCACATCGATAGTACATTTGCTTTAAAAAAATAGTGACACTTATATTAAGTTCGGCACCCTGACAAATCAGATATCATGTTTTCGTAAAAAACAATAATTCCTTAGAATGAGCTTAATTAGTTATGTGGTCAAAACTAAATAATAGAACAGAATATAGGCGTTATCGAAATATTTGTATCTTGGCTGGACCCTCTTTTTTTCCAATGGTTTGAGTCTGATTGGTTAGAGGGCGGGGCTTGATCAATACGTCATCAATTTCTTAAATTGAATGGACTATAGTATGTGTGGGGGAACGAGTATCACGTTCCACACAACACAAAGGGAGGATCCTCCGACCATCGGCGAGGTGATCATGCCTGGCGGGCCTGCCACTGCCCAACAGTTGATGTTGGGATGTTGTATATATAATAATCGGCGCGAGAACTATTTATTTCGCGATTCAGGATTTATAGTTACTCCGAGTAGTGCGTTACTTCGTAGTTAAGTGTATCTTCGGTAGATGGCGCTTGTGGTAGGTTATTGTTGTGTTATGTGGAAGTCACCACAGTATGTTTTATTACCTTAGCGTCTAAATCAGGATCGGCAGGTTTGACGCTAACTTTGAGCGCGTCAACATTGGCCCTGAGCGCTGTTACACGTGCGTCAGCCGCAGCCAACTCGCCGGGCCGCAAAAGTGCTGCCTGAGCTGCCAGAGATGCGGCCGCGCCACATAATGTCGCCTGCAAACATAAAATATTACTAACAAAATATTTCTGAAAATTTGTTAACTGATTTCTTTTCAAACTAAGCACAGCTTGTAATAGAAGTACTAGACAAGTGATATAAATAAATATTATATGTACATAGAAAAAACTCTAACTCCGAAACGTATATTTGCAGATTACACAAACTTTTGGTCCGACCTGGGAGTCGAACCTGAGACAATCTAATGCACAGCAGTCGCGTACGCTACCACTGCGCCAACGAGGCAAACTATGAAATAAGATAGACTGATAGTTACTTAGAAACTTGTTTTTAAATGCCTATTTAGTGCCTGGCTGACCAATCTATCACTTTTACAGTTAAGTTTTTTTCAAATCTATTGTAACAAACCTGTCCGGTAGCTGCCTGTAACCTCCTGAAATATCACATGATCGATCGATCACATTTTAAAATAAATTTTCAAAAGTCTTCGGCAAAACAGTTTAAGATGAAACATAAACGTTATCGTTAACAAATTGTTATATGTACACTGAGCAAAAAAGTCCATCTATTCTATCTTTGCCTGGTCAGTCCTGGTCAGGAGTCAGTATAGCAAAATTCACAACGGTACTTGTGAGCTACAAATATCCAAAGCGAGTCTCAGACTTGCTTCTTGAAGTCCACAATTGCCTACAGGACTAGAGGCTAAAAGCAAGTGCCGCTAAATCAGCCCAAATAACATTCACTCTTCGTCAGGGTAACTGTTCGCAATCAGGCCGAGGTGGCAGCGTAAACGCTTATTTTTGGGCAGAAAAGGAACACCGGGATTTCTGCACTCGAGGGAGCAATCTACAAACCGTAGGTTGGAGGGTTTTCCTTTTTAGAGTGCATCTGGTTCTCCGACTTCTAGTAACCGAGACGGCGCGCGGTCCAGGACCAGTCAGTGGTATCCGGGGGGATTTCCGTACAGAAAAAAGGGTAATTCTCAAATAAAGTTACCGCAACGTGAGTGTGTGAACCATTTTGTTTTTTTTGTGCGGAAATTCCCTCGGATATCACCATCTGGTGGTTATGTCGGAAACTCGAACCGACTGAAAACCGCACACCGTTACGGATATTAGAAGCCGGGGAATCAGGTGCACCCTTGGAAGGAAATCTCTGGAACCCCGACGTACCTCGGGCCACCCATGGTTTGTAGATGGCTCCCTCCTGTGTAGGAATCCTGTTGCTCCTTTACTATTTTAAAAAGGGGCGCGAGCACTTTATGGAGCTCGCGCCGCTACCCTGGCTTGCTTCTGCTAGGGAGATCCTCATCTGTCACCCCCAAACTTGCGCTTATGGAGGACGGAGATCTCCGGCGCCCGAGTCGTCTGTGGTACCTGGCCCGTTCCCGGGCCTGGCGGCCAGGAAGTGTTCTAAACCTCATACAGTCCCACTTCGCCATCTCCTTCGCAAGCATAACTGCCTCGCAGAAAAAGACGGCAGAGTTCTAGTTACGCGCTCTCGCTACGCAATATGGCTGCAATAATGTTACCAAGCGAGAGAACCCCCCACTTCGATGGTCGCCTCGACTCGCCCTACTCCGGACATTCTGCCAGCGTGTGGAATGCTGTGTCTATGGTCTGGTCATCGCAGTGGTGGCACTTCGTAGCATCCTTTCACAGTGATCACCTGTGTCAGCCGGTATGAGAGTGTCCCGTGATGCCTCTCAAGCCAATCCTCCGTAACGGGTCTTACCGCCGCAATTACGGCGTGCCCAGCACTCGGTTGTCCAACTCGTTTCTTCCATTCCTCCACAAGGACCTGCTGGAATTGAAATTTCTGGTCTTCGATTTCTCGAGTCTTAGGACTCCTACTTGAAGGTCAACACTTGTTGAGGACGTCGCAATATGACGCAATGATATATCAATGCGGCACAAAAACCTGTAGGTACTGGATGCTAGGACTAAACTACAAATTATTACTGGACAACAAACTTCTCATATCTCAGACGATAATTAAACCTGGATGTACGGCATACACTTGTGGGATTCCGCAAAAGACTCCAATATAAACGTCATACAGAGAGCTCAGAACAATATCCTATCCCATCTCAGTGAAAACAGTGAGTAAGAAAATACGACATGCCTCCGAGAATTATTTGTAGTGACTAAAATACATTCCAAATGAATGGGCATGTCAGCTAACCATAAACAACTACATAAAACAACTCAGAAGATTTACTATCTTAGGACTATGATGAGTAGTTCTCCTCGCTAGAGAGCACGCTCTGATCGTCACTGCGCTCGAACATACTCGTAGCATAGCCCTAGGACTGATTCTCATTTATTTATTTATTTAGGTATACCAACAGCACACATACAATACACTTTTAAAAAAATTTATACAATAATATTTTCTAGTATGCATGTCTATTACAGGTACACACAACATTCACCATATGAGATAAAATAAAGTACCCCTAACAAACAATGTTAGGAGTAAGGTAACTTTTACAAAAAACAAAATAAAGGAGCTTAATACTAATTAATTCTAAATTAAAATTACGATGCTCTTATTAATATGAAACATGAAAAAATTAAAATTAATATAAAGATGAAAAACATTAAAATAACAAAGGTATTACCTTACCTAAAGGAAAAGATTAACTTTGGTTAGTTTTGTTAAAATTATCAGCTATAGAACGTCTAAATTTATTAAAAGGGGCATGGATGTCTATGTCTCTCTGTGAACACATGCTATTGTATTCTCTACATATACGCGTCAGAGGTGCATTCAGACCTAGATTAGATTTGCGGGTGGGTATATAAAATTTTCTGGTGATGGCATATCTCGGCGGTTTTGTTGGGACCGAATAAAGTATGCGTTCAGTTAGATCACTACTTTTTATTGAGCCGTTTACTATTTTGTGAAGAAATACGAGATCGTGAATACGGCGACGGTTACGAAGAAAATCCATTTTGAAATATTGTAAACGGTGTTCATAAGGACAGCGATGAGTGATGTTTTGTGAAACGTAGGCAAGATATCTGGAGAATGCTCTTTGTATACTTTCCACTCTTTGTGAATGTAAAGTATAAAAGGGATTCCAGACAACACTATTATATTCTAATTTACTGCGCACCAGAGCGTTATACAATACTATTCGTGTTTTTGCAAGCCTAAACCCGCGAGTATTACGTCTGATGAAACCGCACATTTGAGCCGATTTCTTCACAATGTCGTTTATATGTGGTTTAAAGCTGAGGGCACTGTCTAATATAACACCTAAATCTCGTATTTCATCCACTTTTGTCAATATCGTGTCGCACAGCTTGTATGAAGTGGGAGTGGATTTTTTCTTTCTAGAAAACTGTATATGATGGCATTTTTGAGCGTTAAGGGTCATACTATTCGATTTGCACCACAGTTCAATATTTTCCAAATCTTTCTGGACAAGGAGACTATCTTCTAGACAGGTAATTTTCCTATATATTTTTAGATCGTCAGCAAATAGCAAGCTACGACAATGTTTGATTTGGTTCGTGATATCGTTCACAAATATCGAAAATAGAATGGGGCCTAGATGCGAGCCCTGTGGTACACCTGATCGCGCATAATAGTTATTTGAAACGTATCCACCGATGGAAACAAACTGAGAGCGATTTAAGAGGTAGGATGCAAACCACCTTAATAAGGAACCATGAATGCCATTGAGTCGTAGTTTGTCTATCAAGAGCGGATGACTCACTTTATCAAAGGCGCTACTAAAGTCGGTGTATGTTGCATCCACTTCATATCTGTCGTCTAGTGCCTCCGAGATGTCGTTTACGTATTTCACTAAATTTGTTTGTGTAGATCTACCTGTTCTAAAACCGTGTTGACTATCTGAAAGCTTAGGTTCTGCGTAATTTGTAAGGATAGGGCATATGAGACGTTCAAATAACTTTGAGAAACAAGATAAAATCGATATTGGTCTATAATTTGTTATGTTACTGGGATCACCTTTTTTAAATATTGGGACTATACGGGCCTTTTTCCATTCATCTGGAAATACTCCCAGCACCAGAGACTGGTTAAACAGAATGCTTAATGGACGTACGAGAGCTTTACCGCAAGTTTTTATGAACATAGGTGGTATAGAGTCAGGGCCAGCACCTTTCTTTATATCGAGGTTATTTATTTTATTTAAAACTTCTTTTTCTGTAATCAGAAACTTGTGTAGAATGTGAGATGACTCGGGGACGTTTGAATTTGAGATTGTTGAGTTTGTGTAAATCTTTGAGAAATTACATGCCAATAGGTTAGCTATATCGGCTCCACTATCAACTATCTTACTGTCCAAATGCATTTGAGCTGGTATGCTGGATGTACTATTTCTTTTATTTTTTATATAATGCCAAAAGGATTTTGGATCTGCTCCTATTCTTACTTCTATCGTCTGCTTGTATTCGCTAAAGGTTTTGTTAATTAAGTCATGACAACGAGTTCTAAGCAAATCGTAACTTAATTTATCACGAGGATTTTTGTACTTTCGGAATTTTTTTCGATACTTTTCTTTTTCATTGAGTAGCTTTATAAGTGCATTCGTGAACCAGGATGGATATTTACTTTTTTTTGGGTTATACTGCTGGTGGTTATACTGCTCATGCCGATTGCCGATCTTAGAACAACACAAAAAATAAATTTGTTTTTGTCCATATTCGATCTTACTCACGTTTTTACGCGTCTGAGTGTGCTTTATATATAATCGAGGGAATAAGATAGTAGGACCGTCAACATCTAGGGGGGGGGGGGGGGGCAGCTGCCCTCCCCTGCCCTACCCTGGGTACGCCCATGCGTATTTGGTTAGTTTTTGAAGACCACTCGATCACTAGACTTTATAAATATACATGACAAAGAACACCTCAATTCAGAACAACAATTTGTTTATCACACAAAAGAACCCGTGTCGGATACCGTCCCATTGGAATATGAAAGGGAGTAAACAGAGTGCACCTGTGTTTGGGCACACACTTGTGCACATTTTGTATTTACAAAATAAAATATAAGTATTCTAACAATCAATCTATCTTTCATAATCAGTTTGAACTTAAATGGCGTTGCGTGTCAGATATCCGAAATTAATTGTTCGACATATAATTAAGTTTACATATGTAGCAACTTCATAGTAATTTTATCTTTCTACTAATCATTATGCAATTTTGATATTTTATACAAAAAATTAAGAATTGATAATAATGATTATTTAGATAACGCGATTAACTGCTTATATAGGCAATATTCGCTGAAAATATTACACAATATTTATTTGAATACCTATTTGAAAAAATTACAAGATAAGCATGTTTATTTATTATCATACTAATAAATAGGTAAGTATATCAGCAATGGAACAAGCAAAATAAAAAGAGATTTAAATTATATGAACAAACAGTGGTCCTTATCAATATATACTAATTTAAACTTCAACTTGCATGCACCAACATAGTATATTAATTAACTAGATGAATACCGCGAGGCGAAGCTAGTAAAAAAGATTAGACAGATAAAAAATTTAAATAGATTCTTTGATGTAGTATTCTATATACTACATCAAATAATCTATTAAAGCTGTTAATTTGAAATTACAAAAAGACACTTCAATTTTAGTTACTTGTATGGATATCTTTATTTAAATCTGCAGTTTTTGCACGGAGCGACTAGCATTGGTCCTCCGCATCCCTGAGGGCGAACTAAATTCGAAGGTTGAACTAAATAGTTGTCAGTATATTTCAGGGCACTGACATGCCAATAGCGATTGTAGTAGATGTTCATGACAACCGGAACCGGAGACCTTTTGATCGGCAGTCACTTACGCTAGCCGCTAGATCCATCTCAGTAATTATTAGAAGTTTGAATTGGATCTTAGGTACCTTCAATAACAATACAATACATACAGTGTTTTTTCGAGCGTTTTTATGTATGTAGGTATGTATGTCTATTTTTTTGGCATGCCCTACAGCCCAAACGGCTTGACGATTTTTGACAGGAGGTGTCGTTGAATTCATCAGAATCGTGGTCATAAATTTTCAAAATGGCGCCCGCAAATGGGAAAAGAATGGAATGGGTTTTTTGTTTTTATAATAATGATAATTATTTGATTATTATTCGGTGGAGTAGTACTGATTTTATAAGTAGATATTATTTCTACAGGTGAATGTTTAAAAGCAATGTTAATACGTGAAGATAAAACTTTGAAACTACCCCTTTTTATGAAAATTATGCAAACAGAGGAGTATGAAATTTGGCATAGTTAAAGTTTATAAGGGTGAAGTGCGCAGAAATATAAGAATAATAAAATAATTCTTTAATAATTTAATTATGCTCGAATTCTGACAACAGGGCGACCACTAGTAAGTATAATTAGATAACCAATAAATAAAATTGGAGTGTCTGTTTGTAATATTAAAATAACCGCTTTCTACTACATGCATATGAATGTAGGTATATACGGTACACATACCTGTAATGTCCCTTGGGGATATAAATAAAACTAGCGTGCTTCCTGTAGAGCGTATAATGTCGGACTGGCCGCCGATACGTTAAGTGTATCGCTTCATATTATATTACAATACCAAAATATATATTTTTAAAATTTTTGTCCGTCTGTCTGTCTGTTTGTTCCGGCTAATCTCTGGAACGGCTGGACCGATTTGGACGGGACTTTCACTGGTAGGTAGCTGATGGTACAAGGAGTAACTTAGGCTTACATTTTTTAGACTAACTTCGCCCCGCGGCATTAGGTACCCACGATACGACAATAACCGCGGGTAACACCGCGGGGTTCAGCTAGTAATTAGATATAATATTAAAATCTAAAATTAGTTTGAATTTAATTCGTATTCATAGTATTTTATATTGTGTAAATCATGAAAATAACAAACAGAAAGTAAAACCTGAATTTGTAAGTTAGATAATTTGCTTATCCATCTAATATCCAGCAGGATAAAGAGTTGACCTACAGTCTTTATCGCTGCAGATAAGAACTATGAAAAGAATATTATGTCACACCAGTCCAACATTCTGGTGAAGAAGCCATCGAAAGCAGTCGGAAAGTAAGTTCATGTTGAATTATTATTAACGTTATCAATTTGTTTTTTATATCTTATCAACTCACGAGACTTCATTTTTTAAGATTATTTTAAATATTTGCTTCAGCCGTATTATAATAAACGTAGACCTAAAACCGATTTCGACATTTGGTGTAAAAAACGCTCGGCAGGCTCTAGGATATTAAAATATTAGATAATGTTATGGAGCTAAATTTACTAATACTTATTTATCTAAGCGTCAGAAACTTATGAAATTTTAACAAAACAAACCAACTGCAAGAACTGGACCAATGGAACCACACGGGAAGCACCAGCTTTCAAATAAATAAACAATCATCAAAATCGGTTCGCCCAGTCGAAAGTTTTGAGGCAACAAACATAAAAAAAATACAGTCGAATTGAGAACCTCCTCCTTTTTTGAAGTCAGTAAAAAATAATATTGTTAATAAATAAGATAAACAAGTCAAAATAAAATCATTTTTTTTATTAATTTTAAACACAATATACATATATTGTCCGGTGCTTAACGCTCAATTTCTAGTTCTCGTTTTAAGTAATTAGTCTCTTGAAAGCTATTTAACAAAAAAAAAATTTACATATTAATTTATTATTTATGTATTTTTGATTTATATATTACGACATCACCTTGCCCTAATGCGATAGAGACACATCTATTGTTTTTTAAGTGAACAAAGAAACACATAGGTACATAAACTCAAAATAAAAGTAACAATCTGTCTTCAAATTTAAGATATTGCAACTCTTTAAAGTCTTGTAACAAATTAAATTAGACACGAAAAAATATCTAAATCTTTTTGAACTGTCTCGGTGGCGCAGTGGTAGCGTATGCAACTGCTATGTTTGTGGTCTCGGGTTCGATTCCCGGGTCGCACCAAATGTTTGTATGATCTGCAAATATTTATTTCGAAGTTTGGGTGGTTTCTATGTATAATATGTATGTATTTACAAAAAAAAGTATATATGTATTAATATCAGTTGTCTAGTACCCATAGTACAAGCTCTGCTTAGTTTGAGACTAGATGGCGTTGTGTGTTAAATGTCCGAAAATATTTATTTATTTAACTTCGTTAAGTAGATGGATAATTAGGATAATTAAGGGGTGCTCTCTCACGTAGGACAGTCCTGGGTACTGGTACAGCCAAAAGAGGCGGGCGTCGGTGTATCCACTAAAAAACGAAGTTAAAAAAAATATTCCATCATAGTTTTGTTATAAATAATAGTATTATATAGGCGAAATTTTGTAATAATATTTGTTACCCTTTCTTGCAAAAACTACTGAACGGATTGAGATGACACTTTTCAGTAATATAGCTTATAGATAGGTACATCAAAATAACACATAAGCTGCTATTTACCTTGGTCCTTGATAATTGAAATAAATTCGGGCGGAGCCCACGAGCAAAAGCCAGTAACAATGTAATTACTATATGTAAGTGTATTAAATTATCAAAGTAATCGAAACTCCTGTCAAAACTAGGTATCCTTATACGAAGCAATCGTACCTTACGACTTGGTCTAGGCTTGTAGAATTATTGATTCTGATATCAAGATAAGTCTAATCTGTTGTTGTTATGCAACTCGATGCCCAGCCAGCTGGGCTTGATTTAGTTTATTGACGTAATTCATGTGTGATAGCCGTGTGCACCGCTCTGCCATACTCAGTTCATAACTAGATAAAGTGCGTTCCTTACCTTGTAAACTAACAATCTATTGTCAACTGATTGGGTTTATAATTTATGACTTGTTATTTACTTCTTCGTTGAAAACAGTAAGTTGATATCACTTGTTAAACACTTTATCTACTTTACGCATAACTGTAGCTTATTTAAATTTCGGATTGTTGTTTTTTTATTTCGTGGTTGTTAATATCCCTTTACAACCTTTCTAAGTTACTCCTTATATCATAAGCTTGTGGAGGAACGGGTATCATGTTCCACCCAACACAAAGGGAGGATCCTCCGACCAGGCGAGGTTATCATGCCTGGCGGGACACTGCCCAACAGTTGATGTTGGGATGTAGTATATATGATAATCGGCGCGAGAACTTCTATTGCGTGATTCAGGATTGGTAGTTACTCCGTGTTGTATGTTGTTCCGTAGTTCAGTGTAACTTCGGTAGATGGCACTGCAGTATGTTATGTTGTATGTGGAGGCCGCCACAAGCTACATCCCAGTGAAAGTTCTGTTAAGTCGGTCCAGTTATTCCAGACATTAAGTAAACAAACAGACAGGCACAAAAATAAATATTTTTTATGATATAAGTAACGTACCTACCTATAAAGTATTTTATTTAGTAAAAACTGTTAATTTGAAAAATTACAAACAGATATCTGATTTTATTTATTTGTGTGGATATACAGATAAGTAATATTTAACCATAAAGCTACTGTAGGTATTCTTTCGAAGTAGTAGTTTTCTAGTAAGAAGTTTGGATACAGATTCAGAGCGTTAGATGTTAGGGGGTAGGCAGAGGCATAAAAACGACTCACGTAACCTGTTTAGCACGGATTACGTAGTGGTCACCTCGTGTATATTGTTGTAGGTTCAAGAACCAAATACGACCACAGTTTGTGAGATGTTCACATGAAATAGACACAAAGAACAGATTATAAATATACATATAATAATGTGTTTGTAAAATTGCCTCGCAACTAGAATGATCCTAGTGCGGGAGTTGTCTTTAACAAAAAAGTAACATAGATTTACTAATTTGATTCCTTCGTAAAATCGTTTCATTAAATATTAAAATAAATATTGCGGACATCTAACACGCAACGCTATCTAGTCCCAAGCTAAGCAGAGCTTGTATTATGGGTACTTGACGACTGATATTAACACATGTATTTTTTTTGTAAAAACACCTAAACATATTTACCTTACCACCACTTTTATATTATTACTACTTCTTATTTTACATTGGACTAATTGAGATGAATCTTTGTGGAAAATTTCGAATGGTAGTTTGAAAGTTTTGCTATTTACAGATGACTTTACGCTGGGGTATCGTAACGGCTGGAAAGATCAGCAATGACTTCGTCAATGCCCTTAACTCTTACCCCGATAAAGGAGATCAGGAAATAGTCGCAGTTGCCGCAAGAGACAAGAACAGAGCTGCAGAATTCGCAAAAACGCATAACATTAAAAAAGTGTTCGATTCTTATCAAGAATTAGCACTCAGTAATGACATTGGTATGTGTAAATTTGTTTTTTAAAGGTTTCTTTAATCATAAAAGAGTTTCATTGTCTCATTGTGTCCATTGTATGGATGGTTTAGGTATACTGCAATAATAAAGTACTGTCTCCAACCCTGTTTATTGCTCATAATGCATTGAGTTGAGTTGGTGTGCATGGTCGGACGAAGAGTGAATAACCTAAGAGGTAATTATTTTGTTCCACCTTCATATTATTATTTTAGGCCTTTGGTTGTTGGCTTTCGTTTCAAGAATATATTAGTCAGAAGCAGTGCAATGCTCTGAGACCGATCAAATAAAAAAATGCATAATGTCACAATCATCATAGAGACGTGTTACAGACGTATTTATTTGCGCTTGGGTCGATAAATCTATATCTCGATACACAGACGCTAGTAAGCGCCTTCCGGATACATAAATGTGTGATGAGAACGATATATTTTTTTTACACATAGGTATATTAATAAATGTTTAGGTATGTTTATCAGCAATTCATAATTAAGCAAAGTCTGTACTATAGTAAACAGTTAGGTACTATTGAACAGAATTTGCTAGTTATTAATCAAATTGTCGTATGCGAGATGTACCTAATGTTCATATCATTGATATTTATGTGGCGATGACTAACTTATATAAGTTATTATAGTATTCCTCGCACTTTACTAAACCTGAATGCATTTCTTGTCACAGATATAGCCTATATCGGAGCGTTAAACTCAGACCACTATGCACTTACGAAATTGTTCCTTGAAAACGGCAAACATGTTCTGTGTGAGAAACCTTTCTGCTTGAACTTAAAGCAAACACAGAGCTTGATTAATCTCGCCAAAGAGAAAAAACTCTTTTTGATGGAAGCTTTGTGGACCCGTTTCTCACCTGCATACGTTGATTTGGAGAAAGATATCAAGGCAGGGAAGCTTGGTGAAGTCAAGTTCGTTCAAGCTAACTTTGGTATCAATGCTCAAGACGTAGACCGAGTAAAGTGAGTTGCTAAATTGCATATATACTACTTATGACGAAATACTTAAAAACCCCACTATCAATATTTGTTATTCTATGCATCTATTTTATAATTCTCGTGTTAATAATCCGCTTTTCAATATTTTTTTAAAATGTTTGTTTTGCTATCGTGCTTAAGATAGGATTGTGAACATCACAATAATCACAATAAACCAATAGTTTTGAATAGAGTTTGTTTGGGTCAACTAGTATTTCACAATTGAATGACGTGTGAGAATTTCAAATATAAACATCCGAAAGCATGTATTAGTAAAGCAGAAAATAATCAATTGACGAATAGAAAAATACACTTATGGTAAATTGGCATGTCCAGTGTTAAGTATCACTTGGCTAGTTGGACTTTATAGTCCTCATACCTGTTTGGTTGTTTATTGTTGTGTGATGATATTCACGGTCTGAGTAGGTAGTAATTTGACCAGAATCTCTCCATCATCATCATTAGCCCGTCGCAGTCCACTGCTGGATATAGGCCTCTCCCAAGGAACACCACAGAGCCCGGTCTGTTGCTTTTTACATCCATTCGCTGCCAGCCCCCCTATACAAGTCATCCCGCCATCTGGCCAGAGGGCGTCCCACACTACGTTTGCCAAGACGCGGTCTCTACTCCAGA
The DNA here is from genome assembly GCA_916048165.1 of Spilarctia lutea. NCBI lineage: Eukaryota > Metazoa > Arthropoda > Insecta > Lepidoptera > Erebidae > Spilarctia > Spilarctia lutea. The sequence goes on from OU696480.1 coordinate 3,309,035, forward strand.
ACGCGCTTACTCCAGCAGTGTTCAGTTCTGCGACATATGTGACCAGCCCATTGCCACTTCAACCTACTAACTTTCAGAGCAATGTCGGTCACCTTGGTTCAATGACGAATTTTACCTCTACTACATCATAATATTTAAGTATTTAAAGAGGCCAGAGATATAAATTGGCTAAACTGCTGACATTATTTATAAGCAATAATTTCCTTTTTAGTAAAAAAGAGCAAGGAGGTGGAGCGCTGCTAGATATCGGCATATACTTGCTTCATTTATCACAATTCGTGTTTAAAGAAGAGCCTATCAAAGTGACTGCAGTTGGTACCCTGTTGCCATCTGGTGTCGATGAATCAGAGACGATCATACTAGAATACAGCGGTGGAAGAAAAGCCGTAGTCAACGCTAATAGCAAACTACGACTTTGGAACATAGCCACGATCTATGGAACTAAAGGGCGCGTTACGGTAATACTGGTTTTATAACGATTGATTTTATAAACGATTTTATTTTTATAAAACCCATACTTTTATACAATAAACTTATAATTAAAGTATAATTATTAGTTTATTGACACTGTATTTCTAAAATTAGGAGCCCTGAAAAACAGAGGCTAAAAACTTTAAATGTGTTGTCTTTTAACTTTAAAAGAAGCAATAGTAATAGGCAAGTTTCCTTATGTAGCAATCACTAAAATAGCCTTTTTAACATTTTATTTAAAATCGTTTCAAATTATATTTTTTACAAAATTTATCGGTTCTTTGGAGCAATAACTTTTTTTAAGAGTAGGCATATTCTGTTTTACATACTTAAGTGTCTTTATGTAAGTACTGTATCTAATTAGACACTGTTTAATATTTAAAAACTAAAATACATAATATTGAAATACAATTTTCTATTGCATTTATTGGAATTCAGAACACTATTCTGAAGTTCAGAGGCGAGCGTAAAAGGCTACAGCCTACAGGGCTACCAACCATAAAAAATAAAAAAGGCGCCAAGTAATTGAGTTTTTGTCAAATTTAAATACAAATTTGCAAGAAAGCAACTATAAAACCTGCATTTGTTTTAGTTTGAGGAGCCGTTTAATTTTCCCTGCAAGGTAATACAGGTGGACGGCAGTGTAAAGGAATATGAATTGCACCCATCTAATTTACCTTACGTTTTCGACAACAGCGCTGGTTTAGTTTATCAAACCTTGGAAGTAGAAAAGTGTATCAGAGCAGGTATGTTTCAAAATTGTTTTTATTTCGAATGTAACAAAATGAGACGTAATTTTAATACCTATTGATGTTAACATACTTATATATTTTCATCAAGTTTTGTCTTAATTTAAAACAACAACTGCGAGCAACGAGTTGTTTTCAGTGCTCACAGGTGTAATCAAAGTCAGTCAGGAGCGGTTCTACTACGATCGCCGCGTCCCACTCAAAACCAAAGGGACTTAGAAAACGACTACCGCACATTTAACGAATCTTGCCAAGTTACGTGCAAGTCTATACAACGTTGAAGACTCACTATTAAAATACCCATACCTAATACCGAAAAAATCGACTAAGTTATAATCGAAAAAGAAGTACCTACAGGTGTATCTTCGATTCTCTTTCTAAACCTTACAAATTATATATGTTACTTTCAGGACTGATCGAGTCATCTCGGTTCTCACACAAAGATTCCATTATGCTTGCTACGCTCTTGGATACCATACGCAAGCAACTAGGAGTGCATTTCGACGCCGATGATGAGGAATATCCCTGATTAATCAAAATATCCCGAATAAAACGATGCTGAAAGTGAAAAATAATATCTCTTATTGATTAAAACATCCCATATAAAAAAAAAATAGGATAATTTTTAAAAATAATTTGATAATAAAAAAAAAACTTGAGAGGTGTCAAGGGACACCCGGATGGAACGAAGTTCGAAAATATCTGGCTTGCTTTCTATAAGAGAGATAGAGAGACAGACAGAGAAACGTGCGCACGCCGCACGGCTTACAATAGCTTACTGTAGCAAAAATTGTCGTTACCAGCCTATCGCAGTTCACTGCTAAACTTATTTATTGATATATTTTGTATTTATATTTGATATACATAATTTTAAAAATCATTAATTTACAGCGACATCTATATTATTAATATTAAACTACTGGCAACGACAACTATAACACGTAAATGTAAGTTCAGTTTCTATTCAAAAGATGGCGCTATATATAAAATTGAAAAATGTTTTTCACCAATTCTTTAAAAAATAATAACAAAACAATATTTTCTTAATAAAAAAATATTAAGACTTCGTTCCCATAACAAAAATAGTGAATCAAGCAATAAAAAATAAACTAATAACAAATATAATTTAAAATAGCAAAAAGTGTCGTGACAACTTTTTCGTACGAATTTTTTCCGTCTAGCCCCCTTTCACAACGCGCGATAAAGAACTTCGTTCCAAAACAAATAAAAAATTCTATTCATTAGTAGGTACTCTTGTGTTCCTTTTTAATGTATCAATATATATGTATAGTACCAATGTAAGTTTGATATTATTAATGTCTTCAATAAAGTCAATAGATACCTGAAATTAGTTACAGATATATTTATACTAAACTAGCATTTATCCCCGGCTCCTCTGCGTATTGTCGGCGTGCATTTCTCAGGACGCAATTTTATTTTTTAGATATGAAGGTGTAAAGTTAAATTCAAGTTTGTATGGTTTCTACCTTAAACCTAAAACCCGTCCCTTGGCCGCCATCTTGGAAAAAGGGGTGCAAATGGTTTTTATAGTGATGAACCAAATGTCAAACTATGTCAAAAAAAAAAATTGCGTCCTTTGAGAAATACAACCTCAAATGTAACTTTTCAATGGACTATATCATTATTATTATAATTTTTTTCCATTCCTTACTGTTATTGTAACTCCCTACGACGAAGTGAAATGATCGGTCACTTGTGTCTAGGATTTAACAAACAAATTTCCAGGAAGCCTGAGTATCGTGCGTTATCCACTTCGGCGGCAGCTCAATTGATAAATAAATTGGCAATTTAACGGAATAATATTGTAGAAGATGAAACCAGGATTATAATAAAACAGCTAGAAGCTACATAATCGATTTATTTTAAATTTAAATAAATTATATTTTCTTAAGCAGTCTATTCTTACAAATAACAGACGATAGGTTATTAGTGAATGTTTAACATTGGAAATAATAATATAAAAATATAAACTAACATAACATAGGCAATTGATAACTGCAATTAAATGAAAATTTTAATGTTAATATTAGGGGCCATGTACACTCGCCTTATAACAGGACGCGCTGTAACCGGATTCAGACCGACGTGATGTTAGGTGCCTATTATTTTTAACTCTTAATGGGAATGTTTACATCAGTTACAGGCCGTTTACAAGACAGATCTCATCGCAAATTCTCCATTATCAATTTAATAGTTTTAATTATTTGACAACAGCTAAGTTTGACGTCATGTCCTAAGGGTTTCATATAAAATGTTCAGTACCTTTCGTTTTCATGTTCGATCGGAATTATAAAGCACTTTACTAACATTTAAGAAACGGACACAAACCTCATTTAGAACAAAAATTTGTGGATCACAGAACATATTGTATCATTTCAGGTTTGAACCCCCAACACTAAGCGCAGTAGAGAGCGGAGTGGCGATCGCTTAATCCATCCATGCAGTCACTATTGGCATATGGCGGAATGAATATCACGCTTTTATCCCGCTTCCAGTGTCGACGTAGTGTATAACCACCCTAAAAGTGTGCGTCGGTTATCGGTCGTAGTGTCACAGAGGCCCTTGTTAAGCTATATTGATTCCAACTACATCACGTCAATTCAACCAACAAATACAACATTCTAAAACTCCTGATCAATATAAATACAAAATTGGTCTTTCTCTCTTCTTACTCTTAAAATATGCAGTTTATCAATAGCGGTAACAATAGCACAATAATATTGTGAGCAAAATTAAATGGGTAGTTTTAAATTAGAGAATGTTTTAAATATGAGCTGAAGGTCTGTCTATAATAATTATTTTGATAATCCATTGTTACATACATATATGAGGGTAGGATTACAAAAGTACAGTGTGCAGAGACCTTTAGTTAGTGTTGTTTAAAAATCGATTATTTTATTTAAAAGCACGGTTTTTATTAGTCGATTAAATTAACAACATGTTGAATCAAAAACATTTTGCTAGGCGAATCGTATGCAACAATTATTGTAATATTTACTGGTCCATTATATTTTCTTTCTTCGTGATGTCTTTCATGTATTTATAGTACAAATACCTTCATTTCATCTTAATCAAACCTTCTACCATAAGGACATCCCAGGTTGTTTGTTAAATACGAGGGTAGTAGTCAAAAACCAGCCTTCATATGTCATTGTGTCTTAACATGCTAGAAAAAAAGCTGCAAAATTTAAAATAAAAAATCTCATAAATAATCAATTTTCAAACAGCACCACTGTCTATTTCGTATATAGATCACGCGACGGCCAATTTGCCGATCCTGTCATCCAGTTTCTTTATTTCCTTCTGGAGACTGTCAACATTATGTGCGAACACTTCTTGCACGCCCTGAAGTAACTCTTTGTTGTTCTGAACACCACTAGCTATTGTCGTTTGCAAGGTTTCCAGTTCCGTGAGAGATTTGCCGAAGTTGCATGCTGTGGAAGGAACATCAATTTAAAACACCATGATCACATCCGATCCGACATCATCATTCGAGATGGAGGATTCGCATTAAAGGACCATACTTTGATCATTAAAAAATTTTATATCCATAAAAATCACCCATATTGACATAAACTGGGTTCATATATTGCTTAATAAATACATATAAAATATATATTTATATTACAGGTACATGGCACGATGCAAATAGTTAACATAAAACAATATTTAAACGTAGAAAAACGACGGATTCGATTTACAGACGAGTATTTTATAAACGTTCTAACACATATAATAGTAACATTACGAAATTTTAAAAACATTAAAAAAGTCATCATAAATAAATAAATAAATTAAAACATTTTTCAGACATCTATAGTCGTTCCAATACTTTATTTAACTTTTGACAGATCACGCACATAAAGTTTTGTAATAATTTTTGATACAATGTACTACAGATAATACTGTACTTTATGGGCGGGCTCCGCCTACTTAGGGATGTGTCATTCGTAATTAATGACCACAGACTATACAATTTGAAAATTCAGTTCCTTTTATATATTTTTTCATGACATAGAACCGTCATATTTGAACAACATTCTTTTAATCCATTTCTTCTTTATTTTGACAAAGGAGGTCGCACATTGAAACACATAGAAATATGAAGTACGAAATTATCTATAAAATAATGAGTTTGTTAAATCGATTAAAACTTCTTAATGCATAAAATCGATCGATGAAAGAAATCGAATAGGTAACGGGTCAGGGTATCACTATTTGATTAAGTATTAGAGCTGTCAAAAGTTAAATAAACTATTGGAACGACTATAACACACAACACCATCTAGTCCCAAACTAAGCAGAGCCAATATTATGGGTCCTAGACAACTGATATAAATACATATATACTTTTTTTTTGCAAATACATACATATTATACATAGAAAACACCATACTTGCAGATCATGCAAACATTTGTCCGACCCAGGAATCGAACCCGAGACCTCAAGCACAGCAGTCCCGTACGCTACCACTGTACTACCGAGGCAGTCTAGTAGGATAGAACTATACAAATAGTATAGTATTTGTAAACTTTAAAGCGGTCTCCTAATAATCACATGCGTCGTTTTTCAAAGGCGACGACGATTTATTGTAGGTGTAAATGAAATACCAAGTAATACCTATTTATACCACTAAATACCAGATCAATAGGCCAGTGTGAAACCTCAAGATTTGAATATTTGTTTATGAATATACATTAATATCTAACCTTGGTGATGCAGTGCTTCGAGTGCTTCCATACGTTCCAATATCTCAGAATGTGATATACCGTCAATTTGCTTCAATAACTTGTATAACTCGTTCACCTGCAATTATAATAGCTATTAACTAGCTGACGCGACAAACGTTGCTTTGCCATAAAAGGAATAATATCGTTTAGGGGTGGGTCAACAAAAAGAAAAATAGGGGTTGATCGTAGAGGGTTGAAAATTCAGGATTGTATGTATTTTCTAATGCTGTATCATAAAAAAATTAGGTGTGGACTACCCTTAATATTAAGGGGGATGAAAAATAGACGTTGGCCGATTCTCAGGTCTACCTAAAATGCTCACAAAACTTCATGAAAATCGGTCCAGCCGTTTTGGAGGAGTATGATAACTAACATTGTGACACGAGAATTATATATATAAGATAATAATAGTTTAACGATATTATCGCCCCTAGTGTAGTAGATCGATTTGGCAATAATCGATTCATTGGAGAATCGATTACAAACATATAGGTACATAGTATGCAATCAAAGGAAAATATATATCACATCGATAGTACATTTGCTTTAAAAAAATAGTGACACTTATATTAAGTTCGGCACCCTGACAAATCAGATATCATGTTTTCGTAAAAAACAATAATTCCTTAGAATGAGCTTAATTAGTTATGTGGTCAAAACTAAATAATAGAACAGAATATAGGCGTTATCGAAATATTTGTATCTTGGCTGGACCCTCTTTTTTCCAATGGTTTGAGTCTGATTGGTTAGAGGGCGGGGCTTGATCAATACGTCATCAATTTCTTAAAGTGAATGGACTATAGTATGTGTGGGGGAACGGGTATCACGTTCCACCCAACACAAAGGGAGGATCCTCCGACCAGGCGAGGTGATCATGCCTGGCAGGCTACTGCCCAACAGTTGATGTTGGGATGTTGTATATATAATAATCGGCGCGAGAACTATTTATTTCGCGATTCAGGATTTATAGTTACTCCGAGTAGTGCATTACTGCGTAGTTAAGTGTATCTTCGGTAGATGGCGCTTGTGGTAGGTTATTGTTGTGTTATGTGGGAGTCGCCACAGTATGTTTTATTACCTTAGCGTCTAAATCAGGATCGGCAGGTTTGACGCTAACTTTGAGCGCGTCAACATTGGCCCTGAGCGCTGTTACACGTGCGTCAGCCGCAGCCAACTCGCCGGGCCGCAAAAGTGCTGCCTGAGCTGCCAGAGATGCGGCCGCGCCACATAATGTCGCCTGCAAACATAAAATATTACTAACAAAATATTTCTAAAAATTTGTTAACTGATTTCTTTTCAAACTAAGCACAGCTTGTAATAGAAGTACTAGACAAGTGATATAAATAAATATTATATGTACATAGAAAAAACTCTAACTCCGAAACGTATATTTGCAGATTACACAAACTTTTGGTCCGACCTGGGAGTCGAACCTGAGACAATCTAATGCACAGCACTCGCGTACGCTACCACTGCGCCAACGAGGCAAACTATGAAACAAGATAGACTGATAGTTACTTAGAAACTTGTTTTTAAATGCCTATTTAGTGCCTGGCTGACCAATCTATCACTTTTAAAGTTATTAAGTTTTTTTTTCAAATCTATTGTAACAAACCTGTCCAGTAGCTGCCTGTAACCTCCTGAAAGCCTCTTCATCCCGAACACCAGCTGCCTGCTCTAGCTTATGTAACCTGAGAAATATGGTAACACAAAGTTTAATTCCGAACTCTAGAAATCTATACAAATAAATAAAATTGGAGTGTGTGTTTGTAATATTAAAATAACCGGTACATATACCAAAATAACATTTTTGTCTGTCTGTTTGTTTCGGCTAATCTCTGGAATTGCTGGACCGTTTTTCAACGGGACTTTCACTGATAAGTAGTTGATGACATAAGGAGTTTCAAGTCAAGGAGTAACTTAGGCTACTTTTTTTCGACTAGCTTCGCCCCGCAGCACGACAATAACCGCGGGTAACACCGCGGGACTCAGCTAGTATTCTTATATAGTTATACTTGTTTCAACAGTTTTTGAAAGTAATTCTTTGCATTCAGACAGACTATAATCTTTTTAGGGTTCCGTACCCAACCGTACGTTTGCTCGTTATTAATAACGGCAACAGGTCACGCATGAAATATAGATAAAGGTACGGAACCCTTCCCTAGAAGACTAGCACTGGGCCATTTGTTTTACAGTAAAAAAATTTTTTCACCCTGTTCTAACATCGCGCTACTGGCATCAAGAGACACGCAGACGAGTTTGCGTGGATCGGCAAATTATAACATACCTGTGTTCAAGCTGCGCTACTCGTGTAGTATATGCCAAGTTCACTTCAGGCTTCAGTTTCAAATGTGCCGTTACCATATCTCCCTGCTTCCTTTTGCCGTTACTTGATAGATACTCCCTGCAAAACAACAAGTAATACATTGGGATCAAATAAAGAATTTAAATTATTGCCTGTCTCTTTGGTCTAGCAAATCTAAGGAATGGCTTTAACAATTTCGACAGGACTTTCACTGATGATACAAAGAGTTATTTATATTGGAACGAAGTTCCTTATCGCGCGTTGCGAAACGGGGCTAGACGGAAAAAAATAAGACGAAAAGTTGTAACGTTACTTTTTGTTAGGACGAAAAGTTATTATTACTACTATTAGATATTACTTACTTTAACTTTTCAGCCTTAGGATCAATTTGCTCGCCTTCTTCCAGTTTTAATTCTTCAAGCAGTTTCTTTGTTGAATTTATTTGAACAGCTAGTTTTGTGTACTCCTCCTTAAAATTATACATAGATTTCATTTAGCATAAACGTAAAGACCGGTAACGCACTTGTGACGCCTCTGGTGTCTGTGGGCTGCGGTAATCGCTTACCATCAGGCGATACATCCCTATACCATAAAAAAAAACCAAAAGCAATTAAAATGAAAACTTATTTGTAGGTATTATTCTTAGTATCTTGGTGACCAAGCTTTGTTAAGTTTTTTTTTTGGTAAACTTTCTAAAAAAAACCTGATGAAAATCGTTGAAGTCATATCCAAAATATAGATTAAATATATACAAGAATAGCTTGTTTTAAAGTTATAAATATCTATTTGAAAGAATAAAAACTAAGAGTAAAAAACTAAAACCTATATAACCTGGGCTATTACTATGAATATATTGACATCTTATTCATTAAAATCCTTTCAGTAGTTTAGTAGCTATGGTGGAATATACAAATATACACACATAGAATGCTATAACTACAATTTTTTTTGCATTTCATTTCGCCACAGTTAGACAAAAAGAAGACAATTATCTACACTAATATTATAAAGAGGAAAGATTTGTATTTTTGTATGTAACAAATAAACTCAAAAAGTACTGGACCGATTTAAAAAATTCTTTCACCATTCGAAAGCTACATTATTCACAAGTAACATAAGCTATATTTTATTTTGGAAAAAAATAGGGTTCCGTAAGATATTTGCGTTTTTCAAGAAACAAGGTGTAAAAAATCAACCAGAAAAGTTACTTATTTTACGATTTACAATAATATAGCTTATATATCAGAATAACACGTAGGCTATAATTTATAAAGACACTAGCTTCGCCTCGCGACGTTGCCTGTGATTATTGTCGTACCGCGGGTAGCACCGCGGGGTTCAGCTAGTTATAAATACAATCATATTTATTGATAACATTTGTTGTTTCTTTAAATGATGTATTAACTAAGAATTAAAACAATCAGACAGTATTATACCTAACTGTGGTTCCGAGCCAGTTAGTAATGGAAAGTGCCTCCACATTTCAAAGTTATTTATTACCAATTGTGTGACTGCATAACTTCCCACAAGTAAACATGTTTAAGAGAGTGTGAAATCTAAAAAGATTGTTCTACTGTGTCTACTTCAAATTAGTACCCAAAAATAATAAATATTTCCAACATCTTACACACAATGCCATCTAGTCCCAAACTAAGCAGAGCTTGTACTAGTGTAGTGTAGTGTAGGGTACTAGACAACTATATAAATACAGATATACTTCTTTTTTGTAAATGCATATTTTGGAAAACACCTAAACTACAAAAAAGTATTTGCAGATCATACAAACATTTGGTTGGACCCAGGCATAAATATTGATGTCCATGGTAGAATGAAACATCTGTCAACTTGTTGATAGATTTTTTTGATAGAGAATATCACCACCCCTATTTATTCTGTGGATGTCATAATAGCTGGCTTAAGGTATGTTTTTATTTTGTTGACATTTTGGAAAATCCCTTCCAATCTCCAGCCCCTCAGGGACTGGAGCCAGGAATGTGGTAATTCCACTAAAAACCACTCCGGTGGCTGGTCTCAGGTGCCCTGCTCTGAGGACCCGGACTATGTTATTTCAGGCCCCTTCAGGAAATACGACTTTTGCAACCTGTCCCCCTAAGGGTCTAAACTACACAACACAATAGCACTGTAAATAGAAGAAACTTAAAACAAACCCTACACCCACATTTGGTCTGCACAGTATAGTAGGCCAAAGCCTTATTTCTAAGCAGAAGCCTATGTCCAGCAGTGGACTATTGTGGGCTGTTGATGATGATGACAATACATTTTTTTTACCTTTTCACTTTCTGTAGCTTTATTCTGTTGTTCCGTAACTTGTTCTAATAATTCGGAAAATTCGCAGCGTAACCTGTTATAGCGCTCCAGGACTGTTTCAGGTTCGCCTTCAGCTGCCAATTCCCATTCCCCAGCCCTATTTAAAAGATGAAAGCATCAAATATAGCCTTTGTTTCATTTTGGGTTTAGTGTTTTTCTTCGAAGTTATAAATATGTATATATATACCTGTATCCAATACGCGATTTCCTGCTAAGTCTATCAGAAAAGTCAACGGTGCCAGTTAAAAATTTGCCTTTAAACTTATTGAATGATTCCTTTACAGATAAATGTAATTGTTCAATATTTTCGTTATCCTCTTCCTCTGTAGGATCTGGTTGGTCTGCTTCCGGTAAATCACCAGTTTCATATACATCAGGCTGATCGTATGCCTATAAGTAAAATTTTATGAAAATCACCGATTTAAAACTGTAAATCGATATTTATTTTAGTTTTATTTAAGCCACTTACTATGCCAGGGAGATTCTCGTATTTGGGATCTGCCATATTAATTAAGTTTAGTTTAATTTTGCATATAAATCAATACAATATTTTGCTAATTTATTTCAATTTTTATACGAATGACGTCACTGAAAAACGGGACGAGTACATGTCTTTTCTATGCAGTCATTTTGACAATAGCGTTTCGTTTATAAATAAAAATGCAACTAATACTTATTTCGTGTTTGAGGGAATGCAAATAAATAATGTTTTCATTGTAATAAGCAAATTTAAGTATTTTGTCTTTATTAAAAAAAAAGTATTAACAAAATATTTTTTTTACAAAAATTAAACTAAAATAAAGATCGGGTATTCAAAATTTTGTTAATTGTATAAAATATCTGCTAAACTTATAACTTTAATTGATAAATTTATCTGACAAAATTATGAAAAATATTCTCTGGAATAGTCCTAGCCCTTTCTCTTTTAAAATAAACTATAAAGTTGCTAGGTTAAACAGATTAAAATATGACTGTAAACATTCTTTATTGTTTTTTTTTTTAAACGTGATGGAGAACTGAAGTTATTTCCTCCTCCAAGCTCCTTAAGTCAGGTCTCCAAATCCACTTTACGTTGTAGTGGTAGTTACACTCCAACGTAACGTCCATATTGTAGCTATTTCACACACCTGTCTAGTGACTACAATCACTATAAAGGCAATCCTGATAAATATGGATATCTACCAGTCAAAAGTGTGCATTTAAATAAATAAATAAAATAAATAAATCATGTACCTAGAATTTCAAATTTGCTTTTCAAATTCGAGCAGGGTGAGACGAACAAGCATTTCATGCACCTCATTATTATTAGTAGACACTACCAAACAACGACTGTACGTTACTAAAATAGTTAGTGCTGTAGCGGTTAAGGTCGGGTAACCAAAACCGTAGACGACCGTAAGAATATACTGAGTAAAACAGCGGGATGAATGTAAAAGGATTGTATTCAAAAGATGACTGATGATTGAATGCTTATGACTATTGACTGAATTATATACAAAACAACACCTGTATTTATACTAATATTAAGGAGAGAGTGAGTCAGGTAGCATGCGTAGATGTAGGCGTATGACATCCCTCTCTGTTGCACATTTTAGATGGTCTACACCATCTGACGACGCGATGTTATATAATATTAAAGAGAGAGTGAGTCAGGTAGTAGTACGCATAAATGTAGGCGATTGACATCTCTCTCTGTTGCACATTTTAGATGGTGTAGCGTGACGACGCAATGTAAAAATATATAATAATATCATTATAGATATAATCTTATGAAATCCGTGACCGCTAAAGTGCCTTAGTGGGACAGTTTTTGTTTCTTTGAAAGATGGTCCCCATTTCATTTCATTCATATTTGTAATATACTCAAAAACTTAAGATTTCTTCAAGGCTTTACATACTACTACATTGGCAGAAATTGTTGATTAGCTAATTGATATCTCATCAAAAGAAGAAGCTAGTGGTTTTGTGAGTTTAAATTTTCTTGTTCACCGTACACCTAATAGTTTTATAAAATTATGGCAGCACTGAGACACGTCATTAAAAATTTGTCCGCACACCTTACGTCATTTTCATAGTCGCTTTTATTAGTCACCGTCTGTTTTATTTTTATATAAACTGCATTACGTGCTGTCGCTGCGAATAGTGTGATTGTAGTTGTTTAGCGCTACGTGTTGTTAATATCTGTATTAGAAACAAACAATCTAAAATGAGTCTTCAGTGGACAATAATAGCGACGTTCTTGTACGCCGAAATAGCCGTAGTTCTTCTTTTGACATTGCCGGTCGCGAGTCCTTCAAAATGGAACAAGTTTTTCAAATCAAAGTTTCTGGCTTACATAAGTGGTCAAGCGTCTATCTACTTCCTAATATTGATTGGAGTGTTAGTACTTTGCCTTCTCGATGCGATCCGGGAAATGCAAAAGTATTCGAATCTCGAATCTTCAGACCACCAACATCTGGATGCTGAAATGCAAGGTAACATGAGGCTATTCCGTGCTCAGAGGAACTTCTATATTTCTGGGTTTGCATTATTCTTACTGGTTGTCATCAGGCGGTTGGTGCAGATGATTACTCAACTTTCAACTTTACTGGCTCAGTCTGAGGCCAATTTCCGTCAAGCGAAAAGTGCAACGGCTACCGCCAGAACACTCTTAGATCAGGCGGGAGCCGGTGATGAGAAGATCAAGAAAGAACTTGAAGAACTTAAGAGTCAAATTGAGTCCTTGGAGAAAGATCTTACCAGAGAAAAGAAGGACAAGGAAGCTGTGAAGTCACAGGCTGAGAGTCTTAATAAAGAATATGACCGTCTTGCAGAAGAACACAGCAAATTGCAGAAGAAGTTGACAGTCGCCAGTGGAGGAGATGGCAAAAAAGATGAGTAGATGTAAAACAAATGGTCTGATTAAAGAAGTGGATTAAGAAATTAAATATTTTTTATCAATTTAGTACAGCGCTATGGCTTGTATCACCATAATTCTATGTCTAAAAAGTAATAAAAAATAATTGAATTAGAACAAAATATTTGCTGTCATAATTGTATTGACTTTAAATATTTTTAGACTTAAGGCTATATCAGAGTTGTTACTTACTTAACATTTTTTCTCATACATGTTTATATTTATCAAGAATCATATATTAAAGCTAGATCAAGAAATAATGTTTGAGAAACAAAGTCAATGCTTGAAAAAAAAATCATTACTTGGCAACACAAGCATTTAAAAAAGTTAAACATACTATTCTATTATAATTTATGTAAGAAAGTACATATATTAAAATATATCAAAACTCCTTTTTATGTGCCTGTGTTGCATAAGAATTTGTAGTTCAAACTTTGAAATAACATAAATCTAGTATTTGTTCATAAAACTATTTTGAACCGTTTTTACATTATTGTTTTTTTTTTTAAATGCTGAAGCGATTTTTAATTTATTGTTTAAACTGAACACATCATTTGTTTTTTTTATGCAAGAAGTGGTCAATTCAAAATGTATGTGGAAATAAATAAAATGGGATGTCCTATTGGTTAAGGTTTGTGGTGATAGTTTTCATGATTATTATATAATTATGTAATGGATAATTAGTTTCATAAACACATTGTAAAACAAACTTCTTTTCATATATAGCTATATAGATAGCAAATAAAACTAATTTTGTAATGAAAAAAATTTTTGTTTCTTTTAATACAAAGTACACCTCATATATTTTTGTAGAGATACCTCAAATTAAATTTTATAGGAATTTGTAATATAAATTCATTGTTCAAATTAAATTTCTTGGACTTATTATTAAATTAAAAATTGTAAAATCATCTTTTGTGATTCTTTCTTTGTCATCTTGTGTAATTTGTAATTTTTAAGTTAAATTTGCGTTTGAGAGTAATGTTTGATCTGTGTTGTGCAATAATGATTATAACACATGAAATTGGAGTAATTTATCTGTATATTGCGAAAAAATTACTCTGTAGTAATAAAATAGGAATTACTTATTATAGTAAAAAAATTTTTTGTCATAGAAACAAAATACATTTATTATCAGCTAGTAATGGTCCACTGCTGGACATAGGGCTCTTCTTAGAATGGAGGGTTTTGCCAACAAAAAATAATGAAACATCATTTATGCACAACACTTTCAATTTGATATTCAAAATATAATTTGTTGTAGAAAAAAAGTGTACTGGAAACCAGTTGAGATAAATGTTATTGATTTTACTTTGTATTTTTTTTATCATTGATTAATTGGCCAGTACATAAACCTTTTGCACTGTGTTTATAGATGTGTTTGGTAGTTTGTACTGTTTGTGTTTGATGTATTTTAAGACTGGGTTGTTCTATGGGTGTATTTGTATTGTTACTGTGCAATGTTGCTTAAACTTATTACATTTTTAATATAACTAATAATACAGCTTTTACTGAATGCCACTTAATTTTCCTTAATATCTTTTTCGTGGCATTTTTCCAGAATTACAAAGATAATGTAGTTATCATTACGAATTAAGGCGTTTTCGTAAGAAGTTTTTTATCTTTATTTAACACTATCTACTAGTAAATGTGTAATTCATTTTAAAGGTAAATGATCGAAATAAAATTGAATGTGCGACTTTTCCCGCTCGATTTATCAATAGGACCTATTTTAACTTAACAATATTTTTATCTGTCATCATTATCATGATTTCCCGCCAATTTTACAAAAGGTCATTTGGGATGGATCGGCCTAATGTTTGACAAAACGTTTCGCTTTGTCAACGCTTATGAATAGCCTGCCTGACGCAAAACTTTCTAAGGAAAGTAACGGTTTTCTCATGTGACAAACAGAAATTTTCAACCGGATAAAAATAGGTACGCGGTACAGGATACACCGTAAGTTGGCGTAACGAAATTGTGACAGCAATCTACTATAGGTACCTATGTATATAACGAACAAGCTGACCCACGCAACCTCGTTTGCATCTTATATTGCCCGTAGCGTGAAAATTTCCCCCGTTTTTGAAACATTCTTCATTGGTGCTCCGCTCCTATTAGTATTAGCGTGATGATATATACCCTTCCTTCCTCGATAAATGGACTATCCAACACTGAAAGAATTTTTCAAATCGTACCCGCGGTTCCTGAGATTAGCGCGTTCAAACAACAAACAAACTATTCAGCTTAATTATATTAGTATAGAGTATGTGACTAGGTACTACATAAATAAAACTGTCATATCTTATGACCGAAGTTCAAATTATGCATAGATGTCTAATTACACAGCTATTTTAAGGACTGACGTGGTAAATTGTACAATCTTCGAACTCGTCTTCACTAATCTAGCATAAAATGATGAATCACTTTGTTGTTGTCAAGACGTATTTACAGAACGAACGTAGCACAGACGGGTAACTAGACGTATCTTCAGTAAACGTTTCGTTTTCGATCGAACGATTTCGTAAGATACGAGCTTATGAGCTCATATTATTTACTTTGCCCTTTGCCTTGAGAATCAAAATTATTTTGTGTACCTATTCTTATTAAGAACTTCAATCAAATTTTAATAAAAGAGACACATTTTTTTAAATATGTTACTACTTTTGTGATTCTTGTTTATTGATCCGTGTAATTTATAATTTTTAAGTTAAATTTGCATTTGAGAGTAATGTTTGATCTGTGTTGTGCAATAATGATTCAATAACACATGAAATTGGAGTAATTTATCTGTATATTTTGAAAAAAATACTCAGTAGGAATAAAATAGGAATTACTTATCATTGTAGTATTTTATTTTTTCTAGAAACAAAAATACATTATTACCATCATCATTACCAGCTAGTAATGGTCCACTGCTGGACATAGGGCTCTTTGAATGAAGGTTTTAGCTAACAAAAAAGAAATGAAACCAATAATTAATGCACAGCACAACACTTTCAGTCAGATACTCAAAATAAAATTTGTTGTAGGAAAAAAGTACACTGAAAACCAGATGTGATAAATGTTATTGTTTCTTAATCATTGATTAATTGGCCAGTACATAAACCTTTTGAACTGCGTATAAAGATGTGTTTGGTAGTTTGTACTGTTTGTGTTTGATGTACCTGAAATATGGGCTATTTATAAATGTCTGGCACATTAATCAGATGAGTGAGTGACTATAAAACAAAAGTATACGTCCTCACGTACTAAAGGTTACGTAGCGACTGAAGTTAGTAACTAAATGCGATTACACCTTCTTAAATGCGTTTCTAATTAGGTTTCTAAATGATTTCGTCAGTCAGAAACCATCCTTGCTTTTGAATTTAGGATGCTAACTTGCTAATTGCGATTAAACTTGACTAAATTCAGTAACGACTAAATTAAGAGGACTAAATTCAGCCAAGTGTAATAAGCGCTTTAGGTAACTTTATGTAGACTAGCTTCCCCCCGTGGTGTTACTCGATATTGCGGTACAACAATGATCGCAATAGCGCATGGTCGCAGGTTCGATTCGATTTCGAATTGAATCTGTAGGGATTCGTACCCCGTTTTAGGAGTGTCGGTAGATTCCATATTTTTTTTAAAAGACGGTAGACGCGAGTTGTCGGGCGAGGAGAATGATAGCGATGGTTTTCCTCACAATCGCTTTGTTATAATCACTTTACGATAATACATAGTGAAATACAGTCACGATAATCAATAATGGTATACAGGTTACAATTTAGGTACGACACTCCACCGAACATGTGATGCTACTGCGAGATTGCGAGATGCTAAACGATAATGCTTGCCCTCCGGCTGCGTTCCATTTTATAACTATCTCCGGCTGCGTTCATTAATAACTACCCACAGTTCTTTAGGGATGGGATCAAAGTCACTGTTACCCGCAACTAATCACATAAAATAATCGACTACCATCAATTATCTTAACGTGTGATTATTATTTTTTTAAGTGGCAATGATTTCCATCCCTATTGTCATCGGTCGCAAGCTCCAATGCTCGGTGTTGCGTCAGTGTCTAACCACCGACACTTGTGTTACCAAATAAAATAAGTGATGCGCCGTCACGGCCATACTGACATTCACACGTCCTCGTGTGATCACTTGTCTTTACAAATCTTGTACTTCTCACCTTAAACCACAGTAGATACAGCTCGTCCATCACTGACATACCTTGAGCACCCTCAAGGCACCCAAGGGCATCATAAACCGAACACAACGACCACGACAAGCATCCCTTCAACCAGCTGTCATCTCAAATGACAACATGGATCGGATAACTAATCAGCGTCGATCAAAGAAGGTACCATAACACTTATGGTCACCTATTTCACAATTTCGTCAGAGGCGTCCCTTCGATCAGCCATCATCAGTTATGATGACATGAACCGGACAACCTCACAGGGTTCAAATAACACACACTGCTCCCATAAGATGATTCGAAACCTCGGCCTCAAAGAGCCAGTTCCTTAAATCATTATACCCGAGCGCAGATAACAAGGTACCATAACACTTATGGTCACCTATTTCACAATATGTCAGAGGCGTCCCTTCGATCAGCCATCATCAGTTATGATGACATGAACCGGACAACCTCCACCACAACCAGCGTTCACAACGCAACAACACACACTGCTCTCATAAGATGATTCGAAACATCGGCCTCAAAGAGCCAGTTCCTTAAATCATTATACACGAGCGCTGATAACAAGGTACCATAACACTTATGGTCACCTATTTCACAATTTCATCAGAGGCGTCCCTTCGATCAGCCATCATCAGTTATGATGACATGAACCGGACAACCTCCACCACAACCAGCGTTCACAACGCAATAACACACACTGCTCAAGTTCCATACGATGATTCGGAACCTCGGCCTCAAAGAGCCAGCTCCCTAACCCCAGATTACTAAGCATCGTAAAATAAGCTTAGTGATCTAGGGTTAAATCATCATACTACTTGAGCGCAAAGCCATATACATACACAAGATACCATAAGACCTCGGCCCTCACATAAGCCAGTCTTATACCATCATACAATTTTTTTTTTTTTTTTTTTTTCGTTTTCTTTTTTTTTATGTTTAGGATTCTATTCTAACGTTCTGAAACCGAGAGGGTTCCTGAACTTGCAGTAATGATACATGAACTACAAATTGACAAGGTATCATCGTCATTATCAGCTGATACCGTCTTCACCTCTTCAACTTATGCCGCCGTCTCGGCCTCCTCCGAGTCATTAATTAAAATGGTAGCTATGTCTACTAAGCCGTCATAGCCCCCAGGTACTGCTCGCAGATTTTCGTGCGCGTATTTATAAGGTCGGCTAGATCCGTTAATGTTTTCAGTTCTTACCCGTAATTTTCTAATACGTTTGTTATAATAAATTGACCACTAAATTTCCCATTTAATTTTGTCTGGTTCCTTTCCCTACTTTCGAAGAAGACAGTCACTATTACAAAATGGCTCCACAGCCGCTTTACCGCTTTACCACGGTTGAGTCTTGTTATCTCTGATGTATTCGCTTTCTTACTATTATCACACAAGAAAATGATCTAAATCCAAACGAGATTTCGGTTTGGAACCGGATGCCAAAAGGCATAGGTCCAGAGAGCGCGCCCCGATTCCAAACATGAGCTCTGTAGGTTTATACCCCGTTACCCAGGACCGTGTACTATTTAAAGCTAACTGCACTTCCAGTAGTTCGTCGCGCCAGGTCTTTTTTTCGGATCGTCCTCTAAGACGTTAAGCAAACAATTTAATTTACGCATTACACATTCTACTTGACCTTTAGCTCTGCTTGTGCCCATAGCAGTAAAAATGAAGCTCTATGGCGTGACAGAACTGTTTAAAGTCTGCACATATGTAACTTCTACCCTGATCAGCAATGATACGCGTTGGTGCACCAAAAAGGCAGACCGCTTTTTTAAACGCTCTTATAGCATTTGCCGCGTTTAGCTATTCGTACTTGGTAAAAAAATCGATTATAACTGAAGAGTACTCTTTACTAAACCACGTTACAATATACAACACCCAGAAACTTTCTGGCTATACTATTGGTCACTAACGAACAAGCAGACCCACTATCAAAAAGAAAAGGAACGAGCTCACCAGATTCTGTGTTCACAGATGTGTGATTGTTATTGAAGCTCCGTTTCCTCCTTTGCGCTACGCACGACGCGACATGCCCAGTCTGTTCGCATACGTAGCAAGTACTCCGAAATTTATCTAAAATCTTCTAAATCTACTTTTTGCAATAGGTTTGTACGTTGTGGTTGCTCACTGCTATTCTCCTCAGGCAGTTGCCCTGCGTATCCCACTCCTGATGTAGGGACTCGATCCCCTGTTTTAGGAGTGTCGGTAGATTCCATATTTTTTTAAAAGACGGTAGACGCGAGTTGTCGGGCGAGGAGAATGATAGCGATGGTTTTCCTCACAGTCGCTATGTTATAATCACTTTACGATAATACATAGTGAAATACAGTCACGATAATCAATAATGGTATACAGGTTACAATTTAGGTACGACACTCCACCGAACATGTGATGCTACTCCGGCTGCGTTCCATTTTATAACTATCTCCGGCTGCGTTCAATTAATAACTACCCACAGTTCTTTAGGGATGGGATCAAAGTCACTGTTACCCGCAACTAATCACATAAAATAATCGACTACCATCAATTATCTTAACGCGTGATTATTATTTTTGAAGTGGCAATGATTTCCATCCCTATTGTCATCGGTCGCAAGCTCCAATGCTCGGTGTTGCGTCAGTGTCTAACTACCGACACTTGTGTTACCAAATAAAATAAGTGATGCGCCGTCAAATCGTTTCAAGCGTTTTAATAATGGGTTTAGCAGTGTAAGTCATGAAGAGAAATGCAGGCCGGCTGACCGGAGTGGAGTAGACAGCATATTTGTCCGATACATCATCATGTCCTTCATTTTATGCGGAGGGAGTTGTTACTTATATATATTTTAGACTCATACAAAAACAATCGCCTGTCACTACGAGCTCACACATAACAATAAAAACAAAACCTTAATTTAATAATTTCACACACACATACACAATTTATGTCATGACAGTGTCAATGCGTAGGTCCATTTGGGCTTAAACTTTGGCAGAGAGAAACGCATGCGTGGAGTAGTACTATTGCACAACAGTGACACCTTACTTTTTTCTTTCTTACACGTGTAAGTACCAACCTTTTAGATTTAAAAACAAAAGCTTTGGAAATAAATAAATAAAGAAAATAAATGAAACAACCTTTTTAATACTTAAAGTAATTTTCGTAAATAATCGTAATTTATTTATGTCTACAAAACTAGCCTGACATCAAAATAAGAAATAACGAAAATAATTTTTATTTTAGAAATCATTTAAATAAGTGGTAATATTAAGCAGATACGTATATATAAAAATTTAAATTTAAAAAATAGTTTAATTTTATTTATAACATTTATGGACCTAAAAAACGAACTACTAATTAGGATATAGCAGGCTCTTTATTATTTCTTTTTTCAAATATGATTTAGAACTAGATGACACATGCGACAGAATGACATGCTCTTTTTTTTTAAATGATATGACATGTCACGTGACAACATTTATTTTTTCCGTGTTTTTTGTCTGCTAGTCTATGATTATAAAATATAAAAGAAACGGTTAATTTCGATTACGATTATTATAAAACATAAAACTTAAACTACCTAACTTAAAACTCATTCAGAATATAAACGATTAAATGATACGTTTTAAAATTATTTATCTCTTAGCTCAAATGCTATCACAAATCTATTTCTTTTACATATTTGATTTATGTATAAATCAGTACGAAAATGATAAGATTTACAGTTCATCCTTAATGGAATTGCGATAATTTTCATTCTCGTTGAAGCCTAGGCCGTCCCAGAAAGATTTCAAACCGAAGTCAGAGGATGATTTCATCTCAAAGTAATTTGGCGATAAAATATCCAGGTAGTCAATCTCGGGCGCACCTGGCCTTACTGGGAGCCATTCTGGGCCTCCTTGGGTAAGTTTTGGAATGCTGTAAAGGGAAAAACCACTTATAAATATAAAAATATCCAAGTTTGTGAGTCTTGATTGTCCTGGACACATAGTCGCAAGTCGCACACTTGACACTCAAGTTAAAGGTCTATGAATTTTTGTCGTGACAGGGATGTAAACAAGAGGATACAACTCCGGTCGGTATATCACAAGTCGTCACAAACATAAAAGTCGTCACAAAGATATCAGGATAAAATTAATCTCACAGAATTGTACACTTTTTAAATTACCTAATGTTATCGAATTATTCATTCTTTTAGGGTTGGTGCTACATGTAACATTGTAAAATAGTTTTAATATGATTTCTCTTGGGCATGTAATCGTTCTCGAACGGAGGAAGAAGGTAAATTCAGATAAGGAAAACAGACTCCGTTTTTATTTAAGGACGGGTGGCCAGGGCCTCAGACATCGAGGTGGTGGGAGGGAGAACATTTTGGGGAGAGGCAACTTCTTACATACGTAGTATGACGTAAAATCACAATTTCTATATTTAATAAGCATGTTTTAATGTCAAGTCAAAGTGTTTGAGGATATATTAAATGTTTTTCTCCTTATTCTTCATACAGTGTTATATGTATTATATTTTCAAATTGCGGCAGTAAGTTTTAGTGGACCTGAAGCCCTGAGTGTAGGGTAAGGCTGTACTTGACTCCTAGACTGTCAACTACTGTACTTATTTTTTGTTAAACAAAACAAACAAATTATTTATTCCATCTCAAAGTCTCATTCAGCTGTTTTCTATTCTTTTATGGTAAAAGGGGAGATGGGCAAACTAATAGACTTATAAGTCAGTAAGTAACAATCACCGGTCATGAATAGCTACAACTTAAAAGTCATAAGTGGGTTGTCGTTCTAAAGTACCTTCCTAGAATTAGAGTTAATTAGATTCTGGCAACCCCACCCGCTCGATGAAAATCAACGAAATCACTTTTATTTTTTAAAGACAACTCCCGCACTATGAATAATTCCTGTGTCGCGGGGGACTTTATAAACATACATGAAACGGACACAAATAAAACCCTGACTTAGAACAACAATTTGTGGATCACATAAAGTGTTATTCCATGTGGGATTTGACTTTGACTTACTGCGCTCTCGATTACCATGCCAGTATGCAATCGTGGTAGTATACCGATCGAAAGTATTTCACATAAGCCAAAGCATGGCTTTCTTACGATAATAATGTTTATTTAATACATTAATACGTTACCCGGTTGTGGAGAAGCTGTACACCATGTTTATGAGTTCATCGACCATGGCTGCGTGTTCTGCACTCTTAACCTGCACTCCAGGGAACTTGAACATAGTTATTACATCGTCACCGTGACTCACACCTAGAACAAAATATTAAATATTATTAGAGATCCCTACTCTATTACACCCATCCCTACTTTATTACACGCGTCCCTACATCCCTACTTTACTAACGGACTGTGCAACGCCATCTATAAATACAGTATACACGATACTTTGCACAATGCGCCCTCTTTTGCTTTTCGGGCATCGCGCGGTAAGGTCGGGTCTTGAAAGCGTGTCTTGATAGATCGTGCACACGTGTGTCCGCCATATTTTAGCCGGGTCATTGTATTTCGTTATGCATCTTACTTCTTTTATCGCTTTACGGTCCATTATTGTATATTTGTGAATTGTCTGTTATCTTTCTTTCGAATATAAAACCGTTTGTTATTAACTGTTAAGTTTTTGATTGTAATTAGAACATTATAGAATTGAGGTTAGACCACCGCCCATGTGTTTATCTTTTATTTAATCTGAACTCTCCGGGATTACCTAATATCAGAAGAGAGATATCTTCTTTTTACCCTAATAATATATTAAATGCTGTTGAAAAAGTATTTAAAGTAAATAGTCCTTCAGTAATGGGTAATTTAATATCTACCATTTTTATAAAAACATTCTAATCTTCTGCAAGACTTTGTGTTGAAACAGTGGACAGCTATTTTTTTAGCCACAAACAGAAAACAGAAAATTCGTTATGTATTGTAATACCTATTACTCATTTATGTAAGCGTCCTGTCGACAAAGGATTCCTCCGGATTCAGCGTCGATCGCACTTCTAACATATATTTCTCTTTTCTGTGGCCACAAACTTCAGCAATTTAATATAACGATATACTACTTTACCTTATATACATACGTATATAAACACGTATATATACTTGTCTATGTATTTACATGTATGGTGTATCTATAACGGAGTGAGCAGAGACGTTTCAAACGGCAACTTTGTGGATATGAAAATTCTAATCCAACCAATGGTCACGTTTTATAAGGAAACACTTACCGTAGTTAACTTCACTTTGGCTCATTAGGTCCGACATACTGTATGATCCTCGGTAAGCGTATCTGTAGACATAAGTTGGTTGGCCAGACTTAGCTGCGTGCATTTGCGCCAATTTGCCAACGTCAGTAACAAACAGGCGGTCGCCGAGAGCCTGTAAACGTATACTTAAGTGTTAAATGCATATAAACATAATACATTACGTCAGTACACGTCAGTAGGGTATCGAATGTTTAACAAATGCGGGTAGCAACGCAAGGCGAAGCTAGTCTAAAATAAAAGTAACCTAAGTTACTTCTTATATTATTAGCTATCTGCCAGTGAAAGTCTCGTTAACATAGGTACAGTCGTTCCAATTATTATTTTTTAGCCGTTTTTTCATTAGCCGGAACAAACAGATAGACAAACAAAACATTTAAAATTACTTTTTTTGATATATGTACCGTTTAACCTTTCATAGGTAATATATGCATTTAATGAAATGCTGTTACTTCGAAATTACAAACAGACACTTAAATTTTATTTATTTGTATAGACAATTATTAAGGAATGTCTTTTAAACCTAAAACATACCTGGACTAACTGTGGGAAGTTATCTTGACTAACTGCCTGGCCTCCAAGATAATATTGCTTGATAGCCAGCGCGACATCCGCGCGACGGGTGATGGGAAGTGTGTCATTGAATTCAAAGATATTGGCAACCAGCTCGTCCCAGTTTGCTTCCAAGTCCTGTAGAATAGTTGGATCTGTCTGATATACTGAAACGAGAAGTATTTAACATTAAATACATATAATTCAGGTCTTTTAATTCTATATATTTTTATGTCGTGAGATACAATCATACAATTCTATTTTCCCTGAGCCTTTTTATAAACTAGGTAAATTTGGTCTATATATATAATACGACAAAGCTGATCATATTTTTTTACGAGACTGCTATCAGACCTGTCGCCTGCGGTGTTCCCGGACCAATACGACCTTCAAACCTTCAAGAAAAGAGCGTACTCCTTCCTAAAAAGCCGGTAATGCCTCTGGTGTTGTGGGTGTAATCGCTTATTATCAGGCGATATGTCTGCTCGTTTGCCCCCTACATAATAATAATAAAAAAAGACCTGCACCACCCAAAAACTAGGTGATTGTGTAGTGTCCGTATATATATATATATATATATATACTATAGTATATTTATGAGCAGATAGCGGGGTGTAATTGTAACCAACATCAGTTTGAAATAAACCTTATCACAGAACAGCTGTTGTGTCATTGAGTGCTTCCTCATAGTCGAACATTACATTTTGTAACGAGTTAAATAAGTGTGAAGTAGGATTTTAGAATAAGTAGACGGGATAACAAAACCTTGTAATTAAAATTTGATTTGATTTGATAACGTTATTTTAAAACTATTGTAGAACTACTTAGGGCTCCAAGTGCCCATAACAACGATGTTTGTTTGTAATCAGAGCAGATGATTTTTATTATGTTTTTGCTGCCAAAATGACACTGCTCTGCCTGATGGAAAGCATGATCCAAGAGTGATGGTTACTATCCTCAATGCGAATAAGGACAATGCAGTGGCGACCCAAACTTTAGCGGACTAATGAGATGCCTTTCACGCCCCGCTTAAAGGACCCGGGCCCATAGCTGAGTTACTCTGAAGCGGTAACACCCAAGGCCGGCAAGGGTTGTCCTGTAGAGGAAACGAGAAAAGGGGACCAATCGGATGTGCTCATCAGAACACTCAAAGGATTGAACGTGCTCTCCGAGGCATGAACATACCAGCTGCAGGATACAATCCCTCCTCGGAAGTAACTGAAGCGATCAGAGGAGCATTCATCATGTTTCCATTTTTCGTGGCGTGGTATGGGTAATATTGAAGGAATGGTTCACGTACTCCCCACGCTTCGACAACGGGAGTGAATGGTGTAAACAAGTGTACTTTCCAGTCCTGGGGAATTAAAAACACCTAATTAAATTTATGATCTATCAACTATAGTTATACCAGTCTACATTGATAAATTCAAAGACAATAATTAATTAGCGTTTCATGATAGTACAGAATTATTTTTCCGAAGCAAATCTAAGAATATGTACCAGTTAAGTTTCTTTCATGTCAAAGTGCGAAGACCATATGGTTTTTGAAAGAAGCCTGGTCGCTTGTTGGTAGTGTCATCATTATCTCTAGTCTATTTTCCTTATGTGAATGTAATGTGATAATCTATCTATTAAAATAAAAATGAATCCCAGAGATGTATGTACGCGCATAACTTCCAATCGACTGCACTAATTTGGATACTTCTTTAATCTATATGTTCATTATTGTTAGGACAAGATATGTATGAAAGAATGTCAAAAGTTAACGGATTATTTTTTTTCCACGACATCATGAAAAGCTGAGACAACTAAAAACAAGTTTTTTAGAAATTTCGATAATATTTACGAAAGAAAAATATGGTGATACGAAGTTCGTCGGGTCAGCTAGCTTTTATTAATTTTAAATTAACAAACACCATGTGTACCACTTTGCGTATTTATCTTTAACTTTAAATGTTATTTAATAAAAAGCCCAGAGTTTTTTAAATAATAGGTGATCGAAGCAAAATAAAGAACGAAAATTTAACTGACATAGATTCATTATATATAACCTAGGAACTTCTAAACTAACGTTAACTTATATTTTTACACATTTAAATACCCTAGTGGTCGAAATTCGATAGTAATTCTCTTTTTTATTTATTTTTTACTTTCTGCATTCCTCCTCCGTATAAATTTACGAGGATTTAAGGAGGAATTTAAGAGGTGTACAAAGTTTTTGTTCTACGTAATATAATATAGATTTACAAAATACAGTAATACCCCGAACTTACGCGATAGGTGGGTCCGAGCGATTGCCGTGTAAGTCGAATTCGCGTAAGTCGGGGTTCAACTTTGCATATAAATACATATAAAGTATGTTTAATCGGGACCAGAGTTTCAAGAAAACAATAATTTAGAAGAAAAATGTTTAATAAAGAGTAAGATAATAAAACAATTTACATTGTTATGAATAAAGTAACCTAAACCGAAGTTATTTTGATGTCGAAGGCTTCATAAATTCTAACAATGTTGCTTGACGAGTTAAGTTTTTCTTCTTCTCATGCAAAATTTCCTAGTTGCATACCAGTAATTTTTTTATTCCCCGTTTTGTAGTAGAAACGCGTTCTTCATTAGAATCTATTTTTTCTAAAATTTGTAACCCCTTTTTGTTTGCAATTGTCATTTGATTTACCGATTCAACTGGGTCTAGCGAATCAGTTTGTTCAATCTCTTGCTCATGCTTACGCATTTCTATAACCTCATCAATTGTTAGCTCTTGATTGTGTGAATCTAGCAATTCTTGAACGTCATCATGATCGACCTCTAAATTTAATTGTTGGGCGATATCGACCACTTCTTTTATTATGCTATCGATTTTTCGCAAACTGAACACTGAGAGGGCGGAGCGAGAGAGCCGATGCGCGCGGCAATCGAAATGAAAAACCGCGTATCTCCGAATTCGCGTAAAACGGGGTAGCGTAAGTCGGGGTATTACTGTATACATTAACTAGCTGACCCACGCGACCTCGTTTGCGTCTTATATTGCCTGTAGCGTAAAAATTTCCCCGTTTTTGAAACAGTCTTCATTGGTGCTCCGCTCCTATTAGTAGTAGCGTGATGCGTGAGCCGACCTCGCGTCTGAGCCGCGCGGGTACCTTACTCATAGATCTAAACTCCCCTCCTCCCCTCATAAGTAACGGGCCGTGGAGCAGAAATCGTAATATTTTAATTTTGCCATAACTTCGAAACCAAACGTCTGATTTTTATCATTCAAAGACCAAATATTATCTACATAAACTGCAGTTAGTGATGAAATAATTTATTTTGATAAGGATTGATAGCATGAGTAAAATAAACGCGTTTAAATGTAGTCCAAACAAAATTCAAGATTTTTAAATAAAAAAATGGTTGTTGTGCCTCACTCGACATAGATAGGTATAGTGTGTCGCGGACTTTTTTGTAGATATTTATAAGATCTACGATTAATTAGAACATTTTATGGTTCTATCTTTTACCGTTTAGGCAGCGTACGCAAAATACGTAACTTTTCTGGTTGATTTTTTACACTTTGTGTCCGAAAAACCCAAAAATCTGACGGAACCCTATTTTTTCCAGAATAAAATATAGCCTATGTTACTCGTGGGTAATGTAGCTTTCGAATGGTGAAAGAATTTTTTAAATCGGTCCTGTAGTTTTTGAGCCTATTCATTACAAACATACAAACAAAGTTTTCCTCTTTATAATATTAGTGTAGATAAAATATAGATTAATAAAATATAGATCAAAATAATACATATTTTTTGGAAATCTTAGTCTCAACCATAATAAAACCAATGTGAAGCCCAGATTACCTTCATCACATCCTTTTCTGGCGTGACTTGAGCTTTTGCTACAAACGGAATTAAAGAAAGCGATAGGTTGTCGTTGTAATAAAATTATATACGAAGGAAATGGCTCCACAAGCGACCATTTGCGGTTAGTAACGCTATAACGTAACAATTTATTTCAGTGCGCCACGCAATTTGAACTTAATTAGTTTTCTGCTATTATTGTTTATTGAATGAATATCTCATAGCGTTTAGTGTTACTTATTGTACCTTACCTTAGCTAAGATGCAAGTGTTGATGATTTTCTTTCCACAATAGCTGATATATTTGAAGACGTGACTTAGCATTAAGATTATGTTGTGGCGACTTCCACATATAACTCAACAATAACCTACTACAGCGCCATCTGCCGAAGATACACTGAACTACGAAGTAACGCACTACACGGAGTAACTACAAATCCTGAATTGCGCAATAAATAGTTCTCGCGCCGATTATCATATATACAACATCCCAACATCAACTGTTGGGCATTAGCTCGCCAGGCATGATCACCTCGCCTGGTCGGAGGATCCTCCCTTTGCGTTGAAGAGACATGAAACTCGATCCCTCACAATGTCATTCATGAGAATTTATGAACATTTGTTACTTTTCTAATAACGTTTGCGTATTTGAAATGTAATTTGGGCTAGGGTACAGCATATCTAACATAGAGTTTCATTTCTGGTATTTAATGATTAAACAGAAAGCTTGAAAAAAGTAATAGTTAAAGAGATACATACAAACATATCTACTTGAGCATTGACAATGACTTCCCCAGGGCGGTATTTGAGGCACTCCAAGATTTCCTTACTCGAGCTTGTCGGACAGCCCACAATGGTAGCGAGGGTCTTCGCTTTCTCTGCTGGTTTGATGGAGTGTGTCCAGGAAGCAAACGCTGAACCGCTGAAGGCTATACCTCTTGCAAATGTTCCTGGAAAATAGATTTTTTATATCATTTCTAAGATTTAAACATGTTTTTAACCGGTTCTTTTTATACATTGTGGCCTTGTCAGACACCGATTGGTAACATATTTGCAAAACTAGTTCTATATATTTGAACATGGGACATACCTAGGTTGTGCCGAAAATTGATAGTCACTTAATAAATACAATCTCTTCTTTCATAAAACTATTTTGGATTGACGGCTAATTTCAACACAAACCTCCTTTGTGAAAATCACTGGCCACCTATATATATATTTTTTAATACGTTTAAAGATTATCTGTCACTCTTCTTTTGTCTGCAACAATGGACGTCTCGCGGGAAGCTTTACGATGATTTTCTATGATTATAAACGAGGCCTAAACGTCATGGAATCTCATGAAAATTTACAAGCTGCTTTTGGGAGTCTGCTCTTGCGTTAGCAACAATTACTAATTGGTTTCGTGAATTTAAAGTCATGAAAACGTCATCAGGATAGAGTGGCTATTGCGAGAGAATAGACACATTACACATCAAGAGATACAGGCTAAACTAAACATTGGATCACAGGCGGTTTCCACCATCCTGCTTGAACACCTTAGAGTTAGGAAGCTTGCTTTGCGATGCCGTCGTGTTGATTAGTTTAAATTTATGTTAGGAATGTTTGAAGGCGGAACTACGGGCCTACATTCTTACAATTGACGAATCATGGATATATGGCTACGTTCCTCTCCCAAAGCAGTAACCCACGAAAAGGTTGTTTGAAGAGGACGATTTGCCCACAAATGTTGTTTGCGGTCGGAGCGTTAATAAAAAAACGATAGCGGTTTTTTTGGACACAGTAGACCAGTAGCAGTAATTCCGCTAGAAGACCGTAGAATAGACACTAGTGAGTGGATAGCGAAATTTGTCTGCCTCAAGCTTCCAGGAAGTTGGATAGCGAGCGAATAAGGATGCATGGTTGGCTTGACCGAAGTGATAC
The DNA here is from genome assembly GCA_916048165.1 of Spilarctia lutea. Taxonomy (NCBI): domain Eukaryota; kingdom Metazoa; phylum Arthropoda; class Insecta; order Lepidoptera; family Erebidae; genus Spilarctia; species Spilarctia lutea. The sequence goes on from OU696480.1 coordinate 3,339,297, forward strand.
CACGGCCATGTGCGAGAAGAGGAGTTGTGGTTTCAATATATGTAATATTATAACATAAATAGATATTACATATAAATAAGATAAAAAAATGCTGTTCTTTCTCTATGTTTAGCAACAGCTAGAGTTTTCTTTGTGTATTATTTAAGTCTGTTTATAATCAACTCTCCTGGAGTAATGTTTATCACCAAGAATGCAGTTAAAATATACCTAATTAAGCATATGCTTACTTGTTTATTAGAGTTCTTACATGTTTATTATTGTATAACAAGTGAACGAACTCGAAACAAAGGAGTTGATATGATGTGGCCTGGAAAAGCTCGTTTCTAGAGATAATTACGTACAAACAAGACTATTTGTAAGCTCTAGATAAAACAGTAATAAACGTGTGCATATCTTGAGTAAAGATAACTAAGTTTCTCTAAGCGAGTACAACTAATAAGTCATATCATATCAAGAGCTTTTCAAAGTCCACTGTTGGTAATAGGCCTCTCCTTAGCGAGGAGTTCTTGACCTATTATACCACGCTGACAAATTAACAAAGGGATATTTCAAGTTCTCTTGTTTAGTTTACGACAGCCACGGGATCAATACGGGTGGTGGCACCCGGATTTTTAATCCATCACCACATGGGGAAACGAGTAGAAGAGTACTGAGTGGTCCACACACATATATATATATATATGCACATATATAAACACGGTAAATGATCTGGATTAATAGATGAAGGGACCGCGTCGGTGTCGGAATAGCGCCTGACACTGTCGGATAAGAAACTAAATTGGTCATCTATGAAATACGACATACACGCTACATTCTTAACATTCCTTGAAGAAGAACTCGGGTATTGTAACGGTTTTTAGGCATACAAAGAAAAAATAAGTAAAATTAGAAAAGAAAAAGCATTAAAAATAACAACCCAAGGGAGCAAATAATTCAACACGCTACGTAGGTACATAAGATAGATATTTTTTTTCATTTTGGTCGGCTTTTTATTTTATGTGGTACAAATAAAAATAAAATCGAAAAAAATTCAAATAAAGTAATTGTTAAAACGTCCGTCCAACAATTTTTTACACAAATTTTCACAGGCAAGCGGACGCTTCGGGAATTCCGATACCCAGTGGAAATCCGTTAAATTCGCTAGCTAAACTCTGATATAGTATACCATAAAGCTATAACACGATTTTGCGTGTTAAGGATTAAATATAAGAGATTTTTTTATAATTTATTATTCAATTAACATACTATAAACATTTCAATACAGTTTAATAACAAACATAAAAATAACAGAATTAACTCGAACAATACATAATTAAAGGGAAAAGACAGCACAATCACTTAGAGGTCGCCGTCAAACCCATCCCTGATCGCCTCCGGTGGAAATGTGCCCATTAAGCTAGCAGCATTGCCGCGTTGTATGGCAATGGCCAGTCTCTGCACCAGGAACGATGCACCAGGAATTATGACTAATTGTTATTAATTTATTTATTTTGTAATCCTAGTTTAAAAACGAAACTGTTTTTTCTAACTACAGTCCATGTTTTATTATTAATAGTTAAGGTTTATGTTATGTGTGTAATTCAGGTTTTTTCTCTGGGTATGATTTTTGTAATCTTATTGCTTGAGATCTAATCCAATCGAAACTTTGAGTACATTGTAAGAAAGAAGGTCAATAACCTGGAACAGCTTTTGATAACGGGGAAGATGGAAGGAAAAAGACGGATCAGGTATCCGACCAACTAAACAAACCCATCAGCGCTGCACTAACCGAAGCGGCTGATTGCGATAGATGGAGTATAGTAGACCAGCTACTTCAGAGGGTCGATCCTCAGCAATGAGGAAACCATTAAGAAAAAGAAGAACAAGAAACAGATTTCATGTACCAGAGTACATTTTAGTCTTTTTTTTTATTGAATAGGGGGCAAACGAGCAGACGTATCGCCTTATGGTAAGCGACTACCGCCGCCAATGGACACCTGCAACTCCAGAGGCATCACTCACTTGGCCTAAAGTATCCTCACTCACTCGGTGAAACACAGCACAAGCGCTATTTCACACCGGTTTTCTGTGAGGCCGTGGTATCATTCCGGTCGAGCCCATGCATTCCGAAGCGTGGCTCTCCCACGGTAAAGTCTGCTATTTAAATTGAAATAAAAATATAAGTTTTCTCATACCTCTGGACAAAGGTGATAAGTAATGGTAGTGCACACTGGCACCACCTGCCGAGGCGCCCGTGAGTGTGATGCTGTCAGGATTACCACCGAACATCATGATGTTGTTCTTGATCCATTGAAGCGCAAACGACTGGTCTTTCAACCCGTTGTTACCAGGTATAACATCGTCACCTGTACTCAGGAACCCTGAACAGATAAATGAATAAAAAATACTTTAGTACATAACTGAAATAGTAAACGTGTTAGAACTCTTCTTCTTTCGTCAATTTCCGTCAATTTTACCTGAATACCAGTCTTGCCACGGAAGAACTGGCATCGGACCTCCGGAACTCTGAGAGCAAACTGAATTCGTAATTGAACTAATTGATATATGAAAAGGACGAAACAAGTTTCAAGTACGTAAATACAAATACTTCACCTTGAACTTAAAAGTCAAAGTTTAAAGTTAGTGTTAAAACTTAGGCTGTGTTTAAATGAAAGCATCTTTTGAATTAAAACAAGCACCTTACTGTGGATGACTTGAACAAATATGTACTTGCTAGCAACATTGACATTATCTAAGTCAGTATATCATTTTGTACATAATTATAATGTAAGAATATTCTATGCTAGCATTCTGTCCCTACTTATGTCATTTGGAAAATAACATTTGGAACGTTTTAATATAATTCCTTTTATTCAAATGTCCAATTATACACCTGCTATATATAAATTTCATCTTTCATATTATAAAAGACAACTCTCCCACTAGGAATAATTCCTGTGTCGCGGAGGACTTTACAAACATACATGAAACGGACACAAAGAACATCCTGACTTAGAACAACAATTTGTGGATCACACAAAGTGTTGTCCCATGTGGGATTTGAACCCACAACACTTGGCGAAGTAGGGAACGGCGAGGCGACCGCTTAACCACTAGGCCAAACATGCAGTCATGTGGACTTTGGATTACCCAAATGTCTCAATATGCATAAGAGTGTATAATAAAATTCTCGATTGTCTCTGGGAATTATCAACGTATCCTTTTAGGAACCGTCTAAAGAGATGGCTTCTGGAAAAATCATATTATTCACACGGATTTTGAATTGAAAATGAGAATACAGTTTGAATTGTGTAATATTTTATTGACTTACCATAAATTTTATTATGACTATTTTGCAATGCAATATTTAAAATGACTTTTTTGACAATTTATATTTTTTTGATTACTATGTAGGTATGTAATTAATATAATTTCAAATAAACCCATTCTCACATACCACCAGTGGCTAAATAGACGGTCTCTAAAGTTCACACTGTAAAAGTACTCTATTTATGTGAAATAATCATTTTTTTCATTTCAAAGGTTGACCAGAAGAAAATTCCGAAAAAATTATAAAATAAAAATACGTGACTTTGCTTGCGTTTCACATTTTAGTCAATATGAATATATTACATCTCTGCAGCAGTCCCTTTCTCTGTATACCAATTTTCAACATAACAGAATTTCATCAGTGTTGGCTGAGCGTTGTACACAAAAGAGTAACAAACATCAAAACATCAGTCCATCTTACCAAGGGGTCCAACCCTGTAGTTGAAGGTAACCACTACCATATCCCAGTCCATGATGTTAACGGCATCATAGATGCTTCCTGTACCATACATGAAGGCGCCTCCGTGAATAAAGACCATGACCGGCAACATAGCTCCTGGCTGCAGCCTTGGAGTGTGAATGTTCAGAAACAAACAATTCTCGCTACCTGTTTCACAAATTGCTCAAATAAATATGTATTTTCACAAACGTAAATGAAAGGTTTCTCTAATGTAATTAGTTTTGCCGAGAGTATTTGAGTTAGGTAATTAAATCAGTGTAATAAATTTATTTCAGATATTAACGAGTTTGATTATATTATCATTATATCAGGCGCTGATTCTACTGCTCCAGTTTTACAAGTAACTATTACGTATCCTTCTTTGAAACTTTTAATAGGACTATCGTTTTCATTGAATAAGTGAAAAAAAAAATGGTTACGATTAACGGGATCTGTTCCTAAGAATAAGGTTGAATTTGCCACGAAAATATCAATAATAAAGATGGTTAAACTTAGATATCTGCCATCTCCGTAATTAATATTTATTTCATCAGGTTTTGCCTTTCATAATGTTATACGCGGTCACTGTCGAGAGCAAATTGATGTTATTTTTTTTTTTTACCTTTTGAAACCACCACGGGCCGTCAGCCCGCCGGGGTTTGCGCGGGGCGGTGTGTCGGAATCGAACCGACTAAAACCACACGATGTGCCACTCTGCACCTGAGAAGGGAGGGGTCCGGGAACTGCAGTTATTAACACGACCGGACCCCTCCCAGCGCCTGCCCGCACTGAAGCAGGCACCGTCTGCTGGTATACTATCTCAATTTAGGCGACGCACGGCACACGCGTACATGCTCAAACCTCATAACCAATTTTATGATAATTGATTTAAGAAGGTAAGTGTACAGAAATTGTTACCATCAAGCTTCTTTTCGAAAGGATCATATTGCAAGCAAGCAGGTAGAGGTTTCGTGGCGTCCCACACTCCTGTCCACGGTTTTAACTGTTGGGGTTCCTGGGAACAAAAAGGAATAAATAAAATAAATAAACATTTCGACCATCTAACACACAACGTCATCTAGTCCCAAGCTAAGCAGAGCTTGTGTTATGGGTATTAGACAACTGATATAAATATTTATATTCTTTTTTTTTGTAAATACATACATATTATATAAAGGAAACACCCAAACTCCGAAACAAATATTTGCAGATCATACAAACATTTGGTCCGACCCGGGTATCGAACCCCAGACCTCAAGCATAGCAGTCGCATACACTACCACTACGCCACCGAGGCAGTCAATTGTTTCTTTTTTACCTGACTACGGTGCATTCAAAACGAAGGGAAATATTTTTGGGAGTCTTTGTACGTTCTACCGTAGCGTCTAAACTACTTAACCGATTTCAATGACTGAAGTATCAATAGGTTCGTAACATTAGTCCGAGTGACAGGTTATATAAAATCCAAGAGTTTTTACGCACTCGGGTTTTAGAATTTGAAATTTTTCTTTTCATCATTAAACCATTTCAACCAGTTATCGAGCTTATCAATAACAATGGAATATAAATTATTTACATTGAGTAAATAATTGACTTTTCATTAATTTAAATATCCATTGATATACAATAAGAATGGAAATTGAATTTCCGCTAGATAAATACGCATTAACATTCGTTTCTAATCAACGACGAGTTTCTTTAATTTTGTTACATAACATTATTTAAGAGCATATAGTACATAAAACTTCTTTAAAATAAACAATAGGGTAACATACATAGTAGGTGAATTTTTTTTAAGACTTTCACACGACATTTTTTAATGCAAAGCAATATTTTAAGCAATCAAATTGTCCCAATTTATGTTCATTAAATAGACAGGGCCGCTAGACTTAACGTCATCAAATCTTCTGAAATTAATAACAGATACGCCCTAGAGAGAGTGGTGTCAATACTGTCAATTGATTCGACTTAGTCGTGAGAGTGACACTGGGTACATCAAAATTAAAAAAAAAACAATAAGAAATTACATGTCGGGTTTTTTTTTAAATAATTCATTACTTTGCTGACTTTTTCTGATGGGACACTAATGGGATGAATAAGGGTGGTGAACCTCTGTCTTCTAACTTGTAATATAACTATGATATTACTAGCTGAACCCCGCGGTGCTACCCGCGGTATGATGATAACTGCGGGCAACGCCGCGAGGCGAAGCTATATCTTTATAAATAGTAGCCTATGTGTTATTCTGATGTATAAGCTATATTGTGGTAAAGTTTCATTCAAATCCATTCAGTAGTTTTTACGTGAAAGAGTAACAAACATCCATACATACATACATCCATACTTACAAACTTTCGCCTTTATAATAGTAGTAGGATATGTATTCACAAATACATATGTATGTTTATAGGCAGTGTGTTACCAATATATACTCGTTTTCTCTGCCTGGTTTGGGATTAGGCGACCGAGTGTAACATGTGTAAGGTTATTAATTACAATTGTAAATAAATCGAAAATTAATAGACTTGAAAATAAACTACAGGTTGTGGACAAAACATTTAATTAGCGTCTAAATTACGAGTATGTTCTGTACGCCCGTTGAAACCCAATGCAATCAATTACACATCAGGGAACAATATGTGCAGCATTCATCACTCGGAGTCCAATGATACATGAAACGTATCTGACCATACAAATTCGAACAATAGTTATTTAATTCGTCTCCCTATCTAATTTCTGAAATTTTGTTCGAATAAAGTTCGAATCAAAAAAGTTCTCAATGTTACAACATTTTTTTTTCGTTTGTTACCTCAAATTCTACGATTTATCAACCGAATTGGGAAAACATTTTTTTTATATCTGGGAGGGTATACTTTGTGTAGGTAAACCTATTCAAAAAACCACTTCCACAACGGGGTAGTCCCCAGATACAGAATAATAATTTGTGGATCACTCAAAGCATTGTGTCCTGAGGCCAATCTGCAGTTTGACCTCAAAACATCGCAGCAGAAAGCGAATAGGTATTCTCTTAAACTACTACGCTATCCGTGCACTCAGTGCTGTGAATGTAAATGTAAAAAAAATATCCATTCCCCCCCACTCTAAGGGAAATTAAGGAATAAACGAAATGTTAAGTACATCAAGAAATGGGCACATTAAAGTTGAAGATACTATTTTAAAAAGTTAATTTTCATAATTATTTTCTTATTTCTTCTCATTTTGGTAAAGACGTAAGTGGATTATACTCGTAACTTTCAACTCCTTCAATTTATTTAGGATTAATTTTCTTGTTTGTCTTAGGGACTAGGGGTTGACTTTCAGAGATTTATTATTAAGCAAAAAAATATTTATTACACTATGGCGACTTCCACATACAGCGCAACAGCGACATACTATAGCACCATCTACCGCAGACACACTGAACTACGCAGCAATGTACAACACTAATAAACTACCAATCCTGAATCGCGCAGTAGAAGTTCTCGTGCCGATTATCATATATACAACATCCCAACATCAAGTGTTGGGCAGTGGCTCGCCAGGCATGATCACCTTGGTTGGAGAGACATGACACTCGTTCCTCCACAGTGGACACCCCGACGTGATTGGAAGAAGCTTCAAGGAAGCAGTTCAGCGCCATCATCATATTCACTCCCACAGCCAGTCTTAGCCAGCCAGCAACCTCAGTCTTAACAGGGATACACCACACGCAGGAAGCAACCGCTCCAGGCTGGTTACCTCTACGGCCTCATCAGGGTCAAGGACAGACACGACGGAGCACAGACAGCTGACTCAACAATATATTTGTTTCTTCTTCGAAAGTAACTCTGACTGTCTGTTAAGCTTTCACGGCTAAACCGCTGCACGTATTTCATTAAACTTTATTATTATTAGATATTTTTGAGGAAGCAAAATCCGTTTTTTTTACTACTCTTTAACGCGATAAGTGACAACCACGCGACAGAACCTTGGGCAATACCCCTGATTACATTATTCACCGTTCATAGATAATATTATTAAATATTATAGAACTTAACAAGTTCTTATTATTATAAGAACTTATTTTAGCGAAGGCCTTCAATGAAACGTTCATATTTTCTTTCCGTGTACCCTGTACGCTATATATTTACGCAATCCTTTCATTTAATTTAATTTATGAAAACGGAGACTCGAACTGTAGCTAGCATAGACGTATTAATTATTTAATTAAATAAGTAAACTCAAATAAAACGTTTCTGTGCGAGTTAAATCTTTTGTATGAATGAAATATTCTCGAACCATTTTTAATCCAATTAATTTTGTTTTCAGTTGTAATTTGAGATAGTTATCTATAAATAAATTGACAATTGTCCTTCTTCTTTTTTTATGAAATAGCAAATGAGCAGACGTATCGTAACACTAAAGGCGTCACAAATGCGTTGCCGGCCTTTGTAGGATGGGCGGAGGGATTGGGGTATGACCTCCGGTATCCGCACTGTTTTACAGCGGCGCTGTTTTTTCTGTGTGGTATTACTCCGCTCGAGCCGGCCCACGCATGCCGAAGCGTGGCTTCGTTTTTTTTGTAGTTTGAAACTTTTTTATATTCCGTGTGGTCCCGGATAATACAAAGCCGCCTCTATTCATCAAGTGGGTATCGTAAGAGGTATCTAAGAGAGCAAACTACGTTAAACTACATCACTTCCGAAACGAATCCCCACGGCCAAAACGTCCTTTCTAAAAAAATGTTTATGTCCAGTAAGGGATTGCTAAAGGTTGTTGATGATGATAACCTACAATTATTTCCGTTAAAAGTCTCTCTCGCCGTAAATATCTGACTTTGTGACGTCGGTAAAGCCAAGACAGTACATCTACTGCTCAGGAAGTATTCACCTGTATAATAAATTAACCTCATTGGTTTAGCGGTTGACGTATACGACTGCCAATCAAGAGGTCTCGGGTTTGAAACCCGTCAAATGGGTCAAAAGGGTTTTTGAGTTTTTCAGATTATAGAAATAATTAATAACAGCTCGGTGTTTGGAAGTTGGGATCTGTACCCCCGTGCCTCGGAGAGCGCGTAAAGCTGTCGACCCTGCGCCGGATCTTTCCCCGGTCGTGTCGGTTAACTGTCCCGTCGGAGTTTGAGAGTGCACCTGTGTTTGCGCACATACATGTGCACTATAATATGTCCTGCGTAGTTGGCTGGTCTCTACTGAAACTAGCCGCTGTGACCGTAATCGGCCTGGACAACATCACATAAACCTTAAGAAACATTGAAACAATTTTAGTTGAAATATTTCTCGTAATTAACAATTTTCTTTGCACGATTTCAACTGTACATATGTATTTTATAAGTACTGAAAAAATAATTGTTTTAACCCAAGTACAGTTATGCAAGAACCATTTGTAACAAATAACCAGTTATTTAATGATAATATTATGATATAATTTTTCTTAAGTATGTCTATTAACGTATTTAAGTAGGTACCAAATGCAACACCTATTTAATGACCACACTGGACGCAAGAAATAATTAACTGTTTATTTGTGAAGAAATTTTACACATAGCTTTACTCAGAAATCTGTGTTTGTGGCACCGTCCATGAGGATCCCCGAAGGGATTTATTTGTTTTTTTATCTACACTGATTCCATAGGGATCTTATTAGATTTAGTTTCCATTTTGATTCCCTTGGGTTCCCTTAGTTGCAATTTTTGCCTACACTGGCCTCACATTATTATCTAGGGGATTTTATCTCATTTTATCATTTTTTATAATAAAACAAAACACAGAATTTTTACTTCGAAAAAAGTGAATTATAAAATATTATTACAAGTAAAATTAAAATGTTTCAAAATTGTTTGGTTAATATGAAAAGATGCCGCATTAATTAAAATCGGTTCAGTAGTTTAGGCGCTGTGGTGGAACATATAAACATACATAGACTGCTAAAACTATTACTCGTACTTTTGGCTTCGCCTTAGTCTAAAAATTAGTACAGTACATTACAAATTTATAAAATTGGAGTGAACTCTTAAATTGAGCTAAACTTGTAGGTTATCACGCAAAATAGGCGCACTGAAGTCGTCAAGTTGCGGAAACCCAGCCCGCGAGTTTCAAGATTCAAGAACTTGTAGGTTATTTAAGCGTTCAAAACTGTTATTTATTTTATTTTATAAGAGTCTGTGTGAGCAAAAGTGAACTCTGCCTAATGGTATGGCCATAAGTAGTTCGCTCTATTGCGCATTTTCGACAAAACATTGCTTAAACCTGTTTATGTTAACTTCAGCTATGATAAGAGTATAACTAATTATTTTGTCTTAATGTTTATTAATTGTGTAGTTCAGTGGTTTTTGACTTAATGATCTGTTGATAAAATAGTAGTCTGCTAATAGCATTGACTAGTAATTACCAATGTTATTATACTCAACAGTTCTTAGGAATTATTTTAATGTTATATGCTTTGGTGGTGTAGGTAAATGTAAAGGGGAAACTTATATTCATTTATAGGTAAAAAGAAAACCTACTTGTATACATACGGAACCTAAGTAACCTTTTTTAAATTATTTATTTTACCGTGGGTAAGCCACGCTTCGGCATGCATGGGCCGGCTTGACCAGAGTGATTACACGGTCTCACAGAAAACCGGTGTGAAACAGCGCCTGCGCTGTGTTTTACCGAGTGAGTGAGGATACAGGAGGCCCATAACCCATCCCCCTTTTCATCTCCCAAAGGCCGGCAACACACTTGTAACGCCTCGGGTGTCCATGGGGGTTGAGCGGGACCGGGAGAGGTTTAGAACTCTCCCTGCCCGCCAGGCCCGGGAACGGGCCAGGTACCGCAGACGACTCAGGTGGCGGAGATCGCTTAACGATCTCCGTCCTCCATAAGCGCATGCCTGAGGGTGACAGGTGAGGCCACCAGTCACCTTAGCAGAAGCAGGCCGAGGTGGCGGCGTGAGCTCTTTAAAGTGCTCGCGCCCTTATATAGAATAGGAATATTGGGGTTCCTACACAGGGGGGGGGGCACCTACAAACAGTGGGTGGCCCGAGGTACGTCGGGGTTCCTGGGATTTCCTTCCGAGGGTGCACCTGGTTCCCCGGCTTCTAGTGCCCGGGACGGTGTGCGGTTTATGGTCGGTTCGAGTCCGACATAACCACAAGTGGTATTCGAAGGGATTTCCGCATAAAAAAAAAAAAAAAAGGGTGTCCATGGGCAGCGGTAATCGCTTAAGATCAGGCGATACGTCTGCTCGTTTGCCCCTTTTTCATTAAAGAAATAAATATTTACATACAAGCGTTCAAAAATTTCTCCATATTATCGCCTACTGGTAGTGTTCCCAAAAGACTGGCATTGCCACGGGTACTCAAACCCCATAAACTGGGTTTATGGGGGTCTCAACCTCAAATGGTTCAAAAATGTAATTACCTACTAACTTTTGGTATTCATACCGATTGAGGTATATATAAAAAAGGCTTTCAAAAACAAATAAACAAACAATCTAAATAAAACCGTTTAAAAAGACAACTCTAGCACCAAGCATAAATGCTGTATCGCCGAGAAAGAATAACATCCAGATGCGGAACATAATTTGTAGTTGACCATTTAAACCATTGTTTGACGCTTAGTGTTCGTTCAGTCGAGAAAACAGAAGCGACGGGCGCCATTTAAAAAAATCTGACATAAGTATAAGTTTATTCTTCTACATTCACAAAAACCCTCTCAAATGCCTTGCTCATTCTGTGGCGACTTCCACATACAACATAACCTACTACAGCGCCATCTACCGAAGATACACTGAACTACGAAGTAACGCACTGTACCTACAAACTGCACTACACGGAGTAACTACAAATCCTGAATCGCGCAATAAATAGTTCTCGCGCCGATTAGCATATATACAACATCCCAACATCAACTGTTGGACAGTAGCCCGCCAGCCAGTTGGCATGATCACCTCGCCTGGTCGGAGGATCCTCCCTTTGTGTTGGGTGGAACATAGCACCCGTTCCCCCACAATTCTATTCAGTATAAAACTCGGTCAACAAAAAATGCTTGGTAGTTTTTCATAATGTCCTTGAAGCTCAGTTTGGTAGACAGGTAAGTATATAAACTGCCCTGATATGAAAAGCTAGCATGTTCTATAAATATATCTGTATTGTCCTTCTCTCTACAATTGCGTAACGACTGAATGGATGACGTAATGGCTTAAGCGGTCGCCAGGCAGCTCTCTACTGCACTAAGTGTTATGGGTTCAAACCCCACATGGTGTGATACGCAAAATGGTGTTAGTTAGGTCCCCTTCGATACAGTTTTTTTATAGGATAGTGGGCAAACGAGCAGATGGTTCGCTTGATGGTAAGCGATTACCTCCGCCTATGGACACCCGCAACACCAAAGGCATCACAAGTGCGTTGCCGGCCTTTTAAAAAGAAGTACGCTCTTTTCTTGAAAGTTTGAAGGTCGTATTGATCCAGAAACCGTAGGCGACAGTTCATTCCAATGTTTCGTTGTGCGAGGCAGAAAGTGTCTTATTGTCTGTCTTATTAAAGTGATTTTTTTGTACAAAAGCGAACCTTAGTTTAATCCAAACGACCCGAATGATGCCACGGGCTGTCAGAAAATTGCTGCTTTCATGTATTTCTGTCTCTAAACTGCAGATGTTCATGTCCGTTAGTAATCACTTAACATCAGGTTACACATTTGTTCGACTCCAGAGGTCCAGACAATTAGCACAAAATAAGGAAACATTACGTTTTTGAAATCTGGCCTATATTAATCATCTCGATGTCTATGGTTCTCAATTATTGTAGTCGATAATAAATAATTTAGAAGCATTGTATTTAATGCATGTGCTTCTATTAATTCTTCTTCTAATTTAACTGCCTCGGTGGAGCAGTGGTAGTGAATGCGACTGCTGTGCTTGTGGTCTCGGGTTCAAATCCTGAGTCGGACCAAGTGATCTACAAATATTTGTTTCGGAGTTTGGGTGTTTTCTATGTATCATATGTATGTATTTACAAAAAAAAAGTATATATGTATTCATATCAGTTGTCTAGTACCCATAACACAAGCTCTGCTTAGCTTGGGACTAGATGGCGTTGTGTGTTAGATGTCCAAAATATTTATTTATTTATTCACAGGGCTTTAAATTAATTATGCGAAACACTAGGCGTGTCATCATCATCAGCCCGTTGCAGTCCACTGCTGGACATAAGCCTCTCCCAAAGAACACCACTATGCGTGTCTAATAATTATACTTATTAATAAACAGTATGTTTAAAATACAGTTCACATTTGTACCATTCTATTAAATATCTATCTCTTAGCAAACACTTTTAGATTCTAGAATGAAACTCACTTGTACTTTTTGATAATGCCATAAGACGAAACCGGTCAGGTGTAAACCTAATTAAAATAGTGGAAAATTCAAACGTTCAATATATAGATATACATAGGAATACACTGTTTCTTTTTAGGTACATATATATATGGACTAACGATTTGAAGACAGTGGCTAGCGTGAGTTGGATGCGGACTGCGCAAGACCAGGAGGGATAAGACATTTGTTCAGCAGTGGATGGCGTTATGCTGAATACATAAAGATATATTAGTGACTAATTGGACCCTGCTAAGCACCGCTCTGCCACACGTTGGTTGCATCGATGCAGATTGTCATGAAACTAACAAAAAACATCTTTGAACGGATTGTAAATTTGACCCCAATCAATTATTTTAGCTTAGTATTAGTATATGGATGACAGAAATTTGCTCGGTATTTTTTTTTTTGTTATTTTCTAATAATGAATTCTAGCTAGATCGATTTATCGTCCCCGAAACCCCCCATACTAATGTTACATACATAGATAATGTTATGTTATGTTTTGTACATAGATAATGTTGCATACTAAGTTTTATAACAGTGATTGATGCTGTAATCGTGATGCAGATTATATAATTGTTCGTTTAAACTCTAAAATGAACTCACTATTTCCTGAAAAAATTAAATATAATACTGAATAAAAATGAATCGTCTCAAATAAATTAAAAAAAAAAGTTTTTTTTAATCGATCTTGGGATACTTTAGTCATCGCTAGTGCAAGAGATATTTATGACAATGAAGAAAATAAATGCGAGTGAACAGAGCATAATTTCGAAACCAATTTGTATACAATGTCAATGTTATCTAGTCAATAGTATAGTTGATTGGTTTGGGAAAACAATATTCTGTGTATATACATCACAAAGTAACTCGTTTAAGTTAACTCACGGCGAACAGTTTCAGATATGAATTTCTGTGCAAATACACAAAACATTGTTCAGGAAGTAACTAATTTACTGTTTTCTGAGGTTGGAAAAAATAAACATTTCTACGAAAATAAAAATAATTGGGTTTCAAGAGCACAAATTAACAATAGACTATGTCTGAGGTTCCTAGCGATGGTTCTTAATAATCTATGATCATATTGACCCGATGTTCAGTTCAGTATTTCTTATTGAAGAGACTTTCAAAGGCTTAATAATTTTATGTTCATGTTTTTATTTATAAATAAATATAAATGATTACTTGCCCTGATTGACTCACCCTAATGTCTCAGTCAAGTCAGGATTGAATGATCGTGTAAAAATTCGTCTTTTTTAAAGTAAAAATCATGAAACAGCGAAGCTACGGGCAATATCTACACCAATAAGAGGTAAATAGTTTAGTTAGTTCAACCTTCGAATTCAGTTCACTCTCACGAGATCCCATATCAATCGCTTCGTGGAATAACTGACATTCAGGCAATACCGGTTGACTATTAGCCGAACTCAAATAATCTTGGGAATATTATAGGCTAGGAAATTGAACTAACAAAAAATGCATTTGCAATTTACGAGTGACAACATATTGGGAACTTGTTATTACAGGAATGATAAAAGAACATATTATCAGTCACGATTTTATAGAAATCGTGTTGAGTTTACGACTGCACAGCTCTAATGAATAGATACCAATTCATGTAGCACGTTTAAATTTTATAAGTGGGTGTTATTTGTGTTAATGTCCGTACAGGAGCTAGTACACACCAGTTTAAAAGATATACAGGAAAATTTGCGAGATGAAATTTCATCTGAGATTTAAATAGTATAGTATAATCAACGTACATATATATCTAAACTAATTTGCTTACTATAAAAAGGTTATAGCGAGCCAACTTTAAAAGATAGATATCTGCTATTGCTGACTTTTTTAGAACAATTAAGAAAAAGAGGGAGATTGATTGTAATATAACCCCCGTGCGTTGACATTGGGATTGAACCTTGTCATAATAAGAGCCGCGTGACGTCATCCATCGCAAAATAGTAACGCTAGTAACACAATCTAAAAGTTTATTTTTAAGAAATTTAATTTGATAGTTTGATTGATTGATTTCAGTTGATATTTCTTGTAAATTTCACATGTACTAAAGCAATACTGACGTCACCGCTCTTAGCTGTCAATCCCAATATCAACGCGCGGAGATAATACATATTTTTGCGAAACTTGAACCGTTTGCGTACGCAAAAGACGCTTTTAAAAGAAGTATTTTTTTCCCCCGTTTTTATAACTCGCACCGCTCGCATTGGTCATGACGTAATGAAATGTATCCATATATAATAACTGAGCTATCTATCAATGAAATATGTTTTAAATTGGACCTGTACTTCCTCCAATATTCCACGTATTGCAGCCAGTGTAAAGCTTGTTAAATCCTTTCCAGCGTAATATTTGTTTTTAAACCTGACTGTCCTATCAAAGCTGCCACTTATAGGAAATCGAATCCTTTTGATATAACGGAGAATATGCGACAAATACGGTTTCAACTTTTTAAGTTCTGATTGCATCGGACTTGAAATGAAATCCGTCGCGAATTGATGCTATTTTGGAGTAGCATTCGGTGGGTTAAAATGAAGTGGTAAGATAAATGCAATATTATTTTTACATTCTTTTTTTGATGAAATATTTAGAGTCTTCAAGTCGTCGTCGTGATGAAATTAATGATAAATAATTTATAAAATGTGGATGACATGAAATGGGGACCGCCTTTCGAAAAAACAAAAAACGATCTACATTACTTTTACAAATAGTTCATTTTTTTTTTTTTTTTTTTTTATGATGAATGGCAACTAGCCGGATCACTCGGATCAGCTATTTCTGCCAATGTCAAGTATTTATCGTCTTCAATTATCAAGTCTTCAAGTCTTCAAGTCTTCAAGTCGTCGTCGTGATGAAATTAATGATAAAAAATATATAAAATGTGGATGACATGAAATGGGGACCGTCTTCCTAAAAAACAAAAAACGATCTCCAATAGTTCATCTTCTAAAAGGTACCGTATGACAGTTCTGACAGATTGAGGAATAGGGATGTATCATCAATATCCTATTCTCGTTATTATTTCCTTATATTAACACATTCAATTCAGTTTATAAATTTATGTACTAGATACTCGTATGAAGGATGTAATAGAGGAGTTGATATATATTATATGTTAATAAATAAACAAAGCAATTTTTATTAACAGTTAGAGGTCAGATGAAGTTTATGCATATATTACGAAACGTTTGGATTGAAAACGACTAGATAATAAAAAAAACGATTATTCATATACTTTAACGATTATTGTTATAGAAGTGAATTTAAACAGTCAAAGACTGTGGTAAAGACTCGGATTATGTGACTTTGTCACTACAAACTCAAACAATGTGTACTCAAACAATAGTTTTTTTTTCACACGTCACTACGTGTGAAAGAAAAATCTATTGTTTGAGTACTAGTTCTACTGCTTGATATTAACAATTTAAGTTTACATTCAGTTACAAAAGAATAAATAACTGTTTATGTATTTTCGGAAAAGGTTTTTGAGCTAAAATGAGTTACGCGTATAAAACATAGTTGTTTAATGTTAAAATGTATGAAGCGTCCATACGGTAGATACCTCTGATACCTCTTAGATTGTACATTGATCAATGGATTTTATAGGTACCTACACTCAATTTCAAAAAGAGTGTTTATTAAAAACAGACCACACAACAATGGTTAGGTTCTCTATGCCAAAATATTTGACCAACCAAAGTAATGAAATAAATTTAAGATACATATTTATTAACTCTCTCTCTCTCGTCTTCTGTCGACTGCACGGTTGGCCTAGTGGTTTAAACGTTCACTACTACGCCAAGTGCCGTGGGTTCAAATCCCACGTGGGACATAACTTTGTGTGATCCACAAAATGTTGTCCTGAGTCTGGGTGTTATTTGTGTCCGTGTATGTTTGTTAAGTCCCCCGCGACACAGGATGTATATTCCTAATGCGGGACTTGCCTTAAAAAAAAAAAAACAAAAAAAAAAAAATTAAGAAACGTATTTTAGTATAATTTTTATGGAAATATGGTGTAAGTAATATTCCGTCTAAAGATCTTTATTTATTTTCTCATTAAGACAGTCGTCACTTACACGAGAACAATTAATATTATTCAACAAAACACACTCTAAACTTGATGCAGGTGCAGTAAAAATAATACTAATTCGGTAAGGAGCGAGCTCTCCTCATTCCTGGTATTCCTGGAATTTATTTGCAGAAGAGCACTTAGTTCATTTTTATGTGCTTCAAAGTTCAAAACTATGTTTTAACGTCTATATAACACTATGCCATACATACTGTCATTTAGATGTTCCATACGTTCGACGTATCCAGTAAAGTTATATTTTACTTGTCATGGACTGTGGTGCAAAAATCTGTACAGTAACGGTTCAAGTTATATTGGTCAACTAGCTGAGCCCCACGGTTGTTGTTGTGCCGCGGTTAATGCCGCAAGGCAAAGCTATACTATAAAAAGTAGCCTACGTTACTCTTCATATGCCAGTGAAAGACAATTGAAATAATTATTATTATGGTATATGTACTATGTATATGTATATGCATTTAGTATAAAGCGGTTATTTTAATATTACAAACAGACACTCCAACTTTATTTATTTGTATAGATGAGCAAGATATACAAAACGTTCGTAATACGACCACCATTACTTCATCATTACTTTACAATAATTGGCTATATATTGAGTATGAATGTTTGTAAACGTGTCTATTTCGAAGTTTGTATACGTCTTTATAGATTTAAAAGGTGCTACATAGCCTGAAACACTATGTACACAGTGCTGATAGGTAGTAGAGTCATGCTGATTTCAGCACGAATGGGCCAGGCTCGACCGGGGCGGTACTACCCTCGCACAGAAGACCAACCCAAAATGACAGGCTTCGTACTGTCGTGTTTCGTTGGTGAGTGCGAGACCGGAGGCCCAATGATGCAGGGGTGACAGTCGTCGTGGTTAGTGTGAGAGCAGTGTAATGCTCGTGGAGTCATGTTGAGGGTGGCTTGGATCGATCCGTCGGCCAGGGAGACCCGTAGAAACGGTGGTGCCGCTGGCCGCCCGCGACATAGAGGGGCCCAACCGCGGCTAACCACCCTGGGAGGCTGCCCCGTCAGGTCGCGCATAATCCACGGAGTGGCTCGTCGTGCCGGTTGGTGACCGGACGGTGGGACCAGGCGACCACTTCCGGGAGGGTACGGGGGCCCTTCCGTCCGACGGTTCGGTCACCGTCATGCCTCACTGTTGTATGACGACACAGCACTACGAGTCTCAGTTCTACACAGCCACGACAACTGTCGCGCCTTTTACGCTCCCCTTCCCCTACCCCCTTTTTTTATCATGGCAGCAAAGAAAAAGTTAAAATGTTCAACAGCGGCACTCCATCCACCCACCAACGCGCTTTTTGAGGTGGAGTTCACAAACATCCGTGGACTCCATGCAAACCTCAACGCCGTCCACCAGCATCTTGAGACGGTACGGCCGGCCATGCTTTTTCTAACGGAGACACAAATACGCCGCCCTGCCGACACGACATATCTACACTATCCCGGCTACGTTCTTGAGGAGTGCTTCCTCGCGAAGGCTGGGGTATGTCTTTTCGTTAGGGCGGATGTTTGTTGTCGCCGTTTCCGCTGCCTTGAGGACCCATCCTTCTCCATCCTGTGGTTGCACGTGGATATTGGCTCCGTGAGCCGATTCTACGTGTGCCTATATCGATCCCACTCCGGAGACTCTGAGACAACTCGACTATTTGAATATCTCAGTCAGGCGGTGGACAAAGCGCAGGAGCAGTTTCCCACCGCCGAACTGGTGTTCCTGGGAGACTTTAACGCCCACCATGAGTCCTGGTTGGGATCTTCCAGAACTGACCACGCGGGTCGGACTGTCCACGCATTCGCTCTCACGCATGACCTCACCCAGCTGGTACTCCAGCCCACCAGGATACCAGACATACAGAGTAAAGCGCCTTCCTTGCTGGACCTTCTGCTGACGAGTCACCCAGCGCAGTACAATATATCGGTGCTCGCCCCTTTAGGATCCTCCGATCACTGCCTGGTGTCTACCACGGTGCCTTTAGTTGCCGCCCCACGACCAGTGGCAGCGAAAAGACGACTATGGCACTACTCGTCAGCGGACTGGGATGGAATGCGGGATTATTTTGCATCCATCCCGTGGGCTCAACGCTGCTTTAAAGACAAAGATGTGTCGCAAACTGCGGCCGCCGTGGCTGGCGAAATCACTGTTGGAATGGAATACTATGTTCCCTACAGTGAGGTCGCCAGCGCAACGACCCGTCCTTGGTTTAATCGCGAGTGCGCCCATGCTGTTGCGCAAAAACGATCGGCTTACCGCGCATGGACCAGAGCTCACGCTCGCGGCTGCCCCGACGTAGGTCAACTAAAAGCAGCGTTCAACAAAGCCACAAGGGAATGCAAGAAGGCTTACATTAGAGCGGATGCCCAGCGCATTGCGCGGCTTGGCCAAGAACTCGTCGCACACCCTACGGGTAGCCGAAAGTTCTGGCGATTGGCTAAAGCCGTGCAGTCCAACTTCTGCCAGTCCTCGCTACCACCGCTGAAATGCCCCGACGGATCACTCGCCCATCAGCCGCAGGAGAAAGCAAAACTGCTTGTTGATCTCTTTGCGGCTAACTCCCGAATCGACGACAGTGGCAAGCACCCGCCTACCATTCCGACCTGCGACACTACGATGCGGGATATTCGCATCCGGTTGAATGATGTCCGCGCGGAGCTTCGGTCACTCGACGTCCGGAAAGCCAGTGGACCCGATGGCATCCCAGCGGTGGTTCTTAAGAAATGTGCACCAGAGTTGTCTCCGGTATTGACGCGCCTGTATTGCCTGTCGTATTCATCAGGAACTGTCCCGATGGCCTGGAGAGAGGCGAATGTTCAACCCATCCCCAAAAAGGGCGACCGTTCAAACCCGGCAAACTACCGTCCGATAGCCGTCACCTCAATTCTCTGCAAGGTATTTGAAAGAATAATAAATAAACAACTGATTCACTACCTGGAGGATCACTCCGTACTAAATGATCGTCAATATGGTTTTAGACCGAACCGATCCACGGGTGATCTTCTAGCGTATGTGACACACCTTTGGGGTGAAGCTATTGACAGGCATGGGGAATCCTTGGCAATCAGCCTTGACATGGCCAAAGCCTTTGATAGGGTTTGGCACCGTTCGCTTCTCTCCAAGCTACCGGCATACGGTTTACCCCCCAAACTCTGCAACTGGGTTGCCGCATTTCTGCACCAGCGCCGCATTAGAGTCCTTTGCGACGGTGCGGCCTCCGATTTTCAGCTGATCAACGCTGGAGTACCTCAGGGGTCTGTCCTGTCACCCACGCTGTTTCTTCTGCATATCAATGACATGCTCGCCCTTGCCAACATTCATTGCTATGCAGACGACAGCACAGTTCACGGGCGATATTTTGGACATCCCACAGCTGGGCTAGCAGATAATGATAAAAAACGACGGGAACTTGTCGCTCAACTCGACCATGACTTGGACCGCATTTCTCAATGGGGCTCTGAGAATCTGGTCGAGTTCAACGCCAAGAAAACACAGGTGTGCGCGTTCTCTGCCAAAAAGTCTCCATTCCTTCCCCTTCCCACTTTTCAGAGCACTCGACTGCCATTACAAGGTAGGCTCGATATCCTGGGCATGGATATCAGCCGCGATCTCAACCCTCGCGAATACGTTGAGAGTGTCACTAGAACGGCCTCGCGGAAACTAGGTATCCTTAATAGGGTGAGACGGTTCTTCTCGCCCGAGCATCGGTGTCTGCTTTACAAGACCCAGGTTCGCTCGTGCGTGGAGTACTGTTCTCATCTTTGCGATGGAGCCGCGCAGTATCTATTCGACGCTCTCGACCGGTTGCAGCGGCGAGCCATCCGCATTGTCGGCAGTCCCCAGACCACCAAGTCCCTTGAGCCTCTGCAGTTGCGTAGAGATATCGCCTCTATGGCAGTCCTCTATCGCCTTTATCATAGAGAGTGTTCTGAAGAGCTGTTCCAACTGGTCCCCCCTTCCCCCTTCCTCTACAGGACAACACGTGCCGGTCTTGGATGTCACCGCTTCAGAGTGGTAGACATACGCTCTCGTACTCGCCGCTTCGGTTCTTCCTTCCTGTGCCGAGCGGTCAAAACCTGGAACTCACTACCTGCGTACGTGTTTCCCTCCCACTATGAACCCGGGTCCTTTAAGCGGAGCGTGAAGAAGCATCTCACTAGGCTGCCATAGTGTGGGTCGCCATGCTGCAATGTCCCTATTAGCATTGAGGATGGTGACCACCACTCCTGGATTCTGCTCGTGCTTTCCATCAGGCAGAGCAGAGTCATTTTGGCAGCTAAGACATAAAAAAAAAAAAAAAAAAAAAAAACGATGAATAGTGTCGTTTCATCATCTTCTTAGCCGAAGGAAAGTGGCCTCACCCAGGGCTGTCCTGTGCCAAGCTAGTAATAAATAAATCACACTGAGATACATATTTTTTTACCCGGGGAATTACTCGGAAGACCGGTCTACCCACTAAACCCAGCGGCGGCTTACCTCGACAGTCGAGAGGCAGCTTCTGGAGTCCCCCCTGCTGTACCCCATGACTGAGGTACATCCCGGGGTGACCAGAGTAACCCCCAGGGCGATACGCTGTTACGCCTCACACCGTTTTACACAGTAATAGGCGGAACACTGACCTACCTAACAAATTATCGCGTTAGAAGATCTAATCCATGACCGGGATAGAGGCAGTTAAGATACTAACTACTGAACAAACAAGTGTCTTAAACAAAGATTTACACAAATAAGTGGCTTTTGTACGTGTCTCCGCCTGCGTGTATAACCGTTTTAATTGAGACCAGTGTCCTAAATTCTAAAGAAACAAAGTACATATCTCCATTTAAAATTTAATTGAAAACGTAACAGACTGACAGATAGTTACTAGCGAATTTATAATATTAGTATGGATAATGCTGGTACCAACTGCATGACAATCTCATGCATCGATTTCGAGGAGTTAGTGGCTTACAGGCAGATGTCCAAACCAACTTTTGTATTTTTATAATTCATTATAAGTTATGGAATTATAAAAAACAATCCGAACCGTTCCCGACCTTCGAGTTGCCGGATTACAGGAGACGCCACGCTCCCAGTCCAGTTTTTATATATATATATATATATATATACATATATAACATATATATACATATATATAAATATAAATATATATATATATATATATTTATACATATATATATATAAATATATATATATATATATATTTATATTTATATATATATATATGTTGTTAAAAATTTAAAGCAGTTCCAGCGAGAATTGAAGTGATTGTTTATAACAGTTTGAAATGTTAGTTTTGGGATTTGCATATATCAAATTATATTTTTAAAGTATTTTATAAAATTATTGAGTGAGCATTTCTAATTGGTGTAATTAATTTAATTACGACTTTGATGCTGAAAGATAAAAGAATTTAACGGGGTTTTGTTTTAGCATTTCAGTAAGTAAATCCAGTGAAGTCGGTAATTTAGTTTTTTAAAATTAATGAGCTGGATTGGATTTCAATTGGATCGCTGATTTCAGCACGAACGGGCCACCTCGACCGGGGCGGTACTACCCATGGATGATCAACCTAAAATGACATCATTTGTGGTGTCGTGTTTCGTTGGTGAGGTCGAGATCAGAGGCCTAATGATGCAGGAGCATCTCAATAAACCGCCATAGTGTGGGTCACCATGCCGCATTGTTGCATCGTCTGCACTCGTAATGAATATAATGACCACTATTCTTGGATTCTGCTCATGGTTTCCACCAGGCAGAGTAGAGTCACTTTGACAGGCTCATATGTATACAAAAAAAAAGAGAATTATTAAACCTACAACTAGAGAACATGAAGTTCGAGGGAAAGGGTATTATGTTCCTGCTACAAAAAGGATTTCTCGATCAGGCGAGGTGATTCTACTTGTTGGAAAGTTATATACGCGAAAACTTTCATGGTGCGATGCAGGATTAATAGTGTGGCATGACTCGGTTAGATGGCATTGAAATATCGCTCCTCCCACCGAATAATATCGTAATCAATAAATTCAATTTTTACAGGAAAAATAAAACAATGTTTTTTGAAGATTATGTAAAGTATTGTCGAACCTAAGATAATGATTTATACATCAAATGAAAGCTATTTTTTTATAGAATAATTTTAAATAAACCTATTTATTTTTTATTTCATTAAAATCAAGTAATTAAATAAAATATATTTTACTGGAAAAGCTAGGCAAAACACTATTTCGCAAAACAACATTACCATATTATTCGCGTAAAAAGAAAAAGATACCGTGCACAATAATTGAATACTACACTGTTATTCTTTAAACAAAGACAACTCCACATAAGCGGTAATAGACTATAGCTGGAATTTTCGTCATTATAATTCATAATACATATTAAAGTAATGTTTTAATACGATTTTATATTCTTCCATTGCCTATAAAGTAAAATAAATTATTAGGCAAACAAATCTCAAAAAACTATGGTTTCTTGATTAAAGGAAACTGTTTATTATTAAAATGAAAATAAATAATTAATTGTTTTGAAAAAAAACAACAAAATCCACTAATAAAAGGTTAGGTACATCTGTCATTAACATCTCTGTGGTAGAACTTAGTTTTGGTCATCATCTTCATCCCCATCAGAATCCGAAGCTGGTTGGGGATTGTCATTACAGCTTCGGATCGAATTATAAAACGAGTGATGCAGCAGCAGGTGTGGCTTCAGTTCTGCATAAGCTGATAAGACCTTTACTCACAAAAACTGGTTCAGACTATACTTGCTTTAAAGTGGTCATTTCAACATTACCTGTTCTGTTGACTCTTCTTGACCTGTTGATGAAACTTTCCGTGTCAAACGCAAAGTACTTATCATCATAATTATACGTAAACTGAACTATATTAGGATTAGAATTTGAGATCCTTACTTCTACGATTTTAGTCCATGCGATTTTACTGCCTTAAGTATCCGTGGTCCAGTTTTAATCAGCGATAAGGTCTTTCACATTGTAAAAATCTCTGTTCCATTTCAATTCTTACGCTAAAATTACTGTAGATAAATATAATTATATATTTATCTACACCATACACTTGATCAGGTGTATATAAAACTTTATTTTTCATAGCTCGTTCAATCATCGAATGCATGCTATCGCCTTCATTTTGACTGTGACCCGTTTCAAAAAATCGGTGGGTAATTGTTTCTATATAACCTTTTTATAGCATATAGGTAAAGTGTAAAAACATGTTGGTTTTTATTTCGGCCGGCGCAACCATCGGAATAAAATGCTATGTATTTGATTCATCGTTGTCTTTCCATATTTATGAACTTTAGTAAACAGCTCCCTATTTCAATACAGCCTCTTTTAGCAACAGAAAGGTGCCACACATGCCCAGATTTATTGAAAGCATTATAGACGGTAATATTGTTAACAGGGCATTTTCTTTTGTGATGAAAATTCCTACTTCTGTTTGAGGCACATTAAGCACTTTCTCTAAAATAAAAATAGCTACTGTTGTATCATCTTAGTCTACTGTTCGTACTCTAGTCTTTCGTAGTAAATGTTATTAATATTTTTTTTTCAATGTAGCTTTTTTCGTTTCATCGGCTTGTTCGTACAAAGAACATGAACCGCACAAGTCTTTCTTAGGTTTAAAAGATAATATAGTGAGTATTTCAGTATCAATTGATTCATATTGGCGTTGTGGTGCTAATTGTTCTTGTGCGTATTCTTGATTTGGAAACCATAGAGTGTAAAGTCGATATATTTTGGAAATGTTTAGTTGTTCAGATAAATAAATTCCTTTGGATATCTTGCGTTTATAATGAAATTCAACAGATGTAAGTAGTTAAAAATGTGTCATTATATTGTTTTTTATAGCATCGGACATCCTGTGAGGCCTGTTGTAAAGAGTCCCTCTGTTATCTATTAAGCTTTCGTCTTGCCTAGATTTCTCTGAAGCTGTAAAAACTACCTGTTCTGAAATTCACAGAGTACTAAAAAAGAAAACCTTACAAACTTGAATAGAAGTCTGGTCCTAGCTAAAATAATGTTTATTTGTGTCCTGTTATTTTTTCATTTTAAGATAATATGTTTGGTTGTGCTTGAACATGCCTTACGATATATTGCCATTGAAGTTCATGATCATTCAATCTATAAAAAGTGTCGAATATCTCCTGCCGTTGTACCGTAGAAAATACTATGCCACAACCCTTTTAGTACAAACATGAAGGGCCAATGGTCTTACCAGCATTCCGTTTTTTTGGTCTTAGCAGCGTTCACGAGATTTACCGCTATTTTTGAGTCTTTTGTTTTTATTGTCAGGTCATTCTTTTTTATTACAACATCGTTTCCTAGTTCTTCGTTTATGGCTAGAAATTAAAATGTCTTCAGAGTTTGTATCAGCACCCGTGTCTTGCGTAGTGGTAATCACAGGATAATCGAGCAATTGTACAGTATCCGTAACATTATGCTGTATTTCTGTTGGTGAATTATTAGTGCTGGTTTTAATTGTAAATGAATTCATTGGATTTAATAACATGATACGTGTGTTATCATTGTTCTTTTTATTTTCTTCTTCATAAGGAATAATTTAAACTCTTCATTTTCTTCTAATATTTCCTCTAATATACCTACTCTAACATAATTTTGTGAAAATATATCTTTCTTTGCTGGATTTCATACATATTTGTTCATTTTTTCAGTCCTGTAGATAGGTAATCGTCTGACATACGCTGTCACATAGCACACAGACACACACACATGAATCTTAATAGTAATAAGGACAGTTTTCATATATAATTGAATTTGTTGCTATTTATTTATTGCTTATGTACATACAACGGAAACATCGATCTATAATACAATGATCGAAGAACGGAAATTATCAAGGGATTTGTTATTTTCATTACCAAGCACATTGATTGGCTCAATCAGTAATCACGACATCCTAAAGTAGTAGATAGTTGGTTGTCCGAAAAAAATAATTAAGTAACAGTATCTGTCAGTACAAACTAGGTATTAACTGGTTTTGTTTTTTTAATTCTCAGAAGGAGAATAGATATTTGTATCGAAATTGCACGACAAATTAAGAGCCTAGATTGGGATTACCTATTCTATTATGTACAAACTAAAATTACATCCACATAATACCTTGTATGTTCAATCTTCTGACTCTTCTAGCGTTACTGCGAGAGGAGAAGGTTTCAAAGGTTGCGTATTGCTTGTAGCACGCGGTTATAAATAATACAGTAATCGTACCTTGAGTGTAAACAACGCCTAGGTAAACTATTGCAAAAGTTATTACTATTTCTTTTCTTAGAACATTAAACGGCAACCAACATTGCCATATTTTTCAGATAAAATGACTACAGGAATAGTGTTGTTAGAATACTTTGCTACAAGACGAGTTTGCTGTTCTTACTCGAATAATATCGTTATCGTCACATATTGAAAATCTTGTTTGTAGTGCTACTCGTAATCACAAGTAGCAATGTTATTCACGTAAATAAGTATATTAAAACTGTAACGGAATAATAAGGCCATGGTTATTAAAAAAATGCTAGTTTCTAAAATACATACAAAAAAAATTTCAAAAAAATTGACAAGGTGTAAAATAATGTCTACATGACGAATATGCAATAAAACGCAAAGTATCGTTATATGACATTACGATATTATTCGGTGGGGGTAGCGATATATTTCACATTGTATCCGAAAGTTGCCTAAAACACGCACGTCACTTTGAAGTATATAGATAATGTTTGCAAAATTATAATCCGACGACTTAAATACTATTATTACGAATCTCATGATATCTTATTTCTTAAATTTTTGCATTAGTTTAGGCGCTATGGTGGAATATACATACACTGACAAAATTATTAGGCTTCCTTCTGGCTTCGCCATAGTCCGGAAAAAAGGACTGTAGTAGTGAAGTAGTTGTCAGAACATGAGATAATTAAGATCTCAAAGAGGTATAACCGACTTCCATGCACATTGATCACGACTAATTGTAATAAGATAATTGTTTTAATTTAATTAGCCATCTTTATATTCTTAACCCGAGCCAATTTAATTAAGAAAAATATTTAAATCTTTGAAACAAAATTCCAAGGAACGTTGGTACACAAAGAAAAGGAATTAAGAAATTTTCTTTGAGCACACTAACACACTTAAAGGAAGGCTCACCCCGTAAAACTAAGTACTACCACGGCCTTTAGACAACGAATTATTTCGTTAGTTTTCGTCAAGGTTACTGAAATCCATTTTTTATGGAATAGGGGCTAACGAGCAGCCTGATGGTAAGCGATTACCGCCGCCCATGGACACTCGCAACACCAGAAGCGTCACAAGTGCGTTGCCGGCCTCCGGTATCCTCACTCACTCGGTGAAACACAGTGCAAGCGCTGTTTCACATCGATTTTCTGTGAGACCGTGGTATCACTCCGGTCGAGCCCATGCATGCCGACGCGTGGCTCTTCCACGGTAAAGTGGGTCCTGTCAGGGTTTATACGTTTCATCATCATCAACAAGTCCTTAACAGTCCACTGCTGGACATAAGCCTCTCCTTAGAAATAAGGTTTTTGTCTACTGTATCATGCTGGCCAGACGGTTTGGTAGGGCTTGATCTAAGTTATTCTTTACTTTGTAGTGGTGTCTTTCAGCGCAGTTTGTCCCTAATTCACCTTTTACAATATGAATAGGAGTAAGAACAGGAGTGATGTTAGTTCGTATGCTTAATCTTTGACTGCAAGGACAGCATGTTTACCCGGTATACATCTAATTCTGTAGGAACCCCCTTAAAAAGTGTATGCAAAATTTTTGCTGATGAGGTGATTGGTTAAGATTTGAATGTGTATGATTTAAAGTAAATCGCAATTGATCGAAGACTTGTTTGGATATCTTTACATTGAGATCAACTTCGTTTGAAATTAATTGTTGTATTAAATATTAGTTTTTTTATTAATAAAATTAATACTAGCTCGATTGATTTATCGTCCGCGAAATCCCTTGGATAATTTATTTAGTATAAAAATTTCAAATTTGTTTCAAAAAAAAAAAAAATTTGCATGGCTTTTCGTACCATGTTAAGTCAATATTTGGAGTCAGTATACGGATGCATGTTCTTTGTACCTGTTTCCAAGTGTTTTTCATTTTTAAATACGAGTTAGGTATTTTTGTTTCAATTCTAAATATAAAATCTTAGCTTCCTGTGAATGTAAAAAACTTTACCTTGTAAAATTCTTTTGGAAAACATTTATTACCCGTGTTATATAAATTTACTTTATAAATTTAGAAATATTAACAAAATTAAGGAAAATAAGCAAAGAAAACATAACGAGTTAGGTATTTTTGTTTCAATTCTAAATATAAAATCTTAGCTTCCTGTGAATGTAAAAAACTTTACCTTGTAAAATTCTTTTGGAAAACATTTATTACCCGTGTTATATAAATTTACTTTATAAATTTAGAAATATTAACAAAATTAAGGAAAATAAGCAAAGAAAACATAATAACCCTTGTAAAATCATACAATGTAGGTAGGAAGTAATAATATTATAAACGCGAAAGTTTGGGAGTATGAATGAATGGATGTTTGTTAGTCTTTCACCCAAAAACTACTGAATGGATTTTGATGAAACTGTACAATATAATAGCTTATACATCAGAATAACTCGTAGGCTACCATTTATAAAGATATAGCTTCGCTTCGCGGTGTTGTCTGCGGTTATTGTCGTATCGCGCGCAGCACCGGTTTCAGCTTGTATAAAATAATATTCAGCTACAATAGAAATATCAACTTACCTTAAATCGAAATTTTCCGATCGGCGGCCGCGCATATGGTATTCCTTCGAAGCTGGCATATGATCGTCCCTTTGTTGATACCTTCCAAGCTCCTTGGAGAATGCCATGGGGGATCCTGATCGTTGGGTTTAGGGTTTGAGCAGCCACTAGCCCCACAATGACCAGGCACAAGAATAACTTGAAGATCATAATGTCAGATAAATGTAGTTTAGATTGGCATGCGTGCGCCCGCGCAGACTACTCGCTATAAACTGTTGCTGTCTGATGCTTCTGTTTATAGATCTTGTACGACTTGCATTATTACTGAGTAGATAATAATTAGCGTTGTGTATAATGTGTGGTTTTAAATGATAATGGTAAGGTTGTTTTACGAGGTGTATTTTAAACACGACATTTAATGTATGGTAACTATGTACAACTTCTTCGTTGGTCCAGCGGTTGGCGTATGCGACTGCTGATCATGAGGTCTCGGGTTGTAAACCCGGGTCGGGCCAAAAAGTGTTATTGAGTTTTTTATGATTATGGAAAATGCTTGATAACAGCTCGGAGTTTGGAAGTTAGGGGTTTTAGCAACCGTGCCTCGGAGAGCAAGTAAAGCCATCGGTCTTGGGCCTGATCTCTCCCCGGTCGTGTCGGATAACCGTCGTATCGGATTATGAAAGTGAGTGAACAGAGAGAGCACCTGTGTTTGCGCACACACTTGTGAACTATAGTATCTCATGTGTAGTTGGCTAGGCTCCGTTGAGACTGAGAACTCGGCTAGGAGAATATCATCATCTATGATGTGATCTATCCCTACATATAAATTGAATTGCCGTGACTGATTGATTCATCAACGCAGAGCCTAAACCACCGGAGCATGAACCTAAAATTTTAGTGACTGAGGATTTTTATGAGCACTAAGAATATGGTTTTGGAAATTTAACCTTTTGGATGGTAAAGTAAGCGTTAAGGAGTTTTATGGAAGTTCGTCATTTCCAAAGTAACAAATATGTAAAATAACTTGGTTGTCTGATTCTGAACTAGTCAGACTCCGTGTTGTGGTAGCCATACTGCTGATGTTTATACTAAATTATTTCTTATATGGGTATATATACATATATTCATGTTATAATTTTTAAACTCATTATTAGTTTTATTTTTTAGTTTTATATTCCACTTTTTTAAAAGACAATTGCGGCACTTGAAGTTTTCTTGAGTCGCAGGGGACTTTATTAACATAACCATACGCAAAATAAACCAATAATTTGGAGACCTCATAATTTGTTGTCTGTGGAATGAGCTGTCGTTTGCGGTGTTCCCGGACCAATACGGCCTTCAAACCTTCAAGAAAAGAGCGTACTCCTTCCTAAAAGGCCGGCAACGCACTTGTAACGCCTCTGGTGTTGCGGGTGTAAGTGGGCGGCGGAAATCGCTTACCATCAGGCGATACGACTGCTCGTTTGCCCCCTATATAATAATAAAAAAAATGCAGAATTTGCACCCTTGGTCCGCTTTAATCATGCCATCCGATATACCGTGAGAGAGCCCCGCTTCGGCATGCATGGGTCGACTCGACCAAAATGTGACACCACGGCCTCACAGAAAACCGGTGTGAAACAGCGCCTGCACTGTGTTTTACCGAGTGAGTATGGATACCGAAGACCCATATCCCAACCCCTCTCCCTAATCCTTTCCCCATCCCCCAAAGGTCGGCAACGCACCTGTGACGCCCCCGGTGTTGCGGGTGTCCATGAGCGGCGGTAATCGCTTACCATCAGGCGATACGTCCGCTCATTTGCCAAATACTCTATAAAAAAAATATCCATGCAGTCAAAGCAATTGGATATCAGAAATTATGAATGGATGCATAGGGGTGCCTTACCGTCCAAAATAGCACACACAACTCTGGTAAATAGGGTATTATTAATACTCGATGAGCTTTAGGAACAGATCATTATCCAAATTTTGTAAGTTTCGATCCACTTTGGCAAGTAATCAGACCTACAGAGACAGACGGAGAGAACCAACAACAACAAACCGTAAATAATTGGGCTTGTAAATTACGTTACATTATTTTGTGATCAAAAACTCATCATTATCAAAACAACTTAAACTAGTTTAATTATTTCATTAATAATAAAACAATCAAAATTGAAAATTAAGCATTAAAGAAGCATTTCTCAAGGCTACCGTTTTTAATCATTAGCCCGGACATCGGAAACGAAGGTTAAATAGGAACAAAAAGATTTTAGACTTTATTGCAATAAATTTGTTATGTTTTTGAGTCTTAACTTTACGGAACAATTTAATAACTTTTGATAAAACCTCGTGTCTAATAAAAATAAAAGGTTAATCAACAGTGTAAATTCAAGATGGCCGCTGCGTAATGGCGGCTAACATATTTTTCACAACTATCGCTTTATAATCTGACTAATCTAAAAGGTTGATTATGACAGTTGACGTTTAGGCCTTGGGTGTCTTTAGGCCATAGTGAGAATATTCTGGTTGCCATTTCATCAAAACAGAAGAACTATGTTTTTAATGATAGTGAATTATATAAGTTATTAAGGATAGCAGATAATGTACGAGAACAAAAAAAACATTGTTACGAGTATTACCAGTGATTAAGCTAAGACTGATTATAAAAAATATATCTTTTCTGTGGAATACTTGTCACTTCTGTGGAAATAAAAGTACCTTAATTGTAATAATAAAAAAAACCATCTAGTTTTGTAATGTTATTTTGTTAAATTTACTTTTATCTTTTGAATAAAATAAGTTTCGAAATATTTAAGGTCTTTTTTTATTCAAATATATGTAATTGCGTTTTGTGTGTGACCCCTATATTGTTTTTACAGTTTATTGATATAATGAGTTCCATATGTCAGCATCTGGTAAACAACATCGCCACTTTAGAAGATTGAAAACGTGTGTACCTATCGTAAATTTCTCGCAACTAGCATTTGCACGCTGTTACGTTCGTGACGCCTCTGGTGTTGCAGGTGTCATGGCCGGTGTGCTTAATATTGTGTCAGTGCCTATACCTACTTATAACACCTCGTTAATATATCAGCTTCTAACGCTAATTAAGAGCCAGTTTTTTTAATTAGGCAGATTAAAATTCGATTGGGAAAGAAATTTATATAACAAGTTAACATAATGTTTCTGCTATTAATTAAATTATTGGTAACTGCATTCTTTACCATTCAAATAATTTATCGGAATCTTATAGTATTGTTGCGCCATAACCAGATGGAACTCAATTATACGAGAACGATCGAGAACTGTCGAGGACAACGCCATCTAGCGTCGGAAAGCGCGCAACTGTGGGCATTATGACGATTACTCGACGCTAGATGGCGCTACAAGAAGCTCTAGAGTAATCTATTTAGCCTAGCAACATCGATCGAATACTTTCGTACTTTCGAGTAATTTCCACGGCCATATAAAAGCGGAACGTGTTGGCCGTAGGGGCAGTATTG
The DNA here is from genome assembly GCA_916048165.1 of Spilarctia lutea. Lineage (NCBI taxonomy): Eukaryota > Metazoa > Arthropoda > Insecta > Lepidoptera > Erebidae > Spilarctia > Spilarctia lutea. The sequence goes on from OU696480.1 coordinate 3,371,763, forward strand.
TTTCACGATACAGCGGATAAACATCGAAGAGATCTTCTAGTGCGACTAACCAGTGATTTAGTGATTTCTTATTGTAAAAAGTGTAGTTAATAAATATTGTGTTATTTTTGGTAATTAATCGACTACTTTAATTTATTTAATACCCAGCTCGTAACAGTATCAGCACGATTAAATTGTAATAACTCATAGAAGCAGGATAGCAAATTATATATAGCTTGCTTTGCTTTTGAACGAACATACAACATGTTTGACGGTATATTCACGTTTTAAATAAAGGACGAAGCCTAAAATTCCTGTAGCTGAAGGATATATTGATGAGAAGATACTACATGGATTCAATATACTCATGAAACTGGTTCAACATTATTTAATCGCTAGGGACCTAGGGTTAATGCTTTGGAATAAACGTTTATTCACTTTGAGTAATAAATACTACTTTTAATCCTGAAATTAAGTTACAACTAAGTGAAACTATACGTGTCATGACCGATTAGGAATATGGATTGTTACTGTCACCCTAAGATTTCAAATCTTAGATTATAATCTACCTAGCGAGATTGTAAAATATCGATGGATTGTCAACTGTGGTGTACTGCATCCAACTGTAAATTGTGAGCCCACGGCCTCACAGAAAACCGGTGTGAAACAACGCCTGCGCTGTGTTTCACCGAGTGAGTGAGGATAACAAAACGGGGAGGGTTTGAGGTATGGGCATCCTTCAACTGCAATGCACTTGTGATGCCTCTGGTGTTGCGGGTGTCCATGGGCGGCGGTGATTGCTTACCGGGATACGTCTGCTCGTTTGCCCCATATATTTTAATAGTGGGAGAGCCACGTTACGGCATGAATGGGCCGGCTCGATCGGAGTGATACCACGGCCTCACAGAAAACCGATGTGAAATAGCGCTTGCACTGTGTTTCACCGGGTGAACGAGAATACCGGAGGCATATACCCCATTGCACTATTGAAATTGTTGTTCCGTATCACGCATCAAACTATATTCAAGTTCATATTCTGTCTGGCCAGAGTGATAGATAGATAGATAATTATAACTAAGTTAAAGACTGTTGATGGTGATCATTGTACAGCTGTAAAACCTGTGTTTAGCTTCCTAGGCGAGGCTTTTATAATTCCCAAAATTATTTGGGGTCGGCTTCTAATTCTACTGGTTTTACCCGAATATCAGTTTTTCCAAAGAGCTACTGGCATCGGACCTCCGAAACCTTGAGTGTGAACTGAATTCGACGGTTAAAATAGTTGTCAGTATATTTGACCGCACTAATTTTCCGATAACGATTGCCATAGGTGATCATGACAACCGGAACCGACGGCTTAACGTGCTCTTCGAGGTACGGACGGAAAACACCGCCATCTTCCCTACTCCGGGCTATTATTAAGAAGGAAATCGAACCCGACACCTCTTGATCGGCAGTTGCTTACGCTACCTCTAGACCAAAGAGGCAGTCATAAATAAGATCTCTTTATTTCTTACTAGCTGACCCACGCAACTTCGTTTGTGTCTTCTATTATCCCGTAAAATTTTCCCCCGTTTTTGAAACATTCTTCATTGGTACTCCGCTCCTATTAGTATTAGCGTGATGATATATACCCTATAGCCTTCCTCGATAAATGAACTATCCAACACTGAAAGAATATTTCAAATCGGACCAGCGGTTTCTGAGATTAGCGCGTTCAAACAAACAATCAAACAAACTCTTCAGCTTTATAATATTAGCATAGATACATTTTTTTAGTTTTATTCTCAAATGAAGAAGTTTACATCTTCAGATAAATTACAGCTTATGTTACAGTTGTATCGGGAAATATACTACAAATAAGTAAAAAGAACTATTTATTTCTAGTATTTTCACCGATATAAATAAAAAAATTACTCTCATTTGAAAACACTATAAATTACGGCTTTGTTTTCGAGTTTTAGCATATTTCCGATACAAATAATTATTTAAATTTCGAATCGTTGTAAAATTTTGTAAATAATTTTTGTTACACAGATTCTAGACATTTACTGAACTATTTTGTATCTCAATATGTATATATACAAAATTGAATTGAAAGGATTTAGGACTGACCTGATATATGACCCTCAAAGTTTTGTAACCAAGTTGACTTTATAATGGCGTTTTGCACATTGAATATTGCTCATCCGTTATTTTTCATTGAATTCCTTTAGAAATCCTTACACGTAGCTCCAGCCATATTAAATTTCATAAAGCACAGGACCCAGAACAACTTACCTTTTACATAGTATTTTGTATAGAAAACAGTGTCAAACAATTCGTATATTAGAAATAGTTTCTGTTATAGAAAGTAGTCGATAAACGCTCATCGTCATTTTCAGAGATAAGTATGTAATATACCTATATTTAGTATGTTGACAACAAACAACAGTCAAATACCTGGGTATGCATCTGGACAGAAGACTTACCTGGCGAGATCATATACTGGCTAAAAAGGAACAGGCAAACAAGAAGTTTCGAGACATGTACTGGCTACTAGGCAAACAGTCTACATTAAGCCTAGAAAATAAACTACTTGTATACAAATGTATCATAAAACCAGTCTGGACATACGGCATACAACTCTGGGGCTGTGCGAGCCACTCAAATGTAGAAATCCTCCAGCGCTACCAAAATAAAGTACTAAAGATTTTGAGCAATGCGCCATGGTTCATACGGAACACTGAGGTGCACAATTACTTGGAAATTGCCACAGTCAAGGAAGAAATAGAAAGGTTTTCTACAGCCTATAAACATAGACTTGAGCAACACAAAAATCAACTGGCTATAAACCTTATGAATACAGATACATCAATATCTCGGCTAAAACGAATGCCACTAGCCTCAATCTGACCACTCCATGTAGAGAGAAAATAAGAGACGACCCATCATAGGATGTGCTCTCGCAAAATCTAACATGAAAACATCGTATCTGATTAAAGCTGAGTAGGCTGATTGCAGATAAAAAAAAAAAAAAAAAAAGTATGTTTTCTGTTAATATTCAAATAAGTATAAAAATATGGACATATTTATATATGAACTTAGAAATTATATTACAATTGTCGCTGAGCCTCGCTGCGTTACCTGCGATACAACAGTAACCCCAGGTAAAGCCGCTGGGCAAAGCTAGTCTAAAAAAATGTCACTCATTATCAGCTATTTGTCAGTTAAAATCCCGTCAAAATCGGTTCAGTCGTTCTAGAGATTAGCCGGAACAGACAGAATGAGTTTTTTTTTTTAATTTTGGTAAGTTTTATGTACCATATATATATATATTATATATACATATATATATATATATTTATATATATATATACATTTAGAAAAAAGCGGTTATTTAATATAAACTATAACTTCCAGTTTCCAAAGTGCGTAGGGCCTAATGAGAAGAATACCTACTCCTGGCCTAATATAAAAACTCATGGCCACTCTTTTAGAAGTCTGATTAAAATCTATTGATGTCATTAAAATCGATACAGTAGTTTAGGTGTTACAGTGGAACATACAAATATGCATATACAGCCAAAACTGTTACCTTTTGGCTTTGCTATAAATACTTAAAAAATACAATTAATTATAATACGAGCGGATTGATCATGCGCTTGATTGTTAACCTCAAATGTGTCTATGAATTTGGTCGCAAACACAAATAAATTATGAGAACCGCAGAATATTCTGTGTTAATTTCTATTTTCTTTTTTTTAAACCCTATAACACCCGGACTGGTCAGTATATAGTCAGTATATGGTGCTATAGTAGGCAAAATCCTCCTTTCTAAAGATATATAAATGCAGGTCTGGAATACTAAAGCCTTAGGAAGACGATGATGAATGCCTCTATGCCATTTTGTCTTAATTTCCCATTAATCTATACAACACAAATAAATAAAATTGGAGTGTCTGTTTGTAATATTAAAATAACCGCTTTCTACTACATGCATATGTATGTGTACACATACCAAAATATATATTTTAATTTTTTTTGTCTGTCTGTCTATTTGTTCCGTCTAATCTCTGGAACAGCTAGACCGATTTGGACGGGACTTTCACTGGTAGGTAGCTGATGGTACAAGGAGTAACTTAGGCTGACACTTTTAGACTAGCTTCGCCCCGCGGCGTTACCCACGATACGACAATAACCGCGGGTAACACCGCGGGGTTCAGCTAGTTAATAATAAATTGATTAATTATCATATTATGCCAGATTCCCTTCAACATCTACTTCTTGTACGGAATCATTGAAGCCTTTCTTCTACGAAAATTGATCTGGAAGCTAATAATTAAAACCTTAGAAGTTAAGCCAGAGTATTATGTTTAGAGATAGTACAGTGGATTTAATATACATTTGTTAAAGTAATCAGATAATATTATTGAATTAATATTGTGGTATTACAATAACCTTCATGAAATTATACATAATAATTGATGTTCAATTCATACTGCTGGGAAAGACAAGTAATATATTATTGCGTGAAAAGATTTCTGTCTAAATACCTCAAATCTCAATTCAAATAATTATTATTCATAAAGCTAAAAGTTGACAATTTATACCAGACGTACTACCGCTATTTTTCTTTTTTGTAATTACCAGGTGTAGAATAATATTATGTAAAAACACAAATAGCTATACTCGTATTTATTCTTTGTTTATCTTTCCCTGTCATGGCGCCAAAGTTCTACTTCTTCTTTTGATGAAATGGCAACCAGCCGTATCACTCGGATCAGCTATTTCTGCCAATGTCAAGTATTTATAGTCTTCAATTATAAGTCTTCGAGTCTTCAAGTCTTCGTCGTGATAAAATTAATGATAAAAAATATATATTAAATCTGGATGACATGGAATGGGGACCGTCTTTCGAAAAAACAAAAAAAATCTCGCCAATGTTCTACTGGCTCAAACGAAAAATCATTAAAATCGAACCAGTGGTAGAAGCAGGACTAGGTGGAGGCGCGGACGCTACGGAGCGTGCGCGCCCGGGTGACAGTAACGGGAACATTTGGATTCCCACCGAGTAGGGGGCCAGGTACGTCGCAGTTTCAGGGTTTTCCTTACTAGAATGGACCTGGTCCTCTGGATCCTAGTACCCAAGATCAGGGTTCAGTTCAGTTCCAGGAGGTGGTATATTTACAGAATAAAATTATTGTTTATGAAGAACAAAGAAAATAATACCTCTTACATAAGTTCTTTCTATAAACAAGAAAATAATACCTACAGATGAAACTGCACATTAGTAAGGTGAAAATAAAGTTGAAATACTTAACAATAGTACAAGGCAGTCAGCTTATTGTTATTCTAGTTGTAACTTTCTTTTCAATAATATTACAGTGCTGGTTAAAAATCCCGCAGGAGGAATTATTTGCGAACGACGGTCCATAAATTAATTAATACGTAAGCAACCGTTAAGCTTAAACGATTCAACACGAATTCTCTTAAAGAATTTAATAAAATAAAACGTACATTCAGCACCTGCCTGCGTTCCCATTGAGGGACCACATTGGAATTTGAAGGTTTTGAATGCACCAGACTTTAGTAAAAGTTCTCAAACAATTGTAAATTAAGTAATTAATTTGTAAAAGCAGTAACTTAAAAGTTACAAACGGTCAAAGGTGGTCCCTCAATCGTGACCCATAGACATCCATATCTTGTAAACTAGTTAAAATTTACAACTGCACTAAGTGACTACTTTTAGTAAAAGATTTGTAAAAACCAATTGACTAAATATCTATCTTTCTTGTTCACTGTATAAAAAGATATAGCATGCGGAAGGTGGTCCCTCAATTGATCACCCTAGGTTCAGTTTGAGTGGAAACTACAACGAAATCTGGCATTCTGTGTGCTTCTAGTGTTAGTAATTGATTTTATATTGGTAAAATATAATTTTTATAAGTTGAAAATGTCAAAATTTAAATGGGAAATATTAGTTTACTTCTTTAATTTAAAGAAATCTGCTGCTGAGGCGCATCAATTGCTCGTAGAAGCATATGGTGAGGGTGCTTTGATTTGAGAGAACGTGTCGAGAGTGGTTTCAAAAGTTTAAAAACGGTGATTTCGACGTAGAAGACAAAGATCGCAGTGGAAGGCCAAAAATGTACGAGGATGCAGAATTGGAGAAATTATTGGAGGAAGATTCATCTCAAACACAAAAAGAACTTGCTCTAACATTAGAAGTCACTCAGCAAGCAGTCTCACATCGTTTTCAAATCATTTTAGACACCAAAAAATTATTCTTCTGCATGACAATGCTCGTCCACATGTTGCGGCTCCCGTGTGTGTTGTGATTTGTAAATTGACTTTCTTTTGTGACAAGCGTTTCAATTGAGGGACCACCTTCAATGGATTAAAACTTATTGAAAGCCTGCTTTTACAAACCAGAGGTTGAATTTACAATCGTTCTGATACTTTTACTAACACTAGAAGCACACAGAGTGCCAGATTTCGTTGTAGTTTCCACTCAAACTGAACCTAGGGTGATCAATTGAGGGACCACCTTCCGCATGCTATATCTTTTTATACAGTGAACAAGAAAGATAGATATTTAGTCAATTGGTTTTTACAAATCTTTTACTAAAAGTAGTCACTTAGTGCAGTTGTAAATTTTAACTAGTTTACAAGATATGGATGTCTATGGGTCACGATTGAGGGACCACCTTTGACCGTTTGTAACTTTTAAGTTACTGCTTTTACAAATTAATTACTTAATTTACAATTGTTTGAGAACTTTTACTAAAGTCTGGTGCATTCAAAACCTTCAAATTCCAATGTGGTCCCTCAATGGGAACGCAGGCCATCAATGCTCGTCTTTTGTCGGTCGTAGAATGTTCTCACTCACTCGGTGAAACACAGCGCCTGCGCTATTTCACACCGGTTTTCCGCGAGACCGTAGTATCACTCCGGTCGAGCCGGCCCATTCATGCCGAAGCGTGGCTCTCCCACGGTAAAATGTTACCTTCAAATAAGTACTATTCAACAAGAAAACGTTTTAAAACTGTCATCCGACTACGTAAAAAGTTTTGATCAAACTAAAATATCGATTTCACCTGGACCATTATTACACATCTATTGAATCATTCATTAAAATCGGTTCATTAGTTTAGGCACCACAAATCGCAAATATATACAAACTACAAATACATAGACTGCCAAAACTATTCGCCTTTAAGCTTCGCCGTAATCTTGTAAAAATGGACATCCATCTCAAAACTTGAAAGTAACAAAACACCAACACTAACACAACCTCCTTAGTCGTACCCCCCTTTTTTTTTTTTTTTTTTTGTGCGGAAATCCCCTCGAATACGACCTTCTAGTGGCATGTCGGACTCGAACCGACTAAAACCGCACGCCGTCTCGGGTACCTACTAGATGCCGGGGAACCAGGTGCACCTTAGAAACGAAAGGCCTGGCCGTTCTGAGAGTTCTAAACCTCTCTCGGTCTCGCTTCGCCATCTCTTTGGCAAGCATAACTTGCTCGCAGAAAGAAACGGCGGAGTTCCACGCGCTCTCGCTCCGCAACATGGCCGCAATCATGTTACCGAGCGTCCTTAGTCGTACCCCTAGTCACATGTTTTCATGGCAATCAAAAGAAATAATTATAAAAGTTTCCCCTTTCTGTTTTCTTCAGGTGGAGGCATCGTATCGTGCCCAATTGTTACAATTTGAAACCACAGGCTTAGAAACGTGACTTTGGCCACGTGATAGAAAATAAGATGTCCTTCATCTTAATTCGAATGTTGAAATAAGAATGTATTTTTTACTCATTTATAAATTGCACAAGAAGTGGAGTTGAAAGCACCCTTCTGTTTTCTTTGGCAATGTTTTTCTTTTGTGACAAACTTTTGACATTGTAAAAAGATCGTTTATTATATGTAACAATACTTTGCTAGCATGAGAAATTAGAGCTTGAGTTCTATAATTGTCACATTTGGCAGTGGAGCCTTTTTTTATGAAGCGGGAGAATTACCGAATTTGTCCAGTCCAGATAGTTTGGTTCTTGAGGAAGGGCACAGGCTACTTTTTACAGCGATAACTTACACATACGCAATCGGAGCCACGAACAAAAGCTAGTTACTATATAAAAACTATTTGTTCTACTTTTAAAACTTTAGCAAATTAAAATAATGTTCGTGTATTATACAACTTATACGATCTTATATTACCGGGTTTTAATTCATAGTTTAAAGTATATCTTGATCTTGATCTTGATACTCGCGGGCTGGGTTTCCGCAAATCGACGTCTACGGTGCGCCTATTTTGCGTGATGGGATGGCTTTACTTGTGCCACCCCAGTTCCTCCAAGAAGCCTAGCAGACCCTTCACGTTGCCGACGACTTCTGGGAGTGACCTCGGTGATCCGAGGTGTCTCGCCCGGTAATCTGCCACCTCAGGACATGTCATAATGACATGGGCGGCTGTCTCCTCCTCCTCCATGCATGCCCTGCACAGAGGACTGTCTGTTACACCTAGAGTGAAAAGATGTTTGTTTAGTAATGCATGACCAGTTATTGCTCCAACCAAGAGTCGAAGCAGCGGCCTCCCAAGCCGCATCAGCTTCCGTGACAATCCGGGTTTGATCGTCGGGAGGGCCTCCTTGGTCTGCCTGCAGGTGCCAAGGTTGGACCAATAGGTTTGGTGTTCCACCTTGGTGTTTATTTGCAGTGATCTTCGCAGCCAAGCAGAGGGCAGAGGCAGTATTGGTTCAGGGCCTATTGCCCTTGCTACCGATCCAGCTCTTGCCAGTGCGTCGGCTGCATCGTTCCCGCGCGAGTTACTATGCCCCTTTATCCACTGGAGAGTTATACTGTTTTTGGTACATACCTCTGTCAGGGCTTTGTGGCATTCGTAAATTAGCCCTGATGTTGTCGAGTGACTTTGCAGGGCTTGCAGGACTGATCGGCTATCGGAGAGTATGCGGATGGGGTACTCCGTCACCCTCCTGGAAGTGATTGCATGTGCAGCCAATATTATGCCCATACACTCTGCCTGGAAGACTGTGTTGTGGGCTCCTAGTGGCTTTGAGATGTGTATGTTTAGGTCCTCGGAAAATACTCCCGAGCCAGTGCCTGACCTTGTTTTGGATCCATCTGTGAAGACACTCAACTCTTTCGGGTGAAGCACTTCTTGTGGGTCCTCATGTAATTGTATTTTGTACTTTTTGTCAAAGACAAATTGCTTTGGTACCGCATCGGTCACCGCTTCCATGAGCGGTTCCCTTCCAATAGCCTCATAGAGGATTTCAGTATGCGGTACCCTCTGCAGTCTCCAGAGATTTTGTTTCTTTAGCCGCGCTGCCGCAGCTAGAGCCTCCTGCCTTATAAAGAGATGGAGTGGTGGTAATCCTATGATGGCTTCCAGAGCCGCAGTCGGGGTAGTCCTCATACAGCCCGTGGTCGCCAGACAGGCCAGTCTCTGGAGTTGTTGTAGTTTAGCTTCGACTGTGGATAGTTTGGTACGTGGCCACCATACTATCGCGCCATAGCTTACCATAGGTCGAATTACTGTCTCGTAGAGCCACAGAGTGATTTTGGGGCTTAGACCCCAAGTTTTACCTACCATTCTGCGGCACTGCCAGAATACGACTGTTGCTTTTTCGATTTTATTGTCGAGGTGGGCACTCCAATTCAGTCTGCGGTCGAATATCACCCCTAGATACTTTACCTCAGTCGTGAGTTGAAGCTCTGTATTAAACAGCTTGGGAAGTCGGTAATTTCCCAGATTCCGTTTGTTGGTGAACATTACCATTTCAGTCTTTCTTGGATTGACTGAAAGCTCGTTGTCCACGCACCAGCGTTCCACTACCGCCAGTGCTGAGCGTGTGACGTCGCATACTATGCCTGCGTGCATACCGCTTGTTAGGATCACTATATCATCAGCGTATCCGATGGTGTAATGGTGATTGTTGTTCAGAGTGGTGATGAGATCATTCACCACTAAGTTCCATAGTAGCGGTGAAAGGACGCCTCCCTGGGGGCAGCCTTTCGCCACTAGTGCATGTTTAGTTACATCTGCTTCGAGTCTAATGACTCTTTGGCTCAGCATCTTGTTTATCCATTCAATCATAACTGTGTGCACTCCATGTCTCTCCAGTGCCACTGTTATGCTGGTGAATTTAGTCTTGTCGAAGGCTCCCTCTATATCTATGAAGGTGCCTAGGCACATACTTTTGTTTCTGATCGCCACTTCAATTTTGGTTGTGACCGCGTGAAGTGCCGATTCCGTAGACTTACCTGGGCTGTAGGCATGCTGGTTCGGATGTAATGGTGCTTGTGTCAGCACCGTCTCCCTCAGATACCTATCGCACAACCTCTCTAGTGTTTTCAGGAGGAAAGACGTTAAGCTTATGGGTCTGAAAGATTTAGGGTCCGAGTAGTCAGATTTACCTGGTTTTGGTATGAAAATTACTTTGACGTTTCTCCATTGTCTTGGCACGTATTTATGTGCAAGACAAGCTCCCATAGTGAGGGACAGCCTTTGGATGAGTGCCTTCCCTCCCCATTTGAGCAGGGCTGGGAAGATACCGTCCGGGCCTGGGGATTTGAATGTGTCAAAGCTGTCAATTGCCCATTGCGTCTTGAATGGGTCAATTACCTTATTGGCCAGCTGCCATTCTTCCTCCATTGGAATGGTTTCTTCTTCTGGCCATTCTCTTGGACTGATTATTTCGCAGCCCGGGAAGTGCGTCTCTACCAGTACACGTTCTGCCTCTTCCATCGAGTTGGTGAGGGAGTTGTCTGGTTTTCGTAAGGATCCTAGTGATAAGGTTGAGTTATTGGAGAGAACTTTCCTTACCCTGTTGGCCTGTGTCGTTGTCTCAATGTTTGTACAGAAGTTCAGCCATGATTGGCTGCTCCTGTATCTGAGTCGTTTTTTGTACCTGGACTTGGTGGCCTTGTAATTATCCCAGTCCTGGTCTGTACCTGTGTTCATCGCTCTGTTGAGTTGCCTCCTCATCCTATGCCTAAGTCTCTCCAGCTCAGGTCCCCACCAGCTCTCTTTATTTTTTTTTACGGCCTACTGGTGGGATGGTTAGGGGGCATGTCTGATGGAAGCAGTCCATCATAGTGTTTGTAAGGAAATTTACTTGTTTTTCAATTTCAACGACACCTACAATCCTAGGTGGGTTTTCCTCTTGTCGCAAGGCCTGACCGATCCGAACAGAATATCTATCACGATCGGTTTTTTTTGGATTCCGCCTAGGTGGTGCTTTGAATTTGCTTACCTGAAGGTCGAAACGTATCCATCTGTGGTCCGAGCACGATAAATCGTTCGATACGTGCCAGTCCGAGATGTGTTTCGCTACTTCTTCTGTTGCCAAGGTCAAGTCAATGATTGTCTTGCTTCGTCTGTTGACAAATGTTGGTACGGAGCCTGTGTTCACTATGTTTAAGTTTGTCGTAAACAAGTAATCTACTAGCTTCTTACCTCTTTCGTTTCCTGTAGGCATGCCCCATAAGGCGTGGTGCGCGTTGGAGTCGGTTCCTACGATTAACTCGAACCCCGTCTCCTCGCAGTATTGAACCAGCCGTGTGAAGTCATGCGGCGGTGGGTCGTCGGCTTCAGGCATGTAGACTGATGCCAGGACAACCTGCGCAAGTCCTGTGTCCTGGGCTCCCTGCACCTTTATGGCACATAGGTCTCTGGAACAGAAGCTATTTAGGGCCTGCACGTTTAGGTCACTTGTATTGTATAGGGTGTTTTTTTAAGCTAGATAGAACTTTAAATTGTAAAAAGTAACACAAAAAATTAAATTTTGATGAAACTTTTTTTTTTATTTGTTTCAGTATACTCTGACAAATCATCATGAATAGACTCACGCTTGAACAACGCTACGAAATTATCCAAATTTACTTTGAAAATCAGTCGTCGATTCGCGCAACTTATAGACGACTTCGTCATTTGTATGGCGTATAACACGAACAATGCTGGCCTCCAAGGCGTCAATTGTTGCTGGTTTATCAGCATAAACCAGTGACTTCACGTAGCCCAACAGGAAATAATCGAGAGGTGTCAAATCGCACGACCTTGGAGGCCAATTGACAGGTCCATTTCTCGAAATCAACTTATCGCCAAATTTTGATTTCAATAAGTCGATGGTTGCGTTCGCCGTATGGCACGTAGCGCCATCCTGTTGAAACCACATCTCCTCCGGATCAATGTCATCCATATTTTCAAACAAAAAATCATTGATCATGGTGCGGTAACGATCTCCATTGACCGTAACGCGAGCTCCGGCCTCATTTTTGAAGAAATAAGGTCCGATGATGCCACCAGCGTGAAAACCGCACCATACGGTGCATTTTTCTGGATGTAATGGAGTCTGTAGGGTCTGTTGTGGATTGGTCTCACTCCATATGCGGCAATTTTGCTTATTAACAAACCCGTTAAGCCAAAAATGCGCCTCATCGCTGAACACAATTTTGCGATAAAACAGTCGTCTATAAGTTGCGCGAATCGACGACTGATTTTCAAAGTAAATTTGGATAATTTCGTAGCGTTGTTCAAGCGTGAGTCTATTCATGATGATTTGTCAGAGTATACTGAAACAAATAAAAAAAAAAGTTTCATCAAAATTTAATTTTTTGTGTTACTTTTTACAATTTAAAGTTCTATCTAGCTTAAAAAAACACCCGTTATATGCATGTGCGAGGATTTTCTAATCCCGCGTAGTCTGTCAACTTACCTCCTAAGTTACGGAGTCCGCAGACTTTGCCATTCCTGACCCACGGCTCCTGGATCAGTACGATGGCTGTCTTGTTAACCTCCAGCCACTTTCGGATCTGGGCCGTCGCGGTTATACTGTGGTGGAGGTTTGCCTGAAGGATGTTGGTTTCAGAGGAAGGAGACAGCGCCATTGGAGTTAGATGTCTCCGCTGCTGTGTCCTCACTCTCGTTTCCGCCTTCCCTTTGGATGGTCAATTTACGGAGCTCCTCCGCGCAGTCGTCCCCACCATCCTTACGGTCATGAAGAAGAGAGTCTTCTTCTATCTCGTCGGAGGCGGGAACGGACCGCACCGGAGTTTGGGGCTTAGGTGCCGCGACTGCGTCAACGGCATCCCTTGCCACCTCCGCAGTGATCATCGGTGGGGTGTGAGCAGTGTTATCTGCATCCTTGGAGACAGCTTCGGCTGGTGGATGTTCCACAAACTTGCCGTTGGGCCCCTGGAACTTGACGTACACCGTACCCAGCATGAAGCTGAGTCGGCGGCCGCGTTCGACCAGGGGCTTCACCACCGTCTCCGGGATGCTGACCATTGCAAACGTGTCTGACGTTTGCCTGTCCATTTTGATGAGCAGCCATCTTTCGATGTCTGCCCATCTGTTTTGAAAGCGCAGCATGTGTGCTACCTTTCTGTGGTCCTCGTGGACCCCAGGGAGCAAGATGCCACAGCGGACCCGCTTAGCCACCTCGCCCAGGCGTTTTACCACTAGTTTCTCTCCGGTGGAGAGAGTAATAGTGGCCACACTGCGCTTTAGCCATACCAGCGTAGGCTGGTTCAGGCACCAGAGCCTCAGGGATCCGTCGGCCAATATTGGCCTTCCCCGAAACGCTGGGCCCTCTGAGGTACTACTGCCCGGCTTCATCGACTCCTCGAACAGTAGTTCCACAATGCGTTTTTGGACCTCATCAGACTGACTCTGGTTGAGGTTTTCCGTATTGGCGGTGGTAATCGCCGCCATCAGGTCCGCCTTGAGCGCACTTGCGTAGTCAGTCTGAGTGGTTTCCCCTGGTGATCCAGCCCTCCGCCTCTTTGGCTCGCCTTTCGGAGAAAATGTCTCGTCGAGTCGAGCCCTTTTGGCTGAGTACTGGCCCCCCTGGGTACTACCACCCTGAGGTCCTGTATATGTCCCTTTGCCCTTAGGGGGGGGTGGGTGTCGCGGCGCCGAGGGTTCAGCGCTCGCGTCACTCCCTCCCTGCGGACGGTCTCCCTGCCCTTGGGTGGGTACCTGGGACGCGCCAGATAAAGCAGCATGCCGCTTCGCCCTCTCCTTGCGACGCTGCCTTTTGTTATTCTTGTGCGGCTTGCTTTGTGCCGTACAAGATGAGGAGGATGGGGGTTGGGGCGTTGGCGCTAAGCGTTTCGCCTTTTTCCCCTTTCCTCCCCTCGTTTTTGCAATCTGCCAGCCGGACAAGCTAGGGTCCGCGGCCAGGTTGCTGTATTGGGACCCCGTCCCCGCAGTCTGCTCCAGGTTAGTAGGTCTAGCCTCGCCCGGAACGACTGCAGGTGCTGGCTGGGTACGGCCAAAACTCGTGGAGCTTGTTGAAGCCTGTACCTGGCCCGCGGGGGTCTTCGCGTTGGGCGTCCTGGTCACTGGTGTACCAGTGGCCTTTCTGCCCCCCGCTGTCAATTTTGCCTTCGGTATCGGTGCCATAATGGCGCCGTCCCGAGGCTGTCTGGTTTTGGCCTCCTGGGTTGCCGAGGCAATCCTGGAGGCTCTTGTTAAGGAAGGTAGCCTTCCTTGGGCGTCAGGTCCGGCTGCTGCCGTACCGTCCACCTTTGGGTTGTTGGATCTTTTGTTGTCCATGGTATTTGTAGTTTATGTTTTCACCTCTAGAGCTTCCCACCCTCCGTGGAGCCCGCACCTTTGGGGATGTCCCTATGGACACCAGGAATACCCTAGAGGTATAGGTTCGTTGGGTTGGGACTCATGCGCGACATCAGGAACTGCAGACTTGTGGCTGGGGAGAACGATCCACATCCATCCCCAGTTGTTCCACCTGCCCTCGTTCCGTCAGCATGGCCAAGCCCCCGTGCTCTCCCGGAGAACACACCCCCCGAACCTCGCCTGCGACCCGTACCACCTCTTCCGTACGGGACGCGTGTCCGTTACCCTATAGTGGCTAGCTATAGGGCTACCGTTTCGCCAGAATTCCGGACCAAAGAGGGCGTGTTGCTTCCCAGAGGTATCTGACCCGACCCCGTTCAGCTCAACCCTCCAGGATTCCCTCATCCCGGCTTACGGCGCTCAACTGCGTAGGACAAGCGCAGGCAGGCGTAATAGTCTCCTGGGGTCGCCTGCTGACCCCGGAGAGCAGTGTGATATGAGATGAGAATGAGTGAGTTGATGAGTGAATGAATGAGCGAATGAATGAGCGAATGAATGATTGAGCGATGTAATGGGTTGTGATTAATGGTGTATGGTGATGTGATGTGATACTCGGCTGGTGGTGTTGTCCAGTCGAGCAAGCCCTTCTCACTTGGCTACCGAAGTTGCGGGGTTGGTGATGCGGCGCCCGTTCAACCTCCAGTATTACCAGGGTGCACGACCCACTCCTAAAAGAAGCAGGTTCTTCCCTGCTCCGTGTCGGCAGATACAGGGTCGACGAGGACGTGTGAGAAGCACTTGAGTGTATATGCCGATATCTCAGCGCCACACCTGAGAGTACACATACACCCCACGCACCCCTAGTTTAAAGTATATTACAACATAAATGTACAGCCTTAAGTAAGTAAGTTAAAATATAATAGGGACGTGTTAACATGGTTTTCAGAGCCATTCACGCTCGGTTCGTATTTAATTTAAAGCTTGGTTAAATTGTACCCAAACAGTTTAAAATGAATTTTCGTATTTTTTATATACTTACCTACATTATATTTACCTGACTGCAGCTAAAGACTAAAGGAAATATTGATGTTTGTATGTTCCATCGTAACACTTAAATTACTTAACCGATTTCGACGAATGAGGTGTCGTGTGTGTGTGTGTGTGTGTGTGTATGTGTGTTGTGTTATGTGTTAAAGTTTAAAAAAAAAAATATTACTAAGTGGTTTTATACTGAACAGTGTTCGGACTATTTTGTCCAGTGGCGACACTAATAGTTAAGTCAGAGATTAAAGGTTGGATTCACACTCAAGTGTTGTGTGATGTTGTGTGTCTATAACATATATGTAATTAGTAATGTAGTACATGAACGATGCGGTATTTCTATGTTAATATTTAAAAAAGAAAATAAATAGCTAGATTGATATATCGCCCCCGAAACTCCTTACATACTAAATTCAGTGAAAATCATAGGGGGCCGTATCCGCAATTCAAATTCTATACTTTTATACAAGAATAAATCGTTAAAAGGTAGTGAATAGCTAAGATCCGTTAGAAGCCAAAAATGATTGAAAAGAGACGCAGACCAGGTTGGGTGGGGCTAGTTTTACGGTGTTGTAGTTTTTATAAGAGAGTTTCTACTCAAAATAAGTCCCGGGCGACTTATAGCCAGGATACGTTAAACTATATCCTTACATAGCATAAAATAAAGTCAAATCCGCTGTCTGTTTCACAGATCAAAACACTCAATGCATTTTGATGCTGTTTTCACCAATAGATAGTGTGATACCAGAGCAAGATGTATATGTATAATATTTGCATATTATATGATTGAAAATCAGAAAATTTCAAATATATCCGTGGGCAACCGGGTTGGGTAGCTAGTTAAGTTTTATATATATATAAATTAATTGGTATTAACTAGTCATTATTTAAATAGTCACTTAAGGATTATAAAGAGTAAAATAGCCATAAAAGCTCATAAATTATGACCAACGTTTTACAATTATAGTAGTAATTTCCAGTTTATAACATATGTATGTCATAAAGTTATAAACTGGAAACCTTTAATCAATATCTAACTTACTAATCAACTAATAATAATAATAATGTTCTACTAGCCGATAAGGGCCTCGGCAGCCAGTCTCAATGGAGACCAGCCAACTACGCAGGAGATATTATAGTGCACAAGTGTGTGCGCAAACACAGTTGCACTCTCTGTTCCCTCTCTCTCAGAATCGACACGATCGATGAGAGATCAGGCGCAGGACCGACAGCTTTACGTGCTCTCCGAGACACGGGGTTTTAGATCCCAACTGCCAAACTATACTACTATTATTAAATATTTCTATAATCAGAAAAACTCAATAAAACTTTTGGCCCGACCCGGAATTCGAACCCGAAACCTCTTGATTGGCAGTCGCGTACGTCAGCTGCAAGACCAACGAGGCAGTTAAAACTTTAAACGAATATATACGAGTATATGTAGAATATATATAGGATATAGGTATATATTCAACAGACTATCAAACTTGCCAGTATTCTGCCTTGAACTTCTTTGCCAGTATTCTTCTCATAAGGCCCTACGCACTTTGGAAACTGGCAGTTATAGATCGACACAAACGAGCAGGAGATTTTGGTGTTTTCACCATATTTACCTGGACAATCCAGTACATGCGGAGGGTACTGTTTATGTCGACCTATGATTTTTAACTGTATCATCAATTTAACGTTCATAAATGTCACTTAGTGTGTTATAGTCGTTCCAATACTTTATTTAACTTTTGACAGATCACGCACATAAAGTTTTGTAATAATTTTTGATACAATGTACTACAGATAATACTGTACTTTATGGGCGGGCTCCGCCTACTTAGGGATGTGTCATTCGTAATTAATGACCACAGACTATAAAAACGGTTTTGAAATAAATCGATTATCGATTATATTAATAAAACATACAATAAAATTATTGTGATTATATTTTATATCAAATCACGTAAAAAGCTTTATTATTTTGCATTAAAATGCCCTAAATGTCTCTGTTTCAATGCATAAATAATTTGCGTAATGAAAACAGTTCCATCGTACTCGTACCTAGTAATGGGATCGAATGTATTCGCCGCAAATTAATGAATCTAAAATAATTGTTTAGACTTACTATAGTTGGTTCAAATAAAAACTACCTGCGGTACCTACTTGTAATGAACAGGTACAAAATGTTGAAATTCGTAGTAATTTACGGATTAAAAATAAAACAACCAAAAGAGGTACTATAATACTAATTTTAATTATAAAGAATCGTCTTCTTCGTATGACCAGGAATCATCATCACTTGAGTTCTCAGTAATATTGATTATCATTTCTTGGATAGATAAATTGTCAAATGCAACATCCCAATCCCAATCCGACATTATCACCTTCTTTGTTTTTTCTACAACATTCGCCCTGTTTTCTGGAGTTACTTTTTCACACGCATTTTTCAGTAAATTCAGCATTTTTCTTGCGGTGAAAGGAGGAGTTGTATTGTTCCTCGCAGCATATCCTTTAACTTGTGCCCAGATCATTTCAATTGCATTATATTGGCAGTGATATGGGGGAATTCTGAGGACGGTATGCCCATGCTCTGCTGCCATTTCATCTATGACGTATCGTTTTGGCAGCTTCTTTGTTTTTAATATCTTTACTAACTCTACTTTTAGTAGGGACTCATTCACCTCTTCGCCATTGTCACGGAGCCAGTTTATAATTTCATGTTTTTTGTTGGCCTGTGTTGGTATTTTATTAATTTGACGAGAGTGATAAGGTGCATTATCAATAAATATTATTGATGGCTCTTCGAGTGATGTAAGCATTTCTCTGAACCACTTTTCATACACGTTCGAATTCATCTCCTCGTGATAATCTCCTGTTTTCTGGGATTTAAAAGCTAATAGAGCGCCTGGCACAAATCCTTTTACTGTTCCTGCATGACAAATAATCAGTCGTTCGCCTTTTCCCATTGGTACTGTAGAAGTGGAGCCAACGGTGTTGTCAGTCCAAGTTTTTGACAGCGTATGATTCGCATTGAGCCAAGTTTCATCTGTGAAAACAACATTCGACCAATCTTCTATTTTTTTTGCTTGTCTTAAAAAATCGCATCTATACAAAGCAATATCATTGCGTTCCATTAAAATTTTTCGTTTGTCACATTTTTGGAATAACATTCCAATGTCTTTCAATACCTTTGTCAGAGAAGATTTTTGACCACGGAACAAACCACTATTTCGAAGAGATTGTGTTAGTTTTTTTAATGTTGGAATCTCTTTTCTTTGGTAATAGTCGTATATATGACGACGAATAGCATCAGCGTCAAAATTGTCAACGGCTGTAACTTTACTAGGCGGACGTTTTTTCTTAGGTGTAGATAGCTTATTCTGTTCCATGCCACTGCTGCCGTAGCCTTCTTTTGTTATTTTTGCCACTGTTGGAGCACTAATACCTAATGCTGCTGCAACACGGTCTCTAACTTGAGTCACTGGTATAAGAGGCCCACCATTACGGCTTTCCTTTTCAAAGTATTCACGAAGTCGCAAGACAAACTCTCTTGTTTGTCCTTTGAGTACTTTCTTTTTTGGCATTTTGACAGTAACGAAGGCAGGAACGATACGCTCAACTCAACCAAACGTGAGAATTCACAAATAAATCAATACGGAGGAATATAAATACTCAACTATATTGAAGGTTACTCATTGAAATACTGTAGATTATTTTAAAATAGACATAGAGAGATTTAATAAAGATCATCAATAGTTTAACAAATACAATATTAACCACTGAATTACAACACAATACAATAATACATTTTGAAAATTCAGTTCCTTTTATATATTTTTTCATGACATAGAACCGTCATATTTGAACAACATTCTTTTAATCCATTTCTTCTTTATTTTGACAAAGGAGGTCGCACATTGAAACACATAGAAATATGAAGTACGAAATTATCTATAAAATAATGAGTTTGTTAAATCGATTAAAACTTCTTAATGCATAAAATCGATCGATGAAAGAAATCGAATAGGTAACGGGTCAGGGTATCACTA
The DNA here is from genome assembly GCA_916048165.1 of Spilarctia lutea. Lineage (NCBI taxonomy): Eukaryota > Metazoa > Arthropoda > Insecta > Lepidoptera > Erebidae > Spilarctia > Spilarctia lutea. Next base: position 3,391,400 of record OU696480.1, read on the forward strand.
TTTGATTAAGTATTAGAGCTGTCAAAAGTTAAATAAACTATTGGAACGACTATAATTGAATAAAAGATTTTGTATTATTTCGAAATTTGAATTTATTAATAATAAGAATCTCGGAAACAGCTTGCAACGATTTTCAAGAAAATTAGTACCTATGCCCCTGCATAGGTACTAATGTAGGTTTCGGAGGATATAAACAGATCTAGCTTGGATTCATTCTTAAAATATTTACCATGGTAATATAGGTACTTACGTCATCATATATTAGTAAAGTATATTTTATTAAGGAAAAATAGTAACTATTTAGTGGGTAAGGATAAAACTCACTTTTTAGGGACTTTCAGTTTAGTTTAGAGAGTTTTCAAACAACATAACTTGCACCATTTTTATAAGTCGTACTTAATAGCTAGAAGGTGTCGCCATTTCCGATGTGAGTCATCAGAAGAAATACCGATACTAATAAGATTCAGTCAAAGTATTTTTCCTATAAAACCAAAGTAAATACTAACAATAGTTATTTTAGTTGAACATACTCGTATTTGAAACCTAGTTCATATTTGTGGCATCATTCAATCATCAACAGTATTGTCACATTGGTCATTACTAATGAGTTTCAACCAATGTTCTTTTTTTTTTTTTTATTGAATAGTGGGCAAACGAGCAGACGTATCACCTGATGGTAAACGATTACCGCCGCCCAAGGACAACCGCAATACCAAAGGCGTCACAAGTGCGTTGCCGACCTTTGGGGGATGGGAAAGGGGATGGGGGAGGGGTTGGGGTATAGGCCTCCGGTATCCTCACTCACTCGGTGAAACACAGCGCAAGCGCTATTTCACACCGGTTTTCTGTGAGGCCGTGGTATCACTGCGGTCGAGCCGACCCATTCATGCCGAAGCATAGCTCTCCCACGGTAAAAATTAGCTTCATCAATTAGTTACATTATTACAGTTCAAATATCTGTATTAATAAGAGCATTAATTTCTTAGACGATGAGTTATTTTTGTCTAGTAGTTGAAATACAACGATGTTTCATTACTTATTTAATGTATTATAGATACGAGGTTATTATTTTATTTTATGTATGGGCTTACCAAGGTGACTTAACTTTATTTGCTTCAACTTTACAATAATATAGTTTATACATCAGAATAACACATAGGCTACAATTTATAAAGATACTAGCTTCCGCTCGCGGCCTTGCCCGCGGTTATTGTCGTACCGCGGGTAGCACCGCGGGGTTCAGCCATATCTGAAGTGATTGAGAAAGTTAGGAGAAATATACACTAAATTATTTTATTCCAATTTATTTTCTGAATCTCTGAGATTCCAATGATTTTCATGAGATTTAGTATGCAGAGAGTTTCTAGGGTAATAAATCGATCTAGATATGATTCACTTTTAGAAAATTCTCAAAAATTTAAAAACCTAGCAATTCTTGGTCATACAGGTGCTTACCACAAATATGTTTACTGTTTATCCCTTTTAGGAAACTCCACGCCCAATCATTATCTAAATAACGATGAATTATGATTTAATCCCAGCTTTGTGTAACTCAATGTTTTGTAATGGAACAGTAAGTGCGTGATGTACCCCAACGTTCAAGATATTGATGAAGAATGAGGATAGATCACATAAAGTGTTGTCCCATATGGGATGTTTAATCCCACAACACATAGCGCAATAGAAAACGGTGATGTGAGCGCTTACACCACTACGCTATCCGTGCATTGCAATCTGGCAATACAAGTTCTACGAACACTAATAATCTCTCTTACAAATAATATATAACTTTTTCTCATTTCCGTGGGCGATGCTTTCGGTCTTTTATGGGTGTCTTTGTCGTAAACATAGTTTTTATTACTTTTTGCTTCGCCCGAATTAGAGAAGTCGTATCTTTGTGTAAGTTACTACGATATCCGAAATAATATGATTGTAGGCCAAGAAATCAATAAGAAAACTACTCACTTACACGTACCTACCCGTTTTCCGTGGGAGAGCCACGCTTCGACATGAATGGGCCGGTTCGACCGGAGTGATACCACGGCCTCACAGAAAACCGGTGTGAAATAGCGCTTGCGCTGTGTTTCACCGAGTGAGTGAGGATACCGGAGGCTCATTCCATCTCCCCATCCCCCAAAGGTCGGTAAAGCACTTGTGACGGTTTTGGTGTTGCGGGTGTCCATGGGCGGCGGTAATCGCTTACCATCAGGTGATGCGTCTGCTCGTTTACCCCCTATGCAATAAAAAAACGCCCACCACACGGGTTATGACACTCGGGAAGTTGTTCTCTCACGCGAAAACTACTTAACCGATTATCATGAAAGTTTGTAAACATATTCATGGAGGTATTAGAAGTAACATAGGATACTTTTATTAAATGCGAGCTAAGCCGCGGGCGAAAGCTAGCGTTAAATAAAACTCTGAAAATGTGGCCTGCTATTCGCTTAAATAAAATACACACAGGAATTGCGTTTCGATTAGCCCTTTCATCTCAACGCTGTGTTGATATTATTGCTTTGTTGAAATTCGATACATGATGGTTCAGTGCTTGCAAAAACATGTGTATCAAAATATGGCCTATCAAAATATCAAACAAGGGTTTAACTGAGATGTTTCCTTGATATTCAAAAACAAAACAAAACAATTACTCGTAGTAGAAATTTTCTTCTACCCTACGTGATACACGCGTTTGTTATTGTTATTGTAAATGCGGGTAACGCCATGGGGTGAAGCTAGTCTAAAAAAGACAAAAAAAATTATATTTTGGTATATGTACCGTGTATCATACACACACATATTTTTATATTGACATTATAAACAGACACTCCAATTTTATTTATTTGTATTTAAGTATGTTTAGATTTACGAGTATATTGCAAAGTATACTGCTTTGGTGCCGCAGTAGTAGCGTATATGTGACTGCTGTGCATAAGTTCTCGGCTTCGATTCCTGGGTCGGCCAAGTGTTTGTAGGACTTGCGAATATTTAAAGGAAGAGAAAGAAGAGAAGAGAAAGGTGTCTTTAGGAACTTTGTAGTGAAACGATGCAGCGACATTGAGTTTTGACTTGTTTGATTCGTCTAAATGAATACTGTTGAATTTTAGAGAATATTCCCATGCAACTCACCCAGATTTGGAAAACATAGTTAGTTCCATTTGTTATGAATGTCAAATCTATGTTGAACAGACTAAGTAATCTATTCCACGAACACTAAAAATAATTTATGTAACAAGATATTATTTAAACGCTTCAAAAATAATAAAAAATACTTTTACTCCAAAAATTTTACTATCAGCTCATAATTTCATTATACAGTAATAAAAATAGGTTGTGTTTAATAAATTGCTTTGGCAGTGTACTAAAATGTATATAATTCACGAAGAGCGTTTCAAAATAAAAACTACATATATCTGTTCTCATAAAAGTATTACAAACATATGAAAAACAATTGTATCGCACAACAAAAGTTTCCTATTATAGAAATTCTTAGTTTAAAAGAAGCTGACAAAATAAAGCACACAAGTCTTTTATGATTCATGGAAACACACACTTTAAATCATGCAATGAAACGCCTGGGAGAATTTTCTCATTCAGCTCCCATTCAGTGTTGCTCAGAATTTCATGGCAGGCGCTCGTGTTTTCGGAAACGTGCCGCCTGGTTCATTTGTATTCGAAGTAACATTCTAAATTAACGTATTATTTACTCATATTTAATTACCCTCACCATCGGTTGTTTGAAAATGTGTGTGTGACGACAGTTAACTATACAGTGTTAAGACCTAAAGTAAATTTGACTTCACAATATATGAAAATTCGTGGTATTCTTTATGATCGGTGATAACCATCAAAAGGTATGTTTTTATTAACTTTTTTTTATTTTTCTGTTGACTCTTATATTTTAATAATAATTAATAATAATTAAGTTTATTTTCTCTTCAAAAAATGGTTATTACAATGGGATTTGACTTCAATACAATAAATTTTAACCACGTTTTGCGAGAGACTGGTGCCTGTGATAGGTATAAGATACCTGTGTTACAGGTCACCAGGTCCCCACGCCACTTAGTTCATAGTTTACATTGTAGTATTAGACAGCATAACAGACAACAAATAAAATAATAACCAAAACAAAAATTAAAATGAAAACAAAATCAGAATCAAGTCAAAATTAAAATAAGAATCAAAATCAAGTCAAAATTAAAATCAAAATCAAATCAGAATTAAAATTCAAAATCATATCTTGTTGATTGAACTCCAGATAGTTTTCAGTTATTCAGGAATACTTCATACTTATGCGTTTGTTAAATTCTTCGAAAGATGAATATTAGATTTTTATTAAATGAGTGTTTTGCTTTACATAAATACGAATTGAATTTGAATTGTTTACACTAGGTATTGCTTAACAGTTGTCTATTTTGTCTATGTATGTTTGGTATTAATGGATTTATTATTCTAACGCGATAATAATAAAATATATTTTAGAACAACAAACACATACAAATACAATCAAGTTGAAACGATGATAACATCAGTAGTGTAGGTATAGTAACAGCAAAAATAACAGGAAATCTTAATCTAATTCTTTTGCACGTGTGTTTGTCACCTAACTCTTTCAAACGGCTGTCCCGATTAGGATGACATTTTGTGTGTAAATTTAAATGAGTTCCTGGTTTAAAATACAACAGTCAGTATGACACCATCAGTTAATAACTAGTCTCAACAATGGGCGTACCCAGGGCGGGGCAGGAGAGGGCAGCTGCCTCCCCTGGATTTAGTTTACGTTCTTCTGCCGATAAAAGTTTAGAAAAAGTACTTTTACTAGCAATGACTTATTCTACTGCCACAATTGAAAGTTCATTCAGCACACTCAGACGCGTTAAATGGGCTTTTGTGATCAGTGTACAGAAAATAGAAAAAAACGTATTAAACCGTTTTGCTAAAGACCCTCGAAAGTTACTTTTAAAATAGATCTTAGGGGCCATCCATAAAGTACGTCACACAGAAAGGGGGGGGGGGGAAGGGGGTCGACAAAGTGTGACATGGTGTGACAAGGGGTGGGAGGGGTCCTAAGTTTCGTAACATCACATTTCAAAATCTAATATTCTCGTATCTAGAGGTACTAATCGCGTAATTTGAAATATTAATTTAACTAAAAAATATTTCCAACTCTATCTTTAGGACAATACGGTTTCAATTGTTTTGTTGATAATCAGTATTTAATCTTTTTCATACAAGGTCTGATGTAGTTCTGATTTGTTGCGTATTCAGTATTCGATCCGAATTTTTAAGTGTTAATTTCATAAAAAAAGTACTTAATTTAAATGGAAATAAAACTAATTTCGGAACTGCTGTTTTAATTTAATAATTTTTCGATGTGAAATTCCAAACATGTGACGTCACACTAGGGAGGAGGGGGGGGGTCCCAGAAATGTGACCACCTGTGACAAGGACGGGGGGGGGGGGCTCAAAAAATTATGAAATTCGTGTGACGTATTTTATGGATGGCCCCTTATCTATATATATATATAAATGTTATGTCGGTTTGTGTACGCTTCAAAAACTCAAAAAGTTCTGCACCGATCGAGCTGAAATTTTAGAATGATATTTAATCCGCATCAAGGATTGTTTTTATCTAATTTTTGCATCAGTCACATATCCGCGACCGCGAAAAAACAGGAAAAAACCGACATAAAGGCGGGCGGAGCCACGGCCAACAGCTAGTATTCTATAATTAAAGAATAAATTTTCGCGTTCATTTATTTGACTAGGTGTTTTAAAAACCCTATTTTGGCCCTCCCTGACCCAGAACCTGGGTGCGCCCATGGACACAATGCATATTAATTCTAAGGCGGTACGAAGTTCACCGAGTGGGCTATGTTATATATTTGTTATGTCTTTGTTCCTGATACATAAATGTTTTAGGAACGTTTCATTGAAGGAAAATTGAATAAAGCTGTGCGCGTACAGCGCTTGATATATTCTTCATTGAATAATGTAATTGGTGCCACATGGGAATAATGTTACGTATTTATTTCATAAACGGATTAATAATAGTAGTCAATCTTCGTATAGATCTATTTCTTTTTGGGTAGTAGTTCCCGGATCTCTTCCAACTCAGAGGCAAAGTGACACACCATGTGATTTTAGTCGGTTCGATACCGACTCAACACATCGCGGCAAACCCCGATGGGGTGACGGCCCTTAGGGGTTTCCACTCGTAAAACAGAGGACTTTTTCTTTGTCTTTCAGATTTACTTTATAGGAATAAATCCTCCTACAGGCCTACTATTGTAACTTCCGTACACCAGGATCAATGAAAGTGACCTACAAAAACACTTAGGAAATTGTAGGCAATGTCAAATTATATACAAGAATTTGAAATAAAATAAAACTTGAGTAAATTGGAAGATTTGAAAATATATTTAACAAATCTAATTATCTCCTTAGAAGTCGGAGCCATGCTGGCCAGCCTTCTGGCCATTGTGATGATCGTAGTAGTACTTAAAGAGCACGTAAAAGCTGTCGGTCCTGCGCCTGATCTCTCCCCGGTCGTGTCGGTTAATCGTCCTATCGGAATATGAGAGAGAGGAAACAGAGAGTGCACCTGTGTTCGCGCACACACTTGTGAACTATAATATCTCCTGTGTAGTTGGCTGGTCTCCGTTCAGACTGGCTGCCGTGGCCGTAATCGGCTAGGGGAACATCATCATCAGTGTTTAATAGTAAGCCAAAATCTCCTTATTAAGAAGAGCAGCATCTACGTGCAGCAATAGATAACTAGAGGCTGACGATAGTGATTGATTAAGTCGGAAACATGTAGTGACCTAAAAATACTGCTGAACTTCTGGGATGATCTAGGATGGTTGGAATAAGAACAAAAGACAAACCTATGTACAACGGCCCAATCAAAAGGCCAAGTGAGAAAAACCCCGGAAGAATAAACAAACTAGTTACGAAGTTTTATCCTTACTTTTTTTAAAAAGACAATTCCCGAGTTAGGAATATACATCCTGTGTCGTAGGGGACTTCACAAACATACATGAAACGGGCATAAGAACATCCAGACTAAGAACAGCAATTTGTAGATCACATAAAGTGATGTTCCATGTAGAATTTGAACCCATAACACTTTAGAATGGGAGTAAGCAGTAGAAAGCTGCGTGGCGACCGCCTAAACCACTAGACCAACAGAGCAGTCTTTTTTAAGGTAAGAAATCTAGTATTATAAAACTAAGTCAAAAGATGTACATCTTAAAATTATAGGCATGCGAAGCCGGAACGCGTCGTTAGCTATCCCTATACATTTACCAATATAGCCGGATCGTGACTTGTGTTCGATTCTTGTGTCTTCAATGAATTATTCATGTCCTTAAGCGTTATGAGCACGCTTATTAAACAAGTGAATTTAAGCTTTAAATTTTGCTTCAAATTTGCTGCAATCATGATAATACAAAGTACCTAATTGGAAACGGATGTGACGCATTCGTAATAGGCCGTAGCCTTTGTATTTATAGTCTCGTTGGTCGTACGTAGGGTAAAACCGAGATAGATGCCCCACTTTTTGAAAAACCTTCATAATTTTAAAAATATTAATTTTAAATTGATAATTTCTGTGCATGTTGCTAGTTTACTTATTTAAGTTGGATTATTATTTGTTTTAGCTGACCTATCAATTACAGATTTTGTAAAATGTAGGTTTCTGTGAAACCCTTTTTTTTTGATAGACGCCTACCTGTATGGATAGTTGCCCCACCATGAAAATAACAAGGAGGATAGATGCCTGCAGTGCGGGATAGATGCACTTCATACTGTGTAAAACAGCAATTCTCCGCGAAACATGGTTTGAATTACGAAAAACATTTATTTTAATATGATACAAATAACCATAAATAAATTTTAAAACTATTTGTTCAACAAAAGTATTAAATCTTAGTTTTTAATATTAATTGTTAAGTTTCAACAAACATACTTATACTTTTTTTAAATTAAATATTATTTATCACCAAGAATAATTGGGGTCGGCTACTAGTTCTTTGTGAAATAACTGAATATCAGCTATTAAATGGAGCGGCTGGCATCAGACCTCCGCAATCCTGCGGGTGAACTGAATTTGAAGGTCGAACTAGTAGCCATTATATTTGAGGGCACTCACATCTCAATAACGATTGTCCTAAGGTGTTCATGACAACCGGTACCGACGGCTTAAAGTATTCCGAGGCACGGGTAGGAAACACCGCCATCTTCCTTAAAACTTTTATAAGAAAAACCCAATAAAAATAAATTAAAAACAAAATAGCAACTTTTTACATTTAAACGCATCCTTAATGAACCAGTGTATTGAAGTAATCAAAAATATAACATAATTTATTACTACTTATAAAGTTATACAACGTTAAAATAGTAACTTTGAAAATTTCTACGTGTTAGTGAAGCTCATTTCGGATATAAATATACTCATGAGCAAAACAAACCTTCAAAGCATGACAGCTCGTGGATAAATTAGGTTCTAATTCTTAGTTGCGATTTTGGGAAGTTAGGTTTCTTGGATGTGAGGCATCTATCCCGTTGCGGCATCTATCCCGGTTTTACCCTATACGTATGCGACTGCGAAGTCTCGGGTTTGAATCCCGGGTCGGGCCATAAGTGTTATTGAGTTTTTCTAATTATAGAAATACTTAATAACAGCTCGGAGTTTGGAAGTTGGGGTCTGAACCCCCGCGCCGCGGAGAGCACCTAAAGCTGTCGGTCCTGCACCTGATCTCTCCCGATCGTGTCAGTTAACCGTCCCATCGGATTATGAGAGAGACAGAACAGAGAGTGGTCTGGGTTGAGATTGGCCGCTGTGGCCGTTTTCGGCAAAGATATCAATATTTGTAGCCTAAATATTAAGTGTATTTCGGTAGTTTTTGTAATAGAATTGATATAATTATCTTTTCTGTGGTTATTGCAATATTCTGTAATAGGGATTGCGGTGTAGAAATGTGAATGTGATGTTACAAGTATATATTCTATAGGTGTGAGATTCCATCTTTCAATTTTCATCTGAATGAAGTGTTAATGACTGCCTCAGTGGCGTAGTGGTAGTGTATGCGACTGCTAAGCTTGAGGTCTCGGTTTCGATGCAAATATTTATTTCAGAGTTTGGGTGTTTTCTATGCATAATATGTATCTATTTACAAAAAAAGGTAAATAAGTATTTATATCAGTGGTCTAATACCCATAACACAAGCTCTGCTTAGCTTGGGACTAGATGGCGTTGTGTGATAGATGTCCGGAATATTTATTTATTTATAGATTTGTCATAATGCCCTGGTGATACAGCAAACCTTTGTAAAGCTAATCTTTGGTTACGTTTTATTAGTAGCTTGCTGACCCGGTGACAGCTTACTCTGCTGTACTCGATTGCACGGTTGGCCTAGTGGCATAAACGGTCACAACACCGTTTGCTACTGCGCCGTTATCTTTTAATTTTTCTTGAACACAATCCTTGCCCTAACAATACTTGAAACTCGCGCGCTGGGTCTCGGCAACTCGACGAATTCAGTGTGCCTATTTTGCGTGGTGGGTTGGCATTATTCGTACCACCCCATTGTCCTAACAATAACAAATACATAAAATTATTATTTAATTTGGTGCAGCCGATCGATTGTTATACGCATACATTTATTTTGACGATTCATTTTAATTGTATACTAGCTGTGCCCGCTACTTCGTACACGTTACATTTGGATTTTCAAGTTATTTATAATCTTTCACTGTTTAATACTACCCTGGACTACGACAAACATTTCAAAACCAAAATCAGCTCAATCGGCCAGCCGTATTCGAGTTTTAGCGAGACAAACGAACAGCAATTGATTTTTATATGAGACAGGTAGGATAATTACTGGTGGCAGAACTTACCCAGGCAGTAAGGGACGAGTACAATTAAAAGGCAGCCGGTTTCCATGGATATTGGTCACACATGAAACATCAAGAACATATCACAAAGCATACAGATAAATTGAAAATCACAAATTTTAACAACAAAAAAAAAACGACTTCAAGAACTGAACCAAATTGAAATGGGACCACACGGGAAGCATCAGCTTTCATATAAAAAAATAATCATCAAAATCGGTTCACCCAGTCGAAAGTCATGAGGTAACGAACAACCGTGGGAGAGCCGCGCTTCGGCATGAATGGGCCGGCTCGACCGGAGTGATACCACGGCCTCACAGAAAACCGGTGTGAAATAGCGCTTGCGCTGTGTTTCACCGAGTGAGTGAGGATACCGGTGGCCCATACCCCAACCCCTCCCTCATTCCCCCTCCCCATCCCCCAAAGGTCGGCAACGCACTTGTGACACCTTTGGTGCTGCGGGTGTCCATGGGCGGCGGTAATTGCTTACCATCAGGTGATACGCCTGCTCGTTTGCCACCTATTACATAAAAAAAAAAAATACAGACGAATTGAGAACCTCCTCCTTCTTTGAAGTCGGTTAATAAAATCCCAGTTAAAGTGATTCCAGATAAAACCCCCATATACTTTTCCCAGTCAAAATTCTTCACGGAAAATGTTAGTTTGTAACAGCAAAAGCTACTCTTGGGAACAAGTTGTCAATATTGAGTTATGTAAATACGAAAATTCTGTACAGAGCCACACTTTCTAAAGTCAAATCGTAAAATTTGGAGTATTTGAATTCACTTCAACATAAGACGCGAATATATTCCAAGAAGGTTTGTAATATAAATTGGATTTTGAAGTCAGAACGGAATACGGATGGTTTCACTATGTTAATAATAAATATCAAAAATTCCTGGATATATATTAAAATCCCGTAGAAAGGCAGTATTTGAGATTAAAAAATACATGAGTAAATAGTATCACAAAGTATGGAAACAATTCTACACCTACGCAACATGTCTTTGAATGTCTTACAAAATACCAAACACATAACGTAATAAATTCTGGAATTTGAATTAATCTTTTTATTTGATCCTTCGGTTACAGGCTCTGATATATTTACGTAAAATATTTATATTTGAATATTGGTTATATGTTGGGTAAGGTGGAGGGGAAGAGACCCAGGGGCCGTAGCCCGTTGGGCTGGGTGGACCAGGTTCGCACTACTCTTGGTACTACGATCCATGTTGCCCTACACACTGCTCATGATAGAAACAGGTGGCGAGCTCTCACTCGTACAATAGCTCCAAATAGAGGTCACGACCCTCAGAATTGAGGATAACGACCCAAGAAGGAGGAGAACTGGTTATATTAATTGTGTTTTTAATGTCTGACTGAATAATGCGATGAACTTTCCCGTGGGTGGGACATGCATCAAACGGGCAGGCTCAACCGGATGATAGGAATCACAGAAAACTGATGTCCAGCAAGCTGTTTCGAGGGGAGGGGAGAGGAGAGAAGGATTAATGTAATGGGATGCGATGTGACCGTTTAAACCTAGTGGTTTAAACGGTCACATCGCTTATTTTTAAAGCGCTGAGTGTTGTGGGTTCAAATTCCACGGGACAAAACTTTGTCTTATCCACAAATTATTGTTCTAATCTTAGCTGTTATTGGTGTCGTTTCATGTTGACTTTTTTATTTGAAGGCATTCTCAGTATTATTATTTGTGCATATTTGATTTGATGCATGTATTTGTGCATAAAGAAATGAATAAAAAATAAACTTAAAATTGGGTGTAAAAAGTGGTATTCAAGCAAATTGGTACCTATTTAGAGATTCGTAATCCTTTTTTTTGTTAGTACGGGAATCCCCCCGGAAAGCCATTTCGGTTTCAGAAAGCCATTTGCGATGTATAGAACTTTGAACTGCCAAAGTTTGTTACAGTTAAGTGTACCTCTTCTTGCAAGCTAAACAATTAACTGCAAATATCTGGAAACGATACATTATAACAATATATTAGCTAGGAGTAAAGTAAGATTTCAAAGAAGAGTATTATGGCTTAGTTGGATCTGTTAACTCAAGAGTAATCGTCCGTCTTGTAAAAAATATTCACTTGAAAAAATTCCTTTAAAAGAGGGGAGGGGGAGACATCACGGGATTTGGGGAGGCCAAAACGACACCAAGCCTACTTAGGCCTTATTCTTTGTCAGCCATAAGCTTCCCACCGCTAATCAGACTAATCACGATGCTCCGAGCTGATCGTGTTTTGATAAGATCAGGCCGCCACCCTTTCCCGTATAACGGTGGATATTTTTCTTGAAATTTGATACAAAGACGAAGTATTTCTTTTTAAATAAAATAAATTGTTGACACAGATGTGTCACCTTTTCCATTTTCTTTTTCAGTGGATATTTTACGTTATTTTTTTGGACTTAAGGCTTATAATCCTGTTTTAATTAATTTTGTGATGTAAAAGACACAATTTATACGGTGAAAGCTTAAGTATTATTTATTATTTAGAGTTCTTCAACCAACAATACTTACCTCATAGTAAATAAATCTTTATCCCTATAGAAATAACACCGATATTCCCTTATTTAAAAAGGAAATACTCGTTTCTTAGTGAAAGTTATTTTTCATTCGACTTCGTTATGAACAAGCAGACTCAGTTCAATTTTCCTACTCATTTTAAAATATAACTTGTGTAACTTTCTGTGTCATTTTTATGTAAATTTTGTGAAGAATACTTTGCATTATAAACCTATTTTCAATTGAAACTAGTTCAAAATCAAGTAAGACAGCTGTATGAGTATTTTGGTAGAGATTAATCTATTTTAAAGCCATTGTGTAATACTACGTTTGTGACAATTCTAAGTGACTTGTACCACTCATAACCTCTTTGAAGGACAATTAAACCTACAAATAGTGTATTTCCATCACAAATGATAGTAAGTTTTTAATGAATATATAGCTATGTCCTTACATAAATAAACAAATAAAATATTCCGGACATCTAACACACAACGCAATCTAGTCCCAAGCTAAGCAGAGCTTGTGTTATGGGTACTAGACAACTAAATAAAATACTTACTACAACTAAATAATATACTTTTTTTTTGTAAATAAATACATATTATACATAGAAAACAACCAAACTCCGAAACAAATATTTGCAGATCACACAAACATTTGGTCCGTTCTCGGAATAGAACCCGAGACCTCAAGCTTAGCAGTCGCATACACTACCACTACGCCACTGAGGCAGTCAAAAGATAGATAGGATAGTCTTACTCACCTTTAGGTTTCCTATCTCACGTTTTGTCAGACAATCATATTATTTATTACCAGCTTTAGGTACCTATACGTTACTCGACCACTTGTATTTGATATTATCGTGGGAGAGCCACGCTTCGGCATGCATGGGCCGGCTCGACCGAAGTGATACTACGGCCTCACAGAAAACCGGTGTGAAATTGCGCTTGCGTTGTGTTTCACCGAGTCAGTGAGGTAGATAAATCTAATAAAATAAAATAAAACAAGTCTCTAGGAGTACGACGCCACAAAAATTAAACAAAAACACCAAATTTTGTGGAAGTGGCACCCGATTGAATGGCCAAAGGAACAAAATAAAAAATAAATAAATTGGACACCATTTATACACGGTTGGTAAAAGTGACTTAAAACAATGATTTTATTGCAGCCTGACATCCACTTACCGGATTATCCATTATTAAAGACAGACCCTGTTTATACTCGTATATATAAAATTCACAAACGGGTTTGAATTTATTTCACGCATTTCCTTTTGCTGTTTTTGTTACATGAGAAGTGAAAATACTACGAAGTTACACTTTCATAGTGCTGAGGATAAGGGAAACTAAAACAATCCTAAAAGACAAAATTTATGTTGATGTTTATCTCGCAAGCACGTGTTCTAGTTTCCCACACATTACGTCGATAGTTTATTGTTCATTTTATCAGAGCTGTAGCAAATGTGAAGAGAAATCTTCTAATCTTTACTAATGTAATATCTAAATGCTCACTTCAATTGAAATGTTTATTTACGCGTATAACTCCTAACAATACTAAATTGACCATGTTGATGTTTTGGCAAAAGATACATACAGTAACGTCACGATAATTTCCCAGATGAGTAGGTTGAGACAATTAATTTTCACTTACTACGGTTCTGACACATCTCTTTTGCTTCGTCCACATTCATCAAGGTGCTATTCACACAGGCTTCCTTCAGAACATCACTAATTTAGTCGGTGAATATTCGCCGTAGACGACATCTTCCGTCACTTCCACACACAATAGCTCTATAACTTCCTTTCGAAAGTCTTCCGGCATTCATCCTCTATACGTTTAGCAAAAGATATGAATTAAAGACCAGAATAGAAAAGGATCCCCGTGAAATAACAAAGTTTTTAATGATTTAAAAACTGATGAACGAGTCGTCGATATCGTCCATTTAGGTGTATAGTAAATTTTTTCTTTCTTTCTTTTAAACTTGTTCTTCACGCATCCTCTATTTCAATAGTTGGTCACTGGTTCTCTCCGTAAATGTAACAAAATGCATCATTATATACCTCAAAATGGTCATTTACATGTTTTAGGCAATTTAGTTGCTCAGTTCAGTTGTTTCTTTTTAAATCACAAAATTATTTTTTGTTACATTTACGGAGAGAACCAGTGACCAACTATTGAAATAGCGGATGCGTGAAGAACAAGTTTAAAAGAAAGAAAGAAAAAATTAACTATACACCTAAATGGACGATATCGACGACTCGTTCAGCAGGCATATCGGTTGCGTTCCAACCAACCAAGAGGGAGAATCTGCAACCTTTCATTCCTTTTGGAGGAGCACCAGTCGAGGGGGACCTCCTCGCTTCTTTCCAGCCGAGCGGGATACCAAGTTCTACGAGCTATGTGCCCTGCCCACTGCCACTTCAGCATGCTGACTCGCTCTGTTAGGTTAGTTTGTCTACGTATCTCCTCAATTCTGATTCGATCTCGTAGAGAGACCCCAAACATAGGCCGCTCCATAGCTCGCTGTGTAACCCCGAGCTTTTTTATCAGGCCCATAGTTAGAGACCACGTCTCGGCACCGTAGGTCAATACTGGTAACACGCACTGATTAAAGACCTTTGTCTTTAAATACTGTGGTATTTTGGACGAAAAGACGCTGCGTAATTTCTCGAACTCAGCCCAGCCGAGTTAGATTCGTCGATTGACTTCTTTCTCGAACTTGGATTTGCCTAGTTGGACCGTTTGTCCCAGATAGACATAGTAATTAACAACGGGGGTGGGCGTTTGACGTGACTTTCGTCTTGTCCATGTACATTTTCAGGCCCACCCGCTAGGATACTCTATTGAGGCCTCCGAGCATGGTGCTGAGCTCCTCTAAACCTAGCTCACCTACGTACCGCACACTCGTCGGACCAGAATTGCAGGTCCGATTGTGTCGGAGGAATCGGGGGACTGTCTTGGACCCTTGGGGAGAGCGTGTCTAGCACTCTCTTCTTCTAGAAACTCCGGTCCAGAGTAGTAGTGTCATATAAACCTTTATGGCAGAGTAGACCTGAATCACAACAGCCTTGCAGGGCAAGATTTTGTAATCCACATTATATTACAGTTTTAATTTATAAGTGTTAAACAATTCCTATCACTTGATTTCTTATCTCGATTGAACAATTATGGAAACTCAGGAGCAAAAAATCTGGTTCAAGTAGCAGTTGAAAAAATTGGGGGAGGGGGTCATGTCCACTGTTACCTCAATTTTACTAAAAGGTCATGAACTCTGAAACCTATGTTCAGCTACCAAAAATAAAACTGTTGGAATTAGGTCAATGACTCGATTAAAAATTAAATATTAAGCAAGATTCAGGCCGTCCATCAAAGTTATGGATACTTTTTTGTTCGTCTTCATTTCAAAGTCAATAATGTGTTTTATAATTTAACTGCATAGTGGTATAAGCGATCGCCACAACGCTTCCTACTGCACTGTGTGTTGTGGATTTAAATCCTACAAGGCAACACACTTTGTGTGATTCACAAATTGTTGTTCTGAGTCTGGGTGTTCTTTGTGTCCGTTTCATGTATGTTTGTAAAGTCCCTCGCGACACAGAATGTATATTCCTAAATAATTAAATAAAGTTAAAGGTGTCATTTTAATCAATATAAAAAAGGTGTGTCACACGATGGAAGTGAAACTTCAGTAAATCGACAAAACAATGAGACCGACATTTGCTCTCTCGCTCTGGCTCACTAATTACAGGCGACTTTTCGTATTTGTGTCTCTTACCAGTCGTTATTCCGTTGCATACGGTTTGAAATCACAATGATTCTAAAGAAGTTTCATAAATCACTTCAAAAATAACAAATGAATATTATAAGTAAATTATTAGATAAATAGGTAAATGAAATGTATTCGGGCCTACTTTAGACGGTTAGGATAAACCTTAATACCTTAATATTCAAATGTGTGCAAATTGAAAAGCGAAGATAAGGCATCCGTCTAATTCGTATTATTAACATAATGACGCCCACATTGTGGAAAGCGGCTTGCGTAAGCTGGGGACGCTAAAACATAAAAAGTGTTCATGTGTTGTATTTTGTTTTTGTATTATGTGATGTGTAAAGAACATGTATGCATTTTTTTATGTAAGTACCGTATAAAAACCGTGTAAAAGCTATTAATTTGAAAATTACAAACAGACACTTTCATTTCATTTATTTGTAAGTATTTGCTTTCCGATTTGTGATTGAACTGAAATTTAAAATATACCTTTATTTCCGACGACAATGCAATTATATATTATCGGTATTTTTATTAATCCAAAATGGCCGCCGTAGCAAAATGTGAGCGTACGTATTACTGAACAACCCACCCAATATGGTTATTAAATGAAAGGAATTAAAGTTATTTTTTTATTAACAGGTAATAAAAGCATGTTTTTAAAAATCCTTTTAAATTAATTACTTGTTCCTAAATTATTTTAGTTAGCTAATTCATCGATCGTGTCTTGTTTCTCTAAGCTTATTGTTCTATTCTACTCACGCTGGTATTTCATAACTTTTGCACTGATCTAATGAAGAAAATTTATAAAAATATAGCGATGTAGTTTAGAATATAATGAATAGATACTTTTGATTAATGTATCATTTTATCTATACTGATATAATAATCTTCAAGTTTGTTTGTTTGTTTGAACGCGCTAATCTCAGGAACCGCTGGTCCTATTTAAAAAATTCTTTCAGTGTTGGATAGTCCATTTATCGAGGAAGGCTATAGGCTATATATCATCACACTAAGACCAATAGGAGCGGAGCACTAATGAAGAATGTTTCAATAACGGGGGAATATTTTCACGCTACGGGCAATAGAAGACGCAAACGAGGTTGCGTGGGTCAGCTAGTTATATATATTATTATTATCCTTTTCAGTTCTTATGTCTATAACATATATTTGGTGACGAAAAAACTTTTTTATAACACGTTTGATACTTCATGCTATAATATAATTTGAAAGCCGTTTGATACGATTGCCATATCTTGAAATATTTTATGCGTTCGAATAATATTAAAGGCTCCGTAAATCGGCTTCCTAAACATTTTTAAAGGAACCAGCTCGCTGACGTATTACCTATTTCCTGTCTTTTATTCTTTAAAAACTCGTACCTGTGTTTATTATCCAATTGTTTTTTATTGTGATGTACTAGCATTAGCCCGCGTCTATGTCGATAATCATTTTAAAATATAGTCTATGGCAGTCATAAATAATGTGGCTTTCTATTGGTACAAGAATTATCAAAAGCAGTTAAGTAAATCCAGAGATACAACCTCACAAACTTTACCTCTTTATGATATTTGTATCCATAAGTTAAACTGATATTTTATACCATTACTAGCTTTTGCAAGCGGCTTCGATCTTATTAATAAAAAGTATCCTATGTTACTTCTAATACCTCCAAGAATATGTGTACAAAGTTTCATGATGATCGGTTGAGTAGTTTTCGCGTGAAAGCGTAACAAACAAACTTATATTCACATTTATACTATAAGGGTTTTCGATAGTGGGTAAAAATAAATACTGATGGATAAAAGGAGGCCTATTTTCAGTAGTGGACGATCTTCGCCATTATGTATGAAGCGAATGAACATTTCTGTTATTTTTTTTTTATTTTTAAATATTTCGGACATCTAACACACAACGCCATCTAGTCCCAAGCTAAGCAGAGCTTGTGTTGTGGGTACTAGACAAGTGATATGAATACATATATACTCTTTTTTTTTTGTAAATACACACATATTATACATAGAAAACACCTGTAACATGTTTTATTTATATTCTGTTATTTTGTAATCTGTGGTAGCAGAGTTGTAAGATTGTACTCTGTGGTAAAGAGCATTCTCTGTGGTGTATTGTGTGAGGGATGGTTGAACCATTACCAATAAATATATATGGATTATAAATATATATGGAGTATAGAAAACAGAAATAAACTGCTATTAAGTACAAAACAATACTTTCATTACATGGCGCAGCAAACGCCGAAACAAATATTTGTAGATCACACAAACACTTGGTCCGAGACCTCATGCACAGCAGTCGCATTCGCCACCACTGCGCCACCGAGGCTGTCACTCACACACACAGACACACACACAATTGCACTTAATATGTATTGACAATTTATTTAATGGATCGGTGACTTTATCTGCAAAATTAAATCAAAACTTTAGACGTTGGAAAATGCCTTCAAGAAAAAAGTTTTTGAGAACATCGCAATTTCTTTTATTTCACAAATTGGATTTGTAGCACTGATATAATAACATGTCAAAATATCGTGAAAATAATGTTGATATGATTCTGTCATGTAGACAGATAGAATATTGTCTTTTTCAAACGTAGTAACTATATTTTCATAACCAAAAACTATAGTTACTACGTAAACTAAAATCAATATTTACGGTTTTTATGTTTGGTTTGAGCGTTGATGCGCATCTCTAAGGTGGCCTCCTTAAACCTACACCTAGGTCGCAAGTCCTGGGAACTGCTTTGAGTTTCTTCCTCTGCCATACGATGGACCCGGCACCCGCACGGTGAATCCATGGAGTGCTAAGAAGTTTGTCTCTTGGAATGAAGTTTTTTTTGAAGAGAATACAAGCAGTGCTAGATGTAAATCTGAGGTTTATATTATTTATCATTCCTAGGAAATTATGAAGCTTTTTCACTGGTCGTTAAACACCACATTCTATTGGAATTTGCTAGCATTTCATTGGCAAATTTAGCCTCAGCTGCTGTTCTTATTGCTCGTGGCGTGATGTGATACAGCATGACCAAATTTGTTTACCATAAAATAGGTTATAGTGAGTCAACTATAAAAGATAAACGTATACTGTAGCGAAATTGTTTTTAGAACTTTTAAAAGGAAACAATTCTTTCATACATTGTTTATGTGAAACTTTAATCGTTTACGCAGAGAACACAATGGAAGTTCTTGTAAGGAATTCTTTTCTCCCGTATTTGTAACATACTACATTGATACTTTGCTCCTTTTTGTTGTAGCACAATGATTTATAGATTCCTCGGTAACTAGGCTATCTAACACTGAAACAATTTTTGAAATCAGTCCAGTACTGCCTGAGATTAGAGCGTTTAACCATACAAACAAACTCTCTTCAGGTTTATAATATACTAGCTAAACTGCCGGTTCCGCGAAGCTAGTATCTTTATAAAATGTAGCCTGTGTGTTATTCTGATGTATTAGCTGAAATTTGCGTGAAAGACCAACAAACATACTCACTTACATACTCACAAACTCTCGCGTTTATAATATTTGTAGGATTAGTCGGAAGTATAGAATGTACATGTCAAAACATGTTAAGATTACATAACTTCAAGACAGTACCATATGTTTTACAAAAATCTATTACCTATTTGTCGTTTATCCGCAGGATCTATCAGGTTAATGAAATTTTGTTCACTCAGTTGTAAATAGGTTACGGCTACGTTGACCTTATAATAAAAATAAGTCTCGGAAAATTGGCGTTACTTTAATCTACAGTGTAAAATAATTAAACTTTAGAATTTCGTATAACTAAAGTTTTTTGATGGACTTTGTGTGACTGAAAGCGGTCGTTGATTAGACCTAGAACTAACACTGTTCGACAAGCACCACCAATTAAGTAACTTTTGCAAGCGGCTTCGCTCATATGTACATCGGTTATCGCGGTAAACTGTACCCTATGTGTTATTCTGATGTATAAGCTACTGCAAAGTTTCATCTAAATCCGTTCATCAGTTTTTGCGTAAATGTGTAACGAACAACCATACATTCATCTTTACAAACCTTAGCATTTATAATAAGTATTCGTAGAATATAATGTTTTTCAGCTGATGGTTACCACAGCTGCGTGAATGCGTGCTTAACCTCGTTTTAAACCAAACGCCTGTGTACTCAATGAATTTAAACTCATTAAACTTTAAAAACTCATTAGTTATAGATTAGTAAACCAAAAATAATACATATATTTAGATATTCTACTTCCAATTCAACCCTAGTGTGAAACTATATCTAAAACAACTCTAAGATTAATAGCTACCACAACAATTCCTCAATAATTCATAGGGTTAAAGTACCGGCTTAGTTTCTAACGATCACAAGTAATCACAACTTATCTCCTACAAAGGCAAGCCTGCGGAGATTTCTCCATTTAGCGTTCATTCAGTGCGGCTCAGACTTTTGTCAAAGGCGCGCGTGTATTTCGAAAGGCAGGCGTTTACTCGGTATTTATATTCGAAATGATTCTTTGAACTTACCTATTTTAGCTCGATAAATTATTAATGAAGTTTCTGGCAATTGAAGGTATAAAACTAAGCAGTGTTAAAAGTAATTTTAAGTTAGAGGTGTTATTTTCCTTTTGTGAATGGTTTGGTGTTCTTCATTCGGTGTTTCGGAGACAAATTTAGGGCGGCAATGTCTTACTAAAGGTACGTTCATACTGTGTTCAAAGTTAATTATAAAAGATATTAGAATAATTGTAGATGATTAAGTACATACTTACTTTTCAACCTTCGAATTCAGTTCGCCCTCAGGGTTGCGGAGGTCAGATGCCAGTCGCTCTGTGTAAAAACTGATATTCAGGTAAAACCGGTTGAACTGGTAGCCGACCCCAAATATTGGGAATAATAAAGGCTAGGAAGATGATGATGATTAAGTACATACTTAAGTCCTTTCTGCGAGTTTACTTTAAAAACATTAGTTTATAGATATCATTTACAAATTTTACTTCATGATAGTATTTATGATAAACAAGCAAAATTACTCGGTTGAAGATCAGTGGATAACAGTATCGTCATTAGAATCACTTGAAGTATGACATTATATCCGACCCTATGGGTGTACCCTTGCGTCACAGGCCTGTCCATGGTGGTAACAGATTCTTTTTTAAATATAATTTTCAGTCAAGCCGGCTCATTTAATACCGAAGCTCTTCCACAAAAAATACAAACGTTAATCCCTGAGATTGTTTCTTCCTTTCTTTTCAGGGTTAGTCCAGTTAGGAAAGGCCGAAAACATTTGCTAAAAAAAATTTCCAAAAGTGTTCATGCAGAATAAAAGATTTAATTTCATTTCCACGATTTTTTTTTGTCTTAGTACTTATTGCAGCCACAAATTGAACTTTGCATAAATATATTCTAATAAAGTAATGTATGGATAAACGAAATTAAGCACCCGATATACTCATAGTACGTCATCTGAACGTTATCATTCCTCATTCAGATTGCATAAGTTCTTGAAATATGAAATTTAACTGGCAGTACGACAAATAAAACTAGACATTAGAACTGAGTGGTCGTTGCACGTTGACGTAATGTGTTTATTGTTGTGCGGAAACTGTATTAGATGTAAAATACCAGGTTATTACTGCTTTCATTGCTTTCATTCAAAGATTGTTGTTTCAAAGAAGTTGGTAGGTTCTACTTTGCGCTCAAGGTTGAAGTTTCATTCAAATTGGATTTGGTTCCCACTTAGGATAATATTATTTATGAACAGAATCGTTTGATCTCTCTCTGTGGGTGTAATTTATCTTAATACGTATCAACATCAACATCTCTCTCCTCTCAAGAGAGGGTTGAGGCCATACATCCCCACGCGGGCCAAGTACGGGTTAAGGCCTCCAACTAATCTTCACGACTGTTATCCTAACCGGGACCGACTGCTTAACGTGATCTCCGAATCACGAGGACGCTCATGGTAATATGTCACCAGCAGTCACCCACCCATGTATTGACCGCGCCGTCATTGCTTACCCGCGGTAATTTTTTCGAATCACCGAGTGCAACTGGGCTATGATGAGCTATATATAATCAGAAATATATTTGTGCAGTGCAAGCTGTTACCATATGACAGGCTTTGCCTTATTTGTGATTAGAAAAATCAGTAATAATTTTTATAAAGTCAAGGAAATTATTATTTTAGACTAATGATATAATGAGGTACAGTTTGTGAAGTTTTAGGAGGTAATCTCTGGATCTACTGAACCAATTTTGAAAATTCATTTACAAATAGAAAGCTAGCAACGAAAACTGGTTAACACGATATTCGACATACATGCAGATGGAGCTGCGGGC
Source organism: Spilarctia lutea (assembly GCA_916048165.1). Classification (NCBI taxonomy): domain Eukaryota; kingdom Metazoa; phylum Arthropoda; class Insecta; order Lepidoptera; family Erebidae; genus Spilarctia; species Spilarctia lutea. The sequence continues at coordinate 3,413,931 of OU696480.1, forward strand.
AAAGTTAGTCTAACATAAAACAGTTTCTTAGTATCTTACAATTTACTTTTCCTAAGAATCTGTATAATAAATTACCTTATCTAAGTATTGTGATACATAGCCCCATGTGACGACAGTATTGGATACCATACACATCGTTCTTGGTTTCAATTACCGACAAAAATGGACTAAACATGTAGCTGTCTAGTATCTTAATGGAGAAAATGATGTATTGCCCACGGGCACGGTAACGTCTTACTAACACTTGGAATAAAGTTGTTGACCAAAATAAATATTGTACCTACACGAAAAATTCATTAAGATCTATGCATGGCCATACGGAACGGACTGCTTGAATGAAATCAAGGTTTGCCTTAGATGAAGCTATAACTAGATATAACTAGATCTGTGGTAATGTATCTTCTTTAACCAGTTCCTCAATCACAAAACGAGAGCGTGATTGAGACAAGAGGAACAACGCCATCTATCGCGATCATAGGTAGTTATTTTTCGTTTTGAAAACATCATTATATTAAATAAAATTTAGTTTCACTGCTATGGTTATTGAGTTAACATACATTGTGAAACTATTAATCAATGGTTTTGTAATTTTTCATCAAATAAGTAAGATTACAGGAGTTCGAACCCTTTTCTCCTGATTATAATGAGCAGGACCAAAAGGGCGTGGCAAAGCAAAATTAGAATTGTAGTCCCATAGTATAGCTTGATATTAATGAAAGTTATCACTAGCGTCATTTTAGAGTTTGTGAGGGACATTTTGGATGTGGATTTTTACATTTATAATATACAAGCTGAACCCTGCGGTGCTACGCGTGGTACGACAATAACCAAGGGCAACGCCGCGTGGCAAAGCTAGTGTCTTTGTAAATTGTAGCCTATGTGTTATTCTGATATATAAGCTATGTTATTGTAAACTTTCATCAAAATCCATTCAGTAGTTTATAATATTAATAGAACTAGCGTTACCGCGGCAAAAGGTATCTATGTCTTTTCTCAAGAATCAAAGTATCTCCATGCCAAATTTCATTAAAATCAGTGTAGCGATTTAGCCGTGAAAGCGGGACAGACTCACATATAGGTAGAGTTCCTCTGCTCCGCTGCTATGTCCTTTATCAAGATTTAGAGGATCACTATCATTTCAAGTTAGTATTAGGTGAATGATTGTAAATTTTATCCATATCGTTTCAGCGGTTTACTCGTGAAAGCTTAACAGACAGACCAAGTTACTTTCGAATTTGTAATATTATGAGTGTGTATTCTTTCCTTCACTTAATTTGTGATAAAACTGGCCCGTAAAGAATAATATTATAGCTAATACAATATAAAATCGCTTGTTCATAGTTACTTCCTACAAGCTATATTTTAAGGACAGAGACTATATTTTTAGAGATAAATAAATATAAAATTGATGAGGTTGTATGTATTAAAGCTACAACGGGCCTTTGTCGAGACGCCCCTCCTTCTAATTCCAGTGTGGGGGGAGGGGAAACAACTTGCCGTCAGGCGACCCATGTGTTAATCTGCCCTTATACCATGAAGAACAAAATAAACTTCGTGTAAAAGGAAATACGTTGAAAACATTGGGTTTGCTCCTCAATTCAATTGGAATTCCTCTGTCAAAATGTTCTACATTCGGGCCAGGATAAATGGTTCAAGGGTGTAGTTGACCTAAATTCAGGCTTCGTAAGGGTAATATGATGATTTAACCACGAATATTAGAACTTTCCCTATTATGTAGACCCACGTAACTTGCTTAGAATTCTATTATTAAAAGATCCAACTTGATCCGCATTTCACCAGCACTTAATTGTTCAGTGTTACTGCATCAGGCTATAAAATTCTTTAGTAAAATATTTACGTACTGTTCGGTTCGGTTTAATAAAAACATTATCAACTTTTACCCGCGACTGTGTTAAATTTTATGAGGAAAGATTTCCTTGACAAAAAATACTGTTATTATAATATTCTGAAATTAAATCTATTTGAAGAAACTGTCCAGATTTAGACACATTAACTTACATCTATACGAACTTTTGCATTATTCTTACAGGTTTAATAATTTTTTTTTTTTTCGAATTCATACTAAAATTATAATAATATATAGGTATTCATATCTAGTTATAGCTTCATCTAAGGCAAACCCTGATTTCATTCAAGCAGTTTTCTCAATGGCCTTGCATACATGTTAGTGAGTTTTTCGTGTAGAAAATTTATTTCGATCGACAACCTTATTCCAATTGATAGTGTAATACGTCATCATCATTTTCTCCATTAAGATACCAGACAGCTACATGTTTAGTCCATTTTTGATGATAATCGACGCAAAAAACTAAATTGAAGAAAACTAAGAAACTGTTTTATGTTAGATTAACTTAGTTAATGAAAGCAAGCTGTATAAGTTTTAATTAAAAAATCTGGAAATTCGTTAATTTACTGCGGTAAACGTTGTTTCGTATACGTAAATTGAGTTCACAGAGCCAGTATACCGGCTCTGTGAGCTTAATTACCCCTTCTTTCTTAGAGAAAGAGATTTATATATAAGTATAAGTCCGCAAAACGTGAACCTTGAACCAGGTCTAACTGAATATTGGCTGTGCTATTAGACATTAACGCGTCCAATACTCACTCCGAATAGGTACAAGCTGCTATGGCATATGGTCGTATACTGTCGCATTAAAGTGGTAGAAAATGGTACTATTAAGTTTATTTTCCAATTATGTCTAACTTAAAAACCAATTCTGTAAGTAAAAACGATGCGTGTGGAGCGTTTTGGAGAGGATTCAGGGAGGTCTATAACCAACAGTTGACATTCTGCTGAGATAACGATATAGTTATATATAGTTGGACCATATATATATATATATATGTGGTTCAACTTGATTCAAGACGAGCAACCTGCATCGGCTTCGCACGGTCTCTAGCCTAGGTTACTCCCAGAAAATGTGCTGCTTAAATTTATTCGATGTCTTCAACAAATATCGATATATTTTAGCCTATGTACTGAACACATTATATATGAAAACCTTCCTCAAGAATCACTATCTATTGGTAAAAACCGAACTAAAATCTGAGCAGTAGCTTTGAGTTTTATGCGAACAGACAGACAGACAGACGCAGCAGAGGAGTTTGTTTTATAATATACTAGCTGACTCTACGATTTATTTATATTTACATATCTGTGTCAGCTTCACACAGGCAGTGTACAGTAGCGAATATAATAATTGTCTTACCCCGTTATCTTTTAATTTTTCTTGTACTCACACCTTGGCCTAACAATAACGAACACAACAAAGTAATTATGCGCGTACATACATTTCGGCAATTCATTTTAATTTATGTAGATGTCAACGTGTTCTTTTAATGTTTTATACAAAGTCCTGTTTTGATAGTAAAATGTATTTTTAAATAGATACTACAGTGAAAGCACACAAAACTATTTAGATTAAGAATTTACATTGTACTGCACCCATTTGTGATGAGAAATAAACTATTATTATGTAACTAACATGTGAAGCGAGTTGCTTGCACGGAAGCACACTAAATTTGGTGCAAAATATTAAAGTCTAGCTCGAAGTTAGACTAAAATAGTACGTTGTTAGAATGAAATAAACATAGTCTTACTTAGCTTCTACATTTATGCCATCATAGGCCTAGAGCCCTAGAGATTTATTTAGAGGATTCAAGCAGTTTGATTTTAAAGAGTATGCATAAATAAAAAATTGAAAAAGGTATTACGTAAAACATAGTTTCAACAACTACTGGAAATTGTCGTTAGAATTATCCTATAATTGGAATCCAGTCACGTGCCAAATTTAAGCACTGATCAAGTAGAAAAACATGGAAGAGGAAAAAACAAACAACAAACAAAAGACACGAAACAGAAAAGCGTGTCTAACGAACGACTCGATGTCAGCCAAAGACTGATAATTTGGCAGGTGACGTTTTCTTGTCTATGGTAGCTGTGATGTAAATCTTCTTTGATTTAAATATAGTATTGTTTTCAAACAGGCATCTGTTTTGTAATAAAACCTTACTCAAGTCTCAAAACTTCAGTAGGTTCATTTTTAAATATGGGGCAGTTTTATAGTGTTATATTTAAGGCCGGTGTCTCCATTTCCTGATAAAGTTTAGGATAGTTATCGCCTATCTAACAATCTTCAAAAAATAAAAGTTACTGATATGTTTAAACAGCTATCGTACAAAATTTGACCCTATTCGAGGCTTATGAAACCGAAACCTGTTGGTATCTGGCAGGTAGGCATTTATATAAACATTTTGATTTGAGTGTATTTTAAGTTAAGATTATTTTTAAAATCGAAGGCGAGGACGGTTCAATCTAAAACAGAAAATTTTAAATGATGATTGTAAGCTTATCATCCCATTATGGTATAAGTAGAAATCCTGGAGCTAAATTTAAAAAAAAACAAAGGCACAATGGTCACACGTTTGAAACCTGGGTTGGACCAAATGTTTGTATGATCTACAAATATTTGTTTCGGAGATTAGGTTTTCTCTATGTATAAAATGTTTTAAAATTCATATCAGTTGTCTAGTACCCATAGTACAAGCTCTGCTTAAGTTGGGACTGTGGTGTTAGATATCTGAAAACGTTTATTTTGTTTGTCTTATATATAAAATTCTCGTGTCACGGGGTGCGTAATCGAACTCCTCCGAAACGGCTCGACCGATTTTGATGAAATTTTTTGTGATTATGCGGTATCTATGAGAATCGGTTGGAATCTATTTTTCATCCCCCTAAATGTTAGGGGTAGTCCACCCCTAAACTTTTGTTTTTTTTTTTGACAAAATTTTTAATTTCTATTTTTTTATGATGCAGCATTAGAAAATACATACAACCCTAGATTTTCAACCCTCTACGATCAACCCCTATATTTCCATCGCGATTTTTATTGACCCACCTCTACAACATATATTCCCTTTTATGGCAAAGCAACGTTTGCCGGGACAGCTAGTTTATTTATAATAGTGGTCATGAATGTCCGAAAAGTCTAGCTATGCCTTTACGACACAAAAACAACATTCTACAAAAATCTGTAATAAAAGTTCATTAAACTATTAAATCTGCCATCATTTGCACCAACTTTCCAATAAACTTTTACTGGATTCTAAATCGCACTTTGAGCGACCTTATTCCTTTAAAGCACATAATCCGTGGCTGATATCAACGACTTTAAACTGGTTTAAGATAATTTTACAGACAGTCGTCGACTGCCTCGGTAGCGTAGTGGTAGCGTATGCGACTGCTAAGCTTGAGGTCTCGGTTTCGATTCCCGGGTCGGACCAAATGTTTGTTTTGATCTGCAAATATTTGTTTCGGAGTTTGGGTGTTTTCTATGTATAATATGTACGTATTTACAAAAAAAAGTATCAAGTATTTATATCAGTTGTCTAGTACCCATAACACAAGCTCTGCTTAGCTTGGGACTAGATGGCGTTGTGTGTTATAGATGTCCGGAATATTTATTTATTTATAGTTTTACGTTTAACAAAAAAGAAGTCTAAATTTAAGGTATCTGTAAAATGCTATTAATTAAGTAAGAAAATATATTTTTTCAAGTAATGTTTTTTTTAACATTGATTATTCTTCTTTTTCCAGTTATCGACATTATACGACAGAATAGATAATTCAGTTACATTCCCGAAAATATATTTTTTCAAGTAATGTTTTTTTTTAACATTGATTATTCTTCTTTTTCCAGTTATCGACATTATACGACAGAATAGATAATTCAGTCACATTCCCGAAAAACAGATTGAAGAGATTTGAGTTTTCGGATATTTATAACTGTTATATTATGATTTTTTTCATTTTAAATTAAACTGAATTAGTTGGTCGATAATCTTCTTCTTTTTTAATCTTATCTAAGAATTAAAGTAACGGACAGAACACACTTGATGGACCTTTGTTGAAGTTGCAGATATTAACTTATCGTCAAGAGTGACCTTTCTGCTTGTTTGCTGCCCTATATCTAAAAAATAAATACAGAAAGTACTCAAGAACTAAGCTTAGTATAAATAAGGGTAAAGTTTTAACGGCTTTTGTAAATCCCGGCTGACAGAGGCGAGCTTTGTTATTAATTTGAAGTAGCCCGTTTGTTCTCTTACTTAGCATTTTGCCAGTAAATAAATCCTCTTCTTGAATATTTTTTTATTATCAGCCGTGGGAGAGCCACGCTTCGGCATGAATGGGTCGGCTCGACCGGAGTGATACCACGGCCTCACAGAAAACCAGTGTGAAACAGAGCTTGCGCTGTGGTTTACCGAGTGTAGATAGAGCTATTATATATTAGCTATAGAGATAGACCTTTCCCTTCATCCCCCAAAGGCCGGCAACGCACTTGTGACGCCTTTGGTGTTGCGAATGTCCATGGGCGGCTGTAATCATCAGGCGATACGTCTGCTCGTTTGCCCGCTATTCAATAAAAAAACACTCGATGTCGATAGATTTTTGTTATCTTTAAATTTAATGTTTTTGAAATTCGATTTCTGTAAGATTTGTGTACCAGATTTTCTAGTATCAATCGTTTGAAAGTTGTGCAATTTTTTTTGATTTATTTTCTTTTTATGTCATGTGACGTTTTCAAAAATAGTTGCGTAAAACATGTAATATAAGTTAATAGACATATGCGTTATAAAAATAGACTAAACAATAATAAGTACCACCGAATAAACATGTTATTAATCGTTTTGTAGTAATCATAAGATTTATGTGCGTTAATCTTATATCTTTGTAACAACTGGGAACTAACTAAATTTTAATAAAATTTAATAAATAAATTAATATTCTCCGGACACATAACCCCATACAGGCCCAAGCTAAGCAGAGCTTGTGTTATGGGTACTAGACAACTGATATAAATACATAAATATATTCTTTTTTTTTGTGTAAATACATATCTACGTATTATACATAGAAAACACCCGATCTCCGAAACAAATATTTGCAGATCATACAAACATTTGGTCCAACCCGGGTATCGAACCCGAGACCTCAAACACAGCAGTCGCATACGCTACCACTGCGCGACCGAGGCAGTTAAATATTTGTAATATCATGTCCCACTGCTGTTCCAACTTAAATACGTTGTATTTATATCGACAACCGCGAATAACGCCGCGGGGCCAAGCTAGTCTAAAGTAGCTTAAGTTATTCCTTATAACATTAGCAATCCGGAGGCAGATAGACAAAAAAATTAAGTTTCGTATTAACTTTCATAGGCATATTGGGAAAAGCTGTTAATTTTTTAATTACAAACAGACACTTCCATTTTATTTATTTGTATAGATTACTCTTTTACAATAAAACTCCACTCGATTCCGTGACACTGACAGATGTCACACCTTGTTAAATATATTTAACGTAATTTTCAGTGTCGAGAACGTTTTCAGAGCGAAATTGTAATGAAGCTAACGTAACATTTGTTACGGAACTGATTACTGTATCAGGGAATTGGGGTTACGCGATAATAATGAAATCGGAATCCCTCGTCTATTGCAGGGTTGATCACAATTTAATTCGTCACTTTTATGTCTTAGCTGCCAAAATGACTCTGCTCTGCTTGATGGAAAGCACGAACAGAATCCAGGAGTGGTGGTCACCATCCTCAATGCTAATAGGGACAATGCAGCATGCTGACAATGGTGACCAGCACTATGGCGGCCTAGTGAGATGCTTTTTCACGCTCCGCTTAAAGGATCCGGGTTCATAGTGGGAGTATACACGCACGCAGGTAGTGAGTTCCAGGGTTAGACCGCTCGGCACAGGTGTTCATGGCTCATGACGTAAGAAAACTTGAAAGTTAAGCAACCTTAGCTAGGCCAATCTGTGGATGGATGACATCTCCATATCTCGTAGAGGCTTCAGTTCTAGTTGCCATATAAATATTTGTAGCAATCGTTCTGGGTAGTTTTTTTATACAATAGGGGGCATACGAGCTGACGTATCGCCTGATGGTAAGCGATTACCATCGCCCATGGCAACACCAGTTGCGTCATAAGTGCGTTGCCGGTCTTTCGGGGATGGGACTCCGGTATCCTCATTCACTCGTTGAAACACAGCGTAAGCGCTATTTCAAACCGGTTTTCTGTGAGGCCGTCACTCCGGTCGAGTCGGCCCATTATTTAAAACGGGTTATTTACGGAATTTCGGTATTGCCTGGTACTTGGGTTGTGGAGATCTGATTACAGTCACTCTACGTAAAACAATGAAGTTCAGCCGTGTGATATTAGACTGATAGATGACCACAACTTAGTTTCGGGAAAGGTTTTTTTATGCTCCTACAATGACTCTGCTCTGCCTGAAAGCAAGAGTAGAGTCGCGCCTGCTGTGCTTGAGAACTCTTGGGATCTGAAAATATTTGTTTCGGAAAATTCCGGGTTTTTTTATGTATAATAGGTATGTATTTACAAATATATATATATATTTGTTTATATCAGTTGTCTAATACCCTTAACACAAGTTGAGCATAGTTTGGGACTAGATGGCGTTGTGTATCAGATATCAGAAAATATTTATTTATAATCCAAGAGTTGTGATCAATAACCTAAATGTTAACGTGAACAGTCGAGCATGGTGACCCTCACTGTGGCTGCCTAGTGAGATGTGAGGTACTGAGTTCCAGGTTTTGATCGCTCGGCACAGGGAGGAAGAACCAAAACGATGAGTTCGAGAGCCTGTGTCTACCACACTGAAGCGGTGACTTCCGAGATCGACACGTGTTGTCAGTTGGAAAACCTCTTCACAACACTATTCATGATAAAGGCGATAGAGGTTTGAAGAATAAGAAAGAAAATATTGTTGCTCCTTTACTTAAATGTTGTATCAGTCTGAACGGCCATTAAAATTGTATTCCACACTCTCAGGTTCTTTTGAGTTTCTGATATTAATATAAATTACTTAAGAACACTGGTTTTGAATATGAGAGTTTCATTACATTATAAATAAACGCGTGGAGCCTTTTAAGGGTTATTTTAGAACTGTGTTTAATATATTATTCGTACAACCTGCCTCAACTTTTGAAGTGTAGCCATTATGAAGTTTTAGAGAACGCATAATTTGAAGATTCTAAAACTCGTACACTTTTAATAATTCAGGATTTTTGTGACTGAGTTTTACTATTCTTGAACCGATATGAATTTTTATTTATTTGTAAGGATTTACAATTACAATTAAAGCAGAGTTTTATGTTGTCAATGTGGGGAACGGGTGTCATGTCCCTTCAACACATAGGGAGTATCCTCCAATCAGGCGAGGTGATCATACCTAACGGGCCACTATCCCACAGTTGATGTTGGGTTGTTGTATATATGATAATCAGCGCGAAAATTTATATTACGCGATTCAGGATTGGTAATTACTACGTGCAGTGCGTTACTACGTAGTTCAGTGCATCTAAAGTAGATGTCGCTATAGTAGTACTGTTGTGTTGTATGTGGAAGTCGCCATAGTCAATACGTTTTCAAAGTTAACTATTTTGAACAATTATATACTTCTGCTGTACTACAGGAGAGGCCTATGTTCAGCAGTGGACCTCATTAGGCTGATGATGATGATAGACTTCTCCAAGAAGAGCTTAACAATTACTTTTATTTCATTTCAGATAAAAGTAGATAAGTTTTGTTTATTAACCTTGGATGACATGATTTTTGTAAAATTTCTTATTCTTGTATGCATAAAATGATACCTCAATTGTTACAATTAGGCAGAAGATACTGGCACTTCTAGTTTCATAACAACGTATAAAAACTAAAATTATAAAAAGTAAATTACATACGATGAGTAGAACCAGCCTGTATAGAACTATATACCTAAGTAAGTATTATCGTGACTAAGCCCTCATTAAACAAATAAAGAAAAAGAAGAAATATTATAGTGACAGAACTCTATAAAACAAATGCCTTGCAATGTAAACAGACTGCCGACGGAGAAACCAATTAAAAATATTTTTAGGAGACTGAAGAAGTATTTATTAAATTCACTAAAATAAGTTTTTCTTGCACCTACCTTTGAAAGTTTAAATCTAATTTCTAAATTAGTTGTATGATTTGTTTTTCAAATTGTTAGTTTTCTTTAGTAATTCTATTTTATAAGTGCACTAGCTTTGCCTCCGAGGCGTTACTCGCGGTTGTTGTATCGTGGGTAAGACCACGGGGCTCAGCTAACATTTATATAGACTGCTTCGCTGGCGCAGTGGTAGTGAATGCGACTGCTGTGCTTGAGGTCTCGGGTTCAAGTCTGGGTTGGACCAAATGTTTGTGTAATCTACAAATATTTGTTTCGGAGTTTGGGTGTTTTCTATGTATAATATGTATGTATTTACAAAAAGAAAGTATTTAAGTATTTATATCAGTTGTCTAGTACCAACACAAGCTCTGCTTAGATGTCCGGAATATTTATTTAACATGTTCGATCATCATTATTATCACATACTTTTATCGTTCTTATCTTTAAGATGCTTTTAAACTAAAGAAAATTTACAGCTTCACTTAGGAATATCTCTGTTTTAAAAGGTTTTTGTGGCCAATAATACAGGACAAACCCTTTACAAATACGTTCGAGAATTCCCGGATCAATGGAGAGCGGCACAATCTTAGTTTTATTCTTAAGTCGTTATTTTATTCGTCATTCAAAGCGCTAACCAACTATTGCTTGTAGTTTGTTCACGGAATTTCAGCGTGCAGGACGTCAAAAGCTTTCAAAGAAATGTGTTCCTTTACCGTAAAATATAGATCGTAATTTTCGTTTCAAGCTATTGCATAGCTTTTATCGCGGCTTTGAGCGCGGCGACCGAATCAAGAAATTCCGTAAAACCTAACACCCCCCACTCCACCTACCATGACATACTCTTTGCCAGATATTTAGCGAATATCAAGTCTCAAACTTGTGTTTCTTATTTCAATTACCATAAACCTATATGGTCCGAGAGCTGGCACCAATTTTTGGGTAGGTATTTGAGGCAAGCTGAAAACTTGTCAGATACCTCTCCTATTATATCCCAACTCGGGATTGCAGACCTGGCTGGTGAGTAGCGGGGCTAAATCAAACCCCACATTTTTTTAATTTTTTTTTTCTGGCCCAAAAATATATTTGAGGCACTACGCAATTTATATATTTATTTATTTATTTATTTATTTATTAAAACTTCCTGCAAACATGTTGCACAAGGCGGACTTAATGCCACAGACATTTTCTTCCAGACAAACCTTTGGGTGTTGCGAAGTTATTTGTGGCAGGTGTGTGTTTATACGACATATTTTTTATTTATTATATATGTTGCAGTGTAATACTTAATGAATACGAAAAAAAATAAGCTGGTTCAGGTTTGCGCTTATAGAGAACGTAGATCGTTTTGGAATCTCCCACGTCTGAATCGTCTGCGGTACCTGGCGATTCTCGGGCCTGGCGGCCAGGAGAGTACTAAGCCTCTCCCGGTCCCGCTTCGCCGTCACCTTCGCAAGCACAATTTGCTCATAGAAAGAGACGGCGGAGTTCCAAGCTCTCTCGCTCCGTCCTCATGTGGTCCTGGGAATATAACTATGTATAATTAAACTCTTGAGATATCTGTGAAGTGTGATAATATAATTTATTTATAGTCAAGATTTACAGTTTCTCTTAATAACGGACATAATATTTTATACAACCGAAAAATTATAAATATTTAAGGAATAAGAGGTTGTTGTTGGCTGCTGTTCTAGTATTCCCTGTGTTACAGAAACCAGAAATATTCTATCTCTAAAAATTTATACGTTAAACAAAAGCTTTGTACCCCTTTTTACAAAAAAATATACGAACGGACGAGTATGAAACTTGGCACAGTTAAATTTTAAATGAAAAGGTCTAGCTGGAACAGAGAGCTAAAAAAGAAAAAAAATAGAATTATGCTCGAATTTCGACCACTGGGCAACCACTAGTAAGAAACAAACATTTATATTTTATTTAAAGCACAAATATTAGTGCTATGAAATATAAAGAATCCATCACTACCTGTGGTCAAAAAGAATCCTATTCATCCCATCGGTGTTGTAAGAGGCGACTAAGGTGAATTATGCAGGACAACATTACTACAAACAGAAAGAAAACTTGAAACTAACCTGTTATGAAGAATACAAACATTCTCTTGAGTGAGGTTACCGGAGGCCCATAGCCCAACACCTCCCTCAATCCCCGTTCCCATCCCTCAAAGGTCGGCAACTAATTCTGTATCAAAAACGAAAAAAAAAAAAATTTAAAACAAAAAATTAGGGATGGACTACCCTTAACATTTAAGGGGATGAAAAATAGACGTTGGCCGATTCTCAGACCTACCTAAAAAGCTCACAAAACTTCATGAAAATCGGTCCAGCCGTTTTGGAGGAGTATGGTAACTAACATTGTGACACGAGAATTTTATATATAAGATAGTTTAGGTAAAGTTTTATATTATCCGTTTAGTTGAAATACAATGTCACTATCTCTATTTATACCTCGGGTGTCTTAAGAGGCGACTCAGAAACCAACTACGCGGGATAACATTACCACATAGAGAAGGAACACTTGAAACAAACCATATTCCATCCATCTGGCTAGCGGCCTGGTATAGTACTCCAAACCCTGAGGAGAGGCTTATGTCCAGTAGTGGACTGTTGATGTCATGATTGAGTTATACTTAGATCAATGAATATACCAATCTTTATCTGAGGACCTAGTGTGAGGTAATTTCACTTCAAATTTATCACCACGGTGACTGCGTTCATCGTTGTGACTGGTTAAGAGTCCAGAGTGGGCCCATCACAACACTGAAAGCGCTCACCATGACAATTGAGTTGATGTGAAACGAACTCGCACTTGGCTCTATGATGTGTATGACCAGTCATGTGTTTACGTCACGCAAGGTTTGTTAAAGGGCATTAGAGCGTGCGGAGCTGCGGTCTCTCGACGTCCGGAAAGCCAGTAGTCCCGACGGTATTCCAGGGATGGTTCTTTAGAACTATGCACCGGAATTGTCACCCGTATTGAAGCGCCTGTACCAGGGGTAATATTTCTCAGGCATTGCTTCGGAAGCCTGGAGAGAGGTGAATGTTCAAACTATACTCAAAAAAGGCGACCGCTGTTACTCAGCCAGTTACCGACCTGTAGCCGTCACTTCTGTCTGTAAGGTGTTTGAACGCATTATCAACAACCAAAATAGTCCCTGGCAAATTACTTGTTAAATAATCAGCAATATGATTCCAAACCAAATCACCCCACGGGTGATCTTCTAGCGCACGTCATGCACCTTTGGGGTGAACCTGTGGATAGGCATGGAGAGATCTTGGTCATCAGCCTCGACATGGCCAATCATAGTCACCAAATTACCTTTAGTAGTTTACGCTCGGCGATGATGAATCAGTCAGTCAGTACAAGTTATTTTATAAGTATAAATTAGCTACTAATATCTAAGAGCATTATTTACTTATGTAGGTTTTTGTCCTTTACGTATATCAACATTTTTTGTGCATAAAAATTTAATATTAAAATAAATAAATGATTTTTTTATCCATAAATGCGATTGGTCTTATTACCATATTGAGCGCGACATATATAGAGAAAATATAAACTATATATGGACTAAAATAAAAAGTAATATAGAAAATAAGAATAATTTACAACATAAAGAAATCCTAAAAGAATCTAATTTGAAACGATTCTATCTAAATTACTTTTTAATCTAATGAAATCATTTTTTCTTCCATCACTTTAAATTTGTTTTATTAACTGAAGATCAAGAGCGTTGAAAATAAATACATCTTTGAAGATTTCGGTCACAGAATATTAAACAGCGAATTAGTTAGAAAATCTATTATAATAAATTAAAATATAAAAAACAAAATATAAAAAACAAAATATAAAAAACAGCTACTTAGGAGTGGATGAACGATTGTAATTTGTTATTTTAGCTTTTTTATAGCACCTATGAGTGATTCCTTGAATACTTTAGCCACATTGCGAGAAGAGAAGGCCATAACCTCGATTAACTCATGGTGACGGTTAAGACAGAGGGGAAAATATCCAGGGGCCGTAGCCCGTTGCGCTGAGCAGACCACGTTTTCTGCACTCTCGGTACTATGATCCATGCTACCCTACACACTGCTCAAGATAGCACTCGTAGTATAGCTCTGTGGCGACCTCCACATACAGCGCCATCTACCGAAGATACACTGAACTACGAAGTAACGCACTGTACCTACAAACTACACTTACACTACACGGAGTAACTACCAATCCTGAATCGCGCAAATAAAGTTCCCGCGCCAATTATCATATATACAACATCCCAACATCAACTGTTGGGTAGTAGCCCGCCAGGCATGATCACCTAGCCTGGTCGGAGGATCCTCCCTTTGTGTTGGGTGGGACATGATATCCGTTCCCCCACAGACAAATTATTGTAAGCACCTATCACCACTTATGGAGAGCAGCAACTCAAGAGTTCAGAATCTGTTGCCCTAAGCCTCTTATCAAAGTGATGATCAAATTTCTAAACGAATTAAAAACGGTAAGCTTTTACTCTTTATCGGTTTGAAGTTGTCAGTGACGGATTAAGCTAGTTTATCTCTCATTACGGAAAATCTGCTATTCTCAAAGAAAAGTGTATTTATTTAGGATTTTTAGTTCAGTTTACTTGAACATATTAAAACTGTTGGTTTTGAGAAAATGTGAAGAATTTAGAAGAATAAAGTATCATGGCTTTAATAGATCCTGTATTTCTTTAATAATAGACGATCAATTGTGACTGCACGGTTAGCCAAGTGATTTAAGCGGTTGCTACTGTGCTAAGTGTTGTAGGTTCATATCTCACATGGAAAAATATTTTGTGTGATCCACAAATTGTTATTTTGAGTTTTTTTTTATTGAATAGTGGGCAAACGAGCTGACGTATCACCTGATGATAAGAGATTACCGCCGCCCATGGACACCCGCAACACCAAAGGCGTCACAAGTGCGTTGCCGACTTTTGGGGGATGGGCAGAGGGATTGGGAGAGGTGTATGGGCCTCCGGTATCCTCAGTCACTCGGTGAAACACAGCGCAAGCGCTATTTCACACCGGTTTTCTGTGAGGCCGTGGTATCAGTCCGGTCGAGCCGGCCTATTCATGCCGAAGCGTGGCTCTTCCATGGTATGGGTGTTCTTTATGTTTGTTTCATATATGTTTGTAAAGTCCCCCTCAATACAGGTATATTCTTAATGTCGGTTTTGGTTTTAAAAAGAAAACTTGAGTCGTTAACAATTTTGAAAATTAATAGGGATACTGCAAAATAACTGATTTAAAGTTGTGTTTTGTTTAAAATCGGTGAATTAAACGACAGAACTCTAAATTTAGTATGGCCCGACACATACTTTAATGTAATAAATATTTATTACTGATGTGATGTAAAAACAAATCACTTTAACTACTTTCCTGCTTCATATTAACAGCCATTATTAATCCATCGAATTGATGTATAGTTTGCGTCAAGTTTTCGTTCCCTTTGCAGTGCTTTGGTCAGCGAAGTTTATTCAATGAGTCGGCTTAAGATCAATAAGGGTGGGGGATTTCTGATTCTTAATTCGTCACCTTACGGATAAATACCTATACATTATTTAGAGTCTAAGCGTTTGATTTTGCTATGTTTTAATCTTGAATATATATCACTCTAAAGACATGGCTGTAAAGTTTAAATTTGCGCAATAGCTAAAAATATGGTAGTCGAGATTTCGTACACAATACTCGTAGATCCTTATACTGGTACGTCACTGAGATTACGATATATTTGCTCTGGATGGTGTATATTCCATTCATATAGAATGCTACTACCTTTCTCAACCTAATATATTATTAATCACTAAGAGGCTTGATGCCTTACGAACGACAATGGGAACAGTTCTGAATGTACGTACATACACACTCTAACGCCTAAATACTCGTACCCGTTTCGAACCGGAATTTAATGCCTAAATTTTGCGTAATTCTATTTCCGTCGAATTAATTTGGGCAAGTCTATTGCCGTTAACGAGAAAATTAGGTCGGAAAATTGAACATATACTGATGGAATTGTTACTTGTAAGGATGGGATAAGTTGGTAGTCCAAAATGCTGTATATGGAATATGTGTTGTTGAAATATTAGGTGTGACAATAAACATAGATAGAGAAAGTTGGTCTCATCTATTTTCCCGTTTCCTATAGTTTTACGTATTAAAAACTAGTAAGTTCGCTTCAAAATAAATTGGAGTTACACAAACTTTATTTATATTGTATTTTTTTTTATTGTATAGGGGGCAAACGAGCAGGCGTATCGCCTGACGGTAAGCGATTACCGCCGCCCGTGGACACCCGCAACACCAAAGGCGTTACAAGTGCGTTACCGGCCTTTAGGGGATGAGGAGGGGGATGGGGGGAGGGGATGGGGTATAGGCCTCCAGTATCCTCACTCACTTGGTGAACACAGCGCAAGCGCTATTTCACACTAGTTTTCTGTGAGGTCGTGATATCACTCCGGTCGAGCCGACCCATTCATGCCGAAGCATAGCTCTCCCACGGTTTAAATAATTATATATTATAAATAAATATGTTATATGTTATAAGTGTTATTGATATTAGTTGATGTTGACTATCGATGTAAAGGATTTATGGGCAATGAAGTTAAAGTAAGTACCTATCGACTTTTCTGTTATGTACCTTAAAGTCTTCATCTTAAAGCTTTAAGGTACATTGAAGGGTACCTTAAGATTAGACAAGCACATAGTGAATTTTGTTCATACTTCAAGATTAGAATAAAACTGATACAAAGTTCGGTCCTACACAATTCTTTTACGGTTCCCTCAGGTAATTTGAGTGCCCAGAGTTACAGCTGAGACTTTTTGAATTACGACTTACATTACTGAAATAATTTTCTTTGTTCGTTTGAAATCAAAATCCTTTTTTTTTCTTTTATGGTGTAGGTTCAAACTCGAACGCCGACGTCAGACGGGCTGTGACTCTGATGGGTAGTATCAGTTGCGACAAGAATTATCGACAAACTTGACACACTTTGATCATAAATCTTTTGAAACCGTCAAAACAACAAAGATTTCTCTCCTTTACAGTGTATACCGTACATAAGAGTTAGGACGTTTTAAAAATTGGACATGCTACGTCAATATTTGTCGGAGGTTTACGCAATTTTACCTTTATCATCACAGCATTAGATATATTTTGGATACATGCTCCTTGAAATTAACTATAACAGATAATTCTCTATGTAGATAAATAAATAATAAATAAATATGCTGGACATCTAACACACAACGCTATCTAGTCCCAAGCTAAGCAAAGCTTGTGTTATGGGTACTAGACAACTGATATAAATACTTATATACCTTTTTTTTTGTAAAAACATGCCTACATATTATACATAGAAAACACCCAAACTCCGAAACAAATACTTGCAGATCATACAAACATTTGGTCCGACCCGGGAATTGAACCCGAGACCTCAAGCTTAGCAATTGCATACGCTATCACTACGCCACCGAGGCAGTCAGGTAAATGTTAGATAACAAGGTCGTTACTATGGAAGTGCATTTTTACCAATCAACCTAATTGTATTTCAATATCTGTAAGAAAGTAAGCTTATGGTGGGTCATGTTGCACTTTTGTCGATAGTACATTACAACGCTTCGAGTGTCCCTTCCAATGGTTCGGTTCCAAAGGTTAACCAATCCCCCTTGGTTTAGGTATCGGTAAGCTCATTAAATAAATACCTATTTAGTGCCAAACTTAACAGAGCTTGTAATATGGGTACTAGATAACTGATATAAATACCTTTTTTGTGAATATATATGTACACATATTGTACATAGAAAACTTTTCATCGTGGGAGAGCCACGCTTCGGCATGAATGGGCCGGCTCGACCTTAGTAATACCACGGCCTCACAGAAAACCTGTGTGAAATAGGGCTTGCGTTGTGTTTCACCGAGTGTGAAACCCATACCCCGGACCATAACCCGGAGGCCAATACCCCAACCCGTCCCCCCATCCGCCTCCCCTTCCCCAAAGGCCGGCAACGCACTTGTGACGCCTCTGGTGTTGCGGGTGTCCATTGGCGGCGATAATCGCTTACCATAAAAAAAAAACTAATATTTGCAGATTATAAAAATATTTTGTCGGTCACATACTCTACCGCTGCGCCACTGAGGAAGCTGTCCATTCAATTTGAGGAAAGCAACGGAACAAAGTCGGTTTTCTTTGATGTTATAGTATCGCTCCAACTGAGTCAGTCTACCCAACCGGCTGCCCAATTTCAGGGCGGCTTTGTCAACATGGCTTTCTTGAATCCAGCTCAGGAAGGTTGTTGTAACGACCTTTGGGAACTTTGGTCCAGTAATAGACGACTTTCTGATAAATATTTTAGCTAAAATTATTATTTTTCACGTGGGTAAATACTTAAAATACTCGTACCTATAATTTATAAATTCACCGAAAAGTTATTAATTAATAATTCTTAAGATGCCGTTATACGTTTTCGCAATTTAATAAATATCGTCTGCTGTACACGTGTTCCGGGAAATGAAATACAAATAGAATAAGTAGCTTAACTGACGAATTGGTTATTTTCCTTAACTTGATTGGTTGCGCGGTAACTTCAGAAAATTTACTAATTTAATTTAATTTTTTTAAATTGAAATTATTTACCAATTCAAAAGCTTCTGACTACCAAAATATGAGCTTAGTTAGGTATGTAGAGATTCGAACACATCTTTATAATATAATATAACATAACTTTCGATCGGTTGCACCAAATTACATAATTGTTTTTTTATGTGTTCGTTATTGTTAGGGCAAGGTTTTTATATCTATACTAATATTATAAAGAGGAAAGATTTGTACCTATTTTTGTATGTTTGTATGTTTGTAATGAATAGGCTCAAAAACTACTGGACCGATTTTAAAAATTCTTTCACCATTCGAAAGCTACATTATCCACGAGTAACATAGGCTATATTTTATTTTGGAAAAAAATAGGGTTCCGTAAGATATTTGGGTTTTTCGGACACAAGGTGTAAAAAGCAACCAGAAAAGTTACTTATTTTGCGAAAATTTTCATGCTACGGGCTATATAAGACGCAAACGAGGTTGCGTGGGTCAGCTATGTTTTATATACAACGTGTATTTAGTATCAGCATTGCACCCGTGCGAAGCCGGGGCGGGTTGCTAGTAAGTACTAAAAAGAAAACCGTAAAAGTTATTTTTTGTCTATGACTGTATACTGCCTGTGGAAAACTGAGATGGACATAATTTTTATCTGCCTCGGTGGCGAAGTGGTAGCGTATACGACTGCTAAGCTTGAGGTCTCGGGTTCGGTTCCCGGGTCGGACCAAATGTTTGTATGATCTGCAAATCTTTGTTTCGGAGTTTGGGTGTTTTCTATATATAATATGTATTTACGAAAAAAAGTATAAAAGTATTTATATCAGTTCTCTAGTATATAACACAAGCTATGCTTAGCTTGGGACTAAATGGCGTTGTGTGTAATGTTAGATGTCAGGAATATTTATTTAATGTTTATTATTTATTAAAAAAACGTTATCAAAACATTTACAAATATTAGTTTACGAAAAAAAAAATGGCAGTACGGAATTCGTCAGGTCAGCTAGTTATATACGCCAACGCAATATCGGGTCATTACTTTGAACTATGTCAAGACAAATTTACATCTCACTGTTCTGGCAACTTGATATTTCAAGAACAGTAAGTTAGAATCCTTTGTATTTCACTTGTCAAACAATAACTGAAACTCGCTTTTGATTAAATTAATGGTATCCTAAATCACCAGAAACCTGAATATTGTTGAATATTCCTTTGACGTTTGTCTTGTTACATCAGGAACATGCGTTAGTGAGATCGTGAGATTAGGTATTTGAAAAAAAACACATAATTGTATATACACATTACAAAACAAATCTCGCAGGACAACAATTTGTGGATCGTTTAAGCTATGGCGACTTTCACATAAAGCGCAACAACAACATAACATACTATAGCGCCATCTACCGAAGTTACACTGAACTATCGAGTAACGTACAATACGAAGATACTACCAATCCTAAATCGCGCAATGGAAGTTCTCGCGCTTTTTATCATATATACAACATCCCAACATCAACCGTTGAGCAGTAGCTGGTCGGAGGATCCCCCCTTTGTGTTGGTGGGACATGCCACCCTTTCTCCTACAAAACTATTAAGTCAATCAACGAAATATCGTCACTGTCCTGAAGAAAATCTTCTGCAGTAAGATTTTACTATCATCTTTATCATCCGAATATCGCAGTTCATTGCTACACATATATCTCTGCTATTGCATGCCACTTTGATAGTTTTACTCTAGTGCTAGGCTACCACAGACAATATATTTTCATTAAACATCCAAAATATGTTAAAAACTAAATGACACAGGGCACTTCGTGCCACCATAATTATTTATTTATGTCTACCTCATCTTCCCACAGTGTACAACTGTACACTTTAATACACAACTGTGTATTTAGAAAATAATACACTTCTGGTTGTATTTTATATTCTTTTAAAACCACCTTGTCCTAATACTAATAAACGCAACGCAAAAAAAGAATTATTCAATTTAGTGCAGACGATCTGAAGTGACGCACGTACATATGCCCCTTTTAGTTTTCAAAACTGCTGGATTTTAAATTTACTGATTAACCTATGTAAATGGATTAGTTCATATATTTCAAAGTACATAAGGGTCAGTTTCAAAGAGGCATAATATAATTTTCAAAGCCAATGAATCTATAGTACAAAGGCCGGCAGCAATAGGCATGTAATCCAGTGACCAAATTAATTGAATATTCAGTTTATGGCTCAATACGATAAAACCAGGCGTCGATGATAGCGTATATTGGGAAATTCTTGAATGTGTTAGCACACGTAAGTTATTAGTGAAATTGATATAAGATAATATTTTTGTTACGTTTATGTGATGACTTTCAAAGTTGAATAAAGTTATGTATTTTGTTTTATGATTGTTGATTTGAACCCACGACACTTGGCGCAGTAGCAAGCGGCATGGCGACCGCTGAAACCACTCGGCCAACCGTGCAGTACAACAACAGTTAACAAATAAATAAAATTGGAGTGTCTGTTTGAGGACTTGCACTGATAGGTAGCTGGTTATATAAAGATTAACTAAGGCTTTTTTTAGACTAGCTTCACCCCGCGCCGTTACCCGCGGGGCGACAATAACCGCGGGAAACGTCGCGCAGTTCAGCTATCTATCTATCTATATAAATAAATATTTATTTATATAAAAAAAGTATTTATATCAATTGTCTAGTACCCATAACACAATCTCTGCTTAGCTTGGGACTAGATGGCGTTGTGTGTTAGATGTCCGGAATATTTATTATTATTATTATTTAACTTCGACCGCCCATGGACTCCTTAAAACTCAAGTACAGGTACAAGGTATAGCTCATAGGTATCTGTTCGTCGCTTCCATTGTTAGACAAGACAATACTGAGACTGAAGTAACGAATGACCTTTGATAACAAATTCAAATGTAAGGTTATATAAAACAAAAATAAATGGAAGTTCTATTTATCAGAACCCTTTTATTGTTACGAACTGTTTAGGATAAACCCGAAAATCCCTGTGAATCCGCAATGCGTCAAAATAAGTCCAATAGAAGGTTTGAGTAAGGTACACTTAATCAGTTTCTTAACAATGCATACTTTTTGCCGTTCTGGAAACATCAACACAGGAATCATAATTATATATTTTTAGGTATCATCAAATTCAAGATTCAGAAGCATCACTAGGCCACCATAGTGTGGGTCACCATGCTGCATTGTTGCATTATCTACATTCGCAGTGAGTATGGTGACAGCCACTATTGAATTCGGCTAATGCTTTCTATCAGGCAGAATACAGTTATAAAAATAAAAATTAAAGAAACAGGAATAAAAAAAAAATTACAAAGAAAAAGGAAAATAAAGAAGTGTCGAGAATTCCGGTATACCGGAATACCTACATATTTACACATATATTTTATGTATGTCTACATCCCCGTAAAGATATATAGGATATGCTACGAGGCTTTCTTGTATGTATTTTGAAATAAGAAAGTACATTTATTATAGTAGTTTGGTTTCTAGAATATAGGCTCTGCTTGTTTTGGGAACAGAGGGTCGTATGTGAGATCTTACAAGTTGTTATTGATGTCTATAGTATGACTTACGTTTATTTTAGGTCTAGTATGTGCTAGTAGAATGTTTTTTTTATTAAGTAAAGAAAACTCCAGGTACATTTTTTTAAGCAATTGTTTCGATTAAGTGAATTAAGTTCTTATTTAGACAACGTCCAAAAAGTCATTTGTGTTTTTAAGCTATTGCATAGCTTTTATCGCGGGCCTTGAGCGTGGGGACCGAAAGACAGAAATTCCGTAACGAAAAAACCTAACACCCTCGATTCCGACCGGCACAGCGGTGATACTTTTTAGTTTTTCCATCTATCGATAAATACCAGAACTTATTATTTTTGTTTTTGTTTTTGTTTCCGTTTCTGTTTCTGTTTTTTGTTGAAAACGAAAACGAAAAATAAAAAAAAACAAAGAAAAAAAAATACTGCATAAATAAAATAAATATATAATTATAATTGCATAAGTTGATAAAAAATGCTATGAAATGGCTTTACCGCGGCAGTCACCGAGTGCCACACGTCTTTTTTATTTATTTGTGTGTTGTTCATTTGAAAATCACACGAAATTCGATAAAAAAGATAATGTGCTCTATTTCTTCAAATATCATGGAACTATAAGTATTTGTACTATGATAATTCAAGTTATACTAGAAAGCAATTTAAAAAATCATTTTGTCAGTTCCATATAATCTGGTGAATTAGAAAATTTTGTGTTATATATATATATTTGTAGGTATCTTATACAATATTAGTAGAAATGAAACTTCGAGAATAACAATATCAAATATAAACCTCACACCGCCGTCTTCAGTTTGAAAACGATATTTGAAACTTACTAGTTGAAAACGTTATTTAATCCCTAGTGTTTGTTTATGTAATTTGGGACAGCTGTAAACGTTGAAAACGTTAATGCTAAAAGGGAATCGGAGAACTTCTCTAGAAAGTGTTTGAACGTATTTAATTACGAATGATAATCAAATAGCCTTTAATAATTTACTGCTGTATAAAGTTCATTCCGGGGGGAGTGACGCTTCGGCATGAATGAGCCGGCCCGACCGGAGTGATACCACGGCCTCACAGAAAACCGGTTTGAAATAGCGCTTGCGCTGTATTTTACAAAGTGAGTTAGGATCACAGAGGCCCATACCCGAACCCCTCCCTCCATCCACCTCCCCATCCCTCAAAATCCGGCAATGCACTTGTGATGCCTCTGGTGTTACGAGTGTCCATGGGTGGTGGTAATCGCTTACCATCAGGCGATACGTCTACTCGTTTGCTACTCTATTCCATAAAAAAAAACAATATTGGCCTCTTTTTAGAAAGGAGGGTTTGGTTTACCATGGTGGACAGACAGCTGTTTTGTTTTTCTCTTGAAAGTGCCATAATTTTGTGCAGGGTAATTTACTCCTTAAGAGACCCACGGTATGAATAGTCGATACATGGATACTTTACGAATAATTCTCTTAAATTTTGAAGAACAGAAGCAAACCTTGTAAATACAATATCAATACTTGTATCATTTGATGAATAAGTAGATAGTATTCACATTTTACGACTTTAAAGTAAAATGAACAAATTAAATTACGCAGCAATGTTATTTAACCGAAAAATTACGTAATCTGCTTTGGACCTGCAATCAGATGAAATAGGTTAAAAATATACAATGTTAATTTTTAAAATAAAGTGCTAATTACGGTTATTACAGAAATACAGTAGTTCTTTCAAACACTTTGGCTTAGCCGTCTCAACATATAATAAAAGAAAAATGATAAATACTGAGTGTATTTCTCATTCAGTTAACCGTCTGATATCGTCTTTAGTATTTCTAAGTATTGATTGGTTAATTAGTTATCCGGACTACTGAGTCAGAGGGTGTGGTTTCGATTTCCGCCCAGGACAATTTTTTGTGTGATAAACACGAGCATTTGTTCTGCTTCTGCGTGTAGTTTATCTATAATATGTACGTATTTCGTACAGCTGAGAGCGAGTTTATGAGTTGTCTGATTATCACAGTACAGGTACTGCCTACAGCCGTGTGTAAGATGTATGAATATAAATAATATTTTCGTACATCTAACACACAACGCCATCTAGTCCCAAGCTAAGCACAGCTTGTGTTTTGGGTACTAGACAAGTGATATGAATACATATATTATACTTTTTTCGAGTTCAACAAACCAAACTCTGAAACAATTTTTTGTAGATCACACAAACACTTGATGCACTTAGAATTTGAACCCAAGACCTCAAGCACAGCAGTCGCATTCACTATCACTGCGCCACTGAGACACTCATCATCGTATCAGCCGTAAGAAGTCCACTGGTGAATATGACATACCTACGTACCCTATTGATTTCCATTTCAACCGGTCGGTAGCGGCCTGCATCCAACGAGTCCCTGCGATCTTAACTAGGTTGTCCGTCCACCCTGCCTTCCTACGCTACGTTTGCCGTCACGTGGTCTCCACTCAAGAACCTTTCTGTCCCACCGTCCATCGGTTCTCCGAGCTGTGCCCTGCCCACTGCCACTTCAGCATGCTGACTCGCTCTGTTATGTCGGTAACTTTAGTTCGTCTACGCATCTCCCCATTTCTGATTCTTTGTTACATGTCTTTATTAAATTCCCTTTTATACTATTCTTTTTATTAAATCTCTATATATTATATCCTGGTTGGACTAAGTATTTATGTGATCTGCAAATATTTGTTTCGAAGTTTGGGTGTTTTCTATGTATAATATGTATCTATTTACAAAAAAAAGTATATAAGTATTTATATCAGTTGTCTAGTACCCATAACACAAGCTCTGCTTAGCTTGGGACTAGATGGCGTTGTGTGTTAGATGTCCGGCATATTTATTTATTTATTATTTAAAAGTATTCATTTACCCACTAATTTGACTAAGAATTGCTCACAAAATGGGTAGTTTCCGTACAAACAAAGTGATTTATTACCAGCTCCAGGGTTTGTGGAGCCATAATGTCGCGGGAACTAGACGAAATTATTCACCCGATAGAGCAAAACATATATTTGTCTTAATATATCTGAATGTAAATAAATAACAGACAAAAACATCATTCTATCGTGAAAATGTGTTTGACATGTATAATGTTATTTTCTTAGGTAAATAGAAAGATACATCAACAAAATAACGTTCCTATTCAAATAAAACTCCGAATCCAAAAGAATAGTCGTATATGTATGCCGATTGTAATGTATTCAATAAAATATTATGTGTACCGATTTTAATTTGCCTAACAATAAACTGTTTTATTCATTCCTTAACAAATAGGTAGTTTTTATTCCCAATAGAATCACGAGGAATAACTATACCCTTAAATAAAAAAAAGAATTCCTCAAATCAATGCATAAATTCAGGAATTTTGAGTTAATAATTATAAAATACCGATATATTTTATAGCTCAAGAGGTTCAATATTAATAGTGCGCCTGCGAAGAATTAAACAATTAGAAAGTACTAGATATTGCATGCTGGGCCAATTTCGACTATTTTTGAATGTATGTATGTAAATTTTGTATCGTGATAGGTCCTATCACCTATCCATAAAATTTACGAAAGTTTTTTTGTGGACGAGGTGGAAGATCCCTTTGGGTCTCCAGACCCTGGGGGAGGCAGATGCCAGGAGTATGTGGCGATTCTGATAAAAATCATCGACGGGCGGCCTCGGTCGGTAACGGTATAATGGTTTATGGGTTATAGCAGTTAAAACAAACCCACACTAGGCCCTTAAGTGAACACTAAAGTGTGGGTACATTAAAAGTGGCGAAGATGCTTCAGACGGTTACAAATATCATGTACTCACTTAATATTGACTTAAAACTGTATTTGAAGGATGCAGACTGAAGGTAGGTGGAATCAAGTGTTATTGCTAAGTAAAACTTGTGCTTATCTATACTAATATTATAAAGAAGTAAAGTTTGTGTGTTTGTTAAATTGTAGGGGGTAATCTCGGGATCTATTAAACCGATTTTAAAAATTCTATCACCCATAGAGAGGCACATTATTGCTGAGTGTCATAGGCTATATAAAAAACCGAAAAATAATAAGGGTTTTACGTGGTAGTCGGTTTTGCAAAGTGAATCGGAGAAATTTCAACGAAAGGCCAAAGCAGCGGACGGCGCGCGATGGCTTCGGGCTTAATTCGGTTCGCGTTCGTGCTAGCTTCGGGAGAAGGAAGCGTGGCCTTTTATATCTGAGAGGTAGGTACCCGCGCGACTCAGGCACGTGGTCGGCTTCTTACGCAGCGTACGTCTCCGAAATTGAATTTTTCGAAACGTAATTAGTACACTTTCGACATCTATTCTATACTAATATTACAAAGAAGTAAAGTTTATATGTTTGTATATTAAAATTTGTTAAATTGTAAGGGGTAATCTCGGGATCTACTAAACCGATTTTAAAAATTCTTTCACCAATAGAAAGCCACATTATTGCTGAGTGTCATAGGTTATATAAAAAACCGAAAAATAAAAAGGCTTTTACGTGGTAGTCGGTTTTGCAAAGTGAATCAGAGAAAAAACGGTCGAATGAAAGCGTTTCTTACGAACGCTGCCTTAACTATGAAAGATATATATTTCAGTTCTAGAGAAAAGATGTGGAGCTTGAAAATGCCTACAAAAAAGTCAGCGAGTCTTTATGAAAATAAGTAAACTCATCGTGTGTGTGTTTAAAATAAAAGACCTTTCCCTTTAACAGCATATGATTTGGACGCATGGTTAAAGAGATAATACGATATAGATTATCAGACAAGGAACATCTAGAATACGCAGTCGAAGTGCACCACACAGTAATAGATCAGCTTTCAATTATGATCCTAACATCGATTACGCTAAGCAGAGCGCAGTAACAATTGGAGCAATGAGTAAAACCTGTCCTAAGTGTTTTGCAAAAAAATGGATCGATGAACCGAATGGTATGTGTTGTACTGCAGGTAAAGTGATTCTTCCTGCCATTGTAGAGCCACCAGAGCCTGTAAAAAGTCTCTTGACAAATGCTCATCCACATTCTACGCATTTTTTAAACAATATACGGAAATATAACACACTATTTCAAATGACATCGTTCGGTGCGAAAGAAATTCGTGAAGGAAATTTTATGCCTACTTTTAAGATAGAGGGCCAGGTTTATCATTTAATTGGTAGTCTTCTTCCTTCTACAGGTCAAATTTCGAAATTATTACAGATCTATTTCATTTCTGATGCGGACCAACTTTCTTTGCGATCAAACATGAGCCCCACTTTAAAAACCGATTTGATCAATGAGTTACAGACCGTTTTAAATAGCCAGAACGAATACATACGCAGTTTCAAATACAATTTACAAAGTAACTCCTCCGACAATTTAAAATTAATAATTCACGCCGATCGCACACCACAAAATCAACATCGAGGAAGATACAACTCCCCTACTGCAGAAGTTGCAGTACTGTTAGTAGATGAAGACAAAGGACCCCGTGATATAGTACTACATTGTAAAGATGGCCAGCTAAAAAGAGTGTCCGAATTGCACCGCGCTTACGATCCCCTGCAATATCCTTTAATGTTTGTGAAAGGAGATGATGGCTATAATCTGACTATACAGCAACAAGGTTCCGCACAAAACAAAACAGTTTCCTGTATGCAGTTCTATGCACACAGACTTATGATCATAGAGAATCGTTTCAATACTTTACATTATTACCGAGATTTGTTCAGTCAATACTGCGTTGACATGATGGCTAAAATGATATCAGAAAGATTGAATTTTATATCCCGTAACCAACAAAAGTTAAGAGCTGACGATTATATACATTTAAGAGATGCTTTGAATAGAGATGCTAATGTAAATGCTGCAAATATTGGTCAACACGTTATCTTGCCCTCATCTTTTACTGGCTCGCCGCGCTACATGCACGAAAAAACCCAAGACGCTATGACATACGTGCGAAATTACGGAAGGCCTGACTTATTTGTTACCTTCACTTGCAACCCCGAGTGGGAAGAAATAAAGCAAGAACTTTTTTCTGGACAGCGATCTTTCGATCGACACGACATAATAGCAAGGGTCTTTCATCTAAAAATGAAGAAACTTATTAAACTATTTACAAAAGAAGAAGTTTTCGGAAAAGTCAAATGTCACATGGTCAGTGTCGAGTGGCAGAAAAGAGGCTTACCTCATTGTCACATGTTGATTTGGCTAGAAAATAAAACACAACCTGACGAAATTGACAAGATTATAGTTGCAGAGCTACCCGATAAAGATAATGATCCGGCGTTGTTTGATATTGTGATAAAGAACATGGTACACGGGCCGTGTGGGGAACAAAATCCAACGTCGCCGTGTATGAAAAATGGTATTTGCTCAAAAAAATACCCACGCCTTTTTGTCACTGATACCCAAACCGGAGAAGATGGGTATCCTGTTTATCGACGCCGAAACGTCGATCACGGCGGTCAGGTGGCCACTATGACTATTCGTGGAAGGACTATTATAACAGACAACACATGGATCGTCCCCACTATTATACCTGGGCTAATAACAAATTTTCCCGAAGAAAACGCGGAGAAGATGTCGCTGGTCATCCTGGAATAAAAAAAGATCCTGCTTTGGGAAGAGTATATAGTGTGCACCCTTCTCAGTCGGAGTGTTTCTTCCTTCGAGTTTTGCTTCATCACGTACGTGGCCCCACCTCATTTCAGGACTTAAAAACTGTGAACGGAGTTGTCAAAGAAACATACCAAGCTGCTTGCCGTCAGAGAGATTTGTTAGAAGACGATAACCAGTGGGAAAACACTCTACGAGAAGCCTCAATTTCTCAATATCCTTTGAAGTTGAGGGAGTTGTTTGTGGTGATATTGTTATTTTGTTACCCATCTGAACCACTCAGTTTGTGGGAAAACTTCAAAGACGATTTATGTGACGACATAAGACATAGAATACGACAGCAGAATCAGAATTTCACTTTACCCTATAATGATGACATGTATAATGAAGGTCTATTACAAATAGAAAATAGACTCTTAGAACTAAATGAGAAAACCTTAAATGATTTTGGTTTACCTTCTCCAATTCGGCCACATAACAATGCATCGGACATAATACTGATACGTTCGTACGATACCAATGAGTTGTCAGTTTTTATTAATGAAAATTTACCGAAATTAGTCAGAGACCAGAGACAAGCTTTTGATGCAATAATTGACAGTGTGCTAAATAACAGAGGTTTAATTTCCTTTCTTGACGCCCCGGGAGGCACTGGCAAAACGTTTCTTGCAAATTTGGTATTGGCAAAAGTAAGACAATCTGGGAGAAATAGACTAGCCCTCTTTTTGGCAGTAAGAAATTAAAACATAACACACTAAAGAATTATTAACATTATGCCCAACGAAGTGGGCACGGGTCAGCTAGTCTAATATATACCTACAATAAATACTAAATTAAATTAAAATTAATTGAGGACCTTATCCTGTAATTTCTACGGTTAAATTCTACCTAAGTTTTTACCGTCGAGCCGGCCTATTCATGCCGAAGCGTGGCTCTCTCACGGTAAGGTTTCTGAAATGATGAAGACAAGACCAATATTAAAAATATGAAATGTAAATGGCGTAAAATAATTTAGTTATTTACAACACTTTTAATACATTTTGGTCTTTGGGAATTGGTCAAAGGGTTTTGTTGTTTTAGCTCGTAACAGTTAAATATATTGGTACGGGTTTTTTATATAATGTAGTTAGTTAAAAGAAAATAGTATACTTATAGAAGGAAATGTAAAATATACATTCATAAGGATATATGCTCATGGTGGTTTACTTTACGAACAAGAGCGTCCCATTATATTTTTCTGGTCTCTAGCTATTACGAGGAGAATGAAAACTCAGTCGAAGTTGGATGAAATGAATCTCCACATCACCCTATTTTTATTTCATCTGATGCCAGATAATATTACGAAAATTTAACAGGATCTAATGATTTAGGAGAAGATTTTTGAAGTGAAAACTTCTTTAGCGGCGCTGTGTACTTTTTTGGAATGGGTAAAAATGTATAAACTCGCGTCAGGTCACTTGACCATAAACTCGCGTCAGGTCACGTGTCCTGATCGAAAATTCGTAAGACGGATGTTTATTGTTAACAGCGCCATCTACCGATATACTTTGGTAGCATTCGTTTTTCTAGATAGTGGTCCTTTCTCAATATGATTTTATATACTTAAAGTTAATATTTCAGTATCTTAAAGTGATTTACAATAAATTAAAATAACGATTTTCTACTTACACAATACCTTTTGTAAATCAAAAAGATTGTTTACAATTTTTTTGAAAACAGCGACATCTATTGGAGTATCAAAGCTTTACTTCCATTTACTAGTTACAATCATAATAATAATAATATAAATGTAATATAAATTGTCATGTTTGTGTACGATAGCGCAATAAATGAATATTGTATTCCACCACATAAATAATAGTACTTTTATACTGATAATGAAAGTAATTCGTACAAAATTTTTCTTAACCATTCCAAAATATCAAAAATGCACAACGTTAATATTCAAGTTTTCACTGCTGCCGGCACTCCCGGAGTGCAACCCGTAGTTTTTTTTTCTAGTTTGAGAAGGTGTTTCTTAGTCTATTATAGATAATTAGCTTCATTATTTATATGCAGTTCATGATAAAGAGATAAAAATAATATTAGTTTATTAATAAATGGAGATTTAAAACAAATGGAAAGAGTTTTGATTGTACCAAGGATATCAAAATCAAAAAAACATTTGCGTATGGTGACATAATACAGATGAAGAATACGAAACAGTGTCATCAACTAATCAACCGGGCGTGTCATAGAGTCGAGGAATGGTGCCAAGTATGCCCAACAATGAGAAAAAAAAAACTTGAAGCCAACTCAATTATAATCTACGAACTCGTCTAGCCAGCGTGGTTAAATAGGGCAAACCTCTTTTCTAAGAAGAAGTCTATATCCAGTAGACCTTTATCACCTCTTTATCAAATCAATCAAATACTTATATTATATAGCTGATCTCAGGAACCGCTCTGGTTCGATTTGAAAAATTATTTCAGTATTGGATAGTCCATTTATCGAGGAAGGCTATAAGCTATGTATCATCACGCTAATAGTAATAGGAGCGGAGCACCAATGAAGAATGTTTCAAAAACGGGGGAAAATTTTCTCGCTACAGGCAATAGAAGACGCAAACGAGGTTGTGTGGGTCAGCTAGTATGTTATAATTTAGGATACTTTTATTTTAGACTAGCTTCACCCCGCGACGTTACCCGTGGTTGTTGTTGTAAAGGTACTAAAACAAGCGTCGGTATCACTGTGGTTTACAGCTAATAAATAAATAACATAAAACATTGCAATCGCGGTGAAATAAACAAGTTTGAAATAGACGTGACTTCAATGTAACGACACTTGTACGCAATGAAGGACACGAGTCGACTCGGCCTCAAAATCCTCAAACATGTCGGCGAACTACACATAACTTCTTGAAAAAGGTTAAAGGTTTGTTTGGCTTGCTTTAAAGTTATTTTTCTATAATCCTTATCCTATATTATAAATGTGAATGTTAGTTTGTTTGTTATGCTTTCACGGGAAAACTACTTAACCGATCATCATGAAAGTTTGTACACATATTCTTGGAGGTATTAGAAGTAA
Organism: Spilarctia lutea; assembly: GCA_916048165.1. NCBI lineage: Eukaryota > Metazoa > Arthropoda > Insecta > Lepidoptera > Erebidae > Spilarctia > Spilarctia lutea. The sequence goes on from OU696480.1 coordinate 3,445,813, forward strand.
CAAAGGATATTTTTTATTAAATGAGAGTAAAGCGGGCGCAAACTAGTACATTATAAATTCGTAAGTGACTCTCCATCTGTTACACTTTCATGACTAAGCTGCTGCATCGATTTCAATGTAATTTCGTAACTCGCGATAATTGAGAGACACGCGTGTGGAGCCACGGGCAAAAGCTAGTACATTTTTTTTTAAATTGTGTAGGTGGCAAACGAGCCGACGTATCACCTGATGGTAAGTGATTACCGCCGCCCATGTGCGCACAAGTGCGTTGCCGGCCTTTGGAGAATAAGGAGGAAGAGGTTAGGGTAATCCTCCGGTCTCCTCACTCACGCGGTGAATTACAGCGCAAGCGCTGTTACACACCGGTTTTCTGTGAGGCCGTGGTATCACTACGGTCGAGCCGACCTATTCATGCCGAAGCATGGCTCTCCCTCGGTAAATTTATTTATATTTCTTTACAATGTACTTAAATAAAGCCTCCAAATTGACATCGTCATCTAAGCTATTAAGACTTAGTATAAAAAGAGGCTTATTACCACAAAATACAGATATTTTTTACCTTAGCTCTATATCACTGAGCGGCGCGCTAAGCGGTCTAATATCAAAGATATATGGAGTAGAAAATTTCGTAACATTACTTATTTTGTTGAGCATGAGAAAATAAAAAAAATGTTAGTCAAATTGTTTGGTTCTGTACCTAAAAAGGAATAAAACGGAACCCTTATAGGATCACTTTGTTGTCCGCCTGTCTGTCAAGACCCTTTTTCCTAGAAACGCGTGGAGCATGAAGCTGAAATTCATATAAAATACTCAAGTCTACTGCCCGTTGGAGCTGTGAACAAATCAGACTTCTAAGCTAACGCAATCAAAAGATACAGTTTTCGACACTCGCAAGGGTATCAAAACCTACAGGGTACTTCCCGTGAACTCAGAATCTTGAAATTTGATACAAAGCAACGTCTACGTCTTTGGCACAGGATAGAGAAAAATTTGCGAAACACATAAATTTTTAGTTACGTCATATAGTATACCTACAGGTATTTACAAAACCCTCGGTGCCCGAGTCCGACTCATACTTGGCCGATTCTTGATGATTTAGGTAGCCAAACGAAGATACATGGGATCTCGTTGTAAATGTTCACCAGAGCACCTAGGGAGACTTGCAACTCAAGAGTCATATGAGCGTTGCCGCCCGTTAAGTCTGTAGAAGAACGGGTGGAGGTCCCTTCAATAGAAAGGGAAGATCTTCTGACCAGGCTCGATGATAATGCCTGGCAGGCCGCGGTCCAACCGTTGACGTTGCGAAGTTATATCAATACAACTATTCACTAATCGATGCGAGAATTTCTATAGCGTGATTCAGAATCAATAGTTGCTCCAGTTGGTTGCTCGGTTCATGACGATATGCTGTATATGGAAGTCGCCGCAGAGTCTCAGAGACAAATGGAGCACACAGAACAACAGCACTGGAAAGAGAAGAAAATTTTGAAAGCTTATGCGAACCCATCTAGCTAGCGTGGTTCAGTAGTCCAAATTGCCTTCCTAAAGAAAGGGTTTAGTTCAAAATTGAAGTACTAAAAGCTGTTCCTGATGACGATGATGGCATAAAATAAAGCAATAACCTAGCAACTGTTTTTTTGTGTGAAAATAACATCAACCCGTTCAAATCATTTCATTTGAGCATTAATTCATGAATGCATAGCTCTCCCACTCTAGAGTTTTAGTCGTAGTTAAACTCTCGTCTATCCGCTGCAGCCCGGTTGTGAGTTTACCCTTAGATAAATAAAATCTTTGACTTTCTTTTGGTTATTGATACTAAAGGTTTCAAACTAAACACTAAATTTTTGTTTACTTTATCTTGTTATTCTGATCTCGCAAATTAATTTATTCATTGGAAAGGCAATAAAAATAATTGAGATTGTATTCAAATATTTTATGTATTATCATTTCTGAGAATTGTTACTTTTGTAAATATTAATATTGCTTGTAATTTTCCTTCAAGTTATTAAATTTTCTCTATCTTTACTTATGTAGTATCTGTTTGTAATATTAAAATAACCTATTTTTACTAAATGCATATGTATGTCACGGTACATATACCAAAATGTCTTATTTTTGTCTGTCTTTCTTCCTGTCTATCTGTTTGTTACGGCTAGTCTCTGGAATGGCTGGACCAATTTTGACAGGACTATCACTGGCAAATAGCTGATGATATGAGGAGTAATTTAGACAATTTTTTTTTTAGACTAGCTTCGCACCGCGGCTTTACCCGCGTTTATGGTTTTACCGCGGGTAGCAGCTAGTTACTCGTAAGAGCTTTGTAGACGTGTATTTTAATTTCTATCTTGATATCCTATCGCGATGACAAATAGTTCTGGTATGTCGTTTCTCTCATTAAATAAGACCCCTGTTGAGTAAGGTATAAAAACATCATCACCTGCATACACTTTTTTATTTTTCGAGACTGCTTCTGCTATGTAGATGAGGCCATCTGTCACCCGCTGGCTTGCGCTTATGGAGGACGGAGATCTTTCTGCGATCTCCAGCGCCTGAGTAGCGGTACATGTACCGTTCCCGGGCCCGACAGACCGGGAGAGTTCTAAACCTCTTACAGTCCCGCTCCACCGTCTCTTTGGCAAGCACAACTTGGTCGCAGAAAGAAACGGCGGAGTTCCTCGCGCTTACCTTATCTAAACTTTATATTGAGTCGGTGTAGGTTATTTTACTCTATCATTCGCCTTGAGGGGCACTCAACATAAATTCCTGAGGCTTCTTTTAGAGGGAAAAATACCTGGCAGGAAGACACCAGGTCGACCAAGAAAGAAGTGGATAGATGACATCAGGTCCTGGATTGGTCTGGAAAAAAAATATCACCAACTGAAAGAGGCCGCTCATGATCGCGAGGGATACCGTCTGCTGCCCTCCAAACTTCATTTTGAAGATGGCACCCCATGATGATGATGATTCGACTCTACTTCTTGTCTAGCTAAATCTACCAACCACATTTTTATATACACACATAAAAAAAATGTGCGTTTTGCTAGTGTGTCTCATATAGGATAGGCTCCTTGATCTAAGCGTGATGACTATCACGAGCCAAACATTATTGAAAAGAGAAGCAAACAAAGTTGCGTGGATCAACTTGTTTTATATTTAAAGAATAAGTAGTACTACGTTTTTAAAAATTATTGCCCAATTCACAGTAACAAATGAGGGTCGAGCATACTGCGTTATTCTTCCATTTATCTCCATTTAATTAACATGACTTTACGCCTAACTTTGGCTACATCTGTTTTGCAAACCATAAGCGATACATGCCTGTGGTACATGTTCCGACTCCATATTGATTAAATAATAAGTGCAAGTAACTTAATATGTATAAATGGAGAGATAAAGAGCAGTCGGATTACCCAATAACAAATGACACCTATAAACTAAAGACACAAAGCCGTTGCGAAATACTGTACTTGCCTTAAGGGCCACTAATGTTGTATCTTTACAACAACATCCACCGCGGGGCAAAGCTAGCCTAAAAAAAGGAGCCTAAGTAAATTCTTATATCATCAGCAATCTGCCAGTGAAAGTTCCGCCAAAATCAGTCCAGTCATTTGAGAGATTAGTCGAAAAAATTTAAAAATTTTGTAAGTAACGTTATACTTTGATAAACATTTAATATTTTTAATTACAAACAGACAATTAAATGTTCTTTATTTGTAGAGATTTGCCAAAACACATAATTTAGAAGGTGCTTATAAAATCGAAATTGCTAATGAACTCGACCTATCTGTCAACGATGGGTTGCCGACCTCATCTTTAACCCCGAAATTTTACGTAGCCCCGTAGGCAGTAAATTTGCACAAAGTAAGATTGATTGTTAGATTTAAGTGCTATGCTACGATACGTCCCTACGATTTTAAAAGTTCTTCGCATCAAATTAGAGACTATTATATGCCCAAATAAAGATTTATGAAGAGATTATTGGAATACTTGTCAATATTGGAATACTTGGTGTCGACGTATCGAGCGAAGTCCAGTTTCGTAGCCATTTGGAGGGTAAGGTCAAATTGGCCTCGAAAAAGCTTGGTGTGCTCAACAGATCGAGGCGGTATTTCACTCCGGCCCACCGTCTTCGGCTTTATAAAGCGCAGGTTCGGCCTCACATGGAATACTGTCCTCATCTTTGGGCAGGGGCACCCCAATACCAGCCCCTTCCTCTGGACCGCATTCAGCGGAGGGCGACTCGTATCGTCGATTGCCAAGAACTTCCGATTCGGCTAGACTCTCTGGCACTGCGTAGAGATGTGGCTTCCCTGTGCATCTTCTACCGCATTTGCCACGGGGAGTGCTCCAAGGAATTGTTCGGTTTAATCTCTGCCGCCTCTTTCCTCCATCGTCCTACGCGACCGAAATTTCATCCCCATCATCTAGATGGTTGGCAGTCCACATCTGTGTCCCGAAACTTTCTGCCGCACACAACAAGACTGTGGAATGACCTGCCGCCTGCGGTGTTCCCGGACCAATACGACCTTCAAACCTTCAAGAAAAGAGCTTCTTAACTCCTTCCTAAATGGCCGGCAACGCACTTGTAACGCCTCTTGTGTTGCGGGTGATCATGGGCGGCGGTAATTGCTTACCATCAGGTGATACGTCTGCTCGTTTGTCCCCTATATAATAATAATAAAAAAAACTATAAAAATATGTGTTAAAAGGTGAGTTGTTAGTATAACAAATTAGTATTCCAACATCGCCAGTTTCACAATAGTGTCGTACAGCAGTCTTATGAAGCTTTACACACAATTTCAGAAGTCATGTTATAAATTATGCAGTATGTCAAGGAGTTTAAACGGTGAAATATAGTATACATCTATTGGGTTGTAGATGACCATGATTGGTGGTATTCATTCACTATCAAGTTAGATATGGGCTCGTTTATCATAAGATTCGTCATTTAATCGTGGGAGAGCCACGTTTGGCATGAATGTTTTTACACAGACGAAAATCCTGTATTTGACTTAGAAACGTTTATATAGTTGACACAATGGGAATGCCTTTTTTTGTCTACTAGCTTTTACCCGTGGCTCCGCCCGTACAGCAAAGTGATCCTATAAGGGTTCCATTTTTTCCTTTTGTGGTACGGAACCATAAAAAAACATTTTATTAAATTTTAAGCTGTCTGTTTGTTCCAACTAATCTTTGGAACAGCATGACCGATTTTGACGAAACTATTACTGATAGATATCCGATGCTGTAAGGAGTAGCTTAGGCTACTGTTGTTTTTAAAAAGTAGTCATAAACAAAATTTAAAGCAAAGAAATAGTGGACAATATCCAATTTATAAGCAATAAAGTATAAAAAAAATCACACGTGTGGCTCTTGCATTACAGGCCTCTACAGGCAACGATACTTACATACCAACAAGTGTCTCGCGTGCTTCGTATGCGATATAACCACAAGCTAAAATTAAAAAAAGTAGTAGAAGAGTGATCATACGCCAAAAATAACTTACATCATTTTGGAAAAGAACTGATACTCTCACATTACTGGACCGATATTAACAACCATAACGAAGTTCACAAAGATTTAGATATTTTTTCGTGTCAATTGAGTGTACTCGCAAAATGTCTTTTAAATTTAATTTGTTATGAAACCTAAAAGAGTTGCAATATTTTGTTTTATATTTTTAATATTAAGGCAGATTGTTACTTTTATTGAGTTTATATTTCGTTAATGTATGTGTTTTTTTTTGTGTATGTCTGTGTATATAATAATATAAATATAAATTAGCCTCTCTATCGCATTAGGGAAACCTGTAATGATAGTAAAGGTGATGTTATAATACATAAATGAATAAATAAATAAAAATAAATAACTAAGAACCACTGCAAGGAAACTGGCTTTCAAATAAAAAAACTGCATCAAAATCGACCCATCCGTTTAAGAGCTACGATGCCACAGACAGACACACACACAGACAGACAGACATCGACGTCAAAGAATGATTCCATTATCTAGAATTTAAAAGAAAAAGTAACAAATAAAAATGTTTTTTATTATCAAATATAAAATATTGTTTTGTTTCGAAACTTGGATGAAACCTCGACAGTAATTTGTGTACGTTGCAAATGTATGTTGGAAAATGTTATAGATGGTGAAGGACTCTTTGAAGAAAGCCTTTTGTGTACACAAATCGAAATACAAGTAACTGTTAAAGTGGGACGTGTCGGTGCCAGTTTGTTTGGCTCTACTATTTGAACGTCACAAGCGTGTTGATGTTTCGGCAAACATGCAGAATACCATCCTACTGTAGGTAATCTCACGCACTCAATCAATTCAATATAAAACACGACAGGCAGTTGTTTTTTTGCAAGACCATGGGAGCAATTGTGTACCTTATTTCGTAGAAGTTAAAGCTATTTTATTTGTATTATGTATTAGCTTGAGTAATGGATATAACTCCGACATCTAACACACAACGCCATCTAGTCCCAAGCTAAGCAGACCTTGTGTTATGGGTACTAGACAACTGATATGAATACATATATACTTTTTTTGTAAATACATACATATTATACATAGAAAACACCCAAACTCCGAAACAAATATTTGTAGATCACACAAACACTTGGTCCGACCCAGGATTTGAACCCGAGACCTCAAGCACAGCAGTCGCATTCGCTACCACTGCGCCACCGAGGCAGTCAAAGAGTAAGTTTTACTTTAAACGCCATGATAATTTGGAGTCCTTAAAACCATCCATACGATTGGCAGTGAAGGATTTTTCCATAGAAAGAGTGCGTACTGCTATTGAAGACTGACCTCAACGAGTAAAGGACTGTGTTGCAGCCGATGGAGACCACTTCAAATAAGCTTCATATATTTTTGATGGTTTTACATTTATGTTTTAAACTAACACACTGTAATAGTAATAGTAATTAATGTTACGTACAATAAAAAAATAATTTTCTTTGTAACAATATGGCAAGACTAAGTATATATCTATCCTCTAATCAGTTTGAAAACTTTCAGTTAATGTTCGTACTAGAAAAATATTTTTACCCTGTTTTGTACATTGTGCAAAATAAAAAATTTACAAAGTGTATAATAAAATCGTTTATTTACTGCCTCGGTGGCGCAGTGGTAGTGAATGCGATTGCTATGCTTGAGGTCTCGGGTTCAAATCCTGGGTTGGACCAAATGTTTGTGTTATTTACAAATATTTGTTTCGGAGTTTGGGTGTTTACTATGTATAATATGCATATTTTACAAAAGAAATTATATATGTATTTATATCAGTTGTGTAGTACCCATAACACAAGCTCTGCTTAGCTTGGGACTAGATGACGTTGTGTGTTAGATGTCCGTAAATATTTAAATATTTATTTAAAACAGTAACCAATAATTTCCTAGGCAATATTCTGTTTATATAAAACAGACATACACACACTGCATTATATCCTTACAGGCGTAGATAGATGAGTATTAAACTCCCACAATTTGTCAGCTACAATTTAGCCTCGCTCACATGATAGAGGCGACCAAATTTACCAGAGACGAAACGATAACATGTCTTATGTCGTTAAACAGGTTTTAAGAAATAAAACTAGGAAACTCAAACTCAAACTCAAACTCAAACTCAAATCATTTATTTCCATAGGCCCCAAAAGGCACTTGAACACGTCAAAAATACAAACATAAAAACATAAAACAAAACTCCTAATACTAAATGCACTGAGATGATTTGAATTACCGGAGCTTAGATTGATTTCGATTCAACTCAAAGGTTTAAATTGAAATCAATCCAAGTACCAGCTCCGATGGGTATTGCATTCATGAGAAGAGCTGGTGAGAAACTCATGTGCACCATCTTTTCAGATAATTCATACCTACAAAGCTTGTTTGTTTTTGACAACAGTAAAGGAACAGGAAAGGATAAACGTGTATAATATGTATATTGAAAAAGAAAAATATGTAGGAAGGGAAACATTTTGTTGATATGGATGAATTATAGAGTCTGAAAATAACCTAGAGAAGGTCAGGGAGGTTTATTAGTAATTTTAGTTACTTCATGCATTCCACATACGGCATTTTGATTGACTAAGTAGCGTTAGTGACTGATATGCTTCAGGTCTCGGGTTCGAGTCCCGGGTCGCTCGAAATGTTTGTATGATCCGCAAACATTTATGCCGGTGTTTAGGTGTTTTCTATGTATAAAAAGTATGTAAGTATTTATATCAGTTGTCTAATACCCATAGTACAAGCACTGCTTAGTTTGGGACTAGATGGCGTGGTATGTTAGAGTGTGTTAGTGTTAGAAATATTTTTATTGATCTCAATTTTTTTAATCCAAATTAAATAATGACTCTAAGCAACGAACTGAAGTTTAAATAATATATTTGATTGGCAACTATTTGAAGAAGAGTATTGATTAACAATTATGTGAAGAACTAACTTACCACCATAACTTGAACTGCGTACCGACAATTTGACTGGACGAAATGGAAAAAATGACGAAACATTTTGCATTTTTTTGTGTATGGGCCACTCTATTCTGCCTGGTAGAAAGCTTGCAGAATCCAAAAGAGGTGGTCACTGTACTCTTTCCTAAAGCTATTATTGTTGATGCTGTTGCATCATTGGGCCCGCACTCACCAACAAAACACGACAGCACACATGCTGTCATTTTAGGTTGATCTTCTGTGCGAGGGAGGTACGCAAAAACTTTTAAATTGATTTTGGTGAAACATTACAATAATATATCTTATACATCAGTATAACACATAGGCTACAATTTATAAAGATACTAGCTGCGCCTCGCGGCGTTGTTCGAATTTATTGTTGTACGGCGGGTAGCACCGCAGGGTTCAGCTAGTATTATAATATATTTGCAATGTTTTTAAATTTGTCGTGATTATGCATGCACTCATACATTAACATATTGTTGTTTACTGGTACCATGTGTAAATATTTGATATTTATGACATTTGATAAAAAAAACTTGAAATTTAACTTGACATTAATGAAAAAAATTGTATGCTTATTGGGCGTGACATGGCTGATAGCAAAGAATACGAAACGTCTGAATTATGTTCCTACCTATGAACCACAATAAATATATATTTTGATATTAATTGATATTGTAGTTTTTGGTGATAATATTGATAATTTTGTCGAAAAATTGTTACAAGTTTTAACATAATATTAATAAAATATGTAATGTAATGTACCTAATTATTAAATACATCAGTCTATATTCTTACCTCTAGAATGTTTTTCGTTTCCGAATAATGAAGTTTCTGTAACCGTATTTTACTTTTGCATTCAGTTGTGCAATAGTTTTATTTACTTTGTTGAATAGCATGCCTCCTCGGTATGGAAAAAACCTTTGTGTAAAATAACTGCTTACGGCAATCGTCTCATATACCCCGTAGTTTGTTCTAGTTTCAGCTATACGCTTACCTCTATCCTCTGGTACTTCACTCAGTTTATGAAGGGTAGATATCATTATGTAAAGTTGGCGAACAATGAGGACCTGTGCTTCTTCGTAAAGTTTTGAAGTACGAGTAGATAATAGCCTAGGTTTTCATAGGCTTACTTTCAGTATCAATCTTTGACCTTTTCCAAGAGTGAGAGAGACCTCCCCATGTAGTGATGCAATGATGCAATAGAATAATATAGACTGCGCCAAGGCCTCATATATTAATATTACGGTCTGTTTGTCTGCTATATTGCATAGTATTTCAAATACGTAGGTTAATTTTCGCATTCTACTGGATAAAGTTTGTATGTGGTTATCAAAATTTTCGTCAATTAGGATTCCAAGATATTCAATGCATTTAGTTGGAGTAATTTTGGGATATGTACAGCTTTGAGTAGAAGAATAATTACATTTATGTGCATGTATATTTAGTGTAAGGTTAATTATTTCTCTTCGATTTTGGATAGAGAACACAATAAAGTAAGTTTTATTTTCGTTTAAAGTCAAATGAAATCATGCGTTCTGTAGTGTTTCGTTGGTGAGTGCGAGACCACCATGATGTGGGTCACCATGCTGCATTGTTGCATTGTATGCATTCTCAATAAGTATGGTGACCACCACTCTTGGGTTCTGCTTATACTCTCCATCAGGCAGAGTAGAGTCATTTTGGCAGGGCCATACATAAAAAGAGTGTGAAATGAGCCAGTGACAAATTGTATTGGATCCCTCCTGTGCAAGATTAAAAAGTTCACTCCAGGAATCAGCATAAAAGGTTGGAGCTACAGCTCTTATTCGCATAGGCCTAGATGCGATAGTTTATGTTACTAAGTGTAAAGTGCTCATTTATGTAACAGAGAAAGAGTGTTGGACCGAGTATACTGCCCTGTGGCACCCCGAATGCAATGGGCAATTCATCATTAATGTAGTCACCGATTTTACCACATTAGTTTCATACTATTAATGATATATAATAAATATACAGCAATAAATACGTATACAAAAAACAATAAATACACATTATATCATAACATACTGCACTATATTTTAACGTTGCTGATAAGTAGTTAGTATTAGAAATTAAGTTTTGTAATCTCATTACTACAAGGCTATCTTAGCCTAAGATAGAAAACAGGCGAATTGGTTTCATAATATCAAGTTTCACTTGAAACTAGAGTCGTCTTATATCTATGATACAAGTTCTCCTTTCATACTTATGATTTTTCGGAACAATATAATTTGTATTTTATTAAAAAAAAAACTTAACCGATTGCATGGCATTGTTTTTGGAAATCAAAATCATTCTAAGATGACGTAGTATTTATCAGGCTATTCGTCATTATGTAAGTTTTACGACAGAAGAATGAACAGTATTGTTACGAAGAAAGAACATTCCAGAACAAAATTTGACTATCGGTTTAGTCGTGAAAGTTCCAGTAGGTTTCTAATAATATCACATTGCACATAACAATGAACCTTACGTAAATATACATAACGTTAAATATAGACTGATTGTCACGCGGTTAACCAACCGCTACATGACGTTTTCGAGAAATGTAAACCTATTTACATTTCTCGGAAACGTCATGTTCGCACTGTTACATAGTGTCGTCTAGAACGTACTAGTACTCGTCGCATCAAATATAAAAAGGCGTTTCGTCAACAGTAGTACAATTTAGTTTGAGCTACAGTGTGACAAACATCTGAGTGAAATAAATAATAAAACCTATATCCGATCCTTGAGGATTATTATTCTGAGTTATAATGCGTTTAAAGGTCTTAAATTCGTTGAACCCTAACACTTTACAGTTTTAAGCAACTTTGATAAGAAGAAGGAAAACTTGAAACAAACGCCTTACCAATTCGTCTTCTCACCGTTATATAGTAGGTCAAAACCTAATTTTTAAGAAGAGGCCATCGTCCAGAAGTGTACATCAGTCTCTCCTTATATATGGTGGTGGCTTTTTTTTAATGGAGTAGGGGGCTAACGAGCGGAAATCGCCTGATTGTAAGCGATTACCGCCGCCCATGGACACCCGTAACAGCAGAGGCGTCACAAGTGCGTTGCCTGCCTTTGGGGGATGAAGGGAGGGGTTGGGTTATGGGCCTGCGGTATTATTATATCACTCACTAGACGAAACACAGCGCAGGCACTGTTTCACGCCGGTTTTCGGTGATGACGTGGTATCACTCCGGTCGAGCCGGTCCATGCATGCCGAAGCGTGGCTCTCCCACGGTAGAAGAACATTAGGTCAATACCTCTTTTCTAAGGAGAGGCGTATGTTCAGCAATGTACCCTTGTCGTAAATCATGCATTATGAAGGTCAAGGAATTGTTATATTCTTTCAGATAATGTTGTACAAGGTTCGTGTAACATTAAATTTAAATAAAATTTAAAATATAAAGCTGCTGTCTGCGGTCTAGAAAAAATATTAAATAAAGTCTATTCGTTATTCCACTTGTGTAGTTTGCCTAGAAAAGGCATAAATAAAATTAGCATGCGTAGTGCATACAAATTACTGTTGAATGGGGTTTGTTCACTTCATCAATCTTGCTTTATCAAAGCCCACAAAAGAATTTAGTTTTCTACTCGAATATAGTTGTTGAATCAGTTGAATCTTATTAATATTACTATAAATACGATATTAGCTTCTCTTTATTTTTATTTGGCTATGGTCGAAAAAATATATAAAATTTATTTCTACTTTCTGGCCTTTATTATTCCCAAGATTATTTGGGGTTGGCTACAAGTTCAACCGGTTTTGGCTGAATATCAGTTTTTCCACGGAGCGACTGGCATCGGACCTCCGCAACCCTGAGGGTGAACTGAATTCGAAAGTTGAACTAGTTCTTAACATATTTGAGGGCACTGACTTCCCGATAACGATTGCCATAGATGTTCATAACAACCGGTACCGATGTAACCGGCTTAACGTGCTCGCCGAGACTCGAGCGGAAAACACAAATATATCAAATTCAGCTCATCCTAATTCACTGCCTTCTTTGATTTTTTTAAAGATTAGAAATATGTTCTTTATAGTGGGGGTCTTCGTATAATAATAATATTCCATTCAGGATTCGAACGAACAAAACACTTATCTCCTGATCGTCTGATCTTTTCCCGGTCGTGTCGAATAACCGTCTAATCGGACTATGAGAGTGAGGGAACAGAGAGAGCACCTGTGCTCGCGCACACAATTGTGCACTATAATATCTCCTGCGTAGTTGGCTAGTCTAGACTGGCCACCGTGGCCGTGATCAGCAAGAATACCACATCACCACTTTCTTATAACTTTTCTAAATCTTTTTAAAAGAGTTCTGATAAGAAGATTTCTCAATACATTTGACTTTTGTGTGTATCTTAGTAAATTGAACGTACCGATGGCGTAGTTGTTTAGCGATCGCCAAGTGAGTATATTGTGCTGTTTTAAGCTATTGCATAGCTTCTATCGCGGGTCTAGCGTGGAGACCGAATCATGATTCCGACCGGCACAGCGGTGATACTTTCTAGTTTTTCCATCTATCGATAAATACCAGAACTTATTATTTTTATTTTTGTTTTGTTATTATATTATTTTTGTTTATCGGTCACCACGCTCAAAGTGACTTGAATTAATATCAAAGAAAAAAAAAACAAAGAAAAAAAAATACTGCATAAATAAAATAACTATATAATTATAATTGCATAGGTTGATAAAAAATGCTATGAAATAGCTTTACCGCGGCAGGCACGCTTCACAGCGTCCGCGCCTGCTTCTGCTAGGGTGACAGATGATCTTATCTGTCAGCGCCAGGCTTACGCTTATGGAGGACGGAGATCGTTCTGCGGCGAGTATACTGCGCTGAGTGTTGTGGGTTCAAATTTCAAAGTGATCTTTGTGTCCGTTTCATGTATATTTGTAAAGACGGAGTCTTTAAAAAGAAACAACGCAACACAGGATATAAAATGCACCTAATGCATGTGTGGTTCTTGTTCTTGAATTGAATAAGTTTGTCTCAAGGTTAATCTCGTTTTGTTTTGAAGAAAATATTCCATGTCTAAGAATAAAAAATAAATACAGCTTATTCCCTACAATTTATCATAATTTAGGACTATTAAAGTCGATGATAATTTATTTTTTAAAGTTATTATCCTTACATTTCAGTAGAATAAGAAAGTCTACCTTTTCATTACCTTTTCTTGAATGTTAAATTTATTTTATTCTTAGATTTATTTTTCTTTGTTCACGTGTTGTTCAAGTCTGGTTTAGTATTCATAACTAACAAAAAACTTTAGATTATCGATATAATAGTACCACTACTAAACTAAGACTAAAGTCGTCTATAATATTAACGGTTAATATTCTGAAAAACTTGGAAAAAACAACCTTTCTAATATCACCGTATCTTTCTACACACATGCAAGCATTTTTCATCCTAGTGATTTGCCATGTGACACTACGTCTCATTAGATAAATGATCTGAGCCTAATTCTCAGTCGAGAGCCGTCCACTACTGGACTAAACTAAATATCTAACCTAATTTATTAGTACACAATAAATATTTTATTGCATTGATTTTCTGAGGTTGTAAATTCGAAGCAGACCAAAGCAAATTCTGTTCTTGAAATTGAGGGCGGAAATATTTAAATATTAAATACAGATAATTATACTTTATAACGTTTTTGTGTGGACTAAAGGCGCCTTTTACTAAAATACTTTTTATTAAATCATTTATTACAAAGGAAAAATTGATGAAAACGGTAAAAAGCCGATGTCTTGTGAGATCAAAGTATTTTTATTCACTGATTTTTCAACCTCATTGGTTTGTTGTTAATGACTATTTTTTTTTATTTTACGTCTTCACGTGTCTTCATTTAAATATTGAATTGATTTGTCTTAAAAAATGTTGGTTTAATAAATAAATTGTAGAATAAAAATATAAGTCGAGCTTTTTTTATACCTGATGGGAAGCATGAGATTAATCTCACACGTGGCTGTCCGATCCTAAACTGTGGTATTATAAACAAACTAGCTGAACCCATCCAGGTACTGACCGCGCTATCGTTGCTTACCCTCGGTAATTGTTCCTAATCACCGAGTGCAAGTGGGCTATGAGCGCCTCACTATTTCCTTGGCTCCATGGATTCCTCAGTAGATCCATCGCTATCCAAATTCATTCTTACTGTTTTAACAACTTTTCCAAATTCAAAAATTGCAGTAGTTTTCTTATTGCAATGGAGAGTACAACTGAAAAACAAAAGCAAAGAGCTTTTGCGAGAAAAATAGAGCATGAGGAAACTATCGTACAGTTTTGACCTCGTTGCACAAGTTTCTTCGCAAATAGGGTATGTTAGAAAACTGCATTAACATTCATTTTGTAAATGAAAAACTCTTTGAAACTACTTGTTGCAAATATTTATAACTAGTTGACCCACGCAACCTCGTTTACGTCTTTTATTGCCCGTAGTGTAATATTTTCCCGGGTATTTGTAACATACTTCATTATTGCTAAACTCCTATTGGGTTTAGCGTGATGATATATAGCCTATAGCCTTCCTCGAGAAATGGACTATCCAACACTGAAAGAATTTTTCAAATTGTACTGAAACAGACAAACAAACAAACTCTTAAGCTTTGTAACATTAATGTAGATTAACTTCCTTATTTTGCCAAGCCACCCGGCTAACGTGGTATAGTATACGCAAATCTTTATAAGGGGCTACTCATATCTTAATTAACTAAGTAGTTTCACTTTGGGACGCAATGGAAACTCTTTGTGTTTCTCACAAATATTCTTCTGAGTCTGGGTATTTTTTAAGTCCGTTTCATGTGTGTGTGTAAAGTCTACCGTTATATAAGTATACGTCCTAGTGTGGGAGTTATAAACAATAAAATAAGAATATAATTGTTTACATTAATTCCCTTAAGTATAATTACATATTCCGGAATGAGAAGGATCCTAAGTTTTTTTGAAAGTCAAACAAATGTAAAAAGAATGGAATAAAATCAAATAAATAATCGTATGTTTTTGTTTCAGCAATATGACGAGCAACACACTGAAGGTTGAGAATTGTTCATCACACTGCAATTCTCCCTCAGATAAGCAGGATCCAATTGTATCAGTAAAAGTTGGTTGCTTCCACATAAACCCGGCCTCAAAGTGAGTATTGATTATCAAATATTTTATTGATCAGCAGTCGTATATGCTACCACTGCGCCACCGAAGTCGAAGTCGTAGCGTGTTGCTCCCTCCTTACAAAATAAGTTTACATATCATGTTCAAAGAGCTATTTGTTAACTGCCTCGGTGGCCTAGTGGTAGGGTATGCGACTGCTAAGAATGAGGTCTCGGGTTCGATTCCCGGGTCGAACCAAATGTTTGTATGATCTGCAAATATTTGTTTCGAAGTTTGGGTGTTTTCTATGTATATTATGTATGTATTTACAGAAAAAAAAGTACATAAGTATTTATATCAGTTGTCTAGTACCCATAACACAAGCTCTGCTTAGCTTGGGACTAGATGTGTTAGATGTCCAAAATATTTATATTATTGTTATTATTTCATTTCCAAATTTTTGGGTGTTTGAAGCATATACAAAGCAATATTGTATCTATTTTTTAAATACATAGATTAATGTAAGTATAGTTTATCGTTGCGTAAAAGCAGAAGAACTTTAACAACTGTTGAAGTCTTTATAAATAATAATAAATATTTCGGACATCTAACACACAACGCTATCTAGTCCCAAGCTAAGCAGAGCTTGTGTTATGGGTACTAGACAACTGATAAAAATACATTTATATACTTTTTTTTGTAAATACATAGAGACAAACTTCTTAGCACTCCATGGATTCACCGTGCGGGTGCCGGGTCCATCGTGTGGCAGAGGGAGAAACTCAAAGCAGTTCCCAGGACTTACGACCTAGGTGTAGGTTTAAGGAGGCCCCCTTTAAGATACGCATCAACGGTCACCTTCACTGCTCGAGTTTCCCGCCCTACCTAGCCAAATTTGGTAGGAACCTGTTAGTGCAGCCTTGGATACTCGTTCTAAAATAGAACTTACTGCAGATCTCGACAGGCCAAGGTCTTTCAAAAGGTTATAGAGAGATTTAGCTGGTATACCTCTCGCTCCCACTTCTACCGCGTATAAATTAACCACATAGCCATTTTTGTTAAGTTCAGTTGTTAGATCGTAATATTTATTTAATTTTATTCTATGGTCTTTAGGAATATTAGTTTCCCACGGAACAGTAAGCTCTACTAATATTATGTGTTTAATTTGTCTAGAGAAAAGGAATATGTCCGGTCTGGATGACGAAACACCAACATCCTCTGGGATTTTATAGTGCTTATCATACGTATCCATCAAAATAGTCCAGTCAGGTGCAGTACCTAGGATTGAGAAAGGCTTGCTTTTAGATTTGGTAGTTGAGCCATCCTTTATAAAGTTAATTTCTCGTTTATTTGTAGTCAATCCTTTTTGGGCTCTAGCTACTGAAAGACTTACTGCTTCACGTATGATTTCTAGTACTCTATCATGTCGGCGTGAGTAATAACCCCTATCAAGCAGCACCCTGCAACCTACCAGTAAGTGCCTAGCAGTACCTACTGCCTCACCACACGTATAGCAAGATTTTTCAGATGCTTTCCCCCATCTCACTAGGTTACTTTGGTCTGGGAGGTTCATTTGGAAGGCATTCAGATAGAATTTTAATAGGGCAGGAGACCAATCATATAGCAAGGTGCGCCATTTCAGGGCTAACGGGATGCAGAACTCACCTATAGTTAACCACTCACTTTGCATTTCTAGATTCATTGCATGCACTTTATATTTATCATTTTCATCTTGTTGTATAAAGGATTTTATTATTTCTCGGTCTCCCTTCCTCTTTGCGAAACCCAGCCCGACTTTATTAAACTGTGCACCAGCCATAAATTGTTTATGGAATTGAAGTCTTGACTCAAGCTCTGTAACATATATATCTTTTGGGAGTGATGAGACTATTTCATCCTGGGATTGTCCCAAGACATGCATTTTGGTCACTCTGAGGTGTTTATAGAGTTCAGATGGCTTCTTTAATTTCATCCCAAAACTGTTTTGATCCCTAAATAGAGTTGAGGGGTCAGCTGAGTGTGCAATTCCGAGCCATGACTTCAATATCTTTTTGACATTTGCATCTAGTTTTTCCAGGAGGCTTTTACCGATGTCATATACAAGGAAAGGCCAAGTCAGACGCGACGTAAGATAATTGTCGTATATCCAAACTTTTTTAATATTGTTTAATGGTTGTTGGTCTACCTTATTCAAGTCACTAAGAAAATTTTCGACAGTTACCTCTAAGGATGGTGTACGTCCTTTGTAATCAATCTTTCTACCAAGAAATTTGAAAGGCACTGCTTCAGCAATCGTGGTTACACATTGTCCTCCTATTGAGAGTTCCGGATCATATGAGGTATATTTGGTATTCCGTCTACCCAGACATAAACAGTGGCATTTACTTGGTTTTGCCCTCAGTCCGTCAGTCCATGTACAAAACTCATCCACTTCAATTAATAACTTCTGACATTGTTTTGGATTTTTTTAGACTAGGAATGCTAAGACGTGTCCTGATGACAATGGACTCCTGGTGATTTTCACACGATGGCTCACCTTGGGATGTATGAGGGTTAACTCTATCCGCAGTGTTTATTGAAGTACTGACCGACGGCTGTCGTGCTTCAACTTTATCATGCGTTTTTAAATGTTTGAGATACCAGGCTCGTCTTTTGTAAGTTTTCCCGCACTTAGGGCATTTCAGTTCCGTATTATCGCCGGGGTCGTCATTTCTATCTATCGGTGGACAGATCTTCCGCCCCCCCTCTCGGACTGTCCCAAGGGTATTACTCTTTTTTGGACTTTTAGCTTTTAGGTTTCCCGGGTTAGGCTTGCTAGGCCATTGCCCTCGACTGTCTTTCCAGCAGTCAGATGTCTTTCCACCAGTCAGGTGTCTTTCCACCAGTCATCTGTCTTTCCAGCGTCATCCCGTCTCTCCGGGCTGTCATTTTTGTATGAGACAAACTTCTTAGCACTCCATGGATTCACCGTGCGGGTGCCGGGTCCATCGTGTGGCAGAGGGAGAAACTCAAAGCAGTTCCCAGGACTTACGACCTAGGTGTAGGTTTAAGGAGGCCCCCTTTAAGATACGCATCAACGGTCACCTTTTATACACCTATTATACATAGAAAACACCCGAATTTCGAAACAAATATTTGTAAGATCACACAAACACTTGGTACGACCCAGGATTTGAACCCGAGACCTCGATCAACGCAGTCGCATTAACTACCACTGCGCCACCGAGGCAGTAAATATAATAGTATAGTAGTTATAAAAGTAATCTTAATTAATTGTAAAGTTGACTATACCCGGTTCCTATATTTAACGAATCGTCATCGTTTAAAAATTTTCTACAACTGACTACGAGTCGTAAATACCGTTCCTCAATTTATTTTTTATAGGAACGATTTTAGCTTACGCCCCGTATAATATAGTACTATTCGTACCTAGAACGGATTTTTCAAATATAGGAACTGTGCATAAAGAGAGAACACTGGAAGATTAAGAATATTTTCATTTAATTCACTTGATATTTAGTTTATGCGAGCTATTCATACCTAATAAAAAAAAGTGCAAACGTAAATTATTAGTAAAACTATGTACCTCAAACTTATTAGAAGGTCAGCAGGTGATTATTTCTAATTGAAAACTAATTTGTTTTTATCTCAAGTGCTATTGCATTAATACTTAACCCAATTTCTTAAGGCACTTTATCTAGAGAAAGTAATTAATTGGCAAAGAAAAGCGAAAGACGGAAAGTAAGTAGGTACCTTCGAACAAAGAATTGAAAATAATGATACTACAGGACACTTAACAAATTACTCCACTAATTCATAAAGTATCAGACTTAGTTGTGTCTTACCGATAGGAACATGTAAGTAATTTCTTGAAAAAAAGGTGATATGAGATAAAAAGGTGACATGAGACAAAAAGGTGATATGAGACGAAAAGGTGATATGCGATGAAAAGGTGACATGAGACAAAAATGTGATATGAGACGAAAAGGTGATATGAGATAAAAAGATGACATGAGACAAAAAGGTGATATAAGATGAAAAGGTGATATGCGATAAAAAGGTGACATGAGACATAAAGGTGACATGAGACAAAAATGTGATATGAGACAAAAGGGTGATATTACACAAAAAAGGTGATATGAGACAAAAATGTGATATGAGACAAAAAAGACAAAAATGTGATATGAGACAAAAAAGACAAAAAGGTGATATGAAACAAAAAGGTGATATGAGACAAAAAAGGTAATATGAGACCAAAAAAGTGCTATCAGATAAAAAAAGGTAAAGAAAAAAAACGCAAAGATACAGATTGTTAAATGATGAATATTCTTCAACAAGGGCCTCACACAGAAGATCAACCAAAAATTACTGTCGTATTTCATTGGTGAGTGCAAGACCGGAGGTTTAATGATGCAGAAGCAATTCAAAAGGCTACTATAATGTGGGTCGTCATAGATATTCGTGCTGCATTGTATGCATTCGCAATTAATATCTGGGATTCTGCTCATGGTTTCCATTAGGCAGAGTAGAGTCACATTGGCAGGCTCATATATAAAAAAAAAGTTTTTGTAAATAATAGTTAGGTCTGATCAATTATTGTTCAATATAAGTATGTAATAACGTAACATTGTTGACGTCACCGTAAAGAAAATACGTCAATAATCACTTTCATCGTAAATTGTTTGACAGTAGAGCGGCAGACAGGCAGGAAACACCGCCATCTTCAATATTCCAGGCTGTTATTAAGTATTTTTTTAAGAAAAACCCAACAGCAGTCCGACCCGGAAATCCTAGACCTCTTGATCTGTAGGTCGCTTACGCTAACCACTAGACCAATGAGCCGTCTCTTGTAGTCGTGTCTGTCTGTATATAATTTTTCACATCACGTACTAAGGATTAACATAATTATGTCATGTTCAATATCATCAGGTCGGATATACCACAGAACCTGAAGACAAAAGTCTTCAACCAGTGCGTCCTCCCTGTAATGACGTACGGTGCCGACACGTGGACATTAACCCTAGGATTATTCCAGAAGCTCAAAGTCGCTCAGCGTGCCATGGAAAGAGCTATGCTAGGAGTCTCTCTGAAGGACAAAATTCGTAACGAAGTAATCCGTCAGAGAACCAAAGTGAAAGCTCTGAAAGTTGGTAGGATGAAGTGGCAATGGGTTGGTCACATATGTCACAGAACAGACAACCGCTGGAGTAAGCGTGTCATAGAATGGAGATCGCGTCTTGGCAAACGTAGTGTGGGACGCCCTCTGGCCAGATGACGGGACGACCTACGTAGGAGGGCTGGCAGCGACTGGATGCAAAAAGCAACAGACCGGGCTTTGTGGTGTTCCTTGGGAGAGGCTTATGTCCAGCAGTGGACTGCAACGGGCTGATGATGATGATGATGTCATGTTCATGTGACCAGTTTTATAAATATACGTCAGGAAATTAATTTATTTCAATTTGCGAACTTAGAAACACATGTTGTGTTGCAATACGGTTTTAAATTTAACAATTCTAACTTTACCTCAGTCAGAAAGTTGTACGTTGCCTCAATGTCTAATTGTCCTGAGTTTGCGTTGGTATTTGGTTGGGAAAATATATTATATATATTAAAAAAGTTTATCTTTTTAAGCGTAATAAGTTTAAGTGATAGTGTTGTGTGCATTTCCTAATTATTTATTGTATAATTGGTCCCTGTTATGCTTCATTCTGGCACATTGTTATTCGCATTGGCGATAAATTAAGATTGCAATGGAGGAGAGCAAAAGGAGGAAGAGAACCAGGGATTATTGTCTCTATTTTCAACTATTGGGACCTTAGTATATGCATGTATTTATATATCTGTCAGTAAAATATTTACCTATGCTATAGAAATGAATGTTGTAATAGTTGAAGTTATTCCTTTTCTATTTCTCCTACTTATTTATAAGTATACATGACTTCCCCCTTAAATTATTCACTACCCTCTATTTACTCTAAAGCTAAACTGTGGGAAACTCAGGTTTGGGTTGAGGTCGCTTTTGTACATGTAATTTCTTTGTCACTAAAACGATTCACGAAGCAGGATTGTGCTTGCAAGAAAATAGGAAATATGGTGGGATCTATGAAGATGGTTTATCAATACAGACGCGTAATAATAATAAATTGCTTATTGATCAAGAACATAATAAATACAAAATAGGAATAGCAAATAGTACGCAGTGCTAATTACTAATATGCGATTCTCCTTCTTTTATCCGATAATTTTTGTAACTATTTTGACGAGTTATTACAATCGATTACTTTAAGTAAACAGTGTTTAAAACATAGCATGATCTATGTCTGTGACAGATGGCAACGAAACTGACGAAATAACACCGATCAAGCGTCTTGTTGACATACCAATAATACCTATATTTTCGTTATTTACGATCCAGTTTTGTCAGAAATAAAGTGCATTACATTACAAATATACAGAATTCACATCCAAAATGTACAATGCAAGTTCTAAAACGGCACTAGCGATAACTGTTTCAGATATCAAGTTATACTTTAAGGACTTTAGTATGATCTTTATGTGCCGGTAAGGGCACAATTATTTTAATTTTGTTTTAATTAAACTTTGACGTTTTAATTACTGTCGACCATGGAAACCAGCATGTGAAGAGACACAAGTGCATAGACGCTTTTAGGTGGACTTGACCTTTTACTTGAATGTTTCAAATATTAATAACTTAATTACGATTTGACTGCACGGTTGGCCGAGTGGTTTCAGCAGTCACCATGCCGCTTGCTACTGCGCCAAGTGTCTTGGGTTCAAATCCCACGCGGTACAACACTTTGTGTGATCCACGAATTATTGTCCCGAGCCTGGATGTTCTTTGTGTCCGTTTCATGTATGTGTTAAGTCCCCCATGACACAGGATGTTTATTCCTAATGTGGGAGTTGTCTTTTTAAAAAAAAAAAAATAGCTTGACACGTCGCATCATACCGTACTTGTGGTCGATTTTCACGTACTTATTCTCTCCTACATAACGTGTGAGGGCCAGGCTTCGGATTGAATTATGCATTATGGGACGGCATTTTCTTAGATGTTAGATACATAGAAAACTTAATTCATAAAAAGGCATATTCGGTAATCGTACCCTCGTCAGACTGGCACGTGGCAAAGCTAAATTATTAATTGCACCATGAAAGATATCTCGTATATTGCTGTTTTTGTGTGACTACTCGGTGGCATAGTGGTAGCGTATGCGACTGCTGTGGTTGAGGTCTTGGGCTCGACTCCCAGGTCGGATCAACTGCTTGTATGATCTGCATATATTTGTTTCGGAGCTTGGGTGTTTTCTCTGTATAATATATCAGTTGTCTAGTACCCATTACACAAGCTCTGCTTAGATGGCGTTTTGTGTTAGATGTCCAAAATGTTTATTATTATTATTAATGCGGTCAGTGCAGATTTTTGAAGGTTTGAAGATATTTGAAAAAAGAACTACGTTTAGTAAAAAAAAATATCCTGTGAAGAGAAAGAAAATATTTTAAGAGGATAATCAGAAGAGGATCATCAGAAACTGAACAGTCCGTTGCTGAAAAATAAACGTGACGTGTCAGCGTGCACGCCACTCGCTCTTGCGTAAAATTGCTTAACTAATCACGTGTTTCACGTCAATTACTCTCTACTGTAGTTATTCTCCTCTCTGTATGATACACAACTTATTGTTCTGTGCCTGAGTGTTCTTTGTATTAGTTTGTGGGGGAACGAGTGTCAAGTCCCTCCAACACAAAGGGAGGATCCTCCGACCAGGCGAGGTGATCTGGCGGGCCACTGTCCAACAGTTGATGTTGGGCTGCTGCCTCGATGGCGTAGTGGTAGCGTATGCGACTGTTAAGCTTGAGGTCTCGGGTTCGATTCCCCGGGTCGGACCAAATGTTTGTATGATCTGCAAATATTTGTTTCGGAGTTTGGGTGTTTTCTATGTATAATATGTATGTATTTACAAAAAAAAGTGTATATGTATTTCTATCAGTTGTCTAGTACCCATAACACAAGCTCTGCTTAGCTTGGGACTAAATGGCGCTGTGTGTTAGATGTCTGGAATATTTATTTATTTATTTATCTATGTTGTGTAGGGTAACAAACATTCAACCTCGTCACTGATTTTCAAATGTTTCTGGTGATTGATCCAACCCATTATTACTCACAAACCAGTATTAATTTTTAATATTTTATTTGATGTGTTTATGATAATGCACTCATGACAATATTATATTCACATTCCGATATCACAATCGAGAAATATTTACGAATAAATTGTTATGTATCGAATACGATAAACCTATCTACGGGACAGAAACGATAAAAGGTACCCGTGTCACGCAATTCCCTTTGTAAATATTTTTCCTTTACGTTTTATATATTCCAACGGAAAATGCGACTCAAACCTGTCACTTACACAGTGACAATGCCTTCAGTATTATATATTCATGACGATATTCCTGAAGTGGTCGGTAGAGACGTATTGAACAACCGCTTTCTACTCTCAACATTTTGTTCCCATACTTTAGGAATTATAGAAAGACAAAAATCGGCTGCAAGAGAAAGCAAAGATGAGGTAAAGAAAAGATGAAAACAAAATGCTTTTAGGGATCTTATTACGACTAGACTGCCTCTGTGGCGCAGTGGTGGCGTTTGCAACTGCCGTTCTTGAGGTCTCGGGTTCGATTCCCCGGGTCGGACCAAATGTTTGTATGATCTACAAGTATTTGTTTCGGAGTTTGGGTGTTTTCTATGCATAATACTTAGGTTTTTACAAAAAAAAGTATATATGTATTTATATCAGCTGTCTAGTAGCCATAACACAAGCTCTGCTTAGCTTGGGACTATTTGGCGTTGTGTGTTAGATGTCCGAAATATTTATTTATTACTGTTTTTCGCACCTTTTCTTTTTCAAATTATATTGAGGTATACTTCGTTTTTACGCGAAATGACTGTTGTCCAACCTCCATAACTCAAGTAATAACACCAAATCGAAGTTCTGTAGAAATACCGTTATTGAACGTTTGAGTTCCAACTTCCCGAAATGATTGCCAAAGATTCGTAAGGGAACCGAGACCGACGGGGGGCGGCCTCACGTGCTATTCGAAGCATGGAGGGTTTCAACGTGTTAAGAATTGTTTTTTTTTATATATATATAAATGACATAGCCTTTTCTTTTCCGCGATAACTGACAAACACGCGGCCGTAGGCGTCGATTACATTATAAATTTAACAAATCACATCTGAAACGTTTTTTTTTTATTTTTATTTAAGCACAGCAGTCACTCACGCTTCCACTTAACCCATCAAGGCAGTTACAAAGATAAATATAAGTATTCAATATCAATAATATGTGACACATTAAATACACCTCTCTCTATCCTTCCAAATATGATTAAACTAGTAAAGGTTATAGTTTGTAACTATCTATCAAAATATATAACAGCTTATTTAATATATCTAACGCTTTGAATCCATGGCTTCTAATGTAACATGATTTTGTATGAAATTAATCCTTTAACAGATCTATGATTTTTAACTGTAGTTTCAATTTAACGTTCATAAATGTCGCTTAGTGTCTTTATTGAATAACTAGCGACCCGCCCCGGCTTCGCACGGGTGCAATGCTGATACTAAATACACGTTGTATATAAAACATAGCTGACCCACGCAACCTCGTTTGCATCTTATATAGCCCGTAGCATGAAAATTTTCGCAAAATAAGTAACTTTTCTGGTTGATTTTTACACCTTGTGTCCGAAAAACCCAAATATCTTACGGAACCCTATTTTTTTCCAAAATAAAATATAGCCTATGTTACTCGTGGATATAAGAATAATGTAGCTTTCGAATGGTGAAAGAATTTTTTAAATCGGCCCAGTACTTTTTGAGCCTATTCATTACATACATACAAACATACAAAAAAAATAGGTACAAATCTTTCCTCTTTATAATATTAGTATAGATATAGATATAGATAAAGCTGAAGAGTTTGTTTGTTTGAACGCGCTAGTCTCAGGAACCGCTGGTCCGATTTGAAAAATTCTTTCTGCGTTGGATAGTCCATTTATCGCGAAAGGCTATAGGCTATATATCATCACGCTGCTACTAATAGGAGCGGAGCACCAATGAAGAAAGTTTCAAAAACGGGGAAAAACGCTACGGGCAGTATAAGACGCAAACGAGGTTGCGTGGGTCAGCTAGTGTGATTACGTTTTTTACTTTTATATTTGTCAGTTTTTATCTTAAAGCTTCACTGTAAACTACGTTGGCAGTGGTATTTGTAGAAGGCAACAAAATATATTGATTTTCAGGAGATCCCACTCGAGAAAGGGCAACATATAGTTGTCCATGAGAAAAGCATTCTTTTCTTAGGTCGATGCCAACCATCGAAAATGTTTGACCCTGGGACTTATTTATTGTGGGGGCAAATGATGTTTTTAGAGGAAACTGTAACCTCTTAAAAGATATAGGCAAGTCCGTAGGAATCATGGGGATCCGCGGTATGTGGGCGAGCTGTCCGGCCGCGGCCCCGGTGCTTATAGTGGCTACTATGACGTTCTCCCGCAATTCCTTCACCAGAAGTCTCGTGCCATTGCACATGCTGGGAGGGCATAAGTTCCTCAGCAGCGGGAGTGCCTACCTTTAATTGTAGTTCGTGGAGCGGCAAGCCGGAAGGATTCAGGGAATTTAAAAATTCTTGTGGATAGTGCACTGTATCTTCGATGTTGCATACTGTGTCAATAGATTTGTAAGATTTAAATTCACCGGGTACTTTTTCCAAAATAATTTTGTTAATCTCATTAACCGATTCATTTCGCGGGGACACTATCGCCCTCGAACAGAGCCAATTGAAATTTCTCTCCGTAAGATTTTGTATGTCCGGATATATTGTGTCCACAAGAATTTCTAGACTCTGAACGATTTGACCCAATTCGTTATCCAACAATACCTGGGGACTGTTTGCAACCGGAGACGGTAATTTTCCGTCTCCAAGTTTTAGAAGTTTTTGTGAGAAATTATTATCGTCATTGTCACTTAAATGTGCTCTTATATTTGTGCGCAGATTAAGAGTTTCAATCGATTGCCATAAAGTTGATGATTTAAGGCAAGCTCGAATAACGTCAGCTCGAGTACCTTTTGTTATAACTGGTAATGTTTGACGAAAGTCTCCAGCTAAAACAAACGTCACGCCCCCCATTATACAGTCTGAGCTTCGGATGTCTCTCAGCGTGCACCCTGTGGCTCATGGTGCACTCGTCCCAGATGACCAGCGAAGTGTCTTGTAAGAGCTGCCTCAGCGGACCGTTTTTGCGGATCGAGCACACAGATTGTTGTTCCAAAGACACAGCCAATGGTAATTTAAATGTAGAGTGAGCAGTCTTTCCATCATTTAATAGGGTTGCAGCAATTCCGGACGATGCCACTGCGACAGTTTTTTTTCC
Organism: Spilarctia lutea; assembly: GCA_916048165.1. NCBI lineage: Eukaryota > Metazoa > Arthropoda > Insecta > Lepidoptera > Erebidae > Spilarctia > Spilarctia lutea. The sequence goes on from OU696480.1 coordinate 3,472,841, forward strand.
AGATTGACGTACTTTTGCCAACACTAAATTGGCAAGGAAGGTTTTGCCTGTTCCACCGGGCGCGTCCAAAAAAAACAGTTTACCGCTGTGATTTTCAACACTCTGTACTATAGCATCGAATGCTATTTTTTGATCTGCCATTAACTTGGGTACATGCGTGTTGACAAATACAGACAACTCATTAATATCATGCGGACGGCACGGTATCGCATGGACGATGTTTTGTTGCCGATTCGGGGAAGGCAATCCAAAATCTGCTAAATGCTTGTCGTTCAGTTCCAAAAGCTTGTTTTCTATTTGTATCAAGCCTTCGTTGTGTACGTCACAATCCTGATCTTGTTGTTGAGCTGCACGTCTGATGTCTTCACACAAATCGTCTTTGAAAGTGTCCCATAATTTGAGAGGTTCAGAGGGGAAACTTCAGACTGCATCGCAAACAACGACCACGGCGCTATGGCGGTTTTGTTTACTGTTTGATTTTTAATTCGTAATATCTTTTGAATGAAAAGTCCAATTTAAATAATTTAAAAACTATTTTATAGGTAGTTAAATGGTCTTGACCATAAAATAATTTATTTGGATAAGGATTAATATAAAGACATAAATAGCATGGTTTGAATTTGGTTAGCATTTTCATTAATTTTTTAAATGAAAAAAGTTTTTGCAGTGACATAACTACAATAGTTGGGCATATGCTACCGCGGAGTTTTTTGTAGACATTATAATGTTCTTCAATATTGTTATACATTATTTTGTTCTATCGCTAATATTTTCTGCAGCGCAATCGACGAAAGACATTTTAAGACTCATTTTTCTACACCTTCGGTTACATTGTTCAAATTTTACCAAGGATCCCTAATTTTTTCAAAATGAAATGTAGCCTATGTCAAATTGGAAGAATGTAGCAATTGGTGAAAGAATTTTTTAAATCGGCCCAGTACTTTTTGAGCCTATTCATTACATACATACAAACATACAAAAAAAATAGATACAAATCTTTCCTCTTTATAATATTAGTATAGATGATTTTCGAATTTGAATTTCAATCTTGTCATAACTGTGAAAATGATTGGTTGAGAATAAGATGTCAAGTAATTCAAAAGAATGGAACAAGAAAAATGTTAGCTCTGAATTCAAAATAAATTTGGGTGTAGGATACTGTGCCAGACATCTTGCAAAAATCATCACTCCACATGGCCTATGGAAGTCTCCTAAGACTCAAGAACACGTTAACCCGAATGGTTATTGATGCTGTGGCAAATATGGCTGTTTCGCTGCAGTTTTTGCTTGCTGATCCTGTGGGTTATGTCGATGAGCTTGGTTCTCTGCCAGATCACTTCATTCCTGATACGATACTTTACAGAAACGCAAAGCATAATCCTTTATATTCCATTCCGTCCTTTCCGTAGCATGCTGAACGCCGATCACTTCATTCCTGATACGATACTTTACAGAAACGCCCAGCGTAATACTTTCCATTCCATTCCGTCCTTTCCGTGGCATGCTGAACGCCGATCACTTCATTCCTGATACGATTCTTTAGAGAAACGTCCAGCATAAGGTGACATTGAGAGAAATTGACTACAAGACACTTGTATTTTTAATTATCATTGGCGGTGGTTCTCACTTACAATCAGTTCACCAGTCTGTGTGTTTGTGCTTATACCCATAAGAAAAAAAAATACCGCAAGCAAAAGTTGATTACGTAAATTTACACAGCAGAAATAAATCTATTTTCTTTTAATTTTATCGTGTTAAAGCTCCGGTTCCCCTTTTAATAGGCACTAATTCAATAGTTTTAACTATAAATAACTCATTTATGATAGCAATTACTGTTCAACTACTAATATTTTATGTACAAGAGACCAGTACTGCAAATTAACTGCTGTAAAGTCGTAAATATTATAGAAGATTTAGCGCCATTACTCAATTGTGGTGTCTAATTGGAACTAAACACAAGTGAAAATATGGAATACTACACTTTATTGCGATATAATTCACGTCTAATATCGAATCGAAAGTAGTTTGCTGGTACTAATAGGTCTAGTTCGATAATTTACGAGTGCATGTTAAGCGTGTAAAACATTATATTTCTTAATTATTTGAATTTATGAAATAAGTAGCATATAGTCTTCATGTTGCCATGTGTATAGGATTACTACTTTTGAAGTACTTATGTAATAAGAAGACTGTTCAATAGTTAAATTCGATTATTTCGAAGACTTTCAACATTGTGTTGTAGTTATTTCAATGTTTGATGATGTGTACTGCACAAGACCCTGATGGTTGGTGCTCTTTGGGGGAAGGGAGGCAACAGGTCAAGCTAAGCACAAGACAGCTCCCGCACTAAGAAATAAAAAATGTAGATAATATCCTGTCGTGGGAAATTTACAAACGTTCATAAAACCGACACAAAGCGCAATTAGACTCAGAATAGCAATTTATAGATCATATAAAGTGTTGTTTTATGTAGAGACAGAACCCTAAACACTCAGCGCAATAGCAAGGGGTGAGGAGATTGCTTAAACCGCTATGCCATTCGTGAAGTCATTACTACACTCACAAATTCGAATCTTTTGATATACCTAACAACATTTATGGCTGCTGATTTTCGACGATCACAATGCCATCTAGTCCCAAGCTAAGCAGAGCTTGTTTTATGGGTAGGTAGTAGACAACTGATATTTATTTATTTATTTATTAATCTTAGGGAAACTTACAGCAATACACTTAACATAACTTATAAAAGTAGCAACAACACGCCATTAACAAGTCTCCACAGATAGAAACTAAATACAAAAAAAAAGAAGAGATCCCTTATACTAAAGTGATAACAAATTATAGAAAAATTTAAGTTTAGTCCGTTTATAAAAATATAAAAATATTAAAAATATTACCTGCCAACCAACAATTACATAGGCAATAATGAAGTTCAATTTTATATATAATTCGATATGAATACATATATAATTTTTTTTGTAAATACATACATATTATATATAAAAAACACTCAAACTCCGAAACAAATATTTGTAGATCACACAAACACTTGGTCCGACCCAGGATTTGAACCCGAGACCTGAAGCACAGCAGTCGCATCCACTACCACTGCGCCACCGAGCCAGTCTAATCAGATAAACAGCTAATCCATAAAAGTTAGTTGTAAGCTAATTAACTTTGGTATGGGACCTTTTAGTTGTTTATCCGAAATGGACAAAGAGAATGACAAAACAAATACATGCACGTACCTGTGCGCGCTCTGACTTTGTGAACATCGTGCATAATGAATTACTAGCGCTGATGATAAGTAGATAAGTAATGGGGTACTATATTTACTTACTTAGTTGTTCAACTATGTAGGTGTTTTAGTGTCCAATTTTTGACATTGACCTCGACCTTGACTTTTGACCTTGACCGGACGTTCAAGAGTTTTGGTCAGACGTATTGAATAGGAACAAATTTATTTATTTATAGTGATGACGTAAAATGCATGTAAATTTGAGTTATAAGGGTTTTCTCACTTACAACTTAATCCCACTGTAGAAGGGTTTGGATGATATTGACAGGTTTGTACTGTCTCGGTGGCACAGTGGTAGTGAATGCAACTACAGTGCTTGAGGTCTCAGGTTCAAATCCTGGGTCGGACCAAGTGTTTGTGTGATCTACAAATATTTGTTTAGGAGTTTGGATGTTTTCTATATATAATATATATGTATTTACAAAAAAAAAGTATAAATGTATTCATATCACTTGTCTAGTACCCATAACACAAGCTCTGCTTAACTTGGGACTAGATGGCATTGTGTGTTTGATGTCCGAAAATATTTATTTGTTTTATATTTATTCTACAGTGGTTTGTTTTTATAAACAGAACACCCGCATTAGGAATATACATCCTATGTAGCGAGGGACTTTACAAACATACATGAAACGGACGCAAAGAACACCAGACTCAGAACGACAATTCGTCCGACAGTGTTGCTTCATGTGGGATTTGAACCTAAAACACTTGGCAACCGTTTAAATCACAAATTCAACCATATGTATAACCATGCAGTCATATTAAAAGATATTATAATTTTTTGAAGTGAAAACTTCTTTAGCGGCGCTGTGTACTTTTTTGGAATGGGTAAAAATGTATAAACTCGCGTCAGGTCACGTGACAGGACAGGCGGCGCAGGGCGCTTGCGCGAATGGTCGTGTGTGTATGTAATATAAATTGTCATGTTTGTGTACGATAGCGCAATAAATGAATATTGTATTCCACCACATAAATAATAGTACTTTTATACTGATAATGAAAGCAATTCGTACAAAATTATTCTCTAACCATTCGAAAATATCAAAAATGCACAACGTTAATATTCAAGTTTTCACTTCTGCCGGCACTCCCGGAGTGCAACCCGTCGATTTTTTTGGAACGAAGTTCCTTATCGCGCGATATGAACGAAAAAACGAAGGGGGCTAGACGGAAATTGTCGCGACATAATTTGTTGTCACGACACTTTTTGTTGTCACGACACTTTTTGCTATTTTAAATTTTATTGGAACGAAGTTCCTTATCGCGCGATATGAACGAAAAAACGAAGGGGGCTAGACGGAAATTGTCGCGACATAATTTGTTGTCACGACACTTTTTGTTGTCACGACACTTTTTGCTATTTTAAATTTTATTTGTTATTAGTTTATTTTTCATTGCTTGAAGCAACCCAGATACTATATATATATCTATATATATATATACTATATATATATATACTATATATACAGGGTCTGTCGTAAATAATGGATAAGTCGTAAACTGGAGTTGGTCCGGCTATGAGACTATTAGAAAATCGTATCTTTTTGCCAGGGTTTCTAACCGTATGGAAATGGCGTAGACTTTTATGTTTTTTTATAAATTTCGCTACTCTTTGCATTCATTCCGTTGCCATTTCGTTAAATTTAGGTATTTCTGTGTCATTTTTTTTGTATTATAGTCTTGAAGATGTGTATTATTTAGTTTTAGTACTGTTTTAGGCGTTTTTAACGTTGGTCATTTTCAAAATTGTCATTTTAAGATTTTTTATGTTTTTGTTTTACTTAGGGTCAACTTTTGATCATTTACTGTGTAAAAAAAAAGTACGGCGCTATAGCTGCCCATGATCTTAATAAATTATCTAGTATGTGTAGATTCTAAAAAGGTATAACAATGCATACTTCACAAGTAATATTAAGCTACATGAGCGAGATCAATATCAAGGTGAGAAAATATTTTTTTCATGTAATGTTGTAAATGGTTATAAAACTTCGTCAGAATGATTTATTTCTGCCAAGATTCTTTACACAAACACTATGGGGCCACTATTAAGGATATTCAAAGAAAACTAGGTAGTTTTTTGTCAAAAAAATTTCATGCCTCCTCATTTCATAAAGGTGTTTAATTTTAAAATTGATGTGCTCTAATAGTTACATGCGACAAACATGTTACAAGTTTATTCGTAAAAAGGATCATCAGGTAAAAAAATGAACAAAGACAGCAATACAAAGGGTCTCCCCGCGTGAAAAGGACATTGTTACTAGGCACACTGCATGATGCACCGTCCCTTTCACACTCACGATGTGTGAAAAGGTTAGCATGCGTTTAGCTAGGGCGCACTCCTGATACATCTCTCAGTGTGATTTTGACCATCGCATGTGCTCTCGTTTTCATTACTGTCGTCAATTTGTTACTGCTTTCTAATATCGGACTTAGATTTTCTTTGTGATTTGGACTTGTTAACCTGGTGATATTGACAACTCAGCTCTCATTTATGGGCATCGTGTTGTGCTATCGATTGCACGTGTTATTTTGGAAAATTTTGTATATCATGCCTCAACAATACACGCCGGCCGAATACGTAAACATGCATTACATTTATGGTTTATGTGATGGCAACGCCAATAGAGCTGCTAGAGTTTATCGGGAAAAATATCCAAATGCCCGGCATCCTGACTATCGTGTCTTCATAAGAGTGCACAACACATTTTTGGAAGGACGATTTCCTGGGACCGGCGTAGGCGGGGCGAGTGAAGGACGACCACAACGCCACAGTGCAGCCGAAGTACTGGAAATAGTTGCAGAAGACCCTGGTACGTCCATAAGTGTAATTTCAAGGCGCACCGGTATACCTCAAAAATCTGTACACAGGATTTTAAAAAGGCATGAATTATATCCCTATCATTATCAAAGGGTCCAAACATTAATGCCAAGGGACGCTGCTGCGAGAATAACATTTTGTCGCATAATGCTGCGAAAGATGAGGGAAGACCAAAGTTTTTTTAATAAAATTTTATGGAGTGACGAGTCAACGTGTCGAAAAGATGGTTTTTTGAATCTTCACAACATACACAGCTGGCAACTCGAAAACCCAAGACTTATCCGAGAAGACCGATCGCAATATCAATTTAAAATTAATTTATGGACTGGCATTATTAATGGCAAAATCATTGGTCCATTCGAATTGCCGGCAATATTAAATGCGGATATGTATTTGATTTTTTTAGCAAATACTTTACCTAGTTTACTGCAAGACGTCCCACAAGAGATAAGAAATGAGATGTGGCTACAAAATGATGGGTGTCCAGCACATTACGCTGTTCGTGTCAGGGAACATTTAAATAATACTTATCCAGATAGATGGATAGGGCGATTGGGGCCAATTTTATGGCCTCCACGTTCGCCAGACCTGAACCCCTTGGACTTCTTTTACTGGGGCTGTATAAAAGAAAAAGTATACAGTGAAACAATAAGTTCTGTAGAAGAGTTGCGTGCGCGCATTCAAGTAGCAGCGAGAAAAATTGAAGAAGCCGGTTATGTGCGCCGGATTAAGCGATCGTTTATTAGGCGATGTAGAGCGTGCATAGCTGCCGGCGGAGGACACTTCGAACATTTAGTTTAAGTTGTTGAATAAATATTTTTACGTACTAAAACAACCTAGTTTTCTTTTGAATATCCTTAATAGTGACCCCATAGTGTTTGTGTAAAGAATCTTGGCAGAAATAAATCATTATGACGAAGTTTTATAACCATTTACAACATTACATGAAAAAAATATTTTCTCACCTTGATATTGATCTCGCTCATGTAGCTTAATATTACTTGTGAAGTATGCATTGTTATACCTTTTTAGAATCTACACATACTAGATAATTTATTAAGATCATGGGCAGCTATAGCGCCGTACTTTTTTTTTACACAGTAAATGATCAAAAGTTGACCCTAAGTATAACAAAAACATAAAAAATCTTAAAATGACAATTTTGAAAATGACCAACGTTAAAAACGCCTAAAACAGTACTAAAACTAAATAATACACATCTTCAAGACTATAATACAAAAAAAATGACACAGAAATACCTAAATTTAACGAAATGGCAACGGAATGAATGCAAAGAGTAGCGAAATTTTAAAAAAACATAAAAGTCTACGCCATTTCCATACGGTTAGAAACCCTGGCAAAAAGATACGATTTTCTAATAGTCTCATAGCCGGACCAACTCCAGTTTACGACTTATCCATTATTTACGACAGATCCTGTATATATATAATAGATAAGATTTCGAACTTTTATATATACATATCATCATTATCATCATTATCATCACTATTATCATAATCATCATTTCATCATTTTCATCAATTCATCATTTTCATCACTTTCATCATTTTCATCATCTTCATCGTTTTCATCATTTTCATCATTTTCATCACTTTCATCATTTTCATCATTTTCATCATCTTCATCATTTTCATCACTTTCATCATTTTCACCATCTTCATCATTTTCATCATTTTCATCATTTTCATCATTTTCATCACTTTCATCATTTTCATCATTTTCATCACTTTCATCATTTTCACCATCTTCATCATTTTCATCATTTTCATCATTTTCATCATTTTCATCACTTTCATCATTTTCATCATTTTCATCATTTTCATCATCTTCGTCACTTTCATCATTTGCATCATTTTCATCATTTTCATCATTTTCATCAATTCATCATCTTCATCATTTTCACCATTATCATCATTATCATTATTATTATTAATATTATTGTGTACACATATATCATAAAACTAGAAATTACGTAAAATATTGAAGTAAATATAATATTTGTATCGTCTTTCTATTTCGAACTTCGTTCCATCCGGGTGTCCCTTGACACCCCTCAAGTTTTTGTTATTAGTTTATTTTTCATTGCTTGAAGCAACCCAGATACTATATATATATATATATCTATATATACATAGTATCTGGGTTGCTTCAACTATATATATATATATATATATATATAATATAATAATAGATAGATAAGATTTCGAACTTTTATATATACATATCATTATCATCATTTTCATCAATTCATCATTTTCATCACTTTCATCATTTTCATCATCTTCATCGTTTTCATCATTTTCATCATTTTCATCACTTTCATCATTTTCATCATTTTCATCATCTTCATCATTTTCATCATTTTCATCATTTTCATCAATTCATCATCTTCATCACTTTCATCATTTTCATCATTTTCATCATCTTCATCATTTTCATCATTTTCATCATTTTCATCATTTTCACCATTTTCATCATCTTCATCATTTTCACTATTTTCATCATCTTCATCATTTTCATCATTTTCATCATTTTCATCACTTTCATCATTTTCATCATTTTCATCATTTTCATCATCTTCATCATTTTCACCATTATCATCATTATCATTATTATTATTATTAATATTATTGTGTACACATATATCATATAACTAGAAATTACGTAAAATATTGAAGTAAATATAATATTTGTATCGTCTTTCTATTTCGAACTTCGTTCCATCCGGGTGTCCCTTGACACCTCTCAAGTTTTTTTTAACTACATTACGTACATTTTCCATAATGTAATCAAGTATGTAAATTTTATTAAATGTAAGAGACCCCTTACTCTACTCGTGTATTATACCTTATACACATCTTAGGGGATATCCAAGTAATTCTAAAGCTTGTGAAGCCGGAGGTGAGTTATTATTGACGACTTTATTTTACTTACGACGTACCTCGGGCCACCTACGATTTGTAGATGCCTCCCAATGTTCCCGCTACTGTCCCCCAAGGCGCGCACGCTCCGCAACGTCCGCACCACCCGGGCCTGCTTCTTCTAGGGCGACAGACGGCCTTATCTGTCACCCCCAGACTTGCACTTATAGTGGACAAAGATCGTAAAATAGTATCCCCTAAAACTTTACTGATTATTGTCGATGTGTATACGGCTGCTTATTTTTGTATTATATGTATTTATATTAGCGTTTAGTTTATTTATGTCTGTCTATACTTTAAGGAAATATACCTGATGTACTTAATACTATTATTATTACTTATAGTATTAAAAGTATTCGAATAGTTGTCATTTTTTATCTCAAATTCCTTGATGATCTCAGATATCGACAAGGTACTTTTCATGTAAAAAATTGAACCAAGAAAAGAAAAATTTACATATGTATGTATGTCGTTTTTAATGGTCATAGACGAACTAGCTAGTTCTTCTATAAATAGCAATATATATATGTATATATATGGGGGAACGGGTATCATGTTCCACCCAACACAAAGGGAGGATCCTCCGACCAGGCGAGGTGATCATGCCTGGCGGGCTACTGCCCAACAGTTGCTGTTGGGATGTTGTATATACGAGTATGATAATCGGCGCGAGAACTATTTATTGCGCGTTTCAGGATTGGTAGTTACTCCGTGTAGTGCGTTACTTCGTAGTTCAGTGTATCTTCGGTAGATGGCGCTGTAGTAGGTTATTGTTGTGTTATATGTAGAAGCCGCCACATATATATAGAAATAACAGGATATATATATATATATATCCTGGACCGTAAAAAATAAGTGTATTATTGAGAAAGTAATATATAAAATGATGCAATAAAAAGGCTGTGGTAAAGCGTATGAGCTTTTTTAACTGCCGTGGTCAGATAATAAATATTACCTTTTATAGTCTACAATCACCACTATTTGTGTGGTTTGCGAAATATTTACGATTTGAGTACAAATTGCGATTTAATGTGTTAAGTGATTTCTTAATTTCGAAATAAATCTGAAAAAAGTATGAACTGGCCTTACAAGGTATGTATAGTATACTATACAGACTAATGAATTTGTTTGTTTGGTTTAACTCGCTAAACTGTAAAACCACTATTTTAATTAAACATTGTTTTTTTATAAGGCAAATCCCGTATAAGGTAGCTCAGTAGTCAGGGAAATATAATAGGATGACATACCGTGTGGTTTCAGTCAAACCATCCCACCGCACATCGCGGTGGGGTAACGGCGACGGTAACGGAAGTTTCCATACTAGTAGTGGTACTACTATTATAGTCGGTGTGGATACTCAAATGATTGTGTTCGGTTTTGCACTCTCTTTCATAGGACTTATTACTCGGCATTATTACTAAACCGCGATTGTGATTGTAGTTTTACAACAACAACCTCAATTAACACCGCACGCGAGCCAAGTTAGAATTAAATAAGAGTAACCTATATTACTCTTTGTATTAGCAGTCGATCGCCAGTGAATCATCGAATCCATCGATCAACCATCGAAATCGCTACAGACGTTTCAGAGAATAACCGGAACAAACCGACAGATAGACAGACGATTTTTTTTTAGAAATTAATTGTTTTATGTAAGTACCATACTGATATACTTTTCAAGCGCAAGCTGCAAGCAAGAAAAACTGTTAATTTGAAATTACAAACAGACACTTCTACTTTATTTATTTCATCATCATCATTATCAGCCTATCGCAGTTCACTGCTGGACATAGGCCTCTCCGATTGCACGCCACTTAGTTCGATCCTCGGCTTCTCGCATCCAGTTCCTGCCAGCCGTCTTGCTCAAATCATCACTCCACCTGGTCTGTGGACGTCCTACACTACGTTTGCCGAGACGCGGTCTCCACGGTCGGTTTATTTATTTGTGTCAATATATTTAGTACGTAGTTCATAGTAGTCATTTAGAACCGGACGCCATCCACTCTAACTTGTTTATTTCTGTTTTCTAATATATTGATATTGCTCTCTCCACTAGGGTATGGAATACAGTCAATGTTTTACGTTTTTTTATTTTGTTCCTCCGCTTACTTTGTAAGTTTTCTCGGATGACCGAGACAACCCCATTAGCTAGAGTCTATGCGATATATAATATGTGTACTTCTTGAAATAGTAAACAACTTCGTCAAACGATACGGAGGATTGCACCTATCATTAAACATTTTATTTTCTCTAAATTCCATACTAATACAAGGACATTGCTATTACTATCTAGTCTACTGACAAATGAGTAATTTTACTTTGACCTAACTTAATAAAACAAAACTATAATAAGATTCCGGGCATAATAAATAAATAAATATTTCGGACATCAAACACACAAAGCCATCTAGTCCCAAGCTAAGCAGAGCTTGTGTTATGGGTACTAGACAACTGACATAAATACTTATATACTTCTTTTTTTGGTAAATACATACATATTGATTGATGAACACTTTTCTTAATGTTTATGATTAATTGAGGTCACCCAGTTCGTGTGTTTTTATATTACACTGCAGTAAAATGATAGATGAAGTTAAAACAGATATTTTTCACATAAAATATTTCAAATAGTTTCTAAAGTAATGAACTTTCTGTAGGTATTTCTGCCACAAATTGCCCTTTGTCTTGGTTAATAGATTTTATGGCCTCTAGGGTTTACGCGCCATCGGTTGAAGATCAAAAGAGGATAATAGGCAAAGTAATTGGTATATTTCAGATCGATAGAACACTAGGGCAGCAATACGGAATTTTGTATCACAATTTGAATTAACTAGTGCTCATATAAGGCTTTCCTAATTTGTTAAATGAGTGAAGGCCAAAATGCAATTGAAATTATAATACTTTGATTGTTGTTATTAATAAAAAACCGGCCAAGTGCGAGTCGGAGTCGCGCACCGAGGGTTCTTCTTTCTTCTTTTCTTCTTTTTTAAAAAGACAACTCCCACATTAGGAATAAACATCCTGTGTCGTGGGGGACTTTACAAACATACATGAAACGGACACAAAGAACATCCAGACTCGGGACAACAATTCGTGGATCACACAAAGTGTTGTAGGTACCGCGTAGGATTCCGAACAAACCTTTAGGTATAATATGAAATAACTAAAAATTTATGCTTTTCGCAATTTTTCTATTATATATTATGTTATAAGACTTGCTTGCTTCATACCAAATTAAAAGATTCTGCGTTCACGAGAAGTACCCTGTAGGTTTTGACTCTCGTCCGAGTGTCGAAAATCTGCAGCATAAACGGCTGTGTCTTTTGATTGCATTGGCTTAGAAGTTTGATTTTTTGACAACTTCCAGGGAAAGTAGACTCAGCTAATAAATATACCTCCATGTGTTTCTGAGAAAAAGAGTTTTAACAGACAGACAGACGGACAACAGAGTGATCCTATAAGGGTTCCGTTTTTTTCCTTTTGAAGCACGGAACCCTAAAAATGAACTAAACTCTTGTTATGTCCGAATTGGTTGTTAAATAATAGAAGTGAAAAAATTAAAAAAACACAAGGAGTTTCTTCATAACGTATTAACGTTAGAATTTAAAAATATTTTAATTTTATCTATGGTTTATAATAAAGCCTTGACTCTGGTTAGGTTATAAAAATGTATATAGGTACTAAATATGGCCTGTAAAGTATTGATATTGATATTTACATCACATGGAGCTATATTTGTATGTTGCGCACTTATACTATGTTGGACGGTGTCGGGTTTGATTCCCGGGTCGGACCAAATGTTTGTATGATCTGCAAATATTTGTTTCGGAGTTTGGGTGCTTTCTATGTCTAATATGTATGTATTTACAAAAAAAGTATACAAGTATTTATATCAGTTGTCTAGTACCCATAACACAAGCTCTGCTTAACTTGGGACTGCACGGTTGGCCGAGTGGTTTCAGCGGTCGCCAAGTGTCTTGGGTTCAAATGCCACGCGGTACAACACTTTGCGTGATCCACGAATTGTTGTCCCGATTCTGGATGTTCTTTGTGTCCGTTTCATGTATGCTTGTAAAGTCCCCCCACGACACAGGATGTTTATTCCTAATGTGAGAGTTGTCTTTTAAAAAAGAAAGAAAAGAAAGAAAGAAAAAAAGAAATATGGCGTTGTGTGTTAGATGTCCGGAATATTTATCATTATTATTATTATTATATATTCTAGCGCTGTTTGTTTTAATAGTTTGTTAGACGACATAACTAATTACAAAGCGCTGCACCGTAACGCCTTATTTTTAGATATCGTTCCAATTTATTCTGTATAAAATTTCGTAAATGAAATTCGAAATATGAAAATCGTTTCTAAAGGAATAAACTCAAAAATATCAACGCATTCCGCTCCGCATGATTTTGTGAAACGGAATGTATAATGAATTATTTTTTGTAAATTATTTACGAAAATACTAGAGAAAAACTCAACTTTCAGGTACAGTAATTGTCTTTAAAGTTTTTAAAAGACATTTTTTTTTAAATATAGAACTTTGAAGTCCATGAAATCATAATAATTTCTTAAAACGACAATAACCCTAAATGTTGTTATTGTCAATCATTAAACAGAGTTTTAATTAGTTTCATTGCTCTACGTTTGTACGGAAAAGGAATTGGAATATACACCAACCTGGTCTTACTTACAACACTACTTTACTAATTAGTATTTACACGTGACCTCGATGCACGTAATAATTCTGTAGTTAAATAACTTAGTCACTGCGAAACTCGTTCATTTCAGCATTTTCTCTCATGCTTGGGTAGTTTGCGGGCCTTAATTGTTAACGACGAATAGACCATTATTGTCATTTATTGACCGACGTATATAATGTGTATCTACATTATAAAATTATCTCGTATCATACCTATCTTGTTGGTACTATGAAACATGGATGTATTTCCATTTGATAGTCCATTTATCGAAGAAGGCTATAGGCTATATATCACCACGCTACTACTATTAGGAGCGGAGCACCAATGAAGAATGTTTCAAAAACGGGGGAATATTTTCACGCTACAGGCAATATAAGACGCAAACGAGGTTGCGTGGGTCAGTTAGTGAATAAATAAAGCGAATATTAGACGCAGACAGGGTTGCGCGTATCAGATAATTCTTACAAAACAGCCATATTTGGAACTTTAATTCATGGTTTTAAATATTTTATTTTTGTTACAGACGCGGTAGAAGAGTATTCCTCCTTCAGATGCTAATCGTATGCTTTGTGCCACATGTCGCTCTGGTTATACAGAACTGCTCCATCATGGCTCAACTATCGCAGACCCTCGACTCTTCGCTATACTTAGATACAGAGGTAATTTTATACAAATAATATTACAACTTAATAATTTAGGAGGGATAAATACACGGCTTTCAACTCCCATGTATTTCATTATCTATACTAATATTATAAAGCAGAAGAGTTAGTTTGTTTGTTTGATTGTTTGTTTGAACGCGCTAAGCTCAGGAACCGCTAGTCCGATTTGAAAAATTATTTCAGTGTTGGATAGTCCATTTAGCGAGGAAGGCTATAGGCTATATACCATCACGATAATACTAATAAAAGAGGTGCCCCAATGAAGAATGTTTAAAAAACGAGGGAAAATTATTACGCTACGGGCAATAGTAGACGTTACCGAGTTTGCGAGGGTCAGCTAGTAAAGTATAAAATGATGTCGCTCCCAATGTGTTTTAATTTCAATAAGTAGGTACTCCGAATTCCACTGTGCTAGAATTTACTAAGTGCATACTATTTTCAGCTTTATTTTTATAACTTAAAGCTTGGTTTCAATCACAATTTAAAGGTGCATTTCAGATTGTTTTCCTTTCCCATAGGTGAACACCATTTTGTCGTTGGAAGAGTTGATCCTCAGTATACAAGACGAGCGCAATATCATCACACAATACCTACTGACGTCTAGCCTCGATACGTAAGTGCGTTTCAATGAGTGTCTTCATATTTAATTATTATTAGTTTTTACATTACACAATTTTAATTATGTAAGCAAGTAAAACAATCGCTAGACTGCCACCTGCGGGACCTCGCGCCCTATCATCGGCGACCGCCGGACAGGTATGGCCTGCCACGAGATCTCGTCTCCGTGGCAACTAACCATCCCGAAGGCTGACGGGCGCTCCTAAGGGTTTAAACCTCAAGGAGCTCGACCTCGCTAAGCACTGGTTATCACATTGAACAAGACCCGGTCGTTACTAGCAAGTCCCTGTTAGTGACGCTTCTCCCACCGGACCAACACCCCGGGACTACCAAAGGCCCATTGGGTCCAACCCCGTGACCCACCTAGTTGCAGGTGGCGCGGATAATTACTTTAACAGGCCGTAAACCTAGAAAAGTTACCCCGAGACCTTATGGGGTCTAGAAGAAGTACCGCGAGAGACAATCGCTCTTATAACTCACGGCGATTTCTTCAAAACAACCGTAAAATGGATATTGGGTGTTTAAAGTTTAGGATAGTTTACACAAAAGAAACACATTTTAACAAGCGTATTTAAAGATATTAGTAGAGATCCATGCACAAATACACATTATTTACATTATACTTACATACGCCTACACAGATACATTTTATTTGAGTGTGTGTTTGTGTTACCTTTTTTTTTATTGAATAGTGGGCAAACGAGCAGACGTATCACTTGATGGTAAGCGATTACCATCGCCCATGAACACCTGCAACACCAAAAGCGTCACAAGTGCGTTGACGACCTTTGAGGGATGGGAAGGGGGATGGAGGTTGGGGTTGTGGTATGGGCCTCCAGTATCCGCTATTTCACACCGGTTTTCTGTGAGGCCGTGGTATCCGGTCGAGCCGGCCATTCATGCCGACCTGACAAAGATTTTGATCAGTTCACTCTAGATAATTTATCTCAGTGGGTAATGAGATGGTGACAGTAAATACAGACCACATCCACCACATCCATTCGTGACGGAGTAATTCCATATAGATCCAGCTAAATTCGTATTTCTGAGGCTTTGAAATATTATAGGAATGTTTTGGAGGTTAAACAAAATGTGCTTAAATTCATAGTGCTCTTGTGGCTATAAAAGGTCTGTAGTAGGGGTGCCCATCTCAGAGATTGAAATTAGGTGGAGTCCTAAGCAGAGATTTGAAGTTGTTAGCATCATTTTAATTGGTTTTATTATTGGGTAATAAAACCAATTAAAATGATACAACTTCAAATCTCTAGGCGTATGTATGTATAATGTGAATAATGTGTATTTGTGCATGGATCTCTACTGATATCTTTAAATACGCTTGTTGTAATGTGTTTCTTTTGTGTAAACTATCCTAAACTTTAAACACCCAATATCCATTTTACGGTTGTTTTCAAGAAATCGCCGTGAGCGATACATTGGCTTATTTGTGCTATCGGATAACTTTCGTATTATTGTAATCATGGAGATTTCTTTTGAACAGAAAGGTCGTTTTTTGTGGAATACATTGAGAAAATAACTATAACAAACTTAATGATTGGATATTGAATCAGGCTGTGAATTTTATTTGTAATTAAACATAGTCACTTAGTATTTGATAACAAACACTTGTTACGTAGATACGTTTGTGTTAAAAAAAGAGAAAAAAGTCGTTCCGGTTGAAACGGCTCAAGAACCGTATTTACAAGTCCTTCCTACTGATTCATTAGTTACTATTGAACAATTGTATAAAATAGTATAAAGATGTAGAACTCAACATATTATTCCATTTTGTTACAGAATCGCATTACAAGAAGCCTTTGAAACAACAGATGAATGCTTCAACTTTGTTTCTAAAGAAGAAATTCAAGACCACATCATGACTTTATAGTATGTATGTTTACACTTAGATCAGAACATTCTGAATATAAATAGTTAAGAATTAAAGACGATAAAATATAAGTTTTCACATTTATATTTTCATCAATATATTTCATTTAAATTTGGAAACGAATATAATATTAACAAAACTGTATGTTAATGCTTTAAACAAAACTCGACTCGATGAAAAACTCAAATTAATTTTCATCAATTGATCAATTGATCGTGAAGATTGATTTCGTGCACACTAAGATGATATAAGAGGAATAGTCTTATTAAATACATTTTAAAAACCTTGGACAGCAATTTTCCATCACATCCTTGACCCCTCAAACCATTGACCAGGCAATTAAACTTAAGATCAAAACCGACGTTAGAACTACTTTAATAATTGCACCGTCAGTGTAAGGATATACATATTTGTACAAAATCCTTGTGTTAAACGTATCGTACTATTATCTCCAGCCTGGCCGCTCATGAAAATAGCATTATTATTTCAGGGTTCAGGCCTAAAGACATGTATATTTCAGATGCCTCTATTTCAGTATATTCGCTTCTTTTCATCCTCGTAATATTTGAGCGTTTAACATCAAATTAGATTATTAGCATTTCTACTATGACACAGTTAATACATTATCAGGATTGCAATAAAATTGTAATGTATGGTATGTTAAAATTAACTGACGTATTGAATCTAATGAACTGAAGTATAAAACTATATAGCTAGGTATCTATTACTCACACGGACATACACGGACTATAAAATGCGGTCTTTACTTGTCTTACGTAGCTTCGCTCTGTTAGATTTTCGTGTTCTGTGTTTTCTTATTTTGGATTGTATTTCTTTAAAAATCTCCTTCGTATCTCTTAGAACTTTCTCATCACAATTTTAAATATTTCATTTTGAAATTTAGATTGTTTCAAGATCCGAATTCAATATAGAATATGTCAAAATTGTTACAAGTTAACACTGACATCTCAGACGTCTATGTCTAACATTGTAGTTAAACTTAAGATTGCTTATCATGAGAAATCTAAAACTTCAACCTATCTTTAATGTTATATTAGTGATTACGCCTAAAGAAATAAGGTTATTTTACCCCAGGTTGCAGGCTCATATAACAGAAAATAAGTGTTCTAAAGTTTAATTATCGTGGGTCTCATTCTGCCTCTCAGAATTTGGTAGAACAGTGAAATAAATGTAAGCCTAAAATCGCAAAGATACTTTTGAAAATTTTGCAGGATAAATAAATATTATCTGATTATATTAACGATAAATGCTGCGCCTAGTATGTCTATCACAGTTAATGCAATATTATGTATCGTCCTAAACGAAATAAATACTTATTTTTATTATACTCAGACTCTACCAACGTGTTCCTCGAATGTTAAAATACTAAAAAAAATATTTTGTGTATTTATTTACAAATGTTAAAGTGTACCTTGTAGCTTAATTATTCTGTGCATGTTTTTCTGGAAATGTTTTTCTTACTTTACCAGATCAAAGTGTAAATTTAGCCAAACAAATGAATCCATTGTTTTTTTTCACGCAGTCATTTTAGGGAAGATGTCATGAATATCAAGTGAGTATATTATTCTTCACTATTAATCTTGTATGAAGTATTATCGGAGTGTAATTTTTTTTTTGGTTGGTTAATCTTAATTTTATTTTTGTCAATATAATGTGTATAACTACCTTCATCATCGTGAACAGCCTTTAATTGTAAAATGCTGGACATGGGCCTCTTCTTAGAAATAAAGATTTTTTCTATTATACCACGCTGTCCAGATATGTATCAAATCTGTTTAAAATCATTTGATTTTATTTGCATTTGACTGCACGTGATTTGACTGAACTTTTGGCCTTGTGGCAAGTATTGTGGGTTCAAATCCCACATGGGACAAAACTTTGTGTCATCCACAAATTGTTGTTCTGAGTCTGGGTGTTCTTTGTGTCCGTTTCAGGTATGTTTGTAAAGTCCCCGGCAACACAGGTATCATTCCTAGTGCGGGAGTTGTCTTTTTCAAAAATAAAACAAAAATAAATGCTAGTATTTTGTATTAGCAATTTATATGTTAAAAAGTATATTAAAAGAAAAGTAGCGGGTTTGATGGTCTGCGGTAGGTTGATGATGATGAACGGGTTTTATAAAAAAATATTTTGAAGGCACAGGTATTATTTTAGTTATGTTAAAAAAGTCATTTGACTTTTGTACATACATCACACGTGGTACAAAATTTTATTTCTCTGTACCTATGGAAAATATTTGCTATGTTGATGACATGACAAGAATTAGCTGCGTATCCCATCCCATTTGGATTCCCACTTTTTATTTTGGAACGAATTTTATTTTTTCCCGACATTTTCCAGCACATTTGGGCCTTTTCGACCCGATTAATAATAAACCCTCATCACATCAGGGCGATACTTACCAATATTTTATATTTTTTTTATCGAACGTATCAGGTTTCGGTACCTTATCCTCTACCACCTTTTCCTAAGCCTTGAGGATAAAGGCCAAGAGAAGGCTTAATGAGTGGAACACACTTGTGTCTATAGCCGGTGATAGTCACTTAACTTCAAGTTAATCTGTTGCTCTATTGGTCTTATTCTGTAAAAAAATTGCCATTTGACTAAACCATTACCTTTTTGTATGTAAGTACATTGCTTTCACATCCATCAATCAATGTCTATCACATTGCTTTTTATACTATCTGTCTTGTCAGTAGTTCTGGTTCAGTGTACATCATTACTCACGTCTTTATCCATAAAAGGGTAGACAAAAGCGTATTAAATACCCTTATTCGTCGATGAATTTTGGTTAGACTCAACTAAAGCCAATGGTTGGCGCACTACTTAAACTCTTCAAAAATATCAAAATCAATTCACGGGCGGGTTATCTTCGTCTTCTCAGACTTTATTATTCCCAATATTATTTGAGATCGGCTGCTAGTTCAAGCGGTTTTACCTGAAAATCATTTTTTCCAAGTAGTGAACCTACGCAGCCCTCAAGGCGAACTGAATTCGAAAATGGAACTAGTTGTCAGTCTATTTAAGGGCACTGACTGCCCAATAACGATTGCTATAGATTTTAATGACAACCGAGACTAACGGCTTAACGTACTTTCTGAGTCACGGGCATGAAAAACCGCCTAACTCCCATACTCCGGCCTATTATTAAGAAGTCATTGAAAGAACCGGTCCGGTCCGACCTAGGAATGTAATCCGAGACATCTTTGACAGGTAGTTGCATACGCTACCTGCAACAACAATAAAATATTGGGCTTCGTCTGCTGGATCCCTTGCTTATTCGCTACAAAATTTATCTGGATGTTTTGGCCACATTGAACCCTAAGGGATCTTTTCATTATTTTTTTCATATTGATGCCTTAGGGATTTTTTTTGAAGTGATACTTCTTTAGAATCTTTGTGATTTCAAACCGGATGTAACGAAGAAAATGACAGGAAAGAGACACAAATACAAAAAGTCGCCTGTAATTTGTGAGCCAGAGCGAGAGAGAAAATGTCGGTTTCAATCTTTTGTCGATTTACTGAAGTTTCACTTCTATCGTGTGTGAATCGCACACACCTTTTATTTTTTTGTAAACAGAACGTCCAATAGAATTGCTAGCCCAAGACGTTTAGTAACCCTCCAGTTAGGTACCTTTCATTCCGGTTCCTTTTCCTCCCAAGAGTTTCTATTGCTGTAGAGAAAATTGGGTTGATGTTGAGCCGATATACGTCTCAGTCAATTTTAAGTTCATTCAACATGAAAGAGACTAACCTGATCTCTCTAAGCTTAATAAAAATGTTCGTAACGATAATTACACCATCCGGGGCAAGAAAAATAAATGTTGTAATTAGTTCTTGACTTATAATCCCCATGTGACTTCACCAAGTGCTTGACTCTGTAAAATTATGAGTTAAATGAGCATCACAATTTATTTACTTGGAAAACTTGTAAGTAGTTTGTTTTAAGTTTGTTACGAGATATTTTCAAACTATGTGCAAGTATCTTGATTACTTTTGTTGATTTAGAGTTTCTAATTCTGTAAGCAGTATTTGAATTATATACTGATATCGACGTTTGTCAGTTGTCAGGCACGTAATAAATGAAAGAGAGCCTTTACCATTGAATTTTTCTTTTCTTCAATTTTTTTTATATCAATTTTGCTTAATGCTTGTCTATCGATAATGACCTCCTCCAAAGATGCTGTGGGGGAACGGGTATCATGTTCCACCCAACACAAAGGGAGGATCCTCCGACCAGGCGAGGTGATCATGCCTGGCGGGCTACTGCCCAACAGTTGATGTTGGGATGTTGTATATATGCTAATCGGCGCGAGAACTATTTATTTCGCGATTCAGGCTTTGTAGCTACTCCGTGTAGTGCGTTACTTCGTAGTTCAGTGTATCTTCGGTAGATGGCGCTGTAGTATGTTATGTGGAAGTCACCACAATGCCAACTGTTTCTTGTCTCTCAAACCGGGACCTTACTGGACCATCTATTTCCTTGACATCGTCTGCCCATCTTTTACCTTTATGCCTTTTTCTATCTCTTGAGTACCATCCTGTCATTGCCTTAGAAAGAAAAATAATAAAACAAGTTGGTATATCATTACAAGAATAACAGAACGCTTATGATATGAGAAGCAGAGCAAATTGTGGCTTTAGTTTTAATACTATCTATACATATTGTAATCACCCAAAATGTAAGATTTTAAACTATGAATTAACTTATACAACATAATAGGTTGATACGCAGAACACATTGCCTGTGGTGTTTGTCTTTAAGGTAGAATCCAATTTTTTGCCTATAATTATAATTTTTTCTATAACAATATTCATTATAACTGTAACAAGTGTTTTAACCTTAATTAAATCTTTATAATACAAAAATATAATGGAAATGTTTGTTTCTAATTTAGAATTAATAGATTTTCACTTAATGCATATAAAAGTACATTACGTACATCAAAAAACTAATTCTTAATAAATATTGTCAGACTGTCAGTTCGTCGGACTAATGATCAGCTATCTGTTCTCACTAACAGGTAGCTGATGATGTGAGGAGTAAAGTAGACAATTTTTTTCGATTTCTATGTGCATTTTCTTACGGTTACGACCTGTAAGTTAAACGGGTTTGATGGAATTCGACGTTTGAGGTATCTTTAGACTTTTCATTTTGTAATACAAAAAATATAGCAACAAAAGTTGCACATTAGTAAATTTTAGGTAAATGTTTTTACGCGTTTAAATTTTTAGTTTTTTTTGAAGTGAAAACTTCTTTAGCGGCGCTGTGTACTTTTTTGGAATGGGTAAAAATGTATAAACTCGCGTCAGGTCACGTGACCTGATCGAAAATTCGTAAGACGGATGGAGAGAGGACGTATAAACTCGTGTCAGGTCACGTGACAGGACAGGCGGCGCAGGGCGCTTGCGCGAATGTTCGTGTGTGTATGTAATATAAATTGTCATGTTTGTGTACGATAGCGCAATAAATGAATATTGTATTCCACCACGTAAATAATAGTACTTCTATACTGATAATGAAAGCAATTCGTACAAAATTATTCTCTAACCATTCCAAAATATCAAAAATGCACAACGTTAATATTCAAGTTTTCACTTCTGCCGGCACTCCCGGAGTGCAATTTTTTTTAATAATATAATTCCGACAAGCGCTTGATGGAGCGTGATTTTAATGCGAATATATATTTAAAATCGATTCTATAATTTCAGGAGCTTGGACAACGTAGAAGTTTTTCAACGAATGAAAATTTATGAAGATATCAATGCTGTATTATTGCTGTACGTCACAAAGCTTGTTAAAAAAACTACATCTTCATTGTGGCAGTAAGTATATAACTAGGCTATATAGAACAATACAGGGCAACGGACTAGAGGGGAATAGCCATAGTGTCTTTTTCCGATACCATAGTGTCCTTTACCGTGGGTAAGCTATGCTTCGGCCTCACAGAAAACCGGTGTGAAATAGCGTTTGCGCTGTGTTTCACCGAGTGAGTGAGGATACCGGAGGCCCATACCCCAACCCCTCCCCACATCCCCTTTCCCATCCCCCAAAGGTGGCAACGCACTTGTGACGCCTTTGGTGTTGCGGGTGTCCATGGGCGGCGGTAGTCGCTTACCATCAGGTGATACGTCTGCTCGTTTGCCCAATATTCAATAAAAAAAAAAATACAAAACAAGTCTCTAATTTTTAGCGGAGGAAATCTTCTTCTTTCTTTTTTGATGAAATGATCAGCTATTTCTGCCAATGTCAAGTATTTATCGTCTTTAATTATCAAGTCTTCGAGTCTTCAAGTCGTTGTCGTAATAAAATTAATGGTAAAAAATATATAAAATATGGATGACATGAAATGGGGACCGCCTTTCGAAAAAACAAAAAACGATCTCCCGAGGAAATTTTCACACATAGAGATTTTAGACTCAAACACAAAACCAATTGTCTGTCACTACGAACTCACACATAATAATTAAAACAAAACATACAGAATTTCACACATACATAAATACATTCTGTGTCATAACAGTGTAATGCATAGGCCTATTTCGGTTTATACTTTGTCAGAGAGGATCGTTTGCGTATGGCCTCTTTCTACCGTGTTCTTTATGCTTAGCTGTACTTTATACAATGTCTACATGCTTGTTACCTTTGAACTCCGTCTTTGTGCATTAATTTGGAAAATTCTTCTTTTTCTTTGAGAGGACTATTCACCTGTATGTTACCTCAGACACTTATCATTCACTAAATTTGGAAAATTCTCTTGCTTTTATTTGGAGGATATTCTTTTTGTATAATCCCATTCAAAGTTAAAAAAAATAAGTTTATCACAACGGTGGTAAATTAAAGAATTTATACTAATAATAAAGCTGAAGAGTTTGTTTGTTCGTTTGTTTGAACGCGCTAATCTCAGGAATCGCTAGTCCGATTTAAAAAAATATTTCGGTGTTGGATAGTCCATTTATCGAGGAAGGCTATAAGCTATATATCATCACGCCACTACTAATAGGTGCGTAGACCCAATGAAGAATGTTTTAAAAACGGGGGAAAATTTTCACGCTACGGGCAATAAACTCGTAAGACGCAAACGAGGTTGCGTGGGTCAGCTACTAAGGAATAAAAGCAATAAATTATTGATAAGTTATGAAAGTTAATTATTTTGACAGCTGCTTGAGAACTATGCCACAATTCAATAGGAAGTATTATTGATTTTCACAAATTTGTCTGAAGTTAAAATAATAAAAATATGTAGTTACGCAAAAAAATTAGGATACAGCTAACCGTGTACACGAAAACCTCAAAGAATTATATAGACATCTCCAAAAACAACTATAATAACAAACTAAAAGACAGATAAAGAATAGATAAAATAGAAAATACTGTCGTTAAAATAGTCTGTAGCCGAACCATTGTGGAACATAAATCATTACTTTAGTTTCACAATAGTTTAGCTGCTTTGAACTCCAAATCCATAACAAATAAGCCTTTGTACTTTAATGAGATGTATTCGAGTAAACACGATACAAAAAAATAGAAGGTAACATTTCAATATTTGCTACTTTGCAGTAAATATTCAAGCATTGAAAGGCTAACTGACTAATCTCTGGTTAGTAAAATGGACGATAAGTTTACTACTGAATTTAATTAAATTATTTATGTATAAAATTATCATCATAACCATCAATAGCCATTGATAGTCCACTGCTGGACATAAGCCTCGCCTTCGAAGAGAGGGAATAGAAAATGCAGTTGTGTTTGCGCACACATTTGTGAACTTATAATATCTTCGGCTGGTCTCCGTTGAGACTGGCCGCCGTTTCTGTAATCGGCTAGGAGAACACAATGATCCGAAATATGTTTATCGCGAAATACGCCATACACGCGAGCGGTGTCACGAGAAAGAGATAGTGCCAAAATTAATAATCTTTTCTCTTACTTCAAATTTCAGATGCTTTAGTTATTTACCCATAATTGTCCACTATTAGGGTTGAAATATATAATAATAATATATAAATATAAATTAAACCAACCTCGACTAGATCAATGACAAGTATTTTTTTTGTTTAAATACTACTCCCGCATTAGGATTGTACATCCTGTGTAGCGGACGACTTTATAAACACACAGCACACTCACAGTCATAAAAACAATTTGTGGATCATATAAAGTGTTGCCCATGTGGGACTTGATCCTTCAACATTTGGCGCAGTAAAATGTCGCGTCGCGATGACTCAAACCACTATGGCAGACGTGCAGTCATCAAAATCACCATATATCACAAAGACAGATAATAAATGTTTAAACAAAAACATTTTTATTGTAAATACTCTTAATCAATGTACTTATGTTTATTCTGCTTTTCTATTTTTCTTTGAGCATTTGTATAAATATGATTTCTATCTTCAATATTCTCTTATTAATGTTTAGATGAATAGAAATAACATGTTTCTTATATTTTCGTACCTATTGGAATATATTTCGCTTATTCAACAAAAGAAAAGCAATTTTAGGTGCTGAGAATACCGATTAAGAATGTATTAGTCTATTGAAATCTCCGCGTTCCTGTATTGTCAAATTATCACTGTATACATTATAGCTGTTTTCAAGAAAGAAAACCAGACGATGATAAATGTCGATAATTTTTTGGGATTCTATGCTAAATATAAATTGGGTTAGAGATAAATTGAGGCATGTGTATAAAAGTTATAAGTTTTTTCATCATCTTCATTGTTTTTACTGGTAAAGTTTTGTTTGATTTATAATACTTATGGATTAGGGTGGGGTACTTTACTAATAACATGCTCAATGAAAAAGACAGTTTCTTCCAATGGGATAACTTAATGCATCTAAGCTAAGCAAACAGAAAGCTAAGAGAAAAATAAGAACGTTTTTATGTATATACGAGTACGTAACATTTTCCAGCAAACGCAAAGCGACGCTACTGTGCCTGATGGAAAGCAACAGTAGATTTCAAGAGTGTTAGTCACCATAATCTTTGCAAATGCAGGATGGTTTTCTTTTATTATATAGGGGGCAAACGAGCAGATGTATAGCCTGATGGTAAGCGATTACCACCGCCCATGGACATCAGAGGCGTTACAAGTGCGTTGCCGGCCTTTTAGGAAGGAGTACGCTCTTTTCTTTGGTGGCCCACACTATTGCGGTCGATGACATGCTTCTGCTCGGGTCTCGTAGTCACCTACGATAAACGAATTTCTGGCTTGCTCTTCATATAATTTATTTCAATTATTCAATTCGTCTGGAATTTCATTAACACTAATTGATTAATTAAATTTGTTTTCTTTTTTTTCTAGACATTTATCGGCCTCATCGGAACTGCTCAAATCTAGAGAAGACTTCTCCTTATGCCTAATGCTAGCTATAATTTCATCAAGTACCAACAAACTGGACCCAAGTGCTACTTCAAATATCCAAATGTACATAGAATTTGGTAAAAACAGTTTGAATTCAACTGCTCAATATTTAGAGGCAGCAAAAATTATAAGCCAAACCAAAACATTGAAAGAAGTTTCGCTCTTGTAAGTATTGAGTTACATAATTAACCATATTTAACTGCAAAATAGAACTATATAATTTTATATTACCTAATCCTACCTAAATATTTCGGACATCTAACACACAACGTCATCTAGTCCCAAGCTAAGTCGAACTTGTGTTATGGGACAACTGATATAAATATATATATATTTGTAAATACATACATATTATACATAGAAAACACCCAAACTCCAAAACAAATATTTGTAGATCATACAAACATTTGGTCCAACCCGGGAATCGAACCCGAGACCTCAAGAACAGCAGTCGCATACGCTACAACTGCGCCACAGAGGCAGTCGATTAACTGCTTACATATGATTTTTTGAGCAATCAAGTCGTTTGGAGTTATATGTGTGTTATACCAAGGTGTTTCTGAAAACTGGCATTATAAAATATGTGGGTAAGGAAAGAATAACCCAACGTAAACCCATCTCTCGTTTTACTAACAATTATTTATGATAATCGATTGAGATAGAATCGATTACCATAAAAAACAATGACTGACAAAGGTTACCTGCTAGGACCTCATGCTTATGAACAGGTGTCATAAGTCAGTAATGGTCTACTGTATAAGGTTTATATTATGAAATAGACAACTCGCTACGTAACAGACTTAATATGACTAAGATGGGCTGCCTTAGGTTGGTTTTTTTTTCTTTTTTTTTTTTATTGAATAGTGGGCAAACGAGCAGACGTATCACCTGATGGTAAGCGATTACCGCCGCCCATGGACACCCGCAACACCAAAGGCGTCACAAGTACGTTGCCGACCTTTGGGGGATGGGAAAGGGGATGGCGGGAGGGGTTGGTGTATGGGCCTCCGGTATCCTCACTCACTCAGTGAAAAACAGCGCAAACGCTATTTCACACTGGTTTTCTGTGAGGCCGTGGTATCACTCCGCTCGAGCCGACCCATTGCTTTAATGACGATAAGCCTGTTGATTTTTTGGTTACTAACCTTGACGCTGAGCGAGATGTGATGAGTTCAGTTTCACACAGGACAAATAATCGCCGGTTAAGCTCATTTGTTTTGTGTCTGGCTGTAGTTATTTATTTATTAATAGATTCATGAGAGAGATTTATTAAAAAAAGGTCAACTTAACGCTGCACACCTTACCGACCATCATTTCACCTCACCATTCGAGATCCATTGAGCGAATGCCCCGACATTAAACCAACCACGCTATTTATAGTGGCGTGTAGTAGCAAAAAATTTGGCTGATATATATGAATTTATAAGTAGTGTTTTCGCTTTTCCTCCTTCTCAGGCTATATGTTTATTTGACTGCCTCAGGGTTGCAGTGGTAGCGTATGCGACTGCTGTGCTTGAGGTCTCGGGTTCGATTTTCGAGTCGGAGCAAATGTTTATATGTTCTGCAAATATTTGTTTCGGAGTTTGGGTGTTTTCTATGTATAATATGTATGTATTTACAAAAAAAGTATATTTCATGGAATTATATCAGTTGTCTAGCACCCATAATACAAGCTCTGCTTAGTTTGGGACTAGATGACGTTGTGTGTTAGATGTCCGAAATATTTATTATTCATGTTCTGCTAGCCGATTACGGCCACAGCGGCCAGTCTCAACGGAGACCAGCTATCTACGTAGCAGGTATTATAGTGCACAAGTGTGTGCGCAAAGACAGTGGTACTCTCCGTTCTCTCACTCTCATAATCCGATGATCCCATTGGAACCGATACGACCGGGGAGAGATCAGGCGCAGGACCGACAGCTTTACGTGGTCTCCGAGACACGGGGGTTCAGACCCCAACTTCCAAACTCCGAGCTGTTATAAAGTATTTCTGTAATCAGAAAAACTCAATAACACTTTTGGCCCAACCCGGGTTTCGAACCCGAGACCTCTTGATTGGCAGTCGCATACGTCAACTGCCAGACCAATGAGGCATTTCTTATTATAATTAATTACATATTATAAATATTTTAAAGAGTTTTTTTTTCAGTTTTAACCGTTTAAAAGAAATTTACTTTCATGAATTCATGAACCAATCATACATTGAGCTGAATGCTAATTGGAGTCGGCATCTTATGGAGTGGCCAACCTACCTACATCGGTTAAAAGATATACAGAATAATGTATGGAGATTTGTTGGGTAAGTACGCTTTTCAACATAGAGTAACACGGTAGGGAGTAGCTATACGCAGGCTTTCTCCTCTGTCACAGTATAAATCCGAATGTGTTTTATGCGTTACACTTTTCTGACACAGAATCTGAGAATTTACGTACGATCAGAAGGTTTTGTTTTAATTGTCATGTGTACGTTGGTAGTGACAGGCGATTGTTTTTGTATGTGTAGTCTAAAATGTGAATGTGGTATATTTGTAGACTTCTCCCGCCAAAAGTAAAAGAATGTTTTGTCTCTAAAAAAGGCTCCACGGGCCCAGTGACCGTACATTTGGCGCGGTCAGCATTTTACGTCCACAACGGTCGATTTAAAATACATTATAAAATCAGTGCACTTTCAGCAGTCACAGGGTGTACTCACTAGCATTAATCATTACACATTATATAATTAGTTCATAAGTCATTTGTGTGCAACAATAAATAACATCCAATCAAGCACGTCTATCATTCTACAAGCTGTGTACGAGACCCGTACAGTTACCCTTCTCCGTTCGGTGGCCCGTGCTGCTTTATGCTTTTCATACAACTGAACTATTGTTTCAGGTATTACTTACTCTTACTTTAACTGAGTTCTAAAGACCTATGTTAAGCTATTGATGATAATGAAAAAGTTACAGTAAGGAAAGACGTTTATTATAACAAATAGCTCTTTAATTTTGCTTTACCGAATGCAGAACTTAAATATTTATAATATCTTAGTCAAATTGTGTTTAGTTCATTCTTAAAAAAACACTAGAATTTTCCATAATATATAGATATTTTTGTATCTATAGATATTGTTCTTTCTATAATAAAGAATGTGTGTGTCAGCTCTGACGCAACCTACGACAAGAGTTTCCATAAACTTCTTCGTTTTTGTACTTTGCGCGCATATAGAATGTTAAACGAAATACGTATGCGTAACCGTTTATTAGTTGCGCGAAAACTATACAATAACAAGTGATTAATTTAAAAAAAATTCCTTACTTCTAAAATCAAACTCACTTGTACTTATTCCACTATTTAAATTAAGTTTACATCTGACAGGTTTCGCCATGAGGATGCCATAAGGCGAAACCGATCAGGTGTGAGTCTGAGTGAGTTTGATTCTAGAATGTATTGCAACAAGTTCTATCAAGTGCCGACAATCAAAAGTATAAATTACTTTTATTACTTGTTAATAAAAAATTACTTTAAGCTCTTTCATTTGATACCCGTTTAGGATGGGTGGTTGAGAAATATGTACGCCGCTATTTTGGATTAATAATAATACCGATTATATATATACTCGTAATTGCATTCTCATGAAAACTAAAGGTGTGTTTCAAAATTCAGCTCAATCGGGAAGTGGATCAAATTTAACTTGCAAGATTTGATTACAGATAAATATTGGAACAGGTGAAACTAAATAAAAGTTTATAATAATAAGCGTTCTAGCGCTGTTTGTCTTGATAGCTGGTTAGACGACGTAACTAATGACAAAGCGCTGCATTGTAATGCCTCACTTATATTTAACACTCGATTTAACACTTTTCCTAAGGAAAAAAATCTAAAATATGTGCGCATATCAGTATTAAATATGCTTTTTATTTCTTCAGAGAACGGGCTCATCAGGTCGTTTGGTTATCACGACGGACTTTATGCATCGGCGTCGCAATATTAGTCCTCGTGTTTCTGGCAGCTCCGATAATGTTACTTCTTCTACGGCATATTGCGTACACAATCCAGGTAAGTGGCTTTTAAAATTAAATATTTGTAATGAACTTTTTCAAAAAGATGGTACTTAAGGGTTCTACGATTACTTGCCAGACTGACCACCCGTGGTTTACTTGAGACTTAAGAGTATACATTGAGTCTCGAATTACATCGTCTTTGTCTAAAACGCTTTACAGTTCTCAAAATATAGCTTGATTTGTGTGATAAATGGCTACCAACACCGACGAAGAAACTTAAAACAAGCGTTTTTTTTTTGTATCAACTATATGGATTTTTATTCCTTACGTGCCAATTACATCACAAATTAAGTGCAATACATTATAAAATAAAAATAACAGCAATGTCAGCTCTCACAGAGATTAAGCTATATTAATAGGATGTGTCGGGAGATCGTTTTTTGTTTTTTCGAAAGACGGTCCTCATTTCATGTCATCCATATTTGATATATTTTTTATCATTACTTTCGTCACGACGACGACTTGAAGTCTAAGTCTATTCTAATTCTAAGTCTTAGAATTGAAGACTATAAATGCTTGACATTGGCAGAAATAGTTGATCCGAGTGAACCGGCCAGTTGCCATTTCATCAAACAAAGTAACTGACTGGGATGTTTCGTCCCGACATCGGTTCGTAGAATCGACTGTCTCTTGTGTATCTATGGCAGAAAGTGAAGCTGACTTTAACTGACAAAATTTCTATAATCAACTTTTTTTTAAATAATAAAGAACGTTGCGATCGGCGCGCGTGTAATTTGGTTGGAAATTGTATTTGAGACTACTTGTGGCGTGCATAGATGCACTCTCAACACAATAAAATTGAAATAACTACGATTTGTGCCTACTTAGGCTGTGACGCGAGTTTAGATTGTTGGCCGCATGGCCGTTTTGTCTTCCACGGGCAACTGCCGATTTGTTGTGAAAAAAACAATCAAATTGTTCTGGAACTGTGAATATTGTGGCCCCCATTAGTGTGCAAATATTGGTACATGGAGTTTTGTGAAATATATTGTGATAAAGACTAAGTGTGAAACTCGGTGACAACTCGTGGGACAGAAGATAATGAGCGTGGAAGGTTGCAGGTACTCTAGGGTTAGATATGTATAGATTCTGCGCAGTAGTTTAAGTTCTTATTGTATCTTGTAACTTAACCGTGATTAATTTTCAGCTGTACTTGTCAGGTAATCCAGTAGTCAATTAAATTTATTCAAGATGCGTATCGCGATAAATATGTTAACTCAGGCCTGTCTGAAGGTCTGCCTGCGGGTCTCGTCCACGATTCCATAAAATCAATGACCATGGTGGTCAGGTCGGAAAGTGTTGAACAAAGAACTATATTTGCCTTACCTATTACCTCTTACGTGCTAATTTGATAATCTTAGGTTGATATGTATATTAAAATGCAGCTGTAAGTTCTTTTTATTCATTAAAAAATGTGTTTATTGGAGCGTTTTTTAAAAATAAGCATAGAACTTTTTTCCTGGTATATTTTTGAGTTGTAATTTGTGTTTAAACCTGTTATCCTATAGGGATGCAGATGAAAATTCTACGTGCAGGAACTATAGGTGGCAACACTAAATTGGAAAAAGCGACACCATGCGGACAGTAAAGAAAACTTATTAGACCTAACATCGTGCTTTCAAATACATAAACAAAATTGTTTTGAACTGTGAACACGTCAATACTCGTTGTATACTCATCGTCTTTTCTGCGTTTATCCATTTTTTGCGTTTTTCACATAACCATGGGATGAGAGTACTATTGTTTGGAAAGTAATAGAAATTTACGCTAGTTGATTTATTTTTATTTTTTCTGAATGTACGAGTACATAAATAGAATAATTATTTTCACTAATAAAATTTATTCTGTTTACTTGTTATAAATGTCAATGTTAGGAATTAATAGATTTCAAGATTCGGATTGGCGACGCCAGTTGGCAGCACGTTCGTTGTGCATGCTTTGACATACGCTTCAATCAGTGTGTGATAATTAATATTATTATTAGCTGCTTACGAATATGAAATGCCGATCTCATTCATTTCGTAAAACAAGAAAGATTGCCTATTTTATAGAGGTAACTGGTGACCTTCGCAAGTCACAGAGGCATTTGAAGAAATAGGATAGATAGGTTTAAGTCAGGTTTTAATTTTATAATTAAGTTTTATATTTTTTTAAATTAATGATGATAATAATATACGTAATATGACTGCCTCCTTGGTCTAGTGGTTAGCGTAAGCGACTGCAAATCAAGAGGTCTCGGGTTCAATTCCCGGGTCGGACTGCTGTTGGGTTTTTCCTACAAGAAATTCCTAATAGCAGCCCGGAGTATCGAAGATGGCGGTGTTTCCTGCCCGTGCTTCGGAGAGCACGTTAAGCCGTCGGTCCCGGTTGTCATGAACATCTATGGCAATCGTTATTCGGAAATCAGTGCCCTCAAATATACTGACAACTAGTTCAACCTTCGAATTCAGTTCGCCCTCAGAGTTGCGGAGGTCAGATGCCAGTCGCACTGTGTAAAAACTGATATTCAGGTAAAACCAGTTGAATTGGTAGCCGACCCCAAATAATATTGGGAATAATAAAGGCTAGGAAGAAGAATAATATACGTAGGTAATATGTTCAAGGTTGTTATTGTATAATATTCATTTGAATAACTTGAATAACTGTCGGGATTTCCTTGATGGTCTCATCAATGTTGATGTTAAAGTGTTAAATCAGTTATTTGAAGCAACTTCTACAGCGATATCCCACAAAAATTAAATGAAGAATATATTTTTTTCAAAAACTTCTGATCTGTTCAATAACATACATAAAACCAATATAACGTGAGAAACATTGTATCCATGTTCACAGTAAACCCAAACACACAACTAAAGGTGCACTCTATGAAGCTTAGCAAGCCTCGGTGTGCTAGCAATCCCCGAAACTATTTCTTGCGAAACCGAGTGGTGCTTATGTGGAAGTCTTTGCCGACAAATATGATTAGTGCTACGAATTTAATCATATTTAAAAAAGACTTGAAAATGATTTTAAAACACAGGTGTGATTATATACACGGATCAGCTTTAAGCTGCTAATGTATTAATATAATAAAAAAAACACAAAGCAGTCATAAGCACTGCCGACAGAAGTGAAAACTCATAACTATAAACAAACGGTTGTTTTAACTTACCTGAAATGAACACCTATGCTTTTTTTAATAGTGTGCAATAAAAAGAACTAAAAATTATTATGATTGTAAGTAGTAAATGGAAGTAAAGCTTTGATACTCCAATAGATGTCGCTGTTTTCAAAAAAAATTGTAAACAATCTTTTTGATTTACAAAAGGTTTGGTGTAAGTAGAAATCGTTATTTTAATTTATTGTAAATCACTTTAAGATACTGAAATATTAACTTTAAGTATATAAAATCATATTGAGAAAAGACTACTATCAAGAAAAACGAATGCTACCAAAGTATATCGGTAGATGGCGCTGTTAACAATAAACATCCGTCTTACGAATTTTTTCGATCAGGACACGTGACCTGACGCGACTGACTTTAAAGATAGATGAATTTTTATTTTATGGAATATTATATATTATTTGTATTTATATATTATTTATATATTATATTTATTGAATAGTGGGCAAACGAGCAGACGTATCGCCTGATGGTAAGCGATTACCGTCGCCCATGGACACCCGCAACACCAGAGGCATCACAAGTGTATTATCGGCCTTTGGGGGATGGGGAGGGGGATGGAGATAGGGGTAGGGGGGTGGAGGTAGGGGTAGGGGGATGGAGGTAGGGGTAGGGGTATTGGTCACCGAATACTGTTGCAACTGTTTATTTAGAACTTTTAAAGAGGATCAATTTTTCCACACACATGTTTTGCGAAACTTTTACATTTACACAATGCACACGATGGAAGCTCTCAGAAAGAATAGCTTTCCCCGTTTCTGTAACACTTTTCATTGACACTCCATTCGTCCTTACCTTAGTAGCATCAAATATAGCTTTTAAACTGCCTCGATAAATGGGCTATTTAAAACTGAAAGAACTTTTAAAATCAGTTCCGTAGATCTTGAGATCGGCAGGTTCAATCTTCAGCTTTATAGTATCAGATGAATAGCTTTATTATTATCTTTACTTAATGTCTAAGATTTAACACACACATATCTATACATAAATTGCAATTAAAATAAAAACATCAAAAAAAATTATGGTCAAAAATTCAAAATTATAATTATTTGATTTAGCGGTAACATTTTAAAGATCGTAGGTATATTTCCAAGTGCGCTGTCTTCATATATAGGTAAAGTAGACAGGTTTAACCTGCGTTATTATATCCAATACTGCATTGAAATAAACATGAAGTTGTATGGAATGTTGTTGGCTTTGGTGATGCTCATCAGCGCTTTTGCCTTTGTGCAGCCAGCTATTTTGAGTATTAGATGCCCTGATGATTCTTCGACTACTGGTGAACGGTGTATACCTAACGATGTAAGTTTGAATATTTTTTTAAATCTTTATAGTTGTAGTATTAATCGTCCATATTTTTTGAGATTCACTGTATAAGATGTATTTTATTAATGTTAATCTAGCTTTTATAAGTACATCTATGGCTTTCTGCCTTGTCAAAAGTAGTAAGAAATTTGAATCTAATAGTTTTAATTACTTATATTAATGAACGAGGTTTGTTCAGTGTATTGTTTGCAAATTTTCTTGAAATGCATTCAATCAATTAATCGCTACATTGGATGGAGCCGTTTATGAGATTGCGATTACGTATATATATACATATATATATATATATACATATATATATATATATATATGTTACCGTGAGATTGTCAAAACCATTAGATTGTAATCTATTTTGCGAGATTGTAAATTGTTGAAAGATTGTGAACTGTAACATACTGCTTACAATTTAATGTCTTATTTTTAGTTAGATTGTGACCATTATGCTGCAAACGTGCTACATTCTATAGAATTTAATATATATTTAATAGATATAGTAGACATACTCGTATATCACGATATTTTTGTAACTATAAGACAATTTATCATAGTAGTATTTTGATAATTTTAGTTAAAAGTAAATAACAAATTTTTCTTTCTTACAGAAATAAGCAAAAAGTGATAAAACTTTCTTCTCCACATATTCATGAAATAACTGCCTTCTGTATAATGTAACGCAATGTATTCATTAAATATTTAGATAAATAAATATTTTTTTGTATTTTTTTTTTTACACTTATAATGACATGTTTTTTAAAGGTGCAAGCAAATTGAACAATATATTTTAAAGAAGAACATAGTCCGCATCTTGCTCAATTTTGAACCCACCACTAATAGTAATACTCCATTATCATCGTATCAGACAAAATAGCTAAACCCTCTCGTAGTTTCACCCCCTCACTGATCACTATTCGAACTCTAAGTGTGCAAAGTGTACATCAAGCTATTTTGAGCTTTTATAGGTGGCAGGCATCAAAGGTGGGATAATAAACTGGTTGACATAATTCAATGTACGAGTAAAAAGCAGGTTTGTACAAATGTCAAATATGATATTGTTATTAACAAACACTTTCTGTGGGTCATAACTTTTGGCATTTTATGAAGGCTAAATTTTGTATATATTACTAGCTTTTGCTTGCAACTTTGCTCGCGTTAGATTTCATTTCGAGTAAAAGAATTAACGGCAAACACAGAAAATGAAACAAAGTTCTACAAAATGTCTTTATAGACAATATTTTGCACTAATATAGGTGCCAAAACCACTAACCTATTGAGATTTTTTTTTATGGAATACGGGGCACATACGTATCTCCACACACAACACCAGAGGCGTCACAAGTGCATTGCCGGTCTTTGGGGGATGGGGAGAGGGGTGGAGGGAGGGGTTGGGGTATGAACCTCCGGTATCCTCGCTCACTCACTTGGTAAAAAACAGCGCAAGCGCTATTTCACACAAACATAGTATGGACATTATTCAGACTTTTAATAGCAAATTTGAAAACTCTTAGAATCCTTTGTCATAAATCTTTACTATTATAACTTATTACTTGATCGGAGGACACGGTGAGTCACGATTCTCCAGATATCTGTAAAAGAAACATAAACAAAAATGAATTTTATAAGCCGTGTTTAAGCAATGAGCTTTTTATTATAAATTGTCTGCAAAAGTAACTCTGCTCAGCCTGATGGTAAGCTTAAGCAGAACCTAACAGTGGGGGCCACGATACTCACTGAGAAAGACAATGCAGTTTGGCGTCCCACACTATGGTGGCTTAGTAAAATGATTTTTCACGCCCCGCTTAAAGGACCCAGGATCATACTGGGAGGGAAAAATACGTGTGCTGGTAGAGAGTTCAAATTTTTAAATGCTCGTCACAGGAAGGAAGTACCAAACCGTTTGGTTCGAGAGCGTATTTCTACGACTCTAAGGCGGTACCTTCCAAGGCCAGCACGTGTTGTTCTGTAGAAAAAGTAAAAAGGTAGGTTAATTGGAAGAGCTCTTCAGATCACTCTCCATGATAAAGGCGGTGGAGGACTGCCATAGGGGCGATATCTCTCCGCAATTGCAGCGGCTTAAGGGACTCGGTGGCATCGGGTCTGTTAAGAATGCAAACTGCTTGCCGCTGCAACCTGTCGAGATCTTCAAGCAAATACTGCGCGGATCCATCACAAAGATGAAAACAGTACTCCACGCACGAGCGAACCTAGGTCTTATAAAGAAGAGACAAATGTTCGACATGAAGAACCGTCTCACCCTGTTCAGTACGCCAAGTTTCTGCGAGGCCGCCGAGTTTCTCATCACAATGGTGATGAGAATCTGACCTGAACCCATTTTGAAATGCGTTTTTAAAACCCGGTCGAGTTCAATGACAAGCTCCTGTCGTTTTGCCTCAATGTCCTCCAACTTGGCTGTAGGGTGTCCATATCCTCCATTGATTATCGTCTGCATAGCAATGTATGTTTCTAATAGCTAATATGTTATTAATATGCAGAAGAAGCAGCGTGGGGGACAGGACTGGCTATAAATAGAGCTTTTAATATTTCGTCATTGTGTAGGCACTATTGTGGAGTAGAAAATTAGACAACGGTAAATTTCTAACTATAATGCGATAATAGATATCTTGTTTAAATCTGGTAGCCATATAATGTAGGCGTACGCTGCATGAGGCCTGACACGCATTTTGTAGGTTTTTAATATTATTTGTGTGGTGATTATACTTTTCTGAGCTGCGAATTCTATGAATAAGTCAGTTTTTTATTTCGATCTAAATAAAGTAACAATTTTGTGTATATTATTTTGGTTATTGTTGAAAACATTTTACGTAATATGTCAAGGTTTTGCTGTTATTACATGACATTTATTAACATTGTAGTTTGATAATATGTTTGGTATTTCCTTGTGAATATCGTCAACATTATTCGTGTTCAAGTATTAAATCAGTTACTTAATGAAAGTTCTAAAGTCAATTTATTTGCAGCTCATATTAACATAGCTTTAGGGGTTCAAAGTAAATGTTGTGAAATAAAATAGGAATTACAAAATTGGAATTACAAAAATATTTTTAATACTTTTGAATATAATAGGGTATCTATTCGATTCGATTTGAAAAAATAATTATATGGAAGCATTTTCTTCAAAAACTTATTCAGCCTTTCCATTTATTGAACTTCTTAAAAAAACATAGCTTATGTACGTTCATTCAGCTACATCTCTGAACACACACACACACACACACACACACACAGATACACAGAGATATATTAAATTGCTACATTATACACAATTAAAATAAACAATAATCCCACTTAGGTAAATTACCAAAATTTTTTTTTTTTTTTTTATGTAATAGGTGGCAAACGAGCAGGCGTATCGCCTGATGGTAAGCGATTACCGCCGCCCATGGACACCCGTAACACCAGAGGCGTCACAAGTGCGTTGCCGACCTTTGGGGGATGGGGAGGGGGAATGAGGGAGGGGTTGGGGTATGGGCCTCCGGTATCCTCACTCACTCGGTGAAACACAGCGCAAGCGCTATTTCACACCGGTTTTCTGTGAGGCCGTGGTATCACTCCGGCCGAGCCGGCCCATTCATGCCGAAGCGCGGCTCTCCCACGATAGGCATTGGAATCATTCATTCAACTAATCATTTTTGGTACCTTAGAAATAAAATTAGCAGATTAGAAGCTGTTTCTGTATATTTTATTAATTTATTTGTTATTATCCCTACTTGACACGCAAGACATCTATGCATACTATGGTTGAGCGCGCTAATCTCAGGAAGTGCTTGCTTTTGTTTTTTTAAATAACAAGACTGCCAATGTGACTCTGGACTGTCTGATGGAAAGCATGATCAGAATTCAAGAGTGGTGGTCACTATACTCATTGCGAATGCAGACAATGCAACAATGCAGCATGGTGATACATATACTAGTGCAGCCTGTTGAGATGCTTCTCCATCATTGGCCCTCCGGTCTCTCACTAAATAAACACAATAGCACGAATGCTGTCATTTTAGTTTGGTCTTCTGTGAGAGAGTAGTACCTACTACCCTGGTCGAGCTGGCCCCTTCGTGCTGAAATCAGAGTGGCTCTACTACCTTAATGTTGACTTGGGCATTTCTTTTTGTATTAGATAACCCAGTTAACTACAAATCATATTTATCACCGCGCCACGCCATGTAAAATTAAAATTTACACAAAGATTTAAAAATTCGAAATTTTAAACACTTCCTTTACCGATAACATTTTATACAAAAGTAGGCATGTTGCCTACCGCGCTGCTTCAATATATAAGATGGACAGATTTAATCTGCATTAGTATATTCAACACTGTGTTGACATAAACATGAAGTTTTATGGAATATTGTTGGCTTTGGTGATGCTGATCAGCGCTTTTGCCTTTGCGGAGCCTGCTACTGTGTCTGATGGTTATGGTAAATGCACTAAGGATAATATCGGTACTCGCGGAAGATGTATACCTGACAGAGTAAGTTTAAATACTTTTTAATGACTTTAGGTTTAGTGTTAATCGTCCATACTTTTATTTTTATTTACTTATGAGATCAATTTAATAACTGTTAATAGGTATAGCTTTTATAAGTACATCTTTGTTTTTCTGTCTAGTCAAAAGTAATAAGGAATTTAAATCTTATAGTTTTTATTATTCATATTATTTACCAAAATTTTCAAATGGATTTCAAATGTCTATGATTATTTATACTACTATCATCTATGTAATCGTTTAATAAATTTTTGTTACAACTGTAGAACAAAATATTAAAGTGATTATTTTATTTAAGGCATTTTAAAAGACTCTTAAACTCTCGTGTACACAGACAATTTGATTATATAAATGAGGAGTATTACTTAATTTATGTAAAACGGTTTGTGGTGGAGAACTTAGAACAACTTATGTCCAGTAGTGGATGTATTTCGGTCGGAATGGTGATAATGATGTTGCATACATGCTACATGCTATAGAAGTTAATTTGTATTTAATATAGAGAGTAAGCAAAGAATTTATTATAGTAGTATTTAATAATTTTAGTTAATAAACTTTTTTTCTTACAGATTTAAGCAAAGAGTGATAGAAGCTTTTTCTCCACATAAATATGAAATTAAGGCTTTTGTACAATGTAACACAGTGTATTCATTAAATAGTCAGCAAAATAATGTTTATTTTTTATTTACTAAATTTCTCGTTTTTATACACTTATTTTGAAGGTGCATGTTTGTTTCAAAATATATTTTAAAGAACAGAAAAATCTGTATCTTGCTTTTGAATCCACTCATGGGAGTGGAATGACAAAATAGCCAATCCTCTTCCTCTCTGATCACAACTCAAACTATAAGTGTGCAATGTATACATCTATCTATTAGCCCAAGATCCCGGTCTCTCCAGACTTACGTCTTCATAGTATAGGTAGTATAACATAAACTTAGAAAGGAATGGATACGCGATAACCTGAAAGCGGGGACGTTTTAAGAAAAAACAATCAAATTGTTCTCTAACTGTTAATATTGAGCCCACCATTGGTGTGTAAATATTGGTACATGGGGTTTTGTGAAATACATGGTGAAAATAAACTGTAAATTTGAACTCGCTGACACCTCGTGGGCAGAAGACTGACTGAGCGCGGAAGGTTGCAGGTACTCTAGGGTTAGATACGAGTATGTATAAATTCTGCGCAGTAGTTTGAGTTCTAATTGTATCTTGTAACTTAACCGTGATTAATTTTCAACTGTACTTGTCAGGTAAGTCAGTAGTCAATTAAGTTTATTCAAGCTGTGTATCGCAAAAAATATATCAACTCAGGCCTGACCCCGGGTCTAGTTCACGATTCCATAAAATGAATAACCACGGTGGTCAGGTCGGAAAGGGTTGAACAAAGAACTATACTTGCCTTACCAAGTAATACTGTACGAGCTAATTTGATAATCTTAGATTGATATGTATATTAAAATGCAGCAGTTGTTGTTCATTTAAAAACGTGTTAATAGAGCGTTTTAAAAAAATAAACATAGAATATTTTGCCTGGTATATTTTTGAGTTGCAATTTGTGTAACACTCTATTAAACCTGTTATCCTATAGGGATGCAGATGCAAATCCTACGTACAGGAACTAGACAGGTGGCAGCACTAAATTGGAAAAGCGACACCATGCGGACAGTAAAGAAAACGTATTAGACCTGACATCGTACTTTCAAATACATATACAAAATTATGTCTTGAATACTATATATTCGTTTATACTAACTTTTCCGTA
The DNA here is from genome assembly GCA_916048165.1 of Spilarctia lutea. NCBI lineage: Eukaryota > Metazoa > Arthropoda > Insecta > Lepidoptera > Erebidae > Spilarctia > Spilarctia lutea. Next base: position 3,513,950 of record OU696480.1, read on the forward strand.
TACTCATCGTCTTTTCTGCGTTTATCCATTTTTTTGCGTTTTTCACATAACCATGGCATGAGAGTACTATTGTTTGGAAAATAATATAAATTTACGCTATTTGATTTATTTCTAAATTTCTGAATGCACATGAATAGAATAATAATTTTCACTAATAAAATTTATTTTATTTAGTTGTTCTAAATTTCAATGTGAGGCATTAATAGAGTTCAAGATTCGGATTAGCGACGCCAGTTGGCAGCACTTTCGTTGTGCATGCTGCGACATATGCTTCAATTAATGTGTGATAATTAATAATAATATTAGCTGCTTACGAATACGAACTGCCGATCTTCATTTCGTAAAACAAGAAAGATTGTCTATATAATAGAGGTAAATGGCGACCATCGCAAGTCGCAGAGGCATTTAAAGAAAAAGGATAGATAGGTTTCATTTTATAATTAAGTTTTTAAATTTTTTTAAATTAATGATGAAAATAATTTACGTAATATGTTCAAGTTGTTCTTTGTTATTGTATGATATTCATTTAAATAACTTGAATAACTGTCGGGATTTCCTTGATGGTCTCACCAATGTTAATGTTTAAGTGTCAAATCAGTTATTTGAAGCAACTTCTAGAATAATTGAACTTACAGCAATCTCCCACAAAAATTAAATGAAGAATATATTTTTCCCATAAACTTCTGATCTGTTCAATAACGTACATAAAACCACTATAACGTGAGAAACATTGTATCCATGTTCACAATGAACCCAAACACATAACTAAAGGTGCACTCTATGAAGCTTAGCAAGCCTCGGTGTGCTAGCAATCCCCGAAACCATTTCTTCCCAAACCGAGTACAGCGTATGTGGAACTCTTTGCCGACAAATATGATTAGTGCTACGTATTTAAACATATTTAAAAAAGACTTGAAAAAGATTTTAAAACACAGGTGTGATTATATACACGCATCAGCTTTAAGCTGCTAATGTCTTAATACATTACATAATAGTTTAATATATTTTATTCATTTACTAGACGACCCACGCAGCTCCATCTGCATCTTCTGTTTCCCGTAGCGTAATGTTATACAGCAGAAACAAATTTTGTTTACCAAAAAAAGTTGTAGAGGACTAACCTTTAAAGATAGATGTATTTTTATTTTATGGAATAGGGGGGCAAACGAGCAGACGTATCGCCTGATGGTAAGCGATTACCGTCGCCCATGGACACCCGCAACACCAGAGGCATCACAAGTGTATTATCGGCCTTTGGGGGATGGGGAGGGGGATAGAGGCAGGGGTAGGGGTATGAGCCACCGAATACTGTTGCAACTGTTTATTTAGAACTTTTAAAGAGGAACAATTTGTCCACACACATGTTTTGCGAAACTTGAACCATTTACACAACGCACACGATGGAAGCTGTAAAAAAGAATAACTTTCTCCGTTTTTGCAACATTTTTCATTGACTCTCCATTCGTATTAACCTTAGCAGCATTAAATATAGCTTTTAACCTGCCTCGATAAATGGGCTATTTAAAACTGAAAGAACTTTTTAAACCAGTCCCGTAGTTCTTGAGATCAGCGCGTTCAACCAAACACACTTCTCAGTTTTATAATATCAGAAGAATATCTTTATTATTATCTCTACTTAACGTCTAAGATTTAACACACACATCTACACATAAATTGCATCGCACGCATCTTGCTCAATTTTGAACCCACCACTAATAGTAATACTCCATTATCATCGTATCAGACAAAATAGCTAAACCCTCTCGTAGTTTCACCCCCTCACTGATCACTATTCGAACTCTAAGTGTGCAAAGTGTACATCAAGCTATTTTGAGCTTTTATAGGTGGCAGGCATCAAAGGTGGGATAATAAACTGGTTGACATAATTCAATGTACGAGTAAAAAGCAGGTTTTTACAAATGTCAAATATGATATTGTTATTAACAAACACTTTCTGTGGGTCATAACTTTTGGCATTTTATGAAGGCTAAATTTTGTATATATTACTAGCTTTTGCTTGCAACTTCGCTCGCGTTAGATTTTATTTCGAGTAAAGGCATGAACGGCAAACATATATAGACAATATTCTGCACTAATATAGGTGCCAAAACCACTAAACTATTGAGATTTTTTTCTTTTTTTTATGATATACGGGGCACATGCGTATCGCCTGATGATAAACGATTATCCCCGTCCATATACATCCACAACACCAGAGGCGTCACAAGTGCGTAGCCGGTCTTTGGGGGATGGGGAGAGGGATGGAGGGTGGGGTTGGGGTATGAACCTCTGGTATCCTCGCTCACTCACTTGTTAAAAAACAGCGCAAGCGCTATTTCACACAATCATAGTACGGACATTATTCAGACATTTAATAGCAAATTTGAAAAGTCTTAGAATCCTTTGTCATAAATCTTCACTGTTATAACTTATAGTGACTAAGTGAAACAGAGCAGGGGTGCGAAAAGAAATCCCTGGGAGTTGACTAACTGCCAAAAACATTTATATGTCGCAACTTACAACATCCAATCGCTGTCAAGTGATGACGTTCTAGACTATTTAAAATATGAGTTAGACAAAATCAAATGGGACGTCCTCGGGATCTGCTAAACTAGAAGAAAAGGTGAAGAAACAATAAAGTTAAAGTCTGGAAATTTATTTTACTATAAAGAAGGCCATAAACCTGGAGTGGGAGGCATAGGATTCTTTATCAACAAGCGAATAGTAGACCAGGTCATAAGCATTAATAGCGTATCGAATCTGTCGCCTATTTGAGGATACGCTTGTCAACAAAACACGAACTGAAAATCATCCAGGCTTATGCACCAACTATGAAAAAAGACGATGATGAGGAAGTTGAATCCTTCTACGAAGACATATCCATTATACTCATACTTCACAAAAAGACTAACACATTTAAGCTCGCTAGAGGTGTGCGCCAAGGAGACACAATATCTCCAAAGCTATTTAATGCTGCACTTGAAAATGTGTTCAAAGAACTGAACTGGGAGAACAAGGGCTTAAAGATGACTTGGTGATATTCTCCGATAATATACCGGATATGATGGTCATGCTTAACACCCTGCAAACGGAATCGGCTAGGGTGGGACTGAGGGTCAATCAGAACAAGACCAAAATCATGACCAATATCACTGATGCACACCAACACCGTATGCCTGTGGAAGTCACGTCGGAGTATACATACCTGGGGCATAAAATCTAAAATCACGTTGGGTAGCGAAAACCAAACAGCAGAAGTAGAGAGACGCGAAGCCCGGGCATGGGCAGCCTTTGGTGCTAACGCTAGTGTACTGCGTAGCAAGATGTCTATGACTTTGAAAAGAAAAGTCTTTGAGCAATGTGTTCTGCCAGTATTCACGTATGGAGCAGAGACCATGACCCTAACCGAAAAATCCGCACATAAAATCCGCGTTGCACAAAGAGCAATGGAAAGAGCTATGCTCAGTATTTCCTTACGCGACAGGAAGAGAAATACTAGGATTAGATCTAAGACCAAGGTTAGGGATGTCGTTGAGGTGATTGCTGAGCGGAAGTGGAGATGGGCGGGACATATTGCACGAATGAGTAGCGAAAGGTGGACTCGAAGGCTGTTGGAATTGCGCCCGAGGACACATACAAGACCGCGGGGTAGACCACCAATGAGATGGAAGGACGATATCACGGGATATGTGGGTCAAGATTGGATGTCGGCGGCTCAAGACCGTCAGAGGTGGAAGAGTATGGAAGAGGCATACATCCAAAAATGGATGGAAAGAGGCTGAGATAGATATATAGATAGATTATAACTTATTACTTGAGTCACGGACACGGCGAGTCACGATTCTCCAGATATCTGTAAAAGAAACATAAACAAAAATGAATTTTATAAGCCGTGTTGAAGCAATGAGCTTTTTATTATAAATTGCCTGCAAAAGTAACTCAGCTCAGCCTGATGGTAAGCTCAAGCAGAACCTAACAGTGGGGGCCACCATACTCACTGAAAAAGACAATGCAGTTTGGCGTCCCACACTATGGTGGCTTAGTAAAATGATTTTTCACGCCCCCCTTAAAGGACCCAGGATCATACTGGGAGGGAAACACGTGTGCTGGTAGTGAGTTCAAATTTTTAAATGCTCGTCACAGGAATCGTATCAGATCACTCTCCATGATAAAGGCGGTGGAGGACTGCCATAGGGGCGATATCTCTCCGCAAATGCAGCGGCTTAAGGAACTCGGTGGCTTCGGGCCTGTTGATAATGCGAACTGCTTGCCGCTACAACCGGTCGAGATCTTCAAGGAAATACTGCGCGGATCCATCACAAAGATGAAAACAGTACTCCACGCACGAGCGAACCTAGGTCTTATAAAGAAGAGACAAATGCTCGAGCGTGAAGAACCGTCTCACCCTGTTCAGTACGCCAAGTTTCTGCGAGGCCGCCGAGATTCTCATCACAATGGGGTGATGAGAATCTGACCTGAACCCATTTTAAAATGCGTTTCAAAACCCGGTCGAGTTCAATGACAAGCTTCTGTCGTTTTGCCTCAATGTCGTCCAACTTGGCTGTAGGGTGTCCATATCCTCCATTGACTATCGTCTGCATAGCAATGTATGTTACTAATAGCTAATATGTTATTGATATGCAGAAAAAGCAGCGTGGGGGACAGGACTGGCTATAAATAGAGCTTTTAATATTTCGTCATTGTGTAGGCACTATTGTGGACTATGGACTAATTAGACAACGGTAAATTTCTAACTCTAATTCGATAATAGATATCTTGTTTAACAATGATAGCCATATAGTGTAAGCTTGCGGTGCATTAGGCCCGACACGCATTTTGTCAGTTTTTTATTATTATTTGTGTGGTGATTATTCTATTCTGAGCCGCGAGTTCTATGAATAAGTCAGTTTTTTATTACGTTCTAATTTAAGTAACAATTTTGTGTATTTTATTTTGGTTATTGTTGAAAACATTTTACGTAATATGTCAAGGTATTCCTGTTATTACATGACATTTATTAACATAGTAGTTTGATTATATGTCTGGTATTTCCTTGTGAATACCGTCAACATTTTCGTGTTGAAGTATTAAATCAGTTACTTAATGAAAGTTCTAAAGTAAGTTTATTTGCAGCTCATATTAACATAGCTTTAGGGGTTCAAAGTAAATGTTGTGAAATAAAATTATGGCAATTGATTTTCAATTCAATTACAAAAATATTTTTAGTACTTTTGAATGTAATACGGTATCGATTCGATTCGATTTGAAAACATAATTATATTGAAGCGTTTTCTTCAAAAACTTATTCAACCTTTCCATTTATTGAACTTCTTAAAAAAACATAGCTTATGTACGTTAATTTGGTTACACCTCTGAACACACACACACAGATACACAGAGATATATTAAATTGCTACATGTTATTACAATTTAAATAAACAATAATCCCACTTAGGTAAATTACCAAAATTGGAATCATTCATTCAACTAATCATTTTTAATACCTTAGAAACAAAATTAGCAGATTAGAAGCTGTTTCTGTATATTTTTTTTATTTATTTGTTATTATCCCTACTTAACACGCAGGACATTTATGTATACTATGGTTGAGCGCGCTAATTTCAGAAAGTACTTGCTCTTGTTTTTTTAAAGTATAAGACTGCCAATGTGACTCTGGACTGTCTGATGGAAAGCATAATCAGAATTCAAGAGTGGTGGTCACTATACTCATTGCGAATGCAGATAATGCAACAATGTATCATGGTGATACATATACTATGGCAGCCTATTGAAATGCTTCTCCATCATTGGGCCTTCGGTCTCGCTCTCACTAAATAAACACAATAGCACAAATGCTGTCACTTTAGTTTGACCTTCTGTGAGAGAGTAGTACTACCCTGGTCGAGCTGGCCCGTTCGTGCTGAAATCAGAGTGGCTCTACTACCTTAATGTTGACTTGGAAATTTCTTTTTGTATTAGATAACCTAGTTAACTACAAAACATATTTATCACCGCGCCACGCCAAGTAAAATAAAAATTTACAAAAAGATTTCAAAATTCGGAATTTTAAACACTTCCTTTACCAATAACATTTTATACATATATATTATATAGGTATGTTGTCTACCGCGCTGTCTATATATAAGCTAGGCAGATTTAATCTGCATTTTTATATTCAGTACTGCATTGATATAAACATGAAGTTCTATGGAATATTGTTGGCTGTGGTGATGCTGATCAGCGCTTTTGCCTTTGCGGAGTCAGCTATTAAGTTTTTACCATGCCCTGATGATGCTGTGATGTTTGACGACAAATGTATCCCTTTTCCTGTAAGTTTAAATACTTTTTATTGGCTTAGGTTTAGTATTAATCGTCCATACTTGTTTTTTAATATTTACAAGTTTTATTACTTCTATTATTTACCACTATTGTTATATGTATAGCAAATGTCTATATTTATTTATACTAGTATTCTCTTTGTAATCGAAAATCGTTTATTCATTTTTTTGTTACAACTTTAGAACAAAATATTAAAGTAATAATTTTATTTTAGGTATATTTTAAAAGACTAAAACTCTCGAGTATACAGATAATCTGATAATATAAATGACGAGTTTAAGTTCACTTATATAAAACGGTTTGTGGTGGTGAACTTATAACAGCTTATGTCCAGTAGTAGACGTATTTCGGTTCGAATGATGATAATGATGTTGCATACATGCTACATGCTACATGCCATGGAACTTTCATAGTATGTATTTAATATTTATAGTAGATAAAGAATTAGCACAATAAAATTGCTTCCCTTTAAGATAAAATCCAATTTATCATAGCAGTATATAATATTTTTAGTTACATATGAATAATAAACTATTTTTTTTTACAGAATGTCCAAGTGAGATAAAGTACCTAGTTTATCCCATAAACATGAAATTATTGTCTTTTGTATAATGTTACACTGTGTATTCATTAAATAATTAGCAAATTTTTTTTTGTATTTTTTATTTACTAAATTTTTCATTATTATACACTTATTTTGTAGTCTTTTTTATGTATGTTTGTTTAAAAATATGTTTTAAAAAACCAAAAAATCAGTATCATGCTTTACTTTGGATTCACTCATGGGAGTGGAGTGACAAAATAGCCAATCCTCCTCCTCTCTGATCACAGTTCAAACTATAAGTGTGCAATGTTTACATCGACCTATTAGCCCAAGATATCAGTCAGCCCAGGCTTACGTCTGACCTTGATCTGGTTTACCAGATAGAACTCATGCCGGAATCATGAGTCTGGCCTCTTGGTGGGCTTCGACTTCCGAAAGGACGGCTGGCTTGGAAGCAACGACTTCTCCACTTGATGTGGTCAACTTTGTCAGGTGGCTTCTTCCAAGAGATTGTATGAACACTTTTGAATCCCGATTCCGCTCGATAGCTTTTTCAATCGAAGACATCGGAGGTTGTGTCGTACAAGTTTGGTGATCTCTCGGTTTAGAGCCCGCTTTGCCGACGAAGTGGCAGGTGGGTTCTCACGTCTTTCCCTCATTAACCCTAATGTCCTCTCTGAGAGCTTCGACTTCCTAAAAACTATAAGATTTAAATTCCTTATTACTTTTGACTAGACAGAAAAACAAAGATGTACTTATAAAAGCTATACCTATTAACATTTATTAAATTGATCTCATAAGTAAATAAAAATAAAAGTATGGACGATTAACACTAAACCTAAAGTCTTTAAAAAAGTATTTAAACTTACTCTGTCACCTATACATATTCCGCCAGTACCGATTTTATTCTCAGTGCATTTACGATAATCATTAGTCCCAGTAAATAGATCCGCAAAGGCAAAAGTGCTGATCAGCATCACAAAAGCCAACAATATTCCATAGAACTTTATGTTTATATCAATACAGTACTGAATATAATAATGCAGATTAAATCTGTCTAGCTTATATACAGACAGCGCGGTAGACAACATACCTATATATGTATAAAATGTTATCGGTAAATGAAATGTTAAAACTTCCTATTATATAAATATTTTTGTAAATTTTAATTTTACTTGGCGTGGCGCGGTCGTTAATATGCTTTGTAGCTAACTAGGTTATCTAATACAGAAATAATTTTCCAAGTCAACATTAAGGTAGTAGAGCCACTCTGATTTCAGCACGAAGGGGCCAGCTCGACCAGGGTAGTACTACTCTCTCACAGAAGACCAAACTAAAATGACAGCATTTGTGCTATTGTGTATTATTTAGTAAAAGGGCCAATGATGGAGAAGCATCTCAACAGGCTGCCATAGTATATGTATCACCATGCTGCATTGTTGCATTATCTGCATTCGCAATGAGTATAGTGATCACCACTCTTGGATTCTGATCATGCTTTCCATCAGACAGTCCAGAGTCATATTGGCAGTCTTGTTTTTTAAAAAACGGTTTTTACGTTGCATTTTACAAAATCTCGTACCTTCGTCCCTGAGAATCCAAACCACATTTTCAAGGTTCTAGTTTACGTCTTTTGTGGTTTCCATGGCAGCAAATCGATTTTCCAGATTTGACTGGTTTATCCCTTAATGTGAGCAAAACAAACTTTGTACCTTTCCATACTAGTAACTTTGTTCCTAAGTTGGAACTGACTTTTTGATAAGGGTACACACATACTCTGATCCTATGCGGTGCTCGTGTGAGGCCTGTGTTTATCACATGAAATATCTGAGTGTAGTGATTGATAGTAAATTGAAATGGTACAAACATACTGACAGCATCGTTGCAAAAGTAAGGAGACTTATCAGTATCTTCAAATCGATTAGATGTTGCGCAGATATGGACATCTTGCAGATGATATACTTAGCACTTTGTCAATCCGTTATCACTTACTGCATACCGGTGTGGGGTGGAGCCGCCAAAACCAAACTCATTAAAGTGGAAAGAGCACAAAGAGCGGTACTTAAGGTAATGCTTGGTGAACCATTCCGCTATCCAACTCATTTATTATATGCCAACACTCAAATTATTTCCGTCAGAAAACTATTTGTGCTTCAAGCAGTTCTTCCCCTTCCCCACCAAATTATGCAAAACGCTTAATTAGATTTTTACGTAATGCAAAAAGCCACAGAACTACATTTGCTGGTCGTCAGTTTTATGTAAATAGTACTTTTATTTACAAAAAAAATATGCAAAGCGGTTCCTTTGAGTGGGCTAACTCTAAACGAAGTGAAATCTAGAACAACAGCTTTTTTACAAACACTAGACTATGAACAAACTGAAGGGTTATTTCACTACCAGCAGTAAGTATATACCCTTACCACCACATACATACATATATCCATTTTACATATACATAAATACACACATATACACACACACACACACACACACACACACACGCACACACACACACACACACACGCGCGCGCACGCGCACGCACTTTATTTAATTTTATCTGTACCTTTCAAATCTATAATTTCTCTTTGTATTCGTAACAGCAGAACACTAATTCCTAAGTCACCGGAATACCTAGTTTGGGAGTTAGGGTTAGTCTAATTGTGTGGCCTTTACCTTAAACCTTATAATCTTTAGCTCTAAATAAATTGTTAAAGGTTATTTGGAACAATAAAGATTATTATTATTTTTAATCTAGTGAAGGCTGTCTAGGAGGCAGAATGACGAAAACTTGAAGGGAAGCGAACGCTGCCAGACCTACTCGAAGGCCTTAGCTATGTATAAAAACACCTGACAAATTGTCTTTATTTTATACTTAAAATGTAAAAAACATAACAAACACAAACACACAACAAACACAACAACAGATGAGTTACAAAGTTATAGAAGTAACAATTGGCGGTCTTATCGCTCACGGCGATTTCTTCCAGACAACCTTAAAATGGAATTTAGGTGTTTAAGATTTTGCAGGCACTTAATCCAACAGTAACACACCATCACGTAAATATTCAAAATTTCTTAAAACAATAAATAAAAATACCAAAATGCATACGTACAGCTGCACACATATATACACATATACATACATACATACATATATACATAGATTACAACATTTACTACTTATAATCAAACCAAGAGCATTCATAAGGACAGATAATAAGCTTTCACCAGGTTTTTCAAAACAGGCAAGGTTTTCGTTTTTCGGATAGTCTCGGGCAAGCTGTTCCAAAGTCTTACTGCTTGCCCGGTAAAAGACTTGTCTGCGAAGTGGGTGGCATTTATAGTATTAAATTCTCCGATGACCTCAGGTCCCTGCAATGTGTATTGTGCAAGACCTTAAAACGTTCTTTGAGATAAGAGGGTAGGATAGCCACTTGAAGTTTAGAACGGTACTCGGGGATATGGTCATATTTGCGCAAACCAAATATGTATCTGATGCAGAGGTTTTGGAGACGCTCAAGTGTATTTAGTTGGTCTTCGGTGAGATCTAGATAGCTAACATCACTATAGTCAAGAATAGGAAGAAGAAGAGATAGTGCGAGCGCAATTTTAGTGTTGATGGAAAGAAAGTTTTTTAGGCTCCCCAAAGACCCTATTGCCGCAAAAAAATGCGACTAACTTCCCCGATCTGAAGTCCAGTCCAGATAGATTCCCAAGTTTCTGACTTTGTCACCATATGGATCAACCGTACCAATTCAACTAATAACTAGTATCTATTTTAAGTTTATCTTGTTTAGCTGGATTTACACTAAGTCCATACTCCCTACTCCAGTGACATATTTGCAATAAATCTCTGTTAATTATATCCACAGCTTGTGCTAAATTATCGGGAGCAGCTTGGGAGTAAATTTAAAGATCATCTGCATAAAGGTGAAGAAAGTAATTTATTACTTAAAGAATTTATAAAAACTGCAAATAATAATGGTGATTTCATCCAGGATAGGAAGAACCATGTTACGGCTGACGCAGTCACTTCCTACGGCATTTGAAGTCATTGACATTATGCTATTCCTAACATCACATGCAGCAAATTGACTAAAGATAATTGTGGAACAGTCAGGAGTCGGCTGAGAAGAGAGATAATTTAGCGTCGCGGTTTTGGTAGCTACCTCGTAAGCGGGTCACCATCTTGATTACTGTGGAGTAGAAAATTAGGAAACATTAAATTTCTAACTATATTGCAATGGTAGATATCTTATTTAACACTGGTAGGTTGGCACTGTATTAGGCCCGACACGCATTTTGTCGGTTTTTATTATTATTTGTGTGGTGATTATACATTTCTGAGCCGCGAATTCTATGAATAAGTCAGCTTTTTCTTTCATTCGAATTAAAGTAACAATTTTGTATTTATTATTTTGATTTTTGTTGAGAATATTTTACATAATATGTCAGGGTTCTTACTGTTATTACATGACATTCATTTACATAGTAGTTTGATTATATGTTTGGTATTTCCTTATGAATACCGTCACTAGTGTTCGTGTTGAAGTATTCAATTAGTTACTTAATGAAAGTTCTAAAGTAAGTTTATTTGAAACTCATATTGACTCAAAATAAATGTTGCGGCATATTATTATATCAATCGATTTTCAATTCAATTATAAAAACAATTTTAGTACTTTTGTATGTTATATGGAAGCGACTCGATTTGATTTGAAAAAATAATTATATGAAAGAATTTTCTTCAAAAACTTATTCAACCTTTTCGTTTATTAAACTTCTTAAAAAATAGATTATGTACGTTCATTCGGTTACATCTCTGAACACACACACACACAGATACACAGAGACATATCAAATTGCTACATTTTATCATTATTTAAATAAACAATAATCCACTTTACTAAGTTGGACTCATTCATGATTTTTGGTACCTGTGAAATAAAATTAGCAAGTTAGAATCTGTTTCAGTATATTTTATTTATTTACTTGTTATTAACCCTACTTAACATGCAAGACATCTATGTATACTAGAACATTATTAAGCTTGAGAGTTTGTTTGCTTGGTTAAACGCGCTAATCTCAGAAAGTACTTGCTCTTGTTTTTTTTAAGTATAAGACTGCCAATGTGACTCTGGACTGTCTGATGGAGAGCATGATCAGAATTCAAGAGTGGTGGTCACTATACTCATTGCGAATGCAGACAATGCAACAATGCAGCATGGTGATACATATAATATGGCAGCCTGTTGAGATGCTTCTCCATCATTGGCCCTCCGGTCTCTCACTAAATAAACACAATAGCACGAATGCTGTCATTTTAGTTTGGTCTTCTGTGAGAGAGTAGTACCTACTACCCTGGTCGAGCTGGCCCCTTCGTGCTGAAATCAGAGTGGCTCTACTACCTTAATGTTGACTTGGGCATTTCTTTTTGTATTAGAGAACCCAGTTAACAACAAAACATATTTATCACCGCGCCACGCCATGTAAAATTAAAATTTACACAAAGATTTAAAAATTCGAAATTTTAAACACTTCCTTTACCGATAACATTTTATACAAAAGTAGGCATGTTGCCTACCGCGCTGCTTCAATATATAAGATGGACAGATTTAATCTGCATTAGTATATTCAACACTGTGTTGACATAAACATGAAGTTTTATGGAATATTGTTGGCTTTGGTGATGCTGATCAGCGCTTTTGCCTTTGCGGAGCCAGCTACTGTGTCTGATGGTTATCGTAAATGCACTAAGGATAATATCGGTACTCGCGGAAGATGTATACCTGACAGAGTAAGTTTAAATACTTTTTAATGACTTTAGGTTTAGTGTTAATCGTCCATACTTTTATTTTTATTTACTTATGAGATCAATTTATAACTGTTAATAGGTATAGCTTTTATAAGTACATCTTTGGCTTTCTGTCTAGTCAAAAGTAATAAGGAATTTAAATCTTATAGTTTTTATTATTCATATTATTTACTAAAATTTTCAAATGGATTTCAAATGTCTATGATTATTTATACTACTATCATCTATGTAATCGTTTAATAAATTTTTGTTACAACTGTAGAACAAAATATTAAAGTGATTATTTTATTTAAGGCATTTTAAAAGACTCTGAAACTCTCGTGTACACAGACAATTTGATTATATAAATGAGGAGTATTACTTAATTTATGTAAAACGGTTTGTGGTGGAGAACTTAGAACAACTTATGTCCAGTAGTGGATGTATTTCGGTCGGAATGGTGATAATGATGTTGCATACATGCTACATGCTATAGAAGTTAATTTGTATTTAATATAGAGAGTAAGCAAAGAATTTATTATAGTAGTATTTAATAATTTTAGTTAATAAACTTTTTTCTTACAGATTTAAGCAAAGAGTGATAGAAGCTTCTTCTCCACATAAATATGAAATTAAGGCTTTTGTATAATGTAACACAGTGTATTCATTAAATAGTCAGAAAAATAATGTTTCTTTTTTTATTTTTTATTTACTAAATTCCTCGTTTGTTTACACTTATTTTGAAGGTGCATGTTTGTTTCAAAATATATTTTAAAGAACAGAAAAATCTGTATCTTGCTTTTGAATCCCTTCATGGGAGTGGAATGACAAAATAGCCAATCCTCTTCCTCTCTGATCACAACTCAAACTATAAGTGTGCAATGTATACATCTATCTATTAGCCCAAGATCCCGGTCTCTCCAGACTTACGTCTTCATAGTATAGGTAGTATAACATAAACTTAGAAAGGAATGGATACGCGATAACCTGAGAGCGGGGACGTTTTAAGAAAAAACAATCAAATTGTTCTCTAACTGTTAATATTGAGCCCACCATTGGTGTGTAAATATTGGTACATGGGGTTTTGTGAAATACATGGTGAAAATAAACTGTAAATTTGAACTCGCTGACACCTCGTGGGCAGAAGACTGACTGAGCGCGGAAGGTTGCAGGTACTCTAGGGTTAGATACGAGTATGTATAAATTCTGCGCAGTAATTTAAGTTCTTATTGTATCATGTAGCTTAACCGTGATTAATTTTCAGCTGTACTTGTCAGGTAAGTCAGTAGTCAATTAAGTTTATTCAAGCTGTGTATCGCAAAAAATATATCAACTCAGGCCTGACCCCGGGTCTAGTCCACGATTCCATAAAATGAATAACCACGGTGGTCAGGTCGGAAAGGGTTGAACAAAGAACTATACTTGCTTTACCAAGTAATACTGTACGAGCTAATTTGATAATCTTAGATTGATATGTATATTAAAATGCAGCAGTTGTTGTTCATTTAAAAACGTGTTAATGGAGCGTTTTAAAAAAATAAACATAGAATATTTTGCCTGGTATATTTTTGAGTTGCAATTTGTGTAACACTCTATTAAACCTGTTATCCTATAGGGATGCAGATGCAAATCCTACGTACAGGAACTAGACAGGTGGCAGCACTAAATTGGAAAAGCGACACCATGCGGACAGTAAAGAAAACTATATCTCACTCATATATACATAAACAAAATTATGTCTTGAATTATCCGTATAGACTTACATCTATACTCGTCGTATACTCATCGTCTTTACTGCGTTTATCCAATTTTTGCGTTTTTCACATAACCATGGCATGATAGTACTACTGTTTGGAAAGTACTAATAAAATTTTATGCTATTTGATTTATTTTTGGTTTTTCTGAATGTAATAGAATTAGAAATTGACATCATATCAATGTCAGGAATTAATAGAGTTTAAGATTCGAATTGGCGACGCCAGTTGGCAACACTTTCGTTGTGCATGCTTTGACATATGTTTCAATCAGTGTGTGATAATTAATATTATTATTAGCTGCTTACGAATACGAAATGCCGATCTCATTAATTTCGTAAAGAAAGATTGCCTATCTTATAGAGGTAACTGGCGACATTCGCAAGTCGCAGAGGCATTTAAAGAAAAAGGATAGATAGGTTTAAGTCAGGTTTTAATTTTTATAATTAAGTTTTATATTTTTTTAAATTAATGATGATAATAATATACGTAATAAGTTCAAGGTTGTTATTATATGATATTCATTTACACAGTAACTTGACTAACTGTCGGGATGTCCTTGATGGTCTCACCAATGTTGATGTTTAAGTGTCAAATCAGTTATTTGTAGCAACTTCTAGAATAATTGAACTTACAGCGATATCCCACAAAAATGAAATGAAGAATATATTTTCCCATAAACTTCTGATCTGTTCAATAACATACATAAAACCACTATAACGTGAGAAACATTGTATCCATGTTCGCAATAAACCCGAACACACAACTAAAGAGTCACTCTACGAAGCTTAGCAAGCCTCGGTGCGCTAGCAATCCCCGAAACCATTTCTTGCCAAACCGAGTGGTGCTTCTGTGGAACTCTTTGCCGGCAACTATGACTAGTGCTACGAATTTAAACATATTTAAAAAAATACTTAAAAAATATTTTAAAACACAGGTGTTCGGCCTTTGGGGGATGGGGAGGGGGATGGAGGTAGGGGTAGGGGTATGGAGGCAGGGGTAGGGGTATGGGTCACCGAATACTTTTGCAACTGTTTATTTATAACTTTTAAAGAGGATAAATTTTTCCACACACATGTTTTGCGAAACTTTAACCATTTACACAATGCACACGATGGAAGCTCTCAGAAAGAATAGCTTTCCCCGTTTCTGTAACACTTTTCATTGTTTTTGATATATTATACAAATACATATTATAAAAATTAGAAGTATATATAAATAAATGTATATTATAGGAATTGAAATGTGTATGAATGGCTAATTAATGACTACCAAGGTAAAGCAACATTGGGCGAGGTCGGAACCAGTATGGGTGACCGCCTGTGAATTGTTTTTGTTAAATTTTTAGAATATTTAAATTGTTAAAAAATATGTTAGAATACATATAGATAAAATAAAACATCATCATCATTTCATAATTTTCAAAATTTTCAAAATTTTCATAATTTTCAAAATTTTCATAATTTTCATAAATTTCGTAATTTTCACAATTTTCATAATTTTTCATAAATTTCAAAATTTTCATAATTTTCATAATTTTCATAATTTTCATAATTTTCATAATTTTCATAATTTTCATAATTTTCATAATTTTCATAATTTTCATAAATTTCATAATTTTCATAAATTTCATAAATTTCATAATTTTCATAATTTTCAAAATCTTCATAATTTTCATCATTTCACCTTTTTCAAAATTTTCACCATTTTCATCATCATATCATAAAAATTAGAAGTACACATAAAATAGAATTGAAAAATAACACATGAAAGAAATATATAGTAAAGTCAAATGAACACAATATAGCTTGATGTAAACAGATAGAATGTAAATACACAGAACACAATGGATGGGCAAATGTATGTTTACGGCAATTGTAAAGGTGCCGTACACATATATTTGAACATCTCTAACATATTAAATATACATATATATTAGAAAAAAAAAAAATTATGAAGTCGTCACCACACATAGCACTATATAAAAATAAGATACACAAGGTCCTGTCGTTATAATGGACGGGGAAAAGAGAAAAGGCAGCAACACCCTGCGATGGCGGGTGCCTGCTACAAAAAAAAAAAAAAAACACTTTTCATTGACACTCTATTCGTATTAACCTTAGCAGCATCCAATATAGCTTTTAACCTGGCTCGGTAAATGGGCTATTTAAAACTGAAAGAACTTTTTAAACCAGTCCCGTAGTTCTTGAGATCAGCGCGTTCAACCAAACACACTCTTCAGCTTTATAATATCAGAAGAATATCTTTATTATTATCCCTACTTAACGTCTAAGATTTCACACACATCTACATGGATTATTGTATCCAGTACTGCATTGAAATAAACATGAAGTTGTATGGAATGTTGTTGGCTTTCGTGATGCTGTTCAGCGCTTTTGCCTTTGTGGAGCCAGCTACTTTGAGTATTAGATGCCCTGATGATTCTTCGACTACTGGTGAACGGTGTATACCTAATGATGTAAGTTTGAATATTTTTTAAATCTTTGTAGTTTAGTATTAATCGTCCATATTTTTTGAGATTCACTGTATAAGATGTATTTTATTAATGTTAATCTAGCTTTTATAAGTACATCTATGGCTTTCTGTCTTGTCATAAGTAGTAAGGAATTTGAATCGAATAGTTTTAATTACTTTTATAATTTTTTTTTTGTAGTTTATAGAACTACAAAAAAATTTGGTTGCATTTAGATAAATGCATCCATTTTTATTGTAATCTTTTGAAGCTTACGGAAGGGACTGGACCCCACGACACAGGGAACCCTAGTGTGGGGACCAGAGATGTTTTTGGTTCAATTTGATTATATTTACCGATAAATTATGTACCTACATTATTTTGTGAACTAACTTTTCTGTATGAATAAAGATTATTATTATTAATGACCGAGGTTTGCTCGGTGTTTTGTTTGCAAATTATCTTGAAATGCATTCAATCAATTAATCGCTACATTGGATGGAGCCGTTTATGACCATGATGTTGCAAACGTGCTACATCCTATGGAGTTGATATATATTTAATAGATATAGTAGACATATGTCACGATATTATTGTAACTATAAGACAATTTATAATAGTAGTATTTTAATAATTTTAGTTAAAAATAAAAAACAAATTTTTCTTTCTTACAGGATTAAGCAAAAAGTGATAAACCTTTCTTCTCCACATATTCATGAAATTACTGTCTTTTATATAATGTAACGCAATGTATTCATTAAATATTTAGCTAAATAAATATTTTTTCGTATTTTTTTACACTTATAATGACATAATGTGGGAGTTGTCTTTTAAAAAAAAAAAAAAATCGTATCAGACAAAATAGCTAAACCCTCTCGTAGTTGCACCCCCTCACTGATCACTATTCGAACTTAAGTGTGCAAAGTGTACATCAAGCTATTTTGAGCTTTTATAGGTGACAGGTATCAAAGGTGGGATAATAAACTGGTTGACATAATTCAATGTACGAGTATTAAGGCAGGTTTTACAAATGTCAAATATGATATTGTTATTAACAAACACTTTCTGTGGGCCATAACTTTTGGCATTTTATGAAGGCTAAATTTTATATATATTACTAGCTTTTGCTTGCAACTTCGCTTGCGTTAGATTTCATTTCGAGTAAAGGAATGAACGGCAAACACAGAAAATGAAACAAAGTTCTAGAAAATGTCTTTATAGACAATATTCTGCACTAATATAGGTGCCAAAACCACTAACCTATTGAGATTTCTTTTTTTTATGGAATACGGGGCACATACGTATCGCCTGATGGTAACCGATTATCCCGTCCATAGACATCCACAACACCAGAGGCGTCACAAGTGCATTGCCGGTCTTTGGGGGATGGGGAGAAGGATGGAGGGAGGGGTTGGGGTATGAACCTCCGGTATCCTCGCTCACTCACTTGGTAAAAAACAGCGCAAGCGCTATTTCACACAAACATGGTATGGACATTATTCAGACTTTTAATAGCAAATTTGAAAACTCTTAGAATCCTTTGTCATAAATCTTTACTATTATAACTTATTACTTGATCGGAGGACACGGTGAGTCACGATTCTCCAGATATCTGTAAAAGAAACATAAACAAAAATGAATATTATAAGCCGTGTTTAAGCAATGAGCTTTTTATTATAAATTGTCTGCAAAAGTAACTCTGCTCAGCCTGATGGTAAGCTCAAGCAGAACCTAACAGTGGGGGCCACGATACTCACTGAGAAAGACAATGCAGTTTGGCGTCCCACACTATGGTGGCTTAGTAAAATGATTTTTCACGCCCCGCTTAAAGGACCCAGGATCATACTGGGAGGGAAAAATACGTGTGCTGGTAGAGAGTTCAAATTTTTAAATGCTCGTCACAGGAAGGAAGTACCAAACCGTTTGGTTCGAGAGCGTATTTCTACGACTCTAAGGCGGTACCTTCCAAGGCCAGCACGTGTTGTTCTGTAGAAAAAGTAAAAAGGTAGGTTAATTGGAAGAGCTCTTCAGATCACTCTCCATGATAAAGGCGGTGGAGGACTGCCATAGGGGCGATATCTCTCCGCAATTGCAGCGGCTTAAGGGACTCGGTGGCATCGGGTCTGTTAAGAATGCAAACTGCTTGCCGCTGCAACCTGTCGAGATCTTCAAGCAATACTGCGCGGATCCATCACAAAGATGAAAACAGTACTCCACGCACGAGCGAACCTAGGTCTTATAAAGAAGAGACAAATGTTCGACATGAAGAACCGTCTCACCCTGTTCAGTACGCCAAGTTTCTGAGAGGCCGCCGAGTTTCTCATCACAATGGTGATGAGAATCTGACCTGAACCCATTTTGAAATGCGTTTTTAAAACCCGGTCGAGTTCAATGACAAGCTCCTGTCGTTTTGCCTCAATGTCCTCCAACTTGGCTGTAGGGTGTCCATATCCTCCATTGATTATCGTCTGCATAGCAATGTATGTTTCTAATAGCTAATATGTTATTAATATGCAGAAGAAGCAGCGTGGGGGACAGGACTGGCTATAAATAGAGCTTTTAATATTTCGTCATTGTGTAGGCACTATTGTGGAGTAGAAAATTAGACAACGGTAAATTTCTAACTATAATGCGATAATAGATATCTTGTTTAAATATGGTAGCCATATAATGTAGGCGTACGCTGCATGAGGCCTGACACGCATTTTGTAGGTTTTTAATATTATTTGTGTGGTGATTATACTTTTCTGAGCTGCGAATTCTATGAATAAGTCAGTTTTTTATTTCGATCTAAATAAAGTAACAATTTTGTGTATATTATTTTGGTTATTGTTGAAAACATTTTACGTAATATGTCAAGGTTTTGCTGTTATTACATGACATTTATTAACATTGTAGTTTGATAATATGTTTGGTATTTCCTTGTGAATATCGTCAACATTATTCGTGTTCAAGTATTAAATCAGTTACTTAATGAAAGTTCTAAAGTCAATTTATTTGCAGCTCATATTAACATAGCTTTAGGGGTTCAAAGTAAATGTTGTGAAATAAAATAGGAATTACAAAATTGGAATTACAAAAATATTTTTAATACTTTTGAATATAATAGGGTATCTATTCGATTCGATTTGAAAAAATAATTATATGGAAGCATTTTCTTCAAAAACTTATTCAGCCTTTCCATTTATTGAACTTCTTAAAAAAACATAGCTTATGTACGTTCATTCAGCTACATCTCTGAACACACACACACACACACACACACACACACAGATACACAGAGATATATTAAATTGCTACATTATACACAATTAAAATAAACAATAATCCCACTTAGGTAAATTACCAAAATTTTTTTTTTTTTTTTTTATGTAATAGGTGGCAAACGAGCAGGCGTATCGCCTGATGGTAAGCGATTACCGCCGCCCATGGACACCCGTAACACCAGAGGCGTCACAAGTGCGTTGCCGACCTTTGGGGGATGGGGAGGGGGAATGAGGGAGGGGTTGGGGTATGGGCCTCCGGTATCCTCACTCACTCGGTGAAACACAGCGCAAGCGCTATTTCACACCGGTTTTCTGTGAGGCCGTGGTATCACTCCGGCCGAGCCGGCCCATTCATGCCGAAGCGCGGCTCTCCCACGATAGGCATTGGAATCATTCATTCAACTAATCATTTTTGGTACCTTAGAAATAAAATTAGCAGATTAGAAGCTGTTTCTGTATATTTTATTAATTTATTTGTTATTATCCCTACTTGACACGCAAGACATCTATGCATACTATGGTTGAGCGCGCTAATCTCAGGAAGTGCTTGCTTTTGTTTTTTTAAATAACAAGACTGCCAATGTGACTCTGGACTGTCTGATGGAAAGCATGATCAGAATTCAAGAGTGGTGGTCACTATACTCATTGCGAATGCAGACAATGCAACAATGCAGCATGGTGATACATATACTAGTGCAGCCTGTTGAGATGCTTCTCCATCATTGGCCCTCCGGTCTCTCACTAAATAAACACAATAGCACGAATGCTGTCATTTTAGTTTGGTCTTCTGTGAGAGAGTAGTACCTACTACCCTGGTCGAGCTGGCCACTTCGTGCTGAAATCAGAGTGGCTCTACTACCTTAATGTTGACTTGGGCATTTCTTTTTGTATTAGATAACCCAGTTAACTACAAATCATATTTATCACCGCGCCACGCCATGTAAAATTAAAATTTACACAAAGATTGTAAAATTCGAAATTTTAAACACTTCCTTTACCGATAACATTTTATACAAAAGTAGGCATGTTGCCTACCGCGCTGCTTCAATATATAAGATGGACAGATTTAATCTGCATTAGTATATTCAACATTGTGTTGACATAAACATGAAGTTTTATGGAATATTGTTGGCTTTGGTGATGCTGATCAGCGCTTTTGCCTTTGCGGAGCCTGCTACTTTGTCTGATAATTATCGTAAATGCACTAACGATAATATCGGTACTGGCGGAAGATGTATACCTGACAGAGTAAGTTTAAATACTTTTTAATGACTTTAGGTTTAGTGTTAATCGTCCATACTTTTATTTTTATTTACTTATGAGATCAATTTATAACTGTTAATAGGTATAGCTTTTATAAGTACATCTTTGTTTTTCTTTCTAGACAAAAGTAATAAGGAATTTAAATCTTATAGTTTTTATTATTCATATTATTTACCAAAATTTTCAAATGGATTTCAAATGTCTATGATTATTTATACTACTATCATCTATGTAATCGTTTAATAAATTTTTGTTACAACTGTAGAACAAAATATTAAAGTGATTATTTTATTTAAGGCATTTTAAAAGACTCTTAAACTCTCGTGTACACAGAGAATTTGATTATATAAATGAGGAGTATTACTTAATTTATGTAAAACGGTTTGTGGTGGAGAACTTAGAACAACTTATGTCCAGTAGTGGATGTATTTCGGTCGGAATGGTGATAATGATGTTGCATACATACTACATGCTTTAGAAGTTAATTTGTATTTAATATAGAGAGTAAGCAAAGAATTTATTGTAGTAGTATTTAATCATTTTAGTTCATAAACTTTTTTTCTTACAGATTTAAGCAAAGAGTGATAGAAGCTTCTTCTCCACATAAATATGAAATTAAGGCTTTTGTATAATGTAACACAGTGTATTCATTAAATAGTCAGCAAAATAATGTTTCTTTTTTTATTTTTTATTTACTAAATTCCTCGTTTTTATAGACTTATTTTGAAGGTGCATGTTCTTTTCTTTTTCTTTTTTTTTAAAAGACAACTCCCACATTAGGAATAAACATCCTGTGTCGTGGGGGACTTTACAAACATACATGAAACGGACACAAAGAACATTGTTTCAAAATATATTTTAAAGAACAGAAAAATCTGTATCTTGCTTTTGAATCCACTCATGGAAGTGGAATGACAAAGTAGCCAATCCTCTTCCTCTCTGATCACAACTCAAACTATAAGTGTGCAATGTATACATCTATCTATTAGCCCAAGATCCCGGTCTCTCCAGACTTACGTCTTCATAGTATAGGTAGTATAACATAAACTTAGAAAGGAATGGATACGCGATAACCTGAAAGCGGGGACGTTTTAAGAAAAAACAATCAAATTGTTCTCGAACTGTTAATATTGAGCCCCCCATTGGTGTGTAAATATTGGTACATGGGGTTTTGTGAAATACATGGTGAAAATAAACTGTAAATGTGAACTCGCTGACACCTCGTGGGCAGAAGACTGACTGAGCGCGGAAGGTTGCAGGTACTCTAGGGTTAGATATGTATAGATTCTGCGCAGTAGTTTAAGTTCTTATTGTATCTTGTAACTTAACCGTAATTAATTTTCAGCTGTGCTTGTCAGGTAAGTCAGTAGTCAATTAAGTTTATTCAAGCTGCGTATCGCAAAAAATATGTCAACTCAGGCCTGACCCCGGGTCTAGTCCACGATTCCATAAAATGAATAACCACGGTGGTCAGGTCGGAAAGGGTTGAACAAAGAACTATACTTGCTTTACCAAGTAATACTGTACGTGCTAATTTGATAATCTTAGATTGATATGTATATTAAAATGCAGCAGTTGTTGTTCATTTAAAAACGTGTTAATAGAGCGTTTTAAAAAAATAAACATAGAATATTTTGCCTGGTATATTTTTGAGTTGCAATTTGTGTAACACTCTATTAAACCTGTTATCCTATAGGGATGCAGATGCAAATCCTACGTACAGGAACTAGACAGGTGGCAGCACTAAATTGGAAAAGCGACACCATGCGGACAGTAAAGAAAACGTATTAGACCTGACATCGTACTTTCAAATACATATACAAAATTATGTCTTGAATACTATATATTCGTTTATACTAACTTTTCCGTATACTCATCGTCTTTTCTGCGTTTATCCATTTTTTTGCGTTTTTCACATAACCATGGCATGAGAGTACTATTGTTTGGAAAATAATATAAATTTACGCTATTTGATTTATTTCTAAATTTCTGAATGCACATGAATAGAATAATAATTTTCACTAATAAAATTTATTTTATTTAGTTGTTCTAAATTTCAATGTGAGGCATTAATAGAGTTCAAGATTCGGATTAGCGACGCCAGTTGGCAGCACTTTCGTTGTGCATGCTGCGACATATGCTTCAATTAATGTGTGATAATTAATAATAATATTAGCTGCTTACGAATACGAACTGCCGATCTTCATTTCGTAAAACAAGAAAGATTGTCTATATAATAGAGGTAAATGGCGACCATCGCAAGTCGCAGAGGCATTTAAAGAAAAAGGATAGATAGGTTTCATTTTATAATTAAGTTTTTAAATTTTTTTAAATTAATGATGAAAATAATTTACGTAATATGTTCAAGTTGTTCTTTGTTATTGTATGATATTCATTTAAATAACTTGAATAACTGTCGGGATTTCCTTGATGGTCTCACCAATGTTAATGTTTAAGTGTCAAATCAGTTATTTGAAGCAACTTCTAGAATAATTGAACTTACAGCAATCTCCCACAAAAATTAAATGAAGAATATATTTTTGCCATAAACTTCTGATCTGTTCAATAACGTACATAAAACCACTATAACGTGAGAAACATTGTATCCATGTTCACAATGAACCCAAACACATAACTAAAGGTGCACTCTATGAAGCTTAGCAAGCCTCGGTGTGCTAGCAATCCCCGAAACCATTTCTTCCCAAACCGAGTACAGCGTATGTGGAACTCTTTGCCGACAAATATGATTAGTGCTACGTATTTAAACATATTTAAAAAAGACTTGAAAAAGATTTTAAAACACAGGTGTGATTATATACACGCATCAGCTTTAAGCTGCTAATGTCTTAATACATTACATAATAGTTTAATATATTTTATTCATTTACTAGACGACCCACGCAGCTCCATCTGCATCTTCTGTTTCCCGTAGCGTAATGTTATACAGCAGAAACAAATTTTGTTTACCAAAAAAAGTTGTAGAGGACTAACCTTTAAAGATAGATGAATTTTTACTTAATGCAATAGGGGGGCAAACGAGCAGACGTATCGCCTGATGGTAAGCGATTACCGTCGCCCATGGACACATGCAACACCAGAGGCATCACAAGCCCATTATCGGCTTTTGACGGATGGGGAGGGGGATAGAGGCAGGGGTAGGGGTATGAGCCACCGAATACTGTTGCAACTGTTTATTTAGAACTTTTAAAGAGGAACAATTTGTCCACACACATGTTTTGCGAAACTTGAACCATTTACACAACGCACACGATGGAAGCTGTAAAAAAGAATAACTTTCTCCGTTTTTGCAACATTTTTCATTGACTCTCCATTCGTATTAACCTTAGCAGCATTAAATATAGCTTTTAACCTGCCTCGATAAATGGGCTATTTAAAACTGAAAGAACTTTTTAAACCAGTCCCGTAGTTCTTGAGATCAGCGCGTTCAACCAAACACACTTCTCAGTTTTATAATATCAGAAGAATATCTTTATTATTATCTCTACTTAACGTCTAAGATTTAACACACACATCTACACATAAATTGCATCGCACGCATCTTGCTCAATTTTGAACCCACCACTAATAGTAATACTCCATTCGTATCAGACAAAATAGCTAAACCCTCTCGTAGTTTCACCCCCTCACTGATCACTATTCGAACTCTAAGTGTGCAAAGTGTACATCAAGCTATTTTGAGCTTTTATAGGTGGCAGGCATCAAAGGTGGGATAATAAACTGGTTGACATAATTCAATGTACGAGTAAAAAGCAGGTTTTTACAAATGTCAAATATGATATTGTTATTAACAAACACTTTCTGTGGGTCATAACTTTTGGCATTTTATGAAGGCTAAATTTTGTATATATTACTAGCTTTTGCTTGCAACTTCGCTCGCGTTAGATTTTATTTCGAGTAAAGGCATGAACGGCAAACATATATAGACAATATTCTGCACTAATATAGGTGCCAAAACCACTAAACTATTGAGATTTTTTTCTTTTTTTTATGATATACGGGGCACATGCGTATCGCCTGATGATAAACGATTATCCCCGTCCATATACATCCACAACACCAGAGGCGTCACAAGTGCGTAGCCGGTCTTTGAGGGATGGGGAGAGGGATGGAGGGTGGGGTTGGGGTGAACCTCTGGTATCCTCGCTCACTCACTTGTTAAAAAACAGCGCAAGCGCTATTTCACACAATCATAGTACGGACATTATTCAGACTTTTAATAGCAAATTTGAAAAGTCTTAGAATCCTTTGTCATAAATCTTCACTATTATAACTTATAGTGACTAAGTGAAACAGAGCAGGGGTGCGAAAAGAAATCCCTGGGAGTTGACTAACTGCCAAAAACATTTATATGTCGCAACTTACAACATCCAATCGCTGTCAAGTGATGACGTTCTAGACTATTTAAAATATGAGTTAGACAGAATCAAATGGGACGTCCTCGGGATCTGCTAAACTAGAAGAAAAGGTGAAGAAACAATAAAGTTAAAGTCTGGAAATTTATTTTACTATAAAGAAGGCCATAAACCTGGAGTGGGAGGCATAGGATTCTTTATCAACAAGCAAATAGTAGACCAGGTCATAAGCATTAATAGCGTATCGAATCTGTCGCATATCTGAGGATACGCTTGTCAACAAAACACGAACTGAAAATCATCCAGGCTTATGCACCAACTATGAAAAAAGACGATGATGAGGAAGTTGAATCCTTCTACGAAGACATATCCATTATACTCATACTTCACAAAAAGACTAACACATTTAAGCTCGCTAGAGGTGTGCGCCAAGGAGACACAATATCTCCAAAGCTATTTAATGCTGCACTTGAAAATGTGTTCAAAGAACTGAACTGGGAGAACAAGGGCTTAAATGTGGATGGAGAAATCTACGTTTCGCAGATGACTTGGTGATATTCTCCGATAATATACCGGATATGATGGTCATGCTTAACACCCTGCAAACGGAATCGGCTAGGGTGGGACTGAGGGTCAATCAGAACAAGACCAAAATCATGACCAATATCACTGATGCACACCAACACCGTATGCCTGTGGAAGTCACGTCGGAGTATACATACCTGGGGCATAAAATCTAAAATCACGTTGGGTAGCGAAAACCAAACAGCAGAAGTAGAGAGACGCGAAGCCCGGGCATGGGCAGCCTTTGGTGCTAACGCTAGTGTACTGCGTAGCAAGATGTCTATGACTTTGAAAAGAAAAGTCTTTGAGCAATGTGTTCTGCCAGTATTCACGTATGGAGCAGAGACCATGACCCTAACCGAAAAATCCGCACATAAAATCCGCGTTGCACAAAGAGCAATGGAAAGAGCTATGCTCAGTATTTCCTTACGCGACAGGAAGAGAAATACTAGGATTAGATCTAAGACCAAGGTTAGGGATGTCGTTGAGGTGATTGCTGAGCGGAAGTGGAGATGGGCGGGACATATTGCACGAATGAGTAGCGAAAGGTGGACTCGAAGGCTGTTGGAATTGCGCCCGAGGACACATACAAGACCGCGGGGTAGACCACCAATGAGATGGAAGGACGACATCACGGGATATGTGGGTCAAGATTGGATGTCGGCGGCTCAAGACCGTCAGAGATGGAAGAGTATGGAAGAGGCATACATCCAAAAATGGATGGAAAGAGGCTGAGATAGATATATAGATAGATTATAACTTATTACTTGAGTCACGGACACGGCGAGTCACGATTCTCCAGATATCTGTAAAAGAAACATAAACAAAAATGAATTTTATAAGCCGTGTTGAAGCAATGAGCTTTTTATTATAAATTGCCTGCAAAAGTAACTCAGCTCAGCCTGATGGTAAGCTCAAGCAGAACCTAACAGTGGGGGCCACCATACTCACTGAAAAAGACAATGCAGTTTGGCGTCCCACACTATGGTGGCTTAGTAAAATGATTTTTCACGCCCCCCTTAAAGGACCCAGGATCATACTGGGAGGGAAACACGTGTGCTGGTAGTGAGTTCAAATTTTTAAATGCTCGTCACAGGAATCGTATTCCTACGACTCTAAGGCGGTGCCTTTCAAGGCCAGCGCGTGTTGTTCTGTAGAAGAAGGGATAAGGTAGATTAATTGGAAAAGTTATTCAGATCACTCTCCATGATAAAGGCGGTGGAGGACTGCCATAGGGGCGATATCTCTCCGCAAATGCAGCGGCTTAAGGAACTCGGTGGCTTCGGGCCTGTTGATAATGCGAACTGCTTGCCGCTACAACCGGTCGAGATCTTCAAGGAAATACTGCGCGGATCCATCACAAAGATGAAAACAGTACTCCACGCACGAGCGAACCTAGGTCTTATAAAGAAGAGACAAATGCTCGAGCGTGAAGAACCGTCTCACCCTGTTCAGTACGCCAAGTTTCTGCGAGGCCGCCGAGATTCTCATCACAATGGGGTGATGAGAATCTGACCTGAACCCATTTTAAAATGCGTTTCAAAACCCGGTCGAGTTCAATGACAAGCTTCTGTCGTTTTGCCTCAATGTCGTCCAACTTGGCTGTAGGGTGTCCATATCCTCCATTGACTATCGTCTGCATAGCAATGTATGTTACTAATAGCTAATATGTTATTGATATGCAGAAAAAGCAGCGTGGGGGACAGGACTGGCTATAAATAGAGCTTTTAATATTTCGTCATTGTGTAGGCACTATTGTGGACTATGGACTAATTAGACAACGGTAAATTTCTAACTCTAATTCGATAATAGATATCTTGTTTAACAATGGTAGCCATATAGTGTAAGCTTGCGGTGCATTAGGCCCGACACGCATTTTGTCAGTTTTTTATTATTATTTGTGTGGTGATTATTCTATTCTGAGCCGCGAGTTCTATGAATAAGTCAGTTTTTATTTCATTCTAATTAAAGTAACAATTTTGTGTTTATTATTTTGATTTTTATTGAGAGCATTTACGTAATATGTCAAGGTTTTTGATTTTATTACATGACATTCATTTACATAGTAGTTTGATTATATGTTTGGTATTTCCTTGTGAATATCGTCAACATTACTCGTGTTGAAGTATTAAATGAGTTATTTAATGAAAGTTCTAAAGTAAGTTTATTTGCAGCTCATGTTAACATACGAGTAGCTTTAGGGGTTCAAAGTAAATGTTGTGAAATAAAATTATGGCAATGGATTTTCAATTCAATTACAAAAACTTAAAAAAAAATCTCTTGTTTTTTTGATGAATAAGACTGCCAATGTGACTCTGGACTGTCTGATGGAAAGCATGATCAGAATCCAAGAGTGGTGGTCACTATACTCAGTGCGAATGAAGATAATGCAACAATGCAGCATGGTGATACATATACTATAGCAGCCTATTGAGATGCTTCTCTATCATTGGGCCTTCGGTCTCGCACTCACTAAATAAACACAATAGCACGAATGCTGTCATTTTAGTTAGGTCTTCTGTGAGAGGCTAGTTCCACCCTGGTCGAGCTGGCCCCTTCGTGCTGAAATCAGAGTTGCTCTACTACCTTAATGTTGACTTGGAAATTTCTTTTTGTATTAGAGAACCCAGTTAATTACAAAACATATGTATCACCGCGCCACGCTAAGTAAAATTAAAATTTAAAAAAATATTTATAAAATAGGAAGTTTCAACATTATATTTACCGGTAACATTTTATACATATATAGGTATGTTGTCTACTGCGCTGTCTATATATAAGCTAGACAGATTTAATCTGCATTAGTATATTCAGTACTGTATTGATATAAACATGAAGTTTTATGGAATATTGTTGGCTGTGGTGATGCTAATCAGCGCTTTTGCCTTTGCGGAGTCAGCTGTTAGGACTGATAGTCAATGCCCTCAGGGTACTTCGAAGATTAACGACAAATGTTTCCCTATTCCTGTAAGTTTAAATATATTTTATTGGCTTAGGTTTAGTATTAAACTTCCATACTTGTTTTTTTTTATTTAGAAGTTTTTATTACTTACATTAAAATAATAGGTATTTTCAAATATATAGCAAATCTCTATGTTTATTTATACTAGTATCCTCTTTGTAATCGAGAATAGTTTATTAATTTTTTTGTTATAACTTTAGAACAAAATATTAAAGTAATAATTTTATTTTAGGTATATTTTAAAAGACTAAAACTCTCGAGTATACAGATAATCTGATAATATAAATGACGAGTTTAAGTTCATTTATATAAAACGATTTGTGACAGTGAAGCTAGGGAATAGCTTATGTCCAGTACTGGACGTATTTCGGTGGTCGGAATGATGATAATGATGTTGCATACATACATACATGCCATGGAACTTTCATAGTATGTATTTAATATTTATAGTAGACAAAGAATTAACACAATATTTTTGCTTCCCTTTAAGATAAAATCCAATTTATCATAGCAGTATATAATATTTTTAGTTACATATGAATAATAAACTATTTTTTTTTACAGAATGTCCCAGTGGGATAAAGTACCTAGTTCATCCCATAAACATGAAATTATTGTCTTTTGTATAATGTTACACTGTGTATTCATTAAATAATTAGCAAAATTTTTTTTGTATGTTTTATTTACTAAATTTCTCATTATTATACACTTATTTTGTAGTCTTTTTAAGGTGTATGTTTGTTAAAAATATGTTTTAAAAAACCAAAAAATCAGTATCATGCTTTACTTTGGATCCAGTCAGTGGGAATGGAGTGACAAAATAGCCAATCCTCCTCCTCTCTGATCACAGTTCAAACTATAAGTGTGCAATGTTTACATCAACCTATTAGCCCAAGATATCAGTCAGCCCAAGCTTACGTCTGACCTTGAGCTGGTTTACCAGATAGAACCCATGCCTGAAACATGAGTCTGGCCTCTTGGTGGGCTTCGACTTCCGAAAGGACGGCTGGCTTGGAAGCAACGACTTCTAAACTAGATGTGGTCAACTTTGTCAGGTGGCTTCTTTCGAGAGATTGTATGAACACTTTTGACCCCCGATTCCGCTCGATAGCTTTTTCAATCGAAAGCATCGGAGGTTGTGTCGTACAAAAACTAGAAGGAGGTTGTGTCGTACAAAACTCTCAGTTTAGAGCCAGCTTTGCCGACGAAGTGGCAGGTGGGTTCTCACGTCGTTCCCTCATTAACCCTAATGTCCTCTCTGAGAGCTTCAAATTCCTGCTTTTACGTTGCATTTTACAAAATCTCGTACCTTCGTCCCTGAGAATCCGAACCACATTTTCAAGGTTCTGGTTTACGTCTATTGTGGTTTCCATGGCAGCAAACCGGTTTTCCAGATTTGACTGGAAATTTTCAGATCTCATTGCGGCTTGGAGCATAGTTGGTCGGAGCCTGAATTTCATCAATCATATTGCTACAGAAATAATGTAATGATGTACGTACGTAACTCATTTATTTTACACAAAAGTATAAACAATAAATGACTAAGTAAATTCATTGATAATATACTAATCATATTAAAACTGTATTAATCCTTATCATTGTCATCACAGAGTCGCGTTTTTTTAATTATTAAAAAAATAATTTCAATATCATTTTATATGCCTATTAACACGATCTCTAATGTACTTTCGCCGTTGCGATTGACCTACACTGAAGTCTTCAATAATCACAACACCAAATAATACCGGGAGCGGGTAAATATAAAAAAACTTACACTAGGTCCCCACTGTCATACGAACGTGGTATGGACATTGTTCAGGCATTTAATAGCAAATTATTACTTGACTGGAGGACACGGCGAGTCAGTTTTCTCCAAATATCTGTAAAAGAAATATAAACAAAAACAAATTATGTAAGCCGTGATCAGCAATGAGTATTTTTTTTATAAATTGCCTTTTAAAGTGTCTCTGCTCAGCCTGGTGGTAAGCTCAAGTAGAACCTAACAGTGAGGGCTACCATACTCACTGAGAAAGCAGACAATGCATTATGGCGTCCTAGACTATAGCGGCTTAGTAAGATGATTTTTCACGCCCCGCTTAAAGGCCCCGAGATCATAGTGTGAGGGAAACACGTGCGTTGGTAGTGAGTTCCAGTTTTTAAATGCTCGGCACAGGAAGGAAGAACCAACGACTACGACTTTAAGCCGGTGACTTCCAAGGCCAGCACGTATTGTTCTGTAGAGGATGGGAGAAGGTGGATTCAATTGGAAGAGCTCTTCAGATCACTCTCCAAGATAAAAGCGGTGGAGGACTGCCATAGGGGCGATATCTCTCCGCAACTGCTGCCCAAAGGACTCGGTGGCATCGGTACTGTTAATAATGCAGACTGCTTGCCGCTGCAACCTGTCGAGATCTTCAAGCAAATACTGCACGGATCCATCACAAAGATGAGAACAGTACTCCACGCACGAGTGTACCTAGGACTTATAAAGAAGACACAAATGGTATAGCGTGAATGATTATCTCACCCTGTTCAGTACGCAAAGTTTCTGTGAGGCCGCCTTAGTGATGCTCTCCGATGTACTCCCGCGGCTTGAAGACCTGGAAAATATCAATGCCCAGGACACCGAGCTTATCCTGTAGTGGCAGTTGAGTGTTCTGAAAAGTGGGGGGGATTAAACGAAAACTTTGTGATAGAGAACGCGCACACTTGTGTTTTCTTAGCGTTGAACTAGATCAGATTCTCATAACCCCATTGTGAAATGCGGTTCAAAACCTGGTCGATCTCAATGACAAGCTCCTGTTGTTTTTCCTCAATGTGTTGCAGCTTAGGTATCTATTTCGCTCATGGACTGTGCTATCGTCTGCATAGCAAAGTATGTTATTGATATTCAAAAGAAACAGCGTGGGGGACAAGACTGAACCTTGAGTTACGCTAGCGTTTACCTTCAGAAAATCAGAGGCCGCGCCGTCGCAAAGGACTCTAATGTGACGTTGAAAAGCAGCAATCTAGTGAAGGCCGTCTAGGAGGCAGAATGCCGGAAGCTTGAAGAGAAACCAGACCTGGTCGAAGGCCTTAGCTATGTATAAAAACACCTGACAAAATGTCGCCTATGAATTAATAGACTTTTATTAGTGGCTATAAATAGAGCTTTCAGTAGTTTGCCATTGTATATTGTCTTTTGTAAAGTAGACACTATTGTGGAGTAGAATTTTTTTTTTCAAAAAGACAACTCCCACATTAGGAATAAACATCCTGTGTCGTGGGGACTTTACAAACATACATGAAACGGACACAAAGAACATCCAGACTCGGGACAACAATTCGCTGACACCACTCGGCCAACCGTGCAAATAAGGCGACGTTAAATTTGTAACTTTAATGCCATAATGGATATCTTGTTTAACACTGGTAGCTATATAGGCTTGCCCTGCATTAAGCCCGACACGCATTTTATCGGTTTTATTATTATTTATATTGTGATTATACTATTCTGAGCCGCGAATTCTATGAATAAGTCAGTTTTTATTTCATTCTAATTAAAGTAACAATTTTGTGTTTATTATTTTGATTTTTATTGAGAGCATTTACGTAATATGTCAAGGTTTTTGATTTTATTACATGACATTCATTTACATAGTAGTTTGATTATATGTTTGGTATTTCCTTGTGAATATCGTCAACATTACTCGTGTTGAAGTATTAAATGAGTTATTTAATGAAAGTTCTAAAGTAAGTTTATTTGCAGCTCATGTTAACATACGAGTAGCTTTAGGGGTTCAAAGTAAATGTTGTGAAATAAAATTATGGCAATGGATTTTCAATTCAATTACAAAAACTTAAAAAAAAATCTCTTGTTTTTTTGATGAATAAGACTGCCAATGTGACTCTGGACTGTCTGATGGAAAGCATGATCAGAATCCAAGAGTGGTGGTCACTATACTCAGTGCGAATGCAGATAATGCAACAATGCAGCATGGTGATACATATACTATAGCAGCCTATTGAGATGCTTCTCTATCATTGGGCCTTCGGTCTCGCACTCACTAAATAAACACAATAGCACGAATGCTGTCATTTTAGTTAGGTCTTCTGTGAGAGGCTAGTTCCACCCTGGTCGAGCTGGCCCCTTCGTGCTGAAATCAGAGTTGCTCTACTACCTTAATGTTGACTTGGAAATTTCTTTTTGTATTAGAGAACCCAGTTAATTACAAAACATATGTATCACCGCGCCACGCTAAGTAAAATTAAAATTTACAAAAATATTTATAAAATAGGAAGTTTCAACATTATATTTACCGGTAACATTTTATACATATATAGGTATGTTGTCTACTGCGCTGTCTATATATAAGCTAGACAGATTTAATCTGCATTAGTATATTCAGTACTGCATTGATATAAACATGAAGTTTTATGGAATTTTGTTGGCTGTGGTGATGCTGATCAGCGCTTTTGCCTTTGCGGAGTCAGCTGTTAGGACTGATAGTCAATGCCCTCATGGTACTGTGAATATTGGCAACAAATGTTTCCCTAATTCTGTAAGTTTAAATACTTTTTATTGGCTTAGGTTTAGTATTAATCTTCCATACTTGTTTTTTGTTTATTTAGAAGTTTTTATTACTTACATTAAAATAATAGGTATTTTAAATGTATTGCAAATGTCTGTTTATTTATACTAGTATCCTCTTTGTAATCGAAAACAGTTTATTAATTTTTTTGTTACAACTTTAGAACAAAATATTGAAGTAATAATTTTATTTTTGGTATTTTTAAAAGGGAAATTTTTAATTGCACCTCTATTTAAAATTGAAGCAAACTAAATCGTCCGACTAATAACCTACTGCATATCAGATAAATGACTGCGTTACAAATTAACTACTTGATTACCTAAACATATTTTATTAAAACACGTATAAATTTAATCAAAATCAGATGGCCTTTTTTATGTAATTCACAACGAAAATCTAGCTGAAACCACAGATATACAGATTTTAAGACAAAATTACTCACCGCATAACAAAAATACTGATTTGCACACTAAATGAACCATCTTACAACGGAATCTACAAAATCATTTTCTAAAACTGCATAACAGACAATGTATGTATATGTCACCGGAAAATAACAAGATCCGTAAGTTTATCAATCTACTAGGAAGTTTATAAGCTTTCGTAGGATTCTAAACGCGAGATAAATTGTAATATTTTACGACCACATTTTCGTAAATTTATCAATTTCCGACGTCACACGGTAAATTTATAAACTAACGGATATCTATTCGTAAGATTTTATATGGTTCGACCAATCACAGAAACACTTTTAAATATACGCATCTTTGAAATACGTAAAATAACACACTGCTCTCTGATAGGTGCTTGTGTCCATAGACTTTGGTACAATCAGACTTGACAAACTTTTTCGTCACTAAAAGTCATACCTTTCTTACTATTTTGGTTAGGTTAGGTTAGAGCTATAATCCCCCGGGCCGGACGGTGTACCACCCCGAGTGATGGCCCGAGCCCTCGACCATATGTCGGACCGCCTCAGGGAGGTTTTGGACGCCAGCCTGGCGTCCGGACGCTTCCCTGAGTGCTGGAAATGCGGGAAGCTGGTCCTATTGCAGAAGCCGGGACGGCCTGCCGATTCGGTCGCGGCCTATAGGCCCATCGTGTTGCTGGACGAGGCGGGCAAATTGTTCGAGAGGATTATCTCTGCCCGCATCGTCCAGCATCTCAACGAGGTGGGGCCCGACCTGTCGGACGCCCAATTCGGGTTCCGAGAGGGGCGTTCGACGGTCGATGCCGTGGTGCGCCTTAGGGCCGTGACCGAAGAGGCAGTGAGCTGTGGCGGCGTGGTGTTGGCGGTGTCCTTGGACATCGCCAACGCCTTTAATAGTCTGCCATTCAGCTGCATCAGGGAAGCACTCCTGTATCATGGAGTGCCAGAGTACCTGAGGCGGCTGGTGGCAGACTATTTAGAGGAGCGTACCGTCGTGTACGAGGACCGAGATGGCGTCATGAGACGGCGACCCATGTCGTGCGGCGTTCCGCAGGGGTCTGTCCTCGGACCACTCCTGTGGAACGTGGGGTACGACTGGGTCCTTCGAAGTCGTCTGCCCCCCGGGCTGGGCGTAATTTGTTACGCCGATGACACACTTGTCACAGCCCGGGGGGCCAATTTCCAAGAGGCGGCGCGCCTGGCCACCAGGGGTGTATCTCTGGTGGTTGGGCGCATAGAGGCGCTGGGCTTACGGGTGGCTCTTGACAAGACGGAGGCCCTGCTTTTCCATGGGCCCCGTCGTGGTCCACCCCCCGGCGCCTCAATCGAAGTCAACTCGGTCCTCGTACCGGTTCGGGCCCAGATGAGGTATCTGGGCCTGATCCTCGACGGTAGGTGGCTCTTCGACGAGCACTTCCGACAGCTTGGCCCCAAGCTGGTCGACGCTGCCTCCGCCCTTGGGCGTCTTTTGCCCAACTTGGGTGGAGCCAGCGTCGAAACAAGACACCTCTACACGGGGGTGGTCCGGTCGATGGCCCTTTACGGGTCACCGGTGTGGGTCCCGGCTCTGACCGCCCAGAATAAGGCCCGCCTGTGGCGGCCTCAGAGGGTATTGGCGGTCAGAGCCATACGCGGATACCGCACCGTGTCGACGGAGGCGGCATGCGCCTTGGCCGGAACACCCCCGTGGGATTTGGAGGCGGAAGTGCTCGCCGAAGTTTATCGGCGAGCGGCTGAATATCGGGCGGAGTACGGGTATCGTGCTCCGCCCGAAGAGGTACGCGAATGGCGTGAAGCCGCTCGCCGAGCCACGATGGCTCGTTGGTCTTTCCGGCTGGAGGCTCCACGCGCTGGCTTTGCCACCGTGGAGGCGCTCCAGCCGGTCATCCTCGAGTGGGCAGGGCGGCAGCACGGGACCCTTTCCTTCCGGCTGACGCAGGTGCTTTCCGGGCATGGTTGCTTCGGAAAGCACCTGCACTCGGTCGCTAGGAGGGAATTGAGTCCCGCCTGCCACCACTGCGACTGCAGTGAGGACTCGGCCCAGCATACGCTGGAGTTCTGCCCCGCCTGGGCGGAGCAGCGCCGGGCCCTCACTGCAGTCATCGGAGGAGATCTGTCGCTATCGGCCATCATACGCTCCATGGCCGGTAGCGACAGCAGTTTTACCGCGGTCGCATCCTTCTGCGAAGACGTAATTTCGCAGAAGGAGGCGGCGGAGAAGGCCCGGGAGGATGATCTCCACTCGGACCCGATCCGCCGCCGGCGAACCGGGCGGCGGAGGCGCGCCCATCTGCGCCTCATGCCGCCCTGAGTGTGGCCGCGGATGGTGGGGACGGGTTTTCCCCTCCATCCGCTCTAATGGCCAGCCGCGAAGGGGCGACGTACGCGTGTGCCGTGCGTCGCCTAATTTGAGAGTTTTAATTGAAGAGGGTGCCCGCTTCTGTGCGGGCAGGCGCTGGGAGGGGTCCGGTTTGCGTTAATAACAGCGATCCCGGACCCCTCCCTTCTCAGGCGCAGAGTTGGCACACCGTGTGGTTTTAGTCGGTTCGATTTCGACACACCGCCCCGCCGCAAACCCCGGCGGGGTGACGGCCCGAGGGGGTTTCCACACGTAAAAAAAAAAACTTGAGAGGTGTCAAGGGACACCCGGATGGAACGAAGTTCGAAATAGAAAGACGATACAAATATTATATTTACTTCAATATTTTACGTAATTTCTAGTTTTATGATATATGTGTACACAATAATATTAATAATAATAATAATGATAATGATGATAATGGTGAAAATGATGAAGATGATGAAAATGATGAAAATGATGAAAGTGATGAAGATGATGAATTGATGAAAATGATGAAAATGATGAAAATGATGTAAATGATGAAAGTGATGAAGATGATGAAAATGATGAAAATGATGAAAGTGATGAAAATGATGAAAATGATGAAAATGATGAAGATGATGAAAATGATGAAAATGATGAAAGTGATGAAAATGATGAAAATGATGAAAATGATGAAAATGATGAAGATGATGAAAATGATGAAAATGATGAAAGTGATGAAGATGATGAATTGATGAAAATGATGAAAATGATGAAAATGATGAAGATGATGAAAATGATGAAAATGATGAAAGTGATGAAAATGATGAAAATGATGAAAACGATGAAGATGATGAAAATGATGAAAGTGATGAAAATGATGAATTGATGAAAATGATGAAATGATGATTATGATAATAGTGATGATAATGATGATGATGTGTATATATAAAAGTTCGAAATCTTATCTATCTATTATATATATATATATATAGTATATATATATAGTATATAAATATATAGATATATATATAGTATCTGGGTTGCTTCAAGCAATGAAAAATAAACTAATAACAAAAAAAATTTAAAATAGCAAAAAGTGTCGTGACAACAAAAAGTGTCGTGACAACAAATTATGTCGCGACAATTTCCGTCTAGCCCCCTTCGTTTTTTCGTTCATATCGCGCGATAAGGAACTTCGTTCCAAAAAAAAAAAAAAGGTTAGAGCTATAAAACTTTCGTAGCTCTGTGCTTTCGTATATTGGACGGTTGTATTGCCATTTGCCAACATGTCATCGGACTTGCTATCAGGTTGAAATATGTCACACCACCTGTAGAAGCTAAAAACATACCCATCGGCATGAACCAAAAACGCGGACGTCCAACAAAAGCAAGACCTGCTCAATAACCCAATAAGATTTCTTTTATGTTGTAAAAACAAAGATTGATTTGTTAAAAAAACTGAGTTACCTTACTGTTTTGCAATTATTAGTGTATATTACGATTACACTTAGCTGATTTTTGTGCACTTTAATTAGATAAATATGTGAATATATATGTGATTAACTGGTGTATTATTTAGAATAACTCTTGTTCTTAACAGTTTAATAGTTGATGGATTAAAAAAAAATGATTTAAATATTTTGTTGCACACACAGAATTATCAGTTTTACTTTTAGTTAACGGACAGTCATTCAGTAAAACAGTTTAGCTTTATAGCTCAAACAGTATATTAGATTTGAATTATTTGATGAGCAAATTTAGTGTGCTAAGCAGTATTTTTGGTGGTAATTGCGAATATTAGAATAGAAAAAAATGGGTTTACAGTTGTAGGATTAAATACTACCCTTTTTAAAAGACTTTGAAACTCTCGTGTTTACAGATAATTTGAGTATATAAATGACGGTAAAACCCATTCAATTTATATAAAACGGTTTGTGGTGGTGAACTTAGAACAGCTTATGCCCAGTAGTGGACGTACTCGTATTTCGGTCGGAATGGTAATAATGCTGTTGCATACATGCTATATACCATGGAAGTTATGTATTTAATAGATGTAGTAGAAAAAGAATTAGCACAATGTTAATACTTCTCTGTGAGATAAAATCCAATTTATCACTGTAGTATTTACGACTTGTTATATATATATAATATATATTTTAGTCTTTCTATGTATGTGTATGTATATATGAGTATATTTATATATGTAATATACTCATATTATCTACTCAGATGTATAAGTACTTATATGTAAAAGTTGAATAATTTGAATTTGTTGTTTTTTTATGGTAAATTTAAGATTTGTGCACCCTACTACTGTTACCCTAAATAATCTCACTTACCTTAACATCCGTACAAAGGTTGTCTGTAAGAGATCGCATTTGTATACCTACTACAACTCCTTTTTATCTATCTGTTATGTGTGTACAGTAAAGATAACAAAAAAAAAATGTTACAAATAAATAATAAACTTTTCTTTTTTTACAGGGTATACAGGATTAAGCAAAGAATGGTAGAATCTTCTTCTCCACATTGACATGAAGTTATTGTCTTTTGCACAATGTAACACACTGTATTCATAAAATAATCAGCATAATAAATATTTTTCCGTCGTCTTTCGACGTCTTTTGTCAGGTGTATGTTTATTTAAAAATATATTTAAAAAAACAAAAACGTCGGCCTATTACCATATTGAACCTTGATTCCACTTATGGGAGTGGAGTGGCAAAATAGGCAATCCTCATCTTCTCTGATCAACCTATTAGACCAAGATCCCAGTCAGCCCAGACTTATGTCTTTTTAGGAAAGATGATTTTTCAGGATAGGTTGTATAACATAAACTTAGAAAGGAATAGATACTTGCTAAGCTGAAAGCACAGACGTTTTACAGGTAGCAGGTATCAAAGGTGGAAAAAAAACATGTTAACTTACGTCAAAGTAGGTCTGGTTTTTAAATAAGTCTTATATAATATTGTTTTAAACACTGCGTTTTTTCCGAAACTTTCTGCCTCGCACAACAAAACTGTGGAATGAGCTGTCGCCTGCGGTGTTCCCGGACCAATACGACCTTCAAACCTTCCAAAAAAGAGCGTACTCTTTCTTAAAAGGCCGGCAACGCACTTGTAACGCCTCTGGTGTTGCAGGTGTTCATGGGCGGCGGTAATCGCTTACCATCAGAAGATACGTCTGCTCGTTTGCCCCTATACAAAAAAAAAACAGTTGCCAGAAACATTCTGTGGGCACCAACTTTTGCCATTTTCTTAAAGAAGCTTGAAGAATCTACAATGTGACCAATGTGACAAGGTATGTCTCACAAGATGTGTCTGGCAACTGTATTTGCCTGACATCACCTAAATAACTTGAAAGAATACAACTAAGGCCGTATTCGTGTATTTGGGGTATTTAATTCTCTAATAGTTTTCGTTTCTATCATCAGCTCGTGTAAATATAATAAATAAATTAATGTCGATAAACAAATTATGATATTGAAATCGTCCTGTAAGTTAAGGAGTTTTACATTCCATCATCAGCTCACCTGAATAACTTGAAAGTATACATCTATAGATTCATAGATACGCATGAAATTGAAAGAATTATCCTGCAACTTCTAACAGTTGAGAAGTTCTACCATCCATCATCAGCTCATTATCATGAAATAATGACTACCAGGTATAAATACTGTAATAGCTTTAGAAAATATAATAAACATAGGATGTGCCTAACAATTTTGAGACTTTCCTTCGATTTCTTTGGGATAACATCATCAGATTCTGATATAGTGGCAATGAAACTACCTGGATAGCATACTCTTCCGAACACAAAAATAATTTTCATTATCGGTCCACAATTGACGGAGTAATCAGTGTACAAACCAAAAAAAATACCAATCAATTGAAGACGGTTAAAAATAATTTACATAAAATATTTATGAACTGGTTCATTTTGCAGTGACTCGCTAACAAACATCTCTAATTCATCTCTATTAAAACTGTGGCGACCTCCACATACAGCGCCATCTACCGAAGATACACTGAACTACGAAGTAACGCACTATACTTACAAACTACACTACACGGAGTAACTACCAATCCTGAATCGCGCTAATAAAGTTCCCGCGCCGATTAGCATATATACAACATCCCAACATCAACTGTTGGGCAGTAGCCCGCCAGGCATGATCACCTAGCCTGGTCGGAGGATCCTCCCTTTGTGTTGGGTGGAACATGACACCCTTTCCCCCACAGTGGTGACCCCGACGTGATTGGAAGCAGCCTTCAAGCCGCGCCACCATCATGTTCACTCCCACAGCAAGTCTCAAGCCAGCCGGCGACTTCGGCCTCAACTGGGATATACCACACGCAGGACGCGACCGCTCCAGCCTGGTAACCCCTACGGCCTCTACAGCGTCTAGGCACAGCACACTGCACCTACGGTCTATGTAAGCAGAGCATCTCTCTCCCGTCTACGCAGCAGCCAGCCACTACGCAGCAATCGCCCCGACTCACTGGGGACCTCACCGCAGCACCGCGCACCGCATGCGATCCCGACTCACTGGGATCAGCGGACTTCAGCCCCGACTCACTGGGAGTAGCGGCATTCAGTTCCGACTCACTGGAACTTGCGGCATTCAGTTCCGACTCACTGGAACTACTCACTCCTGGCACTGGCAAGCTCCGCATCAGAGCACAGACTGCTGACTCAACATATATCGACCTCCAGTCTTGGAGGGGAGTGATGTGGTGACCTCCACATACAGCGCCATCTACCGAAGATACACTGAACTACGAAGTAACGCACTATACTTACAAACTACACTACACGGAGTAA
Organism: Spilarctia lutea; assembly: GCA_916048165.1. Classification (NCBI taxonomy): domain Eukaryota; kingdom Metazoa; phylum Arthropoda; class Insecta; order Lepidoptera; family Erebidae; genus Spilarctia; species Spilarctia lutea. The sequence goes on from OU696480.1 coordinate 3,555,434, forward strand.
CTACCAATCCTGAATCGCGCAAATAAAGTTCCCGCGCCGATTAGCATATATACAACATCCCAACATCAACTGTTGGGCAGTAGCCCGCCAGGCATGATCACCTAGCCTGGTCGGAGGATCCTCTCTTTGTGTTGGGTGGAACATGATATCCGTTCCCCCACAAAACAATAAAAAATATACTGGTCATTTTCCATTACTCTACCATTATTTTCAGAACTGAAAGCGCTTGCATTTTTCATGTAAACATTCTAATAACCAATTTATATTATTAGTATATTAGTATTAATTATAGTTTTACTGATTTATTCATTTTTTTAATTCACGAATATTAGGATTTATAACCTAATATTAGTCCAATTGAAACATCAGATGTATTATTAATTATTGTTATTAAATTATGAAATGATTCTGTTTAGTCTCTTACTTCTTAAAATGACAAAATTTATGGCCTATGGAAAGTGTCTGACAACTGAATATGTTGGTTTATAACAATATCTTATATGAGATATACCTTCTAGTTCTCGGTTATGCAGATGTTTATTTTCTTAATGCTAATCTAAAACAGCTACAAAATCTCGATGATGTAATTCTCCTTCAAGTCTTCGTGACTGTTCCTACAATAAACAAACCCATATTGTGTTTATATGTGTGTATTAATATGTACAATATATTCTACTGTATAAATCAGCGTCTATAATTATTACTATTATTTTTATTTTTTACTATATTTGTGGCGACTTCTACATATAACACAACAATAACCTACTACAGCGCCATCTACCGAAGATACACTGAACTACGAAGTAACGCACTACACGGAGTAACTACAAATCCTGAATCGCGCAATAAATAGTTCTCGCGCCGATTATCATATACAACATCCGAACATCAACTGTTGGGCAGTAGCCAGCCAGGCATGATCACCTTGCCTGGTCGGAAGATCCTCCCTTTGTGTTGGAGGGATCTAACACCCGTTCCCCCACATATTCATTTCTCTTCTGATTTTTAAGTACGCCCTTATATTTCTCTGCTATCCTCTATTCACTCAGGGTTTGCTGGCAGAAAACTTAATTTTGGGTTAAGCACGTCTTTGTACCTTCTTTGTATTTCTTTCACATTTATGTGTTGAGTATGTACAATGAAAAATAAATACAATACAATGTGAAATATGTAAATGCCAACCTTCTTACTTTGACGTAAGTAAGTCATAAAACGTCCGTGCTTTCAGGTTAGCGATTATCCATTCCTTTGCAAGTTCGTGTTATGCTACCGATCCCAAAAAAATCATTTCATATTATTCCAGCCGTGAATTATGCTTTAAAAGGGCCGGTGCCGGTTTTAAACGCAATATTATTTTTACATATTAGTCTCCTGAAGAATCAGTGGTCCCTTTTAATAATCCACTGTTGGAAATAGGTCTCTTCGTAGAAAATATTACCATTTACATATCAAATGTACAAAGTTACTTGATGGACTGTTGAACTGACGCCATTCACTTATGGACTATAAAAAACCTAAGTCCCGCCAACTTCAAAAAGTTCCCATGTCATTTTATTTAGTAGGGTGTGTAAATAAAAGTGCAAAATTCACATTCCCTGACTTATTTGCACAAACAAAACTTTCAGAAAACATCTAAATATAATGATTAATTAAACAAAAGACTGGAGGAAAACTTTTCTTCTAACCGCATTAGTAATAAAATTGTTTACCACATTTCTTATGATTTGGTTATGACTAACATATACATATACTTCAATAAGTAGGCGTAGTTAATGCAAAGTATTTAAGTATATAAAAGGGGACAGGAAGAATGAATTGTATTGCCATTCGAAGTTCATAGTCGAACACAAGTTGCGGAAACACAGTAACTAGTAAAGGCAAGATGAAGTTATATACGTTATTGTTTGTAGTAATTGCATTACTCAACGCTAATAGAATCAAACAGCTATAGAACGCAGTGCCAACTTTGACCACACTTGAGTAAGTGAAATAAATGTAACTTAATAAAATATGTGATTTAAATATCATATCGTTCATTTGTACATACGTATATGCACACATACTGCTCAATTACACTTCGAAGGTTTATTTAACACGTATATTTTGATAACAAAGCTCTTGGTCTCATCCTCTTGATAGCGCCAAACATTATGTCAAAAACCGAGAGTTAAAAAAAGAGGACTTAAAGATGGAGTTTTTTTTGTATAGATTTATTAAAATAGATATGTAGACAAATATAAAAAAAATATATTTCTAATATCTACATTCCAAGGTTAGTAAAAAGCATAGTTTATGTTTTAAGTCAAGTTGCCCATAAGCACGTTACAAATTTTATATTTACAATATATATTAAAGTGGCAGTGCAAAGTGAACAAAATATGTACTCGTACTACCATTTTAGTCCAGTGTATTAAACCAGCACACGTATGGGAAGATTAATTCGATACAATAAGAAAGTAATAATAACACAATCTATTAATAGTTTTGATTTATTAAGTCGAAGTAAAAGTACTCATTAGTCCGTGTACTAGATTGTAAGAGCAATGTCTTAATGTATTTGAGTGGTATATATGGAAAAAAAATGGAATTTTTGCAGTACAAAAAATAAAAATTTTGCACATTTAACATTCTATAGTGCATGGAATGGAGTGCATGGATAGCTTCGCTTCATTTCTTCGATAAATATGAAGTCGCTTATACCAAGTACAGAAGCCAATAAGTGATGATGATAACAGTTACAATAGATAAATTTCATTACTCGATCGTCAGCCCGTTGAGTACAGTCATCTTTTTGACGTAATTAGTAATTGCAATTATGTTAAAAGGTAACGGAATCCTTACAATAAACATGAAGTCATCTGTGCAGTCCATGACTCACCTACATTCTTATGAAAAGGAAAAATAAATTTGCATCGTTTCTTTATTAAACCTGTGCATCTGAGTGATTAATAGCTTTGTAGGACTTTTAAATGTATTTAATTCATAACAGCATTCACTCAAGGCCGGCAACGCACTTGTGACGCCTCTGGTGTTGCGGGTGTCCATGGGCGGCAGTAATCGCTTACCATCAGGCGATACGTTTGCTCGTTTTCCCGCTATATAATAATAGAAAAAAATCATTAGGTGACTGTATTTTGGAAGGGTAGTGGACACGCAAAGATGTTGAGGGTTCCACTAATTGTTTTAACTGTAGGTGTTCTTCTGATAAAATTCTCATACGAGAAATGTATAAAATACCTAAAAGAAATACAATAAAATAACACCAATAAATACTTATTTACAGGCAGCCGAAAAATGACAAATATCCAAATTAAATAAATATAACTGATGTAGTACAAAATGAGCTTAAAGAACATTATAAATTATTTGTACGATCGCATATCAACGATTAGGCAGTGGCCCGCCAGGCATGATCACCTCGCCTGGTCGGAGGATCCTCCCTTTGTGTTGGAGGGACATCACACCCATTCCTCCACAATGGTGACCCAGACGTGATTGGAAACAGTCTTCAAGGAAGCAGATCCGCTGCACCATCATGTTCACTCCTACAGCAAGTCTCAGCCAGCCAGCAACCTCGGCCTCAACAGGGATAAACCACACGCAGAAAGCGACCGCTCCAGCCTGGTTACCCCTACGGCCTCATCAGCGTCTAGGCACAGCACACTGCACCTACGGTCCATGTAAGCAGAGGATATCTGTCCCGTCTACGCAGCAGCCAGCCACTACGCAGCAACCGCCCCGACTCACTGGGACTAGCGGCATTCAGTTCCGACTCGCTGGAACTTGCGGCACTCAGTTCCGACTCACTGGAACTGCTCACTCCTGGCACTGGCAAGCTTCGCAACAGAGCACAGATAGCTGACTCATAATATCGACTTCCGATCTTGGAGATGAGTGATGTGGTGACTTCCACATACAGCGCAACAGCGACATACTATAGCACCATCTACCGCAGACACACTTAACTACGCAGCAACATACAACACGAATAAACTACCAATCCTGAATCGCGCAGTAGATGTTCTCGCGCCGATTATCATATATACAACATCCCAACACTAACTGTTGGACAGTGGCCCGCCAGGCATGATCACCTCGCCTGGTCGGAGGATCCTCCCTTTGTATTCGAGGGACATGATACCTGTTCCCCCATAAAAATATACTGGTTTATTTCGACGTGATCAATATTCATTAGTATTTTTCTGTTTTTTCCAATAATTGAGAATAAAAATTAGATTGTTCTTGCGTAAGAAAAAATCTAATTTTGGGTAGGTTTTAGGAGCTTAATAGGCCCCTGTTTCACAAATAGCAACGCTTATATGCAACCTTCATAGATTGTGTTCATCTATTTGTTACGTCCTTTTTTGTTTTTTATTTCCTATTTAATTAATCAAGATGTGATAGGGTACAGCTACAGAAATAATTTAAAGATATGTGTATGTAACTCATTTATTTTTACATATAACAATAAACAATAAATTAAATAACTAAGTCAAAATAAATTAAAGTGATCTGGTATGCTCAGCCATTCATTGATAATAAACTATAAATCATATTAAAACTGTATTAATACTTATCATTGTCATCATAGAGTCGCGTTTTTTTTTAATTATTTACAAATGAATTTCAAAATCATTTAATGCCTATTAACACATTCTCTAACGAACCAAGAGACCTAGTGTGAGTTTACTTTGTGCCGACACGTTCTGCATTGCGATTGACCCACACTGAAGTCTTCAACAATCACAACGCTGAACAAGCTCAAGAGCGAGTTGATGTAGAAAAAACTCAGACTAGGTTCTCTGGTCCATTTGTTTTAGTACATTAGTATTGTCATACGAATGTAGTATGGGCATTGTTTAGATATTTCATAGCAAATTTGACAACTCTTAGTATCCATTGTCATAACTCTTCACTATAATAACATTACTTGACCGGAGGACACGGTGGGTCACGATTCTCCAGATATCTGTAAAAGAAGCATATACAAAAATGAATTTCGTAATCCGTGTCAAAGCAATGAATATAAAAAATATCTGACAAATTGTCGCCTGTGAATGAGTAGTAGATTTTTATTAGTGTCTATAAATAGAGATTTCAACAGTACGTTATTGTATATTGTCGTTTGTAAAGTAGACAGTATTGTGGAGTAGATAATTGACTAGAAACGTATCAAATATTAAACCAAGTCCGAAAGATTACAAAGTAATATTAATTCATATACCTACGTCAAATGAAATGAAAAAATAATCGGAAACTTGGGCACAATGAAATCATAATTTGCAGATTTTAGATAAAATTGGTTAAAAATGTTTTGATCTTAATTTAGCTGTCACGTGTTATTGGGAAGATAATGAACATTATTAGATTTAAAAGTTTCAAATGTTACAATAATTCACTGGTGTACGTGCACCACTTCATATAAAGGTTTTATGGTAGGTTCATATGTATGTTGGTTTCATGTATTTAATAAATAAATATAAGTATCCTATTATTCAAACTAGCTTTAATTGTATAAAAAACAAGATCACGTTAAACTTGGAAGTGCATGACAAAGTAATTTCCATAACAATCAAAACAAACTAGCAAATTGGCCTACACATAAAAATGCATCTTAGTGAGAGTTGGGACGGTCAGAATAGACACGTGATTATTTAACACGGCCCGGCAATTGTAACCTTCTTTCTAATTCATGCTCTTATGTAATGATAAAAGAAACTCACACTTCACAAGGCACACATCGATTTATTAGCCACGCTTTATTATCTGGGCAACCGTTCCCATTTATCACTTGTCGTTTATGTAAATTCACATCCTCCATACCAACTTCATTTATATCTATATCTCCAGGAGAGTTTGCAAACGTGTAAAACACTTTTTCAATTAGTCTTTTAGATTTAGTATCATTATGGTCGATAATCGCACAAGTAGCTGCACCCACACAAACACATATTAACAGTACCGCTTGACTCATATCTGTGACCACTTTTTAACTTAAAATTTGGATTGCGACTGACCCAGGTATCTCCACCTCATGCGTTTTATATACATATGTAACCACTCTTTTACGAGCGACGTCAACAGATACAGATGCCATTTAAAGTATTCATCTTTAGGGTTTTACTTTTGTTTGAAGTATCTAGAGACGATAAAGAAAAACAGTTAAGATTTTTTTTGCTTTGAACGATAAGCCAGCAAGCGGTATTGAATAGCAATGAGGTAAATTGTTATCCTTTCTTCAAAACAATATCTATTTATCTACAATACAATTCGTGACAAACTGTGTTTACATTACATTGTGTGTACATTCAGTTAACTTATTAATATAAATTTTTAGACATATGGAAGTACAAAAAATATTCTTTGTACGAACATGACCCACAAAAGCATACCATGCTTGTAATAGTTGATGCTTAGAAGTAGAAGTACAGAAAGTAAAATCTTTGAACATTCTAAAACTTTGATTGGTCCGGTAAATACTTTAATCTCTCATGATTCAAGAGACACTTTAATTAACTACTGTTTAATGAAACTAGGCAAGACATTCAAAAAGGTTAACTTTCTTGTAAAAGGCGATTCAGTTCCATTTAATACTTGAATGCTAACTAGCTAATTTTGTAATCATTCTTCCTGAAAAGATTTGCCACGTTTTCATTTTTTTCAATCAATTTCGTGCAAAAACAATATATTAAGAATTTAGGTCAAGGCTTTTATGTAAATATGATGAGTAATTTAAGCAGAACAGGTATGCTATAATACGGTATTGGAGTTTCCCCATATTACGTAAGTTAGACTAAATTCATACTAAACAAAATGTTTCTGTTAAATTCGCGGTCCCTGTGCTAATGGATTAAGCATATCGTTTTCCTTCCTGTGGGTGTCGTAAAAGGTGACTAATGGAGCAATGTTTGCAAAAAACAGCACTGCAAAGAGAAGAATTTTGTAGTTGAAAATAAATTGATCTTCTTAAAAACGGTAAAAATTTGTATGACCTCACTTTAAATGCACACATTCAGTACTCTTCTTTCTAATTACAGACCTTCACGCACTCCATAGAGCAGAGCACGCAGAAACTGGTAGCAGAAAAACAGAAGAGTGACTTGCTTTTATCACGAATGCTGCCCGTTCCGGTCCTCCGTCGGCTGCGAGCACAGCGGGCAGTTCCAGCAGAAGCTTTCGACGCGGTGACCATATTCTTTAGCGACATCGTCGGCTTCACAACTATTTCGGCCAGTAGTACTCCCATGGAGGTGATAAATATGCTCAATATGCTGTACAGGTCCGTTGGCTATATCCACGTTCCTTTACTTTTGTATAGATATACATAAATAGCACTTAGTTGTCTTATAATTTACAAGTAATGAAGGTAGAATCATAAACACCTATAAAGCAACGAATCCACATTACAAAGATACCAGAAACCAACAACGCTGACTCATTAAAATAAATTGTTTTGAGTTGAGAGTTCTTAAATTAAAGTAATGAAGAAGTGGCATATAGATGTAAATGAACAAAAACGTGATTGGGGTAGATTTAGTTGTCTCACGCATCATCCAACTTCGACCCAAGCATGTTCGATCTTGTTTCTGCAATGTACACGTCTTTAAAGTAGTCAAACATAGATTGATCTGAATTAATAGTTCTTTGGTGTATTTAACAAAAACTCTAGATATTCAATAATACCATTTCTGTTGAGGTAAATGTTGGAAATATTGATAATATTACAGAGAATATTTTAATTCTCCGAATCGAAAGTTTACGTGAATGAATTATGATAATGCATAAATTTGAATCTTTAAATGTAGATTATGATGTAATAATAGATTTCACTCTTCATTAAATTTTAAAGTTGATTCAATAACATTGATGACTTAGGAATTAGTATATTTATGTAAATATTGTGTAATGTGATGTATTTTAATGTAGAACACGCATGGATTAGAGAACTTTCTGCATGATGAATGTAAATATTTAGAGCCTACTAAGAGAGCAAACTACGAAGGGAGAAGGAGCAAACTAGGAAGGAGAAGTTGAAAGAAATTCTATACTAAACCAACCCGTTTGGCCAAAACCTGCATTTTATTAGAGGCTGTTTATGATGATGTAGATACACACCTGTTTTATGCACGGGCTTGTCATACTAACTCTACTCTGCCTGATGGAAAGCATGAGCAGAATCCAAGAAGATCATCAGACAATGATCGTCATCACATACATTGCGAATGCAGACAATGCAAAACAAAGCAGCACGGTGACTCACACCATGACGGTCTATTAAGATGCATCTGCATCATTGGCTCTGCGGTCTCGTACTCATCAACCTAACACGACAGCACGAATGCTGTCATTACACTCATTACAAGCTTTTATTACCTGTCCCGATGTTTGTCTGTAATCAAATCTTGCAAGTTAAATTACATCCACCTTCCGATTGAGCTGAAATTTTAAACATACCTTTAGTTCTGATGAAAATGAAATGCAATTATATAAAATCGGTATTATTATTAATCCAAAATGGCCGCCTTAACAAAATGGCGGTGTACATATTGCTGGACTATCCACCCAATGGGTAAAAATCTTGTTTTAAAAAAAACCTTTACATTAGTCACTTGTTTTAGTTGGTCTTCTGGGAGAGGGTAGTACAGCCCTGGTCGAGCCGGCCTGTTCGTACTGAAATCAGTATAGCTATACTAGTGTGAAAAAACTACTTCTAAGCTTTTTTATTTTACATAACTTCTTCTAATATTTTACTAATTACTCGATACGATACCGATGGTTCAAATTACAAGCGTCCACGCAATGACGTAACATGAAATGTTGCCACAAAATAAAAATTGTCGTTTTCTCTTTCACTTCCTTGGTTGTATATAAATTGTTTAATGTTTAAATTAATATTTGAATACTACTGGTAGGTTGTTCGATGAAAAGATCACTCACTACGACGTGTATAAGGTTGAAACCATCGGCGATGCCTACATGGTGGTTTCAGGATTACCGCAAAGAAATGGTAAGTTCAATAAAATAGGTATCGTTTGTATGTATGTACAATGAATCACTGTTATGTATGACACAATCAAGTTCAGGTTTGCCCACACCTGTATACTGGGCCACGGCGGGGTTAAATGGAAGAGTTATATTTTTTGCAGTCTATGTATGTTTATATGTTCGTAGCGCTTAAACTAGTGGACCCATTTTAATCAATTAGGTGGCAATAGATGTGTGTTATGTGCTACATAAATGTTAAATGTTTTTATGGAGTCTGGTTATAGTTTCTTAAACTTTTTCTAGGTAATTGCTTTTGATGTACAAAAAAAAATGTACACACAAAATACTAACTACCTTCGTCCTCTTGTGACTGTTTAGAGAATTAAACCTAAATGTTTTAAGGTTATCTTCATAAAACTATCAGACAACGTACAAACTATAGGTATATTTTTTTCACTCTAAGTAGTTTGCAGTTCATGCATAAGTATATCAATGTTATGTAACTTTTTACTTTGCAATAGCGTATATCGTTGCAAATAAATTTATGTATTAAAAATAAACTTTTGAATGTAAATTTATGAAATTAAGTATTCCAAATTTTACATTCCTATTTACGGGTGTTGTTTGTTAGTTCTTAAAATTTGAGCGCGAAAATTATTTGTTTTTTTTTTTAAATAAACAAAATATACTACTTTTATATCTATCAGCTGACCTGCGCAACATCGTCTGCGTCTCTTATCAATCATATTCGGCTCCTATCGGTAAGGTTTAAGGGGTGATGTTAACTATCCTGTCTTAGGCACGTCATCACAACACACATTAAAGAAACGTAGAATCGGTTAGATAGTTTATTAGTTCATTGCGAGTAACAATGTGACACGAGAATAATCCTAGTAATATTTTAAACTTCGCCTTTGTGAGTATTTAAGTGAGTATGTTTGTTGCTCTTTCACGCAGAAACTTTTAAACAGATTTTGATGAAACTTATTAATCAGAATAACACATAGGCCACAATTTATAAAGATACTAGCTTCGCGTCGTGGTGTTGTCCGTAGTTATTGTCGTACCGGGGGGTTTAGCTTGTATCTAATAAATAGACACACCTACTGAAAAATCCTCTGTACTGTTCATAAAGTGGTTATCTTAAGCGTATACTCATAAAACATATGTAAGACCTGCACTTATTTTCTTTTTCTGATCGATCAGAGATTACTGACATCCTTATGGTACCTTTGCAGTCTGTAATTTAATCCACGCCCACTATTGTGATTCACCAACCACATACTGTTTGGGTTTTACTGTTACATTATTGATTTTATTTATGTTGTATAATAGTCATAAGTCAGAACATCTTCGATCTTATCCTTAGTACACCAAGTAATTTGGAATATCACCACGAGAGAGCACCATCAATACCAGACAAATATATATATAAATTAAAAACCCAAAAATTGAAGAAATTTTGAACGAACTAAGGAAAATTCGAAAGGACCTCGACGAACAGAGAAATACTATAGAAAAAAGTAGTGAAAAAATTACAGCACAAGTGACACAGAATTTAAATAACATTTTGGAAGAAAAATTTAAATTATTAAATGAAAACTACAAAAATCTCAAAGAGAAATTTGAAAATCAAGAAAAACGATTGTACTTTCTTGAGAAAGAGGCAAGAAAAAATAATATTATCTTTTTTGGAATTAAAGAAACGGAAACTTCTTATTCACACTTAGAGAACAACATGATCAACTTTATAGAGGAACATTTTTCTCAGGAAATAGATCGCAGAGATCTACAAGAAGTGAAAAGAATTGGGAAGAAAGGCGAAAAGCCTCGACCAATTACTGTAACATTCACCACATTGGGCACAAAAATAAAAATGATTAAGAAGAGAAAATTGCTACAAAATACCGATTATTATATTAATGAAGATTTCCCACAACACTTTTTGGAAAAAAGAAAGGAGTTACAAAAACAAATAAAAATAGAAAGAGAGAAAGGTAACTATGCCACCATTAGATATGATAAATTAATAATACGCCCCAACAATGTACACGCAGTAGGCAATAAGAAAAGAATACTACCAACGTCACCGAATGATAACAATCCTACAGGAACAGAACAAGGAATACGAGTAAACAAAAAGAACAAAACTCAAACAAGGCTGCACAGAACGTCAAGTCTATCAGAGGGTGTTTTCAAACCAGGAATTCTTAGTTTTATAACTAACAAAAACCCTGGAAGTTCACCGAACGAGCAATTAGATAAAAATATGAAACAATAGCAACTAGCGCCCCCCTCTCACATTGTAAAAACACAAAATACAGAAACAAAGAACAAAAAACATCTTCCAAGCCGGCTGGTCACCGAGGAAGATCACGACCAAAACCCTCCAGAGAAAATATCAAAAATATGCACAAAAAAAAAAAATGTAAAAGCTAACTAAGCTACCAGAATATTTTATACATTACAATAACAGAATGCTTGAAAAATATAAATTTTGATATTATTGGTCTCTCTGAAATAAGAAAACTTGGAAATACGATTGAAGAACACGACGAGTTTATTGTACTGGTCATCTCTGGAGGAGGCCTTTACCTTTCATGGAGAGGGTTCTTGCTTACAAACCTTTGATTAAATCTATAGAATTAACAACTATTACGGTTCAATTGAAATTATGAATATTGATTTGTTTAATCATGTTCTTAGTTTTATTATTTATTGAATTGTTATAGTCCGCCTTGTGCAACATGTTTGCAGGAAGTTTTAATAAATAAATAAATTGTTAATTTTTTTATTTTTTCATATTCATATATTCATCATATTGATATACTCGTAATATAAATATTGATTTATAAAAGTGAAATTAGAATCAATTTGCATTATGTATAAAAACGTAAGATTTTGTATTAGTATTATTTGTTTCTAAATTAAATTAAATTAAATTGGATACGTAATATAAATGTTTAAGATAAATTGTCATTGTACTGCATGCAACTGATTATGGAAAGCGAGAAATAAAAGGCTTTTTTATTTTATTTTATTTATTTATTTATTAATAGTCATAAGTAAGGAAACACCATGTATTTATTACTTAATTTAGTAGTATAATGAAAAGTGATATAAAATTTTAGTTCCTATTAAAGTTTTACCAAAGATGAAGATAGCATAATTGAATTGGAAATGTATATACCCCTGATAAAGCACTTTGGTGAAGTAAATTTATTTTTAATGCTGCTGATTACAAGTAACATTTTAAAAAACCTGCATGGGCCGACTCGACCGGAGTAATACCACGGCCTCACAGAAAACTGGTGTGAAACGACGCCGGAGTGAAACCCATACCCTTCCCCATCCGCAAAAGAAAAATATTTATCATCAGGCAATACGTCAGCTCGTTTGCCCCCTATTCCATAAAAAAACGGTAAGTCGACTACCAAGCAACTTTCGGTAACATTTAAATAGTCCATGTTTTAACCCTAAAATGTTGGATAACAAACATGCTCAGGCTGAGAGCTGTTCAAGTCACAGTAAATAACACAACTAGGGCTACTGTGGTGAAGGGCTGCCCACAAGGGGGAGTCCTTTCGCCACTTCTGTGGAACCTTGTGGTTGACAGCCTCATCAGGAGACTCAACGACAAGGGTGTTGCCTACGCTGACGACATAACCATAATAATAAACGGCACCCACGAAAATACACTCTGCAATCTGATACGCCAAGCCTTGAAAATAGTAGAGGACTGGTGCAGGGAATACTGCCTAACAGTAAACCCCTCTAAAACTGAACTTGTCCTTTTTACAAAGAAAAAGAAGCTAATGAAACTCCAGCTACCTATTTTCTTTGGCACCACACTAAGCCTTGCAAGCGAAGTCAAGTATCTGGGTGTTTACTTAGATAAGCAACTGAATTGGGCGAAACACACAGCCTACATTATCACCAGCCAGCATATCCTTATGGCAGTGCAAGCGACTGCTCGGCAAAAACTGGGGCATTAGCCCCAAGATCACCCACTGACTATACACAACAGTCATTCGGCCAATAGTCACCTATGGCGCACTGGTCTGGTGGCCCAGAACTGACCTGAGCATGGCCAAAAAAGACCTCGAAAAGCTGCAGCGTTTTGCTTGCGTCGCAATTACCAGCAGCATGAAAACTGCACCCACTGCTGCCCTGCAAGCAATGCTGGGGCTGCCGGCCCCACACCTTATCGTGCGGCAGGAGGCGGCCCTATCTGCTCTCAGACTCAGTGCTGCAGGAACACTTGGAAAAGACTCAAGAATAAAACACATACGCATAAAAGAGGATGCCATCAACCAACAGCCCATGTTGGCATCCCCAAGTGACAAAATCCCCAAAACACACTACTTTACAAAACACTACATAGTACAGCTCACAGAAGATTCTGGTGACCACTCAGGGCAGAAGGAACTGAGGATCTACACCGACGGCTCTAAAACCAACTATGGAACAGGAGTCGGTGTCTTCTCGAACGAGCTCAACATAAGAATATCCAAGCCGCTGGGCAAGCTCAACACTGTCTATCAAACAGAATGTGTGGGGATTATCCAAGCGGCAACTGCACTAGAAGCCAGGAAGATAACGGACACACACATTCGTATACTTTCTGATAGTGCTTCAGTCCTCCAATCCTTAAACAGAAACTACATCACCTCGGGACTAATACTTGAATGCCATAATGCACTGGAACGCGTCTCGGTACTCAACCGGAACACAGTGACACTGCAGTGGATAAAGGGACATAGTGGATCACTTGGTAACGATGCGGCTGATGAACTGGCTAGGAGAGGATCTGGCACAGTGATATACGGACCTGAGCCAATTGTGCCAATCCCGTTCAACTAGCTCCGCAGCTGGTTGCAAGAATCCACTCGCACACAAGCCGAGAACTGGTGGACCGCAGCACCAGGCTGCAGACAAGCTAAAGAGGCCATGCCTACTCTAAACAGCAAACTGACCAGACGCCTACTGGGTCTGGACAGAGGAAGTCTGCGCCTGGTGGTGGGGACCATCACCGGACACTGCTCATTAAACAAACACTATCACACAATAGGCATCACAGACAGCCCTAGAGGTGTTAAGCCCTATGGTTGTGCAGAGCATGCATGGAGGCTGAGGAAACAGTGGCACACGTGCTACTCGAGTGCACGCGCGTCGCGCAGATCCGCGATAGAACCCTTGGATCACCAAGGTCTCTCACGGATGCCCTGAGAGGACTGGGAAGTCTGATCTGCTTCTGGAAGGAAGTGGGCTGGTTAGAATGACGGCCGCTATGGCCCACGTACAATTGTCCACTCTAAGGATTAAGTGCGGAAACCATTCCCAATAACATAGAACATAGAACATAGTCCATGTTTACCGAGCTATTATTATAAATCTATTGAAAATGTTAAAATAATTAATTAACTAAATAACTCCGGCGCCGTTTTACACCGGTTTTCTTTGAGGCCGTGGTATCAATCCGGTTGAGCCGACTCATGCAGGTCTTAATTATTAAATTAATTATTACCTTATTCATTAAAATATGTTTAATAGTTTAGTCACTTCCTAGACTGCCAAAAATAATTACCCTTCCATTTGACTTTTCCAAGTCAAGTAAAAAGGGAGATATGTCAAGAAAAGAAGGAAATAAAATAGATCTGACAGACTTTTAACTCGAACTGGTTTCACGAAAAATTCGAAAAATCCGAATTTGAATCTTTCTCATATCTGTTTTTCTCATTCATATGAGTATCTCCTCTTAGTTAGTTTCGATTTTATTTTTCTAATTTCAACTTTTAAAATATTTTTCCACGTCAGAATATCTTGTCTATTTCAGGTAACCGGCACGCGTCCGAAATAGCTGATATGTCGTTATCGCTGATGCGGAGTCTGGAAGGTGCTTTAGTTCCACATCGGCCCACAGCACCGCTCATGATCCGGGCTGGCGTCAACACAGGCCCGTGTGTTGCCGGTGTGGTGGGCGCCACTATGCCCCGCTATTGCCTCTTCGGCGATACCATCAACACTGCCAGCCGGATGGAAAGCACCGGCGAAGGTATTAACACTGCACTTTATGATCGTAAGTTTATTTAAAGTACTAAGGTTTGCAATCAAACCAAAGAACTCAGTCCAAATCAAAACTTCAACTAAGTATCAATAAAACATCTCACGTTCTCATCATCATCTTACAAACAGCAGACCTAATACTAATTGTATAGTACAAGTACTGCAGTAATTCTAATTTATATTAGTATTGGGTACAATATTGTTACTTAAATTGGGAATGAGATTTGTAACACAAATCAATAACTGGAGCTTGATGATGTTATTCCAACAATGAACTAGAAGCATCGAGAAAGAGTAACCCAAGTTAAGTTAAGATATGAATGACGGTTCATGTGTTCCTTTTCGCTACAAATGTAGTGTTAGAGCCATGAATGCAATATAAAAGGCATAAGATGAGTTCATCTGTAAGTACCTCGTTGCAATCGTTCTGTGGTAGCGAAAGTATGGTTGTGCAGTGACCAGGGTTTTCAGAAATGAAAGATCGTAAATGATTTTAAGTACTTTGGGTGCAAACGTGCATATGTTCGTATCAACTTATAAAATGTCAGCAGGGCGATCGGTAACCTTACATTTATATATATTGTCTGTCTCCATGCGTTAAAAACACACGTGCGCGCCCACCCTCATAGTATTTATATTTATATATAATAGGTCTTTACCTATGAAATTGCGTTTCTTCAGTACTGGTCATTTCAAATAAAAAAAAGTTTGTAATGGCTCTGTATTCTAAATTCAAATTAATTTTGTTTTAAAACCATGACATTCTATTTACAAACTCAGTCTTTTGTTTTTTGATTAGCGTTGTATTTTCATTACATTTGAACATTTTTCGTCATAATGGAAACTTTAAAAATTCGTGTAATTATGGAATATGAGTTCCGTCGTGGCACCAACGCGACAAACGGCACATAACATCAAAAACGTTTACGGAGAGAACTGTACAAACGAACGCACAACCCTTTATTGGGTTTCCCGGTTCCGTTTTGGAAATTTTGACTTGAAAAATGAAGCTCGTGGTCGTCCGGAGACTTTGGTTAACAATAATGAATTAAAGGCAATTGTGGAAGCTGACGAAACTCAATCTACGCCTTTAGCTTTTAATGTAAGCATCAAAACAATATTGATCCATTTGCGACAAATTGGCAAGGTAAAAAAGCTTGATAGATGGGTGCCCCACGACCTTAACGATCGCCAGCGCAACGTACGCGTCGAGACCTGCCTTTCGCTGCTCAACAGGCAAAGAAATGAAGGAATTTTGAAACGAATAATTACGTGCGACGAAAAATAGATTCTGTTCGACAATCGAAAGCGCTCAGCAAGTTGGTTAGACCCTGGTTCAGCACCAAAGCAATGCCCTAAACCAAAAATGACCCCTAAAAAGGTGATGGTCACTGTTTGGTGGTCTAGTGCGGGTGTGATTCACCACAGCTTTTTACAAAACGGCATGAGCATTAATGCAGATGTGTACTGTGAAGAACTGGAGAGAATGATGAAGAAGTTTGCACATCTGCAACCAGCTTTGGTCAATCGGTCGTCCCCACTGCTCCTTCACGACAACGCGCGACCCCATACTGCGCAACAGACAGTCTCCAAGCTGCAAGAGCTGGGGTTGGAAGCTCTCCCTCATCCGCCATACTCACCAGACCTTGCACCTACCGACTATTACTTTTTCCAAAATTTAGACAACTTTTTAGTGGGTAAAAAATTCAATTCCCGAGAGGCAGTACAAAATGCCTTTGAAGAGTTTGTTGCCTCCCGTCCAGCTGATTTTTACAAGAAGGGCATCAATAAACTGCCAATGCGTTGGCAAAGATGCGTCGATTGCATGGGTGATTACTTCGAATAACAGAAATAAAAAAGTTTGAAAAAATAAGTACTTTCACTTATTGCATACAAAACGGCAATTTCATAGGTAAATACCTAATATTAAACAAATATACAATTTTATTAGTAATGTAAAATGTTAATACAATAAGGATAAACAAATATACGTATAAAATAAAGTAGGTATATCATATTAGAATATTCCAGACACAATACTCATAATACAGTGCAAACATTAATCTATAATTAATTATACTGTGGTTGCTAGCAACACTTCCAGGGTGTCACTGCTATTTACATCTTTTAAATTAGTTGCCCCGTACACATAAATAGATTTTCATGAAATTTGGTATACAGGGTTTCAGGGGCGATAAATCGATGTAGCTAGGAATCATTTTTACAATATTTATTAAAAAAAAGAGCGATGTTCGGACATCCAGGTTCTAAACAGTAATGGAAAATGAGAGCTGAGTTCAATATTGGGAATATGGATTTACATATTATATTTATAAGATATTATGGAATGCGCTCCCTCTGACTTCAGTCAGGATGGCAAAAACTCGTCAAAGTTTTAAATCCTATCGTGGAAACGGTTTTTAAGAACCATTTCAGACATACCTTAATTTATAAAAAAAAACTTTGCTTGAAAAACAAAGATTGTAAAATATAAATTTTGTTTTTTTATAGCTATGAAAATTCACATATCAATCACAACAAAAACAGCGCTCGACGAAATTGGGAAATATGAAGTGCAGTCTAGAGGTCTACAAAATGTAGCGGTAAGTTTTAACTATTAATTTAAAAGGAACTCTGTCCGTCTGATACGCTTTTACTGCTAAACTGCTGCACTGGTTTCAATATTATTTGTCATAGAGATAGTTTGATTCTTATGGAAGGACATAGTCGGAGCCGTGGTCAAAAGCATCATTCTCGTTTAGGACATCCAGAGATAGATTGACAAACAGCTCACGCTTACCACATTCATCAAGCTTTTAATACACTTTTATTATTACCGGGTGCTTTTGACAAATACCTTCTTCATGATGTTGCCGACTTGGTCAGTGATTAAAAACATAAAGTCATGTACCTTAACTAAAGCCTATTTCCAGCACTTGACGTGTCTTCTGAGATGATGACGATGCCATCTTTTATATACAATTCTCGTGTCACAATGTTACTGTGTGTACCATACTCCTCCAAAACGGCTGATTACGATAACGGACCGATTTTCATGAAATTTTGTGATCATTTTAGGTAGGTCTGAGAATCGGCCAACGTCTATTTTTCATCCCCCTAAATGTTAAGGGTAGTCCACCCCTATTGGTTTTTTTTTTTTTAGATAAATTTTTATTTTTATGATACAGCATTAGAAAATACATACAATCCTGAATTTTCAACCCTCTACAATCAACCTCTATTTATCCATCGCGATTTTTATTGAACCACCCTTAAAATAAATGTTCCTTTTTATGGCAAAGCAACGTTTGTCGGCTCTAGTATATCAGTATAATATTAACAATCATCAACTGGACTATCGTAAAGGGCATGAGCTCGATTCTTATCGATTATAAATTACGTCTGAGGAGTACTATCATTTGATCTGAATTCTGGGTGGAATTTATTTATAATATGCATGTATATAGACATTTTATATATATTTTTAGCCGCAGTTTGATTACCATAGCACTGCTTAGTTTGAAATCGGATAGTGTGATTAAAGATGCAATTATAACATTTTATGTTAATCATACTGCCTTGGTGGCGCAGTGAATGCGACTGCTGTGCTTGAGGTCTCGGGTTCAAATCCTGAGTCGAACCAAGTGTTTGTGTGATCTACAAATATTTGTTTTCTTTGTATAATATGTATTTACTAAAAAAAAGAATATATGTATTCATATCAGTTGTCTAGTACCCATAACACAAGCTCTGCTTAGCTTGGGACTAGATGGCGTTGTGTGTTGGGATGTCCGAAATATTTATTTATTATATTGTTTCAGGGTAAAGGTTATATGGAGACCTTCTGGCTTCTTGGCAAAGAAGGCGGTGTTAGAGATGAAAGCCCTCGCGGTCCCCAGTTACAGGACTACCAACAAAATCTAATGGAATTGCTCATTCGATCTTAAAACGAATTTTTCATGAAAAGTCTTAAAATAAAGTATCTTTCTTGTTCTAGTTCATTTAATTTGACCTTGTTTCTGGTACAGATATTAGCAATACCTAGTTTTTAGAAATCACTAATCGTTTTTCTAGACGGTGACAAAAAACGCATGGACAAAAAATTTAAGCATCTATATATTGGCAATAATTACCTAGAGATAATGCATAAGAAGTTCAAGTTGAAATCCATTACAATAAAAGGATAAACCAACTATCTAAAGAGTTCGATGTCCAAATGTGGACTATTGTCAATACTCTTGATGATGATGATAATAAAATTTAAATATTAGCGATAGATTACTAGTTACGTTACGAAAACCAAAACATCCGCATGGTGGTGGATTAAGAATACAGAGTGTCACGACCAGTATTCGTTCCATTAGTGTCATAAAAGCTTACTAAGGGAACGAATTACGTAGAGCAACATCACTGTAAAGATAAGAAACTCACTGCAAATCACTGAATACGTGTGTAAAGTCCTTCGGGCCGTCAACCCACTGGAGTTTGCGGCGGCGCGGTGTTTTGGAATTGACTAAAACCACACGGTGTATCACTCTGTGCCTGAGGAGGGATGGATCTGGGAACTGCTGTTATTAACACATCTGGGCCCCTTCCACAGATTACTGAAACCCTTTTTTTTTACGTGTGGAAACCCCCTCGGGCCGTCACCCCGACGGGGTTTGCGTCGGGGCAGTGTGTCGGAATCCAACCGACTATAACCACACGGTGTGCCACTCTGCGCCTGAGACGAGAGGGGTCCGGGAACTACTGTTGTTAACAGGACCCCTGAAACCCTATGGCAACCCGTCTGGCCCGCGTAGTATAGTAGATCATAACTTTATTTCTAAGATAAGATCCAACGGCTGTATTTAATTGTGATTTCACTACTTTTTACTCGCGTAACTATATAAAAGTTTCATTCATGTTTCCAAAAAATTAAGCCCAATTTTCACATTTAAATATCGACAGCCCTATTCTAATAATAAATAAAAAAATATATGAATAGGTTTATTTAATCAAACTAAATTTATCAATAACTGAATTCAATATTTATTTACTTCTTAACAATTAGATTATGTCTCATAAATATTTTTTACTTATTCACAGAGATTTTTAAGTAAAATATTTTAAAGTCTTAATCAAGTATCTCTTCAGATAAATTTTCAGATTTCAGATAAGATAACGGTTATAAAATAACAACAGGGCTGAAGAACTGTATTGCTGTAATGAAGCTTAATACTTCATAAAAACACCAGACATTAAAAATTTCATGTTGTTTGCAAATTCTCAGACACCAGAATGTTTTAAGAAGCAAGAAGTTAAGCATTAAGTCGTTTTATGTTTGTCGTTCCTCTTAATTTGTGGTCGTTTTTTCTTGATCTTCGAAAATATTTAGAATCTCCTGGGCAGTCTCTGCCGGTAATTTCTTCAAACCTAAAATAAAATGTAAGATTAAAATTAGTAAATTGTATGGCTTATCTTGAAGCGGCCAGTCTTAACAATGACCAGTCAACTATGCATGAGATATAATAGTAAACAAGTGTGTGCACAAACACAGGTGTAGTTACTGTTCCCCACTCTCAAAATCCGATTAGTCGATTACCCGACACGGCTGGGTGGAATCAGGCGCAGTACTGACAGTTTTACGTTCTTTCCAAGACACTAAGGCTGCAACTTAAAAATTCCACGCTATATTATTAAGTATTTCTTAAATCAGAAAATCTTAATAATATTCTTTGACGAACCCGAGAGCCATTGATTGACAGTCGCATACGATACCAGTTAGACCAACGAGGCAGTTTTTTTACTACTCTTCAACTGAACATTTGCTGTTAGAAAAGCATTCGTTCGATTCTAAATTGGACTTTAAATCACAAGACGTATGTGACAAGGGTAGAAAATTAATCACTTTGGAGGCTTTAGAGAGGCTTTAGAAATTAATAAGTTGTTAATATGCAATCGCGACAAGGTGTTGAATCAACAATTGAACATCAATATTTTACCTCTATTTAAATATTTCAAGTAATGTCATTTACGTGATTTGTGATTAAATCATTTGAACGGGTTATCTACCTTCTATATAAATAAATATGAATCACCGAAATGCATGTATACGCATAACTTTCGATCGACTGCACCAAATTGGATAATTTCTTTTTCTATGTGTTCGTTATTATTATAACAAGGTTTGTATGTTTATTTTTACACTGTACACTAACTGTGGGAAGCTGAGACGGACATAATTTATAAAACAATCTTTTTAGACATTTTGAAAATATTTACAAAAGAAAAAAATTGCGGTACAATGCTCACCGGGTCAACTAGTAGTTTATAATTTTAATGAATTTTATTTTATTTGTGTCGACGCAATTCAAAAGACATATAGTATGACACAAATTTGGACATTAAATATGAAGAGGATATAGCATAATGATTTAATAGCGGTGTTAGATAATAATAATAATAAACATTTATTTACTCGCCACAATACATATACCACTTTACAGATTATACATTTATAGGAAAAGGTTTCATACTGTGGGAGGCTGGTGCCTAAGCTAAGCTCACAGCTTGTATTTCAGGACACCAGATGCAAAATACGATTTTCCTATTTTTCGGGCAAAAATCCTTATACTGACACACTGGTGCTTCCGTGTACCTACAGTTGTTACGTTCAAAATCCATCTAATTTTTCTAGAGATTAGCCGGAACAAACAGACAGACTAAAATATTAAAAATCGATTATTTGAAGTAAGTACCGTATATTACTTTCATACGCATTCAGTGAAACGCTGTTAATTTAAAATTACAAATAAAGACTTTAAATTTATTAGTTTGTGTAGATAAAAAATATAGCTAACCTGTCGCAAGAAATGCACTTCCTTATCAATCGTGCTGTGTTGACTGGACACGACCCTCTCAACATGACGGCTTGTCTCTTCGCTCGAAGGACGCCATGAAGACTTGCTTTGACAGCACTAGGTCTGGCAGAACACAGTGTTGCTAACACAACTAATGTGAATAATATAAACACTGTCTTCATCCTGTGGTTTTCGAAAGACTGATTTGAGTTACAAGCTTCAACTGAGGCTGCTAGATGGTATTCCCTTTTATATGTATCCATACTTTTAGAAATAAATATATTATATTTGCGTATTGAGGAAAATTCTGGGTTTACATATATCCTATAATTATTATAGGAATAATTATGAAATCTAATTAATTTATCCTTCCTTATGAGGGTTGTACAATCTCATGAAAATGTTTAAGTAATTTGAATAGCAATATTATACACTAGCTGAGCCACGCAACCTCGTTTGCGTCTTATATAGCCCGTAGCATGAAAATTTTCGCAAAATAAGAAACTTTTCTGGTTGATTTTTACACCTTTTGTCCGAAAAACCCAAATGTCTTACGGAACACTATTTTTTTCCAAAATAAAATATAACCTATGTTACTCGTGGATAATGTAGCTTTCGAATGGTGAAAGAATTTTTAAAATCGATCGAGTAGTTTTTGAGCCTATTCATTACAAACAAACAAACATACAAACAAAGTTTTCCTCTTTAAAATATTAGTGTAGATAAATGTATAGAATGGCGTACAATGCGTGGCAATGGAAAAAAAGGTGTTTAATAATAATTTTCAAATGAACTGCGTTACAACAGTTTTATAATATATTTATTTTACGTTTAGCCACAGTGTTGGAAGAGCTAAAAATATAAGTTAAAAAATACCTGATATTTTTTATTTTATTGAAGTGAAACTTCTTTATCGGGGTTGTCAAAAAATTTCGCGTCACATTTATCCGTTACGCGTCACATTTTTTCGTTACGCGTCACATTTAGTAGTTACGTTTTGAGTAGTTACGTTTGAGTTTTTTTTCTGTTATTTATAAACTGAAACAATTGTTCATTTATAGTCTCTACTTTATTCAGAGACAATCGTTTAAATTCTGCTTGTAAATCGATGGTGGACGTTGACGTTTTTCGGCCATGATAAAATGTTTTATCATTATTGAGAGTAGTTATATACAATCCTTCAAAAAAAATTTATAAAATAAAACAAAAAACATTTTCAAACACAAACAGGACCAAATTAATACTACAATGAAATATCACATTACAAACAATATTATTTTATTTAGTCCACAATGTAAATAACTACACACATCACATTCCACAAACTTACTTCATTCACACCACAGATCGCGAAATATTTACTCAGGTCTTGCTCCTTAACTTTTATTGCACTTGAAATAAGAATTGTCACGAATATTGCTGGTTTATAAGTCTTTTGTTGATATTTATTTTTTGAAAAATAACGTCATAAAGAAGTTTCACTTCTTACTTTACACTTCAAGAGTTAAAGTATCTCCATGGCAAAATTAGAAATTTATCAAGCGGTTTAACTGTGAAAACATAACATAAAGACAAAATAGTAACGTAACGGCTAAAATTGCATTTTAAACTAGATAGTAAATAGGTGATCATGTATACTAATACATTTAATATTAATATCCTAGAAGCTTTAGAACAAGTTTTCCTTATTATCCTTCTAAATAGTACTGTGTATTTATCATACTGTAGTCCTGCAATATTATTTTTATTTTCAAGGCTATGAAAATATCCACAAAATATAATTATTTGATTAATAAAATAACAGTGTCCTTCAGTTAAACGCGTAAGTGACACGAATTGCATTGGCGATTATAACATTCTTTTGGAGTGGTTACTGTCTGCATTGGCGAGTATAAACTACGGGCCTTTATTATTGTGTGATTCGGGTACAATTTAATATATTATTAATGATTTCATAGATAATACCTAGAATAAAACCAGTTCATTTTGTGTTTAATTTGAAATTGAAAATAAATAAATCATGCCACTTAAACACTCGCCGCCGCCTCAAACACCAGTCGCTCCTGAACCTGGTTTATCAGCACCTGGACCCACTAACGATGGAACGGCCAAATATGTTGCCCAACCGCATGACTCAGATACTCCTTCTGAACGGAGTGATAGCTCCAATGTCAAAGCGCGAAGGAAACGTAGACGTGACCTGGACGATCGTGATCAATTAAAAGCTGAAATGACGAGATTGTTAACGACATTATCAGCGTCTGTTACACGAAATTTTAAAGATCTTAAAAAGCAAAATGATGAATTAAAAGACAGTTTGCAAATGATGTCGGACAAATATGATTCAATTATTAAATCTCTTAAAAGCCTAGAAGAAGAGAGGGAACGGGACAAAAAAATAATTCTGAAATTGGAAGAAAAGAATGAAGTTCTTGAACGTAAAAATAAGTCAATAAGCCTAGAATTACGTAACGTTCCCGCCTTGTTAAATGATAATACTGGAAGAGAGACCAAAGAAGAGATCGGAGAGATTGTTAAATCATTGGCTAAAGTTGCAGAGGTTGAACTACAGGATTCTGATATAAGAGACGTTTACAGAATAAAAACAAACAAAGACAAAATTAAACCTATCATGATTGAGCTAAATAGCATCATGAAGAAGGAAAAGATATTGCAAGGAATAAAAAATCTAAACAGGAGAAAGGCAAGAGAAGATAAACTCAACACTGGAAGTCTCAAACTTCCTGGGCCACCAAGATATTATTATTCTCACGGAGTGCTGGCTATCTTGCAACCCAAATATCCCTATCTTACCTGGATATAACTACTATTATAGTACTAAACGATTTAACAAAAATGATGGAGTTGTTGTATATGTCAGAAGAGGTTTCTGCAATGTAACCGTTGCTGAACCGGAGTTTCCGGATGCTAGTTGTATTGTTATTAAAATTTTTAGCGAGACCTGTATCCTTGCACTTCATAGGTCTCCATCTGTTAGAAATGTTGCTAAATTTTTGACCGCCCTAGATCACCTACTGACTCTAAATTGTTCTTTTGGCAATATAATTGTGACGGGTGATATTAATATAGATATTGCTTGGGGCACCAGGGATTCTCGAGCTCCAGATTATCTTAATCTTGCTCCTTGCCATGGTCTTCTACCTGCACATAATCAAGTAACACATGGGAATACTTCTATCGATCATGTCTTACTTAAGAGCAAACTTAAAGCTACGACTGTAGTCCTAGATTCCACCGTTACAGATCATAACGCGGTGTTACTCACTTTAGAAAAATTTAGGACCATAGGAATTAGAAAAACTACACAAACTAAAATCGACTACACAGTACTTGAAGAACAAATTAAAAATATTGATCTCCCCTCTATCTACGAATGCAAAGACCCAAACGCTGCCCTTGAATTGTTTCTTTCTTCATTAACCAGAGCCCTAAGACTCAGTACCAAATGTTTTTATGTGCCTCATCGTTTGAGAATTATCAAACCCTGGATTACTCCGGGCATCCTCAGATGTATGAAAAATAGGGATCAGATGTATAAAAGAATGAAAAATCATCCTGAAAATGATACCCTCAAAACCACCTACAAGAGGTATCGCAATTTTTGTAACGCCATTATTAAATCCTTAAAAAGACAGCATGAGAAAGAAGAATTGAATAAGGCTAAGTCTAACCCCAAAAAAATGTGGAAGCTAATAAGGGAAGCTACTAATACTAACAGAATTAATTCTCCTTCTACTTCTCTGTTAGGGATCCATGATTCTATTGACGCATCCATCAATAACGTTAATAAGTTCTTTGCTAATATTGGGAAAGAGTTAGCTCGCAAAATTATACTAAACGTACATGATCCCTGTGAGGAATCACAACAAACATCGCTTAATTCTTTTGTTTTTCTTAAAACCGATGAGATGGAAGTGGAGAATATGATACTTACCCTCCGTACAGATTGTGCGATTGGAATTGATGGCATATCACCTAATCTTCTTAGACAGTACAGGGCAATGTTGGTCCCGCCACTCACATTTATAATCAACCTTTGTATACAAAAAGGAATTTTCCCAGACTTACTAAAGAGGGGTCTTATCTATCCTATATTTAAAACCGGCGATTCTGATCGTGTCAACAAGTATAGACCCATATCTGTCCTGCCTTCTCTGTCAAAGGTGTTTGAGAAAATCATGAACAATCGTCTAACCAAGTACCTTGAAGCTCACAATATCCTATCTAACAAACAATATGGATTTAGGAAAAATGTCTCTACAAATGACGCAGTTCATGATCTCACTGATCATGTGGTGAGGGCGTTGGATGGCGGCAAAAGATCCTTGGCAATATTTCTTGATATGGCTAAGGCCTTTGACACGGTCTCTATCCCTAGGCTGATCCTTAAGCTGGAGGCTATTGAACTCAGGGATAAACAGCTACAACTGTTTCGCAGTTACCTGACCAGCCGTACTCAATGTGTCAAAATTGGTGATCACGTCAGCAGTCATCTACCTGTAGAGTTTGGTGTTCCTCAGGGTAGCATACTTGGTCCCACACTCTTTTTAATCTACATAATCGGACTTTGTAACATAGACCTAGTAGACGGCAAACTATTGGCCTTCGCAGATGACACAGTGCTTGTTTTTGCAGCTTCCTCTTGGGAACGAGTGTTTGACGCTGCACAGGCGGGATTTGACAGAGTAACTAAATAGTTATCTAACAATACACTGTCTCTCAATATCGATAAAACTAAATATCTGTTGTTCAATATCAAAACACGGAAACAGTTAAGTAATAGTAATTTTAATATCACAGTCCATAATCACGCAGCAAATACACAGCTTGCTTGTAACTGTTCCACACTACAAAGAGTGGATACTATTAAATATTTGGGCATTATTTTGGATACACGGTTGAGTTTTGCACCACACATTGAATTTCTGACGGGGAGAATCAGGAAATTAATATATATTTTCAAACATCTGAGGCACGTGGCGGATCTCAATATTTTGAGAACGGTGTACTACTCTCTGTGCCAGTCTCTCATAGCTTATTGTATTTCTTCCTGGGGTGGCGCTTGTAAGACTAGTATGATGCGATTGGAACGGGCACAGAGAGCTATTCTAAAGGTTGCCGGTTTTAAGCCTTTTCGCTTTCCTACCAAGGAATTATATAGGCACTTCAGAGTCTTAATGGTGCGACAAGTGTTCATTCTCCAAACTATTCTTAGACAACATACTTTGACAGGTGATAGTGAATATCCTTCCACAACATTCCGAGCTCAAACAACTCGTAGGTTTAGACTACCCCTAAACGAGATTCGCCAAACCTGTTTCAGTCAGAGGTTCTTTTGCTTTCTTGGACGCTTTTTATATAACATTTTAAACAAGCTATTGAATTTTGTAAACAAAAACAAATCTTGCTGTAAGAAGGTTGTTACCGACTGGCTTCTTACACTTAATTATGACGAAACTGAGAATCTGCTTCATCCAGTCAAATAGACACACACCACACAAACACAAACGACACACATGATACACGCACAAACACAAACGACACACACACAAATACACACTACGCACACACATACGCACAATTTTAATTTAAAACGATAAAGTTGAATTTTTATCTACGAAGGTTCGATTTGATTTGGTTGTTTTTGTTTGAATTAATTTGATTACAATTACTAACCTATTGGTGATCATTATATTATTATCATATATTTTGTTTAATTAATTGATTAAGTTTGATTACAATTGTTGTTTTATATTTTTATTTTTGATTAGATTCTATATATGTATATTGTTCAGCTACGATGGCCACGGAATTTATTTTTTCTTTTATACTCTGTGCTAGAATTGATGCGAAGTATTACCTAAGCTGTGCCATGTAAATGGATGCTCGTACTTAAAGCACAGGTTTTCCTTTTTAAGTATGAGCAGTGCAATATTTGTGATTATAAGTGATATAAAGGTGTGAATTCTAGTTGTAAATGTTAAGATTTTAGTGTGAAATAAACATATATATTATTAAAAAAAAACAGTAATGTAAAATTGTATTACGATTTTCCTTTAAACATGTTCTTTGACCAGTTTCTTGGAAGTTTTAACAGAAATAGAAATGTTTTAAATTAGTATCAAGCTATAAAAGGTTCAAGTAAAAGTATGGTTACTAGTATTTACAGTGCGAATGAGAGTTTAATTATTTATTTTGGTTTTAATCAATCGCTTGATCAATATCCAGATTTTTAAAATTAACAAATTAAACAAATGGCTTGACTCTTTGAGAGATGTGGCATCTACTATGGTAAGTGCTTCGAGGAATTGTTCGAACTGATTCCTTCCGCCTCTTTTCGCCATCGTCCTACGCGACAGCAATTTCATCCCCATCACTTGGATGGCTGGCAGTCCACGACTGTGCGCTTTTCGCGAAACTTTCTGCCTCGCATAACTAAACTGTGGAATGAACTATCGCCTGCTTTATTCCAGAACCAATACGACCTTCAAACATTCAAGAAAAAAGTGTACTCTTTCTTAAAAGGTCGGCAACGCACTTGTGACGCCTCTGGTGTTGCGGGTATCCATGGGCGGTGATCGCTTACCATCAGGCGATACGTCTGCTCAAACGAGCAGACCGCGGGACTCAGTACGCCTAGTACTTTATATATAAAGCTGGAGAGTTTGTTTGTTTGTTTGCTTAAATACACTAATCTCAGGAACTGCTAGTTCGATTTGAAAAATTATTTCAGTGTTAGATGGCCCATTTATCGATTAAGGCTATAGGCTAAGACCAATAAGTGGAGCATCAATGAAGAATGATACAAAAACATTAGGAAATTATTACGCTACGAGCAATAGGAGGAGTAAACGAGGTTGCGTGAGTCAGCTATGCAAGCAGTGATCTATAACTTAAGCGAATGCGACAACAAGAATAAGGTACCCGTAAAGTATCAAGTATTAAATGTATTTTTAATATATAATTCACTCTGGCGTTCATTCCTGTAATAATAATGACAAATATTCCGGACATCTAACACACAACGCCATCTAGTCCCAAGCTAAGCAGAGCTTGTGTTATGGGTACTAGACAACTGATATAAATACTTATATACTTTTTTTTTGTAAATACATACATATTATACATAGAAAACACCCAAACTCCGAAACAAATATTTTCATACAAATTTGTAGCTATTGTTATTAATTGATTGATGTTTCGTGTGGTGATGGCTTTAGAATTCAGAGTGTCACCACTTCTATTCTTTCCATGGGTGTCATAAAAAGAAGGAAAATTTGAAACAAACTAGTCTGGCCATCGCGACATAGTAGGCCAACCCTCCTTTCGCTGGAGGCCCTCCTTTTGTCCAGTATAAGACTATTAACAGCTGTTAATAGTCGTAGACGGCAATAGTCTGATGAGCCCACATCATTACTGAAATACACAAGTGTGGGAAACCGATTGTCTTTAATAAATATAGGTCAGTGTCTGTTGTGCGTGAATCCTTTTCATATTTATTAAAGAAATATTTTTAAGGTCAAAATATGACCTCGGTACCACAACTAATTTATATTATTGCGAATTTATCTCATAACCACAATACAAGGTTTCCTTCTTAGAATCTACGTTTCAATATTATGACTTAGTATATCAATATAGGCAATTGCACAACGGAATACCGACGTGGGTTGTCGCTGGTGACATACGAAGGTCTTTAATCAGTGCGTATTACCAGTACGGACGACCTGATTAAGATCGCAGGGACTCGTTGGATGCGGGCCGCTAACGATCGGTCAATGTGGAGATCATTGGGGGAGGCCTACCTTCAGCAGTGGACTTCCTGAGGCTGATATGATGATATCAATATAATTCAATAAGTTTTATCGGAGACCACGTAGAGCTGTCGGTCCTGCGCCTATCCTTTTTCCAGTCGTGTCGGTTAACCATCCCATCGGATTATGAGAGAGTGCATCTGTGTTTGCGCACATACTTGTGCACTATAATATCTCCTGCGTAGTTGGCTGGTCCTCGTTGAGACTGGCCGCCGTGGCCGCAATCGGCTAGGAGACCATAATATTTATTTATTTAAACTTGATGCACATTTTGCACAAAGGCGGACTTAATGCCATATGGCATTCTCTGCCAGTCAACCTTAGGATGATGTGAAAATATGATGTGGTAGGTGCGTAAGAAAAAATAGTAAATTTGACACATAATAATTAATGTTATAATAATATTAAATACGATGGTATTGTATAAAACTAATATATACAAATAAATACTGATTTTTCTACATAGATACATAGAAATACAACATACCCTACACAATACATAAATATAACATAATATATAATATAATTACTCAGTCGGAGAACTATCGTAGAGACTGTTCCGCCAATTCATTCCGAAGTAGTTCCGTACTTTCAACTTGAATGTGAAGCGAGTTGTGCATAATACAACTCTAAGGAGAAATTAATAATTGTAAGCTTCCTGAATCGTTACATCAAAGAAGATTTTATATCAGAGACATGCTCGGTTAAGGACTTGTCGGCCATTCAAGGTAGTGGACGTGTTAACGTTAACGTTAACGATCATCAAAGTACGAAATGCAAACAACTACTAACAAGAACGAAAATTAGAGCTAAAGAAAAAGCTATGGATAATATTGGGGAAAACATAGAAAAATATACGTACGCAGAAATAATAGTTCCAAATCCTTCATTATAAAACAAGTAACTGATTTAAAGAAAATAATTGAAGGTGTAATCTATAAATAAATAATAATAATAAATAAATATTTCGAACATCTAACACACAACGCCATCTAGTCCCAAGCTAAGCAGAGCTTGTGTTATGGGTACTAGACAACTGATATGAATACATACATACTTCTTTTTGTAAATACATACATATTATACATAGAAAACACCCAAACTCCGAAACAAATATTTGTAGATCACACAAATATTTGGTCCGACCCAGGATTTGAACCCGAGACCTCAAGCACAGCAGTCGCATTCACTACCACTGCGCCACCGAAGCAGTACAGTACAGTAATAATTTTATTTGTTGCTTTTATGTTCTTTTTAACTCACACAATACTACTTTTTGTTGTAAAAGGTTTGACGCCTCTGCTACTAGTGTAGCCTGACGCATATGCTTTCTCTGTCTGTCGATTTTTAGGATAGGATATATTGTAATTCTTGTCGCGCTGTTTACCTTCTATTCCTTACACTTCGACATATATCTAACCAGCTTGCGCTTGTAGGCCTATGTTATTAAATGTAGTGCATTAAATAAATGTAATCTTTGTTGGAATGTGATGATATCTCACAACCCACTTTATAATAAGTATTCTAATGATTTAAATTTTGTTAAGCATATTTTTATTGTTGTTATAAGTGTATTTACTATTCTTGAATCGCTAAGTGATGACTTATGTGGACTGTCTAAATATTTAATACCAGAATGTTCGAGGATTGAGAACTAAAACGGTTACTTTCTATCATCAAGTTTTAATGAATTCGTATGATATTATCGTATTAACAGAAACATGTGTTGTGTGGCGTCGGGACCGGGAATATGGACTCACTAAGCAGGCCCTGGGAGGATGTATAGCTTTCTCCTCACAACTTAGCAACTTTCTCGGGAAATGGAGTGACTTAACATTAAATATTCTGTCAGACCGATTTTTCGTTATCGGTGATTCCGTCTGGTAAATATATGCCATATCTCCCTGTGAACCTTTCCTCGACAGAAGGTTTTTGTTCACAGATGAAATAGGCACAATGGGCCTAGGGCAGTACAATGGGGTTCCTAACAAATAAGGTTGAATATTGGACTTGGTTCTCTCGAACGACCTAGTTGGTGTGCAAGAACATTCTGACCCTTTAGTCCCCGTGGACTCCCATCACCTAGCTTTGCTGATTTAAATTAAATTATTTGAAATACCTATTTTGAAATGTGTTTCGAGTCAGATACTTTTATTTCATTTATTTATTCAGTTAAAAAGGTACAATAATTTGCAATTAAATTCTTAAATTTATAAAAAAAAAACTTGAGAGGTGTCAAGGGACATCCGGATGAAACGAAGTTCCAAAATATTAATTATTATTAATTTAATAATAATATTTTCTTAATATTAAATATTAAGACTTCGTTCCAATAACAACAATAGTGAATTAAGCAATGAAAAATAAACTAATCTATACAAATAAATAAAATTGGAGTGTCTATTTGTAATATTAAAATAACCGCTTTCTACTACCTACATGCATATGAATGTATATACGGTACACGTACCAAAATATATATTTTTAAAATTTTTGTCTGTCTGTCTGTCTGTCTGTTTGTTCCGGCTAATCTCAGGAACCACTGGTCCAATTTGAAAAATTCTTTCGGTGTTGGATAGTCCATTTATCGAGGAAGGCTATAGGCTATATATCATCACGCTACTACTAATAGAAGCGGAGCACCAATGAAGAATGTTTCAAAACCGGGGGAAGATTTTCACGCCACGAGCAATATAAGACGCAAACGAGGTTGCGTGGGTCAGCTAGTAACAAATATAATTTAACATAGCAAAAAGTGTCGTTACAGCTTTTCGCCTTATTTTATTCCGTCTAGTCCCTTTTCGCAACGCGCGATAAAGAACTTGTTCCAATAAAGTACGTTAATAGTTATTTGCCTGAATTAGATAGAATCTGTGTCTCGAGCGGAAATACTTCTTTAGTAACGGTGATTTTCGATCGTTGAATAAAGAAATAAATGTCATCTATAGGAAATTTGAAGTCTCACCTCGTTCAGTGGACAAATCATTGTTTTTTTTTTTATGAAACTTACTAACCCACAAAATAAACATGTGCAATATAAACTCGAACGTAAGTGTAAGTACCCAATACGGTAGAAGTTATTCATGTTAGGAATTCGTGGGTATCTTCTAAGATGGTTCTCCTTTTATATTGAACATAGATCTCAGGCTGTAGCGATGAATAAGTGGCGTACTCCAAGGTTCCCCTCTTGCTTGTGATCTATGTGAACGATATCGGTAAGTGCATTCAATCCTGAAAATTACTATACTTCGCAAATAATATGAAAATTCTGAAAAAAATATCTTCAACAGATGATATGTTGGCACTTCAAGACGATTTGAATTGGCAACAAGAGTACTGTCATATTAATAAAAATTGACGTCAACCCTTATAATGTTCATTTGTAACATACACTTGAAAACATAATTATGATGCGCCGAATCTTCTTTCTCGCCTTGATAGCCTATGTTTCGTTCATCAGTCTTAAGTTGGCGATAATTGAATAATAGACAAATATGGCGCAACCAAATACTAATATAATATATAAGGGTCAAAAGTTTTTTTTAATCTATTGCTATTGAATAAAAACAAATAAATACTTTTAAAAACAGGAATAAATTATTCTTACAAATTGATACAATTTTTGATTAAATGTAATCAACTTCCACGCGTACAAAGCCGCGGGCTACACCTAGTTAGTTATATAAAGCTTGTTTAAGTAAAAACAAAGGTAAGCACGTAGAACATGTTTTAATATACTCAATATTTTATATTCAGGGTTATTCTTTTCTATTATCGCCAAAGTGACTCAACTTTGCGTCACCATACTTAAAATAATAACGCAATATTTTGTAGAGTAGTGTTTCTATTTCAGATATTAAAAGGAACTCAAAATAAACTCCCAAAAGGATATCGAAACAAAAAAAACAATATTATATATAACACATTTTATTTATAAAATAGCTTTATTTTTGTAATGTGTTTTAATTACGAAATGTTAGCGTGTTTTATCTTTGCAATCTCTTTCCCAAAATGCGTCACGGTCATTACTTTCCTCGTATCTGTAAATGTAAATATTTCTTGATTACTTTTCTTTTTAGTGGGTAGCAGACGAAATAGCAGAATTATGTAGATTATATTTAAAAAAATTAACTAGCGAATCGTCCCGGCTCTCAGGTTTTCTCGACTTCAATATGCATGTATTATACATATAAACATTCCTCTTAAATCACTCTATCTATTGTTGGAAATTTCATGAAAATCCGTTCAGTGATGCAAAAGATATAAGCAAACAGACAGTGGAAGCGACTTCATTTTATACTATATAAATATGCACTGCTAATAAATAAGGTACCTTAATGCATTTGCATGATAAAGTTTAATCTGGATCAAAAATCATCTGTCCGTGTAAAGAGACTAAAGCGAAAAACAAATAAATATAAATTACGGACATTTAACACAACGCCGTCTAGTCCCAAACTAAGCAGAGCTTTTACTGTGGGTAATAGACAACTGATACTAATACATACCTATTTACTTTTTTTGTGAATAAATAAGTACATATTTTAAATAGAAAATACCTGAACTACGAAACAAAATTGATAATTGTGTTGGTGTGCAAACATAGATTAAGTCTTGATTATCTAAACAGTTTTAAATATTTTAAAATGTTTTTTATATTTATTTATTTATTTATACAGCTTTATTGAACTCCACAAAGAAACAAAAATTTACAGACATAACTACAGGAAAAAACTAAAATGGGTGATAACAATAGGCGGTCTTATCACTCACGGCGATCTCTTCCAGACAACCTTTAAACGGATATTGTGGGATTGGATTTTGGGTAGTCTAAAGTGTATGTAAGTTTAAAATAATCTGATAAATAATCAATAGATAAACTTAATATATGTATATAACAGTATATAACACAAATACATACATACAAATATGATAACATACATATATATGTATAAAATACATATAAATGTCATGAATAATTTATAATATAATACCTAATATATAACATTTGGACATTTAACACACAACGCCATCTAATCCCAAGCCAAGCAGAGCTTGTCTCATGGGTATTAGGCAACTGATATAATACTTATATACTTTTCCCCGCAAATACATACATTTTACACA
The DNA here is from genome assembly GCA_916048165.1 of Spilarctia lutea. Lineage (NCBI taxonomy): Eukaryota > Metazoa > Arthropoda > Insecta > Lepidoptera > Erebidae > Spilarctia > Spilarctia lutea. Next base: position 3,590,289 of record OU696480.1, read on the forward strand.
TAGAAAACAATGAATACACTGCACACCTCTCACCATCAGCAATCAATACCCCCCAGAAGCCTTTACATTGTCAAGTAGTAATCTGTGACTTGCTTCTTAAAAACTTGCAAAGATTGAGCTTGTCTAATTGCCTCAGGCAAGTTGTTCCACAGTCCAACTGCTTGCACCGAGAATGACTTATCAGCAAATTGTGTGGAATGGCTGAGCATTTTCAGTTTCATATTATACACACAGATAATACATTAATACAGACAGATAATACATTAATTTAGTATATTTCAAAACACGTTCTTAATTTTTCATGAAATCGTCTCATTTTATTCATATATTTAACATTTTGGATACTTGTGAAAATATTCAAAATCACCGTACCTATATGCAGAAAAATAACCAAATTTATATTATATTATAATGCGATTTCGATAACGTCACATACGTTACGTAAGGATGTAATCTTTAAGTCTGCATAAATTATAAGAAATATACGTTAAGTGGTGTGCGTAAACCCTAGTTATCTACTTTTTCTATCTATGCCTATTTTAATCAAAGGAACAAAAAATAGTGCAGTACATTTTTGGCATTTGAATGAAAGTTTTAACTTAACAAATATTAGAATTATTCCCAATTTTTAAATTGGGAATAATTCTAATATTTGTTTACTAGAAGTGTTGATCTTTACATATTATTATGATAAGATATGGCACCCATTACAATATAATAATAGTTTATCAACGACCATTTGAATGTTTTTTAAAAGTTTACAAACATACATCTATTAAATACAAATAATAAGCAGAGATATACAGATTTTGTTTTAATTAAGCAAACTAATAAAATAATTTTATACGATTAAAATATTTACATAGGTACGAACATAAAAAAAATCTTGTGCCCAATAATTAAAACTGTACTTACTTTTCACATTGTATGCAATTTGTTCCACTGACAATTCTTGTGACTGTTCCTTTAGGACATTTAACGTCTTCTATAAAGGATTGTCTTTTAAAGCGATTACTTCTTTCAACGACAGATTGACCCACTGCAAATATAAGTAGGACCATAATCGATAAAACTCGTAAAATATTCATGATGAATTAGGAATAATTAGGTCTTTATTTGAGGACAGATCGCAAAGTACTGTTTAGTCCATTCATGTTTGAAACGTATTTATCGTCATTAATATTACTATATATAGATAGGATTCTCTATTTTTTTATAAATTCGTCACCATTTTAGTCATATTAAACTAACTAACTAGGTATATTTATGAATACGTGATGAATGTTGTTAGGTAGGCAGTGTGGTCGATTTATAACCAAAATCAAAAATTGTGTTATAACAACTGCAACTATGGTAAAAAAGAATGACTGACGCATTATATTAGTCTAAAGACTAGACTGGACAAACTATTCAGTTAGGTAGGTTCAACTTCAATAGAGAAGTTAAATTTGCGATTCCAATTTACCGTTCAGAAAACTGCACTGCAACATTTTCTCATTTAAAATACCACAGTGTTTAAAGCAAAATTGTTTGACCCACAGGTGGTGTCAATGATAAAAGAGTCGTCTCATACAACAAACCTCATAAGAAGGCTTAAAGTCATTCAAAGAGTAATGATAGGGCAAGGTACAGAATTTCTCTACATGATCTAATCAGGAATGAGGAGATTCGCAGATAAACCAAGGATATTGATTGATTGATTGGCGGGAGAATCGCCAAATTTAAACAAACAGCAGTTGTCTACTGATAACCTGATTTACTAATCCGAAACAAAACAGAACTGTTAAAGATGTTAAAAATCGATATAACTCACGCGCTTGTCCTGGTACACTTGTTGATCGTGATAAAAATTACCTATCAACAGGAGAATCAATCTGTGAGGCGTTCTCCTCTTTGTTTTAAATCAACTTTTATCAATCACGACACTATCAGTACAGGTAGTCTGCTTTCCTCTTTATCTAGTTCTAAATTTTGTGACTCGGAGCTGATATTTTTCAAAAAAGAAGTAAAACTTGATGTTGAAACTAAACTGCTCGAGAAGCTAGATATGTCTAAAGGAGCAGGACTGGACAATATATCGACTCATTTACTGGCACCATATATTACCCTCCCAATCTCACTACTTTTTGTTAAATCATTATCTGCAGGTACAGTGACGACACTATGGCATGGCATCGGCTTTTGTAACGCCCGCGTAAAAGAGGGTTCAAACACTGAGATTGCGAACTATAGACCAATCTCTAAGCTGTGTATCATAGCCAAAGTATTTGAGAGAATTGTCTATAATCAACTATACTCTGCAATCTCAAATTCATTGAGCCCTTTTCAGCATGGCTTCCTAAAAGGCCGGTCTACATCCACCTACCTGGTTTTATTAAATGAATTTATTACCGAACCCATGAATAATGGCAGGCAGGTCGTTGTAGTTTGCACAGATTATAGTAAAACTTTCGATCGAATAGACCATTACATCTTAATTGGGAAGTTATTCATGTTAAGATTTCGTGGGTATCTTCTAAGATGGTTCTCCTTTTACATTGAAAATAGATCTCAGGCTGTAGCGATGAAAAACTATAGATCTGATTGGGTGTCGGCATCCAGTGGCGTACCCCAAGGTTCCCTGCTCGGGCCCCTCTGGTTTGTGATCTATATGAATATGCATTCAATCAATAAAGTTATTTATTATTATTTTTTAAAAAGACAACTTCTGCATTAAGAATATACATCCTGTGTCACGGGGGACTTTACAAACATACATATAACGGACACAAAGAACACCCAGACTCAAAACAATATTTTGTGGATCACACAAAGTGATGTTCCACGTGGGATTTGAACCCAAGGCACTTGGCGCAGTAGCAAGCGGCGTGGTGACCGCTTAAACCACTAGGCCAACCGTGCAGTTATTATGCTTAGCAGAATATATGAAATATTGAAAAATATTTTCAACAGAACATATGTTGGCACTTCAGACGATTTGAATGGGCTATAAGAGTATCATCATGCCATATAAATAAAATTGATCTCAACCCTGCTAAATGTTCATTTGTAACATACAATAGGAAACATAACGTCTTGAACACCTCTCACACCCTAAAGTATAAGGGGGTCAAACTCTTCAAAGAAATAGTACCATCTGAGGTATTCTAAAATGTCTGTGGCGTAAATTTACCACAACACTTCAGCAACAGTCGGGGCGCGAGTGCATTTATTTATAACTGAGATCGCAGCGGAAGTCAACTCAATCAAAAAATTGACATTGACGTTTTGATGCGGCGAATCTTCTTTCACGCCTTGTTCAATCGTAGCAAGAGTAGTGCGGGAAAAGGATAGGGATAAGATGATTCGATCATCAGTCTTAAGTTGGCGATAGTTGAATAATAGACAAATATGGTGCAACCAAATACTAATATCAGCATTTATTTCTACTCCTAAAGGGTTAAAATAAGGGTCAAAAGTCTTTTTTAATCTATTGCTATTGAATAAAATCAAATAGATACTTTTAAAATCACGAATATATTATTCTTACACATTTATACAATTTTTAATTAAATGTAATCAACTTCCACGCGTAGAAAGCCGCGGGCTACACCTAGGTAGTCATATTATAAAGCTTGTTTAAGTAAAAACAGAGGTGAGCACGAAGAACATGTTTTAAAATACTCAATATTTTAGAATCAGGGTTATTCTTTTCTATTTTTGCCAAAGTGACTACTTTGCGTCACCATACTTAAAACAATAAATAATATTTTGTAGAGTAGTGTTTCTATTTTAGAAATTAAAAGCTTCTTTAGGAACATAAAATATGTTCCCAAAAGGATATCGAAACAAAAAACAGTTTTATATATTACACATTTTATTTATAAAATAGCTTTATTTTTGTAATGTGTTTTATTTATCTTTGCAGTCTCTTTCCCAAAATGCGTCACGGTCATTACTTTCCTCGTATCTGTAAATGTAAATATTTCTTGATTAATTTTCTTTTTATTGGGTAGCAGACGAAATAGCAGAATTATGTAGATTATATTTAAAAAAAAAATAACTAGCGAATCGGCTCGGCTCTCAACTTTTCTCTACTTCAATATGCAAATAAACTTTTCTCTTGAATCACTCTATCTATTGCTAGAAATTTTATCAAAATCCGTTCAGTGATGCAAAAGATATAAGCAAACAGACAGTGGAAGTGGACTTCCTATTATATACTATGTAAATATGCACTGCTAATAAATAAGGTACCTTAATGCATTTGCATGATATAGTTTAATCCGGATCAAAAATCATCTGTCCGTGTAAAGAGACTAAAGCGAAAATTAATAAATATAAATTACGGACATTTAACACAACGCCGTCTAGTCCCAAACTAAGCAGAGCTTTTACTGTGGGTAATAGACAACCGATACTAATACAACGGACGGATCATCAATTAATACGTGACTACCGATGGCTGGACAGTTGCTAGTTTAGAGCAGTACAAGGCATTTAAATGAAACTTAAAAATTGGAAATAATTCTAATATTTGTTTATTAGAAGTGTTGATCTTTACATATTATTATGATAAGATATGGCACCCCTTACAATATAATAATAGTTTATCAACGACCAATTGAATGTTTTTAAAAAGTTAACAAACATACATATAATAAATACCAATAATAAGCAGAGATCTACAGATTTTGTTTTAATTAAGCAAACTAATAAAATAATTTTATACGATTAAAATATTTCTTCTGCCCAATAATTAAAACTGTGTGTGAACTTACTTTTCACATTCTATGCATTATTTAGATCTACTGAGAAATCTTGTGACTGTTCCTTTAGGACATTTATCGTCTTCTATAATAGATTGTCTTTTAAAGCGATTACTACTTTCAACGACAGATTGACCCACTGCAAATATAAGTAGGATCACAATCGATAAAACTCGTAAAATATTCATGATGAATTAGGAATAATTAGGTCTTTATTTGACGACAGATCGCAAAGTACTGTAAGTCCATTAATGTTTTAAACGTATTTATCGTCATTAATATTACTATATATAGACAGGATTCTCTTTTCTTTTTAAATTCGTCACCATTTTAGTCATATTAAATAAACTAACTAGGTATCCTATCTATCCGTAACTAGATCCTGTTATGAATACGTAATGAATGTGGTTACGTAGGCAGTGTGGTCGATTTTTCACCAAAATTAATAATTGTATAATAACAATTGTAACCATGGTAAAAAAGAATGACTGACGCATTATATTAGTCTAAAGATTATACTAGACAAATCATTCAGTTAGGTAGGTTCAACTTCAAAAAAGAAGTTAAATTTGCGATTCCAATTTACCGTTCAGAACACTGCACTGCAACATTTTCTCATTTAAAATATCACAGTGTTTCAAGCAGAAGTGTTTGACCTACAGGTGGTGTCAATGATAAAAGAGTCGTCTCATACAACAAACCTCATAAGAAAGCTTAAAGTCATCCAAAGAGTAATGATAGGGCAAGGTTCAGAATTTCTCTACATGATCTAGTCAGGAACGAGGAGATCCGCAGATAAACCAAGGGTATTGATATTGGCGGGAGAATAGCCAAATTAAGGTAACTGAGCTTGGAAAAAAGCTTTTGTGAAAGTGGTGATCGCATGCCGAAAATGAAATTCGTAGGAAATAGTTGTACAGGATCTTTTCAAGGGCAATAAGTCAAGGTGGAGTAAAGTTTCGGTAGTAAGGTGGATGTCGCAATAGATACGAGTATCTCCCGTAATCGTTTGACCAAATTTTAGAGAGCTGTGGTGAACGACAATGGCACTAGTCCACCAAGAAGCTAAGCCAAGAGTCAACTTAAAGTGGTTTGCGATTGATCCGCTTCGACAGTTGGCGAGGCGGGGCTTGTTATGAAAGCCTAAATTTCTAGAACAAAAAATTTGGATCAAAAAAGGTTCCCTATTTCCTTTAGTGACATTAACGTCTTATACATCGCTAACCTCTCAAGCTGTTTCTGCATCACTGGTGACTTCAAGAACTCTTGCTCGTAAATACAACGACCTTTTATGTTTTACATCGTGGGAAATACGCGACGCCAAAGTAAAATATAATGACTGTTCTCGAAACTTAAATACACCAGTTAAATGAATTTATAACTTAGAATTTAAAAATTCTTAACCAACGAGGATAAATTTAGTCTGTCCATAAATACTGTTACAATTAAAAATACAGAAAATTTTACCTTTGAATTTTAAATCAGTTACTTTTGTATGACTGTTCATTGTGTTTTCTTATTTTCGCGGCAATATATTGTAAAACATTTTGTGGTGTGGGATGATAAAGAGAACTGAATCGCTGTGATTGCATTACAGAAAGTAAGTGTCGATCCAAATACATTTTTTTGAAGCCGCCTTACGCTTGGTATTAGTATTTTTTTTTGTGTACTGAACTATTAATAGGTAAAAAAAAAACCTCGTCTGGTAATGACAGAGATAGATCTGGTCATCCACGTAGTGGTCGTAAGAAAAAGGCAATCAAAGCAGAAAGGGAAAGAATTCGAAGAAATCTTGTACGAAAGCAAAAGATTTATCTCAGGAGATGAAGATAGCAACTAGAACCGTGCCGCGATTTAAAATAAATACTTAGGACTTGCAGTCTGTAAGAGATGCACTGGTCATTTATTAATTGATAATTTAATAAAGAATAGGGTGGTAAAATCAAAACAACTACTTAAGCGGTACGCAAAGGCAAATCACAGAAATATTTTGTTAATGGATGAGATTTTTTTTCACAATTGAGAAACTCATTTTAACCGAAAAAATACCGTATTAACACTGAAAGCTCTAAAGAAGCTTCCTAATTAGTCAACAGAGTACAATGTGGGCATTATACGACTTGAGCGATGGTTTTGGTGGTGTGTATGCTATGAATGAGTGACTGAGCCATATTTTTGTGAAAAAGGTATCAAAGCATCGGCACAAGTGTATCAAGATACCATTCTTGAGAAGGTAGTAATTGGTAGTGAAGAATTTTCCGACAGGAAGACATTGGTACATAATACAGTATTGAAACATTAACTTAAAGCACAGTTAAGTATTAAACATAACAGGAGGCAATACATGTGACTATAAGGTTAATATTGTAACATGTAAAATTTCTATACATTCTCACTAGACATATTACAAATACAGTACAAGCACTTACAGAAAATACAGATACAGATTGCAGGTAACATAAATACGAATACCTAGTTATCAAAAGAGTTATTATGCTAATATAATGCTAAAATTACTCAATTTGTAAATACTATAATATAAATGAATCACAATGAATCACTTTGTAGAACAACAATAAGGAAGTTCCGAAGCATATTAACGTTATTGGGGATTTTTTACAGCGTAAATTACCCTAATACTAATCAAAATTACTTTTACCATTTTTGCTATAGCTTTGGACAATTTCTCATTATGTTTCTGTTGATGCGAGAATCTGAAATGATGTTGTAGGTAGGTAGCCTAACCAAAACATAGGTGTTTCGCGTCGAATCTTTTTTATAATCACTTCTATCTACGAATTTGTCGAAGAGAATGGAAAATAATATCATACTCCTACCGTAAATATATTTAGGAGACGCATAAAAAGATGACTAAAATGATACAGATCATTGTAAAGTTTTTGAAATCGTATACGTAGCTTTAGATTTTAATGTATTCTTTCTTACCTAAAATTAAATGTGGTTCAATGTGTCATACCGTAAGTACCATTCGTGAGACTAGCAGTAAAAGTAGAGAGTACGATCATGATGAAAAATGTATTCCTAATAAAACCATAATGAGCACAAATCTTTATGATAAGGACATTTCTTATACGAACTCCGTAAATAATTGAGTAATTCTATTTATTTTTTTAAGTTAGCATTGACATTCAACGTGGCAATGCTGCAGGTTTTTTGATAATGCTACAAGTAGGTTTATTTTTTTGTTTTGTTTTTTTGTAAATGCCATACTAATACAAGTAGGACATTGCTATTACGATCTACTCTACTGACTAGATTAGAAATTTGGACTCTTATTGTGTGTTCTTATAATGCACTGCACTGTAGTGTATTATAATGGTAGTATTTTGTTCATTTCGCACTGTTACTTAACTAACTCAAAGGGATTTATCTTTTTTAGTCTCCTTGTAATGTCCGTATTGTCAAGAAATTGGAGAGTTTTGATCTACGTCGTACTTCGATGTATTGTCTGCGATGAATTCTACTTTAAGGTCCCGATGGAGGTCGTTCATTTGAATATACCACGGTGCATTCACAATACCCCTGTGTACTTTATTTTTAAAACGTTGTATCATCAGTGTATTGGATTGTTTGGTACTTCCCCATAACTGGACACCATAAGTCCATAAGGAAAGATTAGTAGTAGACACCTACGGGATGGAGTTCTCAAGAACTCTACACTACATCCCCAGCAACATGCAATATGCAAATAGAAAAGGTAGATCAACAGAGTCGGCCCTTCATATATTGAGTAGGTATTTGCGTACAAACAGTCAACAATGGTGGCCTTCATAGACATAGAAGGCGGTTTTGATAAAACTATACACAACAGCATAACTGCGCCCTTCGAAAATTCAAGACCGAATCTGTCATCACAGACGGTTCAGATAGCCATTAATACTAGTATGAGAGCGAGGGTAGTTAGAGGATGCCCACAAGGTGGGGTCCTATCACCGCTTGTATGGAACATGGTAGTAGACAGCTATAAAAAGAGACTAAATGATCTACTACACTACTATCGGTTATGCGGATGACCTAACAATTCTGATAAGCGGGAGCGTGGAAAATGTGCTATGTGGGGTCATGCGATCGGCTTTTCAGATTGTAGAAGAATGGTGTGACAAACAGTAGTTGTCAGTAAATCCGAAAAAAAACAGAACTCATCCTCTCCACCAACAGAAGGAAGTTCCAAGAACTACAACTACCAAAATTATTCAACACTAATCTCTCCCTGTCAACTCAAGCAAAATATCTGGCGTTATTCTTGACAACAAATACAACTGGGCGAGTATTTCCTATTTAGATAAATGCTTAATAACAGCCTGGAATTTGGAAGTTGGGGTCTTATCCCTTATGATTCGGCGAGAACGGTCTCTGATGTCTCCCAGGTAGTGTTGGATAGCCGACCATTGGATTTTGAGAGTAAGGGAAGAGAGAGTTCACCTCTGTTTGCTTACTCACGTGCTTGTGTATATCCGTTGGGACTGGTCTACAGTTTATTTTTTGTAAATTATGCTTGTAATATTATATTTATTTGTGGTATTTTTGTTGTGTTCATAAATCTGTAAGAGGCAAACATGACTAATTGTTAAGTAGTGGAAAATCACCAATTTATTTAAAGCAAATTCGCATATTGTGGAAATGGTTATGTTTTCCTGCTAAGATTTCTTGTTATGAAAATCCATACTTATTGATTCGAAATTTATTGGTAGCCTCCGGTTCGTCTAGAAACATGACCAGTCTAAGTTACTCTAGTTCACTGTCGCATAACTTCTGCAAGTGCAAGCAATATAAATTGCAAGTGTGACAGGTATTGTCAATTGATTTCATCATTCTAAGCAGACATCTTGAAGATGTTTTCAAATGCATTGGTAAACAGTTTCGGGAATACAAACTCTGCATACCTTATCCTTCTTTGTAATTGGAATCAATTTTATGTTCTTTTAAGTAGGTAGTTAACTTTTTCTTTTTAGACCAGTGAAAAAAAAGATTTGGCAGAAAGACTGCTGCTGCACTTTTAGGGGCTCCAAATATCCGTAATGATTGCTTAAGATATTGGTACAACCGAGGCCGAATGCTTAATTTACTATTTTAGGTCGGCGGTGTCTCAATATATTTAGAATGGACTCCCACCATAAGTCGTACTGGTAAGACCATCAAATTTTACAATTATTAATAATTTTTTTTGACTTGCCTAGCTTGAGGTCTCGGGTTCAAATCCTGGGTGTTTTCTATGTATAATATGTATGTATTTACAAAAAAAGTAGATTTGTCTTTAAATCAGTTGTCCCATAACACAAGCTCTGCTTAGCTTGGGACTAGATGGCGTTGTGTGTTAGATTTCCAGAATATTTATTTATTTATGGTTTAAATAGCCTCTAGTCTAATTATTCTATCCATCCTAAGATTCAAATAGAAGAAATAAAAACGATCGTTTATAAAAGTTTATAACATTACCATATTTTTATTTTATTTATGTGTATGAATTCTTATACTATTTCTGTGGTGTACTTCAATGAATACAATTTTATTTTGCATTGTGACACACATAAATGTGTCATGTGACCTCATATTAAATAATTAAAATTTTAAATTGACGGGACTTGATAGAACTTCTTAAAATATATTCTAAAATTAAACTCACTTGTACTTATTCTTACGTACTCATGCACTTGTACTTGATGGAATAAGTTCAAGTGATTTAATTCTAGAATGTAGTACATCAGACACCTAATTATATAGCAGTGGTTCATTTGTTTGTCGTTTTTGTTTGTTGTCCCGAGTCTGGATGTTCTTTGTATCCGTTTCATGTATGTTTGTAAAGTCCCCCACGACACAGGATGTTTATTCCTAATGTGGGAGGCGTCTTATTAAAAAAAAAAATATTAAAGAGTAGCACATAATGTATTGAACATATTATGATAATTTAACATACAACTTTAAAAGCTTTACTTCCTTAAGGTGTTTCCATTATTAAGAAGGTCATTCTTGAGGTAAGTGTGTGACCAAAGTTTTTCCTTGTGTGAACTCTAATATTGATCACAGAATATCATCCACAAGTGATCGCGACCCTCATAGTCTTCGTAGCTGTAACATAGAAAGTTATATTAAAGTTCAAAGTATATGATCAGGTATGAATGTATTGACTTAAATCTAAATGCCTTTTTTATTCAATATTATCCCGTACTAACGATATTTTTATGAGACGGGTGGACGGACGGACATGAAGAAACTATAACGGTTCCGATACGTGTATAAAATGTAAATAATGGGACAAACTTATAACTACTCGTAATTATAAACCGAAGAAGTAACAACTTTTTTAAGCATGGAAACCCCTTTAGGCGATCACTGTATCGAGATTTAAACATTTCAAACGAGATTTAAACGGCTCAGGATAACAATTTTTGGTTCATGTTTGTGAATACAAAAGGTGTAATTCTATGTGGGTGTGAAAGCAAGTCGTATACTGCAAATTTGAAGGCAGCCACCGATAGTGAATTGATCGAATGGACTGCAACGTTCGCCGTCAAAGAAAGAGACTTGGCCACATACGTCTTGTCCTGGGATAGGTACTGCTGGAGCACTTAGCTTAACGACGCGTCTTGTAACCAAGTCACGTGTTTCACTTAAAATAGTTTATGTCCTAGGCCCCGAGGATCACTTGCTGACTTCACGGTCATACACTAAATATTGAGAAAGTTTCTCATTCTCGTCGATCGCACATTCTCGTGCGCTGGTGAAATCTTATATAAACACGCGCGCTGATAGAAGGCCAGTAATCGGACGAGACGTATGAGCGCAATCATTATGCCCTGCCATTGGTTTAAGCGTCCACTCAGGAAGCGGAACACCTAAATGCCATCAGTCCATTCGATTTTAGATGTCTAGATATGAGTTACATTAGAAATGGAACACGATGCAATTAAATTATGAATACGAATCTAATGGTTACGAAGCAGTAAGGATCGAACGCCACTTATCTGCCGCTTATGACCCTACGATAAAAATAAAAAAAAAACAAAATTTAGGTACTAACCTCTCACACAGTATGCAGTGCTTTTTTTCACCTACTGTTATCCGTACATAGTTAATTGGACAATGTGGGTCTTTCATGTTAAATTCTCTTCTCATTCTAAGATTAGCCTCTCCATTAGGAAGGCATAATGATAGAAGAAAAAGAACCAAAATAGGAAACAAGAATAATTTCATGTTGATGTTGTTACTTGCCGCTCGCTTATTACAGAATGAACCGTTTAGTCAACTCTTTGCCTTTATAACTTCTGTATAGGATACTAAGCCATTTTAATTTTTATATTGACGTTGAGAACAGTCTATCTACGTAATAGTGACTCAACATGCGCAATGAATCTTACGTCCTGTTAGATACATTTAAAATATGACGCGAGTGTTAATCATTTGGCTTTATTCATATACTCGTATGATCATACTGCATTCGCAATGAGTATTGTGAATACTCTAGGATTCTGCTCATGTTTTCCATCAAGCAGAGTTCAGTCACTTTGACAGGCTCCTAATTATAAAAATACTTATATAATTAATTACCAGAAATTCTACTCTTTAAAAACAATCATAACCTTCGATCCTCAAACCTTCATTATTTCTTTCGGCGGGTCCTCATTCTTTATTTAATCTATTTTCCTGTGGAATGTGCTTTATAATATCGTAATTTCTCGGAGTACGCTACAAATTATACATTTTTAAGGTCAAATCAAATCGTTTGTATATTGTTTATGTCATTTATATACTTAGTTACTTACTTTTCAACGGCTTAACCGAAAAGGTGGCTTATTCCCTGCTAAATCTTCTAACCTGAGTCATGAAGTCGGCCTGTCTACTTTATGAACATAATTTTTAAATAAATTGGCTAAATTAGACTTTATTAAGTGAGACATGTTACATAACATTTTGACTGCCTCGGTAGCGTATGCGACTGCTAAGCTTGAGGTCTCGGGTTCGATTCCCGGGTCGGACCAAATGTTTGTATGATCTGCAAACATTTGTTTCGGAGTTTGGGTGTTTTCTATGTATAATAAGTATGTATTTATAAAAAAAAGTATATAAGTATTTATATCAGTTGTCTAGTACCTATAACACAAGCTCTGCTTAGCTTGGGACTAGATGGCGTTGTGTGTTAGATGTCCGAAATATTTATTTATGGTTTATATAGGCTCTAGTCTATTCATTCTATCCATCCTAAGATTGTTTGGACAAAAAAATTAAGAAATAAAAACGATCGTTAAAAGTTGATAACATTACCATATTTTTATTTTATTTAAGTGTATGAATTTTATATATCTGTGGTGTACTCCAAAGAATACAATTTTATTTTGCATTGTGATACACATTTATACCTCATATTAAATAATTTAAATTTTCAATTGACGGAACTTGATAGAACTTATTAAAATATATTCTAAAATTAAACTCACTTAAACTTATTCTTACGTACTCACGTACTTGTACTTAATGGAATAAGTTCAAGTGATTTAATTCTAGAATGTTAGTACATCAGATACCTAATTATATATCAGTGGTTCATTTTTATAAAAGAGTAGCACATAATGTTTTGAACATTGATTATTTAACAAACAACTTTAAAAGCTTTACTTCCTTAAGTTGTTTACATTATTAAGAAGGTCATTCTTGAGGTAAGTCTATGACCAAAGTTTTTCCTTGTGTGAACTCTACTAGTGATCACAGAATCTCATCCAGAAGTGATCGCGACCCGCATATTCTTCGTAGCTGTAACATAAAAGTTCAAAGTATAAGGTCAGGTATGAATGTATTGACTTAAATCTAAATGCCTTTTTTATTAAATACTAGCTGACCCCCGCAACCTCGTTTGCGGCTTATAAAGCCCGTAGCATGAAAATTTTCACAAAATAAGTAACTTTTCTAGTTGATTTTTACACCTTGTGTCCGAAAAACCCAAATATCTTACGGAATCCTATTTTTTCCAAAATAAAATATAGCCTGTGTTACTCGTGGATAATGTAGCTTTCGAATGGTGAAAGAATTTTTAAAATCGGTCCAAAGTTTTTGAGTTTATTCGTTACATACAAAAATACAAATCTTTCCTCTTTATAATATTAGTGTAGATTATCCCGTACTAACGATATTTACATGAGACGGGTGGACGGACGGACATGAAGAAACTATAACGGTTCTGAGATGTGTATAAAATGTAAATAATGGGACAAACTTATAACTACTCGTAAGTATAAACCGAAGAGAATAACAACTTTTTTTAAGCATGGAAACCGCTTTAGGCGATCACTGTATCGAGATTTAAACACCCAGGCTCAGGATAACAATTTTTGGTTTATGTTTGTGAATACAAAAAGTGTAATTCTATGTGGGTGTGAAAGCAAGTCGTATCCTGCAAATTTGGGGGCAGCACCAGTAGTGTATTGATCGAATGGACTGTAACGTTCAGAAAGTCCGCCGTTAAAGAAATAAACTTGGCCATTTACGTCTTGTCCTGGGATAGATACTGCAGGAGCACCTAGCTTGAAGAGCTCCCACGACGCGTCTTGTGACCAATTCACGTGTTTCACTTCGAATAGTTTATGCCCTAGGCCTCGAGGATCACTTGAAGTTGCTGACTTCGCGGTCATACACAAAATATTGAGAAAGTTTCTCATTCTCGTCGATCGTACATTCTCGTGCTCTGGCGAAGTCTTATATAAACGCGTTAATACATCCGATGCGAGGAACATGGCCAATGAAGGCCAGTGAGCGGACGAGACGTATGAGCGCAATAATTACGCTCTGCCATTGGTTTAAGCGTCCACTCAGGAAGCGGAACACCTAAATGCCGTCAGTCCATTCGATTTTCGATGTCTAGGTATGAGTTATATTAGAAATGGAACACAATTAAATTATGAATATGAACTTAATAGTTCCGTAGCAGTGGGATCGAACGCCACTTATCTGCCGCTTATGACCCTACGTTAAAAATAAAAAAAAAAAACAAAATTTAGGTACTTACCTCTCACACGGTATGCAGTGCTTTTCTTTATCTACTATCCTCCGTACATAGTTAATTGGACAATGTGGGTCTTTAATGGTAGTTTTTCTTCTCATTCTAAGATTAGCCTCACCATTAGGAAGGCATAATGATAGAAGAAACAGAACCAAAATAGGAAACAAGAATGATTTCATGTTGATGTTGTTACTTGACGCTAGCTTATTACAGAATGGACCGTTTAGTCAACTATTTTCCTTTATAACTTCTGTACAGGATACTAAGCCATTTTAATTTTTAAATTGACGTTGAGAACAGCCTATCTACGTAATAGTGACTCAACATGCGCAATGAATTCTAGAGTAGAGAGAGTTTATTGACGTACTGTTAGATACATTTAAAACATGACGCGAGTGTTTATCATTTAGCATTATTCATATATATTTTTGAGATTACCCAATAGTTTCAATACTAGCTGTTTCAGCCATGTTGAGAAGTATTATTGTTTAAGACATCTATTTAGAAATAACGTAAAGGGAAGCTGGATAGATTAATTCAATATTTCATAGAGTTCCAAATTCCTGCAAGCTCTATAACAAAATTATCATTTTTCATTCTTACGTCAGATGGTTGCATTCATAATCATCAAATTAACATAATTATTAAATTCGAACCCGAAGGCTCAAGTATAGAAAAGCATTGAATTTTGACTGCCTCGGTAGTAAATGGGACGGCTGTGCTGTGCTTGCTGTTGAGGTCTAGGGTTCAATTCCCGGTTTGGAACAAATGTTTGTATGATATGCAAATGTTTGTTTCGGAGTTCGAGTGTTTTCTATGTACTCGTATACTATTCTGAGTATAATTTAGAGTCATTAAAACAATCCATCGGATTGGCATTGAAAAATTTTCCCGTAGAAAGAGTGTGTGCTGCTATTGATAACTGGTCTCACGTTTAATGTAATATATTACAGCCAATAAACTAGACTTGTATGAACTAAACTAATACACTGCATTAGTAATAAATGTTGCGTACAATATATATACAGGGTGTCTCAAAAGAAATTTTATATTTGTTTAGCTTACTGCGTGAACGCTGCGTACTTGAGGGGTGCGGGGGTTATGTCAATTGGTAGCTTGGCTCTTGGGGATTCAGTCGCTATGGAGCGTTTCTCGGGAGCAGACCGCGCGTTGTGCGTGCGAGAGTTTTACAAGAACGGTGATTCGACAACTGTCGCGCGTAGAAAATTCTGCAGTATTCGAGGTTTTCGCCACTTAAATGATGCGCCAAGCCTTCCTCTCATTCGACATTGGGTTAAAAAGTTTGAAGAGACTGGATCAACGCTGGATAAATCAAAATCCGGGCGACCTAGGTCAACAAGAACGGTAGAAAACGTGGAGAGTGTTAATCAATCTGTACGTAACGACCCGAGCCTTTCAATTCGGAAGCGCGCGAGTGCTTTAATTGTGCATAGATCATCATTACATCGCATTATGCACAAAGATCTAAAGCTGCACCCCTACAAAATTCAATTGGTGCAAGAATTAAAGCCCCAAGATGCCGGTCAGAGGCTTAATTTCGTAAATCAGATGATTGAGCGATTTTCAACGTTTACCAACATTTTGTTTTCGGATGAAGCTCATTTTCATCTTAATGGCCACGTAAATAAGCAAAACTGCCGCTACTGGAGTTCAGCCAATCCGAAACGCAAACATCAGAAACCCCTACACTCGCCTAAAGTGACCGTATGGGCTGCCATGTCGGCGCGAGGAATTATCGGCCCTTACTTTTTTGAAGACGAAATGGGGCGTACAGTTACAGTGAATTCAGAGCGTTATGTGGAGATGTTAGACAACTTCTTGGTACCTGAACTGCAAAACTTTCCTGGCTATAACCAAAGAACATGGTTTCAACAGGACGGAGCAACTTCACACACGTCCAATATATCTCTGCCACGTGTTCGTGAAATTTTCTCAGGAAAATTGATCTCCCGGAGAGGTGACATAAATTGGCCTCCACGTAGCCCAGATTTAACCCCTATGGACTTTTTCCTATGGGGTTATCTTAAATCTAAAGTTTACGCCAATAAACCAACTTCACTGGCGCATTTGAAAGAAAAATATTCGTCACGAAATGGCAGCCATCCCTCACTCCACCTGTCGAGCAGTCATAAGTAATTTTACTGTTCGATTAAATGAGTGCCAACAACGTGAGGGTTTACATTTAGACGATATTATTTTTAAGAAATGAATTCCCAAAAAGTGTATTTTAACAATAAATAAACATTTTTTCTATATACCGCTTCCTTTTTTTTTAATCAATCCACTAAATATGAAATTTCTTTTGAGACACCTTGTATTATACCGTATAATTATACCGTGGGAGAGCTATGCTTCAGCATGAATGGGTCGGCTCGACCGGAGTGATACCACAGCCTCACAGAAAACCGGTGTGAAATAGCGTTTGCGCTGTGTTTCACCGAGTGAGTGAGGATACCGGAGGCCCATACCCCAACCCCTCCCCCATCCCCTTTCCCATCCCCCAAAGGTCGGCAACGCACTTGTAACGCCTTTGGTGTTGCGGGTGTCCATGGGCGGCGGTAATTGCTTACCATCAGGTGATACGTCTGCTTGTTTGCCCACTATTCAATAAAAAAAAAAAAAATATAACAGTTGTTTTTCTTTGTAACATTTTTTATAGTAGGACTAAGTAATATTGTAGTTCTTTACAAAAAAAAGTATATATCTATGTATTATGTCAAGTTCGGCTTAGTTTGGGATTAGATGGCGTTGGGTGTTAGATGCCCGAAATATTATTATTATTATCTCAATAGGCCGTTTTAGTGTTGATCGCCAAACTGCATCGTTACATTAACTGCATTCGCAATGAGTATTGTGAATACTCTTGGATTCTGCTCATGTTTTCCATTAAGCAGGGCACATTAGGAATAAACATCCTGTGTCGTGGGGGACTTTACAAACATACATGAAACGGACACAAAGAACATCCAGACTCGGGACAACAATTTCTGGATCACACAAAGTGTTGTAGGTACCGCGTGGGATTTGAACCCACGACACTTGGCGCAGTAGCAAGCGGCATGGCGAACGCTGACACCACTTGGCCAACCGTGCAGTATAAATACTTATATAATTATTTACCAGAAGTACTCTTTAAAAACAATCATAACCTTCGATCCTCAAACCTTCATTATTTCTTTCGTCGGCTCCTCAATCTTTATTCAATCTATTTTCCTGTGGAATGTGCGTTGTTATATCGTAATCTCTCAGAATACGCAACAAATTATAGATTTTTAAGGTCAAATTAAATCGTTTGTATGTTGTTTGTCATTTATATACTTATATTACTTTTTAACTGCTTAACCGAAAAGGTAGCTCATTCCCTGCAAAATCTTCCAACCTGATTCATTAAGTCCGCCTGTCTACTTTATGAACATATTTTTTAAATAGATTAGCTAAATCAGACTTTATTAAATGAGAAATGTTACATTACATTTTGACTGCCTCGGTGGAGTAGTGGTAGCGTATGCGACTGCTAAGCTTGAGGTGTCGGGTTCGATTCACGGGTCGGATAAAATGTTTGTATGATCTGCAAACATTTGTTTCGGAGTTTGGGTGTTTTCTATGTATAATAAGTATGTATTTATAAAAAAAAAGTATATAAGTATTTAGTTAGTTGTCTAGTACCCATAACACAAGCTCTGCTTAGCTTGGGACTACACTTACTTAATCTTAAAGTACGTCAACGCAATCTTTTGTTAAGTAGAATTTCTAGGTTAGATATTAAAAGTTTGTTTAGGAACACATAAAATCTTACAAAGGGAAATAAAAAACCAAATATTTTACATTACATTGTTTATTCTTAAACAATTTTTTTTTTTGGTATCTTATTTTTATTACGAAATGTTATCGTTAGCGTTTTATATCACTGCAGTATTGCAAAAATATGCAAAAATCATTTGTTCCACTAAAATTATTAAAAATAAAGATGAATTGAGTATACTACTTAATATGGATCAAAATATATTTGCTCTATAGACACATCTAAGTATCGCATATGTTATCTCTACTTTAAATGACCCTAGGGGCAATGAACAGGGTTATCGATCGTCTTAGTAGAAGCAGACTCCAGATACCATAATAATGTTTATGAACACTATCTAACAAACAAAGTGTAACGGATTAAGATGTCTATATGGTGAAAGGTTAAGACAACGGATTGTCATCACATGTATTCATCCCATGGGTGTCAAGAATCAAGACAACTGCACTGCAAAGAGAAAGAATATTAAGACTCACTATTTATAGAAGACTGGCGGACGGACGACCTGGTTAAGATCGCAGGGACTCGTTGGATGCAGGCCGCTAACGATCGGTCAATATGGAGGTCATTGGGGGAGGCCTACGTTCAGCAGTGGACTTCTTGCGGCTGATATGATGATTTATAGTAATGTGGGAGTAAATAGTGTCATTAACAGTCTTTAACAGTCCTCTCCCTTAGAAAGGAGATTATGGCCTACCACGTTGACTAGACGGATTGGTATAGGGTTTGTTTAAAAATTTATTTTTCTTTGCAGTGATTTTGTCTTGCGTAATTTTCTGTATTAGTCGCCTCTTACAACACTCATGGGGTAAGTAGAGGTAGTGACACTGCATTCTTAATGCGTACACGGCAATATTGTCATTAAATACAAGATAAACATATTACTTACGAATCACACGATACACAATTCTTCACAAAATCAACGTATATTTTTACATAACCAACGGCACAATTGGGATTTTTTATAATAAAATTTGTAAATTTACTTTCAGACTGATCAATTGTAAAAGTAAACATGACTACGATCAATATAATATATATGGATTTCATCTTAGAACGTGTTAACTAGGTGCTAGTTCACAGAGCAATGCATATTTTAATGTAATTGAAACGGTTTTTATCTTGAGTGTCGTGCAGTTTATAATGTAGTTAGATACATTTCTCTTTTCCTCTTAAAGTTTATTTTAATGAGCTGCATGAGTCAATGTTCGCATTTGATGCGTTTATTACCCTTGGGGTAAGTGACTGTAACTTGTGAATCTAAGTTATCTACTTTGATTTGTTGAATTCCCACCAAATTCAACCAATTAAAGTTTGTGTTATTAACATGATCATTCCTTATACTAGCTTTAGGATCAGACTGGTATGGGTGAGTTGTGTGAGGGTATCATTATTATGTTCTACCTTTAAAACAATAACCGCAGGTAATACCGCGGGGCACAGTTAATCCAAACACACGAAGGGCGTTAGTGGGACTCCCAACGAATCGGTCTACCCACTAAACCCCGTGGCGGCCTACCTCGGCAGTCGGGAGGAGCTCCACGCATCAGTGACTTCTAGTAAAGTTCAAAGACTTAAAGTTGTTTTAAATCCTAATTCTTCAATAATTTCCGCCCCATATGAGGTCATTTAGAAACAACTACCTTATTTTCGGGGGTGTTGACTACAAATTCGGGTGTTTCACCTCGAGCAGTGAATGTAATGGTTTAGGTGGCGGAGTCAATAACGGTAATTTCACTTTGCCATCAAGGCAGCACAGTCCTGGCGTTTCTCCGGCAAACTTCAATGCGACACGATTCACGCAAGAAACTTATATTAGCCAAAGCCAACGAAAGCATGCACTATAATCAGCACTGCAACCGTATCGAAACGCAGCTCGATATAAATCAATACTTGAAGAAATAGTTCTTGTGCTGCGAAAAATCTCTTATTGTTGATGTGTTTTTGTTTTATGCTTGGCCCTGTCAAAATCTAAGTCAATCAAATTGTGGTTAATTTATACGCGGTAGAAGTAGAAGCGATAGGTATACCAGCTAAATCTCTCTATAACCTTCTGAAAGACCTTGGCCTGTCGAGATCTGCAGTAAGTTTTATTTTAGAACGAGTATCCAAGGCTGCACTAACAGGTTCCTACCAAATTTGGCTACGTAGGGCGGGAAACTCGAGCAGTGAAAGTGAGCGTTGATGCGCATCTCAAAGGAGGTTTCAACCTACACCTAGGTCGCAAGTCCTGGGAACATCTTAGAGTTTCTCCCTCTGCCACACGATGGACCCGGCACCCGCACGGTGAATCCGTAGAGTGCTAAGAAGTTTGTCTCAGAGGTTTTGGAGTCGCTCAAGTTTCTTCAGTATATCTTCGGTGAGATACAGATAGCTGACATCGCCATAGTTAAGGATGGGACCACTCTACTCTGCGTGATGAAGAGCATGAGCAGAATCGAAGAGGACTAGTAATCTGTTGTTGAATAGAGTGTCTAGGTTATATATTAAACGCTTCTTTAGGAACATAAAATATACTCCCAAAAGGATATTGAAACAAAAAAGCAAACGTTATATATAGCACCTTTTATTTATAAAATAATTATATTTCTTGTAATGTATTTTGATTATGAAATGTTAGCGGTCCACATTGCTGCAAAATTTAGTCCAATGTCTGTCGCGTCCATTGCTTTCTTCGTATCTGTAAAGTAAAAAAAAACTTTATTACCGTTTTTCTTCGCTCCAGTGCGTAGCAGACGGAATAACAAAAGTATGTTGAATGTATTTTAAAAATTTCGATACTAGAGACCCGGCCCGGCTTCGGACAGATGTCTTTAATTTTTTTAACTTTGCTCCACTACAATATGCATGTATTACACATATAAACATTCCTCTTGAATCACTCTATCTATTACTGAAAATTACATTCAAATCCGTTGAGTAAAACGAAAGATCTGAGTTAAGAAACAGAGGAAACGACTTCATTTTATACTATGTAAATATGCACTGCTAATAAATAAGGTACCTTAATGCATTTGCATGATTAGTTCCAATTTAACCAGAGCTTTTACTATGAGTTAAAGACAACGGTTTCTAATATATACCTATATAGTTATTTTGTAAATACATACATATAATACATAGGATTCACCAGAACTGCTAAGTGCATTGGTGTGCATATATGTGTAATTTAAAGTAATAATCTTCCAATAAGACTAAATATTATGTAAACAGTACAGATTTAATTGGAATTTTGCTTATTTTAAACACATTTTTTTATTATTTTTTTTAGAAATCATCTCATTTTATTTAAATATTTAGTTTCTTTTGAAATTTATGCAAATATTCAAAATCATCGCATTCAAACATCATTAAATTAAATTTGCTTATTTTTCTTAATAAAAATGCAGACAAATAAGCTTTGATATTTAAGCGTAAATAAATTACAAAATGTTTAGCATAAAATGTAGTTATTTATCTTGGTCCATCGATGTGTATTTTGATCGAAGGAACAAGATAGTAAACTATTTTAATGTCATCTATATTTAGATAAGGCAATTCATCGTATTTCTGATGGACTAAATACTTTGAATAATAATTAATTAATATACATACATACAAGTAAATGTATAAAGGTATAGGAACTTAAATTTAAATCAGTAAATATATAAATTATGGGTCCAGTATATAGTTCAACCTGTGATGCTACAAAAACATATTTAATGATAGTTCAATTGGTATTGGTGAAAGAAATAAAACATGATATTTAAAAGAACTAGGTGATCTCTAGTATATTTATATAACTAACCTTTAAAATAATAATAAATGGTGAATCACATGTAACAATACCCATAACGGGAAATATTGTAAATATGCTGTAAGCGATTTGTAAAGGTCAACTATCATCAAAACATCAACAACATGTTATATTAACCTACTTAAAGCTTATGTTTATCTCACTCAAGAAAAACAAGAAATGAAAATCTGATATAAAGCCGTCTGATCACAAACTAAGAACGTATACTATGGTAACTACTTTACTACAAAATTTGTATGTAGTTATAAAAACTACATTTTAGGCTGAGAACTAATCATCGTGTTGGTTAGATAATTAATTTCCCTTAGTGGAAATAGAACCCACGACATTTGGCTTGGCAGTAAGAATAATTATCAACTATCAACTAGACAAACCAATTAGTCAACTGCTTACTGTATTATCGTAAATAACATATTTTGAAAAATGTTTTAATTTCATTCCTTAATTTTTGTAAGAAACGTCTCATCTTTTCTTCTTATGCAAATTATGAAACTTAAGCAAATATTCAAAAGAGAGTAAGTAACTAACTAATAAACATCCAAAGACAGTTTGTAAAAATCTCATGTCACAAACCGTCTGTCCGTTTGGGCTGTAAGGTGACCCAAGGTAATAGACATAAGTACAAACATACATACAAACGCTCAAAAAACATTGCCCTCCTTTTGACACAGTCGGTAATAAATGAAAAACTATTTACCTTAAAATAATAAGATTTTTAGTGTGTAGAGATAAGGCGTATTCCACGATAACATTATCTGAACAGAAAAGAATTCGATAAAAGGGATACATAATAATCATAATCATTTAATTTAAAAATTAAACTCATATAAGACAGATGGAAATTGCTTTAGAACAGAATAGAACTGAAAATGTAGAGCAACACTGTAAGGAGTAGCCATACGCAGGCGTTCGCGTCTGTCGAAGAATGAGCCCAAATGGGCCTATGCATTACACTGGTATGACACAGAATGTGTTTATGTGTGTGTAAAATAGTAAATATTTTGTTTTATTTATTGTGTTAGTTTGTAGTGACAGGTGATTGTTTTTATATGTGAATCTACAATGTGCGTGTGTAGTAGTTTAAACCCCGCAAAAAACGACAGACTGTCTTGTATCGTGAAAGGTGCTTTGGCGATCAGGGTTGTTCAGGTTACTCCTTGACTCAGATACTTTTCTGGACCAATATTTAAAATTGGAATGTCTTTGATTCTGTCCCAGTTGAAGATGAACTTATATACATGAGACTACCTCTTGTTGGAGACTTGAGATAACAGTTCAGAGCCGTAGTTACAGAGTTGTGATGGCATGATCGTAATATGTAATTTTCACACATTTGTGAGACATTTCTATGTGGTGATTCATATAAATAACTGTACAGTGATTTAAATTCCAATTAATTGATATAATATCTATAAAAACACAAAAGCATCAAACTGTCACGCATTCTATCGTGAGTTACCATCAAGCAAACAGACGCCATTATGAATACATTATTTTTACTATTCAGTCTTACTATTCCTGGAATTGTATTGAGTTTTCCTGTTCAAAATGAGCTTGAACTCGTCAACTTTCTAAAAGAAGCAATTCATAAAGAAAGGCCATACTGTTTAGAACACTATCTACAGCTGTTCATTGATACGAAAGTATACTGTGTACCATGTGATATGTAAGTAAAATATTACTTACTTTTCTTAAGTTTTCATTTGAAATGTAAATGAATAAACTACTTATTTGACGCCGAGGATCGAACCAAGTGACGTGCTATTGGAGAGCCCTATGTCCAGCAGTGGACTGCTTTAGGCTGGTAATGACGATAATGTGTTCGGGTTTAACTTTTAGGGTTCCGTACCTCAAATGGTAAAAACTAATAACCTTATGGGATCACCTTATTGTCCGTCGGTCAAGACCCTTTTCCTCAGGAACTCATGGAGATATCAAGTTGAAATTAATATCAAACACTCAAGTCTGTCCTGTGGTGTAACTGTCCCTTGTGGCTGTGAAAAAATCAAAAGAAACAGCCGTTTATGCTGCAAATTTTTGACACTTGCAAGAGAATCAAAATCTAAAGGGTACTTCCCGTGAACTTAGAATCTTAAAATTGGATACCAAGAAACGTCTTATAGCATAGATAAAGATAATATTGCGAAAAGCATAATTTTTTGTTACATCGTATAATATACCTAGTAGTAGTACCAAGTTGTTCGGAACCCTCGGTGTAAGAGTCCCTGTCGCACTTTGCCGGTTTTTTTGGTAGATTTCAAATGGATTCTTAGTCTAGTATAAAATATATATCGAAAGAGGAGTTAAGGTGAAAGAATAAGAATGAATTCCGAAAAATCAGGAAATATTTGGCGCTAAAATATTATTTGATTGCATAGGATTTAATTTTACTTCCATATAACTGTTATCTATAAATTTGACTCTTTAAGAAAACGTAGTAGATCTGTTAGTTTTAGTGTAATCGAAGAAGAACTTACAAAGTGTACTTTTAATGGAGAAAAAATCATGCAACATATACAATATTAGCGATCCACCCTAGCTTCTCATGCAAATCTTTTAAGTTCTCGGGGTACCACTGCTATAATATGTGTGTATTAAACATATAAGCATAGACTTATATGTAACTCTTGAATAAGCTTAGGAATAAGGTAGCTCTTTAATCACTCTCTCAATTAATGAAAACCATAATAAAATCAATTGCGATGTTTAAATGATCTAAGCATACAAGAATTGAAAAGGACATTAGTTTATGACATGTGGTGATTAAAAAAGACTTACTTAGAATAAGTTATTGCTAAAAAGTTAAATAAATAAAGCATAAAGACATAAAATGTAGAAGAATATAGAAAATAGTATGTATAAACCTATATTGCGTCCTAACATAACTTGTTTTCAGTTTATGGACATATACTAAACAGGTTTGAACTTATTTTAGGCGACATATATGTAAATAAACGTTATCTTGATTGAAGAACACGTCTAGACAAAAGTAGTATAAAACGTCTACAGGCCAGGTGGAGTGATAATGTATGCAAGATGTATGGCAGAAGCTGAATGCGAGAAGGCTCTTGCATTTTCACGCCACTTGGTTCGATCTTGAACCAAGTGGCGTGCAATTGGAGAGGCCTATGACCAACAGTAGACTGTTATAAGCTGATAATGATACGGATCAAATACAAATACGAAGAAGCCGTGTGCTCAACAGATCGAGGCGGTATTTCACTCCGGCCCACCGCCTTCAGCTTTATAAAGCACAGGTTCGGCCTCACATGGAATACTGTCCTCATCTTTGGGCAGGGGCACCCCAATACCAGCTCCTCCCTATGGACCGCATTCAGTGGAGGGCGACTCGTATCGTCGATTACCAAGAGCTTTCAATTCGGCTAGACTCGCTGTGCATCTTCTACCGCATTTACCATGGGGAGTGCTCCGAGGAATTGTTCGGACTGATCCTTGCCGCCTCTTTCCGCCATCGTCCTACGCGACAGAAATTTCATCCCCGTCATCTAGATGGTTGGCAGTCCACAACTGTGCGCTTTTCCCGAAACTTTCTGCCTCACACAACAAAACTGTGGAATGACCTGTCGCCTGCGATGTTCCCGGACCAATACGACCTTCAAAGCTTCAAGAAAAGAGCGTACTCCTTCTTAAAAAGCCCCGCAACGCACTTGTAACGCTTCTGGCGTTGCGGGTGTCCATGGGCGGCGGTAATAGCTTACCATCAGGCGATACGTCGGCTCGTTTGCCCATTATACAAAAAAAAACAAATCATATTTAAAACTGCATTATTACTTTTAATTAATTCTATGTTTTTCATTTCCAGTTACGAAATGTCTATCGGGAGTGATCCACTCTGGATAACGTATTGCAGAACGCAAAGAAAAGATAAATATCTAGTTATGTTGAGATAATATAAAATTTGATCAATTTGTTTGTTTGATTTTCGTCATACAATCTATTCCGATACCTGAAGTATCAGTTGATTTGCTCAAAAACCATTCTACGACTCCCAAAATCGAAACTTTTAGTTACTACGACTATATTTCCTCTTACTACTTTTTATGATAGGTTTATACGAGTATATGAACTTTTATAGCTACTCTTCAAGAAAGTGAGTTTTGACACAGTGTCCAGTACACTATCAAATAAAATTATTAATAAAACTTAAAATATTACATTACTTCATATTCAATTTTTGATTTACACTTTTAATATTTTATAGTCCCTCCGTGTTCCATCTTATTGTCATCTTTATATAATACAAGATCCCAGTAACCCCAGACTTACGTCACTTTAGGAAATATGATGAGAACGATGTTTCGCCTGTCAGATTTGTATGTATATATTACAATTCGGGTTTCCTAAAGTGACGTGAGTTAGCATGGTTTTGTTTCACCTTTGATACCTATTAACTGTAAAACGGCCCCGCTTTCAGCTAAGCGAGTATCCATTCCTTTCTGCGTATATATTAGACTACGGGTCCTAAAAAAAATCACCTGTCCTAAATTGACTGTCTGGGATATCTGGGATCTCAGTATAATACGCATAATGTACTGTCAACCAGAGTTAAATTGCTATAGCTGAAGCGGTGTAAGTCGTATGGCAGTTCAGGTATTCGGTTGTTATGAACACACTTGTTGTAATTCAAAATGATTCACGATGTTTCGTATCTCTTGCTGGAATTTACAAATAAATTAACCCACACCTGATGTAATGGTTTTTTTAAGCCCATCGATAATTTTTATAAGCAGAAATTTTCAGAAGGTTTATTTTGGTAGGCTGCAAAGTGACTCTGGATAGTGGCCTGAAGGAAAACATGAATCTAAAAGTAGTGGTCACCATACGTGTATTGCAAACGCAGACAATGCAACAATGACAACAGACTATTTGAGTCAATTTCTCCTGCTATTTATAATCTGCGATAAGGCTTTGTTGATCTCACCGAGGACTGCATTATAGGTCTGAACTGAGTGAGTATTTTCTATATTTATTTTTTGGTAATATGTTTATAGGCGTGGATAGCATAGAATTTAGAGTAGAGTAGAATAGCCAGGGCCCGCAAGCTGAGGCACTGACGTATAGGGAATTATGACCGTTGAGTTCAATACGCAGAGACATAGTCGTATTAGATTAGGAAACGAATGCAATTGTTGAGAAGTCAGTTAAGTTGGTTAAGTAGATCATTCAGGTCGAGGTAGCATACATCGCAGTAATAGATATTTGGAAAGATCAAAGCCTGTACAAACATTACTTTGGTGGTAGTTTCCGAATCGGTATTATACAGAGCGGACGTGTTAATCGCTCACGCGCCGTGTTCTAGTTAAAAGTGCAGTCGCAGCGTTGCGCTGCCTCCGCCGCCGTCGCGAACGATGACCTACTTACAGACATGTGATTGACTTAGGTATCATTATTATTGTGCGATATTTTTAAATAATTTTAATGATGTCGAATGTTACGCCAACAAAAACCATAGAAATAAAAACAAAGAATGAACAATTCTTATACGAACAGTATCTGAATGAAAAAAGAAACAGCGAGAGTCTTCGACTTATGGTGCAAGACTTGCGTGTGCAAGTTGAGAACCTCCAGAGTCAATTGGAAAAACTCCAAAGCGAAGATAAACAACACTTAAAAGAAGAGTCTTCTAAACCAGTTCAGTATGAAACTGATGAGGACGAACTAGCGAATGAAACCGAGTGGATTCGTCAGCAGAGTCGCAAAAAAAGGAAGCTGAACGTATCGTTGACACCACCGGCCAGAGAACAAGGGGCAGGATCCAGCGGTGAAATAAAGACAACCAAAATTAAGAAGGCTCCACAACCGCCACCTATAATTATTGAAAATATAAAGGACTACCAGAAATTTTACGATTTCTTATCTGAAAATGCCACTGGTGAGTCATTTTTAATAAAAATGCTGAATAATAACAGCGTTAAAATAAACTGCCGTAATGAAGAGACATACAGAACTATTACAAAGTTATTGCTCCAAAATAACTTCCTTTGGCACACTTACGAAAACAAGCAGGACAGGCCCATCAGAGTGATGGCCAAAAACTTGCCTTCTTCGTGCGTACCAGCTAGAATAACAGAAGACCTATCAGCAAAAGGTTACAAAATTCTAGAGGTGGTTAACAAGCTAAGTTGGCGTGACAAAACGCCTCTCAACATGTTCATGCTCTCTTTTAAAAACGAAGAAGACATAAACAATATTTACAGCATTAAGACTATCCTTGGGTGTAAAGTAGACATTCAGCCGCTGAAAACTAGTAAACTAATCGCACAATGTAAGAGGTGTCAAGCCTATGGACACACACAAAAATATTGTTCTAAGGAACCCCGTTGTGTGAAGTGTACAGGGAAACACCTAACAAAGGACTGCAAAAAGCCAGCAGATGCCAAACCAAAGTGTGTTCACTGCGGCGAACCACACCCTGCCAGCTACCGAGGTTGTATGGTAGCTAAGGAACTACAAAAGATAAGAAACAAAACACCAAATACAAAGATCGTCCCGTCAAGTCAGGGTCCCAAGGCGACCGTTGATAAAAAACCTGTTACGTCTAAGGTTGTTAGTAAAACACAAACATATGCAAGAGAGTTGTTGTGGATTGTGTTTGCACAAATGCAAACACAATCCACAACAACTCTGGATGGAAAGCTAAATAAAATTTTAAACATCATAACAACGTTCGATGAACGATTAAAGAAACTAGAACACAACACTAGGGCTACTTTACCGCAACACTCATGAGTAACAAACTTAAAATCATGACTTGGAATGCTAATGGACTCCTCCGCCATCAGAATGAGCTGCTAGTTGTCCTAAATATAGAAAATATTGATGTATGCCTTATATCGGAAACTCATTTCACTAATGAATCTTATATTCAAATGAAAGGTTACAAAATGTATCATGCATTACATCCGGAGAATAAAGCCAGAGGTGGTAGTGCAGTTATAATAAAAGATAACATTTCTCATTACGAGAAATTCAAGCACGAAGAGCTTGAGATACAGGCAGTCGCTGTATGTGTTATTACCGAAAGGTATGCCATAACAATCTCTTCAATCTACAGTCCACCAAGATATTCATTAAAATCCAGCCAATACCAAAACCTCCTAAAAAAAATGGGAAGCCGATTTATTCTTGGTGGTGATTTTAACGCTAAAAGCACCCACTGGGGATCTAGACTTACTACATCAAAAGGGAAAGAACTACTATGCGCAGTTAGAGATTTGCAATGTAATGTTATATCTACGGGAAAACCAACATACTGGCCAACTGACCCGCACAAAGTTCCTGACCTCATAGATTTTTTTATTTATAAGAACATATCTGATTTAATATGTATAGAAAGCTGTTATGATATGAATTCGGATCATTCACCGATCATGTTAACAATAAATGAAAAAAAAATACAAAGAGAGATCCGCCCCACGCTAGTAAACAAATTCACTGATTGGGAAAGCTTTAAATATGACCTACAGTCTACCATTAATCTACAGGTCCCATTGAAGCTCCCACAACATCTGGATGAAGAAATACTCACCTTTGTTAATAACATTCAAAGCTGCGCTTGGAAGAATACGCCAGAGTTAAAACGTACAATTAGAAGTACTAACTATCCAATTGAAATTAGAAATTTAATCATCGAAAAAAGAAAACAGAGACAAAGGTGGCAGCAAACAAGGTACCCTTTAGACAAAACATTATTGAATAATCTCACAAAAAAGCTCACTCGAGTAATACAACAGTTCAAAGATGAATGTATGTGTACTTACCTAAATCAACTAACCAGTGACCGCACTACAGATTATTCGTTATGGAAGGTCACAAAGAATTTAAAAAGACCTGTTACGCAAATACCACCCATTAGAGAAGAAAGTGGGCAATGGGCTGTTAGTAATGAACAGAAAGCTATGAGATTTGCTGGTCATTTAGAGCAAATATTTCGCCCGAATGTAGCAAATACTGTGATTGAAACATGTCAAGACGGAAATAAAAAATATGAAGAAGAGATTAGACTCATAACTCCAAAAGAACTGTGCAGAGAAATTAAACTGCTGAACCGTAAAAAGTCTCCTGGTTATGAACTAATAACTAGTGAGGTTTTAAATAATTTACCACGAAAAGCAATAGTTAAGCTTACTACGCTTATAAATGGATCATTTAGATTAAAATACGTACCTGATATGTGGAAAGTGGCAGAGGTAATTATGTTACCAAAACCTGGCAAACCACTTCATGAAGCAACTTCATATAGGCCTATTTCTTTATTACCAATAATATCAAAATTATTTGAAAAGCTGTTATTAAAAAGGTTAAAACCAATAGTAGAATTAAAGAAGTTAATACCTGACTATCAATTTGGCTTTCGAGAAAAACACTCCACTATAGACCAAGTTCATAGAATTACTAATATTATAGAAAAAACTTTAGAAGAAAAAAAAGTGTGTTCCACAGTCTTTCTAGACGTGGCACAAGCTTTTGATAAAGTATGGCATGAGGGCCTTGTGCACAAACTAAGAAAAGTACTACCAAAACCCTTTGCAGACATATTAAAGTCCTATATATCTGATAGAATGTTCAGAGTAAGAGAAGGAAATGCATATTCTGATCTGAAACCTATTAAAGCTGGGGTTCCTCAAGGAAGTGTTTTAGGACCGGTCCTGTACCTGTTATACACTTCTGACATGCCAGAATTAGACGAAAATATCATTGCGACCTTTGCTGATGACACGGCTATTATGGCCATTGGTTCTACACACAAGGAAGCAGTAGATAAACTTCAAGTAGCGGTGAACACCATTTATGACTGGACGAGTAAATGGCGAATAAAATTAAATAAATCGAAATCGGTTCACATTGACTTTACTAATAAAGCTCCTAACTATCACCCGGTATATATAAATAGTAATATAATACCCTATGTCAATACTGCCAAATATTTGGGAATGACACTAGACGCTAAGCTTCGCTGGAAAGCTCATGTCAAAAAGAAACGCGACGAGTTGGATCTTCGCTACAAAAAAATGTATTGGCTCTTAGGTAAACACTCAAAAGTGTCCGTACATAATAAGATATTATTGTATAAACAAGTCCTTATGCCTGTATGGACTTATGGTATACAGTTATGGGGATGTACCAAACAATCCAATACACTGATGATACAACGTTTTCAAAATAAAGTACTCAGGGGTATTGTAAATGCACCCTGGTACATTCGAATGAACGACCTCCATCGGGATCTTAAAGTAGAACTCGTCGCAGACATAATATCGAAGTTCGCCGAAGCTCATGAACGCCGTCTTCATCATCACGTAAACGTTGAGGCTATCCAGCTTCTTGACAATACGGATATTACAAGGAGACTCAAAAGGATAAAACCCTTTGAGTTAGTTAAGTGAAAGTGCGAAGTGAACAAAATACTACCATTTTAGTGCAGTGTAATATAAGAACACACGAACAGAGTGTCCTCAATTAATTAGAGACAATAAGAAAAGTGTTAATGGACACAATCTTATAATAGTTTTATTTTATTAATTTAGGTCAAAGTAAAATTACTCATTAGTCAGTAGACTAGATCGTAATAACAATGTCTTACTTGTGTTAGTAGGGCATTTACAGCAAAAAAAAAAAAAAAAAAAATACATCGCAGTAATAGATATTTGGAAAGATCAAAGCCTGTACAAACATTACTTTGGTGGTAGGTGGAAGGAAGTTCTTGAGTCAATAAGTGATCGCAAGGTTCCAGTTACCCTTTGGCTTACGTTCCTAATATGTGGTTTCCAAATGAGATTCGAATCAATCCATAAGTCCAGATCTTTGACAGACAAACTGAACGGTATAATAGATCTGTTATATGGAATCAGCGGCAGCTTAGACGTATCTACTCTGATTATCAGTCTAGGGCTACCCACGATAATAAACTGATACTTTGTAGGGTTGAAACTTATGCCAAACCGCTCAAACCAGTTTTTGATTTTCTTCAAATCACTGTTAATATTATATATAGCTTCTGCCAAATATTAAGACTTAATTGCCAATAAATTTGAATGTCATCTGCATATAAATAATACGCACACCGAAGGTCGACAGTTCTGAGATTGACAAACATCGAAAATAAGAGAGGAGATTAAATGCCACCCTGTGGAACACCGGCAACAAGGTCACGTAAGCTTCATGGTGATAATTTATTGTTTTTGTTATTATTGTAAGCTATCATTAGACAGTGACAATAAATTCTTTTATTAAATATTTTGACTGATTGAGGATTACAATTCAAACAAAAGTTCAAACAGATCAAAACAGAGCTGATTCTAAGTGCTCAGTAGCCCGTTGGAAATCTTCAATAATAGGGATTACCTTCAAAGGGCTATTTTTACCCACACAACATTAATCTTTGTTCGAGAATAAATTTTAGCTTTTAAGTGTTAAAACAGTTTTATCCCACGTACAAGCTGGTAGGTAAACATGTGTATAAAATCACAGTCTTATTCTTAACTCAGAAGGTTAATCATCTACCGAGTTAGAACGACACACACACACAGCCACCATGCATGCATTGTGTGTAATAGCCATTGCAACTATGTTAGTTGTTGAACAAGGCTTCGCAGATGTTGAGGGAAACTATCGAGTAACTAGTCAATTTGGTATAAGAGACCCAAACTGTGCCGCTGGACACGTTCGAAAATTTATAAGCAACGCAAAACACTGCATCCCATGTGACGCGTGAGTATAGTAACTACAATTACTTTTTTCTTTTGTTTTCTCTTTTACGCACAGCGTATATCAATTCCTTCGTATCTAAAATATGTACACCGCTTACAAAAATGAGGAACGCTTCACGATTTTGCGTCTCATCCTTCCGTGCCAAGAACTTTATTTTATTTATAAATCACTTCAAAAGAAAAGTTAGTCAAACCTGTTTCTTTTTATTCAAACTGAAAAATCAACAGCTGCTTTAAATAGCTTTATAAAGCCTATAATTTTGGAAGGTTCGGTTTAGATTTTTTTTAAAAAATCAACCAACTAAAATAAAAAGAGTAAATGAGACAACGTCTATTATAAGTTTAAACTATGATTTTGATCTTAGATTTGGCATAAACAAGAAATAGTGGAGTTTCATCAATGGAAAAGTTGACAAGATTGAAAGAAAATAGTATCTAGTAAATTCATTTGTTTTTAGACAGTTTGAAACGTTAAGGATTTTGACTTGGAATTCAATTTCTTAGGATATCTTTAGCAGCGTATTTTGTCATTATATCATTTTTGAATGGGCTGGATGGATTACCATTTTATTATTCATTTCAAATTGCAGATACAAGGAAAGTTCGGGAGAAGATTGGTACTGGAAAAAATACTGCAGCAGCAAATAAACTGATAAAAACTAATACAACCCACACAATTTATCAAATATTGATCATTCTTTCTTTTCAATAAAGTTTCAATACTAAAATGTTTTTTTAATTAAAAACCTCAGAAAATGGTAGTTCCAGTGAGTCGTAACTGAGTGCCGCAAGTTCCAGTGAGTGAGAACTGAATACCGCTAGTTCGAGTGAGTCTGGGAAATCCTACAACACTATGTGTGATCCACAAGCTGTTTTTCTGATTATGGGTGTTATATGTGTCCGATTCATATACGTTTGTAAAGTACCAAGCGACAAAAGATGTACATTCGTAATGCGGGAATAATCTTTTTTTCTAAAAATCGTTGTTAAAGTACAACTTTAAATTAGGCATTACAAAACAAACTTATAGACTATGGGCCCGTGTCGAGATTTATGGGTCATGTGAACCTCCAGGAGAACTTTTTAGAGAGATACAGAGGGCATAAAACAATAACATTCAGCACTATACTTTCACTTGTATCCTGTGTTTACTAATGCATTTAGACAAAAACGGTTATTTTAAGATTACAAACAGACAGTCCTATTTTATTTATTTGTATAGTAGTCATAACAACACCATAATAGAAAAAACGAAATTGAAAAAAATTGTGGTTCCTATTTGATTTTTACGTAAAGTGAAAATGGAGCGTTAATGAAACACGGATTAACGAACTAGCAACCGACTGATTTATTGTTACACCCTCAAGTACACAATGTGAAATATAACAATGCGAGTTACTTATGCTACACATCGCGTCCCTGACATTGGAACATTACAAAATCTATATAAATAAAAATGAATCACAAAAATGTACGTACGCCCACAACTTTCGATCGAGTGCAACAAATTGAATACTTTTTTTTTAATGTATTTGTTATTGTCAGGACAAGGTTTGTATAAAAGAAAATTAAAAAAACAGAAGGTGTTATATTCTCTAAGTTCGATATAATGCAGCGCTGCGGGAAGTTGACACGGGGTTACTAATAGATTTTCTTTTAATAATTTAGAAAATATTCACAAAAATAAATAAGGCCATACAAAGTTCGCCGGGTCGGCTAGTAAGTAGGTAATAATTATATGAACATCGACGCTATTAATGTTTTTTTAAAGTTGATAAACATACATCCATTACATACAAACAATAAACAGAGAACAACAGGTTTTGTTGTTTTTTATTAAATGAACTAATAAAATAGTAAGTAAACGATTTAAATATTTCCATACAATCATCAAAAATCCGCATCATTGCGTACCAGTAACGTTCCCATGAGAATCGCAACGTCAATTCTCTGTGCAAAAAAGGTGGCCTTCTGACCAATAATTAAAATTGTACTTACAAGTCACAGGGTATGCAGTTATTTTGTCCTCGGAAGACTATGGCGACGAAAAGTTTAGGACAGCTATTGTCTGTTATTAAATATAGTCTTTTAAAGCGATTACTTCTTTCAACGACAGATTGACCCAATGCAAAAGTAAGTAGGATCATAATCGATAAAACTCGTAAAATATTCATAATGAATTAGGAATAATTAGGTCTTTACTTGAGGACAGACCGCAAATGACTGTTTAATACATTTCAAGTTTCAAACATGATCCTCCTCTTTTGAATAAATTAGTCACCAAAATAAACAAAATTGCCAATTTATATATCAAATTGACTAAACAGGTATAATCATTTTATTTCTCATTATACATTAGTAATAAATGTTGTTTCATAGGTAGTGGGGTTTATTTGTCATCAAGATTAATAAGTCTATAATAATGACTGATGCACTACATTAGTCAACAAACCATTCAGTCTGGTAGGTTCAACTTGAAATAAGTGTAATTTCAATTTAGCGTTCGGAATGCTGCATGAAATTTTCTCGTCTACAGTATTCAAGTCAAAATTTGAACCGCGGGTTTTGCCAATGATGTCACAACGAACTTCATTAAAAGCATCAGAGTTATCGAAAGAGCAATGATAGGGCATTGATTGATGACAATAACGTAATAAATAACTTAAACACTTACCTACTTAGGATTTTGATAGCTGTTGGTACCTAACTCTCACTTCGCATTATCTGTTCTTTTTTTAGGCGACTGCTGCACAACTAAATTAAATGTGGCAATATTTAAAAATAAAGGCCAGGGATGCAAAAATATTGGAAGCCCATAAAAATCGACTGGTGGTGGAACCGCACCTCCTCTAGGATACGTAGAGACCCAGGTCCTTCCAATACATAATAATGGACCTTGAGATGGATAGTGACATAATCCAACCAAACACCTCACAATTAAGTACCTACTAAAAATTTATATTACGTAAAACTTATAAATTAAATGTCCAGGCACTGTAACATTCTAGATGTCCAGGCACTGTATTATTCTAGATTTTCTCGTTGGTGTGGGAATTTCTCGTTCCTGTGGGGTGAAACATACCCTATGTAATATTACAGACTATAACCTAGCTCTGTGCCAAATTTCAGTAAGATCCGTTCAGTTATAAATAGTGTAACTAACTCAACTTTTTGTATATTAAAATTATACCAGCATCTAGTAATTTCTCCCCTCTCGAGCGTTTGTTCGATATAGTCGTGTTGTTAGTCACTCTGTGCATCTTATTTTCAAATAAATAGTTTTATATTATTTAAAATGAACTTCCTGAAGAGGGTGTGCGATTCCTAACTTACGTCTACAATGCCATATTGAGAAATTCTTCTGTTCCCAGACAATGGAAAGTAGCACAAATTATTATGATCCTGAAGCCGGGTAAGACTCCAGAAGATGTAAAATCGTATAGACCTATCAGCCTTCTGTCAATGCCATCGAAAGTTTTAGAGATCTTATTCCTAAAAAGACTACATAACGCCAATCATTAAGGAAAGAAGTTTAATACCTGATCACCAGTTTGACTTCAGGCAACAACATTGTACTATTGAGCAGGTACATAGGCTAGTGAACGAGATTAATAAGGTTTTCGAAACCAAACAATACTGCACAGCGGCATTTTTGGATATTACCCAGGCATTTGACCACGTATGGCATGATGGGCTTTTGTATAAGATAAAAAAAGCTGTACCGATTGAATATTACAACTTTATCAGATCTTATTTGGGACACAGACACTTTATTGTACGATATGGGGAAGAAGTCACATCACTCTATCCTGTAGACGCAGGTGTACCGCAGGGCAGTGTGATGGGCCCTATTTTGTACCTACTATACACGGCAGATCTGCCAACCTCAGGAACCACCTTAACGGGTACTTTTGCAGACGATACCGCAATCTTATCTTCTGATAGAAATCCGGAAGAAGCTTCTTAAAAACTCCAAAATAGCCTAGACGACATCTCGAAATGGCTCACGGATTGGCGAACCATGGTAAATGAAACGAAATCAGTCCTTTACAACTCGAGGTAACATTTGTCCCCCAGTCACACTAAAGATTCAGATTCCTCAAAATGAAGAAGTAAGGTATTTGGGAATATACCTGGATAAAAGACTCACATGGAAAAAATACATTTTTACAAAACGGTTAGCAATGGGTTTGGTTAGAAAAATGTACTGGTTGTTGAACAACGGGTCGCAGTTGTCAATGTCAAACAAAATACTCATCTATAAAGCTATAATCAAACCCGTATGGTGCTATGGGCTGAGATTGTGGGGTACCGCAGCAAATTCGAATATTGAAATCCTACAAAGATTCCAATCCTAAGTGCTACGCATGATCGCATACGCATGATATCATGATCTTAATATGAAAACGATGAAACAAGACATAAGAGACAGAATGATAGCATACAAAAATAAAATCACACACCATCAAAATGTACTTGCTAGGGACCTTATGAGTGATATCTCAAAGCCACGTAGACTTAAACGCAGTAACCAACAAGATTTATTGCTGTAAAGCCATAGACTAAAACCAAGTAAGCAGTATTGTTGCTGAACAATACCGTACAAGCCCTATACTCTACAAACACCAAAGTAATACTGAATATCTCTAGATAGATTGCATTGAAAAAAAAAATGTTTAAAAGTTTTAAGCGAAACATGAGCTATGTTTGTTTTTGTTTTTTAGTCAAGGAAAAAATAAAAGTGATATTGCTGAAACTGTTGTGAAATCAAGTCTAATAAACCCATAGTAACCAAAAAAATCTGTGTCGGTGACAGTGGCAGTGAATTAAAACTTTATCAAAGATTCACTTCACATACTGACAGAGCTTTTGGAAACTTCAAACGTAGGTTTCTACAGCTCGTCGCAGCTGGTGGGATATTTTGGAAGGTGGGATTGGTGGTTGGCTGGTGGGATATTAAGGAACTTCTATTGCACGATTTAGGATTGGTAATTACTTCGTAGTTCGGTGTATCTTCGGTAGATGGCACTGTATGTGGAGGCCGCCACAATATAATAACGAAAATGTAACAAAAATTGATTTATTTCACTCTCGAAGAAGTGAACAGGAATATTTTGCTGTGCCTTCAAATTGCTAGTTCAAAAGTATTGCGGCATTGTTTTGGTAAGGCGTTTCCAATTATACTACATAAATAAATAAAACGTGTATTTTACATTTCATACTTCAAAAGATGTCAATCCAGCGGTCTCCGCCTGGGGCAAAACCTGGAACTACGGTACTTTATGGCTCAGACTCTGCCCTAAACAAAGCTTCTAGTGAAAGTAAAGCTGAATGTTATCTCAACGTTACGAAAAGGCAAAAACGCAACTTTAATTATTATTAATAAAATTTATTAGGTATTTATCATTATCAGTGCGATGAAAATGTAGGTAATCATTGAGAAATGAAATTTAGGGCTATACATTTAAAGCTTCTTTTTGTTTATCAATTTAACTTACCGAAATTGTTCAGGTAGTTTTTATATGGTAAAACGTGAAAACCTGTGGTTGGACACCTGCTACTACTAATCATAAGCATGTTTCTGCCATCTGAAAGGAGGCCCCCAGCCCCAGAACTACTAGAGCCCCATATCTTCTCACTTTGTTTAGCGTGCCGGTCGGTGACAGGCAAAGAATAAAATTATCAACCTTGATTTCTATCAAGTCATGTTATCATTTACTTGGCATGAAACGCAATTAAAATAACTGCTGAGGCTAATGGCTCGGGGCAATGCTTGTCTGATAAATGTACCCTTAGCTACTCCTTATATAATTACTTATCTGCAAGTGAAAGTCCCTTCAAAAACGATCTAGCCGTTCCAGAGGTTAGGAGGAGAAAACAGACAGACATAAATTGAAAAAATGGTTTTTTTGTTTATGTACCGTGCATTTAGAAAAAAGCGGTTAATTTAATATTACAAACAGACAGTCAAATTTTATTTATTTGTATTACAGTTATAACAACACCTAATTAAAAAATAAGAAATTGGAAAGAATTGTAGTGTTTGATTTTTAGATGTTTTATTTTTACATAAGTAGTAAGATTAAACAGATTTTGTTTCCATTAAATAAACTAATGAAATAATTATAAAACGATTGAATTATAATACACAAACATGAAAAATCCGTATCATTGCGTACAAGTAAAGTTTCCATAATTTTTTTTTTCTTTTTTAGAAGACAACTCCCGCATTAGGAATATACATCCTGTGTCGCGGGGGACTTTACAAACATACATATAACGGACACAAAAAACACCCAGACTCAAAAAAACATTTTGTGGATCACACAAAGTGATGTTCCACGTGGGATTTGAACCCACGGCGTTTGGCGCGGCGTAGTGACCGCTTAAACCACTAGGCCAACCGTGCAGTCATGCACGTCAGTAAATGCTAATTCACTGTGCTAAAAGGGTGATCTTCAGCCCAATAATTAAAATTATACTTACATATCACAGTGTATGCAGTTATTTTCTTTATTGATGTATCTTTTGACGTGAAATTTAGAACAATGAGAGTCTTCTATTGCATGTTGTTTTTTAACGCGGTTATTACTTTCAACGACAAATGGACCCAATGAAAAAATAAGTAGGAACATAACAGATAAAACTCGTAAAATATTCATTATGAATTTAGGTCTTTACTTGAGGAAAGACTGCAAACGACTGTATTTTCTATTTCCAGTTTTAAACATATTAAACATCTTTAATACATATTATGTTTAGATCGGATTCTCCTCTTTTAAATTAATTAGTCACCAAACAAATAATATTGTTAAATCCATGTTCTTTGTGTAAATAAACTAAATAGGTACGTTAGGTTATTGGACTTTCCTATTATACAAAAGATTAATGTTGTTACTGGTCGACTTATCACCAAGATGAATAATTATATAGTGAAGATGATATCTACGAGTATTATTAAAATTTATCTACACTAATATTTTAAAGAGGAAAACTTTGTTTGTATGTTTGCTTGTAATGAATAGGCTCAAAAACCACTGGACCGATTTTGAAAATTCTTTCACCATTCGAAAGCTACATTATCCGCGAGTAACATAGGCTATATTTTATTTTGGAAAAAAATAGGGTTCCGTAAGATATTTGGGTTTTTCGGACACAAGGTGTTAAAAATCAACCGGAAAAGTTACTTATTTTGCGTACGCTGCCTAAGCTATAAAAGATAGAACCCTAAAGTGTTCTAATTAATCGTAGATCTTATAAATATCTACAAAAAAGTCCGTGACACACTATACCTATCTATGTCGAGTGAGGCACAACAACCATTTTTTTATTTAAAAATCTTGAATTTTTTTCGGACTACATTTAAACGCGTTTAATTCACTCATGCTATCAATCCTTATCAAAATAACGTTTGATTTTGAAGTTATGGCAAAATTAAAATATGTTTTACGCATGAGCAACTTTACGTTGCCCTATCACGGGTCGGGGCTCCCGACCATCACTATATTTTGTTACCTGAAAATAATTTAACGTCAAATGTTCTTTATAGAGAAGCTCTACAATAATCAATTTAGTAATCTACGAGCTAAAACAATGGGTTGCACTCGGGGACTGCCGGCACAAGTGAAAACTTAGTATTAATTACATTTAAATATTTTCCTCATTAACAACTTTAACATCCACAGAAAGACAATCTGTGCAGCCTGCGGATAATGACTGCGTCGTCGATGTTAGTGTCGGTGTCTGTGAATTAACCTGGGAATCATTTTGCTGACCGTGTCTTTACTGGGTAGGCTTTTTGCAGCGGTAACCGACAACCCCGCGGGCGGAGCCGCGGGCGACCGCTAGTAGATAAATAAAGAACGACTAATGCAAGATATTAGTCCATTAACTAGAACACCATTCACTTAGGTAGGTTCAACTTCAAATAATCTTATATAAGATAAAATTCTCGTGTCACAATGTTAGTTACCATAC
The DNA here is from genome assembly GCA_916048165.1 of Spilarctia lutea. Lineage (NCBI taxonomy): Eukaryota > Metazoa > Arthropoda > Insecta > Lepidoptera > Erebidae > Spilarctia > Spilarctia lutea. The sequence continues at coordinate 3,631,372 of OU696480.1, forward strand.
TCTTCCAAAACGGCTTAACCGAATTTCATGAAATTTTGTGAGCATATTAGGTTGCTCTGAGAATCGGCCTCGGAAAAACAGATTAGTAAGTGATTTCGTTCAAAGTTTTCCAGCGTTTTCAAGTAAGTGAGTAGGTACCTACTTTATTAGCTAAGAATTCAATAACGTAGGAAAATAAAGTTTTGTACCTACCTAATACAAATTTATCTACATAGACAATTGTTCCCACAGATGCACGCTTCATAAAGATAGCGCCTTAGATTCAATTCATTTTAATAGGTACCTACCTACTTTAATATTTTGCATTTTATTTATAGACTACTGGCCCGTGTAGAAAAATGATGGGTCATGTGACCACCAGGTGACCTATCTAGAACGATAGAAGAGCATAAAATAATAAGATTCAGCACTATGCCGTCACTTGTAGGCTGTCCAACTGAGTGCAGGTGAGAATTCAAAAGTACAGGTAGAGTGGGTACATTTGGTCATATATTTTTGTACGGCATTCTTACCATCGATAGATCCATGAAAATAATAAGAAAACGCGCAGTGCCGTAAAAAAATGGTGCGCCATAAAGTCGGGTTTTTATTTTTATTTTCCGAAAATTTCGAGGGTAAATTTGGTCATTTGATTTTGTACGGCATCAGTTTCATACTATTTCAATACTGCTTCTAATCCATTATTCCGCAACGCCGTACAAAAATCATGCGACAAGGAGAAAAAATCGAAGGTTGCAACCCCCTCTCTTTCCGTGTTCCAGGGGGTGATTTGACACAACATAAAATAAATTTATTTTGTAAGTATTTTATGCATAGATAATATTTTTTCATATGCCGTACATTTTCGTTGGTCCAAAGGGGAAAAAAACTGAAAAAGAAAATATCAAAAAGAAATAATCCATAAAACGAAATTTAAGGTGAAATTCATCACGATATACGATAAGACAACTATGAAATTGAAAGCAACGTCGTTTCCTCCTTGTTTCCGGGAGTTAAAACAACATATGAAGAGAAGTACCTACATAGCACAGATTTGGTGTAATGCCTACAAACAAATAACGTCGACCTTGTTACCAATAAGCTATGGATGGATTGTCAATGACGGTCGGTACGATTTCTACTGGTTCCATGGCGAGGAATGCCCCCAAAAGGTCTGTGACATAACGGAACCGGATGAGGAATCAGGCGAAGAAGATGAAGACGTCATAGGTAAATAAATAAATCTTTAATCTGTAAGTATTTTATTTATATTTATTTATTTATTTATTTAAGACTTCATGCATAATTGGTGCATAGGCGGACTTAATGCCGTAGGCATTTTCTACCAGTCGACCTTAGGGTGATGCAGAGCCAAGAATGGTAGATGCACATTGATCGGAAATGTATAATTTAATTACATAATAATTAAGTATTTACATACACACACGTATACATACATATAGACATATAAACATACATATACACACATACATACATACATACACTAAATATTATATATTTTGTTGTGGAGAGGATAAAATTAGGATTGAGGTGTTAATATTGTTGTAAAATGTTTCCGCAACATGTGCTTAAAAGTTTGACGAGTTTTTGCCATTCTGATCTCAAGAGGGAGTGCATTCCATAACAGGACAGATTGAACCAGGAAAGAAGAATGTATAAAATCCGAGCGGTGAGTGGGACAGTGAAGAAGTAAGTTGTTTGTCGATCTAAGGTTTTTTGCGTGGTTAGCACCTAGATATTGAATTTGGGAAGTTAAGTAAGATGGAGAGCTTGGTGAGTAGAGTAAAGTATATAGGGTCGTTAATGCTCGTATCTCTCTGCGTTGGCGAATTGGAAGCCACTTCAATAAGGAGCGATACTGAGACACATGATCATATTTACGTAAATTGAAGATGAATCGAATGCAATTATTGAGAAGGCGGTCTAGTTTATTGAGCAGATCTGCATTCAGGTCAAAGTAGCACACATCACCATAGTCAATTATAGGGAATATTAGGGTCTGAACGAGCATTACCTTAGTTTTCAGTGGCAGAAGTTTTTAAGCCTATAGAGGGCGCGCAATGAGGCCGTGACTTTCTGGGACACAGTTGCAATTTGTTTACGCCAGCAAAGGGTTGTGTCCATATATAGTCCGAGGTTTTTTACACTATCACAGTATGGAATAATCATACCGTCGTAGGTGATTTGTGGAATTAAAGAAGGGTCAAATTGGTTCATACCACGGTTACTACCAATGATGATGGCCTGACATTTATTCGGATTCACCGAAACACCAAACATGTCAGACCATTGTTTAATAGCTGTTAGATCGCTATTTATAACCGAAACCGCGGATGATACATTGCTCAGCTCAGTTTGATAGTATAATTGCAAGTCATCAGCATAGAGATGATAGGAACACTGAAGTCTTAGGGTGATAAGATTAATAAAGATGGAAAATAGGAAAGGAGACAGAATACCGCCTTGAGGGACCCCAGCAGTGAGGACACACCAGTTGGAAGAAGAATCGTCCACAGTGACTAATTGCTGACGGTCCCGAAGGTAGGAGGAGAACCAGTCCAGTGTTTCACGAGATACCGAGAAGTGGGATAGGACAGCAAGGAGGAGGTTATGACTGACGGTACTAAAGGCATTGGAAAAATCAACCAATACTACGGTTGTAACCTTAGTATCCTCCATCCCCATTTTAATATCGCTAGTCACTTTAAGAAGAGCAGAAACCGTGCTATGGCGCGGTCGAAAACCAGATTGAAAGGGACTAAGTAAGTTGTTACTGTAAATGAAGTGGGAAAACTGTTTGTGGACGCAGACTTCTAGCACTTTAGAGAGGAAAGGAAGGGTAGAAATAGGACGAAAATGATTTGGTAGTGATGGATTAGGAGTTTTAGGTAACGGGCGTACATACGCTTTCCGCCAAATAGAAGGAAATGTGCCGGATGTGAGGGAGAAGTTGATAATATGTGAGATGAAGGGGAGGAGGTAGTCCAACAATATGGTGATCATTTTCCTACTAATGCCATCACTACCAATCGCTTGAGATTTGATGGACAGAATAATTTTCTTGACTTCCTCCTCTGTGACTGGACTGAAGTGGAAAAGGTTTACTTGAAGGCGCGGTAGACTATTGATAGAATTAATGGTGTTCATTTCAGACAGACTATCCAAGGTGGAAGAGGTAGCAAAATGTTGATTTAAGGTATCAAGACTTATGGATTGCGGAAAGTCTACATGTCGCGATTTGCCAACTCCAATAGTTCCGAGGAACTTCCAGATATCGGCAGAAGAAGAAGAGGAAATGTTATTTAGAACATGGCTGCGTTTAGCGTTCCTTATCAACTGGTTACACCGATTCCTTGCAATCCTATACCGTTCCTGATTGACTTCGATGCGGTCCCTCTTATAAGTCTTAAAGGCACGATTTCGAGATTTCATGGCCAGCTGTATATCCTTAGTCATCCAAGGCGCTGGCGGTCGCTTGAGCCTTATCCTCCTAACTGGGGCATGAATATCATACAGTTTGGTTACTACTGCATTAAATACGTGCACCTTGTCATCGATCGAAGTGGAATCGATCAAGGGTGCCCAGTCAATCCGTGAAGCATCATCATTTAATTTCTTTATATCCAATCGCCTAAAGCTACGCTTGCACAGTATCCTAGGTTTGGGTTTAGGGGGCCTGAGGACATAGGAGAGGAAAATCAGGTCATGATGTGAGAATCCGGGAGCGTCAAGTTGACCATGAATGGAAACAAGGGAGGGGTTAGAGGTGATGATAAAGTCGAGCCAAGTGTCCTCGCCAGTGTTATTGTGGTGAGTGGCATTTAGTGCAGAACACGAAAACTGACCGACTCAAGAAGGAACTGGAGCTTGAGGGAACGAGAGGAGTTTTGAGCTAAAAGGTTGGTATTGAAATCACCCATGATGACGTAATGAGCATACTCTGTACCCAAAAAAAGAATTTATGTTTTGACAAAACATATTTATGTTTCAGAAAATGATAGAGAAGATAATTCGGCCGTCGATGAAGACGTTGATTCCGATAACAACTTAGCGGCTGATTCCGATACTGAATAATTTAAAGAAAAACCATATTTTTTATTATCATCATTAAATATATCGATTTTTTAAAAAAAATGATTGTTATATATATTCACATCATTACAATGAAACAAATCAATTATATAAATGTATCAATAATGTTTGAAGTATATATTAAACCAAAAAGTATACAAAACTGTTGATACTGGGATTGACAGTTTCAATTCTTGGATATAGTATACACACCGTTTCAGTTCAGTTAGACGTCATATTGATTTTATCATATTATCAATTGTTCTCTTCAAAAATATGTTAATGCCGTTCTGTATCAGATGGCCATAAAGTACCCTTAAAATGGTAGTGTCATTTTCATCAGCCTAAAAGATATGGTCTGCATTAAAATGTACGGCATCATTTTTTCCTAATTTATTTATGTTAATACTATTTAAAACAAGTTATAAAATGTAGAAAACTGCTATATTTCATTAATTTATGATATTTAAACTTTTGCAATAATTAGCAAAATTTCAGTTTTTGTATTTCTCTATATTTTTTTTTAGAATAGTTTTTTTGAACGGCAATACTATATAACAATTGAGTTATACATTATCATGTTAAAAAAAAAGTTCCCGTACAGGATCAAATGACTTTACAGCTTTATAAATCAAGGATACGATGAAATTAAGATAATTATTGATATATATTCAAATGAGCAATCATTTTTTGACGGCATTATTTTTAATAGTACTTTTGAGTGCTAGATAGTGTTTTGGAACCGAAGCCGTACTTTTTCAAATTACCCCCTGGACCACGGAAAGAAAGGGGGTTGCAACCCTCGATTTTTTCCCCTTGTCGCATGATTTTTGTACGGCGTTGCGGAATAATGGATTAGAAGCAGTATTGAAATAGTATGAAACTGATGCCGTACAAAATCAAATGACCAAATTTACCCTAGAAATTGTCGGAAAATAAAAATAAAAACCCGATTTCGTGGCGCATCATTTTTTTACGGCACTGCGCGTTTTCTTATTATTTTTCATGGATCTATCGATGGTAAGAATGCCGTACAAAAATATATGACCAAAATGTACCCACTCTACCGGTACTTTTGAATTCTCATCTGCACTCAGTTGGACAGCTTACAAGTGACGGCATAGTGCTGAATCCTATTATTTTATGCTCTTCTATCGTTCTAGATAGGTCACCTGGTGGTTCACATGACCCATCATTTTTCCACACGGGCCAGTAGTCTATTAGAACTTAGGTTTCTTAGAAGTTCTATTTGTATAATTAAGGCAGGCTCTGCTGTCTAGGTACTAGATTACTACCTATGTCCTAAACAGCATTATTAATTAAGCAGTATTAGTTTTATTTGTATTAAAAATTTAGTAATTTATCGCAACTGAGGTCCCTCCCCGCCGGCCTCGTCCCCGGCCGCGTCCATGGCTGCGCGCTCTGCGACGGTCATTGCACTCACCTGGACAGCTGTTTTGATTTTAAAATACATTACTATTTTATTGATTTTATTTGTTTTTTGGTTTTCTACACGAGATAATTAGGTAGTTTAGGTCCTATTATGTTTTACTATGTGTATGTAAGCAGAAAAAAACATAAAAGTACTTAGATAAATTATCATTTTTTTGCGTTTTTTTTTCGCTAAACCTATTCAGTATCATGGTCTGTTTGCAACCCCCAAGTTTTCGGTAGCAGTCTTTTTACATCTTGTATATATGTGTATGTATTTACAAAAACAAGGTAGATATGTATTCCTATCCCCATAACACAAGTTCTGCTTAGCTTGGAACTAGATGGCGTTATGTGTTAAATGTTCGAAATATGCGAAATATGTAATCCTCATTTTTTACCGATATTCATAATTTGCTTTTCTACGACCGGAGTGATACCACGGCCTCACAGAAAACCGGTTTGAAATAGCGATTGCGCTGTGTTTCACCGAGTGAGTGAGGATACCGGAGGCCCTATCCCAACTCCTTCCTCCATCCCCTTCCTCATCCCCCACAGGCCGGCAACGCACTTGTAACGCCTCTGGTGTTGCGGGTGTCCATGGGCGGCGGTAATCGCTTACCATCAGGCGATACGTCTGCTCGTTTGCCCCTTTACAATAAAAAAAGAAAAATATACTAATTTAGACTTTCCCTCCCCTGGCCCAAACTGTACGGAGGAAAAAGCTAGAAAAGTTCAACTAAATCTAGATGGTGCTCAAAAATAACGTACAAGAAACAGTTTAACAAAGTTTAACCGTATTTTATTGAAATGCTTTATTTCTAGTAATTATATTATTACTTTCCTTTCTAATGCTTGCTTTTATAAAATATTTTTCAATTGCATAACTACAAGTTTAAGAGATGTCGTTGCAATCGATTTAAAGAAACTTGAAAATAAGGTACCACTGTCATGAGCGACGTAATTACGCACAAATTAACATCTGCTTGCCGCGATAGCACTAACTATTTGGTATTTAATAAATATGGATATGTTGTAAAACTACCAAAAATCATCAATTAAATGTCAGTGTTTTTTTTATTTTCTTTTCAATAATTAGTAATTTTATATTATAAGCTATGTTTCTGTTGAAACAATATATTACGTATTGTTGTTTATAACATATAAAAAACAAAATTAAAACATGCCTTTTAGGCTGTTAAAATGTGCAAAATTAAGTTCAATTTTACTTTACTTTAAGTAAGTAAGTTTTTTTAAAATAAAAAACCATTAGGAGTCTGGGTAAATACTGTTTAAGTCTGGATATCAACATAATGAGGTGGAAACATGTTCAAACTGCAAATTATTTTGGTATTCAATTTGTATGGAAAATTCATCTAGCGCCGTTCACTGCCTCGTTGGTCTAGTGGTTAGCGTAAGCGACTGCAGATCAAGAGGTCTCGGGTTCAATTCCCGGGTCGGACTGCTGTTGGGTTTTTCTTACAAGAAATTCTTAATAGCAGCCCGGAGTATGGAAGACGCCGGTGTTTCCCGCCCGTGCTTCGGAGGGCACGTTAAGCCGTCGGTCCCGGTTGTCATGAACAGCTATGGAAATCGTTATTAGGAAGTCAGTGCCCTCAAATATACTGACAACTAGTTCAACCTTCGAATTCAGTTTGCCCTCAGGGTTGCGGAGGTCAGATGCCAGTCGCTCTGTGTAAAAACTGATATTCGGTTAAAATCGGTTGAACTGCTAGCCGACCCCAAATAATATTGGGAATAATAAAGGCTAGGAAGAAGAAGATTCATCTAGCGCCGGCTCCTTTTTTATACTTAACATGAGCTAGCTGAATATAGCTATGGCACATCATGGATGTTTCCTCGACATGATATTTTCGTCGCAGTGAACAACTTATTGTTTTCCTTAATACCAATGTAAAATGATTTTGTAAAATTACTCATTTCAATTGTACGTGCCTGTGGTATGCGGTATACGGTCAGAATCAGTTATGTAAATGTTTTCGTTATAAAAGTTGGTTAGTTTGGTTGGGAAAATATTTTAGCATAGATTCCATTTATCGAGGAATTGGAATATGGATTGGAAAAAACTTGAGGAATTTGTTAGTTTTGAGTGAAACAAGCGAAAAATTTATTTATGTAGAAATGCATATAATATTTGTGTCCTCTGTGTTAAGAAACTCACTACAAAAAGGTCTGTTTAAATTTATAAAATTTATTCTTGGGACTACAAGCCGCTTTTAATCGGAGATAACCACTTAGCTAAACTTTTTTAGGATTCCATACCCAAACGGTAAAACGATACTCTATTACTAAGACTTCGCTGTTCGTCTGTCCGTCCGTCTGTCATCAGGCCTTATCTCGTGAACCGGTATAGTTAGAAAGTTGTCATTTTCAGAGATGATGTATTTCTGTTGCCGCTATATCTACAAATACTAAAAAACAGAATCAACTAAATATTTAAGGGGGCTCCCATACAATAAGCTGCCCATGGTCTCCACCGCTCCTAGCACGAAATATTGCCGCTCTGAAGCCGCATATTTCTGCCTCTTCCTATAACAAGCATCTTCCGCGGCGGCCGACGGGGATCAGATGGTACGACGATATCATCCCAGATCAGGCACCTACCGTTCCTCCAGGGCACCAGAGTCAGTCCATCCGGCCTTTTAACGTCTGATCTGCTCAGACCCGGAGGCTTAAGCAGACATGGGATGTTTGCCGAAATGAGGGCCCTGCGGACCACGTCGTTGATGGCATGGTGACGCGAAAACCTGCCCGAGCATCGACGACAATTTAAAGCGTGGTGGCCATCGGCCTCCACTATAGAACCGCAGGTATATACATGGCGCTCGCAAGCCTTGTAGCCCAGACGTAGCGCAACAGCGATGCGCAAAGAACTGTCATCCAACAAAGTCTCCAAATGAGGCGAAAGCAGCGCGTGTAACCAAGCACCCACCTCAGGCACAGCCCTCAGCCTAGCCATATCTGTTCCCGAAGAGCCCTCCAATAAGGCACCCTGGATCCGCTTCACATCCACATCATCCCACGCCCGCTGCATGTGTGCTGCACTGGGACATGCCTCACCCGGGTTAAGAGCCAACCAAGCCGATGTAGCATCCACATGACATCAAACATTCATTATTTGCATAACAGGAAAGTCGAATAAACATACCTATTTAGTTTATTTACACAATTAATGTGGATATTACAATATTATTTGCTTGGTGACTAATTAATTTAAATGAGAATAATCCGTATACATGATGATATTGACGACATTTAATATGTTTAAAACTGGAAATAGACATAACAGTCTTTTGCGGTCTCTCATCAAGTAAAGACCTAAATTCATCATGAAAATTTTACGAGTTTTATCGATTATGATCCTACTTATTTTTGCATTGGGTCATTCTGTCGTTGAAAGTAGTAACCGTGTTAAAAGAAATCCCATACAAGACCTAAAGTGTCCTATATTTCAAGTCAGAAGATACATAGCGCAGTCAGAAAAATGCATACCTTGTGAAACGTAAGTACAATTTTAATTATTGGGCTGAAGACCGCCTTTTTTTAGCACAAATAATTAGCAAGTTATGGGAACGTTACTTGTACGCAATGATGCGGATTTTTCATGTTTGTGTATTATATTTCAATAGTACTATATAATTATTTCATTAGTTCATTTAATAAAAACAAATCTGTTTGTTTCAACTTAAATACTGCTAAAAATCAAATACTACAATTCTTCTCAATTCCTTTTTTATTTAGGTGCTGTTATAACTATTCTACAAATACCTAAATAAATTGGAAACTGTTTGTAATATTAAAATAACAGTTTTTGTCTAAATTTGTTTTTCTAAAATAAACAAAAATAATATTTTTTTAAGTTTTGTCAGTCTGTCCATCTGTCCGTCTGTTTTTTTGTTCTTTCTAATCTCCAAACGACCTCCAAAAAAAAAAAATACATAAATCATGTTTAAAATAAGGAAAAATGTATTACAAAAATGTTTTAAAATATTTAGTACTGTTTAGATAATATCTAGACTTATTGGCAGTTTATTACTCCAAATTATACATAGATGTACACCAATGGACTGCACGGTTGGCCGAGTGGTGTCAGCGGTCGCCATGCCGCTTGCTACTGCGCCAAGTGTCGTGGGTTCAAATCCCACGCGGTACTTACAACACTTTGTGTGATCCACGAATTGTTGTCCCGAGTCTGGATGTTCTTTGTGTCCGTTTCATGTATGTTTGTAAAGTCCCCCACGACACAGGATGTTTATTCCTAATGTGGGAGTTGTCTGTTTTTAAAAAAAAAAAAAAAAAAAAAAAAAAAAAAAAAAAAAAAAAAAAAAAAAAAAAAAAAATGCACTTAGCAGTTCTGGTGTTTTCTATGTTTTATATGTATGTATTTACAAAAATGTATATAGGTATATATTAGAATCTGTTGTCTTTTACTCATAGTAAAAGCTCTGTTTAGTTTGGAACTAATCATGCAAATGCATTAAGGTACCTTATTTATTAGCAGTGCATATTTACATCTATAATATAAAAATGAATCGCTCAATGTGTTGGTAAGCGCATAACTCAACAACGCCTGGACCAATTTGGCCAATTCTTACTTTTCTATAATATAAAAATGAATCGCTCAATGTGTTGGTAAGCGCATAACTCAACAACGCCTGGACCAATTTGGCCAATTCTTATTTTTCTATATAATATAAAAATGAATCGCTCAATGTGTTGGTAAGCGCATAACTCAACAACGCCGGGACCAATTTGGCCAATTCTTATTTTAAATGTTTGTTGAAGTTCAAGGATGGTTTTTACGGCGAAAAAAATTCGAATAATGGCCGGAAAAGCCCTAAAAACAGCCCTTTTCTTTTTTCCATACAAACATTTTCTAACTAAAACGTAAAGTCAATTTGCACTTTATTACCGCTTTTCAAAGTTCAAATTCAATCATATCTATCAAAACAGTGTGCGTATGTGCGTTGGAGTAGATAATCGTTGGATAGTCCATTTATCGAGAAAGGCTATAGGCTATATGTCATCACGCTAATATTAATAGGAGCGGAGCACCAGTGAGGAATGTTTCAAAACGGGGGAAAATTTTCACGCTACGGGCAATAGAAGACGCAAACGAGGTTACGTGGTCAGCTAGTAGTATATAATATGAAGTCACTTCCACTTTCTGTTTGCTTATATCTTTTGTTTTACTCATCGGATTCGAATGCAATTGTCAGTAATAGATAGAGTGATTCAAGAGGAATGTTTATATATGTAATGCATGCATACTGTAGTGGAGCAAAGTTGAAAATTTTGAGAGCAAAGACATCTGTCCGATGCCGGGCCGGGTCTCTAGTATCGAAATTTTTAAAATACATTCAACATACTTTTGTTATTCCGTCTGCTACGCACTGGAGCGAAGAAAAAAAGCAATTAAGTTTTTTTGTACTTTACAGATACGAGGAAACCATTGGACGCGACAGATATTGGACTAAATTTTGCAGCAATGTGGAGCGTTAACATTTCATAATCAAAACGCATTACAAAAAATGCAATTATACTTATTTCATAAATAAAAGTATAATGTAAAATGAAATATATATTGTTTGTTTTTTTTTTGTTTTAATAGCCTGTTGAGTGTATATTTTATGTTCCTAAAGAAGATTTTTATGTCTAACCTAGACAGAGTAGAGTACCGCGAAGCGCGGAGGACTCTAAAGCTGGCCATTTGCCGCGCCAAGGAGGAGAGGAGAAAGGAGATGCTCGACCGTGACCCCTGGGGTCGCCCATATCGTGCGGTGCGTCAGAAGCTCCGCACGCCGCAGGGCGGCCCCCCCCCTTACCGAGACTCTCCAGCCCAGCTTCCTGCATCAAGTGGTCGAGGGCCTTTTCCCGCAGCGGGCGGAGCACACGCCCCCGTCGATGGCCGTTCTGGCCAAAGACGACGGGGACGGAGTGAGGTGCCGCCCGTTAGGGAATCGAGGGTTGGGGCGGCTGTTCTGCGGATCCGTTCCAAGAACGACGCCCCCGGGCCGGACGGGGTTCCACCCCGAGTGATGGCCCGAGCCCTCGACCATATGTCGGACCGCCTCAGGGAAGTTTTGGACGCTAGCCTGGCGTACGGACGCTTCCCTGAATGCTGGAAATGCGGGAAGCTGGTCCTGTTGGCGAAACCGGGACGGCCTGCCGATTCGGTCACGGCCTATAGGCCCATCGTGTTGCTGGACGAGGCGGGCAAATTGTTCGAGAGGATTCTCTCTGCCCGCATCGTCCGGCATCTCAGCGAGGTGGGGCCCGACCTGTCGGACGCCCAATTCGGGTTCCGAGAGGGGCGTCAGACGGTCGATGCCGTGGTGCGCCTTAGGGCTGTGACCGAAGAGCCCTAAGGCGCACCACGGCATCGACCGGTTCACAACAAGGGTTGGGAGTGCTGTGCTCGTTAAAATGAGTCCAAGCACTAAGGTGCTGGGGTTATTGGTTCAAAAGTTAGGTTGAGTGGGGATGAAGTATTTTTGAAAAAAAAAAGGGGGAGGTAAGGCAAATATTGAGGGGTGCTGATACCTGACAAGTTCGAGTGTCTACAAGGGGATTAAAAAGTGTCTCCGAGCATTAGTTTCGGAGATAGAGGGGGTGTCTACCTTAAGGGATGAACTTAGGCGGTGGGGGTTATTAGGGTGGTGAGGTGAATGGATTGGGAGTGCTACGCTAGATAAATAAGCCCCAAAAAAGGGGTTGAAAATATAGGTAAAGGGTGGGGAGGGGGTGAAAGTGTTAGGGGGGGGGGCACCTCGACTGAGAAGTATGGCGGTATCGAAGAATTCGACTTCACGATGTGACTAAGTAGGCGATCCAGGAATATGTGGGGAAAATTTTATCCTCCCTGTGGTATCACAAAATTTCTTGGGTAAACACAATATGGTATAATAAATTCGTATTGACAAAATGTGTCGCTGACATATGTCGAAAGTGTCGTTACAATTCCGTCTAGCTCCCTTCCGCAACGCGCGATAAGGAACTTCGTTCCAATAAAAAAAAACTAAATTTGTGCTTGCACAATTACCTTTGCTGCCCATCCTTAACTATGACTATGTCAGCTATCTGTATCTCACTGAAGATATACCGAAGAAACTTGAGCGACTCCAAAACCTCTGCATTAAATTCATTTTTGGATTATGCAAATATGATCATATTTTAGAGTTTAATTTTAAACTCAATAGGCATTCGCCGGAATCTGCATTTTCTTTCTCTTTTATACAGTGTTTTGTTTCATCCTCACCCACCGCTTTATTTTAAAGAACGTTTTCAGTTCTTAAAAATACACATTGCAGGGACCTGAGGTCTTAGCAAAATGTAATACTAAAAATGCCAACTCATTCGACTTAATGAATGGCAGACAAATCTTTTACTGTTCTAGTAGTATGGCTTCGGAAGAACTTGCTTCAGACTACTCGACAAGCAAATACCTTGATTATGTTTAATAAGCAAGTGAAAGAATACTAATTATCATTGTGAATACTTACTTACGGTTTTATTTCGAACAGGATAATAATAAATAATAAATATAAATAAATATTCCGGACATATAACACACAACGCCATCTAGTCCCAAGCTAAGCAGAGCTTGTGTTATGGGTACTAGACCACTGATATGAATACATATATACTTTTTTTTGTAAATACATACATATTATACACAGAAAACATCCAAACTCCGAAACAAATATTTGCAGATCATACAAACATTTGGTCCGACCCGGGAATCGAACCCGAGATCTCAAGTTTAGCAGTCGCATACGCTACCACTACGCCACCGAGGCAGGTATACATGTATATGTATATGTATGTATATATGTTATATATTTATATACTACTAGCTGACCCACGCAACCTCGCTTGCGTCTTATATTGCCTGTAGCGTAAAAATTTAACCGTTTTTGAAACAGTCTTTATTGGTGCTCCGCTCCTATTAGTAGTAGCGTGATGATATATAGTCTATAGCCTTCCTCGATACCATGGACTATCCAACACCGAAATAATTTTTCAAATCGGACCAGTGGTTCCTGAGATTAGCGCTTTCAAACAAACAAAAAACTCTTCAGCTTTATAATATTAGTATAGATAAAAAAATGTCTATAAATTTTAACTTATTATGTATGAAAATCCGTTCCGCAGTTTTTGCGCGAAAAAGTAACACACACCACACACACACACATATCCTTACAAACTTTTGCCTTTATAATATTATTAGAAATATCGTAAGCGCCGGAACTTATGAGTTTAGTTGTGTGTGCATTAACTATGTATTCGAATGTTGTATAATTATTAACCGACTGCAAAATAAAAGAGGTTATATGTTCCACTGTATGTATTTTTTTTTATGTATGTTCACCGATTACTCCGTCAATTGTGGACTGATTTAAAAAATTTTTTTTTAGGTATTAGAGCAAAATTTAGATACAAAGTTTGTTATATTATACTCCACCCGCGTGGATGTCGGTTACCGCTGCAAAAGCCTACCCAGGAAAGACACGGTCAGCAAAATGATTCCCAGGTCGATTCACAGACACCGTCACTAACATTGACGACGCAGTCATTATCCGCAGGCTGCACAGATTGTCTTTCTTTGAATTTTAAAATTGTTAATGAGGCAAATATTTAAATGTAATTAATACTAAGTTTTCACTTCTGCCGGCAGTCCCCGAGTGCAACCCGTTGTTTTAGGATAAATAACTAAAGCGATTAATGTAGAGCTTCTCTATAAACAATATTTGACGTTAAATTATTTTCAGGTAACAAAATATACTGATGGTCGGGAGCCCCGACCCGTGATAGGGCAACGTAAAGTTGCCCATGCGTAAAACATTCTTTTCGTAAATCAATTCCTACTAATTTAAATGTTTGGCCCTGGGATTTGTTTATTGTTAGTGCGAAAGAATTTTTTACTGGAAATTGGAGCCTCTGTCGATCTCATCTGGTTGTATTTTAGTTTCTAGCCAGAACAGCAGATGACAATGAGGTAAGCCGCGCTTTTGCCACTCCACACTTGCCATATAACATTTTACTTTACCGAATATCTGTTCTTTGACAAATAATTAGATGAATTTCTTCATCTTTAAATGAAATACACGTGAAATTATGTCATGACGGTCGAAAGACCGTTGTCCTGGTAGCAGCTCCGCTTTAATTTCAGGCCATTCGGGGTTACATGTAAAAGTGACAAATAAGTCAGGTCTACCATAATTTCGGACGTACGTCATCGCGTCCTGCGTTTTCTCGTGCATGAAACGCGCAGAACCCGTAAATGACGATGGCAATATGACATGTTGACCGATATTTGATGGGTCAACATTTGCGTCATGATTTAAGGCATCTCTGAGATGAATGTAGTCATCAGCCCTCAGTCTTTGTTGATTCCGAGAAATATAATTTAATCTTTCCGATATCATTTTCGCCATCATGTCAACACAATATTGACTAAATAAGTATCTGTAATAATGTAACGGATTAAAAGAGTTAGTTCTAAACATTAATCTAAATGCATAAAATTGCATACACGAAACAGTTTTATTACGCGCAGAACCCTGCTGAGGGATAGTCAAATAATAACCGTCTTCTCCTGTCACAAACATTATAGGATACTGTAGTGGATCATAGGACCGATGTAGCTCAGAAACTCTTTTGAGCTGTCCGTCTCTACCGTGTAAGACTATATCCCTGGGACCTTTGTCTTCATCGACCAAGAGAACGGCTACCTCGTTTACAGTAGGAGCATTATATCTGCCTCTGTGTGCTGTCTGTGGTGTGCGATCTGAATGAATAATTAACTTTAAATTATCTGAGGAGTTAAGTTCTAAGTTTTGTTTAAAACTTCGTATATACACGTTATGATTATTCAAAGCGGTCTGTAATTCGCGAATTAAATCCATTTTTAAGGTTGGTGCGATGCTTGATCGCAACGATAACTGGTCTGCATCTGACATAAAATATATTTGCAAGAACTGTAGGTTTTGGCGTGATGGTGGTAAAAGGCTACCAATGAGATGATACACCTGTCCTTCAATTTTAAAAGTGGGCATAAAATTTCCTTCCCTGATTTCTTTTGCGCCAAACGAAGTCATTTGAAAAAGATAATGGGTGGTTATTAGTTAAAAGATTTTTTATTGGTTGTGGCGGCTCCTGAAGGTTAGGAAGACAAACTTTACCTGAAGCACAGCACACACCATTAGGTTCGTCCGCCCATTTCTTGGCAGAGCATTTAGAACAGATCTTATTCATGACCCCGATTTGGACGGGCGCTTGTTGTGCATAATCAACCTGCGGATCATATCTGAAAGCCAGTCTGTTGCTGTTAGCTAAAATTCGATTGCGAACTCTATTTGTGGACAACTGCTGTCTCTCTGCTTGAGCTCTAAGTCGCTGCAAACGCTCGACACTCGACTCTCTTTCGCGCAACTGAGAGGTCCTTATATTTTGTTCATGAAGACGTTGGGAACGCTCCAGCCTCGACTCTTGAGCGCGTAGCTCAGAGACTCTCAAGCTGTGTTCTGCAAGGCGTTGCGAACGCTCGACACTCGACTCTCGCGCGTAAGTCAGAGGTTCTCAGATTTTGTTGTGCAAGGCGTTGCGAACGTTCGACACTCGACTCTCGTTTGCGTAAGTCAGAGATTCTCAGATTTTGTTGTGCAAGGCGTTGCGAACGTTCGACACTCGACTCTCGTTCGCGTAAGTCAGAGGTTCTCAGATTTTGTTGTGCAAGGCGTTGCGAACGTTCGACACTCGACTCTCGTTCGCGTAAGTCAGAGGTTCTCAGATTTTGTTCAGCAAGGCGTTGTGAACGTTCAGGTGAAGATTTTCCCAAAAGACGTATTTTTGCTGCCCGTGCTTGAGAACTATGTTTAGAAAGTTGAGACCTGGCTCTCTTAGGCATATTCAAATATTTAAGAAAATGTTAATAGCATGTAATATTGTAGCTCTGAAAAGAACTGTTGTTTAGCCCTGAAAAGAACTGTTGGTTAGCCCTGAAAAGAACTGTTGGTTAGCCCTGAAAAGAACTGTTGGTTAGCCCTGAAAACAACTGTTGTTTAGCTCTGAGAAGAACTGTTGTTTAGCTCTGAGAAGAACTTTTGCGTAGGTGCAGTTTTAAGCACGAAATCTAAAAAAAATCGCACGAAAATTATTAGACTTCACGCACGACCGCTGCGTAGGGAGCCGACCTCGCATCTAAGCCGCGCGGGTACCTTACTCATAGATCTAAACTCCCATTCTCCCCTCATAAGTAACACTTCGCAACGGGCCGTGCAGCAGAAATCGTAATATTTTAATTTTGCCATAACTTCAAAACCAAACGTCCAATTTTTATCATTCAAAGACCAAATATTATCTACATAAACTGTAGTTAGTGATGAAATAATTTATTTTGATAAGGATTGATAGCATGAGTAAAATAAATGCGTTTAAATGTAGTCCAAACAAAATTCAAGATTTTTAAATAAAAAAATGGTTGTTGTGCCTCACTCGACATAGATAGGTATAGTGTGTCGCGGACTTTTTTGTAGATATTTATAAGATCTACGATTAATTAGAACATTTTATGGTTCTATCTTTTATCGTTTAGGCAGCGTACGCAAAATAAGTAACTTATCTGGTTGATTTTTTACACTTTGTGTCCGAAAAACCCAAATATCTTACGGAGCCCTATTTTTTCCAAAATAAAATATAGCCTATGTTACTCGTGGGTAATGTAGCTTTCAAATGGTGAAAGAATTTTTTAAATCGGTCCAGTAGTTTTTGAGCCTATTCATTACAAACAAACAAACAAACAAACAAACATACAAACAAAGTTTTTCTCTTTATAATATTATATTAAGTGTAGAAAACTACGTCATTGGTCTAGCGGTTGACGTACGCGACTGCCAATCAAGAGGTCTCGAGTTCGAATCCCGGGTCTTTTCCCCTCAGCCTGTTGCCGTCCACTGCTGAAGCCCTTCCCCAAAGAGCGGCAACCATCCTGGTCCTGGGCAGTCCGCATCCACTCGCCGTCAGCCACTTTCCTCAAGTCATCGGTCCATCGTGCCGCAGGGCGCCCTACACTACGTTTGCCTAATCGTGGTCGCCACTCTAACACTTGTCGCCTCCAGCGACCATCTAAAATCTATATTCTATATACATTTAACTGTAGAAGAATCAAATTCTGTACATTGAATAAAAACTAAAAAAAATAATCTAATCTTCATACAAGTAAAACAAGCAAAAAAAAATTTGTAAAATGTAGCTCTGTTGTCTGGATTTTACGAAAAAACTGCTCTACAGGCGCATGTTGTATTTGTCAATGTTAGCTTGCAATAGAGTACCTTGAGTAACATCATGTCATGACATTCTGAATACGTTTCTTTATACCTTCATCTATACTAATATTATAAAGAGGAAAACTTTGTTTGTATGTTTGTTTGTTTGTTTGTTTGTAATGAATAGGCTCTAAAACTACTGGACCGATTTTAAAAATTCTTTCACCATTCGAAGCCTACATTATCCACGAGTAACATAGGCTATATTTTATTTTGAAAAAAAATAGGGTTTCGTAAGATATTGGGGTTTTTCGGACACAAGGTGTAAAAAATCAACCCTATACGGGGGAAAATTTTTCGCTACGGGCAATAAAAGACGCAAACGAGGTTGCGTCGGTCAGCTAGTAACTAATATAGTAAAAACCAAATTTATCTTCAGAAATACTTTTATATTAACAAACCCTCACTTAACTTTTTTTTAGAGAAAATTAAATTACATTTTCATTACCCATGAATTTTCAACACGGGCCCGTAGTCTATAAGTTTGTTTTGTAATGCCTAATCTAAACTTGTAGATACTATAACGAATTTTTAGAAAAAAAAAATATTTTCCCGCATTAGGAATATACATCTTCTGTCACGGGGGACTTTACAAACATATATATGAATCGGACACAAATAACACCCAGAATCAGACAACAGCTTGTGGATCACACATGTTGTGAGACTCCCCGACACTGGAACTTGCAGCACTCAGTTACGAATTACTGGAACTACTATTGTCTGAGGTATTTAATTAAAAAAGCATTTCAATATCGAAAGTTTTATTGAAAAGAGGGAATGATCAATATTTGATAAATTGTGTGGGTTGTATTAGTTTCTTATCAGTTTTATTTCCTTGTGCAGTATTTTTTCCAGTAGGAATCTTTTCCCGAACTTTCGAAGTACCTGAAATTCGAAATAAATATTAACTTGGCAATCCATCCAGCCTATACAAAAATTATATAATGATCTGTATGATCTAAAATCTGCCAGTGGAAGTGCCTTCAAAATCGGTCTAGCCATTCCAGAGATTAGCCAGAACAAACAGCCAGACAGATGGACAGACAGACAGATAAAAATTTTAAAAATGTTGTTTTTAACAGATAAAATTTTTATACCTATGCATTTAGTGAAAAGCGGTTATTTAATATTACAATGAGACAGTCCAATTTTATTTATCTGTATTCGAACGACACTTAAACAAAAAAGAAATTGGAAATAATTGCAGTATTTTATATTTAGGAGACTTGATTTTTGCATAAGTCGAAATATGGCATCCCTAACAGTGAAAAATTACAAAAAAGTAATAAATATATGTAATTTTAAGTAATTTATAATTAACAACGATGCTTTTAATGCTTGTTAAAGTTGATAAATGTACATCCATCACATACAAACAATAAACTAAGATCAACAGATTTTGTATGTATTTAATGAACTAATATAAAATTATTATACAATTGAAATATTTACATACAATCATAGGCAATCCGCATCATTGCAGTAACGTTCTCTGTGCTAAAATAGGCGGTCTCCTGCCAAATGATTAAAATTGTACTTACGTTTCACAGTCTATGCAGTGTTTTGCTTTCATGATGAATCTTCTGACGTAAAATGTAGGACAATGAGGGTCTGTTAAGAGATCTTGTCTTTTAACGCGGTTACTACTTTCAACGACAGATGGACCCAATGCAAAAATAAGTAGGATCATAATCGATAAAACTCGTAAAACTTCCATGATGAATTTAGATCTTTACTTGAAGACAGATCGCAAACGACTGTTTTTTCTATTTCCAGTTTTAAACATATTAAACAACATTAATATTATTATATATAGATCGGATCCCCCTCTTTTGAATTAATTAGTTATCAAAACAAATAACAATGTAAAATCCACATTCATCGTGTAAATTATGTAACTAACTATTCGTATGTTTATTCGACTTTCCTGTTATGCAAATGATAAATATTATTTCAAGGTAGTGGTTGACTTATCACCAAGATTGATAATTGTATGGCGGTATCTTTTATTTTTTTTATTTATTAGCGGTAAATTTATAGGTAAAAAAATAATGACTGATGCACGATATTAGTCAACGGACTAGAACACCATTCACTTAGGTTGGTTCAACTTCAAATAGGTGCATATAGTGCATAACATAACATAATAGTCCACGGGCCCACATACAAGGGATTTCAGTGATTAATAACAGCCTGAAAGTTTATACACAGCTTCGTTTTGACGAGACACCCAACTTTTATCATTGGACCAAATTCTGTTAGTGGCAGGAAAAAGCGCGATAGGGAGTTCGCTCCGATGTCGATTTGATGAGTGTCCCAAATTAAATAATTACAGTTTCTAAAAATCAATACTTCGAGAAAATACGATGGAAAACTGAGAAAAACTTGTGGCATACAAAGTGAATGGTACCTTCCGAGTGACCCCCCCAGCTCTAACATGTCAGAATGGTGACTTGAAAATTTTTATTAATTTTCATTAATAACAAGCTGATTTTTGTTTTGGGGCTTGCAAAATATATATTTTTCATAAAAATGCATCGGCATACAAATATGATGGTAATTTTTTTGAGACCTACATTCGAAAGTTGTCAAGATTATGTTAATATTTTTCCTGCCACTATCAGAATTTCGTCCAATGATAAAAGTTGGGTGACTCGTCAAAACGAAGCTGTGCATAAACTTTCAGCCTGTTATTAATCACTGAAATCCCTTGTATGTGGGCCCGTGGACTATAACATACGGGAAGCTGAATGTCATTTTCTCGTCTGAAATACTACAGTGATTTAAACCAAAAATATTTGACCCGCGGGTAGTTCTAACGGCGACAGAGTCGTGGTAACATACGAGCCTCATAAGGAACCTCAAAGTTACTCAAAGAGCAACGATATGGCATATACTGGCTCAGTACTCGCCAGTATGGTTTTATGCCCCAGAAAAGCACCAAAGACGCTCTTTATATAACCTTGTGAACCAGATTTAAGCAGAAAGAAAACAAAAAACTGGTTACGCTTATCTCACTGGATAAAAAGGATGCTATTCTAATTCCAGAAGCGGAATATTACGGAATATCCTCCTAGATTCCCTTCTGAAGGTTCTACATGAACGGGGCGTCACCTGCCAAACATTCGCGGATGAGGTGGTTCTGTGTTCGCGGAATATACCACATCAGAGGTGCAGCGACATGTCAATGTCGCCCATGACTTTGTTCAGCCGTGAGTCGTCAGGAATAAAAATGTCACTCCCTCAAGCATGACACCCCGCTCTTGGGCATGGGCTAAAGATTTTAGGGCTCACTATAGACGACAAGCTGACATTCAACAACCACGTCTGCGTCGTCTGTAGGAAGGGCCTAAAAATTTACAAGCAACTCTGGAGAACAGCAAAAATTGGCTGGGGCTACACCCCTAGGTCGTATAAACTATTTATTTATTTATTAATAGGTTTGTCTACAGTTGTTACACATTTCTTAAAAATTACACATATACAATACATAAAATATACCTAGGTGTACAACATAAATCGGCAAACACAACATTCATAAAAAACATTCGGATTCTAGTACAAACAAATTTCGTTGAAATTGGTAATCAGTTTACAGAAAATAAATTTAAAAATAAACATGCCGTAAAAGGAAGACAAAGATAAATAGTCATTTATATAATTGTGGCTTAATTTAATTGGCCCACAGTTTATAAAACCAATATAATTAATACAGTTTAACTGAACCTGATACTAACTGCAGTTATTTCTGCTGTAAACTTGGCTTTTAAATTTATAAAGGCTGGTGCCAAGCATGTCGACTTGTTTATCGAACTTATTATAAAGTCTACTTAGTCTTGGTATTGGAGAGTTGAAACCGAGGACTGTTTTACGTGACGGTGGGTACAGTAGATTGACCGGCTTTCGGGGGCATCTACGAGGGACATTAAATTGTATACCTGACAATAATTGAGGGCAGTCGACGAAACTATTTACTATTTTATACAGAAAAATCAGATCCAGTGAGTCTCTTCGTGTTTCGAGCGATATTATCTTAAATGTTTGTAATCGTTTAGTGTAACTTCGCGTCCTCTTTGCGATGCCAGTGGAATAAGCTAAGTGACTCAAAAACCTTTTCTGAATGCGTTCTATTCTGAGAGTATGTGTAGCATAGTGTGGACGCCAGACAACCGAGCAGTATTCAAGAATGCTTCGAACAAAACAGTTGTATATTAATATTTTAGTTCTGGGATTGTTAAAGGGCTTAGTGTTGCGAATTACAAAACCAAGCGCCTTTGAAGCTTTTTTAATAATTGTATCAATGTGAGGTATAAAAGTAAGTTTTCTATCTAGAATAACTCCTAAATCCTTTATACTCTCATTTCTGCTCAAACAACAATTATTCATGTAATAAGTTTTATCTATCCACTGAAGTTTGCGGGTGAAAGTAACTTGGCAGCACTTATTGATGTTAAGTTGCATGTTATTTTTTGCACACCAATCTAAAAGATTACGTATATCCTCTTGCAGCAATACTGTATCCAAATCAGATTCTATTACTCTGACTATTTTTAGGTCATCTGCGAACAGGAATGGCACTGAATTCTTCAAACAGTCCGACAGATCATTTAT
Organism: Spilarctia lutea; assembly: GCA_916048165.1. Classification (NCBI taxonomy): domain Eukaryota; kingdom Metazoa; phylum Arthropoda; class Insecta; order Lepidoptera; family Erebidae; genus Spilarctia; species Spilarctia lutea. Next base: position 3,653,835 of record OU696480.1, read on the forward strand.
AAAAATAATAAACAATAGTGGACCAAGGTGCGAGCCCTGAGGTATACCAGAAGTTATTTTATATGTATTTGATTTATATCCATGGGCTACAACGTGAAATGATCTATCAGTTAAGTATGAAGAAAGCCATTTGAGAAATGACCCAGCAAAACCATATGCAGCTAACTTTGCAATTAAGATATCATGGGGTACCTTATCAAACGCCTTGCAAATATCAGTGTATATAACGTCGACTTGTTTATTTGAGTCCACTGCTTCAATAACATGTTCAACAAAAGACACCAAATTACTACAAGTTGATCTACCCGGAACGAAGCCATGCTGTTGATTCGTTATGTATTTCTTAAAATAGATTTGAACTAATGGACATATCAAAGATTCGAAAACCTTAGCCAAAGTTGACAGTATGGAAATCGGTCGGTAATTAGTTACCAAATTACTTTCACCAGCCTTATAAATCGGTACCACCCTTGCCACCTTCCATAGATTAGGAAAAACCCCAGCAGCAAGAGACTTGTTAAATATTAAATCTAAAGGTACCGCAAGTTCATCAGCACATTCCGATATAAATCTTGGTGGAACTTGGTCACAACCCGAGCCCTTGGTAGTATCCAAAGATTCAAGTTTTTTTACTATATTTTTGCGACTGATATAAGTTATATTAAAATATTCAGCATTATTGACACCCCCAAGATGATTAGTAACCCCATCCATGTCCACTTGCCGGCTAGATAATGAATAAACACTCGAAAAGTATGAACCAAACATGTTGCATATATCATCCCCATCGCTTGACGTTATTGACCCATCAGACATCGTAGCCGGGTACGATTCTGCAACACTGCGCTTTGTTTTTATATAAGACCAGAAAAGTTTTGGATTATCCGAAATCTTTTGTTCTATATGTGCGATATAAGAGTTATAGCATTCCACTGATAACCTTTCACACTGCTTACTACAGGAGCGAAAAGCAACTTTATCCATTGGGTTTTTATACTTGTTATACCTTTTTCTATAGTTGTTTTTTTCACGAATCAACCTCACAAGACCTTTACTAAACCACGGTGGATGTGAGCTAGATTGGACTGTGGTTGAGGGTACATGATGCTTAATTACTTGATTTATAGCACCATAGAATAACTCAAGCATATCATTAGGGTTGTCATGACCACGGAAAACCTCGTGCCAGTTTATTGTATTAAGATCGTGTTTAATAATAGAATAGTTTGCCCTTCTAAAGTTCAATCGGGTGATCTTGTCTTTATAATTTAAGGTATAATTTAATTTAGATTGTAAGGTAATTTCTAAAGGAGGGTGATATGGGTCAATTCTTACCAAATTGTGATTAGCTTCTTCCACTCTGCATTGTGTGTACTCAGTAAGTACCAGGTCTAAAACCTTAGCCTTGATATTTAAAACACTATTAAATTGCCTAAAGTTATTAACATGCACAAAATCAATCAGAGTTTGGTTGATTTTACTGTTAGTTGTCATAGAGAGTCGCCTAAGAGGGTCGTTAGTATCGTTTACACTCGACCAGTCTATGCCACCGAGGTTGAAATCCCCAATTAAGATGTTATGAGATTTATTATATTCCGACACTAAGTTAAATTTATCTATAAAGTGCTCCAACATACGGCACTGTACTGGGGGTGGTAGATACACTGTACAGATAGAAATTTTAAAATTGGGCATCACGTTCACAGTCACCCACAAATCTTCACATTCACTCTCCCAAGCAAAGTTTCTAGTGGCAATGAACTTCTTAGCAACAGCGATTAAAACCCCGCCTCCATCTTTAGTATTATGAAAACCTGTGGCTTCCCTATCACGCCTAAAAACGTTATACCTTTCATCAAAAAGTTCGACACTAAGAATATAAAATAAATAATAAATAAATATTTCGGACAATTAACACACAACGCCGTCTAGGCCCAAGCTAAGCAGAGCTTGTGTTATGGGTACTAGACAACTGATATAAATACATATATACTTTTTTTTTGTAAATACATACATATTATACATAGAAAATACCCAAACTTCGAAACAAATATTTGCAGATCATACAAACATTTGGACCGACCCGGGAATCGAACCCGAGACCTCAAGCACAGCAGTCGCTTACGCTACCACTCGCGCCACAATACAATTATTAAGCCAGGTTTCAGTTAATACCAAAACATCATATTTGGTACATGCCAGGTTACGATAAAATTCAACAGTTTTTGATCTCAGTCCTCGAGTATTTTGATAATATATGTTGAGGTAAAAGAATTTTTAGCAAATAGTACCATGATAATATCACGCGTATATAAAAATAAAAAAAAAATGAAAATATATATACATAATTTAAGTTATTAAGCTTAAAGAATTAAAGTCTTTCATAATCTTATTTTCGGAGCTCTCATTTTTCTTCACGTAAATGCGCCCATTTCGGATCCACACGTACTTATAGCCTCTCTCTTTTGCCTTGAGACGGGTGGCTGCATGCAGTGCCCTATTATTTGGACTCAGGTGCTCACCAATGTAAATAGGAGACTTATCACCATCTAAGCCAAGATGCGAAGTATATAATTTTTCCTTTATTGGCTTAGATTTATTAAAGGTTATCGATGCGGCTAAAAATGTGTCTCGCAGTCTAGGGGTGTTGAATTGAACAATAATCGATTTAGGACGATTGTTGGCATTGTTTTGTTTCATAATACGAGTACAATTAGTAACATTCTCCTCCTTAATGTTACAACCTATGGTTTCACCTAACCTGGATACAACGCTGTACAAATTCTCATTACTTTTCTGAGGCACACACTGAATTTCCAGATTATTTGCCCTGGTATACTGTTCTAAGCTATTTATACGAGCAGACATATCCCTGACAGTGGTTGTCAGTTTAGTATTTTCGTCCTGCAGTGCTTTCATCATTTGTTTACATTCATCTCTATCTCGCAACATATCATCATATTGGTTGCCGATGAAAGCGACCGAGTTCTTCAAGCTCTCAATATCCTCACGCATAACGCTCAGTTCCTGGCTTATTATGGCGCGCATATTACGGGTAAACTTCTCCAACATGACGTCCATTTGTGAATTCATGACATCCTCGATTATATCGCGAACGCAATCCTCTGTTATTGGTAGGTTTGATATGTTTGGTGGAGATTGCAGCGCTGGTCTTTTCTTGGTACGTACATTCGTGTTCGTATTGAACCGAGAAGGCGTCAGTTCATTGATCTTGTTGCTATTAGTGCAGGAATGACAAGTCCACTGAGACAGCTCGCATGACAGATCCAATCCTAAGCACTTGTGATGGAAAACTTTACCACAAATATTGCACTGCAGAGACTTACCACCCGTATTTTTCAAGGCACAGCAACCCCAAGTAACCATCGGTTCAGTCATGTTCCCGATAGAACAATTCAGAAATACAGAACAATATTAATAATGTGAAAGCTCACAGCAATAAAGACTCCGGTACATTCACTATCGCTCACCTAATATTATTTTTAATACATTTTTTTAATACATTTTACACGGTACGCAGCGGTCGCGGCAAAAAGGTCGTAAGTGCGCGGCATACAGCGTCACTTACGCGTTCGACCAAGTCTCTCGTAATAAGTTGTTAGAGGGTATGCTAAATATTTGTCCTATATTTATCACACTTTTAAAACTTGAATTATCCTAAAAATCACGACACTTAAGTAAAGTTTAATTCACTCACACATGCTACGTGGTCTTTAGCGATGTTTTTGCTACAATAGTTGACTGTAACTTCACTTTTAGCACTTAAATAACTTTAAATTTGATCGAATGTTAGAAATACAACTTATCAATCCGATGTCCGATGTGGGTATTTTTGATATTGATTTTATACCGCAAAAGAACCGCTCATCGCTTACCGTGGGAGAGCTATGCTTCGGCGTGAATGGGTCGGCTCGACCGGAGTGATACCACGGCCTCACAGAAAACCGGTGTGAAATAGCGCTTGCGCTGTGTTTCACCGAGTGAGTGAGGATACCGGAGGCCCATACCCCAACCCCTCCCCCCATCCCCTTTCCCATCCCCCCAAAAGTCGGCAACGCACGTATGACACCTTTGGTGTTGCGGGTGTCCATGGGCGGCGGTAATCGCTTACCATCAGGTGATACGTCTGCTCGTTTGCCCACTATTCAATAAAAAAAAAAAAAAATGCGGCGGCCATATGCTTCCGCTGTCGAAAAGCAGGGTGTTCGCAAGCTCATCGACACTCTCCAAAGAGAATCTCAGAAAGTCTGTAAGACGTACCGCACCATCTTCCTCAACTCGGCGTTACTACTGACCCGGTTGCTACCTTTAGATCTCCGAATAAAAGAGGCAGTCGCTCTCTCTAAAGCGCGCAAAGGGTCAACCCAGCTATTGCTCGGAGACCGAATTAGAGCGTGTGGCACTCCCGCATCCAGCTCTGCGTATGGACTTGAGGTTCCAGAGTCTAAAGTACCAAAGCCTTGTAGAACAGCATAACGTGCAGTCGCTCGTATTTTCACCGACGGAAGCTAGTTCGGTGCCGCACTGTCCATGTGGGACAGTCGGGCCGAATGACGGTGCCGAAAACTGTGCTTGCCACCATGCTGCACAGTCTACCAGGCCGAGCTCTTGGCCATATGTAGAGTTTCGAGCGAAATCCTAAACAGCAGTGTGGGGAGCTGAGGCATATACAGCGACTTCAGGGCAGCGTTGGAGACGGTTACGAACCCCGGAACCCTGCATCCTCTCACGACCACAGCGCGTCGAAATCACAGCGGGGCCTTGACCCAGGGCAAAGGCCCACGCCCGTATCGATGGCAACGAGCGCGCCGACCAGTTGACAAAAGAAGCAGCACTTTCGTGCCGGAGGACGCCCGACTATGGCCTGTGTCCGGTTTCATTCGTCATGCGACATATTCGCTGTGACTCTCTCGACGAACGGAACCGTCGATACCAGGCGGGCCACACCCCCTCCGTCACGAAAGTGTTCTATCTAGATGCGAAGGATGCATACTGCTTGGTGCAAAAAATCCGACCCCAAGGCGTTGTTAGTGCAGATGATGACGGGACATGTAGGTTCTCCCAATACTTGCATCGCTTCAAGTATCGAGAGAGCCCGTCATATATCTGCGATCCGGCACAAAAACAGACCATTGTGCATACAATCTTTGTGTGCCTTGTACTTGGGACTACAGTACGACACTGAACAACATTTTTGGGTACAGCTAGTGGAGAAAGAGGCACACATCCCGATAAATGACGCAGAGAAAAAGTTTACGGAAATCATTTGCACGAAGATAATCGATAAAAATAAATGATTAAATTGAACGTACATAAAAATCTAATAAGCAAAACATAAGAAGAATGAACACAAAGACACTTGTTAGGTAGGCAGTATATATATAAAAAAACAATAGGGCAAGTTTAAGAGGCACGGGCTGTCGTGCTTTGAGGATATGTTTCGTTCATATGTGTATTTATCTTCGTGGCGAAAATCACTAACACGTCGAATATTGAAAGGTTACTATTTTAAAGTTGTAGAACTATATAAGAAATCATAAATTATGTTATAAATTTTATTACGTCAATACTACTGGTTTATTAAGTGTGCATCTAGATGTAAGTAGTTGCTATTTTGTTTTATTTATTTGAAAAAATATGTGAGCATCTATCCCTATCAAAACGGATAATTGCCTTGATTATTAGAGGTATAGATCCCCTTTTATTCATACGTACACAATATAAATTCATATATAATATTGAGTAATATATATTGGACTACAGTACAACTACAGTCAGCTTTCGATGAAATTTAATTAGAGAAAAATGTAAAATGTTTTTCGTAATTCAAACCAAGTTACTTAGAAATAAGTGCTGTTTAAAAAGTCGCTGTTGAACTCAGTATGAAAGCATGTATCCCGCACTATATTTATCCTTCTTGTTATTTTCATGAATAATCATCCATCATCATCCTCAAAAAAAAGTGTTCCACTAAAACCTACATTTTGCAATATCTGTAACATAAATATTCACGGACATATTACGTAAAATGTTCTCAACGAAAATCAAAATAATAAACACAAAATTATTACCTTAATTAATTTAAATTAAAAACTGACTTATTAATAGAACTTGCGGCTCAGAATAGTGTAATCAGAATATAATAAATGAGTTACGGACATACATCATACGACTAGATGGCGCTGTGTGTTAGATGTCCGAAATATTTTAAATTGCAGCAGTGAATCATTATAGGAATGGATACTCGCTAAGCTGAAAGCGGGCCATTTTACAGGTAGCAAGTATCAAAGATTAAAAAAGAAACTATGCTTACTTACATGAACGTACGAAAACTGGTTTTTACATTATGTCGTATTGTATTACATTACGAACAGGTTCACATATAATACGAGTATATTAAGGTATAAAAATCCCTGGTACTCTTCCTGAAAACATCCAGACAAGGGCTGGCACATTTCGTTCGCGGTAAGGCACTTTATAGCCGAATAGCTGCAACACTATAAGAGTTATTTTAACAGCTCGAAGTATTCGCGATCCCACCCAGATAGTGATTTCAGATAATGACTCTTTTACTGAAGCAACAAATCAACGCCCAAATATGTCTGCAGTAAATAAGTTGATATTTATGAAACCCTTGATGACATCAAAAATAATAAATATAATTAAATCCCTAAAAATACTAATATAAGTCCGTTGGTTTTACTTGATCTCCACTATTATTATTAAAGTTAGTGCTACTCGTAGCTACAGCTCACATTAATGCTCAAGTTTTCAACTATATCATTGAAAGTTCATTTATTCAAGCAGTGACCTGCCGCCTCTTTCCGCCATCGTCCTAAGCGACAGAAATTTCAACCCCATCATCTAGATGTTTGTCGTCCACAACTGTGCGCTTTTCCCGAAACTTTCTACATCGCACAAAAAAACTGTGGAATGAACTGTCGCCGTAATGTCGTGGTGTTCTCGGACCAATACGACCAATTACTCCATCTTAAATGACCGGCAACCCACTTGTAACGCCTCTGGTGTTGCGGGTGTCCATGGGTGGCGGTAATCGCTTATCATCAGGCGATACGTCTGTTTGTTTACCCCCTATACAATAAAAAAAGAAAAATATAGTAATTTAGACCTTCCCTCCCCTGGCCCAAACTGTACGGAGGAAAAAGCTAGAAAAGTTCAACTAAATCTAGATGGTTCTCAAAAATAAGGTACAAGACACAGTTTAACAAAGTTTAACCGTTTTTTATTGAACGGCTTCAATTCTAGTAATAATATTATTATTTTCCAAATATAAATATTGCTTTCTAATGCTTGCTTTAAAAAATATTTTTCAATTGCATAACTACAAGTTTAAGAGATGTCGTTGCAATCGATTTAAAGAATCTTGAAAATAATGAACTTTTAACTTCGCAAGATGTCACATTTATAAATGATTACCGACTGTGTCAAATGGAGGGCAATAGTTTTTTGAGCATTTGTATGTATATCTATTACCTTGGCACACCTTACAGCCCAAACGGTCAGACGGTTTGTGAAATGAGATGTTTACAAACTTTCTTTGCATGTTTATTACTTCGTTACTTACTCTCTTTTGAAAATTTGCATGTTTCAGATGAAAAAATTAGACGTTTCTTATAAAAAATTAAGGAATGAAATCAAAACATTTCCCAAAATATGTTAATTACAATAATTATTGTAAGCAGTTGGTTAATCTGTTTGGCTAGTGAATAATTATTCGTACTGCTTAGCCAAAGCCAAATTTCCACTAAGGAAAATTAATTGTCTAACAAACACGATGATTACTTCTCTGCCTAACCTGTAATTTTTATAACTATGTACAAATTTAGAAGTAAAGTAGATACCATAGTATTAGTTCATAGTTTGTGATCAGACGGCTTTAAATCAGATTTTCATTTCTTGTTTTTCTTGAGCGAGATAAACAAGCTTTAAGTAGGTTAATATAATATGTTGTTGATGTTTTGATGACATCAACAACAGTTGACCTTTAAAAATCACCTACAGCATAGTTTCAATATTTCCCGTTATGGATATTGTTACATGTGATTCAACATTTAGTATTATTTTAAAGGTTAGTTATATAAATATACTAGAGATCAACTAGTTCTTTTAAATATCATGTTTTATTTTATTCACCAATACCAATTGAACTATCATTAGATATATTTTTGTAGCATCACAATTTGAACTGTATACTGGACCCATAATTTACATGTTTGTAATCTACCGCTGTCAACTGCAATGTACATTTACTTAGAACACTGATTTAATTTAATTTAAGTTCCTATACCTTTATATATATGTTTTACTTGTAAGTATGTATATTTATTAATTATTATTCATAGTATTTAAAAAAAAAACAAAAATCTTTATTGCAGCACTATAATACCCTTACTCTGAAAGACGAAGAAAACTTAACAGAATTAACATACGCGCTCGAACATATTAAATGGGACATCGTCGCCCGTGAGACAAGCGTCCTGAAGAAAACACGCTAGAACCATTCACATACTGCAAAAAAACCAGAAGCAGGAACGGAGAAAAAAGTTAAAGTTGGAGGAGGCCTTTGCCGATTGGCAAACAGACCTACAAAAATAATTAACTATTAGAATAGATTAAGATTAGTTTAGCTACAAAAATATATTTATATAATTTCTCTCAACTCTCAAAATAACTCATAGTTAATATTTCTTAATACTTTGTAAATAGCAACTAAGTTGGTCTGAATAAAGGGCTTTATTATTATTATTATTATTCATAGTATTTAGTCCATCAGAAATACGATGAATTGCCTTATTTAAATATAGAAGACATTAAAATAGAGTTTTCTACCTTGTTCCTTCGATCAAAATATATATATCGATGGACCAAGATAGATAACTACATTTTATGCTAAAAGTTTTGTAATTTATGTACACATCAAATCCATTAAAATATATGTTATCTAAATCTCATAGGTTATTTGTCTGCATTTATATGAAGAAAAATAAGAAAATTTAATTTAATGATGTTTGAATGCGATGATTTTAAATACATATTTGCATAAATATATAATAAAACGAGACGATTTTTAAAAATCATGTTTAAAATAAGCAAAATGCCAATTAAATCTGTACTGTTTAGATAATATCTAGACTTATTGGCAGATTATTACTTTAAATTACACATATATGCACACCAATGCACTTAGAAATTCTGGTGATTCCTATGTATTATTTGTATGTATTTACAAAATAAGTATAAAGGTATATATTAGAATCCGTTGTCTTTAACTCATAGTAAAAGCTCTGATTAGTTTGGAACTAATCGTGCAAATGTATTAAGGTACCTTATTTATTAGCAGTGCATATTTACGTAGTACAAAATGAAGTCATTTTGTCTGTTTGTTTACTCAAATCTTTCATTTTGATTAAAGAGGAATGTTTATATGTGTAATACATGCATACTGTAGTGGAGCAAAGTTAAAAATTTCAAAGACATCTGTCCGAAGCCGGGCCGAGTCTCCAGTATCGAAATTTTTAAAATACATTTAACATAGTTTTATTATTCCGTATGCTACGCACTGGAGCGAAGAAAAACAGTAATAAAGTTTTTTTGTACTTTACAGATACGAGGAAAGCAATGGACGTGGAATGGACATTGGATTGAATTTTGCAGCAATGTGGACCGTTAACATTTCATGATCAAAACACATTACAAGAAATATAATTATTTTATAAATAAAAGGTGCTACATATAACGTTTGCTTTTTTGTTTCAATATACCTAAAGAAGCGTTTAATATAGTTATAACTTAGACACTCTTCTCAACAAAAGATTATTAGTCCTCTTCAATTCTGTTCATGGTCTTCATCACGCAGAGTAGAGTGGTCCCATCCTTAACTATGGCGATGTCAGCTATCTGTATCTCACCGAAGATATACTGAACAAACTTGAGCGACTTTAAAACCTCTGCATTAGTATCATATTTGGTTTACGTAAATATGATCATATTTTAGATTTTTTTTATTTTTTTTATTAAGTAGTGGGCAAACGAGCATACGTATCACCTGATGGTAAGCGATTACCGCCGCCCATGGACACCCGCAACACCAAAGGCGTCACAAGTGCGTTGCCGACCTTGGGGGGATGGGAAAGGGGATGGGGGAGGGGTTGGGGAATGGGCCTCCGGTATCCTCACTCACTCGGTGAAACACAGCGCTAACGCCATTTCACACCGGTTTTCTGTGAGGCCGTGGTATCACTCCGGTGGAGCCGTCCCATTCATGCCGAAGCTAGCTCTCCCACGGTAAACTCAATAGGCTTTCGCCGGAATTTGCACTTTCTTTATCTTTTATACAGTGTTCTGTTTCATTCTCACCCACCCCCTTATATCAAAGAACGTTTACAGTTCTTAAAAAATACATATTGCCGGGACCTGAGGTCATCGCAAAATTTGATACTAAAAATGCCAACTCACTCGATTTACTGAATGTCAGACAAATCTTTTATTGTGCCAGTAGTATGACTTTGAAACAACTAGCTTCAGACAATTCAACAAGTAAATAATTTGTTTGTGCTTAAAAAGCTAGTGAAAGAACACTATTTGTCATTATGAACACTTACGGTTTTATTTTAAACAGGATATATATATATCTGTATATATGTTATATATTTATCTACTAAAACTGCCTCGTTGGTCTAGCGGTTGACGTATGCGACTGCCAATCAAGAGGTCTCGGGTTGGAAGCCGAGGTCGGGCCAAAATTGCTATTGAGTTTTTCTGATTACTCATCAAGGAGTAAAAGCAATGTGTGCATACTCGTACATACTGGTCCCAGAAAAAAAAAAGTTCAAAATGTAATAAAATAATAAATACTAATTATTTACGCTCCAACAATGTAAACACAGATCGCCTTAACTTAACAAAATTCAAATGTCAGGTATTATTGATATGACATACAAAATATTAAACTCGCTGGATGCGCAATAACAGCGCCAACAGCGGCTATAATTACGTCGGATTTTGAAATGTCAAATGGTTGGTTGTCTTATGAAAAGTAAACAAACAAATAAATTTCAATGAATCGTCGTCATTTAAATATTCGTGTAAAGGCTGTATTTATTGCTAGAAAAGATTAGAGATCTTTACTAAAACTTAAGTAACGTAACTCAAGGTGTAATAAAGTACGTCTTTCGTCGCATGTGCTGCGGAAAATGTTGATGATAGAACAAAAGTATGTTCTACAAAATTAAAGAACCAACCATTATCGTTATGTCACAATAACCACTTTTTACATTTAAAAAGTTAATACCGACCAAAATTAGACCGTGTCTATATCCTATAAAAGGTTACAGGGTAAGGGTATAAAAGGTACAGTTTCCCTTCGAAGATATCGTTTATTTGGAATAACATAGCTCATAGGCCAGTTGCACTCGGTGATTAGAAACAATTTCCTTGAATCCGTTGAAGAAATAAAAAAGTTCCATACAAACTTCGAACCCCTAATTTTAATCCCTAAAGGGGATTTTTTTTCTTAGTATTTATTTATATTAATTATGAAACCTATACAGAAATTGTTAAGTAATTCCTTAGAAAAAATTAAAAATATTCATACAAACTCTGATTCTCTTTTTCACCACTTTAGGGTTTAACAAAGTCGTAGTAATGCACTTATCTCGATTCCAAAACCAAAGGCAAATCTAATTTAACAAACAATATGTTGTGCTATAGTCTGGCCACTGAGAGAATACGTTTCTGACAGGTCGTGATCCAATGGGCGATGTAACTTTGAACTGGCGTACAATTTATGGCAAAATTTTAAATATCTTTTATTAACCTCAATAATGAGTAATAACATTCAAAATTGAATAATCATGCCAATATACAATAAACGTTTTATTTTGGGCTAAAGTTATTAACAATTAATTAATAAATTAATTTAAGAACAATAATTTTTAAAAGTCTAACGACGTCAAACTGCGCTGTTTCAAGGTTATGTCAACAGTTTGTTTTTGTAGTGATGAGACAAAATAATAGGTTATTGTAACTGATTATTTTTGTAATCGTAATATATTCTGTCGGTCGATATATCACTACATAGTATAAAACAAAGTCGCCTTTTCTGTCCCTATATCCCTATGTGCGCTTAAATCTTTAAAACTACGCAACGGATTTTGATGCGGTTTTTTCCAATAGATTTATATGTATAATACATGCATCATATACTAAGGCAACATTGCTAATTTTAGAGGTTTCTATTTTATGCCCGTGCAAAGTCGGAGCGGGCCGCTATGTTTTTATATACAACGTTCATAGTTTTTCTGTAGTGTATTTAATTTAGTATCAGCATTGCACCCGTGCGAAGCCGGGGCGGGTCGCTAGTTGTTAAATAAAACGTTCTAATTTTATAATATTTCATTTTTTTATCTTTATTGAATACACAAAAAAACAGTATAACAAGATGAGTTACAAAGTATGTAAGGATGTCGTACAGTCGAATGTTGTCACTATTTCAGGGAAATGTGCCGAAATGCTTTGGGCATTTATACGAACGACATTAAAGTTCCTGGGGATATCGGAGAAATTATTTGAGAGTGTGTATAATGTACTTAATACATATTTAATATAGTTTATAATACGATATAGGTACGACCAAACCAAACTTAAGAAAATTATTGTCGTGATATCAGTCAGATGAATTAAAAATAAATGGAAAACTATTTTTATCCCTTTATATTTCTGGTAAAAAAATGGCAACCCAAAATAGCGTTGTGAGGACCGTCATTTTGTGACATACACAAACGGTCGTCGTCTCTTGTCGTTTTGCGCGCATAGACTACGTTTTCCAGTTTTCTCGTTGTGGGGGGTTTTCTCGTGATTGTTATTGTTGTTTATTTGTATCTCTGCGCTAATTTGTTTAGAATTTTACTGTTTTGTACTTTTGGTGCTTAACAATAATGTCGAAACGCGGTCATCTATTGAAAAGTGAAACCCGTGAACTAATAATCAAGCTTCAAAGTTACTTTGAGTTGGAAAGACAAGAGCGTATCTCTCACGCACTTGGAGTAAGCAAACGGACGATAACAAATATTAATAATAAAGAAAAGTTCGGCTCATCTGGCATGAAAGAAAATATTTTAAGAACACCTAAAAAGAAACGTAGAATAAAACCTATGACAGACATAGATAGATTTGACGCCGATGCAATAAGGAATCATATATATAGTTATTATGCCAGGAATGAATACTTTAATAGGTCGACGCTTCTAGCATCTTTGAAAGCAGCTGATTTGTTTAGGGTAGGAAAAACTGCTTTATCCAATATTTTAAAAGATATTGGATTTCAATATAAGAAAACAGACAAAAGGAAAATCTTTTAGAAAGAAATGACGTAATATTAAAAATAATTACTTTTCTAAGAGAAGCAAAAAAATTGATAATCGGGACAATGTCGTTTTCATTGATGAGACATGGCTGAACACCAATCACGCGCATTCTTGTTCTTGGACAGATGACACTCAAGCGTCGAAGTCGAAAGTGCCAATCGGTATAAGAGCACGTCTCATAATATGCCACGCTGGTCGTGCGAAGCATGGTTTTGTGGAAAATGGTTTATTGGCATTTGAGTCAAAAACTACTACTGACTACCACGAAAAAATGAATGCGGATACATTCAAGGAGTGGCTCCAGGATGTGTTGCTACCTGGCCTTCCAGATCCTTTAATTCTAATAATGGATAACGCCCCTTATCATTGGGTGCAAATAAATATAGCACCTAATAGAAAAGAGGAATCGATGGCTCGGCTGCAAAGAAGTGGCTTTGACGCAAATATGTCAATGCTAGAAGCGGAGCTGGCTCTGGAGTACGGTCATCGCGTTCTCCGAATTCCTCCATAGTATGACTGCCAGTACAATGCCATAGAGCTAATCTGGGCTCAAATTAAAGGTTATGCAGCCCGTCATAATACTTATCCACCATATGGCATTAAAAAGATGAAGATGCTTTTAAAAGAAGCATGCGAAAAAGTCACAAGAGATGACTGGATAAAGGTGGTTGAAAAAACTAAAAAAATGTATTTGGTAACTTTGACCGCGATATTCGTATAGACACTATGATTGACAATAACATAATAATACATGTTGGTGAAGATGACAGCGAGTCCTTAAGCGAATCGGAGTCGGATTAAATTTTGATTTGACATTATTGAAATCTTAAAACTATGTATTTCATAATATATATTTTCCAATAAATACAGTATTTTTATTTTCTTTACCTTGGTTTCATTCAGAAATTACGATTAAATTTAATTCATCCATCAATAATTTTGTTAATATTGTGTTTGAAATGTAATAAAATATATATACATTGAATAACTATGCATAATGAATTCTATAAATACTGTTACCAAATATTATAAATGTTATTCGTGGTACATCACTACTCATGGCGAATTTACAAGTGTCATAAACGCATTCTCTGAGTGGCCGGACTACAGTGTGTGCACCTGGCGGTGCTACACACACCAGGTACCACTGTCATGAGCGACGTAATTACGCACACATTAACATCTGCTTGCCGCGATAGCACTATTAACTATTTGGTTTTTATAATAAATAGGGATATGTTGTGAAACTACCAAAATTCATCAATTAAATGTCAGTGTTTTTTTATTTTCTTTTCAATAATTAGTAATTTGATAATATAAGCTATGCTTCTGTTGAAACAATATGATACGTATTGTTGTTTATAACGTATAAAAAACAAAATTAAAACATGCCTTTTAGGCTGTAAAAATGTGCAAAATTAAGTTCAATTTTACTTTACTTTAGGTAAGTAAGTTTTTTTAAATAAAAAACCATTAGGAGTCTGGGTAAATACTGTTTAAGTCTGGATATCAACATAATGCGGTGGAAATATGTTCAAACTGCAAATTATATTGGTATTCAATTTGTTTGGAAAATTCATCTAGCGCCGGCCCCTTTTTTATACTTAACATGAACTAGCTGAATGCTAGCTATGGCACATTATAGATTTTTCGTCGCAGTGAATAACATGTTGTTTTCCTTAATACCAATGTAAAATTATTTCGTAGAAATACTCACTTAAATTTTGCGTGCCTGTGGTATACGGTATACCTACCGTCAGAATCAGTTATGTATATGTTTTTGTTATAAAAGTTGGTTAGTTTAGTTGAAAAATTATTTTAGCATAGATTCCATTTATCGAGGAAGTTATTGGCTATATAACATCACACTACAACGAATAGGAGCTGAACGTCAATAATATTATTTGGAAAAAACTTGACGAATTTGTTAGTTTTGAGTGAAACAAGCGTAAAATTTATTTATATAGAAATGCATATAATATTTGTGTCCTCTGTGTTAAGAAACTCACTACAAAAAGAAAAGTGTTAAGAAATTCTTGGGACTACAAGCCGCTTTTAATCGGAGATAACCACTTAGCTAAACTTGTTAAGGATTCCATATTCAAAGGGTAAAACTATACTCTATTACTAAGACTTCGCTGTTCGTCTGTCCGCCCGTCTGTCATCAGGCCGTATCTCATGAACCGATATAGTTAGACAGTTGTCATTTTCAGAGATGATGTATTTCTGTTGCCGCTATATTCCAAATACTAAAAACAGAATCAACTAGATAAATATTTAAGGGGGCTCCCATACAATAAGCTGCCCATGGTCTCCACTGCTACTGGCACGATATATTGCTGCTCTGAAGCTGCATATTTCTGCATCTTCCTATAACAAGCATCTTCCGCAGCGGCCGACAGGGAGCAGATGGTACGACTCAGATGGCTGGCGGCTACAGTGCTGACACAAGTAGCGTCCCAGATCAGGCACCTACCGTTCCTCCAGGGCACTATAGTCAGTCCATCCGGCCTTTTAACGTCTGATCTGCTCAGACCCGGAGGCTTAAGCGGACATGGGATGTTTGCCGAAATGAGGGCCCTGCGGACCACGTCGTTGAGGGCATGGTGACGCAGAAACCTGCCCGAGCATCGACGACAACTTAAAGCGTGGTGGGCATCGGCCTCCACCATAAAACCGCAGGTACATACATGGTGCTCGCAAGCCTTGTAGCCCAGACGTAGCGCAACTGCGATGCGCAAAGAACGCGAAGAATCCAGCAAAGTCCTCAAATGTGGCGAAGGCAGCGCGTGCGCGTTTCCGAAGAGCCCTCCAACGAAGCACTCGGGATCCGCTTCACATCCACATCATCCCACGCCCGCTGCATGTGCGCTGCCCCGGGACATGCCTCATCCGGGTTGAGAGCCAACCAAGCCGATGTAGCATCCACATGACATCAAACATTCATTATTTGCATAACAGGAAAGTCGAATAAACATACCTATTTAGTTCATTTACACAATTAATGTGGATATTACAATATTATTTGCTTGGTGACTAATTAATTTAAATGAGAATAATCCGTATACATGATGATATTGACGACATTTAATATGTTTAAAACTGGAAATAGACATAACAGTCTTTTGCCGTCTCTCCTCAAGTAAAGACCTAAATTCATCATGGAAATTTTACGAGTTTTATCGTTTATGATCCTACTTATTTTTGCATTGGGTCATTCTGTCGTTGAAAGTAGTAACCGTGTTAAAAGAAATCCCATACAAGACCTAAATTGTACTAAATTTCAAGTCAGAAGATACATAGCGCAGTCAGAAAAATGCATACCTTGTGAAACGTAAGTACAATTTTAATTATTGGGCTGAAGACCGCCTTTTTTAGCACAAATAATTAGCAAGTTATGGGAACGTTACTTGTACGCAATGATGCGGATTTTTCATGTTTGTGTATTATATTTCAAAAGTACTATATAATTATTTCATTAGTTCATTTAATAAAAACAAATCTGTTTGTTTCAACTTAAATACTGCTAAAAATCAAATACTACAATTCTTCTCAATTCCTTTTTTATTTAGGTGCTGTTATAACTATTCTACAAATACCTAAATAAATTGGAAACTGTTTGTAATATTAAAATAACAGTTTTTGTCTAAATTTGTTTTTCTAAAATAAACAAAAATAATATTTTTTAAGTTTTGTCAGTCTGTCCATCTGTCCGTCTGTTTCTTTGTTCTTTCTAATCTCCAAACGACCTCCAAAAAAAATACATAAATCATGTTTAAAATAAGGAAAAAATATATTACAAAAATGTTTTAAAATATTTAGTACTGTTTAGATAATATCTAGACTTATTGGCAGTTTATTACTCCAAATTATACATAGATGTACACCAATGCACTTAGCAGTTCTGGTGTTTTCTATGTTTTATATGTATGTATTTACAAAAATGTATATAGGTATATATTAGAATCTGTTGTCTTTTACTCATAGTAAAAGCTCTGATTAGTTTGGAACTAATCATGCAAATGCATTAAGGTACCTTATTTATTAGCAGTGCATATTTACATCTTCTATCTTCTATCTATAATATAAAAATGAATCGCTCAATGTGTTGGTAAGCGCATAACTCAACAACGCCTGGACCAATTTGGCCAATTCTTATTTTTCTATAATATAAAAATGAATCGCTCAATGTGTTGGTAAGCGCAAAACTCAACAACGCCTGGACCAATTTGGCCAATTCTTATTTTAAATGTTTGTTGAAGTTCAAGGATGGTTTTTACGGCGAAAAAAATCGAATAATGGCCGGAAAAGCCCTAAAAACAGCCCTTTTCTTTTTTCCATACAAACATTTTCTAACTAAAACGTAAAGTCAATTTGCACTTTATTACCGCTTTTCAAAGTTCAAATTCAATCATATCTATCAAAACAGTGTGCGTATGTGCGTTGGAGTAGATAATCGTTGGATAGTCCATTTATCGAGAAAGGCTATAGGCTATATGTCATCACGCTAATACTAATAGGAGCGGAGCACCAGTGAGGAATGTTTCAAAACGGGGGAAAATTTTCACGCTACGGGCAATAGAAGACGCAAACGAGGTTGCGTGGTCAGCTAGTAGTATATAATATGAAGTCACTTCCACTTTCTGTTTGCTTATATCTTTTGTTTTACTCATCGGATTCGAATGCAATTGTCAGTAATAGATAGAGTGATTCAAGAGGAATGTTTATATATGTAATGCATGCATACTGTAGTGGAGCAAAGTTGAAAATTTTGAGAGCAAAGACATCTGTCCGATGCCGGGCCGGGTCTCTAGTATCGAAATTTTTAAAATACATTCAACATACTTTTGTTATTCCGTCTGCTACGCACTGGAGCGAAGAAAAAAAGCAATTAAGTTTTTTTGTACTTTACAGATACGAGGAAACCTTTGGACGCGACAGATATTGGACTAAATTTTGCAGCAATGTGGAGCGTTAACATTTCATAATCAAAACGCATTACAAAAAATGCAATTATACCTATTTTATAAATAAAAGTATAATGTAAAATGAAATATATATTGTTTGTTTTTTTTTTGTTTTAATAGCCTGTTGGGTGTATATTTTATGTTCCTAAAGAAGATTTTTATATCTAACCTAGACAGAGTAGAGTACCGCGAAGCGCGGAGGACCCTGAAGCTGGCCATTTGCCGCGCCAAGGAGGAGAGGAGAAAGGAGATGCTCGACCGTGACCCCTGGGGTTGCCCATATCGTGCGGTGCGTCAGAAGCTCCGCACGCCGCAGGGCGGGCCCCCCCCCTTACCGAGATTCTCCAGCCCAGCTTCCTGCATCAAGTGGTCGAGGGCCTTTTCCCGCAGCGGGCGGAGCACACGCCCCCGTCGATGGCCGTTCTGGCCAGAGACGACGGGGACGGAGGGAGTGAGGTGCCGCCCGTTAGGGAATCGAGGGTTGGGGCGGCTGTTCTGCGGATCCGTTCCAAGAACGACTCCCCCGGGCCGGACGGGGTACCACCCCGAGTGATGGCCCGAGCCCTCGACCACATGTCGGACCGCCTCAGGGAGGTTTTGGACGCTAGCCTGGCGTCCGGACGCTTCCCTGAATGCTGGAAATGCGGGAAGCTGGTCCTGTTGGCGAAGCCGGGACGGCCTGCCGATTCGGTCAGGGCCTATAGGCCCATCGTGTTGCTGGACGAGGCGGGCAAATTGTTCGAGAGGATTCTCTCTGCCCGCATCGTCCGGCATCTCAGCGAGGTGGGGCCCGACCTGTCGGACGCCCAATTCGGGTTCCGAGAGGGGCGTTCGACGGTCGATGCCGTGGTGCACCTTAGGGCTGTGACCGAAGAGGCAATGAGCTGTGGCGGCGTGGTGTTGGCGGTGTCCCTGGACATCGCCAACGCCTTTAATAGTCTGCCATTTAGCTGCATCAGGGAAGCACTCCAGTATCATGGGGTGCCAGAGTACCTGAGGCGGCTAGTGGCAGACTATTTGGAGGAGCGTACCGTCTTGGACGAGGACCGAGATGGCGTCTTGAGACGGCGACCCATATCGTGCGGCGTTCCACAGGGTCATGTCGTCTGTCCTTGGACCACTCCTGTGCAACGTGGGGTACGACTGGGTCCTTCGGAGTCGTCTGCCCCCCGGGCTGGGCGTAATTTGTTATGCCGATGACACACTAGTCACAGCCCGGGGGGGCGAATTTACAAGAGGCGGCGCGTCTGGCCACCAGGGGTGTCTCTCTGGTGGTTGGGCGCATCGAGGCGCTGGGCTTACGGGTGGCCCTGCTATTCCATGGGCCCCGTCGTGGTCTACCCTCCCGCGCCTCCATCGAGGTCAACTCGGTCCTCGTACCGGTTCGGGCCCATATGAGATATCTGGGCTTGATTCTCGACGGTAGGTGGCTCTTCGACGAGCACTTCCGACAGCTTGCTCCGAGGCTAGTCGATGCTGCCTTTACCCTTGGGCGACTCTTGCCCAATCTGGGTGGAGCCAGCGTCGCAACGAGGCAGCTGTACACTGAGGTTGTCCGGTCGATGGCGCTATACGGTGCACCGATGTGGGTGGCGGCTCTGACCGCTCAGAATAAGAATAGAATAGAATAGAATAGAATAGAAAACTCATTATTTGTACACCGTTTAACAAATTTATAAGATAGTACAGAGATGAATAATATTTATTGTAATGTACAAAGGGCGGCCTTATTGCCAAAAGCAATCTCTTCCAGGCAACCTTAGGATGGATTAAAAGTATCGGAGAGACAGTAGCAGTTGACGGTGCAATAAATTAAAAACAAAAATAAAGAAAACAAAATGAATATTTAAGTTATGAATATTATCGGGTAAATACACATCTATCTCCACTTACACACACACATACATATATACTTACATACATACATACATACATACATACATATACACATATATACACACATATTCTTATTTCTTATTTTTAAAAAGACAACTCCCACATTAGGAATAAACATCCTGTGTCGTGGGGGACTTTACAAACATACATGAAACGGACACAAAGAACATCCAGACTCGGGACAACAATTCGTGGATCACACAAAGTGTTGTACCGCGTGGGATTTGAACCCAAGACACTTGGCGCAGTAGCAAGCGGCATGGCGACCGCTGAAACCACTCGGCCAACCGTGCAGTCTCTCTCTTTCCTTCCGACTGACGTAGGTGCTTGCCGGGCACGTTTGCTTCGGGAAGTACCTGCACTCGGTCGCTAGGAGGGAACTGAGTCCCGCCTGCAACCACTGCGACTGCAGTGAGGACTCGGCCCAGCATACGCTGGAGATCTGCCCCGCTTGGGCGGCGCAGCGCCGGGCCCTCACTGCAGTCATCGGAGGAGATCTGTCGCCGCAGACGGTGCCCGCTTACCGGCGGGCAGGCGCTGGGAGGGGTCCGGTCGTGTTAATAACAGCAGCTCCCGGACCCCTCCCTTCTCAGGCGCAAAGTGGCATACCGTGTGGTTTTAGTCGGTTCGATTCCGACAAACCGACCCACCGCAAACCCCGGTGGGGTGACGGCCCGAAAGGGTTTCCACAGGGAAAAAAAAATAAATTGAGAGGTGTCAAGGGACACCCGGATGGAACTGAGTTTTTTTTTTTTTTTTTTTTATTGTATAGGGGGCAAACGAGCAGACGTATCACCTGATGGTAAGCGATTACCGCCGCCCTTGGACACCCGCAACACCAGAGGCGTCACAAGTGCGTTGCCGGCCTTTTAGGAAGGAGTACGCTCTTTTCTTGAAGGTTTGAAGGTCGTATCGGTCCGGGAACACCGCAGGCGACAGCTCATTCCACAGTTTTGCTGTGCGTGGCAGAAAATTTCGGGCAAATCGCACAGTTGTGGACTGCCAACCATCTAGATGATGGGGATGAAATTTCTGTCGCGTAGGACGATGGTGGAAAGATGCGGCAGGGATCATTCCGAACAATTCCTCGGAGCACTCCCCATGGTAAATGCGGTAGAAGATGCACAGTGAAGCCACATCTCTACGCAGCGCCAGAGAATCTAGCCGAATTGAAAGATCCCGGCAATCGACGATACGAGTCGCCCTCCGCTGAATGCGGTCCAGAGGGAGGAGCTGGTATTGGGGTGCCCCTGCCCAAAGATGAGGACAGTATTCCATGTGAGGCCGAACCTGCGCTTTGTAAAGCCGAAGGCGGTGGGCCGGAGTGAAATACCGCCTCGATCTGTTGAGCACACCTAGCTTTTTTGAGGCCAATTTGGCCTTACCCTCCAAATGGCCACGAAACTGGACTTCGCTCGATACGTCGAGACCGAGTATCCCAATATTGGCTGAGGCAGATAGGGGAGTGTCTTCAAAACGAGGACATACGACCCACGGGAGTTTTTTTGCGGTGAACGCGCAAATTTGTGTCTTTGTCGGGTTGAAT
The DNA here is from genome assembly GCA_916048165.1 of Spilarctia lutea. Classification (NCBI taxonomy): domain Eukaryota; kingdom Metazoa; phylum Arthropoda; class Insecta; order Lepidoptera; family Erebidae; genus Spilarctia; species Spilarctia lutea. Next base: position 3,675,650 of record OU696480.1, read on the forward strand.
TGGACCAAATTAAGTCTACCCCAATTTGAGACCCTTTTCAAAGCGGTCTCAACTTCAGACACAAGTTTGTTTCGACTCTCAATGACGTTTTCCCGAGAAATATTGGCGTGGCCGGTGTAGAGAGCATCGCCCGTACTGTCATCCGCATAACAATGAATGCCGCTGATTGGCAGCATGTCATTGATATGGAGGAGGAACAGAGTAGGCGATAGCACACAGCCTTGCGGGACACCAGCATTCACAGACATGGAGTCAGAGCATTCGCCGTCGACTACGACCTTTATGCTTCTACATGCCAGAAAGCTAGTGACCCAATCGCATAGTTTCTCGGGAAGCCCATAGGAAGGGAGCTTCGAAAGAAGCGCTTTGTGCCAGACCCGATCTAGTAATACTTTTATATTAACAAACACTCACGTAACTTTTTTTTTGGAGAAAATAAAATTACATTTACATTACCCATGAATTTTCAACACGGGCCCGTAGTCTATAAGTTTGTTTTGTAATACCTAATCTAAACTTGTAGGTACTATAACGAATTTTTAGAAAAAAAAATATTTTCCCGCATTAGGAATATACATCTTCTGTCGCGGGGGACTTTACAAACATATATTAATCGGACACAAATAACACCCAGAATCAGACAACAACTTGTGGATCACACATGTTGTGAGACTCCCCGACACTGGAACTTGCAGCACTCAGTTACGACTCACTGGAACTACTATTGTCTGAGGTTTTTAATTAAAAAAACATTCCAATTTCGAAAGCTTTATTGAAAAGAGGGAATGATCAATATTTGATAAATTGTGTGGGTTGTATTAGTTTCTTATCAGTTTTATTTCCTTGCGCAGTATTTTTTCCAGTAGTAATCTTCTCCTGAACTTTCCTGGTATCTGAAATTCGAAATAAATGTTAACATGGTAATCCATTCAGCCTATTCAGAAATTATATAATGACTGACATCTAGTACTGCACAAACTCAGAATTGGAAGTTGCTGGTAGTCTGTCATACGAGCCTGTTCTAGTAATCTCTCACCTAGAAACGTAGCAAATATGTCTAATTTATTCTTTGTGGCTGGTAGTGTGTAATGTCTAATGTAAATATGCCACAGTACAACTTTATATTAGGCATAACAAAACAAACTTAAGAGAAACAATAAAATTGATTAATCAGTACCCATTGAGAAATGAAATTTAGAACATTATATTTTAAGCTTCTTTCTGCTTATCAGAAATTGTTCAGGTAGTTTATATATGGTAAAACGGCCAAATGAACGGCCGTATCATGTGTTTATAAGTGGCTACCTGTAGCTGTACACCTGCTACTTAGTGTCATAAGTACGTTTCTGCCTTTGAAACCCCCTGCCCTAGAACTAGAGCGCCATATCTCCCCACTTTCTTTAGCGTTCCGGTCACTTCGCGTACTCGGTATCAGGCAGAGAAAAAAATTATCAACCTTGATTTTCTATCAAGTCATGTTATCATTTGCTTAACATAAGAACGCAATGCATGACTCCTTACGGCTAAATCATAATTTAAACTAAATGTTTGTTTATATAACATACTAGTTGAGCGCCGCGGTGTTACCCGCGGTACAACAACAACTGCGGGTAACGCCTCGGGGCAATGCTAGTCTAATATCTGTATAATCTATAATCTGCCAGTGGAAGTGCCTTCAAAATCGGTTTAGCCATTCCAGAGATTAGCCGGAACAAACAGTCAGACAGATGGACAGATAAAATTTTTAAAAATGTTGTTTTTATACATGTATATACCTATGCATTTAGTGAAAAGCGGTTATTTAATATTACAATGAGCCAGTCCAATTTTATTTTTCTGTATTCAAACGACACTTAAATAAAAAAAGGAATTGGAAAGAATTGCAGTATTTAAATTTAGGAGACTTAATTTTTGCAAAAGTCGAAATATGGCATCCCTAACAGTGGAAAATTACAAAAATAGTAATAAATATATGTAGTTTATAAATAACAACGATTCTTTTAATGCTTGTTAAAGTTGATAAACATACATTCATCACAGACAAACAATAAACTAAGATCAACAGATTTTGTATGTATTTAATGAACTAATATAAAATTATTATACAATTGAAATATTTACATACAATCATAGGCAATCCGCATCATTGCAGTGCGATCCCATAACGTGCTTATTCTTTGTGCTAAAATAGGCGGTCTTCTGCCCAATGATTAAAATTGTACTTACATTTTACAGGGTATGCAGTTTTTTTCTTTCTCAATGAATCTTCTGACGTAAAATTTAGGACAATGAGAGTCTTTGATGGTATCTTGTCTTCTAACGCGGTTACTACTTTCAACGACAGATGGACCCAATGCAAAAATAAGTAGGATCATAATCGATAAAACTCGTAAAATTTCCATGATGAATTTAGGTCTTTACTTGAAGACAGATCGCAAACGACTGTTTTTTCTATTACCAGTTTTAAACATGTTAAACATTATTATATTATGTATAGATCGGATTCTCCTCTTTTGAATTAATTAGTCATCAAAACAAATAACATTGTAAAATCCACGTTCATCGTGTAAATAAACTAACTAACTATACGTATGTTTATTCGACTTTCCTGTTATGCAAATGATAAATATTGTTTCATAGCTAATGGTCGACTTATCACCAAGATCGATAATTCTATAGTGATATCTATAATTAAAATTTATAGGTAAAAAAACAATGACTGATGCACGATATTACTTAACTAGACTAGAACACTATTCACTTGGGTAGGTTCAATTTCAAATAGGTGCATATATTGCATAACATAACATAACATAACATAACATAACATAACATAACATAACATAACATAACATAACATAACATAACATAACATAACATAACATAACATAACATAACATAACATAACATAACATAACATAACATAACATAACATAACATAACATAACATAACATAACATAACATAACATAACATAACATAACATAACATACGGTAAGTTGGATATCATTATCTCGTCTGAAATACTACAGTGATTTAAGCCAAAAGTATTTGACCCGCGGGGGTATTACCAACGGTGACAGAATCGTGGTCATATACAACGAGCCTCATAAGAAACCTCAAAGAGCAACGATATGGCATATACTGGCTCAGTACTCGCCAGTATGGCTTTATGCCCCAGAAAAGCACCGAAGACGCTCTCTATAATCTTGTGAACCGGATTTAAGCAGAAAGAAAACAAAAAACTGGTCACGCTTATCTCACTGGATAAAAAGGGTGCCATTCTAGAGACCTGCCATCAAGGTCCGACTGGCTGAGGAGGGTAAGGTCCATAAGCGGACTCATATTACGGAATATCCTTCTAGATTCCCTTCTAAAGGTTCTACACGAACGGGGCGTCACCTGCCAAACGTTCGCGGATGAGGTGGTTCTGTGTTCTGTATATTAGCTATACATATTAAGCGTCCACCAGTTGCCGTAATCAATAACGAGCAAAAACGACCAAAATAGTCACGTTTGTTATATGGGAACCCCTTAAATATTTAGTTGACTCAGTTTTTTAGTGTTTTTTCATATAGCGGCAACAGCAATACATAATCTCTGAAAATTTCAACTCTCTATCTATCACGTTTCATGAGATAGGTCTGATGACAGACGGACAGCGAAGTCTTAGTAATAGGGTATCGTTTTACTCTTTGGGTACGGAACCCATAAAAGAATAGCTTAGTGGTTATCTCCGATCAAAAGGAACTTGTAGTCCCACGAATAAATTTTAGAAATTTTAACAATCTGTCTTATATGAGTTTCTTAAAATAGTGGACTTCGCTTGTTCCTCCTATTCGTCGTAGTGTGATGTCATATACCTAGCTAATAACTTCCTCGATAAATGAAATATATATATTCTTTTCAATGCTAAATTATTTTTTCAACCAAACTAACTAAACTTTATAACAAAAGCATGTAAATAACTGATTCTGACCGTATTACCACAGGCACGTACAATATAAATTATTTTACATTGGTATTTCGGACAACAATATGTTATTCACTGTGACAAAAATACCCTGTCGAGTAAAAACCCATGATGTGCCATAGCTACGTTCAGCTAACTTATGTTAAGTATACCTTTATTTATTAAACTAATATTAAATATGTATATTTAATAGCTTTTGCCTGCGGCTCCACCCGCGTGTATATCAGTTATCGTGGTAATTCGTAGCAATGTTTTAAAAATCAAAGTATCTCCATGGCAAATTTCATTAAAATCGGTGCCGCCGTATAGCCGTAAAAATGTAAAAAAGAGAGCTAATTACTTTCGCATATGTAATAGCATTTAACATTGGCAATGCATTGACTACCCTTCCGCCCCTGCGCCCCCCGCACCACTCTATCTCTCTGTATAGGCGCTTAATGATGATTCATTCAGTTCAATCTTATAACTTCACTATAAAATTTTTAAACTATTCGTCCAAATTTCTTAGTGTAAAAAACAAAGTCTATCTACATTCAATACTTAAAGTGACAATTATATCAGTTTTGATATGAGTTCGATAAATATTATAAAATGTGCATTGTTTAAAAAAAAATCCAATTTAATTGTGTATGTGGTTTACTATTTTGCTCACAGTGTTTTCCTGATAAATGGTAGAGACATATTATCGCAAATTTTCAGTTAGAACTATTTAAGACGAATAGTCTAACAGTAATTATCTTTGCGTAACTCCAACGGTTTGGGCAGCGCACGCCAAGGGCTCAGATGGCTGTTTTTTTCCGACTTACTTGTCAGTTATCGTTATATTATGACCAAATTATAAAAAATCTCTATAAATTTAAACTTATTATGTTACTCCGTTTGCCATAAAAACCCGTTTAGTAGTTTTCGCGTGTAAAAAAAGAGTAACAAACACACATCCTTACAAACTTTCGCATTTATAATATTAGTAGGATTTACTAATAAAGTGTCCGTCTGACTTACTTGACTATAAGTCTCATGTCCCCTAGATGGGGCAGAGGGCGTCCACAGCCTTCCGCCATCGCGTTCGGTCGTGAGCTTCGCATTTCAGCTCGCTCCACGTCTTCCCGACCTTCTTCGTCTCGTCTGCAACTGTACGCCGCCAGGTCTGTTTGGGGCGGCCACGTTTTCGTTTTCCTTGAGGATTCCAATCGAGCGCCTATTTAGCGATATGATCGGAATCCCTACGGAGTGTGTGACCAATCCAACTCCACTTGCGACGTTTGATCTGCTTGTCGATCGGCGTTTCACGGCAGCGCTCCATGAGGTCTTCGTTGGAGATTCTCTCAGGCCAGTAAATACCGATAATTTGGCGAAGACATCGGTTTACGAAGACCTGGAGCCGGTGCAAGATATCTTTAGTGACCTTCCACGTGTCACACCCATATAGTAGTACGGATTTGACGTTAGACTAGAATATCTTCAACTTCACTCTACGCGTCAGTTTCTGTGACTGCCACACGGGCCGCAACTTTACGAAGGTTGCTCGGGCCTTGGCAATGCGCGAAGTGATGTCCTCTTGTTTTAGTTAGTAGTTGTTTTTGGTAGGATCAAAGTTATTATGTATGTAAATCTCGTGTGATCTTGATGCTCACATTGAACTCGGAATCTGTATAGCCGATTTTCACGTTCGCCTATGATAGGATAGCTAATATCACGTTTAGATCAATAGGAGCTGAGCATGATTGAAAGGAGGTGTGGATGAAGTTGTATTCGTCATGATATTACTAAATTTACAAGTATAAAAATTAAGTTGGTACGTACGTTGGGTTGGATAGGTTGGTACGCTTAAAATACTCAAAAAGTCGTCATTAAGCTGAAAGTATTTACACGATTTAAAATTGCCTCGTTGGTCGATTGCTGATCAAGAGTTCTCGAGTTCGATTCCTGGGACGGATTGCTGTTGGGTATTACTTACAAGAAACTATGAGGAGCAGCCCGGAGTATTAAAATGGCGGTGTTTCCCACCCGTGGATTGTAGTGTACGTTAAACCGTCGGTCCCGGTTGACATGAACAATTATGACAATCGTTATTGGGAAGTCAGTGCTCCCAAAGACACTGAAAGCTAGTTCAATCTTCGAATTTAATTCAACCTTACGATATGCAACTACAATATGCGTTTTGGGGTACAGTTAGTCAATTTAAAAAATACTTGCTTTTATAGTTTAATTTTAATCGCGTCTACGTGTAGTTTCATTAATTTCGAATGTCATGTTTAGAAATAAGTATCTTTATCACCAGTCTAGACCAATAAGAAATGGACAGTTAAGTGGTTATCTACGATTAAAAGTGGTCAGCAGGCTTGTAGTCAGTCAAGAAGAAAATTGAGAAATTTTAAAAGTCCTTTTTGTAGTAGGCTAGAACGTTTCAAGTATTATATCTGTTTATCGAGAGTGTCTTTCTTGCTTGTGTCTGTGTTGTTATGTGAATGTGTATTTATATGTAGTTCCACTTATTTATTCTGTTAGCTGTAAAAACTTGTAATTGGCCTTCTTTTTCGTATTAAGTTTGTATAATGTAAACATTAAGCTGTAAGTTTTCCTATAATTGTAAAATAAAATAAATAAATAAAATATATTTCTCCATAAATGAATGTAACTATAAACAAACAAAGAGACTAAACAAATAATATTTTAATTCTGACCATATTATCACAGGCATGCACAAAATAAGTGTGTCATCTGTCTTCGGAAAGGCTACAAAATTATTTTACATTGGTATTAAGAAAAACAATATGTTGTTATCTCAGACGAAAATACCCTGTCGAGGAAAATCCCAAGATGCGATACCTATATTCAGCTAGTGCATGTTAAGTATAAATTTATTTATTAATCTTATATATAAAATTCTCGTGTCACAATGCCAGTTACCATACTCTTTCGAAACGGGTGGACCGATTTTTATTAAATTTTGTGTGCATATCAGGTAGGTCTGAGAATCGGCCAACATTTATTTTTCATCCCCCGAAATGTTAAGCGTAGTCCACCCCTAATTTTTTTTTTTAATTTTTAGATAAATTTTTATTTTAATTTTTTTATGTAGGTAGTTTCTAATGCTGTATAGCGATTTTTTTTTTTATTGAATAGTAGGCAAACGAGCAGACGCATCACCTGATGGTAAGCGATTACCGCCGCCCATGGACACCCGCAACACCAAAAGCGTCACAAGTGCGTTGCCGACCTTTGGGAGATGGGGAGTGGAAATGGGGGGAAGGGTTGGCGTCCTCCGGTATCCTCACTCACACGGTGAAACACAGCGCAAGCACTATTTCACACCGGTTTTCTGTGAGGCCGTGGTATCACTCCGGTCGAGCCGGCCCATTCATGCCGAAGCGTGGCTCTCCCACGGATAAAGATTTTAATTGACTAACCCATAAAATATATATTCCTATGGCAAAGCAACTTTTGTCGGGTCAGCTAGTATAATATATATTTATTTACTAATAAGTTGTCCGTCTAGTCATAGATTAAGCACTTACACACCTACTCATCCCAAGGGTGTCTTAAGAGGCGACAAAGGGAGTAAACTATGTAGGACAACAACACAAAAAAGAGAAGGAAAACTTGAAAAAAATCCATTTTTTGACATGTGTAAACCCCTTCGGACCAACACCACATTGGGCCTTGCAGTGAGACGGTGTGTTGAAATCTGACCGACTAACATACCTCACGAAGGAGAGACCCGGGCACAACTGTTATAGGGACAACCAGACACCTCCTAGCACGTCCTTCGGTTGTAACCTTGGTAAAACAACTATCGTGACCAACCATGGACTGTATTTCAGCCAGTAGCGAGGGATTTCCTCCGGTGACTGCAGTGAGGGCCTGACGTTGAGTCGCCCTGGCAGAGCAGAGCAGCAGCAGTCGCGGTGGTATCAGGTTGAACTCATTTCTATCTTAGTGACCGAGTGCAGGTACAATATTCTTCGTACTCATTACATATATTCATTGGCAAAAAAAAATAAATAGAAGACATAAAAAAAAAATATATTTTTATTTTAATGAAACTCTACAGCTATTTTATAAGTTCCAGTGATTTTATAATCTGTTATGCAGTCAGCCTCAGCTGGCAGCATTTACAAAAACCTTAAACCATTTACAGAGTTCTTTGGCAAGTTGTGGCAGGATATTACAATAATTTTGTATTTAAACTAATATGAAACAAGCAAGGAAAAACAAACAAGGAAAAATTTAATTAAAATGCTGGTTTTAAATGTTAAACATAAGTCGCAAATTAATGGCAAGAGGCAGAAATTATCGCACGTTTGACATGTTACTGAAAAGATTTTTAGTCAAGAAAAATATGGTTATATGACTAAACCCATTGTTATTCGTTCTGACTATTCTGAACGTTATTGTGTTTCTACCATTATTCGTGCAGTGGAATGGCATCGCAAACAAGAAGGTATGCCTAGTACACATTTTAGGAGTATTTAATTGAATACAAGATAAAAGTTGAGAACAATCCAAAACTTAACGCAGAATATCAAAAAGAAAACAAATGTTCAGCATTATTCTTCTATCGACTAGAGGTAGTGAGTTACAGTCCTCGATATATGTATTATTACGCCTATGTGTTTTGTAATTTATGTGTCTTATGATTTTTTCTGAATCCTTACAATTTTCTCGGAGTATATGTCGTACTGAGGACACCAAACCGGACTATCGTACTCCAAGGCACAACCTACAAACGTAGGCAAAATAAATCGACCTTCCTTTGTCCCACAATCCCTAAACAAAAAATAAAAACGACGGGTTGCACTCCGGGAGTGCCGGCAGAAGTGAAAACTTGAATATTAACGTTATGCATTTTTGATATTTTGGAATGGTTAGAGAATAATTTTGTACGAATTGCTTTCATTATCAGTATAAAAGTACTATCATTTATGTGGTGGAATACAATATTCGTTTATTGCGCTATCGTACACAAACATGACAATTTATATTACATACACACACGAACATTCGCGCAAGCGCCCTGCGCCGTCTGTCCTCTCTCCATCCGTCTTACGAATTTTCGATCAGGTCACGTGATCTGACGCGAGTTTATACATTTCTACCCATTCCAAAAAAGTACACAGCGCCGCTAAAGAAGTTTTCACTTCAAAAAATTGGTGTAATTAAATTAGTTGTGGCGCCATCTAGTGTGTACTTTTATATTTAAATTGCTCTGCCATCTAGTGTCGCTTAAAACAACTTCGGATAGTTTGAAGTTGAAAGTAGTTTCGTTTTGTAATAACAGATGGCGTTGTAATAAATCAAATCGTTTTGCTTTTCGTATCTTTTTTAAAATAAATTATGTGGTGGAATACAATATTCTTTTATTGCGCTATCGTTCACAAACATGACAATTTATATTACGTACACACACGAACATTCGCGCAAGCGCCCTGCGCCGCCTGTCCTCTTTCCATCCGTCTTACGAATTTTCGATCAGATCACGTGACCTGACGCGAATTTGTACCATCCGTCTTACGAATTTTCGATCAGGTCACGTGACCTGACGCGAGTTTAAACATTTTTACCCATCCACTTCACACCGCACATATGATTACATAACGCAGATTTTAAATCTTTGTAATATTCTTAATTGTACTTATGACTTTCATAATAATACACCATGATACTTAATAATATATTATCAATATAAAATGTGCATTTATTATTTTAAAGCTGCAAGTTGAGCATGTACCTATTTATTACATTACAGATACATTTATAAAGTCATCCCGCAATTATTTACATTGAAGTCATTGTATTTTAAGGCCATACGTCCTCGCGCTGGCCAAGTGCGGGTTGGGGACTGGCAAGAGAACGTTGTGGCTACGTAATCTTGCCGTTGGATGTTTTTAAGCCGCCCAAAAGCCTCCAACTAAGCTTCACGACTGTTATCCTACAATATAAACCGGGACCGACTGCATAACGTGACCTCTGGATCACGGAGACGCTCATGGTAACATGCTCCAGTGGTCACCCATCCAGGTACTAACCGAGCCGTCGTTGAATACCCTCGGCAATTATATTTAATCACCGAGTGCAACTGGGCTATGAGTGCCTCATATATTTCGTATTTCATCTAATACCTCACGGATACGAACAATTCCAAAAAAACGACTTCCGATGATTCCAACTTTTTTATAATAGGTCTTTACCTATGAAATTGCGTTTCTTCAGTACTGGTCATTTCAAATAAAAAAAAGTTTGTAATGGCTCTGTATTCTAAATTCAAATGAATTTTGTTTTAATACCATGACATTCTATTTACAAACTCAGTCTTTTGTTTTTTGATTAGCGTTGTATTTTCATTACATTTGAACATTTTTCGTCATAAACCAAAAATGACCCCTAAAAAGGTGATGGTCACCGTTTGGTGGTCTAGTGCGGGTGTGATTCACCACAGCTTTTTACAAAACGGCATGAGCATTAATGCAGATGTGTACTGTGAAGAACTGGAGAGAATGATGGAGAAGCTTGCACATCTGCAACCAGCTTTGGTCAATCGGTTGTCCCCACTGCTCCTTCACGACAACGCGCGACCCCATACTGCGCAACAGACAGTCTCCAAGCTGCAAGAGCTGGGGTTGGAAGCTCTCCCTCATCCGCCATACTCACCAGACCTTGCACCTACCGACTATTACTTTTTCCAAAATTTAGACAACTTTTTAGTGGGTAATAAATTCAATTCCCGAGAGGCAGTACAAAATGCCTTTGAAGAATTTGTTGCCTCCCGTCCAGCTGATTTTTACAAGAAGGGCATCAATAAACTGCCAATGCGTTGGCAAAGATGCGTCGATTGCATGGGTGATTACTTCGAATAACAGAAATAAAAAAGTTTGAAAAAATAAGTACTTTCACTTATTGCATACAAAACGGCAATTTCATAGGTAAAGACCTAATATTAATACGACAGCCTCGCACCCAAACAAACTTGCAGCAACAGCAACAGCTCTAATCTGTTTGCCACGATGACGTTCTGCAGAATGAAGGGTATCACCGCAGTCTTATTCCCGCCAATATCTAAGTCTAAATCGCTAGTGTTCAGTTTATCATGGGGGTGAGTCTTGCTGTGGGTCACAACTGCCGCCAGCAGTCCCGGGTACGGGACGAGCTCATTTTGTCCAAAATAGATCGCGGACGAACACTGCAGGGAACCATTGCAGTGTTCGTTCGCGATCTTTTTTGCGGTACGTGTGCAGTATTGAATATCACAATTATTAATATTGCATTTTACTACACGACAAAGCTGTTTCACTATAGACGTAACTTTCTCGGATTTATTTTCTGTTAGGTACACAGTATTTCTAAATTAGTAGCACGAGACAGCTGATCCATTTGTAGTAGTTTAGTTTTAGAGATTGTTTGTCCAACTCAGAACGGAGAAGCTCGTTTTTTTTCTTAAATTCTTTACCTCAGTCCAACACTCTTCGTAGTTCTTATGTATGCTGCCAAACTGATAGCTAAGAAAAATTAGAGTGTCTTTGAAGCTGTTTATGTTCTCTCGAATTTCACGTAATTTTCCGTCCAAGGTGCACTGTATCTTCTCCATGCACTCCTCAACTGCATTACGCATTTATTCACGTATTAGACCCCTTAGCTCCAAGCGTGTTACAGCGTCAGACGCAATGGTGTTTTTCACCGGGCGTAGCCAGAGCAAGCAATTATGACGACTATCTTTTATAACAGCGGTGAGGTGTGAGGACCCCGCTCGCTGCCGATTGCCGCGACCGAGACGATTGAAAAGACTTTATTTAATTTCGATGCCCCCCGGGTGCACACAAAAATGACACTTTTGTTGTTAACAGTCACCGCTATTTCCCCGTATAAGTTCTATTTATTTTAGGATAGAAAGCAAAAAACGTCTACCACTAGTCACAGCGCAAACGAGAGTATTAGGTCGAAACTTATGTTTATAGAAAGACATGTCCGTATGTTGATTGATTATTAATGAAGTTGAGCGTCTCCAGAATTTCGAATTCCGAATGATATTGAACAGAATTGCTGTTAAAAATCTTGACTTACTTAAATATCTCCGAATAGTGCCGAGCAGGAAGTATCAAGACATAAGGAAGTTTGAGGTTATACACCTGCGGAAGTTGTCATTATATTCCTCGAGGCTTTATGAAGAGTACAATCACTTCCGAATTTCCAAAAACCTATTGGCATTTACTTTTGGAGAGATAACCATATTGAGAGTTACCACAACCTTAGAAAGAAAATAATGTTCAGCTATTTTTACCAATTGGGCACAAGTGTGTGCGCAAACACAGGTACACTCTCTCACTCTCATAATCTGCTGGAACGATTATCCTGAGCCTTAAGCTCTCTCTAACCTTTTTTGGCCCGACCCGGGATTGAAACCATAGACCTCTTGATCGGCAGTCGCATACGCTAAACGCTGGACCAACGAGGCAGTCAATATATAATATGCATATATATATAATATAGTGTGTGTAGTATGTAGGCTCGAGGTAGATCAATGTGTCACTCAATTTCGTACAGGCTACGGTAACTTCTAGCGCAAAATACACTCATGTAAATTAGTCAATTCACCATTGTGTCAACGCTCAACACCTGATTCTAGCTGTTAACAGTCGGCTCATCATATACTCTGGGAATGTAGTCTTTAGTACAATGAACGTAATATAATGCTAAATAGCTTACAAGTGGCATCTGAGGCGGTATACTTTGGGGATCTTGCGTCAACTGTGGTGAATTTACGTGCGTTTGGGCGATTCTGCCATACATACTATATAAATCAAATATAGCTTACTATACTTAGGACCCGTAATATTTTATGTATTATATTTTATATAAGGTGTCCGCCTATTTTGACTTCATTATGTCTCCCGCTTTGCTAAGGAGGGAAGTGGACATATTATATTTCCTCCTCCTCCAAGTCCAAAACTCCTCCAGTTTTCTGCTAATTAATTTCGTTGCAGGTTCGCGAGTGTCTAAACTCGGTGTGTTCGTGGGTCACTGCTGTTGATCCTGGTGTACGCGAGTTACAGTGGTGGGCGAGATTAGTCAAGCAAATATATATATATATAGTATGTGTGGAATAGAACAGTAAATATGACATGAGTAGCTTTTGCCTGCGGCTCCACCCGCATGTATGTCAGTTATGTCATGAAAGAGTAGCCTATGTCGTTCCCAAAGATACAAAATATCTCCCAGTCAAATTTTAGTTCAGAGATTTAGCTCTGAAAACGCCACTTTTCAGTTTAGTGATATTAGTATAGGTTCTCAGCAAACCAAAAAATAAATATATTTTAGCAAAATGTTTCAATGTGAAATTAAGATTCTATCAGGCGTTATTGCAATCATATCGGCTAATATATAATACTAGCTGACCTGGCGAACTTTTTTATAAATATTTTTTTAAATTTCCGGAATTAAACTAAACATACACATATATATGGTCACGTCTGTTTTTCGAAGGGGTAGGCAGAGACAATTGACCACACTTACTACGGTCCTGACACCGGGCGTCTTTTGTTTCGTCCACATTCATCGAACACTGCAAAAATTGTTTTACCCTTAGTTTCCAACTGGTAGCGTACATTAACGTACTTCAAAAGTATACCGTTTCCAGTGTACTTTCAGTTTTCTTCAACTATACAAACCTTGAGATAACAAACACGTAAAATAAATAATTCTCATATTATACATACATATCTATTTAAGTTAATAAAATTGAAGTATCTATTTGTAATTTCTAAAATTGAAGTATCTATTTGTAATTTCTAAAATTGAAGTATCTATTTGTCTGTCTATCTGTTCCGGCTATTGCTGCTGCGGCTTGGCCGATTTTGACAAGACTTTCATTGGCAGATAGTTGATGATATAAAAGTAACTTCGGCTATTTTTTTTTCGTATAGCTTCGACCCCAGGCCGGTACCAACAGGGTAACAAGCGCAAGTAACACTGTGTAGCTCAGCTACTACTACTAATAGCTAAATTACACTCAGAAACAAAGCAATCAAGAACAAAGCTTCTCAATCACATGCCTAATTTTGCCTCATCTTGCAACTATAGCAATAGTAGGCGTTTTGTGCCGTTACTGAATCGCGTTTGCATCGTGAATGAATCGTGGTTATACGACACACAATGATCGCATTGCGACTGTTTCGATGCGAATTCAAGACAGCATCGCTGCAAAAAGTCGTCGTGGACGAATTTATAATATTCATCTTTAACACACTTCTATCTTACCTTCAACTGCCTCGGTGGCGTAGTGGTAGCGTATGCGACTGCTAAGCTGGAGGTCTCGGGTTCGATTCCCGGGATGGACCAAATGTTTGTATGATCTGCAAATATTTGTTTCGGAGTTTGGGTGTTTTCTATGTATGATATGTATGTATTTACAAAAAAAAAAGTATATAAGTATTTATATCAGTTGTCTAGTACCCATAACACAAGCTCTGCTTAGCTTGGGACTAGATGGCGTTGTGTGTAAGATGTCCGGAATATTTATATTTATATATTTATTACTATGGTCAACTGCATATTTATAAGTCAGTCAATTAATGACCCAAGTTCACTGGTACCCTTTGGCATAAGGCCCTTTGTCATCCGCCTTCTGCATCCAATCTACTCCAGTAACCTTTCTTAGATGGTTAGTTCATCAGATTGTTTACTGAATTAAGGTCTTCAGTCTTAGATATTATATTTGCTTCAACGCTGAGTGGTCAATATCAAGTCTGAGCCCAATAATAAACTCTAAAATAATAATTTTTGTTATGTTATAAGGGTGAGTCATCAGATAACCCACATAAATTTTGTTTCGTGGGAGAGCCTCGCTTCGGCATGAATGGGTCGGCTCGACCGGAGTGATACCACGGCCTCACAGAAAACCGGTGTGAAATAGCGTCTGCGCTGTGTTTCACCGAGTGAGTGAGGATACCGGAGGCCCATACCCCAACCCTTCCCCCCATCCCCTTTCCCATCCCCCAAAGGTCGGCAACGCACTTGTGACGCCTTTGGTGTTGCGGGTGTCCATGGGCGGCGGTAATCGCTTACCATCAGGTGATACGTCTGCTCGTTTGCCAACTATTCAATAAAAAAAAAAATGTGAGTATCACCGCCCCTATTAATTCCTCGAGAATCGTAAACGGCGACGAAGGTAGCAGACAACGCAGGACAACATCACTGCAAAGAGAAGGACAACTTTAAATAAACGCTAAACCAACCTGTGTGGACAGCATAGTATTGTAAACCGAAACGTCATTTCTAAGTAAAGGCCTACGTCTAGAACTGGACTATTAAAGCTTGTTCATGATGATTATCGCGGTTCATTGACATGTTCAACTTGTGTACATTTAATAATTCCCTTCAGAAAAAAAGGTTACGATTCGGAGTACCATTACCTTTGCTTCTCATCGATTGCTATAACGCCATGGTTTTACTTCAAGAAAATTGGTAAAATTTCTGTAAGACATTCAACTAATCAAAATTACTCACAGCATCAAGTGAAACATGTACATATTACATATTAGAATTAATAGTATCAGTATCCATTAATATGTCATTTAATATTGACGTACCTTATTACATATATTTGCTTCGAAACATTATTATGTAAATTAACGTACTCGATAAGAAACTGTCGAAGAGTGTCTGGTATGGAGTAGATTTTGTGTTTTATCTTTAACTATTTTGTATGAGTTTAAAACTTTCTTGCAATCTTCTATTTTCTCTTTTCTTATCTGTTACGTTACCCACGGGTTTAAAAAGGGGTGGTGACAGTTCGTATTCTTAATTTGCCACCATACTAATATTGACAACCAATGACAACATCAAGTAATATTATCATCACAATAGTATGAAGTGGAATAATCTTTAACAAAGACATTTTCGAAATAATTTCATTCACCTTAACATAATTGTATAAAATAATCAAATGAATGAAATAGCTATTATCCTTATCATAGTAAATTATATCACAATGAATAAATATATAAACTACATTAGTTCATTTTACTAACAGTCGTGGACCAATACACTTTTATGTCGGTTTATTTATTGTTACGCTAATTTTTACTACAGAATTGTTTCCTAATACTTAAAGTAAAAAAGGACATCATACTATCCACAAGTCGTATTGTTTAGGAAATCAATATATCTTTTAAAATTTGCTCCTTAGTTCTTTCAATAGTTCGTGCGTAACCAGATTGAAGTTACTGTCACATTTTTACATTGATTCGATTATAACACGCGTGCGTAAGAGTAATAACTCAAGGTGTTATAATTTACATGATCAATCTTTGTAACCTAATAATAACATTTATTGCACAATTTATTATTGACACAAATTGATAACATTCGTTATAAATTGCACAACAACAACGTTCAACTAAAGGGTCTAATAATATAAAAGAATGTATTTTCTATACGCAATGTCAAGGTTCAGTTCAGGGCAAAAAACAAATTAGCATTGGACACTCCACGCCTGTCTGTGTCTTGTTCGGATTGCACTTTTATATGACTACAAAAGTTATTCTTAAACAGTGTTGTTAGAACAGTTGAACCGAACTCATTGGTGTTAATAAAAATAAAAACTTTTGATCGATGTTTAATATGGTGAAAGTAGTTTAATTTTTTTTTGTGTTTTTTTTATTGTTTTTTTTTAAACTCAACATGTTGTCGCGAATTTTGTTGGTTGTGGTTCTAATAGTGAATTTATTTTATGTCAGTGGACGGAGTATACATAAAGGTATGTATTTAATTTTAATAATAATATTTATTAATTAATATAAGATTGACATTGAGATTCTGTGAGATTGAGGGTATGTTTGTTTTAAGTTATCCGAATAAATCTTCGTTGTTTAGACACAGCCAGTTGTTTAACTAACTTTTTCTAGATGTATATGTTTAAAATTCATTTGATATTATTTAAAATATAAAGTTTAGAAGATTTAACATGTACACATCGTATTTATTTAATAACTAAAATTGAAGACCATTTCGTTTCGTTTGATTAAGGGTCCCTTGTAATTTATTGCATTTTAAATGTTACTTCTAAATTAATTAAACCCGATGGTTTTTGATAATGTAAATCGTACAACTCATCGCAACATACGAAACCCAATTGTAAAAGAACAATTTTACGATGACAGATGACCTTTTAGCTTCTGAATTAATTGTAGACCTAACTTTACTTGAAGCCACATTCTTCTTTTGGTGAAACAGCGAACATTTCGCATGCAAAGTTTGTTTATTAATGCTACCGTTTATACAGTTTTTTTTTTTTTTATAAAACTGACTTTACTAGTGGTCGATAGTACGTCGATCTAGCAATCATTCTATAATAATAACACGAGACATTCCATACAGCGTGATTTGATCTCAAACTAAACAGATCGTGATCTATGGTAATCGTAACCTCTCATAAACATATTTAAGTGCCTATGCACATATAACCAAATAAGAATTAAATCGTTTGCCAATTAAACAATTGAATCATCATTATCACCAACTTTCAATAGTCCACTGGACTAGACATAGGCCTCTCATTATAAAGAAGTTTTTAACCCACTATCACAGTAATAGTGGGAGAGCTACGCTTCGGCATGCATGGGCCGGTTCGACCGGAGTGGTACCACGTCCTCACAGAAAACCGGTGTGAAGCAGCACCTGCGCTGTGTTTCACCGAGGGACTAAGGATACCAGAGGCCCATACTAGAAATACTAGTATCGGAACACTTTTAATAAAACATAAAATATTCAACAACGACCTCGGAGCTATCAGCGTTAGCTAAAAGTAGTGTGTGAAAACTTGAAACAAGCCAGGGTTTGAAGCAATAACAGCGAAAGCGAACAAGCGGGTCTTTTTTATGAATATTGCTCGATTCGATCGTGGTTTATTTTAGCGTTTGAGTAAATTTCAGTGACATATTGCAATTGAGAGAGCAATCCTCTAAAACAAGTACAGGGAATAATAATAATATATTAGTTTTTATTTAATAGATGACTCCTGCACTAGACAAATATCATGTGCCTTGGGAGCATGAGGAACACCCAGATTTAGAACAACCATTTGTGGATCAAATAGAGTGTTGTCCTATGTGAGATTTGAGCACTTGGCGCTGTACAAAGCGACATGACGACTGCTTAAGCCACTAGGCCAACCGTGCAATTAAATATATTGCTTTATTGTACACCAGATTAATTTACAAGGGTAACTTAAAACTAGGAGGCACAAGTAGCGACCTTATCGGTCGAAGAAAATCTCGACCAGCCAATCATGGGATGGAAAGAAAGACATGGAAAACTACCCTATACGTAGTATCTGGTGTATTAAATACTTGATAGAAAAAAAAAACAATGAAAACAGAACATTCCGCCGGGGATTGCGGCGGGGCGGTGTGTCGGAATCGAACCGACTAGAACCACACGGTGCGCCACTCTGCGCCTGCGAAGGGAGGGGTCCAGGAACTGCAGTTATTAACACGACCAGACCAAGAACATTTTCTATTGACACCGCATGCATAAAAATTGGTTCAGTAGTTTACATACACACGTCGATAGACTGCTAACTAAACTATTACTATTTTGGCTTCGCTATAGTCGGGTTAAAAGTATTTACTGCAACTAATACGAGTATATCCATGCACATATACATAAAAAGTACATCATTCAAGAAGATGACAAATCAATCGTTTTAAAAAGGGTATTTACTCTTTATACTGTCTTTGTTAGTGACCATACTGGTGATCCTTTTCGCAGTATTTGATTGAAGTTAAAATGAAACGGTCACTTATTAATAATTAACTCTCACCCGTTACTTGCGGGGATTTACCTCGAGAACAGTTTTATTAGTAGTGTTGTAAATTTTTATTTTTTTCCTGACTGTTGATTCGATTTACGTAATTATATTCATCTTTAATTATCAGTTACAAATATAAGTTTATCACACAGGTTATTTAGTATCTTTGGTATATGGTATGGTATATTTAGTATATTTTTTATCAATTGGGATTCTCAAGATTCATTGGGGCTACTAGTTCAACCGGTTTTATCTAAATATCAGTTTTTCCACGGAACGACTGGCATCAGACTGATCGTCGACGGCAGGTTGTCTCTTCGACGAGCACTTCCGACAGTTAGCTCCTAAACTGGTGGGCGTTGCCTCTGCCCTTGGATGGCTTTTACCCATACTGGCTGGTGCCAGCGTCAGTGCGATGAGAACGTCATTTTTTCTGTGTTTGAGTAATAGGTTTGTATTTAGAAATATATCAGTACGTTTATTAGCGATCTGGTCTAGTCTGGGATCAGACTGTTTCATATATGAAGTTTTTATTACATATTGAATCGGACTTTTGAATTCAATTTTAAATAAATAAATATTTCGGACATCTAACGTACAACGCCATCTAGTCCCAAGTTAAGTAGAGCTTGTGTTATGGGTACTAGATAACTGATATAAATACATAAATACTTTTTTTTTGTAAACACACATATGATACATAGAAAACAGAAAACATTCAACATCTCTTTCTTGCACCATACCTATATAATAAGTTTAATCCAATTTTAAATTTATTCTCAAAAACAACTTATAACTGAAAATCTATTATTCAAAATTATTTACTTAATCTATCATATGCAGACACAGAATCACTCCTCACTATTATGAAGTGACGGAAACTTAATAAAAAAATAAATAAACCCGTTTACATTACACTCATACATACACACGCACATTGACACGAATGCACAAACTCACACACGTACCACACACACACACACGCACACACTCATACACCCACGACACACACACGCACACACTAATAGTAACGCACCACAATCCATCGACAGACTTAACTGAGCCGGTGTGAATCCTGGAGTCCTGAAATACAGGTCCTGACCTAGTTTAGGCTCCAGTCCACCCCAACCAACAAATTTTGTCTATGTACTAATTTCACTGATATGCTATAATGTGTTGTTTGTGGTGGAAATAAACATATTTTTATTATTATTATTATAAAACACCCACAATCCGAAACAAATATTTGTAGATCACACAAACACTTGGTCCGACCCAGGATTTGAACCCGGTACGAGCACAGCAGTAGCATTCACTGTCAGTCACAAGTCAGAACTAGTAAGATGTGTATCACTCAGATTTAAGACGTATTGAACGGTTTTTTATGGAATAGGGGTCAAACGAGCAGACTTATCGACCGATAGCGATTACCACCGCCCATGGACACCTGCAACACCAGAGGCGTCACGAATGCGTTGCCGGCCTTTGGGAGATGGGGGTAGGATTTGGGGTATGGGCCTCAGGTATACTCACTCACTCGGTGAAACACAGCGCAGGCGCTGTTTCACGCTGGATTTTTGTGAGGTCGTGGTAGGCCTAGTGGTTTAAGCGGTCACTACGCCGCTTGCTACTGCGCCAAGTGCCGTGGGTTCAAATCCCACGTGGGACATCAATTTGTGTGATCCACAAAATGTTGTCCTGAGTCTGGGTTTTCTTTATGTCCTTTACATGTATGTTTGTAAAGTCCCCCGCGACACAGGATGTATATTCCTAATGCGGAAGTTGTCTTTAAAAAAAAAAAAAAGAAAATCACTCCGGTCGAGCCGGGCCATGCATGCCGAAGCGTGGCTCTCTCAGTATATTTTGTATATGCCATTTTGTGCATGTAGACTAGAGATATTAGTCTGAGTTGTCAAATAGAAACCTAACCAGTTGTCTAAAATCAAGTATTATTAGTAGTAGGTATATTCTTAAATATGATAACCCCGTTTATCACGCATTCGAACTATTAACATAAGTAAATTTACATAAATAGGTAAACAATTCGTGTGGTTAATTTGGGGTCGAATTTCAGTCTATACGCCCTTTAATGGATGTAATTATCTATGATGATAATGGATTTGGCATTCACTATACTCGAAACACAACGCAAGCGCTGTTTGCGCTGATCTGAACGCGAAGTCCTGGTCGACGAAATTGGACGAGACCTATGTCGACGAAATTGGGTGAGGAGGGCTGGGGCGCAGTGGTCTCTTTCTGCGAAGCAATTATGGTCTAGAAAGAGACCGCTGAACAGGATCGGGAGAGAGCCGATCCCGAACGAAGAAGATGTCGGCGACAAAAACCGTAGACGGGACCGCGGGTTGCCGAAGGATGGGGACCTCTGTAGGCAGATTGATTGCTGCGATCGGCATAATAGCATGATTGCAGTGCAATCAACCCACATTGCTGGGATCGAGAGGGGAGGGGAATAATTTTCGCCTGGGATAGGGCCTGATAAGTAACTGCGGGAGGGCCTTGGGGGAGGACCTGAAATAACATATGCCGGGTCCTCCCAGAGTAGGGCGCCAGAGGCCGGTCGTCGGGGTGTTTTTTAGTGGAAACACCAGATACTCATGGCTCCTGTATTCCCGAGCTCGGTTCCAGCTCGAAGATCCAAAGGGATTTTTCTCCCCGTGAAAAATAGGTAGGAACTATAACATTGTATACTTTGTGGCGACCTCCACATACAGCGCCATCTACCGAAGATACACTGAACTACGAAGTAACGCACTGTACCTACAAACTACACTACACGGAGTAACTACCAATCCTGAATCGCGCTAATAAAGTTCCCGCGCCGATTATCATATATACAACATCCCAACATCAACTGTTGGGACAGTAGCCCGCCAGGCATGATCACCTCGCCTGGTCGGAGGATCCTCCCTTTGTGTTGGGTGGAACATGATACCCGTTCCCCCACAGTGGTGACCCCGACGTGATTGGAAGCAGCCTTCAAGCCGCAGCACCATCATGTTCACTCCCACAGCAAGTCTCAGCCAGCCAGCAACTTCGGCCTCAACAGGGATACACCACACGCAGGATGCGACCGCTCCAGCCTGGTTACCCCTACGGCCTCATTAGCGTCTAGGCACAGCACACTGCACCTACGGTCCATGTAAGCAGAGCACATCTCTCTCGTCTACGCAGCAGCCAGCCACTACGCAGCAATCGCCCCGAATCACTGGGGACCTCACCGCAGCACCGCGCACCGCATGCGATCCCGACTCACTGGGATCAGCGGACTTCAGCCCCGACTCACTGGGACTAGCGGCATTCAGTTCCGACTCACTGGAACTTGCGGCATTCAGTTCCGACTCACTGGAACTACTCACTCCTGGCACTGGCAAGCTCCGCATCAGAGCACAGACAGCTGACTCAACATATATCGACCTCCAGTCTTGGAGGGGAGTGATGTGGCGACCTCCACATACAGCGCCATCTACCGAAGATACACTGAACTACGAAGTAACGCACTGTACCTACAAACTACACTACACGGAGTAACTACCAATCCTGAATCGCGCAAATAAAGTTCCCGCGCCGATTATCATATATACAACATCCCAACATCAACTGTTGGGACAGTAGCCCGCCAGGCATGATCACCTCGCCTGGTCGGAGGATCCTCCCTTTGTGTTGGGTGGAACATTACACTCGTTCCCCCACAACTTTATTCCCAAGGACATTTATTAATTTAACAGACTTTGCAAAACTGCAAGATCATGATAGATAAAATTGAATTATATACGAAACATGTTAGAGTTAAAGATATTGTACCTTAACGACACAATTTCTAGGTCCAAGTTTCTGTAAACTATTCCATATTAAAGCAAATGGTTACACTCGTTGCGTTCTTTTGTTTCTTTGGATAATGAGTAACTAAAACCGACTACATACACCGCGGTTTATTACAAGGATCTATCTTTCAGATGTGCCTGATCAGGCTAGAGCGTACATCACTATAACCTGGGTAGCTTTTTTGAGCTATACAGGTAATTGGATCAATTTCGGAATTCATTTTTTTTTTTTTAAAGACAACTCCCCCATTTGGAATATACATCCTGTGTCGCGGGGGACTTTACAAACATACATGTAACGGACACAAAGAACACCCAGACTCAGGACAACATTTTGTAGATCACACAAATTGATGTCCCACGTGGGATTTGAACCCACGGCACTTGGCGCAGTAGCAAGCGGCGAAGTGACCGCTTAAACCACTAGGCCAACCGTGCAGTCAATTAAAAATTACTTTTGATCGACATTGTACGGTACATCTAAAGATCTTCAGGATAAACCGTAACGTGTGTGGCCGTCTTTATGTTTCCAGTTCGTCGCATAAGTACCAATTACTTAATAACAGTATTGCCTGATTTACACGATTACTTTTTATTTCATAATTACTCGTATATATCACACAAATAATAATTATATATAACACAAATACGCATATAGTAGACCTTGGAGTTATATTATTATATTTTATTTTTGTTTTCATAATTCTATTAAAGGCGCTCATAGCCCAGTTGCACTCGGTGATTAGAAACAATTACGAGGGTAAACTACTATGGCGCGGTTAGTACCTGGATGGGTGACCGCTAGTGGCATGTTACCATAAGCGTCTCCGTGATTCGGAGATCACGTTAGGCTATCGGTCCCGGTTGTTATCATAGGATAACAGTCGTGAAGCTTAGTTGGAGGCCTTTGAGCGGCTTAAAAACATACAACGGCAAGATTACATAGCCACAATGTTGTCTTACCAGTCCCCAACCCGCACTTGGCCAGCATGGGGATGTGTGGCCTTAACCCTCTCCTGAGAGGAGACCTGAGTCCAGCAGTGGGACTTTATGGGTTGTTGATGATTATTTTGATTGAGTTTGATTTATGACCGTTTTCATAGTAAACATTTAATGGGTGTCAAGGTCATCTATTGTATCTATTATTTATTAAAACTTGTTGCGCTTAATGTAGTAAAGGCGGACTTATTGCCATGAGGCATTCTCTCCCAGTCGACCTTTAGGTGATGCAGAAATAAGATGCGGTAGGTGCAAAGATAATTTTTTGTTCCACGGTAAATAATGAATTTGTAAATATACCCTACACTAGCTGACCTCTGCAACCTCGCATGCGTCTTCTATTGCCCGTAGCGTGAAAACTTTCCCCAGTTTTTTAAACAATCTTCAGTGATGCTCCGCTTCTATTAGTATTAGCGTGATGATATATAGCCTATGGCCTTCCTCGATAAATGGACTATCCAACACTGAAGTAATTTTTCAAATCGGACCAGCGGTTCCTGAGATTAGCGCGTTCAAACCAACAAACTAACTCTATAGCTTTATAATATTAGTGTAGATTAAATACAACCAATTAACATAATATAACATCCATGTAAACATACACATGCATACATTTTTATTATGCAAATACACAATTAGTTACTAGGGTTGTGACTGTATTGCCAATTATTTTAAACTGGAAATCAGGATGTCTACAAACCGCCTAACATTCAGTAACGCAGTTTAGAGATATCCTGATTTCGAACCGTCTATAATTACTAGTTATGTAGTTGTATAACTATGTATAAATATATGTATTATCATATATTGAAGCCCAAAATCGCATGCGGTATGAGAAACCTATGACCATTCTGTTCCCAAATAAGGTTTTTAGTCGACTTTTAGTCTACCATGAACGAGTAAGTTCCTTTATGTGTACACAGCACTTGGCAACTCGGATATTATGCAGAAAGTCTCGTGTTGGACTTTTCAGGGTTCCAATTACCCGCAGATTTCAGTAGCTATATACATATAATTGACAATTGTTACTTCTTCTTTCAATATAATTTGGTCTTTAAAATGGTAGTTTCATGTCGACCGAACACCCAGCCATGGAAAACCCCCTTTAAAAGCTAAACGGTCGCCTCGACAAATTTGGTAAAAAAATCATAATGGTAGTCCATGTGAATAACTTTCAAGGAGTTATGAAGGCCTAACTTATAAAATAATTAGAATAGTTCGTACAAAAATAAAGAAATAATCAGTAAACATTATTCATAGAAAAAATACATTCTAAAACCACGTGCAATTACGAGTGAGTACGCAACCCTATACTATGCATACCCTGACACGCACTTGGCCAGTTTTTTGAAATGGTTTATATATAAAATGTTATTATATAATTTAATTTTCATAATATGCGTTATTTTGTGCCAACTTATATAATTTAATAAGTTACGAACGCAGAACGAATATACATTATATTAAATATTACAATTTTATTTTGAATCATTGCTTAAATTGAGTAACAGTAAAGCAATTCGTGATATTATACGCTACGGTGTGTTATAAACGGTCCTTTATTTCAACACCTATGAAAATCTGACCGTTAGATTAAATGTATCACAGCCAAAATGTGTTTTATTCGTAATTGAATACTAGGTATCATATGAACAGCCGGGATTGGGTCCAGTTACACGCGATGTCTATTCGGAAAGGACCTGAAATAAAGAGAGAGAGTAGAACTCCTGATACCTGGTTTCTAGTAGTGCCACAAGAATATTTCTGGCCCCTAGGTCCCAAAGAAGCAGAAATCAAAAAAGGTATTTTCAGCTAAGAAAATGACAAGATTTTTTCTCGAAAATCGTAACTGAGAGATTGTAACTACCTTTAGTTAAACATTAGATTTAATTTAAATTCAACTGAAACACACTTAAACTTCGCTTAACTTATTTGATTTTACCTGTAGTTTTATAATGACGTCATAGTTAAGTATAAGTTAAGAAAATATAATACATATAATCGCTAGTATAAGTGTTGTTATGAGAATGTACTGAATGAATATACTCATCAATTAAACACGTTCCCATGGCGTTACATTGAGGAAGATTTCGTTAAAATTCGTTAAATAATAAATATTTTGTTCAATTGTGATTGGAAATGACTTACACTTAAACGCTTCTTTATTTTGTGGTATATTTAATTGCCCTGCGATATATGTGACTGCACGGTTGGCCTAGTGGTTTAAGCGATCACTACGCCGCTTGCTACTGCGCCAAGTGCCGTGGATTCAAATCCCACGTGGGACATCACTTTGTGTGATCCGCAAAATGTTGTCCTGATTCTGGGGGTTCTTTGTGTCCGTTTCATGTATGTTTGTAAAGTCTCCCGCGACACAGGATGTATATTCCTAATGCAGGAGTTGTCTTTTTAAAACACAAAAACACAATTCACGAAACCGGGGTACTACTGGGTAACTTAACATGACAGCATTAGAGCTGTCGTGTTTCGTTGGTTAGAGATAGACCGGAGGCTCAATGATGCAGTACCATCTCAATAGGCCAATGTAATATGGGTCACCATGCTGCATTGTTGCATTGTCTACATTCGCAATGGATGTGGTGACCACTACTCTTGGATTCTGCTCATGATTTCTATTAGGTAGAGTAGAGTTAGTTTGGCGAGCCAATATATATTTAACAAGAAGTGCAGTATTAGCTAATATTTTCAAACAACGGTTTTTTTTTAAAAGAATTGGTGGTAAACGAGCAGACTTATCACCTGATGGTAAGCAATTACCGTCGCCCATGAACACCCGTAACACCAGAGGCGTCACAAGTGCGTTGCCGGCCTTTGGGGAATAGGGTAGGGGGGGTGGAGGGAGTGGTGTTAGTCGGCCCATCCATGCCGAGATGCCATGGATGGGCCGAACCATACATCCACGGTTAGGTTAATAGTATAACAAAATATATAAATAAGGACTACACAAAGCTATAAAGGTCCATTTTTTTTGGATTGAGCTCGCATTAGGCATATTTTCTGTGTTGCGAGAAACTTTAAACATACATCAAACGAACGATTTGTAGTTCACACAAAGAGTTGTCTGATGTGGGGTTCGAACCCATATCACTCAGAAAGAAAGTAGTTATAGCTAAAACATGACTGTGCAGTCTACATATACTAGATCCCACCATCACATTTACCAAATACAGTTGGTTATGCCGACGATGTTTTTGGACCGTTTGAGGTTAGCAAGCTAGAAAATCATGAGGTTCGAGTGTTGTGCTATGTTTAAACAACTAGCAAAGCAACTGATCGACGCTTCTTGTGATAAGAAGAATAGTTTTTAAAGCACAGAGAATAAGCATTGCCATTCAACTTGGCAGTGCTTAAAGAATTTTGTCTGTTATTATCTATACTATCTATACTAATATTATAAAGCTGAAGAGTTTGTTTGTTTGTTTGAACGCGCTAATCTCAGAAACTACTGGTCTGATTTAAAAAAATATTTCAGTGTTGAATAGTCCATTTATCGAAAAAGGCTATAGGTTATATATCATCACGCTAATACTAATAGGAGCGGAGCACCAATGAAGAATGTTTCAAAAACGGGGGAAAATTTTCACGCTACGGACAATAGAAGACGCAAACGAGGTTGCGAGGGTCAGCTAGTTGTAAATATTATCATTGATTATACTTCCTAGCATTTTTATTTTATTTTAAAATAGGTTATCGTTTGTAAATGTTATACGTAAACATCTCTTACTAAATTATTATCTTTAACCTTTCATTGTATAAAGTCTTATACAATAATAGTTTAAACCATCCTGATCAATGAGTAAGCCATTCAAAACTTTCTTCAGTTTGTCACTAACTATACACACAGTACAATGCCATATTAATAAACACGTATATCGTACGATATTACTATCTCACTTAAAAAATAAGTAATATTTGATAATTTATAAAAGAATATAGAAAGTGTTTCCTAAATTAGTAGAAATTAAGATACTGTTTGTAATAAAAGGAAAACATTTAGCGCATAATGAAAGTAATCAGTCGACATTCTTGTTGCAAATTACCCGTTTTGAGTGCAATTATTGATAAAACGTTTATTGACAAGGATCAATTAAAAACGACCTCGTATTGCCAAAAACATAGAGGTTCATCGACTTTATCGTAGATTTAATAACAGGATTAACGGAAAAATAGTCGTAGAATAAAAAAACGATTGAGAAAACCTCTTAGTTCAGCTAAATAATACACTAATATCTTTTAATACGGAGTGGGTTGTGTTGCCAGCATATGCTCTTTTTGGCATTTAGTACACGAAATCTATAATATAAAAATGAATCGCTTAATGTGTTGGTAAGCGCATAACTCAACAACGCCTGGACCAATTTGGCCAATTATTTTTTTAAATGTTCGTTAAAGTTCAAGGATGATTTTTACGGCGAGAAAAATTCGAATAACGGCCGGAAAAGCCCTAAAAACAGCCATTTCTTTTTCCCATACAGACGTTTTCTAACTAAAACGTAAATCAAGTCAATTTGAGCTTTATTGCTATTGTATAAAGTTCATATATTACAAGCACTCACTGTTGTCTAAGCAATGTAGGTGTGTTCCTAACGCCAATGAGTCAATTTGCACTTAATTTCCGCTAAACAAAGTTCAAATTCAGTCATATCTATTAAAACTGTGTGCGTATGTGCGTTGGAGTAGATAATCGTTGGATAGTCCATTTATCGAGAAAGGCTATAGGCTATATGTCATTACGCTAACACTAATAGGAGCGGAGCACCAATGAAGAATGTTTCAAAAACGGGGGAAAATTTTCACGCTACGGGTAATAGAAGACGCGAACGAGGTTGCGTGGGTCAGCTAGTATTAAATACAATTCTCTGTGAAATAAAAATATCTTTGAAGCAAATCGTCCTGGTCGAAGGCAACTATTCAGAAAATCGTACAAACTTAGCCGTGACCAGTTCCGATTTAAATTAAATTACAACTATGCTTTATAATACAAAGAAAATATAATTAACTAGCTGACCCACGCAACTTCGTTTGCGTCTTCTATTGACCGTAGCGTAAAAAAATTCCCCCGTTTTTGAAACATTCTTCATTGGTGCTCCGTTCTTATTAGTATTAGCGTGATGATAAATAGCCTATAGCCTTCCTTGATAAATGTACTATCCAACATTGAAAGAATTTTTCAAATCGGTCTAGCGCTTCCTGAGATTATCACGATCAAACAAACAAACTCTTTAGCTTTATAATATTATTTATTTATAATTTTTTTTTTGATATTTTGATCTAACTAGCCTTTATTATTTTAAACATTTTTTGAGTTAAGCTACTAGTTCAATTGGATTTACCTGTATATCTATATCTATAAGTACTTATATATTATACTTTGTATGTGAGGGCGAACTGAATTCGAAGGTTGAACTAATTGTCACTATATACAACATTAATAATGATTTGTTATCATAACAAGAGAATTGTAATATTAAAAAGAGATTAAATAACACTATGGCATTGGGCTACACCAGTAACGATAGTTGTTTTAAGTGGAAAAATACCCGGAACCTCTTGACCGTCAGTCACTCTTGACATACGTTAATCGCTAGACCATCGAGGCAGTCGAGTCGATTAAATCAACAAAAAATCGTAAAACATTTTCCACTACAACACAATATATTTATATGCATGAATATAGTACAATATCAGTTATATAATAATTTATAAATTATCATCATAATAATAATATAATAATAAATATTTCGGACATGTAACACACAACGCCATCTAGTCCCAAGCTAAGCAGAGCCTGTGTTATGGGTACTAGACAACTGATATAAACGCTTATATTCTTTTTTTTGTAAATACATACATATTATACAGAGACAAACATCCAAACTCCGAAACAAATATTTGCAGATCATACAAACATTTGGTCCGACCCGGGAATCGAACCCGGGACTTCAAGTTTGGCAGCATACGCTACAACTACGCTAGCCAGGCAGTCGGCAATAATATTTTTTTTTTTTTTTTTTATATTCTTCTTAAAATAAATAGTACTTTTCACAAAAGTTGCCTGGAACAAATTGCTATAAGCAATGAGGTCGCCCTTTTTACATTACATTTCTTTTTTTTATGTTATTTAAGTATATTAGGTATTTTTATTGTATACTAGCTTTTACCGTGGGAGAGCTATGCTTCGGCATGAATAGGTCGGCTCGACCGGAGTGATACCACGGCCTCTCAGAAAACCGGTGTGAAATAGCGTTTGCGCTGTGTTTCACCGAGTGAGTGAGGATACCGGAGGCCCATACCCCAACCCCTCCC
This sequence comes from Spilarctia lutea, assembly GCA_916048165.1. Lineage (NCBI taxonomy): Eukaryota > Metazoa > Arthropoda > Insecta > Lepidoptera > Erebidae > Spilarctia > Spilarctia lutea. The sequence continues at coordinate 3,705,593 of OU696480.1, forward strand.
CCCATCCCCTTTCCCATCCCCCAAAGGTCGGCAACGCACTTGTGACGCCTTTAGTGTTGCGGGTGTCCATGGACAGTGGTAATCGCTTTCCATCAGGTGATAAGTCTGCTCGTTTGCCCACTATTCAATAAAAAAAAAACCCCGCGGTACTACCCGCGGTACCACAATAATCATAGCAACGCCGCGAGGCAAAGCAATATGAATATGAAAGCTATTTATAAATATGTACCATATGTGTTATACTGATGTATAAGCTATATTATTAACTGCCTCGGTGGCGCAGTGGTAGCGTATGCGACTGCTGTGCTTGAGGTCTCGGGTTCGATTCCCGGGTCGGACCAAATGTTTGTATGATCTGCAAATATTTGTTTCGGAGTTTGGGTGTTTTCTATGTATAATATGTATGTATTTACAAAAAAAAAGTATATATGTATTAATATCAGTTGTCTAATACTCATAGTACAAGCTCTGCTTAGTTTGGGACTAGATGGCGTTGTGAGTTAAATGTCTGAAAATATTTATTTATTTTATTTATTTATTTATTTATTATTGTAAAGTCTCATCAAAATCCATGGGATGGGGAGAGGGAATGGAGGAAAGGGTTGGGGTATGGGCCTCCGGTATCCTCACTAATTCGGTGAAACACAGTGCAAGCGCTATTTCACACCGGTTTTCTGTGAGGCCGTGGTATCACTCCGGTCGAGCCGGCCCATTCATGCCGAAGCGTGCCTTTCCCACGGAAAGTCTTTAAATCTATCTACGAGTAATATCTTTAAACGAGCGATTCTTGTGTATTTATATATAATCATAAATTTAGTATGCCACAAAGTTCGGTTATTCAAGTACTCTATAGTAATAATAGATTAATATTCAATGAGCCTAAAAAGTGTGAATTCGATATAGTTTGTTCCCTTCATCCCCATGCTGATTTGGATGTTACTAAACAATTATTGCAAAGGCATCTTATTAATTGATAAACGTGGTTATTAATTAACTAAAATAGTCATTTCCCGTTGCCTGCCTCGTTGGTCTAGTGGTTAGCGTAAGCGACTGCAAATCCAGAAGTCTCGGGTTCAATTCCCGGGTCGGACTGCTGTTGGGTTTTTCCTACAAGAAATTCCTAATAGCAGCCCGGAGTATGGAAGATGGCGGTGTTTCCTGCCCGTGCTTCGGAGAGCACGTTAAGCCGTCGGTCCCGGTTGTCATGAACATCTATGGCAATCGTTATTGGGAAGTCAGTGCCCTCAAATATACTGACAACTAGTTCAACCTTCAAATTCAGTTCGCCCTCAGGGTTGCGGAGGTCAGATGCTAGTCGCTCTGTGTAAAAACTGATATTCAGGTAAAACCGGTTGAACTGGTAGCCGACCCCAAATATTGGGCATAATAAAGGCTAGGAAGATGATGAGTCATTTCCCGAATACGAAGATAATAATCATCAATCAAATATTAACAAAAAAAATGACTTCAAGAATAGTAATAAATTAGGCAGACACACGGCCGCTGGAACACCAGCTTTCAAATATAAAAATAATCATCAAATCGGTTTACCCACTCGGAAGTTGTAAGATAAAAAAACATTTAAATAAATTCAGTCGAATTGATAATCTTCTTCTTATTTTGAAGTCAGGTAAAAAGATGCCTGGAGTGTAGGCAGTCTAACGCCATCTCTTTATTGATACCCAAACTAAAATACAGGACGTCTTGTTTGAGCCGCAAAACAATGCAAAGCCACACATCACTGTTTACAGCGGATTCACTATTATACACTTCACTTCCTAAAGATGGAGTTTTAAAATATTTTACTTCCTAAAAGTTAAATACTTGTTATTTCGTACACTTTAGTTAATTCTTATTCTTCAATATCTATGCAGAATATCTATTATAATTATATTGCTAAACGCGGAGAAGGCATCATCATCAGGTTCTTCTCGTAGACCACAGCTAGGGGTCTCGGGGTGATTTCTCCAGATGTATATGTATAGCCTGTAAAAGTGGTTTTCCGCGCCGCCTGTCACAGCAGGTGAGTTACTGGGTTGAGCCGACTGGGGCCTAATGGTAGTTTAAGGGTGTCATAGGTCGATTGCGTGAAGAATGGTTTTGGCAATATGCCCTCCGTGGGGTAAACGAAGGATATGTGTGGCACCGCTCGCGGCGGCCTTCTCGGCAGTCGGAAGTAGCTCCAGAATTGCTTCAGTGGCTTCTCAAGTCCTCGTGCTTTACACAATATCTTTATCTGTGTATAAAACCATTTCAGTGATAATTCCCAAACACTTTTCTTAAACTGTTTATACTGTTCACTAACTAATAATTATTAGTTTAGACTTAATTATAATTAAGTCCCTTGTACTGTACCTTAATATTTTATAAGTTGAAATAAGTTTACGGACACTAATACATAATGATCATACGATTAAACAAAGTCTTGCCGAATTTTGTTCGACGCACGGTTGAAGTTCAGTTAATTAGTGTAAGTAGTTTCATATCGCGAAGTACGAGTTGCAGTTACTCCGTAATTCAATTATCTTTTTAATTAACAAGTTCTTAACATATTACTCCAATGAGCACGATTTGGCATCGATTGAACATCGGTTCCAAATATGTACGAAAAATTTCTACCACCAATTTCTGATACTTCTGCTCTATAGACAAAATGGTTTTCGGTGTCAAACTGGAAACGGTAATCAAAACAAATACTAAAAGAAAACACATTTTAGTAGAAATCGATCACGTTTTTTATAAAATCTTAGAACCTATTTTTTTTCGTTGACTAAGGTCAGGACTGTTTGGAATTCAAACTATTGTTTGCTAAACTAATAATACGTGATGCTATTAAACGAAAGTAAGACCCGGCCTTAACCCTGTTCTGGTGTCATTGACTCCAAAACTTATAACTGTACAATACGAGTCATACATAAGCAAGCATGTTTGGGATTTCCCGACACGTGGTTGCGTATTGTTGCATCATTCGTAATGGTAGCGAGTTATGAATAAATAGGTATTTCATAAATTGTTTACATGCAAAAACCAACTACATTTTTATACATATTATCTTGCTTATACAATCACTTTTTAAAGTATTTCAAAGTAATTACATTATGTAAAATCCAAAAAAATAACTATATTTTACTCGCTACAACACCAGCGTGTTTGTTAGTAATCGCTGCAAGAAACTGTCTCTATCCTTTTTTGTTTACGTGTGGAGGCCCCCTCGGGCCGTCACCCCACCCGGGTTTGCGACGGAGCGGTGTGTCGAAATCGAACCGACTAAAACCACACGGTGTGCCACTCTGCGCCTTAGAAGGGAGGGGTCCAGGAACTGCTGTGGTTAACACGTACGGACCTAAACTAAATACTACTATATAGAATGAAAATTGTCATAGTGATACTTTAATGAGTATATCTATGACAATTTTCATTAAATCAGTTCTACTGTTTACCGTGCCGTGAGCTGAAGCGGTAATAGATAGACAGATGCCTTGATGGCCGCAGTAGTAGCGTATTAAGCTGCCGTGCTTGAGGTCTCGGGTTCGATATCCGGGTCAGCCCAAATGTTTGAATGATTTGCAAATATTTGTTTTTTATGTATAATATGTATATAATTACAAAAACAAGTAGATGTATTTACATCAGTTGGCTAGTACTCGTATCTCATAACACAAACTCTGCTTAGTTTGGGACTAGATGACGTTGTGTGTCATATGCCCGAAATGTTAGTTTATTATTATTTTTCTGTTAGGTATCTACTTACTAGATAGTTATACAAAGAGCCCATCGTTAGTAAATCGAGCATTATAGTCGTTCCAATACTTTATTTAACTTTTGACAGATCACGCACATAAAGTTTTGTAATAATTTTTGATACAATGTACTACAGATAATACTGTACTTTATGGGCGGGCTCCGCCTACTTAGGGATGTGTCATTCGTAATTAATGACCACAGACTATAAAAACGGTTTTGAAATAAATCGATTATCGATTATATTAATAAAACATACAATAAAATTATTGTGATTATATTTTATATTGTTGCGCCATAACCAGATGAATCTAGTGTCCACTAGAAGAATCGAGAACTGTCGAGGACAACGCCATCTAGTGTCGGAAAGCGCGCAACTGTGTGCATTATGACGATTACTCGACGCTAGATGGCGCTACAAGCAGCTCTAGAGTAATCTATTTAGCCTAGAGACATCGATCGAATATTTTCGTAGTTTCGAGTAATTTCCACGGCCATATAAAAGCGGAACGTGTTGGCCGTAGGGACAGTATTGTTTCACGATACAGCGGATAAACATCGAAGAGATCTTTAGTGCGACTAACGAGTGATTTAGTGATTTCTTATTGTAAAAAGTGTTCTTAATAAATGTTATGTTATTTTTGGTAATTAATCGAGTACTTTAATTTATTTAATACCCAGCTCGTAACAATTTGGTGTCAGAAGTGGGATTAAAGTATGCCGGTTTTACCAAAGGAAGACACGGAAGGTATCCGAACTAGGAGTCAGCGCCAGCAAGAGGCTGATCAGAGGCGATTTGGAAGTGCACAACTGCCTACATCGGAAGATCAGCAGCCAGCTATGGAAACCACGCCGTCCACATCGGCAGCAGCTCCAGATATCACGGCCCTAATGGCAATGCTCCAAGAGCAGGCCCGCCGCCAGGAGGAGCAGGCCCGCCGCTTAGAAGAGCAGCTGCAGCGGGACAAGGAGGAGCAGGCCCGCCGCCAGGAGGAGCAGGCCCGCCGCCAGGAGGAGCAGGCCCGCCGCCAGGAGGAGCAGGCCCGCCGCCAGGAGGAGCAGGCCCGCCGCTTGGAAGAGCAACTGCAGCGGGACAAGGAGGAGCAGGCCCGCCGTCAGGAGGAGCAGGCCCGCCGCCAGGAGGAGCAGGCCCGCCGCTTGGAAGAGCAACTGCAGCGGGACAAGGAGGAGCAGGCCCGCCGCCAGGAGGAGCAGGCCCACCGTTTGGAAGAACAGATGCAACGGGATAAGGAAGACCAGACACGCCGCCAGGAGGAACAGATGCTCTTGTTAAAAGGCATTCATGAGACTTTCGGCAAAGAACTCAAGGTAGTGAAGGATCAGGTTCTTCAACACGAGAACCGTATCACTGAGGCCGAAACTCAGATTGCTGACGTGAAGAAGGCCTTAGGAAACCTTAAAGTTGGAGAGGGAGCCTCGACTACAGTGACTGCTGCTCCTTCGGTACGAGGGTTCAAAGTACCGCCGTTTGATGGAACATCTTCGTGGTCAGCCTACAAGATTCAGTTTGAGGCTGTTATGAAGGTGAACGGCTGGACTAAGGATCAGGCTATGACCGCGCTCACCTTGGGTCTTCGAGACCAGGCTCTAACCGTCCTCGAAGCCCTCGATAAGGAGGTTACCTATGAGCAACTGCTGGAGGCATTGGAGGCAAGATATGGTGACGCTCATCTGGAGCACGTGTTTCGTGCACAGCTGAAGGATCGCGCCCAACGCATCGGCGAAAACTTGCAACAATGGGCTCTAGAAGTTGAGAAACTGGTCCGTAAGGCATACCAGTCTGCACCTGCGCTCATTGGCGGGAATCTGGTGCAAGCTTTCATCGATGGCATTCGTGACCTCGAAGTTAGAGCTGCTGTGAGACTTGGACACCATGGAACTCTCAAGGACGCTCTGGCCCATGCTTTAGAGGTGGAAGCTGTGAGACAAGACCATCGGTCTCATTGGGTCCGGGAGGTTGTGGCATCACCTGTGCGAGACCGATTTAAGGGGTACAGCCCTAGATGCTACGCCTGTGGTGAAAAAGGTCACCTTCGGTCCAGCTGCCCTAAGCGAAGCATAGGAAGTGAGTACGAGCGGTCTCAGGAGAATAGGGCGGTTGATAGTACTGCCCAACAACAGCAGGGAAACGAGTAAACGCCAGGACTGCGGGGCGGGTGCTGGCTGGTGTTCAAAGAGCCCCAAGGATTTCGATCTCGCAAACTCATGATGGTACCAGCCTGGTCATCAGAGGCGAAATCAACGGAACGTCGTGTAAGCTGACTATTGATACGGGAGCTTCTCGCACAGTCATCAGTTCCCAACTTGCAAATCGGTTCCTGAGGGACATTGCATGTAACCGTGAGCAAATAAACTTAGTAACAGCCACTGGTCAGCGCATACCCGTCCGAGGCGAACAGAAGGTGGAGTTGAAGTTGGGCAACCAAGTTTACCTGCATAACGTCATTGTGGCCGATATAGTTGACGATTGTATCCTTGGCCTAGACTTCATGAAGAACAATTGTTGTGAGATCGACATCAACCAAGGTGTAATGAGATGTAGTCAAGAAGAAGTGTTCATGGAAGGAGCATCATCAGGCAAAGTGTACAGCTTAAAGAACGCTGTTCTTCCTCCCAGATCAGAGACAATTATGCCAGTTAGTCTCCCTCATAATTCTGGACGAATGCATCGGTGTGTCCTTATTGAAGGGGTAGATAATGATCTTCCATGGAAGATCGCACGAACTCTAGTAAGTACCACTAACACCTCTGCAGTACGTGTGCTAAATCTTAGTGACAAGCAACATGTGATTCATAAGGGCACACTGATTGGCACTTGCGAAGATGTGGATTGGATGCGTCGATGCCAAGACTTGACTACTTCGAAAATTAGCACGGATGCACGAGTCAACGTGTCAACACTTTTAGAAGACTGTCGAGATGTCTTGTCTAGGGAAGAAATTGACAAGGCTAAGAGAATGTTAGTTAAGTACACTGATATTTTCTCTACTAATGACGCTGATATTGGAAAGACTGGTTTGGTTCAACACAAAATAAACACTGGGAGTGAGATGCCTATTCGTCAGCGACCAAGAAGACTACCAGTAGCACGAGAACAGGAAGTACAAACCATGATTGATGGAATGGTCAGGGATGGCGTTATAGAGCCTTCATCCAGCCCATGGTGTTCACCTGTAGTGCTTGTAAAGAAAAAGGATGGCAGTATGCGTTTTTGTGTTTACTACCGCCGTCTAAACGACATTACGAAGAAGGACAGCTATCCACTACCTAGAATAGACGACACTCTGGACATGCTAACAGGGGTTAAGTGGTTTAGCACCTTGGATTTAAAAAGTGGATACTGGCAGGTAGAGATTGATCCCAAGGACAAAGAGAAGACTGCATTTTCGACAGGGAAAGGATTGTGGCAGTTCAAAGTAATGCCCTTCGTATTATGTAACGCGCCAGCAACTTTTGAAAGACTGATGGAATCAGTACTCACCGGATTAACTGGAGATGCCTGCCTGGTCTATTTGGATGACATTGTCATCGTAGGCCGTACGTTTGAAGAACATATCCGAAACCTGGAGCGCGTATTATCGAAAATCCGAAGTGCCAACCTAAAGTTAAGTCCTAAGAAATATTCATTTTTCAAACGGCAGGTTAGCTTTTTAGGATATGTGGTTTCGGAAGAGGGTGTCCAAACAGATCCGCAAAAGATCGCTGCCGTCAAGGATTGGCCAGTTCCAAGAGATAAGACCCAAGTAAGAGCATTTTTGGGCTTGTGCTCCTACTATCGGCGATTCGTGAAAAACTTTGCGGATATTGCTAAACCCCTTCATAAACTTACTGAAGAGAAAAGACATTTCTGCTGGGATGAAAGTTGTGACACTGCATTTCAAGAGCTTAAAAGACGTCTATGCAACACACCTATCTTAGGGTATCCAGATACCGAAAATGAATTCATAGTTGACACAGATGCGAGTGATACTGGGCTTGGCGGTGTGTTATCCCAGCGGAAAGGTGATCAAGAGGTTGTTATTGCATATTTCAGTAAATCTTTGTCGAAGCCGGAAAGGAATTACTGCGTCACAAGAAGGGAACTACTGGCCGTAGTGAAGACACTGCAACATTTCAGCAAATATTTGCTTGGGCGTAAATTCCACCTCCGAACTGACCACGCTGCATTAAAGTGGCTCTTACAATTTAAAAATCCTGAAGGACAAGTCGCGAGATGGATTGAGTTATTACAGGAATATGACTTCATGATTGAACATCGCAGTGGAAAGTCTCACGGTAACGCAGACGCACTATCAAGAAGACCTTGCCCTGAAGACTGCAAGCACTGCGCCAAGCAAGAAGTAAAGGAAGCTGTTCCTATAAGGACGATAAAGACGGACCTTAGCAACGAATGGAAGGAAAGCCTGCAGCAAGCACAGCAAGAGGATGCAGATATCAAACCAATTCTCGAGTGGATTAAAGCTGAGACTCCTAAGCCACACTGGAGCGAAGTTGCATCGCTGAGCTCGACCACGAAGAGTTATTGGGCTCAATGGGATAGTCTAGTCATCCAGGATGGAGTCTTGTGCCGTAAATGGGAAAACGCTCGAGGAGACAGCTGTCACCTGCAAATGGTTGTTCCTAAAGCTAAGATACCAGTGGTCCTGCAGCTCTACCATAATGGATGTTCAGGAGGTCATATGGGAGTTAAGAAGACATTGTTAAAGATAAGGGAAAGATTCTACTGGTTTCATTGTCGTGATGATGTTGAGGACTGGTGTCGCAAGTGTACCAGTTGTGCGGCCGTGAAGGGACCTCATACACGTAGCAGAGGCGCATTGAAATTGTATAATGTTGGTGCACCCTGGGAAAGAATTGCTATAGACGTGGCAGGACCGTTTCCTGAAAGTGAAAGCGGAAACAAGTACTTCATGGTCGTAATGGATTACTTCACTAAGTGGCCAGAAGTCTTTGCCATTCCCAACCAAGAGGCATCAACAGTTGCAGATAAATTAGTGCACGAAGTCTTCTGTCGTTTTGGAGTGCCTTTAGAAATCCACAGTGACCAAGGAAGAAATTTTGAGTCTCAAATATTTCAAGAAATGTGTCGAGTGATGGGTGCTCACAAAACCAGAACCACCTCTTACCACCCACAATCGGACGGAATGGTGGAACGATTTAACCAAACACTAGAGAGGTATCTGGCAAAAGTAGTTGAAAGTAAGCAAAAAGATTGGGACAAACACATCCAACCGTTTCTTCTGTCATACCGAAGTGCAGTCCACGAATGTACTTCCGTAACACCAGCTTTTGCAAACTTCGGAAGAGAACTACGGTTGCCCGCAGACTTGATCACTGGAATACCCCCTGATACCCCGCGAAGTATAACGGAGTACGCGAATGACTTGCGGAACAAGATGAATGACATTTATGAGCATGTCAGACAATCGGGCCAACAAATGTCTGAAAAGATGAAAACCCGTTATGACCGGAAAGCGAATAATAAGGGCTTCGAAGAGTGTTCGCTAGTATGGCTACATAATCCAGTTCGCAGTAAAGGGAGATCTCCGAAGCTACAAGCAAAATGGGATGGGCCATACCGGGTAGTCACTAAAATCAATGATGTTACCTACCGGATACAGAAGTGTCCAAGAGGCGCCCCAAAGATAGTTCATGTAGATCGACTGGCGCGATACTATGGAACCGATAATGCTCGGGACGAGCATGTCTTAGGAGGGGGCAGTGTTGCGCCATAACCAGATGAATCTAGTGTCCACTAGAAGAATCGAGAACTGTCGAGGACAACGCCATCTAGTGTCGGAAAGCGCGCAACTGTGTGCATTATGACGATTACTCGACGCTAGATGGCGCTACAAGCAGCTCTAGAGTAATCTATTTAGCCTAGAGACATCGATCGAATATTTTCGTAGTTTCGAGTAATTTCCACGGCCATATAAAAGCGGAACGTGTTGGCCGTAGGGACAGTATTGTTTCACGATACAGCGGATAAACATCGAAGAGATTTTTAGTGCGACTAACGAGTGATTTAGTGATTTCTTATTGTAAAAAGTGTTCTTAATAAATATTGTGTTATTTTTGGTAATTAATCGAGTACTTTAATTTATTTAATACCCAGCTCGTAACAATATCAAATCACGTAAAAAGCTTTATTATTTTGCATTAAAATGCCCTAAATGTCTCTGTTTCAATGCATAAATAATTTGCGTAATGAAAACAGTTCCATCGTACTCGTACCTAGTAATGGGATCGAATGTATTCGCCGCAAATTAATGAATCTAAAATAATTGTTTAGACTTACTATAGTTGGTTCAAATAAAAACTACCTGCGGTACCTACTTGTAATGAACAGGTACAAAATGTTGAAATTCGTAGTAATTTACGGATTAAAAATAAAACAACCAAAAGAGGTACTGTAATACTAATTTTAATTATAAAGAATCGTCTTCTTCGTATGACCAGGAATTATCATCACTTGAGTTCTCAGTAATATTGATTATCATTTCTTGGATAGATAAATTGTCGAATGCAACATCCCGATCCCAATCCGACATTATCACCTTCTTTGTTTTTTCTACAACATTCGCCCAGTTTTCTGGAGTTACTTTTTCACACGCATTTTTCAGTAAATTCAGCATTTTTCTTGCGGTGAAAGGAGGAGTTGTATTGTTCCTCGCAGCATATCCTTTAACTTGTGCCCAGATCATTTCAATTGCATTATATTGGCAGTGATATGGGGGAATTCTGAGGACGGTATGCCCATGCTCTGCTGCCATTTCATCTATGACGTATCGTTTTGGCAGCTTCTTTGTTTTTAATATCTTTACTAACTCTACTTTTAGTAGGGACTCATTCACCTCTTCGCCATTGTCACAGAGCCAGTTTATAATTTCATGTTTTTTGTTGGCCTGTGTTGGTATTTTATTAATTTGACGAGAGTGATAAGGTGCATTATCAATAAATATTATTGATGGCTCTTCGAGTGATATAAGCATTTCTCTGAACCACTTTTCATACACGTTCGAATTCATCTCCTCATGATAATCTCCTGTTTTCTGGGATTTAAAAGCTAATAGAGCGCCTGGCACAAATCCTTTTGCTGTTCCTGCATGACAAATAATCAGTCGTTCGCCTTTTCCCATTGGTACTGTAGAAGTGGAGCCAACGGTGTTGTCAGTCCAAGTTTTTGACAGCGTATGATTCGCATTGAGCCAAGTTTCATCTGTGAAAACAACATTCGACCAATCTTCTATTTTTTTTGCTTGTCTTAAAAAATCGCATCTATACAAAGCAATATCATTGCGTTCCATTAAAATTTTTCGTTTGTCACATTTTTGGAATAACATTCCAATGTCTTTCAATACCTTTGTCAGAGAAGATTTTTGACCACGGAACAAACCACTATTTCGAAGAGATTGTGTTAGTTTTTTTAATGTTGGAATCTATTTTCTTTGGTAATAGTCGTATATATGACGACGAATAGCATCAGCGTCAAAATTGTCAACGGCTGTAACTTTACTAGGCGGACGTTTTTTCTTAGGTGTAGATAGCTTATTCTGTTCCATGCCACTGCTGCCGTAGCCTTCTTTTGTTATTTTTGCCACTGTTGGAGCACTAATACCTAATGCTGCTGCAACACGGTCTCTAACTTGAGTCACTGGTATAAGAGGCCCACCATTACGGCTTTCCTTTTCAAAGTATTCACGAAGTCGCAAGACAAACTCTCTTGTTTGTCCTTTGAGTACTTTCTTTTTTGGCATTTTGACAGTAACGAAGGCAGGAACGATACGCTCAACTCAACCAAACGTGAGAATTCACAAATAAATCAATACGGAGGAATATAAATACTCAACTATATCGAAGGTTACTCATTGAAATACTGTAGATTATTTTAAAATAGACATAGAGAGATTTAATAAAGATCATCAATAGTTTAACAAATACAATATTAACCACTGAATTACAACACAATACAATAATACATTTTGAAAATTCAGTTCCTTTTATATATTTTTTCATGACATAGAACCGTCATATTTGAACAACATTCTTTTAATCCATTTCTTCTTTATTTTGACAAAGGAGGTCGCACATTGAAACACATAGAAATATGAAGTACGAAATTATCTATAAAATAATGAGTTTGTTAAATCGATTAAAACTTCTTAATGCATAAAATCGATCGATGAAAGAAATCGAATAGGTAACGGGTCAGGGTATCACTATTTGATTAAGTATTAGAGCTGTCAAAAGTTAAATAAACTATTGGAACGACTATAGCAATAATTTTAGCACAGGCGTGGTAGTGAAATGTTATTTTTTTAGTTTTTAGTACAACTAATGGTTTATTCCACTAAGTTAGGAGAAATAATTCGACATAAGCGGAGGCTTTTGTTTACCTAAGTTACTAAGTACAACATGAAGATAGATAGTTGAATGAAAAATTTGATTAAAATTTCTTATTTTTAAAAAGATAACTCAGAAATATATATATTATTTATTTTAAAGATAACTCAGAAGTAAATAATATATATATTTCTGAGTTATCTTTTTAAAAATAAGAAATTTGATTAAAATTTTTCATTCAACTTAATAGATTCATTCATTCATTCATTCACACATGATGGTATGAAAGAACGTCAATACATAATTTGTTCAAGTATCTCATATACTTATATGTTCATGTATGTTTTAATTCAATGCGGGTTTGACGCCCCATCTACGTCAACGGTGTTGACGTACACATTCATCTGATTAGTTTTCCATCCATTCATTCATATAAATAGAGTTTTAAATGCCGATAGTCTCTTCTTATCGGCATTTAAAACTCTAACAAATTAACTATTGACGTTCTTTCATACCCTCATCTGTAGGTAATCTCCTTGATAAAATAATCCATATTTAAGTACTAATATCATAAATTCGAAAGTAACTCAGTCTGTCTGTTAAATTTTCAACGGCTAATCCGCCGAACCAATTTTATGTTTAACATGGAGCTATTTTAATTATTAAGAAAGGACATAGACGACTCTGTACCGCTATAACCGATGCAAAACCGGGCAAAAGCTTACCGTGATGGCTAGAATTCCATCTGGATTAAAATAAATAGCAGTTCTTTCGTTTCTTGCTTCGATTAAGTGGGGTTGCCGGAGACCCTCATTAAGAACTTTTCCCATCTCTGGAGAAGGACACAAAAGGCGACAACGCACTTAATAATAATATTTTGGATACCTAACACACAACGTCATCTAGTCCCAAACTAAACAGCGCTTGTACTAGACACCTGATATAAATATATATTTAAAGATATTTTGTAAATTCATACATTATACATAGAAAACATCCAAAGTCCCAAACGAATATTTGCAGATCCTAAAAACAATTGGTCCGACCGAGCCGGACCAAATGCTTATAGGATCGACTCGATGACTCTCGGTAACATGTACTGACCTAAAAGGCTGTTGAGCTTTTAGGATGATCTAGGATGGTTAGAGTAAGAAGATGACAAACCCACGTACAACGGCCTAATCAAGAGGCTAAGTGCGCAAATAGCCCAGCAAAACAACCAAACAAATAATCTCTATTTTCATAACAACAAGACTCGAACCTGAAGCACAGCAGTTGCATACGTTACCACTGTAAACTTAACTGTAACTGTTATAACTTCTGAGTTGTACGTGGCATGTGAACCATTCACTGGTTTGCTTCCATTAATAAACAACTACCTACTCTGACAAGATACCCGTAATAATATAGAATCGCATTGTACAATACTTTTGAACAGCGTCTCAAATTCAGAATTCAGAAATACTTTGAACGTATCGAACGAATATGCTTTAAACCAATTGATTCTGATACTAGTCTTGCCTTACTTTGATTATTAATTACCTTGTTCCTTTCTGACACTTAATAAATTTTTATTTCTTATGTTAAAGGTACTAAAAACCAGTTTGATGAGAAAAATAAAGATCACTGGAACGTTCAAGCACAATGGATGTTACATTCTAAGGTAATTTTAATAGCATCTAAACGCTAAAGCTTACAATACAAAAGTTTATTAAGGCTATTTAAACGAAGCATTTACTGTTGATGAAATTTCTGCAATTGTTAATTTGTAATATACAAACACTAAATAACTAAAATTTAAACTAAAACAACCGACTTCAAGAACTGAACCGAATTGGAAAGCACCGGCTTTTAAATATAAAAAGAATCATCAAAATTGGTTCACTCAGTCGAAAGTTCTAAGGTAACAAACATATAAAAAAATACAGTCGGATTTTGAAGTCGGTTAGAAATACTAAAGCTTTCCATAATTTTTCTTGAAATGCTCCGGAAATCCATATTTGACTTTTTAATTTTCGAATAACAAATTATATATTGCAAATTAAGAGTTAATGAGTGTGTTTCAAAGTGTTTTCAATTCTTTCCAGGTTAATGCCATGCTAAACATTAAAAGAGCGAAGAACGTGATTCTATTCCTCGGAGATGGCATGAGCATCACGACACTAGCTGCCACTAGAGTGTACCTTGGACAGCAGTACGGACACTTTGGGGAAGAACTTAAGCTGAGTTTTGAGGTGTTCCCGTTTACTGGATTAGCTAAGGTATAATTTATGATTACAAGCATGATTCATGATAGAGCAGGTACAGCCTGACTTGACTCGAGTTAAACCAAGGCTTCATAGAAACCGGTGTTAAACAAGCTTTTTGTTGTTTTTCACTGAGGCGACTGAGGTTACCGAAAATAAATTTATCTGTATTTATTATTATTTATGCTTTTATGAATAAATATATTTTAATATGTCAGTTATCGCGGTATAGAGTAGCTTATGTCCTTCCTTACGAATCGAAGTATCTCCATTTTCATGACTGAAAAGAGACGATCTCAGGAATGTCATAGGTATCCAGACTGGGCATTGTCCCCTAAACAAGCACCTATTACACAAGTGCCTACACTATAGGCACAAGAGACAGCCGTCTGTGCAAGGCATGGCGGTAGAACAAACCTCGCAGCTCTTTCTAACAGAATGTAGAAGTGTAACAGACAGGAACGATCAACGAGCAGACATACTCCAATCAACATCACTCTCGGAAACATGTAGTGATCTGAAAAGGCTGCTGAGCTTTCGGGATGATCAAGACTGGCCAACCATCCTAGATCACCGTGGGAGAGCCGCGCTTCGGCATAAATGGGCCGGCTCGACCGGAACCGGAACCACGGCCTCACAGAAAACCGGTGTGAAATAGCGCTTGCGCTGTGTTTCACCGAGTGAGTGAGGATACCGGAGGCCCATACCCCAACCCCTCCCCCATTCCCTCCCCCCATCCCCCAAAGGTCGGCAACGCACTTGTGACGCTTTTGGTGTTGCAGGTGTCCATGGGCGGCGGTAATCGCTTACCATCAGGTGATGCGTCTGCTCGTTTGCCTCCAATTCAATAAAAAAAAAAAAAAAAAAAAAAAATCATCCCAGAAGCTCGCTTACTACAAAGTAAGAAGTTGACAAACCCACGTACAACGGCCCAATCAAAAGGTTAAGTGTGGAAATAGCTCGGCAAAACAACCAATCAAACAATCTCCATTTCTATTACAAATAATTTTTCGATTAATAAATTTCGGGGCATCTTTTTTCCTGTTTAGGTAATAAGATCCACCAGAGGCAGCCCTGGTAGCGCACAGATGTTTTGATTATCCTGTTGTTCGCGATACAAAACTTTCTTTACACAAATGGAATAAACATCAAATATTAGACTTGGACATTAATTTAAATTTACGAATCGAAAGTAACCGTGGTTAAACTGGTGGTTATGTAGGTGATAAAATAAAATTTCAGAAAATTTCCTTGCTGTTGGTAATTTATCCGTCGTATATAAGTTTTCACACAATAATTAAAATATTTATGTGAAAACTTCCATTTCATTATTACCCATCGTATAATTTATCGATGTTTCATTCCCAAAGTAGTAATTAATAGTTCTCAACTATCATCACAAAGTTTAATTTATGTTTTTTCTTAGACGTACTGCGTAGACCACAATGTAGCTGATTCAGCTTGCAGTGGTACTGCCTACTTGACTGGAGTTAAAGCCAACAGTGGAACTGTTGGTGTTAGCGCTGGAGTTAAACGAGGGGACTGTAAGGCGCTAAAAGAAGGTTTATATACCGTGACTGGACTGATGGACTGGGCTCAAACGGCAGGAAAGAAAACAGGTACGCCATTTATCATATTTTTTCACTAATGTCACACTATGGTGTTCTGTAATATTGCTCCGGTAGATACAGTGAATATTACTAGGTTTTATGTTATATTCCAAACATGTAGACTTAGAAGCCGACCTTAACCTAACTTGGTTCAAAAACCTCGGAGGGAAGAAGCAAAGACCAAACATGATGCCCATAAAAGCATAAGGATATAAGAATGAATGATTTGAATAAAAATCTGTGTTGCTTACCGGATCACAAATAAATTATTGAAGTTAGCTTCTTAGTAAGAGCAAGAACTTACATTTCACGATGTAGGATTAACTATTACGTAGTTCAGCTCAGTGTTAGTGTGTATAGCATCAAAGTAGTAGCAGCAGTTACTTATAAAACATACTTAAAAAAAACATTGTATATGAATTTCAGGTGTGGTAACCACAACACGAGTTACACACGCGACACCGGCAGCGTCGTACGCGCACTCCGCCGATAGGAGGTGGGAGGCCGATACCGACCTTCCTCCTTTAAGCACGCTGTGCGAAGATATTGCTATGCAATTAGTGAGAGGAGAGGTTGGAAGCAAAATTGACGTAAGTTTCGTTGGATTACATGCAGGGGAACTTATCCTTAAATTTCATCAATTAAGAGCCAAATTCTTAAGCAGTAGAAAGTACAAAACAAGCATATTTAGTTGCTATCAACGGTTAAGGTTAAGTTAATAGCTGAAATCTGCAACTTGAAGTATTTCTATGACGACAACCCACTAACACCTCATCCAGCTTTAAACAGATCAAAAAAACAGAACATAAGTACTAATTTATTTATTTATTTATACATCATGCACATTTGGCGCATTGGCGGACTTAATGCCTAAGGTATTCTCTACCAGTCAACCAATGGGTGATCCAGAGAAGGCAGGAAGTAGGTGCATTTTGGTTATTATGTTTGTGAGAATAAAATATCGAACGAATATAATAATATATATGGATATATACATAGACATCATATACTTAAATCAATACATATAGCCAAATACATATATTTACTTAAATAAATACATACACATACATATATTAATTTTATTGGTAGATGATAATCAAGGGGCAGTTGATTCTGCCAATTGTTTTAAAAGATACTGCTTTACTTTTGCCTTGAACGTGAAAGTATTAGGTGCCATCCTTTTCTCGAGAGAGAGCTCATTCCAAATTTAATATAAATACAATAATTGAAAAATATAATAAGCAATCACAGCGTGTAGAGAATCATATCGAGGTAAGAGTTTGTATCTGAACTTGTATGAGTACCATTTGTTATCCCTATGTTTATTTTTATCTTTTATTCTTTGGTAATATTCGATTTACAAATTTGTTTTAAAAGATACTGTACGTAGTTTTAATTTTCTGAATAGATTGTATTAGGCGGTGGTCGAAGAAATTTCTTCCCCAACTACAAAACAGATATTGAAGGTAATCAAGGCTACAGAAGTGATGGGGCTGATCTAATCAATGAATGGATCAATAACAAAGAAAAAACTGGGCATAAACCAGTTTATATTCATGACCGGCAACAGCTGATGAATATTGATAGAAACAGATATGATAGTGTGTTAGGACTGTTTTCTCCTGACCATATGCCGTATCATCTGGAGGCTGAAGATGATGATCCAAGTCTTAGTGAAATGACACAAAAAGCGATACAAATGCTGTCAAAAAGCGATGATGGTTTCTTCCTGTTTGTTGAAGGTAATCTTTTTCATTTGCAATACATACATACATTAACAATATTGGTGATATTAGTACTGAATTCTTTTGATACCATTATTTAACTTTATCTCATTTATTAGGTGGAAGAATCGATACAGCACACCACGAGACCAAAGCTCGTAAAGCGTTAGATGAAACTGTGGAATTCGCTAAGGCGGTTGAAGCAGCGCTGCGGATGGTAGACACAGAAGAAACCTTGGTTGTGGTCACCTCAGACCACAGTCATACAATGAGTTACAGCGGGTATAGCAAGCGGGGCTCGGATATATTGGGATTTTCTAACAAGGTAAAATAATAAGTATACAATAGTTTCATTTTATATTTTATGCTTTTAGTGTATTGAATTCCATAATTTCAGTTAGCGTTACAAAATTAAGCTCTTTTCTTATTAAATTTCGAATCGGAAAGACCTAATAACATTTCATTACGATCATCACTGATTAATTTGATGATTTGATTGGCATTGGATTTTTTTATGTTACCTCTAAACATGAAAGGTTATTTTATTTTTCTCATCTTAACCTGGTAGTTCTTATCTTATCTGTTCGTATAATGGTTGTCAAAATTATAGCACACATCGATACATTGCTCTATAACTGATTTGGTATTTTAAAGACGAATTATGGATATCCTGGTAAGGTTTAGTGATAGTAAGAATTATATTATATAAAGATATCAAAATAACTTACAGATGAACGCCTCCGATCACCTTCCCTTCACCACATTGAGCTACGCAAACGGCCCGGGATATAAGGCTGAAATTAACCACATGAGACACAATCTGATGTTGGATGATCTCAGTAAGTTAATTTTAATGTTCTATTATTATAGTATTATTTTTAAAAGGACCATCGTCATCTTCATATCAGCTTTTAGTTTGCTCCTTTTCGATGTTAACTTTTCTGTTTCAAATTCCACTTCACTCGATCCGGCTGTGCAAAGGCCTCCTAAATAAACATCATTTGCCAAGTGTTGTATGGTAAAACTAACATAAGAAATGTAAACAAACTGGTCTACGAGTCATTTTGGAAATGATTTACTGTCATCAAGAAAGAGCCTGTACTGTTAGATTAAAAAGTATCAAACTAGTAATCTGTACATATAATAATATGAGACATAGATACCACGTCTTTGTGATTTAAATTTTCATTTTGAAGTATATTTTTTAACAGGTAACATCGATTTTATGTACCCATCTCTCGTACCCACGCCCCGGGAGACTCACGGCGGAGAAGACGTAGCAGTATTTGCCAAAGGACCTTGGTCCCATCTTTTTACTGGAAACTATGAGCAGAACTACCTACCACACGCCATTGCATATGCTGCATGCATAGGACCCGGTCTTACGAGCTGTAAACTGTGAAATAGTACATTTTATTGCCAATAACTATAAACTAAAGATTTAAAGTATTTGTGAAGTGAATTAAAATGAAATAAATCGTAAAACAGCTATGCTCTTTAGGATAAAAAAAGAAGAGAAGGACTGTCATAGATAATTTACCTAAGCATTTAAAATACGAAGTACTTAAATGAATATAATAGTAGTAACACTATGTAAAGTGGTGAGGTTGACTTTAATAAGGTAAAAAGGTAAAGGGTAAACATAAATGTGAGCTATAAAAATGAAAAAGATACGTAATTACTACACCATAGAGTTCACTGTAGAAGTAGAGGATCACATTATGCACATACATAGTTTCGATAAAAGCGTTATTAATTTTTAAGTTTTGACGAAACAGTGAATTTGACTTAAAGAGACTTATTTTCAAATATTGAAAAAACTGAAAATTTTAAGACTTTTTTCGTTGTCGTTACGAATTTGACTACAGATTTAGATAATTTTGTTATAGTAGTAAAACTAAATGTATTGTAAATATATTATAGAATGTATATAACATTGAATAATATTTTAGAAAACAAAAATAACTAACAAGTCCAACATGAGCGCAAATAGTCCTATTTGGACAGTTTAGTAAATAGTGCGTTTACTTCAAAATTGAAATTTTAGAAGTCTTTGATTTGTACAATAGTCTGGATACAGATATATCAAATCACTTTGATTCACGATAGCAAAAAAT
The DNA here is from genome assembly GCA_916048165.1 of Spilarctia lutea. NCBI lineage: Eukaryota > Metazoa > Arthropoda > Insecta > Lepidoptera > Erebidae > Spilarctia > Spilarctia lutea. The sequence goes on from OU696480.1 coordinate 3,725,395, forward strand.
AAACATGGTTAAAATTCTACCATCATCCAATGTCTAGTTAATTGTATAATAAAGATGACGACAGACGATAAGAACAGTTTGGGCGGGAACCACGCATTATTTCGAATGCCTTTCTTATTTATTAATATTTACTTTTTTAAATGTATTTGTTATTCTAAGTGATATTTATGTGATAACTTTAATGTAAAATGTGTAACAATTGACAGTTATTGTGTGTGATAAAATGAACTTATTTTGTACTTACATTAAGTTATATTAGCAAGAGAATTTAATTACTATAAATGAATTTTGTTAAATTAAATATCCAATATAAATTGTCTTTTATTTATAGGTATATATTATTAAATATGAATACCTACCTTTAGGACCTATAATATTTTATATGTTTTTATTTCAGCGCTTGTTGTAGTGCGTAACTCAGAGCCTAGCTGAAAACCAGGATCAGGCTTCGGCTGACCTATGCTGAACTAGGTTCTGTTCTTACACGTTCACGAGCCAATCATCGCTCTCTTGTTTAATTTAAAAATATATGTCAGATTTTCTGTGATGTTGTGTCTTGTGGTATATATACTTCATCAGCCTACCGCAGTCCACTGGTGGACTTGGGCCTCTTCAACTGCACACCACTTGCTTCGGTCCTCGGTCACTCGCAAGCATTTCCTGCCAGCTGTCATTTAAGTTTTATTTTCTTTATTTCATTCTTTCTTATATTTTATTCCTCTTTTGACAGTTGCAATCGGGCATCAAACTAGTATGAGATTTTACCTTAAAGGAGCCATGTTCAGGTCAAAATTATGTTATTGAATAGAGATCCCCACTGAATTTTTCAAAACCAGCATTTTAATTAGGTTTTTGAAAATAAAGTTAATCATGATAATATGTGAATTATGATTCATATAAATTTCACAAATCAGAGCAGTCAACTTTTTATGTCAAGCTTGTTACTTGAGAGCTGACAGAGCAATAACATGAAGCATTATGGTATTAAATATAGGATTTTATGATGTAAAAGGGAATGAATACGATCAAGACATCAGAAATATATTGTTCCATCAGCGGCATTTCCAAAGAGTATTCTAATATTTTGTAATTTTTAAATATGCATATGCGTTCTTTGTTTTATATAAATTCGATAAAAACAAAACTACAGGGTTGTAACCAAAACTAAGTACAACAACTAATGATGTTACTTATTTTTGTGTGGATATAGCTAAATCGTTGGACGATGACAATGGCATAAGCTACTTTTTAAGGGAATAATATATATATTGTGGAAAGCCACACGAGTGGAGCCGTGCAAAAAAGCTAGTAGGATATATTTTGACATGAGTATAGATATAAACTCTTTTGCAGTAGACCTGACATTATAACTTTATAACACATTATGAAAAAAATATGTTCGGAGTGATTTCAATTATTATCTTCTATATTATAAGTTTAAACCTTCATAAATTTATTTACGATTTGGTATACTTCATGAACCTCTTTAATTTTTTAATTGGAACATCTAAGCCATCAAATACCACTTATTTGATCTTTGCACATTCTGGGGCACAAGGCCATACATTTTTTGGCCATTTGGTCCTTTGGAATTGAGCTGCATTCTATTATTATTGATTTTGACTATTATTTTTTCTAGAAGGTAGCTATCGTAGGTTATTTTGTTTGAGGCTGTATGTATCATCAATACAATTGTAATTCAATAACATAAATCCATCTTGACAAACTTGTTCGTTTACAACGTGAATGCGATTTAAAATTTGATTGAAATATATTCAAAGCGACAAAATTTTCTTCGATATTCCATACCAATTCAACATAATAGTAACCTTCAAAGCAAATTAGTTCCAATTTAATTACAGAGGTAATTCTTATTATTAGTCAACAGATACTTGATGGACACAAACATGATACTTCAAAACAATTTTTACCAAGAACTCAAGCTTGTTTATTATTTAAATATTCTGTTTGAGACTTGTAAACAGTTATTCTAGGTTTTATATAGTGTCATTTTGATGGTTATTAACTGCCTTTAAAGAAGGAGGAGATTCTCAATTCAATAGTATTTATTTATTTCTTGACTATCGCATAATCATCAAAAATAACAACTTAACAATGCATACCTTACATACCACTTCTGATGTTAGTTTCATAAGAGATAATTATTTAACAAAAAACAAACATCATAAAATTGCACATCTTGCCGACCTTTATTTCACACACCTCCCCGTTCGAAATCCAAAGAGTGAATCGCCGGACATTCACACACATATAAAAGCCTGGCGGCGGGTTGTGGTCATAATTAAAGAAAAAAACGGTTAATAATATTTATATAGATTGTAGATATATCAAAATATGTAATTCAAAATGGATCCCATACATTTTTAGTTTATTGTGTGTGTTCAACCCTTTTAGACCTGTCCCCGTAGATGATGTTTTTGCAGTGTTACTGTTTGTGCTGGGCCCATAGGACAGTGACCGCGATATGCGGCTTAAACAGTTAAATAAACTTAAGGATCAAATCGATCTAATCGAAAATCAGTCACGTTATAGTTACAATATACAACAAGAATTAAAACGAATGAGCAAAGAATATAGTCTAGAGTAACCTCTAACCTTCCGTGATCTTTCTTCTGCCCACGATGTATCCAGCGAGTCTACACTATGACATTTTTATCACAAGAATAATTCGCAGAATATTTCTTATAAGCATTTTATCAAAAAAAGTAGTAAAGGGTAGTAATTTTTCGACATAAAGCTTTTACCGGTGTGCGGAAATCTGTGATGAAAGTGGAATAGTGTTTGGTTTGTGCCTGTGAAGAATATAATTGAGAAGTTAACATCAAGAAAATGTTTGAAAAAATCCGTTTTGACGGTTTTTATACTTGTCAGTGACGTTGAAGAACAATAGTCAAGGTTAAAGGTCTTTGAAAAAATTATATATTTAACTCAGAACGCTGTATCCAGTTGATTACTTGACAACGCATTTAAAGATCGCAGTGGCGGTGTGTGTACGGCGATATTGCACTTTTGCGGACTTGTGGGCATTCCCGAACATCAAAACGAGAATCTCCACCATATTGCTATGTTGGCAGCGCAGAAGGTGGGCGTCGGGTTGACCGATGGCGATATTGATTGGGTGGCTAGAGCGGGATCCCGGATTATATCCGCACTATCTTCGGATAAACTGTCGAAGTTCTCTAGACCGGTCGTCATTCGCTTGTGGCGTCGCAGTAAGAGAGACGAGGTTGTCAGGGCGTCTAAATCGCGAAGAAATATAACGAGTACCGATCTCAATGTCCCTGGCCCGTCACAGAAAATATATTATAACGAAAGACTAACCAAAGAAAACAGACTGCTTGTTCGCGCGGCACGAGCAGCGGCAAAGGAACATGGGTATTCCTTCTGCTGGTGTACAAACGGCAATATTTTTGTTAAACAACGGGAAGGAAAACCAGGTATACCAATACGCACGCAAAAAGAACTCTCCCGCATCTTCAGTCCTACGAGTGCAGACTGAGAATGCAGCAAGTGGACCATCGCCACACTCACGATTCAAAAATATTCTGCGTGAAGAGTTTAAGCCCATCATTATATATCCTTTTTGTAATCTGTAATTTTTTTTCTATTATTTTATTTACTAATAATCTATTTTTATATTGTTTTTTTCTGTCGTGGGAGGTACATGTTATTTTCACTGATGACTGACCACATCTTCTCGTTTGTGTGTGCGGTTAACGATTGCTCAAAAACAACACAATGTATGAGCAGGGTTATATACTTCAAGCGACAGGCGTCGTTGTGTTATTTTGTAATGTTTGGTATGGTGTCGGGAGCTGATCGTTGCTGGACTGCGTGGGACATGGATGGGCATTATGAAATTCTTAACGTAAAGGCAGTATTCACAAACTGTGCGTTTTATTTTTGTAAGACGAAACCTATTTCTGAGCTTATATTAATATATTATTAATATTTATGAGGAAGGAAATACGACATGAATTACTTTTAATAATCATTAATACTATTTAGAGGTCAACTTTGTTTTCCTTTATTTATGTATGAACGAACAGACTTAATGTAGGTCAAGCAAAATAAGAGGGAATATTATGGTAAACTAGCTATGGCGCGTGGCTCCGCCCGCATATTTGTCGGTAATCGCAGCAAAGAGTAGCTTATGTCCTTCCTCAAGTTCCTTTTTATTATATAGGTGGTAAACGAGCAGACGTATCGCCTGGTGGTAAGCGATTACCGCCGCCCATGGACAACCGCAACACCGGAGGCGTTACAAGTGCGTTGCCTGCCTTTTAGGAAGGAGTACGCTCTTTTCTTGAAGGTTTGAAGGAATAAAGTATCTTTATGTCAAACCCTTTAATAAATTACCCATGGACTTTGGGAATTCGAACTCGTTAAGTATTTTTAAAAGTAAATTCAACCTGTTCTCGAAAATACTCGTATCTCAGTCATCTAAACTTAATATAATATTAACTGATACGATGTTGCGAAATAAAGTAGTACTACTGTTTCCTTAACTATACTGTGACCACGAGTCCGCATTCTTAATAAATATGCGAGGGTATATTCGTATTCTCGTCTTCACTTGTATATAAGTTAAGTACCCACATAAATTGATTTTATTATATTAGTATCAAAATGTTAATGTTAGACAATTTAATTTTAAAAATGCGAGTTTTTAGTCAGTTGAATTGTTTATTATTGAGTGCTGTAGTGTATAGTATGTGTAATGTATCAAGAATCACAACATATTCTCATGTAAATTTCTTTTTGAGAAAAATAATTTCTTTACTTACAAATTTTATTGAATTCGTTTCAGCGGTTTCGCCGTGAAAGTAGGACAGATAGACAGAGTAACTTTCGCATTTATAATATAAGTTTGGATGAGTTTTTCAATGTTGGCGTGGAATAGTAAGATATAACTCCTAACTAATATGATGATATGTGAATGGGTATGTTTGTTTGTTTATTCCAATCATTTTGAACTAGAACTTGTTAACACGGTTTATGTTGTTGAAAGTACACGAAAGAATATCTATACTAATAATAAAGCGCGCTAATCTCAGGAACCGCTAGTCCGATTTGAAAAATTATTTCTGTGTTGGATAGTTCATTTATCGAGGAAGGTTATAGGCTATATATCATCACGCTACTACTAATAGAAACGGAGCACCAATGAGGAATGTTTCAAAAACGGGGGAAAATTTTCACGCTACGGCCAAAATGAGACGCAAACGAGGTTGCGTGGGTCAGCTAGTATTGTATAAATTTCTTATCTCATTTTCTGCCATTATCATCTACAACCCATAATATCCCATTGCTGGACTCGAATCTCCTTTCATATTTCCTGCTCTCTTCTCTATTTCTTCTAAATATAAAAAAAAATAAAAATTAATATTTCGAACATCTAACACACATCGTCATCTGCCTTAAATTAAAATATAATAACTAAACTTGCATTAGGAAAACTAGGATGACTGACTGACACTTAAATATGAACAAAAATGCGAGGGTATATTCGTATTCTCGTCTTCACTTGTAGATAAGTTGAGTACCTACATAAATAGATTGATTTTATTGGAACGAAGTTTCTAATCGCGCGTTGCGAAAGGGGGTAGACGGAAAAATTTAAAACGAAAAGTTGTAACGACACGAAAAAATTAAGTAGAAAAGTTGTAACGACTTTTGACACTTTTTGCTATAGTAAACTATTGTAAGCCGCGCGGCGTGCGCATGTTTCTCTGTCTCTCTCTCTCTCTCTCTCTCTTATAGAAAGCAAGCAAGCCAGATGTAATCCAGGGACCAATTAAATATCTATCATAATATAGTTATACTGCTTCGAGTATTTTCTTTATATCATCATTTTTAGGGTTCCGTACCTAAAAGAAGAAAAAACGGAACCCTTAAAAGATCACTTTGTTGTCTGTCTATATGTAAAGACCCTTTTTGTTCTTATTTAAAAAGACAACTCCCGCACTAGGAATAATTCCAGTGTCGCGGGAGACTACAAACAGAAACGAAACCACGGCAACGGACACAAAGAGCTCTCTGACTTAGAACAACAATTTGTGGATCACATAAAGTGTTATTCCATGTGGGATTTGAACCCACAACACTTGGCGAAGAAGGGAATGGAGTGGCGATACAAAAATTAAACTTCTAATAGAAAACAATCAAAAGATACAGTCGTTTATTCTTTCGATTCTTGAGGAAAAGATATAGGTTATTTTTTATACACATGCGACCGGAATAGCGGGTAAGAACTAGTGATTAATAATTTTACCTATTAGTCGATAGTAGATAGTAGTAGAAATCGTAATTCTTACAGTTGAACTGCCTACAGTAACTATCTTTATTTACAAAAATGTTTTACTAAAATCCTTTGGGGGTCTTCCTCATTGTATTATAATGACAAGTCAACTAATTTAACTGGTGTTTAGAATAATGGTAGAATACTTTTGGTTGCATTTTGCTTTTCTAATTAGGTTAATGAGGTCACACGAATTGAATTACTCTATGAGTAGTAAAGGCGCTTTGTGGCACAACGGACTAACATCTTGAGGAAAATGGTTAGCATTGAATGTATGCGTTTAGTACTCCTAAGACTTAGGAGAAGTAAAGGTTCTTTGGGGGAATTTTCATTAGGCAGTAAACGATACTGTGCACATGAGTGTTAAGATTAATTTTAAAATGATTTGATTAGGCACAACTGTGCGATTTTCCCGAAACTTTCTGCTGCGCACAGCAAAATTGTGGAATGAGCTGTCGCCTGCGGTGTTCCCGGACCAATACGACCTTCCACCTTCAAGAAAAGAGCGTACTCCTTCCTAAAAGGCCGGGAACGCACTTGTAACGCCTCTGGTGTTGCGGGTGTCCATGGGCGGCGGTAATCGCTTACCATCAGGCGATAAGTCTGCTCGTTTGCCCCCTATATTATAAAAAAACAAAAAAAGGTTCTGTTAAAAAATGAAATAATGTTATTTTTTACTATCTAGATATTTTTTTTATTATTTTAAGGACTGCCAAAGTGGCTCTACTGTGCTTGATGGAAAACATGAGTAATAAAAGTAAAAGAAAAAAACGTGCGCTGGTAGAAAGTTCCAGTTTTTGACTGCTCAGCCCTGGAGAGAAGAGCCAAACCGTTTAGTTCGAGAGTTTGTTTGTACCAATCGAAACGGTGACTTCCAAGGCCAGGTGTTGTCCTGTTGAGGAAGGAAGATGGTAGGGCCAGTTGGAAAAATTCTTCAGAACACCCTACATAAGTTAAGTACAGTTTCTATTATAAGTCCTAGTATTAAACACTAACTATTTGATACTTGTCTTGAATTTTCAGTTTCAATGTCAGACTCAGTAAGGCAGTGGTTATAAAAAACCTGCTACTAAAGAAATCGGGTTTATGGGATCTTTTGATAGTCTGTTGAAGTAATTTATGTTATCCTTAATATTGTAAATGTCAATTTAAGTTTGTTTGTTACGCTTTTACGCGTAAACTCAAACTTCTAAACTGAACCATGAATTTTATCATGAAACTTTGTATATATTCTTGGAGGATAAGTAACATAGTATACTTTTATAAAATACGAGTGAAGACGCGGGTGATAGCTAGTAAGTAATAAAAGTAGGTATATATTAGATCTGTGTAGATGATAATATTGGTGGTGTAATATCATTGTGATTATAATTAAACCCAGACCCAAATATATATGCCAGATATCCAAAATATCATTAGACCCTTTAGCTTAAATCGTCCTATGTTTCATACAATACTGTTACTGGTTTTGTAAAAAGACTGTTAAAAGACAAATTCAATCCATGCATCCATAATAGCATCAAGTAAAATAAAAATGCACACTAAGATAAAGTTCCACATAAACATCTTAGCAAGGAATGGTCGTTGAACTGAATAAATATTTCATTCATTCAAATTATCGTATATTTTCTGAATAAAAGTAAACGTTATTGGAGCGAAGTAATAGATAAATTTACTGTATTTAGAACGTTCAAGCAATAAATGCTAATAGAAAAGTTTCGTAGCAAATACTACGAAACTCGTAGCAAAAGAGCTACGACGTGATGTTTCAACCAAATTCTTGAAGTACAGTAGGTTATTTTATAAGTTACTTCAAACACCCTGTACAATATTTATTAAATTAATGTTCTCAATGTGATACTTAATGTACTATTAAATGTCATTTAGATGGCCTCGGTAACGAGGAGAAGTATAAAATTCCTAGGTCTTTTTTGTATTGAATTAGATATTGAAGCTTTTTAAATAATTAGAACTCAGTATCACTTTTTTTTAAATATGAAAGGCATCTCCCATACCTGTGAAATATTTTTAGTAGCGAGTAAAATCCCAAACATACAAGAAACACAAAGAACACTCAGACTCAAAACAACAATTTGTAAATCACACTATTATTACGCACGAGTATAGTCGACATATAGGGATTAAACCCACAATACCCAGTGGATTAACGATGTGAATAGCGCTGGTGTCTTAAGAAAACACGGTACGTTTTTAGCTACAATGTTTTCGTTCTGGAAATTTCGACTTTCATAACAAGTCCCGTGGACGTCCGGAGACCAAATTGGATAATAAAGAACTTAACGCTATTAGGGCTATTGTGTGAAGGCGAACCAGCAAACACGCGTCGACTGATGCATTAAATTGCTCAATCGACATTATAATGAAGGTTTTAAATCGGGTCATTACCTGTGATGAAAAGTGGGTCCTGTACGATAATCGAAACCGCTCGACATAATGGCTGAACCCTGGAGAACCAGCCAAATCCAGCGAAATATGCTTAAGAAAGTTATCTACTTCTTCTCTTTTGCGCTTCTTATCTCCTTATAGTTATTTTCAAAATTTCTCAAATAATGTACCTGAACCACATTATACTTATAATATTTGCCAAAGCTTTATCTGTACCTTGGTTTCCTGGAAAAGATTTTCTTAGTATGATAGACTGTCAGTTACTCTTTGTAGAATTTATCTTTTGTGTAAATTAAAAAAATATGCTATAGATTTATATTTATAACAATTTTCCCGCTAGCTAATAAGCTATTCGTTTTGTTAGACTAAAGAGTCTCTATAGACAGATAAATAAAACCGTTAAACAATGAACAGGAATCATCGTATCATGAACTATGTATTAAGAGATAAAACAATACATTAGTATGTAAAACATCGTTGTATTAAATTAAATTTTTGATAACGTGACACTCCATTAGGGTTAATCGGTTAACCAATTTCTGTGTATTGAAGCTATTTCCAGATGAATAGGCAACTCTAATCTCTATACACAGACATTTAAGATTAGCACTTAAGCCTCTAATACAAGAGGATATTCACTTATAATAAAACAAAGTTCGTAAAACTTATTTATGTACAGTATTTAGCTTCACACATCTCAGATACGGAAATCTGATCCTAACCGCACATAAACATCTAACACCCTATATCATTATCAATAAAAACTGTTAGCTGTCTACCACTGCACATACGCCTCTCTCTGGAATAGCGGTTTTGGGTTACGATACCACGCTGGTCAGACATACATATGTATTTAAATACATAATATATACTAATAATTAAGCTGAAGAGTTTCTTTATTTGTTTGAACGCTCTAATCTTAGAACTCGGTGGTCCGATTTGAAAAATTCTTTCGGCGTTGGATAGTCCATTTATCGAGGAAGGCTATAGGCTATATATCACGCTACTACTAATAGGAGCGGAGCACCAAAGAAGAATGTTTCAAAATGAGGAAAATTTTCACGCTACGGGCAATATAAGACGCAAACGAGGTTGCGTGGGTCCGCTAGTATTTGAATAAAATATAGATAAATTTTACACAGTATAAATGACCGTGCTTCACAGTGATCGGTCTTAGGTGATATATAAACCCATTAATAGTTCTTGACTTTCAATCTTTTGACTACTGATAAATCGTTAAAAAAACTGCCAGTATTTCCTGCAACACAATTGGCGAACGCGTAGGATAAATACTTATTTTTCCTACGCGTTCTTACAACATGTCGCAAAGTCGACAGCTTTATTAGCAGACAGTTATTTTTTCTTTTCATTAAATTTTTTCATCGAAAAACTGAGGAAATAAATTGTTTGAGTTTATTTCTTTTAATTAATTATTAAAGAATGATCATGGAACCAAAATAATTTTTGTACCTAAATATTAGATACATGAAACTATATACTCGTATTCTCTTATCCATACTTAATATTATCAATTCAAAAGTAACTGTCTCTCTGTCTCTTTATAGCTAAGCCACTAAACCGATTTTGATGAACTTTACAAAGGAGATGCTTTGATTTTTAAGGAAGGATATAGATTACTTTATTCTACAATAACAAATAACACGCTAACGGAGTCGCGAAAATCAGTAGAATTATATATATTTATAAGGTACTAAACACTTGTATACTCTTGAATACAATATTAGAATTGAACGAGAAATGAAAAGATATAAATAAATAAATAAATAAATAAATATTCCAGACAATTTAACACACAACGCCATCTAGTCCCAAGCTAAGCAGAGCTTGTGTTATGGGTACTAGACAACTGATATAAATACTTACATACTTTTTTTTTGTAAATACATACATATTATACATAGAAAACACCCAAACTTCGAAACAAATATTTGTAGATCATACAAACATTTGGTCCGACCCGGGAATCGAACCCGAGACCTCAAGCACAGCAGTCGCTTACGCTACCACTCGCGCCACCGAGGCAAAAAAAGGCAAAATATAAACATAAACAAAAAAATAAATATAAACATAAATATAAACACGTAAGGCCAAATATACATGTATAATACCACTGTAACGGTGATTTTTATAACATAAATGATAATGAATGTATGTATGTATTACATGAATGCGATTTCAGAATCAATGCAATCTATAACTCATGCTGCAAAACCTTCTTCACTTCAATAAAGTACTCCGTAATGTTAAGATGTCACACAATCCTTTTAAAATTAACTGTATCAACGGTTGCAAATAATTTCATCTTATAATTGAGTAGCATGATTGAACACTCAGTTAATATTGCAAGTTCTAAGCAACAGGGTAAACAGCCCCGAGCGGCAACGTTCAGTAGTCTTACTACCCTCATAGGGGTTGGTAGACGGCTTTACGTGCCGAGGCGGAAAACATATTTCCTTACTAACATTTTGTGACTGTGTTTCTTCGTGAACTAATACGGAAATGTGTAAGTAACTTATAAATTATTTATTATATTCCTGATACAATTTATGTATGAATATTTTATAACGTTTTTATATTTACGTAGTATTAGACTATTCTTTATATTAATTAAACAACAACATACAAAATATATTGAATGTATTTTTTAATTTGGGTAAAAAAAAATATAAAAGTTAATTTATTATAAACTTCTATAATAAACCACATAGAACTTAAAAATATATAAAATAATAAACCCACTTTGTAAATAGTTTCCATTTTTTCTTTTATTTATTAATAATTTAAATAAGGTGATTTTAAATCGTTTTACCTTTTTCTGAAACTGACACACTGAACATGAAAAAAAAAAATTTGAAAAGCAGAGTCCTATTTCGTAATTCATGTTAAGTGTATGTTTACTTGTATTAATATTAAACAAAATAAATTTCATTTGTAGTATAATTATGTTTCATTGTAGATAGTTTGCTTATAGGTATATTGAGTTAGAAAAAATAATGTTTTATGCTTTCTGTATCATATATTTTTATTACTAAAGTTTATGTTCTAATAAACATTGAATAACATGATACAATAATGCTGACTTTACTGATGGTTAAAGTCACTACGAGTCCAATTCAGTCATTTCGGATCAAATGTTTCTATGATCTGCAAATATTTGTTTCAAACTTTGGGTGTCTTCTATGTATGTTTTAAAAGTACATGTATTTATACTGTTAGATTTTTTCATATCAGCTGAGTAGTAGTATGTGCGAAATATTTATTATTATTGTGGGGGAACGAGTGTAATGTCCCTCCAACACACAAAGGGAGGATCCTCCGACCAGGCTAGGTGATCATGCCTGGCGGACCACTGCCCAACAGTTGATGTTGGGATGTTGTACATATGATAATATGCGCGAGAACTTCTATTGCGCGATTCAGGATTGGAAGTTATTCCGTGTAGTGCGTTACTTCGTAGTTCAGTGTATCTACGGTAAATAGCGCTGTAGTTACTGTTATGTTGTATGTGGAAGTCGCCATATTATTATTATTTACTCACTGATACTTCTAGCAAAATTAGAAGTATGGTTGTGAATTAATTTCTAAAATAGAATGATCCATGAATTTTTGGTACAGAGTTGTTTAGGCATCTTTTATAACTACTTCGTACTTAAGATGGTTTCGGGTGATCGAATGTGTTCTGTAAATAATTTGTCTCCTAGAATTTCGCCTTTAAACACAAACGACCAAACCGCTATGGAAATGGTTTTTGTCTATTGTGCTTACCAATTTTATTTCATATGCAACAGCGCTGCTTGGCAGGGCACAGAAAGTTAAAGTTAAATAACACCCATATACAGAACTAATAATCTCATCATATAACTTAATTGACCAGAATGGTAATCAAATCCACGACCCCTTGATTAGAAATTAGTATTACTGACAACTATGTACTAATAGTATAGACTTATAAGAGTGACAAGGACAGGGGCCGATGAAAAATATCCAATTTACTGGTTGGTAATAAAAGTTATCAGATAAAAGTTACATGTGTTTTTCACACAAGAAAATTTTCGTGTCTTTGTCATATATTCTGTAATTTATAGAACCTCACTAAGAAGAAGTTCATTCCTAAATATAAGTAAAAGCGTTAGTAAAAACCAACAAACCCATTTGATTTATTAATATACTTTATGAAAGTCTATCTATATTACGGAGAATTTGTTTTTTCGTAATATTTGCAGTCCTTAAACGTAGTTCTTATGAAATGACCTTTACGAAAGCCCAAAAATTTATGGGCTTTCAAATAAGAGAATTCGTTTTTATATTGTTTGAATGTAAATAAGACTTTCTTTGTAGGTAAAATTTCTGAACATATTAATAGGTAATTATTTTTATGTTAGTGACTTGTTTTTGAGCAATATTTTTTGGTAAACTTGTTTTGATGTACAGTTACCTTTATTTAATATTTATGGTTTTATTTTTAGCTTCAACTAAGTTATATTCAAGTTATCACTTTTACAATAAAGTTTGCACGAATTACTGTTTCCGATATCGGCTTTAGGACGACTACCGTCACGGACACACGAAAGGACCTAATTCTCATACAACTAGATTTTGGAGTACTTGCTTAACTTTTAAACTCTTTAACTCTATTGTAAATGATAATTAATTATGTCTCATTAACTTCAAAAAGCCTGTTTTTAACGGAAATGTACTAAAGCTATCAGTGCTTATAGCTTACAAATTTACAAATTCATTTATTTAGGCAAACTACTGAGGAATGTAGAACTCGTATAATAAATTACAATATTGATCCAAATCGAACTTTAACCTTCAATTCAAAGCTGCATCGAGCACTTATAGATGGAAAGTTTCCGTTGAGTTACGCAAGTTAAAATGCACTACATATATAGAGTACAATCGAAAGATAGTTCATGTGCACAAACAACTTGGTTTGTACAAGCTCCATTTCAATTCATTTTGTAAACATATAAACAATGTCTTTGAAATTTGTCTTAGTAAGAATATTAAATGAAAATGTGCTGATAAAGTTTTTTATAAATGGAAAGGGTACTAAATTATAAAATTTGTTCAATTTATTGCCAACTTAATAGAATTTAATAGGACTATGTTATCAAATTAGTTAACAGCTTGGATTAAAGCTTTTTTTGAATTTAAGTTATGGTCAGTGAGATAACTTAGAAAGTTATTAAAAATGAGATCTCTAAGTGGTATTAAAATAAGTAGAAAAATAAAAGATGGTGAATAAGTAGACCATGATCTTTCTTAGCCTCTATTATTCCCAGTATTATTTGTTGGTCCAGTCGGCTACCAGTTCAACTGGTTGAAGTGACTAGCATTGAAGACCTCCACAACTGTGAGGGTGAATAAAATTTCAAGGTTGAAGTTGTCAGTCTAATTGAATGCGCTGAATTCCCAATGATGATTGAAGTAGATTTTCATGAAAACCGGTATCGATGCGACGGGTTAATGTGATCTCCGCGACACGGAAATAAATACCGACAAGTTTCACACTTCTAGTTGTTTTTGGTGATCAATTTATCATTAATACTAGTTGTAGTAAATCTAGCGAAACTTGATATTTCTTTACAGGTAAAAGCTCTAAAAATGTAGCATATATTTGATTATTTATAAGAATCTTAATGGACTATATTACCGATAATAATTTCATATAACCATGTAATCAAATAATTGTACCAATGACAACAGGTTGTGTAATCTAGCCGAAAGGTCAGGAAAATCGTGGTATATATAAGGTGGTTATATGGTGCTGTTATAATGAGGAATGACGTTTAAGGTGGCACTCAAAGAGATTTATATAAGAAAAAAAAGGTTTTATCAGAAAAAAGCCTTTGTCACGAAATATTGTATCGATATATTTAGATACGGTAATAAAAATACGTAAGGTAATTAATGATTAAGTAATTAAAGTATATTGGATTTAGGAGTGCAAGCTCAATTAGTTCAGAGTCGTATAACTCTAACTTTAGTTTCAATTCCTCGAGTTTTCAAAGTAATTTATCATTATGACGAACCCTGCTACGTTCTGCTGTGGCTCATTTTATGTGGCTTTATGCATATAGTGTGAATAAAACTCAAAACATACCTACCTGATATTAACAGCCATTATTTTCGAAGTCCCAAAATTCTTCTTTAAGTTTTTTTTCTTTATTTATGTAATGAGGGTTTGGTCACAAAGTGAACATTTTCCTTATGTTATTTTAAGTTGAATGTTATGCTACATAAGTTTCCTTGACAAAAAATATTTAATTCACAAAGTAAATACGTATAAATTTGTATTCTTTTCGATTTTCAGAAGAAAAACATTGTACGTAAGAATTTTATTTCTCAGTACAGAATTATATATAGGACAGTATATTTAGGACATATTTAAAGAGGCTAGGCACTAGGGAACTCTCGGTCAATATTGAACCGTCCGTATCTACGTGACAAATATCTCAATTCACGTAGTACTACGAACAGAGAGTCTATTTATAAATCTAATACTACCTCTTACGCCAATATGTATATAAGAGTACATATATACATACTGGTCTAAATACATACGTACATTTTGAGCTCGATGCAGTGTATAACTTCGCTACGGTTTTAGCTTTGTTCTGTAACTGAGAGTTATAGATCGACACAAGCGGACAATAGCTATTTGGTGTTTTCACTATATTTACCTTGACAATCCAGTACATACCGTGGCGTCTGTTTGTGTCAATCTATGATTTTCATTGTAGTTTAAATTTAACGTTCATATATGTCACTTAGTGTCTTAATTGTCACAAAACTAAGGGCGATTTTAATCCCAAGACTTCTTTTGGTTCTTTTGGAGTGAATTTCGAGGCGGATAAAGCCCCTAGTACAATTTCCCGTCATGTCATCTATCAGCAGCGTGTTGGTATTATAAAGCTGAAGAGTTTGTTTGTTTCTTTGAACGCGCTAATCTCAGGAACCGTTGATCCGATTCGAAAAATTCTTTCAGTGTTGGATGGTCCATTTATTGAGGAAAGCTATAGGCTATATATCGATACGCTACTACCAATAGGAGTGGAGCACCAATGAAGAATGTTTCAAAAACGGGGGAAAATTTTCACGCTACAGGCAATATAAGATGCAAACGAGGTTGCGTGGGTCAGCTAGTTGTACAATAAAATACAAGTTCCCATGGTAGTACTCTGTGTTACGGGAACATGTTATAGTTTAGATTAATCTCTGCTTAAGATCTTTGCTTAAGATCATCATCAGCATCAAGATTCTTAGTAGTCCAGTGATGGACGTAGATTTTTCCTTACAAATGATCCATGAATTTTTGGTACAGAGTTGTTTAGGCAACTTTTATAACTACTTCGTACTTAAGATGGTTTCGGGTGATCGAATGTGTTCTGTAAATAATTTGTCTCCTAGAATTTCGCCTTTAAACACAAACGACCAAACCGCTATGGAAATGGTTTTTGTCTATTGTGCTTACCAATCTTATTTCATATGCAACAGCGCTGCTTGGCAGGGCACAGAAAGTTAAAGTTAAATAACACCCATATACAGAACTAATAATCTCATCATATAACTTAATTGACCAGAATGGTAATCAAATCCACGACCCCTTGATTAGAAATTAGTATTACTGACAACTATGTACTAATAGTATAGACTTATAAGAGTGACAAGGACAGGGGCCGATGAAAAATATCCAATTTACTGGTTGGTAATAAAAGTTATCAGATAAAAGTTACATGTGTTTTTCACACAAGAAAATTTTCGTGTCTTTGTCATATATTCTGTAATTTATAGAACCTCACTAAGAAGAAGTTCATTCCTAAATATAAGTAAAAGTGTTAGTAAAAACCAACAAACCCATTTGATTTATTAATATACTCTATGAAAGTCTATCTATATTACGGAGAATTTGTTTTTTCGTAATATTTGCAGTCCTTAAACGTAGTTCTTATGAAATGACCTTTACGAAAGCCCAAAAATTTATGGGCTTTCAAATAAGAGAATTCGTTTTTATATTGTTTGAATGTAAATAAGACTTTCTTTGTAGGTAAAATTTCTGAACATATTAATAGGTAATTATTTTTATGTTAGTGACTTGTTTTTGAGCAATATTTTTTGGTAAACTTGTTTTGATGTACAGTTACCTTTATTTAATATTTATGGTTTTATTTTTAGCTTCAACTAAGTTATATTCAAGTTATCACTTTTACAATAAAGTTTGCACGAATTACTGTTTCCGATATCGGCTTTAGGACGACTACCGTCACGGACACACGAAAGGACCTAATTCTCATACAACTAGATTTTGGAGTACTTGCTTAACTTTTAAACTCTTTAACTCTATTGTAAATGATAATTAATTATGTCTCATTAACTTCAAAAAAGCCTGTTTTTAACGGAAATGTACTAAAGCTATCAGTGCTTATAGCTTACAAATTTACAAATTCATTTACTTAGGCAAACTACTGAGGAATGTAGAACTCGTATAATAAATTACAATAATGATCCAAATCGAACTTTAACCTTCAATTCAAAGCTGCATCGAGCACTTATAGATGGAAAGTTTCCGTTGAGTTACGCAAGTTAAAATGCACTACATATATAGAGTACAATCGAAAGATAGTTCATGTGCACAAACAACTTGGTTTGTACAAGCTCCAGTTCAATTTATTTTGTAAGCATATAAACAATGTCTTTGAAATTTGTCTTAGTAAGATTATTAAATGAAAATGTGCTGATAAAGTTTTTTATAAATGGAAACGGTACTAAATTATAAAATTTGTTCAATTTATTGCCAACTTAATAGAATTTAATAGGACTATGTTATCAAATTAGTTAACAGCTTGGATTAAAGCGTTTTTTTGAATTTAAGTTATGGTCAGTGAGATAACTTAGAAAGTTATTAAAAATGAGATCTCTAAGTGGTATTAAAATAAGTAGAAAAATAAAAGATGGTGAATAAGTAGACCATGATCTTTCTTAGCCTCTATTATTCCCAGTATTATTTGTTGGTCCAGTCGGCTACCAGTTCAACTGGTTGAAGTGACTAGCATTGAAGACCTCCACAACTGTGAGGGTGAATAAAATTTCAAGGTTGAAGTTGTCAGTCTAATTGAATGCGCTGAATTCCCAATGATGATTGAAGTAGATTTTCATGAAAACCGGTATCGATGCGACGGGTTAATGTGATCTCCGCGACACGGAAATAAATACCGACAAGTTTCACACTTCTAGTTGTTTTTGGTGATCAATTTATCATTAATATTAGTTGTAGTTCATTTAGTAAATCTAGCGAAACTTGATATTTTTTTACAGGTAAAAGCTCTAAAAATGTAGCATATATTTGATTATTTATAAGAATCTTAATGGACTATATTACCGTTAATAATTTCATATAACCATGTAATCAAATAATTGTACCAATGACAACAGGTTGTGTAATCTAGCTGAAAGGTCAGGAAAATCGTGGTATATATAAGGTGGTTATATGGTGCTGTTATAATGAGGAATAATGTTTAAGGTGGCACTCAAAGAGATTTATATAAGTTGAAAAAAGGTTTTATCAGAAAAAGCCTTTGTCACGAAATATTGTATCGATATATTTAGATACGGTAATAAAAATACGTAAGGTAATTAATGGTTAAGTAATTAAAGTATATTGGATTTAGGAGTGCAAGCTCAATTAGTTCAGAGTCGTATAACTCTAACTTTAGTTTCAATTCCTAGAGTTTTCAAAGTAATTTATCATTATGACGAACCCTGCTACGTTCTGCTGTGGCTCATTTTATGTGGCTTTATGCATATAGTGTGAATAAAACTCAAAACATACCTACCTGATATTAACAGCCATTATTTTCGAAGTCCCAAAATTCTTCTTTAAGTTTTTTTTCTTTATTTATGTAATGAGGGTTTAGTCACAAAGTGAACATTTTCCTTATGTTATTTTAAGTTGAATGTTATGCTACATAAGTTTCCTTGACAAAAAATATTTAATTCACAAAGTAAATACGTATAAATTTGTATTCTTTCCGATTTTCAGAAGAAAAATATTGTACGTAAGAATTTTATTTCTCAGTACAGAATTATATATAGGACAGTATATTTAGGACATATTTAAAGAGGCTAGGCACTAGGGAACTCTCGGTCAATATTGAGCCGTCCGTATCTACGTGACAAATATCTCAATTCACGTAGTACTACGAACAGAGAGTCTATTTATAAATCTAATACTACCTCTTACGCCAATATGTATATAAGAGTACATATATACATACTGGTCTAAATACATACGTACATTTTGAGCTCGATGCAGTGTATAACTTCGCTGCGGTTTTAGCTTTGTTCTGTAACTGAGAATTATAGATCGACACAAGCGGACAATAGCTATTTGGTGTTTTCACTTTATTTACCTTGACAATCCAGTACATACCGTGGCGTCTGTTTGTGTCAATCTATGATTTTCATTGTAGTTTAAATTTAACGTTCATATATGTCACTTAGTGTCTTAATTGTCACAAAACTAAGGGCGATTTTAATCCCAAGACTTCTTTTGGTTCTTTTGGAGTGAATTTGTTTTTGGTCTTGTTTTTATAGGTTTTTTTAAAGAATTATAGGACAAACGAGAAGATGGTTTACTTGATTGAAAATGATTATCACCTCTAATTAATACCTACAACTTAAAAGTCACAAGTGAGTTACCACCTCTTGAGAACCTCCTCCACAGAATTAGGGGGAAGAGTTACTTTCGAAATTCATGAACTCATAGAGTCGGTGAAGGCTTCGAAATTTGAATACACGGTTTGCCTATTGGTTTAAGTGGCCAACACTTTCTACTGCGCCAAGTACTGTGGGTTCAAACCCCACATGGAACAATATTTTGTGTAATCGACAAATTGGTTTTCTGGGTTTGAGTGTTATTTGTGTTTGTTTCATGTATGTTTGTTAATTCCCCCGCGTCACAGGCAATATATTCTTAATGCAGAAGTTGTCTTTTCAAAAGGAAAATAAAAGAGAAAAGTACTATCAAAAGTTTTATGTGCTATTTTTTAACAAAAAAAGCGATATATATATATATATGATAATTTTTCAAGTAGTTTCGAGATTAGGACGACACAGTCAGTCAAACAAAATTGAGTTTCTCTGTAAATAAAGATTTATTGTTTTTTAATATAGGAAATAAAAGCGTGGGTGTAATTACTTAGTACGTTAGAAAACTTACATACCTGGAAATAAAGAAACGACATTTATTGTTATTATTAACAATGGCTGTTCCCTAATCACAATTAGAATATTCTAACAATTGAATTAATATTATAAACGACTGCTTTCTTTTAACAATCGCGAGATGACCACATGTTATATTTTTCATAGCTCACAAACGTCATCTGTCAATTCTCTATGCGTTCAATGACGTTTGATGCGCGAGAAAGACTCAACTAAAGAAAATATATATATATATATATATATATATATATATATGTGTAGTGTAGTTTCACAATATGTGTAAATAAAATAAAATACAGCGTGTGTCCTCGTATACTACACTTCACTGATTCAAGACATCGACGATTGTCGACGACTTGCGACATAAACAGCCAAGGGTCACGCACGTTTTAAGACGTTTTAGTTTTGACGGGTGTCAGATTTTTGTATGCTCAGGAATTGTAACTATACAAAGTATCTTTCTTCTTCTTCTCACTCGTTTTACTCTTGACAGACCGATTTTGGTCACGTAGAGCTGTCGACATTGATGGTCGAGGCGGATAAAGCCCCTAGTACAATTTCCCGTCATGTCATCTATCAGCAGCGTGTTGGTATTATAAAGCTGAAGAGTTTGTTTGTTTCTTTGAACGCGCTAATCTCAGGAACCGTTGATCCGATTCGAAAAATTCTTTCAGTGTTGGATGGTCCATTTATTGAGGAAAGCTATAGGCTATATATCGATACGCTACTACCAATAGGAGTGGAGCACCAATGAAGAATGTTTCAAAAACGGGGGAAAATTTTCACGCTACAGGCAATATAAGACGCAAACGAGGTTGCGTGGGTCAGCTAGTTGTACAATAAAATACAAGTTCCCATGGTAGTACTCTGTGTTACGGGAACATGTTATAGTTTAGATTAATCTCTGCTTAAGATCTTTGCTTAAGATCATCATCAGCATCAAGATACTTAGTAGTCCAGTGATGGACGTAGATTTTTCCTTACAAACGAAGTTTTGGGCTACTATGCCACGATGACTAAACGGGTTGTTATCTGGTTTATGACCAGTTTTCCTTCTCTCTATAGTAACCGTGGGAGAGCCACGCTACGGCATGAATGGGCCGGCTCGACCGGAGTGATACCACGGCCTCACAGAAAACCAGTGTGAAATAGCGCTTGCGCTGTGATTCACCGAGTGAGGATACCGGAGGCCCATACCTCATCCCCCTCCCCATCCCCTAAAGGCCGGCAACGCACTTGTGACGCCTCTGGCGTTGCGGGTGTCCACGGGCGGCGGTAATTGCTTACTATCACGCGATACATCTGCTAGTTTGCCCAAATGTATTCAAAAAAAAATTTGTTGTCGTGCGAAGTTGGCCCCTTAGTCGGTTCTAATATTATAACACCTATAAAGTGAATAACGACAATGACATTCCCTATTCTTCATATATCACCAATCGGACGCTTAAAATGGAATACACAAACGTTTACATTAATTAGAATAAATTAGCTTGTTTTGATGTGAAAAACCTTTCACAAAGTTAATGTACGAGAATTTCGCCTTGAATGATTCTGTTACCTCATTCACTCTTTTATGTATAATGGATTACGCGCTTAGAGAACTAGCGTGTAAACACATTATGCGTCACTTAACATCACGTAGAAAACACGAACAGAATATACTCGTATATCACTACCTCACCACTATGGCTTAATCCGTTCGACAAATACGTTTCCAAACAATAAATCCCGGTAAAGTTGATATTGAAGACCATGAAATATTGGATGGTAGTTTCTTCTTTTTCGACGAATGAAAAATTGAGTCAGCCTTGCTTTCGGTTCCTAACATAATCTGTAAAGCTCGTTCAAAGTGTGAAGAGAATATAAAAATATAGTGTTTGCATCACAAAAAAAAGTAAAGACAACTGTATGTCATAGAATAGATTACACATATTTTAATGACAGTTTTAGACAAAACAACAACTTTATTTTAGAACATTTTTGTACTGTAAATTAGACTGTATTATCTGAGATCTTGAATCGTCACTGCCTTAATGTTTATCTTGTAATTCAGGACCTCTTTACAAGACTGTACAACAATAAGGATTAAGTGGGTCTGTCTTAAACCTTATTGTTTACAGGAACTCTTTATCCAGTAGATAACACGAGACATAAATGTTAAGTGTAATTGTCCTTATAAGCATAGTTAAGACGAGACAGTATATTATATGTTCTCTTAACAATAGCGTAGACAGGAAATGTATCATCCTTTAGGGTCCAGATGGATATAGTATTGGTGACCATATCTGTGTGGTAACGGATTAAAAATACGGAGTGTTACCATTCCATACATTTCGTAAGAGCCGATTAAAGAAGTAAACTGCGCAGACAGAGTAAAAAAAGAAAAACTTGACATAAACCTCATATTAATTAGAGTAAATTGACTTGTTTTTGTTTTCTATGTATAAGTCGAATTGATAACCTATGAATTGATAACTTATGGCAAAATTAAAATATTACGATTTCTGTTGCACGGCCCGTTAATAAATTTTTGTTTCACAAATAAGGACTTACGAAGACGGCACTTCATGTCTTATTGTGGCCAATTAATCATCTATACTAATATTATAAAGCTGAAGAGTTTGTTTGTTTATTTGAACGCGCTGATCTCAGGAACCGCTGGTCCGATTTGAATAATTATTTCAGTGTTGGATAGTCCATTTATCGAGGAAGGCTATAGGCTATATATCATCAACGCTAATACGAGCGGAGCACCAATGAAGAATATTTCAAAAACGAGGGAAAAATTTACGTTACGGGCAATAGAAGACGCAAACGAGGTTGCGTGGGTCAGCTAGTGACTAAGTAAAGTGATGTCCGTTAAAGTCACCTAAAATTAAAGATTACCGTGGAGAGCTACGCTTCGGCATAAAAGGGCCGGCTCGACCGGAGTGATAATAAGGCCTCACAGAAAATCGGTGTAAAACAGCGCTTGCGCTGTGTTTCTTGTGTCACTTTATTTACTTTTAAAATTGATTGAATACAGTTAAGTCATACCTACACAATTAGACCAAAATTAGTTATACATATATATTTATTAAAAACATAACTTCATATATTAAAGAAACGGCAATATAATCCCAGACTCGACTCCTCTCTTTCGGCTCGATTTTCGACGACCCATTCTTCTAGTTTCTCTATGTTAAAAGAAAAAAATCAACAATTACTCTCACAAATTATCCAGCAATAGATGTCTACCTGGTGAGATTAGAAAGTCAGCTCTTAAGTTCCAGTTTATTGTTTAGTTGTTATGTATATTGTTCAACTTATTCATAACAAAAAAAAATCTTTACTCTTTGAAACTAACAAAAGAATAAAGCATTTGTTTTTTACTTTTTTGTTGTTTTTTGGTGTAATTTCTATTGTGTCTTCTTGTATTTCTGGGAATACTGTGGTTAATATCCTTCAATATCGTTAATAGCTCTGTATCGCCCTAAGGTCGACTGTTAGAAAATGCCTACGGCATTAAGTCCGCCTCTGTATATTTGTGCATAAAGTAAAAATAAATAAAATAAATAAATATCTTTATGCCTGTTATGTAAACTTTAAGGTATGGATTGGTTACGGTGGCTGTGTAACAATATCCTATGAGCTTAATTATTGGTGAAATGAAGCGAACAATAAACAGAAATATTCAGTTTTTTTATTCAATTTTACTTATACGCTTTTAATTTACTTTATAATAATTATAATATAATTAACAATAATAATTTCTAAAATTAACACATGCCTTAATTAAGGCTTTCACATGCATCCACCCAGTCGTTGAAAACATCTATGTGTTCAGATAAGGCATTAGTGGTCGTTTCTATTCCTTCTGAACACACACGGCATTGTATCCGCCCAATGTTTCGCCGTCGATCTCTAAAATTAAAATGAACATTTTTGTTAGTATAAATTAATAACGTATATATATTAATATAATACCAAAACAGACAACCATCAACGGTTACTTACATTGTAACTTCGCAAGATTTTTCATAATTACAAGATAAACAATTGAATCTTTCCTCAAGAGGCTCTATGGCTCTCCGCCTTGGCGGCGGCTTCCGGCTCGATTTTCGACGACCCATTCTTCTAGTTTCTCTATGTTAAAAGAAAACAATCAACAATTACTCTCACAAATTAAATACTTTGACATTACAAAATTCCGATATAAAAAAAGATAAATCAAAATACTCACTTACGCTAGATTTTAATGAAATGGAACTGTGAATTTGTTTCCAACCACGTCTAGCTTGGCCAGGGCAGTACTTGAGATTGGTAGCAGAGTGAGTGTCACTGCAGCCCTCGAGCACTAACAACTTGTGAATACGAAAAAAGGCACTCCACAGTCGGTAGTGCACCCCGTCTCACGAGACAAGACGTGGTGGGGATGAATGTTGCCAGTTTTTATTACTATTGTAGTTATAATAATAATAATAATAAACTTTATTTGAAAAACACAACCCACAACCAAAATACAGAGTTTCAAACACATTAAAAATAAGATCTTAACAATTACTTTTTTTTTTTTGAGACTGCATCATTTCAAACGTCAATCAAAGGAAGATTACGTGGCATTTGATGACGCATAATAATGTGCACTCTCTCAAACATACAAAATTTATAGATTTTATAGTACAAGTTTAGGCGACCAACAACAAATTCATCCACAGAACTTGTACGCAACAAATCAAGCCACCTAAACTGAGTAACCATGGCAAGAGGTTGTACGCCGTACTTAACAAAAAGGTGGACTCTCAGCATACTCTGTGATGGGCACAGCCCAACCCAGTACTGATTTTCAGCGCCCACCTCAGCAGTCAATTTGACGCCGATAGGCGCCGCCACCACCAGAGATTCCATCTGTCTCCATTTCTGCTTACAAATTAAGTTGAACAATCAACATTTCACAACACAACAGTTGAACAATTTGTCAAGAGATGCTATGTGATCCCATGATTTGTTCCTTTGTGAACACTTATACAGTTTACTATTTCTAACAACTATACTCATAGCCACAAACAACAACTTTCAGTGATCAATAGTAAGTAACCATAACTAAAACCATAACAGAAAACAAGATTCAAACAAACAAAAATCCACCAGAACCCCTCACACCGGGACACATCAGACATGTGGACACAAAATCAATGAGGTAGCAACTTGATCTTCATTAGTAAAGGCATAAATGTAGTAGTAGCCTAACGGTGAGATATAATGGTCAAACAAGATCCCGCATCCTTTTATATTTTCTTTTACATTTATGTGTGTGTCGTATCCTTCTAGTCTATTTAACGGTATTTCATTTCTTGCAATATAATTTTCTGTAAATGCGATGATTTTCCGTTTCTCCATATAATTATTTATTAAAACTTGTTGTTGATTACAGTTTCTTCTCAAAGATCTGATATTCAAATGAATAACATTTATACCCTTGCCGGACTGTAATGTGTACTCCTGCTAGCTGTCAATTCTTGTGTATTTATTATATGTAATATTCGACTTTTTATCAGATGGATAGTTCTCGAGTTTTGATGATTAAATAATAACCAGATTTAGATAAATATTGATATTCACGGAAATGAGTCATTTGTCCCTTATGTACGTGTTTATATCCGTTAAAACACGCATCTACCTCAATTTTGTATCGTTCGGGTCGTCTTTCTTGATCAATACTTTTCCTTTTTGTATCCATATATATTTATATTACATTAATTTTGCTCTCAGTCAATTCTACAGTACAACACTCAAAAGCCCCAACAATAGTCAATTTATTTACTTCTAGAATTTCTGTGGAGAATATACATACAACGCCATTTTATCTTTTCTACCAGGTATATGTTGTGGATAGATGGTAATTTGGCTACGTTAAGTATTCCTCAAAACCTGATAAAATGAAGTGTTCCGTGATGCAAACGATGTTTATTTTAATATTTTTGTCACTAAACTCTTCTA
Source organism: Spilarctia lutea (assembly GCA_916048165.1). Taxonomy (NCBI): domain Eukaryota; kingdom Metazoa; phylum Arthropoda; class Insecta; order Lepidoptera; family Erebidae; genus Spilarctia; species Spilarctia lutea. The sequence continues at coordinate 3,751,352 of OU696480.1, forward strand.
AACAAACTTCGAGGCTATCGAGTTTATTTATCAGACTCGCAATATTCTGGTACTTTACCAGGAATTTCCAAATCCTGATGTGTTTCAAAGGTTGTAGTAACAATGTTGTTAATTGTCGACAATATATTGTCAAAAACATTTTTCATACTGTTCAATCTTCCATCATATTTAGAAAGCTTCGTATAGTCATTTGAGGGGAACAAATTTGAGTCACAAACGTCGCGTAGTTATAGGTATTTATATCGAGATGAGTCAATTTGCAAACGTTTGCCCTCGCAAGTTATAAACTGCAGCATAATTGCTGCATTTGTACGTAGGAAGGCATATCTCAATGTTTGTATATCGTATATTCTGTAGTTTAGTTAGCACAGTATTTTTCCTACCATTCTATTATCAAACATAAGAGTCCTAGATTATATTTCAAAGTTTCGCAAATGTATACTACTACATCCAGATGTTGCCTCCTAGGAGTTAATATACTTCATCATAAAAAAGTTTCAATGCCTGTTTCAATTTCTTCATTTCCACCCTACGTAGGTTACTAGGTACAAAACAAGAACAAATTAGATCGCACGCCTCATCTCACTAAAGTTCAGAGCACAACGTAAACACAAAATTAGGTTAATAATGAGCAGAATCCTGTCAAAAATAAATTGTAATAATTGGCAGGCACATACATAATTGTAAGGCGTAGAGCCATAGAGCCTTCTATGGCTCTACGCCTTACAGTGGGCCTCAGAGATAAGAAGAATGTCTAGTTTATGTTGAGATATAAAATGTTTGACTTCATGGTTATTAACGGCAAGACCATTGATGTTCCAGGCTGCAATACGAAATGAGGTCATTTAGTCAATTTGTCGACTAGTTCAGCGATGAGACTCATAAGAGTGTTCATTTGTTGGAGGACGATATCAAACTTTTCAGTCTGTTTTAAAATAATTTGTTCTAACGACGCGTTTATCTGACTTGAGATGTGAGTATTTTCATAAATGTTCTGGAGGGTGGTGTTTATTAGTGCTGGTTTTACAATTTCTGCATTGGACAATTTATGTTCTCGATTCTTTGGCTCTGCACTAGTACGCAATTCGGTCATCATAGATGATTTAGGTGTTATTTTGTTTACTATCGGAGGGATATTTTTTTGTTTTCTAGCTTGGATTTCCTTGAAGACTTCACATCTCTTGTAATTAGCTGGATGTAGTCCATTACACAAGGCACACTCTGCTGGAGTAGTGCGATCACACTTTTGATCGAAGCGTGATTGCACTCACGCTTTTGACGTTCGGATTTCTTGTGTGATTGCCCACATTTAACACACCCGTATGGTCTCATACAATAATTTTTGGTATGACCGTACTGTTGACATCTCTGGCACTGAACTATGGTTTTCCTTTTTCTTGGTTCTTCTATGGTGACACTTTGGTGGTATATATGTTTTAGATCTTTGATATCTTTATTGTGTGTACCACTAATGAGATTAACAAAGAAAATAACTGTCGGATGCTTGTTTGGTCCATACCTTGCATTTATTATCTCTCCAGTTACTATGTTTCCTGTTGCCTCTATGTCCTCTTTGATAATGTTGACTGTTTTAGATAGATGCAGATTTTTTATAACAATTCTTAAGCATCTATTATCTTTCCTGTCAAAAGTGTGCCCTATCAGGCCCTTTTCTCTAACTAGGGTAATACCTTTTTTATAGATATCTATATCTGTAGTACTTATCCTAAGTTATGTTTTGTTGACATTTTTATGTGTAAATTGATCTTTGTTTACTGTTGTTTCTAAAAGATTTGTTAATTCTTTTAGGTCTTCAATTCTATAGAGTAAAATTGGTAGTGGTTTTATTTGTTTCGTTGGTTTATCAATTTCATCGGTTGTATTAATGGGTATTTTAGTTATATCGGTGATTTGATAATTTGGTCTTATCTACAGAAGGGCTGACAGATAACTTCCTTTTTAATTTCTATTATAGGGCACTTTCTGCCACGGAGGAGGACATGGGGAATCCGTAGGTATTAAGGGCCCGTCTTTGCTTTTCGCAACTTCAGTGGAGACAACTTTCAATTGACGCGGATTTAGGTCTTTATTGGAATAAAGCATGGAATGCTTGTTGTATAAGAACTTTTTGGCCAGCAGAATTTTCTGACACGGGAGCTTAGTTCTCCACTTCAGTGGATTGTTCTTCCGAGGAATTTAAAAATTGTTTGCTTTTTCATTTAGTTTACTAATTTTGTTCCTACGAGAAGGGTCGATTTACAAAGTCGCAGGTGAGGTTACCTAAAGGCTATACTCACGATGTTTGCGATGTCAATCGTGGTTGGCGATAGTGACTTGGATATCCCCCAGCCATTCATCCCTTCAGCTACGGTCTACACCTTAGGATTGCTATTTTTGATGGAGGCTTTCTTCATCTTGGCCACCACCACCGTTCTCACGATACATGACCGTAAGTATACGGTTTGTAGAAGTCATTTACGGAAGCTAGCAGCTAAGCTTGCTTAGTGAGTTATTTGACCGCCGCCTATGACTCGATGTTTGTTGTTATTTAGCACCACCCAAGGGACACGTGTAGGGTTATGGTTAAGTAGCTCCTACGGACGTGAACAACTTTGCCCCCCAAAATCTTTGAGATTAGAAAGTCAGTTCATAAGTTCCAGGTTATTTTTTAGGTGTTACTCGTATGTATTTATTCCATTTATTTGCAACAAAAAATTTTTCTTTACTCTTTTAAACTCCGGACCTCTTTCAGTACTTTAAAGTATGTATTGTTTATGGCTGTGTTACAATATCCTATGAGCTTATTTATTGGTGAAATGAAGCGAATAATAAACAGAAATATGGAGTTTTTTTTTATTCAAGTTTAGTTATACACTTATAATATACTTTATGATAATTAAAATATAATTACCAATATAAAATCCTAAAATCAACACATGCGTTAATTAACGCTTTCACAGGCATCCATCCAGTCGTTAAAAACATCTATGGGTTCAGATAACGCATGTGTGGTTGTTTGTAGTCCTTCTGAACACACGCGGCATTGTATTCGCCCAATGTTTCGCCGTCGATCTCTAAAATTAAAATGAACATTTGTTAGTATCAATTGAAAACATATATATTAATATGATACCAACATTCAAAACAACAGACAACTATCAACAGTTACTTACATTTTAACTTCGCAAGATTTTTCATGGTTACAACATAGACAATTGAACCTTTCTAGGCTGAGGCTGAGACTCTATGGCTCTACGCCTTGGCGGAGGCTTCCGGCTCGATTTTTGATGACCCATTCTTCTAGTTTCTCTATGTTAAAATAAAAAAATCAACAATTACTCTCACAAATTATCCAGCAATAGATGTCTACCTGGTGAGATTAGAAAGTAAGCTCTTAAGTTCCAGTTTCTTGTTTAGTTGTTATGTATATTGTTCAACTTATTCATAACCAAAAAAAATCCTTAGAACAACAAATCCAACAAAAACAAAAGAATAAAGCATTTGTTTTTTACTTTTTTGTTGTTTTTTGGTGTAATTTATATTGTGTTTTCTTGTATTTCTAGGAATACTGTGGTTGATATCCTCATACCTGTTATGTAAACTTTAAAGTATGTATTGTTTATGGTGGCTGTGTATCAATGTCCTATGAGCTTAATTATTGGTGAAATGAAGCAAAAAATAAACAGAAATATTAAGTTTTCTTTTTATTAAATTTTAGTTATACATTTATAATATACTTTATAATAATTATAATATAATTAACAATAAAAATTCCTAAAATTAATAAATGCATTAATTAACGCTTTCACAGGCGTCCACCCAGTCGTCACAAACATCTATGGGTTCAGATAACGCATGTGTGGTTGTTTGTAGTCCTTCTGAACACACACGGCATTGTATTCGCCCAATGTTTCGCCGTCGATCTCTAAAATTAAAATGAACATTTGTTAGTATAAATTGATAACATATACCTATATTAATATGATACCAAAACAGACAACTATCAACGGTTACTTACATTTTAACTTCGCAAGATTTTTCATGGTTACAATATATACAATTAAATCTTTCCTCAAGAGGCTCTATGGCTCTACGCTTTGGCGGAGGCTGCCGGCTCGATTTTCGACGACCCATTTTTCTAGTTTCTCTATGTTAAAAGAAAAAAATCAACAATTACTCCTACAAATTAAATAATTTAACACTACAAAAATCCGATTAAAAAAAAAGACAAATCACAGTACTTACTTAACGTTAGATTTTAATGAAATGGAACTGTGAATTTGTTTCCAACCACGTCTATCTTGGCCAGGGCAGTACTAGAGACTGATAGCAGAGTGAGTGTTACTACAGCCCTCGAGCTCTAACAACTTGTGAATACGAATGAAGGCACTCGACAGTTGGTAGTGCACCCCGTCTCACGAGACAAGACGCGGTGGAGATGAATGTTGCCAGTTTTTATTACTATTGTAGTTTGTATATAACAAGATCCCGCATCCTTTTATATTTTTTTTACATTTATGTGTGTGTCGTACCCTTCTTGTCTATTTAGCAGTATTTCATTTATTGTAATATAATTTTCTGTAAGTGCTATGATTTTCAGTTTCTCCATATAATTATTTATTAAAACTTGTATTGATTATAGTTTCTTCTCAAAGATCTGATATTGAAATGAACTACATTTATACTCTTGCCAGACTGTAATATGTACTTCTGTTAGCTGTCAATGCTTGTGTATTTATTATAATAAACTTTAACAGTGGCAAATTTCCTCCGTTCGCATAATTTTATTAAAAAGGGGTATAAAATAAAATATATAATATGCAATATTGTAACAATATTATATTGGAAATAGTATAATAATAATAACTACTTTACGTTTCATGACATGTACGTAGGTAGGTACTTATTCTTGTTATAAAATTAAAGTAGCTATAACAGCACAAATGAAACAGCATGTCAAATTTCATTAAAGTTATATCCAGGTTTAATCGTAATCAGCTTTATGGCTTATCAACGTAACGTATGAAGATATTGTCTTGTCAAGGTAATCAAACAGTCTTCTAATGTTTTATATTTTACGTTAGAATTTTCGGTCACTGATTATACATATAAACGTTTGATTTTCAAATTACTTTTACGAGACCAAATTATTTTTATTACCTAGATTTTGTGCACAGCTACCCTTGCGTCTATGTCGGTTGTAGCGGTAAAGGTAGAATTCTTTCTTTCTCAAGAACCAAAGAATCTACGTAATATTTTTTTTGTCGTTAAAATTGCTTTTTCTGAAAGTCACTCATGATTTATGTACTGTGTGTGTACATCGAGAAATTAGTTCAATGAGAGCATCTTGTGAATCAATTATTGTGCAGAAATAAGTCTGTAATTTTATGAATCCAGTTTCATCTATAGTAACTTTTCCATCACCGATATCATAAGAGTTGTTTTGAGAATTTTTCAGCAGATAGATCTTGAAGCATTTGAACACGCAAATTTACTTTCAGCTGTACTTTTTCAACATTACGCCACAAAGACGATGATTTTAAGTAAGCGTTGATCTCATCAGCGTATTTTGATCGTGGAATGACGGAAAGTGTTTGTCTGAAATCACCTGAAAGGACTAACAGAGTGCCGCCAAATAGTTTGTCGTTGTTTTGAATATCTTTCAATGTCCTGTTCAACGCCTCAAGGGAATGTTTGTGTGCCATAGAACATCATCCCAGATGATAATATTATGCTGTTTCAGCACTGTGGCTATGGACGATTGTTTTTTTTTATGTTGCACACTATGTCAGGGTCATTTTGAATATTTAGTGGCAGCTTAAATACTGAATGAGCTCTTCTGCCTCCATCCAGTAGGTATTTCGAACCACTTCTGTTGCTCCGAACGATGTCATTTGAAAGCATAAATTGAATGTTCGAATTGACTTCAGGAACACGTTAGAATCTGGATCCGTGCCGATAAGTGAACCACTCAATGGCTCAGGTGGTGTTTCAATTTCAGTTAGTTGCACCTATATTAGTGTTTGTAAAACAGAGCAAAAATATATTATTTTTCTTAAACATATCGAAAATATATTATTAGAAATGGTGAAAAAAAAATCTGTGAAAGTTAGAGCTTATAAGTGACAACAACAAAAAAAACAAATTGTAATCAAAATCTTTCGCCGAATTTTTTTTTACCATTTCAACAACATTTTTTAATCATGGATTTTATAATAAATGTATATGAATAATTTATACTTACAACACTATAGCCGTTGTTGGCGGGGGCTCGTGACACGTGTTGAGAACTTTGAGGTTATGTAAATCATGTTAATTAACTAATCGTGCGGACTACACTTAAAATTAATAATTTCATAATTATAGATAAAATAGGAATAAATAATTAATTATTTTATAGATTAATTATTAATAATAAACTAAACATTTTTCAACATCTGAATTATATACAAATCAACCATTTACTAAATGTTTATTCGAATACGGTAAACGTGGACATTTTAAATACACTGATAATTATTATAATAGTTTAGATAGCTATTAACTCAAGTATCAAAACTCTTCTGGTAAACTAACCTATAAAGATCCTTATCGCAAATAAACATTGCTGTTTTTTTGTCTAAGAGATCTGGCCTCTCCTTTTGTATTTTTTCAAACTTACTCATCTTAGTGTTCCTATAGTACTGCACAAGAGATAATTGATCGAGCGGGATTAGAACTAATAGACTATTAAAAAATAGTGGCTGGTGATAGAAGGGTGACAATTTTGGGTTGTATGTAATTTTAAATGCCACATTATAAAAAAAAATGTCCAAAAAACTGAAATAAATGTTAGGGGTACCCGTAAGTGATAAGGGGTCCCCCTTATTTTTTTTTTTATTGTATAGGGGGCAAACGAGCAGACGTATCACCTGATGGTAAGCGATTACCGCCGCCCATGGACACCCGCAACACCAGAGGCGTCACAAGTGCGTTGCCGGCCTTTTAGGAAGGAGTACGCTCTTTTCTTGAAGGTTTGAAGGTCGTATTGGTCCGGGAACACCGCAGGCGATAGCTCATTCCACAGTTTTGCTGTGCGTGGCAGAAAATTTCGGAAAAATCGCTTACGGGTATGAAAAATAGATAGTAGTCGATTCTCAGACCTACTGAATATGCACATAAAATTTCATAAAAATCGGTCAAGTCGTTTCGGAGGAGTATGGTAACTAACAATGTGACACGAGAATTTTATACACGCAACGCCATCTTGTTTTGAAACTAAGTAGACTAAGCACGGAATGTTTAGAAAACTTAGAAATGAGTTTTGTATTTTTTATGGGCTCCGTACGCTTCTTTTTATGGTGTCACCTGATGGTAAGCGTTTACCACCACCAATGGAACACTATGCAACACCAGGGCAACCGTATTTGTGTTAATGTAATTTTAATAACTTTTTTAACTGAATTAACCCTGTATACAGGGTTAATTCACCTCGAAAAATAACAATAATGCGATCTAGCTTTATGCAACAACACCATCTATCGACAGATTTGAAACAAAAATATTAACAATATAATATGCTAAAAATACATTAAACTTTATTGCAACTTACTTATATGTATTATATTAATCAGTCTATTTCATTTCTATTAACACTACTCAATCTTTCATTTACTGAATTAATTATTATTTAATAACCAAAAGCTTGTTAAGAGGGTAGCTAATATGTAAAAGCATTGCTCACCTCAAACCTTATTAGGTTTCCTCTATTTACCGATAAATTCCTTTGATAATACTTCATATAGAGGCGAAATATCAAATAAAATTAAACATGAAAGACTTTTACTAAAACCTATTGAGGACTCAAGAACCTCTTAAAATTATTTGTACATTAAGTTTTTATTCAGAAACTTTTTTTAGGGTTCCGTAGTAGGACTAAAATCCTTAAGAAATATGTCCACTGAACGGCTCGAATTGAAATTTGCAATCTTTAATTGATAGGAAATCATATACACAGAGTTTAAAGTCTATATTACCAAGTAGTGATTATGCAAAAGACGGCAGCTTAAATCTTAGAGTCTGTTATTAGTACCAGTAAGCTGTAATTTGACTTGAGCGTACATACTAACCTCATAATTGCCACAGTGGGGCAGTGGTAGCGTATGCCACTGTTGTTCTTGACGTCTCAGGTTCGATTCCCGGGTCGGACCAAATGTTTGTATGATCTACAAATATTTGTTTCGGGGTTTGGGTGTTTTCTATATATAATATGTATGTATTTACAAAAAAAAGTGTATATGTATTTATATCAGTTGTCTAGTATCCATAACGCAAGCTCTGCTTAGCTTGGGACTAGATAGCGTTGTGTGTAAGATGTCCGAAATATTTATTTATTATTTATTTATTTATAAACAAAGTAATGAAATAAAATCTAGTGAGCCCATTTAAAAATGAAAATGATTTGCTGTTAAGCTATGAAAATATAAAACCCATTCTAAGTCCGCATTTTGTCACAACAAGCTACGGAACCCTACACTTCGCGTAGATCGATACTCATCTAGCTGGTTTTTATTAAAAGGACAAATAAGAATAACCTGAGAACTGCCATTGTGTTTATGAGTGTGTCATTATTTTAAAGGAGACAGTTTGAGTGTCGACTCAGCATCTTTTATTGAAACTAGCGTTTGCCGAGAGCTTCTGTCTCGTATACGAGAATTGTTACGTTGAATGTTGAAATGTTTATATATATATATATTTTTTTTTATTGAATAACACAGCAGCACAACAGCAATAACAGCAAACGAGCAGACGTATCACCTGATGGTAAGCGATTACCGCCGCCCATGGACACTCGCAACATCAAAGGCGTCACAAGTGCGTTGCCGACCTTTGGGGGATGGGAAAGGAGATGATGGGAGGGGTTGGGGTATGGGCCTCCGGTATCCTCACTCACTCGGTGAAACACAGCGCAAACGCTATTTCACACCGGTTTTCTGTGAGGCCGTGGTATCACTCCGGTCGAGCTGACCCATTCATGCCGAAGCATAGCTCTCCCACGGTAAAATATTTTTCATTATATTATTCAAGTAATAATTAGTTGGACAGTACGAACTTTAAGTGAGTTCCATTACTGTCTCTTTTGAATCTAATCATGTTAATGACTAATTTCTCTTCAATCTAATGTCTACTTACATACACTGGCAACTCAATAACTCAAATAGCGTTACTGGACTGTTTCTTGTTGGACTTTCGCTTGCCAGCAGTAAATTTATCTATACTAATATTATAAAGAGGAAAACTTTGTTTGTATGTTTGTTTGTAATGAATAGGCTCAAAAAGTATTGGACCGATTTTAAAAATTCTTTCACCATTCGAAAGCTATATTATCCACGAGTAATATAGGCTATATTTTATTTTGGAAAAAAATAGGGTTCCATAAGATATTTGGGTTTTTCGGACACAAGGTGTGAAAATCAACCCGAAAAGTTACTTATTTTGCAAAAATTTTCATGCTACGGGCTATACAAGACGCAAACGAGGTTGCGTGGGTCAGCTAGTCTATACTAATATTATAAAGAGGAAAACTTTGTTTGTATGTTTGTTTGTTTGTTTGTTTGTAATGAATAGGTTCAAAAACTACTGGACGGATTTTAAAAATTCTTTCACCATTCGAAAGCTACATTATCCACGAGTAACATAGGCTATATTTTATTTTGGAAAAAAATAGAGTTCCGTAAGATATTTCGGATCGGACACAAGGTGTAAAAATCAACCCGAAAAGTTACTTATTTTGCGAAAATTTTCATGCTACGTGCTATATAAGACGCAAACGAGGTTGCGTGGGTCAGCTAGTCTTTATATAAAGTACCTATCCTTAGAACACTAAAGTTCAATGAGACTATAGTTCTTAAAATATGGCTTGATCTTTGTGACAGGTTTATAAATCACCTGTTTTTATATTATCATTTTTATGTGACAATTTTATCACATATATATATATATGTAGCACTACCAAAATGACTCCACTCTGCCTGATGGAAAGCATAAGCAGAACCCAAATTAATATTATGTGCAACGAATGGTTAAAGATTCGAGATTGAACGGGCTGATATATTGTATATAAGCCTTTTAGATGTTTACCTTAAACACATTTCTGAACTCGTTTATCTTGAATGATGAATTTCTTTTCGCATATCCGTTGATAAATTACAACATTAGTTTCATATGTAAACTGATATGGTGGAATATATGAACAGTTTTTCCCCAAAATTTTGTTGGGGTATTACATGCCCGGTACTGTTTAATCGATTGTTTAATAAATAAAAAAAAATTAAACAGCCTGGGGAGATACGAACGTTTTTTTATTTTTAAATTTTCTTTTGAATATACTGTTTCTTTACTATTGACATTTTTTTTTTAACATAATCCGGCTAAGTAAACCTGGGTCTCAGGACATTAAGTCTCATACTAAAACTGCCATCAGACCTTCATAACCTATATATTAGGTGATATTCGAACATAATACAATAACAAATCCTACTAATATTATAAACACGAAAGTTTGTATGTTAATGAATATGTTTGTTGCTCTTTAGGTAAAAACTACTCAATGGATTTTGATGAAACTTTACAATAATATAGTTTATACATCAGAATAACACATAGGATACAATTTATAAAGATACAAGCTTCGCCTCGCGGCTTTCCCCGCGGTTACTATCGTACCGCGGGTAGCACCGCGTGGTTCAGCTAGTACATACATATTATTCATAAAAAACAAAAACCAGTAAATTTACTGTAATTAATATGAGGTTTATGTCAAGTTTTCATAGTCTACTGCCTTAATTGGCTCTTATAATGTTTGTATAGGATGGTGACACTCCGTATTTTTAATTCGTTACCACTCTATACTGCGGTAGCACCGCAGGGTTCAGCTATATCTGTGTGGTAACGTATTCAGCGCAGGGAATAGTATATAATATTTTATAATCGCTTCGAAAATTTTATTTATTTATTAACATCTTTCAATCTTGTGTAAGATAATATATGGCTAGTAAATAGGGAAATGGCGAATAATAGAGTAGAATGGACTAAAACATTTAATTACTATCGACTTAAAGAAAATTAGGATAAGAGTCTGCAGATGACGGTGTGTTCTAAGTTATGATAGTGAGAACCACTTTTCTTAGTGATTTATGATGAAGTTTTCAACATAAACCTTATAACCTTTGTCGTTCATATAAATAGAAACAAATTTATAAATCTATACTTATAATAAAGCTGAAGAGTTTGTTTGTTTGTTTGAACGCGCTAATCTCAGGCACCATAAGTCCGATTTGAAAAATTATTTCAGTGTTGGATAGTCCATTTATCGAGGAAGGCTACAGGCTATATATCATCACGCTAATACTAATAGGAGCGGAGCACCAATGAATAATGTTTAAAAATCGGGGGAAAATTTTCACGCTACGAGCAATTGAAGACGCAAGCGGGGTTGCGTGGGTCAGCTAGTTAATCATATTATATTTACTTTTAGAACAAAGTTTAAAGGATCGTGGAATTACAACAAAACAAATAAATTCATCTATTCACTTGCTTCATAATTATTAACTGACATCTTTGGACATTTGCCCTATCCATAGGCCCCATCGCAAGGACAGTCCAAGACGGATTTAACGAGACAAAATAATAGCCCTCTGAATTGTCTGATATTTTGACCAGATGCCCAAGCAATCATATTCTTAAAGGTCGTTGCCCTCGCTAGCAATAGTCGTACAATATAACTGTGATCACTACGCCCGGATGGCAGCCAATATGTGTTTTACTGTCACGTAAACCTTACTGCAATATTGCAGTAAGGTTCCGACGGTGTTGTCCGGACATTTTATGCTCTATATAAACATAAAATGATGAAGCTATACATTCATCTCTTTTATATCATCTCTATTTAACTTTCCTTTGATTTCCAATTCATTGAACAATTTACTTTTGAGGATTTCAAGTTGTTACTTATTCAACTTGAAGTAGTTGTACTAAAGTAGAATAATTTCGATAAAATCAATCTAGTATTAACGAAGCCAGAACTCGGTAGAATGAAGGTGTTCCGTCTGCACATTAGCACGGTAGGGATTAGTCATACGCAGGCGTTCTCCTCTGTCAAAGTATAAGTCCAAATGGGCCAACGCGTTACACTATTATGACAACTGCCATTAGAAAATTTAAATTTTAAAACAAGTTATTTTAAGTAGGTACATATCTACAACTGCACGGTTGGCCGCGTGGTTTCAGCGGTCGCCATGCCGCTTGCTACTGCGCCAAGTGTCGTGGGTTCAAATCCCATACGGTACAACACTTTGTGTGATTCACGAATTGTTGTCCCGAGTCTGGATGTTCTTTGTGTCCGTTTCATGTATGTTTGTAAAAGTCCCCACAACACAGGATGTTTATTCCTAATGTGTGAGTTGTCTTAACAAAAAAAAAAAAGCTCAAGTAAAGTAACAATTTGTCTTTTAGCGACACCTAACATAAAAGATGAAGAAAAATCCAGATGCGTACCGAGGATCAGGCGCTGGTGCAAGAGCCGCCGCTGTCAGCTGTGGAGATTACTGTTGCTCCCGTTCATTCCTATCTTGGCACTCATCGTGCAGACTACACTGTCACTCAAGAGCTCCATCACTAATGGAAGAGACGTGGCTGATGTCGAAGAACAAGTAAGTATCATGATACCAATATAATAGGTCTTTACCTATGAAATTGCGTTTCTTCAGTACTGGTCATTTCAAATAAAAAAAAGTTTGTAATGGCTCTGTATTCTAAATTCAAATTAATTTTGTTTTAAAACCATGACATTCTATTTACAAACTCAGTCTTTTGTTTTTTGATTAGCGTTGTATTTTCATTACATTTGAACATTTTTCGTCATAATGGATACTTTAAAAATTCGTGTAATTATGGAATATGAGTTCCGTCGTGGCACCAACGCGACACAAACGGCACGTAACATCAAAAACGCTTACGGAGAGAACTGTACAAACGAACGCACAACCTATTATTGGTTTTCCCGGTTCCGTTCTGGAAATTTTGACTTGAAAAATGAAGCTCTTGGTCGTCCGGAGACTTTGGTTAACAATAATGAATTAAAGGCGATTGTGGAAGCTGACGAAACTCAATCTACAGCTGAGCTAGCAGCAGCTTTTAATGTAAGCATCAAAACAATATTGATCCATTTGCGACCAATTGGCAAGGTAAAAAAGCTTGATAGATGGGTGCCCCACGACCTTAACGATCGCCAGCGCAACGTACGCCTCGAGACCTGCCTTTCGCTGCTCAACAGGCAAAGAAATGAAGGAATTTTGAAACGAATAGTTACGTGCGACGAAAAATGGATTCTGTTCGACAATCGAAAGCGCTCAGCAAGTTGGGTAGACCCTGGTTCAGCACCAAAGCAATGCCCTAAACCAAAAATGACCCCTAAAAAGGTGATGGTCACTGTTTGGTGGTCTAGTGCGGGTGTGATTCACCACAGCTTTTTACAAAACGGCATGAGCATTAATGCAGATGTGTACTGTGAAGAACTGGAGAGAATGATGGAGAAGCTTGCACATCTGCAACCAGCTTTGGTCAATCGGTCGTCCCCACTGCTCCTTCACGACAACGCGCGACCCCATACTGCGCAACAGACAGCCTCCAAGCTGCAAGAGCTGGGGTTGGAAGCTCTCCCTCATCCGCCATACTCACCAGACCTTGCACCTACCGACTATTACTTTTTCCAAAATTTAGACAACTTTTTAGTGGGTAAAAAATTCAATTCCCGAGAGGCAGTACAAAATGCCTTTGAAGAGTTTGTTGCCTCCCGTCCAGCTGATTTTTACAAGAAGGGCATCAATAAACTGCCAATGTGTTGGCAAAGATGCGTCGATTGCATGGGTGATTACTTCGAATAACAGAAATAAAAAAGTTTGAAAAAATAAGTACTTTCACTTATTGCATACAAAACGGCAATTTCATAGGTAAAGACCTATAGTCGTTCCAATAGTTTATTTAACTTTTGACAGCTCTAATACTTAATCAAATAGTGATACCCTGACCCGTTACCTATTCGATTTCTTTCATCGATCGATTTTATGCATTAAGAAGTTTTAATCGATTTAACAAACTCATTATTTTATAGATAATTTCGTACTTCATATTTCTATGTGTTTCAATGTGCGACCTCCTTTGTCAAAATAAAGAAGAAATGGATTAAAAGAATGTTGTTCAAATATGACGGTTCTATGTCATGAAAAAATATATAAAAGGAACTGAATTTTCAAAATGTATTATTGTATTGTGTTGTAATTCAGTGGTTAATATTGTATTTGTTAAACTATTGATGATCTTTATTAAATCTCTCTATGTCTATTTTAAAATAATCTACAGTATTTCAATGAGTAACCTTCAATATAGTTGAGTATTTATATTCCTCCGTATTGATTTATTTGTGAATTCTCACATTTAGTTGAGTTGAGCGTATCGTTCCTGCCTTCGTTACTGTCAAAATGCCAAAAAAGAAAGTACTCAAAGGACAAACAAGAGAGTTTGTCTTGCGACTTCGTGAATACTTTGAAAAGGAAAGCCGTAATGGTGGGCCTCTTATACCAGTGACTCAAGTTAGAGACCGTGTTGCAGCAGCATTAGGTATTAGTGCTCCAACAGTGGCAAAAATAACAAAAGAAGGCTACGGCAGCAGTGGCATGGAACAGAATAAGCTATCTACACCTAAGAAAAAACGTCCGCCTACTAAAGTTACAGCCGTTGACAATTTTGACGCTGATGCTATTCGTCGTCATATATACGACTATTACCAAAGAAAAGAGATTCCAACATTAAAAAAACTAACACAATCTCTTCGAAATAGTGGTTTGTTCCGTGGTCAAAAATCTTCTCTGACAAAGGTATTGAAAGACATTGGAATGTTATTCCAAAAATGTGACAAACGAAAAATTTTAATGGAACGCAATGATATTGCTTTGTATAGATGCGATTTTTTAAGACAAGCAAAAAAAATAGAAGATTGGTCGAATGTTGTTTTCACAGATGAAACTTGGCTCAATGCGAATCATACGCTGTCAAAAACTTGGACTGACAACACCGTTGGCTCCACTTCTACAGTACCAATGGGAAAAGGCGAACGACTGATTATTTGTCATGCAGGAACAGTAAAAGGATTTGTGCCAGGCGCTCTATTAGCTTTTAAATCCCAGAAAACAGGAGATTATCATGAGGAGATGAATTCGAACGTGTATGAAAAGTGGTTCAGAGAAATGCTTACATCACTCGAAGAGCCATCAATAATATTTATTGATAATGCGCCTTATCACTCTCGTCAAATTAATAAAATACCAACACAGGCCAACAAAAAACATGAAATTATAAACTGGCTCCGTGACAATGGCGAAGAGGGGAATGAGTCCCTACTAAAAGTAGAGTTAGTAAAGATATTAAAAACAAAGAAGCTGCCAAAACGATACGTCATAGATGAAATGGCAGCAGAGCATAGGCATACCGTCCTCAGAATTCCCCCATATCACTGCCAATATAATGCAATTGAAATGATCTGGGCACAAGTTAAAGGATATGCTGCGAGGAACAATACAACTCCTCCTTTCACCGCAAGAAAAATGCTGAATTTACTGAAAAATGCGTGTGAAAAAGTAACTCCAGAAAACTGGGCGAATGTTGTAGAAAAAACAAAGAAGGTGATAATGTCGGATTGGGATCGGGATGTTGCATTCGACAATTTATCTATCCAAGAAATGATAATCAATGTTACTGAGAACTCAAGTGATGATGATTCCTGGTCATACGAAGAAGACGATTCTTTATAATTAAAATTAGTATTACAGTACCTCTTTTGGTTGTTTTATTTTTAATCCGTAAATTACTACGAATTTCAACATTTTGTACCTGTTCATTACAAGTAGGTACCGCAGGTAGTTTTTATTTGAACCAACTATAGTAAGTCTAAACAATTATTTTAGATTCATTAATTTGCGGCGAATACATTCGATCCCATTACTAGGTACGAGTACGATGGAACTGTTTTCATTACGCAAATTATTTATGCATTGAAACAGAGACATTTAGGGCATTTTAATGCAAAATAATAAAGCTTTTTACGTGATTTGATATAAAATATAATTACAATAATTTTATTGTATGTTTTATTAATATAATCGATAATCGATTTATTTCAAAACCGTTTTTATAGTCTGTGGTCATTAATTACGAATGACACATCCCTAAGTAGGCGGAGCCCGCCCATAAAGTACAGTATTATCTGTAGTACATTGTATCAAAAATTATTACAAAACTTTATGTGCGTGATCTGTCAAAAGTTAAATAAAGTATTGGAACGACTATAATATTAAGATCTATCTACGCAATATTTTCGACATATTGATAAGCTTTTATTTGCAAGAAAGCAAAGTTTCTTTCATGGCTTATCAACCCGATTGAAAATATAATTAAGGTAAATTGAGTTAATCACAAGAAGATGTTTGGATGTATATTACAAATAAAAAACAAAAACAGTTGAAACTAAAAGTCATATTTTCTTAAAAATACCTATATATATTCGTATGCTTGAGGTCTCAGGTTCGATTCCAGGGTCGGATCCAATGTTTGTATGAACTGCAATCATTTGTTTCGGAGTTTTCTATGTATAATATGTATGTATTTACAAAAAAAAGTATATATGTATTTATATCAGTTGTCTAGTACTCATAGTACAAGCTCTGCTTAGTTTGGGACTAGATGTGTGGTAGATATCCAAAATATTAATATAATATAGGTAACATGCTACCGAATTAATGGGTTTTCGAATGACGATTCAACACAAAAATCTATACTAATAGGTATATAAGCAACACGATAATCTGAGACTCTGTTGGTCCGGTTTGAAAAATTATTTCTGTGTTCGGTACCAGTGGTAGGCTTTTATCTTTCAGTACTTTTTTCCATCCCAAGGTTGCCTGGAAGAAATGCTTTTTGCGATAAGGCCGCCATTTGTACATGGTCCGTCAATTGAGGTATTATTTTTATGTAAACTGTATTATCTAGTGTACAATAAATTATTCTATTCTATTATATTCTAACCCATTTATCGAGGAAGGCAATAGACTATATATCATTACGCTAAGACCAATAGAGGCGGAACACTAATGAAGAATGTTACAAAAACGAGGGAAAATGACAAGACTCTTGGAAGATATCTTATTTAGCAGACATAAACATAGGTATGATGAGTTTTAAATATTTTTGTAACACATCATGTCTCACTTTAAGCTGATGGCCTTTGTGGTTGTATAATAAGTGATTGATGATGCGAATATATTAATGTTAAAGCGCCTTTTAATAATTTCATAGTCATAAAAATCAAGTATTTAGATAAGAAAACGGGCACTGTAATAGAAAAATAATGGTCGAGGTTTTATAATACATTAGAGTTGCGCCATTGTTGCACTGTTTTCATAAACACTTGAAAGGTTATTAAGGGTCTTTTCTAAGGGCCGTAGCGTGAACAACACCCTTCAAGTATTTGAATAAATGAACACTCTTCTTATGTTACATTTCACATTGTTATTGATATTCCACTCCTTTTGGTCGTAGTGTGATAATAAATAGCCTATAACCTTCTCCGATAGCTGTTTATCACTGAAATAATATTTCAAATCAGTTCATTACTTTCTGTGTTCCGCGTTCAACCAAACAAACAGTCTTCAGCTTTATAATATACCTATAGATATACCTATATCCTTGCATCCTTAAGCACCTGAATCATTGAAGAATATCATATTTTTCTGCTACAACAATGTTTATTAATCAAAAATGAGACCTTAAATTTGAAAGGTTTATTTATTTACACAAAACAAATAGTAGTCCTAGTCTTATATTATTTTGAACGTCAAAATTTCACTTGGCTTGCTTTTAATATCAAATTTGTATTTCCAAAAGTATTTACCTAATTTCTATAGATTAATAGCTGTTTTTAACATCTATGGCTAAAACTGAAGATAGTCTGATTATACATTTATCCTACTAATATTATAAACGCGAAAGTTTGTGAATATGTAAGTATGTTTGTTGCTCTTTGACGCAAAAGCTACTGAATGGATTTTGATGAAACTTTACATTAATATAGCTTACACATCAGAATAACACATAGGCTACAATTTATAAAGATTATTTTCGTACCGCGGGTAGCACCGCGGGATTCAGATAGTATAATATACTTTCATTTATATGCAGAATTGATTTTTTTTTGTTTGACAAGTTTTACTTGACTAAACAAATGTTTTCAAGATAAATTTAGACCATATCTAATAACTGATCTCAATACCTAATAACTGATAACAATGACCGTAAGTAGATGGGCAATATGATAGATAAAAGAAATTTAATCTGCGTAAACAATTTTCAAATGATCAATCAATATTGTGAAATCTATATCGTTTTCAAAGTAATTAGTATTAAATAACTTATGAAGTTAAATTTGAAAGACAATAATTACCTTATCAAATTACTTGCGAAGAAAATAATCAGCAAACAGTGAACTTATAAGGTTCCACAAATTTTCCAATATATCGAGTTTTTGCGCCTTTCAAATTAATAAGAGCAAAACCCTGTTCTTCACAAGAAAATCAACTTCTATATAACTTCAATGACAAAACGTAACTGTCTATCAAAATTTGAACTTTGTTTTTATGGAATAAGCGGCAAACGAGCTGACGTATCCCCTGATGGTCGGCGATTACCGCCACTCATGGATACACCAGATACGTCACAAGTGCGTTGCCGGTCTTTGGGGGATGGGGATAGGGATGGGGGAGGGATTGGATATGGGCCTTCAGTATCCTTACTCACTAAAAATAAACCTTGAAATATAGCGCAAGTGCAGTTCACATCGTTTTTTCTGTGAGGCCATGGTATCACTGTCGTCGAGCCGGCCCATTCATGCCGAAGCGTGGCTCTCCCACGGTGAGAATCTGGAAGAGGGTTAAGTATTTTATCTACTGATGTTTGTCAATCCGCCATAGAAATAATGTTTTCTCTCCAGTAATGTTTATGTATACAACCTCTTTGTACATCACATTAGACTTTATCAGTCCACTGCTGGACATAGGCCTCTCCTTAGAAAAGGGGTTAACCTCCTTAAATGTTTTTATGAAATTTAGCCTACTACTTCATCTTAAGAGTCGTAATATATGATTTGTTTATGCTTTAAGTGGTTCGTGTATTGTTTTATGTGTTTCTTTAAGAGCTTCCGCAGACTACGAACTTTTTAATCTGCCGATAGTTTAGTTTTCAGGCAGTTGTCAGCCGATACCAAATCTTAACAATGTGCGCACTCCCTGCCATCGCCATCGCCTCTTTATACTGATTAAGAAATCAACTAATCAATCGGCCGACAAAAAGTCTGCAGTTAATTTAGAAGTTTGCGTTCCACTAGGTTATTTCTTCCGTTTGGTCTCCTTATTTTGTTCATCTTCTCTTTTTGATCACTGTGATAAGGTACGTTACTTTTACTTTACAAAGATTAGCATTAGATAGGCTAGCTTTAAAAAAATCCAGACCAAACCTTTCCAATGACTGCCTCGGTGGCGTAGTGGTAGCGTATGCGACTGCTAAGCTTGAGGTCTCGGGTTCGATTCCCGGGTCGAACCAAATGTTTGTATAATCTGCAAATATTTGTTTCGGAGTTTGGGTGTTTTCTATGTATAATATGTATGTATTTACAAAAAGAAGTATGTAAGTATTTATATCAGTTGTCTAGTACCCATAACACAAGCTCTGCTTAGCTTGGGACTAGATGGCGTTGTGTGTTAGATGTCCGGAATATTTATTTATTTATTTATTTAATGTCCTACATTACTTTAACCGCAAATAGAATACTCGAAACGGCAGTAAGGTAAAAATCATATGGATCCAAGTACATAACCATTGTTTTCCAACAAACACAATGTTTTGCAAAGACAAAACAATTTAAAACATTGTTGTATTCGTAAATTAAGCCATAAATTTACATATTCATCTCTCTTCCAAATTAAAATCATAACTGTGTTTCACTCAAACCAACATTTCTGTTTAATGTACATTCACACGACCATGACTAAACAGCTTAACAGTCATTGTAGCATACATATTATACAAATAAAAAAGAATCTAATCAACTCGTAGTGAAGATACATAGTGATGAAATTTTCGATGTCACTTAGAACTTTATAAATGGTTTTAACAAAATTCAAACATTAAAATGAGGATAATTTTAAGTATCTCATAAATTTTAATGAGGTCTTCTATGAAAGAAAGGGCATAGAATAAAAAAACACCTTTTTATCTATGATTTTTTCCCCGTTATATTAAGTGTAAATAATATTAGAGGAAGGAAAAGGTATTTGCGCAATTCTGAGATAGTCTCAGATCCTGAAAAATTTATTAATTTATTTATAACTTATTGCTCAAGGCATTCTCTACCATTCAATCTTTGGGTGGTGACGAAATCTTGCGAGGTCTGCGCACATAGGGGACGTACTTGTGGGTAAAGAATTTATTTTTCTTAAAAAATTAATAATAAATTTACATTTCACTTACATGAGAATATATTTTGATTCTTGATACAATACACATACTATACACTATAGCACTTAATAACAAACAATTCAACAGACTGAAAACTCGCATTTTTAACATTAACTTGTCTAACATTAACATTTTGATACTAATATAATAAAATCAATTTATGTTGGTACTCAACTTATCTATAAGTGAAGACGAGAATATGAATATACCCTTGCATATTTGCTAAGAATGCGGACTCGTGGTCACAGTATAGTTAAGAAAACAGTAGTACTACTTTATTTCGCAACATTCGCATCAGTTAATATTATATTATATTTAAATGCCTGAGATATTTTCCAGGACATGTTTTGTGAGTTTACTACTTAAACAATTAAAGTATACATTATACGAAAACGTCATATACTAATACATAAGCAATATAACTAACTATATATAATATTACATAAACAAATAAATTAAATATTCTATTCGAGCACAATGGCAATTGTTAGACACTTTGTATAGAGAGTAAGAAATAAAAAATAACACAGCAGAATCTTTGTTGATGCTGAAGTACCACTAATGATGCTACGTTTTACTGTACCAAAGAAGAATTGCAACAAGTTTATTCTTAAACTAGGATCGCAGCTTCTAAGATATTTTCATCGCGAAATAGTTGTGTGTAATAATAACAGTACCTAAATGACCGAGCGTTACGCAGTATTTTATTTTGGTAAATTAAAAAAAATCCTAGCTAGATCGATTTATCACCTCTGAAACCTGCATACTAAATATCTTGAAAATCGATGTAGCTGTTTCTGAGATTGAGATCATATACTTGTATATATACAAGAATTTCTTGTTTAAAGATATTAAATTAGATTTTTTTCAAATTAAGGGCTTTACCAAATAACTACCGATAATATTACATATATTCAAACTGTGAATTCTTATTCACAATGCATTAAAATATAACACATTTAATTAAACCTAACATTAAAAAAATAATTGATTGACAGCACGAATGGCGAAGTGGTTTAAGCTGTCACTTATATGTTATCTTTTACGCTGATTGTTGTGGGTTTGATGTTCATATATATATAAAGATTGAAATCCTAATAATATTATAAATGCGAAACTTTGTAAGGATGTGTGTGTGTGTTTGTGTTTGTTACTCTTTCACGCTAAAACTCTGAACGGATTTTCATGACACTTGGCAGTAATATAGCTTAGACATTGGAATAACATAATAAATTAAAATTTATAGATATTTTTTATAATTTGGTCATAATATTAGGTCTTTACCTATGAAATTGCCGTTTTGTATGCAATAAGTAAAACTACTTATTTTTTCAAACTTTTTTATTTCTGTTATTCGAAGTAATCACCCATGCAATCGACGCATCTTTGCCAACGCATTGGCAGTTTATTGATGCCCTTCTTGTAAAAATCAGCTGGACGGGAGGCAACAAACTCTTCAAAGGCATTTTGTACTGCCTCTCGGGAATTGAATTTTTTACCCACTAAAAAGTTGTCTAAATTTTGGAAAAAGTAATAGTCGGTAGGTGCAAGGTCTGGTGAGTATGGCGGATGAGGGAGAGCTTCCAACCCCAGCTCTTGCAGCTTGGAGACTGTCTGTTGCGCAGTATGGGGTCGCGCGTTGCCGTGAAGGAGCAGTGGGGACGACGGATTGACCAAAGCTGGTTGCAGATGTGCAAGCTTCTCCATCATTCTCTCCAGTTCTACACAGTACATATCTGCATTAATGCTCATGCCGTTTTGTAAAAAGCTGTGGTGAATCACACCCGCACTAGACCACCAAACAGTGACCATCACCTTTTTAGGGGTCATTTTTGGTTTAGGGCATTGCTTTGGTGCTGAACTAGGGTCTAACCAACTTGCTGAGCGCTTTCGATTGTCGAACAGAATCCATTTTTCGTCGCACGTAACTATTCGTTTCAAAATTCCTTCATTTCTTTGCCTGTTGAGCAGCGAAAGGCAGGTCTCGACGCGTACGTTGCGCTGGCGATCGTTAAGGTCGTGGGGCACCCATCTATCAAGCTTTTTTACCTTGCCAATTTGTCGGAAACGGATCAATATTGTTTTGATGCTTACATTAAAAGCTGCCGCTAGCTCAGCTGTAGATTGAGTTTCGTCAGCTTCCACAATCGCCTTTAATTCATTATTGTTAACCAAAGTCTCCGGACGACCACGAGCTTCATTTTTCAAGTCAAAATTTCCAGAACGGAACCGGGAAAACCAATAAAGGGTTGTGCGTTCGTTTGTACAGTTCTCTCCGTAAACGTTTTTCATGTTACGTGCCGTTTGTATCGCGTTGGTGCCACGACGGAACTCATATTCCATAATTACACGAATTTTTAAAGTATCCATTATGACGAAAAATGTTCAAATGTAATGAAAATACAACGCTAATCAAGAAACAAAAGACTGAGTTTGTAAATAGAATGTCATGGTTTTAAAACAAAATTAATTTAAATTTAGAATACAGAGCCATTACAAACTTTTTTTTATTTGAAATGACCAGTACTGAAGAAACGCAATTTCATAGGTGAAGACCTATTATAACGATAAGTGTCAAGTAAGTCGAAAAAAAAAGGCCCTCTGAGAACTATCTTGGCGTGCGCTGCCCAAACCATTATAATTATTGTAGGTAGGTACTTTTTAAGTAGTTCTAAATAAAAGCCGCGACAGCGTATATCTACCTTTTATGTAAAAGTCACTATAACCTAAAAAAAAAACCATAAATAGAATTAAATTGGATATTTTTATCAAAATCTTATCAAAATTTAAATATTTGTCACGTTAAGTATTGAATGTAGATAAACTTTGTCTTTCACACAAGTAATTTGAATAAATAGTTTAAAAGTTATCACGATGAGATTGAGCTGAATGAAGCGTCATACTATTAGAAGGGTGAGGGGTCGCGGGACGGAGGGGTGGTTAATACGTTGAGTATAGATGCGAAAGTAATTAGGTCTCTTTGTTACACTTTTACGGCTATACGGCTGCACCGATTTTGATGAAATTTGCCATGGAGATTCTTAAGACTAAGAGAATTACCACGACAACCGACATACACGCAGGCGGAGCCGCGGATAAAAGCTAGTACCATAATACCGCATCTAGTGTGGTGCCACAATGCACTTTCATTTTTCCTTGGGAGAGCCACGCTTCGGCATGAATGGGCCGGCTCGACCGGAGTGATACCACGACTTCACAGAAAACCAGTGTGAAATGGCGCTTGCACTGTGTTTCACCGAGTGAGTGAGGATACCGAGGCCCACACCCCAACCCCTCCCCCCTTTCCCTCTCGTCATCCCCCAAAGGTCGGCAACGCACTTGTGACGCTTTTGGTGTTGCGGGTGTCCATGGGCGGTGGTAATGATTCGACTGCTCGTTTGCACCCTATTCAATAAAAAAAAACATTAAAAGTTCTGTTTTAATTGTGTGATACAATTAATATTGAAGTTATTAATGTACATAAATGGTAGCTAAAGGGTTGTTAATGAATGAAAGTGCTTTATACATTTTCATGAGGCGGTGACAGGAGCGGCGACCGTTAGCCGAGCGTGTATTAATCAGTTCTGACAATAAATAAATTAGATTTTTAACTCCATGCAATGGATAGTATTTTATAACACTTACGTGTTGTGGAAATATTTAGCGAATGGAATATTTTGCAATTTGTATAAGAATTATTTTGTAGTTTATAAGTGTCGTTTTATTTATAGGTTAACTAGCTGTACTGTACATATTTATATCAGAATGAACGATGCATGTACTATTATCTTACAGTAGTGTAAGATAATAGTACACGCATCGTTAAGTTCCTATTATTAAAAAATAAAAGAATTTGAGCATTTCAAGTTAATTATTTGATTTTTTATTTGGACACAGGTTAGTAGGGCAACTGAACTGGGTAAGCTGGTGACGAGGTTGCAGCAAGAGAGATCTGAAGTTGCTTTCTTTATCTTCACCAATGGAAGTACATTAAGGTAAGTGAATGAATTCTATGTGATCCCAGCTTCTGTAACTTCAAGAAGACATATTGACTTTTGATATAATCTAGGCCGGTCTGTTTGTATACTATGCAGAACACAACTGATGTTAATCAATAAGATGATACATATAACCGAGCTAATCCTACTTCCTACTAATATTGTAAATGTCGCCGCCGCCCATGGACACCCGCAACACCAGAGCCGTCACAAGTGCGTTGCCGGCCTTTGGGAGATAGTGAGGGGGATGGGGGAAGGGGATGGGTATGGGCTTCTGGTATCCTCACTCACTCGGTAAAACAGGCCGTCGCCAACGCCGAGGCCGTGGTATCACTCCGGTCGAGCCGGCCCATTCATGCCGAAGCGTGGCTCTCCAACGGTTAAATGTTCTATATATCAAACTCTTATATATTTATTTAATTCATATCTTAACGAATCTTTATCTTTATATATTAATACTTATTTATTTTTTATTCAGATCAAATCTATCGCAGCGGTTCACGGGAACTAACATCGCTATAGCCCAGATGGGATCCCTTCCTAGGCTGATGTTCAAAGACAGATCCAAAATTGTGGATGGAGACTCTTTTGAAGCTGAACTTCAAGAGTTAAGGTAAGATTATCTATTAAAACTGTAATATCTTTAGGTAGAATACTCCATTTGCCAGTCTGTCTTCAACCTTCTGGATAGAGGTAGGGCTTCTAATGTCAAAATAGACAGAGTCATTATTTTTATAAGCATAGTGCATAAACATTGCATGTAAAATATCGATAAAATACACTCTTTTGCAAAAAAAACGGGCACTTAAGCAAAGAACTATTTTATAGTTACTATTAGTTTGTTTGACAATTTTAGGTATTATTATCCTCAGAATTTCATAAATTAATTAGAAAGGAATAGGTATAATCAGTTTTATCATAACATTTTGATTAAATTATTGAGAAATAATGTTTAAGCTCAAAACACTATTATTGTACCTGCTCGCTAAATAAAAATGAAACGCGTTAATTTCTTTATTTTTCTTGAATACATTAAAAGCAGATAAAAGTTTAGTATTGAGTGTGACCCCCTCTTGCTGAAATCACGGCTTGCATTCGTCTGGGCATGCTAGCGAGTATATCTTTTATGGTTTCTTGGGGAATACGTTCCCACTCCGCGGTAATCACATTCTTTAGCTCTCTGATGGTCTGCGGAGCCGGCTGCACTGATCTCACTCGTCGCTTCAGAACGTCGCAGACATGCTCTATGGGATTGAGATCCGGACTTCTAGCTGGCCAGTCCAAACGACAAATTCCGACTTCTAGCATATACGCTTCCACATCGCCAGACCGGTGGGCGCGAGCGTTGTCGTCCATAAAAAATGAGTTTTAGCCAAGAGCGGTTAAAGCGGGTTGTGCATAAGGAATTAGAACTTCCGTTATGTATCGGTGTCCAGTCAGTGTACCGTTTTCGATGAAGACTAACTCCGTACGATCCATGGAATTTATTCCTGCCCAAAACATAACAGAGCCAGAGCATAACATAAGGTGTGATTTCTTCAAAACATGCCTCTGCAAAGCGTTCTCCTCGTCTACGTAGCACTCGCCGACGTCGGTCTTCACCATGCAGAGATATCCTGGCTTCATCGGAGAACAATATCCTATCCCAGTCTTCATGAGTCCATGACACACAATTTCGAGCGAAGCTAAGCCTGGCAACTCGATGTCCACGGAGAAATTTAGGGCCGCGTGCCGGGCGATCACTGTGTATATTAGCAGCGAGAAGCCTCCTCCTGACCGTCCATAGACTAATTTGCACATTTCTTACTTCTTCGAGGCTGTTCTTGAGGTCCACATAAGAAGATTTGCGATTTCTCAATGCTTGACTAACTAGAAAACGATCATCACGTGGTTCGGTACATGTCTTTCTGCCAGAACCAGGCCTTCTCTTGACGGAACCGGTCTCTTGATAGCGCTGCCAGGTCCTTTGAACTGTCGACCCACTCACATTTAGCCTCTGAGCCACGAAGCATTGGCTGCAACCTTCTTCAGGCAGCGCAATAATTTTGCTCGCTTTTATCACTTTATCTACCATTTTCGAGATTGCTAAACAGCAATAACAATACTTTTAAATGTCAAGGACATCAGATAATTTAATAAAAATTGACAAAAAGTTAATTAGAGTCGATATTAACTATAGGGAATTCGCGCCACAAAATGTAGTTAAAAGTTGTTTTCTTTGAAAACCAGGCTCAGTCAAAAATTTGAATTTGGAATGTACTCTTAAAAACATTATGGCACTTTTATAACTGGCCAGCAACATGTTCAAATGATTAAAACCTTTTTGGTATTTTATTTTTTTCAGCCAGGAAGAAAATCGAAACCGCCCGTTTTTTTTGCATCATTTGCATTGCATTTGTAGAATAATTTCAGTCATGTTCGGCCGAATTCAACGACATTCAAATTGAATACAGAAGAAGAGAGAAATAAAGAGAAGAAAGGGCATAGGCCGCGTTAGCCTAGTATTTGTTTTGACTGCCTCTGTGGCGCAGTGGTAGCGTATGCGAATCGAATACGACCTCAAGTCTCGGGTTCGATTCCCGGTACGATCCAAATGTTTGTATGATCTGCAAATATTTGTTTGGAGTTGGGGTGTTTTCTATGTATAATATGTATGTATTTACAAAAAAAAGTATATATGTACTTAAATTAGTTGTCTATTACTCATAAAACAAGCTCAGTTTAGCTTGGGACTAGATGGCATTGTGTGTTAGATGTCCAAAATATTTACTTCATTTTTATTTATAACAATATAGCCACAACATTACAAAATATGATAAAGAAAAAAATTTCATAGGCAATTACTTATGAACAGAAACATTTTAATTCTGCGATTATCATTCGATGTTAGTGTGTTTGTGTATACTTAGATATAAAAGAGCTGAATAATATTTCATAAAATTTAAATCATTTATGTATGTATTAAGAAATATATGTAAATGATACGAAGCTATAGACATGCCTCTACTACATAAATAAAAATAAATAAAAAAGCCTTTAATTTCTTGCCATAGTACAAATTGACAATTTACCACATGCAAAATCTATTCTACCTATATGTCTAATACCTATTTTACTTATTTAATAAAATTTAAGTTTTATGGAATTTTAATTATTCATTATATCCAAGCAAAATTTAATAAATGTAATCGTCATTTTTTTTTTTTTTTTGTTAACTTTTAGCATAAATATACAATTGATAGCAAGAACCCCTCTTAACGGAGGGTAAAGGCCTCCTCCAGTGATGACCAGTGTTCTCTGTCCTTTGCCACTCGCATCCAGTGTCTACCTGCTAGTTTAATAACGTCGTCTGCCCAACGTGCATTCGGTCTGCCCCTTTTTCTTTGGCCCAATGGTCCTATCCATGATGATGTCTTTATAGTCCAGCGATTGTCAGTTAATCTGGCTACATGTCCAGCCCATCGCCATTTCAACTTCTGTGAGTGATTGAGAGCATCGATGACTTTAGTTTTCTGTCTTATGACAGTATGGCGGATTTTTTCGACTTTCTTAATTTTTAAAATGCTTCTTTCCATGCTTCTTTGAGTTGTTAAAATCTTATTTTTTATTTTCCTAGTAAATTTCCAGGTTTGGCAGCCGTATGTTAGTGAGGGGAGTAGACAAGTATTCATGACTCTACTTTTCAACCTTATAGATATGTCGCTTTTTAAAATCTCTTTGAGGCTCCAGAACTTTTTCCAAGCTATATTGACTCTCCTCTCTACCTCGAGTTCGTTATTTTGTTGGTTAAATGAAATTTGCTTCCCCAGGTAAACGTATGTATCTACATAACTTAAAGGTGAGTTGTTGAGGTATATAGGTATTTTAGTATGGTTCGTCATGACATTGGTTTTACTTAAGTTGATTTCCAAGCCTACTTTGCGACTTTCTTCATTTAAAGAGTTTATCATCAGTTGCAATTGGTTAGTACTTTCTGATAGCAAAACTATATCATCTGCAAATCTGAGGTGACTCAGGTAACTTCCGTTAATATTTATGCCGATTTTCTTCCAGTTTAGTCGACGGAAAACGGACTCCAGCACCGTTATGAAGATTGTCGGTGAGACTGGATCTCCTTGTCTTACACCTCTTTTAATTTGTATGAGTGGCCCAGTGGTCTCTAACTTGACTCTGCTAGTGCTGTTGTCGTAGATGTTTTTCAGGATTTGTACGTAATCCAATGATACCTCTTGAGAGAGTAGAGCTTCCCAAATCGATGAGTGGAGTAGAGTATCGAAGGCTTTTTGATAGTCAATAAAAACAGCATAAAGTGGCCTGTTGAACTCTTGGAATTTTTCTATTATCATCTCAAGCGAGTGTATATGGTCAATCGTAGAGAAACCTCGTCTGAAGCCCGCCTGTTCTATGGGTTGAAATTTTTCTGTGGTTTCTTTTATTTTTTTCTCTATTATAGAAGAAAAAAAATTATAAATTGAAGGTAGCAGGCTTATCGGTCTATAATTACTAATATTGTTTGGGTCTCCTTTTTTGTAGAGCAGAATTATTTCCGACTCTGACCATTGACGTGGAGTATTTCTGCAGTTCAGTATCGTGTTGAACAGTCGGGTTAGAGGCTTAACTAGAGACATGAATCCTGCTTTAATAGCTTCGTTGGTGATCCCGTCGAGGCCTGGGCTTTTATCTGTTTTTAGCGCTTTAATTCCTTTAGCCACTTCGTCTTCATTAATAATAGCTTTCGTTCCTTCTGTGTTACTCGGTAATTTATATGGTGGTTGATCTGGGCAGCTGTAAAGATTTTTGTAAAAATCTGTTGCAATTTCGAGTATTTCTGTTCTTTTTTGTGTGTTGTTAGTTTTACCTTTCAACTCTTCAATCCAAGTTTTATGTGTTCTCAATTCTTTGTAGGCTTTCTTGGCGCTTCCTGTGGTATGAAGACAATTCTCAATTGTTTGTGTACGGTGTGCCTTATAGTCCTGGTTGATTCGTTTACTTATAAGCTTATAAAGTGCTTTTAGTTCATTTTTCATGTCTCTTGATTTTGGTTTTATCTTGTGTATTTCTTGTCTTCTGCTGATTAGTGCCTTTGTATTTGCTGATATTATTCGGTTTTTCTTTTTGTTTGTCTTACATGTTAGCTCATGTGCTTTTTTCAGGCTGTTATCTATTGCCATTGTTATTTTGTCGTAGTAGTTCTGAACAGTGTCCTTGTCATTCCAGTAATTGAGCTGATTTGTTAAGTAACTGTTCAGCGATTCAGTGTAGGCTTGCACTTCTTCTTCATTCTTCAACTGGGATCTCAGGCACTGACCAAACTTGCTTCGATTTTTTGACGTTACATATATTTTAAGCTTTGCCCTAACAGGCCTGTGGTCCGAAGGGTAAGTGATGTTTAACACCTGCATATTGTCTATGTTACTCGGGAGGTTTGTTAGAATATAGTCTAATTCGTTTCTTGTATTACCGTCTGGTGATTTCCAAGTCCATCTCTGTTTATTGTTTTTTTTGAAAAATGTGTTCAAAATCACTAGATTGTTCTCGTACGCGAAATCGACGAGTCTTTCCCCTCTGCAGTTTCTATTTCCATAGCCATAGTTTCCAGTGATGGTTTCGTTTGGTATTGGTTGACCAATTTTGGCGTTGAAATCGCCCATGACTATTATTTTATTTCCTGAGAGTTTTATGGCTTTATCGACAGTGGTGTAGAAAAGCTCTAGATCTTCTTCCTTCGATGCCTCTGTTGGGGCGTAAGCTTGAATGATGCTCAAGTCTAAATTGTTGATATTCATCCTTAACAGCGCCACTCTCTCTGACAGCCCGTTGAAACTTTTTATATATTTTTTCAGGTGTTTTTTGATAATAAAGCCTACTCCATATAATCCTGGAGTTTCCCCGATGTAGAAAAAAAGGAATTCGTCATGTTCCTCTATTTTGTTACCGAGTTTTCTAACCTCTGAGAGACCAATAATGTCGTACTTTACGTTTTTTAAAGATTCTATTATTTCTAGTAGACGTGAATAAGTCGATAAGGTTCTAACGTTGTAAGTTGCTATGTACAGGATATTGTGACAACTTTTTTTTGTTGTGTTTGAGAAGACTTCTAGTGCTTCCTCTGGAGGGTTATGGTCGTGAACTTCCACGGGGACCAGCCGACTTGGAAGATTTGATTTCTTGTTTGTTTTAGTTTTTAATACGTTTTCCGTGAGAGAGGGCGATAATTGCTATTGTTTGTTACTTTTCTTTGTTTGATCATTTGGTACATTGTTTTGGTTGTTAGTGGTTTGGTTACTGGTTGTTAGAAAGCTGAGCATACTCGGCTTAATAACTCTCTCCGACAGACTCGACGATCTTTCTAACCCTATTTGAGTTTTATTCTTTTTATGAGCTTGTGCCTTTAGTTCCAGTTGCGTAAGATCATTGTGGTTTGGTGATATTGGAAGTGTTCTTTTCTTGTTGACCGATGGATCTGTATTTTTGTGGTGTATTACCAGTTTATCGTACTTAATCGTGGCGAAGTTTCCCTTACTTTTTTCAGTTTTTACCCGCTCTTGCAGTTCTCTTCTTTTTTCTAGAATATGTTGTGGAAAGTCTTCTTTCATATAGTAAGTGGTATCTTTTAATACTCTTCTCTGTTTAAATATTTCTATTTTCTTGCCCAATGAAGTAAACGTTACGGTAATTGGTCGGGGTTTTTCTCCTTTCTTCCCAATTCTCCTCGTTTCTTGTATGTCTCTAAGTTCTACCTCTACAGTGAAGTATTGATTTATGAAACTTAAAGCGATTTTTTCTAAATTTGCATACGATGTTTCAGTTTCTGTTAAACCAAAAATTACAACGTTCCTCTGTCTCGATTGTTTTTCTAGAAAGTGTAATCTTTTTTCTTGGTTTTCCAGCTTCTCTTTAAGGTTTTCATATTTTTCATCTATAGCTTTGAGCTTCTCCTCCAAGATGTAGTTAATATTTTGTGTAACTTGATCCGTAACCTTATCAGCAGATTGTACGATTGTGGCTTTCTGTTCGTTCAGCTCATTTTGAATATTCCTGAGCATATTCATAACTTCCTCCATGTCTATAGATTATTTTTTACTGTGATGTACTTTTGTTTATTTTTGGTTTTGTTTTGCTACTTGTGCTGCCCTCTATTGGTAGCACGACTAGGTTTAAGAGAACGGGCTATTGTTTGTTGCGTGATAGTCTTAGTAGTTTTGATTTATTTCCCTAGATGGCGCTGTTTATTGGTAAAATTTCAAAATCATTCAATGACTTTGTTATTTATGAGATTTACACTTATATGATGTAAAATATCGTTAATGTCCTTCGCTTAATTGATTTTAGACCGATGTAAACAATTATGTAGAAAATGTCACTTATAGTTCACTTATGCAGTCTTTTTCACAACACAGTTTCGCATGTGATAATTTTGTAGTCACTAGCTTTTGCACCTTATCCGCAATATATTTCGATAGCCGCTTGTTTACGATTCCACTTCGCTTGTATTTAGTATTAAATATCCCTTGGCTTAATTTTTAATTTACACTTAATACGGAGTGATGTTTATCGTCATACCCTCTCTCACTTTTGTTTTCGTGTGTTAGATGTCCAAAATATTTACTTCATTTTTATTTATAACAATATAGCCACAACATTACAAAATATGATAAAGAAAAAAATTTCATAGGCAATTACTTATGAACAGAAACATTTTAATTCTGCGATTATCATTCGATGTTAGTGTGTTTGTGTATACTTAGATATAAAAGAGCTGAATAATATTTCATAAAATTTAAATCATTTATGTATGTATTAAGAAATATATGTAAATGATACGAAGCTATAGACATGCCTCTACTACATAAGTTGGACTAAAATTATAGTCGACAAATGAAACACAATCGTGAGAACCTCCTGCTTTTTTAAAGTCGGTTAAAAACGTGGTCGTATAATGTGGAAAAACGTAAATGTATGTAAGTATATGTATATAGTAGGTATTTTTAATTATATACTTGTTATAAGAAGCTCACTCATGGTTAGATTACGATGAGTTAGATTTGAGTGTCTTTTTTGTGCTACATTTTAAGGTTGTAAGTATTACCTATAAGTGAATTAGTAACAAAATGTGCGTTTAGCAAGACTCAACTCTCGCGGTTAAATAACTGACACATACGATATGTATTCCATTTATAATGTTGCAACGGGAGCAAGGTCTTAGTACTTAACTTTACATCGTAAGAACAATATATAAAAGTACTGAAACGGAGAAACATTATTTCAACCTGTAGACAATTTATGTCTGTAAATAAGAATATCTTATATAGCTGACCCACGCAACCTCGTTTGCGTCTTATATTGCACGTAGTGTTAAAAATATCCCCCGTTTTTGAAACATTCTTCATTAATGCTCCGCTCCTATTAGTAGTAGCGTGATGATATTTAGCCTATAGCCTTCCTTTATAAATGGACTATTCAACACTGAAAGAATTTTTCAAATCAGTCCAGCGGTTCCTGAGATAAGCGCGTTCAAACAAACAAACCAACTCTTTAGCTTTATTATTAGTATAGATTATAATATTATCAAGAGGTAAAGTTTGTGCGTTTGTAAGGTTTTTTTTATTGTATAGGGGGGCAAACGAGCTGACGGTTATGCGGCCTGATGGTAATCGCTTACCATCAGGCGATACGTATGCTCGTTTGCACCCTATTCAATAAAAAAAAAATAGATAAATTTTTAATATTTTTCGATTTCAAAAGACACAAAAATGATAATATCCATTCTTGAAAATGTTCTGTCAAGAAACTTAACCATCAAATAATTTCCCTATTTGACAGATGATCTTACCTATAATTTACTTTGCACTTTAACTACCAGTTATGCTTATTTGAAGATTGTGAAACGCGAACGATGATTTTATTTGTCAGTTAAGTGGCAAGTAGCTTATTCAGAACTTTACTTGGACATTGTGAAACAGACCCTTAGTATCAGGTCGGGTAATAGAACCAAGAAAAACTAATGAAAAGCTACGACAAAGTGATAACTTAAAAGTAATTCCTCTCCCCTCAAATTGTATTTATTTGCTCGGAGGGTCACAGTTTTACAGAGTCATTGCCTTAAACCTTAATAGAATTTATTTGTTAATACCTAATAAAGAAAGGCGATTGGTTTCTCCGACATTTGCTTTAAATTGCCTTACTGCAGGTAAACGGAACGATCTGTATTGCTTCCCGATCACAATCTAACCGAGATTAATCGTACAACGTTCCATTTTATTAACATTTAATGAAAACAACAGAATACGATTCCCTGACGGCCATTTTAAATCGGTGCAGTTTCTTTATTTGATTTCATTTTGATTCTGAACCATTTTACAACTTTATTTGATACATTTTATGATGTAAGAGAAAAACGAGCTCATGAATCACCTAACGTTAAGCGACTTAAACAGCTTCTTCGGTAATTCGTAAACAGGATTTCTATCTATATTTTAAACATATACCTACATGTATACTTACGGGACGCACATGCGGTGTGTGTGGCATTATAAAGATATGATATATACCTACATGGGCGTACCCAGGGTAGGGCAGGGGAGGGCAGCTGCCCCCCCCTAGATGTTGACGGTCCTACTTTCTTATTCTCTCGATTATATATAAAGCACACTGAGACGCGTAAAAACGTGTCTAAGATCGACTATGGACAAAAACAGGTTTATTTTTTGTGTTGTTGTAAGATCGGCAATCGTCATCAGTCCTAGGGCTATGCGATGTTCGAGCGCAGTGACGATCAGAGCGTGCTCTCTAGCCAGGAGAACTACTCATCATACTCGTAGTCCTAAGATAGTAAATCTTCTGAGTCGTTTTATGTAGTTTTTATGGTCAGCTGACATGCCCATTCATTTAGAATGTATTTTTAGTCACAACAAATAATTATCGGAGGCATGTCGTACTTTCCGACTCACTTTTTTCACTGAGAGCTGTTGATGCAGTTCCGCATTGGTAACAAACCACGATACATTTACTATCGACCTTAGGATATTGTTCTGAGCTCTCTGTATGACGTTTATATTGGAGTCTTTTGCGTATTCTATAATGATTGAGATTAGCTATTCTATAATGAAATAATTTATTTAAAAAAATGCCTTTTTCATATCCTTTTATTTGACGAGGAGCTTTTAAAAAATTCCGATTTGCCCCCCCCTGGCCCAGAACCTGGGTACGCCCATGTATACCTATACACCTATTTACTTTCTCACAAACAACCGCTTTCGTATTCGTCCGATTTCGGAGCAGCTCGTCTCGATCCGTGCGAGCTTCGTACAGTCGTACCATATACATACACGTTAAGCGAACGCTCGGCCGAGCTACATGGTAGGTGGAGTGGTGGGTGTTAGGTTTTATTTCCATTACGGAATTTCTTGATCCAGTCGCCGCGCTCAAAGCCCGCTATAAAAGCTATTCAATAGCTTAAAAACACAATATTTTATTTACAAACTGCACGTAAGAATAATCTGAACTTGATACAAAAGTATTACACAACATCATTTCAGCCCGATTTCATCATCAGCAAATACCGCCTATTACATTATTAGTTGTTTTTTGTTTAAATTCATTAGTGTGTCTTTATTCTCTGGCCTGTCAGTTTTGTAGTTTCTCAATTATCGCAATAAAAAACAAAACTATGTCTCTCCTCAACAATAAAAGTATTTCAATCCCAAATTTCATTAAAATCGATGCTGGATGTAGTCGTAAAAGCGTAATACAGACACAAAGAGCTAATTTCGATTTTTTAATATTGGTATGAATCATATGTTTTCTAGTAATTTAGTGCAAAAAAGAGTACCTATCTATTTTGAAAACTTTTGCTTAACGTACGATAAAGGTAACCTCCGAGCCCTGACTCCTAAACAAAACTAATTTTATACGGTTTTGTTCAGTATTCGCTAGAACCAATACCATAGAACTAATTCCCGAATAACGGGGAGCCCCACTGAGTATAGTGTAGTAGTACAAACGGTGGGAATTCGCTCTTTTCATAAAGGTTTTCATGTCGTATCACTTTAGAAATATTGCATTCCAAACGACAATTTGTTTAATATACTGTTTGTTCTGTAAAGTTTAGCTTGTTATAAAAAATTCAAGCTTTCTTCATAAAACTGAGTTGGTATCAACACTTTGTTCTTTTATTTTTTTGAATAGGGGGCAAACGAACAGACGTCTCACCTGATGGTAAGCGATTACCGCCGCCCATGGACACCCGCAACACCAGAGGCGTCACAAGTGCGTTGCCGACCTTTGGGAGATGGGGAGAGGGATGGGAGAGGGGTTGGGATATGGGCCTCCGGATCTCTGGAATGTTTATTTTATTACTAAGTATAAAAGGAATATTAAATAAAGGATTGTTTATTGTTATCTGTTTGTGGCTTCGTCGATTCCATGTCATTTGTTCCAGCTTTACTTATTTTTACTGGTTTATATATATTATGATATGTAGCTAATTTATTTTCATTTTTTAATAAATTATGGACTAATCATCGTTATCTGTAATAGACCTGTCAATGATTGAGATTTATTAAATCCTTATTAAAACCATCAGTATTACCCTGCTTTTAAGTTTAGGGGTACTTGAATCTCTCATCCCAGGTTGCCATTCTAGGCTATACCTGATTCCCAGGCGACTGATTCCCGAAACGGTATGTCGTTTTTAGTCGATTTGAGTCTGATAGAACTATAACCACTTGTGGGTGTGGCGAGGACATTCCCGCACAAAGAAATGGAACTCCAAGATTACATTAGACATTTGATTCTTCACTTTCAGTAGTATGTGGGTAATCGGTTATAAAAAATGAAAAGATAAGATAACCTACTTTTATCATTGCTCCTTACATCTTAAATAGACGTGATATTTTTTTTACACTATAACTGACACATTTCTAGATATAAGCGAATGAAATGTACCCAAGTGAAGATAACCGAAACCCTAGATTTCTTCCAGTAAATATGGACGGAAGAAAACTAATTGAGATAAGTTTTATTACTTTGCCAATCAACAAACACAGAGAAACTTCATAAGTCAAATCCTGTTATTGCGAAGTTGTTACAGCTTTCACTTATTATTGGTAAAATTCGAATCTATACAACAAAACAACATACCAATCTGTCATGTAGAAAATTAGCAACTGTTACTTTTAATTTGTTTGTACTGAAATTGATTAGATTGCATTTTATACTAGCTGACCCACGCAACCTGGTTTGCGTCTACTGCCCGTATCTTGAAAATTTTCTCCCGTTTTTGAAACATTCTTTATTGGTGCTCCGCTCCGATTAGTATTAGCGTAATTGTATATAACCTATAGCCTTCCTCGATATATGGACTATCCAACACTGAAAGAATTTTTCAAATCGGACCAGCGGTTCCTGAGATTAACGCGTTCAAACAAACAAACTCTTCAGCTTTATAATAGGTAGGTAACGCCATAGAAGTATTTAGTGATGGGATGTACTGCTACGATGGATAGTCGATATTTTTCATAATAAAAAACGGTCATTTTTTATTGTTAAAATTGGTCTATAATTATAATAGGTCTTTACCTATGAAATTGCGTTTCTTCAGTACTGGTCATTTCAAATAAAAAAAAGTTTGTAATGGCTCTGTATTCTAAATTCAAATTAATTTTGTTTTAAAACCATGACATTCTATTTACAAACTGTCTTTTGTTTTTTGATTAGCGTTGTATTTTCATGACATTTGAACATTTTTCGTAACATCAAAAACGTTTACGGAGAGAACTGTACAAACGAACGCACAACCCTTTATTGGTTTTCCCGGTTCCGTTCTGGAAATTTTGACTTGAAAAATTAAGCTCGTGGTCGTCCGGAGACTTTGGTTAAATTGAATTAAAGGCGATTGTGGAAGCTGACGAAACTCAATCTACAGCTGAGCTAGCAGCAGCTTTTAATATAAGCATCAAAACAATATTGATCCATTTACGACAAATTGGCAAGGTAAAAAAGCTTGATAGATGGGTGCCCCACGACCTTAACGATCGCCAACGCAACGTACGCGTCGAGACCTGCCTTTCGCTGCTCAACAGGCAAAGAAATGAAGGAATTTTGAAACAAATAGTTACGTGCGACGAAAAATGGATTCTGTTCGACAATCGAAAGCGCTCAGCAAGTTGGTTAGACCCTGGTTCAGCACCAAAGCAATGCCCTAAACCAAAAATGACCCCTAAAAAGGCGATGGTCACTGTTTGGTGGTCTAGTGCGGGTGTGATTCACCACAGCTTTTTACAAAACGGCATGAGCATTAATGCAGATGTGTACTGTGAAGAACTGGAGAGAATGATGGAGAAGCTTGCACATCTGCAACCAGCTTTGGTCAATCGGTCGTCCCCACTGCTCCTTCACGACAACGCGCGACCCCATACTGCGCAACAGACAGTCTCCAAGCTACAAGAGCTGGGGTTGGAAGCTCTCCCTCATCCGCCATACTCACCAGACCTTGCACCTACCGACTATTACTTTTTCCAAAATTTAGACAACTTTTTAGTGGGTAAAAAATTCAATTCCCGAGAGGCAGTACAAAATGCCTTTGAAGAATTTGTTGCCTCCCGTCCAGCTGATTTTTACAAGGCATCAATAAACTGCCAATGCGTTGGCAAAGATGCGTCGATTGCATGGGTGATTACTTCGAATAACAGAAATAAAAAAGTTTTAAAAAATAAGTACTTTCACTTATTGCATACAAAACGGCAATTTCATAGGTAAAGACCTAATAATATTAATATAGATTATATTTCAACTATACCTTTAAATATACTCGTACCTTAAACATATGTATAAATATTCTAAAGGCTAGAATCGCTGTACTACACAAAGTGATGATATGGAGCTAATTTCCATTGTTGCTTCACTAAGCAATGCAAAAACCAAAATCATCTTTTATAGCCAATCTTTAGAACATTGTTTGACTTAACAAAACAGTAACTTAGTTTGGTTTCTGGTGTTGCTTGGAAAAATTTTAGAATATTTAGAACAGAATTAGCACCAATGCGTAATTTAAAATCTGGTCTTGGTTGCCGCGACACAAGCCTCGAGCTAAGTGCGGAAAGCGTCGATAAGTTCAAACCTGTAATTTGTTTATGTACTTAAAAATAAATAAAAAGGATATTATTATTATTTTTGTAAAAGACTAGGTACTCCTGCAATAGTAATATGCCCTCTGTCGCGGAGGACTTTACAACCAAACACATAACAGACATACAACTCGAAGTATTGTTCCATGTTAATTTCAACAGGCAATAAATAAAATAAGTAAATATTCCCTACATCTAATGGGCACTAAACATCTGATATAAATACAAATATACACTTTTTTTATACAATGTCATTAATTGATTACAGCATTTCAAAAAATACAGGTATCTCGAAAAGTATCTCAAAAGATTAGATGCCATCGATTTCGCAATAATTTTCATTGATAATAAAATCAGTTTCTTTTGGTTGCTGAGTGATGTTATGTAGCCTTTAAATTGTATCCAACATGGTTAAATCAAACAAAAGAATGAACTCTTTAACCTTATAATAAAAAAAAATGCCAAATGAAACATACAGTAGGTAATTGTTGTACCCAGTGGCCCCACACTAGGCAAGCCTGTCCTGTGGGTGCCTGTAACGGTTACCATTATGGTTACATAGATGCTCGGTCGACATCAAAATTTATGATTAAAAAAATTTAAAAGAAATAGAAGGTTTTAACTTGACTAATTTGGGGTAAATTTTACAATTTGTTGTTTTTGTGGGTAAAGAATTTATCTTTTCTCAAAAAGAAATTTACATTTCACTTACATGAGAATATGTTTTGGTTCTTGAAACATTATACATACTATACACCACAGCACTCAATAACAACAATTCAACGGGCTAAAATCTCACAATTTTAACAATCTGACATTAACATTATGATACTAACAGAATAAAATAAACTTATGTGGGTTCTCAACTTATCTACATAGTCGCGTCAATGAAGCCTTTGCTTCGGAAGTCCTCAAGAACAGCTCCGATTTTGATAATTTTTTTTTATTAATTTTGTTTTTTTATATTATTTAAAATCAAAAACCTCTTAGAGCGGGGACGGAACTATTTATATTGTTTAAACAATATCAACGACATTTATATAAAAAAATCAGTTTGTTCTCTATTTTTTTGTTAAAGAATCTCCATATAATAATCTTATTGTAACAAATAGTTGTTACAAAAAAGTTTTGAACAATAATTTAATATTAAAATAAAAAAAAAAAAATTTTTGTGTTACCTGCATACGCTACAAATATTTCTTTTTGCTCACAGTGAATTATTATCAGTTTATCATTATTATTATTGCCAAACGGATGTTAGTGATGTTACTAAATTTTTCTATATTATTGATGGTGGTATGCTACTTCATAGATTAAAATGGGAAAAAAATAAAAAAATTGCAGATATTTGTCAACAGTATATTAGATATTTACGTAATAATTATGGCACTAATGTTAAAGTTGTATTTGATGGATATAGTAATGTTGGAACTAAAGCGTCTGAGAGAAATCGTAGATATGTCGGCAATACTTCCATTGATTATTTATTTGAAGAAGACATGCCTTTAAACACAACGTAAGCATTCACTGGATGTGATACTACATCCGCTTTCTATAACAAAGGAAAAAATAGTTTTATTAAAGTTTTTGATGATAATCAAAAATTACATGCAGCAGCTGAAAATTGTATGGTTGAAGAGCAGAATGAAGAAGTACTTTTTAAAGATGGTATTGATTGTATTCTAACAATGTATGGTGCTAAAACTGCCAAATGCTTGAATGAACTGCGATATAAACGTTTCATAGCATTAGCTTCAAAAAATAAAAGCGTACAACTTAATTCCTTACCGCCGACAGAAGATGCAGCAAAACAACATATTAAAAGAGTCTACTTACAAGTTTAGCAATGGAAAAATAATTCATCGATACCACCTGAAGAATGGGGTTGGCGAAAAGAGAATTATTTAAAACCAATCAAAATGACATAACCAGCAGCACCTGACAACGTTTTAAAATTTATATTTTGCTCTTGCAAAACAGGATGCGGTTCAGCGTGTGGCTGCAGAAAAAGTGGTCTTCATTGCTCACCAGTCTGCATAGTTTGCAGTGGAAATGACTGCAGTAACCACCCACCACTTGAAGAAGATGAAGAAGTCTCCGAAACGCGAAATGAGAATGAAAATTACATGTACTTTTTTGTATATAAAAAATAATGAATTCTCTATGGTCAATAAAAAAATTATATTTTGCTCCACAAATTAATTCCATGTCATTACTACACAGAACAAACTAATAGGTAATTGTTTATAACATTCATTAATATACTTTCTTATAAATTTGTAAAACGGTGTACAAATAAAGAGTTTTTTTTTATTGAATTGTGGGCAAATGTGCAGACGTATCATCTGATGGTAAGCGATTACCGCCGCCCATGGACACCCGCAACACCAAAGGCGTCACAAGGGCGTTGCCGACCTTTGGGGGATGGGAAAGGGGATGGGGGAGGGGTTGGGGTATGGGCCTCCGGTATCCTCACTCACTCGGTGAAACACAGCGCAAACGCTATTTCACACTGATTTTCTGTGAGGCCGTGGTATCACTCCGGTCGAGCCGACCCATTCATGCCGAAGCATAGCTCTCCCACGGTTTTCTATTCTATTCTATTCTATTAAGTTTTAACTGGATATTGTATAGTAGAAATTTTTTTGTGCATAAATATCACAGATATTGTTTAAACAAGATAAATAGTTCCGTCCCCACTCCAAGAGGTTTCTGATTTAAAAGAATATAAAAAAACAAAATTAATAAAAAAAAAAAAATCAAAATCGGAGCTGTTCTTGAGGACTTCCGAAGATTGCCTGTTTTATTTATTGACTCCACTAACAAGTGAATACGAAAATACAAATATACCCTCGCATAGTTGGTAAGAATGCGGATTCGTGGTCACAGTATAGTTTACACAACAGTAGTACA
Source organism: Spilarctia lutea (assembly GCA_916048165.1). Taxonomy (NCBI): domain Eukaryota; kingdom Metazoa; phylum Arthropoda; class Insecta; order Lepidoptera; family Erebidae; genus Spilarctia; species Spilarctia lutea. The sequence goes on from OU696480.1 coordinate 3,792,987, forward strand.
ACTTTATTTCGCAACATCGTATCAGTTCATATTATATTTTAGTATAGATTATTCAATGACGTCATTATAAACCTTCAATGATACTAGATAGAGAGAGTAATGTGGAAAAATACAAGTAATTTAACAGAAAGCGTGCATATTGCATTTACTATATTTTCCATGGTGTCCTAATGGTGGTAATACACTATAATGGACTTGACGGCACTCCTTCACACAGTAATGGTGTTTGTGTGGCTCGTTAAACCCCCATGACCCAATCACTCTTTTATATACTTAATTAAATTAATGTATTTCCGTATAACAAGCTTCTAATTGATTGGATATGATTAGATCTACTTTTACTTAACTGAAACTAACATTTTACTTAACAACTTTAAAATATCAATGTCTTTAATGTACCTAAACTATAAAATCATCGTCATGAACATATCGCAGTCCACTGTCGTGCATATGATTTCATTGGAAGGAGGTTTTGACGTACTATACCACCTCGGGCCGGTCAGGTGGGTTGGTATAGGAGTTATTTGAAGTTTTCCTTCTCTTTGCAGTAATGCTGTCATTAGTAGCTCCCTTATTTACGTCTTACGACACCCATTGGATAAATCGCTAATGACGCTCCGTTTTTCTAACCCGACAACACACGCAGAAATTGTACGCCACTTGGTTCGTTCCTCGGCTTAATGATAAAACTATTGATTCATGAAATTATAAATGAAGTACATAAACCGGATTAAACCTTTTTTTAATATTTGGGTGTGGAATTTTGTCATTTTGAATTAGACAAAATGGGAAGTATAGTTAAATCTATGTTCGTCACTATTATAGTAATAGAGATATATAATAACCACTGATTAAAAGCAAGAGTATCAAGGACTTAGGAAAAGGAATTCATCATCACCAGGCTTTCCAACTTGGTTTTTTAAACTTCAAATTATGAAAGCCGTCTGAAAGCACACTTATGTTGTTTATTTACCTTAAGTCTTATTATTGAAATTACATACTCATCACGGGCTCTACACAGAAGGGGGCCGTCTATAAGTCGTAGGTAGGGTAGTAGTGTCAGTCGGGAGTAGTCGGGGTTTCAGAGATTTCCTTTCTAGAATGTGCCGGTTTCAGCAGCTACTAGTAATAAAGACGACGTGTCGGTCGGTGTGTTTTGTGATCGGTTCGAGTCCAACATTCAAGGGATTTCCACACAGAAAAAAAAGATGCGGGCATGATAAAAATATTATATAAAAACGTGAAACTAAACGTTTTGTTGAGAAGTTTCAATATCCTCATACTATTTAGTACAACCAACAACCAAGAGATGGCGTTGATACAGCGGACTTTTAGCTTTCAAGAAATTAGTAATATGTAAATAAATTAAAATAAAAAACTGTCTAAACAAGCTTGTTGAAGTTGGAATGATCTAAAAAGAATAAAAGAAAATATTCCTTCAAAACCTTTCCTTATTTTTTTCTTTTAATTCCTTTACTATTAACTTATAAATACAAAATATATATTTATATAATGTTATAATACAAAATTTTGAGGTGAGATTTCTGTACCAATATTTACTTAGTTTGAAAATTACAAGTGGCGTTACAAGTGCGTTGCCGACCTTTTAGGAAGTAGTACGTTTTTTTGCTTTTGGTTGCTTGAAGGTCGTACTGTGTTTCGAAAACAGTATTTAATTTGTTTTTTCTTGATGGTTTTTTCTGATAGGCCTCTGTCTAGCAGTGCAATGCGATAGACTGATGATCACACCTTTTTAAGTATATTGAAATATTTTCATAGTAGTAGGTTCGAAATGTAAGCGATTGTTTCCGAAAATATTAAGACATATTAATGCTGCTTATTAAACTCAAATAAAATGAAAGCAATGGAAAATATCAGCACACCTAACTATTAATGTAAACAGCCTCTTCATAAAATGATCGTTAAAATTTTATGAGCAATTTATTGGAGAAATCATAAAAAGAAATAAATGAATTATACAAAAGGAGACGTACTTTCTTTGTAGTAATTTAACACAGTACCCAATAAAACGATATTTACCTACTTTTTTACGTAAAAATATTTTTATTTTGATGTGACTAATTTCATTTTTTAATTATAAGGAGGTATAAAGAAATAAGTTCCTAATACATTCTATTTTTAAAAAGCTACAAATGATCTGTTACAGTACAGACAAAAGAAGATTGTTTTCTGGTCTTTGACAGGCTCCATACACGTCATAACCGTGTGCAAAACTATTACTATAGTCGTTCCAATAGTTTATTTAACTTTTGACAGCTCTAATACTTAATCAAATAGTGATACCCTGACCCGTTACCTATTCGATTTCTTTCATCGATCGATTTTATGCATTAAGAAGTTTTAATCGATTTAACAAACTCATTATTTTATAGATAATTTCGTACTTCATATTTCTATGTGTTTCAATGTGCGACCTCCTTTGTCAAAATAAAGAAGAAATGGATTAAAAGAATGTTGTTCAAATATGACGGTTCTATGTCATGAAAAAATATATAAAAGGAACTGAATTTTCAAAATGTATTATTGTATTGTGTTGTAATTCAGTGGTTAATATTGTATTTGTTAAACTATTGATGATCTTTATTAAATCTGTCTATGTCTATTTTAAAATAATCTACAGTATTTCAATAAGTAACCTTCAATATAGTTGAGTATTTATATTCCTCCGTATTGATTTATTTGTGAATTCTCACGTTTGGTTGAGTTGAGCGTATCGTTCCTGCCTTCGTTACTGTCAAAATGCCAAAAAAGAAAGTACTCAAAGGACAAACAAGAGAGTTTGTCTTGCGACTTCGTGAATACTTTGAAAAGGAAAGCCGTAATGGTGGGCCTCTTATACCAGTGACTCAAGTTAGAGACCGTGTTGCAGCAGCATTAGGTATTAGTGCTCCAACAGTGGCAAAAATAACAAAAGAAGGCTACGGCAGCAGTGGCATGGAACAGAATAAGCTATCTACACCTAAGAAAAAACGTCCGCCTAGTAAAGTTACAGCCGTTGACAATTTTGACGCTGATGCTATTCGTCGTCATATATACGACTATTACCAAAGAAAAGAGATTCCAACATTAAAAAAACTAACACAATCTCTTCGAAATAGTGGTTTGTTCCGTGGTCAAAAATCTTCTCTGACAAAGGTATTGAAAGACATTGGAATGTTATTCCAAAAATGTGACAAACGAAAAATTTTAATGGAACGCAATGACATTGCTTTGTATAGATGCGATTTTTTAAGACAAGCAAAAAAAATAGAAGATTGGTCGAATGTTGTTTTCACAGATGAAACTTGGCTCAATGCGAATCATACGCTGTCAAAAACTTGGACTGACAACACCGTTGGCTCCACTTCTACAGTACCAATGGGAAAAGGCGAACGACTGATTATTTGTCATGCAGGAACAGTAAAAGGATTTGTGCCAGGCGCTCTATTAGCTTTTAAATCCCAGAAAACAGGAGATTATCATGAGGAGATGAATTCGAACGTGTATGAAAAGTGGTTCAGAGAAATGCTTACATCACTCGAAGAGCCATCAATAATATTTATTGATAATGCACCTTATCACTCTCGTCAAATTAATAAAATACCAACACAGGCCAACAAAAAACATGAAATTATAAACTGGCTCCGTGACAATGGCGAAGAGGTGAATGAGTCCCTACTAAAAGTAGAGTTAGTAAAGATATTAAAAACAAAGAAGCTGCCAAAACGATACGTCATAGATGAAATGGCAGCAGAGCATGGGCATACCGTCCTCAGAATTCCCCCATATCACTGCCAATATAATGCAATTGAAATGATCTGGGCACAAGTTAAAGGATATGCTGCGAGGAACAATACAACTCCTCCTTTCACCGCAAGAAAAATGCTGAATTTACTGAAAAATGCGTGTGAAAAAGTAACTCCAGAAAACTGGGCGAATGTTGTAGAAAAAACAAAGAAGGTGATAATGTCGGATTGGGATCGGGATGTTGCATTCGACAATTTATCTATCCAAGAAATGATAATCAATATTACTGAGAACTCAAGTGATGATGATTCCTGGTCATACGAAGAAGACGATTCTTTATAATTAAAATTAGTATTACAGTACCTCTTTTGGTTGTTTTATTTTTAATCCGTAAATTACTACGAATTTCAACATTTTGTACCTGTTCATTACAAGTAGGTACCGCAGGTAGTTTTTATTTGAACCAACTATAGTAAGTCTAAACAATTATTTTAGATTCATTAATTTGCGGCGAATACATTCGATCCCATTACTAGGTACGAGTACGATGGAACTGTTTTCATTACGCAAATTATTTATGCATTGAAACAGAGACATTTAGGGCATTTTAATGCAAAATAATAAAGCTTTTTACGTGATTTGATATTAAATATAATCACAATAATTTTATTGTATGTTTTATTAATATAATCGATAATCGATTTATTTCAAAACCGTTTTTATAGTCTGTGGTCATTAATTACGAATGACACATCCCTAAGTAGGCGGAGCCTGCCCATAAAGTACAGTATTATCTGTAGTACATTGTATCAAAAATTATTACAAAACTTTATGTGCGTGATCTGTCAAAAGTTAAATAAAGTATTGGAACGACTATAGTATCATATCGTAGCTAGACAATAATTATTTTTATTATATTTTGTTTCTTTTTTTTATTATTGTATAGGGGGTAATCGAGCAGACGTATCGCGTGATGGTAAGCGGTTACCGCCACCCAAGGACACCCGCATGGCCTGGTTTTCTGTGAGGCCGTGGTATCACTCAGGTTGAGCCAATTTATGCAAGCCGAAGCGTGATTCTCCCACGATAAAATATGCGCGCAAAACATGACCCTTCCATGGTAGTCGGTTAAAATTAGAATATGACTAATGTTTGTGTATCGAGAAAGTCGAAGGCCTACTCAAAGAGGTCGTCATGGCGTAATTTCAACACTGTGTTTCGACTGTCGAGATACAGAGTCAATAATGTTGCCGTGTGGGCGTTTCTATAACAGAATTATTCATTTTTGTTACTAAGGAGTTCTTCTAAATCTTTGCAAAGTAGCTTATTATGTAATACTGTCTAATTCGAAGTCGAAAGCTGAATATTCTATCAGAATATAGTGAAATGAGTTTCAGAAACCTTATTGCGCTAAAAGAATTGTGGGATGTTCAAATTCAAATTCAGCTTTTTGCGAAAATTGATGGAATAAAATAAAAGACAAACTCCTTCTTGTATGAAAATAAAAGATTATCGCCGGCTTCGATACGTCTACATCAAATTAAACTTATTTATGGTGATTTCTAGTCCTCATTCCTGAATTTTTACACTTATAATGATATTTTTTCCTTAAATTGAAATAATATTGATGCTATAAACAAATATAATACCGAATAAAGCACCTCCTACATTTTTTGATGACTAAATCTGATATTCCCTATGCCAGCAATGAATGGCCTCAATTGGAAAAAATGGGTTTCTAGATTACATATTGTACAGATAAGATCAAAGGGTGATCAAATTGTGTGGTTAAGATTCTCGATTTGGTTAGTCACTACGGGAAGAATGTGTCAGACGCTGTGCGGTCGGCGAAGTTTAAACGGACACGAACGGATTTACCTGAAACAGTTACTCTGCTATAGTTACGATATTTTTCCCACGATAAGGAAATTATAAAACCGCTTGTGTCCTTTAAGTAGGAAAAACTTACATACGTATGTATGATTTGCCAACATATATCACGTCAGAAGATGAGGATTTCCCGCCAATTGTGAGCTCAAGAGGCAAGTATATAACTTCGACCTGAACAAACCGAGTTATGACACTTATGAAGTCCCAGGAAAAATTAAAACTGTTTTTCAACTCGCAAATAAATTAATATGAAAATACTTTAGTAGTTATAAATCCACTTTGTTCATTTACAAGGAAGATAACAAGAACAAGAAATTAAGGTATAGTCGTTCCAATACTTTATTTAACTTTTGACAGATCACGCACATAAAGTTTTGTAATAATTTTTGATACAATGTACTACAGATAATACTGTACTTTATGGGCGGGCTCCGCCTACTTAGGGATGTGTCATTCGTAATTAATGACCACAGACTATAAAAACGGTTTTGAAATAAATCGATTATCGATTATATTAATAAAACATACAATAAAATTATTGTGATTATATTTAATATCAAATCACGTAAAAAGCTTTATTATTTTGCATTAAAATGCCCTAAATGTCTCTGTTTCAATGCATAAATAATTTGCGTAATGAAAACAGTTCCATCGTACTCGTACCTAGTAATGGGATCGAATGTATTCGCCGCAAATTAATGAATCTAAAATAATTGTTTAGACTTACTATAGTTGGTTCAAATAAAAACTACCTGCGGTACCTACTTGTAATGAACAGGTACAAAATGTTGAAATTCGTAGTAATTTACGGATTAAAAATAAAACAACCAAAAGAGGTACTGTAATACTAATTTTAATTATAAAGAATCGTCTTCTTCGTATGACCAGGAATCATCATCACTTGAGTTCTCAGTAATATTGATTATCATTTCTTGGATAGATAAATTGTCGAATGCAACATCCCGATCCCAATCCGACATTATCACCTTCTTTGTTTTTTCTACAACATTCGCCCAGTTTTCTGGAGTTACTTTTTCACACGCATTTTTCAGTAAATTCAGCATTTTTCTTGCGGTGAAAGGAGGAGTTGTATTGTTCCTCGCAGCATATCCTTTAACTTGTGCCCAGATCATTTCAATTGCATTATATTGGCAGTGATATGGGGGAATTCTGAGGACGGTATGCCCATGCTCTGCTGCCATTTCATCTATGACGTATCGTTTTGGCAGCTTCTTTGTTTTTAATATCTTTACTAACTCTACTTTTAGTAGGGACTCATTCACCTCTTCGCCATTGTCACGGAGCCAGTTTATAATTTCATGTTTTTTGTTGGCCTGTGTTGGTATTTTATTAATTTGACGAGAGTGATAAGGTGCATTATCAATAAATATTATTGATGGCTCTTCGAGTGATGTAAGCATTTCTCTGAACCACTTTTCATACACGTTCGAATTCATCTCCTCATGATAATCTCCTGTTTTCTGGGATTTAAAAGCTAATAGAGCGCCTGGCACAAATCCTTTTACTGTTCCTGCATGACAAATAATCAGTCGTTCGCCTTTTCCCATTGGTACTGTAGAAGTGGAGCCAACGGTGTTGTCAGTCCAAGTTTTTGACAGCGTATGATTCGCATTGAGCCAAGTTTCATCTGTGAAAACAACATTCGACCAATCTTCTATTTTTTTTGCTTGTCTTAAAAAATCGCATCTATACAAAGCAATATCATTGCGTTCCATTAAAATTTTTCGTTTGTCACATTTTTGGAATAACATTCCAATGTCTTTCAATACCTTTGTCAGAGAAGATTTTTGACCACGGAACAAACCACTATTTCGAAGAGATTGTGTTAGTTTTTTTAATGTTGGAATCTCTTTTCTTTGGTAATAGTCGTATATATGACGACGAATAGCATCAGCGTCAAAATTGTCAACGGCTGTAACTTTACTAGGCGGACGTTTTTTCTTAGGTGTAGATAGCTTATTCTGTTCCATGCCACTGATGCCGTAGCCTTCTTTTGTTATTTTTGCCACTGTTGGAGCACTAATACCTAATGCTGCTGCAACACGGTCTCTAACTTGAGTCACTGGTATAAGAGGCCCACCATTACGGCTTTCCTTTTCAAAGTATTCACGAAGTCGCAAGACAAACTCTCTTGTTTGTCCTTTGAGTACTTTCTTTTTTGGCATTTGACAGTAACGAAGGCAGGAACGATACGCTCAACTCAACCAAACGTGAAAATTCACAAATAAATCAATACGGAGGAATATAAATACTCAACTATATTGAAGGTTACTCATTGAAATACTGTAGATTATTTTAAAATAGACATAGAGAGATTTAATAAAGATCATCAATAGTTTAACAAATACAATATTAACCACTGAATTACAACACAATACAATAATACATTTTGAAAATTCAGTTCCTTTTATATATTTTTTCATGACATAGAACCGTCATATTTGAACAACATTCTTTTAATCCATTCCATTCCACATACATCTTCTTTATTTTGACAAAGGAGGTCGCACATTGAAACACATAGAAATATGAAGTACGAAATTATCTATAAAATAATGAGTTTGTTAAATCGATTAAAACTTCTTAATGCATAAAATCGATCGATGAAAGAAATCGAATAGGTAACGGGTCAGGGTATCACTATTTGATTAAGTATTAGAGCTGTCAAAAGTTAAATAAACTATTGGAACGACTATAGGTGCGATTTTCCCTAAATTTTCTGCCGCGCACAGCAAAACTGTGAAATGAGCTGTCACCTGCGGTGTTTTCTTACCAATACGACCTTCAAACCTTCAAGAAAACAGCGTTCTCCATCCTAAAACGTCTGCTCGTTTGCCCCATATATAAAAAAAAAAGAAAAGGTAAATGCATTTTTAAACAGGGACGTACCGCGGAAACAAATAATGGGAGGTCCTTAGTGACCGATATTTGATTTTTATAATCTGTATGGCAGAATCGCCTTAAAGCATGAAAATGCTTGATGTCATTTGTAAGCTATTCAGCATTATATTACGTTCATTGTACCAAAGGCTATATTCCTAGAAGATATGATGAGCACACTTTTGAGCACTGACACAATGGTGACTCGAATTCAAATTATGACTGTGGCTTGAAGGAAATTTAAGCGACACGGTGATCCATCTCAAGCCCTGACCTCGACGACCGTTCGCGAACGGATATAATGAACTAGTAAAGGTGACACCGGTTAGATGGTTCGTTCCATCGTCATTATCATTTGCCTACGAGGTCGTTATAGACCGCTGTTGAAATAACATTGTGAGTTGAATTTCATATCTTCTAGCGTAGATAGTACAAGGCTACAGGTCATACTGTATTATGTTTTTAAAACCCTAGTGTACAAATCAAATAATTCCTATTAAATGTTTAAAGGGTGACGTTTCTTACATATTATATATATTGATTCTTTGATTACCCGGTTTCCCTTAGATCGTGGAATCACTCCATTCAATCCGCCCTATTTATGCCGAAGCAGGATTCTCCCATGGTATTTATTACTATCGTTTAGATCCTTTCTTTTTTATGAAGTATCCACGTAATAGTAAGGAAAATTTCAGCTTTAGTACACAATAATTTCCTATTAGCTAACTTATCCAGCATATAAAAGTCCACGCCAATATGCCAAGCAGTAAAAGACACGAACATATTTAAAATTTCTGAATACATTTTTCTGTATAAAGACGCAAATGAAATCTGGCTAACGACTGCCTGACTGTAAGAATTTCGAAACATGATTGAAGGGCCTGTTGGTCCAGCTACTGATGAGTGATCCTGACTGCCAGCTGGCCTGATGGTATGTACCTACCTTATATCGTACCGTATTATTTTAATTTTGTAAGACCCTGTTGCCGTCGAAGATCGTGGACTCTATTGCCTTCTAGGAAAAAAATCCTTGTGTGATGAACAGAATCACTTGTTCTACGTTTATAATAATAAAGAAATAAATATTTCGGACATCTAACACACGACGCCATCTAGTCCCAAGCTAAGCAGAGCTTGTGTTATGGGTACTAGGCAACTGATATGAATACATATATACTTTTTTTTTTTGTAAATACATACATATTATACATAGAAAACACCCAAACTCCGAAACAAATATTTGTAGATTACACAAACATTTGTTCCGACCCAGGATTTGAACCCGAGACCTCAAGCACAGCAGTCGTATTCACTACCACTGCGCCACTGAGGCGTTTGGGTGTAACTATTCGACCGAAGTCTTTAAAATTATTGAATTTCTTCAACTATGATTCAAAAACTGCATTAAAATCCATTACATTATATGTGTATTTAATAATATATAAGTACTACAACAGTAAAGTATGTCAAGTAGTTTTCGCGTGAAAGCGTAATAAACGAACTTACATTCACATTTATAATAATTATAGAAGATAGATAAGAATGTTCTTTTTTAGGGGTCTGGATGTCTAAAATTCTTAGATCATGATGCACATATATATATTTGATAAAGTAGCATTTTAAACTAAAGTAACAATTTTTCCTTTTGACGTGTAAGAATATTAGCAGGTAATACAATGTAAGACGTTTTTTCCTTCAAAATTGTGTAGTGTGTCATTCTCTTACAGATTATGTAGGAAATTAATTGGAATCATATTTATTTATAACATATTACAAGTCTTGACTTCGATTTAAACATGCTACATAATGTATTCAAATAAATAAAATTTAAGTGTCTATTTGTAATATTTCAAATAAACAGCTTTTCACATCATGCATATGAAAGCATTTACGGCACTTACGTCGAAACATCAACCCTTTGCCCACTGTTGTTGTTTTAAAAGTACAATAACAAACACGGGTAACACCACGGGGCTCAGCTAGTCACATAATAAGTTACCACAATCACTGAATGTCATCTAGTCGTATATTAAGAGGCGCTTGTATTATGGGTACCAAATAACTAATATAAATATGTATATCCTTATGTGGGGGAACTGGGTGTCATGTCCAACCAACACAAAGGGAAAATCCTCCGAGCAGGCTAGATGATCACTGCCCAACGGTTGATGTTAGGATGTTGTGTACATGATAATCGGCGCGAGAACTTCTATTGCGCGATTCAGTATTGATAGTTCCATCGTGTTGTATATTGCCCCGTAGTTCAGTGTGTCTGCGGTAGATGGCGCTGTAGTATGTTGCTGTTGCGCTGTGAGTACAAGTCGCCACACTTATATATGTAAAACTATAAAAATATTATACATAGAAGACACATAATCTCGGATACAAATATTTGAAGATAATACACACATTTGGTCCGATTCGAAAATCGAACCGGAGACCTCAAGCACAACAGTCGCATAAGCTGCCAACGCGCCATCGAATCAGCTTATTATTTATTAATAACTGAACTCAAGAATATTTTACTTGACTTGTGTATAGGTAGACCATTATAATATACTTCGTTGAAAGTTGTAAAGAAGAAGCAAGTTCAAAGAATATTTTGTACAGGAAAACCGCGGCAGAAGCCACAGCTTTCCGACAACGCATCGTACAACACGGAAAGAACACTTTTCCCTAAATGCTGTATGTATACATAGTATACTTAACTTATAGTCGTTCCAATAGTTTATTTAACTTTTGACAGCTCTAATACTTAATCAAATAGTGATACCCTGACCCGTTACCTATTCGATTTCTTTCATCGATCGATTTTATGCATTAAGAAGTTTTAATCGATTTAACAAACTCATTATTTTATAGATAATTTCGTACTTCATATTTCTATGTGTTTCAATGTGCGACCTCCTTTGTCAAAATAAAGAAGAAATGGATTAAAAGAATGTTGTTCAAATATGACGGTTCTATGTCATGAAAAAATATATAAAAGGAACTGAATTTTCAAAATGTATTATTGTATTGTGTTGTAATTCAGTGGTTAATATTGTATTTGTTAAACTATTGATGATCTTTATTAAATCTCTCTATGTCTATTTTAAAATAATCTACAGTATTTCAATAAGTAACCTTCAATATAGTTGAGTATTTATATTCCTCCGTATTGATTTATTTGTGAATTCTCACGTTTGGTTGAGTTGAGCGTATCGTTCCTGCCTTCGTTACTGTCAAAATGCCAAAAAAGAAAGTACTCAAAGGACAAACAAGAGAGTTTGTCTTGCGACTTCGTGAATACTTTGAAAAGGAAAGCCGTAATGGTGGGCCTCTTATACCAGTGACTCAAGTTAGAGACCGTGTTGCAGCAGCATTAGGTATTAGTGCTCCAACAGTGGCAAAAATAACAAAAGAAGGCTACGGCAGCAGTGGCATGGAACAGAATAAGCTATCTACACCTAAGAAAAAACGTCCGCCTAGTAAAGTTACAGCCGTTGACAATTTTGACGCTGATGCTATTCGTCGTCATATATACGACTATTACCAAAGAAAAGAGATTCCAACATTAAAAAAACTAACACAATCTCTTCGAAATAGTGGTTTGTTCCGTGGTCAAAAATCTTCTCTGACAAAGGTATTGAAAGACATTGGAATGTTATTCCAAAAATGTGACAAACGAAAAATTTTAATGGAACGCAATGACATTGCTTTGTATAGATGCGATTTTTTAAGACAAGCAAAAAAAATAGAAGATTGGTCGAATGTTGTTTTCACAGATGAAACTTGGCTCAATGCGAATCATACGCTGTCAAAAACTTGGACTGACAACACCGTTGGCTCCACTTCTACAGTACCAATGGGAAAAGGCGAACGACTGATTATTTGTCATGCAGGAACAGTAAAAGGATTTGTGCCAGGCGCTCTATTAGCTTTTAAATCCCAGAAAACAGGAGATTATCATGAGGAGATGAATTCGAACGTGTATGAAAAGTGGTTCAGAGAAATGCTTACATCACTCGAAGAGCCATCAATAATATTTATTGATAATGCACCTTATCACTCTCGTCAAATTAATAAAATACCAACACAGGCCAACAAAAAACATGAAATTATAAACTGGCTCCGTGACAATGGCGAAGAGGTGAATGAGTCCCTACTAAAAGTAGAGTTAGTAAAGATATTAAAAACAAAGAAGCTGCCAAAACGATACGTCATAGATGAAATGGCAGCAGAGCATGGGCATACCGTCCTCAGAATTCCCCCATATCACTGCCAATATAATGCAATTGAAATGATCTGGGCACAAGTTAAAGGATATGCTGCGAGGAACAATACAACTCCTCCTTTCACCGCAAGAAAAATGCTGAATTTACTGAAAAATGCGTGTGAAAAAGTAACTCCAGAAAACTGGGCGAATGTTGTAGAAAAAACAAAGAAGGTGATAATGTCGGATTGGGATCGGGATGTTGCATTCGACAATTTATCTATCCAAGAAATGATAATCAATATTACTGAGAACTCAAGTGATGATGATTCCTGGTCATACGAAGAAGACGATTCTTTATAATTAAAATTAGTATTACAGTACCTCTTTTGGTTGTTTTATTTTTAATCCGTAAATTACTACGAATTTCAACATTTTGTACCTGTTCATTACAAGTAGGTACCGCAGGTAGTTTTTATTTGAACCAACTATAGTAAGTCTAAACAATTATTTTAGATTCATTAATTTGCGGCGAATACATTCGATCCCATTACTAGGTACGAGTACGATGGAACTGTTTTCATTACGCAAATTATTTATGCATTGAAACAGAGACATTTAGGGCATTTTAATGCAAAATAATAAAGCTTTTTACGTGATTTGATATTAAATATAATCACAATAATTTTATTGTATGTTTTATTAATATAATCGATAATCGATTTATTTCAAAACCGTTTTTATAGTCTGTGGTCATTAATTACGAATGACACATCCCTAAGTAGGCGGAGCCCGCCCATAAAGTACAGTATTATCTGTAGTACATTGTATCAAAAATTATTACAAAACTTTATGTGCGTGATCTGTCAAAAGTTAAATAAAGTATTGGAACGACTATACTATGTATACATACAGCCGATTGCACGGATAGCCTAGTGGTTTAAGCGGATCCTTTAACCACTACGTCATCCGTGGCCGTGGCCGAATTCTTAATAGAATTCGGCCTGAGTGGTGTAGGTTCAAACCCCACATGGAATAACACTTTGTGCGATCCACAAATTGTTGTTCTGAGTCTTAGTGTTGTATCTGTTTCACGTATCTTTGCAAAGTACTCTGCGACACAGGAATATTCCTAGTGCAGGAGTTCACTGTGGAGAGCCACGCATCGGTATGAACAGGCCGGCTCGACCAGAGTAATACCACGGCCTCATAGAAAACCGGTGTGAAGTAGCGCTTGAGCTGTGTTTCACCGAGTGAGTGAGGATACCGGAGGCCCATACCCCAAACCCTTCACCCATCCCTCTTTTAATCCCCCTCCCTATCCCCCAAAAGCCAGCAAAAAAAGTAGTTGTCTTTAAAAAAAGTTTTTGTTTAGCTATTGGCTTTGATATTGTATGTCTCCATCCAGCGTAAAAGAAGGATGTTCCTGTATGTGGAAAATTTCATTAAAATTGTTCAAAATGTTAAGATAATTATTGTCTTTCCTTGTCATATAGCGGTCATAAAACATATTTACTGTCAATATTCGATGTTGTAATTGTAACAAATGCCAATGTACTTGCTTTCTTTTAAATTAATAAAGATATTATTATATTATTATAATAGGCATACAGCCAAACACAATTAATTAACATATTTATAGACGAGTAATGTTCTTGTACTAGTTCCATCATTAAATTTATTAAGTCCCGTAGTGAACGTGTCCTGAATCATAACTAAGGATTTTCCATTGATCGCTGGGGTCAATGACTTTAGGTATATTATACTATCATTAAAATTTACTCAATAATTGAAGTAACAAAAGATGTGTAGACCAGGAAGATAGAAACTAGTTTTGTTACTTGCAGATAAAGTATCTCATAGAGTATTTTGAACTTGTCTTGCAGATAACTACAGATTTCGGTTTCATAAATCCATCAAGCATATTACGTATGCCATGATGAACTTTTTAACAATTGAAAGAGGGACATTTTTTTATGGAATAGGAGGCAAACTAGCAGACGTATCGCCTGATAGTAAGCGACCACCGCCGCCCATGGACACCCGCAACACCAGAGGCGTCATAAGTGCGTTGCCGGCCTTTGGGGGAATGGGAAGAGGGATGGGGGAAGGGTTGGGGTGTGGGCCTCCGGTATCCTCACTCACTTGGTGAAACACAGCGAAAGCGCTATTTCACACTGGTTTTCTGTGAAGCCGTGGTATCACTCCGGTCGAGCCGGCCCATGCATGCCGAAGCGTGGCTCTCCCACGGTAATTTTTTTGTGAAAAAATTATTGTGATACGTTAACCGTTTACGCAGTAGTCCAGGGTCGATAATTTTTAAAACCAAAAAAAATCATAATAGGATGAAACCCATTAGAAAAGGAGGGAAATATGATAAAAATGAAAGGAAAAATAATTTACGGGCGATCTGAGGTTGGGAAGGGGATGGGGGTGAGTTTTTAAGGGTAAAAAACGGTTTTTCTCTATTTCCGGCAAAAATAAAAGTCCTATCGAAAAAAGTCAAATGGAAAAGTTGTAGATAATAAAAAGATCTAAAACTTTTGTATTGACACTTTTTTCACATAACCTCAAAATTTATGTGAAAATTTCAAAAAACCAAGTTTTTGGTTTTTTATTTGTATCTTTTACAAAAATTTTTTTTTTTAACGAAATTTTGTGAAAACTTAACTTTTTATGTTCCAAATAAGTTGTAATTTATTTGATTAAAAATATTTATTTTTTCACTTTATTTTGAATTAATATCGAAAAAACACCCTAATTTTCAATCGAAAATTCACCCATCAAAATATCAGCTTTTTTCAAAAAGTTGGTATGGTTTCTGTTCGATGAAGTCTCTACTTTCCGATGGTGAAAAAAAAAATATGTTACTATGGTAAATCTTCTCAGAAAACGCAAAAATTAAAAAAAATCTTGAATTCGAAAAATTATTTTTAATTATTATAAATAATTTTGAGGTATTTATTAAAATTTAGACTTTAATTACTAGAAAAACGTTAGATTACATGTGACGTTGTTGTTGATTTATATTTAATTCTAATTACATTTATGTCATAGAAAATCTCATTATAGATAAATATAAATGTAAATCGTACTATTAAATGTAGATGCTTTATTCTCATTACGTTATTCATTACAATATTTTTAAACACATTAATCTCATCATTCATAAATACCTTATCTTCAATTCTAATCACTTATCCATAAGTTTTTGTCTTTTTGATGGCATTTCTTCATCGTTAGATTCGTCAAACATCTCCGATTCTAGTAGATCTTCGAAATCTTCATGATTATCACCTTCTTCCTCTCCAACATTATTTCCAGACTGCGTTGGTTCTTCATCCACAATATCTTCTGAATCATTAACTTCCTCATAGGTTTCTTTTTCAATATTGGAGCAATTTTCAGAACCATGACAGTTTGAACACAAATTTGTGCATTTTAAACCATGTTTTCGGCAACCACATTTTAAACTGTTACATCCAGTTTCACAGCTGCAGCAAATTGTTTTGAGCAACATTTTCGGAATTAATTCTTTTTGTGTAAATTTGGGCATAATTCCACGTTGAAATTGCTTCCAGCCCCAATCTGTTGCTGTTAGTTCGTTACCCAACCAAGTTTGAAGCTGATAATATGCCCTGTAACAATGTTGTTCTGCTGCTCCTTCTGTGGGTGGGAGGTTTGCCAAAACGAAAGATGATTTAATTTTTGCCAATTGATATTTTTTAAACCTTAATTGATTCAGTGTAATTTTTTCATTTTTACATTTATAAATAGATTTGATTAGTTGTAACCCATTTTTTTTATTTCTTCGTTACTTGCATCTTTCTTATAAAAAACATTGGCCAAATTTGACAAATTTTTAGCGTCTAATAATGAATTGACGATACTTTCCTTTCCTTTTCCGACAAATCCAGATGTTGTATCGCAACCAGAAAAACAATGCAGAAATGCAACAATGTTTCTTAAGGATTCATGTTTGAAACTATTAGACGTGAAAAATAGGTCTTTTACATTTCCAGAACCTGGTTTGAGAAAATAAATGTCATGATTATATGAATTTAACTGATTTAAAAGGACCAAAAGATCAATATCTTGGCCCACAACAATTACAGTTTTATTAGTACTTATTGCAACTTTTATCGCGGTTTCAATTATGTCAGCATCAGCATCTTCTTCTACTTGGTTACAGGAAAATCCTCGTGACTGTAATCTTTTCATCGAAGTTTTTATTATTTTATCCTTATTTTTCTCGTTAGATAAAAAATTTTCTTGCAAAAAAGGTATTTTTGTATGATTTTGATAATTGAACTCTGGAATATTGTCTGAGGTTTTTCTACGACTACGTTCTCCTTTTTTATTTGATGTAGCTGCTGGTACTGTTGTGACACTAACTGATTTTTTAATTTCGGGATACCCATCAAAGACAATATAGCTGCTTACTGCGTAATGTTTTTCAACATAGCGCAAATATTTATTCATTATCTCTTCACACCGTATCATTTTTTTGCCAAATTTTTTTGTTATCAACGTCACATGTAATCTAACGTTTTTCGAGTAATTAAAGTCTAAATTTTAATAAATACCTCAAAATTATTTATAATAATTAAAAAAAATTTTTCGAATTCAAGATTTTTTTAAATTTTTGCGTTTTCTGAGAAGATTTACCATAGTAACATATATTTTTTTTTTCGCCATCGGAAAGTAGAGGTTTCAACGAACAGAAACCATACCAACTTTTTGAAAAAAGCTGATATTTTGACGGGTGAATTTTCGATTGAAAATTAGGGTGTTTTTCCGATATTAATTCAAAATAAGGTGAAAAAATAAATATTTTTAATCAAATAAATTACAGCGTATTTGGGACATAAAAAGGTAAGTTCTAACAAAATTTCGTTAAAAAAAAAAAATTTTTGTAAAAGATACAAATAAAAAACCAAAAACTTGGTTTTTTGAATTTTTCACATAAATTTTGAGGTTATGTGAAAAAAGTGTAAATATAAAAGTTTTAGATCTTTTTATTATCTACAACTTTTCCATTTAACTTTTTTCGATAGGACTTTTATTTTTGCCGGAAATAGAGAAAAACCGTTTTTTACCCTTAAAAACTCACCCCCATCCCCTTCCCAACCTCAGATCGCCCGTAAATTATTTTTCCTTTCATTTTTATCATATTTCCCTCCTTTTCTAATGGGTTTCATTCTATTATAATTTTATTTCACTTTTCATTATTTTTAAAGGCTTCTACACTGGTCTAAGTGCACACAAGAGAAGCTCTCTTCTAGTTGTACCATGATTAAATATATAAGATAGCCTTTCTCGATAACGGGGCAATCAAACGATCAGAGAAATTTTCCAATCGGATCAGTAACTTTTCAGCTTTGTGATCTTAGTACAGATTAAAAATGCATGTCTATTTGTACAGGGCCAGTATAAATGCCGGTACTTCCATGACTGAGGCTGTTGAATGGTATACCAATGCTAATGCTGCTCTACTGCACCATCTGACGAAAGAAATCAAAGATACGGACAGCAGTACCATTTGGAGGTAAGTCTTGTATAGCTAATTTTACACACACAGATTAAATGCAGATTAAAGCCTACTAATATTATAAACGCGAAAGTTTGTGAGTGTGCACGAGTTGATGAAACTTTACAATAATATAGCTTATATATCAGAAAAACACATAGACTACAATTTATGAAGATACCAGCTTCGCCTCGCGGCGTTGCCCGCTGTTATTATCGTACCGCGGGTAGCACCTTATAGATTCAGCTAATAGAAAATAAACGAAAGTCATTATACCTCAGTTAATGACAATAATTGTTTACTAGGAGTAATGATTAAATGATATTCGTATTAAGCCCGCGTTACGAGAAATTTATGGAGAACCAGCTGAGTCCGCTAGGTGTAACCCGTGGATATTGTTATATATATGAAAAGTAGCCTAAGTTACTCCTTATTAGATCAGCTATCTACCATTAAAAGTCCCGTCAAAATTAGTCCAGCCGTTCTACAGATTAGCCGCAAGAAACAGACAAAAAATGAAAAAAAAATATATTGGTATATGTACTGTGTATACCTACATGTGGGAGTAAGGATATTTTTAAGTACATTTAGTTTTATTTTTAAATTTAGGAATGGCCACACTGGGCTTTTTGTATTGAATCTGTGGTACTATACGATGGGCGCAGGCCGCAAAGATTGTTTTATACGATTTTATAATTAAAGATTGCAAAGAGGATTCGCCGCTGTTTCTCTATAACGATCCCACAACAAATGCATTTAATGAAAAGCGGTTATATTAATATTACAAACAGACACTCCAATTTTATTTATTTGTATAGAGATAAATCGAGCGTTAACTAAAAGTGAGGCGTTATACCATAGTGTTAAGTCATTAGTTGTGTCGTCTAACGAACTACGAGAATAAAAAAACAGCTCTAGAACGCTTATTATTTTTTAGGGACAATTTTCTCTCGGCCAAAATGACGTAAGCGCTGACAATTTCATGGCGTTTGCACGTTTCGTCCAACGTTAGTGCGCAACGTACAAAAGCGACTTGTGGCGCCACGTGACATAAACTCCAGACATGCGTCAGAGCTGGCATAGACTTTTTAACCCCCGACGCAGAAAGAGGGGTGTTGTACTTTGACGTCGATGTCTATCTGTCTGTCTGTGTGTGTGTGTTTGTCTGTGACATCGTGGGTCTCAAACGGATGGACCGATTTCGATGCAGTTTCCTTGCAGTGGTTCTTGGCTATTTTTGATTAATATCGGTTTAGCAGTGTAAGAGTATCAGCTCTTTTCCAAAATGATGTAAGGCATTTTTGGCGTATGATTACTCGGTTAAGTGCTTCACGCGAGTCAGAATAATCGTTAAATGACAATTATTTGATAACTTCGACCTGATGCTGGATGATGACCGACCTGATATTTTTTTCAATTTATGATTATTTAATTCAAATATTTCAAGTTTTTAGTTCTGTACTAAAAAGGACAAAAATACAAATAATTACAGTTATATTTTATGATAGCTATTTTTAAAGGGTTATGAGAAATCGCAACAGTACTGGTTATGTATATCTGTAGTATGTTATGTTGCTGAATCCTTGATTTAATACAATATTAGGAAGGACTTACAGGAAGGTACGTGACCGTGGTATTTAAAGCTTTGAGAGACGGGAGACGGTCTCCCATTCGGGACTAACGGTGGCCTTTACTATAGATCCTCCGTCCTACGCATTCTCCATAATTCAAATAGCTTTAGCTCCGGGTGAAATCGTATTCAAAGAGAGAGAGTGTTGAAAACCTAACCAAAATTTAGTACACTGTAATGCATTGTGTCTCTCTCTACATTAACATAGGTTAATTATTTAACAGTAATAATACACATAAGGCGGATCATAATATCCAAAAAAATATGGTTGATGTACGAATAATAAACTCCTGATCAATGGCAGTATATCACATGTACTACCTAACCTTTCTTTACCTTCCGTAAGATAAAGACAATGATAAAAAATTAACTAAGAAAAAAACCAAAGGAACTTAATTAATACACTCTTATACCTACGTCCAAATAACCTACTCACAATAATGTAAACTTAATATTAAAAGTCTGTCTGTCTGTCTGTTATGCTTTCACGGCTAAACCACTGCACCGATTTTAATGAAATTTGACATGGAGATACTTTGATATTTTTTACCGTGATAACCGATATCACGCGGGTGGATCCACGGGCAAAAACTCGTATAACATAATATACGAAAACAATAAAGTAAATTATTAAAATGGCTGCCCTGTAAAATTACAAAAAGTGCAATTTCACTGTAGTCTTAACCAAAGTTCAAAAATACGCTTATTGAACTTTTGTATATAAGATAAGAAAACAAATAATATAATAAAATATATAAATTTTATAATTATTAAACCGCAGTCTCCCATTTGTAACGTCCTAAACAGGAGTATCTGAACATTCAAAAGTGTATTATTAACTTACAAAAAACATCAAAACAAGAACGAACCAATTACAGTTCAATAAAACAAACCCATTTCAATTTATTTATTTATTTATTTATTTATTTAAGGATCTCACAACGAGGAATACACAAAAACAAGACAAAAGTAATTAGTAGGATAACAAGTTATGTGCTCCCTCACTTATAGGAGACCACATCATGCACAAGCAAGTTCACACAAATATAAAAAATAGAAATACAATAAATTTTAAATGTAATAAAAGTGTAAATAGGGTACATAATGTTATTATTATCCCCCCATTGACACCTCCATCATCACCTTTACAAACTTAAAAATATGCAATTGACAAATTGACAAATGAGACCTGTTGTAATACAACTACCTATACTTAAGGACCAAAAAGCAATTCAGATAAAAAAAAAAGAAATAATCAAAAAAAAGAAATAATCAACATGGAAACGTATTGTTATAATAAATATTATATCGGGTTTTCAACGATTACAAGGTTGATATATATCGTAGCGCATAAATTAACAACTCCACAGAAATGGATTTTACCATGATTATGATTCATACCTAAAAGACTTGTGTCAGGCACGTGTCGATTCAACATTGCTAAAAGGAAAACAATTAAGAAATAAATTCTTCGAATACCAAGGTAGTAAATTAGGTAAGTTTATTTAAGTGAGAAGATTTTTTAATCTGTGCGGATGACGCCATCTAGACCCAAACTAAGCAGAGCTTTGAGTATAGGTACTGCACAATTAATGTTAATTACATACACATTATAACATAACACCCAAACTGCGAAACAAATGTTTTCAGATCACACAAACATTTGTTCCGACTCGACAATCAACCCGAGTCACATACGCTACCACTCTAACACCGAGGCAATCATCTATTATCAATCAATGTTAAGATAATGGCGACTCATGTTTTCTCCGTGGGAGAGCCACGCTTCAGCATGAATGGGCCGGCTCGACCGGAGTGATATCACGGGCTCACAGAAAACCGGTGTGAAATAGTGCTTGCGCTGTGTTTCACTGAGTTAGTGAGGATACCACAGGCCCATACCCCAACCCCTCCCCCCATTCCCTCTCTCCATCCCCCAAAGGTCGGCAACGCACTTGTGACGCTTGGTGGCGGGTGTCTATGGGCAGCGGTAGTTGCTTACCATCAGGCGATACGTCTGCTCGTTTGCCCCCTATTTAATAAATTAAAAAAATCATCTAGATCTTGAATCCCGTGGGAGAGCCACGCTTCGGCGTAAATGGGCCGGCTCGACCGGAGTGATATCACGGCCTCACAGAAAACCGGTGTGAAATAGTGCTTGCGCTGTGTTTCACTGAGTTAATGAGGATACCGGAGGCCCATACCCCATTCCCTCTCTCCATCCCCTAAAGGTCGGCAACGCACTTGTGACGCTTGGTGGCGGGTGTCCATGGGCGGCGGTAGTTGCTTACCATCAGGCGATACATCTGCTCGTTTGCCCGCTAATCCATAAAAACAAAAGAAAAAAGAATAGCAATTTGTGGATGACACAAAGTGTTGTCGAGTGTGTTGTTACTTGTTTGAACACACAATAAACAGTGCAGTAGAAAGCAACGATGTGACCGCTAAAACCAGTGCGCCATCCGTGTAGTCTAATATTGATATTGTTTTGAAGGTTGAGATAAAACTGGTAGGTAGTTACATAAAAATACTAATAATATGAATCAGAAACGGCTGTACTGTCTCTCGTCATCGCACGTGTTTTCCATACTGTGTCTTTGTTTTTAATATACCGTGGGAGAGCAATGCTTCGACATGAATGGGTCGGCTCGACCGGAGTGATACCACGGCCTCACAGAAAACCGGTGTGAAATAGCGTTTGCGCTGTGTTTCACCGAGTGAGTGAGGATACCGGAGGCCCATACCCCAACCCCTCCCCCATCCCCTTTCCCATCCCCCATCCACTTTCGCATCCCCCAAAGGTCAGCAACGCACTTATGACGCCTTTGGTGTTGCGGGTGTCCATGGGCGGCGGTAATCGCTTACCATCAGGTGATACGTCTTTTCGTTTGCCCATTATTCAATAAAAAAAAACATGGTAAAAGTAGTCTTACTTTGTTCATGTGAATAACCAACTATA
Source organism: Spilarctia lutea (assembly GCA_916048165.1). Classification (NCBI taxonomy): domain Eukaryota; kingdom Metazoa; phylum Arthropoda; class Insecta; order Lepidoptera; family Erebidae; genus Spilarctia; species Spilarctia lutea. The sequence goes on from OU696480.1 coordinate 3,815,839, forward strand.
TTTTATGTGTAGCGTAGTCTTTTAGACAATGCATGCAAGTAAAATTGTCTACTATACACAAGGATATGTATGTAACTTCTATTCATAAAGCAACACGGACTACCGAACGGAATAGTCACAGCATATTTTTCCCATACAAAACAGTATTTCATTTTTGCGGTAGAAATCTTCACAGAAACATACATTTTAGACTCACAAACAAAAACAATTGCCTGTCACTACGAACTCACACATAACAATTAAAAAGAAACGTTCGGAATTTCACGCACACATAAATACATTCTTCGGCATAATAGTGTAACGCTTAGGCCCATTTGGGCTTATACTTTGACAGAGAAGAACGCCTGCGTTTCGATACACCCTACCAGGTTGCTCCATGACTTCTATCACATTTTACGTGACTGTATTTTATCAGGATCTTTTTTTATAGATTAGGTAGCAAACGAGCAGATGTGTCACCTGATGGTAAGCGATAGCCGCCACCCATGGACACCAACACCAAAGGGGTCACAAGTGCGTTGCCGGTCTTTGGGGGGATGAGGAGGGGGATGGGGGAGGGTTTGGGGTATGGGCCTCCGGTACCCTCACTCACTCGATAAAACATAGCGCAAGCGCTTTTTCACACCGGTTTTCTGTGAGGCCGTGGTATCTCTCCAATATTTATTATCTGCAATACTTTAAGTTGTTTTATTTTAATATTGACCAGACATTTCTAATGTAGTCATAACTTAGGCAGATACTGTATTAAAACTTGTATACTATTTAGTACAAAATTTTGGTATACAAAAGTTGGTAACCACTAATCGAACATGACATTCTAAAAAATATCTGTCCTTATTATTGTAAAGTTAACCAACCAGGTTAATACTATAAAAGTCTTATCAACTTATGAAATATAGGATTATAGGGATCATATGAATATGACCGGTAAACTTTGAACCGAAAACCTTTGAACTGTCTACCCTAAACGCGTACTCTAATATCCCGTACCCGATAGCAGTATCGTATACCATGAAAATTCCAAATTGAAAAATGTGTTGCCATTATTTTAACTAGGCATATAAATATACAGGAATAACATTTTTTTTTCACTTCATACTACAACACAAATAAGATCTGAAAGAAAATATAATAAGGTTTATTACACCCAAAAACCTTATTTGGTACGACAATAACCACGGGAAAGGTAACCAGCTTTAATAATTCCTTATATCATCAGCTACATACCAGTGAAAGTCCCCTCAAAATTCGGTCCAGCAGTTAAAGAGATTAGTCATAACAAACAGACAGACAAAAACTGTTAAAAATTATATTTTGGTACATGCACTGTACTGTATACATACAAATGCATTTAGTAAAACTCGTTTATTTAAATATTACAAGCAGTCACTCAAATTTTTATATTTTTTTGTATGGATGATGCACACGCCAGGTTTCTTTTTCTCGTTGTACATTAAGGAATTCTCAAGAAATAAAATGATTTAATCGGAAGATTCAGCTATTGAACAATCTTCAATTATTTTCCCTATACTGACTCGATTCTGGAAATTTCATGAGAAGTCTCGCATACTTACTTATCTTGTAATTGATTATACTAGAAACAGGTCTAAATTCATCGAATTAAGGACATATTGTATCTCAATCTCATTTATCATTTTCATCATTAAATACCTTTAATAATCCACTGCTGAACGTAGATCTTGCCTTAGATTATCACAAATTTTAACAACAAAAAAAACCGACTTCAAGAACTGGACCAAATTGAAAACGATAAAATTTAAAGCAATAAAAAAAAATGCAGACGAATTGAGAACCTCCTCCTTTTTGAAGTCGGTTAAAAATTCCTTTAAAAACTTAAATCAGCCAAATTTTAGTAGTATTTATAAATTACTATTGGAAAAATAACAAGGTACTGAAGCCCACTTATACATGTCGCAGACATGTTTACCGTGGGAGAGCCACGCTTCGGCATGAATGGGCCGTCTAGACCGAAGTGATACCACGGCCTCACAGAAGACCGGTGTCAAATAACACTTGCGCTGTGTTTTACCGAGTGATTGAGGACACCGAAATCCCCCCCCCCCCATCCCCCTTCATCGCTTAACATTACACGGTGATAGGTCTGCTCGTTTGCCACCTAATCCTTAAAAAAATCATGTCGTAACATTACACGCAACAAAAACAGTATTCTGTTACATTGACATTCTTTAACGCTTGTAAAAATTGGAATACGTATTGTGAAATACAAAAGTTAAGAACAGTTCTTGGTCTTTAGAGGGCCCAAACCCAAAACTGACCACACTAATCTAACCACTCCTAATAATTTAACCACAATTTCTAGGAATCTTGTGTAGCCAAACCCTATAAGGTATTGGTGACTTATTGACATGCTACTAACCTCTTTGATATAATAGGGTCGGCAATTACCGGAAATGTGTATGTGGGTAAGGCCTAATACTTGAGTAAACGATATAACTATTTATCTTTTTGGTATATTGATTTGACACTTAATGGAATGAATAGCAGCGTTTTGAAAACAAGAAATACTTCTATTAGGGATTAAAAACACATAATCTTATCAGTTCACTCTAGACATGGGCTGCTTCTATTTCATTTCACTGTGATCAACTTTGGGCTTCTCGCATTCAAATATATTAATGAGTGAACCAAAAACGTAGTTCTTCTGTTTAGGTAAATTATACGAACGGAGAATATAGGAAATTTAGCACAGTTAAAGTGAATATCGAAAAGAATTGTAAAAAGCTAAAAAATATATTATGATCGAATTTCGACCACTGGACTATCACTAATATTATATACTAGCTGACCTACGCAACCTCGTTTGCGTCTACTATTGCCCGTAGCGTAATAATTTTCCCCCGTTTTTTAAACATTCTTCATTGATGATATGTACCCTATAGCCTTCCTCGATAAATAGACTATCCAACACAGATTTTTTCAAATCGGACCAGTTCCTGAGATTAGCGCGTTCAAACAAACAAACAAACTATTCAGCTTTATAATATTAGTATAGATGTATGCCTCACAATCACCAACGAAATGTCGTTCTCACAATCACCAACGAAACACGACATTGTGAATGCTGTTATTTTAGATTGGTCTTCTGTGAGAGACTGGTACCGCCCTAGTCGAGCCCGTTCTTGCTGAAATCAGCGCAGATTTAGTATTTTGATATATTTAGAATAGAAGCAATTTGTTTAAAATAAATAATAGTTTTAAGCTTTTTTTTTCTAAATGCTGACTAACTTTTATAATTTTATTTTTTATTTAAAATTAAATACACATATTGTACAAAGGCGGATTTAATGCTACGAGGCATTGTCTCCCGTTGTTCGTTAGGTGATGTAGAAATATGGTGCGGTAGGAGCAAAGTGGAAATTGACAATTTGTATCATTATAGCGTAGGAACCACCACCTGATGGAAAGTGATTGTTCTCATGAAGATAAGAAGGCAATGTAGATCCCGAAATAGTGCAGATAAGAATTTGTTAAACAGAATGGTTGTGCGACGTACAAGTTACTTCAAAATTGCACAGTGTGTGCTAATTATTCAAGGGATGGTAATGAAAAGATTACGTTTTGAAAGGATGACGAAATTTTTTTGCCGGCTTTAGTTCGAACCACTTCTCGATTGTCATTGATGATATTAGACATGACTAATTTATACATAAACTAACTGACCCACACAACCTCGTTTGCGTCTTATATTGCCCGTAGCGTAAAAACTTTCCCCCGTTTACCGTCGCACAACCAAATTCTTATCTGCACTATTTCGGGATCTACATTGCCTTCTTATCTTCATGAGAACAATCACTTTCCATCAGGTGGTGGTTCCTACGCTATAATGATACAAATTGTCAATTTCCACTTTGCTCCTACCGCACCATATTTCTACATCACCTAACGAACAACGGGAGACAATGCCTCGTAGCATTAAATCCGCCTTTGTACAATATGTGTATTTAATTTTAAATAAAAAATAAAATTATAAAAGTTAGTCAGCATTTAGAAAAAAAAAGCTTAAAACTATTATTTATTTTAAACAAATTGCTTCTATTCTAAATATATCAAAATACTAAATCTGCGCTGATTTCAGCAAGAACGGGCTCGACTAGGGCGGTACCAGTCTCTCACAGAAGACCAATCTAAAATAACAGCATTCACAATGTCGTGTTTCGTTGGTGATTGTGAGAACGACATTTCGTTGGTGATTGTGAGGCATACATCTATACTAATATTATAAAGCTGAATAGTTTGTTTGTTTGTTTGAACGCGCTAATCTCAGGAACTGGTCCGATTTGAAAAAATCTGTGTTGGATAGTCTATTTATCGAGGAAGGCTATAGGGTACATATCATCAATGAAGAATGTTTAAAAAACGGGGGAAAATTATTACGCTACGGGCAATAGTAGACGCAAACGAGGTTGCGTAGGTCAGCTAGTATATAATATTAGTGATAGTCCAGTGGTCGAAATTCGATCATAATATATTTTTTAGCTTTTTACAATTCTTTTCGATATTCACTTTAACTGTGCTAAATTTCCTATATTCTCCGTTCGTATAATTTACCTAAACAGAAGAACTACGTTTTTGGTTCACTCATTAATATATTTGAATGCGAGAAGCCCAAAGTTGATCACAGTGAAATGAAATAGAAGCAGCCCATGTCTAGAGTGAACTGATAAGATTATGTGTTTTTAATCCCTAATAGAAGTATTTCTTGTTTTCAAAACGCTGCTATTCATTCCATTAAGTGTCAAATCAATATACCAAAAAGATAAATAGTTATATCGTTTACTCAAGTATTAGGCCTTACCCACATACACATTTCCGGTAATTGCCGACCCTATTATATCAAAGAGGTTAGTAGCATGTCAATAAGTCACCAATACCTTATAGGGTTTGGCTACACAAGATTCCTAGAAATTGTGGTTAAATTATTAGGAGTGGTTAGATTAGTGTGGTCAGTTTTGGGTTTGGGCCCTCTAAAGACCAAGAACTGTTCTTAACTTTTGTATTTCACAATACGTATTCCAATTTTTACAAGCGTTAAAGAATGTCAATGTAACAGAATACTGTTTTTGTTGCGTGTAATGTTACGACATGATTTTTTTAAGGATTAGGTGGCAAACGAGCAGACCTATCACCGTGTAATGTTAAGCGATGAAGGGGGATGGGGGGGGGGGATTTCGGTGTCCTCAGTCACTCGGTAAAACACAGCGCAAGCGTTATTTCACACCGTTCTTCTGTGAGGCCGTGGTATCATTCCGGTCGAGCCTGCCCATTTATGCCGAAGCGTGGCTCTCCCACGGTAAACATGTCTGTGACATGTATAAGTGGGCTTCAATACCTTGTTATTTTTCCAATAGTAATTTATAAATAGTACTAAAATTTGGCTGAGTTAAGTTTTTAAAGGAATTTTTAACCAACTTCAAAAAGGAGGAGGTTCTCAATTCGTCTGCATTTTTTTTTTATTGCTTTAAATTTTATCATTTTCAATTTGGTCCAGTTCTTGAAGTCGGCTTTTTTTGTTGTTAAAATTTGTGATAATCTAAGGAAAGATCTACGTTCAGCAGTGGATTATTAGAGGTATTTAATGATGAAAATGATAAATGAGATTGAGATACAATATGTCCTTAATTCGATGAATTTAGACCTGTTTCTAGTATAATCAATTACAAGATAAGTAAGTATGCGAGACTTCTCATGAAATTTCCAGAATCGAGTCAGTATAGGGAAAATAATTGAAGATTGTTCAATAGCTGAATCTTCCGATTAAATCATTTTATTTCTTGAGAATTCCTTAATGTACAACGAGAAAAAGAAACCTGGCGTGTGCATCATCCATACAAAAAAATATAAAAATTTGAGTGACTGCTTGTAATATTTAAATAAACGAGTTTTACTAAATGCATTTGTATGTATACAGTACAGTGCATGTACCAAAATATATTTTTTAACAGTTTTTGTCTGTCTGTTTGTTATGACTAATCTCTTTAACTGCTGGACCGAATTTTGAGGGGACTTTCACTGGTATGTAGCTGATGATATAAGGAATTATTAAAGCTGGTTACCTTTCCCGTGGTTATTGTCGTACCAAATAAGGTTTTTAGGTGTAATAAACCTTATTATATTTTCTTTCAGATCTTATTTGTGTTGTAGTATGAAGTGAAAAAAAAATGTTATTCCTGTATATTTATATGCCTAGTTAAAATAATGGCAACACATTTTTCAATTTGGAATTTTCATGGTATACGATACTGCTATCGGGTACGGGATATTAGAGTACGCGTTTAGGGTAGACAGTTCAAAGGTTTTCGGTTCAAAGTTTACCGGTCATATTCATATGATCCCTATAATCCTATATTTCATAAGTTGATAAGACTTTTATAGTATTAACCTGGTTGGTTAACTTTACAATAATAAGGACAGATATTTTTTAGAATGTCATGTTCGATTAGTGATTACCAACTTTTGTATACCAAAATTTTGTACTAAATAGTATACAAGTTTTAATACAGTATCTGCCTAAGTTATGACCACATTAGAAATGTCTGGTCAATATTAAAATAAAACAACTTAAAGTATTGCAGATAATAAATATTGGAGAGATACCACGGCCTCACAGAAAACCGGTGTGAAAAAGCGCTTGCGCTATGTTTTATCGAGTGAGTGAGGGTACCGGAGGCCCATACCCCAAACCCTCCCCCATCCCCCTCCTCATCCCCCCAAAGACCGGCAACGCACTTGTGACCCCTTTGGTGTTGGTGTCCATGGGTGGCGGCTATCGCTTACCATCAGGTGACACATCTGCTCGTTTGCTACCTAATCTATAAAAAAAGATCCTGATAAAATACAGTCACGTAAAATGTGATAGAAGTCATGGAGCAACCTGGTAGGGTGTATCGAAACGCAGGCGTTCTTCTCTGTCAAAGTATAAGCCCAAATGGGCCTAAGCGTTACACTATTATGCCGAAGAATGTATTTATGTGTGCGTGAAATTCCGAACGTTTCTTTTTAATTGTTATGTGTGAGTTCGTAGTGACAGGCAATTGTTTTTGTTTGTGAGTCTAAAATGTATGTTTCTGTGAAGATTTCTACCGCAAAAATGAAATACTGTTTTGTATGGGAAAAATATGCTGTGACTATTCCGTTCGGTAGTCCGTGTTGCTTTATGAATAGAAGTTACATACATATCCTTGTGTATAGTAGACAATTTTACTTGCATGCATTGTCTAAAAGACTACGCTACACATAAAATATAGTTGGTTATTCACATGAAAAAAGTAAGACTATTTTTACCATGTTTTTTTTTTATTGAATAATGGGCAAACGAGAAGACGTATCACCTGATGGTAAGCGATTACCGCCGCCCATGGACACCCGCAACACCAAAGGCGTCATAAGTGCGTTGCTGACCTTTGGAGGATGCGAAAGGGGATGGGGGATGGGAAAGGGGATGGGGGAGGGGTTGGGGTATGGGCCTCCGGTATCCTCACTCACTCGGTGAAACACAGCGCAAACGCTATTTCACACCGGTTTTCTGTGAGGCCGTGGTATCACTCCGGTCGACCCGACCCATTCATGTCGAAGCATTGCTCTCCCACGGTATATTAAAAACAAAGACACAGTATGGAAAACACGTGCGATGACGAGAGACAGTACAGCCGTTTCTGATTCATATTATTAGTATTTTTATGTAACTTTTTTATGTAACTTTTTAATGTAACTTGAAGGTTGAGATAAAACTGGTAGGTACCAGTTTTATCTCAACCTTCAAAACAATATCAATATTAGACTACACGGATGGCGCACTGGAGAAAACATGAGTCGCCATCATCATAACATTGATTGATAATAGATGATTGCCTCGGTGTTAGAGTGGTAGCGTATGTGACTCGGGTTGATTGTCGAGTCGGAACAAATGTTTGTGTGATCTGCAAATATTTGTTTCGCAGTTTGGGTGTTATGTTATAATGTGTATGTAATTAACATTAATTGTGCAGTACCTATACTCAAAGCTCTGCTTAGTTTGGGTCTAGAAACATTCTTCATTGGTGCTCCACTCCTATTAGTAATAGCGTGATGATATATAGCCAATAGCCTTCCTCGATAAATGGACTATACAACACTGAAAGAATTTTTCAAATCGGACTAGCGGTTCCTGAGATTAGCGCGTTCGAACAACCAAAAAAACAAACACTTCAGCTTTATCATTAGTATAGATTTACTAATACATACCTACCTATATATATTGAACTATATATATGTTGAAATTTATAAATATGCATGCATAAATCTAATATTACATAAGACTAACATATAATTAACATATTATCAGAACAGGATTTAAAATTTCTATTTATAAACTTATTGATTCAACGACCACATTCTGTTAATTTATTAACAAAATTTTTACTACGCTTTAAGGATACATTGATTCATTTCAAAAGTATTTAACATAACGTTTTACACCAAAACTTCCTAATACACGATACTTTGAGGTGAATCATTTATATCTAAATGAACTATGGTTTTTACCCGTATTATGCATAATTTCATACTGTAGTCAACGATATTCACAATGCGTTTTGTTTTTATTCTACTAATTTTGATATCTAATAAATTACATCGTGGTGAATGAGTTTTGTTTGAAATAATAACTAGAACTGTGCATTGGTAATTCCCTACATACAATGTCGACTTTTATTGACCTTATTTATCAAAGAAAAGCATCATTCTGCTAGTAAGAGAGAGGAAATTGATTATAACTATTAAACATAAAATTTCAATCGCCGTTTATTTTGATAGACAAACTAAATGGGCTAGATAAATAAACAATACGATCATCAATGATTATTATAAAAACAAAAAACCCAACTACTTAATATTAATGAACTGAAATGAGAAAACAAGTACCTATCACTAAATCTAAAATAGTTAAATACTGTAAAAATATAAATTAGTTAAATACTGTAAAAATATAAATTAGTTAAATACTGTATAGTTTTGGATGCGGTGACAGACGTAGATTTGGTATATCTTTCTTTGATCATCGCATCATCAGAAGATAAATCTAAAATGACATCATTTGTGCTGTTGTGTTTCGTTGGTGAGCGCGAGACCGTAGGCCCAATGATGCATTATCATCTCAATAGACCGCCACAGTGTGGGTCACCATGCTGAATTGTTGCATTGTCTGCATTTGCAACGTGTATTCACTACTCTTAAATTTTGCTCATGCTTCCTTCATGCTTCATCCAAGTGTTTCCCACCTGAATGATTCATTTTAACGTGTACTTAAATATTGACGCTGTAGGCACACAGTATTATAATTAAGTACATTACTAACTACATACAGTCTTACTGACTTTACACACATATTGTAACACATAAATCCTTTGCGATAACGGAAAATAATGCAAAATGCTATTAAACTACGATCTTTGTTCATTTTCAAGTCATCACTCAAATTTGACACTCAAATACGTTTATTTGAGTGTTAAATAGGTGAGTGTTAAATCGGTATTAAAGTTGTCAAATAGGTGGAAATAAGTGTTCTACGGTTAGAAACCCTACAACACTGGTGACCAGCCCCCAGCTCAGCATTATTAGAAAACTATCAAATACTAAATAAAGCTACCGTAGGAGCCGAATGAATGAATGGTCTGACTTGACCAGATTGATACCATACATACATAAAAACGCTTGCGCTGTGTTCCCTAAAGGCCCGCAAAACACTTGTGACGCCTCTGGTATTGTGGGTGTCCATGGGATGATAGATGATACGCCTGCTCGTTTGCCCCCTCTATCAAAAAAATGTATTTGATCTTTTGATCTTTTCAATGCAGCTTTTAACAATAGATAAAGTGATTCCAAAGGAAGGCTTATATGTGTAATACATGCATATTATAGTAGGGGAAATCCGTGAATTTCAAGAAATTCTCTGAAGCCGAGTCGCAGGTGAAGTATAAAATGTTAATCATTATACTTTACATCATTACATTAGGTTACAGGCTCCCCTGTGTTAAAAAGAACTAGTATTCTATGTAGTCAATAAAGTATAGACAATATTGTTCAAATTAGAAAGCTTTAACCCACAAACTGTTAGTTCAGTAAACACTAAAGAGCAAAGTTTAACCCTCTACCGATTGCGTGATTGCGTGAACTTAATTAAGTCACGCTGTTTGCGTTCAACATATGAATCGTGTCTAGTGATCTTATGAGCTTTATTTAGCCTCACTTTGAAATTCTCCTGTGAAGGGGAGAATCATAATTATTTAAATGTGTATACAGTCTTAACCGTCTTGGTAAACAAACTATAGGTATAGTATTAATTCGGTATATTTGTTTGGGATTAACTGTAAATTTAGGATAAGAATGCGTTATCCGCGTCGTGACGGCTCGAATATACAAAGTGTCCCCTCTAAGTATCCTGTGGGTGTCGTAAGAAGCGACTAAGGAAGAAAACTGCACAGGACAACATCGCTGCACTGAGAAGGAACACTTGAAACAAACTCGTATAGCTCGAAACCGTTCCGTCAGGCTAAAATTGTTAAGTAGACCAAAACCTACTCGTACTTTCGAAGGTGAGGCCAAAGTTCAACAGTGGATTGTCTAAGGCTGTTGATATGATCTGTCTAAGATTCATCAACAACCTATAACGTCCCACTACTGGACTCGGGTCTTCTCTCAGGAGACGGTAAAACTACGTTGTGGCTACGTGATCTTGGCGTTGTAAGTTTTCAAGCCGCCCAAAGGCCTCCAACTTAGCTTCACCACTAACATGATCTCCGAATGACGAAGACACTCATGGTAACATGCTACCAGCGGTCCCCCATCCAGGTACTGACCGCACCGTCGTGGCTTACCCTCGGTAATTGTTTCTAATTACCGAGTGAAACTGGACTATGAGCGCCTCTAAAGTCTAAGATTATAGTCAAGTACTAAAACAGCAATAGAGATTTATTTGAGACCTTAAGTTTAATATTTAGATGAAATTAACAAATCTAAAAAATGCCCTTATTCTTGAACGTTATTTAATTTCAAGCAACAGTTCTGTGTTATTACAACTGCCTCCGTGGCGCAGTGGTAGTAAATGCGACTGCTGTGCTTGAGGTCTCGGGTTCAAATCCTGGGTCGGACCAAATGTTTGTGTAATCTACAGATATTTGTTTCGGAGTTAGGGTGTTTTCTATGTATAATATGTTCCTATGTATTTACAAATAAAAAAAGTATATATGTTTTCATATCAGTTGTCTAGTACCCATAACACAAGCTCTGCTTAGCTTGGGACTAGAAGGCGTTGTGTGTAAAAACAAATTAGTAAAAAAGAGGGTTAGAGATTAAGTACTTAGAATTCTAACAGCGAAGAAACAATTTATATTGGGTTTTTGGCTTGGCTCCCATTATTTATTTATATAATATGTAACAATAGATGGTCTTATAGCACAACGATCTCTTACATTATTCGCAGCGATTATTTTACGGATACGAACACAAGAATTATTAAACTCGAAAATACAAAGATTTACTGTCCTACAGTAGTGTTACGTCAGAATCGAAACGATTAAAAATACACGATGCTCATTACAAAAAAGTCACTTAAAGAGTTTTAGAAATGAAGTATTTGAGGAAAAATACTTCATAAATTAAGTCACTCTATTCTATCAGAAATGCACTAAAATTAAAATAACAATGTTGTGTAGATCTATAATAGATATACATATAAGTTAATGTTCCAAGCTCCTAATGTTGACCATTCTTGTAAATGTATATTGTGGATTTTTTTAAATCGGACCAACGGTTCCTGCGATTAGCGCTTTTAAACAAACAAACTCTTCAGCTTTATTATTAGTTTAGATTTTCTTTTTAGAAACGTTGATTGCGTCACACAATTGATTAAATAAAAGGTTTGCGTTCACGACTGAATTACAGCTGTGGTTATGGAGCAAACAAAGTGAGAATCAAAAGCGATTAATTGTTGTATTGTGTAACAGATCATTCATTTAAAAAAAATATAAAAAATGTAAAGTGTTCTATGATGTTATACCGTTAAGAATGGTGAATCATGACTATTCCTTAATTTAAATGTGTCACTATGGTATCGCCTCTGCAATCATGTTCTCGGAATAATTAGATACATGTCGTAACTGATGACACAGAGTCATAGAAGATAAAATATTCTGACGCCGTCAGTGAAAAGATGAATAAGATTTACTGTTATTTAAATTTCATGTAAGATGTAATACGTCACCAGTCAATATTAAATATACTTCCTCGTTGGCACAGTTATGTATCCCGTGTTAGTATGATATGCAAATATTTGTTTCGGAGTTTGGGTCTATTCTATGTATCATCATCATCAGCCCTTTGCAGTCCACCGCTGAACATAGGCCTCTCCCAAGGAACACCACAGAGCCCGGTCTGTTGCTTATTGCATCCAGTCGCTGCCAGCTCTCCTATGCTAGTCATCCTGCCATCTGGCCAGAGGGCATCCCACACTACGTTTGTCAAGTCAATATATGTTCTATGTATATTATCTATATATGTATACATAATGTGGCAGAGCCACGCTTCGGCATGAATGGGCCGGCTCGACCGGAGTGATATCACGGCCTCACAGAAAATCGGCGTGAAATAGCGCTTACGCTGTGTTTCACCGAGTGAGTGAGTATACCGGAGGCCCATACCCTAATCAGTCCCCCATTCCCTCTCTCCGTCCCCCAAATGTCGGCAACGCACTTGTGACCACTTTGGTGTTGCGGGTGTCCATGGGCGGCGGTAGTGGCTTACCATCAGGTGATACGCCGGCTCGTTTGCCAACTATTCATAAAAAAAAAAAAAAAAAATACAAGCTCTGCTTAGTTTGGGACTAAAGGATTTGTGTGAGGTTCAATACTAATAATATAATCTTATTGCATAGCAACATTGCAGGATATAAATACGCAATTTGATGATCTATAGGCCACTGTTTCGTTTCTTGCACACTTGCACTTTGACTTGTTAAAATATATTCTAGAATTAAACTCACTTGAAGTTGTTCCAATATTTTAATTAACTTTAATCCTGACCGTTTTCGCTCTATAGCATTAACAAAGGTTACAAATTAAGTACATTATTGAAAATTTTCATGTACTCGTAGATATATGGTAAAAATATCCTTGAAAAATTAAGGATAAAATTACTTAAACACAACTAAACCTAGCAGTTTATATGCTTAAAATGTAGTACATATACTCGTATATACTCGTACTTTAACGTCAACATCAGAAATTGTTTTTGTAAATCTATACACATACACCGTTCATCTTGATGTTTACATAAATCTATACAACTCGATAAATTTATTTTTATTAAAACAAACATGGGTACGAGGTATTTGTATTCTTAGTGTTTTTATTTTTTAATTGGAATGTTAGACGTTTATTTAATATGTTTACACATGGTACGTATGTAATTACCATATTACATTAATTCAACAAGGAGTTAATTTAGGCGTTTAAGTTACGTAAACGCAAAACCTAATCGATTTTGTTTTTTTTATTGTAATAGCGTTAAGCAAGCATACGTATCACTTGATTACCGCCGCCCATGGACAGCAACAAGTGCGTTGCCGGCCTTTGGGGGATGGGGAGAGGGATGGGATCAGGGGTTACGGTGATAACTAGACTACTGATAAACATACTTATATATTCCTATATACATACGTATTTTAGATGTCTACTTCGTTGGTCTAGCCACCATACCTAGGCGACTGCCAGTCAAGAGGTCTTGAGCTCATATCGCCTGATGGTGGTTGTGTTCATATCATTTCATTTTATAGTGAACCATGTGGTTACTACTTTTTATACATACATATCAATTTGTACATACAACAGTTTACATCCAACAAAAAACGTATTAAATTACGATTAATTTATTTTTCTAATTTTATGTAATTAAAATTTTTATACGATTAAACCGCCATTATCATAATTATGAGGTCTTCTGATGTGAGTTATGATATTATTTCTGTATAATGGTTCTGTTGATAGTCCTCCTTGGGAGTATAATCGTTTTTAGATGAAGGAAGAATATCAATTGGATTAGAGATAGAGGGACAGAGTGGGAACATAGTAAGAAATATCACAAGTCTAAGATGTCTAATGACTTTGATCCCAACAGCTTGCAAAGAATATAGGCGAACCCATTGCCTATATTCTTTGCCATATTTCTCTGCAATTTTTAGTCGCCTGCATCAAAATAGACAATAATATAAATTTCGTGGATTTTAGAGAATAGTGTCATTAGTTTGGTGTCAATTATGAGAGTGATACTAAATAACATAAAATTTAAAAATCAATCACCTGTTTGCATCAATTTTCATGAAGACGGGTTTTATCTCAATTAACTTGACTATTTATTTGTTTAAATATTCCGGACATCTAACACACAACGCCATCTAGTCCCAAGCTAAGCAGAGCTTGTGTTATGGGTACTAGACAACTGATATAAATACTTATATACTTTTTTTTTGTAAATACATACATATTATACATAGAAAACACCCAAACTCCGAAACAAATATTTGCAGGTCATACAAACATTTGGTCCGACCCGGGAATCGAACCCAAGACCTCTTGCTTAGCAGTCGCATACGCTACCACTACGCCACCGAGGCAGTTGAAATCGTTAATATCTACTGATCTTGTTCGTATCGTTACTGCTAAGTGACGTACTTACCAACTATTAGTTTTTAAGTTTCGCTATAGTAATTAAAGTCAGAACAAAGCAACCTTCGCATTCAGTTCACCCTCAGAGTTGCAAAATAAAACGGGTAGAACTAGTAGCCGATCCTCCTCTTGGGAACACTAAAGGCTAGGAAACTGAATAAATTCAAATCAGAACAATATATAATCAAAACGCTTTTCCATCGAAAATAAACTTTATAGTTATATATACCTTGTGTGACCGTTTTTATGACCATAAACCTTGTGTGATTTGTAACAACGGCCTACTTTACAGTGCCTTTCGTAGAAAAAGTTAAGAATTTAGATCATGCACGAAAACAACGCATAACATTAACATTTATTCGTCAACATTTCTTATAACAAAAGTTAGTTGCACTAAATACCTGTTGACCATATAAGGATGTCCGTCCTTTTCAACGTCATTTAACCACAACTCGCAATGGGAAACTAAAAAGCCTATAATTTAACTCTGATGATCAAATAATGCGTCATTACATAGGAATATTAGGACACAATTATGTTGTAGGTACTCATAGATTGATTTCAGTTCAACCGTTTATATTCTGCCTAGCTGGATTTTTACCTTTAATTTCAACTAAGGAATTCTGAGGACCAAAAGATCTTCCTAGCTTTTATTATTCCCAAGATTATTTGGGGTCGAAAACCAGTTTGACTGGTTTTAACCCGGAGCGACTGGCATCAAACCTCCACAACCCTAAGGGCGAACTGAATTCGAAGATTGCATTCATCATCTCAGCCACAAGAAGTCCACTGCTGAACGTAGGCCTCCCCCATTGACTTCCACATTGACCGGTCGGTAGCGGCCTGCATCCAACGAATCCCTGCGATCTTAACCAGGTCGTCCTTCCACCTCGGGGGAGGTCTTCCTACGCTGCGTTTACTGTCACGTGGTCTCCACTTAAGAACCTTTCTGCCCCATCGGCCATCGGTTCAAGATTGCATTAGTTGTCAGAATATTTAAATCCACTGTCTACCCAATAACAATTGCTATAGACGTTTATGACAACCAGGATGGACGGCTTAAAGTACACTCCGAGGCACGGAAATGTAAAAATGAATTTATGTATCAGTTACAAAAACATATCTCAAACTATAGTTCATACAAGGAAGGCGAAAACCTAGAAACAAAACACATATTTAAAATATACGATAGATGCAAATCTCTTTCATTAAGATTACACAACAGGCTCACGATTGATCAAGAACAATAACTATTTTAGCAAAGACGCATATTACCTAGACGCATATTTATTCTAGTAAACGATAACCGTTGCTTAGAAGTTGTTCAAGTATCATGTATAAGTGTTATACTTGATTTTGTTCCTTGCCTTGGCGGTAACAGTAAATAATCCTCCTATCCCTTAACTTTGCTTAAGTAAGTATGTCATTTATTAAAAAATATATCAGGAGCTTGTATTTTATTTTTATGGGAAAGGATGGTAAATGAGCAGACATATCGCCTGATGGTAAGCGAAACAAATTTAATAATTTTGAAATAAAAGTAATGCTCTGACAATATCTAGTCTTTTGAGCTTAAAGAAGTTTATTATGAGTTTGGAAAACGTAATGATTAAATTTTGATAATGTTGGGTTTCGCTTAACCATCCTCCACTAGCAACGTATCAGCCAAAAAGCGAACACACTTTCTTTGATATTTATTAAATAATTGAGTTGTCACCTGTACTACCGGCAAACTTAAACCTCACTTTGCCGATAGTTTGAAACCGTCAAAACAACAAAGATCATTAAAGGAGGCTCCTTTACAGTGCATGCTATATTGCATCAATGCAATTTAACCTTTATCATCACAGCAGTAGATAATATATTGGCTAGTACAGTAATTTTCGTGGGAGAGCCACGCTTCGGCATGAATGGGCCGGCTTGACCGGAGTGAAACCACGGCCTCACAGAAAACCAGTGTGAAAGTGAGAGTGTGTGCTTGCGCTGTGTTTCACCGAGTGAGTGAGGATACCGGAAGCATACCACAACTCTTCCCCAATCCCCCTCCCCATCCTCCAAAGGCCGGCAACGCATTTGTGATGCCTCTGGTGTTGCGGGTGTCCATGGGCGGCGGTAGTCGCTTACCATCAGGCGATAAGTAGTTTTTTGAATACTACAATAGATAATTATCTGTGTACCTAATTAAATGTCAAATAATAAAGTGATTGCACCATGAATGCACATGTGCGTTTCCTACGCAACTGAACGATTGAATCTGAAGTTTTCTGAAGCGATCACGCCTCGCTCGCGGTTTCGAAGGCAGCGCCGGTGTAGGTCTTCGTTGCATAAAACAAATATGCAATGAACCAACCGTTGAATTTTGATATTTACTGACAGTGATTACCTGAATCCTAAAATTATATTGTATTATTGTACAAGATAATGTTAAAAAGTACAGGAAAAGGAACATCGTTTCCATAATATATTAGTGTAGGTACTAGTATTGATTCCCAAACTAGGCCCAAGCCTGTATCTTGTTAAACAGTGTTGAGTTGTAAAGATGACAAAATAGGTGGTTTACAAATTTACTGTTACTACTTCTACATTATTTTTTCATGTAAATTACGTATGTTCATGCACGTGTGATTATCAGTGTTATTGTAAAAGTACCTATGATGACCATGTGTGTGTGATGGTGAGAGTGTGTGTGTGTGTGTGTGTATATGTGTGGGGGCAGAGAGGGTGATGTGTTTATATGGGTGTGGTCTAGAGGGTAGGGTATGTCAGTATTGATGTCTAAATTCGATGAATTTATGACAGGTAAATGAGAAGCTCTTCAGTCTGAGTACAAGCAAGTTCCTATAACCAGTTTAAACATTTTACTTTGATTTGACTTCAACTAAGTCCGGCTATTTTTTTTTTATTTTATTCATTGTATAGTTTCATACTAACACTACGCATGTGCCTAATCTAAAACAATATTTTTACTATGACAATCGATTTAGCATAGTACTGAAAACTATTACTAGATGGCGTTAGTTGATACAAATGAGACCAATTAGTTATTGATTAAATAAAAATATCATATTAATTTTACATTAACGGTATATTTACGCGAATGTCGAGTCACGATTCGTTTGTTTTTAATCACCGATGGTAAGTACAGATGGCACGATCAAAATCTAGATGGGTGACCGCTAGTGGTATGTTACCATGAGCATCACCGTGATTCGGAGGTCACGTTAAGCAGTCGGTCCCGGTTGTTATCATAGGATAACAGTCGCGAAGCTTACTTGGAGGCCTGTTACTACTTTTTAATATTGATAACGATGTTAATTTTTCAATTAATGGATGGTAAAAGTGCTTCGTTGACCTGGTGGCTAGCGTATGCAACTAACTGTCAGTCAAAAAGTCTCGGGTTCGATTCCCGAGTCGGCAAAAGTTATGTATCGTGTTTTTCGTATATAAAATTCATATTAACCGGCCCGGAGTATTGAAAATGGCGGTTTTACCCACCCGTGCCTCGGAGAGCACGTTAAGCCGTCGGTCCCGGTAGCCATGAAAATCTTTGGTAACCGTTATTGAGAAGTCAGTGCCCTCAAATATACTGACGCTTGTTTCAACCTTCGAATTCAGTTCACCCTCAGGGTTGCGGAGGTCTGATGCCGGTCGCTTCGTGGAGGAACTGATATTCAGGTAAAACAGGTGGAACCAATAGCCGACCTTAAATAATCTTGGGATAAGGCTAGGAAGAAGAGGATGGAAAAAGTAATTGATTTTCTTCTATAACTATTCGTTTATTGTCCTCAGGTACTTGGTTGGCTTCAAAAATCTGTTGCGTAGTATCGAGTGTAAAGGCATCGCTTCAGTTCTTGGTATCAACTACTTTGCTAGGGGTTACCTTCAGCCGCGAGCTCATGAAAGGTAAGTATTAACTTCAGTACCTTTTCTACGGTTTTGTAGTTCTAACCAGGGAGTACTTACAAAGTTAATATTTACAAAATGTAGTAAAAGTGACACACAATCCGAATGTTATATAGTGTGTGTGTATTTCTGAAACATAATAGTGCGTTCATGTTTGTTTTAGACACTTAAGGAAATTCAAATCAATCGTCCATTCAATATTCATTACTGTTGGTAAACATGCGTATAAGGTAATGTTACCATATTTCCTTAAATACACATGTATGGAGTTTATTATTGAAATGTAGACAAAATAGTTCAATTGTAATCTAATATATTATGACAAGTTACATGACCGGTGGCTCAGCGGTAACTTTTTTTTTTTTTTTATTGAATAGTGGGCAATCGAGCAGGCGTATCACCTGATGGTAAGTGATTACCGCCGCCCATGGACACCCGCAACACCAAAGGCGTCACAAGTGCTTTGCCGACTTTTGGGGGATGGGAAAGGGGATGGGGGGAGGGGTTGGAGTATGGGCCTCCGGTATCCTCACTCATTCGGTGAAACACAGCGCAAACGCTATTTCACACCGGTTTTCTGTGAGGCCGTGGTATCACTTCGGTCGAGCCGACCCATTCATGCCGAAGCATAGCTCTCCCACGATTAAAACGTATGCGACTGCTGTGCTGCAGGTCTCGGGTTCGATTCCTAGGTCGGACTAAACGTTTGTATGATCTGCTAATATTTGTTTTGATTTTTTTCTTTATTAAAAAAGTATTTATATCAGTTGTCTAGTACCCTAATACAATATTTGCTTTTATTATTGTATTTAAACACGTAAAACTGAACATATATATGAAAGTAATGATGTCCTGATTATTCGTATTTGTGAATATTCGAAAACGACAAAAAAGTAACTGTTGGTTCAGTGGTTAGTGAGTATGACTGTTAAACCAAAGGTCATGGGTTCTATTCCCACATAGGACAAATCTTTGTGAGAATACGATCATGTGTTCTGAATCTGGATGTAATTTATCTACAATATACATATCATCTTCCTAGCCTTTATTATACCCAAGATTAATTGGGGTCGGCTATTTTTTTTTTTTTATTGAATAGTGGGCAATCGAGCAGGCGTATCACCTGATGGTAAGTGATTACCGCCGCCCATGGACACCCGCAACACCAAAGGCGTCACAAGTGCTTTGCCGACCTTTGGGGGATGGGAAAGGGGATGGGGGGAGGGGTTGGAGTATGGGCCTCCGGTATCCTCACTCACTCGGTGAAATACAGCGCAAACGCTATTTCACACCGGTTTTCTGAGAGGCCATGGTATCACTCCGGTCGAGCCGACCCATTCATGCCGAAGCATAGCTCTCCCACGTTTGCAACCAGTTTTACCTGAATATCAGCTTTTTCTCGGAGCGACTGGCATCGGACCTCCGCAATCCTGAGGGCGAATAGAACTCAAAGATTGAACTAGATGTCAGTATATTTAAGGGCACTGACTTCCCAGTAACGGTTGCCGTAGATATTCATGACAACCGGGACTTACGGCTTAATTAATGTGTACTTCGAGGCACGGTTATGAAACACCGCCAAACTTTTATACTCCGGACTGCTATTAAGAATTTCTAGGAAAAAAAATCCAACAACACACAACATTTAACCGTGAGGCAGCCGCTTCGGCATACATGGGCCGGCTCAACTGGAGTGATACCACGGCCTCACAGAAAACCGGTGTGAAACAGCGGCTGCGCTTTGTTTCACCGTGTGAGTGAGGATACTGGAGGCCCATACCCCAACCCCTCCCCTCATTCTTCTCTCCATCCCCCAAAGTCCGGCAACGCATTTGTGATGCCTCTAGTATTGAGAGTGTCCATGGGCGGCAGTACTCGCTTACCATCAGGCGATACGTATGCTCGTTTACCCAATATTCTATAAAACAAAAAACACTGCCCTACCCAGGCATCGAACTCAATACCTCTTGACTGGCAGTCGCCTAGGTATGTTAACCGCTAGACCAACGAAGTAGACATCTACAGTTATCACAGTACTTAGTATAGTATCAGATACTTTACCTAGTTTGAAATCAGGCAGCCGTATGTAAAATGTATAAGGATATCAATAATATGTTTAAATTAATGACAAAGCTCATAATATTATCACAGTTTCACTTACGTTAAAACTATTTACGACGGCTAATTACTCTACCCATCGAATTTCGAAGATGAAGCATTGTGAGAATTGTGGTATGATAAAAAGTTTTATTTACACACGTAAGCGTGCCAAATATCTAATAAACAGTAGTAAAAAAAACTTTCGTTCTCTATTGAGTCATTGCAAATTAATTTAACAAAAGAAATGGCCGCATGACTTATCTTAAGAGGATAATCTTATTGGTTGCAGAAATGCTTAACCATTACAGTTACGGATACGAAAGCGGTCCTAAAATTTTGCCTAAAAAAGACACTATGTTCAGTGTTTATTGCCATGCGCGTGGTTTCTTTAAATACTTTTTCTAATGTCTCATTACTTTTCATAAAATATACAAATCGTAAAAAATATGTATTTTTATATTTAATTTTAATAAACTAAATCTGTAATTTGAATTTAATTAGGTTTTACATTCAAATTATACATTTATTTTCCTTCCATCCCTTTTTAAACATATTAATTATATGTATAACCATGTATGTATTGAAATATATAAAAATGTTTCTTCGGCTATATATTATGTGGCCTGTTGGGAAAAGTGGGAGTTTTATATATCTGCTTTAGTCTCCTTTGATGATTAAGACGTGAGTGTATGTGTATCCGTTTGAGATTCGTCAAAATGTACAGGAAATTGATGCGGATATAGACCTTTTGTCACTCTCAGATATCTTCAGATACGGACATCAAGCACATTACGTATTAACTAGCTTTGCATGTATCCCTGCGTGTATGTCGAATATTTCGGTAATTATTTATCATGTTGATGTATAGCCTATGACACTCACAAATAATGTAGCTTTTTATTGTTAAAATTTGGTTTAGTAGACCAGAGTAGATTACGCCTTGCAACCTCACAAACTTACAAACGGAGTAATACTAATTAATGTGTAGATAACATAATTTAAGAGAGTCAGAATATAATTACTTATCATGTGTCCGCCCGCACCTGTCTCAGTTCCCTTTGTCATCATACCCCGCACCCCTGTTACCGCGCAGGCCTCGTCGGCCCATAGTAGATACTATTATATTAGGTCTTTACCTATGAATTTGTCGTTTTGTATGCAATAAGTGAAAGTACTTATTTTTTAATTTTTTTATTTCTGTTATTCGAAGTAATCACCCATTCAATCGACGCATCTTTGCCAACGCATTGGCATTTTATTGATGCCCTTCTTGTAAAAATCAGCTGGACGGGAGGCAACAAACTCTTTAAAGGCATTTTGTACTGCCTCTCGGGAATTGAATTTTTTACCCACTAAAAAGTTGTCTAAATTTTGGAAAAAGTAATAGTCGGTAGGTGCAAGGTCTGGTGAGTATAGCGGATGAGGGAGAGCTTCCAACCCCAACTCTTGCAGCTTGGAGACTGTCTGTTGCGCAGTATGAGGTCGCGCGTTGTCGTGAAGGAGCAGTGGGGACGACCGATTGACCAAAGCTGGTTGCAGATGTGCAAGCTTCTCCATCATTCTCTCCAGTTCTTCACAGTACACATCTGCATTAATGCTCATGCCGTTTTGTAAAAAGCTGTGGTGAATCACACCCGCACTAGACCACCAAACAGTGACCATCACCTTTTTAGGGGTCATTTTTGGTTTAGGGCATTGCTTTGGTGCTGAACCAGGGTCTAACCAACTTGCTGAGCGCTTTCGATTGTCGAACAGAATCCATTTTTCGTCGCACGTAACTATTCGTTTCAAAATTCCTTCATTTCTTTGCCTGTTGAGCAGCGAAAGGCAGGTCTCGACGCGTACGTTGCGCTGGCGATCGTTAAGGTCGTGGGGCACCCATCTATCAAGCTTTTTTACCTTGCCAATTTATCGCAAATGGATCAATATTGTTTTGATGCTTACATTAAAAGCTGCTGCTAGCTCAGCTGTAGATTGAGTTTCGTCAGCTTCCACAATCGCCTTTAATTCATTATTGTTAACCAAAGTCTCCGGACGACCACGAGCTTCATTTTTCAAGTCAAAATTTCCAGAACGGAACCGGGAAAACCAATGAAGGGTTGTGCGTTCGTTTGTACAGTTCTCGCCGTAAACGTTTTTGATGTTACGTGCCGTTTGTGTCGCGTTGGTGCCCCGACGGAACTCATATTCCATAATTACACGAATTTTTAAAGTATCCATTATGACGAAAAATGTTCAAATGTAATGAAAATACAACGCTAATCAAAAAACAAAAGACTGAGTTCGTAAATAGAATGTCATGGTTTTAAAACAAAATTAATTTGAATTTAGAATACAGAGCCATTACAAACTTTTTTTTATTTGAAATGACCAGTACTGAAGAAACGCAATTTCATAGGTAAAGACCTATTATACCAGTCCTTAAGAGCTAATATAGATTCTAGAGATTTGTCACAATCCGTGTTACTTCTACAGGTATATATCCCACATGGTTTTGGGTCGAGATCTTTTAGACAACACACTCAACTTGGTGCCATCTCTGATACCTTTGCACAAGGACATCAAAGAAGACAGTCATGAGTACAAGGACTTGGAAAAGAAGTAAGTTCATTTTTTGATCATATTTTTCGAATGCTACTCTTACGATAAGTTTAATGTTTCTGGTTAATGCTAAGTTATGTATCTGAATTAAATGGTTTTAAGTCACATAATGTATCTGTTTCAGAATTAACAAGCGGTCTAGATGTATATTTTATTCTCGCTTGTTTGCCACTTTGATAACGATAACTTCATTATATTTTCACTTTTGCCTGTAACTTTCCTGCGCGTAAACTACACATGGTATTTTCTAAGTAGCTTATTTTTGCTTTTAATCAGCTAACCATGGATTGCTACCATGTTTTAATGATAGACTTTTTGAAGAGAATACTTTATTTGAGAATAACATGGCTTTATCTACTAAAACTATTTATTACATACCTACTTGCGCATCTTATGCGTCTAAAAAAGGAGCAAAAGACGCCATGATAGATTCTTTTAAAAAATATCAACCATGCTTCCTTAATACGTCCATAGATGGCGCTACGTGTATTGAACATAAGATAAAAGAGTATAATATCTTCTATATAAAAAAAAATCGTCGAAATGCATATATAAAAAAAAAACAAAAGTTAACGGGATTTGATTGTCCACGACTGCACCGTGGGAAAGGGACAGGCATAACTACCACTAAAGAAATATATTAACTACTAAAAACAAGATTTATAGAAATTCAGTAAATACAAGAGAAAAATATGGCGGTACTGGATGCGAGAAGCCGAAGATCGAACTAAGTGGCGTGCAATTGGAGAGGCCTATGTCCAGCAGTGGACTGCGATAGGCTGATGATGAAGTTCGTTGGGTCAGCTGGTTTATTATAAACTACAACATGAATAATGAATATGCTATGATAGTTTGACATTATTTTTATACTAAAACTACTCTTGAATTCGTCTGACTGCAGTCGATATGTCCATTCAAAGGTTGCCTGTAAATTGCTTTTTAACGCCGCCTTTATACATTGTCATAAAATTGATATACATTTATATGCATAGTAGGTACCTACCAAAGTAGTGTACAATAAAGATTATTATTATCTATTTTTAGGTAGGTACATATCTGTTGAAGTCACTACGTATTTCTCCACCAAAAATATCCTTCGTCTGCCTTCTGTAGCCTTATAAGTATGTTAAATTTCATTGTTATCAATTGAATACAAAACACGGACGCAAAACAAATAAACAAAGACACGTTCACGTTTATAATATTAGCGATGTTGTTTATGTTTCAATATTAATCATATCCTTATTTTGTAAAACGTAATATTACATCGGTCTGATAACAAATATAGGAGAATAATGAGAGGAAATCGATGAACTTAATTTATTACTATATATGTCTGTCTTTTGTCTTTATTGTCTGTGGTAATTTACCAACGTTTAAATATAGATATTAAAACCATAATCATGTCACAATGATGAAGTAATTTTATATAGTTTCTGGTCCTTTCCATCATCAGAGTGCAAAGTCGGTCCTTTTTCCACTGTTAATACTAATACAATCCATATGGTAAAAAAATCAACACCTTGTATAATACCCAGTTCCTATATTTGAAAAACGATCCGTTCTAGGTACGAATAGTAGTATATTATACGGGGCGTAAGCTAAAATCGTTTCTATAAAAAATAAATTGAGTAACGGTATTTACGACTCGTAGTCGGTTGTAGAAAAAAATAACACGATGACGAATCGTTAAATATAGGAACCGGGCATAAGTGATTAAAATCGAATGGGTGGTAAAACCCACGATTTTAAAGAGAGCATTATTACTTAAAGTATGTATAAATATTTACATTTTCAAAGAAATCAACAAATAGTGGACAACAAGCATCAGGACGGGAGTGTATCGGATGCCATCGAGTACTTCGACCAGACAGCCACTTTCTTGGACAAGCTGAGAGCGGTTCAAAGACAACTGAGAGAATATATAAGGTAAGTTATGTGGTAGTTTTAGTTGTTGCCATTTAGGAGGTAAATCAAGGTATATAAATATATCTCTCAAGCCTCTCCTTTGTAGGGAGGTTTTGGCCACGCTGACCAGACGAGTTGATATAAGGCTTGTATAAAGTTTTCCTTCTCTTTGGAGTGATGTTGCCTGCATAATTTGCTCGCTTAGTCGCATCTTAAGATACCTATGGCATGTCATGGTGACACTCTGTATTTTTAATCGGACACCATACGGAAATTCACCATGTTTTTTTAGTACTTTACTTTACTTTTAAAAAGACAACTCCCGCATTAGGAATATACACCCTGTGTCCCGGGGGACTTTACAAACATACATATAACGGACACAAAGAACGCCCAGACTCGAAACAACATTTTGTGGATCACACAAAGTGATGTTTCACGTGGGATTTGAACCCACAGCACTTGGCGCAGTAGCAAGCGGCGTAGTGACCGCTTAAACCACTTGGCCAACCGTGCACTCAAGTAATAAATATATGTAGTTTAGTAGTACGCTCTTTTCTTGGTGATCTGAAAGTCTTGTTGGACCGAAAATATAGTAGACGATACATTGGTAAATACTATTAGTATTTCTATCTTTTTTAATTTCATTAAATAATAAATAAATAAATATTCCGGACTTCTAACACACAACGCTATCAAGTCCCAAGCTAAGCAGAGCTAGTGTTATGGGTACTAGACAACTGATATAAACACTTAAATACATTTTTTTTGTAAATACGTACATATTATATATAGAAAACACCCAAACTCCGAAACAAACATTTGGTCCGACCCGGGAATTGAACCCGACACCTCAAGCTTAGCAGTCGCATGCACTACCACTACGCCACCGAGGCAGTCAATTAATACTATCAGTCAATTATTAGTTTACTGAGTCGAGTTTTATGAAGACACAAGCACCGATAGAGAGAATATAATTTTACTAATATTAAGACAATGAGTGTACATTGCATGGTCATTTAAAATGTAGAGGTCAATAGTTAACAGGATATTCCCTTAATACTCTCGTGTCTGCACAAAGTACAAAATGTATGTGTCAAAAAATTGTGATTCATTCGATTACGAATTATTCGTGGTTAGTTTTCAGAAATTTGTCATACTGTAATCTTATAGGTTATGTTCTTATTAAGTTATGAGCCCATCACAACTTTAATTTTTT
This sequence comes from Spilarctia lutea, assembly GCA_916048165.1. Taxonomy (NCBI): domain Eukaryota; kingdom Metazoa; phylum Arthropoda; class Insecta; order Lepidoptera; family Erebidae; genus Spilarctia; species Spilarctia lutea. The sequence continues at coordinate 3,842,305 of OU696480.1, forward strand.
TAAAGAAATCTCAGGTATTAAATTAAATTTTGTATTTTAAATAAATTTGTATTTCAAACTCCTCTAAGTTTCATCTGATTAATTTAATGATTGCGGGTTCCAAGATAGTTTCATTTTTCATTAGAATTGCTTAGTGTGAGAATTCGATTTATTCATGGTTCACTGCTGTTGATACTCGTTTACAGGACTAATACTTATGAACGTTATGACTGCCTGGGTGGCGCAGTGCTAGCGTATGCGACTGCTCCGCTTTGAGTCTACGGTACCGGGTCAAACCAAATTAGTTGTTTTAGAACTCGGGGTTTTTTATAGGTAAAAAATGATTTTATTTACAAAAAAGTATATAAGTATTCTATCAGTCATCTAGCTCTACTTAGTTTGAAACGAGACGGCGTTAAGTGTCAGATGTCCGAAATATTAATTTATTTATTATTATTTGCAGTTAATTTTCCTGCGAGGAGTTACTCATATTACTACTACTGTTCGAATATATAAATAGACTAGCTGACCCACGCAACCTCCTATTAGTATTAGCGTGATGATATATAGTCTATAGCCTTCCTCGATAAATGGACTATCTAACACTGAAATAATTTTTCAAATCGGACCAGCGGTTCCTGAGATTATCGCGTTCAAACAAAGAAACTCTTCAGGTTTATAATATTAGTGAGATGTTTGTTTGAGTAATGATGTTCTCAACTGGTTAGTTTATTAGTCTCCAACTTAGAGTTTTTATTTATAAAGTTGTAACATGTTCTTACGATTATAATAGATCGGTTATTATCAAGATAGTTCGTAATTATACGGCGCCAGTGTGAACCACCGTAATCAGACACGGCAAGTCATTTACAATAATTGATCAATTATCTTTAGCCACTACTGCTGACAATTAACAAGATTAATTGAAGCTTGTAAATATAATTTAAGTGTCAGTACAATGTAGTATACTAACATTATTGTTAACGATCTGTATGTGGTTTTAAACCACCTTCAAAGGCATTTTGTGCACCCAGCCGTGTCGCCACCAACGGAGGGGTTATAATAGATAATTTCTCAGTTACAGAAAATATTTTAGTATTTCGTTCTCACCCTAGTACTCTAATATAACCCTATTATTGGCAGTTTATATATGTCTTTATGTTCTCCCGTAGCCCCTTTTTTATTCCTGGTGGCATGTCCGACCCGAACCGACTAAAACCGCACGCCGTCCTGAGTACTTCGAGCCGGGGAACCAGGTACACCCTAGTAAGGAAAACCCTGGAACTCCTGCTTCTACTATGCTTACGCTTATGGAGAACGGAGATCGTACTGCGATCTCACTACCGTAGCTTCTAAACTACTAACTACTAAACCGGTTTTAATGAATCAATGAGGAGTCAATAGGTTTGTAATAATTTTCCGGGTGTTCAGTCGGTTTTTCCAATTGGCGAAACTGATACTAGGTATTACTAATCTAGACTAGGTTAGAATATTAGAGTATAGAAAATGGATGAGGACATATTTAAGCGTACATATAAACAGTCCGGTTTCCAAAACACAGTAGCTATTTAGTTTAGGATCAGATTGCCGTGTATGATATGTATAAAGTTACTAGTTTTTGTATTTGGCTCCGTCCGCGTTTATGTCGGTTATTGCGATAGAGAGTAGCCTATATCCTTCCTCAAGAATTAAAGTATATTCAAACCAAATTTCATTGAAATCGGTGCAACGGTTTAACCGTAAAAGCGTGACAGACAGACAAAGGTACTTTCGAATTTAAATATTGGTATGGATCATTTTCATCAATGAATAGTTTCATTTTTTAGGTGGATTATTTTGTATGGTTGACGGATAAGAATACAGAGTGACTATGGAACAAACTACGCAGGACAATATCAGCGCAAAAAGAAGGAAATCTTGAAAGAAACCCTTTTTATTGACCGACCGACTGTCTGAAATCACATCAAACTCTCTATCCCCGTCGTCTCTGATCGATTAGGCCATCAACTCGTATGGTTGCTCCACACGCTGCGGGAAAAGGCCCTTGACCTTTTCCTGCAGTAAACTGAACTGGAGAGTCTTCGTAAGGACGGGGGGGACCGTGTCGTACCCCACGATAAATTGATCCCAGGGATCGAGACTCTTCAACACCTCCTATGTCTTTACGTTTTTAGCGCGGTTAATGATCAGCTTCACAGTTTTCCGCGCCTATCGGTACTCCTCATGAAGCTGGTCCTCCCCGTAGTCTCTACGGTGACGCCACCGGCTGTGGGTGTAGGGACTCTGAGCATGAGAACAGGCCGTACGGAAGTCCGCCGACTTGTGGGAACATCAGTAGACTTCCTTCCGTGGAGGTCGACGACCTTGAAGGCTTGACTGTCTCGCAAATCTGCGTAATCACATCACGAAAACGGCCAACCCCCATGTGAACCTCTAGTAGGTCCCTATCGAACTTGGCAACAACCCACCGCGGAAAACGAGAATAATGCCGTGCCACGTGACCCCTACTGGGGCCCTGGGACCGGGAGAGTTCGAATCAGCTATAGCGGTGATTCGAGACCGTCTTAACCTCTTCCAGGATACGTCCGTTTCTTTCGCGTGCGGCAACAGCAGGGGTAACGAATGAAAGGTCCAGTATCGACCCTCCCTGCTGTCGCACGCATGTATTGGTGAAGCTTCTGTTTAGAAGACCGAGGCTCACCGAGGCTACCATCTTGAAAGAAATCTTATATTAACCCATCTGGACAGCGTGGCAGACTAATATCTCCATTCGAAGGAGAGGCTTATGTCCAGAAGTGGACTTTTAAAGGCTATTGATGATGTTATTACATTTGGTCACACTTCTATAATATAGATAAATTGCATCACAGTTAATCAGATCTATCAAAACTAATATGTATTATTTACAATGCCATGTTCCTCAATGAATAGTAACTGTCGTCATAGTCAATGCGGTTAGATATTCATTCACAAAGTTTTACAGTAGGACGTAACGGATTGCGGTAAAGAAAACCCGTAGGTGGAGTTAAATCATTTAGGAAAACAGTACAGGGAACATTAAACATTAAATTAATTATATAATTAATTACTATTACGTATTCATTTGTTATTATTATTGTGTTTTCTCGTTTTATTACGAAAATATCCCACGACAAGGAAAATGTTGTTCATTCAGCATTGCAATGAATGTTATGAGTAATTGAATTTATAATAATATACATTTAATGTCAATATTAAATATTATCCTGTAGCCTGTGAGACTACAGTATTCATAGACAAAAGTTTCAAAAATAAATTCTTCAGTCCTGGTTTTACTAGGAATTTAAATTAATATTACTTTTTCTAATCACTTGAGAGAAATGAAAAAGAAATTATTGACGTAAGTACATCACACAGACCTCTAAAAGTAATCATCATTGTCTCATGTATAGTCAATGATGGTATTAAATGAAAAATGTAAAATAAAAAGCTTTTTAATTACTATTTTTTTGTTATACGTTCTTGATTATTGATAATACTGTCGAAATTTTAGGAATAGGTATGTATACGGCCGTATCCCGTTGCGCTGGGCAGACCAAGTTTGCTCCACTCTCGGCATTATGATCCATGCTGCCGTACACACTGCTCAGGATAGAAACAGGACCTATCACTGGCTCCAAAAAGGGGTCACGACCCTCAGAATTGAGGGGAACGCACGAGGAGAGAGATATTTTTATTCTACTTTTAACTTGTTTTTTTTTGCTTTCTTTTTGGGCGTTTAGGACAGTGTAATGTTTATATGTAATTAAATAAATTGTTTTTTTATTTTAAAGGGATGGCGTTACTGAGAGTCTTGTCGAGGCGAGGAAATCAGAAGTTGTGTGTGCCGGCATACTGATCTTAGTATGTGTTGTATCTCCGATCATCATAGCACTCGTCAGGAATGCGGTTAACACAATACAGGTAATTTTTAAATCTATGTTGTATAAAATAAGACTCATTTTTAAATAAAATTATATTACACTAGCTGAATCCCACGGTGTATCCCGCGGTTATTGTTGTACCGGTGGATAAAAAAGTAGTCTAGTAACCTACTCATTAATCATCAGTTACTTATGTGATGTGTGACCGTCAAAATCAGTTCAGCCGTTTCAGAGATTAGTCGGAACAAAGAGACAGATATAAGAAAAAACAATTGGTATATGTACTGTGTATACATTTAAATGCATTTAGTAAAAAGCGGCTATTTTAACATTACAAACAGACACTCCAATTTTATTTGTTTGTATAGATATAGATTGAAATACTCATAACTAGTATGTTCTTTACATAATTTAAGTAGTCCATTCGGTTATATTTTTGAAAGTGCTTAACAGATTTAAATGCAGTTTTAAGCAGTAGATAGAGTGATAACCTAAGTGGTAACTAATTCCTTCCCGCGATGGTACCCTCGGTTTTTATTGGACCTTTACAACAAAACCACGGCGCAGTGCAGCTAGTAATATATATAAAAATATATATTTATACATAAATAGGTTATATTTAAACTAATCAGGATCCGGGCGTCTCTAAAATCAATAAAAATTATAATTTGAGTTCAATAAACCGCAGCGCTATAATTGAGGTCATCAAACGAAATGAAAATGTACCTAATCACCAAGGTTCTTGAACGTGGCATGCGAATGACTAATTCAATGTCCAAAGTAACGCGTGGAACGTGCCAATCATACGTAATATATGTGTCTCGTTTACAAACACAGCCAACGTGTGAAATTTCGTACTATTTCCACTGACTGGTTCGTTCATTCAGTGATAAATTTATCTACATTATTACTGAAGGTATTGACCGATAACGCTAAAGATAAACTTATCGCAAAATTATATCTTTGCTTGCATTTTATCAAAAAAAGTGATTCTTAAATGACGTCATTTAATGTAACGTTATGAAAACATCACACATTTAAGTAAAATTTATTGTAACTCAATTTTTAAAGACATCTCCCGCATTAGGAATAATTCCTGTGTCGCGGAGGTCTTTGCAAATAAACATAAAACGGAAACAAAGAACTCACTAATATTCTATACGAAAAGAAAAAAAACCTGATGTAACAAATCCTATCTTTAAAAGTAACATAAGTACGTCATATCCGTTTGCCTTAATATGTAACTTTACCTACATTCTATATGCAAAAAAAGCTTTCATACATTATCACAGACTATGAAGAAAGTAACAGTGCGATAAATATAGCAAGAAACATAATTACGTTCGATAAGACTTACATAACAGTCAAACGTAAGGTCAATAGCCTTGCGTTTTACTCATTCATTCATGCCGTCCGGGCAATCCTCAAGGCCGCGACTCACAGCCTACTCATTTCATAAGTAGATTCTGTGTTGAATTTTAAAAAGTTTATGCAAAATACCTATAGCATGTATACAAGTCTAGACGTGCTCAAATATGTTGAGTAATATGATGCAAGAATGTGATTGATCTTCAACTTTTTTGGCATTCCAAACAAGAAAATAAATGTGAGACAAAAAACACTTGGTTTGTTTTATGACGTAGGAACAGCAGGAATGTCATTTTTATTGGTTTGGTTGATCTGGAATGTATCATAACACTGTGACGTATTATATTTAAACGACACATTAAAATTCAAATATATTTAAATGTTATAGAGACTGATGATTAAGTATGCGTTTACGATGTTTCTGTCGTATTTGGATTTTTGAGTCATTTAAACAAGGAGGTCGGTGACAGTTTGGGTCTCGACCATTACGTAATCAATGGGAAAATCGTACCTTTAATTCCATGACTTCATATCTTGTAAAGAAAAACAAAATATGTAGTCATGACACAAAGCGGTCATGAGAATCGCCGACAGAGGCGAAAGTTTAAACCTATTAATAAATAGTTGTACATTTTAGATATTCAAATTACTTGTTTAATCTTAATTCAAAATTTGAATGGTGTGAAGACACATATTATTATCGTGTGCATTACTTGTCGAGCTGTGTTATCTCACTGCGCGCAGTCTAGTGAGTAAGTATAATATGTACATACATAAATTCACAGCTGGCTCGAGCGTTAACACGTGACGTAACCATGCCAATGAATTATATGAATTTAGCTCCCAATCCAAATCTGCCTATAGAAGCTTTCACTAAAACCGCACTGTTTAATCAGACACACCTATATTGTGACTACCTCAAGCAATTCATGACTCATAGAATGCCCGGGGATTTTTGTAATCTAAAATTAAAATGTTGTGTTTAACGAACCGAAGCGATGCATATCGTTATTGTTTTCCTACTGTAAAAACGAATGCCAGAATGATTATAACATCGCTATTTAAGATACAATTCATGATGATACCTACTTCACGACGCCACACGCCTGTATATCGGTTATCGCAATAAACAATAGCCTATGTTTTTCTTCAAGAATCAAAGTAGGTATCGGTTTAGTCGTGACGGCGTAACAGACATATAGGTTTTCATGGTATATGAAGACAGACGTGTAGACTGGTTACTCAGAATGAAATGTATATTATCAAAAGTTGAATTCAAACCTCTTACCAGAAAAAGTGTAACGGGACTTTTGAGCTTCGGCATTCTTATTGACTGCGTGTAAAGTTACGAAAGAAATACTCTATATGGATTTTCCGTTAGGTCATGATCTCGGGTCGAACTCGTCTATTTGTTCCAAACCACGACTTCCACGTGGCCACGGTTATATTTATCATCTTTTAAAATCATAAGAGTACAGGGAGTTTGTATGCAATTCGATTTTGTATATATTTATGTCACAAGTGACTAAGTAGTTAGCGACTGGAGTTGTTAAATCATTTCAAAAACTTGTCCTCAACTCCTATTTCCTCTTCTCTCCTTCTTGTCCAAGAGATTGTATTGTGAGTTTTGTATTTTTGGCGAATATTTTGTTTAAATCACGGGACTTGGCGTTGAGATGACGTCATTACAATATATTTGTTACTATTCTAAAAACTTGGTTTGTATAATGTCGACTTGGACTTGGCTAGGAGGGCTAGTCTATACTTTAACCTTCAACGGCATGGATGACGTAGTGGCTTAAAAGTTCATATTGTCGCTTCCTAACCGTTAAGCATTATGTATTCTATCAATGTTTGTAAAGTCCCCGTAATGTCTGCACTGCTGCACGCTTTGTCTGCACGTTTGGCCTAGTGGTTAAGCGGTCGCCACGCCGTACCCTACTTCGCCAAGTGTTGTGGGTTCAAATCTCACATGGAACAACACTTTATATGATCCACAAATTATTGTTCTAAGTTAGGGTGTTCTTTGTGTTCGTTTCATGTATTTGTTTGTGAAGTCGACACAGGAATTATTGCTAGAGCGGGAGTTCTCATATAAAAAATAAATAAATAGAATTTACATATTCCTGGTGTATTTGTATTGTTTATTTTTTTTGTGTTTGCAGGTTTACGCAAGGAATTTGGCTGAGAAGGCGAAAGAGCTCGAGTACGAGAAAGAGTTAAGTGACTCTTTATTATATCAAATGCTGCCGCCGAGCGTTGCCAAGCAATTGAAACAAACACAACAGGTTAGTCAATTGAATCAATCTTTACATAAATGTATGCCAGTGACCTTGTGCGAGATATCGTTATTAATCTGTAGCTATTTATTCTGTGCTACACATATAGTCCATTCATTTAAGCTTAAATTAGGTAAGAATCTCGGAATTCGAGATACCCAGCTGTAAGTCTGTAAATACTTGTATATTGACACCCTAAAAGTGGTCTCAAAACCTACATATGGTAGGGTGTAAGCAACTATTAAATTTCAAGGTCAAAGGTCACAAAAAGCGGTATTTTGCACTTTTTTTGGAATATCTCATTTCCTATGGGTTTTTTGCTATTTGTATTTATTATCAATAATGTAACTACCGTGGGAGAGCTATGCTTCGGCATGAATGGGTCAGCTCGACCGGAGTGATACCACGGCCTCACAGAAAACCGGTGTAAAATAGCGTTTGCGCTGTGTTTCACCGAGTGAGTGAGGATACCGGAGGCCCATACCCCAACCCCTCCCATCATCCCCTTTCCCATCCCCCAAAGGTCGGCAACGCACTTGTGACGCCTTTGATGTTGCGAGTGTCCATGGGCGGCGGTAATCGCTTACCATCAGGTGATACGTCTGCTCGTTTGCCAACTATTCAATAAAAAAAAAAAAAAAAAAAAAAAGAATGCAAAATTCTCTACAAATTTTGTTTAAAAATTTTTTTTATACGGTGAACCGTTTTCGACATAGAGGGCGGAGAGCGCGCGGTCACAGCATCACTTCAGGTCAACCGGTGCCTCTGGTCGAAAACGCGCCATATATAGTTGATGAACTATCAATAAATCAATGATGATAAAGGTTTGTCAATTTTTATTAACTATAATATTATATTTTATCATTTTCTTCATGCATTTCTTATCAAATCGAAATAACAAAGATAAGTTATATATGTTAATTGAAAAATTACAAGCTGCAAATATTACTACTAAACGAGCCATAGATGATGCGGATGTTCTTATTGTTGAAACTGCAATTGAAGAATAAAAGTCTAAAAAAACTGCAGTTATAATAGGACAAGATATTGATTTACTTGTCATTTTAATTGGGCGTACACTGTCTTACGAACAAGAATTTTTTTTTAAAAAAGTTGGGAAAGGAAATGTAAAAACGGAGATATACTCGACTAAAAGTTTTGATAATTATCCTCATACCAAAAAACATATTTTATTTCTGCACGTATTAAGTGGCTGTGACACAACTTCTGCGCTTTTTAAAAAGGGAAAAAAAACATTTTTAAAAGTTTTTGAGAAACTGACAAATTTGGATGAACTAGCTGCAGCATTTGAGGAAGAAAATTGTTCGGCCCAGAGATTAGAGAGTGGAACTCAAACCTTATTGGCAGTCTATAATGCTCCGAAATCTGTGAAAAGTCTCGATCATCTTCGTTATATGCATTACGTCAAGTCTACAAAACTTAATAAACCTGTGTAGCTTTCAAATATTCCACCAACAAGTGCAGCTGCTCATCAACATTTCAACCGTGTATATTATCAAGTTCAAACTTGGTTAGGACATGATTTGGAACCCCAGGTATGGGGTTGGGCGATGCGAAATTATTTTCTAGAGCCTATCATGACAATTTTACCACCTGCTCTAGAAGATTTGCTAAATACAATTTTCTGCAACTGCAAAGTGGTTGTGGTTCGCGATGCGGATGCAGGAAAGCGGGCTTGCAATGCTCTTTAGCTTGTGGCCAATGTAATGGGCAAGCTTGTCTCAATGCTCTACTATATCAGAGCGACATTAACGAAGATGGAACCTTTGATCCCGAAATCATGGCAGAACTTGAGACAAATGTCGTTGAAGACGATAATGAAGACCAGTTTGAAATTTAGCAGCAGCCAGAAGACGACGATGAAGAGGAAGAAGATGATTAAAATTATAAATTGTAGTTTTTGTACCGTTTATTCCATTATTTTACTTTCAATAAAAAAAATGTATTCAATAATATTTTTTAATAAAAAGATTAATTCATAATTTATTTGTTTTTTTTTCATCATGTAAGAAGTTATTAATATTAATTAGGTTAAAATTCAAATATAATTCTTATATTTTCATTAACAATTCTGCAATTACATGGGCAGGTAAGTGTTGTTAAATAAATTAACAATGAATAAAAAGTGGATAAGTTAGGAAAAAAATGATAAAATATAATATAATAGTTAATAAAATTGACAAATATTTATAATCATTGATTTATCGATAGTTCATCAACTATACGAGTATATGGCGCGTTTTCGACCGGAGGCACCGGTTGACCTGAAGTGATGCGGTGACCGCGCGCCCTCCGCCCTCTATCTCGAAAACGGTTCACCGTATGAAAAAATTTTGTTAACAAAATTTGTAGAGAATTTTGTATTCTACAATATTGAAAAAAATACAAATAGCAAAAAACCCATAGGAAATGAGATATTTCCAAAAAAAGCGCAAAAAACCGATTTTTGTGCCCTTTGACCTTGAAATTTAATATTTGCTTACACCATACCATATGTAGGTTTTGAGACAACTTTTAGGGTGTCAATATACAAGTATTTACAGACTTACAGCTGGGTATCTCGAATTCCGAGGTGAACTTACTATAATGACTGGACTAATAGCCCTGAGATAGGATTCAATAGGATTCCTAATTACATAAAAGAGTGTAGCAATATAAATGTTTTCAAAAATAAATTATTCCAATACTTAGTAGACAAATGTTATTACTCTGTTGATGAATTTTTATCGACTGAAATTTTTTAATGTTACAATTTCTTTAAAATATTTGCTCTAATGTTGCCGTACAATTTAAATCTAGTTTATGCAATTTAATAATTATAATATTTATATTTTTTTTTTACCTGTATTTGTGCTATGTGAAAACATTTTTTATTTATTTTTCTCTTTTGTCCATTTTATGTAAACATTATTTTTGTATTCACATTATTTGATCTTTTTTTCTGTTATTGTAATTAGATTTAAGACATTTTTATAACAATATTTGCACACCGCATAATGTGGTAGGACATAGTGTACCACTAAAATAAGCCTACGATCTGTAACAAACCTATGTTTCCGCAAATAAATGATTGATTGATTGATTGATAAATCGAGTTAAGTTGAGAGTACTCTAAAATCGTATTTATTGTTGAACGAAATGTTTTTAATAATATTTGCTTAGAGTATGTTACTATCAATACTTACATAAATTGAATGTCTATTTAGAAGATTCATGATATAGTCATAAGATAAGTTTTAATGTTAAATTTGTAACCTTAATAAATTCGTAATTATTTAAAACGAGATTTAGAAATAAGAGCCAAGCCAACGATGACACGTTTGAGTGCGATTTTTAGATATATTAGTCTTTAAAATTAAGTTTTATAATAATGTATGTATTGAACTGGTAAGCTAAATACATAAATTGGCTGAAGAGTTTGTTTGTTTGGTTGAATGCGCTAATCTGAGGAACTTCTCATCAGATATGAAAATTTATTTATGTCTAAAATTTTTTGCAACTATATTAAATGTTATTTCTTTAGAGAGACGCAAACGAATTTGCGCAGTTAAGCTTATTTTATATACACAGCTAGCCTATTTTTATGTAAGCACGAAACATAATACTATCGCAATTTCAAATAACGTATATGAATAATCTATTTCAATTGGTACATAAAACATCATACAAATGTTGTTACTAAAAAAAGTACATAAGTATTGCGTACAATTTATGATGTAACGCCACCTTGTTTAGTCACAGGATAAAATTATAACTGTAGGGTAAAGTACCCGCGACTGACTTAGACTTATAACGTGATTACTAGGCCAATAGACAATCCTAAACGTTAAGCACATCATATTATAATGTATTCTTATGTTCTCATACATTATTTAACTTAAATATAGTCAGTGCACCTTTAAGATAAGAAACTAATTGCGTAATACTGATGCAATTTTATTCTTCAAAGTTGCTTTATGAACCCTCAATATTGCATTAGAATTGTAGAATATAAATCTAGAAAAATATTAATTTGATAAAACACATAATAAACACATCTAATAGGTGGGTAAACGAGCAGCTCGCCACCTGTTTCTATCCGGAGCAGTGTGTACGGCAGCATGGATCGTATAGCAGAGTTTATTTTTTTTTTATATAGCAGGCAAACGAGCAGACCTATCACCTGATTGTAAGCGATTACCGCCGCTCATGGACACCCGCAACACCAGAGCCGTCACAAGTGAGTTGCCGGCCTTTGGGGAATGGGGGGAGGGTCAGGGTATGGGCCTCCGGTATCCTCACTCAATCGGTGAAACAAAGTCTTGCACTTTGTTTCACCGATTGAGTGTAACCGCTATTTCATATGGTACAGAGAATTTAAGAACTTCTAAGACTTTTTGGGAAACCAGGCCGGATCTCTAGTTTGAATATAAAATGAATCCCGAATAAAAAAATGAAGAACACGATATTATTGTTATCGTATTTATTGTTGAACGAAATGTTTTTTAATAATATTTGCTTAGAGTATGTATCTCTATATTATAAAACTATTAATTTAATATAGGCGAATTTAAAAAAATAGATACAGCCATAGCATTTATTTCTGTAAAATACATGATCTGTTTTGTGTTTAATTATTTACGTTCGCAACAGACCCAGTGAATTGATGATATACAGATTGAAAGTGCTGGGGATTCCCGCACAACCTACATCTAGTTAAAACAAGCGATATTGTAACTTAGGCGGTTCGCGTAAAATATACTTTTGCTTGACCAAAGACAGGGACTAAGACAAACATTTAGGGAAACGCACTTCCAATTTTTCTTAAAACATAAAATGAAGTCGCTTCCCCTGTCTGTTCACTTAGATCGTTTTAAACTATTAAATTGATTTTAATGCAGTTTTTAGCAAAAGATAGAGTCATTCAGAGGAAGGTTTACATGTGTAATATATGCGTATTACAGTAGAGGATATACGAGAATTTAAAAGATTTCCATACGAATTTGTACCGAGTTGCTAGTTTTAGATAAATGAGAACGGATTTTATTTTAAATTTTTATTTCAACTACTTAAAAAGTTGTCTTTGAAGAAGGACTGCCTGAAATTACACATAGTTTTTATTGTGGAATAATATTTTGTCCGAACATTACGTAGCGGTTACATTGACTGTGGTCAGGGCTGAGTCAGTCAGCCTGTACTCGCGGCCAGAGAGGCGGTTAGTTACATATGAGCCAAAGGTCTGAGTCACCCAGTGTGTGACGTCCGATCCACAGTCGTGCAATCTACTCGTATTAAAAAAGTTAAGCAATTCATAGGAAGATTTGTATCTGTTATGTACATTTACAAAATTCTGCTCTATGTTGTAATTTAATATCAAAAATCATTCTGAACTAAATCTCACTGAGATGAGAATTAAACTTTAATGTAGATTAGGCGTGTTCCATTTTCTTCTTCGTTATATTAACTACTAGCTGAACCCCGCGGTGCTACCCGCGGTACGACAATAACAGTGGGCAACGCAGCGAGGCGAATCTAGATCTTCATAAATGGTTAAGTTTCATCTAAATTCATTCAGTAGTTACTTACATACTCACAAACTTTATAATATTCGTAGGATAAATCAAGTGGGTTGAAAGACAGACTTCTTTCATACTAGTAAGCATAAAAAAACTTTAAGCTTGTTTGATCGAACACTATCGCCTTATAGAAAACCGGTGAAAGGCAATTTTCACCCTTCTTGTTATATAATATGCATGTCGTTTTAAATGTAGGTCCCTATTGACAACGATTGTCACGTTCCGCAAAAAATTGCAGTATTTCCACTTTGAATAGCAAAGCTAATGTTCTGTACTAGGGTTTTCTGGTCACGAGAAGCGTTGATCAGTTAGCTTAGCTAATTGTTTAAACAAAACACGAGCAATAAATAAACATTCATTAAAACAATTATTACAGAAATATAATTCATATTAAAGCCATATAAATTTGCCACAAACAATTTCCAAGTACCATTAATTTTTTTCTGTTCAAATTCTCACAAAGAGACTCGGGGAAGCTTTACAATCTAGTTAAAACTTGTGAAGATTGATTATAGCCAACATACTTGTTCCTAAATATAGCCAACGAGAAGTCGTTTATTCTTAGTGAGCCAGTAAAAGCCTTGGTGCGCAGATGGTGTTCCAGGAAATGAAATTGGTTTCAGATGTCATTAACAAAATACTTTTAAAGAGCCGCCTCCGTCTCTACCAGGGATGAAACCGCAGAAATGGTTACTACTTTTTCAATGATGATTTTCTTGCAAACGCAGACAGACGACTGCACGGTTGGACGAGTGGTTTCAGCGGTCGCCATGCCGCTTGCTACTGCGCCAAGTGTCTTGGGTTCAAATCCCACGCGGTACAACACTTTGTGTGATCCACGAATTGTTGTCCCGAGTCTGGATGTTCTTTGTGTCCGTTTCATGTATGTTTGTAAAGTCCCCCACGACACAGGATGTTTATTCCTAAAGTGGGAGTTGTCTTTTTTATAAAAAAAAGAAAAAAAAAATTACCATACACTGAAATGCAAAGTATGAATTAATAATAGGTTTTTAAAAAATAAATTAATTATGTCGTTAAATTTCAAATAGTTATTGTACGTTATGTAATAGATATTATAAGTAGTTACTGATCGTGTCTAGGAGTCACTAGGTTTACTCTGGTACATATGATACTTCGAATGTATTACTTTCAAAATAATTGTTTACCTAGGCATACTGCAGAAAAACATAAATCTACGTTTTACAATTTGTATTCAATGACAATTTCTCGTCAAAGTATATTTGCATATACTCGTCCAGGCCTAGAATACAAAAATTAAAATGTACTAAGTCTGCTTTCAACCTAGAGTAAAACGTTTTGGGGAATCTCCCTAATTTTTATTAAGCCGGTTGATAGGCTTAACTTGTTCAGGGGAATACCCGTATCAAAGGTATAAAATATTGAAATGGCCTTGAAACATGTTCACTAATAATATCGGTATCGCGGCTAAAAATAACTCGAGTTTTTGACATCCTCATTGATTATTTTAATTTTCATTTACTTCACCGATTTCTCATTCATTTGACATGAAGAAAACCACTTAATTAATAGTATACTAGAATAAGTCATCATCACCTCAGCCAAAAAACGTCCACGCCACTCAAGAACTTAATTTAATCACAGGCAATCTTTTCTGCGAGTGATGTGCCCCGCCCACTGCCATTTCGGTGCGATTACGGTGACCTTAGTTCGTCTGCGAGTCTCCTCATTTCCAGTTCGATCATAGTAGTAGTAGAACATCAAGAATATAATCACAAATTTTAACAAAAAACAACCGATTTCTAAAACTGGACCACACGGGAAGCACCAGGTTTCAAATATAAGAATAATCATAAATATCGGTTCACCCAGTCAAAAGTTATGAGGTAACAAACATGAATAAAATACAGTCGAATTGACAACCTCCTTCTTTTTTGAAGTAGGTTAAAAAGGTATTTATTTATTTTTAATGAATAGTGGGCAAATGAGCAGACCTCCTGATGGTAAGCGATTACCGCCGCCCATGGACACCCACAACACTAAAGGCGTCACAAGTGCGTTGCCGACCTTTGGGGGATAGGAAAGGGGATGGGGGGAGGGGTTGGGGTGTGTGCCTCCGGTATCCTCACTCACTCGGTGAAACACAGCGCAAACGCTATTTCACACCGGTTTTCTGTGAGGCCGTGGTATCAATTCGGTTGAGCCGACCCATTCATGCCGAAGCATAGCTCTCCCACTCTATTACTAATAAACTAGTAAAATATACAGTATTGTACAGCTATCTTTATATAATACATATATTATTATATTATGTTGTTCAACGCGTCATAATATCGTAGGTCTCACACGTAACAATATGGCCGACGGGCTATCTCGTCATATAAATGTAATTATAGTACCCATTCAACATTTTATCGCAGTCCATTGACATTGTTGTAGTTAATACGATAATTATTATGTAACAATGTATTTATGTAACTCTATAACCTTATACTAGGACATATCAAGGTCATTATCTCTATTGATCTGTTTCTTTTTTAATTTAAATAACATTGTAACTAGACCTACTTTATAAAAAGCTTTGAGTTCGAGTTTGATATCACCGCAAACCAGAAATATAAGTTCATCGACCGATAAACGAGCTGTCTGATAGTATTGATATCATATATGTACTACTTAAATGTTATTACTGTAATCACAACTGTCGGTATCGGTGACGTAATCAAACTCGTATGACGATACGAGACTTTATCTTTTAATTAATCTAGTATTATCGTTTTTGAATGGTGTTTCTCCAAGTGATGATGGATTTAGAATACGAAGTGTTACTACTCCTTATCCTCCATTAGGCGTAGTAATAACCGCTTAGGCTAAGAAAGCAAACATTATAGGAAATTAGTTTAAAGGTTTTCTCCTCTTTCCAGAGAAGGAAACCTTAAAACAAATTCTATACCCACCAACCCGTCTGGCCATCATGATTTAGTAGACCTAACAATTTTTTAGGTCAGGCCTTCGTCCTGTACCCGTTAAAGATTTAAAGTTGTTGATAACGATAAAGTCCCTCAATAAAATAAATGTGTTTCTATAAACGTTTTTCTGTTTATTTCAGGTACCTGCAGAGTTTTTCTCGTCTGTCACCGTCTATTTTAGTGACATTGTAGGCTTTACAGCTATTGCAGCAGTGTCTACTCCTTACCAGGTAATATTTTCAACATTGTATTAACATGTAGTAACTATGACTAAATATTTGAAAGAAACAATAGTTCCTAGAATTTAATACACTGATGACCAGCAGAAGACCGTTAAAGACCGTTGATGATACTGATGCTAATGGAAATACAGTGTCAATGGTATAAGCGGTCACCACGTCGTTTTGTAATGCACTGAGTGTTATGGATTCAAAATCACACATATGATAAATCTGGGTGTTCTCACGTCCGTTTCGTGTATGTTTTTAAACTCCCCCGCGACGCATCGGGTCTAATACGGTAAACAAAGAAAGACGCTATCGCTAGGTTTGTCAGCCCTGTGGGTGTAGTGTTATGGATAATTACACCTGAGTAGTCCGGGATCCCCGGAACCAATTTTACGAATTAATACCATCAAGATTATTGTTCGTGAGTGGCATGTGTCATTTTGATGAGACCTCCCTTTTTCCTGTTACAAAAATTCTCGATTGTGGTACATAACAGGGGCAGGGGTAACGGAGACGAAAAACTTTTGAACGTAGGACCGGGATAACGTACCACGCAAATTGTAAATAAATGTGGCTGTTAAATTATATAAATATTAACTAAGCAACTGTTAAAAACTAGTTAGATAGTATCATTTTGATGATCTCTTTATGAGTAATAATGTTAGTAAGTAATAGTGATACGTTATCCCGGGCCTACGCCCAAAAGTTTTTTGTCCCTGCTGCCGCTGTTAGCTAACTACCACAATCGAAATTTTTTGTAATCAAGCAGATCAGCGCCACCATCATGTTCCACCCAACACTAAGGGAGGATCCTCCGACCAGGCGAGGTGATCATGCCTGGCGGGCTACTGCCCAACAGTTGATGTTGGGATGTTGTATATATGCTAATCGGCGCGAGAACCATTTATTGCGCGATATAGGATTTGTAGTTTGTAGGTACAGTGCGTTACTTCGTAGTTCAGTGTATCTTCGGTAGATGGCGCTGTGGTAGGTTATTATTGTGTTAGTTGTTGTTAAAAATTAGCTTGATATTAATAACTTGTGAATTGTGAAATTGAATCCGGGGATCCCGGACTAGAGTGTTTCCAACTAATAAAATAAATGCGTGTTCCGTTTGTTCTTCCTCTGAGTGTAATTCAACCATGAAATGTATGTATTTGAAAATGTTATTTTATTGTAAGTCTATTGATTTAAAACAGCCGTGGCTGGCATGAGTGAGGGATTTTTTACTATTATTTTCATACCTCCATTTTGATTGACGTCTTGACATACTAACCTAGGTCACAGCCTGAATCAGTCCGTTAATTCCCGTGTACATTATTATATTATCATAAACTTCAAAGCATAGTTACTAACATATACTATTTATATGTATTACAGGTCATCAGTTTCCTGAACTCAGTCTACAAGCTATTCGACGAAAAGATAGAATGCTACGATGTTTATAAAATTGAAACGATCGGGGATTCATACATGGTAGCATCTGGATTGCCGGTTAGAAACGGTAATTGATGTTAATAACTGTCTTTCCTTCTTATGTATATTTATTTATGAGGATCTAAAACAAGTTTATATAAATTTATGAGCCTGTGTTTAGCAATTTTAAATATTTCAAGGTAATA
Organism: Spilarctia lutea; assembly: GCA_916048165.1. NCBI lineage: Eukaryota > Metazoa > Arthropoda > Insecta > Lepidoptera > Erebidae > Spilarctia > Spilarctia lutea. The sequence goes on from OU696480.1 coordinate 3,860,206, forward strand.
AGCACGCAACAGAAATAGCGAATATGGCTTTGGAGTTACTAGAAGCGACGTCTTCATGCAGACTTCCACATCGACCTGATCAGGTACTTGGTGAGGTGAAATTTATCAGTGTTTTGCTTGCTTTGCTTTATTAACTATTTATTTACGACTTACGAACCTATATAGTTTATCAAACTTCTATGTAGAAATTGGTTTCATTTTATTTGCAACGTTATATAATTTGCATGCTTTTAGCTGAAGTGTGGTTTTCTATTATGTTATTTATGGATGCCTTTTCTACCACTGGCTTAATCAAATGTGCACGTAAATATTATTTTTTAATAGACTTAAAGTAAGACGTACTTAAATGGAAATTTAGTATTTAATCAAATATATAAAACACCAAATGTAGATTTCAATCGATGTCTATACAAAATTTTATACTTCAGTTGTGTGCAATAAAGTTGTTTCACTAAATAAATAAAACGATTTACATACATTATATATTTTGATCTGCTCTGGTACAAAAATCAATACAATTATCGCTTTATCCATAAACGTTAAAAGTACCTCAATAAAGTTTATGTATAAGTCTTTTACTATTTAAGTTATAAATGACAATCTCTAGCATCCACCTATAGCATAAAACATTACCTTAACCACACTGCCCAAATGGTAACTCAAACATCAGACTATACCTATTATTTGATTTTATAAACGGATGTACAAAAGACAGTAGCAGATTATTTTGCCTAATTTATTCCATGCAAACTGCGATTTGTAATTAATTTACTTAAGAATGAACGTGATTTAAACCTATTCTAAATAGTAATAGGAAATCAGACTATATATAATAATATAAAGTCTTTATTAGTTTAATCTATGTATCTCTGACACTGAAATTACTGAGATTGCAAATGTACCTTGTGTAAGTAAAATTAGTAGTGTGAAAAATATTGGTAGGGATGAAATATTTATAGCCTGCATGCAACGATTGACGAATATGGACGAAGCAAAGGAGGTGTGTTAAGACTGTAGTAAGTGCAGATCAATGTTCTCACCTTGTATACTTGTGTATTAAATTCTCGTTGTTTTGACATTTTATTACAGACCTTGTGTATGCGGAGTGGCATACACATGGGGCCTTGCGTTGCTGGCATAGTGGGAAGTAAAATGCCAAGATATTGTTTATTTGGGGATACAATCAATACTGCTAGTAGGATGGAAAGCACTGGAGAACGTAAGTATTTCTTGTTGAAGCTAAACTTCTAAGAAATATACAGTGTAGTTTAAATATCAATCCTAGAATTGACGCTGGGTTTTGTTCCTTGAGATGAACTGTGTTAAATTTATTTGTAATTCTCCTTCGCATAGCAGAGAATAAAGTGTGATGGAACACTATCATACAACAACTATCATATAACAAGATCATTGTGTTTTTTACCTTTAACCGCTGGTCTAGCAGTAGTTGAGTCTAACTGTTGAGCACTCATAACATTAAATTTCCATCTAGAATAGTATGTTTATGTCCAGTCTCGCTACCGTACTACAGACTCGGCTAGATTGTATTTAGATGATCGAGTGTGTGATGTGTGAATATATTATTATTGTTTTTACCTACCTTTAACTATAAAAGGCAACCGTTACTGACTTACTGATTTATCAACGCACAGCTCAAACCACTAAACGGATTACGCTGAGATTTGGCACACATACAGCTATTGTGATATAGGCGTGCGCCATGAAAGGATTTTTTAAAACTCACCCTCCAAAGGGGTGGAAAGGAGGATCAAAGTTCGTACGGAACACCTATAGATTTAAGAAAAAACTGTTATCTCATGGACAGTTCTACGTAACTTGCTTTCGAGTAAGCCCGTGTCTTTAAAGTCGTTTTATAGAATTCTTTTTTTATTGACTGTGTTTGACATTCATTCATACTCTCAAAATCAAATCTAAGTCGAGCGAAACCGCGGTCATAAGCTAGTTCTCTTATAAAACTATTGAAATATTGTAAATTATAGTATTTTTAATATTGTTCTCCCTTTCAGCAATGAAGATACAAATTTCTGAAGACGTCAAGTTGGCTTTGGACAAAACTGGCTTATTTACTACGTCACCCAGGGGTGTGGTTGATGTCAAGGTAAGGAATAACACTGTACAAAAAAAATGAGCTTTACAGTCTATAAAACGAAGACGTTTTTCGCGTACACGTTTATACATCCGCCATCCAGTTTAATGACGCGATGTATTTTGATGCGGTTTTCACCGTCAATTAAATATTTTTTTAAACGAAGTTTTGTATGTGCAATAAATTAAAATAAAGCTTGGTTTAAAAATAATAACGTATAACCAGTAACATGTTTAACAAAACATTAATATACAACCAAAGAATGTTTTAGTAAAATAAATGTACTTGGCGTACATAAACATAACCTTAAGTATATAAGTATACAAATATTGTGGTGTGTGTTTTACTGTATTTGTGAAGCGGAAGCTGGTCGCTAGAATACTACGTGTTACTCTTCGGAAATATCTGCGCACCCGGCTACAATGCGCTTTACCTCGCCTTCGTCTATCTCGTACCGTTGCCAACGCAAGCGCCGACTCACGTGTATTATTCTTGCTTTCGTAATCTCATTCTTGTTTATTGTTTCTCTGTTCAGTGAAATATTCACTCTCTAGTTTGCATGACGTCATTAAGCCAGATTCGCAGATATTTTCGACAGTTTGTAAGACACATGATAAAAAAATTAAGAAATTTTAATTACATAGTTTATAATCAACTAGCTGAACCCCGCGGTGCTACCCGCGGTACGACAATAAACACAGGCAACGTCGCGAGGCGAAGCTAGTATCTTTATAAATTATGACCCACGCAACCTCGTTTGCGTCTTATATAGCCCGTAGCATGAAAATTTTCGCAAAATAAGTAACTTTTCTGGTTGATTTTTACACCTTGTGTCCGAAAAACCCAAATATCTTACGGAACCCTATTTTTTTCCAAAATAACATATAGCCTATGTTACTCGTGGATAATGTACCTTTCGAATGGTGAAATAATTTTTAAAATCGGTCCAGTAGTTTTTGAGCCTATTCATTACAAACATACAAAAATAGGTACAAATCTTTCCTCTTTATAATCTATTATATAAAATTCTCGTGTCGTGTTGGTGCGTAATCGAACTCCTCCGAAACGGCTCGACCGATTTTGATGAATTTTTTTGTGATTATCCGGTATCTATGAGAATCGGTTCTTATCTATTTTTCATCCCCCTAAATGTTAGGGGTAGTCCACCCCTAAATTTTTTTTTTTATTTTTTGACAAAATTTTTAATTTAAATTTTTTTATGATGCAGCATTAGAAAATACATACAACCCTAGATTTTCAACCCTCTACGATCAACCCCTATTTTTCCATCGCGATTTTTATTATTCAATTTTATGGCAAAGCAACGTTTGCCCGGACAGCTAGTATTAGTATAGATATATATTATAGGTAACTACTCAAGTTTGTTTCTAACAAAATCTAGATTATGAAGCTAGATCTAATTATAGATATTATTAAATAGTTACCTGAGTACACAATGTATTTGTTTGTTCCTATTATTGAACACTTGTCAAGTATCTATTTGTCATTTCCTAAAACACTTCATTCACACAATTTTATTGTTATTTCAATTCTGACGTCCTCACATATGATAGGGTTTTAAGGATAAATGAAACAAATACGAATATTTACATAAACAGTAATACATGGCAGTATAGTAATACATAGATTTATAAGGAAAGGCAACATGTTTGTATTAATCTATGTCTTGTTAACAAACACTGATATACAATATAAAAGTAAATATTAATTATCTGTTTAACCGACTTCAAAAAAGGAGGAGCTTTTTAATTCCATTGTTTTTTTTTATGTTTGTTACCTCATGACTTTTGACTGGATGAACCGATTTTGATGATTATTTGAATGCTGGTGCTTGTGGTCCAGTTCGGTTGTTTTTTTTTTGTTAAAATTTGTGATTGTTAACTTATAACAAATATTATAAACAAATATTACTGAAACTTTGATCCTGAAAGAGTTAAACCAAAGACGGAAATTTACTGTAACTTTGTCTGTTTGTTATTATGAATTAGTGAACTAAGAACTCTATTCAACACTACACAACATTATTAACATTATTTTTAACAATAAAACAAAATGTTTCATTGCATATTTTTTTAAATTACGAATTATATTACAGGGTAAAGGTGAGATGACCACACATTGGCTGGAAGGCAGGACTGGTCCCTCACCACAGCGTCCAACTTCATCTTCACTGGATTGCACGCCCAGTTTCCTAATGAGGATTCATTCGCAGCGCTCGTCGCCTAGATATCAAACTGCATTAAAACGAAAATAATCACTTTTAACTTTAAAAGCTTAACTCGAATAAGTTTTTTTGCACGTTCATATATTTGATCAATTATATAGTCGAAGTTTTTCTATCATTTAGGACTACATGTACCTGTAGTATTGACTTTAAAAAGGTTTCATTACGAGTCATTATTAATGTATTATATTTATAACTAAAACTTCGGCAGTGACTTTTTATAATACTCATATACACAAAAAAATGTATGCAAATGGCTTTTCTTTTTAATGTAATTATATTAATGCAATCAAATTGTTATTGAGTAGTGTTAGTTGAAAATCTGACCTGTATGGATTTTAAGTCTTAGGACGCTAAAATCTAGTTATTTATTTATTCATAACTTTATTCACTGTTGTACATCCGCGAAGTTAATGCCCAAGGGATTCTCTACCAGTCAACCTTTGAGTAGTGTAGAAATCTTGTGAGGTAGACGCACATAAGATACATAGGTAAGTGATAACCTACTGAGCTTTGTGTGAACGATTGATTTGCAGAGCTTGTGCAGCGATAGTCCCTTAACATTATCGATAAGTCACTAACTACTTTCCCCAACATCATAAAAAGAAGTAACACATACAATGGTTGCAAAACGGAAATCAAATTTTGCATTCCATTGCGTCATCTCTACGACCGACCGCTCAATGGCCTTGACATTCTTATTTATCGTTTTAAATGTAACTGTACAACCGGTTTTAAAGACTTTTTAGTGATTTTCATTAGAACTTACAAACTGAAAAGCAGATATGTGTGTAAAGTAAAACACTGCAGAATAGAACGCCTGAGGTCGGCCATTCGGGGTCAAATTATTAGAATTCACTACATATTTCTTGTTATCGCGTACAAATTCTTCATTCTAATAAAGAAACAAAGAAGAAACCTTTAAAATTTGCAACGATATCGAATCTTTATTGGTTTTTTTAAAAGACTTCTCCCGCATTAGGAATATTCCTGTATCGCGGGAGATTTTAAAAATATACATGAACATTTCACCGTGGGAGAGCCACGCTTAGGCATGAATGGAGCGGCTTGACCGGAGTGATTCCATGGCCTCATAGAAAACCGGTGTGAAATAGTGCTTGCACTGTGTTTCACCGAGTGAGTGAGGATACCGGAGGCCTATACCCCAACCCCTCCCCCATCCCTCTCCCCATCCCTCAAAGGCCGGCAACGCACTTGTGATGCCTCCGGTGTTGCGGGGGTCCATGGGCGGCGGTAATCGTTTACCGTCAGGTGATACGTCTGTTCATTTGCCCAATATTCAATAAAAAAACAGGCATAACGCACACCCAGCCTCAATAGAACACTCATTCACAATACTGACAGCTTTACCATTACGCCATCGATATCATGTCTAATAATTATTGACCAGTTACTACTTACTAGGCAGCACAATTTTAAATAAGACATATTTACATAAATAGGTACATTCATTATTTAAAATAAATTACTCATTGTTAAAGTTAAAATAATACGTTATATTACTCATTTTAAATCTAACTAAACGCAGACCATATTTGGACTTCATATTTATATCTATTTAGAAATTGTGTCTTTCTGAGCGTGAGAGAATTTAGTGAAAAATGTCTATATATTCATACGGGAAGCAAACACTTTGTATTTTGTTTGTATTGTATTCGAAAATTATGCGAGCAGAGTAGTATGAAATTTTGCACATTTAAAATGTATACATATTATAGTGGAGTAGTTAGTGCAGAAATATAAAAATATAATTAGTGATGCTTGAATTTTGATACTGGGTGACCACTAATTGGTATCTATAATTGACTAATTTTACGTATAAATTGATAAAGTACTAGAAATCATTGTAGTGGGAAGTATTGATAAGATTTATCGATACATAATGCTTTATTTACACAAGGATGTAACATTCATATTCAGAATAAAATGTGTTTGTTATATTACTAACACCGGAAATAACACAATCGATATATTTATAATACCTTTACTGTCTGACGTTTGACCAGATTCTAGAGACAGTCAGACTGACCACGTTTAATTTACACTGCTCGTAATGTCTTACAACTCCGAACAACAGCAATACTGTTGCCTATTGTTTACGTGAATTCCTCTACTATATGTAATTTTACCGTGGGAGAATCACACTTCGGCATGCATGGGCCAGTTCGACCGAAGTGATACCTCCGGCCTCACAGAAAACCGGTGTGAAACAGCGCCTGCGCTGTGTTTCACCCTGTGAGTAAGGATACCGGAGGCCCTACCCAAACATGTTAATAAAGGAAATCTTATTGGTTGCGTTTGTTTATTAAATATATTTGGAAACACGAATATTGAATTCTAGTAGATATTATAATGCTTGATTTATATATTAGATCTAAATAAAGCATTCTAAATTGTTCTAATATTGACTACGTAGTTTTCATTATTTGTTTTCTAATGTACCTCGTTCGCTGGATAGACCAAGACCAACGAAGAAGACACATAACTGCCTCTTCTTCGTTGGTCTTGCGGTTGACGTATGCGGCTGATGATCAAGATATCTCAGGTTCGAATCCTGGGTCGGGCCTAAAGTGTTATTGAGTTTTTCTGATTATAGAAATGCTTAATAACAGCTCGGAGTTTAGAAGTTTAAGGAGAGCAAATAAGCTGTCGGTCCTGCGCCTGATCTCTCCCCAATCGTGTCGGTTTACCGTCCTATCGGATTATGAGAGAAAGGGAACAGTGAGTACACCTGTGTTTGCGCACTTACTTGTGCACTATAGTATCTCCTGCGTAGTTGGCTGGTCTCCGTTGACACTGGCTGCCGTGGCCGTTATCAGCTTGGAGAACATTATTATTTTTAGAAGAACACTTAAAACTACGCAAATAAATAAATTGAATTGAAAATAATTAACTCCTACTTAAAAGGATGTTTTAAAAAATATATATTACAAGTATTTGTAATATCAACAATTATAATTACTTTAGTTTCAAAGATGATTTGAAGAAATGTTCCTTTTAATGCATGCATGTTTATTATTCAATACACGTTTGATTCTGTCATGGTCCTTCGAATTACTTATGTGTCTACATCGATAGTTGGAGAGTTTTTAAAATCAACAATTTTAATTGAATTTGAACTATTGAGAGTTATAAATTAAAATCGTTTATTGTTATCATCCACACATTCTCGTTTGTTGGAACACTAACTAAATATTACTAATTATTATTTTATGTCGATTAAATGCTTAACACACTGTAGGAGGTCAGTTAGTAAGTAAATAGTAGCGAAACATATTTCTTTCTGTTGATTTGTCTTTTACTGAAATATTTATGAGGAGGTACGGGTGTCATGTCCCTCAAGCACAAAAGGAGGATCCTTCGACCAGGCGAGGTGTTCATACCTGGCGGGCCACTGCCCAACAATTGATGTTGGGATGTCGTAGTACGATAATCGGCGTGAGAACTTCTACTGCGTGATTCAGGATTGATAGTTTCTTTGTGTTGTACGTTGCTTCGTAGTTCAGTGTATCTGGGGTAGATGGCGCTGTAATATCAACAACTGTTGCGCTGTGTGTGGAAGTCGCCACATTTACTACTCTAGCTTTTACCTGCGGCTCCAATTATCATTATCGTGGTAAAAAGATGATTATATCAAGAGTATAGTGTATAAAACTATCTTTATGCTAAATTTCATTAAAATCAATTTTAGCGGTTTAGCAGCGATCCCGTAATAGATAGACGGAATGACTTACTTTTGTTATATATACGTATTTGTTATATCTGTAAGGGTTTTATGTGACATCGTGTAGTGATAACTTATGCAATTCAAAGCAAAGTTAGTTTTAATAAATTTTATACACGTTGCGTTATATTTCGGGGATTCCTATAATGATTGATTTTATAACGCACACTCTCACACAAATAAACTAAACTGTAAATGTGGAAACCCCAAGTCTCAGCCACTCAGGTCATCATGTTATACATATATTTTAATTTATTTATGTGTTTTAATTTTTAGTATAATAAATAACCAAATAAATAATTGTAGTGGAAACAGCTTACGTCAGTAAATTAAGATTTTAGTTGTAGAACATTGTACTGTAACGCCAATAACATTTTGTACTTAAACGTTAATAAATATAATGTATGAAATAATAGTGTAAATGTGTAACTGGTTTTATTTGTTAGTTTATTTAAGTATGTAAAAAAATAAGAGTATCTTTAGTGTATTCCTGGTTGACTCTCCCTCTTAAATCTTAAGGTTTAATTCATAAATGACTTATTTCAATCGTGGGAGAGCTATGCTTCGGCATGAATGGGTCGGCTCGACCGGAGTGATACCACGATCTCTACAATCGCTTACTATCAGGTGATACGTCTGCTCGTTTGCCCACTATACAATAAAAAAATAAAAAAAATAAAGTTCAAAATTCTTCGGCGCTCTTTTATCTATGTATAGCAAATAATTTTCTAGGAACATACGAGTATAACTGGAAATATTTACGCATAAATATTATCAGGCACGTGAGTTACAGGAGCTAGAATTAACTACGTATTGTCTAAAAATAAATCTACATCATTATATACTCAGTCCTAAGCAAAAGGAGTTCGTATTACTACTATTAATCATCAATGTTATTCATTTTGATGTCTACTGAAATCATTATAGTAAAATGTACAGGATGTGCCGTTATCAGGTCCAAAAGTGCCCCGATTTGCAGAATTATCGCCATATACAACCCGTCGGAAATAAATACGAACCCAGACGGAATGCGTTCATCTTTCGATTCCCGACGCATCGCCCCCCCCCTTCACCTATCTAGTACCGTTGCCAACGCTAGCGCCAACCCACGTATATTATTCTTTCCTTTGTAATCTCATACGCCACGAAGGAGTTTTCTTTTAAAAAGACAACTACTTCAGTAGGTATATACATCCTGTGTCGCGGGGACTTTATAAACATACCTACATGAAACGAACACAACGAACACCCAGACTCAGAACAACAATTTGCCAATAACACAAAGTGTTGTCCCATATGGGATTTGAAGGCCAACCGCAAAGTTAAAGTATATCCATATTTTGATCAAGTATATACCGGTTTTTTTTTTTATTGAAAAGGGGGCAAACGAGCAGACGCATCACCCGATGGTAAGCGATTACCGCCGCCCGTGGACACCTGCAACACCAAAAGCGTCACAAGTGCGTTACCGACCTTTAGGGGATGGGGAGAGGGAATGAGGGGAGGGGTTGGGGTATGGGCCTCCGGTATCCTCACTCACTCGGCAACACAAACACAGCGCAAGCGCTATTTCACACCGGTTTTCTGTGAGGCCGTGGTATCACTCCGGTCGAGCCGGCCCATTCATGCCGAAGCGTTGCTCTCCCACGGAACAAACGATGTCACAGGTGATTAATAAGTTCTGTTTATTCTTTTTAATAATTTCACAATACAATTAAGTCATTTTGCACACGATGTTGTCAGTCGCGGTCAAGGGAAGAATTCCCAACAGATATATTTATGACGTATGTAGACAACACTCATAATGAATGAATGACTTCATGACGATTCGCCTTAAGACAAATAGGCCAAGATTTATACGTACGTAATATAATTATGTTTGTGTCATGTTACGAGTATTGAAGAAAGCATATATTCTATACTAATAATCAAGCTGAAGAGTTTGTTTGTTTGAACACGCTAATCTCAAGAACCGCTGGTCCGATTTGAAAAATTATTTCAGTGTTGCATAGTCCATTTATCGAGAATGGCTATAGGCTATATATCATCATCATAGTGATATACTACATATTATAAAACAAAGTGTTCTGCCGCGTTTATCTGCCTGTTCGCGATTCACTCGAAAGCTACTGCACGAGTTTTTACGATGTTTTTACTTATAGATAGACTGCTTGTTGAGGAAGGTTTTCGTATATAATGTATTAAATTTTCGAGTATATTGGTTAAAATATAACGATGTTGAAAACGTCGGAAAAAATTAAGCTGACTGGATAGGTATAGCCGAGAGACATAAATATAAAAAAATATGTATTCATTCCGCATAATTATGTCTGGTCTGTTATTAAAAATTGTTTTCACATTCCTTCAAACCACCAACATGTTAATATGATGTCTGTGACTGTTTGTTTGTCTCAATATGATATCCAAGTCAGTCTTGGATAAACACCACATCCTAATTCGTTTGAATGACGACTTAACCAAAACCTATTCAGTAAGAGTAGAAATCAGCTTCCTCTTAATCTAACTTTATGAGGATTTTTTTTATTTCAAACACAACTCATTTACATTTAGCTTTACAACAATGATATGTCATGAATCAGATAAATAGTTATACAAATTTGAAAATGTTTGGTCACCTTTCACAAATATCAAGTTATTTTGATAACAGGCCTTTTTGTAATATTAAATTTATTAGTACCATTATATAATGTGGCGTTAAGTAGTAAATCAAACAATGACACATATAAAAATGCAAAATAAAGGTATGAATAGGTGTAAAAAGGGTCAGTCAAATAACGTTTAAGGGAATACCAGGGAAAAACCCTTTAATTTACCTCTTGTGCAATGAGAATGAAGGATTCACCTGTGTCATAGTACCGTTGAGTGTGTCAGTCATTTCCTTGACCGTTGTTTATACATCCAATCTAAGATCTAAGTTTCCTTATAATGATTAATAGTTTGAAATTCCAAATCCAAATGACTACTGATTGGCTATGATTATATACCACAGGTAGGCCATAGCCAGTTGCATATAAGCAACGACGGCGCGGTCAATATCTAGATGGGTGACCGCTGGTGCCATGTTACCATGAGCGTCTCCGTGATTCAGGGGTTTATGTTAAGCAGTTGGTCCCGGTTTTTATAATAAAAAACAGTCGTAAAGCTTAGTTGGAGGCCTTTGGGGGGCTTAAAAACATCCAACGGCAAGATTACGTACCCACAACGTTGTGTTGCCAGACTCCAACCCGCACTTGGCCAGCAGTGAGACTTTATGGGTTGTGGATAATGATGATATACCACATATTTTAAAGTTACCCGGAGGAACTTGCATGTACCATTAATTAACACTTTTTGTACAAGGTCTATCGTGATGTTAGATTTTGTACAAAATATGATAATGACACACATATGTTTCTGTAACAATCCAGACTAATTCGAAAGTAACTGTCTGATTATTTCTAAGGCTTTGACGGCTAAACGTTGCACCGATTTCAATGAACTTTGCCATGGAGATACTGTGATTCTTGAAGAAGGACACAGGCAGGACATAATAACCTACATACATGTGGTCGGAGACGCGTGCAAAAGATTACATTTACATATCTTTTTATGTATAGTCCTGCCAAAGTGACTCAACTCTCCCTGATAAAAAGAAAAAGCAGAATCCAAAAGTGGTGGTCACCATAATTACTGCAAATGCAGGCATCATGGTGACTCACACCAAGGTTGCCTAGTGATTTTGAATCATTGGGTCTGGTCTCTCACTCTTTAACGAAACACGACAGCATGAATGCTGTCATTTTAGATTGATCTTATGTTTGAGGCTAGTACCGCTCCGATCTAACCGGCCGTTTCGTGCTGAAATCAACTGCCTCGAGTTGATCTTCTGTGCAAGGGTAGTACCGCCCTAAGTATAATTAAAGTGTCATCTACGCGTTCAGTCTCTTAAAAATTATGTATTTTATTTCCTTCCTGAATGTTTTATAACCAGTGTTACCAAAGTAATGTTTATAAAAAATAGAGTCCTGTTTTGGGAAGTGTAAAGAAAAGTCGATAAAATGAAATGAATGAGTGGAATTAATTTCTGACACACGGAAGGTATTATGATTTAGCTACCAAAGTAGGTAACCAAAATTCACTACATTCAATAAAATAGGTTTGCCACCCGCATAATTCATGGTACACAACCTATTTATTAACCGCATTACGTCTTCATTGTAAGGTTCACATTTCACAATATTCACACCGGTTATTTGACTCAGGTATTATTCAGAAAAACCGCTAAAACCTACCCTGGGATTCCTCATGAGCTTGCTTACGGCACGAGCCGTGTTTGGCGCGTGCGCTCTTTTTCCCACTACAAGTAACAATTATTACTGACTGATGTACATTCTACATAAATATTTTAAGTGACTCAACGTTTATTAACGGTTTGTCATGATATCATCCTCCTGCAGTCTATAATGACGTACAATAGAATATAGCGAAAGCTACGTCATTGTCACAACATGTTTTTCACAAGTTTACTACATCATCGAAAGTTTAAGGTCTAAGTATTTTGTATTAATTCAAATGCTCTAAGCTATTAAAGAAAGCTAAGAATAACATTAAATAAAATTCACAAGACTAGAAACAGTCAACACAACAAACAGGTACTAAGTGTATCCGTTTCCCTTAACTCAATTTACAATATATGCTACGTTTTCTTGGTCCGTGAAATCGTTTTTTTTCTCGAAAAAGGTTAATATCTAATGATGATTATCTAAAAAATCCCGACGCTTGCAAAACCGCACCCAAGATGAACGATATTAGTTATCCAAGAACTTGGAATGGTCATGATATCGTAATTTATCTTTTAATTCGTACGAATTATGTATTTCGTAGATAATTAACAGGAATTTAAAATGAGTACAATTGTTCTAATAACCGATTACACATAATTTTAAGCGTGTGGTCAAGCATGTATTTTGATAATGTAATCTTTTGAATGTGATTGTATGTAACTAACGATCCGGTTCAGACTCGTACGGAAGCCTACAAAATTCTCGGACTTCCTCAACTATTTTAAGCATGTACTACACATATAACTTTCTGCCCCGTATATCAAAACTGTGGAATGAGCTGTCGCCTGAGGTGTTCCCGGACCAATACGACTTTCAAACCTTCAAGAAAAGAGCGTACTCCTTCTTAAAAGCCCGGCAATGCATTTGTAACGCCTCTGGTATTGCGGGTGTATATGGGCGGCAGTAATCGCTTCCCATCAAGCGATACATCTGCTCGTTTGCCTCCTATACTATATATATATATATATATATATATATATATAAACCTTCTTGAATCACTCTATATATTGCTGAATACAGCATTAAAACCCGTTGAATAGTTAGTTTAAAAAACTAAGTGAACAGCAGAAGCGACACCATTTTATGTATACTATTTTAAGATGAGTGTAGGTATGTTATGGTGTTTCTATATGAAAAATGACTATAATGATTCGGAATTAAGACTTCCATCCTTACTTTATATCCAATTACTAGCTGGCCCACGCAACCTCGTTTGTGTCTTCTATTGCCCGTAGCGAAAAAAAAATCCCCCGTTTTTGAATCATTATTCATTGGTGCTCCGTTCCTATTAGCAGTAACGTGATGATATATAGCCTATAGCCTTCCTCAATAAATGAACTATCCAACACTGAAATAATTTTATAAATCTGACCAGCGGTTCCTGAGATTAGCGCGTTCAAACAAACAAACTCTTCAGCTTTATTATGAGTATAGATTAGTATAGATGAAGTCAATCATTTGAGTATGCTAGTAATTGACACGTGTCTTTCAATTATACTTAATAAAGTTATCATTTGCTACTACTGGTATTTAATATAGTTATGGTTACGGGAAAACGTATAGTAGCTGTTATTATGATTTAATTTGTTAAAATACGTTATGAACTAAGTTAATGTATATTATGGTGTACTTATTAAGGAGTGATTGTTCTATTTCGAAGCATCTTCTTTTGTACCCAAACTTACTCGGTGTATACTGAGATGTTAGGACGCCATTCATTTGCAAATATCCTGATGTACAGTATGGTCTCTGGCATATTGAATAAGCCTTTTAAACACGCTCGTCGGATTCTAATATTTTAATGAATGAACTGACTAATTGGCAGTACACTTGTGGAGAGATTCTAAAAAGTTCTGAATTCATTTTAGGCTTATCTTTTCAATATGCTCAAACTTCAGACATTGTTTTCTAAACCTATACCAGGGCCATAGACAATAGAACACAGATAACTATTTTTATATATTTAAATAAAAAGAATTTTCGACATCTAACACAACGCCATTTAGTCCCAAGCGAAGCTATGAATACTTGTGTTATGGGTACTAGACGACTTATATATACATATAGACTTTTTTTTTTTTTTTTGTAAATACATACATGTTATGCATATAAAACATACAAACTCCGAAACAAATATTTGGTCCCAGGATTTGAACCCGAGACCTCGAGCACAGCAGTCGCATTTACTATCACTGCACCACCGAGACAGTACATTAATGTAATGGTAATATTTATTGTGTACTATTTCTATCACTGCTAGAAACATACAGACCTTTCATTTACTAGATATATGCTCACAAGCGTTAATTTTCATTTTCATAAAAAAGTTCGAGACATAAGAGATTCGAGATAAGCAACGTATACGTCTTTACTATACCGGGTTTCAAACTATCTCACTAGGATATTCAGACAGAATCTTTCAACCTGTATGTAAGTAACGTACAACTTTCACTTTTGAAACAGAAGTCTTCGTGAATACAAATTCTAAAACTACCTAGCTGAGATTAGAATCTGTGATATTAAAAATTGTGCTGTAATGTTTGTTAACACTATAAATACAAATACTTACTTAGCATACTTTTAAAATGCTTGCCTGTTACTAAGCGCTTCATCATCAGTACTTTTGCTCTATCTGTCCAATGATGTGTGTTTTTCCTACTAAAATAAAAAATATATAACCTAACTGGTTTCGGTCGGTATTACCACGCCTCCAAGTTATGCAGAATGGGTATTTCCTTGCACGCTAAGTGACCGTGTCTTGTGAATGTTTATTTACAAAGAAACCCACCTTTCTCGGCATTTTTGTCTAATGGCATTCATGCTGTGATACATTTTAGTTTTTATGACATATGTTTATGCATTTATACATAGTTTTTGTACAATAAATGAATATTCTATATTATAGGTAGATAAATTCGTGAAGTTTAAAATATCAATTATTAAGATGAAGTTTATTTAAGCATTCAATATGAGAATTATATGGATAAACTCATTCGTTCTATCATACTAAAGATAAACTAATTTGGCAATATTTTTTAAGGAACACTGTATTTTATTGTCTCCTCTTACGACATCCATGAGATGACTAAAGGTCACCATCTTTATTCGGTGAGAAACACTGACACTCCATATTCTCAATCTGTCTGTATGTTATTTTCAATTTGTTACACGAACTGAATTCTTTTGTGTATGTAAATGTCAGTATTGTCTAGACTTGTAATACAAATTCATATTTAGAATCTTTCTGGTGGTTTTGAGTGTTTCCCCGGCCTACCCAAATGTCCTGCTGGTGTTCCGCTTCGGGTTAATCATGACTTATACCGGTTAGGCAACGCGATGTCTGTTGCTCGTATGCCGTCTGTATGTACAAGCCGACTCAATACTATGGCCTTTTCTTCAAAAGTCCAACCCAGATCCTATACTGTACTCGTATAGTTTTCTGTTTTTATTATTTTGTAATTAATTAATGTAAGTCCGTGACTTAATTTTTTTTTTATTATTTTGTGATTAATCAATCTAAGTCCGTGACAAAAAAAAAGAGATACCTCTGTGGTTTCTTTAGGCATTTCATCCCAGAGTGAGTCGTAGGAAATGTCAGTCTCTTTTAGCTGTAAAGTCGACGTGTAAAAATATCTGCAAAGATTTATGACGACAAACAAAGTAAATGTAATCAGTAAATGGTTGGTAAATCCCCTAAATTGTTGAACTCTTTCGAAAAGTATGTAAAAAATAATTGTTGAGCCAATAAAAATCATCCAGACATACACAACTGCGAGGAGTTCATCATCATCAGCTGTCAACAGTCCATTAGAAATAGGCCTCTTTTGAGCACATAAATTAAGTCTGTCTAGATCCTAACTTAAAGGTAAAACTTTTCCAGAAACTAAGGCCTGATCAGAAAACTTGGGGTCAATGTCTTTTAGTGATTGCTATCATCAATTCAGGGAAAAATTGCATGTATAAATCTATTCAGTCTAATTACTTAGGTATTAACCTTCATATATCTTTGTTCCTATTAATTGGGTTATTCAGGTTAAGCGATACTAGTAAGTACTCAATTTCTAAGTAAGATATCTCAGATGTTAATAAATGAAAGAAAAAAAAACAGTTTGGATTTATTTGTTGCATGACGGATAAAAGATAAATGTATAAACACCAAATTTTAATGGTGGTTGTTTGTGTGGTGATGGATTAAAGTACAGAGTGTGATCACCTCTTTACATTTAGTGGGTGTCGGCAAAGAAGGCAAAGAGAAAGAGAGTTTGAAATAAACCATTGTTTTTTTTTGAATAGACGATTATCGCCGCGCATGGACACCCGCAACACCAGAGCCGTCACAAGTGCGTTGCTGGCCTGTGGGTGATGGGGAGGGGTTGGAGTATGGGCCCCCGGTATCCTCACTTACTCGATGAACACACACCGGTTTTCTGTAAGACTGGTATTACTCCGGTCGAGCTGGCCCATTCATGCCGAAGCGTGGTTCTCCCACGGTAAGTAAACATATATATATACCTAGACTAGCTTAAAACCTTCTTTATCAGAAGAGGACTATGTCCAGAAGTAGATTAGTATAATCTGTAGATGTAAATAAAGGAAAGGTATTCCTACCTTGCTATCTCACAAAAAAGCTTTAGATGGTTGGCAGTCCACAGTCCACAACGTGGAATAAACTGTTGCTTGCGGTATTCCCGGAATAATACGACTTACAAACCTTCAAGAAAATAGCGTAGGTACTCCTCCTTGAAAGGCCGGCGACGCGCTTGTGACGCCTTTGGTGTTGCGGATGTTCATGGGCGGCGGTAATCGCTTCCTATCAGGCCACACGTCAATTATATCATTTGTACATGATTGTTAAATTTATATACCTACTTTGAAATGTAAACTGTATTAGTTGGTGTGCAATAAAGTTTATTCTATTCTACATCTGCTCGTTTGCCCCCTAATCAAAATTAAACTGCAAAGATTAAAAAATAGGTTAAATTTTTTTTTATTATATTTGCTACATTTCTTTATTTGTCTATATCGCGTCCTGTATGGAACACGTAAATATTAATCGTAGCTTGCTTAAATATTTAATGCACTGTGTAATTAATCCTCATTTTTAGGAGTTTTTTTTAAAATAAATGACATGAGATTCTTAACACCTTTGTCAATCATATTAATAGCTTGTTACATTTTTTTACATTCGACCTTCAAAGCATGACAAGTTAGTAAGCAATCTTAATACACAGCGCCATTGTTAAGTTTTTATCGATGTTCCTTCGATTTCAATCAAACGTCCTCTGTGACTGTTCTGTCAGCTATAATACACTGATACAACTGTTCAATAGTTCGTATAGCGTATTTGGTAAAGTACTAACGATTCAAATCTTTTTGCTTTTGGATAAAACTTGATATAGAAATGTATGATGAACAATGAAAGTTAAAGCTTTAAAATATTCTGATACTCAACAAAAAACAGTCTTACTCTGAGTATACTATATTCTATATTTTAGGATAACTTTTACCCAGGAATTCGCTGTTGCCTATCCCAATAGATGGTTGATAATCTTTACATAATTATATGTAGTGAGACTTTCCTGGACTAGTGTTTATAAGACGGTACGTATTATACAACATTTTCAGTAGCAACAACTTACTACAATGACAATATGATTATAAATTGTTACTAAGATTCGTCCAAGAGGTGGAGCCTGGTGATCTGTGATACAGGGTTTTCCTACTACAGGCACCAGCCTCTCACAAAGGAACGAGAGTGAATCAAGCTGTATTGTGGCTTTAAATATTGTACTTACCTTTGTGTTTGAGAGAAATAAATAAACTATTATTATTATTACTACGTTATTAATTTTTAAATGTTTTGTAATTATCTTCGTGGTCGGGATGGTCTCATTGTGCTTATTCTAAGATTATGTTAATCATGATTGGCTTGGACAGAATAACAGCGGCTGGCATGCCCTGCATCGTCATCCATATGTTAAGTCCAAGACTATTTTGTATTTCAAGTCACACTGTTTAAACACTGTTAATAATTATAAGTAACTCTGTAATATAAAGGCAAATAAAGATTTTCTTATTCGTTTCTGCACCTCTAAGTATGCAAACTTTGACAATGATCAATTAGTACCTAGTATTAGTATAGTAGTAATATATTTTAAGTTTAGGGTATCAACCTATCTCACTTTCATGTCTATAATAGTTGCTAAAAAGTCATGTATTCAAACAATTTCGAAACAAAGACAAGGTCAAACAACTCAAGTATTAAAAAAATCAAAATTAGTGCCTTTAACTGGAAATCCCATCTCGTCGCGTGCGACCCAACATACATGAACACAAGTTGGACTTCCACTTCTCTATAATTACGCACTCGTTTTTCCTTATTCTGACATTATTAGATACATCTATTAAAATATGCAGATATATCGAGTCGCTTAGGAAACTAATTTAGATACGGGTTTTTAAGTAAGCTAGCGCCGTGATTATTACGTCATAATTTTTAATGTAGTAACTGTGTGTTTTACCGTGGGAGAGCCACGCTTCGGCATGCATGGGCCGGCTCGACCGGAGTTTCACAGAAAACCGGTGTGAAACAGCTCCCGCGCTGTGTTTCACCGACTGAGTGTGGATGCCGCAGGCCCTACCCCAACTCCTTCGCCCATCCCCTTCCTCATCCCCCAAAGGCCGGCAACGCACTTGTAACGCCCCTGGTGTTGCGAGTGTCCATAAGCGGCGGTAATCGTTTACCATCAAGCGATACGTCTGCTCGTTTACCCCTATTTAATTAAAAAAAAACTGTTGTTTAGCCATTCAAAGAACAAGATTGTCGTCAGAAGATGAACAGAGTGCCTTAAGTAAGTTTACTGACTTCGTCATCATCGCCAACAAGCTTTGATAGTCAACTTCTTGACATAAGCTTTTTTATGTTTTACCTGCCGAAATTACTCTGTCTGATGGAACGCATGGTAGCAACGAATGGTAGTCACCATTCTCATTCCAAATACAGATAATGCAGCATGGCGGGCCAGTGATGCTTCTGCAGCATTTGCTCTCGTACTTATCAACGAAACACGACAATATAAACGCTGTCATTTTACGTTGATTTTTAATGCGAAGATAGTACCGCCCCGATCGAGCGTGGCTCAGTAGAGTAAGTAAGTGTAAGGTAGTTAGTAACCTTAGAAATAAGTTTGTGGCCTGCTATACCACAATAGTTGGACAGGTTTAGTTTTGTTTAGGTAGTTGTAGTAAAGGGTTTATGTCAAGTTTCCTTCTCTTTGCAATCCTATTATCCTGC
This sequence comes from Spilarctia lutea, assembly GCA_916048165.1. Lineage (NCBI taxonomy): Eukaryota > Metazoa > Arthropoda > Insecta > Lepidoptera > Erebidae > Spilarctia > Spilarctia lutea. The sequence continues at coordinate 3,879,940 of OU696480.1, forward strand.
GTAATTCACTCCCAGAGTCTAGGTTGCTCTTATAATACCCAAAGAATGAATAAAGAGTGGTAGCAATCCGTATATTTATGACGATGAAACTACGATAGATGGCCAGTTTTTACGACAAGACCTTGTAAAATTATAATTGAAACCTAGTCGTTCGCTTTGCAATAAAATACCGAGTAGGATATGGCTGTGAGTGTAGTAAGTTGTACTGTGTTGTAAGTTGGCACATGAGAATGTTTAAAAATGCTTTAAAATATTATGTATTTTGAGGTGAACTAAACTTATTTTTCATACAACTGTAATATCAAAAAAAAATAATCTTTCAATAATACACATTAGTTTCTACATTATTATTGTACAAACAGGCAAGCAGGCCATTGAAGCAACCAATTATAGCCCTTATACTTTTAATTCTTTTTAATTATATTGAATTCTTGTTAGTGGTTCTTCTTAAATCTAATAACATATAAGTCAAATTGGTTTAAATTTTGGGCAGATATAACGAGCTACAGACTCACGTCTAATTCAGACACCAGTCCTCTTACAATTGCTGTATTGTTTTGTATTGTGATAAAAATGAATATTGCATGTATTGGTAATTGTGAGAAGAGAAATAAAGAATAATTATTATTATTTTGAAATGTTAGAGGCTGTAAATAACCCTAATAATGACTCAAGTAACCACTGAAGTACTTACCTCTGTATAGAAAGCAATTCCCATGGGAATTACGGCCATCATAACTTCAGGGGAAGAACCAATTGAACGAATTGTCGTCTATATTACATAAATGAGTTCCTAAGTATATTCTTTATTCATGATGATCCCCGTGGCTGTGACTCATGGATATTTGATATTTTAGACACTATAGCACCGATGACTCAGTCATCAAATGATGTTGACTAACACAATAATTTTCATCGGGTTTAGATGACACACTTACATCTTCTCTCGTGAAATCAATTAACAAATATAATATTTGAGAATACAGAACAGATAGATTTAATACAGATTTTTGAAGTGAAACTTCTTTATCGGGGTTGTCAAAAAATTTAGTGTAACATTTTTTCATTACGCGTCACATTTATCCGTTACGCGCCATCTTTTTTTTATCCCTACCACGCGTGATTCGAAGTATACTTTCTCCAGCGGAGTAGGGATTGGTAAATGTCTCCAATGTATTTTGCGGGCCGTTTTGAGTAGTTACGTTTGAGTTTTTTTCCTGTTATTTATAAACTGAAACAATTGTTCATTTATAGTCTCTACTTTATTCAGAGACAATCGTTTAAATTCTGCTTGTAAATCGATGGTGGACGTTGACGTTTTTCGGCCATGATAAAATGTTTTATCATTATTGAGAGTAGTTATATACAATCCTTCAAAAAAAAATTATAAAATAAAACAAAAAACATTTTCAAACACAAACAGGACCAAATTAATACTACAATGAAATATCACATTACAAACAATATTATTTTATTTAGTCCACAATGTAAATAACTACACACATCACATTCCACAAACTTACTTCATTCACACCACAGATCGCGAAATATTTACTCAGGTCTCGCTCCTTAACTTTTATTGCACTTGAAATAAGAATTGTCACGAATATTGCTGGTACTATAGCAAAAAGTGTCGTTACAACTCTCGTTGTAAGAGCGTTAAAACGCTCAAAAGGTATAATTATCCTCAGTTTTTGATAAATTCTTAGATGATACTCCGCTCGCAGTAGTCGTAGCGTGATGAAATATAACCTATAGTTTTCTTCGATAAAGGGGCTATTAAACACTGTAACAATATTTTATTCAAATCAGACAAGACGTTACTTGGAATTAGCGCGTTCGACCAAACAAACAATAATATTAGAGTAAGCTTAAAAAGTTCAATTTTTTATTGCGATATAAACAATAATTAATTGAAGTCTTATTTTTCTTTAAGCGTCTGTAAACAAGTAACAAAACAATATACTTATAAATTACACATTCACATAAATTTTCCCTTTATTTAATGCTTATGAAACTGCGCTGTAATTGACGTATTATTATTCACATAGGAAAAAGTAAAAACATTTACGTAGAAATGGAAGTTAGTAATAGGTATAGAAAATTTACATCATACTTTCGTTAAACTAATGACGTTGAAGTCTCGGGTTCGATTCCCGGGTCGGACCAAATGTTTGTAAGATCTACAAATATTTGTTTCGGAGTTTAGGTGTTTTCCATTTATAATATGTATGTATTTACAAAAAAAAAGTGTATAAGTATTTGTATCAGTTGTCTAGTAACCCATAACACAAGCTCTGCTTAGCTTGGGACTAGATGGCGTTGTGTGTTAGATGTCCGGAATATTTATTTATTTATTATTTATACTTGAAGCGAAAGCTTTTCACCCATTTTTACGAAAATTATGGGAACGAAATAGTTGTATATAGTAGTTGGCTGAGTGACGAAGTGCAGAAAGCAACAAAAATAAATAAATGTAATATGATTATATTGTGACCACTAGTATTCCTAAATACATTCATGTATAAACTTATGATCACCAAACACAGAACGTATTCGTTCGTAACGCCAAGATAAGCAGTCAGACACGATAGTCAGGATCACTATTTTTTAACACAACACCCGCATTAAGAGTGAATTCTGTGTGGCGGGGATTTTACAAACATCATGAAATGGACACAAAGAACACTCAGACTCAGAACAACAATTTGTAGATCACACAAAGTCGTATCCTGTGGAGTTTGAAACCACAACAATAAGCGCAGTAGAAAACGGCTTGAACCTCTATGTGAAGAGCAACAGAGCAGGTAAACTTAGCTATTGTATGGAAATTGCGAATCTCACTGATTTTGTAATTCAGTATACATATCATTTTAATTAATTTATGTAAGTTTTTAATATCGCCTAATACTTGTGTTGTGGAGGGCTGATGGCACTTACTCCGCTGATTAAAATAATTAGGAGGAAGAAAGAAAGAAACTAACTAATGTTCATAGAATATATCAAACTTACATGATACTTTTGGTACACAACACACACAAGGTACACAAATATGTAATTTTTCTTTCGTTTTTCTTTAATCAACAGCTTTTTAATAGCTCACTGTTGGGCTCGGGTCTCCTCTCAGGAGAGGGTTAAGGACATACGTCCCCACGCTGGCCGAGGGTGGGTTGTTGACTCGCAAGACAACGTTGTGGCTACATATCTTGCTGTTGAATGTTGTTTAAGCCGCTCATAGGCCTCCAACTAAGCTTCACGACTGACGATCATGGTATCATGCCACCAGCGGTCACCCATCCAGGTACTGACCGCGCCGTCGTTGCTATGGGCATCTGGGATATGAGCACCTTAGCATAAGAAAGCTTATTCTATACATTTTTAAAAAACTCGAGTAACATTCAGTTTTTGTCTTTGTAGAAGCTTTATTCAAATATATTTAATACGATTCCTTATATGTATAAATTAAAGGATAAAATAGAAAACACCACAAGCAACATTTAAGTTTAACGTTATTTTGTATGGCACACGTTTCAAACCCACGCGTCATTCAAAACTAGTTTAGCAACAGATTTTCCTCGCGGGCGCTTCACTTAACTATAAAAGAGGAATAAATTTGAGCAAACATCAGTTGTCTCTGAGTTGTGAACCAAACAACAAGTGTCGATAGATCTGCAAAAATGTCGCCAAGATTTTTGATCACGTTTTTCCTGTGTTTATTATGCCTGCGTGCATTTTCCTTACCTCTTACACAAGATGTGAAAACAAGTGATATTGGATTACAAAGTGAAATTGTGACTGAATCTCAATCAGCCATCAGTGCTGATTTGGACCAAGAGTCACAACGGACCAAAAGGGATACCATGAGGAGTAGAGGGTGCTCTAGAGGAAGAAGGTTCTACAAGACGAGGTGTATCTCCAATGAGTTGTAAGTTTACTTTTAATATTTTATATTTTAAGTATTTTAAAGTCGCACATCACTGGCATGATAGATCTGAATGCAGATAATTAAAAATATTTAAGTCTTTTTAATTTTTATACATTTTATGCTCAGGGAAAACAATTACATTATTTATTGTGGTAATAATTATTTAAATAATTTGTTCAATTATTTTAATTATTATTCTCTTTATTTAATTATATATACATATTAATTACATTTTTAAATACATAAAAAAGATAAACAATAACATAATATATATTTAAAAATATAAAAAATAGTAGACCACCGACTTCGGGTACAGGGACCAAGAAACCGGTGGTTAGGGCTCCAAAGACAGGAACCTCCTCACTATGCGTGCCGTATCAAGAAGGACTGCCTTCTGTATCAGACCCTTGATCCAGCCTTCTAACGTGAGCCTCTTAAGGTGTTGGTCGAGGCTCTTGGCTATCAATCCGTGAGCAGATACGACTATCGGAACAATTATTACCGAATCCACATTCCACATATCGACAATCTCGTGAGATAGATCCAAATATTTTATTTGTTTTTCTTTTTCGACTTTCACGAGATTCTCGTCATGAGGAACGGCGATATCGATAATAATTGCGCGGCGCTCTAATCGATCCATCACCACAATATCAGGCTTATTGGCAACAATAGTCCTGTCTGTAATAATAGATCGATCCCAATATAATGTAGCACGACCATTCTCGAGAACTGGGTCGGGCACATACCTGTAGTATGGCACCTCTGAGTTCACAAGATGGTATTTAAGGGCAAGTTGCTGATGTACGATCCTAGCTACTTGGTTGTGCCTGTGCAAATACTCGCCGTTAGCAAGACGAGAACAACCAGAAATAATATGCCTGATAGATTCTCCAGGACGGTGACATGCCCGACAGATGTCGACCGTACCATCTTTCAGGATATACTTCCGATAGTTATTCGTCATGATAACTTCGTCCATAATCGCACAAACAAAACCTTCGGTTTCTCCGAAGAGATCACCATACCGTAGCCAGGACGTAGATGTTTTAAAATCTATTATTATTATTATTATTACTTTTCCCTTCATTTCATTTATAAATACATATTAATTACATTTTTAAATACATAAAGAAGATAAACAATAACATATATTTAAAAATATAAAAAATAGTAGACCACCGATTATTACTATTATTAGTACAATTATTAATAGTATCATTATTTTTTTTAGGTACGAAAGAATTACTGAAGGTGATTATGATGACGGTGAATAGAAAAATGGACCTCTTCATCTTGAAACAAATCGATCGAATATTTCGTCACACAGCTCCTGGGTGCTTTGTCGTGGTGCCGAAGAATTCCAGAGAAGATTCAGTACAAATGTTTCTCAATACGATTAGATACGATTGAAGTCAACTAAGGATTTTAAAAGCATTGTCGTATAGTGAGAAGTCGAATTGCAGCAAAAAATAATGCAGCTATTATCCTATACCTATGTATTATTAGCTATGAAATCTAGTCTACTGCTCAATGTGTGGGTTTGTATTGTATTTAGATTTTCGCTAATATAAATTGCTAAGGTGCAATGCCCTTTGAATGAAAGATTAAGTCAACTTTACTGTTTTCCTCTTCAGTCAATTACACTACATGAAATGACGGTATTTTGAATGGTATCTTTTGTTGTAATGTATAAATATTTTAAGATGTTGACTGTGATAATTTTCTTAGATTATATTAATTTATTTTTTAGAGTTATTATTAGCTTTCGTAAGTAAAAAGCGTTCGTAGGAAAAAAGCAATCTTAAAAAACTAACATATTATTAATAAATTAATTATTTAATATTTTGTTTTGTAAAAGATTTCGAACGGAAATGGAAATCATAATTTAACACATTTTTTTTTATTAATAATTTATTTATAAAATAATTTTTTTTTGTAAGATTATGGAAATATTTAATACTGCAGTAAACTAGTAAAAAATACTGTTAACTGGTAGACAAATATTATTTAGAATAATTTATAGGCTAATTTTGAAGACTGTGATATTTATTTAATTTTAAATTAATTAATGAATAAACATTATCAAATAATTTCTGTATTTTATTAAAAATAGCACGCAATGAAAGCCTCTATAGGGGAGTCTATGCAAACATTTTTTAACAATCAGACGTTTCGTCTCTCTTGAATGTCTGACTACTAGATATAGTACCATTAGAACTATCAATATTTAATTTTTTTGGCGCCTCAATTGATATTATCGTGTGGATTTTTATACAATGCCATATGAAATAATAATAATAATAAACTTTATTACTCTCTATTAGCCGGATTTAAGCCGGAAGATTATTGGAACTATTAGCCGACCATTAATAATCTTGGGAATAATAGAGGCTAGAAAGAAGACGAAACTTTATTTCTCTCACAAGGAACGTAAAATTTAGCTACAGGATATATATTTAAAAATTAAAAGGATTCTAAAATTTCCTTGGTAAGAGCTGGAGTCTATACTAGGCTCGAAGCCTGTGTCACAGATCTCCAAGCCCACCCTACGCTCCAAGCGCACACCTAGCTTTTTTGGCCAACAAAATATTTATTTATTTTATTGGCCAAAAAAGCTAGGTGTGCTCAACAGATCGAGGCGGTATTTCACTCCGGCCCACCGCCTTCGGCTTTACAAAGCGCAGGTTCGGCCTCACATGGAATACTGTCCTCATCTTTGGGCAGGGGCACCCCAATACCAGCTCCTACCTCTGGACCGCATTCAGCGGAGGGCGGCTCGTATCGTCGATTGCCGGGATCTTTCAAGTCGGCTAGACTCTCTGGCGCTGCGTAGAGATGTGGCTTCACTGTGCATCTTCTACCGCATTTACCATGGGGAGTGCTCCTAGGAATTGTTCAGGTTGATCTCTGCCGCATCTTTCCGCCATCGTCCTACGCGACAGAAATTTCATCCCCATCATCTAGATGGTTGGCAGTCCACAGCTTTGCGATTTTCCCGAAATTTTCTGCCACGCACAGCAGAACTATGGAATGAGCTGTCGCCTGCGGTGTTCCCGGACCAATACGACCTTCAAACCTTCAAGAAAAGAGCGTACTCATTCCTAAAAGGCCGGCAACGCACTTGTGACGCCCCTGGTGTTGCGGGTGTCCATGGGCGGCGGTAATCGCTTACCATCAGGTGATACGTACCAAAACTCCAGTTATTCAACAATCAGACGAGGTACAGGCATCCACACCTAGCCCCAATATCCTTGTTGAGCAACCAGGTAGCACAGAACAAACCCCACCCCCTTGGCAGCGTGTGCCTGGAACCAAGAAACGTAAAATATCAGACTCGCCTCCGCAAACCAGCACAGAAACACATAATAGGTTCAATGACCTTCCAGTGGATGAACCGGAGCAACCAGCACCAAAGCCACCAACTAAGCCTCCACCTATCGTGCTTTATGGAATAGATGATGTAAATCAGCTCTCTAAGCTTATAGAAACCGTAGTCGATCCATCCAACTTCAGATACAAGATCGTGAACAAAAATCTACTCCGCGTTAGTGTAGACGAGATCGAAGATTACAAAAAGGTAGTGGACCTAATTAGACAAAAAGGCCTGATTGGCCATACTTTTTCTAGAAAAGACACAAAATGCCATAGAATTGTCATAAAAAACTTACATCACACTACTCCCCATGAAGCTATTGTAGAAGAAATAGAAAAGACAGGAAACAAAGTCAGAGGTGAAATCATTAATTCTAGGTATGGAATTGAGAAAATACCTACATCCACATTCTTTGTTAATTTAGAACCAGGACCCTGCAATAAATCAATAAAAGACATTAAGTACATCTACCACCAACGTATTAAAATTGAGGATCCACGTAAATCTAGAACAATAGTCCAGTGTAAAAGGTGTCAACAATATGGCCATTCAAAAAATAACTGTATGAGGCCTTACAGATGCGTTAAATGCGGCGAGGGGCATAAAACAGCAGAGTGCCCGAAAAAGGATCGCAACACTCCAGCTAAATGTGCTCTGTGCTCATGTGACCATCCTGCTAACTATAAAGGCTGCCAAGTTTATAAAGAGATTCTAGCTAGAAAAACCATTAGGGCAGGTTCAGGTCCACGGTGGAGTACAGTTAGCAATCATACTAAAGACAATAAACCACAATGTGAACTTGGCACTTTAAAACCCAATACCAAATATATGGAGGCGCCCAAAAAACTGGCGCATAGATCATACTCCGAAGCTGCCGCCAGTCCACCTAATGGTGGTCCGCCACATAGTCCAGGGCTATTATCACAACAGTCTATAATAGAAAAAATACTAATAAAACAGTCTGAAAAGATAGACTTACTTATACAACATATAGGAACATTAATGAACCTATTGACATCAGTAATCTCAAAAATGAACTCATAATGACATCCCTCCGCGTAGCAACTTGGAACATAAATGGCTTGTCACCAAACATATTGGAACTCGAAGAAATTATGCGTAGAAATAAACTAGATGTAGTTCTCATCTCTGAGTCACACGCTACAACTAAGAGCTCATTTTGCATCAGGGGCTACAATATTTATTCCACTCCACACCCTGACGGTAGTGCACACGCGGGCTCAGCAATTGTGATCAGATCAAACATAAAACATTCGCCTATAGCATCCTACTCAACGGTGTTCCTGCAAGCAAACACTATCATAGTGGAGGACCGAGCCGGCCCAATCACCTTCTCCGCCGTATATTGTCCCCCGAGACATAAAATTACTGAGGAAATGTTCTCACAATTTTTCCATTCACTTGGTCATCGCTTTATCGCAGGAGGAGACTGGAATGCGAAGCACACCTTCTGGGGCTCACGATGCACGGTAACAAGAGGCCGAGCATTAAAAAGTGCGGTGGAAAAAAGTAAGTTGCAGTCTTGGTCAAATGGCAAACCTACCTACTGGCCAACTGACCACAGCAAAGTTCCTGACCTTTTGGACTTTTTTATTTCGGGAGGGATAAGTAACTTGTACGTAAAGGTTGAATCAAGCCTAGATGGATCCTCTGATCATACTCCAGTCATTCTTGATATCAGTAGTACCGTATTAACACGCGAAGAGCCAGAATCATTGTTCAACAAAAGAACTGACTGGGATGGATTCAGGAACTACCTCGAAAATAATCTGAATCTAAATATCGCCTTGAAAACCTCAGATGACATCCAAAGAGCATGTAAACATGTCACCAATCTGATTCAAGTAGCTTGTTGGTTGAACACTCCCGACCTGGGGTATTCTCGCAGGGCGCCGGTACAAGCCCTCGATATTAAACTCAAAATCAGCGAGAAGCGTCAGTTAAGACGGGTATGGCATCTGTCCCGGCACCCTTCGGATAAAAGAAATTTTAATCGCGCCACAAGAGAACTAAAAATTATGCTCAAGGAATCAGTCAACACTAAAATGCAACACGACATTTTAAAGCTATCTTCTGAAAACACAGGCGAACACTCCTTGTGGAAGGCTGCAAAAAAGCTGGATAGGTCGCAACAGCATAGTCCCTCGATAAGATCGCAATCCTCCTTGGCAAGAACCGATGACGAAAAGGCTGAACTCTTTGCTTCACACTTGGCAGGTGTTTTTAAACCAAATGAAGGACATGGGGACGATCACGAGATCGATATTATACTTGATCAAGATCTGCAAATGAGCTTGCCCATAACTCCGACTTCACCCAAAGAAATTGCCAAAGAAATAAGATCTTTGAATCCAAAGAAGGCCCCTGGGTTTGACCTGATCACTCCTAAGATCTTAAAGGAACTACCAAAGAAAGTGGTTACATTCCTAGCTATCTTGTTTAATGGTATCTTTAGGACTAGCTGTGTTCCTGACCTATGGAAGATATCTCAAATAATATTGATTCACAAACCAGGTAAACCAGCACATGAAATCTCATCGTATCGACCAATTAGCCTCACACCAGTTTTGACAAAGTTGTGGGAAAGAATCTTCTTAGCCAGATTAAAGGTGTTCATAAATAAGTGTGAACTCATTCCAACTCATCAGTTCGGATTCAGAGAGTCCCACTCAACAGTCGAACAGGTGCACCGCGTGTGCCATGCAATACGCCAGGGGTTTGAAAGAATGGAGTACACCTCTGCAGCATTCCTGGATGTCCAACAGGCCTTTGATCGTGTCTGGCACAAAGGTTTGCTATGCAAAATAAAGGAAAAACTTCCTCACTCAGTCTTCCCAATCATAGCCTCTTACTTGACTGACAGAAGATTCCAAGTAAAGCATGGAGATGCACGATCTAGTCTGCGCTCTATTGAAGCTGGAGTACCGCAGGGATCTGTCCTCGGACCGGTCTTATATAACATCTACACACATGATCTTCCAACTTCAACAGATGTAATTGTAGCGTCTTATGCCGATGATGTTGCTTATCTGGCTAGCGCTAAGGATCCAGTGTCTGCTAGTAATAAACTCCAAGCAATACTACAAAACACGAATACCTGGCTTCAGAAGTGGCGTATCCGAGCTAGCGCAACAAAGTCAATTCATGTCAACTTCACCCTGAGAAAAGGCAATTGCCCTGCTGTAACCTTAGGCAATGATACCTTACCACAAAGTGACTGCGCAAAGTACCTGGGTTTCCACCTAGACAAAAGGCTAACCTGGAAAACACACATCAAGCAGAAACGTGATCAGTTAAACCTAAGGTACAGGAACTTGCACTGGCTGATGGGTCGAAACTCGGTACTTTCAGTTGATAACAAACTCCTCCTTTACAACTCTCTATTAAAGCCCATATGGACATATGGCATTCAACTGTGGGGTTTTGCCAGCAAGACGAATATAATGTGCCTCCAAAGAGCACAAAATGGCATTCTGAGAGGAATAGTTAACGCTCCTTGGTTCACTCGAAATGAGGAAATTCATGAGTATCTCAATTGCCCTACCGTAGTGGAAGAGATCGACATCAGTAAAAAACGCTACGCTGAACGATTAGCCATGCATCCAAATCCGCTGGCTACTGGATTGTTAGACATCTCCAAGAACATCAACAGGCTAAAAAGAGGGCATGTTGTCTCATACACACATGGTAGCAGTGGTACTGACCTCTGCACCACAAACGCCAATTGCTCACTCAACAAAACTGATTATAGTCCAGTTAGGACTGATGGCAGTTAAAAAAAAAAAAAATAAAAAAAAAAAAAAAAAAAAAAAAAAAAAAAAAAAAAAAAAAAGGTGATACGTCTGCTCGTTTGCCCCTATATAATAAAAAAAAAATCTGCTCAAAAACTATACAGAAACAAAAAATAAATGAATAAAAATGCAGCTGCACCTCCAAGATATGAAAAATATATACTAAGGCAGGTACTTAATTCTATACAAAATTTTCAGTAATTTAAGAGAGTACATTATCAATTTCAACACCTAAGTATTTAATACAATTAGTGGATTTAATCTTAGGGCAGTCGCAAGTTGTCTCGGTGGTCAGATCACATGAGTGAGCTGTTATGTAGTGAGAGAGGATATTGACCTCTTTTTGTAAGAGAGAAAGTGATGCATATTAAAATATATAAATGTTAGCTTTCTGCACTACTTTATTCGCCAAATAACTTTTTCTTGGACTCATAGACAAAATGTGTGAATGCCTCGTTGGTCTAACGACCAGCAAATGTGACTGCCAATCGAGAGATCTCGGGTTAGATTCCTAGGTCGGGCCAAAAGTTTTACTGAGTTTTTCTTACAAGAAATTCTTAGTGTTAGTCCGGAGTATAGAAGATTAGTGCTGTTTCATGTTAATCAAAACCCAAGTTTGGCGGTGTGTAACAACTATGCTAAAGTCAGCCCCAGTTGTGATGAACATCTATGACAATCGTTATTTGGAAGTTTGCGTGTAGGCCTTGATATATACTGACAACTGGTACAACCTTCGTATTCAGTTCGTTTTCAAGTTTGTGAAGGTCCGTTATTAAGGTAAAACCGGTTGAATTGGTAGCCGACCCCAAATAAATTTGGAAATAATTAGGGCTAAGAAGATGATGACCCATGGATAAATTACAATCTTTCTTTCAACGTGTTATGATTATCAGAATTTGGAGAGTAATAAATTATTGTTATTTTGTATATACACATAAATAGTAATAATTAAAACATGTTCAATAGTCATGTTCTAGCATGCTTAAAATTCAATATTTATTTAATCGATAATGTTAGTGACATTATCAATTAAATAAATTTAGAAGAAGTTTAAAGCAGCTCTAAATTATCTATGCGTTGTTTCTTCGAAAATTTTCATTTCGATTGTGTGTGTGAAGTGACTTTCAAAACTTGTATATGTGTGTGTGTGTTCAATAAATACATTTAAACTAAATTTAAATTATTATCTCAATTAAATATTTTGTATTTCCTGGACATGTACCTACAGTTTATTTTTTAGTTAATAATAAAAGTGATTAATTTAGTTATACAAAAACAGTTTCATTGAAATACATCAATAGGTTGAATTAAAAGAAATAGTTAACTAAAAATACGATACTGAGATATATTATAGTAGTAGTGAGTATTATCCCTATTCTAAAAATACCTAAAGCTGCCTGGATTTCTGTTTTGCATGTGTTAGTCAGATCTGGAAGAAGTACCTATAAGGATTCAAGCTAAAACCATTTATTCTAAACAGCCGGGTGTACATACAAACCTAGTACAACTATTAAATGTATCTATATTTAGCTATTATTTATCGTTATTGATGAGTCACCTTAGTTAGCAGTCATCCAGCAATACAGGAATTATTCGTAGTAAAGAAGCAATTATATACATATACCTAACAAGAAAGAGTTTAAAAAACTATGACCCGACTATGTTTAAACTTTTGATAACATAATATATAGTATATGTCACCCGGGCTATTATTACTAATGCCCATGGAGAGCCACGTTTCAGCATGCATGGGTCGGCTCGACCGGAGTGATACTACGGCTTCACAGAAAACCGGTATGAAACAGTGCCTGCGCTTTGTTTCACCGTGTGAGTGAGGACACCGGTGGCCCATACCCCAAATCCTCCCCCCACCCCCTCATCCCTCAAAGGTGATGTCTCTGGTGTTGCGGGTGTCCATGGGCGGCGGTAATCGGTCTTTTGCCACGCTCATCATCATCATCGTCCTAACGTTTATCCCGGTTGCTTCCATTCTGGAGCCCGGGGTCCGTTTTCTTACTTCTTCTTCTCCACTTTTGCCAAGCTATTCCATAAAAAAATGTATAAAGAATTGTATCTGCTTACTCCTCTGGAAAATAGGTGTGACTTCATATTATGTGATTTTTTTAACCGTGGGAGAGCCACGCTTCGGCATGAATAAGTCGGCTCGACCGGAGTGATACCACAGCGTCACAGAAAACCGGTGTGAAATAACGCTTGCACCGTGTTTCACCTAGTGAGTGAGGATACCGGAGGCCCATACCTCATCCCCTCCCTCCATTCCTCTCCCCCATCCCTCTCCCCATCGCCCAAAGGCCAACAATGCACTTGTGATGCCTCTGGTGTTGCGGGTGTCCATGGGCGGCGGTAATCGCTTACCATCAGGCGAAACCTCTGCTCGTTTGCCACAATTCAATAATAAAAAAAGTTTTTCTTTTTTTTTATTACATAGGGGGCAACCGAGCAGACGTAAAAGTGAAAGACAGAAAAGTACTTACAGATTAAATATCTTTATAAAAAGTAAAACACTTTTATTGGTTGTTTGGATTTATATATTTGACTAGAAAATGTATAAAAACTAGAAATATAATAAATAAATACTATGTTTTTCAGTACATATTAAATTTTAGTAAAAATAAATTTAATAATATGTTGTGTAATTGGTATAATTTTGACATTATCATTTGCAATTTATATCTGATAAAAATAACAAATAATACGAGTATTTTGTAGCCCAATTACACTACATTACACATATTAACTATTGTCCATTAAATAATTTTATCTCAGATAATTATATAAATAATCTTAACTACAATATCACAGTGAGGAGGAGGCTTTATAATGAAATGAGGCTATTATCTTAAGTAGTTAGTTTTAAAACTATTTTCTACCAGTCATTTTGTTAAGGTTTTTTTTATAATGAGACTAAAGACTAAAGCTATAAACTAAATACTGTCTAATATTGTCAACAGTCTTTAACAATCCTGTACAAGACACTGGGCCTCTCTGTAGGAAATAATACAATAATAAATAATAATACAATATTAATGAAAATGCGCCTCGCTAGTGCAGTGATAGCGTATGCGCTTGAGGCCTCGGATCCGATTCCTGGGTTGGATCAAATGTTTGTATGATCTGCAAATATATGTTTCGGAGTTTGGGTGTTTTCTATGTGTAATATGTATGTTTTTACAAAAAACAGTATATAGGTACGTATTGATATCAGTTGTTCTAGTACCCATAATACAAGCTCTGCTTAGCTTGGGACTAGACGGAATTGTGTGTTAGATGTCCGAAATATTTATTTATTTACATTATGCATTTACAAAAAAAGTAAAAACAAAAGTTCCATACCAACGCTCTTCTTATGTGTGTTATGTATGAGATAACAAGGTATATATAAAAAAATAGTATTCATATCACCTATAATCATCTGAATCACATTCTTCCAACAACTATTAAAAACTATTGAATTAAATATTATTCTGTATACAAGCTATTTCAATAAATAGTTTTTCATTACATGTATGTATATATCATTATACAATACTTACAAAACTTATGAAATATTTAAATATAAAAACTTAAATAAAAAAAAAGAAAAAAAATAAATAAGTAAAAAATGAAAAACTTAAAAAAAAAAAACCTTAAGAGACTAGATAACTATTCGTTAAATAAAAAAATGGCTTAAAATTGATAATTTATAAGACAAAATAAAATGCACAATTTAGACTCACAGCAATTAGTCTCCCAAATAACTACAATTGTAGTATTTCAATCGTATCTTGGAATAAAGTATAAGAAAAAACCTAAAAAATATAAGCTAATTAGATTAATGTATGGAGGTCATACAGAAATAATTAATTCATGATATTATTCAAGCTACTGCTAAGGAACTAAATAAGACTTAATCGAAAGTAAATACCGTGTAAGCAATCCTTGCTAAGATCATATTTGGCTTTTTTTATTTATCACCGTTGTTATTGTGTCTAAATACAGTTAATCATAAAAATAGTTTTATTAC
The DNA here is from genome assembly GCA_916048165.1 of Spilarctia lutea. Taxonomy (NCBI): domain Eukaryota; kingdom Metazoa; phylum Arthropoda; class Insecta; order Lepidoptera; family Erebidae; genus Spilarctia; species Spilarctia lutea. The sequence goes on from OU696480.1 coordinate 3,895,077, forward strand.
CATTACATTCCATCACTTATCAACTTATCACTCTTAAAAGACTTTTATTGTGCAAATAAAATTGGAAGCGAATACCAAACAGAAAGTGGAATCAAGATCAAACAAAATAGGTATTCTGATAGTATTCAATGTGTACAAACATAATATTACCATGCAAACCGAATTGGCAATCTCTTTTCCTATGGCGTTTAAAAAGTGCATAACATTAAATATTTGCTATATCTACTGACACAGAAAAACGTCAGGAGTTGAATAGTATGTTCTTATTTTTATAATTTACAAAGATTCTCTCTGAAGAGTCAAAACACAATCTTATAGCGCTAATTTAATTTATAATTAATAAATTTATTTCGTACCTACGTGTTCAGTCATTTGTCGAGGTAGAGCTAAGCAAATAAATAACTTAAAATAAATAGCATTACTTTATAACTTTGGACGGAGATCGAGCAAGTTTAAAAGATTATTACGAACATAATCGGCATCGCGAAGACATGGCACCACACACCTCATCCTTAGAGCACGAATGAGAAACTGCATCGTCTTCTCTCCTTAGATATTTGTACCTGTAGAAAATAAAAGCTTTTATATTTAAGAGTCATTTCTCATGCAATAATATTCTGCTACCTAAGCAAGATGTAAAATATACAGACAGGTGTCTCTTACGACATCCACTAGATTAACAAGGTAGATGACTCCCTGTGTCTTATCCACCACTACTCAAATAAACAACAAAATATAAAGTTAAAAAGTATTTCATTATCAACATCATCTTTGATAATAGCGGTCTGAGCGTCCGTTAAACTGGCGAGACCCTAATACGACCAATTGTGATAATTTAGTCAAACTGTTCGGTTATAAATTCATTGGTTATAGAGCTGTTAGGTTTATTGAATCCAAGCTCTTTTTTAACTTATAAAACCATAGCAAGCTATTATAGCCAAGCTAAGCAGAACTTGTATTATGGTTACCTACTAGACAACTGATATAAATACAAATATACTTTTTTTTTGGAAATACATTCATATTATACATGGAAAACACCCAAACTCCGAAATAAATATTTGTTGATCACACAAACACTTGGTCCGACTCAAGCAAAGCAGTCGCATTCACTACCACTGCGCCACCGAGGCAGTCAAATTATTTAACATGTACGTGATAAATGCTCAGTATTGTTTAATATGTGTAACATTCAGAAAATTTTAGTTACTATTTGTTTTACTATTGTTTATTCATAAAAATCATCACCTTTATAGACATGTTATATATTTATACTACTGATGGTTTCTTTGTATTTCGTATATACTGATACTTTAGTATTGAAATAATCAGGGTGGTAACTAAAAAATGAATACGTTAGAAGTCGTTAGGTCTAACTGTCAGTTCTTATGCAACTGTTAAGTAAATAGGACATTTAAATCCAAATACTTCATTAAAACTATTATTCTGCAACTAGTTTAAAAGTTAATACTTACAATAATTTAAATAACCAAATCAGCACTAGAACAGCGACAAAACCAGTTAGTAACGTGTATGTAATAATTTTCAGTGTTTCTGAATCATTTGGATCTGCCTCATTTTCATCTTTGAAAACGAGTGTAGGAGAAACTCCATGGATTTCTTTTGCATCAGCATCAAATGTACTCTCTGTAGTGACCAATTCTGTTTCTGTGACTTCGAGCAGAGTCACTGCACTAGTCTCAGTATCGTACACGGTAGAAGTCGGTAAAACGTCTTCTTGAACAATTTCTGGTTTTGCAATAGTTCTTTTTGGAATGAGTGGTAGGACTTCATACACAGCAGGTTCAGTTACATCGTCGTCATAATCATTGTTGCGTAATCGTTCGATTCTGTTGACAAAAACATTATTATTATATACTTAGTTAAATGACAATAAGTGAATTATATCTGTAATTTTATAAACTTTTAATATTAACCTTGATAAAGTAATTGTGTCAATCACTCAATTTCTACGTCGAGTTATATTTAAATTTTGGCAATGAAATGATGGTTAAAGTTATTAAAATAGACTTATTGATAATCCTAAAACTCAGAGTTAAGCTCAGGGCAAAAGTTGAGATTCGTACGTAATCAAATACAATTCATGACTAATACGAATATATATTTCTCAATGTTTAAACGACGAATAAGAAACGAACGAAAGTCATACATTTTTATTATACTTAAAGGTGGTTAATTTTATGATTCAGTTGTGAATACTAGGCGTGTAAATATCGTAATATGTAAACACCTGAAATAACCCAGAACAGCTGTAAGCTGAATGTTGTTTACACACCACTATCTTGTTTTAATATTGAAGAAGCGCCGTTTGTGAGAATTGTAAGAACGACCTTAAACTTCGCGCAGTGTTATTAAACTTTGTGTTATTTCAAATGTGCAACATAAACTTATTTTATTTTGAATAATCAAATTAGTGATATTTTCAGTGCCAAAAAACACAAAACACCTACATGTTGTATGTGAGTATTTTCTAGGTCACAGTTGCTGGGAATCCCCGGCAACCAGTCTGATCGGAAAAGAATTCGTATATTGCGTTGTCTTTCGTCATATGGTTTTCTTAGAGAGAATTTTGTATTTTTTATGATAGAAAACTCATTGTTAAATGTCATTAGAATGGGAGTTTCCCATAGAATAATTCCAATTTTGAACTTCATATTGCAGTAATACAAAAGAATCGAAAATACATTATTCTAGATTCTAGAAGGTCCACTAGAGTCTGAAGTCCTGAACTATATTTAACTACCAAATGCATAATCAAATAGACAAATATAATAACATTGTACTCACTCTTTCTGAGTCCTGCATCTTCCTTTGTAACGTTCCTTCGCCTTTGGACACGATCCAACTCTAACTGATTCTTTTCTGACCCTTACCAAAACATCACCTCTTGTTTCGTCATAACTTGAAATTGGATTTTCGTCAGTTCTTGAATGATTTACGTTTAAATCAATTGGTAATAAATACACATCTTGTACGATAGTTAAGTAAGTGAATAACGTGAATAAAGTTTTAAAGACGAAAGCCATTGTTGCAAGAAATATTTCACCGACGTCCGTATCACACGAATGCTTATAGCACACTGTTTCAAGTTTTACTGTTCTATCTGTTTATCACGCCAACCGGTCTGTATGTGCAACATTTGCAGTAGTTATGAAATTTGTCACATCATTATCATTGTTAGAAATTATTTTATAATATTTCGCGAAATATATAGGCGTGGTGTATGTTGCCCTAGAAATTTACTGCAATAAAATAACAACTATTGGGAATTTTACGTTTTAATTTTTAATTTATGGTTTTACTCATGGGTATTATGGAGACCAGATTTGACGCCTGATACAGTTATAGCAGAATATTTTACTGCTTAAAAATTGATCTTGAAGGGTTTAAAATAAGTGAAGAAATTTTGCTATAAACAGCTGTAATATTAAAATAAAACGTAATTTTTCATTTTTGTATAAAATCAGACTTAAAACCAAAAATAGGAATATCAGTCCTAGTTGCATTATTGATGTCTTAAAATATCACGTTAGGTAGAAACAGTTTTTAAAATATATGATTTATATTACGGTTCTTGTTTCAATAATTCAGTAAACAATAACTCACAATTCATACTTATATTTACATATAATTAAACAAATGTTTATGGTTTCAACCCTATGGTACTTAATCATCATCATCATCAGCCTATTGCAGTCCACTAAGAGACATAGGGCCTTTTTTTTTTTTTTTTACGTGTGGAAACCCCCTCGGGCCGTCACCCCGCCGGGGTTTGCGGCGGGGCGGTGTGTCGGAATCGAACCGACTAAAACCACACGGTGTGCCAACTCTGCGCCTGAGAAGGGAGGGGTCCGGGAATCGCTGTTATTAACACGCCGGACCCAAGAGAGACATAGGGCCTCTCCCAAGGAACAGCAAACAGCCTGGTCTGTAGCTTTCTGCATCCAGTCGCTGCCAGTCCTCTTACGTAAGTCGTCCTACCATCTGGCCAGAGGGCGTTCCACACTACGTTTTCCAAGACGCGGTCTCCACCCTAAAACACGCTTACTCCAGCGGTTTCTGTTCTGCGACATATGATATAAAAGATATGTAATAGTTTAGTAATTTTACGACTAAGTTCAGAATAATATATACTTTTAGTAGATTCAATTATAATATATATTTTCAGTAGGCTTAACCATATAGACGTGTATGTCAAAGGACAGAGCGTCAAGAATATTTGCTTCAAAGTTCCATTATGCATCTTAAGCCCATATGGTATGTGATGTCTACTTTTTTTTTTAGGTTAGATTTTGGTTTTATGTATAGTCCTGCCAAAATGACTCTACATTACTGTACGGTCTGATAGAAAGCATAAGCAGAATCCAAGAGTGGTGGTCACCATACTCATTGGGATTGTAGGCAATGCAACAATGCAGTATCACCATACTGCATTGTTGCATTGCCTGCAATCCCAATGAGTCACCACTCACACCATGCCAGTCTATTGATACTTCTGCATCATTTATTATTTTGAGGGTTTTATTTCTAGTAAATACATAGTATTGCGTAATGTTATCTGGGATTTAAATGTTGCTTGCTATATGCGTCACCCTCTTAGCGCAATAGTTTCATGTTTGCATGAAATACGTTTTTTTTAGTTTAAAGATATTACAGTGGATTTTCTTCTTAAAAATCCTATTTAAAGTTCTAATGTCTAATCACCCAATTTAAACAAATTGTCTACAATACTACCAAATAAATCCTAATTTTTATTTTACAAACTTATGTACAAATTAATGTTTTACGTTTCTTACATTTCAAAAGCTAAAGAGCGTAAAGGACATTTCTATACTAGTACAGAATCCATACTGAATTGAAAGATAAGCGCAAAGGTGTGTAATGCTCAAATTCATATGGACATTCTATTTTCTTCACTAAAAATAATTTTATGAGTTTGCAATTTACTAATATAAGGGATTTATTTCTAAAAATACATATTGTTGCGAAATGTTATTAAACGGGGGTTAAATATTGCTTACTACATGTGTCATTCTCATTGCACAATAGGTACTTTCATTACAAAACAAGTAATTGTTAAATAGTCTAGTCAATTGCGAAGCATGTTTAATATAGTTGCACTTATCCTATGGGAACACCTCATGTTTTCGATATAAATTAGCCTATGTGCATTTCTAGACTATAAAATACCTCTGTGTCAAAAGACAATTTACGATCCACTACCTTTGGCTTTTAAAATATTTATATAATATTAATAATATATTAATAAAATAAATAATAATAAATAAATATTCCGTACATCTAACACACAACGCCATCTAGTCCCAAGCTAAGCAGACCACTGATTTAAATACTTTTTTTTGTAAATACATACATCTTATACATAGAAAACACCCAAACTCCGAAACAAATATATGCAGATCATACAAATATTTGGTCCGACCCGGGAATCGAATCCGAGACCTCAAGCTTAGCAGTCGCATACGCTACCACTATGCCACCGAGGCAGTCAATGCATTTACATTCAACTAACAAGAAATTTAATCTGAAATGTTTATATTGTTTTATTTGTTACTTCAAAGATGTATACAGCTATGAATAATCTATATTTTAATTTAGTCTTCCTAGGGGACTTTCCTACTCAAGTTGCAATAGACCTACATGGGACGAGACACCAGTACCAGTACCTAATTTTTTTTAGTGTAATAAAAATTATGTTAAATAGTTATATTGCTCATAGTCGCAGCAATGTTCGTGATCCCCAATGACACATATCTATACGTCACTACGTATTGCGAGATTTCCTTGAAGCAAAGTTGCGTGAGTATAAAACTCGCTACGAGAGCTCCGCATTCATTAGTTCTGTTTGGACTGCTGTCAAAACCAGTCGTTATACAAAAAAGCAAAATGGCAACAGTGACTTACATCGTATTTTTCGTGATGTTGCTTTGTTACATGGCACTTGCATTGCCTGTAACTCGACATATGCAAGTTAGTGACGTAGGAGTGCAAAGTGAAGTTGTAACTAAAATTGAACCAGTTTTGAGTTTGGATTTGGAAAATATTTTAGTTCGGGCCCGAAGGGATACAGTGCGTGGTAATGGATGTCCCAGGCGAAAAGTATTCTTCAAAAGGAGATGCATCTCTTTTAAAAAGTAAGACACTTTTAAAATAATTTATTTAATTTATTACTTATTATTATCAAGACAAAAACAAGCTTGGGGGGGAGAGCTATGCTTCGGCATGAATAGGTCGGTTCGACCGGAGTGATACCACGGCCTCACAGAAAACCGGTGTGAAATAGCGTTTGCGCTGTGTTTCACCGAGTGAGTGAGAATACCGGAGGCCCATACCCCAACCCCTCCCCCCATCCCCCAAAGGTTGGCAACGCACTTGTGACGCCTTTGGTGTTGCGGGTGTCCATGGGCGGCGGTAATCGCTTACCACCAGGTGATACGTCTGCGCGTTTGCCTACTATTTAATAAAAAAAAAAAAAAGCTTAATGATTATTATAATAATTTTGGATAGTCTTTATTGAACTTTCAATTTCATATAATATCAACTATTTTTGATAATGATATTTTTTTGATAATACCTAACTCTGACAAAAACTGAGAAACTTAAGGAAATATTTTTTACATATTGATGAACAATTTTTTTTCTAATAATTCTGAATTTGAAATATTTTGTCTAAAATAGTTTTGAATTCATAATAAAACATTTGGCATTTTACTAAAGAAATGTATAGTTGATTAATTATGAAAGAAATTAATTAAATAAATATACTTCATAAAAAAATCGTGAGGAAATATATCAAATTGAACAACTAATCGTAACTTTTATATTAACTTATGACGTTATTCAATTCAAATTAAATTAATTATTTAATTTACTTATACATGTAATAAGTAATTTAGACTGCACGGTTGGCCTAGTGGTTTAAGCGGTCACTACGCCGCTTGCTACTGCGCCAAGTGCCGTGGGTTCAAATCCCACGTGGGACATCATTTTGTGTGATCCACAAAATGTTGTCCTGAGTCTGGGTGTTCTTTGTGTTCGTTACATGTATGTTTGTAAAGTCCCCCGCAACACAGGATGTATATTCCTAATGCGGGAGTTGTATTTAAAAAAAAAAAAATATTCTAATTAAAGTTTATTTCCTCTTCTACAGGTACAGACAATTAGTAGAAGGAGATTATGAAGGTGAATAAGCAAAGAGAAGAAAGTTTGAAGATAGTGAATCTCTTTTCCTCTTTTCCAAAGGGTGAATGTTTGAAGAATGCGTCAAAAGTCTGGCTGTACCAGACCTCTTACATTTTACTTCTATGAAGTGTGCAGTACATAGACAAATACTAGTTGGTTGGCTTAAATAACCAGTCTTCATTATAAATATTTTAACTGTATTTCGGTATTTTAAATACTGACCATAGAGCCGTTCCATAGAGCCATTGGTTGAATTTCGTAAATTTTTAAATCACTTCGTTTATTCTAAATAAAAAATAACCCAAGATACAATGGTCTTAAACAAAATGATTAAAAAAACTAATTTATCAACCTTGTAGCAAACTCCTAAGAACGTTTTTTGACTGTGTGTGTGTTTGATCTATTACCGCTCCTTCTAAATAGTTGTCTTCTGTATTAAGCCAAACTTAAAACCAAACATCTTGATTATATAACAAGATTTAAAAAACTGGTTCTGATTTGGTAATCTAGTCATATTACCTCAAAGATTATGTTATTCATTAATTTATTTATTTCTGTAACGGTTTTTATTAAATGCGTTTACAGTTAAACATAACAAAACTGTAAATTAAATCTACTATTATAATAATAAATTATTTAAACTAAATATAATTCCATAGCTATGAAATCTATCTTTTGAACGTATTTATAATTAAATTTATTTAAATCATTATTACCTTTTAATAATTTTTAAATTGTAATAGTAATTTACGTATTTTTAACATTTATTTCTTCATATAAATATGTAAATAAAGTTTAAATTTATTTATGAATGTACATATTTAATCAGCATATTTTTTTTAAAACTCCTTATTTATTAGTTATGCATTTTGAAAAGCATTCCTAAACTTATAAAAGTACAAGTATTATCTAAACTTATACTAGAAATGGGTGTAAAACAAATGTTACTTTTTTAGATTTATTTTATGTATTTATTGATATGAAAACATATTCTGTACTACTATTGTTAATATACTCATAGAATAATTAGTATTATTTTGAAGACTGTGAATGCAACTATGTGACTTTAGTTATATTATTTATTATTATCTCATAAGTGTAAGTTATTAAAATAATAAAAACAAGAAACTATTTTAGTATTTTACTTTTACACAAACGTTTTCCATTATTAGTTAAACTAATAGACATCCTGTACCAGGGTTTTTTTTATTTAATAGGGGACATACGAGCAGACGTATCGCCTGATGGTAAGCGATTACCGCCGCCCATAGACACACCAGAGGCGTCACAAGTGCGTTGCCGGCCTTACGGGCATTGGGATGGGGAAAGAGGATGGAGTATGGGTCTCCAGTATCCTCACTCACTCGGTGAAACTCTCGGTTCTGGTTGGGTCTAGTTTTACTTAATGTGTCAGAGGACTCTAAAGCTCATCGGGGTTATACGTGACTACTTTATCTACATAGTTACCCACCAGGTAAGCTCGACCTGAGTAGAAGATATACCTGACAGAACATATACGTTCTGGTTTACCCGTAAATTTCTACTTTACAGGTAAACCTACAAGGTACGCCCTCACTTGAACTGCCTTGATCAAACTTCAGTTTTTTTATTGGATGAGACTAAAATCCGGACTTCATTAAAATGGTCTGTTTCTGACACAACCGTTGAATATGAAACTTGAATGTAAGTACTAGATGTGCATTGCTTAAATTTATGCAATGTAATTAAATTAAATTTCTATATATACGCTCGAAAATACGTAGAGAGATAGAAAAATCATAATTCGTAAACCAAAGAGATTCACAAGATAGTACATATAATGACAGATATATAATGTCAAAAGGGTGTCCTTAGTGCCAGTCACTGCCAGGCAACCAACCGAAAATAATTATAAGCACAATATAACTTAATTAACTGAACAGCCTTCAAAAGTCCACTATTGAACATTGCCCTCACCTCAGTCTGGCCAACTATATATGGTGGCCAGACGGGTAAATATAGGATTTATTTGCTTCTGTTTACGGAAACGGTGTTCTGCGTAGATTATTTCCCCAGTTCCTCTTACAGGAACTACGGGAGAGTTACAGTTTTTTTTTTTTATTATATAGGGGGCAAACGAGCCGACGTATCACCTGATGGTAAGCGATTACCGCCGCCCATGGACACCCGCAACACCAGAGGCGTCACAAGTGCGTTGCCGGCCTTTTAGGAAGGAGTACGCTCTTTTCTTGAAGGTTTGAAGGTCGTACAGTTATCTAAGATGTTAATACAATTAAATAAAAACGATATTAACATGAAAAATACAACGATTTCATGTGAAGGAATATTACTAATTTAATATTACAGAGGTTTTTTTTAAAAAGATTTGATTATTTAGTCGTCATCAAGAACTTAGTACTCTTCTATACCTCGTCTGTTTTTGTTGTCAGGAACATTTCCCTAATATGTTTGTTAAATTTTGATAATATCACCGAGCATACGTATCACCTGATGGTAAGCGATTACCGCCGCCCATGGACACCTGCAACACCAAAGGCGTCACAAGTGCGTTGCCGACCTGTAGGGGATGGGAAAGGGGAGGGGGGGAGGGGTTGGGTATGGGTCTCCGGTATCCTCACTCACTCGGTGAAACACAGCGCAAACGCTATTTCACACCGGTTTTCTGTGAGGCCGTGGTATCACTCCGGTCGAGCCGACCCATTCATGCCGAAGCATAGCTCTCCCACGAAATCACACAACGCCATCTAGTCCCAAACTAAGCAAAGCTTGTCTTATGGGTACTAGACAACTGATATAAATACTTACCTATATACTTTTTTTTTGTAAATACATACATATTATACATAGAAAACACCCAAAATCCGAAACAAATGTTTGCAGATCATACAAACATACGGTCCGACCCAGGAATCAAAGTCAAAGTCAAAGTCAAATCATTTATTTCCATAGGCCCCAAAAGGCACTTGAACACGTCAAAAATACAAACATCAAACATTATTAATACAAATATAAAATAAAACTCAAGAACTGAATTGATCAGTGATAAAAGGATGTAACTCAAGTAATCAATGATTTGAATTACCGGAGCTTAGATTGATTTCGATTCAACTCAAAGGTTTAAATTGAAATCAATCCAAGTACCAGCTCCGATGGGTATTGCAATCATAAGAAGAGCTGGTGAGAAACTCATGTGCACCATCTTTTCCAATAATTCATACAAAATTTGTTTGTTTTTGACAATAATACTTATATGTGCAAGTTAAGGCAACCAAAACACAAAGGCTAGAAAACGGTCTAAAGAAATATTAAAATTAGGGAAATCAATTTTTTGTCTAATAAAATAATTAAAATTAGTCCATAGCATATAAGGTTGCAATCACTTACACATCAAGGAGTAAAAGCAATGTGTGCATACATACTGGTTCCAGAAAAAAAAAACGTTCAAAATGTAATAAAATAATAAATACTAATTATTTACGCTCCAACAATGTAAACACAGATCGCCTTAACTTAACAAAATTCAAATGTCTGGTAATCAGAATAAGATGCCAAGAATTAATTACAATCAAATAAATTACATATATTAAGGATTGTAAATAAATAAATATATTGCGTATCAAATCAATCAATCAAATCAACACCAAATTCTCACTCACATCCAAGGCACCGCGTCGGTCAAGAAATCGTTCACCGCATAATAGCCCCTCTCCACAAGACGACTCTTAACGGCACTCTTGAACCCTTGTAGGGGCAAGTTCAAGATTTTGACAGGAATTTTGTTATATAAACGCACACCAAGTCCCTCAAATGAATTGTGGACTTTGCTCAAACCCGAGACCTCAAGCTTAGCAGTCGCATACGCTGCCACTACACCACCGAGGCAGTTGGTTTCTTAGTCGCCTTTAGTGACGTCCGTTGGTGAATAGGGGTGATGACACACCTTATTTTTAATCCGACATCATACTGACTAATACCACACGAATTGACCGTTGATAATATAATATATACGGGGATTAACGTGATCGCGTAATACGAGTAGTATTACACAATATTGGATCGCATACAATTTTATAACGTTTGTACTTTTGTTAGGCGAACAAAGTCGCCAACCTAGCTATTGTTTGCGTGATAATTCTTTTTTTTTTAATTTTATTTATTCAGGATAACAACAGTCTTTTACAGAGTCAAATACTTATATTATAATTACTGGGATATGACCAATTATAGTTATCCACATCATTTCTTATTTGTAACGTAGAAAATGAAGTACTTCCACACCGTCAATACGTTCATAAGTTATTTTACTACTCGAGCTCTATAAAAACTATTTTTCTTTTGAATATTTAATATACTTCGACGTCCTTCAAGAGAGTATATTAGGCGCTATTTTTTGATACATCATTGACCTCTGTAATCTCAGTTTACTTAATGGTAATGTCACAGAACACAATCTAACAGGGGCCAGTTTAACTCCTTACTACGGGTTGCTTAGAAGCTTATTTAGAAGTACTTACAGTTCTCAACCCAAAATTTAGGTAGCACAATATTTTTTGTTCAATAAAGTATTATTATTATTATTATTAAAGCTATTTTGCCACCTAAGGAGTGAAAATTCTCAAAAACTTTATGGAAGGATTAGGTGTCATGTCTCCAACACAAAAGGAAGATCCATCGGCAAGGCGAGGTGATTGTGCCTGGCAAGCCGTAAAACTGTCGGTCCTGCACCTGATGTCTCCCCGATGGTGGCGGTTAACCGTCCCATCGGATTATGAGAGAGAGGGAAAAGAGAGTGCACCTGTGTCTGCGCACACACTTGTGCGCTATAATATTTCTTGCGTAGTCGATCTCCGTTAAGACTGGCCGCAGTAGCCACTATCGGCTAAGAGACCATTATAGTCCGGTCAATTTAGACCAAAAAATGATAGTGAAGCTACATAAATTCCTAAAAATTTATTATGACAATGACAACTTTTATAACTTTTTGAATCGTTATATCTCAGAAACGGTGACTCGTACGAAAATGTATTGATCCATTTCTTATAGATAATTTTATGACCTACCTACAATTTTGTCCAAGGTACTTTTATGATAAAACCTACTGTTTTGCTGAAAATCGTGAAAATATCATTGTTTTTACCTTTGACCTTGAATATTTTTTTTTCCTAACACGGGAATAATGGGGAACTTTCAGGGATTGTTTATAATTATGTTTTGAACAATTTTACTAATTTTCAGCTTGTTGGGAATTTATATACCATCAAATGTCTAAATTGACCGGGCTATTATTATTATGATAAATCAGTCAGTCACCGCGCAAGATTTTGATTATTACACTTGTTATTATACACGCTAAGCTACGGAGTTTCTCTGAAAGTCATATTTCATTGTGTGGTCTATAAAAGAACTAAAGTTTCCGATGAACTCGCATGAAAGGACAAATTGAATATAAAATACACAAAAAAGACATAAATACAGGATAGATTTATAAAAAAGTAAAACACTTTCATTGGTGGTTTGGATATACTTGACTAGAAAATTTGTAAAAACTAGAAATAGAAAAATAAATAAAATGTTTTTCAGTACAGATTCAATTGTAGTATTACATAAACCTAGTGAGATATTATCTAATTGCTATAAATTTAATATGAATATTATAATTAATATTACTGACAAAAAGTTTTTTACAAACAAATAAATTGTAAACTTTTGTATTTAACTGACCAACTTTTATACATTTAATAAAGTTATATAATAAAATATAATAAAGTATCACAGTGGCTTTTTATAGACATATTGTAAATATAATTTGTAGTTCACATATAAATATATTTGATTTATTAATATTTTAAATAGGATGATTACTTTGCATTTCATACGTCTTAAGTCTATACGATCTTTGTATTTTTTATAGCTAACAGTCATTTTGTTTACATTTCAATAAAACTATGGACTATTAATACTAAGATTATCAACACCTTCAACAGTCCACTGCTGGATACAGGACATTCCTTTGGAAGATGTGAAATAATAAATAATTATAAACAATTACTATAGCTATAACTAGCTAGATTATAAGTCTTGCTCGTGTAAAGATATTTGATAGATACTTGAAAAACTTATAAAACACTAAGCAAATATTAATAAACTAGATAGCAATTCGTAAAAAAAATAATAGATTACTTACTTAAAAGTTGTAATAAGTATATCAGACAATATAAAATGCATAATTTATAGTCATAGCAACTTTTCTCCCAAATAAGGATTTGAATGAGATAAAAACTTACTGAAGTTATTCTTTCCACTAGCAAAGATTCACCTAAAGAGTCCAATTACAATCGAATAGTATTGATTTAACTTATAATTACAAGATTTATTTTGTTTATTTTTGTTGTAACTAAGCAAATATATAAATAGCATTACTCTATAACTTTGAATTGAGATCGAGCGAATTAAAAGGTTTTTACGAACATAATTGGCATTGCGAAGACATGGCATCACAAAACTCATCTTTGGAGCACGAATGGGAAACTTCATCGTCTTTTCTTCGTAGATAATTGTACCTGTAAAAAAACATCTTTTTGGTTAAGAGTCCACAGCTGAGCATAGACCTTTCCTTAGAAAGTAGGTTTTGGTTTATAATACTATGATAACCAGACGTAGCGGTTTCTTTCATTTTCTTCATACTCTTGCAATGCTGTTGTCCTACATATATTCCTACCTAGTTATCTCTTACAACATCTACTAGGTGACACTGTGTATTTTAAAGCCACCACTACTAACTTGGATAAGCAACAAAATATAAAAAGGTACTAAAGTAATAGCACATCATCTTTTATTACAGCGGTCTGAGCATCCGTTAAACTAGCGAGATCTTTAAACCGACCAATTGTAATAATTTAGTCAGATTGTTCGATTATCAATTCTTTTGTTACGGAGCTGTTTATTGGATTTATTGGATCGAATCACATTTTTACCTTCTAAAACTATGACAAAGGCGTTATATAACGTGAATAAAATCCATAGTCAGTATTGTTTGAGGTGTGTAATCTTCAGGAAATTATGGCTACTATTTAATCTTAAAAATCCATCACCTTTATAGACGTGTTCTAAATTTATACTTCCTATGTGTTTTCTTGTACTGCATGTTAACTTAATCCATTGAATAATTTCGATATAAGTTGTTAGTTTTTTAACTCACAATCTAATGTAAACAAAAAATTCAATTAAAAGATGATATGTTGTCAGTTCTTATGCAACTGTTGAGAAATTAAGAAATTTGTAACTACTATTTTTTAATGTGACAAAAGTTAATACTTACAGTAATTTCAACAACCAAAACAGTACAACAACGACGATGAGAACAATTAGAAATGTGTAAGTAAAATTTTTCAATCTCTCTGAATCTGCACCATTTTTATCATCCATAACGGGAGTAGGAGAAACTCCATGGATTTCTTTTGCATCAACATCAAGTGAAGTCTCTGTAGTGACCAATTCTGTTTCTGTAACTTCAAACAAGGTTACTGTACTAGTCTCAGTATCAAACACGGTAGATGTCGGTAAATCTTCTTGAACAATTTCTGGTTTTTTAAAAGTTCTTTTTGGACTGAGTGGTACGACTTCATACACAGCAGGTTCAGTAACGTCGGAATCAGTTACGTTGTCATCATAATCATTGTCGCGTAATCGTTCAATTCTGTAGACAACAATATTTATACTTAGTAGGTATAAATATAAAATAAATAAAATATTCCGGACATCTAACACACAACGTCATCTAGTCCCAAGCTAAGCAGAGCTTGTGTTATGGGTACTAGACAACTGATATAAATACTTTTATACTTTTTTTTGTAAATACATATATATTATACATAGAAAACACCCAAACTCCGAAACAAATATTTGCAGATCATACAAACATTTGGTCCGACCCGGGAATCGAACCCGAGATCTCAAGCTTAGCAGTCGTATACGCTACCACTACGCCACCGAGGCAGTCAAAGATATTAAAGATAAACGAAAATAGGTGAATATTGTTTTAACTTATGAACAATCATTTTGAAAAGTTTCACTAATAAGTTAATTTCTAAGTTGAGTAGTATTAAAATTTTGGCAAAGAAATGTTTGATAAAATTCATCCAAGTAGATTAATTGATTTTCAAAATTGAGATTAAGGCCAAAACAATATATATTATCGAAACTTCTATATTGAACTTAGAGCAAACTTAGATTCTAATCTAATCAAATACATGATTACAATGTACAAAGATATATTCTTTTAGGTTTAGGCGACTATTAGTCACTCACTTTAATATCATAAAAGTGTTTAACTCAAACTCAAAGCATTTATTTCCATAGGCCCCAAAAGGCACTTGAACACGTCAAAAATACAAACATCAAAATATACAACAAAACTCAAGTAATCAATTCAGTGATAAAAGGTACTAATACTAAATGCACTGAGATGATTTGAATTACCGGAGCTTAGATTGATTTCAATTCAACTCAAAGGTTTAAATTGAAATCAATCCAAGTACCACCTACCTACCTTTATGATTCTAATGTAGATACTATGTGTGCAAATCATAGTCCATAATGTGTAAACACCCAAAATAAACCAGAACGGCCGTAACCTTAGCTTTGTTTACACTATCACTATCTTGTATTAGTATTTAAAGAAGCGTGCTTAAAGCGTACTGTTTATGAAAATTGTAAAAACGACCTTGAACTTCGCGCAGTGTTACTGAACTTTGTGTTATTTCAATATACAGCATAAGGTTAATTTTATTTTAATAATTAAATGATCAATAATATTTTTGGTGCCAAAGACACAATATAATTTAAACAATACTATTTTATGTAAGTATTTTCTAGGTCACAATTGCTGGGAATCCCCGGCAAGCAGTATCGGTGGTACGGAATTCTTCAATTACATTGTCTTTCATCATAATATTTACTTTGTTGGAAAGTATTTTACATTAATTGTAATAGAAAGCTTAAATTCAAATATTAATTGCTTTTACCTAAACATAAAAGGTAGTATACACAACATTACAAAAAAGTTCAATTTCATTACTTTGGTCGAGGTCATTAGAATGAGGGTTTTCCCATGAATTATTCCAATTCAGAACTTCAGATTGTAGAAGTACAAAAGATTCGAATAATGAAAAAGGTCCAATAGAGTGACGTCCTGCACTATATTTAACAACCAAATGCAAATTCAAATACATAAATATAATAATATAATACTCACTCTTTTAGAGTTCTGCATCTTCCTTTGTAACGTTCCTTTCCTTTTGGACACGATCCAATTCTAACTGATTCTTTTCTGATCCTTACTAAAACATCACTACTTTTTTCGTCATGAATTGTAATTGAATTTTTGTCAGTTCGTGAATGATTAAAATTTAAATCAATTGGTAATAAATACACGTCTTGTACGATAGTCAGGTAAGTGAATAACGTGAATAAAGTTTTAAAGACGAAAGCCATTGTTGCAAGAAATATTTCACTGATGTCCGTATCACACGAATGCTTACAGCACACTGTTTCAAGTTTTACTGTTCTATCTGTTTTATCAGGCCAACATTTGCAGTAATTATGACAATTGTTGCATCATGATTTTAATATTGCGCAAAATATGGCTTAGTGTATGTTGCGCAAGGAATTTACTCTAATAAGAAAAATTACTATTGGGAATGGTATAAATTCATTTTTATTTTATGGTTTTACATATATTTGTATTGAGGAGATCATATTGACGCTTGAGATAGTTATAGCAGAACGTTAAACTACTTACTACTACTACTTAAAAAGCGATCTTGATGGCTTCAAAATACATGAAGCAATTTGGTAAAAAACTAGTAACTCAAGCTAGAGACAAACTTCTTAGCACTCCATGGATTCACCGTGCGGGTGCCGGGTCCATCGTGTGGCAGAGGGAGAAACTCAAAGCAGTTCCCAGGACTTACGACCTGGATGTAGGTTTAAGGAGGCCCCCTTTAAGATGCGCATCAACGCTCACCTTCACTGCTCGAGTTTCCCGCCCTACCTAGCCAAATTTGGTAGGAACCTGTTAGTGCAGCCTTGGATACTCGTTCTAAAATAGAACTTACTGCAGATCTCGACAGGCCAAGGTCTTTCAGAAGGTTATAGAGAGATTTAGCTGGTATACCTCTCGCTCCTACTTCTACCGCGTATAAATTAACCACATAGCCATTTTTGTTAAGTTCAGTTGTTAGATTGTAATATTTATTTAATTTGATTCTATGGTCTTTAGGAATATTAGTTTCCCACGGAACAGTAAGCTCTACTAATATTATGTGTTTAATTTGTCTAGAGAAAAGGAATATGTCCGGTCTGGATGACGAAACACCAACATCCTCTGGGATTTTATAGTGCTTATCATACGTATCCATCAAAATAGTCCAGTCAGGTGCAGTACCTAGGATTGAGAAAGGCTTGCTTTTAGATTTGGTAGTTGAGCCATCCTTTATAAAGTTAATTTCTCGTTTATTTGTAGTCAATCCTTTTTGGGCTCTAGCTACTGAAAGACTTACTGCTTCACGTATGATTTCTAGTACTCTATCATGTCGGCGTGAGTAATAACCCCTATCAAGCAGCACCCTGCAACCTACCAGTAAGTGCCTAGCAGTACCTACTGCCTCACCACACGTATAGCAAGATTTTTCAGATGCTTTCCCCCATCTCACTAGGTTACTTTGGTCTGGGAGGGTCATTTGGAAGGCATTCAGATAGAATTTTAACAGGGCAGGAGACCAATCATATAGCAAGGTGCGCCATTTCAGGGCTAACGGGATGCAGAACTCACCTATAGTTAACCACTCATTTTGCATTTCTAGATTCATTGCATGCACTTTATAGATATCATTTTCATCTTGTTGTATAAAGGATTTTATTATTTCTCGGTCTCCCTTCTTCTTTGCGAAACCCAGCCCGACTCTATTAAACTGTGCACCAGCCATAAATTGTTTATGGAACTGAAGTCTTGACTCAAGCTCTGTAACATATTTATCTTTTGGGAGTGATGAGACTATTTCATCCTGGGATTGTCCCAAGACATGCATTTTGGTAACTCTGAGGTGTTTATAGAGTTCCGATGGCTTCTTTAACTTCATCCCAAAATTGTTTTGATCCCTAAATAGAGTTGAGGGGTCAGCTGAGTGTGCAATTCCGAGCCATAACTTCAATATCTTTTTGACATTTGCATCTAGTTTTGCAAGGAGGCTTTTACCGATGTCATATACAAGGAAAGACCAAGTCAGACGCGACGTAAGATAATTGTCGTATATCCAAACTTTTTTAATATTGTTTAATGGTTGTTGGTCTACCTTATTTAAGTCATTAAGAAAATTTTCGACAGTTATCTCTAAGGATGGTGTACGTCCTTTGTAATCAATCTTTCTACCAAGAAATTTGAAAGGCACTGCTTCAGCAATCGTGGTTACACATTGTCCTCCTATTGAGAGTCCCGGATCATATGAGGTATATTTGGTATTCCGTCTACCCAGACATAAACAGTGGCATTTACTTGGCTTTGCCCTCAGTCCGTCAGTCCATGTACAAAACTCATCCACTTCAATTAATAACTTCTGACATTGTTTTGGATTACGTGTCAGTATTGCAAGGTCGTCTGCAAAGGCTAAGATGGACTCTGTGTATTTGTTGTTTATTTTAAACCGATAGCCCCATTTTTTCTCATGACTTATTAACTTATCTATAAGAATATTTATAATTATATTAAAAGCTATTGGTGACAAGCAGCAGCCTTGGAACAACCCTACATTATAATGCAATGGTTCTGTGTGTTCCTTGTTTGCTGCTATGGTAAATTGTAATTTAGAATAATAAGATGTGATTATGTCGATAACCACAGTAGGAAAGTTATACCACTTCAGGGCGAAAATCATCAGTTCATGCTGTACAGAACCAAATGCGTTTTCAAGGTCTATCCAACAGACCGTTATTTGCCTCTCATGCATTCTGGCATCTTTCAAACTTTCCGCTAATAATGAGTTATGTTCCAGGCAGCCAGAAATACCGGGCAAGAACCCTTTCTGGTGGTTTGGCCTGAAATACCTATTGCTGATCATGAACTTTGTCATTTTTGTTTGTAGTACGCTAAAGAAAATTTTGGAAATTATATTGGTTAGTGCTATCGGTCTAGTCTTATCTTTTGGGTGGATTACTTCGTCTTTTTTTGGAATGAGGACAAAAATTGCTTTGCCAAATGATGTTGGTATTTGCTTCTTTGACCAGATTTTACAAAATACGTTTAAGAGATGTTTACGAACCGATGGACATTTTTTGTACACTATATAAGGAATACCGTCAGGGCCCGGAGCTGACTTGGATGTTTTCTTTTTAATTTGATGGTCTACTTCCTCCAGGGTAGGTGGACAACTTTCAAAATCGACAAGAGGATAATGAGGTTTTTGGACGTTTGGATCCTCATACCGTCTCCCGCGCTTAGGCACTTGGTATGTGCTTTTAAAGTGGTCGTAAATCTGTTGGTTGGTCAAAAGAAGCTTTCCTTTTTGTTCATTGAAAATGTTTTTCGAGTATTGAAAAGGGTTTTTATCAAAGTCTACTTCGTGTTTAGCTCTGTTAAAATTATCGCGATTTTTTGTGATTTGCAGCGATATTCCTTGAATTAATTTAAGGATCGATCTTAATGCCCTAGACATTAAGAATATAATAATTTTAAGAAATTTACGTAATTGTTTTATTTATATGTCGAATTGGACTAAAATCTGATTTAATACGAAGATGAGTTCTAACTGCATCATTGTTACCTTAAAATATTAAATCTGATTGAAATCAATATTTATTAAATATGTAAATTTAGGTATACAATTTATAGTCCTTGTATTAATATACCAGAGATCAATAACTCAATATCCATAGTTATATATATCTACTAATATTACTGTAAATATTTGTGGTTCAAACTCGAAAGGCCGGCAACGCACTTGAGACACTTCTGGTACTACGGGTGTACATGGGCCCGCCGCCCATGTACACCCGTAATACCAAAGGTGTCTCTAATCGCTTACCATCAAGCTCTATGTATGCTCGTTTGCCCGCTATTCCATAAAAATAATGTTATATTATACGTGATTTTAATTGTATCCTACTTTTCGGCAGGTTTAATCATATAATTATGTTTATCCTCCAGACATTTTCTACCTATTACAAAGAACGTTAAGGATATTTACCTTAAACCTTGCATGCATCTTAAGCCCATGATATTTGATGTCCACTTATATTGTTGTCGGTTTAGAATTTGCTGTTTTGGGAAATTAATTGTACAAAGTGAGCCGAAGACCTGGTGAAGGTTGCGGGAAACTGCTGGATACGGGCAGCACAAGACAGATTGTTATGAAGACCCTTGGGAAGGCCTATGTCTTGCAATGGATGTTTTTCGGCTGGGATAATGATGATGAAATACATGGTATTGCGCAATATTATTCGGGACTTAAACGTTTCTTGCTATGTGAGTCATTCTCTCAGCGCAATAATTTCATTGCTGCATGAAATTTGTATTTTGGGAAAAAAAAAGATTTGATTTCTAGCAAATTTTTAGGTATAATTCGCCATAGTTTGCACACAATCCAATTTATTTACACTGTTTGAAATATAAATCAATTATCTTATACACTACTATAAAAATTCTAATTTTAAATTCACAAACTTTGTACAAATTTAGTTACCTTTCATACATTTGATATTGCAAAGAGCGTAAAGGAAATTTCCATAACAATCCCGGATGTATATAGGATTAAAGGACTAATCCTTGAGGAATTACACAAATATACACCTTTGCGCTAACGCAAAGGTGTATATTTGTGTAATTCTTAAATCCATGTGGAGTATCGTCTATGGTCTCTATAATATTTTTTAATCAGATTCGAATTTACTAATTTGAGGGCTTTATTTCTAAGAAATGTATACTATTGCATAACGTTGTTGGGATTTAAATGTTGCTTGCTACGTGTGTCATTCTCATTGCGCAATATCGGATCGGATTACCAGACAAGTAATTGTTTAATTTCCTAGTAAATTTCGAAATATGATTAATATTGTTGTATATTGTGTAATATTGTTGTTGCTCATCCTACGACAACACCACATGTTTTCGGGATAAAAGTAGTTCTAATGATGTAGAAACATTTCTAGGCCGCCACGGTGTGAGTCAACATACTACATTGTAGTATTGTCTGCATTCGCAATGAATATTGTAACGACAACTCTTGGATTCTGCTTATGCTTTCCATCAGTCAGAAAAAAGTCACTTTGACAGGCCCCGTATTCCATTAAAAAATGTATGCTGTTATACATTACCAATACTTTAACATAATAGGGGGCTTTCTTATCCAAATCTCGAATGCCTTACAATATCCTACATAAGACGGAACACCATTATAATTTCTGATAAACCATTTTACCGTGAGCTCACATTTTATCAAGCAATTAATATTGTTTTTTTTTAGTGTACTTAAAATTGTGTGAAATAGTTATATTGCTCATAGTTGTAGCAATATTCGTGATCCCCAATGACACATATCTATACGTCATCGCGTCACTACGTATTGCGAGTTTTCCTTGCAGCAAACTTACGCGGGTATTTAACTATCGCTACGAGAGCTCTGTCTTCATTAGTTCTGTTTGGACTGCTGTCAAAGCTAGTTGTAACACGTTAAACAAAAATAGCAAAATGGCAACAGTGACTTACATCGTATTATTCGTGATGTTGCTTTGTTGCATGGCACTTGCATTGCCTGTAACTCGAGATATGCAAGTTAGTGACGTAGGAGTGCAAAGTGAAGTTGCAACTAAAATTGAACCAGTTTTGAATTTCAATTTACAAGATGTTTTAGTTCGGACCCGAAGGAATGCAGTACGTGGTAAAGGATGTCCCCGGGGGAAAGTATTTTTCAAAAGGAGATGCATCTCTTATAGAAAGTAAGTTATTTATTTCATAACTCATTATACAGACAAATACAACATATTTAATGTTTCTTATTCACCTTATTGTATCGTGTGTAAGATACAATTTAAGTCGTATTTACGTAACTTGAATTTCATATATTAACTATTATTTGATAACAACAAATGCTAGTATGTATATATTTGTTATTCTGCCTGAGGTTTTCAGTGCTAATTAATTTTTATTTCAATAAATCTGAAATATTTTATTTTAGAATATTTTTGAATAAAACCATAAAAATATATTATATTGTAGAGATTTGTTATAAAATAACAAATATTATTAAATCAAATAGAATCGTTACTTAATCAAATGGTATTATTAAATACATGTTAAAGTTCTTAATTAACTTTTTTTTTCTTTTTCTACAGGTACAGACAATTAATGGAAGGAGATTATGATGATGAATAAGCAAAGACAAGAAAGTTGGAAGATAGTGAATCTCCATTCTTCTTTCCCAATGGGTAAAGTGAATGTTTGAAGAATGAATCGAAACACTGGCTGGACCAGACTTCTTATTTTAACTTCAGTGAAGTATGCAGTTGACAAATACTAGCTTGTCAAGTTGAAATTGCGAGCCGTTTTTATCAATAATTTATGTCATAAGTTTGAAAATCACTTATTTGTTATCATTGATTCCAAACTTAAAATAGAATAAAACACAATTGTCGAAAATAAAACGATATAAATTACTTGTTAGTGATTTTTATATTGTCATAGTATTTTTTTATTTACTTCTTTATATAAAAATATGTAAACAAACTTTATATTTAATTTATTTATGAATGTAATTTAGTAGCCTGTTTTTGAAATTGATCATTATTTATTATTTATGCATTTCGGTAAGCATTCCTTTGTTTATATAAATATTTAAAGAACTGGTGGTAAAACAATTGTTAAGTTTTTTGATTTAGTTTATGTATTTATTGAAATGAAACTACACTGTTTTAAATGTTCTCATAGAATAATTAGTATTATTTTGAAGACTGTGAATGCAACTATGTGACTTAGGTTTTAATATTTATTATTATCTCATAAGTGTTAATTATTAAAAATATAAACACCAAAAAATATTTTCTATTTTACTTTTAAACAAACGTAAATTTCCTTTTATTAGTTAAACTAATAAATATGCCGGACCCGGGGATCTGGATGCTTCATTATTTTTACTAAATATGTGAACTCTAAAGGTGGGAGATCATGGTGGGTTATACTTACCAGGTTTGCCTGCATAGTTATACTCACCAGGTAAGCTTGAACTGAATAGAGATCATGCCAGCAGCAGCATAATTATATAACATGCTCGCCATGGTTTACCTGTAAACTTCAACTGTACAGACAATACTTTTAGGTATTACTCGCTTGTGAGGCCTGAACTGCAGATGTTGTAAGAGCCCCTGCAGACTACAGACTTTAAATCGGCCAATAGTTTAAGCGGACTGTTCATCAATATGAACATGTATGGGAATGTGCACACTACACCGATCTAGTTTCGGCCGACAAATAAGCCAAAAGCCAACCATGTGTAGTGAGGAGATCATATTGACGCCTGAGACAGTTATAGCAGAACGTTTAACTACTTTCTACTACTACTTATAAAGAGATCTTGATGGCTTCAAAATACATGAAGAAATTCGGAAAAAAACTAGTAACTCAAGCTATATTTTAATAAATTTACGTAATTTTACATCTATTTATAGAATTGGACTAAAATCTGATTTAATATGAAGATAAGTTCTAACTGTTTCATTGTTGCCGTAAAATTTTCAGTCTGATTAAAATCAAGATAACTTAAATATGTACATTGATGTATACATACATGGTTGCCTGGGAGAAATTGCCTTTGGGCGCCATGGCTGCCAATTGTACCTCCTAGTTTTGTGTTACCTTTTTAAGTAATCTGGTGTACAATAAAGAGATTATTATTATACGATTTATGGTCCTTGTATAAATATACCAGAGATCATTAACTCAATATCCATACACATATATAATAATAATTCTTTATTAAACAAAATCAAGGTTACAAATTTCTTATTTTATATAATTTAATTTATACATGTCAAATTTAAGATAGAGTTGCCGACGATGTCTGTGCTAGTATGGTATGTGATATATATGTGGTTTAGGTTTATTTTTCATTATTATTTTGTTATAAATTGTAAAATTCACTCTTCTTGTTTTATACCTTCGATTGCTGTGTTAAGATTGTAATTAATAGTACGAGGTCAAAGTGTAGCTGTCTAAGTCAGTAGTATGAGATATATGAGTGTGAGAATAATATGTTACGATGTTTACTCTGGTAATAAAAGAAATAAATTCTTGATTTACGCAATCTATTTTCCTTTGAGCTATATCCCACATATATTACTGTAAATATTTGTGGTTTAAACCCGACGGTATTTAATTTAGGTAATTAATAATTTAGTATTTTGCGACCTTACGCTTACCACTTCCGTCCCTCTATCCCACAAAGGCCGACAAAGACTGTTATGGAAATTTACCTTGAAACTTGCATGCATCTTAAGCCAGTGATATTTGATGTCCACTTAAATGTTTGTCGGTTTAGAATTTGCTGTTTTGGGAAATTAATTGTACAAAGTGAGTCGAAGACCTGGTGAGAGTTGCGGGAAACTGCTGGATGCGGGCAGCACAAGACAGATTGTTATGAAGACCCTTGGGAAGGCCTATTTCTCGCAATGGATGTTTTTCGGCTGGGTTGATGATGATGAAATACATGGTATTGTGCAATGTTATTCGGGGCTTAAACATTGCTTGCTATGTGAGTCATTCTCTCAGCGCAATAATTTCATTGCTGCATGAAATTTGTATTTTTTTGCAAAAAAATATGATTTGATTTCTATCAAATTTTAAGGTATAATTTACCGCAATTTGAACACAAGCCAATTTATTTACACTGTTTGAAATATAAATCAATTGTCTTAAATACTACTATATAAATTATAATTTTTAATTTCACAAATTTTGTTACCTTTCATACATTTGATATTGCAAAGAGCGTAAAGGAAATTTCCATAACAATCCCGGATCTATATAGGATTGAAGGCTTAGCGCAAAGGTGTATATTTGTGTAATTCTTAAATCCATGTGGATTATCGTCTATGGTCTCTATAATATTTTTTAATCAGATTCGAATTTACTAATTTGTGGGATTTATGTCTAAGTAATATATACTATTGCATAATGTTGTTGACATTTAAATGTTGCTTGCCACGTATGTCATTCTCATTGCGCAATACTCTCAACGGATCACCAGATAAGTAATTGTAAAATTTTCTAGTAAATTTCGAAGTATGATTAATATTGTTGTTCTTTGCTCATCCTACGACAACACCACATGTTTTCGGGATAAAAGTAGTTCTAATGATGTAGAAGCATTTCTAGGCCGCCACGGTGTGAGTCAACATACTACATTGTAGTATTGTCTGCATTCGCAATAAATATTGTAACGACAACTCTTGGATTCTGCTTATGCTTTCCATCAGTCAGAAAAAAGTCACTTTGACATGCCCCGTATTCCATTAAAAAATGTATGCTGTTATACATTACCAATACTTTAAAATAATAGGGGGCTTTCTTATCCAAATCTCGAATGCCTTACAATATCCTACTTAAAACGGAACATCATTATAATTTCTGATAAACCATTTTACCGTGAGCTCAAATTTTATCAAGCAATTAATATTGTTTTTTTTAGTGTACTTAAAATTATGTGAAATAGTTATATTGCTCATAGTTGTAGCAATATTCGTGATCCCCAATGACACATATATATACGTCATCGCGTCACTACGTATTGCGAGTTTTCCTTGCAGCAAACTTGCGCGAGTATTTAACTCGCTACGAGAGCTCTGTCTTCATTAGTTCTGTTTGGACTGCTGTCAAAGCTAGTTGTAACACGTTAAACAAAAATAGCAAAATGGCAACAGTGACTTACATCGTATTATTCGTGATGTTGCTTTGTTGCATGGCACTTGCATTGCCTGTAACTCGAGATATGCAAGTTAGTGACGTAGGAGTGCAAAGTGAAGTTTCAACTAAAATTGAACCAGTTTTGAATTTGAATTTACAAGATGTTTTAGTTAGGACCCGAAGGAATGCAGTACGTGGTAAAGGATGTCCCCGGGGGAAAGTATTTTTCAAAAGGAGATGCATCTCTTATAGAAAGTAAGTTATTTATTTCATAACTCATTATCAAGACAAATACAACATATTTAATGTTTCTTAGTCACCTTATTGTATCGTGTGTAAGATACAATTTCAGTCGTATTTACGTAACTTGAATTTCATATATTAACTATTTTTTGATAACAACAAATGCTAGTATGTATATATTTGTTATTCTGCCTGAGGTTTTCAGTGTTAATTAATTTTTATTTCTATAATTCTGAAATATTTTATTTTAGAATATTTTTGAATAAAACCATAAAAATATATTATATTGTAGAGATTTGTTATAAAATATTATTAAATCAAATAGGATCGTTACTTAATAACATCGTATTATTAAATACAAGTTAAAGTTCTTAATTAACTTTTTTTTTCTTTTTCTACAGGTACAGACAATTAATGGAAGGAGATTATGATGATGAATAAGTAAAGAGAAGAAAGTTGGAAGATAGTGAATCTCCATTCTTCTTTCCCAATGGGTAAAGTAAATGTTTGAAGAATGAATCGAAACACTGGCTGGACCAGACTTCTTATTTTAACTTCTGTGAAGTATGCAGTTGACAAATACTAGCTTGTCAAGTTGAAATTGCGAGCCGTTTTTATCAATAATTTATGTCATAAATTTGAAAATCACTTATTTGTAATCATTGATTCCAAACTTAAAATAGAATAAAACACAAAGGTCAAAAATAAAACGATATAAATTACTTGTTAGTGATTTTAATATTGTCATAGTATTTATTTATTTACTTCCATATATAAAAATATGTAAACAAACTTTATATTTAATTTATTTATGAATGTAATTTAGTAGCCTGTTTTTGAAATTGATCATTATTTATTATTTATGCATTTCGGTAAGCATTCCTTTGTTTATAAAAATATTTAAAGAACTGGTGGTAAAACAATTGTTAAGTTTTTTGATTTAGTTTATGTATTTATTGAAATGAAACTACACTGTTTTAAATGTTCTCATAGAATAATTAGTAGGTATTATTTTGAAGACTGTGAATGCAACTATGTGACTTAAGTTTTAATATTTATTATTATCTCATAAGTCTTAATTATTAAAAAATATAAACACCAAAAAATATTTTCTATTTTACTTTTAAACAAACGTAAATTTCCTTTTATTAGTTAAACTAATAAATATCCCGGACCCAGGGATCTGGATACTTCATTATTTTTACTAAATATGTGAACTCTAAAGGTGGGATCATGGTGGGTTATACTTACCAGGTTTGCCTGCATAGTTATACTCACCAGGTAAGCTTGAACTGAATAGAGATCATGCCAGCAGCAGCATAATTATATAACATGCTCGCCATGGTTTACCTGTAAACTTCAACTGTACAGACAATACTTTTAGGTACTACTCGCTTGTGAGGCCTGAACTGCAGATGTTGTAAGAGCCCCTGTAGACTACAGACTTTTAATCGGCCTATAGTTTAATCAGGCTGTTCATCAATATAAACATGTATGGAAATGTGCACACTACACCGATCTAGTTTCGGCCGACAAATAACCCAAAAACCAACCATGTGTAGTGAGGAGATCATATTGACGCTTGAGATAGTTATAGCAGAACGTTTAACTACTTTCTACTACTACTTATAAAGAGATCTTGATGGCTTCAAAATACATGAAGAAATTTGGAAAAAAACTAGTAACTCAAGCTATATTTTAACAAATTTACGTAATTTTACATCTATTTATAGAATTGGACTAAAATCTGATTTAATATGAAGATAAGTTCTAACTGTTTTATTGTTACCTTAAAATTTTCAGTCTGATTAAAATCAAGATAACTTAAATATGTACTTTGATGTATACATACATGGTTGCCTGGAAGAGATTGCCTTTGGGCGCCATGGCTGCCAATTGTACCTCCTAGTTTTGTGTTACCTTTTTAAGTAATCTGGTGTACAATAAAGAGATTATTATTATACGATTTATGGTCCTTGTATAAATATACAGAGATCATTAACTCAATATCCATACACATTTATAATAATAAATCTTTATTAAACAAAATCAAGGTTACAAATTTCCTATTTCATATAATTTAATTTATACATGTCAAATTTAAGATACAGTTAACGACGATGTCTGTGCTAGTATGGTATGTGATATATATGTGGTTTAGGTTTATTTTTCATTATTATTTTGTTATAAATTGTAAAATTCACCTTTCTTGTTTTATACCTTCGATTGCTGTGTTAAGATTGTAATTAATAGTACGAGGTCAAAGTGTAGCTGTCTAAGTCAGTAGTATGAGATATATGAGTGTGAGAATAATATGTTACGATGTTTACTCTGGTAATAAAAGAAATAAATTGTTGATTTACGCAATCTATTTTCCTTTGAGCTATATCCCACATATATTACTGTAAATATTTGTGGTTTAAACCCGACGGTATTTAATTTAGGTAATTAATAATTTAGTATTTTGCGACCTTACGCTTACCACTTCCGTCCCTCTATCCCACAAAGGCCGACAAAGACTGTTATGGAAATTTACCTTGAAACTTGCATGCATCTTAAGCCAGTGATATTTGATGTCCACTTAAATGTTTGTCGGTTTAGAATTTGCTGTTTTGGGAAATTAATTGTACAAAGTGAGTCGAAGACCTGGTGAGAGTTGCGGGAAACTGCTGGATGCGGGCAGCACAAGACAGATTGTTATGAAGACCCTTGGGAAGGCCTATTTCTCGCAATGGATGTTTTTCGGCTGGGTTGATGATGATGAAATACATGGTATTGTGCAATGTTATTCGGGGCTTAAACATTGCTTGCTATGTGAGTCATTCTCTCAGCGCAATAATTTCATTGCTGCATGAAATTTGTATTTTTTTGCAAAAAAATATGATTTGATTTCTATCAAATTTTAAGGTATAATTTACCGCAATTTGAACACAAGCCAATTTATTTACACTGTTTGAAATATAAATCAATTGTCTTAAATACTACTATATAAATTATAATTTTTAATTTCACAAATTTTGTTACCTTTCATACATTTGATATTGCAAAGAGCGTAAAGGAAATTTCCATAACAATCCCGGATCTATATAGGATTGAAGGCTTAGCGCAAAGGTGTATATTTGTGTAATTCTTAAATCCATGTGGATTATCGTCTATGGTCTCTATAATATTTTTTAATCAGATTCGAATTTACTAATTTGTGGGATTTATGTCTAAGTAATATATACTATTGCATAATGTTGTTGACATTTAAATGTTGCTTGCCACGTATGTCATTCTCATTGCGCAATACTCTCAACGGATCACCAGATAAGTAATTGTAAAATTTTCTAGTAAATTTCGAAGTATGATTAATATTGTTGTTCTTTGCTCATCCTACGACAACACCACATGTTTTCGGGATAAAAGTAGTTCTAATGATGTAGAAGCATTTCTAGGCCGCCACGGTGTGAGTCAACATACTACATTGTAGTATTGTCTGCATTCGCAATAAATATTGTAACGACAACTCTTGGATTCTGCTTATGCTTTCCATCAGTCAGAAAAAAGTCACTTTGACATGCCCCGTATTCCATTAAAAAATGTATGCTGTTATACATTACCAATACTTTAAAATAATAGGGGGCTTTCTTATCCAAATCTCGAATGCCTTACAATATCCTACTTAAAACGGAACATCATTATAATTTCTGATAAACCATTTTACCGTGAGCTCAAATTTTATCAAGCAATTAATAATGTTTTTTTAGTGTACTTAAAATTATGTGAAATAGTTATATTGCTCATAGTTGTAGCAATATTCGTGATCCCCAATGACACATATCTATACGTCATCGCGTCACTACGTATTGCGAGTTTTCCTTGCAGCAAACTTGCGCGAGTATTTAACTCGCTACGAGAGCTCTGTCTTCATTAGTTCTGTTTGGACTGCTGTCAAAGCTAGTTGTAACACGTTAAACAAAAATAGCAAAATGGCAACAGTGACTTACATCGTATTATTCGTGATGTTGCTTTGTTGCATGGCACTTGCATTGCCTGTAACTCGAGATATGCAAGTTAGTGACGTAGGAGTGCAAAGTGAAGTTTCAACTAAAATTGAACCAGTTTTGAATTTGAATTTACAAGATGTTTTAGTTAGGACCCGAAGGAATGCAGTACGTGGTAAAGGATGTCCCCGGGGGAAAGTATTTTTCAAAAGGAGATGCATCTCTTATAGAAAGTAAGTTATTTATTTCATAACTCATTATCAAGACAAATACAACATATTTAATGTTTCTTAGTCACCTTATTGTATCGTGTGTAAGATACAATTTCAGTCGTATTTACGTAACTTGAATTTCATATATTAACTATTTTTTGATAACAACAAATGCTAGTATGTATATATTTGTTATTCTGCCTGAGGTTTTCAGTGTTAATTAATTTTTATTTCTATAATTCTGAAATATTTTATTTTAGAATATTTTTGAATAAAACCATAAAAATATATTATATTGTAGAGATTTGTTATAAAATATTATTAAATCAAATAGGATCGTTACTTAATAACATCGTATTATTAAATACAAGTTAAAGTTCTTAATTAACTTTTTTTTTCTTTTTCTACAGGTACAGACAATTAATGGAAGGAGATTATGATGATGAATAAGTAAAGAGAAGAAAGTTGGAAGATAGTGAATCTCCATTCTTCTTTCCCAATGGGTAAAGTAAATGTTTGAAGAATGAATCGAAACACTGGCTGGACCAGACTTCTTATTTTAACTTCTGTGAAGTATGCAGTTGACAAATACTAGCTTGTCAAGTTGAAATTGCGAGCCGTTTTTATCAATAATTTATGTCATAAATTTGAAAATCACTTATTTGTAATCATTGATTCCAAACTTAAAATAGAATAAAACACAAAGGTCAAAAATAAAACGATATAAATTACTTGTTAGTGATTTTAATATTGTCATAGTATTTATTTATTTACACCCATATATAAAAATATGTAAACAAACTTTATATTTAATTTATTTATGAATGTAATTTAGTAGCCTGTTTTTGAAATTGATCATTATTTATTATTTATGCATTTCGGTAAGCATTCCTTTGTTTATAAAAATATTTAAAGAACTGGTGGTAAAACAATTGTTAAGTTTTTTGATTTAGTTTATGTATTTATTGAAATGAAACTACACTGTTTTAAATGTTCTCATAGAATAATTAGTAGGTATTATTTTGAAGACTGTGAATGCAACTATGTGACTTAAGTTTTAATATTTATTATTATCTCATAAGTCTTAATTATTAAAAAATATAAACACCAAAAAATATTTTCTATTTTACTTTTAAACAAACGTAAATTTCCTTTTATTAGTTAAACTAATAAATATCCCGGACCCAGGGATCTGGATACTTCATTATTTTTACTAAATATGTGAACTCTAAAGGTGGGATCATGGTGGGTTATACTTACCAGGTTTGCCTGCATAGTTATACTCACCAGGTAAGCTTGAACTGAATAGAGATCATGCCAGCAGCAGCATAATTATATAACATGCTCGCCATGGTTT
Source organism: Spilarctia lutea (assembly GCA_916048165.1). NCBI lineage: Eukaryota > Metazoa > Arthropoda > Insecta > Lepidoptera > Erebidae > Spilarctia > Spilarctia lutea. The sequence continues at coordinate 3,927,042 of OU696480.1, forward strand.
ACCTGTAAACTTCAACTGTACAGACAATACTTTTAGGTACTACTCGCTTGTGAGGCCTGAACTGCAGATGTTGTAAGAGCCCCTGTAGACTACAGACTTTTAATCGGCCTATAGTTTAATCAGGCTGTTCATCAATATAAACATGTATGGAAATGTGCACACTACACCGATCTAGTTTCGGCCGACAAATAACCCAAAAACCAACCATGTGTAGTGAGGAGATCATATTGACGCTTGAGATAGTTATAGCAGAACGTTTAACTACTTTCTACTACTACTTATAAAGAGATCTTGATGGCTTCAAAATACATGAAGAAATTTGGAAAAAAACTAGTAACTCAAGCTATATTTTAACAAATTTACGTAATTTTACATCTATTTATAGAATTGGACTAAAATCTGATTTAATATGAAGATAAGTTCTAACTGTTTTATTGTTACCTTAAAATTTTCAGTCTGATTAAAATCAAGATAACTTAAATATGTACTTTGATGTATACATACATGGTTGCCTGGAAGAGATTGCCTTTGGGCGCCATGGCTGCCAATTGTACCTCCTAGTTTTGTGTTACCTTTTTAAGTAATCTGGTGTACAATAAAGAGATTATTATTATACGATTTATGGTCCTTGTATAAATATACAGAGATCATTAACTCAATATCCATACACATTTATAATAATAAATCTTTATTAAACAAAATCAAGGTTACAAATTTCCTATTTCATATAATTTAATTTATACATGTCAAATTTAAGATACAGTTAACGACGATGTCTGTGCTAGTATGGTATGTGATATATATGTGGTTTAGGTTTATTTTTCATTATTATTTTGTTATAAATTGTAAAATTCACCTTTCTTGTTTTATACCTTCGATTGCTGTGTTAAGATTGTAATTAATAGTACGAGGTCAAAGTGTAGCTGTCTAAGTCAGTAGTATGAGATATATGAGTGTGAGAATAATATGTTACGATGTTTACTCTGGTAATAAAAGAAATAAATTGTTGATTTACGCAATCTATTTTCCTTTGAGCTATATCCCACATATATTACTGTAAATATTTGTGGTTTAAACCCGACGGTATTTAATTTAGGTATTTAATAATTTAGTATTTTGCGACCTCACGCTTACCACTTCCGTCCCTCTATCACACAAAGGCCGACTACGCACTTGAAACGCCTCTGGTATTACGAGTGTCCATGGGCGGCGATAATCGTTTACTGTCAAACTATGCGTCTGCTCGTTTGCTCCCTATTCCATAAAAAAAGAATGATATATTTAACGTGATTTTAATTTTATCCTAGTTTTCGGCAGGTTTAATCATATAGATGTCTAATAACGCACATAACTATGTGTTCTACCTTACACCATTATCATTACAAAGAATGTTATGGAAATTTACCTTGAAACTTGCATGCATCTTAAGCCAGTGATATTTGATGTCCACTTAAATATTTGATGTCCACTTAAATGTTTGTCGGTTTAGAATTTGCAGTTTTAGGGCATTTATTGTAAAAAGTGATCCGACGACCTGGTAAATGTCGTGGAAAACCGCTGGATGCAGACAGCACAGGACAGATTGTTCTGAAGACCCTTGAAGGCCTATGTCCTGCAGTGGATGTCTTTCGGCTGGGATGATGATGATGATGAAATACATGGTATTGTGCAATGTTATTCGGGGCTTAAACGTTGCTTGCTATGTGAGTCATTCTCTCAGCGCAATAATTTCATTGCTGCATGAAATTTGTATTTTTTGCAAAAAAATATGATTTGATTTCTATCAAATTTTAAGGTATAATTTACCGCAATTTGAACACAACCCAATTTATTTACACTGAAATATAAATCTCAAACACATTTAAGTCTTAAACACTACCATATAAATTAAAATTTTAAATTCACAAGTTTATGTACATATTTTGTTTTACCTTTCATACATTTGACATTGCTAAGAGCGTAAAGGAAATTTAACAATCCCGGATGTATATAGGATTGATGGATTAGCGCAAAGGTGTGTATTTGTGTAATTCTTAAATCCATGTGATTGTCATCCATAGTCTCTATAATATTTTTTAATCAGATTAGAACTTACTAATTTGTGGGATATATTTCTTTGAAATATATACTGTTGCATAATGTTGGTTGCGATTTAAATGTTGCTTGCTACATGTGTCATTCTCATTGCGCAATACTTTCATCGCATCACCAGACAAGTAATCGTTTAATTTTCTGGTTAATTTCGAAGTATGATTAATATTGTTGTATTTTGCTCATCCTATGACGACACCTCATGTTTTCGGGATGAAAGTAGGCCTAATGATGCAGAAGCATTTCTAGGCCGCCATGGTGTTAACATACTGCATTGTTGCATTGTCTGCATTCGCAATAAATAATGTGACGACAACTCTTGGATTCTGCTTATGCTTTCCATCAGTCTGAAAAAAGTCACCTTGACAGGCCCCGTATTCCATTAAAAATGTATGCTGTTATACATTGCCAATACTTTATTATAATAGGGGACTTTCTTATCCAAATCCCGATTGCCTTACAATACACCCACATAAGACGGAACACCATTATAATTTCTGATAAACCATTTTACCGCGAGCTTCAATTTTTTTAAGTAATTAAAATTGTTTTTTTAGTGTACTTAAAATAATGTTCAATAGTTATACTGCTCATAGTCGTAGCAATGTTCGTGATCCCCAATGACACATATCTATACGTCACTACGTATTGCGAGTTTTCCTTGAAGCAAAGTTGCGTGGGTATAAAACTTGCTACGAGAGCTCCGCATTCATTAGTTCTGTTTGGACTGCTGTCAAAACCAGTCGTTGTACAAAAAAGCAAAATGGCAACAGTGACTTACATCGTATTTTTCGTGATGTTGCTTTGTTGCATGGCACTTGCATTGCCTTTAACTCGAGATATGCAAGTTGGTGACGTAGGAGTGCAAAGTGAAGTTGCAACTAAAATTGAACCAGTATTGAGTTTAAATTTACAAGATGTTTTAGTTCGGACCCGAAGGCATGCAGTACGTGGTAAAGGATGTCCCCTGGGGAAAGTATTTTTCAAAAGGAGTTGCATCTCTTATAGAAAGTAAGCTATTTATTTCATAATTCATTATCAAGACAAATACAATATATAATATTTAATGTTTCTTAGTCACCTTATTGTATCGTGTAAGATACAATTTAAGTAGTATTTACGTGACTTGAATTTCATACATTAACTATTATTTGTTAAAAACTCTGCCATTACTAAGAAACAATAAATATATTCATTCTTTCCTAATATTATAAATATGATTGCAAGTTTGTTTGTTACGCTGTTATGCGAAAACTACTTAACCGAGGTAGTACATGGAGAAGTAACATATAAAACTTTTTATTGAATGCTAGTGAACCCGCGGGCGAATGCCAGTATGTATATATTTGTTTATTCTGCCCAAGTTTTTCAGTATTAATTAATTTTTATTTCTGCAAATGTGTAATATTTTATTATAGAATATTTTTGAATAAAAATCAATAAAACATATTATATTGTAGGGAGAAGTTGTTATGAATTATTTTAAATCAAACATAGAATCGTTACTTACTAACATCGTATTATTAAATACATGTTAAAGTTCGAAATTAACATTTCTTTTTTCTTTTTCTACAGGTACAGACAATTAATGGAAGGAGATTATGATGATGAATAAGCAAAGAGAAGAAAGTTGGAAGATCTGAATCTCCATTCTTCTTTCCCGATGGGTAAGGTCAATGTTTGAAGAACGAATCGAAACACTGGCTGGACCAGACTTTTTACTTTAACTTCTGTGAAGTATGCAGTTGACAAATAATAGCTTGTCAAGTTGAAATTGCGAGCTGTTTTTACGAATAATTTATGTAATAAATTTGAAAACACTTATTTGTAATCATTGATTCCAAATTAAAAATAAAATAAGACACAAAGGGCTAAAATAAAACGACTCAAACACTAAATTTCAAACCTTATTGAAAATAATTAATGTCGCTTTTTGTCTGTTTTACCTATTCGCACTCTTTACAAATACGTAGTTGATTTTTGTGTTATGCCAAACATAAAACCAGAATTTTTGAATAGTAAGATTTGAAAAACTGTTTGTGATTTGGTAATCTAGTCGTGTGATATTAATTAGCATGTTATTTAATTATTAAATTATTACTATTTTCAATTCTAAGCAGTTAAACACAACCTAAGATTAAATTATACTATCATAAAAATAAATCATTTTAACGGAAGAAGAAAAAAGAATTCCATAATAATGAATTTTATCAAAATTATTTACAATTCAATATATATAAATAACCAACCATTACTTGTGAGTAATTTTAATATTGTGATAGTATTTTTTTTATTCTTTATTTTTTTTTTATATGTGGATAAAGTTTATATTTAATTTATTAATGAATGATATTTAGCAGCCTGTTTTTGAAATTGATCATTATTTATTATTTATGCATTTTGGTAAGCATTCCTTTATTTATTAAAAATATTTTAAGAAATGTTGGTAAAACGATTGTTAAATTTTTAGATTTATTTTATGTAGATATTGAAATGAGTATGTATTTTTTTTAAATATATCCGTATGACTATTGTAAATGTTCTCATAGATTAATTAGTATTACTTCGAAGACTGTGAATGCAATTATGTGACTTTAGTTTTAATATTTATTATTATCTCATAAGTGTTAGTTAATAAAAAATATAAACACATTTTTTTTTCTATTTTACTTTTAAACAAACGCATATTTCCTTTTATCAGTTAAACTAATAAATATCCCGGACCCAGGGATACTTCATTATTTTTACTAAATATGTGAGAGGACTCTAAAGGTGGGAAATGGTGGGTTATACTTAACAGGTTTACCTGCGTAGTTATATTCACCAGGTAACCTGAACACACGCTCGCCATGGTTTACCTGTAAACTTCAACTGTACAGACAATACTTTTAGGTATATCCTCGCTTGTGATGCCTGAACTGCAAATGTTGTAAGAGGCCCCGCAGACTACAGACTTTTAATCGGCCTATAGTTTAATCGGGCAGTTAATCAATATGTGTGGGAGTGTACACACTACACCGATTTGGTATCGGCCGACAAATAAGCCAAAAGCCAACCCGATCAAACTATCGGCCCTATAAATTTGTATACTGCGGGGCTTTAAGACGATGGTAGTCACTTTCTATAAAGTAACATTTCTGCTCATTTGCGCAAACACAGGTGCACTATCTGTTCCCTCTCTCTCATAATCCGATGGGACGGTTAACCGACACGAACGGGAAGAGATCAGACGCAGGACCGACCGCTTTACGTGCTCCCCGAGGCACGGGGGTTCAGACCCCAACTTCCAAACTCCGAGCTGTTATTAAGTATTTCTATAATCAGAAATACTCAATAAAACTTTTGACCCGGGATTCGAACCCGAGACCTCTTGATCGGCAGTTACATAAGTCAACCGCTATACCAATGAGGCAGTTTGAAACCTACGTTATTAAAAAAAACGTCAAAGTAACTAACAGTCATCTTCAATAATCTAATTCTTGGTAAAGCTGGAAATAGCCATTATATTATATACAATATAATTGATTCAATATCTTATTGATATGCAGGATCAAGATAATAAAAGTACAAGTTTTAGTTGTCAAAAAGATAACAAATACTATTTCTAAGATAAATTTAAGTCTTTTATAATAACCTATCTCTACCTAACTGGAGATGTACTAAAAGCCCAACTGGATCAAATTGTCCTTGGTCTCTGATACAACCGCCAAATATGGAACTTGAATGTAAGTACTAGATATGTATTGTATATATATATGTATTTATCTGCTTTTGTAGAGCAGTGGTAGCGTTTGTGATTGCTGTGCTTGATGTCTCGAGTTCAATTACCGGGTTGTACCAAATGTTTGTATGATCGGCAAATATTTGTTTCGGAGTTGTAATGTATGTATATACAAAAAAAGTATGTAAGTATTCTATAAGTCAACCTAACTTTCATAGTACAAGATCTGCTTAGTTTCAAACTAGATGGTGTTGTTTAGACCTTGACACGACGGGTTTGTATAATTTTTGTTTAAAGTTTCCTTTTCATTGCTGTGATGTTTTCTTGCATATATTGCTTCTCTTGTTGGCTCTTATAAAACTCTTGGGAGAGAGTTACATCTCTCTAACATATTCATACAACTAAATATCGATGATGTCGCGAAAAGGACGTCATTTTATATACTGATGCATGGGTAACACTAATTAAATGTGGTAAGATATTTCTGATTCATCATCGAGTAATATCGTCTGTTTTCATTTTAGACAACGTCATTTTTATTATCATCGTCATAGTCTTATTATTCCTTACCAATGAGGCGTTCATTCATTTCATTTTCTATGCATAATATGTTTGTATTTTCAAAAAAAAAGTATATAAGTATTTATATCAGTTGTCTAGTACCCATAACACAAGCTCTGCTTAGCTTGGGACTAGACGGCGTTGTGTATTAGATGTCCGGAATATTTATTTATTTATTCATTTCGTTTTCGAGAACATTCCCCTTACATCTTGTAGGTATAAACGGGGATTAAGGCGATTCCGTAATAAATATTACAAACATTTGTATCGCCTTGCGTTTTAACTGGGATGGAGGAAATGCCATCTACACGCGATTGAGTCAACTGCAGCCAGCGGCCGCGATAGCTTTAAAAAGCAAAATGTGTTTGTAAAAAAAAACAAAATTGTTTTCTCGTTTAAATTTTTTTAATACCTTACTCTTATCATGTAGAAATAAATATTAAAACTAAAGTCACATAGTTGCTTTCACAGTCTTCAAGTAATACTAATTATTCTATGAGTACCTTTACAATAGTAGTTCAGAATATTTTTTTAAAAATATATATAAATCTGAGAATAAATATATAAAAGACAACTTTATAAAAATAAAAGACAAATTTTCTCTATGTATAATTAAAAAATCAATCTTAGAAAATACAAATATTAATTAAGAAATGCTTTCATAAATGCACGATTAATAAATACTTATTTATTTCAAAAATATACTGAAAGGATTATTTATATAAAATGTAAATGTCAAAAATATTACTATATTAACAATATTTCAATTATTAATAAGTAATAACTGTTTACATTTATTAATGTAATGTACAATTGTAAATGCAAATAATTACAAATATAAATTGTGTATATATATAAATAAATTAAAAAATAATAATAATAGTTTAGGTACCATGACTAGATTAACAAATTACAACCAAATTTTTCAAGCTCGCGATTTAAAAGTTATTGTTTTGAGTTTGGCTTAACACAAAATTCGACTAATTAGAAGGAGCGGTAAAAGATCAAAATAGGCGATCTTAATTATTTGAAACAACAGTTTACAATTTATTTACAAGTTATCCGTGGGAGAGCCACGCTTCAACATTACTGGGCCCGCTCGACCGGAGTGATACCACGGCCTCACAGACAACCAGTGTGAAATAGCAGTTGCGTTGTGCTTCACCGAGTGAGTGAGGATACCGGAGGACCATACCCCAACCCCATCCCCCATATTCTTCCCCATCCCCCAAAAGCCGGTAACGCACTTGTGACGCCTCTGGTGTTGCGGGTATCCATGGGCACCGGTAATCGCTTACCATCTGGTGATACGTATGCTAGTTTGCCCCCTACTCATCAAATTTATAGAATTATAGAAGTTACTGAACAGTCAAGCAGTCCGACAAGCTAATATTTGTCTACTGCATACTTCATAGAAGTTAAAGTAAGAAGTCTGGTCCAGTCAGTGTTTCGCTTCATTCTTCATACATTCAACATACTCGTATCCTTTGTAAAAGAGAAACAGAGATTCACTATCTTCTATCTTTCTTCTTTTTGCTTAATCGTATTCATAATCTCCTTTTACTAATTGTCTGTACCTGTAGAAGAAGAAAAAAACTTAATTAATTAATTTTTTAGTAAACTTTTCAAGAAAGTAAATTATTAATTTATTATCGAACTTGTTGATATAAATAAGTTACGATTATATATTTCATTTAAATACTTGTTTTCGACCGCGTCTCAACCCGCATGTATGTCGTTATCGCGACAAAGAGTAGCCTATGTTCTTTCTGAGTAATTAAAGTCTATGCAAATTTTTATTGAAATCGGTGCAGAAATTTTGCCGTGAAATCGTTACAAACAGACAGAGTTACTTTGAAATTTATAATATTAATGTGGATTTCCTCACAATTTCTTTATAGAATAAATTTATTTTATTTCAGGCTCAGACCCCAACTTCCAAACTCCGAGCTGTTATTAAGCATTTCAATAATCAGAAAAACTCAGTAACACTTTTAGACCTAACCGGGTTTCGAACCCGAGACCTCTTGATCGACTTGATCGGCGGCAGTCACTTACGTCAACCGCTAGACTAACGAGGCAGCTGATCGAGGTAGATTATACGATAAGACACTGACATTAACATACACATATTTTATTTGCTTTTGCCTTTAAATAAGTAATATATTAAACTTATTATTTTCAAAGTGTCTTACTTTTTGTAAGAGATGCATCTTCTTTTGAAAAAAACTTTCCCCCGAGGACATCCTTTACCACGCACTGAATGCCGTCGGACCCGAACTAAAACATCTTGCGAATTCAAATTTAAAACTGGTTCAATTTTAGTAACAACTTCACTACGCACTCCAACGTCACCAACTTGCATATTTCGAGTTACAGGCAATGCAAGTGCCATGTAACAAAGCAACATCACGAAAAATACGATGTAAGTCACTGTTGCCATTTTGCTTTTTTTGTATAACGACTGGTTTTGACAGCAGACCAAACAGAACTAATGAATGCGGAGCTCTCGTAGCGTGCTTTATACCCACGCAAGTTTGCTTCAAGGAAAACTCGCAATACGTAGTGACGTACTCGTACCTAAATATATGTGTCATGGGGGTCTCACAACAATCGCTACGACTATCAGCAATGTGACTATTCAACATAATTTTTTGTACACTAAAAACAGAACAAATCATTTAAAACATATGAGCTTAGAGTGAAGCGGTAATTCGGCAACCATAATGCTATTGCGTCTCATACGGTTCTATTGCATGGTACTTGGGTAAAAAAGTCCCTGACTGAAGTATAGACAAATCATAACAGTTTACATCACAGAGAGAGATAGACAGTAAATAAACAAAATAATATTAATACTCGTAAATTAGATTAAATTTCTCGCTACTTGAGTAGGAACATTTTCAAGATCAAAATTAGTATAGATCGATTGATTTCATTACTCTTTCAAGTTAAAACAAAACTAAATGAATCTGTATGGAATTTAACACAGAGAGAAATTTTAGTAATGGTAACGTACAGGTGTCACTTATGTGCTGAAAACATGAGGTGTTCACGTGGGATGAGTAAAGTACAACTACATTAAACATCCTACGAAATTTACAAATTAAATTAAACGATTATTTGTCTTGTGACGTGAAAGTATTGCTCAATGAGAATGACACATATAGCAAGCAAGATTTAAATACCGAACAACATCAAGCAACAGTATCTATTTCCTCTGCGCTACTCCTTCAATTCAATATGGATCCAGGACTGTCGGAAACATCCTTTACGATTTTTACATGAAATGCATTGTACCCAGTCTACTGATTTACCTACGTATATTTATATAACTACAAAATCAACTACACCGAGATACAAATTAATGTGTTTTTCATACTAAAATTAATTGTGCTAGGTGAAAATCAAACTTATGATCTTTAGGTTAGGAGTCAGGGTTATTAAATACTGTACCAACAGAACAGGCCCGTCAATAACAGTTAGGCATATTACTAATTGATATTTATATATCTACATTTATACCTACGATATATTATATGCCTATCTCTACAGGAATTCCCTAACCAATCTGCATCAATATCAGCTATGACTCCCGCGTGTCTTAGTTGTTTAATGACATCATAATAATATTTAGAAAGGTATTTTTTCTAATTGTTGGTTTCTTTCCAAGAACCGATGAAATTTAAGAACAATAGTAACTTAAGTGGCGCTTGGTTTTTTAGTTAAAAGTGATTCAGATACCAAAGACAGTACGCATTTGAAGACAAACCTTATTTTATCATTAGTATATTAAATAAAAAATTTGTAACATGTGAAAAGAGGTCACCTATCACATTCAGGACGCAGACATGAATCACCAACAAGTACTGTAAGAGAGTACAGGCCGAGGCGGTACTACCCTTGTACAGAAGATCAACCTCTCCTAAAGCTCTCTGGAAAGCTATAAAAACCGTTGCCAACACCCAAAAACCAAAAAATAGTTCTACAGAACTCTTGTCGCACATAAACCCTCAGCAGTCTATTGACAATGTTTGTGACTTTTTTTCTTCTAGGTATCGGAAAAAAATTGGCCCCAAAAATAACTTCCTCTGGTGATGACTTGAGTGCCCACGCGTTAACATCAACCCCTACCTCAATTAATACCGGTAAGTCAATGGTTCTATTAGAAGTTACCGAAGCAGAATTAGAAACTATTATAGCACAGCTTAAATTAGACTGTGCTGTGGGGTGGGACGGTATATCTTCCAAAGTATTAAAAAACAACCGAAAAACTCTAATCCCCTCTATAACCCACATTTGTAATACAGCTATAAACAGTGGGGTCTTCCCCGATGCGTTCAAAAGGGCAATCGTTCACCCGATTTACAAAAATGGAAACAGAGACTGTGTGAATAATTATCGCCCCATTTCAGTACTTACTGCGTTGTCAAAGATTCTAAAGAAGATACTAAATAATGCGCTCAAAAACTATATTGGCAAATGTAACACATTAGCGAAAAACTAATATGGTTTTCGATCAGATTTCTCCACCGAAGACGCTGTACTGGACCTAGCGGTGGTGGGGAACTTGGACGATAAAAAAAGATGTTTATGCATATTTTTGGATATATCCAAAGCATTTGACACGGTCTCTGTCCCAATATTACTGAGTAAAATGGAAAAAATTGGAATAAGAGGCTCTACATACAATCTTTTTAAAGATTACTTAAGAAATAGAAGACAAATGGTTAAAATTGCAGACCGCTTGAGTGATGAGTTTTCTGTTTCCTACGGCGTCCCTCAAGGAAGTGTCCTAGGCCCTACACTCTTCCAACTGTACGTAAATGACCTCTGTACTATGTTTCTTCCACACACTGATATATTCACCTACGCTGATGACACTGCGATTGTTGTGGAGGGTCCTAACTGGCCGCTGGTTCGAGAGCGAGCAGAATTCGCACTCAGACAAATAATGAGCTGGCTCTCTGGCAATTTACTTACGATGAACTTGGATAAAACACTCTATGTCCCTTTCTCAATAACTAACATCAATTCTCCACCCAATAATTTCGCTATAAAAGCCCACATTTGCCTACCGGATAGCGACTGTACATGTCAAAAACTAACTCAAACTGCAAATACCAAATATCTTGGCGTTCATATAGATAGTAGACTTAGGTGGGATGTTCAGGTTGAACTATTAAAAGTAAGAACCAGAAAGTTAATCCACTTATTCAGCCCTCTTCGTGATGTAACCACCCCAGAAAAATTAAGAATGATCTTTCTTGCCTATGTCAGTCCATCATTCAGTACTTTATTCCGGTTTGGGGAGGGACTCCCAAAAAGCACTTACTGGGATTGGAAAGAGCACAGAGAGCCGTTCTTAAAGTTATGAACAAAAAACCTATAAGATACCCAACAACACAACTTTACGGACACAACAGAGTTCTGACAGTGAGACAGCTGTATGTCCTAAGAGCAATATTGAAAACTCATAAAACTATACCTATCAAAGATAAGAAAAAACGTAGTGGGAGATCGATTTGTCTTGGATATCGTTGCAGAACCACTTTTGCCAAGCGACAGTTTAAGAGTCTTAGTCTCAAGCTTTATAATGCTCTAAGCAAATGGGAGGATATTGTTGGACTCAATAGCTATGAAATCAAAAATATAGCAACTAGTTGGCTTCTCCAACTAGATTATGAAAATACTGAAGCATTACTCAAATTCTTAGAATAATTATCCGCATTTATCCCACAGACACACATACACACACATGCACACACACGCACACACACACACACACTAACACACTCGCACACTCTATTTCATATATTATAAGCTACAATAATCATTTTATGAAAACACATTCTGACTGTACTGACTGCGGTAGAATTTAAGTTTTCAATTTTTGAACTGACTCTTAAAATACAGGCTCAAGCCTAGTTTGGGAACCAGTGCTAGTACCCTCATGTAAATTATTTTCTAGTACAAATAAACATTTTTTATTTATTTTATTTTATTTACCTAAAATTACAGCGTTCGTGCTGTTGTGTTCAGTTGGTGAGTATGATATCGGCACAATGATGCAGAAGCATTGGAATAGTCCAATATAGTGTGGGGCACCATGCTGCATTGTTTGCATTCGCATAAGTATGATGACCACTGCACTTGGATTCTGCTCATGGTTTCCATCACTCTAATGTGTAGTTTCTTGGGCAGGTTCCTATAAGAACTTTCTAATTCAAAACGAAAGTAATATGAGATTTCCACGAACTAGCCCACTTCATAAGTGAATCCATCTGGCTAGCTTCTTTTTAGTTCATTTCATAAACAAATCGATCGAAGAATGAGGCTGAGGAACTGACGTTTGTAAACGCCACAAAAACTGACGTCACAGAACCACAAAGTTGATTAACTCGCATTTGATTTTATGTTAACAAGTAGGTTAACGAAAAGTTAAGCAATTACTTCTAGCTTAGTTTATGGATGGGTGACCATTCTTAACACATTGAGGACATCAGTCCTTGTTGCGAATACTTGTGGCAGTCGTTACGGGTTAACTCGACAATATTGTTGTGTACTTCCACATTATCTAGTACTAGGGTTGCAGAGGTTTTACGGCGGTCATATATATATATATTATATTATCCGTCATATATATTGCTTCTGTTCGTTTTTTTTCGCGGTCGCGGATATTTGACTGATGCAAAAATTAGACAAAAACAATCCTTGATGCGGCTTATATATTATTCTAAAATTTCAGCTCGATCGATGCAGAACTTTTTGAGTTTTTGAAACTTACACAAAACAACATAACATTTATATATATATAGATATCTTAATATACTTACATCGCCAACCTAATTTGGAAAAAAGTATCGGAAAAAGAATAGATGACGATATCAATTTAAAAAAAGGTCTGAATCTAGAGTATAAACTCCTTTCACACCAAGAAAAGATCTCTCACTAACTGTTAAACATATTTCGCTGATATTAACCAACATACTCATTTATGACTCATGTTAACCGCACACGCACTAAACAAACGTTGCCTGATTGGTTTTTCTCGTTACCAGATTCATTCAACTTTGAGTCGTGGCGGAGGCAAGACACTTAAAACACCTATCGAAATGGCGTTCTCAATTTTATTTTTATTTATCCTCTACATGCTTTTGTGTTTAACGTCTGCGTTACCTATTAAAAATAGTGTACAGGGTCAAACTAAAGTGGACGTTCGTGATTCCGGTCTCGTGCAAAGTGATAAATTGATTCTTCTTGATCCTTATATTCGACCGTTGGTGCGTTCTAAAAGACAGGTGATTAAAAACGGCCGATGTTCTAAAGGACGTGTTTGGTGTCAAGGAAAGTGCAGGACAATTGAATCGTGAGTGTTTAATTTAATTATTGCTCTATTTGACTCTATTGACTATATATGGCATTTGTTTATCATCAGTGATGTGTAATCAAGAATAATTTTCCTGATTCATTTGCTTCAAATAATTTCCATCATTAAATTTGTTTTTATTCCCTGTTCATTTTAATGTATATATGTAAATTATATATCACATATGGTGTCATAGATTTTAGTTAAATAACTCGAAATTGGATTTGGAAAAAGGTAATCAAATGTGGCCATGTATAATTTTGCTGTAATGTTTAATTGCGTAAACATTGGACATGTTTCGAGTATAAACTCTACCAGTTGTTCAAAGTCAAGTGTAAAAAAAAACACGTTATCTTTTTAATCTATTCGACATTATGTAGTTTATACAATACTCTTTCAAACAATATTCTGTGATTCAAATACTGGCATTTAAGTAATAAGGATAACTACAGTAAAATAACCTAAAAGATAATTACTGTACGTCACAATGTTATTAAATTGTTAAATGTACTCGTATATGAATAATATTAAGATTCAAATTAAAATGTTTCAGACTAGTATAAGTTTTGCAAATAAACACTTAACACACACACAGATTGACTTAGACACACAGACAGTTAATTCACTTACATCAAACAAATGGCATTAGCGTATGTGTGTGCAAACAACCTTTTACAAATAATTCTCACATGTGGTGTCTTACCTACATGTGAGTAGTTAGACTTATTTGTAAAAGATTTTTCCTTAGTCTCCGAGGAACTGGAGATCCGAAAGGATTTTCCACCCCGTCAACCAAAAAAGTGTCGAATCTATATAACTTTCCGATATACCAATATGTCAGATTAATTAATCAATGTACTTATATACTATGCATTTTATAAATAAAATTATTGCCAATGCTATAAAGTTGATGACCATCAAACCAAAATACCTTTGATAAATTAAATTTTAATTGTATGTATAAATATAATGGTTACAAGGTATTAAAATTCAACATAATAAATAAAACAAAAACAAGTTTTCCATCTAAATGTAGATTAACACAGCATAAAAACATGTTATATGGGTTAACTCATTTATTGTTTTGTTTGCAGGTGTGAAAAACTAGAATCAGGCGATTATGACTACGAGTGAAATGTACAAAAGAATCACATCACAACTCAACAGCTGTTAATAGTCCATTGTTATTGCTAGTCCTACCAAATTACGCTGACTGATTGGTAAAGGACTTCTGGGAAGTTTTTCCTTGCCTTAGCAAGGTTGTTGTCCTGCGTAATTAGCTCCCTAAGTCGTCAGTCATGACACCCATGGGATGATTTGCGGTGGTGACACATCACTTCTTAATCTGTCACCATGTTGATGATTACACCATAAAATATGAATACATAAAATTATTCTACATAATATTCATTTACCTCTTTCTCAAGAGGGTTGAATATAAATCAAGAAAAAGTTAGACTGACTGATTCTGCAATTGCCAGGACTTTTGACTTTATTGTGGAAGATCTCTGTTAGGAGATTGCCAAAAAATGTGATGTGGCAAGGAAGGACATACTCGTACTTTCACTTCGAGACCTGCGAGGTACTGTACATGTGTTGGACTGTAAGAGTAACTGTTTGTACAATAGTTCACATGTGTTCGAGACATATGTATTTGTCTTGCGAAAGCCCGATGCTGATAGTGAGATTTTGGGTTCGATGCAATACCACAAAATTCTACAGTAGATTCGATTTTAGAAAGCTTTCTATCTTCATAAATAATAATATATTTTCATTATTAATGAAACTATTTCTGCCTTTCTGTACAAACCACGCTACAATCAAATGTGTACTAATGTGTGGTAATTAAATTATCTTATCGTTTTAACAAAAAAAAGAAAGAACGGAACATAAACAACATTTCCGACAATAGTTTTAAGTCGCATGATTTAAACATAGCAATAGTATAAATTCTTTCCATTAATATAAGTCATATTACCTAATAGTTGATGTCATTACCCACGGCTGTTGTTGAACGTTTACAACCACAACCATGGGTAACGCTACGGGGCGAAGCTACTATAAGAGAAGTAGCCTAAGTTACTTCATATATCATCAGCTATCTGCTAATAAAACTCCCGTCCAAATCAGTGCAGCCGTTCCAGAGATTACCCCTTTCACATATACATTACAAACAGACTCTTCGATTTTATTTATTTGTATAGATTCTTTCGAGGTAACGAAACACAAGTTGTTGCCGGAAATCTATGAGCTGATGTTTGACATATGATCTTTTTAATTAATCATTTCAACAAAAAAGGCTAATCGTAAACAGGTTTCGTTTTTTGTTGCTTTTCTATACACTTGAATATTGCTACAGAACAAATATCTTAATTCTTAGAAGAGAAAACAGTTAATAATATCGAAAAACATAATTTACCTTGTATGTATATGTACTTGTATACTACATTCGTGAAATGTTTCATAACATTCAATATATATTACCTTTTCTTAGTTATGATAAATAAATTATGAGAATTGTTACATTTTTGTTTCGCAAATTAGTTAGAACAGTGTATAATGATTAAATCATGTGAAATAGTAAAGTAACTTAAAGTGATTCAACTGCAACTGTGTGTTGTGTTTTACAAAAATATTTCGCAATCATCTATACTAATATATAAAGCTGAAGAGTTTGTTTGTTAATAAATCGCTAATCTCAGGAACCGCTGGACATAACCTGAATTGACAATAACTACTAGCGATGTTGCTTTCTTATTTCCTATCTTTTCGTTGTTTATTCAGGGGTACTTAGGTATTAGACAAATAAATTGGAATGAACTGTCTGTCTGTTACGTTTTCATAGCTAAACCGATGCACCGATTTGGATGAATTTTTTTAAAGACATAGATTGAACCTTGTGGAATATGTAAGAGGTGGTTGTAGCTAAAACATTCTACTGTATATCTAGTCTGGGTGTATCGGACGTAGGTTATTTTTTGTCGCCCAACACGCGGTAGGAGCCGCGGGTATAAGCTATATAGATAATTAGTCTTAAATATTTATAAAAATGAACGTTAAGTTTTAATTATGTTTACTTGATCTTAGACTGTTTGAATGTTTAGATTTATGTAGGTATAGGTTACGTCACCAGTGTATGAAAAAAAAAACCAATGATATTTAATTGTATAAATCAAACCTTTGTTTTTTTTAGACATC
This sequence comes from Spilarctia lutea, assembly GCA_916048165.1. Lineage (NCBI taxonomy): Eukaryota > Metazoa > Arthropoda > Insecta > Lepidoptera > Erebidae > Spilarctia > Spilarctia lutea. The sequence continues at coordinate 3,943,982 of OU696480.1, forward strand.
TAACACACAGCGCCATCTAGTCCCAAGCTAAGCAGAGCTTGTGTATACTTTTTTTTGTAAATACATACATGTCATATATAGAAAACATCCAAACTCCGAAACAAATATTTGCAGATCATACAAACATTCGGTCAGACCCAGGAATCGAACCCGAGACCTCAAGTACAGCAGTCGCATACGCTACCACTGCGCCACCAAGGCAGTTAAAGTTCTTGGAATGTAGAACTAGTTTTTTTCTTCGTAATTTATTCTCTCGATTTGTAAAACACCCTCTAAAGTTAAACTCACACAAATATTCCACAATTGAAATTAAGTTCAGTCCTGAACGGTTTCGACCTTATGGCATTATCAAAGGATTTTATGATGTATTTCATACGTAATCTCATTTCTGAGAATGTATTTTTTAATAGTCTGTGATATTTATTTATAAGTATTGTGTTTGTATTACTATGGAAATGTAATGTATCTGTAAGTTTGAAATGTATTTTAAATAAAAATACATTTAAATAGTTACCGTAGTTAAGTATTTATTTGAAAATAGTATCTGAATTATTGATATCGGTATGCGAATGAAAACTTTTGTGTATGATAGTCTAATTTATAAAGGTATGATATGGATGTTTGTCAATTTTTAGTTAGGGATGTCAGTTGGGTGGGTAAATGTACAAAATTATGTTTTCGTGTACATTGATGACGCATTACTGAAAAATGTATGTAATAATCAAAATTTTTTAGTTTTTATGTATTTAACATAAAAATATACAGATTTATTATTAAATTATTTTTTATTTTGTTTTACAGTATTAGATTAATTACAATGTACAATTTTGTATAATATTTAGACGTCATAATAATAAGTGTGTATATATATTACACAATTATTATTATGACGTGACGTAATTTATCTAAACTTAAAGAACAGATTATAAATAATTTTAAAAAGATGTTATAATTATGATTTTCATGTCAATTGTTATTAATGTTTATTATTTTTATATTTATTCTCATTAAATGAGTCATAGTCATGTATGAAAAATTACAGAGTTTGTGCAGTAAACTTGCCTGTAACCATGATAGTGTATAATAAATTATTTAATATATTATTTAAATTTATTCGTGTGTTATTTTCTTATCACCTTTAAACATAGGTATATTGTCAAGATAATAAAAAGGAATACTCAATGACAACAAAGTATTTAAATCTATACTAATATTATGAAGCTGAAGAGTTTGTTTGTTTGAACGCGCTTATCTCAGAAGCCGATGGTCCGATTTCAAAAATTATTTCAGTGTTCGATAGTCTATTTATCGAGGCAGGCTATAGGTTATATATCATCACGCTAATACTACTAGGAGCGGAGCACTAATGAAGAATGTTTCAAAAACGGGGGAAAATTTTCACGCTACGGGCAATAGAAGACGCAAACTAGGTTGCGTGGGTCAGCTAGTAATAAATACTGGTAAAATTATAAGAAGTATGCGCTAACCTAGACAGAAGAGACATTGTCATACTCTCTTCACCGATGCTAATTCTGTGGTTCAAAGACACTTCAAACTATACTTAAAATCACTAAAACTTTGTTAAGTCCTGTCAAGTGACGTTTCGTGTCCTGAAAACATAACTCCAAGCGAAATTTAGTTTGACACAACAAAAATACCTAAGTTAGTGGTCAGTTCTTATTGTGTTGTATATTCTAAACGTTAAAGATTGACTAAAATTATAAATGTCACACTAAAATTAGACATTTCTATGTTGTATAAGTACATGTTGACTAATTTTATTAATTAGACGGTTTAAGTATAAATTCTTGTAATTTAGTTTTTTGTTTTAAATGAATAGCGATAATATGTTTTGCCTCTGCCATTTTAGAGGTAAAATATGCGCAAGATATATAATCTAAATAAAAATATACATATTTATGTATGTGTATAGGTATGTATGTGTGTGTAAGTGGAGATATATGTGTATTTACCCGGTAATATTCATAACTTAAATGTTTATTTTGTTTTCGTTTTTAATTAATTACACCGTCAACTGCTACTGCCTCTCCGATACTTTTAATCCATCCTAATGTTGCCTGGAAGAGATTGCTTTTGGCAATAAGGCCGCCCTTTGTACATAACAATAAATATTATTCATCTCTGTACTCTCTTATAAATTTGTAAAACGGTGTACAATTAATGAGTTTTCTATTCTATTCTATTCTTAATCATAATCCCCAATTATACTATTATCATGTATCTTATCTGCATTATTAAAATATACCTATATACCTGCAATATTCGAGTCCGACTTGTCAACAGTATATCATTTGAAGGGGTGAAATAAAATAAGACAATTGTAAGAGAAATTTTAGTTTAGTGATGTCAACAATAAAATAAACAGGATTAGCAAGCTGAAGTGGCAGTGGGCTGGCCATATTCGCCGCAGAACCGATAACCGTTGGGGTAAACGGGTTCTTGAGTGGAGACCGCGCCTCGGCAAACGTAGTGTAGGACGTCCACAAGCCAGATGGAGTGATAATTTGCGCAAGACGGCTGCCAGGAGCTGGATGCGAGAAGCCGAAGATCGAACTAAGTGGCGTGCTATTGGAGAGGCCTATGTCCAGCAGTGGACTGCGATAGGCTGATGATGATGATGATGAACAATAAAATATGAACCACTGTCGGTCAATTTACTGTCACCGTCAAACTGACAGATACAGAAATAAGATTCTGGCTCCAAAGAAAACAAAAATAAATTACTTTATAGTTATATACATAAAGTATAATTTTGAATATTTAAATAAAAAAAAATATTTATTATTATATTAAAATGGATTTCCAAGGTCTTACGAACAGACAGCATACATAAATCTGGTTCCAAGACGGTTCTGATTCTCTATTTATTGCGTCGCACGTTGACGGAAGATTATTCACTTGGTGTTGAATGTTAAATTGGTTTTCATCAGAAGATGCACACATTGAAAATATTAATATTGTAGCAATAGTGTCCTAAATAGGATACATTATTTTGGACTCATTCATTATTTCATAGTTCCGATTCTTGTCAGAATAAAAAAAAGGTTCCTGATTAACGATCTGGTTCTGTTCGAATAAGAGTCAACAAAATCCTAGAAATGGTGAAGAACCTATCATTAGAACTACAGCTCAGATAAGGCAGAGCAAACATTTAGTATCTGCCGATAATGGAGTGGCACAATAATATTTCGGACATCTGACACACAACGCCATCTATTCAAATGGATAGGAGACAACTGATTAAAATACATATATACTGATTTTTATAAATACATACATTTTATACATAGAAAACACCTAAACTCTGAAATAAGTATTTGTAGGTCATACAAACATTCGATCCGACCCGGGAACCGAACCCAAGACCTCAAGCACACTAGTCCTATATGCTACCACTGCACCACCGAAGCAGTAGTTTGGCGCAGTACTCGGGAATTTCTTTACTAGAATATATCTGAGTCAGCAAAATGATTGGATAGGGCATCATGTTGTTTTACTTAGTTACAGCAACTGTAGGGGTTGTGGCAATGTCCACATGTAGCGCAATTAAAAAAACATACTAGAACGCCATCTACCGAAGATAAATTGAATTACGAAGTATCGAACTATGAAACAAGTACTAATCCTGTGCAGCGATATAGAAGTTCTCGCGCCGATTAGCATGTATTCAACAACATCTCAAGATCATCTATGCACGATCACCTCACCTGGTCCGCCTTGCAGAATCATTTATTTAGGAGGGACTTGGCACCCGTTCAACCACAGGGTACAGTTGTATACCTTCAGAGGAACACACCAGTTGACTCAACACTACAAGCTATATATATATATAATATTAAAGAACATCCAAAGTGTAAGTCAATTTAATGTTACTGTATTTATATTTGAAACATGTTGCAACATGTTCATAATAATGTGATGCAACATTTTAATACATTAACACTTTAAAACATATCACTACAAGCTATATATATATATAATATTAAAGAATATCCAAAGTGTAAGTCAATTTAACGTTACTGCATTTATATTTGAAACATGTTGCAACATGTTCATAATAATGTGATGCAACATTTTAATACATTAACACTTTAAAACATAACACTAAATGATATCTATATTTTATATATTTAATTAAATATAGACTGATGTAAATCTAAATAATAAACATTTACCAAGGCTTTATGTATTCTCTAGAATATGAAATTTTCACAGTAAGATACCAAAGGCAGAGTAGAGTATTTTTGCATCTCACTCTAATGACACAAATTAGAGTGAGAAGTACTGTACTTTTACACACACACTTATAAATATAAATACAGGGCAACCTCGATTTAACAAATCGGAGGGGAACAAGAAAAATATTCGTTATATCAAGTAATTCGTTGAACTGAGGTTTGTTATGTTGAGGTTAGGTTGGTCTAAAATTCGTTATAAAGAGGTAAAAGAACACCTTTTACGTTTCTGAGCCATTTTAACTTAAATCTATAACAATAGTGACGAGCAGAAGTGTTTACATTACTTTCAATCAAACAACAATGATTGTTTTACGAACAAAAGCGTGTCGAAACATGTCGCGACATGAATCACATACTATAAGATTAAGAGTTTATATTGGTGGGAACTTTATATAAAGGTTTTGGGTTAACAAAATTCGTTAATTAGAGGTATAAATACTTTTTCTTGATAGTTGAAAATTCGTTATAAAGAGGTTGTTCGCAAAAATGTTCGCATTGTAAAGGTATATTTTATATTGACTCTTATGGACAATTCAAGGGGATTACGAAGAATTTGTTAAATCGAGGAAATCGTTATATTGAGGTTCGTTATATTAAGGTTGCACTGTACATATATTATTATATAAGCTTTGACTATGTAGTTTTAAACTTTGTTGTCTCTTTCAAAATAAAGATTCGGATTAAAAATCAGGACTTTTCGTAAATATTTCTAGATTTAAGCCATATCCTTATTGTTAAATAATTTTGTCATGATATTTTATAGTTATTAAAGGTAAGTTACGTGCGTGTACGAATACGTACCTATGTACATATTTTGTATACTGCTGTGGTTCGCTACAGCTAAAACTGTGAGCAAGCAATAAAATAGGGTAATAAATTCTATCATTATATTACAGCAACTCGTACGTCCCGACTCTTCTACTATTGTCAATTTGACCGAGTTAAGCAATAAAAAAATTGTGATATAGTTGTGTGTGTAGCAAGTGCCTAGACTGCCTCGGTGGCGTAGTGGTAGCGTATGCGACTGCTAAGCAAGAGGTCTCGGGTTCGATTCCCGGGTCGGACCAAACGTTTGTATGATCTGCAAATATTTGTTTTGGAGTTTGGGTGTTTTCTATGTATAATATGTATGTATTTACAAAAAAAAAGTATATAAGTATTTATATCAGTTGTCTAGTACCCATAACACAAGCTCTGCTTAGCTTGGGACTAGATGGCGTTGTGAGTTAGATGTCCGGAATATTTATTATTATAAAAAAAAAAAATTTTTTTTTTTTGAATTGTTGGCAAACGAGCAGACGTATCACCTGATGGTAAGCGATTATGCCGCTCAAGGACACCCGCAACACCAAAGGCGTCACAAGTGCGTTGCCGACTTTTGGGGGCTGGGAAAGGGGATGGGGGGAGGAGTGGGGTATGGGCCTCACTTACATTACAATATTGAAGTCTAAGTAACACATAAGTACATACAAAAAAAAACAGATTGCATTAAAATATGACTGACACGACCTGGATGCGAGAAGTCGATCAAACCAAGTGGCATGTGATTGGAGAGGCTTTTATCCTGCAGTGGACTATGATGAGCTAAAGATATAGTTTCTACAGCAGGTGAGAGACACTAGATTATCGAAAATAACAGTTTGATAATTAACAGTTTAATGTAAAAGCGGTAGCGATATCTATCGAGTGCAATTCGCGACTGCGAGTGGGTCACACGTTGCTAAGTGCGTCGAAATGTATGTGCCTCACTCGGCCCGTAGCAACACAGTCAGAGCTACGTCACAGTGGATGCGGTACGGTACGCGACTTTATAAATAAATTAGTTGTAGATATTATGTCTTTAACTATAGTTATTTCTGTCTGGTAACTATAGCATAAGTTCTACTTAGATTGGGATGAGACAGCCGTGAAATGTACAAAAGAATCACATCACAATTAAACAGCTGTTAGTAGTCCATCGCTGTTGCTAGTCCTGCCAAATTACGCTGACTGATTGGTTAATGGATGGCTACGCTGTTGTCCTGCGTAATTAGCTCCCTAAGTCGTCACTCACGACACCCATGGGACGATTTGCGGTGGTGACACATCACTTCTTAACCTGTAACCACGCGGATGATTACACCATAAAATATTAAAATTATTTAATATAATATTCCGGGATGAGACAGCCGCCTGCGAGTATTATACATTTAGGTACTGTAACGTAATTTAATCAATGCGGTATGTATCATCACCTCTAAAAGTAGTAATTGACTGTTAAACGAAATATTTATTGAAATGGAACAAATCATATCTGAGCCTTCTTCTTTACACTTCTTAGGAGATTTATACTTCCTTAAACTTCTTAATAAAGTGTTCAAGTCTTAATCGTCGTAGTAAAACTTTAAAAAAGGTGCAATTTTAATGTTCTAAAATCTTTAATATTTTTTCGATTGCATAAAATCGATTTAATTTGTAAAGAATGACATTCAAATTTTTTACTTATATACATTAGTATTTGTAGTGTCGTGTTTAGCTTATTTTTTATGAAATAGGGGGCAAACGAGCATACGCTGATAGTATATCGCCTGATAGTAAGCGATTACCGCTGCCCATAGACACCCGCAACACCAGAGGCGTTACAAGTGCGTTGCCGTACTTTGGGGGATGATCAAGAGGATGGGGGAAGGGGTTGAAGGGGGAGGGGGGAGGGGTGAAACACAGCGCAGGCGCTGTTTCACACCGGTTTTATGTGAGGCCGTGGTATCACTCTGGTCGAGCCGGCTCATGCATGCCGAAGCGTGGCTCTCCCACGGTAAAAACATTTTAATAATTATTATAATATTATTTAGATTATAATTAAAAATTAGGCACTACTTAGATATGCTGCATCAGAATGTCATTGACATAATCGTATGTACTCGTATTATGCGTCATATCTAAAGTACCTACAAGATTGATAAATGTTGAAAGTAATCCTACTACTATTATAAAGGCGAAAGTTTGTAAGTATGGATGTATGTATGTATGGATGTTTGTTACTCTTTCACGTAAAAACTACTGAATGGATTTGAATGAAACTTTACCACAATATAGCTTATACATCAGAATAACACACACACACAGATTGGTATTATACTCGTATGTATGTGATAAAAAAGGTCAACCACTCTTTATCATTATAAAGCTTAACTTGTAATGGTCAGATAAAGTATTAATTCGGTAATAACTGTGTTGTAGTTCAAGGACAACTTTTGTATGTCTACCACCGGCCCTTAGACCAATATTTTCGAACGTCTGACCAACAAGTACAACTAGTTTTGAAATATACACAGTCGTAAGTGTGTATAAATAATAATAATACCATTAATTGTTACTATACAGAATCTGCCGTCTGCCGAAACGATAGTCAGGCGATGAATGAACGATCGATCGATAAACAATGATTCATCATCAGCCTATCGCAGTCCACTGCTGGACATAGGCCTCTCCAATTTCACGCCACTTAGTTCGATCCTTGGCTTCTCGCATCCAGCTCCTGACAGCTGTCTTCCGCAAATCATCACTCCACCTGGCCTGTGGACGTCCTACACTACGTTTGCCGAGACGCGGTCTCCACTTAAGACCCGTTTACCCCAACGGTTATCGGTTCTGCGACAAATATGGCCAGCCCACTGCCACTTCAGTTTGCTAATCCTGTGGGCTATGTCCATGACCTTGATTAATGAAGCTTCATTCTATGAAACTTCATTCGATTATTTATAATTATTTCAGCGCGTAAAGATATTATATATTATTATATACTATATATTGCCAGATATTGGCGCGAAAATCGTGATAAGTGATGCGCCTCTACACCTCACGCAGTGGTGCCGTCACACGTACACATTTCTTATCATTCATTCATACCTACGAGTACATACATTATCATACACCCACAGAAGAACGCGAATTATCAGACGGGCTGGACGTAGTGGCACGTGCGAACATTTGATATAAATCAAATCAATTCTCTGTGACATTTTATAATATACTAATCGCTAATAAGAGATATTTCTTTTAAAATGTCAACTCAATTAAAAATATTAATCACAGTGGTTGTGATTACCATATTCTTCGTCCCAAATGGGGTTTCAGAAATATCGAATAATATGAATACTACAGCCGGAAGTGATCACAAATATGGTTTCTTAAAATTAGTGAGAAAACCACGAGAAACAATTGTTGGAAACGGATGTCCTAAAGGAAGATTTCTATATTATGGAAAATGCAAATCCTTTAAAGAGTAAGTTTTTGAATTTGATTACTTTTAAATAGATACTTTTTATTATAGGTTTATGTGTTATCCTGTCCAGGCAAAGATAAGTGAAGACATTAACTATTACACTTATAAGGACAATTAAAAGTCGAAAGCTTTCAGTCTGATTACGCGGAAATAATTCCAGCCTGTGATTCTGACATCTGTCAGCTTCGTTCAAAAATTAACGCTTCAGGTTTACGGGAATAATTATATCAGATCGGGTCGCACCTGGAGCACGCTTGCGTATGGGGATTTGAAACGTTATATACATTTTGTAAAAAGTAGGCTATATTACATAGCCTAAGGTCCGTGTTCTGTCCATGTAATGATGGAACTGGAAGGTGGCCATAGAAACTCTCTAATGAAACGAGCGACGCAACCCCATCGAATTTAGACTCCTTGCCCGTCTTGACGAGTAGTATTTTTAGGTGGTACCTAACGTCTGTCGTTGCAGTTAGAAGGTGGCAATTTCATAAAAAAATTAAAACACCATCGAGTTTGTACTCGTACGATTCGTCTTGACTTGTTTTATGTCTCTAAAAGGTTTTGATTTCAATTCAAATTTGATTTTTATAAAATTTTATAAGATCTAAGTCATATTACCATTGTAAATCGGTTTTTGTATTAATTACTAATTTTAGTTTCATTCATCTTTATCTTTTTTTTTGTGTTTGCTCTAGACAATATTGTTCCCTTAAGAGAACCCTAATACTCAAAAGTAAAATTTAGTCATGGGTTCCAGAAAATAACTACCACTTGAGATATGAATATTTGTTGTTTGCTAGTATAAGCTTTTGTAATTTTTTGTGTTTTTAATAAATAACATTCTGTTTTGTTTAGAATACGAATGAGTGACTACGACTATATTGATATATACGATAAGACAATTACACCAAAAACAACAGTTCGGGAAGGTAAAGTAGAAACTATTGGGTCTGATATCAATCTGTCAGTTATACCTCTTTCAAGACCTGATATTATCACTGAGCCGAGTTCTGATGTAAAGACGTTAGAAGTAGTAGAAAAATCTAGTATTTTAGTAACAGAATTAAATCTTACTGTTCCAATTCAAATACCAGAAGGAACTGCTCTAAAACCAGATGTATCAGACTCAAGTCATGCAACGACAGGGCCTTCACAATCAGCAGCTACGGAGCTTGTAACAGTTATGACAGAGTCAGGATCTACTAACACAGAATTCGCACCTACCATGGGAAAGCCAAAAAATCCTCAAACTGATGACAAACTTATCTTAGAAGATACTTCTAATCGAGGTTCGACAGTGATAGCATATTCAACATCTGTGACCATGTGGCCAAAAACATTTTCGAATTCAGAATCAGAGCCAGCATTTTCACAAACAGACACTGAAACTACGGTTACAGAAAGCGACTACATAACTACAGACGTGCCCAGCAAAGGTATTCCTGATATTATTGTCCAAAACGATCAGAAGTCAACTACTTTATTCCAAATAGAATTATTTCTCTTCATAACGATGTTGGTTGTTTTCTGTGTCGCTATTTTCATGTGGATCTTCGAACAATTGTGAGTATAAATCATAACAATACTGTCATATCTAGCTTTTGTTCTTTAGTAAATTGGATTAGAATATTTTATTAATCGACTTTGTTTTTCAACAACTGAATGAGGTTAGCGTAGTCCAAATTAGGGGTCATGCGGTGCGTCAGAAGCTCCGCACGGCGGGCCCCCCCCTTACCGAGACTCTCCAGCCCAACTTCCTGCAGCAAGTGGTCGGGGGCCTATTCCCGCAGCGGACGGAGCACACACCCGTCAATGGCCTACTCAGTGGCCAGAGACGACGGGGGCAGAGAGGACGATGTTCCGCCCGTTAGGGAATCAGAGGTAGGGGCGGCTGTTCTAAGGATTCGTTCTAAGAACACCGCCCCCGGGCCGGACGGGGTACCACCCCGAGTGATGGCCCGAGCCCTCGACCATATGTCGGACCGCCTCAGGAAGGTTTTGGACGCCAGTCTGGCGTCCGGACGCTTCCCTGAGTGCTGGAAATGCGGGAAGCTGGTCCTGTTGGCGAAACCGGGACGGCCAGCCGATTCGGTCGCGGCCTATAGGCCCATCGTGTTGCTGGACGAGGCGGGCAAATTGTTCGAGAGGATTCTCTCTGCCCGCATTGTCCGGCACCTTAGCGAGGTGGGCCCCGACCTGTCGGACGCCCAATTCGGGTTCCGAGAGGGGCGTTCGACGGTCGATGCCGTGATGCGCCTTAGGGCCGTGACCGAAGAGGCGGTTGGCTGTGGCGGCGTGGTGTTGGCGGTGTCCTTGGACATCGCCAACGCCTTCAATAGTCTGCCATTCAGCTGCATCAGGGAAGCACTCCACTACCACGGGGTGCCAGAGTACCTGAGGCGGCTGGTGGCAGACTATTTAGAGGAGCGTACCGTCGTGTACGAGTACCGAGATGGCGTCTTGAGACGACGACCCATGTCGTGCGGCGTTCTATAGGGGTCTGTCCTCGGACCACTCCTGTGGAACGTGGGGTACGACTGGGTCCTTCGAAGTCGTCTGCCCCCCGGGCTGGGCGTAATTTGTTACGCCGATAACACACTTGTCACAGCCCGAGGGGCGAATTTCCAAGAGGCGGCGCGCCTGGCCACCAGGGGTGTCTCTCTGGTGGTTGGGCGCATCGAGGCGCTGGGCTTGCGGGTGGCCCTGGATAAGACGGAGGCCCTGATGTTTCATGGGCCCCGTCGTGGTCCACCCCCCAGCGCCTCCATCGAAGTCAACTCGGTCCTCGTACCGGTTCGGGCCCAGATGAGGTATCTGGGCCTGATCCTCGACGGTAGGTGGCTCTTCGACGAGCACTTCCGGCAGCTTTCTCCGAAGCTGGTCGGCGCTGCCTCTGCCCTTGGGCGACTCTTGCCCAACTTGGGTGGAGCCAGCGTCGCAACGAGACACCCCTACACGGGGGTTGTCCGGTCGATGGCGCTATACGGTGCACCGGTGTGGGTGGCGGCTCTGACCGCCCAGAATAAGGTACGCCTTTGGCGTCCTCAGAGGATATTGGTGGTCAGAGCCATACGCAGATACCGCACCGTGTCGACGGAGGCGGCGTGCGCCTTGGCCGGAACATCCCCGTGGGATTTAGAGGCGGAAGTGCTCGCCGAAGTTTATTGGCGAGCGGCTGAATACCGGGCGGAGAACGGATATCGTCCTCCGCCCGAGGAGGTACGCGAATGGCGTGAAGCCGCTCGCCGAGTCACGATGGCTCGTTGGTCTTCCCGGCTGGAGGCTCCACGCGCTGGCTTTGCCACCGTGGAGGCGCTCCAGCCGGTCATCCTCGAGTGGTCAGGGCGGCAGCACGGGATCCTTTCCTTCCTGCTGACGCAGGTGCTATCCGGGCATGGTTGCTTCGGGAAGTACCTGCACTGGGTCGCTAGAAGGGAATTGAGTCCCGCCTGCCACCACTGCGACTGCAGTGAGGACTCGGCCCAGCTCACGCTGGAGATCTGCCCCGCCTGGGCGGTGCAGCGCCGGGTCCTCACTGCAATCATCGGAGGAGATCTGTCGCTGCCGGCCGTCATAAGATCCATGGCCGGTAGCGATAGCAGTTTTACCGCGGTCGCGACATTCTACGAAGACCTAATTTCGCAGAAGGAGGCGGCGGAGAAGGCCCGGGAGGACGATATCCACTCGGACCCGATCCGTCGCCGGCGAACCGGGCGGCGGAGGCGCGCCTATCAGCGCCTCATGCCGCCCTGAGTGTGGCCGCGGATGGACGGGATGGGTTTTCCCCTCCGTCCGCAATACAGGACAACCGCGAGGAGGCGACGTACGCGTGTGCCGTGCGTCGCCTAAATTGAGATTTTATTAGCAGAAGGTGCCCGCTTCAGTGCGGGCAGGCGCTGGGAGGGGCCCGGTCGTGTTAATAACTGCAGTTCCCGGACCCCTCCCTTCTCAGGCGCAGAGTTGGCACACCGTGTGGTTTTAGTCGGTTCGATTCCGACACACCACCCCGCCGCAAACCCCGGTGGGGTGACGGCCCGAGGGGGTTTCCACACGTTAAAAAAAAAAGTCCAAATTAGGGGTGCTCACACAGTATAAGCTTATATAAATAGTTTTGTCTTACGTAACTTGGTATTTAATTTATTTTACGTTTGAAGCGCAATTCTTGCTTGTCTATTTCTTACTATTGAAGTTTCTTGACTAATTATTAATTTTAGTACCTCAATAGAGTTATATTATCTAACTTTCTATAGAATCAAGACTTACTTATTACTTGATATTCCACATGAATTGGTTCGCATTGTTTTTTTATTAGTCACATATTAATCATACATAATAATCTATATTATAAGAAAGCGTTACCTTTTTCTATTATTAAGTAAAAAATTTTTGTTGAAGATAACGTTATTCTTATGGTATCTGTTTCCGTGTATATGTGTTATCGCAGTAAAGAGGGGTCTTGTCCTTCTTTAAGAGTCAAAGTATCTTCACGTCAAATTTTATTCTAATTGGTGCAGTAATTTGGCCGTCAATAACAGTAAGTACATGTCAAAAATAATGACAGCATATTTTTTTTAGGTATGTCATCTTCTATCGTCGTAAAGCTGAAGAAAATTTGGGCCAATATATGTCAAAAGAAGTAGAATCTCTGGTCTAAATATACTCTGGTATATAATGACGGAATCTAAATCAAAAAAATAAAGTTTATTTTTGTACTGCGGAAAAATCTAAATGTGATATTAAGAAATGATAACTGTGACAAATAATCCAAGTAACGATTAAAAGATTAAAACAAACAAAATTTGTTTAACTTTAAACCTAAAAAAAACTTAATTTATTTTATTGATAGTCTAATTATTATCAATTGGGACATCAGGACCTGTATCTACTGATAATTGTTTCTATTACCATTGAGACGTATTATGATTTAAGATTTGATAACTTTATAATCTACATGACAACACTTTAAAAGTATGTATTCATGATTCACTTCCTAGTATATAATATATTGTAAAGTTTACAGATTTAAATGTATAAGTAAAATGAAATCATTAATTCTGCTAATAGGTCACATGAACACTTTTGAAGATCAACATTTTTTGAGCAGATGAGTTCAGCCTTTCTTTACTATCCTTTGAGAAGAAAAGACGAAACAAACTCAGGAATCTCAAAATGCAATAAATAAAGAAATTTCTGACGGGTTGATATTGCTTTTCTGATGGGTTGATATTGCTTTTCTGATGGGTTGATAGTGCTGTTTATCGATAGGTTGACTAGCTATCTATAATTGTGTTGAACCGTGTTTGTGATTTTGATTCTTTATTTACTATTTAATAGGACTTTTTACTAGTGTTTCCATGCTGTGGTCTCCCTGTAATTGACACCGAAATATGTAAATTTTTATATTAAGTTATAGTTGTGTATAGCCTTTGTTGGAGATCCTTAATCTGTATAAATAAATAAATAAATCTATGCTTAGTCCTAATTTACATGAAATAATACCAAAATTTGGTTTTATAGCTTTGATCAAAATTATTTATAGTTGGTATTAAGATGAAAAACCATTTATAATCTTATTCTTTGCACTCCTAACTACTCCAACCCAAATAAACTATTATAAAGGTTGTTTAGAAGGAGTCGTTTGACATCGAAATGCCACTTATTTATTTATGAATTTATGTCTTTTTAATGTTTTTATATCTATTTTCATTCGTGTAAATACAAAAAAGAGTAATAACTATTATTGTGAAACAAAAACTCTTTTAACATTAGCCCCGAACACAACGTAAAGTATACAAGTAGGTAAAACAAAATAAAGAAAGAAAGAAAAAACGTTTATTCTGACAAACACAGGACAGAGTATGGTTCTGAACAGAGTTTAGTTTATAGGATGTAAGCAGTTATCCTGCAGTTAAAAGTCCTTAATAACTGTACTTATATTTTAATATTTATTTACAGAGCTTAGCCACAATTATGACTATGTTGTACTTAAAAATTAAATATAACGGCCACTATCCAGCGAAGGTCTCACTCAAGGACCGTCTACTGTCCCGGTCTCGGGCAGTCCGCATCCATTCCCTGCCAGATTATAAATGGTACTTCAAAATTGACTGCTGTTTCGTTATTAACATTAAACGATTAGTGATAATTGTAAAGGAGTGAGGCTATATTAACGAGCTTAAATTCTATGTTTATAAAATTTATAGTATAAACTTAAGTCTGTAGATAGTTTAAGTTTTCAATAGCACCCGACAGGTGTCACTGTTATCTGGTTGTAGTATATTAATTTTATATAAATATCCCAATTTGAATGGCTCTCTAGATTTATAGGTTTAGATACTGAATTCGATTGGGTGCACTGTAAAAATTCTAGTCTTTTAATTTTCATTTTTAGACCAGATCTGCGGTTATCAACAGCCACCACTAAAACTGCAACTTCTGGTGGTAGCTGAGACCTTTTTTATTTTTTCCGAGGTAACAAGACCACCAGATGCGGTTGGGAATAAAATTACATAAAACTTATTTATTCCCCGACCACCAGTTGTCGCAGTTTTAGAGTTGGCCATTGGGGCAAAATTTATATTTGTTCCGGCTTAATGTTTATTATACCTGTTTCATAATATTGTATATCATAGAGACTCAGTAGTCTCAAATCTTACGGCCTATTCAAAACGTTATTTAACTTTAAGCAACCGTTCTATTTTATTTTAAACTTTAAGCTTTGTTGTAAACAACAGAGAAACGTGTTGATTTTAATTTAAATTACGTTATATTTAGCAGTACCTAGGTATTTATAAACAACTTATTTATGTCCAGTTAAGCTTTACAAGTTAAGAATTACGGTTTAATAAAATAATTTAAATAGCAATGAATTTGTTTTATTAATAATACGGTGTAAGAAATAATATAATAATGTGTAAATATAAAGACAGTCTTTCTTCAAATTATTTTTTAAGTTCGGCGTAATGGAAACTAAATATATTGTTTACGATAGTAGGTACATTATCACGTAATTTTTAATCCTGAACTTTCTCGATTCTAATATTATATAAAATATTCGGGAATAAAGCTGTATCATAACCTCAAATACAACAACAAAAAACCAGCTTTAGTAGTAGATTAAAAAAAGCAAATCCAGCACTCTGAATATCCCTATATTGCAGTCTCGCGGTGGATTACAAACAATTAGTTATATACATGAAACGGATTAGTTTCATAGGAAAAGAGTTTGGAAAGCACTAATTAAATTAAATTTACCTACCTATCCACTAATAGGGGGGAGGGAAACTATACGGGGGAGAGAAACTATAGGGGGTTTGTGCTCCAGTAACCACACTCACTTCGTATACTTGTATTATACTGTACATTAAATTTCAATCGTTACCTATTCTAGTTTTCTTGATGTTGCACCACCCCTGAGGTTACGCTATACTTTCTGCTGCACACAGCAAAACTGTGGAATGAGCTGTCGCCTGCGGTGCTCCCGGACTAATACGACCTTCAAACCTTCAAGAAAAGAGCGTATTCTTTCCTAAAAGGTCGGCAACGCACTTGTAACGCCTCTGGTGGTAAGGTGTCCAAGGGCGGCGGTAATCGCTTACCATCAGGCGATACGTCTGCTCATTTACTCCCTATATAATAAAAAAAAAACCTAATTACGCAAAGTTCAGTGTCCGATTTAGTTTTTTTGAAGTAAACTGACAGATAATACTTATTACAAATAGAGTAAATAAATCACCCCCAAGGTACGACGGCTCCCATTGATCCAATATCACGCCCAATAAACGAACAAAAGAAAGCGACCAATCACAAGAAGAGATGCGTCTGCACCGAGGTCATGACGACGCACATTCGGTGACCTAATTACACGAGGCGATTAATTGTTTCCAACTGGACAATTGTCAATCACTTTACTTTCTTAATATAGTTTTAGTTCATTTGTCTTTTTGTCTATAAAAAACTTATCGAATGCATTATTAAACATTTTCAAGGTATAGAGGTCAAAATAGCGAACGGGTTAACTTTTTATTTTTGTTATATTTAATTAATTAATTAATTTATTATTATTATTTACAAAAACAATCATTGCCACAAAATACAATGATGTATGGTATTAGAACACTTAACATAGGTACAACAAATTTAACTAGTTATGTTCTGTTAGTACTAAAGATAGAATATCCTGTGCTATAAGTACCTACCAGTAACCTTCCAATGTCACAGCTAGAGTAAAAAAGTGTACAGGTTACAACAGTAATTTATTTAAAGACCTTTTAAGATAGAATGTATCAGTTTTTCAGTTTCGTCATAAGAAAGTTTTCGGAGCCATTTTAACACATTTTTTTTATTGAATAAGGTCAAACGAGCGGACGTATCGCCTAATGGTAAGCGATTACCGCCGCATATGGACACCCGCAACACCAGAGGCGTCACAAGTGCGTAGCCGATCTTTTAAGAAGGAGTATGCCCTTTTCTTGAAGGTTTAAAGGTCGTATTAGTCCGGTAATACCGCAGGCGACAGTTCATTCCACAGTTTTGTTTCGCGAGCCAGAAAGTTCGCAGAAAACCGCATAGTTGTGCTAACAATAAAAATGTAATCATTTATCACAGTCGTTTGTTATGTGTCTCAGTACTAAACTTAATTACTTAAGGAAATTTAATATAACATACGTTAATATGTATATAAATATGTCCTTGAACTGCATACACAATCACGGTGATAAAATCGTTACAAAACAATGGCTCAGTAGACCGAAGTAAGTTCAACAGGCTTTTGTGATAACAGGCTTTAAATAGAACATGTATGAAGAGACCGAGAAGCCACATTGTTACGTATAGTTATGACTCATTGTTATCAACATTTATATTTATGTAATATAAAACGTAGTGGATGACGTCGAGCTCAATCAATTCTACATGATACCTAATATTCTGTAGGTGCAACTAGCCTGTCACTTGATTAGACTGAAAAGCGATAATATCGGGAAGGTCATAAGTATCCTGACTGGGCATTGTCCCTTAAATAAGCACCTATTCACTATAAGCGCAACAGATAGACGTATGTGTAGGGTATGCATGAAGGCAGAAGAAACACTGCAGCACGTTAAAACAGAATGTAGAAGTGTGGCCAATCAACGACCGGAAACATGTAGTGGCCTGATAAGGCTACTGTGCTTCTGAGATAATCTGATTAAAGTTGAATTAGGATGATGATCAACCCACATACAAGAGGCTAAGTGCAGAAATAGCCCAGTAAAATAAACAAACAAACAATACTGTAGGTGACGGCTGACCCGCGAAACTTGGTAAGGGTAGATAAAAAAAAAACTAACATTCCCATTAGAACACACGGTTAAAATACAATACAAAGCCATTAAAGTGCTCTGTGCAGTGTAAAAAAGGCCTCAGCATATTGCTGCGATCTAAGAGACAGAGGATTGAGGAAGTAGGAGTATTGCACACTGCTATTCTGATAGAGGTCACCTCGGTTTGTCCGTCTGTGTGTGTATTTGTGTTGTGTATTATATTGTATTGTATAGAAATTTAGTAAAATATATGTGTTATAAACATATATATTATACATCAATTGAATAAATAATCTTTAAAATTAATATTTATATATATATATTTAGGACCTATTGGCTAATGTCAGATCTAGATACTCAGTTGCAGCCCAGGGACGGATTAAATAATAATAATTTTATTTACACAAAAAATGCACTCATTCCACCTTGTTTACAGATAATACGTACGTAATTGTTACATTCGTAAAAAAAAAAAAGTTGCGTGTACTAGCGTACACTCGTAAGAAGTGAAACTTCTTTATGACGTTATTTTTCAAAAAATAAATATCATATGTCGACGTAAGGTATAACGACAAAAGACTTATAAACCAGCAATATTCGTGACAATTCTTATTTCAAGTGCAATAAAAGTTAAGGAGCGAGACCTGAGTAAATATTTCGCGATCTGTGGTGTGAATGAAGTAAGTTTGTGTAATGTGATGTGTGTAGTTATTTACATTGTGGACTAAATAAAATAATATTGTTTGTAATGTGATATTTCATTGTAGTATTAATTTGGTCCTGTTTGTGTTTGAAAATGTTTTTTGTTTTATTTTATAAATTTTTTTTGAAGGATTGTATATAACTACTCTCAATAATGATAAAACATTTTATCATGGCCGAAAAACGTCAACATCCACCATCGATTTACAAGCAGAATTTAAACGATTGTCTCTGAATAAAGTAGAGACTATAAATGAACAATTGTTTCAGTTTATAAATAATAGGAAAAAAACTCAAACGTAACTACTCAAAACGGGCCGCAAAATACATTGGAGACATTTACCAATCCCTACTCCGCTGGAGAAAGTATACTTCGAATCACGCGTGGTAGGGATAAAAAAAAGATGGCGCGTAACGGATAAATGTGACGCGTAACGAAAAAATGTTACACTAAATTTTTTGACAACCCCGATAAAGAAGTTTCACTTCAAAAAACGATCAACAGTCAGTTCATATGCAAACAAATATGTCAGATCTTGTTCTTGGCTCCCAAACTAGGTTTATCACCTGTGTCTTGGGAGCCAGAAATAGTTACATAGTAATCTATGCGAGCCGCACGAACATTGTTGAAAATAATCCAATTTCTTTATCTATGGCAGGATAGGGAACCCACGGGAAAGTTGCATGTTTTTCAAACTCCATTTCACACGTCATTCACTCGTGTTCACCTAGTGAATGGCGCGTGGAATGGAGAGAGAACAACTAGAAGAACCTGGATCACCGAGTTTAGCTCGGTACTTTGTTATTAATAAATTTTCTCAAAATGAATCCTAGCTAGATCTATATATCGCCCCCGAAACCCCCTGCGTACTAAAATTCATGAAAATCATTGGAACTTTTTGCGTGATTCAGATTATATGTATATATGTATACTTGTATACGCGAACCGCTCGTTTAATCATATAACTGAATATTTATGATTCATCACATAAATCTTTATCCCGTGTGGTCATCGAACCTATGAGCTATACTTACTCAGTCACGTTATGATTACTAACAGTGACAGGGCTGTCAAATTCAAAACACTTTTCTTTATATTTTACACTAGCTGACCCACGCAACCTCGTTTGCGTTTTATATTGCCCGTGGCGTAAATATTTTCCCCCGCTTTTAAAACATTCTTCATCGGTGCTCCGCTCCTATTAGTAGTAGCGTGATGATATATAGCCTTCCTCGATAAATGGACTATCCAACACCGAAAGAATTTTTCAAATCGGACCAGTGGTTCCTGAGATTAGCCGGAACAAACAGACAGACAGACAGACAAAAATTTAAAAAATATATATTTTGGTATGTGTACCGTATATACATTCATATGCATGTAGTAGAAAGCGGTTATTTTGTTATTACAAACAGACACTCCAATTTAATTTATTTGTGTAGATGACCTATATTACCTAACAATGGATATAAATAAATTGCTTACGATAGAACCTAATCACATGCCTAATTTTTAAACGTTACCTTTATAATGACTAATTACTTATGAAATATTATTTAATGACTAATGAAATGTTATCTTTTGACTGCCTCGGTGGTGCAAGTGATAGCGTATGCGACTGCTATTCTTGAGGTCTCGGTTTCGATTCTCGGGTCGGACCAAATGTTTGTATGATCTACAAATATTTGTTTCGGAGTTTGCATGTTTACTACATATAATATGTATGAATTTACAAAAAAAAAGTATATATATATGTTTTATACCAGTTGTCTAGTACCCATAACACAAGCTCTGATTAGCTTGGGACTAGATACCGTTGTATGTTAGATGTCCGAAATATTTATTTAATTTAAATATTTATTTATAGTAGTAAGAAAGGCTTTGGTACTGGGCTAGACTATAAAAGCAAACAAAGAACAAAAGTAAACAACTGCAACATTCGTCTAAAGTTCAAAGTCACATTTGATATATTTAAAGTAAACAGACCGATAAGCAGACAGAGAATACATAATGAAAATGGAGTAAAGAAATCAGGAGACAGGTACAGCGGCTCCCATTGGTCCAAGATCACGCACAATTAACATACAAATCGACCAATCACAAGAGATGCGACTGCGCCGAGGGCATGACGACGCGTATCCGGTGACCTAATTACGCGATGTTTTATCGTTTCCAATCGTTAATCGTCATTATATTAATATAATAAATGCGAAAGTTTATTAGGATAAATGTTTGGAGATACGGATGTCTGTTACTTTTTCACGATAAAACTACTGAACGATGATCCGGTCATATGAAAGTTAACAGTATTATAGCTCATACACATATCCTAACAACACATAGGTAGACTACTGAGCCGAGCAAAAGCCTGTACGTTATGATGATAGTGTTTTGGTTAATTTGTCTCCTCTATACAAATTTACCAAAAACATTTTAGAACATTTTTATGGCTAAGAGGGCAAACTAGCGACGCGATGTGTTAACTGATGATAAGTTACACCTACATTGCTACCTTCGAGTAAATAACTTTCGCCTATGTGAGAGGAGAATTGGGCTCCGTCACGTGAGTGATGCGAGTTTTCTATAAGGCCATAGTATTACTCGCCTGTTGAACGGTCAATCTTACCCTTATACGTCTAGACAGGCTCCCTGACGGTTAAAACACAATCATTGCACAGTTTCTCGTTTTGTGTCTCAGTCGTAAATAAATCACATAAGGAAATTAAATTTAACGTTTGTTATTATATATATAAATTTGTCCTTAAGCTGCAAACGTAATTACGATAATAAAATCATTACATATCAATGGCTCAACTGACCGCAGCAAGTTCAACACGCTTTTGTGATAACAAGCTTTTAATGATAGGTACATGTAAGAAGAGAACGGGCGGCCATGTTGTGACGTCTGCATAGTATGTAGTGTTATTAATTGTTATCAATATTCATACATAATAAAATACGTAGTGAATGATGTAACACTTACTGTATGTAATAGTTGACCCGCGCAGCTTCGTGAGGGTCTCTGAAAAGGAAAAAAAACCCGGATTTGGTTTTTCATTGATACTCACGATGCGTAGCTGCGACTGTCATCAATAGTTATGATGAACCATCTAATTTCTACCTAGTACCTGGATGACTTTGGTTCGGTATTTTTATTTGGCAATGCTTAAGAAAATGAATCCTAGCTAGATCAATTCATCGTGAAAATCGTTTTCGAGCCGTTTCCGAGATTCCGAGAGAGAGAGAGAGAGATATTATATACGCGTATACAGGAATTGCTCGTTTGAAGGTATTAGATTAGATTTAAATATATTTCAAATATTTACCTTCATGTTCTAATGGTACTTTTCTTAAGAAAAATTGTGAGGAAACATTTTATCTTGGTGAGGCACACATTGTGCATCTGTTGGTACTTTCTTTTTACACTCTTGCTAAACTGGAGAGATTAAATGTTCATGAGATATTTCTCGAATGATCTTAGTTATTTTTCGTTTAGTTAGACTTTGATTATACATATTCTAAAATATCGCTCCGCCTTGAATTAGTTCTACTTAGCGTAAGCATGTTATATTAGTTCCGTTGTATTCTTACCAATTTACAATACTTTATATCACGACTTATGACATATTTTTAGAGCAGCATTATTATTCTGAACAAATCATATTTCATTACAGGTTGTTTTGTATAGACTCGTATAATCGAGTAACTATCTTTTATATACATATATACCTATGGCAAGAAGTTGAATTGTCATTTCGTTTTATGTTATTTCATTCCAGTCAAATCGCTTATTTTGGTTATTTTCACCGGATTTATTGGAAAATTTGACGAGACTGTTGGAGCGTGGACACGCCTTCTCATCATAAATAGCTCCGTTTTGTTGTCGAATTGTAGGCCAAGTAGGTAATATTGCACGTGGCCATTTGATTTTTCCTAGTGAACCGCCGTTTTGTCGTGAAAAACTATCAAATTACTTGAATTCTTTGAACATTAACATTCGCACACGATTACTTGTGAAATACTTTTGTGAAAATAGACCATTGTGCTAAAAGACAAAGTGAAGACTCGCTGACACCATGTCGGAGGGCAGAAGAAAGAGCACGGAAGGTTACAAGTTACTATACACTGAATGCTGCGCAGTTGTTTAGTTCTTTTTGTATCTTGTAACATTATGCCGCGTTGTGCGTTATATATGTCTATCAATACCCAAGAACAGCTTTCACTGCAAAAACAACAATCACGGCGGTCAGATCTGAAAGAATCGAACACAAGTGATGATCGAAGCTGAAGATTATATTATGCCATATCCTAGTCGTAGTAACTGCATGTTTAGTACAGTATACTTGCGGCTGTCAAAGCGATGACGAACCTTTAATGTTAATCATCAGAAAATGCCTGTTTTCAGTACTATATACTAGGTATATTCGGTTCGACCCGGGGTCCCCTATCACGGGGGAGGCAGTGGGTTTCCTTGCGTCTATCAAGCCACAATCAGAATGTATATCGGCCACTTTCATCTCTATAACCAGGCCGTTATTCTATTTCTCTTCTAGAATAGTAGCTTTAAAACAATTGCCGATGGTCCGTAATCATCCGATTAAAAAACTCAAAACGAATCGACTTCGCACATTCTACATTAGTGTTAATAATCCCGAAAGAAAATATCCGTAATTTTTCTTAAACTTAAGAAAAAATACGGATATTTTTCCACAAGTTATTAGAATACATTGAATTCATCATCATGCTTAATTATTCCAGCAGGCAGTATGTGTCTAAAAACGTTTTCGCCACAAATTTACTTATGTAAACTAAAATATCTTCCGTCTAATGAATTAACGCGCACTACTTGAGTTTTAGTTTAAGTAGGTACTATTGTAATGTGGTTCAACAACATAGGCTTTAAATATCGACAAGAGTCTACGTAAAATTTATTTAAAATTTTAATTATTTCACCTCTGCCAATATCTCCGATGATGATGATGAATACCAATTGTAGAACCAGAAGATCATGATCATTTCCTAGTAAATAAAGTTACCATATAGGTACATACATTTAAAGCATTTATGCAAGTATTTGATTAAGCATAAATTCATTAGGCAATTGATATTTGTGTAAGTAATAATTAATTTGCAACAAAACGATTCTGTAGCATCAAATGGCGGCCAACAGCATTTGAATCATACATAAACTTAACTTGTTGTCTCTTTCTAACCTTATTTATGGTCATAAGCAAAACGATCGTCAACGATTAAGTGAAAACTGTCTCTTTCTCTCAAGCGTGTAGAAAGGGAATGGAAAGAGATGGTATAATATGGTCATGGTTGGCAGCGCTTTTGCATCGTCCCGCCCGCTGTGATATAGCATGACTTACAACAAATTAGGGAATGTAGTGTTTTATTACCAATCTTTTTGTTTTAAAACTCCTCTTTTTTAATTTAAACTGTGTTAAATAATGTAACATCTATCAGCATACACTACTGCATTTCTACGCCATGTGGCGTAACATAGTACTTATTATCATTATCATATATTTATCTATCATAAAAAAATCTATTTCTGAAATCTTATGTTTTTGGAATAAATATTGTTGATCATAACAGTCAATGTTAAAGCCAATACTAGGAGCGTAATATTTCTTTTATTTATTAGTACATAAATAAAAGAAATATTACGCAGCAATAATATTTATTATATAAGTTTACGTTTTTTATACCTAATTGAAACACAATTAGGTTCTGTTATTTTCCTAAATACATTTTGTTGATGTTGTTAAACTGTTTGTGACATTGTATTTGATGTTTTTAATCTATTTGCGAGTACCTGCTTGCTTTGTTGTTACTTAACTTAAATGTTTTTACCATATAATATTAATGCTGTTGGTATTCCAAACAAAATAATTAAGTAGGTGTGTGTGCGATTCACACACGATAGAAATGAAACTTCAGTAAATCGACAAAAGAATGAGATGAATATATATAACAAGGGTAGGATAATTACAAAGTTTATTTGTTTAAAAATGAAAGTCTTTTCATTAATTTATACATACACACCGACATTTGCTCTCTCGCTCTGGCTCACTAATTACATCAATCATTTTGTATTTGTGTCTCTTACCTGTCGTTTTTTCCGTTGTTTTTATTGAATAGTGGGCAAACGAGCAGACGTATCACCTGATGGTAAGCGTGGCCGTGGCATCACTCCGGTCGAGCCGACCCATTCATGCCGAAGCATAGCTCTCCCACGGTTGCATCCGGTTTGAAATCACAATGATTCTAAAGAAGTTTCACTTCAAAAAAATACTACTAGATCAAAAGCTAACTCACCAACTACTCAATTAAATTCTACTTCTCAATTTTTGTATCACTTTTAGAGGCCTGGGGTGGCAACTAAATGCGAAATGCAACAGACCTGGCTCTGTGGTGTGCCTTCGGAGCAGCGTACTTCCCCACTTCCATAATAAACCCACTCAGGGTTTTGTCAACAAATAATGTACAATAATACCTGATAATGTTTGCGATGCAAAAATTAGTATGTTATCGCATCGATATCCGTACCGAATGATTGATTTTATAAAATTAGATAAAAAATATTACGTTACATTAATAATAAATAATCATAATTGATAATTTAGTACCATGTAGTTACATGAATTAAAGCATTACTCATGTTACTACATATCTTTAAAAAAATAACAAAAGATTTGTAAATCACTATATTTTGCCGTGGGCTTTGTCTGCCAACACACACTGTTGGTTATCCCGATAAAGAGTAAAATAATCATCCCCAAGAATCAAAGATACTTTAATACCATGTCAAATTTCACTAAAATCGATGTAGCAGTTTAGCCCTAAAAGTGTAACAGACATACTTTCAAATTTAGAATATTGGTATGGATGAAGGAAAATCTATCTATTATTATTATTATTTAAAAATAAAATCTCCTTTTCCTGAACTAGGTTAGGGTCGGCTTCCAGTCTACCACGACGCAGCTGAACTTCGATTTCAACGTGAAGCAACTGGTATTAGACCTCATAGGGTTCTCATTCTTAGGGTTTTACTATTTGTGGCGAATGACGTCAATAATATAAAATAAATAAATAAATATTTCGGACATCTAACACACGACGCCATCTAGTCCCAAGCTAAGCAGCTTGTGTTATGGGTACTAGACAACTGATATGAATACATATACACTTTTTTTTTGTAAATACTTACATATTATACATAGAAAACACCCAAACTCCGAAGCAAATATTTGTAGATTACACAAACATTTGGTCCAACCCAGGATTTAAGCCTGAGACTTGAAGCACAGGAGTTGCATTCACTACCACTGCGCCACCGAGGCAGTTAATATAAAAACAGTAATGAATCTAGCCATTTTGTTTTAGTCTATGTTAACCAAAAAGCCTAGATGTATGTGACCAGTGACGTTTGCATGTCTAATATATTCATACTGAACACTAAACAAGGTCAATTATAGTTTGTATGTAAACCTATATCAAAGGATTTTAGAAAATCTATTACCAAATAAGGTGATAGTTTTGTACAGTAAATGAATAAGTATATCGTATATTTATATTTAAGAGTAAAACAAATAAATAACAATCAATTAAATTATGATTAACTTATAATATTCAGAGATTTGCATATTATACAATTTTAAATTATATTGGTAGAAAAAACCTAATTACCTTTAATAATTAAAATCTCAATGTGAGATCACAATACATTTAAAAGTTATGTTCTAATCTTTCTAATTCACAAGCTATAACATTAAATAATATCACAATTTTAAAATCAATCACAGATTAACAATATTTGAACATAAATATTAAATACACGACAAGTAGAAAAATATCAACTGTAATCACATTTGATTTCATTTTAATCTTTTCTTTTCAGTCTTCGATGTGTTTTCTTCATTCTTCGAAGTCTGAAAACAATAATAAACATCAAATGTCAAAAAAATCATGAAAATACATCAGAAACGACTCTTTTCTCGTTCACCACAATCATAATTAAATTTATTGAAATATATTTCAAGCCGAAACAATATTTTATAGATAAATTACGTCATTGAAAAACAGAAAATAAAATCACATTCATCACCCAATTATTTGTAATTGATAGAAATGACTGCCTCGTTGGTCTAGTGGTTAGCGTAAGCGACTGCAAATCAAGAGGTCTCGGGTTCAATTCCCGGGTCGGACTGCTGTTGGGTTTTTCCTACAAGAAATTCCTAATAGCAGCCCGGAGTATGGAAGATGGCGGTGTTTCCTGCCCGTGCTTCGGAGAGCACGTTAAGCCGTCGGTCCCGGTTGTCATGAACATCTATGGCAATCGTTATTGGGAAGTCAGTGCCCTCAAATATACTGACAACTAGTTCAACCTTCGAATTCAGTTCGCCCTCAGGGTTGCGGAGGTCAGATGCCAGTCGCTCTGTGTAAAAACTGATATTCAGGTAAAACCGGTTGAACTGGTAGCCGACCCAAAATATTGGGAATAATAAAGGAAGATGATGATGATGATGATAGAAATGAAACCCAACAAATTATTTTTGCATGGTGGCCTGTTAGAGATTGCTTTCGGACGATAAGGCACTTGTACCGCCTAGCTTTAAGTTACTTTTGTAATTAATATGGAGTCCAATAAAGCGATTATTATTTAAATAAAAAACTGTCTTTCTCTCAATGATCTCTACGCTAAGAGTTAATAGAACCAATCTCTGATCCAAAATACCAGTCAAACCACTTTACGTACAGTTCTTTAAACCGCAACCACTTAATTTCCTCAATTTGTTCGCCATAGACTAAACCATCACTTTCACATCTACCATTTACTTTCATATCTGCTACCAATGGGTCAAACATCGGTGTAGACAATACATAGCTATTGTACAGAATACAGTACAAGAAAAACATAAACGTATGTAAACGGTACATCTTCATCGTCAATTTGTAATATTACTTGATTTTATAAAGGTATTTCTAAGAATTTATTGTTCAGTAGTAGTTGTTAGGATAGCAAACGACAATTAACTGTGATATAGTCCCACTGAGCTGTACCTTTTATTTATACCACTGAATTACTCACTATTCTTGTTCTAAAACCTCTTGCATAAGGGACGAAAGGATGATACAACGAGGAGATAAATCTGATTATGATGACGCAGAAATGAATCCTAAAGTATGTTTGATGGTTGCGCTGTTTACAATTTATGAATATTTAAAACTATCCTGCCTAGGATTACGGTTTTCAAATACCTTATAATTGAATAAACCCTATATATATAAATCTGTTGGTACTCGTAGTTATGATATACATTTATTCTTTTTTGTTACTTTTAATTTATGTTTATCCATTTCGTTCAGTTGTTACGCATTTTTAGAGAAATGTGGTAAGTATTGTATAATGCCCTTTTTCAATTGTTTTCATAAATTTTATATGGTTTACTTATATACGTAATATTATTATCTACTTAGTTTAGATAGCATGTGATTGAATTTAGAATTCTGTATAACAACTTTCAGGCAAACATAACATGCACAAAAATTATGTAATTGGAAACAGGAAAACATATACATAATTATGTTCTAAGTTTTTGGTTGAAATTGTTAATTATATTTAAAATTCCTTTAAAGTGAATCAACATCTAATTGTATGTCTCAAAAATTAAAGTCTAAAATTGTAATAACTATGTAATATAGCATTTCGTAATGTAACGAAATTGCGTTGAAATAACATTGAAACTTTTGTACATAAGAAGAGAAAAAAAACGGGCAATTGTTGTTTCGAATGATGCAACATTTTATGTATATATATACTTTAATTATGATAACGATTGGCAATTTGGCATGGATTACGGGCAGGCGAAGCTGCTAGGTCGAGTGTTGTGTGGTGATAAAAGTATGTTCAAAGCATTACTTACCTACAATTCGAGCTAGTTAATAAATATGTATGTAAGTTAGTAATACATTAGTATGTAGATAATTCGACGGTCAAGCAATATTCCGGTAATCCAAAAATCGAAATTTTGCGAGGAAAGATTTACTGATTTTTTCGAATATCCTTTCAGCGAGTGGGGCTATTCAAGTCATTGATGTATCAAATAAAAGCTATTTCTTTGTGACATATAAATGTGCGATTAATTTAAAACTAATTTAATTCAAAACTTAGTAATTTATGAAAATAAATAATTTAAAAAAATATTTACTTAAAATATTTCAGTAATAGTGTTCATAGATTTGTTGCAGTAAATGCATCAAATAAAAAAAATAATATTATATAAAGGACGTCTACGGCATTATTTGTCATCTTAGAGATGATACATAACGTATTAATACTGATTTATTGTGGTAATATCGAAAAGTTTAATTTAAATTATGGATATGTATATTAAAATTAGTTCAACAAAAACTCTGTATTGATTGTTACCAAAAACCTTATGAAAATTATTTACGTAAATAACTCGGTAAATGTAACTTATCAAGGTAAAATATGAATGTTAAGGTTTTTGCACAGACCTTTTACTGATACATTTTCAATTCTGAACTCCTAACGTTATAATTTAATTTCATGATTTGTAAATCTCGTTATGTAAATCCGGTCCATAGATGCCAAATTTACATAACAGGAACAACCCCTAATTATAGAAGCGGGAGTTTTTTATAAGGAGTTTTTGGTTGGGAGCCTCAAATTGTACAACCATAGTTATTTGGCGTTAATTATGTTTTAGGTTATATTTTAATTTAATTTATAAAGTCTACAGTACCATCACTAAACATAGAACAATTTTTGTATTATTTATTTTAATAGTTTTGGTATATTTATGCGATATAAAAAGAAATTTCTTAAAAAGTCTTTAAATTTCTGATTTGTTTTTATCTCTGAATTTCTACATTTTAGAAATTTAAAGAAATATGCAACTATTTGGCAAACTTCTTTTTTAAAATGTAAAAACATTGTATATTATCGTCATGTCTAGAAGTGAAAATTGAAGAATGAAAAATATGTAATATGAAAAAATAATATTATTTGAAATGAAATAAATGCAGGTTTCATTATTAATTTTGTTTTTGTTATTAAATCTCTCTCTCTTATGTCTATATACACTGTAAATTGATAGTGCTTGAATTAAAAGCACTTTTGCTTACATGATATTTTCAACCATAATTTTTCTTTACTAAACCTGACGAGTAAACATATTGAGTACATTTTTTATAAAAGACAACTCCTGTACTAGAAATATATTATCTGTGGCATGGACCTTTACAAAACATATCTACGACACATAACTTGTGGATCGTACAAGGTGTTGTTCTATTTAGGGAAGGATGAATAGCTTCTTAATACTCAATGTTGCAGCAAGCGGTGGAAAACTGGTTTAAACTAGTACCTCATCGGTGCAGGTATAATGCCCTCCAAAAATCCCGTGGGGCAACACCGGTCGTGTTTAGAAAAGTAAACTTTGTGGAACAGTTTGAGCGTTATAAACCAATGCATCTTTTTTATATCCTGTTATCTCAATGTCTTATCAACTGTTCGAGAGTCGTACATAGTATCATCAACAGCCTTGAATGGAAAATATATGTCTTATGGACATAGCCCTCTCCTTCGAAAGGCCGTTTAGACTACTACTACACCACTCTAGCTAGACGGGTTGTTATAGGGTTTGTGTCAAATTTTCCTTCTCTTTGCAGCGCTGTTGTTCTGCACAGTGCCTATAGTTATCTCTTACTACACCCGTGGAATAAATAGGGATGACGTTAAGTTTTCTGAAGGTCAAAGCTCATTAGAGACTTGCCATATAAAACTAGCATCACGTCTTCTCTAGCGGTTAATGTTCTTTTTATGGAGTACCATCAGTATATGCCACTACTACCTATAACAACTCCGGAGAGCTCAACCAGGCTTGGATGACGACTGGACTACGCGTTGACCGTGTTTAGTGGATTACAGCTCAGGACAATACATCGATGGTACACATGATGGCTCCCGTTTGAATGTAGATATCTGTTCTATCTAGATATCTGTGGGGACCACCCATAAATGATGAAGTATTGCTGGTCAAATACCAGGTGGGTCGCGACCTCTGGTGATTTAACAGAATAAACAGCTCTTAATCGGTGCAATTTTTGGAACCAGTTAATATCATTATAATATCTATCTACTGAAGTTAAAGATACTAAGAGCTACTTCCATACTAATGGTTTTTACGATTGAGTCATTTAAAGTTGCGGCATAATTTGGTGTAACATGTTACAATATATTTCGTGAGATGTAATAATAGTTGTTGTGGTAAGTATATGCAACGAATAGGGGTATTGATGCTCTTTATTCTTGACTGGCTGAACCCCGTGGGGTTACTCGGGGTACGACAATAACCGCGGGTAAAGCCGCGGACTAGTCTACAAAAGGAGCTTAACTTACTTCTTATATCATCAGCTACCTATCAGTGAAAGTTCCGTCAACATCGGTCCTGCCGTTCTAGAGATAAGCCGGAATAAACAGTCAAACAAAAAATTTTTTTTTTTATGTAAATGTCGTATATTATTATACTTTTTTTTGCATTATCTGCTGAAAATCTGCTAATTTAAAATATAAAGCGCTACTTCAATATGTAGTAATTATTGATCTCAAATTAATTTGCAAATATAAAACTCTCACCTAAAATGTACCTCGTAAGTTCTAAAATGACATTAACTGTTATTAAACAGTAATAGAGACGAATATTAAACGGACGAAAAATTTTCTTGTGGTAAGTTAATGTGAGAAATTAACTTGCTACGAGTGTTTAATCTTTTCTAAGCGTCTTGTGACTGATATTTTCAACATTGACGCAATGATGGGACGTCAACTGTTTTGCGGTTTACCAACAAATGTAAGTATTCCTCGATAAAGGTAAGGACGTGATTCAGACCGTGTTTCACCGGTAACAGATAAATTCGGGATAGCTTGTCTGACAGATGGTTTGACATAATTTATATGGAAGGTAGACACTTAAAATTATCTGTCTATCTGAAACTTATTTGCAAACGGTGAAACGGTCCTCAGTAAATCAAATATATCAAGTATTGCTTATAACCCTCGACGCGCCTTTGCGTTTTCAACTTTAGATTTTCCGATGATCTCAGGAGCCTGCAATATGTAAGCCATGGAACTAAAAACGATGATTGAGATAGAATGAGGAATATGGGAGGAACAGGATTTTGTATTAAATGAAGAGATTAGGAACATACCGGTGAAGGTGAGCTTAACAATACTCAGAGATATAACCATATTTACGTAAACCAAATACTATTTTTTTATTTCAAAAGGGCAAACTTATAGTCAACAATTTTAATTCATAATTTTATTAATTAATTTTCACATTTCAAAATTCATATATAAGGGGTGTTTTTTTAAGCTAGATAGAACTTTAAATTGTAAAAAGTAACACAAAAAATTAAATTTTGATGAAACTTTTTTTTTTATTTGTTTCAGTATACTCTGACAAATCATCATGAATAGACTCACGCTTGAACAACGCTACGAAATTATCCAAATTTACTTTGAAAATCAGTCGTCGATTCGCGCAACTTATAGACGACTTCGTCATTTGTATGGCGTACATAATCGTCCATCTGAACAAGCCATTCGTCGAACTGTGGATAGATTTCGTACCACATACTCTCTAGAGGATGCAATAACACCAGCACGTCGAAGGAATGTGCGTACTGAAGACAATATCGCCGCTGTAAACGAAAGTGTGGAAGAAGATCCAAATTTATCGATTCGTCGTCGGTCGCAGGAATTGGGGCTCTGTCCGTCCACTACGTGGAAAATTTTGCGCAAAGATCTCGGCCTACACCCGTATAAGATCCAGCTGGTGCAGGAATTGAAGCCACGTGACCATTATATGCGTCGTTCTTTCGCCGATTGGGCTCTAGAGCAGTTGGCAACTGACCCGTTGTTTTATCGCAAAAATGTGTTCAGCGATGAGGCGCATTTTTGGCTTAACGGGTTTGTTAATAAGCAAAATTGCCGCATATGGAGTGAGACCAATCCACAACAGACCCTACAGACTTCATTACATCCAGAAAAATGCACCGTATGGTGCGGTTTTCACGCTGGTGGCATCATCGGACCTTATTTCTTCAAAAATGAGGCCGGAGCTCGCGTTATGGTCAATGGAGATCGTTACCGCACCATGATCAATGATTTTTTGTTTGAAAATATGGATGACATTGATCCGGAGGATATGTGGTTTCAACAGGATGGCGCTACGTGCCATACGGCGAACGCAACCATCGACTTATTGAAATCAAAATTTGGCGATAAGTTGATTTCGAGAAATGGACCTGTCAATTGGCCTCCAAGGTCGTGCGATTTGACACCTCTCGATTATTTCCTGTGGGGCTACGTGAAGTCACTGGTTTATGCTGATAAACCAGCAACAATTGACGCCTTGGAGGCCAGCATTGTTCGTGTTATTCGTGACATACGGCCAGCAGTGCTCGAAAAAGTGGCCCAAAATTGGACGTCCAGAATGCACTTCGTCAAGAACAGCCGCGGTGCCCATATGCCCGAAATCATTTTCAAATGTTAATGTCACGTATTGATCTTTCGAATAAAAAAAAATTTTGATAACAATTTAATTTTTTGTGTTATTTTTTACAATTTCAAGTTCTATCGGGCTTAAAAAAACACCCTTTAGTTATTTTTAATTTTATCTCAGATATTACAAAAAATAGAAAGAAAAACACAAAGTAGTCTGCCGAAGTGAAAACCCAAAACTATAAACAAACAGTTGTCATTTCAATTAATGTATCAATTAAAGTCAGGGTAGACAGTGCAATTTCGACATTTTGAGTTTTAATGTTACTAAATTATTAAAACTTACTGTTATCCTCTAGTTCGTTAGATTACCTATATATCAATAACATACTTTCACTTGCATTGACAACATCACAAACTTGTAGTTATGGATCTTTACACCAAACTATCAACGTGCATGGAGGAGCTCTGCTCTACCTTTGAAGCTCGGATCGTCCAGTACGAGGTTGACCTGAAGAATACGGCAGGCCCTGATGCAACTCAAAAGAAATATATCGAGTCTATCACGTGACTTAGCAGGTGCACGTGAATAGACTATACACATAACATCGTGTCCCAAAGTAATGGACGCATTTTGTAACTTTAAAAATCTTTATGACTATGTGGTTTTCTTTGGTAGGTATTTCTATTATGATATTTTATGTAAGTACATAAGTTCTATATCTGACCTTGTTTTTAGATAAAAAGGTATCACTCTGTTTGTTTGTTTTACCAGGCTATTGCCGCACTTAACCTCTTGATTGGGCCGTTGTACGTGAGTTTGTCATCTTCTTGCTCCAGCCAACCTAGTTTGACCCAGAAGCTCAGCAGCCTTTTCAGGTTGCTACATGCTTCCGGGAGTGATGCCGATTGGAGGATATCCGCGTTGGTTTGCCACACTTCTACATTCTGTGAGAACGTGCTGCGGCGTTTCTTCTGCCTCCATGCATCCCTGCACAGAGGGCTGTCTGTTGCGCTTATAGTGAATAGGTGCTGGTTCAGGAGACAATGTCCTGTCAGGATACCTGCGACCTTCCTCAGATCGTCCCTTTTTAGCCTAATCAGGTTACGGGCAAGCCTTTCTAGGTGCTACCGGAACTGCACTTTTTGTTTGCCTGAATCCTTAAATGTTTTTCCATATTGTTTTGTGTTTTCCTTCAGTATCGGCGCGCGGCCATGTTTCTATTTGGGTTTGGGGCAAAGGTAGTAGTGGTATTTTGTGAGATAGAACAAAAAATAATATAAATTGGAGTGAGAGAAACGGATGAAGCGAAGCAATATTCATCAAACAATAATCATCACACGTAGAATCTTCATAGAATTTCTCCTACGAATCTTAAAAAAGACATACTATACAGGTTTCATTCGTGAACTACTTAAGCCATTAATAACCACTAAAGGCTGTAAAACAATTATGTGACTGTATTTAGTTTTATCCTGTTTTTAAATGAATAAGGTTTAAAAAAGTTTAGTTTAATAATCATATTGTATCACACATATAAATTCATATTGTCTATGTTCTACAGCGTTTTCCTTAGAACGTTTTTATGCCGTTTTGTTGCTATCAAGGTTAAACTCATTTAAAAAAATATTCTGACAAATCATCCTGATCTCCGAACCTTTCTCTAATTAGGCCGAGGTCGGCTTTCAGTCTACTACAACATGGCAAAAGTTCAATTTCTTAGGTGTGTTGGGGTCTCAATTTGTTAATAATGGTTACCCATCCATAATCCGACCTGATTAGGAGTGCTTAACTTTATAGTGCTACTTCGATAACAATTAGCCGGGAACTCCTTTTCTAGTCATTTAAAGACGTACATCCATAATAAACAAGAAAATACAAACTTAAAATGACGCAATATAATTGTAATAACGCATCATAGTGTCATTTACATTCGAAATGAAAATATGGGTATAGTGGTTACAACTAAACATTTTGAAATCTTTAATCTATTCCATACTTTGATTCCATTTAAAAAAAAATCATCATTAGTTTTGATTCAAATGAAGCATTGTATTATGCAAGACCGAGTGATTTTGCAAAATTAGTTACTGCATATATTTTAGTTCTTTCGCAAGAAAATTCTAACCAAATCGATAGTAACCCAAAAAATTACCTATATTGTTAGTAGTGTGACACTTACAATTATGATGTCATATTAAGTTCGCTCATCTGTTTTATCAAGCAGCAATATGTTTGCGCAACATAATAATTGCGCAACATTTTGTATAAAACCACGAAACTCAAAGTACTAGACATAGTCTTGCGAAAGCTACGAAGAGAGAAACATCTTGTAATTTACACATTTTTTTATAATTAAAAAAAGTGTATCAGGAATTTAGACGTGGATCAACTATTTCTCTTTGAAGAAAAATTTTTAACTGAAGAAGTGGATCTCAGTTACAGCAGTTTTAAGTGTCCTGGAGTCCTGCTTACTTTATACGAAGAAATAGCAATTTATTGCTTAAAAAAATTGTAAGTATTAACTTTCATATTTTTTTTTATTATTTGCAATCAAAAAATAAATGTATTGTTCAGAACGAATTTATATGTTTACTGATAATTTATTTATGTAGCCGTGAAAAATGACTAAAGTGTTACATTTTCTCATTCCTATAGATATAATTGATTTAAGAAAAAGAGATACAAGAAACAGGAGAGAAGAAATTTGAATATCTGCCATCCTACACAGTCGACTGCACCAAAACTAGCTCCAAAGCTGTTACCTGATAACGCCAACTACTCGATGGGAGTAACATCTACTATATTGTCACTATAATATTTATTGTTTCAACTTTCACAAATTTTCCAACATGTTTTCCTTGGGTATACGAACGTGTTGTGTATGAACTTAAATAGATAAGGATACATATACAAGATAATAAGTAGTGTTATTAGTAGAAGCAGCTTTTCATATTATCATTTATAAGATGTTGTTTTTTGTTCATGACGAATCTGTACAGCCGACAGGGAAGACTTCTTCTCGAGTATTTGTGTATATTTCATGCTGAGCTTTCACACTTTAAGGGGCCGTCAATCTTTTGCAATCACTTCTACTGGTCGATGGGTTAGAGGTCTATCTTCGGGGTTATTAGAGATATTTATTAGTAAGGAGACATTCTTTTCTTCTTACTCTGCTCTATTTAACAAATATTTTACTTGTAAATGATTACATAACTTAAACTTATCGTTTGCTAATAAAATTGATTATGCTGAAGTTTAGGCGTCCATCTAGTCGAAAAGGATTAGAGATGGCTTTAGACGTGCGTGTTTGTAAAGTGTTTATTTATCAACAGGCAAATACTTTGGGTTGATCAAAACATGAACAATGTTCATGAGAGTGGAATCAGTGAGCTCTACGAGTATAGTAGATTAGTATCTCACGAGTAAACTGTGGGATATACTATTATCATAACTAATTGGGGTAGTTAGTGTAGGATGGTTGTCTTATTAAACAATATGAAGTGAATACATGCACTTGTGATGAAAGCCGTCCCTGTTGGAGGTAAGGTGAGTTGTGAGCCCAACACAACGTCAGTAGAGCGCTTCAATTTGAGGTAATGTTTTAAGACTAATATTATTTTTGATAACTGTACAGACTGAATCAACATTCTGTTTATCAATCTATTTAAATGAATTTATTTATTAATAAGCTTCATGTACTAATGATGATGATGATGATGACTTATAGCTATTGCTAATATAGATAATGTATTTAGTTGTATTGTGTTTTAGACCTAAGTAAAATAGCAGCCATGTTTTCTAAACGTGAATAAAGAATAGTTTACATTAAACTTCTAACTTTATAATGGTGAATTATTTATTACCAACTAACTCTTTTGGAAAACCCCTATTTTAGCAAATTTGTAGTGTACGTTGATGTACTTCACATTTTTGTGATACACATTTACACAACAATTTTGAGAACTAAGTCAAATCAGACTTGCAACATGATAACAGCATTTCAAATTGAATTTAAGTATGAATTAAAGAAAATAAGATCAATATGTTGTCTGTCGCAATTTGCGATAAGATGAATCTGCCCATATTTTATAATTTGTAAGTTTTTTTTAATGTTTTCCGCAACGCCGAACTGGAAAAATTCAATATTTTTTTTGAACCAGTAAAGTATTTTTCAAAATTGATAATGAAGGAATTTAAATAAAGAAGACATCAGTTTTAGGGTGGTAGATTAATAAGAACAAGTTTATTTATAAGTTTGAAATTAAAATCCCTACATAAAGAAAACAAAATATAGTGGCAATCATACTTTTACATTAAAATCGTATTATACCTATGCACAGTTTGCAAGTTTGATGCAAGTTCAGATGTCATAAATAAAATTGTTTCATAAATCTATTGAAATATCAACACGCGATGATTGATTTACAATATATTTAAATACTAAATGTATTATTTTTTTTAGAAGTATTATATTTATTAGTTAGAATTGGGTTCATTGCAAAGGTCTCGATTAAATTCTAAGAGAAAGGCCACAACCCCGGCAAATTGCCACATTGAAAACGAATGATTGAAACCCAGTTTACTAATAGCTATTTCCCTAAGTGCCTCGCCTTTGTCGGTGGAGAAGTCGTAAGACCTCTCTGTTTCTCAGTATCTGTTTTACCTCTTCATAGGCATGGATTCCTACTTTCTCCTTTACTAATAGTAAAAACAAATACATAGGAGCAACGCGTTAATTTATCATGCTGGGTATGGGCCTCTTTTTAAACGGAAATTCTAGTCTACAATACCACACTGTCCAGACTGTTATGTTTGACATTACATTTTTATTGGTCACAATACCAAAATAATTGAGATATTCTCTCAGTACGATAATTTAAACGGACACGTAAATTGGTTCAATAATGATTAATAATAACTTCGTGCATAACGTCTTGTATACAGGGATTTCTAAGTCGCTAGAACATTATTCCTAATTCAGGATTGATAGCTTGCAAAAGTACATCCAAAGCTTCTAAATTAGTAAATATTTTAGAAAATAGAATATTTTTTCTTTGTCGGATCATATTTTATGATAAAAGAACAATTCAAAGAACTATTTTAGATGCTGGTTTCGTATTATGTGTTTTCAATGTAGCAGAGTTAAGTAAGGCAGTAAAGAAACATCCGGTCTATGGCCCTGCATGGGGCACCGGTGTGGGTGGCGGCTCTGACAGCTCAGAATAAGGCGCGCCTCTGGCGCCCTCAGAGGGTATTGGCGGTCAGAGCCAAACGCGAATATCGCACCGTGTCCACCGAGGCGGCGTGCGCCTTGGCCGGAACACCCCCGTGGGATTTGGAGGTGAAAGTGCTCGCCGAAGTTTATCCACGAGCGGCTGAATTCCAGGTGGAGAAGGTTATCTTCCTCCGCCCGAAGAGTTACGCGAGTGACGTGAAGCCGCTCGTCGAGCCACCATGACTAGGTGGTCGTCCCAGTTGGAGGCTCCACGCGCTGGCTTTGCCACCGTGGAGGCGCTCCAGCCAGTCATCATTGAGTGGGCAGGGCGGCAGCACGGGACTTTTTCCTTCCAACTGACGCAGATGCTTTCCAGGCACGGTTGCTTCGGGAAGTACCTGCACTCGCTCGCTAGGAGGGAACTGGGTCCCGCCTGCCACCAATGGGACTGCAGTGAGGACTCGGCCCAGCACACGCTGGCAATTTGCCCCGCTTGGGCGTCGCAGCGTCGGGCCCTCACTGCAGTCATAGGAGGTGATCTCTCACTACCGGCCATCATTCGATCCATGGCCGGTAGCGATTGCAGTTTTACCGCGGTCGCATCTTTCTGCGAAGACGTAATTTCAAAGAAGGAGGCGGCGGAGAAGGCCCGGGAGGACGATGTTCACTTGAATGGTGGGGACGAGTTTTTTCTTCCATCCGCATTACAGGCCAACCGCGAGGAGTCGACGTACGCTCATGCCGTGCGTCGCCTAATTTCAGAGTTTTACCAGCAGACGGTGCCCGCTTCAGTGCGGGCAGGCGCTGGGAGGGGTCCGGTCATGTTAATAATAGCAGTTCCCGGACCCCTCCCTTCTCAGGCGCAGAGTTGGCACACCGTGTGGTTTAAGTCGGTTTGATTCCGACGACACACCGCCCCGCCGCAAACCCCGGCGGGGTGACGGACCGAGGGGGTTGCCACACGTAAAGAAAAAAAAAAGACAGTACAGGTCTCTGTTTAGGCCAGAGATGGTTGCACTTAATGACATAGCTGTCCGTGGCGCCAAAAGTTTGCTGCAGTGGTGGCCTTTCTTTTTAGAATATAACTGAGATCTTTGAAATGAATTCAAGACCCGGTTAGATTAGAATCCTTAGCAAAAACCATACTTTTAGTATTTAACTATATTGTATCATCATTGTATTTATCTTCGTGTGTTGATATTTCAACAGATTTATCAAACAATTTTATTTATGAAACCTGAACTTGCATCAAACTTGCACACTGTGCATAGGTATAATGCGGTTTTAATGTAAAAGTATGATTGCCACTATATTTTGTTTTCTTTATGTAGGGATTTTAATTTCAAATTTATAAATAAACTTGTTCATCATTGTCGTGGGAGAGCTACGCTTCGGCATGAATGGGTCGGCTCGACCGGAGTGATACCACGGCCTCACAGAAAATCGGTGTGAAATAGCGTTTGCGCTGTGTTTCACCGAGTGAGTGAGGATACCGGAGGCCCATACCCCAATCCCTCCCCCCATCCCCTTTCCCATCCCCAAAAGGTCGGCAACGCACTTGTGACGCCTTTGGTGTTGCGGGTATCCATGGGCGGCGGTAATCGCTTACCATCAGGTGATACGTCTGCTCGTTTGCCCACTATTCCATAAAAAAAAAAAAATCATATTAATCTACCACCTTAAAACTGATGACTTCTTTATTTAAATTCCTTCATTTTCAATTTTGAAAAATACTTTACGGGTTCAAAAAAAATAATGGATTTTTCCACTTCGGCGTAAACCGTTGCGGAAAACATTAAAAAAAACTTACAAATTATAAAATATGGGCAGATTCATCTTATCGTAAATTGCGACTGACAACATATTGATCTTATTTTCTTTAATTCATACTTAAATTCAATTTGAAATGCTGTTATCATGTTGCAAGTCTGATTTGACTTAGTTCTCAAAATTGTTGTGTAAATGTGTATCACAAAAATGTGAAGTACATCAACGTACACTACAAATTTGCTAAAATAGGGGTTTTCCAAAAGAGTTAGTTGGTAATAAATAATTCACCATTATAAAGTTAGAAGTTTAATGTAAACTATTCTTTATTCACGTTTAGAAAACATGGCTGCTATTTTACTTAGGTCTAAAACACAATACAACTAAATACATTATCTATATTAGCAATAGCTATAAGTCATCATCATCATCATCATTAGTACATGAAGCTTATTAATAAATAAATTCATTTAAATAGATTGATAAACATAATGTTGATTCAGTCTGTACAGTTATCAAAAATAATATTAGTCTTAAAACATTAGCTCAAAATGAAGCGCTCTACTGACGTTGTGTTGGGCTCACAACTCACCTTACCTCCAACAGGGACGGCTTTCATCACAAGTGCATGTATTCACTTCATATTGTTTAATAAGACAACCATCCTACACTAACTACACCAATTAGTTATGATAATAGTATATCCCACAGTTTACTCGTGTAATAAGAGAGAGCTCACTGATTCCACTCTCATGAACATTGTTCATGTTTTGATCAACCCAAAGTATTTGCCTGTTGATGAATAAACACTTTACGAACACGCACGTCTAAAGCCATCTCTAATCCTTTTCGACTAGATGGACGCCTAAACTTCAGCATAATCAATTTTATTAGCAAACGATAAGTTTAAGTTATGTAATCATTTACAAGTAAAATATTTGTTAAATAGAGCAGAGTAAGAAGAAAAGAATGTCTCCTTACTAATAAATATCTCTAATAACCCCGAAGATAGACCTCTAACCCATCGACCAGTAGAAGTGATTGCAAAAGATTGACGGCCCCTTAAAGTGTGAAAGCTCAGCATGAAATATACACAAATACTCGAGAAGAAGTCTTCCCTGTCGGCTGTACAGATTCGTCATGAACAAAAAACAACATCTTATAAATGATAATATGAAAAGCTGTTTCTACTAATAACACTACTTATTATCTTGTATATGTATCCTTATCTATTTAAGTTCATACACAACACGTCCGTATACCCAAGGAAAACATGTTAGAAAATTTGTGAAAGTTGAAACAATAAATATTATAGTGACAATATAGTAGATGTTACTCCCATCGAGTAGTTGGCGTTATCAGATAACAGCTTTGGAGCTAGTTTTGGTGCAGTCGACTGTGTAGGATGGCAGATATTCAGATTTCTTCTCTCCTGTTTCTTGTATCTCTTTTTCTTAAATCAATTATATCTGTAGGAATGAGAAAATGTAACACTTTAGTCATTTTTCACGGTTACATAAATAAATTATCAGTAAACATATAAATTCGTTCTGAACAATACATTTATTTTTTGATTGCAAATAATAAAAAAAAAATATGAAAGTTAATACTTACAATTTTTTTAAGCAATAAATTGCTATTTCTTCGTATAAACTAAGCAGGACTCCAGGACACTTAAAACTGCTATAACTGAGATCCACTTTTTCAGTTAAAAATTTTTCTTCAAAGAGAAATAGTTGATCCACGTCTAAATTCCTGATACACTTTTTTTAATTATAAAAAAATGTGTAAATTACAAGATGTTTCTCTCTTCGTACCTTTCGCAAGACTATGTCTAGTACTTTGAGTTTCGTGGTTTTATACAAAATGTTGCGCAATTATTATGTTGCGCAAACATATTGCTGCTTGATAAAACAGATGAGCGAACTTAATATGACATCATAATTGTAAGTGTCACACTACTACTAACAATATAGGTAATTTTTTGGGTTACTTTCGATTTGGTTAGAATTTTCATGCGAAAGAACTAAAATATTTGCAGTAACTAATTTTGCAAAATCATTCGGTCTTGCATAATACAATGCTTCATTTGAATCAAAACTAATGATGATTTTTTTTAAATGGAATCAAAGTATGGAATAGATTAAAGATTTCAAAATGTTTAGTTGTACCCACTATACCCATATTTTCATTTCGAATGTAAATGACACCATGATGCGTTTTTACAATTATATTGCGTCATTTTAAGTTTGTATTTTCTTGTTTATTATGGATGTACGTATTTAAACTACTAGAAAAGGAGTTACCGGCTAATTGTTATCGAAGTAGCACTCTATAAAGTTAAGCACTCCTAATCAGGTCAGTTTATGGATGGGTAACCATTATTAACAAATTGAGACCCCAACACACCTAATAAGTAGAACTTTTGTCATGTGGTAGTAGACTGAAAGCCGACACCGACGTTATTAGTGAAAGGTTCCTAGATCAGGATGATTTGTCAGAATATTTTTTTAACTGAGTTTAACCTTGATAGCAACAAAACGGCATAAAAACGTACTAAGGAAAACGCTGTAGAACATAGACAATATGAATTTATATGTGTGATACAATATGATTATTAAACTAAACTTTTTTAAACCTTATTCATTTAAAAACAGGATAAAACTAAATACAGTCACATAATTGTTTTACAGCCTTTAGTGGTTATTAATGGCTTAAGTAGTTCACGAATGAAACCTGTATAGTATGTCTTTTTTAAGATTCGTAGGAGAAATTCTATGAAGATTCTACGTGTGATGATTATTGTTTGATGAATATTGCTTCGCTTCATCCGTTTCTCTCACTCCAATTTATATTATTTTTTTTTCTATCTCACAAAATATGTTTAAGAA
This sequence comes from Spilarctia lutea, assembly GCA_916048165.1. Classification (NCBI taxonomy): domain Eukaryota; kingdom Metazoa; phylum Arthropoda; class Insecta; order Lepidoptera; family Erebidae; genus Spilarctia; species Spilarctia lutea. Next base: position 3,986,926 of record OU696480.1, read on the forward strand.
TTTATTATAAATGTGTACCTACATTTGTACGTAAGTATGTCTGTCAGTTTGCGTCTATACTGTGAGTGATTTGGGAACAGCAGAGGGATAACTAACAAATAAAACATAATAACTTTTTCAGCAGACTAAACCATCACACCTCTATCTAGGAATATATGAAGGTATTATGAATAAATAAAACGCCATTTGAGTTATACAAGTAAACTCCACATCTATGATATATGAAATTATATATTTGAAACTCATTTTTTTTATAGCAGTCGTATCGCCTGATGGTAAGCGATTACCACCGCCCATGGACTCCCGCATTACCAGAGGAGTTACAAGTGTGTTCCCGGCATTTTAGGAAGGAGTACGCTCTTTTCTTGAAGGTTTGAAGGTCGTATTGGTCCGGGAACACCACAGTCGACAGCTCATTCCACAGTTTTGCTGTGCGCGGCAGAAAGTTTCAGGAAAATTGCACAGTTGTGGACTGCCAACCATATAGATGATGAAGATGAACTTTAATTTTTTATTTTATCATCTTCCTAGCATTTATTACGCCCAATATTATTTGCGGTCGACTTTTTTCTAGTAACCTACTGGTTTAAACTGAATCAGTCAGTTTTACCACAGAGCGACTCGCGTTGGACATCCACAAACCTGACGGCGAACTAAGTTTGAAGTTTAAACTAGTTGTCAGCATATTTAAGGGTACTGATTGCCCAATAACTATAACCATTGAAATACATTACAATCGGGATGGCTTACGTGCTCTCCAACATGTGCATGAAGCACTGCTAACGTCCATACTATCAACGTTTTCATATTACTTCCTAATCATTTAATGCATGCAATGTCGCGCAATGTACAGGCAATTGTGCTCCAACATGCAAAGTGTTGCAATACTATTGATGCATCACACGATCAATAAATCAACACTTTACTGCTAAAATAGCAACGTTTTACTTTATTCCCTTAAGTGAGTAATGACTTCTATTGACTGACCTGTGTTCTCCTATTTATATCCTCAAAAGGGCAGAGAGTTATATCAAATGCCCATATTTTATATTTTGCTGATGACTACTTTGAGTCTTTATTTATTAATTGGGGGGTAAGCCTAATGCCAATGACTGGAAACTGATGAGAAAATTGGAAGTGTAATAAAAGAAAAGAGAAAAAGGAATTTTGCTCAGGTGTCTAGATTTGAGGCTATATAGATGTTGGGCAGTGTAATATCAAGCTCGAGGCGGTAATAATGTTCTCCACACTGTCATGTGCGATTCTTTCTTTCTTTCTTTCTTTCTTTATAAAAAGACAACTCCCACATTAGGAATAAACATCCTGTGTCGTGGGGGACTTTACAAACATACACGAAACGGACACAAAGAACATCCAGACTCGGGACAACAATTCGTGGATCACACAAAGTGTTGCAGGTACCGCGTGGGATTTGAACCCACGACACTTGGCGCAGTAGCAAGCGGCATGGCAACCGCTGACACCACTCGGCCAACCGTGCAGTCGATTCGAAGTCTTATTTCATAGAATGATTTAAATTTCTATTTTTCTTCCAATTTCATTTCCTTATGAACCTTATCCTGAGTATTAATAACATAATATAAAATAAATAGTGCGTCATGTTACTTATTTTTCTGACCTGATGCGATTCCTAACTACAACGTGTTGTTTTTCCAGTGACAGACTCATTGAAACGTATAAACTTAACTTGAATGCCGCACCGTCGAGTCATTTCAGTAATTCATCGTTATAAACTGACTGTTTATATTGTTTACAGTTATTGAAGATCACTGGTCTGCATCTAAAGGTTTACTCAGTTCGACGCCATGATAGCCAACTGCGAAAAACAATATTACTGGTGCAACTTGAAACATTTTTGGTAACAATATTGAATATAAATGACGCAACATTTTATGTGTAATCCAATAGAACTTTGACGCAATATAAAAATTAAACTATGTTGTTATATTCGTATGAGTCTAAATTCATACAAATAAAAAGATATGGTAATCTAGCCGGCGGTGTAAGCAGGCCAATTAAAGATGTGTGAGTTAAGTTTTTGTTTTTATTACTATTCAATTCTATTCTATTCCTTTCATTCCAGGTCCATCATGGCTTACTGCTAGTACTTTCATGCTTCATACTTTATCTTTCTCTCATAGTGCCTTTCAATCTTTCCAGGTGGGAATCCTGCTATTCTATATTTTACTTATATATATTTATTTGTTTTGTCATGCGGGGGGTAATGACTATAACACGATATTTATTTTTACTATTTTGTCCTTACTTGCTATGTTAAGTTTAAACATATTTTACAAATATTAAATTAATCGTAGATATTTAACACGACATTATTGTGCAATTTACTATCTACTTTGTTACTAGATAATGTTATGATTAACTGTGATAATTTTACATTGTTATTATATCATAATCCTAATTATCCTTATTTTTCCTTTTTACTATTTTTACAATATACACACAATGCTCTATAAACATATTTCTTTTTCACTCTTCATTATATTGCTTAAATGTGATAATATAATTTTCGTGTCAATTTTCTGTTCAGTGTCATATCTTTGCCTATCATATATTGGGCATTCGGTTATAAGGTGGGGAACCGTTTCCGCGACGTCTGGGTCACAAATGCAGGATGGGTTTTCCTTACACTTGAATCTCGTCAAGTATTCGGAGAACCCACCATGCCCCGTAAACAGTTGTGTAGTCACTCCAGCTAGCTCTAGTTTACGAATGACACCATATGCAGCGAGCGCACAGGAGATAAAGAGCCTGGTGACGGAGGCGGTCTCGCCCTCTCTGTACCTCCTGTTCCACTCGACAAGCGAGGCCTGTCAAAGACCTCGCTTCACGAACGAAACAGGGCACAGACCATAGTCCAATATCTTCAAGCGTAGAGCCGCTTCCTTAGCGAGCTGGTCTGCTCGCTCGTTGCCACTCAACTATGCGTGGGCCTTGACCCAGAATAAGGATATTTCTTTACCCTGGATCATGCTTTGCCGAATGGCTTCTCTGGCCTCCACTGCAAGGGGATGGAGGGCATGGCGATTGGTGACCGTTTGGAGTGCGGCTCTACTATCGCTGAAGATACCGAACGTGGTTGCGCCTCGCCTGAGAAGCTCACTGGTCGCTTTACACAGGGCCAGAAGCAGAATGGTGCAATAGGGCGACAGAGCAAGCTTGAGGGCCCTGATTTCAGCTTCGTTATTCCATATGGATATCGCGACACCGACCCGACCCTCAATTTTGCTCCTGTCCGTGAATATGCGCACCTCGATGTTGTCGGTGCGCTGTAGTTAACCTTTACTAGAAAAAAAACTTGAGAGGTGTCAAGGGACACCCGGATGGAACGAAGTTCGAAATAGAAAGACGAAACGAAAATATCAGTGTGTGTCGTCGTCGTGTCTGTCTGGCGTCCACACTATGCTACACATACTCTCAGAATAGAACGCATTTAGAAAAGGTTTTTGAGTCACTTAGCTTATTCCACTGGCATCGCAAAGAGGACGCGAAGTTACACTAAACGATTACAAACATTTAAGATAATATCGCTCGAAACACGAAGAGACTCACTGGATCTGATTTTTCTGTATAAAATAGTAAATAGTTTCGTCGACTGCCCTCAATTATTGTCAGGTATACAATTTAATGTCCCTCGTAGATGCCCCCGAAAGCCGGTCAATCTACTGTACCCACCGTCACGTAAAACAGTCCTCGGTTTCAACTCTCCAATACCAAGACTAAGTAGACTTTATAATAAGTTCGATAAACAAGTCGACATGCTTGGCACCAGCCTTTATAAATTTAAAAGACAAGTTCATAGCAAAAATAACTGCAGTTAGTATCAAGTTCATTTAAACTGTATTAATTATATTGGTTTTATACACTGTGGGCCAATTAAATTAAGCCACAATTAAATAAATGAATATTTGTCTTTGTCTTCCTTTTACGGCATGTTTATTTTTAAATTTAATTTCTGTAAACTGATTACCAATTTCAACGAAATTTGTTTGTACTAGAATCCGAATGTTTTTTATGAAAGTTGTGTTTGCCGATTTATGTTGTACACCTAGGTATATTTTATGTATTGTACATGTGTAATTCTTAAGAAATGTGTAACAACTGTAGACAAACCTATGAATAAATAAATAAATAGTCGCAAGCTAAAAAAAAAAAAAAACACATTTAAAAAAATATTTTGATAAATCATCCTGGTCTAGGAACCTTTCACTAATTACGTCGGTGTCGGCTTTCAGTCTACTACCAAGTAGCAAAAGTTCTACTTATTAGGTGTGTTGGGGTCTCAATGTGTTAATAATGGTTACCCATCCATAAACTGACCTGATTAGGAGTACTTAACTTTATAGAGTGCTACTTCAATAACAATTAGCCGGGAACTCCTTTTCTAGTAGTTTAAATACGTATATCCATAATAAACAAGAAAGTACAAACTTAAAATGACGCAATATAATTGTAAAAACGCATCATGGTGTCATTTACATTCGAAATGGAAATATGGGTATAGTGGTTACAACTAAACATTTTGAAATCTTTAATCTATTCCATACTTTGATTCCATTCTTAAATAATAATCATAAGTTTTGATTCAAATAAAGCATTGTATTATGCAAGATTGCGATATGCAATGATTTTGCAAAATTAGTTCCTGCAAATATTATAGTTCTTTCTCATGAAAATTCTAACCAAATCGAAAGTAACCCAAAAAATTACCTATATTGTAAGTAGTGTGACACTTACAATTGTGATGTCATATTATGTTCGCTCATCTGTTTTATCAAGCAGCAATATGTTTGCGCAACATAATAATTGCGCAACATTTTGTATAAAACCACGAAACTCAAAGTACTAGGCATAGTCTTGCGAAAGGTACGAAGAGAGAAACATCTTGTAATTTACACATTTATTTATAATTTAAAAAAAAAGTGCATCAGGAATTTAGACGTGGATCAACTATTTCTCTTTGAAGAAAAATTTTAACTGAAGAAGTGGATCTCAGTTATAGCAATTTTAAGTGTCCTGGAGTCCTGCTTAGTTTATACGAAGAAATAGCAATTTATTGCTTAAAAAATTGTAAGTATTAACTTTCATAATTTTTTTTTATTATGTACAATCAAAAAATAAATGTATTGTTCAGAACGAATTTATATGTTTACTGATAATTTATTTATGTAACCGTGAAAAATGACTAAAGTGTTACATTTTCTCATTCCTACAGATATAATTGATTTAAGAAAAAGAGATACAAGAAACAGGAGAGAAGAAATCTGAATATCTGCCATCCTACACAGTCGACGGCACCAAAACTAGCTCCAAAGCTGTTACCTGATAACGCCAACTACTCGATGGGAGTAACATCTACTATATTGTCACTATAATATTTATTGTTTCAACTTTCACAAATTTTCCAACATGTTTTCCTTGGGTATACGAACGTGTTGTGTATGAACTTAAATAGATAAGGATACATATACAAGATAATAAGTAGTGTTATTAGTAGAAGCAGCTTTTCATATTATCATTTATAAGATGTTGTTTTTTGTTCATGACGAATCTGTACAGCCGACAGGGAAGACTTCTTCTCGAGTATTTGTGTATATTTCATGCTGAGCTTTCACACTTTAAGGGGCCGTCAATCTTTTGCAATCACTTCTACTGGTCGATGGGTTAGAGGTCTATCTTCGGGGTTATTAGAGATATTTATTAGTAAGGAGACATTCTTTTCTTCTTACTCTGCTCTATTTAACAAATATTTTACTTGTAAATGATTACATAACTTAAACTTACCGTTTGCTAATAAAATTGATTATGCTGAAGTTTAGGCGTCCATCTAGTCGAAAAGGATTAGAGATGGCTTTAGACGTGCGTGTTCGTAAAGTGTTTATTTATCAACAGGCAAATACTTTGGGTTGATCAAAACATGAACAATGTTCATGAGAGTGGAATCAGTGAGCTCTCTCTTATTACACGAGTAAACTGTGGGATATACTATTATCATAACTAATTGGTGTAGTTAGTGTAGGATGGTTGTCTTATTAAACAATATGAAGTGAATACATGCACTTGTGATGAAAGCCGTCCCTGTTGGAGGTAAGGTGAGTTGTGAGCCCAACACAACGTCAGTAGAGCGCTTCATTTTGAGCTAATGTTTTAAGACTAATATTATTTTTGATAACTGTACAGACTGAATCAACATTCTGTTTATCAATCTATTTAAATGAATTTATTTATTAATAAGCTTCATGTACTAATGATGATGATGATGATGACTTATAGCTATTGCTAATATAGATAATGTATTTAGTTGTATTGTGTTTTAGACCTAAGTAAAATAGCAGCCATGTTTTCTAAACGTGAATAAAGAATAGTTTACATTAAACTTCTAACTTTATAATGGTGAATTATTTATTACCAACTAACTCTTTTGGAAAACCCCTATTTTAGCAAATTTGTAGTGTACGTTGATGTACTTCACATTTTTGTGATACACATTTACACAACAATTTTGAGAACTAAGTCAAATCAGACTTGCAACATGATAACAGCATTTCAAATTGAATTTAAGTATGAATTAAAGAAAATAAGATCAATATGTTGTCAGTCGCAATTTACGATAAGATGAATCTGCCCATATTTTATAATTTGTAAGTTTTTTTTAATGTTTTCCGCAACGGTTTACGCCGAAGTGGAAAAATCCATTATTTTTTTTGAACCCGTAAAGTATTTTTCAAAATTGAAAATGAAGGAATTTAAATAAAGAAGTCATCAGTTTTAAGGTGGTAGATTAATATGTTTTTTTTTTTTATGGAATAGTGGGCAAACGAGCAGACGTATCACCTGATGGTAAGCGATTACCGCCGCCCATGGATACCCGCAACACCAAAGGCGTCACAAGTGCGTTGCCGACCTTTTGGGGATGGGAAAGGGGATGGGGGGAGGGATTGGGGTATGGACCTCCGGTATCCTCACTCACTCGGTGAAACACAGCGCAAACGCTATTTCACACCGATTTTCTGTGAGGCCGTGGTATCACTCCGGTCGAGCCGACCCATTCATGCCGAAGCGTAGCTCTCCCACGACAATGATGAACAAGTTTATTTATAAATTTGAAATTAAAATCCCTACATAAAGAAAACAAAATATAGTGGCAATCATACTTTTACATTAAAACCGCATTATACCTATGCACAGTGTGCAAGTTTGATGCAAGTTCAGGTTTCATAAATAAAATTGTTTGATAAATCTGTTGAAATATCAACACACGAAGATAAATACAATGATGATACAATATAGTTAAATACTAAAAGTATGGTTTTTGCTAAGGATTCTAATCTAACCGGGTCTTGAATTCATTTCAAAGATCTCAGTTATATTCTAAAAAGAAAGGCCACCACTGCAGCAAACTTTTGGCGCCACGGACAGCTATGTCATTAAGTGCAACCATCTCTGGCCTAAACAGAGACCTGTACTGTCTTTTTTTTTTCTTTACGTGTGGCAACCCCCTCGGTCCGTCACCCCGCCGGGGTTTGCGGCGGGGCGGTGTGTCGTCGGAATCAAACCGACTTAAACCACACGGTGTGCCAACTCTGCGCCTGAGAAGGGAGGGGTCCGGGAACTGCTATTATTAACATGACCGGACCCCTCCCAGCGCCTGCCCGCACTAAAGCGGGCACCGTCTGCTGGTAAAACTCTGAAATTAGGCGACGCACGACATGAGCGTACGTCGACTCCTCGCGGTTGGCCTGTAATGCGGATGGAAGAAAAAACTCGTCCCCACCATTCGAGTGAACATCGTCCTCCCGGGCCTTCTCCGCCGCCTCCTTCTTTGAAATTACGTCTTCGCAGAAAGATGCGACCGCGGTAAAACTGCAATCGCTACCGGCCATGGATCGAATGATGGCCGGTAGTGAGAGATCACCTCCTATGACTGCAGTGAGGGCCCGACGCTGCGACGCCCAAGCGGGGCAAATTGCCAGCGTGTGCTGGGCCGAGTCCTCACTGCAGTCCCATTGGTGGCAGGCGGGACCCAGTTCCCTCCTAGCGAGCGAGTGCAGGTACTTCCCGAAGCAACCGTGCCTGGAAAGCATCTGCGTCAGTTGGAAGGAAAAAGTCCCGTGCTGCCGCCCTGCCCACTCAATGATGACTGGCTGGAGCGCCTCCACGGTGGCAAAGCCAGCGCGTGGAGCCTCCAACTGGGACGACCACCTAGTCATGGTGGCTCGACGAGCGGCTTCACGTCACTCGCGTAACTCTTCGGGCGGAGGAAGATAACCTTCTCCACCTGGAATTCAGCCGCTCGTGGATAAACTTCGGCGAGCACTTTCACCTCCAAATCCCACCTCCAAATTCCGGCCAAGGCGCACGCCGCTTCGGTGGACACGGTGCGATATTCGCGTTTGGCTCTGACCGCCAATACCCTCTGAGGGCGCCAGAGGCGCGCCTTATTCTGGGCTGTCAGAGCCGCCACCCACACCGGTGCCCCATGCAGGGCCATAGACCGGATGTTTCTTTACTGCCTTACTTAACTCTGCTACATTGAAAACACATAATACGAAACCAGCATCTAAAATAGTTCTTTGAATTGTTCTTTTATCATAAAATATGATCCGACAAAGAAAAAATATTCTATTTTCTAAAATATTTACTAATTTAGAAGCTTTGGATGTACTTTTGCAAGCTATCAATCCTGAATTAGGAATAATGTTCTAGCGACTTAGAAATCCCTGTATACAAGACATAACGTCTTCGTCACGAAGTTATTATTAATCATTATTGAACCAATTTACGTGTCCGTTTAAATTATCGTACTGAGAGAATATCTCAATTATTTTGGTATTGTGACCAATAAAATGTAATGTCAAACATAACAGTCTGGACAGTGTGGTATTGTAGACTCGAATTTCCGTTTAAAAAGAGGCCCATACCCAGCATGATAAATTAACGCGTTGCTCTTATGTATTTGTTTTTACTATTAGTAAAGGAGAAAGTAGGAATCCATGCCTATGAAGAGGTAAAACAGATACTGAGAAACAGAGAGGTCTTACGACTTCTCCACCGACAAAGGCGAGGCTCTTAGGGAAATAGCTATTAGTAAACTGGGTTTCAATCATTCGTTTTCAATGTGGCAGTTTGCCGGGGTTGTGGCCTTTCTCTTAGAATTTAATCGAGACCTTTGCAATGAACCCAATTCTATGCTATGAATTCTCATCTGACCGGGTTGGTCAGATGAGAATTCATAGCAAAAAATAATACATTTAGTATTTACATATATTGTACATCAATCATCGCGTGTTGATATTTCTATAGATTTATGAAACAATTTTATTTATGAAACCTGAACTTGCATCAAACTTGCACACTGTGCATAGGTATAATACGATTTTAATGTAAACGTATGATTGCCACTATATTTTGTTTTCTTTATGTAGGGATTTAAATTTTAAATTTATAAATAAACTTGTTCGTCAAACAAAATAATAAAAGATTAATAAATCTACCTCCATAAAACTGATGACTTCTTTATTTAAATTCCTTCATTTTCAATTTTGAAAAATACTTTACTGGTTCAAAAAAATAATGGATTTTTCCACTTCGGCGTAAACCGTTGCGGAAAACATTAAAAAAAACTTACAAATTATAAAATATGGGCAGATTCATCTTATCGCAAATTGCGACTGACAACATATTGATCTTATTTTCTTTAATTCATACTTAAATTCAATTTGAAATGCTGTTATCATGTTGCAAGTCTGATTTGACTTAGTTCTCAAAATTGTTGTGTAAATGTGTATCACAAAAATGTGAAGTACATCAACGTACACTACAAATTTGTTAAAATAGGGGTTTTCCAAAAGAGTTAGTTGGTAATAAATAATTCACCATTATAAAGTTAGAAGTTTAATGTAAACTATTCTTTATTCACGTTTAGAAAACATGGCTGCTATTTTACTTAGGTCTAAAACACAATACAACTAATACATTATCTATATTAGCAATAGCTTTAAGTCATCATCATCATCATCATTAGTACATAAAGCTTATTAATAAATAAATTCATTTAAATAGATTGATAAACAGAATGTTGACTCAGTCTGTACAGTTATCAAAAATAATATTAGTCTTAAAACATAAGCTCAAATTGAAGCGCTCTACTGACGTTGTGTTGGGCTCACAACTCACCTTACCTCCAACAGGGACGGCTTTCATCACAAGTACATGTATTCACTTCATATTGTTAAATAATACAACCATCCTACACTAACTACACCAATTAGTTATGATAATAGTATATCCCACAGTTTACTCGTGAGATACTACTCTACTATACTAGTAGAGCTCACTGATTCCACTCTCATGAACATTGTTCATGTTTTGATCAACCCAAAGTATTTGCCTGTTGATAAATAAACACTTTACGAACACGTACGTCTAAAGCCATCTCTAATCCTTTTCGACTAGATGGACGCCTAATCTTCAGCATAATCAAATTTATTAGTAAACGATAAGTATAAGTTATGTGATCATTTACAAGTAAAATATTTGTTAAATAGAGCAGAGTAAGAAGGAAAGAATGTCTTCTTACGAATAAATATCTCTAATAACCCCGAAGATAGACCTCTAACCCATCGACCAGTAGAAGTGATTGCAAAAGATTGACGGCCCCATAAAGTGTGAAAGCTCAGCATGAAATATACACAAATACTCGAGAAGAAGTCTTCCCTGTCGGCTGTACAGATTCGTCATGAACAAAAAACAACATCTTATAAATGATAATATGAAAAGCTGTTTCTACTAATAACACTACTTATTATCTTGTATATGTATCCTTATCGATTTAAGTTCATACACAACACGTTCGTATACCCAAGGAAAACATGTTGGAAAATTTGTGAAAGTTGAAACAATAAATATTATAGTGACAATATAGTAGATGTTACTCCCATCGAGTAGTTGGCGTTATCAGGTAACAGCTTTGGAGCTAGTTTTGGTGCAGTCAACTGTGTAGGATGGCAGATATTCAGATTTCTTCTCTCCTGTTTCTTGTATCTCTTTTTCTTAAATCAATTATATCTGTAGGAATGAGAAAATGTAACACTTTAGTCATTTTTCACGGTTACATAAATAAATTATCAGTAAACATATAAATTCGTTCTGAACAATACATTTATTTTTTGATTGCAAATAATAAAAAAATAAATATGAAAGTTAATACTTACAATTTTTTTTAGCAATAAATTGCTATTTCTTCGTATAAACTAAGCAGGACTCCAGGACACTTAAAACTGCTATAACTGAGATCCACTTCTTCAGTTAAAATTTTTCTTCAAAGAGAAATAGTTGATCCACGTCTAAATTCCTGATACACTTTTTTTATTATAAAAAAATGTGTAAATTACAAGATGTTTCTCTCTTCGTACCTTTCGCAAGACTATGTCTAGTACTTTGAGGTGGTCGTGGTTTTATACAAAATGTTGCGCAATTATTATGTTGCGCAAACATATTGCTGCTTGATAAAAAAGATGAGCGAACTTAATATGACATCATAATTGTAAGTGTCACACTACTAACAATATAGGTATTTTTTTGGGTTACTATCGATTTGGTTAGAATTTTCATGCGAAAGAACTAAAATATTTGCAGTAACTAATTTTGCAAAATCATTCGGTCTTGCATAATACAATGCTTCATTTGAATCAAAACTGATGATGAATTTTTTTTAAATGGAATCAAAGTTTGGAATAGATTAAAGATTTCTTAAATGTTTAGTTGTAACCACTATACCTATATTTTCATTTCGAATGTAAATGACACTATGATGCGTTATTACAATTATATTGCGTCATTTTAAGTTTGTATTTTCTTGTTTATTATGGATGTACGTCTTTAAATGACTAGAAAAGGAGTTTCTGGCTAATTGTTATCGAAGTAGCACTCTATAAAGTTAAGCACTCCTAATCAGGTCGGATTATGGATGGGTAACCATTATTAACAAATTGAGACCCCAACACACCTAAGAAGTTGAACTTTTGCCATGTTGTAGTAGACTGAAAGCCGACCTCGGCCTAATTAGGGAAGGGTTCGGAGATCAGGATGATTTGTCAGAATATTTTTTTAAATGAGTTTAACCTTGATAGCAACAAAACGGCATAAAAACGTACTAAGGAAAACGCTGTAGAACATAGACAATATGAATTTATATGTGTGATACAATATGATTCTTAAACTAAACTTTTTTAAACCTTATTCATTTAAAAACAGGATAAAACTAAATACAGTCGCATAATTGTTTTACAGCCTTTAGTGGTTATTAATGGCTTAAGTAGTTCACGAATGAAACCTGTATAGTATGTCTTTTTTAAGATTCGTAGGAGAAATTCTATGAAGATTCTACGTGTGATGATTATTGTTTGATGAATATTGCTTCGCTTCATCCGTTTCTCTCACTCCAATTTATATAATTTTTTTTTTCTATCTCACAAAATACGTTTAAGAATTTATTATAAATGTGTACCTACATTTGTACGTAAGTATGTCTGTCAGTTTGCGTCTATACTGTGAGTGATTTGGGAACAGCAAAGGGATAACTAACAAATAAAACATAATAACTTTTTCAGCAGACTGAACCATCACACCTCTATCTAGGAATATATGAAGGTATTATGAATAAATAAAACGCCATTTGAGTTATACAAGTAAACTCCACATCTATAATATATGAAATTATATATTTGAAACTCATTTTTTTTATAGCAGTCGTATCGCCTGATGGTAAGCGATTACCGCCGCCCATGGACACCCGCATTACCAGAGGAGTTACAAGTGCGTTACCGGCCTTTTAGGAAGGAGTACGCTCTTTTCTTGAAGGTTTGAAGGTCGTATTGGTCCGGGAACACCGCAGGCGACAGCTCATTCCACAGTTTTGCTGTGCGCGGCAGAAAGTTTCGGGAAAATTGCACAGTTGTGGACTGCCAACCATATAGATGATGAAGATGAACTTTAATTTTTTATTTTATCATCTTCCTAGCATTTATTACGCCCAATATTATTTGGGGTCGACTTTTTTCTAGTAACCTACTGGTTTAAACTGAATCAGTCAGTTTTACCACGGAGCGACTCGCGTTGGACATCCACAAACCTGACGGCGAACTAAGTTTGAAGTTTAAACTAGTTGTCAGCATATTTAAGGGTACTGATTGCCCAATAACTATAACCATTGAAATACATTACAATCGGGATGGCTTACGTGCTCTCCAACATGTGCATGAAGCACTGCTAACGTCCATACTATCAACGTTTTCATATTACTTCCTAATCATTTAATGCATGCAATGTCGCGCAATGTACAGGCAATTGTGCTCCAACATACAAAGTGTTGCAATACCATTGAAGCATCACTCGATCAATAAATCAACACTTTACTGCTAAAATACCAACGTTTTACTTTATTCCCTTAAGTGAGTAATGACTTCTATTGACTGACCTGTGTTCTCCTATTTATATCCTCAAAAGGGCAGAGAGTTATATCAAATGCCCATATTTTATATTTTGCTGATGACTACTTTGAGTCTTTATTTATTAATTGGGGGGTAAGCCTAATGCCAATGACTGGCAACTTATGAGAAAATTGGAAGTGTAATAAAAGAAAAGAGAAAAAGGAATTTTGCTCAGGTGTCTAGATTTGAGGCTATATAGATGTTGGGCAGTGTAATATCAAGCTCGAGGCGGTAATAATGTTCTCCACACTGTCATGTGCGATTCGAAGTCTTATTTCATAGAATGATTTAAATTTCTATTTTTCCTCCAATTTCATTTCCTTATGAATCTTATCCAGAATATTAATAACATAATATAAAATAAATAGTGCGTCATGTAATTTTTTTTTCTGAACTGAAGCGATTCCTAACTACAAGGTGTTGTTTTTCCAGTGACAGACTCATTGCAACGTAAAAACTTAACATGAATGCCGCACCGTCGAGTCATTTTAGTAATTCATCGTTATAAACTCACTGTTTATATTATGTACAGTAATAGAAGATCACCGGTCTGCATCTAAAGGTTTACTCAGTTTGACGCCATGATAGCAAACTGCATGAAACAGTATTACTGATGCAACTTGAAACATTTTTGCAATGACGCAACATTTTATGTGTAATCCAATAGAACTTTGACGCAATATAAAAATTAAACTATGTTGCTATATTTGTATGAGTCTGAATTCACACAAATAAAAAGATATGGTAATCTAGCCGGCGGTGTAAGCAGGCCAATAAAATATATACATTATCTGGATCTACAGTGTATTGAAGGTTTAGTGTGAGTTAAGTTTTTTTTTTATTACGAGTACTATTCTATTCTATTCCTTTAATTCCAGTTCTATCATGTGCTACTGCTAGTACTTTCATGATTCATACTTTATCTTTCTTTCATAGTGCCTTTCAATATTTCTAGGTGGTTTATTATTATTATTATTTATTTAACACGAAATTATTGTGCAATTTGCTATCTGCTTTTTACTAGATAATGTTATGATTAACTGTATAAATTTTACATTATTATTATATCATAATCCTAATTATCCTTATTTTTCTTTTTTACTATTTTTACAATATACACACAATACTCTATAAACATATTTATTTTTTCACTCTTTATTATATTTCTTAAATTTGATAATATAATTTTCGTGTAAATTTTCTGTTCAGTGTCATATCTTTGCCTATCATATATTGGGCATTCGGTTATAAGGTGGGGAACCGTTTCCGCGGTTATAAGGTGGGGAACCGTTTCCGCGACGTCCGGGTCACAAATGCAGGATGGGTTCTCCTTACACTTGAATCTCGTCAAGTATACGGAGAACCCACCATGCCCCGTAAACAGTTGTGTAGTTACTCCAGCTATCTCTAGTTTACGAATGACACTATATGCAGCAAGCGCATAGGGGAAAAAGAGCCTATTGACGGAGGCGGTCTCGCCCTCTCTGTACCTCCTGTTCCACTCGACAAGCGAGGCCTGTCGAAGACCTCGCTTCACGAACGAAACAGGGCACAGGCCATAGTCCGGTGCTTTCATCAAGCGTAGAGCCGCTTCCTTAGCGCGCTGGTCTGCTCGCTCGTTGCCACTCAACTCTGCGTGGGCCTTGACCCAGAATAAGGATATTTGCTTACCCTGGATCATGCTTTGCCGAATGGCTTCTCTGGCCTCCACTGCAAGGGAGTCATTGTCAAACTAGGTTTTTGTTTAATTGTGTGGTGTATAATCGTACTGGGCGTTAATCACACATATTACTTTTGGTTGAAAAGATAGGGTCCCTACATTAGATCATCAGAATTGAATATGTGAACTTGTGTCAAGTGCGTTTGTACTGTAGTGCGCAAATGAATAACGGGGTTCCCGGGGATTTCCTACTTATGTGACGGAACACTTTGTGGTTTTGATATCAAATAATTTCAGTTCCTGACATACTAAGATCTACCGTGGGAGAGCCACGCTTCGGCATCAATGGGCCGGCTCTACTGGAGTTATACCACGGCCTCACAGAAAACCGGTGTGAAATTGCGCTTGCGCTGTGTTTCACCGAGTGAGTGAAGTTACCGGAGTCCCATATCCCAACCTTATCCCCCTCCCCATTAAACAAAGGCCGGTTGTTACAAAAAATAAAGGGTTACTTAAATATAGTTTGGATGACAATAACAGAATATAGCAACCTGGAGACGACATAATTTAATTCAATTTGTGTAATGCATTGCATTATTTATGTACAAAGATGATTAAAAATTTATAAGAATTGATGATCAATGATTTCACTGGGGTCTTAGGCGGCCCTAAACGGTATATTAACATGGCACAATATATTTTATTATGCAATAAGATTAAACTACAAACGATCAATTATATTGCACAATATTACGAATCGTGCAGTATTTTGTTCTTCACATCGTATTTGCTTGTCTGTATTTAGACAACAATGTTTCATAGCCTGCTTTTTTATCACGGTCTGGATATTCGTTACATTCCACAGAGACGGTAATCCATACTAATATTATAAGCGCGAAAATAACTTTGTCTGTCTGTCTCGCTTTCACGTCTTAACCACTGAACCGATTTCAATGAAATTTAGTATGGAAATACTTTGATACGCGGGCGGAGCCGCGAACTAAAACTAGTTCTCTATACAATTGAATACATTCGACGATAAACTTTCTTTTTCCGCTATTTTTGCATCACTCGCATGTGTAGGTACTACGTGTAAACGATACATAGACTAAAAACATTGTGCTATATTGACCCTACACAATGCAATAAAAATTGAACTCGTTCAAACTTTTGTTCAATCATTGCACAATCTTCAATATTAGCCCTAAACGGTGAATAGTATTGCATAATATGTAAAATTGCGCAATGTAAATTATCGTCTAGTGAGTGTATATTTTTTGCAGATGACCTTAATTTTTATCTGTTGATAGCAGACCTCAAACGCTAAGACAGAAAGACAGACCCGGTAGTACAGTGAAGCAACATCAATAGGCTGAAGTTTAAAATTGAAAATAACATGCACAAAATTCAAAATATAACTCGATTCCTACATTACAAGAATACTCGCAGTACCAGTATTAATGTTCACCAGCTTATTTGTCCTCGAGATAACCGACCGGTAGTTATAGGTACGTGCGCCTGAGTGTGCGGAGCGACAACTTCATGACGCGTTGTGACGCGCGCCTGCCACGCCAGACAGTTACGAGTATGTGGGCACGCGCCGCCGCGCCTCCAAGCGTACCCGTGGCGCGAACGATTCAATTCGGTATGCCCTCTGTGTCACGCGCCATTAAACTTATCAATATTTCAATATATGTAGCATACATTTATAAGTATAACCTGTCGAACATCAAAGTTTAGGCCCAAAGATATATTATTATTTAGAAATATATTTTTAAAAATAAAAGTCAATTGATATTTTTGTTAATTCTGTACGAGTATAACTTTATTTATTCGATTTTATAATATACAGTAAAATGTACAAGTATTTATACAAAACCGCTAACTACGCTAATAACTTGACTGCTTTAACTTAGTACATTGGTTGTGGCACTTGTGAGGGGTGTGGAATTCTGATAAGAAAGGTGCATCAAGGTTACAGTTGTAATCGGCAATTTCCTATTCTATTTCCTATTTCCTTTTCCTATCTAACAAACAATATATTAACATATCCAGATTGTTATTGATACGAGTATATAGTACTATCATTATTTGTATTTCTTACACGATTAGCATATCAGTACAAATGATATATTTTTATTTGATAGAATAACTGCCTCATTGGTCTAGCGCTTGACGTATACAACTGTCAATCGAGAGGGTTCGGATCCCGGGTCGGGCAAAAAGTGTTATTGAGTTTTTCTGATTATGGAAATACTTATTAACAGCTCGGAGTTTGGAAGTGTTGGGGTCTGAACCCCCGTGCCTCAGAGAGCACGTAAAACAGTCAGTCCTGCACCTGATCTCTTCTAGGTCGTGTCGGTTAACCGTCCCATCGGATTATAAGAGAGAGGGAACAGAGAGTGCACCTGTGTTTGCGCACACACTTGTGCACTATAATATCTCCTGCGTAGTTGGCTGGTCTCCGTTAAGACTGACCGCCGTGGCCGTAATCGGCTAGGTGACCATCGTTTTATAGAATAGATAGAAATGAATATATTTTGAAAGTATTTTGACATTTCTATTAATCATCTTCATCATCTTAACCAAAAGACGGCTACTGTTGGACACATATATAATTTCATTATTATTCAGTGCCTTGTGATCGTAGTGTGTTACCTTATGATAGTGTCCTTTTATTTTTTTCATTTATTGGGATAGGTCTAAATAAATGAACTTTTGAAAAATAAGAGAACTTCCTAATTCGAACAATAATAACGTGTTGTAACTTTCTGAGATTAATGTGTTAATCCCAAACAAATGCCTTATCTTAGTAGCTCTATGAAATAGCTACTAACATTTAGAAAGTCCCAACTACTTTGGCGATTACCACCGCCCATGGACACCCGCAACACCAAAAGCATTACAAATGCGTTGTCGGCTTTTTAAGAAGGAGGACGCTGTTTGTTTTCCTGAAGGTTTGAAGGTCGAATGTCGAAACATTATGATCTATCCAAGTGAAACCGTCAAATTATGATATGGTATGCGACGCATCGCATCTTGCGCGCTTGTTGGTTGAATAGCAAACATCCGACGCCGCCATATTTGTATGTTAATTCGTTTGTTGCCGAATATAAAGTATTTTTGTAATTGTAAATTGATTTCATGTTGAAACTACCTCACAGCTTTAGAATTAGTTACATAAAATTGTTGTGGCAGTATAGTTCTAACCTAATAGTCCACGGTCCCACATATAAGGGATTTCAGCGATTAATAACAGGCTGAAAATTTATACATGTATAAACTTTCAGCCTGTTATTAATCACAGTGGGACCGTGGACTATAACCTGTACTGAAAGACCGACCAATCAGGGACAGTAGTTGTGCGACAGATTGTGATTTAACAATTTTACTTCGATACATTATAATCATTGGAGTTTCTTGTCCGTTCTTCTCTATAATAAATGATATTTTGTAACCGTGCAACTAGAATAACCATGTTACTTTACGTTAGTACCTGAAAAGTGTGGCTTAGTTAAAATATCCATTTGATTTTATTAAAATTAAAATTAAAGCCTGTTTTGTGTAGTAGTTGTATAATATTAATAATGCTAATTTTACACAACTTGCTAACCGTCTGATCTCAAACGCCTAGTTTGAGACCAGATGTCTATAAGCCAGTACTGTGGTTTCCGCGCTGCATGTAAATATATCTAAATTTTCAATACTGTAGATTAGTTACACTCTAACATAGAATGAACTCTTAAAATAAACCCTATAGTAATACCAAACCGTCTGGCCAGCGCTCGTGGTATAGTAGGTCAAAACCTTCTTTCCAAGGAGAGTCCAATATCCAGCAGTGGACTGTAAAATACTTTTGAGGTTGTGTGATAGACCAACTGACAGTCTCCTGATAGATAGTATCGATATTTTAAATGTAAGGACTGTTTACTTAAAGAATAGACTGTTTAACAGAACCAGATATTTTATTAACTATTAGGTAATAACAATTAGCTAGTTTTATTAAATTAAAACAGTATATTAGAGACATATTGCACTTTAATCCTTACATTTCTTTTTTTTTATTAAATTCGCTAAAAAAATATGTGTACTTAGTAAGACAATGTTATTACAAAAACTTCGTGGTTACAAAATAATTTCTACCTTAAACTAACTCAGGTTTTTGAGATCATGAATTACTTTTTAGTTTAGTCATAACTTAATAAATATTTTCTGTTTTCATGAGTCTTTGAACGAACATATTACAAAAAATCTAAATCACTGTACAGAAAAAACACACATTTTAGAAGGTTAGGAAGACAGGTTTAAAGACTAAACCTTTAAAATAAAAAAAAATATTTCAACGTTTAAAAATTATGGGTATTACAATGTAAAAAGGATAATTAATCTGTATGTTAAAAATTAAATAAAAAGATAATACAGAATCATGCATCCTGACATCTAACATCAAATTTATACACTGTTTACCGATACACAAAAATTTACCTACTTTTAGATAAATTAGCGTGAAAATAATTTGTGGTGTTTTCCTGCTTTTAATTGAGCGATTTATACAGAATAATTTATTGTATAGCAGATATTGTCTCCGAAGGCACATACATTTAATGTTTAAGTTTCGTACTCATTTGTTTTTATTTCATCATTTCATTTAGAAAAATGTACAAACCAGATGAACATTTCTGTTAATGGTTATGAAACCATGATCTAATTTTAAAGTCGTTAAAATATTTTACAACTAACTTTAACTTGTAACTTTCTTCTCTTCGTCGTCTTAACTTCTCTCATCATGAAAATGATGATATCTTCTTAACTGTTCCTGTTTTGCCAAGCATGACAGTGAAGTAGAAGACAGTTTGATATTTAATTTTTAGTTTTAATGTATCTGATTACTTATCGTAGTCTTCTTCAATTAATTGTTTATATCTAAAACAAATTAAAATGATTAAATACTACAATAACGTTATTTAACTTACTGTAGTAATATTTTTTTACTAAACAATCCTGGAACTGGTCATGTATTGAAAGACATAACATTAAATAAGCAAAATTATACATAAACTGTTACTCATTTCTATCAAATACAGTATCAATAATGCTATTTTAAGAAGATTGTAGGTTAAAGTAACTGATTAACACTTAAATAAAAAAATAGTAGCCGTATATTTTTTTTTATCTTATTTGGAATTGTTTAAACAATGTGACAAGAATTGTTCAATAATGGAAAGCTACGACCTATTGCGTCACTTGCAGAAATTAAAAAAACTACCTAACACTAGATTTTTTTCCAAACAAGATTTATATTATTTAAATTGCAAGAAAACAAGACGTATCATATTTTGCGAAGCGATTAGCTAATAGTTAACGGGCTGCCAAGGACTGTAGCTGCCATAACTCTTCGTAGAGTATGTCCTGGGGATAGACCACAGTTTACCCAAAGCTGAGGGTGCTATCACGTAGGCGAAACCTGCACTACGGCAGTTTACACTACTGATAAATATACTTAATTTATATTTCATTTATACGTTATACATTACCGAATAAATGTTAGAACCGATAATCATGTACATCACACAATAATTTGTACTCACGGAAAATGAGGTTAATAATTTAAAAATCTAATTACCTTTTATAAGTGATACATCTTCTTTTGTAGAAAACTCTTCCTCTTGAGCACCCTCCGGACCGGATCAAATGACGTTTCGTCCGAGTAAGGACTTTATCTGCACTAAAAGCAAGAATTGGTTCAGTTTTATAAAGAACTTCTGTCTGCAGGCCAGTACCGCTGAGTTCTTGGGTGGGCAATGCACATGTCAAGAAAATTAGACACACGAAAAATACTAGTGAAGCTTTAGCTGCCATTTTCGCAATAGTTGCTCGGCGCAACGACGGTCAAAAGAAAACTAAAGTTTGCGTTACTCGCAGAATTTATACCAATGCAAAGTTGCGTAGAAGAAAAAATATTGCACAACTTGCCAGAATGATAGTGCGACTAGTGACGACATTACTTTTTGCTAGGCCTATGCTTATGGACAGTCGCATTTGATGATGTATTTGTATATATACTATAAAATATTAGAATCTGAATGAGGAAAAATTGCAGTTTTGTAATTGATACGCATTTTACGCCCCTTTTCATTTGAACTTTTCAAAAGGGAAAAATGACATAGTATTTTTCATATACGGAAAAATAACTACATAAAAACTAGCTTTTATTACACTAAAATATTAAAAGGAATATCATAATTCACTTTCTGGCGTCATTAGTAGACAGTTAATGACAAAGTCATGTCTGACTCAGCAGACCGTACTCGGTTACTTGTAACTCCTTCACTCTCGGAGGAGAGATTAACTCACTCGAAAAGCTAATGAGACATTGGTAGACAGTCAATATTTTATTTTTAGATAGAATATAATTTTATAATACGCGTGTCTCTGTAATTACAATTTTATTGCTTAAATTATGATCTTAAACCGCTGCAGATAGCAGATGATTCATTACTCTATATGAACCACTTTTATAACAATCATGTAATACAATGCAACATTTTATTGATGTAATATTTAGTAATACTGTGACGCCATATCTAAAAGTTTATATCTTGTTAATACAGCACATATTACATGAGTGTACATAAATAAAAGTTAATAAGGAGAAAAATAAAACATGACATTAAAATATATAATTTTTATTCTATCAAAATTTAAATAGGCTTAATACGTGTTTGCAATAAGAAAATTCCCCTCGAAACCAAACAAATACTGACTCATTTAATATAACGGTCAAGTTGCAATAGTATAAAAAAATATAAAGTAATTGTAACAGTCGTGAAATAAATGAAATAATATTCTTCGTTAAAGTAGCACACAGGCTTAGGTTTCAGTTAGATACATCATTCTCATTTCACATAATGATCGAACACATTGTCTTAAATATTTAAAATAATGATTAACATAAACATTCTAGAATGGCATTCAATAATTCACGCGACAATATTGTGTGAAGAGTTCTAATCCAATAGTTGTTAGGTCTTGTTGATTGTTGTGTTCTCTAATAAGAGATTCTCTTTTCGCATAAAACTATTCTAAGTAGATTTATTGAGGTAGTAAGATCATTTCTTAATAAATAGAGAAATTTCATTCGTAGAACTAAAATACATTAAAGTTGTAATAAATAATAGAATTAACAATAATAATGGCATTCAATCTTTGCAAATCGTTTACTTGTAATCAGAATTCATTTCTAATGGTTTTTAAATTATAATACTGAATATTTGCTAGTAAAATTTACTACATTACGTCAGAATAAAAAGCAAAGGTACTGTTTAAAAATCATACACTCGCAATCATATTGTATGGCGAATTACTGGCAAATTATAAATGTCTTTTTAATTTTTAATTATAGCTTGTATGGCAATAATGTAAATAACAATGGAATGGTACAAAATTAATGATGGCACGGACAAGTACTGCTCAGCAACAGAGTTTTTACAACAATAAATAAAATTTAATTTTAACATTTTAATTATTTCGTTTTAGTATAACACTTGAACTGATGAATAATTTTCAACTTTCCTGGTTACTGGTATCAATTTGTTTTGTTTTCCTCTCAGCCGTTTCCGTTTCATTTTGGCATTTCTCGGTATTCTTGTACCTACAAAAAATAAACTTATTAAAATAAAACACAGCAAGGCAAGAAGGATTGCGTGATCATTGTCAAACTCTTTATGACTACCTGAAATTATCCAGAACTAATGTAAAACTTTGGTACTTTTTAGTCTTCTGTAGTAAATTTATTTGAAATTGAACATCATTTTATTACAGGTATCGAAGGTTGTAGAGCCACATTGATTTCATCTCGAACAGCCACGCTCGACCGGGACATTACTACACTCTCACAGAAGACCAATCTAATATGAAAGCATTCGTGCTTTCATGTTTCATTGGTAAGTAAGAGACCGGCAGCCCAATAATGCAGAATCATCTTAATCTAGCATCTGGTCATCATGATGCATTGTCACATTATCTGCATTCACAATGACCACCATTCTTGAATTCTGCTCGTGCTTTCTATCTGGCAAAGTAGAGTGATTTTGGTAGACTATACCACTTCACGTGTGGTGATAATACAAAAAATGAGGGTAAACGTGTTACATTATTATTTTTTTTTTTTTAATATATTCAAGTATCGTATTAAAAATAACTAAATTCTCAGTATTAAATCGAGTAACCTACACATATTACAATGCTACACATGGGAACTATAAAATACTTCAAAAATATCTGTACTATACTTACTTCCGCCTACAAATGTAACGGATGAAAAATAGAACACTGATGCCAAGAAGAACCAACACGCATATCCCTGTGAGTGTTTCAAATTCAGAGAAGAACATGTCTAAAAGGTGAGAACCAGGAATTCTTCTACTTATAATATTTGTAGTTGAAGAGTCACTATCTGCGTCTGTAAATCTTGTCCCAGTTGGTACAGGGGTTGCCTCTGTTGTTGTCGCTGTGGTTTTTTGTTTTGATTTAATTGAATCTGATTCTGCATTTTTAGATGACACCATTTCTGTAACATTACTTAGTTCTGACATATTTTTTAACTTTTGAATTTCAGGGTCCCTTACAATATTTGGCTGTGATACAGAAGTAGTTTTTGTTTTCATAAACGTTGATTTTGGAGCCACAGATAAATTTGGATTAGATTCCAGTACATGTGGCTTTTGTTGTAGTTGCGTTGGCGTTGCTGTAGTAGTAGCAGTATTTTTTACTACCAGAACCGATGCTGGTTCCGTCCACATAATATTTTTTGATTCTTTGTTGGATGATTTCATAATAAGTCTTGGGTCTGTTACAACAAGATTTGGCGATGCTTTAATTGTAACATTCGTAAGAATAAGATTTGCTTCTGCATCAGTGAGTTTTGATTTCACTACTGACTTCAATGGTTTTACATTAATATTGGTTTCAGTAACAACAGGTATTTGTTGGGTAACTGGTAAATTTGCGCTGGGTTTCCTTTTTACATTCGGTGTAACTAGGGCTACAACTGAAAGATCTACATTCGTCTCTTTAACATGTTTGTCTTTCTGTACTGTGACTTTCGTTGTCTTATATGTGCCGGTTTTAGTCGCAGTAGTGATGAAATCGTCTTTTAATCTGAAAATTAAATTAATAGTCATTATTTATTTATCAAGTTAATACTCTTCATTTTGCACTATTTAATTTTAAGAATTTAAATATATCTAGGTACTCTATCTATAGAGAACAAATTTAATAGAAAGAATAACCATAATATTACCATCATATATTAATATTACCAGGGACGTTGAACTGCTTTTTGTCACGCAGCGGCAATTAAAGTGAATGAATAAAAAGTGAATATGAAAATACGACTCCAAGAAGAAATAAAACAAAAACAACAAAAATGTTCATTGTGTGGCAACAAACTATATAATACTAATTCCTTCCACTAACTAACCTAAAATTTACATATAAATTTATTAGACTCTATGTGAGGGAACGAGTCTATTTAAAATAAATGATTAGGTCAAATTCCAGAAACGTTTGACTTCATTCTATATTAGGTTAGACCTAACCACACTTAGGTACCTAGGTTAGTGTAAGTGTAAATCTATAAAACAGGTTATAAGTTATTTCCCAGTTGATTGTACCCATGACCATGATTGACCAGAACAGACGAAACAAACCTAAATTCTAAAAATAATAATTGTTCGAAAAATTGCAACACAAGTAAATACAAAACACTTATTAAAGTATTCAAATAATTTACAATATAAATTAAACGCGCCTTAAAACGCATCAAATTGATAGCGATAGATAACCTTCGGGCTTTCAAACAATCTATAAATCAAATCAAATATGCCTTTAAACTTGTTGATAGAAACTTCCAGAAATCCAGTAGCATCTAAGTAAAGACAAATAAAATCAATTTAAATATAAACTTACTCCTTGAAAGTTCTGCATCCGGTGAAGTAAAAAATCTTTCCCATAGGACAGCCGTGTCCTCGTGTTGTTTCTCGTCGTTTCCTTAATAAATTAATTACAATATTTTCATCCACCATTGCAATGGGTGGAGAGTTTATGACCGAAAATGTGATGGACATTATAAATACAACTAAAATTTTCATTGGTACTGCCATTGATTATAGAAAATAATATGCGTTTGATATGAAGAAACACTTTCGAAAAATGTATTTGATTTGTCTCAACTAGTCACAACGTGTTGACACACGTCCGATCTGGCCGAGAGTACGCGTTAAACTAATATTTATTATCTGGGATGCCTTTCATTAAAAATGTTGCATATTTATTGCGTCACAATTTTATTGTATTACTTGATAATTGAAGTTGATCACTGACATTATGAGTGGATTATCCACTAACTTGATTTATGTAAGTCAGTTATTTATGAAGATTAACTATTGTTTATTATATATTATGAAGATGTGGTTGTAACAGCTCATTATGTAAAAAAACATTTACCATGATTCCCTTACAACAATTTTATGGCAAGACTGTAACGTAATTTTCTATATCTAGGACACCTTGGATATTAGTCATTATTGCAGTCTAACAATGAAATTGTAATTTCTGCATTCGTTATAAAACAACAGTTTGTCCCAACGAAACTAGTTCTACGAAACCTTTTTGTTCGTAATATAATGTTTCAACAGCTCGTAAACACTAGAGAAGGCTCGCAAAAGTTGCCAATACAGTTTCTTATCATCGCCGTAACAAAGGATGACAAGTTGGATATTTTGAGTAGGTATGCTTATGGTTTTATTTGTGTAAGTATATAGGTATTCTAAAAGTAGGTATGTTTGCTACAATTTGTATTCTATTTTTAATTAATAGGTCATTGCTTCTTTTTTTATTAAATAAATTATTTGGTATTCAGAATAAGATTTTTCTCTACGTTTGTATAGGGTAGGTACAGGATATTACTGATGAATATAAAGATCGAGTGGATGAACCTTCGAGTTGCTCAAACTAACGAAAACTCTTGGGAAAGCGTTGTGATATCAGTTTCAAAGGTGCAAAATGTATACTATACCCACTGATGAATATCGCTAAATATTAATACGTAAAATAGATGAGACGATTATCCGTAATAGAAGTAAAATTACTCTTATTTCCTCGTTCTACTAGTAAAAGTAAAAGTAACACCTATCCTTTTTGACCAATTGCTAGGTACTTCGACGACTTCGACTGACGCCTGGACAGGTGTGACTCACGTCCTCAGGACCTCATTGATAAATGAGGGTAAATTTTGGTGTGCAGTGTAAAACAACACAAGAATAAATCCTCATTTTATTGAATTAAAATATGTTAGATACCAATTAGTTCAACGTATACAAATTGGAATATAATACATAGGTCATAGTATTGTGTGGTCGTTACTGCAGAAAAACGTTTATAAAAGTTGTGCTTCAGAGAGGTGATAGTACAAAGAAAATTAGTGCATCATGAGTAATAATAAGTTTTAATTACCAAACTTGTGCATATAAGTATCTACGGTCAAAGTTATTTGAGAAAATCAAATTTTGTTGCAGTAGGTAACGTTCGAAACGTTACCTGGCAAAATTTGTTATCATAAAATCTTTTCAGAACCAAATACATGAATGCATAGATTTTGTTACGTATTAAATATTGATAAATAGTTTCGGGCGTGCCCAAACCTTGAAAATGGCTTCACGCAAAAATTACAAAAAATACAGGGTTGGAAACGACCCAAAAGTTATAGGTCATCATATAAAGGTTAAGGATAGTCCTTAATTTTCTTAATAGATGGTCTTGAGTTTTCGATTTTTTTGATAAACACCAACATTATTAAATGGTTTCTTAAATCAGATTAAATTGAATTTGCGAGTAAACCATACATTTGCAATCAAAAAGAAAGTTGTAACATGTAGCTATGGTATGCCTTCATAAAGACTGCAAATTTAAGTTATGTAAATTTCCGCAATATGAAGATGTACATAAATGATTAGTGTTGCCATAAATATTGTTAACAAGAAAAACAACCATTTTTTTACGTAAAGTTTATTACTATTATAATGTGTTAGTTTAATATATTTATATAAAGCTTATTCGAAGTGGTCTTCATTGGCTGCAATACAGGCCTTTAAAAATCAATGTTTCCAGCCAGGCCAGTTATCAATAGCAGCACGCACTGTTTGTATGGGAATAGTCTTCACTGCCAATCTTATGGATGAAAGGACTCCAAATTATCATGGCGCTTAGAGTAGTTCTTTCTCTTGTCTTTTGACTAGTTCAAAAGTGTAGTAGTTTTAAAATAATGATTTCTAACTGTTTTGTCACTCTTTAGTCGTATTCTTCGTAGTCTCCTTCAGTTAACTTCTTGTACCTAAACAATAAGAAGCAATATTGGTGAAATACATTTTACCTGAGGCTCAGTTTCCTAAAATATTTATTTTAGGTATGGCCTTACCGAAATGACTCTACTCTGCCTGATGGAAAGCGTAAGTACTCATGAACAAAACACGACAGCACGAACGCTGTCTTCTTTTTTTATTTTCTGTGCGAGGGTAGTACCGCCCCGGTCCAGAAGATTTGCGATATATCTGATCCTTAACTTTATTCCCCATTCATTTTCGTTTTCCTATACTATTTTACTCTTTGTACCTTTTTAGTCGAAGTCGACTACCAAGGAGAAGGTCAAAAGCTTTCGCGATGTCAAAACTTTTGTAGTTGTAATAAGATAAAATTGAAAAAATCGCGGGCAGAGGTTTATTATTATTTTTCAATTACAGCTTCTGTACTGTTCCTGTATTCCTGTTTCTCGAAGGACCTTGCAAACATACATAAAACAGACACAATGTCCATTCAAACTCAGAACAACAATTTTAAACACAAAGTGTGTCCTATGTGAGATTTGAACCCACAATATTCGCCGCAGTAGAAAACGGCGAAGTGCCTACTTAAACCACTGCGTATTACAGTCGGCATCGTGATTTAACTATACCAAAGTAAAGCATCTATCTTTTGGTAACCAAACTGTTCATACATATGTTTAAATATACATATATTTATAAATATAGATACATTTATTACACTCACACACAGAAGAAATGATCGCGGTCACACAATCATTAATCCTGTCCATAATAAAATCCGAAACAAAAACAGATCTGCCATTTATTATTGAGACAGTTCACGACTCAGTTATAATTATAAAGTAAACTTAGCTACATACAAAAACAAATTTTCTTTACCTTCCATAAGTAATACACCTTCCTTTGTAAAATACTCTTCCCCTGGAGCACCCTCTACCACGGATTAAAAAACGTTTAGGTCTTGTGAAACTTTCATCCAGACCAAAATCAGATAGTGGTTCTGTTTTATGTAGAACTTCATTCTGTACCTCACTATCACTTGTTTTTGAATATTGGAACACATAGTAAACATGTTCCAAACAAAACAGGCACATGTAAAACACTAACAATCTATTGGTAGTTGACATATTTAAAACTTTTACTAGTAATTGCGTGCTGTATTGGCGAATGAGTAAACACTAATATTTATGGCAGTCACTGCCTCGAAATATATACCGATACAATGTTGATAATCATTGCACAATAAGCTAGAATATCATCGCAACATTTTGTATGTTATCACAACATATTGTAAATAGACAGATTAGTGATAATAATGAACAGTAATCGAATATGGAATTTTGGATGATTTATAGAACTTTTACTATTCATAATATAAAGCACTTTCTCAATTACGCTACTGAAGATGGTTCAGAACAAAATAATTGCTAGACTCGACTGTGAAGATAAGTTAGGTAGGTATTACGACATCGTACTGAAAGCTTTGTTAATGACTTCTTTCATTATTACCACGAAAAAACAAACTATAATTCTTCTCCTCAAATATAAATCCTCAAAATACAGGCATACCTAGTTTAAGGATTAGAGGTCTGATTTTATTGTCTGCCATACTAGCATACTTTGCTAATGTTATATAAATGGCTTTGTTTGTTTTTGTAGTGAGACAAAATATCGAGGCAATTGTAACTGAATATTATATTAATCTGTCGGTCGGTATATTGTTAAATAAAACGTTCTAATTTTATAATAATAATAAGAAATAACATTATCAATAAAGTTTTAGCACATTTTTTGTAATTTCATTAAACATTGTGTAACATATCGTTGACGCAACATTTATTAATGCTATGACGCAATTTAAAAAAAATTGTATCACATAAATGCAAGATGCTAATACATTGCGTGGATGAGAATATTTAGGCTTGAAAACCGAATGTACTCATATTAAAATTCTTAAAGTAAAACACTAAGAAAAAATAACTTGACTTATCTTATATATATTTTTAATTAATAGGTAATTGCTTCTTTTTTTATGAAATAAATTATTTGGTATTCAGAATAAGATTTTTCTCTACGTTTGTATAGGGTAGGTACAGGATATTACTGATGAATATAAAGATCGAGTAGATGAACCTTCGAGTTGCTCAAACTAACGAAACTCTTGGGAAAGCGTTGTGATATCAGCTTCGAAGGTGTAAAATTTATACTATAACCACTGATGAATGTCGCTAAATATTAATACGCAAAATAGATGAGATGATTATCCGTAATAGAAGTAAAATTACTCTTATTTCCTCGTTCTACTAGTATAGGTGTTCCTTTTTGACCAATTGCAAGGTACTTCGTCGACTTCGACTGACGCCTGGACAGGTGTGACTCACGTCCTCAGGACCTATTGATAAATGAGGTAATTCTACTGCCAAAACCAGGCCTCATAGATCACAAAGACTTCTTAGATATATTCTGCCTAGCCTTTATCGTTCACAATATTAATTGAAGTCAGCTACTAATTCAACCGGTTTTACATGAATATCACTTTTACCACGGCGACTGTCATTGAATTTCAGCAACCCTAAGGATAAACTACGTTCGATGGTTTATAGGTATTTATCACTATATTTGAGGGCAAGGACTACGCAATAAAGATTACCGTAGGTGTTCAAAACAACCAGGAGTGACGGCTAAACGGATTCTCCAGGACACGAGCCTGAACAACCGATAATATCCATACTCCAAGCTGTAATTTGGAATTTTTACATCCGGGCAATCGAACCCAAGTGGAACCTGAACTTGATCGGCAGTGGCATACCTTAGCCGCAAAATCAACGAGTCAGTCATTTGAATGTTTTTCCTCAAATATAAAAATAATTCAAGCCCTAGATTTCACAGATAACTCTTTATTGGATCACCTAGAACAGCTTCGTATCAGGTCTAACATTAAAAACTTGGGAAAACGACTTTTGTGTTCGTACTTATACGAGTGGTCTTCTCTACCTCCAAGAGCTGCGCTGGCGCTGACTAAAAAACGCTTATTGATTTTTCCGATTACTATTCTTGTGTTTGTTTAATATATTAATTTAAAACCATTTAAATATATAAAGCTTATTCGAAGTGGTCTCCATTGACTGCAATACTGGCCTTTAAACGTTGAGGCCAGTTGTCAATAGCAGCACGCTCTCTTTCTATGCGAAAATTCTTTACTGCCAATCTTATGCTTGTTTTAAGGAATCCAAATTATCATGTTATTTAGAGCAAGCCTTAGTCTCTAAAATGGACCATTAATCATAATCCAGAAGATTAAGATCAGAACTAGATCACGGCCAATCTTAAGATCTGATGAAGCACCGAAGGTTCGTTTCTAACCAAGATTGGGTGGATCCAGCTTTATTTTTCTGCGCAGTCTTACTGAAAGGACTATTCTTGGTTATTGAACATAGCGTTGTTAAGGTGCTTGACTACCTTTTCAAATAGTTGTTTTGATTTTCTTCGTATTCTTTCCCTTACTGCTATGATCGCCCTTTTCGTACGGAAACCTCATGGACATTCATATCTTTTTCTGTCACAAACAGAAGAGGTGTCATTGTACCTATCAATAGCCCGATACACAAACTTTGACTAATACCAAGCGTATGGCGAATTTAAAAAATATTATTTGGCTCCATATCTACTTTATGTAATGCAATCACAGCGATCCAGTTCTTTCTATCCCATCCCCACTACATTTCAAAATCACAAAATATATTACAATATATTGGCGTGAAAATAAGAAAATTAAATAAACAATCGGATAAAAATTACAGATTCCAAGTTCAAAAGTAATATTTTGTTTATTTTTAATTGTAACAGTATCTATGGCCAGACTAAGTATAATTAATTTTAAATGGTCTATTTATGTGATCGAATACTCAGTTCCCATAAAACAATAATTCATTGCACACTGTAACTTATTTAAGTATAATCACACTAAGACCTTTCATAAAACTCGTGAAGTTAAAGTTATGTCAAAATCGATAACCAAAATTTAGCAATGACTGTGTTTAATGTTCATTTCAAAGTATATTATATGTAATATGCTATGCTATATGTATATGACTGCCTCGGTGGCGTAGTGGTAGCGTATGCGACTACTAAGCTTGAGGTCTCGGGTTCGATTCCTGGGTCGGACCAAATGTTTGTATGATCTGCACATATTTGTTTCGGAGTTTGGGTGTTTTCTATGTATAATATGTATGTATTTCCAAAAAAAAAAGTATATAAGTATTTATATCAGTTGTCTAGTACCCACAATACAAGCTCTGCTTAGCTTGGGACTAGATGGCGTTGTGTGTTAGATGTCCGAAATATTTATTTATTTATATACAACAGTATTTACTAATAAATAACAAATTTTTATTCCTCAATAATTCTTATATTTAATTTAACTGAAAAGCCGAGCCCAGCCGCAGTCCCTCTGCTAAAGGTGGATGCTTGTTGCCAGTCGCTGCTAGTTAAAATATTGAAAGTCAGCCGTTTCGTAGAAGGCTAAGCAGTCAATTTTAACCAAGTTCGTGAAAAACTCATGGAACATTCCAATTAACACTTTAATATTTATAAATAACAAGTAATTTAAATAGTAATCATAGTCTTCGTTAGAAATAGCATACGTCGCGACAAAAAAAAACAGTAGATCTTCTGTAATAGTGGTAGTTCCTTCTCTTATCTTTTGACTAGATCAAAAGTGTAGCAGATTTAAAACATTGATTTCTAACTGTTTTGTCTCTCTTTAGTCGTATTCTTCGTAGTCTCCTTCAGTTAACTTCTTGTACCTAAAAAATAAGAATCAATATTAGTGAAATACATTTTACCTAAGGCTCAGTTTCCTAAAATATTTATTTTATGTATGGCGTTACCGAAATGACTCTACTCTGCCTGATGGAAAGCATAAGTACTCATGAACAATACACGACAGCACGAACGCTGTCTTCTTTTTTTATTTTCTGTGCGAGGATAGTACCGCCCTGGTCCAGAAGATTTGCGAAATATCTGATCCTTAACTTTATTCCCCATTCATTTTCGTTTTCCTATACTATTTTACTCTTTGTACCTTTTTAGTCTAAGTCGACTACCAAGGAGAAGGTCAAAAGCTTTCGCGATGTTAAAACTTTTGTAGTTGTAATAAGATAAAATTGAAAAAATCGCGGGCAGTGGTTTATTATTATTTTTCAATTACAGCTTCTGTACTGTTCCTGTATTCCTGTTTCTCGAAGGACCTTGCAAACATACATAAAACGGACACAATGTCCATTCAGACTCAGAACAACAATTTTAAACACAAAGTGTGTCCTATGTGAGATTTGAACCCACAATATTCGCCGCAGTAGAAAACGGCGAAGTGCCTACTTAAACCACTGCGTATTACAGTCGGCATCGTGATTTAACTATACCAAAGTAAAGCATCTATCTTTTGGTAACCAAACTGTTCATACAAATGTTTAAATATACATATATTTATAAATATAGATACATTTGTTACACTCACTCACAGAAGAAATGATTGCAGTCACACAATCATTAATCCTATCCAAAATAAAATCCGAAACAAAAACAGATCTGCCATTTATAATTGAGACAGTTCATGACTACGTTATAATTATAAAGTAAACTTAGCTACATACAAAAACATATTTTCTTTACCTTCCATAAGTAATACATCTTCCTTTGTAAAATACTCTTTCCCTAGAGCACCCTCTACCACGGATTAAAAAACGTTTAGGTCTTGTGAAACCTCCATCCAGACCAAAATCAGATAGTGGTTCTGTTTTATGTAGAACTTCATTCTGTACCTCACTATCACTTGTTTTTGAATATTGGAACACATAGTAAACATGTTCCAAACAAAATAGGCACATGTAAAACACTAACCAACTTAAAAATTAAATAAAAGAACAATTGTCACGTATAATTGAAATTTATTCTTTGTTAAAACAACCATAAAATGTTGAAGAATATGTCAAAGTCAAAGTCAAAGTCAAAGTCAAAGTCAAAGTCAAATCATTTATTTCCATAGGCCCCAAAAGGCACTTGAACACGTCAAAAATACAAACATCAAACATTATTAATACAAATATAAAATAAAACTCAAGTACTGAATTGATCAGTGATAAAAGGATGTAACTCAAGTAATCAATGATTTGAATTACCGGAGCTTAGATTGATTTCGATTCAACTCAAAGGTTTAAATTGAAATCAATCCAAGTACCAGCTCCGATGGGTATTGCATTCATGAGAAGAGCTGGTGAGAAACTCATGTGCACCATCTTTTCCAATAATTCATACAAAGTTTGTTTGTTTTTGACAAAAATATTTATATGTGCAAGTTAAGGCAACCAAAACACAAAGGCTAGAAAACGGTCTAAAGAAATATTAAAATTAGGGAAATAAATTTTTTGTCTAATAAAATAATTAAAATTAGTCCATAGCATATAAGGTTGCAATCACTTACACATCAAGGAGTAAAAGCAATGTGTGCATACATACTGGTTCCAGAAAAAAAAAACGTTCAAAATGTAATAAAATAATAAATACTAATTATTTACGCTCCAACAATGCAAACACAGATCGCCTTAACTTAACAAAATTCAAATGTCTGGTAATCAGAACAAGATGCCAAGAATTAATTACAATCAAATAAATTATATTAAGGATTGTAAATAAATAAATATATTGCGTATCAAATCAATCAATCAAATCAACACCAAATTCTCATTCACATCCAAGGCACCGCGTCGGTCAAGAAATCGTTCACCGCATAATAGCCCCCCTCCACAAGACGACTCTTAACGGCACTCCTGAACTTTTGTAGGGGTAAGTTCAAGATTTCGACAGGAATTTTGTTATATAAACGCACACCAAGTCCCTCAAATGAATTGTGGACCCTGCTCAAGCGATAATATTGGCCAACTAATTTGTGCTTATTCCTTGTGTTTAGTGAATGATGATCACTTTTGTTAGTGTATTTATGTATGTTTTTTCGTACAAACATAATATTAGCAAATATATATTGAGATGCTACTGTTAAAATACCTATTTCCTTAAATCGTTCTTTCAGAGAATCTCGAACTTTGAGTTTGTAAATCGCACGAATTGTCCGTTTTCGAATTACAAAAATGGTTTGAATATCAGCTGCCTTGCCCCATAGTAGAATACCATATGACATGACACTGTGAAAATAACTAAAATAAACCATTCGCGCAGTTTCAATATTAGTTAACTGGCGAACTTTCCAAACAGCGAATGCCGCGGAGCTCAGTTTCCCTGCTAGATACGATATATGGGCGCCCCACTGAAGCTTATGATCCAAGGTTATTCCTAAAAACATAGTTGACTCTACGAGATCAATCATTTCGTTATTTATTATGATGTTCGTGTTGAGTTTCTTAACATTAGGCAAAGTGAATTTCCAACCCCAGCTCTTCCAGCTTGGAGACTGTCTGTTGCGCAGTATGGGGTCGCGCGTTGTCGTGAAGGAGCAGTGGGGACGACCGATTGACCAAAGCTGGTTGCAGATGTGCAAGCTTCTCCATCATTCTCTCCAGTTCTTCACAGTACACATCTGCATTAATGCTCATGCCGTTTAGTAAAAAGCTGTGGTGAATCACACCCGCACTAGACCACCAAACAGTGACCATCACCTTTTTAGGGGTCATTTTTGGTTTAGGGCATTGCTTTGGTGCTGAACCAGGGTCTAAGCAACTTGCTGAGCGCTTTCGATTGTCGAACAGAATCCTTTTTTCGTCGCACGTAACTATTCGTTTCAAAATTCCTTCATTTCTTTGCCTGTTGAGCAGCGAAAGGCAGGTCTCGACGCGTACGTTGCGCTGGCGATCGTTAAGGTCGTGGGGCACCCATCTATCAAGCTTTTTTACCTTGCCAATTTGTCGCAAATGGATCAATATTGTTTTGATGCTTACATTAAAAGCTGCTGCTAGCTCAGCTGTATATTGAGTTTCGTCAGCTTCCACAATCGCCTTTAATTCATTATTGTTAACCAAAGTCTCCGGACGACCACGAGCTTCATTTTTCAAGTCAAAATTTCCAGAACGGAACCGGGAAACCCAATAAAGGGTTGTGCGTTCGTTCGTACAGTTCTCTCCGTAAACGTTTTTGATATTACGTGCCGTTTGTGTTGTCGCGTTGGTGCCACGATGGAACTCATATTCCATAATTACACGAATTTTTAAAGTATCCATTATGACGAAAAATGTTCAAATGTAATGAAAATACAACGCTAATCAAAAAACAAAAGACTGAGTTTGTAAATAGAATGTCATGGTTTTAAAACAAAATTAATTTGAATTTAGAATACAGAGCCATTACAAACTTTTTTTTATTTGAAATGACCAGTACTGAAGAAACGCAATTTCATAGGTACAGACCTATTATTATGTCTTTATTGTACACCAGGTAAATTATAAAAGGTCTTAATTTAAGATAAGTAGGTACAATTAACGGCCTTAAAGGACTAAATAGAATATTGTATATGTTATATAGAATGTGAATATACTGTTTATCGATACAAATAAAGTGTTCCTACTTTTAGATGAATAAGCATGAATATAATTCGTTGTGTTTTCCTTCTGTTATAGGCGTTTTACACAGTACTAAGTTATAGCATAGTAGTTAATATTTCCGAAGGCATCTGATGTTTCATTTTTGTACTTATTTATTTTTAAATATTTCTTTGTTTTACTTATTAAAGAAATGTACAAACCACACAAAAATATTTGCTAATGAGAGTGTGAAGCTATGGTCTGATTGCAATTGTTATTAAGATAATTTACAACTAACTTTAACTTTCTTCTCTTTGTCGTTTTTCACAACATGAAAATGATGATATCTTCTTAACTATTTCTCATTTGCCAAGCATAACAGTGAAGTAGAAGACAGTTTGATCCATAATTTGTAGTTTTAATGTATCTGATTACTTTTCGTAGTCTCCTTCAACTAATTGTTTATATCTAAAACAAATTATAGTCATTCATTACTACAAAAATATTTAACTTACTGCAGTAAAATTTTCTTACTAAATAATTCTGGAACTGGTCATGTATTGAAAAACAAAACATAAAACAAGCAAAACTATTCATAAACTGTTAGTGGTACTAATTTTTTCATTTAATTCTTTTTATGAAGATTGTTCGTTAGAGAAACTGATTAACACTTAAATATAAAGTCATAGTCAAATTATTTTCTTTATTATATTTCAAAGAGTGTTTAAACGATGTGACATAAATTGCTCGTGAATGTGAAGCCACGACCTAATTGCGTTACAGTAGAAATTCAAAAAACTACTTAGCACTACAACTTCAACAAGATTTATATTATTAAATTGGAGGAAAGCAAGGCGTATCATAATACGCGATGCGGTTACCTAATGGTTAACCGGCTGCCAAGGTCTGTAGCTCCTGTAATTTTTCTTTAGAGTACACTACGGGGTTAGACCACAGATTTCCCAAAGCTGAGGGTGCTATCACGTTTTATCAGACAATAATAATAAAAACCTTGTACATCCAAGACTTAGTTATTTGATCCCTCACTAGGCAAAACTTGCAATACGGCAGCTTACGCTACTGATAAATATACTTAAATATTTTAATGAAATAAATGTTAGAACCGATAATCATGTTCATAACACAAATGTCTTGCGTGGGAATTGTTTCAACTCACGAAAAATGAGGTTAATAATTTATAAAACAAATTACCTTTTATAAGTGACACATCTTCCTTTGTAAGAAACTCCGGACCGGCTCAAATGACGTTTCGTACGAGTTAGAACTTTGTCTGCACTAAAAGCAGAAACTGGTTCAGATTTATAAAGAACTTCATTCTGCAGTTTAGTATCGCTGACATTGAGTTCTTGGGAAATAGGAAATGCACATGTCGAGAAAATGAGGCCCAAGAAAAATACTAGTTAAGCTTTAGATACCATTTTCGAAATAGTTGCTGTTACTAGACGCAACGAGGGTCAAAAGAAAGCTACAAATTGCACAACTAGCCAGAAAGATAATGCTAAATGTGACGTCATTATCGCTTACCAGGGATACTTGCATTAGATGATGTATTTGCATTTGAACTTTAAAAAACTGGAATGTGAATCAGGATAGAATTGCAGGTTTATTATAGATAGAAAACTAAAAATTTCGTTACTGACAAGCCAAATATTTATACCCATCCAAAATTGCGTAGAAGAAAAACTATTGCACAACTAGGTAGAACAATAATGCAATATGTAACGATGATGTAATTGTTTGTGAACTTTAAAAAACTGGAATGTGAATCAGGGTAGAATTGCAGTTTTATTATAAATACGAATCGTAAGACCCATTTCGAATATGCAGGAAGAAAAAAATAACTCAATATATATAGAAAATAAATCAAATTATTAAAATTTTTTTTTTATTATCATTTGTAGACAGTTAATAAGAATGTCAAGGTCATGTCTGACTTAGCAAAACGTACTCGGTATACAAGACTAATTTCAAGGCATTTTCTTCTTCATTTCGTACTTATTGTACATGGCAAACAGCATAGAGTCACACTAGTGCAACGCACTTGTAACTCTCTCCCTCTCAGAGGGGGAGGAGGAGAGATTTACACACTCGAAAAGCTTTAGAACCATTGGTAAACAGCGGGTTTCAGTGAGGCCATGATATACTGCGGCCAAAACACGGCTCTTCCATGGTCAAGGATGTAATCTAATTTAGTTGTCTCAATATTTTATTTATATGAAATAGAATTTTATAGTGCGAGTGTCTCTGTATCTGCAATTTTATTGCTTAAATTATCATCTTAAGCCAATATAGATGCTGATGATTCATTATTCTACTTGAACCTCTTTTATAACACTCGTGTAATACAATGCAACATTTCTATTGATGCAATATATACCTAGTAATGCTGTGACACAACATCTAAAAGTTTGTATCATGTTAATTTAGCATATAGTACATGAGTGTGAACAGTTTAAAATTAATAAGGAGAAAAATAAAACACTAAAACTGAAAGATATAATTTAATATTAATATTATCACAATATGAATAGCTATATTACGTGTTTACAAAAATAATAATACAATCAAACCAAACAAATACTGACTCATTTAATCTCACAGTTACAAATCCTGCTAGTAACGATAATAGTTTAAAACACAAATTACAAGTCTTTTAACAGTCGTGGGATAAATGAGATAATACTCTTCGTTAAAGTAGTACACAGGCTTATGTTAAGGTTAAATACTTCATTCTCACTTCATATTGAACTCATTTTCTTAACTTTTTTAAATACTTATTAACACAAATATTTTTGGATGGCACACAATAATTTACGCGACTAAATGTTATAAAAAGTATGTGTTTTATGTCGGTAAAAATATTAAAATGGTCGCTAGCAATGTGTTTGTGAGCTATCAGACTCTAAGTAAATTGGGAAGAGCTGTGCAATTAGAGATTCCCTTTTTGCATAAAACTATTTTAAGGAGATTTAATGATGTAGTAAGATCATTGCTCATTAAAATCAAGAAATTTACGCGAAGAACTAAAATAAATTAAAATTATAATAAATATAGAGTTTACAATAATAATTGCATTCAGTAATTGCAAATTGTCTACTTATGTTACGAACATTTGTTGAGTAAAATTTACAGCATTACGTCGTCAGTATGAAAAGTAAAGCTATTGTTAAAAAAATCATACACTCGCAATCATATATATACTATGATGAATTACTAGTAAATTACAATCACCGTTTTTACTTTCTAATATTTAATTATATCTTGTACGTAAAGGAGGGAATGATACAAAGTTAATGATACAAATACTTTTTTACAACAAGAATAAAATTTACTTTTAATTACTCGTATATTACGTATCTAGTTTTGGTAGAAATGCATTAGCATATTGAGCACTAATTTTCAACTTCACTGGTTACTGGTAACAATTTGTTTCTCTTTTCTTTCTACAGTTTTCTCTTTATTTTGACATTTCTTGGATCTGAAAGAAAAAAATAGATCTGTTAAAAAAAGAAAGCAAAGCAATAAGCATTGCGTGATCGTCATCAAACTCTTATAACCTTGGTACTTTTGGATGCTCTATAGTACAATCAATTGTGATTGAACATCATATTATTACAGGTATTAAAGGTAGTAGAGCCACTCTGGTTTCAACACGAATGGACCGACTCGACCAGGGCATTACTATTACTGACCCTCTCACAGAAGACCAACCTATAATGACAGCATTCGTGATTTCATTGGTGATTGTGGGACCGAAGGCTCAATGATGCAATAGCATCTTAATAAGATAGTGCGGATCATTATGCTGCATTGTTCCGTTGTCTGCATTCGCAATAACTGTGCTGA
This sequence comes from Spilarctia lutea, assembly GCA_916048165.1. Lineage (NCBI taxonomy): Eukaryota > Metazoa > Arthropoda > Insecta > Lepidoptera > Erebidae > Spilarctia > Spilarctia lutea. Next base: position 4,026,890 of record OU696480.1, read on the forward strand.
CCACAGGTCTTAGATTCTGCTCATGATTTCCATCAGACAGAAAAGAGTTACTTTAGTTGGTTCATGCATAAAAGTATATGCATTTTAACTTTTGTGCTCGGCTCCGTCCGTGTATTTGTCGGTTATCGCGGCGATAAGAAGCCTATGCCCTTCCTCAAGAATCAAAATATCTCCGTGCCAAATTTCATTTAAATCGGTGACGTAGTTTGGCCGTGAAAGCAGGACAGACAGACAGACAGAGTTACTTTCGCATTTATAATATAATGATGGATTATTTTGGTCCACTTTAATTCTATTCCGATAAACCACTTTACGTGTGGTATTTTAAAATTCAATTATTTTTTTATATATATTTTTATATTACCTACCTTACCTGTCTTATCATAAACATACAACGCTACACATGGAAATTACAAAAGACTTAAAAAATATCTTGAACATACTTACTTTCGTACACAAATACAATAAATGAAAAGTACAACACCGAAGCCAACCACCGCGCATATATCTGTGAGTCTTTCAAAATCGGAGAAAAAAATGTCTAAAAGATGAGAACCAGGAATTCTCCAACTTTTCACGATTTTATTGGAAGAGTCACTCTCTACTTCAGTAAATCTTGTCCCAGTTGGTAAAGGAGCTGTCTTAGCTATTGAATAATCATTTGTTTCTGTAATTTCATATGTCTCTTCTACATTCGCACTAGTCATAATCTCTTTTATTTTTGTAACTGTAGATTTGGTATCTACTACTGCTGAAGTTGAGGTCACATCCACTGTTCTCAGTGCTACTTCGTCAGCTCCTGTTGTTGACTGGAATACTATGTGATTCGATTCTGCCACAGAGGGTGTCTGTGTCGCTATGGGATTCGGCTTTGTTTCAACCGAAACAGGTTCTACATTGAAGGTTGTTCTTCCTGCCTCCTTGTATGGAATCTTTTCTGTATCATTACTTAGTTCTGACATATTTTTTAATTTTTGAACTTCAATAATTGACTGTGATACAGAAAAATTCGTTTTTGTTTCCATAAAAGTTTCTTTAGGAATCACAAACAAATGTGGGTTAGATTCCAGTACATGTGTCTCTTGTTGTACTTGCGATGGTGTTGGTGTAGCGGTATTTATAACTAGAACCAATGCCGGTTCTGTTTCTGCAACAGGTCTTGATTCTTTGTTTGATGATTTCACAATAAGTTTTGGATCTGTTACTGCAAGGTTTGACGATGCTTTAACTGTAAATTTTGTAGGAATGGGACTTGCTTCTACATCAGATGTTTTTGATTTCACGACTGCCTTCAATGGTATTACATTAATATTTAGTTCTGTTTCAACAGTTGTTTGTTTACTAGCCAAACTACTAGTCTCATGGAAGTCCGTGTTAATTTTCGTTGCCACATTCGGTGTAACTAGGGCTACAACTGAAAGATCTTCATTAGTCTCCTCAACATGTTTGTCCTTCTGTACTTTGGGTTTCGTTATCTGATATGGGCTGGTTTTAGTCGTAACTGTAATGAAATCGTCTTCTAATCTAGAAAAGAAATTTTTAGTTATTATTTATTTATCAGGTCAATAATACTAATTGTGCACTAATACATTTTTTAACTTTATACGCTGTAATATATGTCGACTCTATCTATGGAGAACATGATTTTATGGAAGGAATAATAATGTCAAATATAAGTATTACCGCAGTTTAAAATACAGACATTACTAGAGTAATATGATTTGAACCCCTATGGAACTACTAAAAATATCAATGTAAGAAGAAATTTAAAAAAATCGTTGTATTGTATCAAGCTGTAATGTAATGTCATTTTTGTAAGTGACAAATAATTTAGATACGAATACGAACGATAACTTTACCCTGCCAAAAAATTGTTCGAAATAACATCTTTGAAGCGTTGGTATTTTACGTTACACTAAAATTTTACATCAATATGTGAGCTTTTTGTATTTTTTGAACACACACAAATACAGTTAATATGTATTTACAAATACATTAAATAGACTATACCTCACTTTAGAAGAACATTTAAACAACGTTTTGGAAACCTTCCATTGATCTTTATTCTACATACAATTAGATTGTTGGTGAACAATTTTATTGTTAAACTTAATCATGTCCTTGATTTATAGACAGTGTTCATTCTCACCATCATTCATTATTCATTTGACACTATATAGTAACGTTCTTCAGCTTATCTTTACCAAATAAATGACTATCATAAATTAAAAATATGTAAAACAACTGGAAAATAACTTACAACATAAAGTTATTTTCCAGTTGATTATAATAAAGTGTCTGAATGCTTCACTCATCTATTTGTATGTATTATGTTTGTCTGTATAATCCTTCACACTACGTGTTGCTATTATTTCATGTAATGTGTGAACTCTATTTCTTTCTATATACACATTAATTTCCTTTCCACCAACAATACACCAGCAACTACCATATACTTTTTCATCCCTACTCTTCTTTCCATCCCATGGTTGCCTGTAACATACTTTATAATAGTTTTAAGTTTACCATGTAATCACACTACTACTGGTGTACAATAAAGAGATTTATTATTATTATTATAAGCAGGCTTGATCAGAACAGACAAAGCAAACCTAAATGCTAATAAAACTAAAATAATAGTTATTCAATAAATTACAACACGAGTAAATTAATAAACGCTTATAAATGTATTCAAATGATTTACAATATAGGTATATAAAAGGCACCTCCAAATGAGTCAAATTGATAGCGAATTTTAAATACCTTTCAAACTTTTGTAATCTAAAATTATATATTTAAAATTGTTGATAGAAAATTCCAGAAATCGAGTAGTATGTTATTATGGACAAGCAAAAGCAATTCAAATATAAACTTACTCTTTAAAAGTTCTGCATCCGGTGAAGTAAAAAATTTTGCCTTTAGGACAGCCTTTTCCTCGTGTTGTTTCTCGTCGTTTCCTCAATGAATTAATAACAACATTTTCATCAACCATTGCAATTGGAACACTCACATTTGTTGAATGAGTTAAATCACGAAAAATCGGTGGACAGTTTACGAGCGAAAATATAAAAGAGAATATAAATACAACTAAAATTTTCAATGGTACGGCCATTGATAAAAAAATGCGATTACTGTGCAAAAAAATCTGTGTGATTTATTTTAACTAGTATCAACACGTCCGATATGGGCAAGAGCGCGGAAAACACTGATTGTATTACGTCAAGATAATGCCAGCTCGCAAAAGTCGAACCTGCATCGATGGCCTTGAATTAGCTCAACGACATGTATGAGTCGATCATATATGGACTTAGTCGAACTTAAAGTAGGGTTTTTTAGTTTTATGTATGTCATAGAGCAATCGCTCGTGCTCGTCATATTTCGATAGGAATCGAACCAGCGTCCACCGTTTCAACAGTCAAGGTCACTAACGACTGCGGCAATAATACCAGTATTAAAAACTCGGTGTGATTTGTCTTAGCTCGTATGGTCGTCACGTCCAATAAGAGCGAGAGCGCGGGGAACATTTATAATTTTATTGTATTACGTCAAAATAATGCAAGTTCGCAAGAGTCGAACCTGCATAGATGGCCTTGAAATAGCTCAACGACATGTGTGAGTCGATCATACATTTACTTAGTGGAACTTAAGGTAGGTTTTTTAGTTTGATGTATGTCATTTTTTTATAATTGAGAAATATTTTAACAAACAAAATGATCATGTGTATGCTAAGAGCTGTAAAGAAGCTTCCCAATTAGTCAACAGAGTACAACGTGGGCATTACCCGATTTCAGTGTCAGCTTGGTAGGGGTTAGCTATAAAAGAGTGACTGAGCCATTTTTTGTGAAAAAGGTATCAAAACATCGCCACAAGTGTATCAAGATACCATTCCTGAAAAAAGGTAGTTAAGCCCCTTAACACCACCAAGAATGGTACTATCAACAAGACTCGGCATCGGAAACTTCGCCACGATCGAGTACGACAAACAGATAATACACCAGAAAAATACATGTACATTGGGCAACAAGAAAGTAACGCTTCCTATATCACCAAGCCATTATGATCTGACGCCACCAGAACCAAAAGCTCAAGCTTACATAAATAATAAAACTCAAAGAGGATTACAAAGATCATCAAGTCTGTCAGAGGGAGTAATCAAACCGGGTATTCCAACAACCAAAAGAACCTACCAAATGATCAATGTACATTGATTATAGAGCCATCTAACGCAATTTGAGCGAACTACGTTAAACTATACTGAATTAAAATGCATTTAAGCATCATCGATGCATAATACCGAGATGTTCCAAGAGAGGGCGTTATGCATATTAAGAAAGTAGTTCAGACATTGAGCAATAGGTTTTACAAGTACCAAAACAAATTTTTCCATGATTATTCGATAATCATGGAAAAAATTTTGCTAGCACCAATGACTTAATACTAATTTAGACCTTCCCTTTCCTGGCCCAAACCGTACGGCGCAAAAAAAGCTAGAATAATTCAACTAAATCTAGCGCTGGCGCTCTAACCTACCTATGTTTAAGAGATGTCGTTGCAATCGATTTAAAGAAACTTGAAAATAATGACCTTTTAACTTCGCTAGATGTCATATTTATAATTTTTTGGGTTAGAACCTGAATGATCCATAATTTGTGGGTGGTAGACCCCTGAGACCCTTGGGAGTCTACCCCCAAGGGTTTCGGGGTAAACTTCCCAGATTTAAAGCCTATCCGAGTGGTTTTCAGCGCCGCCTGCAACTACAGGTGGGTCACCATGGGCCTGTTGGTAGTCCCGGAGTGTCGGTCCGGTGGGATGGGCGTAACTTACGGGGCCGAAGCGACCTGCTAGTAACGCCCGGATCTGGTCCAGTACGGTGACCTGTGCTTAGCGAGGTCGAGCTCCTAGGCTCCTAGCCACGAAGACGAGGTCTCGTGACAGTCCATACCTATCTGGCGGTCGCCGATGATAGGGCGTGAATTCCCGCAGGTGGCGGGCTTGTGATCCGTCGGCACGCACGAACGGGTTAGTGCTCAGGCGTCTCATGAAGTCATTCAGGCTCTCCACGCGCAGATCCCTGGAGATTGTACTGTTCCGCACAAAACGAGGGGCCTTGACAAGGGTGCGTAGTGCGAGCGACTGCTGTGCACGCAGCCGACGGCGGTTCGTCTCGAAAACGAGCGTGAACCAGGCCGCGACACCATTTGATAGTCGGGTGCAAATGTACGTCTTGTACACGCCAAGCTTCGTGCGGAGCGGCAATCGGGAAGATAGTACGGGCCGCAGAAGGGAACGCGCGACACGAACCTGAGCAACAACGTTGTTGATGTGTCATGTCACGCCGAGGTATTTCACCGTCGCGGACCACTCGATATTCTACCCTATGAGCTTCAGTTGCGGCGGTGTCACGCTTCGTATCGAGATCGCCTGAGTCTTCGCCACGTTGACCATCAGTCTGCAGTCCTTTAGCCAGCTGGGAAGTGTATCTAGTGTGTGCTACATCTTGGCAGCAGCGTTTGCACCGTTTATCGATGTCGCTATATAGGCAACGTCATTTAGGTACAACGCAAGTTTCACTTCGTCGGTGACGGGGATGTCATCCGTATACCAAGAACAGGACACTCGTGACAGACAAATTCCCTGTGCCACACCGGCACAGATCGGTTGTTCTGTGGACAGGGCGCTTTCAACCGCCACTTGAAACCGTCTGTCTTGCATGAAGGTCGCCACAATCTTCACTACTCAACGAGAAGTAGTAGACGTGGACAGCTTGTACAGCAGGCCGGCATGCCAGACACGATCGAACGCCTTCTCAATAATGAATTAATATAAAAAAACTAAACTGCGTCTTTCTTTTTTCTGTTTTTTTTTTTCAATTTTATGTACTCAATGTCACTGTCACGACTAAGACCAATCTATTGACACCATTCACATAAAATTACGGCAAGCCGTTTAACATGGTATGGACGTTACCTCAAGTTCAAGTACGACTAGCCGGTAAGGCTCTAGGGCGTGCCAAAGAAATATACATAGGTACATACCTACACTTGAAAGCATAACCCTCCTTCTTTCACAGTCGGGTAAAACAATTATTCAGTACGGATTATCGATTCGATAACATGCTATAATAAGGTTCATCACAAACATTGTTGTATCTATTCACGTTACGTCACGAAATCCGTTCACGTTGTTTATTAAGAAAACCATTATTAAGCTACTGTCTAAATACATTTTAACACATTTCACATTTGTCTCCATGCATATTAAGAAAAAGGAAAATGGTATAGGTACCCCACATGCCTTAAAATAATAATAATTATAAGAGTTTATTTCTCTTCCACAAAGGTTCCTTAACACTAGTACTTATAATAATATATGTTTTGTTAATTCCTTTGTGGGAGACGGTATTCGTACTAGGTGTCCCTGTCACACAGATTACCAGGCCCCCTTAGGATTGAAGCTGCCCACGTATATATACCTAATGCTTCATTAACACATCGCAGCAAGCTATTATAAAACAAAGCATAATTTTAGGAAGAAACAACATATACTCGTATTTTAGAGATATTTGTGTGTGTACTATAAGTTTAAGATGCTGTTTAGAACTTATTATTTACTTACTATTCAAGAAGACATTATGAAAAATATATTTAGTATTTTAATTATTGCTCTCCTAAAAACTTGGGGAGATCTGCCTATACCTACCCTCCAAGTATAGAACATTAGCTCAGATGATTGCAGCCACAACAAAAGACAAAAACATTACAATCTTCAGTTTGTTGTTAGATGAGTTTAAAACATTTTTATTAAATCATGCTATCATTATGAGAGAGGGAGGCACGACGCAACAAGCGCGGCCAACCATAATATACTTTCTCTTTCCATTCCGTTTCTACACACTTGTGAGAAAGAGACAACAAGTTTAGATTACGTAGGTATGATTCAAATGCTGTGAGCCGCCATTTTAAGCTATGGAATCGTTCTTGGTGCAAATTAATGATTGTTTACACAAATATCTACTACCTAATGAATGAATGCTTTAAGGTTGTCTGAAAGAAATTGCCGTGAGCGATAAGACCGCCAATTGTTACTTCTATTACCTTGTAACTCATTTGTTGTTATGTTTTTAATTTTAAGTATAGGTATAATATTTAGAAATAAAGTATTGTGAATTGGTAATAAAACAACGTACTCGTAATTTACATTACGTACTTACGCTAAGTAGGACTAATGCAAGGCGCAGCAGTATATTAGAATGTAGGTACGTATATAAGTTAATCAAAGCCTAACTAACAGAAAATATAGTTAGATCATTCGAGAAACATGTCCCGCATATTTTGTTTCTCCAAGTTAGCAAGAATGTTAAAACAGTGCCTACAGACGCACATTAACATATTTCATTACAATAATATTTTCTTGGAAAAAATGTCGTAAGAACATGGTGTCTTAGTTTGAGGTTTTATCTATCTATCTAAATAGTTTTATATACCTACCTAATATTTATATACCTACAGAAGAAAAAAGATACGATGCAACGTTTAATGAGCGATTCCCACGCACCTACACCGGAATGCATTCCTACCCATTTCAATATAATCTAACAAAGACAACTAAAATGGGATTGATAGCTCTTGTGCCCATTAATAAATGGAAAGTCCTTAACTAAAAAGTGATTCAAATTGAAACATTAGATATTATAGGGTTAGATAATTCATTTATCGATGATAGCTTATATACTTTTACAGTTATGCATCACGCTACGATCAATAGGAGATTAATAGAATCACTGAAGAGTGTCGCAAGAACTAAGAAAATTGGTTTCTTTTCAGAGACCCTCACGAAGCTGCACGGGTCAACAATTACCTACGGTAAGTATTATGTCATTCGTAACGTATTTTATTGTGTATACCTTAATGTTGATAGCAATTAATCATTACTAAACGTAACAATATGGATTCTCGTACTTTTCATTCATGTTCTATTAAAAGACTGTTATCACAAAAGCGTGTTGAACTTACTGTGGTCAGCTGAACCATTGTTATGTAATGATTTATCATCGGAATTATGTGTGCAGTTCAAGGACAAATTTATATATAAAATAACATATGTTATATTGAATTTCCTTAAGTGATTTATTTACTACGGAGACACAAAGCGAACAACTGTGCAATGATTATGTTCTTACCGTTAGAGAGTCTGTTTAAAAGCATATGGGTCGGCTCGACCGCTCAAAGGACGAGTAATACTATGGTGTCCTAGAATTAGAAGAAATTACAGATGTCACTTGTCATCCGGTAAACCGTCGCTAGTTTTCCCTCTTAGCCATAAAACAGTTCTGGAATACTTTTAATGAATTTGCATAAAGAAGGAAACAAAAAAACTAAAAAAATACCAATGTAAAGTACTGGTTTCTGCTCAGTAGTCTATGTGTTGTAAGTATGTGTGTATGAGCTATACTACTGTAAACTTTCACTTAAACCCGTTCAGTAGTTTTAAACTAAAAGGGTCAAAAACATTCGTACCTCCTAATATCATTTCTCATAAACATGCTAATTCATTATATACCTAAGTAGGATGACGATTAAGAACTCAAAACGATAAAACAACATGAAATTAGGTCACCGGATATGCGACGTCATGGTCTCGCCGCAGACGCATCTCTTGTGATTGGTCGCTTTGTACATTCATCGGACGTGATATTGGACCAATGGGAGCTATTGTACCTGTGGCGTGATTTCTTACGCTATTTTCGATCAGTATCATTATTCTCTGCTTGTTTACATTAAATATACCAAGTATGGCTTTGAACTTTAGACAAAAGGCGTAATGGTTTAAGTGGCCAGTTTCTACTGTTTAGTATTGTAGGTTCAAACTTTATAAGGGACAACACTGTGTGATCCACAAAATTTTGTTTTGAACCTGGGTGTTCTTTGTCTTATACGTTGTTTTCTTACACTTGAAATTGAAATGACATAAAAATTATTCATAGTACTGGACACAGAAATAAATCAGGATAAAATATCGTAAGAGGCGTGGCACATGTGCCGAAAGCATGCACTTTACTGCATAGTATTAATTTCGCCCGCTCATTAGGTACGCAGCGAGATTCACGGAACAATGTTCGCAGCATAACAAAACAACAAAATCTTCATAACGATGCCGTATTGTGCAATGATTACCTGCAAAAATAAGTTCAGTGAAGTTAGTGTGAAAAAAGGAGGCATTTTGTTTCATCAGTGAGTACTACTTTTTAGTAAACACAAAAATAAACAAGAATCAAAATATTCTTTCGACTAGCGTTATGTTGTCCACAAGAATCATATCAAATTACTTTTTTATTAACAGTTTCCATTACGCTCAATATTTAATATTCGTACTTATTCCCGTGAAATGACCGCGCAATGAATATCGAAATAAACAACGCTCCGAGCACTCAATTAAGCTGTGTGCACGAAGTACGTATGTCCAATGGGACTATAATGCAACCAAGAGACTATATAATTCTGGTAATGTCGTTTCTATATTGTTTAACTACCAACTGAGAATGAGAATGTGATACTTCTTTTCTGTTTGAAATAAAAATAAGTTTGGTGGATATTTTATTCAAAATATTAACATTGTTGATTTTGAAGTTACCAGAATAGTTAAATTAAATAAAAGGCTTTATTAACACATTTAAAAAACAACCATGGTATACCTAAATTAAGTACATGTTATTTCATAACAGATAAATATTATAAATTAAAAAATAATTTGCTGATATATAAGATTATTGTATTTTTTAAATATGATTATTTTTAAGTAGGTGGTTTTTAGTATTCAAACTTACTTTATATACCTACTCTATTGTGTATATATCTTAAATATTAAGTTGCATTTCAGTTTTACAAACTATTGAAACATCAAAGAAAAATTGATAAATGGCACAGGACTTAAACACCGGTTTCCTACAAAAAAAAACAACACAATTTGCTCTTATCATGTTTCTGTTAAGATTTTGATACCACCAAATAAAAAAAATCCAATTGCATATCCACACATTGACGTTTGGGTAAATCAAGTATTTTTTTATTGCCGGTGGCAGATGATTAGCGAAATACTAATTTTATTATTTTTTCTGTACGGTTTTAAATTGTTAGTATACCTACGTTACGATTTGTCTTTTATATGATTAAAGTGTTTTCTTATTAAAGTGGTTTCAATTTGTATGAAAAATCTCGATACGCTCTACCTCTGAAAAAATATGTTCTAATCGTTCCGACTAAAGCTTTCCTTGCCTTCCGGCGGCTCGTGGATGGAGAACTGGGTTTTAGCTTAGTATTCCGGTATTTAACAAGAAGTATGAGGTCCACCCTAACAAAGCGCAAATATGAAATAACTATGTACTAAATTAAGGACTATAATGTATGTGTTATTTTCTTTTCAGCATATTTTATTAAAGTAAATAAATGTTTCACTATCCCATTATTAAACTTTCAGTTCAAAATAAGATTAATTTAAGAAATGATTTTTGACTAAAATTTACTTCGATAAATAAACAAGAAAGTACTCCTACATTGACCAATCGTGTACGGTTAAGGGTGTGGCTTGCTGGTTTGTTGCCACGCAGGATTTATTTGGCAAAGTCCTTTAGTCATCATTCTATGTGGTAGGTACTGAAGTTGTAGGTATTTTAATGTTAGAACAGCTATCAAAATTTTCTTGATATTAAAAAGGTAACGTTCAAAGGTTAGGCTCCTGATATGGTTTTATCGTAAATAATTTATTTTTATCCATATTCAGGTAACGTATGTAGGACATGTTAAATATAAAAAAGTGTGTTGAATTTGACAGGCCTATTACTGTTCTGTTAGTGATCATAACGTGATTGGCTAGAGGTCAAAGCCAAAGGTTCGTTAATCACACAGGATAAAGATTTATGTGATGTGTGTGAAGAATAGTCAGTAATTAGTATGTACTCATATCTTATACTTTTAAAAGAGTAAATTCTTGTATATACTCTACTCTATATGTAATCAGAATTACGGAAACGGCTCTAACGATTTTTATGAAATTTAGTATTTATGCAGAGGGTTTCGGGGCCGTAAATCGATCTAACTAGGATTAATTTTTAGAAAATTTACTAAAAACAAAATATCGAGTTAAGCTCTTTTATCCAGACTCATATTATATTTAGGTGTCCGAAAAATATTTATTTATTTAACTTTAGGCACAAAATGTACATTAGCGGACTTAATGCCAAAGGCATTCTCTACCAGTCTACCGTTGGGTGGTGCGGAAATGAGTGAGATTGTGCACAACACTTTCGTTAGATGACTAATGATTGTTTCAATATCATTGATTTAATACGTTCATTGGTACAAAGGATACTTTTGCTTTTTGTTTGATAACTACAAATGTAAAAAAAACACTCTTTAAGGTAAATTCTGAACGTTTTTAATGTGTATGTGATGTGATGATAAAACAATATCATCGCTATTCATGCATTTTTAAATTAAAAATGTTGAATTACATGTTTGTAGATACTATATGGAGTGAGCGATGCGGTCGTTCAGAGATAAGAACAGATTTCTGCGCGTCGAAGTGTCAATACCATAGTTTTTAAATAAAGGTATGAGTCAGCGGGGCTCAGCGAGTTCGATAAAAAATCTTACAATTCGAACGGCGATTTGCATGAAATCAACATGTACGATTTGAGCTCACAACACTCGGTATCATTAACTCATTAACATCATGTCTAGAATCAGTGCATATTTTATGCTCGTTTGACTGTCCAAAGTCCGCTGTGGTACATGAAACTTATACAGTTACTTACAAAGACGGACAAATGAATGTGATTAGGCGTGGGCTCTATCAGACTAGCAGTGGTCAGTTCCTTAGACCACAGCAATAGGTATCCTGAAGTAGGGCGCTGCACAGATCACTTTAATTGCTTTATTTTGTATTTTAACCGTGTGTTGTCCAGTAAATGTCAGAATAAATGATTTTCTTTTCTTCTTTCATACCCTTACCAAGTAGCACGGGTAAGCCGTTACCTTTAGCTACGTAGAAATCACGTAGAATTGATTGAGTTCGACGTAATACATGTGCTATTCAAAGCCTGTTATCACAAAAGTGAGTTGAACTTGCTGCGGTCAGCTGAGCCATTATTATGTAATGACTTATCATCGGAATTATGTTTGCAGTTCAAGGACAAATTTATATATGTATGTATAACATATGTTGTGTTAAATTTCCTTAAGTGATTTTATTTTAATACTGAAGATAATCTGTCTGTGTGGTTACGGATAAAATTATCGGATTTCCGTGTTGGATCAAAAGCGTTGTTGGGTTCTTAAACCACCCGTCTCAATTATTACAAACGTCTAAGGCAATCGTTATTGAAAAGTACGTGCCCTCATAAACACTGATATATAGTTCAACCTTCGAATTCAGTTTACCCTCGGGGTTAGAAGGGTCGATGCAGGACACTGCGTGGAGAAACTGATACCGACTTAAAACAATCTTGGGCCATTTGAAAAGTTAAGAAGTTTTTCACATCTATTGGCCCAAGTATTGCATAACAAACACTACAAAAATTAAATACAGATAAGACAACATTAGCACAAAACGCGAAAGCCATAGATTCGCCACTAAAATCCATGTGTTCTATATCTGTTAGACCCTGTTGAGGTTAGCGAAGTAATCAACACCCTGATAAAACATAGCGCTCTTGGCATAGATTAGATCACAGCGAATATTCTACAAAAACTTGGGCATTGTCTTACGGGGCTCATGTCTCATAATTAATTTAAGTTTTAAGCAGGGTGTCTTCCCTTACATATTTAAACACGCCGTTGTATTTTCTGTTTACAAGTCAGGTGATAAATCACTACCAACAAACTATTTCTCTCTTAAGTAGTAAATCTAAAGTTATAGAAAAGGTTCACTTCTAAAATCACAACCTAACTAAAACAACAACTTACCTAGACCAAAAAGACAAATGCATAGGAGTATTCCTGGACTTACAGAAGGCGTTCGACACTGTCTCAACTAAAATATTAATTACCCGCATGGAGAAAATAGGAGTTAGAGAGAACGCACTTCTGTGGTTTAATGTCTGCCTAACAGAAAGACAGCAATGTGTTAGAATTGATAACCACGTAATTGACTACGACACGGTGACATATGAGGTTCCACAAGTCATTTCACAGTACCCTTAGACCAACGCTTTTTTTGACATATATATTAATGATTTATGCAAGCATCAGATCAGGAGCGTAGATAAACAAATGTCTGCAGATGATACTATCGTGCTTTTTCACAGTAGTTCTTGGAACTTTGTACGACAACTAGCAGAAGAAGGTATGTTTGTTATCAGAGCATGTGTTGCTATTACATTGCGACATTCGACTACTGGAGATAGTTTCGAAATTCTCCACTGTATATTTAAAATCTCGCTTCAACAAATATCGAAGATTATTCCAGAAGTACAACATGCTTCGAATGAAGCCCTAAAAGATAAAATTAAAGCAAGTTAAAAACAATTTCTAAATAAAATTATTTATTAAATATATATTGATTAAACTCTAAAAACAAGAAGCGAGTAAGTATTTGTAATATTAATTGATCAGTTTTAAAAATCTAAAAATAAAAATAATTAAGCATTATTTAACGCTTTGGGTTTGAGATTTGTTCGGGAACGGCGTGAACAACATCTACACTCGCGATTCGTAGCTGTTGCAGGCTTTCGCGGCCGTTTGCGCCGCTGATGTAGAGCCGGCCATACAATAATCAGTGTTCCCCGCGCTCTCGCCCTTATCGGACGTGTTAACGATACTTGTTAAGACAAATCACCCAGAGTTTTTAATACTTTCTGCACATTAAACGCATATATCTTTTTATCAATGGCGGTATCATTGAAAATTTTAATTGTATATATAATGTTTTTTTTACTTTCGATAGTAAACTCGAGTCCATCCACTGATCGAGATTTAACTCTTTCAAAAAATATGAGTGTTCCAAGTGTAATAGTTGATGAAAATGTTGTAATTAATTTATTGAGGAAACGACGAGAAGCAGCTCTAGGACACGGCTGTGCTATACGTAGGATTTTTTACTTCATCAAATGCAAAACCTTTGAAGAGTAAGTTAAAAGTTGAATTGCTTTTGATTTTTTTTATAATTGGAATTTTCTATCAACAAATTTGAAATGTGTCATTTTGGATTAAGAATGTTTGAGAGGTATTTATATTTCGCTATCAATTTGATTCTCTTAGAGGTACTTTTTATATACCTATATTGTAAATAATTTGAAATAATTTATTTATGAGCATGTATTAATTTACTCGTCTTGTAATTTATTACATAACTATTATCTTAGATTTATTAGCATTTTTGCTTTGTGTGCTCTGATCAACACACATGTGGCACATAATTAACTGAAAATTAACTTACCACCGTCCAGAATTTCTATTAAAGACAGTCGTTTATTTGCTAAAGATAAGCTAACGAACGTTACTATATAGTTTTAAATGAAGTATGTTTGATGATGAGAATCAACACAGTCTATAAATCAAGGACATATTAAGTTTAACAGTAAAATTGTTCACCAACAAGCTAATTGTATGCAGGGTGAAGATCAATGGAAGGTTTCTAACACCTGATTTAACTGTTTTGTAAAGTGAGGAATAGTCTATTTGATGTATTAAGTTTTATGTATTACTAGCTGACCGACGCAACCTCGTTTGCATCTTTTATTGCCCGTAGCGAAAAAATTTCCCCCGTATAGTGTATAGCGGACTATTTTGTAGATATTTATAAGATCTACGATTAATTAGATCATTTTATGGTTCTATCTTTTATAGTTTACGCAGCGTACGCAAAATAAGTAACTTTTCTGGTTGATTTTTTACACCTTGTGTCCGAAAAACCTAAACATCTTACGGAACCCTATTTTTTTCTACAATAAAAGAGACATAGGTAATTATCACTGAGTAACATAGGCATGTTACTCAGTGATAATGTAGCTTTCAAATGAAAAAAGAATTATTAAAATCGGTTCCGTACTTTTTGAGTTTATTCGTTACATACAAAAGTACATATCTTTCCTCTTTATAATATTAGTGTGGATTACATTAAGTTAACAGATTGAGGTCAAATTTTAGTATAACGTACAGTACCTACGCTTTAAATATGTTAAATCAATAAATTTTTTGGCAGGGTAAAGTTAGTATTCGTATCTAAGTAATTAGTTACTTTGAACTAAACCAGGGTAAAGTGATATTCTCACTTCCAAAAATGACATTACGTTACAGTTTATTACAGCACAACCATTTTTGTTTTTATTTCTTCTTTTAATCATATTTTTAGTACTTCCTTGTGGTTCAGATCATATTACTTGAATTGTGTCTGCGTTTTAAAAAACGCAGCTGGTAATACTTATATTTGAGATTGTTGCTTCTTCTATAACGTCATGTTCTCTATAGACAGAGTAGACGGATATAACAGTGTCATAGCCGGGCACCGTTAATGAAATAGTTAACTTCGTTAATCGTTAATCCGTTATAAAAGAAGTTAGCTTCGTTAAACGTTAAAGCGTTACTTTTCGAAAGAATTAACGCAAGTTAACGTTAATGCTAATCCGTTAATATGTATAAAATTGCATCTTTATATCGTTGCGTCAGTGAAGTTATAAAACTTATTGGTTAAGGTTCTGGAAGTTAACAGGTTAGGAACAAAACATAATACTTGTATAATTCAAATGAGTAATTTAATCGTCGGTGCATATTCCCCTTCATGAACATTAACATGTTGAAGTTCTCGTCCAAAGCGAGGCTCGTTTTGGTGTTAAAATGTCTTTACCCGTGGAAAAAAGACGTTCAACTGCAGCGCTTGAGGGCATAGCAATATTGTATTTAATGAATACATTTATGAAAATTTGTTCCCCGAGGAATGCAGCATCGTTAACGAGTCTTTTGATTTCATGTCCAGCCACATTTTAACGAGACTTTGCGCCCTCTTTAAAGAGTTGGAGCTCTTTGGTTTTTCTATAGACTGAGTGACAGAATTGAAAAAGTTTTCCTAGTCATCATCGTTGTCACTCGCATTGCTCCCTCCGCCACTTAAACTATCTCTGTCCTTCAAATTTATAGCTGCTTCTTGTCGTAAGGCATCTTCTACCTTTTTTCCATGCAATTTTTTACTGCATCTACTCTACTGCTGTCATACGTTTCCAGCCAAATGCCTTTACCGGAACTTTGGGTGAAATGCCGCGGCAAGTTGGCACTGTTCAGGTAACTATTCGGCATTGGATTAACGATTAACGGACTTCTGCATATTAACGGAAGTTAACGTATCCGTTAACATTTTTAAAAGTTAACTTAAAAGTTAATCCGTTAATCAAAATGTTAACTTCGTTAATTAACGATTAACGGATTAACGAGTTAATGCCCAGCTATGAACAGTGTATAGTTTGAAAATATATTAGTGCACAATTAGTAGTATTGACCTAATAAATAATGACTAATTATTTCATTTCTAGATTAGAAGACGATTTCATCTCCGCTAAGACTAAAACCAGCCCATATCAAACAACAAAACCCAAAGTACTGAAGAACAAACATGTTGAGGATACGAATGTAGATCTTTCAGTTGCACTCCTTGTAACACCAAAAATGGCAACGAAAATAAGCACGGTCTTCCTTGAGTCGAGCAGTTTAGCGACTCAACAAACAACTGTTGAAACAGAACTAAATATTAATGTAATACCATTGAACACAGTCGTGAAATCAAAAATATCTGATGTAGAAGCAAAACCTATTTCTACAAAAGTTCCAGTCAAAGGATCATCAAGCCATGTAGTAACAGACCCAAAATTTGTTTTGAAATCATCAAACAAAGAATCAAAAACTGTTGTTGGAATAGAACCAGCATCGGTTCTCGTAATAAATACTACTACATCAACACCATCGCAAGTACAACAAGAGCCACATGTAACAGAATCTAACCCAGATTTGTCTGTGATTCCTAAAGCAATATTTATGAAAACAAAAACGATGTCTTCTGTATCACAGTCAAATATTGTAAGGGAACCTAAAGTTAAAAAAAATAACAATATGACAGAACTAGGTAATACCACAGAAATATTTCTATTCAAGGAGGCAGGAAGAATAACCTTCAAAGTAGAACCTATTTCGGTTGAAACAAAGCAGAAACCAACAGCAAAACAGACACCTTTTGTGGCAGAATCGAATCAAATAGTGTTCCAGTCAACAACAGGAGCTGACAAAGTAGCACTTGGTACAGTGGATGTGACCTCAACTTCAGCAGTAATAGACACAAAAATAAAAGAGATTGTGACTAGTGCGAATGTAGAAGAGACATATGAAATTACAGAAACAAATTCCTATCCAGTACCTAAGACAACTCCTTTACCAACTGGGACAACATTTACAGAAGTAGTGAGTGACTCTTCCACTACAGTCGTGAAAAGTTGGAGAATTCCTGGTTCTCACCTTTTAGATATTTTTATCTCTGAGTTTCAAAGACTCGCAGGTGTATTGGCGGTGGTTCTTCTTGGTATCGGTGTTGTACTATGCATTCGTTGTACTTGTGTACGAAAGTAAGTATATTCAAGAAATTTTTAAAGTATTTTGCAGTTTCCATGTGTTAGCATTATATGTTTAGTTAATCGATTCAATACAAAAAAAATACTTTTAGTTAAATATTACAACTGGTAATTATTTAACATGATGAACCACCATTTATTTATTGTCACCACACGTAACGTATCGGAATACAACCAAATTAGACTTTAATAATATGTCTATATTTTTATGTATGAGCCTACCCAAGTGACTTTACTCTGCCTGATGGAAAGCATGAGGAAAATCCAAAACTAATGGTCAGCATACTCATTGCGTTTGGAGACAATGTACCAATGCAGCACGATGACCCATGTTGTGGCGGCTTATTGACATGCTAATGTATCATTTGACCTCCGGTTTTGCACTCACCAACGAATTACGAAATCACGAATGCTGTCATTATAGGTTGGTCATCTGTGAGAGGGTAGTAACGCCCTGGCCGAACCAGCTCATTCGTACTGAAACCAGTGTGGCTTTACTACTTTTAATACCTGTAATAATATGATGTTCAATTACAAATGATTTTACTATAGAGCATCCAAAAGTATCAACGTCATAAGAGTTTGACGACGACAAAAGTTATTGCTTTGTTTTTTTTTGTTTTTATCTTGTATATTTTTGTGCAGGTACAAGAAATCCAAGAAATGTCAATATGATGAGGAAGCTGTAAAATAAAAAAATAAACAAATTGTTACCAATAACCAGTGAAGTTGAAAATGAGTGCACCATCAGCTCAAGGATTTGTAGCCAAAACTAAATACTTGATACATTAAAAAGTAAATTTTATTTGTTGTTGTAGTGTTTGTTTCATGTCATCATTAACTTTGCATCATTTCATTGCTATTTATAATATTTTTATACTAGATATAATGAAAAAATAAAAAAATCATTTATAATTTGGAAGTAATTTGTCATACATATTATTGCGAGTGTATGTCTTTTGAATACTCGTAGTACCTCTACTTTTCATGCTTATGTAATGCAGTAAATTTTACTAGGACATACTCAGTATTATAATTTAAATACCATTAGAAATAAATTCTGATAAAGATTGAATAAAATTATTATTGTTAACTTTAATATTTATTACAACTATAATTTATTTTAGTTTTACGCATAAAAATTCCCAAATTTATTAAGAAATGATATTACTCTCTCAATAAATCTATTTTAAACAGTTTTATGCAAAAAGGGAATATTTTATTACACAGCTCTATCCATATACTGAGTGTCTGATAGCTCACAAACACATTGCTCGCTAACACTTTTGACGCCATCTTGATTGTTTTTAGTTAAAACCGTAGACAGTGAGATAAAACAATAACCAACAATATTTTGTCGCGTTAATTATTGAGTGTCATTCCAAAATGTTTATGTTAATCAGTATTTAAAATAATTCAAAACAATGTGTTCCATCATTATATGAAATAAAAATGAAATATCCTGTGTGCTACTTTAACGAAGAGTATTAGGTATCTCACTTATTTGACGACTGTTAGAATTACTTTGTATTTATTTAAACCTTTGTAACTTGACCTTTATATTAAATAAGACAGTATTTTGCTGCTTTTGAGTGTATTCTTTTTTCGCAAACATGTATTATACCTATTTAAATTTTGATAGAATAAAATTTTAATATATCTTTCAGTGTCATGTTTTATTTTTCTCCTTATTAACTTTTATTTGTGCACACTCATGTACTGTGTGCTATATTAATATGATATAATTTGTTAGATATTGCGTCACAGTATTACTAGATACTGTATCAATAAAAATGATTTTCATGAGTGAGTGAGGGATAAAATGGTTAAAGTAGAATAATGAATCATCATCATCCTATACCACAACGTTATAAGATGATAATTTAGGCAATAAATTTGTAGGTCACTTTCATATAAGTAAAATATTAAGAGAGCTACATTAGATTACATCCTTGACCACAGAAGAGCAGTGCTTTGGCACAAATAAGCAGGCTGCACCGCGGTGTATCATGGTCTCACAAAAAACCGCTGTCTACCAATGGTTCTATGGCTTTTCAAGTGTGTAAATCTCTCCTCCATCCCCCCTGAGAGGGAAAGAATTACGAGCGCGTTGCACTTGTATGACTCTATACTGTTTGATCTAACTTTCGTCTGTCTGTTGAATCTACAATAAGTACGAAACGAAGAAGAAAATCCTTTAAACTTGAACCTAGTCCTGTATACAGAGTCCGTTTTGCTGAGTCAGATATGACCTTGACCTTGTTCTTATCTGTCTACTACTTACTATAGGCCGACCGTTTATCGGAGTCCTCGCCTGCGCGGTAACAGGGGCGCGGGGGTATGACGACAAAGGGGACTGAGACAGGTGCGGGCGGCGGGGGCGCTTAGTGAGATACACACGAGATGAAATGCGCCAAGATAGTTCCGAAGATAAGTGACGTCATAGTAAAGAGCGCCCCTGTTACCGCGCAGACGAGGACTCAGATAGACGGTCGGCCTAGTAAGTAAATTATGATACTCTTTTAAATATTTAAGTATGAATTAACGTAATCAGGTAACTTTAAGTTAAGGATCAAACTCTCTTCTACTTCATTGTTATGCTTGTTAAAAAAGAAAGAAACAGTAAAAAGAAAACATCATTTTGATGATTCGAAAAGTTAAAACGACAAAGAGAAGAAAGTTACAAAGTATTTTAATGACAATTTAAATTAGATCATGGCTTCACACTCCCATCAGCAGATATTTTCATCTGGTTTGTACTTTTCCTAAATAAACTAAAGAAATTTTGAACTTTTTCTTAAATGTAATGAGTACAAAATTCAAACATTGCATGTGGCTTCGGAGATATTAACTACTATACTATAACTTAGTACTGTATAAAACGCTTATGAAAAATAAGGAAAACTCCAGGAGGACCCCACCCCAAAAGTAGGTATACGTTTTTGTATCGGTTAACAGTGTGTTAATTATTATATTATATTATTAATTATTCAATTGTTAACATACAGACTTATTATCAGTTTTGTATTGTAATATTTAGTCTTGTAGTCAACAATGTACGGACTCTCCTATCAATGGTAAATAATTTAGTATCGAGAATACATCAGAACCGGCATGACCCAACCATTGCAGGAATAAAAATAAAAAACCCATAAAAGACTTTTAAGTACAGTCTACCAAATTGAATCATGACCCCCTTAAAGTCATTTTCCTACAATTATTCTATACCATTAGGTTGAAATTAGCTTGAACATACATTTCATAAGTAACGAACCGTTATCATTCTACACACTGACAAAGCCATGACATAGACATAGACGTATACTATAGACTATGATAAGTATTGCACGAAAAAGTTTGTTAGCCAGTGAACGTCCTAATCTATAAGTATATTAGGAAAGATTTGATTGTCTATTTGTTTCAGACATAGGATTGACTTTATTTCGAATAATGGGTAGACTTGAGGTAAGAGGGCAGAGGTACCGTAAAGGTAGCGTAGGGTAGGTGTAGAACAAAAATAGAAAAGCTTTTATTTGACAGAACGAAGTCTGTCGAGACAGCTAGTCATACATATTAATAAAATAAAATAGTAAAATTAGAGACCTTTGTTTATTTCATATTATTAAATTTTAAAATATGGCATTCCCTTCGTAAAGCGATAAAATAGAAAACTTCTCAATAGTAAATTTGTGGGTTATAATGGTTCCAATGGTTTGGGTCTGTAGGATTACTGGTTAAACCTAAAACCGAGTGTAAGCGCCATGGTTTTCAATAACGTCTAATAATCGATTACGCATAGACCCGATTAGACGACTGCAAATGTCACTTCCCCTCATGAAATCCCAGATTTCGTTACAATGCAGCTCGATTGCTTTTTTGATCCTCTCGTTCCTGTTATCCCACATTTGAACCATCAAACCCCATAAATTTTCTATTGGGTTAAGATCTGGTGACCTAGACGGCCATGGAATGAGAGTAAATTCATCTTCATGCTCCGTAAACCAATTTGAGACAATTCTGGCAGTATGCACTCGACAGTTATCATGAACATAGGAGAATACTGGCACATCTTTACGGGGGTAAACTGTTCGCAAAGTCGGTAACATTGATTCTTCCAATAAATCGACATAGTTGATAGTGTTATGACGAGGAGAAATAGGAACAAGTTCTATGTTTCCAGCATCCATCCATGCCCACATGTTAGCTGAAATAAAAAGCGTTCCCGCAACGTTTGTTTTGTTTCCTGTCAGATTCTGGTATGCCTAAAGACTGTTAAATACCTAGATATTTTAGGTTTTGGTTTCAGATAGAGATCTGAGGTTTGTGGAATCTAAATGTTATATTCCTTCAGATTCCACAATCACACCTTTTTTACATACATGACTGCACACTTGTCTACACCAAATTCCATTTTAAAAGAATTACTAAAGTTTTCTTAACCTTTAGTAACGCTGTCAATTGTAATTTAGGCGGACAAGTAGTTACAAATCATCCACATTTTTAAATGGTTTTATTTAGCTCACCCCGTTTGTTTTTTTCTTTCTTGGGTCAAATTTAGTAATACAAATTTCACCCTCTTCCTGTCAACCGATTAATCTGAAATTTTGTATACACTTTGGATTTTGGTGACAATACAATTATGTTTATTCATTATCATTATAAATTCAAGATGGCCGCCGCTACAAAATGGCGGATAATTTATGTTTTATTAATCCCATCAATATGGGTATCAAATGAAAGGGCTAAACAAGCAGAATACAATATACTATAAAAAAATGAAATACTGAAGCACTAAATAAATTAAACAGAATGCGAAATAAAAACTAAAAACTAGAAAATAAAAATAGGTAAAAAAACTTTTTAAGTTAAACAGTTTTATGTTAAAAAAACATACATTGCAATGTTTAAGATAAATGTACTAAAAACCAAAAAATAATAAAATAGATACAGTCGTGGGAATTATAAACATATGCATAGACTAGACTAAAATAAAACCTAAAAGAAATACAGTTTCGAGTACCTAGTGTTGGACGTCTTTTGAATTGGATATTACGCCGGTGAGTACAGAAAAGATTTATTTCTTAAAGTTGTTAATGTACGTGTCTGTCGTATAAAATATTGCAAAGTTTGGGTTCTTGCTTTGGCAAGTCTTCATTTAGCTATATTTCTTACATACGGAAAACAAAGACGGCTATGAGTAAGGAGGAGTCGATCTCATACAAAGCAACCCAATGATCATAACGAAGGACACCAACGCTGCCACAAACAAATTAAAAGAAGAACGTTGGGCATCATTGACCAATACCTTTAATTCGAAAAGTGGACAAATACCACGTCAGAGAGAGCATCTTAAATTAAAATGGGACAATTTGAAAAAAGCAGCTCGTAAGAGAGCTGCAAACATTAGATTGAACAATTTGAAGGTAATGTTTTTATTATTATCAATTAATAACTTTGCCCACATGGATCCTGTGGGAATTGACATTCCCCCCCCCCATTATAAAGAGCATTCCATAAACAAATGATTTAAAATTATTTCATCATCATCATCATCAGCCTATCGCAGTCCACTGCTGGACATAGGCCTCTCCAATAGCACGCCGATTAGTTCGATCTTCGGCTTCTCGCATCCAGCTCCTGTCAGTCATCTTGCGCAAATCATCACTCCATCTGGCTTGTGGACGTCCTACACTACGTTTGCCGAGACGCGGTCGCCACTCAAGAACCCCTTTACCCCAACGGTTTTCGGTTATGCTGCAAATATGGCTAGCCCACTGCCACTTCAGCTTGCTAATCCTGTGGGCTATGTCGATGACCTTGGTTCTCTGCCGGATCACCTCGTTTCTAATACGGTCCCGTAGAGAAACGCCGAGCATAGCCCTTTCCATAGCACGCTGAGCGACTTTGAACTTGTGGACCAGCCGTACTGTAAGTGTCCACGTTTCGGCCCCGTATGTCATTACGGGTAGGACGCACTCATTGAAGACTTTTTAGAAATTATTTACTTTATTTTATTATAGACTGGTGGTGGCAAACCAGATTTCATTCCAAAGGATGAAATCTTGGATAAAGTGACATGTGTTTTGGGCTCCACATGTAGTGGATTTGATGTTCCATTTGGTGATGATGGAATAGGCGGTGATGGTAGTGAAGTTATAGACATGGAATTTGTCAATGTTGGTGATGTTACTGAAATTAACTCAGAAGATCCCAGAGTGAACATCGTCAATGACACACCTTTGCCTCCAAGTACAAGTAGGTATCGTTTCTATTCCTTATTTGCTTTTATAATATTTTTTATCATATACCTAATACACATTGTAAATTGTTCTTTTACATTTAAGTGAAAAAGAGGAAAATAGACTTCAGTCCTCAGGCAGGGGCTTCGGCAGATGGGGGCTTTGAACAAGAAAAAAAATACACATATGGAATGACCTCCATGTCTAAGGTCCTGCAAAGCAAAGGTAAAATCACTAGTTATTAAATTTCATATTAAATTTATTTATTATCAGCATATAATATTTTCAGCTGTTCTATAAAAATATAGTATGTATCTTTGATTTTTTTATAACTAAATCTAATCTAAGCTTTTTTTTATTTCAGCTAAAAAGTTAAAAGGTAACCAGGACGATGGATGGCTGGAACGCAATTTAGCTATTGCCAATTATTACAACAAAAAGCTGAAAAACTAGATTTAGAAATTAAAATGCTGAAAGAGTCAGCTAATAAGGAAAATAATTGTAATAGTAATAACTAATTAGTTTGGGTGTCTGGTATATTATTAAGTATTGTATTAGGGTTTAGTTGCTTGTGCCATGTTAAGGTGATGGAAAATAATTGTAATATTAATAATTAATTAGTATAGGGGTAAGGGTGTATTATTAATTATTCTATTAGGGTTAAGTTGCTTGTGCCATATTAGGTTATCTTTTCATTATTGTAAAATAAAAACATTGTTTAAAAAGTAGATCATTTTATTTATTTTCTATCAAATTTTTCATTAACAACTAATTTCAGGTCGCAGCCAATTTTTGCTTCTACTCTTGATAATATTGTGCTCATCCATTAGTGTAAACTGAAAATAAATAGTTTGATGTAATAACAGAAAATAAGATCACAGGAAATGGCCTCATTACCATTACAATTACAATACAAGTAATATTTACTTATAAAAATATTCTGCAATTAATGTTTCTCTTTCCACAATATTATTAAATTCTTCAACATTATTATTGGCTACGGGCACTGCCTCTGTATCAGGAATTTCCACCTCTGGTGGTACATCTGCCAAAGTCTTTGAACGACAAATATTGTGGAGTACTGCTGTAGCTATTATTATAGCATGAGCTCGTAAGAGACTCAGACGTAAAGTCAAAGCCACAACAGGAAATCGCCGTTTCTAAACTCAAAAACACCTAAAACCAAATAATTACCTATAGTAGTACTTACTGCAGTTCAATAATAGAGTTATAAGTTATAAACAGTGACATACAAACACAATCAATTATCTATACAAATAAATAAAATTGGAGTTTCTGTTTGTAATATTAAAATAACCGCTTTCTACTACATACATATGAATGTATATACGGTACACATACCAAAATATACATTTTTAAAATTTTTGTCTGTCTGTCTGTCTTATCGAGGAAGGCTATAGGCTATATACCATCACTCTACTGCTAATAGGAGCGGAGCACCAATGAAGAATGTTTCAAAAACGGGGGAAAATTTTCACGCCACGGGCAATATAAGACGCAAACGAGGTTGCGTGGGTCGGCTATTTCTAAATAAAATTGTTTAGCCTGAAACTCATAAAATAAATAGGTACCTTTCAATGCAATTTCTTGTTCAGATATGTGCTTCATTGTACAATATTTGACCCTGTGTTTGCGGATTTAGTAGTGGTGGTAAAAGATAAGGCTTCAGTGGATATGCATTATCTCCTAGCAACCATTTGCTTCTAAATATTTCACTTTCGCATTGAGCTGAAAAATGAAATATTAAGTGAAATCAGTAAAATATGTAAATAAGTTAGAACTTACAGATAATTAGTTACAAGACTTTACTACGTAATTCTGAACGAACGAACGTATATAGATAGTAGCATCATGAGCTGAACCTGGTCAACGTGCCACCACATTCATGAAAATGAGATTGGTATTACATACTGCTTGCACATTCAGGGAAAAATAACCTTTTCGGTTTCGGAATTCTTCTCTAGTCTGAAAATCTAAAAGAAAGAGTGTTAAGAAAAGGCTATTAATGATTAAAGTAATGAACTAGTGAACAATATGCTGAGTAACTATTTACTTAATTTCATGCAGACTTACATGGTGATTGTATTCTGATATGTGTACCATCAAGTGCACCAAGAACTCGTGGGAACCTAGCTATATTATAAAAGTCTTGTTCTGTGTCAGTTTGCATGTAAATATATTTGCTATACAGTTTAGCAATAGCATAACTAATATCACGAACAATGCGACAAGCTGACGACCCACAAAGTCTGCCACTGATAACAGCATTGTTCCTAAAGCATAGAATCTTAACGTCAACAATAGCTGATGTAGAGGAGATATCCCATGATACCTGAAATAACAATAATTTATTTCACACATGATTAATTTTAAGGTTAGATTTGAGGGCAAACAAGATACTAACCTGTGTCCTGTTACTCTTATGTGTGGATAAATTTTAAGAAGTAATTCTTCAACAGATCCTTTATCCAGTTGAAATCTCAATTGAAATTCGTACAAATCCAGAGTCGTTAAATAACCCACTCGTTTTTTATATACTCTATCACGTCTATTATCATCTTCTATCTCACTGGAGTCCGATAAAATATGTAACACTTCTCTATCACTATCTGAACTCGACATTTCAGTATTAAAAAACAGCGAAAACGGTAATATTAAAACTTTAACCAACCGAAATCGACAGGTGGCCGAATGACGATACGACTAGTAATCTTGACAGTCTACTGACGTTTGAAATAATTATAGGAACGCCATAAACTGTCATCTCCGTACAAAACGCTTATCGTCCGTCACCAGTAACCCTCCCATCCGTTAGTAGCAAGCCGTCAATTTTTATAGGAACGATTTTAGCTTACGCTCCGTATAATATACTACTATTCGTACCTAGAACGGATCGTTTTTCAAATATAAGTATTTGATATAAATCACACCCAGACCAGAACTATGGGTAGGAACATACATAAGTACCGTAAAAAGCAACTAAGGGAAGAAACTACGCAAGACAGCATCACTGCAAAAGGAAGGAAAATTTAATACAAATCTGTATTAAATTTTCCTTCCTGTTACAATCTGTGTGTGTCTGGCCAATGTGGTATAGTAGACCAAATCCTCCATTCAAAGGAGAGCCTTACCTCCAGCAGTGGACTATTAAAAGCTGTTAATGTAATGTGACACCCAGACTCAGAAGACAGGGTAAAACTTGTCAATAACATGTACATATGTATTTCGAAATATATGTAAGTTTAAACAGCAGTCCGGTTACTATAGTGCTTGCAGGCTCTGCTTAGATATGGATTAGGCTATCGTATGAGGTATATATGAGATTAATAAAATCATGGCATGGTAAACTAACAAACTAGTCTCCTAAGAGTAAGTATTTAAAATGGCCCATGGAGTATGAAGCCGTTGTAAGGTAAGCCTGAATGTAATAATTCATAATCCTTTAATCGTTTGTATAACATAAATATGCAGAAACAGTTTTATTTCTGATAGAGAGGTCAAATGCCCAGACAAACTGGTGAGACATGACAATGATAACGACTGCTATGTTATGCCAGTAAACACTATAAAAAGTTTGGTTATAAAAACACTACAATCCCCAATTTGCTGTTAGTAGAGTTCGACACATTAAAATCATACTATAATTAGCACAGCGAGAGGGACGATACAACAAGCGCGGCGAACCATGACCGTGATAGGTATACCATCTCTTTCCATTCCCTTTCTAGATGTATGAGAGAAAGTTTTATTTTGAAGATTGTTTTCGTTTAATTCCATTTGCGTTCGTTTTACTTATGACCATAAAAAGAAAGAAAGAAAGAAACAATAAGCTTAGATTATGTATGATTAAAGTGCTGTTAGTCGCCATTTGATTGTCATTACTAACACATATGTCTACCGCTTCATATTGTCTAGTACCCACAATATAACCTATGCTTATTTTGGGACTAGATTGTTGGACTAGATGTCCTCAATATTTATTTATTTAACTAGCATAGTCTACTTACGCTAAGTAGGATTACACTAATTTTAAGGCGGAGCGATATCTTAGAATATGTGTTACTAAATCAAAGCTTACTAAAAGAAAAAACTCATTTAGTCCAGGTTTGCAAGAGTTTATCGCCCAAGTAAAATTACGACACACATGTTATAAGTAGGGACTCTTCATTCTTAATTAGGTGAATACCGAAGTGTTACCCGTGGTACGATAATAACAAAGTTACTTCTAATACTATCAGATATGGAGTATAGTCACGCAGAACAATCCTCCTTATGGTGGATGCAGCGGTGTAATGGATTTGCCCTGCCATGCCTGGGGGTAAGTCATTGCCCTTGTCTTAAAAGTATTTATTGCATCATTTACTTCGTATAACGTGAATGTAATTCGAAAATAAGAACATATTAAAAGAAAGAGATATAATGAGGAATAACAATGATGGCAAAAGGATTTTGTTTAGAGCTCCCACACATAACTGCGATGGTGCGTAAAGTTCTTAGGTACATTCGTGCGAGCTCGCAGATATCTGTGATGCGTTGCGAATTCGCAGTTATGTGTGAGAGCACTTATACAGATAGAATATGATTTTATACGGCATTTTTGTAAATATATAAGTATTTATTTCAAGTATCCAATGCAAAAATTACTGTGTATTAACTAAGAAACTATTAGGTATAGACATCCATTGACATTTTGTCTTCTAATCTAGAAATGAAATTATAAGTCATTAATTTGTTATCAGGACAATACAATTAATTGTGTACAAATTTTTTCAAACTATACACTGAAATATCACTCTTTTCTATCCATAGAGAACATGATTTTATAGAAGATATAACAATGTCAAATATAAGTATTACAAGCGGCGTTGAATTGCTTTTTAAAACGCAGAGACTTTTCAAGTAATATGATTTGAACCCCAAAAGACTAAAAATGTGATTACAAAAAGAAATTTAAAAAAAATTGTTTTGTTGTTACAAACTGTAATTTAATTTCAGTTTTGGAAGGGATAATATCACCTTACCCTGGTTTAGTTCCAAGTAACAAATTATTTAGATACAAATATGTACTATTACCCTGCCAAAAAATAGTTTGAATTAACATCTTTCATCACTCACATCACTACAATAGTATAAATTAAAGACTGCTAGAAATGAATTCTGATTACAAGTAAACGACTTGCAAATATTGTGTAAAATTATTATGCTTAACTTTAATGTTTATTAAAACTATAATTTATTTTAGTTCTACGCCTGAAATTTCTCGATTTTATTAAAAAATAATCTTACTACCTCTGTTAGCGCCAAACTGGCTAGCCCAGAATCCAGTCCAGTGTCATACACACTCAGCGGGTTGCAAGAGATAACTTCAATGACTAAGCATTGCCTGAACTCTTTGTATATATTTTAACTCTTAGGCTGTGGCTGATGCGTGGTTGGGAAAGAAAGGGAAGCCGCTTACCTTTAAGTCTTGATCTGCAGTACAGACCCAGCGGCCTATGAGGCGGCCTGGTCTCTCCTGCCGCGGTGTGGCTTGCTAAACACAAAACGTCAGCGCACTGCACAGTTTATAACACACGTCCTCACTTGTCTGCAAGAACTATTTAGCGAACAATGCGGTAGCCGCGATAGGATATCTCTTTTTACGCGTCGCGTGATGTTTCAATCTTTACCGGGTAATATAATATAACTACAACTCCTTAATACTAGTAGCGGCGATAATAGCGGATAATTGAGCGGTATTTGAAGCGGTATAAGCGGCTGCATGCGGAAGGAATGGAAAGCGATGCGAAGTGACTTAAAGAGTCAAAGTAAGGAGCGAGTAAGTATTAATAAGAAAGAATTAAAAGTGGAGTGCGAATGCGGAATGTAGTGAACTTAGAATGTAGTGAGCGCGGTGCGCTCGCGGGAAAGCTTATATAGCCTTAGGGAGTAGGAGAAATAACGCCAACAGCCAAAGTACCCGAAATTATTTATAATTTACAAGCTTCTCTCTGCATGGGATAGGTGGCGTTACCAACCTCAATAAATCTACTTGAATAGGTTTATGCAAAAAGAGAATCTCTTATTACACAGCTCTATTTAATTTGCTTAGGTGTCTGATAGCTCACAAACACATTGACATAACACTTCTGACGCCATCTTATTATTCTTTTTTTTATTGTATATGTGGCAAACGAGCAGACGTATCGCCTGGTGGTAAGCGATTACCGCCGCCCATGGACACCCGCAACTCCGGAGGCATTACAAGTGCGTTGCCTGCCTTTTAGGAAGGAGTACGCTCTTGAGGTAATGTATGTAGGACATGTTAAATATAAAAAAGTGTGTTGAATTTGACAGGCCTATTACTGTTCTGTTAGTGATTATAACGTGACTGGCTAGAGGTCAAAGGTTCTATGATCACACGGGATAAAGATTTATGTTATGAATCATAAATAGTCAGTTATCAGTACGTATCTGATATCTTTCAATAAGCTAATTCTTGTATATATCTACTATATGTAATCAGAATTACGGAAACAGCACTAACGATTTTCATGAAAGTTAGTAGTTATGCAGAGGGTTTCGGGGCCGTAAATCGATCTAACTAGGATTCATTTTTAGAAAATTTACTAAAAAATAATATCGAGTTAAGCTCGTTAATCCAGACTTTTATTTAGATGTCCGAAAAATATTTATTTATTTAACTTTACGCACAAAATGTACATTAGCGGACTTAATGTCAAAGGCATTCTCTACCAGTCTACCGTTGGGTGGTGCGGAAATGAGTGAGATTGTGCACAACACTTTCGTTATATGACTAATGATTTTTTTCAAAATTATTGATTTAATACGTTCTTTGGTACAAAGGATACTTTTGCTTTTTGTATGATAACTATAAATGTAAAAAAAAAACTCTTTAAGTTAAATTCAGAACGTTTTTAATGTGTATGTGATGTGATGATAAAACAATATCATCTCTATTCATGCATTTTTAAATTAAAAATGTTGAATTACATGTTTGTAGATACTATATGGAGTGAGCGATGCGGTCGTTCAGAGATAAAAACAGATTTCTGCGCGTCGAAGTGTCAATACCATAGTTTTTAAATAAAGCTATGAGCCAGCGGGGCTCAGCGAGTTCGATAAAAAATCTTACAATTCGAATGGCGATTTGCTTGAAATCAACATGTACGATTTGAGCCCACAACACTCGGTATCATTAACTCATTAACATCATGTCTAGAATCAGTGCATATTTTATGCTCGTTTGACTGTCCAAAGTCCGCTGTGGTACATGAAACTTATACAGTTACTTACACAGACGGACAAATGAATGTGATTAGGCGTGGACTCTATCAGAATAGCAGTGGTCAGTCCCTTAGACCACAACAATAGGTATGCTGAAGTAGGGTCCTTTTCTGGCGCTGCACAGATCTCTTTAATTGCTTTATATGGGATTTTAGCCGTGTGTTGTCCAGTAAATGTCAGAATATATGATTTTCTTTTCTTCTTTCATACTCTTACCAAGTTGCGCAGATAAGCCGTTACCTTCAGTCACGTAGAAATCACCTAGAATTGATTGAATTCAACGTCATACATGTGCTATTTAAAGCCTGTTATCACAAAAGTGTGTTGAACTTGCTGCGGTCAGCTGAGCCATTGTTACGTAATGATTTATCATCGGAATTATGTTTGCAGTTGAAGGACAAATTTATATATGTATATAATTTCCTTAAGTGATTTTGTTTGCTACTGACGCAAATCTGTCTATGCGATGACCCGATTTGAACCCGAGACCTTAAGCACAGCAGCCGCATTCAGTACCACTGCGCCACCGAGGCAGTCAAAACTAATAGTATTGAAGGTATTAGAGATGTCAACTGATACAAGTACGGTGACTTGAGTGTCTTACGTGCCCTTCTCTATAGAGCCAATCACTTTAAAAAAGTGATGTAACCGGCCCTAAACACGGATTATTTAAGTTTAAAAAGCTGGTTTCTGTGCACCAATTAGGAGAGTAACTTATGAACATAAATATTCCGGACAAATAAATATTCCGGACATCTAACACACAACGCCATCTAGTCCCAAGCTAAGCTGAGCTTGTGTTATGGGTACTAGACAACTGATATAAATACTTATATACTTTTTTTTTTTGTAAATACATACATATTATACATAGAAAACACCCAAACTTCGAAACAAATATTTGCAGATCATACAAACATTTGGTCCGACCCGGGAATCGAACCCGAGACCTCAAGCACAGCAGTCGCTTACGCTACCACTCGCGCCACCTAGCCTCGAATATGTTCGAAATTGCTCACACACATTGAAAAATTTTATGCACACATGTCATCTAGGTATACCGTCAGACTTAATGTCCCATGTAACTTAACTTTTGACCAGCTAACTTTAGGGTGATGTAGAAATTTGTAAGGTGCACGGAGGTTGAACCCAGATATTATAATTTTCTTAAGATATTGGACTATCATAAACTTACTTTTATATATTGTGAGATCGAGAATTTACAACTGAATTTTGTACGGATCATACTAGTTAATCTGAATTTTCTGGGCGAGTATACTATGGACACATATAAACTACAGAATGTTATTCCAAACCAGAGATGATAGAGAACTAAGTGACCTCACTAGGTACATCACGTACCTAGTGAGGTCACTGTCATTGTTCCACCGGTAGCCAGCAGTAGTTGGAAATATAAAGGTATTTATTTCAAGTATTCCATGCAAAAACTATTGAGTACTAACTAAGAAACTATTATAGAAATAAATTGACAATGGCTAGTTCCACTTATTGGTATATAAACATACCTATGTTGATCGTTTTATTGTTATAGGTTACACGTATCAATCCTAGCCTTTTATTTACTTTCAACCCACTTCCTCTTTCAAATACCTATACTTACAGTTTTCACATTTTAATACTACAGTAAATAATCTACAATGTAAAAATGAATCGCTCAATGTGTTGGTAAGCGCACATAACTCAACGACTCCTGGACCAATTTGGCCCATTTTTTTTTAAATGTTTGTTGAAGTTCAAGGATGGTTTTTACGGCGAGAAAAAATCGAATAATGGCCATAAAAGCCCTAAGAACAGCCCTTTTCTTTTTCCCATATAAACGTTTTCTAACTAAAGCGTAAAGTCAATTTTTTTTTTTATTGAATAGCGGGCAAACGAGCAGACGTATCACCTGATGGTAAGCGATTACCGACGCCCATGGACACCCGCAACACCAAAGGCGTCACAAGTGCGTTGCCGACTTTTGGGGGATGGGAAAGGAGATGGGGGGAGGGGTTGGGGTATGGGCCTCCGGTATCCGCACTCACTCGGTGAAACACAACGCAAACGCTATTTCACACCGGTTTTCTGTGAGGCCGTGGTATCACTCCGGTCGAGCCGACCCATTCATGCCGAAGCATAGCTCTCCAACGGTAATTTTTTTTTTTAAATTTGAGCTTTTTTGCTATTGTATAAAGTAATACACGCATTCACTGTTGTCTAAGCAATGTAGGTGTGTTCCTAACGCCAATGAGTCAATTGGCACTTTATTACCGCTTTAAAAAGTTCAAATTCAATCATATCTATCAAAACAGTGTGCGTATGTGCGTTGGAGTAGATTATCGTTGGATAGTCCATTTATCGAGAAAGGCTATAGGCTACATGTCATCACGCTAATACTAATAAAAGCGGAGCACCAATGAAGAATGTTTCAAAATCGGTGGAAAATTTTCACGCTACGGGCAATAGAAGACGCAAACGAGGTTGCGTGGTCAGCTAGTAACAAATAAATAAACATGCCGGACATTTTTCTGATAGAATACTTATAGGTATACTTTTTTTTGTTTGATCACGTCGGGGTCACCAATATCGCAATCGTGGAATGTTACTATAATGTGTCTATGAATGCGAATAAAGTCAATAAGATTGTATGTAGTTAATTAGCACTTTTGCAGTGTTCCTAGTCGGGACTGAGATATAAAACACAGAGCGAATTTAAACTGAAAATATTTAATACTTGTAGAAAATATACAAGGTATCTACACTCGTTGTGTAGGGTTGGCGCGACGCAAAGCAACTGGCGTTGCCCGGTCTTACAAACGGGTGGCCTACGGACAAAGCTTACTCAGCTAAAATATAATACTGTGTGCCTACAAAATATTTATAGATCACACAAACACTTGATCCGACCCGGGAATCGAACTCGAGACCTCAAGCACAGCAGTCGCATACGCTACCACAAAATAGTGTCACTCTTACAAAAAAGACGACTGTAACGAAACCTCCCAAGCCAAAATTCATCAAACCGTTTGTGGAGTAACAACTCAAAGATAATTATAATTAACGGTGCTTACACACACAAAGATGTGACGTAGCTTCCCGTACGCCGCCCGGCCCACACGAATTCTTCTGTCGGCCTCCCGATCGAAGTGGTGCCGACCAAGTTGGATAGTTTGGCCAAGGTAGACGTACTCGTATTCTTGCACAACCTCGATAGTAACGCCGTTTACGGTCCCGGGACTCAGGGACACATGCCGAGGACACATACACACACACATATGGGATACATACACATATGGAGGAGTACAGAAAGCTAAAAAAATTAATCATGATCGAATTTCGATCACTGGGTGACCACTAATATACTTTAAACAATATTGAATCCAAGTATGTTGTCGTATGAAAGTGTTTAAAATGTTAGGCATCCTGATTTGACCTCAAAAGTTTTGTTAACGAAATTAATATGCGTAGCTCTCTTACCTTTGTTTAGACTTTAGATGAAACTACAAAAGAAACAAACATAGTATACTTGAAAAACTTAACAAATAGGGAATGATGTCGGGCCATAATTGTCATGCTGAAGAACTCACTTCTGAGTAAGAAATATTTTGTGTGTTTATTTTCTCGCAGCGATGAAGGCGGGGCATGCTGATGTAATGCTGAGTGTATTGATGTAACGTTAACTTGGATACAATCATGCAGCTTGTTAACAATAGCTACCGCTAAGGATCACGTATAGAGTCAAGATGCCTCAATTACTTTCTAATTGCCAATAAGTATTTCATTACTCTATATATAGGTTAATATTGGTACTTTTGCTCCATTTGTTATTGACCTCTACTGTTAAGATGGTGGACACAGGTTCAATAGTCACACAGGACGAATAAATGTGTGTCGAGCACGATCGATTGTTCTATGGCATACATAAATCTTATAAAAAGCTACGTTAAGTTCTACTAAGTACATCGATGATCGACTCATACATGTCGTTGAACTAATTCAAGGCCGTCGATGCAGGTTCGACTTTTGCGAACTTGCATTATCTTGCCGTAATACAATAAAATAATCAGTGTTCCCCGCGCTCTCCCCTATTTCGGACGTGCCTCACGATACTAGTTAAAACAAATCACACAGAGTTTTTAATAGTTTCTGCACATTAAACGCATATATTTTTATTATCAATGGCAGTACCATTGCAAATTTTAGTTTTTTTTATAATCTCTTTTATATTTTCGGTAGTAAACTGTCCATCCATAGATCGTAATTTAACTCTTCCAAACAATATGAGTGTTCCAACTGTAGTGGTTGATGAAAATGTAGTAATGAATTTATTGAGGAATCAACGACAAGTAACACGAGGAAACGGCTGTCCTATAGGCCAGATTTTTTACTTCACCGGATGCAGAACTTTTAAAGAGTAAGTTTATATTTAAATTACTTTTGATTTTCTCTAATAACATACTATTCGATTTCTGAAATTTTCTATCAACAATTATTTAATGTATGATTTGAGTTTAAAAATGTTTGAAAGGTATTTATATTTCGCTAACAATTTAATTCATTTGTAGGTGCCTTTTATATACCTATATTGTAAATCATTTGAATACATTTATAAACGGCTTATAAAATTTATTAAATAGATATTATCTCAGTTTCGTAAACATTTAGATTTGATTTGTCAGTTCTGACCAAACCATTTACAGATTTTTTATTTTAAATATTCACTTATTTGCTAGAAATAAGCTAATTGTATGCAGAACAAAGATCAATCGAAGGTAAAACTTGATTCAAATGTTTTTTTAAAGTCTAGAATAGTCTGTTTCATGTATTTATAAATATTGAGTTGAATTGTGTGTGTTAATAAAACACGAAAAGCTCACAGATTGAGATCAAATTTTAGTATAACATACAATACCTACGCTTTAAATAGTTAAATCAATATTTTTTTTGGCAGGGTAAAGTTAGTTAGTATTCGTATCTAAGTAATTAGTTACTTTAAACTAAACCGGTGTAAACTGATATTATCACTTCCAAAAATGACATTACATTACAGTTTATTACAATACAACGATTTTTTGTTTTTATTTCTTCTCTTAATCATATATTTAGTAGTTCCTTGAGGTTCAGATCATATTACTTGAATATTCTCTGCGTTTTAAAAAACAATTCAACGCAGCTGGTAATACTTATATTTGAGATTGTTGTTTCTTCTATAACGTCATGTTCTCTATAGACAGAGTAGACGGATAGGTATTACAGTGTAAAGTTTGAAAATATATTAGTGCACAATTAGTAGTATTGACCTAATAAATAATGAATAATAATTTCATTTCTAGATTAGAAAACGATTTCATCTCCGCTAAAACTAAAACCAGCCCATATCAAACAACAAAACACAAAGTACTGAAGAACAAACATGTTGAGGATACGAATGTAGATCTTTCAATTGTACCCCTTGTGACACCAAAAAAGGCAACGACAATAAGCACGGTCTTCCATGAGTCGAGCAGTTTAGCTACTCAACAAACAACTGTTGAAACAGAACTAAATATTAATGTAATACCATTGAAGGCAGTCGTGAAATCAAAAATATCTAATGTAGGAGCAAATCCTATTCCTACAAAAGTTCCAGTTAAAGGATCATCAAGCCATGCAGTAACAGGCCCAAAACTTATAGTGAAATCATCAAACAAAGAATCAAAAATGATTGTTGGAACAGAGCCAGCTGATGCTACAAGAACTGATGTTCTTGTAATAAATACCACTACACCAACACCATCGCAAGTACAACAAGGGCCACATGTACTGGAATCTAACCCAGATTTGTCTGTGATTCCTGAAGCATTTTTTATGAAAACTAATACGACATCTTCTGTATCACAGTCAAATGTTATAAGGGAAACCAAAGTTAAAAAATTAAAAAATATAACAGAACTAAGTAATAACGCCGAAAGGGTTCCGTCGACAGAGGCAGGGAGAACAACCTTCAAAGAAGAACCTATTTCGTTTGAATCAAAGCAAAAATCCACAACAACACAGGCACCCTTAGTGGCAGATTCGAATCACATAGTGTTCCATTCAACAACAGGAGCTGACGAAGTAGCACTTGGTACAGTGGATATGACCTCAACTTCAGCAGTAGTAGATACAAAATCTACAGTTACAAAAATAAAAGAGATTGTGACTAGTGTGAATGTAGAAGAGACATATGAAATGACAGAATCCTATCCAGTACCTGAGACAACTCCTTTACCAACGGGGACAAAAATTACAGAAGAAGATAATGACTCTTCCACAATCGTGAAAAGTGGGAGAATTCCTGGTTCTCACCTTTTAAACATTTTTTTCTGTGAGTTTGAAACACTCACAGGTATATCTACGGTGGTTCTCCTTAGCATCGGTGCTGCACTTTTAATTTATTGTATTTATGTAAGAAAGTAAGTATGTTCAAGATATTTTGAAAGTATATTGTAGTTTCCATGTGTTAGTATTATATGTTTAGTTTAAACGGTTCAATACTTATAATTTACTTATTTTTATTACTACTACTGATTATTCTTTAACATGTTGAACTACTATTTATGTATTATCACCACACATAAAGTGGTGTTTTGGAATAGAACCAAATTAGACTATAAAAAATGTACATATATTTCTGTATGAGCCTACCAAAGTGACTCTCTACCTGATGGAAAGCATGAGCAGAATCCAAGACTGGTGATCACCATACTTATTGCAAATGGAACAACTTAGCATTGTGACCCACACTGTGGGATTTATTGAGATGCCAATGCATCATTTGACCTCGGGTCTTGCACTCACCAACGAAATACAAAAGCACGAATGCTGTCATTATAGGTCGGTCTTCTGTGAGAAGGTAGTAATGCCTTGGTCGAGTCGGCCCATTCGTGTTGAAACCAGTGTGGCTCTACTACCTTTAAAACCTGTTATAATATGATGTTCACTCACAAATGAT
This sequence comes from Spilarctia lutea, assembly GCA_916048165.1. Taxonomy (NCBI): domain Eukaryota; kingdom Metazoa; phylum Arthropoda; class Insecta; order Lepidoptera; family Erebidae; genus Spilarctia; species Spilarctia lutea. The sequence goes on from OU696480.1 coordinate 4,065,012, forward strand.
TGTACAATAGAACGCATAAAAGTACCAAAGTCATAACAGTTTGACGACAATCACGCAATGCTTATTGCTTTGCTTTCTTTTTTTTAACAGGTCTCTTTTTTGTGCAGGTACAAGAAATCCAAGAAATATCAGAGTGATGAGGAAGCTGTAGAAAGAAAAAATAAACAAATTGTTATTAGTGAAGTTGAAAATTAGTGCTCCATAAGCTCAAGCAGTTGTACCCAAAACTAAATACTTGATACATTGAAAAGTAAATTTTATTTGTTATTGTAAAATTACTGTTGCTGAGCTGTAAACGCCCGTGTTCTCATTAATTTTGTATCATTCCACTGCTATTTACAATATTTTTATACTAGATATAACATAATTAAAAGCAATCATTGTAATTTGCCAGTAATTCGTCACATGTATGATTGCGAGTGTATGATTTTTGAACAGTACCTTTAAATTCATACTGACGTAATGCAGTAAATTTTGCTAGGAAGTACTTAGTATTATAATTTAAATACCTTTAGAAACGAATTCTGATTACAAGTAAACGATTTGCAAAGATTGAATAAAATTATAATTGTTAACATTTATTGTTATATTGTTAATATTTATTATAACTTTAATTTATTTTAGCTCTACGTATAAACTTTCCAGAATTTATTAAGAAATGATATTAGGTAGTATCTCAATAAATCAATCTTAAATAGTTTTATGCAAAAAGAGAATCTTTTATTACACTGATCCATCCAATTTACTCAGTGTCTGATAGCTCACAATGCATTGCTCGCCAACACTTCTGACGCCATCTTGAATGTTTTTAGTTAAAACCGTAGACCGAGATAAAACAAGAACCAACAACTGTTGGGTTAGAACTCTTTCCACAACATTTTGTCATTAAGGGTATTGAGTGTCATTCCAAAATGTTTATGTTAATCAGTATTTAAAATAATTCAAGACAATGTATTCCATCATCCTATGAAATGAAAATGAAATATCTAACTTTAACATAAGCCTGTGTGCTACTTTAACGAAGAGTATTAGGTATCTCACTTATTTGACGACTGTTAAAATTACTTTGTATTTATTTAAACCTTTGTAACTTGACCATTATACTCGTATTAAATAAGACAGTATTTTTCTGCTTTTGAGTGTATTCTCTTTTCGCAAACATGTATTATACCTATTTAAATTTTGATAGAATAAAATTTTAATATATCTTTCAGTGTCATGTTTTATTTTTCTCCTTATTAACTTTTATTTGTGCACACTCATATACTGTGTGCTATATATTAACATGACATAATTTATTAGATATTGCGTCACAGTATTACTAAATACTGTATCAAAAGAAATGTTTCTGTTGAACACTTGATGATTCGAAAAGTTAAAACGACAAAGAGAAGAAAGTTACAAAGTATTTTAATGACAATTTAAATTAGACGAGGGCTTCACACTCCATTTCAGCAATAAAAATAAAAAGATCCATAAAAGACTTCTTAGTACTTTTTTCAGGTGGACAAAGAAGCGTTCCCGCAACGTTTGTTTTGTTTCATGTCAGATTCTGGTATCCCTAAGGACTGTGAAATACCTAGACATTGTAGGTTTGGTTGCAGATAGAGATCTGAGTTTTGCGGAATATAAAAGTTCTATTCCTTCAGATTCCACAATCACCCCTTTTTTTACATACATGACTGCACACTTATCTACACCAAATTACATTTTAATAGAATTTCTAAAGATTTCCTTAACCTTTAGTAATGCTGTCAGTTGTAACTTAGTGGGGACAAGTAGTTACAAATCATCCATATAAAGTAGGTGAGATATAACTCGATCTCGATCTTCTTTATACAACCTATAGCCTAACCCTGCACTCTCTAATAGAGTGCTGAGAGGGTTCAAAGAAGTTAAACAAAACTTCAAGGGACTCAGGATGTCACCTTGGAAGATGCCCCGCTCGATCTTTATAACAACATCGTTCATCGCAGACTGTTCTCCATTGCCCCATACATAACTTCAAGAAAGTGCACAGAGTTGTATCAATTTCATCAATTCAAGCACCTTAAAAAGCCAAGTATGTGGAACGGAGTCATAATTCTTCTTGTAATCTATCCAGCCAGGCTCTTTTGATTACGACGCACCTGTTGGCTAATGGTCATGTCTATGATCAGGAGCTCTTTAGTGCCACGGGTTCCAGCGCTATATTTATTCTGAGAAATATAAAGTATCGAATTTTAATTAATATGTATGGTAATATTGAGTCTCAGAATGGATGATAGAAGTTTATGCAAAGTTGGTAAACATGTTATAAGCCTATTTTTTTGGGATCCATGGCACTACCAGATTTGTAGAATGTTTATTTTTGAAAAGTGCATTTATTGAGACTTGCCACAATAAATAAACTTTAAAAAAATCAAAGAACACTATCATATATGATAACACACTACGATCAAAAGAAACTGAGTAGGTACTAATAAAATGATCTATGTGCATGTCCACCTGTGTCTTTCGGTTGAGATGATGATAAATAAAAAAGTTACAAAAACGTGCAAAAATATATTTATTTCAGAAATGAAAACGAAGTCCTACGGGTAAGTTTGTAGCCAAATTTCATTAAAATCGGTGCAGCGGTTTGGCCGTGAAAACAGGACAGACAGACAGAGTTATTTTCGCGTTTATAATATAAGTACGAGTATGACACACAACTCGTATAAATTGTGGTTTATAATTTTATTAACTGTTGCCTTGTTTATTAACTAATTAAGTTACTCGGTACGTATATTGTGATTTTAAATTGAATCTCAAAATGGGCGTGCATAAGTCCCTATTTATTTATTCAGTTTGGGGAGCCAAACAGTAGTAAATGAAATGTACATAGAGTTGTAACAAGACATAATAAATATACTACGTTTTCAATAGATTACTTGTAGGTTTCAAATCTATGAGCAAATCAAACTGCTATGTAAGTTAATACCGCCACTTTTACCCACATTCCTAGTTTTAAATCGTTTTGTAATCACCTGGTGTAAAAAATGATATATTTACAAAGATACTCTTTTTTATTATTGACATTGTAATTAAAATGTTTAATTTATGAAATGAAAATATATTAATTGTCTGTATTATATTATTGTGCTGGCAGTAGTTAGGTATATTTATTAAAAGCAACTTATGAATCGTGTAAGAAATACAAATAATGATAGGTACTATACCTATATAAATAACAATCTATATCAATACATTGTTTGTTGGATACGAAAGTATTGTTGATTACAACTGTAACCTCGATGACGACCTATCTTACCAGATCTCGACATCCCCCAAGTGAAACAATCAATTTACTAAGTTAGAGCAGTCAAGTTTAGTTATTTTGGGTTAATATTTTATTATATCCAATAAAGTCATTACAAAAAAATATATAAAACTTTTGATGTTTAGAATAAACTTAAATATCAATTGACTTTTATTTCTAAACTATATCCCTAAATAATAATATATTTGACAAGTTACACTTATATATACCTATACTCTATGCGCTGTAGCATGGTGCGGGTGACAGTTTCAGTAACACTTCGTTTCACTCTTGAAAGTTGCCGCGATTTATAAATTATGACTGAGTATTTCAGCTGTACCACATTCGCAATATATTAAATCATTGATAACTGTAGTAAATTAAATTAAACCAAACCAGAATGTTCTAATCTACAAATAAAATCAAATTTAATGAAAAATTAAGCAGTGTTATGCGTATGACGTAACACCATAGAAGTATTTAGTGATGGGATGTGCTGCTACGATGGATAGTCGATATTTTTCATAATAAAAAACGGTAATTTTTTATTGTTAAAATTGCTCTATAATTATAGTAGTATATATTATAGTAAGGTTGCTTAAAAGGTTGCTAAGTAAAAATACATTTTATTCGTCCAAATTCATTTCAAAATCGTCATATCAGAGTCAGGAACATCTGAATTGTCACTCAATTCATCATCTGAGTCTGTGACGGATATTATTAACGAACAACAACCTCCCTTTTTTTTTTTTTTTACGTGTGGAAACCCCCTCGGGCCGTCACCCCGCCGGGGTTTGCGGCGGGGCGGTGTGTCGGAATCGAACCGACTAAAACCACACGGTGTGCCAACTCTGCGCCTGAGAAGGGAGGGGTCCGGGAATCGCAGATATTATACGACCGGACCCCTCCCAGCGCCTGCCCGCACTGAAGCGGGCACATTCTTCTGCTAGTAAAATCTCAAATTAGGCGACGCACGGCACACGCGTACGTCGCCCCCTCGCGGCTGGCCTGTAATGCGGATGAAGGGGAAAACCCATCCCGTCCATCCGCGGCCACACTCAGGGCGGCATGAGGCGCTGATAGGCGCGCCTCCGCCGCCCCGTGCGCCGGCGGCGGATCGGGTCCGAGTGGATATCGTCCTCCCGGGCCTTCTCCGCCGCCTCCTTCTGCGAAATCACTTCTTCGCAGAAGGTCGCGACCGCGGTAAAACTGCTGTCGCTACCGGCCATGGACAGTACGACGGCCGGTAGCGACAGATCTCCTCCGATGACTGCAGTGAGGGCCCGGCGCTGATCCGCCCAAGCGGGGCAGATCTCCAGCGTGTGCTGGGCCGAGTCCTCACTGCAGTCGCAGTGGTGGCAGGCGGGACTCAATTCCCTCCTAGCGACCGAGTGCAGGTACTTTCCGAAGCAACCATGCCCGGAAAGCACCTGCGTCAGCCGGAAGGAAAGGGTCCCGTGCTGCCGCCCTGCCCACTCGAGGATGACCGGCTGGAGCGCCTCCACGGTGGCAAAGCCAGCGCGTGGAGCCTCCAGCCGGGAAGACCAACGAGCCATCGTGGCTCGGCGAGCGGCTTCACGCCAATCGCGTACCTCTTCGGGCGGAGGACGATACCCGTTCTCCGCCCGATATTCAGCCGCTCGCCGATAAACTTCGGCGAGCACTTCCGCCTCCAAATCCCACGGGGGTGTTCCGGCCAAGGCGCACGCCGCCTCCGTCGACACGGTGCGGTATCCGCGTATGGCTCTGACCGCCAACACCCTCTGAGGCCGCCAGAGGCGTGCCTTATTCTGGGCGGTCAGAGCCGGAACCCACACCGGTGACCCATACAGGGCCATCGACCGGACCACCCCCGTGTAGAGGTTCCTAGTAGCGACGCTGGCTCCACCCAAGTTGGGCAAAAGACGCCCAAGGGCGGAGGCAGCGCCGACCAGCTTCGGTGATAGCTGTCGGAAGTGCTCGTCGAAGAGCCACCTACCGTCGAGGATCAGGCCCAGATACCTCATCTGGGCCCGAACCGGTACGAGGACCGAGTTGACTTCGATTGAGGCGCCGGGGGGTGGACCACGACGGGGCCCATGGAAAAGCAGGGCCTCCGTCTTGTCAAGGGCCACCCGTAAGCCCAGCGCCTCGATGCGCCCAACCACCAGAGAAACACCCCTGGTGGCCAGGCGCGCCGCCTCTTGGAAATTGGCCCCCCGAGCTGTGACCAAAGTGTCATCGGCGTAACACATTACGCCCAGCCCGGGGGGCAGACGAGTCCGCAGGACCCAGTCGTACCCCACGTTCCACAGGAGTGGTCCGAGGACAGACCCCTGCGAACAACAACAACAACAACAACAACAACCTCCCTTTTTTTTTTTTTTTACGTGTGGAAACCCCCTCGGGCCGTCACCCCGCCGGGGTTTGCGGCGGGGCGGTGTGTCGGAATCGAACCGACTAAAACCACACGGTGTGCCAACTCTGCGCCTGAGAAGGGAGGGGTCCGGGATCGCTGTTATTAACGCAAACCGGACCCCTCCCAGCGCCTGCCCGCACAGAAGCGGGCACCGTCTGCTGGTGAAAGACTCTCAAATTAGGCGACGCACGGCACACGCGTACGTCGCCCCTTCGCGGCTGGCCATTAGAGCGGATGGAGGGGAAAACCCGTCCCCACCATCCGCGGCCACACTCAGGGCGGTATGAGGCGCAGATGGGCGCGCCTCCGCCGCCCGGTTCGCCGGCGGCGGATCGGGTCCGAGTGGATATCGTCCTCTCGGGCCTTCTCCGCCGCCTCCTTCCGCGAGATTACTTCCTCGCAGAAGGTCGCGACCGCGGTAAAACTGCTGTCGCTACCGGCCATGGAGCGTATGATGGCCGGTAGCGACAGATCTCCTCCGATGACTGCAGTGAGGGCCCGGCGCTGATCCGCCCAAGCGGGGCAGATCTCCAGCGTGTGCTGGGCCGAGTCCTCACTGCAGTCGCAGTGGTGGCAGGCGGGACTCAATTCCCTCCTAGCGACCGAGTGCAGGTACTTTCCGAAGCAACCATGCCCGGAAAGCACCTGCGTCAGCCGGAAGGAAAGGGTCCCGTGCTGCCGCCCTGCCCACTCGAGGATGACCGGCTGGAGCGCCTCCACGGTGGCAAAGCCAGCGCGTGGAGCCTCCAGCCGGGACGACCAACGAGCCATCGTGGCTCGGCGAGCGGCTTCACGCCAATCGCGTACCTCTTCGGGCGGAGGACGATACCCGTTCTCCGCCCGATATTCAGCCGCTCGCCGATAAACTTCGGCGAGCACTTCCGCCTCCAAATCCCACGGGGGTGTTCCGGCCAAGGCACAGGCCGCCTCGGTGGACACCGTGCGGTATCCGCGTATGGCTCTGACTGCCAATACCCTCTGAGGGCGCCAAAGGCGCGCCTTGTTCTGGGCAGTCAGAGCCTCCACCCACACCGGTGACCCATACAGGGCCATCGACCGGACCACCCCCGTGAAGAGGTTCCTTGTAACGACGCTGGCTCCACCCAAGTTGGGCAAAAGACGCCCAAGGGCGGAGGCAGCGTCGACCAGCTTAGGGGCAAGCTGTCGGAAGTGCTCGTCGAAGAGCCACCTACCGTCGAGGATCAGGCCCAGATACCTCATCTGGGCCCGAACCGGTACGAGGACCGAGTTGACTTCGATGGAGGCGCCGGGGGGTGGACCACGACGGAACAACAACCTCCCTGGCCTAACTACCCAAAACAGTTTATTTTTGTATGCTTAGACATGGTAATAACAACGAACTCAACAAACAAATAACAGTTACACTGCACAACTGAATAACACACTCATTTTCATAACAATATTAAAGAGAACTAGATTTATGCTGCGAGTATCGTTAGCGATAAAAATGAATTGCATAACGTCACATCCTTAGTCATGTGGTACTGATAGATGTCAACGTCGTACAGGCAACTGTCACCCGCACCATGCTACAGCGCAACGAGTATACATGTATTGAAATATTAATGAGAATAATGGCGCGTGACACAGACTAAGTAATTTGAGAGATATACATAGAGGCGGGGCGGCGCGAGGTATCGTAACCTCTGGCGCGGCAGTCACACAGTGCTCTGTGGCCATACGTCACAACGCGTCATTAAGTAGCTGGGGCTCGCCAATATGTCGCGCCGCGCACCCAGGCGCACGTTCCTATAGCTACCCGACCATGTCGAGGACAAACAAGCTGACGTACCTACATGAGTGGGTATTGCGAATATTCTTTGTAATGTAGGAATCGAGTAAATTTATTATGCACGCCGCATTAAAATATTTAAGGATGCGATGATTTAATGTAATGATCTTAACTTTTAATCCGAAAGCAATGGATTCCCACCTAGTACAAATAATGTGTAATGAACATAATTATGGTGATATTTTGATATGAATCACACCCAGACCAGAGCCATGGGTTAGTAAAACTTGTATTCGAATGAATAGGTGACATACATAAGTGCCGTAAAAGGCAACTAAGGGAAGAAACTACGCAGGACAGCATAACTGCAAAAGGAAGGAAAATGTAATACAAATCTGTACCAATCCGTCTGGCCACTGTGGTATAGTAGACCAAATCCTCCATTCGAAGGAGAGCCTTACCTCCAGCACTGGACTATTAAAAGCTGTTAATGTAATGTGACACCCAGACTCAGAAGACAGAGTAAAACTTGTCTATAACATGTACTTACATATGTATTTCGAAATATTTGTAAGTTTAACAGCAGTCCGGTTACAATATTGTTTACAGGCTCTGCTTAGATATGGATTAGGCTATCGTTTGTGGTATATATGAGATTATTATAATCATGGCATGGTAAACTAACAAACTTGTCTCCTGATAGTAAGTAATTAAAGTGGCCCATGGAGTATGAAGCCGTTGTACCATTTTAGTTGGTTCTTTTTTTTATAAATTTATCTATATTTTGCAATCTGCCTAGAGGTTAGGTATCATTCAATCAATGTTTTAAAGGGCTTTTCTCTTTAGGCTATTGAAACATCTTTTATTCATCAGGTTACTGTCTTTCCTCTTAGTAATTTCAGGGGGCGATGAAGAAGCAATAATCATGTTTAGATTCCAAGCGCGTTTAAAATGAAATCGGGTAAAAGGTTTCCAAATTTAACGTTTGATGAGTTGACTGTGGAGCTAGTACGAGATAAGATAAGCGTGAATGTAATTATTAATAATACTTTAATCGTTTATATAACGTAAATATGCAGAAACCGTTTTATTTATGATAGAGAGGTCAAACGCCCAGACAAACTGGTGAGACATGACAATGATAACGACTGCTATGTTATGCCAGTAAACACTATAAAAAGTTTGGTTATAAAAACACTTCAATCCCCATTTTGTTGTTAGTAGAGTTCGTCACATTAAAATCATACTATGATTAGCACAGTGCGATGGACGATACAACAAGCGCGGCGAACCATGACCGTAATAGGTATACCATCTCTTTCCATTACCTTTCTACACGCATGAGAGAAAGAGATTGTTATCGTTTAACCATTTACGTTCGTTTTACTTATGACCATAAAAAGAAAGAAAGAGACAATAAGCTTAGGTTATGTATGATTAAAATGCTGTTGGCCGCCATTTTATAATACGGAATCGTTTCTAGTGCAAATGAATCGTTACAAATATTGTATAGTACCCACAATATAACCTATGCTTAGTTTGGGACTAGATTGTTGGTTAGATGTCCTAAATATTTATTTATTTAACTAGCATAATCTACTTACGCTAAGTAAGATTACACCAATTTTAAGGCGGAGCGGTATCTTAGAATATGTGTTACTAAATCAAAGCTTACTAAATGAAAAACTCATTTAGATCATTCGAGAAACATGTTCTAAATATTTAATCTTTGCTGGCTTGCAAGAGCGTAATAAGAAAGTGCCAAAGATGCACAATGTGTGTCTCACCAAGATTAAAATATTTCTTTACAATCTTTTCTTGGAAAAGTACCATTAGAACATAAAATTAAATAGTTGAAGTGACTTATTTGTATTATTTTTTATCAACCTAGTTGAAAACCAATGAAAGAGTTGCTTACCGAGAGTTTCCTGAGAGTAGAAGAACATTCTACCTTTAGCAAGTTTTTAGAGAAGTCGCATACATAAAATGCATATGTAATATCTGAGTAGTAGACATTATTATTTTCTTGTGACGTAACTTATGAAACTAGGCATTATACAATATAGGTAGGTAGGTACAAGTCGGAATGAAGTTGAAAACATCTCACTACACATTTTGGTATAACGTTTTTGGGTTAATATTATCAATAAACAAGAGGAAGTCTGGTAGGCGGAATTGAACCATAAAAAATTGTACTTTTAAAGTTTTATTTCATTTCATCGCAATTTAAATCATAATTGTCATAAGAACATCATATGCACTCGAGTAGCACGTGCGCCACTGTTTCCTCAGCTTCCATGCACGCTCTGCATAGAGGGCTGTTTGTGATGCCTATTGTGTGATAGTGTTTGTTTAGTAAGCAGTGTTCGGTGATGGTCCCCACCACCAGGCGCAGACTTACTCTGTCCCGACCTAGTAGGCGTCTAGTCAGTTTGCTGTTTAGGGTAGGCATGACCTTTAACCGCCTCGGTGGCGTAGTGGTAGCGTATGCGACTGCTAAGCTTGAGGTCTCGGGTTCGATTCCCGGGTCGGACCAAATGTTTGTATGATCTGCAAACATTTGTTTCGGAGTTTGGGTGTTTTCTATGTATAATAAGTATGTATTTACAAAAAAAAAGTATATAAGTATTTATATCAGTTGTCTAGTACCCATAACACAAGCTCTGCTTAGCTTGGGACTAGATGGCGTTGTGTGTTAGATGTCCGAAATATTTATTTATTATTTATTATTACCTCTTTAGCTTGTCTGCAGTCTGGTGCTGCGGTCCATCAGTTCTCAGCTTGTGTGTGAGTGGAGCCTTGTAACCATCTGCGAAGCTGGTTGAACGGGATTGGCACAATTGGTTCAGGTCAGTAGATCACTGTGCTAGATCCTCTCCTAGCCAGTTCATCAGCCGCATCGTTACCAAGCGATCCACTATGTCCCTTTATCCACTGCAGTGTCACTGTTTTCCGGTTGAGTACCGAGACGCGTTCCAGTGCATTATGGCATTCAAGTATTAGTCCCGAGGTGATGTAGTTTCTGTTAAGGGATTGGAGGACTGAAGCACTATCAGAAAGTATAAGGATGTGTGTGTCCGTTATCTTCCTGGCTTCAAGTGCAGTTGCCGCTTGGATAATGCCCACACAGTTCAAGCGGGTGCGGGTGAGATCTAAGGATGCTTAGTCGACTGCAAGAACAAGTAAGTGCAGGTACAACCACGTTTTATAATCGAAATTTCTTTTTTTTTATAATATTAAAATTATATTTTTTATTTTCTGTAACATGGCTATGAATGTGATAAAATTATTTTTTTATTGGATATCTTAAATGATCGCAATCGACTAAACACTCGCGCTTGCACTTTCAACGCGGACTTTCGATGTGTCTAGCAAGATGTAAAAACCATTAAAACTGTCTGGCTATTGAGGTAACATCTTTTCATAGATCCCCAAGTAACATATATAAAATTTAGCTTTTATACTATAACGAAAGTAGAATTATAATTTATTAAAGTTTAGGGGCGTCTGGCAGGGGGAAGCAACTGTCATAAGTGTCTGGCAATGGATGACGAGATTTCTAAAGTTATCTTTAAGAAAATATAAAAAAATTGAGCTTTATACTTTAACGAATTTAAGGTACTATTTTATACACCTTTACTACCAGTTACCTGCCAAAGTAACCACAACCCAAACTTCATAGTCTCTGGTCGTTCTTACCTGTATAGGGGACATCCGCAGATAAACTTTCAGCTTTTATAAAATAACGAAGGTCTGGCCCTCGTGGGCTCTTAGTCTATCAGGTGTGACTTGCTTGACGCTATAATACAGCCGCGGTTCACAAATTGTTAGTCCGTAAACCAAAGTTTTTTACTGCTTCTGAAGGTTTAAAATGATACACACACCCACACCTACGCCGGAGTACATTCCTACCCATTTTAATATGATCTAAAAATAAACATCAAATTTTAAATCGGATTGATAGCTCTTGTGTTCATTAATAAATGGAAAGTTCCTGAACTAAAAACTGATTCATTAGATATTTTAGGATTAGACAGTTCATTTATCGATGATAGCTACACATCTACCATCGCAATTATGCATTACGCTACGAGGAGCATCAATAAAAAAAATGCAAAAACAGAGATTTTTATTTTTTCCTTTTTAGAGAAGTTGCGTGGGTCAACGGTCAAAGAGACATTGGCAGATAGAGATTATTGTCGTACCTATCCTTATTTGTACATACAAATAAGGGTAGGAACGACAATAACACTACATACAGTAAGTGTTACGTCATGCACTACGTATTTAATTATGTTTGAATATTGATAACATTTAATCACACTACATACTCTTTATTCGTAACTGTATAGCTTCCCGTTCTCTTTATACATGTATTATTTAAAGCTCGTTATCACAAAAGCGTGTTGAACTTGCTGCGATCAGCTGAGCCATTATTATATAATGATTTTATCATAGTAATTATGTATTCAGTTCAAGGACAAGTTTATATATAAACGATATTATGTTATATTGAATTTTCTTATTTGATTTATTTACTACTGAGACACTTAGCGAGCAGCTGTGCAACGATTATGTTCTTACTGTCAGAGAGCCTGTCTATATGTACACTCGCACAACTCACATGACGCAGCCTAATAAAAAAAAATAAAAAAAGGTATTTACTCGAAGGTGACAACGTATTTGTAACCCTAGAATTGCAGGTGTCACTTGTCATCAGTTAACCCGTCCTGTCGCTTGTTTGGCCTCTTAGCCTTAACCCTTTATATGCCCACAGGGTCGGAAACGACCCAAAAGGCATAGGTTACAAAATATTAACTTATACCGAGAACTGTTTTATTAATTTTAATTATACCACTCTCTCTAAACGGTTGAAGAAACTACTTTGAAGCACACATAGACAACTTTTTTCGTTTAGCCATTTTCTTTTGATAAACAATAATTAAAGTTACTGCTTGTTAGTTTTGTTATTTGTGATTGGGAACAAATAGGATAATTTGGGCGTATTTCACAAAGTTGTAGCATGTACGGTACTTATTTAATCATTCACATATGACTTTACAGACATGACACTTTTTCTTATCAACTTTTTATACACCAGGCACTACCCTATACTTTCCACGTCTTTCTTTCCATCCCATGGTTGCCTGGAAGAGATTGCCTTCGGGCGATAAGGCCTTAATTGTACCTACATCTTAAGTTACTTTTGTAAGTAATCGGGTGTATAATAAAGCGATTATTAGGTACTATTCATCTTCCTAGCCTTTATTATTCCCAATATTATTTGGGGTCGGCTACCAGTTCAACCGATTTTACCTGAATATCAGTTTTTACACAGAGCGACTGGCATCTGACCTCCGCAACCCTGAGGGCGAACTGAATTCGAAGGTTGAACTAGTTGTCAGTATATTTCTAAGCTGGTCGACGCTGCCTCCGCCCTTGGGCGACTCTTGCCCAATCTGGGTGGAGCCAGCGTCGAAACAAGACACCTCTACACGGGGGTGGTCCGGTCGATGGCCCTTTACGGGTCACCGGTGTGGGTCCCGGCTCTGACCGCCCAGAATAAGGCACGCCTCTGGCGGCCTCAGAGGGTATTGGCGGTCAGAGCCATACGCGGATACCGCACCGTGTCGACGGAGGCGGCGTGCGCCTTGGCCGGAACACCCCCGTGGGATTTGGAGGCGGAAGTGCTCGCCGAAGTTTATCGGCGAGCGGCTGAATATCGGGCGGAGAACGGGTATCGTCCTCCGCCCGAAGAGGTACGCGATTGGCGTGAAGCCGCTCGCCGAGCCACGATGGCTCGTTGGTCTTTCCGGCTGGAGGCTCCACGCGCTGGCTTTGCCACCGTGGAGGCGCTCCAGCCGGTCATCCTCGAGTGGGCAGGGCGGCAGCACGGGACCCTTTCCTTCCGGCTGACGCAGGTGCTTTCCGGGCATGGTTGCTTCGGAAAGTACCTGCACTCGGTCGCTAGGAGGGAATTGAGTCCCGCCTGCCACCACTGCGACTGCAGTGAGGACTCGGCCCAGCACACGCTGGAGATCTGCCCCGCTTGGGCGGATCAGCGCCGGGCCCTCACTGCAGTCATCGGAGGAGATCTGTCGCTACCGGCCGTCATACGCTCCATGGCCGGTAGCGACAGCAGTTTTACCGCGGTCGCGACCTTCTGCGAAGAGATAATTTCGCGGAAGGAGGCGGCGGAGAAGGCCCGGGAGGACGATATCCACTCGGACCCGATCCGCCGCCGGCGCACGGGGCGGCGGAGGCGCGCCTATCAGCGCCTCATGCCGCCCTGAGTGTGGCCGCGGATGGACGGGATGGGTTTTCCCCTCCATCCGCATTACAGGCCAACCGCGAGGGGGCGACGTACGCGTGTGCCGTGCGTCGCCTAAATTAGAGATTTTAACATCAGACGGTGCCCGCTTCTGTGCGGGCAGGCGCTGGGAGGGGTCCGGTTTGCGTTAATAACAGCGATCCCGGACCCCTCCCTTCTCAGGCGCAGAGTTGGCACACCGTGTGGTTTTAGTCGGTTCGATTCCGACACACCGCCCCGCCGCAAACCCCGGCGGGGTGACGGCCCGAGGGGGTTTCCACACGTAAAAAAAAAAAAAAAAATAAATAACGAATAATAACGATTGCTATAGCTGTTCATGACAACCGGGACCGACGGCTTAACGTGCCCTCCGAAGCACGGGATTATTAGGTACTATTATTTCAAGAAAATAATTGCGACCGGGTGCATGAAAATTCATATATTTCGTGTGTTATTATGTAGTTGTTAAAGCTTTTTTATTATTTTATTATAAAAAAAATAAAATAAACTAATAAGTACATTAAAAATGTACATATATTGTTTTTGTGTGAGATTTGTTTTTCTTTTGTTCTTATTTGTTAGGTCGATAATGACCCCTTGGGCAAATATCCTGATTTTTAATGCTGAATTATAATTTCTAGAATTCGATATCTACTATTTACAAACGCAGTATCGAACATAGAAGTCGATGCTTTCAAAGAAGCGTTTTATGATCACAAAAGTATACAGGGTATCAATATGCAAATAAATCCGACGTCTAATAGCACTTTATCGGACTACTACTCATATCAGAAGGATTACAATGATATAAACCCAAAATTATGACAATTAACAATTGGAAACGATAGAACACCGCGTAACTAGGTCACGCGTCATGGCCTCGTCGCAGACGCATCTCTTGTGATTGGTCGCTTTGTACGTTCATTGGTCGTGATATTGGACCAATGGAAACTGTTCTTTACTCTATTTTCGTTCTGTATTCTCTCTCTTTCACTAACCTTGAACTTTAAGCGAATGGCGTAGTTGTGTAAGCAACCGTACGGTACGGTTCGTACCCCACACGGGACATTGTTTTTTTGAGCTGGATGTTATTTATATCCGTTTCTTATACCTAATAAAATGTAAGTGATACAAAAATATTCATAGTACTGGAGATGTAGTTTTTTTAATGTTACAACAGCTGGATTCCTTTTGCTTTATTTCAGTTTAGTATTTAGCCCAGTAGGTATCTAACGTGATACGGTTTCATCGTAAATAATTTATTTATGTCCAAAATTAGGTTGTATAAATGTTTGTAGTACTTACATGTAAATAAATGTTATGAATTTGACAGGCGTGTTGCTATTAGTGATCCTAACTTGACTGGGCAGAGGATGACCTATGAAGGTTCGATGACATCACAGCACAAAGATTTATGTAATGCACTCATGCACACCTACAACACTTGAGGCGTCATAGGTGCGAACGCCTGTTAAGAAGGAGTACGCTCTTTTCTCGAACATTTGAAGGTCGTATTGGTCCGGGAATACTGCAGGCGACAGTTCATTCCAAAGAGATCAAAGAGTCCAGCCGAATTGAAATTTCTTGGCAGTGAGTGAAGCGGTTTTGTGAGCGTATGATGATGTATGTATTTGAGAATGATAAGAAATGTGTTCGTGCATTGGCATGGCACCACTGCGATAGTAAGGTAAGGCGGTACATCCTTTTATACGATTTTCGCGCCAACACCGTCAACAGGCGCGTAAAGTTGTATATTTTGCATGATACGATTTTTGCGTGTTGTACTTTGATGTTTTCCCCGTTGTTTAGATAATAATAATAATAATAATAATCTTTATTCATATAAAAATCAGATATAGTTTTGAATTCGTCATATGCAGATAATACAAGTTAACGATAATCTATACAATTTCATTTAAATATTGGTCTAATCGCAGGGTTTGACTTACACCAATTGTCCTTGAACTACAACTGTTATATATTTACCTACATATAATTAATACTTTACCTGACCATTACAAGTTAAGCTTTATAATTATAAGAATTGGTTGACCTGTTTTATTTCATATAAAAAAAAAGACAAAAAAAGGTATACCACCTTTTTTTTTTCTTTTATTTTACGTGTGGAAACCCCCTGGGGCCGTCACCCCACCGGGGTTTGCGGCGTGGTAGTGTGTCGGAATCGAACCGACTAAAACCACACGGTGTGCCAACTCTGCGTCTGAGAAGGGAGGGGTCCGGGAACTGCAGTTATTAACACGACCGGACCCCTCCCAGCGCCTGCCCGCACTGAAACGGGCACCGTCTGCTGGTAAAAATCTCAATTTAGGCGACGCACGGCACACGCGAGCGTCGCCTCCTCGCGGTTGGCCTGTATTGCGGATGGAGGGGAAAACCCGTACTGTCCATCCGCGGCCACACTCAGGGCGGCGTGAGGCGCTGGTATGCGCGCCTCCGCCGCCCGGTTAGCCGGCGGTGGATCAGGTCCGAGTGAACGTCGTCCTCTCGGGCCCTCTCCGCCGCCTCCTTCTGCGAAATTACGTCTTCGCAGAAGGTCGCGACCGCGGTAAAACTGCAATCGCTACCGGCCATGGATCGTATGATGGCCGGTAGCGAGAGATCTCCTCATATGACTGCAGTGAGGGCCCGACGTTGCGACGCCCAAGCGGGGCAGATCGCCAGCGTATGCTGGGCCGAGTCCTCACTGCAGTCGCACGTGGTGGCAGGCGGGACTCAGTTCCCTCCTAGCGACCGAGTGCAGGTACTTCCCGAAGCAACCGTGCCCGGAAAGCACCTGCGTCAGTCGGAAGGAAAGAGTCCCGTGCTGCCGCCCTGCCCACTCGAGGATGACCAGCTGGAGCGCCTCCACGGTGGCAAAGCCAGCGCGTGGAGCCTACAGCCGGGACGACCAACGAGCCATTGTGGCTCGGCGAGCGGCTTCACGCCATTCGCGTACCTCTTCGGGCGGACGACGATACCCGTTCTCCGCCCGGTATTCAGCCGCTCGCCGATAAACTTCGGCGAGCACTTCCGCCTCCAAATCCCACGGGGGTGTTCCGGCCAATGCGCAGGCCGCCTCCGTCGACACGGTGCGGTATCCGCGTATGGCTCTGACCGCCAATATCCTCTGAGGGCGCCGAAGGCGCGCCTTATTCTGGGCGGTCAGAGCCGCTACCCACACCGGTGACCCATACAGGGCCATCGACCGGACTCATATAGGTATACCTATACTAACCAGCTGGTAAACATACCGTGTATTACTGTGTATTACTTTCAACGTTTATCAATCTTGTAGGTACTTTGGCTATGATGCGTTTGCCGTATAATACATATCTACGATTATATTAAGACAATGACATTCTGACGCAGCTTATCTAAGTAGTGCCAAGTTTGGAAGTATAAATTTTTTTTTTTTTTTAAAGACGACTCCCACATTAGGAATAAACATCCTGTGTCGTGGGGGACTTTACAAACATACATGAAACGGACACAAAGAACATCCAGACTCGGGACAACAATTCGTGGATCACACAAAGTGTTGTACCGCGTGGGATTTGAACCCAAGACACTTGGCGCAGTAGCAAGCGGCATGGCGACCGCTGAAACCACTCGGCCAACCGTGCAGTCAAAAATAAATCAATCTATACCTACTATATGTGGTGACATTTAAGCTAAATACGATACACAAAAATATTAATGTATTTAGGTAAAAAAATATGTATGACATTCTTTTATTTAGGTATCTTTTATAATTATGATTTGTGTTTTTTTTTAGTCTTTAGGTACAAAATTATAGTGACTTGTCAAGGATGTAAAAAAACACGAAGTACAAAGTATTTGTGATTAATTACGACGTTTTAATGAAGCAAAACAAATACCAAATAATCGGTAAAACGTGAGTATAGTCTGGCCACTGAGAGAGTGCGTTTCTGACAGGTCGTGATCCAATGGGCGATGTAACTTTGAACTGGCGTACAATTTATGGCAAAATTTTAAATATCTTTTATTAACCTTAATAATGAGTAATAACATTAAAAATTGAATAATCATGCCAATGTACAATAAACGTTTTATTTCGGGCTAAAGTTATTAACAATTAATCAATTAATTAATTTAAGAACAATATTTTTTAAAAGTCTAACGACGTCAAACTGCGCTGTTTCAAGGTTATGTCAATTGTTTGTTTTTGTAGTGATGAGACAAAATAATACTGAATTGTAACTGAGTATTTTTGGAATCGTAATATATTCTATCGGTCGATATATTGTTAAATAAAACGTTCTAATTTTATAATATACAATTTTATTTATTTATCTTTATTGAATACACAAAAAAAACAGTAGAACAAGATGAGTTACAAAGTATGTAAGGATGTCGTACAGTCGAATGTTGTCACCATTTCAGGGAAATGTGCCGAAATGCTTTGGGCATTTATACAAACGACATTAAAGTTCCTGGGGAGATCGGAGAAATTATTCGAGAGTGTGTATAATATACTTAATACATATTTAATATAGTTTATAATACGATATAGGTACGACAAAACCAAACTTATGAAAATAATTGTCGTGATATCAGTCAGCTGAATTAAAAATAAATGAAAAACTATTTTTATCCCTTTATATTTCTGGTAAAAAGAATTACTTTTCTAAGAGAAGCAAAAAAAATTGATAATTGGGACAATGTCGTTTTCATTGACGAGACATGGCTGAACACCAATCACGAGCTTTCTCGTTCTTGGACAGATGACACTCAAGCGTCGACGTCGAAAGTGCCAATCGGTAAAGGAGCACGTCTCATAATATGCCACGCTGGTTGTGCGAAGTATGGTTTTGTGGAAAATGGTTTATTGGCATTTGAGTCAAAAACTACTACTGACTACCACGAAGAAATGAATGCGACTGTATTCAAGGAGTGGTTCCAGGATGTGTAGCTACCTGGCCTTCCGTTATAATAATGGATAACGCCCCTTATCATTCGGTGCAAATAAATAAAGCACCTACTCAAGCTAATAGAAAAGAGGAATTGGTGGCTTGGCTGCAAAGAAGTGGCATTGACGCAAATATGTCAATGCTAAAAGCTGAGCTGATGAAATTAGTCAACAACCATAAGCTATCAAATATTCGATACGAAATAGATGAGCTGGCTCTGGAGTTCGGTCATCGCGTTCTCCTAATTCCTCCATATCACTGCCAATACAATGCCATAGAGCTAATCTGGGCTCAAATTAAAAGTTATGCAGCCCGCCATAATACTTCTCCACTACATGGAATAAAAAAGATGAAGACGCTTTTAAAAGAAGCATGCGAAAAAGTCACAAGAGATGACTGGATGAAGGTGGTTGAAAAATAGCGATATTCGTATAGACACTATGATTGATAATAACATGATAATACATGTTGGTGAAGATGACAGCGAGTCCTCAAGCGAATCGGAGTCGGATTAAATTTTGATTTGACATGATTGAAATCTTAAAACTATGTATTTCATATTATACATTTTTCAATAAATACAGTATTTTTATTTTCTTTCCCTTGGTTTCATTCAGAAATTACGATTAAATTTAATTCATCCATCAACAATTTTCTTAATATTGTGTTTGAAATATAAAAAATATGTAAATTGAATAATTATGCATAATGAATGCTATAAATACTGTTACCAAATATTATTAATGATAGTCATGGTACATCACTACTCATGACGAATTTACGAGTGTCAGAAACGCATTCTCTGAGTAGCCGGACTATAACAAGTGCATTCCATTTTATCTGAGTGAAACAACACTATCTCTTTCTTTTTTGATGTAATGGCAACCAGCCGGATCACTCGGATTAGCTATTTCTGCCAATGTCAAGTATTTATTGTCTTCAATTATCAAGTTTTCGAGTCTTCAAGTCGTCGTCGTGATGAAATTAATGAAAAAAAAAAATATAAAATGTGGATGACATGAAATGGGGACCGTCTTTCGTAAAAACAAAAAACGATCTCTACGACACTATCTCACTGACTGTTGTACTTATTTAGAATTGTCAAAGTCAAATGACAGAAGGATTTGTAAAGATCAATGAAGTTGACATAAGTTATTACGTTCCGTTACGCAATATTGCAATGAATCCTTCGAGACTGCGATTTTAATTATTTAACTTTATGCACAAAATGTTTATTGGTGGAATTAATGCCAAAGGCATTCTTTACCGTTCGGTGGTGTGAAAACGAGTGACATGGTGCACAGCAATTGATTTCAGCAGGTAAATAAAAACCGTCTTGCGCGAAGACTCGACGAATTCCAAACACCGGAGCAAGCTGGGTTTCAGAGCGGATATGGCACCATAGACCACATTCACACAGTACGGCAGGTTATACAGAAGACCGAAGAGTATAATCAGCCCCTGTGTCTAGCATTTGTGGACTATGAGAAGGCCTTTGACTCGATAGAAATCTGGTCTGTTCTGGAGTCCCTGCAGCGTTGCCAAGTAGATTGGCGATACATACAAGTGTTGAGATGTCTCTACAAAGCCGCCACAATGTCCGTCCAAGTACAGAATCAGTATACAAGACCCATACCATTGCATCGAGGAGTGAGACAAGGGGACGTTATATCCCCGAAATTGTTCACTAATGCAATGGAGGACCTTTTCAAGACGCTGCACTGGAAAGGACGCGGAATCAACATTAATGGCGAATACATCTCTCACTTGCGATTTGCAGACGACATTGTCATCATGGCAGAGACGCTGCACGACCTACAATAGATGTTGAACGACCTTGCTGACTCTTCTGTACGCATCGGCCTACGGATGAACTTGGACAAGACCAAGGTCATATTCAATGAACATGTACTACCGGAACCGGTTGCGGTACACGGTGCCGTTCTCGAAGTTGTTCAAAAATACGTGTACCTCGGGCAGACTTTGCAGTTAGGGAAAAACAACTTTGAGGACGAGGTGAACTGGAGAATCCGGCTGGGTTGGACAGCGTTCGGGAAGCTTCGTCGAGTCTTTTCATCATCGATCCCACAGTGTCTAAAGACAAAAGTCTTCAATGAGTGCGTCCTACCCGTAATGACATACGTAGCCGAAACGTGGACACTTACGGTACGGCTGGTCCACAAGTTCAAAGTCGCTTAGCGTGCTATGGAAAGGGCTATGCTCGGCGTTTCTCTGAGGGACCGTATTAGAAACGAGGTGATCCGACAGAGAACCAAGGTCATCGACATAGCCCACAGGATTAGTAGTGGCAGTGGACTGGCCATATTTGCCGCAGAACCGATAACCGTTGGGGTAAACGGGTTCTTGAGTGGAGACCGCGTCTCGGCAAACGTAGTGTAGGACGTCCACAGGCCAGGTGGAGTGATGATTTGCGCAAGACAGCTGGCAGGAGCTGGATGCGAGAAGCCGAGGATCGAACTAAGTGGCGTGCTATTGGAGAGGCCTATGTCCAGCAGTGGACTGCGATAGGCTGATGATGATGATGTAAATAAAAACAATGTTATGCAATTAAATATAATAGATATTCAAACTCAAAATTTTTATCTTCTTATCTGTTTTACGACTAATTTTAAGATTTTACCACTTTATTGAGATGTCTCCTAGGAGTTTTCGGATCTGATATGTTCATTAAACAAATATTTCTTTCAACGTTGTCGATAAGTCAATTACTACTTTTAGTGGTGATGATGCATACCGGATTGATTAAGCCATGTAACAGTACCCTCAGGCGCTTGACTCAACTTCAAATCCTGTCACAAACTACACTACTGGTTACTACACGACAAAAGTCATGTAGTAACCAGAATACTGATATGAAATGAGAACTAATTTGTTTATAAAGTCGCGTGCCGTACCGCAGCTACTGTGACGTAGCACTCGACAATTACACAATGACTGTGTTGCTACGAGCCGCACTTGGAAATGTGTGGCCAACTTGGAAACGTCGCAGTCTCGAGTTGCCCTCAATAGACATCGCTACCACTTTCACTTTAAAGTTTAGGTTTAAACACTGTCAAATTATTAGTTTTTACTTACTTTGAGAATGAAAGAGGTTCTCAATTCGACTGTTTTTTTATGCTTTTATCTCATAACATTCGGTTGGGTGAACCGATTTTAATGATTATTTTTTATATGAAAGCTGGTGCTTTCCGTGTAGTCCCATTTCAATTTGGTTCAGTTTTTGGAGGCGGTTTATATTTTGTTAAAATTTTTCGACAATCCTGTCACATGCTATAAAAACTATTTTAAAGTCAGTCCACTGCTGCATATAGGCTTCGCTAATTACACGCCACTTGGTTTAATCCTCGGTTTCTCGCATCCATCTCGTACCAGCTATCTTATCATGTGCTATGTATTTGTTTATTTGTTCTTATGGGCAAAATTATTCACGACAAGTTATTCTCGGTGCAAGCAGTTAGACTGTGGAACAACTTGCCCGAGGCAATTAGACAAGTTATATCTCTATAAGTTTTCAAGAAGCATGTCAAAGATTACTACTTGCGATGTAAAGGCTTCTGGAGGAATTTTGGTAGGTAATTGATGCTGTGTGGTACGCAATATGTGTATATATAACATTTATACTGTAGACATATGACTTAAGTATATTTATTAATAATTACTTAGATTATTTCAAACTGAGGCACACTTTAAACTGCCCAATATGAAATTTCACAATATCCGTATAAAGGTTGTCTGCGAAACTCAACCAATTGGACAATTGAAAAAGATACGTGTGTGTGTGTGGCTCAGTTAGCTCGTGTCACGTGTGTGTACTATGGTGTAAGGTGTTTGCAGGACTGTCAACGATTATGTGGTAAGTCCTACAATTTTTTTTATTTACCTTACAAGTGTTATACCTCCATCAAAACTAACTAGAATATTGGGGCTTCACGATGTATTTACATACCGATTACACTTTTATGAAATAAATTTAGTCACACACGTAACAGGAGTCAACTGAAGTTAAAAAAAACTCATTTTATAATCAAAACTTCTTACACTGCCATCTCGTGTTATTTAATCGAATTATTTCATCACCTTGTCATGTTCGTGAATTAAACCCTATCAAACAGTGCCGCATTTTAAACTAGATGGGGTTAAATACAACTCGTCGCTGTGGAAATAAAATTCATGGACGTGAAACACTCCTTTTTTTAAGGCCTTCTTGGACGTTTGACTGGTTAAACTATTGATGTTGAAAGCTGAAAAAAATTTTTTTCTCGCTCTCGGTTAAAAAAGTATAGCTTATATTAAAACTAACTTAAAATATAGGTTAGCAGTATCATCCATGACTGTTATTGGAGTTAATAAATGTATGATTATATCTCCGAAGGCAACTCACTACACATCTAACTTTTATATTAACATTTAACTATTGTATACTTTTTGTAATGTTGCGTTTGCTGACAAATCATACATATAGGAAATTAACTGATAAATGACCAGTTTTTAAACGGTCTTTATATTGTGTAAGACGGATAATGCCGAGATATAATAAGAACTGGATTTCTAGGTGACAGTTATTTTACGCTACAATAAGTTGGTTTTACTAGATTTGATTCCACTATATATATATATCAGCAGTTGAAAAGAGGTAGCTACCAATTGAAAATTTGAACAAAAAAAGCTTATTTAATACAGTAAAAGCATTTGCATCTATGAGTGATACATCTTCTTTAGTAAAATACCCTTTCTTTGGTGCACCCTCCGGACCTAATCGAATGACGTTTATTCCTTGTTAATAGTTTGTCTAAACCAAAAACAGGAACTTGTTCAGGTTTATAAAGAACTTCACTTTGCAATCCAGTATTGGTGATTTTCAATTCTTGGGGCACGGGAAGTGTATGTGCCAAGAAAACAAGGCACAGGAAAAACATTAGCGAGGCTTTAGCTGCCATTTTGACAATATTTGCGGTCACATACATAATACATACAAATTGTAAACAATCTTTTTGATTTACAAAAGGTTTTGTGTAAGTAGAAAATCGTTATTTTAATTTATTGTAAATCACTTTAAGATACTGAAATATTAACTTTAAGTATATAAAATCATATTGAGAAAGGACCACTATCTAGAAAAACGAATGCTACCAAAGTATATCGGTAGATGGCGCTGTTAACAATAAACATCCGTCTTATGAATTTTTTCGATCAGGACACGTGACCTGACGCGAGTTTATGGTCACTTGACCTGACGCCCTTACGCGAGTTTATACATTTTTACCCATTCCAAAAAAGTACACAGCGCCGCTAAAGAAGTTTTCACTTCAAAAAAAACAGTAATTTTTAGTCGTGAAATAAGTGAGTAAGTTAAGTTAGATACTTTTGTCGAAGTTCATATATTGATTGAACACCGACTTAGAATTTTTAAAATACTTGTGAACATTAACATTTAACAATGGAACTCAATAATTTACTTAAATACTTGTTACCCAATAGTAGTTGATAATTGTTTTATCTCGGTCTAAGATTTTAACTAAAACATTCAACATGGCGTCAGGAGTATTTGACAGCAATGTGTTTGTGGCGACAGAAATTTACACCGTGCCTGATACACAAAGTAAATTGAATGAACTGTGCAATAGTAGATTTGATGAGGAAGTAAGATCATTTCTTAATCATATTCAAAAATTGATTCGTAGAACTAAAATAAATTAAAATTTTAATAAATAATAGTGTTAACAATAAATATTAAGGACATCTAACACACAAAATTGCATCAGTCTTTGCAAGTCTACTTATACTAAGAATTCATTTATAATAATATTATCAAATTTGTAATTTCTACTGAGTATTCGCTAGTAAAATTTACTGCATTACGACAGTATGAAAAGTAAATGTATTGAAAAAATCATACACTCGCAATTATATGGATAATGAATTACTTGAAAATTAAAATGTATGGTTTTTATTTTCTAATTACGACTACCATGAAAATATTATAAATAACAATGGAATGATACACAGTTAATGATAACACTGCCATGTAAAACATGTGTCTTTCAAATAAAATTAACTTTTTAAACTATTTAGCACTAATTTTTAGTACAACTTTTTCTCGTGATTCTTCTCGTAGACCCCACAGGGTCTCGTAGTAACTTTTCCAGGTTTACGGCCTGTTGAAGTATTTATCCGCGCCACCTGGAACTACAGGTGGGACATGGGGGTTGGGCCCATGAGCCTTTGGTAGTCCCGGAGTGTTAGTCCGGTGGGAGAAGCGTAACTAACAGGGACTCGCTAGTAGCGCCCGGTTCTTGTTCAGTGTGATAACCTGTGCTTAGCGAGGTCGAGCTCTTTTAGGTTTATACCCTTAGGAGCGCCCGTCAGCCAGCAGCGCTTGGTGGACGTCTTTCCTCTTGACCAGGACTGCTAAACCCCTATAAGCGGTCCCTCTTGGCAAACGCTGATCCTCCCGGTAGACGTGGTTCCGCTCATTCTAAATTGGTCTACTGGTCTGACGTGAGTCTCGCTGAGCAGGGCTATGTCTACTTGCTGTTTTGCCAACAGCAGTTTCAATAGCCTGGTCTTCTCTGATGACATCCCGTTGGCGTTTCAGAATAGAATATGTAGCCTACGCGAATCTAGACTTACACAGCTCTGTTAGGCATTCGAGGATCAACGGGACTGAGTCCCGTTTTTCCAATAGCGCCAGCAGAACCTTCTGTAAGGTACCGATGACGCTAGTAAGTCTGGGATCCAGGTTTACCGAGACCTGCTTAGAGGTCGTCTGCGGTTGAACAGTCCGCTTCGTCTTCGTCCCCTCTGGTAGGGCAGCGACCATGGCGTCCTCCTGGACATCGTTGTATGGCACGTTTGCCTGCTCGGCATGTGTCTTTGTTTTCTTTCTGCGTTACCTCTTGCGACGCGCGCACTCCTCCTTTGATGGGTTGCCAGCAGTCATGAGCGATGCTCCCGCATTATTTATATTTACACATTACCATCCTCGACCGACGTGGACATCTTTGTGTGCGGTGCGGCTGCTGATGTGGCCTGTGGCAATTGCGTGAAGAGTGCCGAAACTTTTGGCACCTGTGATAATGCGCGGGCCCTTTTTTCCCATGCCATGCTTCTATGTGTACGCCGGGCATGCATAAAAGATCTGTTACTTCATAAATGCCCGGCGTAAGACTTGGAGTACGCACCAAGTGTGCGAAGAATATACAACCGGGACGACCCAGTCGGCCACGAATGGGGCGCACGAACTCAGGTGTAAACCCGAGTTCTTTGAGCTCTGCTTCGTTCTCCTCTGGCGGAGTATTCACAAGAAGTCCACGAATTACCACCTTGAGGCTGCTTTCTGCAGTATTAGAACCAAGAGATCTTCTCATTGGCTCCAACGAGTAGAGATACCGCTGGATAGTGCGGTACTCCCGGTCCGATTTCGGAATGAAGCAGACTCCCTTTCCGAATGGGCGTCCGTTTGGTGCGTGCCCGAGTTGTTTTTTAAGCTCCCTGAAGTGTCTCGACCAGTCCGGGAGCGCTTCGACCACTAAAGGCGGGTATCGAGCAGTCGGTTGTTTATTACCGACGGCGGAGGAAGTGGAAGCATCAATGGCGGTAGCGGCGGCAGGGGCAGCGGCAAGTGCAACTTTGGGTGGCGTAGTAGTATATACAACGGGAGGATTTGCAGTAGCGGGGCCGTAAGATGGGCCGGCGATGCATGTGGTGACGGTTGCGGGTGCGGCAGTGACAGTGGCATAGGTGAGCCCCACGACTTCCATGGGTGACCCTTTGGAGGTCGCTGGTTGGCTGGAGGGTGGCGTTGTAAAAAGGGCCCTCCGTTCCTTCATTTGTGTGGTGGAGGTGGAAAGCAGTCAGGTGCTACTATGGTCGGTGGACCATGGAAGCGTGGGGGGGTGCCGCGTTTTTCGGCTTTTGCGGCATCGATCGTGGCCCTTCTGTAAAGGCGGATGCGGGTGGTGTGGCATCAAAAGCAGTGGCAGGCGCGACATTCGGCGCAGGACTGGCTGGGCTTTCGGCCGACGGACCGGTTGGAGGTGGTGTATCAGGTAGCGAGAGCGCGGAGAGGATAAAGAATTCCTCCCCCGTTCCCGGCGTCGATTTCAGGACAGCACTCGCTACTGGCCGTGTATCCGACCGAGCACTTGGCTCAGTGAGAGGGAGCCGTGCTGTGTGCGTAGTGCGGTGCCTCAATGAGGCTTGGTTCGCGGCTACCACGCTGTTCAGTGCGGATGCTGCATCGTCTCGGGAGCGGACGTAGATTCGCTTCACGATCCCAGAGTTCTATTGTTGTGGGCGAGTTGACCAACGTACGGATGAAGGTGGCATGCAAGGTGAAGCTTTCCTTTCTTACTATTAAAATATACACATTGATACGTGGCTTTAAGTGCACTGCACGAACAACACTTTTTGGCACAAGGTACCCACTGAACCGGGCCACCGGGACTTGCCGCTGGTGGCAGACCAGAGGCCGAGGACGGCAGTGTACCCTGCGAAATCCGATAGCGCCGTTATGTGCGCGGAGTAAATAAATAATTTGCTAGCTCGCCAACCGTGGTCGTTCGGCGTTTAATACGCAGGGCGTTGTTGTCACTTCGCTCGGGATATGAGGCGAGCGACGCATGTACTGCACGAAGTGACGTCACGAAAACGTAAGGTAAGAGATCGGCACAGACGTGCGTAGCGGGCCCCTTAGTACAACTGCTTGAGCTGATGGAGCACTAATTTTCAACTTCACTGGTTACTGGTAATATGTTTTTTTAGCTTTCCTTTTTACCGCTTCATGGCATTTCTCGGATTTCTTGTACCTAAACAAAAATAGACTTGTTAAATTTAAAAGAAAGCAAATCAAGAAGAATTGAATGATGATTATCAAACTCTTTGTGACTCCCTAAAATGGAGCTAATGTAAAAGTTTGGTACTTTTGCGTTCTCCGTAGTACTAGCATTTATAATAGAATATCATGTTATTACAGGTATTAAGGGTAGTAGAGCCACGCTGATTGACCCACCACGCCACCTACTCACAGAAGACCGACCTAAAATAACAGCATTCGCGCTTTCGTCTTTCATTGATGAGTGCACCATGTTGTTTTTTACTGCACCATGATAATCTGTTTTTACATTAAGCCAACCATATGGTGATTTTCTTTTATTTATTTTTGTTTTTCTTTTTATATAAATCGGACTTGAATGTCATATTGCTTCAACGAGTGTTCATTTAAATGAATTAATCTGTCGCGCTTTTTAAATCCCGAAATCGCCGCTTGGACTACAAAATAATTAAAAATCATACGAAAATAGATGTTACCACAAAAATAAGAATAATTAAGTTAGAAATGGAGTAAACCCATCATTTTGTAGTGTCCAAGAAATGCTAGAAGAAAACGAGGAAGACAGTACAGAAAGTGCAGTAGTAGATGGCAAGATGAAATAAAAGCAACAACAGATAAATCGTGAGCTGGAACAGCGTTAAAAGATCAATATAGAAGAAGTTGGAAGAGGCATTTGCCAATTGATGTCATTGTTTAACTAGATTCAAACACAAGTTTAACTAGGAGGAAACCATCATAAAATTAATATTATATCTGAAAAAAGGCTTATATATATATGATGATTGCCACTCTCGGAATCTACTCATCCTTTCCATCAGGCAGAGTAGAGTTACTTTGGTTTTTTTTTTTTCTAATAAATATTTCAGACATGTTACACACAACGCCATCTAGTCCCAAGCTAAGCAGAGCTTGTGGTTTGGGTACTAGACAACTGATTTAAATACATAAATACTTTTTTTTTTTTAAATACGTACATATTATACATAGAAAACACCCACACTCCGAAACAAATATTTGTAGATCATACAAACATTTGGTCCGACTCGGGAATCGAACCCGAGACCTCAAGAACAGCAGTCGCATACGCTACCACGGCGCCACAGAGGCAGTTGTTAGAATCATACATTGTTAGAATCATACAAAATTGTCATAAGTTAGTTCCATACCACATAAAGACCACGTGTGGTGATGATAGGTTCATAAAACTTAGACAAACATGAGAAATTATTTAAATATCTAAACTTCTATTTAAGTTTTGAATCGTTTAAATTACGCATAATATGCGTAATTTAAACGATTCAAAACGCTACACATTAAAACTAAAATAGACTCAAAATATCTTGACTATACTTACTTTCGTACATACTTACCATAAGTAGAACGTAAAATACCGATGCCAAGATGAACCACCACGCATTCCCGAAGTCGAAAAGGTGAGAAATAGAACTTCTTCGACTTAATATAGTTAAAGTTGAAGAGCCACTATCTGCGTCTGTAAATGTTGTTCCAGCTGGTAACGTGGTTGTCTCAGGTATTTTGTGTGACACTACGTGAGTTAAGTCTGCCTCAAGAGGTGTCTGTACCGCTGCCGCTGTTATTCCTGCCTTCTCAGATGGCAACATTTTTGACATATTACGTAGTTCTGTCATATTTTGTAATTGTTGAGCTTCAGATTCTCTTATAACAGTGCTTGGTTTTATTGTCACATTCGGTATAGGAAGGGCTACATCTGAAAGATCTACATTTGTCTCTTCAACAAGTTTGTCCTTTTGTTCTATGGCTTTCGTTGTCGGATTTGTGGTGGTTTTAGTAGCAGAAGTGATGAATTCGTTTTCCAATCTGTAAATGGATTTTATAATCTTTATTTATTTATCAGGTCAATACTCTTATTTTGCATTAATAATTTGAAAAAAATCTATTTTTAATCTATCTACTCTGTCTACGGAAAAAATAATTTTATATCAAAAATAACAATAGTATTACCATCAAATGCTAGTGTTGCCAGTGGCGGTGAACTGCTTTTAAAAATGCAGAGACAACTACAGTATTAGGGTATGAAATTCAAGGAATATAAATTCACTATTTAAAAATAGGACTATAAGAAGAAATAAAACAAAAACAACGGAAAAGCACAATGTTATTGCATACTGTACGAAATGGAATTTTTCGGACGTGATACCAACATTACTCTGCCAAAAAAAATCTTTGAAAAATCACCTTTGAAGTGTATGGTACATCGTACTAGATGTTAACGTTGCTCAATGTTAACGTTGCTCAATTGGTGGGATTTTTAGTATTTTAAAAACAGACATATAAATTTAACATTTATATATAAATGTTGCTGGGGGTTTGTGAAAGATAGGCGTCACAACATGGACTTATCTACAATGTAATAGAGTGGGGTGGTTATGGTCTTTAAGACTGGCGGCAGTAGTGTTCCTGTTGCAATGCCCTCCATTAATCTGAACGATGTTCCTCTAAAGAGAGTAAACTAATTTAAATACCTAGGGCACAATCTTGCCGTTGACCTCAAAGATGATAACGACATCAAATGGGATCAAAGAGCGCTTTTTGTACGTGCCAACATGATAGCTCGGAGATTTGCATACTGTTCAGGTGAAGTTATATTCACTTTATTCCGCGTATACTGTACTTTGTTCTAAGCCTGTAGCCTTTGGACTCGTTTGACGTTAAAAACATATAGCGCGTTTAGGGTGTTGATGAAGTTACCACGATTCTGTAAAGCTTCAATAATGTTTGCAGAAGCCCACATGGACTTCTTTCATACTGTAATGCGTGAAGGATGCGCATTCGCGGCACAAAAAGTTATTATCAATATATATATATTTGAAATAGACTTTATCTGAGAAATATAATCTATTTAGAAAAACGTGTAGGTCAAGTTTTAGTACCATTGGTTTTCTTTCTATTTAAACTAAATCAAAACCACACTTAGGTGCCACACTGGTTGATAGAAACATCCAGAAATCCAACCGCATGGGAGTAAAAACAAGTAAAATCAATTCAAATATACTTACTCTTCAAAAGTTCTGCATCCAATGAAATAAAAAATCTTTCTTATAGGACAGCCATGTCCTCGTACTATATCTTGTCGTTTCCTCAATAAATTCATTATAACATTTTCATTCACTATTGCAGTTGGAACACCCACGTTTTTTAAAGAATTTAAAGCACGACCAATGGGTAGAGAGTTAATATCCGAAAATGTGATGGACACTAAGAATGTAACAAAGATTGTCAATGGTGCTGCTATGAATTAAAAGAAAATAATATGCCTAAAATAATATGTGAAAAAACTCTTCCAAAAAAATGTATCTGATTGGCACAAGACACAAGACCGATCTGGACGAGAGCGCGCGTTATATAAATATGTTTTATCTGTTATGCCTTTTGATTAAAATTGTGGCATATATAGTGCGTTACATTTTTTTTCATTACTTGATTATATTTATTTGGTTTACACAGAAGAGATGGCGCTACGGTGCTGCGATTAACATAAGCTCTGTAGTTTAACACGCTAAATAAATGTTGAAACAGTGATTTAAGACATTTTAACCAAGTGCTTTTAACGTATAGGCAATTTAAAAGCTCAAAAAACAATGATGAAATTAACCATCACTGAATTTAATGCAATTTTTATTAAATAAATAGTATACAGCACCATTTCTAAGATTGTCACAAATTTGTTAACAAATCGGTCAATTCATCAATATCGTAAAATTCGACTTGAAATTATTAAAATTAGATCCAAAACACATCAATAGATGGTAATCAAAGTTGCATAGCTATTACCGATCGACTTAGGGCACAAATACGAGTACAATGCTAGAGACCGGCACAAGTATCAAAACATAAAACATGAGTGTAACACCGCAAGCATTAGTAAAATAATGAACACACTCAAAGTAATTCAAAGGGGTTTAGACAAACAAACAATAACAAGTCAAAAGAGTGGAGAAAATGTGACGGAACAAATTACACAAAACATTAATTAAATGCTGAAACCAAAGTTTACATTATGAGAGGAAAAACATGAACATTTTAAAGTGCTAGTGAATACTCAAGAAAAAAGGATTTACTCTTGGAAAAACAAGCAAGGAAAATAATCATTTTTTTTCTTAATATTGAAGAGGGTACACTTTCATCATATATTCATAAGACAACATAGAGGAGAAAGTGATTGAATGAATAGAAGAATATCTTTCTATAAAACATGTATTTATATATGAGTTTAATTAGTACTTATATGTAAAAGTTAAATATTTTGAATTTGTTGCTTTTTTTTATGTTCACATCGTAAATTTAAGATTTGTGCACCCTACTACTGCTACCCTAAATAATCTCACTTACCTTAACATCCGTACAAAGGTTGTCTATAAGAGATCGCCATGAGCGATAAGACCGCCAATTGTCAGATTTGTAAACTACAACTCCTTTTTGTCTATTTGTTATTGTGTACAATAAAGATAACTAAATAAATAAAAAATAAAAAACTAACCTATTGCGACATTCAGAGGGTTAAGAGACTGGAAAGAAAGAAGAGTCCAACTGTAGTAACATTCACAAACCTTTTTTTTTTTTTTTCCTTCGTGCGGAAATCCCTTCGGATACCACCTCCTGGCGGCATGTCGGACTCGAACCGACTAAAACCGCACGCCGTCTTGGGTACTACGAGCCGGGGAACCAGGTACACCCTAGTAAGGAAAACCCTGTACCTCGGCCCACCTACCAGTTTGCAGGTGGCCCCCGACTGAACTTTCACAACCCTGGAAATAAAAATTAATATATTGAAACATAAAGAAGCCCTGAGAAATATATATCACTGCATGAAAGAAGAATATCCAAAATATGTAGTTAAAAAAAGGAAAAAACTTTAATTTAAGAACAAATAACGATCAACTTAAACAGTAATAATAGTTTTAGTAACAAATTGAATACTTAATAGAAAAATAAAAAAAAATGGTTATTCAGTCACTCCTAACTAGTTCTCCTGTAGTAGGTAGTAAATGATAAATGGTATTTATTTCGTAAGTAAATCTTTACAGATATTTTCACACGTCCGATTTCACAGCTAAAAGAGGCCGGCATTTCCTAAAACTCACTCTGGGAAGAAATGCTGAAACAAACCACAGAGGTCGGCATGAATGGGTCAGCTCGACCGGAGTGATATCACGGCCTCACAGAAAACCGATGTGAAATAGCGTTTGCGCTGTGTTTCACCGAGTGAGTGAGGATACCGGAGGCCCATACCCCAA
Source organism: Spilarctia lutea (assembly GCA_916048165.1). NCBI lineage: Eukaryota > Metazoa > Arthropoda > Insecta > Lepidoptera > Erebidae > Spilarctia > Spilarctia lutea. The sequence goes on from OU696480.1 coordinate 4,097,814, forward strand.
CCCCTCCCATCATCCCCTTTCCCATCCCCCAAAGGTCGGCAACGCACTTGTGACGCCTTTGATGTTGCGAGTGTCCATGGTCGGCGGTAATCGCTTACCATCAGGTGATACGTCTGCTCGTTTGCCAACTATTCATTAAAAAAAAAAAAAAAGGTGTCGTTGTTTTAGTCTGTGAATATTGATAAAATACAAAATAATAAAATCTATGCGAGAACAGTATATATACAGGATCTGGGTTGACCTTTTGAAGAAAGGACCATAGTATTGAGTCGAACTGTCCACACAGACGGAGCCCCACCTTTTGTTTTACCTAACCGATATAAGTCAAGATTTGGGTAGACCAGGGAAATACTTAAAACCACCAGAAAGATACTAAATATGAACTTATATATAGTATATAGCCTAGACTATACTCACATTTACATACACAACGTTGTTCCCATTCTCATCTTTTGTCTAAGTTCTAAGTAGATTTATAACAACGTCGGATATTCTTTAATTCTTTTAGATTTAAAAGATTTTAGAAAAATAACCTAGCTACAAAACTTTAACTGAAGGAGACTACTCCTTCAGTTAAAGAATAGATAACATATTTCACTATTAATGATTATCTTTATCTACATTCTTCCGGTTTCCTCACCGAGCCGGCCCATTAATGCCGAAGCGTAGCTCTCCCACGGTAAAAGAACTTCCAAACAAAATAGGCAAATGTAAAACACTAATAATAAAATTGTATTTGCCATATTATATACTTTTGCTAGTAATTAGGCGTTGCATTGGCGGATGAGAAAACACAAATATTCATGGAAGTCGCTATCTCGAAAGATGTACCCGTGCAAAGTTGAGTCGAGGAAAATTATTGCACAAGAAGCTAGATTAGCATCGCAACTTTATTATTATGAAAAGACTGTCGTTATCTATATTGATGACGAATTTGGAAGTCCATAAGATTTTTACTAAGTGGCGTGCAATTGGAGAGGCCTATATCCAACAGTGGACTGCGATAGGCTGATGATGTTGATGAAGATTTTTACTAAATAAAACAGAAGGCACTTTCTCAAGTACGCTACTGAAGATAGTTCAGGACAAAATAAATGAGCGACTCCGCCGTGTCATTCCGATCTGGTACTAAATACCAGTATAAAGCAATTCTTTCGTTACCTAACATCAGAGTTTGCATTTGTGTTTGCCCCCCTTTACCACAAAAAATTAAACTTCATCAAATAACTGTACTAACAATCCCTTTTAACACATTTTCTGTAAAGTTATCTATATAAATAAAACTTCCGATAGTCTGCGCCTAATTGAATAATTCTTTTTTAATGTGCTTATTATTGTTAGGACAAGGTTTGTATGGAACAATATAAACTTCTTTAGGCGTATGAGGGTAAAATTTTTACCCTCATGCGCATCCCTAGAGAAGTTTCGCGGATGAAACGCGTCACGAAGATGTGCAGCGTTTTCGTCGAAGAAGAGGGAGAGAGCGAAAAAGGGCGAATTTCAATTTAACATTCATCATCTGAGAATTTACAATATAAAATATATGTATTTTAATAATTCTTTTTAATTATTTTTATTAATAATTAGTTTGGTAAGGAAGTTTCACTTCTGACATGTGTACTGATATACGCACTTTTTTGTCTGCAACTGTACACTAACTGTGGGAAGCGGAGATTTTTCATAAATTTAGGAAATATTTACGAAAGAAAATGCGGCAGTACGAAGTTTGCCAATTAGTTGTGTATTAATTTGTATTAACGCCGTTTCTCATTTTGAAATTTAATTAAATAAATGTGTATAAAGTATCCTTAAAATAAAACACTTCGAAATAAAACTTAACAAATCTCACACCCTGTGGTCTAATCCCTAATGAGGCAGAGTTACTAAAATTACTTCTAATCAGATCACTAATTTAATGTTTCTCAAAATTTACTCATACATTTTATAGGTCAATTTTAATACTCGCGTGTATTACACACTTTATTAGTTCCCGGTAGGAATCGAAACCACAATTTCTTGGTTTGTGGTCGGGATGACAAGTTAAACATTACATATACCGCCAGGTCAGTAGCGACAATTACTGACGCATACTACAGTACTGTGTGTTTTTAATTTATTGCTTACAACTGAATTTGGTAAAAAAAAACGACGAAATTCAACACTAGAATAGTTTAATTTAATTAAAAACTTTTATACAACTAAAAAAAAATTTGTAACTATGGTACAACTAAAAATAGGTTCAATCAATCATCAATCAAATACTTGTATAAAACTATATAAAAAGATAATACAAAACAATAAATTTCAAAGTCTTACGTCAAATTAATACATAGTTCAGCGACACAGTTAACAAAGGCTTAAAGAATGTCCTAATTGTAAAAAGTATACTTTTTGATGAGTAAGCGTAATAATTCGTGTTGTTTTCCGTAATTTTTAACAGCTTGTGACAAATGGTTGGAAGCGTTTATAATATTTCTTTTGATTGTAATTACAATACTTTACACCTAGTTATACTTGTAACTCTCTTCTCTTCTTCTTCTTAACTTTTTAATCATGACTAGCACATCGGCAAAGGAGAAGATATTTCTTTGTAATTTCTTTGGTCCTTATTTCGTAGTTACTGTTTCTAATTACTCGTCATAGTCGCCTTCGATTAATTTCTTATATCTAAAACAAATAATAAATATTGAGTACGTGAAAAAATACTTTTCTCGCTATACGATGCTGAAACTAACCATTGAAATTTTTGAAATTGTCCATAAATTTCTAGTGTTACTAGGTTCTTTCAAATTCAAGCTGAACATTTTTAATATAATAAATTTATTGATATAATATTAAAATATATCTTAAAATGTAGTCCAGCAGAATCATTAATGACTGTTATTAGAGTTAATATGGTTCGACCTCTGAAGGCAACTCACCATACATCTAACATTTATATTAACATTTAACTGTTGTATTCTTTTTATAATGTTGTGTTTGCTGACAAATCATACTTATAGGCAATTATCTAACAGTTGAACAGTTTTCAAACTATCTTTATATTGTCTAAGACGGATAAAGCCGAGAAATCATAAACTTCGTGGTGAGGCCGCCTTATAAGCAAAAAGTAAGTAAGAAGTGCGGATCTGACAACTCTAGTGTTGCGGGTAACCATGGGCGGCAGTAATCGCTTACCATCAGGCGATACTTCAGCTCATTTGCTCCATATTCCATAAAAAAATCTTCAGGTAATCAAGGTACGCTATATCAAGTGGGTTATACTACGTTTGATTTAAATGTATATATATATCAGCTTCAGTTGAATAGAGGTAACTACCAATTGAGATTTCGTACAAAGAAAGCTTATTTAATACAGTAAAACAATTACCTTCTATGAGTGATACATCTTCTTTTGTAAAATACCCTTCCTTTGGAGCACCCTCCGGACCGAATCAAATGACGTTTATTCCTTGTTAATACTTTGTCTAAACCAAAAACAGGAACTAGTTCAGGTTTATAAAGAACTTCACTTTGCAAGCCAGTATCGCTGATTTTCAATTCTCGGGGCACGGAAAGTGTATGTGCCAAGAAAACAAGGCACAGGAAAAACATTAGTGAAGCTTTAGCTGCCATTCTGGCAATAGTTTCTGTCACTCACTAGGCGCAACGACAGCCAAAAGAATACTAAAGTTATCGTTACTCGCAAGTCCAATATTTATACCCATTCAAAGTTGCGTTCAGGAAAAATTATTGCACGGCTAGCTAGTATGACAGTGCAAGTTGTCACGTCATTGTTGCTTGTGAGGTAAAGGGGTACTTGTTTCTGGTGATGTGTGAAGTACTGGAATTTGAAATGGAAAAACTTGCAATGTGATATTTGTTATGTCGATTTGTTAAATCTGAATGTACACTCTTTTTGTTTGGTGGACATTAATAGGTAATAATTCAGTTGGGAACATAAAGCGAGACGAGAGAAGTGATATGGCGACATAATTATTTTGCGGAGCTTGCTTCTGCCTAACCCTTTTTAGACATTTCTGTTTTATAAGGCTTTAAATAGTTTTCTTATGTAAGGCATGTAGGTTAGTTAGCACTGAGGCTTTACCAGTGTTGGCGTGTGTGCTGGCAGAAAACATGAAATGCGATTTTTTGGGCGTACGAGACCACGACAAAATCATAAGATCGCTTCAATAGCAGTCCAATGTCTATAACAACCTTATGAATTATTTATTATTTATTTATTTATTTATTTATAACTTCATGCACATGTACATCGGCGGACTTAATGCCAAGGGCATTCTCTACCAGCCAACCTTTGGGGGGTGTAGAGATCTAGTAAGGTAGGTGTATCGAGGTTAATGTTGTAACCTAAACTAATCTAACCAACACAAAAATTCATATACTTAAATACATACATACATCCATACAAAAATAAATATATATATAAATATATAGATACATAATACATATACTTACTAATCGTACACTGGAAAGTAGACTTTAAGTAGGAGTACATTTAAATATGTTATTCCGCGATTTGAAGAAGGTGATTATGTAAGCTCTTTTTAAAAATGTAACGGTTTGTGGACATCCTGATTTCGAGTGGGAGCGCATTCCAAAGCAGCACTGCTTGCACAAAGAATGAGGCGTGAACGAAATCGGTGGTGTGGGAAGGACATAGGAGGAGCAGATTATTCGTAGAGCGGAGGTTTCTGTCGTGATTCGAGGAAAGAAAATGTAAATCGGGATCAAAATAAGTAGGTGAGAATGGGGAATTAAGGAACGAAAAGAGAGAGGTCAGCGCTCGCTGATTACGACGTAGACGAATGGGTAACCATTTTAATTGGGAACGTAAAGCAGATACGTGATCATACTTGCGAAGATTAAATATGAATCGAATGCAGTTATTGAGAAGACGGTCTAGTTTATTTAGGAGGTCTGCATTCAGGTCGAAATAACACACATCACCATAGTCGATTAAAGGAATAATTAAGGTTTGCATGAGTGAGATTTTTGTTTTGGGAGGCAGGAAATTTTTTAAACGGTATAGTGTTCGCAAATGTCCTGTCACTTTTTGACTCACACTAGTCACTTGAGCTCTCCAATCGAGCGTTGAGTCGATGAGCAGTCCTAGGTCTTTGACTACAGGGCTCCAAGGTATAATTGCGCCGTGGAGGACGATTGGTGGGAGTGAAGTTGTATCTACTTTGCGCATCATATTTTTGCTACCCACTACGATTGCCTGACATTTAGTAGGATTGATTGACAATCCAAACCTCATCGACCACGAGTTTATGCAATCTAGGTCCTTGTTGATACTGTCGATGGCTCGTGATATTTCCTCCACTCTTTCCTGTGAATAGATCTGCAGGTCATCGGCATACAGGTGATACGCACACTGAAGATGTTGGGTTAAGAGGTTGATAAATATAGAGAATAATAGGGGAGATAGAATACCGCCTTGAGGGACGCCAGCGCTGAGGTCACACCAGCTCGAAGTGGAGTCTTGAACACGAACACACTGCTGACGTCCTTGAAGATATGAGGAGAACCATTCCAGTGCATCTGGGGTAATTTTAAGATACGTAAGGATAGATAGTAGAATTTCGTAACTGACAGTATTGAAGGCATTGGAGAAATCAACCAGGACTAAAACTGTAACTTTGGTATCCTCCATGCCCTTTCGAATATCGCCAGTTACTTTAAGAAGGGCAGTAGTAGTGCTGTGACCGGGCCTGAAGCCTGACTGTAGAGGACTGAGCAGCTTCTGTCCGAGTACAAATTCTGAAAGCTGCTTGTGTACACAGGCCTCGAGCACTTTAGATAGAAAGGGAAGAATAGAGATAGGTCGAAAATGTTCAGGAAGTGACGGGTTATTTTTTTTAGGAAGAGGGATAATATAAGCTTTACGCCAAATAGAAGGGAAGCTACCTGAATCAAGTGAGAAGTTAATAATGTGCGTAATTATAGAGAGTGTTTGATCCAAGATAGTTGTGATCATGCGGCGACTAATGCCATCATACCCCACGGCATTGGAGCTGATAGATAATATTATCTTCTTGATATCCCCAGAAGACACCGGAGAAAAGTCGAATGAGTCGGTACTGGGACTGGTGAGACTAGTTATGTAGCTCATCGTTTGATTCTTGGTATGAAGATCTAACGTGGTTGTGGATGAGAAGTACTGATTGATGTCATTTAAACTGATTATATTCTTAAACTCGGGTTGCTGCCTATTGCCAATACCTAAAGTACCGAGAAACTTCCAGATACTGGAAGGAGAAGAGGACTCAATGTTTTGTAGAATATGTCGGCGTTTAGCGATACGTATCACCTGATTACATCGATTCCTCGCAGTCTTATAGCGATTCCATTTGTCTTCGCATCGATCTTTCCTGTAACGGAGGAAGAACTGATCCCTGCGCCTCATCGCTGTACGGACCTCCTTGGTCATCCAAGGTGCCGGGGCACGTTTTATTTTTATTGACTTTATAGGAGCGTGGACGTCGAATAGTTTCATAATAGTGTTATTAAAAATATTGACTTTGGTGTCCACGTTCGTAACAGCTGTCACAGTTGTCCAGTCTATATTCGCAGCATCTGTGTGTAATTTCTCGAGATCTATGTGACAAAAACTGCGAATCTGTACAATTTGGGGCGGTAATTTAGGAGGTTTCAGGGTATACAATAAATAGATCAGGTCGTGATGGGAGAAACCAGGGGCAGGTAGTTGACCATGGGAGGAGACAAGGTTTGGGGAGGATGTAAGCATTAAATCAAGCCAGGTATCCTGACCGTGAATATTGTGGTGTGTGGCTTGAAGGGGTAGGACATGGAGGCTGGTTGAATGGATGATCTGAAGGAGATTGTGTGTACGGGGGGACATTAAGGCTAAGAGGTCAGTGTTAAAATCTCCCATGATGATGTGATGCGAGTGTTCCGACCCTAAAGATTCCAGAACTGATTCCAGACTAGAGAAGTAGTTGACAGCAGGGGGGCAATAGACTACACCAAGAATAACGATAACTCCTCTGACACAAACCTCGAGGAAAAGATATTCAGCATTTGAGGAAATATTGGAAGAGGACGAGGCAAGCATTTTATACGGTAAATCGCTACGAAGGTAGATAGCAACACCACCACCTCTTTTGTCCAAACGGTCATTGCGAATAAGGACAAAGCCGGTGAGTGAATAGGAGGAGGAGGGTAGGTGAGGCTTGAGCCAGGTCTCAGAAATCAGGATGGCATGAACGTCATTGTTTGTGAAAGTTTCAGTTAAATCGCTGAAGTGACTGGGGACACTTTGTGCATTGATGTGGCAAACATTTAGGAGATAAGAAGATTTGATAGTAAAAGCTTGCCGCAGTTGGTCTCCCAGAGTATCCGTCAGAGACGCGTAACTGTCATCTGAAAAGTCATCGGCGGACAGATATAAGTCAACTGCATCGTCTATCATGAGTGAACTTTAAACTAAATAAATATTTAATAATATAATATAAATTTACTAAAACTACTAAAGTTAATAAATAATAAATGAATATGAAGCACATTTATAAATAGGCCGGGGTTGGTAGATAATATCTCCACACCACCCACCAGCAGGCTAAACAAAAAATAGTCAATTTAAAAAGAAGCAAAAGAAACACAACATTACGAATTATTTTAGTGACAAGTGTCTGGAATAGCTTAAGAGAAGTAATCTATGTAAATAATGAAGAAAACACAAATATAAGACTAAACAGGTGAGTGAATATAAATATAAAAAAAAATTGTCACTATTTAATTATCTATAGCTAAACAACATTCAGACTTGGATGACGAACGAAGAAAAAAGATAAAAAAAAAGAAAAGTTTGACAGATGACATGTCACCGCGACTGTATTGTTTACGATTATGATCGACAATGTAAACATTGACTACGGTGTTAAAAACAACAAACTTGCAGTAAATATGAGTAGAATATTAAACAATAAGGAGTGATGTACAATTATGTGATACCGTTATTGTCTCCGCGGACCCTTCGTGGCCATGGTCGAACTCGCTTTAGGCGGTGAAGTCGTCTTGGGATGCTTGTGAATCAGCGGCTTGAGCTCGTCCAGTGTTGTTATTTTGTGACGGCTGTTATCGGCAAGTTTAACGACAATGGTGCCGTCCTGTGTCCAACAGCCCGACATACCAAAATGTTGCCGAGCCATGCTGAATGTGGTCTGTCTGGTTTTAGTTAGAAACTCTCTTACCGAATAGCCGGATCCCTTTAACGTAGTCTTGGCCTTCCATACCGCAGCACGGACCTCAGCCGAAGAGAATCTGACGAGCACTGGACGACGACGCTCCTTGGATGGAGTACCCATACGGTGACAGAGCCTGATATTTGATGTAGTGATGTCACTAAGGCCCATCCTCAGATTCACGATACTCAGGAGGGTCTTGCTGCAATCTTCCTGGACTGCTTCAGGCACTCCGAGTACTATAAGTGCCTTGCGACGATGGCGAGTCTCTATAGCATCCACCATCTTGGTACACTCGTTTACCTGTTTCCGCAGTAGGCCCAGCATGCTGAACATAAGCTCCCGGAAGGTCCTGAACTCTTCTGAAACCCGAGCAACAGTGTCCTTAGAGTTCCCTCCAGAGTGCAGCTGCTCCTCTAACTGAGCCATCCTTTTGGAGAAAGTTTCTTCAAGACTGCTTTGGGCCAACTGAATTTCGGAAAGTTGGGACATCTTTGATGGAGACAACGACAATAAACAAACCCCTTATTCTTCTTCAAAAGATGTGATTTGCTGTGGTTTGTTTGTGCAAAAAAAATAAAGCTGGCAGGTGGCTTAGAAACTTCAGTCAATTCATATACACAATGAAGGCCTTGCAAGTAGTAAGTAAATAATCAATAATTTACAAAATTAGAATGTGAATTACTATAAAAGAATTTAAATATTCAAGGAGCTTTTACAAGTATGTGTGAACTTTTCAACGCCTACCCACGAAAAAAAAGATTAAAGAATTAATGGCAACAACGGTGGGAAGAATCATCTATGGGGCACTACCTCTACCAGTTCTTTCCATCTGTTCGCGAACGGATGATGAGGATATGGCTCGAGGTGGATCAATGACATCTGGGTTGGTATGGCTTGGTATACTATGGAGATCTTGTGTCAATTGCGGTGAATTTCTGTGCGTTTAGGCGATTCTGCCATAAAAACTGTAGTAATCGAATATAGCTCACTTAGCACCCATAATACTTTATCCGTGGTGCTTACCAGTTTGAAATCCATTGCTGCTTTCTACTGCTTTGCGAAGTAGGCAAGTGTACTTATTATATTTCCAACTACTTCAGTTTTCTTTTCATTAATTCGTTGCGGGTTCCAAGGCAATTTATTTTTTCCTGGGGCTTCCCGAGTGGCATAATGCGGTGTGTTTGTAGGTGACTACTGTTGATCCTGGTGTACTGGAGTTACAGTAGCGGCCGTATGGGTGGGATAAAATATGGTAATGATAATGATGGGATAAGATAGTCTCATCACAATATTCAAAAACTCCAATGGATTTTATGGGTTTTTACTGAGTGAGTACTCAGTATCGGTGAGCATAGAAGTGTTGTTTAACTGAAATTTTCTCTGACACCATAGTATCTGTCTGGTGGAACCTTCCCTTTGTAAAGCACCATAATTCTTTTGCAGGCAATGGTATTTCTTGAGATCTTCTTTACCTTTAGCTACCTAATATAATTTTGTAATTTATATGTTTGGAATAGTATTTCAAAGTTTTTACCTAGGTACCTGCGATTGCTTAAATAATCGTCTTCATATTGCTACTGATATATAGTTAGATTGTATCATACTAATATGGCACAAAGCTAATAGATTGAGTGTGCACAGTGAAAAGTTAATAAGGATAGAAATAATAAATAAAACTGAAGAACATAATTTTATTTGAATTCTATCAAAATTTAAATTTAAATCTGTAAAAATTAAACACAATTGAAACTAAATAAATACTGACTCATTTTAATGTAACGGCCACAAATGCTACTAATAAGGACAATAGTTTAATACAAATAGTTCTCATTTTATATAATGATTGAATACATTGTTTTAAGTTTTTAAAATACTGATTAACATAAACATTTTAGAATGACACTCAATAATTTACGACACGAAATGTTGTTGAAATAGTTCTAGTTCTAATCCAATAGTTGTTCGTTCTTGTTTTGTCTTGGTCTACAGTTTTAATTAAAAATATTCAAGATGGTTTCAGAAGGGTTCGCCAGCAATGTGTTTGTGAGCAGACACAAAGCAAATTAGATAGAGCTGTGCAATAAGGGATTTCCTTTTTGCATAAACTATTTAAAATAAATTTAATGAGGTAGTCAGATCATTTCTTAATAAATGAAAAATGTATGCGAATAACAAAAATAAATTAAAGTTTAAAAAATATAGTGTTAACAATAATAATTAATAAATATTTCGGTCTTCTAACACACAAAGTTTTATCAGTCTTTGCAAATCGTCTAGTTATATTAAGCATTCATTTATAATGGTCTTTCCAAATTTATACAACTGAGTATTTGCTAGTAAAATATATAACATTACGTCAGTATAAAAAGTAAAGGTATTATTCAAAAACCATACACTCGTAATCATAATATGTATGACAAATTACTGGAAAATTACAATATATACTCGTATATTAACTTCTTGTCTATTATGAAAATATTATAAATACCAATGGAATGATACAAAGTTAACGATTCACTTTTTAATCTATTTAGCGCTAAGGGCTTGAGCTGATCGAGCACTAATTTTCAACTTCACTGGTTACTGGTAATAATTTGTTTATTTTTCTTTTCTACAGCTTCTTGGTTTTTTTCGTGCCTAAACAACAATATTTACTTGTTAAGTTTAAAAAAAAGCAATGCAAGAAGAATTGAATGATAATCGTAAAACTCTTCACGGCTCCCTTAAATGGAATTGAAGTTAAACTTTGGTAATTTTGGGTTCTCTGTAGTACAATCATTTATAATTGTACATCATATTATTATGGGTATTAAAAGCAGTAGAGCCACGCTGATTTCAGTGCGAACAAGCCGACTAGACCAGGACGGTACTACTCTCTCACAGAAGACCGACCAAAATGACAGCATTTGTGCTTTCGTGTTTCGTTGGTGGGTGCGAGACCGGAAGTCTGATGCAGAAGGATCTCAATAGGCTGCCATAGTGTGGGGTCATCATGCTGCATTGTCTCATAATCTGTATTTGCCATGAGTATGGTGACCGTCACTTAATGATTCTGATCATGCTTTCCAAGAGATAGAGTAGAGTCATTTTGGTAAATGATTTTTTTTAGTTTGTTCCATTCCGATCCCCACACGTGGTGTACGTTTGGTGATAATACATTAAAAAATATGTTAAGCATTAAATCGATTAAGTTAAACATACACCGTGGAAGAGCCACGCTTCAAATGGGCCGGCTCTACCGTAGTATACCACGGCACACACAGAAAACTGATGTGAAACAGCTTGCGATGCGTATCACCGAGTGAGTGAGGATACCGGAGGCTCATACCTCAATCGCTCCACCCATCCACCTCTCTAACCCCCAAAAGGCCAGCAACGCACTTGTGATGCCTCTGGTGTTGCGGATGTCCATGGACAGCGATAATCGCTTAGAATCAGGTGATACGTCTGCTAGTTTATCCCCTATTTTATGAAAAGAAAAACAATACTACACATTGGAACTTTAATAGAATTTAAAAATATCTTGACTATACTTACTTTCGTACACAAATACCATAAGTAGAACGCACGACACCAACGCCAAGAAGAAATACTATGCACACCCCTATGAGTATTCCACATTCAGAAAAGAAGATGTCGAAAAGGTCAGAATCAGAAACTCTTCTACTTATAATATTCGTAGTTAAAGAGTCACTATCTGCATCTGTAAATCTTGCTCCAGTTGGTAACGTGCTTGTCTCAGGTGTTTCGTGTGACACTACGTGAGTTAAGTCTGCCTCTACGGGTGTCTGTACCGCTGCCACTGTTATTACTGCCTTCTTGGCTTCTTGTTTACTTGGCAACATTTTTGATATTTTACTTACTTCCGTCACATTTTGTACATTCAGTATAGCAAGAGCTACAACTGAAAGATCTTCGTTGTGCTCATCAACAAGTTTATCCTTCTGTTCTGTGGTTTTCGTTGTATGATATGAGGCGGTTTCAGTCGTAGAACTGATGAAATCGCCGACTAATCTGAAAATGGATTGAATAGTCATTATTAATTTATGAAGTCCATGTCCTTAATGTTACACTAATTAACTTTAACATTTCTACTGTATGTAGATAGAGTAGATAACTCTATCTATAGAGAACATAATTTTATAGAAGGAATAACAATTGTATTAAGATCATATACTAGATTTACCAGAGACGTTGAAACGCAGAGACAACTATAGTATAAGGATATGACCCACAAGGAATTTGCAAAATTAATTTTAATAATTATTGAATAACCCCAACGTGGGAGAGCCATGTTTCGGCATGAATGGGCCGGCTCGACTGGAGAGATACCACGGCCTCACAGAAAACTGGTGTGAAATAGCGCTTGCGCTGTGTTTCACCGAGTAAGTGAGGATGCCGGAGGCCCATACTCCTACCTGTCCCTCTCCCCCTAAACGCCGACAACGCACTTGTGACACCTCTGGTGTTGCGTGTGTCCATGAGCGGCGGTAGCCGCTTACCATCAGGAGATACGTCTTTTCGTTTGTGCCAATTCCGTGAAAAAAGAAACACGAGCAAACACATACTGCTTTTAAACGTTTTTAAATAATTTACAATATTCATAAAAGGCACCTTAATATGCATAAAATTGATAGCGATAGATGTCTAGACCTTTCTAACATTCTATAATTCAAAATTATACGTTTAAAAATCGTCGATAGAAACTTCCAGAACTTCTAACCGCATGGAAGTAAAGACTTGTAAAATCAATTCAAATATAAACTTACTCTTTAAAAGATTCGCCGTGTCCTCGTATTATTTCTCTCCGTTTCTTCAATAAATTAATTATAATATTTTCACCCACCATTGCAGTTGGAACACTCAGGTTTTTTGAAGAATTTAAATCACGAACAGCAGGTAGAGAGTTTACAACCGAAAATATGTTGGCAATTATGAATGCAACCAACATTTTCAATGGTACTGCCATTGATTATAAGAAAATAATATGCGTTTGATGTGCAGAAACTCTTTCTGATTTATCTGAACTCGTCACGTGTTGACACAAGACCGATTTGGGCGAGAGCACACGAGATATAAATATTTTATTATCTGTGATGCCTCTTTATTAATATTGTTGCATATTTAGTGCGTTACAATTACTTGATTATGGTCTTGAAATTTGTCGATGGCGTTTTAAGTCGATTATTGACTAACTTGATCAATTTGTGTTATTTATTTATGAAGATTTAACATTGTATATTAATATATTTTATTTAGATGTGGTGGTAACAGTTCATGGTGTAAAAAAATGATTCTGGTAAACATACGAGTATCATGATGTTCCATTGCCACAACTTAAAACTAAAAGGTAATTTCATATATCCAGGACATAAGTCATGATTGCTGTTTGACAATAAAATCCTAATTACACTTAATATTATCAAGGCGAAAGTTAGTTTGTTACACTTTCATGCGAAAACAACTTATCCGAGCACCATTAAACATCTTGGAGGTATTAGAAGTAACATAGGATACTTCTTATTAAATGCGTGCTTAAGTCGCAGGTGAAAGCTAGTTGTAATATAAAATAATAGCTGGTCCCAATGAAAACTTTTTATTTTTAATAAAATATTCCAACAGCTCGTAAACACTTGTGGAGGCTTATTAAAGTTGCCATTACATGACAGTTTCTTATCATCGCCGTGTCAAAGGATGTCAAGTTAGATATTTTGAATAGGTATACTTATAATTTATGTGTGTAAGTATATAGGTATTCTACAAGTATGTACTTGTTGTGGTGACTACCTCGGTGGCGTAGTGGTAGCGTATGCAACTGCTAAGCTTGAGGTCTCGCGTTCGATTTCCGGGTCGGACCAAATGTTTATATGATCTGCAAATATTTGTTTCGGAGTTTGGGTGTTTTCTATGTATAATATGTAGGTATTTACAAAAAAAAAGTATATAAGTATTTATATCAGTTGTCTAGTACCCATAACACAAGCTCTGCTTAGCTTGGGACTAGATGGCGTTGTGTGTTAGATGTCCGGAAAATTTATTTATCTATTTGTAAAAGTGGCAACACGTGCTCTGTGACTTGCTTGGAACGAAACGTATTGTTGCGTTTTCTGTTGTTTGTCTTGATGTGTCAGTGTTAAATATTACTTATAGGTTATAATAATCCAATAAAACTTGCTGTTAATTTGATATGCACTGAACATACTCGTAACACACTTTGTTTCTAATTTTATAGATTTAGTCTGTTCGTTTCACTTGTACAATTTACAGCGGGTTTTTTAAAACTTTTTTAATGCTTATTTTAATTAATTAATTAATTGCACTTCGTTTCGTTTGTATAGTTAAGCGATCAAATTGGAAGTCCAAAATTTTTGTAGTAACCAAACCACTAGGAACATTGCTGTGTCATGGGGAATGATGTCTTACAAACATCCATAACAATCAACACAATACAACGAACATCCAGACTCAGAACAATAATTTTCTGCAGCGCTGCCAATGTTGTCGATTTGACTTCACGAAACTCAACGCAGAAGAAAGGAGCAAAAACCACTACGCTTTCAGTGCAGTCGGCATAATGATATACTTGTATGTGCTTTGGAAACCAAACTATTCATACTCAAATATATGTTTGAACACGGAAGAAATTATCGTGGTCATCACACAATCATTTATTTGTCCTGTCCAAAATAACATCCGAAATAAAAACAAATTCGCCACTTATTATTACTCGACTCATATACAGTTATATAAATATATAAATTATAGCTGAACTCAAAAAAGTATATTGTCTTTACCTTCTACAAGTTATACATCTTCCTTTGTATAATACTGTTCCCTTAGAGCGCGGTTTAAAAAACGTTTAGGTCTTGTGAAATCTCCATGCAGACCGAAACCACTTTTAGCAATGCTGTGACGCAGTATTTAAAAAAAATGTTTCACATTAATGCATTGCGGGGATAGAGATACACATAAAAATTAAAAAAAACCCGAATGTCCTCAGCATATTGAAATTTAATGACTACATGAAGTATTCTTGAAATATAACACTAAGAAATAATAAAACTTTAAGACTATTTAGTCTTATAGGTTGTAGAGTCATACTGATTTCAGCATGAACGGGCCGACTCGACCGGGGTAGTATTATTCTCCCACAGAATACCAACCTAAAATGATTGTATTCATGCAGTCGTATTCCGTTTGTGAGTGCGAGGCTGGAGGCCAAATAATGTATCTTAATGGGCCACCACAGTGTGGGTCGCCATGCTGCATTGTTGCATTTTCTGAATTCGCTATGAGTATGGTGACCACTATTAGAATCCAAGAGAATTCTGTTCATGCTTTCGATCAGGTAGGGTAGAGTCACTTTGTCAAGCAAAAATAATCTTAAATGCTATGGTGTCAACCTGAATTTGGGACAGTCAGTCAAATATCTGATTAGACGTTTTGCAATTTAAGTTGATTACACGTATTAAACATTTTTTTAGTTCCCGGTTGTGTGATAGAATTGACTTCACGAAAGTAAAATTTACAAATATTGTTTGTTTTGTTAAATGGCTACAATGGTTTTAAACACAATGACTATACGGGCAGATGCCGAAAAAAAATATTTCTTATAAAAAAATGCTTGAGTCTAATAAACAGTTTGAACACGTATTGTACTTTTAACACGAAAAGCTCTTTGAACGTTCATATCTGGTTGACGTAAAACTGGAAGTTTTAAAGTGATAAGACAAAAGACACGGGTCTTGTTCCATTGACGGAGTTGGGGAGAAAAAATACGGAACGTAGTGATAATACAGTTAATTATGGACCGCGGCAGAGAGAGGAGAGCTGGGGCGCGTAGGAAAGACGCTAACCTGAACCCTTTCGTGAGGGTTTCTGATAGTTTTTACGAAACACCTTGTCCAATAACCGATTTTCTTACGTAAATCAGACTAGGGCTCAAAGAGACATCATCACATAGGGAATCCAAACCACAAATTCTTGGTTGGCGGTCAGGATTACTCACTCGATTATTATTTGGCGGTTTAAGCCGCCAGGTCAGTAGCGACAATTACTGACGCATACTGTTGTGACTGTGACTTGTTCTTGACCTTTTTACTTCAGGATCATTGTCTATAATATTTATCTTTGAATTATAAAATAAAATGCGAAAGTAAACTAAAAATTTTAAATTCTTTGTTAGTAAGAGGCTGCCCTATTTGCTCGATTTAATGGAGTGAAAATATTTACAGTAACATTTTTGCCAACTAAGAGTTTTATTTCTGCAGTGCTTAAATCCTCTTCGTAGTATTATTATTTCCAAAATAGTTAGAGGTCGACTACTAGATCCGGTTTTATCTGAATATCACGAAGCGATGAATCTCCATAACCCTAAGAGTGAACTGAACTTGAAGGTTGAACTAGATGTCAGTATTTATAAGAGCACTGACTTTCCAAAAACAATTTCCGTAGATGGCTGTGACAAGTAGAAGAAGGACTGACGTTTTATCGTGCTCTCTGAGTCACGAGCAAATAGTTCATCCCCACCGCCACTGAAATATGCCAAACTTCCATGCTTTGACTTTTACTTTTGATCTAACCCGTTAATCGAAGCCGAGAGCTTTCGCTCAACAACACTATGCGCTAACCACTGGACCAAAAATGCTTCTACCGTAGTAGAATGCCGTAGAAAAATAAAGAAAGAATAGTGTACCTACACTAATTTCCAGATACTTCACAATGTTATTACTACAGTCGCAAGTAAGAAGATTAACACAAACGTAATCTTTTTTAGAGTATAGGTCGTCAAGACATAGAAGGTATAGTAGGGGCAAGAAAAACAACGAAAGAAATGAAAATGGTTTATCTTAAATCTAATTTTGTTTTGAAAGCGATTCGTTTAATTTGTTGCATCATTCTATTGATGTGATTTGCATTATACTATATCTGGTTATTTTGTATATACTATCTAAGTTCACAAATACATTAAAGGTGTAACTACTATTTCTGACACTACCTTATATATTCATGGTAAGCTTGGTAACAAGGAGAACCATGCTCCGTACACACGATTGTGCATTGATGCAGTGGTGACAACGCCATGGCGCCCGCTGGTCTCTACTGCGCTGAAGTTATGAATATGGGTATACTTTGTGTTTCTTATTATAGTTATTATTTGTTTGAAACGTCCCCGCGATACATTATATATTTTGAATGCGAGCTTTGTGTCTATAAAAAGAAAACTATTGATCGGCTCTACCGGAATGATTGTAAGGTTTCACAAAATCTTGTTTTGAACATTTTCTTTTATGCTTTTCATCAAGAGAGAATGGAATAAGGGAGCGTTGTTTAGTTCTGGGTATTTAAAGGCAGTGCTAGTCATCTATTGTCTGGTATACATTGGTGTGCTTGCTCCTATACTAACTTAAAAAAACACTGAGTATTATATTGACTAAAACGCCACATTATCTACCTATTTACTCTTGATTTACTACTGTGGTGATTAAAGGAAGTATTTAAGCAGCTAATTAATATTATAGTGATTGTCATCTGGATAAGAACGCTATATTTCGATAAAAGGTATGAAAACCATGGCGATTAAAACCGAATTTGAATAAAAATATTTATAAAAGTGCAACGTTTTTAAATACTGCCCATTTGGTACTCATTATAAATAAAAACTTAAATAATTGGTAATAATAACAATAGGTACTATAATATATTGGTAATGAACAGAACTTGCAAAGTTTCTATTCACCAACTTACAAAAGTGAGATAGTTAAAATAAATTATTAAGATCAGCGCCCTCTATTACTGCTATAATGAAACACTACCAATAAGAAGATAGAGACGCTTCTAAAAAAATTCAAAAGATGTCGCTAGTATTTTTTCATTTAAAAGATTAGCTATTTTTATTGGTTCTAGGTTTTATTGTGCGGTTGACCTAGTGGTTTAAGCGGTCGCTCCGCTGCTTTGTACTGCGCTGAGTGTTGTGAGTTCAAATCCCACATGGTAATCTCACACTTTGTATGATCCACAAATTGTTGTTCTAAGTCTGAGTGTTCTTTGTGCTCGTTTCATGTGAGTTTGTAAGTTCCCCCACTACACAGAATATTTATTCCTAATGCAGAAGCTGTCTCTAAAATCATAAATCATTTATTGAATTTAGATATTTAGTATTTAATTCCAACTAGTTTATTATTTATGACTAACGTGTTTGTCTAGTAATTGTCTGTTTTGTATCTGATTCGAATTTGTCTATGATATATTATCTACATCTTTAACAGTCCGCTGCTGAACATAAGCCTCTCTTTATACAGGCGGTTAATACACATAACTTTCGCATCCAATATTTGCACTTAGCACGGGAATTGAACCCGTACTTTAAAATTATACCTATTCATTTACCTCTTCGTTGAAGGCCTGGACGGCAGTAAATAGTTCTTCATTATTAAAACTAAAGATAGTATAGTATCCATTGGGTCAGGGCAGATCCTGGTCGGAATAGTAGATGAAGTGGACGCGGTAGAGGTCGCTAGCTCCCCATTCGTCACCTAAGGGTCGCTTCAAACGACTCGAGACAGGTGACGCCCTGGCGCGGCCGGTGGATGTCGTCTAAGGCGGGACAGTGTACCGACTCTTACTGTATAGAGCAATGAGAGGCGCAACAGCGTCCTGCCCTGGGGATGACGTAACTGTAGTCGTCCCGGAATGTACCTCATAGTGGAATACGGTAAGGGGGACTCTAGAAGCCGCTGATGGGTTCCTGGAGCTCCTCCTGACTGGCTAAGTAAATCACCGCAGCGGAGTAGTGGATAGACGCCACGCCCTTCATTCGCCCACGAAGGGTATGGTGCAAAAAGCGAATCCCGCGTCAAAAAAAAAAATGTGAAATCGCAAAAACTGACTATGGGAGTACTATAGTATTGCAAGGCGAATGAAAACTTCAAATAAACTCGTGCTATTCAAATCCTCTGTCTGGCTAGCATTAAAGGATGATAAAAAACAAACCAGTTTCTGAAAAAAATATTTATTTAATAACATTTTTGAATTATATAAAACACCTCAACATAATAATATACAAAACAGTAAGGATTAAAAAACATTTTGATTAATCCAGATCGGTTAGTTGTTTCAAGCTCAGTACTTTTGTATTTTTTTTTATAAAAAAAAAACATGTTTAATCTTTGTTATAACTTTCATTAAAACTGCTAGTAGTAATTTTTGTAAAAAGTTACTTAAAACAAAGTCGTAAATTCTTTCTTCTAAATATAGGCACTTTCAATTTTCCAACTAGCAATAATCTTCAAGGTGAATGAGACGTGGAATGAGACAAAATATGGTATGGTTTGCTTCATGTGTTTATTTCATACACATCTATTTATCGTAAGTAATATGTCCTTATTAAGCCTATTTTTACCAGAGTACAGGCTTGAAGGGTAATATTGTGTGTGTTTTTATATGTTCCACCGTAGTGTCTATTTTTTTCTGTCTGACTGCCTATTTGTTCCTGGTAATCTCAGGAACGGCTGGACCGATTAGGCTATTATTATTAGGATTAATAGGGACTTTCTCTGGCAGATAGATGATGGTATAAGGAGTAACTTAGGCTGCCTTTTTTAGATTAGATTTGTCGCCGTTTGTTATTGTAAAGATACAAAACAACCGCAAGTAACACCGTGGCACTCCGCTAGTTTTCCATAAATTATATTTTCAGATAAGTCACTTTTATTCTGAGAATACGATTAGTGCATTCCTTGTAAATAAATGTTAATTTAATGATTTTTTTAATGGTTTGAACATGTATTATGTGAAAATACTACATTGTAATGTTGTGTCTTTATTTAATTACACCAATACATGGAATGAGTTAGTGGAATAGTCAATCAAGTTTGTGTAAACAATTGTTACGAGTTACTCATAATGTTTTGGATGCATACTCCACATTAGAGGTACTACAGGCTACAATTCACTAAGTAACAATGATATTTACTTACAAATGTTACGATTACAGCATTTACTACCCCTTAAATTATTTTATAATATTAAGGAATAAACATATTGAAGTTTATTATAAGAATAACTAGACAATTTTTTCACAAAACAAGATCTCTTCAAAAACCTGATTGGCATAGGTATAGGGGTATAGGGGGCAAACGAGCAGACGTATCGCCTGATGGTAAGCGATTACCGCCGCCCATATACACCCGCCACATCAGAGGCGTCACAAGTGCGTTGCCGGTCTTTAGGGGAAGGGGAAGGGGATAAGGTAGGGGTTAGGGTGTGGGCCTCGGGTATCCTCACTCACTCGGTGAAACACAGCGCAAGCGCTATTTCACACCGGTTTTCTGTGAGACCGTGGTATTACTCCGGTCAAGCCGGCCCATTCATGCTGAAGCATGGCTCTCCCACGGTTATAAATAAAATGTCACTTTAACAGTTGCTAAAAATGGAAGTAGAGCCACGCTAATTTCATCACGAACGGGCCGGATATACCAATCAATTTTGCTTATAAATATCTCTATTTACAAGACGAAACGACATTAGTTTTTTTACGTCTAGAAATCGTTATTTTATTCAGCAATGAAGTAATTTTTAAGTAGTAATGTATGATTGATAACGCCAGTTCTTGCTTCTGCTGTCTCGTGTATATTCTTTTTTACATTATTAAGACAACATTTATTTATAACTTAAACATAGTATTAAATTAATTAATATCTATAACCTCATATTGTATATTATATAGGTACCAAAAGAACTTGGTTTAAAAAAAAACCCGTATTTTTGTGAACAGTTTTATTTATTCATCAGCGGCCAGTATAATTCTACAGACTCCTTATCATGGCCGAGGATCTGACTAATTTGAGTTGGTTTATGTGAAAAAATAATTTAAGCAATACATCTTCTGAATAAATTATAATACTATATATAATATTTGAAAAAAGGCTTTAAAAATCAAATACAATTTTAAGTACAAAAATACAGTCTCTAAATTCTGTTTCAAATTCTTTACATTCGAGATTTTGGACAGGTATGGCATATAAAATAAATTTCGAGAATATGACAGAGATAATACAATGTACCTTTATATATATTTAACACAATATAATCTTACTATAATGAAACAATACTCAGATTTCATTCATCATTATTTTCGGTATCACTTAAGCCATTAGTACTTATCGCGACATAGATTATTTTAATCGTAAATCGATTATAATCATTGATATTGTAAGTATTGTTATGATATTGTATTGTATACATCTGCTTTCTAATCATATGTAGCTCGTTATGTCATGGAAAACGTTGAAATCCTTTCCACCTAGACTTACTGTGTTTTGACTTCATAGGTACCAAACTAATTGGTTTCGAATACTCTTTCGTTTACCACACTCAGAAAAAATGCATACATTACAATAAATACTAAAAAAACACACAAATCTGTATTATTTATTTATTTATTTATTTAAGACTTCATGCATAATTGGTGCACAGGCGGACTTAATGCCGTAGGCATTTTCTCCCAGTCGACCTTAGGGTGATGCAGAGCCAAGAATGGTAGATGCACATTGATCGGAAATGTATATTAAATTACATAATAATTAAGTATTTACATACACACACATACACACACACGTATACATACATATAGACATATATACATACATATACACACATACATACATACTTACACATACATACATACACTAAATATTATATATTTTGTTGTGGAGAGGATAAAATTAGGATTGAGGTGTTAATATTGTTGTGAAATGTTTCCGCAACATGTGCTTAAAAGTTTGACGAGTTTTTGCCATTCTGATCTCGAGAGGGAGCGCATTCCATAACAAGACAGATTGAACCAGGAAAGAAGAATGTATAAAATCCGAGCGATGAGTGGGACAGTGAAGAAGTGAGTTGTTTGACGATCTAAGGTTTTTTGCGTGGTTGGCACCTAGATATTGAATTTGGGAAGTTAAGTAAGATGGAGAGCTTGGTGAGTAGAGTAAAGTATATAGGGTCGTTAATGCTCGTATCTCTCTGCGTTGGCGAATTGGAAGCCACTTCAATAGGGAGCGATACTGAGACACATGATCATATTTACGTAAATTGAAGATGAATCGAATGCAATTATTGAGAAGGCGGTCTAGTTTATTGAGCAGATCTGCATTCAGGTCAAAGTAGCACACATCACCATAGTCAATTATAGGGAATATTAGGGTCTGAACAAGCATTACCTTAGTTTTCGGTGGCAGAAAGTTTTTAAGTCTATAGAGGGCGCGTAATGAGCCTGTGACTTTCTGGCACACAGTTGCAATTTGTTTGCGCCAGCAAAGTGTTGTGTCCATATATAGTCCAAGGTTTTTTACACTATCGCAGTATGGAATAACCATACCGTCATAGGTGAGTTGCGGAATTAAAGCAGGGTCAAGTTGGTTCATACTACGGTTACTACCAATGATGATGGCCTGACATTTATTCGGATTCACCGAAACACCAAACATGTCAGACCATTGTTTAATAGCTGTTAGATCGCTATTTACAACCGAAACCGCGGATGACACATTGCTCAGCTCGGTTTGATAGTATAATTGCAAGTCATCAGCATAGAGGTGATAGGAACACTGAAGTCTTAAGGTGATAAGATTAATAAAGATGGAAAATAGGAGAGGAGACAGAATACCGCCTTGAGGGACCCCAGCAGTGAGGACACACCAGTTGGAAGAAGAATCGTCCACAGTGACTAATTGCTGACGGTCCCGAAGGTAGGAGGAGAACCAGTCCAGTGTTTCACGAGATACCAAGAAGTGTGATAGGACAGCAAGGAGGAGGTTATGACTGACGGTATTAAAGGCATTGGAAAAATCAACCAGTGCTACGGTTGTAATCTTAGAATCCTCCATCCCCATTTTAATATCGCCAGTCACTTTAAGAAGAGCAGAAACAGTGCTATGGCCCGGTCGAAAACCAGATTGAAAGGGACTAAGTAAGTTGTTACTGTAAATGAAGTGGGAAAACTGCTTGTGGACGCAGACTTCTAGCACTTTAGAGAGGAAAGGAAGGATAGAAATAGGACGAAAATGATTTGGAAGCGACGGATTAGGAGTTTTAGGTAACGGGCGTACATACGCTTTCCGCCAAATAGAAGGAAATGTGCCGGATGTGAGGGAGAAGTTGATAATATGGGAGATGAAGGGGAGGAGGTAGTTTAACAATATAGTGATCATTCTTCCACTAATGCCATCACTACCAGTCGCTTGAGATTTGATGGACAGAATAATTTTCTTGACTTCCTCCTCTGTGACTGGACTGAAGTGGAAAAGGTTTACTTGAAGGCGCGGTAGACTATTGATAGAATTAATGGTGTTCATTTCAGACAGACTATCCAAGGTGGAAGAGGTAGCAAAATGTTGATTTAAGGTATCAAGACTTATGGATTGCGGAAAGTCTACATGCCGCGATTTGCCAACTCCAATAGTTCCGAGGAACTTCCAGATATCGGCAGAAGAAGAAGAGGAAATGTTATCTAGAACATGGCGGCGTTTAGCGTTCCTTATCAACTGGTTACACCGATTCCTTGCAATCCTATACCGTTCCTGATTGACTTCGATGCGGTCCCTCTTAAAAGTCTTAAAAGCACGATTTCGAGATTTCATGGCCAGCTGTATATCCTTAGTCATCCAAGGCGCTGGCGGTCGTTTGAGCCTTATCCTCCTAACTGGGGCATGAATATCATACAGTTTGGTTACTTCTGCATTAAATACGTACACCTTGTCATCGATCGAAGTGGAATCGATCAAGGGTGCCCAGTCAATCCGTGAAGCATCATCATTTAATTTAGTCATATCCAATCGCCTAAAGCTACGCCTGCACAGTATCCTAGGTTTGGGTTTAGGGGGCCTGAGGACATAGGAGAGGAAAATCAGGTCATGATGTGAGAATCCGGGAGCGTCAAGTTGACCATGAGTGGAAACAAGGGAGGGGTTAGAGGTGATGATTAAGTCGAGCCAAGTGTCCTCGCCAGTGTTGTTGTGGTGAGTGGCATTAAGTGGCAGAACACGAAAACTGACCGACTCAATAAGGAACTGGAGCTTGAGGGAACGAGAGGAGTTTTGAGCTAAAAGGTTGGTATTGAAATCACCCATGATGATGTAATGAGCATACTCTGTACCCAAAGATTCGAGAACTGATTCGAATTCAGTGAAATAGTCAATGGAAGGGGGACAATAAACAACACCAAGCACAGTTTTGGCACCCTTGACACAAACCTCCAGGAAAAGAAATTCAGCAGAGGCAACATAATTAGAATTAGAAGGGGAAGATGATATAATTTGATACGGAAAGTCACTGCGTAAGTAAATAGCTACGCCACCTCCCCCCTTCCCCAGCCGGTCATTTCGAATAAGAATGAAGCCAGGCAGTAGATATGAGTTGGAAAGAAGATGCGGTTTGAGCCAAGTCTCGGAGATCAGAACGGCATGAACATTGGTATCACTGAAAGCCTCGTACAGATCAGCAAAGTGGCTGGGAACACTTTGTGCATTTAAATGACACACATTGAAGAGCTGATTGTTATCGTTACCATTAAATTTGTTGCGTAGAACACCACCGAGAGTATCCGTTACTGAAGAAAAACTTTCGTCACTCAAAAAGGCTTCCAACTCATGAGCTGAAACATAGCTTTCGCTGTCAGAAGACATCAAAATAAATAAACTATAAATATAAGTAAATACTATGAATAAATAAAAAAAAAAAAAAGAAATAGTAATAAATCACGTGCGGATGTTCCGGTACACCTTTTTTTAACTCTGCACCACCCGCCAGCTTACATCACTAAAAGAATAAAAAGGGAACAGAAAAATAAAAATAAGTTACAGTTTAACAGATGCAGATAACTAAAACAGAACAAAAAAATATTATCGCGCAGTGTATCCGAACGTTAGTGACCGAAAGGATTGAATGACTTAACATATTTAATCTGTGTTACACTCAAATAGGTATTACTTCAAAACGAAGGAGGGGTGTGGTAATAAATAGTAATTTTGTAAATAAGTAAACAAAATTAACACAGTACAAATAAAGGCAATAAGAAAGGATTTTTATACTAAACGATTTATCTATACCTTCTATCTATAATATTAATGGCAACAGGTAAATATAACCACTAAAGTAAGTTTGTTTACTTATTTACGAGACTTGATTTCCTCCGCAGACCGGTCACCAGACCCTGATGGAGTATTATGGGCCTTAGAATATCTCTTCAGCAGCGGGTCCAGCTCCTCGCTGGTCGATATCTTATGCCGGATACCACCAGTGACCCTGACGACTATATTGCCTTCCTGAGTCCAGCACGCAGAGACGCCGAAGTGTAACCTGGCCCTTGCGAAGATGGATTGTCTATTTTTAGTCAGGAACTCCTTAATGGTGATGGAAGACCCCTTTAGTCCTGATTTAGCCCTCCATACCAATGATCTGTCATCCACTGTGGAAAATTTGACAAGTATAGGCCTCTTACGATCTTTGCTCGACACTCCAAGACGATGGCACACTCTGATAGAGGAAGCAGAAACATTCCTGAGGCCCAAGTTGTTGTTGATGACTTGAATTATGACATCTTTGCAAGCCTCCTTCTCAGTCTCCTCAATACCCAAGAAGATCAGTGACTTCCGCCGCTGTCTAGTTTCCATGGCATCAACCTGTTTGGAGCATTCATTAATTTGCTTTCGTAATAAGCCTAGCATTGAGAAAACTAATTCTCTAAAGGTTCGGAACTCCTCAGCTACCTTGGCTACGGTGTCTTTTGCGGGGCCTGCACTTTGGATTTGAGCTTCCATATCAGTCATCTTTCTTGTGAAGGTCTCCTCCAGTGACCTTTGCGCTGATAATATTTCGTTTATTTGTGACATTCTGTAGTTATATACAGTGATATAAGTGAAATAGTTATGTCAAACACTGTAACGCGATGCGCCGGCAGGTGGTGTTGATTAGGTGGCTTATTATCACATTAAATACGCTCAAAGTGTGATTACCAATACACTAACTGTGTTTTATTGTCCAAAAATACTTAACTAAGCAAAAAGTATACTAATTAAAATATTACTTAAATTCCGAAACTCACGACACGTCTATACGTTTTCACATCTACCGTCAAAAAAAAAAAAGCTTTTGCCAATAGGTAGTGGGGTTTACGAGAATTTTGTATAAATTTGTGAAGAAGAAGAAAAAATACTGCGTAATATTTATTACGGTACGGTACGGTATTTACGGTATTAATGTTTTATGTCAAAATTTTCAATCAGGATTAACCAGACAGTTCAAACTTGTTAATTGGAATAACAGAAATGGCTGCTTTATTGCCCAATAAATTAACTTACAAACAAGTTAGGGATAAACCATACTAGATCGGACTCTTCACAAAGATAATTATCATTTATATGTTTAATGGAATGTATATGAGACACTATTAAGTAAAATAACTGCAAAAATTCAGAACGTTATCATCAGTATTAAATTTAAAAGTTTTATTAATTAAATTATTACTTATATGTATTAATATCAACATTTTTAAAAGTATACTGTATTACTAATATAGCACCGTACTATAGTATTATATTACGATATAATTTGAAGCAGAAATATATAAGTTGATCACTTATGAATAGATTTGAGTTCTTAAATAAAATATTTTCGATATACATGGGTCCGTAAAGTATCCGAACTAACGATGATACAAATACAAGACCTGTTTTCTTTTATTTTTTCTACATACTCTTCGTGAATATTACATACTTCTGTCAGCGATGCAAAGATGTACAACTACGGTTGCTAAGTTTTTTATTTACACTGAAGTCCAGAACTTTTCAGCCCACCTAGTACAGTTTACATAACAGTGCGTAGCATTTCACTCTTTAATACATAAGTAATCTAAATAATAATAAATACTGGTTCTTCAACACCTAACTGTAAGGTATCACTCTTCGCTTCTGTTTGAAAATTGATCCTACTTTTTGAATATTCTTCTTCTTATGGCAAATTGAAATAAAGACGTAGATGGTCTACCCAGGATTTAAATTTAACAAGGCTTTCCAGTTAGTTCACGATATCTGAAAAAGAAAAAATACAATTGTTAAAAATGTATAAATAATAATAGAAAAGGTTATGCATCCAACTGCTTCGGTCTTTTGATGGGTCTTTCCGATTGGGAGTGTAATAATTGGATAAATATATATTTTAAAATGAAATAAAGAAAACTCAAGAAAAGTAAGGGCAAATAATGAAACACATAGTTTTTACGATCAGATTAAATTATTATTGACTTTAAATAATGATAATAGAAGTAGGCAGACTATACAATGGCAACCAGACGGCCGATAAAATTTAAATTATTTAGATAAAACAGACACAAAAACAAAACATGTGCATTCTCATCACAGAACATTCGTGTTAGGTCAAAAATGAATGTCTCGGTGGCCTAGCGGTAGTGAATGCAACTGCTGTGCTTGAGGTCGCGGGTTGAAATCGGGACCAAGTGTTTGTGTGATCTACAAATATTTGTTTCGAAGTTTTGGTGTTTTCTATGTATATATGTATTTACAAAAAAAAGTATATCAGTTGTCTAGTACCCATAACACAAGCTCTGCTTAGCTTGGGACTAGATGGCGTTGTGGGTTAGATGTCCGGAATATTTTATTTATTTATACTAGCTCGCAATTTCGTCAGGCATGTCGGCCCTTATTAGTCTAAGTATGATTATAACTGTCCTATTTTAAGCACGCTAGCAAAATACCCATTTAAAAAAGACAGGAATATCGGTTCGACTGATGGTTTCGGAGTTCATCGTGAGGAACAACGTGACAAGTGTGTATATACATAATTATGTTACATCAATGTATATTTAATTTTAGTTCCAGTTCATCTCAACCTGTTTTTAATAAAAGTTTCATTGTTTGTCTACAACTGTTTGTAGAAATTATAAAAATGTCTTTCAATTAATTATGAGCATGATGATGGACAGAAAGTTGACACAGCTACTGTGATTATGTCAAACACACGTCCATCAAGAGGAAATGTGACGCCATTACGCTATTGCGAAAGATAAAAGCAAGATAGCAAGGTTATCGGCCTTATCTTCAACAATCAACAATTTGTACTACCTGAATCATAAAATGATCGAAGGATCGTTAACTTAAATGTAAAATTAAACCTGCGTATTTAGTCCTGCGCACTTTGCTCCCTTAGTCGCTTCTTATTGAAATAAAGATACAATATCGATTTTTGATAAATTTTCTGAAAATGAATCCTAGCTAGATCAATTTATCGCCCCCGTATCGAGATCCAGATTATATATACATATACTGGAATCGCTTGTTTAAAGGTATGAGATGATAAAGCTAAACAGTTTCATGTTTGATTTTTAGATTGCCCCCCTTCTGCTTTATAAGTTGTAGGTTAGGCCTCATATGGAATACTGTCCTCATTTTTGGGCGGGGGCACCAACTCCTCCGTCTCGATCGCATTCAACGGAGAGTCGTGAGAGAGCGACTCGAATTGTCAACTGCCAAGAAGTTTTAATTTGGCTAAACTCTTTGGCGCTGCGTCTAGATGTGGCTTCGCTATGCATCTTCTACCGCATTTACTCTGAGAGTGCTCCGAGGAATGGTTCAGACTGATTCCTGCCGCCTCTTTCCTTCATCGTCCAACACGACAGCAGACTCATTGCTTTTCAAAAAAAATTCTGCCTTGCACAACAAAACTGTGGAATGAACTGTCGCTTGCGGTGTTCTCGGACTAATACGATCTTCAAACTTTAAAGAAAAGAACGTGATCCTTCTTAAAAAGCCGGCAACGCGCTTGTGACGCCCATGGAAACCCGCGACACCAGAGTGTTGCGGGTGTTAATCGCTTACCATCAAGGGATACGTCTGCTCGATTGCCTCCTAATCCATAAAAAAAACCTAATCACAACGTGAATAACATAATTTTATTTCGGAAATCGCTTGAACCCGAAAAAAGATTAAATAAATAAGTTGATTCAGGAGGAAATATGAGTCATAGATTTTATAAAATGAATCATTTCATAAGCGATAAGCGCGAATATAATCCTCATTCCCTTATCAACAGCTGTTACCGCGATATTACTGGGCATCACCTTACAAAAAATGTTCAGAATCGGAATTAATCATTAAAATATGAATCTATATTGTTTACAATACCTCGAAATTGAAGCATAAAACCTTAATCTAAATTTTTTTTATTATTCATATTACTCAATTATTTTGCTACTATTTCGGGAATTTTTCACCGCAATGGTATCTAAATATCTATGACGTGCGGTTAACATTTTTTTGCTTTTGCATTATACAGTATTAACAAAATGTGTGTTTCAAATAAGTTTAGAAAAAAAAAGTTTAAAAGTCAAAACTAAGTAATCTACGTAAGCATTCGTCAAGCATATAATGTTTTCTGTGAAAAAAACATACGACGTATCAAAAGAGAAAACTAATGTTTAACAAGGAAATGCCTATATCCTGGAAAACCATTTCATTTATTTCTATAGCTTCACTCATACTACTCGTATTAAAAGTATTGAATCAATCGATTACTCATGTTTAATATGTTTAAATTCAAGTGATTCATGTATGAATGTCAATTTTTCAGTTTATATCGCGTTAAGCTGCTAAATTAATATAAAAACAGAGAAAGGTAACGAAGTAACTAAAAAAATTTTTTGTTATTTTTACGTACTATATCAATTCAAAATTCAAATAAAACAAAAAGTTAATATAGTTAATTGAAATAATCGAATTACAGTCTCCCCTTTTCTTAACCTTTCTCCCTTATAAGGTTTGAGTACTGTAAAGTACAAATAGAGCTGAACTTAAGTCGTGAGACTTCCAGAATCCAAGTACTAAACAATATTTGAATTCTACGAGTATATAGAAAGAAAAACACTAGAATCTTAGTGTGCACAAGTATGCA
Source organism: Spilarctia lutea (assembly GCA_916048165.1). NCBI lineage: Eukaryota > Metazoa > Arthropoda > Insecta > Lepidoptera > Erebidae > Spilarctia > Spilarctia lutea. Next base: position 4,127,987 of record OU696480.1, read on the forward strand.
TATAACTTTACAAACACTTATATAACAGATATAACATAGAAAACCAAATCTAAACAACAATTTATGGATCACACAAAGTGTTGGCCTATGTAGGGACTGAACCCATTACACTGGCGTACTAGTAGCTGCCTAAACCACTATGCATATTAATAGACATAATAACGAGTTTTATACAATGTATGTATAACATGGTAGATGCAAGTGCGATGATTCATAAGAAATTACCAAGAACGATGAAGGTCACTCTCATTCATTAAATCTTATTTTTAGTCCTTTGGTGTTCTGTGACCACAATGTATTATGTATTATAATATTATAACATATTAGTCATACTCTTATTTTACACACAGTCTTTTTTTTAAACGTTAAACTAATAAAAATCATTTTAAACTGAGTGTGATTACTCCTAGTATCGGATTGTTATTATTTTTTGGGACGGAGTTGGTGAAGGTGTACGACATTATAGTGTGGATATGTTAGTACATAACACTAAACTATACTACAAAACTATACACAAAACTATACTAAAAACACTAGTGTGTTTTCCTACTAACAAATTTAAGCAGGTACTACTATAGGTACTCGTACCTCGTGAAGTGAAATTTGTTATTAAAATCTTGTAAGAAAAATAAAGTTTGATAACCACAGTATGTTCTGTTTGTTTGTTGTGTTATGTAAGATCAATGTCACTAATATTACTACAAATATTATTGTCAGTAATATTACTACGTAGCATGAGTCATCATCATGGTCCTACCCTATTTTCAGTCTGTTTCCGGATCCTTAATATCATAGTAGCAGATTGGCGTAGGCAGGTAGGTGTTGGTTTAGGTCGGCTCGAGTCTGACACACCCAAGTGGAGTAAGGTGCCATCCATAAAGTACGTCACACGTAAAGGGGGGGAGGGGGTCGACAAAGTGTGACATGGTGTGACATGGTGTGACAAGAGGTGGGAGGGGTCCTAAGTTTCGTGACATCACATTTCAATATCTAATATAGTAATACGAATAAATGAGAACGAAGTGACTGCCATGCCAGTTACAAATAATTTAAAGAAGTGGGTTCAAAGTCCATGGACTGAAGATGATTGAGTTACTTTCTTTTTCTTCAATCTTTATATTCAATAGTTTATTGCTTTTTTATTGTTTCAAATATTTGATGTTAATGTTGATTTCATAAAAAAGTACCTACTTAATTTAAATGGAAATAAAACTAATTTCGGAACTGCTGTTTTAATTTAATAATTGTTCGATGTGAAATTGCAAAACATGTGACGTCACACTAGGGAGGGGGGGGACTCAGAAATGTGACCACCTGTGACAAGGACGGTGGGGGGCTCAAAAAATCATGAAATTCGTGTACCGTATTTTATGGATGGCCCCTAATGGTAGATAGGAAATTTCGACTCGTTTTTAAATAGCTATCGATTGTGGATTGACACCGGGTGAAAGTAAATTGGAGTTAAGAAATAGACATAGAAAGCAATATACCCGGAATACTGAAAGTCTTGAATGGGGAAATGTGCCCAACTCAGCACTTAGTCTTAGCAGTAAATGATCGAAGAAACACCTAGGACAATTAATTAATTAGCTAGTATGTGTTTGCAGTAGCGATAAAGTAATCCAAGGTTGATAGGTAAACAGTTAACTTATGCGTTCATCATCGAAGTTTCCGATTAATCACATTTTTTTCAAATTTCTTAGTCATGATGTAACTTCAATATTTGTCTTTGGTAACAGTTTTAATAAGTCAATACTTCGATTTACTTTGTGAATCATATTGATTCCGACTAATAAATAATTTCTATTTGAGAAACATTTTTTTAACATTCTTTCATACACCTGTGCAAATAATAATTCGTTGATTTGTCATCAATTTGCATGTCTTTCATTTTGGCCTATCTGCCAGCTAACCCATGATGTTAAGACCTACTCGTACAGTACATTTTGCTAATTCAATGCTAGTAAATTTCCTAATAATCCTAATCCTTTCATTCTTTGTTTTGAAAAGTACACGGTAAAATTAAGGTATATTATGCGTTTCGGATAAGGTTGTCTAAATATTTTTTTAACAACACACTATCCTAAAGTAGTAAGAGTCAACTTGTAGAACATCATTTCAATTGACATTGAACAACATTATTATATTACTGATATTGTTAGAAATCAAAACTACGTTATAAAGGTACACAGAGGGAACTTTTATAATTACAGATATAATTAAATATACAGAAACTGATCCGCAATACTTTCAGTAAGGACATATATGACTATCAAGGTGAACAGGGCCCATGACAAGGAAGCAAAATGGTCTTTTAGTTAATATATACAATAAACTTGTAGAAAAAATATTAAGATTAAGAATGGCAAGCTGCAATAAGTATAAATCACTTAAGTGCTGTTATTAAGCTCGAAAAGAAGGGCATAGTTGACACCCGATATCACACTAACTAATAATAAATGATTGAAAATATAGATGAGGAGAATTGCCTACAAAAATTTCAAATGACTAGTGAAAGGAAAACTAATAATAAACAACATTTTTCAAGGTTAAAAATGTTCAGAAGAACCGTAAAAGATTGAGACGAACCTTAAATCTAGAAAAAGTAGCGTGTCCCGAGTGTTCTCTAAATTAATTGGCATTATCTATATGAACATGGACAAAGTTGAGGGCAATAAGTGAGTAGAGATATTTATTTGATACGAGAAAATTATGAATTTAAAAATAAAAAATGATATTTATGATATTATTAAACAGACGTCTCTGTTTTAAGTACAAAGTTGTTTTTAAATAGGCTCCTAATTAAAAAAAACGTAATTCTGCCTGATTTACTGTAATTGTAATAAATGATTTTAAATAATAATATACTTACTCATCACAAGACCAACACCTGTAGATGTAAAACACTTTTCCTATTGAACATTTACCAACTTTAATTAAATAGCGTTTAACTCTGTTTTTTGGTACACTCTGTTTTAAAGCAGAAAAGTCAGACAATTCTTCCTTTTTTAATGCGCAATTCTTCGGATTCTGCGTAGAACAGTCTTGTACTAATATTTTACTAATTTCTTCTGCGTACGTTATAGAAATAAGCACTAAGCAGAGTAAAAACAGAGAATTCTTCATGTTGAATAACTCGATTACGTGTTCTGCGTTTATGCTAATAATACACGTCCACTATCGATGAGCGACCGAATGAAACTGAATGCGAAATGATAATCTGATATTGGAGACTGATATTTAACGTAGTATGGTGGGGTTGCGCCGGCGCCTATCTACACTGTCTACAGCCCATTCACACATACAAATACATTATTTTGTAGGCGTGGCAGATTACTTATTTTAAGCTCCTGTTACAAAACATTAGTAGTAATTCATTATAAATGGATAACATCATACTGATTATAGATAAATAAACATTAGGAAGAAAGAATTTGACTATTTATTAGGTAATAATTTTCTTTATGATAAACTTTCGGTATTCTAATTTCACTTAGATAAATTCTTGATAATGTTATCTTTAAAAATAAAGAAAAATAGAAAACCAGGGTAAGGAGGAAATGGGTAAAAGAGGGACCTAAGGTAAAGGTAACTGTGATAAAACTTAAATGGGTCTTGGATCCGTATTAGTAATTTATGATTGGATGAGTCACTAGGGAACGAAGACCAAACGAATACATTTCGTATATTTTGCCAAGGTATACTTGAATTGACTGCCTCTGTGGCGCAGTGATAGCGTATGCGACTACTGTTTTTGACGTTTCGGGTTCGATTCCCGGGTCGGATCAAATTTTTATATGATCTACAAATATTGTTTCGGAGTTTGGGTGTTTTCTATGTAAAATATGTATGTATTTACAAAGAATAAGTATATATGTATTTATATCAGTCGTCTAGTACCCATAACACAAGTTCTACTTAGCTTGGGACTAGATGGCGTTGTGTGTAAGAGGTCCGAAATATTCATTATTATTATTTCTATTTGCTTAAAAATCTTATTTTAAAAGGGGTTGATTTAACGAGCTAAAGCACGGGTATATAAAAAAGAATTACATTTTAATATTTAAAAGCTGAATAATGAAACGATAACGATTAATGATAACGCTATTATTAGTAATTGTAATTGATTTATGTAATTTTAGGAAATTGAATTATTTACAATTATATTTATTTAAAACTTCATGCACTAATGTACATCGGCGAACTTAATGCCTTAGGCATCCTCTACCAGCCAACGTTTAGGGTGTGTGGAGGTATAGGAAGGTAGGTGCATCGAGGTTATAATTGTGAAGAATAACGCAGAATTGACATTGACATATACACATATACATACATACACAAATATATACATATATACACAAACATGTACACAAATACACAAAAATTGTATTTACAATTATATTTGAACAATGCAGGACCAAAATCGATCAGAGTGGCATACAATACTATCTGATGATGATTATGATGATTGATAATATATTCAAAATGACTTTTAAAATGTATATCTGTATGATGGACTACGGATAGCCGTAATTAGTATCTGTACTATACCATGTACCTATCCGAATTCGCAAGTAAATATTGATTGATTGATAAGACAGACAAGTTAAGAAAGGTATATCAAATTACCCAAATGCAAAAATTATAGTTTTTTAATGCATTTCTGTATTTTTGAAAATTAAAGCGTTGTATGCTAATTCAATTGTTTATTAATTTCCTAAATTAAACATTACTTTTGTTAACAAATAAACTAAGCATGGTTTAAATTTTTATGTTTTTCTTTTGTACGTATGTATAAGATTCATAAGGTCATCGCTACAGTTTTGTTTATTTTTTCCATAAAAAGTCTATAAATTCCATTATTATTTTTTTAAACAGTAAACCAAATTTATCACTAATAAAATCTGAATAATAAAATGGAATATTTATTTACCTGTAACACGGTATACACCAGCGACTAAAACGAATCTTATTTCTAGGACAAGGTTCCATCTTTGATGACTGCCGTGTATCTCTTCTAGTTCTACGCCCAAACATCGTCATATTATGAAAAAGTTTGCCCAAACTCTGTGGATATCTAAATTCCAGGAAAACGTTGTCGTTGGTAATGAAAATAAAAATCTTTTTCTTTTTAATTTCACTTGAATGAAGGAATATAAAGTTGATTGAGTGTAATATTATTAAAATTACAAATATTCTTTTTGGCCAATACATTTTGAACTATATATACCAACTGTATATAGGCAGTTGCCAAATTAACTAACGTCCTCCCGTGACACAAGATTCTCAAAGACTGATCATCTGATCAAATATTGTTCGTACTGAAAATTTCCCATCTGAAAATGTAAAGTTAGTAAGTCGTATCGTAAGATGTATTGTTATATACGTACATTCATATAAGTGTATGTGTATAGTGATTTGTATATTCCTTTTGAAACTATAGAAATGATTTATAATATTAGTACGATACACGCGTATCCAATGCATGTCTCATTATGAAATGTACCAATAGTATCAATACTAAAATAAACTAAATTCTTGTTCATTTCTTATTTTGGCTTCAATAATCATTAAACATACATCAATAGCTACTATGGATATACATACATAGAACACCAATATCTCTAAAATAAATTGTTAGTAAGAAGTTTTTTCAATAATTGTACAGCCAAGTTTTTGGGGCTTAATATATCTTAAATTATGGTTGTATTATCCAATATTTTCTTCTATTTGTTCTTAAAGAATTTTATTTTTCCTTACCCGCGAGTGTTATGAGAATAACGCATATGTTTTGGAATGTTATCAAAATAAGTTATGTATGTATTTTGTGAGAAAATATAATACAATAGAGTACAGAGAATTCATACTCCTTCATTGCAATATGAACCTAAATACATAAATAGATATTATAAGCATCATTTTTGAGACCTTTTTACCCGACTACAACGAAGCCAAAGGAATGATATTTGCAAAGTTTTAACAGTCTATGTATGCTTGTATGGTGGAACTTAGAACTGCTGAACTGATTTTAATCAATGAGGTATCAATACTTTGGTAGTAATAGTCCAATCAAACATAATCGGGTTATAGTTTTTAAAACATTCTACTGCTAGACATATTATTTATTTATTTATATTCTCCTGCGTAGTTTTCTCAATTAATCACCTTTTACGACACATGGCCAAAACATTGTTTTGTTTGTAAACATGGACATTAATCCTTGTTAGATTGATTTTTCGCCTCCGAAACCCTCTGCATACAAAATTTCATGAAAATCGAGGGAGCCGTTTCCAAGATTCGGATTATATTACGTATACAAGAATTGCTCGTCTAAAGGTATAAGATTACTATTTTATTTTGATTCAAATCAAATAACGTTGCTGTTCCAGCAGTGTGCAATAGGCTGATGATGAAGATACAAGAAATTTATCCTCCTTTAATTCTAAACACTTCTTCCAGCAATGCACAATTCAAAAGCACCACCTACTATAATCTAAATAATGCGATGCTAGTACTTGATCTATTCTGTACCGTATAAAATAAACACAATCTTAAACTCTCTGACATTTCGACCAGTTTTCATTAGCGTCCGTCACAAGCTGACTCATCACTTGGTTACATGCAGCCACACAACATTCGTACTCGCTATTGTGGAGAGATCATCGAGAGGTTATCGTATATTTAAAAGAACTAAATAGGTATTTTATAATGTAAAAGTTAGCTCTTCATGCCGTCCTTCTGTTAAATTCTGATTAATACGAGTAAAAAACAGACAACATTACGAGAATTAGACGATAAAATATTAATTTATAATGTATATACAAGTGTACATAATTATTTATCTTATGTAGGCAAGTTTATATATATTGCGGGGTTAACACACTATTCATACATGCTGTGTCGCGGGGGAATTTACAAACATACATAAATAATAAAAATAATATGTAGATCACACAGTGTTCTCCCATGCGGGGTCTGAATCCTCAAGACTTATTAAAAAGACGTAGAAAACGGTTAGGCGACCGATTAAACTTTTATGCCATTTGAACAGTCATATTGACGTCAATCATATAGCACAAAAGAAATAAAGAGCATGATAATTATAAGTAATTATGTAAATAGTAAGTTATAACAGACTAACTGAACAAATATATTCCCTTATTTATTATTTAGATTCAGGGTGTGCTGCACTGACACCTTCGCTGCAACATTGCATGGACAAATTAATACTTAGCATTTGAAGTTATTCCTTTGTATGTCAATTGAACCGAAGTGTATTTACTCGTAATTTCAGTTACATTTTTCGTAGTTATTTTATTATTTATAGTTAGAAAAAAATATCATCAAACACAATTCAGCACAAACTGTTTTAGAATTGTATGCATCATAATTGTATATCGAAGAATTGAAAAACTTATCACTAACATCCTAATTCGTCACCTTATTACGTTTCTAATTCATTAGTCACCATCTATGCCCTTCATGCTGTGGTTCTATCGATATTGGTACGCTAGTAATCAGTGATCATTAATTCTACCTATACTCGTACAAATAAATAAAATTTGAATAAAGTTTAAATGTAATGAAGTTTAAAAGGTAGTAGAGCCACGCTAATTTCAGCACGAACGGGTCGGCTCGACCGGGGTGGTACTATCCTAGCACAGAAGATCAACGTAAAATGACAGCGTTTGTGCTGTCGTGTTTCGTTAAAGACTGAGAGACCGGAGGCCCAATGATGCCGAAGCATCACTAGGCCGCTATGGCATGCGTCACACTGCTGCATTCTGTGATTATGGTGACCACCACTCTTGAAAGCATAGGTATTATAACAGCATTTTTTTAAATTTTGGGTATCATTTTATACCGGTTTCCTCTGGAATGAATTTATAGCTTTTGACAGGACTTTGATTGGTGGTAACTAACGCTACTTTTATTATAGACTAACTGCGCAATGCGGTGTTACTCGCGATTGCTGATGTAAAAGTACAATAACAACTAAGAATAACACAGTTATCTATATTAGTGCAAACATAGCACACATTAATTAAATGATGGGTTGGTCAACGTTGTGGGCTGTACTCCTAAATAAAAACTTGCCAAGACATGTTGACCTTCAAGACCGATTGTTCTAATGACACAGTTAATACAAACCGTTATTGGTGAAATTACTAATACTGCTTACTAGTTGCATTAGTAATTAGCATTGAGTTATTTCATTACTCATATATTTACCGGTGCCAATAATATTTATTACTTTTTATCACTACTTTTTATGTTTTTCATCCACTCTGGACTGTTTCAGTTATTGTTCGTAAATCGCAATATATACATTATTCTCTTATAAAATTACTCTACTCTGCCTGATAGAAAGCATGTAAGCAATACCAGAGTGGAGTGAAGGATTATTATCTGTCATTATAATTACTTGTTATATTTATGTATTATATTTTAGTCTGTGTATTTATGTGTATGTATATATGAGTATATTTATATGTGTAATTTGAGTAGATGTATAAGTACTTATATGTAAAAGTTGAATATTTTAAATTTGGTGTTTTTTTTTTTATATTCACATGGTAAATTTAAGATTTGTGCACCCTTCTACTGCTACCCTAAATAATCTCACTTACCTTAATATCCGTACAAAGGTTGTCTGTAAGAGATCGCCATGAGCGATAACATCGCCAATTGTCACATTTGTATACTACAACTCCTTTTTGCCTATCTGTTATGTGTGTTTTTTTTTTTTTTTTTTTATGTCTTAGCTGCCAAAATGACTCTGCTCTGCCTGATGGAAAGCACGAGCAGAATCCAGGAGTGGTGGTCACCATCCTCAATGCTAATAGGGACATTGCAGCATGGCGACCCACACTATGGCGGCCTAGTGAGATGCTTCTTCACGCTCCGCTTAAAGGACCCGGGTTCATAGTGGGAGGGAAACACGTACGCAGGTAGTGAGTTCCAGGTTTTGACCGCTCGGCACAGGAAGGAAGAACCGAAGCGGCGAGTACGAGAGCGTATGTCTACCACTCTGAAGCGGTGACATCCAAGACCGGCACGTGTTGTCCTGTAGAGGAAGGGGGAAGGGGGGACCAGTTGGAACAGCTCTTCAGAACACTCTCCATGATAAAGGCGATAGAGGACTGCCATAGAGGCGATATCTCTACGCAACTGCAGAGGCTCAAGGGACTTGGTGGTCTGGGGACTGCCGACAATGCGGATGGCTCGCCGCTGCAACCGGTCGAGAGCGTTGAATAGATACTGCGCGGCTCCATCGCAAAGATGAGAACAGTACTCCACGCACGAGCGAACCTGGGTCTTGTAAAGCAGACACCGATGCTCGGGCGAGAAGAACCGTCTCACCCTATTAAGGATACCTAGCTTCCGCGAGGCCGCCCTAGTGACACTCTCAACGTATTTGCGAGGGTTGAGATCGCGGCTGATATCCATGCCCAGGATATCGAGCCTACCTTGTAATGGCAGTCGAGTGCTCTGAAAAGTGGGAAGGGGAAGGAATGGAGACTTTTTGGCAGAGAACGCGCACACCTGTGTTTTCTTGGCGTTGAACTCGACCAGATTCTCAGAGCCCCATTGAGAAATGCGGTCCAAGTCATGGTCGAGTTGAGCGACAAGTTCCCGTCGTTTTTTATCATTATCTGCTAGCCCAGCTGTGGGATGTCCAAAATATCGCCCGTGAACTGTGCTGTCGTCTGCATAGCAATGAATGTTGGCAAGGGCGAGCATGTCATTGATATGCAGAAGAAACAGCGTGGGTGACAGGACAGACCCCTGAGGTACTCCAGCGTTGATCAGCTGAAAATCGGAGGCCGCACCGTCGCAAAGGACTCTAATGCGGCGCTGGTGCAGAAATGCGGCAACCCAGTTGCAGAGTTTGGGGGGTAAACCGTATGCCGGTAGCTTGGAGAGAAGCGAACGGTGCCAAACCCTATATATATATATTTTTGCGCAACAGCATGGGCGCACTCGCGATTAAACCAAGGACGGGTCGTTGCGCTGGCGAACTCACTGTAGGGAACATAGTATTCCATTCCAACAGTGATTTCGCCAGCCACGGCGGCCGCAGTTTGCGACACATCTTTGTCTTTAAAGCAGCGTTGAGCCCACGGGATGGATGCAAAATAATCCCGCATTCCATCCCAGTCCGCTGACGAGTAGTGCCATAGTCGTCTTTTCGCTGCCACTGGTCGTGGGGCGGCAACTAAAGGCACCGTGGTAGACACCAGGCAGTGATCGGAGGATCCTAAAGGGGCGAGCACCGATATATTGTACTGCGCTGGGTGACTCGTCAGCAGAAGGTCCAGCAAGGAAGGCGCTTGACTCTGTATGTCTGGTATCCTGGTGGGCTGGAGTACCAGCTGGGTGAGGTCATGCGTGAGAGCGAATGCGTGGACAGTCCGACCCGCGTGGTCAGTTCTGGAAGATCCCAACCAGGACTCATGGTGGGCGTTAAAGTCTCCCAGAAACACCAGTTCGGCGGTGGGAAACTGCTCCTGCGCTTTGTCCACCGCCTGACTGAGATATTCAAATAGTCGAGTTGTCTCAGAGTCTCCGGAGTGGGATCGATATAGGCACACGTAGAATCGGCTCACGGAGCCAATATCCACGTGCAACCACAGGATGGAGAAGGATGGGTCCTCAAGGCAGCGGAAACGGCGACAACAAACATCCGCCCTAACGAAAAGACATACCCCAGCCTTCGCGAGGAAGCACTCCTCTAGAACGTAGCCGGGATAGTGTAGATATGTCGTGTCGGCAGGGCGGCGTATTTGTGTCTCCGTTAGAAAAAGCATGGCCGGCCGTACCGTCTCAAGATGCTGGTGGACGGCGTTGAGGTTTGCATGGAGTCCACGGATGTTTGTGAACTCCACCTCAAAAAGCGCGTTGGTGGGTGGATGGAGTGCCGCTGTTGAACATTTTAACTTTTTCTTTGCTGCCATGATAAAAAAAGGGGGTAGGGGAAGGGGAGCGTAAAAGGCGCGACAGTTGTCGTGGCTGTGTAGAACTGAGACTCGTGGTGCTGTGTCGTCATACAACAGTGAGGCATGACGGTGATCGAACCGTCGGACGGAAGGGCCCCCGTACCCTCCCGGAAGTGGTCGCCTGGTCCCACCGTCCGGTCACCAACCGGCACGACGAGCCACTCCGTGGATTATGCGCGACCTGACGGGGCAGCCTCCCAGGGTGGTTAGCCGCGGTTGGGCCCCTCTCTATGTTGCGGGCGGCCAGCGGCACCACCGTTTCTACGGGTCTCCCTGGCCGACGGATCGATCCAAGCCACCCTCAACATGACTCCACGAGCATTACACTGCTCTCACACTAACCACGACAACTGTCACCCCTGCATCTTTGGGCCTCCGGTCTCGCACTCACCAACGAAACACGACAGTACGAAGCCTGTCATTTTGGGTCGGTCTTCTGTGCGAGGGTAGTACCGCCCCGGTCGAGCCTGGCCCATTCGTGCTGAAATCAGCATGACTCTACTACCTATTAAAGATAAATGTACAATAAAGATAAATAAATAAATAACAGTAAAATCCTTATTGTGAATACGGACAACGCAGCATGGTGACCCACACCATTGCGGCCTAGTGAGTTACTTTTTAATTATTAGGCTTAAACCGATCATGTTTAACTAACATCATATTTCAAGACTACTATTGGCGTATCAGTACCCTATAGGAAGCACTAACGATAAACAAAGGGATACTGATATATAATACATTGAAGGCATATATGATGCATTAGTTTGCATTATTAACGACTATTTTATCGTAGAAATATGGCATAAACAAGTATTTTTATAGAATCATTTATGGCCTATAACACCTGGAATATTGGGACGAATCTAATGACACCTCATTAATTATAATCAGTTGAGTAGCTTAGACGTTACGGTGGAATATACAAACATACATAAGCTACCAAAACTATTATTCTTCCGTGGGAGAGCCACGCTTCGGCATGAATGGCCGGCTCGACCGGAGTGATACCACGGCCTCACAGAAAACCGGTGTGAAATAGCGCTTGCGCTGTGTTTCACCGAGTGAGTGAGGATACCGGAGGCCCATACCCCATTCCGTCTCCCCATCCCCCAAAGGTCGGCAACGCACTTGTGACGCTTTTGGTGTTGCGGGTGTCCATGGGCGGCGGTAATCGCTTACCACCAGGTGATGCGTTTGCTCGTTTGCCCCCTATTCAATAAAAAAGAAAAAAAAATCTTCAGAACGGTAAACCTCTTTGATTCTCGCTAACTGTAAATATTTGATCACAAGTATATTGTATCTACATGCTATGAGTTTATATATGTGGTTTTACTTGTTACCTGTTCTAGAATATAACAAAAGAAAAAAAATCAAAATTCCCAATTAATCAAGCATATTCCTTGAAGTAAACAAGTAAATGAAAGCCACAAAAATAAATTGATAGCCTGGCGGCAGGTTTTCCTTAACATATTACGGACTAGGTCGGTCAATAATCTGCCACCAAACAGTCTGCAATATCTACTTGAAACATTTTCGTAGTTAAAATCTGTGTTGGAGATATACGCACTTTTTTTCGTTATTTTGATTCGATTTAATTTTGATTCTCGAGTCTTGAGCTTTGCGATTTAGTAATTCATTTTTATTTATATAGATATCGATTAAAGGTACTTAATCCATATCTATATAAATCGATATCGATTAAAGGAACTTTCCGTCAATAAACAATCCGAGTCACATGTATGATATGACCTGCCATGTTTAAGATGAACTATCTTACGTTCTATAATTCATCCGCTTAAGCAAAAACAGAATATATTGTGACACAGAATAATATATATTATGCCAGGGATAGGAAATTATCAATAACTTAATCTGTATTTATAAAATATTTCAAGACATAGAATATCTTGTCCGATAAGTAACGAAAATACTTTAATTAAAAAACTAAAACGAAATCAACGAATTCCAGATAATCAATTCTTTTTTGTTATTGTAAAACAGCCAAACGTATTACACATTCGGTTTTTCAATTCGCTAGACGAAATAGCTAATGATCTCGTAATTAAAATTTAAGTTTATTTGTAACGATTTGAGATCTAAATTAAGCGTTCAACTGATCAACAAGTTTGCACACACATTATCAGAGGTACAGAAGAATTAACCTTTCATACAAATCAATGTTAATAAGGAAAATAAGTATTTTTTATTGGTTTGAGGGAAAACCTGAATTACCTGTAGAATCGACATTGACTTTAGTATTACATACTCGTGTGAAATAACTATTAAATTCTTATAAACTTTGGAGGCGAATTAAATTGTGTAGTGGTCGCCCAGCGATCGAAATTTGATCACTTTTTTTCAGATTTCTGTTATCTTCCTTCATGTAATCTTTAACTGTGGCAATTGTCTTACCCCTCTGGTACCATATTTTTTGTTGAAAGGGTACAAATCTTTCGCTTTACGTGTTAACATATATTATATAGATTCCGTTTCTTCGATCAATACATTCTAGTTAAGTTGAAATACCTCTTGCGGTTACCTTTTCCCACAGAATTCCTATATATTAAACCATGACGATACTATTTGTAAGGAGTTATGAGTCAAAGGCATCCTTGTTCCTTTTTTCCGGTTATTTATTTACAGCTTCTCTATCAAATTAGTAACATAGAACTTTGGATGGCATTTTAATGTTAAATTGTATATTGTTTAAGAATTCCTTCAAATGTACGAAAAGTAATTTTTATTCTTGAGACAGGCAAAGTAACTAGTAGTAACTTTAAGAAGAAGTGATTTAATTATAGAAGTCATGTATATTTTTTTTTTCATGTTTGAGCCTGTCAAATTGACTACTCAGCCTGATGGCAAGCACGAGCAGAATTCAAGAGTGGTGCTCACCATACTCATTGCGAATGCAGACAACGCAACATGGTAACCTACACTATGGCGGTTTACTGAGATGGTTCTGCATCATTGAGTATCCGGTATCGCACTCACCAACAAACCACAACAACACGTCACAGCTTTGTATTTTTATTAAAAGTCGAAGGACTAGGTCATGTATGCAACACGGGCTTAGAATGCACGTTTTGATAACATACGATCAAATATCACGCACTTCGTTCAAGGTATCATATATTATCGGGTTCCGATAACAGTTCCAACGCCTACGACGTTGATAGTACTATTGCAATGAATTTAATAAAAGGCTTGTACCATTCAAATAAAAGTACTATAGTTTCATAACATTTAATGTTCTCCTAGTTGATAACGGCCACGGCAACTAGTCTCGACGGAGACCAGTCAACTACACAGGAGATATTATAGTGCACAAGTGTGAGCGCAAACACAGGTGCACTCTGTGTGCCCACATAAGACGCAGAACCGACAGCTTTACGTACTCTCGGAGGAACGGGGGTTCAGACCCCAACTTTCAAACTCCGAGTTGTGATTAAGTATTTCTATAATAATAAACACTCGATAACACTTTAGACCCGACCCGGATTTGAACCCGAGACCGTACGAACGTAAGACCAACGAGGCAGTTAATCATGACATTAAAACCATATCATTTTTCTCATAGCGGCATATTTTATTCCAAATGATATTTCATTTGGTATAAAATTTATAGTCTTTATTTAAAATCAATGTCTATAACGACAGTCTGCCATATTCACTGATCACTGGAAACAAGTCAAAAGTTTTATGGTATATAATCATTTACATATTTTTTAAATCATTATAATAAATTTAAATAATCCTTTTTATATAATAAAATAGTGGTAGTAGTACAGACCATTGATTTAGTCATGTACAAAACAAAAGAATTCATTATTTCATAATATGTCAGTCCGATTTCCAAAAAGTAAATTTCGAAATTAGAATGCGACAACGCAAACTCAACGTTCATTCGCCCGACATGTAAACAGCTACCTTACAAATCTTTACGTCGGTCCGGCGCGTGCTAATATTAGTCATATTCAGATGAAGTCAAGTATCTCAAATTAAATACTATGTGCCAGTCACACGTATACAAAAGGTTGCGGCTTGACCTTACAACGAACTCTGTGACATACGGAAAATCGTTCGTCGCTGGTTTTTGTCAAGAATTAACGGTATCATTGGAAATACTTTTTAATAAGATCTGGTTTTTATTAGAGTTTAAAACTAATGGTAGTAGTATTTTTGCAAAATAGTTAATTAAGTAAAAGTTGGCTTCGCTTCCAGTTCCTTCGTGATGTTGGTGGTAAATGAGGAAATTTAATTACAGTTATCAGAGCCATAAGTGCGTTGTTGATCTTAAAATCTATTTTTACCATTTCGTCATAAAAGGACACTTTATATTTTTTTTTTTTAAGCGTCTCTACGTGACCTTTGATTTCTATACGAATAAATAAAATTGAAGTGTCCATTACAAATTTCAAATCAATAGTTTTGAACTATATGCATGTGAAATAAAAAAAATATATTACAACAACAATCGCGGGGAACGCCGCGCGGCAAAGATTGTTCAAAAAAATTAGCCTAAGTTACTCCTTGTATAATTCCTATCTGCCACTGAAAGTCCTTTTGAAATCGGTACAGCCGTTCCAGAGACTAGTCGGAACCAACAGACAGACAGACAAAATTGTAAAAAATATTATTTAGGTATATATGTATACCTGCATATTTTGCATTTAGTAAAAACCAGCTATTTTAATATTACAAACAGGCACTCCAATTTCATTTATTTATATTTTATAGATTATAACTTAAATTTAGTTTAATTTGTCAATTTAACTCTTGATTACCTTATAAGTTAATTGTTACAATCGTTAACGGGTTTGTATTTCTCGTTAACAGCTTGTCTTGCGATATAAGCCTCCTCTAAAAATTTCCACATTAACATTTCCGATTCGGCTCAATGTTGGACCGGCTACTTGCTTGATATCGTCTTCCCAACGCTTAGTCTGCCTCCCTCTATTTCTTTTACCGTCTCTGGAGTACCACTCCGTTATAACCTTTGTAAATTTCTCCCTTTGCTCACTCATCATATGTCCTGCTCACTTCCATTTTAGTGTTTTGGATTTAGTGATTGCGTCTTTGAACTTAGTTTTATCTTTTAAACGCCTCGGGGGCTAACTAGTGATAAATAACTTAATATTAAAGCTAGTTAGGTATTCTATATCAGATTGAAATTGAAGCATGATAATCCATACCTTCCAAATCTATATTATAAATTTGAAAGTAACTATGTCCTTCTGTCCTGCTTTTACGGCCAAACCGCTGCACCGATTTCAATGAAATTTGACATAAATACTTTGATTCTTGAGGAAGGACATAGGCTACTCTTTGCTGCGATAATCAACAATCATGTGAGCGGAGCCATGCGCAAACGCTAGTGAAATATAATAGGGGCTTGTTTATAACAAGCGAGAAAAGAGTAGGTAGAAGTTCAATAAATATGAGAACGTCTAAACAACATGTCGATTATGACATGTTCACTATTGTTCTGGCAATTCCTTTTAAAAACAATATGAAAATCTATTGAAAACTAATGGTTTTATAATAAAGATTTATGTTACCATAAATACAGACTATAAAGGGCTTATTTTTATTAAACACTCATCTTGTTTTTACAAGAAAAGTGATAGTACCTACAGAAGAATATAGTTTTTTTAACTATATATAGAGACGTTACTATTGTAATATAGGCCTCCTCTAAAAAATCCACAATAACCTTTCCGATTCGGCACCATGCTGGACCAGCTACTCGCTTGTGTTCCCAACGCTTAGTCTGCCTCTCTCTACTTCTTTTACCGTCTCTGGTACTCCAGAGATCACCTCCACTCCATTGTAATCTTTGTAAACTTCTTCCTTTGCTTTCTCATTATATACCTGCTTACTTCCATTTTAGTGTTTTGGTTTTAGTGATTGCGTCTTTAAACTTAGTTATATCTTTTAAACGACTCGGGGACTAACTAGTGATAAATATATAATATATATAAATAAACGTTCCTATTGTAACGTCTCTATATTTATGACTTTTCAACTGATTGCAGCCCATAATGCAAGGGGTTGTGCAAGTAGGTACACCCTTTAAAGTTTCCTCGTACCTAACGATTTAACGGTTGAACAGCTGTGATAATTAAATGTTATGTCGTTACATTAATTAGTGTTGAGTATGTTTATTTGTATAAATTTAAATTATTAGAATGTTTTTACTTTCGCTTCAAAACGTTGATATAATTATTTTCTCCTAAATGTAACTGATTTATTATCAACGTTAGGGTTAAGACTAACAATTGACCGAGCTCTGACTTATTAAACATCCCTGAAGTAAAAAAAAAACAAATTGAGAACTTTCTATCAAAAATATGTATATTCATCCCATATTTACCCCATAAGAAGAAGCGACTAAGGGGAGCAAACTTTGCAGGATAATATCAGTGAAAAATAGTTTTTTTTGTTTTTACATATTTGTACCTGCACAAAGTGACTCTACTCTGCCTGATGGAAAGCATAAGCAGAGTCCAAGGTTGGTGGCCAACGTACTAATGCGAATACAGACAGTGCAACAATGCAGCATGGTGACCCACACTATGGTGGCTTACTTATGCTTCTGCTTCATTGGGCTTTCAGTTTCGCACTCACCAACGAAACACGACAACACGAATGTTGTCATTTTACGATGGTCTTCTGTGCTAAGGTAGTACCGCCCCGGTCGAACCGGCCCTTTTGTGCTGAAATTATCGTGCCTTACTACCTTGAAACAAATTCAACAAAACAAATACCAAGTCGTCTGGCCAATGTAGTATAGTTGGCTAAAACCTCTTTTCAAGAGAGAGGCCTAATAAAGGCGGTTTATGAAAAACATTTACTAAAGCCTGACTAAACTGTAAAATTTCATACTTTAGCCCATCTGTCCTTGGGCGGTCTGTATCAATTAGATGTGCAAACCGTGACATCAACATGGTGTGTTCGAATTAAAAAATAACTTGAAACGCAAAATATTTTTTTTCTTATATGAAGTTTTGCTCTTGTATCAAGTTCATTAAAAAACTAAATTTGGTATTTTAAAGTAATTTTATTCTCTAAATTCTACGATTACATAAAAACAAATATATTTAAATATATTAAACAGGCACAATGAAATATACAGCATGTTACAACAACGTAACGTTATATTTTTGTATATAGTCCCATAAAATAAAATAAATTAAATAGAAGTTGTGATTAATAAACAGATATTATTTAGAAAGTGTCAATTTTAATTATAAAATTACCTAAAAAGTTAATTATTTACCTATGGTTCGATTCCCAGGTCGGACCAAATGTTTGTATGATCTGCAATATTTGTTTCGGAGTTTGGGTGTTTACTATGTATCATATGTATGTATTTATAACAAAAAAGTATATAACTATTTATATCAGTTGTGTAGTACCCATAACACAAGCTTAGCTTAGCTTGGGACTAGATGACGTTGTGTGTCCGGAATATTTATTTATTTATGGGTAATTATAACAACTAAGAATATAGTTTTAAAACGAAACATGAATTTTCATAATATATTCTAATAATACTAGAATAAAATCATTTTCTGAGAAAATGAATTGGCTTAATCAACTGGTAAAATTCGTGAACCACACATAATTTTCTACCACAAGTTTTGGAACAGTCTGTAGATGTTATTATTCAATTCTATACATGTATAAAACCGGTGAAAAATTAGCAATGGAAATATAAATGAGTCATCAATTAGCATCTCGTATTCGCTAAGCAGAAGCCTTTCTCGATTATCGAGCACCCAGTTCTCCGCCATAGGATGCGTCATATTTTATATATAAATATATTGATGAGAGAAGTTATAAATAAATTGGTTACAAGTAATGAACTCTCTTTCTTTTTACTAATATTATGAATGTGGAAGATTGGATAGAAGTTTAGTGCTCAAAAATGGAAGGATATAAAACTGGAGGAATTTGAATTAATTTTTGTCCCAGAAATATTTAAGTTTAAATATTGTTTATAAGAGTCAGGGGTACCAAAAACGTAATTCAGTATTGTTTTTCTTACACTTAGTAACATTGTTAAAACAATCATAAAATATTATGATAAAATACTAGTTATTGTCATCCCCACTCTAGTGATAATTTCGTAATTGTAACTTAAAAAAAAATTGAGAAAGTCCTCCTTTTTTTGAAGTCGGTTTAAAGTGACGAACTTTCATACTACATTTTGTGAAATAACGAAAATTCATTTAAATTTCGAGCACAAATGAAATTTCGGAGCATCACTGATACCGCATTAATCATAATTTCAAATTTTAATCGTAGGCGGTTGTTGGTTTATCAGTCACTCGGAGCGCGTAATGCGTAAGGTCAAGCGTAACAACATCTAAATTTTCAATTAATCTGTGGTTTTCCTTTGGTTCACAATCGGTCGTGACATAGTATATCAATAAAACTGGGCTTTTCTAGAAGGCTCGATTAATTTGCTCACGCTATTGTGGTCCAGATGTAGTAGTAACTTTCCCGGATCTCATATTTTACGCGCACAGTGCAGTGCACATCGTGCAGTTTTAGTCGATTTGATTCTGATACACTGCCACGTCTCATAACACTATGGCTTATGATAGTTCCCATTAACTGGGCTATAAATTAATAGAAAAATCTTCCAAATTAGATTTCTTGTTCTCGAAATAAACAAAACCAACACAAACGCTAAATAACAGGTTAGAAAATATAAAAGTTTAACTAAATTTGATTTATCAACAATTTAAATAAATATTTTATGGGCGAAACTAATACTTCTATAGCGTCGCTCATAAATTTTTACTCAGAATTGTTCAATAAAAACAAACTTAATAGGCTAACTTAACATAGGAACTCAAGGTAATCAAACAGAATGTTATATTTGTTTACTTACTCGTCACACGGCCAGCATCTGTATATGTACCAAATGTGTCCAATGGCGCATTTTCCATATTTCAAAATACTACGCCTAATTCTGTTCTTCGACACAACTTCGTTACCGCCATAAGTTGATATTTCACCCATTTTTAACCCACATTTGAGCATATTTTGCGTAGAACAGTCATCAACGAACAACTTATTGATTTTTTCTGCGCAGTTTAAAGAAATCAGTATTAAAAAAATAAAGCACAGACTAAAATGATTTGATTTCATTTTTAACTTATGTTTTACTAAGTTAAGGAGTCACACGGGCGCTGTCGATGAGCGTTATAATAAAACTGTATGCATTCAGGCAATCGGACATTGGTGACCGCTATTTATCGTGTGCCGAGGTGAGGCTGTGCTGGCGCCTCATAAGAATCCAATCACACATGAGGCAACACGGATATAGAACGTGCGATAAAAACACATTGAAAATGAATTGTCTTGTATATAAAAACTAGTTCTAGTTTCCACTGTAGGTTGACGTTTTAACAATGTAGTGTGGACTTTTTAATGTATTCTAAAACGTAGTGATTAATTCTGATGTGCGAAACTGAAATGTTTTCTTTTTAAATTTTATTCTAATACTGTTGTACCTTTACAACAATAACCGTGGGTAACACCGTTGCGTGAAGCAAGTCTAAAAAAGTAGTATAAGTTATATCATTAGCTATCTACCGGTGAAAATCTCATCGAAATTCGTCCATCCATTCCAGAGATTAACCGGTACAGACAGACATACATTTTATAAACTAAGCTTTGATGTATGTACCGTCTGTACTTACAGCATTTGCTGAAAATCTGTTCATTTAAAATTACAACTATTTGTATTTTTTTAAATAAAATTGTGTAAAATTTTATTTATTTATTTATAGGAAAGGGAGAGTCAGACATTTTTTGTTGCTGCCCGACCTGTTACTTTAATCGTATATGTAGAACCATACATAATGGATAATAAAATCACGTAAAATGTAAATTACTAAATAAGCTGACAATATCTTATAAGAAAACTAAATAAACTGGTATAATGCTGTAGGATTCTGTTAACAAAATACTCTATACGACAATAATTATAAATAAATATTAAAATAAACAAATTAAATAATTTATTTTATTTGTTAAAAGTCGCATCTTGCTTGCCTATAATAAAAAAATAACTAAAACTATCAATATTAATAACAAACCATAGTTAAAATTTTAATTGTAAAATATTAAAAAATAAAACATGCCTTGAAGGAATGTCATCAAAGATTTTATTAGGATTACACATTTATTGTGTATGGAACCTAACAGGAACGAAGAGCAAAGCTGTGACTGTGTGCTGTGTTAAACTGCGTGATACTACTAACAACATTCATAAAAGTAATAGGACACTTAATTATGCAATAAAGTCTGCTGCGGTCAAAGTGTGTAATATGTAGGGACCTTAAGAACTACAGTCCTTTGCGATGACTAAGCCTAAGTGTGAAATTGACGCCTGATATCAAACGGAACTCAAGTATTATGAACAGGTAACATTAATATTATCTGAATTTAAAATTAGAACTTTCATTTGGCAGTCAACTGCGAAAGTGATCTGGTGGTGGTCACGATGACGGTTTGGTAAAAGTTAGTGATGTAATCAAAAAGGTTGTTACAATTTTCCGTTGATTCCATGTTTAAAAATAGAATGAGGAAACTCGTGTGTATTTTCCTTGCAATACCTACAAAGAAAACTAAGCTGATAGAAGCGTCCACGTTTTAAAGATGAAATTGTTTCGATTAAAATTGTTATTACCTCTTGTTAAATATCGCGAGAGTCAGTTTTCAGTTGGTTTGAGACTACTAGTGGCGAATAGACGTACTCTCAACACAATGAAGATGGAATAACGCCGATTGTTGTCGATTTGTGGGCCTATTAGCACCACCAAGATTGTTGACCACATTGGTGCTTTGTCTTCCAAGTGGAACTGCCGTTTTGTATGCAAAGGACTGTCAATTGTTCTAGAACTTTGAGTATTGAGACCCCCTCTCCCTTTTGTTGTGTAAATATTGGCCCACGGGGTTTGATGAAATTCATTGTGAAAATAAACCTTAATGATAAAAACTAAGTGTAAAATTCGCTGCCACCTCGTGGACGGAAGATACTGAGCGCGCTTTATTCAAACCGCGTATCGCGGTCAATATGTAAACTTAAAACTGACCCCCGGGTCCAATCCATGCTAAAAAACAACCACCGTGGTCAGGTGTGAAATGGTTGAACAATTTTATTTTATTTATTTATCTCGATTGTACACACAGAACAGACATAAAAAAGAGAATTACAATATACAAACGTGATATTGGTGGTCTTATCGCTCATAGCGGTCCCTTACAGACAACTTTTACACGAATAATAAAGCAAATGACAATAATTATGGTACTAGAAGTAGGGTGCACAGATTTAAAATTCACTATGTTAATATAGTAAACAAAAAAAAACACTAAAGTTCAAAAATATTACATTCACACACAAATAAACATCTATTTACTTCACAAATATAAATATACGAATTAATACACACATATAGATTTAAACATATAATATATATCCTTCACAAGCTTTTTAAATACAGGCATAAAACAATGATAGTTTTATTTTGGAAAAATACTTAGGATTTCATCTGAAACTATAAACATGTAGATGCGAGTGAAACCACAATAAACGGAGCACTTAAAACAATAAAACCAGTTCTCAAATAGATTGCACATAAGATACTGAATAATCTTAATACATAATGGGTGTTTTCTATGTATAATATGTACGTACTTACAAAAAAAAAAAACTATTTCTATCAGTTGTCTAGCACCCATAACACAAGCTCTGCTGCTCTGCTGAGCTTGCGACTAGGTGACGTCGTGCGTAAACTAAAAAAAAAAGAAAAATAAATAATTAATTCATTAATTTATTTATTTAAGGATCTCACAACGAGAAATACTTAAAAACAAAACAAATGTAATTAGTAGAATAACAAGTTATGTGGTTCCTCACTTATAGGAGACCACATCATGCACAAGCAAGTTCACACAAATATAAAAAATAGGAATACAATAAATTTTAAATGTAATAAAGTGTAAATAGGGTACACAAGTAGGGTGACACCTCCATCATCACCTTTACAAACTTAAAATAATACAGTTAGTAATTGTTAGAAATAAGGAGATCAAATGTTAAATAGATTCATTTATGTGGACAATAGTTAACTATACCTATACATGGGTAAACCTTTGTTTCTGCAGTAGCCCTATATAGGGAATTTAATTTTTTCTCATAATTTAATTTTAGATTAAATCTTAATCTTAAATTAAATCATCATGATTGAAGGTTTCTGCAAACCACCACTGGTTTAGTTGACTTTATTTATCAGTACTAAAATATACGTTATATCACTGTGTCTTATTTTGTATAAATCTCGTTGAGTAATAAATATTAATTTAAGTAGATACACGACTTTTTTACTATAAGCCTTTTTCTTTAATTAGGTTGATTTCGGTTTGGTTTTCTAGTACCTACTCAAGTACGATACGAACAACTATTTTACGCTGAGCAACTGCTATCAAGTATTCGCATTCATAATACCAATTAGATTCAGTTTTCGTAAAACCATTATTAACATAATTCATATACTTTACCATCAATCAATGCATGTACGACCTTTATCTTTATTTCCGGAATTAGCACTCGGCCTTTTCCGTCTAACGGTAGTGTGAAATCTGTATATTATGTATATGTATTTATTTATACTGCAAGTGAGTCACGCGTATGAGCCACAGGTTGTGGAATTTCTGAATGTTTTCTTTTTGTACTTGAGGTTGATGACTCGATCGATCAGATGCATCCTGATCACTTTTATTGCAATACTAGTCTCTGACCACAGATTTACACTATTACCTATTAAAGTCAATCGCATATTTATGCCGGCCACTGTAATAAAACAGTGCCCAATTATAAGTGTAAACAGACTATAAATTTTGGTAGTAATCGGAATTTATGTTCTGCCTCCGGTTTCAAGTGGAAATAAAAAAAAATGGTGGTAGATAGGTCTTAACAGTAGTTATGGCAGAAAAACACATACCGATGAAAGTTATTTTATGAAAAGAGTCATAAATCAATATATCGATCAAAGTTATTTTATTTATTAAAGAAACTAACATTTCAAATAATTATTAAAATATATAAAACTAGCTGACCCGTGCCCACTTCGTTGGGCATAATGTTAATAATTCTTTAGTGTGTTATGTTTTAATTTCTTACTGCCAAAAAGAGGGTTATAGGTAGGTATAGTTTGTATTTGCATGCTAATACAAAATTCGAAAGTAACTCTGTCGGAAAGAAAAAACATTTTCTACGGGATTTGCGATAAACGAATTCCATGAGGACCAAGTTGCGGAAAAAGTTAGTTCGGTTATGGTAATTTTAATTGTTCAAAACTTCTCTGTAAACAATATTGGACGTAATGTTATCATTTGGTAGCAAAATATATTGTCTATCAGGAGTTCCAACCCAAGATAAGCCAACATATAACTGCCCATGGGAAAAACACGGCTTTCTCAGGTCAATGCCCACCAGAGAGAATGTTTGACCTTGGGACTTGTTAATAGTGAGGGCAAAAGAGATCTTCACTGGAAACTGTAGCCTTTTAAACGGTATGGGTAAATCAGTGGGAATCATGAGTATCCGCGGAATATAAGCCAGTTGTCCCACTGCTGGCCCTGTGAGAATGGTCGCCACGATTATATTGTCCCGTAAATCTTTTGTAAGCAGCCTTGTCCCATTATACATGTTGGGGGGGCTCAAGTTTCTTAATAGCATGATAGGAATGCCAACTTTTAACACAAGGTCGTGAGGAGGTAAGCCAGAAGGGTTCAAAGAATTAAAAAAATCTTGGGGATAGTGCACTGTATCCTCAATATTACACACCGTATCAATAGACTTATAGTGTTTGACCTGACCGGGAATTTCCTCTAAAATGAGTTTATTTATTTCATTCACTGTATCGTTTCTGGGTAACACTATTGCCCTAGAACAAAGCCAATGATAATCTCTCTCCAATAAATTTTCAAGACCGGGATATATTGCGTCAATAAGATGTTCCAACCTGTGCAATATGTGTCCTAATGTCTCGTCAAGTTTAATGTCATTGCTGTTGGTGTTAGGAGAGACAATTTTTCCTTCGCCAAGATTGAGTAGTTGACGCGGAAAGTCGTCTTCGTCGTTGTCGCTCAAATGGGCTCTCATGTTTGTTCGTAAATTGAGAGATGCAACCGAACTCCATAAGCGAGATGATTTTAAGCATGCTCTGATGACATCGGCGCGTGTTCCTTTTGTTACTACAGGCAGTGTTTGCCGAAAATCGCCCGCGAAAACAAAAGTAACGCCACCCATTACAGCATCAGAGTTTCTGAGGTCTTTGAGTGTTCGGTTTACTGCTTCAACATGAGGTCTATGACGGTACATTCGTCCCATATAATTAAAGATGTTTCTTGTAAAAGTTTCCCGAGTGGCCCATTTTTACGTATGGAACAAACTGACTGTTGCTCTAGTGAGACTGTCAGAGGTAGCTTAAAGGTGGAGTGTGCTGTTTTCCCATCATTTAACAGACTAGCGGCAATCCCCGAAGAGGCAACGGCTAGTCCATTTCTCCCAGATTGTCTTACTTTTGCCAATACCAAATTTGCAAGAAACGTTTTGCCAGTGCCTCCCGGGGCGTCAAGAAAGAAATTGAAAATTTATATAAATAAAATTGTCTCGCGTACATTATTATGTAGGTTTTAATTCGTTAATTTAAATTATTATCCAAAAAATATCTGTAAAAAAACTATTTCTTACTACTTATTTTTAAGTAGCTGTTTTGTACATGAATAAACCCGTTTAGTAATAGAATTATCATCCAATACATTACCATACGGTTACGATAATCTATATCGTATTATCTCTTTAACCATGCGTCCAAATCATATGCTGTTAAAGGGAAAGGTCTTTTATTTTAAACACACGCACGATGAGTTTACTTATTTTCATAAAGATTCGCTGAATTTTTTGTAGGCATTTTCAAGCTCCACATCTTTTCTCTAGAACTGAAATATATATCTTTCATAGTTAAGGCAGCGTTCGTAAGAAACGCTTTCATTCGACCGTTTTTTCTCCGATTCACTTTGCAAAACCGACTACCACGTAAAAGCCTTTTTATTTTTCGGTTTTTTATATAACCTATGACACTCAGCAATAATGTGGCTTTCTATTGGTGAAAGAATTTTTAAAATCGGTTTAGTAGATCCCGAGATTACCCCTTACAATTTAACAAATATACAAACACACAAACTTTACTTCTTTGTAATATTAGTATAGAATAGATGTCAAAAGGGTACTAATTACGTTTCGAAAAATTCAATTTCGGAGACGTACGCTGCGTAAGAAGCCGACCAAGGGCCTGAGCCGCGCGGGTACCTACCTCTCAGATATAAAAGGCCACGCCTCCTTCTCCCGAAGCTAGCACGAACGCGAACCGAATTAAGCCCGAAGCCATCGCGCGCCGTCCGCTGCTTTGGCCTTTCGTTGAAATTTCTCCGATTCACTTTGCAAAACCGACTACCACGTAAAACCCTTATTATTTTTCGGTTTTTTATATAGCCTATGACACTCGGCAATAATGTGTCTTTCTATGGGTGAAAGAATTTTTAAAATCGGTTTAGTAGATCCCGAGATTACCCCCTACAATTTAACAAACACACAAACTTTACTTCTTTATATTATTAGTATAGATAAATAATAAACATTGCAGTGAAGGGCTTAATTAAAGGCAAAATCTTATTTACTATCGAATTTTCGACATTGTTTCTCTTATCGTAGTATTTTTTTTATATAATATGTGGTAATTTAGTTCAACTCTATTACTAGTTAATAGCGTATTGTTGCTATTTTTATAACCTATGTTAAGTGTATTGCTGTAAGCCGTAATTAAGAAATAAATAAATTGGAGTAGACCTTCTCTATTGATGCCAATAGACAGTTTATTTCGTTTCGGTCAGTACACATACTCTCAAATTCTTCTTTTGGTTTCCATGTTACTCACTAATAATACACGTGAGTAAATAATGTGTAAGTAAGTAATGTGTAATGTGTAAATAATTATTCTTTTTTAGTGATTTAGGCGTAAAAGCATAATAAGAAATAAACTTTTATTCGCGTTTATAATGTTAGTTATTATTGATGTATAAAACTGTAGTTCACTTCCAACCAAACGAGTTGTAATATGGGTTTAATTTGAAGTTCTGAGAATGAATGAATGATTGTTTTCCTTTAAGCAAAAATTAATACAGGATTTAAAATTAAACTTTAGAACTGACTATTTACGTGTTGAAACCCCCACGGGCCGTCACCCCACCGGGGCTAACGACGATCGGACCGACGACGGATTAAAGGGATTCGGGACTTGCTGTTATTAAGATATCCGGACCCAGGCTTTATAACTGGCTAGTTTGTCCATCAGAATGACACTAACAATGTTTAGTAGCTAATTAGGTATAATTTATCAAGTCCTTTATTATTTTATTAAATTTACATGTGGCTAGCTTAAGTCTTGACCACAATAAAATTACATTAGAAGATTACTTCTAATACCATGCAAAAAGCACGTGATAAGTGCTATAAGCGGGAGAATGGAGGAAGAAAACTCATTGCACCGACTCCAAATAAAGTTGGAAAAAAATTAATAAGGTAATATAGATACGCACATAATTATCGACTGACAAAAACTTTGGTACAGAGGTCTATACACCACACTACATATACACGACACTAATAGAAAGCTGAAGAACTTGTTTGTTGGTTTGGTTAAAGACGCTAATCTTAAGAAGTCCTCATTAAAATTGTATTTTTTTATTGTTGGATAACGTATTTATCGAGTAAAGCTATACATTTGAAACGCAAACATGCGTTGCATCGCAAAACTGCTACATTTGACTGTAATTAGGAAGCTGTTAAGTATAATTTCAACAAAAATTGGTCACCGATTTAAGAGCATCTCAATAGGCCGTCGTAGTGTGGGTTACTTTGCTGCATCGTTGGATTGTCTTCCTTCCCAGTGAGTATGGTGACCAATTCTCGCGAATTCTGTTCTCGATTTCCATCAGGCAGAGTAAAGTCACTTTGGAAGGCTCATAAATATAAAAAATAGTACTAATAAATAAAACAAATGCTTAGCAATGTTGAGAATGTCAAATAGACTACTGGCCCGTGTAGAAAAATGATGGGTCATTTGAACCACCAGGTGACCTATCTAGAACGATATAAGAGCATAAAATAATGAGATTCAGCACTATGCCGTCACTTGTAAGCTGTCCAACTGAGTGTTGCAATAATTTGCAAAATTTCAGTTTTTGTATTTCTCTATAAATTTTTTAGAACAGTTTCTTTTGAACGGCAATACTATATAACAATTGTGTTTTACAATATCATGTTAAAAAAAAGTTCCCGTACAGGATCAAATGACTTTACAGGTTTATAAATCAAGGATACGATGAAATTAAGATAATTATTGATTTACATTCAAATGAACAATCATTTTTTGACGGCATTATTTTTAATAGTACTTTTGAGTGCTAGATAATGTTTTGGAACCAAAGCCGTACTTTCTCAAATCACCCCCTGGACCACGGGAAAGGAGGGGGTTGCAACCCTCGATTTTTCCCCTTGTCGCATGATTTTTGTACGGCGTTGCGGAATAATGGATTAGAAGCAGTATTGAAATAGAATGAAACTGATGCCGTACAAAATCAAATGACCAAATTTACCCAGGAAAATGTCGGAAAATAAAAAAAATACCCCGACTTTGTGGCGCACCATTTTTTACTGCACTGCGCGTTTTCTTATTATTTTTCATGGATCTATCGATGATAAGAATGCCGTACAAAAATATATGACCAAATTGTACTCAGTCTACTTGTACTTTTGAATTCTCACCTGCACTTAGTTGGACAGCTTACAAGTGACGGCATAGTACTGAATTTCATTATTTTATGCTGTTATATCGTTCTAGATAGGTCACCTGGTGGTTCAAATGACCCATCATTTTTCTACACGGGCCAGTAGTCTAAAAGTATCGTGTTACTAATGTCTCATGTATGGGATGCCGAATCAACAGAAATTCTGCAATGGTTTGTTGTTTTATCGCCGTGGACTTTGAACAATTTAAATTGTAAGCAGGTGTCTTGTACTTTAGCTTAGATAAAAGATGATACGCTCCATATATCCCATTTATCTAATACCTTTAAAAGAGTTTTTATGAAATTTAGCATGCTGAGGGTTTCGGGGGCGATAAATCGATCTAGCTACTAAATACAAAATATCGAACAAAGCTCAAAGATCATTCAGGTACTATGTTATAATTTGACACAAATTTTCTATTTCTCACAGAATTATTAATAAATTATTATTTTTAACCTTTTATTTAAACAATGTCGAAAGTGTACTAATTACGTTTCGAAAAATTCAATTTCGGGGACGTCCACTGCGTAAGGAGCGAGACGACTGCGCAGTCTGACTGCGTGACGAGCCGCGCGGGTACTACCTCTCAGATGTAAAAGGCCACGCCTCCTTCTCCCGAAGCGAGCACGAACGCGAACCGAATTAAACCCGAAGACATTCACTTGGCAAAACCGACTACCACGTAAAAGCCTTTTTATTTTTCGGTTTTTTATATAACCTATGACACTCAGCAATAATGTGGCTTTCTGTTGGTGAAAGAATTTTTAAAATCGGTTTAGTAGATCCCGAGAACCCCCCCCTTACCCCTTACAATTTAACAAATATACAAACACACAAACTTTACTTCTTTATAATATTAGTATAGATAAATAACATCCAGGGCGGTCAAGACTGGGAAGAGGTCTCGATTTTTAAATCCCTGGTCAAGTCAAAACAATTGCTGGGTTTTTCTTATAAGAAATTCTTAATTTTCATTTAAAAAACGCCCGTGATTTCGAAAGCACGATAAGCCGTCGGTCTCTATTGTAATGAATATCAATGGCAATAATTATTGGGAAGTCAGTGTCCTCAAGTATACTGACAACTAGTTCAACCTTCAAATTCAGTTCACCCTAAGAGTTGCGAAGGTCCCAAGTCAGTCACTTCGTGGAAAAAATTAAAATGATGATATTAAACTAGGTATT
The DNA here is from genome assembly GCA_916048165.1 of Spilarctia lutea. Taxonomy (NCBI): domain Eukaryota; kingdom Metazoa; phylum Arthropoda; class Insecta; order Lepidoptera; family Erebidae; genus Spilarctia; species Spilarctia lutea. The sequence goes on from OU696480.1 coordinate 4,158,112, forward strand.
CTCTCTCTCTTATTAAAATCTCTTAAGACTCCTACACACCATTTTGGTGACCTGGCCCGTGCTGCACAAACTATAGTCTGGCCACTGAGAGAATGCGTTCCTGACAGGTCGTGATCCAATGGGCGATGTAACTTTGAACTGGTGTACAATTTATGGCAAAATTTTAAATATCTTTTATTAACCTTAATAATGAGTAATAACATTAAAAATTGAATAATCATGCCAATGTACAATAAACCTTTTATTTTGGGCTAAAGTTATTAACAATTAATCAATTAATTAATTTAAGAACAATAATTTTTAAAAGTCTAACGACGTCAAACTGCGCTGTTTCAAGGTTATGTCAATAGTTTGTTTTTGTAGTGATGAGACAAAATAATACTGAATTGTAACTGAGTATTTTTGGAATATATCGAATATATCGTAATATATTCTGTCGGTCGATATATTGTTAAATAAAACGTTCTAATTTTATAATATATACATAATTGTATTTATTTATCTTTATTGAATACACAAAAAAACAGTAGAACAAGATGAGTTACAAAGTATGTAAGGATGTTGTACAGTCGAATGTTGTCACCATTTCAGGGAAATTTGCCGAAATGCTTTGGGCATTTATACGAACGACATTAAAGTTCCTGGGGACATCGGAGAAATTATTCGAAAATGTGTATAATGTACTTAATACATACGAGTTAAGTTTAATATAGTTTATAATACGATATAGGTACGATCAAACCAAACTTATGAAAATAACTGTCGTGATATCAGTCAGCTGAATTAAAAATAAATGAAAAACTATTTTTATCCCTTTATAATTCTGGTAAAAAGAATTACTTTTCTAAGAGAAGCAAAAAAAAATTGATAATTGGGACAATGTCGTTTTCATTGACGAGACATGGCTGAACACCAATCACGAGCTTTCTCGTTCTTGGACAGATGACACTCAAGCGTCGACGTCGAAAGTGCCAATCGGTAAAGGAGCACGTCTCATAATATGCCACGCTGGTTGTGCGAAGTATGGTTTTGTGGAAAATGGTTTATTAGCATTTGAGTCAAAAACTACCACTGACTACCACGAAGAAATGAATGCGGCTGTATTCAAGGAGTGGTTCCAGGATGTGTTGCTACCTGGCCTTCCAGAGCCTTCAGTTATAATAATGGATAACGTCCCTTATCATTCGGTGCAAATAAATAAAGCACCTACTCAAGCTAATAGAAAAGAGGAATTGGTGGCTTGGCTGCAAAGAAGTGGCATTGACGCAAATATTTCAATGCTAAAAGCTGAGCTGATGAAATTAGTCAACGACCATAAGCTATCAAATATTCGATACGAAATAGATGAGCTGGCTCTGGAGTACGGTCATCGCGTTCTCCGAATTCCTCCATATCACTGCCAGTACAATGCCATAGAGCTAATCTGGGCTCAAATTAAAGGTTATGCAGCCCGCCATAATACTTCTCCACCATATGGCATAAAAAAGATGAAGACGCTTTTAAAAGAAGCATGCGAAAAAGTCACAAGAGATGACTGGATGAAGGTGGTTGAAAAAACTAAAAAAATGATATTTGATGACTTTGACCGCGATATTCGTATAGACACTATGATTGATAATAACATGATAATACATGTTGGTGAAGATGACAGCGAGTCCTCAAGCGAATCGGAGTCGGATTAAATTTTGATTTGACATTATTGAAATCTTAAAACTATGTATTTCATAATATATGTTTTTCAATAAATACAGTATTTTTATTTTCTTTCCCTTGGTTTCATTCAGAAATTACGATTAAATTTAATTCATCTATCAACAATTTTGTTAATATTGTGTTTGAAATATAAAATATATCTAAATTGAATAATTATGCATAATGAATGCTATAAATACTGTTACCAAATATTATTAATGATATTCATGGCACATCACTACTCATGACCAATTTACAAGTGTCAGAAACGCATTCTCTGAGTGGCCGGACTATAGGCACTGGCCGCAAACTAGTGCTGGCCGCATAATTATGCTCTCGGCATACGCGCGAGGCAACAATCGTGAAAGAAGATGGCGTAGGAACCTTTATGGGAAAACAATATTTCATGTTCCCTAATCCGGTTCCGGTTGTGCAGATTGTGCGAACGCTTAAAAGTAGGCTATTAATCGTGGTAACAAATTCTAAAAAAACGTAAATAAGAGACAGTATACGTGCACAATTTACTATTTTATTATTATGATAAAAATACTGAATAATTATTATATTTAAGTCGTACTTACTTTACAAACGTTTAAATACTATTTACAATGTTCTAAAAATATTACTGTTCACAGCTCTGTTTATGTGGTCTATTCTATATTAAATTTATTTATATATGTAATATATTTTCACTCTTAAACCCTGTAGACATACTCGAAGGATAAGAACAAAATCCTCATAGCATTTCGTTGTTCTTTAATCCGTATGGTTAGTTAGAAGTCACTCCTACTAGTTTCACAATACTATTATATTTTAAACAGTTCGCTTTATATTTAAACCATTGTGTAATGATCACATTATTAACATGAAAAGCTTACAATTTTAGAATTTAAGTATACACAGATACTCAGGTCTTTGAAATTGTAAATGTCAGTGTTTTTGATTTTACAAACTTATTAATGTTGTGTTTTACATATAAAAGCGTCATAAGAATTGATGTTTCTGACTTATTTGATCATAAAAACTAAAAGCAAGTTATTTTCACGAAACTGAATGTATGAAGACATATGTCCGGGCCAACTGGAATGTAGGTTTTACATCCATTTCGAAAACCCATTAATAAGCTTTTTCCGAGCGACAATCAACTTTAAAAAAATAATAATAGTCTTCTCTACAGAAAAAAAAAAGTCACAATAAATTAAATTCATGTAAAAACCTACAATAATAAATAAATGTTACAAAAATGTACTTTAAATACATGAAATTTACATTCGTGTGTTAAGAATTTCAAGGGTTTTAGAACTCGAATTTTCTTCTTAAACTGAGTTCAAATAGTAGTGACAGATACAGAAGACAGATAAAGTTAGGTTATTTAACTAATTATGTGTGATAGTTAGTTACAACAATGGAATTTTCTATCAACTTTTCACATCATTGATCAATTTTCATAATAATCTGTAATAGACACCATGATCATCTAATTAATGTCTAAATTAAAATAATTAAGTATTCACTATTTACTTAAATAATCTTAAACCAAAAATCACAGATAAACTTAATAAAATCGTTCTAGTAGGTTGTGTATTCAACCCAGCTGAATTATGTCCTGTACATTTTTTATGTTTGTCCTCTGTCAGGCACATGGCATAAGCCATTAAATGAGGGACAACATTCTGTTCGTAACTGGCTGTGAACAGATGCTGATAAGGTCCTGACGCGTATACTGGAACGTCCTCTCCTCCATGTGTCTCTGAATCTAACGGCACTAAGCTTGGATATGAATATTCCAAATCTCCTGAAAAATTAAAAAAAAAAATTGTAACGTATCTTTATAATTAGAATGATCTAAATCTTGTACTAAGTTACATTTTCTGAGGATATTGCAATGGCCTTTATTACTGATTGACTCGGCCCGAAACCACATACAGAAATATTATCATAGGATTTGTATTTGTATAAATAATATTCACAACAAGAGCAAAATAATATATACAATTTAGCATAATGTTTCTGTTACTATAACAAAAACAATGAAATACTTACTTGCTATGAAGTTTTTATCTTTGGTTACGTCTAACCGACTTCCATCTTCTCCTATAGAAACTGCTTTACCGTTGGCATAACTGATTGTAGTATAAGCTTTACCATCTAGGCCGTTGGCTGTATCAACAGTACCCAATATATCATTTCCCCGTGACGGGTAACCAGCTACAGTCATTGTGTGTGCGTGATCAGCACTAACAACTATTAGCGTATCTTCTTCACTTGTTAAGGATCTTGCTTTTTTAACTGCTTTGGAGTATTCAACAGTTTCATCCAGAGCTAAGTGTGCTAAGCTGTCGTGATGCGCATGGTCTATTCTGCCACCTAGAAAGAGAGAAAAATAGTTCAGTATACATTCCTGTCTAGTCATTTGATGTTATTTTTATTAATTATTTTTTTCACTTGCTATACAGATAAAAATAGTCTGTTTCTTAATGTTATGGATTGACCACAGATTTTATTAATGTATTTCCTACCCATATGTGGTTACGGATGAGTCATCATTACCTAACTGTCAACGCATATCGATTATAAAAACTTTAGTTAGGTGAAATTACAAAGAAGTCTCTCAGTCTGACCCGAAATAAATAACCTTCAGATTTTAATTTAAATAAATCTATACTCTATGTATAAAACAGAAAGGCACAGTTTCATTAAAAACCTCAGCAAGGTAGCTTAGATAACGCACCTCGAAATCCGTATTGGACAGTAAAATCGATGAGGCGTGAGCCATCATATGATTCATAGTGTGTCTTTGATACATATTTGTCACATTATTTATTTAATTAAATCATCAAAAGCGATAGCTACCTTCAAATACATTTTAATACAGTTAAACCCGTATGAATCATTAAAATTCAGCACGGTTACCGATACTATGGCAGCCTACTGAGATGTTTCTGAATCATTAGGCCTCCGTTCTCGCACTCTCCAACGAAACACGACAGCATGAATGCTATCAAAATCAGCGTGGTTCTTCTACCTTGATGTGAAAGGGTGTACTACCATTAGTACCAGTACCAGTTATAGTATTTGACTAGTGTTTCTCCTTCACTACAGAAAATAATTACCTTCGACAAATAGGAAGTAGCCTCGTTTACTCTTGCTTAACATTTTAATCGCCACTTCAACCATTTCCTCGAGAGTCGGTTGATTTTTAGCTTTCAAATGATAATCCATGTGGTCATCGTGGAATAGCCCAAGTAAATATTCTGGAAGGTCGTCTGAATTGTACACCTATTAACAAAAAACATTTATTACATTTTTTAGTTTTTTCTTTATTACGTTTTATTATTCTTAATATTCTCTCTATCCAACCGTCGGGCTAATGTGATATACTCGTAGTATGCGGAAACCGCCTTTCTAAAGAAAGGATTATGTAGAACAGTGGGCTGTTGAAAGTTGTTCATGGTGATTCTGTATATAACTGTAACTGTATATGATAGCTATTCCAGTTTATTTCATTTATTTTGGAGTCTGTTAAAACGTAATATTTTTTATGTAATACTATCGTAAACACGAAAACATGGTGGGAGATCTGTGTTTCTGTACAAATGAACTGTCATTTTAAATTGGACTTCAGCGTGAGAATAGTACCGCTCCGGTCGAGACGTCCCGTTCGTGCTATAATCAGCGTGGCTTGAAAACCTTGAAAACGAGGCAACGGTAGCAACTTACTGACAAGTGATATTCCTGTACGTTATCCCCCTATACCATATAGATCAATATTTTTATAGTCTGTTTAAGGCTTGCCAAAGAGCCTCTGATAGTTAGAGTTTTAGAGCAAACGAGCAGATATATCGCCTGATGGTAAGCGATTACCGCCGCCCATGGACACCCGCAACACCAGAGGCGTTACGTGTGCGTTGCCAGCCTTTTAGGAAGGAGTACGCTCTATATATACTTTTTTTAAATATTAACTAGTCTGCACATCAACTCACCTTCATCAGTTCAGTCCTGTCAGTGACGTACTGATGCGAAGCGTTCATACTCAATTTGTCCACATGCCATAACTCTGTCAGGTCTACTCCATCCAGTCTTCTTCCCTTGTTTTCGCTTATGGGACTCGTTACATTGGGTAACAGCTCTCTCCTTCCACCCCCCATAATCACCTGAAATATGAAATTCTTTTATAAGGTTTTGTACACCAGTTTTTAATGGTTTAATTTTTGCTGCGCTGTAGGTTTTATCCCGATTGTCCCTTCAGTTTAAGTATTAATTATTTACATTTAACATCGTTCGTTTATTAAAAAAAATCTTAGAATTTGAAGATTTTCATTTATTTTTATTGAGAAATTAAAATTGAACGGTCTTCATATAGATTTTCTTAGCAGGACGGGCCAAATTCTATATTGAACCATCATAGATTTATACTTTACTTATTTTCAAACTTTATAGAACATTTTTTGTTGAATTGATGTGCTTTTTACCATAGAAATATTTTTTTCTCTGAAGATGAAATACTTTCAAGTACTGTACATGTTCAAAGAGAGGTACAACAACTTGGAAAGGTTGAAACATACATTATTTAAACTACTTTATAGCCCAACCATTCAGTAAAACCCACCTTAAAATGTCTGCCAGGTGTGCTCATAATCAGTTGCGAAGCTATGTCCCTGCATCCTAAAGCCAGACACTCTGTGGGAACATCTGCATCTGACTCCCAATTCCGTTCTGCACTATGGGCATACATGCCGGCTGGAGATGCGTGCGTCACTCGGGTGGTTGTTACGAAACCTGAAAAACAAAGAGAGTATTAAAAAACTGTGAATATAAAAAAATATATAACAAAATTATGCAGCGTTATGTATAATGTTATTAGGCATAACGGACATGGAAACTTTAAACCTCAATTTATATTTATAGCTAGGTAGAATGGTATGGTAGGTATGTATATAGGTAAAATAATTAAAAGTTATGGTTGCTATAAGCGTTCAGAAAGAGACTATTGCGACATCTATTTATTTTACGTAGAACTAAGTGGATAATAATTTTTAGCGATAGTACAACGAAAAATGTATAGATGTCACTGTATATCTGCTTCAAGACATTTCTGTAAGGCTTAACATTAAAAGTCGTTGAGTGGTTTTTGTGTTTACTAATGTCTATTTTTTTTTAATATATGCAAATTGAAAAAGGTATATAACTGTATATTGAGAATCGTCAAATAAACCTTTTTTATTCTTACTTTCTAGTGGTTAAAGTGTTCTCTGTTATATCTTTTTATTAAGTACATTGTTTACAATTAGCTTCTCTCGTGATGACTACGTATTATAAACGGTTTTAATAAAATTGGATAAATGAGTGTTTTCGTTGCTTAAGCGTGTAGCCTACGCTACAGTATCTTTTCTTTTCTTTTTTTTCTAAGACAACTTCGCATTACAAATATACATCCTGTGTCGTGAGGGACTTTAAAAATATACATGTAACGGACACAAAGAACACCCAGACTCAGGACAACATTTTGTGGATCACACAAAGTGATGTCCCACGTGGGATTTGAACCCACGGCACTTGGCGCAGTAGCAAGCGGCGTAGTGACCGCTTAAACAACTAGGCCAACCGTGCAGTCAGTAAATATAGTATAGTTAGGCATAAAAAATGAGACCTCATTATAATGCGGAGTGAAAAATGCACCTTAGTGTAATTTCAAGAGTCGCCATTAATTTAACTGCATTTCTTCAGCTTTCTTATATATTTTTTATATTCTTTTCTATGATAGGTTTTTCTTTTATCTTTTATTAATTTCATTACTAGAGACTTCTAAAACGATGACACAAAAACATAAACACATCAGCATCTTGTAAACCTTTTAGATACCCTACCACTCTGCTATACAACGAATGTAGACTTCTCACCGTTCGTAAAATCTTTGTGCTCCAAACAGTATTACGAAAACACAGAACCCTACAATATAATCTGGAAAACCAGAACACACGCAGATTGTGTAGGGTTTGCCCGAGTGTCACGTTTAGAACCGCACTTGCAGGGCGCCATTTTATTGTTATGTCGGGACATCTTTACAACACCCTCAACAGGCACTGTGATATTTATGGTCTCTCGAGATATCAAATTAGAATCAGGGTAACTAACTGGTTACTCGAGCGGGACTATGAGGAAACGGAAATGCTGCTTAAACTTACAATCCTATAATTTTCACTCTCACACACACACACACAAACACACACACACACACACACACACACACACACACACACACACACACACATACACTCACACACAAACACACTCAAACATACATACATACACATACACCCAAACTTATGCACGCACGCAAATATATTCCAATGCACGCACATGCATGTACACTCGCACGTTAAAAGACGATAAATGTGTAGTTTAAAAAATAAGCGCACTTTAAGTGTACATTTTCTTTAGTTGAGAGAGGGACTGGTATCCACAACACAAGTTTAATCTTACTGTGGATGCCAGAGCCTGACTATTACAGTGTACATATTATATAGAAAATGTTGTTTGTATCAAAAAAAATCTGTACCTAATTTTACGTTAATAAATATTATTATTATTCTCTTTATTCCATTTGTATATACATATCAATTACATTTTTAAATATACATATAAAACAAATACATTTAAAAATATAAAAAATAGTAGACCACCGACTTCGGGTACAGGGACCAAGAAACCGGTGGTTAGGGCTCCAAAGACAGGAACCTCCTCACTATACGTGCCGTGTCAAGGAGGACTGCCTTCTGTATCAGACCCTTGATCCAGCCCCCTAACGTGAGCCTCTTAAGATGTTGGTCGAGGCTCTTGGCTATCAATCCGTGAGCAGATACGACTATCGGAACAATGATCGCCGAATCCACATTCCACATATCGACAATCTCGTGAGATAAATCCAAATATTTTATTATTATTATTATTATTATCTATGACTCATAGCTATTATTTTGACTTTTTTCTTTTAAGATCGTTTTAATGTTCAATTGTTCTATGTTTATATATGGTAGTATATTCTACATAGATAAATAATGTATATATATTTTTACGTCATTATGAAACCATATTATGTACTGTGATGTAGCAAATAACGTGAACAATAAGCAATTATATTATAGGATGATCATTGAAAAAACGTGGATTGAAAACTAAAACAATCATGAATGGGCCAGATCGACCGGAGTGATACCACGGCCTCACAGAAAACTGGTGTGAAATACACCGAGTGAGAGAGGATACCGGAGGCGCATACCCCAACCGCTCCCCCCATTCCCTATCCCCATCCCCTAAAGGTCGGCAACGCACTTGTGACACTTTTGGTGTTGCGGGTGTCCATGGGCAGCGGTAATCGCTTACCATCAGGTGATGCGTCTGCTCGTTTCCCCTTTATTCAATAAAAAAGAAAAAGTTATTATTAATTTGCAATCCTCTAATATTGCCAAAGTTATTAATATTATTGATTGTTTCAAGCCGTCTGTTCTTTATTATACCTCCTCTGGGGACAAAAATGTTTTTTTTTATTTTCAAAGACAACATACAACGTACAAGTATGAGGTATCAACATGTCAAGTTTCAAACCCCAACGGTTTAAACTCATTTAGTTTAAAACACTTGAATTAGTGAAACTTTATTAAAAAATCTGAAGTAAGTACTGACCTACGTCAAGACCTCGATCTAAGGCCCACTGTCCTATAGACGGGGCCCAGTTTGGTGGATGACGTTGAGAGTCACAGGAACCTCTTGTTACGTTGCCATCTAGACCGACCACACCATATTTCGTCTTCACCCCCGTTAGATAAGAAGTGGCGGTACAAGCTGAATCCGGGACTTGTGCATCGATGCAATATGTCTGAAAATATTGAAATATTATACAACTTACTATTGTGTTATGTATATACAGTACAATTTTCTTTATAATAGTAAAATATTTTTTAAAGTTTGGACAAGATTTAAAGGTGTAAGGTCACGCTGATTTCAGTACGAACAGGCGGGCTTCACCGGAGGGATATTACCATCGCACAGATCAACAACCTAAAATTACAAAATTCGTGCTGTCATGTTTCGTTGGTGAGTTGGGAGACCGGAGGCCCAGTGATTAATAAAATTGTATTTAACATTAGAACATACGGCTGCTAACATTAAACAATATTTCATGTGTCAACTGATTTAGATTCTAAGTAAAAGTATGCAAAATGGTAATTCATATGGGCCATAGTATGAAATGTCGTGAATTGATTGTGATGAAACATACGTATGTTTCATCACAATCAATTCACGACTTTAGGATATGTTGAAAATATCCCCCTTTAATCCCAATGCACTTATGCATTTGGGTGAATCAACTTTCAAAACATTTAAAAAACGTGTCTAGCAGGTCGAAAAATAACCGATGAAATTCTTCGACAGCCTCGTCTGCAGTGCTAAATTTTCGCCGACGAAGTATGTTCTTTACCGTGGGGATTAAAAAAAACACACAAAGCTCAATCTGGGCTATACGGAAGATAGGGTAACATTTGTACCCCCGAAGTTGTCAAGTAGTCTATAGTTCTAGTAGTAGTATGCGCGAGGAGCGCTATCTTGGTGAAAAAAAATGCCACGGATGCCGTTCCTTGGGCGCTCGCTATCCAACTTTCCAAAACCTTGAGGCATACAAACTTCGCTATACCATTAACTAGTAACTGTTCTACGGTCTTCTAGCAGAATCACTGCTACAGTCTTAGGTGCCCAGTGATTTTCACAAAGAAGCTCTGTGTTGAAATTAACCACCAATCCAAAATAGTTTCATGAATGATGAGATTGTATTTATTCTGTAGCTATCAGTTTTCGGAACAACCTAGGTATTTCGTATACACACAGTTCAATTATATTTATTTGTATAAAGAATAAAGATTTTTTTGTTAAAATTACTAATGTTACTTTCGTTTTCTTTCAAATCCCAAATTTTACACAGCTCTCTAAAGGACTTGATTGTTATAAGGAAAAAGTATAAATACATATTATAGTTCAGTTTCAAGATAAATTATCTATACTAATATTATAAAGAAGTAAAGTTTGTGTGTTTGTTAAATTGTAGGGGGTAATCTCGGGATCTACTAAACCGATTTTAAAAATTCTTTCAGTGTTGGATAGTCCATTTATCGAGGAAGGCTATAGGCTATATATCATCACGGTAATACTAATAGGAGCGGAGCACCAATGAAGAATGTTTCAAAAACGGGGAAAATTTTCACGCTACGGGCAATTGAAGACGCAAACGAGGTTGCGTGGGTCAGCTAGTATTAAATAATTAGACTATTTCCTAGACCTTGAGTGAGAATGCTAATTTACTATTTGCCGTGAAGATAATATACGACATTTCCTTCCTTTCATTGTCATAGAAATTTGCATGTCGTTGATTTACAAGCTTGTTTAGGTAAAATACTACTGTTTGGTTCACTGTCATCATTACCATGATGTTCAACCCATAGGAACAGTATGGGTAGCCTAAAGTTTGATAAAGATAGAGAAATACGTTTTTGCATCATTTGTAATTGATGTTGTGCTGTTGTTTTTAATACCGTAATACTTAGTGTTTCCCTTTTTTTATGATGGTAAGCGATTACCACCGCCCATGGACACCCGCAACACCAGAGGCGTCACAAGTGCGTTGCCGGCCTTTGTAGGAATGGGAAGAGGGATGGGGGAAGGGTAGGGTGTGAGCCTCCGGTGCCCTCACTCACTCGGTGAAACACAGCGCAGGCGCTATTTCACACCGGTTTTTTGTGAGGCCGTGGTATCACTCCGGTCGGTCACTTCTTTCTCTGTTCCAATCGAGGAACAGAGAAAGAAGTTATGAACGTAAGCACTCTGCAGCTTATTAATCTTTAAATCAATATGAACGTAAAATACTAGGCTAACGTTCCTTTAACAACGTATTTTTGGCCATAATTGGTTTAAGTGCTACCTATCCGATGTAAAATAAAATTGCTTGCAATTAGATAAGGTAGTGTTGTTGCCGTAGTTATATCATGTCGTTCTCATGACCAACAAAGCATAATAATATATATTAACATTATTATTCGTATATAATGTCTTTAGAACTGCGTCATTTGTGAAACGATTTGGGAATACAATAATTAAGTTAAGAAAAGAGCGTACTCCTTCCTAAAAGGCCGGCAACGCACTTGTAACGCCTCTGGTGTTGCGGGTGTCCATGGGCAGCGGTAATCGCTTACCATCAGGCGATACGTCTGCTCGTTTGCCACCTATATAAAAAAAATCTCTGCATTCTGCATCTGATTTCATTGAAATTAATTATGGAGTTCCTAAATGCTTGAGAAAGAACATAAACTATTCTTTATCGTGTTAACCGACATACAAACGTGCGGAGCCGCGAGCAAAGACTAGTGAAGAATAAAGTTAGTTATGTTTCATCATCGTGTAAGCACAAGTCTTTGATGCTTTTGAACAATTTATTATTTATAACTAATCAAAGAAACTCATCAGTTTTCAAACTTAGAATTGATAAGTTTTTTTTATTATTTGAACACACGTATCTTAAAAACTATTGGTTGAAATTCAATTTCTTTTTATTTAAATTGATTTAGCTGATTTGATTTAGATAAGCTGCAGATTTCTTACGTGTATAACTACACAATATATGCACTAGAAATTATATATTATTATTATTATATATATCCCGTGAAGAACACTCAGACGCATAACAACAATTTAGGAATCACATAAATTGTTGTTTCATTGTGTGATAAATTTAAACAAAACGTCACAAAGTGTAGCGATGGATAATCGGTAATGGTTAACAATCTTTATAACCATTCAAATCCGTCAATATCAACACTGTCCACTGTCGAATATAGTCAAATGCAACAAGACAAAACTTAAAAAGTATAAAACGACTATAAAGAACCAGAACCTTTTGATATTTAAAATTTTTGGCCTACGTCATCCGGATCAGTATTACGAATCTATTGACACCACATTCATTAAAATCGGTTCAGTAGTTTAGATGCTACGATAGAACATACATACATAGACAGAAAGACGAGTATTACCCTTTCTTTTGGCCTCGCTATAGTATTGTCACTAACAGGAAGCTACTGTAATTATTGTTCTCTAGCGATATAAAGATGACTTCACATCGACAAATACTTTCCTGGACCATATTTTACTAATTACCTCATTAACATATGAAAATAATACTCTACATACCAATAATTGAAAATTATTATTATTGTAAAGGCACCTTCACACATAACCGATATAATATCAAACGATGAATGCGCACACGTTTATCATAAGTCACGTTCAAGGCGAGACGTACGCACAGACGCCGAGGTCGTTCTCTGTCACGTAATATTCTATAGTTCTATTACATTATTGCAGTAGGTTCACTGACGTGTAGAGAGGCTATTACCTACTACAATATCCACCAATTATTTTGTGGATATGTCTAAACTTTACGCTAGCATTGACGTATTTCAATCTAATAGCAACACACACTATAGGAGTATAATCCGATACGTTTTGTTACTGATTTGTAAAGTGAGAGAAATTTTTCATTTATTTTTCTAATTCTATGCTTCAGTACAAAAGGATTGGCTCGACTAAAAGGGATATGATGGCCTTTATCAATGACCCATAACGTCCCACTACTGGGCTCCGGTCTCCTCTCAGGAGAGAGTTAAGACCACACCTCCCCACGCTGGCCAAGTGCAGGATGGGGACTGGCAACACAACGTTGTCGCTACGTAATCTTTACCGTTGGATATTTTTAAGCGCCCAAAGGCCTCCAACTAAGCTTCAAGACAGTTATTCTATGATAACAACCGGGACCGACTGCTTAACGTGACCTCCGAATCACGGAAACGGTCACCCATCCAGTTACTGTCCACGCCGTTGTTGCTTACCCTTGGTAATTGTTTCTAATCACTGAGTGCAACTGGGCTATTAATTTGTTTTTAAATATCTGTTTTATTATCGTAGTGTATCGTATCGTTAGTACCTAAGCATTTTTTGTCATAGTGGCAACAAAAGTAGGTACATAAACTATATAAAATATCTGTCCTGCTATCACGGTTCATGAGACAGCCGGGTAAGTGAACATGAAGACAGTTGAGGCTTAGTAATGGGGTTTTAATCCATTGGGTGTGTAACCCTAAAAACGATTTATTGCGTTTTCTACAAGAAAACAATGACACAGAAGAGTTACGGATCCAAAAGAACAATTACTCATCTAAATAACTGTTATATTTATTTATAATGTAGGTATAAAATCCAGTAATTTAATGTATAAACAGAACCAATGAATTACATCAAATAGAAATACAATATAGCATTTTTTTGCGGTTGGCTTTTATAAACACAATTATTTTCACTTAATTGCGTAACGTAATACTTTACACTTTAAATACGAAGTTAATCTTTGAATTTCTAGTTACAAATAAGGTGTCTCAACTCAAAATAGGGGCTTATTGAATTATAATGAACTTAAATCAAACAAATTTCGTTCATATAAAAAAAATCTTAAATACTCACGTCTTTATATTATCTATAAAAGATGAACGGTGTGTATAAAACGCACACATTTTAATAACTGTCGTTGTAGACCTACTTTATATGCATTTTTTTATTTTATTTATTATTATATATGGGGCAAACGAGCAGACGTTTCGCTTGATGGTAAGCGATTACCGCTGCCCATGGACAACCGCAACACCAGAGGCGTTACAAGTGCATTGCCGCCCTTTTAAGAAGGAGTACACTCTTTTCTTGAAGGTTTGAAGGTCGTATTGGTCCGGAATATCGCTCATTCCACTGTTTTGTTGTGCGCGGCAAATAATTTCGGGAAAATCGCACAGTTGTACACTCCCAACCATCTAGATTCTAGATGATGGGGATGAAATTTCTATCGCGCAAGACGATGACGGAAAGAGCATATATATAAGCGGTCTTATAGAAAACATGAGTGGAACCCATGAGTAGTGGTGGCCACCATCCTCATTGCAAAAGTGGGAGATACAGACTTAATAGGGACCTGATCCCGTCCATAGGACAAATGCATTTGGAAACAAACGTATTTACTCGTATTATATAAACAAACGGTTTTGTATGCTTATAGCACTATATTCAACGTGGGGGGAGAAAGGTCGTGTGTGGGACTCCCGAAGGACTGATAAACCTCTTTAAAAGTCTTCCTTGCCGTAGCTCACGTCTGAAGGAACATCTCAAGAAGATCAGACTCACACCTGTGGCAGGACTCTATCGTACTTCAGCCTGTTTGCTTACTGACTGGCTTTGTTTTAAATATATTTTGTAAGGGACATGATAAATCTCGTTTTAATACAATAAATTTATAGTAAGTTAAAATTACCTATCTAGATTTTTTTGTTATGAGTAAAGAATGCCTACCATTTTCGTACAATAATTGTATAATACCATAATAGGTATAGGTATAGAGCAGAGAGTCTCTTAAGTTATTTTAAATATTTTATCAGTAATAGGTTGTCTTACAGAAGCTTCTTGTTGATATAATTACTCTCAGCTATGCGCAGGTTTGCATTTTGAGGAAAATAAAACACTATCTTTAATGCTAACCACAGAAAATACCTTTTCCTCTGTGCCTTTTTCTTAAACTAGGTTAAGGTCGGCTTAAGGTCTACATTGGATATCGAATCGGTATCAAAGTTCTGTATAAAAGTAGATGTTTATATGACAACGGGCAACTTTCTGCCTCGCACAACAAAACTGTGAAATGAACTGTCGCCTGCAGTGTTGCCGGACCAATACAAACTTTAATCGTTCAAAAAATGAACATACGTTTGCTCCCTTTTCCCATAAAACACGATCGATTAGTTAACTTGCCCTCTGAGGTACGGCGCACCCATGAGCAGACGTGGCTATTGTTGCATATCTTTGCATTTTTTTTTTATTTATTAATTCAAAATCATATAAAAATTCTACATGCTCAAGTATGCCAAACTGTAAGTCAGTTTGTCGCCAGAAGTTCTCGTTTAAATTTACATATAATAAAGTGTATTCAGATATAAAATTGGTTTTATTTAAATAAACCGTGTCAAGAACATTAGTTTGCTATTATGTATTTGTTAACCTACTCGGTTAATTTGTTCGGAAATTCCATCGGATACCGCCGACTGGTGGCTATGTCGGACTCGAACCGTCTAAAAACCGCACACCGTCTTGGTTACTAGAAGCCGGGGAATCAGGTGCACCCTCGAAAGAAGCAACAAATAAGGAAAAAAATCCCTAGAACACTGACGTACCTCGGGTACTCGGTTACCCTTAATCACAGAAAACATTCGACAAAAATTTAATCGTTCGATAGCATTAGTGTTAAAAAAGAGCAAGAGAAATCGAGTTTAATCGATACTCCTCGGTCGCAAAAACGTTCATGAAATGGTAAATTTAAACAAAATCTAACTTCACTTTTAATACTATTTCAAACAAACGATTAAATGATCTATGATGTGAGCACTAGGAGTTAATTTAAGTTGTAGAATCTTAGCAATGAACCGTGAATAAAGACCGTTGCAAAAGAAAACATAAGAAAAAAGAATTGCGTGATATAGCTACCTAATACCTACTGCCTTTTTGCGATGATGTCGCTTCTACATTTACCTAATATTATCGAATCAGTGTCAATCTCAGTAAATACAACTACCGTTCATTTTACAAATAATTAATCTTAATTGACCACAATTTATTAACTGACAAGTATGACCAAGAAAAAATTTTTTTTTTCTTTTACATGTCAAACTATTTTAAGCTTTTGATACATTTTTTGTCGGTAACGAGTGATAAGTAAAAAAAATATTTTTGGAATGAAGTTCCCATTATTGTTTAGACAGAGCACGGAATAAAAGCACTTAAAAGAAGTAGTTTTCTCCTATTTATGTAACATTTTGCATTGATACCCAATCGTAGAAACAATTCCTGATATAAGCACGTTTAACCAAATAAACAACGAAATAAACAAACTTTAGATTTTTTATTTTATAGAACTATAGTTGTGTACATGAAATTGAATACCGTCTCGTCATTATATTAAATGTAGTGATAAAATATATATATTTATAAGGTACTCAAACATGTATTTGTCTTTTTTCTGAGTACAAAAGTGTCATATCTTTACGAATTTAAGTAATTATGATTGAATTTAGTAATGTACGAGAGTCTGAATATAGTATTTGTAGGTACAGTGCACTAGATGGCATTTTTAAATTAATTTTATTTTGTTTTCTAGAAAAGATTGTTTCAAGTAACTAATTATTTTATTCGTTATTTATCGTGGAATTAAGTTTTTTTTTATAATTAGTGTTGTTTTCAAAATAAATGATTATGATTCCACGTAGAATGTGAAATAGAGGACAGGTATTATTAAATATCTAATAAAACCTTCCCATAGATAATAGGGTAGGTTTTAATAGGTTTATTTTCTTGTATTTGCAATAATCACAAGTTATTTTACCACGTCAGTCAAACTTAAATTTCAAAACAAACACTTGCATCACTTTCTTTCGGGGTTCTTCGTTTAAAGTATATGTATATTTTTTCTAAAAGCGACTCTGATCTCGTTTTAGTAGAGAGAAGGGAGGCAAATATTCAAAGAGGTCACTGTACTTGCAACTCGAGAGTCACAAGAAAACGCGGTCACCTTTCGTAGAGTGGCAAGAAAATGGGCATCCAGTAACTACCCTCACTCGTCATAAAGAACGGAAGCATTGCTTTGACCGTGTTTTCGTTCGTGAGTTGAAGGCAGGAAGAACAGGAGGAAAACAGGTTTCCAACACAAAGTGAAGATCTGCCAACTAGGCGAAGTGATCATGCCTGGCTGTTGGGAAGTTACATACGAGTAACATAATCGGCGCGAGAATGACCTATATCGCGATACAGGATAAGTAATCACTTCGTAGTTCAGTATATCTTCGGTAGATGGCAATATATTACGTTTTGTAGCGCTGTCTGAGGGACCCCGACAACATTGACTAAATTAATTAGACTCTAAACACTAATTACATTTCTAAATTTAAATGGAATATATAAAAGTGCGTGTAAGTTATTTTTTTTTATTTAAAACTGCATTTATCGCTGGATGTGTTAAATGAATTGCCAAAAACTTTGTGAAGCATACGTCAATATTTGAATAAATCGTCTATATCTGTATTCATGGCCTAGTATGTCTTTGCAGTTGCTAATTATGAGATAACATGCTTAACGTAATAGTTCCGTGTCAGATCAAGTACGCTTTATACATAATGATTCAAATATATTTTTCTGGGTCTTATTCATGTGTGAAATTAATCTGCTATGGGCGTGTCCGCGGTGAGAAGCTGTTCTTCTATCAACGTAGTGGGAGCTCCGTTAGGATGTCCTTCGTTGATTGAGGAAGGGTTTTCTTAACTTAACTTTTGGACTATCTTCGGTTTTACCCGCTGTGTTATTGTGCATGGCTAGTCAATAACAATATTAAAAAAAATATTGGTTATATCTTGTTTGTATCATATTGAAAATAGTTACATGATTCCAATTATTAAATATGATGACTATTATAATCATAAATATTCACTACACTACATTTTTATAAATTTTAAGTTTCATGCAACTTATATATTAAAATTATTAAAACCACAATTCATTTTTCCTTTAAAAAACTGGTCTTAGTGACAGAAAAACCTGTGTCGCGTTTTATACTAACATCTTTAGTAACTGCATTTATCTGTGATTTAAGTAGTTTTGAAGAGTTTTTAGTTGATAATATTACATTTTACCTTAATTGTAACATGCCGTTACATGGACAAAAGAACTAGTGTCAATACAGCGAAAGTTTTATAAGAAATAGTGTTGAACATCTAATATATAATACCATCTAGTTTTCAAAATTAATTTGTTGTTAAAATGACACGTTTAGAAAACGTAGAAATTTGTTTTGTTATTGCAATTTGACAACTTTTTGAAAAGAATTAAAACTCCATTACTAAAATTCTGAAAATATGATAACTAGATAAAAATAGTTATTCTTTTTATAAACGTTATAAATATTATAACCATCTATAATTAAATATAGCTGAAGAGTTCATTCCATAAACCTATCATCCTAAGCCCATTAAATTTTATGGATCAACTAACACTGAAACGAATAGGAGCACACTTGAACAATGGCTTCTCATTTCGACTTTACTCAGCTTGAAATTCCAGAGTTCAGAGGGTTAAAAAACACCAGATTTTAATGCGAGTTAACGAATGATACATTAAGCACTCTAAATTCATCTTCGTAACCCATTTTACAAGGCCAATAAGTCGTACCTAAAAATCAATTGCCTTCAATTACTAGTTCCTTAGTATATCAGGCCGAAGCCAATACAGATCATTGTTCGAACGATGATGGCTCGTTCCCACTTCCACTGACCATGAGAATTCAGAGTGTGATCAGAGGTTACGTTGGACAAAACGATAAGGTATTTTTTATGCAAACTTTAACAATGCAATCGAAATCATTTCCTTCCTTGTTGCGTGGTAAGTTACGTTTTCTGGCAAAACCTTCAATTATTATTTTTACTTGTTACTAGTAAAATGTACAAGATTTGTACAAGTTTAAATTATATTATTACCTAGAATACGAGTGAAGGGGCTTATGCCTAGCAGTAGAATGTAATAGGCTGATGATGATAATAATTATTACCATAAATGAGTAATTCAATTGATCTATAGGGATCAATTTTCTGCAGCAACAATAAAATGCTGACTTAATTTTACCAAGATTTATGTGAGATTTGCGATTGTTAAATTCAGTAAAGTATTTTTTTTTTATTGAATACGGGCACACGAGCAGGCGAATCACCTGATGGTAAGTGGTTAACATCAGGCAATACGTGTAAATGTTAACTTCATTAATTAATTGTATTTTTATTAACTAAGCAATCTATACACATTAATAAAATTGAAGCATCTATTTATAATTTTAATTCACCAACAAATATTATTTTGTCCGTCTGTATATAGCCGATTTTGAGGGCAGTTTCACTAGCTTATGATATAAAGAGTAACTTAAGCTACTTTTTAGACTAATTTTACCCCGCGACGTACCCGCGATTGTTATTGTAAAGGTACAACCATAAAACACGTTGGTAGCACTTAGGGAATTAGCTAGTAAGTAATTTAAATAAAACATTTACAATTAATACATAAATTACACGAAAAGTGGTTCAATCTTGCAAGGTAATCCAGTACTTTTATGTACATTTGTTACACCTTAAATCCCAATATCAGTATATGGTATTGACAACTAAAATCAACATTCTGTCACAAACCGTCTAAAATTAATCTATAAAATAGATTTAGTCACCCTTTTGGCTAAGATATAATAACATATTATCCTTAGTTTTGATTAGGTATGCTTAATATTGCGATTGCGATCAAATTACACAGATTGATTATGATTGTTAAGGACAGATTGTTTTTTGTTTCTTCGAACGTCTCTATTTCATCTCATCCACATTATTTATATTTTTTATCACCAATTTCATCACGGCGAAGACTTGAATACTCGAATACTTAAGATTTAAAGACTTTAAATACTTGACATTGGCTGAAACAGCTGATTCGGCTGGTTGTTATCTCATCAAAAGAAAAAGAAGAATTATTAAAGACATTAGAAATAGCTTGTTCAGCTAAAGGATACTTCAGCTAAGTAATAGAAAAAAAACTATTTTAATACTACTAACACGATAAACATGAGCGTGTAATAGTTTTCTGTAAACATAGCGTACAAACAATCGACACTCAGATGTTGCCAATTCAATGCACTATAAAGGCGTATCGGATCAAATTTGTGTTACGTTAATATATGGAGAGACGAATTGATTCACAAACGGTTTCTCTATCAACTGTGGTGCCAGTATAGGTGATGATGATGAATTTGTTCATTTTTAGGGTTTCATACCCAAAGGGTAAAACAGGACCCTTTTAATAAAATAAATATTTAAAGGGGCTCTTATACAGCGAACGTGGTTTTTTACCTTTTTTATAGATAATGGTACGGAATCCTTCGTGCGCAAGCGGTTGGCGCACCCGCACTTGGCGGGTTTTATTTCTTTATCTAAGTGTAGTTTATTTGTAATATGTACATTATTTAGAAATCGATACCAGTAAATATGCTTATCGTATGATTATTAAAACACATGCTCTGCCTATATTTAAATTAGACACGATCGATACGTTAAATTATACATAAAAAAGTACTTAAGTCTATCAGTCAATCTAGCTTTTATAGTACAAGCTTTGCTTATTTTGAGGCTAGATGGCGGTGTTTGTTTAATGTCCGAAATATTTATTGTTATTTATTTATTGTTATTCTATGATTGTACCGTCAACATACAATATAATAATCAACTTTATTGACACTTACCCTAGCAAGACCGCTGACAGGGAAATTCTCAAATTCCAAAATAGAATCTTCTCCTAATTCCCTTTCTAGTTGACCAGCAAATGTTCTTGCAGCCATCACCGTTGCCAAAGACATGCCGTCGCCTATGAATAGGATTCCATTCTTCGCTTTATTAATGTTTGGAGTCTCTTTTAATTTGTCTCTTAGGGTATTAATTGCCGATTTTTTCCAATATGATCCATGTTTTTCTTCTGCTGGAATGTAAGCTGGTGCCATAACTGTGTCCAGAATTTTCTTCGGCTTCGGTCTCGGCTCCACATTCTCTGAAGAATACAAAATATTTATAAGTGTTTTTGGAACGAAGTTCCTTATGGCGCGTTGTGTAAGGGGGCTAGACGGAAAAATTGTCACGACACAATTTGTTGACACGACACAATTTGTTGTCACGACACAATTTGTTGTCACGACACGACGACGACACACACAGATATTTTCGTTTCGTCTTTCTATTTCGAACTTCGTTCCATCCGGGTGTCCCTTGACACCTCTCAAGTTTTTTGAATATAATCAGTAAACAATTGATAAACACTTTGCCTAACGTTGGTCAGTCACAATTTTTAATCAGAGTCCACTTTCCGAAAACGTTTCAAATTTCATCTCGGATAAACATCTACGTGGTTTCAAAATCTTAAAATTTCCATAACCACGACTAATTCAACGACTAACACGAATAAAAAAAATTCAGTAAAAGTTTTTTTATACAATTACTCATCACATTTTTTTGCATTTGTAATGACAAACCATAATAATGATTTGCCAAAATATTAGTTTTTGTTCGAAAGTAATACAAACAGAGGATAATGACGATTGTCAAAACACAACAGCTTTTTTTGCATTTTTTATTGAATAGGGGGCAAACGAGCATACGCAAACCCCGTCACACGCACGCTCGAGTACGCTCATTTCTTAAAGGTCTGAAGGTCGTATTGGTCCGGGAATACTGCGGGCGACAGTTAATTCTACAGTTTTTTTGTGCGAGGCAGAAAGTTGTCACCAAAAAACCACACAGTTGTCGACTGCCAACCATCTAAGTGGTGGGGTGAAACTACTGTCACGTAGAAGGATGACAAAAACATTGTTTATTATGATATACAGTTTGTCCCTAATAATATCAAAAGCCAAATTATAAGGGCACATCTAATAATGCGTATTTTAACAAACGCTCGAAAAACATAACCCTCCTTCTAACGCAGTCGGTTAAAAAAGTACCTTTATACGTATCACTTGTGAGTGTTTTAATAGCCGTTAGCATAATAGCAAATAGCATATTTATAATAACAAAAAGTCTTGGTCGACTTCTTGAAACAATTTATAAACACACGAATGACAAATAAAATATCAATTAAAAGAAAGTCGTTACATTTTTTATCTATGGAACATGTTTTAAACTCCAAAGAAAGATGTTTTATCACAATGAAATTACTTTTTACGTGACTTCGAGTTAAATTACAATCGTGACCACAGATAACTACAAAATTATAATCATTATGTTTAAAGATCCTGTACATAGTATTGATAGTAATATTATTTCATTTAAGAAACATTGAGTAAGAACAGAGTTTTATATGGAGATTTTTGAAGGGTCTGTTTTTATCGACCAAAAGGTCGGAATGTGATGGAGACTCCAATACAAATTATCTATACAAGTAAACATAATTGAAATGTCTGTTTATGATTTCATATATACAGATTTTCACTAAATACGTATGAAAGTGTTTATGGTACATACAGTAAATAAAAATCAAAATTTTTGTTTATCTATCTGTTCGTTCCGGCTAATCTCTGGAACTGGTGAACCGTTTTTGACGAAAATTTCACTAGCAAATAGCTGATGATATCAGGATTAACTACTTTTATTTTAAACTAGCTACGCCTTGCGGTATTGCCCGCCCGATACTGTTGCCTAGTAATTTGAAAAGTGTATTGACCTGCTGTACTTAAGTCTAAGTGCAATTCATGAATTAAGACGAAACAGAATCTGAGATAAAGAGGTTTTAAGTAGAACCTAAACAAACAGACTTACAATATAAAATGAAGCAACAAAAATATTGCAATATTGTAGTATGCTTGAAGCGTAATTATTATCAGTTAGAGGGACCGATATAAGAACATTAAATACAAGAAAAAGTTAGGAAAAGATAATCGTGAGCATTGCACGAGCTTTGATCATATAGGAATAGAAGCCTCTGACTGCCAGCCAGAGGTCAGAATCTCTAACCACTAGACCATACAGTACAGTTCATTAAAGAACAAAATTATAAGAATGCCAATATTTTTATAGACATAGTTCGGATAGATAGCAATCTAAGACATCATATTATGCCATTATTCTAGGTCAGGTTTCAGTGTCTATTGCGAATAGCGGTTAATAGAAAGAAGATGAAATAATAAGCAATTGTGAGAAGCCAATTGTATATGATTTGAATACAATGGAAAATAGACTGAAGCCAGTGAATTATGTTATTTAGATATACAGATCTTTCAAGTCTTTATGTTTATATGTTCTGAATTTAGTGATTTGTGGTTACAGATTTTGAATAATACAAAGGCTAATTTGAAGAATAAGTATGCGGCATTAACCTTAATTTTATATCCTATTAAATCCCATATTGGTTAGTCTTAGGTTTTGCTAGTTAATGTTTACCAACACGAGTTGGTAAATGTAGGAATTTATAAAGAAGGAATGATTACTCGTACTTTTCCCATTAGAACTAACGCCAGGTGCGTAAATTGGTTTTCATAATCGTAAATTTAAATCTATTTGTATGGTCTTTGTAGATTAAATATCTGGATATAAACTTTGCATGTAGGCTATTATAGATGTTCAGTCAGAATTTATAACTTTTTTAAATTTGATTTGTGAACGTTTCAGAAACTCAAAAGTGGGGGTCACCATGCTGCATTCTGCACTTTTGCAATGAGGATAGTGTCGACTACTCTTGCATACTATTCATGCTATTCATCAGTCTGAGTAGAGTAATTTTGGCAACTATATTCTAAAAAGAGTTCTACAGATTTCTTGATTTATTACGTAGAAATGCTACATCATGTATTTTTGAAACAATATTGGTAGTACTATTGATACAAGTGTAATTTAACAAAACAATATTTTAACTAACATTATTTACATATATTTATTTACGTATATTTTACATATTATTTAGGTAGGAAACAGATGTCCATAGCCAATTGTTTAATACACATTATTCACTATTCGCAAAATTCTTCATTAACATGTATTGTGTCGATATATTGATTAAACATTCATAACAATTACTAATTTTAAAACTTTCAGTCGTAGTAAAAGGGTATACGTAAGGTTTTATATGACTGATAACAGTTGACTGGTCTAGTCAAACAAGTAATATTACAAAGAGTGACCTATTAATTGCCTAGTGACAGTTTTAATTGGCTATAGTCTTTAAAATAAGAGTATTTAGATATTATAGAATAGCATACTGTTCCGTATGTTTTGGTGAGAAAGGCAATTTTTTTATAGAATTAAGGGCAAACGAGCAAACGTATCACTTGGTGGTAAGCTATTAACTCCGCCCATGAACGCCTGCAAGTGCGTTGCTAATCTTTGGGGGATGGGGAGGAGGAGGGGTTGGGGTATGCGCCTCCGGTAGTATAGTCCACCGGTGTGGGTGGCGGCTCTGACTGCCCAGAATAGGGCGCGCCTCTGGCACCCTCAGATAGTGGTGGCGGTCAGACCATATGCGGTTACAGCACACTGTCGACGGAGGCGTCGTACGCCTTGCACAGGACCCTTTCCTTCCGGCTGACGCAGGGCACAGTTGCTTCGGGAAGTACCTGCATTCGGACGCCAGGAGGGAACTGAGTCCCATCTGCCACCACTATGACTACAGTAAGGGCTCGGCCCAGCACAAGCTGGCTATTTGCCCCATATAGGCAACGAGCCATTACCGCCGAACTGGGCTATGAGCGCCGAAATGAATGTTTAATGTTTGTTAATTTTCATAACACATATTCTGAAGGAGGATAACTGTACTTTTACCCTGAGTAGTTTTTTTTGTAGTCGACTCTCACGACACCCAGAAATGTGTGTATCTCATCGTCACGTCATCTATCGTACGCCGTGTTCTTAATCAGCCGAGGCGCTCAAAGCCCAGTTGCACTCGGTGATTAAAAACAATGTCAGTCAGTACCTGGATGGGTGACTGCTGGTGGCATGTTACCATGAGCGTCTCCGTGATTCGAAGGTCACGTTAAGCAGTCGGTCCTGGCTGTTATCATAGTATAACGTTCGTGCAGATTAGTTAGAGGCCTTTGGGTGGCTTAAAAACATCCAACGGCAAGATTATGTAGCTACAACGTTGTCTTGCCAGTTCCCATACCGCACTAGGCCAGCGTGGGGACGTATAGCCTTAATCTTCTCCTGAGAGGAGACCCGAGGCCAGCAGTGGGACGTTATTGGTTGTTGATGATTCTTAATTTATGTGAATAGGAACAAATTTTGTATAAACTAATAGTACTCCACTGTTCCTTAAAACTGCGTTTTTTTTTCTGATAAAAGATGTAGGTTCTATTACTCTGCGTTTCACAAACAAATCTAAGTAAAAAATCAACAAATGAACTTAATCTGTTGCTCCGTCGCTGCGTGAAGGAAGGACAAACCAAGTAACAACAAAACACACTTTCGCAATTATAACAAAAAAATCGGCCAAGTGCGAGTCTATTCATGCGCAGTATTGGGTTCCGTTGTTTATCTCTACCCTACCCTACTTTTAAGTTGAGTATTACCGAGGGTAAGCAACGACGGCGTGGTCAGTACCTAGATGGGTGACCACTGGTGGCATGTTACCATGAGCGTCTTCGTGATTTGGAAGTCACGTTAAGCAGTCGGTGCCGGTCGTTATCATAGGATAACAGTCAGTAACTAGTTTCATCAATGAGAGTTGAGATATGAATTCATTGTCAAAAGATTTCGTAAATTAATTCAACGTTCAACATGGGGAATCTATTTAATAAAATAGGTGTACACTACATTTTAAATGTTTAAGTATATTAATGTAGTTTTAGATTTATTAGACTGCTTATTAATGCTATTGTAATTGAGGTAAATACGTTTAGAATAATTACAAAAGCCCGGGTAATACAACTCCAACAGATACGAGTAAATACATAGCCTGAAATTTCCCACACCACAGTTCAACACATTTTATTTTCCGTGTGAATTTAGAACTATATTATAAAACATTTTTTATGGAATAACGTGGCAAACGAGCAGCCGCATCGCCTGATGGTAAGCGATCACCGCCGTCCATGGATACCCGCAACACCAGAGGCATCACAAGTGCATTGCCGGCCTTTAGGGGATGGCGAGGGGGATGGAGGAAGGAGTTGGAGTATGGGCCTCCGGTATCCTCACTCACTCGGTGAAACACAGCGCTATTTCAAACCGGTTTTTTGTGAGGCCGTGTTATCACTCCGGTCGAGCCGGCCCATTCATGTCGAAGCGTGACTCTCCCACGGTAAACATACATTAGAACATTTAATGCAGAGATACAAGTAGGAAGAACGATTAAATTTAAAAGTTCTTTCTTCAAAACTGAAGTTACTGATTTCATAAGCAATGTTAACATAATAACTACAGGTGTATCTATCTTCATAATATAAGAGTACCTTGATGACGTTAGATCGATTTATCGCTCCAGAAAACCTACATACTGCTAATAAATAAATAAATAAATAAAATAGCCTTTATTGCTGTTCTTTTTGTTTATTAACATATACAAACATGCTTAATTCCTAAAAAAAATTAACTTGGTTTGAGTTTATATTCTCGGCAACCGGTTTATGTGAAACAGCTTGTCTGTCGACAAAGGCCTCTAAAGATTTCCATGTAATCCTGTCTCTTGCTAGGCGGGTCCACTTCGGACCAACCATATTTTTGATATTATCTTCCCATCTTTTGCTTTGCCTGCCTCTAAACAACAAACTACTACTGCATCCTAAACTTCATTAAAATCGTTGGAGCCGTTTACGAGAGTCAGAATATATAAATAGAAGAATACGATACAATACAATGGGTTCGTTATTGAATCACGTCAAAATAGCTGTACAGATTTAAATGTAATTTAGCACAGAGGTAGATTAAATGTTAACATTACCTATGGACATAAACGCAGATTAAAAAATTCTGACTGTATCGGACTTTAGGTGGTTGTAGTATTAAGCATATAGGTTTTATATTATTCAAAGAACCTCTTCAGTTTATAACTTAAAGTATAAATTATATTTAAAGAAATGCTGTGTATCTATTGCAATCCATAACAATCTTCATACAATTAAAGTATAATAATTATTTATATATTAATTGTAATAAATAACAATTAATAATAATAAATTGTTTTAACAAACAGCAGTCAGTTGAAGTTAATGAGAAAAATGTGATGACGTGACTCGCGACACACACGATTTGCTCGTGTCAGCCTTTCGTTGATGTATATTTGTATCCACCAGTGTACTACTACTGAAGGATATATAACTTTTCTCCGTTCTTGGAGTTTTTGTAAACATTTCACTGCCTTTATGTACATAAAACAGATAGAACCCGTTCTGAGTAAGATCAGACTTGATCATCCTCATCTTCCTAGCCTTTATTACTCCCAACATTAATTGGGGTCTGCTACTAGTTCGACCGGTTTTACATGAATATCAGTTCTTCCACTGAGTTACTGGCATTGGAGCTCCACAACCCTTAGGATCAATTAAATTCAAAGCTTGAACTAGCTATCAATATATTTAAGAGCACTGTATTCCCAACAATGAAAATCGGGACCGATGGCTTAACGTGCTCTCCGAGGCATGGGCGGAAAATACAGCCAGCTTTCTACTCCGGGCTGCATTAAGAATTTCTTGTAAGAGAAACCCAATATCAGTCTGACGCGGAAATCGAACCCGAGATCTCTTGCTCGGCAGTCACTTACGTTAATGGCCAGACAAACGAGGTAATTATTTCATTAAAATAACTTTAATTATCAAAAATGTGATTTATTTTGTTACGTAATATTTCATTACATTAAATGTAAAATTTAATTAATGATATTAAATAAAGTTGATTGATAAAATCTTAAAAGCGATTGTTTCACAAAAAATATAACGCAATGTTTTTGATTGCATTATAATCTTGCTTGTTGTTAAATCTTTTGCACAAAAACTAGATATTAATTATTAATCACCTAAATATCAGTTTTAGTCTTACAGTGAAAGAGTCATGAGCGATTTCAGTAGACATTATTATTATTAATCGCTGCCAATAGCCAATAATTAGTACATTGACTGCGTGCTACCGCCCCTTTGATAATCTTTAGAAGGGATTACATCCATTATCTATGGCAGTTCAACTTCTTTAATAGCTTTACATATTTATAGGTTTATTAATTGTAGAAGAGTCAAAGCGGTATTTCAACACCGATATATCGGCTGCAGAATTTCAAATTAGTAGTTTTAACGAAACCTTTTAAAATAAAAATATTGAATTAGTTTGGGTATACCATCTTACCTTAAAAGATCAGCACTGATAGAGCTTAAATTTGACAGAATTAATCTTTTGGTAAACTACAATTTGCCACAACAAGACAGGACAGAGTACGGCTAGTGGCGTATAAAAGTATTTGGATAAATTAGAATATACACCTGAAAACACACGCTGTTGCAAACGTGTATTAAGACAATTACGATTTTTTATTTATTACTACGCTCTGTTAATACTGAAAGAAAAATGCCCACTTCCATCACTGAATTAAGTTTGTATACTGAAAACTATTTAATTTAATAAAAAATATAACAAGAACACTAATTAACTCAAAAGTAACAAATAAGTTATTACTGATTTAGTAAAGAAGAAAGGTAAAATGAAAAGAAGATTACAATATAGTTAAGTCTAAGATTGAAATTATTAATA
The DNA here is from genome assembly GCA_916048165.1 of Spilarctia lutea. NCBI lineage: Eukaryota > Metazoa > Arthropoda > Insecta > Lepidoptera > Erebidae > Spilarctia > Spilarctia lutea. The sequence continues at coordinate 4,187,220 of OU696480.1, forward strand.
ATAAAATTAATAGGCTTTTTATTATCATTAATTGTTTTTATGAAACGACAAACTAAACCAAATAACCTCGTTTGCATCTCCTATCACCGGTAGCGTGATAATTTAACCCCATTTTTAAAAATTTTTCATTGGTGCTGTGCACCTATTGGTCTTAGCGTAATGATATATAAGCCTATAGCCTTCCCCGACAAATGGGCTAATATAGCTATTTATATACACCACTATATACACTGAAATATTTTTTCAAATCGTACCAGTACTTCCTTAGATTATCGTGTTCAAGCAAACAAACAAAAACTTCAGTTTTAAACAATAGTATAGATAATAAATCCACCTCACCCTTGCACCTCAAGACTGTCACAAAAAAATAGGCTATATCTGCTATTTCCATTTTAAGTGTAAGTAAATGTTAGGGCTATGGACAAAACAGCTGTTAAAATAAGAACAGGTAACAAGTCATTTCATGAGTTAGTTATTCACGTAAAACAAGCGCAAGGAACAAGTTTTTAAAATTGCTAACTGGAAGGCAATACAAAAACTTTATTTAAAAGTTAATTAAATTTTAGCCTCTTAATTTCGTACTGCAAAAATATTTATTATAAATAAAAGATATTAAGTTAAAATAGTTTAAATATCAACGTTAAATAAAATATTTTAAAAAATTTACTTAATTCACGGAATCAAAATATGTGACACAGAGAAAAAACTATACGCATTTTTTTTTAAATTGACACAGAAATCCACTTAGGAAAAATCACGTCCGTATTACATTTCCAAAAACGCAAAATCGCACACAACACATTACGCACCTGTTGCAACATTTGCCACCAAAACGGCCGACACGACGAAAAATAAAGTAATCAAAATTCGCGCCATCACTGAGTCGTCTGCGCGCGCGCCGGTCGTTTTATCAACTGCACTGCGATTGATTTTCGAGGGCTAAGACCACGCGACAGATGAATGTCCAAACGTTGGATAGCATTTTATACGTGAATGAGGTTTTACGTTCAAGCACTTAATACTTGATATCATTAATGCGATCACTATACAATGACAACTTTATAAATTTTAAAAGAACTGTCCGTCTGTAGAGACTTTTATTTACATTTTAATTTCTTTTAAATACTTTTCCCACCCATCTATTCAAATGAAAAAAAAATATCGTCACGCTAAAGTAGAGAACTCGATTATTTACTTATAATAAACTTACTTAAATCTTGCTACAATAAAATATTTGTATTCACTTATATGTATGCTTCTGCCATAATCTCTTAACTTCGCCCCTTTTAAAACAGTGTTATTTTACCAGGTCTGAATCCGTGGTCTAACCATGGTGGTGAAGATTTTGATGGAGTTGTAAACACAGGTATACTAGCAGTTGCCCGTAGCCGCCCGCGTGTGTGTCGATTATCGCGATTTGACCTAGTGGTTTAAGCGGTCAATACACCAGCGTTAAATGTAGTGGAATAAAATCCCACACGGGACAATACTTTGTGTGATTCATAAATTGTTGTTGCGTGTCTTGGGACATATAGACAGACAGAGCTACTTTCGAACTGATAAAAATATAGTAATGATTTCATAATCATCAAGAAAAAATGCTCATGCTTAGTGTAGGCATTGTTAGATTAATTATTTTAAAACATGTCAAAGTATTAGCCACGTCCTGTTTTTTGCTTAGCTCATAGACTAATTGAATTAGTTAACAAAAATCTATATGAGACTTTTATTTATAAAGCTGTCAGTCACAGCTGTGAACAAATTTAAATCATTCTATAAATCCAGAATTAAATATATTAATCGTGGAGTTCAAGAAACAACTACATAAAATAGAAATGAATAGATGCAGCAGGATATAGTGAAGTCAAAATATGTCTCAAGTGTCTATGTTTAAAGTCACAAAACAATGCGCCATTAATAAAATTAACGGCTGTGCCAAAAAAAATCATATTATGTCTTGTTAACTTCTGAATCATATTTAGATTATTTAAAGTATCAGTGTATACATTTTTCGTACTTAGACAACACAACTTACCTTATAGCTCTCAAGCTATAAGGTACCTCAGTACCGAGGATTTCCTTCCTAGGGTTCACTTGGTTTTAAAGCTACTAAAACCCCAGTCAGTAATAGGACGTATTCGACGGAATTTCCGCACAAAAGGAAAGGAGAATACGTTTCTACATGTAAACTTAATGTAATCTATATATAAAGAAGATTTATCTAACATTATTACGGTATTATTGTTTATAAATAGAAAAGTAGATTATAAATTTAAATATTTTTCTTATAGAAGTGCAGGCAAAAAGAGGACGTGATGACTGTAGTAAAGTTATGAATCGGCACAAATCGGCAGAAGCCTTTTATGCTGGGGCCACACTAAGGTTTAACGTCAATGCCCATTATCTCGATAATTATTGCGATAATTTTTACCGCATTAAAATGGGTGGCTACACTTCAACGGTCAACATGAATGCTCATTATTGGCGATAAAAACGGCATTGAATTTACTTTAATTCAAGCAAGATTGACGTCGACAGAGCTCTATATCTCATGAGTGTAAATTTATATTATTTGACTTTATTGAATCATTACCGAATAAAAAGAAAACGGAAACAAAGAAAAAGAAGAAGGTGGATGATTACTCCACTAGGACGCCATAGTACGTATTTCCAGTCAAAATCGTGCGATTTTGAGGCAAATCCGTCGTAAAAAAACAAATACGTCCGCTCCCGTTGCGCTCTTGATGCACACTGACAATACGTAATGTGGCCGCTTCATCGCATCAATTCTCGCGTTAATCTCTTTGATGTACCGCCACTTGAGCTATCGCCTAACTCCAAATGGCATTGTTAATGCCATTGTCAAATTATCCCGTTAAGTTGTGGCTACACCTATGGTGAACGTCCATTATCGCGATAATTAATGGCATTTCTCATTAGTGTGGCCCCAGCATTAATGATATGAATGATTTAAAGTGACCACCACCGCCCTTGCCCTAAGCCCTTCTATTCCATTATAGAGAGGAAAGTAGCTTAAAGAGGAGTAATACACTTGTATCTCCTGTATCGTCATTAGACTCGACTGCTCATTAGGGAACTAACTACATTAGGTTATAGCATAAAGAAGTAATTTTTGGATAAGATCATCATTAACGACAGTCTTTAACAACCACCTGCTGGATACAGAACTCTCCTTAAGAAAAGGTTAGATCAAGATAGATCGTAAGCAAATTGTTTACAAGATGCAACGGAAAAAATATTAAATGTAAAATGAAATATACAAATAAAAAATAAAAATACACTGATGTAGCATGAAGTTTAATTGTTGATCTTTCGCCATCCCATTTGAAAATAGAAAATTATGACGTCATTATATTGCTACGACGCCGACGAAGGCTTTCTGATTAGTTTCGTGAGACCCCAGTTTAATATTTTTGGAGTTGGATTTCGTAAAACATTATTTCGCAATAAATTGATTGACTACCACAGTAATTGAAAACTATTTAATTCGAAAAATTTTACCACAATTAAAATAAAATCTCAGAAGTTTACCGGTCAAAACGCACAATTGCAGCTTGTAAAGTTTGAGTTTTTAATGTTGTGATTTTGGTGGCCAACTCCGTTTTAATCATATGTTCTTATATGCAGTGTTTATATACTGTTTTTAAGTATAAATTGATAACTTTGTCGATGACTTTGTCGTAAACAATAAAATATATAGAATATACAACTAGTTCAATCTTCGAATTCAGTTTCCCGTTTAATGTCAGTCGCTCCATTTGAAAACTTATATTCTAGTAAAACTGGTTGAACTATTAGCCTACCCCAAATAATCTTGGGAATAATAAAGGATAGAAAGATGGTAACTTTTTATCATTAGTATTAAATTTAGAAAAAAAAATCCTCGTCGATTAGGAAATTAACGTTTGCGTTAATTACTAAGTCTACTTAATTCAAGTTTTTATTTTTTTTCTTTTCAATAACGCAACAAAACTTTTTATTTTTTTAAGAGTAACAAACATGTTACGAGGTAGGCTAGTTGTCTATTAGAATTATTTAGATAAACGCATTGTTAATGAGTCAGTTATTAGATAAAGTTTTGTTTAAAAAGACAACTCCCGTACTAGGAATAATTCATGTGTCGCGGGGGACTTCACGAACATACATGAAACGGACACAAAGAACACCCTGACTTAGAACAATTTGTGGATCACTCAAAGTGTTTTAACGACCGCTTAACCACTAGGCCAAACGTACAGTCAAATAGATAAACTTACTGTTTATTTATCGTTGAGAAACTTTGTCTTTTAAAGTCTTTTAAATCGGTTAGAAATTTGCCCTCTGACAGCGCGATTGTTATTTGCGTCGATAAACAAAAACTTTAGATCAAAGCAGTTGTCAGTGTTATTTGCTGGTCACCGTCATTGTAAAGCTTTGCTGTCTTTATCCAACTATAGAAATAATTAGCTTTTTACTGCTACTATTCACCTAAAACGGACAATTACAGGATGAGATTCAGTTTTACAATTAAATCCAAAATACTAATTTCCTGTAGCTACAACAAAGCATTTTTGCTAGTATGCAAAATCATATATGTATATAAGTAACATTTAAGTATTAATGTTGTTATAAAATAAGCAAAACGCCTACAAACTATTAGAACAAAATTGTGGCATTGTAAAACACCTACAACTTTAATTAAAGTTAATGAAAAAAAATCATCATCAATAGCCTATAACAGTCCACTACTCTATATAAGCTTCTCCCAGTAATATAGGTTTTGCCTTATATATATTATAATGATATCACGATGGATATGCAGGTTATTGAAGCGTTTGCGTCAAGTTCTCTATTTTTTTGCACTGCTGTTGTTGTGCGTAATTTGCTCCCTCAGTCGACTTTTACAACACCCACATAGATAAGAACACAGAGCGTAATATTTTTATATCCACTCCTTCTTCGGACAAAATAATATTAATGTGTAATCTCAGACACATTGTGCATTCGAGAATAAAAATATCACATTAAAAAGGATGAAAATAATTTATTAAACATTAAATGATGATCACGTGTCTATTAATGATGTATCAATAAACATCACAAATAATAAATCTTTCTATTTAATTAAATCCATGCGCATACAAGTTAATAGAAATGTGTAATATAATTATTATAATAATTGATAACAAAGTCGTTCGTTGCTAGTTACTTCAAGAAAGCAATATTTTATATAAAAATAGTTTTCTATGCGTTTGAAGGTCTGACTAGCGTTGGCATTGCTATTTCTGACTTGACTTGTTTATTTATAACTTGGTTTTAGGTCTAATAATACTTGCAGTACATAAATTAACATACATATTTCACGTAGAAGCACTGCAAAGAGGAAAACTTGACACAAAGTCTATACCAACCCGTTTAGCGTGAGCGTTCTATTGCAAGCAAATAAAATCCTACTTTTTAAGGGGATACCTTTGTCCAGCGGTGGAATATGCAAGGCTGTTGATGGTGATGTGATAAACGTTTTTGATCTTCACACAAATATACGTGGGTAAGTCTCAAGTGTAATGACATAGTGATGACCTATGGTACAGAGACGTGGTCACTCACAATGGGCCTGATAACAAGGCTCAAAGTCGTACAAAGAGTAATAGAGAGATCAATGCTCGGTATTTCTCTGCGTGATCGAGTCAGGAATGAGGAGATCCGCAGACGAATAAAGGTGGCTGACATTGCCCGTAGAATCCCCAGACTTAAGTGGCAGTGGGCAGGGCACATTGTCCGCAAACAAAACGGCCAAAAAGTTCTGGAGTGGCGACCACCTCTTAGAAGACGGCGTGGGTACAAAGTGGTCCGACGGTCTCGTAAGGGTCGCAGGAGACCGTTGGATGTGGGCAGCACAGGACCGATTGTTATAGGAAGCCTTGGGTTAGGCCTATGTAATGAAGTGGAGGTCTTTCGGAAGGCATGCCAGCCTCAAGAATGTATTCGTTGTCGATTGCTGCAGTTTATTTATTTATTTAGTTTGTATATGTTTATTTTAGTTATTTAAATATAAGAAAATCAACGATATACCTACTAACTGATGAACAGGAAAATTTAAAACCAATGAAAGAGGAAGATTAGTTTTTTATTACTTAAACGTGAATACAATAAGTTGTAAATGTCCCTGAGGTTACAAACTTCCTTTTAATTAAACGTCACGACGGGTGCAATAGCCTCAGTGTATATTTAAATAGTAATATTTTTGTAGATAAATAAATGTTTCGGACATCTAACACACAACGACATCAAGTCCCAAGCTAAGTAGACCCAAACTCCAAAACAAATATTGGCAGATCATACAAACATTTGGTCCGACCCGGAAATCGAACCCAATAGAGGAAGCACAGTCACATACGCTACTACTACGCTACCGAGGCAGATAGGATGATAAATCGTAATATTCCATAATCTAAGACACTCGCTTCCGTTTGTAGAACTTGCAGAGTACAGCCAAGGGCGCTTCCAACGTAAACATTTGCGATTTAAAACACTGCACGCATACCGCCGTTTTCTACAGTGTTGAGTGTCGTGGGCTCAAACCCCACATGGAACATCACAAATTATATTCCGAGTCTGGGTGTTCTTAGTGTCTGTTTCATTTGTGTTTGTAAAGTCCCCCACGACGTTAGATTTATTCCTAGCTAGCTGTGCCTGCTACTTCGTACACGTGACATTTGGATTTTCAAGTTATTTTTAATTTATTCATTTAATCCTCTATAGTACATGATTATTTGCCGAAAATCCCACAAATCACGAATGTCAGTCGAGATAATGAAACAAAACGATGAAGCATAATATATTACAAAATGCTCAGTTTTTCGGTAAAATACAAGATTGAATGATTACAATTTCTTTTACCCCGTTCTTTTTAAACTTATTATGTGATAACGTGATTAAAGATCGGCGGTTCTTGGTTTCTGGTTTTGCAATCGTTTTCAAAACGGTGCAATGACCTCGGTTGCGCTGGCGCATGTAATTGCTTACAATACCTGACAAGTTTTTTGAGGGACAAGGGTCTTACGTAAATCATGTTTTATTACCACATTTATAAGAAATCTTTTTTTGTACATATTTATGGTTTTATTTCAATTTGTAAATTAATTTGTAATTGTAAAGTTAGGGTATAAATTTCTTGTAAGGCTATAAATAAATTTTTTAATTCATTTTTTTTATAATAAAGAGGATACCGCATTGGTTTACAAATGGTACATTTTACTGGAAACAATGGTAAGAAATTACTTTATTTATTTTTTCTCTTTTTATCCCACTGTGATTCTACAAAAAAAAAACATTTTAGTTCAGTCTTATTCTGTGACTGTGTACTGTGAGTAACCCTTTGTTGGAGAAACTGTGCCAACCATATAAATGCATCTTGAAGGCCGATGGTTATCACATATTGAGTTGTCGGTTGTCCACTGTAGTAGTGATAACAGACTGGCTACATTCAGCTGACAACCTGATTAAAAAGTGAAAGATTTAAAAGGTTCGATTTGACGTGTAAATAGTTAAGAGACTAATGATAATTGTTTATTTAAAGTTAAATCCGTGATAACCATTGTTTGATAATATGTGTCATTAATACATAGATATTAATAAATAAACTTTATATGCCTATTATCTGTAAATAGTTTTCATTACTTTTTATTTTTAAGCATAAAGAGGATTGCCATCTCAACGGTCGTTTAGATAAAAGTCAAGGCCTTTGACATAAGCAATTAATGACGATTAAAAGTTTATTCATCTATATATAAAATGTTTACTTGTAGGGTGTGAACTTCCCGGCAATAGGTATTCGAGTTGGGGTCAAGGACATCCTTATTTTTATGCGGATATGCTCTCGGATACCACCGACTGGTGACTATGTCGGAGTCGAACCGACTTAGAGCCGTACACCGTCTCGGGTACTAGAAGCCGCAGAACCAGGTGCACCCTCGAAAGTCCATCCCTGAAACGACGTACCTTGGGGCACTTACGGCATGTTCGTACTTTCCTATTTAGAAATGGGTACGAGCACTTTGTAGCGCTCGCGCCGTCAGCATAAGGTTATCCCCTCGTATAAACAAATTATCTTTTTTTATCATGTACATATGTCGTTATCCTCGATGGAAAAGATTATTAGATTATTAAAAGAATATTCATATATTTCTAAACACATACATTTACTAGATAACATATACATAAACACAAAGCGTAGTGATAATCACACAGAATTAGTACATGCTGATTATTGACTTAGCAGTCACTTTAGTTAGCCACTTAAATAGTAGGCCCGTTTTATATTCGTTTCCTTGGTTACCGACCTTACTAATTCTCACTTTTTAGGGTTCCGTATCTTAAAAGGAAAAAACTAAACCCTTATAGGATCACTTTCTTATCCGTATGTCTGTCAAGAACCTTTTTTTCAGGAAAAAATCACGTAATACTGGTTTAACTGAAGCCTTTCTTCATTGGGAATGAAAATGTATCGTTTTCCAAAGGAATAAGGTAAATTTTGGAAAAAAGAGTAGGTATATAGGGATGGATGCGGACTGCCCAAGACCGGGATGGTTGGCGCTACTTGGGGGAGACCTACGTTCAGCAGTGGACGGCAAATGGTTGAAATGAATATAGGGAAAGAACTAAGACAATAATACCAAAAAGCCTTGTTCATATGATCTCTATTACAGAAACAGTCATACCTATTTACATACAAATGAAATGTTAATCTTTAAATTTAAGAACAAATGAACAAAACATAGGAGATACTCGTACATGCGATAAATAGGATTTACATAACTTTAAATAGTCTGTCATTTTGAACGGCCTTGAAGAAACTTTAGACAATTGGTAACGATGGCCATAGGCTGACTGAAATGTAGTAGGTACTATCATATTACAACATACTAAAAATGTTAGGATTTGTAGAGTTTTTTCCTCTTTTAAAGCGTTTACTACACATAGAAGTAAGTCACACGAATATCTATTAAAAATAAATATTATTCCACTTGGATATGGATCATTGGTCTCATAAGTTCATTACCTATTTTAAACGCCACTAAGATTACCGACTCTAGTTTTCATAGCGGTCAAAGAAGCTATTACGTACTTCATGTTTCAAAATAATCCTGAACTTTATATCTCTAGGGATCACTCACCGCTTCTGACTTCAAGTAATCACTCCCATTCATGCATGTAATATTTATAATATTTAAAATCAAATATGTTTTTTTTTTTATTCGAAGTGACTGTTGGTCTAATGATTAGTGATCCTGACTGCTAATGAAGAGTTTATGGATTCGTTTAACGCCCGAGGGGTGGGGGGAATATTTTCCTCCGTGATAGGGCCTGATAAGTCACGGCGTTGACTCGGGGAGGACTTAAAATAACATGGTTCCGGTACGCCTAGAATAGGGCGTCAGAGGCCGATCGTCGGGGTGTTTTTCAATGGAAACACCCCATACTCCTGGCTCCTGTGACCTCGAGGAGCTGGAGATTTAAAGGGATTTTCACCAAGTCTACAAAAAAATGTATGAAGATCAAGGAAGAGCAGTTACTTATTTTGGGTTAGGTGGAATATGTACCTACGTGTATGTATTTATAAATATGTAAGTATGTTTATAAGCAGTTTCTTTACTATAATGTAACCTCTATCTAGTTAGGGACTAGACGGCCATGTTGTGGGAGTTTATTATAATTATTTATGACGGAAGAGGCTATTTATGATCTGTAAGAATTGTATTTCCTATTTCACGAAACTTTTAAACGTCTGAATATTTATACAAAGTCACATTTATGACATAGATAAGCGAAATGAATACCTAAGTGTTTATTTAAGATACGTAGTCGTTTTTCTCTTTATTTGTTTTAGCTTTGATAAAAAATGCAAATATTGTTGAAAAAAAGTATGTTTTTTGATGATGTTAGGATTATTTCCGTGACAGAAATGCGATATACTTATGTAGTTCAATGTCAAGCTAAACATTTTAGTAACTTTAATTATTTGTATTGTAAATGCTACATTGTCGGTACGTACGAAGGGACTGGTAAACAAATATACGATCAGTATTATAAAATAATAATAATAATAATAAATATTTCGGACATCTAACACACAACGCCATCTAGTCCCAAGCTAAGCAGAGCTTGTGTTGCGGGTACTAGACAACTGATATGAATACATATATACTTTTTTTTTGTAAATACATACATGTTACACATAGAAAACACCCAAACTCCGAAACAAATATTTGTAGATCACACAAACACTTGGTTTGACCCAGGATTCGAACCCGAGACCTCATGCATAGCAGTCGCATTCACCACCACTGCGCCACCGAGGCCTGATATAAATACATGTTTACTTTTTTTGTTAATACATGCATATTATATGTAGAAAACACCCAAACTCCGTAACAAATATTTGCAGATCATACAAACATTTGGTCCGACCCAGGATTCGAACCCGAGACCTCAAGCAACAGCAGCCGCATACGTGTTACCACTGCGCCACCGAGGCAGTCAGATGAATTAAATCGCTGTACAAAGGTTAAGAAGGGACAATGAAATGTAAAACAAAATTAGTAACAGACACAAGCTTTTAAAATTCCCGTAGTACGTTGAACTTTTTCCTTAACAATTTCCCATTACTTCAGGGAATTTACCTAAAACCTGTGTGTAATACAAGTTACCTATCAACATTCAAGCAAGAAGTGGCGATATTATCTGAGTTTTGAAATAGGGAAAAGTATACTTATGACATAATATATCTGATGATGTAAGTACATACATATATACTACACATATAAAATCTCAAACCAATGTAAGTCATGGGTAAATGTAATTATTTTCAGGCATAAAAAATCATTAGTGGCATAGAAATCATGAACCACTTTACTCATTCTACTTTAATCTATAGATTTATACAAATAAATAAAATTGGAGCGTGGAGTATGGATATCGTATATTCCTTAACTTATGTATACTTATTACAGTTTTCTTCAAGTAACTTTTCAATCACATGATGTTTTCATCGCCGCGCAAATGTTTTTTTTTAAAGTACTGTTTGCCAAGGGAGTTTTAACTAGAGAAAAATGGAACATGTGGAATGTATATTATGGTCTAAATATTTTATTTACTTCCCTAGTTACATTTGCATACTATAAATATATATTATTCATAAGATGATGCATCTTTCGGTTTTCCTCATTTAAAGTTTAATTCGAATTATAACAACGTTTAAGAAAATGTGTAAAATTATTTTTAACTTCTTGGTACACAAGCTGTTACATAGCAACATAATTAGTTACAGAAAATTAGTAGTAATAGTAAATGGTAAAACCATGGATTTAAATGAGTGGATACAATTTTCTCGCTTCGTTTCATTGAAATTAATGAATTATTTATAGAAAACTAGCCTTGGATGTACTTAGTCGTTACTATTGTTTATAAAGATGAGAAGACGTTAGAATAGTAAAGTAATAAGTAAGTATTTATACGTCGTTTTTTTACGGAGTGGCAAGCCAGCAGATAGGTTAAGTGAATGCAAGACTTAGACTTGATTTGACTGCGATCGATTGCAGTGGTTTCAAGTCCTGGCACGCCGCTTCCCACACGAAACAACACTTTTGTGGTTCACAAATTGTTTTCTGCGTCATCTGGGTGTTATTTGTGCTTCACGTATGTTTGTAAAGTTCCCCTGTGCACAAGATGTATATTCATACTGCGGGTTTGCGGTTGACTTTAAATGTGCCCCTAATATTACTCGCCATTTAAGAGTCATACTTATTTCAGTACTCACTCAATGGACACAATGAATTCTAAACATTTTAGAAATAACAACAAAACATATAATGTGAGTCAGGCTCACACACCGAGGATCCGCCTATATTCCCCGGTCCGGCCAAGATTTTAGTACATTTTAACGCAACCAAATGTCTAATACTTCGGAAACGAAACAAAGTAACATAAAGAAGGATTTTCACTAAATGTAGAACAACATTATAGTCGGAGAAAGTTGAAAAACTCTACGACTATTATTGGAAAGAAAACTATAATAATGGTTATACTTTTACTATAGTGAAGATAACTATCATAATACTAGACTAAATATTTTTAACATTTAATCATTTAAATATGACATACTATTGTCATTGGCAAAACATTTCATTTGTTTGTGTTAGCAACACCAATATACCAGATTTAAACTAAAAAAATCGAGGGGTTGCACTCCGGGAGTGCCGGCAAACGTGAATATTAACGTTGTGCATTTTTGATATTTTGGAATGGTTAGAGAATAATTTTGTACGAATTGCTTTCATTATCAGTATAAAAGTACTATTACTTATGTGGTGGAATACAATATTCATTTATTGCGCTATCGTACACAAACATGACAATTTATATTACATATTATTATGATTGTAAGTAGTAAATGGAAGTAAAGCTTTAATACTCCAATAGATGTCGCTGTTTTCAAAAAAATTGTAAACAATCTTTTTGATTTACAAAAGGTTTGAATAAATATCCTTACGAATTTTCGATCAGCACACGTGACCTGACGCTAGTTTATGGTCACGTGACCTGACGCGAGTTTATACATTTTTACCCATTCCAAAAAAGTACACAGCGCCGCTAAAGAAGTTTTCACTTCAAAAATGTTTATGTGATAATGAGAATTTGCAAATATTTATATAGGTTTTAAAATTGCTTGACATTTAGAAGATTAAACTAAAAATTTTATGAAAACTTGCTTTTAATATTTCGTAGTTTCATAGATAGTATATATAACAGTTTATTACATAGTTACATAGTGTTCTAACACGAAAGTGAAATGAAATAGTTATTACATATTTTTGAATTACCTGATATGACTAACTTGTTAAAGGGTATTTGTAGAGATATTTAGTTTCCACATTTAGGTAGACAGACTCAAATTCACAAGCATAAAATATCGTATTAAAACGTAACAACAGTGGTCCTTACAGAAACGCGAAGACTTCAAACGCCCCAGGGATCTTTCAAAGGCTACTAGGAGCTGTCTGATAACATGTGCCGCAAGCCCGGACCATTTTGCCCAAGTACAAGTTATGCTTCAACGCTTTATTCTACGTAGATTGCTCCTTTACTCGGTTCTTATTATATCATTTGGATGAATAGGGGCAGTAACACTCGATGTTCTCAATTCATCACAACATATATTCCCATTCATTAAGTAATACATTATTAAGGTATAAAAGATTATTCTTTTGGTGTTTATCCACATGACAATTCAAAGAATAAAATTCTACACGTGGATCAATCCAAATAAGAGTCAATTGTTGTAGGTATATTATAAATGACAAAGTAGTCTTCTAGACAAAGTAATAGTTTTGTCTTAAATCGATGAATAAATAGCAGAACATCAATGTTATTTCCTTCGCCACTAGGTACTAAACATAGATATCTAAATAGTTTCATGTAACATAAAAAAAATATCAGATAAAATACTAGAAAATGTTTAAAAATACTGTAACCCGACTATAAATAAATCATTAGATGAATAAATGTTAGATAGACATAACGCCGTCTAGCCTTATGCTAAACATAGCTTGTGTTATGGGTATTAGACAACTGATATAAATACATATATACATATTTTTTTGTAAATACATACATATTATACATAGAAAAACACCAAAACTTCGAAACAAATATTTGCAGATCATACAAACATTTGGTCCGACCCGGGAATCGAACCCGAGACCTCAAGCGGTAGTAACTGCGCCACCGAGGCAGTCAACTATGTACAAACATTTGATACAATTTATATAACCTATGTCACTAGCCATTATTACAAATCGATTGACTCCTCACTCATTGAAATCGGTGCAAAACATATTAGCCTCCCTTTTTGCGTTGCCTTAGTCGCATAAAAAACCGAAGGAACTAATTTTTGCTAAACAGCTAATTTAACAGAATAAGTGGCCGAACTCGATTTTTGTTTTCTGTTCCAATTCTCTAGGTATATATCAGGCTCACATGAGATGATAATAAAGATTCGTTGAGGATGCCAGATTCTTGTGAATAATCAAATAATAATAATTTAATTTATTTAAGAATACTAATTAGGTAGCAATTTGACTTTAATAGTTGGTATTAACGTAGCTCAGAATGCATATAATTATTTGTCTGGTTGTTTTTACGTAGATAGTTTTTATAGAGAACTGTGTTACCAATTTTTATTTTTGCTGTACAGTTTTTGGTCATAAGTTAAGCAATATTATTCAGTTCGATTTAACTACCATTAAGTTACAAAACTGATAGAGTATGTCAAATATGGGTGTAATAGAAATAGTTTAGAGTCCGACTTGAATTTGAATGGAGTTGACGTAGAAATATTTAATGAAATTATATCAGAACTAAATAGCAATGACGCGAAAGCTCGGCTCAAATTCATAGGATATATCATAATCAGTGTTTAAAGCGTATAAAAAAGTTACAAAACAAGATGTTTTAATTTAAAAAAAACGTAATTTATTTATAGAAAGATTTTCGAGGCAAACACGTTTTATTAGAATCGTTTCTGCAGTTTACTAAATTTTTCGTAATGGTAAAATTCTGCGTGCGTTATTTTAAATAAGAAACGTGATGCAAGTGAACTAGAAACACGTTGATCATTTACTAGAATATTTGTTCATGGATGAAGCCTACACTTTTTCCCATATTTGATAATCTTCTTTCCCAACGAACATATTAAACTTATCATATCTACACAGAACTTTAGTGACGTCAGTTATTAACAGTCCTAATAGGTATTTCCTTAAACTATTACTTACGTGGGCTAACGTAAATAGCGGCGGCTAACACTAGATAGATAGGAAGCAACATGTCTAAGACGCTGATGAAGACAGTAATAAGATAGGCGTGGCTGAATACACGCGACTGTCAAGATTATAAGCGTCTCAACACTTTATAGCTAATTTGTTTTATACAGCGTGTTCTGAGGCTTTAGCCTTTAAGCAAACAGATCTAAACCACTATGTAAGGAAAGTAAACACTTCTCTGCCTAATAATATTTTACTTATAAATAGAATAGTTTGAAGTGTAAAGCATGTTTTTAAAATAAGTGAGCATTTAGAAAAGTTATTGACTTTATTTGAATAATCTATACTACTCGTAATAAAAAGCTGAAGAGTTTGTTTGTTTGTTAGTTTGAACGCGCTTATCTCAGGAACCACTGGTCCGATTTGAAAAAGTATTTCAGTGTTGGAAAGTCCATTTATCGAAAAAGGCTATAGGTTTTATATCATCACGCTACTACTAATAGGAGCGGAGCACCAATGATGAATGTTGCAAAAACAGGGGAATAATTTCACGCTACGGGCAATATAAGACGCAAATGAGATTGCGGGGGTCAGCTAGTTTCTTATAAAACTGCGAAATTTATTTGTAATAATGTAATAAATCCAGTCTCTGTCGATTCTAGAACTTTGAATATGTTACTCTCCTCTTGATTTAAACCAATCATATTTATAAACATATTTATATGCACAAATCTCGAAGTGACGAGTGGAGCTGCATTGACCATCGGCCCTTCACTTCATGAACTTCTTCTAGAAAAGTGGTTTTGGCATTCTTTTGTATACTCGTAGTTAACTCCCTTAGTCTACACCTACGAGGTTATTAGGGGTGGTGACACTCCGTATCTTTAGTCTCTCACCACACGAACAGATTTGCAGATTAGAGCTGTATCAAACACTAACAAGTTGGTCTATGTATTACAAAAATTGTATGCAAAAGGTAATAGGGACAAGACTATTGCGGTCGACTGGATACACAAAGAACTATAGATAAAGAAATGAAGAGTATCTTATAAGGGAACTATCGTTAAGAAGAAAGATAAAAAAAGAAGAAAAACAACATTGTGGACATGAATAGATGGAGGAGGGTTTTCTTTAAATCCTTGAGAAATTAAATAAATAAATAAATATTCCAAACATCTGACACACAACGCCATCTAGTCCCAAGCTAAGCGGAGCTTGTGTTATGGGTACTAGACAACTGATATAAATACTTATATACTTATTTTTTGTAAAAACATAAATTTTATACATAGAAAAGACCCAAACTCCGAAACAAATATTTGCAGATCATACAAACATTTGGTCCGACCCGGGAATCAAACCCGAGACCTCAAGTAGCAGTCGCGTACGCTACCACATATACATATACCATTATATACCTTTAACAAACCTATCTATGACATGTGTTTCGTAGAATTTTACATTTAGATTTTACGTGAATATTCGTGTTGTAACTAAGGGAGCATAGTATGTTGGCAAATAAAACTGCAATAAGTGGAGAAAATTAAAATTAACCCAATAAAACCTGGTCGTTGTTTTCATCATAGTAAAAACTTTGTAAGGAGAAGCCTATATTCAGCAGCGGTATACTAAAGGTTGATGATGATTTTGATGATGAGGTCTTACTCTTTTTTTTTTTTCTTTTTTTTTTTTCTTTTCTTTTTTTTTTTCTTTTCTTTTTTTTTTTTTTTCTTTTAAAAGACATCTCCCACATTAGGAATAAACATCCTGTGTCGTGGGGGACTTTACAAACATACATGAAACGGACATAAAGAACATCCAGACTCGGGACAACAATTCGTGGATCACACAAAGTGTTGCAGGTACAGCGTGGGATTTGAACCCACGACACTTGGCGCAGTAGCAAGCGGCATGGCGACCGCTGACACCACTCGGCCAACCGTGCAGTCGAAATTTATGAGAGTCATCATACAAAACACAGGTATATGCGTGTCAGAGACACATGAGTTTCTTTCTCACATAAGCCCCCTGTATAAACACCACGCTATTACCCCGTGAGTAAATTGTACAAGAGTTTATGACGCGCTTCTTATCTTTAAGATGTTTTTTTAACATTTAATATTGAATTCATGTGTTTCATTATACTTATTATAATGATACGTTATGAGCCACACCCGTGAAGCGTGGGTGTGATAACAAATATTGAGGAATATCTAGTTCCGAATTATATTTTGTTGACAAGAGTACTTATTTTAATATTGAGGTTATTATTCTTATATCTTATCTTTTAATTATTCTTATCTTGGCTAGGGTAAACTGCTGTCTTGCTGTCGTGAAGTACGGTGCAATAAAGTGTTATTAGTTTCATCTTTTCATTTGTTTCTACGTATTTGGAGATTTTCTTGTAGTCTTCAGCGAAATCAGAGACCATTACAATAGTGATTCTTACTACTCTAATTATACTCGAGTTTGAATTGAACAAACCTTTTCATACACCCAAAGACGAAGTATATTCACAAAAAAATTAAACTTTATTAATCCTCCTTAATTTGGATTCTAAAGAAGAACCTGGCCTGTTTACCCAATACGTTTTCTTGAGCCGAATAAACATTGTATTTTTTACAATAAACTCACTGTTCCTGACTTCCTTTATCTCAAGGACACTTATGACATTCAATTTAGAATTATAGGTCTTCTAAAACTGTCACAGACCATAGGTCAGGTGTCTATTGTGTATTCAAATGCATAACAATATACCGAGCGATATTACTCGTATCCTCTTTAGCGATGAATGACGCCTACGTAACTAGATGGGAATGCCCGTACGTTGTCTAAATGAATATGCTTGCATAGTTTGTTTGTTACTTTCGTACAAACTTTATGCTCTTATTCATCAAATTATTACTTGATTTAGAATTCAATCGTTCGTTCGACTTTCAAGGATTACAACTTGCTTGAAAATTTTCTTCAAATGCAATCTGCAATTCTTCTTAGTCTGCAATTTCTGCAAATGCAAATTAAAAGGTTTCTTTTAATATTCTTTCTACTTGTATTTTCCTAAATTAAGTGCTAAAACTTTTATAAATACTTTTTAAGCATAATCTTAAAAACAATGAACACAAGTCAAGTTATGAGTTTAGGAAAAAGTTTTTAAAAGACATATGTAACCTAGACGAACTAAATTATTTATGACATACCGATAAAGTAACTTTACTCTGCCTGAATGAAAGCATGATTAGAATCCAAAAGTAGTATTCATCTTATACATTACTTATGCAGGCAATGTAACAATGCAGCATAGCTATTCACACCAAGGAGGCCTACTGATATGCTTCGGCATCATTGGGCATCGTGTAATGGTTGTTTGGCTAAATAATAATTAATTTAATTATTTTGTGTAATATTACGCTAATTTCAAATACATTTAATTACTTCGGTTTTAGGTTTTAATTTACACGTATTATTCAGAGTTGCAAGTCAAGAGTCTCAGACTCAATGATCAGTCTTAATCATGGAAGAAGCGACTTACCACGTCGATGTCAGACTCCATCTTTGACCACATTGTCTGTTTATTAAACCTTCTGAATGCGATAAAACTCCTTTATTTTAAATGATTTATTCTTATCTCTGGACCGTAGTAATTAAGACATTTTATCTGTTTTCCATACTGTAAACAGTAGTTTTGTGGCCAATACGATAAATTAATTGTTATGATAAATTAATCAGTTTAATATTATGATTATCTTTTATTACTACTTGTATTAATATTTCATATATAAA
The DNA here is from genome assembly GCA_916048165.1 of Spilarctia lutea. NCBI lineage: Eukaryota > Metazoa > Arthropoda > Insecta > Lepidoptera > Erebidae > Spilarctia > Spilarctia lutea. The sequence goes on from OU696480.1 coordinate 4,205,822, forward strand.
ATTCTCGTGACACGATGTGCGTAATTGAACTACTCCGAAATGGCTCGACCGATTTTCGTGAATCTTAGCGTGCATATCGGCTAGGGTGGAAAATCGGACAACATCTATTTTTAATTCCCTAAATGTTAAGGGTGATCCCTTCATTTTTTTTTATTTTGGACAAATTTTTTGTTTTTATTTTTTTATGATACAACATACAAAAATACATACAACGCTAAATTTTCACCCCTCTACGATCAACCCCTATTTTTTTTATTAATTAAAAACTTTTCTTTTTTGCAAGATTTTTTTTTATGTTTTCCTAGATATAATATACACGGCAAAACAACGTTTGCCGGGTCAACTGGTACTTTATAAATATACAAGTAGGTACTTTCTATAGAGCTGTGTTTTATCTTTAACTTCTGACTGTTTTACCATTTCTTATTTGGTTGAAAACTAGTACACTATATCTACGCAAATAAATATAAGTATCAATTTGTAATTTCAAATGAACATCTTTTCACTGAATGCATAAGAAAGTATATTATATATGGTACTTAAATAAAAAAAACTGTCTGTTTATTCCGGCTAATCTCTGGAACGACTGGACCGATTTTTGCGGGTCTTACACTGGCTGGTAGCTGATGATATGATAAGTAATTTAGGCTACTTATATTTAACTAGGTTCGCCTAGCGGAGTAAACAACGGGACATTAGGCCGCTAGTACGCAAATAAAGTTAGGAATGATAACTATAAATCGAAAGTAACGTAACAATTAAATTCAAACTGACTCTTAATATATTTGTAAATTCTATTACAAAAAAATATATGGAAAACCTTCATCAATATACTTACATATCACGATATCAACTCTTTTAAATATTGACCCAAAGTTTATTTCATTACGAGATTAGAAATAATTCAGTTACAATTTTACAAATATTACAGACAATATATGACCCTCAAATACGAGTAAATATAAATTCTTGGGAGTGACACTATTCAGACTGCTTGCTCTGTACTATATAAGATATGGCCTTGAATGACAAATAAATTACTTCTTTTGTGTGAGAACCATCATGCACTGACCTTATCCTTTTATTCACACAATTGATTTTAAACGTTATTGACCTACGTGCGTACGTGTATTTTTTCTATATACCTTGTAACAGAATGCATTACCGCTTCTTTGGGTGGTAGATAGAAGAGACACTATTGAACTTACGAAGGACCATCATATCCACTCAATTAATTTATAGTCTATAATTGTTATCACTGCTTCGTTGGTCTAGCGTCAGTATCATTTCAGTTATGGCACCAGCACTTTATTTGCTAGGCAAGGCTGGCTGCACAAAAACATAGTCTCTAGGAGAATTGAAAAGATACACATAAGTCTGTAGTAGATTGATCTTGGGAAAGTATTGATTTGGTTCAAATGGGATGGCTTAGCCGGAGTGATACCAAGGCCTCACAAAAAATCGTGCTAGTTCATTATTTCAAGGCTACCTCGATACCTACAAGGGCCTCGATGCCACTTCCGTTACTGATTATTCTCTCTAAAAGTAACTCGAAACATTAAACGACCGACTGAGAAGGTTAGATGGATTTTGGGCATAGAGTGACCAGGATAAAGCTGATATCTTTGCTGAGCATCTTGCAAATATATTTCAACCTCATCTTTATAAAAGTACTCCTGTACATGAACAGAAAGTGACAAAATCTATGAAAGCAACAGACTCACCAATACGGTTTATAACAAAGGAAGTCAGCAGAGTAATACAAAAAGCCAATTTATAGAAAGCCCCAGGTAATGACCTGATTACCAATAAAATCCTACAGAACTTCCTAAATCTGAAATTACATTGATTACTGCAGTATTTAATCCGATAACTAGGCTACAATTTATTCCACCGCAGTGGAAAATTGCACAAATAATAGTGCTGTTAAAGTCAGATAAGGAACTGGAGGACCCAAAGCTATACCGGCCCATAAGTCTGTTGCCCATATCATTCAAGATATTCGAAACTTTGCTTCTACTGCGGATTGCCCTTGGCAAAGGCACTCATGAAGTTAACTCACACGACAAGTAGCCTGAAACGGAGAATGCACCAAGACATAGTTAAATAAACCTGTTTATACTTAGCAATACTTTGCAATTGTCATGTATGTATGTGTAATGCATGATAAACCTTTTCAACTTACTATTCAATTTCTCTGTGTGTGACAAATCGTATTTAATAAAGAAACAAAAATAAAAATTCATCGATCTTTTGTCGATTTCACGTAAAAGAGGTTTCCGATCCCCCTCCTCCCTCCGCCCCTGATTCAAAAGAGGTGAGGTTCTCATGCCTAGTCAAGTGTGACCTCTCTATCCCCTTAGTCAAGTCGAAATGTTTCATGTTGAATCTCTTTCTACATCTTTATACCTAACATCTTTATTCCCTTTAATTTATTGGCTAATATTTTGTTTTTATTTCATTTCTATTTTCTTGACTAAGAGCTGATATGACGTTTTTCTCATACATTTGGTAGTTATCCATTACCGTTCTTAGAATGTCAACTTGGCCAGGGAGGCTAATCATTTGCGCTTAAGTTAGGAGTAAGTTAACGTCCAAAGTGGGTTTGGGTACCAACTAAATGGTGATTTAGTAAGTGTATTATGAATTTCTTAGCTTAATGTTATTTTATTTAGTTGATGACCTATGAGTGATAAGTCATGTGTTTGTTGCTAACTGCTTACGGGATAGTTATTATTTAACTAAATACCATACAAACAGAATGAAACACACTGCCAATGGGTTTTATAGGTTTTGTTTTTCAGTTCGACAACAATTAAAGAAAGAGCTCTGTGTTTGACTTATAGTCCACGGGCCCACGAACAAGGGATTTCAGTGATTGACAACAGGCTGAAAGTTTATACACAGCTTCGTTTTGACGAGACACCCAACTTTTATTATTGGACCAAATTCTGAAAGTGGAAGGAAAAAGCGGGATAGGGAGCGAAACACGTCGATTTGATGAGTGTCCCAATTTAATTAATAACAGTTTCTAAAAATCAATACTTCGAGAAAATACGATGGAAAACTGAAAAAAACTTGTGGCATACAAAGTGAATGGTACCTTCCGAGTGACCCTCAGCTCTAACATGTCAGAATGGTGACTTGAAATTTTTTATTCATTTTCATTAATTACAAACTGATTTTTGTTTTGGGGCTTGCAAAATATATATTTTTCATAAAAAATGCATCGGCATACAAATTTGACGGTAATTTTTTTGAGACCTACACTCGAAAGTTGTCAAGATTATGTTAATATTTTTTCGAGTGTAGGTCTCAAAAAAATTACCGTCAAATTTGTATGCAGCAGGCTGAAAGTTTATACAAGCTGTGTATAAACTTTCAGCCTGTTGTCAATCACTGAAATCCCTTGTTCGTGGGCCCGTGGACTATTATGTATTGGAATGTAATCCGTGTATACTTCCATAACCGCAAAATGAGTAAACTGATTTTGATGAATGATGCATTGTTACACAGTTTTTCCCCGCAAATCACACACAGTCACAATCAGCACATCACACTTACAATAAATGGGTAGTGTCAATATGGTTTGGTTAAGAATAATTTAAATTTGCCTTTTTCATATATTATGTTTTATTCCTCTAGTTATTTAGTTTTACTTTGCTGTTAATTAAAAAAATAGAGCAAGTAAATTTTAGAAACAGATAGTTTTGTAAAAAAGACAACTCCATTAGTAGGACTATAATCCTGTATCGCGAGAATCTAACATGAAACAGACATAAATAACACTCAGCATCAGAACAACAATTTGTTGACACAAATTATTGTGCCATATGGAGATCAAAAAGTGACTGCTTACATTGATGCAGTGATAAGTGAGTTAAGTAAATTTAAGTAAAGGTTGATTCTATTAGACTTAATCTATATAAGATAATTCCAGATATATCTAAGCATCATCATCTATATCATCTTCCAAGCCTTTATTATTCCCGAGATGTTTTGGGGTCGACTACTGGTTCAACCTTATCTTTGATAAATTACAATGGGCAATGGACGGAATCATGGTAAATGGAAAGCGATTAACACATCTGAGATTCGCTGACGACATCGTTCTCTTCGCCGAAACGAGCCAGAAACTCGAAAAAATGATAAGTGCTCTAGGAAAAGAAAGCGAAAAAGTTGGGCTCCTAATGAACCAAAATAAGACCAAATTAATGACAAACAGCAATACTGCTAAAATCAGTTTGCATAATAAACCATTGGAGTATGTGCACAGTTACGTATATCTTGGTAAACAAGTATCATTCAGCAATAATAATGAGGAAGAAGAAATAGAACAAAGAGTGAACAACGGGTGGAAGAAATTCTGGTCTTTAAAGGAAATTCTAAAAGGCACCTTCCCTCTCCACCTCAAGAAGACTGTTATGGATACGTGCGTTCTACCTACTCTCACATACGGCTGCCAAACATGGACCTATAATACAAAAATAAAAACGAAAGTACCAAATTGTCAGAAAGCAATGGAAAGGAGTATAATGAAAGTAAGACGAATTCAAAAGATAAGAAGTGAACACATAAGAGCAAAAACCAACTTAATAGATGGGCTTAAAAAAATTATGCACGTACACAAAAGTGGCGATGGGCATGACATGTTGCGAGGTGTCAGGATAACAGATGGACACTAGAAACAACGACATAGAAAGGACCAAGCGGTAAAAGAAAAAGAGGTCACCCAAGGAATAGATGGATTGATGAGATAACGGCAATAGCGGGAACAGACTGTAGAAAAAAAACTAAAAACAGAAAAACATGGAGTAAGCTGGAGGAGGCCTATACTCAGAAGTGGGGTTCCAACAATAGATTATAAGTAATATTTAAATAGCTATAGTATAAATTATGTATTTTTTTAAGGTTGTTGGAAATTAAAAATGGCTTATTATTATTATTTTACTGCTTCAACCGGTTTTACCTGAATATCAGTTTTTACACAGTGCGACTGGCATCCGACCTCCGCAACCCTGAGGGTGAACTGAATTTGAAGATTGAACCAGTTGTCAGTATATTTGAGGGCACTGACTTCCCAATAACGATTACCATTGATGTCCATGACAACAGGGATCGATCGACAGCTTAATGTGCTCTCCGCGATCATCATAATCATAAATCAGAAGCTGGTGACAATATACAATAAAACATAATTTCTATTACTTTACATGTAAACATAGAAATCGTAATTTACAACTGACTTTATTGAGATTATGTGTAAGATGTATATTAAGGTTTATGACGGTTCTGTGTATGTAATTCTCAATTCTATTCTCTGCATTGTGTTTGCTATTGAATATCTTAGCCATTATTATGATTAACGTCTTGTAGATAACTCAACCAACTTCAACAGTCTCCATGCAGACAAGTGTAATAAAGAAGTATTCTATAAAATAAATAAAACTGTCTGTCATGAAAAACAGCTTCTTACTTAATATATATGAAAGTATATACGAAACTGACATCAAAAAACTAAATTTAGATTTTTGTCTGTTTTTCTGTTTAGGATAATCTTTTAAACGCCAAATTTTATTAGTAGGAAGGTGATTTGTAGGTAGGACATGGCACTCATATTGGTGTACGCATTTGTAAGCTAACCAATCACGCGCCGTTATTACTCAAAATTGCAAGATTTTTAAATTGTGAGGTCCACTTTTGAAAAATAAAATTCAAATAACACATGCACTCACAATCAATTAAAAAGTGTGTGTACTTATGTACACGCGTTAGAAGTTATACTTCTTTGGCGTATGGAAAAAAAGTAACTAAAAATGCAGTAGTGATTAACGATAAAGATTAAAATTAATCAAAAAGATTTTATTTAAATTTCTTTTCTTTTTTTTCTTTTTTAAAAAGACAACTCCCACATTAGGAATAAACATCCTGTGTCGTGGGGGACTTTACAAACATACATGAAACGGACACAAAGAACATCCAGACTCAGGACAACAATTCGTGGATCACACAAAGTGTTGTAGGTACCGCGTGGGATTTGAACCCACGACACTTGGCGCAGTAGCAAGCGGCATGGAGACCGCTGACACCACTCGGCCAACCGTGCAGTCAATAATATTTATTTATTCACACTGTTTAATTGTATTGTTACGAAACACGTGTTCTAAATATAAAAATACTAGAATATACAACTTGGACATAGTTATCGATTTTCATGTCAACCAAAAACTAACTTCACGATGTAGAATTTGGGTGTCGGTGTGCGTGCGCATCGTATAAATTCACTCTCATCATTTCTCCTTCGCGCCAAAAGAAGTATAACTTCAAAAAATGTCCCATCATCATCTTCCTACTTAATTTGTTGCTCTTTAACAAGTGAATAAGGGCCTATCACCATAAACAAGAGAATCGCGAAGATACTAACGCTATGCCACGTATGACTATCAATGCACTAGGCGATTCTGGAACAAGTTCGCAACTACGGACTTCCTCAGGGGCGCAGTGGTAGCGTATGCAATTGTCGTTCTTGAGGTCTCTTGTTCCATTCCCGGATCGAATCAAATGTTTGTATGGTCTCCAAATATTTGTTTTGGAGTTTGGGTATTTTCTATGTATAATTATAAGTTTATTAAAAAAAAAGTAAATCAGTTGTTTAGTACCCATAATACAAGTTCTGCTTAGTTTGGGATGGGATGGGATGGGGAGATGGCTCCTAAGAATTTACTTTTGTTGGCAAGAAGCTGATCTATTTCTCTCTTATTACACTTGACCGTTGCTTGTTTTTGGAAAAATCGTATTCAGAATCTGTAATCACCATTAAAGGCCTCCATCGTCACGTACCTATTTCACGTTTATAAAACAATAGTTACAAAATCCACATATATTATCAGTTTGTCCTTTATTATCTATAATTATTATAAAGATTTCATCATTATCAGTTAAGCTGTATTACTGATAACCTTTAGTAAATAGTTTGATAACGTTAATATAAAATAATTATCTTCTAATGTTAGTAAATATCTTCATTGTCAATTAGTTTCTCTATTGCTTGTTTAGATAAAGGTATAATCTACGATAATATTATAATCATTATTAAGTAGTTTTGATATCAAAGTAGAGATTCATATTGTCCTATTTTGTAAAGTAGGTGGTGTTATTGTATTGTGAAATGTATATTATGCAAACTTACCATATCTTTTTAACTAAATATATTATTCAGAAACGTTCAATGACAAGTTGGGTGTGTAAAATTAGGTAATTATTACACATGCGTGAATAGTTTTTTTTAAGAAATTGGAAAATGTGAATTGAATAGCATAGTGTGTTGTATTCTTTGTGAACGTGTTAGTTTTGTTATGGTATATCTCCTATCAGGTAAAATAGGTGAGTACCAGTGTCGTATAAATAGGAAGCCAACGTTAAAGGTCATCACTGTAGAAACTGACTAGAAAACACTAACATAAGAGGAGCTCGTGATGATTGTTATTATGTAGTATAATCTCTGGCTAAAGGTCCGTTCTAAAGTGCAAGTGCATAGGGTTCCGCATCGTCGTTTCGCGAGGAGAACACCTTATATAGTCACTATCTAATAGAATGTGATTATGAATAGCCAAAAAGCAATATTTCTAAGTGTCTAAAAGTAAATATTTTAATACAACATCTAAATATGTTTTCTAGATACTCATTAAAAGCAATTAGTTAGGTGTTTTATAATATCTAGGTACCTAGATGTTTATATATATGTTCGTTTTACATCGTGTTTTTAAAGTGAAAACTTCTTTAGCGGCGCTGTGTACTTTTTTGGAATGGGTAAAAATATATAAACTCGCGTCAGGTCACGTGACCATAAACTAGCGTCAGGTCACGTGTCCTGATCGAAAATTCGTAAGTATATTTATTGTTAACAGCGCCATCTACCGATATACTTTGGTAGCATTCGTTTTTCTAGATAGTGGTCCTTTCTCAATATGATTTAATATACTTAAAGTTAATATTTCAGTATCTTAAAGTGATTTACAATAAATTAAAATAACGATTTTCTACTTACACAAAACCTTTTGTAAATCAAAAAGATTGTTTACAATTTTTTTGAAAACAGCGACATCTATTGGAGTATTAAAGCTTTACTTCCATTTACTACTTACAATCATAATAATATGTAATATAAATTGTCATGTTTGTGTACGATAGCGCAATAAATGAATATTATATTCCACCACATAAATAATAGTACTTTTATACTGATAATGAAAGCAATTCGTACAAAATTATTCTCTAACCATTCCAAAATATCAAAAATGCACAACGTTAATATTCAAGTTTTTTTAGTTCTTTTTATTGCACACTGTTAAAAAAAGTATAGGTGTTCATTTCAGGTAAGTTAAAACAACCGTTTGTTTATAGTTATGAGTTTTCACTTCTGTCGGCAGTGCTTATGACTGCTTTGTGTTTTTTTTTTGATCATTTGAGACGACGAACGTACTGTTCGGATTTTGAATTTACAGATTTTAAGAAGAAAACTTTTATCGCAGCGTCGATAGCATAAATCGCGTAAACGCTAACCATTACTGCGATAAAACCCGAGCTTTATATGGATTAAGTACAACGGCCACCACTAAAACTGTCAGTGCTGGTGGTCGTTGAGATAACTTCTTTATTTTTGAAGTGAAAACATCTTCAGCAGCGTTGAGCACTTTTTGGTAGAAGAAAATTTCATGAGTTTGCGTCACCGACATGCTGACACGACATTTGAAAAATTCTTAAGCCGCGGTGAGCACTGATTAGTTGGGGAAAATCTTATGGGTTCGCGTCACCGACAAGCTAATGTTTGATGTTGATAATTTTAATTTAAACATTATAAAATTTCTAATTTTACAAATAACATTCAAAGTTATAACTTTTCACTTTTATCGGCAGTCCTTATGACTGCTAATTTTTTGTTACGAACCACGATGTTTTAATAACATTGTAGCTTTAGTGATGGTCGTTGGGAAAAAAAGGTTTTCATCCCCTCATCTCGGAAAGAGTATTTTTGCCCTTCAATATCTGAGTGCAAAAGCCGTTTTTATCCGCCAGAAGACAAAGTAAATTGAATTTAGAACATCGTGTGAACTACGTTTGTGAATTAAAAACATCATTAAATCTATTCACTTCTACCTCAACGGCGCCGAATTTATCATACAACCTTTTTTAATTTGTTGTAAATTCAGACTCGGAACCTTCTTGGTGTACCTTTTTTAATTTGCTTTGCCCGCGCCATTTTCATTTTACGTCATATTGTTAAAACCTTAGGTTAAAGACAAAAAACTTAAAAACAAGTGAAAAACCTTAAATGCGCAATTCTAGCGACTAGGAAGTTTATTTGACGCCAGCAGAACATACGAGTACTTAAATTGTTAATAATGCGCAAATCAACATAAGGAACTGTAGCAACCTTACTTTAAATTTTTCTTAATTATACCTAAATATTGTTTGAAATAATTTAAAGATTATTCTGTAATACTACTTACCTATCATAATGTAGTACCTAATAAATATTAATACCCAAACTAAAATAAAAGTATCTTCTGATTGTACATGGTTTTTTTGTATTTAGTCATTTCCTTGCTGAGGTGGGATCTAAAGTTACGTGTTGCACTCGTTGTTAATCTTAGACAAAGTATTAAAGTAATACGCTTGCAACTTAGCTATGGGGCAGGTCTCGTAAGGTGGCCCAATTTATATGTCACCAGAATAAATTAGTTTTGATAATTACATCAAAATAATACATAGACGTTACTACTATAGTATGTATACCAACAATTTATTATTATTGTGTCCAATTTGGTTGAAAATACGACTAAGGTGAATAATAAGCGTTGTGTGCGACTAAAAAGTAGAATAATTATCCGTTAAATGTTTGTGAATGATAATAATTATTCTGTTATATGATTAGCCTTATAATCACATTTTACGTATAACTTATAACAATAAATACGGAAATAAATTTGTTTACGTATAATGATTTCCCATCTTAATTACTTATCATATTGTCATTCAGTTTCGTACACAACGTGAGATTAACAAACAACTAAAAATATGCTTGTTTCTATGAAAAAAAAACAGTTTTCCTGGGAATTTACTGACAATATACCTATAGGTTCATAAGAACTAAACTGTGGACTAAAATACGAGTAATTCGTCATGATCATCAATAGCTCCTGATAGTCATCGGCATCTTCTTAGCAAGGTGTTTTTGGCCTACTACACCACGCTGACCAGGTTCTTATATGGTTTTATTCAAGTCTTCCTTCTCCTTGCAGTAATGTTGTCCTGCGTTGCGTCCTTTAGTCTCTTCTTACAACACTCATGGTATAAGTAGGAGTGGTGCAACTCTTCTTCTTCTTCTACATCCCCACAATTCTAAATCTAGTAAAAATTTAAAAAAGATCAATAGTTTCAAAATTATTTCCTACTATTTAGAGCACACAGATAGTCAGCACGTGTCATGAACAAACGAAGGAGCGCTATTGCTCACTATGCGCCCACGGTATGCGCACGCGCCCAATACAGGGCCGAACTTGGAATTTGTACTTAAACAATTTTGACTGACTTGCATTTAAAGTATATATGTATTTATATCAGTTGTCTAGTACCCATAACACAAGCTCTGCTTAGCTTGGGACTAGACGGCGTTGTGTGTTAAATTGTCCGAAATATTTATTATTATTATTATTAACAAGGTTCTCAATTGTACTCAAGCGTCAAGATTGTGTAATTTATCATTAACAACTTTCAATAGTCTACTGGCTGGCCACAGGCGTCCCTAAGTTGATTAGCTTAGTAGCTTTTAGTACTCTTATAGGTGATAATGAATGTGATCCCTCTAATGACAAGGTTAAGCTACCGATGTAAATTGTTTGAACGCATTAACCAAGAAATCTTAGTATTGCCATTAAAACTTAAGAAGTTTTAAGTTTATCACATACTATATTCAATTGTACCAATGAACCAGTCAACCATCGGTCCGTGCACTTCAAAGGTACTACTAAAAACCTTACCCTCGGGCCTTAATTTAGACACAATAACAGTAAATTGAACTCACTTGCACTTTAATTACAACATTTAATGAAACTAACCAGTTTCGCCCTGTAGCAGGTTATTGTATATTTTCACCGAGTGTCGATATTGGAAAGTATTAATTATACATTACTATGTACTAAGTGATCGAAGCCCACTTTGTTGTGTGTGTGTAATTTTATATTTTTTTATCAATAGGTAAATATTGTACGACACTCACAAATAATGCGGCTTTCTATTGGTTAGACCAAAATTGTTTAACTATATCTAGAGATTATTCTCTGCAACATCAGAAAGTTTATCTCTTTATAATATCATTAAAGATTTAGAATAAATTCGTATCTGTGTTTTGTTTTGGTTAAACCCACAATGACTTGATGTTTAACAGACGATCGGGGCGTGGTCATTAAACACTGATTACATTTTATCAATTTGACAAGTTACTATTATATAAATAAGAAACACTTGACGTAAGTAACGAGTCCGGAGTTCACTGGCTGACGAAATTTTCGATAACTTAAATCGAGAGGTGGAATAATGTTATTTAATCAGTTACGATATTCGTGCTGATTCTGTTGTTAGTAACAGTTGTTAGTAACACCATAAACTTAACTAAATTGACTAAAATTTTATATGATAATGATGATGATGTATCCTTTTGTTCCGAGTTCCTCTTTGTTTGGTCTTATGGTCTATAAAATGTCTCTTAACTCGGAGTGTCGCTTGTCATAGGCCTCCTCCAACTGTTTCCATTGCTCTCTGTCTGCCGGGACTCTTGTCTAGTACTGTCCCAGGGCCAGGCGAAGATCTTCCTTTTAGTGGACGTTTCCGTTCTCTTGCACAATCCCTTAGATACCATAACGTGACCTGTTAGCTTCACTTGTTTACTCTGCACCGGAACAAGTTTCTTGTCCAGCTCCGTTTGATATTGTCGATTCGGATGAGTATATCAGGAACTAAGGATTTCTGTCGTATCTCTTTTGAGGTCATTTTGTCGCTGAATTTTATTCTCAGCATACTCCTTTCCATCGACCGTTGGCATTTGGCAAGTTTTTCATGTTGGCTGTGGGTGAGCAACCAAGTTTCGCATCCGTATGCCAAACATCGGAGGATGTGTTTAACGTTTTCCGTTTAGTGGATATACTCACTCATGTCTTTGTTTTTCAAGACATGAGATCTTTGTTTTTCATTATTTCTTTGAGAGACCAGTACTTCTTCTGACCAAAAGCTATTATTTTGTTAACTTCCTTTTTCATATGCTTACTGAATGATATTTAGTTTTGTTTGTGTTAATTATAAGACCAGCTTCCTTGTTTTTGTAAGCCAGGGTGTCTACCATTTCTTGTAGTATCTTTTCTAGGATAATGAGATCATCTGCAAATCTTACATGGTTTAATCGGTTGTCATTGATGTTAAGGCCGTAATTGTCTCAATTTAGTCTTTCAAGCACAGCAGTGAATAGTTTTGGGGAAAAGGGGTCCCCTTGCCTGGTGCCTCTCTTTATGGGAAATAGATCTCCGATGATTTCCAGTTTTACATGACTTTTGCTTATTTTGTAAATATTTTTAATCATATCTTTTTAATGTCAGTCCACTCTTTGCTGTCTTACAGTTTGCCAAATATACTCATGATTGAGACTATCAAATGCCTTTGCGTAATCTATAAAAGCTATTAAACTGGCTTTAGATAATCATTACACTTTTCTAGAACTTGCTTTATAGTATTGATATAATTTATTATACGGTAGTTTCTTCTGAAACCTGCATATTCTAAGACTGGCTTTTCTTCTAGGGTTTGCGTGATTCCTTTTAGAATTACTCTTAAGGTATTCTTATATATATTTAAAATCAAGTTTATTGGAAAAAAATCAATATACTGTTTTAAAATTACGTTATGTAGTATAAAAACGCAGAAGTAAATATATATAGCTTGTCACACTGAAATTAACTAACTTACTCAACTTCTAAAATGTCTTTACATTTGCTATTCTTTTGTTGAACGTTCAAAACTTCTAAGATTGACTAAAATTAGACATGTCACATTAAAATTTTACGTGATAAAACTCTTAATGTAAGAGTTCTTTACATCTAGTGTTTTTTTTACGATGATAGTGATAACGTGATCTTAGCTGGTATCAGTTCAGTGGAAAGGTAATTAAGTAAATTATGATATAAGTCTTATCTAATATATTTATAGCTTTTAGTATATTTAATAATGAATGCTAAATTTAGATTGACTAGACAATAGAATATAATTTTGGAAATCATTTAATCGAAACAAGATAACTTTATTGAAATTTTGGTTTAGTGATGTCAACAACAGATTTAGGCATATGTTACTTTAAGCTCGTCGCAAAATAAGTTAAGTAGCTAGCATTAGATGTATGTTAATATTTATAAAAACAGATATTAATGTTTCTACCTTTGCAAAGGTAACATGACTTTAGAAATAGTACCTACTTGAATCTTATATAAAATTAGTCATTGATTTTTGTTCAAAAGCATTACTGTGCACGGTGTTAAGGTAATTAAAATAAATAAACTTTTAGCCGCGGTTCCACCCGCGTGTACATGCATGAGATACTTTGTATCTTGAAATCGGTACAGCGGTGTAGCCGTTAAAGCGTAACAGATAGACATATTTATAAAATAAGTATGAATGCCTATTAAATAATAATGTATTGCAATGTTTTTGTGTATCTAAATAAGCTTTTCAGCAGTATTTAAGAGGTTTCATTACACTGCTATTTTTTACATCAAAATCCAATTAAATATTAACATATTTAACACTTAAAAATATTTTAAACGTAAAATTATCAGAAGTTCCAGATAGGAGCAATATTGAAAAAAATAAGCATATCTAATATAATTGTAGTTCTAATGCATGCGTGGCATTGTAAGCTCTTGAAAAATTGGTGTCCGTGAAGGTGAAATAATATATAATAGTTTTTAGCATAAAATTGCACACACAAAATACCAATATTTTGCAGTCAGTAATTAACAAAGCCTTGTACCGCATCGAATCTAAATATTACTGTAATGTTATTATCTCAACCCTGTGTTTTGATTATTTACAAATTTATCAATTGAAATTCTTTAATGTAACGGTCAATTAATATATCTATGAATAGTTTTGAAAGATAAATCTTTGTAGACTGTACTCTTATTGTAAAAAATAGGAAATATCTCGAGTATCTCAGAAAAAGAAAATAAAATCGTTTAAGTAGAAAGTTAACATGAGCTGAAAGCTGAAACCAGTGTCTACTTCCCACCTTGGTAGTAGAGCCATGCTAATTTCAACACGAACGGGCTGGCTCAACTGTGACTACTCTCTTACAGAAATTAAACCTAGAATGACAGCATACTGTCGTGTTACATTGGTGAGTGCGTGACCGGAGGCCCAATGATGCAGAAGCATCTTAATAGATGCTCATTTGCAATGAGTGACTACTCTTGGATTCTGTTACTGCTTTCCGTCACGCAGAGTAGAGTCACTTTGAATAAATATAGAAAAAACATTACAAAATAAATAGCAGATATGCCTTTGAGGTATAGTATATTCTTTAGGAAACATTTTAAATCTCTAAAGGTCGACTCTTTTCTAGTTAGAGACTAAGTCCTGTACGTTCTTCGTGTTTTCTCATAAAATGTGTTCGCTTATATCGTTTTGTCTTTGAGGTTTTTGTTATTTCATTTGATAGTTAGCTGTATAAATTTCAAGATTTATATTATTTTAGTTAATTTATGGCAAAAGGATTCATTGTAACTTTGGAGTGAGGAAACCCCCTCGTCTTTCACCCGCTCGTGGTTGTCGGATTCGAACTGACCAAAAATCACACGCCGTCTGCGGTAATAGAAAACCGGGAAGGTGTACCCTAAAAATAAATTTTCCTCTGACCCCCTACAATCAGGCAAAGAGGGAGTTTGAACTCCAATAACTTCACTCACTTATTGAAAAGTAAAACATGCCTCTCTCACAGCAAATTATTTTTCTTCGTTCTATTTTCTGTGATTGAATTTTTAAATATTTTGGGTTTGCAATATGTACATCTATGTATCAAGTATATTACATTTTATAAATGTCTGTCTGAATACTTGTACTTTCAGTACCAGTGACTCGATCCCAAACCACTTATGGATTTCACTTTCAAAGTAAAATTGTTGAAATATTTCTGATAGGGTAGAATAAAAATGCGTTACGTCACATACCAATTTTATTAAAATCCCTCTTGTTTCATATGAAGCTTGTATATTCATCTAATTACATCAAATATCTAACTGGCATTTACATAACTTTTATACATTCAATACGATTTATATATATATATATATATATATCATTTAAACCTAACTGGTGTTATTTTACCAAAATCTGGATCTATTTAATGTTTTAGAACGTTTTTATTAGGCTCTAAACGCAATAAAATGACTGAAATTGTTTTTTATGTATGTTAATTTAGATTACAACACGATTTTAATGTCCTGTAAGTATATTTTGATGTATGAAAATGTATTACAATGTTTAAACAAACTCTCTCTACTCTAAATACGTTGTATAAATAAAAAATAATCCCACAATATTCTATTTGTATTTGTCACTGAATATCTTACTAGAAAAATATAATATTATAACACGATATGACGTTAAAATATTTAATAATATCAGTATTTTTATACTAAAAATATACTGCTGTCATTTAAATAATGTTTAGGTATCTATTTATGAATGTTTATTTGATAACAATTTGTACTATAATTATAATTTAAACATACATTACGTAAATAATAATATATTAATTTAGTACATTTTGTAAATATATCAAGTCTGTACTTTTAAAATAGGATTTTTGAAATCTCACCTTATTTTCAATTGAAATTAATAAAAATGTTAAAATTTAAATTGACATGACTTTACAACTGATATTATAAATTTTATTGTCATAAAATGATTTATAATCGGTCAATAATTTTGTATAAAATACCTATTTTATGAATCTTAAATTTGAAGCGTTTAATTTCAATGAATACAGATAATATTACATTTAATAATATAAATATTTTGCATTATTATATTTTAAAATTTATATTTGTTATATTATTTATATTTCGAACTCTTGTGATAAGTATTATAAATTTAAACAATTTTAAATACAAACACTCTAATAAATAAATACACAATTACTAAGTGTATTAAAAAATAATATAATACAATGAAACCCTTTGCAAAAGGATGATATTAAATACGGTGATGTGTTAAAAAGAATAATAAACAAAATTATATTATTTATATTTCATCATCAATATCATTGAAGATATGGGATGTCGATCACATCTGGACTGAAATCTCCGACAAAAACTTTAAATAGACCTTTTTTCATCTTAAAATCATTATGGAAATGGAGTTGATAGGTACCTTTCCGGGTAGTTTTAGAATACGCATAGTTCTTCCCTAGGGGCTTTCGGTAATCTACATGAATTAGATTTTTTTGTGTCACAATTTACGTGTCAATGAAAAAGAAATCAATGGAAAACGTTATTAAACAACTAATAATAAAATCTTTCGCATTTATTCCATAATCATAAGTGAGAAATAAAATAGGTTATGAATACAATGATCTTATTTTTAAACGTGTCCTTTAATTTTTTTATTAGTCTTTATGAGCTTAGCAAAATGTACAAATTTTCACTATTTCGTTAAATATATTTTATAAGTACCCTTTTTTCATGATTTTGGTAAAATTTATTATTTTTTTTTGTTATTAAATTTACATACGATTAGAAAAACTCACCTTAGCATTACGACGCTAGAACTATAAATATTATTTTCGATTCCACGTAACATTAATGAACTCTGTTAACATTTGGCTCATCATTTTGTTCAGTCAACCTCCACATCTTGGAAGACTAACGAAAACCTTGCAGCTGACCTATCAACACTTTTCTAAATCTAACTACACATATTCATACAACGTGTATACGTACGATTCTAGAAATTTGGGTATTTAAATTGTTTTTTACAAAAACTTTTGGTGACACAACCGAATATTTGTTCATGAACTAATTTTTTTACTATTACAGGATACATTCATCTATTTTCTTCTAAATTGTAAACAACTTTCTATAGAAGTTGTTTAAAGACCCATTACACTATTTATTAGTCACAAAAGCATAACACTGACACAACGATTATTTATATATGCTATTTCCAGTGTAATGAATCCTTGACATATTGTTTTACATAATAGATGTAGTTCAATACATTTTTAAAATATGACGCACACACATAGCTGTTTAAAATAAAAATGAAAACTAATATTCGCAGTGAACCCTGCTTTCCGCTCATCATTAATTAAAAGCAATTTATCAAGAATATTTAATTTAAATTAATGTTTGGTTCAAATTTAAAACTTATAAATTAAAACTTTAATTATAACTTACATAAACTTTATAACAGTCGTTATTTATACATAATTAAATTTAGTACACACATCATTCATATAAAACGGTAAGAATTAGCACAATGAAAGCGGTATAGTTTACAAATAATATAATGTATACCTACACTATTTTTATTACATTTTAACAACGTTAATCTGGTACTTATAATCATTAAATACACTTGTATATTTGACAATAGTATACAACGATTATAATTATTATTTTATAATGTATATAAATTATATACATTATAAAATTTATGTAGATGTTATTTTATGAATCATATTTATAGTGAAAGCTAAAATGCCCTTAAGGGGTACTCTCGATAGAATCTTTGCAGTGTTGCAATTTATAATATTTCTTAAAACGACCTTGAGGCTCCACTGCTCTTTTCGGCTGTAACCTCATTTTTTGCGTTGTCTGATGCCCTAACACCAATGACTGCGTTATAGCCCTTTGTAAGTAGAATAGAATGAATATTCTCTTAATGTTTTTTTTAAGTGTGAACTGTCAAAATGACCAATATGCCTGGTGGCTTTCCACTACTCTTGAATTCTGCTCATGCTTTCATGAGCAGAATTCAAGAGTGGTTGATCACCATATTCATTCCGAAAATGGGAAATGCATATGTATAGTCACATATAATGTACAATATACATCCAATCTATCATATTCGTATAAATTTCTACAATTCTGTATTTTTTACTATAATTACCCATACGGCGAAATAGTGTATGATATTTACAGAGCTTTTAATGACAAGATGGATATTTGTTCTTACTGCGAAACCTTCCAAATATCTAAGGACATGTTACTTTGACCTTTTGCAGTATAAAATTATTTAAAAAGGTTATGGTACTGATTGAGATATTTATAAATACTGCCATATTTAGTTCTACATAACTTTAAAAATTCTTAAATTGCAATGTTTTTTAAACAAATAAATAAATATTAAATAAATATCCCGGACATCTAACACACAACGCCATCTAGTCCCAAGCTAAGCAGAGCTTGTGTTATGGGTACTAGACAATTGATATAAATACTTATATAACAATATTTAGAACATAAAAACATATTTAAAATTTTCCTCTATTTTCTGAACCCAAGGAGTTGTTATTCAAAACGCGAAAATTCGATAGACCATTCAAACACAACATAATATGACATGGCGATGACGCTTTTTGATTTCAAAGGCTTATTTTCAGTCTGCATAAATGTACGAGGTAGCCTTTAAGCATATTTATATTATTCTAATCCACAAGCTGACCATTTAGTCCATCTTTGCATTTCCTTTTTGCACAAAGATATAATATATAGAATAGACAAAATAAATAGCTAACACACTGACTTTATTCAGTACTACAGTAATGAAAAAAATCGAAGTTGCAATTTTCCTGCCACAATATAATTGCAACAACATTTTTTTCGAACTAATAAAACAAGGGTACGTATACACTGCCACCAAGCGCGTACTATAAAAGTATTTCACGTCGATACGTCTGTAACTGTATTACAATATTAGATTAGAGTTTCTTTTCCCCCGTACTTTGTTAAGTACGAATAGGGGCACTGGCTTCCGGGAACATCTCTCTTCGGCCTTGACTCTGCATACTAGTTTTTCGAAGTCAATATTGTCACGAACTCTGCAAATAGGAAAATAATGTTGAATTATGTGTATTCTTATGATATCCTTTAATGTTCAAGTATTAAAGACTCTAGAGATCTATTACTTCCAAGTGTTTTCTATGTATAATATACTGCTAATCTCCTGAACAGCTTTTTCTTTCTTTTTTTTTTTATTGAATAGTGGGCAGACGAGCAGACGTATCACCTAATGGTAAGCGATTACCGCCGCCCATGGACACCCGCAACACCAAAGGCGTCACAGGTGCGTTGCCGACCTTTGGGGGATGGGAAAGGGGATGGGGGAGGGGTTGGGGTATGGGCCTCCGGTATCCTCACTCACTCGGTGAAACACAGCGCAAACGCTATTTCACACCGGTTTTCTGTGAGGCCGTGGTATCACTCCGGTCGAGCCGACCCATTCATGCCAAAGCATAGCTCTCCCACGGTAAAATGTGTATGTATTTTCAAAAAAAAGTATATATTCCCATTGCCTGTTGCAGTGCCGTCGCACGGTGGATATAGTTTTTACTGATTTATTAATTTTAATTAATGGGATATTAATTGAAGTAGCTTTTTTAATTTTAATAGAACGAAAAGTTTTAAGTTATATTCAAATTCGTAAACGTCGCAGCGCCAGAGAGTTCAGCCGATTAGAAACAACGATTTGAGTCACTCTCCGTTGAATGCGGTCCAGAGAGAAGAGCAGGTACTGGCGCGTCCCCGCCCAAAGATGAAAACCGAAACTATATGAGGTCGAACCTGCACCTTATAAAGCAGAAGGCGGTAGACCGGAGTGAAATACCGTCTTTATCTATTGAGCTCGCCAAGCTTCTTCGAAACCAATTTGGCCTTACCTTCCAAAAGGCCACAAAACTGGACTTCACTCGATATGTCGACACCAAGTATTCTAATATTGGCTGAGATAGATAGAGGAGTATCTTCAAAACGAGGACACACGACCAACAGCAGTTTTTTAGCGGTGAACGCGCAAATTTGTGTCTTTATGGGGTTGAACTGGTCTATATTAAGTCTACCCCAATCTGAGACCTTTTCCAAAGAGGTCTCAATTTCAGACACAAGTTTGTTTTGACTCTCAATGACTTTCTAGCGAGAAACATTAACGCAGCCGGTATAGAGAGCATTGCCCGTGCTTGCATCGCATAACAATGAATGCCGCTATCTCGCAACATGTCACTGATATGGATAAGGAACAAAGTAGGCGCTGGAACACAGCCTTGGTTGCGGGACAACAGTATTCACAGACATATCAGAGCACTCACCGTTAACTATAACCTGTATGCTTCTATCTGCTGAAAAGCTAGTGAGCCATTCGCATAATTTCACGGGAAGCCCATCGAAAGGGAGCTTCAAAAGAAGCGCTTTATGCCAGACCCGATCGAAGGCCTTTGCAATGTACAAACTAACTGCCAAGGCCTTAGTCTCGATCGGCTGTTTATTATAGAAGATCACCAGCTGATCGACCCTTACTACGTGCCGCAGGAGTTGACAGTTAAACGGATTTTTGATGATAGATATTTTACATGATCAATATTGTGTACCCTAATACAGTTTCAACTGCACGAATGTAACATTAACTTTTAAGCGGTCTCGACGCCGCTTTCTACTGCGTTGTTATTTGTGATTCAAATTACACATGGGACAACACTTTGTGTGATCCACGAATTGTTGTTTTAAGTCTGAGTGTTATTTTTGTCTGTTTCATTTAGTTTTTTTAAAGTCCCAAGCGACACAGGATATATTCCTTATGCAGCTGTTGTCTTCGTGTGTCAGTATAGCAGAGAAATATTTAAACTTACTAATAAAATGTCTTACATTGTACGGGAAAACATTTCTAGAAAATAGTATCAGCAATTCAACACACATCGCGCAACAATAAAACAATAAACAATGAAAGATACCGACCGTCGTAGTTGACCATGCCGTCACCATCAAGGTCTGCCTCACGGATCATGTCATCAACTTCCTCCTCGCTCAGCCGTTCGCCCAGGTTCGTCATCACATGACGGAGTTCCACGGATGAAATCAGTCCATCGTTGTTCTTGTCAAATACCCTGGAATCATTGTAACAATTTCTTAGAACGAATACTGTTGCGAAAGAATTGATTGAATAAACGAACGAGCCTAATAATAAATGATATTGTACGTCTCACTCTCGTTACTCTAATTAAAATAGCTGAGCATTCTCCACTAGATCAACAATTGTACCCAGACTTTCAAAATCTGAACAAAACATCTCCCAAGGATTGTCTGGTATTGGTCATCTATCTGCCGTCAGCTACACACTTCAAATCAACGGTCCGTCGTACCATAGGGCGATCTACATTACTTTTGGCTTCCGTGATCTTCGGGCCATCTCGTAACATAACCGACCCACGGCACTTCACTTTACTAATTCTCTATTCAGTTTCCTTACATACGTTCATCCAGTCTAGAAAAACATCCAGACCATAAAACCATACGATGACAAGAAAAAGTTTATAGACATATACGTAGAAGTATATAGTAAATTTTATGAAATCTATGTCACTCAGATCATTACTAGGAATTTATTACCACCTCGTTTGTTAAAATTTATACAGCACTTTAGGAACATACAAAAATATCTTAAACTGCTAAAACATTGCCATTGTTTTGGTTTCGCCATAGTCGGGTAAGTTAAATAGTCATATTAAATTAAGTGGGTACCTGAAAGCCTCTCTAAGTTCATCTTCTCCATCAGCCCCGCGCATCTTTTTGGACATCATTTGGAGGAATTCGTTGAACTCGATCGTGCCATTTCCATCTTGGTCTACTTCTTTTACCATGTCTCGTAGCTCAGTTTCTGAAACATGTCATTGTTATTTCTTCACATTCCTTCAGAAGTAATATTTTTTCAGCAAAAAAGCATTTGCGGTTCGGCAATAACCGCAGGTAACATCTTGGGATTTAGCTAGTTATATTATATTATTACGTATATGTTCTGTTCGAAATCTTAACCCCAATGAATAAATAAAGCAATATTCTGCTTTAATTTATATCTTGCATGTTTCTAGATTTTTTAAAGAATTATTGATCTATGATAGAGTCATAGATCAATAACTATTTCATTAATCCTAGAACTCTAATAGTTATAAAACTCATTTATACAAAATCAATTGTATAAGGTATTTACATAATTGCCTTACAAATTTCTATAACAGAAAGGTACAATTCATGGTCACTCTATAATTGCTGTAACCATGACCAGAGTCAAAGGGTCAAAAAAAAATAAGCAAATGAAATCAATGGAATGTACGAGTAGTTTCTTCTATTAAACGAGTTTGATTATTAATAATATAATTATGGATATGCCTACTTGAATTAGATAAAAGTTTTTAATGATAAGAATGGAAAGCATTAGGAATTCAAGAAACCATTTTTTTATGGATTAGGTGGCATACGAGCAGACGTATCACCTCATGGGAAGCGAATACCGACGCCCATGGACACCCGCAACTCCAGAGACGTCACAAGTGCGTTGCCGGCCTTTGAAGGATGGGGAGGGGGAGGGGGGAGGGGTTAGGGTATGGGCCTCCTGTATCCTAACTCACGCGGTAAAACACAGCGCAAGCGCTATTTCACACCGTTTTTCTGTGAGGCCGTTATCTCTCCGGTCGAACCGGCCCATTCATGCCGAAGCGTGGCTCTCCCATGGTAATACACAAATAATGAGTCTGTTATTATCAACCATCTCAGTTCACTGCCAGATATACCTATATCCTTAGAACCATACTACGCTGGGCGTACAAATTGGTGTAGAGTTAGTGTCAAGTTTTTCTCTTTTTTGCTGTTTCATTATTCTGTGTGGTTTGCTCCCTTAGTCGTCCCTTCCGACACCCACAGGATAAATAGTGACATTTGTGACGCTTTGTATTTTTAATTTGTCATCACACAGACTAAAATTGTATTATTTTTAATAATAACTTGTCATACCTACTTAATGTGTTTGCAAAAGACGATATCTGATTTCTGTGCGGAAATCCCCTTGGATACCAATCCTGGTGGCATGTCGGACTCGAACCTACTAAAACCGCGCGCCTATTCGGATACTAGATGCGGGGAACCGGGTGCACCCTAGAAAGGAAAATCCTGGAACCCCGATGTACCTCGAGCCACCTACGCTTTGTAGATAGCCCCCTCCTTTATGTTCCCGCTACTGTCCCTCACCCTCAGGCTTGCGCTTATGGAGAACATAGCATAGATTTTGCTTTTATCATTGTTGTTATGTTTTTTTTTTTTTTTTAATGTAACACAACGCCATCTAGTCCCAAGCTAAGCAGAGCTTGTGTTATGGGTTACTAGACAACTGATATGAATACATATATACCTTTTTTTTTGTAAATACATACATATTATACATTGTAAAAACACCCAAACTCCGAAACAAATATTTGTAGATTACACAAACATTTGGTCCGACTCAGGATTTGAACCCGAGACCTGCACAGCAGTCGCATTCATTACCACTGTGCCACCGAGGCACAGTGGTAATGAATGCGAATTTACTTCTATCGCCTCGTCTTGTTAGTAAGTTTTTATACAATTGTCAAAAAAATTTTCTTTCAAATTCGATATAGGAAAGTCCATACTGTACCAAAAACAGATCCAGAAAGTTACTTGAAATTGTATTGAGAAAATTCGTAACATGTTCCTTTGTTATGCTCATATTTCTTTTTTTCTTCTATTCAATGTGTACTTAGTTTAGGCAATACAGCAATATTGCCCAAAAACAAGATATTATCTTACCGCCAGAAAATAACACCGCCGTAAATTACATCAAAACTGTCTCGTACGTGACTACTTTTTATTTTACGGGCAACACTTACACGTATAACTCATACAAAGATGTTTACAGATTAATAGTTGTTTTACTTTTTGTTTTTTTTTTATATAAGTACAGATATTCTTTAGTGGACGTTTATTTTTGTAATCAGTAGGCTAGCGAATCACGTTTCCATTCTTTTAACGCCTATTTGAAAGATTTACATAGAACATTTTTACGTATGTATAACCTTTGGAAAGTTTACATTTTAGACCAGGTTATACTGAATGTGGTGAACAATACATTATAAAACGCAATATTCTAGAAGTTAGAATTACATATAAAATATAGAACATTCATATTCGTGCCAAGAATTTTAATTTTACCATGTAAACTGGTGCCCTAAAAGTAGTATTTAATTCTTGCTTAAATTTTGTAGACGACAGTTGGTGACTTGGCTATTAAATGCTCAGAATAACATGCCGAGAGCTTCTGCTACGATTAATTATAATTTTCGACGTAGACAACAAAATGCTCGCCTTGCCTTAAGTCTTTAATTCCTAATACGACAGCTAAAGCCTCAAAATAGTCGGTAGTATTCTTGTCGTAAACACCCAGTGTCACGTTAATAGACACAGCTATTTCAATTTGTAAATATGAAACACGACAGAGTTATTTGGCAATTATCCAACCTCGGCTAATAGCAGAAGAACTTGATTACGGATTTGGTTTCCGAGAGAATCTTAGAGGAGTTAAAAGAGTTCTCTCTAGATTTAAATAAGTGGCTATAAGTTACTATGAATATGGACCTGGAAAATACTGCTGCCAAATATTGAAAAATAAAGAAAGCGTTTCCATAGTTTGTGAAAATATTCCTACACTTTGTGAGTAATTAAAAATTGGCCCCATTGAAAATCTTTTTCTTCTTTTGAGGTTGATATTTTAACTAAATACACCATTCTGGTCATCATAATGATAAATCATAAGCTACTTTAAACCGTATTTAAGTTATCTTAAGGCTAGTTTTTTAATACCTATTATTGGATAACTAGCTGACCTTCGCAACCTCGTTTACGTATACTTTTGACCGTAGGGTAATAATTTTCCCCCGTTTTTTTAAACATTCTACATTGGAGCTCCACTCCTAATGGTCTTAGCGTGATGATATATATACCCTATAGCCTTTTTCAATAAATGGACTATCCAACACTGAAATAATTTTTCAAATCGCATCAGCGGTTCCTGAGTTTAGCGATTTCAAACAAACAAACAAACTCTTCAGCTTTATAATATTAGTATATATTGGGGTTGCCGAGTGTGGACTACTTTATCATTCAGAGTTTTAAAAAAAAATTTACTATAAAAATAGCTTTGCCTTTAATATTTAATGAGGTTTTTATAGATGCCTAGTTAAAAGTATTGTTCTACAGCTATATTTGTTAGAGACTGTAGAGGTTCATTCTACATGAGAAAGAAATTTGTTAGTATATGAAGAAAATCAGATAAGTTAAATTCGGGTTCTGTTTAATTCAGCAAAACGTCGTATTACATAAGTTTGTTACTAATTTTAGCCACATCTAGTTCTGGTAACAGTTCATATAAAACGTCGAAACCGAATTCTGGATATCGTCTAATAAGTTGATTCCTTATATTTCAAAGTTTTATTATGCACCTTTATAACATCTCAACTAGTTTTTACTTACAAACGATTTGAGTATATATTCATTATTAAAGATGAAATCAGCACGGTTTGTCAAAGTTCATCCGAGTACGTACCATACATGCTCCCAATATATGTTCACGCGTTGGCAAGTGTTGCCATTAATTGCGCATAAAATCGTAAGTAAAGAAATTTATTATTGTATTTACATGTACCCCGTGTTTAAATATCGTTAGTGATGTAGACACAAACAATATTTTACTTTGCTATTTAGGAATATTTTGTTAGCACTTTTTAAAGTAAATAAGTATTAGACATCTGACACAAAACGCCATTTAACCTCAATCTAAGCTTTGTTTGTACATAACTAACTCATTATTCACCGAGCCCTTTCTGAAAACAGGTTGAAAGGCTTTTAGTAAACAACGATACTGCTGAACTTCGACTTTTACCGGAGTGACTCCTAACAGGTCTTGAAATTCCAAGTAATAGGCGCTATCGAAGTAGAAGAATAACTAAATAAATAAATCATTGAAGTCAATTCTAATTATCTACTTATAATTATCGTATCGAAACGAAACTATGTAGTTAGTAGTAGTAGATACCAACTCATACACATTTTATAGCTGAGCAGAAGCTAGCTTTAGGTACTTTGTAATTACATCTAAACCGGCGAAAAAATGTTTTAAGTGAATCAACGGTCGGTGACAATAGATCAATTTCCTATTACACTGGACGTAGATCCATTGCAATAGATAAATCTCCTGTTACAATAGACGTAAAAAACCTGTATCTTCAATGCATACCATAACCAATATCAACGGAGTACTTTTACGAGTTACCTTGACCCTACTGTATTGACCGAGCTCTACAAAAGATATTAAGAAAATACTGCAGATACAGCTGCAACTATTTATTATGAAACTACCAAATTAAATAAAGGATAACTTGTTTCAAGTACTCGATTGTTATCTTAATATAGAAACAGAAGAATACGTTCTTCTGACTCACAGAAACATATTTAAAAACATCAAAACATTATGAGTTGATAAGAGATGCCACGTTTATTAAAAAAAATGGCAGAGACGGCAAACAAACAGACGGGTTACTTAATGGACTGCCAAGTCAAGCCACATATATAAGAAAAATAAACAATTGATAAATTTAATTTCTAGAGGTTATGTTAAAAAATGATGACGGCACAATGTGACTTCATTCAATATCAATAAACGAGTCAATATTTTTTGTGCATAATTTGGAAGAAAAACATCACTCATACAATGATCGAAATAAATGAATAAATAAAGAATAAAAATATTGATAGTAAATAGAAGTATTAATTGGAAGGATTTTGATGGCTGTTTGTGAGTACCTACATCACTATTTTATACAAACAGTAGCTTTTGTATGCCGCTCCGCCCGCGTATGTGTCAGTTTTTGCGTTAAAAAGTAAGTCCTTCCTCAGTAATCAAAGTATTTTCATACCAAATTTCATTAAAATCGGTGCAGTGGCTTAGCCATGAAATCGAGGCAGACAGACAATATATACTTTCGCCTTTACAATATTACAGTGCGGATATATATAAAGTTTTTATACTAGATAAGATTTTCGGCCATCGATGTCAGTGGCGCCGTGGCTTAGTTGGTTAAAGCGCCTGTCTAGTAAACAGGAGATCGTGAGTTCGAATCTCGCCGGGGCCTGCATAACCATTTTGTTTTTTTTACAAACATTTTTTCAAATAGTAGATCATTATCGAATTACACACTGTGGTTTACCTACCTACCTACTCGTTTACAAGATAAATATTGTCACAGTTTTGGCATCGATGTTTGTATGCAATGTGACATTGTGCTAAATATCTTTGTAAACAATATAAAGAGTATAAATATATACCTTTAATCAGACAATTAGTAAAACTGTTGTTATTACATTCTCAGACCATTGTCTTATTTATTAGGAAGAATATACAAAATCTATTTATATCTCTTAGAAAGTTATTAAGTTTTACGGTTAGTTATCGTAGTTTAAGGGCGGAGCACAAAAGATAATAATCGCTAGATGTCAACCTTACACACAGTTGTACAGTTCGAAATGAGAAAAATAAAATTTCAACATTGAAAATGTTTTTTCGATCGCTTCAGTACTAAGTATCAGTGAAATTTCGTCAGTTTCTGATATTTAGGGTTACGTGGATGTTTGAGATGTCAAAAGAGGGCTTTCGGCGAGTGTTACAAGAAAGCTAAAAAAGACAAAAACTATTTACGAAACAAGCAAAAATGACGAAAAATTCATAATTTTTCTAGTGTCTTTTCTCTTTGAATCGACGATTTCTTGAAAACGAAAAGTGATGTCGAAAAAAATAAAGACGTTTTCGACGTTTTCCAAGAAACGGGACATCTAAATATTACGGTCCATGCAGGATGGTGCCCTTTATGCGGGATGAATTTTGGTTGCGCGCATGTGTAAGCGCTCGTTTTGTATTATAATTTTTTTTTTTCAACGCCATCTAGTCCCAAGCTAAGCAGAGTTTGTGTTATGGGTGTACTAGACAACTGATATGAATACATATATACTTTTTTTTTGTAAATACATACATATTTTAAATAGGAAACACCCAAACTCCGAAACAAATATTTTTAGATTACACAAACATTTGGTCCGACCCAGGATTTGAACCCGAGATCTCAAGCACAGCAGTCGCATTCACTACCATTACGCCACAGAGGCAGTCTATTATGACCCGAGTGTTGCGTTTTAGACATGGGATTATTTATTTAAGGTTGTTATATTTATTCGATTTGTGATGTTTAATATAATAAATTAAAGTAAAATAAAGTGAATTAAAAATAGTTTTGTTTATATTCATATTCAATGCACCCGAAGATCGAGGCACGAGATCTGTAGATTTTATTTTTATTGGTCTGAAAAGAGAATACCTGCTTGGTTCAATACTCTTTAAGAGGTTGGTTTAGCAATTACTTCAATTGCTACGGATTGAAAATTGTAATGTAATTTTTATTAAGACTCACCCGCGAAATTAACTGTGTGATCAGCGTCATCATTTGTTCTTTACCTTTCAGTATTTCATACGTATAGTATTATATGTTTATATGTTATAATAAATAATAGTAAAATATGAATATCAGCAACAATATTATCAGCAAATACTAGAACATGTGACAGAGAAACGAACCTATTGATTACCAAATTTATTGTTCATCTCGATAATTTAAGCGCACAACATGGCTATCACTACATAGTATAAAACAAAGTCGCCTTTTCTGTCCCTATATCCCTATGTGCGCTTAAATCTTTAAAACTACGCAACGGATTTTGATGCGGTTTTTTCCAATAGATAGAGTGATTCAAGAGGAAGGTTTATATGTATACATGCATCATATACTAAGGCAACATTGCTAATTTTAGAGGTTTCTATTTTATGCCCGTGCAAAGTCGGAGCGGGCCGCTATGTTTTTATATACAACGTTCATAGTTTTTCTGTAGTGTATTTAATTTAGTATCAGCATTGCACCCGTGCGAAGCCGGGGCGGGTCGCTAGTTGTAAATAAACTAAGGTTATGTACCTTCAGTTCAATACATTGAAATATCGTGCCTGCCCACGAACATTGACATTCGGATTGTTGCATTATACATGCGCTCAAATGTCAATGCGCTGATATCACTGAATTGTTTGTCGTTGGTTAAGTAAACGCGCTCACTATTTTCCTTATAAAATTACTAAGCTGATTACCCACAAATGTAATTGAACTGATAAAGAAAGAATGGGGAAACCTGGCGAGAGATCGAAAGGAAAATATTTGGAAAAGAGTCTCTTTGATCATCTTCGTAATGTTGTGTGCATCAAGCATTCAATTATTTTGGCTTGCAAAACGAAAATGTTAACTTTTGCTATTATACTGTGACCAAATTCTTTCATAATTTGTGGCTACTTCAGAACAAAAGCGTATTTCAATGCCATCTAACGAAGACAGATCAAACTACTGAACCATTTTATGGATCCTGAATTCCACAATGAAATTTCTTTAGCCGCGGTCTACTAGCCATGATTACTTCGTCATGATTATTTTTGTACAGAAAGAACAGAGCACTGGTTTATCCACTGATTAGTTTGATACTGTGCTATTTTATCAAAAAATACAGTTAATTCAAAATTATAATATTATCAACTTCGACCAAATTTTTGTCACGTGTAATCTAAATATTAAGTAAGTGAATTCAAAAAGAAACGGAAAAAAACTCCAAAGTTATTTTGAAACTTTCTGTCTCAAGAACAGTTATATCTCCATTATCCTGGGATTTGACCTACTTTCAAACTCTCCGGATCCAGGCAATAAATAATCCCCTATTAAAACTTCTAAAATCAATATTCAATTCGAAAGATTCGCAAATTATGGTGAAGAAATGAAAAGTTAAAGCGATGAAGATTAATTTTATACATGTTCTGTAACATTTAGTTGACATCAATTTTCATTTTAGCGTGATGCAGATGTTACGTGCTCTGTAGCAGTTTAATTGATTTGAACAGTTTAACTTGTAATAGAATTTATCAGTTACTTTAGCAGAAAACAAATTAATGTTATACGCGAAAATTTTAACTGACTCGAAGAAAAAGAAGATTGTCTAATCTTACGTAATTCAAGGTATACTGTTTGATCGCATCGCGTATAACTTAAATATTTAGTGTGTATAAACAATACTCATGTTTCTCTAAAGTTAATAACTTAATAGTCATATGAAATGCCTGTGAAATGTATGACTTGTAAAAGCGACTCCGAAAATCTAGGAGAATTCCCAGAAAGGACTTTGATTTAAGTGATACTGTACGGTTTTAAATCATGCTGCTTGTTCTTAAGCACCATAATTTAGCCTTATACTTTATATGTGCTTCTTTTCTTCTATATTTTTCACTTCCATTCGTTCTATAACTGAAAGTTGCTAAGGCAATTATACCAAAACGAAATTTTCATCATACTACGTTAGCTAATTAGAACTTTATATTGAAAGGAACTTCTCATTTCTGTAGCAAATCGAGGCTAAAATTATTTGAATGGTTTTAGACATAGCTTATCAGAGTATATCGAAGTAAGGTGTGTATTTCAGGTTTAAGTGAAGTAGTAAAAGTCTCAGATAAAGTTTCGCAGTGAAATCGAAGCTGTGAACCGTACCTCTCAGTTGCGTGGGTGGAACAATACTCTAAGGAGTGTAAGGATTCTGGGCTACTAAATCTTGACTATAAGTTTCTGATCATGAAAACTTTTAATGTTTAAACTTTATATAGATACAAAACTTGCATTTGGCTCTTCTCTCTCAATTCTATCCGATGTATATATATGAAAGAATCGCTATTATTCAAAACGATATTTTTATATTACGACTCTCACATACGATACCTTACTCTTCCCTTACCTATGCTAAAAATTTACTTTTAAGTTTTGAACTATAGTTATATGTAAATTAGTACCATACCTGAAGGCCTCTGCCCAAGCGATCTCATCACGACGCCGAGTTCTGCCATCGTAATGGTACCATCTTCATCCTTGTCGAAGAGCATGAACGCTTCTTTGAATTCTGTAAAATTTACAGGATTATTATTTAAGACTATATTTATTATTAAACTAGTTACAGGATTGGAATATAGAGGTATGATTTCTCAATAGGATGATATTTTTATGGGAAATACTTCCGAAAAATTAATGAAGTTAGTGGGACAATGGGCAAGTTAAACAGTTTTGTCAGCTCATGGAAACACTTGAAGTATGGAATATTTAAGTATTCAATATAGTAGTATAATACAATTTGTAGATACGTAGTTATAAAAATCTGTGAAATATACAAGTAATTCATTACACAGATTGGTACATGGCTATACAAATGTAAAAATGAAACTACGAGAGAGCTTCGTGCAAAACTCGATCGAGTTTCTTTTAAATAGTCTTTATAATTTTGTCATAAGAGAAGAAGTAGAGTTTTGTTACTTTACCTGCAACTTGTTCTTCCGTGAGGCCATATTCCGACTGAAAATAGAAAAAAAACATGTAATAATTTTTTTGCTGGCTATTTCTATACACGAAGGTTAAAACACAAAAAAAGTTTGAATATTTAATAACGTTGGCGACAGTTTTATGTAATAAACTAGTAAATAACGACACATCTTATGCCTACAGAAATTATAAAGCTTTAGACGAATTTGCTTATGATATTCTAAATTTCTTATTAGACTTAATTCGGCTACATACATATATGGACAGAGACAACTGATCTCCACTTACTACGGTCCTGACACACGCTTTTTACTTTAAGCTTTCATTAATCGCTGCATACATGCTCGTCTGTTTCTGGTGCATTTCACA
Organism: Spilarctia lutea; assembly: GCA_916048165.1. Lineage (NCBI taxonomy): Eukaryota > Metazoa > Arthropoda > Insecta > Lepidoptera > Erebidae > Spilarctia > Spilarctia lutea. The sequence continues at coordinate 4,237,779 of OU696480.1, forward strand.
CGACCCTCCTTAAGAACTTCTTATTTACCGACCAAATTGGTTGGTAAATGTCACCGTGGACGAACTCTTTCAACACTCCCCCAGACACTTTATAAATTCCTTTCTAAGTCTTCTATCATCCATCCTCTCTACGTGGCTAAACTATCGAAGCATGCTTAACGTTTAATTTTGCCATATATGTATTTTAATTCGGCTATATATTCCGGTTTTATTTAAAAGGGACGAAAAACTACCGCATTTTTAGACTTAAATAAATGGCCAACTGACAGTAGGTACTTGAAACTTCGACGCATAATATAAAACAGACTCCTTCTCAAATCAATAAAATTAGTTTGCTGTTGTTATATAATGTGATGGGTATAATACAACTATGCGAATGTTTAAAGCTAAACCTTCTCAGATCAACGCATGCATTGTATGTTAGAAGTTTAATATACAGCTACCAATGAAACCACCCACATTTCCAACGTTTTTGTTCTGATAAACAGAAAATGTAAGCAAGTGAATGTAGATTTTACCAAGAAATACAGTAAAAATCACTATTGTTTCGATTAATTTTCGACACCCTTTACGATAATGATATGATAAGATAAGGATCCGCTCACGCAGACCGTTTATTACGTTTAAAACAGAGATTCGAACCATTTTAATAAGGTGTATTTTTATATGTCATTTCTTTTATAATTAAGCATGCTTGGAAGAAAACCTAACGCGCTTAATGTGAAATATTAAGAGGAGCCGACCGGCTGCATCTATTGACGTACTCTTCCACGCTCGCGCAGCCGAATGGCTCCGTTTGCATGATCTTTTGTGCTCGCGCGGCCGATCGGCTTCGATTGTGTGATCCCATTTTAATAGCAATGATATATAAGTGTTTATTTAAAATTAATTTGTTTTCTTTGGCTTTGATGACCTATAATCCGTGACCCAACTTAAGAACACACGATATATGGTAACAAATTGAAATAAAACATTCGCTCAAAAACAGTGCTCTGCCAGCCGGTCTACGTGAAATGGCTATCGGCTCAGGCCAATTCTATGCTCATAACTCGAACTGGTCTGTGTGAAAAAATGAGCGTATTCTCTCATTTTGCCATTTAGCCGGTCTGTGTGAAAGGATCCTATATAAGGAATTTTTGAATTTAAGGTATAGGTCATAATGTTAATATTCATAAAGGTTTATTGTCAACGTTAATAAACGACAAAATGACACCGAATCCTGTCTAAGTTAAAGGACTTACTTACAGATACTTGTCGTATCGCCAGGTCACTTGTCAATCTCCTGAGTCTTCGATACTCCTTGTTATAAATCTCATCTGTCGACATAGTAGTCGCCATCATTGAAAATAAACTTACTTTTTCCCAATCGATACACTAAATTTATTCATTTGACATTCGACTAATTATAGATATCGACAAAATTTAGTCGATATTTTTAAAAAAGGAATAGGGTATAAGTATGAAACGCACTTTTATCACAGTTAAAAGTAATTATACTAGAGTTATAGATATTCGTCTGGTATAAATATTTTAACTTATGCTAAAGAGTGCATTGTATGTCTCTTATCCGATCGTAAATACTTTAGTCTGTGTAAACAGCTGTTTCAATAGGAAAATAATGTATGCTAGCATTTATTTCAGTATTGTTTTTTGTCATAGTAGACTACAAATACTTTTATTTCGTTTTGTTGCGCAAATAAGTTTTCGAAATGTGTATTAATCTAAAGACTCAGTATTAAATTAAGTAAAGTCAAAATTCAGCTATTTTTTTGGTTTGGGGCTTTAAGGGAGGCCTATGTACAACAGAGAAAGTATTTCGGCTGAAATGATTGGAAGACAGTCGCAGTTCTAAAGACTTTTCACGTAACGATTTTTTTTTAAACATAAATAGTTTATTTTTTAAATTATATCCACCTCTTTCAAATTACACAGTTTTTACGCAAACTTAAACATTGTTCATAAATGCACTTTAAATATTTTTAAAACTTTTTATACATAAAGTGTTCATTCAGATTTTGAAAAATGAAAAATGAATAAAACCTCTTTGGTGAATGGGTGGATTTTGGATCGCACATTTCCAATTGGTTATTTACACCCGTGTTCCTTTTTATTCGTTCTATTTTTGAATTCCCCTGACGTTTGGCAGGAAACCGTTACGTTATAAATTTCATTCAAGGTTTCCGACTTGTTTATCATCTATTTTTTCAGAGAATTTCAATTGGAAAGATCGAGATTTAGAAATATTATTTAATAACGTGTTCTGAAACTCCTTCGTAATTTCGTTTGTAACATGCACGCTGTAAAACTAATAATAATATCGCCTGTATTCAGTTCAACATCTTTGTTATCAAAGATGATGATGGTAAATAAATTTATTCTAAAACGAGTAAATTGCTCAAGTTTAGAAATTACCATATCTCAATGCGTTTATCACGTCTAAATGGTTAATTTGTGTACAAAATCTAAGCTCAAGCGCAACGCATACCTACTTGGCAAATATTGAAATATTTTTTGTCCAGAAATAGGTACTTAAAAACTCAAGCCATAGTTATAAAAAAATATTTAAATATTGTCAATATAAAATTTAACTGCATATAATACACAGATGCAACACAAAGAGGTTTTATCAAATGATGGCTTGAAAATTAATAGAAACAAAACCGAAAATATATTTAATCCATGCGGTCAGACGAGAACAGAATTGAAAAGTCTAAAAAGCTACCCTCAGGTTTCAAACTTAATATCTAATGGACTATGACAAAGCTTCAGTCAAAATAAATTAAAGATTTTGAAGAATGTCTTGAATTTTGTCTAGTACTAATACTAGAGTTTGGATATGTGCATTTTTACCGTTGCTAGAGAAACTGAGAATTAAATTACACTATTTTAAAAGCAAGCATGAACAGATAGACATGGCAGATTTGATTTAGACTCCTATGACGTGAAAAACTTATTATCTTTTAAATTACGATGTTCAAATTCAATGAAAGCAGATGACTTTAAAACTAAACTTCACAATAAACACAGAAAAAATAAACATTCGCGCCAAAAATAAAATTTTCCTTTGTTCCTTTTGATTTCACTTTATTTGAATAAAAGCTCTTTAAAAAAAGAATTGTGTTGTAAACAATAGACGACTTTAATTTTGAATTCTTTGTAAAGAATTTCAATTAAAATACTTTTTTATTCAGAACCAATTTGCGCTCTCACTACACAGTTATGATCACCATAGCGACCGGACTTTATCACTTTGATGATAATAAAAAATATTTAACACTTGCAACACTATTGACCGTCTATTTTTTTTTCTATTTTTTTAAATCAATTGACGCTATCGCACCGGCAAATAATACGAGCGACACGACATTGTCAGTTCTGATATTAGTAGAATTCTATATTTAAAATAAAATTATTTTCGCTTGCAGCAGCTGCTACTGCGTAGGTACATCGTTTCTATAACGTAAGAAATATAAACATCAATGTTAATTAAAATTAGTATATAACTAGTTTTTATTCTCATGTATACAACAGAATCTCTTATGACATACCTAACCTATAAATCAATAAATAAAATGTATGTAATCGGCTTGCAAATTATGAAACTCTTGGAAATGAGAGGCTTATATTTAACATTTATTTAATTTAAGGCACAAAACATACAAAATACCTACTTGACATTATTTGCAGCCTATGGGAACCAAATAAAATATATTATTCCGTCATCTTGGCACGTCTTGTATCATTTGGAACGAAGCAGTTTTGGCGGTAAAATTATAGACTCATCACTTACGCGTATTACGTAACGTGGGACCTACATTTATTAACAGCTAAAATAACTCTTAAGTCAAGGGAATAAGAATTGTTTAGGTGTATGTCACTAATATACTATTTATTTCAAACGTGCCAAATAGTTAACTTCTCAAATACTTTGAGATAATACGTTTTAAAGCGACATCTGTTGTAAGAAAGCGCAATCACTTTAATTACAGGCTAAGATTACTACTAAGTGACTTTTATAACTAGGTGTGTAGTATCAAAAGTTTTAATTGCAAACGATGAAAATAACGACTTTTCGTCTTCGAAATACTCAAGTTCAAAGTAATCTAATATTAAATAAACCTTAACCAAATAAATTTTCATAAGCCCTTGATTCTGGAAATACAGATTCGAAAAGACAACGGCATTTTTGTTTGATTAATTTAGTTATTATTATTCATTGATAATATAATATTATAATGCTAATAAATTGTTCATAAGAATCCTTTTTCTTATATTCGTGTAAAAAAATAGTACCTACTCAAAGAAATAAAAAGTTACTTAATATTTAATTTGCCGCCTACTAAAGGTAAATAGCAAATGTATGATGCAACTACTGCTATAGTAAAAATGACAGGCGTTTTCTATAAACTCGCACGAACATAACCTTATCCTAATCTTATAATTGTAAATGTGAATATAAGTTTGTTTGTTTGCTTAAACGATCATCATGAAACTGTGATTGTATTACATAAAGTATTTATGGAGCCAAATACAATTTTTAAATCCTCCATACGCTTGATATCAATCAAATGTTTATGTACCGAGCTATTGATAGGTACAATGAGACCTCCTCTGTTTCTGGCCATCCACGTAGTGTTCGTACGAAAAAGGCGATCAAAACAGTAAGGAAACAATTCGAAAAAATCTTGATTTTATCTCGGGAGATGAAGATGGCACCTAGAACCATGTCGCACGTTTTAAAAGATGACTTAGGACTATAAGAGACGCACTGGTCATTTCTTGATTGATAATTTAAAAAAGTGTAAGGTTATAAAACTAAAACAACTCGTATCGTATCGTACACTACTGCACTACTTTTTGGTATCCCAGAGGGAGGTCTTAGAAAAATTTTGTTTACGCATGAGAATTTTTTGCACTTGAGCAACATTTTAATAAACAAAATGAACACATTAATAATGAAAACTCTAAATAGCATCTATTCCAATACGGCAGATTTATTAAGAAATTTACTTGGAAAATACTTTATCTCTACGGAAGATCGCGAACTATCTTCATTACTATTGTACGATTGTTGTAACATTTCATCTAATTCAAATTCCTGAAGAAGAATATAGACTACTTTTTATCGCATTAATTGACGTATACACGGGCGGAGCCGTAAACAAAAGCTAGAAATAAATAAATCATAAATCTAGTACAAGATATGACATTTACCTGTAAGTAGTTATTTGACAAAGAACGCGGCAATTCTACAACACACGTCGTAAAGTCATTTTTATAGGTCAATGTTGGACTACAATAAATATTTTAGCGTTAGTTTTATATTTAAATGCTGTAGGTACATTTGAGAAAATAAATATTTTATTTTAATATGAATGTGAGTCTAAGGCGTAATACACATCTAACTCATACCTAACTTTTTTTCAACTTGCGACTGTACGCCTACCAAATGATTTGGCTAAGATTTTCATACTCAAACGCATACGCCTACCAAATGGTGTTTTAAAAACAGAACCTACTTAATAAATTAGCGTTAAAATGAAATTTAAACAAAAATTTAACTAAATATATTGTAAAAATTGTATCAAATCAAATTCTACAATATGTTGTATCACACGAAAGCATTTGACATGATGTCCACAGCTGCATTCTACGACCACGTGAGTCGCACTTTGCATCCCAAATGGTAACGAACGGAATTTTTTTTTTATTGAATAGTGGGCAAACGAGCAGACGTATCACCTGATGGTAAGCGATTACCGCCGCCCATGGACACCCGCAACACCAAACGCGTCACAAGTGCGTTGCCGACCTTTGGGGGATGGGAAAGGGGATGGGGGGAGGGGTTGGGGTATGGGTCTCCGGTATCCTCACTCACTCGGTGAAACACAGCGCAAACGCTATTTCACACCGGTTTTCTGTGAGGCCGTGGTATCACTCCGGTCGAGCCGACCCATTCATGCCGAAGCATAGCTCTCCCACGGTATGGTCGCTACGTCCTTGGAATGCTTCGAATATGGAATGACTTCCTGACTAAAACTTTTATGACACGCACACAAAAATCAAATTCGCTCCCATGTTGTAATATACAAAAAATCGTTAAAAAAATGTAAAATTTTAATTTTGTTGTTTAATATTTTACTAGCTGACCCATGCAACATCGTTTGCGTCTCCTATTGGTCGTAGCGTGACTTTTTCCCCCGTTTTTGAAACATTGTTCATTGGGGCTCCGCTCCTATTGGTCTCAGCGTGATGATATATAGTCTATAACCTTCCTCAATATATAGGTTATCTAACACTGGAAGAATTTTTCAAATCGGACTAGCGGTTCCTGAGATTAGCGCGTTCAAACGAACAAACAAACTCTTCAGCTTTATAATATTAGTATAGACTAGCTGAACCCCGCGGTGTTACCCGCGGTTATTGTCGTATCTCGGGTAACGCCGCGGGACGAAGCTAGTCTAAAAAATGTAAGCCTAAGTTACTCCTTGTACCATCAGCTACCTACCACTGAAAGTCCCGTCCAAATCGGTCCAGCCGTTCCAGAGATTAGCCGGAACAAACAGACAGACAGACAGACAAAAATGTAAAAAATATATATTTTGGTATGTGTACCGTATATACACTCATATGCATGTAGTTAGAAAGCGGTTATTTTAATATTACAAACAGACACTCCAATTTTATTTATTTGTACTCGTATAGATAACAGTAGTAAGCCGACTCTCGTATTTGCTCTACTATAAATATGCATGTATTATACATATAAACCTTCCTCTTGAATTACTCTATCCAGTGTCGAAAAGTGCATTGAAATCCGTTAAGTACTTTTAAAGATCTAAGCTTACAGATAGCTAAAGCGTCTTTAATTTATAGTATGTAAATTAAACATTAGTATATATGACAAACTTAAATCATATTTACTACTCTGTTGGAATAAAAATCATAGATCACTCCAGGCAGAAGTTGAAGCCAAAATCTACGTGAAGTATGAAGGTATTCATCGCCATTGCGGTCTGTGATGCGGAATTCCAATTGAGATTTAATGATACAAGGTTGCGATATATATTTTCGCGGTAGTGTAATAAAGATGATTTAATGTTCAGGAAATAGGACAAGATAATATTAATGCGAAAACAAATTGTTTTAAACATTTTTCTGGAAGATTGTAGGAGGATCAAGAGGGTTTGAAATAAATATAAATTGAAGTGTTGGGTAATAGTCTAATGAGCTAATTAGTCTCCTAGAAAGAGTAATGACTTAATAATTATTATTATAAAAAGTAACTTTCATAATATTTTATTCAGAAAAAAAATATATTAAAATCTCTATCATAATGTATTTTACTGTGTATTTTCATTATTAAGTTTTAAAAACATAAGTAAACAGTATAGAACAAAATTATTAACAACAAACAACTCAGTCCCCAAACCCATTTGCCAAAATCTGTTCTTGAGAGGAGATTTTGACATAAGCATCGTTCTAAAATAAGGTATTCATTGATCTTTACTCACTTGATCAACGATCAGTGAATCTTCTTTCAAGAGACGTTCAAAAATAAAATCTCTTCTTGAAACTAGTTTTAAAACTATATTCACAACTGAGATGCCTTTTAAAATACGGGCCTCAGTCTCTAAACCGCACTTGGCCAGCATGGGGACGTATGGCCTTCCCGGAGGAAACCCGAGCCCAGTAGTGGGACGTTGATTAAAAGGGCTATGGGTTGTTGATAAAAATCCATACTAATATATATTTACTCGTACATAAATTAAGTTTAGTCGACCTATTCCCGTTAAGGGCATGTAGTTTACATCGTTTCTGACTGATTTGACTATGAAACATCCTATTCTAAATCTAACCGTTTTCGACATATTTGCATTTAATTGTTTTTTTTTTTTTTATAAAAATATCCCGATTTTCGGCTGTCAGCTTATATATTTTGTAATGTGTAAGTCTTAATATTCCTATTAATTTATTTTTGCATGTTAATTAAGATGATTTACGACCACAATAACCAATATTGTACGTAATATGAATAAATAAGTTGTTGTAGACGATTAGTACTTAAAAGATAAATATTTAGAAAGTTAATTTTTTTCTGCCTCTGTGGCGCAGTGGTAGCGTATGCGACTGCTGTTCTTTAGGTCTCGGGTTCGATTCCCGGGTCGGACTAAATGTTTGTATGATCTACAAATATTAGTTTCGGAGTTTGGGTGTTTACTATGTGTAATATGTATGTATTACAAAAAAAAGTATATATGTATTTATATCAGTTGTCTAGTACCCATATTACAAGCTTGACTTGGCTTGGGATTAGATGACGTTGTGTGTAAGATGTCCGAAGTATTTATTATTATTTATTTATTATTATTATTTAAAGGATATCTAAAAAAATATTCTGGTGCCTGTTTTGCAGATGTGCCTTAAAATATCTACTATGTATTTGGTGCTAGAATCAGATTAGACACGGATCTTTTAGGACCCAAGGGTGTATTCTTATTTGTAACCTAATTACAGAATAAAGAACGTCATGAACGTGAGTAAATTTCATAATTCTGAATACAAATAATTACCTAGTATAATATTTCTTAGGTAACAGAATAATGCGACCGAACTACCTTTCCTTCATACTTTATCTACAGTATTCGCATCAACTCATGGTAGATCATAATCGATAATCAAAGATCTAAACACCCTTATCTCGTTGCCTCACAACGTGTAACGACTTGTATTACATCAGCAACCTATTATTATTAGATTAAGCACAGATTCTGATCCTTTTTACTTCAGTACGTAATCTATCCCTATCGTTGGAGAGCAAAGATAGAAACATTAGTTTAATATCAGATTAATTGAGAAGTCAGTTTTATAGAAAACTTCGTCAGTTATTGAATAATTACTATTTGAAATAAACCTCGACGATACAGATTTCTTTTGAAGTGATTATAATCTGTGTGTATCTGATGCATTCTGTATTAAAGTATAAATTGTATATTTTAATAGCTGACTTTAGTATGCCGGTGAAAATGTCAGGAATTATTTAGTAATATTTTTCAGCCTGACAGACTTGGAAGATACGACGTTGCAATAAGACGTTTAACAAATTAAAGGAAATAGTAATAGATTAGATTCGCCAGTTGACAAATGGCAGCGCAAGATTTGTTGCAAAGAAATAAGGATTTCGGGCATTTGTTTTAACGACGACGACTACATCATTCTGTAAATCGTAAATTAATCAGTCAACAAATAGTAGCCCGACTTCTGGCCTTAAATAATGTATTAATCCGCTATAATGATATTGATACTGGTATTAATCCATGCCTATTGAGATGAGATGTAAAATCTTAGTCATACATCACTGAAAACTAGCAAAAAAAGTAAATAATACAGAATAGGCTTACAATATGTTTGACGCTCTGATTCTTTCTCACTCTCTCTCTATCTCTATGTACTTGTCTTTCTCTTAGTTTATATAATTTCAGGAAAAGAGATTAATGTAACAAGATTGTGTAATCCTTTGAAATCATTTGTAGCACAATAATACCAATCGCGGTCACTGCTCTTGACTTTCAATAGATGCAAGAACGCTGATTGCATTTATGTTACACAAATACTGACAAGAATACACTTTACAAATGTCACATGTGGTCAACGACTGTTGAATACTATTATTATATGAGCTTATTAAATGCCAGCCTTTAAATATAGACTATTGGCAAGTGGATTAGAATGGGTGTTGACACATAATTATGATATGTTAATAAGATTAGGTTGTAATACCTGATCTTATTTTTAATTTTCGCAATTTATCGTGGGAGAGCCGCGCTTCGGCATGAATGGGCCGGCTCGACCGGAGTGATACCACGGCCTCACAGAAAACCGGTGTGAAATAGCGCTTGCGCTGTGTTTCACCGAGTGAGTGAGGATACCGGAGGCCCATACCCCAACCCCTCCCTCATTCCCCCTCCCCATCCCCCAAAGGTCGGCAACGCACTTGTGACGCCTCTGGTGTTGCGGGTGTCCCTGGGCGGTGGTAATCGCTTTCCATCAGGAGATACGCCTGCTCGTTTGCCACCTATAACATAAAAAAAAAAAAAAAAAACTACTGACCACGTCAACTGGACGACAATAAGTTTATATTATGAGATTCATCGAGGTTTGAAAGTGTAAACTTTGCTTGATGATATTTGGAAGTCAATTTTAACATTGAGAACATTTTATTATATAACGTTGAATGGAAAAACTATGCAAAAATAAAAATTTTATAGCATCACTACGCCATCGTATCTATATACGGTTCAACGAAATACATTCGATATGTAAAATCGAATTTTAACGATGTCATCGAAACCGGGTCAAATTTACTGCCCATTCGTTACATCATAAAAGGATGAAATTGTTTGTCTCTGAAACTGTATAACACCTGTGTAAATGGATAATAAAATATTTGTATTCAATACAGGAAGATTGTTTCAGAGTTACGTATATATGCCAAAATTTATATCTATATGGTACACACGGTACACATTTTAACAATTCACTTTACGATTTATACTAAGCTAAATAAAAATATCCTATTACATAAAACACTTGAATACTATTTTAGTATAAGGATGAACAAAGCAATAATAACGTTCATAAAAGAGATACCTCTGGGGGACACAAAAGCTGTAATGCCATCTGGCGAACAACAGGTAAACTAATGGCGTCATTACAACGTACTGGCAATTAACTTGAACATTAATATCGTTTTAATATTTAAAAAAAAAAGAATTAGCGTATTTTTTTTTCTTTTCCCATTCAGGTCGTAATACTTCTCTATAATAAGTTTTTCTTTGTTTTGGGTATATTTAGCTATGATATGTTTATAAGCACTGTGGTTGGTATATTATTACCCTACTTATACACAGTCGACCGATTGCACAAAATCCAAATAGACTTGTCCTGTTTCGGTCAGGACCGGACTAGTAGGTAATGATATGAGACTTGAGCAATCTCTTAAATTATTCTATTTATTTTATCGTATTCTTTACCAAACGTTACCTAATCCTGTCTGAAAACAATTATAATCTAAATAAATTAATCGTCAATTTTTTTCCAAAGTTGTAATGGGGAGAATATACAATAAATTTGCGATAAAAAAGGAAAAACAACAATTATTATTTTTTTCTATTGGACTGCAACATAACCGGAAAACTTTAACAGAACAAAATTTGTCAGAGCAGTAAGCAATAAAAAAAAAAAGAAATCTACAAAACGCACAGCGCAGTAGTAGCGTACGCGACGTGTATTTGTATTTATATCAGGTGTCTAGTACTCAAAACACAAGCTCTGCTTAGTTTGGGACTAAATGGCGTTGTGTGTTAGATGTACGAAATATTTATTTCTAAGATAGGCTGATGAAAGTTTGTTAATAAAGGGGTTAGCTGTTAGATATAGGTGGTCCCCCAAAAACGATACCATCCAATCACGCAAAAGTATATGACCTTCTCCAACGTGATGATGAAAATGAATTTAATAAAAGATATAATACATAGGTATTTTTAACATTCTGGACTACATTGATACTGTTTTGTTTGTTAGAAAAGTTATACAATGCTATTCCAGTATGTATATAGTATCCAGTTTGTATGAGTTTTCATCTAAATACACCTTTCGCCTTTCGGTGTATTATAAATAAAGTCCAATATGGACGCAGAATTATATAGCAATTCAAACCATTTTATATAAATAGATTTTTTTTTATTGTTACGAGGTGATTTTTCATGTGTTACACTCCAAAAGTATTCCTGAGAGTCGCTTAAAATTTTCTACTGACATTAAAAACCTCAATTAAACATCTAGTTTATTAGTCTAACTTTGTTTATAAATTGAAAAGATTTTATTACATTTGCACGCCAGGTTACGATCGTAAATGTCTCTACGAAATTTTCATATTATGTAAAATTTATATTAATAAACAACCTGAGTTATGTACACCGCAAACGTTTATTTTATTATATGTCAAATATATTTTAAACCCTTTTTATTTAATGAAAAGTAGCTACTTCCGCACCATTCATTTTCATTACGGGTTCGCATTTAGCTAATTTTTCACCTTCAATTATGAAATCAAAAAAGATTCAGAAAATCTGTTTCTGTTCGAGTTTCGGAGTCTTTTAGGCAGTCAAGCTTAGTTTCCACCCATGGAAGTATAAAAATATGCGAGACTATCGCTCAATTAGTGATTTAAGTTACCACTGCATTTCTCAAATTTTCTTCAAAAATCTTTTACATGCAGCTCGCTTGTGGGATACCATAGCCAACTGTGAGTGAATAGAATTTTCTTAGAAGTGCACAATCTTTATAATCATCAAAAGACGGTTTTGACCCTTATGATGTACCTATCATATTAGTTATATTTTTGAATACATTAAGACTACAGCAAAATATATTTCCAAATGTTCTGCTGCTGAGATACTTCATAATATATCTTATATTTAATTTGTACTTCATCGTAATGTTTGTCACATAAGTAATGCATCAAGTTCGTAAAAACTAACAGAACATGATTTTATTCATTTAGGTAAAACATATTCTTTAATCTCTTAATGCAACTCATTTTATAAAAGTTTGCTGTGTCTATTTATAACTTAACATAGCTCTAGAAAAACAAACCTCAGTTTTTATTCGAAACAAAAAGGAAAATATTCAAAGAAAGAAAACAAAATATGTAGTTGAAATCTACGTAATGGATCCGTCATTAGCAAAATAAGAAGACCGAACCGAACGAGACTTGTTTATGCAAAACAACGTTAAATCTGTGGAGTGTTTAAAACAAAAAACACAACTTAAGCTGGAAAAAAGAAGTAATCAGGAAAGTGTACATTGTACATAATATTATAAATGAGAAATTGAGTTTGATTGTTAAGCTTGCTCGCCTTAAATTTCGATAAAAAATTGCCAATATTCCTGATAGATAATTACTTTTGTGCAAATGAAGTTGAAGCAAGTTAGTAATACAAAATAGTATTTGATAATCCAATCGCAAAACAGGTTTATGCTTTCCGAATGCTAGACAAGGTGGAAACGAGATAGAAGATGCGGTACCCGTAAGAAAGACTAAGAGAAACATACAATAGTTTCTGCCGATATAGGTTCTTTTATTTTATGACGTACTTTGTTACTTTAGCCAGTTTGTTTTTGGTAGAGGAAAGCTGGGTTGGTTCATATGAAATATGGCGTTGATCGTTAATGTGATATTTTGGGAGAATAGCTGAGCACTGCCACGAGTATTTGTATTTACTACGCTTATATGCCATATTTCTGTTAACCGGGAAATTCTGGAATTTTCGCCCTACATTTTCTCAACCCTTTTACTTTACAAACCTTTATAATATTATACTTCTAAAATTTTAACTGAATTCCTGAACATTATATATAATGTCATAATCATAATCAAAATAATCATGGTTGCCTGTAAGAGATTGCCTCCGGGCGATAAGGCCGCCAATTGTACTACCCTAGTTAAGTTTTCGTAAATCAGTTAATTTTGTTACTTATCTGGTGTGCAATAAAGAGATTTATTATTATTATTATTAATCATAGATATACTTTAAATAAATGATAGCGAAACTAAATTAAAAAGTATTTCAGTTTTTTTTTTTTTTATTTTAGTCAACAAATAAGTTAATTTAATCTGAATAACTGAAACTAATAAAGTACTAAGTCAAATTTATTTTATGGTAAAGTCATTACCCACTTAATAGATTATAATTATTTAACCTGAGAAACTATTATCTAAATCAGGTTACTAACAGTAAACACTCCCGAACTAATTTGATGTCGGCTTTAAGTCTACAAAAATACAGCTGAATTTAGATTTTTACATAAAACTATTGCCATGAGGACGCCACAACCGAAGTTTAAGGCGATATCGGAATTCTGTAGAAATACGGTTGTTTCACTTTTTAGGGCTCCGACTACCAAGATAGATCATGCAGATCAAATAGATCAATCTCTGTGCTAATAATGGTCATCCATCTACAGACAGACCTGGCTAGGGTTACTTAACTTTGCAGTGTGTATTAATGTGTAATAATAATACTCGTATAACTATGCGAGTAGCTTTCTTCTAATTATAGCATTTCTATGAAACCTTTTATGTGTAGTTCCTCAGCACTGATGCTGGAAAAAGAAGGGAGACTAAAGTAATATTCTGTAGTTACTAGTTAACTGATCAAGATAAGCCAAATATTTTGCGCAAAGTTAAGTTTTCAAAAGTCTAACTTTAGGTAATGTAACCAGAAGATACCTGGCCGTTCCTGCGGGTCGGTCACCCCGTGAGGTCTACCCCGTTAGTTACACCGACCGGACCAACCTCTCGGCACTACCAAAAACGTCCTCTTCATTAGGTACCAACCCACCGCCGTGACCCGCCTGTAGTTGATGCGAAATATTGTTAAATCAGACCATAGTCCCGGCAAACTTACCCTGAAATCTACGAGAAGAACTACGAGACACCAAAAGACGAAGAGTAGAAATCATTTTTGCTTTAAATATATGTTTTTCGATTTGACTAAGCTACGAATTTCTTGGAAATGTGTCTCCTCAGGTAGGTTGCCACTTACCAGATTGATGGTAACGATGAGTTCGTACTGTTGGTGCTTGTGCCCTTTCTTCTTTTTGCCCTGTGGTGTTTTGACTGCCGCCGCTGCTGCTGCGGCTTGCTTCGGAGGTGCTGTCTTTGCTGCTCCTTTTTGTGCTGAAGGCTTGACAGGCGTTTTTGGACCACCTTTTTGATAGAGGTACATATTTTATTAATTTAAATGATTAACGTCAAGGAAATTTTGTAATAGTGACGTAAAATAGCTATCGGATATCGGGTCGATTTCTTATGAATATTTTTATTTTCCTAGTCTTTATTGTTCCTTAGGATATTTGGGTATTTTTATTTGATTATTAAAATATCTATAAAGTTCTGTAGGTTTTTATTAAACTATGATATTGTGTTAAAAAAATCGATTCGTTGGTACTGAATATTCCTCAGGTAAATCTAGAGTTTATTTATAAGTACCCCAACTGCATTATGAGATTCAAATTATATGTCTTTGATATATTCAAAATGTTTCAAGGTAGTAGAGCCACGCTGATTTCAGCGCGAACGGGCTGGCTCGACCGGGGCGGTACTACCGTTGCACAGAAGATCAACGTAAATTGACATCACTCGTGCTGTCGTGTTTTGTTGGTGAGTGCGAGACCGGAGGCCCAACGATGCAAAAGCATCACAAGGCCGCCATGGTGTGGGTCACCATGCTGCATTGTTGCATTGTCTGCATTCGCAATCAGTATGGTGATACCACTCTTGGATTCTGCTTTTGCTTTCCATTAGGCAGAGTGGAGTAATTTAGGCTTATACAAAGAAAATATTTTTACCCTTTTTGGTGGTCAAGTCGGACTTGAACCGACCAGAAACCACATGTCATCTCAGGTATTGATAGCCGGGGAACCAGGTATACCCTGGAAACAAAAACCCTGAAACCCCGATGTTCCGTGGGCTATCAACTACTTGCAACTTCACCCTTTCAGGTAAAATATTTTTATCAAAACAATATTAAAAAATGTGATTAAGATAATGGTTTTATTTTCTGGTTATCATCAAGATAACTGGTAATACGAGAGTGGCACTTTAGGGTAAAAATAATGGAAACTTACCTTTTTGACACGGAGTAGTTGCTTTCTGTCCTGCAGCATTTTTCAGATTCACATGTCCACTACCATCGGCAGGCTTATTCCGCGCCTGTTGACAATATAATAAATAATTTAAATAAATATTTTCGGACATCTAACACACAACGCCATCTAGTCCCAAACTATGCAGAGCTTATATTATGGGTACTAAACAACTGATATAAATACATTTACATTTCTTTAGTACCTGAATAATATAAGGTATACATAGAAAACACCCAAACTCCGAAATAAATACTTGTAGATCATACAAACACTTGATCCGACTTGGAAATCAAACCCGAGACCTCATTCACAGCACTCGTCGCGTACGCTGCCACTGTGTCAATGAGGAAGTCATAATGATGACTGATGTTTTTTTTTACTAAAAAAAGTGTATAGAACCAGCTCGGATTTGTAATACGATGTACACGGATTTAATTTTAGATATACAGTTCTGATTAAATTGTGATGTTCATGATGGTTTAGTTGATGAATTAACTTTTTTGATTAAGATATAGATTTAAATTAATATTATTGTGCTCAGCATCCCAGTTGATATATATTTTGAGATAAATGTTATAAAAATATTATTGTCGAGGAACGAGTCCCTCCAGCACAAAGGGAGGAGAGGGAGGAGGTTTTATTTACAATAAGGGTATGTATTCTTTATATTTGAGCTTAATAATTAAGTGACTCTATCCTGTCTGTTGGTAAGCATGAACAGAATCCAAGGGTAATGGTCACCATACTCATTGTAAATGCAGACAATGCAGCATGGTAGCCCACACTAAGGCAGCCTACTTTTAACCGACTTCAAAAAAAGAGGAGGTTACCTCATAACTTAGGAATGGGTGAACCGATTTTCATGATTTTTTTTGAAAACTGGTGCTTCCCGTGTGGTCATACTTTAATTTGTACAGTTCTTGAAGTCGATTGTTTTTAAGTTAAAATTTGCAATTATTTTAGGTTAGTAAGAGGGTAGTACCGCCCCGGTCGAGCCGGCCTGTTCATGCTGCAATTAGCTTGACTTTACTAACTTTAATATTTAGCAGTATATCATCTCAACTCTGCTGAAAAGAAAAGAAGATAGAGAGAAAGCTGTCAATTATTTATTTTTTTAAGGACGCAATAGGAATGAGACAATGTCAGTTAGTGGTGTTTTTTTAAATTTTAAAGAGAAAATTTGCTCAAAGTAATTATAGTGATTAAAGGAAGATCAGTCCGAGAAACTAAAGACGTATCATTTTCTTTCTTATGTTACGAGCAATTTCTAAGTCTCAATGTTTTCTTTGTCGAAAAATTCTAGTCCCGTTTTAGTCCAAGCGGTTATATTGTCTAGTATTATGTATTTTCTGCGCCACTACCGCTTAAAACATACTTAATTAAAGCATCAAAATTATACATCTCTGAATGTTTGTTTACAAAACTTTGCAATTTAGGAAGGCGTTCGTGTGGAATGACTTCGGATAAAACTGAATTCTCTACGTACTTTACTTTGTGTGGTCGTAAATTATAATCCACCTTTACGAGCCAAGCCACTTAGCGATGGAAATTCAAACCAAAACAATGAAGTAATAAAGTTTTCTAATATTGATTGCATTACGGCAAATTTAAACAAAATAAAGTAAATATCGTGTAAGTTTGATAAAAAAATCTATCATATTATAGGTAATTGAGATTGTTGGTTAGAAAAAAATATCATATGTGTTGTACATACGATATTTTTTGATATAAATGCTAGCCTTCTACATATATTAATATATATCTTATTAGTTCGTTTGTTCCAGAAACTAAAAGAAGATTATACATTTGTTAAAAATTGATAAAAACATGATCAGTTTTAATTTTTTTACACAATTTACACATAATTAAAAACGTGAAGTGGAACGCTCTAAATGGATATGTCCTGGTTAGCAATCGAGCCCACAACCACGTTTTCAGCTGTACTGTCATCACTATTAAGACTATCTTGATCGGTAATCAATCTTAAAGTTATTTGGCAGGTTTATAACGAGATTCAATAAATGTATAAATTTGCGATTATATAAATTTATCTAAACATGCAAATAATTTACATAGTTTATGAAGTTTATCATACGCCTTAAAGATATGACTACACGTTTTTGTCAAACTCTGTATAGAAGCTCTATTGTATTTGAACTTAGACGGCGTTATATAATTTTCAAATATTTAATTGAAATTTTCAAATAGCATTACAGCCAGTAAATTCGATTAACCGGTTGAAATAACTTTTTATTCCCAGACATAGAGGGAATTGAAGGGCACCGGAACTGTAATAATTCGGAGATAAGCAACGAATGCTTAACACCGATGGGTCGACCTGGTCGATTATTAATAATACATTAAAATATATACTGCCTTTTAAAATTATAATTTAATACAATATTCCAATTTCCACAACCACGTGCAGAATAAATTTAGAAAGACAAAATTCTCACCAGCCTCGCTTGTCAGCCAACTATTCACACATTTCAAGCACGTCACATATTCAAAAAAAAGTTATGCGCAATATTCAAACTTAGCTGGAAACTTCCTTATCGCCACAGCTCATAAAATAAAAAAATAACTCCGACATTTCTCGACGTAACAAAAGTATTTGTCATTATTTTATATAAAAAGTCGTATTCCATTTAATTTGTGGCGCCATAAACGTTCGTTGACAATTGTTCGTAGGCGAGACGCGAAACAAGCCTACTCGAAACTAACTATAAGCTTTGGCAAAAAGTATAAATCTGCGCGCAGTGACTTTGTTGCAGCGTTGCTATTTCCATATTAAAATCGTTCATATAATTGTTTACGATACGATTTGTAAACAGATTCTTGTATTGTATTTTTTTTCAAACTTAGGTAACGTGGAAATTAAATGATAATTTGATTTAAAAAAAAAAACAAAATATAAAGTTAGTGTCCAAAATCTAAATCCAAAAAAACAATCCAATGGCAATATATGCATATTTTTCCTGTTCGTTTTATATTTACTAGTAAGTTATGACTATAAATTATTGTTATCAACTTTCTTTCCAAGACTATCTTCAATTTGTTTTATTGACCGCCCTAAATCTCTTCAACAACAACTAAACGAAACGCAAAACTATCGTGAATTAACAAAGAACTAAAAACTACATATCCGTTTTACTTTTAAAATTGATTGATCAATAAAAATAATGATTTTGAATAAAGTTTCGATGAACAAATTTCCTAATAGTATTATAAGCAACGAAAGCTTTAATTATACAAATAAATCCGCTACAATCGCCGATTCGACCGGAGTCACCACGGAAGAGAGAAATGGCGCACGCATTTTACAATTTACTCAAAATTACACACACACTACACAACCTACATATCTTAGATGGATTTTGATCTCATTTAACAAAAAATTACCTACCTACCTTAAGTACCTACCTCAGTATATATTTGTTCTTTTCTTTTGAGATGCAGTTGCATTTGAATTTTTTGTTTCTGTATAATTTTTTGCGCGTATTTAATAAAACAAAATAAATATTTAGTCCGCCTAGGCTTGGAGATCTGAAACACAGAATTTTTCGTTTTTTTTAGTTTTTAACAAACCACAATCCACCAAACCACAGCCTCGTTATACTATAATAATGGATAATGAATAATATAATAATAATTAATGGAAAAATTAGGAGTATTTACTGTATTTTTATTAAAAATAAGAGGGGATATATGTCTTTTATGCGAATAAATATCGAAGACGGTATAATTGGTGCTTTTTGGTCAATTCTTGTGTTTATCACTGCACGAAAATAGTCTGAAGAAGTTGCTCTAGTTGAATATCTTACCAGTAGTTTCACCGTGGGAGAGCTACGCTTCGGCATGAATGGGCCGGCTCGACCGGAGTGATACCACGGCCTCACAGAAAACCGGTGTGAAATAGCGCTAGCGCTGTGTTTCACCGAGTGAGTGAGGATACCGGAGGCCCTTACCCCCAACCCCTCCCTCCATTCCCTCTCCCCATCCCCCAAAGGTTGGCAACGCACTTGTGACGCTTTTGGTGTTGCGGGTGACCATGGGCGACGGTAATCGCTTACCATCAGGTGATACGTCTGCTCGTTTGCCACCCATTCAATAAAAAAAAATAAAAAAAAATCGCAATATATAAGTCGTCTTACAAAACTCATAAATTATCCAGGTCGTTATTGAATGAGACAGCAAAAAAAATCTTTATCGAGGTATTTTTATAAATGAATATCAAAACAATAAAACTTTATTGAAAATCGAGCAACTATCAATAATAATACAATACAACTTCTGATTCTATTTTGTTGAGTGTACACTAATTTGTCAACGCAGTTGCTAATATAAAAATCTTAAAAGATTTATGATATCAAACATGTTGTACATATCAAGATCTGATTTACAGTTTGTATGTCAGCAAATATTTAACAAACATAACAGACAGTTTATTTTAAACGTCATGGTTGACATCGTTTATATGTCAAATTAAATGGTTTCTTCCTTTTATTTCAACGGCGCTGTCTTTTATTTGACTAAACTGTGTTATTTATTAACTTATAAAAGTAATATAACACAAAAGTTCCGTGTTTTAATATCATTAACTCATAAATAAGGTAACAAAGTGAGGTCATAACTTTGATTTAAAAATACTCAATCAATCACAAATAATTTAGTAATAATTTTACACATGTCACACATGGTCTCTGTCATCTGTTAAATATGATAAGACAAAAGTACTATCGACCAACTTGAAAGGTGACCCACTTTGACAATTATTCCTTTGTAGTCATAAATGTAGTTAGGTTTTCTTCGCTATTTGCACATAGTGCGTTTTAGATATAAACATAAAAGCGTCATTACGGGTTAAATGTCAATGCAATTTAAACCTTTGTCACCACTGAACAAGATATATTTTTGATACAGCAGTCTTATTTGAATTTCAAATAATATAATCGTTTATAATCCAAACTCTTTTCATTGCAAAGAAAAAGTATTATAATTTGTAAAATGAAATGACATTATGTGTAAGATGTCAAGTAGTAGTCAATCTGAAAATATTAAAATAAAAATCTAAGAATATATTTATATCTATAAACGATCGAATCGTATAATGGCCAATTTGGTAGAACAAAGAGCTCGGATTGTAGTGCTCAGTGAGCAAGGTTGCGGCGTTAGAGAAATATCACGTGAGTTAAATATAAGTCGTAACACGGTCAGAACCTGGATCAGACGGACGCTGAAGAGCGTATCCTTGAAGACCGACGACGACATAATCATGGGGTTCGTCGAATCACAAACCAACAGAGAACGGAAATGCAACACCATTACGAAGAACATCCTTTTACTCGTACCCGCTATTTTGCAGCACGTTACGACGTTTGTCTAGAAACAATTAGAAATAATTTGCACCGCACTGGGCTACATTACAGACATCATGCTAAGAAAGTTCATTTAACGGATGCACACAGAACTGTGAGATTGAATTTTGCACGTAATTATTTAGATTTCGACTGGACAAACACCATCTTTACAGACGAAAAATCATTTCGCTCTTCTCAACATGGTCGCTTAACTTTGTGGCGTTACGATAACACGCGATACACAGAAGACCACGTAGTGCCTAACCAATCATCTGGCCGTATTTCAGCTAACATGTGGGCATGGATGGATGCTGGAAACATAGGCGAACTTGTTCTTATTTCTCCTCGTCATAACGCTATCAACTATGTCGATTTATTGGAAGAATCAATGTTACCGACTTTGCGAACAGTTTACCCCCGTGAAGATGTGCCAGTATTCTCCTATGTTCATGATAACTGTCGAGTGCATACTGCCAGAATTGTCTCAAATTGGTTTACGGAGCATGAAGATGAATTTACTCTCATTCCATGGCCGTCTAGGTCACCAGATCTTAACCACATAGAAAATTTATGGGGTTTGATGGTTCAAATGTGGGATAACAGGAACGAGAGGACTAAAGAAGCAATCGAGCTGCATTGTAACGAAATCTGGGATTTCATGAGGGGAAGTGACATTTGCAGTCGTCTAATCGGGTCTTTGCGTAATCGATTATTAGACGTTATTGAAAACCATGGCGCTTACACTCGGTTTTAGGTTTAACCAGTAATCCTACAGACCCAAACAATTGGAACCATTATAACCCAAAAATTAACTATTGAGAAGTTTTCTTTTTTATTCGCTTTACGAAGTGAATGCCATTATTTTTAATTTAATAATATGAAATAAACAAAGGTCTCTAATTTTACTGTTTTATTTTACTAATATGTATGACTAGCTGTCTCGACAGACTTCGTTCTGTTAAATAAATGATTATCTATTTTTGTTCTACAGTACCCTATGCTACCTTTACGGTACCTCTACCCTCCTACCTCAAGTCTACCCATTATCTACACTATCTACACTAATATTATAAAGAGGAAAGATTTGTATTTTTGTATGTAACCAATAAACTCAAAAAGTACTGGACCGATTTTATTTTTACCGACCGATTAAATAGGGTTCCGTAAGATATTTGCGTTTTTCGTTTATATAATAGGAGCGGAGCACCAATGAAGAAAGTTTAAAAAACGGGGGAATTTTTTTACGCTACGGGCAATAGAAGACGCAAACGAGGTTGCGGGGGTCAGCTAGTTCGAAATAAAGTCAATCCTATGTCTCAAACAAATATACAATTAAATCTTTCCTAATATACCTATAGATAAGGACGTTCACTGGCTAACAAACTTTTTCGTGCAATACTTATCATAGTATACGTCTATGTCTATGTCATGGCTTTGTCAGTGTCTAGTAGAATGATAATGGTTCGTCACTTATGAAATGTATGTTCAAGCTAATTTCAACTTAATGGTATAGAATAATTGTAGGAAAATGACTCTAAGGGGGGTCATGAATCAGTTTGGTCCACTGTACATGCGTTGCTTATCTGTTAGTGATTGTTACACTAGACTAAGATATCTTTTAAACTATATTTTGATGTATACCCAGTGTGAACAATTGTTGGTAAGCCAATAAAGAAAAAAAAACGACCAGAGAAAGAAAAAACAAAGGACATTAGGAACACGGGCACCTTGGAAACATGCTAAGACTAGTAAAACCAATTTGCTCTGAAGCCAGCTGTGTTTTAATCCAACACAGACTTTGAAATTTCTTCAACTGCTTGACATTTAAGGCAAATCAACCATTCACTTTACTCGAAAAAAGACTGGAATATAATCACAATAGTTCTTAAACGTGAACTACAATTTAAATAACAATGAATACTGTGATTGATCTATTACAAGTAATAGCTGAAACCGATGTTCTAAAACATAAATAATACGAAATCTTGATTTTTTGCAATTGAATCATGTCTTAGGGATGATTTGCCAAGATAGTATGATGCTTTTTAGAATTTTTCTGTTAACTCAAATTACAATTAGATTGACAAAATTAAAAAGCTGGCCAAAAAGACATATTAATGTATTTTAGATTGATTCTGAAAATGGAAATATAAAGAGAAGGAAAATCAAACTAATTGTCAAAAACCACGAGCACGTACCAGTCAACTCTGCGCATAAATTAAACGACTTACATCAGACCTGAGAGCCTTATCATTTAAGTAATGATTTAAACCGTTTACGTGTTGAATACAAAAGGTTTGGGATCACGTAACAATTATAATGTTACTAATTTATTTTATAATCAGGGTACGCGTTATCGACCTCTTCAATGAATTAGATAAATAGGTGTAGGTACTCAATTTAAAACGTTTTCCTTTGTGATAATTAAGATTGCTTTATAATTTAGCGTAGCGTTCTTGTTTTTGTTAGGATCTATTTTCTAAGAACAGGTTCTTGGTTAAGTAAATGGGTATCATCATCATAAGTCTTCATTATCTCAGTTGCTGATCACAATTGCCAATATGCTAACCAGCCCAGTGAAGACTTGCACTCCAAACCTCAGCCTACATCACCAGTACCCAAAAATATTCTCAGTCAGTAGTTAATATATAGAAAATATAGAATTATGAATAGAGTACCTAATATAATAATGAGACATGGACGTGAAAATGAATTAGAGACGAAAGGAAAGCTTGTTACGGTTTCCTATCCAGTCCAGCGGTGCAGATTCAATTAGCGAACCGTAGCCACTAGATAGTAAATAAAGTGGAAAAAAATATGTTATTTGTCACTTCGCTGCCTGATCTGAAAATTAATATGACATGAGTACCATTTTTAATTTTAATTCCGGAAAAAGCACTTGCTAGCATCTGCAAATACTCGGTCTGTTTCAGTGTTATTTAATCTTTCATACACAGCAAACTGTCTCTCAAATGATATGAACGGTAAAAAAGATTACTGTCATGAATATATAACTGCTCCCAGCTGTGTGCTTTTATCAGAGAAATGAAATCCCCAGTCAAGTGCGGCGATTTCGGCGGCTATATACTTCAGGATCGTTCATTATAGCGGTTTAAGCGTTCTGAACTTGAAAAAGCTTTTGGACAGAAACGACTACAGATATTGCTATAATGAGATTGTCGATGCACATTATGATGATATACGTTGATATTATTATGAGATGAGTTTTGACTGTGATGAAAAATATGTATTTTATTGGCAGTTGAAAGTTTGTGAGACTTTAAAGAGAGTAGGCAGTTTTTAGGCAAACTGCCTGATTCAGCAATAATACTCTATTAACCGATTATGCAAAAAGGAAATCTTAATGACTAAGAGATGAGAATTTTCTTTAACGTTAATTAATTTACATACTAAAAATATTTCTCAATTTTTATTTTTTTTATAATAGAGTCGGGCTGGGTTTCGCTGTGGCGACTTCCACATATAACACAACAATAACCTACTACAGCGCCTTCTACCGAAGATACACTGAACTACGAAATAACGTACTGTACCTACAAACTGCACTACACGGAGTAACTACAAATCCTGAATCGCGCAATAAATAGTTCTCGCGCTGATTAGCATATATACAACATCCCAACATAAACTGTTGGGCAGTAGCCCGCCAGGCGTGATCACCTCGCCTGGTCGGAGGATCCTCCCTTTGTGTTGGGTGGAACATGATACCCGTTCCCCCACATTCGCAAAGAAGAAGGGATACCGAGAAATAATAAAATCCTTTATACAACAAGATGAAAATCATAACTATAAAGTGCATGCAATGAATCTAGTTATGTAAAGTGAGTGGTTAACTATAGGGGAGTTCTGCATCCCGTTAGCCCTGAAATGGCGCACCTTGCTATATGATTGGTCTCCTGCCCTATTAAAATTCTATCTTAATGCCTTCCAAATGACCCTCCCAGACCAAAGTAACCTAGTGAGATGGGGGAAAGCATCTGAAAAATCTTGCTATACGTGTGGTGAGGCAGTAGGTACTGCTAGGCATTTACTGGTAGGTTGCAGGGTGCTGCTTGATAGGGGTTATTACTCACGCCGACATGATAGAGTACTAGAAATCATTCGTGAAGCAGTAAGTCTTTCAGTGGCTAGAGCCCAAAAAGGATTGACTACAAATAAACGACAAATTAACTTTATAAAGGATGGCTCAACTACCAAATCTTAAAACAAGCCTTTTTCAATCCTAGGTACTGCACCTGACTGGACTATTTTGATGGATACGTATGATAAGCACTATAAAATCCCAGAGGATGTTGGTGTTTCGTCATCCAGACCGGACATTTTTTTTTTTTAAAAAAAAAAAGACAATCTCACATTAGGAATAAACATCCTGTGTCGTGGGGGACTTTACAAACATACATGAAACGGACACAAAGAACATCCAGACTCGGGACAACAATTCGTGGATCACATATTCCTCTTCTCTAGACAAATTAAACACATAATATTAGTAGAGCTTACTGTTCCGTGGGAAACTAATATTCCTAAAGACCATACAATAAAATTAAATAAATATTACGATCTAACAACTGAACTAAACAAATATGGCTATGTGGGTAATTTATACGCGGTAGAAGTAGGAGCGAGAGGTATACCAGCTAAATCTCTCTATAAGCTTCTGAAATACCTTGGCCTGTCGA
Organism: Spilarctia lutea; assembly: GCA_916048165.1. Lineage (NCBI taxonomy): Eukaryota > Metazoa > Arthropoda > Insecta > Lepidoptera > Erebidae > Spilarctia > Spilarctia lutea. The sequence goes on from OU696480.1 coordinate 4,263,553, forward strand.
GATCTGCAGTAAGTTCTATTTTAGAACGAGTATTCAAGGCTGCACTAACAGGTTCCTACCAAATTTGGCTAGGTAGGGCGGGAAACTCGAGCAGCGAAGGTGAGTGTTGATGCGCATCTTAAAGGGGGCCTCCTTAAACCTACACCTAGGTCGTAAGTCCTGGGAACTGCTTTGAGTTTCTCCCTCTGCCACACGATGGACCCGGCACCCGCACGGTGAATCCATGGAGTGCTAAGAAGTTTGTCTCTATAGTGGGCAAACCAGCAGACGTATCGCCTGATGGTAAGCGATTACCGCCGCCCATGCACACCCAACAACAGCAAAAGCAACACCAGAGGGGTTACAAGTGCGTTGCCGGCCTTTTAGGAAGGAGTACGCTCTTTTCTTGAAGGTTTGAAGGTCGTATTGGTCCGGAAACACCGCAGGCGACAGCTCATTCCAGAGTTTAGCTGTGCGCGGCAGAAAATTTCGGGAAAATCGCACAGTTGTGGACTGATATTCAATAATATATTCTCTGGCTCTTTTCTTTATAACAATAAATGTACTTGGGTATATATAAGTATGTAAATTTCGCAATATACGTAATTGACAGTAAGTTATACCGTAAGTGGAACTAAAAATATTTTTATAAAAGTTTAATGCACCTACTAAAAATAAGTACGTACTGAAATATCTTACGCAATTTGCGATCAACCGTTAACAACATATAAGTATTATTTTCGCATGTAACCTCTAAGGGATTTCACTGATAGATGGCTGTAAAAGCAATCGTTGGTTTTTTTCTGAAATCCCCGTTGTGATAATGGGCTATTATCTTTTCTCTTCACGGAGCTTTTTAGCACGGTCTTCCTACCTGAGTTCCTGTACGATTACTGTGATACTACCAAAACTTTTAACTCAACAAATTTGCCAAGGGTATGGTAAAATCGTGTGATTATTGTGTTATTTTTTTAATATATAATATTATTGAATCAGTTAATATGTTAGTGTTAACGATCCATTGCAAAAGTAGAATCCTCGGACTTGGCGTCTGGTGAGAACATTTTTTATTGAGATGTTCAGTTTAGTCTTTTTATAATAAAATTCCAAGCAAATATCAAGAATTAATTATTACCAAATAAGTCCTTAGTAAAACAAAAACTATATGAAAATGCATATTACACAGTTTTGGATTATTTAGATGAAAATTTTTCATGGGATTGATGATGCTCACTCCAAACATTTACCTACGTATTTTGTGTGATAGTGAAATACATTATTTTTTCTATTGTAAGTTGTTTTTCAATTTGTTAAGACCGATTGAATTCCTTTTGTGTATGTAAATCTGAATATAGTCTAGGCTTGTAAAATAAGTTCATATTTACTATCTATCTGGTGATTTTGAATGTTTCCCGGCCTACCCAAATGTCCTGCTGGCGGTAGTGCCGCGCTTTGGGTCGTTACTCTTGACTTATTCTGGATAGGTAACACGATGTCAGGGACTTTCTTCAAAAGACCAGCCCAGATCCTATACTGTACTCGCATTTATGTAATCAATGTTCACGGGCTTTAAAAAAAAAGACACCTCTGTGGTTTGTTTCGGCATTTTTTCCTAGAGTGAGTCTTAGGAAATGCCGGCTTCTTCTAGCTGTAATTACAAAATATTATATTATTTTTAATAGAATCGTCATTACGAGAACTTTCACTTGCGGGATGCAAAATTAGTAGCATATTTACTATAGACCTACGTGACATTTATGTCATGTAGTTAAATCATGTTACCTAATCCTACGAAATGTTCTACAGGTACTTAGATTCATTTCTTATCTTTAGTCAGTATATTATATTTATTCTAAGTGACGGTGTGTTGCTAACTTTTGTGATGAAAATGAAATATATGTACATCAATATCCATGTGCAAGCCAATCTAAAGTAACAAGAGTTAGATCGGATTTTTTCCCTTTCATTCACAAATATCATCACCATCAGTCTACCGCAGTCCATGCTGGACGATTTTCGGCTGTGTAGTGGTTTTGCTTGATTGAATTAACTGCAAGAACTACGCATATTAACCATCAGTAAATACGTAGCAAATATTTCAATTAAAGCATTCAATTTTAGACCTCACACAACGCTTTGCCAACTCCGCAATTCCAACTAGCGCGCCAAATAAATATATTAAATAATTCTGAGTAGGACTTTGCAGGTGCTTCTATGTCGATTCAAATGTGTCTATAGTGTCTATAATGTCATAAACATTGTCTACTCTTTAGTATAAAAAAGTCGAACTGTGACTTAAGGTTATAAAGTATGTAATGCAAGTAAAAGTAAGATTTTGTAAATGGTTTTTTGAGGCACGACAATGGTTGAGTCAAATATTAAAGCTGACATACTATGGTTCTCTTTTTAAAAGACGTGACTTCCTTGTAGCAAACGTAAATATTTAAAATTTAAAAAGCACCACATGCAATCTGCTAATTTTAATTATCGGCCATAACTTTTTTGTCACTGAGGCAATATAAGTTAGTTAAAGATCAGATGATGTACCTAGTACTTGGTTTATATAGGGATCTTACAAATATTAAGTTATTGATCAACGATCGTGCTACCGTGAGTCCGTTGTTTAATTTATTACTGGAATATAGATGTAAATATAAATATATTATACTACAAAGTTTATTTACAAATTGAGAAACAATTATATCTCACAACTTTTGGGTTATCGTTTGACTTGCGATACTTTGCTGTTTAACTGTCATTTCAGTCATCAGTGTCAGTTATGACAGTTCAAATATTAATAAATTGCTTATTGTAGCAAAATATGAACCACATCAAAAAAATTGTTGAATGATGACAAAAGAGATTTTGAATTTGTTTCATCAACAACCCGCAATGTCCCACTGCTGGGCTCAAGTCTCTTCTCAGGAGAGTATTAAAGCCATACGTCCCCTCCTGGCCGAGTGCGGGTTGGGGACTGGCAAGACAACGTTGTGGTTACGTATCTTGCCGTTGGATGTTTTTAAGCCGCCCATAAGATAACAACCGGGACCGACTGATTAACGTGACCTCCAAATCACGAAGACGCTCATGCTAACATGCCACCAGCAGTCACCTATCCAGGTCCTGACCGCGCCGTCATTGCTTACTTTCGGTGATTGTTTGTAATAACTGGGCTATGAGCGTCTCTATAAATGTATAATATATGGTACATTTACTGAAACTTTTGATCAAGGTTATTGACTATGTAATGGCATTCTATAGCCCGTTATATCAGAGTAGATATCATAAATGTAAATAAAGCCGCAGAACTAGGCTAGTATAATTTTAATTGGGACATGCTTATGTGTTAAGGAAGATTTACTAGCGCCAAATAGAGAATGCTCATTAATAACATTAAATTTATAATACAATGTCACTTAATTCGGAATAATGAATGCGAATGTTGATGCACAGATGTGTTCTGATTGATTAATATGCAGTCAGTCTGAATTAAGGCAAGCTCGTATTTTATGTGGGTTGGAACGTGTTTGGATGATTCACGATCTTTTTTGTAATTGACAAAGGAAGTCAAGTCAGGAGTGTCAATTTGAAAAGCAATATCTTACGAACATGTGCAATTGTGCATGTTATTGTCTACGTTTCAATTCTATTCTTAGACAAGAAAAAACGACGAGAATAATTTACACGTGTCTCAGAAAAGAACACTAGCTTAAAATTCAAATAAATCACAAATATACAGGTGAAGCTAACAAAAGCATGTTAAAATATAAGAAAGCAATGTCATAAGTTTGCAGCGTTTTGTCGTATTATTAAAATACGTAACTTGACCATAAATTACGCCTTGACATAATTCGAATATTCGTTATTTTCAAATTCAACGAGGTTGATAATAAATGAACATAAAAAGATTGGCAAAAAGAAAAGTAATAAATTACAGTCAATGAAATCAAAGAATTATAAAAAGTTTTCGTGCTATTTGTCTCAGCGACTTGAATATACATAGTTTGTAACTTACTTTTATAATTTTATGAACACGTGTAATGTCATGCGTCTTTTTTCTATTGAACTAAATATTCTGTATATGTGAAGCGGGTAGGATCACGACTTTTGCTAGTTATAGACGTAATTTTAGGTAGTTCTTGTTATGTCAGATATGAAATCCAGGACAAAACTGCATGACTGCATGTTATCTAGTAAAAGTATTAATTTGCTATTCTCACGAGTCTGTCACTGAGAAATCATCGAGATTGTTCTGTACAATAGTTTTAAGGCCATTAGCTAAGAAACTATTTGTAATTAAATATTCATTCTATTATTTTAAAAACATTATAATATCTTAGGAAATACATATATATATATATATATATATATATATATATATATATATATATATTTATACTAATATATAAAGCTGAAAAGATTGTTTGCTTGATCGCGCTAATCTCATGAACTACTGGTCCGATCTGAAAAATGCTTCGTCAGATAGCCCATTTATGCGGAGTACCAATGAAGTATGTTTCGAAAATAGGGTAAAATCATCACGCTACGGGCAACAGAACGGGCCACTTGATGAATACATAATTGTAATGAATGGATAATTCATCAAGTGGCTCCGCTCAAATAGGTTTTATGTCGAAGAGACTACGACTTTAATTATAATTAAATTATAATTAATTAGTTTTATTTTAGATAATTAGGTGACCGACTTAATTAAGTGAATTTAGTTTTTTGTAATTTTTTTTTTTTCATAAAGTAATATAATATATATATAGTATTCGAAATACGGTGTAAGCTTATAGTAAATAACGATATATATATATAGCCTCAAATGTTATTACTGATATATTATAATCTATGTGTTGCTCCGCCTGAAAGCGTATGAATATACGAACAACAAAATATCTGGGGAAATTCTGTTTGAATAAATCCATTTCAATTTATAACATGTTACCGTGTGAGGTAGGCGACATGTAATACGATTACACAAACACATACATACATTATAATACTTTACGCCAGGATACTTCGATATACATTGCAAAATATTCAGTGTTGAGGTTAAAACCACAAGTATTCTTATATATAAAGGAAAAATCTAAATATTTCTATCGTTTTTGTGATCTACAATTACCTACTGAGATGCGCATAATCGCTTTCTTTGTCATGAAGTTTTAAATAGACGCTATATATTTAAATAGGCGTCTTAGTATCGTGAATCAGTTTTTTTTTATATTTCTAGCTTTATATTCAGTTAAAAATAAAAATGATTTTTAACGGTGAAATAAATGATGACAACGAAATTCGGGTTCAAAAATAAAAAAATAAAAAATAATAGTTGCCGCCGCTACAAGCCTACGTCAAGCAAAACAAATTTCGACCAAGCATTGTGTCCGTAACACATCGTTTAAAATTCGAACGTGTCTCTAAACGGCCAGTTTAGTTTGTTACACGCCGCGCGCATCTCTGCCAGATCCCGCCAACTCGAGATTATTCAAATTAATTCCGTTTTTGAAATTAAAAAAAATAATTTTACAATGGTGCGTCGAAGTATTTTTTTTAAATTAAAATAAAAGATTCAAATAATTAGAAAAAAAAAGATTCAATTGTTTTTTAATTATATTTTTTTATTCATGATTGCAGTCTTGTTTACGTTTAAGTAGCCGGAAGAGCATGACTGACGATGCTCAAATTATTAGTGAGTATTTTATATTCTTTATTAATATATTATTGTTATATTTTTAATTTAAAATCAACACGAAAACATGACAGTTGCCACATATTTTTTTTTTTATCTAAATATAAATCACTGAAATTTAAACTTCATAGCTAAAAGCGTATAAAATTGAAAATAAAATTTCGTCCAAATTGCGAAGCCACACGGCGGAGGCGCAATTAATATATTTTATTCAAAAGGCACAGATACAAAGTGCACATAGACTAGTAATAAAAGTTTAGGAATTCAAGGAAAACTCTCATACGATTTAATTTATTTGCTATCATTTATTAAATAAAACTGGAATTGCTACAATAGAAATAATGAATTGACGGGATGCTATTACACTGTTTCACGTTTTTACCATTTTACATTAAATGTAGGTAAAAGTTATAACTACGGTTACTATTTCAAAGACAATCATTTGATTCCACTCAAATAATCACGTTGATTATATTATCAGCGATTAACACATTATTATGTCATACATCGGTAGAAGAACTTGCAAGCTAAAAAACTTTTAAAACAAAGAAAAATTATAACAGAGTGTATTTATGACGTAATACCCAATACCAAAACCTAAAACCCAATCATTATATTATGGGGTAACTTGTTGTATGTCATCGTGAAACATATGTAAGTACAGATGCGTTTTATAGTTGACATACTTACTTATTATTTATTTATACTTATATTATAAAGCTATAGAGTTTGTTTTTTTGAACACGCTAATCTCAGAAACCGCTAGTGCGATTTGAAAAAATATTTCAGTGTTGGATAGTCCATTTATCGAGGAAGGATAGGGTATATGTCATCACGCTAAGCCCAATAGGAGCGGAGCCCCAATGAAGAATGTTTAAAAAAACTTGAGAGGTGTCAAGGGACACCCGGATGGACCGAAGTTCGAAATAGAAAGACGAAACGAAAATATCTGTGTGTGTCGTCGTCGTGTCGTGACAACAAATTGTGTCGTGACCACAAATTGTGTCGTGACAATTTTTCCGTCTAGCCCCCTTACACAACGCGCCATAAGGAACTTCGTTCCAAAAACGAGGGAAAATTATTACGCTACGGGCAATAGTAGACGTAAACGAGGTTGCGAGACTTGCGAGGTAAAACTAGTGACACTTAAAATTGAACCATTGGCTTAGTGGTTTAAGCGGTCGCCACGACACTTTCTACTGCGCCAAGTGTTATGGGTTCAAATCCCACATGGGACAGTACTTTGTGTGATCCACACATTGTTGTTTTGAGTCTGAGTGATCTGTTTTCGTTCTATGTATGTTTGTAAAATCCAAAAATAAACAAAGTGTATATTCCAAACGCAGGAGTTGTCTTTTTAATGAAGAAAAAAAAATTGAGTATTAAAATATGTAATTTAAAACAGTTAACTGCCAGTGGGTTTCGGCTTTATACAATACTAGCTTTTGTTACTGCTAATACCTTCAAGAATATGTGTAAAAAATTTCATGATGATCTGTAATTTTTTCGCGTGAAAGCGTAACAAACAAACTTACATTCACGTTTATAATAATAAGGATATTTCATAATTATAGACTAAGTAAAGTGTATTACCCCGCTGTAAATGAACTAAAATAATAAATATTTCGGACATCTAACACATAACGCCATCTACTCCCAAGCTAATCAGAGCCTGTGTTATGGGTACTAGACAACTGATATAAATATTTATGTACTTTTTTTTGTACATATTATACATAGAAAACACCCAAACTTCGAAACAAATATTTGCAGATCATACAAACATTTGGTCCGACCCGGGAATCGAACTCGAGACCTCATGCTTAGCAGTCGCAGTCGCTACCACTACGCCACCGAGGCAGTCTGCAGGCAAAATATTGTTGTAATATGTAATTTATTGCAATTGTCTTACGGGCGACCTTTCAAAATTACCTAATTGACTTATTTTTATGCTAACTAATGTCTGTATTAAATCACCGTTCAAAAACATTAAATCATGGTTCTTACGTCTTTTTGCTATAAAAAGAACGGAATCGTATAAGCGCCGGGCTTTCACAAAGCTTATCTAGGTCATAAAATTTGCCCTAATGTATTTGAGTAATGATTTGTTAGTAAATAAAAAATTCAGACTTTATTTCAAACATATATATATGTATAAATTGTAGTATATATATATACTCGTATATATGTAATAGTATTATATTGACTGCCTCGGTGGCGTAGTGGTAGCGTATGCGACTGCTAAGCTTGAGGTCTCGGATTCGATTCCTGGGTCGGATCAAATATTTGTATGATCTGCAAATATTTGTTTCGGAGTTTGGGTGTTTTCTATGTACAATATGTATGTATTTACAAAAAAAAAAGTATTTAAGTATTTATATCAGTTGTCTAGTACCCATAACACAAGCTCTGCTTAGCTTGGGACTAGATGGCGTTGTGTGTTAGATGTCCCGGGAATATTTATTTATTTATTTATTCGTGAAGAATTTATATACTTTACTAGCTGACCCTCGCAACCTCGTATACGTCTACTATTGCCCGTAGCGTAATAATTTTCCCCGATTTTAAACATTTTTCATTGTGACTCCGCTCCTGTTGGTCTCGGCGTGATGATATATACCCTATAGCCTTCTTCGATAAATGAACTATCCAATACTGAAAGTTTTTTTTAAATCGAACCGGTGGTTACTGAGATTAGCACCTTCAAACAAACAAACTCTTCAGCTTTATAATATTAGTATGTATATAATATTAGTGTATATGCACCAATACAATATTGTGTAGCCGGAACTTTGACCTAACTCGACATTATTTCAGTACACGTTTTAAAGATATAACACAGAGCAAACTTTAGCAATTTTGCATTTTCATTTTTGCTATAGTGCTTTTATACTCCAACGGTCGCTTTTGTTTCATAGCTGCTGAAGAAACAGATTTTAATATGAGAGAAATGGATATAGATATACATACAACACAACCTTTAAATAGTTTTTTTAAATTGTTCTTATTTTCACTTGGCTTTCTGTTATAGAAGTGAAAATTTTTTTAGGTCGCATTGAGCACTTTTCGATAGGAGAAAATCTTATGAGTTCGCGTCACCTACATGCTGACGTCACCGAATCAAATGAGATTGCCGATATTGATTCAAATGAGCAATCAATACATATGATAAAATAATAAAATTAATTATCACGTATTTTTAAACTCGATTAAATATTACATACACAACCATGCAAACTGGCTGCCTCGGTGGCGCAGTGGTAGTGTATGCGACTGCTGTGCTTAAGGTCTCAGGTCCCGATCTCGATTCCCGAGTCGGACGAAATATTTGTATGATCTACAAATATTTGTTTCGGAGTTTGAGAGTTTGCCATGTGTGTATTTATCAAAAGAAAAGTATATATGTATTTATATCACTTCAGTTGACTAGATGCTGTTGTGTGATAGATGTCCGAAACATTTAATATATATTATAAAACTAGAGGTAGCCCGAACTCTAGTTTTTTAATATACTAGCTGACCCACGCAACCTCGTTTGCGTCTTATATTGCCCGTAGCGTGAAAATTTTCCGTCGTTTTTGAAACATTCTTCATTGGTGCTCCGCTCCTATTAGTAGTAGCGTGATGATAGCCTATAGCCTTCCTCGATAAATGGAATATCCAACACTGAAAGAATTATCAAATCGGACTAGCGGTTCCTGAGATTAGCTGGTTCAAACAAATAAACAAACTCTTCAGGTTTATTATATTAGTATAGATATCTAAGCAAAAAGCTCTGAGCAAAACATGGTTCCGTACCGTGACAGACAATGTAATTTAATTGTATTCGCATTTAGCTCTTAATTTCAGCATAATGTAGCTTTTATTCACGGTGCTGCTGGACCTCATTGCCGATGTATAATTTTTCTGTCGTAAAATGCTTACGTGATTTCATGGTAGAGAACGATTATTTTTATATTTATTTTTCACCTGGATTTGTGTTAAGTGTCTCTGGACTTGAAATAAATTAATGGAATGAAATAAAACTTTATTGAACACTTAATTTATTTACAAGATTTCGATATAATTATAAATATGTACAAATAGTGGCCTAATTACTACAGATTAATCTCTCAAAACACAAAACTTATGGGTGGTCACATCGACACGAAATAGACTACTTCATAGTACTCGTATAATGTTGATGTGTAAAATAATAACAAAATCTTAGAAGTATAAAATATATTTTTATGTCGATTATCACGGTAAAGAGCATCCTGTGTCCTTCCTCAAGAATCAAAGTATCTCCATGGTAAATTTTATTGAAATCGGTGCAGCGGTTTATTCGTAAAAGAGTAACACACAAACATAGTTACTTTTGAATCCTACTAATATTATAAACGCGAAAGTTTGTAAGTATGGATAAATGGATGGATAGATGTTTGTTACTCTTTCACGCAAAAATTACTGAATGGATTTTGATGTAACTTTTCAATAATATAGCTTATACATCAGAATAATACTTAGGCTACAATTTATAAAGATATAGCTTCGCCTCGCGGCGTTTCCTGCGGTTATTGTCGTACCGCGGGTAGGACCGCGAGGTTCATCTTGTTTATAATATTAGTACAGATGAGTTATATTCTATTCAGTTCAAAAGCGTGTTTTTACATTAAAATTACAAAACGAGCTGTTTATCGTTGACAATGGCTTTAGGAAAAAGTTTTTAAAGATCCCTACAGAATTAACCTGTACTAGAGCTCGCCTAGACGGTCTTGACGACGAGTTATATAGTGATTTGATCCAGTAAATTCAACCCAAATCTCGAAACTGACCTAGATCTAATGCGGCCAAGATAACTAACGGTTGGCCTAGTGGTTTAAGCGATCGGGTCCGGTTTGCGTTAATAACAGCGATCCCGGACCCCTCCCTTCTCAGGCGCAGAGTTGGCACACCGTGTGGTTTTAGTCGGTTCGATTCCGACACACCGCCCCGCCGCAAACCCCGGCGGGGTGACGGCCCGAGGGGGTTTCCACACGTAAAAAAAAAAAAAAAAAAAGTGGTTTAAGCGATCGCGGCGCTTTCTACTGCATCAAGTGTTGTGGGTTCAAATCTCATATAGAGCAATACTTTTTGTGATGCAGAAATTGTTATTTGTGTCCATGTTGTTCATGCATGTCTGTAAAGTTCCGCGCGACACAGGATGTATATTCCTAATGCGGGAGTTCTCTAAAACAACAAACAAATTAACCAGAAACTCTTAAATTCATAAATCATATTATTTTATTTAAATTTAAATGATATAATATCCCTATAACCTTACGATAATAGCAGTATTTATTTCGTATTAATGAACTTCGGCTCCCTACCGTATGGGTAATTTGTTCCTAATATACAAGACGTTTAATGAACAAACTTTGAGAGTCAAGCTCACTTTATGATTTCTGATATGAACTTGATTACCGGCGCCTGATAAGGACTGTGCACATTAGGGGCTGTGAGCTCGTTAATGATAAGTCGATGGCGCTGATATAAGTAATTAAACTTCGTATACTGAACGTAGGTGGTTGAAAACTTCCGTTTTAAGATCGGCTTAGAATTATTTAATTTTGAATTTGAAGAAATATTTATATAATATACTAGCTGACTCACGCAACCTCGTTTGTGTCTCATATTGCCTGTAGCGTGAAATTTTTCCCCCGTTTTCGAAACATTCTTCATTGGTACTCCGCTCCTATTATTAGTAGCGTGATGATATAGTATAGCCTATACTCTTCCTCGATAAATGAACTATCCAAAACTGAAGGAATTTTTCAAATCGGACTAGCGGTTTCTGAGATTAACGCGTTCAAACAAACAAACAAACTCTTCAGCTTTATTATTAGTATAGATTTACTTTACACAATTAAATGTTTAATAGTTATAAAAGTATAATAAAGAAGATTAATTTTTGATACGTAAGTATAAAATCTTTTAATTCATACTAGTTCAAACTAATATTTTAAAGTTGAAAGTAACCCTGTCCATAATACTTTCACAAAATAAATCGCTGAAACGATTTGAATGAATTTCAGATAGATTGGACCTTTGAAAATAATATAGGAGACTTTTAGTCGTAATAACCGACATACACGCAGACGAAGCCGGGGATAGTCATTTATAATTATAGATAAAATAAATATTTATGTTTTGCATGTTTGCCATTGTCTTTTATTTCTGCGTATTAAAACTTGTTTTTAAGGATTGCATGGGAATGACAATTCGACAAATTTAAAAGTTTTACCTTGGGAGGTGAAAAATTGGAATTTATTCCAATAAATTCCATTAGACATATTAATATTAAACATAAATTCCAACTGAAATATATAAAATTTTAGATAACCATGTACAGGGTTGTAAGTAAGAACATTGAGTTTAACTAGGGACATTAAATTATGCAGAGAATGTAACTGAACAAGCATGCATACGAGTAAATAAAATAAATCCGTTAAGATAGTAACTATATTCCCTGACAGAAAACTCTTTAAACGAACGAGTGAAAAGGAAAAATACACACGAAAAGTATTGGAAACGTTCAACGAATGCTGTTAGATTGCAAATGTAATGTTCTGCTGAGTTCCGCGATCGATTTTAAACTCCCTCTTGATACAGTCCGTACACTTGAGGCCGTAAAATCGTACGTGTGCTAATAATTTGTAACTTTAATTGACATGATAACGGTTTTAGTACTCATCTTAAGTTTTTTGAATTATTTTATTGATTTATTATACCATGTTTTGCCCATGACTCTGCGTGTATATCGGTTATCATAATAAAAATAGCCTATTACCACGATTAAGGATATCTATGCTAAATTTCAATAAAGTCACGGCAGCGATGTAGACGTACAAGCGTTGCAGACAGAGAGAGTTACTTTCGAATTTATAATTTCAGTATAGATGGATTATTTATTATTCATTTTATATACAATGGGTACATGCGATTTCTTACAGACGACCTTCGGATAATGTTCTGTTTTAAACTAAGAAACGATTTTTTTTCCATGACATAACATAATTTTAGACCCTACATATATAAAAATGGAATAACTGCGCTGATTTTCTGTTACATAGAACCATTGACTGCCTCGGTGGCCTAGTGGTAGCGTATGCGACTGCTAAGCTTGAGGTCTCGGGTTCGATTCCCGGGTCGGACCAAATGTTTGTATGATCTGCAAATATTTGTTTCGGAGTTTGGGTGTTTTCTATGTATAATATGTATGTATTTACAAAAAAAAAGTATATAAGTATTTATATCAGTTGTTTAGTACCCATAACACAAGCTCTGCTTAGCTTGGGACTAGATGGCGTTGTGTGTTAGATGTCCGGAATATTTATTATTATTCTCTTTATTTAATTATATATACATATTAATTACATTTTTAAATACATAAAAAAGATAAACAATAACATAATATATATTTAAAAATATAAAAAATAGTAGACCACCGACTTCGGGTACAGGGACCAAGAAACCGGTGGTTAGGGCTCCAAAGACAGGAACCTCCTCACTATGCGTGCCGTGTCAAGAAGGACTGCCTTCTGTATCAGACCCTTGATCCAGCCTTCTAACGTGAGCCTCTTAAGGTGTTGGTCGAGGCTCTTGGCTATCAATCCGTGAGCAGATACGACTATCGGAACAATTATTACCGAATCCACATTCCACATATCGACAATCTCGTGAGATAGATCCAAATATTTTATTTGTTTTTCTTTTTCGACTTTCACGAGATTCTCGTCATGAGGAACGGCGATATCGATAATAATTGCGCGGCGCTCTAATCGATCTATCACCACAATATCAGGCTTATTGGCAACAATAGTCCTGTCTGTAATAATAGATCGATCCCAATATAATGTAGCACGACCATTATTATTATTATTATTATTATTATTATTATTGCTATTTAGTCAAATCTGTAAGAGATATCTATATCTCATTCTTTGTATATTTGTTAGAGATAAAAAACAAAATACGACCGCCATATAATTCATCAATACAATATTTTTTTAATCAAACCGGTTTTTGATGTATAACCATTTGAATTTAATATATCTTCAAAATCAAGTTAAATGTTCAAATTAAATTTGTTCACTAACGTTAATATCAGCATTCTGTCACATTAAGCGAGAGCGATGGTGTTTATAAATTAATCTATACACCTTAGGACACAGAAACACATTATCTGTCATAAATAGTACAAACACTTATGGTTTAAAATGTTACCTTATTTCCTCCAGGATAAGACTGCTTTTAGAATGACACATATATATTAAATTTTACTATAATGTCACTTGCAGCGGAAATTATACTATATACAAAGGCATTAAGATTTGAAGTCTCAAAATGCGATTTACGTCCAGAGAATAACTTTGAAATGATGCATGTTAATATGTATAAAACCTATAACACATTTATCACAGCTAATATGTCTAATGCGGCTTTTGATGATATAATCAGTTTATTTGTCTACTCAGAACTATGTATGATTTCGATAAATTTATTTTGATGATTTCGTACTGTTTTGTTTTAAATATGTAATAATTAAAATGTGTAAATAATTAAAATGTGTAATATGAAAACACATTTAAATGATTGTTAATGTGATTGTGAACATATAACGGTACGTTTTAAATCCAAGAAAATATTTTAAACCGTGGGAAAGCCATGCTTTGGCACCCCTCCAATCATCCCTCTTCGCATCCCCCAAAGACTGGCAACGCACTTGTGACGCCTCTGGTGTTACGCGTATCCATGGGCGGCGGTAATCGCTTACTATAAGGCGATGCGTCTGCTCTTTGACCACAATTAGTAGTGCGTATACAACCAGTAGATATGTATATATATTCTAAAAGACTACCACACTATAGCAACTTGTATACCTTAAATCATAATAGATTGAAAACATTTTAAAACTTTTACGTTTTCAAAAACGATTAGTAGAATTTTAATGGCCGCGAGTGTAAAACTCAAAACAATTTAGTTGAAATTGTTTCGGCTTAATACTATACGGAGAGGAAGTTGTGTACAGGGAATTTTAAAGCCACGAAAGCCTTTTAGATGTTACTCGTACATTTAAAACATTTTAAAGGATTCCCTATAGCTTTCGAATACTGTACTACCTATTTTGTTGCAGAACTACTAAATGTATGTTTAAAGTATACGATTTTTTATGTCATAGGTGGCAAACGAGCAGACCTATCGCGTGATGGTAAGCAATTACCGCCGCCCATGGACACCCGGAACACCAGAGGCGTCACAAGTGCGTTGCGGGCCTTTGAGTGATGGGGAGGGATAGGGGCAGGGGTTGGGTATGGGCCTCCGGTATCCTCACTCACTCGGTGAAACACAGCGCAGGCGCTGTTTCACATCGATTTTCTGTGAGGCCATGGTATCACTCCGGTCGAGCCGGCCAAAGCGTGGCTCTCTTACGATACGTATCTGTTATAAATTCATGTTGCAATACTAATATTATAAATTCAAAATTACCTCTCTGTCTTTAGGTCTGGATGAATCGAGGAATCGATTTGGATGAAGTTTATAATAGAAATCTTTTGATTCTTGAGGAAAAGCATAGACTTACCGTGATATAATAAAGAGCAGATTTTTTAATTTTAAAAACTTGATAATGCAGATAATTTGCCAACATGAGGCTATTGTATAAATATGTACTATAAAACATTTCATTCTGCTCAACCCTCTGGCTTGAGCATATATGTATATATTCGTATATATGTGTATTAAAGATTATTTTCAAAAATATTTAGTACCTGGGTATCGACTTAGACCTGACCTTGCTTGGTATTTTTTTATTTGGTAAATTTTCTGAAAATGGATCCTAGCTAGGTTGATTTATCGCCCTTGGAACCCCCTACATACTCGTACCACTAAATTTTATGAAAATGGTTTGAGCCGTTGCCGAGATTCAGGTTTTTATTGTACAAGAATTGCTCGTTTAAAGGGATAGATGTATGAACATCATCATCCATGAGGACAGAAGAGAGAACTGTAATTTTCAGTATCTATAAATAAAAATGTATCAATTTTACCCAGTGTTTTCAGGAGCTAATCATGTCTACGTACTTTAGAATGTGAAATGTATTGATATATTTTTTTCAACAGTGCTTCGGCAGGCGTTCAGCATGTTCGACTCACAGAAAGAGGGCAAAATTGAAAAGGAGAAGGTCCGTACAATTTTGAGCACGATGATACATAATTACGATGACCTTGAGTTGGATCAGCTGTGCGACAGCGAAGACGCTGAAGGTTAGTAGGTCTTAGGGATACTCGAGGCAGTGAATGAGATATTGGATGCTATGTTGCTCTTATTTAAATGAAGACAATCTAAACTAAATTCAGAGACCGCTTTCTAGCCTTTGTGTTTTGGTTGCCTTAACTTGCACATAGAAATGTGCAAGTTAAGGCAACCAAAACACAAAGTACAGTACACAGTACAGTTGTCAAAAACAAACAAACTTTGTATGAATTATTTGAAAAGATGGTGCACATGAGTTTCACACCAGCTCTTCTCATGAATGCAATACCCATCGGAGCTGATACTTGGATTGATTTCAATTTAAACCTTTGAGTTGAATCGAAATAATCTAAGCTCCGGTAAATTCAAATCATTTCGGTGCATTTAGTATTAGTACCTTTTATCACTGAATCGATTACTTGAGTTTTGTTTTATATTTTGATGTTTGTATTTTTGACGTGTTCAAGTGCCTTTTGGGGCCAATGGAAATAAATGATTTGAGTTTGAGTTTGAGTATAAAATATAAAATACTTGTATAAAACTTTTAAGGGGCAAAACGGTAAACAGTTTCAAACAGTGTAACAGTTTATAAAAATACAGTGAATTTGTAATTTGAGGGTATGCAGTCGTAGTGTACGCGACTGTTGTGCTTGAGGTCTTGGGTTCGATTCCCAAATCGGAACAAATGTTTGTACGATCTGCAAATATATGTTTTGGAGTTTAGGTGTTTTCTATGTATAATATGTACCTATGCATTTACAAAAAAGTATAAATGTTGTCTAGTACCCATACCACAAGCCCTGCTTAGCTTGGGCTAGTCCCAAGTATTCCAAGTCCCATGGCGTTGTGTGTTAGATGTCCGAAATAATGATTTATATCCGAGAAATATTTTACATTTTAAATGACCTGCATGTCTAGTGGTTACAGATCCTAACTGCTAAATTAGAAATCGTTGGTTCAATTTCCATCCCGGACAAAAATAGTATACCTAATAAGTACGATGCAGTAAATTAGAAAAAAATACTATGGCTTTGGTTTTCTAATTAGCATGGCCATGGTCTTTACTGAATGTTATTTACTGTTTTAAACAGTTTTAACAAAGGAAAAATTTAAAACTACTTCTATCTGTTAAGTATATTAACAACATAATAATATTGCCCAAAACATTATGTTATGATCATGTTAATAAAAGTGACAGGGTAACCAGGTAACGACAATAATTAAACTTCATTTAATATATCTTATATAAAATGTACTCAGATAAACAATTAATCCTTATATTGCTACCTCTAGAATATTCAATACATAAGGTAGAATTTTTACACTAACAACAACTAGATCGTGTAACACGATCAAAAGCAAATGAAAGATTATTATAAAAATAAGACTAAAAGCCTTGTTTAAATTAGATAATAGCAAGAATTTAAATTTAAGAAATCAAGGTGTCTTCAACCGTCTTTGAAGCATCGTAAAACTTCTATAAAGACACGTTTAACTGAAATAAAACCAGTTAATCTTACCTTAAAGTGTCTAAAGAGTGTAGTTTACGAGTACCTTACAGTAAACACACAAAATAGTTCTGTTTTCCTTCAAGACCGCTCGCCAGTTTATACCACACATTGACATTTTTATATTCTGTTGACATCTTGTTGAATGATACTGGTTCTACGACATAAAATGAAAAAAACTTCTTTATACCTTTTCATCAGCTCTACGCCTCGCTTCCGATAAATTTCAATTTCACATAATATATTACAGTTTGTATCGGATTATTTTGCCACTTTTCTTGTCTTAGCACCTACATAAAAAAACAATATTTCATATTTGTATTATTTATTAGAGGTGACAGTTTTGTTAAATTTTATAGTTATGACTGGATACACTAGTAATGTTAGTATCAATTTGTATTATTACCATGACAATTTGTTTCTTTCTTACGACTTCTTTAAATATTCTCTTTCATTGAGATGGATCCTACTTATATTTGCATTCCTTTTACCTTCTTTAAAGAGGAGAATCGCAAGCAGTTTATTGATCAATAGTTTGCCTTATTCTACCTGGTAAATTTAGCGGTGACACTCCCTGAATGTAGTCTAAAACTTCATTCAGGGAAAAAAGTTCCAATTAGTCTAGAAATAATTTACTGAACCACAAATACCACAGTATCTACTCTAAAATAAGTAATCATTAAGTATTCGTTAATCAATCAAAACAAGTAATAAATCTAAAATAGGTAATCTTTTTTAATACGAGTAGTTTGTTCTAAATAAATAGAATGGTACACCATTTACATGATCAAGTATAAAAAAGTAATAGAAATAGTAGCTGTTCAAGTTTGTATTTTAATAACTGTTTAAATCGTAATTAATATTGAAAGCGTCATTCCGCTCTTCCGGCTCATAGCTTATAAAATAGCAATCTGGCGTTCAAATGTAATTACATCTTATTCTTATTGAGAAAAGCATATTGGCAAGCTTACATGTTGTTTTCATGTTTTGAATTCCAAGAGCACCTGATCAGAGGTGTCACATATCTTTATAATGCTTTAGATTTAAATGGGAATAATCCCGCCCACACGCCCACAACTGTAACTCCTGTACACCAGGAACAGTACTGACTAACGAACACACCGAGTTATGACACTCGGAAAGTTCCAGGAAAAAAATAAACTGTCTTGGAACCCGCAACGAAATTAATTACATTACAACTGACATAGGCTCTACCTAGCTTTGGTCACGACGGCCGTGTATGAGATGGTTTTTGTGCAAATACACACACACACAAACATATTCATTCAAAATATATTATTTGAAAACTAAGCTTACACAAGAAATAGTTTTAAAAAACTGTAACCTGACAACGAATTTTATATAACTTTCAAAACCTATATCACTCGGCTTAATATTAAGAATCTAGGTTTTAAAGTTAGACGATAGGGAGGGACATACACATACGTAGCCTATTTTGACTATATGAAATATGTTCAATAATTTGTTTCACGTAATCTTGTTGTATAATAATAATATACATTCCTTATGTGATAAGGCGGCCTGCAGCCGTCAATTCATATTGACGCGGATTATTGTGTCACGGCAATTTACGTCGAGTCTCGCGTCCTTCAATTAGACGCAGACGCCATCTGCCGACGGAAATAACCGACAGGTAGCACCCGTGCGTTGTAACATTGAGATACTTCGGTATTTGTACGGATCGCAAATTAATATTTATTATATAATAGGATATATGACATATGAAAATAATAATTTATCTTAATTAAGCTTGTCATTTGACAAGACAAGACAAGACAACATCAACGTAATGATTTAAACGCACTTTCCATTTTCAATTGTTTTATACGTATATGGTATTGAATTTATTCGAAGCTATGAAATAATGAATAAGAATTTCGACCAACACCTTAAGAGGCTTACGTTAGATGGATGAATCAAACTACAGTTCCCGAACCCTCCCATCTCAGGCGCCGAGTTGGCACACCGTGTGGTTTTAGTCAGTTCGATTCCGACACACCACCCTGCCGCAGACCCCGGACACCCTGCCTAACCATGGGTTTCTTGATCCCTGTACTCGAAGTCTACAATTTTTTGATTTTTAAATGCATTGTTTGTATTGTTCCCACGAAAACAATGTATTTTTAGCTGAATTATTATCTTCATTACGGTGAGTTACATAATCTTAACAAAGAGAATGAAGAGATCTTTTACAAGTTACTTGATACGAAAGAAACAATAAAGGGTATATTTCTGTCATTCTAAAAATAACAACATCTTGAAGCCAACGATGCTTCAAATGTAAAGGCATCTTATAATCTACTTAAAATGGAAACGACTTGACCTTGTTAGAAACAGTTCTTATCATTTCTGTAGATTGTATCCAAATATAGAGTTTTAGATCACTTATTTTAACTTTATATAAAAATTCAAAGTCAAAATTATCTGCCTGTATATCAGTCTGTATTAGTCTGTAGTCGTCCCAATGAATAAATACTGAAAGACAAATCTTGTCACCAAAAAATAAATAACATTAACAATAAATATATTTAAACTAGTTGACCTGGCTAAATAATAATAATGAAAAATAGGGGTGTGTCACCCTTATCATTTAGGGGTATGAAAAATAGATGTCGCTGTTTCTCAGATATACCCGATATGCACACAAAATATCATAAAAATCGGTCCAGTCGTTTAGGAGGAGTTTGATAACAAACACCCCCAAGATTTTTATACGAGTGTATTAGATTGTATTTTTCAAATTAATAAATTAAAATCAGGATACTCATCTACCTGTCAAACACCGTACCTCTTTTGAAGTTAACATTTTGATTAAATATTTTTCTGTTTGTAAAATATTGTTTATAACATAACAGAGGTGTAGTTAACATGATATGACAGGGAATAACATTTCAAGAGACACGAGAAGCAATTAGGAAAGTAATTACTGAAGCGCCCAGATGTTCTTGGTTTATAAGGCACTGTGCGCGTGAAAGCGGGGTACTTCAAATTTTAATGAACACTTTGAATCGAAAGCCCACATGTTTTACTTCGAACATTTACTCGTATTAGTTATGTATTGAAAAGTTTTTAAGTTTTATTTAAATGTTTGTTATTCTTAATTAGAAAGTTCTGTAATGCGTAAAACACTATTGAAGTGGGATAACGTTTTTAGAGTAAACTAGCTGACCCGGCGAACTTCGTACCGCCTCAGCTTCCAATAGTAGTGTACAGTCGCGAGAGAAAAACTAAAAAATTATATCTTAATATTCTTATATACAAATCTTGTGCTAATAATTACGAACAAATAAAAAAAAGAAGTATCCAATTTGGTTCACTCGATCGGAAGTTATGCGCGTACATACATTTCGGCGATTCATTTTTATATATGTATATAGAAAAATAACTAAAAGTAGGAAATATTTTATGTTATGTTATGATATTACTTATTTTTGCCCGCAGCTTCGCCTGCCTGTATTTTGCTTGTCGCGGCAAAAAGTAGTCTGTACCCTTGCTCAGAAATCAAAGTATACCTAAGTCAAATTTTATTATAATTGTTGCAGCGGTTTGGCCGTATTTATAATATTAGTGTTTCGTCTCGACTCGATAATCGATTAACGTCTTTTTATCTATGGCAAGAAGTTGAGCTGTCATTTCAACTCCTGCCAAACGATGAAAACGAATATGGTATTTTCTTATTAAAATGTCTCAATCGGAACGCGTGGTATTTGGTTGTTAAAACTGGTGTTTGAAACATTAGTGGCGAATAAATGCACGCTCAAAAAATAAATTTTGAATAACTCGGTTTGTTATCGATTTGTGAGCTTAGTATAGCTTTGACGTGTGTTAAGATTTTTTAACCGCATGGCCTATTCAATTTCCAAATGAAACGGCCGCCTTGACGCGAAAAACTATTAGATTGTTGAAATCTGTGAACATTGAAACCCCTTATGGTCGTGTATCTGTAAGCGCCCGGGATTTTGTTAAATATATTATAAAGTAGCGCCTTGTGATAAAAACTAATTTGTGAACTTCGCTGACACCCGTGGATTGCAGGGGAGACTGGTTAGGTAAGGTTGACAGGTTTACTTTGAAGCTAATTACTGCGCAGTAGAAATAGTTCTTATTGTACCTTGTACTTAACCGTGATGAAATTTCACCTGTATCTGCCAGGTCAGTCAAGTTTAACGCCGTGTACCGTGGTCGATTATGTTCAATGTGGGTCTAAAACCTTACACGCTTCCATTTTAAATATCAAACAGGGTGATAGGCCACATTTTGCTTAACAATAAGTATGAAAATGAAAGTATAGATTATGTTAGTTATTATATTAATGCACAATTAATTGTTGTTTAGTACTCGGTTTAATCGTTAATTTTTACTGTAATAATCTAAACTACCTTTATAAATAACTGCAATGTGACGTGTTGCAAAACTCAAAGTCGCTGTCTATCCGACCGTACCTTATTCACTTCAGAGCGACAGACTGTCGTATTTCCCACAAGCACAACTAACCAGACTTGTCCTGGAAGAGAATGTACAGTACTCAACTATTGTTGATTAAATTACAGCTGTATAACTATGACGTCACTTTATATTATCAAACTATTTCATAAAGCCGAAGATTGTATGGTAGGATCGGATTAATATTGATTACTTGTGTTATACGAGTATAAAGTGGTTTGTTCGTAGCGTAGTCATTTCAGAACCATGAAATGACTTCGGTAGTTTGTAAATATCCTATCCTTGAATGAATGTTAAAGTTTGTGAGAATGTACAGATATTTGTAACTCTTTCACGTATAAACTATTGAACTGATTTTGATGAAACATTACAGTGATGTTGCTTATATATTAGAAATACACATAGGCCAATATTTACTGAGATAGCCGACACAACCACGGGTAAAAGCTGGTATATATATGAAAATAAATTTTGAAGTACTGACTGACTGATATAACTGATACGTAAATCTAACACATACGTATTCAGTTACTATGATGTAGAAATCGGCTCCGTGGTAAGCTTTGGAGTAATAAGATATATCAGGGTATGGTAACCCAGTATATGGGGCCAAAACGTCTGTATAATTATGTCATTAAGAACATATACATATAAGTGCCTGGATTCAACATTATGCGCCTTGAATATAGTATACTGTAATTTCGTATTTTATTTGCGGTATTCATTCATTCAATAGAATTAGTGATAATATACTATACTGTTTTTCCACGGCTATCTGATCTCATGCTAGGCAAAGCCTGTTTTATGGTAACCAAACTGCTGATATATATAATTAAATATTCCTGAATACATAAATGATACATACATACAAAAAGAACTAACTTCAAAAACTCGAACAAATTGAAATGGGACAATACGTGAAGCCAGTTGAACTAGTATTCGATCCTAATTAGGAAAATGATGAAAATGATAACAATGATCATCGTGGGAGAGCCACGCTTCGACATGAATCTGGCTCGACTGGAGTAAAACCACGGCCTCCCAAAAAACTGGTGTGAATTAGCGCTTGCGCTGTGTTTCACCGAGTGAGTGAGGATACTGGAAGCCAATACCCCAACCCATCCTCCCATCCCCCTCCCCTTCCCCAAAGGCCGACAACGCACTTGCGACGCTTGTGGTGTTGCGGGTGTCCATGGGTGGAGATACGTCTTCTCGTTTGCCGCCTATTCAATAAAAAAAAAGATTTGATGTGAAATTAATACACGATTTATTTACAGGCTGCGGTAAGTTGAATTTCGATTCGTTCGTGAGGGTAGCCACACATTTCTTGGATGAAGATGATGAAGCGTTACAGAAAGAACTTAAAGAAGCCTTCAGACTTTACGATAAAGAAGGTAAGGTACACCACGTAATTGTAGAGAATTACAGACATACAGACAGACAGACAGACGTACAACAAAGTGACCTTATAAAGGTTCCTACGTTTTTCCTTTTGAGGTACGGAACCCTACAAATAGTCATATATGCATAAATATACTTATTGTTACTCTACTATTTTATTATATTTTCGAAATAAAATAGTTATTGAATGCGTTATACCAATTGCTTTATATTCTATTGTAAGAATTACAATGAAATGTTGTTATGAAAGTTTGTAGTCAATATTATATTGTACTATTTTCAAATTGATAAAAAATACGGAAATAGACCATAACTTTTTAAGAAGAATAACTGACCGAATCGAAATTTATTGCATAGCGTCTGCGGTGTCATGTAAAAATAAATGAAATACAAACAGAATTTAGTCGTTTATGTAAAACAATTCTTTTCTTAATAGTTACTACTGTTGACTACATAATGGACGTTTTTTCAAATCTTACAAGATTAGCACGAGCACAACAAAGTACACATATAACATTGATAAATGAAGCATAATACATGAATGTCCAATTGTTCAAGAAAAATAAAAATTATAAGTATTTTAAATTTTCTCTCTGGCAATACAATATTGTAAAGGTTGACAAGAAAGCTCATATTAATCATTACCGTCATAAAAGAGTGCAGAAAATACAAGTAATTTTTTCTCACATTACAGCGAAGGTTGACATTGGCCTATATTGCTGAATCGACCTTCTTTCGAATATTTACTTATAATAATAGAAAAAAAAATACTACCTATAACAAAATAAGTATTTTCAATCGCTTAACATTTTTGCGCTTAATCATAAATTATCTTAATAAATATATCGAAGCTGACGAAAAAAATATGTAGGTCCGGGGGTTCAAATCTCTTTTTACACGAAAATTAAAATTATTTACTCAAAAATTATTATTGTTAATTAAAATAAGATGTTTCAAATATTTAGGGATACCATAAATTATGTATTTTTTTAGACTTTTACTCTAAATTCACATATTTTGGATATAAATACTTTATAATCAAAACTTATACTTAATTTTATGCTAAAGCCCCAACACCAAGTTGGAGCTTTAGCATAAAATATTGAAGTTGGTGAAGCCAAAATAATTTCAGTTTATTTTTTTAACTAGGTATTATTGTTTAAATGTCATATTTTTAGAAAACATAAAAAAAAATAAGTTACAGAAATTAGATAGTGTTAAGATTCCCAAGTCATTCAAAATAGATAATTGCTTCCATACCCACCATTTAATTAACACAACATAATTTTATTCAGACTGCTTAAAAAATCAATTTATTATCATTCTTCACATGTTTCCAGCGATAATTGTTCGCAATAACCTCGCTATCGATCCCTTGGATGACAGCCAGCTCCTTACTACGGGTCGACGATAGAAATACGGTGTGAAAACGTTAATAAATTCGAATAACTCGTGACATGTGTAAAAGATATAAAAATATAAATTTACGACTTGAAACACTTTCGTTTGATGGTAAATTATGATGACTTTTATATCATAGTTGCGGTTTATACGTAAACTCGCTAATGTATAATGAAAATTTTTGTTTTTAGTTATTGCTTTTTAATGATAATTTTAAATATTGTTAATCGTGGTAAAGCCATGCTTAACTGGGCTGGCTCGACCTGCGTGATACTTACACACAGCCTTGCAGTAAATAGAACACTGATGCAAAAGCTAAATTTTGTTTTTATTTTTTTGTCATGACTAAATTAAGTTAAATGTTTTTTTAATGGTCAATAATTAACCATAATCGAATTTAAATAGATTCTAGTTCAAATAATAGTTTTTGAGATACATTAAGATATACTTTTTATTGAATTACGCTTTAAGAGAACGATACTATTTTTGTAAAATTGAATTTTCCTGTCATAATGGACTGAATGGTTCTTGAAAGATTATTTACGAGATGGATAAGCCATTTTTTCAAAATTTATACGTACAATAGTCAAGTGACTGGTTTAACTTATCAATACCAGTTTTCGTACTACATACATTTGTATGTTTATTGTAAGTAACCTTTGTGCAAATTTATAAAGAAATAATTTTTAGTTCACCACAAAACAGAAATATTAAATAAGTAATAAGAAGTATAAAATATAAAAAATTATATAAGTGAAAAATTAAATAATAAGGAGTATTTAAAAAACGCCTGCTCTCCAAGGTATGGTGGGATCTCAATATGTCTTATCTAAGGTTGTGTACTTATCTAAGGTTGAGTATGAGTATGATTCTGTCGACATTATAGATAGAGAGATAGATAAAAAACTGTTTATTTCTACACCGTGTTACAGACTTACAAGAGATTACAGAAAATAAAAAATATATAATGTACAAAGGCGGACTTATTGCCAAAGAAATCTCTTCCAGGTAACCTTAGGATGGATCAATGATGCGGAAGTAAGCATTAAAAGACAAAGAATGTTCTAAAACAAGTTTTTCTTGTACTTTAATTTAGTGAAAGCTAATTTTATAGCCAGCAAAACAGTACAAAAATACTTTGTATTTGGCACCCACGCGTCAAGTTTTAATATACGATTGCATTGTCACTAAGAAATAGAATCTTTCTGGTAAATTTAAAAGTAGCTAGAAAATAGTAGTAACATAGTTTTGATTTACACACAGTTGTTTTTCATTTTACCCTATTCAAATTTAGGGACGATCTTTATTGATAAATCATGATTGATTGATTGATCAAACATTACTTTGCTGCTAACCAGAAAAAAATCAGTTGACTTATGTGTAGTAACGTAAGGTCTTCTTTAAATTAAAATGCAAGTATTGACAAGCCAAGTTGTGATTACCTGATTCTGGGTCCAGGGTTTCTTTTAATAAAGTCAATTGCTTTAAAGAAGTATCTTCGGGATTAATGTCAATATTTTTAATGTTTTAATTCCTTTGAATGTTTCGAAACCCGCAATGAAATTTTTTTTTTAAAAAACAAGCAATATTTATTGATTTTAGTCATTTCTACTTTTTTATTTATTTATTTACTAGCTGTGCCCGCTACTTCCTACACATGACATTACATAGGTTTTTCACCTTTTAAACCTTCCCTGAACTACGACAAACATTTCAAAAGCAAAATCAGCTAAATCGGACCACCCACCCGTTCTTGAGTTTAAGCTTCAAACGAACAGCAATTTTTATATATGACATTCTTATATATTGTCGTCCAAAATTAATAGCCTCTGCCAAAAATTTAAGATGCTTTTATAAGATTCGATTTGCATTGGATGTTTAATAAGAACTCCTAAAATAATATTGTGTTTACATACAAATAGTAGTGGTAACTGACCACGCTTGATCGAATGCAGACCGAAATATTTGCTAACGAAATTCTTTAATATCGCTGTTGAAAGTGAATTGCGGAAACGCGACACATTTATTTGATCAGACGACGCATGCTATTGATTCGGTATATTTAGAGATGTTAATCACAAGATTTATGAGAGCGCGTCTCGTTCTGATAAAATGTACAGGGAACTCTCACGGTAACACTTTCAATACTTCGTTTTTGAATTTGAATCATCAAAACACTATGTCGTTTTATTTTTATTCTATATTCCTTCAGTTTTGGATGAGGGCAGCATAGGACCGGTAGTTGGAAGAACCAAGGAGTAGGCTTATGTTCAGTAGTAAATGTCTTTCGTCTGAAATGATGATGATTCCTTAAACCGTGTATTACTAAAGATTAATAGTCGCGTTAGAAAGCCAGGTTTAAACATAAATGGGTCGTTTCGACCAGAGTACTACCACGGCCTTACAACAAACTTGTGTTATACAGTATTCTCGTGATTTTACAAACTAAGTGAAGAAATTGGAACTCAAAACCTCTTTTCCCTGATTCGGGGAGAGGGAAAAAATGCGGCAATGCACTAATGTCTTTTGAGTTGTATGATCACACATTATCGGTTTATTCCTGTATCATAAAAATAAAAAAAAGTTTCGTTGGTAAATCCGAGACCGGTGGCCTAATGATGCAGAAGCATCACTAGGCTACCATAGTGTGGGTCACCATGGTGAATTGTTACATTATCTGCATTCACAATGAGTATCGTAACCACTACTCTTGGATTCTGCTTATGCTTTACACCAGACAGAGTAGAGTTATTTTGGTAGGGCCATACATGAAAAAAGACTGAACTCCAAACGCTTACTTTATACTAAAACTTGTTAGGCATTCTTGGTACCCCTTTCATAGCATTTTTTTTTGTGGGGGAAGAAATGTTAATTTTGAAATGCTTGAAGATATTCATAGAAGCTTCAAAAATATATATATATTTGAAATGTTTTTAAAAGATTACACACGTCTAATATAATATTGACTTGACTAGCTTCAGTAAGTTTGTATAAGAATCAAGCTGCATTTACTTACTGGTCAAAAATATTAAATAAAAACATTAAAAAAAATTAAATTCAAATAGGCTTACATTGCACTTTGAAAATAGAAATTGAAAGATTTTTTTGATTCCCATATTTCTCGGACATTTATTGTAATACATAATTAATTTACTTCGTTGTCACCCGAGGTAACTAATTCGTGTTTGGGTGTAAGTTATAAACGTATTCCTTAAACATCTATATAATAGTAATAATTATTGGAAAATCAGTGCCCTTAAATATACAGACAACTACCTTCGAATTCAGTTTGCCCTCATGGTTGTGGAGATTTGATAGACGGAGTATCTAGCTCCATGAAAAAACTGGTATTCAGGTAAACATAGTTGAACTAGTAGCTGGCCCTATATCATCAAGGGTCGAATAAAAGTTAAAGAAAAGATAAGTACCTATGTATGTTTATTATAGAACAGGCTTTACCTAATTCAGAAGGAAACAGCCACCTGTGAAATGTGTTAAATTATTTTGAATTGAAAAAAAAAATGTTCAACATCAATTAAAGTAATGTGTTAAAAATGTGTGTAATAAGTACTTTTGTTTTCAAATTTTAATGGCTTAGAAATATAAGTGGGATTATGCAATTTAATATCTACTAGGATTAAAAAGAACATAAACGAAACTACGAGTAAAATTAAAAGCAGCTTCAGAATCGTTTTTAACGTATAAAACTGTCACTTTATAGCTTACAATAAGTAGCAATATTTGTAATATACACCGTCATTGTCCATCTGAATTGTCCATTCCTACTATAATAATAACATTATAATACATTTTTCACCAATATAATGTCTCTCACGGATTTCATCAAGCTCACTTACACTGTCAACAAGAATTTTGACGCAATAAACATGTCGATTTAAACACTTAAATTGGCTATAATTATAAAGAAGTCACTTTTCCGTCGCCTACGTGACAGATCACCGTAAATTTAATAAAATCCACATTTTCAACTAGTTGTCAAACATTCTCATCTGACTAATCTTGATAAACAGATGTCAAAACAATGTTTTTTTTTGCGTCTTCATGTAGTCGTGTCACGCAAATGTCCAGCGACAAATTATTGACTGTTTTAATGAAAAATAATGTTATGCCGGAGAATAATCGTACCTTGTCCTCCAAGGGCTTTAAAGATTTTGATAATTCGTGACGTCAAAATGTTATTTATTTCTATAAATAAACTCAAAGTACTTTTTGATGGGTCTGTTCTCGCTTTTCTGATGTCTGTGGAGTTCATATGAAAAATAGTGATTTAACCGATCGTAACGCTAACGCAATTGCTACTTCGTTCAGTTTTTTTTATGTTTCAGTTGCTAAAATGACTCTACTCTGCCTGGTAGATAGCATAAGCAGAATCCAAGATTGGTGGTCACCATCCTCAATGCGAATATGAACAATACAGCATGGTGACCCACACTATAGCAGTATATTAGATGATTTTTCATGCCCCGTTGAAAGAAATCGAGATCATAGTGGGAGAGAAACTCGTGCGAGTGTTATATATTTGATCCCCTTTGGATTAACACCATTTGTGAGCCATAAAATGTTTTTATTTGAAATCAGGTTTCTTTTGCTCGTGGATCTATCATTAGCCTTTAGGTGCTAGGTGAGATGTGTGTTTACACATCAAATGCGACTACTAAAAAGATAAGCCCAATAGCGAAGTGACCGGAGCGATATCATAGTCTCATAAAAAAAATACATTTAATAATCCTATAGTTGCTTTTAACCTAATGAGAATTGGAAGACTTAACCAAGGAAAACTGACCTGACCGGTGACCAATCTATTCATTTGTCCTCTTAATAATCAGATAAAAAATTACTCATAATTTTTATCAAACCTGGTTTCAGGTAATGGCTATATTCCCACGTCTAGTCTCCGAGAGATCCTGGCTGCACTAGATGAGCAGCTTACACCTGATCAAGTTGATGAAATGATCGCAGAAATCGACACGGATTCTTCGGGAACCGTAGACTTTGACGGTGCGTATATAAACAAAAGAGTACTTCAAGAGTATCGAGTATTATGTGTAGGAGGATAGTGTTATTCTTAATCAGGAATTAATAAGATCGCTAATAATAATGAATTTTATGAACCAATATTATTAACAGCAGTTATATTTGATAGTATATTATAGAACAATGAACCTAGGTTACATAAACATGTAAAAAAATAAATACACAAGGAAGAATGGAAAGACAAACTAATCTCCTGAAATCAAATCAGAAAAACATTATATTTTTCTATTTTTTTAAAATGTAGTACCTTGTGTTACCTCTGCTACATGCAACCGCTACTGTGATTTCTTTTCATTTTCTTCTAATTCTCTAAGAGATATGAGATAAGAGAATGATTTGAGCTCAGTGGATATTACAGAACATTATTTCGAGCTTTTTTTAAACATGTTCGATGAGGTTGGGGTTCGAGCTACTTGTTGATTTCTAAGTCGTTTTCAATATGTCCCAAATCAACAACCACAAGTGCACTTCCTTTAATATTAGAGAGACTTAATATAAATCATTTTAAACTTACCACATGAAAAAACTAAAATCAAAATATTTACTAAAATAAATGTAGCCATAATGAATTAGATATTAAAAAAAACTTAAAAAATATGTTTAAAAAACAAATGAAGTTAAATGTAGTGATAATAAATAAGCTGAAAATATAGTATGGCTTGTATAAAAGTATGAAAATACAAACCAAAAAATATAAATTGACTGTGTTAATGAGATGAAAGAAAGCCAACGGCTCGTGATATGAGTTTGCTAAGTATTTTAGGAAGTAAACACTAATAAAATACATCATTTCGCACATTTAAAATGCCAGAGTAAGAAAATAATTCGTATTTCTCACTAAATACTTTATGAAGTTTTATTAAAATATTATATGTATTCTTTTTATTTACCTCTTAAATAAATCGGTCTCAAATGGTAACTAAATCTTTTCAAAACATCAAGATAAAATTTTTCAATGAGTTTTATTTAAAATAAAACTTAGTAGTACTCATTGAATTTTAAATAAAACGGTAGATTTGAATACACATGTATTTCAAGATAACAAAAGAAAGTGTTAATGTAAATGGAAGTTTTCAAAAAACTTTGACACTTCAGAAAAAATAGTTTACGAAATATTAAATAATGATTGTGATTCATTTTTGTATATTAAAATAATGATTGTTTCAGAATTCATGGAGATGATGACTGGTGATTAGGAGATGCATTGTTTGTTGAGGCTTAATGTAACATTTTAATAAATTCATATTTTAGTTACATTGGAGTTTTATTTAGAACTTGTGGTATTTTAAAAATGTTCCACCTGCAAACAATTATGATTACAATTTCTGCAATTCTACATTTTGCCATGTCGCTTATACATACTCGTATTAGACAATAGCAGACAGAAAGAAATATTATGATACTGTCTGCTTTGTATGTATGGATTTCTGTGATGTCTAATGACTCATTTTTTTTATAAATACCCACTCTATCCAAATAAAATAACTGAAGAGTTTGTTTGTTTGTTTGAACGCGCTAATCTCAAAAATTCTTTCAGTGTTGGAGAGAAAGGCTATAGGCTATATATAATCACGCTAATACTAAAAAGAGCGGAGCACTAAAGAAAAATGTTTCAAAAACGGGGGTAAATTCACGCTACGGGCAATAGAAGACGCAAACGAGATTGCGTGTGTCAGCTAGTAATAGATATATAGACAACCATGTTTTTGTACACCAGTTTTTTAACGAAAATTGAGGTTACATAATGTCTCCTGTCCGTGTTTTAAACGAAATGACTAAGTGAGCCAACTACGCAGGACAGCTTGACTGCAAAGAGAAGGATAACTTGAAACAAGCTCCGTACCAACCCGTCTGGTCAGCGTGGTAGATATAGTATGCCAAAACTTTGGCAGGCCTTAAAAAAATGTAAGGAGTGGCTTATGTCCAGTAGTGGACCATAGAAGGCTGTAATATATATATATATATATTTTTTTTTTCGTGGCAACCTATGAAAGGACTAGTTCAATAGAAAGTTCAAGAAAATAAAAAAGAAATATATATATAAATAAATCAATAAATATATTTCGGACATCTAACACATAACGCCATTTAGTCCCAAACTAAGCAGAAGAGAGAACTATACGACTGATATAAATACATATTTACTGTTTTTTTTCGTAAATACATACATATTATACATAGAAAACACCCAAACTCCGAAACAAATATTTGCAGGTCATACAAAGATCTGGTCCAACCCGGGAATCGAACTCGAGACCTCAAGTACAGCAGTCGCATACGCTACCACTTCGCCAACGAGGCAGTCTGGCAGTCAAAGAAAATATTAGCCTTTATAATATTATTAGAGATACGCCCTGGTTTAAATAAAATAATATATACAAGTAAATTAAAAGTAAAGGTTTAGGAAATTCTATAATTGATAGTGGTAATAATACTTAGGTACACATTAATTCCTTTGCTTCTAAGTTGAACAAAGGATTATATAAGGCAAAGTAAAAACGGGTCATAATTAACATATGAAGCATTCAGCTTCAGCTTTGCTCTTCAAAGAAATGTAAACCGCTTTGTGGGAGACTCGTCTAGAATTTAGGGTTCCAGCTATTTTTTATTCTAAATTTATATTTCTGATGTTGTCACATAGTAGTGTTTTCTACTTTATAGCAAAGTTATATTAGACTAATATCTATACTAATCCATACTAATAATAAAGCTGAAGAGTTTGTTTGTTTGTTCGAATACGCTAATCTCAGGAACCGCTGATTTGATTTTAAAAATTATTTCAGTATTGGATAGTCCATTTATCGAGGAAGGCTATAGGTTATATATCATCACGGTACTACGAATAGGAGCGGAGCACCAATGAAGAATGTTTCAAAAACGGGGGAAAATTTTCACGCTACGGGCAATATAAGACGCAAATGAGGTTGCGTGGGTCAGCTATTAAGTTATATATTGCTAAACGAAACTCGTTATGATAAATATATTCCTAAATGAAACTCGTTATGATAAATATATTGCTAAATGAAACTCGTTATGATAATTTACAAAAATAAATACAAACGTTTGAAGGTTTTTTATCGTACAGGAGTTTGTAAATGGCTATCTTCTGCCATATTTGCTCCGCTTGCGTGTAAGTCAAATATCGCGTTAATAATTTTTCGGGTAATATATAGTTTATGACACTCACTAATTCAATAACGTGACTTTGCAATAGTAAAATAATTTTTAAAATCGGTTTAGTAGATCTAGAGATTACTCCCTGTAACGTCGCAAAATCACAAACTTTACCTCTTTATAATATTAGTGTAGATGAATAAAAGGAAAATAGTGATTCAATTTCAATTTTGTTATTTACCGAAGAATCAAAGGACAATAATTTAAAAAAAAACACAAATTCACAAAACGCACAAAAAAAAAATTTGAAAGGTGGTTTTGTGATTTTAGCTTAGAACTCTTTTAGTATCACACTTACTCAAAACCAAAAGCGTCTACAAAGGTTCTAATTTTGCTGAAGATTGAGAAAGAGGGCATTGCCTGGAGCGGCGCTGGCTTGACACTAGATCCATATTTTTCCTTTGCAACTCTACGTTAAGGGCAAGTACATACATAATTATGTATTCTTAGAGCGATTTCTTTGACCACAATTAAGCACTTTCTATACTCAAAGAGGCTTCGAAAGGTCACCAACGTTCTTCATAATATTGTTCTTAACAATTTTGTATAATAATACGATGTAATCAAACAACACTCATATAAGTTACGAATACAAAGTCCCGTTTCTGTAATCCCAGTTCTACAACCAACTCTATCTGATTCTACATAATTGCAATAGTTCGTGTCGCCTCGCCCGGAATTTCACACTTCGGTATTGAAAGTAGGTTTGTGGGTCACAGGACCTCTGTGAAAACGTTCGAGGAATACGTTTTTATCCTTGCCCTGATTACGTTGTGTAACGATGACAATTTTGTTCCATTTTTCTGAACCTTATATGCTCTGTTCAATGTATACATTAGAATAGAACGGTCTTCATTATGCATCAATTAGAATATGATAATCGAATATTATAGATAGAAATCTACCTTGGCGGCCTTATTCCTACAAACAATCTCTCACAGGCGTCATCTGGATGGATGAAAAGGAAACAAGGGGTAGCCTAGGTGGATTAGATTCATAGTTAGAAAAGTCTTTGTTAGTAAATTTCTAGCTAAACTATAGTGTGACTTGCCTTATTTTAGACAACGCTAAGACTAGAACTATTATCATTATGATCATTTTAGATATACAAGTCTACTTCCTATCATAGAGTTGCCAAAAAAGTGTTTAAGCAATGGTCTGCATTCGTTATCCTTAATTAAACTCCCATTTTTATCAGACTCTCAGATTTTACGTAGCTATCTTTAATTAACATGTAATTGAAATGAGCAATACGTTATATTTATACTATCGCCACCCATAGACACCCGCAACACCAGAAGTGTCACAAGTGCGATGCCGGTCTTTGAGGGATGTAGGGGGAGGGGAGGGTCTTGTAGGGGTTGAGATGTGGGCCTCCGGTATCCTCACTCACTCGGTGAAATACAGCGCTGTTTCACACCGGTTTTCTAAGAGGCCGTGGTATCACTCAGGTCAAGTCGACCCATTCATGCCGAAGCGTGGCTCTCCTACGGATTATTTCATTTACAAAAAATCGCGCCCGCACTAAAAATGGTTTTTGTCTGTACAGTGATGTCGTTCTGTGCATTTTGCCCTAGCCCAAAGGCGTTGTAAACGCCGTTAACATTTCTCTATACTTTAATTACAGTCGCTCTATATTAAGACATATAGATTAAATGTTCTAGCCAATGGTTCATATTCTAGAAAGTATGACAAAGGTTTGGTATTTTCTAAAGGGATCATCAAAACGAGTTAGTGAGATGTTCAAGAAGCCTTTGGAACTTTTTACATAACAAGCATGACCTATATTTATACCCACCACTAATTGATGCAGATTTATTCTAGTTTTATGAATATGAGTTAATAAATTCGGTTGTCCGTGTGGTGACGGGTTTAGAATATGGAGTGTCACCACACCTATCCATCTCACGGGTGTCGAAAGAGGCGACTAAGGGAGACAACTATACAGGACAACATCACTGCACAGAGAAGGAGAACTTATAGCAAACCCAATACTGACCTGTGCGGAAAGGATGGTAGGCCAAAAAATTCATTGTAAAGAGAGGCTTATGTCTAGCAGTGGAATATTAAAGGCTATTGACGATTGATGAAATATATATGATACGTTATGTATGTTTCACGTATTCTTATAGCAGGATATGTTATGATGATGATGACGTTCTCCTAGCCGATTTTGGAGGAGATATTAAAATGCACAAGTGTGTGCGCAAACACAGGAGCACTGTCAGTGCCCTCACTCTCACAATTTGACGAACGGTTATACATCATTACCGAGGACCAGTTACCGTCAGTTTTAAGTATATTCCGAGGCACGTGGTTAAGAACCCAGCTTTCAATCTTCGGTCTATTATTAAGAATTTCTAAGATGAGAAAAAGCTTAATAACATTCTTTTGACCCAACCCGGGAATCAAACTTGTGATCTTATGATCGGCAGTCGCATACGATAACCACTAGACTAACGAGGCCGCATATTATCTATATACAGAATATATTTTATACACAGTGGGAAGGTCATGCCTGAAATAGATCAGCTCAATAGGGTCATATACGACTTCACAGACCTCACTGAGGAATGGCGTGAAGAGATTTTTTAGCTTTCACTGAAGGAATGAGGTTATTAGATCAACGGCTAAGAGGTAGCAACTTACATAAATCGCTTGAGATATCTGTATCAATGAACTGTGCAGTTGAGTCCCTTACAACAGAATACTGACATCTGCCGTTTTATTGAGTTACATGTCAATCGAAGAATATTTATATTTTACGACTGGTGGTAACACTTCATTAAAACAAGTTAAACTACACTAGTAGTAGTAAGTACGAACTTTCATTTCGTGGTACATTAATTTTGCAGAATTTTAATGTCCCCCGGCTCATAGTTCTATGAAAGAGGTCGAAGTTATGCGGGACGCAAACCTAAAAAGTTTTGGGACGTAAAGTTTGCAATTTAAAAAAGTATCTCGGAGAATTGTGACTTTATGAATTGTTGTAAAGAATGTTACACTGATGAGGGATTTTATTATATACTCTCTTTTTCATGAATGAAAATATTCGACAGCAAATTTGTCGTTACACTTATTTACAATTTAATACTTTTATAAGTATTATGCTTCGTTTGAAATTCAGTTTAAGCTTCACAATTTTATTATGTATTGAAATTAATTTTATTTATTACCCGTTTTCCATCGGAGACTTGCAGAATCTTTTACCTCGGGATCTTTGAAATATTCGTCAATATTTTCCCAAATTATCATTTACCTACGGTCTACCTGGAAATAATTACCTGATCAAGGATGATTATGTATCAATTCGCAGGCCTTAAAAAGAACATTGTGTCGACTCATAAATGAACTCAGATAATGGGCAGGAAAATGATGGCGATTCTATTTCTGTTGATGATGAACGCCTGATGCTAAGTGATTCTCCAGCTGATACACGTTTAAATAAATTTATTTGACAGAGAACTGAAGTAATTGACATCACACGGAGACCAATACAGTGAAGTTGAAATCAGTCATGAATATAGGCGGACTTTCAGTCGTATGGCCCTACATGTGCTTTAGTGGTAACCACAATTATTTAAACTTAGTGTAGAGCACCCTGGGTACGATGGACTGACGACTTAATGAAATGGATGGCAGATGGATGTGCGCTAATGAAAACGGGGTGACTTGGCGCCGCTTTTAGGCCATCATTCATCAGTAGTACACGGCGGTAGATATGTGATTTAATCGTCATAGTAAAACATTAGCGTCACTCTAAAATCAGTATTATAAACAATCTTCAAAGAAGTAATCTCTTTGAAGAAAATATATGTATATTTCAAATGACTATTAAATAATAAAAATGATATCATTAAATGTTTTATGTTAAAAGGAGTATATTTGTAGATGTAAGCAGTATGTATTTTGTCAAATTTTAATATGTATTTTGACAAATTAGTCTACTATGATGTCTGTTAGGTGATGTAGGAACCACTTACCGTCACTGTTTGCCATGATGGTGATGTCTACTGCTAAAACAAACTACATTACAAAACGCAGATGACTCATGACAAATTATTTTGGCAATGACTTTTGTTTAATTTTAACTAATTTGTTATATTTTTAGTAATTTTATGTTTTTAATTCTTAGAATTTATTATTTCAATTTTTGTAAGTTAGATTATTTTTATTATTTAAATATGTTTATACGTCTTTTATGTATTAGTACTATCAGATTTGCTTGTTACAAAGTAGGTCTGCTTAAATGGGTCTTGAATGGAATTAGTTTACGAATTAAGGTTATATTTATAAAGAATACATTTTTGGACGAAACATAAAGGAATAACTGACAATTAGATTTACAAATTTTATAATTTACTAAATTCCATTGTGTTTTAATTAGTTTTTTGGACTTCTTCTAGATCGTTTCATACGCCAATGTATGATCTAAAATGTATTAAATTTGAAAATATTATATATTATTATTTTTTATTATATTTAAAAGTCATTGCCTACCAAAACGAACCAAACTAAACATTCGATTATGTAAATGGACAGGCATGATTAAGCGTTTACTTTCATTACCTGACTTACACTCCTAAAGCTACTGGTGCTAGCGCTCCGAGCCTGCAAGAAGAAACATTCGTTCCTATACACTAGCACACACAGCTTTTGTAACGACGACCAAAAAGATTGACGTGCTGTTTGATTAAGCTGTTTGTAAGGTTGTAAAACGGTCTGCGCTTTGGAAAGTGATCTCGTAATGACTCCAGTGTGATTTAATAGCGATCATTTATAGCGAGTTTCAAATGAATGTATTGTATTTTTCATTTTTTCGCAGCTGTGTATTTTTTCTTTGTTGTATACACAATCAATTAAGGTATAATATATTCTTTTGAATAAGTTCTTATGAACTGTAAAGTCATTTATTTTCTTTGAAATGTAATAGTAGGTTCAATTAATGTTGTGATATTACAAAGAAAACTAACATTTTGTGAGACATCATTAATAATATTTATAATTTTCTTT
Organism: Spilarctia lutea; assembly: GCA_916048165.1. Lineage (NCBI taxonomy): Eukaryota > Metazoa > Arthropoda > Insecta > Lepidoptera > Erebidae > Spilarctia > Spilarctia lutea. Next base: position 4,301,516 of record OU696480.1, read on the forward strand.
TGAATAATATTTTTCATGATTTATAATTTTGTTCATAAATTTAAAAAACCGTGATAAACTTTTTTAATAAACGTATTGAGATTTTGAATATGTTTAAGAAATAAATATTATAATAAGAAAAGTTATATTTTCAAATTTGATTTTCCTTAACCATTAACGCATATTAACCATAAATTAGAACCCTGCAATCGCTATCTGGGTGGCCATAATTCTAAATTTACTAGACCGTTTTACCATCTGAACAGCATTGGTGCATCTATGTGCCATAGCTCAAGAAGGAAGAGACAGAAGAACGTGCAGCGTATCTAATCTTATTGGTCGAGCACACAGGAAACAGTTAGTGAAAATATATATAGGCACAGATATTATTAGTCATACTTGAAGTTTTGAGCATTTTGTGGGAGAATATTTCATTTTACAGTTTTAATACTTGAAAAACGACATTTTATCTATACATTTAAAGCTTTCAACCTCGAAAACCGACTCTTTAAAGATAATAATAGTATAAACTTTTAATGAAATACGAATGGAATTAAAATTTAGTTAAAAACTCCCAAAAAATAGTTAAAACATCAAGAGGACTCGAAAACACAACAATTCAATGCAAGCATTTGTTAAATTGTGTAGATAGAAAGATCAAAAACAGTGAGTTGAGTTGTCATGTTGCCAGAGGGAAGCAAGATAGATAGTTTGCATCCAACACGTACCTAAGTGACTCTTTACTTTACTTTTACTCTTTAGAGAAAATATATAAAAAGGTATTTGTGTGATTTAATTTAAAAAAAAAGTGTGTTGCTGAAATTTAATAATTAATTAATCACTGTTAATATTTGTCTAATTAATTACATCAAATTAATTCATGAATTAGAATTCTTAAATGCAAAAATTGGATCTTTGAATTGGGACTTACTCGAAATAATAGTTATAATGGTCTAAGTTCCGACTCCAGAATTTATAGGTTCATTAACCTAGATACTCAAACTCAAATTTATACATTCTTTTTTGAACAGGATTACTAAAACAATCGTAACAGGTTGTCAGTCCAAAAGTGCCCACAAATATTTTAAATTAACAATTAGTAATTAATTTTCAAAAATAAAATTGTAAAAGTTGTTACCAATGTATTGTCCTATTCGATAATGAATGTAGAAATTTGAGTTTAAGTACCTACGTAGTGAGCCTATAGATTCTGCAGCCAGATCTAGGACAATAAGATATTTTTCTATGGCAATCTTCAAAGTACGATCTGTCAAAGTATCGACATACAGTACGTACTTTCACCAACCAATTCAATATCACTGGGCTCTAACCTGCCTTAATATTTAAATACAGGGTACCAAAAAATGTACCTTACAGTTGTCAGGAGTAAGTCCAAACTCATGCATCTCGGATTAGGCATATCAGCAAAGCACTTTTCATCAAAACAAACGCAAACACACTTGAAAAATGTATTGCATATTGAGGAATACAAATAGATAAAACTGAGAAATAATGTAAAGAGCACTGTTTCAACATTTAAAGCATTTGCCAAGACGATCAGCAACACTTATATACAACATATAATAATTGTTATATTTATAGCTGATGTCAGTGTGCAAGTTAGCGTTAAAAGTCAATATTGTGTTGTTATTTTAATGCTGGAACATCTGAAACACAAACATTATGTACACAGTAATAATTATCATTTCTAAATCTAAAAATCATGGACAAATTAACGTTCAAAATATTATTATTATTATATATATTATATATATTAGTATTAGCGAATCAATATTATGATGAATTAAAATATTCTTCATGCCTAATTTTTTCACCTTAGATATTGTATTATTTATTTCCAAATTTAAATAGGCCTGAATTATACGTAAACTCTTTCAAATCCAAATAAAATCAATTGACAAATGACCTAGTTCTGACAAAACAAGCACAAATCAATACAGCTGAATTAGGAATCTGCTCTTTTTTAAGTTGTTAATATTAAATTTAAAATAAAATAATAACAAGGAATAGTTATTCTCTTATAATTTGAAATAAAATATTAAATTATAAAATGTAATGATTACATCGACAAGTCTCTATAAAATACGAAGACAAAAGACGATATATCATTTTCAAATATAAATTTCCTGGTAAAGTACGAAGAGTGAATCCACTATCAAATCACTCACATAAATCGGTTCGAATCTTCAATTTTCCGAAGAATTTCTCTTAATTCAAACTTTGGGATTCCCATCATACTTTTCGTTTGAAGACTTTTAATATTTATGGCGGACATGTTTTATGGTAAGTTATTCAACTTATCTTTGCTTACTTTAAACAGATGTTTCGTTTTTCTTTGTGAAATTACTAATATTGTTTTTATATTACGCAACTTTAATAAAATTCATCTAGTGTTTTTATAACTTAAAAGTAATGTAACATTTTGACATTAACGTTGACTTGACGTTTATTTGATATTCTAAATATTGAACTTTTATAGATTAATAAATTAAATAAAATAAAATACAATATTAAATACAATATTTTAAAATACACTTAGAGCCGGTTTTTCAATCGTCAGACAAAACTTATCGGAGGAATCACTCTATTATTTGTAAAAGTAAGTGTCTATAGTAACGCGTCCTTATTTTTGCCGTCTTATAGTTTATTCCTCCGATAAGTTTTATCTGACGATTGAAAAACCGGCCCTTAAGCGAATATCAATATTCGTGCTCTCATGTGACTCAAATGCCAATAAAATGAATGTGAAGATGTTTTTGTAAACGGTCTAACCTCTGGAAGTAAAAGTAAGTTTTAAATATTCTTTTAATAAATTAAAAAGTATTTTTTTATTTAATTTTAAGTAGAATTTCTGGAACTACCGATAGTACGTAAATTCACTTGTCAAAGACAAAGTGCGGGTAGTTACCAAAACACACGCTTCGCAAATATCGCTGTTACCAGTGTCATGAATAATTTAGACTAAGGATCATTATTGTATAACTTGTGTGGCAGTAAAGTACGAGAAGTAGCTAGCTACTTCTCATGCAATAATATTGACAAAAATAAAAGTGAGCTTAATTTCATAGTTTATACCTTACACGTGGTTTTAATGGTATTGGGGTAAAAAGAAGTTGCCGAGATTCTGACTAAGTGACTACACCCACTCATGGACACCTACAGCTTAGAAGTCACAGAGCGCTATCGTCCTTTGATGCAACACTCTCGAGCATCGCATGAGGGGGTGGTAACCTCAAACACTCAACAAAGATAAGGAAGAAAGAAAAGAGATTAACATCAGGAATAGTAACTTGAACAAATTAACAAAATTTAAGTATATGTTTATAATTTCGTAATTATTGTAAAAATATTTGTATTTTTTTTGTTTGATTGTGTTTTCCGCTAATCAACGGAAGGGCTGGATGATTTCGATGGGATTTTTCTTAGTAAATAGCTGAATATATAGGAAATAACTTAGGGTGTTGTAAGATACACAGCTAGTTAGGAAAATAATGTTTCAAAGCCGAAGTAACCGATATATTCATGTAATATACCACGATCAAAAGTCTTTCTACACCTTCCCAAAGGAATATCCCTATTTGATTGCAATTCCAAGTTAGGGACTCGCTTAAAGTTTCTATATAACATGACAGGTGATTCCCTAAAGCATACCGACTGTCATCCATAGTGTTATTCCTACCCAGCGAAGTGTCGAGGGATGTTAACTGTGACAGCCAAACTTTCTACAACTGATTGGGTGAGTTTGAGAGTTGTTTTTTTATACAAATACCAAATACTCATAGCAACTGCACGTTTGGCCTAGTGATTAAGCGGTCGCCACGCCGTTCCCTACTTCGGCAAGTTTTGTGGGTTCAAATCCCACATGGAATAACACTTTGTGTAATCCATAAATTGTTCTTCTAAGTCAGGGTGTTCTTTGTATCCGTTTCATATATGTTTGTAAAGACCCCCGCGACACAGGAATTACTCCTAATGCGGGAGTTCTTTTGTAAAAAACAAACATTTCCTCACGATAGAGGAATTACTCCTAGTGCGGGAGTTGTATTTTGTAAAAAAAATGATGATTTTTGAAACACGATAGAGGAATTGATGATGATAATGACGTGCTCATGGCCGATTTCGGCAACGATAGTCAGTCTCAACGGAGACAAGTCTGTTAGTAGTAAGGAAAATGTAGTTAATATCTATATTAACATATTTTACCGTGGGAGAGCTATGCTATGGTCGGCAACGCACTTGTGACGCCTTTGGTGTTGCGGGTGTCCATGGGCGGCGGTAATCGCTTACCATTAGGTGATACGTCTGCTCGTTTGCCACTGTTCAGTAAAAAAAAAAATAATTTATAAATATGTATCTATTTGTATATAAGTGTAATAATGTAGATGTAAAGTTCTGTTTCAGCCCTGTTGGACTTTTAATGTTTTGGAGGGATTATTACTATTAGTTTATAGTCAGTCAACTATAAACGTGTTTTAATATTATTGTATTCTAGTAACAGAATCATTATCATTGTTAATTGCTTTTGATTTATGTCGTAAATCTTATTATTGCCACATGATTATTTTTCTTATTTTTGCTAATCTTTTTCTCTCTTTATTATTGTTTTTTTTAACGTGTAATTATATGTTTACCGTTACTTATAAATTTTATCTCACTGTATTAATACTGTTAGGAATATTATGTACGTCGTAATCGTTGTGTATACTAGATTAAATGCTTACCAACAACTAATAATACTAAGTGAACTGTGTAATATTTACAATGTGGTTGTACTAATAAAGATATGACTAATAATTATTCAAATTTACCCAAAAGTTATTTTATTACTAGTTTTTGAGACTGAATTATACTTAAATGAATTTAGTTTTCCTAATGCTGGAAAATAGATTATCCGGACAAGATACACTTGAGTGTTTGCTAGAAAAATAAATATTAAAAAAAACCATAAACTATTCGTGATCAAAGTTTACTGAGATATATAATTTTCAAGACTAATTTGTCTCGAGCCAAATTTTACATTAATCTATTCACACTGGTCATGGTTATAAACAGTCATCGTCATTCTTACAAACTTAAAAAAAACATTAATAGGAATAATTTATGACAGAACGACTTATAAGCGTAATTTGAATACATAATATTACCTAATATTCAATATACAAAAGTATTATTTTCTCAGTAATAAAACAACGAAGGAAAAGAAGAACAAAAAGGAAAGACATTAATAATGCTTCTACAGTATAATTGTAGCTACGTCCATTATCTAGAGTTTAATCTCAGTCTGTAGCCTAGTTCCGTTTCCTCATCCGTCACAATTTCACTGGACGCCAGATGTCACTGGATATCAAGTGTCAGTGAATGTGACATCTGGAGTGCTGAGAAAAACGGATATACATATTATAGAAAAATATAACAGTACGTATCTATTTTAGGTCAAACGTTTTTTATTTGAATTTTCAAGATTTTGTGTTCTTGTAGCTACAAGAACTATTAAATGAGTATTTGTAAGATCATAAATACTTATTTAACACTAGCAAATACCAATATTTTTAAATAATAAATTTTCAAGTTTCAGATAATAATAACAATATAAATATTTAAGATATCTAAAACACAACGCCATCTAGTCATAAAAGCAGAGCTTGTGCTATGGGTACTAGACAACTGATACGTATACATTTTTTTGTAAATATTAGAAAACGTCCGAACTTCAAAACACATATTTACAGATGCAACGCAAGCACAATAGTCGCATACGCTGTCACCGAAACAATCAAGTACATATAAGATTATGTTTATCTTTATCTGAATTTAATGGACACCGAAACTATCCATGAATTTGTACATTCAGCCTTTAGAGTGCCTTTTGTATTGAATTTATATGCTCTTAAATATTATATAAACTGTATTAATTGGAGTACATTTTTTCCCCTTCACTGTTTTTGATTGAGGAAGTATTTTTACCGAATTCCCTCGGTCTTTGAATGGACACTCCAAGATGACAACCCTCGTGCGACACGTTTGTTTCAGTTGTTACGTTCAGCGATAATCATTTAACGTTAAGTAACCTTTCTCCTCATTTGCCTAGTAAATAATAGGACAGGATATTATGCCATATTTTGATCAAATTATTATAATTCTTTTGTCTTAAACTTTAGTCTAAAGTCTAGAGATTAGTATTTCATGTTAACGTTTATTAACGAAGATACTATTAAATTCCATTAATCAAAACTTGGTAGACTATGGTGTAAGATTACTTTAAAGTGTTTTAGTTATAGATACTTGATATCATCGAATAAAGATATAAAAATAACGAATAGTTCACAGGTATAATATTTAGTTTCCAACAGCGTGAATTTACTAATAATGAAAAATATCTGTAAAGATTTACTTACAAAATAAATATAATTTATCATATTTTACCTGCGGCTTTTCTCACTACAATGTCAGTTTTTTTTTTAACCTAAGTGTTATCCCATATCATAATCTATCGGATCTATTATCGGAGAGAGTCAAGTTTTTTTTACGTATTAGCATGCCCTAAAAAGGAGGAGGTTCTCTGATTACTCCTAGTTAGGAGTACGGGCCTCCGGTATCCTCACTCGGTGAAACTCAGCGCAAGCGCTATTTCGCTAATTTTTAAATGCAAGATATCAAAATGTTTATATACCATGATATTATTCTGATGACGCAAGCAAACAATAATATTGCAGCATACTCCAATTCCCGCCTGTGACAAAAATAACATAACTAATAACGAGTCTATGACACGAAAGTCTATGTCGAAGTACATGTAACATAACTCCAACCGGACGCGCGGCCTCCAGTACCGGATATTGAACGGACGCAGCGCGGAAATGCTAATAACCGAACAAGCAATATCACTTTTTATACACGTACTGTTTGCAAGTAGAGTGGATGGTTCTTCTCAAATATTTTAATGCCATGAGCGGCGGTAATCGCTTACGTTGGTACCCGATACGTATGCTCATTTGACAATTCAATAAAAAAAAGAAAAGTAACAAAGTAGTTTCTAAATATATTATTACAATTATAACAATTTATTTCTAAGATAAGATTTAAATTAATATTTAAAATAGTTATCAACTTGATTTCTGGATTGACAACTGGATTTTCTTTTCTACAATATGCATTTGTTACACATGTAAACCTTGCTTTTGAGTCATTCTCTCTATTGGTGAAAACCGCGTTAAATTGGTTGAGTAGTTTCAAAGATCTAAGTAAAAAAAACAGCAGAAGCCACTTGATTTGATACTATTCATCAATCAAAAAGATCGAAAAGCATTACAAATACGTTTCGTTCTTACTTACCTACTAACGATATTTACATCCACTATCTCTAGATCAAATATTACCTATAATATGAAACCTACATGTACATATATATTTAATCCGTCTTCCTTAAGACCACGTAAACCCAGCATATTGACGGAGCTAGACAAATATCTTAAGATATTACTGCAGGATAAAATCAAGTACCAAACACTAAATACTGCTGAGTATCTTTATAGGCTATATAGTGTAGGGAGGGATATATCCAATCCCTTCAGGGACAAACAAAAGGGACCTTGGAGATAACGGTTTCGACCTTCGTAACGTTTTCCTGTTTTTCCCTATATTTGTAGTAACTATTTCTATAGTCGTGCATATTCATTGCAACGTGATGAGAATATTTGAATTAGCAATTTCATGTATGTATGTTGTTTTGTTGTATGAAAGATAATGAAATATTTTTTTTTAAGGTGTTTAATCTTAAGTCATTAGTTTAATTAACAGACGATGAGGACGTGTACTGCAGTGTTAGGTTTAAATGAATTGTTAACACGAAGTTACCCTCAACTAATTTTAGTGAATGAAAATTTTATATCAATCACACACAACATGAGACGCTCAAAGCCCAATTCCTCTCGGCGATTAGAAACAAACGGCAGGGATCAGTTTGAAGTATGAAGTATTTCTCGGAGTACTCCCCACAGTAAATGCGGTAAAAGATGCGTAGCAAAGCCCCCAAAAATCTCTACGCAGCGCTAGAGATAGAGGTTTCATAGGATAACAGCCATGAAGCTTATTTGGAGGCCTTTGAGCGGCATGAAGAAGAAAGATTACGTATCCACAACGTTGTCTTGTCAGTCCCCATCTCGTATTTGGCCAGCGTGAGGACGGTTTGCCTAAACCTCTTCTGAGAGGAGACCCGAGCCCAGCAGTGGAACGTTATGAATTGTTGAATTAAACAATTAAAAATGTATATAGTTTTAAGGTTTCACTTCTGTCGGCCATCCTCATTACTGCACTGTTTCTTTTTTCATCAATTTTTACAGAATACAGGTTTATATTATCTACTAATCTCTGAAAACGTTTTAATAAGTTACTTTCAGTACAAAAGTTATTTTAAAGGTAAACCACTGTGCTCTACAAACCTTTCATGTCTGTACACCATTCCTGCTAAGGTCAATCATAGTTCTAACAATCAATTCTTGTTTTGTCGCAGTGACCCACAAAACACAGTTTTAAACTTAACTGTATAAATCTTAATAGTCAAACTTTACGTTAAGTTCAATCACCTTTATCTACATATGTTTTATACTTGTGGCGACCTCCATATACAGCGCAACAACAATATAATATAAGCTAATGTAAGATACGTCGAACTACGGAGTAATGAAGGAAACAAAGAAACTCTTAATCCTGAATCGCGCAATAGAATGTCTCGCACAACAACATTAACCGTAGGGCAGTGGCCCGCCAGACGAGGTCGCCTGGTCGGAGGATCCTACCTTTATGTTGGAGGGACATGACACCCGTTCCTACACATACTGAACTTTCTTCAGTAAACCCAATTTATTTTATAAGATCAGAAAATGGGGCATATTATTATTATTATTACAAGTACTAGCATCTGTAATCAAGGTAGTAGAACCATGCTGATTTTAGCACGACGACGAAATGAACGACGGCTTGACCGAGGCGGTACTTTTTTTCTCTCTCAATAAGTCGACATAGTGTGAAAATCAATGCTGCACTGTTGTATTGTACGTATTTGCAATAAGTATGGTGACCACTACGCTCGTACTTTATATCAGGTAGAGTAGAGTCTCTTTGGCAGGCTTATTTATAAAAAAATACCTATACACTAAAATTTAATGTTTACAGAAAATCTTTGCGATCGCAAAAGTATTTGAAGTTCAATTCATACCCCACAATCAATACAGTAACGACTGCTTATGAATCGAATTCAGCAAATTTCTAACTAAAGTATGTATTTTCAAGTGCCCAAAGTTAGCTCAAAGTTATTGGTTAATTTTCGTCTTTCAAGAGTCGTTATGAATGAAAACAAAGCTCATTCATAGATTGAAGTTCATTGAAAACTTTGAAAGCTATGGATACTCATTGAAAGACGTTTTATCAATAAACAGAATAATATTGAAGCTAAATGTAAAATTTAGTTCAAGTTAGTTACCAATAGACTAAAAGTAGGCGTGAAACGATCGTACCTAAATGTTGTAAATTGAGCTAAGCTGAGATTTTTTGGTTTTCGCATTCATACAGATGATTTTAGTTCAGACCCTTTTATATACGTATCTTTTCACAGGACAGACTTGTAATTTGCAAACTACTGCATCCTCAAACCTGTTTTCTAATCAAAACTTACTGAGTCCTTATATTTTCTTCGCGTATTACAATATTTCTTATCAGTAGTACAAAACATCTTTTTAAGGAGAGGTATATGGTTGCCTGTAAGATATTGCCATGGAGCGATAAGGCCGCCACTTGTACATACTTTATAATAGTTTTAAGTTTACCATGTAATCATACTACTACTGGTGTACAATAAAGAGATTTATTATTATTATTATATGTATGGTAGTGGATTGTTTTAGACCATTTATGAAATACGTCTTTCTTTAGCTAAGTCGGTCATAGAAAAACTAAACTAGAACTCTTTACAATTTTACATTAACTCTATAAACCTAAACTGCCTCGGTGGCGCAGTGGCAGTGAATGCGACTGCTGTGCTTGAGGTCTCGGGTTCAAATCCTGGGTCGGACCAAGTGTTTGTGTGATCTACAAATATTTGTTTCGGAGTTTGGGTGTTTTCTATGTATAATATGTATGTATTTACAAAAAAAAAGTATATATGTATTCATATCAGTTGTCTAGTACCCATAACACAAGCTCTGCTTAGCTTGGGACTAGATGGCGTTGTGTGTTAGATGTTCGAAAATATTTATTTATTTATAAACCGACCCCGAGGAAGATTTTCCAACGTTATCTCGATTTTATCGATTCGTCCCGAACTGGCTTTCTAATTGACAACAACACGCGGTAAATTAATTATTACCTGACAAAGTTATCGTCGTATAAAACTAAAAGACAATTTCAATATAGAGCTTTGGATAACAAGAGAAAACCACTAAAGGTGAAAACTCGTTAAAGTTTATAATGATTTCCTATTTCATGCCGAGATTGGGAACAAGTGAGTTAACGTTCCAAGGCCGCTTGTTACACCGACGTGTAACTTTTGGTACACAAACTTTACAATTTTAAAACAGTATGCAAATTTACAAAATAAGTTATGGATCAGCTTTTGGGTATATCGCTATGGACTGATAGCTCAAAAGAATTTGATTTTAATTTTCTTTTCCAATCTCAAAAAATTGCTCAGTTGAAAGTACTAAAAGTTACACGCATATATAACTATTCAAATTAAAAATAATTGTTTCTGTATTTTTTAGTTTCGGAACTTGTAGGAAGACTTAATAGTATTATTGGGCAATCAAATATTTTATTTCGCTTAGTTTCAGTCAGAACATAATGATTTAAGTGTTTAAAGTTAACGTACCTGCTTTCAGTTACCTTCCCACTGATTTCAGTCTTATTTAGTTCAAAGAAATATCGTATAGTCTCATTTTATACATTTTAATAGCTCATATCTTAAATATTATTTAAATTAAAAGAAGTAAATTTTAATAATATACTCCGTTGCAAGAAATACGTCATAGATTTGACAGTATCTTTCTTTTTAAATGGTTTTATTTAGCTCACCCCGTTTGTTTTATTCTTTCTTGGGTCAAATTTAGTAATTTAAATTTCACCCTCTTCCTGTCAACCGATTAATCTGAAATTTTGTATACACTTTGGATTTTGGTGACAATACAATTATGTTTATTCATTATCATTATAAATTCAAGATGGCCGCCGCTACAAAATGGCGGATAATTTATGTTTTATTAATCCCATCAATATGGGTATCAAATGAAAGGGCTCAACAAGCAGAATACAATATACTATAAAAAATTGAAATCCAAGATGGCGGCCGCTACAAAATGGCGGATAACGTAGGTTTTATCAATCCCATCAATATGGGTATCAAATGAAAGGGCTCAACAAGCAGAATACAATATACTATAAAAAATTGAAATCCAAGATGGCGGCCGCTACAAAATGGCGGATAACGTAGGTTTTATCAATCCCATCAATATGGGTATCAAATGAAAGGGCTCAACAAGCAGAATACAATATACTATAAAAAACTGAAATCCAAGATGGCGGTCGCTACAAAATGGCGGATAACGTAGGTTTTATCAATCCCATCAATATGGGTATCAAATGAAAGATCTTTGCAGGGACTACGTATAGAGGAGTTGGACTGCAATAAACTAACGGGCAAGAAACCTTGCAATAATGAAGCACTAAATGAATTAAACAGAATGCGAAATAAAAACTAAAAACTAGAAAATAAAAATAGGTAAAAAAACTTTTTAAGTTAAACGGTTTTATGTTAAAAAAAATGTACTAAACACCAAAAAAATAATAAAATAGATACAGTCGTGGGAATAATAAACATATGCATAGACTAGACTAAAATAAACCGCTAACGTATGCGACTGCTGTGCTTGAGGTCTCGGGTTCGATCCCCGGATCGGACCAAATGTTTGTATGATCTACAAATATTTGTTTCGGAGTTTAGGTGTTTTTTACATACCTATAATATGTATATATTTATAAAAAAAACTTTATAATAATATGTATTTATATCAGTTGTCCAGTATCCAGAACACAAGTTCTGCTTAGCTTGGGACTAGATGGCGTTGTGTGTTAGATGTCCGAAATATTTATGATTATTATTACTTTTGTAAAATCTGCTAGGGCAGTTCAAGTTTTGATTTAAAGCATTCCGAAATGTTCTTTATAACGGTATAGTAGGCGGCCTATTTATCTATGAAGTTTGACGCAACTTAATGAGCAATTTCCGAACGAACCGTACTAATGAACTGTTGCAAAATACACTCAGGACCACAGTTTTTTATGAATCAAACTTCGATTAATGTTACTAGAAGCTTTGGAACCATTTCAAATCGATGAAGGTCAGAATATCAAATTTTATGGGAACAGTCAACTTTTCAAACTGGAACAGAGCTTTTCAAACTAGTTTTATAAGACAACTATTGTGATCATCATAAATGTAGGTGTTAGTTTTATGACACAGGATCATAGGGACTATTTATTTTTTGTTTTTTTGTGTATGGATTTTCATTTTACAATGTGATACGTCTAAAAATCGGTGTTGTATTTATCTATTAGCCTATTAACCAATCAATAATTCAATGTTATGTTTTTGCTTTAGATTACTGAGTATTACGGCAAAAATATCAAATTGAATTCTTTGTTTGAATATGTAAGGTCACCCGCAACGGACGTTATTATGGTCGCATTGTACCGCTTAGATATCTTGTTAGATTCCTAATAGAGTGTAAGGTTTTTAATAAATGAATGTCCTATCTTAATATATTTAAATATTAAGTTATTGAACTACATTTGTTTTATCATTATATTTACTTTGTTAGGATTGATTTCGATTTCAATGGAAATAAGTAAACCTGCCTTAAAATACCTCACTTAAAATATGTGGTACATATTTTGTAAAAGAAAAACAAGTCAAGTCATAGCAAAAATGTCAAAATGTTACTTCAAGAATATATTTTTGAAAAGGAAATCTTAATTTCCTGATGCAAAATTTAATATCTGAAATTATATTATGAATAATTCGGCACATTCTTAATTTAATAAATTTACTTACAAATAGCACAAATTATTGTCCTGTGTAATGGAAACTCAAATAATTAATTACTGGTGGCGTGATTTACTGCTGCACCTGTTTCCGTTTCATACTTTACTACTTTTGCTGTAAAAATATTATTTTTTATACTTTTATTACATTACACTTTTATTACATACAGTTATACATTTGTATAACTGTTTCTAATTGTATTACAAATTCCAAAACCAAAGTCACTTCTTTAATAGTTTTCCCTAAATTGACTAGTTATAAAATCGTGGTAGTTATTGGAAAATACCTTGCTTCTGTTTCTGGGATCCCTGAAGTCCTCCTTCGATGCCTTCCGTCGCTTGTCCTTCAAAATCATTCGGGCGGCTGCGAACGCCATTTTGATGCTGATTAAATGTTTTTTCTTTTCGATGGCCACTCTTGTTACACTTAAAATGTCACTTCACAACGTTAGATCACTTTAGGCAAATTTAGTTAAAGTAGTCACTTTAGTTAGCTAATCACTTTAGGGTCTTATATCGTAATCACAGACTTTGTACTTAATATTGACGAGTATAATTGCTTTTCAATTGATTTTCAACACTGCAACTATTCTACTTAGGTCGATATTTCTATTTACGCTAGTAATTAACTTGATTTAATTGAAACTTAACAGTTTATTGACCTTTTTGGTTGATTTGGATTACAATAACAGTTAATTTTAAATTTTATAACACTATAATTGAACGAATTTATTTTCTGATCACATTTAACCTGAAAATGCAATTTTTTAGGTTCCCAGGTATTAATGTCGGCAAATGATTGTTTAATTAAATAAATTGTTATAGGCTTCTTATTTCTAAATGTCGACTTACTACGGCTCTGCAAATTCAGCCATGAATACACTTTATTTGTTTATTTTTTCTAATCTGATATAAAAAAATACATTGCTGTTCGTTTGTTTCGCAAAAATTCGAGAAAGGCTGTGCCGATTTAACTGATTTTGGTTTTGAAATCTTTGTCGTAGTTCAGAGAAGGTTTAAACGGTGAAAATTTTAAAAATAATAATTTCATTTATTGCAAAGTTTTTCTAAATTCCTTAGTAACACTGACTGCATGGTTGGCGGTGGGTTTACGTGGTCGCCAAGCCGCTTTCTGCTGCGCCAAGTGTTGTGGGTTTCCAAATCCCATATGGGACAACACTTTGTGATTCACAAATTATTGCTCTGAATCTGGGCGTTTTATATATGTTTGTAAAGTCCCCCGTGACACTGGGAATCACACATATATTCCTAATGCGGTTGTTACATTTAAAAAAAATCGTCTTTACCTGGTGTTAGTAAATAAACTAGTAAATGTGCTGTTGTATAGTAAGTCCTTTCGTTTATTAGTAATTGTTTTATTAATCATTTTGATCTCTTGTGATTTAGATGTAAAGCATGTCTGTTTTCCATCAGGCAAAGTGAAGTTATTTCGACAGTTTCTAACATAAAATTGTGCACTGGGTGACGCCTCGCACAACAAAACTGTGGAATGAGCTGTCGCCTGCGGTGTTCCCGAACCAATACGACCTTCAAACCTTCAAGAAAAAAGCGTACTCCTGTCCATGGGCGGCGGTAATCGCTTACCATCGGGCGATACGTCTGCTCGTTTGCCCACTATTGCATAAAAAAACTATCATAGATTAGATCATCATCATCCTCATCGTAGGGTGCCATCTTCAAACTGAAGTTTGGAGGTCAGCAGACGGTATCGTTCGCCTCGCCTCGCCTGGTGATATTGTAGTCCAGTCCAGGCCCTGACATCATCTGTCCCTTTCCTTCGTGGTCGACCTGGTGTCTAGATAGATTAGATGCTACAATATATATGTAACAAAAATGTATCAGTACAATAATACTCTATATAAAACCGATGTGTTGCATCTTTAAAAACAACAATTATGATTAACATTCGACCATCAAAAGACCTATATACGATACTCGTATTTATGTACGTATATAACAAAAAACAAAAACTAAGTTAATTTTGAGTTTTGTAACTAATTTTAAGAGAACACTAACTTAGATATTGTATTGCCAGATGGTTCAACATTTAATAACTTAGTACAATTTAAGAGCACTCTGAGTAAGTATTGTTAAAATAACCACAAACATATCACGCATAACTAATAATACAGGAAAAACATTGATTTTAAGAATACCAACATAATCATGACACAAATTTATGTTTCTTTCTTTAAATTAAAATTTTGACGATAAGTGTTCTGTGAAGAACATTGTCACCATGATGCTCAAGTGCAAGTGTTCTTACAGCACTCAACATGAGAGCAGCCCGTCACGCTTCTATTGTATTCAAAGGACCATAACAAATGAAATATAGCCTAACATTTGCTGAAGTATTTGTTACAAAGTCTCGACTCTCGTTGAGAACTTTCTCAACCAAGTACCACATGAATGACAAAAATTAAGCCAAACGGAAATACACTTATAGTCAGTGTGAAAAGGTTCAGTTTAGTTTGTGAAGATGAGTAATAAAGTTACGTCATGTAATCCGACTTTAAATCTAAATTATCACTCGTTTCGAGCTTTCATAAAAGTTTATATAATATTTTATCTCTAATGATATTTTTTTGCGGCTAAATAAAATATTTATCTTTTTACCATATATTGAAAATATATTATTGATGCAATTTACTAAGCCGTAAGACCCTTTCCAGGATAAAACCAGCATTTTCTAAGTGAGTCTGGTTGTAGTTGATAAAACATCTATCACTCCTTAAATAAACGCCACTGGTGCGATGGAGACTTATTTTATATTCCTCTAATGCTTTTGAAGTGAAACTTTTTTAGAATCGTTGTGATTTCAAACCGGATGCAACGGAAAAAACTACAGGTAAGAGACACAAATACAAAAAGTCGCCTGTAATTAGTTAACCAGATCGAGAGAACAAATGTCGGTGTGTATGTATATTTGTTATATATATTCACCTCATTCTTTTGTCGATTTACTGAAGTTTCACTTCTATCGTGTGTGAATCGCACACACACATTTTTTGAAGTGAAAACTTCTTTAGCGGCGCTGTGTACTTTTTTGGAATGGGTAAAAATGTATAAACTCGCGTCAGGGCGTCAGGTCACGTGACCATAAACTCGCGTCAGGTCACGTGTCCTGATCGAAAAAATTCGTAAGACGGATGTTTATTGTTAACAGCGCCATCTACCGATATACTTTGGTAGCATTCGTTTTTCTAGATAGTGGTCCTTTCTCAATATGATTTTATATACTTAATTTTTTTAATTTTTTTTTGTAGTCTGTTTTCTAGAAGAATAGCGCATTTTGTCCGTAACCCTTATAGCTACTTCAGAGTGTATGGTATGTAAATGGTATGTTATGTGTATGGAGTCTTGTACGGTTTTTTGGTCTCAAAATTAGTACATTAATCATTATAATATGACATCTGATAGATTCACTTCTGATAAGAGAAACTCACTTGGTATTTGAATGTGATGAAATATACAAAAAGGCGGACAGACTTGCAAAATGAATGTAGTCTTTTTTTCGTGAATTAAATGCTACATTATCTTTACCTACATGTAAATTGATTCGTATGTTCAATAAGGTATTTAATGCATGAATACATTAGTGTCGATCCATAACGGCACGACTATCGATTGTACCTTGTACTAATTTATGCATTAAATCGATTCAGCTTCGTTTCAAAAGGTGTTTTAGTTAGTTTTGACAGTTGGAACCATTTGTTTCACGTGCAGTCTACGTTCATTTATACATCTAGGATGGTACAGTTATGATGAGTGCTGTGATACGTTTTAGATGCTTCAAGTATTTCTCAACGAAATAAGAAACAAAAAAGAAGTGATTCCAACAAAATCAAGAACCCCAACGCGATGGTCTAAAACTTTTGATAGCTTGTTTAGAAGTAAGTGTCAAAGGTATAAATTACTCCAAAGAGAATTTTAAAAAGATGATGAAAAGAAGAGTTGTTTTCTGTTTTCAAACGTAGGTATTCACGAAGTCTACCTATGTGCCAAAACGGTACATTCTATGAAGAAATGTATTCTTATGACGTCATGTTCAGCTATAGCGAGATCAAATTTTAAATTAAAAGATTAAAACGATTTTGTTTGAATTATCACAAACTGAACTCCAATGTATTAATATCTTGTATTACAGAGAGTTTGGTAGCACATCTATAAGAGGCCCCTCAGACAATTTTTTTAATTTGCCTATAGTTTGCCGGTAGTTTAGTAGTCGGAATATACCGAATCGTTGTAATGTGCGCATTCTCTTGTTCTTTATACCGATAAGAAACCAACCAAACTATCAGCCGACTGAAAGTATCTAGTTTGAGGTGGCTATTAATTGACTCAACCAATATTAGTGGTTTTTTTGTATGTATGGTAGGCATGTGGATAGATCCTTAATTATTTTATTCACGTCCCATTTTTAATGGCAATTTTAAGTGTTAAAATCATTTTTTGTACGAATAAATAATGACAGGACATCTTTTGCCGGATAACCTAGATTCTGTTTACAGCTATATGTGTCTATCTGCAATCTGTAAATGAGCAAATTCTTGTATATATCTATATATCCTATATTTATATATATATACAAGAATTTGCTCATTTACAGATTTTAGATGGACACATATAGATGTAAACAAAAACTAGATTATCCGGCTAACGATGTCCTGTCATTATTTGTTCGTACAAAAAATGATTTATATATATATATATATATAACCTGAATTTCCGAAACGGCTTCAACGATTTTCATTAAATTTAGTGTACAGGGGTTTTCGGGGCGATATTACCTAATAAGTACATTTATAAAAAATATATACCGAGCAAAGATCGGCCCTCTGGGTACTATAGTTGTCTGTGTCCATAGTTCTCTATACAACTACTACATTCTAAAACAAATTCGTACGAAGAAGACAAAGCGATAAGTTCCTAATAGGTCTTCTGTCAGAGAGCCACGCTTCGGCATGAATTTGGGCCGGCTCGACCGGGGTGACATCACGGCAATAACGCTTGCGCTGTATTTTACCGAGTGAGTGAGGATACCAGAGGCTCATCCCCCTCCCCGACCCCCAAAGGCCGGCAACGCACTTGTGACGCATGTGGTGTTGCGGGTATTCAAAGGGAGGCGGTAATCGCTTGGCATCAGGTGATACGTCTGTTTGTTTCCCCCCTATTCCATAAAAAAAACAACTTAACGTCTATATATGTTTTGACCGCAGCACGCCAGGGTCAGCTCCCTAATTGAATAAGTTGGGCGCAGCGACAACATAACAAATAATTTGTACCGTTCATGTGTGTTATCGGTTGTTTTATCGCTTAAGAGATTATTAATACTATTTTGATTTTATAAAATATTAGAAATGTGAAAAAAAATAGCCAGACTACGTACAAACTTTCAATAAAATTTGTAAAACCTATATCACCCGAGCTATTTTTACATAAGTATCATCTATCATTGAAATCAGTGAAGTAGTTTAGGCACTGCGGTGGACCATACAGACATACATATACTGCGCAAACTTTTGGCTTTGCCATAGCCGGTTAAAGAGATATATTTTGGTACGAAGCAACGTGTTATGGCACAGATAAAAGAAAAATTGCGAAAAGCATTTTTTTTAGTTACATCATATAATATATCTACAGGTTTGTACAAAACCCTCGGTACGCGAGCCCGACTCGCACTTGACCGATTTTTTTTTTACTAAACTCGCCCCGTGGTGTTAGTCACGGTTGTTCTTGTAAATGTAGAACGAAAACTGTATTACCATGGGGCTCTACCAGTTAAATTCTTATCTAATTCAAAACAAAGATTTATATGATTCAAAGTAAGCGTAGTTTTTGTAGCATCACATAACCTCATCACAATACGAGTGTAATCCTGTGCCTACAATTAGTATTACAAAACGTCAGTCAGACATAATCTACATTGCTTAATAAAACTGCGGTTACCCTCAAATTAGCTTCACCGTACTTGCATACGGCGAGATAAGTCGGCTAAAAGGATTAGTGGTTGAAATATACCCTTTATGACAGAGTTTTGGTAAAGATCCTAATCTTGGAATTTAATGTTTCAAACTCGATTTGGAAGCTACCTATTTTTATTGCAAAATATCCACATTGAAAGTTAAAGCTGTTGAGACCTTTTTCGAAAAGTGTTTGTTAATACAGTTTCTTTACTTGTTTATTTTTTTAATGTTTTTGCTGCCAAAATGACTCTGCTCAGCCTGATGGAAAGCACAAGCAGAATCCAGGAGTGGTGATCACCATTCTCAATTCTAATAGGGACAATGCAGCATGGTGACCCACACTGAATGAGTTAGTACATGTTCGGAATATAATTGCGCAGTGTGATTAAATAAGAGATTTCTTAGAATGAAATAATTTCCTATTTTTTAATGTTCTAATAAAATTATCTATCAATTACTGTTTTAAAGTTTATTACTTTTTAAGTTTTTATTAAAAGATTAGGGTACAGTGGCTTAGATAGTGTTATATTATATGTTATTGTTTCATCATTATTTTTTTGTTCAACTCTATTTGGATTTAGCTAATAGCTTGAGCTTTGCTCTCATTAAACAACATAAATATGATATGATAATCTACCTTTACAAATAAAAACGAATCACTGAAATGTATGTATGCGCATAACTTCTAATCAACTGCACCAAATTAGATAATTCTTCTTTTATGTATTCGTTATTGTTGGGACAAGGTTTGTATGGAAGGAAATTAAAAGATTATCGGTTTTTTGCCGTGATTGTAGACTAAGGGGGAAGCGGAGATAAGAAAAATTACTAAAACAGGATTTTCAGAAATTTATAAAATATTTACAAAAGAAATATATGGCGATACGAAATTCACTGGGTCAGCAAGTTATAGATAAAGTAACTTTCAAACAAATTTTAATTTAAAACGAATCAGTATTTTCATTATATTTCACATAATAAAACTAGAATTTATCAACACAGACAACAATTTACTTTCAAAGTAGTAGTTCAATTCGTCGCTTTTTAACCAATAAAAGGCTGGCAGTTTCAGTCAAACAGAATCGGAAGCCAGTTATATGCCAACTCATTGCATACGACGGTTTTCATTTCTGGCCTTTTAACTCACGAAATTCGCTAATTTTTTGGATAGGCTGAGGTGTTTAATTTTTTAACCGTTTTGTCACACTTTAGCCATTACAAATTATATTGAAAATTCGCCAATTTCAGATTTCTTTTTCGTATAATTCACAGGAACTGCTTTATGACCTAGAGGGAAACGAGAAGGATGATCATCTGCCATAAGTGCCATAACATTATAATTAATTATGTTTATATTTCTTTTATTATTATTTTCTTTTCACTTTTCTTGTTATAGATTTTTATTTTATGTTTGTTGTTATGTAATTCTAATGTATCTATAAATATAATTTGTATTTACCGTATCCATCAGCTATAAAATATTTAAAGAAAGAAATCTACGGACTTTCGTTGCCAAGTAGGGGCACAGGTATTCTGTAGCAACAATTTTGTTTTTAATAAATATTTCGGACATCTAACACTCAACGCCATCTAGTCCCAAGCTTAGCAGAGCTTGTATTATGGGCACTAGACAACTGATATGAATACATATATACTTCTTTTTGTAAATACATACATATTATACATAGAAAACACCCAAACTCCGAAACAAATATTTGTAGATTACACAAACACTTGGTCGACTCAGGATTTGAACCCGAGACCTCAAGCACAGCAGTCACATTCACTACCACTGCGCCACCGAGGCAGTCAATGCCACATTGGGTGTGGAAGACTGATATACGAAATTGATTACCAACCTACACAACCTTGAACATAGAGATTCTCCTTACTGTACCACAGCTCGACAAAACACAGCTATTTCATTTCTGAGTTCGCAATATGTTTTTGACACTTTCAATATTGGAAAAAATGTTCCGAATCAACGTTTTTGGCGAGAATTGATTAAAAAACTTTTCACGTCCGTTTTTGCCGTCATATCGACATGGGTCGTGAAGAGATCGGCGAGTTATCGAAGAAATTGATTTCTTGTTGTCAACGGCTGCGAATACATAATATATTAAGGAGTTTTTAATTAATAAATATATATTGTGGTTCTTGGCTTATGCAAAAGTTAGAAAATTCGATTTATTGTATTGAAGGAAGACGAACAAACAGGTCATCAGATAGTAAGTTGCTGCCATATAAATAATAATATAAAAAATAAAATACTAAGGCCTTGACTTTCTTTTTTTATCAACTGTCCTCCTGTCCAATTATTCTAACTTGTCCTTAGATAGCAAATAGTACGTTAAAACACCTACAAGCACAAACCCCCGAAGTTTATCTTATGTGACACTGTCGTTAGTTTATACTAAGTTTCTTTAGTTGACTTTGAGTTAATTAACTAAATAAGTTACGTTCACTTTAGCCTAAGTTGGTTGTACGTAATGTAATGAATAATAAAGTTACAGTTTGAAATATATTAGATTTCTTGTTCGTAGGTTTTGGCTGACTTTAGTATGAATAGTTTCCTTTTTGTTTCTTCGCATAAATCATATATTATTTCGCCTTGGTACAAAACATAGTAATAATATTATTCCTTTACATAAACTATTTGAGCCTAAGTATTTGACAGATTTCAATTCAATTACTTCATTATTATTAGAAGAAATAACGACACGCCACAATGCTTATTGTGTAGAGATATGTCATTAATAGACTTCAAAATAAGAAATAAGTTGTAAATATCATACGTCTTTTCTATTTTATTATTTATTATTATTTGTCTCAGTACCCCACTGTGACCTAATCTGTCAGTTCGTTTAATAATTCTATCCATTAATGAAGTACTAGTAAATTTCCAGGAGATATAATTTGAAGAGCGTTCATAAAATAATTCGAAAAATGACGTCGTTTTTTTGAACTTCACTTTTACTTATTAGGGAATGGGGGGAGGGGTTGGAGTATGGGCCTCCGGTACTCACTCGGTAAAACACAGCGCAAGCGCTATTTCACGCCGGTTTTCTGTGAGGCCGTGGTATCACTCCGGTCGAGCCGGCCTATTCATGCCGAAGCGTGGCTCTCCCACGGGAAAATATATAAAACGATACGATATTATAAAAAACCATAATGCATATAAACAGTTTAATTATGACTGACGATCGATTTTTAAATATAAGTCATACTTGATGATATAAATGATTGAATAGTTTATGAAGGAAAAAGCGATAAAAATCATCAACAGTAACTTCATAAAATTATACACTGGACAATGTTTGTCCTATAAACCCTTTTAAATGCACGTTTAAAATACAGGTAGCAAAGGACCTATGGCCTCACCTGTCTCGGACAGAAATAGTATTGAATGGGACACACCAATACACGGCCGGTTGCCAATTACGTAAATGGGCTCAGCACTGAATGGTTTCCAACGCACGAGATCCGATAGGAGTTGTTGTTGGACTTTTACGGCTTGACTGATTTTATGTACGCAGTGCCTTTCTGTAAAGAATTTTCTAGAATAACTAGTTTGGAAACTGTGTGTTCATTTACTTTTATGCTTCAGTTTATATTTTATGTTTGTTCTGAAAATGGAAATGAAATAAAAACACCTTCATTTTAGTAGTCGCATATTCGAATGAATAGAATATAGGACTAATAGTATGTGTATTAACGGATAGTGGGATAATGAGAAGACAGGTCACGTGATGGTCAGTGAATACCGATCATACACTTTTAGAATCACAAACTATGTTGCCATCCATTCAACACAAGGTTTATTATTTTTAATATTAAATAAAATTGAGAAAAGGACAGGAAGATGTCGATGATTATTGATTGGTTAGTAAGCTGGAGGTTCTGAGTTTGACGCCCACCCAGGACAAATATTGTGTGATGAGCGCTATCATTGATACTGTACCTGTCCTTTATTTAAAATATATGTACTTATAAATATACTAGAATGTTTATTTGCAGTCTGGTTACCATTTTACGGGATCATCTTAGTTTCGTATCAGACAACCGTGTGTGAGTCGTTTCCTTTCTTGAATATGATTCCTACATCATGTTTTCAGAAGAATGTATTAATCCTCTGATCAGAGGCTACTCTAGCCCGTTAAGATCCCGTGTACAATCATTCCTCTAGCACGCTTTAATAAGCATATCACCCTTCAATAAGTGCGCAGATTTATCAAAAGTATTGCGGCTGGCGCCCTTAATACTGCTGCGCCAGTGTGCACCGAACACCCTGCACTATAGTAAAGACACCCCTGCCTTTGATTTACTAATATCATAGTGATCAGTGACTGATTAGTCACACACTTAGATGTTTCAATTTAGGTTGAACACAAATTAAATCAAAATAATTTGAAAGTAATTTAAGCTTCGAGTAACTTCTCTAGTATGTTAAAGCTCAAATTAAACTCAAACTAATCATCAAGTTTTAAGGAACTAAATTCTTGGTTGAAACTTGACTTGCTACGCTAAGTAGTTGTTCTTGCAGCGAGGGGAGGGGAGTGACTATCTCCACAGAGTTTGTTTCGAACAAACTGCTAGCTTAGTAGCTTCATGCTGCAGTGACATTATTTCGGAGTTTAAGCTGTTTCTGTTTTGCTTGAAAAGTTTTAATATCTTTGTGCATTTATGTATAACGAAATAGTCGTGATCACGTAATTGATACCAATTATTTACTTGAATCACCAACACAAATATCCTTTACTTTGTTTGTCATTTATCAAGAATGAGGAGGATAAATCATTTTACTTTATATATAACTTATTTGACCAGTAAATAGATTAGATAAACGCATAAAGTTGGAAGCTACACTTAAATGAATAACAAAACACAAGACAGCTACAAGTGATAGTATCAAAGCGAAGTTATAAACTATGCTCCTTATCTCAAGGAGTATACAAAGACTAGACTACAATACACACCTTATACTATGCAGTATTCACTTATATGATATCAACCGATTTTTATCTCGACTTATTCTAATGAAAAGTGTACTATCGTATCTTGCTAAATATTTATTCAAGTTCTGGAATTTTTTCAGCCAGATTTCATTCATGGGTGACATAAGAGCCGATGAAGTGAGCAACAAGAACGCAGGCAGCAATACAAAGAGAAGGAAATCTTAAAACAAACTCTGTCCTAACCCGTCTGTTGAGCGTGGTATAGAAGGCTAAATCCTTCTTTTTAAGGATAGACCTGTATAATGATCGATAATTGACAACTGCTGGCTAATTCTTGAGGTCTCGGGTTCAATTCCCAGGTCGAACTAAATGTTTGTATGATCTGCAAATATTTGTTACGTTTGGGTGTTTTCTATGTATGATATGTATGTATTTCCAAAAAAAATCCTATATATGTATTTATATTAGTTGTCTAGAACTCATAAGACAAACTCTGCTTAGCTTAGGACTAGATGGCGATGTGTGTAATAAAAAAAAACACTTATAACAAGTTTCCTAAACATTGTGTATATTCCGCATATGAGAAAATAAAGTGTGTAGGGGACTAGGACCTGGGACACTTGTCCCAGTTTGTAGGGTGTCCCTCACGAGGTTACGTTACTTGTGCCAAGCATAAAGAGAGACATCTCAAGCCTATTATTTTCAGAGATTTTTAACGCTCGCATGAAAAATGCGATGTTACAAGCTTCAGATATATGTGTGTATGTGCCTGCATATATGTGTGTGTGTGTATTACTATAGCTGTCATAGCTCCAACACTTGATCGAAAATGTTACAGACCAAATTGGATTAAATATCCTACCTCGCTTACTGAATCATTAATAATTTTTTTTCTATTAATTTGAAACAATTTAGTTGACAAGTGCAGTTCGTAGGTTATATTAAGATAAATTAAACCAATTTTGATTGAGCTTTTTATTGTTATTTACTATTAACAAATCTAATTTTAAACCTTATTAAAAGTTATATGATTTCTAAATGGGCTTTTTAAACTTTATCTTATTTTAATAGTTTAAGGCATGTATGTGTTCTAAAGTTATCCCCTCACTTTGAAGAAGTCAAAAAATATGTTTTCGTTGATCTATTTATAATACGAAATTTCCAGTTAGTTAGAAATACAGTTATAGCTCATGATCACGGTCGTTTAAGGTGTAAATATTAAAGATATTTTATCGGTACTTCACTTTCACATAACAACAGGAACAAAGTTGGTAGATATCACTTGAATTATGGCTCCCTAGTTCTCGAAGAGAAACGTATCAGTCCCTTTGCAATAGTTGCTATCAAATCTGTGGCCCTTTATATAACGATGTTGTATATTGGAAAATATAGAGAGATACAGTATGTATGAGAACCTTCATTTATATTCGATCGTAACGAAAAACATGACCGACTTTTAAAACTAATATTATAAAGCTGAAGAGTTTCTTTGTTGGTGTTGTTTTACACGCTGATGTAAGAAAATACTAGTTAAAATAAAAATCATTAAGTGTTAGATAGCCTGTTTATCGAAGAGGATAGTATAATATTTCGCTATCAGTAGAAGCAAAGAATCAATTAAAAATGTTACAAAATCGGGGCAAATTCATTGCTTTTGGAAGACACAGATAAAGTGTTAATCGTCGTTATTTTAAATAATGATTAAGTAATGGCCAAGTTAAGCTAAGTTTACTGCAAATATTGAACTACTTATGTATTTTTGTTGGTAAAACTTCAGTTAAAAAAGAGGTTAACACTTAATTATTTATAAGGAATTGGCTGACCCGGCTATCTTTGTACTGCCATATTTTTCTTTCGCAAATATTTTCTAAATTTCTGATAAATGCTGTTGATTTTCTTCTATGCAAACCTTGTCCTAACAATAACAAACACATAGAAAAAATTATTATCTAATTTGGTGCAGCCGATCGTAAGTTATGCGCGTACATACATTTCAATGATTTATTTTCATATATATAGACTAGCTGACCCGACAAACGTTGCTTTGCCATAAAAAGGAATATATATTTTAGGTGTAGGTCCATAAAATCGCGATAGAAAAATAGGGGTTCATCGTAGAAGGTTGAAATTTCAGAGTTGTATGTATTTTCTAATGTTGCCTCATAAAAAAATAAAAAATTATCAAAAATTAAACAATAAAAAATTAGGGGTTGACTACCCTTAACAATTAGGGGAATGAAACATAGATGTTGTCCGATTCTCAGAATCTCAGATTCTCCAATATGCACACAAAATTTCATGAGAATCGGTCAAGCCGTTTCGGAGGCGTATGGTAACTAACGTTGTGACACGATAATTTTATTTTATTTATTTATTTAAACATGATGCACATTTGCACAAAGGCGGACTTAATGCCATAGGGCATTCTCTGCCAGTCAACCTTAGGGTGACTTAGGGTTTATATATAAGATGTGTAACCTATGTTCATTAAAAATGTTTCTCTTTATGTGTTATGTATATTTATATATCTATACTTTCTCATATTCAATAGTTTCTCACATCTCTCTTAAGTTACTTCACCTAGTTTAAATAATAAATAAACCTGCCTAAACCTCTACTGAAACAGAATTGTGCCATCTCTCCCGGCACTTAACCTATAGCAAGAAGATAGGAGACTTCATAGTTCAAGAATGTTTACCAACCTACTTCTATTCCAGGAAATCCAAGATAACATCTATTGAATATATTTTCAAAAGCAAAGAAATCTAAGTAATTTATTATGTCGGTAATATATGAGTTTGGATATTAGTTGTTACGTGTTTAGTAATAGAGACTAGTATTAATATCCATTATAGTTTTGTTATGACCTTTTTTGTTTTGATAGAAGATTGATATTAATAAATTATGTAGTCATGAACTTAACACGTCTTTATAGTAAATTAACATTCATTTTACAAAGATATGATTACTACTGTTTAGATTTAATTTATGTATTTTATACTCTCTACCACTACACCACACACACATGTTCAGTGTTTGCTTGTGGTTAATTAGTACTTTGATATTGTTACGAGCTGAGTATTAAATAAATTAAAGTACTCGATTAATTACCAAAAATAACACAATATTTATTAAGAACACTTTTTACAATAAGAAATCACTAAATCACTCGTTAGTCGCACTAAAGATCTCTTCGATGTTTATCCGCTGTATCGTGAAACAATACTGCCCCTACGGCCAACACGTTCCGCTTTTATATGGCCGTGGAAATTACTCGAAACTACGAAAATATTCGATCGATGTCTCTAGGCTAAATAGATTACTCTAGAGCTGCTTGTAGCACCATCTAGCGTCGAGTAATCGTCATAATGCACACAGTTGCGCGCTTTCCGACACTAGATGGCGTTGTCCTCGACAGTTCTCGATTCTTCTAGTGGACACTAGATTCATCTGGTTATGGCGCAACACTGCCCCCTCCTAAGACATGCTCGTCCCGAGCATTATCGGTTCCATAGTATCGCGCCAGTCGATCTACATGAACTATCTTTGGGGCGCCTCTTGGACACTTCTGTATCCGGTAGGTAACATCATTGATTTTAGTGACTACCCGGTATGGCCCATCCCATTTTGCTTGTAGCTTCGGAGATCTCCCTTTACTGCGAACTGGATTATGTAGCCATACTAGCGAACACTCTTCGAAGCCCTTATTATTCGCTTTCCGGTCATAACGGGTTTTCATCTTTTCAGACATTTGTTGGCCCGATTGTCTGACATGCTCATAAATGTCATTCATCTTGTTCCGCAAGTCATTCGCGTACTCCGTTATACTTCGCGGGGTATCAGGGGGTATTCCAGTGATCAAGTCTGCGGGCAACCGTAGTTCTCTTCCGAAGTTTGCAAAAGCTGGTGTTACGGAAGTACATTCGTGGACTGCACTTCGGTATGACAGAAGAAACGGTTGGATGTGTTTGTCCCAATCTTTTTGCTTACTTTCAACTACTTTTGCCAGATACCTCTCTAGTGTTTGGTTAAATCGTTCCACCATTCCGTCCGATTGTGGGTGGTAAGAGGTGGTTCTGGTTTTGTGAGCACCCATCACTCGACACATTTCTTGAAATATTTGAGACTCAAAATTTCTTCCTTGGTCACTGTGGATTTCTAAAGGCACTCCAAAACGACAGAAGACTTCGTGCACTAATTTATCTGCAACTGTTGATGCCTCTTGGTTGGGAATGGCAAAGACTTCTGGCCACTTAGTGAAGTAATCCATTACGACCATGAAGTACTTGTTTCCGCTTTCACTTTCAGGAAACGGTCCTGCCACGTCTATAGCAATTCTTTCCCAGGGTGCACCAACATTATACAATTTCAATGCGCCTCTGCTACGTGTATGAGGTCCCTTCACGGCCGCACAACTGGTACACTTGCGACACCAGTCCTCAACATCATCACGACAATGAATCCAGTAGAATCTTTCCCTTATCTTTAACAATGTCTTCTTAACTCCCATATGACCTCCTGAACATCCATTATGGTAGAGCTGCAGGACCACTGGTATCTTAGCTTTAGGAACAACCATTTGCAGGTGACAGCTGTCTCCTCGAGCGTTTTCCCATTTACGGCACAAGACTCCATCCTGGATGACTAGACTATCCCATTGAGCCCAATAACTCTTCGTGGTCGAGCTCAGCGATGCAACTTCGCTCCAGTGTGGCTTAGGAGTCTCAGCTTTAATCCACTCGAGAATTGGTTTGATATCTGCATCCTCTTGCTGTGCTTGCTGCAGGCTTTCCTTCCATTCGTTGCTAAGGTCCGTCTTTATCGTCCTTATAGGAACAGCTTCCTTTACTTCTTGCTTGGCGCAGTGCTTGCAGTCTTCAGGGCAAGGTCTTCTTGATAGTGCGTCTGCGTTACCGTGAGACTTTCCACTGCGATGTTCAATCATGAAGTCATATTCCTGTAATAACTCAATCCATCTCGCGACTTGTCCTTCAGGATTTTTAAATTGTAAGAGCCACTTTAATGCAGCGTGGTCAGTTCGGAGGTGGAATTTACGCCCAAGCAAATATTTGCTGAAATGTTGCAGTGTCTTCACTACGGCCAGTAGTTCCCTTCTTGTGACGCAGTAATTCCTTTCCGGCTTCGACAAAGATTTACTGAAATATGCAATAACAACCTCTTGATCACCTTTCCGCTGGGATAACACACCGCCAAGCCCAGTATCACTCGCATCTGTGTCAACTATGAATTCATTTTCGGTATCTGGATACCCTAAGATAGGTGTGTTGCATAGACGTCTTTTTAGCTCTTGAAATGCAGTGTCACAACTTTCATCCCAGCAGAAATGTCTTTTCTCTTCAGTAAGTTTATGAAGGGGTTTAGCAATATCCGCAAAGTTTTTCACGAATCGCCGATAGTAGGAGCACAAGCCCAAAAATGCTCTTACTTGGGTCTTATCTCTTGGAACTGGCCAATCCTTGACGGCAGCGATCTTTTGCGGATCTGTTTGGACACCCTCTTCCGAAACCACATATCCTAAAAAGCTAACCTGCCGTTTGAAAAATGAACATTTCTTAGGACTTAACTTTAGGTTGGCACTTCGGATTTTCGATAATACGCGCTCCAGGTTTCGGATATGTTCTTCAAACGTACGGCCTACGATGACAATGTCATCCAAATAGACCAGGCAGGCATCTCCAGTTAATCCGGTGAGTACTGATTCCATCAGTCTTTCAAAAGTTGCTGGCGCGTTACATAATCCGAAGGGCATTACTTTGAACTGCCACAATCCTTTCCCTGTCGAAAATGCAGTCTTCTCTTTGTCCTTGGGATCAATCTCTACCTGCCAGTATCCACTTTTTAAATCCAAGGTGCTAAACCACTTAACCCCTGTTAGCATGTCCAGAGTGTCGTCTATTCTAGGTAGTGGATAGCTGTCCTTCTTCGTAATGTCGTTTAGACGGCGGTAGTCAACACAAAAACGCATACTGCCATCCTTTTTCTTTACAAGCACTACAGGTGAACACCATGGGCTGGATGAAGGCTCTATAACGCCATCCCTGACCATTCCATCAATCATGGTTTGTACTTCCTGTTCTCGTGCTACTGGTAGTCTTCTTGGTCGCTGACGAATAGGCATCTCACTCCCAGTGTTTATTTTGTGTTGAACCAAACCAGTCTTTCCAATATCAGCGTCATTAGTAGAGAAAATATCAGTGTACTTAACTAACATTCTCTTAGCCTTGTCAATTTCTTCCCTAGACAAGACATCTCGACAGTCTTCTAAAAGTGTTGACACGTTGACTCGTGCATCCGTGCTAATTTTCGAAGTAGTCAAGTCTTGGCATCGACGCATCCAATCCACATCTTCGCAAGTGCCAATCAGTGTGCCCTTATGAATCACATGTTGCTTGTCACTAAGATTTAGCACACGTACTGCAGAGGTGTTAGTGGTACTTACTAGAGTTCGTGCGATCTTCCATGGAAGATCATTATCTACCCCTTCAATAAGGACACACCGATGCATTCGTCCAGAATTATGAGGGAGACTAACTGGCATAATTGTCTCTGATCTGGGAGGAAGAACAGCGTTCTTTAAGCTGTACACTTTGCCTGATGATGCTCCTTCCATGAACAGTTCTTCTTGACTACATCTCATTACACCTTGGTTGATGTCGATCTCACAACAATTGTTCTTCATGAAGTCTAGGCCAAGGATACAATCGTCAACTATATCGGCCACAATGACGTTATGCAGGTAAACTTGGTTGCCCAACTTCAACTCCACCTTCTGTTCGCCTCGGACGGGTATGCGCTGACCAGTGGCTGTTACTAAGTTTATTTGCTCACGGTTACATGCAATGTCCCTCAGGAACCGATTTGCAAGTTGGGAACTGATGACTGTGCGAGAAGCTCCCGTATCAATAGTCAGCTTACACGACGTTCCGTTGATTTCGCCTCTGATGACCAGGCTGTTCCCATCATGAGTTTGCGAGATCGAAATCCTTGGGGCTCTTTGAACACCAGCCAGCACCCGCCCCGCAGTCCTGGCGTTTACTCGTTTCCCTGCTGTTGTTGGGCAGTACTATCAACCGCCCTATTCTCCTGAGACCGCTCGTACTCACTTCCTATGCTTCGCTTAGGGCAGCTGGACCGAAGGTGACCTTTTTCACCACAGGCGTAGCATCTAGGGCTGTACCCCTTAAATCGGTCTCGCACAGGTGATGCCACAACCTCCCGGACCCGATGAGACCGATGGTCTTGTCTCACAGCTTCCACCTCTAAAGCATGGGCCAGAGCGTCCTTGAGAGTTTCATGGTGTCCAAGTCTCACAGCAGCTCTAACTTCGAGGTCACGAATGCCATCGATGAAAGCTTGCACCAGATTCCCGCCAATGAGCGCAGGTGCAGACTGGTATGCCTTACGGACCAGTTTCTCAACTTCTAGAGCCCATTGTTGCAAGTTTTCGCCGATGCGTTGGGCACGATCCTTCAGCTGTGCACGAAACACGTGCTCCAGATGAGCGTCACCATATCTTGCCTCCAATGCCTCCAGCAGTTGCTCATAGGTAACCTCCTTATCGAGGGCTTCGAGGACGGTTAGAGCCTGGTCTCGAAGACCCAAGGTGAGCGCGGTCATAGCCTGATCCTTAGTCCAGCCGTTCACCTTCATAACAGCCTCAAACTGAATCTTGTAGGCTGACCACGAAGATGTTCCATCAAACGGCGGTACTTTGAACCCCCGTACCGAAGGAGCAGCAGTCACTGTAGTCGAGGCTCCCTCTCCAACTTTAAGGTTTCCTAAGGCCTTCTTCACGTCAGCAATCTGAGTTTCGGCCTCAGTGATACGGTTCTCGTGTTGAAGAACCTGATCCTTCACTACCTTGAGTTCTTTGCCGAAAGTCTCATGAATGCCTTTTAACAAGAGCATCTGTTCCTCCTGGCGGCGTGCCTGGTCTTCCTTATCCCGTTGCATCTGTTCTTCCAAACGGTGGGCCTGCTCCTCCTGGCGGCGGGCCTGCTCCTCCTTGTCCCGCTGCAGTTGCTCTTCCAAGCGGCGGGCCTGCTCCTCTTGGCGGCGGGCCTGCTCCTCCTGACGGCGGGCCTGCTCCTCCTTGTCCCGCTGCAGTTGCTCTTCCAAGCGGCGGCCCTGCTCCTCCTGGCGGCGGGCCTGCTCCTCCTTGTCCCGCTGCAGCTGCTCTTCTAAGCGGCGGGCCTGCTCCTCCTGGCGGCGGGCCTGCTCCTCCTGGCGGCGGGCCTGCTCTTGGAGCATTGCCATTAGGGCCGTGATATCTGGAGCTGCTGCCGATGTGGACGGCGTGGTTTCCATAGCTGGCTGCTGATCTTCCGATGTAGGCAGTTGTGCACTTCCAAATCGCCTCTGATCAGCCTCTTGCTGGCGCTGACTCCTAGTTTGGATACCTTCCGTGTCTTCCTTTGGTAAAACCGGCATACTTTAATCCCACTTCTGACACCAAATTGTTACGAGCTGAGTATTAAATAAATTAAAGTACTCGATTAATTACCAAAAATAACACAATATTTATTAAGAACACTTTTTACAATAAGAAATCACTAAATCACTCGTTAGTCGCACTAAAGATCTCTTCGATGTTTATCCGCTGTATCGTGAAACAATACTGCCCCTACGGCCAACACGTTCCGCTTTTATATGGCCGTGGAAATTACTCGAAACTACGAAAATATTCGATCGATGTCTCTAGGCTAAATAGATTACTCTAGAGCTGCTTGTAGCACCATCTAGCGTCGAGTAATCGTCATAATGCACACAGTTGCGCGCTTTCCGACACTAGATGGCGTTGTCCTCGACAGTTCTCGATTCTTCTAGTGGACACTAGATTCATCTGGTTATGGCGCAACAATATGTATGCGACTTTATGTCTAACTAGGTGTAGAGAAAGCTTTTATCTTTTAAGCTTTCTCATTCTTTACCGTGGGAGAGCCATGCTTCGGCATGAATGGGTCGGCTCGACCGGAGTGATACCACGGCCTCACAGAAAACCGAGGTGAAGCGTTTGCGCTGTGTTTCACCGAGTGGGTGAGGATACCGGAGGCCCATACCCCAAACCCTCCCCCCATCCCCCCATCCCCTTTCCCATCCCTCAAAGGTCGGCAATGCACTTGTAACGCCTTTGGTGTTGCGGGTGTCCATGGGCGGCGGTAATCGCTTACCATCAGGTGATACGTCTGCTCGTTTGCCCACCATTCAATAAAAAAAAAAAAAAATAATAAGCTTTTGACTTGTAAGTGAAACATAGATTACAGAGTGCGTTTATTGAAATTGTGACGACTTCCACATATAACACAACAATAACCTACTACAGCGCCATCTACCGAAGATACACTGAACTACGAAGTAACGCACTACACGGAGTAACTACAAATCCTGAATCGCGCAATAAATAGTTTTCGTGCCGATCATCATATTACAACATCCCAACATCAACTGTTGGGCAGTGGCCCGCCAGGCATGATCACCTCGCCAGGTCGGAGGATCCTTCCTTTGTGTTGGAGGGACATGATACCTGTTCCCCCACAAAATGTTACTACAATTTTCTCCAAAGTTTAAAATAATTCTTGTCCTAAAATGATACCCGGAATTTATAATAACAGCGTCGAATTTGTATAAAATACCAATATAAATCTTTTAGTAAAATAATCTTATACATCCAAATTTCACATGTTCAAACCCGTGACCAACTCACACATGGGTTATCTCAACCAAACACTACAAGCGCTACCGCCGAGGCGTTCCCACAAATTGGAGAATATTATTCATCAATACGAAATTCGTGCGAAATCTAACCCGTCACGGCGAGTTGAATCAAGAATATTAGAAAAGGGTTGAAACCCTTTCCTCGTCGTAAAACGCGCCTTATTATAATCTTCATTGATTCCGGACGAGGCACTTACATTTTTAGGTCGGATTTCCTCGTGCTCAGCTTTATTTTATATGCCAGCATATTCTTAAAACTTAATTTATTTTATAATCTTGGCATTTTAAGCGTTTTTAGGGTTAAAAAAAAGGTTTTAATGAATACGATGTAACGATAACGTACTAATATTCATACTAATCTGATGCATTATTTTGACAAAGTATCTCTTGCCGTTTGTTTGTTAAGCCATTGCGGCTAAATAGCAGCATCAATTTCAATAAAATTTGGCATGCAGATTCTTTGTGTCTTGCAATAGTGAAAGTAGTGCAAGAAAATGTAGGCGAAGTCAGAGGTAAAAACTATTAAACTATAAATTAGAGTTCAAATTGACAAGAAGATAGACAGAATGCTATGATTGCACAAAGAGTATACTGTAGGTACGCAATAATAATTACATATGGCATACACAAAACATGTATGGTTGTTTGCGAAAGTTAGGAGTGTTAAAGTTAAAACCAGAGAAGTAGGAAATGCAAAATTTAGGAATTTTTATATTACTATAACGAAATTTTATAGTAGTGTAAATAGTAAGTAAAAAGTAGATATATATATAAAATAGTGTGTAGAGAATGAAATACGATTTGTTTATTAATCTATTTCATTGTATGTTATCTAAAATCGGTGTTTGAGGAATAGTTTAGAAAATGATTTTAAAACTATAATAGTAGTTTTACAAAAATTGTTAAGAAAATATAATGTTCATAAAAAGGTACCAACCAGGGCAAAGACTATGAGTTCAAAGAAACGTTTATCATCTTTGCTAAAAGACATATTTCATAAAATACAAAATGATTTATAAGTTCGCATAAATCTCGCCTTATCATTCCACAATCTCTCCAACATTTTCTCTCTAATTTTACCACTTTTCTGTAGCATTTTTACCCTCATAAATATTTTTTTAACTCGACAGACGCAGGCCGCATATACCGTTCAAAACTCATATAATCCCGGTGTTATGAGTCCCTTGGAGGTAACACTTCATGCAATACGCAAGGTAAACCTCACTGGGAGTGTAGCTTAGCTACAAACCCATTAAACCGAAGAGGGATAAAGTTTTTATGTTACCTTAAATTGTACCTTGATTTCTTTTTTTTTATATTTAAATTTGAGTTAAAAATTGCACCATTAAGCCCTCAGACGTGTTCTACTAACCCTGGAATTGACTAATAAATTAACTGGCTGTGCTCGTAGCGTCAATCAATCAATGTGATTATTTCTATGTGTGTTTCAAATTTGAAATGACGAACTTCCATGTAACCGTTTCGTTCCTTCTTTTTCCCTTTATTACATAGACTTAAACTAATGTCAATAACTGAATAAGTATGCCAAGACAGTGTTATGTGTGGAAATAGGTAGAATACTGAGTAGTGATGATTAAATAATTGGTGAACTGCGTAAAAGAAAAATTATATTAGAAATCGAAGACAGTTTCAAACGACGAATGATAAAATATAGTGGATAAAGGATTTAACGGGAAAAGGTATCTCCTAAATCTGTTGTCTAAACTCAAAGAAAAATCCATTTGTATTTGAAAAATGATTAGGAGTCATCAGAGGGGATTTCCTCATAATTTCCATATTTTCAAATTTTTCATGTCCTAATTAAGGTGTACTTAGTTTTTAAGTTAACTTTAAGTACCCAATCTCTGTTTTACTCGTATATTTAAGATTAACATTTCCACCCACAGTCTGAAAAGCAACGACCCAGTAAATTTCTAGCTAAGCCATCGAGGGCTTTTAACAAAGCATTTTCAATCTGCGACCCACTCATCATTACCGGCTGCCGGACGTTCTGTCACGTGATCCAGCGCTGTAGCGCTTTATTGTTCCCTTATTTAAATGGGGCAGGTGTCTTTGATACACGCCTGATTATTTACTAACATGTATCGAAAATGGTATATTTTATTCCAACAACTGTAGCATAAACGAAATTCATTCGTACGTTCGTACTTAAATCGGCATAACTCTACTATCTAAACTTTAAAGTGGTTTAACAACCTTTTCAACCGGGTTTAAATAAAGGCTATATCACAATTAGTTCTTCAAACAACTACCCACATAGTGATCCTTACTGCTACGCCAGACGTTTTGGATTTGATTCTCATCCAGGACAAATAAGATGCTTGGTTCTCTCTCTGGGTGTAATTTACCTATAAGGTGTATGTATTCAGAAATATATAATATTTTTCAACAATCTGGTTACTGTGACATAGGCTTTACGTAGTTGAAGATCAGATGGCCGTATGAGATATGTGAGGATATAATTGTTAATAATATTATCGCCTAATGAAAAACAATCCCTTCATATAATGTAAGGTATAAAACAAACAAAGAAATACTAAATATATAAGCAGTATTTTGAAAACAAAACAGAATTCATTACTGTAACAAAAAGTTAAATTCAAAATGAATATTCAACAACAAATTAGAAGTTAAACGCTACATCAACTTGTGAAGTATAAATTAATCGTGGCTGTGGAACGAGTAGCGGACTGAAGAGTCGAATGACTGACAAACTGAGCCGACATTTTGATGGCGTTGTTTTAACTTCATAATTATGTTGGCAATGTTAAATACTATTGATGAGGCATTTGATAGAAGTGAAAAGTTTCATTTAATAGTACTGTGCGTTGACTGTCTTTTCAATATCAATATGAAATATGAATACATTAATCATAAAAATATATGAACTATGTACATTTTAAGTGACTCCATTATAGATATGTAAGCTCTTTGCACCTGCCTTAAAATATTTCTACAAGTCCCGAAGGTTGACTGAAACAGAATGCCTTGGGCATTATTTCCGTCGATGTACAAACGGGCTTATGATGACTGACGGGAAAATAATTTATCATATAAAATATTTTAAAAATGTTCTCTTTAAATATTTCTCAAGTAGAAACATTTTGTATGAAAAATACACAGTTTCATTAGACTATATAGTAAGTAAGTAGGTAGGTATATGAGTTATTGAAATTAAACGATGATGACGTTGATGAAGATTCAGACGAAGGAGGTGGAGAAGAGTTTTACATTCCTGATCCCGAAAATATCAATATTGGGAAATTCCTTTTCATTAAATTTGAAGAGGATATTTCTGTAGTTTATTATGTAGCTAAAGTTATTTCTAAATGCAGTTTGACTAAATACCAAGAGATAAAAGTAAAAAAAATCCAAAGTCCAAATTTTGTTTTTCCTGATGTATAAGCCCAAGCAAGTATTGATTTTAGAGTTGTTGTTTTACACTTGCCTAAACTAAATTTTACGAAAGGCACAGCTCGAACATCTTCTATGTATACTTTTTCAGTTGATTTAAGTTTACAACGTGTAATAAAAGTAGCAATCGAAACGTTCATAATAATATTATTTAAGTTTACTATTTGTTAACGTATTGAGTTTTTTATGATTGATTTTGGTTAATTTTCTGAGTTTTATTTGTTTGATAGAAGTATAGTCTTGATAATCCTGTTCTGAAAAATCAAGATATACTACTTGTTAATTTGAAAAGCTATTAATTTGAAATTATAAATAGATACTATACAACAATTTTATTTATTTGTACAAATATGTCAGCAATAATGATGTTATGTTTGTTGTACTAGTAAGTAACATACATAAAGAGAACCCGACCCATTTTTGCTAAATCCCCTTAAAAATTAATGTAACCAACATCTAACATTTTAAAACAAAAATTCTACTGCTATGATTCAAAGCAAACAAATAATATTTCACTTGGCTGTAAAATCCTCTGTTGCGGCTGTTTCTCACTGATAACAGAATACCACTAGTGCATTTTTCATTTCAAAAATAGCGTCTGAAAATACTAGTTGCGGAATAACTGTTCTTTTTTAACGGTATGAAATATTACTGAGCGTTACGTCCACTCGTTTGTGACAATGAATAAAAACGGTTTTGTATTATATTATTAAGATGAAAATACACGTGTTTGTTAATTAATGACGATTAAACAGTTTATGTTAACACAAAACGCAAACATACAAATAAAATACAATGGTAAAAATAAAATATCATAATACAATAATGTGAACTTATATTATTATTTTTTCTAGTTAAAATGTTTTATGAAAGCGTCAAGTCAAAAAATATTTTAATTTTAAATGTTTTATCCTTAGAGAATATTAATTATACGTCAAACAGCCGTTGTACTGATATGTATTGTTTAAAAATATTTATTCAAGGTTACTCGTGGTTTGGTAATTATTTTAGCGATACTCTAATCATCACAATCACACACACAGAAGTAATGGATATGTTAATAAACTACTAATATTCACAATGTATATCTACTTGAATTAGTTACCAACAAGGCTTATTAATAGTGGAACTAAGGTACTGTATCTGCCCTCGAACTAAACCAGTAAGCTTAACCCGTAGCAAAGATAAAAAAAATCTGGAAATAATTCAATCACAGAACCAATGTATAAAACAAAGGCTATGTTTACATGTTACCTATACCTCTCATATGTACGCAAACTCAGCAATATTCAATAACACAACCATCGTATATAATGCATCTGTACAACCAGTTCCGAATTCATTGCAAGTTCCGCTTCTGTTGTGGTTTTTGTTTTAATTGCCAATTAAAGTCCTTGTATGGCTGCCAACATTCTATTAAAAAATAATCCACAGTATTGAAGCTCTGTAACCGATATGCCAGTAACGGCAAATGTGGCTTTGGGTCTGTTTGAATCTTTCGATGGTTTTAGTTGATAGTGGTTTATATATAGTTGATAGTGGTTTATATATAGTTGATAGTGGTTTATATAATACTGTAATTATTATTTTGTATTTGTTATAGTATCACAGTTTCATTTGTTTCGATATTTAGTTTTCATGATTTAGTCCACGATATATTTTTATAGTTTCGTTTCACTTGTTTTTCTTTAATCGAATGATAAACAACATGGGAAATAATTACAATCTGTTGATCTACGATGTTACTAAAAGATGAAATCTTTCAAAACCGTTTTGTGCAATCGACCGGAAGTTGAATTCGCTTGGAAGTATTTTACATTTCATATACTTTTTTAATTTTTTTTGATAATTGTTTTTTTTGTAGATCCTAAATGAGACAGGAATAGTAGATATTAGTTCAAACCTCAATTTTAATGGTTTTTTCTTACAAACTTGATATATAGTCTGATTCACATATTTTATTAAATCCTGGGACGATTTATATAAAAACATACGTGAGTACAAAATAAAAATTATAAATACAAAGTACCAAAATCTGTTATACTAATCCCACTATAACAAATTTTGATATAAATAATGGTGTGATTGATTGATGATATAGTCATAATTATATAACTATACCATAATCGAAGCGTTTATTAAAGTAAGTAGTCTTTAATACAAAAGTATCGAGGCGTATATTTCTTCAATGACTTGCAAGTTTTTAATAATGATTGACGAGATATTAACTACCAAATAAACCTTCTACAGCACGCGAACTTATAACCGTAATGACTGGCCGCTTGGTATAATGGTTAGTGATTCTTACTGGTGAGCTCGAAACTAGGGGTTAGGTTCCCACTTAATGTAAAATTCGTACATGATAACTTCTTACACAGTAGTCTAATCTATAACTAGGCAAAACCTACACTACATTTTTTTTAACGTATGGAAACCCCATCCGCCGTCAACCCGCCGGGGTTTGCGGCGGGGCGGTGTGTCGGAATCGAACTGACTAAACCACACGGTGTGCCACTCTGCGCCTGAGAAGGGAGGGGTCCAGGAACTGCTGTTATTACACGGACACACACGACCGGACCCCTCACAGAAACCTACACTACACTATGGTAACCAACAAATTTATGTCTTTATGGGGTTAAATATTGTAAATATTGAATATATTGTAGTTACATTAAACTCATAGATAGAATAAATAATTTCACATAGTTAGTTCTCGTGTGTTATCGACCCAACAACTAACGGCTTAAAAATGAGCGTAAATAACCACTAATCTGTTTTTTATAATAATAATACTCTCAAGGTTCATAAACAATACAGAATGTTATCTAGTAAAGAATGAAGTTAATTTCAAATATTGAGATAGATGATGTCGTTAACTCCAAGACGAGCTTCGAGCGTCCAAAGCGAGCATTCTACGAGAGAGTGGAGCGTCAAAACTGACTTTATATGCAAACGAGAGGAATAATTTCTTTTAAAATATAGTGGAAATACTAGCTGAATAAATATTAAAAAAATACATAATTTGTTTATACTATTTTACGCGTTAATTTGGCTACTGTACGCATCAAAACCTCAAAAAGTTCTATATCATGCACGTATAACCTGCTTCAAAGATAGTTTTAATATATTTGGCGCGTCAGTTTTACTAGCAACACATGCGTGTGGACCGCAGAGGGGTACTCAATCTTTATTAGATACAAAACACATTTTAACCTCGCATCCAAAAAACACACGAACTCACACATACCAATTGAAACAAGACATTCACTATTTCACACACATACATAAACTTGACTGCCTCGGTGGCCCAGTGGTAGTAAATGCGACTGCTGTGCTTGAGGTTTCGGGTTCAAATCCTGGGTCGGGTTTGTGTAATCTACAAATATTTGTTTCGGAGTTTGGGTGTTTTCTATGTATAATATGTATATATTTACAAAAAAAAAAAGTATATATGTATTCATATCAGTTGTCTAGTACCCATAACACAAGCTCTGCTTAGCTTGGGACTAGATGGCGTTGTGTGTTAGATGTCCGAAATATTTATTTATTATTATTATTATTATTATTATTATTATTATACATAAACTGATTCGGTGCCTTAACAGCTTAATACGTAGGCCCATTTGGCCTTATACTTTGGCAGATGAGAACGCCTGCGTATGGCTACTCCGTACTGTCTTACTCTATGCTCATTTCTAATCTATGGAATCCCAACGTACCACAGTAAATTGTCGCAAAGCTAAGCTTGTACTTTATAAATGTAACTTTGAAATGTTTGAATAAAAATACATTTTTAAGTGGGTTTATATGAAAACACCGTTCATTCTAAATGTTACATATTATTATTATTTTAGTATTTACACTGACTTCCTGGATGAAAGGCAAACCTTCCATTAACTGCCTTATAAAGTACTATTTAACTTGAACCAAATAAAGGCCCTCACTTAAGCGAAACGATCGTAAATTCTAACACTTTTTGTGAATTATGATCTTTTCTTAAAGAGTAAGCAAAATTATTTTAATTTAATATTATATTAATTCATGTTTTACTTTGAAATTGTTATTGACTTAGCTCTGCTTAGTTTTGTACTACATGAGTTTTGTGTTAGACGACCGAAAATATACCTTTACTTTATTCTATTGTAGTTTTTAAAAAAGATGGCTAATTTTTTTAACAAGAAATACTTAGCATTTGGTGATGATAGTTTTTAATCAAGTGACGCTTTTAATTCTTGTCTACACAATTTATGAAGAACACACAACGAAAAAAAATCAAGTAAAAAAATAATAAAAATAATTATTGATTCTATAAGTATTTAAGTGACAATGAGATTTTCATGTTTGTTTTATATATTTTTGACATAAATAAATAAAAATTCAGAATTAATCTAGCTAAGTTAAAAAATACCGTTTTGAAAGAAAGTAAAATAAAAGTAATGGAAAGTAGGGCCAATATTAACAGCATAACATCTAGAAAACTAAACAATAATCGTAAGTATTAAGAAGAATAATAACTCAATTTTAACCAACGCTACGAAGAAACGAGAACACTTATATCAAAACCAGACCACGTACCTATAATTCAAGAGTAATGCTCAACCCGTTCTACTAGGTCACCGTCTAAGCCATAATATGTGATGAATTGAAGAGTATTAGCGTTAGGAGCCATCAATCGTGACGTCACTGTGATGAAATATGATGACGTAGCACTCTTGCTAGACGACTGCCAAGTCACGCCCTGTGAGAAAACGCTTTGGCTGTTCAACGACTTAGTTACGACGTATCAGGTACATTGAATGGGTGGAATATTTGCTTTGAATCAGTATTTTTTCGTTTTATATAATTAAATGAATTAATGTGAAATCATTAACAGTAGTAGCCAACCCCAAAAAATCTTGGGAATAATAATGGCTCGGCAGATGATGATGATGAATGCGAAATCATTACGAGTGGTTGAAGAAACAAAAATTAGGAATCGTATCTTATAATATATTGTCTAGATATCTATCACTTTTTAATTTTTAAACCAAACCAATACTAACGTTGTACATTTGAGTTTACAATATGAAGGTCTGAAGTCCAATTATAACTGTACACAGCGTTTAATCCTACTTTATTCATAAACGCGACAGCTATAGATATGATAGACGCGCGCAAAAAATATAAAATGGATTTTGATGAAACTTTATAATAATATAGCTTATACATCAGAATAACACATAGACTAAAATTTATAAAGATACTAGGGTTATTGTCGCACCGCAGCTAGTGTTATAATGCTTTACTAAAATAAAGAGAAGAAGTGGTCACAATGACACAGATTCCAACTAATTTAGATTCAAACACCCGCGTGATAAATATTTCATTATAATATAGATATTTCATCATAATATTGGAAGAAAAAATGATGAATGATAAAATCTTTTCATTTTTGTTCAGTCACGATATTAAACCTACCTACTGTTAATCATCTTGCGAACTGAGAAATGATATCGAGAATTTATTTTGATGTCTGATTTTGGTCTGAAAGATATAAATAAGCACTGTTTATTTATCACCGTTAGGGACTCTCGTAATATTTTGAATTAGGCAACGTCCTCCTTCATAATATAATTACAGTGATATATCTGAAATCATCTATCAATCTATCATCATATTGTAAATGTGAATGTAAGTTTGTTTATTACACTTTCACGCGAAAACTACTTAACCGATCATCATGAAACTTTGTACACTTTTAGTCTTGGAGGTATTAAAACTATAGGTACTATACATAGTACATAACATAACATAATAGCACAAAATTATACTATATATAGGTATATACTATACTTTTTACTAAGTGTAAGCGAAGTCGCGGGCGAAAGCTAGTAATGAATATATTCATAATTGTTACAGTCGGGAAATTAAAGAAAACTATTAAGGTATTTAATAATATCATGCATTGGTTTGAAACTTTTCGCGTCTTATATACACAGAAGATTCAACACACATACCTAAAATAAGTAGTTACATAAATCTCATATCTTTACATCAGCGATTCGCATACCTATACAAAGTTACAACGGGTCTTTGTTCCAAGTATTTATATCCCTCAGCACAAAACTCTGTGTTCCGTCCTCTTTTGTGGTTTTGTTCCGTCCAGATAAGCCTCTTGTGGCCCTCTGAAGGTTTTAGTACAGATTTCATTTCAACAATTCAGACTCATTTCAGCCTGAAATTTTGTCCTTTAATTATATTTACTCGGTTATATGTGAATGGACTGCATTGTAACTAAAGGAATTTTAAGTTTTCAAATTTAATAACTTTATGCGAGTGCATGGAAATTGACCAACGCTAGAGACTCGGGGATACTAGATGTAGAGCTGC
Source organism: Spilarctia lutea (assembly GCA_916048165.1). Lineage (NCBI taxonomy): Eukaryota > Metazoa > Arthropoda > Insecta > Lepidoptera > Erebidae > Spilarctia > Spilarctia lutea. Next base: position 4,345,086 of record OU696480.1, read on the forward strand.
ATCGATACCTAATATCCAAATACTTCTACTGATATTATTGATTTTCGCGACATAACTACGTCCTCTACCATTTAATTGGTAGTGTAATGTTTTATCATATATCACTTGAACAATACGACGACTACATACAAAATTGGTTGTAAAACATTCTTCCTTTGCATTTTCAAGTGAATTACGTTTCTTTTCCTCCCTGCATGAAAAAATCAAAACAGAAAAGACATATATCTATAATATAAAAATGAATCGCTCAATGTGTTGGTAAGCGCATAACTCAACAACGCCTGGACCAATTTGGCCAATTCATTTTTTAAATGTTCGTTAAAGTTCAAGGATGGTTTTTACAGCGAGAAAAATTCGAATAATAACCGGAAAATCCCTAAAAACAGCTCTTTTCTTTTTCCCATACAAACGTTTTCTAACTAAAACGTAAAGTCAATTTGAGCTTTATTGCTATTGTATAAAGTTCATATATTACAAGTTCCTAACGTCAATAAGTCAATTTGCACTTTATTATCGCTATCCAAAGTTCAAATTCAATCATATCTATCAAAACAGTGTGCGTATGTGCTTTGCAGTACATAATCGTTGGATAGTCCATTCATCGAGAAAGGCTATAGGCTATATGTCATTACGCTAATACTAATAGGAGCGGAGCACCAATGAAGAATGTTTCAAAAACGGGGAAAAATTTTCACGCTACGGGCAATAAAAGACGCAAACGAGGTTGCGTGGGTCAGCTAGTTTAAAATAAATTTACAGCGTTACAATTAGACATACTACCTAAGCACATTGAGTAAATAATATAACACGAATGAGGAAATTTAAATAAACTGTTACTAGCTGTTTCATATGTAACAGTAATGTTGACTTTAGAAAGACTAAAGAATAGTTGAATATGAAAATAAATTTAAAACACCTTTAGGACATATTAGGAATAGGAAAATATTAAAGGACAAAATCCACAAAGGTATATCTCTCTCTATTACTCTAAATAAATTTCAAACTTAAATTAATTTTCCGATTAAAACTTATGTCTACCTACAGTGATATAGAGTAGTAGAATATCAAGAGTACAGTAACCTTTCCATTTCAGTGCGATATCAAATAAAAATTATAATTAAAAAGCAAGACAATAGAACAACGAAGATGACATGACACCGATGCTTTAAGTGGAAGGTAATAAGAATGAGCTTAGTACATTTATATCTTTCGGCAAATTCTAAGATATAGTTATTTACCGTTTAACTAGCAGAGTATTATTCCTGCAAGAAAAACTGTTATGTAATGTAGATGCCACAAGATCCAGTGAGATGGTAATACTTCCAGTGTTGACGGCGCTTACAAATCATTATCCACGATTTGCGGAATAAATTCAAAACTTGTTCCTATTTTAAATTCTTTATAACCAGTAACATCTGGAACTTGTTCCTGATTTTCTTCTTGATTCTGGTTTTCTTCTTTCAAATTCCCGTAGGCTTAAGCTAGCACTTTATACAACCTTACGTAAACATTATAAAGATGGATTGGATTAACATACTTGCAGCAGTAGCACCATTTAAATAACACTTAATCCATCCAGAATGTTATGTCTATGCAGAGAATTCTGGATGTGGTCCAAAATCCTGGCAGATAAGCGTGATATAGTGTCTAGTTGGCATACGAACATATCTTGTTTACCTTGGTAAGAATTAGGTTATAAATGTGACATTTAAGATAATTTTGATAAAGCGAACGAACTAAGAAAACTTCAAACTACTTAAGATCTTTGATAAAAGCCAGACATAGTCGTATATCAAACGTGCGTTTTGGCGGTTCTGCTATACGTTCTATTTTATTCTAGTAAAGCTTGCTTGGGACCCATAATACTTAATGTTCGTGATGCTTCCCTGTTTTCAGAAAAGGTGTCTATTTTTTATCTATTATTTGTTTCTATTTGTCTTGACTTACTATATAAAAAAAATAATAATCTTTAATAATATTCCAGTTTTTACATACTTCTGTATCGTTGTTAGCCGCACAAGGCTTAGCCTGTATTGCGGCCAGCTGTTTTGCGATTTACAATCAGACTTTATTTGTAGGGACTTATACTAATAATAATAAAAACAACGTTTGATACGATTAGTTATTAAAGGGTAAAAGGTTATTAAGATTGTAGTTTAAAAAAGTTATAGTGTGTGAATGGTGTATGATGGTATGTGCTGAGTGTGTATGTGGTATGTAAAGTTTGAAGAATCAATTCATTTACACAACTGGTTTCAAAAATTGTTCCAGTTCATGATAACTCAAGCTTATTATAAACTGGGTAACGCTTATCTGTGTTTCACGGGCGGTTTTATGTCTAGTTTCTAGTTTGTTTGCGATTGAATTATAAAGGTACGTTATTATATTGCTAACTTCTCCAGTTCTCTTCCGATTAATTTCATTGCGGGTTCCAAGACTGTTTGATTTTGCTGGTATGTCCCGATTGGCAATAACTCGCAGTTCACTGCTGTTCCTGTTGTACAGGAGTTACAGTGGTTGGTGTGTGAACGTGATCAGTCGCAATAAGACATACTCATATCTATATTTACATAGGTACCAAGAACTATTTAGGTAAATAATATTTAAGCGGATACAATAGGTGCGGATACAATAGGATGGATACAATATTTTTTATCAAAACAATGCGAGCATCAAACCTTAACATCAAAATGGCATTACTATGAAATTACCAGCTAACGAATGTCATTTATATTGAACCTTATATCCAATAAGTCTAGAATGATAGAAAAATGAAACATCGATCATAGAATAATATTTATAAAGATACTCTAGCAAAATATTTTTAATGTGGATATAATTACGCAGTAATAAGCAAAATACAGTATTTTAAATTGTAAATTGATTTGGATTTGATTTACACAATGTAATAGAGACAAGATGGAGATAATCATTGAAAGGACAATACACTCATAATTTTATCTGCGATGGCAGGTTGACAAATTGCAGACAGATTGTTCAGATGCTCAGGACAATGACACCCAACAAATAACTTCAGACGTTGAGTTGAAAGGTATTATTTTGTACGTGTGTTTATTTCAAGCCATCATCATCATAATCATCATATCAGCCGCAAAAAGTCTACTGCTGAACGTAGGCCTCCTCCATTGGCTTCCACATTGACCGGTCGGTAGCGGCCTGCATCCAACGAGTCCCTGCGATCTTAACCAGGTCGTCCCTCCTCCTCGCAGGAGGTCTTCCTACACTGCGTTTACCGTCACGTGGTCTCCATTCAAAAACCTTTCTGCCCCATCAGCCATCTGTTCTCCGGGCTATGTGCCCTGCCCACTGCCATTTCAGCTTGCTGACTCGCTCTGCTAAGTCGGTAACTTTAGTTCGTCTACAGATCTCCTCATTTCTGATTCGATCTCGTAGAGAGACCCCAAGCATAGCCCGTTCCATAGCTGGCTGTGTGACCCCGAGCTTCCTTATGAGGCCCATAGTTAGAGACCACGTCTCAACACCGTAGGTTATTACTGCTAATACGCACTGATTAAAGACCTTCGGCATTAAGAACTGAAGAATCAAGCGATCAAGAATGTGTCAAATAATAATAAATATATTTTGAGTAGACAAGCCAACGGAGACAAAGTACAAGTAGGTCTTTGTCCTCATAGATTATTTTTAGAATTGATAACTCTTTTGGGACCCTGTAAGTAGACTAGGTGTCTAAGATAAACGTAAGTTTTGACTTTAGATGTATAAGACAGTAAAAACGAACTGCGAAAGTGACGAAACCAAACAGATCAACAAAACAGGGCAAAAACACATTTTAACTGTTAGCTTCTCGGCTGGCAAATATCTCTTTATATAATTTCATCAGATCGTGAGTCGTACTGATAAATATTATCAACCATCAAACTTCAGCAAACACCGCCACATCTTGGCCGGATACAGTAAACACCTCACAACCTCACATACATCACGTTACGTAAAAAGCATTTACCTTCCGAAAAACTCTGTTAGAAGCCAGAATTTCCAGACCTCCTCCCTAGAGCGTTGTCAAGTAAATTTATGTGCCTGCGATTAGTTGAATGCTTTTTAAATCGAGGCTGACGGCTAAATAATGGGCATGGGCGCTATCTGTACATATTGTCACTATGTATTTTAAGAGGGGCGTGTTGGTATAAATAAGGTACAATTTATAGGGTAGAAAATATAGGGTAATGAATTTATCAGCATCTTCTCTTAAATCGACGTAATGGTTTGTCTTCTTTTTGTTTCAGATGCATTGTCTTCACTTTACCATTACTTACTAAGGTTAGGATAGATTTATAAGATATATATAGTGTAATTTGTAGCCTTTTTGTGCTCTACTTGCTCGTAAATAAGTAACAAGTTTAATGTATTAACGTAATTATAAAATGAGCTGTGCATTTTTTTTTTGTTGAATAGCCGGCAAACGAACAGATGTATCGCCTGATGGTAGGCGATTACCGCCGCCCATGGACACCCGCAGCACCAGAGGCGTCACAGGTGCGTTGCCGGCCTGCAGAAGGGTTGGGGTATGGGCCTCCGGTATCCTCACTCACTCGGTGAAACACAGCGCAAGAGCTATTTCACACCGGTTTTCTGTGAGGCCGTGGTATTACTCCGGTCGAGTCGGCCCATTCATGCCGAAGCGTGGCTCTCACACGAAGAAGTGCATTGAACAATGCTCAGATATTATATACTCGTATTTGACTAAAAATTACATTACAAAATGTATTCTTAGAAATAAAATCAATAGACGCTGAATTTATAAAATGATAATTTTGTAGATAAATATTACCGATATCATTAAATTCAGAAATATTGTCACACAATGTCATATAAAATCTCCTTTCTAAAACGAGGCCTTTTTTTCCCCATTCGGAAATCCCCTCGGATACCACCTCCTGGTGGCATGTCGGACTCGTACCGACTAAAACCGCACGCCATCTCGGGAACTAGATGCCGGGGAACCAGGTGCACCCTAGAAAGGAACCCTGGAACCCCGACATACGTCGGGCCACCTACGCTTTGTAGAAGGCTGTACTCTAAAAAAAAGAGGCCTATGCCCAGCAGTGGACTATTGAATAGAAATAGTATAATTAAAGAAAATATTACATTACACGTTTTACAACATTTCTTTATACAGAATACAAGTGAAAGGTAAATGTCACAAAAATATTTTTAATTAAAAAAATGGAACTTAGGACGGGTACGGGAGTTTTAATCCCCACCCATTCTCCCCTGCAGTGTAAAAAATGAATGCTAAAGCCGTCACACGATAACGTGACATGAAATTGGTGTCGACATTTTAATGAAAATTTCTTAGAAAATACCAGCTTCTATTAGTCTATTTAAAATGGTAATCTTGAAATATTTTGCATTGAAATTTTATTGCGCCCATTAAAATTGAGGACAAACAAATTTGTAACAGTCAATGAGGTAGATTATATCTTGTTGTAGTAACTATTACAAGAAGATGATTATATTGATGATATAATTGAGAATGTATCTTAATAGTTATATTAGTAACATGCTAGTTTAAGATTTCATAACCATTTTCCTGTGTTTAATCCGTGTTGGACGGGTCTACCAGAGGTATGAGTACGATTCCCACGCATAACAAATCTTTGAGTGATGAGCACGATCTTTTGTGCCGCGTCTGGGTGTAATTAATATATAATATGTATGTATTTAGAAGTATATAAGTATATTTACCAACAGTCTGATTACCACATTACAGGGTTTGACTAACCTGTGTACAGACGTACGTATAAAAATCTGAATTTAAAGATTAATATCTTTTTTTTTCATTTGGAAATACAATACTAGAAACAAAGTCTTTGTGTTGGGGGATTTGATAAACATAACATAATTATACCAGCCATGGGATCAAACAAACATGCTTGCAAAACATTTAGTGACGATATATCAGCATACTTGAATCTTGCTGGACTACATAAACGATTATTTTCTCCTTTATTCCTAACGGAGCAGTTAAAGACTTGATCGTATTTGTTGGCTTAGATCCAATTAGACCAACAACCTCTCTAGAAGCTGAACGACAGCACAGAAATCTAATCAATATATCTATTTTATTAGGACAATTACTATTTGTTTTGTGCCTGAGTTTAATGTAACCATGATTTGTATGTATTTAGGAATATTAAGTTTGCAGCTAATAATGCTCTAGTTCAAACGTACTGTGACAAAGAAATACAGTTTATTTTTTTCTTAATATAGAGCCTGAATCCAGAATTTAAATCTGAAAAGTGAAATCCAGGTAAACCAGTTAAACTAGCAGCTTAACCCAAAAAACCTTGGGCATAACTGACTGCCTCGATGGCGCAGTGGTAGCGAATGCTGTGCTTGAGGTCTCGGGTTCAAACCCTGGGTCGGACCAAATGTTTGTGTAATCTACAAATATTTGTTTCGGAGTTTGGGTGTTTTCTATGTATAATATGGATGTATTTACAAACAAAAAGTATATAAGTATTAATATCAGTTGTCTAGTACCCATAACACAAGCTCTGCTTATCTTGGGACTAGATGGCGTTGTGTGTAAGATGTCCGGAATATTTATTTATTTATTATAAAGGCTAGGAAGATGATGAGCCTTTAAAGTGACTACTCAGTTTAATGGTAAGCATGAGTGAAAATACAACAGGGTGACTATGGCAGCCTAGTGAGATGCCGTTAGTTACTCTTTTCACCACATTTTCCCTTAACCTTGATTACACACGGACAAAAATAAGCCTATTGCAATTCGGGTCACCTGCAGAGTAGGGTTCTGTAGCCGCTTGTTAACAAATTATACAATCTTGTAAGGAATTTTATATTTTGTAATGTACCAAAATATAAAATTCCTTCCAAGATCTATAGTGTTTCAAAATATTATATACGTAAATATTTTTAACAATTTTTTTTTTATTTTAAAAATATAGGTACCTCATATTCTACGAGGTTTTGAATACATAAAATGCTCTGAATAAAGTTATTCAACCCCTATTATAAAACCCTGTAAAGCGCGTTTAGTTGTTTTTCCAGGAAATGTAAGTCAAGGGACGCGTTTTGAAACATTTACACGGAATTTTGAAATGAAGAAATTCCATATGATAGAATGACGCCGGAGTATTTTATTCATTTATAGTGCTCAGTTTAATGAAAAATGTTCCTGTGAAGTATTTTTAACATTAGTGTAAGTATTTGTGTTGTTCTTCTTTATTTTAATAATGTGATGTTGATTTTTGTAAATTTCTTGTAAATCGTCATAATATGCCGCAGTATATTAAATGCTAATAGTGTGTATACACGCAAGTTCTATTATATTTTATGTAAATGTTTTAACATAAATTTAAATAACTTCCATGTGAACAAGTTTTTTGAAGTCAAGAAATACAATTTACATATAGGTATATAAGACTGCCTCGGTGGCGTAGTGGTAGCGTATGCAACTGCTAAGCTTGAGGTCTTGGGTTCGATTCCCGGGTCGGACCAAATGTTTGTATGATCTGCAAATATTTGCTTTGGAGTTTGGGTGTTTTCTATGTATAATATGTATGTATTTACAAACAAAAAAGTATATATGTATTATATCAGTTGTCTAGTAGTACCCATAACACAAGCTCTGCTTAGCTTGGGACTAGATGGCGTTGTGTGTTAGATGTCCGGAATATTTATTTATTATAATATTTTTTTTTTTGCCTTTATTATCCCCAAGATGATTTTTAGGGACGGATACAAGTTTAAGCGGTTTAATTTGAATTTTTTTTTCATGGAGCGTTTGACATCAGACTTCCGCGGCACTAAGAATGAACTGATTTCAAAGGTTGAACGTGAAATATCGCAAATCTTTCATACTACAGACTGCTATTAAAAATTTATTGTAAGAAAAACTCAACAACAACCGATCCTGTTGTCTTGTCAAATCTGTTGTACGGTTTTGTTTAAAAATGATGTACAGATTTGCTTAATTTAAGCAAGTACGACATTTGTTTTAATTGTGTAAACTATCCTTTATTGTCAGTATATTTTTACGTCATATAATTAGCTCTAGATGGTTGTCGCCGTTCGCATATTATTAAGGATACGGTGTGTCACAACTTAAATTAATTTCCGTTCCGTCCGTCTATCCGTTAGCCGATTAAGACATTAAATCACGCAAGATAACACCGATTTGCACAGAGAAGGAAAACTTGACTCAAAATCTGTATCGACCGTCTGGCCAGCGCGGTATAATAGACCAAAACCTCCAATCTATGGAGAGAACCATGTGCAGTAGTGGACTATGAATGGTTATTGATGTGATATGACTTAAGATAAAACATAAGCGTAATTTAATGAAATTATAAATAAAATCATATCAAACAAACAGATTGAAACTCCCTTTTTTTTTATTTTTTTTATTTTTATTTTTTAAAAAAGACAACTCCCACATTAGGAACAAACATCCTGTGTCGTGGGGGACTTTACAAACATACATGAAACGGACACAAAGAACATCCAGACTCGGGACAACAATTCGTGGATCACACAAAGTGTTATACCGCCTGGGATTTGAACCCAAGACACTTGGCGTAGTAACAAGTGGCATGGCGACCGCTGAAACCACTCGGCCAACCGTGCAGTCAATTTACAATATATTTGAGTTTAATGTTACATTTTGTTGCTATCCGTACAAGCCATGGCGAAGAAATATCAATGGACTTTTAGACGTGTCATGTTCCAACCCCTAAACAAATATGCTCAGGGACTATACACGACAGATCTAAAAGTTTGTTTATTTTACACCGTCCTCGGTCTGGAATTTTCTTGTAATAAAACGATGCGAAAGTTATGAAAGCGAATATCTTTCATCCTAAACTAAGAATTTTTATGACTAATCCACAGAATGAGTACTAGTAGTAGTGATAAAATTGTGGTAATTTTATAGCTAAGCGTGACTTCGCCACCCAATCTTATTCAGAGCACAATAGTACCAGAGCCTTAATTTCATTAATTGATTGATTACACGCTTGCTTGATTGCACGTTTGGCTTAGAGGTTTGAGCGGTCGCCACGCCGCTTACAACTGTACCAAGTGTTGTGGGCTCAAATCCTACATCGAACAACATTTTGTGTGATCCACATAGAGGAGTAGTTGAAAGGCCAACATTGCACACACGTGTAATTAGAAATATATCTGATAATACTTGTTTATTATCAGATGTATTTCAGGGTAGTAGAGCCACACTCCACCACGATACCATGACGGCCAGATTTCGTCATAAAAAACTTATTTCTATAGTGATCGGATAGTTTTGTATGACAAGACTACATGATTACTTACAGTTATTTAGAATGACCGTAATTATCTAGGTTAATCCGAAAGTTGATAACCACAGAATGAATAGAATCTCTTCTTTCATGAAACTATTTTGAATTGACGGCTAATTCCAACACAACCCTCCTTTGATAATATCACTTGCCACCTGTGTGTAGTTTTTTTTATTTGTGTTTTATTTCGTGTTTTAAAAAGACAACTCCCGCATTAGGAATATACATACTGTGTCGCGGGGGACTTTACAAATATACATGTAACGGACACAAAGAACACCCAGACTCAGGATAACATTTTGTGGATCACACAAAGTGATGTCCCACGTGGGATTTGAACCCACGGCACTTGGCGCAGTAGCAAGCGGTGTAGTTACCACTTAAACCACTAGGCCAAACGTGCAGTCAAAAGTTAAGCAGTTTATATATTTAAAGATTACTGTCACTCTTGCATTGATTGTTTGCAACAATGGACGTCGTGCGAAAAGCTTTTCGTGCTGTGATTTTCTATGATTATAAACGAGGGTTAAACTTCAAGGAAACTCAAGAAAATTTACAAGCTGCTTTTAGGAAGTCCACTACTGCGTTATCAATAATTACTTGTTGGTTTCGTGAATTTAAACGTAGTCGAGAGAGCTTAAACGATGAACCCCAGACATCGGTGGTTATTTCTAGACACGTTTTTTAAATGTTTTGAAAGCTGGTTTACCCGAATGTATAAGTGCATTGGGATCCTATAGAGATATTTTAAAAAGCTGTATATAAACTTTTTTTTAAATTCTAATTATTTTTCATTTCACTGACTATTTTTGGAACAGCCCGTATTTCTTAATTGTTTTGTACGTATTACAATGTATTAAACGATTTTTATACAACTAACTAGCTGACGCGGCAAATTTCGTACCGCCATATTTATTTTCGAGAATATTTTCAAAATTACCGAAAAACTTCTTTTAGTATTTAAGCCCACCTCAACACTGGGAAGTGGTCAGGGTATAGTGTATAGGACTAAGCGGACCAAAAACATATAACACATCTGATTTTCTGTTTTAATGTTCTCTTTTTTTAATTTCTCACAAAAAAACAAACACATCAAAGAAAGAATTATTGAATTTAGTGCAGTCGATCGAAAGTTATGCGCGTACATACATTTTTGTGATTCATTTTTATTTATCCTAATTAAACCATTTAAATACCAAAAATACCTAAAAACAGTGTTACGAAAAACGACCATTCTAACTTCTGTCTACTAAATAAAGTTATTTAGGTAACGTAATAGGTGTATGATCAATGTTACCATTTCTCTAATAGTTAAGCCACCTACAAATTACTGTTATTAGGAAAACTCCTTTGTAGTCGATAAAAGAGTGTCGATGCCTGCTTTCCGGATAAAAGTTTTATCATTATGACTGTAATTTGGGTGGTTTGAACGTATTATTTTTGTAATAAGTACTTAATATAAAATAAAAAAGTGACGGCGTATAGTTGGACTTTTACGTATAATTATAAAGTTAGTTAAAATGGAAAGTTATAACAACTACCGCGAATAACACCGCGGAGCGAAAGCTAATCCAAAATAAAAGTATCATCATCGGCAGTATCATTAGCTATCTGTCAGTGAAAGTCCTATCAAAATTGGTTAAGCTGTTCCAGAGATTAGCCGGATCAAACAGACATACAGGTTTAAAAAAATAAAATAAATGCAAGTACCGTCTATATTTTCATTTTATGCATGTAGTGAACAGCTGTTAATTTGAAATGACAAACAGATACAATTTTATTTATTTGTATAGATAGATTTTTACCAAAACCCCTAGTAATATAGTACAGTTAAGTGTTTGCTTAGTATGCACGATGTAAGATAAGACGAGAAAATAATAGTCTAAAATATCAGTTACATTCGTCGATAGATTTACCGAATATATAGAACGATGGTACTGATTTGTGGGCGTGTTTGATTGGAGCTTTACTTAACGAACCAATCTATATTGTTGTTAGGCACAGCTAGTTCGATATATATACTATAATATTAAACCATCAAATATATCCTAAAATTAATCTGATTATGATATTGGTAATATAGGTAAGGAGATATTAATTTTGTAAATTCGGTTCTAATAATTTATATTTCTGATATTGTCAATTTCTTTTTATATTAATATGTATTTGATAAAGTTTTCGAATGTTTCGAACACTAATTGGATTGATTTAACACGTTTGGAATTTTGTGAACGAGCGAACGTATGGAGAGGAACGGGTGTCATGTCCCATCAACATTAAAGGATCCTCCGACCTTGCGGGCCACGCCTCAATGGTTGATGTTTGCAAGTTATATTAATGTTAATCGGCGCGAGAATTTCTATATCGCGAAACAAAACAAGTAGCTACTCCGTAGGTTGGTGTCTTCAGTAGACAGCGTTATAGAATGTTTCTGCTGAGCCGCATGTGAAAGTCACCACAACGAAAAATTCGTTCGTCACTTTGGTCAAGAAGTTTTTTTACCGTTTTAAGTTTTATTTAATAATACAAATACGTTTTCATGCATCAACAATGAATACTATTAGAATAATTGATCACACGACTGCCTCGATAGCGCAGTGATAGAGACTGCTGTGCTTGAGCTCTCAGGTTCGATTCCCGGGTGGATTCATGTGTTTGTATGATCTACAAACATTAGTTTCGGAGTTTATATGTTCTCTAGGTGTAATATATATTTATTTACAAATAAGTAAATATGTCTTTGTATCAGTTGTCTAGTACTTATAATTTAAGCTCTGTTTAGTTTGGGACTAGAAGACGTTGTGTGTTAGATGTCCGAAATATTATTATTATATCAATAAAAAACTCAGAAACACATTGAACACTGTTGTCGGTTGACCGTTTTTAATTTCACGTACAGTAAAAAGTACCTTTAAAGGTATACTTTGTTACTTGAATTTATATTTATGTGGTACTAAAACAGCTACTCAAAGTAACAGCACATAATCAACATACATCAGGGTGCGGTTAGGAACGATTTTATACCAGAGGATGACGTCACGGCAATATATTACCTCCACTCCAACGAAAATACTTTAAATTTAACTTTCATGTCTTTATGGAAAGTTTAACAAACATTTTCGATTTTTTTGGAATACAAACCGTTTTTAGTTAGAACTAATTTATATTCTTACGCTTTGGTTAAATAAGGAAATACATTTACAGGTATAGATCATTTCTTGTGTACTATCGACAAACTTGAAACGTGACCCACTTTGCCCATGAATCGGTTGAAACAACAAAGATTTAACTCCTACGATGTTTTAAACATTAAGTAAGCTACGTCTAAACATATCAGAAATCTATACAACTTTACCTGCATTATCTGACAACTGATTTTGGATTATGCTCATACTTGCCATAATGCACAATAGTCACTTTGGAATCAATACATAAAAAATCCTTAAAAGTAAGGTGTGAATGTTCTTACACAATTAGAGACATAAAACTTGACCTCTTAAGAACGTATTATTATCATCGCATCAATTTTGTCCGTATTTTGTCCAAGTTAATGATTCAGTATTACATTACACAAGTCAACAAACTGAATTTTGAACTAATTAATTAAAAACAAAAGCGTCAAAACAACATAACCTGCGGTTAATCGCGTGCGAACGCAACTTAAACCAACATGCGAACTCATTCCGAACACGTCAACGAATGCCAACATAAATTGTAATACTTTATTGAAATAATTAAAAAATTCTATGACCCACAGAGATGTAGCGATAATGACAGGTCGATTTAGGGTCATTTCAAACTACGACGAGCAGAACAGGGGTTAGTTTTGAATTGAAAGAAATTAAATTTCTAGCTAGCTAGTCTAGCGGTTAGCGTATGCAACTGCCAAATCAAGAGGTATCGAGTTTAATTTTCGTAACCAAAAGAGTTAAGTTTTTTATGATTATAGAGATGTTTAAAAAAGGCCTAAAAAGTTAGGAAATTAGGGGTCTTCAATGCTGTACTTCGGAGAGCACATGAATACGTCGGTCCTGCATCAGATCTGCATCCAGATCAGACACCGGTCGTGTCTAGTAACCGTCTCATCATATTATGAGATCGAGGGAATAGAGAGTACGTCTGTGTCTGCGTATATACTTGTGGACGATAATATCTCCTCCGTATTTGGCTGGTCTACGTTGAGACTGACCGATCGTGGCTTTTGATTTTTTGATTGATTTTGCTAACATGAATTTTGTATTATGTTTGTAATTGTTTACCTTTATTTTTATGATAAGTACGGTCTTTAGATTGACATTGTAAATTACCAGTAAAAGTTTTACGTTCTCATATAAGCGAATAATGTATTCTTTTAAGAAATAAACGTTCTTAAAACGTAACTATAATATCTTTTCCGTACTTGGCTGGTCTACATTGAGGCTAATCGACCATGGCTAAAGTCGGCTAAGAGTACACCATCACTAGATTACTTTTCATTTTCAATTGGATACAAATAAATTAAACTTATTTTTTTATTTATTGAATAGGTGGCAAACGAGCAGACGTATCACCTGATGGTAAGCGATTACCGCCGCCCATGGACACCCGCAACACCAAAGGCGTCACAAGTTTGTTGCCGATCTTTGGGGGATGGGAAAGGGGATGGGGGAGGGGTTGGGGTATGGGCCTCCGGTATCCTCACACACTCATGGGCGACGGTAATCGCTTACCATCAGGTGATACGTCTGCTCGTTTGCCCACTATTCAATAAAAAAAAAAAAAAAAAAGTTTTCAAATGTTAATAAGGTATGGACTTCCGGTATCCTCACTCACTCGGTAAAACTGTACGCTCTTTCACACGGTTTTCTGTGAGGCCATGGTATCAATCCGGTCGAACCGGTCCATTCATGTCTTTCAATTTTTTAAATTTTTTAATTTAATAGGTATAGATTTCTATGAGTGTGTCCAAAATTTGATGGTAGTTAATACTACTAACTACATATTATGAGGTCTGTGGCTACGTCTGTATAAAATGCTATGTTTTATTTTAGTCTCGTGTTTAATAACAGTCAATGCGGACAAACAATGTAGTCTGAACTATACTTATAGAGTAGAAGCACCATTAAGAAGCGACCTTCCGTCCATTTTGATTACAATCATAATAAATCACAAGAAACTTCTCTTTCACACGCAATCACTACTATGAATCCAATATAATTATGTTTGTGTGTTACAACAGTTTGGTCATACGGTGGATCGTGACTAAATAACATGTTAACTTACGTACTTATCAACAATTAATTTCAGTTAAAGAGCGTTTTAACTTTGTTCATTAGATTGATTCAATCTTAAAAAGTGAAACACATTACAAATGTAATCTTCATTACAATTTAATGTTTTGTTCCTAAGTTTTTTATTGTATTTCACATCTACAGTTTTTTATAGTCCATTACTGGCATAAGTCTCATTTGCGTTTACAAAAAAATACTTACAACACAAACAACAATCCTTCACTAGGAACGACATAGTCATAAATGTGACTAAGTTATGTAAATAAATTTATACTAATAATACTCGTTAAGATGAAGAGTTTGTTTGTTTATTTGAACGCGCTAATCTCAGGAACCGTTGGTCCGATTTAAAAAATTCTTTCAGTGTTGGATAGTCCATTTATCCAGGAAGGCTATAGGCTATATACCATCACGCTACTACTAATAGGAGCGGAGCACCAATTAAGAATGTTTCAAAAACGGGGGAAAATTTTCACGCTACAGGCAATATAAGACGCAAACTAGGTTGCGTGTGTCAGCTAGTATTTAAGTAAAATCTTATTCTTATTTCGATTTAAAAATTTTACGTTTAAATAGTGCATGAATAAAAACAGCATCCATACTTCATATTATAAATTCAAGTATACTCTGTCTGTCTGTTACAATTTAACGGTTGTTTGTCGAATCTTGGGTTCTTGAAGAAGACCATAGGCTAATATTCACCGCAGAAACTAAAATTAAAGCAGTCAGAGCAGCGAGCAAATGCTAGTGTCATATAAAGCCTTAAGTATTTTCTTAAAAAAAAGTATAATAAAATTATACTTTAAAAAATAAATCAAGATTAATAAGACTGTTTCACTTACTATCGTAATTATGTTGAATAAAAACCTTAAAACCTGAATATAATCCTTTGTTAGAGTAAAATAAAGCTTTAGACAAGGTGCAGAAAGATGATTTTAGAATACTCGAATATTTGTTAACATATGAAGGCGGCAAGTCGGTCGTTCGTCCATTATAACGTGACAACAGCATTCGATAATTGATTGTGTTTAAACAAGTATCGTTATGTATACATAGGTACTTACATGGTATAATTACATTGTAAGTAATTTAATTATAGTTACAAGGCTTGAACGTTTTGTTTTTCTTTATGTTATTTATATTATGAGAGTTTATTGTTTAACCTATAGTGGTTAATGACCCTGTTTGCTTAGCTTAGTGGTCATGGTTTGGGCTCCCATACAAGACAAATAACTATGCGATGAGCACGATTATGCGTTGTATCGGTGTATATTTTAAAATACATAAGTATTTTAATCAATAATCTGATTACAAACAGGTTTTACATAATTTATAATCGATTTCTCAATGTTTTATTATTGCCAAATGAGAAAAAAACTATCTTTCAATATACATCTTTCGTTATATTAAGAGGATTTTTTTCTTATACGTTAGTTTCTTTTTTTTTTTTTTATTAGAAGCAGGCACCCGCTATCGCAGGGTGTTACTGCCTATGCGCTTTTCCCCTTACGTGATAAGGGACCTTTTTTAACTTTGTTTTTTATTTTATAGTGCAAATGTGTGTTGTGTGATGTCGATATAATTTGATATATATGTATATATAATATATTAAAGATGTTCAGATATATATGTTCGGCACATTACGATTGTCGAACACATACATTTACCCATCTATTACATCCATCTATTTGTGTTCCATTTGTTACAACATATTATTTTGTGTCCATTCTTATACGTTAGTTAGTTGGTTTGTAGCACCGTATACCTTTCTATGAATCAATGAATGTTACTCAAAATGACTGGATTGGACAAGAAATTTGCTGGACAAAATCAACATAAGCAAAGTCAGAAAGGCATTTCTTTTCACGGGAAAATGAGAATAATAATAAGCAAAGACTTAAATATTTTAGGTCATGTAATAATATAAGTAGACGTATTACGACTTGCTATACATATGTAAGACATAAAAGCATTTTATACTATCCGCAGGGAGCCTCTATAAAACCCAAAGGGTCATGAAATAGACATATTCCGACCGGAGCTGTCTGCCTTTTAACTTTTAGTGGGTGATAAAATTATCAGTGAGGTTCAAATCGGATGTCGGTCATGTATTAAATTTAATCTTGTAGTAAAATGCCATGGATAGTCTAGAAGGATCTGTTGATGACTTGAACATAAAACTAAACTACAAGTGTATTTACCGATATTGCATTTACCTTATAACAATGAAATAAAACAAAATATTACAGCGCTCTGTTTAGTCTATAAAACTATGAATTGTAAATGCTATGGTCAAAGTCTCAGTTGAATGAATAAATTAGTTTTACAAATACGACTTATACCCAGTTTATAATTGAATTAACAACACTAGTATTTTACGTATTAAATTGCCAAAATTAAAATAAAAGGATAAACATAGTATAATTAATTATAATAATAATTTAAGAACCTTCCTATTGAAGTTAACATATGAGCTGACCAATGGTAATAAAATTTTGTCTACGTCTTTCAAAAGTAATGATTGTTAATGCTCGTAGAATGGTAACCAACCGCCTAGAGACTTTCTCAATATGAAGGCTATGATGCAATAAGAAGGTTCAAATCCCACATGGAACAACACTTTGTGTGATCCAAAAACTGTTGTTCTGAGTGAAGGTATTCTTTATGTTCGTTTGGTGTATGTTTGTAAAGTGGGGGACACAAAATGTATATTCTAAATATACACCTTGTGTTTCTTCAGAGTTCTCTTTAAAATATATATATATGTATATAATATATTTATATGTATACATTATATTTATAAGGGTCAAAACATTCCTTTCAACCTTTAAATACATAAACACCATTAGTTAATAACTCCCTAATTGTGTGGACTCACGCTATTCCTATTGGCACACTATCATGTTTGACACAATCATAGCATGTAACCAGGACCTTCATACAACATGTCAATCACAGCCTTATTGATTGATACGGACTTTGTTTCAGCGTCGAGTTTCCGAGTGACGATCGATGCTTAAATATTTATCATGGGAAGTTGGAAGCATTTGGGTATTATACTCACGAAAATAAAATCTATTATTTTATTTGTACCTCTGAAGAGGTAATAAATTAATATTTTCGGATATTTAACACACAACTCCATCTAGTCCCAAACTAAGCAGAGCTATGGGTACTAGACGTCTGATAATAATACTTTTTTTTTTGTAAATACATACATGTTATACACACTAAACACAAATATTTTCAGATCAACGGTTCGGAAATCGAACTTGAGACCTGAAGCAGAGCAGTCGCATATGCTACCACTACGCCACCGAGACTATCACAAATATGTGTTTAAGTCGTCTAGTGGACTGACACGACTCTAATGATAACATGGCCTCATAGAAAACGTGTCAAGCAATTCTTGAGCTATTTTTCACTGAATCCCTCTCCTCTGATGCAGTTTTCTCAAAATGTCCTTAACAGACTGATATGGCAACGGCATTTACAAATTATGTCATAGACAACATACAGTTGACAAAAGAAATGGTCTCATTTTTTATTTCCTGACTTTCTTATTACATCTATATAAATAAAAATGAATCGCCAAATCTATTGAACAAAACTTAAGAACTGCTAAACCAATTCGATTATTTTTTAAGGCACAGGGAAGTTTCTTACGTAGAGAAGAAACTTTTTTTCTTTCTTTTTCTATTGGACTGTAACAGACTAATAACTTTTGACAGAATCGTGTCTGTCGGGGCAGCTAGTTTAGTAATATTTATTTTAATTACTTTCAACTAAGTTCATTGTTGTCCATCAGAGATAAATAGTTTAGTGAACGTCAATATAGGAAACGAAGTCACCGTTACAACCGTTTATACTATGGGAGAAAGTAGGAATGTGTTCATTTTTTTACCAATTAATTAGCAATTGGATACGTAGTTCTCTCAATCCATTCAGAAGCACATCTTTTGATCCTCAATCGAGATGTATTTCACTGCAAAAGATTATGTAATAACCGAAAATTTCCTCAAACACATCGATTTACAAAATGTAGGAGATTTCAGTAAACTTGTGAATAGAATATTTATAATTGGTAATCAAAAATGCTATCGAATATAATATTTGGATAGCTCAACAATTAGTAGAATAAGTTTTAGACTTTAGCATATCTAAATCAATACAACTTTCAAGAGAAAAACGCACTCCTATTTTGAAATTCGATTACCGCCTACTGGATCCTTTATGTTCATAAGTTGCAATGTTTATTAAACATCTGCATCTGTATAGTTGAATTTTACTATGAAGTTTGAACTTAAGAACCTCATTAAAAAGTAAGTACAGAGAACGAAAAAATCCCTTGTATAATCAAGTTATTAAGCGAAGCCACTGAGGAAAGTATTAAGGCAAAAATAATTTTAATTTATTGATACTCCAGATGGCGTGGCTTCGTAGCACTTAGCTACGCACAGGCGACTACGAACTTCGTAAACGTTGCGTGGTTAATAATTTTAGGACTAGGTCGTCTTATTCCTGTTTGACTGTAAATAGATCAATTATATTATCTAATGCTGAAGATTCAAAAGTCTACGGTACAGGCTACGATAGTCACAAATTAAAACGAAAATATCTATAGAATCATATTATGTATTATATTTAAGAAAATACGTGATGTCAAACACCTCCATGGCAAGACAACTCATTGCAAATTATGGGAGTATCAATTGAAGTGTGGTCATGTATTACATTGCCTATTACTTAAGTTATAAGGAAGTCTGATGATAGTCTTTCCACATAAAGAATCGTGTTGAGTAAAGGCTAAAAGGGTATGAGTTGGCTATTAAGTTAGCAATAGTAATTTTATTATATCGAACCATTTTATTAAAAAACTTTAAGTACACAATGCTTCCAATTTAACTATAACCGGTGTATAAATTACTGGTCACAAAACCATACTCAAATCACTCGCAAAGAACTTTTATTTTTGATGGTTGCAAGCAACTTACGTAGGAAATTATAGTGCTAATACAAGTTTTACTAAAATGTGTGTGAGATCTAAAAATTAAGGATATTTTTTGTGTAAACCTGTTAAAAGTTGAGTTAAACAAAATCATTTCTTATTCTTTTTTGTTTTGTAGCAAAGCTATGATATATATGGTGTAAGAATATAAACAAAATTATTTGGTTCAACAACAAAATTATTATACACTAAAATATTCTCAGAATACCTTTATATTTACTAACATAACCTAAAATTTTGAGAATTCAGATTTCTTATATAATAGTTCATAATCCTAATTCATTAAAACCAATTAACTAGTACCTTTACCTTATATCTTTAAACGAGCAATTTTTGTATGTTATATATACATAGTATTATATATTCTGAATCTAGGAAACTGCTCGAACTATTTTCATGGAATTTAACATACAGGGCTTTCGATTTCTATAAATCAATCTAGCTAGGATTTATGTTTTAATAATTTTAACCGAGGGATGCTTGGTCTTCCAGGTACTCATTTTTATGCAGTAAAAAGCAAAGTCATAATACGCTCTTCTCTATGTATCCACTAATTGCTGTTTCTACATATATACATATTATAAATGTACATATACATATTCGATGTTCATGCAGATTTTACCACCCATTAGAAACCTTTTAAGAACAGTGTGTTGTATTTAAAAAAAATACGTTAAGAAAAATACAAATATTCTGATTCCAGGTTGCCGAAAAATATATTGCAATAGCTTAGGAGAAGGCCGCGTAGCATTAGGAGGGTGCCTATTATCTATAATAGTAGTAGTTGTATACAGTAATGATAGTCGATAATTACAGGACTAGTTAAACGTAAAAGGCCACGTAATAAACCTTGTAATTAGTGTTCAATTATTTTACTTGGTACTGTTTAATTGATGGAGTAAATAAACACCAGATAATAATTTAATACGAGTATTAATTAATTTTTTGGTCATATAAACTTCAAACTGTTAACTAAAATCTACCTTTTCTTGGCAATCAAAGGTATTTATTTACCAAAACTACCTCTTTTCGCAACAATTTAAGAAAGGCCAAACTCATTTCGTATTGTCGAGTTGCTATTGTTTTGCCTGTCACTCTAAATGCCAAAACAAGATTGAGTTATGCCTCCTGAGGTACTTTTATATAAGAAAATACACAGACTTTGCAATGATAGCAGAAACATTTAGAATGAATTCGTCAGGAACATACAGCTTAATAAAGCTGTTTGGACAATCGCCAACGAGCAAAGGGGCTCGAGCATATTGCTTTCATAATTGTAGGAAAGTGAAAATGTAACTTCGACTAAAATTATATTTTGAATTCTAAGATGGTAGTATGGGTTTTATTTGTTGACTTAAGATATTTTGCACTAATTAATTAATCTACACATAGCATATTATTATACCACGTTACCAGTATTGTTTTATAGAAAAAAGGAGTCCAAATAACCAGACAAGTCAAATTATGGTAAGTGGGCTGCCACCGTCCGTGGATATCCACAGCTCAAGAATCCTAGAAATAGGGACAGAAATTGGATCCTGATAACCTGCGTCACTTGGTTAAAAATATAAAATAAAATCTTTTCACAGTAGTTTTCTGTGAAAACGCAGTGTCATTCAAACTGGCCGTTTTGTATTGAAGCATACTAGTAGTATTGATAAGACTTTCGCAAAATTCAATATAGATTTTGAGCTGAAAAGGTGGTTTAAAGAACTAAGTTAAGACATAATATGCTGCTTAATTAGCTGCCTCAATGTCATCATCATCGTCTTAACGTTGTTCCCGGTTGCTAACGCTTTGGCGCCCGGGGTCGGCTTTTCTACTTTTTAGGGTTCCGTATCTCAAAAAGAAACAACGAATCCCTTATGGGTTCACTTTGTTGTTCGTCTGTCTATCTGTCAAGACTCTTTCTCTCAGGAACGCGTGAACGTATCAAGCTGAAATTTATATCAAATACTCAGCTCTAATGACACGTGCAGCTGTGAAAAGTCAAACTTCTAAGCCAACGCAATCAAAAGATACAACCGTTTACGCTCAAAATTTTTGACACTCGCAAGAGAATCAAAACCTACAGTATTTCCCGTGGATTTAGAATCTTGAAATTTGGTACGAAGCAACGTCTTATAGCGCAGATTAAGGGAAAATTGCGAAAAGCAAATTTTTTTAGTTACATCATAGCATATACCTACAGGTTTGTACGGAACCCTCGGTGCGCGAGTCTGACTCGTATATGGCCGGTTTTTTTCTCCACTATGCCCGGTCTTCAGCAATTAGCTGCCTTGATGTAATTTCATATCATTGGTGAACACATCGAAATCCCAAAAAATCCTAGCATAATGCACCGTGACTCTATAGATAAAATGACCTCTACTTTTTAAACTATTATTTAAAATATGTTGCCAGAAAACTGGCTTTAATAAAAGTCCACAAAACCGTGGCCTTAAATTTATCTATTTTATAACATATTTATGTAAAATATTTCACAATATTCAATACAATAGAAAATGGTTGTGTGGTACGGTCTGCAAGTACATGAATTATTTATGGACTATTCTAATGCGATTGAAAGGCGAAGCTATGGACTTATTATGTTATTTACAGGAACATCTATGTACATTCCAATATTATTGAACGCAAAAATATATTTTTTCTAGACTGTTTTAGCTATCTCCTAATCTACCTACCTAATATGCATTGTTAACGAATATTTAGAGAACATAATGGAATATTTTTCTTG
The DNA here is from genome assembly GCA_916048165.1 of Spilarctia lutea. Classification (NCBI taxonomy): domain Eukaryota; kingdom Metazoa; phylum Arthropoda; class Insecta; order Lepidoptera; family Erebidae; genus Spilarctia; species Spilarctia lutea. The sequence goes on from OU696480.1 coordinate 4,367,424, forward strand.
TGATTAAGTTGATAAATAAATAACAAAACCTGTCCAGTTGTAAATACGAAAACAGGTGACAAATATAATATAATTGAGCTAGATATGTTGAAGTATCAATTGAAAGACAACAACATAAGATTGTCGTTTAATCTATCCGATTTCTATGTTTTCTGACTAATTAATGAAATGTTTTAGTATTTTAAACATTTACATATAAACATTGGGTGTTATATTGCTTTAGCGTTTCAAGTATTTGCCGGAAGCACTTTTCTCACATGTCAAAATTATATATTTGAAAAATCATTATGCAGGCAGCTTTTAGATTTTCATTTTTTTTTTTACAAAATAAAATGTCGTCTTAATAGTAATCAAAATAAGTTGTGTTTTTATTGTTACTATTAGAAATAAGAATAAAAGTACATCTTATTTATTCATTACATTGCTAATATTTTTTTTTTGCAGACCTTACTTGTGCATCAGACGTCTCCGATAGCGGAAGCAAGACAAATTCAACGCTTTTTGGCAAATAACTTTCAGCTGGAGACCGTCTCTTGAACAAAGACATTGATTTTCTTCTAGTTTCCAATATGTACATCACTACATAAATAAATAAATAAATAAATAAATAAATAAGCCTTTATTGCTGTTAGATTTAACCTTATTAAACTAAACATGTACTTTGAAGAGAAAATTATAACAATAGTGATGTAAACCTGTAAATTAACTTAAACTAAAACAAATTCTCGACATTCTGCTTATCTTTCTTCTTCGTAACAGCTTGTCTTTCGACAAAGGCCTCACATCACTACATAGTACAAAACAAAGTCGCTTCCACTCTCTGTCTGTCTCTGTGGTAATACATATATACTTTTATAATGGTATGGTATGGTAATACATATATACTTTTTTTTTATAAATACATACATATTATACATAGAAAACTCCCAAACTCCGAAACAAATATTTGTAGATCACACAAACATTTGGTCCGACCCAGGATTTGAACCCGAGACCTCAAGCACAGCAGTCGCATTCACTACCACTGCGCCACCGAGGCAGTCGTATCACAACAATATATCTGAAAGAATAAAAAAAATTAAAAGAAACATTCTGCTAAATTAGTATGTACCTATGTAAGATACGAAAGTACGTACAAAACTTAAATTTTCATACAAAAAAAATGTTTCCGAGGCCGTAATACATCTGTTTGAAGTTATTTACTGCGACAACGGGACGGGAGCAGGAGTCGTTTGTCACAGGTCTGTCGCCACTTACTTAAGAAATTCAGGTCAATGCAATCTCTTGTTTGTACCTTCACAATTTTTTATGAGAGCTTTTAATTTATTTTGTTGCTTTGTATATAATATTGTTAACTACGTATATGGTGGCGTTGATATTGCTACCAAGGCTTTGGAAAAGTTGATGATAGGAAAATTTTATATTTTCTATGTAAATAAATAAAATTGGAGTGTCTGCTTGTAATACTAAACTAACCGTTTTTAATTAAATGCATGTGTATGAATACACGGTACATATACCAAAATAACATGTTTTACAATTTTTGTCTGTCTGTGTGTCTGTCGGTCTGTCTGTCTGTCTGTTTGTTTCTGCTAATCTCTGGAACGGCTTAACCGATTGTGAGGGGATTTTCACTGATAGGCAGCTGATGATATAAAGAGTTATTTAAGCTACTTTTGTTACGACTAACTTTGCCCTGCGGCGTTAGCCGTGGTACTACAATAACCGCGGGTAACACCGATTCGGCTAGTATAATATATAACATTCTTGAGTGTTTGTTACCAAACTCCTCCGAAACGGCTGGATCAAATTTTATGAAATTTTGTGTGCATATTGGGTAGGTCTGAGAATCAGCCAACATCTATTTTCCACACCCCTAAATGATAAGGTGACCCACCCCTGAATATTTATTTTTACGGCAAAACAACGTTTGCTGGATCAGCTAGTATATATATAAAAATACATAAACCAGTGTTATATTACCAAAATTACCAAGAAGGATACCCGTACTTGTATTTTCGATTTATGAGTTTCAATCTTTTTGAATAACTGGTTTATTTTAATTGATATGACACGGTTGGCCTAGTGATTTAAGCGGTCGACACGCTTTCTAATACGTCAAGTATTGTAGGTTCGAAATCCACATAGGACAGCACTGTGGGATCGATTTACATAAATAAAAAAAGTATATATGCAAGAAAAATCAAATTTTATATTAAAAAATATTTCTCTTGAATTAAATTGATTTGAATCCAATGTTATGTAGGTATATGTAAAACTGTTTAGGCAAAATAGAATAAAAAACACGAACTATGAGAAATAGTTCTAACACATGTCTTTCTCATAGCATCTTATTAATATTTTTCCTTATGACTTGCAAAAAATATAATGAAATTCTTTCCCTCAGCAACTTTTACTCGCGAAATAAAAAACGATGAAGATTTTTTTTTTCAATAAAGCCGCAATTCTCTGAAAAGATTCGTGTTCAAATATATCTGATGGATGAATGCTTACGATATGAATACCGTTATCCTAAGCTGATGTTATTAAAGATATAAAGAATTTATTCCCTGTATTGATACAATTTTATGACACTTATACATATTTCAGAGGAGTCCGTGTTTTTTACGATCTTGGGTAGGGACTAGAAGCCCTCAGACAAAAAGAAATTGGTGGATATAAAAAAAAACCTTAATCCAAAATAAAGTAAATACGTATTTTTTAGAAAGTCCTTGTAATGCCAAGCTGTACTTAAAAATTTTCGTTTCAATTTAGTGAAAATAAGATATAGGGCATAGTTTGACAATGCAACATGAAAATTGCTTTGAAGCAAAAGATATCACGTTTTACATTATATTTCACGTTTTCTATTGATGTTCATCTGAACTAGATCATGAGATGGATCTTTGTGATATGACTTTAATCAAACTTTTACTCATCCGGAAGTATTTTCTTGAAAGATACAATACCGTGGGATAGCCACGCATCGGCATGCATGGGTCGACTTTTCCGGAGTGATACCACGGCCTCACAGAAAACCGGTGTGAAACAGTGCAGGTGCTGTGTTTTACCGAGTGAGTGAGGATATCGGAGGCGCATACCCCAATCCCTCAAACCATCCTTCTCCCCGTCCAACAAAGGCCGGCAACGCACTTGTGACGCCACTGGTGTTACGGGTGTCCTTGGGCGGCGGTAATCGCTTACCATCAGGCGTTACAACTGCTCGTTTGCCCCCTATTAAGTACAAAAAAATACATCTGTTTGACTTTAAACACTATAATAAAGCTGCGCATATGGGGGTAAGGTACCTATACCAGGTATGTGCTCATATTAGCTATTTTTATGTCAATGTTTTAAAAACACTTCTCTCTGTTCAATAATCGTCTTTGTATAGATTATGAAAATTACGCAAACTTATATTTGAAACTAATGTCAAAGACCTATTCCCTGTATACATTTATCATATCATTTACTTTCTGGCACATTTGAAAGATTATGACACCAAGCAGTATACGTCTGCCAATATTTGAAGAGAAATAAATAATATTGTTAGTATAAGAATTTATTGTTTCACTATACTCTTATTACTGTGCTTGATGATTACCTTCCGTAGCAAGATATTTTCCTGAAATGCGTCGAAAATAAAACTGACAAAAAATTATATTACATTTATATCCTCTACTTCAGAAACTACTTTGGCTTCTAATCAGTTGACAGAACCTTTTTTTTATGGGTAAGCTACCAAACAAGCAGTCGTATCGCCTGATGGTAAGCGATTACCGCCGCCCATGGACACTAGAGGCGTCACAAGTGCGTAGCAGACTTTAAAGGATGGGGAGGGGGATGGGGAAACGGGATGGGGTATGGGCCTCCGGTATCCTCACTCACTCGGTAAAACTCAGCGCAAGCGCTGTTTCACACCAGTTTACTTTGTTTATCACTTCAGTCGAGGCAACCCATTCATGCCGAAGCGCGGCTCTCCCAAGGAAGAAATTATTGATTTTGTAGTGGAATGCTGAGCCCAAAGTCATAGGTTTCCTTTTCACTTAGAATAAATAATAAAAGTTACTGTAATACTGCATAAAATAACAATAACATATTGTGGGGGAACGGATATCATGTTCCACCCAACACAAAGGGAGGATCCTCCGACCAGGCGAGGTGATCATGCCTGGCGGGCTACTGCCCAACAGTTGATGTTGGGATGTTTTATATATGATAATCGGCGCGAGAACTTTAATTGCGCGATTCAGGATTAGTAGTTTCTTCGTATTGTAGGTTACTCCGTAGTTCAGTGTAACTTCGGTAGATGGCGCTGTAGTATGTTATGTTGTATGTGGAGGTCGCCACAATATTATTACATGTATTTAGAAATAATAAAGTATCCTTTTAAACTAATGGAATACTCTGAGAAGTGTCAAACTATTATTATAATTTTACAGTCAACTGTCATAAGTGCATTTCACCGTAATTAATGTTCATATTCGCACTCCATGTCCGTTCAGTACCTATTCGACAAGGGTACTACAGACGTATGATGTTGATTGAGATTAGATTCCTGTATAAGCTTAAAACTGCAACCGTACTACATCTCTAAATGCTAAGGAAATATTTGATCTTAGTGAAAACAAACCAAGTTTTAAACTTCTTGAAAACAACATCGACAAAATCTATTTCTTGGAACTTTAGTTCGAAATGATAAACTTTAAAGAACAATAGATTGAGGATGAGTCAGCATGGATCGTTCTCTAATATCGTTTATTAACCCTAAAATGTAAAAAACCTGTACGGGACCTTGCTTAAGAAATATTCATCCACATATAACAGTGACAGCTTGTGATTAGACAAAAATTACTTTAGATTTTAAATTATTTTAATTTCATTGGTATCTCTCTATGTAACCACATAGAATAGAATAAATATTCCAAGTACTTTGTAAAGTATGTACTGTATTACAATGTTATTTTAAAATGGTGTTTCTAATAACGAATGTATGCATGAAAATATGTAATTTTAACAATGTGTGTTCGTGTAACGTTTTAGGCGAATAACTTAATATATTTCTTTACTTTGTTTAATGTCTTATCTACTTCCTACTTTCTTTTCAGTTATTAAGAGAAAAAAAAACCAACCTTTCTATTGAATTGAGGTTTTAAGATTAAAGTATAGGTGCTCAGATTTCTCATCACTGAAATCACTTAACAATTTACCGTTTCAAGTGAAGCTTAATCGCAAGCATCACTTAGACAAGCATCAGCTGTACATTGTTATGTTCTTATAGCCATTTTTGTTGTAATACAAGTACATGGATTCTAGCTTATAAACTCTTTGGAAGAAGTCCTTTCATTTCAGCTTTTGCCAACTTAGGATATTTGAATTGGAGGAAAGTTAGGTTCAAACATTCATCTCTAATGGTGTGAAGTATCCCGGGTCCGACTCGCAGGTAACATTATAAAGGTGTCTGGGACACATTACACAACGCTTTCTAAACGCATATTTAGCATAGTTTATACCTCTAGAGTTCTAGACTCGGGCTTATGCTTTTAATAGAAATATGTACATGTTAAATACAGAAACACCTAAACCAAAGCATTCAACCGCAACAACTCACAAAGCATACAAGGATAAAAAACTGTAGGTTATAAGTTCAAATTTGTAGTTAAGTTGGATTTATTCCCATCATTGATTGCAAAAACCAGATCACTATGTATCGCATCCTCACAAAAGACCAATATGATAAATAACGTGACAACATTATTGATTTCGAATAACGTGATCATCAAAAGTGACAGATGTATCAGACATATTTGTATTAGTCAAAACCTAAAATATTATTTCTTCGTAGAGTATTAAAGCGAAGATAGGTACTGCAACTATCTGTAATTATGACCGCAATTTCCATTAAAGGATTATTTTTACCTCTCTAAGATTATCTTTAGAATTTGCTCTAGAAATCACTTACATAGAGCTCAGCAAAATAACGCTTAAATAACGAAGATAACTGGTTTTTTCTATGATACTTCATAGAAAAAAAAAACAGTTTTCTCCGTTATTCAAGCAATCTTGCAAAAGTTTATAAATAAGACAACCACAATTATTATAATAATGTAACCAATATTAATCAAGTAAAAAATTCAACCTTCTTTGTTATTAAGTTGTAAAGCACGTGCTTATATTTGATGTAAATTTATGAAAATAATGTCATTCAAGAAGGCTTAACGGTGTTTACATAATATTCGGAGGCTTTGCATACACACAATAGAAATTATCCTGTGTATTATTTTAATTGCTTTATGTAAATAAACTGGTGTTAAAATGAATAATACTGTAATCTTCTTCTTAAACTAACCTCCCATAATTATTTAAGTTTTGAATACAAAAATATATGTAATAAAATTTTGGTTAAAACTATTTTTCAGTTTCATTTAGTTTCCAATTTCAATAATGATGTATAGAAAAATTTAAGTAAAAAAATATTTTCAAAAATATTCTCCTAGAAAAAAACTAGACAGGCTGACTACACGCTTGCCTTACGTAAGATGTAGCTACTTATCGAAACTATTTATTTTTAAATACTTACACAATTTAAAACCGACAACTATAACTGGGAACCACCTCTACAAAACGAGTTAAAATAACTAACAGTCGTTATTTAAATAACTAATAACACCTTATTATTGCTTCGAGTTTCCAATTCCTTTTTTGAATGCACTTTTGACAGTTTGTTTTGGCGCAAAAGCGAAGTATTGATTCGAATTTCTTTTTAATTTTTATGTGGTGTTTAATTAATCAGAGATGCATACAGCCAGGGCTTTCGTATTTTGTTTATTTTGCGATAGTGTTTACTTGAGAGATGGGAGCGCGCGGCCCGGCTGCCGACTGCCGGCGGAGTAAAGCCTCCATGCTCGAGATTGCGCGCGCATACCGTAGTGAAATGCGTCGATTTTATAACATAGGTGTAATTTTAAGCGTTTTGTATGCTTTAATTAGTAGTCCATTGGGATTCAGTGGTGAATCTCGAATTGTAGTTAGTGACATATGATTTAGATTAGGAGAACTAGCTTCTACTAGAACTGATGATTTAATTTATTGCACGCATAGTTATTGATGCAGATACTGAATAATATATTCTCTACATCACTTAGATAAGAAAAAATATTGTTTATTTATTCACTGTCCTTTATTTATACATAATATTCTATAAAACTATGACAATGATAATTTGTTTAAACATTATTGTAACTATAAATACATATACATAGCACTGAAAACACTCAAACAAATACTTATTCATCTAAATAAATATTTGAATTAGCGGATTTGAACCCGAAACCACCAGCGTCACTGTCAGTGCAACACCACCGTGAAATAGAAGTCACCGATAAGTATATATGGAAAAGTCACACTTACCAATTAAGTAATAATAAAGTATTGTTCAGTTTGAACAAATATTACAGCTGAGTTGTTAAGACTTTTACGATAAATTTTAAGTTAAACATCACTGCCATTCACTATTATGATAAGATTGTGTGATATTGCTACAAATTTTCGTTGAAAGCTTTTAAATAAAACCTTGAACACTTGTCTTCCTTATTTTAAAACTTTCCAGATTCATTCTTATATACATTCATTCAGTCGTTTTACTAAAGAGCTACTACATTTTTATCATAAGTTTTAACTACAGAAGGTAATAGTAGATTCACAGTTGGAAAATCCTCATATATTGGACGTATTTCCAGTTATTTAGCTTACGAGTATTTTATACGATTAAGATTGTACCAAAACAAAGGAAGGTAGATATGATAGTTTCGGCAGTCTTTGAAGGTTGAGTCGATGGTCAGTAGAGGTTTGTATATTCCACCGTAGTACCTGAATTACTAAACCGATTTTAACGATTAAGGAGTCAATAGATTCCTAATAATAGACTGGATGAAATATGCTATATAAATGTTATTAATAATATTTACATAATCGGATCATAGATTTTTAAACTTTATCTTATTGTGTTTCTGGTCCAGTTATTAGCGATCCTAACTACTAAGTTATTAATGGTTCAATTTCCAATTGAGGCAAATTATTGTAAGCACCACTATCTCTTAGTTATCACCACGTTGTACCCGTTGCACGTCCATCGGAATAATGATGCCTGAGTTTGCTGGAATAACACCTATGTTTCGATTTATAATTTCACTTAATATTAATTCAATACAATATTCTCTATTAATAACACTCATGAGGAGCGACTAAGGAAGTAAACTAAGCAGGATAACAGTACTGAAAAGAGAAGAAAAACTTGAAACAAACCGTATACGTAACCGCTTTCGTGGGAGAGCTACAGTTCGGCATGAATGGGCTGGCTCGACCGAAGTGATACCACAGCCTAACAGAAAACCAGTTTAAAATAGCGCTTGCGCTGTGTTTCATCGAGTGAGTGAGGGTACCGGAGGCCCATACCCCAACCCCGCCTTCCATCTCCCTCCCCATCCCCCAAAGGCCAGCAATCCAGTGTCCATGGGCGGCAGTAATCACTTAACATCAGGCGATACGTCTGCTAGTTTGCTCTCCTATCCATAAATAAAAAAAAGCTACCAAATCTGCTGGACAGCGTGGTATATTAAGCCAATACCTCTTTTCTAAGTATTAGTCTATACAAGGATGTTGTTAATGATGATAGTATTCTCAAATATTTCTGTATCCCTTCATAAATCCAGAAACTGTAACTAACTGTATACTGATATATGTTAACGGCAAAAAGTGATATCACTTGTAAGTTTAGAAACCATGCGCTGTGATGTTTTGGGAACTACATAAGTAGTTGTATTATGTACGCAACATATAATACTTACATACCTAGATGGCCAAGCTTTGCTTGTTTTTTTTTGATAAATTTTCGAAAAATTTATCCTAATTAGCCTAGCTATTGTTGGAGCCGTTTCTGAGATTCGATCTTGCTTTCGAGATCACTCGCTTAAAGATATTAGATACAATGATAATTGTTAATATTGGTCTTTTGTTTATAAGTTCAACTCGATATCGACTATATATATACATACATACAGTTACATACAGTCCCGTCTTTTTTTCTAAATCTTTAAATTTTATTTTTGAAATATCTTTACCACGTTTATAAACTCCTTGCAAATGTATTTTTGATATTTATGTGTAATGATCACGAACGAACTGATTCTCGAATATAAACACGGTAAATATCCCATTTATGATATTCAATTTAGAAACTAATCATGACACTTTAAATCAACTACTCCTTCTTTTTACGAAAGTATCATCACTACCTGCGTATCTTTTTGATATAATACACGACTACGCACGTACGTAGTAGTAGTACGCATTATATTGCTTCTTAGTAAAGAAGACACGCTATGATATACATTTATTGCCGTTTATTTGATATAAATAGCACGAAACGTGACCAAACATACATTGTAACTGAAAATGAGCATAAATATATGACGGCGCATCAATTATTTTATTTGGCAACACTTAAGTGTCGGAAGTTAGACACTGACGCAACACTGAGCATTGGAGCGTGCTACCGATGACAATAAGGATGGAAATCATTGCCACTTTAAAATAATAATCACACGTTAAAATGATTGATGGTCGTCGATTATTTTGTGTGATAAGCCATAGACAAGAATTGCAAGCGACAGTGACTTTGGTCCCATCCCTAAAGAACTGTGGGTAGTTAATAAAATGGAACGCAGCCGGAGGACAAGCATTATCGTTTAGCATCTCGCAGTAGCATCACATGTTCGGTGGAGTGTCTTACCTAAATCATTAACTGTATACCATTATTGATTATCGTGACTGTATTTTACTATTTTATAACAAAGCGATTGTGAGGAAACCCATCCTCGCCGACAACTCACGTCATTTAGAGAAATGGAATCTCCTGACACTCCTAACGGGGAATGAGTTTCAACGTATACATTGTAGTATACAAATATACACTGTTGTTGGAAGTAAAGGTATTATTCTAGGTTGCATACCTATATCAAGTGAATATTGATATTGACTTTTAAGGCAGAGTTTTTAGGATCGATGCCTACGTAGGACAATTAAATATATGATGACCGAGACTGTTGGTTTTATGTATAGGTATAATTTATTTATGTGTATAAATGCATGTATGTAGAAATACCTAAACCGAATGTAAAATTCTTGACATTGCAATTATGAAATATTATTATACTAGCTAAAACCCGCGGCACCGCCGCGCGGCGACGCTATATCTTCATAAATTTTAGCCTATGTGTTATTCTGATGTATAAGCTATATTATTTTAGAGTTTCATCAAAATCCATTTAGTGGTTTTTGCGTGAAAGAGTAACAAATATCCATCCATACTTACAAACTTATCGCAGTTATAATATAGTCTTCACAATTTTTAAGATTTAATTCCTATAAACTTAATTACCTAAAAACTTAATTTATCAAATACCTTAGATGTATCTTCAAGTGGTACAATAATTATTAATATCCTTGGTTGAGTTTAGCATCTGACTATTAGAGCATGAAATTTTAATTGGTCGTTATCATTAATATGTCTAAAGGCGTTCTCATTAAAAACTATATAATTTAATCATAAAGTACTAAAAGAAAGTAAAAAATAGGTTACATAATCATCAGGTCTACCTCAGTCTCAGGTTCGATTCCCGGGTCGGACTAAATGTTTGTATGATTTGCAAATATTTATTTCGGAGTTTGGGTGTTTTCTAAGTATATTATGTATGTATTAATGAAAAAAAGTAAATATGTATTTATATCAGTTATCTAGTACCCATAATACAAGCTCTACTTAGCTGGACTGGGGGAATAGATGGCCTTGTGTGTCAAAAAAAAGGACAAACCGATGCTTACATGCACTCCTACCTAAGACGACAAGAGTTAGCTTTCCTACATATATGAGAGGAATATTAATGTTAGGCCAAAAATTAGCAGTTAAAATATCGTTCTAATTCTATATGATTTCTCAAGGTATTAAATCTTATACAGGAGCTAATGTGAATACAGTCTACTTAAATATGACATACAGATTATTATCTATTTGAAATTTATCACGGTATTTTACACACATATGTACTGTATGTGTACTAAAATTGAATCATCAACATCTCTACCGAAAAACGTCTGCAATTGGACACGAGCCTTCCCTAAGACTCGTGATAACAACCGGTCCTTTGCTGCCCACATTCATTGCCTTCCAATGACCTTCATCGGGTTGTCGCCTTAATTTGAATTTAAACAAATAAAGTTTACGAAGGCAAAAATAAAATTTATAGCCCAGAAAAACTTATAAGGGATCCCCAAAATGTACACGTGGGTTAAACCGTTATATCAACAAACAAGTTTAGTTTTAAATCCTATGAAATCTTTATCCGAAACTATTCACCGATCCTCAAAAATGTAAACGAATAAAATCATATAATTTTGTTGCAATAAAAATAAGGATTTAAATTTTTTTAATTTTGTTCCAATTCAATAAAAAATTAAAATTTTAATAATAAAAGCATTTTTTTTGCTAAAATGAAATAAACGTATCCTGTTCTCGTCAATTATAAGGAATGCCTGTTCATTAATATCTAACGTTTCGAACAAACATTTGTAAAACTCATAAACGTATGTTTCAAATCTCACCGTTTGTGTATTTATGTAATTCGTGTTCTAAGTGCCCACATTACGAGGTGGTGTTGAGTTAGGCGTGCGAAGTGGCATTTATTATTTATGCTTCTTCATTTTCCGGTCAAGTCCAATAAGGCTTATAATTGTGTTATTTACACGAGTAAGCACATCAAGGTTTAAGCGCTGTGGTGACATGAGATGACTGGCTGGCTATTGGTATTGAATATTGGTGGATAACATTTTTTTTTATAATTCTTAAAAGTTACAGCTTAAGTTGGCTTCAAATCTACAGATATTTAAACCCCATTTATGATAAAAGGTAGGTAAGGTCACAAAAATAAAAGCCTAAAATTGTTTAAAGTTTTTTAACAATATTTAAAACCATATTTTGATATGATGTATTTGAACTATGTGTTCAAAAGAAAAATTATTCTCACGAATACATATATAAGAGACTGTAGATATAATCTTATGTATCTGCTTTCTCTCTTTCTCTTTTCCCTTTTGAGAATTTTATGTGCCTCTTAGTTACTTTACTAAAATAATCGCAATTTGTAAGTATTCGTAAATTACTCGTACTTTAAGGACGATTTTTTAGATAATATTAAAGTCTGTAACCATTTATTGAAATGAATTGTTAAATCATACATTTACTCGTAGTATAGTAAGTTTCTAGAGAGTTGATTGCAACGGCGATTTTTAGAGGTACTTACCAATTAAGTGTTATCATAACTTATTGTTGCGCCGTAACCAGATGAATCTAGTGTCCACTAGAAGAATCGAGAACTGTCGAGGACAACGCCATCTAGTGTCGGAAAGCGCGCAACTGTGTGCATTATGACGATTACTCGACGCTAGATGGCGCTACAAGCAGCTCTAGAGTAATCTATTTAGCCTAGAAACATCGATCGAATGTTTTCGTAGTTTCGAGTAATTTCCACGGCCATATAAAAGCGGAACGTGTTGGCCGTAGGGACAGTATTGTTTCACGATACAGCGGATAAACATCGAAGAGATCTTCTAGTGCGACTAACAAGTGATTTAGTGATTTCTTATTGTATAAAGTGTTGTTAATAAATATTGTGTTATTTTTGGTAATTAATCGACTACTTTAATTTGGTCAATACCCAGCTCGTAACATTATAATAAGTTGATGGGTGAATGATTCCGCTGTTGATGACAATTGGTTTGGTTGACTCTTGATACATACCTGAAAAGATAACATTATATAATTAGAAGTTTTTACAGTTTGATAAAGGTGAAAATAAGAGTAGTATAAAAGAATTGTATACTAAATTTTTAGGAATTTCGGACATCTAACACACAACGCCATCTAGTGCCAAGATAAGCAGAGCTTGTGTTGGGGGTACTTGACAACTGATATAAATACATATATAGATTTTATTGTAAATTATTTTTGCATTTAGTGTATCGTACAAATAATAAAAATAAATATTTCGGACATCTAACACACAACGCCATCTAGTGCCAAGGTAAGCAGAGCTTGTGTTGGGGGTACTAGACAACTGATATAAATACATATATAGATTTTATTGTAAATTATTTTTGCATTTAGTGTATCATATAAATAATAAAAATAAATATTTCGGACATCTAACACACAACGCCATCTAGTCCCAAGCTAAGCATATCTTGTGTTATGGGTACTAGAAAACTGATATAAATACTTAAAAACCTTTTTTGTAAATAATAATATGTATTATATTATGTAAATAGTAAATAATATGAGAAAACACCCAAACTCCGAAACAAATATTTGCAGATCATACAAGCATTTGGTCCGACCCGGGAATCGAACCCGAGACCTCAAGCTTAGCAGTCGTATACGCTACCACTACGTACGCTGCGGAGCGTGCGCGCCCCGGGGGCAATAATGGGAACATCGGGGTTCCCACACAGTAGGGGGCCATCTACGGGGTTCCAGGGTTTTCCTTTCTAGGTTGCACTTGATCCCCGGCATCTAGTACCCGAGATGGCGTGCGGTTTTAGTCGGTACGAGTCCGACATGCCACCAGGAGGTGGTATACGAGGGGAAATCCGCAAGAGAAAAAAAAATACTGTTCTTTCTTAATTTATTAAATGATTTGTAACGTGTAAAATAATAGTATTTTTAATGATTTCTGCTTTTGAATCCTAAATATAGTTTTATGATCTTTTCATAGTCCTACAATCTTTTTATTTCGGGTGCCACTTTATTTGAAAAACTTAACAGGAGTAAGACATACAAGTAATGCACTAACATTGTATAGATATTTGTCTAAGTAAACAGCATTTTGACATTAACTTTATTTATTTTTAAGTTATATAGTAATTTAAGTTAGTAACTTTGAAATAAGTTCGTGCTTACGTATACTTAAGCTTTAAGAAATCTGTGACTGAGACTGTACAAATTTTACGTAGCGGTAATAAACTAATATAATTGTTCGTATTAAAAATAATTTAGGAGTACTGATGGCCGATTAGGAACACCGTCGTACCTTTTCAGTTAATCTAATATTTTAGATTTGTTTATCAACTTCCTAGCCTTTATTATTCCTAAGATTGGGGTCCGCTACTATTTTAACCGGTTTTATCAGTTTTTCCACGTAGCGAATGGAATGAAATTACTAAAATGTAAAATCTTACTCTTTTGTGGTTGAATGAACTCACACATGGATTCATAATCAACACCTTCATGTTTTCACCTATTCTGTCTGCGAGTCTTTTGTTCAAAACCAGGTTATAGCGTAGTAAGCAGCCCATAGTAAGAATATCTTAGATTTAATTGAAGTAAAGATACTACATAGGTTTAATACCATCATATCAAGTGGAAAATAAAAAAGACGAATAAATCCATCAGGCGATACGTCTGCTCGTTTGCCTCCTACATAATACAAAAAGAAACAAAAACTAAAAACCATGACCATAGGTATGAATAACTTTTAGAAAACGAATAGGTAGGTCACAGATTTTCTTAATTTATTTTAAATTTTCGAACCATAATTTTCTATTTTTTTTCTATTAATCTGCAAGAAGTTCTTTCTTATTCGTCATACACATTGTCTCCCTCTATATTTGAATCAACTGGACCAGTTGGTTTTAAAAAATAAACTCTAAGATACATTATTTGCGTAATGCATTGACAACTAGCGACATCTAACAAATGCTGTGGAAAGCTCTACACGCTCTCATTTTCCCGGAAATTCAGTTCAGGAAGTTCAAGCACGAGCTTGCACATTGTGAAACGAGATGGCGCTGTGGGGTATTAGAAGACGCACTTCTCTTGAATTTATTATAAGCTAGTTTTTTATATTGAAATGATAATGTGTTATTGAACTTTATATAGGAGCTATGTAACTTAGTTCCTGCAGTAGTTTGCACTTTACATCTATCTATTGATGTAAAAGTCAGCAAAAAATTAAATTAGTAATACAATAATATGTATGCATTTACAAAAAAATAATTTATATACATTATTAGTCAATCTAGAATTCAGAGTGGAAGATCTCCTTAGTTTGAAACTAGTTGGCGTTGTGTGTATGATGTCCTGATCATTTAAATAAATTTACGTTAAGTTTGCCCCTTTTCATCTTCCACATAAACGATTTTTTGCACAGATTTTTAAATTAATTTTGCCAGCATGATCTTTCATCTTTCAACATGTTGATGAAAATTTTAAATTTGTTCTTACCTAGCAACCCAGCTCGATTTCGCACGAAATTCTTTGAAATTTTTAGATTTCCTCTACTATAATGTGCATGTAAACCTTCCTCTTGAATAATTCTACCTATTGCCAAAAACTGCATTAAAGTTCGTTAAGTAGTTTAAAAGATCTAAGTGAACATATAACGAAAACCACTTCATTCTAAACCATGCCATGTAAAGATGTTAATTACCCACCTAAGTACTGTAACAGTATGTTAGCTTTACGAAACGAGCTTATTCATATTCAATATGTTGATTTCAATATATAGATAATAAACAATAATTAAAAACCAGCCAATTTCGATACAACTCGCGTACGAAAGATTCCGTACCATTACCATACCATACATCTATCAAAACGGCAATAAAATATGTTTTGTTGTATGGGAGCCCGCTTAAATATATATATTTTTGTTTTTTGTGTTTGGTGGTATAGTGGCAACAGAAATATCAACTGTGTTAGACATCAGAATCCTAGTAATAGTGCCCCGTTTACCCTTGCGTACGGAACTCCAAAAAGAACCCTTAAATATTACTACGTTTTAATGATAAATTATACGTAAATTATGTAAAAAATATTGTATGTATTGTAAAAATAATTATATCATATAAGAAATTGCTATATTAAGCGCGAAATTCTACGCTTCATAATTTAATTTCTTTCGCTTAATGAGTAAGCCTCATTTGAGGGTTCAAATTTCAAAATTACTTGTAACATTATTTTGTAATTTTAATTAACAAACTCTTTTATAAAACCCCTTAATTATTCCCTCTACAATCCAACAGGTCATGTCTGAATATTTCAAATTATTTCATCCTTAATGTAATGTGACGTAATTTCCGAGGCCCGCCAAAATTGTGTAATCTCGTTCCTGCAGATTAATTTTGTTCTCGTCCGACCCCCAGAGCTGTAATAAAATTAATTAACCTTATTTTATTTAAATTTTAGTAACGGGTTAAAACCTTTGTAATGTGGAATTTGAAAACCTAGTGTGTAAGAAAATTATTTGGAAGGATACAATTCACACATTTTACGAGCTTATTTTTCTAATATTTCCAAAATGATTATGAGATTGCTTATGTGGAAAAATGAATTTCATTTCCCTATAACATAAAAAATGGATTCACCGATAAGTTGAGGTGATCACGCGTAGTGGTCCGCGGCCCAACGGAAAGTTCAATGTATACTAATCGGCGCAAGAACTTTTATATCGTGATATAAAATTAGTAGTTACTTCTTAGTTCGGTGTGTCTTCGATAGACAGCGCTGTAGTATGTTTCTGTTGCGATGTATGTGGGAATCGCCATATGTATATTTTTTTTTATTTTTTTTAAGTATTATAAAAAATAACAAAACTTTACAATTAGATGATTTTCAATGCATAGTGCAAGGGATCTAAAGTTTGCAAGTATTCAAAATATAATTAGAAATTTCTGGAAATGGTATTTTGATCTTGCCAAGTGACATTTTTTTTGATCGATCTACATGAATAAAACGAAAGGATTTCGAATAAGGGAGCAAATCACTACGAATAACTAATAAATGTAAGAATATAAAATCTTCACAAACTTGAATAACATACACATCTTCGAAGAGTCTCACTGTTTCTGAAAAAGAAATCTAAAAACGTCTTTAAGCGTAAATCTTATCAAGTGTTTTCGTCCTAGATCCTATCCTATCCTATCGAATCGCGATGTCTCCTGAAATTCGTACTAACGACAACCACAGAAATTCTATTCAAGGGCAGACTAGATTATCATGTTTATTTACTGTTTTTTTCACGATCAAACTATGACTGAAGCATAGTCATTGATATTTACATAACATTGATTGCTCAACACCTATTCCCTGGACGAATGACGCAGTTTTAACGGAAACTACACCGTTTCTTATTCCTAGTGTGGGATTTGTCTTTTTAGCTTAGCCTGCATTAACAGTACTTCATTCCAGTGATAATAAAAGTAAGTTTATTAGATTCAAGCCTATACTCAAGTCTTGCAGATAAATCGGATATATTCCTGATTTGATTAGTACTTTACTATAATCCTAGTGGAATACCCTTGTATTTTGCAGGGATTTTAACTCATACAATTGGATCTAGCTTTTGTTGAGTTTTATGTTTATTTCGTGAAGAAGTATTGCCTTGAAGTATGATTATTTAACACGTATTGTTAGTTATAAAAAAGTTATAAAGTTATTACAGTTATAAAAATAACATGTTTTGTTGATTGACTTTCTCAAACTACTGATAATACAATTAAGTAAAAATAATGTACCAAATCACACCAACCAACAATAAATACAAATAAAACTTAGAGTTGCAATCACATTTTCAGAGACTCAACGCTACTGTACTTTCATCGTAAATGCACTGATAGAATATCTAAATATTTGCACAAATAACAGAAACAATCATAGTATGTTGATCAGTGCCCACTCACTATGGAAATCTATTTTCAGAAGAGATTTTTTTGTCTTAATAGGATTACTATTTTCCCACAACACATGACGCTCCCTAGGGCTTACCCTAGAAAATGAATAGAGCTGGGGATGAAAATAATATCTTATGTATTATATGCATTGATGTTTTATTTTTCTCAGTTAGCCGTTTGTATTACGAACTAAAAGAATGTAATAATAAAGTATAATGGAGTACTTACGGTAGGTAAATGTGTACATGCGGTCATCTAGAACTTATGGTTCTGCTATTTATGATTAATGTCTTGGAACAAATGTTTACATGATCTGCAAATCTTTAATTCGGAATTTGGTGGTTTCCTATGTATAACATTTATGTAATATATATATATATATATATATATATATATATATATATATATATATATATATATATATATGTATAATACATAAATGCATATTACTCATAGTACAAGCTCTGCTTAGTTCGGGACTGGATACCATTGTATGTCAGATATCTCAAAAGTATTCTTATTATTGAAGGTGGTAAAGCGAAGCTGATTTCGGTACGAACGGGTCGCCTTGATACGGGTGATAGTACCCTCTCACAGCAGACCAACCTAAATTGACAGCATTTGCACAGTCCTGTTTCGTTGGTTAGTGTGAGACTGGAAACTCAAATATGCAGAAACACGAAAAGGTCGCCATAGAGTAGGTCACCATGCTGCATTATTACATTGTCTGTATTTACAATTAGCCACTTTTGGATTCTGCTGATGCTCTCCACCAGGCAGAGTAAAAGACACTCTAGCAGGCTCATACCTTAATAAAGAGCATGAATTGGTCTAGCAGTAAGCAATTCTGACACCCAAGCTAGAGTTCGTAAAAGGTACTCATTGGGCAACAAATGGACGTTGTTAGACGATGTTTTCACCACATAATGTATTAATATTTTCTATCTAAACATATGAATGATTTAAGCTTTTGTCCATATACAGTTTATGCAAAACTGGCGGCTTAGTAAATAATATTCGAGAATACGTTGAAAGAAGTGAAGGATGAATTCATTAGAAGGTACCAATATATTTTACAAAAACCAAAATATACCGTGCGAGAGCCACGCTTCGGCTTGAATGGGTCGGAGTGATACCACGGCCTCACAGAAACTGGATACCGGAGGCCCATACCCCAACCCCTTCCCCTAAACCCCTTCCCATCCCCCAATGGCCGGCAACGCCCTTGTGACGCCTCTGGTGTTGCGGGTGTCCACGGGCGGCAGTAATCGCTTACCATCAGGCGATACGTCTGCTCGTTTGCCAGCTATTCCATAAATAAAAAGAGGATTATTTATAGTTGGACGTATCTGTGTGTGATATATAAGTATCCTTGACAGACGATGTAACTCCTAAACCAATAGACCGATTAGAACCTTTTTTTGTTAATAGCTTATATCGATCGGCAATCATATTATGGTTTGATGTTACTTTCTTTCACATCAGCTTTCAGCGTTAGAGAAGACGTCATATTAAGACTTCTATCAGACCGCTGGCAACTGTTTACTCTAAAGCTTTGAAAGGTAATAATTATTAACCCTAGTAGTGTAATCATACCTGACCTATTTCTCTCCGACACCTCTCTCAATTTGTACGGAATTATATAACTGACATATTGGTTATATTACCCTGATTGGCAATTTTCCACAAAAACCTCCGTTGATACGAAGTCCAATATATATTTAACGTCTAATTCAACAAACTAATTGTGGTATTAGGTACAGAGATATTGTTTATATTGTTTGTGTGTCGAGCTAAATAAGAGGCCTATATCCGGCAGTGGACCGTAATAAACTGATGATTATATAGTGTACGTAATTATGGTTTGAAGAGTATCAAAATAGCACTACATAGATAATCACGGTATCTGTATTTCTTGTGCTATCCCTCAGACTCGTTAATTGGTTTATTATTATCCCATACATATTGTAAATAGTTACTTGCGTCTGTTTCCTAAATGTTTGTTAAGTATCCTACGAAAAAAAAGTTAGAATTTAAACCCATTATTTTTCTGCTACTTCTATGCTACAAACTCAGCTCAGACCCTACATGAAATGGTATAATGAAACCTACGTATAGACAGTGAATCAGTGTAGTTTATGTATCTAATCCGATCATGCAAATGGGCTTGGGTCTCTGACCCATTCAACGCCTCGCATGGCAAATGGACAGGGTTGTTAAAAGTATTAATTTTGATGTTATATTGATGTTGATAAATGTCTAATTAATTTCAAAACCTTATATAATTTAATCTCTGTGTCAGTTAAGGTTAGCAGAACTAGTATAAGTAAAATAGTAAGGCTTAAACAAGCTGATAACATGCCTAGTATTAAATTAAAGCTGACTAAAAGTATAAAAACCAGATAATACAAGTATTTTCAAGATGGCCAAAAGTTTTAAGGTTTATCACTAATAAAATACAAAAGCTAGAATGATCAGTGTTTGTTTACAATAACTTGGAAAATATATCTAAAATGATTTCCGTTACAGAGAATCCTTATTTCACATACGTTCGCGTTCAGATGGACAGAACTGGTACAGGTGGTGCCCCTGAGACGTTTCGTCCCACCGCTGCTTTCGTTCATCCATAAGGTAGTTATACACATTGGACTGCTGTTGAAATAATCTGATGATTTTATCGAGGTTCCGTACGCCCAAAAAAGAACATTCCATGTTTTCTAGTGTGAAATAGTACATGGCTGCACGTCTTTGTATCTCGATATCGACCAAACTTCCACCAACACTGGTAAAGCATTCGCTACCTTAAAACATTCAAACCTAAGGTTACTAGAGCCGTAAACCTCCGTCCCCTTTTCTCTTGGTGGAAGACAAAAAAAGCGAATTTTCTTTAAAAAAGAGAGAAAATAATATAAAATATATGAAGTCTATTTTTTTTAAGTCTAATTAATTACTATTTTAAGTCTGTAAATTTTTTGAATAATAAATAGACTAATAATAATGACTGCCTCGTTGGTCTAGTGCTTAGCGTAAGCGATTGCAAATCAAGAGGTCTCGGGTTCAATTTCCGGGTCGGACTGCTGTTGGGTTTTTCCTACAAGAAATTCCTAATAGCAGCCCGGAGTATGGAAGATGGCGGTGTTTCCTGCCCGTGCTTCGGAGAGCACGTTAAGCCGTCGGTCCCGGTTGTCATGAACATCTATGGCAATCGTTATTGGGAAGTCAGTGCCCTCAAATATACTGACAACTAGTTCAACCTTCGAATTCAGTTCGCCCTCAGGGTTGCGGAGGTCAGATGCCAGTCGCTCTGTGTAAAAACTGATATTCAGGTAAAACCGGTTGAACTGGTAGCCGACCCCAAATATTGGGAATAATAAAGGCTAGGAAGATGATGATGATGAAATAGACTAATGAGCATCTCTCTCTAGTACCAAACGACATAGGAGTACGATAACAGGCGATTACGTTAATGAACAGTTGAGACTATGTGCTTTATTTAATAAGGTGATTATGAAATAAGAGGTGTAATGGGATATTTGCTTTCAATAGAGGATTCTAGAAAAGTTAATTGTGGTGGTGTGGTGAAAAGGTTACTCGCATTAAAATCTTCTAAAATTAAAAGCTATGCTTCGGCACGAATGGGTCGGCTCGACCGGAGTGATACCACGGCCTCACAGAAAACCGGTGTGAAATAGCGTTTGCGCTGTGTTTCACCGAGTGAGTGAGGATACCGGAGGCCCATACCCCAACCCCTCTCCCCATCCCCTTTCCCGTCCCCCAAAGGTCGGCAACGCACTTGTGACGCCTTTGATGTTGCGGGTGTCCATGGAAAAAAAAAAAAAAATAGATTTGGCACTATTTTTTCTATATATGATGGGCTGAGGTACTGTTTTGAGCGGTCGTCTCACTTGTAATTGACAAATTGTTGTTGTAAGTCCAAGTATCCTTTGTGTTTATTTTATGTACGTTTATAAAATCATCTGCGACACAATATTTATTCGTAGTGCCGGAGCTGTACTTAAAAAGTTTGTGCTATTTCAGACAATAATATATCTCTGCATCATATATCATCAGTTGTTCAGCTGTAATAAATAACAAACATTCACACGAGTACATCCATCTTAACGATATTTTGCGGTTATAACATTAATCAATTCCCTTCAGATATTACATTTCCCTCATCGTCAAAATATGTGCAGTCTGCTAATAATATTTCTCACCATCCTTCATAAGTTATCTGTAAGATTCAATATCGTGACCCTCATACTCATGTTGCAGGGTGAAGGATCCTTTCTATATTGAACTAGAGAACATCTAGACAATCAAGAAACGTATTGAAGATATAGCAGTGTCAGATCATATACGTCATTCGACCTATTGTAGAAGTAGATGGTATATTTTTTGCAATAACTGACGAATTATAAAAACTAAGTATCATCAACAGCCTTTAACAATAATATAGTAACAATACGTATGTGATATGTAGGTAAAGTTATGGCAAAAGAGATTTACAAAACCTTAGGCATACTAGAAAATAAAAAATACATTCAAAACAGTCACTGACACTTTAAGATACTTAAAATTTTAATTATTTAGCGAAAAATACTTAACATGGATATCTTCATGGTCATTGAATTAATAGTATTTCAGTCATTTTGTTCTTCAAATCGGATAGATGTATATACCTAGATAGCAATGACGTATTTGTGATAGTATTCCTGGTGACAAAGTCTACAAAACGCTTTGTCTTGAGAGCATTTACTTCAAGTAGACTGTACTTTCAGAAATGACTACCTACACGATTGTGTTAAGATAATTCAAACAAACCCACCTTTTTTTCTTTTTTACTTGTTTATCAATTTTACAAAGTAGTGATTATTTTCAAAGAAGATTAAATATAACTAAATTGAAATCAGTCTCTATTAAGCTAATTTTATTTAAAGTTTTTTGTTTTACATAAAAAATATAGAAATAAAGTTTGGCGTTATATTGCTACTACTAAACTCCCTGGAAAAGTTTTCGTAAGTGGGGAAACATTGAGGAAATGTGTTTTATTACATTTGATTTACGATGAAATGATGATACTTTAATATGATGCCTATAAACGGTAAAATATTTATACTGCATTATTGAAGATTGATAGGTATTATTACAAAAAATACATTTACTAGGCATATTTGTAAAAATACTTGTCTTAGAGACAACCTAAGACATGTATGTTACGTTCAATTAGTAATTATTAGCATTTCTCACATTTTTGTGGGTAGTTAAATTAAAGTCACTGCACATTTGACACCGACAGAGATAATATGTAACGGTCGGTGTCAAACATGCTCCAGAGACAGCCTGCCATTCGATTAACGAACATTAAAGTGTGAAACACGGATATATATTGTAACGGAACCATCCAGAGAAGTGGATATATTAAATGAAATAAGTATTGTTGCTGCTTGTTTTCTTGAAGTCCTTCTGAGCGTGTTTTATGTATTATTGCCAATGTGCCTAGAGACTGTAAATTTTGTTCTTCTAAGGCAAAATAAAATCCACTCACTGTTCACCAATCAGCATTAGCTTGAGAGAACCAAGAATATAGCCAAACAAAATTAAGATAGCATATTAGTTGACTAATTTCGTCTACGGCTCCTATTGGCCGTACCGTGGTGTTATAAAAACAACGTTAGTCAACCTTAAAAGATAGACATGGTTTAAGAACGTTAACGTTGTTAGTAATTTTTTAAGAACTTGTAAAGGGAAACAATCATTTATTTATTGTTTTTGTTAAATTTAAACCGTTTACGAAGCCCACACAAAATCTCAAAAGGAATAATATTCTCCCGTTTATCCAATATTTTTTATTGAAAACCCTCCTTTACACGTAATTATATATTATATAACCTATAACCTTTCTAAATAAGTGACTTATCTAATAAAGGAAAAAAAAAAAAATATCTGCTGAGATTTTTGCTTTTTAATAAACAAACAAAGTGTTTAGCTTTATAATATTAGTATAGATATGACTTTACTGTTATAATATTTTTTAGATTCACGCAATAGATTTACACATATACCCATGAACATTACTGATAGCGTAAGTACCGCTATAAAAAGGTACGCAAACGATTTTTGAGTACCTCTTTATGGCAATAATGCTACCGATTTAAATATTTTGTACTCACTGCAAATGTAAGTAGATACTTGGATCTTGCTAACCTTTTAATGACTCATTTACCGCACAGCCAGCTTTAAATAGTGTTTTTTTATGGTAATTTACATTTATATTACAACATAGTAGAAAGTTACAGTAGATTTCTTAAGTTCAAATAATTCCCTACATTCTGTAGAAATCTAATTATGTCATCTTATATCTAGTGAGCTACTTTTTATAGACTTTATACCGGTTTGCATTTGTTTTGTTTTTTTTAAATTATTGATTGAAAATATAAATTATAGTCGTTCCAATCGTTTATTTAACTTACGACAGATCACGCACATAAAGTTTTGTAATAATTTTTGATACAATGTACTACAGGGAATACTGTACTTCATGGACGGGGTCCACCCACTTAGAGATGTGTCATTCGTAATTAATGACCACAGACTATAAAAACGGGTTTGAAATAAATCGATTATCGATAATCGTAGTCACGAAGTCCCAAGACAAACTCTCTTGTTTGTACTTTATTTCTTGACATTATGACAGTA
Source organism: Spilarctia lutea (assembly GCA_916048165.1). Lineage (NCBI taxonomy): Eukaryota > Metazoa > Arthropoda > Insecta > Lepidoptera > Erebidae > Spilarctia > Spilarctia lutea. The sequence continues at coordinate 4,391,904 of OU696480.1, forward strand.
ACGAAGGGAGGAACGATACGCTCAACTCAACCAAACGTGAGAATTCACAAATAAATCAATACTGAGGAATAAAAATATTTAACTCGACGTATGAAAATGTGGATTAACACTGACAACAAAATGGTGTCGTGCGTCTCCTCCGCGTCCGGTGTTGCCGTTTAATAATCGATAAAAGTACGAAATCCTCTACAGAATAATGAGTGTGTTTTATCGATTAAAACTTCTTCATGCATAAAATCGATCGATATAAGAAATCGAATCGGTAACGGGTCAGGGTATCACTATTTGATTAAGTATTAGACTTGTCAGAAGTTAAATAAACGATTGGAAAGATTATAATGTTCTTTTAACTATTAAGTAATTTAAAAACGATATCTTACTGTGAACTTTCATGACTGGTGTATATTTTATTGGAAATATGTAGATACTATTTAGGACTTTATTTGGAGGTGAAAACACTTGCTGCAGACAACTACTAGGAGGAGATTCTTCGATGTCATAACAGTATGTGTTCTCAGCTACATAATATACCTATTTGGCACACTTTTTTTTTATTGTATAGGGGGCAAACGAGCAGTCGTATCGCCTGATGGTAAGCGATTTCCGCCCGTCATGGACACCCGCAATACCAGAGGCGTAACAAGTGCGTTGCCGGCCTTTTAAGAAGGAGTACGCTCTTCTCTTGAAGGTCTGAAAGTCGTATTGGTCCGGGAACACTTCAGGCGACAGGTCCTTCCACAGTTTTGTTGTGCGTTATACTTTATATACTTTAGCGTTTCATGTCATTTTAGTTTGTTGAGTTTCAAGTCACTCAATTCACATCATGTGAACGGGCCGTGGGATTAATGGCATAAAGTAAAAAGTATGATATGTCGCATCATTCGTGGGAGAGCCGCGCTTCGGCATGAATGGGCCGGCTCGACCGGAGAAAACCGGTGTGAAATAGCGCTTGCGCTGTGTTTCACCGAGTGAGTGAGGATACCGGAGGCCCATACCCCAACCCCTCCCCCATTCCCTCTCCCCATCCCCCAAAGGTCGGCAACGCACTTGTGACGCTTTTGGTGTTGCAGGTGTCCATGGGCGGCGGTAATCGCTTACCATCAGGTGATGCGTCTGCTCGATTGCCTCCTATTCAATAAAAAAAATTAAATAAAAAAAAAATCACCTGTACTCTGGTTAAGCTGGCCTATATTTGTGGGTAAAGAATTTATATTTCTTAAAATGAAATTTACATTTCACTTATATGAGATTTTTTTTTTTATTCTTGATACATTGCACATACTAAATCACTAAACATTAACAATGTAACAGGCTAAAAGTTTACAATCTTGACGGTTACACTTACATTAAAATTTGGACACTAATAAAAATGAAATCATTTAATATGTGGGTACTCAATTTTTCTACAACTGAAGATAAAATACGTATATACCCACGCATAGCTGCTAAGAGTGTGGACTCGTGGTCACAGTATAGTGAATACAGTAGTGCTACTTTATTTCGCAAGATCGTATCAATGATGATATATGATTTCAGGTGAGTATGGTAATATTTTCGAAGACATGTTATTTGCAAAATTATGGCTCCCCTACCATATTTGGTGCAGTAAACAAACCTTCAATACTTAACACATTCACTTTTTATTCGCAAATATATTTTTCTGTCTATCGACTTCCCGAAGTCAAATAAAAGTCGATTCAAATATTTATCAATCCTTTAACCTTTAACCTTACGAAACTGTATTGACTGTGCCGAGATAAATATGTTTGAATACATTAAAAATAAATAGCCTTAGAGTGCTTGCTTAATCAAAGAGATTTCTAAAGCAGATGAAAAACGATCTAGAAGACTTCAAATCAACCCCTATAGTTATTTTGAATTACTGCAAATTGAAATTTAAAATAGTTAATCAGAAATATAATATGTTTGTTGAACGTTTGAATCGTGACTTAGTTCTATCAATATTTGAAAATTTATACATGTCACAGCTGTTCCTGGGTCCTACCTTTGTTAGACGTAGTATGACTCTCCGTGTGTCATACAGATATAATTAAAAACCCGTTACGTTGACAGCCTGATGGATCATACGTATGTACGCCCTTCTATTCCTTCTCTAAGCTTCTACTTGCCTAACTTCTTATTTTAATATTCTTGCAGATTTTGTGCCTTTAATTTTCAATAGCCCGAATAGCGGTGAAATGCTTGGTCTTATAATCCATAACCATCAGATAAGTAAGATCAAATTGTAGTCGAAAAAATGTAGGTATTTATTACTGTTTAACTTTTGGTTATATAACCCTAAATTTAAATAGATACAATAATACTTCATTTATCGATAACACATAATTGTGATCATGGAATAACGGTATGCGTTGGTAAATAAGTAATAAAGACAATACCCTCCAAATGAAATCAGAAAGGCGTGAAAATACAAATACAAGAGACAGTAATATAAACTAATACCGCTAGAGCCTTGGGAGCAATGATGATAGGGGATCGACAAACATTACACCCCATAGATTTTATTGTGCCTGTCGAAGAACAATTCTGTTGGACGATTGGCACTGCGCCAGAATTCAAGTGAAGGTCAACAAACTGACATACAGACGAAGATTGTAGCCGACAACTTGTTGAATGAAGATTTGATTTATTGTGTTGTATATTTTAAGTAATCGTTTTAAAACCAAACCTATAGTCGTCCTCTGCATTCATTTGTCTATCATTGAAGGTGTCTCCCAAGGAGCGCCATATAAATAAATGTAACCTCTTTCTAACGAAATTATTAATCACTAGCTGACCCACGCAACCTCGTTTGCGTCTTATATTACCCGTAGCGTGAAATTGTTCCCCCGTTTTCGAAACATTCTTCATTGGTGCTCCGCTCCTATTGATCTTACCGTGATGATATATAGCCTATAGCCTTCCTCGATAAATGTACTATCCAACACTGAAAGAATTTTTTTAATCGGACTAGCGGTTCCTAAGATTAGCGCGTTCAAACAAATAAACAAACACTTCAGCTTTATTATATTAGTATAGATTTAAAAATATACTTTTTATTCGCATTCTTAAATATGTTTCAAAACATTAATTTCTCAATAATATAACACTGGTTTACAAAAGCTGAACAAAGGTCTACCTTAGTCACAGTGGTTTCAACACGAACAGACCGGCTCAACCAGGACGGCACTACGCTATCACGGAAAACAAACCTAAAATGACGGAATTCGTGTTGTCGTGTTTCGTTGGTAAGTGTGAGCCTGTAGCCCAATGGTGCAGAAGCATTACTAGGCCGCCATGTTGTATTTCACCATTGACTGCATTCGCAATGAAAGGGAATGGAAAAAAAACTCTGGAATTCTGCTTACGCTTTCCATCAGGCAGAGTAGAGTCACTTTGGCAAGCCCATACATAAAAACAGCTTATGTAAGTATCTACATGATTATAAGATTATTTGAAAAAGTGAAGTTGAATAACATTAACCCATGTGATTAGGTAATTTCTTATCTTGAAGATATTTGAGTCTAACAAGAAATAATGCATGCCTGTAAACCTCTTTTTTGTATATATAACGCAAGGCATTAATAGGCATAAAACAATTTCAGTATAGCAAAATAAAGAAGAAAAGCTTTCAAAAGTTTTCACGCCTGCATAAATGCAATCTGAAACCATAAAAATACTATTAAAAGGTCTAAATAAAACGAAAATCTAACATACCTGCGCATCTCGTACATGTGATCGTTCGAAATGCGTTATGGATGGAATATTTGTACCTGTCAAACACTATCACATTACAAACGATTTATCGAAAGCAGTATACACATAGCGTATATCCAGGATACACATTAAAACGGGATAAATACATATTATTATACTATATTACATGATCATAAAACAATATTAGACATTTGATTAGTCTTTGTAGTTAATAGATTTTCTGCTCTCGACCGATCGAGTTGTATTATTATCTACACTAATATTATAAAGAGGAAAACTTTGTTTGTATGTTTGTTTGTAATGAATAGGCTCAAAAACTACTGGACCGATTTTAAAAATTCTTTCACCATTCGAAAGCTACATTATCCACGAGTAACATAGGCTATATTTTATTTTAGAAAAAATAGGGTTCCGTAAGATATTTGGGTTTTCCGGACACAAGGTGTAAAAAATCCACCCTATACGGGGGAAAATTTTTCGCTACGGGCAATAAAAGACGCAAACGAGGTTGCGTCGGTCAGCTAGTAAATAATAAAGAGAAAACTCCATTAGAAGTTAATTAGGTATTATTATCACGGGTTATAATATTTAAAAGCTACACGACATCGTCTCTACATTAAATATTAACTCACTAATGTTCCTTCTCAAAATCTAATATCCTAATCATCCAAATATTGACTATTTTACGCGGCTGTCTGTCACGCTTAAATAAACGTCGTCTGTCGAGGTAGCTTATATAGACGGATATCACGATGGCCGGATATAACAAATTATCCGGCTCACCGCACTCGTAGACTCAAATCCACAATAATCATTAATGTCATGGTCTTCATTTATCACGAATTGGTACATTTATCGGGCTTTCGACTCACCCTTGAATTTAAATGTTGTGCTACTACCATTTCCTAATATTATTTTGATTATACTCGTAGTATTACCATACTATAGTCAAAATAATAATCAGACAATTTTGAAGTCCTACACAGTAGCGTAGGGCGTCCACGGGCCAGGTTGAGTGATGATTTCCGTAGGAGCTGGCAGGAGCTGTATGCGAAGCCGAGAATTGAACCAAGTGGCGTGCAGTGGACTGTTATAAGCTCATGATTATGACTAAAATATTTTGTTCTTTAAGGGCTCAGTTATTCAAACTCAAACTCAAACTCAAATCATTTATTTCCATAGGCCCCAAAAGGCACTTGAACATGTCAAAAATATAAACATAAAAATATAAAACAAAACTCCTAATACTAAATGCACTGAGATGATTTGAATTACCGGAGCTTAGATTAATTTCGATTCAACTCAAAGGTTTAAATTGAAATCAATCCAAGTACCAGCTCCGATGGGTATTGCATTCATGAGAAAAGCTGGTGAGAAACTCATGTGCACCATCTTTTCAAATAATTCATACAAAAATTCATATTAAAGGTTGACAAACTTGTAAACTTGCATATTTATTATTATATATAATATTCAAATCTTTTTATATACTTTACCATAACATTACAACCAAAAAAATGTTAAACACCTAATGTTTGTGTTATGTTTTTCTGCTACACTTACATATTTTGTAAGTCATATTTTCTATTGTATTTATTCTATGTATATCAGTAAATAAGTAAATAAAAAAGTATACACATCAATTACTATATTATGTAGATACTATATTAGATAAACACAAATGTAAACATGTATGAATACATTTTGTATTTATTGTATTTGTATTATAAACACCAAGCTTGTAAACATGTCAGGTCATGTTTTCGTTCTAATTTCACTCGTATAATAGTTATTTGTTATACAAGAATGCATAGTTACTTCTTAACATCTACTAAGTACGTATTAGATTATGTTAAGTAATTTATTAACATACTTAATTCGATACTGAATGTGGAACTGACTTAATTTTGCCGCCAAATATACGGAATCAGGTGCTTCGTTAAAAAACTTTTCAATTTCAGATTCTGTGAAAACCTTCGATTTTTTAGGTGTTCTGTTTAAAAATGCCACTTATTAGAGATAGGTGTCGATATGTTTGTCTTTTCCATCTTTATTGTTGCTTTAATAAAATATGCCAGCAAAACGTTTTCTGAGAAAGTTTTTGTTTCTTTAGCTAGTCGCCACGTGTTAAACATATCGTCCGGTTTAAATACATCTCGCGTGATTGTTGAGGGAGAAAGCTCATTTGCGCATTATTAACGATTTCAGTCAGTTCTATTGGCGTTAAATACACTTCCTTGTTGCTAGAATTACTTATTTTAGGTTTTTCACTTGTTTTCAACTTTCTTGTTTTCAACCGCAGGTTTTAACAATATTACGTGAAAAGAAAATGGCGCGAGTAAAGTAAATAAAAAAAGTACTCCAAGAACGAGTACGAGTCTAAGTTTTTAATTTATTTAAAAAAGGTTGTATGATAAATGCGGCACAATTGAGGTAGAAGTAAACAGGTTTAATGATGTTTTGATTCACAAACTTAGTGCACACCATGTTCTAAATTCAATTTCTTTATACTCTAGCGGAAAAAGGCTTTGGCACTCCGATATCGAAGGGCAAAAATAGTCATTCTGAGAGAGGGGATGAAAATATGATTTTTCATGTTTGCGAAAGAACTTCACGGAATTCGTTATTTTAATATTTAAATAACCAAAACAAGTGATAAACCTTTCACGAAATTTTATTTTTTCATGAAAGAATTTTGGTTGTTTAATTTGCTCGTCTTGCTACAAGTTGTAGACAAGTTTAATCAAGTGCCCTAATTTTATTTTGGCAAGAAATTATTGTAGGCAATCCTCAAACTCCTCGCAGTCTTCAAGTACCAAATTACTTTTCTGCTCCTGTTCATAACTGGAGTGAAAGTTTTATTGGCAAATTTCTAAACACAAGGTTTACACTATTTAAAGTTTTGAGTACGACACTTGTTCTAATAGCAGTGGACGAGGGAAAGTTTTTCGTATTGAGACATGTTCAGTGCTAGTTTTTGAAAGTGCGGTGCATACTAAGAGTACATATACAATTAAAATCAGAGTATGTGTAATTTCAAATTAACAGCTTTTTACTATATTCATATAAAATTACTTATATAGGAACTTACATAAAAAATAAATTGTCAGTTTTAAATATTGTCGTGTTTGCATCATATTTGTTAATATTTTATACTGTTTTTATTATTATTATAGATCTAGAAAGTACATAACTAATATTTTATGAAGTAGACTGCAATAACATTAAAATAATAAAGAATATTTCATTCTAAGATTTAAACTTAAAAGTATTTTTCGAATGTATCGAAAACCAATTAAAGTGAACCAATTGACTGCACGGTTGGCCGAGTGGTGTCAGCGGTCGCCATGCCGCTTGCTACTGCGCCAAGTGTCGTGGGTTCAAATCCCACGCGGTACCTACAACACTTTGTGTGATCCACGAATTGTTGTCCCGAGTCTGGATGTTCTTTGTGTCCGTTTCATGTATGTTTGTAAAGTCCCCCACGACACAGGATGTTTATTCCTCATGTGGGAGTTGTCTTTTTAAAAAAAGAAAAAGAAAGAAAGAAAAAAGAACTGTTCCACAAAACTTGTGCAGGGTAGAACTAAAACTCAGTAATAGTTTTCTTGGTCCAATGCTAAAAAGACGTGTTTCTTTCAATGAATATTGGTACACGGTTCAATAGCATCACTTTAGACAGAAACAAATAAATAAAACTACTTTCAACTTACATTTTTGCGGTAATCCCATAACGTATTATGACATATCACACAATACAATTTATCATAATCATCATCAGCTGTTTTCTGTTGAAATTACTGTTTTAGAGATCTGTCTTTTTGTAATTTCCAGACAAACAAAATTTATCAGAACAAGACGGACAAACAGATTTTTAATATTTTTTTAAAGCTTTTAATTTGAAGCTACAAACAGATACTTCAATTTTATTTAGTTGTATAGATACATAGGAAACACTCAAGTAAAGAGAAATATAACTATGTGTAACTTATGAAAGAGGTTCCAAGTTAAGTCTAACCAAGATATTTAAGTTGAAACGTATTACTATGGTTCATCTAAGTATGTTAGCAATTAAACTTAAGTAGTGTTTATACACTTGCTATCAACTTTCCAGTATGTTTACAGAGCTCGAATTTCGAGAAGTGTTTAGGCTGGTCGAACTATAACTTGGAAAGTGTTAACATGAACTGAAACTTTGTTCTGAAGTAATTTAGCGGCTGATGAGAAAAGTAATTTTGTTTATTAGTATTTTTTATTCGTTACTTCAATAAAAATTCATTTTAATCATTGAGGTAGCCGCCGTTTAGAACAAATCTATATTAACAATAGATTAAAATGAGAAACTTTAAAAAAAAATCTACTTATGATGATAATGATAAAGTTACGCTATAAAACCTAGGCGACATAATATATACGTTTTAACAATACTACATTTTTTTTTTATAAAAGCAATTTGGTGCTATTGTTTTTGTAAAAGAATATTGACAACAATTTAATGACCCTGTATAAATATAAAACTTAAAGTACTTTTACGTTATTTGTCTTTATTTTAATTTAAACAAGTGATTAATTTAAAGACTTTTTTTTTTAAACATGCTTTTATTACTTTTTAATAAAAATAATAATTTTAAGCCCTTTCATTTGATACCCATATTGAGTACGTTGTTCAGAAATATGTACGACGCCATTTTGTTATGGTGGCCATTTTGAATTACTGATTATACCGATTATATCTAATTGCATTATCATCAGAACTAAAAGCACATTTCAAATTTCAGTTTAACCGGAAATCGGAAAGTAGATCAAATTTAACTTGCAAGATTTGATAATAGACAAATATCGAGAGAGGTGAAAATAAATAAAAGCTTGTAAAAAAGTACGATTTATTACTTTCAAAACCATCAATAAAAGAATACCAAATTTATTCTAGTCAACATAATCTACAACATGTCTAAGTGAGTATTACTTCCTAAATATAATATATTCTACACAGCACGTTCCGTAAATTCGTCAGAATTATTAGGAAGGACGGGCCGTACAATATTGTTAGCGGCGACCCAATCACGTGTCACTCGTATCAATAAATCATATTAGAATTATGTGTAACAGTAGAAATTGACTGTTGTATTTGTTTTTCTGAAGAAGTCCTGTATATTGACATTATATATTTTCAATAAATAATAATAATCCTACTAAAATATTTAGTTTCTTTCTTGATGATATCACATCGATAGGGTCTATACTCTTCTGTGTTACATTGATAGGCGTGAAACTTATTAATTTGTATACACAATCATACGTCCAACTTTTAAGACGAGATTGTCATAATACTCTTGTGAGTCACAGTGATTGATTCCGTAGCAAATATGTACCTTTTTCCTTCATTTACAATTAGTTTCATCAAGGTTTCATTTGTAAAAACGGTGTAATGTGTCAATTTCTATAACAATAAATCATTTAGATTTTTTGGTTTTGTACACTTCACACAAGATGGATGAGAAAGAAAAAGTAGAGACAATATAATCCATCATTCATTATGTGGCGTTGGGGTTTATAGCTCAATTTCAGCTACTCATTTTAGCTGGTTCATAGTGTAATACCATATCATTGTGGGATAAACCGTAGATATATTGCACTAATTTTGTGTTACCAGAGAAAGACGTATGCTTGATATTAAACTAAGGAGGCTCATTGAGAAAATTATTTGGCAGAATTAATGTATTCTACTTATATGACAAGATCCTATAATATAGGCTCCGTCCACTAAGGATTCTAGTGGACTAGTTCTATTCCCCTTTCTCAGTGTGGAACTTCCCCCGAATACTACATGCTTGTGGTTATATCAGACTCAAACTGATCAACTGCACGCCGTCTCGGGTATTAGAAGGCGGGGAATTAGGCGCAACCCCGAAAGAAAATCTCTGGAACTGTATAAATCCCCTGGGGAATTTATTTGGAAGTTTTTATACAAACAACATCCTCCTTAAGTTCTCTAGGAGAATAAAGCATGGCATCATAGTGGATAGTGCCATAAAATGTGCCTAGGAACTGACATATTTAAAAATAAATACGATTACAATACAGCAAAAAAACTGGCCAAGTGCGATCAGGATTCGCGCACCGAGGGTTCCGTACAAACCTGTAGGTATATTATTTAACGAGAGTGGCGATGGCAGCTTTCGGCACCCTCCCCTGATGGGCCGCCCGGCCCTTGAATATCACGAAGTGCACGAAATTTATGTTTTTCGCATTTTTTCTTTATCTGTGCCAAAAGACGTTGCTTCATGCCAAATTTCAAGATTCTGTGTTCAACGGGAAGTACCCTGCAGGTTTTGATTCCCTTGCAAGTGTTGAAAATTTGCAGCATAAACGGTTGTATCTTTTGATAAGGTTGACTTCGAAGTTTTTATAGCTCCAAGGGACAGTAGACTTGAGTATTTAATATGAATTTCAGTTTGATACCTCCACGCGTTCCTGAAAAGGGTTTTGACAGACAGACAGACGGGATACAAAATGATCCTATACCTTAATTTTCCTTTTATGGTATGGTAAAGCAATAGACAGGTCACCTCATGATAAGTAACAACCTTCGTCCATGGATCAGCAGGACTTAGAAGATTATCTAAGGTCTTGGCTTTACAAATTAAATCAATCCATATTCTTTGAAAGTAAAAGTCTTTTTGGTTCTTATCATATTGAATATCAAGGGGACAAATCTCTTTTAGAAACTGTGTCAGTTATATAATCTGAACTATAAGATAATATTCTGTAACCCAGATTAAGAAAAAAGAATTTATTCTAAGGCACCAAAACATACTACATTTTGTTAACTTAAAACCATAATGCCTTTGCCTGAATTATTCAAAAAAACACCAAATTATGATAATCAGATGTTCCCTCCAAAAGTTAATCGAGGCACTTCCCGCTTTCTAACACATTTTTTAATAAAAAATTAAGTCAAATAACTTCGTATTGTTTGCTGAATTTTGATGAATTTAGGTAAAATATTTTGAATGGCTTTAATAATTCACTGATGGTTTTATGTTTCATTATCATTTCATTCTTTATGAAACTTCTAAGTCTTATACAGCAATAGGACTTTAATGGCCCGTTGCACCACAAACTGGTACAGTTCTTGATAGACTATCTTAATCTCATCTGCCGGATAACTACAGATTTCAGTTTTACAAGTCTCGGATACAGATAAATATGTCAGTTAACTAAATATACCAGCAATTCTTATCTGTCAAATAGTTTCATATTTCAGATAATTATCTGATACTGTATTAAGAATTGGTGAAACTAGCCCTAAAAATTCTAAACCACGATTGCATAGGGGCGAAAAGACCACAATAAATATCATGCCAATCATGCAGTAAATTTTTGAATATATAGATTTATATTTATTTTTGCGAACTCAATGCTCCACTTGAATTCAAACTAAAAAAAAAAGCTTTAAGCCCTTTCGTACGCCGCCATTTTGTTATGGCTTTGCCCGCGGTTATTGTCGTACCGCGTGTAGCACTGCGGGGTTCAGCTAGTATTAGAATAAAGCATTAATAAGTATTGTGTTGTTAAAAAATAAAATCACTAATTAAGTTTAGTATAATTAATTCACATTATTACCATCATCATTTTTAAAATGTAAATTTAAGCGCCATATATGTTACTAAGCGGACAACTCGAGAACCGCTCGACTTATTCGATTATTTTTTTAATATCTTCGTTAAGGCACAAGGAATTTCCTTATAGTGAGAAAATACGTAAAAATAACTTTTACAGAACGAAGTCTGTCGAGGCAGCCATTTATAAATAAAATAAGTAATAGTAATGATTCCTTTCTATCACAAAGCATCGTAACCAATACTATTCGCAATATTACCAAGTTTTTCTACTCAGCGTTACGATCCAATTAGGGGGCACAACTCTTTGACAAGGAAACCGAATAGCAATTTCTCAGCCCCATGATACCGCAAGGAAAACGGGTAATAAAAATATATAGGCCACATTGCAGCTCAAAATATTCTGTAAATGCCTCATATACATCATATTTCTATTCATGTTGTTAGTAAGTACCAATAAAACGAGGCAACTAGACCATATTTTTTCACAAATTATTGTTCTATTTTTAGCCGACTTCAAAAAAGGAGGATGTTCTCAATTCGTCTAAATTTTTTTTTTTTGGTTAATTACCTCATAACTTTCGAGTGGGTGAACCGATTTTGATAATTCTTTTTTTTATACTATCATAGACACTGACCTTCACTCTACATCTAGGAAATTAAAACATAATATATGTACTTAGTGATGTGTATGAATAATATAGAAAATGCAGTTGTATGACTGAGATAGAAAAAAAATTGTATGGTTTTTTGTTAATAAACTATTTATTAGTGTGTACCTGACCTAATGATTTACGGTGTCATGTACAATGTGCCGATATACTCATAAAATTGGGTTATTACGTTTCAGACATGACCCGAATCACTTAATGCGTTCTAAATTTATGATAATAAAATATTTTTATATCTTACATAAAAATATTTATTAGTTCTATAACTAGTTATGAATATTTACTTCTGACAGCAGCAGAAAACAGCAGGGGTTTTAAATAGTTTCTGGTATAAAAATCTTTTTCGTGTGCAGTAGTGTAAAAGAAAGAGAAATAATAATTTATAATTTATTCTAACGTACACAGGACAACTTATAGTTTTATACAAAATTAAGGGAAAGGAACCAACAACAAGAAGGTTTTCTATCAAAGCCATTTACTTCTTAACAAAAAAAAATCATCTTCTAATAAAAAGTACATGTAATGGCTAGCAGTGAAAACTCTACTGAAGTTTATCCCGCTTATCGAAAATTCGCCATAGAAAATCATTTAATTAAAAAAAAATGTAAATCATACTGTCATTATTTAGCAATATCCAATTACTTTATTACAAATTTAAAACAACTTTTAAAATAATAAATTAATTGCATTTATTACTTCTGCATCCTGATCTTTTATTCCAGTAATCCTTAAATGGAATTGTGTGAAAAATCCTTTCGGATCTCCAGCCCCTCGGAGACACAGGAGCCAAGAGTATGTGGTGTTTCCACTAAAAAACACCCCGACGACCGGCCTCTGGCGCCCTACTCTGGGAGGACCCGGACCATATTATTTCAGGTCCTCCCCGAATTGACGCCGTACCTTAACAGGACCTGTCCCGGGAGAAATTTTTTCCCCCCCTCGATCTCAGCAATGTAGGCTGATTGCACGGATGACCCCGCAGGGTGACCAACTTGCTCGTTACGTCCAAGTCTTGCAAAAGAGGTTTTTCCGACCAGGACAGGCAATCATGCCTGGGGCGCCTCGACACAATTACGGTATTGTGATCATCTGATACTCCTAATCGATTTCGGCCATGGTGGCCAGTCTCAACAACATTATAGGGCACAAATATAAGATATATTTTATGTTCCTTCACTCTATGTGAGTGTACAGGGCTAGAATAGAAGTTGATTATACGAAATTAAGTATTGTACAGAGTTAGTATCATGCAAAAAAATTGGGTTCTTATCACTGCGATACGGAACCTTAACGATCTGTTTCGCTCTTCTAAAAACTTACAACAACAACTTTAACAAAAACAAAGTATGTATAATTTATTTGGAACACAAAATAAATGAGGTAATTAATTCTATTCACAAAGTTCTTGCCTTAATGTTCTCATTCTATGAACACGGCTTGAAAAATTTCGCATCTCATCCATTCCTACTTTTGTTTATAAAAAATTTGGTCTGTTAGATTTATAACTGGCAATGAATATTAAACGACGGTAGCTACGTCATTGAAGTGAGAAAATTCTAAGCAAGATAATAAAGAGAATGTAGGTTGGAGAGGGAATTCGATTAAGGCTTTGGGTGGCGTGCAATGTTAGTGGGTCAAGGGTACTTACCCGTGTAAATTCCTAGAAACGCACATTTGTAGTAATAATGAAGAACATCACAGACGAAGGATCGCTGTGCTTACTTGAATTTATAGTACTGCATTGTCCAACACAAAAAACAAAAAAAACAAAAAAAAATGTATATATGTATTTACTTTTAGTAAAACGTACCATTGGACAGATTATAATTAACCGATACACACGCGGTATGTACCGCGTGTGTATCGGTTACCGTGGTAAATAGTGCCTATTTCCTTCCTCAGGGAACAAAGTATCTCCATGCTAAATTTTATTGAAATCGGTGCAGCAGTTTAGTCATGAAAGCTAGCGTAACAGTATAATATTTAAATGAATTACAAGCTGAACCCCGCGGTGCTACCCGCGGTACGACAATAAACGCGGGCAAAGCCGCGAGGCAAAGTATCTTTATAAATTGTAGCCTAAGTATTATTCTGATGTATACGCTATATTATTGTAAATTTTCATCAAAATCCATTCGGTAGTTTTTGCGTGAAAGAAATAAAACATGTTCACTTACATACTCAAAAACTTTCGCGTTTATAATATTAGAAGGATAATCATAAGAGGTATAAGGATTTTCTGTATAAACTTTCTCAGCAATCACTTTACAGAAAACCTGAAAAATATTATTTAATCCATATATGTATAAAATATTTACATTGAGATACATATATTACGAAAAATAATACGAGGTGTTTAACATTTAGAAAACCCGAATTAGTAAGTTAAAACCAAATATATATAACCAGTGAATAAACTATATGTTTTGCAATAAGAAAAATATGTTTCTTAGTCATATTATTAAACAAGAAAGAAAACTAACTGGTCTTATTTCATCCGCCTACAGCCTCACGTTCTTTCCGTGAATAAAACACAAGTTCGCTTGACATGTAGTACACCTGATACATAGTGGAAAACACAATGTAATATATATAATTCTGCAAGACATATGTGCTATCTCATACTATAAAGATATATAGTATAAATGTATAAGGTTTTCGTGTTCCTTAGGAGTATACTTAACTTAATATAAGCCAAATATTAATTCTTAAGTACATATACGATTAGGACTAGATATTTATTATGTCTTACGATCAAATTACATTTCTTAATCTCATTAATAAGTATTGTCAATATTTGAAATTAGTAATATGCCTGATCTAGGTAAGACTTGGTGACATGGTTTTTTTATTTATTTTATAGTGGGCAAACGAGCAGACGTATCACCTGATGGTAAGCGATTACCGCCGCCCATGGACACTCGTAACACCAGAGGCGTCACAAGTGCGTTGCCGACCTTTGGGGGATGGGAAGAGGGATGGGGGAGGGGTTGAGGTATCGGCCTCCAGTATCCTCACTCACTCGCTGAAACATAGTGCAAGCGCTATTTCACACCGGTTTTCTGTGAGGCCGTGGTATCACTCTAGTCGAGCCGGCCCATTCATGCCGAAGCGTGGTTCTCCCACGAAACTAGTAGTTTATTGTTAGGTATAGAACATAATGAATATGTTTATAAATTTGTAAATAAAATAAATAAATATTTCGGATATCTTACAAACAACGCAATCTGTTTCTGAGCTAAGCAGAGCTTTCCCCCAGATCCCATGGTGGAGTTCCGGACAGGAGACTTGCCGCCTCCAAGGGGATCGTGCGGTACCCTCTTTTGAGTCATCGCCCCCTCCCCCATATTTGGCAGCAACAGTGACAATGTACGCGCTGCACCAACCAACGACCAGACTTCGGAAGTGGTATTCGAAGTCCCATCGGCTGTCGAGTATGAGCCCTCATAGTGGGCTCCATGCCAGTGCGAGTGGCGAGATTTTACCCTCGGTACAATAACAACCGCATGTAACATCGCGGGGCGAAACTAGTCCTAAAAAAGAAGTCTAATTTACTCCTAATATCGTCAGCTACCTGTCAGCGATGATCCCGTCAAAATTGGGCCAGTTTTTCTTGAGATTAGCCGGAACAGACGGACAGTCAGACAGACAAAAACAAAATAAGGAGATATAGTTAAAATCTTTGCCATAAATACGTCTTATTAAGAAATTCTTCGTTCTCATTGGATTTTAGGATTTGTGTGAGTTATCCACGTATAAAACTCCTCACTCCAAGTGATTACTACTGGCGCCGTGCTACCCATGCCCAGTTCTTTAAAAAGAGCAAAGCTAATATATAAATCATCAATATTTCAACCTTCGGCCTTGAAAGATATGATGACTTTCACATTCTTAATGTCACCTAACGAAAATATGTCAAACTACGGAGTTACTATCAATCCTGCATCACGCAATGGAAACGTCTCTTTGGCATTAATATAAATTACCTACTTAAAATATGGTCATGAATAGAAGCTAAAAAAGTGTGGGGGATCGTTCCACAGGGGCCTTCGACTTATCTGAGACTTATCTAGTGGACTGTATTTTAATAGAAACAACGGTCGGGGATGTTTCAAGAATCAGTTTATTCTTATGATGCTAACTTCTTAATGCTACACCTATGGTTGCTACTCGCACTTGTACTGCAACACGGTTTCGGTTCTTCGGTTTTGGTTCTCTTGACTATTTTGCAGTGTTCTCTTCGCTTGTACTGGAGCTCTTCGGCTTCTTCTAGGCTTCTTGTCTTCCTGTTTTCTTCGAGGCGCTCTGGACTGTTGCTGCTGTGCACTGTGCTGTGTGCTGTGTTTGCTGCGTTGTGTCTTCACTGGCCGATTACACCTGCTTATATATCTTTCCTTCGGTCGTTACTCGGCGCTGATTGGTCGCCCCACCGGTCGGCGCTTCGATCGTCTGTCTCTTTCTTGCACTGATCGTCGGTCTCTTCCCTCGCTCAACTACTGCAAGGGTTTACCGGAACGAGAGCCGTTTCGTGGTGGGGATGCTTATTCGAAATTTACATACATATTACAAATGCGAGTTATTGTTTTTTCCCTATCTAAATTAATTTTTACACTATATTTATACACTTTAAAACTTATATCTATCGCTAACTTAACAGGGGCTCGTCGTCGTCAACAAAAAGGTTAGTAGAAGTGAAAACTGGTTAAGTAATTCAGACGTGAAAATGTTACAAAAGAAGTCACATTCGCATTAATAATATTACTTCAAAGGTGACAAACTTTTTAAAGACAATTTCCATACTTGAAATACTAGCACTTTACAAACATACATAAAAGACACACTTTTTTTTTCCTCGTGCAGAAGTCCCCTCGGATACCACCTCCTGGTGGCATGTCGGACTCGAACCGACTAAAACCGCACGCCATCTCGGGTACTAGATGCCGGGGAACCAGGTGCATCCTAGAAAGGAAAACCCTGGAACCCCGACGTACCTCGGGCCATCTACGATTTGTAAATGGCCCCCTATTCTGTGGAAATCCCGGTGTTTCCGTTGCTGTTTCCCGGTTTTCCAAAAGTTGGGGCGCGAGTGCTGTGGTGCAAGCGCGCCCCCCTCCCGAGCCTGCTTCTGTTAGGGTGACAGATGGCCTCATATGTCACCCTCAGGCTTGCGCTTATGGAGGACGGAGATCATTCTGAGATCTCCGTCGCCCGAGTCGCCTGCGGTACCTGGCCCGTTTCCGGGCCTGGCGGGCCGCTAGAGTTCTAAACCTCTCACGGTCCCGCTCCGCCGTCTCCTTGGCAACACATAAAAGATACACTAAGAATTTATACACTCCAAGATCCCACAGTATTGTTCATTATTGGTTTTATTCCCACAACACTCAGTGCACTAGAAAGTGACGAGGTAATCGTTTAACCATCGAGTTCAATAACTTATCCCTAGTTGAAACTAGAGATAATCCATATATTATATTTTAAAGCAAGTTTTTTCTTTTTTTGAAAAGTTTCAGGTTAATAAAGATAAAAATTAATTTCCTTTTCAAAGTAAATTCCGATCATTTTCAGTAACCTATTTCTATTTAAACTTGGAGATAGGTTATTGAGAACAGCCGTAAACCAGTACGCAATCTACAGTCTAAATGTTCATCTCTTATACGCAAGAATAATAAATAGTTGAGAAGTCACGTTAATCTGATTTCATCTAATCTAAACACCACAAGGTTATTTGAAATTGGTTACTGAAATAGATACCTCATTGCTATGCGTATAGTCATGTCTCATTTAAACTAATTGATTTATTTCTAATGACGATATAGCGTGACTGACATAATTAATTTATTCATTAGAGTTTAGAATGTTTTGCCAATTCAATGGGTATATTAGATAACTAATGAATGATTACTAAATATATTTTGAAGGATATTTCAGATATTTTTCTGATTGTCGTACAAATTACTTTTTGATTTAATCTAAATAATAATGCATTTACTTTAAATTTGTTTGTAAGATGAAGATCATACAAAGTCGTAATAGCTATTCATTATTTATCACTACAACTAATATTACTAAAAAAATAATTAAATACGAGTACGTTTGTCTAGGCTAGGTGAAGTCACAACTTGCAAAATTGCTCGCAGTTGCTAGATGCTAGAAGCCCAAAGCGATCGGAGAGGCGTGCAATGGCAGGGGCCTATGACTAGCAGTGGACTGCAATAGGCTAACAATAATAAAGTTTATCTATATTTTAGAACCTATTCTTAGAGCTATAGTGTATATATAAGGAAACGGTACATTTAAGGCTGTCTATACCAGATGTATAACCCAGTAGGTACTCGTATGAAGCCTGAACTGCGAGCAAATATTCCGTTGTCGTCGAGAATCTCGCTTTAAATTCATTTCACACCGAACCTCTCTCGAACTCCATTTCCAAGTGCTCACAGCTTAAATGAAAGAGCTTGTTGTAACGAGTGTTCTTAGACCAAAACGAAGCGTGTAACTCAATTAGAACCGGAGATATAAGGAAAGAAAGTTATGAAAACGTTAGAAATGTAGGAAAGAGAATGTTCGCTTATTATAGACGTAGAAATTTAGGGGTTTTCCAAAAGCTTCATTTTAAATTTTAACTTGAATAGAGGATCAATAGAGCAGTCGAACGTCTGTTTATCAGGAGATGGCACAAGTCAACTAAAAACAACTTTATACAGACTTTAGAGATACAATTATGGGAAAAATATATAACACAGATTCATTTGCGGCAGTATAAATCGGTTGTATGCGGCTGACACTACAACCGAGTGATGATCAACGGCTTTGTATTAATTATAAATGCTCAGTAAGAGAAAGATTTAATGAAACACTGCACCAACTCGTATAGCCAACATGGTATAACATGGCTCTTTTCTAAAAAATCGCTTATGTATAGTAGCGTACTATTAAAGTTTGTTTGTGATAAGCAAGGAGTTTGCTTCTTAAAAAACCGACTAAGTGCATGTTAAGCTACGAATAGAATAGTGTTCCGTAGCCACCCATAACTGCACGTAGATTTTCAATACCGAGTTGGTATTTATTTCCTTTAAAAATGTTTTCTTATTTTATTTATTGTGGTGGTTTTATTAGAGCACTTTGTCGACGTGGTAGATACACATATACATGCAAAGTTTGTTCTTTCTAGCACCAACCATTTGATAGGAAAGCCGAAGACTGACGAACATGACGAAACCATAAGGGTTCCTAAGTGTGAACTACGAAACCCTGAAAATCAGGACATATTAACAGGATGTTAAACTGATTGTATTTTAATTCTTCTCTGAACAATATCAATGCAGACCTCGTTTTTGTGAAACTAAACGATAGAATAACTTATAAATTAAACATGCTGTATCGTTTATTATATTTGACCTTTACAATACGCCACTTAAAGGCATCCATATTTATATATTAAAGTAAATTGTGTTAATGAACAAATCGACGTAGCTTCGGGCCATAACTTACAATTAACGGGGAGCTGTGAATCGGCGTGATTAACCTTTTATTGTTCAGTTATTTCGAACATACAATCAGGGTTGATTGGGCTTAGATATTTTGTTTAAAATATTTTATGTGTAAAATGAGAATATATGTCTGATTTTTTTAACCAAACTGGTTCAAATATTATGCAATTTTGCGGTATTTCATTTGGTGATGGAATATGAATATGTCACTAGCCTTAACCATCCCGTGGATTTCAGCCACTTAATGCAATTTGTATTCTTCTTACCTGCATTCATCACCA
Source organism: Spilarctia lutea (assembly GCA_916048165.1). Classification (NCBI taxonomy): domain Eukaryota; kingdom Metazoa; phylum Arthropoda; class Insecta; order Lepidoptera; family Erebidae; genus Spilarctia; species Spilarctia lutea. Next base: position 4,411,685 of record OU696480.1, read on the forward strand.
GAAAAACGATACAAGATCAAATCTAGTAGCATTGTTGAAATGAGGTGTTCTGTAGGTCATGTACTTGTGGGAGAGCCATGCTTCTGCATGAATGGGCCGGCTCGACCGGAATGATAGCACGGCCTCAAAGAAAACCAATGTGAAATCGCGCATGCGCTGTGTTTCACCGAGCGAGTGAGGATAGCGGAGGTCCATATCTCAACCTCTCCCTACATCCCCCAAAGGCCGGCAACGCACTTGTGAAGCCTCTGGTGTTGTGCTTGTTTCGGCTCTATATATCATAGAAAATTGTGTTGAGCTGAATCTTTATTTAAAACTTTAATACTAATGAGACGATTATTTAAGTTTTGCTTATAAGAACATGTAATTATTCCTATATCTATATCAATTTGCTCCTACATGTAATAAAGATTTAAATTGAAGATTTTCTTTTATCTAGTTCACTTGATAAATATCGATTTGCTCCTCTAACTCGTTTAAAGATGTAAGTTGAAGATTTTCTTACAGCAAGTGCACTTGATGAAACTTTTTATTTTAAATGCACTAAGTCATCTCTTATAAACCTATTCAAGCTTATTTATACTTACTACCTCTACTTACTAATGCTAGTATCATTATAAATTCGAAACAAATGTGTCAGTTACGCTTTCACTGCTAAGCCGCTATATCGATTTCGATGAAATTTGACATGAAGATACTTCGATTCTTAGGGAAGGACATAGAACATTCTTCACTTGATTCACAAAATTGGATATAAAAAAAAACAAGATTACATTTAACTCGTGAACATCCTGTAACGGACCGTTACTGCATTTAACTCAGTAAAGATTAAATGATTACTAATTATTATCTTTAGATAATTATACTGACGAAAATTAACTAGTTCACGTATAAATGCACTTAAAAGGACTCGGACTTGCCCATTAAAACCCTGACGGGCCCCCTATGGATATTATGTAGATGAAACTTAAATCGTAGTTTTATTATGAAGGCACTTAAAACACCTCTGTTTACCCTTTCTTGAATAGGCGTATGTGTATTATATACATACATACTATCGTTTGCCCTTGGCTCCGTTCTTATTCTCGTTTCATATTTTTACTAAATATTATTCCCTTCGCTCTTTAATTTACTTCCTTATGGATGGGATTCCATATTCTTAGTGGTTGCTTCCAGAAAAAACAATCAGTGTTGCTCTGAGCGGATGAATCGATGAACAGATATAGAGCCTATACATAGAGTACATTAATGTCATATAATACGCATTTACCTATTCAAATTAATGTTATCGTTACAATACACTCACAGAAAACCGGTGTGAAATAGCGCTTGCGCTGTGTTTCACCGAGTGAGTGATGATACCGGAAGCCCAATCCCCCATTCCCTCTCCCTATCCCCAAAAGGTTAGCAAAAAAAAAATTTGATAAATAGAACCTGTAATCACAGGTTGACTGGTGCACGCCTTTAAAACAAGATTACGCTGTTCATGTAATATTTTTTTATGTATGGGTCTACCAAAGTGACTCTACTCTGCCTGATGGCAAGTATGAGCATAATTCAAGATAGGTAGTCACTATACTCATTGCGATTGCAATAATGCAGAATTGTGACCAACACTATGGCGGTCTATGGAGATTCTTCTGCACGAATGCTATCATTTCAGGTTAATCCTATGTGTGTATTATGTTATTTCATTGTCGGTTAATACGAAAGTTTAGAAGCCAACTTATTTTGCATAGATCTAGACTGAACATAGTCCTTTAAAGTTTCAATTTTGGTCAGTTTACCTCACAACTTATGCGGTGGTTACGTTGTAGAGAGCATTATGGAAATAGTTTCAAACTGAGCAAGGTGTGAAATGCGGCCAACCGACAGCCGTAAGGCACCTTTGTAAATTACATTATGACCATAAATTTGTTATAAGAGTTAGTTTGCTTACAAGTGTAAATTCAGTAGCGGTAGGTTGACTAAAAATGTGCATTTGTTTTAATTAATACTCGTAAGTATTAACCATAACGTACTATATAATTGGTTTTGGGTTAATTGAAGTACAAAATACATGGTACATTGCTATTTTTATTAAGTTTATGGTTTTATTAATGATCTCATTCTTTTACAAAATTTAATAATTAGTTTTTTATTTTAAAATAAAAAATTTAATAAACTAAGAATAACTTAAGACAGCAACAATATTGAAAATACAATTAGAATAACAGTTTTAGATAATAAATAAGAATAGAAGTTCCTACGTTTTTGTGTTTGGCCTGACTGAAAATGACTCTTCTCTGCCTGATGGAAAGCATAAACAGAATTCAAGAGTGTTGGTCACCATCCTCACTGCGAATGCAGACAATGCAGCAATACAGTATGGTGACCCACATCATAGTTAGCTTCATGATGCAGAAACATCGTAGGCCCATCATTTTACAATTTCGTACAATAGAAACAATAGAACTCTTTAATTTAAAAGTGATGCTATTTCCTTTCAAATATTAAAACGTAAAACAAAACCTTTGTACCGCTTTTTACGACAATTGCGTAAAAGAAGAAAAATTAAATTTCGCTCACTTGTAGGTTATATAGAGAAGAATGGCAAATGCTAATATGAAAAATAACATTCCACACACTATGATGCATACGAGACACACAAACTCAAATATACATATACACAAACGTATGTATGTTGACATACATGCAACACCCAACATAAAAAAATATTGTCTATACTGTCTGTTAAATAAACATCAAAAGTAGTCATTATAAAATCTTCGATCAGAGCGGTGTTTTAGCCTTAGACAAAAGAAGCCCAAAAAATTCTAACTAAGAAATTAAAAGAATCATAGTCGAAATTCGACCTCTGGGCGACCACTAGTTAGTTTTCTTAGATATGTGTATAATCTCGATCTAGTCTCGAAATAAAAATTGAGTTACTTTGAGTAGATCTTTCAATTGTTTTCAAACATAGTTTGATCATTAATTTAAAATATGTTTAGTATAAACTCTAAATACCACTTACCATTTTCAGTTATCTTTCATGGTGCATTGTCAATAAAATATGGTTGTTAATCTTTTTCAAAACTTATGTTTTCAAGTCATATACTAGTGTCATTTCTTACCTTATACATCACTTTGATGGATACGAAAACGTAAACCTACCTACGTAATTATCTCGACTAGTACGTTTCAGTTAAATACAGATGTCAATGCAAAAAACGACTGAAATGCAGCGTTTCCATATATCATTAACCGTTTCAACGTTAGACATAAAATATATATGACCAAATTCAGTAAACGCAAGCTGGTGGCTCCCACTCGACACTAACAGGTTCAGCGTTTGAAAAAGATGAAATACAGCACGGTCGAACATCTCTTTGAGATATATTCTAACATACTTTGTTATTTCCAACATACAGCAAAAAGCTTTTAGAAATATAATAGCAGAATACAGCTTTTAAATCTACATGTCTTTGTAGTGAATTAACGTTTTTATTAGTATGTTAGGAGAATTACTCTTATATATGTATATCTTAGCTGCTAATAAAGTAAATGATAGTATATTGCTAAACTTATCAATAGTGCAGCTAAATAATAACGATCGTTTTACTAAAACTAACTATGATAAATAAAAAATACGAAGCACAACCTTAATAAAAATCGTTTAGCGATTGAATTTGAACCATTTCTAAGTATTGTTTTATTTCATTTAACAATATAACTTGAACAATCACATCCCGGACATAGGAATCTCCTTACAAAAAAGGTTTTAGGCAACCATGCCAAGCTGATAAGTTCCTATATTTTTTTTTATTTATTAATGTCACTAATTGAAATTTATTGAAATCGCAATATAACAGCGAGAGATTAATATAATTTTATTTTTGATAAATTTGAACAACTCTCCATTACCTCTGTTCAAATATTTTACTTAGTATTTTAACTAAACTAACCTTTTAACTAATAATAATAAAATAACATCATCATTACAGTCGTCTACTTTATGTATAAAAGGTGCTCGCATTACCTTCTCCCTCGTTCAAAGCATTAAAGCGTCTCGGTAGATAAGTGCTTGCTTATCGGATGGACTTGAAGCACTTTCCTGCACACTCCTGTTTTATCTGCACATCGTTTTGGTTCATACTACTCGTAAGTTGTAAATTTGGGTAAATATAATATAATATACTGGGTTACACTTCATTTTTCCAGCGTAAAAAATATTATTTTTTTATTTTTTTTTTTAAAAAAAGACAACTCCCACATTAGGAATAAATATCCTGTGTCGTGGGGGACTTTACAGACATACATGAAACGGACACAAAGAACATCCAGACTCGGGACAACAATTCGTGGATCACACAAAGTGTTGTAGGTACCGCGTGGGATTTGAACCCACGACACTTGGTAGTAGACAGTAGACAGTAGCAAGCGGCATGGCGACCGCTGAAACCACTCGGCCAACCATGCAGTCTTTTTTAATGATTATTATTACTGTTAACTGGCCTCGTGGTCTAGTGGTTAGCGCTGCGTTGCGTGTTAGCTGCATTGCAGGCAGACGTCTCGGGTTTCATTTCCAGGTCGGATTGCTGTTAGGTTTTTCTTAGAAGAAATTCTTAATAGCAACCCGCAGTATGGAAGAAGGCTGTTTTCCCGTCTCGGTTGTCATAAACATACATGGCAATCGTTATATATCTCATATATAGGAAGTCAGTGTCATATACACTCTCAGGGCGGCGGTCCGATGTCAATCGCTCCGTGAAACAACTGAAGTTCAGGTAAAACCGGTTGAACTAGTAGCGTACCTTAAATAATCTTGGGAATAATAAAAGCTAGGAATATGATATCTCCTTTATAAGGAGATGCCTATATCTAGCAAATAGATTGCAATAAGCTGCAATAATAATGACGATGGTGCATAAGGAACCTGTAGACCACTATTACCTGCAACACAAATAACTGTCGTACCTACGAGTAACTACCTCTTGTTGAGTTTAACCCTTAACTATCCAGAATGCTTTTGTGACTTAACTGACCAGTAGTGTCCAACAGACTCATTTTATAAATGTAAGGTGTGATGAAAGAAAAAAAAAGATATTTTGAATGAAAAAGACAGTATAATGTATTCAGTAATGTATGTTTACACCTATTTACTTACAGATATTACAAATACCTTTTTTTCAGAATGTTCAGAGCAGACATTGCGATTGCATTTATCACAACACTGTTTAGAAGCCCTTGATAATTTCGAAGGGCAAATATAACAACGCTACTTCCTTTTCGCAGCAGGTTCAGATGATTGAGTAGCTTCCTGATTTGACCCTGCCACGTCTTGCATGGCTGCTTACTTGCTGGTAACTTGTTAGTCCTTTCGTTCTTCGTCTCCGTATATGAGGTGTTACCAACTCGGTTGCGATTTCACGTAAAATTAGTTTTCTAAGTGTATTTTTTTTACGTGAGTTCCAATCAGGATGTATATTTTTCCATATAATAAGCGATGCAATGCTAACAACATCTATAATATTTTGAAGAAATGCAATTGGCCACCTATTTGTTTTACGCCGAACTGTATACTCATGAACTATCTGGTCCAGTATATCGACACCTCCCTTGGTGGAGTTGTAGTACAAGTTTATTTCAGATTTGTTGTTTTTGTTCACATCTTCTTCCTTTCCATGATGCATCGTAGACAAAAAAATTACAGCACGATTCTTTTTTGGTACATAAGAGACCAATGTCATATTTTTATAAAATCCAAATACATAAGACTCAATATCGCTGGTTTTCTTGGGTTGAAAATTAGGAGGTATACACGTCTTGTTTTTTCTCAATGTTCCAACTATTGTAAGACCATTTTGTGCCAAAGATTTTGCGACATCAATACTCTTGAAATAATTATCAAAAGTAACATTTCTGTTACTTCGGAAGTATGGTTCACATAACTGGTTGACTACATTGTACGCTAAATTTTCCGCCCTGTTTTGTCCTTCTTTTCCGAGATATGGTATACCAAATAGGGGGTAACTAGTTTTGCTGTCACGGATCCACCAAATTTTCATACCATACTTATCAGGTTTGCTGGGTAGGTACTGTTTGAATGATACGCGTCCTCGAAAAGGTACAAGCTGCTCGTCAATAGTAAGATTTTCTCCAGGCAAATAAAACTTTTTCAGGTTTTGATTTACGTATTCCCATAATTCTCTAATAGGTGCAAGTTTATCTTTTGACTTTCTCAGGGACCTAGTATTTTTATCTTCGAATCTTAAGAATCGTAATAAAGAAGCAAATCTATTTTTTCCCATTGTAGCTCGATATATTGGATTGCCAAAGATAGTATCCCAGTATTCTCTAAAATCCACACCGCCCTGTTTATTGACGCCTATAGTCAATAAAAGACCTAGAAATGCTTGCATTTCGAGTTTGTCTATTGATTTCCATCGATTTTGTAAAACTCTAAGCCCTTCAGTATTGGTATATTTTACTATTATTTCTAATACTTGATCGTCGAAAAAAAAGGTTGAAACTGTCTCTCGGATCTATTATAGCTTGCCCTGGAGGAAGAATCACCTTATGAATACCACCGCGAATTATGTTGTGTCGAGGCGTTCGGCTTTGCCTGTCAGGTTCTGATTTCCAAGTTGTTCCATCTTTTCCTTTATAATTGTCAATTGAGACGTATTCTTGTAATGGTACATCATCACTCTCACTCCATAATTGTTCATCATCGTTTTTCACTGATACGTGATACGATTACAAAGACTACGATTATAACACAAACAAAGGTCTAGCAGCCGCTATTGCCCTCCCGATACCATAAGATTATAAGTAAATGTAAATAAAAACAATCTATCTTCACACTCGAATCAAACAAAATGTTATTGTGTCTGTTGGACACTTCTGGATTGATGAAGTACTATTTTCTTTTTTTAACCAAAAATAATAAATAATTCATGTTACAAATATTTTCATTGCACATTTAGATTCGTAAAACATTGGCGTTAAATTAGATAAAAGGCCGATTCATAAAAATAAATACTTTAGTTTTTATGAAAACATAAACGCAAAATTGTGTCCGCAAGACACTTGTGGGTTGTTAAGGGTTAAAGTTGTTTTCGTATTTGTAAACAACTTGAAACTCAACATGACGATCACGGGTGCAAGTCAATTCAATAGTCATTCGTCCAGTGTAATTGACACTTAAAGCAATATCGGCGCCATTAGTAAAACAGATGGGCCCACTATGTTGGCTAGTTTATCGAAACTACTTTGGGCTGAAAGAAATTAATACTAACATTCTATTATAGAACTGAGAAACCAACTTAAATTGTTGTTCTATTTTTATAAGTAGGTATTTCATGTACAACTTAACAATTTATTATAATACATGTTATTTTTAAATATCATAACAAAATATAACTTATTATTTTATTTCAAAAATTTGTGTAGAGAGGGCGTGTGTGTTTGTATGTGTGTATTAGTATATGACATGTGTATGTTTGTTGTGCATGTATATAATACTATAAATTATAACAAAATACTCGTAGTTAAATCGAGTGTTGTTGCATTAATACATTATTGTCTATTATATATAATTTTTTAAAAAAAAGGTACGTGACTACGTGATTCTCGCTACTAACATGAAATCTTTAAACTTACCCAAAATACAGAAAAAGACAAGTCTTATGAAATATTAAAGGAAAAACGTAGATGTATTACAACTCTGAATATTCCATTGGAAACATATGGGCTTGAATATTTTAATAAATAAGTACAAAAAAGCGAGCCATAATTTTTGTTTTTTCAGCTTTTTTTAAGAGGCGCTCGTAGCCCAGTTACCCTTGGTGATTAAAAACAATTAACCAGGATAAGCAACCTACCTAGTACCTGGATGAGTGACCGCTGATGCCATGATACCATAAGCATCTCTATGATTCGGAGGTCACGTTAAGCAGTCGATCCTGGTTATTATCATAGGATAACAGTCGTGAAGTCGTTGCCTTCAGGCGGTTTGAAAAAATCCAACGATAAGGCTACCTAGCCACAACTTTGTCTTGAATTGGCTAATTGGGAACTACCCCAACCCGCACTCGGGTGTGGTGACGTATGGCCTTAAAACTCTCCTGAGAGGAGACACGAACCCAGCAGTGAGACATTATGGGTTGTTGATGATGATAGTTTTTACAGCTGACATGATTATGAAACTCAGATGAGCTCAGTGACACGACGCATTCGGCGATCGATGATAAACTGACGGTTTAAGTTAATCATTAATATTTTCCTTGTAATGTCATATTGTTCTTAGTGATAGTGTTTTTGTATCTCTTTCTGATAAATAAGCAGTATAAGACTAAAAGACTAATTCTATAAACCAAGAAACTTTTCAACTTTACAATATTAGCATTAATAAGAAGAGAGATATTAGTGCTAAATCTGTTGTTCGAAAACTAATTAAACTAAAAATCACTAAAAATGATATTGGTCCTGTCAAAAATAGCTCTTAACGTGAAAGATTGACTCATTTAGGAAACCGCTTCACTAACATAAGAGAATAGAATATAATTTTAGTTTACTGAAACCACAACAGAATAAGCACAATTGTCTGTTAGAAGATCTAAGAGTAACAGTGGTACTAAATAAACAGTAACGACCTTTCAACTACTAAATTTGTATCAATAATACGCAGATAACACACAAATACAGTAGCGGCACACAAAATGGTAGCACAAAATTCAAACAATATGTTTCAAACGAACGTGTCTATACAACAATAAGTAGTTTGCCGAAGTTAACTTTGTTATGGAGAATGTTTCGCCATATTTACATATCGATCCTACCCGTTGTGTGATAGCGTACCGAATAGAAGAAGGAAAAGTGTCGTAATGAGGGTGAAGCTTTGAGGTCACATTTGTACAGAAAGAATCAGTTTTTTCCGTTATTTCATTGAATAAAGCTATCCTTAGGGTCTATGTTTGTTAATGTTTCTCAGTTCGCATCAATTTGTATGTATATGTAATGAATACTTCATCAGAGCCGTTCAGGATCATTCCCAAAGTATTAAGAGTCTTTATGGACAAAATGGGATAAAAAATATATTTATATTCTTACAGTTTATATTTTTAATTTCACGTACTGAAAAAAAAAAAATTATGAATTTTTTTGATTCGTTATATTTAGAACTGTTTTGTTTTTTCTCATCTGTTGAATCTGTGAATTATTAAATATCTAATATAAAAGCTTGTCACAACTGTGTTAAAATACCTTCAATCCAATGCTTTATTGCAAAGTCGATTTTACAATGAAAAATTTAGTTATTTGCCCTAGTGTTGGATGAGAAACGAGAAATAGATTACATTGATATTGAAAAGCATTGAAGGCTCTGTGGAAAAACGGGTCCCTCCAACACAAAGGGAGGATCCTCCGACCAGGCGAGGTGATCAAACCTGGCGGGCCACTGCCCAACTATTGATGTTGGGATGTTGTAATTATGATAATCGTCGCGAGAACTATTTATTGCGCGATTCAGGATTTGTAGTTACTCCGTGTAGTGCGTTACTTCGTAGTTCAGTGTATCTTGGGTAGATGGCGCTGTATGTGGAGGTCACCACAGCTCTTACATAATTTCATACAGTCAAATTATTTATTTATTTATTTATTTAAAAACCTTATGCACCAAGTTTGTACATCGGCGGACTCAACGCCCAGGAATTTATCTACCAGTCAACCTTTGGGTGGTGCAATAATCTTTAAAGCAGTCGGACTATCTAATCTAACCTTGTCCTGACAATTTATCGTTTTCAATTAAATAGAAGTGTAGAGTAAGTTAGATGTGACTGTGTAATTACTTGCAGAAGTTTGCGGTATGAGGACTGTGACGTAGTCGGACCGCTCCGCCAAGGGACGTGTAACATTTGTTGTATGGACATTGTTACTCATTGGTAAAAAGTTTTTAATTACCCTTGGTTTTTTAATTGGCTTTAGGACTCCAATGTTTCATCAGGTTATAAAACTATTACGACTTGGTCTTTAAAGTATACATATTCTCTCCTTTATTGCATCTAAAGTCATAAAACTAGAATACATATAATCGAAATAAATTCCTTGATAGGTTTTATTTGTAAATGCCTACATAATTGTCTAAATTTAGAAAATGTGTGAGTTCGTGACTATTGTATGTCAATTGAAAGACCGCATAAACTGAGTACTACAATTTATATTCATCTAAGTGTAAAATGAAACGAAGAAGATCTTTTTCGTTAATATTTCAATTTTTTCATGAATTAGAAATAACAGTGTATTGTTAAAACGTGATACCAAAAAGATACATTTATACCGTTGGAGAGCCACACTTCGGCATGAATGGGCCAGCCCGACTGGAGTAATATCACGGCTTCACAGAAAACCAGTGTGAAGTAGCGCTTGCGTTGTGTTTCACCGTGTGAGTGAGGATACCGCAGGCTCATACACTTGAAATACACAGAAAATGAAATTTACTCTTAATCCACACACCTATAGAGAAAACTCGCTAGCTGTATTTTACTTAACACCTTACTGTGTTGTTTTAACTTTGTTGCATAAGAAACGAATTTTGATGTTAAAGTTGAATGTAATAAAAAACTTTATGAAAGTTTTAATGGGAATAATAGTCTATTTATAATTTTTTTAATAAGTGTCATTCTGTCTTTGTAAAAATGTATTCAATTCACAACTTTTAGTAGTTTAAGGCACGCCATAATGTAATCCATATAATGGACCTTACCTTGTAATTATATATAACAACGTGCTATCTGTCTGTCTATATCGCACTTTGGAGGGCGCTCAGCGTCGTTTTTTTATCTATAGAAAATTATTGTTTAGCGTTTTATAGTTAGAAATTGGATGATTTCATGGAGCGCATGGCTCAAAGGTACATAAAACATAATTAATTATTTTTGTTTAGCTACATTAAACTATAATATACGAGGTTAAATAAGTATGTTATGTAGTCAATTTCAAATTATATTTGAAAATGATTTAAAATATATCACACTAATATTATACAGGTGAAAGTAAGTTTGTTTGTTACGCTTTCACGCGAAAACTACTTTATCGATCACCATGAAACTTTGTACACATATTGTTGGAGGTATTAGATACTTTTTATTAAGTTCGAGCGAAGTCGCGGGCGAAACTTATGTATCAAACTTCGAAGAGGTCCGTACAGCCGTTCTAATATTAATCATTCCTATTCTTAGCATTTCATTTTAACAGTACTCATACCCCACAAAAAAACACTACAAAAAATGCTCCCATAATAATGAAAGTAACATTTATGCACGTTAAATTGAAGCTACAGTTAAAAGGTAAATTAGGTGAAAACACCAAAATCTGCTGCCTATGTCTATTCAGAACTTCCAGTTTCCAAAATGCGTAGAGCCTTATGAGAAGAATACTGGTAAAGAAACTCATGGCTATTCTTTCTAAAAGTCAGATCTTTAGATACAATAGTATTAATATTACATGAAAGGTAACCAGTATGCAAACTGTTGCCACCTGAATTTCATTTAATTGAAATGCTCCAAAAGCTAAAGTACCAATAAAAAATATAATAAGTTAGGCGATGATGCGGAGGAGTTTTTTGACGGTTATATGTAAATATCTTTTTATTTTAATTAAAATTATAATTTATTCAATAAGACTGATTTTAAAATGTAACATTCTGAATTAAACAAATTTGTTTGCATGGGTCATGTTTTGGCTGATCGCGGCATTATATTTCTCAAAATCAACACTGATATTTTACCACAGCGCGCAGCGTTTCCAATGTCGTATCGAAAGCTGATAAATATAACGGTAAATGTCACCCGAACCTCGATTAAATCCTGTTCGCGATAATTAATCGATTCTCGTAACTATTAGTCCTCTACGTCGTAGGCCAAACTCCGTAGAAGGTCTACGAATCTACAAATTGTAGTACATCGTTTATGAAAGTACATCAATAACAACTCTACTACATAATTGATAATTTTTGATAGAGATTTAAGTAACTTCAATTGATGATCAACATCAATTTATACTTCAATAAATGCAGCATTCATGCTGGAGCATGCATGCTCCTAAAGTCATTATCTAATAACAGGGCATTAAAAACCCTTCGTTCAAATTGAAAATTAATGACTGGAATTCAGTTTCCAGAACCCAATTAAGTTCGTTTTACTAAAATATTTTTAATTAGTTTTTGTTACTACAAATGCTAGTTACGATTATTTATATCATATTCGTTTTTCTTTTTTAAAACCCGCCAAGTGCGAGTTAGTAAGTAGGGTTCCGTACCATTCAATATAAAAACGACAAAAAAAATACGTTTGTTGTATGGGAGCCCCCTTAAATATTTATTTTGTTCTGTTTTTCAGTATTTGTTGTTATAGCGGCAATAGAAATACGAGTACATCATCTCTGACAACTTTAACTGTCTAACTATTACTTTTCATGAGATATGCTTGGTGACAGACGGTAGGATGAACAGGCAGACAGACAGACGGACAGCGAATTCTTAGTATTAGGATTCTGTTTTACGTTTGGTAACGGAACCCTGATAATGTCACAGAATATCTAGTACATCGTTATTTTGGATTCAGCTTAAAATAAATATGGTGTAGGTGCTGAAGGCATCCCATTCCGTTTTAGCTACAACTCTTTAGAGGAATTTCATCCTATTATTTTTAATACGAAAATCCAATCTAATGTCAAAAATTCGCGTGTGAATTTGTTTAGGCTTTCTTTTCTTAATTATCAGACCGTCAGACCGACAATAACAAAAGTTTTCATAAAATCTGTAGGCATCACAGAAATACCGAGTTACTTACAATCTTAGGTATGTACAATTGTCTTGTTATAGAAAAGAACAGTATTAAGAGTTTTAACTTTAAACTCTGATACCTGAGGAATGGAAAATTAAGCCTCTAAAAATAGCAGTGAACTAGATAGATACCAGTAGAAGGAATAGCCAATGCTGCTAAGCACTTTTTGAGTGGAGTCTTCGAAATCATATGCCATACCAATGGACATGACAATGTGAATATGATAATCGCCATCCTACGTTAAGATAAGTTTTTTTTTTTAAGTTATAGGGGCAAACGAGCGTACGTATCACTTGATGGTAAGCTATTACCGCCGCCCATCGATACCCGCAATACCAGAGGCGTCACAAGTGCGTTGCCGGCCTTTGGTGGATGGGGATGGTTATGGGAGGAGGGTTAGGGTACGGGCCTCCGGTATCCTCACTCACTTGGTAAAACACAGTGGGCCGTGGTATCACTCCGGTCGAGCCGGTTCATTCATGCCGAAGCGTGGCTCTCACATTATAAAGTAGAAAAAGATTGGAAATAGATCTCTACATCTATCTATATAAAGATTACAGGTTGACGATAGATATAGAATACTACCAAATCGTATTTTCAGAAAGTTTTTGAAGGGGACCTATGAAAAGTAACGTATGTCGTATTGTTCATACAATTCATTCGTCATCAATTAGGAATATCATTAGTAACTAAGGTTTACATTACTGAAATCCGAGTATATTTCTTTCGTTACTTTATTAATTTAGGCTCTATGTTTAACCAAAGCACGTCGTAAAGGTAAAGTTAATTAATCACAAGGAAAACCGTAATCTGTATCTATCAACATAGTACTTAATTTACATTAAATATGTTCTAAATTTACAACAAAATTCTTAAGACAACGTTAATAAATGAAGTCATAATCGCTTAATTAAAATATACTGACTACCAATTAAGGCAGCGTTATAGACTCATTAGAGTAAGAATTTCCTAATGCGTTAAGAAGGCACGTTTCAGTTATCTTTTATAACTTAATTTATTGCATAATTTAACGAGAAAGTAGGAACAAGGACACTGGAAAAGCATGCAGAGTGATAAATTTTATTAGAACTCAAGACTGTAATCGGAGCTCTAGCTAGTAGACAAAGATCACCTGGTGATAAGTGCCTATTGTTGATCATGGATACTTGCAACTGAAGATTCACAATTACGTTTCTAGCTCTTGAGTTAGTGGTCCAACACAAAGAGAGTGAGGGAGTACGAAATAGCAGAACTGCTTAACAACGGCTTGTCTTTAGGCCGTACGTCGGTCGAACCAGCCCAATTTAGCTGAAATCTAGTTAATACATTGCTTCTGATAATTGGTACGACAACATGCTGATAAGTGACTACTGCCGCTTATAGACACCTACACCTAGAGAATCTTCAACTCTTAATCCGACCTGTCTCCCGCTCCCCAGTTCAATATCCTTCGTAAATTAAAATACAAGTCAAGACAATTTTAATTCCAATTAAATCATATCCTTTTCATTGAACTTACTTGCAAATATGTCCCCTGTAGGCGTTTACCATACGCCCATAACGTAAAATAATAAAACTTAAAGGTTAGCTTACCTGAAACAATAAAAGCATTTATTAATTATTGATTTCGGGGCTATTTAAGTAAATGAATAATATTAAATAAATTTCAGCAGTTGAAATTTCCTACAAACGTATATATTCAGTATAGATAGATATTCAGGTAAAACCGGGTGAATTAGTAGCGGACCCCAAATAATCTTGGGTATAGCAAGGTCTAGAAAGATGATGATAGAATTACTCACATTTCTGAAAACCGAAATACTCTAGTGTAAATTTGAACTGTGCTAAATTGCATACGTATACAGATATTTATTTACTCGTAGTTCCAAATTTAAGTAATATGTTACTATAAATTGTTAATCATTACCTCAGAAATTCATTGCCGACATAATTACTTATTTTATTTTAATATTCTTAGAGTAGAGAGAGATAAGGACTCGAACGTGACCGCAGTTATCGATGAGCTTCCATTAAAAGTATATTTATATATTTTTGAATTTCTTTACTGCGGTAAATTTTTTACCATTTAAGTACCCTTTTATACATATGTATTTTAGTCTAACTTCCACCACCAATCATCCACTCTTGAACAGTCTTCCCTCAAGTCTCTACACAACAACCTGCTGCCCGCATCCAATAGCTTCCTGCCACTCACACACACTCCACCGCCCAGTACTCTTTTGTAACAGATATATAATATAATTATAATTTTATAACACGAAAGTTATTATGTACGTGCTCATCGGAGGTAATTTATAAACACAGATGAACTTTTTTTAATGAATAATCATCTGAATAGTGTCTATTTCATCCAATGATTAGCTAAAATTAGAGTAAGCTACCTTCAGTTTAAATTGGCTACTTGTGAAATGTTTTGTTTAATTACTTTACCAACTACACTCTTTAAAATTATTCTTTATTAGGAACTACCCATTTCCGATCGGATGATTATTTCTTATTTAATGTTTCTATCTTTGAAAATAACATAGTTCCATGAAATCATTCATCATTTATTTCAACCTCATAGAGATGAAATTTCCAAAAAAAAAATTTTTCAGGTGCATAGTTGTGAAAAGAATCAGTTGCTAATACATCAACTTTAGACAATCAAACAATTAGGGCAAGTAAATTAATCTATATATATAACTAAATGTAGATACAGACTATAAAACGTTGCAATAACATTTCAAGTGTTGAACGGACAATAGTTGAATAGCTATGATAACTTGGTACTCAAGAATTTCAATAAGCAATTTGTAAAAAAATATTCAACATTTATGTCATTCTTTGTTTATTCAATTGTTAAGACATTTATTTTATTAGAAGTATCTTTGTGTATATCTTGAATTTCGAAGGTTGGAGTTGTATTTTGGATCGAAAAGATTCAATTAGATTGACTAGTTAGATTTACGAAAAGTTGAGTTGCATTATAATTATAACCCAATAATTGTACAAATAAACAACATAGTAACCGCGAACACTATATAGTCGAAATGATAAAATTATAATCAACATTCTAAAACTGTATTGAAAAACCATTCATTAGGTTATAAAAATTAAATACCAGGAAACAATAATAAAAAATAAATAACAACACGTACATACAAGTGTCAAAAAACTCCAACGTATCATCGTCTACTGGTAGCGCTCCTAAAAGACTGGCAGCATTGCCACGTAGAATGGCAATGCTAATTTTCTGTGTTAGAAAATGGTCGGCTTTCTGGTCACGAGAAGTCTCAAACAGTTGTGAACCCAAGCGGTTCAAAAGAGTAATTACATATTATATTCTGATACTGAATCCGTTTGCGGTTTTCCGCAGAATCAGAGATGGCGCCGCACAGTGGGGCAGAAAGGGGGTAAACCTGGCAACAAATCGGTACTAAGTAATTATGTTTTGTATTCAGTTCTAAGGGAAACAAATAGACATTAAATGATTAAATAACATATATAAGTGGGTTTGCATCTCATTTTACAACTTTTTATTTAATTTTACAACTTTTTGTTCAGTTATAAATCGTAATATTTTTACAAATATTTCGCATATCATGTAACTCTTTTACGATATTTTTTTAACCACTAATCACTATCAAATTATAATGTACGACCTATTTTTACAATGAATTTTATTTGAACTTGAACCCCTCAAGCACCAAAACTGAAGCAATGTACTCGTAATTATGAAAAATACTTGAGAAAATAGACCTTAGTACCTAAATCACTAGACAAAATCAAGCTTCACGTTTATATTTTACACTTCTTCCTCCTCCTACTCCTCTTCATCATCATCACTATATTCAATAAGCAAACTTTGAGTTTTTTATCTTCTTTCTCTTGTTCTTTTCGGCCACGGCCGCGGGCCAGACTACTGCCTTCACTGAGGGCATTTGGTGGAGACAAATTACATTCTCCCTCAAGCCATTCACTATTCACTCTTATGAAAGCATTTAAAGTACGGCCAGATTTGCTCCATCTTATTCTGAATTTACACTTAAAATTCTTGAATATTGTCTTGCCTTCTGAACTTTCATTGATAATTGGCAATTCCGTTTGCAAATGATTGAATTGTTCTTCTATTTTCTTTTTTCCGCTTTGTTACATAATGCCAAAAAACTTATTACGAGTAAATGACATCGTGATTTAGCAAAAAGAAAAAAATATAGTAACCAAAAAATAATAAACTGAAGTTTAAGTAGGTACCCATAATGTACGTGGAAAAGGTATTATTTTCCTTTGTAGAAATTTATCTATTACCAAGGTAATATGTTAATCAATCAGCAAAAATACACCTCACCTAAGTTAAGAAAATTATTAATATCTTCCACATCGGCAACCATCTGCAAAAATCCTTTTAGGTACAAGAAGTGAACCCTTTAGTCTCTTCATAAAACAAATTAGGTCACCAACCCAGCCCTAGCTTGTAACTTATGGTCTATTTTCTCAAAAAAAATGCAGATTTTTGGAAGACCCAGTTTGAAACATCAAGTTCTCTGAACGTCAATGGTATAAGAATATTTTAAAATCGTAAATAGTTTATTTATTATGTCTACTTAAACAATTAATTCAAAACATTGCTTCAAAACCATCGAATCTTAAAAAAATAAATCAATACATTTTGATTGACATCTGATACGAGAGAGATACGCGCTTAGCAAAACTTTAGAAGTACGCTTGTAACTTAACCGGGACTCATTAAAGAGGGGTCATTGTGGTACCAAAATGTCAGGAATATTGTTTTCTACATATGTTATAACAAATAAACCCTAAATTTTAAACTTTTTTTTCCGAATTGTTGCCATGTTTTTCCTCATTCTGCCCCACTGTGCGCCGGTTCAACTTGAAAAATGAGCTGGCGCAAGGGTGTCGACGCAAGTTGCGTTCCACACAAAAGGCCTACCCATCTTTCATGGCAGTAACGTTATTTATTTATATATATATCAAAATAACCCAGATATCAATTTACTTGTGATCCATCTAGTTTTCATCAAATAAATTCTGGAACGGGCAAGATTACTAGCAATTTTAAAAGCAATATCGATCTAGGTCCTCAGAAATTGCTGACTGATCCGCAAATGAATGCTAATATTACATTCCTAGATGCAGGTACACCAATAACTTGAGGAAGGCAAACTGTAAGATCAGACAACATTTTAACTCGAATTTGAATTGAAGTTTTTATTTAGAAATATATGACTATATTTATCAGCAGTCTATTAACCATTACACAGACGGGCCCCTCGGTGGGATGGCCGTCAATTGAAACTGTATTATTGACTGTATTTTTATAAATCCGTTAACCATGCTGAATTTTAATCCCATCTAACAATTTTTTATCTATATTTATCTACTGTCCGCTCGCGTGTTGATCGGTTATCGCAATAAGGGGTAGCCTATGTTCTTTCTCAAGAAGTAAAGTGTGTTTGTGCCAAATTTAATTAAAATCGGTGCAGTGGTTTGGCCGTGAAAGCGGGACAGACAGACAGATTTACTATCGCATTTATAATATAAGTATGGATTTATTTTTAGTATTGTTGAAGTAAAAACTTCTATGACTTGGTTAGGAAGTAAATTTATTTATAAGAATAAAAACACTTTATTATCAATAATAAATATGATTATCCACGTATTTTTTACAATTTACGGCTATTTTCAAAATGTTCACCAAATCTTAGGTTGAGAACCGCGCTCCTAGATCAGTTACTAAGCAACCAGTCATAAGAAGTTACATTGCCGAAACCCTATCGGTATGTCAGTTGTTTTTATTATTACAGTAGTATATGTGTGAGTGTATTAGTATGTGTATGTGTGTGTACTATTTGTATCTATGTGTCATATTTTAACGTAAATAAGAATTTTGCTACGGTCATATTACATTTAATTCGTCATTGACATGGTTACGTGACGTATTAACGCTTAAGCCTTCTGTGAATGTATACACATTTAAATGATATAATCACCGGTGTGTGTCCAGTACTCAGAACACAGGTCAATAAGTAATGCACAGGACATATACCAATACATATATCTTATTAATACGTGTCTTTAGACCATTCAAATTTTAATTTGCAATCAAACAATATATTTTAATGTCCTAAAATAGCATTTATTTATTTATAGTTTTAAGTTATTAATTTTCGACTGGGTGAACCAATTTTGATGATACTTTTTTTATTTACAAGCTTTGTGCTTCCCGTGTGGTCTCATTTCAATTTAGTCTAATTATTGTAGTCAGTTTAGTTTGTTAAAATGTTTGTTTATTTAATATTTAGGATTAAAATCTTATTTATAAAAATCTATTACTGTTCGTTTGTCTCGCTATAACTCGAAAACGGCTGGGTCGATTTAGCTGATGTTGATTTCGAAAAAAATAAAAATAACTTGAAAATCCAAATATTACGTGTATGAAGTAGCGGGCACAGCTAGTTGATTTATAACTGTTCATTATTCGCTGATAGTGTTAACTGATATTCTTTTAGATTTCTGAAAATTCGATATGTTGCTCCATCTAGATTATTAAAGTAAACATTTGAGTATTTCTGTCCTTTGTCAATTTCCAATAAGTAACGTTATCCAACAAATTAATTATATCTTGGTGACTAGACATTTTTACAGACAACAAACTCACTGGATTTGTGGTCGTTATTTCTCTGGCACTCTTTAACAAAATAGTATCGTTGGAAAGAGAAGGTGGAGGGAAAATTGTTAATGTAGAAATGAATTTAGGACTTTGATTATAGCATGGAATTTGATTAGACTGCTCATTGGGTTTGCAAAACGATACGTTTTTATCACGAAAAACTAATTTGTCAAAATATTTAAATTGTGATGTGATATTATACTATCTTTTACACATTATCTTTTCCGCAGTTTCACTCGTATCTATATCGGTTATCGCGGTAAAAAGAAACCTGTGTTCTTGAATGACCAAAGTATCATTTTTTCAAATTTAATTAAAATCGGTTTAGCTGTGAAAGCATAACAGATAGAGAGAGTTACTTTAAAATTTGTAATGTGCATATAGAAATAGAATTACAAAATCTGGAAAAATATGTGCATAAAACAGTAGTAGTACTGCTCACAATGTAGTTAATATTGTGAGCAGTACTAGGTTCTGTTCTAAGTGCCGCAGCTGATAATAACCAATTATAAAATTAAGCAAATTCATATTTTATGTACTAATTATAAGAACCCATATTCAAGCATATTAGTTGTACAGTTGTTACAAAATTTAAAACGAAAATCAATAAATTACAAACACTTTAATTCATATTCTACCAACAAAGTGATTTGGATATAGTAATATTTTGAATTCTTCAAAATGGTGGAATTTAATAGCTAGTACCAGACAAACTAAGCAAATTATATAATAGACTCTAATTAAGTACTAGATAAGCTTTACAAGATATATTGCACCCGAATATTAATGCCTTACTACTGGAAACCATTAATTAACTTCAGTATAGGACGAGGACACATGAGTAATTAGTTAAAACATTAACCTCTGTAAATATACATATACACGCCCTTTTAGTAATTAATGTACTCATGAAACTTTATTTCTTCGTGAAACATAAAACATTGCTGAATTTACTCAGCCGAATTTGGATAATCATAAGAACATACTAATATATAATATTATAATAATAATAATATATTTAATCCACAAATAAAGATTTATAAAATTATAACATTTAATCAAAATTTTATAAATTATAATATTTATAGTACCACTATAAAATACTTGCATAAGCATGATAGTAAATTTTGTACCTAAATGTTTACATGCCTAATTCAGTAGGTGAAATATGAAAACTAACCCTAAGATTCCTAAAATCTATCATATTTCTAGTAAATTAACAATTTTACTTTATTATACTAACAAAATCTATCTTCTATAGACAATGACACGACCTCTCAACTCAAAACTTAAGGGTGTGTATAAGAAATCATAGTATACTATATAGACGGCAAAAAGGAATGAATACCACTAGTAAGTTTTCCATCTCATAGATATTTCTCGTATCAAAGAAATCAGAATAAACCATCACACGTAATGAATAAGGAGTAAAGATCTACCGGTTGTTTGAAGGACAACTTTCTTGCTTTATACAAGAGTATTTTGCAAAAGATTCATTCATAAATGGACTAATTCGATTCGACTGCCTCAGTGGCACAGTGGCAGTAAAATCGAAGCGACTACTGTGCTTGAGGTCTCGGGTTCAAGTCCTGGGTCGGACCAAGTATTTGTGTGATCTACAAATATTTGTTTTGGAGTTTGTATGTTTTCTATGTATAATATGTATGTATTTACAAAAAAAACAGTATATATATACATTTATATCAGTTTTCTAGTACCCATAACACAAGCTCTGCTTAGTTAGGGACTAGATGGCGCTGTGTTAAAAAAAAAACACTACAGTTTCAATGAGGCCATGATCCATACCGACTTTCACATCATTAAAAAAGTAGATACAATCATGTGTCTTTCTGCACTAGAACGTCATTAGAGTAACACATAAGCTAGGCAGTCGGAGCTAGATTGCTGCTAAAATCTTAAAGATAGAAAGAGTAATAACTTCATTTGAAAATTGAAATTGAGGTTTTTATACACGTACATCTGTTTATGCAGGAGTCTGGTAACTAACTTGCAAAGTTCCGAGTAAGTTTTGCTACATGCCGCAACCGACTTTGAACAACGAAAGTTCGTCTCCAACTATGTAAATGGTTCTTATATACAGTTATTATGGATTTTAATGCTCAAGTATATGATACTCCAGTACAAAACTATTATAGGCTACGGATGATCCTATAAATAGTGATCTCTATGTGGTGTGGTGGATACAAATCATAAAATAATAGTAAGGCAGCTGTCCATGGACTCCAGAAACTCAACAGTCAATTTTGCTGACAAATCTCGTATCTGCCTTTGAAATGCCGACCCACTCTAGTCGAACCAACCCTATGACTGGAGTCAAACCTTATAACTTATACATATAACTTAAAACTCTGATCATCTTACAAAATACTCTCACTATGTAATATAAAGACAGGATAGTTATTATGAGTCACTTGATTTCTTAGAACTAATCCAAACGGGTCACATGAAAAATAAGTTTCCTCAATCGTTTGCCCTTTAATATGAAAGACGCGCAACGCAAACGCATCCTTTTTTTTAGTAATTCGTACTCTTTCTTTGTGCGACATAGAGACGATATATTTTTATATGCAACCTTCAAATAAAAGAATATGCCAATGCCGAGGCTTGCAAACAGCCTTGTATTATACGTGATGGCTCCTCGTCCTTGCAAAGAGCCTTAAGATGGCGAGAGTATTAGTTTTAGATGGTCCTATCTTATATAGATTCGGCCGTCTGTTTCAAGATAAAGGCGGGATAGAATATTATTTTGTATTTATTGGTACAGAAGTTTTTGAATCTTGTAATCCTTCTTCTTTCTTGTAAAACCTTCTGTAATGTTAAATCATTTTGGAGTTTTGATACGAAAACATTGAAAATTTATTGTAATAAATAAATTTCTGAAATCAATTAACAATGCTTTCAAATGTAGGAAAAATGAAACAAATGCTTGTATCAATAACTAATTAAGAAAACAAACTGTTGTGTAAGAAAATAATAATTCGAGTAATACTCGTAGTATAGAAAATAAATTACTTATTTAAAACAAAGCGTTCTAACAATTTCTTTAGATTAATATAGGTTTAGGCCTACAAACTCAATTGATATAATCTTTTCATGAGTAGAAATAGATTTATAGAACAATTTAGGACCAAAAGGCATGTCATTTTGTCTGAGATTTTTAAATAGTTTACAATAGGCAGAAAACGATAGCTCAATCTTATCAACCATGTATTACAAAATCAATATATTTAACTACTATAGCATGTTTATTTATGTATTTAATTGCAACATTATAACGAGAATAGCCTATTATTGTTGCAATCAACTTGGGACTAAAATTTCTTAGCTTAGCGCCGTGCCGTTTAGAGCCAATATTGCATTTTATCGAAAGAAAATTAAATCCGTTTCATATCCGTTAAATCCACATACTCTACTCTGTATAGAATAATAGCACAATAAAAAGAAAAACAGGCCACCGAATAAATAGAACACATTTCTTATTTATACATAATTCAGACTAAAATTCTGTTCTTCCTTCAAGGAATACAGAATAAAATAACAAGAATAACTCCTGGATGATACGATGAAAAGCAGACACTATATTATATTGAATCGCCTCTAGAGGTATCATAAAGCGGCGAATATTTGTCTTCTAAATCTTGACGAATAGCCATACAGTATGTACGTGGGATGTTCCAAAAAAAGTGAAATGAAAAATAGATACAATAAAAAAAATATTAACAGCTTTTCAAAATATTCAAAATATCCAGGGGGATATTTGGGTGAACCAGCTTTCAGAATATTTAAAAAACGTGTCTTGCAGTCGAAAAATAACCGCCGAAATTTTTTGACGGCCTCGTACGCAGTATTAAATTTTCGCCCACGAAGCCTTTTTGAAGTGAAAACTTCTTTAGTGGCGCTGTGTACTTTTTTGGAATGGGTAAAAATGTATAAACTCGCGTCAGGTGTCACGTGACCTGCGTCAGGTCACGTGACCGCGTCAGGGGTCACGTGTCCTGATCGAATTTGTAGGACGGATGGTATAAACTCGCGTCAGGTCACGTGACCTGACGTCACGGCGCAGGGCGCTTGCGCGAATGTTCGTGTGTGTATGTAATATAAATTGTCATGTTTGTGTACGATAGCGCAACAAATGAATATTGTATTCCACCACATAAATAATAGTACTTTTATACTGATAATGAAAGCAATTCGTACAAAATTGGTAGCATTCGTTTTTCTAGATAGTGGTCCCTTCTAAATATGATTTTATATACTTAAAGTTAATATCTCAGTATCTTAAAGTGATTTACAATAAATTAAAATAACGATTTTTTACTTACACAAAACCTGTTGTAAATCAAAAAGATTGTTTACAATTTTTTTGAAAACAGCGACATCTATTGGATTATCAAAGCTTTACTTCCATTTACTCTACCGATATAATTTGGTAGCATTCGTTTTTCTAGATAGTGGTCCTTTCTAAATATGATTTTATATACTTAAAGTTAATATTTCAGTATCTTAAAGTGATTTACAATAAATTAAAATAACGATTTTTTACTTACACAAAACCTGTTGTAAATCAAAAAGATTGTTTACAATTTTTTTGAAAACAGCGACATCTATTGGATTATCAAAGCTTTACTTCCATTTACTACTTACAATCATAATAATTGGTACTTTATTGAAGTGAAAACTTCTTTAGCGGCGCTGTGTTCATTTCAGGTAAGTTAAAACAACCGTTTGTTTATAGTTATGAGTTTTCACTTCTGTCGGCAGTCCTCAAGACTGCTTTGTGTTTTTTTCAAGGCTTTACGGAGGACAAGGTAACATTTGTACCCCCCAAGATGTCAAGTAGTATAGCTGCATGAGCAGGCGCGTTATCTTGGTGAAAAAGAATGCCACGAACGCCGCTCCTTGGGCGCTCGCTATCCAACACCCCAAAAGCTGGAGCAGACAAACTTTGCTATACCATTCAGTCTGGTAGTAATTGTTGTACGATCTTCTAGCGGAATTACCGGTACTGGTCCGCCAATCAACACGACGGCAATATTGGTCATGGGTAAGAGAATGAGGTATACATGAATGGGCCGGCTCGACCGGAGTGATACCACGGCCTCACAGAGAACCGGTGTGAAATAGCGCTCGCGCTGTGTTTCACCGAGTGAGTGAGGATACCGGAGGTCCACACCCCAACCCCTCCCCCCATTCCCTCTCCCCATCCCCGCTCCCTATTACCCAAAGGTCGGCAACGCACTTGTGACGGGTGTCCATGGGCGGCGGTAATCGCTTACCATCAGGTGATGCGTCTGCTCGTTTGCCCCCTATTCAATAAAAAAAAAATCCATAGCAAAGCAAGCTTCCTAACTTTAAGATGTTCGTGCAGGGTGGTGGAATCTGCCTGTGATCCAATGTATAGTTTAGCTTGCATCTCTCGATGTGTAATATGTCTATTCTCTTGCAATAATCTCTCTACCCTGATAACGTTTTCATGGGTTACTGTAGTCGTAGTGGTCGGCCGTGTCTAGCGTCATCGTTTAAGTTCTCTCGACCACGTTTAAATTCACGAAACCAATAAGTAATTGTTGCTTACGCCAAATGCAGCTTGTTAATCGTCTTGAGATTCCTTGAAGTTTAACCCTCGTTAATAATCATAGAAAATCATAGCACGAGAAGCTCCCGCGAGACGTCTATTGTTGTATACAATAAAAGAGTGACAGATAATATTTAAACATATTAAAAAAAAAAACAATACATAGGTGGCCAGTGATTTTCACAAAGGAGGTTTGTGTCGAAATTAGCCGTCAATCTAAAATAGTTTCGTAAAAGAAGAGATTATATTTTTTCTGTGGCTATAAATTTTCGGAACAACCTATGTATACTAAGTATTTAAGAAAGGTTTAAAATAATTCTTTTGGTTTACGTTTCGTTTAAGAATCATTATATGAGGTAATATTTGAATAAAATGTAATATATATACGTTATGCAATCATTAATCAGGTTTATTGATTTGTATTTACATTTTTTGACTAATAATGCCTGTATTCGAATTCGAAAGTACTGTTTCGTTTCGTTTTCAAAAGATCAAATATTCGAAGTTTAAATTTTTTTGTACAAATATAGCTAAGCCAATGTGATTTTGACTCGAGTTTAACAGAATAAAAGTATCGACGAAAAAACTAAATATTACATAATAGATCCAAGTTAAGTTAAGCCATGATATAATAATAATAATAAATATTCAGGACATCTAACACACAACGCCATCTAGTCCCAAGCTAAGCAGAGCTTGTGTTATGGGTACTAGACAACTGATATAAATACTTATATACTTTTTTTTTGTAAATACATACATATTATACATAGAAAACACCCAAACTCCGAAACAAATATTTGCAGATCATACAAACATTTGGTCCGACCCGGGAATCGAACCCGAGACCTCAAGCTTAGCAGTCGCATAAGCTACCACTACGCCACCGAGGCAGTCAATGATAGAAATGTGTGATTGTGATAAATACATAGTCGAAAGTACAGTAAATTATATTTAATCTTACTAATTTAATAAAAAAAAGTTAACTTGTTAAATTGATTTATACATGGTTCAAAAACTCAAAAATTTCTTTTTGACATTACATTTTGACATGATACGCTTTCTTTGAAGATTGTTCCTCGTTAGAATTCGGAAGCGTGGATGGTTTCAGCTAGTATTACATATAATAAAGCAAGTCACTTCCTCAGCAAACGGGGCCCAAGGTCACTCAAATCGTCCTCGTCGATTATAATGCTATATATCTAGAGGGTTATTATATTTATCATTCTGGAGTAAATATGTAAATCACTGCTATAACCGCTATCTATCTCATCCAAGAACTTAACATCCATCAGAAGCCGTTTTCCCTCGCTTTCTGCTTTATAGCTGAGCTTATATGAACTACGGGATAAACCAAAGCCAAATCATAACCTTTTAAAGTTTTTTTTGTTGTACTACCAACTACTCGTATAATTACCTCTTAAAAGACTTTTATATTTACTAACAGTCGTGTGGTGACGGATAATACCTATGTTGACCTCTATTTGTTTCTCGGGCATCGTATGAGCCGAGTTAGGGAGAAAACTACGTAGACTATCAGCACTATAACCAACCCGTCTGACAAGCGTGGTATAGTAGACCAATACCTAATTCCTAAAGCGTCAGTACACGCAGGCCGAGCTCACTCGACGAGCGCGTTCGGAAAATGTGTACGAACAGAATTTCTTCGAATTATTTCCCTTACTACTTTGATTGTCTTTTTCGTACGAATACTACCTGGATGGCCAGATCTTTTTCTGTCACATTCAGAGAAGGTATCATTATACCTTTGAATAGCCTGGTACATAAACATTTGACTAATACCTATACTACTCCATACCTACTTTATGTAATGCGATCACAGCGATTTGCTCTCTTTATCACACTAATCCATTTTAATATCACCAAATATTTTATTAAAATGGCCCGAAAGAAGAGAGCACAATGAACAATCGTATAAAAATGACAGATTCCAAATAAAAAAAAATTGTTTCTTTTTAATTGTAAAAGTATTTATGGCCAGGCTAAGTATTTCAATTGAGTAAAATCAAAAATTATAACTTCCAATTGTTGATCAAATTTTTTTTGTGTACGCACTTTTTTTCAATAAGAGCTTATGATAATGCTTTTATTAAAAAAGTTAGAAATTAAAAATGTTTTGGCGAAATCATTTCAGTTTATAAATTCTCTAAAAGTTAAACACAATGTTTGACTTGTACTTAATCAATATTTCCAACAGTAAACCAACTTTTGTAAGCGTGTTTTTTTTTAACTATATTTATTATTTCTAATAATATTGGAATATACAACGTAAATATATAAATTACTAGCTGTCCGGGCAAACGTTGCTTTGCCATAAAAGGGAATATATATTTTAGGGCGATGGAAAAATAGGGGTTGATCGTAGAGGGTTGAAAATCTAGGGTTGTATGTATTTTCTAATGCTGCATCATAAAAAAAATAAAAAATTAAAATTTGTCTAAAAAATAAAAAATAAAATTTTGGGGTGGACTACCCCTAACATTTAGGGGGATGAAAAATAGATTACTTCCGATTCTCATAGATACCGGATAATCACAAAAAATTTCATCAAAATCGGTCCAGCCGTTTCGGAGGAGTTCGATTACGCACCCCGTGACACGAGAATTTTATATATTAGACTAGCTGTCCCGGCAAACGTTGCTTTGCCATAAAAGGGAATATAAAAAAATAGGGGTTGATCGTAGAGGGTTGAAAATCTAGGGTTGTATGTATTTTCTAATGCTGCATCATAAAAAAATAGAAATTAAAAATTTTGTCAAAAAAATAAAAAAAAAAATTTTGGGGTGGACTACCCCTAACATTTAGGGGGATGAAAAATAGATAAGAACCGATTCTCATAGATACCGGATAATCACAAAAAATTTCATCAAAATCGGTCGAGCCGTTTCGGAGGAGTTCGATTACGCACCAACACGACACGAGAATTTTATATAATAGATTATTATCAAATGTTGGTTAAACATTGCAGGTAAACTTTCATAAGTTCTTTCGCCATGTTTCCAACATTCTCCAGCGTCAGTATCCGTTCTGCTCCGGTCCCAAGGGCACAATCTGTTCGAGGTGTGAATGGGCCCGTTTGTCATATAACTAACTTCAAATTTGGACAAACATTTTATGTGCGAAGTGGGAAAAGTTATATTTAAACTAAAATACGGTATATTTTTGAACAATTGTATTCAATATGAGTATGGGAACATACGATGGAACAAATAGACGCATTACCAATGTATAAGGTAAAAATTAATGATAAATCATTACTAAGTGGCATTTTGCCATTTTAATACATTTTTGACATTTGTTTGTATAAATATATATATATATAGAAATCCTGCAGTAGTTATTATAGCTTCGAAAAGATTCAGAGTTTAAATCGGGCTAACTCAAAATAAAGACTATAGAATAAATAAGAACTAACACGTCACATAATAAAAAACACAATCAATGGATCCCAGGTTAATTTTTAAAATAAAAAAATTGGTTTGATTTTTATAATTTGCGTTCTATAGAATATTTTAATAGAGCATATTGACATAATTTTGTGGGAAAAGACCTTTCCCCGTATAAATGACATACTTATGTAATGATTGCTTAGCCTGTTGATAGAGAGTTCACATAATAAATAATATGTATTTACGAAGGTGTAACCGCTCAATGACAAAAAGGAAGGTCTTTCAAAATATTTCGTCTTTTTTAAAATTCATTACAAGTACAAACTCATACATGTTTGAAGTGTTTCAAACTCAATTTCACGCCACTCTCATTAACATCTCACTGGAGATAAGGGTTACTGTACACACGGCTAAATCCGGAGTTTCCTCTAAACGCTACAATTAATTATGCACAATGTCTAATGTGAGCCCTTATTTGTTTAATGGATAATGAAATTGGTTTAATACTAGAGGGATATGAAGACTTCTAAATAATATTGGTAGATTGCTGTTTAACGTGATATAATGAGGCGCTCATAGCATAGCTGCACTCGGTGATTTGAAACAATTATCAAGGGTAAGCAACGACCTGGATGGGTGACCGCTGCTGGCATGAGAGTCTCCGTGGTCACGTTAAGCGGTCGGTCCCGATTGTTATCATAGGATAACAGTCGTGAAGCTTAGTTGGAGAATGTTACGTAGCCACAACGTTGTCTTGCTAGTCCCCAAACCGCACTTGGCCAGCGTGGGGACGTATGGCTTAAGGCCATAGTCATAAGTCCCCTCTCCTGAGAGGAGACCCGAGCCCAGCAGTGGGAAGTTACGGGTTGTTGATGATTGATGTGCTATACTACGCGACTGCCGTCTGACCTCCCAACTCCAGAGTGCACCAGCTAACAGTGAAGTTGGCTAGGGCTTTATAACTGATCGGATTCGACAAAAACTTAGTGGGAATCTAATATCATACCTTATTTCACTAACACATACCTACATACTCGTATATTTGAAATACTCTTGATATTAATTTGATCTTCGCTGTTTATTTCAATAATTAAAGTTCTAAATCAAACTATTATTCAACCAGTACTCATACAGAATATACAAACAGTGTGTATCCATATCTCTTCCCACGTTACACAACCCTACTAGCAAAAGACCGTACTAATACTCCCTAAAACATAACACGCTACGTATTATAATAACAATCCTGTTTAAACAGATTTAGGATTCCCAACTAATAAATTACTTCTTGTTTAATCGAGAACCCTGAAGAGATTAGAGGGTAATGGTGCTTTTTCTACCCAAACATTATTAAGTTTTGATAATTTCTGGGTCTGATGTGATCACAAACAATAGGACCGTTTCTATATGACGGTTGCTACTATGTATCGTGGGATATATAAAGATCATATGCATATTAATGACTTATATGAAGCTTTTTTGAAACAAGTGACAAAAAGATTGACTGGTAGAAAATTCCATTTTGCATTAAGTGAGACGGCTCATGCAAAATGTAATGTGTGTTATTAAATAAAATAAAATGATAAATTATTTTCACTACCTAATTTATAGGTAGGTAATACATTCGTTAGTAAAGATATATATAACCAAGAATATGCAAGTACCTTACATTATAACTTATACTCGTATACGAGTATATAGGTACTTGTGCGACTAAAGGTAATATTCTGCTCTCTGCTATTCTCACAATAACCTGAGATATTCTATACTTCCAAAAAATGAACATCTATATTCTGGATAAAATAAAACACCATTGGGGGTTAATGGTAATTAATAATTACCATCAGTAACGACCAATCAGAACTATAAATAGCTTGTATATTCTATAAATAATTATATAGCTTGTATATATCTGTTTTTCTATCAATTGTCCTTTTGCAAAACACACCAAATTAGCTCTTTTCATTTAGAAATTTCATGTACATCCTTTCAGTAATCCAAAATACATGTGCTTTTCTTAGCGAAATTTACTTAAAATGTATATTATAAAATATTAATATATTCTTAGGAATACCCTCTCTCCAAAACCCGGACCGAGCGGTGCGCTATAAAACGTGGCGCGCGCTTAGCAACGGGGTCATTCGATTCTCGGTCGGCAACGGTTGAACATTTCTACTAGTACTCTGTGATTTCTACTCTACCTTCCATATTGTCATTTGGTCATTGTTATTATAATTATCTTGTCATCGGTAATTTATTAAATCACTTGCAGTAACTAGAGTTGGTGGATTGATAATTAAATAATTTTAGAAATACATGTACGTTATATTTTTTATAAAAACTACCGTCACTTTAAGTTTATAAGATCAGAAGTGGGATTCGAACACGTGTTTAGTGCTATGTGCCATCTGTGTCGTTGAATAAATGTCCGTTAGTAATTGACCTAATTACTGCAAGTTTCGTCGTTCATGTTTAAATAATTGTGCGTGTATTTAGTGTACGAGTATCGGTGAGTGTTTACCATTTGATTTAATTTGGTTACTACGATATGTCGGGACGTTCAGAAAGTGTTGAAAAACTACACGGTTCTAGTGGAACGCGTCGTAATCGTTCTCGAACGCTAAGAAGTAGATCGAGTAGTCGTAGCCATGACTCCGGTAGAAACAATCACTTCTTCATCGCGTAAACGACGTGAACGTTCACATAGTCGTGAACGGACGAACGAACGAACCCTTCCGCTTGTGTCTGTGTGTGTGTGTGATCACAAACAATCCGATACCGTGATGTGTCCCGTAACCCACGTGACGGTCATAGACGTCGTGACACCTCATTTAAACAACATGATTCTCCGCGTGATTAGACAATAGTTCAAATATTGGCTCGTTTGAATTCTATTGAGAACCGTTTGCCGACCGGGACAACGCGATTGCGAATGTCTAGAGCGTATAGGAGGTTGCCTGCGCGGTGACGCGAAGTCGTGAGTTAACGATTGGGTAGCGAACGATTGTTCGTGTCGTTTGTGTTTTGGTCGCCTTAACCTTCACATAGAAGTACGGTTGTCAAAAACAAACAAACTTTGTATGAATTATTTAAAAAGATGGTGCACATTTGAATTGATTACTTTACTTGAGTTTTATTTTATATTTTGATGTTTGTATTTTTGACGTGTTCAAGTGCCTTTTGGGGCCTATGGAAATAAATGATTTGACTTTGACTTTGACAATTTTAAGTCAGAATTCCGTTCACTGTATCCGTGTAATGTGGACGTAATGTATTGCGATGCACCTGAACGCAAAAAGAAGTCGTACAGACTTCGTGAAACTTTTAACCACACACAATTTTAATTTTCATTATTTTGGGAAACGATCAACTACCCACATTGTTGGATATTTTTATTTTATTTGTCTATTTGCGAACTCCATTATGTCGAGATCTGGAGTGTGTCTTCCGATAGACAGTGTCAACGAAGGCGCGATAGATTGCACAGTCGTGAAGAACGAAAGCGTTCTCGTAAGCGCGATCGTTCGGTAAAAAACGCATTGAACACTATAACTGCTCGTTTGAATGCTATCGAAGAAGACAAACCGAATGAATCTCGCACACCTCCAAGACCAACTCATCGCAGCACACCGCAAAACAGTGAGTCTTATTTTTCACAAACTTTACTTGATATTTTGAGTGCAACGAACCCGTTTAAATCGCGTAATTATGTTTCGAATTTTGACCCGTACACGATATTGAGGTGTGGTGTGAGGAGGTGGAGCGCGCTAGATTAGTTAACAATTGGAACGATTCGGAATGTCTTTCGCGAGTGGCTAATTGTTTGAAGGGAGACGCGAAAAACTTGGCTTGACGAGTTGGTTACAAACGATCGTTCGTGGACCAATTTCGTATCGGACATTATGTCCTCGTAAACAACATTATGCTAACATTATTTTTAAAGTAATGGTTACAACATCCGATAAGTACTTGACGTATGCCGAGTACGCCCGTCGTTTGCTGCTTAGTTTACGCATTGTAAAAGATTTGAGTAACGATTTAATAGTTCAAATCATAGTGCGAGGTATAGATAACCTTCAAGTACAAGCGGTAGCTGCTAACGCTGACCTGACAGTTGATAACATAATTTCATTTTTACCTTCCCACACTAAACCTAAAAAGAAATATTAAAATTCATTCGCCATTACCGTCTGAATTCTCGGCACAATAATTCTACACGATCAGATAGCAAATGTTTCGTATGCAATCGAATCGGAAATAAAAGCATTGAATGTTCACACTTCAAAGCCGTCTTATATTAACGCTCCAGAGAGACTAATCCGTTCATTTTGCAAAAAGATGGGTCATAACGAAGTGGATTGTTTTGCCAAACGTCGTTCCGAGTCGCAAGACATTAACCGAAAAATAAAGTGAACTCTTGTTTGGATGTTGTTAGTGCTCTTTTCTGACTAGTGAGGTCGAATAACTAGACCAGATAATTAATGACGGTCAGGTGAAGCCGAGCTCTTCGTAAAATTGAGGCACTTGTGAAAACACCAGTTACAAGTAACGTGCGACAGGTTCGTCAGTTCCTCGGTCTAGCTGTATACTTTCGCCGCTATATAGAAGGTTACGCGACAAAGACAAGTATCACCCTGCTTACAAAAAAAAAAGTGTCGCTTTTAAATTAGGTCCTTATCAGGTGATAAAATTGCTAAGTGGAGCTCGTGGTAAGGTCACCCAGGCAGCTGCACAGTTTATGGTGATCTGGAAAGGAGTGGTGCCCTGATACTTTTGCAGGCTTTTTCGATCGTGAGTAACTTTTGATCTGTTACAGATATTGAGTGAGATGGCGAGTGACTAAGGTTGCTTGAAAGCTGCGCTTCTACCATCAGTTGTGCTGAGATGGCAGAGCGTCAGTGGCAGTAGACTGCGGTCTTACTGAGTTGGTAAAGGCAGGTGCTGCGGTACCTCTAACTCCAAACTCGTGGTCTTCCTGATGTGAACTTGACCTATGGACAGGGTAACCAGCCCCAAACTCATGGTCTTCCTGAGAAAACCTGTAAGACCCATGGACAGGGTATCCAGCCCCAAACTCGTGGTCTTCCTGATGTGAACTTGACCTATGGACAGGGTAACCAGCCCCAAACTCATGGTCTTCCTGATATGAACTTTAAGACCGATGGACAGGGTAACCAGCCCCAAACTCGTGGTCTTCTTATGGTAACAGTAGACCCTCATGCTGTAGGTCTACTCTTGTCGTGATACTAAACTTCTGGTTGTTTAGTTACATGCTTCTAACAGTGACTGTTTGTTTGTAGTCTGGAACGAATTATAAACAATCTTTCACTCGTTTCCTTGGGGGATCGAACCTTTTCCTATTCCTATTATCACGAAAGCTATTTGTTAACTCCGTTTTCAGCAACTGACCAGTCGGAGACGATATGCCTACTGAGGATTCTAATAAACTTTTCTTAGAGGATCGAGCACTACAAATGAAAACAATGAAGTGTGGATAATTGGACCTGACGAGGATGTCAGGGTGTCAGAAGAGGCCTTGTTGGTCAAGAAATTATAATTGTAGAAGAGGGTAGTGTGAGACGCGGTGGTAGAGAGCGATTCTATATAACGGGCGGCACGCTCATTCAAGGAAGCTCTGTCCGTTCGTGAAGAGAATCTGCCTATCTCATTATTGTTACGATTAGGTTACTTAATTGATCGTAATTGTATTCTTGATTTGTGTTTGTAATTTGTTGAAGTTAACTGAAAAGAAAAAAGGATTGTAACCCGTGTCGTGCGCTAGTGGGTTTACGCGTTGGTGGCTTTACTTAAAAGACTTCACTTTTACTTTGGAATATAGAAAGAATTCCATGATGCAGCACGCTGATTTCCTAAGCCGTCATCCTCCTGAAACCGTAAATGTATCACACCAATACCAATCAGGAGAAGAATCACGTTTGTTGTTATATTCCTAAAGGTTACCGGCTTAGTCTCTTAAGAGCCTTCCACGATGACCATGATCACGTTGGAACTGACAGAACGACAGATCTCCTATTATGTTACTTTTGGTTTTCGAGATTAGACAATTTGTTAGCCTTGCCCTATATGTTTAGCACATAAAGTACCTAGAGCACCACAACCCATTCAGTCTTGGTACAAGCTTGATGACCCATTCTGTGTTATTCATGCCGATATTTGGGGTCTGCTTCCAGACTGTAAGGGGTTTAAGTATGTTTTGAATAGTGGTTGACAGCTATTCTAAATTTTGCTTACTGTACTCCATGTATCGTCAAGACTCGAAAGAGAAGCTTTTATGACTCTAAAGAGACAACATGAATCTGATCTATTCACAGCTAATCAGTGGCGTCAAGACGATTACATCAACCAGAACCGGCGGCAACCACGAGTCTTCGCTGTTGGCGACTATATCCTTGTCAACAAAGCATCGCAGAGCAGATCTGGCATGCGGGGGCCCTATAAGGTCCTGCCTGTACTGCCACTTCACCGCTATGAGCTGCAACTACTGGCTGGTTCGTATGGTGAGAAAACCCTGGAAACTGCTGAGGGTGGACACCTGACGCCTGCTCCGCTTTCTTGGAGGCTGGTGAACGATCAAGATACTTGTGTTTGGCCTGAACCACTGGTTCTAGGCTTCTGTTTGGTCTGGGCCTCTGGCTTATGACTTCTGTTTGGTCTGGGCCTCTGGCTTATGACTTCTGTTTGGTCTGGGCCGCTGGCTTATGACTTCTGTTTGGTCTGGGCCGCTGGCTTATGACTTCTGTTTGGTCTGAGCATCTGGCTTATGACTTCTGTTTGGCCTGAGCCTCTGGCTTGTGGCTTCTGTTTGGCCTGAGCCTCTGGCTTGTGGCTTCTGTTTGGCCTGAGCCTATGGCTTATGGCTTCTGTTTGGCCTGAGCCTCTGGCTTGTGGCTTCTGTTTGGTCTGAGCCTCTGGCTTGTGGCTTCTGTTTGGTCTGAGCCTCTGGCTTATGGCTTCTGTTTGGTCTGAGCCTCCGGCTTATGACTTCTGTTTGGCCTGAGCCTCCGGCTTATGGCTTCTGTTTGGTCTGAGCCTCCGGCTTATGACTTCTGTTTGGATGAAATGATTCTGCTCTGCCTGATGGAAAGCACGAGCAGAATCCAGGAGTGGTGGTCACCATCCTCAATGCTAATAGAGACAATGCAGCAGACCCACACTATGGCGGTCTAGTGAGATGCTTTTTCACGCTCCGCTTAAAATACCCAGGTTCATAGTGGGATGGAAACACTTACACAGGTAATGAGTTCTAGGTTTTGACCGCTTGGCACAGGAAGGAAGAACCGAAGCGGTGAGTACGAGATCGTATGTCTACCACTCTGAAGCGGTGTCTTCCAAGACCGGCACGTGTTGTCCTGTAGAAGGGAGAAGAGGAAACCAGTTGGAACAGCTCTTCGGAACACTCTCCGTGATGAAGACGATAAAGGACTGCCATAGAGGCGAAATGCCTCTGGCTTATAGCTTCTGTTTTGGCCTCTACCTGTGCTTCATAGCTTCTGCTCAGGCTAAGTAGTTTAGCTTTACACCCAGTTCTTGCAGGCGATTTCTTCATGTGTTAATGTAGATGGTGTGGAAGCTACCATTTATTTGCTTTAGCTAATGTTCTACCCAGTGAAAGTTCGGAATTTCATTGCTTGGAATTTAATTTAGTCCCACTAAATTTAATGCTCAAAATCGCTGTTTTTGGTCTGTGATCATTCTTTCAAAGATACCTCTTAGTTGTCTGGGTGCTCGGCGTTGAGAGTGCACGCTCACCGTCGTGTGCTTGGTGACAATAATTCAGAGGTTTACTATCTTTTGGCTTCAGACACATAATTAATGCGAGAATACAAATGAACGGTGTGTGTGTTACATTTCAGATGATGACCGGTCTGATGAAAATGATCAGCCCGGTGATAGTGGACCTAGTAAAGGCGCAAGGCAAGATGCGGTCGAGGACGCCGCGCTGTCAGGAACGGCCGTCTTAGGAATACCCTCTCTCCAAAACCCGGACCGAGCGGTGCGCTATAAAACGTGGCGCGCGCTTAGCAACGGGGTCATTCGATTCTCGGTCGGCAACGGTTGAACATTTCTACTAGTACTCTGTGATTTCTACTCTACCTTCCATATTGTCATTTGGTCATTGTTATTATAATTATCTTGTCATCGGTAATTTATTAAATCACTTGCAGTAACTAGAGTTGGTGGATTGATAATTAAATAATTTTAGAAATACATGTACGTTATATTTTTTATAAAAACTACCGTCACTTTAAGTTTATAAGAATATATTATTTTTACGTATTAATGTATGTATACATAGACTTGTCCATAAACCCTCAGGTCTCAAAAATTATCCAAATTCAAAATATTATCCAAACATAACTAAGAACCAAGGAAACTGGCTTTCAAATAAAAAAACCGCATCGAAATGGGTCCATCTGTATCGAAAGAAGTCCTTAAAAGTTGGTCATATTTTACTTTTTAATTAAAGTTTTCAGAATGTTCTTGAAATAATTACAAATGCTATAAACTTGATGATTCAGAATATGCAATAAAACTGTATCCATTCTTCAACCGACTTTTGATGTTAACGGCTTTTAAAGATAAAATCGATCCAGACAGTCTAATGGGTATAATAGAGATATATCGTCGCGACGACGCGCCTGAAGATCATATCAGTATAGGTACGAGTATCTACTACACTGATGTCAGGGCATAATTTGTTAGAAATACGAGATTAAAAGACTTAAGAAATAATAGACTTTAAATTAAAAATTGATGAATATTACTATCTTGATTTGGTATTTAAAGAACAGTACCTGGATTGCCGAACTTTTCTAGGTAAATTTTATAAAAATGAATCCTATCTAGATTGATTTATCGCTCACGAAACCCCTTGCATAATACGGTTCATAAAATCGTTGGAGTCGTTTCCGAGAATCAGCTTATACCTATATATATACAAGAATTGCTCATTTAAAAGTATAAGAAAAAAAAAATGTATATGTTGCACATGTCTTTACGCTAAAGCTAAATATTATTCTAATCTAAACTATTCATCCTGTGGGTGTTGTAATAGTTGACTAAGGACTTAGGACAACATCAATACACAGAAAAAGTAAACTTGAGTCAAACCTATACAAACCCGTTTGACCAGCATGGTCTAGTAGGCCAAAACGTCTTTGCTGAAAAGATGCCTATGATCTGCAATGGACTATTAAAGGCTGTTAATTAAAATTTTATTCACAATTATTTACAATCCCATACTTACGCATGGATCGATTGACTGCATTAGACTTATCAGATTGGAGTCTTCTCAATTGTAGCAAAAATTATAACTAAAAAGTAAAGAGAAGAAGAGGCAAATAGATATCTACTAAGTCACTATAATCAACTTGTAAACTAAAAATGAAAGAGGTTGGGATTTTTCAAAGCACGTAAAGCAATTTTATTTAACGATCAATAAATATTTAAATAATTTCACGATTTCAGAATTCAATTTCAAAAGATAATGAAAAAATTTAGTTTTCGAATAAAATGAATGACTTTGTTGACCTAAATCTTAAAGGTTACAGGTTTGAACATTGAACTATTATTTGTGATATGAATATATTTCGTAATATAGTTTGTCTGAAATGTGTTTAATTTTAAAGTGCTCAAATAATTTGGAGCGATGCCCAATGTGGATTTTCTTAAAACCGATCAACGTAAGTAGATCTGGAATCGAGAAGATTTTCAATTATGATTAAATGACAGAAATGTTGATTTAAACGATTTATGGGATAAATGTTACATTTACAAATACATTTAGTATGCAGTTGTTTACAGACTGACGAATACTTTTTAAAATGTGTGTCTGTTTGTTACATTTTACCATGTTAATGACATACGTACTCTGACCGTAACGTATGTCATTGTCATGAGAAAGAAATGTGGCGACTGCCACATATAACACAACAATAACCTACTACAGCGCCATCTTCCGAAGATACACTGAACTACGAAGTAACGCACTACACGAAGTAACTACAAATCCTGAATCGCGCAATAGATAGTTCTCGCGCCGATAATCATATATACAACAGCCCAACATAAACTGTTGGGCAGTGGCCCGCCAGGCATGATCACCTCGCCTGGTCGGAGGATCCTCCCTTTGTATTGGAGGGACATCACACCCGTTCCTCCACAGTAACAAACGAATACATTTTACAACGCTATCATTTTACAAAGTTTTCAAAACAAGCCTAATTGCCTTCAACCGGCCTTTTATCACGTCGCTTCTGAATAATAAAATTAAAGTGATATATTTCTAAATACGTTAATATTATTGACTGCCTCTGTGGCGCAGTGGTATGCAACTGCTGTTCTTGAGGTCTCGGGTTCGATTCCCGGGGCGAACCAAACGTTTGTATGATCTACAAATATTTGTTTCGGAGTTTGGCTGTTTTCTATGCATAATATGTACGTATTTATAAAAAAATATAATGTATATGTATTTATATCAGTTGTGTACTACCCTAAACACAAGCTTTGCTTAGCTTGCGACTAGATGGCGTTGTGTGTAAGATGTCTGAAATATTTATTATATTATTATTATTTATATACTTTAATCGAACACAAAACTAAGCTAACGACCAGAGTAACAGAATCTTCAAGAAGTACCACCATATTTTGTTCAAGACACTTGTTTTTTTTTTCTACACTTATTTTGTATTATTAAAATCTTCAATATTACTAATAGCTAATTTTGAAGTGATGAACTGCGAAACCATTTAAGGATACATAAAAATGATTGAAAGGGAATTGAATCTTGTATTTAATGAACTAGGAAATCGAAAATTTTGTCAACCGAATTATTTTGTAAATCTTTAGTAATTTCCAATTTCAATTGTGAATAGGGGCGAACGCAATCGTATCTAAATAAGTTATTGTGTTAAGTTAAAAGGAAAATGAAATGTGACATACCCGTACTATAGTTACGTGGTCTATGTGTTCGTTTCATATATGTCTATAAAGTCCTCCGAGACACAAGAATATTTATAGTTAGTTGTCTTTTTAAAATGAAAAATTGATCATCTTACAGGAAAATAACGTTGCAACTTTGTCTTGCTTGGTGAAAGAAAATATCTTTCATGTCGGTGCTGATGAAATATGCATACAGAATGCAAATCAGATTCGTGTCGGATTGGAACGGTTGACTGTGCGCTGACAGTGTGATTGAGGATCGGGGTAAGATGTAGATTGAATTCGCTGGGAGATTTGGTTTGTAATACCTTGGATTGTTCTATGTAACGGTCTAGGTGTCGAGTTCGGTGAACGGAAAATCGTGTAGGAATAAAATTGAACTAATATTGCTTTTCACCGAAATAGTATCCCGTACTAAAAATTAAGATTTTTTAGACTGAACTAAAAGAACTAGGAATTCAAATGCAATACTCTTTTCATATTTAATTTGATTTTATTATTAAAATTATTTCTTGAGTTACACTAAATGAAAATTACTTAGTCAAACATTTTTATTATAAATAAATAAATATTTCGGACATCTAACCTAAGTCCCAAGCTAAGCAGAGCTTGTGCTGTGGGTACTAGATAACTGTTATAAATATATATATATATTGTAAATACATACATATTATACACAGAAAACATTAAAACTCCAAAACAAAGATTTCCTCATCATACAAAGATTTGGTCTGAACCGGGAATTGAAACCAAAACCTCAAGCACAGTAGTCGAATGCACAACCACTACACCGAGGCAGTATAATTTCAATTTAATAAATATCATAAATTAATAAATATTTTGGACATCTGATACACAGTGCTCAAGCAGCTTCAAACTAATGCTAGATTGGGTGATAGAATATGTTATATACATGTTATTTATAGAAAACACTCAAACTACGAAACAAAAATTATGCAGATCATACAAACATTTACATCGTGGGAGAGCTATGCTTCGGCATGAATGGGTCGGCTCGACCGGAGTGATACCACGGCCTCACAGAAAACCGGTGTGAAATAGCGTCTGCGCTGTGTTTCACCGAGTGAGTGAGGATACCGGAGGCCCATACCCCAACCCCTCCCCCATCCCCTTTCCCATCCCCCAAAGGTCGGCAACGCACTTGTGACGCCTTTGGTGTTGCGGGTGTCCATGGGCGGCGGTAATCGCTTACCATCAGGTAAGTCCGTCTGCTCGTTTGCCTACTATTCAATAAAAAAAAAAAAAAAAAAAAAACATTTAGTCCGACTAAGGAATTCGACCCAAGACCTAATCCCAGCAGTCACATACGCTACCACTATTTTTAATTTTATTTTATTTTTATTTATTTGGAACAAAAATCAGTTACATGCTAAAATCTTAACTAAATACAATTGAATATTAGAGGTAATGAACATGTAACCCACACTAACACACACTATTCACAGATTAACAAAAATAAAATTTGAGACGAAACACGAGTGACATTTAAACTTAAACGCATTCAGGCACGATTCGTTCAAAATTTAAATGAAATAACTTATTCCGTTGGCAATGCAGACAATAATTTTATAGCCTGACTCTTGAAGACGCTATTGGATAAAGCAAATATGTCAACATCATTGAAGCATCTATATGTATCCACAAGACGTCGCAGAGGTATGCGGACACCAGCATTAGTCCTACAAGATGGTGTGTGAAAAAAAAATTCGTTAAAGGCATGGTAAAGTTTTTTTCATCAGCTTTCTAAAGTAACTCTTAGAAAGTATAAGCAGCTCTCTCTGCATAAGGAGAATTCAAGTGTAGTCACTATAATCATTGTGATTGCAGACAATGCAACAATGCAGCATGGTGACCCAAACTTTGGCGGCATATTGAGATGCTTATGATGTTCTACGTCATTGGTCCTCCAGTCTCGAACTCACCGCAAATGGCATTTTAGGTTGGTTTAGGAGATTATAATACTGGTCCGATATAGATAATAAATACAGAAATAGTGAAAAAAATAAGTCGAGAATGATATATTATACATTCTCGACTTAACTGTAACACAAGTTTACATCTACAAGGATATGGTGAAACTGGAATCGGCATAAATTAACAAGTCTTCATTGATTAAGTTACGAAACTTCTCGAAGTATCACGAATTTAGACATCGTTTGAGATGAGAGTTCGACATGAAATAGTACTTAAGTTATGAGTTTTAAAGTACCGGTGGGGTTTACTTACAAGTTTAAAGTATAAATCTAAGTATATTTATACTTCTGTTCTAAAAAATATATACGTAAAGTTCTATCTACTTACAAAAAAAACTTTAAGATATGATACTGTACTTTCACAAAATAATACGATTTTCTAAATAGCAGTTATTATTTATTGAAGAAGTCTATCTTCTTCAATATCGCAATTGTAATGTATTCTTCTTAATTTAATTTATCTATCTATTACCTTTAAACGAGCAATTCTTGTATAATATGGTCTGAACCTCGGCAAGAGCAAAGCTCGGTCATCAAGGTACTTATTGTTTAGGCAGAAAAGGAACATGTCCTACCGGCTGTTTCGACAGAATCGACTGAAATTTAATTTATCTATAGCGGGAAGAAAAGCTGACTTCACTCCTCCCAAAATTTCCCTCTTGTCAAAGTGTCAAAGCGCGCGCGCGTTGATGATTTTGTTAAGAAAAGGCAGAGACAATCGTATTTTAAAAAAGCCCTCTTGCCACATTTCATTTTTATTTATTGAAGTGAAAACTTCTTTAGCGGCGCTGTGTACTTTTTTGGAATGGGTAAAAATGTATAAACTCGTGTCAGGTCACGTGACCTGATTGAAAATTCGTAAGACGGATGGAGAGAGGACGTATAAACTCGCGTCAGATCACGTGACAGGGCAGGCGGCGCAGGGCGCTTGCGCGAATGTTCGTGTGTTTATGTAATATAAATTGTCATGTTTGTGTACGATAGCGCAATAAATGAATATTGTATTCCACCACATTTTTTACCACATTTATACTGATAATGAAAGCAATTCGTACAAAATTATTCTCTAACCATTCCAAAATATCAAAAATGCACAACGTTAATATTCAAGTTTTCACTTCTGCCGGCACTCCCGGAGTGCAACCCGTCGATTTTTTTTTTACACATCAACAGCCTCCAATTCTCCATAACTGGACATAAGTATCTCTTGACCTATTTTAGAACGCTGGCCATAATTATATAATCCAGAACAAAATAATCTAACTATGTCTAAACAAATCTTTTTTGCGAATCTAGAATGATCAAGCAAATGTAAAGTTTTATTAAATCCTACCAATTCCAGT
Organism: Spilarctia lutea; assembly: GCA_916048165.1. Taxonomy (NCBI): domain Eukaryota; kingdom Metazoa; phylum Arthropoda; class Insecta; order Lepidoptera; family Erebidae; genus Spilarctia; species Spilarctia lutea. The sequence continues at coordinate 4,454,511 of OU696480.1, forward strand.
AACTTTTACAATCCATAAAACTTATTTAATGCCAGCTGCTAACCGCATGTGCCGAGTTTAAATAAAATTATAATTGTTAAGCAAATTTATTTTAATCAAGCAGCCTTTACTTTCAGAACGTAATTTATTATACGCTGTTATGATATGATCTTAACGGTATTATTGAATCAAAGCCAGGAATGGATTTAGTGGATACGAAAGTCTTAATGATTGCTGTTCTCCTAGCCTGTCTTCTTAAGTTACAGCGTGCCACATTGGGTATCTGGTACATTGGTACAGAGATAGATTTATAGTTCGGAACAGGTTGCTTTTGACATAAGTGTTCCTTTTCCTTTTTTTGTTTAAAGTCTCCCTCACTAGAAATATATTGTATCTATACTAATATCATAAATTTAAAAGTAACTCTGTCTGTCTGACTGTTACACTTTCACGGTTTAACCACTGAATTGATTTTAATGAATTACGGTTTAGAGATATATTGGTCTTCGCAAAAGTACATAGGCTACTTTTCGTCGTGATTACCGACGTATACGCGGGTGGAGCCACGGGTTGAAGCTAGTTATAAAAATAGAGGAAATGAACACTTAGACTCATAACAAATGAATAACACGACAATCGACGTCATAAAATACGTCTCTAAATTTCGTCGTTAGATATGTACAAATACGTAAATATATTATAATATTGTTGTTTGTACTAATTATATTTATGCGGTTTATAATAATAAACAATCTAACCGCTACCACATATAAAATATATCGGTTTAAATAGCTATTGAACAGTATTTATTAGTAAATTAGTAAGTACAATAATACAATTTGCAACGTACGTGTTGGATTACGACTTCTTCTACAAGTGTACATGCATAATAGGTATAATAACATTATATAATCAACTAGCTCACGGTACTTCATACATCTGACTGTCTCGGTGGCGCGAGTGGTAGCGTAAGCGACTGCTGTGCTTGAGGTCTCGAGTTCGATTCCCGGGTCGAACCAAATGTTTGTACGATCTGTGCAAATATTTGTTTCGAAGTTTGGGTGTTTTCTATGTATAATATGTATGTATTTACAAAAAAAAAGTATATAAGTATTTATATCAGTTGTCTAGTTCCCATAACACAAGCTCTGCTTACCTTGGGACTAGATGGCGTTGTGTGTTAGATGTCCGGAGTTTTTATTATTATTATTCTCTTTATTTTATTTATATATACATATTAATTACATTTTTAAATACATGAAAAAAGCTTTATTATTATTATTATCTTAACACTAACAATATTTTATTAGAATTAATAGAATAAAGTTGTAAAATTTTTAAGTGGTTTCCATCAAAATATTGCCGAGTTCCTATTTCCATTAGCTAGCTAACCAATTTCTATTTATTTGGTATTATTAACAAAAATTCAATCTGATAATAGGAATTCATTTTCTCTTTAAAGTTGATTGGTCGATTCTATAGTTTTTATGCAGGTACTGATCTACTTAGCTCACCTACATAGTGCCTATTCAAGTCACGTCGTCTTCGATTCGGATCTGCATTCGTAACATTTTTTTCTTCATATTACTTAGTGGATTCGTAATTATTCAGAGCCATAGCATTTCATTATGAATACATATTATAAGAAACTTGATAGAGGATTGGAAAATTCAAATGAGTTAATCATATTGAAGAGCATGTCTGTTGAGAATTTTCAATTTCAAATTCAATTTATCAGACTTATATTTTTCTTTTAAAAATGTAACGCCTTCAATTTTGTACCTTACCTTGCACGTGAATATTTTTATTCAAACTGTTATGGGAACAAACAGAAATTATAATCTCTTGACTGCCTCGGTGGCATGAGTGGTAGCGTAAGCGACTGCTGTGTTTGAGGTCTCGGGTTCGATTCCAGGGTCGAACCAAATGTTTGTATGATCTGTGCAAATATTTGTTTCGAAGTATGGGTGTTTTTTATGTATAGTATGTATGTATTTACAAAGAAAAAAGTATATATGTATTTATATCAGTTGTCTAGTACCCAAAACACAAGCTCTGCTTAGCGTGGGACTAGACGGCGTTGTGTGTTAAATTGTCCGAAATATTTATTTATTTAAATAAAGTAAAACTTCTCTTACCAGTTATCAACCAAAAATATAACCCATATTGTCTGAAATCAGAAGATCCTTCTTATTTCAACATTGCTTTAAAAAAAGTTTAAAAAACTGTAACCCGATATAAAAAATTTATTAAATGTATATAGGTAGGTAGCCTATTTGACTCAGGTTATCAATAAAAATCTATTGACACCTCATTTATTCAAATCCGTTCAGTGGCTTAGACGATACGGGTAACATATAAACAATAGAAGTCTGACACTGAAAATTTAATTGTACCGTTAACCTAATAAGTATCTATCTTCACAAGAACCTACACACAGATGTACACACTCACGACTCACAACCACACACACACTCACACTCACACTCTCTCTCTCTCTCACACACACACAAACACAAGTATAAACGCATATCTCTCCCAAACACATATTCACACACTTCAACTACTATATATCTAACTTAAAATATTCTTTTTTTAAATTAAGTACATGACAATATGATTGTAAATTGTTACTAACATTCGGCCAAGAGGTGGAGTCTGGTGATATGTGATACAGGGTTTTCCTACTACTGGCACCAACCTCTGACAAAAGAACGAGAGTGAATCAAGCTGTATTGTGGCTTTAAATATTATTCTTACCTTTATGTTTGAGAGAAATAAATAAACTATTAATATTATACAAGACTGCCAAAAATCACATTTCCTTTTGGCTTCACTGTAGACGGGTAAAAATAAGTTTTATGTAATAATTTTCTTCTTAAATTGTTAGCAATACCATTACGTAACATTCTGAACAGGTGTTATGACACAATATTCCGTTCGTATTTCCAATTGCTGTCTTAGCTACCAATGGGCAAGTTGTAATTGGATACACAAGCAATCATCCTAACAATTTAGTTTGTCACGCGCGTGAATGCCTCCAGCCATTGGAGTTCATGCAACACTTAGCAATAACACAAGCGCTGGATACAAACTGTTCGGAAATGATCAGAAATATACAGGTAGAAATCTAGATAGCCAATATATCAATACTAGTGTTTATATGTGTTTGGACAAACAAGTTGCCAGGGATACAATAAAAGTATTCGATTACTTTTTGTAGTGTCGATATAACTACTTTAAACGACAGAAAATGTATAGTTATAAACATAGTAGATTCCATAAGTTTTTATATTATATCACCTTGCTGTCGTCATCCAACACTGAATTAATTGAGAAAGAATAAATATAGATATGCATAACATATTTCTATTTCCAATTAGTTTTTTAAATCATATGACAAAAGACTCCCAAATAAAAATCTATACTAATATTATAAAGCTGAAGAGTTTGTTTGTTTGAACGCGCTATTCCCAGGAACAACTGGTCCGATTTGAAAAATATTTCAGGGTTGGATAGTCCATTTATCGAGGAAGGCTATACGTAACGATACGTAATATATAAGCTAACACTAATAGGAGCGGAGCACCAATGAAGAATGTTTTAAAAACGAAGGAAAATTTGCACGGCAATAGAAGACGCAAACGGGGTTGTGGGTCGGCTAGTGTTAAATATAAAGTACAAAAATTGTTCTTGAGTCTGCAAAAAAATAGACATGTCTTATAGGCTGCTTTCCAAAAGAACTTACACCTAATACGTGGGACATTCTGAATATTGGGCGCTTGTTGCTCATAACATAGAAAACTTCTGCCTAGCATTTGATAGTATTATATTCGACATTGATGCTTCTTTGGTTCCGTGAAGGGATTGATAATAATAATAATAATAATAATTTTTATTGATATAGACAAGTGTTAATTTACATTGAAACCCTGCTTCCTGTGGTAGGTTACAACCTGTGTTACAGGAGTCAGTGTCTTCACCCTTTATGATACGTCAACTATGTGTGTGCGTGTGTGTGTATGTGTGTCTGTTCATTGTAAGAGGGTTTGGATCGTAATCAAAATCTTCCCCCTACATCTAGATCGCTTCACTTTGGTAGGCGTTGATTCGCTTTGAAACACCATATCGTCGACTGGCGCTTCGTTTCTGGTTCGTATTGATAAATACATGACTCATCACCTGTAATGATGTCGTAAACACGCCGAGACGAGCCCACTTCAAATTTCTTTATTATATCACGGCACTATTCCACCCGGGCCTGTTTTTGAACATCGGTGAGGTTGTGCGGCACCCAGCGTGAAACTATCCTCCTCACGCGAAGATGCTCGTGTGGAATCTCGCGAAGGCTTCCCGATCCAATCTGCAGTATGTGATGAATCTCCTGATACGTAATTTGCCTATTGTCTTTAATTAAATTTTTCACTACTAGCACGGTTCTTTTCTTTCTTCATCTCATGGGGGATGTTTTTTTCGACCACCAGTTAGTCGACCACGTTTGAATTCGTTATACCAACGGTACATATTTGCTTTGAAAGGGCCTTCATCCATTAATGCAATTTGAAGTCTATTTATATTTAGTAGTCGTAGTAGTCTATGTAATTGTCCGGTTTCAGGAGACACTTGAAATCGTAAATCATAGCGCGAAAATATTCTCGGTGCAAATCAATTTTTCAATGAGACACAATAATTTAATTAGCGCGCAAAAAATGCACCTATCTTTATTTATAAATAATCATTATTTTTATAGTAGTTTATAACTGTCCAGCCTCTCACACAAATAAAAAACAATTGCAATACTTTGTGAGTGGCCTGGTAACATACTATAATATTATACTGCTTGAATTCAGCATTGCATACATACTCGTAAATAGGACTTGGAAATAAACGAGTCAGACGTCAAATTATGTGTTTACTCGTATTATAAGTGAAAACTTATTTTGTACAATACGAATACTGTGAACACTCAAGCGCTAGAAAGCAACATGGCGGAGCCATAGATAATATATCACTATACATAGACAAATATTTTATTGCTCCTTACACATACTATCCAAATGTGACTGATATTGTTTTCTTAGAGAAGATTTCGTTGTGACACCTTACTATCGACACAGAGGTAAACGAGCTTACCTTTATCGATAACGAACATACAAAATACTTTCACTCACAATTATGTTAAGCAAGGTTGACACATTACCCAATATCACACACATAAACATAAACACATTCGGGTGTAAAAAAACTCATAAAGAGATTTACACCAGGATACCGCCCGAATAACCTTGTAGATCACTTTAATCTTTAATGAAAGAAATGAGATCTTAAAAGCAAAGAACTTGAATTGAAAGATAAATAATTCTAGCTCAATATAAATTCTCCTTCAACTTCGATTAAGGTAAGTACAGAATACAATATTGTATGTGCTAGTACATACACTGAACGAAGAATACAACAGTGTCATCTAACGAAGGCACATCAAACATCAGCGTAACTGCTAATCCTGAATCGCGATATGAATTATTCTCACGTCGATTAACATATATACGAATTCTCAACATTGAGCATTGGGCTGCGGCCCGCCTCCTATTATGCATGAGGAATATGACACCCATTCCGTACTGTTCCTCCATATTTAAATGACACTTGTGTTAGAGCTGTACTAACAAAGATGTAAACACAAAAATATGTATTCATTCTACTGACGAACCTATAGATGAGCGGTTACCACTGATACGGTAGAAAGCCAATGAAAAATTCCATGTTTTAATGTTTGAAAAAAGAAGAACATTGGAAGGTTAACCTAAGCAGTGAACTGTGCGTTAAAGGCTGAACAAAGGACCAGAAATAGTAGAAGTAGCTTCAGGAACTATAAAACAAAACAATACTAACAATACCATGACTAGGTTTTGCAATGAAGGTTCAAATCAAATTATGTATTTGCACCTACATTTTATTTTATTCAATTTATTTATAAACGTTATGCACAAAATTAGTACATCGGCGTACTTAATGCCCATTGCATTCTCTTCTCGACAATCATTCAACATTATGTCTCTTCATGAAATAGTAATAACATTATTTGCATGAAAACAAAAAAAAAACACAATGTGTTCAACTTAAAACTAGTTTAAGTTAGAAATCGAACATGAGATAGCCTCCGTTATCAAATTTGATAGAAATCTGTATTTAAGCTTACAGCGTGTATCTCCACGGGCACTCAACTTCACTAGTATTAACAGACTAAGTTAATTATAAAAAAAGTATAATAATTCTAAAAATGAAGAAGAAAATTAAAAATGTGAAGTGAATCACTCTCTGTGTATATTTGCACGTAGGTAAGAGTATGCACACGTGTGTTTAGGTGCGTGTGTGTTTGAGAGGATGAGAATTTGTAAAAGAGTAATTTAACGTTAAAAATAAGGATTAAACAATATATTAAATTAAATATAATTAAAACTTTATATGTACAAACTGCGATAATACTGCTAGAATCGCCTCAGTTTCTTTATATCCTAAACTATATTATATGAGTAATATTTAATCTAATGAAAATTTGATTTCATCACTATATTGAACTACTTTAAAAAGAATAATGTTCACAAAAAATGCTCATATTAGAAGCTTCTACACATATATGAAAAGAAAATGTCTGAGTACCAATTCAAATCACCATATCTGTAAAGTTCAACGTTTAAAAGAAGTACAATTCTCCAAGTAGTTAGTAGTACAAGTAATTGCTATTGATTGAAACTTTATTATGGGATGTCTTGTTTTATTTAATTGATTTTTTACCGTAGGAGAGCCACGCTTTGGCATGCATGGTCTGACACGACCGGAGTGATACCACGGCCTCACAGAAAATCGGCGTGAAACAGCGTTTGCGCTGTATTTCACCGAATAAGTGTGGATACCGGAAGTCGATACTCCAACCCCTTCCGCCATCCCTCTCCCCATCCTCCAAAGGCCGGAAATGCACTTGTGACACCTCTGGTGTTGCGGGTGTCCTTGGGCGGTGGTAATCGCTTACCATACGTCTGACCGCTTGTCCACTATTCCATAAAAAAAACTTGTATAAAACGTGATGTATTTGTAACGTTTGAAAAAACAAGATTTCTAAATTTGTAAAATTTGTTACAAATAATTCTCTTCACGTATCTCTGTATCAAGAGATGAATATACATATCTTGGGGAATATAGAACAAAACAAGCGATAAGCGATGCGAAGCGATAAGATTAGACAACTTGAATTTATACACGCTACGAATATATACATTATAGTTTACCCTTTGAAACGGCAAGAACAAAAAAAAAATATTAAAAGTACTATTTTTGTAAAAACAAACAGCTTTGAAATCCCAGCTTATTTCAATGTCATTAGATTTGTCTTTAAAATACGAGTATATAGGTGATTGTTTGCTCTAAAATATATTTTAACTAATTTTATCTGAGAAATACATTAATAAATAAAATGATAAAAGTTTTATTACTAAATACATTCGGTAAATTACTATTGAATGTTTTATACTTTTATTACAATTCAAAATTGTAATTCTCATTAGAAAAGTAAAAAATATTTCCTTCTCACCTTACTGCCACTGAATTTTCTTTTTGATACAAAAATAAATTCTTTCTATTGTCACTTGCAAATCCCAACATTGGCATAAAAACCTCCTCACTCATAAAATACAAAAGGACTCCAACATTTTTGTAGCAAATTCCAAGGGAATCATATAATTTGCGCACCAAGACATCTGGCATCGGGGATAAGGGGATGAAAAACCACTTTTGCTTTATTTATGTAGGTTCGAGGCTATAAGAACTCACTGTCCATTCCATTGACATAGTTTCTTAGTGTACTGTGTAGAAAAAATTGATAACTTTTTTCTTCCGCTTGGTCTGATTTTACGTTACGTGTTATATTAAAATTATAAGTTAAATGTAATCCATTTTCGATGCCTCAGTTTCCTTTTCTTGTGGTCAAATTAACATAATTATATATTTGAGAAGTATGTATGTACTCGTATGTCAGCTCATGATTTTAGTTGTAAAACAATCCTGCTTTATTCCTTACGACAATAGATGACGGCAATGATAAATAATAATAAACTTTATTTGATATACATAGCATACAAACTAAAAAAACTTAATCAAAATTTACCAAATATAAAATAAAAATATGAACATTAACGAGGCATTGATGAAGTGTACATGTATGTTGGTATTCTCGCACACGATTCATTTGAGATTTGTGGCCATTTTAAATAAAATTTAATTCAAACAATAAGTTAAACCACATAACGTGAACAAATATACAACATCAAAATAAGCCTCTAAGACAGATCACCAATTAATGAACTATGTTAACAAGGGCTGTACACCGTGTCTAACAAAATGAAGGCCTCTTAGCGTTCACTGCGATGAATGTAAACAACCCATCCTAGTACTGATTTTCACACACTCAATGATAACATTTATATATTTGTAAATTGAATTCTCTTGGGTCCTGCTCAGGCTTTCCTGCAGAGTCATTTTGGCAGCTTCTACTGTAAGAAGAATGAATATGAAATATTCTATAATAACTATTTTAATATGATAATTTCCTACATTGTGTATGAACTGAAAACTTTTAAACAAGCAAAATATTTTTATTTATTGGAACGAAGTTTGAATTCAGTTCACCCTCAGGGTTGCGGAGGTCAGATGCCAGTCGCTCTGTGTAAAAACTGATATTCAGGTAAAACCGGTTGAACTGGTAGCCGACCCCAAATAATATTGGGAATAATAAAGGCTAGGAAAATGATGAAAATGGAACGAAGTTCCTTATGGCGCGTTTTGTAAGGGGGCTAGACGGAAAAATTGTCACGACACAATTTGTTGACACGACACAATTTGTTGTCACGACACAATTTGTTGTCACGACACGACGACGACACACACAGATATTTTCGTTTCGTCTTTCTATTTCGAACTTCGTTCCATCCAGGTGTCCCTTGACACCTCTCAAGTTTTTTATTATCTGCAAATCGCAGCTTTTCCCCGTCGCTCAACTCAAATGGAGTTGACCGAACTAAATTCAGGGAGGTTCTTTTTTCCTAATCTGTGTCGACAAGATATTCTTGATACTTATTAGCATTGATTGACCACTGAACTACTAAAAAGTTTCAAATATAAAAGTATCGTTATTCAACAGAGCACAAGATAATTTAAATCTATATGTATAGTCTATACTAATATATAAAGCTGAAGAGTTTTTTTGTTTGAACGTGCTAATCTCAGGAACCGCTGGTCCTTGAAATTGCTGGCATTTGAAAAATTCTTTCAGTGTTGGATAGTCCATTTGTCAAGGAAGGCTATATATCATTAAGCTAATATTAATACTAAAGAATGTCTCAAAAACGGGGGAAAATTTTCACGCTACGGGCAATAGAAGATGCAAACGGGGTTGCGTGGGTCAGCTAGTTACATTATAAAATGAATCTACATAAGATAATCCCTAGAACCACTTCTTATACGAAAGGGCTTTGAAAGCCACCATCTCCGTTTATCCTCTAAGCATGAAAGCGGGGACGTAAAGCGGGTTGTACAACTTTAATGAGTTGGCAAGGAAAGTGTCTTTAAGGAAGTTTCTTTATAATCTGGCTGTGTATACAGCAGTCTACACCTACACAAGTCGTTTCTAATATAAGTTGAACTTAGTGCTAATTACTATTATGAGTATCAAAGTTTATATGGCTAAATGGCACGCAATCACGAACGCACGTTGAAATTTAGTACAAGGAAAGATGTTATAGTCTGGAGTTTATTATCTTATTATTTTGTTTAGTAAGTATAACCCGAAAAATAAAACCGCCCAAGTGCGATTCAGACTCACGCACCGAGGGTTCCGTACAAACTTGTAGGTATATAATGTGATCTAGAAATACCTTGAAATTTATGACTCTCGCTACTTTTCCTTTATCTGTGTTATAAGACGTTGCTTCGTACAATCTAAAATTTGCAGCAAAATTCTTTTGATTGCGTTGGCTTAGAAGTTTAATTTTTCGTAGCTCTAAAGGACAGTAGACTTAAGTATTTAATATGTTTTTAAACTTGATGCCTCCACGCATTCCGGAGAAAAGAGGTTTTAACAGACAGACGGAAAACAAAGTGAGGGTAAGTAAGTCCTGTAAGGGTTCCGTTTTTTTTCCTTTTGAGGTACGGAAACCTAAGAAGTCCAAGAACAATGAGTCGATCATCGCGGGCAAAATCTTGTTAAATATATATAATACTAGTTTCTGCCCGTGGCTCCGTCCCCGTTTTTAGTCCGTTATCGCAGCAAGGAGTAGTCTATGTTCTTCCTCAAAAGTATCTCCTTGCCAAATTTCATTGAAATCGGTGCAGCGGTTTGGCTGTCAAAGCAGGACAGACAGACAGAGTTACTTTCGCATTTATAATATAAGTATGAATTAATACCGGTGAAATGAAGCAGCTTATTATTATTATTATTATATGTATGGGCGGGCTCGACCGGAGTGATATCACGGCCACACAGAAAACCGGTTTGAAATAGCGCTTGCGCTGTGTTTCACCGAGTGAGTGAGGATACCGGAGGCCCATACCCCAACCCCTCCCTCCCCATCTTCATCCCCCATAGGCCAGCAATGCACTTGTGATACCTCTGGTGTTGAGGGTGTCCATAGGCGGCGATAATCGCTTACCACTAGGCAAAACGTCTGCTCGTTTACCCACTAATCCATTAAAAAAAAAGCAAGGTTCTTAAGTGCACCCGATACGACGATATCAACGATGAATGTACGACCAAATAAAGATTACATTACTTTTAAGCAGACCGTTGTCAACTAGGTAGATACGAGGAAAGCCTATCGCCAGCAGAAACGATTATATTTATTTATCTATATAAAATTTTATTTTCTCGTAAGATATATTCTATAAAATGAATACACTTTTTTCGCTGACATCATATCGTTACAGACCTCTTGAGGCTGTTTACCGTTTTATCTACCCAAAATGTTACCACACATATTTTTGTTGATACAACTCTAATAGGCTCATCAGTAAGCATATATCTAAATTGGCAATAATTCTGAAATCGACTTTCAATATATTCACTTTGAATAATATTTAGTTCCCAGTCAGACGTTTACTCAACACCTTAACTTAGACTTTATGAAATCACCTCTTTATCATCATTTGCCTGCCTTTATCCCAATTTTTAATCTTTCCAATCTACTCTATAGCTCTTCATTTCACTGTTGAACTTCCTACCAAGCCATATCCTCTTTCACACAATCCATCAATCATTTTTTGGTATTCCTCTATTCTTTTTCTTATGGAATAGTGGGCAAACAAGCAGAAATATAGTCTGATGGTAAGCTATTACCGCCGCCCAAAGACACCCGCTACACCAGAGGCGTCAAAACTGCGTTGCCGACATTTGGGGGATGGGGGAAGGGTTAGGGTATAGGCCTCCGGTATCCTCACTCACTCACCGAGTGAGTGAGGATACCGGAGGCCTACGGCGCAGGCGCTGTTTCACAACAGTTTTCTGTGAGGCCGTGGTATCACTCCGGTCGAGCAGGCACAGGCATGCCGAAGCGTGGCTCTCCACTCTTGTACCTCATCCCTCTTCATACCATATCTATACCAAGATGACCTATTACTTCTACTTTCTTCTTCTTCGCCATTGTACAACTGTAATTTGTGTTTAATAAATAAATGAAAACCATTTGTAATGTTTACTAGCGTCGCTTTTCACAGCTTTCTTTGGTCGATTCAATAGAAACATGTTACATTGTACAGATCTATACTTGTTTACAATTCTAACCACAAACATTGTAACATTTTCGCATTTCGTTATCTATTCAAGACAACTTTAAAGCACTTTGACCTAAATAAATGCTTTAAAGATGTAATTTATTGGAACGAAGTTCCTTATGGCGCGTTGTGTAAGGGGGCTAGACGGAAAAATTGTCACGACACAATTTGTTGACACGACACAATTTGTTGTCACGACACAATTTGTTGTCACGACACGACGACGACACACACAGATATTTTCGTTCCGTCTTTCTATTTCGAACTTCGTTCCATCCGGGTGTCCCTTGACACCTCTCAAGTTTTTTATTTTTAAGAATCGATTCTAGAGTTCTTATTATGTTTTTTTTTTATTGTAAGCGAATTTATATGGTAAGCGATTACCGCCGCCATTGGACACCCGCAACATCAGAGACGTCACAAGTGCGTTGCCGACCATTGAGGGATGGGGAGTGGGATGGGAGAGGAGTTGGGGTATGGGCCTCCGGTATCCTTACTCACTCGGCGAAACACAGCGCACGCGCTATTTCACACCGGTTTTCTGTAAGGCCGTGGTATCACGCCGGTCGAGCCGGCCCATTCATGCCGAAGCGTGGCTCTCCCACGGTAGGCTAGGTTTGCTTATGTTATAATTCTACTTAAGTAGTAATAGTTTTAAATTATTTACTGTAATAGTATCACACAAAGAGATATTAATTATGAGTTTTCGTGATTGGCTAACACGTTTACCGATATAAAATATGCATAAAAAACTTGCTTTCCTTTATGTTTAGTATATTTTTCTTATTTGTATCTTATCTTTTTAATGTTGCCAAGTTTTTGTCTCTGAAACTAAAAACAGAACAAATTTTATTTTGATTTATATTTGGAATACCTTGTATCTTGAATCTACATGAGACCTGAGACCCTGTTCTATAAAAGTTGCTTTGAAAGTATTCATAAAGTGGCCATGGGAAGGATGATGCTTCCTATAACATGTAAATATTCCTCTTGTGGCTATCAACTTTTGAGCTGTTTCCGTTGATTCACAACCTACAAAGGAGCTCGTCAAAATATAGATTAACTGAAACCATCTCGCTTTTGCGATATAAAATTATAACGACGGTCGCAAAATTTTATTATGTACTAGAGTTGGTACTGTTGTACACGTACACTTGCAGTTAGAAAATGTATGTCAACCATAACAATGGAAGTATTTTAATCGCTATAAGCGAGATACTAAGGACCAGTTTCACCGAATACAAATAAGTTTCCTGACAGAGGGCTTGCTACAATACATATCTCTATTCAAGACTTGTGAAACCGATTTTTGTGGTTATTTCTTTCGATATAATTATATATTATGGTGTTCACATCAAGTTTTCCATTCGTGACTAGAATATTACTCCTATTGATTATTTCAAAGCTAAAAAGCTGAAGCAATTTATCTTATACATCTTCCGAATTCGATTCTATTAAGTGACGAAGTAGCTATCAATAAATTCCGAAAATCAAAGAGCGGTCAAAACTTGAATCTTACTATCAGCGCACGTGTTTTTCTCCCACTAGGATCTCGGGTCCTTTAAGCGGTGCGTGAAAAAACATTACGCCACCATAATGTGGGTCACCATGCTGGATTGTACCTTTTCGCATTGAGGATGGTGACCACTATTCCTGAACTATTCTATTGCTTTCCATGAGGCAGAGCAGAGGCATTATGACAGCAAAAACATAAAATTACACGAAATTACCGACTTCTTAACGTTTAGCGACATGCCTTATAGTCCTTAGCTTAATCTCTGTAACAGTTTTCACTGGTGTCATTTCATAACTTCAAGGTACATTTTAGATTTGAATGTTTATATTTATAACGTATTGCCCTTCGTTTGTGATAGAACTGACACGTTAAACTAAAATATGGGTGACTAGCTGAACCCCGCGGTGCTACCCGCGGCACGACAATAACAGCGGGCGACGCCGTGAGGTGAAGGTAGTATCTTTATAAAATGTAGCCCATGTATTATTCTGATCTATAAGCCATTTTATTGTAAAGTTTCATCAAAATCCATTTAGTAGTTTTTGCGTAAAAGAGCAACAAAGATACTCACAAACTTTCACGTTTATAATATTAGTAGGATATAAAATAAAATCGCCTGTACAAAGTAACTTCGTCGCTTTCGTAACCATTTGTCACTGAGATTAAACTATATTTTAAGGATTATAAATATCTTTATTTCTCTTATCGAAAATGTTGTCCAATATTTTGTAATATAGGAGTGTACCTAACAACTGAAACATGTCAAGGACAACTTGTAAAAATCAATGCTTAATAATGAGTGAGTTGATAAGTATTGCTCATCCCCGTCATCAATCAACAAAAACTGTAGAAATTACCATTAATCACAGTTTATAAAAACAATGTAATTTTGTGAATAAATATTATGATTGTAACAAACTAAATAATTTATTAACAATAATAGGCAGCTTGGTGATAGAGCTTATAGTTACTATGTGAATAGTAACTGTGTCTATCTCCAGGTTTAACAGTTAAATTGGAATTTATTACTGAAATAAAATTATGAAACGTCAGTAAAATAAATAAGTACCTAAGTTAATATTCCTGAAAAAATAATGCTTAATTTATTGTTTTCCTTTATGTATCAGCATTTTTTTTCTTTCGAAGTTCTTATCCGAGCGCGTTTTCCAAACTACGAGTATGTTGCGGCCGGTCTACTACGATTAAGCTGCACTTTTATTTTCTACATGAAATCATCAAACCGCTACAGCCCAAGTACAAGACGATATCGAAGTTCCGTAGAAAGACTTTCATCGGACTTTTGAGTATTTCAACTATTCGAAATGAAAGTTAATTAATTATTTTAATTAAATGTAATAAAGACGACTGACAACAACAACAATTTGACTGCACAACTTTTGGCTTAAGTGGTTCCGAAGCTCACATGCGTGCTTAGCATCTCAATTCCAAACAGCATTGGATTCGGGTTCATTACCACAATTTTTGACCACTGGCATAACCCACTTACTCTACAAATCTGGTGATGCCATGGATCCCAAAAATTTTAGGCCAATAACATGTTTACCAACTTTGTACAAACTTCTGACATCTATTCTGAGACTGAAAATTACAACACATATTAATCACAATTCGATACTTTCTATTTCTCAGAATGGATGTAGAAGTGGGACCCATGGCACTAAAGAGCTCCTTATCATAGACATGACCATTAGCCAGCAGGTGCGTCGTAATCGTAAGAGCCTGGCGACATGCTGGATAGATTACAAGAAGGCTTTTGACTCCGTTCCTCATACACGGCTTTTGAAGGTGCTTGAGTATATACTATAAAATTGATACAACTCTGTGCACTTTCTTGAAGGTGTGTATGGGGCAATGGAGAACAGCACTTCGCTATCCTGGGTGTCGGCAGTCTGCGATGAACGACGTACATAAAAGATCGAGCGAGGCATCTTTCAAGGTGACAGTCTGAGCCCCTTGTGGTTTTGTCTAGCTTTGAACCCTCTGAGCACTCTATTGGAGGGTTCAGGGTTAGGCTACAGGTTGCAGAAAGATGGTCGAGTTATATCTCACCTCCTTTACATGGATGATTTGAAACTACTTGCCCCCACTAAATTACAATTGACAGCTTTACTAAAGGTTACGGAAAACTTTCAGTTTCAGTTTTCGGAAAATCAAAATGGAATTTGGTGTAGACAAGTGTGCAGTTATGTATGTAAAAAAAGGTGAGATTGTGGAATCTGAAGGTATAGAGCTTTCAGATTCCACAAAACTCAGATCTCTGTCTGCAACCGAAACCTACAAATATCTAGGTTTTTCACAGTCCTTAGGAATGCCAGAATCTGACATGAAACAAACGTTGCGGGAACGCTTCTTTAGCCGCCTGAAAAAGTACTTAAAAGTCTTTTGTCAGGCGGTAATAAGGTGCGGGCCTGCAATGGTTGGGTTATGCCGGTTCTGATGTATTCCTTTGGTGTACTTAGATGGACTCAGACTGAATTAGATGCCATTGATAGGAGAGTCCGTACATTGTTGACTGCATTCCGAATGCACCACCCACGTTCATCGGTTATGAGATTGTATATCCCGCGAAGGTTAGGGGGTCGTGGATTATTAAATATCAAGACCCTACACAATCGCGAGGTATGCAATCTTAGAGAATATTTTTTACAAACTGATGTGGGAGTGCATCGTAGTGTAGTTACAGTGGATACCGGGCTCACTCCGCTCGCTCTGGCTAAAGAGAATTGGCGCAAGCCTGTAGTACTTAGTACTAATGATCGCAGGGAAGTATGGAAGGGCAAAGTACTCCATGGTCGATTCTATCGGGCCCTAAATGGGCCTGATATAGATTTCAAAGCATCTACGTCCTGGCTACGGTATAGTGTCCTCTTCGGAGAAACCGAAGGTTTTGTCTGTGCGATTATGGACGAAGTTATCATGACGAATAACTATCGGATGGTACGGTCGACATTTGTCAGGCATGTTACCGTCCTGGAGAATCTATTAGGCATATTATTTCTGGTTGTTCTCGTCTTGCTAACGGCGAGTATTTGCATAGGCACAACCAAGTAGCCAGGATCGTACATCAGCAACTTGCCCTTAAATACAATCTTGTGATTTCAGAGGTACCATACTACAAGTATGTGCCCGATCCAGTTCTCGAGAATGGTCGTGCTACGTTGTATTGGGATCGATCTATTATTACAGACAGGACTATTGAAGCCAATTAGCCTGATATTGTGATGATAGATCGATTAGAGCGCCGCGCAATGATTGTCGATATCGCCGTTCCTCATGACAAGAATCTCGTGAAAGTCGAAAAAGAAAAACAAATAAAATATTTGGATCTATCTCACGAGATTATCGATATGTGGAATGTGGATTCGGTGATCATTGTTCCGATAGTCGTATCAGCTTGATAGCCAAGAGCCTCGACCAACACCTTAAGAGGCTCATGTTAGGGGGCTGGATCAAGGGTCTGATACAGAAAGCAGTCCTTCTTGACACGGCACGTATAGTGAGGAGGTTCCTGTCTTTGGAGCCCTAACCACCGGTTTCTTGGTCCCTGTACCCGAAGTCGGTGGTCTACTATTTTTTATATTTTTAAATGTATTTGTTTTGTATGTATATTTAAAAATGTAATTTATATGTATACAAACGGAATAAAGTGAATAATAATAATAAGTATAAATATTTCAGACATCTAACACATAACTGGCGTTATGTGTTAGATGTCTGAAATACTAGTCTAGTCCCAAACTAAGCAGAGCTTGTATCATGGATACTTAACATCTGATATAAATACATATGTAGTTTTTTTTGTAAATACATAGGTACATATAAAACACCCAAACTTCGAAACAAATATAGGCAGGTCATACAAACATTTGGTCTGACCCGGCAATCGAACCCGAGTCTTCGAAACCGTGTACGCTACTACTGCGCGCAATTATTTTATGATTATTCTTAACAATTCATGACACTCCTGACATTCTAGAGTTCAGATTTTATCTAATTACTTCTTAAAAGTTATAAAAAAATAAGTATTTGTCATCAGTAGGGTTTGACCTATTCTACTCTTTCCTTTATTTAACAAGATTAAAAATCTAAACTTTATCATTAAAATGTAAATCTTGCGATTCTACGAAAAACAAGCATAAATAATATCCTTCACAACTTATTCTTAAAATGAAAGTAAACATACGAATCAAATGACATTACTTTATTTTATTTGTACTCTTCTCTTTGTGTACCTAACTCGAATCAGACTAAGTCTATTAAAATGTGTACTGAAAATGTACACAACAAGCGTGTTGTTACACGACGGCCGTTTTAGAGCACGGTAGAATTTTCTATAAAACCTTGCTCGTTACAAAACTAAATAACGTCTCAAGTAAGTGGCACATCCTATATGGGGCAGATATGATAATTGTAAGCTATTTTTTCACTTCTAAATTCAAAAATTCAGATAAAAACAAAATAACTTAATGAACCTACTGGCATTATGGATGTATTGGGACCGTGCACGACAATAGAGCCCTCTTACAAACGCAACTTTCGGGGCGGTGGTCAAATAGTGAATGACCAGCTCGTACTATTTTATATAAAATAAAGTAAATAAATAATACATACAAAGATAAAATAGTCGTTTTAGAGTCCTTTGTTACAAACGATAATAGAAAAAATATTACATTGACACTGAATATTTCTTATGTTATTTTTGCAGTTCACAATACATCAATAATAAAGACCCATTTTTAAAGCAATTATCAATTGACAAATTTTATTAAGCCCCTATTGTTGTACATTTCTGCCACGGCAAGCGCTGCTATCGTTTTTTATACCTACACTATACACTTTGCACTCTCTCAATAGGATGATGTACAATACACTACATACTTACACGATAAAAATTTATCAAAGAGGTGTACTTATGCCAGTGCTCCTGCATATGTCGACTACTTCTAAAATAAATATTTTGCAGTTATATTCTGCGTAAGTTTCAGTTTTTATAAAGAGTGTTTATACTAATAGTACTAGTATTAAAGATTTTTATTTTTTGTACTGTACTTTAAGTGTCTACTTGTAATTTGAAATTAACAGTTTTTCACTAAATGCATAACATGAAAGTATATAAGGTACTTACATAAACAAAAAACAAAATTAAATTTTTTTGTATGTCTATCTGCCTGAAAGTCTGTACCGGTTATCTCTCTCTATGTATCTACCTCAAAACCAGCTGGACCGATTTTGACAGGACTTTCTTGAGACCAATTTCACCACGCGGCGTTGTCCACCATTGTTGTTGTAAAAGTATAACAAGAACCGGGAGTAACACCGGGAGTAACACCGCGAGACATGTGTTCTGTGTGTATATATTTATATGTAAACTAGCTGTTGCCCGCGGCTCCGCCCGCGTTTATGTCGATTTTTTCGTGTATTTTCGCGGTCGCTGACTGACGCAAAAATTAGATAAAAACAATCCTTGATGCGGATTATATATCATTCTAAAATTTCAGCTTGATCGGTGCAGAACTTTTTAAGTTTTTGAAGCGTACACAAACCAACATAACATTTATATACGAGTATATATATAAATATAAATATCTGCATGTAAAACTCAAAAAAAACAGTCAAATATAGGCGTCCTTCAAAGAGTCTTACAGCCAATTGCTCCCTGAAAATAAAAGCCTAATACCACGTTAATGCAGATATTTTCCCGGTAAGCTTTCAAGCTCTGACAGCAATTGACAGGATAAAGAAAATCACATTAAATGACAAAGCCCCACTTTGAGGTGTTGTTTGGCATAAATTTTATGGATGGAAGTTGACTTAGCAAGGATCGTGGTGTGGCATTTTCCTTTCAATGATAAATTATTTTTGACTTCGATTTTATATAAAAACAGAATAGGATAACTAGGCGTGGCCTCACATTTACAATGATTTACAATCACAACCATTTATAATGATTTTTACGACAAGTAAAACATATTGTGATAGCATAGTAATTTAAAAAAACAAGCCAAGTAGGAGTCGGACTCGCGCAGGAAGAGTTCTGTCCCATTTTATATATATTTCAAGCATCATCGAGCTAAAAACGGCAAAATATCCATGTTTATTGTATTGGAGCTCCTCTTGAACATTTATTTAATTCTGATTTCAGTATTTGTTGATATAACAGAAATACATAATTAAAACTTTCAACTGTATAACTATCACGGTTCATGAGATACAGACAGACATTCGTCTATCCAGACGGACGGACAGCGGAGTCTTAGTAATAGGGTTCAGTTTCACCCTTTGGGTACGGAACTCTAAAAATGAAATTGACTCTGACAAATTATCTGTACCCATAAAACTAGCTTTGCCCGCGACTCTACTCGCGTAGAGTAGAGTCGCGGGCAAAGCTAGTTTGGTTTTATGGGTACAGTACAGATAATTTGTCAGAGTCATTGCAATTATCCCGCCGTGAGAGGGTAACTAATAAACAGATATAGTTACTTTCTCGTTCAACATTTGTATGGATTACTTTTCCTGCCTAACTAATTCCTCAACGCAGGTTCTAAGATAGATCTAGAACCATAATTTATATGTTGTAAGCACCCACTGAGCAAGGATTTTTGACAATTTTAGCCTTAAAGGAGTAAACTAAATGAATGAACGTGTAATAAAATTTGGTATTTAAAATAATATTATTGCATAAACACTTACATGTTGCAGCAACATGTATATATATATGTTTATAACTAGTATGTTTTTACCACTGCTTTTTGCATTTCATATAGGTACAGTTTCATGTTAGTTAGTGTAGTAGACACGGTGGCTTTCCCACTTCATTAAATAAATAATATAAGTTATCATCTCATTGAAAATACCTATTTTTCTTCTTCACGTCAATGCACAAAGAGATACCTAAACGTTTTACACCTACACAGGAAACGTTCAAACCTTCAAGGTAAAATAGATCATATTTGCAAAAATACAATGTCTTTTAACCGTGTTGAAATTTGTACATAATATGGATTTTCGACTTCAATTACCTAGAAAGAATATTGCATATAGCAATTCCAATAATGAAAGTGCTCTGCAATTTTATATCAAACTCATTTATCGATGGAGGTCGCACGTTGCATAACAACATTTGTTTGCGCCAAACATGCATCTTTATGTACGAATGAATTTGTTCTACAAACATTTCAGCACAAAATAATAGTATTATATTAAACTAGACACATACTTCGATAAACGAGTAAATTTTTAGATTATTTACGACTTTATCCGAGTCCGCGTAAACCATGTTTGACTTGGAAGCAAAATATATTTTTCCTTTACTTATATAACAATATCATTGCAATTCTATTTATCTTTATTTGCGGTATTCTAAGTTAATCGTATTTAAACTATAATTTAAAAGAAATGCTTTGTGATCTATTATAATACCAAGTGTATAATGTACATCTATTTATTGTGATGCCCTTGAAATTTGGTCCTAAATTTTCTCTTCACTTATTTTTAAACCTCTTTATACCTAAGTACTCAATGAAAAATGATTTCAAATGTTAAATTACTACGTTTATTGGTCGTTAGTGTTTGAGTTCCAATAAAATTTTAATGTTGTATTGTATTTATAACTATTATATTTAATTTGTGTATTTCGAATATTTGGAGGAAGATACATAGTATGTATATAGGTTTTTATTTGTATATAGTAGTTACTTGATATCCTACTTAAATAGTTATATATATAAAAAATAATTGATTGAGAATTCTTGTTAGTTTTTTATGCAAGGCTCATAGAACCCTGGGTAAATGCAATATACTTATCATCAGATTGTAGATGACATGTTCAGATAAAATAGCGTTGCCATACTTTTTAAATCCAAGGAAACGTGGAATCTTTCCCTCCCTCCTTCAAACTATGGTAACTAATTGACTTAGTAAAAGTAGCAAAAGAATTCATATAACATCAACAACCCTCAATAATTCACAACTGGGTATTCACACGGGCCACTTCTTAAAAAGGAGATTTTAGCCTAACTAATATACCAGACTGATCCGACGATTTGATATATATGTTGCAAATATTCTTTTAATCTGTAGTGATATGGTACTGCAAAGTTTGTTCCCATAGTCGACACTCGAAATATTTTTGTAGCACCGTGTGAAATTGTTGAAGAAGGGTTTCGATACCTTCTATTTTTCGACCTTTCGAACTGGTTACATACTCGTAGCTCATGGTCTACAAAAATTATATATAAAAGTTGTGAAAGTCTAAAAACAGTAAGCGGAATTATTGCCAAATTACAATATTCTCTGAAGCTTTGATATCGCTTCTGTCGAGCCTTCTGCATTAAGTATGACCAGTATTGCCTTCCATAGACGTTAGTAATTACTTCTGGTGCGTACTTTAGAGTAAATAATATCGGTATAAATTAATCACAGTAAGCCAGCATAGACATCAATTTCACCTGCTCATTTCGTGAAATGAGTCATTTTCATTACAATATAATAGTTATACGACAGCTTACGCAGTTATTAACTATTAAAGTCACAGTCTCGCGTGCACAGTTGTTACCTTGAAAAACATTGCCGCAACGAAATATTTCCTTCCGCTGTTTTAGTACAAAGGCACATGAAAACGGTCCTATAGGTAGGGAATTGTTTATTATGTGCGTAACGGATATTACTGTAAGAAGTATGTGCACAAAATACAGTAACATCAAGGGCATGTTAAAATATTTTTATTTTCTGGTTATATGGACCGGCTTAACCGGACCTAATAGAGCATCGTTTTGTGATTAAGAAAGGAGCAACGCCCTCCCTACTGGCCTTAATTTTGCGATTGGTGGTGGTGACTTTTGAATTGCAAATGTATGGACAACCGGACATAAAGATATATTAAGAACAAACACACATAAACAGCTCGAGCAAATGACTACTGTCCATGGACATTGCAAGCATATATAGTCACTAATCATTTAAAATACGTAATCACAATTTTATTCATGATATATTATTTTTATTTTATGATGCAAAGGAATTAGATGTAATTAAAATTGGCTGAAATTCGTACACAATTAAAGTTAAATGTTTCTTTATATAAAAATAAGCTCTTCACTAGGTACCAGGTTCAAGCCGGTACTTCATGATAGTAATAATTATTTAGTAACTCAAGGCGACTCAAGTAATAACTGAATTCTTTTCTTTTATGGGTTTTCTTAATATCAAGGCTGTCTTGTAGCCTTTTAAAACCTTTAATATTTGGTATAGATTAATTACGCAAAGCCTTCATTATATGCCAAAGTAATTATTTACAAGAATATTTTAGACAAAAATGTACAAATAATAAAAAAATTGAAAATATCTGGACAGTTGTGACCATAAAAAGTGTAAAAGAATCGATAAAAAGAATGAACGTCAATATCCTGTCGACTTGTCTGCTTTTTTGCTCCCTACGATGAGATACGAGAAAAATTGTATTTTTTTTAAATGTAAGCACGTAAAATATTTTGATACCTTACCATTCTTTAAGTCTTTTTACAAATTATGTTATTTACAATATTAAACAAAAAAAATATTTCAAAGGGTCGTCAATGCACTTGTGACGTCTCTGGTGTTGCGGGTGTCCATGGGCGGCGATAATCGTTTACCAAACTTAATATTTCTTTGTAGGGATATCCTTATTTTTTTTTATTGAATAGGGGCA
This sequence comes from Spilarctia lutea, assembly GCA_916048165.1. Lineage (NCBI taxonomy): Eukaryota > Metazoa > Arthropoda > Insecta > Lepidoptera > Erebidae > Spilarctia > Spilarctia lutea. Next base: position 4,477,529 of record OU696480.1, read on the forward strand.
AATGAGCAGACGTATCGCCTGATGGTAAACGGTTATCAATAACGATATCCCCTTCAAAGAAATATTAAGTTTTAACACTGTTCATGTAAGAAGTTCGGACAAAACATAATTGTTAGCAACTGCTGTTGATTAATAGTTTTGTTTGTGTGTTTAACGCCTTTCCTGTTGTAAAAGTTTCTTGGGAAATGCAACCGTATACGTTGTTAGAGCTTAAGTTTAGATTGTAATAGTTGTGGTGCAAAGAATTGTTTACAACTAAAAACTTTCTTATTTACATTGTATGTGTTCAATAATATGTATGTACGAGTATTTAGAAGAAAAGAGTATACATTATGTTGTGGCGACTTCCACATATAACACAACAATAACCTACTACAGTGCCATCTACCGAAGATACAATGAACTACGAAGTAACGCACTACACGGAGTAACTACAAATCCTGAATCGCGCAATAAATAGTTCTCGCGTCGATTATCATATATACAACATCCCAACATCAACTGTTAGGCAGTGGCCCGCCAGGCATGATCACCTAGCCTGGTCGGAGGATCCTCCCTTTATGTTGGAGGGACATTACACCCATTTCCCCACAATGTATTTATATTCGTTGTATAGTACCCATTACACAAGCTCTGCTTAACTTGTGACTAGATGGCCCTATGTGTTAGATGTCCAAAATATTTATTTATTATTTTAAATGATAAATTAAGCTCTTATAAAACAGACAATCTCTATTTAAAAACTCTATTGATATATATTTGAATACATAAATCATAACACATTTTCTTTCTTTATGTAAGTAGGTATGTAAGAAACACAAAGATTTATACAATACTCTTAGTATTGTTCTCGCTAATTCTACAGAGCAGGCGTGGGTCACGTTTCTAAATGAGACGTCGGAGCTGGTAGAGAATTGTTACGTCATAAACCCCTACACCCACACTAATCGGTTTACCGATGTGCAAACTAAATACACATAAATATACGACAAGAACTTTACATTTGCGTAAACTGGTCGTTCTACTTAGTTATATACTATAGAAATAAATATTTACAGATCATACAAACATTTGGTCCGACTCGGACATCGGATACGCGACCTCAAGCACAGCAGTCGCATATGCTAGCACTGCGCCACCGAGGTATTTAATAAAGAAAAAGTTCAGGTTAAGAATATTGAACGATTTTAAAACCAAAATATCTGTTAATGTCAAATGGTAATGTCGCTCAAGGCAGCCTTCTGGAATACTTCTAATGTTGGATGTGAAATGTCAATGAAGGACATGTTGGTTTAGTGCCAAGGGACCCTGACTACTAAGATAGAAGGTGTGGGTTCAATTAACACCCAGGTCCAATAATTGCGTGATAACGATCATTTGTTTTATATGTAAGTAATTTCTATTTATATGTATTTCTATCTTTAAACGTATATTTTGTTAGAAAATCTGCCAAAATGACTTCACTCTACCTGACGAAAAGCATGAGAACCCAAGACACTATATTCATTGCGAGCATATTCAATGCTTCGAATTCAGTTTACCCTTAGGGTTCCGGAGGTCAGATGCCAGTCGTTCCGTGGAAAAACTGATGTTCAGGTGAAACCGATTGAATTAGTAGCCGACTCCAAATAACCTTGGGAATAATAAAGGCTAGGAAGATGATGATTTTATCTACCATTTTACGAAGGAAATTAATTCACGTTTTCAATTATCAACTTTATAACTTACTTCACTTAGAGTTTTGACTACACTTACACGCTGGCTATCCCTGTAAATCGCCGAGGGACATGCTCAGTGTTTTAGTAGGTCATTGAGGTTATTTATGTGTGTACAGAAGTCAAGCTTGCGTGTCAGTGGGATAGGTCAAAATAAAACCATGAATGTATATTACCAGCAATTGCGCTGAGTATCTCTCTTGTAAAAATAAATAATAATATACAACCCTCTAGAAAATTTATTCTACATGATATCTTTTTTGATTGAATTGTTTTATTATTCATTACTATTATTTCGCTAATAGTTTAATTTAAGTGTCGATAGATGGCGTGGTCGCTATTTTCTGAATTGTGCTAGCGTTTGTATGCGAGACGGATATTTAAACTGGTCGAACATTTACACGTGGATGATTCCACACCCAATAAACATTTAGCACAGTGTTCTAGTGTTTTATTGCGGATCACACCAGGTCGACCAAATATATAAAGCTTAGAAGTTTGTTAGCTTGTACGTGCTATTATAAGGAACTACTGGTTCGATTTTAAAAATTGTTTCAGTGTTACATAACCCATTTATTGAGAAAGGCTATAGGCTCTATATCATCGGTGCTGATCTTAGACCAATAGGAGTAGAGCACCAATGAGTAATGTATGTTTTAAGAACGTGGAAAAATTATCACGCTACTGGCAATAGGAGACTCAAACGAGGTTGTGTGGGTCAGCTGGTGAAAGTACATAGGCAGGGTACATAATTACGTAAAAAAATAGTTTTTTAAAATTTATGTCTGTCTGACTGAATGATTTTCACTAGTAAATAAGGAGTAACTCAGGTTCTTTTGTTTTAGACTAGCTTCGCTCCCTAGTATTACCCGCTATTGTTTTTAAACAACAACTTTTACAACAACAAGTGCGTGTAATAGCGCGACCAATGTTATATCTAAATAAATAAAAATAAATCGCCGAAATTTATGTACGCGCATGATTTCCGACAGACTGCAACAAATGCGGTTTTTTTATCATGGGTTTGTTATTATTAGGACAAGGTTCGTTATTTAAAAATAACTGGAAAAGTTCTTATTTTACTTCTACCTGTGGAAAGCTAAGGTGGGCATAAATACTGAAACAAGTTCTTTACAAATTTTTAAAATATTTACGAAAGAATAATATAGCGGTAGAAGTTTGCCGGGTCAGCTAGTATTATATAACCTTTCGTGCAAACTCTAAATGTTTTATAACTTTAAGTTCAAAATGTTACGAGTTAGAAAGAATACGCTGCACCTATCAAAGAGAGATGTAATAACAAAAAGGGACTTCGTGTTCAAAGTGCACAGAGACGTTTTTCCTTTACATTATTTGATACCAAGTTGTTTGCCAGATTATACGTATTTGTCGTTGCGTTTGATTTGTGGAGTTCGGTTAGACAGATAAATAGAATAAGTTTTTAAATAGAGCTATTGACCGTTACAAGTCATCAAAAAGCGTGCAATTTGAGAGACTTATTATGATGATCACCATTGACAACCACGTTTCTTAAAAGTGATTAATCATTTAATATTTCATCCATCTATATTAATATTAAGCGTCAGTCCCACATACACAATGATTGGTAGTCAATTAGCAGCCGTGCATTGAAAGTTAATTTAGATAGACGTTTGTAACACAATCTCACCAGAATGGTATTGATCCTGAATAAATTTGGCACAGAAATCAATTATTTTATTTTTTATTTATATTTAAATATACATATATTAAAAAAAAATAGAACCTCGGGAGCTCTTTGTGAAAGTAAGTAAGAAATAGTGTCCTCAAAGACTATATTGTTACTTTCCACACTTGTAAAGTAAATACTTTTAAGCTTACACATAGATTACAATATTTACTCATTGAAGTGCGTTGTTGAGGAAAAATGTTGACATACGTGTATTTACACTAACCACCTTTTGGTAATAATGTTGACTTAAGAATGATTTGAAATCCGAACGATCGCTATCTTTAGAACACAATATATAGACGACATTTTTTGTTAATATTATGTATTACATTTTGTATTGCAAGATAATTTTATATCGTACTAGTTGACCCACGCAACCTCGTTTGCGTCTTCTATTGCTCGTAGCCAGAAAATTTTCCCCCTTTTTTTAAACATTCTTCATTGGTGCTTCACTCCTATTAGTATTAGCGTGATGATATATAGCCAAATAAAGAGATAAACAAACTCTTCAGCTTTATAATATTAGTATAGATGTGTTATAGTCTCTCATGCTTTGAAACGTCAAAAACAACTGAAAATAAACCATACTAGTAAATATATTTTTTGTTATTTAATAATAATTATGTTCCTTTATTTCTCCTCACAAAACAAAATATGGCACAATATGTTATTCGACAAATACTGATAGAAAACATAATTCAAACTGAAGTGTCACATCACAACAAATGGTTTCAGATGTATTAAAAGAATCAATTTCGGTTTGTATCTGCTCTACGTCATCGAATTTTGATCAAATATTTGCCAATAGGGCCAGCTAATTGCGAGTCTGGGTGTAAAATTCTATAGTAGTTATGTACGTGATCGGATTGGATGGTGTGTCATTTAACTGTGCGTTAAATATATTTGGTGTGCGATATTTGAGGGCTTAAGTTTACATATTTTAAGAGGTTTGAAGAAAGTAAGAATAATAATAGTTAGATGCATTATATTTGTTAAAAAATAACAACATAATTTGAACCTTGACTAGTCATATTTGGTTTTTTTTATAATATAGAATATCTTATACGGGTGTCGGTTTTGAATCGCCTGAAATAAACATTTTCGTAAAAGGTTTCAACACCTGTAGCTTTTTGTGGAAAGTCAAATTAAATAATGGTGTCTCTTAGCTTTGCTTGTGTTGGTTTTGCAGTCGGTGTACTGCGTTTTTTCCTTTATTATATAAAAGAGGGTAGCGTATGCGACTGCTGTGCTTGAGGTCTCGGGTTCGATTCCCGGGTCCGACCAAAAGTTTGCATGATCTGCCAATATTTAATTCGGAATTTGGGTGATTTACTATGTATAATATGTATTTCTTTACAAAAAAATATATATACGTATTTATATCAGTTGTCTAGTACCCATAACATAAGCTCTACTTAGCTTGGGACTAAATGACGTTGTGTGTTAGATGTTAATTTTTTTTTTGTATATTGAGAAAGTCCACAATAGTATGGCCATTTGATTTATCCTTCATATTCAAACGATATATATCACGAATGTCAACATCCGCTATATTAATTATTATATACCGCGGGGTATTAATAACCGTGCCAATGCATTTACCTAGTTCTACTCGTACTAAACTTATACATACATTTCACTTATAGATACATTTTGCAGTTCAACTGATACAATGCGTGATTTTTCTCTAGGTTTTCTCATTGTGTTTCGAGTCATTTATTATTTTTTATGTTATAGTGCAGTTTAGTCACTGACAAGGACATCATCGTACTTTTTTGATAAAATATCCATACAAATTTTTAGCTTTGTATTTTGTTTTACTAAAGCGTTCATTCTAAATTTTATGGCATTAAAGATCGCATTTGGTTTGCTTTGTAGGTTACGTCTCTTCGTTGGTGTCACTCAAAGGAAAAAAAATAAAAGCCCAGAGAAATTCTGGTAACTTTGTAAAATAAAAATATACTTTTATTTTTAAAATCTAACTTCACATCAGTCAACTTTCTTTTGGTATCAAACAAAAATAGTTTAAAAACAGAATCTAAAAATTTTAACAAGCAATTCTTGTATATTAATATATGTATTTATTCTGAATCTCGGTAACGGGTCTAAAGATTTTTTTTTATGGAATATGTGGCGAGTAGACTTATCACCTGATGGTAAGCGATTACCGCCGCCCAAAGACACCCGCATCACCAAAAGCGTCACAAGTGCGTTGCCGGCCTTTGGAAAATGGGGATAGGGATAGGGAGAAGGGTAGAAGTATGGACCTTCGGTATCCTCACTCACTCGGTAAAACACAGTGCTAGCGTTGTTTCACACCGGTCATGCCGAAGCGTGGCTCTTCACCTTTACTTTTGTATGCAGGGGGCAATAAATTGATCTAGCTAGGATTCATTTATAGAAAAAATACTGGTCATCCAGGTACTTTTAATAAATAAAGCAGAACAAAAGAAGTGTATTTGTAAAGTCCTCTTTTTAATGTAAAATAATATGAAATACTTTTATTTCTGTGTTGTCACGAGTGTTAGGTTTTCGGTAATTCTATAAAGATAATTTGGTTAGGTCAATTCGAATTAAATAATAAAATAGTTTTAACTAAGTTTGTTTTAATAATGTATAACAAAAGTTTGTGTAAGTGGTAGAGTTTTTTTAAAGTCATTATTGCTAGTACTGATTTCCCCAAACCAAAAGAATACTTAATTTATTTGTTGCATTGTCTGCTTTTGCAATGAGTATGGTAACCACTACGCTTGGATTCTGCTTATGTTTTCCATCAGGCAGATATGAGTCACTTTGATAGGCTAATGCATATATAAATATATATATAAAAGGACCACTAAAAATAATACTTTAAGAATAGAAAAAGTTTTTAATGTTACGCAGTACTACGTAACTTATCTCCTACACTAAAAACATTGAACTACGCACTAAGTAATAACCTGGTCACAAACATGCTACAATTATTAATGCGAACACTGAAAGTATAGGCCAACGAGCCTTAGAAACTGAAATAGTCAAGGCACACGGCAAAGTGCATTTAAAGGTTAATATAAAAAGACAGGGCAAAAAACACAAAAATAGCCTGTTTAGTGTTTCTCATAGTAATTCTAATGTACTATAAAGTCATGAGCACAGAACATTTTTGTTTAATGGAATAGACGGTAAACGATCAGACGCCTCACCTGATGGTAAGCGATTACCGCCGCCCATGGACAACCGCAATACCTGAGGCGTCACAAGTGCCTTGCCAGTCTTTGCGGGATGGGAAGGTAGATGGGGGAAGGGGTTTTTTTTTTTTTTTTTTTTTTAATTTATTTAGGTAAATAAACAGTGACACAATATATAATTATAAAATAATTGACAAATGACATTAGCAATTATGACACCAGCGACATTTACCACATGTTAATAACAAACATTGAGTGCAAGAACCAACGGTCATCTCGCGTTATATACACACACACTTAAATAGACACAAACAAAAGTCAAATACAACATAATATAGCATGCAGGAAAAAAGCCAGATCCAGAGACTAAAGCAATGCCAGCCTCTCTGACAACAATCTCTTAAATGCGCCTGGACGCATCGCCATTATATCGATACAATTATTATTGAAATGAGTGTTGTACGATTCAACTAAGCGATACATTGGGGAGCGCCTACCAGCATTGGTTCGGCATATAGTTGTTGCAAATATTTTCTGCTCGTTGCGACAATGAGATCTAGTGGGCACTCTGTAACATAGTTTTCTGGTGAGTGGGATACAATCGTAATGGCTGTAGCAAAGGTCATACAGTATTACTGCTTGTAAATATAGGCGTCTATGTTCCAATGTTATATATTCATATGGTAATAAGGGTTGGGGGCATGAGTATCCGGTATCCTCACTCACTCGCTGAAACACAGAGCAAACGCTATTTCACACCAGTTTTCTGTGAGGCGGTGGTCTCCGGTCGAACCAGCCCTTCCATGCCGAAGCGCGTGGCTCTCCCACGGTAAAACATGCGTTTACATTAGGTAAACATATATTTTTTTTGGGATGGGGGCAAACGAGCAGACAGATCGTCTGATTGTATGCGATTACCTCCGCCCACGGACACCCGCGTCACAAGTACATTGCCGGCATTTTAAAATTCAGTACGTTCTTTTCTTGAAGGTATGAAGGTTCAATCCACAGTTTTATTGTACCAGACAGAAAGTTTCTAGAATTGCGCACAAGTGTGAACTGCCAACCAACTAAATGATGAAACTATTGTCGCGGAGGACGTAATGTATTATGATTGAAAGTTTATTAAACTTTACTAGGTAGAATACTTAACGAACTGCTTAAATAAGAGTTAAGCAAAAAAAAATTTCCAAATGAAAGGTTAAGCGCTGGTCGAGCACCATGCCCATTAATACTCTTCATTAGCTCTTCGTTTACAATTTTGACTTAACAAGAAGTAAACATCAACAAATTAAGAAACAGTGTCAGATATAACTTCACACACTTACTGGATTCACAATAGCGTGATTAGCACAATAGCTACAGATTCTATACTGATTGCAATGCCCTTTGCTGGTTTTGAATGTTAATGTGCTTTATTTCGTCACGTTAAATTATACATACAAATATTGAATGTGTATTTGATTTTATGACAAAGGGTGGATTACACTCAGAAATCCAACATAAACAGCTCACGCTAGATTTAACATATTAATGGAGTAACAAACAGATATTAAATATTATCGTTTTTTAATAGATTACTACTACTCTTAAAAAATTGGTGCTATTGCTTTTTATTTAAATAAGAAATTAATAAAAATCAGCACATATGTAGCGGACCCTACTTTGTTTTATAATAATGTAGATAATTATGTTTTGTTTATATATGTACTTTATAATAGTTTAAATATTTAATGTTATATATAATTTTCTATAAATATATGTAATTATACAGCTTTATGTTCAATTATTTTTTTTATACAGTAATATTGTAAATATTTTTTATTATGTGTCGACCTAACTGACACGAGTCAATCATTTTCATATATATATTTCATCAAGCGTAAAGTTACAGGGGCCGGTGGTGCGGCAGCATTTCCGAGCGAGCGACGACGAGACATTCTCTTTCGACAAAAGAAACACGAAGAGTACTTTGACAAAATCAAAATTTTAACAATAAAGTTATAAAACATATCGAAATTTTTAGTTTAGTGTTGTAGTTGTTCTTATTTTATTATTGTTATTTTTATAATTATTTTTATACTGTTTCGCTTTGTTATACTCATATATTTTATTTCATTTTACTGTTGTGAATTATTTATAACGTAATAAATAATATTATATACACTGTAATTGCTGTATATCATTGATTGAATTCTCACTAACCACTAATCATACTACGTAATAATAATAATACTAGTTTTGAAATAAAATCGACTAAACAGAATGGCTAATAAACCCACGTGTCATGTCTTCATTACCGAATGACAGACATTTTCGTTCTTGAACGGTACCACTTTCTTCAGCAGGACCTTTTTAATAAATCTGTGAGTTTGTAAAATATAAGAATAATAAACTCTTCATTTGTGATCATATTACACAGATACTAAAAATTATTGACAGTACTTGAACAGAACTGAAAAGGCATAATGGTCTTGGACTCAGCATATGGATGACATTGCAAAGCATGCAAGCCGCTATTATTCTGGCCAAGCCGAACATGATTAACATTTTTTTTTATTATTTATTCATAGGTTTGTCTACAGTTGTTACACATTTCTTAAGAATTACACATGTACAATACATAAAATATACCTAGGTGTACAACATAAATCGGCAAACAGAACATTCATGAAAAACATTCGGATTCTAGTATAAACAAACTTCGTTAAAATTGGTAATCAGTTCACAGAAATTAAATTTAAAAATAAACATATCACAAAAGGAAGACAAAGACAAATAGTCATTTACATAATTGTGGCTTAATTTAATTGGCCCACAGTTTATAAAAGAAATATAATTAATACAGTTTAAATGAACCTGATACTAACTGCAGTTATTTCGGCTGTAAACTTGGCTTTCAAATTTATAATAATCTTAGAATAAGCACAACGACACCATCCTGACTACAGACAAAGTAATGACACTACATACCGGGAACAATGCATTTGTTGCTTTTTTTAATTAAGTTATAGGATTTAATATAATATAAATAATGAAAAAAAGGACTATTTTGTATTAATATACTCGGGCCTACCAGTCCATTGTACATTTTTGACTAACAAATTACTTAAATTTATAATACGATAATCTCGTATATACAAAACCCTAAAGAACGGACAGTAACAAAAATTGTAAATGCTATTTATCGTGTTAATAAAGAATATTTCATTAAAAAAATACATTTACAAAAGTATTTGTTTTTAGTACAATTATTACAAAGATCAATTACACTTAATATCCCATGTGGGGACGAACCCATATCATTCACTTAGCGGTCATTAAGGTTATCAACAATACTGTGTTATTTTGTAGCCAGTTAATATTTAACTTAATTAATTACTTTCGAATTTTCATATTCCAATGGTCAACATTTTCGATGAATATCATATGTCCATGTATCATTCACGCAACATGATCATCAGTAGCGAACATCAGACAAGTATTAACAGAACACAGTTAACTTGTAGCACCATGTACGAGTATATACCGACCAATTTGCCCACAATTTTAGATTAAACTAACAGACCCGACAAACGTTGCTTTGCCATAAAAAGGAATATATGTTGTAGAGGTGGGTCAATAAAAATCGAGATGGAAAAATAGGGGTTGATCGTAGAGGGTTGAAAATTCAGGGTTGTATGAATTTTCTAATGTTGTAGGTATCATAAAAAAAAAATTTGGTGTGCACTACTCTTAACATTTAGGGGGATGAAAAATAGTCGTTGGCCGATTCTCAGACCTACCTAAAATGCTCACAAAATTTCATGAAAATCGGTCCAGCCATTTTGGAGGAGTATGGTAACTAACATTGTGACACGAGAATTCTATATATAAGATAATTTCTGTTGAACAAAGTAGAATCGAATAGACACAGTTTTGCTATGATTTATCTTAATAAAGTGAAATTAAGAAACTTTATGGGGCTTGTCGTTAAGTGGTCTACTCGTATACCGACCATATACTGTTATTTAAAAATAAGAAAATTTCGTACTACAAAAAATTCCATAACTTATTAACAACAGTAATCTATATATTGAAGTACAAAGTCATCATGCCATATAACTCCTATAAGTATTGAAAACAAATAAATGATACACAGACATCGAAAAGATCTCTTTTTTTCAATAAGAACATGACATAAGCATAGAGAAACAAGAGCCACCAAACAGAGAGGCGTAGTCATAGCGTATTTTCCCGATACAAAATAGTTTGTCATTTTTACGGAGGCCTCTCCTCTCCAACTCCAAACCCCAACTACTTGTAACACACCTGATTATAGTCTGGAAGACTAACCGCAGATCTAAAATAAAAAAAAAATAAAAAAAAAATACAGAAGCACACTTTAGGCTCACATATAAAAACACACACACACATACACACACAGTTACACACACCTGATTTCTAGAAGACTGATCGCAGGTATAAAATAGAAAAAAAATATATAGAAGCACACTTTAGGCTCACATATAAAAACAATTACCTGTTACTACGAACTCACACATAAAAATTAAAACAAAACATTCAAAATTTCACGCACACATAAATATATTCCGTATCATTACAGTGAAACTCGTAGGCTTATTTGCTTTGTGGTCATAATGCACGCTGTATACGCTAACTTGAATTTAAGAATTTACTTTAAAATTTATTTTAAAACTAACTCTCACAACTAAGAAATTACGGGACATACTCGTTATCATCGCTTTTAATAGTCCTCTGCTGTACATAGGCCTCTACTTAGTCAGGAGGTTTTAGCACAATATAACACGCTACTTATACGACTCAAGCTCATATCAATTATATTGAAACCTAATACTAATATATTATAAGCCACGAGGAAACCTTTCAACGTGATTACGTAGGGAATTCTATCCCTTTAACTTGGTAATTGGCTGAACTCAAGTATTTTAGATTACGTTGGTGCCGCATCAAAAACTGATTATATTTCTCTTTCTCTCTCTCTATGTCTCTCCCTTTCCCTCTCTCAAACTAGTTAGCTTGTTTACCTCTTGTTATGCAAAAGAATCTTGTACCGGTAATACTAAATTAGAACAATGACAGTTTCCATCACATCAACAGCCTTTAAGAGTTCAGAAGAAGATTATGAGCTACTCTACCACGTTGGCCAGACGAGTTGGCATAAGATTTCTTCACATCCCTCTCTCAGTAGTGATGTTTTTCTGCGTAGTTTGCTACAGTACAATTATTATTACGTAACTAGGTCTTAATTTAATAGGTATTCGAATTACTATTGTAATGTCATAATTATAGTGAGTGTCGTCCACTAGAGTGAGTCTTAGGAAATGCCAGCCTCCTCTAGCTGTGAAGTCCGACATGTAAAGATATCTGTAAAGATTCACTTACAAAATAAATATCATTTATCATTTGTCCGTCCGTGGTGACGGATTAAAAATACGGAACGAGACCAGTTCTATTCAGAGAGCAGAGAAGACCAGTACTAGCCAGCATGGTAGAGTAGCACCAGTGGACTATTTATATAAATAGTCCTCTTAACAACCTTAACGTATATATATATATACGTTAAGGTTGTTGAGATTGATGATGCTGCCAATGAGAAGATTCACACCAATAATACGCCATTAAAATAAAGTAATCATCATATCAGCCCCAAGAAGTCCACTGCTGAACTTCTACCTCCCCTATTGACTTTCACATGCGGGTAGCGGCCCGCATCCAACGAGTCCCTGCGATCTTAACCAGGTCGTCCGTCCACCTCGCGGGAGGTCTTCCTACGCTGTGTTTACCGTCACGTGGTCTCCATTCAAGAACCATTCTGCCTCATCAGCCATTGATTCTCCGGGCTATGTGCCCTGCCCGCTGCCACTTCAGCTTACTGACTTGCTCTGCTATGTCGGTAACTTTAGTTCATCTACGGATCTCCTCATTTCTAAAGTAATACTAACTAATAATCAGTATAAATTTTCGTATGCTAGCATATTCTAACAACATGCGTTAGCAGCATTCGGTCGGGTAATCGAACCATAATTATCAACGAACCGTTCTAAATGTACGCAATGCTCATTAGAACTCTGTTAGCAGCAACACCCATCCACTAATGTAACCAAAATTTTATGTGATATTACAATTATAGATATATTCCTTTTTGTAAAGAGCTCTAAAAAAATCGTGTTAAGATGGTCTGGAAGAAATCGCCGTAAACAATAATACGGTTTATTCGGTTGTTTATTTATCATGCACTTAAGGTGCATTGGTGGACTTAATGCCTAAGGCATACTCTACCAGTCAACCTTTAGGTGATGCAGACAAAATAGGAAATAGGTGCATTTTGACTGAAGTTATTTCTGAAATATATTATATTATACTTACATATACATATAATACTTAAGTACATATATATTTGCTGCCTCATTGGTCTAGCGGTTGACGTATGAGACTGCCAATCAAGAGGTCTCGGGTTCGAATCTCGGGTCGAGCCAAAAGTGTTATTGAGTTTTTCTGATTATAGAAATACTTAATAATAGCTCGGCGTTTGGAAATTGGGGTCTGAAACCTCGTGCCTCGGAGAGCACGTAAGGTTGTTGTGAAAGGAAACAGAGAGAGTACCTGTATTTGAGCACATACTTGTGCACTGTAATATCTCCTGCGTAGTTGGTTGGTCTCCGTTAAGACTGGCCGCTGGCCGATATATATATATATATATATATATATATATGATGATTTTGTTCTCCTAGCCGATTATGGCCACGGCGGCATTGGTGGACTTATATATATATATATATATACTTAAATAAATATAAACAAAAACATACTTAAGTGAAAACCATAACTAAAATAAGATGACATTCATGTACCCATATTGGTTGATTCTGTCAACTGTTGTAATAGATGCTGCTTTACCTTGTCTCAAATGAAAAAACATTGGTTTTATTGTGGTTAAGTTGTTATGCCTACTTATTTATAACACATCTTTGTCGTATGTATACAATAAAAATATCTATATAAAAAAAACCCTTGTAATTTATTCCACTTGGTTATCTTTACAATAATATGTATGACATGTATAAAAATATTCTCTACATTTACATATTACGTGGATCGTAAATCGTCTCTCTGGCATGCATGTTAATAGGCTTTAGTAAAAAAAAGGTAACGAGCTCAGTCAAGGAAAGCGAGCAACGGAAATAGAAAATGAAAATGTGACGTAATAGACGTGAATTGTTGAAGCATTTTATTACAACCTTCTAATATGTCAAAGGGGATCAAAAATAAACTATTAAAATAAACGTATATTTATTTTTGTGACTTGAAATTTCGTGAACCATTATAGTAGATACTCGACTATTTTCAGACCGGTGGGGGTCCTTTGTCGGGCGTATTATTCGGTTACTTTTACGTCATATAAAAGTGGTTTCTGCTGTTTCTTTGTTTCTGCAAAGTGGCTCAATTCTTAAATTTTATAGTAGGTATAAAAATAGGTTCCCCTGTTGTTCCTGAGAGAATACCTTAACAATAAATAAGCTTATCTCGACCACACAGAAGTAGCACACTACACAAGTATTCTCAGTGGAATCTTTTATCGCTACTCTATTTATTTTTAAACCAATAACCAGGTTCGCAAGAACTCAAAGGTGGTAACCACACACCTAGTTCAGCGTTTAAAGTGGCTTGAATTCAACAATGGCTATGTCTATTTCTTTTTTCAAATATAATAAAATTTTATTTTATTTATACTATACTAGCTGACTCAGCAAACTTCGTACTGCCATATTTTTCTTTCGTAAATATTTTCTACATTTCTGATAAATCCTTTTGATTTTCTCCTATGCAAACCTTGTCCTAACAATAACGAACACATAGAAAATCTAATTTGGTGCAGCCGATTGGAAGTTATGCACGTACATACATTTCGATGATACATTTTTATATATGTAAGTTAATCTCAATTACAGGTCGGTAAAAAGTTGAAAACGTTTGGTAAAGACACTTCACACACACACACATTTGGATACCAGTAACCGTTCGTACACTCGAGTTAAACCTAGGACCACAACGGTTTTCGTATCGTACAAATACAGTTTTACATTTATGTGTGGCGTTTAAGATTAAAAACGTAAACCTACATAGGCATGTATTGCTCAATATATATACTTCATAAGCTGCTTTACCAAATGGTCTCTCAAACTAAAAAATGCTATGATTTCTGTTTCAAAAATTATTTTACAAATTTATAAAACGGTGTCTTCTGTTTAAACTCAAACTCAAATCATTTATTTCCATAGGCCCCAAAAGGCACTTGAACACGTCAAAAATACAAACATAGATAAATACAAAACAAAACTCAAGTATACAAAACAAAATTCAGTGATAAAAGGTACTAATACTAAATGCACTGAAATGATTTGAATTACCGGAGCTTAGATTGACTTCGATTCAACTCAAAGGTTTAAATTGAAATCAATTCAAGTACCAGCTCCGATGGGTTTTGCATTTACGAGAAGAGCTGGTGAGAAACTCATGTGCACCATCTTTTCAAATAATTCATACAAGCTTGTTTGTTTTTGACAACAGTACTTTTATGTGCAAGTTAAGGCAACCAAAACACAAGGCTAGAAAGCGGTCTAAAGAGATATTAAAGCTAGGAAAATCAATTTTTTGTCTAATAAAATAATAAAAGTTCTTATTTTATTTTTACTTTAAAACCTAATGTGGTATATGTTGTATGAACAACCATACTTCTTTAAATATGTAGAAAATTTAACAACAAATGTTTATTATATATTTAAATAAAAATAAAATTAAAATGAAATCTACGACATCTTTCAGAAATGTTTTATTTAAGTAAAAGCCTTGATTTATTCATTACTAGCTGAACCCCGCGGTGCTACCCGCGGTACGATGATAACTGCGGGCAACGCCGCGAGGCGAAGCTATATCTTTATAAATAGTAGCCTATGTGTTATTCTGATGTATAAGCTATATTGTGGTAAAGTTTCATTCAAATCCATTCAGTAGTTTTTACGTGAAAGAGTAACAAACATCCATACATACATACATCCATACTTACAAACTTTCGCCTTTATAATAGTAGTAGGATATTTAGGGTCAATTACATTGGAAGGAAATACTTTGTAATTAACAATTTCGTATAACTTAAAACTTAGTAAAAAATGTAGAAGAAGAATAATTAATATACCACAAAAGTTTTTTAATAATAATAAATAATAAACTTTATTCTCTTTCACAAATGTATGACTCAATAATTTTTGCTTATGGATATCAACCAAAATTTCATTTATTCGAACCCTAAGTGATAGGGTTCTGTGCTCTTTTAATAAACATGGTTAAAAGGGGCGTACATGTTATAAACATAATTCTACGTTCCTGCAATTTAAATCCAAGATCATAAACATTGTTCCACGTTCGAAAACTCGTCTACAAATTGAAGCAATAACAATTGAACTATTTTATTGCGCAGACAATGCTCAAGTTATCTTGAACAATTTGACGAGACGTCTGTGTTGTAAAAAATTTTCTCTAAATAACCAAAGGTCATCCACTATAGTTTGTACTTTAATACTATATGTATCAATTAATATAGGTTAGTACCAGGTTTTAGTATATAACTCTGTTATACTCTTTAATTATCACGTTGTAATAATAAGTGACATTTGTGAAAATAATCAGGAAATCCAGGGTGTGGCCGGGAAGTGGCATCGATACGTCGAGACACCGTACAACCTGTAGAGCCAACCTGTTACACTCCGCTGATGAAACATTATGGAACACAAGTATACCTGGGTACAATCACACCATAAAACATACGTCTATACAGTATACTTATACATACCCTTCGCATCACCCGTAGAGAGAACGACGAAGTTTTCATGTTTATTTTTTTTAATACAAGCCACCAAAAATATATACTGAAAAGCAATGTTTCAATATTTATCTTCGCTAAGTCACTACACGGCAAATATTTTCAGCAAAACACTCGCGATATACAAAGCTAATATTTTTAAAATATCTATATTAATAACTATAAATATATGAACAATGACAGTTTC
Source organism: Spilarctia lutea (assembly GCA_916048165.1). Classification (NCBI taxonomy): domain Eukaryota; kingdom Metazoa; phylum Arthropoda; class Insecta; order Lepidoptera; family Erebidae; genus Spilarctia; species Spilarctia lutea. Next base: position 4,494,210 of record OU696480.1, read on the forward strand.
AAATTTTGATGTATATATTAAAAAATATATATGTGATGTGTTTTCTTGTGTGTGTAAAATTTATTTTTGCTTGCTCTAGTAGAATGGAGCGGGCGACGCGGCGGACGGCATATACGCGACTGATTACACGGCTCGTGGTGGAAGCAGGGTGAAAAGGACACACCGATAACTTGAAAGCTGTATGACGTATGCGCGAAAAGCTGCAAGTTGAAAAACTCTATACCACCTTGTACACAGAGTACATTTTAGTTCGTAAATAAAAATCTGATTTTGAAGGATCCGTGACTCTATCTTGCTCGCTCATTCGTCTGGTTGGACTGAACATAGATACAGGATGAATTGAATTTACACCTCCACCATGTAGTTCTTCAGTTCGATTTATGCGAGGTTGATTTTTCATATGATAGTGTACATTGCGGTTACTAAGAAACAATTATATTATTTTTCAATACATAGCCAGCAATGTTTGATATTGATTCCAGTATTAAACTAAGAGTGAATGTATTTCGTCTTATCAAGAATGGCATGTTGTTTCAGATCAACAGTATTTGTAACGGTTGTCAAAGACAATCCATTTCTGTCCCCGTAATCGAATGTGAAACATTTCGCGCCTGATGGCAGGGAGTAATAATACGTTTAGATAGGTGAAATACTCGTAATGTCATACATTGCTGAATATACCTTCAGCTCCTATGAAACATTAAAGGCAACACTACTTAGTGGAAAAATATTAATCTCCATGCTAATATCGCTATCTAAACAAGCTCTACTCTGTATAATAATATAACAAATCTTCCTAAGCGAAAATAAAACCTGAATAAAAACGATTTTTTGTAAATAGAATCACTAACAACATTTAAGATTCTAATAATTACCTCTACGTCTATCAGATTTATTGAATTTGATCACCACACTCTATTATTACATATTCTATGTGGCCTAAAGGAAAAAAATAAGTTCTAAAAATTCAAAACACAATTCTTGGTAACTACAAAATGATGTTTAAATTTTATTTACGAATTCGCTACCATCCATTTACCTAACCTTTTACTCCCTAAATAGAACACTTATAAAAGTATATTTAGCCTACCCAGTACTGATCTACTGTTACGTATGGCCCTGCCAAAATGACTCTTCTCTGCCTGATGGAAAGCATAAGTAGAATCCAAGAGTGGTGATCAACATACTCATTTCGAATGCAGACAATGCAACAATGTAGCATGGTGACCGCACACTATGGCGGCCTAGTGATGCTTCTGCATCATTATGCCTCCGATCTCACACTCACCAACGAAACACGATACGCACGTACGCTGTCATTTTATGTTGATTTTCTATGCGAGGGTAGTACCGCCCCGGTTCAGCTGCAGCCATTGGGCTCTATTACCTTGTAGGTAGTAGATAATCCTAGATAATCTTTTATAAGAAAAATAATTGTATATAACGGCAAAGTGTATCTATGTGTATTCATTATCATCGGTTTTCAAACCATTACGATACGATTGAGCTTCAATTTAATACGTGGAACGATTGTCGTCAGACTTCCACAACCCAAGTACAAGGCAATATTAAAGTTCTTGAAATAAACTGTAGTCGGTCTATTCAGGACTGTAACTTACCGTAGTGATAGCCATAGATGTTTATATTTTAAACGATTCAAAAAGAGGTTCTCAACTCGATTTATTTTTGTGTTTATTACATTTCATCAATTTTCAAAATGATTTTGTATCTTAGAGGGTTTTCTCCAGCGGCGGAAAGCTCACCGACAGGCACTAGCACAGTGGCGCGCGCGGCTAGAACTGCCGCAGAATGCACGCCAACGCGCTGTTGGTGCCGTTCTGCCTAACCTCGAAGCTTGGGTAGGAAGAAAGGACGGTCGCGTTACCTACCGATTGACGCAGATACTCACCGGGCATGGTTGCTTCGGTGAGTATCTGAATAGGATCGGACGGGAAGAGACGGCACAATGTTACCACTGCGCAGCCGATTGGGACTCCGCCCAGCACACGCTGGAGAACTGCCCTGCATGGGTATCCGAACGCGGGGTCCTGGTCGACCAGATTGGACGAGACCTGTCTCCACCAGCAATTATTGCTGCTATGCTGGCGAGTGAGGAGGGCTGGGGCGCAGTGGTCTCCTTCTGCGAAGCTGTGATGCTCCAAAAAGAGACCGCTGAACGGGATCGGGAAAGAGCCGATCCCGAACGAAGAAGACGTCGGCGATAGGAACCGTCGACGGGACCGCGGGCCGCCGGAGGTGGGGACCTCTGGAGGCAGAATGATTGCTGCGGTCGGGATAGCGGCATTGCCGTGCAATCAGCCTACATTGCTGAGATCGAGGGGGGGAAAAAAAATCTCCCGGGACAGGTCCTGTTATGGCACGGCGTCAATTCGGGGAGGACCTGAAATAATATGGTCCGGGTCCTCCCAGAGTAGTGCGCCAGAGGCCGGTCGTCGGGGTGTTTTTTAGTGGAAACACCACATACTCCTGGCTCCTGTGTCCCCGAGGAGCTGGAGATCCGAAAGGATTTTTCACCCGGCCAAAAAAAAAAAAAAAAAGAGGGTTTTCTCCTGAATTGACCCTTTTTTGATTCCAGAGATATCGAGCGAAATCTTCAAAAAGTAGGTATAGAGCCAACAAAGTGTCTTAACTTGTATCTTTAGCTATACAGTTATTTGACTTTAATAGTTGAAGGACAAGTTTGTTAATAATATTTTCTTGTATTGTAAATCGATTTCGTGTAAAAAATTGAAGTTCAATTATATTGTAGTAGACCTAAAGTCGGCCTCATCATAATTTGGGGCATAAGCTCGTAGGAAAATAGTTATAAACACTCAACTTTTGACAAAATAGTTTTTAGTGAGTTTATTTTTCTGCATAGTAAACGTAGGAAACAAAACAGCCTTATTTATATCCAGGAACACGATACATACATACCCGAAATGAGGGTAGGTTAGGATTAACGATATTAGGAAAACTTTTCGGCTTGTTTCTCTAAATACCTGAACGTCTGTATGCAGAGTATGTTGTTATGTACGTTTACATTTATAGTTAGATTAAAATAATAATAATAACACACACAATTTATTTTAAAAATTCTTACAGTTACATTAGTAGGTAAAAAGGTAAGAAATCTAGTATTTATTAAGTGTTAGTGAAAGTCCTGTTAAAATCAGTCCAGCCGTTCCAGAGGTTAGCTGGAACAAACAGACAGATAGACAGACGGTTAAACAGATAGACGAAAATTGAAAAATGTTATTTTGGTACATGTACCGCGCATACATACATAAGCATTTGGTAAAAAACGGTTATTTTAATATTACAAATAGACACACCAATTTTAATTTTTTTGACTAAACTATTTACAAAAATACAGACAACTGACTAACTTTTTTTTTTAAATTATGTATATTTTATTTTCATCAAAATTATATTATAACCAACTAGATAATGCGTCCAACTTCATCTACCTCTCGTAAAAGGATTTTTTTTCAGTTTCTGCATCATTTTTCTTAGATGCTCAGCACATTTTAGTCTTAACGTGATATTTTATATTAATTGATTTATAACCTTTCTCGACAAAGGGCTACGCAATACTAACAGAATTAGGGAATTTGATGTCGCCATTTACCCGTTATGCCGTGACCAAGAGAAATAGGGATTCATTTTTATATACATATACCCATATGTTTAATTCAAACTGATGATCATTTAGGACGAACAGTTTTACTGACCAAGTATTGACCAGTATTTCGGTTACACCCGACTAGTAACAAATCTGATGAGGACCCTCTTTTAACAATAAAACGGCCTGCAACGACGATGTATGACAAATATAAAGAATAAAGACGTTTTAAATTTTCAATAAATCTGTTTAAAAAATATTTTAACTTAAAAGAGACTATATAAAATTAAATCTCGTTCCAAAATGGCTTGATTTTAAGTATTTTTAAATGGCTTTGAGCTCTTTAAGATAAAATTTCATTTCATTCGTTGCTTGCTTTACTCTTAAACTTGAGGTACAGGTCTGGGACGGAGGTTATCCTAACGAACTAATTAATCCTTACCGGCGCACGGGTCCATCACATCTGATACTGCAATTAATCTTGTCTTCCACAGTAAAGTGCCTTTAGCAGTAGTAAAATAAAACATAAGGAAAGATTAATACTGATATATATTAACGGGAATTCAAACATTTAATTTTATTAAGAAAATTTTCGTTTCGTACTACTGTTGAGAAAAGATGACATTCAGTAGGGAACGTATTACTGTATGGACTTTGCACATAATAAAATTATTTTTATATCAAAGGCCCTTGCCAAGATGCAAGTGTACATACAAGCTAACGCCTATATTTTCTTCTATCATTTTGTTTTATCTACTTGATTTAAAGATGGAATGACGTCATTGCTATACATACTTTAGTTTTCAAATGACTTTTACGTTTGTAGAATGCCAGCTTAGCTTAAGGTTTTTTTAACGATTCGAATGTATCTGCAGCATATAAAGGAAAGTCAAAAATAATTACAAACTTATCGTAACATCAGGCCATTTACAATTATGTAATATCATCTATAACGTATATTATTTTTGTACATATCACAGACAGATCAAAAGCTATTTATTTGTACAACCTATTACTAATATATACTGGTTGTTGTTGTATTTCAAAGAGCATCGTGAAACATTCAGTAAAATATAATGAATATGATAGAAGGTTACCCAATTTTATATATTTTTAAGTTAAGTAAAATATACATTATCGAAGCTACAGTAAATATGACTATATTGCATGGAATAGATATAAAATGAGATAAAAAAACTTACTTATAAAAGGAGAGAGAGAGAGAATAGATGTAAAATGAGATAAAAAAAACTTACTTTTATTTTTTACCGAAATTTATACTAATAATATCTATACTAATAATAAAGCTGAAGAGTTTGTTTGTTTGAACGCCCTAACCTCAAGAACCGCTGGTCCGATTTGAAAAATTCTTTCGGTGTTGGATAGTCCATTTATCGAGGAAGGCTATAGGCTATATTTTTTTCTTTTTTTTTTATTGTATAGGGGGCAAACGAGCAGACGTATCACCTGATGGTAAGCGATTACCGCCGCCCATGGACACCCGCAACACCAGAGGCGTCACAAGTGCGTTGCCGGCCTTTTAGGAAGGAGTACGCTCTTTTCTTGAAGGTTTGAAGGTCGTATCGGTATGGGAACACCGCAGGCGACAGCTCATTCCACAGTTTTGCTGTGCGTGGCAGAAAATTTCGGGAAAATCGCACAGTTGTGGACTGCCAACCATCTAGATGATGGGGATGAAATTTCTGTCGCGTAGGACGATGGCGGAAAGATGCGGCAGGGATCAATCCGAACAATTCCTCGGAGCACTCCCCATGGTAAATGCGGTAGAAGATGCACAGTGAAGCCACATCTCTACTCTATATCAATACGCTACTAGTAATAGGAGCGGAGCACCAATGAAGAATGTTTCAAAAACGGGGGCAAAATTTCACGCTACGGGTAATATAAGACGCAAACGATGTTGCGTGGGTCAGCTAGTATTTAATAGAAATCAGATGTTTGAATAATTGTTATTACTTGTTATGATTTTTCTCATTAATTTAATTTATCTTTAGTATATGTATATAAAAAAATGCATTTCAAGAACCTGGTTATATTACTATCGCCTTAAGAACTTTTATATCGCATACAGAATTAGCAGATACACCATAGTTTCGGTGTATCTTTGATCAGTGGTGAAGCATGATTTACTTTAATTATATATGGGAATTGCCACGCATATCAATATAATACAAACACAAACATAATAAAATACAACTTTATTCAAAGAAATAAACTAACATAATGTTCTCTTTTCTATATCAATGTGACCTCCGTGACTCAACCTCATTACAACACATTTCCTTTAACTATTCGCTCCCGACTCTTACGGTATCACTAAAATAAAAAAGAAATAAACTGAAACCCAAATACTTAAGATCTCTTTATTATTTCTTTTAATTTGTCATCATTACGAATTGATTAACACCTCATTAATTAAAGTCGGTTTAGTATTTTAAGCGCTACGGTGGAACATACAAACACATAAGCTGCAAAAATTATTACCCTTCGTTTTAGCTTTCACTGGTAGATAGCTGATGATATAAGCAGTAACTTCTCTTTTAGACTACTTTTGCCCCGCGGCGTTACCCGCGGTAGTTGTTGTAGTAGGGGGTAGTACCACAGGGCTCAGCTAGTATACAATAAGCTTTGTAGAAACCAATTATAACGAACAAATCTGCCAGATAACGTGTAAAAATATGTCATACTTAGTATAGTACTAGCATCGCTAATTGCTACGACAAAGTAGCGAGTGCTACGCAGATTCAACACTGGAATTGTCAGTTATAAAAGTTTATCATTGTAAACTTTAAGAAATACAACTGAGATAACTCGTAGCGAGAATGAAGTTCTCAGTATCATAACTTCTTTAATGGTTAAAAGAGTAAAGGTCAACTCAGATTTAGCGGTGAAATGTTTAAGCACTTCTAATATTAGAATTTACCTTATGTAATTGAAATAGAGCTGAAAATTCCATGCAAATAATGCAATCTAGCCTAAAGGACTGCCTCGGTGGCACACTGATAGCGTATGTGACTGCTGTGCTTGAGGTTTCGGGTTCGATTCCCGGGTCGGACCAAATGTTTATATGTTCTACAAATATTTATTTCAGAATTTGGGTGTTTTCCATGTATAATATGTACCTATGTATTGCCAAAAAAATGTATATATGTATTTATATCAGTTGTCTAGTACTCATAATACAAGCTTAGCTAAGTTTGGGACTAGATGGCGTTGTGAGTTAAATGTCTGAAGTATTTATTATTTATTTAAAGGATAATGGCGTAGGATTTTGTAAAACGCATGTCATTTTTGCTTAATATTAAGAAGTAAGCAATGTGCCTATAGACAGCTGCTACATCGATTCCAGTAATTCAATATCGATTCATCGCTCCCTCTATCTTCCTATCCTGTTTCTTACTAATTCAGCAATAACATAATCAGAACACCTGATAACGTGACAATGGTGTTGTGTAAGCTTAACTTTGCGTTTCAGTAACTGAACAGTTAAATTTAAAAAAAAAATAAAGAATAAAAGCGAAAAATTAATTAAGTAAATTGAATGGGCTGTTAGTAAATATAAGCCTAAAAGGTTTTCCATTTAAGAGGATTAAATTATACCAATCATAGTGAGAGATGAATAAAAGTTCGAAAAAGGTTTAACAATCTGGAATTAAATTTAAAACTCATTACGCATATCACCGAGAAACGCTTTTAAAATAATGAAGACTTAATAACATAAGTTAGTAGGTATATTGAGACCTAAAAATACTTTTACCCGACTACGCTGAAGCCAAAAGGAAAGGTAATTTTGACAATATATTTATGTGTGTATGCTCTAAACATCGTGAAAGATTTCTTGCCATGATTAGACTATTAAATATAATTCTCGTGCTCTGTTGTCGCTCGCGGTGAACTCTGTAACTGTTTAACTCATGAAGATTGTGTATTTTGCTGTTGCGTCTTAGGTAGGATATTTAATATCACGCTAAGACCAATTGCAACCAATCATGATTGAAAAGACAAAGGACAAAGAAGAGACAAAATTGCGACTAGTATATTACTCTAACATTTTATACTACAACCATCCGTTAGTCCGCGTGGCAAAATTAGCCAGGCGTCATCACTTTGCCTGTTTGGAGAAAGATTTGCCTGTGTTACAAATATATACCATCCGTTTCCTGTTCTTTAATTATATTACAATAAAAAAAATTAGTTATATTTAACGATTTAGTGTAATGCGTAGTAAAAAAATAAATAAATGTTTTTAATTATTGACAAACTCATCTGACAATGACAAATGATAACGACGCCTAATACACTGACATTGATGATGGTTTTTGTGTTTGTTTATCCACCATCACAAAACTGTAAATAACCTATGTCACGAGTAATAAATGGCTAGCATTCTGTTCTTTATGGTGTAGGGGACAAAAGTGCAGACGGTTCACGTAATAAAGAGTGACTACAGCCGTATATAGATAAGTAGATAGCTTTATAGGTGTGTGTGTGTGTTTCATTGGTAAGTGTGTGTGTTGCATTGTTGCATTGTCTGCATTCGCAATGAGTATGGTGACCACTACTCTTTGATTCTGCTCATGCTGTCCCTCAAACAGAGTAGACTCACTTTGGCAGGCACTTATATAAAAAATAGACATCTACAGTGTAGGAGTCACAAATGCATTGACCCCCTTTCACTTCTACACCCGCAGTTGGAATAGAGAGAGATGGGTTTTAGGCTCCGATAACTACACTCGCTCGGTGACAGCAGCAGAATCTTAACTTCTTTAAAGACAAATAAGTATTGATTAATTACCCATAATTTTTATATCTGTGTTTATAGGTGTACAATGTATATGAACAAAACTGTATAAATTTCAATGGCAGTATAGAAATCTATACTGCTATGATGATGATATACGTAAATATGTTTATCATCATCATCATCAGCCTGTTGCAGTCCACTGCTGGACATAAGCTTCTCCCAAGGAATACCGCAGAGCTGTTGCTTTTTGCATCCAGTTGCTGCCAGCCCTCTTACGTAAGTTGTCCCGCCACGCGGTCTCCACTCTAAAACACGCTTACTCCAGCGCTTGTCTGTTCTGCGACATATGTGACCAGCCCATAGCCACTTCATTCTACCAACTTTCAGAACTATGTGATTGTTATATACCTATTAATTTCACGTTTATACTAGAACAAAAAAAAATATAAATAATTGAATACTATTTAAGTAGCCCCTACAAGTTACTAAAAAAACCATATTATTGGTATTTTTTCTAAAATTATCATTTGTAAATGTTGAATAAATTTTTCGTTCAAATTGTTAAATAATGTTAATAATGTTTGTAAAAAAACAAAAGAAAAATTCTTAAAGCTGTCGAAATATATCAATTAAAACATGAATGAAACCAGAAACTTTAAATTATTTAAAAAAAGAGCAACGAAAAGTAACAAAAAAATGTGTGACAGTAACAAACATTTGTTTGATACTTTCAAAAACTATTCAATGTTCATTATTTTATCTTGATTGATGGAACTGATGGACTGTCCACGCCATTTGGCTATTATTAAGCTTTCAGATTGATAATAAACTGAATTTATATAGATTTTGTTATAAATAGTAATAGATTTTAAATAGCCATACAATTTAACTAGTTTACATCCCGTTTTTGTATTAATGGCTAGCTGAACCCCGTGGTGCTACCCGCAGTACGACAATAACCACGGGCAGCTCCGCGAGGCGAAGCTAGTATCGTTATAAATTGTATTCATGTGTTATTCCGATATATAAGCTACATTATTGTAAATTTCATCGAAATCCATTCAGTAGTTTTTGCGTGAAAGACCAACAAACATGCTCACTTACATACTCACAAACTTTCGCGTTTATAATATTAGTGGGATATTACTGCATTTAAAATCTTGTTCATGAATCTATACGTGTAAGGTCAGATTAAGAATAGATAGTGTGACCGTCTTATTTATCCCATGCAAACAACGTAGAACGACATCACTTTAAAGAGAAGGAAAACTTGAAAAGGGGCGTAAATCAACCCGCTTGACCAGCGTGGTACAGAAGGCCAAAATATGCTTGTTAAGGAGTGGCTTGTGTCTAGCAGTTGATTATTAAAGATTGTTGGTATTTTATAAACTTTTTTTTTCTTTATACTTAGTATAGCAGAACAAACGAGCTGACGTTTTTTTAGACGCTAACTATACATACAACAATAGAAACAAGCGTAGTGATGCCTTTTGTGTACGCTGTAGATGTGAAAACTAGAGAAAACGGAGCAGGAGCAGAGGACAGGACGTAACTAACTGTTACTCAAACTAACTTATAACTCCCATATTAGGAATATATCTTGTGACACGGGGGACTTTACATACATACAAGAAAGGAACACAAAGAACACCCAGACTCAGAACAACAATTGGTGTATCACATAAAGTATTGCCCCATGAGGGGTTGAAACCATAACAGAAGTATAGAGAGCAACTTATACCACTAGTATAGTCTTTAGGGAATAGACCTTGTACATTTTTGGGCTTATACCCTGAGCTTAAAAAAATGATTAACAGCAATGGATACAAAATTGTTAAGGTAATTAATTTAATTATGCTTTACGGTTTCCAGCAGTTAAAAAGAAATATGCCTAATATTGTTTAACAGCAGAATTTTTATAGCATAATTTGCCAAATGGAAAACCGCCACTGAAAAACAAATAATGTGGGTATAAGCAAGTTCCACTATATAATTACTTTTAATTTAAAGAACTCAAGTCTCTAGAGTAGACTTATTCTAATTAAGGTCATTTCTACCCAATAAACATGTAAGGTATTAAAATATGTGGTTGGGACTAGGGTGAAATTCTAGGTAAATTAGCCTTCCCTTCAATAACAAGTTAAACCTTCTATAACAATATTGAAAAGGTTAGAAAAAGTTTAGAAATTGTATTAGTCAACTGCTGGACATAGGTTTATCCTTAGAAGGAGGTTGAACCTATTTTCATTATCTTTGGAGTGATGTTGTCAGCTCTTACGATATTCGCGGTGTAACGACACCAGACTCAACTTCCCCACTGGCACATCACGCGAATCGAAGGTAAAGGTAAATTATGGACAATTTTTAAAAAGACAACTCCCACAATAAGAATAAACATCCTGTGTCGTGGGGGACTTTACAAACATACATGAAACGGACATAAAGAACATCCAGACTCGGGATAACAATTCGTGGATCACACAAAGTGCTGTACCGCGTGGGATTTGAACCCACGACACTTGGCGCAGTAGCAAGTGGCATGGCGACCGCTGAAACCACTCGGCCAACCGTGCAGTCTAAAATTCTAAAGTTGTGTGCAGTCAGTGCAGCCTAAAGTTCTAAAATTAAATACATTAAACACATTTCAATTGGTTTGTGCTGATCACGCTTTCCTTCCATTGTGCACTCAGGATTTATGTAGATTATCGTTATTTTACTCTAAGCGATCTGTACCGCAGGTTAAGGGCTATAACGATTTACATAATTAACAGTAGGTGCATTACTATCTGCTATCGGAACTTGATATTTAAATGAAATACCAAGCGGCATTAATAACGCCTTAATCGGTTTAGAGCTCGAATCCAAATTCTCTTCCCAACGCAAGGGCAATATACTATACTATAATAACACCTAACCGGCAGAAACCCCATGAATCCAACACTTAAGTACACAGCCCACACCCAGACACGCCAACTCCAGCATAAAGAGGTATACATATCCATCATAGTCAAAGGTACCAATAGATCCAATTGCGATGCTTAGCAAAATCCCCGGGTCCATTATTTTTCTGTGCGTATATCTCCTCGGATAACACGTCCTGGTTGCATGTCGGACTCGAATCGACTGAAACCGAACGCCGTCTCGAGTACTAGGAAACTAGCCGGGGAACCAGTGGACCCTAGAAAGGAAAACCCTGGAACCTCGAAGTACCTCGGACCACCTATGGTTTGTAGAAACTTCTATGTTCCCATTACTGTCCCCCTGCGCGCGCACGCCCCTTCGTCCAGCAATGGATGACGATAGGTTGTTTATTAAAACTATTGCAGTTATGTTAATTAAAATTCGTAACTAACCTAAGATTTTACGATACACAGTTATTATATTATCGGCAATCACTTTCATTGTAATAGGTACCAGTGGTGCAAATATTTATGTCTTTTACTACAATGTCTACAGAAATAAGAAAAAAAATTGTAATAACTTTAAATAAGTAACAAGTAAAGTTATTAAAAATGTGTTAGAAGCATAATATCTTGATGATAATTAAAATTCTGAACGCCACTCACATACGACTACCCTTATGATATTTTATATCACAATAACATAAACGTATAATGATAGAAGGTGGCTTTCAGGATGCTTAATAATCTATACTAATATTAAAAAGGTAAAGAGTTTGTTGGTTTGGTTTAACGTGCTTATCTCAAGAAGTACCAATTCGAATTAAAAAATAATTTCAGTGGTAGATAGCCCAGTTATCGATTAAAACTATAGGCTATACCTATATTTTTTACCAAGGAAAATCTATGAAAAAGTTAGAAAAATTAGAGAATATTTTTCTTTTTCAGAGCTTTTACTGTGGGCGCTGTGTAAATGGTTAAAGCTTCACAAAAACAATGTCTGGAAGAATTGTCCCTATTTAAAGTTCTAAAAAAATCACTATAGCATATTTCTATCATTTAAGGTTGACTGACCAAAACCTATTTTATAGTAAAAAACATCACGCTAAGAGAAAAAGGAGACGCAGATGAGGTAGTGTCAGTTAGCTAGTTATCATTAAAGTCGAAATGCTTTACCAGCAAGAAGAATAATAAAACTTAATAATAACGCCATCTTTTGTAGGATAGCTAAACTGTCTAGTAGCGAACACATCGGTGTTTAGTATACTGTAGTTTGGTAATTGTCACGCTGATAACAGTCATGTAATTGATATGTTTTACATTTATCTGAAATAGTTTATACGTAAATTATATTATATAATTTAATAAATATTTTCGGACACCTAACACACCTAACACCAAGCCATCTAGTCCCAAGCTAAACAGAGCTTGTGTTATGAGTACTGGGACAACTGATATGAATACATACAAGTTTTTTTTGTAAATACATACATATTATATATAGAAAACACCCTAACTTCGAAACAAATATTTGTGGATCACACAAACCTAGGATTTGAACCCAGGACCTTAAGCACAGCAATCGCATTCACTGCCACTGCGCCACCGAAACAGTCTGATATATGAGAAGTATATCTATGAAACTTCTTTATCGGGGTTGTCAAAAAATTTAGTGTAACATTTTTTCGTTACGCGTAACATTTATCCGTTACGTTACGCGTCACATTTATCCGTTGCGCTATCTTTTTCTTATCACAGGGATTGGTAAATGTCTCCAATGTAATTTTGCGGCCCGTTTTGAGTAGTTACGTTTTTTAAGTGAAACTTCTTTATCGGGGTTGTCAAAAAATTTAGTGTAACATTTTTTCGTTACTAGAAAATTTATAAAATAAAACAAAAAACATTTTCAAACACAAACTTAATACAAACTTAGCACCAAATTAATACTACAATGAAATAAAACATTACAAACAATATTATTTTATTTAGTCCACAATGTAAATAACTACACACATCACATTCCACAAACTTACTTCATTCACACCACAGATCGCGAAATATTTACTCAGGTCTCGCTCCTTAACTTTTATTGCACTTGAAATAAGAATTGTCACGAATATTGTTGGTTTATAAGTCTTTTGTCGTTATACCTTACGTCGACATATGATATTTATTTTTTGAAAAATAACGTCATAAAGAAGTTTCACTTCTTACGAGTGTACGCTAGTACACGCAACTTTTTTGCTTAAAAAAACAATCATTCATTCATTTTTCTTTCATTTGTTCTTTGTGGCAGCCCAAGATACAACCGTAACTTAGTTTAGGTGCCAACATCAATTATTGTAACACTTTGTACAAGCATTTAAATAAAATTTGAATTTGAATTATGACGTATGAGAACACATTCAGTACTGTTAAGTCAAAAGCAATGTTAAAAGGATAAACCAGAATGTCTACAAAACGCTTCAGAAAAAAGTACCCAAATTCCTTCAAAGCGAATTGACAGTACAGAAACAACGCTAATATATATAAAAATATATAATATCTACTAATATTATAAATTCGAAACTAAATTTTTCTGTTTGTCTGCCACGCTTTCACGGTTAAACCAGTGCATCGATTTTTGTGAAATTTGGCATGGAAATACTTTGACTCCTGGGGAAGAATATAGGCTACTTTTAATTGCAATAACCTATAAGCGGGAGAAGCCGCGCTCAAAAGCTAGTATTAAATACATGTACGTTTATGCTTATATAGGATTTTATTTTATGTATAAACATATATTTTTTATTTTTTTTTAAAAAAGGCAACTCCCACATTAGGAATAAACATCCTGTGTCGTGGGGGACTTTACAAACATACATGAAACGGACACACAGAACATCCAGACTCGGGACAACAATTCGTGGATCACACAAAGTGTTGTAGGTACCGCGTGGGATTTGAACCCACGACACTTGGCGCAGTAGCAAGCGGCATGGCGACCGCTGACACCACTCGGCCAACCGTGCAGCCAATATGGTAGTGGATTTGTATACATCGGTTATATCTTATGTAGATTTATCTTTTATTTAAGTAACGATGATCTTTGTCGAATTCAGTATTTTGTCTTTGCACCTACCGCATCATATTTCTACATCATCTGAAGGGTGACTGGGAGAGAATGCCTCACTGCCTTTGTACGTCATGCATAAATAAATGAATTCGCTCTTTTAAAAAACTCTTGCCTTAAAAAGCTACCTCGTTGGTCTAGCGGTTGGCGCAAATGACTGCCAATCAAGAGGTCTCGGGTTCGATTCCTGGGTCGGACTGCTGTTGGGTTTATCTCACAGAAAATTCTTAATAGCAGCTCGGAGTATGGAAGATGGCGGTATTTCGCGCCTGTGCCTCAGAGAACACGTTAAGCCGTCGGTCCCGGTTGTCATGAACACCTATGGTAATAGTTTCTGGGTAGTCATTTCCCTGAAATAAACTGACAACTAGTTCAACCTTCGAATTCAGTTCACCCTTAGAGCTGCAGAGGTCCGATGCGAGTCGCTCCGTGGAAAAACTAATATTCAGGTATAATCGGTTGAATTAGTAACCGAACCCAATTAATATAAGGAACAATAAAGGCTAGAAAGATAATACCCTTTTAAGAAACTATCAGACTCACGCAATTTCGTCTTCACCTCTTTTCAATCATGCTCCTTTTGATCTAATAACTATCCTATCTAAGGTACGCCAGTAAAACGAAAATTTTTAAAAACGGTGCAAATCGATTAGGTAGTTTTGAAGCTCACCATGAGCAACAACGCGTCACGAGAATTGTATCTACACTAATATTATAAAGAGGAAAGATTTGTATTTTTGTATTGTTGTATGTAACGAATAAACTCAAAAAGTACTGGACCGATTTTAATAATTCTTTTTTCATTAGAAAGCTACATTATCACTGAGTAACATAGGCTATATGTTATTTTGTAAAAAAATAGGGTTCCGTAAGATATTTGGGTTTTTCGGACACAAGGTGTAAAAAATCAACCAGAAAAGTTACTTATTTTGCGTACGCTGCGTAAACTATAAAAGATAGAACCATAAAATGTTCTAATTAATCGTAGATCTTATAAATATCTACAAAAAGTATGCGACACACTATACGCGGGAAAATTTTTCGCTACGGGCAATAAAAGACGCAAACGAGGTTGCGTCGGTCAGCTAGTATACTATAACTATCAAAGATATCCGTCCAAAATGTTGTATTATAATAATACTAATAACTCTTTATTGTAACAAAAAAAAAGATTACATAACTCTGTATAGCCCTGACTTCCAAAATAGCATTAGCTATGTGTTGGGAGTCAGTTACCCTCCAAAGACAAGAAATACAATTGTTACAATGCAATGGTGGACACAATAAATAGATATGCTTGTGTACGGGTGTGGGTTAATGTATATGAGGTGTGTGTGTGCGTGTGTGTGCTGTGTATTTGCAGCTGTTAGTAGAATGTGTATGTGGTAAAGGTGTGTGTGACACTACTCAAGCCTCCATTACTTCACTATTTCTAAAAGGCTTTCAACATCATCCCTTAAACCACATTTTTTTTTTTTTTATTTTAAAATTAGTTAAGGTTTTAGTTTTATGAATTAAATTTAGTTTGTTATAAAGTCTAGGAGCAGAATTACTATAGTGCTGTTGTGCAAATTTGCTTGCTACTTTTGGGATTGGACATTTGTCTATCCTTTTACCTGATGGTTTTAAAAGTGGTCTACGTATAGTTTGATAGACAAATAGTTTTCTGACAGGTTATTATCATCATCATTATTTTTTTCTAACAAATAGGGGTGTAAACTGAGCCTCATTTATATATTGAGTTACTGATTTCATTAATAGAAAAATATGTCGATTGAAAGTAGACATCGACATTATGATGACAATGATGTCCTCCTAACCGATTCAGGCCAGTGTCAATGGAAACCTACCAAACAGCGCTTAAAATCTTCTTCAGCCTACTGCAATCCACTGCTGGACGAAGGCCTTCCCCAGAGAGCGCCAATCATCCCATCCCGGCCTTGGGTAATATCAGCATACATCCAATGCCAGCCATTTTCTTCAAGTCATCGATCTATCGCGACGCAGGGCGCCCTACACTACGTTTGCCTGAACGTGGTTTCCACTCTAACTCATGCACTCTCACTCTCTCCGATGGAACGGCTATACAACACCACCGAAGAGAGATCAGGCGCAGGACCGACGGCTTTACATGCTCATCGATGCATGGGGATTAAGACCACAACTTACAAAGTCCTGACAGTTATTAGTTCTACAATCATAAAAACTATATTGGCATGGGGAATCAAATATCTTTATTATTTAAGTACAAAATGTATGACATAATTAGTTATGAGGTCATACCTAGCTATTCGCTGGGTGCAAAGCAAGTGGTGGGCCACAACGCGCGCATCGTGGCCAAAAAAAGATCTTTTGGCAGAGTAAATGTCTGTAGACATGAGTAAATATTTAAACTGGAATAATTTAATTATTCGTGCATTTTAAGTAAAAACAAACGAAACCTGCTGCGTAGTTAACTTTAATAACAATGGCAAAAATAGTGTTCTTAAAGTCTATAAATTTACACATGCAAGGCGGAAACAAAACAAACATTTCTTCAAGGTATTTCCCTATTGTATTATATATTGTATTATATAATATCTTAGTAAAGCAATATTTAGTCACTTGAGATCTGACCACTGTGGGCAAATGGTCATTTATCCCACAGATGAAGTAGTTAAAGCAACGAAAATCACATGCAGGCCGATGACTTCTAACCGCCTGAAATGCTTTAATGAAAATATTGCAGATAAGGTTACCAACATAGATTTCAGTGAGGATAATCCGGATGTCTTATACGGGAATTTATTTCATTTAATTAAACTAGAATATGATTTAATTTTTAAAGAGAAAACTTTCACTAAAAATGTGAATACTAGATTCTGTGACTGGGCAACTCCTGGAATTTACAAAAGTAGAGATAATATGTATGAACTATATGGCATGAAACAGTATAATTTTGATCCTGTTTTTGTACAATATGTTAGAAATTATTCCAAAATATTTAAAAAGGTTTGTTTGGTAGCTAAATCAATTTTTCTAAGTAACAAAATTAAACAGTCTGATAATAAAATAAAAACAACTTGGACTGTAATAAATACTGAATCAGGGCGGTCTAAACCGCAGGACGATAGGTTAGAATTAGTGGTTAACAACAATATTATTAAAGATAATCGGGGTTTGGCTGAAACTTTCAACAATTATTTTGCAAAGATACCAGTTGATACTACCAGTTCTTTGGATTCCTGCTCAGTCACAGCTGAATCCTTGGCCAGGGGCAGCGTGAAAGAGTGTGATGTCATGTTCAAGTTTCAGTTTATAAGCCCTAATGATGTGGTGAAAACTTTCAAGTCGCTCAATTCAAAGAAATCAACCGACTTGTGGGGTATTTCTGTCAAATTATTGCAAAATATAATTATTGATATAGCACTACATTTAGTTGTAATATTTAATAAGTGTGTAGAAAATGGTGTATTTCCGGATTTAATGAAACATAGTAAGTTGATACCATTATTCAAGAGTGGGTCTAAGAGCGATCCAGGTAATTTTAGACCCATCTCAATCTTGCCAGCAGTCAGTAAAATCTTTGAAAAACTTATTCTTCAGCAGTTAGAAACTCATTTTAATATTAATAATTTATTTCATAAAGAGCAGTATGGTTTCAGAAAGGATCGCTCAACCATTGATGCTGGTTCAACACTTATAAAACATATATTTAGTGCCTGAGAAAACGCGCAAGATGCTATTGGCGTTTTCTGTGACTTATCCAAAGCATTTGACTGCGTTGAACATCAAACGCTTTTGCGAAAACTCAGGCACTATGGCATTAGGGATACTGCACTTGATCTGGTTGCCTCGTACCTTGGAGACAGAGTTCAACGAGTGGATATAAATGGAATTAGGTCCTCCGGACTACCTGTCTCAATGGGCGTGCCACAGGGCTCAATTCTCGGTCCTTTTCTCTTTCTAGTGTATATTAATGATTTACCTTTCTTTGTGCAAAATTTCTGTGATGTAGTACTTTTTGCAGATGACACTTCGCTTGTTTTTAAAGTTGATCGTAATCAGAATAGTTTTGATGATATTAACAGGTCACTTACACCAGTCCAAGATTGGTTTACAAGCAACAACTTACTATTGAACTCGAATAAAACTAAATGTATAAAGTTCACTTTGCCTAATGTTAAGAAACTCAACACGAACATCATAATAAGTAACGAAATGATTGATCTCGTAGAATCAACTATGTTTTTAGGAATAACCTTGGATCATAAGCTTCAGTGGGGCGCCCATATATCGTATCTAGCAGGGAAACTGAGCTCCGCGGCATTCGCTGTTTGGAAAGTTCGCCAGTTAACTAATATTGAAACTGCGCGAATGGTTTATTTTAGTTATTTTCACAGTGTCATGTCATATGGTATTCTACTATGGGGCAAGGCAGCTGATATTCAAACCATTTTTGTAATTCAAAAACGGGCAATTCGTGCGATTTACAAACTCAAAGTTCGAGATTCTCTGAAAGAACGATTTAAGGAAATAGGTATTTTAACAGTAGCATCTCAATATATATTTGCTAATATTATGTTTGTACGAAAAAACATACATAAATACATTAACAAAAGTGATCATCATTCACTAAACACAAGGAATAAGCACAAATTAGTAGGCCAATATTATCGCTTGAACAAGGTCCACAATTCATTTGAAGGACTTGGTGTGCGTTTGTATAACAAGATTCCTGTCGAAATCTTGAACTTGCCCCTGCAAAAGTTCAAGAGTACCGTTAAGAGTCGTCTTGTGGAGAGGGGCTATGATGCGGTGAACGATTTCTTGACCGACGCGGTGCCTTGGATGTGAATGAGAATTTGGTGTTGGTTTGATTGATTGATTTGATACACAATATATTTATTTATTTACAATCCCTAATATAATTTATTTGATTGTAATTAATTCTTGACATCTTATTCTGATTACCAGACATTTGAATTTTGTTAAGTTAAGGCGATCTGTGTTTACATTGTTGGAGCGTAAATAATTAGTATTTATTATTTTATTACATTTTGAACGTTTCTTTTTTTCTGGAACCAGTATGTATGCACACATTGCTTTTACTCCTTGATGTGTAAGTGACTGCAACCTTATATGCTATGGACTAATTTTAATTATTTTATTAGACAAAAAATTGATTTCCCTAATTTTAATATTTCTTTAGACCGTTTTCTAGCCTTTGTGTTTTGGTTGCCTTAACTTGCACATATAAGTATTATTGTCTAAAACAAACAAACTTTGTATGAATTATTGGAAAAGATGGTGCACATGAGTTTCTCACCAGCCCTTCTCATGAATGCAATACCCATCGGAGCTGGTACTTGGATTGATTTCAATTTAAACCTTTGAGTAGAATCGAAATCCATCTAAGCTCCGGTAATTCAAATCATTGATTACTTGAGTTACATCCTTTTATCACTGATCAATTCAGTACTTGAGTTTTATTTTATATTTGTAAGTATTAATAATGTTTGATGTTTGTATTTTGACGTGTTCAAGTGCCTTTTGGGGCCTATGGAAATAAATGATTTGACTTTGACTTTGACTTTGACTTTGACTTTGACATTGAATAATTTCCTTGGCGAACTGCCTGGCACTAAGTCTGCCCCTTTACTGCTCTTCATTGGTTTTCGAGAAGATTTTTTTGTGGTTAAGGTAATTTAACAGAGACGTAATACGTTTACATCTGCCACTCTGATTGTACACACAGTCATTTTTTAATTGAAATATGTTACATTCAAACAACTAAAATTCAATGATGTTTTGTATGGCGTCGATGCCACTGAAGTTTGACGAATTACACGAGCTTCAATAGTGTTGCTATTTTTTTTTATTTAATAATGGACAAAGCATTACAATAAACATTTAATAATATGACCATCCCAATTGATTTCGTTTACATCTTACACATGTTGATAAAAATAGTTATATTTCTACAAAAAATAAAGTTTACGTAAGAAAAAACTGCGACTTCAATTTTAAGTTTAAAATTCGCGCCAAAACGCTCGACCACCGAGCGTTTTGGCACAAATAGAAGCCCTGACACCAGTCAGGGCTTCTATTTGTGACTTTGCAGACGCGACGTCGCCATTTGTCAACCAGTGTCAATTATAGCTCTTAAAAACAGTAAAAGTGATCGTCGATTATAACTGAAGAAAGTGACCTTTAAACATAAGTGACGTAATTCGCGTTGATTGGTGTTCAACTTAAGATGGCCGATTGCTGTATTATGTAGTTTTATTTTCGTTAATTACCTCTTAATCTCGCTCTAAATATGAAAATAAATACGATTTTTATACTCTATGAACCCCATTTCATCAGATAAATATTTAATTTTAATAGTTCTTGACTACCGTCATCATGCCTATTGTAACCGCAAGATAGCGTTGTTATCGCGCACCCAGCGAACAGCAAAACATTTATTTTGTAGTGAATGACGCAGTAAATAAATATCAAATGTTATTCAGAAACAATAACAAATATAATTTAAAACAGAATTGTATCATATTCTAATTTGTTATGATTGTTGAACATTTATTTAATCACAGGACATTCCTGTTTGTTCAGAATATTTAATAGGAGAAAACGTTTTCCGTTTCTATTCAGTAATTATAATTAACCAAGCTTCATAACTACAATAAAATAATGATTGTTTTACATTACCTCAAAACCAATAAACCTAGTCCCCTTAAATCACATTGTGGAAATATATATTAGTCAGCGATGATAAAACGAGGACAATCTAACTACAGGCGACTCTCGTTAATTCAAACCTGCGACAATTCGAACCTCTCTATAATTCAAAGTTATCACGAGTTCCCTACAAAATCTCTTTATATATTTAGAACTAAATCAATACATTTTATGCACTTGGTAATTCGAACGAAAAATTCATTGCTATATAACAAAACGTCGCGTTAATTCGAACTCATAGGCGTTTAACACTCGACAATTCAAAGTTGCAGAGAGAAAGAGGCGGAAAGATTGTAAGTTCAAACTTGTACACGAGCCTTTGTTTTTGTTATGATTAGTTTGACTATAACAGAGTTCTTTCGAAAGATTAATTTATTCACATTATGAATACATATGTATGTACACGAATGTACCTCTAAACTTTTGACATTGTTATAGAATAGCAGTTAATATATAATAATTGATCAACACTTAATAATTCGAAGTTTTATTTATTTTCTCTCACAAATTTCGAACCATTTGATATTTCAAACACTGGATAATTCGTAATATTTTAAGAGTCCCTCAAGTTTCGAATTAACGAGAGTCGACTGTAACAGAATTTTATAAACACGATTATAATATATTTCATATAAACATACATATACATACAAATGAATAAATAATGTCTGTTTGTAATTTCAAATGAACAGCATTTAATTATATGCATATGCTTGCATGTTAACAGTAATAATAATAATAATAATAATAATAATAATATCAATTTATTTGCATAAATGTGGTACAAAAGATGGTAAAAAATAAAAATAGGCACGATACACATTTCACCAGTTATAGGCATACAAATATAGTGTTGCAGTCTTTCATACAATAGTTAATTAATTGCTAAATTAACATTAACTATTACTAAAACAATTTTAAAAAAATTAAAAGAATTACGTGTTACATTTTGAAAATATTTACAAAAACTACTTAACAAATTCAATACACACCTACAATGCATTTCTAAAATGATAAGACGGACACGCATTTTTTTGTAGGAATTCCCTGACGGAATAATAACTGTTTTCTACCAACCATTTTCTAAGCACAACATAAAACTTCTTGAGTGGTAGGTCAGTTATACACTTGGGTATTGTGTTATAAATAAGTGGAGCCATATACACGCAATTTCGTCTAAATAGTTCGATTCTGGGTATTGGCATATTTAATGGTAGTTGTGTTGCTTCACGTTTGCTAAAATTAACTTTAGATTCAAAAAGCGAACGGTTATTTTTAACAAATTTTGCAATTTCATATATATAAATACAAGGAACAGTTAAAAGGTTGTGAGCTTTGAAAACAGGTCTACAGGATGAAGTCCATTCCATGTTAAAAATTGCGCGAATACATTTTTTTTGGGCTATAAAAACTCTTTCAATTTCAGTAGAATTACCCCAAATGACAATACCATACCGAATTATGGAACAAACATGAGCGTGGTAGACTATCATTGCAGTTGACCTTGATACCTCATTGCTTACTACTTTCAAAGCGAAAACAAATCTGCTAATTTTCATACATATTTTCTCAATATGATTTTTCCACGTGATATGTTCGTCAAGTATTATGCCCAAAAATTTAATTTTAAGAACTTGCTCTATCATTTGCTTTGAGTGTGAAATTTTAAGAGCGATATGGTTACTTTTCGGTGTTTTGAAGTTCAATATTTTAGATTTTCCTAAATTAATCCTTAGTGCGTTACACTCTAACCATGCAATTATCTCATTTAAGGTGGTTTGTATTTCTAATTCGTATGTTTCCTCATTCTTACAATCTATGATGATTGTAGTATCGTCAGCGAATAATATGCATTTTTTTGTCACTGCTTGTGGCAGATCATTTACATAAATAAGGAAAAGAAGAGGACCCAGGATACTTCCCTGTGGGACTCCAAAGTGATTAAGTCGCGGATGTGAGTCATAGTCTACAATACTATTGAGTTTGGCATCATATTTAGTTATTCTAGTTATCTGAGTTCTATTTCCTAGGTAGGATTTAAACCATTCTAAAGCTGGGCCTCTTATGCCGCTTTTATCTAGTTTATCAATGAGAATATTATGCTGAACGAAATCAAAGGCTTTACTTAAGTCGAGAAATAGCGCCGTAGTTTTTATTTTTGCATTAATGTTATTTGAAACTGACTTAAGTAAATTAAATATTGCCAATGAAGTGGATTTATTTTTTCTGAACCCATATTGTTCTGTTGTAAGAACATTGAACTTTTCTAAAAAGGAAACCACTCTCTTATAAACAATTCTCTCAAAAACTTTCGATATAATAGGGAGTAATGCTATGGGCCTGTAATTGTTTTTATCTTTTTTATGTCCTTTTTTGTATAAAGGTTTAACGATAGATATTTTTAATTTGTCTGGAAAACAACCTTTTTCTAGTGACAGATTAACGATATACGAAAGAGGATTAGCAATAACCTGTGATATGTTTTTAAGAAGGTCTGTTGAGATTCCATCGTAACCTGACGATTTTGTTTTTTTTAATGAATTAATAACGTTATAAATTTCTATCGGATTGGTAGGTTCTAAAAATATGCTTTGATTGTTTGTTTTGATATTTAAATTTGTACTGTTTTTTACCTTTATGTCGCTTTCTGTAACATCAATGAAAAAATTGTTGAACATATTAGCAATTTCTGTACCATTTGTGATTGTTATATTATTATCAACAATACTGTCAATGCATTCTTTGGGCTTATCATTACCTATAGTACGTTTAACTATATCCCATGTAGCTCTTCCCTTGTTTTTTGAATTTGCGATGTGCTTAATATTACATAAGGATTGCAGGTTGTGAATACATTTTTTTAACAATTTAGAGTATGCCTTGAACTTTATTTTATTTTCGTTTGTTTTATTTTTATAATAATTAAATCTTAGTTTTCTTTTAGTGTTACAGCTGATTTTAAGCCCCTTCGTTATCCATTTTAATTTACTTTGCGTGTACTTCTTTTTTACCTTTATAATAGGAAAACATAGTTTATAAAATAAAGTGATTGTGTCATGGAAATAATTAAAAGCATTGTTAGTATCAGTACTATCATAAACTTCAAAAAAAGATAGTTTACTTATGTACTCGATAAATTTGTTGACATTGTCCCTACTCATATCTTGCACGGTTCTAAAGCAGTAACTTGGTATAGGTTTTGGGCCATATGCGAATGTAATAGTCTGTGCAGTATTATGATCAGACAAACAGACATTATGAGTTCTACCTATTGCATTTGGGATATTACTAATTATGTTATCTATACACGTATTTATCCTGGTAGGCTCTCTAATGTGATAATCTAAACCATAACTTACAATGAGCTCCTTGAATTTGGTACAATTATTGTCATTGCTAAGAAAGTTAATATTAAAGTCCCCTGCTATTACTAGTTTACATTTCTTGTATTGTAGTTTTGATAAGGTTTTGTTAAACTGTTCAAAAAATATATTTGTATCTG
Organism: Spilarctia lutea; assembly: GCA_916048165.1. Taxonomy (NCBI): domain Eukaryota; kingdom Metazoa; phylum Arthropoda; class Insecta; order Lepidoptera; family Erebidae; genus Spilarctia; species Spilarctia lutea. The sequence continues at coordinate 4,518,834 of OU696480.1, forward strand.
ACGACGGCGTTCTGTATATGCATAATATAATAACTTGTATAGCCTTTATTTCAATTCCACAAATCTCAAAGTGTTTGACTACACTAAATTCTCTAATGTCTTTTAATTCAAAACTTTGTATGTGATTTCTACATAGTATGCATGTTCCTCCTCTACGTTGATTAGGTCGCGAATATATAGCGCTGAGGTAGAAATTATTCAGTTTGAGATATTTTTCTTCACTACTACTGACAAAATGTTCACTGAGACATACGAGATCAATTTTTAATTTAGATTCAACCATTTCATTAATTACCACTTCAATGTCATGTAATTTGTTAAGAGCCCCTGCTATATTTTGATGAAGAAGTGTAAATTGGTTCCCATTAAGTTTCTTACTAGTTACGAAAAAACGGTTTTGAGTTGACTGAGGTATTTTGTGAAGTCAATTGAGGTAATTGTACTTCGTCAACTTTTAAGAAATAATATGGAATGGTGCCTTTACGAGGCTGTTTCACTACATCTGTTGTAATTATTGTTGCTGAAGGCAATTTTTTTATAATTGTATTTTTTTGTATATTAAGTTTTGTAACACTGTCCTTTTTTTTTGTTTTGTTATTGTAAGAAAGGAATTTATTATAATATTGAACCGTATTAATTTTATGTGTTAATTGAGTTAATATGCCGTTCAAACTATCTGCTTCAATAAAATTGCAAGTTTCATAAGTGTCTGTCAATAATTTTAGATTGTAGTTAAGTTTGTGCTTAATTAGAAATGCATTGTTTCGAACATTCACAACGAAAATATTACAATTTTTTAACGTTTTGATTGCTGCAGCCATTTCTGCCATAAACTTTATTGGGTTAGAATCATTTCTACCTGTCATAATAATCACATTGTCATTTATGGTCAGATTTTCTGACAGGCTTTTACAATGCGATAACACTTCAGCAGCAGTCGCGCCCGGTTTTCTAAAGCCTGATATAGAGTATCTATTAATAATAAATTTATGTTCATCTTGTTTCTTTAACAATCCTTGTACTATATTTTTTCCATCTTCATCCGATAACAGGATTATTCTGCCGCATCCACCATTCTTACTAGTTGCAGCTTGGGGTTCTGTATTTTTCTCAATTATACTACTGGTCTCTGTTAATATATCGGTAGGTATAGAATTAATTTCTTTATATTTAATTTCACCTTTGAGTGTATCATTAGTTGTGTTAATGACATGTGTTTTAGGTGTTTGAGAATAAGAGTTGTCAAAGTTAATTCTTCGGACCGAGGTAATTGCAGTTTGTTTTTTAGAGCGTCTTGTTGTAGATGATATAGTTGTTGTGTTGGAATTTAAACTTGTAATGTATAGTTTTCTAAATTGCTCGGTTTTTATTCTTTCTTCATCTAAACAGTTTTTTAATGAACCATTTTCTAGACGAAGTGTTTCTATTTTAAGATCCGCATTCAAAATCTCCTTCTTAAGCCTATCGATTGTATTTTTGAGCTCCATAATATCATCCTTTTTTACGGTGGTGGATAAATCCATCATGCTTTTAACGCTTAGGTCTGATGACAAACTGTCTATGGAATCATTTGAGACATGAAAAAAGGAACGTCGCAATTGTTTGTTTCTTATTGTTATATTGCTAAGTGATTCCATGGTTAACATTAAAAAAAAAAAAAAAAATGGTGGAATTAACAAACACTTTCAAAAAATAATAATTGTATTAGTATGAAATGTTTCAATAAGTAACACCAAATTAATTAGTACAACACTGCAACCATAGTTTGTAAATGCACTTTTTATGCTAAAGAATGAGTTTTTGTTTTTACATCTATACTTGGAACGCAGCACCGACGCGGTAAAACGATTGTTTTGAAATTTTTCATGTAACGGTTGTCATTTTATCACCACATAAGATTCCAAATTATCGGTACTCTAGTTAGATTTATGGAATTTACTTTACAGTTTAAAGTGTACAGTAAGCTATAGTATAAGTTATTTACTAATCTTACTTGTAAACATTGGAATCACACATAAGTCCGGTCACTGTTTTGTGTTTTTGTAAAAGAATCAGCCGCAATTATCGCTGCTTACGACTTAACTGAAGACTCAGACTTATTGATCGTGTTTGTTTTTCACTTTTAATATCACTTACGAATTTATAAACTTTTATTTTCAAACTTTTTGCACAGATGAAGTAACAGTTTTTTATTTTGTCCATAATGAGATAGTTATTAAAGTTTTTACAAAGATATCATTACACAGTCACTATTGGCACTTAACTATTGTAATTGTGTTACAAAATAGTTTATACACTCACTTTTAGTATTTATTTACATTTTTTGTATATGGACACGATGTTTACCGTGTCGCTAGCGACATCTACCTTTTCTACTAGTACTTATTAAAAAAAAATTATAGGCCGGCAACGCACTTGTGACGCCTCTGTTGTTGCCCATGGGTGGTGGTAACCGCTTACCATCAGGCGAAACCAGACGATATTCTAAACCCTATTCAAAAAAAAACTACATCATTATTAACAATGATGAACTACTTACTTTTTACCAAAAAAATCAAAAAATAATATTTGAAAAATGTTACTATACAGTTAAGGCATATATAAATATCAGACATCTGCAAATTATACAACTTAAACCAATGATTTTAAACAATTATTAATATTTTATTTATATAGCAATGCTTAAAGAAATCACGAGGTTCTAAGTACTTATGTAATTACTATAAGATCAAAATGAAGAAGAAGAGAAATCCGGACCGGTGGGCCAAGGTCGTCGAACGCTGGGTGCCTCAGGGTGGAAGCCGACGACGAGGCAGACCCCGTAAAAGATGACACGACGATCTTGACGCCTATCGCAGAGACTGGCCAGAACTGGCTTTAAATAGAGAAAAGTGGCTTGTTGCAGGGGAGGCCTTTGCCGAACAGTGGGACACAACGGGCTCATAAAAAAAACATACTATATATAGAAAACACCGCAAATCCTATAGGAATATTTACAGATCAAACAAGTAGTTGGTTCCACCCAGGAGTCTACGGAAACCGAACTCAAGACCTCTAGCACACGAGTCGCATATACTACCACTGTGCCACAGAGCTAGACGTAAATAATCATGCTCATCACAATACTATTTGTCCTGGGTAGGAAACCCTCTGTTTCTGTGGTTCCTGCACTATATACGTCTGGCAGCGTTGCCAGATTTATTTTTGGTCAAATCGGGATTTTAAAACCTTTTAGTGAGAAAAAGCGGGATTATTTCCTTGGAAGCGGGAACACGGCACATGAGTATGAGTGACCTAAAAAATGCTTATTCGCAATATTTCGCTTCTCTACTACATACTGCAGCATCGCTAATTCGTGTATTGCCTGCCAATTTTATATACGATAAAACACTACGGCTAACTAACTTCACTTTGAACGTCCCGCCCGTTATCCCCAAAAAGGGGGACAAAACCTGTCCCGCGCGGGATGTTGTAATTTTGATTCAAAAAACTGGCAATGCTGACGTATGTATACGTAATATTAGTATAAAAATTTAACTAAATATAAATAAATATTTTTTGGACATCTAACACACAACGCCATCTAGTCCCAAGCTAAGCAGAGCAGAGTGTTTTATGGGTACGAGACAACTGATATGAATACATATATACTTTTTTTTTGTAAACACATACATATGATACATAGAAAACACCCAAACTCCAAAACAAATATTTGTAGATCACACAAACACTTGGTCCGACTCAGGATTTGAACCCGAGACCTCAAGCAAAGCAGTCGCATTCACTACCACTGCGCCACCGAGGCAGTTTAGTATAAAGAATATTTGATTTGAATATTTGACGGTAAACGTATGAATGTTACGGGAAAATATGATGATTGTTAACACAAGTATAAAACAAAATACATTTTAAAATTTAACTCACTTGTAACAACTAACCAAGGTAAAAGTAACCTTTGATAATGCCAAAGGGAAAACTGGTCAGGATTAAAGCTAATTAAAATACTGGGAAGGTAGGAGTTAAATTTTAGAATGAACTACAAAATGTTTCAAAATTTATTTTTTTCCTGTATCTAGCTTATGAGTAACAGGAATATAAAACGACCCAGTTACTTCACTCATAGCTGTATTGAAGTAAACACGTATCATCATGAAGTACATTGCGATACTGTTGGCTATACTCGCCACACTTTCCATGTTTTCGCTTGTTGACTGCTCTTATTTTCTGATAAAACCATGCTCTTCTGGATACCGCAGAGTTGGATTTATTTGTATCAGGAATAGGGTAATGTACCTTTTTATATATTTTTAAGGATAAGGAACCCTCACAAAATAACGTTTATGTCTTTCTGTCTAATTAGCTTAGATATTGTTATTACTAACTAGCTGTGCTACTTCGTACACGTGACATTTGGAGTTTCACAACCGTTTAAATCTTCCCTGAACTACGACAAACATTTCAAAACCAAAATCAGCTTAATCGGCCAAGCCGTTCTAGAATTTTTGTGAGTCAAACGAACCGCAATTGATTTTTATATATAAGAGAAGAAGATAAGCTGTTAATAATATTAGCTTTTCCCCGCGGCTCCATTCACGTGTAATTCGGTTTACGCGGTAAAGAGTATCCTACGTGCTTTCTCAAGACTCAAAGTATCACCATGCCAATTATCATTGAAATCTTTGCACCGATTTAGCCGTGAATGTGTATAAAGTCTATAAAGTTGTTTGATAACAATTTATACATAAGACTTTTCGGAATTCCTCCTTACTTTTTACTTAAATACAAATAACTAGCTGAACCCCGCGGTGCTACCCGCGGTACGACAATAATCACAGGCAACTTCGCGAGACGAAGCTAGTATCTTTATAAACTATAGCCTACGTGTTATTCTGATGTATAAGCTATATTATTGTAAATAGTTAAATAAGTAACTTTTCTGGTTGATTTTTTACACCTTGTTTCTTGAAAAACACAAATATCTTACGGAACCCTATTTTTTTCCAAAATAAAATATAGCCTATGTTACTCGTGGATAATGTAGCTTTCGAATGGTGAAAGAATTTTTAAAATCGGTCCAGTACTTTTTGAGTTTATTCGTTACATACAAAAATACAAATCTTTCCTCTTTATAATATTAATGTAGAGAAAAACGCAAATATCTTACGGAACCCAATTTTTTTCTAAAATAAAATATAGCCTATGTTACTCGTGGATAATGTAGCTTTCGAATGGTGAAAGAATTTTTAAAATCGGTCCAGTAGTTTTTGAGTTTATTCGTTACATACAAAAATACAAATCTTTCCTCTTTATAATATTAGTGTATATAATAATTTGCATTCTTAATAATGATGTATAAATTACTAGAACAAATAATTACTAACTGATAACACTAGTTTTGTCCCATTAGTTATACTACTGACGACATGAATATGCACTAGAACCTATACACATGAAATATATTATTAAATACATGTAAAACTTATACCTTTCTTCTATCGATTTAACAGGTTTTTTTGGTCCATTCACTGGCGCCATTTTGTCTTCTGATTTTAATTTCTATTAGTAATAATGACGTCAACATTACCTTGATGCGCAAATAAGCACAATTATATAAAGACCACGTTTATAGTAAAATTACTACTAAATGAACTTAATTGTCGTAATTCCTGGACTCGTATAATTCCGATTTTTTATCCGACTACAACAGAATGAGGGTTATGTATATTGTGTATGAGTGAGTGAGTGTAATTTACACGATATACCTATTATTTATTATAATTGAATTTTTTGAATTACAATGTAACCTATGCCACTGGGTGGGCTATTGGTTCATAAAATCATTAGGCTTCTTTCAAATTACATTTTTCTGTTTTATACATAATTTTAGATTTATTTTTAAGATTTCACCACCAAATTTATTAATTTAATAACCTTCTCAATCATACAACATGAAATAACTATTAATCATTCAATCATTTTGTATTTTGTTATATACTAAATAATATTTTTTTGTTTTCAGGAGCATGAAGACTATGCAGAATATTTTGATGATAAATAGTATTATATTTATAGTACTTTAATACTTATACACACGTATTAAACTCTGAAATATCAAATGTGTATTTATTTTGATAAGCGCGTCCTAATCAGTTCACTTTTAATATATATAAGAAATTAATCCCTATTTGCCTTGCCACATTACGCGTGAACGGCTGAACCAATTTTGTATACTTTTCTGAAAGTCTTTTTGTTTACTTTTCTTTTTTTTTTATTGAATAAGGAGCAAACGAGCAGTCGCGTCACCTGATGGTAAGCGATTATAATGTAATATTATAATATAAGCGATTACCGCCACCCATGGACACCCGCAACACCAAAAGCGTCACAAGTGCGTTGCCGACCTTTGGGGGATGGAGAGAGGGAATGGGGGGAGGGGTTGGGGTATGGACCTCCGGTATCCTCACTCACTCGGTGAAACACAGAGCAAGCGCTATTTCACACCGGTTTTCTGTGAGGCCGTGGTATCACTCCGGTCGAGCCGGCCCATTCATGCCGAAGCGTGGCACGCGAACCCACGGAAAAAAATATTCAGAAAGAAAAGTTATACAGCTATAAAACATCACGTTAAGAGAAAAAGGAGTAGCAATAAGAAATATTGCAGTTATTGAGAAAATGTATACCTTTAGTTTTCTTTTTGTAAGTTGTGTCCTTGCTTATGTAAAGTCTAAGGGTGTGTTCGTGTTTCTCATTTTCTATAATATTAGTTTAACAGTAAAAGATTATGACCAAGAACTTTTGATGCTCAGGACGAAAAATTAAGCGTGGCATTTTAAAATAAATTAGGGTAGCAAATTATCTTGTTTTCGTATCTCAGCAAATGATAATATTTGTTGTTAATTTATTAATAAAAGCGTGTCAAATCATTTGTTAAAATGAAACAACTCAAATACGACGATTTATCGAATATTTTGCACCGTCTTGGTATAAACGTATTATACACTCTTTTGCAAAAAAAACGGGCACTTAAGCAAAGAACTATTTTATTGATACTATTAGTTTGTTTGACAATTTTAGGTATTGTTATCCACAGAATTTCGTAAATTAATTAGGAAGGAATAGGTATCATCAGTTTTATCATAACATTTTGCTTAAATTATTGAGAAATAATGTTTAAGCTCAAAACACTATTATTGTACCTGCTCGCTAAATAAAAATGAAACGCGATAATTTCTTTGTTTTTCTTGAATACATTAAAAGCAGATAAAAGTTTAGTATTGAGTGTGACCCCCTCTTGCTGAAATCACGGCTTGCATTCGTCTGGGCATGCTAGCGAGTATATCTTTTATGGTTTCTTAGGGAATACGTTCCCACTCCGCGGTAATCACATTCTATAGCTCTCTGATGGTCTGCGGAGCCGGCTGCACTGATCTCACTCGTCGCTTCAGAACGTCCCAGACATGCTCTATGGGATTGAGGTTCGGACTTCTAGCTGGCCAGTCCAAACGACGAATTCCGACTTTTAGCATATACGCTTCCACATCGCCAGACCGGTGGGCGCGAGCGTTGTCGTCCATAAAAAATGAGTTTTCGCCAAGAGCGGTTAAAGCGGGTTGTGCATAAGGAATTAGAACTTCCGTTATGTATCGGTGTCCAGTCAGTGTACCGTTTTCGATGAAGATTAACTCCGTACGATCCATGGAATTTATTCCTGCCCAAAACATAACAGAGCCCCCTCCATAAGGTGTGATTTCTTCAAAACATGCCTCTGCAAAGCGTTCTCCTCGTCTACGTAGCACTCACCGACGTTGGTCTTCACCATGCAGAGATATCCTGGCTTCATCGGAGAACAATATCCTATCCCAGTCTCCATGAGTCTATGACACACAATTTCGAGCGAAGCTAAGCCTGGCAACTCGATGTCCACGGAGTAATTTAGGGCCGCGTGCCGGGCGATGACTGTGTATATTAGCAGCGAGAAGCCTCTTCCTGACCGTCCATAGACTAATTTGCACATTTCTTACTTCTTCGACGCTGTTCTTGAGGTCCACATAAGAAGATTTGCGATTTCTAAACGTTTGACTAACTAGAAAACGATCATCCCGTGGTTCGGTACATGTCTTTCTGCCAGAACCAGGCCTTCTCTTGACGGACCTGGTCTCTTGATAGCGCTGCCAGGTCCTTTGAACTGTCGACCGACTCACATTTAGCCTCTGAGCCACGAAGCATTGGCTGCAACCTTCTTCAAGCAGCGCAATAATTTTGCTCGCTTTTATCACTTTATTTACCATTTTCGAGATTACTAAACAGCAATAACAATACTTTTAAATGTCAAGGACATCAGATAATTTAATAAAAATTGACAAAATGTTAATTAGAGTCGATATTAACTATAGGGAATTCGCGCCACAAAATGTAGTTAAAAGTTGTTTTCTTTGAAAACCAGGTTCAGTTAAAAATTTGAATTTGGAATGTACTCTTATAAACATTATGGCACTTTTATAACTGGCCAGTAACATGTTCAAATGATTAAAACCTTTTTGGTATTTTATTTTTTTCAGCCAGGAAGAAAATCGAAACCGCCCGTTTTTTTTTGCAAATGAGTGTATATTATACCAGCTGAACCTCGCGGTGTTACCTGCAGTTATTAGTTTACATATTGTTATTTTTGTTTTTTTTTCTTTCATTAAAAATAGCCTATATTAATCAGTGATAATGTAGCATTCAAATGGTGAAAAAATTTTTAAAATCCGTCTAGTACTTTTTGAGCCAATTCGTTACAAACATACTTACATACAAACCTTTCCTCTTTATAATATAAGAGTAGATTACCTAAGATAGCAATATTATCGTATAAGTCGAAGTGCTTATCACAGCAAGAAGAATAACAAATCTCAAAAAAGTGTGTGGCAGCTCCGACACACGACTGATCCAACGACCTTCGAACCGTCTTAGAATTGAGGGGTAAAAAAACAAAAACACACTTCAGTCGCAAAACATCTAAATCAAGTTATTTAGGTACACTTTTCTACTGTGTCGTATGAAGTAGTACTTTATGTAATAATAGCTGACCCACGCAACCTCGTTTGAGTTTTCTATTGCCCGTAGCGTGAAAATTTCTTCAATAAATGGACTATCCAACACTGAAATATTTTTTCAAATCAGAGTTGCGGTTCCTGAGATTAGCGCGTTCAAACAAACAAACTCTTCAGCTTTATAATATTAGTATAGATTACAATAAGGTTATATTCATTAGGCAGTATAATTTAAGGTGGCGCCACCTACTAAGACAAATTATGTTTTCAAACCATCCACGAACACATTGAAATAAACACACAAAATTTCTTCCAAGACGGTGTAGCCAGTTAGAAGGTGACAAACACACGTATAGAAAAAATAAATATATCAAAACGATGTTATAAATAAATATAGAAGGTTATCACAAACAGTAGCAATTATTTTACAAAGTTTTATCATTCATTCATTTTAAATGATGTTTGTTATGTCTTAAAGTCGTTTTCTTTTTAACAGACAACAACCGCATTAGAAATATAGATCCTCAGTTTCCGGTATCTTTACAAACATACATGAAATTGATACAAAGAACACCCTGACTTAGAGCAACAGTTTGTGGATCATACAAAGTGTTGTCCCATATTTAATTTGAAGCCAGAACACTTGGCGCCGTTGAATTGACTAAATATAGCAAAGTAATATCTATATTCAAGACGGATTGTACAACTGAACCAAGTATATTTGGCCCAATCTCAATCTTACCGGTTATTGGTAAAAATTTTGAAAAAGTTCTTTACAACAATTAGAAAATCATTTTTTTTTTTTTAATATTTCTTTATCTTGCAATCTGCCCATTTGTTTGGCATTAAGCTAGAGGTCATGTAAAAGAAAGTGAGAAAATCATTTTGATGCACATAATTTATTTCATGAACAATAGGGCATCACAAAAGGCCGTCCAATAATTGATGTTGGTATTTTGAAACATATATTTCATGCATGGGAGAACTCGCAATATGCGATAGGTGTATTTTCCGATCTCTCAAAACCTTTTGACTGTGTAGAACATAATACGTTTTTTTCTTAAATTTAGGCATTATCGCGTTAATTGTATTGCTTTGGAATTAATTGTTTCCCACTTAAAAGATAAAATTCATCATGCCGATGGTACGAGGTCTTCAGGATCTCTAATTACTATGGGCGTTCCGCAGGGCTCTATACTGGGTCCTTTACTTTTTCTCATATATACAGAATGTAAAAAGACCACTACCGGAAACTTGGGGGTTGCAATGAGATCATGATACTGAATAGGTTTAGCGAAAAATAAAAACAAAAAAATAATAAATATTTTTAATAAATATTTTGGACATATAACACACAACGCCATCTAGTCCCAAGCTAAGCAGAGCTTGTGATATGGGTACTAAACAACTGATATGAATACATTTATACTTTTTTTTTGTAAATACATACATATTACACATAGAAAACACCCAAACTCCGTAACAAATATTTTTAGATTACATAAACACTTGGTCCGACCCAGGATTTGAACCCGAGACCTCAAGCACAGCAGTCGCATTCACTACCACTGCGTCACAGAGGCAGTCGAATATGTGATCGCAATGCCGCTAATTTGCTTGGAGGAGTAACAAAGTAGGTGATAGCACTCAGCCTTGCGGGACACCGGCATTCACAGATAAAGAGTCAGAGCACTTACCGTCGGCTACGACCTTTACGCTTCAATCTATCATCTATCATTCAATCAACCGACTGCACGGTTGACCTAGTGGTTTAAAAATTCACTACTGCGCCAAGTGCCGTGGGTTCAAACGGTGACGAAAAAAGAAAGGAAGATAACGAAAGAAATGTGGGACATCACTTTGTGTGATCCACAAAATGTTGTCCTGAGTCTGGGTGTTATTTGTGCCCGTTACATGTATGTTTGTAAAGTCCCCCGCGACACAGGATGTATATTCTTAATGCGGGAGTTGTCTTTAAAAAACAACCTTTTAAAAATCAAATCAAGTTACCCATTCGCTCATTTTCTAGGCAAGCCCATACGAAGGGAGCTTAGAAGGTATATAGTACCAAAGTATAATACAGTGTTGTCTGCCTATATATTATTTTGATACTATGTGGCCCTTGCCTGCGGAAAGGTTGCCGACCACTACTATCGACAAATGACGCCACGATGAAATAACCGTACTCGTCAGACAATTATTTGTAATCGATGAGAAACCCTGTTCTTTATGGCTCCTACGCACTATACCTACTGAATTCTCAAAATGTATTGCTCAATGTTAAATCAAATATTATTGTCTTATAATTAATGACTAACATGAATATAAACCAACGCAGTTACTCCACTTAGAACTGTATTGCAGTGTACACGTATCATTATGAAGTTTATTGTGATACTGTTGGCTATGCTCGCCACACTTTCCACATTTTCTTTTGTTAACTGCACTTCTGTGCTGGTAGGAGGATGCCCACCTGGTTACAGAAGAATTGGAGCCTGGTGTATTCAGGTAAAATAATTCATTAAGTTTTATATAGTTTTATACATAAAAAAGGCTAAAAGGCTTTACTAAAAGATAGAATTCATTAATTCACTTACTCCGTCCTAAAAGGCCGTCAACGCACTTGTAACGCCTCTGGTGTTGCGGGTGTCCATGGGCGACGATAATCGTACCATCAGGCGATACGTCTGCTCGTTTGCCCCCTATATAATAAAAAAAACTTATATGAGCCTGCCAAAGTGACTCCACTTTGCATGATTTAAAGCATGAACAAAATACAAGAGTATAGTTTAGTTTTGTTCTGTTGTTTTGTGTATTTACTGTTACACAAGGAGATATATATATATATATATTCTTTTTTCTTTTGACGCTTGTATATAAATATTGTTATGAATTCATTTTTTTATCATTATTATTTTCTATATATACATCCTTGCAAATGCAATATATATAAAGACCTACATTAAAAAAATATAAAATAAAATATTTATTTAATATATATATATAATATGTATATGTATATATATATATATATATATTATATACCAGTTTTAGATTGAGAGTGACTTAAGAAGTATTTTAGTCTTTAAAGTGTTAATTTCGATATAAATATATTACGTCTAATTTAAGATAATTAGACGTTCAATTTATTGTTTGTACTATTTACTTTGGAAATGGAAAATTTCAACAAAAACTATATTCGAAACCAAATAAAAAGTTTTGTTAAATAACCTGGAGAAGATTTGCGATAATTGCAAAAACGAAAACAAAATTTTACTAAAAAGCACCGTTAGTGACAACCCAGAAACATATTTACTTGTGTATAAGGATTGGTTAAAACTAAAGATAACAATAACGAAACAATTATGAGAACAAACAACTACTCATTGACGACACTAGTTATATTAATATAGAATTAAGGATATGAATAAATCAACCATTTTCCTCATCATTAACAGTAAATAATTGTCATAATCATTTTCCGGGATTATCCGTGGAACTAAAAATATACATGTGTGTAGTAAAACTGTTCATGTTAAAACCACTTTAAACCATTCGATATTAATTATGAAGATTTCTTTACCAAATTTATTTATTTAATAATTTAATTTAAATTTTTAATAAATATTTAATTTATTAATTTAATGATTAGGTTTGTCATTTTAACAAATCAATCAGTAAATTAGATCATTAGAATTCTTTGTCATTTGTTTAATATTGAATATTTAAGTAAGTTTAAAAGCTAAGTAAGGTCCTGATTTATTAACTTTGTGTACAAAATGTACAAAGGCATTCATTCTCTACCAGCCTACCGGTGGGTGCGGAAATAAATAAGGTGGCTAGTGCACCACCTTTACTAACTTTCGTTAGTACTGCTACAGTAATCCAGAAAAAACTAAATATTAAGAAATAAATTGCAAGAAAGCAATTAATATAGTATATCCGAAATTTACAAGAATACATACATATATAGGTGCACAGTATTAAATAACTACCTATCTACGCTCAAGGTGTTTCAAAAGTCATTTTGTAAATTGCAAGCAATAAATATGGCACACTAACTTATAACATTTATTTTTTGTTTCCAGGAGGAGGACTATGAAGATTATTTTGATTAAATGTCAAATGAATATTTATTTTGTAAAAGCCGTTCTAACCAGATGCTAAGTGTGTGTGTGTGTAGTTACTCTTAGAACATAAAGTAGTTTTACTATTTATCATTTTTCATTTTGACCTCCTTGACGTCACTAGACCCCAAAACCTAGGCTCAACTATAACAGACTAAATACACTCGGCATCTTCAGAAAATATATATTAACCAAGGAAGAATTACTCACATTTAAGCCTTTTGCCTCAAATTTAAGCATTTGTTCATCACCTGCAACATAACTTTTGCAACCAACCAAGCTCTTTTATGAAGATATTCTTTGGAATATTCCAAAGAACATCGTCTTGGCTGAGAGTGAAGCGCATGTGAAACGCAAGTTTGAGTAGAATATTTACATATATATTCTGCACAAAACTCGTACTCAACAGTAACTGTTTACGAGCTATGGCTTGGTTGATTGACGATGATGACATCTATAGATGTCCATTTTCAACTCAGTATAGATTTGTAAACCAAAGCAGAATTGATCGGCTTTCGTACAGTAGACGACATTACTATGAATGTGGGGTGCGTTGTCTCTCTTTCAGGTATTAGTAAAGCATCATATGCCGTCCTAGACGCGTTTCCATTAGTTCAGCTAATAAGCGCCTTCATTGCCTTATGCACAATCTAATCGCTTTGGAATACACTCTTTGCTCACGGAACATGTTGCTGGAATCTTTCACGTGGTAGCTCGGGACAATTTCGCCACACTAACCGATTTTAGTTATACCCAAAAAAAAATCTTAAATAGCTCAAGAATATAGTCAAAGTCAAAGTCAAAGTCAAAGTCAAAGTCAAAGTCAAATCATTTATTTCCATAGGCCCCAAAAGGCACTTGAACACGTCAAAAATACAAACATCAAACATTATTAATACAAATATAAAATAAAACTCAAGTACTAGTATATATGAAAGACAGTCTTTCATATTTCTTAAGCTTTCAAGAGAAGTCAGAAGCGATCACAAATGCTTGTTAAGTCTTAAAGATAGTATATATATATATATATATATATTTAAATATTAACCTTGTTGTTTAATGGGTGAAAAACAAGTGACAGTTATCTACTGTTATCAATAACAGTCTATACTTATTAATTTAAAAGTATTGTATATATTTTAATAGAAACTACATACATTAAAAATGAACAGCACACGAGAGTGGTATGGAGGAAATGTCATCATTGAGGATTGTAGGGTCTTTAATGATAATAAAATACCATCATCATCAGCCTTTCACCAGTCCACTGCTAGACATAGATCTCTACCATTACACGACACTTTCATGAGTAAACTGCTGATGAAATGTAGCAAGGATACTTTGATTATTGAAGAAGGATATAGGCTACTCTTTACCGCTATAACTGACATACTCGCAAGCGGAGCCGCGCTCAGAAGCTAGTAAGTACTATATAAAATTTAAAGTTGCATCACTTCAAGGACATTAAAAACACACCATGGATTATTTATTTTTATTTTCACAAAGATTTAGAACATTGCATGTTATTTTTATTGATTGCTGGTTGAAAATATGTTTACAAAAAAACTATTTGAACAAGTCCATAATGTCACTGTAAACAAGTACCTGAAACAAAAACTTCAAATTAACGATGTATTAAAACATTAACTAACTACTAATACGAACATTTACAAGGATACTCCACATTTTAATAACTTATTTAGTTAAAATGCAATTAAAGATGTTGTTTGCAATGCACAATCAACGCAACGGCAATAAATAATTGTTTTTCCTACTTACGTACCAATTGTTTTATCAAGCAATATCTTCTAAGAATAGGGTAAAAGTGGGATAGATGCCCCACTTTTTGTAAGCTGACTATAACTTTTTTTTTTAAAGCATTATTCGAGTGAGTTAACTATTTGTAACAACTATAGTCCTTATACTTACTATCTACTCATATCATTATTCAATGCATACCGTAGATTTGTAGATATTCGGCTCTTAAAAAAACTTATTGTTTGAGGATAGACGCCTACTGTATGGGGTAGTTGCCCCTGGCAAAATTTCGACATGAGTATAGACGCCCTACAATGGGATAGATGCCTCCGTAATAAAAAAAAAAATCGTAGAAAATTAAATAAAATGTTTATTTGCTGTCTTAGTTGCAATAATATATTATAAGGTTTTCTTATCCAAATATACCGTAAAACTGAAGTAAATGGCACTTTTATAGGAACAAATGGCTCAGTCTTTCAATCATTCTTTGGGTAAACTTAGCAACTTAACAACGTCTATTAAAAATTATTTAAAACTTTACAGAACTAAATTTAGGAATAATAAAACTTAAAACAAATCCGTCCCTTAAGACTTCTTTGGGAAAAAACAAAGCTTCCTTCTTAAAAAAAAATAACAGTAATCAAAATTTTCAAATAATCAACAAATATAGAGATACTGTTTACTTTGGCCAGGTTACTTATTCTTTGAATTCACTTTGGCTAGGTTAGCTTTTAGAGCTGCAAGCTTCTTCTTGTGTCCACATCTATTACAGTAATCGCCATATAGAGTGCAATCTTCGTGTAACCAGAGTTTACACATCAAACACTGAATCCAGTCCGCCGTGGACTTGGTACTTGCATAGTCATCGAAACATTCTCTGCATTGAGTATTTTCTTTATCAGATTCAGTCTGGTCAGAATCTGATTCATCGAGCTCTTGTTCACTTTCAGAGCTAAACCTCGGTCTTTTCTTTTTAGGAACTGATTTTTGGTTGCTTTTTCGAGGTTTGTCTGTTGTTTGCTTCTTAGCTTTACGTTTCAACTTAGCTTTCTTAGAGTTAATATGTTCTTCTGAATTTAAAACGGCAGCACCTTGCTTGCCTCTTTTGTATAATGGAACAGGAATTTTCGGGATAGGTGAACATTCGTTAAGATATTTACTTGGAGTTATGACTTCTACAGTTTCAACATTATGATTCTGAGAAAGTATGGACGGACTGACATTTCCTTCTAAGGGAATAATAATTGCGTCCGCTGCAAGATCTTCATATAGTAAGAACCTGAAATCAGGCTCCCGCTCCCTATTGATAGTTGACGACGATGGACCAGGCTGGGGCTCAACATAATATGAATTCACATCAGCATTAGCGTCGAGTTCTCTTGCTACTGGTTGGTCTTGAGCAAGGTTTCCTTCATCTCACATTTTGAAAGCTGTTATCAGAGATAGCAAAGTAGCTGTCGGGAATAGCAGAAGGATTGTACGGGAAAATACCACATGCACGAAACCCATTCACAGCATTAGAAGAGGTAGCAGCGCGAGCCCATGCGTTACCTATTAATTTTCCAGCAATGTATCGATTTATTTTTCGATCTTTGTGACTCAACATCCAGTTTTTAGTTTCTGAAGCGAAGTAAGTTTTAAAAGGTTTAAAAAAACTCCGGTCAAGCGGTTGTAAAGCCTGTGTAGTGTGGCTTGGCAAACAGAACAATATGATGTCATTTTCTTGTGCTAATTCTAGTAAATCAATAGCAGTAGTGTGAGATGAATGCCCGTCAAGTATAAGCAAAACCTTACCCTGTGGTTTTATTGGCACGAACTGTTCTTTCAGCCACTTTTGAAAGAGTTCTGAGTTGACGTAGGCAGATTTTTTGTTCATGTACACGTTGGCTCCGGGCGGAAGACCCTCTTGGAACTCTGGTCTTTTATTGACCCCCTTGATAATGACCACCGGAGGAACATAGTTGCCAACAGCGTTACAGCAAGCTATAATTGACATTGTCTCACCTTTTTCGCTAGAAGTGATGGAATTTACTACTTTGGCACCTTTAGTAGCAATAACTTTACCAGGATTATTGTTCATTTGAACTCCAGTTTCGTCGATATTATAAATTCGATCAGGTTTATCGATCAAATCATTTTCAGTTAGTATTTTCAGCAACAATTCAAACATTTTGTTTACTTCATCTCGATTTAATCCTTGAGCCCTTGCAATAGACAAACCTTCTGCCTGGCGAATACTGAGTTCTGGGTGTCGTTCAAGAAATGATTTGAGCCAGTGCTGACCAGCCATACGTGTCTCTTTGTTGAAAGGATTTTCCAAACCCAGTTTCTCGGCAAATTCAAAAGCGAGTCTTCTTACATCCTGTCGTGTTGTGGGAAATCCTGCCTTTTCTAATTTTTGTATGTGCGCTACGAGACGTTTCTCGTTGTCAAAGTCCAGTGTGGGATGTTTTCCTGAAAAAGAAGAAATTAATAGGTACAGAAAAAAAACTGACGATTCAAAAAGGACAAGTATGAAAAAACAAACTAAGAAGACAGTGCCTAAATTGAATTTGATTAGGGCAATTAATTCCTCTATTACTTACCCAAAGTAAGTTTTTCACAGTTTTTTTTAGCATATCGCCTCCTCAAAGTTCGAGATGGAATACCATAACGACGAGATATTTCATTTATACCGACTTGGCCTTTATCCATTTCCCCGAAAGCTTTGCAAAGGGCTTCTTCAGACCAAGCAGCACGAACGGGTGCCCCTATTTTCCTTTTATATTGTCGCGGCATTTTGTCTAAAATAAAAAATGAAATTAGGTGATACGCTGCATTATTTTTTACAAGTACAGTGAAGTACGACATGAAAAGGTATAAACAGCTCATAAATAAACTGGAGAGTCAATTTTCCTACTAAGTTGCATGTTAACTAGATAGGTACGTTATTTAAAAAAATCTTACCTATAGCCTAAGTACCTGTAAATAAGTCATAGAGGATATATGCCTCTAAGGGCGTCTATACTCAGTCAATAGTGGGGCCTCTATCCTTTTTAGTAGGGATAGACGCCCCAGCAAATAAATAAAAATACTTAAATAATTTCGTAATTTTATAAACACACCATAAATATAAATGATACATACTATTCAAATAACAATACACACTTAAAACTTACCTTCGAAAACGAAAGTTCTGAACACGTCAAAATGTCACTGTCACAAGAATCATGCAAGCGCGATAAAATTTTGCAACGTTTTTTTAACTCAAGCGGCGACACGTGCAGTCCTGCCGAAACGCGTGCGCGGACTGAGCTGTGGGGGCGAGATCTGTCCGAGAAACTTGGTACTAGAGCGTGAATTTGGTTTTAAATTCTCTTTTTTTAAGGTGCGGCGTCTATCCTCCAAGGGCGTCTATCCCACTTTTACCCTACATGATTATTCATTAACCGTAGCTTAAAATTTACGTGTATGCAAAACCCTCGGACCTTGAGGACATTCGTCATACATCATCACAGTCGACAAAAATATTTGTACCAAGGCAAAGGGACACCACAAAATATAAAAAGAAAGTATTTCATTTTTAACACTCTGTAGGTAATTATTTTGCTCGAAAACAGTTGCAAAGATAAGTAGCTGAATAATACTATATTGGGAGTGGTGGATTTGTAATAGGAATATCTCAGATGACGTCGTTTTGGATTTTGCGGTTAAATGACGTGACCAGGAATTTTAGTTTAGTACAGAGCTACGAATCAGTTTGTGGCTTCGTTTATTTTTAAGTAGGTTTCGGTCAAATAATTCAGGTTTCAGGTTTTCACTAATACTTTTCCTAGTCTTTTAATTCTTAATTTTTTAGAGGACTTTAGAGCGTCCTTTTTTCCCTTAGAATTAGAGAACTGCTCCTTTGGAAAGAGACTTACTCGGTAATATGCAACAAAAAAAATTGCTTAACACCGAAAGGTGACCATGCGTCCAATATCGCCTCTACTAAATTAAGGCAGACAATTATTTTAGCCTTAAATTTTTAATAATGTTAAAATAAGCTATTTAAAATAAATTATTGTTTTCTATCAAATATTTTATAAACAATGATTTTTTTATCAATAAAGCAAACTCCAAAAAATATTGCAGTTAGAGTTCTACACTTACATTAAAATGATGAAATACCTTGTTTAAAAAATTAAATTATCTGACTCTCGTAAAGTGTTTAATGCAGAATCATGAT
Source organism: Spilarctia lutea (assembly GCA_916048165.1). Classification (NCBI taxonomy): domain Eukaryota; kingdom Metazoa; phylum Arthropoda; class Insecta; order Lepidoptera; family Erebidae; genus Spilarctia; species Spilarctia lutea. The sequence continues at coordinate 4,537,958 of OU696480.1, forward strand.
TGCAAATCATCAAGACGCGCTGTTTTAATGCAGAATAAATCAAAATTATAGTAGAATAATCCTTTTTAGACAGAAACTAAGATACATTTAAGTTAAAAATATTAATTTATTTATTTATTTATTTAAACTTATTGCACATGTTGTACAAAGGCGGACTTAATGCCTTGAGGCATTCTCTCCCAGTCAACCTTCAGGTGATGTAGAAATAAGAACTGGTAGGTGCAAAGAAAATAAATTTAGTAAAAAGATACAAACCTACATTAAATATAACTGATATACATAAATTTACCGCTACATATACTACACAAATAAACATACAATACAAATATTACATACATACATATAATACGATACATAGGTACCTATATGATACACAGTCAGGTGCTAAGGATGTGTTTGTGCTGCCAATTCGTTCCAGAGAAGCTCACGTACTTTCGCCTTAAACGTAATACGGTTTGTAGACATCCGACTTCGGTGGGGAGCGCATTCCAGAGAAGAACAGACTGCACATAGAAGGAAGAATGGATAAAGTCAGAGGTGTGAGGGGGGCACTGAAGGAGCATATTGTTTGTGGAACGTAGATTTCGGTCGTGGTTGGAGCATAAAAAACGAAGGTGAGGTGCAGGGTACTCAGGTAACGATGGAGAGATGAGGAAAGAAAAAAGAGAAGTCAGCGCTCGCAAATTGCGGCGCTGGCGAATTGGGAGCCATTGCAATTGGGAACGTAAAGCAGACACGTGGTCATACTTGCGAAGATTAAAAACGAATCGAATGCAGTTATTGAGAAGTCAGTCTAGTTTATTGAGAAGGTCTGCATTCAGGTCGAAATAACACACATCACCATAGTCGATCAAGGGGACAATTAAGGACTGCATAAGCGTAGCCTTAGTTTTAGCGGGAAGGAAGTTTTTTAAGCGATATAAAGGGCGGAGACATGTGGTTACTTTCTGGCTAACGTGTACACACGTTACAAACTTGTGACCGCCAATCAAGGGTCGATTCGATATGCAACCCCTTCACGACTTTACTCAAAGGTATGGATACATTATTATAGGTAACTGGTGGGATGACCGATAAATCCAATTTGCGTAACATTTGTTTACTTCCCACGACTTCGTAATTATTTCTCAATTTTCAAAACAGTATTATTACTATAAAAACATTTTTAAACCTAACTTCTTGTTTTCCACTATCTTTATCTCAGTGGAGTAAAAAAACCCCACAATAAACACTTAGTAGAATAAATTTGCCGACCCAGCGATAACCGGACTACTGATAAGCATATATTTGTTTTTAAAAACAAAATTATATATCAGGCCACTCAGAAAGTATTGCAAAAATAAGTTTTTTGTATGAGAGACTGGCCAGTTATAAACTATTATAAAAATAATGATTATTTATAAGTAAAAATAGGTATGTTGTAATTTCAAAATTTCCCACCACATTTTTGCGAGCTAATTAAATTATCGTGTTTCATTGAAAAATGGATTTGAGCCGGGAACATTTTTGCGCTATGATTTTTTACGCTATCAAGAGTCTTCTGGAACAGGACGAGTCAAACCATAGACTTCAAATTGTATTCATGGATGTAGGCCCTTCTAAGGCAACTGTGTATTGTTGGTATAACGAATTCAAACGTGGTCACCTAATTTTGGGGGATGAAGAAAAAGCCGTCAAAACGGCTGTTACGGAAGAAAACGTGCTAGCAGTAAAAAAACAATATCCAAGACAACAGGCAATTACGTATTAGTAGATACAACACATCCTGGAGATTGGATCGGGAAGCCTTCACGAGATTCTATACGTGCATTTTCGCGTGAGGAGGATAGTTTTACACTGGGTGCCGCACAACTTCACCGATGTTCAGAAGCAAGCCCGGGTGGAACAGTGCCGTCATATGATAATCAAATTTGAAGTAAGCTTGTCTTGGCGTGTTTACGACATCATTACAGGTGATGAGTCCTGGATTTATCGGACGGTTTGGGTGTTTCAAAACGAATCAACGCCTATCAATGTAAAGTGATCTAGAATTGGTGGGCAGTTCTTGATCACGAGCTTTTTCAATTTGACTGGCTACTTGGGGTCAATCCCTATACGGAACCAAAGAAGTATTAACGCCGAATGGTATACTACCAAATGCTTGCCAGAAGTTTCTCTGCTGTGAGCAATAAGCGACCAACAAAGTGAAACTTCTGGGTCACCCTCCTTACAGCCCTGACCTAGCACCATGTGACTTCTTTTTATTCTCGAAAATTAAAAATCAGCTCAAAAGGATACAATTTTCGTCGCCGGAAGATGCGCTATCAGCGTTCGAGCAGGCTTTAGATGAGGTGTCTGCAGCGGATTAGAAAAAGTGTTTCAAAAACAGTTTCAGAAGTATGCACGCACGCAACTTTGTATAGAGGCTAGTGGAGATTATTTTGAAAAAAAAAGGAAAAACTTTCTGAGCGTCCCACGTATAATACAATAAATGACATCACAAATCAAATAATCGTGTTCATCACACAATTATTTGTCTTTGGTGGGAAACCATACCACTATGGATACTGTGCACTACACCAGGTGTGGCCAACTTTTATGCACATAAAATCTACTTTTTATTTTAAAATTTTGTCGCGATCGACCTATTTCTTAAGTAAGAAGGGGGACGTTTATGCAATGTGCTTTTATACCGACGTGGACACTCTTGCGAGTTCTATGATTTATGGGTAAATAAGCAACATACATGAATATTTATTTAATGGATTAAAAAACTTATGTCCAGGGGAGTACTTAATTAATTAATAATATTTATTCATTCAAACTGTTTAAATTTAAATTAATGGGGAACCTGAGTCTGCATTTCTTTTACTAATGCATCATAATTTGAAGTATATCCTGACAAAGACAATAACAATGAACAAATAACAAGAATCGGTCAGTACAGAACGGTGTTTAGTTTTAGTCAATTTTAAATATGAAAATGTCGATTCACACAGGTACATACTCGTATATCCAATGCAAGAATTCGCTACATTTGGTAATATTACTCGTATGACACTTTTTTCGGTTAACGTATTTTCTTAAAATTTTCTGTCTTGTAAGATTAAATCAGATTGTAAAATTATAATTTCATTTTCGTCCATCGTTCGTTTTGCTCCATATCAAATAAGTCTGCATTTTTTTGGCCAATTCTCTTAAATCTTTTTTGAAAGGAAAAGATGTAAATTCCACAATTACTTGAATTTTTTCAAAATCTTGGAATCGCACCTCAAAATCTTCAATTACGTTTTAAATTTCTGCCACGTATTTTCCAATCTCATAATTAATGTTTTTATGTTTTTTAAGTTATCCGCCATATTTGGAAAATGGTTCATATGATTTTGTTGTAAATCTTCTGTCAACAAAATAAATTGTGTTTTATATGTATCCATGCTGCTGATCATGTTTATTACTGTTTTATTTTTACCTTGTAATTCTAAATTTAAATGACTTAATATGGAAGTAAAATCTGTAAGGAATACTAAGTCACTAAGCCAGGTTTTGTGACTTAGCATTCCTTCCTTCATATTTTTCCCTTGTTCATTAAGAAATTCTATTATTTCAGGCAATAAATCACGAAATTGTTGCAGAAATTTACCTCTACTTAGCCATTTTACATCAACATGCAATAATAGTTCAGGTTGACCTTCGTCGAGTTGTAGTTGAAAAAGACACTGTTTGAGAGAACTTCCTCAAATTGAATTAACAATTTTAAACGCGATGTCCATTACTTCTTTTGTATTTAGTTTCTCGCTGGCTAATACTTGCTGGTGAATTATGCAGTGGTAACTCAAAAAAGCTGGGAATCCATCGTCATTTTGTCATAGGGCTATAAATTCATTTATGTGGCCTATCATTGCAGCTGCGCCATCCGTTGTAATTGAAACTAATTTAAAAAGAGGTACTTTCTTATCATTAAGCAGACTTTTAAACCCGTTGAAAATATCTACACCTCTAGTCCTTCCTTTCAAAGAAATCATACACTACATGACTGCCTCGGTGGCGTAGTGGTAGCGTATGCGACTGCTAAACTTGAGGTCTCGGGTTCGATCTGCAAATATTTGTTTCGGAGTTTAGGTGTTTTCTATGTATAATATGTATTTATTTACAAAAAAAAAGTATATGAGTACTTTTATCAGTTGTCTCGTACCCATAACACAAGCTCTGCTTAGCTTGGGACTAGATGGCGTTGTGTGTTAGATGTCCGGAATATTTATTATTTATTATTTATACCCAACCATTCTTCTTTAGATGTAAGATCTCCAAAAACCATACGAATGAAAATAAGTTACTGTGCAGTCTCACTTATATCTGTCGATTCATCACATTGAAGAGAAAAACAAGAGCATCTGTGAATATCCTTGTGTAACTGTTTCTTTAAATTTCCACTCATCTTTTCGATTCGTCGCATCACTGTGTTTCGTGACAGTTGTAGATCTTGAATTACAGCAGTAATTTCACTCTTGTTCTTAAAATCATTAAAAAGGGAACACTACATTTCCAAACAAAAAATCTTTACAAATTTACTATCAGAAAATGGTTTACATTTTTCAGCTAATAGATAGCTTACTTTGAAGGATTCAGTAGTTACTGTTTGTGACTTCAATATTGGCTTTTTGAAAATATTTTGTTGATTTGTTAATTGAGTTTTAAGATCCTAAACTTTATGTTTTCTAAATTCGGAATTTGACGAACAATCTGTTTGATACTTGTTATGTAAAGCTAAGAAATGTATTTTCCAAATTACCCTTTTTAGCAATGGCTATCGAGCTAAGACATATTAAGCAGCAACATTTATCATTCACCATCGTAAAAAAGTAGTCAATTTCCCATTGTTCGTCGAAATTATACGTTTTCGATTTTTTTGGTTTACTGCCCATATTCATAAATAGGTATACTAAAATGCAAAAGAAATATGACTTTAACAAGAAATATTGAAGTATATTATCGTGGTTTACTGAGAACACTTACAAATCAAGTAAATATGATAGATAAGAAAAGGTATAATTTAATTTAAAATAGAGAAAGGGCTCTTACATTTTCACAGTTCACAGTTCATTTCTACAATTCAACACTAGTTCACGCGTTGCATTTGCACGGCAAGTGAATAAATTTTATTTTTGTATCGGTCACACTTGTGAGAAGCGCAGGTTAAGAACAATATGCGCACGGGACATGCAACGGCGGCGAACGTCTCCCTTCTCGAAGCATGAGCTGCGTACATGTTCATTCCTGCATCAAGTACTAGAAACATTTGGCATTGAATTCGTCCCCTCATGGAACTTGTCGAGTGGTCGACAAAAAATGGTCGCGCGATCGACCGGTCGATCGCGATCGGCTAGTTGGCCACTCCTGCTCTATACGACTATATACGTATTCCTTGATATATTTAGATACATTATATACATATATTGTGATTGATTAGATTTTTTTAAATACATGCTTATTAGTCACAAAAAACACTCAAATTTCAAAACGAATCTAAGCACAGCACAATAAGTCACATACGTTACCTCTGAGCCAATAAGGCAGTCAATTATTGTAACATTCAATTGTAATTTATTAATAGAAATAAGACAAAAAAACTTGAGAGGTGTCAAGGGACACCCGGATGGAACGAAGTTCGAAATAGAAAGACGAAACGAAAATATCTGTGTGTGTCGTCGTCGTGTCGTGACAACAAATTGTGTCGTGACAACAAATTGTGTCGTGTCAACAAATTGTGTCGTGACAATTTTTCCGTCTAGCCCTCTTACACAACGCGCCATAAGGAACTTCGTTCCCATATACTAAAACCATAAACATGTACCTAATTCGAACATTTATTTTCTCAGTAAATCTAATACATTTCTTAATGCTATTGTAGTGGTTATGGCCGTGTAACCAAAGCCACTAACGTATGTTGTGTTCGTAGGAGTATATTGAATAAGACAGCAGGATGATGATAGAATTGTTGTATTCAAAAGATGACCAACTATATACAAAAACAATACTTGTATTTATACAAATTTAAGGAGAGAGTGAGTCAGGTAGCAAGCGTATGACCTCTCTCTGTCACTTTTAAATGGTGTAGTTTGATGTACGATGTTACATAATATGTCAAACAGAGAGTGAGTCAGATAGCACGTAAAAATGTAGGCGATTTGACATCTGACTGTCTCTGTCATTTTTGAATGGTGTAGCGGGACGACGCAAAGGTAAATATATAATAATATAATAATATTTATTTTGTATGGGAAAAATTAAATTGAATCCATGACTGCTACACTACTCCCCCGCTGAAGCCGGAGCTAGCTTCGGTTGATAGTAGTCTGGAAATCTGACTGTTCTCCCGCTTCTTGTTTTCTTGGTTGCTAGCTGGTCTTCAGTCCTTGAGGGGTGCGGTGCTGAATTTGATGTGTCTCTGGTGATGTAGGCTGGTTTTAAACGATCGACCGATATACGTTGAGGTCTGTCTTGTATTTCTACTTCGAATGTCTTCTGATCGCGTTGCAGTACTTTGTACGGACCAAGGTATGGTGGTTGGAGTGGTCTACGTACAGGACCCTGGCGGATGAATACATGAGTGGCAGTTTTAAGGTCACTAGGCATGTAGAAGGTACGGCTAGAGGTGCCGTGCCAGGATGTTGGTTGTGGGGTTAATTTTCCGATATGAGCACGAAGTCTGTTGATGATGTTGGTCATGTCCATCTCGTCGTTAGGAGCAGAAGAAAAGAACTGTCCAGGTAGACGGAGTGGTTCACCGTAGACTAGTTCTGCAGTGGACGTTTGGATATCTGCTTTCCATGCACTGCGAATGCCGAGTAGGACCCAAGGTAGAGTCTCAACCCAGTTCGGAGACGCGTGGCATGTGATGGCGGATTTGAGCTGTCGGTGAAGTCTCTCTACGAGACCGTTGGCTGCTGTTGTTGTTGCTGCTGCTGATGCTGTTGTTGCTGCTGCTGCTGCTGTTGTTGTTGTTGTTGCTGCTGCTGTTGTTGTTGTTGTTGTTGTTGCTGCTGCTGCTGCTGCTGTTGTTGTTGCTGATGATGTATCTGTTGATGTTGTTGCTGCTGCTGTTGTTGTTGTTGCTGCTGGTATTGCTGAACCTGATGAGCTTGTTGCATTTGTTGATGTGTTTGTTGCATATGCTGCTGAGGATTTGGAGGATATCCTTGTGGTGTTTGTGCAGGGTACGACCCCTGAGGCTGGGCTCCAAAGCTCTGGGTCATCCGGGTTGAATGGGGGTGTTTTCACACCAACGCGGCAGGTTGCTTCTAAGATGATTTGGTCGTCTTGGCTGATGCTCTGCTTAGCAGCTGATACTCCCGTGCTGGTCATCTTCTTGGGATTACTTTTGCTGTATCCCGACGTCGCTGGGTCACCAGTGTAGTGGTTATGACTGTGTAACCAAAGCCACTAACGTATGTTGTGTTCGTAGGAGTATATTGAATAAGACAGCAGGATGATGATAGAATTGTTGTATTCAAAAGATGACCAACTATATACAAAAACAATACTTGTATTTATACAAATTTAAGGAGAGAGTGAGTCAGGTAGCAAGCGTATGACCTCTCTCTGTCACTTTTAAATGGTGTAGTTTGATGTACGATGTTACATAATATGTCAAACAGAGAGTGAGTCAGATAGCACGTAAAAATGTAGGCGATTTGACATCTGACTGTCTCTGTCATTTTTGAATGGTGTAGCGGGACGACGCAAAGGTAAATATATAATAATATAATAATAGTTATTTTGTATGGGAAAAATTAAATTGAATCCATGACTGCTACACTATCATTAATTTACATGATATGCAATTTTCACAAAATCCTTAATAATAAAATTGTGTAATCAGGTCAACGCATGTCTGGTATATATACGGTTATAGACCAGTACAAAAAGAGATGCAGAAATGTTTGTAACACCAATGATTTGGGGCGAACCTCGATATCATCATGACGATTACAACTTCTGAGTTATGAAAATAAACGGAATTGCCCTGGAAATCAAAATAAGTGGTCATCCTAACTCATTTATCCTAATGCTCCTTATTTTAACTTATCCTAATTAAAGTCACGAGAGGTTACAACAAAGCACATCGAAGGCGCTTGACTAAAGTGGCGAAAGTTTCCCGGATAAAGTACACAAACATTTTAAGGTGGTATTTTTATGGCCCACAGATTAGGCAACCCGTGAGAGATCCTAATTTTGTTAAATCAATGACTGAAGTTGAATTTAAAACTTGGAATTCATTTGTTTTAGCTAAGAGTAATATGCTAGGCAAAAATGAATCTTATAACCACGTTGAGTCTCGAGTCCACGCTATCGAACTTGCATGAGCTAGAATGCAATATAAGCATTAGAAATCAACTTCTTGCACTTGCATTTAGACCGATTTCCGCAAAAGGTGGATGATTTAAGTGAGGAGCTAGGTTTTACCAAGATCTTTGGACAATGGAAGAGCGTTATCAAGGGCTGTGGGACTCACGTATGATGGCAGACTACTTCTAGAGTCTGTAACAAAGTCTGCATAAAGCCGTTCATTCAAGGATATTCCATAAAATATCATTTGATAGTGGTAAATAGAAACTTAGTTCACATAATGCGTTAATTTTCTGTAATTTTAAAAAGTAATGATGTTAGCAGTCTCTCAATATTTCTTTTTAGCTAGAGCCATAGAATTACCCAATAACAAAAAAATACTAAAGGAAACAAAAGCTGTGACCAGTTGAACAGTGTAGTGGGAGAGCGACGCTTCGGCATGAATGGGCCGGCTCGAACGGAGTGATACCACGGCCTCACAGAAAACCGGTGTGAAATAGCGCTTGCGCTGTGTTTTATCGAGTGAGTGAGGATACCGGAGGCCCATACCCAAACCCCTTTTTTTTTTCTGTGCGGAGTTCCCCTCGGATACCACTTGTGGTTATGTCGGACTCGAACTGACTAAAAAACCGCACACCGTCTGGGGTACTAGAAGCCGGGGAATCCGGTGCACCCTCGGAAGGAAATCCCTGGAACTCCGACGTACCTCGGGCCACCCATTGTTTGTAGGTGGCCCCCTCCCGTGTAGGAACCCAAACATTCCTATACTGTACACTATAAAAGGGGCGCGGGCACTTTACAGAGCTCGCGCCGCCACCCCGGCCTGCTTCTGCTACGGTGACTGGTGGCCGCAACATGGCCGCAATCATATTACCGAGCGAGAGAATACCCACCCCGATGGCCGCCACGAGATCACGCCTTGGCTCGTCCCACGCCGGACAAGCTGCTAGCGTGTGGAGCGCCGTATCCACGGTCTGGCTATCGCAGTGGTGGCACTCAGGCGTTGGCTCTTTGCGGATTAGACATAGGTGATCTCCGAAACATCCTTTTCCGGTGATCACCTGCGTCAGCCGGTATGAGAGGCTCCCATGATGCCTCTAGAGCCAATCCTCCATAACGGGTCTTACCGCCGCAATGACGGCGTGTCCAGCGCTCGGTTGCCCAAGTCGTTCCTTCCATTCCTCCACAAGGACAATGGCGGAGTTAGGATTTCTGATCTTCGATTTCTCGAGTCTCAGGACTCCTACCCAACTCCCGCGCCTCCTTGCGCTACTGGTAAAGGGCCGCAAGGGCTCTCGCCTCCAGGTCCCATGGTGGAGTTCCGGCCAGGAGACTTGCCGCCTCAAAAGAGATCGTGCGGTACCTTTATGATCCTGATGGCCAGCACCCGTTGCGGTCGCCGCAATAGCGCTATAGTGCTGGCCTTCAGGGCCTCCGCCCACACTGGGGACCCATAAAGGGCCATGGACCGCACAACCCCCGCGTAGAGTCGCCTGCAGGAGTCATCGGGCCCCCTCATGTTTGGCAGCAACCGTGCCAATGCATGAGCTGCGCCAACCAGCTTGGGGACCAGACTTCGGAAGTGGTATTCGAAGTCCCATCGGCCGTCGAGTACGAGCCCCAAATACCTCATAGAGGGCTCGATGCCGATGCGATTCGTTCGACGACTTGGGCAACCCCGGCCGTGGCCCTCAGGGTTGCCTCACGGTGCGTCCCGCCAGTTGCCGTCACAAGCGTGTCATCCGCATAACACGTGACGTCGATACTATCTAAGAATGCACCGCGGAGCACCCAGTCGTAGCCAATGTTCCACAGGTGCGGACCTAAGACCGACCCCTGCGGGACACCGCACGACATTTCACGTCGACCGAGACCGGTCCTACTCGGGTAGATAACAGCTCTCTCCGACAGATATGCCCCAACTATACGGCGGAGGTAGGGAGGCACTCGGTGATACACTAGTGCCTCCCTGACGCAACTCCAGGGCAAAGTATTGAACGCGTTGGCGATGTCTAAGCACACCGCCAACACCACTTCACCCCGGGAATCTGCTGCCTCCGCCAGGGCCTTCACGCGCATGATCGCATCCACGGTGGAGCGCCCCTGACGGGAACCGTACTGGTTGTCCGCCAGATCCGGCCCTACTCTGTAGAGGTGCTTGACGAGGCGCCATGCAATCACTCTTTCAAAGAGTTTGCACACCTCGTCAAGCAACACTATGGGCCGGTAGGCGGATGGTGAGTCCGTCGGTTATGTGCCCCTCAAACTCAAACTCAAACTCAAATCATTTATTTCCATTGGCCCCAAAAGGCACTTGAACACGTCAAAAATACAAACATAAAAATATAAAACAAAACTCCTAATACTAAATGCACAGAGATGATTTGAATTACCGGAGCTTAGATTGATTTCAATTTAACTCAAAGGTTTAAATTGAAATCAATCCAAGTACCAGCTCCGATGGGTATTGCATTCATGAGAAGAGCTGGTGAGAAACTCATGTGCACCATTTTTTCAGATAATTCATACAAAGCTTGTTTGTTTTTGACAGCAGTATTTCTATGTGCAAGTTAAGGCAACCAAAACACAAAGGCTAGAAAGCGGTCTAATAAGATATTAAAGCTAGGAAAATAAATTTTTTGTCTAATAAAATAATAAAAATTAGTCCATAGCATATAAGGTTGCAATCACTTACACATCAAGGAGTGAAAGCAATGTGTGCATACATACTGGTCCCAGAGAAAAAGAAAAAAACGTTCAAAATGTAATAAAATAATAAATACAAATTATTTACGCTCCAACAATGTAAACACAGATCGCCTCAACTTAACAAAGTTCAAATGTCAGGTAATAAATGCAGAATAAGATGTCAAGAATTAATTACAATCCAATAAATTATTTCACTTTCACTCACATCCAAGGCACTGCATCAGTCAAGAAATCGTTTATCGTATAATAGCCCCCTTCCACAAGACGACTCTTAACGGCACTCTTGAACTTTTGTAGGGGTAAGTTCAAGATTTCGACAGGAATTTTGTTATTAAAACGCACACCAAGTCCTTCAAATGAATTGTGGACTTTGTTAAGGCGATAATATTGGCCTACTAATTTGTGCTTATTCCTTGTGTTTAGTGAATGATGATCACTTTTGCTACTATATTTATCTATGTTTTTCCGTACAAACATAATATTAGCAAATATATATTGAGATGCAACTGTTAAAATACCTATTTCCTTAAATCGTTCTTTCAGAGAATCTCGAACTTTAAGTTTGTAAATCGCACGAATTGCCCGTTTTTGAATTACAAAAATGGTTTGAATATCAGCTGCCTTGCCCCATAGTAAAATACCATATGACATGACACTGTGAAAATAACTAAAATAAACTATTCGCGCAGTTTCAATATTAGTTAACTGGCGAACTTTCCAAACAGCGAATGCCGCGGAGCTCAGTTTCCCTGCTAGATACGATATATGGGCGCCCCACTGAAGCTTATGATCCAAGGTTATTCCTAGAAACATAGTTGACTCTACGAGATCAATCATTTCATTATTTATTATAATGTTCGTGTTGAGTTTCTTAACATTAGGCAAAGTGAACTTTATACATTTAGTTTTATACGAGTTCAATAGTAGGTTGTTGCTTGTAAACCAATCTTGGACTAGTGTAAGTGATCTGTTAATATCATCAAAACTATTCTGATTACGATTTACTTTAAAAATAAGCGAAGTGTCATCTGCAAAAAGTACTACATCACAGAAATTTTGCACAAAGAAAGGTAAATCATTAATATACACTAGAAAGAGAAAAGGACCCAGAATTGAGCCCTGTGGCACGCCCATTGAGACAGGTAATCCGGAGGACCTACTTCTTACCTACTTCTAATGCTTTGGATAAGTCACAGAAAACGCCAATAGCATCTTGCGCGTTTTCCCAGGCATTAAATATATGTTTTATAAGTGTTGAACCAGCATCAATGGTTGAACGATCCTTTGTGAAACCATACTGCTCTTTATGAAATAAATTATTAATATTAAAATGAGTTTCTAATTGCTGAAGAATAATTAAATTAAATAAATTCCCGTATAAGACATCCGGATTATCCTCACTGAAATATATGTTGGTAACCTTATCTGCAATATTTTTATTAAAGCATTTCAGGCGGTTAGAAGTCATCGGCCTGCATGTGATTTTCGTTGCTTTAACTACTTCATCTGTGGGATAAATGACCATTTGCCCACAGTGGTCAGATCTCAAGTGACTAAATATTGCTTTATCAAGATATTCACAGTTGCTAAATACATTATCTAGACATGTTGCAGAATGTGATGTAATTCTGGTTGGTTCAAAGAATACATGCTCTAAATTAAATGATTTGAATAAGCTTATTAACCTAGTGCAGCCTACTGACTGCTGAAGTAGGTCCACATTAAAATCGCCACATACAACTAAATTCCTATTACCAGTACTCAAACGTCTTAAAACATCTTCCATAACTGTCTCAAATATAGTAATATCACTGTGTGGAGGTCTATACACACATACTATAATATAATGTTTTAACTCAATGCAAGACAGTTCAGCAGTGCGTTCAATAGATAACTTCACAATGTCTCTTCGTTCCTTACATTTTAGTGTCTTATTAACAATTATCATCGATCCACCATGTATGGCTTTCTTCCTATTAAATGCACTCATAACTAAATAATTGTCATTAATATACAATGACTCATGATTCCTTAACCAATGTTCAGTGATACACATAATCTGTATCTTATGTTCTATTAAAAACAAATCTAACTCAAGTTCTTTGCCGGATAAGCCCTGGAGATTTTGAAGAAATAACCTAATACTACTGGCCTGCCTATCCTTTGTCCTAAGTCCTAGTTTAAATTATTTGATGTATCAACACTACATCTAATCGCCTCATGACCTAGACTATGGTGTGATACCATATCAGTGCATGGGTTGATGTGTCCCAAATTTTTCTGCTCAATAGAAGCAGATCTGTTAGTAGCCAAGTTCTTGGCTGTGATATTAATAAAATAGGATAGCGATAATGCTATCTGTCTCTTAAAACTATTAGAAAGGTAATAGCTACCTTTTGTCAAATATAATTGCCTGCTAACAAAACTGTTAGTGTCTATTACATGCACACAATCATGATATGTACTAATAGTGTGTAGTACATTGTTTAGATTATATCTAAGATTATTTTCCTCATCTGACAAGCTCCTAGAGTAGGGGAATGTAAACAAAATTATACTACTTAAGTTTAAGGATAATAAATAATCAAAGTAATGAATTAAAACTTTTTTGCTAACAACACCCCTATTTTCCACTAAAATAATGAGATTCTTACAAGAACTAAAGTTATAATTTTGGATTCTTTTCATAATAATATCATAAGTTGCAAATGGTAAGCAATGGTTAACAAATGACTGTCCCTTAACAAGAGAATTCAATTTTGAGCCCATATTTTTTCCAATACTATCACTAAACATTATAGTGCTTTGTGCACCACCTGATGCACATGTTACATCAATTGATGCCCCTAATGACTGCTCTTTCCAAACAGTGGTAGATGAGCTATCACACAAGGTCTCAGCATTGTCATAGCAAACCGCGGGAGCACACACTGGCTGTGGAGGACTAAAGCGAGCGCACTGGCATGAATGATTGTTAACTAGTGAATCAAATCGCTCTGTGTTATCATTACTTAATTTTAAGAGGTCATCCATGGCCTCCGTATACTCTTTAATCTCAATAAGTGATAAATTATATTTAATTTGTGTTGACTTTAAAGATTCAGTTAAATTATTGATTCTCAATTCTAAGGCTTGTGTGTCAGCTTCATACTTTATTCTGCTATTTTCTAACTTCAATGTAATTAATTCCAAATCATCAAGTAACTCTAACTTTTCTTTACTAGATTTCACACACTTGGATACAATTTTTTGATTTTTAATTAACTTTTGTGTTCTTTTAATGTACCTATTAATTTTGACATATTTTTCAGTTTATTCCTACCACAATTTGACGTACTCACTGACTGTTGTTGTTTTAAAGTTATATCTCTTAAATCTACAATTGGATAGCTGATAGCATCAGTGTGTGTTATTGTAGGAGAAACCAACTGGGGGGCACTTTCTACCAATTCACTAAACAGACTCATATTTTGCTGCACAGTGATGTTGTGGGCATCCTCTTGCAGTTGTGAGATGTGTAGGTGGGCCTCCCGGAGCTCTTGTTCCAAGGTAGAAATCCTAGCAAGGGCCTGTTCGTACTCATCACTGCAGCGATCAAACTTACTAACTAAGTTTTTGAGAGTGTCCCGTTCCTCAACAATTATACTATATTCCAAATGTAAGGCAGTCATATCACTTTTTAATTTTGTGTTAGTGTTCAAGATCTCAATGAGTTCCTTCTCATTGTCATCCCTTTCACTGCTTAGCTGTGCACACAATTCTTTGGAAATTTTTAATTCTTGCAAAGTCAATTTGAGTTTAGACTCCTCCAGGCGAGATAAAGCTCTGCGAGTCATCATAATTAATTAAAAAGGATAAAACAGTTAAATAAATTACAGTTATGACCTAAGAGTTGCGTACACAAAATATTTATTCAAAGTAACGGGTAGACCGTATGACGATATTAAAATTGATTTTAAGCGGTGAAAATTTAGAAATTACTACTTTCTATGAATAAATAATCTCAAATAACCATCAAAAGCACTGTTTTCAAGAAGTATTTCCCAGTTTTATAGTGATTTAAAGCCAAAATTCTAACAGTTTACTTACGATACCGGTAAAACAACCCACCCGGCACTCCGTCACAAACACTCACAAATTCACATTAAAAACAATAAAAAACGTATAAAATATTATTGATACTTATTACTGACACTATCATAGGTAATTATATTGGAAATGGGCTATACAAACTTTAAAATATTAATTAATTTCAATAAAATTATCGGGACAAAAAATAAAAACCCATTACTATTCAGTGTTACCAGGAGGAATCCTCTCCTTTCGGATGAGGAACAGTTTCCCCGTCTTCCACAATGTCGGAAACTAGCCCTGTTCGAAACATGAGCTGAACAACCCTCTCAGTCGAGGCTCGAGAGCCGGCGCCTCATCATCTAGAGCCAGGACCCACACTCGGCCTGGAATGCCATCGGGTCCTGGGGCGGTGCTTTTAGCTTTTAACCGTTGCACCGTCAGCGCTAGTTCTGCCCGAGTGACCTCAGGCACGTCGTCATTATCCACGTAAGGCGCCTCAGACACCGTAGGCGGAGCCATCTGTGGTGGAGTGTGTACGACCACCTCAAGCAGGTCTGGCTGAAGACACCGGGTCAACGGTGGGGCCCACGGGCACATCTTGCACCTAACCATGCGGTAAGGGCGCCCCCATGGATCCCGCTCCAGTGTCTCTAGCAACTCGCGGCGGGCCTCTCTCTTGGCCCGCTTTATCGCTGCCTGAAGGGTTCTCTTGGCACCCCTTTTTTCCACCAACAGCGCCTCTCGGGTGACCGCATCTTCAGGACGGCGACGCCTTCTGCGGAACCGGGACCACAGACGGCGCGCGGTCTCGCAGGCTTGTCGTAGCCTAGCGATCTCCGGCGACCACCAGTAGAATACAATACAATAAAAAAATAGGTTATATCAACGATTTAGTGTAATGCGTAGTAAAAAAATAAATAAATGTAAATATTGACAACCTCATCTGACAATGACAAATGATAACGACGCCTAATACTGACATAGGTGGAAAAGGAGGAATAGAGGAGGAGTAATGGAGGAGGAAGTCAGGAGTAATAAATGCCCAGCATTATGTTCTTTATGGTGTGGGCCCTACACTTACACCCCTACACTGTAGGGGATAAAAGTGCAGACGGTTCACGTAAAAAGGAGTGACTACAGCCGTATATAGATAGATAGATAGCTTTATAGGTGTGTGTGTGTTTCATTGGTAAGTTCGAGACAGGAGGCCCAACGATGCAGAAGCATAGTATGGGTAACCATATTGCATTATTGCATTGTCTGCATTCGCAATGAGAATGATGATCACTACTCTTTCATTCTGCTCATACTCTCTCATCAGACAGAATAGAGTCACTTTGGCAGGCACTTTTATAAAAAATAGACATCTACAGTGTAGGCATCAGAAATGCATTGCCACCCTTGTTTATAGGTGTACAATGTACAGTAACAAAACTGTATAAATTTCAATGGCAGTATAGATTTATGTTTATCATCCAGTCCACTGCTGGACATAAGCCTCTCCCAAGGAATACCGCAGAGCCCGGTCTGTTGCTTTTTGCATCCAATCGCTGCCAGCCCTCTTACGTAAGTCGTCCCGCCATCTGGCCACAAGGTATCCCACACTACGTTTGCACAGACGCGGTCTCCACTCTAACACACGCTTACTCCTGCGGTTGTCTCTTCTGCGACATATGTGATCAGCCCATTGCCACTTCATCCTACCAACTTGCAGAACTATGTGATAGTTATACGCCTATTGATTTCACGTTTACACTAAAACTAAAAAAAAAATATTATTATAAATAATCGAATACTATTTAAGTAGCTGTGCTGCTGTGCCCTATAAGTTACTAAAAAAACCATATTATTGGTATTTTTTCTAAAATTACATTTGTAAATGTTGAATAAATTTTTCGTTTAAATTGATAAATTATAACTACTTTTAACTACACACTACTCTGAACAAAAAAAAAATCTTAAAGCTGTCGAAATATATCAATTAAAACATGAATGAAACCAAAAACTTTAAATTATTCAAAAAAAGAGCAACGAAAAGTATCAAAAAAATGGTAACAAACATTTGTTTGATACTTTCAAAAACTATTTAATGTTCATTATTTTACCTTGATTGATGGAACTGATGGACTTCCGGGCATGTGGAGTTAGAGTTCCATGCCGTGTGTTTTGCATTAAAATCACCGGCAATTATGGTGGGCAGTGGCGAATCTATCAGGGTATGCATATCGGCCACTGCGAAACGCTGCCTCGGTGGCCTGTAGAATGCAAACACACGGGTGGGCTGGCTTCCGATGCAGACCTCTACGCCCAAGGCGTACGCAGATTGCGAAGTAGGTGTTGGTAGCGGTTGGTGGACGACTTTCCTTTTGACCAGAACTGCTAATCCCCTATAAGCAGTCCCTCTAGGTGAGCGTTGTTCCTCCGGTAGACATGGTATCCGCCCATTTTAAAATGGTCTACTGATCTGAGGTGGGTTTCACTGAGTAGAGCTATGTCCACTTGCCTTTCTGCTAACACCAGTTTCAACAGCCTGGTCTTCTCTGGTGACATCCCGTCGGCGTTCCAGAATAGTATGTGTAGCCTACGCGAATCCAGACTTACACAACTCTGTTAGACAGTCGAGGATCAGCAGAATAGGGTCCCGCTTTTCCAGTAGCGCTACAAGTACTTTCTGTAAGGTACTGATAACGCTGGTGAGTCTGGGGTCCAGGTTTGTCGTAGCCGGCTTAAAAGCCAGCTCCGGTTGGACGATTCGCTTCGCCTTCGTCCCCTTTTGTGGGGCAGCGACCACGGCGTCCTCCTGGACATTTTTGCGAAGCGCGTTTACCTGTTCGGCCTCCGTCTTCGCCTTCTTCCTACGTCGCCTCTTGCGACGCGCTTTATTTTTTATTTTTTTTGGATAGAGGGCAAACGAGCAGACGTATCACCTGATGGTAAGCGATTACCGTCGCCCATGGACACCCGCAACACCAAAAGTGTCACAAGTGCGTTGCCGACCTTTGGGGGGATGGGGAGAGGGAATGGGGGGAGGGGTCAGGGTATGGGCCTCCGGTATCCTCACTCACTCGGTGAAACACAGCGCAAGCGCTATTTCACACCGGTTTTCTGTGAGGCCGTGGTATCACTCCGGTCGAGCCGGCCCATTCATGCCGAAGCGCGGCTCTCCCACGGAAGCTTGTTCATCATGTGACGGATTGGCTGCTGCCATGAGTGAAGCGGGAGCGTTACCGTCTTCCACGGTGGTGGGCTTCACTATGTGCGATGTGGCTGCTGATGTGCGTGCAACAGTGCCGGCCTTCCGGTTTCGTAGTTCCTGCTTAAATACAGGACCGGCGGCACTATTAGCTGTGTGCGCTCCTCCGCAATTTGCGCACGTAGGTGGCTCCTCCAGAGGGCGCCTGCAGTCACGGGCGGTGTGGGCTCCACCACAACGGACACAGGAAAGGGGCCTGTGGCAATTTTGAGACGAATGTCTAAATTGCTGGCACCTATGACATTGTGCTGGGCCCTTTTTTCCACGCCATGCTTCTATGCGAACGCAGGGCATGCAGAGAAGCTCATTTACTTCGTAAATGCCCGGCGTGAGGTTTGCGGTGCGCGTCAACTGCGCGAAAAACAGGCACCCAGGTCAGGCCTGTCGGGCACGAATGGGGCGCACGAACTCGGGTGTGAACCCAAGCTCGGTAAGCTCGGCCACGATCTCTTCTGGCGCGGTGTTTACTGGAAGGCCTCGGATGGCCACCTTGAGGCTGCGTTCCGTGGGGAGGGAGTACGGGAACCAGGAGATCTTCTCCATTTCTTCCAGTGAGTAGAGATATCAATAAAGTTTATTCTATTCTATTCTATTTTAATATTACAAATAGACACTCCAATTTTATTTATTTGTAGTATGTATAGATTACAATAAGGTTACATTCATTAGACAGTATAATTAAAGGTCGCGCCACCTACTAAGACCAATTATGTTTTCAAACCATCCAGGAACACATTGAAATATACACACAAATTTCTTCCAAGTCGGTGTAGCCATTTTAGAAGGAGTTGAACTTGAAGACAAACACACGTATAGAAAATATATATATATCAAAACGATGTCATAAATAAATATAAAAGGTTATCACAAACAGTAACAATTATTTTACAGACTTGTATCATTTATTCATATAAAATGATGTTTGTTATGTCTTAAAGTAGTTTTCTTTTTAACAGACAACAACCGCATTAGAAATATACATCTTCGGTTACCGGTACCTTTACAAACATACATGAAACGGACACAAAGAACACCCTCACTTAGAATCATACAAAGTGTTGTCCCATGTTTAATTTGAATCCAGAAAACTTGGCGCCGTTGAATTCATCAAATATAGCAAATTAATACATTTATTCAAGAAGGATTGTACAACCGAACCAAGTATATTTAGGCCAATCTCAATCTTACCGGTTATTGGTAAAATTTTTGGAAAAGTTATTTACAACAACTAGAAAATCATTTTAATGCACATAATTTATTTCACAAACAACAATAAAGCATCACAAAGGGCCGTTCAACAATTGATGCTTGTGCAACTATTTTGAGACATATTTAATGCATGGGAGAATTCGCAATATGCGATCTCTCAAAATCTTTTGACTGTGTAGAACATATTACGTTTTTTTCTTAAATTTAGGTATTATGGCGTTAGTGGTATTGCTTTGGAATGAGTTATTTCCCACTTATTAGATAGAATTCATCATGTTTAGGGTGCGAGGTCTTCAGGATCACCTTTTTCTAGGCGTTCTGCAGGGCTCTATACTGAGTCCTTTACTTTTTCTCATATATACAGAATGTAAAAAAGACTACTACCGGAAACTTGGGGGTTGCAATAAGATCATGATACTGAATAGGTTTAGCAAAAAATAAAAACACAAGACATATGTGATCGCAATGTCGCTAATTTGCTTGGAGGAGGAACAAAGTAGGTGAAAGCACTCAGCCTTGCGGGACACCGGCATTTACAGATAAAGAGTCAGAGCACTTACCGTCGACTACGACCTTTTTGCTTCAATCTTTTAAAAATCAAGTTACCCATTCGCACATTTTCTAGGCGAGCCCATACGAAGGGAGCTTAGAAGGTATATAGTACCAAAGTATGTATTATACTTTGGTACTATATACCTTGTGTTGTCTGCCTATATATTATTTTGATACTATGTGGCCCTTGCCTGCGGAAAGGTTGCCGACCACTACTATCGACAAATGACGCCACGATGAAATAACCGTACTCGTCAGACAATTATTTGTAATCGATGAAAAACCCTGTTCTTTATGGCTCCAACGCACTATACCTACTGAATTCTCAAAATGTATTACTCAATGTTAAATCAAATATTATTGTCTTATAATCAATGACTAATAGGTATATAAACCAACGCAGTTACTCCACTTAGAACTGTATTGCAGTATTTGCAGTGTACACGTATCATCATGAAGTTTATTGTGATACTGTTGGCTATACTCGCCACACTTTCCACATTTTCTTTTGTTAACTGCTTTTCTATTTTAGAAGAATGCCCACCTGGTTACAGAAGAATTGGAGCCTTTTGTATTCAGGTAAGATAATTCATTGAGTTTTATATATTTATGCATAAAAAGGCTAAAAGGCTTTAATAAAAGATAGAATTAATTAATTCACTTACTCCTTCATAAAAGGCCGTCAACGCACTTGTAACGCCTCTGGTGTTGCGGGCGTCCATGGGCAGCGGTAATAGTACCATCAGGCGATACGTCTGCTCGTTTACCCCTATATAATAAAAAAATATATATGAGCCTGCCAAAACGACCCCACTCTGCATGATTTAAAGCATGAGCAAAATACAAGACTATAGTTTAGTTTTGTTCTGTTGTTTTGTTTATTTATTGTTACACAAGGATATTTATATATTCTTTTATCTTTTGACGCTTGTATATAAATATTTTTATATATACTTCTTTTGCAAATGCAATATACAGGGTGTAAAAAGACGACTACCGAAAACGAAAGGGGCTGATTCAGCACCCCAAAACTTATAAAAAAAACCAAACAGTTTTCCTTAAAAAAAATTGTAGCCGTAAAAAACAATGTGTCAATATTTTTAATAATTCCACAAGCCAGTAATGTATTATTGCGTGCACCGCGTAGCTACTTGAATACCTATACGCCCGGCCAAGGTCATTGCACTCACCCGACCAGCTGTTTTGTTTATCAAAATACATCGCTGTTTTATTGATTTTATTTGTTTTTTGGTTTTCTAAATGAGATAATTAGGTAGTTTGGGTCCTATTATGTTGTACTATGTGTATGTAAGCAGATAAAAACATAAAAGGACTTAGATAAATTATAATTTTTTTGCGTTTTTTTTTTGCTAAACCTATTCAGTATCATGGTCTGATTGCAACCCCCAAGTTTTCGGTAGTAGTCTTTTTACACCCTGTGTATAAAGACCTACATTTAATTTTTTATTTTAACGACAACTTTTTATGCTTCTTCCCCTATACGTTTAGTGAATATAAATAAGTAAATACATATTTTTGGACATAAATATATATCAGTTTTAAATTGAGAGTGTTTTGATTAGTATTGTAGACTTTGAAGTGTTAATTTCGATATAAAATATTAAGTGTAATTTAAGAGAATTAG
The DNA here is from genome assembly GCA_916048165.1 of Spilarctia lutea. Classification (NCBI taxonomy): domain Eukaryota; kingdom Metazoa; phylum Arthropoda; class Insecta; order Lepidoptera; family Erebidae; genus Spilarctia; species Spilarctia lutea. The sequence continues at coordinate 4,559,725 of OU696480.1, forward strand.
TCGTTCAATTTATTGTATATACTATTGACTTTGGAAATAGAAAATTTCAACAAAAACGATATACAAAACCAAATAAAAAGTTTAGTTAAATAACCTGGAGAAGATTTGCGATAATTGCAAAAATGAAAACAAAATTTTACTAAAACGCACCGTTAGTGACAACCCAGAAACATATTTACTTATGTATAAGGATAGGTAAAACTAAAGATAGCAATAACGAAACAATTATGAGAACAAACAATTGCCCACTGACGACACTAGTTATATTATTATAGAAAAAAGGATATGAATAAATCAACCATTTTCCTCATCATTAACAGTAAATAATTGTCATAATCATTTTCCGGGATTAGGATAATGGAACTAAAAATTTACATGTGTGTAGTAAAACTGTTCATGGAAAAACCACTTTAAACCATTCAATATTTATTATGAAGATTTGTTTACTAAATTTATTAATTTAATAATTTAATTTAATAATTAGATTTGTCATTTTAACGAATCAATTAATAAATTAGATCATTAGATTTCCTTGTCATTTGTTTTCTGAATATTTAAGTAAGTTTAAAAGCTAAGTAAGGTTCCGATTTATTAACTTTGTGTACAAAATGTACAAAGGTATTTATTCTCTACCAGCCTACCGGTGGGTGCGGAAATAAATGAGGTGGTTAGTGCACCACCTTTACTAACTTTCGTTAGTACTGCTACAGTAATCCAGAAAAACTAAATATTAAGAAATAAATTGCAAGAAAGCAATTAATATAGTATATCCGAAATTTACAAGAATACATACATATATAGGTGCACAGTATTAAATAACAGATTAAATACACTCGGAATCTTCAGAAAAGATATATTAACCAAGGAAGAATTACTCACATTTAAGCCTTTTGCTTCAAATTCATATCTTTGTTCATCACCTGCAATATAACTTTTGCAACCAACCAGGCTCTTTTATGAAGATATTCTTTGGAACGTTTCAAAGAACATCGTCTTGGCTGAGAGTGAACTCAGTACAGATTTGTAAACCAAAGAAGAATTGATCGGCTTTCGTACAGTAGACGACATTACTATGAATGTGGGGTGCGTTGTCTCTCATTCAGGTATTAGTAAAGCATCATATGCCGTCCTAGACGCGTTTCCATTAGTTCAGCTAATAAGCGCCTTCATCGCCTTATGCACAATCTAATCGCTTCGGAATACACTCTTTGCTCACGGAACACGGTGTTGGAATCTTTCACGTGCTAGCTCGGGACAATTTCGTCACACTAACTGATTTTAGTTAGGTATATTAAAAAAAAATCTTAAATAGCTCAAGAATATATGAAAGACAGTCTTTATTATTTCTTAAGCTTTCAAGAGAAGCCAGAAGCGATCACAAATGCTTGTTAAGTCTTAAAGATAGTATATATATATATATATATATATATTTAAATATTAACCTTGTTGTTTAATGGGTGAAAAACAAGTGACAGTTATCTACTGTTATCAATAACAGTCTATACTTATTTATTTAAAAGTATTGTATATATTTTAATAGAAACTACATACATTAAAAATGAACAGCACACGAGAGTGGTATGGAGGAAATGTCATCATTGAGGATTGTAGGGTCTTTAATGATTATAAAATACCATCATCATCAGCCTTTCACCAGTCCACTGCTAGACATAGATTTCTACCATTACACGACACTTTCATGAGTAAACTGCTGATGAAATGTAGCAAGGATACTTTGATTATTGAAGAAGGATATAGGCTACTCTTTACCGCTATAACTGACATACTCGCAAGCGGAGCCGCGCTCAGAAGCTAGTAAGTACTATATAAAATTTAAAGTTGCATCACTTCAAGGACATTAAAAACACACCATGGATTATTTATTTTTATTTTCACAAAGATTTAGAACATTGCATGTTATTTTTATTGATTGCTGGTTGAAAATATTTTTACAAAAAAACTATTTGAACAAGTCCATAATGTCACTGTAAACAAGTACCTGAAACAAAAACTTCAAATTAACGATGTATTAAAACATTAACTAACTACTAATACGAACATTTACAAGGATAGTAAAAATTATATATATACGTATATATATATACTAAAGGGTAAGAAACGGCCGAAATATCATAGGTTACAAAATACTAGCTTTAATGGACAACTGTTTTATAAATTTTAATTACACTAACCTATATCTTAACAGTAGAAGAAACTACTTTGAAGCACACATAGACAATTTTCGTCGTTTAGCGATTTCCATTATCCATTTCTTTGTACATTTCAAGTAAAATTTTACGACCAGGTACAATAAAATGCATTAATTTCGTGTTTTGAACCACCAAATACAGAACAGCAGTACCATCTAGAATTTTAGACTTTATCAATGCAACACAATGTTATTTACCTTCGGCAGATAGTGGTTTTTTAATTTATATAGTAAGGCATATTTTGCCTTCTTTATATACAAGGATTGTATCTCCTCTGGCTTTTTAATTAAGAAAAGTAGGGATTAAGTAATTTTCTACTTTTTTACCGTCTAAGTTATTTGTTTTCGGCAGTAGGTATTTGTTTTTAGGTATAATTTTTCTTAGGTTATTTGGTCTGGTCCTATCAATCAACAATTCAGGTTTACAGTTTACAGTTACAGTGATAGTGTGTTATATTCATATCTTTCGAAAACATTCATAACATTACAATATTTTAAGAGCTCATTATCTTTAAGACCCGGTGCTAATTTCAGAGTTTACTAGATATATATCACACACTATAATTTATTGACAACAATACTATTGATTTTAACATTAAAACAAAGACTATTTTGCTGGTAATATTCTTTAAATTAAGATGACCTACTTCGCCAGTTGGGTACCACCTTATGTGCCCATGAAGCCGTTTTCGACTCACTGTAAAAAACTTACTTTCAGTACTGAAAACCACAAATTAAAATTACAGGCGTTGTTTATGATCATCAATAAATAATATCATATCAAAATCATAAAAATAGGTGTAAAGTTAACGGAAAATATAAAAAAACACAATCATAAACCTAAACTCCACATTTTAATTACATATTTAGTTGAAATGCCACTAAAGATGTTGTTTGCAATGCACAATTTGACACTCTGTAGGTAATTATTTTGCTCGAAAACAGTTGCCAAGATAAATAGCTGAATACTACTAAACAAAATATTAGCTTTAATGAAAGATGACCATGCGTCTAATGTCGCCTCTACTAAATTAAGGCAGAGAATTATTTTAGCATTAATAAGTATGTAATGTTAATAATGTTAAAATAAGTTATTTAAACGAAATGATTGTTTTTTATCAAGTATTTTATAAACACAGATTTTTTTATCAATAAAGCAAACTCCAAAAAATATTGAAGTTAGAGTTCTACATTTCCATTAAAATGAAGAAACACCTTGTTTAAAAAATGAAATTCTCTGACTCTCGTAAAGTGTTTAGTTTCGTTCGACTCGTTAGAGATAATGGAGACTTTAGATAAGTTGAAATAGGTATAATTAAAATAAATATGATATCATTCAAGCACCATAAAAATAATGTTACTTCTCTTCAAAGTTATTTAACAATAGACAATAAATTACTTTTTGTTTATTTTTTTTTTTACCCAAGTCTGATTACCTTAAATTAATTTTTGTAGTCTTCAAACAAATAGCCATAATTGTCTGTATGTTTCTGAAACAAAAATAATAAATCAACGACTTGTGAAAAAATATTTAAAATTTAACTTATTACTTTCATAACCACTCATGCAAAAATCTGCCAGTATTAGTAACATAGTATTAAAATAACGTCTAAGATAACGTGTATCAGTAACATATAACTAGCTCCACACGCCATTATCGAAATTTTCAAAATAATGTTGAGCACTGGCCTGATTTGAAAAAAATATTTCAGGGAAAGAACAGTTATGGAAGAAGGCTAAAAGTAGTATCAATAAAAACTATTGCAAAAAAGGGGTTAAGTTATTATTTTTTAAAGCTTTTTCAAGCGCTTGCAATAAATAATAAATAATAAATAATGCAAAGAATTGTCCACCTTCAAAGTCAGCTATTTTAACATAAAATATCAGAAAATATGTTATTAGCACACCAGATATAACTACTATAAAAAAAATCATCAATAACATCTGTTGTCGTTTAATAATGTACAAAATAGATTGCAACTTACGGATTTGCATATCCCATTGATTTCTATGTACCCATCGGGACATTGAGGTCTCTGAAATGAACCACAGTCGACGAAAATATTGGCGGCAAGACCAAGGAACAGCACCAGAAACATGACAAATAACTTCATTTTTAACACTATGTAGTAAGTAGTTGTCACGGTAAATGGCTGAATGTTACTATTTATACTTGAAAGCCGAGCTCTGCCCCAGTTATCACTAGTGCTATGACGCTTTCAACGTAGTTCATTGGTATATATCGATATCGGTATATTGATAAAACTCTTTATTTTTTTATAGGTAGTTATAGGTAATAATTTTTAAAAACAATAAATGAAAATCTTATTGAATCAAATCAAACTGTACTATTATAATCAAATTAAAATCGTTAATTTACTGTTTCTATTATTATAAAGGTGTACATCCAAGGTCGGCATCACTATTCAAGTCTAAGTCTTTGGAGCAGTCTTGGTCACAGATTTTGTTAAAATTGCAATCACGCTCTCAATCCTCTTGTACAGTTTTCTTTTTGTTTGGTAACAACATCCTTTCACTTCACTTTACGTGAGCATTTTGTTTGTAGGAGAAGGCGGTGGTTTTTATAATTACGAGCCTGTCAAAGTCACTCTACTCTACCTGTTAAAATGCATGAGCAGAATGCAAGAGTGGTAGTCAACATACTCATTGTGAATGCAGGCAATACAACAATGGTATGGTGGCACACACTATGGCGGCCTATAGAGATGCTTCTGCATCATTGTGCATTCACCAATGAAACACGATAGCACCAACGCTGTCATTTTGGGTTGGTCTGCTGTGAGAGGTTAGTACCAACCCGGTCGAATCGGCCTGTTTGTACTGAAATCAGCGTGGCCCTACTTCCTTGAAAGTGTTATGTTGTAACTGCGTAACCTGAAAAGGGTGACAAAAACCTATTACTTATTTCACAAAAATAATTGTGCCTCCGTGAATAGACGTTGCTGCAGCAATTTTGATACTAGACTATATATGAATTTTGCCAAATATATTTCGAACGAGCCAAATTTTAAAAATTAAATTATTAAATTAAAATTAAATTAAATTAAAAATTATAAATAAATAAAACTTTAAAATAGCACTTAGGTAAAAGTAGTCTTTCTACCAAAACCAGATAGGGAGGATTACACATTAGCCAAATCATTCAAACCTATCAGTCTTACATCTTTCCTTCTGAAAAGATTAGTTAACCGACACCTATGCGATGGAGTTCTCAAGAACACTCAACTATATCAAGGCAGATTCGGCGTTTCATATTGTAGTACAGAAGTATGTCCCGTGGGTGAGCCACGCTTCGGCATGAATGGGCTGGCTCGACCGGAGTGATACCACGGCCTCACAGAAAACCGGTGTGAAATAGCACTTTTGCTGTGTTTCACCAAGTGAGTGAGGATACCGGAGGCCCATCGCTTCGGAATACACTCTTTGCTCACGGAACATGTTGCTGGAATATGCCCAAAAAAAACTATTAGATTTTGTAACAGCAATCTAAAATATTCAGCAGGCTTTATTACAATCACTTAAATAGCTCAAGAATATACAGGGTCTGTCGTAAATAATGGATAAGTCGTAAACTGGAGTTGGTCCGGCTATGAGACTATTAGAAAATCGTATCTTTTTGCCAGGGTTTCTAACCGTATGGAAATGGCGTAGACTTTTATGTTTTTTTATAAATTTCGCTACTCTTTGCATTCATTCCGTTGCCATTTCGTTAAATTTAGGTATTTCTGTGTCATTTAGTCTTGAAGATGTGTATTATTTAGTTTTAGTACTGTTTTAGGCGTTTTTAACGTTGGTCATTTTCAAAATTGTCATTTTAAGATTTTTATGTTTTTGTTTTACTTAGGGTCAACTTTTGATCATTTACTGTGTAAAAAAAAAGTACGGCGCTATAGCTGCCCATGATCTTAATAAATTATCTAGTATGTGTAGATTCTAAAAAGGTATAACAATGCATACTTCACAAGTAATATTAAGCTACATGAGCGAGATCAATATCAAGGTGAGAAAATATTTTTTTCATGTAATGTTGTAAATGGTTATAAAACTTCGTCAGAATGATTTATTTCTGCCAAGATTCTTTACACAAACACTATGGGGCCACTATTAAGGATATTCAAAGAAAACTAGGTAGTTTTTTGTCAAAAAAATTTCATGCCTCCTCATTTCATAAAGGTGTTTAATTTTAAAATTGATGTGCTCTAATAGTTACATGCGACAAACATGTTACAAGTTTATTCGTAAAAAGGATCATCAGGTAAAAAAATGAACAAAGACAGCAATACAAAGGGTCTCCCCGCGTGAAAAGGACATTGTTACTAGGCACACTGCATGATGCACCGTCCCTTTCACACTCACGATGTGTGAAAAGGTTAGCATGCGTTTAGCTAGGGCGCACTCCTGATACATCTCTCAGTGTGATTTTGACCATCGCATGTGCTCTCGTTTTCATTACTGTCGTCAATTTGTTACTGCTTTCTAATATCGGACTTAGATTTTCTTTGTGATTTGGACTTGTTAACCTGGTGATATTGACAACTCAGCTCTCATTTATGGGCATCGTGTTGTGCTATCGATTGCACGTGTTATTTTGGAAAATTTTGTATATCATGCCTCAACAATACACGCCGGCCGAATACGTAAACATGCATTACATTTATGGTTTATGTGATGGCAACGCCAATAGAGCTGCTAGAGTTTATCGGGAAAAATATCCAAATGCCCGGCATCCTGACTATCGTGTCTTCATAAGAGTGCACAACACATTTTTGGAAGGACGATTTCCTGGGACCGGCGTAGGCGGGGCGAGTGAAGGACGACCACAACGCCACAGTGCAGCCGAAGTACTGGAAATAGTTGCAGAAGACCCTGGTACGTCCATAAGTGTAATTTCAAGGCGCACCGGTATACCTCAAAAATCTGTACACAGGATTTTAAAAAGGCATGAATTATATCCCTATCATTATCAAAGGGTCCAAACATTAATGCCAAGGGACGCTGCTGCGAGAATAACATTTTGTCGCATAATGCTGCGAAAGATGAGGGAAGACCAAAGTTTTTTTAATAAAATTTTATGGAGTGACGAGTCAACGTGTCGAAAAGATGGTTTTTTGAATCTTCACGACATACACAGCTGGCAACTCGAAAACCCAAGACTTATCCGAGAAGACCGATCGCAATATCAATTTAAAATTAATTTATGGACTGGCATTATTAATGGCAAAATCATTGGTCCATTCGAATTGCCGGCAATATTAAATGCGGATATGTATTTGAATTTTTTAGCAAATACTTTACCTAGTTTACTGCAAGACGTCCCACAAGAGATAAGAAATGAGATGTGGCTACAAAATGATGGGTGTCCAGCACATAACGCTGTTCGTGTCAGGGAACATTTAAATAATACTTATCCAGATAGATGGATAGGGCGATTGGGGCCAATTTTATGGCCTCCACGTTCGCCAGACCTGAACCCCTTGGACTTCTTTTACTGGGGCTGTATAAAAGAAAAAGTATACAGTGAAACAATAAGTTCTGTAGAAGAGTTGCGTGCGCGCATTCAAGTAGCAGCGAGAAAAATTGAAGAAGCCGGTTATGTGCGCCGGATTAAGCGATCGTTTATTAGGCGATGTAGAGCGTGCATAGCTGCCGGCGGAGGACACTTCGAACATTTAGTTTAAGTTGTTGAATAAATATTTTTACGTACTAAAACAACCTAGTTTTCTTTTGAATATCCTTAATAGTGACCCCATAGTGTTTGTGTAAAGAATCTTGGCAGAAATAAATCATTCTGACGAAGTTTTATAACCATTTACAACATTACATGAAAAAAATATTTTCTCACCTTGATATTGATCTCGCTCATGTAGCTTAATATTACTTGTGAAGTATGCATTGTTATACCTTTTTAGAATCTACACATACTAGATAATTTATTAAGATCATGGGCAGCTATAGCGCCGTACTTTTTTTTTACACAGTAAATGATCAAAAGTTGACCCTAAGTAAAACAAAAACATAAAAAATCTTAAAATGACAATTTTGAAAATGACCAACGTTAAAAACGCCTAAAACAGTACTAAAACTAAATAATACACATCTTCAAGACTATAATACAAAAAAAATGACACAGAAATACCTAAATTTAACGAAATGGCAACGGAATGAATGCAAAGAGTAGCGAAATTTATAAAAAAACATAAAAGTCTACGCCATTTCCATACGGTTAGAAACCCTGGCAAAAAGATACGATTTTCTAATAGTCTCATAGCCGGACCAACTCCAGTTTACGACTTATCCATTATTTACGACAGACCCTGTATATAGTCTTTAATATTCCTTAAGCTATCAAGAGAAGCCAGAAGCGATCTCAAATGATTTTTAAGTCGTAAGGATAGCATTTAATACGCACTGGCAGGCATCTGCTACTGATCATTTTCGTTAAACTTTATATAATACTAGCTGACCCACACAACCTCGTTTGCTTCTTATATTGCCTGTAGCGTGAAAATTTTTCCCCGTTTTTGAAACATTCTTCATTGGTGCTCCGCTCCTATTAGTAGTAGCGTAATGATATATAACCTATAGCCTTCCTCGATAAATGGACTATCCAACACTGATATAATTTTTCAAATCGTACTAGTGGTTCCTGAGATTAGCGCGTTCAAACAAGCATACAAACTCTTCAGCTTTATTATTAGTATAGATCACTTGTGATTATACATTTTTAATTTTTTTCTATTACTTCTTGACATTCTTCTTGCCATAGCAATGAACCTTGTTGTTTAATAGGTAAAAAACAAGTGACAGTTATCTACTGTTGTCAATAACAGTCTATACTTATTTATTTAAAAGTTTTGTAGATAATAGAAACTACATACATTAAAAATGAACAGCACACGAGAGTGGTATGAAGGAAATATCATCATTGAGGATTGTAGGGTCTTTAATGATTATAAAATACCATCATCATCCGCCTATCACCAGTCCACTGCTAGACATAGATCTCTCCCATTACACGACACTTGGTGTGATCTTCGGCTTCTCGCAACCAGCTCCTGCCAGCCATTTTTGCTCCGCTCGCGTCGGCCTGTGAATGTCTTACACTAACTTTTGCTATAAATAGAATAACTAAAACTGTATTTCAGATACATACACGATACAACTAAAACAAAATATGATTCTATTTGGTATTGTAACCATACTTAATACTGTAAATACGAAAGTAACTTTGTCTGTATGTTACACTTTCATGAGTAAACTGCTAAAGAAATGTGGCAAGGATACTTTGATTATTGAAGAAGGATATAGGCTACTCTTTACCGCGATAACTGACATACTCGCAGGCGGAGCCGCGCTCAAAAGCTAGTACTATATAAAATTTAAAGTTGCATCACTTTTTTTTTCTTTTTTTTTTATTGAATAGTGGGCAAACGAGCAGACGTATCACCAAATGGTAAGCGATTACCGCCGCCCATAGACACCCGCAACACCAAAGGCGTCACAAGTGCGTTGCCGACCTTTGGGGGATGGGAAAGGGGATGGGGGAGGGGTTGGGGAATGGGCCTCCAGTATCCTCACTCACTCGGTGAAACACAGCGCAAACGCTATTTCACACCGGTTTTCTGTGAGGCCGTGGTATCACTCCGGTCGAGCCGACCCATTCATGCCGAAGCATAGCTCTCCCACGGTAGAAATGACATTAAAAATACACAATAGATTATTTATTTTTATTTTCAAAAAGTTTTAGAACATTGCATGTTATTTTTATTGATTGCTGGTTGAAAATAGATTTAAAAAAAAAAACTATTTGAACAAGTCCATAATGACACTGTAAACAAGTACCTGAAACAAAAACTTCAAATTAACGATGTATCAGTTTGTAGCTTCGTTTATTGAAGTGAAAACTTCTTTAGCGGCGCTGTGTACTTTTTTGGAATGGGTAAAAATGTATAAACTCGCGTCAGGTCACGTGACCATAAACTCGCGTCAGGTCACGTGTCCTGATCGAAAATTCGTAAGGCGGATGTTTAGTGTTAACAGCGCCATCTACCGATATACTTTGGTAGCATTCGTTTTTCTAGATAGTGGTCCTTTCATAACATTAACATAACTACTAAAACGAACATTTACAAGGATAGTAAAAATTATATATAGTACTGTATATTTATCAACAGTTGAAGTTATCTATTTGCTTTTTCATTTCAAGTAAAATTTTACGACCAGGTACAATAAAATGCATTAATTTCGTGTTTTGAACAACCAAATATAGTACAGCAATTACAATCTAGAATTTTAGAAGTAAATAGACCCGGTGCTAGTATCTGAGTTTACCAGATTACTATCACACACTGTAATTTATTGACAACAATATAATTGTTTTTAAAATTAAACTAAAGACTGATGTGCTGGGAATATTCTTTAAATTAAGATGATACCCTACTTCACCAGTTGGGTACCACCTTATGTGTCCTTGAAGTCGTTTTCGACCCACTGTAAAAAACTAACTTTCAGTACCGAAAACCATAAATTAAAATTACAAGCATTGTTTATGATCATCAATTAATAATATTCTATGAAAATCATAAAAATAGGTGTAAAGTTAACGGAAAATATAAAAAACACAATCATACTCCACATTTTAATAACATATTTAGTTAAAATTCAATTAAAGAAGTTGTTTGCAATGCACAATCAACGCAACGGCAATAACTAATTGTTTTTTCCTACTTACGTACCAATTGTTTTATCAAGCAATATCTTCTAAGAATACATGATTATTCATTAACCGTAGCTTAAAATTTACGTGTATGCAAAACCCTCGGATTCTTTTGTAACCTTGAGGACATTCGTCATACATCATCACAGTCGACAAAAATATTTGTACCAAGGTAAAGCGACACCACAAAATATAAAAAAACAGTATTTAATTTTTAACACTCTGTAGGTAATTATTTTGCTCGAAAACAGTTGCAAAGATAAGTAGCTGAATACTACTATATATAGGAGTGGTGGATTTGTAACAGGAATATCTCAGATGACGTCGTTTTGGATTTTGCAGTTAAATGATGTGACCAGCAATTTTAGTTTAGTACAGAGCTATGAATCAGTTTGTAGCTTCGTTTATTGAAGTGAAAACTTCTTTAGCGGCGCTGTGTACTTTTTTGGAATGGGTAAAAATGTATAAACTCGCGTCAGGTCACGTGACCATAAACTCGCGTCGGGTCACGTGCCCTGATCGAAAATTCGTAAGACGTATGTTTATTGTTAACAGCGCCATCTACCGATATACTTTGGTGGCATTCGTTTTTCTAGATAGTGGTCCTTTCTCGATATGATTTTATATACTTAAAGTTAATATTTCAGTATCTTAAAGTGATTTACAATAAATAAAAATAACGATTTTCTACTTACACAAAACCTTTTGTAAATCAAAAAGATTGTTTACAATTTTTTTGAAAACAGCGATATCTATTGGAGTATCAAAGCTTTTTTATAGCGCATTTCATTTAAAGAGTAAATAGATTCATTCCAGGAGAGCTTAAACAACTGTTTGTTTATAGTTTTGAGTTTTCACTTCTGTCGGCAGTCCTCAAGACTGCTTTGTGTTTTTTGTTTAAGTAGGTTTCGGTCAAACAATTCAGGTTTCAGGTTTTTATTAATAGATACTTTTCCTAGTCTTTTGATTCTTATTTTTTTAGAGGACTTTAGAGCGTCCTTTTTCCTCTTAGAATTAGAGAACTGCTCCTTTGGAAAGGGACTTACTCGGTAATATGCAACAAAAGAATTGCTTAACACCGAAAGATGACCAAGCGTCCAATATCGCCTCTACTAAATTAAGGCAGACAATTATTTTAGCATTAAATTTTTAGTAATGTTAAAATAAGTTATTTAAACGAAATTATTGTTTTCTATCAAGTATTTTATAAACACAGATTTTTTATCAATAAAGCTAACTCCAAAAAATATTGAGTTCTACACTTCCATTAAAATGATGAAATACCTTGTTTAAAAAATGAAATTCTCTGACTCTCGTAAAGTGTTTAGTTTCGTTCGTCTCGTTAGTGATAATGGAGACTTTAGATAAGTTGAAATAGGTATAATAGAAATAAATATGATATCATTCAAGCACCATAAAAATAATGTTACTTCTCTTCAAAGATATTTAACAATAGACAATGAATTACATTTTTGTTTATTTTTATTTTACCCAAGTCTGATTACCTTAAATATTTTTTTCTAGTCCTCAAAAAACTCGTCATAATTTTCTGTATGATTCTGAAACAATAATAATAAACCAACAACTTTTAAAAAAAATATTTATATTTAAACTTTTTGGTTTCATAACCACTCATGCAAAAATCTGCAAGTATTAGTAACATAGTATTAAAATAACGTCTTAGATAACATATGAGTAGCATATAACTAGCTCCACCCGCCAATATCCCAATTTCTAAAATAAAGCTGATGAGTTTCTTTGTTTGGTTGAACGTGCTAATCTCAGCAAGTACTAGCCTGATTTGAAAAAAATCTTTCGGGGAAAGTACAGTTATTGAAGTAGGCCAAAAGTAGTATCAATAAAAAACTATAGCAAAAAAGGGTAAATTATTCTTTTTGAAAGCTTTTTCAAGCACTTGCAATAACAGTATTTAAAAGAATTGTTCATTTCATTATTGAAATGTTGTTATTTTAACATAAATTATCAGAAAATATGTCATTAGCACACCAGGTATAACAAAAAATCATCAATAACATCTGTTGTCGTATAATAATGGACCAAATAGATTGCAACTTACGGATTGGCATTTCCCACTGACTTTTATGTACCCATCGGGACAGAGATCTCTCAGAACTGTATCACAGTCGACGAAAATATTGGCGGCAAGACCAAGGAACACCACCAGAAACATGACGAATAACTTCATTTTTAACACTATGTAGTAAGTAGTTGTCACGGTAAATGACTGAATGCTACTATTTATACTTGAAAGTGTGGTTCGACCTCTGCCCCAGTTGTCACTAGTGCTGTGATGCTTACGACGTTGTTCATAGGTATATATCTATATCGGTATATTAATTTTTAAAGGTATTTTGGCTAATAATTTTAAAAAACTATTTTTGAAAATCTTATTGAATTTAAATCAAACTGTACTATTTAAAAGCAATTCTGCCTCGGTGGCGCAGTCGTAGTGAATGCGACTGCCGTGCTTGAGGCGACGATCTCCGGAAGGTCATAGGTATCCTGACAGGGAATTGTCCCCTAAACAAGCATCTATTCACTATAGGTGCAACAGACAGCCCTCTGTGCAAGGAATGCATGGAGGCAGAAGAAAGGCCGCAGCACGTTCTCACAGAATGTAGAAGTGTGGCAGATCAACGGGTGGACATCCTCCAATCAACATCACTGCCGGAAACATGTAGTGACCTGAAAAGGCTTCTAAGCTTCTGGGATGATCTAGGATGGTTGGAGTAGGAAGATGACCAATGGCCCGGTAATACAAACAAACAAACTTAGCACTTAGGCACAAACCTTTGATTTGAGCCTAAATGAATTCGATTGCCTTATATTGTACCGTGGTATGGTGGTAATGGGATTACTGTATGGTCCATGACTTTCAAAGTCTCGTTCAAAATGTATCCTCCTGGATACATTGTATGTTGTCTTTTTCATAAAACACTTTTTTTGGCAGCGACTCCACTGGTCTGAAGTAAAATTCTGAATCTATTTCTTAGAAAGAAAGTCTTTCTTTTTAGAAAGTTAAATAAAATATGCAACTTTATATGGCATGTCACATACATCAAGACGCGCGTTTTTAATGCAGGATAAGTCAAAATTAGTTTATTTATCTTACTTACCGTTTATAAGATAAACGATACGTAAGTGATGCCAGGCGCTTTCTTATAGTGTTGCCAGTTTTTTTCAAAGTTCTCAGAACAACAATATGTGAATTACACAAAGTGTTGTTACATGTAGGATTTCAACCCACAGTACTTGGCGTAGTAGAAAGCAGCGTGGCAATCGCTTAAACTAAACCACTAGGCTAACCCTGCAGTAAAGTAGTAATTTAATAGTAGAATAATCTTTTTTAGACTGAAACTAAGATATATTTAAGTTAGAAACATTAATCATAACTATTTTTCAATTTTCAAAACAGTATTACTGAAGACCAATTAAATAAGCTTGAAAGACTCCAAAATCTCTGTATAAGATTCATATTCGGATTGCGTAAATATGATCACATCTCCGACTATCGTAAAAAGCTTAAATGGTTACCTATCCGCCTTCGCCGGAATACACATATTCTCTCTCTTCTATACAACATTTTATTTAGTCCTTTTACCCCACTTTACCTTAAATCACGGTTCACTTTTCTACACGATACACATCCCAAATTACTGAGATCGTCTGAGAACTTGAAACTAAAAATACCGTCATATTCTACCAAATTCTCCGACCACTCTTTTTCTGTCCAAGCTGCTCGACTGTGGAACGTCCTACCAGTCGCAATAAGACGCGCACCAACAATAACTGCCACTTCCACCCTATATATCGTGTATATTGCTTTAATTTTTTCTTTAAATATAATATTAATCCACCATTTTTTTTATTTTTTTTTTTCGTGTGGAAACCCCCTCGGGCCGTCACCCCGCCGGGGTTTGCGGCGGGGCGGTGTGTCGGAATCGAACCGACTAAAACCACACGGTGTGCCAACTCTGCGCCTGAGAAGGGAGGGGTCCGGGAATCGCTGTTATTAAGACGCCGGACCCAATATTAATGCACCAGACACAACCCTCTACTTTCCCTATTCTGTTTTGTCTCCATCCTAAGGTTGCCTGTAAGAGATTGCCTCCGGGCGATAAGGCCGCCAATTGTACCTACTTAACTTAAATTAAGACCTTTGTAATTTACCTGGTGTACAATAGAGACATTATTATTATTTATTATTACTATTAAAACATAATTAAACCTAACTTCTAGTTTTTCCACTGTCTTTATCTCAGTAGAGTAAAAAAACCCCACAATCAACATTTAGTAGAATAAATTTGCACGACCCAGCGATAACCGGACTACTGATAAGCATATATTTGTTTTCAAATACAAAAGTATATAACAGGCCACTCAGAAAATATTGCAAAAATAAGTTTTTTGTACGAGAGACTGGCCAGTTATAAACTATTTTTAAAATAATGATTATTTATAAGTATAATAGGTATGTTCTAATTACAAAATTTCCCACCACATTTTTTGCGAGCTAATTGAATTATTTAACCGTGGGAGAGCCGCGCTTCGGCATGAATGGCCCGGCTCGACCGGAGTGATACCACGGCCTCACAGAAAACCGGTGTGAAATAGCGCTTGCGCTGTGTTTCACCGGTTATTATTATTGGAACGAAGTTCCTTATCGCGCGATATGAACGAAAAAACGAAGGGGGCTAGACGGAAATTGTCGCGACATAATTTGTTGTCACGACACTTTTTGCTATTTTAAATTTTATTTGTTATTAGTTTATTTTTCATTGCTTGAAGCAACCCAGATACTATATATAAATAAAAAAATAAAATAAAAAATATATATATATATATACTATATATATATATATATAATAGATAGATAAGATTTCGAACTTTTATATATACATATCATCATTACCATCACTATTATCATAATCATCATCTTCATCACTTTCATCATTTTCATCATTTTCATCATTTTCATCATCTTCATCACTTTCATCATTTTCATCATTTTCATCATTTTCATCATTTTCATCAATTCATCATCTTCATCACTTTCATCATTTTCATCATTTTCATCATCTTCATCATTTTCACCATTATCATCATTATCATTATTATTATTATTAATATTATTGTGTACACAGGAGACAAACTTCTTAGCACTCCATGGATTCACCGTGCGGGTGCCGGGTCCATCGTGTGGCAGAGGGAGAAACTCAAAGCAGTTCCCAGGACTTACGACCTAGGTGTAGGTTTAAGGAGGCCCCCTTTAAGATACGCATCAACGGTCACCTTCACTGCTCGAGTTTCCCGCCCTACCTAGCCAAATTTGGTAGGAACCTGTTAGTGCAGCCTTGGATACTCGTTCTAAAATAGAACTTACTGCAGATCTCGACAGGCCAAGGTCTTTCAAAAGGTTATAGAGAGATTTAGCTGGTATACCTCTCGCTCCCACTTCTACCGCGTATAAATTAACCACATAGCCATTTTTGTTAAGTTCAGTTGTTAGATCGTAATATTTATTTAATTTTATTCTATGGTCTTTAGGAATATTAGTTTCCCACGGAACAGTAAGCTCTACTAATATTATGTGTTTAATTTGTCTAGAGAAAAGGAATATGTCCGGTCTGGATGACGAAGCACCAACATCCTCTGGGATTTTATAGTGCTTATCATACGTATCCATCAAAATAGTCCAGTCAGGTGCAGTACCTAGGATTGAGAAAGGCTTGCTTTTAGATTTGGTATTTGAGCCATCCTTTATAAAGTTAATTTCTCGTTTATTTGTAGTCAATCCTTTTTGGGCTCTAGCTACTGAAAGACTTACTGCTTCACGTATGATTTCTAGTACTCTATCATGTCGGCGTGAGTAATAACCCCTATCAAGCAGCACCCTGCAACCTACCAGTAAGTGCCTAGCAGTACCTACTGCCTCACCACACGTATAGCAAGATTTTTCAGATGCTTTCCCCCATCTCACTAGGTTACTTTGGTCTGGGAGGGTCATTTGGAAGGCATTCAGATAGAATTTTAATAGGGCAGGAGACCAATCATATAGCAAGGTGCGCCATTTCAGGGCTAACGGGATGCAGAACTCACCTATAGTTAACCACTCACTTTGCATTTCTAGATTCATTGCATGCACTTTATATTTATCATTTTCATCTTGTTGTATAAAGGATTTTATTATTTCTCGGTCTCCCTTCCTCTTTGCGAAACCCAGCCTGACTTTATTAAACTGTGCACCAGCCATAAATTGTTTATGGAATTGAAGTCTTGACTCAAGCTCTGTAACATATTTATCTTTTGGGAGTGATGAGACTATTTCATCCTGGGATTGTCCCAAGACATGCATTTTGGTCACTCTGAGGTGTTTATAGAGTTCAGATGGCTTCTTTAATTTCATCCCAAAACTGTTTTGATCCCTAAATAGAGTTGAGGGGTCAGCTGAGTGTGCAATTCCGAGCCATGACCTCAATATCTTCTTGACATTTGCATCTAGTTTTGCCAGGAGGCTTTTACCGATGTCATATACAAGGAAAGGCCAAGTCAGACGCGACGTAAGATAATTGTCGTATATCCAAACTTTTTTAATATTGTTTAATGGTTGTTGGTCTACCTTATTCAAGTCACTAAGAAAATTTTCGACAGTTACCTCTAAGGATGGTGTACGTCCTTTGTAATCAATCTTTCTACTGTCATAAAACTAGAAATTACGTAAAATATTGAAGTAAATATAATATTTGTATCGTCTTTCTATTTCGAACTTCGTTCCATCCGGGTGTCCCTTGACACCTCTTAAGTTTTTATTATTTCCTTTATTACATTTAAATATACATATAAATTACATTTTTAAATATACATATAAAAATAAATACATTTATTATTATTATTATTATATAAAAAAAAATCGTGTTTCATTGAAAAATGGATTTGAGCCGGGAACATTTTTGCGCAATGATTTTTTACGCTTTCAAGAGTCGCCTGGAAATGAACGAGTCAAACCATAGACTTCAAATTGCATTCGTGGATGTAGGCCCTTCCAAGGCAACTGTGTATTGTTGGTATCAATCAGGGTCAATCCCTTTACGGAACCAAAGAAGCATTAACGCCGAATGGTATACTACCAAATGCTGGCCAGAGACAATTTTCATCGCCGGAAGATGCGCTATCAGCGTTCAAGCAGGCTGTAGACGAGGTGTCTACGGCGGATTGGAAAAAGTGTTCCGAAAACAGGTTCAGAACCTGCACCAGCGCGCACGCAACTTTGTATAGAGGCTAATGGACATTATATTGAAAAATAAAATTAAAAAATATTTACTTTCTGAGCGTCTCACATATAAAACTATAGATAAATGACATCACAGATCAAATAATCGTGTTCATCACACAATTATTTATCTTCGGTGGGAAACCCTACCACTATGGATACTGTGCACTATACGACTATGTACGTATTTCTCGATTTATTTCGACATTACATTCATAGATTGTGACTGATTAGATTTTTTTAAATACATGCTTATTATTCACAAAAAACACTCAAATTTCAAAACGATTCTAAGCACAGCACAATCAGTCGCATACGTTACCTCTGAGCCAATAAGGCAGTCAATTATTGTTACATTCATTTGCAATTTATTAATAGAAATATATTAAAACCATAAACATTAACCTAATTCGAACATTTATGTTTTCAGTAAATCTAATATATTTCTGAATGCTATCATTAATTTACATGATATGCAATTTTCACAAAATTCTTAATAATAAATTGTGTAATCAGGTCAACTCATGTCTGGTATATATACGGTTATGGACCAGTACAAAAAGTGATGCAGAAATGTTCGTAACACCAATGATTTGGGGCGAATCTCGAAATCATTGGTGTAACAAGCAGTGAAGTTCTAAAAGCTTTTGATGTGAATCATCATCAACTGCCTAGTCTTTATTTTTCACAAGGTTATTAGGGGCCAGCTACTAGTTCAACTGGTTTTATAAGAATATTAATTGTTTCAAGGAGCAACTGGTATCAGACCGGAAGGCGGACAGAATTCGATGGTTGAGCTAGTGGTCAGTATATTCTCCCCCAATGTGTGTCCCTACGTTGTCGTCGTGGTGGGGCTTGCGTAGGTCAATGATCTCTGGGGCTGTGCCGGGTAGAGCTACTCATGCCGGATTGGCCCAGGGTGAGACTCCAGACTAAATGGGAAAGACGGAGTCCGTTTTGGGACTGCCGCGAAGGGCGTGACGCTCAGTCGTCGTGCCGCACTCCAAACGTCCCTCTGATTTAGCAGAAGGCGTGTTGGAGTGCGAGAAGGTTCTGGTGGAACCTGTGGCGAGCTTGGTGTGCACTCACCCTGCCTCCAAGCGGGCAACAGAGGAGCTAGTACTTTGTTGCCCTCGCCGGATATCGTAATCCCCGTAGGTAAGTCGGGTTAGGTCATGTCTCTGCCCGGCTGGGACCGATGGTCTTGGCTTAACCGCCCGGACCGCGAGGAAGAAAACCTCTATAAAAAATTACCCCGAATTTTGCGCTCTGGTGTGTGGCCTCGAATGCATGGCTGACGGGAGGTTCAGTCGCGAGCACGCCCCCAGCCAGGGAACTGCGGACGCCTCGGATGGGCATAAACCTACGCTTGCCCGGGTATTGGGGCATAAACCTACGCTTGCCCGGGTGGACTTTTAGTTCTCCCCATCTCGTGGGTTTAGAAATGAATATTGAAAATTTTAAAAATACAAATACGGAATCGAACACAACAACGACACAATGCAAGCCTAATGGAACAGAAATGAAGAATGGAACGGAATCGAAGAATAAAAGGAAGGAGAGGAGAAACGCCAAAGGGCAGTTTAGGAGGGCAGATGATCGCTCGTCTACAGAGGAGGACGCTGCGCCTGGAACGCTTATTTCACTGGGGCTCCCAGAAGTCAGTCTGACTGCTGGGAGCCGAAGAACGTCGGAACGCACGCGTTCCAGGTTCAGCCACTCGACGGATGGCGCAGTTGATACCTCCTTGGAGGCAATGGACATGGAGACGTGCGACAGCCGCAAGCGCGAACGCTCCAAGGATGGGGGCAGTGACACCTCCCTAGAGATGTTGCCGCCTAAGGTCGGGAGTGCCCAGAGAGGGAAGTCTCGTACCCCAGCCTCGGCTCCGTCGGGTTCCACCTTTTGCAGGGCGGAATCTTATAAGCGGGCCAAGGCTGACGGCGAACTTCAAGCGGAGGAGGAGATGGAGGGTCTCCTACACAAGATCAGGAGACCGGTCGATGGGGATGTGGAGCCCCAAACACCATCCTGTTTGCAGGAGAGGGCGCAGGCGGCGGTGGCCATTATAAACTGGGGACGTGGCTCGTCTCCAGGCGGCCAACGACCGCCTGACGGGGCCCAGGTCGCCCAGTTCCGGGCGGAGCGGGAGGCCCCGGCCCCGTCCACGTCCCGGCTAGCCCCATCTCTATCTGCGTCGCAGCCCATAGTGCCATCCACCGGGATCTCTGACGCCCAATTAGGTTAGATCCTGGCCACATGCCGGCGCATGATAGAGGGCTGCACGGCCGGCCTGGAGACGAGGCTGCCTGCGGCCCCTATCATGCGGCCGCCGCTTGCGGCGCCGAAGCTGAGGGCCACGTCGTCGGCGCCGACCCCCCTTCCTGTGGTAGGGGGTCGCGTAACCTACGCGTCGGCGACGGGAACGGCGCCGGCTCCTGCGGCCGCCCGAGGGCCGACGGCCAGGGCTCCGGCTCCGGCCAAGACGGCTGCGCCGAGGCTGGGGCCGGGGAAAGTGGTGTCAGGGCTGGAGCGGAGGTTCCTCCGCTCCCCGCTCCAACACCTGTTGCTGGCCCCTCCACATCTGCCCCCTCCAATGAGGGTTGGCAGATAGTTGGGGGGTCAAAAAAAGCCCGCAAGCGGGCCAGAAAAGCTGCCCGCAAAGCGGCCTCTGGCCTGCAGTCACCACCGGTGGCAAGGGCCACCCCAAAGAGCCACAAGCCGCGGAAACTGCAGCTGCCAAAAACCGCGGCTGTAGTGGTGACCCTGTCACCGGAGGCGACAACCGGCGGGCTGTCCTACGCGGCCTTCTTCAAGAAGGCCCGGGACAGTCTCGTCGGAGATTTTGAAACGGCCGGTGTCGTCCGCTTGCGCCTCGCCCAAACGGGAGCTCGAGTTCTCGAGTTCCCTGCGGCCGATGGCGCAAAAAAGGTGGACACCGTTGCCAAGAAGTTGAAGGGAGTCTTCGCAGCTACGGATGGTGTGAGGATCGCCAGGCCCACAAAGTGCGCAGAGCTGCGCATTTCGGGCCTGGACGACTCGGTGACGACCGACGACGTCCGCGCCGTAATCTGTGAGAAAGCGGGTTGCGGCGCGGACGGCGGGTCCATCCGCCCCGGTCCGGGAGGCCTTGGTGCGGTGTGGGTCAGCTGTCCCGTAGCGTTGGCCAAAATCTTGGCCGATGCAGGCAGGATTCTCATCGGTTTCGTGAGCGCCAGGATCACAGTCCTGGCGGCGAGACCGATGAGGTGTTTTAAATGCCTCGCTGCGGGACACACTCGCACCAAGTGCCAGAGCTGCTTTGACTGCAGCGGACTCTGTTTCCGCTGCGGTCGACCGGGGCACAAGGCGGCAGAGTGTTCTGCCGTCCCTCACTGCCCCGTGTGTGCGGCGGGCAGTAAACCCGCCAACCACCAGATGAGGCAGGGGGGCTGCAAGCCTCCCCGAGCTTCTCGGCAGACGTCGGGGGCTAGCCTGTCGACCCAGGCTGCCTCCGACGTCGTTCGTGCGACCACGTCGTCGCCCATGGAGGAGGTTGTAGAGACGATCCAGTAAATGGATCAAGTCTCCAACCTCCTTGTCCAGACGAACCTGAACCACTGCGCCGCGGCGCAGGATCTCATCCTGCAAACCATGGCGCAGTGGTCGATAGGTGTTGCCGTAGTCGCGGAGCCCTATTACGTCCCTCCCCGTCCAAACTGGATGGGTGACCGGGACGGCTCCGTGGCAGTCGTCAGCTCCTCGGCGGCTCGTTCCCCGCCCTTGTCGCTAAGAGACAAGGGCTCTGGATATGTGGCCGCCGAGTGGGGGGGAATAACCGTTTACGGTGTTTACTTCTCCCCAACCGGAGTTTGAGCGACTTCGAGGTCTTCCTTAACAACTTGGAGACCTCGATGCGGCGACTAGCGTCTGGGTACGTCCTCGTGCTGGGGGACTTCAACGCAAAGTCAATTGCGTGGGGTTCCCCAGGGACGGACGCCAAGGGCGAGGCCATTGCGGAGTGGGCGGCTTCGGTGGGCCTCTATTTGCTGAACAGAAGCGCCACCAACACGTGCGTGCGACAGCAGGGGGGGTCGATAGTGGACCTTTCGTTCGCTACCCCTGCTGTTGCCGCACGAGTAAGGAACTGGTGTGTCCTGGATGAGGTTGAGACGCTCTCGGACCATTTATATATCCGATTCGAGCTCTCCCGGTCCCAGGGCCCCAGTAGGGGTCACGTGGTGCGGCTTACCTCCCGCTTTCCGCGGTGGGCAGTTGCCAAGCTCAATAGGGACCTGCTAGAGGAGGCGGCCATTGTTCAGTCTTGGCTGTCTCCGCGGGCCCCGGCCGAGAAGGTCGACATGAAATGAAATGAAATGAAATGAAATGATTTAATTCACATAAATAGAGTACATTTACAGGTGTTGTTACAGTTTGAACTTAAGAGACCGTCTATTTAGCCACTGGTGGCATGTGAAAATGTCCTTATTTAAAATTCTATTAATTACATAAATTTTTAAAAGAGTAAAAAAAATAAAAAAAAATATAAATTGTCAAAAATGTCATTTAAATATTATTTATTATATTGCAAAATAGTCAAATTAAAAGTGAGTCAATTAAATATTATACATGTCAAGCTGTATTCTCATTTTCAATAAAAAATTCTTTGAGTGAATAATATGACTTTTCCAGAAGCCATCTCTTGAGATGGTTCCTAAAACGACACAATGGTAAATCCCTTAGACAATCAGGAATCTCATTATACACTCTTATGCACATTGAGTAACAGTTATTTTTATATAAAGTTGTTCTTGGAGTACATTCTAAAACCAACCTATTTGGGTATCTGGTATTTCTTGGATACTTATCTCTTGCTTTGGTGAACAGGTTTGGATGTGTTTTTACAAAAATCGATATCTCGAAAATGTACATACAATAGAGAGTTAGTATACCTAAGTTTTTAAAATGCGGTTTGCACGTTTCGTCTGGTGCAATTCCAACTATGGCTCTAACACATCGTTTCTGTGCGGTAAAGCATCTGTTTGCCTCCGAGGAGTTTCCCCAAAGTATCAAACCATATCTCAATACCGAACTCACGTAACCATGATACGCTAATACAGTAGTGGCTTGTGATGAAGTATTCCTAAGATTGCTCAGAACATAAACAAATCTATTAATCTTACTACATGTAGCATCAATATGTGCTTTCCAGTTGACAT
Source organism: Spilarctia lutea (assembly GCA_916048165.1). Taxonomy (NCBI): domain Eukaryota; kingdom Metazoa; phylum Arthropoda; class Insecta; order Lepidoptera; family Erebidae; genus Spilarctia; species Spilarctia lutea. The sequence continues at coordinate 4,583,160 of OU696480.1, forward strand.
GCTTGTCCAGTGTTATACCTAAGAATTTTATATGTTCCTTTTCTTTAATTGTTGTTATTATTGGAATTTGATTTGGAAATCGTATGCTTTGAAATCGTATGTAACTAGTTTTACTTAAGTTTACATTCAAATTATTTAGCTCTAACCATTTTGTCACCATATGGATCGTCTCATTTACTTTATCGCTAAGATTAGTCAAACTATTACATGTCAAGATTATGGAGATGTCATCAGCAAATAAAACTGTTTTGTATTTTACAATGTCAGGAAGGTCATTAATATATAAAAGAAACAGCAACGGCCCGAGCACACTGCCTTGTGGGACCCCAAAGCTATTTATATTAAATGGTGAGCTACTGGTCGATAAGGTTGAGTTCTCTCCTATATGCCGTATGTCCACTCTTTGTAAACGATTGGATAAGTATGATTCGAGCCACGACAGAGCTGGTCCCCTGATTCCATACTGTTCCAATTTCTGCAACAGCAATTCGTGCGACACAAAGTCAAATGCTTTGGACATATCAAAAAATATCACCAGCGTTGTTAGTTTTTTATCAATACTTGTAACAACGTTATGAATTAAAGTAAAAGCCGCCAATGTTGTTGATTTTCCCCGCTGAAAACCATTTTGCTCAGGCTTTATAATATTAAATTTATTCAAAAAGGATGTTAAACGTAAGTGCATAGCTTTTTCAAAAATTTTTGATAGTATAGGAATAAGTGTGATCGGTCTGTAATTCGACATGTCCAATTTGTTATCTTTCTTATGTATAGGTTTTATGATTGATTTTTTTAAAATTTCCGGAAATGATCCCTGTTCGAAGGACAGGTTAATTAGATGTGTTAGGATAGGAGTAATAAATACAGCACTTTTTTTTAGAGCCAAAGTAGATATTTCGTCATACCCCACAGAGTTGCTATTGTTTAGATCCATTATAATTTTACACACATCTGTATAATTTAGTGGCTCCAGAAATATACTATTTTGTATGACAGTTTTATTAGTGTTTTGTATATGTTTTCGTGTAATATTTAATTTTATGTAGTATTCATTGAATGTACACGCTATCTCAGTTGGGTTCCGAATTATCTGATTATTTATTTCAATATCAGTAATTAAATTTTTTATTAAATGGTTTTCAGTTTCATTTTTTATAACTGACCATGCAGCTTTGCATATATTTTTTGAGGTACTAATAAATTTATGATTACAATTTTTTTGAGCATTACATATGCAAAGTTTTAAAATTTTTGAATATTTTTGAAATATTACTTTATTTTGTAATGTCTTATTTCTGTAGAATCTATATCGTAGCATTCGCTTCGTATGACAACTACGCCGTATTCCTTTAGTGATCCACTTAACATTACGTCTTTTATGGGTAGTTTTAAATTTCAGAAGAGGAAAACATAAATCGAAGTACAACACTAAGTCATTGTGAAAGATAGTAAATGCTTTATTCGAATTATTTTCGTCATAAGCATCACTAAAACTGAGGCTGCCCAAACAGTCACAAAACTTTTTTATGCTATCCGTATTATAGTCTCTTTTAGTAAAAAATATAGTACTATGCAGTTTAGTTACTGTTTTAATAGGGACAAACAACATTTGGGCCGTTTCATGATCAGACAAGCCTAGTCCTATTACTTCGCTATGAGCGTTCTTGAATTTGTTTCCTATAATGTGATCAATACAAGAGTTCTGTCTAGTCGGTTCATTAATGTAAAATGTCAAATTGTAATTATAAACTATATCGGTTAATTGTTGGGTAATTTTCCCATGTCTTAAAGTATTAATATTGATATCACCTACTAAAATAATATTACGTCTTTTCCTAAATAATAATTTAAAAAGAAGCAAGTCCAATTGGTTGAAAAACATGTTAATATTTGAGTGTGGTGTGCGATAAATACATACAATAACTATATTTTGCTCGCTTATCTCAATACCACAGCACTCAAAAGTGTCTTTACAAGCATAATCAGACAAGTTCAGTGGTCGAACCTTAGTTGTTGTGTCAGCATATATACATACCCCCCCTCGCGATTTATTCCTACAGTAGGTATTGACCAAACTATATCCACTGATTTTTGCATTAGCTTCGCAACCTTTTTTGATGAATGTTTCAGAAAAACATAGTATCGCCGGTAGTTTGTTACAGATGTTTAAGTCATGCAAAGCTACTTCTATTAAAGCTCTTTTTGATAAAAGACCAGCAATATTCTGATGAAGAATGACAAGCTTTGAATTAACTCCGAGCGGAGCGAAAGGAATGAGGCGAATCACAGTATAAATCTGAATTTACCAATAAAGACATTCCGTGTTCATTTCTATCGTATGATAAATGGTTTGAATGTATGGTATTGTTCGTGCTAATTAAGTATTCAAGATTTTTAAAAATATTCCTCATACCATAATTATTTAATTGGCCATTACCTTTAAACATAGTATAATCACAAGAAAGGTCTAGGTTTGAATCGAGAAGCTTTACATAATTGCACATCTGATTGTCTTGATATAATAAGTTATTAAACATTTCTATTCTAAAATTGTAAATTGTTGCATAGTAGCTGTATTTGTATGTGGGTAAACATAGTATAATGTTAGTATTATTAATAGCCGACAATACCTCACGCATATATGCAATCAAGTCGAAACAGTTAAGAGATTGCTTGAAGTCCTGTTCACCTATAAATATTATGCAATAGTCATTGAAATTATAATTATTAATCTTTGTAGCAATATTATCCAATAATTTTTTAATACCACAATTCTGTGAAAGATAATGACATATGTTGTAGTCTGGAAAGGTAGTTTCGGCTATAGACAATACCTTATTGGTTTTATTGCTACTTACGATACACAATTTATTCCTCTTTTCTTGAATTTGGTCGTTCGTGTTGTTCCTCGTTGTGCTTGTGTTATCTTGTGGAACAATTTCTGCATTGATTGATTTTGGAGTCATACATTTTGTTGAGTAATCATTTTGTTGTTGATTAGACGGTGTTTTCCTATGCGGAGTTGATATCTTTTTATTCTTATGTGGAGTACTAATGGTACTTGTTAATTGTTTAGTCACTTTTTTTACTAAGCTATGTTTATTATTCATGTTTTCCATGGTTTTCTTAAGATCGTTGTTTTCAATCGAAAGATTATTTATTTCCTCATGTGCTGCCGATAATTGTGAGTTCAGTTCAATTATTTTCAATTTTAATTCTGTTATCTCTTCACTTTCAACATCTAGTATGTTTGGGACACTGTTAGTGGTGCTATCTATTGACGAGTTATTAGAACTACACTCTTCTAGTGCTTCCGATAACGACTTTGAACGTGGTCTCCGAAATGTTATATTCTCCAGAAAATTCATTTTAAATGTGTAAATATTAGTTCTCGATTATGAGTTGAACGAACCGTTTTAATATTTTAGTATAATTTACAATCGTTGTATGTTATGTATATGAGTTACTACTCGTATAATAGTTTTAGATTTATATTTATTGATTAAATAAATATAAAAACATGTTGGCCTCTAACGCTTGATTTGTGCATTATTTGCCTTATTTGCCTTTACACTGAACTTTTAGTCTTCATACACTTAACTTTTTGTTTTCAAAGATCGATGATTATATAATCATTTGACTTATAACGCCATCTATTGTTGTTCTTTGGAAATAATTTTAACAAATTTGAATTTTGATTTATTGCTAAAGTGACCGTTTTGATAATGAATTTATAACAATATTTCACAACGGTAATACAGTATAGTTATTTTTTGTATTATGTTGTCGGCCGTGAACTTCTTTTTTCCTTTTTTTTGTTCAAAAGAATTTGCATGTGATTTATTTTTATTGAGGGTAGGTACTAAGGCTCGCAATCTTTTTATGCATAGTGGATTTGTCCTCACTAAGTAACTTCATTTGACCAGTTAAAACAGTTCACCTTGGATTCAACATTCATTTGGATCCAATCACCATCATTCAGTAGCACTGGTAAGTGTATCTCAGTTTAGTTCTTATTAAGTTTTTATAATTATTGTTTGTCTGTAACTGACTTCATTGCGTCTCTTGAGTCATTCGGTTTCAAATCACTTTTATCACTTTTTGCATCTTTAATCACTGTTTTAGCATTTATTTTACTTATTAAATTGCGGAGTTGATGTCAATCGTAGCACAGTTTTTTTTTTTTTTTTTGGGGGCTGGCCGCTTTCGCACTGCGATTACGCAGGTCTGCGATACGGCCATGCCCCGCGTTCGGGGTTGTCGACCTCCACGAAACGGGGTCTACTGGTGGTCCCAGGAGTTGGCGGACCTCCGTGCGGCCTGTACTCGTGCCCGGAGGTCCTACACCCGCAGCCGGCGGCGACGCCACCGCGTAGACGGTGAGGAGGGCCGGCTTCATGAGGAGTACCGCGAATTGCGGAGGACTCTGAAGCTGGCCATTTGCCGCGCCAAAGAGGAAAGGAGAAAGGAGATGCTGGAGAGTCTCGATCGTGACCCCTGGGGTCGCCCATATCGTGCGGTGCGTCAGAAGCTCCGCACGTCGGGCCCCCCCCTTACCGAGACTCTCCAGGCCAGCTTCCTGCAGCAAGTGGTCGAGGGCCTATTCCCGCAGCGGGCGGAGCACACGCCCCCGTCGATGGCCTACTCAGTGGCCAGAGACGACGGGGGCAGAGAGGACGATGTTCCGCCCGTTAGGGAATCAGAGGTAGGGGCGGCTGTTCTGAGGATTCGTTCCAAGAACACCGCCCCCGGGCCGGACGGGGTACCACCCCGAGTGATGGCCCGAGCCCTCGACCATATGTCGGACCGCCTCAGGGAGGTTTTGGACGCTAGCCTGGCGTCCGGACGCTTCCCTGAGTGCTGGAAATGCGGGAAGCTGGTCCTACTGCAGAAGCCAGGACGGCCTGCCGATTCGGTCGCGGCCTATAGGCCCATCGTGTTGCTGGACGAGGCGGGCAGATTGTTTGAGAGGATTCTCGCTGCCCGCATCGTCCAGCATCTCAGCGAGGTGGGGCCCGACCTGTCGGACGCCCAATCCGGGTTCCGAGAGGGGCGTTCGACGGTTAATGCCGTGATGCGCCTTAGGGCCGTGACCGAAGAGGCAGTGAGCTGTGGCGGCGTGGTGTTGGCGGTGTCCTTGGACATCGCCAACACCATCTATATGGTGTTTTCTGGTGCTGTAGAAGAATTGCCTTTATAATAAAATGTTGTCTTATATTTGGAACATTCCATTCACCAGCAGTAAGAAATAAAATGTAACAGGGTAAAAGATATATTATAATTATAGTTATAATGGCAAAATTTGCAATGACAATTATTATAACAATGACATTAAATATTACGTGATGGATCCCTTGATTTTCCGCCCTCCTGGACGTGCCGTGTATTACACCCCATGCACACCCGCTTACGGCGGGCCTCAGGAAGACTAATAGTTTTGGCAGTCTATGTATGTTTATCTGTTGTCACCATGGCGTCTAACCTACCGAACCCATTTTAATGAAAGAGGTGTTAATAGATTCGTAATAATGGCCCGGGACACAGGGTATATACATTTTTCCAAAAGTTTTTAATTAGTCGGCTTATTTAAACCTTTTTATATTTGTATTCTACAAAAAAAATTCTATGTTGCATCACTTCAATGTAAATAAAAAAAACACAATGTATTCTTTTTTATTTATTTTTATCAAATTTGTTTATATTGCATGTGTTATTTTTTCGATTGATGGATGAGTTGGTTTCCAAAAACAAAATTATCCGATAAAGTTCATAATATCATTGTTAAGGTGTTCCTGAAACAAAAACAATAAATCAACGACTTATAAACATATTGTTATATTGATTTCTTAAATACTGATGTGATGACATAAAGCAATAGTGACTAACTTGGCCTTAAAATAACAAAATTAGAAAGGCTAACTATAGTTTATGTAATCTAAGAGATACCGAGTGACATTTTACACTTCTCGAGAGAAACAACTTTGTATGAGCGTAACTCACACAATATCAATAATCATTGAGATATATATATATATATATATATATATAGTAACTAGCTTTTGCCCCCGCGGCTTCGCTCGCGTTAAGAAGTATTATTGCGGCATACTTCTTAACGCGAGCGAAGCCGCGGACAAAAGCTAGTCGTCAAATATAAACCGCTAGATATATTATCTATGCACTATGCACAAAAATGGTTAATTCAAAGTTCTCTCCAAAATAACTTCATGTACATGGCGCTAGCATACAGAAATTTATATATTTCAAACTGAAAAGTTACTAATCTTATATAGCCTGCATCTCAAAATCGCTTTATGCATGCAAAGTCTCAGCCCGATCGGTTTAAAATTGACAAAGTTTCATACAAATTTTCATCCCCTATTTTATCCCCTTGGGGGTAGAATTAACCAAAATCCTTTCTTAGCGGATGCCTACGTCATAACATCTACCTGCATGCCAAATTTCAGCACGATCCTTCCAGTGGTTTGGGCTGTGCGTTGATAGATCACTATGTCAGTCAGTCACCTTTGAGTTATATATATATAGATTGGGAACCAGCTTAAGTGGTTCCCAATTTACCTTTGACGGAATGCTCATATTTTATCCATATTTTATGGTATTCTATTTTATCCGAGCACTCCACCTTATTTGAAGGAACGCTTTGTTTTCCTCAGTGATACACGTACAAGATTCTTGAGGTCATACCTCTAGAACTGGCAGTACCAACTCATTGTACCAGATGTTAATACAAGTCGTTTACAAGTATCATATTTATTTTAATTATAGCACATATATTATTCAAGCACCATAAAAATAATGTTACTTGTCTTCAAAGATATTTAACAATAGACAATGAATTACTGTTTTGTTTATTTTTATTTTACCCAAGTCTGATTACCTTAAATTATTTTTTGTAGTCATCAAAATACTCTTCATTATTGGCTGTATGATTCTGAAACAAAAATAATAAATCAACGACTTGTCAAAAAATATTTATATTTAAACTTTTTGGTTTCATAACCACTCATGCAAAAATCTGCAAGTATTAGTAACATGGTATTAAAATAACGTCTTAGATAACGTATATGAGTAACATATAACTAGCTCCACACGCCATTATCTAAATTTCCAAAATAAAATTGAGCACTGACCTGATTTGAAAAAAATATTTCAGGAAAAGTATAGTTATTGAAGAAGGCTAAAAGTAGTATCAATAAAAACTATAGTTTATATATGTTTGAAAGAATTGTTCATTTCATCATTGAATGGTTGTTATTTTAACATAAAGTATTAGAAAATATGTTATTAGCACACCAGATATAACAAAAAAATCATGAATAACATCTGTTGTCGTATAATAATGGACAAAATAGATTGCAACTTACGGATTGGCATTTCGCACTGACTTTCTTGTTCCCATGGGGACAGAGAATGTATTCTAATGAACCACAGTCGACGAAAATATTGGCGGCAAGACCAAGGAACATTACCAGAAACATGAGAAATAACTTCATTTTTAACACTATGTAGTAAGCAGTTGTCACGGTAAATGACTGAATGCTACTATTTATACTTGAATAAATGGCTCGACCTCTGCCCCAGTTAGTGTTACTAGTGCTGTGACGCTTACGACGTAGTTCATAGGTATATATCGATATCGGTACATTGATAAAACTCTTTATTTTTTAAAAGGTATTAAAATACTATATAAAAAATATTAATAGCTAAAGCTAATAATTTTAAAAAACAATATATGAAAATCTTATTGAATTTAAATCAAACTGTCCTATTTTAAAGCAATACTGCCTCGGTGGCGTGCTTGAGGTCTCGGGTTTAAATCGTGGATCGGACCAAGTGTTTGTGTGATCTACAAATATTTGTTTCGGAGTTTGCGTGTTTTCTATGTATGATATGCAATTATTTACAAAAAAATATAAATACGTATTCATATCAGTAGTCTAGTATCCATAACACTGCTTAGCTTGGGACTAGATGGCGTTGTGGGTTAGATGTCTGAAATATTTATTATTTATTATTATTATTAAATAAAAAGCGTTAATTTACTGTTTCTATTATTATAAAGAAGTACATCCAAGGTTTTTTTATTATTATTATATAGGGAGCAAAGGAGCAGACGTATCGCCTCATGGTAAGCGATTACCGCCGCCCATGGACACCCGCAACACTAGAGGCGTTACGAGTGCGTTGCCGGCCTCTTTTCTTGAAGGTTTGGAGGTCATATTGGTCTGGAAACACCGCAGGCGACAACATCGTTCCTCGGTCGTCATCACTATTCAAGTGTCGCAGTAGTCTTGGTCACAGATTTTGTTAAAATTGCAATCAAAAATGCAATCCTGTTGAACAGTTTTCTTTTTGTTTTGGTAACAACATTCTTTCAGTCGTCTAGAGTGGTAGTACTCATTTTCTGTTGTTAGTAGTTATATAGTTGTATTGCCTACATTCACAATACTCATTGTGAATGCAGGCAATACAACAATGGTATGGTGACTCACACTATGACGGCCTATTGAGATGCTTCTGCATCATTGTGCAATCACCAATGAAACACGATAGCACCAACACTGTCATTTTAGGTTGGTCTTCGGTGAGAGGTTAGTACCAAGCCGGTCGAATCGGCCTGTTTGTACTGAATAAACGTATCAGCCTGGCCCTACTTCCTTGAAAGTGTTATGTTGTAACTGCGTAACCTGAAAAGAATGACAAAAAACTATTACTTACAAGTATTTCACGAAAATAATTTTGCCTCCGTGTATGGACGTTGCTGCAGCAATTTTGATACTAGACTAGACTAGATGAATTTTGCTAAATATACTTCGAACGTATCTACATATTCGTTTTTTTAAATAAAAACTTTAAAATAGCACTTAGCCAAAAGTAGTCTTCCTACCAAAAACGAGCAATTGCACCAAGAAATGTGAGAGACTCGAACATCAAAATGGTGTCTAAAGTGCATCCTTGCTTCAAGCCCTGCAAAACAACAAGATGACCTCTGCCCTCATCAAGGAATGTTATGACAATCTCCAGTCCATTGCTTCCACAAACAAATTTACCCTGCAACGTATAAAAGGACGTAATATTGCGGACGAATTTGCCGAACTACCCTTGCCCCAATTCCAAATAAAAACATGACTGCGCGCCAATACCGAAGATAAACACAAATCCGAATGAAAAAACAATGAAGGATGCAGGCAAACAAAAAGTACAGTTCCGGTAGCATCAAAAACACTAGCCCACAACCTGATTAGACTATAATATAAAGGGACGATCTCCGGAAGGTCATAGGTATCCTGACAGGGAATTGTCTCCTAAACAAGCACCTATTCACTACAGGTGTAACAGACAGCCCTCTGTGCAAGGAATGCATGGAGGCAGAAGAAAGACCGCAGCACATTCTCATAGAATGTAGAAGTGTTGCAGATCAACAGGTGGACATCCTCCAATCAACATCACTACCGGAAACATGTAGTGACCTGAAAAGGCTTCTAAGCTCCTGGGATGATCTAGGATGGTTGGAGTAGGAAGATGACAAATGGCCCAGTAATACAAACAAACAAACTAAGCACTTAGGCACAAACCTTTGACTTGAGCCCAAATGAATTCGATTGCATTGTATTGTACCGTGGTATGGTGGTAATGGGATTACTGTATGGTCCATGACTTTCAAAGTCTCGTTCAAAATGTATCCAGAAGTGTATGTTGTCTTTTTCATAAGACACTTTTTTTGGCAGCGACTCCACTGGCCTGAAATAAAATTCTGAATCTATTTCTTAGAAAGAAAGTCTTTTTTATAAAATGATTTTTTGTTAATATGGCATGTTACATACATCAAGACGCGCGTTTTTAATGCAGGATAAATCAAAATTAGTTTATTTATCGAAAAGAAACTGAAATTATAAGTAAGTAAATGATGCCAGACGCTTTATTTATAGTGGTGCCAGTTTTTTTTTAAAGGTCTCAGAACTACAATATGTGAATTACACAAAGTGTTGTTACATGTAGGATTTGAACCCACAGTACTCGGCGTAGTAGAAAGCAGCGTGGCAATCGCTTAAACCTCTAGGCTAACCCTGCAGTAAAGTAGTAATTTAATAGTAGAATAATATTTTTTAGACCAAAACTAAGATACACTGCGTTATTGTTATCATTGTTAAAAATATTATTCATAACTATTTCTCAATTTTCAAAACAGTATTATTACTATAAAAGCATTTTTAAACCTAACTATTTGTTTTTCCACTGTCGTTATCTTAGTGGAGTAAAAAGAACCCACAATCAACATTCAGTAGAAGAAATTTGCCCGACCCAGCGATAACCGAACTACTTATAAGCATATATTTGTTTTAAAATACAAAAGTATATACCAGACCACTCAGAAACTATTGCAAAAATAAGTTTTTTGTGTGAGAGACTGGCCAGTTATAAACTATTATAAAAATAATGATTATTTATAAGTAAAAATAGGTATGTTCTAATTTCAAAATTTCCCACCACATTTTTTGCGAGCTAATTAAATTATCGTGTTTCACTGAAAAATGGATTTCAGCCGGGAACGTTTTTGCGTTATGATTTTTCACGCTTTCAAGAGTCCCCTGGAACCGGACGAATCAAATCATAGACTTCAAAATGCATTCATGAATGTAGGCCCTTACAAGGCAACTGTGTAATGTTGGTATAACGAATTCAAACGTGGTCGACTTATTTTGGGGGATGAAGAAACAGTGGTCGCCCTTTGACGGCTGTTACGGAGGAAAACGTGCTAGCGGTAAAAAAAAATATTCAATATAATAGGCAAATTACGTATTAGGAGGTACAACACATCCTGAAAATTGCATCAGGAAGCCTTCACGAGATTCTATACGTGCATCTTCGCGTGTGGAGGATAGTTTTACACTGGGTGCCGCACAACCTCACCGATGCTCAGAAGCAGGCCCGGGTGGAATGGTGCCGTTTATGATAAATCAATTTGAAGTAGGCTCGTCTTGGCGTGTTTACGACATCATTACAGGTGATGAGTCCTGGATTTATCAATACGGTCCAGAAACGAAGCGCTGTCGACGGTTTGGGTATTTCAAAACGAATCAACGCCTACCAATGAAAAGCGATCTAGAAGTGGTGGGAAGTTTTTGATCGCGAACTTTTTTAATTTAACTGGCTACTTGTGGTCAATCCCTTTACCAAACCAAAGAAGCATCAACGCTGAATGGTACACTACCAAATGCTTGCCAAAAGTATCTCTGTTGTGAGCAACAAGCGACCACGCCCCTTTGACGACAACTTCTTGGACAGCACGCCGGTGAAACATCTGGGTCACCCTCCTTACGGCCCTGACCTAGCACCGTGTGACTTCTTTTTATTCCCGAAATTAAAAAATCAGCTCAAAGGGATACAATTTTTGTCGCCGGAAGATGCGCTGTCAGCGTTCGAGCGGCTGTAGACGAGGTGTCTGCGGCGAATTGGAAAAAGTGTTTCGAAAACAGGTTCAGAACCATGCACGCACGCAACTTTGTATAGAGGCTAGTGGAGATTATATTGAAAAAAAAAATTTAAAAATATTTACTTTCTGAGCGTCTCACGTATAATACTACATATATATAAATGACATCACAGATCAAATAATCGTGTTCATCACACAATTATTTATCTTCGATGGGAAACCCTACCACTATTGATACTGTGCAATATACGACTATATACGTATTTCTTGACTTATTTAGATACATTACATACATAGATTGTGACTGAATAGATTTTTTTTAAATACATGCTTATTTTTCGCAGAAAACTCTCAAATTATCGTTATCGCATACATTATCTCTGAGCCAATGAGGCAGTCAATTACTGTAACATTCATCTGCAATTTATTAATTGAAATATATTAAAACCATAAACATTTACCTAATTCGAACATTTATGTTTTCAGTAAGTCTAATATATTTCTGAATGCTATCATTAATTTACATGATATGCAATTTTCACAAAATCCTTAATAATAAATTGTGTAATCAGGTCAACTCATATCTAATATCTATACGGTTATGGACCAGTACAAAAAGAGATGCAGAAATGTTCATAACACCAATGATTTGGGACGAACCTCGAAATCATCATGACGATTGCAATTTCTGTGTTGTGAAAATAAACGTAATTAACCCTGTAAATCAAAATAAGTGGTCAAATCCTAACTTATTTTTCTTAATCCTCCTTATTTTAACTTATCCTAATTAAAGTTACGAGAGGTACAACAAAGCACATCGAAGGCGCTTGACTAAAGTTAAGAATGTTTCAATTTTCTTTCATGCAAGTTTCCAAGAAACAAAAGCTGTGACCAGTTGACCAGTGTGATATTTGAAACATATATTAAAACGTAATTTTAACAAGCAGTGAAGTTTTAAAATCTTTTGATGTGGATCATCATTCACTGCCTAGTCTTTATTATTCCCAAGGTTATTTGGGGTCGGCTACTAGTTTAACCGGTTTTATATAAATATTAATCCTCCAAGGAGCAACTGGCATCGGAACTCCGCAAACCTGAAGGCGGACTGAATTCGATGATTGATGGAGCTAGTTGTCAATATATTTGTGCACGGGCATAAAACACCGCCAAATTTGCCTCCAGAGCCTGCCTGCTTGAATGCCATCTTTGCTACACTGATATACCAGTGTCGGCCGTCGTACACTACCTATTACCTACGTGTCTGTCTTTATAGGTGCTTGCGTGCGTGCGTGTATGTTCGTTTGTGTGTGTGTTTGCGTGTGTGTGTGTGTGTGTGTGTGTGTGTGTGTGTATGTGCGTATGTGTGTGTGTATATGTGTGTTACAGATTTTATCTTTTCTACGTTTGCGAATTGCCACTTTTAATACTACTCTAAGTGCTATATCTAACGGATTTATAATCGTCTTAGCGGTTCCAACCCAATATGAAATGCAATTTATAATTATAGAATGGCATAAGGCAAAATAGATGTTGCGTATAATGGAAAAATTTTCAATGAGAATTATTATAACAATGACATTAAATATTACGTAACGGATCCCTTGATTTTCCGCCCTCCTGGACGTGCCGCCGGTGTGCGATACATTACACCCCATGCACACCCGCTTACGGCGGGCCTCAGAAAGACTATAATAGTTTTGGCAGTCTATGTATGTTTATCTGTTGTCACCATGGCGTCTAAACTACCGAATCAGACAGGGTATATACATTTTACCAAAAGTTTTTAATTAGTTGGCTTATTTAAACTTTTTCATATATGTATTCTAGAAAAAAAAAATTCTATGTTGCATTACTTCAATGAAAATTAAAAAAACACAATCTATTATTTTTTATTTATTTTTATCAAATTTGTTTATATTGCATGTGTTATTTTTTTGATTAATGGTTGAGTTAGTTTCCAAAAACAAAATTATCCGTGGCCCCCGATTATCCGACAAAGATCATAATATCATTGTTAAGGTGTTCCTGAAACAAAAACAATATATCAACGACTTATAAACATATTGTTATTTTGATTTCTTAACTACTGATGTGATGATATAGGTACAGCAATAGTAACTAACTTGGCCTTAAAATAACAAAATTAGAAAGGTTAACTATAGTTTATGTAATCTAAGAGAAACCGAATGACGATTTATACTTCTCGAGAGAAACAACTTTGTATGAGCGTAACTCACACCATCTCGATAACCATTGAGATACATATATATATATCACCAAATAATAAATCTATTTGACCGTGTACCACCACCAACCGTGACCACCGCATATGACCATGTATCTGAATATCGCAACTAGCTTAAGTGGCTCCCAATTTACCTTTGACAGAATGAATATATTTTTTCCATACTTTATGGTATTCGAATTTATCCGTGCACTCCACCTTATTTGAAGGAACGCTTTGTTTCCTTCAGTGATACACATACAAGATTCTTGAGGTCATTCGAATCTCTAGAACTGGCAGTGCCAACTCACTGTACCAGATTTTAAGACAAGTCGTTTACTGTACAGGCTGTCCGACTACGGAATGCTTTGCCATGCGATTTTAATAAAGCGTGCTAAATCTCTGCCTATATTTAAAAAAGCGGTATATAAGCGAACAGGCACCGGAAGATTTACACTGAGGTCATCGGAGAATTTAAAATAAAAATGCCAAAACACTCCACTTAGTTTGCAGACAAGTCCTTAACTGTGCCAACCGTGGGTACAAAAATCTGGTGAAGAATTACTATCTGTCGTTATGAATAATTTTAGTTCTTTTTATCATACTTATAATAAGTTACGTTTTCAAGCGAAAACTACTTAACCGATTATCATGAAACTTTGTAGGGATATTCTTAGAGGTATTAGAAGTAACATAGGATACTTTTTATAAAATGCGAGCGAAGCCGTGGGCAAAAAAATAATCTAAAATAAATTATACAAGCACACAATATATCAGAAAAAAAAATGTTTGCGTGTACTAGCGTACACTCGTAAGAAGTGAAACTTCTCTGTGACGTTATTTTTCAAAACATAATTTACTATATGCAACTTTACAGAAATTGGTTAAATAAAGTTAAATTAGATAAAGTTTAATAAAAGGCTTTTATTATCATAGACATAAATACAAATTCTACAATTATTTCATTTTAGCTTATTACTACAAAGATTATTATTGAATTTCATTAATTGTAATAGAATTATTACTATCATTGATGTCGTTATAATATATTTGTGTTATTAATGACTTTGACATTTACCAAACCCTACTCCGCTGGAGAAAGTATACTTCGAAGCACGCGTGGTAGGGATAAGTTAAAGATGGCGCGTAACGGATAAAAGTGACGCGTAACGGATAAATGTGACACGTTACGAAAAAATATTACACTTAATATTTTGACAAACCCGATAAAAAAGTTTCACTTCAAAAATACATTTGTATAATAATTGTAAGAATAGTTTGTTACTTACGTTTATGCAAAACCCTCGCATTCTTATCTTCCCAGGGGGACATATATCATACTGTGTTCCAACATCGTAACCCATAATATAGGTGGCAAGTCCAAACAACACAATGAAAAATATAATATAAAAATTCATTTCAGTGTTAAATAAGTAGTTGTCGCTGTAAATGGCTGAATATTACTATATAAAGCGGTGGATTCGTAATAGAAATATGGCAGATGACGTCAATCTGTATTTGCGGTTAAGATATTACACAGCGACGAGCCTGTACGAGTAATTCACAAATAAAATAATTTATTTGTAATATGTTTTTTTTTAATTCATTTAGTTATTAAAAACAAGGCAGCCATTGATTGTTATGAGGGTGTTTTTTACGTGTTGGTTGAAAGCAATCACTATTTCGTCGGACCCCGTTAATATTAAAGCTCTCATTTAATCTTAGATTTTTTGAAAAATAAAGTAATTGCACGGAGCTAAGTCTGAACTGTATGGGTCACGACGCTTATATTTTCAGAAGCGAAAAATTACTTTGTTTTGCTTGCGGTGTCCGTCGAAGACATGATGACATTGTCATGGTGCAACAGGATGCGACTTCTAAGTCGTTTTCCCATAACTTTTTCAAAGACGCTGGGCAAACAAATAGTGGTGTACCTCTCAGCATTAACTGTTTTTTGTTGTTTAAGTGGCATCGCTCAGTCAGGACCCGTCTTGAAAGGTTTTTTTTTGGATAAAAAACGCGGTCTTTCGTTTGCCCACGCTTCTCGAATGACTCAATTCTGTTGGTTTGCTGTCACCTTCAAAGACACATACAGAAGATTGTTGATTTCTTTCCAGAATGTAACAATATATTCATGTTTCATATCCTGTCACAATGTCACACACAGTATTTGAACATTCGTGTTTGTACTTTAACAACATGTTTTACATCAATCTACTCGATTGTGTTTTTGTTCTGGAGTTCGTGAGGAACCCCCTAGCAACAAAGTTGAAAATGATGTAAAATTCTCTGAATTTGGCTTATACCAATTCCCAAATGTCCTCAAATCTCCTCATAAGTGATACGTCAATTTTCTTTAATTAGCCATAGGACAGCAATTACATTTTTCTTCGTGATCGCAGATGAGGGTTGCCCTTCATGAATTTCACAGGGAGAAACACTGAAAAGATGAAATACCACACACCAACGCCTTATAGTGCTCAAATGTGTTGTTTCCCTCCTAGAAGCATTTTGAAGACGAGCAGTCAAGTCTTGCGGAAAAAGTAAACTTTTAAAATCGTAAAAAAATATCGCCTTATAATGGTTTACTATACCTCCTTAATAGAGAGGCCTATATTCATTAGTGGACTATTGATGATGATGAATATTGATTATTAAAATACATCTCACTTACAAAGCACTCCATGGCGCAATAATCTTTATAACTTTTGTTAGATCAGTCCTATCAAGAACAAGTCTGCATCCCGTATGTTCTCCAGCAATTACTTACACCCTCAAATTTTTTAATTTTAGCTACCAGTAAGACCCATTCTTTATATTTAATTGAAGATAACACTTTTCATTTTAAATATGCCCAGTTATTTCGTTACGTAACGTAACGTAACGTTACTAGACGGAGTACACCACACTACTAATCCTGAATCGCGCAATAGAAGTTCTCGCGCCGATTGTCATATAATGTAACATATCAACATCAACCGTAGGGCCACGACCCGCCAGGCATGATCACCTCGCCTGTCGGAGGATCCTCCCTCTGTGTTGAAGGAACATGAGACCTGTTACTTCACAAGTACTAAACCTATGTAATTCAGATAATAAGAAAATACACCATGCTTTAAATAAGTTTATGTCATATAAAATACATCCGCTGTTGTGTGTTGTTAAAGTAATAACTCTTGGGAACTAAAAATTCTATATTCTATCTAATATTTTTAGTTTGTAGACTGTAGACTACCTTGTATGGCTCTGCTACTGGTAGAAAATGCCTACGGCATTAAGTTCACCTTTGTCACTGATAATGTGCATAAAGTATAACTAAAAAACATAATGATTATTTACTTGACTTACGGTAACTTACAAATGATCTTAAAGCCAGTTATCAGTTCTTCATAATCTGCCTAAAATATTAAAAACAACACAAATAATAAAAGTTAAGGAGTAAAGTCAAAAATTATGCCTTGAAATGACAATTGCTTAAAATATTAAATACCTATCTATTTCATGTAACATTAATCAATAATACAATATACAATGTACATACAGTACACCATAACAACGGTTTTTCACTTGATTTATTACTTTCATCTGAATTATTTGAAAGACGCTAGTTGTATAAATAAGAATAAACAACTAGTGATCAGCGCTGCGTATCACTTTCTTGCTATAACCTATCGTTAATGTAGCTTCTCATCCTCGCTGATACGAGTATAAGCTGTCCTGCGAAGGTGTTAATCTAATTCTCCTTCAATTTACTTCCAAAATTTTTCGTTCCTCGTTTATATCAATGACCTATTTGCGGACATTTTTTTTTATAAGGCAGCAAACGAGCAGACTTATCACCTAAGGGTAAGCGATTACCGCCGCCCATAAACACCCGTAACACCAGAGGTGTTACAAGTGCGTTGCCGGCCTTTTTAGGAGTGCGCTCTTTTCTTAAAGGTTAAAGGTTTGAAGGTCGTATTGGTCCGGGAACACTGCTGACGACAGCTCATAGTAAATGCGGTAGAAGACGCACAGCGAAGCCACATCTCTATGCAGCGCCAGAGAGTCTAGCCGAATTGGAAGTTCTTGGCAATCGACGATACGAGTCGCCATCCGCTGAAGGCGGTCCAAAGGGAGGACATCTGGTATTGGGGTGCCCCTGCCCAAAGATGAGGACAGTATTCCATGTGAAGCCGAACCTGCGCCTTATAAAGCTAGCCTACACATTGATGGATTGTCGAATAGACTCAGCTCTGCAGCACACGCGGCTTATAAAATTCGTCAATCAACCGGAGAAGAAACAGCTAGATTAATATATTTTAGTTATTTTTATTGGTGTCATGTCTTACAGTATTTTGTTGTGGGGGAATGCTACTGACATTCAAAGTATCTTTAAAAATCTTTAGTGTTGCAGAAGAGGGCTATTCGTGCAATTTATAACCTTGGTCACAGGTAGTCATTGAGGGACAAATTTAAAGAAATTGGTATCATGTCAATTTATCTATGAAAATTTTGTTTATGTTAAGAAAAATATTCATTTATTCACAAACTTTAGCGACGTTGATGCTATCAACTCTAGAAATAAAGATAAACTCGTGTTGTCAATCACTAGATTACAAAAAATAAACAAGTATTTCCGATGTCAGGGTTCTTAGTAAATCAAAAACCATGTGAAAAGGCTTATTACACTGTTTTGGATTATTTAGATGACAAATTTGCTAGGAATTGATGATGCTCACTCCACTTTTTACCTACGTATTTTGTGTAAAAGTGATAGACATTTTAATATTTATATTTTTATTAATGTGTGTTGATCTTTAATTTGTTAATACCAACTGAATTATTTTGTGTATGTAAATGCAATTATAAATATAAATATAAATATAAATATTTCGGACATCTAACACACAACGCCATCTAGTCCCAAACTAAGCAGAGCTTGTGTTCTGGGTACTAGACAACTGATATGAATACATATATACTTTTTTTTTGTAAATACATACATATTATACATAGAAAACACCCAAACTCGGAAACAAATATTTGTAGATTACACAAACATTTGGTCCGACCCAGGATTTGAACCCGAGACCTCAAGCGCAGCAGTCGCATTCACTACCACTGCGCCACCGAGGCAGTTTTTTTATAGTTTATTATAGTCTAAGCTTGTAATATAAGATCATATTCAGTATCTTTCTGGTGGTTTTGAGTGTATCCCCGACCTACCCAAATATTCTGCTGGCGGTAGTGTCGCGTTTTAGGCCGTTAATCTTGACTTATACCGGTTAATCCGAATTAGGCTGAATCAATACTATGGTCCTTTCTAAGGCCAACCCAGATCCTATATTTTACACGCATAGATTTTTATTATTTTGTATTTGATCAATGTTCACGTTGACTTAAAAAAAACCTGTGCGGTTTTTTTCGGCATTTTCCGGCGATGGGGCGTGTTGTGTTTAGCGTCAGCCCTAAATTACGTTGGTATAATTACATTATTCTATTTTACTTCTTCTTACTTTAAGAACTTAGTTGTAACAATTAAATTTAAAAAAATTAATTACTTTTTACTTTTCAGTTTTCTCGGTGGTTTATTTTTTTGTTTAAAGTTTTTATACAATAATATAAAAATAATTTAAATGGCTCTAAGGCCAACGTTAATCGCTTACCATCAGGCGATCCGACTCCTCATTTGCCCTATATCTCATAAAAAAATGTTGTTAAATTTGTTAAACTAAGTAAGTTTTAGTCATGTTCAGAAAAACTTAGAAATACCTTTAGTGAAGTTACCTAACAATGACGTCCAATTCAGCACTAAACTACTAATTATCAGACTAACTAAAAAAGAAAAAGACTAGTAATCTTAAAAAAGTTATGCATAAAATATGCCCGCGGCTTCGCCCTTGTATGACGGTTTTTGCGCTAAAGACTAGCCCATATCCTTCATAATGAATCAAAGTATCTCAATGTCAAATTTCCGTTTCGTTTAGCCATGAAAGCGTAATGTCCATAAGTCGTCGTTCGTTAGTCCGGGAAGTAGCGCTATAGTTGAGCGAGTCTTATACCTACTGGCTGAAAATATTGACAATAATTGGTTTCTCCTAACACACTACAGCTCTGAACGTTACCTGCTCCGATAGCTAAAAAATCAGACACAATGATTTTTATACCAAGCTAAACTGTATTAAATTACTGCTTTAACCCCATTAAAAAAATATATCGTCAGCTGTATTGGCGACAGGGTGTTTAATGTCAGTCACGTGCATAAATCTCATTTAAAATTTGCCAAATTAATTTATTATATACCCTATGAAGTTTATATATCTAAATTTTTATACTTTTAAAATAATAATGAAAATTGTCAGCTGTGCTTATGACGGGGGTAACACAGTCAGTCAGCGTGATAAACATATCGCTCGCTTAACGCATTCGAGCGTTGCGTGATCTCTTTAGAAAATAAACTGATGAACTCTGCACTCGTAAACAATCAACTGACGACGACTTTTTGATTTTTTAATATTCAAATTATATAATTCTTTAAATTCAATAGGTATATTATTAATTTCATATCTGTTTCAAATTATATTAATAAGTACTACTAGCTACTAGCTTCGAGGAATTTTAAGCAGGAAAAATCTCATTACTTTAGCGTATCTTTCCCAAATGTAATTTATACTGTCGATTATCGGCACTTAATGGAACTTGTTACAAAACATTCTAAAATTAAAATCACTTATACTTATTTCACTATTTTTATTAAGTTTAATCCTGACTGGCTTCGTCTTACAGTATTATCAATGGTTACTGGTTATATTGCCTTATATTAAATACTAACTGAACGCGGTGCTACCCGCGGTACGCCAATAACCGCGGGCAATACAAATTGTAGCCTATGTGTTATTCTGATGTAAAGTTTCATCAAAATCCATTTAGTAGTTTTTTCATGAAAAAGCAATAAACATACTCACTTACATACTCACAAACTTTCGCGTTTATAATATTAATAGGTTTTTAATCCAAAACCCAACAACTATGGGTGGGTGCATTGAAAAATTGCATCGCTTCCTCCTGTACTACACACACAACAGACGACAGAGTGAGAATTGTATTTAAATCATTCACTTAATTTCTAGTATTAAATTACCATTTCTAAACTGAACAGATGTTGATGACAAATTAAGAATTAATTCTAAATTTGACATAAAATTGTTTTGCCATTTTCAATACGTTCTTATCAATTATAAAGGTAATGAATATTACAGGTCCAATGAACAGAGTAAAAAAGAAACATACATCACTACCCCTGTCATAATTTGGGTAAACAGTTGTCAAAACATTTACGATTCCATACAAAGTCAGCAAAATTAAAAGCTTCACGTACTGAGAGGTTCTGAAATAAAAAAAAATACTATTATATTTTTTTACTATTATTAAATTAGGTATAAGAATTGCCAATTTCACTACTTGCTGATAAAGTACCTGTCAGCCTAATGTCTACTTGTATGTTAGACAATTATAGATTTCACCATCGTCCTACGCGACAGAAATTTCATCCCTATCATGTAGATGGTTGGCAGTCCCCAACTGTGCGATTTTAACGAATCTTTCTGCCGCGCACATCAAAACTGTGGAATAAGCTGTCGTCTGCGGTGTTCTCGAACCAATACGACCTTCAAACTTTCAATAAAAGAGCGTACTCCTTCCTAAAAGGCCGGCAACGCACTTGTAACGCCTCTGGTGTTGCGGGTGTCCATGAGCGGCGGTAATCGCTTACCATCAGGCGATACGTCTGCTCGTTTGCCCGCTATTTAATAAAAAAAATACGGTTTCCTACGTCTAGAATGGAGATAATATGAAATTTTAATATGTCGTAACTGTGTTATATGGCACGAAACTATGTCAGGAACTGGTGAAACAGGTTATAAAAACTAATATGTACATAGGTATTAACGAAAGCTAAATTTAATATTAGCAAAGTGATAGGATTCTCCATTTAAGGGTCATGGTACGATAATACTATACAATGACGGTTCTAATTTTACGAAGTAAATATTATTTGATAGTGAATGTTCGAAATTCAATCACTACACAATGAAATGATTTATTGATATACGAGTATATGTTTGATGTATTTCAATAAATCATTTCATGACTGCCTCGGTGGCGTAGTGGTAGCGTATGCGACTGCTAAGCTTGAGGTCTCGATCGAGTCGGACCAAATGTTTGTATGATCTGCTAATATTCATTTCGGAGTTTGGGTGTTATCTATGTATAATATGTATGTATTTACAAAAAAAAAGTATATTAGTATTTTTATCAGTTGTCTAGTACCCATAACACAAGTTCTGCTTAGCTTGGGACTAGATGCGTTGTGTGTTTAGATATCCGGAATATTTATATGGAGGCTTAAAACCTTAAATTTTATAATACTATACAACAGACTCAAATAACAAACATCGCAATGAATCACACTATTTTTATAATAACTATCAGTTCATATTTATGTCACAGATATTTTTGTAACTTATAAATAGGCACACATACACACAGGCACACACCCATATAAACACTTAATTAATATGATATCTAGACTTTAAAGAAACGAGTGCTTTATCATGTAAATAGGTTGCCGTTTGACATCAGGGTATCTTTCTCAAAAGCAGATAAAGCAAGTATTAAGAGGAAACTAAAAAAATGTTTTTAAATTTCTTAGAATAACGTTTTGTTGTACCTATAATAATTTAAAAACAAATTCCTAATAGGTTGTGGTTACTTTTTAGTCGTAACAGTAATAACAGTTATTACTTGTTTTAAAAAATAGTTACATTTTAGTTAGTCAACCATTAACCGGGTTTTGGGGGGACAAAAATTATTTTACCATGGGAGAGCCACGCGTCAGCATGAATGGGCCGGTGTGAAATAGTGCTTTCACTGAGTGACTGAGGATACCGGAGACCCATTTTTTTTTTTTTTAACTTGTGGAAATCCACTCGGGCTGTCACCCCACCGGGGTTTGCGGCGGGGTGGTGTGTCGGAATCGAACCGACTAAAACCACACGGTGTGCCAACTCTGCGCCTGAGAAGGGAGGGGTCCGAGAACTGCAGTTATTAACACGACCGGACCCCTGAGGATATCGGAGGCCCATACCCCAACCCCTCCCCCCATCCCTCTCCCCATCCCTCAAAGGCCGGCACGCCTCTGGTGTTGCCCATGGGCGGTGGTAGTCGCTTACCATAAGGCGATACGTCAGCTCGTTTGCCTCCTATACAATAAAAAAGTAAAGTTTTTATTTCCTGCTATAAATAATGATATAAAATATGAATAATAAAAAACAAAAAGAAGAACATACTTCGCCAAAGGACTGATCAATCCTCTATCATTATTTTTAACTTGAACTATTTGAAATCCTTTGAAAGTTTTAAAAAACCGGACAACATTTACGGCGCAGGCTATCCAATTAAACAAAAGTAACAGCCCCAAGGGAATATATAGATAGTATAGTGATTCCATGCCTGAAAATAAAGCTAAATATTAATCAAATTTATAATGATAAAACTTTCATACAAACACAAACTAAAAAGACACAAACGTAAATATAACAGTCACACATTAATAAATATTTTACTTTATTCCTAAACTTTTAAGGATACTCAAATAAACAGTACAGTAATGTTGTTGATAACATAATTATTTACAAATTACTATTGTGAGTTTTCATTTATTTTGTAACATGAACGTGACATCAATTAGCAAATAAGTATAGTCAATATATATATTATTGTGTGAAGCAAAATTTTTGTACAATATCCCTTTCTACGAAATTATGCAAACGGAGGAGTTAGAGAATTTGGAATAGTTAAAGTTTATAGGAAAAAGGAACGCGGAAAATTAAAAATAATTGTTGGTTTTAAAAGAGTGCAAAGTTGCTTTTTAACCGTTTGCTCAATTTTGGTGACCGAGCATGCGAAGGATTCCAAAATTAGAATCCTGAGCAACAGCGAGGGAATCAAAAGAGCACGATGTGAAAAATCTTTGCACTCACTCGAGTGCAAAGATTTTTCACATCGTGCTCTTTAAAAGTTACGTGTTGCACTCGCAACATGTAACTTTTCATCCCACCTCAGTAATGAAATGACTAAATGCAAAAAAAGCGCTTACAATCACAAGATACTTTTATTTTAGTTTAGGTATTAATATTTATAAGGTACTATCTTATTATAGGTAAGCATTACAGAATAATTTATAAATTATTTCAAATAATACTTAGGTAGAGTTGAGAATAAAAACAGTAACGATGCTACAGTTACTTAAGTTGACCAAATTAAAAAACGTACACCAAGAAGGTGCCGAGTTTTAAACATATTAAAAAAGGTTCTATGATAAATTCAACACCATGGAGGTAGAAATAAAGAGGTTTAATGATGTTTTTAATTCACAAACTTAGTGCACACGATGTTTTTATTTCATTTTACTTTATCCTCTAGCGGATTAAAATGCCTTTTGCACTCAGATATCGATAGGCAAAAATACTCTTTCAGAGATGGGGGCATAAAAATATAATGATGGTCAAGCGTCGGCCACTGAGTGACCACTAGTAGATGGTAAATGAATACCGCAGTGCAACTTAAATCGTCCAGAGTGCATTGATGTTGTCGTATGTCGGACCACAGGTGACAATATGTTTAACAGAGGATATGCAAGAAAAACTTTTAGAAAAAACGCACAGTGCGCATTCTAAAATTCTGAAATGAAGTAGTAGTATATTGTATTCTTACCATCGAAAAAACAAAGGCCAAATTCTACTATTTTCGGAGTAACAAACCACGGGATGTGCGTCATGTCAGTTACCTCAGTAACGGCAACAAGTGTAGATAAAGAGAGAGGTAAACCCACAGCGTATACGCAGTATAATATAACCTCTTTTATAGACCAATCTCTAGTAATATTACTGAAATCGAAAAGAAGCCGTTAATTATTGTATACCGAAATTAGCTGTAATATTACTCGAGAAAATGAAGTAGAAAAGAATATTTGTGTTACCTCGTTAAAATTCGATAGAACATAACGTTGGTCCAACATATGCTCGATACAAAACAAAAATAATATGATATGCCTGAAATAAAACAAACATTATATATTATTTGCGTATTAATGAATAATCCTATTTCGGCACTTATTTTATCAGCACTAATGCTTACGTACTCTAAGTGGAATAGCATAACAATAGGTATATTAGTGTTGTATTTCATATGGATCTAAAGATAAACCACTTTTTATTCCTCATTTCGACTCCGACTGCCTCGGTGGCGTAGTGGTAGCGTATGCGACTGCTAAGCTTGAGGTCTCGGGTTCGATTCCCGGGTCGGACCAAATGTTTGTATGATCTGCAAATATTTGTTTCGGAGTTTGGGTGTTTTCTATGTATAATATGTATGTATTTACAAAAAAAAGTATATAAGTATTTATATCAGTTGTCTAGTACCCATAACACAAGCTCTGCTTAGCTTGGGACTAGATGGCGTTGTGTGTTAGATGTCCGGAATATTTATTTATTATTTAGTACCCAAGTAAATACCTGTTATCAAGAACCCATGTAAGGTAGCAGCACCAAATGATAATGTATGAATTATAATGATCATATGAATTGTAAAAAACGTAAGGAATATGATAAATATTGCTCCATTGATGTCCCTTAACTGCGGAAACAAGGTGTACGGAAGAATCGTCAATACAAGAAAACAAACGGTAACGTCCAATGCTGCAATAAAGAAACATAATTTAACAAAAATCAACTGATGTAAAATAACAGAACTAACAAATTTGTTATCAACCCTGTGAATCAGTTTTTAATTATATGAGTCAAAAAAGAGGATGTACTCAATTTAGTTCATAATCTTATTAAGTTCGAATTTCGTAATTTATGAACCATGAATAAAAATAATTACGTTGTGTACAATTTCCTTTTTTTCTGAATTTAATTTAATAAAATAATCGACTCACAAACCTTAGTTTTACACTCCTAAGGGTCAAAAGTAAAAAAAGGTAAGGATAGAGAAATACAGATTGTTCCAACTCATATAGAATGTAATGAATCATTGCGATGACATATTGAAATATTTGTGATCGTTTGAATCATCTTGATTTAAAACGAATTTCTTTAATTCATTATTAGCTGTTATAGAATCAATGAAACGCACGTATATACCAAAAAAAATATTGAAATTTAGTCTTACCGTAACCGTAGTTGACTATATCATAAACATCCCTTATTTCTTTTCTCATTTCAGCCATGAAAACTGGACTAATCCTTTGCCCTGACACTTTCATATCTACACAAAAGTGATTTGTTTCAATCTTAGCCCATCTATGAAATGAGTTTGGCATTTCCAAATATAAATTACCATCCTGGAATGTAAATTTAGATCGTGAGGAATCATGCATTAATCTGCTACAGATTTAAAAGACGTTTAATTACTTCCATAACCTGAAAAAATATAAACACAGGGGTAAACATGTAAACTGAACAACTTTGATGGGGAACTGTTTTCTACTGCGCTCAATTTTGTGCGGTTCAAACCCTTTGTGAGATCGACTAAATGTTATTCTGTGTCTTAAAATTCATGTATGTTTATAAACTCCTTCGCGACGCAGGTTTTGCCTTTTAAAAACAAAAACAAAGGTCCCTAGTACTCAGTAACTACTGTAACCTAACTGCAACTTAAATGTCACAAATGTGATTCTCTACCCCGCTATAACCAAGAGGAAAGGGAGGTTGGTTTGGATTGATTGGGCCCGGGTAAAATAATACATTCATCATCATCATCTCGACCGCAAGGCGACCACCACTGGAGGTAGGCATCCCGCAAGGCTCTCTCGCTCTAGTGTGGTCGAGCTGTCCCATATGTGTGAAGTAATGATTTATAGAAGAATATAACACTTTTTTGTACTGTAAAATTTTATAAATTTCTGTTTAAATCACGTAAATTAACGATAAAACTAACAATGGTTTATGATACATTTATGTGTAAAGTCGCAGTCAACTTAATCTAAAATGGTAAATGTCACTCACCTCTACTAAATATGGCTGCGCCAGAAATGAATATGGAAAGGCATTTTTTGCGAATATTTTATCCGACATAATTCCAGACACTAACTGAAAGACAGTTTCTAATGACTTGGAAGTATTTTGGAAATATTCATCGTAAACTGTTATATTTGCGAAACTGATGTTTGATGGTTTGCATTCCTTGCGTGTCATTAGATGCTCCCCTGGAGGACAACATCTCCACAAACACTTTTTATTCTGATTTTGACACACAGCATTAATATGAACATCCGATAAGACAGTAACATTTTCCAAAATGCCATTTTTTAATCCATATCTGCTCTTTATAAAACCATCATAAAACGCTGAAGTAGAATGTAATAAAATAAGATTTATATTAACTATTACGTGTATTTTCATGTTGACTTTGCTAGAGATACTGATATTAATGAGGACTCATAGTCCTCATTATGTTTTGTTTTCCTGTTTGAACTGTATTTATAAATAGCTCAGTTATATTCAATATTGTTCATAATAAAATACATGTGATAACGGTTTAAAACTATACAGTGTCGCACCTTTTTATCTTGTGGGTATAGTGAAAAGCGACTAAAAAAGAAAACTAATCAAGATAATAGGACTGCAAGGAGAATCAAAACTTGACATCATCATCGACCGTTTGGTTTATGCCTACTTTACCACAATGGCTAGACTGACTATAGTCGTTCCAATACTTTATTTAACTTTTGACAGATCACGCACATAAAGTTTTGTAATAATTTTTGATACAATGTACTACAGATAATACTGTACTTTATGGGCGGGCTCCGCCTACTTAGGGATGTGTCATTCGTAATTAATGACCACAGACTATAAAAACGGTTTTGAAATAAATCGATTATCGATTATATTAATAAAACATACAATAAAATTATTGTGATTATATTTTATATCAAATCACGTAAAAAGCTTTATTATTTTGCATTAAAATGCCCTAAATGTCTCTGTTTCAATGCATAAATAATTTGCGTAATGAAAACAGTTCCATCGTACTCGTACCTAGTAATGGGATCGAATGTATTCGCCGCAAATTAATGAATCTAAAATAATTGTTTAGACTTACTATAGTTGGTTCAAATAAAAACTACCTGCGGTACCTACTTGTAATGAACAGGTACAAAATGTTGAAATTCGTAGTAATTTACGGATTAAAAATAAAACAACCAAAAGAGGTACTGTAATACTAATTTTAATTATAAAGAATCGTCTTCTTCGTATGACCAGGAATCATCATCACTTGAGTTCTCAGTAATATTGATTATCATTTCTTGGATAGATAAATTGTCGAATGCAACATCCCGATCCCAATCCGACATTATCACCTTCTTTGTTTTTTCTACAACATTCGCCCAGTTTTCTGGAGTTACTTTTTCACACGCATTTTTCAGTAAATTCAGCATTTTTCTTGCGGTGAAAGGAGGAGTTGTATTGTTCCTCGCAGCATATCCTTTAACTTGTGCCCAGATCATTTCAATTGCATTATATTGGCAGTGATATGGGGGAATTCTGAGGACGGTATGCCCATGCTCTGCTGCCATTTCATCTATGACGTATCGTTTTGGCAGCTTCTTTGTTTTTAATATCTTTACTAACTCTACTTTTAGTAGGGACTCATTCACCTCTTCGCCATTGTCACGGAGCCAGTTTATAATTTCATGTTTTTTGTTGGCCTGTGTTGGTATTTTATTAATTTGACGAGAGTGATAAGGTGCATTATCAATAAATATTATTGATGGCTCTTCGAGTGATGTAAGCATTTCTCTGAACCACTTTTCATACACGTTCGAATTCATCTCCTCATGATAATCTCCTGTTTTCTGGGATTTAAAAGCTAATAGAGCGCCTGGCACAAATCCTTTTACTGTTCCTGCATGACAAATAATCAGTCGTTCGCCTTTTCC
Source organism: Spilarctia lutea (assembly GCA_916048165.1). Lineage (NCBI taxonomy): Eukaryota > Metazoa > Arthropoda > Insecta > Lepidoptera > Erebidae > Spilarctia > Spilarctia lutea. The sequence goes on from OU696480.1 coordinate 4,611,822, forward strand.
CATTGGTACTGTAGAAGTGGAGCCAACGGTGTTGTCAGTCCAAGTTTTTGACAGCGTATGATTCGCATTGAGCCAAGTTTCATCTGTGAAAACAACATTCGACCAATCTTTTATTTTTTTTGCTTGTCTTAAAAAATCGCATCTATACAAAGCAATATCATTGCGTTCCATTAAATTTTTCGTTTGTCACATTTTTGGAATAACATTCCAATGTCTTTCAATACCTTTGTCAGAAAAGAATTTTGACCACGGAACAAAACACTATTTCGAAGAGATTGTGTTAGTTTTTTTAATGTTGGAATCTCTTTTCTTTGGTAATAGTCGTATATATGACGACGAATAGCATCAGCGTCAAAATTGTCAACGGCTGTAACTTTACTAGGCGGACGTTTTTTCTTAGGTGTAGATAGCTTATTCTGTTCCATGCCACTGCTGCCGTAGCCTTCTTTTGTTATTTTTGCCACTGTTGGAGCACTAATACCTAATGCTGCTGCAACACGGTCTCTAACTTGAGTCACTGGTATAAGAGGCCCACCATTACGGCTTTCCTTTGCAAATTATTCACGAAGTCGCCAGACAAACTCTCTTGTTTGTCCTTTGAGTACTTTCTTTTTTGGCATTTTGACAGTAACGAACGGCAGGAACGATACGCTCAACTCAACCAAACGTGAGAATTCACAAATAAATCAATACGGAGGAATATAAATACTCAACTATATTGAAGGTTACTCATTGAAATACTGTAGATTATTTTAAAATAGACATAGAGAGATTTCATAAAGATCATCAATAGTTTAACAAATACAATATTAACCACTGAATTACAACACAATACAATAATACATTTTGAAAATTCAGTTCCTTTTATATATTTTTTCATGACATAGAACCGTCATATTTGAACAACATTCTTTTAATCCATTTCTTCTTTATTTTGACAAAGGAGGTCGCACATTGAAACACATAGAAATATGAAGTACGAAATTATCTATAAAATAATGAGTTTGTTAAATCGATTAAAACTTCTTAATTCATAAAATCGATCGATGAAAGAAATCGAATAGGTAACGGGTCAGGGTATCACTATTTGATTAAATATTAGAGCTGTCAAAAGTTAAATAAACTATTGGAACGACTATAGGGTTTGTTTCAAGTTTTCCTTCTTTTTGTGAGTGTGAAACGATATTGTCCTTCGTAGTTCATTTGTTAGTTCTAAGTCCTTACGACTCCCTAAACAGAAAGAATATTCTATTAAAAAAAACACGACAAAGGCTGAGTGTCCTGAAAGTTCTAGCTGTTTTTTTGACACACAGTACAATGAATGTTATATGAATGTACCTAACGTCGAATTACGCGTTTGATTTATTTGCATTCGACAGCGAGTTCTCAAAACCAGTCATTGCGAGAAGCCATTGAACTTTCCCGAATGTTCTAGTAATAGCAGCACGTAATATAAAGAAGTGTTTCGTGGGCCGCAGTTCAGCTTAATTTGAGCTACAGTGAGACAAATATCTGAGTGGTAATTAACCCACCGACCTCGACGACAACTAATGACTATTGTTCTAAGTTACACTATGGTTTTAAGAGTGTTTTTACTAAATTATCTTTTATCCTAACTGTCTCGTTGGCGCAGTGGTAGCATATGTGACTGCTGAACTTAAGGTCTCGGATTCGATTCCCGGACCAGATCTTCGTATGACCTGCAAATATTTGTTTCGGAGTTTGGGTGTTTTCTTTGTACAATATGTATGTATTTATGTTATTCTTCAGAAGGCTTATTTCTCAAATTCGTCGAACTCAAACCTTACAATATTTTCTATATAATATAGCTTTCATCTTAAAAAAAAAAGCCTTTCGTAAATTAGAATGAAAACACATTACATGAGAAGGACCGGCCCATCAATTTCTCAGTGTCATATTATCCGAGTAGTCGGTTTAAATAGAAAAGTATTATTTACTATCAGATAACTGAAACCAAACTTACCCTAATGCAAAATTTTGAATGCTTTTGTTCAAGCCGTTCGACCGCATCAGCTACAGTCGGAACTGCCAGAACCAAAAACAAAGTGAACATTTAATATTGATACGTGTTTACTACTTTATAAGTTTCTATGCAGTAACCAATTACAATGATAACAACAATTTATATGAAGGTCTTAACTCTAGAATGCTAATCAGCGTCATTTTGATTCAAATTCAAAAATATTTATTCATTTAAGACACTAAGTTACATTTATGGACGTGAAATTGAAGCTACAGTTAAAAATCATAGATTGACACAAACAGACGCCACAGGATGTTTGTGTCAATCTATGAGTGGTGAAAATGGTGAAAACACCAAAATCTACTGCCCGCTTGTGTCAATCTATAACTTCCAGTTTCCAAAGTGCGTAGGTAAGGACCTACGCATTCATAGAATGAGAAGAATACTGGCAAAGAAACTCATGGCCACTCTTTTTAAAAGTTTGATATTCAGGTACAATGGTGTTAGCACTATTGTACCTGAATATAACACACACTGTTTCCTCATTACATAGTATTACATGAGTAAACAGTGTGTGTTATCCCGCTTAGGTAAGTGAAGATTCCCACTCACTTCACTTAGTTACCCGAAATCAAAATCGTTGATGTTGGTATATTTCGTGTAATACCTACTCTTTTTTTTTTATTAACAATCCATAAGACTGCACCGTTGGCCGAGTGGTTTCAGCGGTCGCCATGCCGCTTGCTACTGCGCCAAGTGTCGTGGGTTCAAATCCCACGCGGTTGTACCTTTGTGTGATCCACGAATTGCTGTCCCGAGTCTGGATGTTCTTTGTGTCCGTTTCATGTAGGTATGTTTGTAAAGTCCCCCACGACACAGGATGTTTATTCCTAATGTGTGAGTTGTCTTTTTAAATAAAAAAATAAAAAATAATAATGTCTCACTGCTGGGCTCGAGTCTCCTCTCAGGAGAAGGTTAAGGCCATGCGTCCCTATGCTGGCTAAGTGCCGGTTTGGGACTGACCTACTCTTTACATTAAGCATTACACTATATAGTACACTAGAAGTAAGAACCAAGGATGGTGGTGAGCGCTCAGTTAAGATTTTTCGTGGCAAATCCTTTTTCAGCGCCAATAGTCTGTTTTTGACATCCGTCAGTGATGTTCGGAAATTAACGCCACACCACCCACCTTGGAAGAAAAATTGCCTATGTATAATCAAAATTATGAACATTAAAACTAGGTTTTAGAAATATAATTCTTATTACATTCCTTATAAGTCCATAGGACATTTGAAACGTACGTTTCGACCCGAACGAGTCGTGTACGGTTCTGATACGGAGTGAGTTACTGAATTCACGGGGACGGGTGTTGGAGGAGCAATATTTGTTTCTTGATCTGTTAATGCGTCCGTGGCTGTTGGGGTTTCAGAGTCATTGTTGAGATATGCCGGTTTTACTCTGTCAATGCTGACCTTAAACTTTCTATCCCCGACGAGTATGGTGAGGGTTTTATCTCTTCTGGAGATGACTTTATAGGTGGCAGTGTATGGAGCACTTAAGGCTGATCTCACTGAGTCGTCGCGCAGAAAAATATGGCTTGAAGAAGCCAATTACTTTTAAACATTTTAGAAATTTCATCCCTATCATCTAGATGGTTGGCACACAACTGTGCGATTTACCCGAATCTTCCTGCCGCGCACAGCAAAACTGTGGAATGAGCTGTCGCCTGCGGTATTCCCGGACCAATACGACCTTTAAACCTTCAAGAAAATAGCGTACTCCTTCCTAAAAGGCCGGCAACGCACTTGTAACCCCTCTGGTGTTGCGAGTGTGATGGGCGGCGGTAATCGCTTACCATCAGGCGATACGTCTGCTCGTTTGCCCGCTATATAATAATAATAATAAAAATAATCAAAGATGGTTTTTCGGCAATGAGCGAACATGGGAACAGGCTTCACTTGACGCAAAGTTGGTCACATCTGTATCGTCATCAGTAAGTAGGCGCAAGGTTTCCCCGTACACAATCTCTGCAGGACATACCTGTATGTCATCTTTGTTGTTATAATTATAAAAAACTACCATTAAATTGGCTTGTCAAATTAAACATATTTAAACTATTCCTAATATTTTTTTGACATTGAGACAACCCTTTGTTAATTGGCAGTACACATAGTACTATTTTATTAATATTGAGGTCCGATAATTGTTCAAAGTACTTTATTTGTTTTTTATTTACACTACCCCTGTTACCACTGCTGACTTGCCACTAAATTATGAGACTAGTATTTGTATCAAAAGTTGCACTAATAGCCTTTTCTAGAATCACATTATATGCTAGCTTCTGCAAACGGTTTTTTTCTATTTTTGTCTAAAAACATGATGCATGTGTATTATGTAGTCAAATTGACTCACGTTATTATTTAAGTGTATAAAATATGACTGGTATTCTATTACTCATTAGTGGAGTAGGAATTAAAGTTTGTTTGTAGTTGATTGCTTTTAAAAGCCGATACAAAGTATGGAATATTGTTAATCTTTAAAAACAAACTGATATTTTTGACTAAAACTAGAATGAGGTCTGGTATATAGAAAATGTTAGGCAGATTTTTTTTATGTATTGCCTGCCAAAATGACTCTACTCTGTCTGATGGTAAGTATAAGTAGAATTCAAGAGTGGTGGTCACTGTACTGCGACAATGCAGCATGATGGCCAAGTGATGCCTTCGTCTTACCTTTATGTGAAATACTGTTTTGTAATAAAGTACCAAATACTTTATTACAAAACAGGACTTTTAGGTATTGTTGCAAGTATTATTTTAGTGAAAAATAAAAGATTACACATATCTGTATAGCTCTGACTCCCAAAATATCGTTAGCTGTGTGTTGGGAGTCAGTTACCCTCCAAAGACAAGAAACATAATTGTTACAATGCAATGGTGAACACAATAAGTTTATTTAGTACTAGTACCAGCTCCTCCCTCTGGACCACATTCAACGGAGAGCGGCTCGAATTGTCGACTGCCAGGAATTGTTAATTCGGCTGGACTCTTTGGCTCTGCGTGGAGATGTGGCTTCGTTATGCATCTTCTACCGCATCTACTATGGGGAATTCTCCGAGGAATTGTTCGTACTGATTCCTGCCGCCTCTTTTCGCCATCGACCTACGCGATAGCAATTCCATCGGAAAATCGGCATGATGATTTATAATAATTTCTTTTTTTTTCTTCCTAACCCTATTCCCAAGATTATTTGGGGTCGGCAAGTAGTTCCATCCGGTTTTACCTGAACCTTCGCAACCCTGAGGCTGTGTGGTGTGGGGCTTATGGTCTGTTTAAGTATTTGTCGTTTGGGTTACTTCAGTTTTCGTAGAATTTGTCACAAAAATATTTTTACATAAATAAAGAGTACCCTATGTTCTTATAAATATTTTTTGCAATATGTGTTTAGTTGGGAAGTACGAGGCCGGAGGCCCAGAAGCTTCCCAATAGTCTGCCATTGTGTGAGTCAATATGTTGCATTGTCTGCATTTGTAATTGACCAATACTTTTAGATTCTTGACGTATGCTTTTCGTCAGGCATAGCATAGAGTTAGTTTTGTAGGCAGGTATAAAAAAATATACAACCTACATATGAATTCAATAGACTGGAAATATAGCACACTATTGATAATTTCTACAAATTATCCAATAAATTTGAAGTTGCTTGTCTTGACTGACTAAACGTGCAAATCACTATGGCAACAAGATTGAAATATTGGCAGCTAATACTCTTTATTAGTTTTCATATTGTAAGAAAGGCTTTTAGGAAAATGGGTTTTAGAAAACCACTGTGAGTCTTAAGGAAGGACAGGACATAGACTACTCATTACCTTGAAAATCTACAAACACGCTGCTAAAGTCATGGGCAGAAGCTAGTTTCGTATATAAGAAGATTTGCTAAGTCAAGAAAGAATTACTGTACTTTCTGTGTAAAGATGAAACATACCTAAGAGGTGATAAATAATAAGACGTCTTCTGAGAACTTAACATTGGTTATGGAATGCATTTCCAACTCATGATGAATGATGATGATGAATACAACCGTAACCACCTTTAAAACTATATTGTATGAGTCAGTCTTACTCATAATTGAAAATTAGTTTCAGAACATGCTTAGAATTTCCTAATAAAAATATATTAGTAATATTTATGCGTAATAAATCTACATTTATATATTTTTGCAATTACAGGTCACTATATTGAAGTCTATGAAAAAGTGAACACGTGTTATAATGGGACTGTGCAAATTAATTATCGTGTTGTTTTTTGTTCAAATAATTCTGACTGTAGCTAACGGGTTGGGTTGGGCGTTCTCGGGTTGTCCAAATGGATATATAAAAATACACAGTTTTTGTGTATTAGTAAGTTTGTTTTGACCCATCTGTTTATAAATTGTACTTTTCTTTGTTGAAGTCTTTGCTGGTGATCGCACCTCGCTATTGCAAGTATCTGTAAAGCTGATTGATGTTTTTTTATGTAAAAGCGGGCAAACGAGTAGACATTGACACCTGATACACCAGAAGCGTCACAAGTGCGTTGCTGGCCTTTAGGGGATAGGGGAAAAGGGGGAGGGTTGGGGTATAGACCTCTGGTATCCTCATTTACTCAGTGAAACACAGCGCAAGCGCTGTTTCACACCGGTTTTCTGTGAGGCCGTGGTATAATGCTTGGGTTCTCCCACGGTTATATTAAATTAATACACTTATAACATTACCATCTAAAATACAGTTTTCTATTGCTAATGGTTGGATATTTTGGTATTTTGAACATTATGGTGGATCTAATTTTGATTTTTGAATTACCAATTTTACATTGTTTTTTTTTTTTTTTTTATATAGTATAGTGGACAAACGAGTAGATGTATCACCTGATGGTAAGCGATTACCGCCGCCCATGGACACCCGTAACACCAAAGGCGTCACAAGTGCGTTACCGACCTTTAGGGTATGGGAAAGGGGATGAGGGGAGGGGATAGGGTATGGGCCTCCGGTATCCTCACTCACTCGGTGAAACACAGCACAAACGCTATTTCACACCGGTTTTCTGTGAGGCCGTGGTATCACTCCGGTCGAGCCGATCCATTCATGCCGAAGCATAGCTATCCCACGGCAAATATAATTTAAAACAGAATTGTATCATATTCTAATTTGTTATGATTGTTGAACATTTATTTAATCACAGGACATTCCTGTTTGTTCAGAATATTTCATGGGAGAAAACGTTTTCCGTTTCTATTTATACATAATAATTATAATTAACCAAGCTTCATGACTACAATTAAATAATAATTGTTTTACCTTACCTTAAAACCTATATATAAAAATATATATGTGTATAGTAAAACTGTTCATGTTAAAACCACTTTAAACCATTCTATATTTATTATGAAGATTTCTTTATCAAATTTATTTATTTTATAATTTAATTTAATGATAAGGCTTGTCATTTTAACAAATCAATCAATAAATTAGATCATTAGATCTCTTTGTCATTTGTTTTCTGAATATTTAAGTAAGTTTAAAAGCTAAGTAAGGTTCTGATTTATTAACTTTGTGTACAACATATATAAAGGCATTCATTCTCTACCATCCTACCGTTGGGTGCGGCAATGAGTGAGGTGGTGCACTAAACTTTCGTTAGTACTGTTACAGTAATCCAGAAAGAACTAAATATTAAGAAATAAATTGTAAAAAAGCAATTAAATATAGCATATCCGAAATTTACAAGAATACATACATAATAGGTACACAATATTAAATAACTATCTACGCTCATGGTGTTTCAAAGGTCATTTTGTAAATTGCAAGCAATAAATATGGCACACTAACTTATAACAATTATTTTTTGTTTTCAGGAGAAGGACTATGAGGATTATTTTGATTAAATGTCAAATGAATGTTTATTTTGTAAAAGTCGTGCTAACCAGATGCTAAGTGTGTGTAGTTACTCTTAGAACATAAAGCGGTTTTACTATTAACCATTTTTCATTTTGACCTCCTCAACGTCACCAGACCCCAAAACCTAGGCTCAACAATAACAGACTAAATACACTCGGCATTTTCAGAAAAGATATGTGAGTAATTCTTCCTTGGTTAATACCAAGGAAGAATTACTCACATTTAAGCCTTTTGCCTTTAATTCAGGCATTTGTTCATCACCTGAAACATAACTTTTGCAACCAACCAAGCTCTTTTATGAAGATATTCTTTAGAACGTTCCAAAGAACATCGTCTTGGCTGAGAGTGAAGCGCATGTGAAACGCAAGTTTGATTAGAATATATACATATGTATTCTGCCCAAAACTTGCGCTCAACAGTAACTGTTTACGAGCTATGGCTTGGTTGGTTGACGATGATGACATCTATAAATGTGCATCTTTAATTCAGAACAGATTTGTAAACCAAAGCAGAATTGTTCGGCTTTTGTACAGTAGACGACATTACTATGAATGTGGAGTGCGTTGTCTCTCATTCAGGTATTAGTAAAGCATCATATGCCGTTCTAGACGCGTTTCCATTAGTTCAGCTATTAAGCGCCTTCATCGCCTTATGCACAATCTAATCGCTTCGGAATGCACTCTTTGCTCACGGAACACGGTGCTGGAATCCCTCGCGTGCTGGTTCGGGACCATATCGCCATACTAATTGATTTCAGTTATACCTACAAAAAAAACTCTATTGGAATTTGTAACAGCAATCTAAAAGATCGAGTACACTTTTGGAATCACTTAATAGCTTAAGAATGTATGAAAGACAGTCTTTAATATTTCTTAAGCTTTCAAAAGAAGCCAGAAGCGATCAAAAATGCTTTTTAAGTCTTAAAGATAGCATTTGATAGACAACACATAGATGCACAGATAGGCATCTGCTACTGATCATTTTCGGTAACTTTATATTATATTACTTGTTATTATACATATAAAAAATAATCTATTACTTTTTGACATTCCTCTTGCCATAGCAATGAACCTTGTTGTTAAATAGGTGAAACATAAGCGACATTTATCTACTGTTGTGTTATTGACTAGTCTATACTTATTTATTTTAAAGGGTTGTAGATATTTTAATAGAAACTACATACATTAGAAATGAACATCTCACGAGAGTGGTATGGAGGAAATATCGTCATTAAGGATTGTATCTTTAATGATTTTAAAATATCATCATAGTAAGCCTACCGCCATTCCATTGCAGGACATAGATCTCTCCCATTACACTACACTTGGTGTGATCCTCGGCTTCTCGCAACCAGCTCCTGCCATTCATTTTTGCTCCGCTCGCGCCGGCCTGTCGACTTTTTACACTAACTTTTGCTATAAATAGAATAACTAAAACTGTGTTTCAGATACATACACGGTACAACTAAAATAAAATATGATTCTTTTTTGTATTGTATCCATACTTAATACTATAAATACGAAAGTACATACTCGCAGCTCAGAAGCTAGTACTATATAAAATTTAAAGTTGCATCACTTCAATGACATTAAAACACAATGGATTATTTATTTTTATTTTCAAAAAGTTTTAGAACATTGCATGTTATTTTTATTGATTGCTGGTTGACAATAGATTTAAAAAAAAACTATTTGAGCAAATCTATAATGTCACTGTAAACAAGTACCTGAAACAAAAACTTGAAATTAACGATGTTTTAAAACATTAACATAACTACTGAAACGAACATTTACAAGGACAGTATATTATATATAATTTTTACTGTCCTATATGTATATATGTAAAGAATATCACTACATTAGTGTCGTTCCTTTTCTTTATGGATTTATTACTAAAGGGTAAGAAACAGCCCGAAAGTCATAGGTTACAAAATATTATCTTTAATGGACAATTGTATTATAAGTTTTAATTACACCACTGTCTCTAAACAGTTGAAGAAACCACTTTGAAACACACATAGACAATTTTCTTCGTTTAGCGATTGTTTTTTGACAAACAATAGTTGAAGTTATCCATTTGCTTTTCCATTTCAAGTAAAATTTTACGACCAGGTACAAAAAATGCATTAATTTAGTGTTTTGAACAACCAAATATAGTACAGCAATTACAATCTAGAATTTTAGAAGTAAATAAACCCGGTGATAATGTCAGAGTTTACAAGATTACTATCACACTGTAATTTATTGACAACAATATAATTGTTTTTAAAATTAAGACAATAACTGATTTGCTGGTATTCTTAAGTATTCTTAAGTAATATTCTTTAAATTAAGATGACCTAATTCGCCAGTTGGGTACCACCTTATGTGCCCATGAAGCCGTTTTAGACCCACTGTAAAAAACTTACTTTCAGTACACACAATACATCGATTAATAATATTATATGAAAATCATAAAAATAGGTGTTAAGTTAAGGGAAAATATAAAAAACACAATCATAAACCTAAACTCCACATTTTAATTACATATTTAGTTAAAATGCAATTAAAGATGTTGTTTGCAATGCACAATCAACGCAACGGCAATAAATAATTGTTTTTTTTTCCTACTTACGTACCAAATATTTTATCAAGCAATATCTTCTAAGAATACATGATTACTCATTAACCGTAGCTTAAAATTTACGTTTATGCAAAACCCTCGGATTATTTTGTAACCTTGAGGACATTCGTCATACATCATCACAGTCGACAAAAATATTTGTACCAAGGCAAAGGGACACCACAAAATATAAAAATAAAGTATTTCTTTTTTAACACTCTGTAGGTAATTATTTTGCTCGAAAACAGTTGCCAAGATAAGTAGCTGAATACTACTATATTTGGAGTGGTGGATTTGTAATAGGAATATCTCAGATGACGTCGTTTTGGATTTTGCGGTTAAATGACGTGACCAGGAATTTTAGTTAAGTACAGAGCTACGAATCAGTTTGTGGCTTCGTTTATTTTTAAGAAGGTTTCGGTCAAATAATTCAGGTTTCAGGTTTATACTAATACTTTTCCTAGTCTTTTGATTCTTTCTTTAGAGTGTCATTTTTCCCCTTAGAATTAGAGAACTGCTCTTTCGGAAACGCACTTACTTGGTAATATGCAACAAATGAATTGCTTAACACCGGAAGATGACCATGCCTCCAATGTCGCCTCTACTAAATAAGGGCAGACAATTATTTAAAAAAAATTATTGCTTTCTATCAAATATTTTATAAACCATGATGTTTTCATCAATACAGCAAGCTCCAAAAAATATGGAAGTTAAAGTTCTACATTCCCATTAAAATTACGAAATACCTTGTTTAAAAAATGAAATTCTCTGACTGTCATAAAGTGATTAGTTCCGTTCGTCTCGTTAGACATAATGAAGACTTTAGATAAGTTGAAATAGGTATAACTTAAATAAATATGATATCATTCTAGCATCACAAAATTAATGTTACTTATCTTCAAAGATATTTAACAATAGACAATGAACAATTTTTTAGTTTATTTTTATTTTACCCAAGTCTGATTACCTTAAATTATTTTTTGGTAGTCTTCAAACAAAGAGCCATAAATGTCTTTATGTTTCTGAAACAAGAAAAATAAATTAACGACTTGTGAAAAAATATTTAAAATTTAACTTATTACTTTCATAACCACTCATGCAAAAATCTACCAGTATTAGTACAAAATACTATGATTAGTATATTAGTAAAAAATAACGTCTTAGATAACGTCGTATAGCCGTGGGAGAGCTATGCTTCGGCATGAATGGGTCGGCTCGACCGGAGTGATACCACGGCCTCACAGAAAACCGGTGTGAAATAGCGTTTGCGCTGTGTTTCACCGAGTGAGTGAGGATACCGGAGGCCCATTTTTTTTTTTTTTTTACGTGTGGAAACACCCTCGGGCCGTCACCCCGCCGGGGTTTGCGGCGGGGCGGTGTGTCGGAATCGAACCGACTAAAACCACACGGTGTGCCAACTCTGCGCCTGAGAAGGGAGGGGTCCGTGAATCGCTGTTATTAACACGCCGGACCCCTCCCAGCGCCTGCCCGCACTGAAGCGGGCACCGTCTGCTGTTAAAATCTCGATTTAGGCGACGCACGGCACACGCGTACGTCGCCCCTTCGCGGCTGGCCATTAAAGCGGATGGAGGGGAAAACCCGTCCCCACCATCCGCGGCCACACTCAGGGCGGCATGAGGCGCAGATGGGCGCGCCTCCGCCGCCCGGTTCGCCGGCGGCGGATTGGGTCCGAGTGGAGATCGTCCTCCCGGGCCTTCTCCGCCGCCTCCTTCTGCGAAATTACGTCTTCGCAGAAGGATGCGACCGCGGTGAAACTGCAATCGCTACCGGCCATGGAGCGTATGATGGCCGGTGCCGTGGAGCGCGTGGAGCGTGGAGCCTCCAGCCGGGACGACTAACGAGCCATCGTGGCTCGGCGAGCGGCTTCACGCCATTCGCGTACCTCTTCGGGCGGAGGACGATACCCGTTCTCCGCCCGATATTCAGCCGCTCGCCGATAAACTTCGCCGAGCACTTCCGCGCCAGCCGCCTCCAAATCCCACGGGGGTGTTCCGGCCAAGGCGCACGCCGCCTCCGTCGACACGGTGCGGTATCCGCGTATGGCTCTGACCGCCAATACCCTCTGAGACCGCCAGAGGCGTGCCTTATTCTGGGCGGTCAGAGCCGGGACCCACACCGGTGACCCGTAAAGGGCCATCGACCGGACCACCCCCGTGTAGAGGTGTCTTGTTTCGACGCTGGCTCCACCCAGATTGGGCAAGAGTCGCCCAAGGGCGGAGGCAGCGTCGACCAGCTTTGGGGCAAGCCGTCGGAAGTGCTCGTCGAAGAGCCACCTACCGTCGAGGATCAGGCCCAGATACTTCATCTGGGCCCGAACCGGTACGAGGACCGAGTTGACTTCGATAGAGGCGCCGGGGGGTGGACCACGACGGGGCCCATGGAATAGCAGGGCCTCCGTCTTGTCAAGGGCCACCCGTAAGTCCAGCGCCTCGATGCGCCCAACCACCAGAGAAACACCCCTGGTGGCCAGGCGCGCCGCCTCTTGGAAATTGCCCCCCCGAGCTGTGACCAAAGTGTCATCGGCGTAACAAATTACGCCCAGCCCGGAGGGCAGACGACTCCGAAGGACCCAGTCGTACCCCACGTTCCACAGGAGTGGTCCGAGGACAGACCCCTGTGGAACGCCGCACGACATGGGTCGCCGTCTAAAGACGCCATCTCGATCCTCGTACACGACGGTACGCTCCTCCAAATAGTCTGCCACTAGCCGCCTCAGGTACTCTGGCACCCCATGAAACTGGAGTGCTTCCCTGATGCAGCTAAATGGCAGACTATTAAAGGCGTTGGCGATGTCCAAGGACACCGCCAACACCACGCCGCCACAGCTCACTGCCTCTTCGGTCACGGCCCTAAGGCGCATCACGACATCGACCGTCGAACGCCCCTCTCGGAATTCGAATTGGGCTTCCGACAGGTCGGGCCCCACCTCGCTTAGGTGCCGGACGATGCGGGCAGAGAGAATCCTCTCGAACAATTTGCCCGCCTCGTCCAGCAACACGATGGGCCTATAGGCCGCGACCGAATCGGCAGGCCGTCCCGGCTTCGCTATCAGGACCAGCTTCCCGCATTTCCAGCACTCAGGGAAGCGTCCGGACGCCAGGCTGGCGTCCAAAACCTCCCTGAGGCGGTCCGACATATGGTCGAGGGCTCGGGCCATCACTCGGGGTGGTACCCCGTCCGGCCCGGGGGCGGTGTTCTTCGAACGAATCCTTAGAACAGCCGCCCCTACCTCTGATTCCCTAACGGGCGGAACATCGTCCTCTCTGCCCCCGTCGTCTCTGGCCACAGAGTAGGCCATCGACGGGGGCGATACCGGAGGCCCATACCCCAACCCCGCCTCCCATCCCCTTTCCCATCCCCCAAAGGTCGGCAACGCACTTGTGACGCCTTTGGTGTTGCGGGTGTCCATGGGCGGCGGTAATCGCTTACCATCAGGTGATACGTCTGCTCGTTTGCCCACTATACAATAAAAAAAAAACTTATATGAGTAACATATAACTAGGTCCACGCGCCATTATCGAAATTTCTAAAATAAAGTTGTAGAGTTTCTTTGTTTGGTTGAACGTGCTAATCTCACCAAGTACTGGCCTGATTTGAAAAAATATTTCAGGGAAAGTACAGTTACTGAAGAATGCTAAAAGTAGTATCAATAAAAATTATAGCAAAAAAGGGGTTAAGTTATTATTTTTGAAAGCTTTTTCAAGCACTTGCAGTAACAGTGTTTGGAAGAATTGTTACACACTTCAAAGTCAGCTATTTTAACATAAAATATCAGAAAATATGTTATTAGCACACCAGATATAACTACTATAAAAAATCATCTATTAACATCTGTTGTCGTTTAATAACGTACAAAATAGATTGCAACTTACGGATTTGCATATCCCATTGATTTCTATGTAGCCATCGGGACACTGAGGTCTCTGAAATGAATTACAGTCGACGAAAATATTGGCGGCAAGACCAAGGAACACCACCAGAAACATGACAAATAACTTCATTTTTAACACTATGTAGTAAGTAGTTGTCACGGTAAATGGCTGAATGTTACTATGTATACTTGAAAGTATGGCTCAACCTCTGTCCCAGTTATCTCTAGTGCTATGACGCTTACAACGTATTTGATTGGTATGTATCGATATCGGTATATTGATAAAACTCTTTATTTTTTATAGGTAGTTGTAGGTAAAGGTAGTGAACAAAGGTCGACTTATATTTTTATAACATTTTTAATAATTTCACAAGCCAGTAATGTATTATTGCGTGCACCGCGTAGCTACTTGAATACCTATGCGCCCGGCCAAGGTCATTGCACTCACCCGACCAGCTGTTTTGTTTATCAAAATACATTGCTGTTTTATTGATTTTATTTGTTTTTTGGTTTTCTAAATGAGATAATTAGGTAGTTTGGGTCCTATTATGTTGTACTATGTGTATGTAAGCAGAAACAAACATAAAAGGACTTAGATAAATTATTTTTTTTTTTTCGTTTTGTTTTTGCTAAACCTATTCAGTATCATGATCTGATTGCAACCCCCAAGTTTTCGGTAGTAGTCTTTTTACACCCTGTATATATATATATATATATATATATATATTATTCGTTTTTTTGTATTTTTTACTCGAGTTTTATTTTTCTCGGTTTTTCCTAATTCCCGCTCTGTAACCTTCAGAGAAGAGGAGGTTCGGATTCCGTGGAATTTAAGAACATTGTGTCGCCCAAAACTTTTATGAGTATTGTGGATGAGTGTATTGCTGCTTGTTTTTGTATTATAGGTATGTTTATACTTGAGTCTAATTTATTTATGTATCTATGTAAACTTTTTGCTACAACACCTGTTGTGCCTATAACTATTGGGATGGTTTCTGTATGTGTGTTCCACAAGCGTGAAATTTCTGTTTTTAAAGAGTGATACTTGCTGAGCTTCTCTATTTCTTTTGGTCCTATGTTATAGTCTGATGGTACGGTTACGTCTATTAAGTATGTTTTGTTTTCTGTTTTATTTACGTATATTATGTCTGGCCTATTGTGTGTTATTGTGACGTCTGTTTGTACCGGTATCTCCCACATTATCTTTGCAGATTCGTTCTCTTTAACTTGTGGTTGTGTGAGATGTTCTAGCCACCACAGTTTAGCGACTGGGATTTTGTGTTTTGTGCAAAGGCTCCAAAATATGTACTGTACAATGTTGTTGTGTCGTTTGGTGTAATAAGTGCCAGCCAATTTTTCACATCCCGAGACAATTATGCTGTGCGGTCTCGTCTTTTACTGAACATAGTCGACACTTACCATCTACTGCTCGTTTAAATATGTCCTTTTCATGTTGCCTTGTTACTATTGCCTGATCTTGTATTGCAAATATGGATGACTCTAATGTTGGTGATACAGGTTGTTTCTTAATCCAACGGAATGATTGTATCCTATCTATATTTTCCTTCTCTAAAACTGATCTATAAAACTGGCCATGTAAAGTTTTGATTTTATTTTATTTAATTTAGTTTTTACCACTGCTTGTTTGAGTTCTTTGTCTGTGTATTTTGTGTTCTGTCGTAGCCCTATTTCTGTCAAATTTAATTCAGTTTCTTTAAAAATAGAGTATTTCTCTTTATGGCTATCGTGTTCTACTATTGTTTGGAGTATGTAGTCTTTTTGTGTTTCTAAATATGTTTTGTATTTAATTATTTGTGTTTTGTGTAGCATTTCTATGTTTAGTAAACCTCGTCCACCTTCTTCAGTTGGTAAATATAGTCTTTCTATGTCTGCTTTTTGTGCGTGTGTTTTATTTATGGCTAGTAGTTTTCGGGTTTTTACATCTATTTTGTTGAGATCTATATTTTTGTAGTTAATAATACCAAATGTGTATAACAGAACTGGTACTGCGTAGGTATTTATAGCTTTAATGAGATTCCTGGCGTTAAGGTGTGTGTTTGTGACGCATTTTATTCTTCTAAAATATTCTCTTTTAACTTGCTCCCTAATGTCGTTGTGTTCTATTTTTCCTGCTTCATTAATGCCTAAATATTTATATGATTCATCTTTTTTCAGATGTTCGAATTTTAATCCGCTTAGTAAAATGTGTCCTTCCCCTCTGTATTCATTCATTCTGCCCGCTGTCAAGTGCAACACATTACACTTGTTCAAACCGAATTCCATCCCTATATATCTAGTGAATATCTCTGTACTATCTAGTAAAATATTTAAACTATTTTTATTTTTAGCATAAACTTTTAAATCATCCATATATAACAAATGATTGATAACTGATGAATCTTTGAGTGTGTAGCCCTTAGTGTGGTATTTATTAAGAACGTTTGATAATGGTTTAATTCCTAAACAAAAAAGTAATGGTGATAAATAATCCCCTTGGAAAATTCCACGGCGAATATATATGTAGTCGGTTGTCACTGAAACATTCTCACCACGAGCTGTCATGATCACCTTCCAGCTGGGCATGACTTTCTGTAGAAAGCTTATGATAATATGTGGACATTTGTACATGTTTAAAACTTTTAGTAGCCATTCGTGGGAAATACTATCAAAAGCTTTGCGGTAGTCAACCCATCCCATGCTAAGATTCTTCTGGTACTGATGAGCATCCTCTAAAATTGCTTTATTAATCATAAGGTGATCTTTACATCCCCTAGCGCAGCGCCAACATTCTCTCTGCTCTGGTGCTATAATGTTATTATTTTCGCAGTGTATATAGAGCTCGTTAGCTATTACAGAAGTTAAAAGTTTGTATAATGTGGGTAAGCAGGCTATGGGTCTCCAGTTTTGAGGACCTTGTGTGTTTTCATTTTTGGGTATCAGAATTACCTGACCCGTAGTGAGCCAGTCTTCTATTGTTTCTGTTTCGTTGAGTATTCTATTAAATATTAGAGTTATGTATGAGTGTGTTTTTGTGAGATATTTTAAATAATAGTTTTGGATTTTATCAATGCCTGGAGTTTTCCAGTTGTGTGTTTTACTTAATGCTTCTTTTACCATATCTATGTTAATTTCTTCAAAGGTGTGAGTATTTATGGTGTTTGCTTTATTTTCTTCATCTGCGATCCACCTTGCATCTCTATTGTATGTTATTGGTTGTGATAGAATGGATGTCCAGAACTTTTGTACTTTGTACAACTCGTTTAACCCAACGGTTATCAGTTCTGCGGCTAATATGGCCAGCCCACTGTCACTTTAGCTTGCTAATCTTTAAGCCTTAAGCCTATGTCGATGATGATGGTCATGGTCATCAAACTCAATTCTTTTCAATAATTCCATCAATTTATTTGGAAACTGTAATTTTTAAGTTTGTATTGTCATATTTATACGAGAACGATACTTTACGAGACCTAAATGATTACATAATAAGGAACAGACTGTGCAAAGCATTCAATACGGCCAGACTTGTTAAAATACCTGTTCTAGAGCTAGGAAGTGTTCTGTCGCAATATTTTATTGTAGGAATAAATACTAATATCATAAATTCGAAAGTAACTCTGTCTATCTGTTACGCTTTTACCGCTAAACTGCTTCGCCGATTTTAATTAAATTTAACATGCAGATAATTTGTTTTTTGAGGAAAGACATAGGCTACTCGTTACCGCGATAACCGACTTACACTCGGGCGGAGCCGCGAGCTAATGCTAGTATATTGTTTAACTGCACTCATACAAGATTGGTTACGTGAACATAATGTTGACTTTACACCAGACAATACTAAAGTCAAACTCCTTTCTCTAATAAATAGAACTCAGTCCAAAAAATATTACACAATTGACGAAATATTAAAGGCTGCATGGTCATATCGTTCTTCGCCTTCCGCCGTATCATCCGGATCTCAATCACATTGAGCTAATGTGGGCCGATATAAAGAATAATTTAGTTTAAAATTATATAAATTCTTTATTGGACGACAAAATTACAATCATCACAAGATTTTTTTCTGAATTCACTTCGAAAAAATGGTAAAAGTGTGACGACCAAAAAATTGAGAACAAATATTGGGACCACAACATGAGGTTTGACTATAGTTATAGACATGTTGATCATAAATGTAGGAAACGAGTCAGATTCTCATGAGGATATTGAAATTGAAGACATGTCTAGTGATGAAGAAGATATGGATTAATTTTGTACTGTAACGGTGATAGCGTTTCTTTTTTATTTACTTATTGAGAAATGATAATTTTGCTTATAAAATTGTTTTGTATCGTAAATAATAAAATATAATAAACACTTTTAAATATGCATTTTTTTGTTTAACCGGGAAATAGAAACATACAATATTATAATTACTCATTAATTAATTCTAACATGTTGTTCTAAGATTTATCTGTACTTAAATATCTCGTGTGCGTCTTGTCAATCGCGCCCGCCCTCGTCTCCGCGCCCCCACATACCTCAGAAGGTGAATAGCGCTTCCGAGCGCTCTATAGTTCATCCCGCGACTACGCTCGCGTGTGTATTGGTTATCGTGATAAAGAGTAGTCTATATACTTCCTTAAGAATCAAAGTATTTCCATGCCAAGCGTCACAAACAGATGGAATTATTTTTGAATTTATAATATTGCTGGCTGTGTTACCCGCGGTACAATAACAACCGGGTAACGCCGCGGGGCAAAGCTAGCCTAAGTTACTCCTTATATCATCAGCTATCTATCAGTGAAAGTTCCGTCAAAATCGGTCCAGCGGTTCCAGAGATTAGTCGGAATAAACAGACAGACGGACAGGGAGACAAAAGTCGTAAAAAAATATATTTTAGTACATACGAGTATACCGTGTCTACATACATTTGCATTTGGTAAAAAGCGGCTATTTTAATACTACAAACAGACACTCCAATTTTATTTATTTGTATAGATTATGGACTAGTATAGATTTAAATTAGGAACTTTGGTTTTCATTTGAATATTGATGGTTTCCAGTATACAAACGGATGATGTAAACGTTAAAGCAATTGATTAACACAGCCGCCAATTCTTCTTACACGCATTAATTTGTTTATGATAAAAATATGTTACTTTATCACTCTTTGTTTAGGGCAAAAATAATTTCAACGTACCTAGGTATGTCATAGAAAAATAGTTCCTTTTCATCATCATGAACACCCTCCATGAACAGTCCCCTGCAAGAAATAATCTCTCTAATCTTTAAAAAGGTTTTTTTCTCAAATATTTTTTTTTTTAACCCCCGACGCAAAGAAAGTGTTAGTTGGTTGCTATAAGTTTGACGTCTGTCTGTCTATGTGTGTCAAACGGATGGACCGATTTCGATACGGTTTTTTTTTCAAGTAATTTCGAAAAAATATTAACATAATCTTGACAACTTTCTTTCTTTCAACTTTCAACAAAAAATATTAACTTAAAGTGTAGGTCTCAAAAAAATTACCATCAAATTTGTATGCCGATGCATTTTTTATGAAAAATATATATTTTACAAGCCCCAAAACAAAAATCAGTTTGTAATTAATGAAAATGAATAAAAATTTTCAAGTCACCATTCTGACATGTTAGAGCTGGGGGTCACTCGGGAAGGTACCATTCACTTTGTATGCCACAAGTTTTTCTCAGTTTTCCATCGTATTTTCTCAAAGAATTGATGTTTAGAAACTGTTATTATTTAATTTGGGACACTCATCAAATCGACGTGTTTCGCTCCCTATCCCGCTTTTCCTGCCACTATCAGAATTTGGTCCAATGATAAAAGTTGGGTGTCTCGTCAAAACGAAGCTGTGTATAAACTTTCAGCCTGTTATTAGTCACTGAAATCCCTTGTACGTGGGCCCGTGGACTAAAACTTGTATGTCAACTACCGTTATCAACTATACAATATCCATGTTAGGGTTGTCTGGAAGAAATCGCCGTGAGCGATAAGACCGCCGATTGTTACATTTATACTTTTTGTAACTCTTTTTATGTTTAATGTTTTTTTTATGTTTGTCTTTTCCAAAATGACTCTACTCTTCCTGATGGAAAGCATAAGCAGAATCCAAGAGTGGTGGTCACCATACAGACAATGCAGCATGGTGACCCACACCATGGCGGCCTAGTGATGCTTCTGCATCATTGGAACGCCGGTCTGCACTCACCAACGAAACACGCCAGTACGAACGCTGTCATTTTACGTTGATTAAATTTTATGTATGCTATAAAGATAAATAAATGACTGACTTGACTGCCTCGGTGGCGTAGTGGTAGCGTATGTTACCGCTAAGCTTGAGGTCTCGGGTTCGATTTCCGGGTCGGACCAAATGTTTGTATGATCTGCAAATATTTGTTTCGGAGTTTGGGTGTTTTCTATGTATAATATGTATGTATTTACAAAAAAAAAGTATATAAGTATTTATATCAGTTGTCTAGTACCCATAACACAAACTCTGCTTAGCTTGGGACTAGATGGCGTTGTGTGTTAGATGTCCGGAATATTTATTACTATTAAATAAAAAGCCAATTTATTTTACATGAAAGATTTGATTTTACATTGATAATATGCTCTATTTCATTATTAAAACATAGAACCAAAAGTGTTTCTTTGATTAAAGGCAAATTTTAGAACGAGCAAAACAAGTTTTATTAAATAGTGTTTTTTTAACATTTGGAAGAGATATGTCGCGATCACCATTCGTATCAAGGTTGTTTACTTTTGACATTATAAATATAACGTAATATAACTAAACTAATACAGTTTTTGCGCCTGACTTCATTCACGTAAAAGTAATTTGTAGGGATACAACAATGTACTTCACCTTCTCACTTTTCTTTTTTTTTTTTAATTGGATAAGTGGCAAACGAGCACACGCATCACCTGATGGTAAACGATTACCGCCGCCCATGGACACCCGCAACACCAAAAGCGTCATAAGTGCGTTGCCGACCTTTGGGGGATGGGGAGAGGGAATAGGGTTAGGGGTTGGGGTATGGGCCTCCAATATCCTCACTCACTCGGTGAAACACAGCGCAAGCGCTATTTCACACCGGTTTTCTGTGAGGCCGTGGTATCACTCCGGTCGAGCCGGCCCATTCATGCCGAAGTGTGGCTCTCCCACGGAAAGTATTTACTTCTTTATAGGATAGCGCAAAACGCCTGATGGTAAGCGATTACCGCCGCCAATGGACACCAGTAACATCAAAGGCGTCACAAGTGCGTTGCCAGCCTTTTATGATAAATTAAGTTTAAGTTTGTGCCGCCGTTAAGAACAGTCCAGAATAAACCCAGTTTTAATTAACACGTAAATACTTTTAAATCATGTGTTCTAAGTTTCTGTGTTTGTATTTAGAAATGTTTACCTAAATATGTTTATTTAGAAATAATTTACCTATGTGAAATGTTGTCAGTAATGGGCTTGCAACCTTATTACGTAAAGTTACAACAAAAAGTAATAATTTGTTAGGATTGAAAGTCGTAATTATCTGGACGATAACTTCGTTTTACTGTTCTTAAATACACTTCAGTTACAAATTCAAATAAGTCGAACAGACTTTTAAACACTATGAATAAATAAGGGCCTGTCCTAGCATAGCGGTTTAGTCCTAGCATAGCGGTTTAGGCCTACTATAGCACGCTGACCAGGCGGATTGTTATAGAGGTTGTTTAAAATATTTCCTTCTCTTTTCAGCGCTGTTATCTTACATAGTACTCTCCTTGTCGGCTCTTAAAATACATAGGGTTTGTAGCATTTCACAATCTTAATCTATCACCACACGAATTGGGCACACAAAACACTTGTCGTACTCAAAATGACCTCTACCGTATTCTTTGGCATTTTGTTAAAGTTCTGAACTATACTTAACCTCTATTTACACTCAATTAGACTTACAAAATACAAGCATCTGTCTGCATTTGTCCACTTCGATTAAATGTCTTTAAAACATTATATAAAACGCATTGTTAGGACCTTAAAACAAAAAGGTTAACTTTAAGGAGTATTATCTAATGGTATTTTCATAAATCACGCTTGTAATATTATAACTGATACCCTTGAGTAAATGTTACGATAGCGACAATATAAAAGACAGTGTGTCGATCCGCGGGCATTGGTTTGAGAATCGTGCGCAGGTGAACACGCGTTATAATGAAGCTGTTGGCTGTTTTATTCGTGGTACTTGCTGCACTCGCTGCACTAAGTGCTGTCGACTCTGCGGCCGTCACCGTCAAACCGGATTGCCCACCCGACCACCTCCTAGTCGTTAGCAAATGTATAAAAGTAAGTTTGTCTTGTTTGATTTTGTATCTAATAACATACATTAGTTTTAAGTACCTATGTTCTTTTATATATAAATCAATCGATAAATTATTGCAAGCGTCTCCACTTTTTAATAAATTTATTAAAAATATATGACTCATAGAACATTAACTATAAGAAAAGAACAATTCTAAAACTAATTGGATTTTTTGTGTAATTGTGTTGAATGAATCTAATTTCAATTAATCAAATCTAATTTATAAAAAGATACATAAGACGTTCTAACGTATATATTTAAGTTAACACAAAATTGTATAGATGCAAATGTAATAATTTTTCAGAACATTCGATTTAATGTGTCGAAGTTGAAAACTAAATATTAAAATCAATAAATATCACATATTAGCACATCTATTTCTATCATCAAATAGTCAACTATTACTTTATACTAATATATACAACTTATATATATATTTAACGAGTGTAAAAAACAAAGCCCTTATTGTCATTTAAAGGGTTATTAGATTCAATTCCATTAATTAATATCATTAAATAATATATTATTATATGAATACATATATATTCCTAATAAATATTTTTTATAAAACTGGTGACAGTAATATGAGGTAAGCCAATTTACCTCTTACCCAACATTCAAGGTGATATGAGGCTGGTCAAAATGACACAATTCTAGTGATCGCGGCACAACGATAGCCAAATTGACACTAAACTTGTTTTGTTATTTTTAAATCTTTTATTTATGAGCTTGTCAAAGTCTCTACTCTGCCTGATGGAAAGCACAAGCAGGATCCAAGAGTAATGGTAACCATACTCGTGCAAATGTAGATAATGCAACAATGCAGATTTGTGACCCATACTAATTTTAAGAGTTTAGATTACATTGAGTTTAAGCACTTTTTAACTCTATTTTGGTTTATTACTGCCTTGGTGGCGCAGTGGTAGTGAATGTGACTGCTGTGCTTCAGGTCTCGGGTTCAAATCCTGGGTCCGGACCAAAATGTTTGTGTAATCTACAAATATTTGTTTCGGTGTTTGGGTGTTTTCTATGTATAGTATGTATGTATTTACAAAATAAAAGTATATATGTATTCATATCAGTTGTCTAGTACCCATAACACAAGCTCTGCTTAGCTTGGGACTAGATGGTGTTGTGTGTTAGATGTCCGAAATATTTATTTATTACGTAGTATAATCACTTGGTTGATATCACCTGGGAAATGAAGTAGACTTTTTAGTGTCCTCATTTCTGCTAGAAGAATTTGACCTAGGTGATTTAACCCAGGTGAGAAAACCTGAATAATCAGAGGCGAGGAATTGATTCACACAGGTGAACATGCAATAAGAGTTAATTTGTACTTAAACGTTATTTATTTACTATTTTATTGGTCCCAGTTTAGGTGTATTTAATTAAACGATTTCGTGTTCTAAAATATAATGATCTGTGCGCATTTTTACGCTCTTTTTGTTTTAAATGAATGGCATTCTATATTTCAGTAAATTGTCATTCTTCGCTATGCTGTACCAATATTCTTTGTTCTTTTGTATTACAAACTCGAGAAAAACTTAGTACAAAAAGCTTTTAATATCAAAATAATAAGTCCGTTCCTGTGTTTAATATTGCAATAAACCTCTGGGCATGGGAGACTAGCATGAGGCTTTAAACAATTCCTTAACAATCTTAACCATAAAAACTAAGTTTTTGCACCTGTTTTGTGTGGTATGTGGTTATGCTCCAAGAAAAAGTTTGATAGAATTCTCACGTTCTCATTTAACACCACACACCTCGCCGCAAGGACACCATTCATCTTCTCGCATTTGATTATAGTTGTAACGTATATCGTTATGCCTAGAATTTTATTACTTTACTATTTACTTACAACTTCTAACCATCTCGCAGCATGCGTATTTGCCGTATTATATATACTAATACGTATACTAATAGCACGTAGTATGAGCCTGTCATACTGTATACAAATATATGTACTGTATCATCAGCATATTGCAGTCCACAGCTGCACATAGGCTTCTCCTATTACACGCCACTCTGATCGATTTTAGGGTGCCCGCATACAGTTCCTGCCAGCCATTTTACGAAAGTCGTTACTCCACCTGGCCTACGTCCTACGTGCTGTATACATATATGTACTTTGTATTGTATACTTAATTATTCCGACAGAAAAAGCTGGTATTAACTTTTAAAAAATGGACTTACTTTACTTTGTTGTTACCTGGGTCTTCTGCATGTTTATGCAAATCAACTTCGAGATACTTTTTAACTTGTTCTTTGTTACTTCGTCGCAAGTTATTGTGTGTGTTATAAGTTACAAGTTAGGAAAAGCCTTGAGACATTCTAGTCCCGCTCACAGTGTTATTGTATGTAAAAAGTTTGTAGTGAATGTAGTATTACACGGTACACTTAAAAGCACTTGCTATGTAAGCATTGCGGAAGATGCGTGGAATGTAAACACTGTTTATAGCAGTCTATTATCTAACATTATAATTATAAATACGAAGACAGGTTTGTTTATTTCATTTTTATGTTTAAATTTTTCAATCCTTTGTCATGAAAATGCTCCATATACACAAACAAATGTACTTTTCTCTAAGTTATAAGCAAGTTGGTTGACATGTGTAAAGCCAAGAAAAATTTTCTTGGCTTTACTCTCTTTTTTTTTTTATTGAATAGTGGGCTAACGAGCAGACGTATTACCTGATGGTAAGCGATTACCACCGCCCATGGACACCCGCAACACCAAAGGCGTCACAAGTGCGTTGCCGACCTTTGGGGGATGGGAAAGGGGATGGGGGAGGGGTTGGGGTATGGGCCTCCGGTATCCTCACTCACTCGGTGAAACACAGCGCAAACGCTATTTCACACCGGTTTTCTGTGAGGCCGTGGTATCACTCCGGTCGAGCCGACCCATTCATGCCGAAGTCATGCCATCTGAACATAGACCTCTCCGTAGACAGAAAGCCTTGGGTTTGGCCAATCAGTGAACTTATCCTGCATAGTTTGCTTCCTTCGTCGTCTCTTAGAACACCATTGCAATGAATAAGGGAGGCAGCACCTAATATTTTATAATTTGTCAAACAAATATACGTTTTGTTATTTATTTATAATTAAAGGTTGCTTAAAGACATGCTGCTTGTATTCTTGGACTCTATTTACGCTGAGTAGTCAGTTTGACACGCCTTCAATTTCCTTTTTTTTAACAAACAATATCACCAATCTTGCTTATCGAATACAAATAAATTAGACGTTTTTACAATATACTCGCTAATTGACTCGACGTCAATTAAATAGTTAATAATTTAATGAAATAAATAACAAGCTCACTTCTTCGTTATATAATATATATTATCTTCAGCAAGATCAATAGCTGTTCGTTTGTCTCGCTAAAACTCGAGAACGGGCCGCTGAGCCAATTTGGTTTTAAAATGTTTATCGTAGTTCAGGGCAGGATTAAATGATAAAAAATAAAAAATTACTTAAAATTCAAATGTCACGTGTACGATGTAGCGGGCACAGCTACTATATATACTATATATATTATTATTATTATTATTATATATATATATATATATATATATATATATATATATATAATAATAATAATCTCTTTATTGTACACCAGATTACTTAAAAAGGTAACACAAAACTAGAAGGTACAATTGGCGGCCTTATCGCCCAGAGGCAATCTCTTCCAGGCAACCATGGGATGGAAAGAAAGACATGGAAAGTATAGGGTAGTCCCTGGTGTATAAAAATTGGTTGGAAAAATAAGTATATATACACATATTATATAAGGTAACAGTAAGAACTAGTGTGGATGATTAAATAATAATAATAAATAAATAGAGATATTATTAAATTGCCATAATATTAATTAATATATACTCCATATCTACTCAAGTGGAATTTGTGACCCATTTAAGAACGAGGTCGGTTATAGGTCGTTGAAGTCTCCCAGGTAGTATGCTTTCACCCGTCTCTTAAAAGAAGCTAATGTCTGTGCACGCCTTATCGTTACTGGTAAGGCGTTCCACAACCGAACTGCCTGGACAGTGAAGGAGTGGTCGAGGAATTTTGTACTATGTCCAGGCATTGTCAGTTTCAGGTTCTCCGACGATCTCAACAATCTAGGGTGTGTGTCATGCAGAAAGGTGAACCTTGATTTAAGGTAAAGTGGAGTATGAGTATTGAATAGGATATTATAAAGAAGAGAAAGAATATGAGCATTCCGGCGAAGGCGGATAGGTAACCATTTAAGCTGTTTGCGATAATCGGAGACATGATCATATTTGCGTAATCCAAATATAAATCTTATACAGAGATTTTGGAGTCTCTCAAGCTTATTCAATTGGTCTTCATTGAGATCTAGATAACTGGCATCAGCATAATCGAGGATAGGGAAAAGAAGGGATTGTGTAAGAGCAATCTTGGTTGATATAGGTAGAAAATTGCGTAATCTGCGCAAAGACCCTGCAGCAGCAAACATTTTGCGACTCAGCTCTTGTATCTGAGGACCCCAGGATAAGGTACAATCAATGTAAATGCCCAAGTTCTTCACCTTGTCACTGTACGGTATCAGTGAGCCATTGCAAGTGATTCGAGGCAGTCCCGTCCAATCAATTTTGGAGATCATTCGCGAGCTCCCAATAACTATCACCTGAGTCTTGGATGGATTTATTTTCAGGCCGTGGGTGCTGCTCCACTTACATATTTTGTCCAAATCAACATTAGTGGTGTTAATAGCATTAGTCATATCGTTCAGTGTTGCTCTAGTATAAATTTGGAGATCATCTGCGTATAGGTGGTAGGAAGAAGATAGATCATTTGTGATGGTGTTTATAAAAACAGAAAAAAGTAGGGGAGAGAGCACGCCGCCTTGTGGTACACCGACATATATATATATATATATATATATATATATATATATTTCGAATCACTAATACTAATATTATAAATTCGAAATTAGCTATGTCTGTCAAGTTTGTGGGGCTAAACCACTGCTTTGATGTCAATGAAATTTGGTATGCCGATACTTTGACTCATGAAGAAAGACATAGGTACTCTATACCGCGACAACCGACATATAAGCAAGCGGAGTAGCGGTCAAAAGTATAAGTATAATACCTTTTTATATTTTGACAGCCAACCAATCTACTCCGACACAAATGACCAAGAAATTTCGAGTTAAAAGGTGGTTGTACAATACAAAACCGGACACCACACAATATCAGATGTTATCATTTATGAAGGCATCGTTTGTTCAATAACCTTCAGTTCATAACCTTGACTTATACTTATCTATATCAATATTTAGTATTCTGAGGTTTTAAAGGAAATGATAAAAAAATTTTTGAACAGTTGAATATACTTTCGATTTAACGATTTAAATGAAATTGTTGATAGAATCGTAATAATGTCCCGTGTGTCATAGGCTATATAATCTCAAAAGTTTTTACATGATCTGGTTATAGTTTTTTAAACTTTTGCTTTTCACTTTAGTTTTGTTTCTCATTTTCGTCAATTCCCATCTCAATAGTTCGCCATAGTGTAGGTCAAAGTGCTGCATTGTTGCATTGTCTGCATTCGCCATTAATATGGTGACCATCACTCTTAGATTCTGCTCATGCTGTCCATAAGCAAGTAGTGACGGTTTGGCAGGCCCATGAATAAAAAAAATGCAACCACAATTTAACGCAGCATGTAACCACGGGCAGTGTCAGCTAGTCGAAAGGTATAAGTACCTATTATAAAATAGGTACTAAAAATAGGTATAGGTACGGTACGGTAAGTACCTATTTTATGATAGGTACTTATTGACGTTACTTCCCATAGTACATTAGTCACTATTTACAGTATTTACACACCGTTCAATAATAAACAAACAGTACCTAATTACGTATGCACTTTGTAACTAGCGCGATGAACGATTATGTAAGATAAAAGAAAAAATATACGCATAATACATTACATTACAGTAATACAAACGCATCACGTTCAAGGTCTACAATAAAAACTTGAGTAAGTAAAATATATTTTTAAAAACATTAACAGTTTACAAAGAGTTGAGAAATTAAATATTATGAAGGTATTACGGAAAGGAGCAGTTACAATGCTTTTAAAGGTTAATTATTATTAATAATAATTCAGTATTCATATGGCACTAATAAAAAGTAATATATAGGTATGTATAACTCTATGGATAACTCAATTTTTTGTGCGTTTATTTATATATTTATGGCTTAGCTTATTCTATCTATAACAGCATTAACTCAATTACAGGTTCTCGTGTTTAAGTTTAATTTATTTATTGCAAGCTTATGTAAGATCTTTCAGAGATAGTACTAACGTCATTACGGGCAGGAGCTGGAGGGGTCTTCATAACAATAGTTAATGTATCCCTCCTATTTAAAGCGCAGAATTGCATGCCGTGTAGTTTTAGTCGGTCCGATTCTGACACACCACCCTGCCACAAACCCCAGAGGGGTGATGACCCGAGGTGGATACAGCACGTTAAAAAAAATAGGTCACGCTATAACATAATATTTATATATTTAAAAAGTATACTTTTCGTATACTTTACTGCGATGACCGATAAAACCGCGGACGGAGCCGCGCATGAAAGCTATTTATATTATATATTTCCATAAAATAATTAAGATATTTTTTATACAGTGCCAGACGACGCGACGCCTTGCGATGCTCAATTTTATTTTCAACAAATCCTGCCGTTATTTTTAACATTTCCAATTATTTCTCTATGGCCTATTTCGTTACTTGCTGATAAATCCCTGATAAACTAATCTGAACTTATTTTTTGAAATTATATAATTGAGATACAAATACACAGCAGCAACCTTTCCTTTAAAAAAATATTTGTCAGATACCTACTTGAAAGTTTATCAGGAAAAGGCCCTAAATGTCGATATTCTAACTTCACGCTTATGATCAGCTACATTAAATAAAGCTTGTTTTCAAATGTGACTCACCCTTCTGTTTTTCTCGGTATGCATAATCCAAGAAATATAGACATTAAGCATGACCTTAGGATTTACAAATCAGCAGTAAAATTACTCTTATATTCGAAGGTTACAATCACTTTGAAAAGGTGTGACAACTGACAACTATGAATTAGATGTAAGATCGTCCATCTAATAACAAGTTTGCGCACATTTAAATGTATTCATTGACCTACTATCGACAATAATCTATACTAATATTATAATCCTGAAGAGCTTGTTTGTTTGTTTGAACGCGCTAATCTAACTGGTCCATTTTAGTATTAGTACTTAACGAAGATACGACGGGCGTAACCAGGTTACAGTTTCGGGGGGGTATCAAGATAATAAAAATCCGTCCAAGTGCGAGTCGTACTCGCGGACCCAGAAGTCCGTATAAAATTTTATTGAAGTAGAGTCGAACTTCGCCAATTCTAAACTGTTGTCCCTCTGCATCAATAAAGGTCATGTACCGACTGCAAATAAATTTATAATCGCAATTTTTTTGTCCTTGAAAAGTTGTAAAAATAAGTCAACGATAGCTTATGTCTATATTTTAAGGTTAGCTTACTACTACTACCTTTTTGTGGCAACAAATTTGTTTCTGGGGTATAACATCACGCTACGTGCAATACAAGACGCAGACGGGGCTGCGTCTTCTGCTAGTCTTCCTATATAGGGGAAAGAATGTTAATAACAAGTAATGAATTAGTTAAAAAAACCCGACTCAATATCTGCCATCTTTATTAAATTCACTGAAGATTCACTGTTTTTTTTAAATATATTTATATAAAACTAGCTGTTGCCCGCGGCTCCGCCCGCCCGGTCGCAGATATGTGACTGACGCAAAAATTAGATAAAAACCATCCTTGATGCGGATTATACGAGTATATCATTCTAAAATTTCAGCTCGATCGGTGCAGAACTTTTTGAGTTTTTGAAGCGTACACAAACCAACATAACATTTTATACATATAGATATACCGCGAATATACCTAGAGTATTGCCGCGATCAATGCTGGCGGTATTAGTGATCAATATATACCTACTAGGTTTTGTCCGTATCACTGCCCGCGTGTATCTCAACAAAGTCTCCCTAGCCAAATTTCATTGAAATCGGTGCAAGCGGTTTGGCCGTGAAAGCGTAATAGACAGACACTTTCGAAATTATAAATATTAGTATGGATGAGTTCAGTAAATTCCATGCATGTATGAATTTGTATTTATGATTCCTGCTAAATGTCACTTACCATCAGGCGATACGTCTGCTCGTTTGCCCTCTATATAAAAAAAAGAAAATTATCTACTCTAAAGCTTCCCTGTACATATATCAGATACAAATTATATAACTTAACACTCTCCAGCCTGTTCAAACTGACGTATATGGATAATATGATTCTGGCGTAAAAGAACCATATCATAGTTCATCATCATCATCATCAGCCTATCGCAGTTCACATCATAGTAACCTGTGTACTATCGTGTATTAAACCAAAGTAGTGGTAGCCCAGTAGTCGAAATTCGATTCGATTTCGATTCGATATTTTTTTTCTGCACTCCACCTCCATATAACATTTAACTGTACCATACTTCATACTAAATTGGGTACAAAGTTGTTGCATCACGTATGCAACGTATGTAATAGATATACAGATGCGGTTAACATTTTTTTTTTCTTTCCAGTTGTCAAACCCCGACATAGTACTAAAGAAGAAAATGCGTTGATACGAGTGCTGTCAGCGCGGAGACGACACCGTCCAGTCAGCCAACAATTATACCAAAAAAAAAATTACTGTTATAATATTTTTAAAATAAATTAATTTTAAGTTTGTGATCTAATGTTATTGTATTCTTGTTTACCCCTTTCTTATATTTCAGAAGATTTTTTTAATTTAAATAATCATTTTTATTCTTCATTAACCTGACACTAACTAGAAATACTGCTATGAAAGGAACGGCATAAAAATGAGGATGGTAGGGTCAATATCCTGTTTAACTTTACTAGAAGCGATAGTCACGGTGGCAGGTCGTCAAATGTAAAAAAAGCTCCGAAATCTCGTCAATACAGAATACAACAGAAGGTCATCATCATGTAAAAATATCTGTAAAGTGTTACTTACAAAATAAATATCATTTACACAAAGAAATAGCATCTCTATGACATCATCATGTGTTCACAAAAGTTGGAGTTTAATATCTATTTACACCAAAAATATCAAAAGAAATAATTGCAATTTTGAAACACGTATTTGAAATCTTTCCTCACCGCAGCGGTTTAAAATAACCTTTATATTAGTGATGTTTGTCTTTGCATGTTGTTATTACTTAACGTGCATATGTTACTTGTGAGTTAACCACAATTAGTTAATTGTTATGCAACAATAATTAGCAAACAAAATATTTATGAAGTAATTCCCATTCGATTTCATTTCGCAATAAGTGGGCTGACATGGTTTAGACTGGATTGCTTTGTGTCTTTAGACAAGAGGAATATCTATAATATAACCTATAATTGATTGCACGGATAGCATAATGGTTAAGGCAGCCATCTAGCATAGCAGCGCTGTGTGTTGTGCGTTCGAATCCCACATGGGGCAACATTTGTATGAGAAACAAATTGTTTTTCTGAGTCTAATGTTCTTTGTGTTCGAAACTTAAATGTGTCAAAGTTCGACGCAACACATGACACAATTTAAAAGCGCGAGTGGTTAAAAAAAATTCGACGATAACCATTGGACAGCTGGAGCTCCCTACAATTATGGAGGGTAGAGGTAAGGAGTATCATCTGTGTACATGAAAAGTGTCCGTTGAAATGCATTAAATTAGGGTGGCGCCACATTAGCATCAGAGTAAACTTTTTAAAATCAATACACACACTTTTCATAAAATTGAATGATAAAAAATCAATAAACGTACTATTCACAGTTCAGAAAATAAAATATATTTACTACATTATTTTGTAATACGCAAGTAGTGACAATAATGTTAATTTTTTTAACTCGGCGTACTTCAATTCGTTCACAATTGCTACATTCATACCATACCCTGTGTCTACACCAGCGCCATTCTGGAAGGTTTTTGAACTGTTATTTACAGCTTATGCTGGACACTTTTTTCAATTTTCTACCATATGAGATAACACTCCTTATCTCTACCCTCCATACCTACAACTCAAGGGTGAAATCATTCGTCCAGGCGAAGTGATAGTGCCTAGCGGGACACAACTTTACAGTTGTTATTGGAAAGTTTTGCATATGCTTCTTGAGAATTTCTAAATCGCGATACAGGATAAGTAGTTACACAATGGTTTGAGGTGTCGTCATTATCGCAGTGTGTAAAAATCACCATACTACTACGTAATTGAGCTCTCTGAAGTGTTATCTAAACACTTCAGCTCACATATAACAGCTGAATGTTCTTAGCTATGATTTAGATTTATATAATGGGCTTCTTAGTCTAATGATTATTGATCCCGACTATTAACACAGAGGTAGTGGGTGTGATGACCTCCACATACAGCGTAACAACAACATAACATACTACAGCGCTATCTACCGAAGTTAGACTGAACTACGGAGTAACGTACAATACAAAGAAACTAAAAAAATAAGAAAATAGAAGTTCTCGCGCCGATTATCATATCAGCCCGCCAGGCATGAACACCTCGCCAGGCCAGTGGATCCTCCCTTTGTGTTGGAGGGACATGACCCTTAGAAGAACAAATAATATTGTGATGAATCCGATCATTATTTTCGCATTCGATACGCATGTATTTAATCATTTATAAGTATGTTTATCAGCAGGATGGTTATTTAGTACAAGATTTGCCTAATTTGGGATCATACTTTGTATGTAAGAGATGTTAGGTTCGATCAAAACTGACTGCACGAGCAGCAGTCTCTCAAAACCGACTGCACGAGCAAAAGTCTCTCAAAACTGACTGCACGAGCAAAAGTCTCTCAAAACTGACTGCACGAGCAACAGTCTCTCAAAACTGACTGCACGAGCAAAAGTCTCTCAAAACTGACTGCACGAGCGAGTCTCTCAAAAGTGACTGCACGGAAGGCGTAGTGGTTTAAGCGGTTACAACGCCTACTTCTACTGCGCTGAGTGTTGTGGGTTCAAACTCTACATGGGACAACGAGATGTTTTTTTAAGAAAAAGACGAAGAAAAGTTGCAGCGCGTTACGAAATGTCAAGTTGTCTAAATTCGTGCAATCTTAAATAAGTGGATCTTACTGCCAAACTTTTCCGTTAGAGGCATCACTAGACTATAACATTAACAAATTCGAATATTGTTTAGTTCGACAACTTTGTGTCTGTGCATAATTTTTTTTTATATTGAATATGCATCAATGCTGTGCATTTGGTTGCAAAAACTTTGGGTTCATTTATTTCCTAATGATCCAAAGCTGCGTAAGGAACGGGCGATAGGAGTAAATAACCGATTTATTCACGAAAACTTTACACTGTGTCATTTAATAACATTAATTATCAAACATGTCATTGTCACAAATAATAGAAATTAATTTGTATACACTTTTATTTCCTTTCTCTATGCTTACATCAATTCTTTTCAATTAATTGAATACTTTCGAGAGTGTTGAAAAAAGCCAATTAGAGTTGAATTAATATCTATTAAGTTTAGTAGTTTTTTTATGTGTTCCACAAATAAATAATCGTGAGAGAGCCACGCTTCGACATGAATGGGCCGGCTCGACCGGAGTGATACCATGGCCTCACAGAAAACCGGTGTGAAATAGCGCTTGCGCTGTGTTTCGCCGAGTGAGTGAGGATACCGGAGGTCCAAATCTCAACCCCTCTCCCCATCCCCCAAATGTCGGCAATGCACATGTGACGCGTTTGATGTTGCGGGTGTCTCGTTTGCCCTCGATTACATGAAAAAAAAGGCTCGATCATTTCAATCATTTATTTCTCAATTTCATTATTACAAAAATAATATTATATATTACAAACAAAAACTGTTTAAAAATGAATACATGTATTATATACAATAGTATATATAAAAATATTATTTATACATACATTATTGTATATTTAGGAATGTGATCTACAAGTATGAACCGTCATGTGTGTGAGATTAGGAGATTAACTATCTGAGTTCTAACTTCATCTGCGTCTCTTTTCAATTATGCTTGGGTCCTATTGGGCTAAGCGTGATGTTAACTATCTTAGGTACGACAGCAAAACACACATTTGAAATAACATGAAAATCTGTTATATCTTTTCGGAGTTCAACGTGAGCAACGACATGACACAAGAATAATAAATAATAGGAAGAAAATAATAAAAAAATTAAGAAAAACATCAATTTTCATAATAAAAAAGCTAGTAGTAAAAGTAGACACGTTACATAAGACAAAACTGTAGCTATCAGTTTTTTCAATTAAACTAATTAAGAATCTCTAAGGGTTTATATGAATAACCACATAAACCAAACCGAAGGTCAATTAATAATAATAATAAATGTTTCGGACATCTTACACACAACGCCATCTAGTCCCAAGCTAAGCAGAGCTTGTGTTATGGGTACTAGATAAGTGATAAAAATACTTATATACATTTTTTTGTAAATACATACATATTATACTCGTACATAGAAAACACCCAAACTCCGAAACAAATATTTGCAGATCATACAAACATTTGGTTCGACGCGGGAATCGAACCCGAGACCTCAAGCTTAGGACTTGCATACGCCACCACTACGCTACCGAGGCAGTCAAAAATAAACTAGAAACAAATCTAGAATTTTAACATTTTCACAAAATGAAAAACTTAAAATGAATTTTCAAGTTCAACTTTTGGTGTTGATTTCTTATATCTTTTCTAAAATATGTTCATAGCAAAATAATGAATAAGCACATTGATATTGGTTTTGGTTGGATCTTGGTCTCTATTAAGTGTTAATTATATCACATATACATCTAATCTGTTTAAAATAAAGAGTCCTAACTCACCCATGAAATTACTATAATTATAAACTGTACGCCTATTTAATACAATTCATTTTTCTTAAATGATAAAACTGCACAGGACAACAGCACTGCAAAGAGATAGAAAACTTAAACAATCTATATACGGCCAGCTTTATATAAACTCCTATGTCCAGCAGTGGACTAATAAAGGAAGTTAGTGATTTGGTATGAAAGTAAATAAATCATAAAAAAATGTACTATTATTTTTCTTTAGCGATGTGATCATAACGAGGACGATTGCAATAATGAAGAAGCGAATATTTGCTGCATTATCTGTGGCAGAGAAGCGACGTCCATACACACGTGCGCATGACCAGCTGGCAA
This sequence comes from Spilarctia lutea, assembly GCA_916048165.1. Classification (NCBI taxonomy): domain Eukaryota; kingdom Metazoa; phylum Arthropoda; class Insecta; order Lepidoptera; family Erebidae; genus Spilarctia; species Spilarctia lutea. The sequence goes on from OU696480.1 coordinate 4,647,885, forward strand.
CCTGCGCAGGAGTCTGGAAAAAAATAATGATATGACGAATTTATTTTCACAAGTCAGCGTAATAGACCAGAGTTTTACTGGTTTATTTTTATACCAACGATTGGCCACACATTGGCCAATGGCAGAAAATAAGCACATCATCGGTACTGGCCTAACACAGTCCACTTCGCGAAACACAACTTGCTTCGATCACAGTGTACAATATTTGACCTTTCTAAATATTGACTGGTGCTAATGTTGATCCTTAATTAATTACATTTGAACTATATGACTAACTAGTAAACCGGCCCGACTTTGCCAGGAAATCTTTCTCTGGAATCACTCTATCTTTTGCTAAAAACTGCATTAAAATTCGTTGAATAATTTAAAGATGCAAACAAACAGCGGAAGAACATATATACATACAGCATTTTCTAATATGTAAAGACAATACTCACGAGCTAGCCTCGTCACCCAAGCTACCGATAAATATCACATGTGCCTGCACTCTTGAATCTGACGTTAGAATAGATCCCAACTCCTCCGGCTGGATGCCATACCTGACGAACAAATAAAAAATATATATATAAGACACTAAGTCGGGCTTATTAGAAATCGGCAAAATAAAACTTATTGTGTTGCTCTGAAAATACAAAGTTTTTATTTGAGCATATTTTTACATCGTTTTACTACAAACAGATCTTAACAAACATATTAGGTATCTTACCTGAAAATACAAAGAAACGACATTTAAAGTTTCTTAACAGATTTGTCGATTCCTTTTCACAAATCAAACAATAAAATAATTCTTTGCCTAACCTCACACTTCACTCTTTTTATCATTAAACCATAACAGCCATTTGTCAAACAACACCATCTAGCTGTAAATGAAGGTACTCGTAGTAAGCTAGTGTTCTAAGGCATCATATTGATCCAGGAGCCGTGGGTCAATAAAGGCAAGGTCTGCGGACTCCGAAATATGGGAGGTAAGTTGACAGTATACGCGGGACTAGAAAATCCCCGCACATGCATATACACAACAAATGATATAAATACACAGGCCCTAACGAGTTTCTGTTCCAGAGACCTATGTGCCATAAAGGTGCAGGGAGCCCAGGACACCAGCCTCGCGCAGGTTGTCATGGCATCGGTCTACATGCCAGAAGCCGACGACCCACCACCGCACGACTTTGCACGGCTGGTCCACTACTGCGAGGAGTCAGGACTCGAGCTAATCGTGGGAACCGACTCCAACGCGCACCATGCCTTATGGGGCATGCCTACAGGAAACGACAGAGGTAGGAAGCTAGTAGACTACTTGTTTACGACAAACTTAAACATAGTGAACACAGGCTCCGTACCAACATTTGTCAACAGACGAAGCAAGACAATTATTGACTTGACCTTGGCAACAGAAGAAGTAGCGAAACACATCTCGAACTGGCACGTATCTGACGACTTATCGTGCTCGGACCACAGATGGATACGTTTCGACCTTCAGGTAAGCAAATTCAAGGCACCACCCAGGCGGAATCCTAAAAAAACCGATCGCGATAGCTACTCTGTGCGGATCGGTCAGACCCTGCGTCAGGAGGATAATCCACCTAGGATCGTAGGTGCTGTTGAAATTGAAAAGCAAGTAAATTTCCTTACTAACACTATGATGGACTGCTTCCATCAGACATGCCCCCTAACCATCCCACCAGAAGGCCGAACAAACAAAAAGAGCTGGTGGGGGCCTGAGCTGGAGAGACTTAGGCATAGGATGAGGAGGCAACTCAACAGAGCGATGAACACTGGTACAGACCAGGACTGGGATAATTATAAGGCCGCCAAGTCCAGGTACAAAAAACGACTCAGATACAGGAGTAGCAACTCATGGCGGAACTTCTGCACAAACATTGAAACAACGACACTAGCCAACAGGGTAAGAAAAGTTCTCTCCAATAACTCAAACTTATCACTGGGGTCCTTACGAAAACCAGACAACTCCCTCACCAACTCGGCGGAAGAGGCAGAACGTGTACTGGTAGAGACACACTTCCCGGGTTGTGAAATAACCAGTCCAGGAAGATGGCCAGAAGAAGAAACCATTCCAATGGAGGAGGAATGGCAGCTGGCCGCCAATAAGGTAATTGACCCATCCAAAACACAATGGGCAATCGACAGCTTTGACTCATTCAAATCTCCAGGCCCGGACGGGATCTTCCCGGCCCTGCTTAAATGGGGAGGGAGGGTACTCACCCAAAGGCTGTCCCTCATCATGGGAGCCTGTCTTGCACATAAATACGTGCCAAAACAATGGAGAAACGTCAAAGTAATCTTCATACCAAAACCAGGTAAATCTGACTACTCGGATCCCAAATCTTTCAGACCTATAAGCTTAACCTCTTTCCTCCTGAAAACACTAGAGAGGCTGTGCGATAGGTACCTGAGAGAAACGGTGCTACTACATGCACCATTGCATCCGAACCAACATGCCTACAGCCCAGGTAAGTCCACGGAATCGGCACTTCACGCGGTTACAACCAAGATTGAAGTGGCGATCAAGAACAAGACTATGTGCCTAGGCACCTTCATAGATATAGAGGGAGCCTTCGACAAGACTAAATTCGCCAGCATAACAGTAGCACTGGAGAGACATGGAGTGCACACAGTTATGATTGAATGGATAAACAAGATGCTAAGCCAGAGAGTCATCAGACTCGAAGCAGATGTAACTAAACAAGCACTAGTGGCGAAGGGCTGCCCCCAGGGAGGCGTCCTTTCACCACTACTATGGAACTTAGTGGTGAATGACCTCATCACCACTCTGAACAAAAATCACCATTACACCATCGGATACGCTGATGACATAGTGATTTTAACAAGCGGTATGCACGCAGGTATAGTATGCGACGTCACCCGCTCAGCACTGGCGGTAGTGGAACGCTGGTGCGTCGACAACGAGCTTTCAGTCAACCCAAGAAAGACTGAAATGGTAATGTTCACTAACAAACGAAATCTGGGAAAATACCGACTTCCCAGGCTGTTCAATACAGAGCTCCAACTCTCGTCTGAGGTAAAGTATCTAGGAGTGATATTCGACCATAGACTGAATTGGAGCGCCCACCTTGACAATAAAATTGAAAAAGCAACAGTCGTATTCTGGCAGTGCCGCAGAATGGTAGGTAAAACTTGGGGATTAAGCCCCAAAATCACTCTGTGGCTCTACGAAACAGTAATCCGACCTATGGTAAGCTACGGCGCGATAATATGGTGGCCACGAACCAAGTTATCCACAGTCGAAGCTAAACTACAACGACTCCAGAGATTGGCCTGTCTGGCGACCACAGGCTGTATGAGGACCACACCGACTGCGGCTCTGGAAGCCATCATAGGTTTACCACCTCTCCACCTCTTCATAAGGCAAGAGGCTTTAGCAACGGCAGCGCGGCTAAAGAAGCAAAATCTCTGGAGACCGCCTAGGATACCGCACACCGAAATCCTCTATGAGGCTATTGGCAGAGAGCCGCTCATGGAGGCGGTGACCGATGCGGTACCCAGGCAATTCGTATTTGACAAAAAATACAAAATACAACTACATGAGGACCCCCCCGAAGTACTCCACCCGAAAGAGTTGAGTGTCTTCACGGATGGATCCAAAACAAGGTCAGGCACTGGCTCGGGAGTATTCTCCGAGGACCTAAACATACACATCTCAACGTCACTAGGAGCCCACAACACAGTTTTCCAGGCAGAGTGTATGGGCATAATAATGGCTGCATATGCGATCACTTCCAGGAGAGTAGCCGATTACCCCATCCGCATACTTTCCGACAGCCGATCAGTCTTACAAGCCCTACAAAATCACTTGACAACATCGGGGCTAGTTTACGAATGCCACAAAGCCCTGACAGAGGTATGTGCCAATAATAGCATAACTCTGCAGTGGATAAAGGGGCATAGTAACTCACGCGGGAACGATGCAGCCGACGCACTGGCAAGAGGTGGATCGGAAACAAGGGCAATAGGCCCTGAACCAATACTGCCTCTGCCATCCGCCTGGCTGCGAAGGTCACTGCAACAGAACACCAAGGTGGAACACCAAATGTATTGGTCCAACCTTGGTACCTGCAGGCAGACCAAGGAGGCCCTCCCAACGATCAACCCCAGATTGTCGCGGAAGCTGTTGCAACTTAAGAGGCCGCTGCTCCGACTTTTAATAGGAGCAATAACTGGTCATGCATTACTAAACAAACATCTTTTCACTTTAGGTGTAACAGACAGTCCTCTGTGCAGGGCTTGCATGGAGGAGGAGGAGACAGCCGCCCATGTCATTATGACATGTCCTGTGGTGGCAGAATACCGGGCGAGACACCTCGGATTACCGAGGTCACTTCCTGAAGTCGTCGGCAACGTGAAGGGTCTGCTAGGCTTCTTGGAGGAACTGGGGTGGCACGTGTGAAACCATCCCATCACGCAAAATAGGCGCAATGAAGACGTCGAGTTGCGGAGACCCAGCCCGCGAGTTTCAAGTTCAAGTTCAAGTCAAGCTAGTGTTCTATCGACAAGGTGCGCTTTATATGAAAGTAAGAAATCTTACTTCTTTACATATAATTTTCCAAGAAACCAATATTCTCATACATCATCATCTCAAACTAGGTAGTAGAAGTCTGGTCACCATAGTACTCGCTCAGTACTATGGTGACCAGACTTCTAATATATACGGTGGACAGAAAAGTTCGTAGTCTGACACATAAATGGTGCTACTAGTATTTTTAATTAGCCCTAACCTTCTAAAGATACGTGTATAAATTTGAATAATGTCGTACCACCAGTAAGTGACTTATAGCATTTTTAATTGCAGCATCTCCCGTTCTTAAACTTCTAATGGCTGTTCGCTGGAAAGAAATTTTGCGCCGATGAAGAGGTAATCGCCGAAACTGAAGCCTATTTTGAGGCTAAAGACATATCGTACTATAAAAATGGTATCGAAAAATTGTATAACCGCAATATTCGTTGTGTCGCCCTCCAAGGCAACTATGTTGAATAAAAAATCAAACTCTAAAAAAAAAAGTAGCTTACGAATTTTTCAGCCCACCTTTTATGTGCTCACAAATATTTGTTTTTCTAAATATTCTTAAAAATATAACAGACAAAAGCGATAACTCTTTAAACTGATTAAGAATTCATCTCTAGAGTAGAAGCATTTCTGCACTAAGTAGAAAATAGCTATATCCACTAATATTCCACTGCAATATAGACCCCTTTTTAAAAAGGAGGTTATGGATTTATATACTACGTCGATTTGATATGTCGGATTGGTAAAGGGTTTGTGCCAAGTGTTTCTTCTCTTCGAAATGCTGTTTTCCTGCATAGTTTGCTCCCTCAGTATCCTCTTACGACACCCATGGGATAAATAGTGGTACCACATAGGAAATAGAGGCGGTTTGTTACCTGCGAAGGTTAGCATCAGAGAGCAGCAGCAGTATGGCCTCGTCGCAGTCCTCAGCGGCGAGGGCGGTGAGAGCGTGTTTGGCGGCCGGCAGCGTGTTGTCGCCCGACCAACAGAATTGCGCGTGCGCATGCATCGTACGGATTATCTACCCATCAAAAGTTTAGTTAGTCATTATGAGTTCTATTTTAAGAATTTTTGAAACAGCTACTAATTTTGAAAGAAGACCTACAATGACGGGAGGTAGAGACGTTTAATTTAAAAACGGTTTTATTTAGCTTGCCTTGTTTGTTTGGGTTAAATCTAGTAATTGAAATTTGACCCCCTTCCTGTTTACAGATTGATCTGAAATTTGGCACCTTTAGTTTGATGACACAATTAAATGAATTTTGTTTCATTGTAAATCCAAGATGGCCGTCGCTACAAAAAGGCTGTTTACAAAATTGGTCACGACGACTTCAATATGGGTATAAAATGAAAGGGCTTGACTAGTAGAACACAGTTCACTATGAAAAACTAAAAACTTAAAAATAAAAATTTATGTAATATTTTTTATTAATTTAAAGGGTTTTATTGAAAATAATGTACTAAAAGATAAAAACAAATTCGGTAGGTCCCCGGTTGCAGTCATCACACACCTCTCCCTCATCTAAGGCACTACGCAGGCAAGTTAGTTAGACAGTTTACGCTACGCACATTACACTATGCAACATCGAAAAAATCACTGATATCTAGGGTGATGATTTGTATTAGGTATGCTTAGTAAACAACAGAAAACAAATTTATATTTAGATATCACGTCCCAGAACAAAAATAACGGTAATATTCGTAACGTAAGATTTTAATCTTACTGAATTTACTTTCTGTTACACTTAGTTGAGTGAAGTTATAAATTAATATCATTGATGTGTACAAAAGACATCAGAACATTTATGTTATTCATATCTACAAAATGCCGCGTGTCTGTGTTAATTCTCTTAGCTTATTTTGTTAATTTTTGTGGTCAATTTACACCTAAAAGTGAAAAAAAGCCAATTTCGCCTCTGCTTGAGAAGTGTTATGAAGCTTATTTTAAAATTGCCATTAAACATCAAGATAAATCATAGAAAATGCGTTGTTTAAAATGTTATAAATATTTGACGGGTTGTACAAGGGTAATATTAAACAGATGCCTTTTGATGTACCAATGCAGTGGCGTGAACCCAAAAATCACGTAGATGACTGTTACTTTTGTTTAACAACTGTGAAAGGGTTTTCAAAAAGTCAAAACATTCGGTGAAGTATGCTACTGTGTCATCAGTGTCAATGCCGCTACCACATTCTCCAGATATTCCAGTACCGAAAAGATTTTGTAGTTCTTCAAGCTGGACGGACCGACCTGGATTTTTATTTCTTAAAACAAAATTTCCTATGCTAAGTGGGGCAAAATTAAAGAAGGTATTTTCAACGGTCCTGACATAAGAACATTGGTCAATGATCCTGCTTTTTTATCGAGCCTCAGACCTTTTGAAAAAAATGCATGGTTGGCTTTTATCGATGTTACAAAAAAATTCTTGGCAATCACAAATCACCGGATTTCCATGGAAAAATTAATCGGATGCTGGATGCGTATCAGAAACTAGGATGCAATATGTCGTTAAAAATCAATTTTTACACTCTCTTTTAAGTTACTTTCCTGATAACATGGTTTCGGTAAGTGATGAACACGGTGAAAGATTTCATTAAGAAATTGCAGAATACGAAACCGTTACCAGGGAAGATGGGAGCCAGCAAAGGTTGCAGACTACTGTTGGAGCCTCCAGAGGGATACTGCCACTACTGACTATAAGAGAAAAGCTCGTCGGTCAGAAAAATAAAAAAAATTATGTAGAATAACAAATTTATGTAGATGATTTTAAGTAAAATTAATAAATCCATTTCACTATTAAACTTGATGTGATAGAAAATTTTTATTTCGATTTTTCACATAGTTTTAAGGTGGCAAAACATAATTACATACTGTGAACCCAGTGAAATATATTTTTTTTAAATTTGTTGCATAGTGTTATTTTCAATAAAACCGTTTAAATTAAAAATTATTTTTACATATTTTTTTATTATTTTCTTTATGAGCCTCCCAAAGTGACTCTTTTCCGCTTGAAAGGCATGAACAGAATTTAAATAGTGGATTGCGTGCACGTTTTGAGAGCCACGCTTCGGCATGAATGGGCCGGCTCGACCGGAGTGATACCACGGCCTCACAGAAAACCGGTGTGAAATAGCGCTTGCGCTGTATTTCACCGAGTGAGTGAGGATACTGGAGGCCCCATACCGCCACCCCCCCCCCATTCCCACTCGCCATCCCCCAAAGGTCAGCAACGCACTTGTGCAATTAGTGTCCATTCGCATGCGGTAACTCATATTCATTCATTCAATATTCAATAAAAAAAAAGCATGATGGCCTATTGAGATGCTCCTGCACCATCATTACATAAGTATGTATAATGTCCTTTGTGGTAAAGAATAACCCACTAATGACTGCCTCGGTGGCGTAGTGGTACGCGTATGCGACTGCTAAGCTTGAGGTCTCGGGTTCAAATCCTGGGTCGGACCAAATGTTTGTGGAATCTACAAATATTTGTTTCGGAGTTTGGGTGTTTTCTATGTATAGTATGTATGTATTTACAAAAAAAAAAAAAGTATATATAAGTATTCATATCAGTTGTCTAGTACCCATAACACAAGCACTGCTTAGCTTGGGACTAGATGGCGTTGTGTGTTAAATAGATGTCCGAAATATTACTTTATATATTACTAATAGATATAGATACTGGTTAATATTATAAAATTTAGTACAGCTCTACATTTTTGTACGAAATTTTGAGAGAGAGACAGAGTGACCGACAGATTCCTAAAATTATTATTTACATAATTGCCACCACTCAATTTGTATCGTATTATCAGAAACATTATATCATACCTGCAGTCTTTGCTTCTCATTCTCGGGAGGTCTATCCACTCTAACGAGTTCGAATGCGTGTTCTTCACCAGAATGTGCGTACATGTCATATCGGATCCTTGCTTCGTACCCCTTCAGAGCCTCAGTAAGAAGGACCACAGCTTCCATGGAACGTTCTAGACGACCGTCATACGAATTGAACCTGGGAAATTGAAAATTATATATAAGCACAGAAAATACATATTTAACCAAACACTCAAGTACTCTACTCATCATCACGGTACATGTTTACACTCCGCCCAAACTACTGTCCCAATGTGTAGTTACGTACTAAAAACCATCTTGGAACTACTTTAGCTACAAGCTACACCCCACAATACCTATTTTTTTTAATTTAGTTTGTTTAAAAATTCAGATGAAATGGGAATCATTAGAGTTGAATAAGGAACCAAGCTACGCAGGACAACAGCACTGCAAAGAGAAGGTAACTGTGGAGGAACGGGTATCATGTTCCACCAACACAAAGGGAGGATCCCCCGACCAGGCGAGGTGATCATGCCTGGCGGGCCACTGCCCAACAGTTGATGTTGGGATGTCGTGTATATGATAATCGGCGCGAGAACTTCTACTGCGCGATTGAGGATTGATAGTTATTCGTGTTGTACGTTGCTCCGTATTTCAGCGTATCTTCGGTAGATGGCGCTGTATGTGGAGGTCGCCACAGTAACTTTAACACAAACCTTTTACCGACCCGTCTGGCCTTCGTGTTATAATAGACCAAACCCTCTTTTCTAAGATAGGCCTGTGTCCAGCAGTGGATTATTTTGATAATGATGTCGGAACCTAAAAGTCCTTACTGACATTTAATTTTTAAAACCATAACAAATTCCATTTTCTGTTGTCTATAGCAAATATATAAATGAATTTAATGAAATAAATTAAGCAAAGTACCTTTGTCATTACAGCAGTCTTCAAATAATCTATCCTTAGTTTTTTTTTTCCATTTCCCTAATGAGTTTAGTAAGTAGTGTCATTATTACCTGTACATACTTCCAGATACGTCTAACACGAGTCTAAGGCGTTTAGGCTTGTCTGGCGGGGAGCCCGGCGGGGGTTCCTGTTCAGTTCGTCGGCGGTATATAGAACGTTCGCCGGTAATACCTGACAAACAGACAAACAAATACTGATACTTTTTTACGACATTGATTATATTTAATTAACTTCCTATAACATTAAAAGGACACCTATTTTACTTCTACAGTTCTTGAAAGCTGTAGAAACATTTATAGTTTTTCTGAGTATAATGATAACATTTTAAATTATCCTATGCATTTTTATTCATTACTTACGAGTTAACTATGATTGTAAAGTCTCCTAGCTATAATTGTAAAGTCTTCTACTTTTTTTATGGAATAGGTGGCAAATGAGCAGACGTATCGTCTGATGGCAAGCGATTACCGCTGCCCATGGACATCCGTAACACCAGAGGCGTCACAAGTGCGTTGCCGGCCTATGAAGGATGGGTTGGGTTATGGGCCTCCGGTATCCTTACTCACTCGGTGAAACACATCGCAGGCGTTGTTTTGCACTGGTTTTCTCACAGAAAACTAGCCAAGCCAGAAAACCGGCTCCGGTTGAGCTAACCCATGCATGCCGAAGTGTGGCTCTCCCACAGTAACGGTTCTAGCTACAGTTATAAAGTTTCCTAGCTATAATTGTAAAGATCCAAGCTATAATTGTAAAGTCTTCTAGCTATAACTGTAAAGTCCCTTAGTTATAATTGTAAAGTGTCCCAGTTATAATTGTAAAGTTACCTTCAATTATTTTTCCATCGTCTAATTCCCCACTAGTCTGATGTCGGCTCCACTGTCTCTCTTTTTTCTTGGCTTGTAGTTCTGCTAAAACACCTCGCAGGGCACCAATCTATTTAAAATATTTTTTTAAGGATAATAAGCTTTGCTATATGAGCGTGCGTCACAAGGTGGTCCGACGACCAAGTGAAGGTCGTTGAATGCTGACATCACAGAACTTTTTATTGTGGTGAATCTTGGGTAGGCTTTGTTACTAAGATTTGACCATCAAGTAGTAATTGGCTTGACTGGAGCTAATATTATTTTTCGCTTTTGCTTTTTACAGAGGGAGTAAGGTTACTGGAGCTCAAACCCCCATTAGGACTCTAAAGAGATAAGAAATTCAATCAAAGGACAGAAATATACTTGTGTTACATTAAGTGTCGCTCGTCAAATTGTGTATTTGTGTGTTGAACTCGTTTGCCTCCCTATACTCAAAACGCTTAAATTAGAAGTATCTTACTTGCGGTTGTACAGCTCTATAGAACTGTTCATAGAGCTTAGCATCATACTCGCTCATGTTGATCTCTTTCAGACGTTCAGCAAAAGCCTTCCTGTTCATTTCGCGAGCAGCTGCCTTCACGTGTTCTGGTACGTCATTTTTTTCTACCTCTGAAAGCTTAAAGAATGTGAATGTTATTATGACAGGCCTGAACTTGATCAAAACTCAGAAAGATAAATTAAGATTTTCTTGAAATTATCAAGAAAACATTTACCCGTCAAACAAGTACACATACAAGCATAAAAACAATTTAGACATTAAAAGTATTATAAATAAATATTTCGGACTATGAGAGGGTAGTTATGGGTGTGTGTGTGAAAATATCTTCACACACAAACAAGTACCTATATAAGCACCTGAAGGTTGACTGATAGATAATGCCTAATGGCATTAAGACCGCCTTTGTGCTTCATGTGCAATAAGTTCATTGCACATTGATATTGCGATGGAACCTTGTCACAATAACAGCTGCGTGACGTCATCCACCGTAAAAAAGTACAGATAACTTACAAAGTAATCGTGTCTGTTTGATACGTTTTCATTTTTGAACCTTACAAAAAAAAATGGATAACTAATGAATATAATTAATGTTTATTACTACTATTTAATAAATATAAACTAATTCTTCAATTCCACTTGTATTATCGTCTAAATCTGAATTCGTTTTAGAGTCCGTTGTGTCAGTTTCGCTGTCGCCTGTCGTATCAATGATAAATAATTCGTCAGTTATTCGGTATTTACGCTAGTATTCTTCTTCGAATCTCTTCAAGTGATTAATTTCTTCCAATCATCTGAAGTTATTGACGCCAATGCCTCCAAGGTTTTTGTAAAAGATTTAAAATGTCCATCACAAATTGTTATGAAATTAACATGTGCTCAATAGTGTCGAAAGCATTTTAGGGCACGGTTAACATTTTGAACCAATAACTAAGAGTCCCTATTTCTCCTACCGGTTTTCATATATACATATTTTGTATATATATTACTATTATATTGAATGCCTCTGTGGCGCAGTGGTAACGTATGTGACTGCTGTGCTTGAGGTCTCAGGTTTAAATCTCGGGTCGAACCAAATGTTTGTATGATCTGCAAATATTTGTTTCGGAGTTTGTGTGTTCTATGTACAACATGTATTTACAAAAAAAAAGTATATATGTATTTATATCAGTTGTCTAGTACCCACAACACAAGTTCTGCATAGCTTGGGACTAGATGGCGTTGTGTGTAAAATGTCTAAAGAATTTATCTATACTAATATTATAATGAGGAAAACTTTGTTTGTATGTTTGTTTGTAATGAATAGGCTCAAAAACTACTGGACCGATTTTAAAAATTCTTTCACCATTCGAAGGCTACATTATCCACGAGTAACATAGGCTATATTTTATTTTGAAAAAAAATTTGGGTTACGTAAGATATTGGGGTTTTTCGGACACAAGGTGTAAAAAATCAACCAGAAAAGTTACTTATTTTGCGTACGCTGCGTAAACTATAAAAGATAGCACCATAAAATGTTCTAATTAATCGTAGATCTTATAAATATCTACAAAAAGTCTGCGACACACTATACGGGGGAAATTTTTTCGCTACGGGCAATAAAAGACGCAAACGGGGTTGCGTCTGCTAGTTCATTATAAAGATGTAGAGTACCATACGGCCGATGTATCTTGGCGAGTCTGAACATAGGCTCTGCTAAATTTAGCGCATGTACACTTGTGAAGAAAACTGTAATTTTTTTATATACCAATGTACGAATAAAATTTCCCTAATACAGTGACCAATTAGTAAAAATTAAACAAATACTAAAATACTAACGAAAATGTTATTGCGCAACCTTCTTCTTCTTAGCTTTCTTTTTGTTTCAGAGTTTGGGTGTTTTCCATGTATAATATGTATGTATTTACAAAAAAAGCATATAAGTATTTTTATGTCAGTTATCTAGTACCCATAACACAAGCTCTGCTTAGCTTGGGACTAGATTGCGTTGTGTGTTAGATGTCCGAAACATTTATTTATTTATTCTGCGCGAAGTTCTGATACGTGCATATTTGCATTAAAAAAAAAAAGACGGGTAAACTTATTACTTTTAACCTCTCGGGTGCGGCAACACGGATCCATGTTTGTCCCGTCGGTGCGGCACACACGGATCCATGTTTTCCGCAGTTAACTTGCATTTTAATTAATTTTGGGTATTAAAGTTATTATAATGAAGTCTAGAAAGGTTTGTTATGCATTTGCTTTATACGAACAACATTTTAAAACATTCGTTTGTCAAGTGCGCTTCAAGAGCCGTAAAAAAAACGAGTTCCAATTTCAAAGTTGACGATGACGCAACGCGATCTGTCAAGTGCCTCTTAAAACTGATTTTTTGCCGATAAGGTGGTTTTGAAGGTAGTTTGTTGTTATATTTTACTTATTATACTTATTTTAGGAACCACTATCAATACGAATTGAGGCATAAATTATGCGTAATTTTGAATAGTGTTACTCAAAAAGTTACCGAGTCTATTACCTATTGAAAAGGGCTTACTCATTTGAAGGTTTTTACGCATTTATTCTTATGTTTTTATTGATAAAATGATATAATTGCGATGAGAATCTTATATAGAATATAGAATAGCAACAAAAATGTGTTAGAAAAGCTAAATATTTAAATAAACAATAATTTTTTGCCTGACGAGCGAAATTAGACGCACACATACACAGGGCTCCCCAGCCATTACTGTTCTACATCATCATCAGCCTATCGCAGTCCACTGCTGGACATAGGCCTCTCCAATAGTACGCCACTTAAAATTGTATATCGCCGTTGATTCGTGTTTGCACGCAGCCTAGCGGGAAGTCCCGGAACTATTAACACCCACACATACACAGTAGTGACGGACAATGAACAAGACGTAAACTGATCTTTGTTTATGTTTTACTAAATTATTTTGTATTGACCATAGACTTTGTGTGTCACATAATGGAACGATCAGTTTGTTCTCTTTAGCATTCAGTCATTTTCATAGAGTTTAGAGAATTCTCAGAACTTAAAAATAATAAATGAAAACTGGTCTAGCAAACGAGTCCTTTTTTTAAATAACTTGATAAATAGGTTGTTTTTTTTATGTATTGTTCCTGTCTTTTGCACTAGTTAACTAAAAAAATAAATTATTTAACTAAAAAACACTATTTCTTCATATAAATACTACGTAATTTGGTGTTCGGCGCAAATAATAGTTTGATTGTAAAGTGACAAAATGGCGAATATCTCGACAGCGAAATGTGATTTTTACAAATATGTTTCTCAATGAATTTTTACAGCAGTTATAGTGTTTTTTATATCAGTAGATAGCTTAGTTATCGAACTTTATGAGGATAATAAGTAAAATGAATAATAAACCACATAAAATATTAAAATCATGTTTATTAACACAATAGGTGCGTAAATTAATACTTGGCTCAATTGTGAGTAAATAATAAAGCGATAACATTAGTTTAGTAATAAAATATGGCATAACCATGTACGCTTGTTATCCATCTTTTGAAAAATAATCACTTTTATAACCACCGAGCATTGTTTTTGAAAAGATTTGATCATTTTCGTACACCATGCACCGTGCTGCAAAATTTTGCAATTTAGCCGCACGGTGCATGTAACCGGAAGTACCCGTTCCCGCATCCGAAAGATTAAGAGACAAAGACGAAGTTGTGCCTGTCAGATACATAAAGAGCACAATAGAGCTTGGTTAATCTATAATCATACTCTGTTATCATACCTGATGCACGTCATGTCCTTTATCCAATCGGTATGGTCCACCTTTACCGCCCAGTCCAGCTGTGTCACGTCCGCCTGAGCCACCCGCCCACGTGTTACCACCAACGTGGGGGTCATTCTTGGGGTCTTCCTTACCATGTTTTGGTGAGGATACGTCTTTACTGGAATTAAAATAGGTAGGCTTTACAACTGTAAGTTCACCGTAAGGTTACCTTTTCTTCTGATCGCAGGTGAAATGGCGGTAAAATACTTTGAAATTTTTAAGTTTGATTTTTTAATTAGTAGTGTATAAGTACGTGAAACATAAGAATAATAAAAGTATATACATATTAAATTTGCTCCAAAAACTTACACAAACACACACACACTCACGCATACACATATACACAAACTCACACACACACTCACGAATATACACAAACACACACATACACACTCTTACACATGTTAACACGCACAGCCAAGCAACAGATATAGAAAGCAAATTTTGCCACTAGCAGCGATCAGCACGACGAAACAGACTGGGTCTCAAAACACAGGCCTTGCTTAGCTTGAGAACCAGCAATGTACAATTACTCAGTTTTTCTTTTTCTGTATCATTCTTTCTAATCTATTATATCTTATTTTGTTAAGAAAAATGTAACAATTTGCGAAATAAACGTTATTATTATTATTTTTCTCTCCTCTGTTCCAATTTTAATTATTTTTACATTGGAATAAAAGTTCTAAATTATTACGTACCCACTATTCCTCTCAATAGTCATCTGTATCTTTTTAATAGCCTCTTTTGAGCGACCGTCCAAAACGCCCTCTATTGGCAGCCCACTGGAATGTAGTACTTCTAGCAAGGTATCCGCCATGTCCTTACTGTATCGGTCGAAGTCAAACACGTTGCCGATAGCAGTTGCAAGGTCTTCAGTAGGATATTTCTAAGGCAAAAGCAAGAGTAAAATTATGAATATTTAAATTAACACTGTATAGAAATAGTAAAAACAAAGGACAATAGAACAAAAAAAAAGAAACACAACACATCAAAAAGACCTTTGGCGATGCTAAGAGACCAAGACCAATAATATTAAATAAATAAATATTTCGAACATATAACACACAACGCCATCTAGTCCCAAGCTAAGCAGATCTTGTGTTATGGGTACTAGACAACTGATATGAATACATATATACTTTTTATTTTGTAAATACATACATATTATACTTAGAAAACACCCAAACTCCGAAACAAATATCTGTAGATTACACAAACATTTGGTCCGACTCAGGATTTGAACCCGAGACCTCAAGCACAGCAGTCGCATTCACTACCACTGCGCCACCGAGGCAATCAATAAGTAGGACAGAAAGGAGAATAAAAGAAACATAATTAATCGATAACCACACCTGCAAATGCTTGACAATATTCACTAATTCTCTTGTAGAGTAAGGATACGTGAGCTGTCCTTGGTCGGCCTTATCTCTCAAGATAGCAAACGCTTGAACCAGTTTCTTCATGATGTCCTGGGGCACATCAGGTCCATAGGAACGGAGAAGTTCCATTTCTGAATCTATTGAAGGATTGTCCACAGCGTGGCAGGAGAATAGATCACCTGATGATAAAATGTTTGTGTTGTTAGACTAGTTTTCAGTTAAGATTCTGTAATTTAAAAGCAAATATACACTCTACACTCGACTCGACACTACGAGCACTACACTTTACACAAAAGATGATTTGTGAGAGCTAGACTATATTTAAACCTGGAAACGTTTACAATACAAAGAAACACTAAAATATGGAATCCTTACAAATAGCAGATTAATTAAAATACACTTACCCAATGACGCAAAGAAATCATTCCCCAAGAAAGGAAAACCAGGTCTATTTGCCAAAACAATCATTTTAAAATCATCATGCACAGGAATGAAACTGCTAACATCACCCCCTGAACTCTCTATCATATTCTTTGGCACGATCCTACGACCATCACTCAAAATCATTTCACCGTTTTCAACTAAAGTTTTCAAGATACAAGTCACATGAGTTGGTGCCTTATCAGCTTCGTCAACAACTAATACATGACCATGTTTCACGGCTTTTACTAGAGGCGAGTCTTCATAAACTACGATTCCATCTTTAACAGTAGGTTGGACAGTCAATGATTGAACGGTAGTATCTCTGTGTAACTGAATATACTCCCTAGGACGGTTCAAAAGTTGTAAAAGTCTGTCAGCGATCTTATTCTTCCCAACACCTTGGTTGCCGACTAAAAGTAAATGGTTGCCGAGGAGAAAATCTTGAAGCAACCATTCTAGAAGTTGCATGTGTTGTGGCACATCGTAAAATAGGATATCTGGAACTTTGGTCAAAGCCTCAGTTTTGAAGATTTCTGTACTTGTATTACCGATAGTTAGGACGTTATTTTTGACGGAACAGCTGACTTTAGTCTCTAAAGGATTATTCCCAAACACGCCAAAACGTCTTGTCGGTTCTATACTCAGTTTTTGGCTAGCACCATCCAATGCTCTTCTTGCTAAGTTTGGAAGGAATTTGGCTAAAAATGTTCTCTGGATAGTCTCGTAAGCCGAGTCTGTTGGGTATTTGGACATTCTGCTGGCTATTCTGAGAAGCTGTCGTGTAGAGAGGGATGATGACAAATTCTTTAGTGTGCTGTCTTCGGAGCTTCTTAGCTCATCTGCCAAGTCAATTACTGAATGAAGCGGTTTGGATATGTCACCATACTGAAAATGAAATAGGGTGTATTCGAATTTGCAAATATCTATTGAAGAGGATAATGTGGGGCGATATCGTCAACAGTTTTTATAGTCCACTACTATATATGTGCCTCTCCATGTCGGTATAGTGTGTGCCAAATACTGATTTCAGATATCTTATCTTGAAATTTTAATACTAAAAAATTACATAGCCGTGTAATTTTTAAGTTCATTTAATAGAAACTACAAAATCATACAAACCAAAGTACTGATAATGAAGATCTCCTCATTCTTGCTCAAATTCCTCATCTCGTGGAATATAAATAGACTTAATATTTCTGGAGAAAGCCACTGTTGACCGCGGCCTATTACCGGAGGTTCGGCTAATGCGACTATTCTGTAAAAATACGCAGAATATCAACTCAATCAGTCTTAGATATGTTTTTCTTTTATGTATGGACCTGTCAAAATGACTCTACCCTGCTGATGGAAAGCATAAGCAGAATCCAAAAGTGGTGGTCACCATACTCATTGCAAATGCTGACAATGCAACAATGCAGTATGGGGATCCAGACCATGGTGGCCTAGTTCTGCATCATTGGGCCTTCGAAGGAAATAAATGAAATGGGTTAATGAAACCTAAATGGATTATAAAATATAGTCTTTTATTTGAATAATTATTATTTCTTCTTTTTTTTGTGACGCAGAAGTTTCGCTCCTAAACTTCTGACTTAAAAACATTTGTAGCATGCACTTCAATAACTTTTTCTCTTAACTCATTACGGATGCTACATCTCATAACTCAAGCGCTCCTTTAATTAATATTAAGAGTTTTATACATAGTTAATTAATTCGGTATTTCATACATATACTTTAACAGTCCACTACTGGACATTGGGGATCCTAGTGGACATTGTGTATACAAAGACTTCCAAATACATCAATAAGGGGACCAAAATGGATCAAAAGTTAAAGAGATCCCTAGCGGATTAGTCTGGACAAAAAATACAGATAAATTCCCAGGGCATCCAAGCAAGAGAACCTAGTGAACGGAGCCCCATTAACATTCTGTACTCTTAATCAGCCACCACCAGTTTTAGCAAATAAAATGGCTTACCTGAATGCCGGATGAATTTTCTTCATACCACTTTCCTCTAACTGCTGTTGAGTAATGCCTGACTTTACCAGCTCATCGTATCTGTCGTGTCGTAACAATCTCGTTCCATCGTGTAACTGAAGCTCTCTGTCATGTACTAATCTACAAATGAAATAAATATGACCAGAATTAAAGAATAAACAATAATGAGTTTCGAGGTCGTGGACTATTAAATATCAAGACCTTAAAAATCACGAGATCTTAGAGAATACCATTTTCTACATGCGAGATATACAATCTTTTACATACTGATGTGATTCACTCCACTCGTTCTGGCTAAAGAGAATTGGCGCAAACCTGTGGTATTGAGTACTAATGATCGCAAGGAAGTAAGGAAGGGCAAAGAACTTCATGGTCGGTTGCTACCAAAATGACTCTGCCTGATGGAAGGCATGAGTAGAATCCAGAATATACTATATTCTCTTACCGACCTACCACATCATATTTTCACATCACCTTAACTGGCAGAGAATGCCCCATGGCATTAAGTCCGCCATTGTGCAAAATGTGCATTAATTTCAACTAAATAAATAAATCTAAGAGTGGTCACCATTCTCAATGTGAACGTGGACAGATTAAAGACGCTTAAAGGACCCGGGATCATAATGGGAGGGGAACACGTGCAGTGGTAGTGAGTTCCATGTTCTGATCGCTCGGCATAAGAACGAAGAACCGAAACGTTGCGTTCGAGAGCCTATATCTACCACTCTAAAAGGGTGACTTCGAAGGCCAGCACGTGTCGTCCATCTAGAGGTAGGAAGAAGGGTTGACGACGAAGGAAGAGTTGGAAGAGCTCTTTAGAACACTCCCCATGATACAGGCGATAGAGGACTGCCATAAAGGTACGCAGCTAGCTGTAGAGATTCAAGGAACTCGGTGGCTTCGGGACTAACGATGATGCGGACTGCTCACCGCTGCAACCAATCTAGAGTGTCAAACAGATACTGTGCGGCACCATCGCATAGATGAGAACAGTACTCCACTCACGAGCGAATCTAGGTCTTGTAAAGAAGACACAGATGCTCGGGCGAGAAGAACCGTCTCACCCTGTTTAGTACACCTAACTTCCGCGAGGCCGCTTTAATGATGCTCTCGACGTACTCACGCATGTTGAAGATCACGGCAGATATCCATACCCAGGATACCGAGTGCATAGCAATGTATATTTCCAAGGTTCAACATGTCATTCATATGCAGAAGAAACAGTGTGGGCGTGCCTTGATAGGTATATTTTTAGGTAAAATTTCTAGAAATGAATCCTAGCTAGATCGATTTATCACCCTCGAAATCCCCTATATACTAAATTTCATGAAAATCGTTAGAGCCGTTTTCGAGATTCAGATTATATACTTTTTTTTTATTATTTAATAGTGGGCAAACGAGCAGACGTATCACCTGATGGTAAGCAATTACCGCCGCCCATGGACACCCGCAACACCAAAGGTGTCACAAGTGCGTAGCCAACCTTTGGGGGATGGGAAAGGGGATGGGGGGAGGGGTTGGGGTATGGGCCTCCGGATTCACTCACTCGGTGAATCACAGCGCAAACGCTATTTCACACCGGTTTTCTGTGAGGCCGTGGTATCACTCAGGTCGAGCCGACCCATTCATGCCGAAGCATAGCTCTCCCACGGTATACGAGTATATACAAGAATTGCTTGTTAAAAGGTATTAAATATTAGACAAATAGATAGATAAATATAGGAAATCTTACCTATGCAAAACCGCCAGAGTACTTGCATGTATTCTGTGCAACCCATCTAATACAGCCATGTGTCCTTTAAGTGCAGCGTCAACTAAAGCGGAATTCCTCCACACCGTGTCTCCATTGTCGAGGGTCGTTCGTTGCTGTACTAGGTCTCTAGCTGTCATATCTTGGTAAAGAACAATAGGCTCTATGGTGTAGCCAAATAAAGCTGCAAGTTGAGAGACTAAAAGGCTTTTGCCGCAGCCTTTTGGACCTGGAGAGTGGAAATGTTAATTATTTCGTATTTTAAACGACAATGTTTTTTTTAATCGATTGTCTACAATTATCATTTAGCAAAATCGGTTTAGTGATTTACCCATAAAAGACGTAAAAGACTTCAATGAAATTTGGCATGGAGATACTTTGATTCTTGAGGAAGGACATAGGACATTCTTTACACGCTACGACATACACGTGGGCGGATTCGCAGGTAAAACTATTTAAGATTCTTCAACCAATCATGAAAATACATCCAAACTGAGATCTACAACGTTTTAAGTCGGTTAAATAGGATCAAAGTACTCACCAATAATACAAAAATCACCGACACTATGGCTTAGCATCAGTTCGTTTAACAATTGACTCTGATACGCCGTTTTCACTATCCCTTTCTCTCTCACCGCAGTTTTCCGTTCACCACATGGCATCCAAAATTGGGATTTAACGCCGTTGATTTCCATAGTAACTTCGGCTTTGCTTCCCTTGAAGTCTATTCCTTTAGAAGATATGTCCCATTTAGGACCGGTATCAATCTTTAAATTGTGTAGAACTGCTTCTACGTTCTTTTTATGGTCTTTGGTTAGGAACAAATTATAAGGATACAAGAGGTTGATAAGTTTATAAATCGGAATGTTGGGATTTCGCTCCTGAAACAAAATAAAAACAATTGTAGAACATATAAAAATGACCTGACACAAATCACTGTGAACAATAGTAACCTAACTCCTGATTAACATACTTATTTTTCTATTTCTAAATACATACATATCATACATTACACCCAAGACAAAAACAAACTGATCGTGCTCATCACACAAACATTTAACCTGGATGGGAATCGAACCCTCGAACTCTGGCTCAGCAGGCCGGATCACTTAGCTAATAAAATAGAAAAAAGCAATAAAAAGAAAAGCTGATTTCTTTGCTAACAGTATTAAGTTCATTCACCATGCTCTCGAGTGGGGTTGCTAATTTTAAAAAAAATAATACAATATCATCCGCAAAACTAAGGTTACTTAGATAGATATTCGTCCTTTATATTGATCCTTTCCTGTCCCAATTTAGGTTCTTCATGATATTCTGGAGTAAGGTTATAAATATTCATGGTAAGAGCAGGCCGCCTTATCTAACGCCCCTCTGTATATTTATATCTGTTCTAAATTTCTCCATTTTGACACGACTTAAACTTTGCTAATATACATTTTTAATAAGACAAATGGTCTCTGTTGGTATAACACACCATGTAGAGCTTTCCAATGCTGTTGTGGGCAATAGAGTCGAAAACTTTGGCATAATCAAATCAAAAGCCGAATAATAAGGTCTTTTAAACTCTACATATTTTTCTATGATGAGATTAAGTGTGTGAATGTGTTCAGTTGTAGAAAAGCGAAAGTTTAAACGGTGAAAAATTAAAACTAACTTGAAAATTCAAATGTCATGTGTACGAAGTAGCGGTTACAGCTAGTCTTCTTTATATACAAAAATCAATTGCTGTTCGTTCGTCTCGCTAAATTTAGAACGGTTGGGCCGATTTAGCTGATTTTGGTTCTGAGATGTTTGTCGTAGTCCAGGGAAGGTTTAAGCGGTGAAAAATTTAAAACGTAAGGTACGCTATTGCTTATATAGTAACTTCGCAGTATTATTACCTAAGAGAAATTAAACCATAACGAAAGTTTAAAATTAATCTATACAAAAATAAAATTGGAGTGTCCGTTTGTAATATTAAAATAACCGCTTTCGAAACTACCTGCATATGATTGTATATACGGTACACATACCAAAATATATATTTTTAAAATGTTTGTCTGTCTGTCTGTTTCTTCCGGCTAATCTCAGGAAGCACTGGTCCGATTTGAAAAATTCTTTCGGTGTTTGATAGTCCATTTATCGAGGTAGGCTATATATCATCACGCTACTACTAATAGGAGCGGAGCACCAATGAAAAATGTTTCAAAAACGGGGGAAATTTTCACGCTACGGGCTATATAAAACGCAAACGAGGTTGCGTGGGTCAGCAAGTATCTTATAAATTTGAATTTAATAGCTTCAACAATTAGTCAAGTTTAAACAAAGTTATTCATAAACAGCTACAGTGATAAATGGGTTTTAACTATTTTCTTAATTACGCTATATTTAGGGGTTGTAAATTTCACTGTTTTCTGTACAACCGTATTGATGATAACAATTGGTGAGAATTAAACAATATGAAAATTAAATTCAAAACTGTTCCACCGGTATTTAGACAATATCATGCAACACAAACGAAATAAACTTATTCTTACAAACTTAAATTAAGACTTACGTCTAGCTGTAATTGCTTATTGCATTTCCTTGCCGCCAATTTGCAATGGGTAGTAATACAACTGAAAACTTTTTTAATCAAGTCTTGCTTTAAATTATCACAACTTTCTATATGACAAACGACCTTGACGCAGCAAATGCGAATTAATTTACACAAAACACGATATTTGCGAACTTAAAGCGATAATGAACCAAGTTTTGTAGACATTAATCAGAATTAGAAAACTAACTATGGTTAAAATAATTTACTATTTCTACAAGAACTTTGATTGTTTTACATTCTAGAATTACATTATTTACATACTACGTTATAATTATTAATTACATCAAAGCTATCACAATTAAATAGTAGTAATTGAATAGTAATAAGTAAGTAACAGTAGTTTGCCAAGTTGCAAGTGTTGCTCGTTGCTTCTCTTACCACAATCCCTAACGCCTCTACTGGCTAATATGTTGTTTTGACTAAGTACGTCGTATAGCGTTAAGTGACGTCATTGCCATACATTTGTTTGTTTTATATTAACGTTTACTTATGTAGAATACAACTCGGCTAGAGAGGTTGAATTTAAATGTGGAAAAATTAAATCATTGAAAGTTTTACTGAAGTGCGAAGCGTAAACCAATAGGAGCGAACCCTTAAAAGTTTACCAAAGCAATTCTTCATTTAAATTTTAATAAATATTTTTTATTTCAAGGAGGCCATTTCAGGCACTTTGGAAACGATTTATTAATTTCTGTACTTGCTGCGTTTTAAAATTTCATACCGAGAAAAACCGGTAAAGAACTCCAGAAAATATTATTTTCATTTTATTCATTTTAACTGTCTTCACTCCACCTCCAAATAAACTTTAACAGTGCCAAATTTCATAATCCTCCGTTCGCGTAACTTTCGAAAAAGGGTAACCTAGTATATAATAATAAATAAGAAATAATTTGGACACACAACGCCATATAGTCCCAAGCTAAACAGACCTTGTGTTATGGGTTAGTACCCATAACACAAGGTCTGTTTGACAACTGACATAAATACATAGATATTGTTTTTGTAAATACATACACATAAAATATTTTCAGATCATACAAACATTTGATTCGACCCAGAAATCAAACCCGAGACCTCATGCACAACCGTCGCATACTCTACCACTACGCCACAGAGGCAATCATATACCATATATATACGTAATATAAGTTACATTCAAGTCAAGTAACAGTCAAGTCTCATGTCTTCGAACCATTGAAAACAAAACTTGAAAATTGCCATTTATTTTCTTAAACACAAACCGACACTGTTGTACAAAACTTACAAGCAGTAAATTTAGACACCCAATCTTTCAACCCATCTTGAGCTTGTCATGAAGCTAGGCTGATGAGGGTATCGCGTGATCCTACGCTGAAACTGGCACTGGCGATCAAGGTCTATTTTGTATGTTAAATTTAATTTGTTTCAAACTATTTGTATATTGTTTTACTTCATCTGTCAATGTCACAGCTTTCAAAATCGTTGTCGATTTGTTTCAGGATGTTTTGAAATTGGTGTTATGTATCTCTGCTAAGGCGAGAGGCACGTGCACAATTTATTTAAATATAAAGAAAATTAATTGAAAATGAAAGTGTTTATGTCCTTTAAAATAATGAATACTTAATAAATTACATTTTTTTAATTTGTTTTTGGTTGCGGTGTAGTCTTTTATTAATAAAGCCTCGGTAGCGCAGTGGCAGTGAATGCGACTGCTGTGCTTGAGGTCTCGGGTTCAAATCCTGGGTCGAACCAAGTGATTATGTAATCTACAAATATTTGTTTCGAAGTTTGGGTGTTTTCTATGTATGATATGTATGTATTTACAAAAAAAACTATATATGTATTCATATCAGTTGTCTAGTACCCATAACACAAGCTCTGCTTAGCTTGGGACTAGATGACGTTGTGTGTTAGATATCCGAAATATTTATTATTATTAATAGCAAACAGCAAATATATATAAATACAACTTGTTTAACAAAATAGAGCTACCTTTTCAGAGGGATTTTCTCGAGTAAACTTTTTTAATTTAAAGTACACGTAGTGCTTTGCTGGCATATTTTAAAATATGAAAAAAAATAGTTTTCTATAACCTGAGCTACGGCTATCACGATGACTGAACTTAGGTAGATTCTATAGGTAATTTTACATACAGTTACCAATCATACACTTAAATAATAATATAACTATAAATAACTTGGAAAATGTCATACACGAGCTTCAATAATATTAAAATGGCCGTTCAAATTATCCGTTATTCATTTTTCATACTTTCGTAGAACTTTATTCTACAGAATCTAGTTCAGGTACTTACCAATATAAGTGCTGCGGCTTGCAGGCTGTCGACAGGGAAGTCGGGCAAGCTGACCTGTTGGAGCTCAGGGCTGATGAGCGCGTAGGCGGCAGACATAACTTGTTCCAGTTTCACAGTATCCACTTTGGGAGCCTCTTCTTTTAATAAACTTAAGTGTTCCTGGTAACAAATCCAAACATATAGTTATAACATTTATTTATTTATGTATTAGAACATCACCTTCATTATCATTACAGGTTGCCCTAATGCGATTGAGAGGCTAAGTTACATTTATATTATTACATACACAAACATACAATAAAACACATACAATGAGAAATATAAACTCACTAAAAGTAACAGATTGTCACTTATATTAAAAATATTTTGTCTGCTTAAATGTCTAAAAAAATGTGTAATATGTAGTGCAAAATGTCTTAAAATTAAAAATATGAAACAAAATAATGTAACTTTTTCAGGTGTATATCAAATTAAATTTACAAGACATTTTGCGAGTACACTCAATTGACACGAAAAAATATATTAAATCTTTGTGAACTTCTTTCGAACATGAAGCAAGGTAACCAGTGTATCTGAAATCAAGGGTCGCGGGTTCAGTAGTAGGAGTTTGTAGTAACTATAATAACTATTGGTAGCCCTGTTTACGAAAGTTGACCATAATTCATTTCTTTTTTATTATTATTATTGTATTGTTTTAGCTTTCTGCACTTCTCTAAAGTATAAACTTTAACTGTGCCAAATTTCATACCTTTCCGATCACAATATTTTCGTAAAAAGGGATTCAAAGTTTTTGATTCTCGCATTAACTGTATTTCACTGTATTTTTGGGCATGGCAATACACCCTATTATCCTTTTTTATCTTCGAGACATGAAAGAAGATTGTTGTTGTCAGGCTGAGAAAAGAATTTCAGCAGCTACTTGTAAAAAAAATAATATATAATCTAAATGAAATCAAATTGTTGATGTTTTATAACTGAAATACATCAGGATATACGCAAATAGAATGGAACTTTACAATAATGGCGGCAATACAACATTTATTGTTTTATTTATCAAAAATATCACCAAATCATTGTCCAAGGTCTACCTTTTAGCACCTAACTTTCGCAATATTTAATAAAGTTGGTAGCATTTACAACCCAAACATGGGCTTCAAATGCTTCTGTCTACACGAAAAACTATATAAAATTTTCAACGTAAATCATACGAAGAACAATATAAAACCTGAGGCACACGGCACATATTTAGTCGAGCATAGAATAGTAACACGAGAACTTTACAGAATAATACTGGAAGGACAAATAAGAGAACGGTCTAGATCAACGTACATACAGCAAGTACAGGAAAAAGTAGGAGTCCGGGCCTATCAAGGGGTCAAGTCGTAGGAAATAGAAAAGAGTGGCGATTTCGAGATTATAAGGACTTAGCTTTTGAAAAAAGAATAGTAAAAAGTAGTTAAGAATTGATTAGAATAGTGTATGTTCTAAAGTTACAAGACACGAATATTTATTCAATAGTTTAAAACAAAATTGTAAACATACAAATATTTTTAAAAACAACGGTCTTGTTGAGCAACAGAAAATGCCATTTTGTTCCACCGTGACATGATATAACTGCTCACTAGCTATTAAACTTTCAACGCCCTTTGTAATAAAACTGCTCATTCTAAACATATAGCAACCCTTTAGAGTTGTCGTTTATAGTTTCTTCATAAAACAAACTTAATGTTTGTAGAGGCTAAATGGCGAGACCTGGATCAGTGCACGCGAACGAATACGACGTAATAAAACTGAATAGCAGACCTTCAGATCACCTCTATTATTTAACTTTGATAGATATCTTGCTTCAAACAAACAGCAATTATTGTTTTTGTCATATTGTAGTTTTTTCTATGTAATCAAATGCTGTTATAAATTTCATCAACCTCTTTTGCCATTCAATTAGGCAGTTGCTGGACGTAACTTCTTCTTGGAAAGGATGTTTTGGCTGACTATACCACTCTGGCCAGATGAGTATAAGAATCATTAATTAACTGAACTAGTTGTGCACCAAACATAGACATTTGAAATGAGAAGTATCTAAATCCCGACCCGAGGTTGGTCGTACCTCAAGAAAAAAAAGAAATTCAAAGCTGACAAAAGTATAATCACAAAACTGAGATACGAGATTTTTTTTTTGTAATAGGGGGCAGACTGATAGTATGCGATTACCGCTGCCCATGGACACCCGCAACACCACAGGCGTCATAAGTGCGTTGCCGGCCTTTGGGGGATGGGAGAGGGATGGAGGGAGGGGTTGGGTATGGGGTATGGCCTCTGGTATCCTCACTCACTCGGTGAAACACAGCGCAGGCGCTGTTTCACACCGGTTTTCTGTGAGGCCGTGATATCACTCCGGTCGAGCCGGCTCATGCATACCGAAGCGTGGCTCTCCCACGGTAAAGAATGAGAAAGCTTTAAAGATAAAAGCTTTCTCTACACCTAGTTAGACACAAAGTCGCATACATATCAAAGTACTAATTAACCACAAGCACACACTGAACATCATCATTACAAATCGTAGCATGTTTCAGCTCTATTACCAAGACCAACACGAAAACAATTTCGCGTAATTAATACTGTGGCTATTAATTTTGACGGCTCATTAGTTACAGCGAGTAAACTGTTCTGATTTATTTATGCTATTCCATAAACGATGGTTTTCTTTTTTGAAGTGAAAACTTCTTTAGCGGCGCTGTGTACTTTTTTGGAATGGATAAAAATGTATAAACACGTGACCATAAACTCGCGTCAGGGTCACGTGTCCTGATCGAAAAAAATTGTAAGACGAATGTTTATTGTTAACAGCGCCATCTACCGATATACTTTGGTAGCATTCGTTTTTCTGGATAGTGGTCCTTTCTCAATATGATTTTATATACTTAAAGTTAATATTTCAGTATCTTAAAGTGATTTACAATAAATTAAAAAATTAAAATAACGATTTTCTACTTACACAAAACCTTTTGTAAATCAAAAAGATTGTTTACATTTTTTTTGAAAACAGCGACATCTATTGGAGTATCAAAGCTTTACTTCCATTTACTACTTACAATCAAAATAATTGGTACTTTATTGAAGTGAAAACTTCTTTAGCGGCGCTGTGTACTTTAAAGTATAGTGTAACTAATAATGTAAAATAATAAAATAACTAATAATGTATACTTATAGTGTAATTTTTACTTTTGAATTTGGAATGCGACTGCCGATTAAGAGATCTCGTGTTCGATTCCCAGATTGGGCCTAAAGTGTTGATGGGTTTTCATACAAGAAATTCTTAAACACATGTGGACAACTCTGAGCATGAAAGTTTGGCTGTATTTCACGCACGTGCGTGCTCTCCTAGGCACGTACCTAGCAAGTTAAGCTATGGATCTCGGTTGTCATGAACATCTATATCAATCATACTGGGAAGTCAGTGCCCTCAAATATACTGACAACTAGTGCTACCCTCGAATTCAGTTCGCCCTCAGGAGGTTCAGTAGGTCCGAACGAAAACTGATAATCAAGTAAAACCGGTTGAAATAGTAGTCGACTCCAAATATTCTTGAGAATAATAAAGTATAGGAAAGAATGAAGTTAGAATGCAGGGTCCTGCAACAGAAGTGTAAGTGCTCTTTTTCAAGGAGTGAATTCTCTTATTCAATGCAATAAAACTAAAAATTAAATATATTTTCAGTATAGTTTATGAGGACAATTTTATGTCTACTTAAGATATA
Source organism: Spilarctia lutea (assembly GCA_916048165.1). Classification (NCBI taxonomy): domain Eukaryota; kingdom Metazoa; phylum Arthropoda; class Insecta; order Lepidoptera; family Erebidae; genus Spilarctia; species Spilarctia lutea. Next base: position 4,676,571 of record OU696480.1, read on the forward strand.
TACGATGTATCGACTACTGAACATACGACTTTACGATTAGGTCTTCTATTCTCAAGCTGGTTTTCCTTATACGACTACATAAGGAAAAACAGCTTGAGAATAGAAGGCCTAATAGTAAATTATTTAATTATTAGGTAAATTCTCGAGTTCTAAAATAATGTCGACTTCTGATAAAAAAATTAATCCACACCTCGTCTTACAAAGCAATACTCAATTCTGTTACGGTTTCTATATATTAAAATAGCTTTTGCCCGCGGCTCCGCTGCGCTCCTTCCGCGAATCAAAGTACCTTCAAGCCAAATTTTATTGAAATCAGTGAAGTGGTTTAGCCGTGAAAGTGTAGACAGAGTTACTTTCGTTTTTTATTATGAAGTGAAAACTTCTTTAGCGGCGCTGTGTACGTTTTTGGTATGGGTAAAAATGTATAAACTCGCGTCAGGTCACGTGAACTGATCGAAAATTCGTATGACGGATGGAGAGAGGACAGGTGGCGGCGTATGTAATATAAATTGTCATGTTTGTGTACGATAGCGCAATAAATGAATATTGTATTCCACCACATAAATAATAGTACTTTTATACTGATAATGAAAGCAATTCGTACAAAATTATTCTCTAACCATTCCAAAATATCAAAAATGCACAACGTTAATATTCAAGTTTTCACTTCTGCCGGCACTCCCGGAGTGCAACCCGTCGATTTTTTTTTTTATTAAATAGTGGGCAAACGAGCAGACGTATCACCTGATGGTAAGCGATTACCGCCGCCCATGGACACCCGCAACACCAAAGGCGTCGCAAGTGCGTTGCCGACCTTTGGGGGATGGGGGAGGGTTTGGGGTATGGGCCTCCGGAGGGTCCGGTAGTGTAATATCTGCAATTCCCGGACCCCTCCCTTCTCAGGCGCAGAGTTGGCACACCGTGTGGTTTTAGTCGGTTCGATTCCGACACACCGCCCCGCCGCAAACCCCGGCGGGGTGACGGCCCGAGGGGGTTTCCACACGTAAAAAAATAAAATAAAAAAAAATGGGCCTCCGGTATTCTCACTCACTCGGTGAAACACAGCGCAAACGCTATTTCACACCGGTTTTCTGTGAGGCCGTGGTATCACTCCGGTCGAGCCGACCCATTCATGCCGAAGCATAGCTCTCCCACGGTTTTATTAAAACTAGTACAGAAACTATTTAAAACAACAAACCATAGCTAAAATACTTCATACGATTGCGATCTCCAGACCCACTAGTTTCTATATATGTACGCGTCGGTGCCTTAACTTCGTTGGTACGGCACTTACTTGTGAAATAAATTACCCGCTAAAGCACTAACCTATATAGGAGATCGAGATCAGTTTCGACAATAAATTATAACAGTTATGTGTTCACAAATACCAATATTCATATGTACATACCTAGACTACGTCTACGACTAGATATACGTACCTACCTGGGACGTATATCCAGTACTAGGAACGCGTCAGTCAAAAGAAGTAATTGTATATTTCTTTCTATAATATATACACAGGGGTAAACATGTAAACTGAACAACTTTGGTGGGGAACTGATTTCTACTGCGCTCAATTTTGTGGGGTTCAAACCCTTTGTGTTTATAACTCCGTCGCGACGCAGGTTTTGCCTTTTAAAAACAAAAACAAAGGACCTAATACATGTGATTCCCTACCCCTTTTTTTTTTTTTACGTGTAGAAACCCCCTTGGGCCGTCACCCCACCAGTGTTAGCGGCGGGGTTGTGTGTCGGAATCGGACCGACAAAACCACACGGTGTGCCACTCTGCGCCTGAGGAGGGAGAGATCCGGGAACTGATGTTATTAACTCCGGACCCGTCCCAGATTATATAAAGACTCCTGCGCTAAGGAATAGTTCTGTGTCTTACATCGCTATCGCTATCTACCGCTTGATGAAGATCCTATTCATCAATGCTATCTAAATAAATAGCTAAATATTAAAAATAACGATTGACGACATAATATTGTAGAACACAACACATTATTCAGAACAAAATTGGACTGAATAGACAATTATAAATCTATACATAAACACGTGTAGCGAAATCTTTGTACCACTTTTTAAGATAATTATGCAAACGGAGGTGAATGAAATTCGGCACAGTTAAAGTTTCGGACATTTTTCGGATATTTACTGAACACACAGCGCTATCTAGTCCTAAACTAAGTAGAGCTTGTACAAGGGTACTAGACAACTTATATTAATACATATATACTTTTTTTCGTAAATACATACATAGAAAACGTCCAAACTCCAAAACAAATATTTGCAAATCATACAAACATTTGGTCCGTCCCGGGAATCGAACCCGAGACCTCAAGCACAGCAGTCGCATACGCTACCACTGCACCACCAAAGTAGTTTAACTACGTATGGAAGAGGAGTGCAGAAAGCTAAAAAATAGTTATGGTCGAATTTCGATCGCTGGTCGAACATTAGTAATAAATATTAGTCAAAATGATACCAATCTCATAAACCTTACATACAACAAATATAGCGTTAGGTATATACTCCATTAAAAACCTAAACATCTGTTGTGCAATCTCAGATACAATCAGTAGCGAAGCTTTTAACACAAACTTCAACCGAGTTCACCAAACTACTTATTTGCAACCATAAAACTAAACGTTCCGTGCACCAAAACAGTTTAGAATAACCCTCTTCTTCTTTCCAAATTTATGCAAAGATAATCGAATTTATGCAAAATTTTCAGTACATTAATGTTTATGAATAAATTACTATCTGTCGCACGACAGAATTAATTTTAATAATTGATGTTGATTGTCGTGTCGTGTAATAGTTTGGTACTAGCCAGCGAAGTGAACTGGAGAAGGTACTCTACATTTATAGTTTAAATTATACTGTAAGTTAGAAATTGAAAAACTTTTAAATTGTGTTAAAAACTTGGCAAAATAAAACAAAGTGTGAGTAGAAAGCTTAAGAACTGATCTGATAAACGAGCTTGTACAATGAAGGCTAGATTGACGGATAGAACTTACATATGTACTTTTTAGAAATTGACTGCCTCGATAGCACTGTGATAGGCGAATGCGGCTGCTGTGCTTAAGGTCTCGAGTTCAAATCATGGTTGTTTTATTCCGTGGGAGAGTCACGCTTCGGCATGAATGGGCCGGCTCGACCGGAGTGATACCACGGCCTCACAGAAAACCGGTGTGAAATAGCGCTTGCGCTGTGTTTCACCGAGTGAATGAGGATACCGGAGGCCCATACCCTAACCCCACCCACTATTCCCTCTCCCCATCCCCTAAAGGTCGGCAACGCACTTGTGAGGCTTTTGGTGTTGCGATTGTCCATGGGCGGCGGTAATCGCTTACCATCAGGTGATGCGTCTGCTCGCTTGCCCACTATTCAATAAAAAAAAAAACAAAAAAGCGTTTATATGTCACCGTTAGATTGTAAACACTGTTAGATTGTAAACACCGTTAGATTATAATCTACCTAGTGAGATTGTAAACTGTCGATAAATTGTTAACTCTGACATAGTGCTTACAATTTAACGTACGAATTTTCGTTAGATTATAATGTATCGAAGTGAAACCGTCAAATTGTGATATGGTATGCGACGTCTAATTGTGATTGGTGGTACATCCTAAGTTCCGCGCCGCCATATTTGTTTGTTAATTCGTTTCTTGCCGATTGTAAACTATTTTTGTGATTGTAAATTTACATTAACAATCTTTCAACAGTTTACAATCTCGCGAGATAGATTGCAATTTAACGGTGTTGACAATATCAGCCTGCGAAAGTGACTCTACCATACCTGATGGAAAGATGAGCAATAACTTAGCGTAATAATCTTAGCGAATTATGGTAAAATTTTATCTACTAAACTATCTGTAGACATAATTGACTTATGGTGAGACGACTTCTACTACTTTTAGGTCGCAGCTTTGTCCGCTGGATCTCAGTTTCAAATGCATTTGCTCTGTAGAAAATCTAAATTATTTTAGTTTTCAATAATTAGAAATCAAGAGCAATTATTAAACGAACACATCTTGAAATCGTATGTAAAAAAAAATCTTTATAAAAGCTAAGTCGTATAAAAACTAACAAAATATCTTTGCAGTTAAAACATTCCAACTATTTATAACACTAACTATTTCTTAAAATCACACCTCATTTATTCAATCTTAAATTCCGAACAATTAATCCAACGGCTACAAGACAGTATAAATTACAGCGCACCACAGTGATTCATGAATTCAACTTGACACATATAATATATTCAACCTTAAACCCGAATTATTGTGTCATCGCGTGTGCACCCGGCTTTAGCTCACGACAAAACCGCGCGCGACGGTGGCACGCCGACCAGTCACCGTGTATCAGGAAATAAGTAACGACGTACACTGCACAAATACTTTCGGATCACACGAAAATAGTGAAACAGAGAAATAGTATTTTAGAAATAAATATTGATTTGAAAACTCAATATTCTTACAGTTTGTGGAGGTGAACCGTTTCAGTCTTATATGCGTAGACGTATGCTACGATATCCGTAGATGGTCTACAGATTTCGTAGATGAAATGACTTGATAAGGAGTTATTGATTTAATGTGAGTATTTTTTATTAATTAACATAAATTTATAACAGCGTTTAAAAACAAGTTAAAAGATTGCAATTACGTTCAATGTTTGTTAATAAATAATGATATGTCAGAACTTAAGGATGCAAAACCTTAGGAGTTCCATTTCTATTTACCGTTTTTGATGGGATTTTATATACAATATGCTTAGTATTCAAGATCACACACTAATTTTATTATAAACTAGATGATTAGATTATTTTTTTGACTTCGAAATGTATAATATAACCAGTATTTTGAATAATATTTAATTAACAACCAGATTTAATTTCAAAAGTAACTATATAGTATTTTAAAACTTAATTATCCATTTAGTCAACTAAAAATAAAAGGAAAATGCTGATAACTATTATTTCTTAAAAGCTAATAAATTTAGATTGTTTATCGAAGGGTGTGTTTTTCATGTTCATTTACAAAATATTTTTTACACGTTATATGGAAATGTTTACATATAAACAAGGTACTTGACTAGGCGAGTTTTTTTTTCGTTAACTTGGATACAATATGCGTCAAAGTCAAATCATTTATTTCCATAGGCCCCAAAAGGCACTTGAACACGTAAAAAATACAAACATCAAAATATGAAATAAAACTCAAGTAATCAATTCAATACTAAATGCATTGAAATGATTTGAATTACCGTCCGAATTGCGTCTTCTATCGCCCGTACCGTGAATTTTTTCCCCCGTTTTTGGAATATTCTTCACTGGTGCTCCGCTCCTATTTGTAGTAGCGTGATTATATAGGAAGCCTATAGCCTTCCTCGATAAATGAACTATCCAACACTGAAAGAATTTTTCAAATCGGACCAGCGGTTCCTGAGATTAGCGCGTTCCAACAAACTCTTCAGTTTTATTATTAGTATAGTATAGATATGTTTTTTTTGGTAAATTTTCTAAAAATGAATTCTAGTTAGTGCGATGTGATCGCTCCCGAAACCACCTGCATACAGAACTTTCCGCCGTTTCCGAGATTCTGTTTATGTACTCGTATACAAAAATTGCCTATTTAAAGGTATTAGAGAGATGTATACGGACTTCGGTGTGCCTCCATCATAATGTATTATAGGAAATTGTATTCTTCATTCCTTCACTTCAAGTTACAATGAGACTAAATATAAGTATCTATACTACTATTATAAAGCTGAAGAGTTTGTTTGTTTGTTTGAACGCGCTAATCTCAGAAACCGCTGTTCTGATTTGAAAAATTCTTTCAGTGTTGGATAGTCCATTTATCGAGGAAGGCTATAGGCTATGTATCATCACGCTAATACTAATACGGAGCGGAGCACCAATGAAGAATGTTTAAAAAACGGGGGAAAATTTTCACGCTACGGGCAATTTAAGACGCAAACGAGGTTGCGTGAGTCAGCTAGTATTAAATAAAATGGGCATAAAAGACAGTTCTAATATAATGAACAGAAGCAATAAATTAAAACAACAAGCGAATTATAAAAACCGATTTTTTTATAACCGGAGAGGAATAAAAAATATTTCAAGACAACAACTCCATTCATTATTCTATGATGCTTGAATGGAATACTCGAATCACATTGTTATAACTTGCATAATGTTTCGTATTCACAAATAGGCTCTTATAATTTATTAGTTTCACATTAACTTTGACAAAGGCGTCCCCGTGGTGCAATGTGTTCCCCTAACTATTAATCATTGTCACGTTACACCCTAGGGACACCAAGTCGAAATATTTTTCTGGGATAAAATCTCATTAATATTTCTACTAGCATTATTTCAAACATCCACTTAATAAATGTTAAGAAAATCAGTAAACACTGGAAAGTTACTTAATATGAAAACGATCAATTTAGTTTTTGGTTTAACATAAACTTAAATTCAAAAGACTGTACACAGAAGTAAATAGATAGTAATAATTATGAATCATTGCACTGACCTTTACCTGATTGCTCCTAAAGCCTGCCTTAGTTATCTATTATTTTTCATTAGTATATTTACTTAAACTGTGTTAATAGGAGCATGAGTGAGGCTACATAACACATGGGCTGAAAAGTCCCGGGCCTAACAAAGAAAACGGTTTTTTGGTTCAAAATTTGCTTTATTCATCAACGTAATCTCCATCAAGAGCAACGCAATCATTCCAGCGCCGCTCTAACATTTCAATACCACTTTTGTAGAACGATTTATCTTTTGTCTCAAAATAGGCCTCAGTTTCAGCGATAACCTCTTCATTCGTGCGAAATTTCTTACCGGCTAGCATTTTTTTCAGGTCTGCGAACAGCCAGTAGTCGCTGGGAGCCAAATCTGGCGAATACGGTGGATGTGGGAGCAATTCGAAGTTCAATTCATGTAGTTTTGCCATTGTTTTGATTGACTTGTGACACGGTGCGTTGCCTGATGAAACAATTTTTTTTTCTTTGCCATATGCTGTCGTTTCTTTGCAATTTCGGCCTTCAAACGCTCCAATAACGCTTTATAATATTCACTGTTATTGTTATTTCCTTTCTTAAGATAGTCGATGAATAGTACTCCACGCACAACCCAAAATACCGAGGCCATAACCTTTCCAGCCGATTGTTGTGCTTTCGGGCGCTTTGGACGAGGTTCACCATTTGCTGTCCACTCAGATGACGATCGTTTTGATTCCGGAGTGAAGAGATGGATCCATTTTTATCCCTTGTCACATATCGACGCTTTGACAATTCTGGTTTGTTACGTTTCAACATGGCCAAACACTGCTCAGAATCATCAACACGTTTTCGTTTTTGGTCAACAGTGAGCAAACGTGGCACCCACTTTGAACAGAGCTTTCTCATAGTCAAATGCTCATGCAATATAAAGCCAACACGTTATTTTGATATCTTTACGATGTCAGCTAACTCACGCAACTTCACTTTTCGATCATTTTAAACGATTTTGTGGATTTTTTTTATGTTTTCTGGTGTTACCGCCTCATTTGGACGTCCACTGCGTTCTCCATCATCGGTGTCTCTACGACCATGTTTGAAGTCTGCTAACCAACGTTTTATTGTTGTTTCTGATAGAGCGGAGTCCCCATAACACTTTTCAAGCCATTGCTTCGCTTGAACGGTATTTTTTCCCATCAAGAAGCAGTGTAAAATTAAAACACGGAATTGTTTTTGATTCATTGTTTTGAAAATAACAAAAGTAGCGTCACTCTTGGCACAATAACTCACAAACTAATGAATAGAATATCATGAAATTTTAACAGCTGTCTTTTGAAGGTTAGTATTAAATGAAAAAAAAGGTGACTGCAATAAAACGAGTGCCATCTATGTGTTAGGCCTGGGACTTTTTATAATACTTTTTATTGGTATGACAGACAAAAGGTGTTGAAATACATTGGAACCCTGGTTTCTGTGGTGGTTACAACCTTTGTTATAGGAAATTTGGATTGAGCTTTTCTATTGAAAAACAGTAGTGAAAGTGTACCGTTTGTAACTATTTAGTAATATCTGAAAATGACATATAGTTTTGTTTGTTCACTCTTCAGATACATTTTATCGTCGCTGCATAACGTCTCATTTCGGCTTTCTCTTCTATAATGAAATGGAAAGCTTTTATTATATAGCAGATTTTATAAAAATTCATTCAATTATTTTCGGAATGTCCTAATAAAAATAATAACGAATGGATAGCGTGCAACTAGTAGAGTATGAAAACAATTTGCAAGCAACAGGCCGAATGCATTACGAGCCGACCTAACCTATTTAGTCGAATAATTTTCTTTGACTGCTTTAAAGAAAGACTTTCATTCATTTATAGCGAAAATTGTGATTACTTGATTATGTAATAAAATGTAATACGTCTAGTACACGACACCCTACCTATTCGAGAACACAGATTATTTACAATAGGAATATAAGTTTTTATCAAACTGTAAGCTGCCACGCTTTGCTCTTTCACATTGTGATTGTAAAAAATGGATTAACACCATCTCTGAAACGTGTTCTATATCGTATCAAATTTAAAGTCAATCGGTGCAGATCTTGTTGAACTTAGAAGCGTACACAACATTTTATATATCTGTATAGATATTATGATTACTATAACAGCTCTCTCTTCAACTCTTCTCTCTCTTAGTTTCAATCACTGTAGTCTTTTAATGCCCAGAAGGAGACAGATTCCATTTCAGTATTTTAATGTATCTACCTAAGAGCTCGCCACAAAGTTTAACTTAATCTGTGTTTATTTATTCTTACACTTGTCGACCATTCGAATATGAACGAAATACATCTTTGAACAAAGGTAGTTTTATTAAAATAACTACGTTACTACGTTTCATTCGCATAAGTTATAAAATCGAACTATATTTATGTTGCAGAGTTCGAGTACCGCAATAGATGATACAAATCAATTATGATGCAGCTGAATAATAACAATAGGAAGGGTCGCGTGACGCGTGCCTCTGGCCGTTAGCTCGTGTGGTAATATGCCCGTCCTATGGCAATCTTCCCAGAGGCCTATGTACGTCCGCACTGTATGGGTAGGCGACTATAGACACGCGATACTCACACACGACGACCCTTACCTTCTCAAGCTAAAGAGACGACGACCACACTCTTCAGCAAGTTGTACCACAAATAAATATAAAAGCTCGAGACTCAGCCAATATTCAGACGACTTACCAAACTCTTTAAGGAAACTAAACCTAGTTATCAGTAGTGGAAAGACCAGAATCAGTAGCAGGCAGAGACAGACCACCTCTTGTGAGGAAGTAGAAAATTTAGATTTGGAGGATTTAGACCAAGAATCGGAAAACGGGTTGATAGTGAAAGCGAATAAGCAACCTATAATAGAAACAAATCGCAGTAGCAGTGAGAGTCTCGATTCTAATATGAGGCATTTGAGAGCTAATAAAACGGCTAGGGAAGAGGTTCAAGAGAACACGGAACTTTCTGATAGAGTGTTGCAATGGCTAGACTTAGCGGGAAAAATTGATTTGTTGGCACCAAATAATGTAGAAAGGATGACGCACCCGCGACACAGTTGGCCAGAACTCCAGCGTCGTCACAATTTGGTTAAATCTAAAACAACAATCGACATACGTAAAGAAGGTGGACGAACAACGCCGAAGGGTGGCGATATTTCAAAAGCGCAACAAAATGCCATTATTGATCGGCACGACTTTTATATCCCGACGTCCGCAAACACGATCGAGAACTACGCGCGTCAGTCACGGAACGCTAAGATCACGCCACGGTACGAGACAAAAATAAAAGACAATCTTAACAAAACAAAAGCCAGAGACTTAAGAACGAATGTCGTGGAGACGCGGCAAAAAGTTATCAATGAGAAGAATGCTGTAGAAAAACAGTATACGGAAATGCTTAGCAAAAAGTTGATACCAGATGTAAGCAAAAATCCTAAGAGACAAGTGCATATATTCATGCCGGATCTACCGAAGAAAGTCGAATCAACAATTACCAGCAGACCAGAAAGTTTACTGTCTCAAAACTCTTATAAAACCTTGAAAAATAAAGTGTAAAGTCTTCTTTTAATTGTTTGATTGTCAAACAAATTGACAACTATCTAATGTGATTCCAAGTTTTAATTTTCTATATATTTAAATCAAACATCCATTATAAGCCTTTTCTATGGATTTCGTTTAACTTTCTACACACAGACAAACACGCATACGCAAACATTAACATATTTTATGACCGAAGTGTTTAAAACCATGTTTTTTTATTTATCCTAAACGTTAAGTCGCATTTAGTTTTTCATTAAGAGAATTGACATTTGGGCTTAACGTTATTCCGATGTTGTACCATTATTATTAAGTGTATTTTTACTTTTAATACATTTAAATATCACATTATCATTAGAAATTTAAAGCAGTAAATAAACTCTAATCGCTTCTATATCTTCCTAAGTCATGGATTTTTTTAGTACGTTGACTCTACGACTGTCGTAGACTGTAAAAGATAAAAATGAAACGTTATCGTGACACAACAATATTTGTAACCTCGTGGTAATATCTCAATCGGTTCGAGAATCAGTATTCTAACTTATTTATTATCTATAAAAACAAATAAAATTTAAGTGTCTATGTTTGTACGTAATTTCAAATCAATCTCAATGCACATAAATGTATATACGGTACTTACATCAAAAAATCATTTTTTTAAATTTTTGTCTGTTTATTTTGGCTAATCTATGGAACGGCTGGACCGATTTCGACGGGACTTTCATTGGCAGATAGTCGACGATAAAAAAGTAACTTAGGGTACTTATATACTAGCTTCGCCCCGCAGTCAAATGGTCAAATTTAATGTAAAAACTATTTTCTGGGATAGGGCCTAATGGTAATTGGGCACGACGTCATTGCGGTGGTAAGACCCGTTATGGAGGATTGGCTCGAGAGGTGTCATGGAACCCTCTCATCGGGGTAGGGGTTCTCTCGCTCGGTAGCATGATTGCGGCCATGTTGCGGAGCTAGAGCGCGTGGAACTCCGCCGTTTGCCAAGGAGACGACGGAGCGGGACCGGGTGAGGTTTAGAACTCTACCGGCCCGCCAGGCCCGGGAACGGGCCAGGTACCGGTGCGGTTTTAGTCGGATCGAGTCCGATATGCCTCCTGCCTGCCTGCCGGTGGTATCCGAGGGGATTCCCAAACAAGGAAAAAAAAAGAAGGGCCTAATGGTAAGAGACTATCGCAAACACAGACATCAGCAACTTAAGGATCCGCCGCACTTAGAGTTACTTCCCCTTAGATTCAGGGGGGCTAGGATCTGATAGATCTAGGGGGTTTGGGTTCTGGTCCTAAATCATTCTGTGAAAAGCTATAAAAATTTGCTTAACACTGGTTTTCTATGATGCCTTGGTATCATTCCGGTCGCGCCTGGCCCATATATGTCAAACCACGGCTCTCAATATGTGAGGAATTAAAAACGTATCATTTGGAAGACCAACTCACCCCAAAACCGATGGTAGCAACATCTCTGGCCTGGAATCTGGATCGCAAAGGAGGGTCAAGAGGCTGTCCACTGTATCTCGGCACAGGGAGACCAAGAGCGATCACACGAAAGTTCTCATCTACGCGGACTAGACGCCATTTTGATACCTCCTCAGCACCATGCTCCTGTAAAATAATATATGGCTATATGACGTCAGAATAACTGTAGGTACAGACAGAGCATAGATTAAAAGTTTCCGTTCAAAAACCCGTGTTTTGAATGAGTATCTATGTTATTTATTAGTATTGTATAGATTCTATACAATAGACTGCTTTGTTGGTCTGTCGGCTAGCATATGCGACTGCCAATCAAGAAGTCTCGGCTTCGATTCACGAGTCGGCTTTTATGCTTTTGCATAAAAGTATATACGGGACTTAAACCAAACAAAAAGTACTTTTATTTTAGACTAGTTTCTCCCCGTTTTTGTAATGGTTCAACAATGACCGCGTGTTACAAGCATCGGAATTGAAATGTTTACTATATTTATTGCAAATGCCACGATCACAGATAAACCAGTTCATCCGTTATCATGGAGCTTGCAGCAGTGCCAAAATATCGAAAGCTAATTAACGAAAACAATATTATGTACCTGCACTATTAAAAGAATTATTTGGTAAAATTTTACTTTTATCTTACCTCTAACAATTTATCATATCGAGACGCTGGTACCAAGAACCTGCCATCTTCTAAATGCATCTCCCTATTTTCAAGCAAATTATTGAGCACAGGCAACACATTGCGCTCGGCCTTCTCAATGCCTTCTAGAACGAGCACGCGGCCTTCTACTGCTGCGCGGACAGCGCTCTGTTGGAAAAAAAATACTAAGACTAAAAACTAACTAAATGAAGCTAAGGTACGCTAGCGTTTACCTCCAGAAATCTGAGGCCGCCTTCGCATAGGACCCTAATGCGCCGCTGATGCGGTTATATGTAACCAATGCCAACGACTATTTCTCGTGGTGGGTAAGAAAAAACCACAAGCAAACATTTTGTTTAATAAATGTAAGATATGCTTTTTAATTCAGCAAGTAATTTTAGAAATTGATAACCAAAAGAAAGATCCCATATACTGGGTGATTATAAAATAAAAATATACATACATATTATTGACAAATACATATAAAGTAATAAGCCGAATAGACGGCGATCTTTGCTGACTATTCGTTGACTAACCGCCTACTACGATATATAAATAAATAAATATAAATATTTCGGACATCTAACACACAACGCCGTCTAGTCCCAAGCTAAGCAGAGCTTGTGTTATGGGTACTAGACAACTGATATAAATACTTATATACTTTTTTTTTGTAAATACATACATATTATATATAGAAAACACCCAAACTCCGAAACAAATATTTGCAGATCATACAAAAATTTGGTCCGACCCGGGAATCGAACCCGAGACCTCAAGTTTAGCAGTCGCATACGCTACCACTACGCCACCGAGGCAGTTAAAGACGAGGTTGGAGAAGATAGAGGTTGGATAGTCGGCTTTACCGACTAGTCGCCGACTGATCGGCACATCTCTAGTAAATAATCATTACATCAATAGTTACAAATAATTATTTGATAGCAAATTCTGGATGCATTACGATTTTGCTTCATTGCACAGGAAACCATTTAATAATGATTTCTAAATTACCACTCAATCTAGAGTCCTGGTGAGGTCCTAAAACAAGGGTATTTACCTCTTTGCTGAGGAGAGACCTATGTCTCACAGTAGACATTTGAAAGGCTGTTGATGTTTACAAAAGTAAATTATAGGCATCATACTCATATGTGTAACATTATCATTTACCTGATCAAAGTACCTAGCAGTGGAGCTCTGGATCTCACGTCTCTGCTTTAAGTCCGCCTCAGTAGTGTCCCTTGACAGAGCCACATATTCTAGTTCTCTTTGTGTCAGCTCTAAGTACTGAAGTGCTACTTTTCTCCTAAAATGAGTATTTACTTGTGATTGTGATTTAAGCAAAAAGCAAACTCGTTTCGTTTAGATAAAGTTGCAGTCCTTAGAGATAATTATTTGTTTACTATAATCCTTGTACATATCTCATTCCTATTGTTAGTTTTAGTGTATTGGGCTAACATTGATAAATTTACAACTTGGTACTAAATAGATCATTATTAATATATAATTTACGTGGGTGAGCCACGTTGCCGCATGAATGGGCCGGGTCGACCGAAGTACCAAGGCCTCACAGAAAACCGGTGTGAAATAGCACTTGCGCTGTGTTTCACAGAGTGAGTGGGGATACTGGGGGCCCATACCCCATCCCCTCCCCCAGCCCACTCCCAATACTCCAAAGTCTGGCAACGCACTTGTGACGCCACTAGTGTTGCGGGTGTCCATGGGCGGCGGTAATCGCTTACCATCAGGTGATGCGTCTGCTCGTTTGCTTCCTACACATAAAAAAAAAACATTTTCTTGACATATTTGACATTATATTTTACCATTATATGATTGCTTACGCTTCAACATATCTGATGTATATAAAGACATATATATAAAAAAGCAGCAGCATAGAGGCAGCTGTTGAAGCAACTGATAAAAGCCTTTTCCCTGAGGCATTCCTATTAGCTCTCTAGTAGATTTCAATATTTATATAATATTTTAATTGGTTTGCATTATAGTTTCATTACATGATGTATTATATCTCCTACACATTTTATATGGTAGTACATTTACCTGCTAGGACCTGGCCTGCCAAGAAGAAACATGTCTTGGCCAAGAAGATCTTTTTGCATCATCCATCTCAAATTCCTTAAAGTACTCTGTGATAAAGACCTTATTTCAGCATCTTCTATAGTTACTGAAATTAAAAAAAAGACCTAACCTAAATCTTTAGATTCTGACTATTTTAATGTATGAAAGATTATTCTGTCAAGCTTGTAAAAAATGTTAGGGATTTGCAATAAAACTGAATTTAATTGTCTGTCTAATCTGTTTATGTAAATTGCTGAAAACTGCAAAAAACCTACAAAAGTACTACTTCTCATATATAATAACACACCATTTAGTGTCTGTCACACAGTTTCTTACTACCTCTCAGAGTCTGTTGTTTTACTCTATTACCTTTCTTCAATTATCAAAAATTATTGTTAACACATATTAGATTCTAAGCTGTACCTGTATTTGAGTAAATAAATATATTATTATTATTCTTATTCTCTTAAAAAATTACATAGCTTATTAGATTTATATTACTTTGCTAAAATGGACGTAATTTACATTACATTAATAATTCTATAGTATTGCGTCAGTTTTTGGTTAAACGGACTTAGTTTGGGCTTAGAACTTACGGTACTTTCTGGGCACATATTCAACCTTTTTAGGATTTTTAATCTCCTTGCTGACATCTCCAATAGTTACTTTATCTTCACTAGCAAAGCCTCTCACTGGATTTGCACTTAGTATTACTTTACGATTGCCTAAAATACGAATCAAAACATCGATCCTTCGAACCGTTACTGCGGGGTTATACATGATAGTTAAAATTCTTATAAATATATTTATTGTTATTTTCCTAAAATCCTAAGTCATTTTACTATAATAATGCTAAATAATTATAAAAAAGGCAATAATCAACAGGTCAAAGTCTAATCATTAACATGCGTCAAAATTACTGTGTTGATAGATTTGACAGTTCACAGCTGATTAGTCGTTCGTTCTGAAATGGAACAAACATTTCATTTTACGAATGAAAATTAGTCCAGTTTGCAAGTTCATAATTAGTCTGTGTAATTAACCCAAACGGTTGTTATTAGTCTAATTTGCAATCAAACCAATCTGGCAAGTTATATTGGGCGCTGATTATTTGGATATAGGCTTTGCATGCCACTTGGTTTAATCCTCATTGACTGCCTCGGTGGCGCAGTGGTAGCGTACGCGACTGCTGCGCTTGAGGTCTCGGATTCGATTCCTGGGTCGGACAAATGTTTGTATGATCTTCAAGCATTTGTTTATTTTATTTTTTTTAATTATATAGGGGGCAAACGAGTTGACTTATCGCCTGATGGCAAGTGATTACCGCCGCCCATGGACACCCGCAACACCTGAGGCGTTACAAATGCGTTGCCGGCTTTGCCTTGTTTCGGAGATTGGGTGTTTCTATGTACAATATGTACATATTTACAAAAAAAAAGTATGTATGTATTATTATCAGCTGTCTAGGACCCATAATACAAGCTATGCTTAGTTTGGGACTAGGTGGCGATGTGTGTTAGATGTCTGAAATATTTATTTATTTATCCTCGGCTTCGAATTACATAGACCTATGTCAGTTGTGGACTACAACGGGCTGGTGCTTATGATTCATTTTTAACTAATGTTTTAGTATTAGATTAGTGCTGTAATTAATCTCCACAGGTATAAAGCCGGATCTCCTGAGGCACTGTTTTGTGTTATCTAACACGGAATACGGATAGAAATTCTTTTCAATAGAAAAGTAGGGTACGCTTTACCGTTTTTGCATCCCACCAAAGATCTTTACGAAAAGACTAAGATGCTGACAGTAAGGCAGCTCTTCATACAACACACTATTATTTGACAACACTCCCTCATGCAATACCATACCACAATTTTGAAAAATAAAAGATGGAAACATGCGATCTGTCAAACAAGGAAAGCTCATACAAGTTTCGCCCAACGTCACTTTGGCTACCTTGGTGGTTTTCTTTATAATAAAGCAAATAAAATACCGTCTATATATGCTATTACTAAAAAAATGTAAAATGAAGCTATCAATTTAGCTCCAAACGTTAAGACTACGATTCTACTGAACAATTAATTTACATCTAGCTGTCCCTAGTATGGTCTCCAGTCTCTCACAAAGGATCAGATTTTTTTATTTATTTGTATTTTTCACATTTACTTTTAAGCTCTTGATGTAAGTGAACCTTTGTGATGAGAAAAATTAATATTTATTATTATTATAAAACGTAAGTAGTAGGGGAGATGCGGGCAAGACGGGGCACCCGTATTATAAGGACTTTTAATTGGCCAATCACGATCGTTCTAGCACGTGACGATGCGGCGCCATGATGGCTGTCAGTGTCAGTGCGTACATTGAGTGATTCGCTGCGACACGTATTTTTTTGTTTATTGAGACAAAAGTGGTTTCTAGCAGTTTGATTCTTATTTTTTAAGTTCATTTGGTACGTGTTTACTACGCAAATAATACTAGATTATATTAGCTTCAAAGTTATTCTCATGCGTCAACGTTTAAGCTAGCAGGTAAGAACTTGTTTATTTCTGTATTGTGTAGGTATTGTTTTCCGTATGTGTTTTTTAAATACAACTAGGCGTTCGAGCCCGCTCACGGTTTCTGATTATATCGCAAGTTTTTATGGTTCGTACGTGTATGAGTGTGTGAGGTGGTGGGTGATTTGGGTGCTCGGGAGTGTGTATTGACGGTGTAATCAATAATGATGTTATTTTGTTTTAGAATGGTGAAAACGTATAAGAAAAAAACAAATAGAGGGGATTGGGCGCAAGAGAGTATGGCAAAAGCTGTGAATGCTGTTACAGAAGGAATAATGGGGTATATGTTAGCAGCGAAGACATTTTCAGTTCCTCAGACAACTTTAGAAAGAAAAGTCAAGGCATCTCGCGAGAATTTGGCTGCTTCTTCATCTGCAAGTATTAAAGTTCCTTTGGGGCCTAAGCGACCTATTTTTACAGAAGAAGAAGAGAAAGAGCTTTGTAGCTATATATTAGACATGGAGAGCCGACTTTACGGTCTTACAACCAAAGACCTAAAGGTATTAGCTTATAATCTAGCAGTAAAAAATAACAAACCACATCCTTTCAACGTTCAAAAACAAGAAGCTGGCAAGGACTGGGTTCAAGGTTTTTTGAACAGACATCCGGAGTTGTCAATAAGAAAACGAGGAAAGACAGCTATAATTACTGCGTCACCCTACAAAATAGAACTGGAAGAAACAATTAAAAAAAAGAAGCTTTTGGAAGAGAGTAAGCAAAAAAGGGAAGGAAATCAGACAATTAAAGTTAAAGAAGACGCGGAAGAAGACTAGAGGGAAAGAAGGTAGCAAGTTCGTCCAATAGCAAAAGCGAGAGTAACATTGAAAATGCCCCTTGCTTATACTGTAGTGGACTATAATGGGATTCCGATGAAGGCTGGGTTGCGTGTTCCATATGTGGCAATTGGGCACATTGCTCCTGTGCTGGCGTGGATGATGAGGACGATGCAGCAACATTCACCTGCAAATTTTGTGAAGAACAGTAAAAGATTTGCTATACCCCATCTTGCCCGATGACGATGTACCTCGTCTTACCCTACCTAGAGGGCAAGATGGGGTGGGTGGAGATTTTTTACTTTTGTTATTAAAAAAATTATTATGTTACAATTGTTCCTAAAATTATAGAAATTTGAAAGACTGATTAACAAAGAAAATAATAATAATAAAACATAGTATATAAGTACAATAGTTTCAGTTTTATTTCCCATCAAACGTTAAGTACCCCTTCTTGCCCGCATCTCCCCTAGTAAGCAATATTAAAAGATCTAAGCTGACTGAACTTTATATCACGTAAAATATATTTGTCCATGAAATTATTTAAAATGAATACTCGGCCGTTGACGAGTCATTTCGAGCCCGCAAGCTTTGCGATATGACATGATACATTGCATGTGTTGTAGGACATTCAAAACGTTCTACAAAGGAATATGTAGCTTATACAAAAAACTGAAAGTAGATTGATTAGTTGCCAGGGTTAGTATGTAACTGTGCCCGAAGCGTCTGTATGTAAGCAAACTATAAATATGGGTGTTGAATTACAAATTCCAAAGTTTGGGGGACTACAATCTTAACGATTTATAACTAAAAAGTCGTACAGAAGGTCATGGAGCGAATTGTAGTCGAAATTCTTTTAAGTTTTTAAACATATATTATAAAGTTCCTTTAACTATGAAAAAAAAAACACAGTTTTAGGTGAGATATTTATTTACTTTTAACTACACTTTTATTTTGCTAACAGTTTTAAACAAATA
The DNA here is from genome assembly GCA_916048165.1 of Spilarctia lutea. NCBI lineage: Eukaryota > Metazoa > Arthropoda > Insecta > Lepidoptera > Erebidae > Spilarctia > Spilarctia lutea. Next base: position 4,695,170 of record OU696480.1, read on the forward strand.
ACTAAAGAAAGGTATAAAAATACTATTGCTTTTTTGCATCCAAAGTTAATAAATTGACAAAATCTATTTAGTAATACTTTGTCACCATTATATTCTCTGCCTGGTACCACCCGAACTTTCTAATTCAGTTTTTTACAAACAGAATCAGGCAGTTCATATAACATTGTGTGGTATAACAAAAACGTACATAACTATTTATGAGTGTATTAGCTTGTTAATAAAAATAAACTAATTATAGAAAATAAAAACAAAAACCCTAGTGCATGGAAATACGATACGTCTGCTCATATATTTAATAAAAAAATGTATATCTACTAAAAATATGATAAACCAGCTATTTTAATTTTTGTATGCCTAGTGTCACTCTCATCAAGGCAAATCTAACGACCCTTCCTACACAAAATTTACTAAGCCGTTTAGGCTACAGAGCGAGCCAAAGAAATATACATACACCCAAACAAGAAAAAGTTTAAAAAGCTATAACTAAGTACTTTAAATCTTTTAATAAAATTTACACGCCTATATCAATTACTACGAATCTATTGACACCTCATTTATTAAAATCGGTTCAATAGTTTAGGAGCTAGTACAACATACATAGACTGCCAAAATGTTATCGTTCCTTATGGCATAAAAATATGTCTCCTGGCGCTTTACCTTTGCCCTTATAGTAGAAAAAAATCTGATAATAAAGTAAGTAAACATAATCAGATCCTTTAAATTGAAATCCATAACTTTAACACTGCCACGTTGAATTGAGTTTTATCACCCCCGGTTAACATTATGAACTTGTATAAGTAAATATATGTATTAAATAATATTAAAGTATGGAATAACATCTTAACCTACAAACTGATATGGAATTTGCTAGTATATTTTACTAGAACAGTACTTCATTCGCAAAGAAAATACTCAAGCAATAGTGGCACATTGATTAAGGACCGCAAGGAACTAAAATATCATCATCATTATCACAGCTTTTGATAATCAGCTGATTTAACGAATAGATATTTGTTTTCAAACCCGATTGATCAAACGGTGACACTTGATAAGTATAATTGTCACTTTATTTATTTAAGTTGCGAATATGGTTCTTTTATAGAATGATTCCTCGCACAACTAATAGTACTAGTGTTTGAAAATATTCTTGAGTCCGTTTAACACCGCTCTCAAACGCATACAACTACTGACATGCTTCTTAAATTACTTTTATCAAGACCTCCATTCTTATACTACTTGGAAACATTTGGTATTTAATTTTCATCCATATCATCATGATCCATAGGTTCAATTTTAACACTGACAAAGTCAGTTGGTTCCAAATCATTTTCCCCCTGATCACTATAATCTTTAGTTTCAATTTTAACAATGTGTGTCTTAACATCATGCTCTGTATCACTGCCAGAGTTCCTATTGTTGTCTTTCTCACTGTCTCTTGTATCTTCCGAATCTGATTTACCATCGTCATCATCATCATCATCCATGTCTTGGCTAGACTCTCCTTGTCTCTCTTGATCTTTATTCTGTTGGTCAAAGTTAGCAAGAGTCACGTAGTCTCCAATTAGCAGCTCGTTTGCTGGTTTCTTTGGAGGTCCAAATATGCTGGTCATGACATCTTCGTCGAGGCCGAGGTTGCACTCTCTGGGTTCCAGTCTGGTGTAAAACTCTTTCACATTAGGTTCGCCTCCTTTAAAACCATGTCGTCTGCGGAAGTGCTTCACAATCGTTCTTTTCACGGAGCACGCCTTTGGACATAATTTGCACTGAAAATAGAAATAAAAATCTTAAGTACAACGTTTATATTTCCCAACTTTTCGGTTTAATGCTCATTGGTGAAGCGACTCAATTATTAATGTCAATTCAGCTAATTAAGATACAATTATGACATAACTAGCTGAGCCTCGCGGTGTTACCCGTGGTTGTTTATGTAGCTATACAATAACAATACCGGTAACGCCGCGGGACCCCTAAAAAAGTAGGGCCAAGGTACTTATATCTGTCAATAAAAATACCGTCGGTTCAGTCGTTTCAGAGATTATCCAAAACAAACAGAAACAGACACATGCCCAAAAAATTTAAAATTACCGTAATACCGGAAATAATTATTTATTTCTACAGATTTGTATAAATATTGCGAATAAGTCCCGTTACACAACAAAATGTGAATGAACCCAAATTACCCTGAACCTCTTGAGGTCATCTGAGCATCTTGCCGCACAGCGGGCAGGCGTGGGCGCAGCATGTAGCTAGTTAGTGCTAGTACTGACCCTGAACCTCTTGAGGTCGGTGTGCGTGACGACGTGGTGGCGCAGCCCCGCGGCGCTGCTGAGCATCTTGCCGCACAGCGGGCAGGCGTGGGCGCAGCATGTAGCTAGTTAGTGCTAGTACTGACCCTGAACCTCTTGAGGTCGGTGTGCGTGACGACGTGGTGGCGCAGCCCCGCGGCGCTGCTGAGCATCTTGCCGCACAGCGGGCAGGCGTGGGCGCAGCATGTAGCTAGTTAGTGCTAGTACTGACCCTGAACCTCTTGAGGTCGGTGTGCGTGACGACGTGGTGGCGCAGCCCCGCGGCGCTGCTGAGCATCTTGCCGCACAGCGGGCAGGCGTGGGCGCAGCATGTAGCTAGTTAGTGCTAGTACTGACCCTGAACCTCTTGAGGTCGGTGTGCGTGACGACGTGGTGGCGCAGCCCCGCGGCGCTGCTGAGCATCTTGCCGCACAGCGGGCAGGCGTGGGCGCAGCATGTAGCTAGTTAGTGCTAGTACTGACCCTGAACCTCTTGAGGTCGGTGTGCGTGACGACGTGGTGGCGCAGCCCCGCGGCGCTGCTGAGCATCTTGCCGCACAGCGGGCAGGCGTGGGCGCAGCATGTAGCTAGTTAGTGCTAGTACTGACCCTGAACCTCTTGAGGTCGGTGTGCGTGACGACGTGGTGGCGCAGCCCCGCGGCGCTGCTGAGCATCTTGCCGCACAGCGGGCAGGCGTGGGCGCAGCATGTAGCTAGTTAGTGCTAGTACTGACCCTGAACCTCTTGAGGTCGGTGTGCGTGACGACGTGGTGGCGCAGCCCCGCGGCGCTGCTGAGCATCTTGCCGCACAGCGGGCAGGCGTGGGCGCAGCATGTAGCTAGTTAGTGCTAGTACTGACCCTGAACCTCTTGAGGTCGGTGTGCGTGACGACGTGGTGGCGCAGCCCCGCGGCGCTGCTGAGCATCTTGCCGCACAGCGGGCAGGCGTGGGCGCAGCATGTAGCTAGTTAGTGCTAGTACTGACCCTGAACCTCTTGAGGTCGGTGTGCGTGACGACGTGGTGGCGCAGCCCCGCGGCGCTGCTGAGCATCTTGCCGCACAGCGGGCAGGCGTGGGCGCAGCATGTAGCTAGTTAGTGCTAGTACTGACCCTGAACCTCTTGAGGTCGGTGTGCGTGACGACGTGGTGGCGCAGCCCCGCGGCGCTGCTGAGCATCTTGCCGCACAGCGGGCAGGCGTGGGCGCAGCATGTAGCTAGTTAGTGCTAGTACTGACCCTGAACCTCTTGAGGTCGGTGTGCGTGACGACGTGGTGGCGCAGCCCCGCGGCGCTGCTGAGCATCTTGCCGCACAGCGGGCAGGCGTGGGCGCAGCATGTAGCTAGTTAGTGCTAGTACTGACCCTGAACCTCTTGAGGTCGGTGTGCGTGACGACGTGGTGGCGCAGCCCCGCGGCGCTGCTGAGCATCTTGCCGCACAGCGGGCAGGCGTGGGCGCAGCATGTAGCTAGTTAGTGCTAGTACTGACCCTGAACCTCTTGAGGTCGGTGTGCGTGACGACGTGGTGGCGCAGCCCCGCGGCGCTGCTGAGCATCTTGCCGCACAGCGGGCAGGCGTGGGCGCAGCATGTAGCTAGTTAGTGCTAGTACTGACCCTGAACCTCTTGAGGTCGGTGTGCGTGACGACGTGGTGGCGCAGCCCCGCGGCGCTGCTGAGCATCTTGCCGCACAGCGGGCAGGCGTGGGCGCAGCATGTAGCTAGTTAGTGCTAGTACTGACCCTGAACCTCTTGAGGTCGGTGTGCGTGACGACGTGGTGGCGCAGCCCCGCGGCGCTGCTGAGCATCTTGCCGCACAGCGGGCAGGCGTGGGCGCAGCATGTAGCTAGTTAGTGCTAGTACTGACCCTGAACCTCTTGAGGTCGGTGTGCGTGACGACGTGGTGGCGCAGCCCCGCGGCGCTGCTGAGCATCTTGCCGCACAGCGGGCAGGCGTGGGCGCAGCATGTAGCTAGTTAGTGCTAGTACTGACCCTGAACCTCTTGAGGTCGGTGTGCGTGACGACGTGGTGGCGCAGCCCCGCGGCGCTGCTGAGCATCTTGCCGCACAGCGGGCAGGCGTGGGCGCAGCATGTAGCTAGTTAGTGCTAGTACTGACCCTGAACCTCTTGAGGTCGGTGTGCGTGACGACGTGGTGGCGCAGCCCCGCGGCGCTGCTGAGCATCTTGCCGCACAGCGGGCAGGCGTGGGCGCAGCATGTAGCTAGTTAGTGCTAGTACTGACCCTGAACCTCTTGAGGTCGGTGTGCGTGACGACGTGGTGGCGCAGCCCCGCGGCGCTGCTGAGCATCTTGCCGCACAGCGGGCAGGCGTGGGCGCAGCATGTAGCTAGTTAGTGCTAGTACTGACCCTGAACCTCTTGAGGTCGGTGTGCGTGACGACGTGGTGGCGCAGCCCCGCGGCGCTGCTGAGCATCTTGCCGCACAGCGGGCAGGCGTGGGCGCAGCATGTAGCTAGTTAGTGCTAGTACTGACCCTGAACCTCTTGAGGTCGGTGTGCGTGACGACGTGGTGGCGCAGCCCCGCGGCGCTGCTGAGCATCTTGCCGCACAGCGGGCAGGCGTGGGCGCAGCATGTAGCTAGTTAGTGCTAGTACTGACCCTGAACCTCTTGAGGTCGGTGTGCGTGACGACGTGGTGGCGCAGCCCCGCGGCGCTGCTGAGCATCTTGCCGCACAGCGGGCAGGCGTGGGCGCAGCATGTAGCTAGTTAGTGCTAGTACTGACCCTGAACCTCTTGAGGTCGGTGTGCGTGACGACGTGGTGGCGCAGCCCCGCGGCGCTGCTGAGCATCTTGCCGCACAGCGGGCAGGCGTGGGCGCAGCATGTAGCTAGTTAGTGCTAGTACTGACCCTGAACCTCTTGAGGTCGGTGTGCGTGACGACGTGGTGGCGCAGCCCCGCGGCGCTGCTGAGCATCTTGCCGCACAGCGGGCAGGCGTGGGCGCAGCATGTAGCTAGTTAGTGCTAGTACTGACCCTGAACCTCTTGAGGTCGGTGTGCGTGACGACGTGGTGGCGCAGCCCCGCGGCGCTGCTGAGCATCTTGCCGCACAGCGGGCAGGCGTGGGCGCAGCATGTAGCTAGTTAGTGCTAGTACTGACCCTGAACCTCTTGAGGTCGGTGTGCGTGACGACGTGGTGGCGCAGCCCCGCGGCGCTGCTGAGCATCTTGCCGCACAGCGGGCAGGCGTGGGCGCAGCATGTAGCTAGTTAGTGCTAGTACTGACCCTGAACCTCTTGAGGTCGGTGTGCGTGACGACGTGGTGGCGCAGCCCCGCGGCGCTGCTGAGCATCTTGCCGCACAGCGGGCAGGCGTGGGCGCAGCATGTAGCTAGTTAGTGCTAGTACTGACCCTGAACCTCTTGAGGTCGGTGTGCGTGACGACGTGGTGGCGCAGCCCCGCGGCGCTGCTGAGCATCTTGCCGCACAGCGGGCAGGCGTGGGCGCAGCATGTAGCTAGTTAGTGCTAGTACTGACCCTGAACCTCTTGAGGTCGGTGTGCGTGACGACGTGGTGGCGCAGCCCCGCGGCGCTGCTGAGCATCTTGCCGCACAGCGGGCAGGCGTGGGCGCAGCATGTAGCTAGTTAGTGCTAGTACTGACCCTGAACCTCTTGAGGTCGGTGTGCGTGACGACGTGGTGGCGCAGCCCCGCGGCGCTGCTGAGCATCTTGCCGCACAGCGGGCAGGCGTGGGCGCAGCATGTAGCTAGTTAGTGCTAGTACTGACCCTGAACCTCTTGAGGTCGGTGTGCGTGACGACGTGGTGGCGCAGCCCCGCGGCGCTGCTGAGCATCTTGCCGCACAGCGGGCAGGCGTGGGCGCAGCATGTAGCTAGTTAGTGCTAGTACTGACCCTGAACCTCTTGAGGTCGGTGTGCGTGACGACGTGGTGGCGCAGCCCCGCGGCGCTGCTGAGCATCTTGCCGCACAGCGGGCAGGCGTGGGCGCAGCATGTAGCTAGTTAGTGCTAGTACTGACCCTGAACCTCTTGAGGTCGGTGTGCGTGACGACGTGGTGGCGCAGCCCCGCGGCGCTGCTGAGCATCTTGCCGCACAGCGGGCAGGCGTGGGCGCAGCATGTAGCTAGTTAGTGCTAGTACTGACCCTGAACCTCTTGAGGTCGGTGTGCGTGACGACGTGGTGGCGCAGCCCCGCGGCGCTGCTGAGCATCTTGCCGCACAGCGGGCAGGCGTGGGCGCAGCATGTAGCTAGTTAGTGCTAGTACTGACCCTGAACCTCTTGAGGTCGGTGTGCGTGACGACGTGGTGGCGCAGCCCCGCGGCGCTGCTGAGCATCTTGCCGCACAGCGGGCAGGCGTGGGCGCAGCATGTAGCTAGTTAGTGCTAGTACTGACCCTGAACCTCTTGAGGTCGGTGTGCGTGACGACGTGGTGGCGCAGCCCCGCGGCGCTGCTGAGCATCTTGCCGCACAGCGGGCAGGCGTGGGCGCAGCATGTAGCTAGTTAGTGCTAGTACTGACCCTGAACCTCTTGAGGTCGGTGTGCGTGACGACGTGGTGGCGCAGCCCCGCGGCGCTGCTGAGCATCTTGCCGCACAGCGGGCAGGCGTGGGCGCAGCATGTAGCTAGTTAGTGCTAGTACTGACCCTGAACCTCTTGAGGTCGGTGTGCGTGACGACGTGGTGGCGCAGCCCCGCGGCGCTGCTGAGCATCTTGCCGCACAGCGGGCAGGCGTGGGCGCAGCATGTAGCTAGTTAGTGCTAGTACTGACCCTGAACCTCTTGAGGTCGGTGTGCGTGACGACGTGGTGGCGCAGCCCCGCGGCGCTGCTGAGCATCTTGCCGCACAGCGGGCAGGCGTGGGCGCAGCATGTAGCTAGTTAGTGCTAGTACTGACCCTGAACCTCTTGAGGTCGGTGTGCGTGACGACGTGGTGGCGCAGCCCCGCGGCGCTGCTGAGCATCTTGCCGCACAGCGGGCAGGCGTGGGCGCAGCATGTAGCTAGTTAGTGCTAGTACTGACCCTGAACCTCTTGAGGTCGGTGTGCGTGACGACGTGGTGGCGCAGCCCCGCGGCGCTGCTGAGCATCTTGCCGCACAGCGGGCAGGCGTGGGCGCAGCATGTAGCTAGTTAGTGCTAGTACTGACCCTGAACCTCTTGAGGTCGGTGTGCGTGACGACGTGGTGGCGCAGCCCCGCGGCGCTGCTGAGCATCTTGCCGCACAGCGGGCAGGCGTGGGCGCAGCATGTAGCTAGTTAGTGCTAGTACTGACCCTGAACCTCTTGAGGTCGGTGTGCGTGACGACGTGGTGGCGCAGCCCCGCGGCGCTGCTGAGCATCTTGCCGCACAGCGGGCAGGCGTGGGCGCAGCATGTAGCTAGTTAGTGCTAGTACTGACCCTGAACCTCTTGAGGTCGGTGTGCGTGACGACGTGGTGGCGCAGCCCCGCGGCGCTGCTGAGCATCTTGCCGCACAGCGGGCAGGCGTGGCGCGCGCGCGTGTGCGACGTGCGCAGGTGGCGCAGCATGTAGCGCTCGTCCGGGTACATGCGCTCTGTACACACACCGCGCTTTTTTAATCATAGTAATAATACAGAATGTCACAGTGACGTGTGAGTGGATTCGGTAATCATTGTTCCGATAGTCGTATCTGTTCACGGATTGATAGCCAAGAGCCTCAGCCAATATGAGGTAGGTCAACACTTTGTGTGATCCACAAATTGTTGTTCTTTATATCCGTTTCATGTTTGTTTGTAAAGACAGGATGTATATTCCTAATGCGGGAGTTGTCTCTTTAACGGGCGAAGAGTGTGGGGTACTCGGTGCATACTGGCGCAGCAGATTTAGGGGCGACGGCCGCGGCACTTTTAATGAATCTGCACATTTACTGAAGGGCGCTAGAGTAATGATTGCACACGGGCGCTTCACGGGCTAGAGACGCCTCTGATTGTCAAAATCTAAATTAAGGCTTTTTCAGGCACTTTCGAAACGTTACATAACTATAGCGCGGTACCAAAATATCATTCCTAAGGCGAAGAACCAGCAAGAAACCCCATAAGTTGTAGTTAAACAAACACCTGTGACTATTACGGCTATGATTTAGCTGCCTCTTTGGTCTTTCGATTGACGTATGCGACTGCCGATCAAGAGGTCTCGGATTCGAATCCCGCGTCGGGCCTAAAGTTTTATTGAGTTTTCTGATTATAGAAATAGATCAGAGTTTGGAAGTTGGGGTCTGAACCCCCGTGCCTCGGAGAGCACGTAAAGCTATCGGTCCTGCGCCTGATCTCTCCCCGATCGTGTCGGTTAACCGTCCCATCAGATTATGAGAGAGAGGGAACAGAGAGTGCACCTGTGTTTGCGCACAACACTCGTTGAGACTGGCCGCCGTGGCCGTTATCGGCTAAGAGAACATTATTATTATTACGGCTAAGAATAAGAGAGTAAAATTACTAAAATAATAATGTTTAAAAATAAAACATCGCACCCGCACTTAGTATATATCCAGTGTCGCCAGAGACTTTTATATGTATACATACACTAAACAGATATAAAGAACTCAAACTCAGAACAATTTGTAACAGAATTTGTGAATCACAAGTATTGTCCCATGTGGGGACCGAACCCACAACACCCATCGCAGTAAAAAACAGAAACGTGACCGTTCAAATCACTAAACTATCAGTGGATTTATTATAAACTGACCTTATCGAACGTAAAGGAATAGTGATTTATCAGAATCGAACAGAAAACCAAATTATTTACTTACAATAATCACAAATTTTAACAAAATAACACCCGACTTCAAGAACTGAACCAAATTAAAATGGGACCGCACGGAAAGGACCAGCTTTCAAATAAAAAATAAGATACTGAAATATTAACTTTAAGTATATAAAATCATATTGAGAAAGGACCACTATCTAGAAAAACGAATGCTACCAAAGTATATCGGTAGATGGCGCTGTTAACAATAAACATCCGTCTTACGAATTTTTTCGATCAGGACACGTGACCTGACGCGAGTTTATGGTCAAGTGACCTGACGCCCTGACGCGAGTTTATACATTTTTACCCATTCCAAAAAAGTACACAGCGCCGCTAAAGAAGTTTTCACTTCAAAAAATTATCAAAATTGGTTCACCAAGTCGAAAGTTATAAGGTAACAAACATAAAAAAAAAACATTCGAATTGATAACCTCCTCCTATTTTGAAGTCGGTTAAAAAATGGATCTATTCCAAAGAAACTATAGCATATTAGAAATACTTAACAATTATATTTAAAGAAAGCTAATATTCCCATGCTATAACCTCAATTAATGACTGCCTCAGTGGCGCAGTAGTAGCGTATGCGACTGCTGTTCTCGAGGTGTCGGGTTCGATTCCCGGGTCGGACCAAATGTTTGTATGATCTACAAATATTTGTTTCGGAGTTTGGGTGTTTCCTATGTATAATAAGTATGTATTTACAAACAAAAAAGTATATATGTACATGGGCGTACCGAGGGTAGGGCAGGGGAGGGCAGCTGCCCCCCCCTAGATGTTGACGGTCGTACTATCTTATTCTCTCGATTATATATAAAGCACTCTCAGACGCGTAAAAACGTGACTAAGATCGACTATGGACAAAAACAGATTTAATTTTTGTGTTGTTGTAAGATCGGCAATCGTCATCAGTCCTATGCTATGCGATGTTCGAGCGCAGTGACGATCAGAGCGTGCTCTCTAGCGAGGAGAACTACTCATCATAGTCCTAAGATAGTAAATCGTCTGAGTCGTTTTATGTAGTTTTTTATGATCAGCTGACATGCCCATTCAGTCAGAAGGAATGTATATGACGTTTATATTGGAGTCTTTTGCGGATTCCCACAAGTGTATGCCGTACATCCAGGTTTAATTATCGTCTGATATATCAGAAGTTTGTTGTCCAGTAATAATTTGTAGTTTCGTCCTAGCATCCAGTACCTACAGGTTTTTGTGCCGCATAGATATATCATCTCATTTTGCTTTGTTATGGTTTTTCCACCGGTCCATATGTATGCCCACTTTGGGCTCGCACCCAAAGGCCGATGGGACACCATTTCCGAAGTCTGATTCCCAAGCTAGCGCAGCGCATGCTTGGCTCGGTTGCTGCCAAATATGATAACTCCTGCAGGAGACTATACGCGGGAGTTGTGCGGTCCCCAGTATGGGCGGAGGTCCTGAAGACCAGCAATATCGGGCTATTGCGACGTCCTCAACAAGTGTTGACCTTCAGGTAGGAGTCCTAAGACTCGAGAATCCGAAGACCAGAAATTTCAATTCCACCAGGTCCTTGTGGAGGAATGGAAGGAACGACTTGGACAACCGAGTGCTGGGCACGCCGTTATTGCGGCGGTAAGACCCATTATGGAGGATTGGCTCGAGAGGTATCACGGGACACTCTCATACTCAAGACACAGGTGATCACTGGGAAAGGATGCTTCGAAGAGCACCTGTGTCTGATCCGCAAGGAGCCAACGCCTAAGTGCCACCAATGCGATGACCAGACCGTAGACATGGCATTCTACACGCTGGCAGAATGTCCGGAGTAGGGCGAGTCGAGGCGACCATCGGAGTGGGGGGTTCTCTCGCTTGGTAACATTATTGCAGCCATGTTGCGTAGCGAGAGCGCGTAGAACTCTGCCGTTTTTTTCTGCGAGCCAGTTATGCTTGCGAAGGAGATGGCGGAGCGGGACCGTGCGAGGCTTAGAACACTTCCTGGCCGCCAGGCCCGGGATCGGACCAGGTACCGCAGACTACTCGGGCGCCGGAGATCGCCAAACGATACGATAACGATAAACCTGTCACCCGACAGGTGAGGACCTCCCTAGCAGAAGCAAGCCGGGATAGCTTGGGCTCCTTTTTAAAATAGAAAAGGAGCAACAGGATTCCTACACAGGAGGGGGCCATCTACAAACCATAGGTGGCCCGAGGTACGTCGGGGTTCCAGGGATTTCCTTCCGAGGGTGCACCTGATTCCCCGGCTTCTAATATCTAAAACGGTGTGCGGTTTTCAGTCGGTTGGAGTCCAACATAACCACCAGAAGGTGATATTCGAGGGTACAAAAAAAAAAACAAAAAGGTTCACACACGTTGCGGTTAGATATTTTCTTCGACTTTTACTTGCGAATTACCCTTTTTTCTGTACGGAAATACCCCCGGATACCACTGACTGGTCCTGGACCGCGCGCCGTCTCTGTTACTAGAAGTCGGAGAACCAGATGCACCCTTAAAAGGAAAACCCTCTAACTTACGGTTTGTAGACGGCTCCCTCCTGTGCAGAAATCCCGGTGTTCCTTTTTTGCCCAAAAATAAGCGCTTAAGCTGCCACCTCGGCCTGATTGCGGACAGTTACCCTGACGAACAGTGAATGTTATTTGGGCTGATTTAGCGGCACTTGCTTTTAGCCTCCAGTCCTGTAGGCAATTGTGGACTTCAAGAAGCAAGTCTGAGACTCGCTTTGGATTTTTGTAGCGCACAAGTACCGTTGTGAATGTTGCTATACTGACAGCGGACCAGGCAAATATAGAATAAATGGACTTTACGTGTACATAGAACAATTTGTTAACGATAACGTTTATGTTTCATCTTAAACTGTTTTGCCGAAGATTTTTGAAAATTTATTTTAAAATGTGATCGAAACAAGTGCTGTGCAAATAATTGGAGAAGCCTATGTCTAGTAGTGGACTACGAAAGGGTTTTTAAAATAGCTATTCTATAATGAAATAATTTATTTAAAAAAATACCTTTTTCAAATCCATTTATTTGACGCTTTTAAAAAATCCCGATTTGCCCCCCCCTGGCCCAGAACCTGGGTACGCCCATGTATATGTATTATATCAGTTGTCTAGTAGTACCCATAACATAAGCTCTGCTTAGCTTGGGACTAGATGGCGTTGTGTGTAAGATGTCAGAAATATTTATTTGTTTATTATTAATTCTCTAGATGATTTAATCACACTTACCACACAATGGACACTTGACGGTGTTGGTCTTAACGGCATGGGTCTTCATATGCTCACGTAATGAACAGGCGCTTGTAAATAACTTCGAACAGACTGTGCACGTTTCTAAATCTGAAATATTATGTTTGTTAATAAATAAAAATTAACACTAATTAATAATCATTATACTCGTTGCGCTGTAGCATGGTGCAGGTGACATTTGCCTGTACGACGTTGACATCTATCAGTATCACATAACTAAGGGATGTGACGTTATGCAATTAATTTTTATCGCATACGATACTCGCAGCATAAATCTACTTCTCTTTAATATTGTTATGAAAATGAGTGTGTTATTCAGTTGTGCAGTGTAACTGTTATTTGTTTGTTGAGTTCGTTGTTATTACCATGTCTAAGCATACAAAAATAAACTGTGTTGGGTAGTCAGGCCAGGGAGGTTGTTGTTCGTTAATAATATCCGTCACAGATTCAGATGATGAATTGAGTGACAATTCAGATGTTCCTGACTCTGATATGACGATTTTGAAATGAATTTGGACGAATAAAATGTATTTTTACTTAGCAACCTTTTAAGCAACCTTACTATAATATATTCTACTATAATTATAGACCAATTTTAACAATAATAAATTACCGTTTTTTATTATGAAAAATATCGACTATCCATCGTAGCAGCTCATCCCATCACTAAATACTTCTATGGCGTTACGTCATACGCATAACACTGCTTAATTTTTCATTAAATTTGATTTTATTTGTAGATTAGAACATTCTGGTTTGGTTTAATTTAATTTACTACAGTTATTAACGATTTAATATATTGCGAATGTGGTACAGCTGAAATACTCAGTCATAATTTATAAATCGCGGCAACTTTCAAGAGTGAAACGAAGTGTTACTGAAACTGTCACCCGCACCATGCTACAGCGCATAGAGTATAACAGCTTTCAGCCTCTGATCAGAAATGGAGCTTATAGCTCACAATATCACGCTCGCCAAACGAGTTGGTATAGGCAGTTTTAAATTTTCCTTCTCTTTTCTAGTTTTTTTTTTGTATTGAGAAAGAGAGAGTGAGATATTACATCTCACTCTCTCTTTCCGTGTATTATTATAAACGCGAAAGTTTCTGAGTATGTAAGTGAGTATGTTCGTAGCTCTTTCACACAAAAACGCTCTGAATGGGTTTTGATGAAACTTTACAATAATATAGCTTATACCTACATCAGAATAACATATACGCTACAATTTATTAAAATACCAGCTTCGCCTCGCGGCGTTGCCCGCAGTTATTGTCGTACCGCGAGTTTCAGCTAGTATTAATATAAATAACTTGACACAACTCACACACGTCAGCCGTCTGATCTCAAATTAGTGAGAGTCTGTGCTTTCATAACACTCTGATGTCTTTAAAAAGGACTAGTTACGAGTGTATTAAAGAATGCTTTGTATACAGAATGAGCAGTAAAATTTTTTACGACTCGTTTTAAGGTAATACAACGGTGATGTTATAAAAATTTATATAATTAATTCTTAAAAACGGTGGTAATAATACTTTAATAAGTCCGTAAGTTTCTTTGTCCAACGTACATCTCCGTATCTCCTGTACACCAGGATCAACAGCAGTGAACCCACGAACACACGGAGTTATGGACACTCGGAAAGTCCCAGGAAAATTGAAATTGAAATGTCATGTAACCCGCAACGAAATTAATCGGAAGAAAACTAAAGGAGTTAGAAATATAAGGTACCCGGGTCGAATATGGCCACCTTAAGGTATGTAATCCTATTTGAATAAAAATAAAACCCGACGGGGGAGGACAATTTGGCCATATATGAAACTATTGGGACATTTTCACTGTGTTCTAGTGCTACTAAACGTACTCTTTTAGATCCAGGTTTAGCTAAAACTTCTGGTATTTATGCAAATTAATCCCTTTTCCATTAAATGGCAACCCTTTTCGTCAATATTATTAACGTGTTCCTGTTTGTTTATAATGCCATGATCTTCCAAGACTTTTTAATAACCTCAACAGTATGTTTCACTTTAATGTACGTTGGACAAATAGCGGGCGCGCGAGAATATTGACAGGTACGTTATACGGGAACACGAGACACAAACGATAATTTAAGACCAACTAAAAAAGTTGGCCATAGTTTTATTTTTTTTTATTATATAGGGTCAAACGAGCAGACGTATTGCCTGATGGTAAGCGATTACCGCCGCCCATGGACACCAGCAACACCATAGGCGTAACAAGTGCGTTGCCGGCCTTTTAGGAAGGAGTACGCTCTTTTCTTGAAGGTTTGAAGGTCGTATTGGTCCGGGAACACTGCAGGCGACAGCTCATTTAACCCAGGTACCCTTTTTTTTTTCCTCGTGCTGAAATCCCCTCGGATACCACCTCCTGGTGGCATGTCGGACTCGAACCGACTAAAACCGCACGCCATCTCGGGTACTAGACGCCGGGGAACCAGGTGCACCCTAGAAAGGAAAACCCTGGAACCCCGACGTACTCGTACCTACCTCGGGCCATCTACGATTTGTAAATTGCACCTCCTCTGTGGAAATCCCAGGTACCCTAATAAGTCCAATTCCAAACCATAAAAATAGGTACGTGAAATCTCCCCATATTGTAACTTACTCTCGCCTGTGTGCTTCCTTATGTGATATGTGAGCTTGGATTTCTGAACAAAGGTCTTCCCACAGTACATACACGCGTACGAAGTATCCCTTGAATGGGTCCTGCAAAGATTAACGCACATTAACATATTATTTTAAACAAAAAAGAAAAGTATAAAATGCTATATAACCTACCTACGTAACTAGTTACGTATGAAGAATTCTTTTTCTTGCTACGAAACTAGTTACGTAGAAATAGTTACGTCCATTCGCCTACGAAACTAACTCTACGTGTAAAGTGTGAAGAGTTATTTTTACTCAACTACGACAAAGCTAAGGAAGACTTTGCAGTTTATGTATGTATGTTTCTTCTCTGTCTAAGCCTACAGTGGATCTCTCTTTACCATACATTAAATTTTAACAATACTCTCAAACTCGGCACATCAATTTCAGTAGTACACAAAGTGTTGTCCTATTTGGGATTTGAACTCAAAAGACTTAGCGCTGTAGACCAGAAGTTTGACGAACACTTAAGCCACTACACCATACGCGCGGTGGCTGTTACATAAAATAATATAATTACCTCATATGTGAGTTGCAGGCTCCTTTATCGGCAAAGCTGCGCGGACACTGCGGACAAGCGTAGGGCCTCTCGCCCGTGTGACGTCGCTCGTGACGCAACATGTTCGAGCGCTGGACGAAGCGCATCGGGCAGTACGAGCAAGCGTGACGCGGCCCTTCGTGAATTTGGACATGTTCGCGGAACGAGTCGCGTTTCTGTGTATCAGAATAAAACTAACATTAGAGACTGATTATAAACTGCTATTTACTGTAAATGTGTATTATACTATTCACATCATTATTTTAACTAACTACACCTTATCCAAAATCTAAAGAATTATCTATATAAATATCATGAAAAAAAACGAATAATAATTAAATTCTTAATAAAAAAAACCGTCTTCAAGAACTGAACCTAGTTGAAATGGAATCACGCGGGAAACATCAGTTATCAAATAAAATAAAAACATTAAAATCAATTCACCCAGTCGAAAGTTCTGAGGTAAAAGACATGAAAAAATTACAGTCGAAACGAACCTCCTTTTTTTTAAGTGGGTTAAATGGGTAGAATTTATTCTTAACTAATTCCTGTAGCACCTTTAGATTGCATTGATGAAAAATTAGAAACTACTAGTATCCTAAACGCGAAAAGTAGAGAAAAATAATCTATGGGTAAAGCAGTTTGTGTATTCTGCCTAAAAAGCTGAAACCAACGAAAATAACATTTTTGTTTTTATAGAGTCTTGAATTCTTACAGAAGATTAAAGCTAGGATATACGAACTAATCACGAAACTTATCATCATTAATTGAAGTAAAATTTACTTGTCCAACACTCACCAAGAAAGACTTTCCACAGTAAGTGCAAGTATAGTTCTGTTTATTCGGCATGTGTTCTTGTTTGTGCATGTATAAAGAAGACTTGTACTGGAAGGACTTGCCGCACTCCGTACACTCGAATGGGTGCTGTCCAGGGTGACATATCAGGTAATGAAGTTTTCTATAAAAAAGTAACAATATTATTTAAAAGGTTTTTTAAATTCCCGTCTGATAAGTTACTACCGTCGTCTCTCAACTCAACTCTTTAAGTCTCTTCTCAGAATCCAGGGAAGTCAGATAATCAGAATCAAGGAATGTCCCTTTCTCAGAATCAAGGAAAGTCCACTTCTCAGAATCAAGGAAAATTCCCTTCTTAGAAGCAAGGCAAGTCTCCTTCTCAGAATCAAGGCAGTTCCCCGTCTCAGAATTAAGGGAAGCTCCCTTTTCAGAATCAGGGAAAGGGGATTTTGAGACTTCTTATACTTGTATAATGACTATGACTCTGTCTGCAGGGTTATTCAGGGTGACTTTTATTATCTTTTATTGCTCAGATCTTAACTACTTAACGGGTTTTAATGCAGTCTTCAGCAATAGATTGAGTGATTCAAGA
The DNA here is from genome assembly GCA_916048165.1 of Spilarctia lutea. NCBI lineage: Eukaryota > Metazoa > Arthropoda > Insecta > Lepidoptera > Erebidae > Spilarctia > Spilarctia lutea. Next base: position 4,712,007 of record OU696480.1, read on the forward strand.
GAAAGGTTTATTTGTGCGCAGCCGCGTAGTGTCGCTAGTTAAAAATGACACTACGTACATTTATGACTCACCTCTCATCCATGGTATGCAGCACTTCTTCGCACAACTTACACTTGAATTTGCCAGGTCCATGAGCCTGGGCCATGTGCGCGCTTGCGGCTCGCGAGGTGTTAAACTCCCGGCCACATATTGTACACTCTAAGTTTCGTTCAACACGGTGGCGTGGATTGTGGATAGACTACAATGGATTAAAATATAAAATGTTATCTCTAATGTAGCGAATAGAGAATGTGATTACCTCATTAATAGCTGTAATTTACCACAATTCTACCTTCAACAATTTTGTGTATTTTTCATTTTTTTCTTTATTGTGGTTATCTATTCCATGAAAAATATAATTAAAATCGATAACTGTGAGTCAAAAAAAAAACATTATTCTATTTTATTTGTACTGATAGATTTTCCTGTGATTGGTCGGTTAGATTGATGTTAGAAAAATCTTATCTATTTATATGGAAATTACAATCTCTTTTATTATAATTTTTAACCCACTTCATGAGATCTTTTTAGCTTAATATAAAGACAACTTAAATAATGTGTTGAGATGTCAAATTTTTACAAAAAAAAAGTATAATTTCAAAAATTTATTTCAACTTACCCGCACATGAAGTTTGAAGCTCTTCCTATGACTCAATGGTCTAAATTTGCAAGCATCTAACGAGCAATACAATTTCTTTGCTTCTGGATGTTCAGATTTGAAGTGAGCCCTCATATTATCCACATTTGCGAGTACCAAACTACATACACAACATTTCATTAGGTATAAAGGAACTTTATCTGCAGTAGCGTGGTTTGATAAGTAGTGGTAGATGAACCAAACCTGTGAATAAGAATTTACCTTCATACCATTTTCATATTCTACAGGCTAATATTGTAACACGTTTTCATGAATTATAATTTTATTAGGTTTTCATTTGTATAAATAACTTATTTACAAAATAGATTTCTTTTAAATTTTTCTTCTAATATAGTGTCATACTTTACACAATCGAGTGTAAGTTGGCTATTGTGGTAATTACTTTTCGAGTTAATGACGATGTTCTCCTAGCCGATTACGGCCTTGGTGGCCAGTCACAATGGAGACAGACCAACCAACTATGCAGGAGAAATTATAGTACACAAGTGTACACACTCTGGTCCCTCTCTCTCATAATACGATGGGATGGTTAACCGACGCGGCCAGGGGAACCATTAGTCGCAGGACCGACAGTTTTATGTGGTTGCCAAGGCACGGGAGTTCAGACTCCGAGCTGTTATTAGGTATTTGTATATGTAATCAGAAAAACTTAATAACACTTTTTTGGCCTGACCCGGTATTCGAACCTGAGACCTCTTGATCGGCAGTGCCATACGTCTACCGTAAGATCAACAAGGCAGTTTTCTAGTTAGTATATAGCATAAGACACCCACACTTAATGTGGCTTTATTGGTAAACTTTTTAAAGATAATATTTGACACTGTAAAATACGTTATTTTGTACAATAAGAGGAAGCATGTGTTTTGAAAGACAGACCTGAAACAAAATATCACAAACTCAAGCTTGTTGTTTGTTTTTCGACCCTCCTTCTTCGAGTTCGTACTAATAATCAAAATGTATTCAACTCTCACAGCCACACGAACATAACGTTATTTAAAACAAACAATAATATTCAAAACTGATCCAGAGATTACCCTAAAACCTCACAAACATTATATGTTTATCATATTAGTAAAGATATAGTAACTATTACCTTGTCGCTAAACACTTCACTGCATATTTCACAGTTATAGTAATTTTCTCTGTGCCTAGAAAGATGCACTCGAACTTGATGTGTTTCTCTATCCTTTTCGTGCCAAAACAAAGTTGGACAATATGCACACTTAAAACCCAAATGTGGACTAAAACAATTGTCATATTCTAACAAATCCCAGTGTTCTGACAAATGTTGTCTTGCTTCTAGCCTTTCTTCAAACTCCTTATCACAAAACTGACACAGCCAAAGATTTTTAAAATCACGTAACTCCCTGTTAACATGATTGTCGAGCTCATTCTGGCTATCGAATATTGCTGCACATAATCTACATGAATAAATTGACTTACATTTTACAGAATGCATTCTTGTCATGTGCGTGACAAATGTTTGCACGCTGTTGTACTCCGTACTGCATAGAGAGCAACTTATATCCATAGTTAAGTCACCCATTGCTTTCTCATAATCAATATCAGAAACTGCATGAACTACATTTGCTTTGACATCAGATAACTCTTGAAATATATAATCAAAGAAACATTTTTCTAACACAATTAACTCAGTTAGTGTTACATCATAGTCTTCCTCACCCTCATAACTCTTCACAAACTCTATAAGCTGAGACTCTTTCTCGTTTTTACCTTTTGTTTCATCTCCACTTACATTCTCCTGCTTAATATCTGGCATATAACCTTTGAGCAAATCTTTTGAATCAGTTGAGTTTGATCCTAAGCGGTTGCCAACTTTGAGCTCTAAATCTATATAACCATAGCGAGGATGACGTTTTAGTTGTTCTTCAATGAATTCACTTCTAACATCAGCTCCATGCACCACAAATGGTACATCTTTACTAGCCAAAATATATGTGAAGCACTTTAAGGTAAAATGGTGGTAACCCATGTAGTGATTGAAAAACAATCTTGAAGCATTATCAGTCTTTGAACATAGTACACAGGAGAAGATAGTCGATCCATCATCATCGAAACTCCATAAATTTTCATCATCCTTATTTGCTACACTTGATACATTATGTTTTTGAAATAAATGTGAGTGGTATAGCTCACCGTCAGAAACTCTAAAATGGCAGAGTCTGCAGTGTACAAGTTTATGAACTGTCTTAAGATGTAGACGTAAAATTGGCTCAGTGGGGAAATTTTCAATGCACTGTGAACATGGCCATGGTGTATGAAACTTCATATGATTGTGCCAACTTTCCCTGTCTGGCACAAAGTACCTTAAATTCATAAAAACACAGGTAAATACTTTTTAATACATAAACTAAAGCATACAATACAAAATAAGTACTACTTACCTACAGATACCACAAAAATCTTTCTTATGATTCAGACAATAGTGTAGCATTATTTTGGACCTATTTATAAACCATTCAGGACATAATAAGCAACTGTAAGGTCCTCCAGGGTTAAAATCCTTTAAATAAAGCCAAACATCCGCAGGCCTTTCTATTACTGGGGGTAGGTCAGGTTTCTGGATGTTTATAGTAATCGGTAATCGCTTTGGAGGGGCTTTTTTCTTCTTCGTTTTAACAACTTTTCTTTTGGACAATATTTCACTTTTTTCGATGAAGGCTTCAGGATGTAGTTTCTTGTTAGCCGCAACAACAGATAGCGGTTCATCGTCGGAGTCATCAGACGTCATATTTTACTTGTTAGTGCACTAAATTCATATAACGCAATATATAATACAGTTACCCTAAAAACTTTTTAAAGATAATATTTGACACTGTAAAATATGTTATTTTGTACTATAACAGGAAGCATGTGTTTTGAAGTTCTGGACAGAACTGAAACAAAATATCACAAATACAAGCTTGTTGTTTGTTTTTCGACCCTCCTTCTTCGAGTTCGTAGTAATAATCAAAATGTATTCAACTATCACAGCCACAAGAACATAACGTTATTTAAAACAAACATTGCATTAACATTAAGCCTAACTCTTTCTACCAAGAGCAAAAAAGGTTAAATTTTAAGCTTTTCGTCGTGCTAGAAATATCGCTGTAGCTAATTTTGTCGTTCATGGAACGCAAATTAATATTGATTAAACAATTTGACGTGTTAGGGATGTGTGGTGGCCATTTCATGACGATGAATTTAAATTTATAAAATTATGACATATGAAATATGAAAAACATTATTACAGTGTTAGTATTTCTTAATAAATTTAAATCAACAGTTGGTTACAATTTCGGAAATTAATTTTATTTTAAACTAAGTGAGACCATTATTTTTTACAAAATCACTAAAAAGACTTGAAAAACGATTGAAAATCATTTAAAATTACGTTCTTCATAATCTACAACATCGTTCGTTCTAAAAAGGATAATTTGCTTAGAATATCGATAATTTTCGTCAATTAAGATAGCACTAGCTCCTACATGATACATAGACAACTCGTTATTTTTTTAACACGTTCCTTTACAATTTAAGAAAATTCTTCATATAATCTTCACAAATGCTCAACAGAATTAAGGACAGATGTTATTATTTCAAATGAAAAAGCACTCTAAACTAAGTACGATTGTAAATAATAACGACTATATTCCGCACGTTTTGTACGATATCCGATATGAATCCGTAAAAAATCCAGTCCAAAATAAAGAACAATTTCTATTGTAGTTTCAACTCAATTTTAGACTGGATAACAATAACAATATTGGTCTAATGATAACTCATCCTGAAAGTTTCAAGTTTATGACCGATGGCTACTAAAACGACGAAGTAACTTTGAACAGGTATTTTATTTTTATCACCAATATTTTTCTTCATGCTGTTTTGGGACACGACTATTGTGTGTTAAGACTATTATTTAATTTTGTATAAATATATCTAGAATTATTTACTTTCTCTATCATCCGTAAGTAGAAGTAAAGTACTTAAATAAGTATTGCCAGAATTTAATGCGCGCAGATCGAAATGACTCACGATCAAATCAACGAGATGAGCGCTCTGCTGTGGTTTGAAATAGGAGGAGGATTTTTGAATCGAAAATAACATGCTAAAAAAAGGTGACCCTTGAATCGTTTGTATAATGATCAGAAATAGCTATGGTACTTAAACAATGAAAGAATTAATGCAGTCATACAGCCTTTCAAATTCACGGATAAAAAATCGGAGGTAATGCGAAACGCAATAACCGAATGAAGTCAGAGATTTCCGAACTATATTTACACGGCTTCGGGTCGTATGTAGCATTACACTTTACAAAACCGCTTTAATAGAGAAATCCCATTTATTAGTAACTATAAACATTACAAATAGAAAACAGTCCTGCATAAATTGAGGCGTAAAAGTAAAATAAAAATATATCCTATCGTGGCAGCCATTTTAATTATAGAATTCTAAGTTATCTATGGTAACCCAAAGAAAGGCGAAGCTAAACAAAAGGGTAGCATGTAGTTAGCATTTACTAAAATAATAGTAATATTTGCGTAAATATTGACTTGATAGACTTATATAAGTCATATAGATAAGTGATAAAACAACCTGTAATATTTGTGAATCATTAAAGTTCATAAAATGAAGCACAATGCATCGTGTAATGGTGGCCATTAGAACTAATAATTATGTGTATTGGCATACTTTCAGCTTTACGGGCTACCACATAAACATTTGATAATTAGTGACGAACTGACAAATATTAAGTTATAATATATCAACATGTAAACCAAGTGTAATTCGTGATATGTGAATAAGGAAAAGTGCCCATCGTAAACAGTTCATTTGGCACGAACCATGGCCCAGAATCAGGGGGAGGTTCAAGTGGGCACACCGAACCAACCCGTGAAGGACAAAGATATCTATGCCTGTTTGCCTGATATGAGGCTTAACGGACCACTTGGACCCGACGAACCGTGTCCAGGAGGAGAGGAATTGCGTTGGTTGCCTGCACAGGCTACTGACCGAGATCTGGTTATGTATTTGCGAGCTGCTCGCTCAATGGCAGCATTTGCTGGAATGTGCGACGGAGGGTCCCCTGACGATGGTTGTGTAGCCGCCAGTCGCGATGACACTACCATCAACGCTCTAGACGTACTCCATGATTCAGGTTATGATCCTGGGCGTGCTTTACAGGCTCTTGTAAAATGTCCAGTACCAAAAGGAATTGAAAAAAAGTGGACGGAAGAGGAGACCAAGCGGTTTGTCAAAGGAATACGACAATTTGGTAAGAATTTCTTTAAAATAAGAAAAGATTTACTGCCTCATAAAGATACTGCAGAGCTTGTTGAATTCTATTATCTTTGGAAAAAGACACCTGGTGCTAGTAGTAATAGACCACATAGGAGAAGAAGGCAAGCGTCACTAAGAAGAGTCCGAAACACTCGGAACTCCCGTGCTGGTACACCTAAAGAGCAAACACCAGAAGCAACACCTACTGTACCAGATACAAATGGATCTAGACCATCACCAAATCCTAAAGAGGGTGGTGAAATGAGTTCAGTAACAGAGGATGAGAATTCTGAGGAAGATAGTGATTCAAGAGATGCTGGTGATTTGGCTAAGGTAGATAATGGTAGAACTGAAAATCCAGAGGACTCTCCTAGCCGAATGAGAACTAGAAATAAGTCTAAAGAACAAAATACTCCAAACGGAAAGAAGGCTCAAGATGAAAGTGACAGTGATTTGAAAAATAAAACAAAACCTAGTAAACCAAATGTACAAACTACTGCTATTAATAATGTACCTGAGAAAATATTGGCTTCTCCAGGTTCTAAAGACACAAAGAAAAAGGTGACAAATGGTAAAGTGGATGTTTCTAAAGTTAAGAAACGACTTCCAGATGACTCAAAACCAGGAGGTATTATGGATGGTGATGTTCAAATGAAAAAGAAAAAAGCTGCAGAAGTGAATCCACCTGAGAGTCCATCAGAAAGTCTCACTAATGACAGTTTCCCAGCAATGGATGAAACAGAGGCTCCTGAACCGGAACCAGAGGTTTGCGACTTTAGTTTCAATAAAACTGATAAAGAGACAACAGAACAAAGTAAAGAATCTGAGTCTGAACAAGTTATGAAACCCGTTGAGCCTCAAACTAAAACTGAAATTATTGCTGAAACTGTTATCAAAACTGAGAAAGATTCAGTTCCTCAACCTTGCAAGGTTGCCGATAAGGAAGAGAGAACTGCTCTTGATCTAAAAACAGATTCAAATCTACAACCAAATAAGATACCTGAAAACATGGAACCTAGAAGTCTGCCTATACCAAACTCAATTTTCCCTAAAACTGAGCTCATTATACCAAAAGTAACCCCTATGACCGCTGAAAATATTGAGAAGATAAAGATTAAAGAAGAAATTGATACAGAAGAACAGACACAAAATCTACAAAAAGAAGAATTTCCTAAAGATCCATTGTCACATAGTTTTCCAGGTCATCCCGTTAATCAACTTAATAAGCCTCTCAACTTAGAAAATACCAATTTCTTGGTAAGAGACAGCCACATTTATAATCCAAAATTAAGTCACAATATAAAAATAGAAAACATGTCTAATAGCATATTTAGTCCTGTAAATATTGGAAAAGACAGTTCTATTATTAGGAGTGCAAAAGACTTTCAAGCTGGTATACCACCATTTGGATATTCACCAAACATAAATTTTGCTAATGAGGCATCGAAGCATAATACACATATGAATCCTCTAAAAACAATGATCAAGTTGGAACCTCGAGATGAAACCAATGAGATGAAGAATCAAAATACGCCTGAAATTTTCACTGCAACTATATCTACAGCCAATAAAGTTGATTCTCCTAATGCTCCCAGGCTAGACACATTGCAAAGAATAAGTCCATCACCTACTAATACTCGTGCATCATCACCACCTCCAATGGAACATCCAACTACCACAAATACTGAACCAATTTCTCCTGCACATTCACAAGAAAATAAAGAATCAGATGATGATAAACAACCTACAGATTTGAAAACTCAGTCCACTCCTAAATTAGACAGCCAAAGTACAAGACCACCAGCGTTTCAACATCCAGTGCGACCCGAAAATCTTGGAATTCGGTCTACTGAGGCTTCTGTTACTCCTGTATCAGGTACCACCATGCCTCCACCATCACTAAGTCAGCCCTCTTTAACTGGACTACTGCCTCAAGGACCTATAATATCTGTAGGAAATGGTACAAATGTTGGTCCATATGGCTTTATGCCAACACCTATGTATGGTCATCCAAGTCATCCAAGTCATCCTGGACACCCGGGCCATCCTGGACACCCTGGGCATCCGAGTCATCCTGGACATCCAGGTCATCCCAGTCACTCTGGCCATCCTGGTCATCCAAGCCATCCAAGTCATCCAGGACTAGAGAAACCTGGATCTATACCACCCCTTATGCAACCAGTACCAGCGCCTCATGGCCTACCAGGCAGTAATTTAATACCTTCAAATCAAAATGATCCATCAATGCCACAAGATTTGAAAATTAAACAGGAAGTGCCTGATAATATGCCTGCAAACTTATCTACACAATCACCTTCTGATCCTCTACAATCACTGAAAGAGGTGAAAGTTCCGGGATATCCTATTGGAAGTGCTATAGCACAACATTTAAACACCGAACGGGACAGAGAATCAATATCAAGTGTTGAGAATAGTAGTAGGCCTCCCAGTCAACCCACAAATGATAATTCAAATATGCCAAGTGCATTCCTTGGTCCAAGGATAGAGAGTATAAAGAAGGAACCTGACTTCTTACATCAACCTCATATACCTACAACTCAAACAAGTCAAAGTAGTTCAGAATCTTCAAACCCAATTCCTCCAGTAAAAAGTCCTCATACTCCTACACCAATAAAAAGTCAACCAAGTCATGGACATGGACTTTCATCGTCAACAACATCACCTTTCTCAAGGCATTTAGCGAGTCCATCACAATCAAGACAAATATCAGCTTCGCCAGTTCAACCAAATACCCCTGTGTCACATTCAGCGCTAAACTTAATGAATCCAACACCGCTGTCAATACCAGCAACTATACCAGGTCCAGTGATGCACTCTGGACAACAACCTGGACCACCACCTCATCCATTCGCCTCTCCTCTTCACCACCCTCATTTGCTTCATCCTTCTATCTTCCAGTTATCTGCAGCGGCAGCACATGCGATGCATCCATATTATCCACATCCCCATCCCGGATACTCAATGCCATACCCATATCCGCCATATGGACCACTCCCTCAACCTCATCCAATACCTCCAATGCACCCTGCCGTGAGTACGCCTGGGCGGCACGAGCCTGTGAAACCGTCAACGATTGAGTCTACAACCATGCTCAGCTCACACCATAGTCATAGTACTAGTTCCTCCGTAACTACTAGGTCTCTGAGAGAAATTTCTGAAAGCTCTGAAGATCCAAGAAATCCTAATGCCACCACTGAAAGACATCAACTTCACGAGACGACAATGACGCATCATCATTCAACAAGTCATCACAGTGCAGTTCATACAAGCACGGAAAAGCAGCCTAGCCATGTGGGTGGTGGTACTAACCACACATTATCAATATCTCATTCAACTTCAAGTAGTTCATCGCAATCGATTCAACACAAAATTAACACACAACAGAAAAGTAGTTCTCATTCAAATTCACCTCATCACTTATCAGCTAGCTTGTCCCAAACTACGAGTACGTCGTCCAGCGTGAATGTCAATAATCACAACCATACCCATCATCATTCGCATCATCTGGCTCATCATCCAGAGAGGCTTTCCCCAGCTGATTCTATGTTACTACGTCACCATCCAAAAATGCTAGCTGCCAATCCAAATCATCTTATGATACAGCCTCCATCTATGGGCCATCCTATGGGTATGGGAATGCCACCTGGGCCAGGACCAAGTTCCATTGAGAGCCTACGTCTACACGCCCAGGCAGCGGCAGGTTTACAAGCATCACATCCCAGACCTGGATCGCCGCATCAACTGTCTCATGGTCATCCACACTTACGTGGGCCGTCGCGGCCTATTCCAGAGGAGAACCCCGAGCTAAAACTTGAAACTCAATCACAACCAGAGGAAGAAGAAATACCCAGTCCTGCCCATATTCCACATGGACCCAGTCCCGAACCAAAAATTGAGGATACTGAATGCCATAGATCTCAATCAGCGATATTCTTAAGGCACTGGAATCGAGGTGATTACAACTCGTGTACGCGGACTGATCTTATATTTAAACCTGTACCAGAGTCTAAACTCGCTCGTAAACGCGAGGAGCGGTTACGAAAGCAAGCCGAAAGAGACCGAGAAGAAAGGGAAAAGATAGCTCAACAAGCGCATAGAAAGATAGCTACACCAGATAAACCTGAGACGAAGCCACCTTCGAGAGGGGCCATTGAAACAATATCTTCTCCATATGACAGGTTTCCTAGACCACCAGGATACCCTGATACCCCAGCACTTCGAACGCTGTCGGAGTATGCACGACCACATGCGGGGTTCAGTCCAGGCAACTTACCGCGACATTGCATGGATCCTATGCTTCAATACCAACTGAGTTCGATGTACGGTGCAGCTGGAGCTCGTGAAAGACTCGAACTAGAACATCTGGAACGAGAGAAACGGGACAGGGAAATTCGAGAGCTACGTGAACGCGAACTAAACGATAGGCTGAAAGAGGAACTGCTCAAAAACAATGTTGGTCCTCGAGGAATCGATCCACATTGGCTCGAAATGCATCGTCGATATGGAATGGCACCTCCACCACCGCAAGGTGCCCTCCCTGTTCAGTTCGGCCTGTATCCTCCTGGACACGGACCAGCCGCGCTATCACAGCTAGAACGTGAGCGCCTCGAGCGGCTGGGTATCCCGCCAGCAGGAGGGGGTGGTCCACAATCGGTGCCGGTAACAGGGGCGCCCTCACATCATCCACATCATCCGCACCCTAGCGTGGCAGCAGCTCAGTTGGAGGCGGCCGAGCGACTAGCACTTGCGGCTGACCCCATGGTGCGTTTACAGATGGCCGGTATTAACCCAGAATATCATGCGCATACACATGCGCACACACATGCACACTCACACACACACCTACACCTTCATCCTGGGCAACAAGCAGCGGCGCAAGCGCAACAAGAAGCGCTGGGGCTGGGACTGGGCCCTGGTGGGCCCTACAGGCCGCTACCTCACCCAGATTTGCTAGGGCGCCCATACGCAGAGCAGCTAGCACAGCATGCGGCCGCGCAGGAGCAGTTGCAGCGGCAACTGCTATTGGAACGTGAACGCGGGTTCCTTCATCCGGCGCACCACGAGGAGTTTATGCGCCAACAACGCGAACGTGAGCTTAAAGTGCGTGCGCTTGAGGAGGCCGCTCGTGCCTCGCGCCCCTAGTTTGTAAGTATGTAATGTAAGTGTCCTATTCTTCTATGTACGAACGTTCGTAATGTGTTCACGCACAATTCGGCTGACGCCACGTCCGGCCAACGTTATTTTGTGTGACTATCTGTAATTTATATTTATGATAGGTACCTTAAGTATATAAGTTTTTATAACATTTTTGATAGTTGCATGGTCGTGTACTACGCTTATTTTCCATGCTCAAATTTATTTCTTATCTACTAGTCATAACTAAAATTTTATTTGTGAATGAGATGAAGAGTCACACTGATTTTTATGTAGGTTTATTTTTAGGTTAAATTATTATTAATTTTTAAATAGCACAGAGGCATCGGTGGCTACTGGTATCTCAGAGTGTACAGACCAGTAGTAATTGTAAACAAAGCAACTTAAGTTAGTTTTATACTGAAGTTATTCTATTCTGAATAACGAGATCTGAAGAGATCTCGACAAGTCAGACACTTGGCAACAGCATTTTCGTCATACCAGTGGCGTCCGAACGAGTTATAATGCAAATTGATTATGGTGCTTGTTAGCATTCATGTGAACGGACTAGCTACATAATTACATTCAATGTAGATTGCTTTTTATGTTCATGACATAATAATATAAATTATACATATTTGTATAAGTATAAATGTTTTACGATATGAAGTAGGGACGGTGGATTTGCCTTTCTAAAGAACTTACCTTTTACCTGTTGCCCCCTAGTGACTATCTCGTGCATTAGGAACTCTAAAATCTTCTATTTCTATTACATTCTTTACATTTTATCATAGAAGTTGAATGTTGTGAAATGTTATAAAAGATATCATTGTGAACACAAGTGTATATTGAGTGATAAACTGGAATATTTTGTCTGGCGCGAGAGGCAATCGTTTGTGGAACTAATTACGCTCACATATCAATTATAAGATTGAGGTATCGCCGTGAGAAAATTGTTATTAATTGATATGTTGCCTTCAAACTTTGATATTGGCCCAATGCAATAATTTTGTAATGAAAGGCGATCACAACCTTGGATGTAAAAGATTGTGATGGAATAATTTTATTGAATGCAATTTTATTATTTTATGTTCTCTGTTGTACCTATAGCATTCATTCTCAGATATGACTGTTAATAATAAGGTTGGTGGATAAAACGCTCGCATTTGTGTAATGATCGAAAATAAGTAACGTTGTTCTCGCATACTGCTATCGGTAAAGCTATGTTTATTGCATTTATTTGTGTCAGTTGCTTAAGTGAGATAGCCCATTGTGCCTACCTTCACGTAAAATTAATAACATCCGATTTACTGCGCGAATGTATGAAATAACTGCAATTGATAGCTGTACTGGAACTCAGTCATTTTTTTATTATTGTAACACATATTTATAGAGTATTGCGCGCAATGTTTAATCTGTAACATGCGAGTCCACACTACTTAGTGTTCATGTCTGAAAATTAATGCGTAACTGATTCACAAGTGAGGCACTGGGCAATATATGGTAATTAGTTAGTAATTTACATCGGCAATAGCAACATTGTCTTACTTTTTTGAGTTACTTTCTCGGCCGCGTGTTCAAAGGTAAACTACATGCTGCCCTGCGGATGCCCGGCCCGTACCAGTGCCTGGGGTCAAACTCGCCCTCAAATCTTTAAATTGTTGACTGATACTCACAAATATACCCTTTATTACAGAAACACGAAGTTTCCGAGGTAAATGCAATTTTGAGCATAGATTAATATACTGTTGATATTGTTTAAAAGTAACTTTAATAGACTAACAAGAAATTAAGTACTTATACGAATTAAAATTATTTTAGTTTTGACTCTGTTCTGTGTAATAATATAACTTATAATGAGTGGTTAAATATTCTTGTAAATTATAAGCGTTAAATTAACACCCAATGTACACATTTGGTACCTTATTGCACTACAATAAAATTCCTTTGTAACAAATAGATTAGACGAAGTTTTTTTATTTAGACCTTACACAAGTCGCTTAGTGGGTGTTATGTTCGTAATGCCATAGTTACTTTCTGATAACTAAAAAAGAGAAAATTAGTATTATTTTTAGAGACAAATTATATCTTAATTAAGAGGTTTCGTGTCGGTTTAAAACGTCATTTATTTAGACTATAAGGTTAAATGGATGTCTTAGTGCTTTTGTGTAAATTTTTTTCAATAATATATGTGAAAAAACTCAGCTTTGTATTATTTACTGTACCTATAAAAATTTAATTTAAATAAAAAGTTATAATAATGCGTTCAATTTACTTAACCAATTTTATTTAAAAGCCTTATATTATCTATACTAATACTAATATTATTTGTTTGAACGTGCTGATCTCGGGAACCGCTGATCCGATTTAAAAAATTATTTCAGTGTTGGATAGTCCTTTTATCGAGGAAGGCTATAGGATAGGCTATATATCATCACGCTAATACTAATAGGAGCGGAGCACCAATGACGAATGTTTCAAATACGGGGGAAAATTTTCACACTACGGCCAATAGAAGACGCAAACGAGGTTGCATGGGTCAGCTAGTTATTTGTAAATTCACCACATAGCTATTACTAACGCTGGGATTTCTAAACGCTTAATTTTTTTTATATTGATTATACCTCATATGGGTTATTCATATAACTTATTTATTATATACATAACACGAGTTTAATGTTCGAATTTCAACCTTCTCTTCCACGTTATGTAAATAAAAGCTCAAAATTTTAATAAATTTGCATTACCAAAAAATAAAATAAGTAGGTATCATTTGACTGCACGGTTGGCCTAGTGGTTTAAGCGGTCACTACGCCGCTTGCTACTGCACCAAGTGCCGTGGGTTCAAATCCCACGTGGGACATCACTTTGTGTGATCCACAAAATGTTGTCCCGAGTCTGGGTGTTCTTTGTGTCCGTTACATGTATGTTTGTAAAGTCCCCCGCGACACAGGATGTACATATATACCTAATGCGGGAGTTGTCTTTTTTTTTAAAAAAAGATCATAATCACATACGAAACTCCAAATTGATTTGGTTCCATAGCCTCCGCAAGCACCAGGAACCACCCAGCTCATTCCTCCGGGTTAAAGATACTGAAGTTCAGATAGGCCAGCACATAAAGTACCTAGGCCAGTACATAAAGTACCTAAGCCAGTACATAAAGTACCTAGGCCAGTACATAAAGTACCTAGGCCAGTACATAAAGTACCTAGGCCAGTACATAAAGTATCTAGGCCAGTACATAAAGTGCCTAGGCCAGTACATAAAGTACCTAGGCCAGTACATAAAGTACCTAGGCCTAATCCTAGACAGGCGGTGGAGCTTCGAAGAGCATTTCGGGCGATAGCTCCCCTGAGTTCAAGGGATAGCAAGGGTGTTACATCGTCGGCAGCCAAATCTCGGGGGACCACGGGAAGAGGTTCGCTGCCTCTACATGGTCGTCGTACGATCTATGGTCTTCTATGAGGCGCCCGATTGGTCTAAAGATTTGACGGGATCCTCACGTTGTAAGATTCAACTCGAGTCAGCAGCGTTCCTGGAGCTCCTCCCGACTACCGAGGTAGGCCGCCACGGGTTTTAGTTCCATACCCTTCGTCTCACCACGAAGGGTATGGAACAAAAGCATTCCCCGTGTAAAAAAAAGGATACAACTCCAGTTGTTAAGATACCGTTGTGCATCAAAACTGAAGATAGAAATGTAGTCATAGGATAGACGACGCACAACTAACATCTGATACTATCAACACTCGCTTGTGTGAGTTATGTGAGTGAATAATAGCTTTTTATGGGTCATATGCTACTTCTTAGTTAAGTTGAAGATAATTTTTCTTCATAATTCATTATTATATATACCCTTCTGGAAATTTTAATTGAACCCCGATAGCTTTCTTGGTAACTTGAAGGCCTAATCTTACATTTATTTGGTTTTTAAAGTTTGCAAAAAATTGTTGTGGGCGAAGGTCCTTTATCGACTGCCTAGGTGGCGCGAGTGGTAGCGTAAGCGACTGCTGTGCTTGAGGTCTCGGGTTCGATTCCCGGGTCGGACCAAATGTTTGTATGATCTGCAAATATTTGTTTCGAAGTTTGGATGTTTTCTATGTATAATATGTATGTATTTACAAAAAAAAGTATCTAAGTATTTATATTAGTTGTCTAGTAGACCTACCTATAAAACAAGCTCTGCTTAGCTTGGGACTAGACGGCGTTGTGTGTTAAATTGTTCGAAATATTTATTTATTTATCTATACTAATAATCTAAAGCTGAAGAGTTTGTTTGTTTGTTTGAACGCTCTAATCTCAGGAACCACTGATTTGAAACATTCTTTCAGTGTTGAATAGTCCATTTATCAAGGAAGGCTATAGGCTACATATTATCATCACGCAAAGACCAATAGGAGCGGAGCCCCTATGAAGAATGTTTAAAAAACGGGGGAAATTATTACGCTACGGGAAATAGTGGACGTAAACGAGGTTGCGAGGGTCAGCTAGTTATCTATACTTCCGTCGGTAACTCAAACAAAACTTTCTCAGGGAAAGACTAATCAGTTTATAATATTATTATATTGTAATCTAAGATATCCAGTTTCCTGTGTCATCCGCAAGTCAGTATACGCATAGGGTTTTTATTGATTTCTGTACCTGGTTGTACCGTTCTATACAGACCTCACTTAAAAGATCAGTGACAGTAAAATTCCACAAAAAAGAAAGCTATTCGCACATACATCCTCTGAAACTCACTGTCAGTTCGTACACAGAGGATTAATATACTTATGATAGGTATACATATATTTCATGTCAATTTAAAAACTTATTTATTGTGAATAATTTTACTTGGATTTAATTCTTACTCGCGGTATTTTTGTCCGTGTTACTAGGCGATTGATTTGTCGATAGCGTGTGTTACTTCTTTGGTTAAGAGGATTTATAAAATATACAACCGGAATACGGTAATTTAATGGGACTTACAAGTAATACAGGATTGTTGGCGAGTATAACGCCTAAACTTGTAAGTTTTAGACAAAAGGTAGGTACCATGTTCTGTCATTATGCTACTTTTATATTGTTTATTTTTTAACCAAGCCTAGCCCATTATTGTTGACTGTTTAGGTTTCACACAAATAGGGTTATAGGCATGTGCATCTAGAACAGAGTTTGATAAGAAATCTGTAGAAACATTTTGTTGTTTACTGTAAAAAATCTGGCTGTGCTATCTCATAGAAGTCCAGTTCGGGTAATTTTATTAACATTAATAAAAATACCTATTATATATGTAGGAATAAGAATTATGCAGTGTAAAATAAGTACCTACCTAGGCTACCTATGTACGTAAGTTTATATAAAGCATATCCTACAGTTCATCTAATTTAGGTAGACGTACAGTAGAAAAAAGTCTGATAAAAGATGTTGGGGCAGTAAACATATATTTGCAATCAGTTACAGATTTAAATTTAAGTAACAATGATTGTTAATGCTCGTTTCCTTGAACTTATAATTGAAAGTGTCTTAAACAAGATATGGACTTATAATTTATATATCATAAATTAAAAAAAATAAACAAAATACTTTATTGCTTCATAAGTACCTATACATTAAAAGTTTACAATAAGTATGTAAGGTTTTTTATAGCACATTTTTAAATGATATTAATAGGTACTAATGTCATTTAACGTTCTTAAGTGTTTAATAAGAGGTTTTTTCAATGACGATAAAGAAATCATAATAAATACTCTTAATTACACACATTTTCAGAGTACCGTGGATTTACGATGCGAAGTGACGCCAGCACCATTTATGCTCCGGCCTTATGCAGCGCTGTACAACCCATTCGCACATAACTGCTCAGTGCTGTGTAATCATCCTGCTGATACTGAGGCTAAAGAATATGTTAAAAGAGCCAAAGATTGGGTAAGTATGTAGTCAATCGTTGATATGCTGATTTTTTACTTATCTTCCTGGTCGTAACTGAAATTAGAACAGTGAGGTCGCGATCGGTACTGCATGTCACTAAATCATATTAAATGTTGCAGCTACAAGAAGGTAAATCTCATTTATTTCAAGAGGACCTCTCCAGATTTCAAGATGGAGATAAGGAAAAAATTCGAACGCCACATGATATTGTTACTGAAGATATGTTTAGAAGGTAAGAGTAGATAATTTTACTGCAGTTGAAAGCCATGTCTCAAAGCTTGTAGACTATCTGCGCCCCAACAACCAAAACCGCGGGAACAACACGGTCTTACTTGTAGCCTTACAATAACAACCGCGAGACACAGCTAGTTTGAAATGTAAGAACCTACTTATATACTTTCATAGGCATTTACAAAAAAAGCTATTAATTTAAAATTACAAACAGACACTTCAATTTCATTTAATTCAATTACACTTCAATTAGATTAGTGTCCGACCGAAACTAGTTTTTCAGACGAAACCGAAACCGGATCTTCGGCCTAGCTTCTAGTTTCGACCAAAACCTTAACTCGATTAACTTTGAAACAAATACGAGCCTCTTCCCATCGATCTTGAATTTTAGGTACCTTATTAGGGTTACCTATTTTGTATTTTTTTTATCAAAAATTAATAAAATAAGGTTACATAGGTTTTGAGGTGGTCAATAATTTAAAATTATCTATGCAGAACCATAAAATTTTCCGTGTTGGTGGTAAAATAGTAACCATTGCACGTTCCACTTTATGTATGTGTTAAATTCACATAATAAATTTAAGATTTGTGTACATTTTTTTGGTAATTGGTATAATTTAATTCACTGTGGTATATCCACCATTTTTACTCCAACAATTTTTTAAATGTTTCCACACAAAAATGGTTTGGTCCATTTTGACACTAATTTGTAGCGGTCGATGACCTTGATAAGTTGTAAAAAAAGTAAATAGAAAAAATATTTGTAATGATGACTTCTTGACGCTAAGAAAGAGACAAGAAGTTAGAACTGTAGCATCACAGTGTGAAGTTGTTTTGATAGTTTTTCAAAATAAACTAAAAGTGATGATATGACTAACCTTTTGGAATAAAAGTTTAAACTTTTTCTTAAATACTGAAATGTATTTCATTTTTTAACATTTATTTGCATATACAATGATCGAAGTACGCAATAGTTATACCTTTTTTATATATACCTACCAAATAATTATGTCCAATTATATATTAAATCATATATATAAAACATAAACTCAACTCAATTCGCAGTTGCGCGCGAGCATTCGAGTCGATCATACACGTATAGCCGCATCGCAAAATAATATCGCGTCATTTTATTGTTCTACCCACATTAAAATTATGTTACTTTATTATTTTATGTTATTCATAAATGGATGACATACATCATAGTGTGAACCTTGATGACTTAAGTGCCAGCGACATGGAGCAGGAACCATTATTTGAGAGTGAGCAACAACCTAATTTGATTTTAAATGAAAGGGTGAGAAATAAAGAGAATGAACAACGATTTGTGGAGAAAAGGGGACGGCAAGATGATGAGGAAATAGTAGAAGAGGATGGATTGGTCAAAGTCATTAGAAAACACAAGCGAACCAATAGAAAAGATTTCATAAGTGGCAATTTAGTAAAAGATCGGGATGAAAGTGAACTATGTATATGTGTGACAGGAAAAGATATTTTACCAAAACAGTTTGGGATGGCGAAACTACTAAGAACATATAATATTAAAGACATAGTAAAAATGATATATAAAAGTGCTTTTAGGGTCCTTATCTTTTTTGATAAAAAAGAAAGTGCTTTGGAGCTATTGAATTGCGAACAATTTATTAACCTAGGATACAGATTACAGAGAACGGATGAGGCGAACTTGTGTTATGGAATACTTAGACAAATAGATCTGGAAGCTGAAGAGAAAGAAATAATTGAAAATATTACATGTGACTTTGATGTAATATCAGTAAGAAGGCTTAAAAGATTGGCTGGTAATGGCGAGTGGGTAAATTCAGAGACAATCAGAATTTGCTTTAAGGGTTCCTCTTTACCACCGTATGTGTATGGATACGGTTGCAGGTTTAAGGTGGAGCCTTACACCTTTCCAGTTTCCCAGTGTTCTGGTTGCTGGAAATTTGGACATTTATCCAGATCATGTCCAATCAAAAAGATTGTATGTCCTAAATGCAGTAATTATCATGCAAATTGTGACACAAATAAATACGTATGTGTCAACTGTAAAGGGCCACATATGGCAATGTATAAGAAGTGCCCTGTATTTTTAAAAGAAAAAGAAATTAGAAATATAATGACCAGACAGAATTGCACTTATCGAAAAGCACTGGAATTATATATAAACAATAGAAGTATACAAGAGAATAATAGCAAAACTCAAGATGTATTAGAGACACAACAATCTACCACACATACTTCACAGACCACTGAGAAAACTTACAGAGATGTGCTTGTGACCGAAGAAATTGTTCACAACAGTAGCGGTGGTGACACTATTTTGTTAAAGGATATACATTTACAGAAAAACATAAGTCAGCATATGAAGCAAAAAGAACATCCCTTAGAAATAAGAAAAATGTCAAATAGTCAAAATAGAGATAGAGAAAAATGTTGTTCCGAGTCAGAAAAGAGCTCAAATGTTAATCAAGGTCCTAACTTTAATTTAGATATTACCAGAGTTATACTAAAAATCAAAGATATAATTACTGATAATACGAATTGGCATACTAAACTACAACTATTGGGTAAACTTGTTAAGGAAATTTGTACACAGTTATTTATTACATTTTTGAGAGGAGATGACATATGTACTACATTTATATCTATGTTTAACAATGGCTAATGGTGTTACAAAAATGTTTGAGTTACGTATTTTACAGTGGAATGCACGAAGCTTACGACCTAAACGTGTTGAGTTTGAATTGCTGTTGGCACAGGAAAAAAATACATATTACTTTAATATCCGAAACCTGGTTAGAACCTGAATCTCAGTTAAACGTAAGTGGTTATAATATTTTTAGAAAGGATAGGTTAGATGGGTATGGTGGTGTCGCTGTTATTATTTGTAAATCTATTAAAGTACAACAACATATCTTGTCTATACGAAATTCTGGCATAGAAATTGTTGCAATTAAGCTATTAAACTGCAATGAAATTGGGAATATACTGTTGTTATATTGTCCTTCGTCTGTGCGTACAAGTCTTACTGATTGGGAACAAATATTTTCACTATTTTCAAGTAAATGTATAATCGCAGGTGACTTTAATGGCCATCATACAATTTGGTCTTCTAAGACCGATGTAAGAGGAAGCCAAATTTACGATGCGTCTTTGGATGCTGGATTCATGCCTCTTAATGATGGAAGTACTACAAGATTAAGTTTAGTAGATAATGTAGTCCAGAAGACTTCACCTGATGTGACCTTTGTTTCAACTGACTTGTCTATCTTGTTAAAATGGGAAGTTATGAATGAAAATCTGGGCAGTGATCATTTGTTTATTAAGATGTCCTATGAATTAGATAACCAATTTATTTCGGATGTCATTAATAAAAAGCGAAATTACAAATTAGCAAAATGGTCAGAGTATGGTAAATCGTTGGAACGGCATCTGTTTCGATTTTTAGATGTTGTCAGTGTGCAGTCGTTGTATGATAATTTTATTAACCAGGTAAATAAAGCGGCGGATGAAAACATACCATTTATTAGAAATTGTGATAAACCAAAAAAGGGATTTCGCCCTAAACCTTATTGGAATCCATATCTTTCGAAGTTAGTTGCACAGCGCAGGTTGGCCTTGCGAAATTTCAGGCGAAATCCTATACCAAGTAATTTAACAATACTTGAACAAAAGACAAAAGCTGCCAAGATTGCTATTTATCAGGCAAGATCTAAAGATTGGCAAAATTACTGTAGCAGCATCGATTCAAGAACGACAAACTCCGAAATGTGGAAGCGTATGGGATGGGTTAAGGGAGTCAGTTCGGCCAGGCAACAGGTTTCAAATGATCAAAAGACACATCTACTTTCTAATTTAGCTCCAGATTACGTACGCCCAAAGCCCCTTGATTTTAAATCTGAAAATAATTTACTCGAGGCTGACTTTACTTTGCAGGAAATGTGTCGTTGTTTTAAACGAAAGGATACAGCCCCCGGTAATGACGGTATAACATATTCACTTATATATCATTTATCTCCCTTAAGCAAACTATATTTATTAAGTCTATATAATTACATATTTAATACGGGCATTGTCCCTACACAGTGGCGTGATATATTAGTGGTACCAATTCCTAAAAATTCAACTGTTAATAATATTCAATTGCGACCTATTTCATTAATTTCATGTATTTGCAAAATTTTTCATTCTATGATAACAAAAAGGCTTGAATGGTATATTGAGAAAAATAAGATATTGTATCCTTTTACTTCTGGGTTTAGAAGAGGTCAGTCGTGTCAGGACTGTTTAGTTAAATTGGTTAGTCAAATCTATTTAGGATTCTCGAGTAAAATACCCACTGTTGCCTGCTTTTTAGACATCACTAATGCCTATAATAATGTAGTAGTGGATATTTTGATGAAAACTTTGGATGATATCGGGATTGGAAAAAAATTATGTCTGTACTTGTACAACTTTTTAAGTGAACGACACCTTATAATGAAAGATGAAATGGATCAAACTAATTATTTCATAAGATACACAAATTGTGGTTTAGCACAGGGGGATCCAGTTTCTCCTATACTTTTCAATATAGTCACAATTAAATGTTGTCGAGAAATTAAGAATGTAACAATGTGCCAATATGCAGATGATTTCGTGTTATACTCTTCGTCGAGGAATTTAAGGGAAAGCCAAAATGAATTTCAAGCGGCTTTACATACATTTTCTGACACTTTAGGTGAACTAGGGCTAGAATTGTCGACTACTAAATCTAAAGTGTGTATTTTTAGTAGAGGTTTTAAAAAACTGCAAATAGAACTAAAATTAGATAATGATAATTTAGAAGTAGTAGATAACTACAAATATTTAGGAGTGTGGTTAGATAGATCTCTGAGATGGAGTAAGCACATCACCATAACGGTAGAAAAAGTGCAAAGGAGTCTTAATTTACTTAGGGTATTGGCTGATGCTTCCTGGGGTTTACATCCTAAACATCTGAGACATATATACATTTCATTGATCAGAAGTCGAATAGATTATAGTTGCTATCTGTATGATACTAGTGCAAAGTGCCATTTAGATAAATTAAATAAAATCCAAAATCAGGCTTTAAGAATTGTAGGTGGATTTATTAAAACTTCTCCTATTCACGTCATGGAGAGTGAGCTTGGTGTGGTTCCACTGGACTTACGAAGAAAATATTTAGCTTATAAGTTCTGTTTAAAATCAAAATCAATAGAAAATAATATTGTCATACAAATGTTAGAAGACCTTTACACTCTTCGACAAAATAGTTTTTGGAGAAATAAAAAAATTCCTTTATTAGTATCAGTATTTAATGAAATTAGTGACTTGCAAATTTCTTCATCTTATACTTTATTGATGTATACATTGGAAACGTGGATAACTAATATTAATCTAGACGAAATATTAGAAGTAGATTTAGAATTGGTTAAGCATTGTAAAAAGTCATATGAGACTAATTCACTAAAGTATGAAGTTATTAAAGAGTTATGTACAAAGTATAGTGATTGGAATTTTATATATACAGATGGATCGAAGAGTGTAGAAGGACTTGGGGCAGCGTACTATGTATCTAATAAGAGTAGTAATAATAACGATAATTGTTTTAAAATATGTCAATCTACATCCATTATGACTTTGGAACTCATTGCAATCTTAGAGGCATTAACTTATGTGGTCAATAACAGTAGTATAGAACGTGTTGTAGTTTGTACCGACAGCAAGAGCTCTTTACAGCATATGGCTCGATGCGCCTCTGGTTTCAGAGGTGCATCGATAGCTTATGCTATCCTGTCTAAAATTATTGAACTAAGCTTAAAAGGGGTTGAACTGCGATTGCAATGGGTTCCGTCGCATATTGGATTACAGGGCAATGAAAAGGCTGATACATTAGCAAAATATGCCGCTGTGAACGGAAAAGATTATAATTTAAAACTAGATTACTATGAATATTTACCGATGTTTAAAAATAAATGCTATAGTGACTGGCAGGAGTACTTTGATAAGCGGTCATTAGAAAAAGGGATATGGTATAAAACCATACAGTGTCAGCCTCTTCATGTGCCCTGGTGCATGAACAGTAGGTTAAGCAGACAACTAATTGTTGTTGCCCATAGACTCAGATCTGGACACATCCCATGCAACAAATTTTGTTATATGATGAAGAAAACCGTTTCGCCTGATTGTGGGGAATGTGGAGTTGTTGAAGACTTACACCATTTGTTGATGGAGTGTGTCAGATATGAGTCTAGTAGAAAGAGTTTAGTGGCCGACTTGAATTTGAATGGGGCCGACGTAGGAATGTTTCACAGAATCCTATCGGAACCAAATAGCGATGATGCGAAGGCTCTGTTCAGATTCATGTCGATTGTTTTTAGACGATAAGTATGTAGTAACTGGTTCAGGATACGATGGAACTGGCATACGCTGTGCGTAAAAGTTCCAAAACAAAAAAGAATAAAAAAAAAAAAAAAAAAAACTCAATTCGATTAACGATGAACGGACGGGCGGTGAACTAAGCCGGTAACGTGGGCGTGTAAACACGAATGAGCCGAAAATTCATAATCACTCGAGTTTCGGTGCGGCCGATAGTTTCGGCAGTTTTTTGGCCGAAACTGAAGCTAAGGCCGTAGCTTCGGTTTCTGCCTTAACTAGTTTTTTTCGCCGAAACTGAAATCGAATTTACGGCGGTCACTACTAGTAGGTATTGATTAATATCAGATCAAATCGTTAAGGATGTGTTTCTGCTTCAGGGAGTTCTTCTCTGCCATAAGTATAATAAGTAAGATGCTCTTAATTTACTAATAACATGTTTGTTTTGATACAGATACACCGAAACAGATTCCAGACCACTCACACCTGCCCCGACTCTCGCCAGTGGCAAATCTAGGGGTTCCCGCAGATGTCTCACACCAGACCAACCTCATCATAGAACTGCTATTGTTCTGGACTTGAGGCGAAGTCATAGTCAGGTAACTACTAATAATACTCGTATTATAATAATAGTTTATATACTGTTATGAATACAAGAAAGAGGAGTCCCTTTAACGCTTTAAAAGGAAAATGCGAATGCTAGTTATGAACAGGTTTGAAACTAGTTGGTGAACGCAAAATTCGGCCTTGGGAACCGAATCTCTATAATAAAACAAAAGGTCATGTATTAATCATTGTGTTATTTTCAGGAAACTCTTTATTACCATGGCCATACGACTTCAGACATCACAGGGGGTCCCAACACAAGCCCGACCAACGATCGTTCTACTCTGCCCTCATTGAATCTCTCCGACGGCGCTCACAACCGCCTTGTCAAAGGCCACTGCGAACAGCTACCTCCACTGGCATCACCTCTTGTGCTCGCGACAAGGACCCTTCCTGTAAGGGAGCCGCTGAGTGTTAGGACTGCGAGAAGGGTTAGTTGTTGAAACTTTAACGACCATTAGGATATTAAATGTACAAAACGAGTTTTAAAACGTTCAAGATGAAAAGTGTTTGTTTACTCGGCCGGCGCGCGTCACAAACGAATCCAACCGATATTGAAAATATTTTGCTGAAAGAGCTGTATTTAAAAAAGAGATTTGAACTATTCAGCTTATATAAATGCTTGTTAGCAGTATGTTCATGTTGGTAGTTTTCTATGTGACCTTCACCAGTAACCACTCGAACGCAATTAAGTTACTGCTGCATTTTAGAGATAACTAAACATTGTTTTAAACAGACAGGGTCGTTAATAAGGCTGTATGCATTTTATGGAGTCTTTGCTGGAAGCCAGACCAGTAATCTGTATATCTGACCAGTATTTTTACCGTGAGAGCCACGCTTCGGCATGTATGGGCCGGCTCGACCGGAGTGATACCACGGCCTCACAGAAAACCGGTGTGAAATAGCGCCTGCGCTGTGTTTCACCGAGAGAGTGAGGGTACCGGAGGCCCACACCCCAACCCTTCCCCCATCTTTCTTCCAATTCCTCCTAAGGCCGGCAACGCACTTGTGACGCCTATGGTGTTGCGGGTGTCCATGGGCGGCGGTAATCGCTTATCATCAGGCTATACGTCTGCTCGTTCGCCTACTATTTCATAAAAAAAATCCTAGTCATAGCTCACATCAGTTTAAATCGAATAACAACAGAAAATATGTTAAGTGTCGTACAGGTTCTTATCAACTAGGTATACTTACTAGACCGTTACTACAATCATAATTGCCGTTGATAAAAACTGATCGATATGTACACCTGACGGGAGTTTAGTGTGTCTCGGGAAATTCCATAAGTAACTTGTTGGAAAACTTCTCGATTTTTCCAAAGTATGTTGCCCTTTTTGGTATCCAAAACCAAGTTATTACCTGCAAAAAAAGAGAAACTGAAAGATAAGAAGCAAAATAATAATACCATATTGCTAACTGGGGACCATTTAGCAGCAAAAAAACCTCGCAGTTTGAAAAGGGGCACACAAAAGCTTCCTCTTATTGTCACTCCAAAGATGTGCGATTGTAACGTACGGCATTTAACGAGGATAGTGATTAGCTACGCACCGAGAAGTAGGAAAAGAGGCGCCTCTAACATAGTATGGTCTGTGACTGCATGGCCCACAGCCGGCCAGAGGAAGCGTATAAAATTACCAAATGTTAAATTGTCGAGAAAATTGGTCAAAAAAGAGAAAACACAGAATTACGACAATGACGAGTTCTTTCGGCAATTGGAGGTAATGTTGTCATTATCTCGTTTTAAGAACTTACTTCATTTACTATTCTGTAGGTACGTGAGACTAATAATAATAAAAATAAATCTCTTTATGGTCCACAAACTTATATAATTATATGATAAACTTAAAACTATTATGAAGTAGGCACACTGTATGTGGCGGCCTTATCGCTCCATGGCAATATCTTACAGGCAACCATGGATGGAGACTTTTGATTGGTGTCTGCTCGAATCGAAATGGCTGATTAAAACAGTAATAGTGTCTATATCTTACATTGGTATAAGACATTTTAAACATTTTAGAAAATGTTGTACTTAATTGAAACTTCTTGTTACAATTATAAACTGAATAATATATACTAGGCCTGCACTGGCACGATAGTTGTTTATGTCTAGGTACAGCATTTTCCTATCTACACTAATATTATAAAGAGGAAAACTTTGTTTGTATGTTTGTTTGTTTGTAATGAATAGGCTCAAAAACTACTGGACCGATTTTAAAAATTCTTTCACCATTCGAAAGCTACATTACCCACGAGTAACATAGGCTATATTTTATTTTGGAAAAAATAGGGTTCCGTAAGATATTTGGGTTTTTCGGACACAAAGTGTAAAAAATCAACCAGATAAGTTACTTATTTTGCGTACGCTGCCTAAACGGTAAATGATAGAACCATAAAATTTTCCAATTAATCGTAGATCTTATAAATATCTACAAAAAAGTCCGCGACACACTATACCTATCTATGTCGAGTGAGGCACAACAACCATTTTTTTATTTAAAAACTTGAATTTTGTTTGGACTACATTTAAACGCGTTTATTTTACTCATGCTATCAATCCTTATCAAAATAAATTATTTCATCACTAACTACAGTTTATGTAGATAATATTTGGTCTTTGAATGATAAAAATTGGACGTTTGGTTTTGAAGTTATGGCAAAATTAAAATATTACGATTTCTGCTGCACGGCCCGTTGCGAAGTGTTACTTATGAGGGGAGGAGGGGAGTTTAGATCTATGAGTTAGGTACCCGCGCGGCTCAGACGTGAGGTCGGCTCACGCATCACGCTACTACTAATAGGAGCGGAGCACCAATGAAGACTGTTTCAAAAACGGGGAAATTTTTACGCTACAGGCAATATAAGACGCAAACGAGGTTGCGTGGGTCAGCTAGTGTATAATATATCTGTATTTACAAAAAAAAAAGTATATAAATATTTATATCAGTTGTCTCGTACTCATAACACAAGGTCTGCTTAGCTTGGGACTAGATGGCGTTGTGTGTTAGATGTTCGGCATGTTTATTTATTTTATTTTGCTCATACTTTCTTTTAGGCAGAGTAGAGTCATTATCTAGAGGCAGGCTCTACATTATATATACTTATATATGTATATAAAAGAATACTCAAGTAACCCTTTGAAACATGTTTCTTGCTCGCTGCTTAAAAGCTCGACTGTTCCTTGTGCTTTTCACATTGCCCTTCTTCAGACAAAAGCTATTGAGTAGGTAAGTGTTCACTACATTCCAAGACTTCCTCACACATTGGTTCTTTAAGTTCCTTTCGTGAGTCTTCTATCATCCATCCTCTCTATGTGGCCAAATCACAGCTACATGCAATTTTTCAATCTATCAGTCCGCAACAGTCCCTTATTACTACACTAGCTGAACCCCGCGGTGCTACCCGCGGTACGACAATAACCGCGGTCAACGCCGCGAGGCGAAGCTAGTATTTTTTATTTTAAATGTATAATTAAATTTATACATGACAAATTTAAGATAGAGTTAACAACGATGTCTGTGCCAGTATGAACTGTGTGACAGACACCGACGCCTTCCTCCAACAACTAAAACTATCTAATTTTAGATGGTTTGCAATTTGTACTAAGAAAGCTAGACTGACTAATAGAATACTTACTTATAAATATACCTACTAAGTATAATTCTAAAGGTATAAGGGTGGATAAGAGTTAGGAGAGAAATCTCGTTGATAGTGAAGTTAAGGGTTGATTTCTAGCGATGTCGAAAAACCCATTTCTTTGTTATATATAACCCATGTTAATATTGACTAGCTGACGCTCGCAACCTCGTTTACGTCTACTATTGCCCCCCGTAGCGTAATAATTTTCTCCCATTTTTAAATATTCGTCATTGGGGCTCCGCTCCTATTGGTCTTAGCGTGATGATATATAGCCTGTAGCCTTCCTCGATAAATGGACTATCCAACACTGAAAGAATTTTTCAAATCAGACCAGCGGTTTCGGAGATTAGCGCTCTCAAACAAACTCTTCAACTTTTTTTTTATTCTTCTTTTCTTTTCGACTGCCTCGGTGGCGCAGTGGTAGTGAATGCGACTGCTGTGCTTGAGGTCTTGGGTTCAAATCCTGGGTCGGACCAAGTGTTTGTGTGATCTACAAATATTTGTTTGGGAGTTTGGGTGTTTTCTATGTATAATATGTATGTATTTACAAAAAAAAGTATATATGTATTCATATCAGTTGTCTAGTACCCATAACACAAGCTCTGCTTAGCTTGGGACTAGATGGCGTTGTGTGTTAGATGTCCGAAATATTTATTTATTTATTTATTATATTACTATAGATTGGACCATATATGTTCAATAGCTTAGTTTGATGGATTTTTAATCCGCTGCAGAATCAACTGAAAGCGTTGAACATCAGCAAGACCGTGAAGAAGCAGAATAAACTCGAGGTTCCACCATCACAACGATCTAAAGCTGAAAAAGAAGCTGATACAAACGACGCTAATCTAAATGTTGATGAAGAAGGTACTGTAACTTCCACATTCATGTCAGGTATTTCCAGGTAACAGACAAGATAACTCTTACACTAGTAAAATATCCTGTGTCACAGGGAACTTTACAAACATACATAAAACGGAAACAAATTACATTCAGACTCAGAACAAAAATTTTTGGATCACACAAAGTGTTGTCTCATGTAGGATTTGAACCCACAATATTTCGCGAAGTATGAACCGTCGTGGTGAACGCTTTAACCACTGGGTCATATCTGTAGTCGAAGCTTAGATAGGTACACTATTAATAGCGATGAACAATCTACAAAAGTTAATGTTCAAAAAAAATACATACAGTGGAACATAGTACTCGTACCTT
This sequence comes from Spilarctia lutea, assembly GCA_916048165.1. Classification (NCBI taxonomy): domain Eukaryota; kingdom Metazoa; phylum Arthropoda; class Insecta; order Lepidoptera; family Erebidae; genus Spilarctia; species Spilarctia lutea. The sequence continues at coordinate 4,741,117 of OU696480.1, forward strand.
CTTCTTTTTAAGTCGGTTAAAAAATCATAAGACTTATTAAATGCTCGTATAAATATATTTCGTAGTTAATTTACATAATAAATGAATATTTGATTAATTAAAATTTCCTTAACATTTTTATGTATATCTGCGTCGAAATGTTTTATTTCAGACATTTAACACAGCGCCATCTAGTCTCAAGCTAAGCAGAGCTTATGTCATAGGTACTAGACAACTTACATAAATACATATATACTTTTTCTTGTAAATACATACATATTACACATAGAAAACACCCAAACTCCGAATCAAATATTTGCAGATCATACAAATACTTGATCTGACTCGGGAATCGAACCCGAGACATTAAGCACAGCAGTCGCATACACTACCACTGCGCCACCGAGGCAGTCAAATGAATGATGTTTCTAAAACACTTCAACGACATCCTAGGTGGTGGCGAAGGTCGGCGCCGTGGTAAGAGAAGGCGCAAGGGTCGTGCGGGCGGCAGTGATAGACTTACTTCAGCTGGATTGGCTGCACAATCACAACAGGACCCCGAAACTCAGGTTTTTCCTCAAATTCTTCATTATAATACAAAATAAGATTGAAAACGCTCATTGAACGAAAAGGCAGCTTACAACGAGTCTTCGCGTTTCAATGACATTTATGTAGCTGTTACGTTATAGCCCCAATGCTGTGTGCTTGGCCATTCTATGTTTGGCACAGTTAATTTTATTGCCTTAATGTTTTCTGTCTTTGAGCGTAACATAAGTGTATTATACGAATCAAGAGGCGGCTCGCCTGGCCACCAGGGGTGTCTCTTTGGTGCTTGGGCGCATTGAGGCACTGGGCTTACGGGTGGCCCTATTGTTCCAGGGGCACCGGTCGTGATCCGCCCCGGCGCCTCCATAGAGGCCAACTCGATCCTAGTACAAGTTCGAGTCCAAATGAAGTTTCTGGGCCTGATTCTCGACGGTAGGTGGCTCTTCGACAAGCACTTTCGACAGCTTGCTCCGAAGCTGGTCGACGCAGCCTCTGCCCTTTTTTTTTCACACCCCAAAAATAACCTGTTTTTTTATCTTTCTCATTTCTCTAGATTGCAGGCATTGGTGGGGATTCCCAAAACCCTAGTTCAAGAGGTTCGGTGATTTTAGCAAAAGAAGATGACGATATTATACTGCCTGTAGTAAAACTCAATGTGCCCAAGAAAACTGACTCATTTCTGGATGATGACATACTCAAGTACCTGCATAGAGAAGTAGATGAGGAGGCTATTGAAACTGAGTTTGACGTCAAGGTGAGATGCAAACCTAAGTTCTCTTGCTGCAGAAGTGGCACTTGATTCGCATTACTTTTGTAATTTTATAGAGAGACTAGCTGACCGGACAAACGTTGCTTTGCCATAAAAGGGAATATATGTTGTCGAGGTGGGTCAATAAAAATCGCGATGGAAAAATAGGGGTTGATCGTAGAGGGTTGAAAATTTAGGGTTGTATGTATTTACTAATGCTGTATCATAAAAAAATAAAAATTAAAAATTTTGTCTAAAAAATACAAAAAAAAAATTAGGGGTGGACTACCCCTAACATTTAGGGGGATGAAAAATAGATGTTGGCCGATTCTCATAGATACAAACACAAAAAATTTCATTAAAATCGGTCAAGCCGTTTCGGAGTAGTTCGATTACGCACCCCGTGACACGAGAATTTTATATATTAGATATAGAGTTATCGTGTAAATGATAAACTATATAAATTACTTTATTGCCGAACTTAACTCAATATTTCACGCACAGTTAATAAGAAAGACACTTAAAAATTCTAATTTACCTATGGACTGAAACACAATTTTTTCCCTAACTATTAGATAAGGTTATCTGATTAAATAAAGTCTGAATAGTTTTGCAAAGGATAAAATCAGGTTTTGGGAATCTTACAATTATAAAATTTACGTTATCCGTCCATTACACGAATAAAGACATTCCCAGTGTTCGAGGCCATTTATAATAATAATATGCCTGATGTTTGATGCTTCTGATGCAGTAAAATTGCTCTACGCTTGAGCGTCATAGAAATTCTATATACTCTACATTGGTAGTAGCAATGTTTTTTTTACTTCATTGGCTCATCATAAGAAGGCTAAAATAACAATTATTTGCAGCGCCGGTACGTTCTTGAAGAAGCGATGCGCACTCGTCCGACACGTTCCTATGGCCAAGAGATGCAGGCGTTACTCCGGGAACTCAAAGTCCCCGCAGTTAGTCTTGGAGATTGGCTGCACATCCCTAGGGTCTTCTCTAGAAAGAATGCACAGTTTTCATTGCCAATAGACACGAATGCTCTTGAGAGTAAGTTTAAGAGGTTCAAGATCTAAAAGTTATATTTTTTTAATGCCGTTCGTGAATATTCTTTTTTATTTTTGAAAGTAATTTTAAACCAAGATTACTTATAATGTCCACAATAGGTAGGTTTTTGTAAAAATAATTAGAAAATATTTTTATTATAAATGATTTTTCTATTGTTATAGCATTAACTCCGATGAACTACGCTGCAAGATTCGTGACACTAAAGAAATCGAAACAGCTGCTGTACCTAACAGTTCTAAGAAAGTTTCGAGCGCGAAGTTACAGAATGCCTATTAAGGTGACGTTTCAAGTAAAATTCCTTCCGAATTTAAATACATTATCCACCGCTTGGCTCCCTACTTAAAAATCAAAGTTAAGCTGTTTGGGAAAAAAGGCTTGATGTAAAAAAAAAACTATGTACCTTTTACCAGCGATAAATAAATGTGAAACCGTACCTTCCGTCAACAAACGATCCAAATAAGTTAAATGCCTATTAAAAAAAAAATTGAATGGCTTAATAGAACCGCGGTACTTTGGTTGTTATTGATCTTATTCAGTTAATATTTTCCTTCCTCATCTAATCATAGAAGAAACAACAATTGACGCCTGTTGGTGAAATATTTATAAATATTTCAATTTATAATGCTCCATTCAAACCAGTAGTATATTTCTCTAAATTTTAATAGTCGGCTAAGACACGTTAATGTCGTTCGGTACCTTAAAAGAGTCTTCTCGCCAATTTACAGGATATTGAAGAAGGTCTTATACTCATGATGGGTGGCATCTTGACAAAGGTGCAGAGTAATCAATTCAAACTCATAATGAATTGGGAAAGCTATGAGGAAGAAGACAATATTCCTGATGAAATTAAGCTCACTTTAATTGACAGTGGGATTAGAAAGCCAAGACAAGAAGCAGGAGACACGGAAGAGGTAATAATATAAATAAATATTCCGGACATCTAACACACAACGCCATCTAGTCCCAAGCTAAGCAGAGCTTGTGTTATGGGTACTAGACAACTGATATAAATAAGTACATACAGGGTGTAAAAAGACGACTACCGAAAACGAAAGGGGCTGATCCAGCACCCCAAAACTTATTAAAAAAAACAAACAGTTGTCTTCAAAAAAAATTGTAGCTTGAAAAAACAATGTGTCAAGATTTTTATTAATTTCAGAAGCCAGCAATGTACAACTTAACGCGCCCGCGCGCTCTGTCGCGGTCATTGCACGCACCTGGCCAGCTGTTTTGATATTAAAATACATTACTGTTTTATTGATTTTCTTTGTTTTTTGGTTTTCTAAATGAGATAATTAGGTAATTTGGGTCCTGTTATGTTTTACTTTGTGTATGTAAGCAGAAAAAAACATAAAACGACTTAGATAAATTAACTTTTTTTTTTTGAGTTTTTTTTTCGCTAAACCTATTCAGTATCATAGTCTGATTGCAACCCCCAAGTTTTCGGTAGTAGTCTTTTTACACCCTGTATATACTGTTTTTTTTTGTAAATATATACATATTATACATAGAAAACACCCAAACTCCGAAACAAATATTTGTAGATCATACAAACATTTGGTTACCCAGGATTTGAACCCGAGACCTCAAGCACAGCAGTCGCATACACTACCACTGCACCACAGAGGCAGTCAAAAAAAATATATAAAGTTGTAAATAGAAATAATTTGTTGGAAGTAAATACCTACAAGACCAAAAGTATCTAACGCACAAAGCATAGAATAAAATTATAACCCTTTAGTTTAATTATTTCTCCTTCTCTTTTGTATTAAATATATTTAAATTAAATATTATAATGTTTCTATTTTTGTGATAGTGAATATTCGTGAATTTACCTAATCATTGTTTTTTTTTTTCGAAGTCCGATGAAAACACGATAAAGTATCGAACTTGGTGCGGCCTCTGCGCAATTTGTGAGCGAATGTATGGACGGTTTCCTTCCCGGGAAAAAGATCCACCAGATGGGGTAATCAAATATACACTTATTTGTATTATTTTAAGTATTTTAAATCATAAATGAAAGTAACTTCTATTATAATGTCATCAATTAAGCTAGGAATTTCTCACCCGCTCAACAAAGCAAAGGTAATTATCCGAAAGGATAAATGTCCTATATTTATAATGATCTGGAATTTGTTTACTTACAACTTTATGCACTTAGGCATTTTTTGCTAACCAACCTTTAGGTGGTGTACAAATCTAGAAATGTAGGTAATTTTATTACCTATGAAAAAAAAACCTTTAGAGAGAAAAATTATTTATAGTCGTTCCAATACTTTATTTAACTTTTGACAGATCACGCACATAAAGTTTTGTAATAATTTTTGATACAATGTACTACAGATAATACTGTACTTTATGGGCGGGCTCCGCCTACTTAGGGATACGTCATTCGTAATTAATGACCACAGACTATAAAAACGGTTTTGAAATACATCGATTATCGATTATATTAATAAAACATACAATAAAATTATTGTGATTATATTTTATATCAAATCACGTAAAAAGCTTTATTATTTTGCATTTTATAGTAAGTCTAAACAATTATTCTAAAATAATTGTTTAGACTTACTATAGTTGGTTCAAATAAAAACTACCTGCGGTACCTACTTGTAATGAACAGGTACAAAATGTTGAAATTCGTAGTAATTTACGGATTAAAAATAAAACAACCAAAAGAGGTACTGTAATACTAATTTTAATTATAAAGAATCGTCTTCTTCGTATGACCAGGAATCATCATCACTTGAGTTCTCAGTAATATTGATTATCATTTCTTGGATAGATAAATTGTCGAATGCAACATCCCGATCCCAATCCGACATTATCACCTTCTTTGTTTTTTCTACAACATTCGCCCAGTTTTCTGGAGTTACTTTTTCACACGCATTTTTCAGTAAATTCAGCATTTTTCTTGCGGTGAAAGGAGGAGTTGTATTGTTCCTCGCAGCATATCCTTTAACTTGTGCCCAGATCATTTCAATTGCATTATATTGGCAGTGATATGGGGGAATTCTGAGGACGGTATGCCCATGCTCTGCTGCCATTTCATCTATGACGTATCGTTTTGGCAGCTTCTTTGTTTTTAATATCTTTACTAACTCTACTTTTAGTAGGGACTCATTCACCTCTTCGCCATTGTCACGGAGCCAGTTTATAATTTCATGTTTTTTGTTGGCCTGTGTTGGTATTTTATTAATTTGACGAGAGTGATAAGGTGCATTATCAATAAATATTATTGATGGCTCTTCGAGTGATGTAAGCATTTCTCTGAACCACTTTTCATACACGTTCGAATTCATCTCCTCATGATAATCTCCTGTTTTCTGGGATTTAAAAGCTAATAGAGCGCCTGGCACAAATCCTTTTACTGTTCCTGCATGACAAATAATCAGTCGTTCGCCTTTTCCCATTGGTACTGTACAAGTGGAGCCAACGGTGTTGTCAGTCCAAGTTTTTGACAGCGTATGATTCGCATTGAGCCAAGTTTCATCTGTGAAAACAACATTCGACCAATCTTCTATTTTTTTTGCTTGTCTTAAAAAATCGCATCTATACAAAGCAATATCATTGCGTTCCATTAAAATTTTTCGTTTGTCACATTTTTGGAATAACATTCCAATGTCTTTCAATACCTTTGTCAGAGAAGATTTTTGACCACGGAACAAACCACTATTTCGAAGAGATTGTGTTAGTTTTTTTAATGTTGGAATCTCTTTTCTTTGGTAATAGTCGTATATATGACGACGAATAGCATCAGCGTCAAAATTGTCAACGGCTGTAACTTTACTAGGCGGACGTTTTTTCTTAGGTGTAGATAGCTTATTCTGTTCCATGCCACTGCTGCCGTAGCCTTCTTTTGTTATTTTTGCCACTGTTGGAGCACTAATACCTAATGCTGCTGCAACACGGTCTCTAACTTGAGTCACTGGTATAAGAGGCCCACCATTACGGCTTTCCTTTTCAAAGTATTCACGAAGTCGCAAGACAAACTCTCTTGTTTGTCCTTTGAGTACTTTCTTTTTTGGCATTTTGACAGTAACGAAGGCAGGAACGATACGCTCAACTCAACCAAACGTGAGAATTCACAAATAAATCAATACGGAGGAATATAAATACTCAACTATATTGAAGGTTACTCATTGAAATACTGTAGATTATTTTAAAATAGACATAGAGAGATTTAATAAAGATCATCAATAGTTTAACAAATACAATATTAACCACTGAATTACAACACAATACAATAATACATTTTGAAAATTCAGTTCCTTTTATATATTTTTTCATGACATAGAACCGTCATATTTGAACAACATTCTTTTAATCCATTTCTTCTTTATTTTGACAAAGGAGGTCGCACATTGAAACACATAGAAATATGAAGTACGAAATTATCTATAAAATAATGAGTTTGTTAAATCGATTAAAACTTCTTAATGCATAAAATCGATCGATGAAAGAAATCGAATAGGTAACGGGTCAGGGTATCACTATTTGATTAAGTATTAGAGCTGTCAAAAGTTAAATAAACTATTGGAACGACTATAATTGGTTTTAGGAAATGGGCCCAAGTATTAATAAACCTGAAAAAAAGTAGGAAATTATCCACAAATGCTATCATCCGTTAATCGAACATGAATTTATCTTAGTGTTTTTACTATTTTTATTTTTTTATTTTTATATATATCCCTGCTAAAATTACTCTACTCTGCTTGATGGAAAGCTTATAAAGAATCCAAGTGTGGTGGTCACCATACTCACTGCGAATGCAGACAATGCAACAATGCAGCATGGTGACTCACACCATGGCAGCCTAGTGATGCTTCTGCATCATTGGGCCTCCGGTCTCGCACTCACCAACGAAACACGACAGAGTACGAACGCTGTCATTTTACGTCAATTTTCTGTGTGAGACTAGTACTGCCCCAGTCGAGCCGGCCCAACAGTATTGGAATCAGTGTAGTACGGAGTACATTGTAATAGCGCTTGCGCTGTGTTTCACTGAGTGAGTGAGGATACCCTCCCTCAATTCCCTCTTCCCATCCCCCAAAGGTCGGCAACGCACTTGTGACGCCTTTAGTGTTGCGGGTGTCCATGGGCGGCGGTAATCGCTTACCATCAAGTGATACGTCTGCTCGTTTGCCCGCTATTCAATAAAATAAAATAAAAATAAATTAATAACTTTTAATTTGTCTCTTTCAGATTGAGCTAAGTGACTTCTCTATGATAGAAAGTAAATTAGCTTCACTGAATGTCAACAATGGACTGAAAGAAATTCTGTCCAACATAAGGGAACGTTGACTAAGTAGGTATTAATGTACGATTTTTGAGTGAATTTAGTTTTGTTAGTACTTTGTTATCTTAGTCTTTATAATGAAATAAAATTGGCTTGAATATATTACTTTTTTATTCTTACCACTTTAGCCTATTGCCATCCACTGCTGAACAAAGGGATTTCTCTAAATAGCGCCAACCATCTCGGTCTAGAGCAGTTCGTCTCCATCCGCTGACGTTTTTCTCAAGTCGTCGATCTATCGTGATACACTTATTTTGCCTAATCGCAGTCTCCATATGTTAATATATTGGCTCCAGTATCCATTAATCCATCTTGAGATATAACCGGCCTACTTCAGCGGGTGTGTTGTCTGTCCTGTCTTACGAAATCTATCACGCTGAACGACTTTTAAACTAGTGTAGTGTAGTAACATATGGCATTACGGGTAGTGTAGAAAGTACCAGACCAAATAACCTAAGGAAAATTGTAACTAAAAACAAATACCTTCTGCCGAAAACTAATAACTTGTACGGTGAAAGATTAGAAGATTACTTAATTCCTACTCTTCTAAATAAAATACCAGAGGAGATACAATCTATGTATAAAACAAAGAAAAACATTTTTTTTTTTTTTTTATTGAATTGGAGGCAAACGAGCAGACGCATCACCTGATGGTAAGCGATTACCGCCGCCCATGGACACCTGCAACACCAAAAGCGTCACAAGTGCGTTGCCGACCTTTGGGGGATGGGGAGAGGGAATGGGGGAGGGGTTGGGGTATGGGCCTCCGGTATCCTCACTCACTCGGTGAAACACAGCGCAAGCGCTATTTCACACCGGTTTTCTGTGAGGCCGTGGTATCACTCCGGTCGAGCCGGCCCATTTATGCCGAAGCGCGGCTCTCCCACGGTGGAAATAAAATAAAATAAAATAAAAAACCTATACTCTATTGTTCTACACGTTACTCTCTGTATGGATGAAATGTATGTAACTAACATTCCACTTTTGCCACTTTGAGTACGGAACCATGGATTTTTTAAAAAAAATCTTACATAGTCTCGCGAACAAAAAATATTTGTTTCTCGGCAAAAAACATATTAATGTAAAACATGTCTAGTATTGTAAAATGGGGTAAAAACTGTAGTCATCAAAAGAAAAATACTTTATTTTGTTGTCATAAATATTAGTAAATAATAATTAATTATCAACCCTCAATTCACTCAATCTCATACACAACATAATAAAGAGCGGCCATCTATTTTTACGAAGCCTCACTTTTGTCTTTACGAGGTTTACGTCTGACATTTTGCAAAATCGAATGGCACGAGCCAATCGATATGTTTAGGTCCTCAGCAACTTCTCTAACGGTGATTCGACGATTGGCCAATACCATTTTCTCCACTTCATTAATTTTTTCGTCTGTTGTTGAAGTGCTCGGGCGTCCGGCACGCTCTTCGTCGTTCACATCTTCTCGGCCTTCTAAAAACATTTTGTACCACCGATAAACGTTGCTTCGGTCCAAGGTAGCTTCTCCGTATGCCACAGTCAACATTCGGAATGCATCCGCGCACTTAATTTCGTTTTTCACACAAAATTTGATGCAGGTTCTTTGATCCATTTTTTTGAATAAGTAAAAATCGAAGACGATCCAAAACACGTGCAAGCAAAGCAGCTGTCAACAATTAAGTGAACATTCAAAATGGCCGAGCTTGTCGGCATAAGTGAGAGACATGAGTACCAACATAACTCCACAAAAAAAATCAAAATTCTACTTTTGAATTTTCGTGTTGCGACCAAAAACAGCATCGCATGAACATTGCTAATGAGATGTTAAACTCTGTGACGACCCAAATTTGCTCCAGAGGGTCATAACTGGTGACGTATCGTGGGTTTATGGTTATGACGTGGAAACCAAAGCTCAATCATCTCAATGCTTGTGCGCGACTTTTTGGCCAAAAACACCACACTAATGATGCCGCAGCCACCGTATTCCCCAGATCTGGCCCCCTGTGACTTTTTCTTGTTTCCTAAACTGAAGAGGCCCATGAAAGGACGACGTTACGCTACGCTTGACGAGATAAAGACGGCATCGAAGGAGGAGCTGAACAAGATAAAAAAAATGATTTTTTGAAGTGCTTCGAAGATTGGAAAAACCGTTGGCACAAGTGTATAACCACTGGTGTGTGGCGTCCTTCCAGTGTCTAATTGACACATCTGTGTCATCACTTGTAGGTGGTCTCGCGAAATTTAATTTCATGTGATTAAAATGACGATATCTCTAAAGTTTTGTATAGTAGCTTTATATGATACTTATGTCTCTGGAATCGTTATGAAACAAGCTAATTTATAAATTATGAATTAGGCCAGTCTTGCCTAGTCATGTATTATTAATTCTTATTTGAAATCAGGATTTGAGATTATTATTCTGTTTTTTGTACAAAAGTTGTTAAAATAAAAAAAAATACATCGATATTTCAAAAAGTTTTTATTTTACCTACTAAAATATATCTTATTTCCATTTATTAATTGAAAAAACATCTCGTCATACATTTTTTTTACACCACATGTATTACAAAACAGCCTCTTTGACGCGATCCGAACTCTTAGTGAAAATAAATAGGTTATGTTCATACTTGAATTCCAAAAATACTGCAAATGAAATGGCTTGGACTATTATTTCATACTTAAGTATGGTCTATATACTTATCGTATACAGAGTTTCAGCTGCTACAAGGGTTTAGTTGATAAAAAAATGGACAATAAACTAAGCACTTGAAAATAGGCTTAAAAAAGGTACTCTCAAACTTTGAGTCACCGGGTAAATTCAATTGCATTTATTTTAAATACAAATTATTATTATAAAATTAGACGAATTCCATAAATCGATAAATACAAAAAAAGGCACGTAGCCGTACAAAAATATTTTATAAATCAACGAAGAATGTCACCAATTTCTAGGAAAAAATACGATAGGCACAAGAGTAAACGTATAACATAGTATGGATACGACCAATACTGTTACACCTGAATAAATGGAATTAGAAATTTCGTAATGAAATAAATCTTACTGTAATAAAAAAAAGAAGATTTTTTACCGTGAGAGAGCCACGCTTCGGCATGAATGGGCCGGCTCGACCGGAGTGATACCATGGCCTCACAGAATACCGGTGTAAAATAGCGCTTGCACTGTGTTTCACTCAGTGAGTGAGGATACCGGAGGCCCATATCCCAACCCCTTCCTCCCTCCCCATCCCTCAAAGCCCGGCAACGCACTCGTGACGCCTCTAGTGTTGCGAGTGTCCATGAGTCGTACCAAATATTTGTATGATCGCTTCGCTTCAGGCGGAATCGGAGGGTATGGAAACGTTCTCCAATCAAAGTCTAAATTCAAAGAGAGCTGCTCCGTCATCATCAGGGGGACTTCGACGGGCTCAAGTTCACCGGCAGGAGCTGTATCAGCGTAGTCTCCTTCAGCATCCTCATCAACAATATCTTGGTACGAGGGTGTTTCCATCATGCTCCAAAACACTCTTGGTATCAAAGATATGTTTTTAACATCCTCCTCATCGTTGCTCTCATCCGATTTGGGCTCGCTGCCTGTAACAAATGATAAATTGCTTTCGAATGTAGTAGGAACCAGAAATTTGGCTATGGTCCTAGGACCCAAATAAAATCAGCGGGTACTTACCATAATTGAGGATAAACTGTATATCACCATCGTCGAGAGAACGACAAGGTGGAGGTGGAAACTGCAGTGGATATGCCACAAACCTGGAGACGAAGGCAGTGTTGTAGTATCTTACCCATATCTTTACCGATAAATAGAAAAATCCGTAAGCGTTTTACATTGCTGGTGAAGATACTGAATATGATGATGCCGGTGATGGTGGTGGTACACCCGTTGTTATGAGTGATGGTGACGAAGGTGGTGAAGGCGGTGCTTCTGACGTCAATGCTGGTGCGGGATTTAATCTAGATAGACATTTTGAAATAAAAGTTACAGAATCTTTACAAAGGACACACTCCTGCAGACCTACTTACGGTTGCCATATGCGTTTCCACTAAGGACGCAGAGCGGTCTAGAGACCCCGACCGATGGGCATCTCGTGGAGATCGCATATTACTAGTCTAAAATACAAAACGAATTTAAATAGTAAAAAAATAAATAAGTCAATTGAAAAGTAGAAAGCGGTAAACAAAAAGACTAACTCGTCAATAGTGAAAGGTTCTGGTCTTTCAGACCCTTGGGGCATTTCCGCGGCCTTCACGACCTCTGCCACGCCTGCTGGCAGGACCACCACGAGTGGTAACTACTACCACACACCTGAAACCCTTCCGCGTCGCATATCGCGCATGCCAGGTTGTCTGATCTTACTTAAAAAGCACAAAAATAAAATGCAGATAAAATACGCAAATTTTAGAAAATAGTAATAAATACGCAAATAAATACAAAAATAAAAAAAATGAAAAAAAAAAACTACCACCAAAACAGAAAAGTGACTAGTCTCATCCATACTAATTCGATCACTGCCCCAAAACGTCAAAAAAAATGGCGGTTTACTGTCTGTATTTTTTCATAAATATGTTACACAAAAACTTTGCACTATTTTTATGTATTTAAATGGCGATGAATGTTTGTTGAAATAATTATTTCTCCAAACAATCTTTATCAAATATATAATCTATATATCAAAAAGCGTTTATTACTACCTACCTACCCACTCATGTTACAATGCAGTTGAAGATACCAATTAGAGTCATTATCACACGCAAAATATAAAAAAAATTACAACACAAACGAGAGCTTGGGCACGCAATGACAATTTTTTTAAACGTTAATTATTTGGCGCCAATGTGTTTTAAACACTTGGAATGTGACTAAATTCCTTTCTTCGTTCTTCCTCTTCCATAATTTGTGCAACTTAGAGTAGGAAAAACATAGTACACGTCATATAATTATCGAAATAAGCTTCGATGGAATGCGATCTCTAGGAGCGGGGTACACAGATGCGTGCATTTTGACGTCGCGCTCTAGGAGCGCGATCCACAGCCAAGGGGATAATATCTATATTGAAAGGGACAAAATAGATATTCATGAATAAATAAATTATTTTTGAAAAAAATCCAAATTAGCGATACTTTTTAAACACACCTCTACATGCGTGTACAGAACCCTAAAAACTGCGCCAAATTGAGAACCTTCTTCTTTTGCGAAGTTGGTTGAATATAGAATGCACTAATGATTTGCGGATTGTTATGATGTGGGTGGGTAATAGAGACTCGAGAATCGACAAGTGCGCTTACATGGACTTATTACGATCCATTCAATCATCATTTCATCCTGGAGTAGTAGCATTAGCATTAAATCAATTCAGTTTTAAGCCTTTATTTTTGTTTGATAAAAAATATTAAAAAACAACAGAGGCGGTGTATTTTATATCCATCCAAGCCATTGTAATTATTGACAGCGAATGTTAAATTGAAAATACATAATGAGATTTTTATACTAATTTGATGGTCTCTAGATAAAGTTGAAAGCCTATTAAGTGTGTAAAGGTATAATGTATCTATAAGTTTAACTGGGTGTACGGTTTCTGAACCTAAATAAGATGACATTTAAAAACTTTAGTGTCGATACCTTCTGATGAAAGCAGATATCGATATGTCGATTTACAAGCACTATTTACACAATTATAATCACAAAACCTACTTATTTTAAATTTAGGAAAGAAATCTGATTAATTATCCCATTTATTTGATGATAGCTATTCTTCGTACTCAAGCAACGATTGGTAAGACTGAAGACGCTCTTCTACATCGAATTAGGCATAACATAAAAATAATCCATACTTTTTTTACTAGCGTTTATGAAAGAAAAACACAGACACTACATACTTTTTTTACTAGCGTTTATGAAAGAAAAACACAGACACTACATACTGAATGGACGACCAAGTTGCAAGAGAGTGAGAGAGATCACAAGACTTGGAACGTCAAATTTAAAAACACTACTTCGCGTAATGGAATTGTGTGTATAACAACACTCTTAATAGTTTATAAAAACGCACTTTAATTTTTTTCGGACATCTGACACACCACGCCATCTAGTCCAGATGGACAATTGATATTAATACATATATACTTAATTGTTTGTGAATACATACATAGTTATTGTACATGTAAAATATAAACATTTGGTCCGACCTCAAGTCCTCAGAGGACTCGTTGCATAATAGTTTTGAAATCAATATTAAAGGGCTCTAATTTAATTTTATCGTTTTTATGTTTTTGCCAAATTTTTATTGATTATAATAAATTTTAACTCATTAGCACCATAGAACATTGAACGCACGCATTGGAGCATTAGCAGTCTAAGAGAAGAACATAGATAGAAGTGAATAGTGTTACTAGAGTAAATATTTTTTCAGTTTTTTGTATATTATTGTTGTCTGAGGAGTTTGGTGAAATAATTCTTACATTTTGTTTCATTTAATTAAAAATAACATGTGCTCTACTAGTAATTTCTTTCTATTTCCTTTGCCTACACTTCACCTCAAAGTGACGTGCTATTGGTAAAATTATTTCCAAAGTCGACATCGATAAAATTTAAATCACGGACATACGTCACTTCAAACGTTAAACGGTTTTTATTTCATTGGAAACTATTTTCGTACACCGCTCTAGTGTAACGAATTTATTTAGCTAATAAAAAAAACAAACAAAAGTGACCGTCAACACGCCCGCGTGTTTAATTTCGTGTGCGACGTGAAATTATTAATATAATTTTAGTTTAACCGCGTAAATATATAAATAAACATGAATATGAGTTTAGATAGATCTGGACTGAGTGCTGACGGTAAGAACGAATTTATAATTAAAACTTTGCGTTGGTGTGCGCCGTTTACAGGAATATTTACTAATTATAGTCCTTTTCTAGAGTATTATGCGACGGCACTACAAATTTTTGACTATTGTGGCGCGGAGAGTACAGGCTACTTGCGTGTCGATACTTTGATGGACAAATTCGCACCTTTTGTGAAAACTAACAAGTAAGATATTGCTTTTTTATCACTGCAATGCATGAATAAATACTGTTCAGTGTTTACTCTATACCAGAAGTTCTATTCGATACTTATAACAAGGTTGTGTGTATTTAAACTTGCATGCATTCTACATGCATTTGAAAGCTCTCCATTGAATATTGAAATACAATCGGTCTAAATATAGGTATCTTCTTTTAGTTACAAAAGGTTATATGTTTACTACAACATCCGTATGTAGGATTTGTTTGTAACTTTTAGATTACGGTTAAGAATGGTCTTGGTGGTATTTGGATATAGTATTCTGCAGAATTTCTATGATATTACCAAATTTATCTATTTTAAAAACTATAATTTATGAATTTATATAGCTATCCTTAATATAAAATGCCTTAGTAAACCTCTTACGAACAAATGTCTAATTTATTCATAAGGGGTTATAGTTTATATGCCTTTAATTTATTTATCTATTAGTTTGATTTAGTTTAAAATCCTATGCCTTGACATTTAACTACGTTTATTACTCACTATTCCTTTAACACATCTTGCTGCTGCTTGATCTCTAAATAGGTCAACGAACAATTAGCATCTGTGAAGATAAAATTCCTCCATACCATACACTGTCATACACATTAAACACAAATAGTTGAAGGTCATTGCCCTCTCCGGAATTAATTATTTCCTTAAAGCTCTAGTTGTGTGTCTATCTAAGGGAACTGTGCTACGTTTTGAGTTGATGTTTTTGGTAGTAATTGTGTATTATACTAATTAAAATAAGTACTAACTATTAATTAACTACTGAAATAACTATTTAGTATATGTCTCTCAACAATTGAATAGACCTTGTCAAATTTATTTTAAACTGATACCTAACTGCAACTGACTCTACTGCCCTCTTAGCACAATGGTTGCGTATGTGGCTAGTGTGCTTGAGGTCTCGGGTTTGATTCCCAGGTCAGATCAAATGTATGATCTGCAAATATTTGTTTCAGAGTTTTCTATGTATACCCTAAAAACAATGTATTTACAAAAGTGTATTTATATCAGTTGTCTAGTACCCATAGTACAAGCTCTGCTTAGCTTGGGACTAGATGGTGTTGTGTGTAAGATGTCTGAAAAATCACTATCACTACATAGTATAAAACAAAGTCGCCTTTTCTGTCCCTATATCCCTATGTGCGCTTAAATCTTTAAAACTACGCAACGGATTTTGATGCAGTTTTTTCCAATAGATAGAGTGATTCAAGAGGAAGGTTTATATGTATAATACATGCATCATATACTAAGGCAACGTTGCTAATTTTAGAGGTTTCTATTTTATGCCCGTGCAAAGTCGGAGCGGGCCGCTATGTTTTTATATACAACGTTCATAGTTTTTCTGTAGTGTATTTAATTTAGTATCAGCATTGCACCCGTGCGAAGCCGGGGTGGGTCGCTAGTATTGTTATATAATTATCTAAACTGACCTCAAAGTATACTTTGAAAACTAGTACCACAAATGAGTCCAAATAAACAGCCTGATAATGGCACTTTTTCTATACTTACATATCATGGATGAACCATGTACACTTACGTATCTGTGTGAGTAATTTAAAATGTGTTTTCTGGTTACAGGGATGAATACAGCTACTTAAAATCTTTACTGGACCCATCCGAGGACAATCCTGAAATATCCGTGACCATGTTGGCCAAAACCTTACACAAGTACAGTGAAGACCAGAAGTCTAAAGTAGACCTGGATGAAAGGTGAGGTGCCAATAAAAATCAATTCTAAATTTCGTCCTTTTTAAGGATATTTATGTAATAATATTATAAATATATTATGGAATTTAACATTATCACCTGTTGCACAACCCCGCCACAGTTGGACCAGTACATTTTGGTCTGAATATTATGTGGGGGAACGGGTATCATGTCCCTCCAACACAAAGGGAGGATCCTCCGACCAGGCGAGGTAATCATGCCTGGCGGGCTACTGCCCAACAGTTGATGTTGGGATGTTGTATATATGATAATCGGCGCGGGAACTTTATTTGCGCGATTCAGGATTGGTAGTTACTCCGTGTAGTGTAGTTTGTAAGTACAGTGCGTTACTTCGTAGTTCAGTGTATCTTCGGTAGATGGCGCTGTATGTGGAGGTCGCCACAATTAGTTAATTACAATGTATGTAATTAATGATTTTATTTTTTCATAAACAGTACTCTTTATTGCTCACCATAACTTAGAAACATAGTATAGAATACAAAAAAACAGTGGTACAATCGGTGGCCATATCACAGTCTGTGATCTCTTCCAGGCAGCCATAAACAACACTATTAAATGACTAGCTAACCCACGCAACCTTGTTTCCGTCTCCTATTGCCTGTAGAGTGAAAATTTTACCGCGTTTTTGAAACATTTTTCATTGGTGCTCCACTTCTATTATTGTTAGCGTGAAGATGTATAGCCTATAGGCTTCCTCGATAAATGGACTATCCAACTCTTAAATAATTTTTCAAATCGGACCAGCGGTTCCTGAGATTAGCGCATTCAAACAAACAAACTTTATGACTTGAACTTGATAGGCAATAAACCCATTTAGCTGAATTGGCATACTACAAACATAAACGTTTTAGATAAACTAAGAAATAAATAGTAATGACGTCATCTCTGTGCTAAGAATCACGTGATCAAAGAGAATTGACGCACAATACTAGCTTCTTGGCTAATAAGCGGGTATATGATTTATATATTAAGTCAAGTTTGACTGTAACATTTTGTCTTTATTTTAATATTCAGTGCGATATTATCACTTTGATATATTATGTTTGTAGTTTCAAGTAGGCTTTATTTACTTTGCCACTTATGAAAGTCTTTACTTTGCCATTCATTAAATATGATTCATTCAATTGTTGCAGTTTTAATTTGCTGAAAAGTGGACAGGCTCCACAAGATTCGGACTCTGGCATTTCAACTGATGGTAAGAAAGATAAATTTTTATATTGTGAACTGACACTCTTACTAGACAAAATAATTAAGTTAAAAAATAAATCTAGTACTTTGGTTGATGGAGATGAATCCTCTAAGGTTAATGTTTATCTTGTAGAACACCATGGTATTTATAGTATATTAGTGTAACTAGGACTAGCAGTAGCTTTAGCCCGCGGCTCTTCCCGATATCAGTTACCGCAGTAAATAGTAATCCTTCCTCAAGAATGAAAATATCTCCATGCCAAATTTCATTAAAATCAGTGCAACGGTTTGGCCGTGAAAGCGTGACAGACAGACAGTTACTTTCGAATTCATAATATTAGTATGGATAATACACAAACCAATCTGACCATTTAAAATGAAATCATAAGATTGTTGTCATGTTTGGTGAACTAGTTTATTTACCAGTAAAACTGTACAATATAGAATTTGTGTAAATGATTAATTGCACAAATTTATGTTTATAGCATACAGACATAATATAAATTAATTTTAGGCTTCCAGCTGCTGGAAGAGTTACAATGTGAGCTACGAGAGAAATCGCACCTGGCGCATCAACTGCGCTCTCAACTAGACTTCACCGACCGTCAGCATGAAGAAGCCCTTGCAGCGTTGACTGCTGATCGTGATGCTCTACGAACACACCTTAACATGTAAGACAGTTGTCGTTATTAAAAAAACATCAACTGCACAGGTTGCCAACCACTAGTTTAAAAAAGTCAGTTTGCAACTTCCTACTGTCCAGTTCTGGGTTTGATTCCACATGGGACAAAATTTTTGTGTTCTGTCTCATGTGTATTCTTGGTAGCAGTTAAGTGTATGTCTGTAAAGTCCCGCTTGATACTAGATACATTCCTAGTGCAGCACTTCCCTTACTTGAAAAGAAATATAAAAGAATATATAGGTCCTATGTCCAGTAAAGACTTGCATTACCAATATTCTGAGTCTTTCTGCTAAGCCAAATGCTTGTATTAGGAATGCAATCACGGATAGTCAGGGTGGCCTTTGAATCTGTAACAATAAAACAAAATAAAATAATCCCACCATTGACTTAAATTCATTTATTGGATTTGTTCACATGTTTTAATATGTTAATGTATTCACAGACTTCGCGAAGAGAACTCGAATCTAAATCATATACGTCACGACTATGAAGAAGTCTGCGAGCGTCTGTGCAGCAATGACCGAGCTTTGGACGAATCTAGGAGAGAAATCGAAATCTTCAGACGGAAGACCAAAATTATGACGGAGCAAGTGACGTCACTAGAGAACGAGGTAGGTCTTTCAGATCAGAAAAACTAATTGATCAATCTTTTAGTCGAGTGCAAACAATTTTTAATGTATGATCTGGGACCAATTATCGAATATTATTGTCTCGAGATGTACATATCGACTTAACCAGAATGTTACTATAAGCTTTACAGAGATTGGGGACAAAATGCTAGCAATGCACTTGTACCCATGGGCAGCGGTACTTACTTATCATTAGATGAAAAGTACCAGAGATAGGTTGAGGATTGATTTTAGTTTTAACTACCTGATCAATATATAATAATATATGCAACACAAAAATATTGAAAATATTAACAATTCACTTGAGACCAAAAGAAATATTACAATCTTGCTTGTGAATAAATAAATAAATATTTCGGACATCTTTTACACACAACGCCATCTAGTCCCAAGCTAAGCAGAGCTTGTGTTATGGGTAGGTACTAGACAACTGATATAATTACATACATACTTTTTTTTTGTAAATACATACATATTATACATAGGAAACGCCCAAACTCGGAAACAAATATTTGTAGATCCTACAAACATTTGGTCCGACCCGGAAATCGAACCAGAGACCTCAAGAACAGCAGTCGCATACGCTACCACTGCGCCACAGAGGCAGTCAATAGGTGATTGTAATAATTTAGTATTTTACATAATTAAGACTGTTAGTTTTTCAGAAGAAATGTTAAGGATTTGAATGGCTTTTCCTTTGTAAATACAAAAGTTTATTACTTACTAATTAGTATAATTAAAAAAATTCACATAAATTTAAAATTAAAATTTTATTTAATTTTTATTAGTAAAAGTATACGAAATCTGAATTATGTCCAACATTTAGTTCATATAATATAGTAATTATTAAGTTCATTTAAAAATTGGACCTTTAAATGTTGTGTAAATACTAGTCTTTCATAAAAGAGTAGTATTAAAGCAAAATGTAAAGTTCCAGACACTAACTGTATAGTACTATGCAAAATCACTACTATATTTATAAAAGTGATTAACTTATTACAGAAACTAACCCTACAAGAATTACTCAGTAAGTCCAAAGCGGAATGCCACCGCATCAACGAGATGTACGCCGCGCGACAGTCGGCCCTACTGGAGCAGAACGAAGCCCTGAGGACTGAGCACGCGGACCTGTCTACACGACTACAGGACCAGGAGGAGTTCGTGCAGCAGATGATTAAGGAAAAGGTACTCGCATAACAACTAATTAAAAATTCAATATTCTTGGTTGATGTCAACAGCAGTTGAACACAGGCTCAACATATGCTTCTCTTTAGGGAAGATGTTTCTTACTTCACTTCTCAGACTTGTTGGTATAAAGTTTGTTTCCAGTTTGCCTTATCCTTGCACTGCTTTTATCCTTGCACTGCTTTTATCCTTGCGTTATTTGTTTTTGCCTCTTAAGACACTAACGGGATGAATAGGGAACTTGAAATTCCCTATTCTTAACCATCATCGCATGTGTTTTTGTGAATTAGTTTTCGGTATAGATAGATTTAGACATTTAGAGATAGACATTAATTAACATAGAAACATTGGAATTACAAAACAACAAAATATGAAATAAAAATATAAAATAAAAAAAGATTGAAATAGATTTTATACGGATGTATAAAAGATTATAGACGAAGTGCGCCCGTAGACAATTCTATTTATAAGTGCCCGGGTCAGTATTGTGTATGTGTATAAAATGTTGTGTCATATTTCTAATTTCTTTATCGCTTGTCCAGATTTTATTAGAGATGGAGTTAAAAGATCTGTTGAACAAGTCTAACCAGACGCAGCTGCGCATGGACCGCAGCATTGACATCAGCTACACAGATGAACAGATGCTGACAGCGTTAGACAGTCTCAACGCTGACTCCCGCTTCTCACAAGGTAACATAATTGATAATATGTGTTATTATCATTTCATTTTAGAACAAGGGGTTGTTTATTTATCAATTTCAGATTGTAAATAATACCACACCTATTCGCATAATATAACAAAATATTAACTCACTCGCAGAAACGCTCCAAATAGAAGTCACAACCCTCAGAATTAAATAGGACGACACAAGGGGGAACAAAGTATATTGTGTATTTTCTGTTTCTTTTCTTTACTTTACGTGCTAAACGTAATATTTACTTATGGTGTGTTAATATGTGTAAATATAAGCGCTTTGGGTCCACATTACCTAAAATCATTTACACACTCCTTACTTTGGGAACACTGCAATACCAACCTCTTTCTCGAGTCATAATTACTACGAAACTCTTAATAGATATTGTTTTTAACTGACCTAATTTTCAAAATAGCTTCAATAGTTTAAGCTATTCTGAAAATGCTGGTTTTATAATTGCGAGCATTTGCTCTTAACTCGAAAACTTTAACGTTGTTATGAAATTGTCCACCACAAATTCTCATAGGTGTTATTATATTATTGATATATAAATATTTGTACTAAATTATTCCCATAGACAATCGAATACTAGATGAGGAGTCGTTTATAAACGCTTTAAAAGAAGACCACGGCCGTACCACAAATATGTCTCTTTTCGACGAGATTAGACTCAGTTTTTCCAACAAGTATAACAACAGTATAGAGGGCCACAAGCACTTTGATTCATTTGCTTGCGATACTTCCTTAACAGCTGTAGGAACACAAACTGAAATTGACGTTTTCGACTGTGACCACAATGACCACAATCGTTCTAGTTTAAGTACTGACACACAGACTGATATTGAAACTTATTTCAATGAAGATAAAGTTAAAAATATCAATACAGTATCGTGTATAGCTATTGGAACGCAAACCGAAAACAGTACTATAAATGCATGTTACAAAACTGCTAAAACACAGACAGATTGGATTGATAAATCAGATAATAATAATAATTACACTAAATGTCATGAATGTGAAAAGGCAAATGTATATACGGCTAAGTTAGAAAGAGATGTCGCTATGTCAAATCATGCTGTTGCCGAAATGCAATTAGAGTTGAATAAGTATGAAAATAATTTAAACATTCTGGAGAAGTTTATTGAAGAACGGAACGAGAGGAATTGTTTTTTACAAGATTTAATAAAGAGTTTAGAAGCAAAGATTGATATATTACAAAATGCATGTATTAAGCAGAAGGAACGACTGGACGGCTTGACGCAAGACGAATTCGCTGTAAAAAATAAATGCGGTACGCTTTATTAGTTTGTTTTGCGCGGTAATGTACTAAAATTAGAGTAGTTGTTAGAATAATTTGTAGGAATAGTGGTAAATAGTCCGAAACAAATTATACATTTAAAATTGCACGAGAGGTTTTAATAGTTTCTTATATGGCTAGCATTTGGCTGGTTTCTTTTATGGCCGGCTGATCTTTACTATTAGGCACAGGCAGGAGGCCGATGGCAACCCTTTTTAGGAATGTAATCTTGTTCAGACAAAACAGAATAAAGAAGGTAGGTTTTGGGGTCAGGTAAAAGATACCGCAAGTCTAGATCTTTTATCTTATTGTATTTTGTGTAAGGCACGATGCTTTCTTAGTGGCCTTATTGGGTTCCGTTTATAAATAATCTATATTACGACTACACGAGCATTGTGAGCCTGAACCCCACCATAGGACAACAATTTGTGTGATCCAACAAATTGTTGTTCAGTCTTTGAATAGGGACAAACGAGCAGACGCATCACCTGATGGTAAGCGATTACCGCCGCCCATGGACACCCGCAACACCAAAAGCGTCACAAGTGCGTTGCCGATCTTTGGGGGATGGGGAGAGAGAATGAGGGGAGGGGTTGAGGTATGGGCCTCCGGTATCCTCACTCATTCGGTGAAACACAGCGCAAGCGCTATTTCACACCGGTTTTCTGTGAGGCCGTGGTATCACTCCGGTCGAGCCGGCCCATTCATGCCGAAGCGTGGCTCTCCCACGGAAAAAAATAGTAGTCTGCGTGTTCATTGTGTCAGATTTATTCCTAGTGCGGGATATGTGTTTAAAAAAAAAATACATGTTTGTTGTAGTGTTAATCTTAGTGGTGGCGGTCTTCGGTTTAAAGTTAATTGTTAGTTTATTTTGTATACAATAAAAGTAGTTAGAAATTTTATTTGTAGCAAATTTGTATGTGGATTAATTGTAGTTGATTCATTTTTTAACCTTGAATTCTACAAAAATTTTCTAATTTATGAAACGTAATATTTGCGTTAGTCTTGTAATATATGTTTTTGTTTACTTGGGGTCACTTGCACGACATTAATCTACACTAATATTATAAAGAGGAAAGATTTGTATTTTTGTATGTAACGAATAAACTCAAAAAGTACTGGACCGATTTTAAAAATTCTTTCACCATTCGAAAGCTACATTATCCACGAGTAACATAGGCTATATTTTATTTTGGAAAAAATAGGGTTCCGTAAGATATTTGCGTTTTTCGGACACAAGGTGTAAAAAATCAACCATAAAAGTTACTTATTTTGCGTACGCTGCCTAAACTGTAAAAGATAGAACCATAAAATGCTCTAATGGGTAGGCTTTTTGCAGCGGTACCGACATCCACGCGGGCGGAGCCGCGGGCGACCGCTAGTAAAATATAAATAGAAAAAAAGGTTAAACACAATTAGCATCTTGCACAACGATAATATTTGGCTAAACATGTTTAAGAAACTGCCGAAGTTAAATATCGAAACTCAGTCATTTAGCGGCGCTAAACGTGTTAAACAGTAAAGGCAGAGACACTTTGCCTCTGCTTTAAATTGTTGTAAGATTTTACGTTTTAAAGATTAAAATACGTATTTGATCGCAAATATGGATTTGAATTTCATTGATATGTGTTCTGTAGATAATGAAGAAGTTGTAGATTAATTAAATCTTAGATTTTTAATATGACATTTAAGTTAATGATCTTATCGAATTATTAATAATATGATATTAATTGACCTATAAGTAAGTCAAGATTTTCGCCGGGCCGTTATTTATTAAACTATCTTTAAACATACATTTTATAAAAGAAACGAAACTCGTCGGTGATTTAAAGTGAAGCTTACATTCGTGTTATTATTGTGGGGGAACGGGTATCATATTCCACCCAACACAAAGGGAGGATCCTCCGACCAGGCGAGGTGATCATGCCTGGCGGGCTACTGCCCAACAGTTGATGTTAGGATGTTGTATATATGATAATCGGCGCGAGAACTTTAATTGCGCGATTCACGATTGGTAGTTACTCCGTGTAGTGCGTCACTTCGTAGTTCAGTGTATCTTTGGTAGATGGCGCTGTAGTAGGTTATTGTTGTGTTATATGTGGAAGTCGCCACATTTATGTTAAAAAAAAAATCAGGAGTTTCGTTCTATGCAAAAAAATGCTAATGGCGTCGATATAATCATAACAAAACAGTGTCATGACATGTAACGAAACATAGAAACTGCTTTACTGAACCTGTAAACGTATTTAACTAAATATATCTGCTGTCATCATTGTGCAAGAGGGCGCTAAATTTGTTTAAATTAAACGTGCTTATGCGTTTAACTGCGTTTAACTAATTTTGTTTAGTAGCCACTTAATTTGAACGTTGTGCAAGTCGCCCTTAGTCTCATTAACTGTATTATCGAGATGGGACGTTTGTTATTTATTTATAGCAATGTTGATCTTATGTTTTATTTTTCAGACTTTACCTCAGTGTCTACACAAGCTCAAATTCCTTGCCTGGACTGTGAGAAACGAAACGGCGTCGGACGACATCGGTACCTGAAAAGATTATTTTGGTGAGTGTGAAATACTTATCATTTTTATAATTTTTAAGATACTTTAGATTTGTGTTTTGTAACTGTACTAGAGTGGCACCAAGTTGTGATCGAATTAGGAATGATGTAGAAGCATCACTAGGCCGCCATAGTGTGGGTCACCATGCCGTATTGTTGCATTGTCTGCAAAATTCGCTTATGCTTTCCATCAGGCAGTGTAGAATCATTTTGGCGGAGCCATATACATATATATAAAAGATACTTTTTGGACGGAGCGTGGATAGACCAACTATTTGGTAAAAGTAGTGGGAGACTTTCATTGCCAATTTTTTTTACTGAGATGTCCATATTTAATATAATATTCTATTAGTTAAAAGGCATATTGGTTTCGATGTTAAAGTACCATTTCTTTCACATACTGGTGATGAAATGACCATCATTTTCTTGTTGAAAGAAGTGTGTTTTTATTTAAAGAACAAAGAGGTTAATTTCAGGTTAGCTTAAGCCACTGTTTGTTTATAGTATTGAGTTTTTACTTCTGTCGGTATGTCAGTTCAGTCCTCATGAGTGCTTTGTTTTTATTTTATTTTTAAATCTTTTAATTTCGTGTACTGAAAAGGGTGTCATTAAAAATTACAAAGAATATTCTTAAAAAATAACAATCATACTGTTTCCGAGCATTCACCACCTTTCTCACATTTCCCTCGATCCTCCCCGCTCCCCGTTCGTCCCTCTGACCGGCGTCTCTCATTTCCACAGTGTGTGATTGCAGGGGTCCACTCAAGTGCTTGTTCCAAATGTTCGCGGTGATGTGTTTCGTGTGTGCCATCGCGGTGTTGTACGGCGTGTCTCGTCGCGCCCGCCCGGTGTGTCCGCGTGACGCCGTGCCGTGGCGCTGGCTGCACGCTCAGGACCTCGTAGACCTACTCCTCAGGATCGACTACGTAGCCGACGTGCCCATGTGAGCCCACTCTCCTCTCTGTGTGCTACACAAAGCAGCTACCACATCTACTACTCCTTAGGATCGACTGCGTAGCCGAGGTGTATGAGCCCACCTTCCTCTCAGTGTGCTACGAGAAGCAGCTATCAAAGGATGTGATCGTCCTCCATTTGACTTAACCTTTACCCCAAGTGACCTTATATTATTACTAGTTGTATAATAATAAAACCTGAACAAATCTATTTTCATATTTTTGACAAAGATTTTTTAAGCATTTTGTATAGTTTATAATATTAACGGTTAGTGTAGAATCTACTTAACAAAATTGACAAATATGTTTTAGAATATTGTTACTTTAATGTACTAAGCGTTTTTAAAATGTATAGATTTGCCGTTTGGTGTGTCCGATGTCTATTAAAATGATCGTTTTTAATAGAAGTATAACATAAGACAGTGTGCAAAACTTAGGAACTGAACGTCATTTATTTGTATACACGAATACAAGCATACACATAGTACACAAATTGTCTGTGACCGGAGCTTCCAAAAACACATACATCAGTAATAGAACTTTAACAGTCCATGTATATTATTTGAACTGAGTATAATATTAGATTTGCTCGACTAAGGTTGATTTTTATAATTTAATACTACTTAATGACTTAAATGCCCTTAACTGTAGTATTATTGAGACCAATTGCATTTACTTAATTTAACTTCATGTATATTCCCTTGTCATTATAAATGCCAAACGATTGATAAAGTTTAAATTATCGGGACTTAAACCGATGCCCCAATCGCTATAGAATTGTTAACTAACTCTTATTTGCCAAAAACTAAGTATTGCTTTGATTTTAGTTTTAAATAACATAATGTGTAATATTAGCGTTTGTATAATTTTACAATTAAATGAATTCAAACACGTAATCTAACTACATTAACATGTTGTAAATAAGTTATGATTATTTTATATTTTTAAATTACTTTTTTGCTACGCATGATACTAATTTCTGTAGTTCAAAAAATGTGAATAATACATTTACGCATCCATTTTAGTTTTTTTTCGCGCCTTTTTTCTTTGACATCTTGGAGGAACCATAAATACGTAGGTAACTAATGAAGTCTTTTTTTTGACTTTATATCAGCAGAGCGAATCCTAAGTTTTTTTAATTATATTTTATCAGATTCCTATCTTATATCCTTATAAGATATAAAATAAACAATCTATGTTTTAAAACCTAATTTTATAATACGACTGCTATAATGCTACATTTTTAACGAATAATTAAATACGTACTTCAATGTTAGATAGTTTTTGATAAGAAACCACGCGTATAACTTTTAAAATTTTTTATGCAGTCGAATCCAATAGCCAAGATCCTAATATTCGTTTTTATTCAAATCGAGCGTAGAACAAACCGATTCTGTGATATAACAGTGCCAGCGAAGTAGATAGATAAATAGATGTTACATATATTTAGAATTTTATAAAATTATACACTATGTGCCGCCATATTCCTAAGAAAGCTGTTAATAAATTTGTATTGTAATTCAAATTCTTTATTATGTCAATAAATATTATTAGTTAAGTATATAGTTAGTACATTAAAAAAATACTGATTATGAACGAAATTATTTTATTTTGCAAATGTCTCGAATTTATTTTCTAACGGAGGGTAGTATTGAAATAATGTTTGGTTATTATATTGTGTAAAAATAAAATACAGACTAGATACTTTTCACCTCACTACTGAGACAATATGGCGGTAACTAGATAGTCGTAAGTTTTAAGAAATGACATTTTAAACGAATGTATAAAAAATATTTACCAAAAATTTTATGTTGTAATCATTATTTCTAATGTTTAGTTATTAAATGGTTGACATTTTATTCATAAAATGTGTGCATATGCTACCCGTTTCATATAGCAAATAAATAATATTGGTTATTTTAAAATAGTTGTGCAAAACATCGACTCAATGTTCTGCTTTGTGTTCCTTCTGAACATTTTTATCTAAATTTAATTGATTTACCTGTTTTCTTTGACATCTGTCATTAATTCCTTCAAGTTTAGGGGGCATTTTTTGAATAATGTTTAAACAATAATTTGTTTTTTATTTCTTGTGCTCTTATTTTTTGTTATGTTTATTTAACGGCTCCGAAACGCGGTGAAAGTCGACTTATAATCCATTCTTACCTAAGGGAAAAATGTACTTATTGGATTGTAATCAGAAGTCAAGAAATTTTGGTATCGTACGAAAAATTGTAACCTGATTGGTCGTTTTTAATGCGTCATTATTTTCTTAAAGCGAATAAACGTTTATGTTGCATCTTGATGTAAAATACTGTATAACTATTAATTAAATAATAATAAATCATATAGGCGAATTATCAATCGAGTGCAAATATATCAGATATCATAGATGCATATTGATAATGTAAGAGATTCTGAATTCGGTTTTGTTTTTACATTTGTACCTTGGAACTGTCATTTTAACTTAAAAACTTTCTTTTAATTCCAGTCGAAATTGTAAAAGCAACTACTACAGGTGGATAATTAAGGAATGAACAAACACACAAAGCATTTAACATTTAATATATCTCATAAGTCACAAATTTTATCAATAAAGTGTCTTTACGTAAATTTATTTTATGCACGTACGTCAAGTATAATTTTAGACTAAAGTGTCTTTAGAGAAACTGCTTAATCGAGTCCTCACATTCTTTTCTTCGAACGCCTGCCCACCGTACCTCTCCCACACCCCTCCCACACCCCTCCCGGACACTTTTCTCGTCTTACCTCCGATCCTCCGAACCCCGTAGGCGAGGACTCGAACGGTTTATATATTTGTGTGATTGAACTAACGTTGCATTTAATTGCATTTATTTACTCTAATCTGTTTTAGTAATAGCGGAATAGTGACTTTCGTAAATAATTTCTTAAGCAATTGTTGTCCTTTTTTCCCATTATTAAGTAGTTTTTTTTTTCATGTTACAATTTGTCTTATAAATATTATTTTTCTAACTTTCATTATTAATCTGTTATTGAAAGATTTTTTCGATAATATTAATGAATGTTTTGTTTGTCAATTAAACGCTGCGCTGTAATGCCTGTAAATGTTACGTATTGTTATTTTCTTTTTGTTTCAATGTACCCATTTTAGTCAATCATTCATAAATAAAACTTTCATTTTAATATGCGTTTTATTTCTATTCACTATGACGATCTACATCAATATACTACGTGAGGCGTTGCAGAGATAGTTTATTACTTAGGTCTTGGGTTCGATTCCCGGGCCGGATCAAATGTTTGTATGATCTGCAAATATTTATTTCGGAGTTTGGGTGTTTTCTATGTATAATATGTATGTATTTACAAAAAAAAGTATACATGTATTTATATCAGTTGTCTAGTACCTATAACACAAGCTCTGCTTAGCTTGGGACTGGATGACGTTGTGTGTAAGATGTCCGAAATATTTATTTATTTATTTATTACTCTTTTAAGAAGTAAATTTCAATGTAAGGTGTTGGGTATTAAACGTTATAGATTGAAGAGACCAGAGTGACTGAAACTGCGATAGACTGATGATCAACTCGAAACCCACACATCAAATCTTCTAAATCAACTTTTTAAGCGATTGCAGTAATAAGGAACAGGGCGGGGAACTTGGTAGGAGTTACAAGCCAGTCATTGATGGCTACTTAATAATCAGATTCAGTCTAAGCCGTTAGTTTCCGATATTCGGTTAGTATTTGCCACTCTCTCTCTTTAAGTGGATATTATTAAACTGTGAAGTCAGATTTCGGACTTAGATGCAAACGATATGAGTCAAGTAAAGTCTTCCACAATTCAGTAGGCCACAGGACCATGACCTTAGAAAACTTTAACTTTGTGCCACTGCACCACACAAGGCACACTTACTTTTTTTTTTGACGAGGTGGAAAAGCCCTTCGAATCTCCGGTTCCTCGGGGACTGAGAAACCGGGTATGTGGTGATTAAACTAAAAACTCATTTGTCTATTTCAGCAGAATTTGTTTTATAGTCTGATATCACGGTAATCATTTTTCGGGTTAATGTATAGCCTATGTCATTCACAAACAATAATGTTACTTTCTATAAGTACCTAACCGAATTTTCTAAATTGATTCTGATGATCTAGAGATTACCCACTATAACATCACTAACTTTACGTCTATAAAAGATTGGTATCTATTGGTATCTAGCTGGTGAGAACTATCGCTAATTTTTTATTCCGAAATCGTGGACACACCTTAAATAGACGTTAGCCCCTCTCCTAAAACCATGTTCCAAAGATGTAAGTAACGCGTCGCTAACACAAGCTCAACCTTATTATTTTTTGTTTTTAGGTATGTAGTCGCGTCTGTTGTTGTACCTACCTTTAAAACAAAAATTGATGGTTGAAGCTGTTCTAAAATAAATTAACCTAAGTTTCTCCTTATACCATCAGCTATCTACCATTGAAAGTCCCGTCAAATTCGGCCCAGTCTTTCAAGAAGTTAGCCGGAACAAACAGATAGACAAACATATTAAAAAAATATTTTTTTTGTTGTTGTAAGTACCGTGTAAATATATGGTGAAAAGCTGTCAATTAGAATTAAAAAACAGACACTTTTATTTTATTTATTAGTATAGATTGAGAGAGTTTGTAGACGGTAAGTAGGTGGTGTCGATACGGGGAGGACTTGAAATAACATCATTCACGTCTTCCCAAAGTTGGGGCCTGATGCCGGTCGTCGGGATTGTTTTTAATAATATCACCACGTACCTACTAATTAGCAGCCTCTTAGGGATTGTTGTAGTATAACATAAAAATTGACATTTAAAATCACAGGTAAATACTCTACTCATAAAATGGAGCTGACGAAAATATATAAACTATACTATTAAATTGACTCCCACAATCAATAAGTGGTATCCGTTTACAAAGGAACCGGTAATCTTTCCTTTTGTGGGTCTAACAAAAGGTTTGCTGTCAAGGTGCGACGGGACAAAAGACTTATTGGCCCTCAACTGAGAAATACGCTCGCGAAAACTTCCCACAAGTTCCACAGTTTTTTTTTTGTTCAAAGGGTCAGCACGCAAAAGGATCTTTTACGATGGTTTTTATGTGTTGACCAAGATGTATATCTTGTTATTTAACTTAGAACAACTTTGGCGAAGGCGGCACTTGAGCGGCGTGATTTATGGATGTTGCTACTGTTTAAAAAAAAAAGTTGTGAGACACTTCAACTTACTTCATTTTTATAGCTTCATTATTGTTATTTTACAGCCTAATAAAAATTCTTTGGATAGTCTATTCAGGTTGGTAATGATTTAAGAATACATTTTTGTTTTTTGAATAAAGAAACCACGAATTCAAATTGCATCTAGTCCTGGATTTATAAATCAGGTTTTTTAGAATATTTAAATTTTAGGTAATTCTTATTACTAACATGTGTATATTTCTCTCAATATACAGATACAGGTTTTATATTGTGTAGCTACAAATCTTAGATCAAATAAAAATAAGTAAATAACGCACGGCCTTTGCTCTTACTGAAGCCAAAAAACTCAGCTACTTCTAAGTAAAGTTACGCGTTAATGCATACACATGCAACAAACTACGTTACTTTTCGTTAGTATCGTACAAGTTGTCATGCAGTAAGTTTACCTACGAAATGCCATCTTGTGCACTTAAATGGTGTCAAAACTACACAAGTGAACAAAAGTTCTGAAAGAATAGTTAATCTATACTAATATTATAAAGCTGAAAGTTTCTTTGTTTGTTTGAACGCGCTAAACTCAGAAACCGCTGGTCCGATTTGAAAAATCCTTTCAGTGTTGGATAGTCCATTTATCGAGGAAGGCTATAGGCTATATATCATTTCGCTAATACCACTGACGAAATAT
The DNA here is from genome assembly GCA_916048165.1 of Spilarctia lutea. Lineage (NCBI taxonomy): Eukaryota > Metazoa > Arthropoda > Insecta > Lepidoptera > Erebidae > Spilarctia > Spilarctia lutea. Next base: position 4,772,619 of record OU696480.1, read on the forward strand.
ATATACAATGTCATTGCTAATACTAATAGGAGCGGAGCACCAATGATGAATGTTTCAAAAACGAGGGAAAAAAATTACGCTGCCCGCATAAGAAGACGCAAACGAGGTTGCGTGGGTCAGCTAGTGTTATATAAGAGTGCAAAGTTTCTTTTTAACCGCGTGCACAATTTTGATGACCGAGCGAGGAAATCAAAACTCGAGTGCAACATGTAACTTGCTAAATGCAAAAATAAAAGGTGAGGGCAAAGCAAATAAAAATATCTTGGTGTACTTCACACCAAGATATAGCAGTAAAGCCGAGAAATGTGGGTGAGTAATTTGAAGGTAAATTCATAGTCAAATAATGAAATAGAGAGAGAGAGAGAGACAAGTACCTATTACTTTATTTTTTTAACCACGTATATAGTGTTAAATATGTACAATCATCTAATTGTAATTTATAAGAAACAAACATTCATTTTCGCATATTACCCATTGTAATGCAATTTACAGGACATTTTTAAAAAAAGTGGCAGCAATGCAGTCACTCACACATATTTAAAAAAATGGCTTCACTTTCTTAATCTACGTGCGTTATCAACATTTTTAATTGATCTGAGCTACAAATAATCAAAATGTTGCCATATCTGAAAGACCCACTTAATCAGCATTGATTATTCCATAAATACTTTTTTTTTTTTATTATCTAGGGGGCAAATGAGCAGACGTATCACCTGATGGTAAGCGATTACCGCCGCCCATGGACACCCGCAACACCAGAGGCGTCACAAGTGCGTTGCCGGCCTTTTAGGAAGGAGTACGTAGTAGGCCTTTTAGTAGATATGATGGCATACTCCGCAGCGTCCGCGCGCTAGAGGACAGTAAAGGGAACATCGGGGTTCCCACACAGTCGGGGGCCACCTACAAACTGGTAGGTGGCCCGAGGTACGTCGGGGTTTCAGGGTTTTCCTAACTAGGGTACACCTGGTTCCCCGGCTCCTAGTACCCAAGACGGCGTGCGGTTTTAGTCGGTTCGTGTCCGACATGCCACCAGTAGATGGTATCCGAGGGAATTTCCGAAGGGACGAAAAGAAAAAGAAAAGGTATGCCATCGCATACTTTGCGTTAGTTATAAAAATAAATAATATCAAACAAAGTATTAAAATAGCGCGATCTATTTTTGACGTGACAACGTCTTATAAATTGGTTTGCCGGGTGACACTTCAAGAAACTGCGTTACGCTCCGCTCACGTTATGCGCTCACAATGAGAGCGAGTGAGAGGCACGCGTCCCTTCCACTCGGGCATGGTTAGCCCGCCTAAGAGCGAGAGAGACAGACATAAAAAGTGAAAGGCACGCGTCGAATTATATTTAAAACGTTAAAATTAATGTTTTAAATATAATTCTTTGTATAAATAAATGTTTTAAATTGTTACTATTATTTCATCCTTCTTCCTACTATACGAATGAATATTCACATTAAAATTATTTTACCACTCAAAGTCGTTGTCACGTAAAACTTTCGCCCGTATACCGACTTTACAGGCAACCAATTTTTTTTAAATAGACTCACACTCAGTTCAGAAAACTCGAAAGACCTACCTATTCCTGCTGTCTCACCTGCCTGTGTAGGTATGGTGGACGTAGTACAATGCTTCTACGCAACAAATTAACCCCTATACCTATAGTCATACTCATAGATAACTGAACACCTTTATTTATACTTTGTACCATAACTTAAGTTACGTATCTATACAAACTAGGGGCACAAACGACGGTACAATGTAAAACCAACCTTATTTTGAAACAATATAAAGTTATTTTTATGAAAAGTGGATACTCTACTGGTACCCTGTCGAACACCTGTCGTGATCCGTGGGAATATGTTTATGAGGAAGGACTTTGTGTGTTGGAATTATAATTGCAATAATGTAAGGAGACATTTATTGACGGCAATATTTATTACTTACGGTAACGATAACGGTAGCTTTAAAAAGTAGAAAACAATAATTGCAAAATATAATTATATATCTACATACTTCTTTTTAAAATACTTATTGGAACATTTTTGTTTTCATATGAACTGCACTAATAGCGTAGTGGTTGAAGTGGGTCGCCTCGCTACTTACTACTGCGTCTGAGTAATGTGGGTTCGATTTATAAATTGTTGTTCTGAGTCTGGGTGTTCTTTATGTTCTAATGTGAGAGTTGTTCTTTTAAAAAACAAATCACAATTTGATTTTCAAAGATATGAAAATTTGATGCATCAAAAAATTTAAACGCTAGGTTTTCAACAAATACCTATGTTACAAAAAGAGTGTAAAAGTGTTTAAATACGATTATAATCGGTTGTGAACAAAATGGAATCAATTAAAGGATATTATTCTGCAACGAGTGCAGTGCGTATGAAACCGTGCACTTTCATATATCGCTATATTAACATGTATGTATTTACAATACATACATGTTATACATATATAAGTATTTATATCAGTTGTCTAGTACCGATAACACAAGCTCTGCTTAGCTTGGGACTAGATGGCGTTGTGTGTTAGATGTCCGGCATATTTATCCCTCAAATATTTCCTTTAGTACAGTCATACAGTAAAAGAAGAAATTTGTTAATATTGGGTACGTAGTTTACATCGTTACTATATTATTAGAAAATTACATTTAAAAAACCCTTTTTACATTCTTTTTAGAATTTTCAGATAATATTTTGAACACATTATCTCTGTTGTTTAGTAACAAAATGGTTCTTAAACAGTGTTGTGTACAAACATTGACCCACACATCTCTCTCACAATCAACTTTTTTTCCCGCGATCCGGAAACATCCCCGGATGCGATGGTTTTTATTCTGTCCTGTGTCTGACTTAATAAAAACGAGTTGATATTCAAAGGGAGCTGTTTTTGTAAGCACCTGTTTCCATGAGAACTAGAGAAGTTCATATGGGACATAGGAACATAAAAAACGGCAGAGATTTGACGGAAATGCTCCACAATGTTAATGACACGCTGTTTCGGTTTTTATGGTGAGAAAGTAAGGCTAAGAGAAAATAAAAGTTGTTATGATAATAATATTATAAAATGCTACTGTCTAGATCTAAAATTAAGACAAAAAAGAAAATCTAGACAATAGCATTATATATACATAATAATTAAATACTACATAAGCGACTTTACTATTTTTTAAACGTGATGCCTGAATTGCCATTAATAATATTACGACCGCCAATAATAGATTGCACTCATAGGAAAATATGCGAACAGTCGAGTTTACAGCTTACATAACATTGGAATCGTCCATCCAGATCTTAACAAAAACCGGTGTTTACTATGTAAACAAATAAATTATCGATTAAGGAGGAACTGGTCGTCCTGTGAGAAACAGCCCCTTGCGTAAGTCACAAAAACTCCAAAACGAGGGGCGTTACCATAAAAAATAAATACGACCGATTTCGTCATGCCCTCGATGAAGATTACGGAAGGAATTGTGATTTTTACGTTTTCATTGAAATTGTTTTGGGAATAACACTGACTATAGAATTAGTATCGGTATTTGTTATATTCATACCTACCAATATTAGGAAGACGAAAGCAACTCTGTGTCTGTCGGTCTATTGCGCTTTCACGGTTAAAAAATTTGGCATGGATAGATATACTATGATTCTTGAGGAAGTACATAGGATACTTATTACCGCGATAACTGTCATACACGTGGGTAAATGTTAATAAATCATGAAAAACTTAAGACACCATAAACATGGCCATCTGATTCTTAACTAGGCAGAGTTAATGTTAAACATGTACGTACGTACTATACCGATAAATTCCGCCCAAACAGAATCAATTAAGTATTGTGCTCATGACACAGTTGTTGGTCCTTGGATTGTTGTTCGTTAGTAGGGATCCCGAATGCTGAATCAATCTTTTGTAGGTTCTAACTTACAATATCAATACTTAATTATTTTATTCAAATCTGTAACCGTATTTTTAGATTGAGACAATCTTTCAGAATGATAACAATTAGAACTAACTAAGTTAGATATTATTCACCGCCTTAATAAATATCTTGCCATTATCATAAACAATATCTAGACTGATTGATGAATTATGAAAAAGCAACAAATATAAAACCCTACTGACCGATCGTGAGAAACGTAACTTCCTAAGGTAAAAAAAGTGAAGGGTGCTTAATCCCGAAGATGTTATTTGTACAATAGCCCTTAGAGATCCGGCGCAGAGCCCGGGAGGAAGGAAGCAATCCCGTTACAGATTTATTTTTTAATTTATTGAGTTCACACGCACAGATGATAAACTATTAGGTATTTTATTGAACAGAGGATGTGTCAGTATTAGTTAAAAGAGTTGGTTTATCAAGTATAACATTGCTTCGATTATTTGTTCTTTGAGTTATTGTTTGATTGAGTGCATCATATAGCTTGACTTGTACCTTACTCTATTTGAATTCTTTCGTTTAAATAGTTAATAATTTTGAATGATCAAAATATAAATGTCTTCAAATCTACAGTTATCTTTATCTTATAGCATCCAGATTAGTAAAAATAAATATTAGTATTTAATACTGGTTTGGTTGTCTGTCTGGCCGTCAATGAATATTTGCTTGCTCTGAATAGTAATATCAACATCTATACTAATATTATAAAGCTGTAGAGTTTGTTTGTTTGTTTGAACGCACTAATCTCAGGAACCGATGGTCCGGTTTGAAAAATTCTATCAGTGTTAATTAGTCCATTTATCAAGGAAGGCTATAGGCTATATATCATCGCGCTAATACTAATAGAAGCGGAGCACCAATGAAGAATGTTTCAAAAACGGGGGAAAATTTTCACGCTACAGGCAATAGAAGACGCAAACGAGGTTGCGTGGGTCAGCTAGTAGTCATATAAAATCGTGAAAAGCATGAATAGCATCTAGTAATTTTATTTAGAATATTGTCCCAAAAAAGTTTTCTATCATTTGAGTAGAGAATTTCTCGAAATCATGGTTTGCTCACACGACTATTCGGTTAATATTATCTGGGATTTTTTAGGTTCGAGTACATGACTATGAAACTGCTCTAAATATTATATTTATGAAGCATCAGTGTGTTGACTGTTCAGAGAGAAAATTGATAAACAGTAGGTATTCATTTCATTAATTTAATTTTCATTTCAGTCCCGTTTGGTGTCCTCTTTACGAAGAACTAGCTGAACCCAACGGTGCTACCCGCGGGGAACGCCGCGAGGCGAAGCTATATCTTTATAAATTGTAGCCTATGTTTTATTCTGATGTATAAGCTATATTATTGTAAGGTTTCATCAAAATCCATTAAGTAGTTTTATCGTGAAAGAGCAACAAACATACCTACTCACTTACATACTCACAAACTTTCGCGTTTATAATATTAGTATGATATAGAGTGTCGCCAGGGGTGGCACGGTGGGTATCGTAATAACGCTGTAAAGAGAAGAAAAACTTGGCTCAAACCAAACCTTGACACAAACCAAACCTTTTTTTTTTTTTTTTTTTTTACGTGTGGAAACCCCCTCGGGCCGTCACCCCGCCGGGGTTTGCGGCGGGGCGGTGTGTCGGAATCGAACCGACTAAAACCACACGGTGTGCCAACTCTGCGCCTGAGAAGGGAGGGGTCCGGGATCGCTGTTATTAACGCAAACCGGACCCCTCCCAGCGCCTGCCCGCACAGAAGCACGGGCACCCTCTGCAGTTAATACTCTCAAATTAGGCGACGCACGGCACACGCGTACGTCGCCCCTTCGCGGCTGGCCACTAAAGCGGATGAACGGGAAAACCCATCCCGTCCATCCGCGGCCACACTCAGGGCGGCATGAGGCGCAGATGGGCGCGCCTCCGCCGCCCGGTTCGCCGGCGGCGGATCGGATCCGAGTGGATATCATCCTCTCGGGCCTTCTCCGCCGCCTCCTTCTGCGAAATTACGTCTTCGCAGAAGGATGCGACCGCGGTGAAACTGCAATCGCTACCGGCCATGGAGCGTATGATGGCCGGTAGCGAGAGATCTCCTCCAATAGCTGCAGTGAGGGCCCGGCGCTGATCCACCCAAGCGGGGCAGATCTCCAGCGTGTGCTGGGCCGAGTCCTCACTGCAGTCGCAGTGGTGGCAGGCGGGACTCAATTCCCTCCTAGCGACCGAGTGCAGGTACTTTCCGAAGCAACCATGCCCGGAAAGCACCTGCGTCAGCCGGAAGGAAAGGGTCCCGTGCTGCCGCCCTGCCCACTCGAGGATGACCGGCTGGAGCGCCTCCACGGTGGCAAAGCCAGCGCGTGGAGCCTCCAGCCGGGACGACCAACGAGCCATCGTGGCTCGGCGAGCGGCTTCACGCCATTCGCGTACCTCTTCGGGCGGAGGACGATACCCGTTCTCCGCCCGATATTCAGCCGCTCGCCGATAAACTTCACCGAGCACTTCCGCCTCCAAATCCCACGGGGGTGTTCCGGCCAAGGCGCACGCCGCCTCGGTGGACACCGTGCGGTATCCGCGTATGGCTCTGACCGCCAATACCCTCCGAGGCCGCCAAAGGCGTGCCTTATTCTGGGCGGTCAGAGCCTCCACCCACACCGGTGCACCATATAGTGCCATCGACCGGACCACCCCCGTGAAGAGGTTCCTTGTAGCGACGCTGGCTCCACCCAAGTTGGGCAAAAGGCGCCCAAGGGCGGAGGCAGCGCCGACCAGCTTCGGAGACAGTTGTCGGAAGTGCTCGTCGAAGAGCCACCTACCGTCGAGGATCAGGCCCAGATACCTCATCTGGGCCCGAACCGGTACGAGGACCGAGTTGACTTCGATAGAGGCGCCGGGGGGCGGCCCACGACGGGGCCCATGGAAAAGTAGGGCCTCCGTCTTATCCAGGGCCACCCGTAAGCCCAGCGCCTCGATGCGCCCAACCACCAGAGAAACACCCCTGGTGGCCAGGCGCGCCGCCTCTTGGAAGTTGGCCCCCCGAGCTGTGACCAATGTGTCATCAGCCGGGCCCAGCCCGGGGGGCAGACGACTTCGAAGGACCCAGTCGTACCCCACGTTCCACAGGAGTGGTCCGAGGACAGATCCCTGCGGAACGCCGCACGACATGGGTCGCCGTCTCGACACAAACCAAACCTTGACACAACCCAAACCTTGCCACAACCCACACCTTGACGAACCCGTCTAGCAAGCAAGGTACAGTAGGACAAAACATTACTAAAGAGAGGACTATATTTAACAATGGACCATTAAAGGCTGTTTTTTTCACTACTCTCTAGACTGTAATAATAATAATAATAAATCTCTTTATTGTACACCAGCTTATATAATTACATAGTAAACTTAAAACTATTATGAAGTATGTAAAAGTGGCGGCCTTATCGCTCCATGGCAATATCTTACAGGCAACCATGTACCTACACACATTCATTCTAATCTAACGCTACCCAACGATTGGCAGAGAAGCCGTGTCTTTGAAGCTCTATATGACACTCACAGTTGATAAATGGTCACATTATTGTTTTTCATCTGCTATTTCGTTAACCATAGTTCCCAAGTCATCAGATAATTAATTAAACTACATAATTAAAAAACAAGATAACTGTGTGTTCTCACTGCCGCCCCCACAACGACGCATATGACAGACATGACAGTGTAATTATTCACAAATCATTAGGTTCATCACGCGATCGCATGGAATATCGTCATAGTTGGACACTCGCAAGCTGTACCACATCATTTTGCAGCTTATTACTCAAACTGTCTTTCAAATTTGAACTTTAACACAACTCCATAAAGCTAATTGCATCATTTCATAATCTGCGTTATCGTTTTGGTATGATAAAGTAATATGTGCATTTTTATTGGATGTTAAAACAATGGGATAAGGTTCATTTTATGAAAGTTTGTTAAGATAGTAGCTGTAAAGGTATCTTTGTGGATATGAGTGGCTACCGTGGGAGAAACGGTTGGTAACCTAATTAAATATTTATAAAGTGCAATATGCTTTTAGTTATCCAGGGACAAAAGGTCGTTCGTACACCTGGATGAGTCAACGACAGTTTATTTATAGTTAGCTTCCATTTTATTAAGTTTAGCTTTATTGATAGTATCGCTCGTTTTTCCTTTAATTTAAAAGTTGCCTTTTATAAGCTTTTAAGTAATGGGTGATCTCCATTCCTGATTTGCAAATATACACCATTGAATGAAAGACGAGGGACTGTAAATTGAATTTAATGATTTTACTTGCCCGGTTTGAATTAAAGTACATACATCATATCTATTGAACTTTTTTTTATGTTTTCATACATTTCTTTCTTTATCCAACTACGGCAAAGCCAAAAAGAAGGGTAACATTTTGGCGGTATGACGTTCTCCTAGCCGATTACGGCCACGACGGCCAGTCTCAACAGAGACTAGTCAACTACGCAGGAGATATTATAGTGCACAAATGTGTGCGCAAACACAGGTGCACTCTCTGTTCCGTCTCTCTCATAATCCGATGGGACAGTTAACCGACACGACCAGGGAGAGATCAGGCGCAGGACCGACAGCCTTACGTGCTCTTTGAGGCACGGGGGTTCAGACCCCAACTTCCAAACTCCGACCTGTTATTAAGTATTTCTATAATCAGAAAAATTAAATAACACTTTTGGCGGTATATGAATGTTCCGACGTAGCGCCAAAAATACGAACCGAATTGAATGAATGATGTTTTGACAGATTCGTAATAATGGCCCGAGTGACATAGGCTTTAAGAATTTAATTAAAAGTTTTAACGTAGTTTTCACGAATCCAAGTGAAAATTCTAATATTCTACCTAAGTATTCATTCTGGATCAGAAACTCTTGCTAGAAAGTTTCATAACCTTTTTGGTAGACTTTAGTGAGTACCTATTGGAAGAGTTGGACAGAGTACATGCAAAAGGGTCCTTACCCATACACTTTTATAAAAAAAATAGTTTTGGTGCAGGATAAAACATAACGCTACACGCCTATTTAAATAGAAATAAAACAGTCTTTATAATCGAATACACCTGGTTCGCTATATAAATATAAAAGTAATCTTTACAGATATGCCAAACTTATGATGAGTAAGGGACCAACAATGAGTTAGGAGGGGGATATAAAGAAGTTCTATGTTATTACGAGTATGTAGGGTACGGTGATAATATGGGTCAAGGCAAAGGAACGGCGGTAGGGCCTGTGATGCAGTAACGGAGGTGATGACGTCATACACGTGGTTCTTGGACTGTAAATTATACTTTTTTTTACGATTGTTTTTTGTTAATGTTACCTTACTCCTAACACTGTTTTGTTAGGCGTATTTTATCTTATATGGTGAATGTTGTGTGTACCTGTAATGGGCATGCATACTAATAATAGGGATAATATTTTTGTATATTTTTTTAAAAGTGTGTCGTGTGTGTGCTGTTGGTATACCTAAATAAATAAATACTATAAGTATAGTAGGTATCTATTCCCGAAATGGCAATAGTTTCTTTGATTATTAACAACTTAACTTAATATCGTGGAATATCGTACACACGTTGTCAGGGTTCTTTACCCAGAACAAATTAAGTTAGAAAATTGCGAAAAAAAATTTTTTTCGGCAACTTTTCGCAGGCAAAATCTACTTTTTAGCAATAAATCTTTGTCATTAACCTGATATTACTAATCTATATATATATTATTTGTTTAGATCCCAATCCCATAGTTCAAGTTGTTCTTTGCTTCGACAAGATAGGGTAGATAGTGATGTGCAATGATTTCCAGAATTTTATTTTCCTGCTGCAAGTACTCTGCATTCCTGCATTTCTAGAAGAACAATAATTGTAGTAACTACTCTCAAAACGTAAAGGTATGATATCTAATCATCATACAAGTACATCATCGTACAATTATTTTATTTAATTAATTACAACTGTTATCACTAAAGAAAAAACTACATTTGAATCTAACTAGCTACAGAACCTGTAGCTTTGTTTTCTGTAAGCCTTTGGTAATGTAGGTGTGTTGTGTTACTTTCATCATCATCATCATCATCAGATCAGCATTAAAGTGATTAATTGTGTAATAAATTATTACTCAAAAAACAAAAAAAAACATAAATACTTTTTTTAATATTCATCACGACTAATCACGAGTAATATAAAAAGTGTTTTAAAAAGAAAAATCACAATGGTTCACTTTTAGTAACTATTCCACCCTTAATTTAAAGAACTCAATACATCCAAGAGTCTGTCGCAAGTGAACGCACATCGCAAAATTGTAGTTCATAGGTAAACAAACGACACATAACGTTACACGAACCCTTTGCACCTCACATTCCCACACTCCGTGGGAATATACACTCACCCTCGTCCATAAAGTACCGCATTACCTGCGAACGCAATCCTGTTAAAGAAACTCGACACTTCATAATCTACCTTCCCTTTAAAGTTACGCTACAGTGCGCACATCAAGTTGCGAGTAGAATGTTCAAGCTTTTTGTGAAAATAATTACAACACTTTATGGAAAGGTGTGCTTTAATAAAGTACGAGGTTCATGTGAGTGGGACGGCAGGGAATTTATTGTGGTTTTTGATAGATGTGCGTATGGACGCATTCCCATACTAAACAGGATAAGGGGACCAGCAGGTGTAGCTTCACTATGTGTAATTGTTTTGTTGATGAATTTAGGTACGAGATTTAAAAAGAAATTTGCAATATAGTTTGCAAATTTATTACTTTTTAACTTAAGTAATAGTAATTTTACCTGATATTGGTGATACCCAAAAAGAAACTGGACTGCACAAAAAATATTTACTGTTAAATTACTTTTTCATAATTTTAAGCTTAAGATACTATATTTGCTAAAAAAATAAACATACATGATAACACTAATTGTAATATAATATATGTTTGTATACCAATAGCAACACTATTAAAATCAACAACATGTATTTAGCTTTTTAAACGAAATTCTCACTTGATCCGAATCGAACGCCCACCTACCGATCCCGCTAACAACTAAACCCATATGTTTTCATTCACTACGCACCCCAAAAGAGCGAGACGGCACGAAAACAAAGCATTCCGACGCAGTTCCCAGCGCCTTCTCCCTTACGTCAGACAGAGACAGAAATATTTTGAGCGTTCACTTTCAAACAGGATTCAATCGCAGGATAAAGGCAATTGAAAAATTTGCTCGTAGAGTTGCGCGAGAGTTACTTCATAAGGTGATCGGTAACCGTACGGTGTGGACGTATGTTGTGTGGTGATAATAAATAATAATATAATTTGTGATAATGCCGTGCAGTGAGGATGATGACTCCCAAACTGGGTTCTCGGAACCAACCCAGGGGATGTCTAAAGCTGAATTGAGAAAGGTGTGTTTTGGTTATGAGTGTCGAGAAATTGTTTACATTTCAGAAATATCAAATTTAAAAAAAAAAACACTTTTTATAACTATTTCAATTTTAAAGTGAACTTTAAAAATATTAAATAAAAAATATTCATCATAAATCATAAAGATAAAACATGTAAATGACGAAAAAGAGAATGCTTACTATTAGAGAACTTCAAAACATATAAATATTTTTATTTCTATAATAATTTTTAGACGAACAAGCCGATAATGGAGAAGAAACGTCGCGCGCGCATAAACAATTGCTTGAACGAGCTCAAGGATCTTCTAGCCGCTTCTGAGAAAGACGTAAGTAATAAAACTATTTGTAATTGAAATAAGATACTGAGAATTAGTTAATTTAAATATTTGTAGGTTATTTATTCAAATTCTGTGATTATTTCATTAATATTTTGTTGATATCATGAATTCCTGTATTCATACTTTAAATCTGCTTATTATTTTCTTACTACCATTAAGATATATGGGTAAACTATTTAAAATAATTGCAATTCGCAAGTGGCGCAATCGTTGAAGTTTATTTTTTATCTATGTTGCTAATCGGGGCAATATCTGTCAAGGCTTACCATAACAGGAATATGATTACGTGGTTTCAAGGAACTACCTAAATTTAAATTCACCCTTTATTGAATAAGAATGATAGTTATTAACAAAATTAATCAACTGTATAAATATTACGGAATATTATAGTCGGCAAATATGAATGGCGACAGCTATTGTTTAATATTTTATTGTTACTTTATATGACTTTATTCGATATATAAAGATACCTCTTCAGCTGTAACCTTGCAATATTCTTAAATCCCCAACCGTAAATACCAATATCCAAATTGTTGTTTTATAATAATTTTAATAGTCGTTTCTATTGTTCAAAACATAAGAAGAATCTAATCTAGAAGAAAAATAACAGCAACAATTTTTTTTCATTACAGCCAGCGCGACACTCCAAACTGGAAAAAGCTGATATCCTGGAGCTCACCGTAAAGCACCTTCAGAAGTTACAGCGACAACAGCTAGCAGCTGCTATAGCAGCAGACCCCGCAGTACTTCATCGCTTCAGGTCTGGTTTCAGCGACTGTGCTGTCGAAGTCAGGCGGTACCTCTCGCGGCTTGCCAGTGTGCCAACAGGGCTACGGCATCGTCTTGGAAACCATCTAACTTCTTGTATCGGTGGTATGGAAACACTACATCCAAGAGACTACGCGCCCCTCGTACCAGACCCATTAAGACTAGACGACGAACGACCCAGCGCATTCCATTTTGTCCGATCCACCAGACCAACAAGTCCCCCTTTAAGTCCATTATCCTGTGATTCCGCTTGCGATTCTTCAACAGAACTCGAAACGCCACCACGACCTGTTCAGATCTTTCCTTTCCCCACACCTCCGAGTAGATCAGCTTCAGATCAAGATTCCAGTCCAGAAACACAAAAGCCGACAGTATCCTCTACGACAATTTCACCAGAAAACAGACCGGAAGTTTTAAGACATAAAAAATATATGGAACCATTATCTATTGTGATAGACGTAGAAAATTACAAGATTGGTATAGATGCGTCACCCAAAAGAGCTGTGGATTACTCTATCAGGCATAAGTTAAAACGACCCACGGTAGACCTGACTGGACCCGCGCCCAAATATATCAGAACGGAAGAGAAAAATATGTCAGAACTAAGCTACAAGACACCTGAAAAGTCAGCGTTTTCACGGGTACCGGAAAGAATTCCAGTTTATCTTAACAAAAAGTTAAGCATTCCTGAAAGTATACCATCAGCTGTTGAAAACACGAAGGAAAGTAGACCAAGTGCTCCACGAACTGTAATTAGCCACACAGCGGAATCTTTAGCCCAATCGTTTAAGAAGGAGACACCTCAAGAGGAGAAGGTAGAAGCTGACACGTGTTCTAAGTCCCCGCAACAAGGAACATCAGCTAGCTCGGAAATGTGGAGGCCTTGGTAACCACCAGTCGTAATAATGATCTTATACTGGTCGCTATTTCAACATAAGTTTTAAAAAGAGATATGGTTTTACTTGTTGATTTTTATATTTATAATTAAATAAGCTTTAATAGTATTAAGTACCTACATAGGATTACACGGGTCCTAGGAGTACCTAGAACCACGTTTCAGTATCGAAATATAGCTTTAAGAATGTACCTGTGCGGTATAATGTTTTTTATACAAATTAAAAGTTATTTTAATTTTGTTTTGAACTTATTTCGAAGCTTTATTTGACAAATAATTTTTTGAAATATTCTAAGCTCTTTGACTGGAATTTAAAGTTGGACAGACTCGTGCTTCACCTAGGATTTCCACCTGGGTGAAGCACGTAGACTATATGGGGTCCAGTACTCCAGTTCTCCAACTGACAGTAAGTACAGTCAAGAAAACGATTATATTTTTTATTTACTATGATCTTCATAGCACACAATAAAATAACAAAAAAAAGAGATAATAGTTGGCTGTACCACCTTTTCTTTTAATAGAAATGGGCTGAAAAAATACTATACTCTAATTCTATTCTGTGCACCACAAAGGCCGAAATAATTAAATTTAACAACTTAAAATTTAAAATTATATTATATTTTAAATTCCCTTTTTAATATAATTGTTTAGATCTTTTGGATCATATCATGGGAAAAGCTGCATCGCTATATAAGAAAGTCATTAGTTAGAGCACAGGACCCTATACACTCCCCGTGCGTAACCCAGGTAAAAATCGTAGGTGATAAATGCTATTTACTTTGTAAGTATATTTAATACAGCTAGAAGAGGCCGGCATTTCCTAAGACTTGCCTGCGTAAAGCACAGTAAAAGATTTTGATATGTTGCCTCCTTAAAAGTCTTAGACGAGCTCAGCTGTGTGTCATAACTATGCCTAGGCGTACTATGCACTTCCTTCCTCCATAAGCGCAAGCCTGGGGATGACATCTGTCACTCTAGCAGAAGCAGGCTCATGTGGCGGCGCGGACGCTGCGAAGCGTGCTTACCCCGGGGGACTGTACTGTTTAGTTTAACAGTTTGACTGCCTCAGTGGTGTAGTGGTAGCGTATGCGACTGCTAAGCTTGAGGTCTCGGGTTCGATTCCCGGGACCAAATGTTTGTATGATCTGCAAATATTTGTTTCGGAGTTTGGGTGTTTTCTATGTATAATATGTATGTATTTACAAAAAAAAAATATAAGTATTTATATCAGTTGCCTACTACCCGTAACACAAGCTCTGCTTAGCTTGGGAATAGATGGCGTTAAAAAAATAAAATAAAAATCGACGGGTTGCACTCCGGGAGTGCCGGCAGAAGTGAAAACTTGAATATTAACGTTGTGCATTTTTGATATTTTGGAATGGTTAGAGAATAATTTTGTACGAATAGCTTTCATTATCAGTGTAAAAGTACTATTATTTATGTGGTGGAATACAATATTCATTTATTGCGCTATCGTACACAAACATGACAATTTATATTACATACACACACGAACATTCGCGCAAGCGCCCTGCGCCGCCTGTCCTCTCTCCATCGGTCTTACGAATTTTCAATCAGGTCACGGGACCTGACGCGAGTTTATACATTTTTACCCATTCCAAAAAAGTACACAGCTCCGCTAAAGAAGTTTTCACTTCAAAAATAAAAAACAGTAACGGCAACATCGGGGTTCCCACACAGTAGTGGGTACAGTTTGTAGGTGGTCCGAGGTGCGTCGGGGCTCCAGGGTTTTCCTTACTAAGGTGCACCTGGTTCCCCGGCTCCTAGTACCTGTAGTAGTTTTAGTCGGTTCGGGTCCGACATGCCACCTGGAGGTGGTATCCGAGGAGAAACCCGCACGGAAAAAAAAGAAGGTGCACTATGCACTGTTTTTAATATGCTTTTATTATCTTCCCCCGTATGTTTGTTTGTTTTATTAGAGCCTTTTGTAAGAGTGTTTTATAGTTTAATTTTGTCCGGCAACGACACATAATCGGTAAAAAAATTACTTATAAAATACTTATTGACATCACACTTGGCTAAAAATAAAACCCACTCATTTCATAATTATCAAATTTATTGGCAAGCATAGCAGTCACATATGACTATTAGTCTAAAATACAATCTCACAAATTATAAATAAATGGACGGATATTTTTATTACTAATTATTCTAAGTATAAACTAATAACCACAGACATTTACCATCTACATAATTATTAATAATTTAAAAAAAACGACAACAAAACAGGTATAAAATTAAAATAAATAAATAAAATCAGCCTTCACTTTAGGCGGGAAACAAACCTTAAATTGCTACTAGGAAAAATTATACTAGGAAGTTGGCAAGTGGCAACACTTGTGTTAAGTGCAATGAATTAATATTACTAGTGTCTACCAAGTGGACGAAATTCGTCCTAATTTCATTTTTAATGTTATTTATACTTCACGCATTAATTTAAAGATTAAATATAAATAGTTGATTTGTATAATACTTGTAGTATTTAAACTTAAAAAGTACAGAAAAGATTTTAATAATCCTTGGACCATTTGAAAGCTATTGTATGCACGCAATACAAAATGTATGTTTTTATGACATCCTAATTTTTAGATATTTCATAAACATTGCTACAAGTCTAAAAAGAACAGTAAGTAATCAGAAAAAAACATGCATTCATGTAAAAAAATCAAATTTTGGGTGAAACTGGCTTTGGCACAAGTACTCTTCTCAACCGAAGTGATACCATAATAATTTAATTTTAACCCAACTTGAGGTCA
This sequence comes from Spilarctia lutea, assembly GCA_916048165.1. Classification (NCBI taxonomy): domain Eukaryota; kingdom Metazoa; phylum Arthropoda; class Insecta; order Lepidoptera; family Erebidae; genus Spilarctia; species Spilarctia lutea. Next base: position 4,788,746 of record OU696480.1, read on the forward strand.
ACTCACGTGACTTACCATTGAAATAAATAAATTATAAATATTTCGGACAACACACAACGCCATCTAGTCCCAAACTAAGCAGAACTCGTATTATGGGTTACCAGACAACTTATATAAATACATAATATACTCTTTTTTATGTACTCCGAAACAAATATTTGTAGTACATACAAACATTTGGTCTGACTCGGGCATATCGAACCCGAGACGTGAAGCATCACAGTCGCATACGCTACCACTGCGCCACCGAGGCATTTGAATAGAAATTCTTGACGAAAGACTACTCACACTTTTGTCAATAGAAATAGATTGATTACACAAGCAAATCTGCAGCCAAAAGCTTGTCTTCAAAAAGTGTAATAACGTTAAATATACCTGATCTAGATGATTTGACATCACAGGAAGCTTGACTTAGTATATAATATTTTTTTTAAATTTTTATTACTCTTTCACAAGAGTACAGATCAGGTAATACAATACAATGTGTGACAATTATTCCTTTGTGGATTGAAGTGATGAAATTTTGACGTGAAAATAGGCTTCTATTTACCGCAAAAAGGCAGGCGAAAGCTAATCTGGCAGACTGAGATTTTTTTTATCCTGCAATTGAAGAATGCCTTCTAGTAGAGGGGAGGGGGGGATGTGAATCAGAGTAGTGTCAGAATATTTGTTATGAATATGGTCGCTATTATCAATAAGAAAAAGCAACAAACAAGCCAGTCAGAATTATAGCCAGATAAAAACGGATATAAAACAACCGCTTGCAGCATCTTGTTTGTTACCGGGTAAAACTTTGTTACTTCCATGATAGTACCTAAATGGCTTCACTTTTGCTTTAGAAAGTCTTTCCGTTGCTGTTGAAGTTTCTGCTCCAATAATGTTATCTTCTCTTGGTATTTGCCAGCTTCCCTTGTCAACGCTTGTATGGCTGAGTCTTTGCGAGCAACTGCTACTTTCACCCTGAGAACAATTAAGGATATATCATATTACTCGTTTGTATAAAACAAATATATACGGCACTCTTAGTTGTAGAAGAATAAGATGTTTTAGATAGTTATTTTTATTATCTAATTTAACGAACAGTCCTAATAAATCTATAGAATAGAATAGAATATACTTTATTGTACACCAATAACAAATTATTCAACTTAAAATTCAAGAAAATATGTACAATGGGCGGCCTTATTGCCAAAAGCAATCTCTTCCAGGCAACCTTTGGATGGACATATTGACCGGAGAAAGAAATTAACGGAATAAACGGTAGTGTAGGTGTTTTAAAGATATAGTGATGTTTAATAATAAAATATATACATAAACATACACATATATATACACACACATACACATATATATACAAAATCCAAATATATACAATATATAAAAGCATTTAAGTCAGTACTGAGAGTAAAAGTACTTATGAATTTAAGTAGTGAGCTTTAACCATTTTTTTTTATTCTTTTTTAAATGCCGTCTGTGTTTCTGCACGTCTAATAGATATCGGTAAGGAGTTCCACAATCTGACAGCCTGCACCGTAAAAGATTTGTCGTAGAATACAGTAGCGTGGCTAGGTACCATTAACTCCAAGGATTCCGACGACCTTAAGGTATACAAATCTGTTAAATTCTATAATAATGTGGCGACCTCCACATACAACATAAAATACTACAGCGCCATCTACCGAAGAAACACTGAACTACGAAGTACCGCACTACACGGAGCAACTACCAATCGTGAATCGCGCAATAGAAGTTCTCGCGACGATTATCATATATACAACATCCCAACATCAACTGTTGGGCAGTGGCTTACCAGGCATGATCACCTCGCCTGGTCGGAGGATCCTTCCTTTGTGTTGGAGAGACATGACAAGTTTCCCCCACAATAACTTCAATCGTTATATTTATCAATTTGCAAGGATTATATATTACTTAGTTATGCTTGGTGTATGGAGGTCGGATGGGAGTCGCTCAATTAAAAAAAAAACAAAAGACGACCACAAACGAGTTTCTTCAATAGAAAAAAATCTGCAATAAATCTAGTTACTTGGCATATAGTTGATGCATTTGTTCCTCGTGGGTCTTATTCATATCTTCAATTTCTTTCTTCAACGAATCCACCTTGTTCTTCCACGACTCTTCACAGGTCGCGCGTACCTCTTCAGCACGCGCCTCCAGCTGAGTGGTTTTCTAAACAAACGTTGTTTTTTTTTTTAATTCAATCAATATTTAGATTTAGAACAAACAGTCAATGCTGAATAATTAATTACTAGTAAAATTCGACTTTTATTACTTTTTAGTTTTTACCTTTATGCACTTCTCTTACGTATAACCTTTAACTGGTGTACTGGTGTTGTGGGTGTCCATGGGCAGCGGTAATCGCTTACCATCGGTCGATACGTTAAAAATCTTTATATTTAAAAATATATACATAGACTGCAAGTTAAACAAGTGATTAATTTAAAAAGTTTTTTTTAAAAAAAACAAGCTTTTGTTACTTGTTAAGTAAAAAAATATACTTTAAGCCCTTTCATTTGATACCCATATTGGGTGGGTTGTTCAGAAATATGTACGCCGCCATTTTGTTACGGCGGCCATTTTGAATTAATAATAATACCGATTATATACAATTACATTGTCATCAGATATCTACGAATAAATAATAAGTCAGGAAATGTAACTGCGCTCTAAAAATGACCCAACAAAAATTGTGTTCAAGTGGGCGGTGCTTAAAGTTGTGTTCACCGCCGCCATTAGCCGGATATTGTTCTTGCAAGCAAGCACACGTCATATTTCGATTTATTATTGTGTTGTCAATAATCATGCCAGCGTGTGTTGTGAAGTGGTGCAGGAGCAATTCAAGGCTAAAATGCCCAGGGATCACTTTTCACTGGTAAGTAGTAGCATAATTATAGTTATATTTAATGATTTGCAAATATGTTATCAAACTGAGATGGTTAACACTATGCAACATGAAGTCAGTAAAATTGGTTTTCTTTTAGTTTTCCTGCCGATGCAATTCGGCATAAAAAGTGGATAACTGCAGTTAAGTTGGAAAGACAGGAATATGACTGGATGCCTGTGAAAACCAGCAGAGTACGCTCTATTCATTTTGATGAAAATGATTTTTACAAATCATTAAAAGGGTATACAATGTTACACAAAACCGCAGTACCAGTTTGTACAGTGAGTACTTACTGTTTTATTATTAAAATAATTATGTTTATTATCTAATCTGAAATGTTTTTTACGCAGATGATTCGTCTTGAAGAAACTTCAAGAAGTCTCTGAATACACCTAGAACACACATGTTAAAACAAAAACTACAGATCAGAAATCTACAACGCAGAAATAAAAGATTAGTTGAGAAGAATATTTCGCTTAAAAATATTTTATCTCCATTGAAGAAAAATGGATTTGGCAATACTGCAGAAAATACTGCATTGAATGAATTTTCTGATGATATAGTTTTAGCCCTACAAAAGAAAAAGTCAAAAGATCGACGAAGTATAATAAAGTTTACACCAGCGATTAAAAAGTTTGCTTTAAAGCTAAACTATTATTCACCAGCAGGATATAAATATGTGAGACGACAGTTACTTTCATCTCTTCCACATCCGTCAACCTTATCTAAATAGTACCAATCCATAGATGGAAAGCCAGGCTTTACCGAAGAAGCATTCGCAGCTTTAAAGTTAAAATACTCTAACAGTGACAAAAGGCTTGCCTGTCTGATTGTTGACGAAATGGGTATAAGACAACAAAAGATATTCAATGGACAAACTGTAGATGGGCTTGTTACATTCGGGCCATCGGATGAAATGGCTACACAGGTTTATGTGCTAATGCTAGTAGCTCTAAATGATGCATTTAAATTGCCAATTGGCTATTTCTTTGTAAATGGTCTTGCCGCCGAACAAAGGGCTAATATTCTAAAAATGTGTCTTGAGTTTGAGTTTGAGTTTGATGGCTGTGCATCTAACCTCGCTACGGCTAAAATGATGGGTTGCAATTTTGAAGACACAAATAACTTAAAAACTTTTTTTGACCATCCATCTACCGGAGACCCAGTAGTTGTGATATTGGACCCATGTCATATGGTGAAACTTGTGCGTAACACACTAGAGGCGAAAAAGACATTGGTAGTTGAAAACAACAATAAAATCGAGTGGGCACATTTGCAGAAACTCAAAAATGTCCAAGATAATATTGGATTGCATTTTGGGAATAAGTTATCAAATCGGCATATAGAGTTCCGAAATAATATCATGAACGTGAAACTAGCGACTCAAACTTTAAGTCAAAGTGTAGCTGATGCGATTAAGTTTTGTTCGCAGCAATTAAACATGCCTGATTTTCAAGACACACATGCAACTGTTATCTTTTTAGAAACCTTTAATAACCTTTTTGATATACTAAATGCAAGATCACTTTCTGGACACGGGTTAAAACACCCTTTTTCGGTTGAACAAAAAGAAAAACTATACGATATTTTGGATCTAAGCGAAAAATATATTAAAAATCTCCAAATTAATGTGCAGTCCAAAAAAACTCAAACAGTAAATGGACAAAGAGTAACGGAATATACCTACTCCTTGAAACCAGTGACCAAAACTCAGTCTAAAACTGGATTTCTTGGTCTTCTTATTTGTATTTCAAGTTTTAAATTACTTTTTGCTCGCTTAGTCGAGTCACAAATATTGAAATTAATTTTACCTTATAAATTTAGCCAAGATCATATTGAATTGTTTTTTGGAGTGATTCGCAACCACGGTCGTTGCAACAATAACCCAAACGCCTGTCAATTTATGGGAATATATAAAAAGACGTTAATGAACTTGAACCTCAGCTCTAAATTCACAGGCAACAGCATACCATTGGAGGATATTCCAATACTAAATTGTTCTTCAGTAATCAATAAGACCACTCCTGGCTTTAGAAATAGTACAGACAGCGCTAGTTACTCTACTGCAGCAGGTGAGAGTAAAACAGAAGAAGAAAATTGCATGGTGCTATCAAACATGCTGGACACTAGCCTTCAATTGCCAGAAACAGTGGAGCAAATTGTAGGCTATATAGCCGGCTTTGTAACCCGAAAACTGCAAGCGAAAATTAACTGTCCAGAATGCTTATCATTGCTACCTGCTAAAGAAAAATTGTATTTTCACAAGCTGATCAGTTTGAAAGATTTCGGTGGACTCTCGTATCCATCTGTGGTGTTGTATAAAATATGCACACGCACAGAAACACTAATAAGACAGATAATAAAAATACATGATAACGGAAAATCACTTACTCGAGCAAGTAATCTGTCAGTGATATCTACACAGTGTTTTTCTAAAATAATTGGCATGGAAGATATTCTGCGCTTACTAAAAAACAGTCACCAGACAAATAATGACCATTTCCATTTTTTTTTATAAAATGTGTAATCGTTGAATTTCTCAGAATCCGTCTTCACTACATTGCGAAAAAAGATTCTTTTTTAATGTCTTCTAGGCAAAAACTTAATAAATTAGTTATATTTCGAGGGACATAGAGTTTATTAAAAAAAACACAAATATATAAACATTTTACAATTATATTGTTTTATTATTAACTTTGACCGGTCCACTTATTACATGATATCGTCCATGCTGCTGTCATAGAAGACATTGCAGCAAGCGCATGAACCAATCCCTGCTTTCGTTTTGAATTCAAACCAATCACTAACAATGTCTATTTCTAACCTAGGTTGTGATTGGTTTTTGTTTCATACGTCGTTTTGGTTTCAAGACGGACCACTTTTTGTTTGAAATTTGTTCCGAGTTAGACTTCCTGACTTATTATTTATTCGTAGTCAGATATGACTTAATTTTAAATTTCAACTCAATCGGAAATCGGGAAGTGGATTCAATTTAACTTGAAATATTTGATTACAGACAAACATCGAGGCAGATGAAACTAAATAAAAGCTTGTAAAAAATGGTCGCTGCTATTTACTCACTTCAGTTAGAAGTCGATTTCTAGTTTCCAATTGAGATATAGTTATTTCTAGTTCAGCACCTGGAATAAAATAAGCATGTTTATTTATTAGTCAAAAAGAAACAATTGAATTCGTCTCACTGCCCATATGGCCTAGTGGTTTAAGCGATCGCCACGCCGCTTTCTACTTCGCCAAATGTTGTGACTTCAAATCCCCATATGAGATAACACTTTCGGTGGTCCACAAATTTGTCTGGCTGTTCTTTATGTTCGTTTCATGTCTGTTTGTTAATTCTCTCACGAGACAAAATCGAATGCTAATGCAGGAGTTAGCTTTATAAAATAAAATTTTTGATCATTTATTTTTTTTAACTTTTTTTTTATTTTTTATTATTGAATAGTGGGCGAACGAGCAGACGTATCACCTGATGGTAAGCGATTATCGCCGCCCATGGACACCCGCAACACCAAAGGCGTCACAAGTGCGTTGCCGACCTTTGGGGGATGGAAAAGAGGATGGGGGTGGGGTTGGGGGATGGGCCTCCGGTATCCTCACTCATTCGGTGAAACACAGCGCAAACGCTATTTCACACCGGTTTTCTGTGAGGCCGTGGTATCACTCCGGTCGAGCCGACCCATTCATGCCGAAGCATAGCTCTCCCACATAGTAAAGAGTGCGGGCAGCATCGGCCCAGCTGTTATGATAATAATAATGTTTATTCAACAGATATTTTTACAAATATCTTATGTGAAACTATATAAAAATAGTGAACAAATTAGGTAAGGGGGTTGGTGTCGATGACCGTGCTAATGTACATTGTGTTACAGTCGTCAGGAACCTGTTATGGGGAACCTTTTGTTATGACGAAAATTTAAATTATTCAAATTCAAATTATTCGGCGTCATCAATAAATCTATATGCACATGCTTACGTTTTATTCATCGAAATTAACCTGTCACCATAAGTATTACTCAAATTCTAACAAAAATGTATATTCTGTAGTTGATAGATGACAATTTTTAATTTGTTTGTTTTTATTGCATGCAAAAACATTGCATTTTGATCTTCTCTTCGTATAGTGTATTATGTATAATTATTTCACGAACTTGTTGAACGCTACCTTCTTATTGTTTAGATAATCTTGGCGGGACTTACATTTGTCTTCGGTCTGTCGAACCCTAGCTTGTGCCTCCTGGTACCGCCTCAGCGTGGCTTGTTCCGTCTCAGCCAACTCCTTCAACTCCGCCTCGTACTGCTCTTTATTTCTCCTGGATAACAAGAATATCATTCAAATGAGAAACAACTTAACTGCCTCGGTGGCGTTGTATGATATGCAAGTATTTGATAAAAATTTAAATATTTGTACTTTTGGAATTTGGGTGTTTCCGGTGTATAATACGTGTGTATTTACAAAAAAGTATATATGTATTTATATCAGTTATCTATAGGCTTTATCTGACTCCTCGCCTGCGGTTACAGGGGCGCGGGGGTATGACGACTAAGGGGACTGAGACAGGTGCGGGCGGCGGGCGGCGGGGGCGCTTAGTGAGATACACACGAGATGAAATGCGCCAAGATAGTTCCTAAGATATGTGACGTCATAGTAAATAAACGCCCCTGTTACCGCGCAGGCGAGGACTCAGATAAACGGTCGGCCTATAGTACCCATAACACAAGCTCTGCTTATTTTGGGACTAGATGGAGTTGTGTGTTAGATGTTAGATCAAGATGCAAGTGTTTCTCGTCGATTCTCTTTTTACAATCGCTAACACCTCTATTCTCATGTATTATTGCTAGTATTTGTTTTGACCGTTTTTACCGTTTTTACCGTGGCAGAGCTATGCTTCGGCGTGAATGGGTCGGCTCGACCGGAGTGATACAACGGCCTCACAGAAAACCGGTGTGAAATAGCGCTTGCGCTGTGTTTCACCGAATGAGTGAGGATACCGGAGGCCCATACCCCAAACCCTCCCCCATCCCCTTTCCCATCCCCCCAAAGGTCGGCAACGCACTTGTGACGCCTTTGGTGTTGCGGGTGTCCATGGGCGGCGGTAATCGCTTACCATCAGGTGATACGTCTGCTCGTTTGCCCACTATTCAACAAATAAAAAAAAAAAAGACCACGTGACTTAGGGTTGAGAGACTTCATTACTACACATTTGTTAGTTTCCTAATCACTTTTACGGGCTACTGGCTAATCTTTCCGATCATGCGTAGTCTAGGTTCGGGTTTCCTCATTCGACACTTGCAGGAACCATTTTTTTGTTTTACATGTGGAAACCCCCTCGGGCCGTCACCTCGCCAGGGTTTCCGGCGGGGCGGTGTGTCGGAATCGAACCGACTAAAACCACACGGTGTGCCAACTCTGCGCCTGAGAAGGGAGGGGTCCGGGAACTGCTGTTATTAACACGACCGGACACCACTTGCAGGAACCCTTACACTAACCTCCTCGGCCTCTCGGGTTTTTCTTTTTAATGGTAAAAAGGCAAACGAGTCCACCGATGGCAAGTGTCTACCGTCACCCATAAACACTTAAGATCCAAGAGTTATATGCGTATTACAGCCCTTTAAAAACCTTCCTCCCGCCCCCCCAGCCCTCAAGAAATAACAGAAACAAATCAGATAATTATGAGTTCTGCCAATTTATGATAATTAAGATATATTACCTGAGCGCTTCCTGTAACTCCTTCCTCCCAGCTTGAGCTTCCGCGTCCATACTCTCGATGGCCTTCTCTATCTCCTTGTCCCTCTCTTGCTTGTACTGTGCCGCGATCTCTTGTGTTTTTCGTTTGATTTGAGCCTGCTGTTCCTTCTCTAATGTCTTTTTGTAGTCTTCTAATTTCATCTGGATTTCTTCTTCTCTTTGCTTAATTTTTTCCTACGGATTAAAATATTTAATGTTTTTAAAATACTAGAACACATTCTTGAAGCGTTATCAAAGGATTGCCATTGCTGATAATGCCATAGGGCGAAATCGAAACCAGTCGGGTCTGTGGAATAAAAATACAAACTGCCTCGTTGGTCTAGCGGTTAGCGTAAGCGACTGCCGATCAAGAGGTCTCGGATTCGATAACCGGGTCGGACTGCTGTTGGTTTTTGTTACAAGAAATTCTTAACAACAGCCCGGAGTATGGAAGATGTTTCCTGCCCGCGTCTCGGAGAGCACCTTAAGCCGTCGGCGTCAGTTGTCATGGACACCCACGACAATTGTTATTGGGAAGTTACTACCCTCAAATTATATATATAAGGATATATAATAATAAATAAATATTCCGGACATCTAACATACAACGCCATCTAGACCCAAGCTAAGCAGAGCTTGTGTTATGGTTACTAGAGAACTGATATAAATACGTATATACTTTTTTTTTGTAAATACATACATATTATACATAGAAAACACCCAAACTCCGAAACAAATATTTGGAGATCATACAAACATTTGGTCCGACCCGGGAATCGAACCTGAGACCTCAAGCTTAGCAGTCGCATACGCTACCACTACGCCACCGAGGCAGTCTGTAAAAATATAGATCCTTGCCTTTATTATTCCCAAGATTTATTGGGATCGGTTTCTAGTTCGTTTTGAACAGACGCGGACGCCAATATATATATATATAGTGGAATAAAATCGAGCAAGTACCAACCAAATAATATGTGAGGGAATGGATGTCTATCTACCACAAGAGGACGATACCCCTCATCGCTTACTGCGATCCCTTCCAGACAGCCATTACATGGCTATAACTATCTATAAATGCAGCTAGGATAGTTTTTGGCACTCAAATCAATTTTTTTTTAATATACATTACTAACCTCCACGCTTTGTTTCTCTTTTTCAATTTGTTGTTCCATTTCCTTTCTTTTCTCATCCATCAACTTCTCCTGTTCCTCTTTCCACTTTTCTGCAAACAAAAACGTTTATTTTTTTTTATTATACAGGGGGCAAACGAGCAAACGTATCGCCTGATGGTAAGCGATTACCGCCGCCCATGGACACCCGCAACACCAGAGGCGTCACAAGTGCGTTGCCGACCTTTTAGGAAGGAGTACGCTCTTTTCTTGAAGGTTTGAAGATCGTATTGGTCCGGGAACATCTCAGCTCATTCCACAGTTTATATGTTAATAACGATACGTTATCATCGACACCTATAACAGCCCACTAGCTACTATACTACGCTTTCCAGGTGGGTTGATATAAACTGTATAAACCCTATATTTTATATATGCAGGGCTGTTGTCTTGTGTAGTTTGTTTCGTCAGTTTGCTCAGCTTTTTACGGCATACACGGGATAGGAGTGGTTACACTTTGTACTCTTAGTTAGTCAGAATAAGGACGATAATCCTACTAATATTATAAAAGCGAAAGTTTATAAGTATGGATGGATGGATGTTTGTGACTCTTTCATGCAAAAACTACTGAATGAATTTTGATGGAACTTTACAATAATATAGCTTATACATCAGAATAACACATAGGCTACAATTTATAAAAATGTAGCTTTGCCTCGCGGCGTTGCCTGCGGTTATTGTCGTACCGTGGGGTTCATCTCGTGTAGTAATATTTTAGTAATAATCAGAGTGGCTAAGAAAGATAAATGATTATCACAATTATCAAATGTTGATATAGGTATTTTATCGACTTACCAAACTCTTCCCTTTGTTGGTTTTCCTTGGCAGCTAACTCCGACGCGACTCTCTCGTTTTCAGCTCTCATTTCAGCCACAAGCCGAGTACGTTGTTCCTGATACGTTAACTCTATTTCTAGTATTTGTTTCTCTAATCTGTAACATACAATACCATACTACTTACTTAACTAGACACATTTCTCTCAAACAAATACTTAGTGTAGACTAGCGGAGTCTCGCGGTGTTACCCGCTGTTCAGGGTGGGCCGAAGTTACTAAAAAAAAGATGTGTGTGCGATTCACACATGATAGAAGTAAAACTTCAGTAAATCGACAAAAGAATGAGACCGACATTTGCTCTCTCGCTCTGGCTCACTAATTACAGGCGCCTTTTTGTATTTGTGTCTCTTACCTGTCGTTTTTTCCGTTGCATCCGGTTTGAAATCACAACGATTCTAAAGAAGTTGCATTTCAAAAAGTAACCTAAGTTACTCGCAATATAATCAGCCCCGTCAACGTCGGTCCAGCTGTTCCAGAGATTAGCCGGAACAGACAGACAAATTATTTTTTTGATGTAAGTACCGTAGGCATATACTACATTACATACTTTATATGTATTTAGCAAAAACCTATTAATTTGCAATTACAAATAGACACTTCAATTTTATTTATTTGTATAAAACATATGATCGTGCTTAGCGTAGAATTATTTGTCAGGATTTAATGTGTCTAGATTAGGTCAGGTCCGTAGTCAGGATAACTACCTAATCTGTTAACCAACAAACTGTACCTAATCTAAACTAATATTATACAGACGTAAAGTTTGTAAGTTTGTGAGATTTTAAGGGGGCAATCTCTGATTACTCTGAAGGTACTGAATCTATTAAAAAAAAATGGGAAGTCACATTATTTATGATAGCATAGCCTATTTATAAACCCGAAAAATTATGACCGGGATATCCGACATAAACGCGGACAAAAGCTATTGGTAAATAATAATAAATAAATATTTCGGACATCTAACACAACGGACATCTAGTCCCAAGCTAAGCAGAGCTTGTGTTATGGGTACTAGACAACTGATATGAATACATATATACTTATTTTTTTGTAAATACATACTTATTATACATAGAGAACACCCAAACTCCGAAAAAAATATTTGTATATCAAACAAATACTTGGTCCGACCCAGGATTTGAACCCGAGACCTCAAGCACAACAGCCGCATTCACAACCACTGCGCCACCGAGGCAGTTAAATTTAAATAATACTAATAAAAAATAAAGAAGAACCGTTAAATTTAAATCTAGTTTGGAATTTCGTGTCTTTTTACTTAAAAGTTATACGGAAAACAGTAAAGTACAAATAATGATATAGCAGTTTAGGAAAAGATTTTTCACAATCTGTGGTAACTGGTATCCAATTGAATTGCGAATCTGCTGCTCTAAAGTTTCTCTTAGAGTCCTAATCGAGACCCCAACTACTTCATTTATAACGACAGAGCATCTACCATTATTTAAACTGTCCCCAGTAAACAAAAGCCTTACCTAGAACTGGCCAAATGTCTTTCCTTCAGCAATGCAGCTTCCTTTTCATCCTCAAGTGTTCTCCGCAACTCCTCAAGCTCTTGTGCATGTTTGGCATGAGCGCGCCCACTCTGTTCCGCATGCATCATCTTCAGATCCGATATCTCTTTCTGCTGTCTCTCTGCCATCTCTCTAAGTTCACCTTCTAGACCTTTTACTGTTAGCTCCTGTATTTGCAAAAGGATTTTCGTCATTAAAATTACGATAAATTGTAAAATAGATTTTGCGTTTCAATTACAATTACTTTTCTGCACGTTTGGCCTCGTGGTGAAGCTGTCGCCACGCCGTACCTTACTACGCCAAGTATTGTGGGTTCAAATCCCACATGGAATAACACTTTGTGTGTTCCACAAATTGTTGTTCTAAGTCAGGGTGCTCTTAGTGTCCGTTTCATGTATGTTTGTAAAGGCCCCCGCGACATATGAATTATTAATAGTGTAAGAGTTGTCTTTCAAAAAAGAAAAACAAAAATAACAAAACAAATACTTTTTGTTTTGTTATTTTCTCAACAAGTTGGGATCGACCATCTATTCAGACTTTTCCCCTTTTCTCATTTACCATTTTGATCTGTCCCCATTCGGTAGATCAGTTCAAATTACACACTCCCATTGAATGAGTTGAACATACCCGTTTATTTACCCGTCATTGTACCTTTGAGAATACAGAAATTAACTAATTCAGTCTTATTTAAATAACAGTGATTATGAAAAAAATATGGGAAATATGTAGGTACATGATATTTTACAAGCGATTTGTTCCTTAGTCTAAAATTATTTCGTGCAAGCATGCGTCTATTTTAACTAATTAACACACAACATATGAGTTGAACGACATTAGTAAAGTTTTATATTAGTCAAATTTGACGTTATTAAAATCGGTTAGTCAAATCTCTTTTTAACCGACTTCAAAAAAGGAGGAGGTAATTTGACTCTATTCTTATTTTGTTATGTTTGTTAACTTTCGACTGGGTGAAACGATTTTGATGATTATTTTTTTTATTTGTAAGCTGGTGCTTCCCGTGTGGTCCCATTTCAATTTTATCTAGTGCTTGAAGTCGGTTTCTTTTTTTTTTAATTTGTGATTATTCATAGAGGTATACAGCACTTTTTGGTACTTTTTATTGTTAGAAAGAATTTTCACTTACCTTAATTTTCTCCGCTTTTTGTCTAACCCAACGTTGTCTTGCGACCTAAATGATCAACAAAATGGTGTATGCATATTATAATAACTGTGTACCGCAAACACAATGACAAAATAAACCAAAGAAAAATCAATGGGATTGCTTATGATGCCCACTCGTAGAAAATATAATAAGTTAATTATTTTGACTTTACATACGTGACAAAGTGCAAACCTACATATGAACTGGATATCAACAACTGGCATTGATTACTGCAAATGTGAAAAATTTTTATTTTTAAAAAAATAAGTATTTATATATAAGACCGTTACATTATTACAATTAAAACCCAATTTTGGTTGGTCCCTCGCCTGCCTAATGGGGTTATTTGATGGTTATTTACAGTTTTTATTAGTTTGACAATAAAAAACGACAATACTTATAATTTTAAGGCAGTACTCAATTTATAAATTAGAAATAAATTATTGTTCACATTCGCGATAATGAATGCGCAGAAATAAAAAAAAAGTTATGCTATCCGTCGGAAATATCTGCACACCCGACTGGAATGCGCTTCACCTCTCGCTTCCCCATGCATCGCCCCGCCTTCGCCTATCTAGTACCGTGTCCAACGCTAACATCGATGCACGTGTATTATTCTTGCTTTCGTAATCTCATTCTTGTTTTTCTCTGTTCAGTGAAATATTAACTCTCTAGTTTGCACGAAGTCATTAAGTCAGATTAGCAGATATTTCCCATGGGACTAACATGGATTTAATACTTTACTTGATATAAAACTATGTGTCTATGGTACAATCAGCTACAATTATGATGACTACTTCGTACCTATCTAATCGAAATAAAATCCTTTTATATAAGAACTTTTTGAAACAAAAACCTATTTTACATGTTCAAAATTGTTCTTTTGATAATCAAACAAGCATAAAATATACGGTGTACCAATTATGATTCACTTATTAGAATTTTCTCATGTGAGTTAATTATTACTAATGATATAAAACTGCTAAAAGCGATATGATTAAATTAATGATATAGTTGGATGTTACTACCTACTCTGTATCGGTTCTTATCTTTTATAGAAAAAAACCTGTGTATTCTAAGTAATTAAAAATTACACATTTAATTAAAATCAATAAAAAACAAAGTGAGACTTTTTTTTATTAGGTATATAGGGAGCAAACTAGCAGACGTATCGCCGCAACACCAGAGGCGTTACAAGTGCGTTGCTGGCCTTTAAGGAAGGAGTAAGCTCTTTATTTTTCGACTTTCCTTCAATACTTTTTGCGAGAGATTACTTTTTTCGAATGACCACCAAAAATTCCTGCCGACTACTCGTGGCTCCTGAATTCCCAAAGAGCCGGATATTGCTAAGATTTTCCACCTCGTCAATAAAAAATGCGCCACTAATACTAATTATTCCATCTATCTATATAAATGAAAATTAATCACAAAAATGTATGTACGTGCATAACTTTCGATCAAAACCAAATTGGATAATTCTTTTTTTTATGTGTTTGCTGGCTTCAGGACAAGGTTTCTATACAAGAAAGTTAAAAGAAAATCGCGAATGTTATATTTTCTTAGTCCGGCAAGTCCTGTACGCAGTCCTACGGGAAGTTGAGGCGGGTTTAAATAATAAAATAAGTTTTTCGTTAATTTAGAAAATATGTACAAAAATAATTACCGCTGTACGAAGTTCGTCGGGTCAGCTAGTATTTAATAGTATGTAAATATTCTAAAAGTAATAGTTTTATAGCAGCAAAATGGGCTCTGTGGTGTGCCTTGAGAGTCTATGTCCAGCAGTGGACTGGAACGGACTGATGATGATGATGGTAGTATTCTATCAGTACTACAGTAGATCAGTAATAAAGTTCGTAAATCATCTAGCTTTCATAACTATGCTTAGTTTGAAGTTAGATGGCGTTGTGTGTCAGATTTCCGAAATATTTATTTATATAATTTTCAGTTGCAGTACCGACCTGTTGAGCTGCTTGCATCTTATCATGTTGATTCCGCAGTTCCAGCTTGTATCGTTCCTCCAGCGCTTGCGCAGATCGCTTCCAGCGTTCCTCCAATGATCTTCGTTCATCGACCAGTTGTTCAATGCGGTGGTTCAGTGTTTTCTTGTCGTTAATTAGCTGTAACATACCAAGAGAGGATCTTTGACTGCAGGTTAAACCGAAATTAAAAGGTCTTAAGAGCCGTTTCTCTAATTAAAAAAGATACTGTTCGTTTTTTTCTTTTTATTGAATAGGCGGCAAACGAGTAGACGTGTCGCCTGATGGTAAGCGATTACCGCCACCCGGAAGGGGAGGGGGATTGGGGGATGGATTGGGATATGGGCCTCCGGTATCCTCGCTCACTCGGTGAAACACAGCGCAAGCGCTATTTCACACCGATTTTCTGTGAGGCCGTAGTATTACTTCGTAGTATTACTTCGGTCGAGCCGGCCCATTCATGCCGAAGCGTGGCTCTCCCACGATAAAGCTCTATTATAAGCTCTAATAAAAGTTCTATTGTATCCAAAGACGATTTCTGCTTTAGAAATATATCCTGTGTAGCAAGTAAATTTATTTACATACATGAAGCCGAGACAAAGAACACCTAAACTCAGAATATAATAATTGTTGATAGGATAAAGTGTTGTCCCTTGTAGAAATTGAACAGACAACACTAAGCTGACCGAAAGAATATGAGCCAAAAAAATTTTTAAACGTTTGATTCTGGAAATAATCGATTTTATATTTTATTCAAACCTGATCGATGAAGTTCTGATGTCTCTTGATAGTTTCTTCACATTCCTGCTTCACTTTTGCAATATTGCGGATCGACTGCTTCTCCAAATTGCTCACTTTATTGATCATCTGGAATTTAAAACATCAATTTTCTAGGTTGGTAAACTTTTGATCTTTATTACCTTACATGTCGCTAAATTCCTGACGGTAGTGTTAAGGGTTCGATTTGTACAAAGGTTAAAAGTTGACCAATCAGGATCCAAGCTTTTGTACACAACGATAATTTGTTGAAACCTGATTGGTCGATAGAGCTTGATTGATGCGTCACTATTATCTTAACGCGTATAGACTATAATTAGCTACTACAATGTCGTAGTCCACTTTGGACACTGGACTTAGAATAATCTAAGGCCAGTGTCCAAAGTGGACTACGAGAAGCTGTCGATGATAATGATGATATTATACAGGGTGTAAAAAGACGACTACCGAAAACGAAAGGGGCTGATTCAGCACCCCAAAACTTATTAATAAAACAAACAGTTGTCTTCAAAAAAAATTGTAGCTTGAAAAAACAATGTGTCAAGATTTTTATTAATTTCAGAAGCCAGCAATGTACAACTTAAAGCGCCTGCGCGCTCTGTCGCGGTCATTGCACTCACCCGGCCAGCTGTTTTGATATTAAAATACATTATTGTTTTGCTGATTTTCTTTGTTTTTTTGGTTTTCTAAATGAGATAATTAGGTAGTTTGGGCCCTGTTATGTTTTACTATGTGTATGTAAGCAGAAAAAAACATAAAACGACTTAGATAAATTAACATTTTTTTTGAGTTTTTTTTTCGCTAAACCTATTCTGTATCATGGTCTGATTGCAACCCCCAAGTTTTCGGTAGTAGTCTTTTACACCCTGTATATGGGTACCTGTTCTTTGTGGTTAGCTAGACTCTCTTGTAGCAGGGCGATGCAGCATGATCTTTCTTCTAATTGTAAAGAAGCAGTCACTAGCCTCTGAGCTAGTTCTGTTTGTGGCAACTTCAATAAAGTGTCCAGCCTAAAAGGTTACATAAATAGATAAAACTTTTTTGCGTCTAACTCTTATGGTGGTTCAGCTAGCTAGGTTTTTTTCAGAGTACATTAAGCAGAACAAAAATCTGTTGAGTTAATGAGGGACTTTTAAATAATAAAAAAATTGGCTTTATATGGTAAGGTAAATTAGCGAGCTTATTCGACGGAACATAATAGGTCTTCAAGAAAAAGTTTTTCAGTTTTTAATCATTATTTTGTAACATGCGGTACTCACTTCGGTAGACTATTCGGGGTAGTGTTAGTAACTACGGACAAAGCATCGTTAGCACTCTGTTCCACTTTCTCTAGAAATTCGAATATTTCCCTGAAAAAGAAACAACAACGCATTCAATATAACCATAAGTGTCTGCATCAATCAAGTTCAAACACAGAATTTAATAAGTGATAGCCTTGTTGCTCTAACAGTTCTAAATGCAGAATGTTACCGTGGGAGAGCCACGCTTGGGCATGTATGGGCCGGCTCGACCGGAGTGATACCACGGCCTCACAGAAAACCGGTATGAAATAGCGCTTATGCTGTGTTTCACCGACTGAGTGAGGATACCAGAGGCCCATATACCATCCCCTCCCTCCATCCTCCAAAGGCCGGCAACGCGCTAGTGTCGCCTCTAGAGTTGCAGGTGTCCATGGGCGGCGGTAATCGCTTACCATCAGGCGATACGTCTGCTCGCTTGCCCCCTATTACATAAAAAAAAAGTTCAGTCGGAGGGAAAAAGTCATCATCTATGGCAATACACTGGCCGAAAAGATAAATAGCATAAAGAAACAGTTAAAAATAATCATCATTATCTTAGCCGAAGGACATACATAAAAAAAAACTTCCAAGCTGGACACAGATCTCTCTCAAGGCTCTACATAGCAACAGGTCCCGTGCTGCCCACATTCAACGGCTAATATCAAATTTAACTGTTATAATTTTAAGGTGAGCATCTGATATGTAGACTTGTAAGAAACATTTACTCACATAAAGTTGTCTTTAGGTGAAGGACTTCTTTCTTCCTTCTTAGTTTCTGCTTCAATGGGATTCGTGTTAGTAACCGACGTCACCGGATTATCACCGTAACTTTCTATTTCTTTCAACATTGAGTAAATATCAAACACTGTGGACCTAGAACTTAACTCGAGAGTTTTGCTTTCTTTCTCAGCAACAGGTGTAGGCAAATTGGAATTCATAGGTTCAAGCTTTTCTTCTTGTGGAGGCGGCTCTGGTTCTCTAGTCCCTTCATCATTTACCTCTTCAATATTCAGCATTCTAGGTGAGGGAGCCGATAAAGACATCCAGGATTCAATATCTTTATCGTTCTGCACTCTATCTATTCTTGCGCTAAGTGGAGCCCGAGTTGCAACTGTATTCTTTTGATTTTGTGTTTGATTCCTTATATTTACTGGAATGGTAGTTTTGCCACCATTTTTCGTATATTTGTTATTCCACTCTTGTTTATAACCTGAAGAACTTTCCCCTATGCCAACGTTATTTATTTTTCTTTCAGATTTCTTTGCATTTATAGATGAATTATTGTAATCCCCTTCCTTTACTTTCAAATAATTCTGAATCAGTTCTTTCGTCGAAATTTTCGATATATCTCTTTTGTTGTCCAA
Organism: Spilarctia lutea; assembly: GCA_916048165.1. NCBI lineage: Eukaryota > Metazoa > Arthropoda > Insecta > Lepidoptera > Erebidae > Spilarctia > Spilarctia lutea. The sequence goes on from OU696480.1 coordinate 4,807,483, forward strand.
AGAGTTTTTATTAGATGTGGGCGGATCTGGTCTGCCATCTGCAGATCTTTCAACGCTATCTTGTTTGATTTCAAAATTAGACGCGTCTTCAAACATTTTATCTATGTTGAGCGGTGTTGGCGATACTGCATCAGTTTTGATATCTTTTATAGTAAGTTCATGAAGATTGTTTATAGCTTCAAGTTCTTTTTTGTAGTCTTCGATGACTTTAGATGTATACGCTTTTGTGGTACTATTCATAAGATAAGGTGGATAATCTAAATTTTCAGTTTCATGTTCTGGTTTGTCATTTGTAACTTCACCAGTACCAATTATATCGGCTTTTGTCTTGACGGGAGAATTCTGTGGAGGTAATGTAATGTGTCCTTCTTTTTTCAAAAAGAAGTCTTTATACAGCAAACGGCTATGGTTCAGCGGTTCTGACCATTGATTTTTGTCTATAGGAAAAGTTTTTTGGTAGACTTTTTCATTACTATTCGAAGAGATAGTACTGTCTAAACTTTTGGGTTGTTCTCCAATTTTATCATGTGACCTTGACTTTTTTAATATAGATGTTGAAGGCAACGAATAATTCTGCATGTAAGACTTGTCGTCATTCGCTCCACTATCTGGATATCCCGAATCTTTTGAAGAACTATCTGTATGTACTATGGTACTAGACAACTTTGACTTATAGGTTTCAGTAGGTGTTGCACGAAAGTCATCATAGAAGCTGGTGTAAGTCCTTGGTTCACACATGAAATTGTTAGTAATTTTATTATAATCACTTCTATCCTTGACATCACCAACATAAGAAGTGTGACCAGTCAAGTTACTATCGTGACCTTTGTGGAGATTGTCTACAAAAGGAGTTTCTGGGGATAAGCTCGACATGTTCTGAGAAGGTACACTCTCTACATCTTGAGTAGACTCCTCTTCAACTAAAGATAGCTGTTGTTTACTGATTGTCAAGCGTCTACTATATGTGTCTATAGCATCTTCTACATCAGAACGTATACTAGACACTACTATAGAGCCATGACCCATCTCAGAATCTCTCTTATCATCAAGGGATAGAAAATAAGACTCATAAGCCTGTTCCTTGTATGGTGGAGATCGGCTCCTCCCATGACATGCATTTTTATTTCTCGTAGGAGATGATGTCCTTTCAATTAACTTCACCTGCAAACCATATTCTTGGCTGTTTTGATCGTCATTGACTGTGTTCTCCATAGGTCTACGCCCCTTCTTGACAGCGTTTCTAAACCTCAAAAAATTTCTAGAGTTGCTATTCTTGGGTTTAGTGCCCAATTGGGCTTTAGCTTTTATTTTAGTTCCTAAACTTATGTATGTATCTTCAGATCCATAATCTGAAGCATTGCTACATATTTCTTTATTCTTTTGTGATTGGGTGTCAACAGTTTTGGAGTCTCCTAATAGTTCAGTTGTCGGTGGGTATACTTTTAGAGTAACAGGTGAGTCTGAAAGCAATATTAGAGTTAGAGAAAATTAACTCATTACATTATTCAAACGCTATCACAGACAAATTAATTAAATTATAACCATTATAAGACTTTAGTAATTCAGCACTAAATTGCTTTAAAAAGTTTCTTGTAGGTTGTCGTTCTTTAGCATCTGCTGAAAATGGACGCTTGTATCTTTCTGGATTCTCCTGAAAGAAAAAATCTTATTATCAATTTAACATTTAACAGTAAACATGTTTTTGATAATCTACTTGTATTATATCGGTAGGTACATAAATATATATGGTTTACAACATAATACTTTCTAATAAATAATTCTATGCTATATTAGCTCTACTGTACATCTGATATATGTGTAATTATTTGGGCTAATAGGAGAACAGAAAAGAATAGAAATAGCTCTTTGTTTGGATTTGAGTACCTACATAAACCTTAGTAATATATTTAAAATTATTAAGACAATTTCATAAATTATTTGAAGGCTGTGTGTTAGATGTCGCTAGAGTCTTATTATATCTTAACGTAGTATAAAATGAAGTCATTTCTGCTGTCTGTTCACTTAGATCTTTTAAACTACTCAATGGATTTTGATGCAGTTTTCAGCAATAGATAGAGTGATTCAAGAAGAAGTTTTATATGTTTACACAATATATTATAGTGGAGAAAATCCATGAATTTCAATGACTTCTGTGTGAAACTAGTTTATTTATAAACCAGAAGTTGTAGCAACTTAAATGTTTAAATACTTTATACTTTATAAATAGATCAGCGTTAATGCAAAAAATTACTTTTGAATTTTAATGAAAATCATACATTTTTTAATATATACTTAATTAGGTATATATTATACATACACATGTGGAAAAATTAAATTAAATGTATAACAACTTTTAACATACTTTAAAATTGTAATTTTGTAGCATAATCAACCATAATAATGTAACTTAAAAATAATTTAATGAATGACATAGAAAGTTCAAATATAATATTGATTGACACTAGATTATAAAAGGTACCCAATTCAAATTATTAATATATGTATTCAACTATGATCAAGATAAATAACAAAAGCTAGGTTAATCTATAGAAATTTATTTGCAATTTAATAAATACGGAAATATTAATAGTTGAGTCACCATGACTACATTGGAATCTCATTAATCATAGGACTTCATAATACAGAATTATCATATTTTCGTCTTTGCGTTTTGTTTTTTTTTTATATACATATTATAATCTATATCTCATAGCTTTATAAATCTACCGGTGTGATACTAGTGCTCTGCAAGGCAGACCGTGGGCGACTCCTTCCGTTCCTCTTGTCGTCTTTCTTTTTCCCTCTGTTTGACAAATTTACAGGAGAGCCAAGCAGCCGCAAATTGTTGTTATTATTCGACATTTCACACACATGCCAGCTACAAAATTCTAAAACATATACTCTCAACCCGCAACGAATAAAATTATACGTCACTTTTGTTTACTTGCATCCAAGTTTATATGGTTGCTTAGCAACTGTCGCTGTCAAGCTAGAGAAGAAAAAAACTGTCGCTGTCATAATAATTATAGATTTCCCCATTCCGGTCAACAAACAATCGATTTTCTTCTTCTTTTGATTATTTTTCTGCCAACGTTAAGTATTTAAAGTCTTTAAATCTTAAGTCTTCGAGTTTTCGAATCTTAATCGTGATAAAATATACAAAAAATGTAGATGACATGAAATTATCGTTTTTTATCTTTCGAAAAAACAAAAATGATCTCCCGATCGATTTTACTGCGCAATACACTGCACACGGTCCTGTACCTTAATTATATAGTCAGATTACAGAAGAAAGCCAGATGGACCGTACAAAATACTAAAATTATACTACTATACAAACATAAGCTCCAAATGCCGTTTTGTGCATTTACACATTTTAAAAGGAGTTCCCAAAAAGAAAAAAAAGAAGGTCCTTTCAGAGTTAATTATAGATTATGTGGTTGCTTTTAATATTTATTTACCCGTAATTATATGGCGTGTTGGAACACAAAACCTCAACCGTAGTTCGTCTGTGATACTAGTTTATGCCGATTTTTTCTCCCTTCATTTGGGATACAATTATTGCTGATAATTATTACAAATAAACAATTTGTGGATGATCCTACAAATGGTTTTTCTGAGTCTTGATTGTTTTATGTCTATAACTTGTGCTTCGCAATATATATATGTATATGTATTTCAATGATACAGAATGATCGACATCATTACGATCCATAGGACCTCATATATGTATGTAAATAATAAAAATAAAAAGACGACCCAAAGACGGTCCGCAGGTACTTACGTTACAACGGCAGAATATTATGAAAGAATATTAATGTGTTCGTATTATAATAATATTATCATATTTAACAAATAGTAAATAGTAATTACATGGTAAAATTAATTACTTTGCTATATAGTAATTAATTTTACCTTTTTGTGATTGTTACAATTATATAAAAAGAAGTGGTTGCTAATAATTTCTATTTAATTATTAAAATCTACGTATATTATTATTATTGAAATTAAATAAAAAGAAATTTAATTTTTTCAAACGTTAGGAACGTTAAAAAGGAACTTTTTTCCTTTCAGTGTCGGCGTCATATAGTTTGTCGGGTACATTCCGTCTAGCTTTCTTTAGTAATCTAATTAAGAGTTGATTTTTATTATACATTATAAAGACATATTAACAAAGCAAAAATATCAGAATATTATTTCAGGCACCTCACTGTAGTCAATAGCTAGTTTTTGTTTAAATTTTCTCTAGATCAACTAATAAACGGTGACTGAAGTTATGAAATGTTTACCTATAAATTACCAACAAATCTTCTGTTTGTCCACATTGACTCGCACGTTTGGCAACATTACACACCGCGTTCTCTCAATTTATGTAGGGTGTTAGGGTAGATGACGGTATCTTAACTAAATACCGATCTTTTCTTCATTTTAACGAATATTACAAAACATCTCGGAAAGTATACTTGTTACAGCTGTTAATTTCTATTACAACTTTTTATCAATTAAACATTGTAATATTGCTCAATTGAGTAGTCTAAAACAGAGACGTTACACGATTGTTTATGTACACAAATATTTATGGCAAAGTTATCATTATTACGCATATAACATGATTTTAAAAAGATAAAAATACGTTCCCACTCATACAGTGCCCCTGGCAATCAAAGTGGTGCAACACGTTTGATTCTTGAGTTGCAGGTGTCTTTGTCCTAATTATGGAGGGTAGAGAGAGTATCATCTGTGTACATGAAAAGTGTCCGTTGAAATGCATAAATTAGGGTGGCGCCACATTAGCATCAGAGTATGGACTTCTTAAAATCAATACACACACTTTTTCATAAAATTGAATGATAAAAAATCAATAAACGTACTATTCACAGTTCAGAAAATAAAATATATTTACTACATTATTTTGTAATACGCAAGTAGTGACAATAATGTTAATTTTTTTACCTCGGCGTACTTCAATTCGTTCACAATTGCTACATTCATACCATACCCTGTGTCTACACCAGCGCCATTCTGGAAGGTTTTTGAACTGTTATTTACAGCTTATGCTGGACACTTTTTTCAATTTTCTACCATATGAGATAACACTCCTTATCTCTACCCTCCATAGTCCTAATTAAGCGCTTAGGGTTACTATTTCAAATGGTAGCTTATTATTAATATGGTAGTTTTGTTTCAATTTTATTTTGAATAGAATATTGCTAACATTTTTATCGAAATATGTGAATTAAAGACTTTAAAAATAATTTTAACACCACACAATACAAAATTTACTATTTATATAAATGAACGTACCAAAACCTTTCCATACGTTTGCATCAACTAAACGCACTAACGAATTGACGTCATCGATAAAAATACAGCCGGTTCATGTATCATCTGCATGGAAAAAGCATCGAGTTCGGGCCGGACGAGCGACTCAATTTTCGCCGAGTTGATTCTTGGATTTCACCGCTAACGCACGGCACCTGATTCACGCGTATTGTGAAAAATTGTGTAAATTGTTCAAATTATTTATTTGTCTTCAAATACGTATTGAAGCTCTAGTGTTAAAATTGTGCTAATCAAAACAAAATGTTCAGCGGAATCGCAGGTAACTTAGTATATTTTTGTTTGAGTTTGTAAAAATGCGCAGTTTATTTTCAATTAATTTGAAAATAAAATTTAAATGATATATCGATTTTTTAATAATATCTTACACATTGTAGCAGTAGATTTTGTTTATGCTAGTGTAGAACACTTATGAATTGGCCACTTACATATAAAATGTATAAAATTAGCACTTTTCATTTTAAATCTACATTTATATCACCACTGCATGATAATCTAGAAATAGGTATATTATATTTAAAATTGAGCAACGTCCAAATCGGTAAAGCAAAAAGAAACTCGTCCTTTTTGATACACCCACGCAAAAAGGGAGGTGTTATAAGTTTAAATGTATATTCCTATAGGTAGTTTTAGTAGTCATTTGATTACAGTCTTAATCAAATCACGTCACAAATAAGCAGAAAATGAATCAAAATTGGTCTGTCCATTTTCCATCCGTTAATTATAATATATATTTATTCCGTTAATAATTTAAATAAAATCCAATTGTTTGAAAATCAGTGGTTCTGTTTTAATCGCTGAAGAGGGGTTGAGGGGTATATTTATGTATTTATACTCGTTAAATAATGTATCGTAATAGGAGGTCAACACTTATTATATAATACCTATATTTCGAAAACTCGTTCAAGGGCTTATTTAACTTGCATACAGATTTTCTTGTATAGGTACATCAAAAAATATAAAGATAAGGACTAGCAATTTGCACATTTCGGTAAAGATTGAAAACGGTAATTTTGAGATTCACTGCATGCGCACGTCCCTCTAAGTTTACCTTTCATACAAATCGCATTGTCCAATTGTTTTTTCACCCAATGAATTTCAAAGTCAATAGACCATTTGAAAGATCTTATTCTTATTTTAGACCGTAATTTTATTTAAGACCACTGACTTCATTAATTCTCGGTAAAACTTAAAGAAGTTATCATGTGGAACAGATCTTTAAGTAGTCTGTGTTTTTTTTTTTTCATAAACACCGGATAAAAATAAATCTTTATTGTAAATGCCGCATGGTGACCGACACTATGGCGGTAAAGCCGTCAAAAAACTTAATAAAACCTCCCTCTTTTCGCACACCGGTAAATTAAAACGAAACACATAATCTGCCTCATTTTCACAAAGGTTCAAAGGTTTGGTCTTGTAGAAATGAACAAAAAAAACGATACATTGATTTATATTTTGCATATCTGCACTGTATACTTATACTACACAAGCCACAAAGTAGTGGAAGTAAGTTACCTTTTAACTAAACATAAACGCCAAAAATAGAATAATATTGCGTCATAAAACCAGTTTCCAATTGCTTTAGAGTGATTGAGTAGCGACTGGACTGGTGCATTTTCGTAACTTTAATATCCCCGCGGAGAAAAACTATTAAGTAATAATAATAATAATAAGGTAATAATATAATAATAGGTATGTGCCCGATCCAGTTCTCGAGAATGGTCGTGCTACGTTATATTGGGATCGATCTATTATTACAGACAGGACTATTGTAGCCAATAAGCCTGATATTGTGGTGGTAGATCGATTAGAGCGCCGCGCAATGATTGTCGATATCGCCGTTCCTCATGACGAGAATCTCGTGAAAGTCGAAAAAGAAAAACAAATAAAATATTTGGATTTATCTCACGAGATTGTCGATATGTGGAATGTGGATTCGGTGATCATTGTTCCGATAGTCGTATCAGCTCACGGATTGATAGCCAAGAGCCTCGACCAACACCTTAAGACGCTCACGTTAGGGGGCTGGATCAAGGGTCTGATACAGAAGGCAGTCCTTCTTGACACGGCACGTATAGTGAGGAGGTTCCTGTCTTTGGAGCCCTAACCACTGGTTTCTTGGTCCCTGTACCCGAAGTCGGTGGTCTACTATTTTTTATATTTTTGAATGTATTTGTTTTATATGTATATTTAAAAATGTAATTTATATGTATATACAAATGGAATAAAGAGAATAATAATAATAATAATAAACTTTATTTTTATAATAAACCTAATACAATATTGGAGAGAATTTTCTTAATTTACATTCGTATATAATAATATAAGTGGACTACAGCTGTGATCCGTATTAAACTAATATACAACGTTTTCGTACCTGCTTCTTTAATTTTTATTCTAAACTAGCTAGCTGACCTGGCGAAGTTCATACCATCATACCTAAGTTGAATACCGAAAAAAATGTTTTGGTATTTATGTACGGCTCAGGTTTCAACGGGTAGTGTACAGTCGCGAACTAAGAAAATATAAGTTTTCTGGTTTCCTTATAATTTTGTGTCTGATAGTCCGACATTAACAAACGCATTAAAAAGTATGATCTAATTTGGTGCAGACGATCGGAAGTATGGCGCTTGTATACATTTCGGTTATTTATTTTTATTTATGTAGATTGAAAATAATTATATGTAAATTATTTAAGAAACAATTTGATACAGCAAAATATAAACTCTTTTCGAGGTAAACCACTATATGTTGTACTATCCTTATATTTACATAATTATACATATCTATGTTTATTTAATATTGATTAGATAATAATTTATTCTATTTATATCTAAATAAAGCAATGATTACCATTATTCTGACTTTTAAAAAAGTAAAACCGGTGCCATCACATCATGACGTCATTATAAAAAATATGTCATAACCAAGCTCTAGTATCTATGAAAGAAAAAAGAAGTAGAAAGAAAGAAAATAAGAGCTGCGACTCTATTTTATGATACATACTTAAATACGATATGCATAAATAAGACTAGTTCTACTATGTGTGTGTACCTTATTCTCTCTTCTGCAGTTTTTCTTACAACTATTTACACTGCTTTGGTATCGATCGAAACTCGAATAGGTTGCCGCATTGCAGTATTTAACTAATATAAATTGGAGCATCCCTGTTTTGTTGAAACTTAAGTAGAAACATCTTCTACTTACCTTTTCTTTATAAACTTCTGGAAAAAGTCAAGCAGTGTGGCCGTCCTTTTTCAAAGTTAATAATTTATTTAACTAGCTTTTATTTATGCCCCGATCTTACGAAATAGTTTCCTCTGTCAGAATGAAAGTGTCCCTCTGTTTCCCTGTTAATGTACACCCTAGCTTTATTTATTTATTCGATTATCAGTTTCGTATAAAATATAACAAACACACTAATTTTCATTTAAACAATTACATACAAGTTGCCTGGTGGTCAAATTTCGACATAATTTATTACATTTTGAATGTTTTGTCTTAATTATTAGGTCGTTCACAAAATTACTAAGCTACTAGCTTTTGTCCGCGGCTCCGCGTCTGTAATGTCGGTAATTGCGGTAAAGAATATTCATTGTCCTATGTCTTGAATTTAAGTATTTCAATGTCAAATACTGAAATCTGTGCATCGAATTAGCCCTGAAAGCGAGACAGACCGAGTTATTTTCAAATTTTAAAATAGTAATTAATTTTAAAAGATGCAGAAATATTTCTCTATACCTTAGCTAGTTGATGTTCATGTCTCAAAGCGTCCTTTTTGATCAATAAATGACTAGATCATACAATCGAATTCAGTCTCAAACACTTTTCCCATTGTAAGATCTTTTGTATTCCTTAACCTAGCTTTCCTACCCTATCCGTATTTCACACACATTTTCACGTATACACCGACTGAGTAAAACGATTTCATCGCAGATAATCACAAGTTTTAACAACAAAAAAACCGACTTCAAGAACTGGACCAAATTGAAATGGGAGCACACGGGAAGCATTAGCTTTCAAATAAAAAAAGAATCATCAAAATCGGTTCACCCAGTCGAAAGTTATGAGGTAACCTCCTCCTTTTTTGAAATCGGTTAAAAATGATGATTACTCATAGTTTATATTTATTACAAAAAAATAACGATTGATAATACAAGTAAAACAGTATTGCAAAATATATGTTTACACTGTACACGCTCATAGCCATTTTAGATAAGTGCCAGTCCAGCCGGTACGTGATCTCACTCAGCTTGACCCGACCCTGCCTTGTACTGCCACAGATGAATCAGGCGTCCTTAAGTGCTCGCATTCCACTTACATGCCGCCAATAATACTAATAGGTACTTAGTATGTAGAATTTTAATTGTCTGTGGTCTGAGAATGAAACTTGTAGTGTATTCATATTTACGTCTCCTATTGCCAGTGTAATAATTTTCCCCCGTTTTTGTAACATTCTTCATTGGTGTTCCGCCCCTATTGTTCTAAGCGTGACGATATATAGCCTTCCTCAACAAATGCGCTATTTAACACAGGAAGAATTTTTAGAATCGTACCAGCAGATCCTGAGATTAGCGCGTTCAAACAAGCAAAATCTTCAGCTTTATAATATGAAGTATAGATATTATAAAATAAAGTGGCTTCCGTTGTATTGAACATACATAGATCCATTAAAACCTTTAAACTACTCAACGGATAAACTAATGCAGTTTTCAGCAATAGATAGAGTGATTCAAGAGGAAGGTTGATAAATGTAATACATATCTATATAATATATTATTAGTGGCGAAAATCCGAGAATTTCAAAGACTTCCGTGTAAAGCTTAACTTGGTCGCTCTTGTACCTATAATTTCTCTTTCGAATAACACATAAAATACATGAAAAGGTATGGGTTTATTCCAAATATGTATGTAGATATATCAATCATCAAAATTCCTTTAAAATTTGATATTCCTAGTCAAATGGTTTCAAAAATCAGAACACCTAAAAACAACCACCTCAAATTTTTAATATTGACTGTACAGCCATTTTCAGGCAAAGACGCATATGTATAAATCATTATGATTGTATAGTCCATCTAAATTATGTTTTTGAACATGAATTTGACGAAAATTTTCTTGCTAGGTACATACATATATTTTTATTATTATTTAAAAAAAAATATTCTTCTGTTCATTCTATTCTATGCTATTCTAAACTTACTTATTGCATTAATGAATTTTTGATAATTTCAAATCCATAGTAGATAATATATATATTATAAAATAAATGCTGTTATAAAACACTAGGTTTTTCGGGTTAAGACTTAAAGTTGGGATCACTTCTAAACACTAGTAAATGATATCTCCCCGATAATAAATAATAATATAAGTAGTATTTACATAATAATGTTTGAAATACTTATTTAAAATATTACCTTTATGTAAATGGTAAGCAGAATGAAGAATGAAGCCATCTTCATTACAACTGCCTCAATAGTTTAAACAAAGGAATAGAATGAGCGCAGTCTTATAATTACTTCCTTATGTAATGAGTTATATGCATACCTATATAATTATTATTTCTTACAACATGCATTATCAGAGTTCTTAAAAAGATTTGTTTGTTAGTGCTGGAGCTATGTCATGTCTTATACTCCCTAATTCATATCTTTCGTTGTCACCTAAAGTTTCTTTTAAATACTATCGTAATTTGTCTAATTTGATTCCTAAAAGACTGATAATGGCAAAAATTTATTTTGTGAGTAGAACCGTATTGCAGTTAAAAAAAATGTGTCTTGGCTAATTTTACTCCACAAGGGGTTTTCAGGCACAGGCGTAAATACTTAATCCACCTATGTAAGTCATTAAAGTCTGTTTTTTGAAAATAGCTCTTACAAAAATAGTTTTTTCTCGCTATTCATGTACTTTTAAATAAGTCAATGCACTACGTACCCATTCTTTTATTGAAAGACAGAAAACATTAAACATTGCATAAATATAACATTAACTATTTAAAATAAGTCAATTTACTAAAGAGACAGTTTTGAACCAAGAACGGTGACAAAGATACAAGACTCAAATGAATTGCCAATAGCGACTGTTCTAGAAACAAAAATACCATAGGTATTTACGATGGACATATTTACAATCCTTAATTACCATATTCATTTGTAAACATCATTAAAAAAATCAGCCGTGTGTATCTAAACTCGGATTAGAGTTAGTCAATAAACGTTTAATTGTATTATTTGGTATATGTAACAAGCGAGGGTTATGTATTAGTTAAGTGGAAAACTTTCGTAAATTGTAATTTTTTACTGTTAATTTGATTTTGAATTTCTGGACCAGATGAAAATCTACTCGTATATTGGAGGTGCTACTGCGGGCTGAGGACAAAACCAATTTTACTTTATTACGAAAATAGACTGACCTAACAAGTTCGTTATCATTTCCTATTTTGATTACAGCATACATCCATCTATAATCTCACACTTTTCTTCTTTTTGGGCTAATCAGCGACAATAACCAGCTACTTTTAGACGAGTTGTCGTTAGTTCTGACTTACCCTTCCCTCCTACAATATTATTTTTACCTTTTACCGAAACAATTTTTCTCATTCATCTTATTCTCGTGCAAATAATAAATAAAGCACATGATTTTTCCAAGAGTAATATCAAGTAGAGATGCATTATACACTTGAATTCAAGTCACAATGAGTTTGTACGTTTATATATGATTTCGTCAGTGTCTAATTGGGGTGATGCCAATTTTGGTAAGATTAATGACTCCAAATGGCGTCGAAAATAGACAAAATTTCGCCAAAGTAAGTCCATTTCCTTCGCTTACAGTTCAACAGATTATCTCGAATTTTTAATAATACTCGTATATTATAACACATACATATACAAATGTATGCATCCCAGGCAAAGAGACTCGCCACGGATTGTTTCCCCAAACTACTATTGCGTATAAGTAGATTAAGTAAAAGGACTGGATACATATTTGGATAAGTAATCATGTGTGTATCAACACCTTTTCCAGGTTACGAAAATGTTTTGGCTTTGCCCCGTGTCAAAAGGCGTTTACCCAATTGTAGGTACCTATAGCTTTGAGAATACAGACGCTTTGTAGCTTATACTAAATGATTTTAGATAGGAAAGGGTAATTTAGACCTACTTGTGGATATCTATCAACGGTACTCTGAAAACAACGAATCAATAGATTAAATAACCAGTTCTATTCAGAACCAAGTTCCGCGTTCTGCGTAAACTTAATAGTGATATTGATAATGCTTTATATTACACCTGATATATGATAAACCTCTCCAACGATCAATATTTAACGAGTAGGTGCTTTGTATTTCAACGTAAGACGGTGGCGTTCGTGTCTTCTGTGCTTGAGGTCTCGATTCTGATTTTCGGGACCGAATGTTTGTATGGTCTGCAAATATTCGTTTCGGATTTTGGGTGTTTTTTATGTATAAAAATATGCATGTATTTAAAAATCTTTCATCAGCTAATACTCTGTTCAGTTTAGGACTAAATAGCCTTGAGTGTCAGATGTAAAACATAATATTGTTGTATTAAATACACGTAACTTATAATGAAACTGCGCAGCAAGGATTCTTTACACAAAGTTATTAATGGAGGCGTTACGACGTTTTAAACATAAATTAATGCCTCAAGTCACGTTCTTACTGGGTATGTACGCCAAGATTGTGAACAGTAATAAAAGACTATAATCTATGTACGTTAATTGCTAAAATTACGCAAAATATAAAACCTAAAAATGGAGTTAAACACACTTTTATAATGTTTCAAAGTGTTCTTGTATGTCTATCATTATTGAACTTAATCTTTTAGAGTTACCAAAAAGAAACATTGCCTAAAACTTATTTTTAAAACATTACTTAGTAGAAATTAAAGAGTTTTACAATGTTTCATTTTTTATTGAGGCGCGCGGCCTTTTGAGATGCTTATGCATGATAGAGGCTCCGCACGAATGATGTCATTCTATATTGGTCTTCTGGGACAGGGAAGGTAGTACCGCCCTGGACGAGCCGGTCCGTTTATGCTGAAATTTGCGTGGCTCTACTATCTTAATTATAGTATTGCCACCTAAACCGCATAAACACGCAAGGTTTAGTTTCATTAAAACAATTGCAAGTAGGTTAAACTTAACTTCCTGGATTTGTTCACGTAATTAGTAAGCTACAAAGTGAAGCTAATAGAGATATGCTAATTTATTTACTCGTATATAGATTCAAATGTTATACGGGAAACAGACCATATTTGTATTCGTAAAAGGGTGTCAATGCCATAATATTTTTTATATCTAAGTGTTTATGAAATTAGCCAACGGTAGCTTCACTATTTCACACTCAACGGTCTAGTGTTTGTTTTCATTGGATTCTTTATGATAATAAAAAACAAGGAAAGAGCTATAACAACAATCCGATTTTATAATATATAAACTAAACACAATATTACCGGTAGGAAGAAGAGAAAGAAATAAAAAATGAGTACATCGTCTTATTTTATCGTGTTTATTTAGATGCACAATAGAAATTATTTCAAAATAAAAAATGTACAAAATACAGGCAGGTGAAAAGACAGTGTGTTACCAATAAAATGAAAATCGACGCACAAAATTTATAACTATCTAGAAACCTACACATTCATCTGAAAACTGGTTTCGTGTTGCCATTTCCAGCATAGGGATCTTGAATTTGATTATACAGAATGTCTGAATAATCAAATAAACTGGAATGGATTCAAGTTGGATCCGCACTGCGGCAAAAGCTGCACTTCATAGCACGATCGCTGTGCAATATTTTAAAATCGTAATATTCTACGAAGACAATAAATTGAACTGCAGTTGATGTATTCGTCACAAAACAAAGGAGAAGCAATCTAATAAAGTTGAAACGCGATCGGCGTAGTCAATAAGCATTCGATTGACCGAGGACGTCACTGAACGTGTGTATATTATATTTACTTCTGAATATAGCTTCTGAATATACATTTCATACTCAGCAGTATAAATTCTAATGAAACATAAGCATCGAATGATACACCGAATCATAAAAGGCGAAGATAGAATACTTATTTAAGAATATAAATTTCTGTATACAGTTGTAATACGTTCCGTTTCATTTATTTTTAGGCATTTGATTGTTTAAAAGAGTCCAAATTTAAATTCTGATCAAAAACAAAACATCGTCGGCGTAGTAATTCAACGTGTTTTAAAGAATTCATGTACTGTTGGTACATTTAGTACATGTGTACTTAAAGTGTAAATTAACGAATTGGAGCCGATTGGTAGTTCAAGGCTATTTAGATGGTTATGATTCATTTACATTGACTGCGAAAATATATGTAAGGAATGTTTTTTGTATTTTGGCCAGATGCGTAATCCTGCTGTTGTAGTAATTTATTACAATGTTGATAAACGTGTTTACGCAAAAATTATGGAAAAACAACACATAATTAAATCTATACTTTATTAAGATCAAGATTGTCCTCAATCTAAATGTGCAATGATGTTAAGACTACAATTAGCATCTTCGCCGATTAAGAAATAACTCAAAAAGTTTCGTTATTACAAAAATAACTTCCCAACACGGATCTGGTATGAATCGTAAATATCTGGTGACGTCCATATTACAAAATATTGTCTTAGTTCACACTATTTAAACCGATATAAAATGCATAACGTGACGGTGTGTAACAAATTTATTTTGAAGGCGAAATCAACCATTTTCGATATCAAGTTCCTAACTTTAATTATTTCCTTTGCCTCGTGGACAATGAATGACCTTCAATACCAAAGTTCAAAGGCATCAAGGTTTAATAATTTTACTGTTTTTCGTAATTTAGTTTTCCCAACAGGCGTGCCTACTAGAGTCACGCTCTATACGTTTTGGTGCAAATGTACCGAATATGAATTCGTTACATTTGCGTATTCTGAATCATTCCGGAAGAAATTTAACGCATCATATTCTATCAAATAAATTGGTTTGGTTTGATTTGAGGCGAACTGTAAATTTTATTTGTAAATTGTAATTTTACTAAATGGGTGTTTTTAAAGCAAATGTCTTATAATACTTTATGTACCGTTATACAATTGCAAGTTTTGTGATTACATCAATGTTCTTGGAAAACAAAATATAAGCTACCGAAATAATATTCTTGAGTCACCCTTGACAGTGATTCAGTAGTTGGTAGGTATATCTTACTTTATTACGTCTTCCTACACGTGTAAAACTGAATTTATTTAAAATTACATACATTTGTTGCAATTTGATGAATTAATACAATTGAATACGTTTACGTTTGACAATCGTTAATGTTGTCAATATTAAATATTTTCGCAGTGTTTTCTGTTTTGCTCTTTTTTCAATAACTTACGTAGAATCATCGTTGCTATAAAAAAAATCTAATAAGAAATCATTTATTCATTCATATTAGATTTTTCTAAGATCTCTATCAAAAATATGCGGAAGCGCGGATCGTATAATTCTACGGCTACATTTATTGTTCTAAGTGGTAGGAATAACATTGAAGCGGAAACGGATTTATAGAAAAACAACATATCTACCAACTACAATTCGGTACATAATTTATTACGTAGGTATATGTTTGGTAGATTTAAAATATCTGATTATAATTAAACCAATAAACAAACCATCAGTATCAACAGCTTTTAATAGTCCAAGGCTGGACGTAGAATCCTCCTTAAAAAGAGGTTTTGGCTTAATATACCACGTTAGCAAGAAGGGTTGGTAGTTGCATTTTAATACCCAATGTAACCATAGAACAAACTGCCTCGGTGACCCAGTGGTAGCGTATGCGACTGTTATTCTCGATTTCTCTGGTTTGATTCCCGGGTCGGAACAAATGTTTGTATGAACTGCAAATATTGACAAATATAATATGTATGTCTTTACAACAAAAATTATATAAGTTTTGCTTAGTTTGAGACTAGATGGCGTTGTGTGTCAGATGTCCGATATGTTCATATTTATTTACATATCGCGCCGGTGTCCTCAGAAGCATTAAGTACGTAACCAAGTTAAACTCTAATCAAATAAAAGAGTCATTTGATTTGAACCGTTTAATTTTTGGTACAAAGTTACGCAAGGACTAAGATCACGGACGGAGTTTCATCAACCGTTTTCATTCCGTGTGGACTATGGGTGTCGTAAGAACCGACAAAGGAGCAACCTACGCACAATTGCAACACTGGAAAGACAAGAAAAACTTGACACAAACCCTGTACCAAATCTAAGGCGTGGCATATGTACAGCAGTCCACTGCATGGCCTGTGAGGAATTAAGTTACCTAGATCTAATCACATGGAAAATCAATATCTTCTTGTAGAAATAAGTAGTGTAGTTTAAAACCTAATACACGAAATATCAACGTTATCCATACCATACATATAAACAATGTACACAAATAAAATCCTTCCCACTAACCATTACAACGAAAACAAATCTCGCCGGTTGCAAGCGTGACATCATCAAGGTCACCCACTACTGGGGCCCGCCATTATATTTATAACTAACTCACATCACTTCTCTTTATCTGACACCGCATTATATGATCAGGAGGGAACAGGATAGAAATATAATATGATGGTTCTTACGCAAGCTGCGCATTCTTTCTCGGCATTTGCAGTAATTAAGACTTTGGGCATCAACAGGAACGGCAATGGGTACATTTGAGGTATAACACATAAAACACAAATCTAAGTTGATGTGGCTTGCCAAATTGCATGTATCTTTTGAAGTTCGGACATATTAAAGCTGTTTTTTTCATTATTTTTTAAAAAAAAAAAAACTTATTCCATTACTTTAATAACAATTAAAACTAAATAAGTATAAAGAACTGAAATACTGAATAGTAAACAAACACGAAATGACAATGACGTCATTGGCCGATTTGGCAGTGTCAAAAGCGCGAGCAAAATAATGTAGAGACGTATCAGATCAAGAAATAAAAAAAACATACACATGCACATGCATAATATTTATATTAACATCTTCAAGCATTTAATTTTTAGATGGCGTGAACTGGAAATCTTTTACATTTAAGCATGTATAGGTTACATAATGCCGATAATATCTACTTCTCCTTTACTGCTATAAGGTAGAGTAATTTTAATTTTAAAATATCTCGTTTTATTTTATAATTTTGTAATTGACACAATCGTGAATAACTTTTTAAACGACCTTACAGTCTCTACGTCTCGAGTAATAAAATACTAGTCGTATAAATATGACTAACGTACCTAATACTCATATAATGACATCACTAGCGGTAGATGGATTGATGTCAGCATACTTTAGTCGGATTTGTGTCTCATTCTCCATAAAATTGGTTTTTAAAGAAAGCATAATAGGAAACACCATCTATCTACTTACGAATGATTTTTATTTGTGTATTAGGAGAATGAATATAACGTAATTTTAAACGACTGCAAAAAAAGAACGAGGTTCTTATTCGAGATAATAATTTTGTTCCTCAGAAATCCATTATTTATTAAACGATTTGGAAAATAATGAAAAATTATCTAATTATAATTAATAAAAATAAAGTTAAAAATTAGGGAATAAAGAATCATCATAATACAGGTGTCAGTAATAAACATTTTTCAAAGTTAATTATAATGTTACCGAACATC
The DNA here is from genome assembly GCA_916048165.1 of Spilarctia lutea. NCBI lineage: Eukaryota > Metazoa > Arthropoda > Insecta > Lepidoptera > Erebidae > Spilarctia > Spilarctia lutea. Next base: position 4,825,492 of record OU696480.1, read on the forward strand.
TGAATCTGATATAACCGCTCTTAAAGGTAAGAACAAAAGTTAAAAATATAGAAATGTCCGATTGGCTCGGGTGGCTCGTGTCCTAGGTCGCTAACGGTGCCGCAGTACTCATAAAACCAGTCTGGCTTACCGATCGATACTTGGATCTAGATTTTCAGGGCTTTCGAGGCCGAGACCTAGACTATAAGGCGACTAACATTGTTATACTGCGCTATACTAGTAAATTACGTCATTAACTAGGAAATTGCGGGGGGTATAAATGCTTTGTGTGAAATAATACATCTGCATTATTGATTTTCAATTCCCGTGTTAATGTAGCTACCGTGTTTTGCGTGTTAGTTAAAACGAAATTGTGATGGCCGGGATCTTTATTATTTTGACATTTGCTCACGGAATTCTGAAAACGTATTTGGGCTGTTTTAGCATCAGCCAAATGCTCTTATACTTACTTATTTAAATAAAATAGTTGGTGTCATTAATGTGTATGAATGTTGAATGTATATATTCTCCTGCCATTAAATGGACTATGAAGAAACTTTGTTTTATTGTGTAACTACAAAGGAAATATACCTAGTTCAAGTGCATCATTAGCACAGATTAGTGACAGGAATGTATACACACTCTAATATTAACCGTCTTAATCATTCGAAGCGCTTCTTATCTCATTGGATATTTTTGAAGTAGGTAAATATAGAAACAGTTTGCGTAACCGTTACGTGTAAAGGAAAATTTATTTCTTTGACATTTATCTAAATATCTTTAAGAAACTTTGATACTTTTATAAAACTGGTTTCGTTTTTTTACCATAATAAAAAAAAACTGTTTTTAGTAGTACCTATTTTTTCGTGTAAAGGTATAAAAAGAATAAAAAATAGTTCTAAAGATTATGATTACTTAAATGAAAATTCAAGAGGGCTACTTGTCTGAAAAAAATACTGTAGTTTCGGTAACACTGATTCCATGATACATGTTTAAATAAGTAGAAACCTACCTAACTAAATTGTCCCCACTTAGAATCTATTTGGCGCATCAATCAGCGGCGATTACGAAACAGTCGGAACACAAGTCGATGATCTCAGGTTGAGCGACTCACCACGTACTAACCTATTTTTGTTCGGTTAATAGCACGGGACATTGTATCGATTAATTTCTAATTATCAGCGCCTGCAACATAGTTATATGCGTGCTATTATTCTAAAATTTCGAAAAGAGGCAGTAGTCTTACCTCCGAACATCTATTTTATGTAGCACAACTAATATTAAAAAGAATTTTAACCTATAATACTGATGTATTATAAATAGCAATAAATCAGAAGCGAAATAACTAATTAAATTCAAAAATGGAATGTAATAATAATTATCATTATCACCTTATCTTATAGTTTAGAACTCGTAGAAATTAGCAAATTCAAAATATTAATTAACTGTAATATATTATTCTTTTATATTTAAGTAGAACCATCACTAAGTACAAATACATACATACCAAATACACTCGTTACATGTAGGTATTTAGTACCAGTACTTATAATGCACGTATTTCAGGAGTATTACAGTGCTCATACTGTGTAGTCACTCATTATCACCATACCTTAAATTTAATAGTTTTAAACGCATACTACTACGCATCACAATATTTTTTCATAATCCAGTGACAATATAACAGTTCAGTGACAGTTACCATCACTCTTTGTATCGTATTATAGTCACTCAATCCTTAGCTTGTGGTAGTGATAAAGTAGAGCATGAATTTAATTCATCATGATTTATTGGTAAAATTATATATTAGTGAATAATTTTATAATGTACTTCCATGCTGTCCGATAGACAAGAACCTTGGTGAGTTCTTTTTATTGTGTTTTAAACATATGTTTCGTGGGTAGCTAATCCTGTACCTGGTATTTTTCCCTCATTAACATAAAATAGGCTAGTTTTTTTATCTCCGAAGTATAATTTTTCGACATTAACTTCCTGGCGATTATCACAATTTTTAATTTTAATATTTTAGTAGGACATAGGTACGTTTTAAATATAAATATTCATCAAAATATTAATATATCATTGTATTGAGTTAGTTATATATGAAATGATGATGAATAACCACGAGGTGAATCATAAAACGCAATTAATTTAAGTAGATTTTTTAAATATATAATAAAGAAGCATTAGAAGTGTTTTCAGAACAATCCCAAGCCCACATGCCCTATGAATACGTCAATGGACGTAGGTGTAATCGCCAGTAATTTGTGCGCCTACCCACAAGTAGTATAACAGGCCTCGGCCCTCGTGTGAATTATATCTGATCAAACTGGTAGTATTATTTTAAAACATGCTTCACGATTGCTACCTAAAGCCGGTAATATACTCCCATACCTTGACCGAGCTAGTTTTGCTATGAAAATCAATAAAAAGGCGGCGTACCATCGTCGAACACACGTTTTGTGATACAATAAATGATATGAGATGTGGCATATAGTTCAGTTAATATCACCGTATCTTTATAGATGTTAACGATTACTTAAATATTTAGAACTGATTACGTTACCATTCGTTTTAAGGATCATCAAGAAGGTTTTTCACAAGTTTGTTCATAATTTGATCTTTATATTCAGCTTGAAATCATTAATTCATGACTCTACATTTCCTTCGGATGCGACATTTGTTTACGTTTAAGTCAGTCGCTTTTTACGATAAGTCGTTAAAGTTAAGAACCCATTCAATCCCCATTTGAATATATTACAGGAGTTTGGAGAATGTAAATAAACATTGTTTTGTGAGAACCATCAACCAATTATTTATAATTCCATGTTGTTTAGTTATGCCGAAACTCTGGCGAATTTCGAGTTATAAAAAAACTATCGAAGAGTTTTAAATAAAATAATATTTATTTATTTTTCAAATAAATAGAATTTAAGCTCAAATATCACAAATCAGACGCACAGATTTAAATAAAAATCATTGCCAGTGCCAGTGTTGTACTCTTTTTAATCGATTAAAATTGCAGGGGCGTTCCGAAGCATCGGTGAGAAGACTGCATCCCTCTTCGATCGCAAGAAGAAGGATGTCGAGCAAGTTGCATCGGAGAAGGTACAAGAAGCTGCCCATGTCGTAGAAGATCAAGTCAAGAAGGCCGGAGAAGTTATTGGCGGGGCCCAGAAGACCGCCACGGATGCTGCGGACACGGGTGATTTTTTGTCTTTGTATCTTATTAACTGTTTATATTGAAATTGAAGAACTATTTACCTTACTGATTAGACAACTAGACAACGATTCCTAATCTTACAAACTTCAGGAAGGTAATTAATCCATTTGTGTCAACAAGTGGTTTGTATAGAGACTGGCACGTAACTTAACCAGATTCATTAAATCAGAGCAAGCGATTGGTGCGTCAGTCGACTTCGCTTCGATTACACTTGTGAGCACTAAAACAACTTAGTGCTCACAGTTGTTATTGTTCTTTTGGATTAAGTTTTTGTTAAAATTGTTAGATAGTATTATATATTTGTACGGCTCTCGTACACAGCTTGTTGAATGATAGACGTGCCTGATTGGATGTTATTTATTTGTTGCACACAAATGACTTATGAAACTAATGATAGAATGTGTAATGATTAATGCTATGATTAGTGAGTACACCCTGCTGTGGAAAGCGTACTGATTACAAATGTGTTTTCGAATCGAAAATCGACGTTGTGGACGTAAAATGCTGACCGCGCCAAATGTCGGTCATTGGCCCGTACAATATTATTACATTAAATATGTTATAAATGTTAAACTCATGATTACTTTTGAATGGTACGTCCGATTTGAATAATTCATTAATTTTAATAAAACGGTTTTCTTGAAAATTTTGTTCTTAAAGCTAAAAAATATTTCGGTAGGTCCAGTCATCATACCCCTCATCAATCTAAGGTATTGATCAGACCAAAAAAATTACATCGTTAAGCTTAGCGTAAACTGTTAGCGTTAGTTTTCTAGTTTAGATTTCTTATCGTGTCACTGTATATATTTTATTTATAACACCTAATAAATACTTACAAATTCCTTTTTTCTAAACAAACATTTTAAATTGCAATAACCATAGAATAACGATGAGCACAAAATTGACCCAAAGTTGTTGCCCTATAGTGTACCATGTGCGAACTTACCCCCACTATGCTGAAATCTGGCTAATATTACATGCTGGCGTCTATACTTATTTATATGTTTTACATATTTTTGTTTGTTTTTACTCAAGGCTAATAATATTGTAAGTAGTTAAATATTTTTTATTTTCTTTTTTGTCTTTGTATCTTATTAACTGTTTATATTGAAATTGAAGAACTATTTACCTTACTGATTAGACAACTAGACAACGATTCCTAATCTTACAAACTTCAGGAAGGTAATTAATCCATTTGTGTCAACAAGTGGTTTGTATAGAGACTGGCACGTAACTTAACCAGATTCATTAAATCAGAGCAAGCGATTGGTGCGTCAGTCGACTTAACCTAGATAAATATTCGCTACAGTTCGGAAATAAAATAATAAATTAATCTTTACTCGTTTTATAGATAGGATGGATATTGTAAGTTGATCATTTCTAATTTAACTACATAAGTTAATATTTTAAATTTATTTTTTTCCATATTCATTCGTTTCAATAGAAAGACATCAACTACCGAACACAGGCCTTCAACCTTCTTTCTATGATATTGATTTTGATGATTCTTTTTTTATTCAAACTAGTGCTTCCCGTGTGGTCCCATTTCAATTTGGTCCATTTCTTGAAGCCGGTTTCTTTTTTGTTAAAATTTGTGATTATTTCAAAAATATCCTACCGCAGCTAAACTTGAACAGTGTGATAGCGTAATGTTCAAGAGAGGTAATTTTGTAATCTAGAAACATACCGTACTACTAGTACAGGAAGGGAAGTTATACACTCCTGAATTGAGTTTTTATATCAAGTTACGCCAATATTCTTGTTTAGTCACTACAACCTTCTAATATAACAAACGTACAGAATGGCAGATAAATAATAATAAGTAATAATATTAAATATTCCGGCCATCTAACACACAACGCCATCTAGTCCCAAGCTAAGCCGAACTTGTGTTATGGGTACTAGACAACTGATATAAATACATATTTTAGATTTATTCACATGAAACAATATTAACTTTAATTAATAGCCTATTAGGCCTTTCAGAAGTTTACATAACTGCATTATAACATATACAAATTGAGTACCCTTAGTACAAAACTTTCCTGATTGAAATTTACTATTAAAATTAAAGTACTAGCCGGAAAAAAATACATTAAAATATTTATTATTTTATACAGCCTCCAATGCCAGAAACTCGGCTATCGACGCTCTGGACAAGGAGCTATCAAAGGTGTCACTTGCAGCAGGCGAAGCATGCGACACCGCCAACAAAGCCGTTGCTGATGGCAAGAAAGTCATCGACACTACTAAAGGTAAGTCGATTTTTGTAACAATTGTATCATGCAATGGAATTCTACATCCTTTTTGGAATCTTTAGTTATTGGTAGAATAGTTCGCTTATTCAGAATGTAATTTATTTAGTAAAAGAAAAATGTTAAAGCTTTATTGTAGTATGTACCTACATACTTATAATTATCGATAGCTTATAATTTTGCTACTTTTTTATCGTTCCTGTAGATACACTCGCTCAAACAGTAGATAACACTAAGAAAAGCGCAGAGACAGCAGTTAATTCAGCCAAAGGTAAGAAAGAAAACAATAGACTTATGTGACATATTATTTTTTAGCTATAAAATCCGCACGACTGACTTTAACACAATGCTTTCTGTAATCAATTTTACAACAAACACAAACTCTAATAAAAATCAATCGCATTCTTCTAAAAGAGTGTTGGCGACTTTTACACTTCCATATTTTCATGTTTAGTTAATAATTAGAATTGTTAAAAAAAATGCATGACTTTTATTATTCTTAAGCAAGGTGCTGGTGTTAAAAGGTATTTGATAGATAACTTATTCTCGTTTTCTTGATATATAAATCTAAAAGTATTTTTTTCTACCATTTTATGCTTTTGTTATATCTCATGTCTATTTCACGTTGTGTCGATTCATTATTTACAACTTTATAGGTTTTTTTCTTTCTTTAAAATGAAATCGTTTTAGTCATAAATTTTATTTGTAGATACTGTAGGAAGTACATTACAGAGCACTGTAGATACAACACAAAAAGTTGCACAATCAGCTTTTGACACTGGTAAAACTTACGCCAATTCTGCTAAAGGTAGGTTTGGAATTTCGGATAATTGTGGTCATTTCAAACGTTAGTCCATTTCATTAACCTTTATTATTATTTATAGATACAGTAGCTAACACAGTTAACAGTACTGTAGAAAGTACCAAAAATGTTGCACAATCAGCTTTTGACACTGGTAAAACTTACGCCAATTCTGCTAAAGGTAGGTTTGGCATTTCGGATAATTGTGGTCATTTCCAACGTTAGTCCATTTTATTAAACTTCATTATTATTTATAGATACAGTAGCTAACACAGTTAACAGTACTGTAGAAAGTACCAAAAATGTTGCACAATCAGCAGTAGACACATCGAAATCTTATGTAGATAGTGCAAAAGGTATTTATTGTTTTGATTTATTTTGGTTTTTGTTGTTTTTTTTGTGCGTATTGTGTTAGCACTAGCAACTAACAGAACTTTGTGTGTTTTGGCTAACAATGCTTTAGATACCGCACAAAGCTCTTATGAGACGGCGTCGGATGCATATAAAAATGCTACGAGCTCAATCTATGACATGGGCATGTCTTACTTTGAATATGCCAAAGGTATTTATTTAGTTTTGGTTGGCTATTTTTAGGTTTAGTTTTTTTAGTATTTTAATTTTTTTTCTTTTTATTTATTGAAGAGTTTCTGTAACTTTTATTTTAGTTTTGTTATATTTATCAATATTTTTTTAATTAATGTAGATACGGTAGCCAGCACAGTAGATAATACAAAGAAAACTGCGCAAAATACATTAGACACTGGAAAGGCTTACGTCGATTCTGCCAAAGGTAATTAAGTAGATAAATTCAATAAATATTTTTACCGATATGAGTTTAGAAATAAGTAAAAACTTAAAAAATTACAGGTTTATTATATACTGTCATTCTCCCGCGACTTTGCTAGCATTAAATAAAAAATGCTACTTCTAATACCTCCAAGAATATGTGTACAAAGTTTCATAATAATCGGATGAGTAGTTTTCGCTAAAAGCGTAACAAACCAACTTACATTGATGAGAAGTTTAGTTTTTTAAATCATATAATTTAGAAGAAATCAAATTATATATAAACATTTACTAAGTAATTTCATTTTGTTAGGTTCTTCGTGAATAAATTAAGTAGAAGTGAAATTTTGGATTGTAATGCTCATACCGCAGAAATATAAAGTAACCATTAAAAGCTCTAGATCTTAAAAATTAATGCATCACAGGTATTAAAATAATTGAAATAGTCGAAAGAAAGATAGTTTTTATAGTTAATTGAATTCTTGTATCACCATTTTTAAATTATTTTTCGTAATCTAGATACAGTATCAAGTACAATTCAGAGTACAGTTGATACAACCAAAAATGTTGCACAATCAGCAGTTGATACTGGAAAATCGTATGTTAGTTCAGCAAAAGGTAAATTGCATGATTTTATTCTTCCGATTTATGATTATTGCAAGACATCATCACTTTTTGTCAAAAAAAAAAATTAACATTACAAATCATATCATAAGTATCGATTAAAGTTTGGTCGACTGTTATTTTAAAAACCATTGTAATGAAATGTATTAACGCATAGAAAATACCACAGATTAATCAGGACGGAGAAAACAGTGGTATTTGCGGTTATGCCTAAGTTAAGTATGTTTAGTTATCAATGTATTTTAATTCATCGTGTTATATGACATGGTTTTCCAATTAACTATCGTCATATATGTCATTCAGTTTCGTTTCGTGATAGCTGTATTCCTTATTACGATATTCGTATTTCTTTCTCATTAAAGTTAGAAAGATATAGGCTAACGTTGTCATTCACAATATCTCATATCACGTCATTTGGCAACTGTAGAAATTATGTTAAGTTCATTTTTGTCGTAAATGATTTTATTGTAGATACCGTAGCAAACACTGTTAGTGCCACAGTAGATACGACTAAAATTGTAGCAGCCGCTGCTGTTGAGAAAGGAACAACGATCATTGGCACCGCTAAAGGTACTTAAATTTAAGAAAGACTTAAATTTTATAGACCAGTTTGCCTCTTATAAAGTATTTTTTTAACTTTTGTAGAAAATGTCACAAACACTGTTAATACAACTGTAGATACAACTAAAAATGTTGCGGCAGCAGCTTTCAACAATAGCACCGCTTTATTCGATACAGCTAAAGGTAGTAAACGCTTTTGTGATGTTAACTATTTGTTCATTTTTTTTGCTTTAATTGTTTTTTTTTATTTATTTTTCTATTTTATTAGATACGGTTGCAAGTACTGTAGATACGACAAAAAATGCTGCAGCAGCTGCTGTTGAGAAAGGCACATCAGTTATTGGCAGTGCTAGAGGTAGTTAGACTTTGATCGAATTGCTTGATTTTCGTTATTTTTTTACCTTATTTATTTTATGTGCTTTTATTTCTTTACATAGACAGCGTAGCTAGCACTGTGCAAACAACAGTAGACACGACTAAGAATGTAGCTTCAGCGGCACTAGATAAAGGCACATCACTAGTTGGTACTACAGTGGATATAACTAAAAACGCAGCTGCCACCGCTGTTGACACAAGCACAGCACTTATTGGCGGTGCTAAAGGTAGAATCAATGTATTTCATGAAATATATTAATTTATTTAATGTAAAACAGTAGTTACACATAGTGACTAATTATTCTGTTAATCTGATAAAGACAATAGGGTCAAATTTGATTACATTGATTGGGTTTTCTGATTATGAAAAAGAGTTACTACGTGCAACTTAAGACTCAGTGGCAATTGCTGTAAATAAAGGCACCACATTGATGGGTTTGCAGTGATTCCTCTTTTTTAGTGTTCTTTTTTTTGTGTAGCTACCGTAGCAAGCTCTGTGCAAGCAACTGTAGATACTACTAAAAATGTAGCTGCAGCGGTAGTAGATAAAGGCACATCACTAATTGGTACCACGGTGGACATTACTAAAAATGCAGCCGCTACGGCTGTTGAAAAAAGCACAACACTTATTGGCAGCGCTAAAGGTAGAATCACAATTACAGATAAATAACATACTAATCTTATAGGTATTAATTCATTAAATGAATATTTTTGCTGTTTATCTATAAATATTTTAGATATTTTTAGTTACATCTAATGATTGTTAAAAACAACCAGTAGATCTCACTTAAAATGTTTCGTTGATAAAAACTTCTAATTCGTTAGCTTTAGTAAACTAATTTATTAAAATATAATTCATAATTACATTAAGATTAATTTAAACATAATTCATAGATGTGAACTAGTAATTCATTATTCTAACAATAGTAGATACATACAACAAGGCTATAATTATACAGGCATACATTTATTTATATGTTAATATATTCAGTTTTATAAATTATTTCTGTTAATTACCAGACACACGTCATTACCAAAGATAAATCACGCAGTGAACATGACCAAAATTATCACTGCAATTGCTTTTGTTAACATTCATCATTTATTATGAGTGCAAAAGTTCATACATTTTTGTTTTTAATCTTACGTGTGGCTTTCTAACACGCTAGTTATTATTCATCACGTTTATTTTTTTTGCCATTTTACTCTCTTTACATACAATTTCTAATACAATTCAAGAGCCCTGTACACGACATAAAATATTGCTACGTTTGCAAGAAATACAAACGTATCAATATTTAATACAGCTAAAGGCAGCAACAGCAGTTGCCTAAACAACGGTTTAAGTAATATTGGATGAATAATGCTCGATTTTAAATAAAGCTGTTGTTATTGTAAATTAATTAGTAATTATTTTTGGAACGTGATTTTTAAGATTATGTAAAATATATTTACAATTTTGTTTAGATACGGTAGCTCAGACTTACGATTCAACAAAAGGTGCAGCTACATCTGCTATAGACACTGGTGTATCTTACGCTTCTAGTGCTAAAGGTAGTCCATACTTACGCAACAGCTTTTATTTTTTTTATAATTTTGTTAGTTTTATTTACTTATTTTGTTATAATATTTTTAGACAGTATTGCAAACACTATTAGTAGCACAGTAGACGCCACAAAAAATGTAGCGTCATCAACAGTCGATAAAGGTGCATCTTTCGTAGGAAGTGCAAAAGGTATTTGAAATTTATAAATACAAAACAATTTTAAAGAAAAGAATGAATACATTTTAAAGATTATAAAGTGTGTAGGAATTTAATATATATATATATATATATATATATATATATATATATATATATGTTTGTACCTGTTTAAGTTCACATTAGTTGCTTTAACTTATTTATAAAGTCATTCATTTTGATAAAATTATGAATATTTTTAGATACGTTAGCTCAAACTTATGATTCCACAAAGAACGCAGCTGTATCTGCTGTAGACACAGGTGTAACTTACGCCTCTAGTGCCAAAGGTAGTTGCTACATAAGGTAGTTTTGATTTTTTATAGTTTATTTTTCTTTTATTGATTTTTGTTTTAATTTTAGATAGCATCACAAACACTGTTAGTAGCACAGTAGACGCCACAAAAAATGTAGCATCATCAACAGTCGACAAAGGTGCATCTTACGTAGGAAGTGCAAAAGGTATTTGAAATTTATAGGTTCTGATCAATTTTAAAGAAAAGAATGAATATTTTTTTAAGATTATAAAGTGTGTAGGAATTTAATATATATTTACCTGTTTAGGTTCACATTAGTTACTTTAACTTATTTATAAAGTCATTAATTTTAATAAAATTATGATTATTTTTAGATACGTTAGCTCAAACTTATGATTCCACAAAGAACGCAGCTGCATCTGCTGTAGACACAGGTGTAACTTACGCCTCTAGTGCCAAAGGTAGTTGCTACATACGGTAGTTTTGATTTTTTATAGTTTACTTTTCTTTTATTCATTTTTTGTTTTAATTTTAGATAGTATCACAAACACTGTTAGTAGCACAATAGACGCCACAAAACATGTAGCATCATCAACAGTCGACAAAGGTGCATCTTACGTAGGAAGTGCAAAAGGTATTTGAAATTTATAGGTTCTGATCAATTTAAAACAGCATTAAATAGGTATTTAATTTTATATGTAAATTGTATACACTATTTACAAATCCATTAAGTCAACTGTAACACGTGAATTCTTTAAAAAATATAAAAATGTTCATATCCGATAATTTTAACTCCACTATATAGTTCCCATTTATAACTTTAAAAAACGTACATTTATTATATTATGAACATTTTTACACAAAGAAGGCAGCTGCATCTGCTTTAGACACAAATGTGTATTATAGGTGTGTCGGTGGTTATTTTTAATTACTTTTTTATTAATTAATTTTGTTTGTATGTTTTTAATTTTAGATAGTATCGTAAACACTGTTAGTAGCTCAGTAGACGCCACAAAAAACATAGCATCATCAGCAGTCAATAAAAGTGTATCTTTCGTAGGAAGTGCAAAAGGTATATCGTTAGAGTAGACAAACTAGACAATTTTTACATTCGTTAGTTGATATTAACATTTAGGGTTATCATTTAACTTTATTTTCACCTTCACAGATACGTTAGCCAGCACAGTAGATATGACAAAGAATGTAGCTTCGGGAGCTGTAGATAATAGTGTATCATTTTTAGGGTCAGCTAAAGGTACTTTCATACTTTGAGTTAGTTTTATTTTGTTTTATGTTCATCTTATCATTGAGTATTAATATTTTGTAGATACGCTAGCAAGCACTGTAGATACAACTAAAAATGTTGCTGCTTTGGCAGTTGATAAGAGTGTATCGTTCGTTGGAAGCGCTAAAGGTACACAAGACTATAAATTCGTGTTTAAATGCCATCACTCAAAATATACTTACCTATTTCACGATGTGTTTTACTGAAAATCTTGCATGCTGTTTATTGGTTTCCGTCTTGCATGTTTCTTAATTAATTTTATTTTCCTTTGTTTAACCATGTTTTGCTAACTTTTTCGTAGATACAGTATCGAATACTTTATTTAATGTAGCTGAAATTGAGGCGGTACAGGTGTCTGACAACGTAGATTGTGAAGGTAAACTATTATATTTATGCTTTATCTTTATCTAATTATATACTAACGCAACCAGTATTGGTAGTATGGTATATTACGAGTATATTAGAAAATTAAGTTTATTTTACTTCAGTACTTTCCTAGGCTATAAGATTAAGTAAACAGCTAAGTAGAAGATTGTGATTGAATTGTCTATTAACAATTTCGTTTATATTTTGTATTTAAGCCACTGTCCACACAACATATCAATTCAAAAGGCATAAAGAGGATTATCTAAATCTTGTATACTAGCCATAGCCAAATATATTATTGGCTGGTTACTAGATCAGACACAGGCTTAGTCGTCTCTACCTCCTATATGGTTTTGTGTCCTTGGTTTTAATGTGTCCGAGTAGTGATTGACTGGAAAACTGATTCCCGCTTACGAGAACTTAATCACTCAAACAATAATATGTAAACATTTAGCATATCCTTATTGCATAGGACATTGTGTACTTATTGTAATAGGAGCGGACTGTTTGGACATTGGAGTAACTCTCATTTTGTGTAATAATGAGTTAGTAACTCTTGCACGAGTGTTGTAGTTGTCCCCCTTCATTACCATATAATAGTAACCATAAAAATATGATAGACACTGTTTACTCAACATGGCGGTGTTATTCTTTTAGATGTATTCCAACTAAAAAAAGGTCTGTCTGGAAAAGTAATAGATGATTGCAAACAAACAGCGGAAGATACAAGTGGTATTTGCAATATTCAACATTACTTTACATAAAATAGCTTTACTGACTAATCTTTTGAGTTCATTGTGTGGATACCTGACGTTTAATTATTGTTATGTAATTTCTAATGTTTGTTGAACTTTGTGCGTTCTAATATAAACCTTTGGCTTGAGGAAAAATTGAGTGATATCAAACTTGATTGTATAAGCATGGTTTTACGGTGACATCACCAGTTTGACTGTTCTCTATGATGCGTCACGCTCATTGCTAGTCTCCGTTAGTTATCTATTTTATATACACCTAACTACTCTACATTAAACAATCTTCTATTACAAAGGTATGTCTAAGTACCTCCGTTGTTTGTAGGTTACTATGTCTTGGGTGTAGAGCACTCAATATTTTAATTTAAACACTAGTTTAGAAAAAATAACTTCTTAAATTTTTATCTATAAGATTCCGTTAAACCTGTTTGTTGACCTACTACAAGTGCATATATTTAAAAACAACTTTAAAACATTAAGCCATTAACTAAAATGTAAATTATGAACTCAGCTGAATCACCTACTAGTCTACTAAACGGACTTACAGTCGAGTTTTTAAACAAGTTCATCAATTTGGTGCATCCATATTTATATCTTAAATTAGCTTTTGCCCTCGGCTCCGCCCGCGTGTTTGTCGCTTATAGTAAAGAGTAGCCTATGTCCTTCCTCAAGAATCAAAGTATATCCATGCCAAGTTTAATATAAGTATGGATCTTGAAATTGGAAATACAAACGCATCATAATGTTTATTTTATCTCCACAAATTACATCATGTTTACAATATAATTGACAGAATTTTTATAATACGATCACTTTTCCTCAGCAAAGGATGGAATGCGCTTTGTGTGTGTATGTGAACATGTTATTGAATATTTCTTTTTACGAGAAACATTTTCAATTTTTATTAGATACCATCAACACAACCGTGGACGCGACTAAGAAAGCTGCAGAAGACGCGAAGGCTCAAGCTGCGAAGGCCGCTGAGGACGCGAAGGAGAAGGCACGGCTAGCCGCAGAGGCCGCGCAGGAGGAAGCCAAGAGAGTCGCTAGTAAGTATTTATTTAATATTGTATAGTGTTAGATACCACTACAAATATTAAGAATTATTTAATAGATATAGGGATAAAACGTTATAGTTAATAGATTTTAGACTACCTAGCACTTCACTACTGGTTAGAAAAAAGTTCATAATACATGTACCTAATCCTACTACTATTATAAAGGCGAAAGTTTGTAAGTATGGATGTATGTATGTATGGATGTTTGTTACTCTTTCACGTAAAAACTACTGAATGGATTTGAATGAAACTTTACCACAATATAGCTTATACATCAGAATAACACATAGGCTACTATTTATAAAGATATAGCTTCGCCTCGCGGCGTTGCCCGCAGTTATCATCGTACCGCGGGTAGCACCGCGGGGTTCAGCTAGTAAGCAATAAATCACCGGTTACCGTACCTTTCCAAGCGCGTCAAGTTGTGCTTCTTTCCACCTTCAGCCATAATTACGTAAATAAAGATATCATATCTTGTGACAAAATTAAAAATAAACGATTGGTTGGTAAGTGGTGATGGATGAAGTTTTCACTAAAGCAATTAATAATATTGTTTACCTCTTATCAAGGACTCGTAGGTATTGGGTTGTTTTTGTAGTGGTTAACTAATATAACATGTCTCGGTAAACATAACTCAGACGTATCAGGCTCAATTATTAACCTTATTCTATTTCTTATTTCTATATTTAATTATGTGTTATCGTTTCGTTTTTATTTATTGCCATGGTTCAAATTAACGTTCTACTTTAACTTAAATGGACTTTAACGAAGTTCATTAAAAGTCTATTCTTCTACAATTATTTCAAAAATTATGAACGGTATGTTCAGTACCCATTAAGATTTTTTATTGGTAAATCAAACGATATCCTCGAAAATATGACGAACTTTGTTTCAAAAACCAAAGCTACTTAATTTTCACTGAATTTGGAATCTGTTTCTTGGTAACTCGGATACTTCACAGTTAAACGTGTGACATCACTCGGCATTATGTAGAAGTTTGACATATTGCATGTAAGTGTGCAGACAAACTGTAAACATCGACATATTAATCGAATTTATTTATTGTGTTGCATAGTTAACAATTCCAGATCTCTTTAGTTTCATATCCTTTAGTAGCTTTATAACTCTCGAGTACATTTACCACAATCCTTACGCTTGAATTGGGTCCTTCAGTATAATATATTATTACATTGCGTCTGTGTTAACGCTGTATTTTGCAGATGACTCTCGCCCTGGGGAACAGGACTGACGCTGGTAATACTGTCTCTCAAAATACAGACTCTGCCTTGCTTTGCAATGTATCTTTCCCTGTATGTAACTACCAACATGTCTCTAATTTTTAACTCGTTAAATGATGATTCTTCAGACGCAGCAGTTGAAGAGTCCAAGAAGGCAGCGGAGAAAGCCGCATCAGATGCCAGCAACGCCATCAACAGCGCCGTTGACAACACATTCAAACGAGTAGAGAACGCTGCAGATGAGGGTATCAAGAACGCCGGAAATGTTGTTGACTCTAAGATCAAGGACGCCGATAAATACCTAAACGAAAAGCGAGACAATGTAAAAACCTATTTCTTTATATTATTATAGGGCGTTTCCTTGTGACTATTATTCATAAGTGTTTCTTTCACATACGTAGGTTCTAAACAAAAATCATAGTTTATTTAATACTTAGGTATTGGTTTCAATTTCAATGTTTCCAAATGATATCAGCAAGCAGGCAGAAAATATTAAATGTAGGAGTCAGTGATTTTATTTTCTAATTATGTTATACCAGTTCTAGGTAAATGTTCCGAAATACTTTTTTATACTTTCACCTATGAAGTACAATGACAAACTTTTAATTAAAAAAAATAGAAATTTAGAACAAATCATAAGTCAACGAACAATACACAAATATTTTTTTTTATTTTAGTAGACGTAAAGTATTCTGAAGTGAGCTCAGCCCTAAACGACCTAGCAGATTATTCCCAATAGGCTTCCCATTATTTAAAATATTTTTGTTGTTCTTCCAGCTGATCTCCGGTTTATCGTCCGCTGCTCACGATGCCTCACAAGGGGCTGCCGGCCTACTCAGCAAGGGGCTCACCGCTTTCCCCAAGTAAACTGAAGTGTAACCATCAATCATCGCTATCTTCGACGTTTTTAGGGAAATTTACAGGAGAATGCACAATACGAATTTAAGAAATTGATAATATCTATTTATATTGTATTCTGTTTTGAAAGATAAATCTTAGGCGTCATTACAGGAAAATTTTTGAAATATTTTCGTTAAGCTAATCAGATTAAATCCTGTTAATTTTCCTCAAAATATATTTTAACAATCCATCACATTTTGTTTATAAACATGCACATTGTTTGTAAGTTGTTTTAATTTGTAGTACAATATATTTTATAGATACGGTAAGAAATATTGAAATGCTACGAACAAAAATATTTGATAATATTTTAAATACACAATAATTGTCAAATTTGTATACTTTGCTTGACAGTTTCATTCGATCATCATTTTCATAATTATTTGCAATGGCAATATTCATTTATATGTAAGTCACAAGATAACAATCTCACATGAAGATCGTCTTATGATAAGTTTAAGTTACTTTTAGTTGATTTTATACTTTGCATTTCAAATGCATTTTGTGCACGTGTTTGTGTTTGGCTTATTACCGTCCATGAATAAAAGCCTTGAAAATACCTCGTTCCTTCAATATTACCTAAAGATTGCGATAAAGAAAACAATGCTATATATTATAAATATTTGTTGAATTACTGCTTAGCAGTCTATTTTATGATACGAATATATGGATGTTATATTATAGTATGTGCCTATGTATAATTTATTTTATAAAAACTGTATACAATGTCGCAATTTTAAATGATGCTAATCAAATCGTTGCTTACATTGAAATTTTTGTTCTATCCATGTTAAAAGTAAACATATTTTATATTCATCGAAATATTCTTGTGTTCAGTGTATTGTGGTATTACTCACTATGTGTTGTTCAATAAATATTTGCGATCCATAACAATGTTATTTTATTTATAAAATGTAACAATAGAACTATGGATTAAATTAAAATATACTATCCTTATATCCAGTGTATGAGTGAACGTATTGTGCAATATATAAATATCATATTACCTTATATCTATACTAATATTATAAAGAGGAAAGCTTTGTTTGTGTTTGTTTGTAATGAATAGGCTCTAAAAGTACTGGACCGATTTTAAAAATTCTTTCACCATTCGAAGGCTACATTATCCACGAGTAACATAGGCTATATTTTTTATGGAAAAAAATAGGGTTCCGTAAGATTTGGGGTTTTTCGGACACAAGGTGTAAAAAATCAACCCTATACGGGGGAAAATTTTTCGCTACGGGCAATAAAAGACGCAAACGAGGTTGCGTCGGTCAGATAGTATTGAATATAATTGAATATTTTACGATGCGTAATATTTGACAATACCAAAAGCTCTAATAATCAAATGACCTAATTTCGTTTGATACTTTAAAACGATTATATAACATAACGCTTTAAATTTTCATTTAACATTTTTTAATTCGTTCGTTCGTTTTGTACAACATGAAACAATTGCATATCTAGATTTTACTCACGTTCTCTTCAGTCTACTGCCGTCCACCGCTGAACAAATCTCCCCCAAAGAGCGCTTACCATCCCGATCTTGGACAGTATACGCATCCATCCGCTGCCAGCCATTTTCTACAAGTCGTCGGCCCATCGTGCCCGCAGGGTGCCATGTACACTACGTTAGTCTAATCGTGGACCGTGGTCTCCACTCTAACACTTGTCGGCTCCGCCTGTGGACATGACCTGCCAACTTCCACTTCTTATATAAGTCATATTAGTTAAATATACACACTTAGGTTATTAGTATGTCTAGATAGAGCATTGCGATACAATAAAACAAAATTATATATACATAAACTAAGTATACACATCATTTTATTTTGACCACAAAAAATCGGAGTACTATCCAGGACCTAAGAGATTAATAAAATTAAATCTTATCAAAATGTGCAGTTATACATGTACAATTTACAAATTTACTTAACATTCAACTATGTACATATAATTAAGCCAATTGATATATTGATATGTACATATAATTAAGCCAAGCGAAAAATTATATTATTCTGGACATATAAAAATAATTCAAACACAAAGGTAAAAAGTACGTCTTGCCAAATTAAAATTTCCCGCCTTTTTCACTTAGCTCTTCAGTCTGACATTCTAAATGTTACCCTTACATGAAATCTGTTTTTCTTCTAATTTTCTACGCAGAAATAAAACGTTATGTTGTCAAAAATGACAGATCACAGAACTTGACAGAAGGAAGATTAAAGGCAAACTTTCATAGATGAATTTATGAAATAAACACTTTACTTCATATAAAAATGTCGGGGTTGGTTAAGGCTGGATTTTCTTTAGTGAGGAATGCTATTATTTCTACTTCAGTGCGTTCCATAGCCACGACCAAGCCATTAAATTTAAAAGACAGTAAGTGTAAAACGAAGTCAATTTTATAACCTTAAAAGTGAAAATAATTGAACTGATTTACAAAATATTCGTTTGTTTTTAGTTCGAGAACGCAAAGAAGGATCTACACTCGTTGTCGAAGGAGTGACAGTTCCTTCTCCTCGTACAAAATTGTTAATACGTGCGGAGAATATTCCGGGCTATGAGCCAGTTGTTCCTACAGAAAAACCACCGTGCTATATGTGTGCTCTAGGGCTGGATGTTAAACACACTGACGTCCTAATACTTAGCCAATTTGTAAGAACTGATGGATGCATGCTCCCAAGACGTATCACAGGCCTATGCAGGCGGCAACAGAAGAAGATAGGCAAAATGGTATCAATGGCACAAAAAGCTGGTTAGTATTTATATTATATTCAACATATAATCTTGAGATTACTTATCTATTAAACTTTTAAAAATAAATTTAGTTAGCCAAATTATGACAATTGTCTTATAAGAATTTTCTAAAGATTGCTTATAATGTGTATTAGTTACAACCAAAGTATTTCTTAAATCATATAGAAAAGAGTTATTAAAAATTCATAGTTTAATTATTACCATTTTGTATGACCGGCCTAGTTTTTACCCATATCCACTAAGCATTTTAAAATTTTATAGAGTGGCCTCAGCCTACTACAGCTAGTCTCACTGTGACTATCTAAGAATTACAGTATTGTAGATAATTATATGTATCTCTATAACTCAGATCTATTTTCTGTACATTAAATTTACCATTCTCCCATCTATAAATAATCTTCAATTGGTTCCTATATCTATGGTAGGTTGTGTAAGTCAAAATGAAATGAGCTGTAGAAAAGGTTAGAAAAACTATATGGGAAAAAAGAGACATAATCCTAATCTAGGATTGTCTCTTTTATTATATTATATTATAATAAACAATAATTTAGTTGTCTGATTAATATACCATTATTTAAAAAGGTATACAAGTTAAATAAAGTGTTTCATTTGTTTCACAGGCCTTATGATTAACTTGACTCCTGACAACTGTAAAAAGAATCCTCGGAAAAGACGTGAGCACAAAAAGTTCAACGCATACTTTGATGAACGTACTATTTTCATGAAGAATATTCCGAAACCATTAGACAGATTCAAGCGCTAGCATCAACACTATGTATATGATGTACAAAGTAATATTAAAAATGTATTTAGTTGTTAAAGAATATTATTTGACTATAATTAAAAATAATAAAAACCTTTAAGGCGTGTCCCCTGCTCCTAAAACTAACAAAACATATTTACTAAACCTATTAGCAAAATATTGCAGTCTCCTGCAACTTTTAAACACGAACATCAAACATCTACTCAACAAAATGACTTCGGACGTCTTGCTCCTCGATGTTTTAGAAGTTATTTTGCATACAACAAGAGAAAGGAACGATACAATATATATACGATTTCGCGTTCGACCCTATCTACAACAACGTACTTTTAATATTTACGCAGAATTATATAGTGGAAGGATCGATTTGAACTGAAATCTTTTATTCGTTGCTCAGAAAGTGCAAATCAAGAAATACGAAATGCACGACGACAATGTTCGCAAGCAACTATTAAATGAAATTGACCCTCCCCCGCAGGCGAACGCGGGGATGTTTTCCATCCACTTTGGATAACATGGACTAATCCCGCCCAAACGCCCACCACAGTAACCAGTTGTACACCACTATCAACAGCAGTGTCCCACGAACGAAACGAAAGTTATGACACTCGGGAAGTCCCAGGAAAAATTAAACTATCTTGGCACCCGCAACGAAATTAATCAGAAGAAAACTGGAGGAGTTCGAAATATAAAGTTTGCTTGTTTGAGCTAATAAAAGTTATAGTCCACGGGCCCACGTACAAGGGATTTCAGTGATTAATAACAGGCTGAAAGTTTATACACAGCTTCGTTTTGACGAGACCCCCAACTTTTATTATTGGACCAAATTCTGATAGTGGCAGGAAAAAGCGGGATAGGGAGCGAAACACGTCGATTTGATGAGTGTCCGCTAGGTGGCGGCGCGGACGCTGCGAAGCGTCCGCGCCGCCGGCGGGGAGAGTTTTAAACCTCCCCTGGTCCGGTCTCTTTGATAATCATAACTTGCTCGCAGAAAGAAAGCAGTTTATGAGATACAGTCTGGACGGACGGGAGGACAGTCTTAGTACTAGTCACATTACCCTTTGGGTACAGTACTCGAAGAGTAATAAAGAAAAATACATAGTTGTTGGTAATAGTTTACTCTCCGTTTTCGTTGTTTTAGTGATGTCCAATATACAACAAAATCAACACTGCATTACCAAATAGATAACATATTATTATGCTATTGTTCATCTATTAAGCGCAAACATTACATATTTACTTACAAAAAGTTGTTTTGATGAACAATTTAGAAGTTCTAATACTTTCCCTTCATAAGTTTCTGATATTTTGTCATTTTGGATAGTTATGGTTAGATTTTATAACTTTTAGCTATACCACAATAAGGTTTTTAAATGTCAAGTATACAACATTGAGTTTTCCTTTGATTAGGAAGTATTGTAATACCATTATGCCATAAAAAGAGTTTTTTTCCTTGAATAACAAAATAATAGGTAAGTGGTAGTGATAACTCTGAAGTTATTTGTGTAAAGTAAAAACAAGTAGGTTTAAATGAAGGAGAGAGGCGAAAATATTTAAGTAAAAACACCTGATGACAAAATATCATGTTTTGGCATTAGCATTTATAATGATTATTTCTAATTCATTACCTAATCACAAAATACTACAAAACAGATAAAAAAGTTTTACAAAATTGCAACACAAAAGCATTCTCCATGCACAAAAAAATTCATATAAACTTTATTTAACCCTAATTTTAATGTTTTTAACAATTTCCTTCTTTTTCAATAAATATCGCCATAAAAGTAGTTTTTAATTTTCTTAAAATCTCTTATTGTTAATACAAATGCAGTCTAACACATAGGTTTGCCTAGGAGCATAGGGCTGTGCCAGCGATTATTTGGTACAACCAAGATCAGAGTTCATCGTAATCACAGCCTTTCATAAAGATATAAGTAGCCGAGGTCCTTGGGCGGGTTTTCTGAGAGAGCCACCTGAAATTATAATAAAAATAAAATTATATGGTATTGCCAGCTTTGTAAGTTTATTAAAATTAGAACTACCCTAGAATCCTATCACATTTTACATAATTATTTTTAAACTAGCTTTTTGTCATTTAAAGCAATTATCGTACGTTTACATCGCTTACCCTATTGTCATTAAATATGACCCATCGGCCTTCATGCAGCACGTGGCACACATAGTGACCGACCAAAGAGGATGTGCCCATGTGTGAGATGAAAGCTATCAGCTTATATTCTGTGAAAAACAAAGCAATATTAGAGCAAAGTAGAATACAGTTTCTAAAGGCCTGCGCAAACTGGTGAATTCCAGTTCACCAGTAAATCCATGCAAATCAGTTCACGGCTAAATTGCAGAACCGCTCAAATTCAACCAAATAAATTTTATCAAATAATTTCGTTATACATACATACATACATTATAAATATACATTCTGTGTCGCGGGGGACTTTACAAACATACATGAAACAGACACAAAAATCAGTCAGATTTAGAACCGTCTACAGCCTCGGTGGCGCAGCGGTAGTGAATGCGACTATTTTGCTTGAGATCTCGGGTTCAAATCCTGGGTCGGACCAAATGTTATGTGATCTACAAATATTTGTTTCTAATATGCGTGTACATATTTACAAAAATAAAAGTATACATCCATGTATTTATATCGGTTCTCTAGTACTCATAATACAAAGTTTGCTCATTTTGGAACTAGATGGCGTTGTGTGTTAGATGTCCGAAATATTATTAATTCATGAATGATTAGAACAAAAATGAGTGTACGTCCAACATAAAGGCTGTACTCACTCTCGGGGCCGTCCCTGCAGCCGAGCGTGCGGTCGGCGGCGGGCGCGGGCTGGGCGGGCGCGTGGGGCGCGGGGGGCGCGTCGAGCTCGTCGGCGCGGCTGAAGATCCAGTCGAGCGCGCGCGGCACGTCCCCGGCGGTGGCGCCGAGCGCGCGCGCGGCCTGTGCGCGCGTGAAGCCCATGCACGTGATCTGCTCCACGCTCGCCTCGTCCACCTCCGCCGCCGCACCGCTCTGCGCACCTGCACACACGCACACACACGCACACGCGCACGAGTTATAGCTCCTCATATTAACTTTACATTCTACAATCAAACTCGCTTTTACTTGTTCCACTATTTTTTTTTTGGTTTACACCTGACCGGTTTCGCATTATGGCAATATCGAAGGTTACAAGTGAGTTTGATTCTAGAATGTATTGCAACAAGTTCCATCAAGTGCCGACGATCGAAAGTATAAATTACATATAAACGTTAACTTCGACGCGTCGATTAAAACATTAAAGCAGTTTCAGTGTTATACTAAATATATCTATTTAAATGTATATCTATGAAAATTGACAGTGTCAAATAAATAAATATTAATTGTTTATTATTTATTACTATTTAAAACAAAACTCCCTCCCTCTTACACAATTTTTAATAAAAAAATATCAATTTTATAACTAAATTATACTTACTATACAAAGATTAAATTAAAATGTTATCAAAAGCCTAATCCTTAGCAAACCATTTAATTTTTAATGTATTACGAATATATATATATAAACATGATGAAGTAAGAAAATAGATAATTACTTTGTGAACCTGGCGGCTCGAACTTGTTGGCGAAGTCCCAGTCGGTCATGTGCTCCATGAGCCAGTTGGAGGCGGCCTCCATGCCGGTGTTGTTGGTGAAGTACAGCGCCCTCTTGCACGCCTCCACGGGAAAGCCCATGTCCAGCTGCACACACAAATTAACTCACAACTAACTAATTAGCTAAGCCCGGCGGTGTTACCCGCGGTTGTTGCTGTAAAGCCAACAAGGAACGAAACTATTCTAAAAAAAATACAAAATTATTCCTTATATCAGCCATCTGCCAGCGAAAATCCACTTCAAAATCAATTGCAGCGATAAGCCGGAACAAACAGAAACATAATTCAATTTTTTTTCTGAAAATAGACACTTTAATTTTATGTATTTTGTAAAAATATTTTTTATTGATTTTAGTTAATTAGTGCTCATTTGTCACATCGTTATTTTTGTTAAGAATAGTTATTTATAGTAAAACTTGACAACGGATTTAAATTACATGATAACCTTTCAAATTATAAGATTATATCAGGGCCACAAAAAGGTCGGGGTGTAGTAAATATCCACCTATCCAGACTCACAAATTGTTTAAATAAAAATACTTTCTAAAAAATTATTTATCACAACAAACAAAATGCTCATAAAGAAATTAACTGTATAAAACGCCTAACTAGTTTTATATTTAGTTTTTAGATAAATTCTGAAGTATTTGTTAGTGTGTTTACTTTGGTTGTTATGAGCGAACGAAAACTTACGAGTTGTGCGAGTAGCTCTTCGTTGTAGACGGGTGCCGGGGCCTCGGGAGCTGTGTCTGGCAACAGCGTCTCGTCCGGCTGCAGCCCGCGACCGCGGAGACTACTTAGATCTACCTGATCGTTCAATACATAATAACTTAATATAGTTATATCAAGGCATTTTGGTACTAAAAATTATACATAGTATGCTTGCTCATTTAGAGAGGGAAGTATGATTATATATGAGAACCGAAAAAACTATATTACACGTTATAACGTAACCCCGCGTTAAAACAAATTTTGTCCTGCCAGTTTTTGCACGTTAACTGTACTCAGTTATTTCAAAAGCATTATTTAATTAAATTCGATTGAGTCATGATAAAAAGTATCTAAAAATATTTGGTTAACGTTCTCTAAATATGATCAGTTTTGTTTAGTTTAAGGGTCTGCACCGACGGACGGAGTGGTGGCGAAGAGACTCATTCATTAACAATTTATATTCAACCTATAGTTCTTCGCAATACAACTGTATTTGACGCAAAGAAATAAAACCAACAGTCGCTCTACGTCATTTTAATTCGTTACATCAAATACTTAAACTATATACTTTGTCTGCCTCGCCACGTCACCATAAAGACTCGGGTTCAAATCCCGGGTCGGACCAAATGTTTGTGTGATCTACAAATATTTGTTTCGGAGTTTGTGTGTTTTCTATGTAATATATATGTATATACAAAAAAAGGTATAAATAATAAATAAATATATATTCCATACATCTAACACACAACGCCATCTAGTTCCAAGCTAAGCAGAGCTTGTGTTATGAACTGATATAAATACATATAATTTCACTGCCTCGCTGACGTAGTGGTAGCGTATACGACTGCTAAGCTTGAGGTCTTCTCCGGGTTCGATTCCCGAGTCGGGAGTACCGATAACACAAGCTCTTCTTAGTTTGGGACTAGATGGCGTTGTGTGTCAAATGTCCAAAATATTTATTTATTATACAGTTGTATTCTTAATAACTTTAGGATGAATTTAAATTGTAAATCAATTAGACTCTTCGCCAACACTCCGTCCGTCGGTGCTGACCCTAAATCTCTCTTCATTAAAAATTAAAAGCTAGCTTGTACTACTATATACTGACCTCCCAGGGCATGTCAACAGAGACATCCAGTTTAGCAGGAGACCAATCTTCCTTGATGGTGAACTTTTTGAGCTGTATCAGTAAGTAGTCAGGGAATGTTGCCAATCGAGTGATTCTGCGAAGGATCATTTTATTAACATCAATATTAGGATTGTCTGATGACTCGCATGCTCAAAGGCTTTAAATACGACATGTAGAAAATAATCTGGACTTACTTATGCAATAAGGAAACAATCCACGCACATGCCAATATCCAGATAATTTTGTGTCTCGAATTTATCATGTGTGTGGATTAGTTCCTTGAGTTGTAAGTAGGTCTATTTATACTTAAAAAAAATGTTACATACTTGTGAGCTGTGACTTTTTTATTGACGGCACTGCTGTAGAACATCTCAACAGATTCCTCTTTCATAAAGCTTTCCAGACAGGCCTGGAAAGGTATTTGCGGCCGAACTATTGGTGTTGAGGTTCTGTGAAAATGTAAAGATTAAAAATTGGTTAATTTAAATTAAAGGCTGCCAAAATGACTATCTTTTGTCCGATGGAAAGCATGTGTAACATTCAAAAGTGGAAGTCCTAAGCACAAATTAAATATTTAGAAAATTATTTGTGTTTTGCTTAAGCTTTTGATAACTATATGCATATGATTGTAGAAATAAGTATTGAGAATGTCAAATTTGACCCGATTACGTCAATATATAAAGGTACTTAAAATTAACAAACAGAATCTGTCAGAATCTACCACCTAAACTGAAATACACCAAGCTGTTTAGCTTGCTAAATAAATATTCAAAGAATGATTATTAAACTCGAAAAACCTAAACCCCCTTCTGGTGCAGTCTGGTGATTAAAAGTTAGTATAAAACCC
Source organism: Spilarctia lutea (assembly GCA_916048165.1). Lineage (NCBI taxonomy): Eukaryota > Metazoa > Arthropoda > Insecta > Lepidoptera > Erebidae > Spilarctia > Spilarctia lutea. The sequence goes on from OU696480.1 coordinate 4,851,561, forward strand.
AACTGTTGAATTTGGGAATTTGCATGTATTGTCATTAGTGCTTCTCAATAAACCGTCATAGTGTGGGTCATCATGCTACAATCGCAACGAGTTTGGTATCATACATTTGGATTCTGCTCGTGCTTTCTATCAGGAAGAGTTGTCACTTTGGCAGGTTCATACATAAAAAAACCCTTTTCTGGCGTAGTCGGGTGATTTAAGGTAAGTGTCGTCGAAGAGACTAATTTAGTAATGATTTAAATTCAACTTAAGTGTTTCAGAATACAATTGAATTAGAAGTTAAACGACGGACACTCGAAGTGACACGACGGTTCTCACACCGCGCGCCTCTCAGTTAGTTTTGCGAGCTCTTAAGTGAGCTTCGCCGCCAGTCCTAAGTATAAAGCGATGGTGCGTGGTGCGTGGTGTGTGGTGTGTGGGTACTGACAGGCGCTGGCCGGAGGCCTCGGCCCGCGCGCGCGCGTGCTCGTAGGCGCGCAGCGCGGCGCAGTTGGTGGCGGCGTCGAGCGGCACGGGCAGCGGCAGGTGGTGCTCGGGCCGCTGCGTGTAGCGCACGCCGCGCGACTCGCCGCACTGGACGCGCTCCTCCACGCCGAAGCGCAGGCACTCCGCCGGGTTCCAGCTCGAGCGGCTGTGGCGCTGCACGCCCAACACGACCCCGTTAACTACTCGTTTACATTCCAAAGTTAACTGATGCCCAGTTCCTATATTTGAAAAACGATCCGTTCTAGGTACGAATAGTAGTATATTATACGAGGCGTAGGCTAACATTGTTCCTATAACAAATAAATTGAGGAACGGTATTTACGACTCGTAGTCGGTTGTAGAAATTTTTTACACGATGACGATTCGGTAAATATAGGAACCGGGCATTACTTAACGAACTACTGCTCTAAAGCGCTAGATGCGCACATGGATGTAAGTATATTTATTTAATCGATTAACCATCTTACAGCACTAACGGTTTACTCACTCGGTGGAACACAACGCAAACGCTATTTCACAGGGCTAATGTAGGAGTGTATTGAGGAAGATAATATACAGCGTTAGCGCAATCTGTTCTTATTTATTACATTCCTGTATGGGGAAACTGCTAGAAAAACAAAACTTGAGAGGTGTCAAGGGACACCCGGATGGAACGAAGTTCGAAATAGAAAGACGATACAAATATTATATTTACTTCAATATTTTACGTAATTTCTAGTTTTATGATATATGTGTACACAATAATATTAATAATAATAATAATGACAATACTTCAAAAAGAGACCAAAGAAGAATTAGTAATTAAATTCAAATTCAGACTAAAACTCATTTTAAAAACTCACCTAAACTCAAAAAACATAATTAAGGGCATTAATACGTTTGCCATTCCTATATTAACATACTCATTTGGTATTATCAACTGGACACAAACAGATCTTAAGAACTTGCAACGAACAATTAACACACAAATGACTAAATACCGGAAACATCATCCAAAATCATCAATAGAAAGACTTACGCTACCACGCAATGAAGGAGGAAGAGGTCTAATTGACATTCAAAATTTACATAATAAGCAAATTACAATACTCAGAAATTACTTTCATACAAAATCACTAACATCCCCTCTGCATAAACAAATCACAGACATAGATAATAAACTCACACCTTTAAACTTACAAGACCAATACCCAACTTAATGAAACTCTAACTACAGTAGAACAAAAAATAACAAAGTGGGCTGATAAATCCCTTCATGGAAGACACCGAACCGACCTTAGTCAAAATTACGTCGACAAAGAGAAGTCGAACGAATGGCTTAAGAAAGGGGAACTGTTTCCGGAAACTGAAGGATTTATGCTTGCGATTCAAGACCAGGTAATAATAACTAGGAATTATAAGAAATTTATCATTAGAGACCCAACTCAGACAATAGACTTATGCAGACATTGCAATTCCGCTCCAGAGACTATACAACATATAACCGGTGCCTGTAAAACTCTAGCACAAACCGACTACAAACACCGGCACGATCAAGTAGTAGCAATAGTTCACCAACATTTAGCGGATAATTACAACTTCATCAATCAAAAGATTCCATACTATAAGTATAAACCTGACACAATACTAGAAAATGGAGCTTGTAAAATTTATTGGGACAGAACAATTTTAACAGACAAAACTATACATTACAACCGTCCAGATATAACAGTTCACGACAAAGTCACTAAAGTTATTTACATCATAGACATAGCAATCCCGAACAGCCACAATCTTCAGTCCACTATTTCAGAAAAACTTTCAAAATACCAAGACCTGGCAATAGAACTCAAAACCCAATGGAAAGTTAACACAGTACTCATAGTTCCAATAGTTCTATCATCAACAGGCATAGTACCTAAAACTCTGGCTCAAAATCTTGAATTACTTCATATGCCCTCACACTATATTTATCTGCTTCAAAAAGCTACCATACTCAATACCTGCCGCATAACCCGTAAATTTCTAACCTCTTCATCTATTTCATCCACTTACTCAATTTAACGTATCATGCTTGGTTTAGGCCCGTATGACACGTATAATACCCCTCAAAAAAGGGAGATAAATAAAAAATCTAAATAATAATAATGATAATGATGATAATGATGAAGATGATGAAAATGATGAAGATGATGAAAATGATGAAAATGATGAAAGTGATGAAAATGATGAAAATGATGAAAACGATGAAGATGATGAAAATGATAAAAGTGATGAAAATGATGATAATGATGATATGTATATATAAAAGTTCGAAATCTTATCTATCTATTATATATATATATATATATATATATATATATATATATATATATATATATATATAGTATATATTATATATATATATATATATATATATATATAGTATATATTATATATATATATATATATATATAGTATCTGGGTTGCTTCAAGCAATGAAAAATAAACTAATAACAAATAAAATAGCAAAAAGTGTCGTGACAACAAATTATGTCGCGACAATTTCCGTCTAGCCCCCTTCGTTTTTTCGTTCATATCGCGCGATAAGGAACTTCGTTTCAAAATTTATGGAAATTTAACAAGCACAACAAGCACTATTGAAAGTGTGGCGACCTCCACATACAGCGCCATCTACCGAAGATACACTGAACTACGAAGTAACGCACTGTACCTACAAACTACACTACACGGAGTAACTACCAATCCTGAATCGCGCAAATAAAGTTCTCGCGCCGATTAGCATATTTACAACATCCCAACATCAACTGTTGGGCAGTAGCCCGCCAGGCATGATCACCTCGCCTGGTCGGAGGATCCTCCCTTTGTGTTGGATGGAACATTATACCCGTTCCCCCACAGTGGTGACCCCGACGTGATTGGAAGCAGCCTTCAAGCCGCGCCACCATCATGTTCACTCCCAGAGCAAGTCTCAAGCCAGCCAGCAACTTCGGCCTCAACTGGGATATACCACACGCAGGACACGACCGCTCCAGCCTGGTAACCCCTACGGCCTCTACAGCGATTAGGCACAGCACACTGCACCTACGGTCCATGTAAGCAGAGAACATCTCTCCCGTCTACGCAGCAGCCAGCCACTACGCAGCAATCGCCCCGACTCACTGGGGACCTCACCGCAGCACCGCGCACCGCATGCGATCCCGACTCACCGCATGCGATACGAAGTAACGCACTGTACCTACAAACTACACTACACGGAGTAACTACCAATCCTGAATCGCGCAAATAAAGTTCTCGCGCCGATTAGCATATATACAACATCCCAACATCAACTGTTGGGCAGTAGCCCGCCAGGCATGATCACCTCGCCTGGTCGGAGCATCCTCCCTTTGTGTTGGGTGGAACATTATACCCGTTCCCCCACAAAAGTAATGCATTAAAAAAAAGACGATTCCCAACGAGTTTATATTTTATCAGCAATGTCCTATCTGTACGAAATCTATACATAAGCTACACATTATTAAAAAACTTGTACTTCTTCTAACTCAAACGCCATGGTAAAGAGAAGGTCAAAAACTACTGCGCGCACAAAAATCAGAACTGTATTTCCGAGTAGGCAATACCAAAGACGATCAGAATATTTTTATCAAAAAGTTAATAAAAATTAATACAAAAACACTAAGAGACTAAACTACTAATTACTAACTTTTTGGCATCCTTAAGTTATGAAGGAACGTAGTCCTTCATACAACGCTTGGTGTAAAACAACGTTTACAGTTTCTAGCGCATACCTCCAAACACACACACGCACACACATATACACACATACATATTCTCGTACGCATGCACGCACAACACATACCGTAACTGTTTGTTCTCGTATGTTAATTAATTTGTAAGTTAATTAGTTTAGTTTGCTTCATTAAGAATTATTTTAGATTTAATTCAACTGTTAGTAGTTACTTAAGATTGTTGTGTGTTAACATAACTGCTATGGAAGAGCGCAGTGACCTGCCACAGGCATTGTTCGCTTAAAAGGGCACTGTGGTCACTTTTAAAAACATTAAGGCTGGTTAACGAAAAATAAAGTGTTGCTACATTTGCGTGCGGGTGCACCGACACTATCTGAACTAATGAACTATATATACGTGTATGTGTATGTACGTGTTAAGTTACGTGTACGCACGGGTTATACCAATGAACATATGGGTGTATGAGTTTTTAGTAACTGTAACTTACTTGAAGGAGTGACAATAGATGTAAATAGAATTCATGCGCATCCTGCTGACGTTTGGTCATAAATTCAGGATGATCTTTTCCGACTAGATTGCGATACATATGAGGTGAAACTCCTGCTTGAGAACCTTCTGCGGTCAAGAATGAGTAACGGCCTGAGAGTAAACCCACTCCTAACTTTGCCCTGTGGAACAACAAAATTATTTACACTACTGTTTTTTTAAATCATAATTAATAATAATTATTTTGTTCGAACCAGCTCTTAAAAAAATATAGGCTAGACAACCTTAACGTTAAATATGCAGTATACTAGTTGGCACATTATTCTTGCGGTCAAAGTACGAGTAATTACAATATTCCTTACTACCTGAGGCGCGGATAACGCCGTGGGGCGAAGCTAGTCTAAAATAACGCCTGAGTTACTCCTTATATCATCAGTGCCAGTCATCTGCCAGTGAAAGTCCCATAAAAATCGGTCCAGCCGTACCAGAGATAAGCTCGAACAGACAGATAAAATTAAAAAAAAATGATTTTGTTGTAAGTACCGTACAAACATATAGTTCAACTTTATTTATTTGTATAGATACTATTAACTGAAAACAGTCTATGTATACTTACGTCTGTACATTGAAGTCATTGACAGGATCATCCGGGAAAGTGGCGAATATTTCTGGCGCGCCATCCACAAATCGACGAACAAAGTCTGGTATGCGGAATATTACCTGTAAATAAAAACAATGTTTATTGAACAATGAAACATACAAACTTGATAATGAGCGTATACCTGTATGCCTGTAGAAATATTATGAATTCCAAGTGAGACATATAGATTTAGTACGAAGTACATGTTATACACAATATAGGTGAAAGCACCTATTCACTATAGGTGCAACAGACAGACCTCATTGTCGGGGATGCATGGAGGTAAAAGAAACGCCGTAGCACGTTTTTACAGAATGTAGAAGTGTGGCAGAACCGTGCAGATATCCTCCAATCAACATCACTCCCGAAAACATGTAGCAACCTAAAAAGGCTGCTAAGCTTCTGGAAGCTATGAAGTAAGTAGATGACAAAACCTATGTACAATGGTCCAATCAAGAGGCTAAGTGTTTTCGCACTTACTACCTATATTGTTTGTTTTCGCACCAATCACAATATAGGTAGGGTATTCAATTTTGTTTTTGTTTTTTGGAATAGGGGGCAAACGAGCAAACGTATTATTGATGGTAAGCAATTACCATGGATACCCGCAACACCAGAGGCATCACAAGTGCATTGTCGGCCTTTGGGGGATGGGAAAGGGGTTGGAGGGAGTTAATAATAGTAATAAATATATTGGACACCTGACATACAATGCTGTCTAGCTTCAAATTAAGCAAATAAATAAAAAGAAAAAAAAAAAAAAAAAAACAAGGAATATTCTGAATGATATACCATACCTGTACAACACTGTTTATATAGCAAGTATTGCCGAGGTTATTGAGGCCTGTGAGAGCCGGCCCACTTAATGGCCTCAGGTCACTGCCAGACTCTTGCATGGTGTTCCATTCGCCATTACGCTGGTTGAGCTCTAATTCGAGTTCTAACATCGATTTATCTGTCTGTAAAGAAGACAAAGTGTGTTTAAATTTTATTTAGGTATTTTGTATTTATATTAAGTACCTGGATGATCGAGCTCTTTATTATCAGTATTTTTTGTATGGTAAATTTACTAAAAAATAATCTTAGCTCGATCGATTTATCGCCCCTGTAACCGCCTGCATACTTCACTTCATGAAAATGGTTAGATTCGTTTCCTACCAGAATTGCTCGTTTAAAGATATTATATAGATAGATATTATAAATTCGATAGAAACTCTGTACTTTAAATTTGTGATTTGCGAAAACGGAACCTCAGATTCCCATAACACGAGCCAGATATAAGACGAAAACGAAGTAGCGTGAATCAACTCGTAGTAACTTAATAATTTAGAGTTATAGTCGTTCCAATCGTTTATTTAACTTTTGACAGATCACGCACATAAAGTTTTGTAATAATTTTTGATACAATGTACTACAGGGAATACTGTACTTCATGGACGGGCTCCGCCCACTTAGAGATGTGACATTCGTAATTAATGACCACAGAGTATGAAAACGGTTTTGAAATAAATCGATTATCGATTTTATTAATAAAATAGGTGTATTATTATACTTTATTTTTTGGCATTTTGACAGTAACGAAGGGAGGAACTATACGCTCAACTCAACCAAACGTGAAAATTCACAAATAAATCAATACGGAGGAATATAAATACTCAACTCGACGTACGAAAATGCGGATTAGCACTGACAACAAAATGGCGTCGCGCGTCGGATCCGCGTCCGGTGTTGCCGTTTAATAATCGATAAAAGTACGAAATCATCTATAAAATAATGAGTTTGTTAAATCGATTAAAACTTCTTCATGCATAAAATCGATCGATAAAAGAAATCGAATCTGTAACGGGTCAGGATATCACTATTGGATTAAGTATTAGAGCTGTCATAAGTTAAATAAACGATTGGAACGACTATAATTACATACATTGTTCACGACCAAAACAGCCTCGACAGATGGCGTTGTACCATTTGGCTGAATCGCGCTGTTATTTGATTACTTGTAATAGTATAAGATATTTTGATATTTTTTAATAAGCGAGATCAGGAGGCCCAGCTAGACTGCTACATAAGCTTTACTAGTTACTCGTAGATCAATTTGCAGTTGTGGTTTTATTTTCGAACCCTTCTAGTAAATCATTTTAGGTCAACCAGGTCATATTAACGCTTGTCGTAACATTGGTCCTTCGAGCCGGATAAACAAATGGCTAGTTCAACGGTCTTGTCGGAAGACCGTCATTAAAAAGGAGAGGCCAAGCTAGACTGCTATATGTTAGTACTAGCTAGATCAGATTACAGTTGGTGTTTTATTTTCGAACCCTTCTAGTAAATCATTTTAGGTCAACCAGGTCATATTTACGCTAGTCGTAACATACATACTAATATAAATACGAACATGTCTATACGTAAATATTTAGCGATAACTTACCTTTTCCATACATTGAATATTAATCCCAAAATGTTTGAGGTGTTCACCAAGATGGGGATCCTCAACCATGTCATCTTCTAGATACGAAAATACATCGCCTTTTCCTTCTGCTGTAATGGTGCCAAGTTTGACAGCTAAAGGATACCCAGTTTGTCTGAAATGTTCAACCTGAAAATAATACACTGACATTTGATTTTTGGGTCTATATCATGAGTTATTAGAACTACCCGCCGCAAGCCTATCTATAGCGTGATTGGTTTAATGTCTTGAGGATTCGCTCTTTGGATTTCGAACGGTGAGGTGTTTGAAATGATGGTCGGTAAGACATTATATACATAGACACGTTTGATTGTTTGAAGTCTTAATGATATTATAAGTTTATCGTACATAGCTTCAGGGTAAATTGTTTTATTATATGAAAATTATATGATAAAACAATTTACTACCTTTTTGTTTTTTACTGTTTACCCGACTATGGTGAAACCAAAAGGAACGGTATAAGTTTTGATCGATGAATTTAAACTGGTTAAAAAAAAAATTGTGTCTAAAAGATTCGTAATAGTCGTACTGATGACATAGGTTGTCAAAATTTTTAAATAGTCGGGTTATAGTATTTTAAAATTTTTCTTGTTTACTTATTCCTTAACTATAATGTTAATATGATATCACCAGAGATAGGTTGCACTGTTGACATAAATAATCAGGTTAGGTATTGAATATTGTCAGTCGAAAAAACTAACAGCATGGTCGTTTCCACCAGAGCCATCGAAGAACCGTCTTCCGCAGAGTATCGATCCATCTGTTAGGTTCAGCCATAGGTTGCTGGTGAGGTCACACTTATCGCATTTCCAACCCGAAGGAGGAATTTTGACGCCATTTTTCAGCTGCTTCAACTCCAACGCATGTCTGGAATTTTTTATCATATTTATAATCGCGTAATTTAAATAATCCAATCTACATATACTAATATTATAATGTGTAATAACAACCAAACTTCAGTTTTATAATTTATTTACATTATAAAACTGAAGAGTATATAGTTTTTTTACTTTTTGAAGTTATACTTCTTTTGGTGCGATGGAGAAAAATGATGAGTGAATTTTTCAATGCGCGCGCGCACCGACACCTGAATTCTACATCGTGAAGTTAGTTCTAGGTGGCATGAAAATCGATAACTATGTTCAAGTTGTATATTCTAGTATTTTTAAATTTAGAACACGTGTTTCGTAACAGTATAATTAAACAGTGTGAATAAATAAATATTATTTATTGAAATTAAATCTTTTTGATTAATTTTAATATTTATCGTTAATCACTACTGCATTTTAGTTATTTTTTTTACATACGCCAAAGAAGTATAACTTCTAACGCGTGTACATAAGTACACACACTCTTTTTTTTTTCTCGTGCTCTACGTGTTGTGTGTGTGACGTTGGTGACTGCAAGACTGGAGGCCCAATGACACAGAAGCATAACTAGGCAAGCAGAGTAGTCACTTTGGCAGGCTCATACATTTTTGTTTATGTATTGGCGTGCCAAAGTGACACTACTCTGCCTGGCGGAAAACATAATCAGAATCTACAGTAGTGGTCACCATGCTCATTGCGCGTGCAAACAATAGAACAATGCAGCATGGTGACCAACACCAAGGCCAAGGGGGGCGTTTTGAGATGTGTTTTTCCAAAAACACAAAAATCATAAAAAATGGTTCAGCTGTTCTTGAGTTATATATAAATGATGTTACTAACACAACTTTATTTCACATATTTTACTTTGTTTACTTATCTCGTAAGAAAATATTTTTAAATAATAATTCTTTATTCACTAGCTGAGAACGGCGTTGCAACCCACGGGGCGAAACTAGTAACAAAAATATAGCGTAAGTTATATATCATCAATTATCTGCCAATCAAAGTCCTGTTGAAATCGGACCACAGTCCGCAGTCGTGGTACACGCATCAAAAAGACAAAAATAAAATGCTTTTTGATGCATGTACCATATAAACTTTCAAATGCATTGAAGGAAAAGCTGTTAATTTGAAATTACAGAAAGGCATTTCAATTTTATTTATTTGTATAGATATGGAAGATTGCTTACATTGAGACCTCGCGTTTCTCGCCATCCCAAGTGCCAGACAATGCTGCCATTTCCGCGATTTTAAATGGAGATTCAGCATCTATGATACTTTGAACAGATTTGTTCACCTGTAAAAGAAAATAATTGATTTATGAATTGATTCGCCTGCATTGAGGATACCTTATTTCTAAATAAATGGACATATGAGTATAGGTGGTACAGGTTTTAATTTTGTGCCGGAGTAGCTTCAAATGCCGTTTTAAATGACTTTGTGATGTTGTAAGGGATAATCTCTGCAACTAATGTACCGATTTTGGAAATTCTTTTACCAATATAAATCCACGTTGCTGGTGTCATTCGTTATTTTTAAAATTAGAAATATAGGGTGTTTTTTTAAGCTAGATAGAACTTTAAATTGTAAAAAGTAACACAAAAAATAAAATTTTGATGAAACTTTTTTTTTTATTTGTTTCAGTATACTCTGACAAATCATCATGAATAGACTCACGCTTGAACAACGCTACGAAATTATCCAAATTTACTTTGAAAATCAGCTCATTTTTGAAGAAATAAGGTCCGATGATGCCACCAGCGTGAAAACCGCACCATACGGTGCATTTTTCTGGATGTAATGGAGTCTGTAGGGTCTGTTGTGGATTGGTCTCACTCCATATGCGGCAATTTTGCTTATTAACAAACCCGTTAAGCCAAAAATGCGCCTCATCGCTGAACACAATTTTGCGATAAAACAGTCGTCTATAAGTTGCGCGAATCGACGACTGATTTTCAAAGTAAATTTGGATAATTTCGTAGCGTTGTTCAAGCGTGAGTCTATTCATGATGATTTGTCAGAGTATACTGAAACAAATAAAAAAAAAAGTTTCATCAAAATTTAATTTTTTGTGTTACTTTTTACAATTTAAAGTTCTATCTAGCTTAAAAAAACACCCGTTACAAAGATATTATCATGCAAGCGAAGTTGTCGACAATTACTAGTATATTTTAAATAATTATTTTGTAATTTTTACATAGATTCTTAAATCTTTAAGAATCTATGTAAAAATTACAAAATCATAGATGTTTTTGTTTAAGATTGATGCAAACAGCAGACAGGACGTCGAAACATTTGAATATAGCCATTGATTCATATTTTGTAGTTTACCCCTCGAGAAACGATTTTCATATTTAGCTTGTAGTATCAACATTTTTTGAACAGTAAAATCGCGCGTTTACTAAAAGTAAGTATGTAAGTTGAAGCGTTGTAATATTAATTATGTCTTCTTACACTATTAAAACAAATGACGTAAGCGACATGAATTCCATGGCGCTTAAGCGTTTCGTTTAACGTAAATAATGAGTGGCGAGTGCACAATTAATAAAAGCGATAATACATGTGGCGCCACTCCACGCGGCTAATCCTGCGTCGGAACTGACACACTTTTTTTTTAACCAGTATATTACAATCTACTCACACTCATTTACACATCTTGCTCCATCCCTTTGTCTACCCAACGTAAACGTAATGAATTTAGAGTGTGTAATAACTTCAACTTACGCCATCAGGTATTTTAGGATTTGGCCAGGGGTATGTATGGAATCCAGGCAGAACTACAACGCTGTGGGTGTCTACATAGACATACTGCTTGCCAGATGAGGGATTGAATCCTCCTGACATGCCAATCGCCAGACGTGTTATTTTTTTCTCCGGCCCATCGCCGGTATTTTCCTCTGACACCTGAACAAAAAGGGATAAAATTATATGTAGGTAATTTTATTTATCTATACTAACAAATTTCAATTTCATTTGATTTATACTGACAAACAGCTGATGATGTAAGAATTAAGCTACGCTAGTTTATGCCCGTAGCGTTACCCGCAGCAGTTGTTGTTGCACCTTTACAACAATAACCACAGGTAACACTACAGGGCTCAAATAGTTACGAATAATAAATAAACATATCAGACATCGAACACAGTCCCAAGCTAAGCAGAGCTTGTGTTATGTGTACTAGATAACTGATAAATACATAAATACTTTTATTTGTAAATACAAACACATTATACATAGAAAACTACTAAATTCCGAAAAAAATATTTGCAGGTCATACAAACATTTGGTTCAATATGGGAATCGAACCCAAGAGTTTAAGAACAATAGTTGCACACGCTACCACTACGCCACTGTGGCAGTTATGCAGTAATCACACATTAACAGTGATGTTGTAACATATAACGTCATATAACAATAAATTATAATGATAATATAATACATCATAAACTATGTTGTCTTAATGAGAATCAAACCAACAAACTCTGACTTATAACTCAAAATCAGTAACCAACCAGTAGCCCAACAGGCCTGTTAATTATATTCCTCTCAAAGTTCTTATAGCTATTATTTTTTTGTCTCTTCGTTCGTTAATTAAAATAACATTGAAAAAAAAAACTTACAGGGTTTTTAGTCCTCTTGATGTGGAGAAATACAGCATTACCAGTTTTTTGAAAGTACTGTTCAACATAATTGCGTCCAAAACTCAGAAATGATACAAGGGATATATATAACCCAGTGTCTGACTCCTGTAAAATAAAAAAAAGGTATTTGTTACATCATCATCACTCACAATTCTGTGATGACTCTAGAAACCTGTACATTGAACTGTAATTTTTTTTTGTACCATTATCAGTCAAACAACACAAAAACAAAAGCACAACATTAAAGTGAAATGCAAATAACACCACATTTTAAAAAGTACCCCCATAATTTGCATTTGATAAATCGTTATCACCAGTTTTCCTACAAAACATAGGGGCAGGTGTCGACCAGAACTAAATACGACACAGACACGATATTACATTGCTCCAGAAAATAAAAAAAAATGTTAAATTTGGTAGACTTCTATTTAGGAGTGTTTCTCCTTATGTGTGGACTTGGATTAAGTTTATTAAACTTAAGAAGAATTGTCAAGAAGAGTAGAGTTTTCTTCCCTGCAGTGTTGTTATCAGAAAATATACTTTTAACATGCATTGGAATAGCTTTCATTACTCGTTCTGTATATGAGCTGAACCCAATTAGCTCTGAGATGAGTGACATAGAAGAAAGATCAGTAGCTATTATGAAAACTGAAGATATGAACTGCAATTTTGCATCAACTCTAATGAGTTACGGGCCATTTATTGTGTCACTGGTAAACAGTTTTGTAACTTTAATTATTGATAATTATATGCATTATAGAATGATCGCAGATGTGAAAAAAAATGAAGATGAAAATGAAGTTCGAGAGTTAAGTGACGATTTTAGTGCAAACAATGGATTCAAAATTAAGAAAATATTTTTGTACTTGAAAAAATATTTCACATTTATTGCCATTACATTGCAGTGGGTCTTACCTGCTCTACTGGCTGTAATCATGTACTCGATAGATATAAAACAAATGACTGTAGTGAGTGAACAAAAGAGTTTCGATAAATCTTGCATGGCATTACTTGATGTAAGTGAAAGAAATTGTACATTGCAATCAACTGGAAATGATACTCGTCAGTTTAACCAAAATTGGAAGTACCTAACAATGTATGATAACGACTTGCACAATACTAGTGACCAAAGAGTTGATAATATAGTTGAAAATGTGTATAACATTCTTGCAAATCTACAAAATGATAGTCATTATACAGACGTAGTTGTGAGTACAAGACCTTTGCTGCGTAAACCAAAACATGATACAAAACAAAAATGTATGAAGATATGTTTTCTAGATAATAAGAACTTGCTTTTGTACATATTTGGAGTGTCAGTTGTGAGCTTCTTTGTGCCTATAACTATTTCAACTATAATTTTAACCAAAATTCACATTATGGATGTAAAAAATCTGAATATTAAAACATATGTCAATCGAGAATTACTTTATAATATTCTATTTTGGACCCCTGTAATGTTTGATACATTTTTTTCTATAACACTGTGTTCTTACAAAATGAATGGAATGAGAACTTCTATTTTTAATGTAATTGCAAATGTTTATCAAGCTGTTAAGAATTTCGTAAACACGAAATATTTTAAAGACAATTCTATACTGCCTGTCTAGATTATAAGCAAGTTTTGTTTTCCTAATAAGATTCTTATTGTGAAAAGTGTTTACAGGGCCATCTCTATTCTGACTTACGTGCTAGATAAGATAAAATATAGGGAATAGAAATATTTTTTAGAGCCTAGTTCTAATTTTGTGACATCCTCTTTAGTTATAAAAGTTACGTTAAATTACAACTCCGCAATGTAAAACATTAGGTTTTATTTCTGTGTCTTTACCTATCTTGGCTAAGTAAGGTGAAAATGTATAAACAGTGTATTTATATATAAAAGCATTTATAACTCTATGAAATTAAAAATGATATGAAATGATTAACATGAAATAAAAGTAAGACAAAGCCATTTATTAAAGATATAAATTTCTGTTCTGAATAAACTCCAAAGTATTGAAATTGTAAATATTAAAAAGTATCAACAATAAATTCGATGTTATTGAAAAAATAACAATTACAGGTTATAATAAAAAGTGCAACTCACCGGATTGTCAAATGAATACACACATTCGTCTTTGTATACTAGTTGCTGTGGCCCGGCTATTTTAATTTTAGATAAATGCGGTGATAAAAGATCTAAAGACGCCATGGTCCAGTTTTAGTGTGATAAATTATATTGAAAAATATGTTTTCCTAATCAGTGTAGTTCTGAGCGTCTCTCTCTCTCCATAAATACTTTGTTAGGGTTGTACCTTGTACCCAATTCTTTTTTCACATGACAATCTTTTTATACCGAAGTCCATTTGTACTTTCATCGATCAAAGTTTTAATGAATTGAGTTTAAATATGAACTTTAAATTATAGATTCCTTTCTTTGTGAAGATATTTAAAATAAATAGTAAGTTTTCTATTTACATATTGTCTTTTTCGTAAATGACTTAGAAATTGCAGCAAAAAGTGAAGTGGCCGAATAAGTTTTACACTACAGAGTGACTTCAGAGTGAGACCTCTACAGTCTATTTTATCTGTTCTATTGATAGTCAAAATATTTCCAATCGATGAAAATAGTAATCGTCATAATTCGTCAGTAGGTTGCAATGTTGCCAAAACAGGTAATTTGCTTAATTTTTTTTAAAGAAATACTAGTATTAGTTAGTGTTATTTTTTATTACAAAAAGAAAACATTATTAATTTGGTCTTATTCCTTTATTCTAAAACTTAACGATCACCCAAAAGACAGTTCTAGGGAAACAGGAGTTCAAAAGTTGACATTAGCTATACAGAAATTTGTTTGACCTTGTTATGACAAATTCTCCTGACAAATACTTTGGAACTTCTGAAGCGACGTTGTCTGGCTGTCAACGCCTTACGCCGAAAACATTAAGGGAGCAAAGTTCAACCAAAGTTTAATTAGCTTCAAAATTCGAAATATGTCTCTAGCGCTGTATTATGATCTTATGTCACAGCCTTCTAGAGCACTTTACATATTATTGAAAAGCATAAAGTGTAATTTCGAATCTAGACCTGTAAATTTGAGAAAAGGTAAGTTTTGTCCAGGATAATCTATATTATTTTTCTTTAAAATACTAGGTACTGAGGAGGATTAAAGTCCCACTGATCTTAAATAGAAAATATACGCTTATTTAGGTCGTAAACTACAACATAATAAATAAATATTCCGGACATCTAACACACAACGCCATCTAGTCCCAAGCTAAGCAAAGCTTGTGTTACTAGAGAACTGATATAAATACTTATATACTTTTTTTTTGTAACTACATATTATATATAGAAAACACCTTAACTCTAAAACAAATATTTGCAGATCATACAAACATTTGGTCTGACCCAGGATAGAACCCGAGACCTCAAGCTTAGCAGTCACATACGCTACCACTACGCCACCGAGGTAGTCAAATTGTATATTAGTTTAGAGGCTCTAAATAGTATTTATATAAATTGAGTAATTTTTAATTTATTTATAATAATGGTTTGGCCATCTTCAGTACCGAATAATTATTTTTAAAAGTGTTTGTTTATAAATATTTATAAACCTGTTTTTTTTTTAGTGGAGCATTATTCTGAAGAATTTACTGCAATAAATAGGTTTCAAAAGGTTCCTGTGATTGATCATAATGGATTTATTTTAACTGAAAGGTATAGTTAAATATGTCTAGGTGGTTCTTTATTTTTTTTTCTTTTGATATGATTGTAGTAGAGTAGGTTTAGTACCTAATGATGTTGAATGTTCTAAAAAATCTGATTTCAGAATTAAAAATAATAAGGCATATAATTTGGTACCTTATTGTGGTACTAATTCTTAGGCTATCTCTTTACTATGCCACAGAGGGTGTGGAATAGTAAAGTGAGACTGTAGCTGCAAAATTAAAAGTAGGTTTTATGTATTTCAGTGTGGCAATATTAAAATATTTATCCAGAGAGAATGTTATACCAGAATCTTTGTATCCAAAAGAGTCTAAACTTCAGGCACGAGTTGAAGAATTCCTAGAGTGGCAACATGCAGGAATCAGATTACATTGTGCTATGTATTTCAGGGTTAAGGTAAATATATGTTTTTTTTTGTATTGTAATTTATGTTTCAATATCATTATATCATATACTAGCTGACCCAGCAACCAGTGTTTTGCCATAAAAATGAAAACATATATTAAGGGGAGGTCATCCTTATCATTAACGGGTATGAAAAGTAGATGTTGGTATTGTTGAAATAGTAATTCTTCTATATTCTATATTTATACTATATTAATATAATTAATGTAAAAGTTAATCACGTCAGAATGGATGCATGAAATTGGATGACCAAATTTTCATTTTATCACATTAATTTACTTTAAGGCCTTCTACACACCAAGCTGGCACGTTAGTCCATGCGGATATTCCGCCGGCATCGTTAGGCCGCAGACCATCATCTATACTAATATTATAAAGCTGAAGAGTTTATTTGTTTGAACGCACTAATCTCAGGAACCGCTGGTCCGATTTGAAAAATTAATTCAGTGTTGGATGGTCCATTTATCGAGGAAGGCTATATATCATCACCCTAAGACCAATAGGAGCAGAGCACAAAATATTACACTACGGGCAATATGAGACGTAAATGAGGTTGCGTGGGTCAGCTAGTGTTAGTTATAACACGGAGGCTTGTTTGTGCAACAAAGCTCATGGAAATAGGAAACGGGCTGTTTAACAAAAAAAAAAACAATGCATGTTGAGCCTGTGTATCATGGTAATTGATAAGCAGAAGACTGTTATCAATATCTGATTTTATATTTCAGTGCTTAGATCCAATTATTTTCAACAAGAAACCAGATCCAAAATCTTTAGCTGGCTACGAGAGTCGTATGGAAAACGCGGTATCCGAATTTGACACAAAGTGGCTAGGCCGTGGTACAGACTTTATTGTGCCTGGCGATAAACCAACAGTGGCAGACTTAATAGCAGCTTGCGAGTTAGAACAACCCAGTAAGTATCTACAAAGTCCTTAAAGTTGGCACTAGTGTCATTTTAGAATTTATGAGGTAGCAGACAATTCAAATGGTGTAATCGATAGACACCAACAAGTCAGGAGTTTTAGGAGGGAGGAGGCCCCCCCCCCCCCTAATAGTTAGGGGAAGTTTGTAACCTCCTTACTCCGTGGAAATAACGATAAAGGTGGTAGACACTTACACACAACCAGAATAAAGACAATGGTATCTTTTCTGTTTCTTTACATATGTAAAATATTCATTTCTTTATATTTTTGAATAAACAACTGAGTTTTATCCTTGTCTCATTCCATCTTCAAAGCTCGTCAATGACTTTGAAACTGTGATACCCGATTAACAAACGCGCTCGCGACCATGCTTGGGATTGTACTGGCGTAAAATGAAGGTGTAACGTAACACTCAAAGGAATTCGCGAAAATACCGCCAACCAGGTAGAGCACAGCGAGCGACTATACGTGCTGTACTGACTTGTAACATTTGTCCGTAACGTAACGTTACGTTATGGCGAAATGTTGAAGGTCACTTGCCACCTTAAGGCTTTCGTTATTGGGAAAACAGTGCCCTCAATAACCTGACTACTAGTTCAAACTCGAATTCAGTTCGCCCTCAGTCCTCCGGGAAAATCGGTTGAGCTAGTAGCTGAATTATAAGACTAGGAAGATCAAGAATTTAATTTCTTAAAGTAGGTTATAACTAATTTTAAGTATTATTTGAGTGCCTCGGCAGCGTAGTGGTAGCGTGTGCGACTGATAAGCTTGAGGTCTTGGTTTTATTGCCGGGTCTGACCTGTTTGTATGATCTGCAAATGTTTGTTTCGGAGTTTGGGTGTTTTCTATGTATAATATGTATGTATTTACAAAAACAAAGTATATAAGTATTTATATCAGTTGTTTAGTACCCATAACACAAGCTCTGCTTAGCTTGGGACTAGATGGCGTTGTGTGTTAGATGTCTAGAATATTTATTTCTTTATTTATATTGTTTCTTAGTTGGTTAATAAAAATAAAAGAGACTTTCTGCAAATAATAAGTTTAATCCCCAAGGACTTCCTTCAAATGTTCTATTTATAACAACATATGTCGTTATATTACAGGAATGGCTGGCTACGACCCGGCGAAATTCAAGAACATATCTGTTTGGTGGAGCAAGGTACGGGAACACTTCAATCCTTACTATGATGAAGGACACGTTATTGTCAAAAAAATAGCAAATAAACAAACTGAAGTAGTCTCTAAAATCTAGGTCCTACGATTGTACACTAAAATTAATATGTTACTCATTCATATGTTTATGAAGTTAATCGTTTAAATATATAGATTAAGAGCTTAGATCAAATAAAAAAGGTAGATAACGCACAGCCTTTGTTCTTGCTGAAGCCAAAAAAACTCGGCTACGTTCAAATAAACACACGTGTAAAAAACTTACGTTACTTTTCGTTAGTATCGTACAAGTTGTCGTGCAATAAGTTTACCTACAAAATGCCGTCTTGCGCAATTAAATGGTGTAAAAACTACAAAAAGGTGAACAAAGTCTGAAGGAATATCATTTCACACATATTATACATGAAATACGTATTAGGGGAGTGTTGCCAGGACTTCGTATTCCTACAAGCCAATGAAGAAGAGAGTGATATATAGAGTGATCATAATCCACGTGCGTTATACTCGTTGCGCTGTAGCATGGTGCGGGTGACAGTTGCCTGTACGACGTTGACATCTATCAGTACCACATGACTAAGGGAGGTGACGTTATGCAATTCATTTTTATCGCTAACGATACTCGCAGCATAAATCTAGTTCTTTTTAATATTGTTATGAAAATGAGTGTGTTATTCAGTTGTGCAGTGTAACTGTTATTTGTTTGTTGAGTTCGTTGTTATTACCATGTCTAAGCATACACAAACAAACTGTTTTGGGTAGTCAGGCCAGGGAGGTTGTTGTTCGTTAATAATATCCGTCACAGATTCAGATGATGAATTGAGTGACAATTCAGATGTTCCTGACTCTGATATGAGTTGGACGAATGAAATGTATTTTTTTCTAGCAACCTTTTAACACTAGAAAGACGGGAGCAGTCATTTGACTGCAATTTGAATTTAATTTTTGAATAACTCAAAAACCACTTGACTTAATGTACTGAAACTTTGTGACTTTTATTAATATTGCTAGTTAAATGAAACTATGTATGAAAATAACTCACATCTCTTTTGTTTATTATTTAAAATCTTGATATACCGACAAAGACGGCGGCAGTCATTTGACGGCTGGTATCCGATAAGTGTTTATTTGTAATATGAGAAGGTAGACTACAAAACAGTGTACGCTTATACCTTTGTTTGTAGTATGCTAGTCAAATGAACCAGTATAGTTTCGACTGCCAGCGAATTTTGTCGAAATTATTGTGATTCTTGAAAAATGTCTCGAAGTCTTCAAAATAAAGAAATACTTTCATTATTGCAAAATATTCGTGAAGATGAATCGGATTGTGGCTCTGAAAGTGGAGAACGCGATAGTGAAGATGATAATACAGTACCACCTATCAGTTCGAGTTCCTCTATGGAAGAAAGTGACCTGGAAGACCAGATACCTCTAGCAACTTTACGAAACGTTGATTTGAGATCGAGTTCTCGCAGCCGTGGTCGCAGCCGTGCTCGTGGTCGAGGCCGTGGTAGGACTCATAGTTCGGAAGATTCTGAATTCCAAGATCTTATCACTTCTATAGACGGTACGTCATGGACACCTCAAATGGGATATACTCAAAGTGGTCGTCGAGCACGGCACAATATCATAACTGAGCAAGCAGGGCCTACCTCATATGCTCGAAGAAATATTACGGGACATGTGTCAGACTCATGGAGGCTTTTGATTGATGAATCTATATTGAGACATATTCAGAAATGTACTCTAGAAGAAGCTAACTGGCAACTAGGACACAACAACTGGATACTAACTTTGGAACAACTGGAAAGTTTTATCGCTATATATTATGCTCGAGGTGCATATTTCTTCAATACATTGCTAACAAGCCTGATAAGTTTGGAATAAAATTTTGGCTTTGTGTTGATGTAGATTCAAAGTTTGTGCTCAATGGCTTTCCTTACTTAGGAAAGGACGAAAGCAGGCCACAAAACCAAAGCCTGGGTGAATCCGTAGTAATGCGTCTAGTGGAACCTTTTGCAAATGCTGGTCGAAATGTAACCACTGATAACTTTTTTACATCGTTGAGCTTGGCGAATAACTTGCTTGCAAAACGCACAACCATTGTAGGAACTTTGAACAGGGCACGACGAGAGGTTCCGCCTTCCGTCAAATCACTTCATATGACTTTGTTTGAAACAAAAATTCTGAAATGTAATACATGTACCCTTACAATTTATCAAGGAAAACGAAACAAGAAACGTTTTATTGCTCAGCACGTTACATGAAAATGTTGATATAGATGCTAATCATCCTAAGAAAAAACCAGAAACTGTGATTTTTTACAATGCTACCAAGTACGGCGTGTGGCTGACCAGATGGCAAAAAAATATAGTGTCAAAGCGGCATCTCGAAGGTGGCCTGTACAGGTATTTTTCAATATCTTAGACCTTGCAGGTATAAATTCCTTCATTTTGTATAAAAAAATGTCAGGTACCAACATAAAACGAAGGAATTTCATACTAAATTTAGCAAGTGAACTTAGCGGCAAAGTAGAAATCGAACCGAGACCCTCTGAAACTGATCCCTTGCCCGAAGAGTCCACACCTTCTACTTCTCGATCTTCTCAAAATCCGGAAATTCGGAAAAGGCGAGAGTGTTATATACAAAAGTGCAAAAATAAAACAAATGAATTATGCGACACTTGCAAAAAGCCACTTTGCGGCTCTTGTAACAAAAACAAAATGTTAAAATGTAAAAATTGTACATAAATTAATATAATTATCATACATAATACCCTGTGTTATTACTATAGCTACCATTTTTAGCACTTAAATTTAAAAAAAAGATTAAATAAATTGGGGGAGTCATTTGATCGGTCGCCGTCTTTGTAGGTAGATAGATTTTCCCGTCGTTCTAGTGTTAAGCAACCTTAGCATATACATGTTCTGTTGTATAATTATAGACCAATTTTAACAATAAAAAATGACCGTTTTTTATTATGAAAAATATCGACTATCCATCGTAGCAGTACATCCCATCACTAAATACTTCTATGGCGTTACGTCATACGCATAACACTGCTTAATTTTTCATTAAATTTGATTTTATTTGTAGATTAGAACATTCTGGTTTGGTTTAATTTAATTTACTACAGTTATTAATGATTTAATATATTGCGAATGTGGTACAGCTGAAATACTCAGTCATAATTTATAAACCGCGGCAACTTTCAAGAGTGAAATGAAGTGTTACTGAAACTGTCACCCGCACCATGCTACAGCGCAAAGAGTATAACTAGGTTTTTTATTTGATCTGAATTGTTACGAAAATAGCCGATAAGCAAGGTAACGAATATAATTACAGCTACAGATGTAACGTTATGTTATTACTTTAACACTTTCAATACAAAAATTTAACAATTAATAGTTTTTGGGACGGTACCCCATAAACCATATTGTACATAATGTTAGTTAGTGTAAATGACAAACAATACAATGCAGTTGTGCCAATGGTATTGTCCTGTTATAGTTTTATGTCCACAGAGACTTTTATTTAAAACTAGATTCTGCGCGCGGCTCTGCACACGTGTTTGTCTGTTATCGCAGCAAAGGGTAGCCTATGTCCTTCCTCAAAAGTCAAAGTATCTCCATGTCAAATATGATTAAAATCGGTGCAGCGGTTTGGTCGTGAAAATAGGACAGACATACAGAGTTACTTTCGCATTTATAATATAAGTATGGATTGACTTTAAGATATGGATTTTTTACAATTAACTGGCTAGAGAGCTCTGACTTTCTCTTCTTTTTCTGCCTTCAACTCACTTAAAGACGCGCGTTTGGTTATTGTATGTAGAGCTCATGTTATTTTTGATGTTAAAACTTTTAATTTAACTCTTAAGTTTAAATTTTTTTATGAGTGTTACAGATTTACAATATTATGAATTAATATTTTTTTATTGCATTTCTAAGGAAAATATATTTATCGCCCATAAGTTGCAGTTAAATAATACTAGTAGGGGTTTTGGTGCAATAAACTTTTTTTATTTACAATGGTGTTGTTTTAATGAAATCTCTAAAAGTTGTCTGGATGAGAAAGATCAAAGACTGCCAAAAGACCGCCCATTGAACCACTGTTTTTAATTGTTTGTATTCTACAACGTTCTATGACTTGTAGGTAGGTGTAGAAGAAAATTTTATAAGCCTAAAATGCCAAAAGCAGATCAGTTAGTTCACAAATAAATGGGAAACCGGTAAGTGCCTACTGTCGCCTATAAAGCCTTTAATTTGTTAAGCGTGGGGCGAAGGTATCAGTGCTTCCTCAAATACAGGAGAGATCTATGTAAAGACGAGTGGAATTGCTCTAAGGCTGCGAAGAATATGTGTAACCAGGTGATACGCAACGCTAAACGCCGACATATTCTACAAAATATGAAGCCTTATTTCAGTGTATGGAAATTTTCCGGTACTTTAGGTATTGGCAATAAGCAACATCCTGCCTCCCATCCTCCATCCATCCTTTAACAACACAATTTGTTGAATGGCAATCGTTACTTCTCATCTACAACCACGTTGGATTCTCAAACTAGGTGTCAAACTTTGAGCTATATATCTGGTCTCACCAGTCCTATTTTAATTTTCAATTTTTGCCGGTGTCTCGTGGGGATATCAAGAAGATTATATATCTATTCGCTCGCTCGTAAGATGGCATTAGCCGACGCATGACCACTGCCATCCTGGACGAGACGCTCCCAGTAATTTGGAACCTTTCCCTCTATCTGGTGTAAGTGACTTACATTATCTCTCTTCCTATGCAAAGCGCTCGAGGTCTGTGTATACAAGCAGCTTTCAGAACTTGTGCTCAGACACAATCTACTTAGTACTCTACAGACGGGCTTCAGAACCGGTCATAGCACTATTACTGTCCTCCTGAAAGTGATTTTCAATGTACGGAAGGGCATGGAAGACTCCAAAGTTACAATTTTAGCCTTGGTTGATTTCTCGAATGCCTTCAATACATACAGTCACGAAGTCTTACTATTAATCCTTAAATATTTTAATAATACCCGAAATGCACTGGAATGGTTCTCTGGCTATCTTCAAGAACGTTTTAACCGTGTGTCCGTCTTCAAAATTCGACTTCGAGTTGGTGCGACTTCTGCACTGGCGTCCCTCAAGGCGGAATTCTATCTCTTTTATTCTCTCTATTAATCAACCTCATTACTCAACACCTTCAGTGTGCGTATCACCTGTATGCCGATGATCTGCAGCTTTATTCTCAGGCAAGGGTGGGGAACATAGCTGTAGCCGTCAACAGTATCAACAAGGACCTAGAATATAATATAAATAGATAAAATTATTTTTTTATTGGATATCTTAAAAGCTCGCATTCTACTTTCGTTATCGTATAAAATTTAGCTTTTATACTATAACGAAAGTAGAATTATAATTTATTAAAGTTTAGGGGTGTCTGGCAGGGGGTAGCAACTGTCATAAGTGTCTGGCAATGGATGACGAGATTTCTAAAGTTATCTTTAAGAAAATATAAAAAAATTGAGCATTATACTTTAACGAATTTAAGGTACTATTTTATACACTTTTACTACCGGGTACCTGCCCAAGTAACCACAACCCAAACTTGTATAGTCCCTGGTCGTACTTACCTGTATAGGGGACATCCGCAGATAAATTTCAGCTTTTATATAATAACGTAGGTCTGGCCCTCGTGGGCTCTTATAATATTAGTTTAAGTACTATTCTTAATTTTGCTATATTGTTATATTTTTGGGAATTCAGTCGTCTTCTCCGTAATAATTCTTAGTTTTTGGTTTAAGCAGCTTTCCTTGTTTTATAGGAAAGAAGCAATTATTATTCCACTACCTAAAAAGAGCAATCCTACTTCCTTCTCCGAGTATCGTCCCATTTCCATATTGCCCTTCCTCTCGAAAGTCCTAGAACGTCTTGTGCACACCCAATTGAATTCATTCCTTAATAGAAATCAACTCCTAAATCCTTTCCAATCCGGTTTTCGTACAGGTCATAGTACGGTGAGTGCGTTGATCAATGTTACGGACGATATCAGGTATGGCATGGAGAACGGAAATCTCACGGTTCTTTCCTTATTGGACTTTAGCAATGCCTTTAATAGTGTAGATTTCCACATCCTCCTGGGCATATTGCGCTCTATCGGCATATCTCCGACAGTGGTTGATTGGTTTCAGAGTTACCTGTTTGGACGAAGACAGCGTGTGCGCTTGGGAGAATCTTTATCTTCCTGGTGCAAAACGTCTGCTGGAGTCCCACAGGGTGGCGTTTTATCTCCTTTACTTTTCACTATATTTATAAATTCTATCTCTAAATCATTATCCTCTTCCTACCACCTTTATGCAGATGATTTTCAAATTTATACACAAGCACCTTTAGATAAATTACCGGAGGCCTTCTCTACTATT
Organism: Spilarctia lutea; assembly: GCA_916048165.1. Lineage (NCBI taxonomy): Eukaryota > Metazoa > Arthropoda > Insecta > Lepidoptera > Erebidae > Spilarctia > Spilarctia lutea. The sequence goes on from OU696480.1 coordinate 4,876,516, forward strand.
AGTCACGATCTGGCGCGCGTATGTGAGTGAAGCAATAATTATGGAGTTGTGGTGAATCCGTCGAAGACTCAACTTATTGTTGTGGGCAGTCCCAGATTGGTATCAAGGATAGACTGGACTAAACTACCGAACATAACTTTTAACGGTACGCCATTACCTATAAATTCTTGTATCAAAAATCTAGGGATTCATATAGATAGCACCTTAACTTGGGGTCCCCAACTGCGGGAAGTTAGTCGAAAATTGTTTGCGTCTGCTGGGTCCTTACGAAGACTCCGCAATTTTCTCCCAACGACAACAAAAATTGCACTTGCACAATCCCTTCTTCTTCCTATACTCGACTATGCTGATGTCAGTTATCTCGATATCACGGAGGAGCAACTCGACAAACTTGAGCGCCTTCAAAACTTTTGCATTAGATTCATATTTGGACTACGCAAATATGACCATGTATCCGAATATCGCAATCAGCTTAAGTGGCTCCCAATTCGCCTTCGACGGAATGCTCATATTCTTTCCATGCTTTATGGTATTCTATTTCATCCGTGCACTCCACCTTATTTGAAGGAACGTTTTGTCTTCCTCAGTGACACACATTCAAGATCTTTGAGGTCATCCGAATCTCTGGAACTGGCAGTACCAACACATTGCACCAGTTTTTATGACAAGTCGTTCACTGTACAGGCTGTCCGACTTTGGAATGCTTTGCCAATGGCTTTAAAGCGTGCTAAATCTCTGCCTATATTTAGTAAAATGGTCAAGGAACATTTCTTATTTCTTATGCCCTCTTAACTTTTATTATTAAATTTTATTTTGCATTTCTGGATTTTTTATTATGATAATGTGGATGTTGTACATTATTTTGTTATTTTTATTAATGTTTTATTATTTATTTTATTATTTGTATTATTATTTATTTGTACCATAACTGCCTATAATTAGTGTTTCTTCAGTCGATTTGTCCATCCAAAGGTTGCCTGGAAGAAATTGCTTTTCAGCGATAAGGCCGCCATTTGTACATGCTTATTATATTGTTAAACTCTTATTTAATTGGTGTACAATAAAGTCTATTCTATTCTATTCTATATTTCTGGTATTATAAAGGTTATTAACGTTAATTATGTGATCATCTGTTTATTAAATTTAGATGACTATACTATTTATACTATAATTTCTCTTATATTTGTTATAAATGTCCGCCCATATACATTAAGCCTATAACTGAGTATTGAGTCTGCAAGAGCATAGTATACAATTACCATTGTATGTTAATTAATGACATGCTAAGCTGAAAAAATGAAACTAGTACTGATCTAAATTAAATAACGGTTGGAACCCACATACATAGACTGCCAAAATGATTACTCTTCATTTCGGTTTCACCGTGTAGTGTAGGTAAAAAGTGTGTTTATGTTTTTAACTGTTTTTGCGCTGGCATTACTTTCTAGTAACTGTCGTGTCGTGACAGGACAGACTTTTTGGCAGGCTTTTGAGCGCACTGGGCGCGAGTTTCAGAGCTTATTTTTGAGGTTTTAATTGTTAGACTCTCTTTGGGATTCGTACCTAGTGCGTTCAGGGGCCCGCCAAAAAATTACTTCAACGACTGCCTTAAAAAGACAAGAACCCAGAGCCTTAATACCTAGTGATGAGAAACAGTCGTGACATGACACGACCTTGGAAATGAAATGTCAATTTGCTTTAAATTTACAAACTGGATTGATAATGATATTAATGAAAGTACATATAATGTAGAGCCATAAACTATCATTATCTATTTATTTAAAGCATTTATTGTGAGCGTTGCAAAAGGCACTTAACTAAAAGTATTCCACCTAACCGCCTCTCATCTTTGACAACCTTATCTTTAATATCTTTTACCTACTGATTGCCGCACGGTAACTTGACAATAAATTGAGTTCTTGTTTTTATAGCCCTCATATTACAAATATACCTACAATGATAAATTTTACGTACTGTCCATCAACATTATATTGTACGTAATATCTCGATGGTACTTATCTCATTTTGCTAGCGATTATTTTACAGTTAACTCGTGTAACGCACAAATAAAACAGTTCTGTGCAATAAGGTCAACAAGGTTTAAGAAGTGGCAACGTTTATATATTTGTAAAGTAATTTAAAAAATACAATTAAAATGGCAAGGTCATTAGTAAATGATTTAAGACAAATATTTAAGAGTAGTGTATCTGCAGTGTATCCAGAAAATCTGATTAATAGGTCGGTAAAATACAATCCTGCAAATCAGCAATTGACTGTTGCTGGCGAAAACTATAATCTAACAAACAAAAATGTGTACATTGTTGGAAGTGGAAAGGCTGTTCAAAACATGGCTAAAGAAGTTGAAAATATTTTAAGTTCTAAAATCGAACAAGGTATCATTAGTATACCTGATGGAAGTTCTAATTACAAATCTGAACTTAAAATATCTTATTATGAAGGAGCCAAAAACAATCTCCCAGATGTTCCTGCTGAAAATACAGCTAAATCAATAAGAGATCTTATTACTAATTTGGGAAGGGATGATTTACTACTAGTGCTATTATCAGGAGGAGGATCTGCACTGTTACCTTTGCCTAAGTCACCCATAACATTAGAAGAAAAAACTGCTCTGATAAAGAATCTAGCAAACTCGGGTGCTGACATTAAGGAACTTAATACTGTCCGAAAACAGCTATCTGATTTAAAAGGAGGTCAGCTAGCCATTAAAGCACAACCTGCACAAGTTATCTCTTTAATACTCTCCGATATTGTTGGAGACCCTCTGGATTTAATAGCAAGTGGTCCTACTACAGAAAATGAAGATGACCCATTGAAAGCTATTAATGTAATTAAAAAATATAAATTATATGATGAACTTCCAAAATCAATTAAAACTGTTTTAAGTGAAGTTCCTTGTGAGTACAAATTCCCAAAAGAAAATGTAAAAAACTATATAATAGGATCTAACAGAATTAGTATAGAAGCAGCTTTAGAAGAAGCTAGGAAGCTAGGTTACTGGGCATTAGGTCTTTCTAACATGGTCACTGGTAATGTCAAGGACATAGGAATTGAATATGTTAAACTTACTAAACTGTTTTGTTTACTATTAGAAGAAAAGTTAAGTCTAAAAGACTTGACACATACCTTAAAAACTCTATGTATACCAGGAATTGAATTAAGTGTACTAAACGATATTGAGTCCATTGAGAAAAAGGATTTATGCTTGATCCTTGGAGGTGAAATCACAGTTGAGGTTAAAGGCTCAGGGGAAGGTGGCAGAAATCAACAGTTAGCTTTAGAATTTTCAAACTTTGTTGGCCAAGCAAACAATGATTTAGCAAATTTTGACATTCACTTCCTAAGTGCAGGTACTGATGGCATAGATGGGCCAACAGATGCGGCAGGTGCAGTAGGATATCAAAATCTTGTGACTGATGCTAAAAAAGAAAACATAAATATTGAAAAATATTTAAATGAGAATGATTCTTACAATTTTTACAAGAAGTTTAAAAATGGAGGCTTTCATGTTATTACTGGACACACAAATACTAATGTTATGGACATCCATATAATCATAATAAAGAAAAAAGAAAAATAAATAATATTTCTATGACATTTTGTAGTTCCTTTTATTTATGATTGTGATGGTTTTAAAAATAAATTTAATTTGTTTTGTTCAGTTTTCTTTTCTTTGTGTTTAGCGGAAGCTAAAACAGCTTTTTGGCACAATCCTGCAAATTTATCTTTTTTCTTTTTGTTGTTCTGTATCACTTTTGGTTTTTCTATTATAGTGGTGGATAGTGTATTGCTTTTATTCTTTAGTGAAAATACATCTACTGCACTGGCATAGACGTTGAATGTTCCTTTTGCTTTAGACATGTCTTGTTTATTTTTAGTTTTATGTTTATTACTAGTGTTTGTGTTTGAAGTTTCCACTGTAACAATTTTTTTCTCTTCTATTAATGGTTTTGCCTTTTCCTTAAGTGGTTTCAAAATTGGTGTGATAGTGCTTTTTTTACAAAATGAGCAGATTTGTTCCTGTAAAAGAGAAAAATGGATTTAATAATATATACAGTTGGGCCCAATGTAAGCAGCTATTGTAGTCTGGCCTAGTGTCTGTTTACTATGGCGACTGGCCATAACTAAAGTGATAGCAAGCAGTAAGACTCAACATTGATCATCAATAAATCTTACTGTAGCCTATCCTAGTCACTACAGTCTAGTGTCTGTATAGTATAGCTAATGGTCATATCTAAAGTGATAGAAAGTAGTAAGACTCAACAATGATGACAATACTTAGATCCAAGATCTTTTTCCATACTTACTAATTCATTACTGTTCAATAAATCTTTTCGACGTCTGATACTTTCTTTTTTATTTTGAGTAACTTTACGAGACTTCAATCTTTGTTTTTGTCTTTTACTGAGTTTGATTGACCTCACCTGTAAAAATTGTAAGACTTAGTAAATTTTAACATAAATTAAATTTCAACTTTTCACAAACAGCGCCATCATTTATAAAAAGTGAATCTGGAAATAAAAAGAAACTATGAAAATGTGTCTGGAAGGGTAGTGAAACTATTTTATAGGAAAGGAATTATTAGATTTGTGGCTCAATCAAGTGAAGAAGTTGTCACAATATTATATTGGTATCGCTTACCATCAGGCGATATGTTTGCTTGTTTGCCCCCTATATCTTTAAAACTTAGTAGTTTTAAAGAAAGATGAAATATAGAATTCACCATTGATAAATTTACAAAAGAGGTTTTTCATACTTGCAAAGTAACAAAAATTAAGTCTCTTTTAAACATTTTCTTTAAGTCAATAAAACTTATTGGTGCTCCGCACCTATTAGTAGTAGCATGATGATATATAGCCTTCCTCGATAAATGGACTATCCAAAACTGAATAATTCATTATTTAGTTTAATTAATTAATTATTTTTCAAATCGGACCTGGTTCCTGAGATTAGCGCATTCAAACAAACAAACTCTTAAGCTTTATTATTAGTATAGATAATAGATATAGGGTATATATACTAGGTTTTTTTAGCAATAATAGTCTTACTAATGGTATTTATCTCAGCATTCATAGCTTGACTATTTTCAAGAACCAGTCTGGCGTTTATCTAAACTACCACATGCTCATGTATGCAAGAGCAAGTTGCTGATGGATTATTATAGCAACCTGGATTATTTTTTGTATGCAAGTATTGGCCAAGTATACAAACATCTAAAGTAACAATTAAAGATAATAAAGATAATTTCATCTCTCACTTTGACTTCAGTATGGTTAGTCCATTCAATGCAACAGTTTGGGCATCTTTTTTGGGTGGAAAAATGTTTGTCTGGTAATCCATAGCCTCGTGTAATGTCTTTACATCGCATACTGAAAAACAAAATATGATTTTGTTACTAAATTTTAACTTATGAACGTTGTTCAATCTAATGTTTACACTTACAGATAGTAACTCTTCAGTTTTTCATTACTTTGTGATTCTGATACAATAGCTGCAAGGTTATATAGCAATCCCACTTGTGCTTCAGTCATTTTACACTAAATTAAATGGTATTTATACCTTATACCTCAAAATAGGGTTATGTTTATCATAGCATAGCCATTTGATTGAAAATATTGAAATGTAGTGATGGTCAACTCGAGTTAACTCGAGTTGGACGTAACTCGAATCCACTCGAGTTGAATTCTCTCTAACTCGAGTTCGAAAACCGACATGGAGAGAAGTTTGCCGATCATTTGAGACTATATTCATTCATTCATAACAAACAAACAAGTGTCATCACATGTAGATTTGAGGTTATCTTTAAAGTGCCGGTTATTATTTTAGTTTTTGCGTGTTACGCGTTGTTATGTTTTTGAAAAATGCCGGGTCCTAAAAGAAAATCTTTAGTTTGGGATGTATTCGAATCGCCAGTGAGTGGACGTGTTACGTGTAAACAGTGTTCACTCTGAACATTCAAATATAGTGGAAATACGGCCACATTATTAAACCACATTAAAAGAAAAGCATCCTACCAATCCAATGTTGCCATCGAGGAAAGTCATTGTTCATCATCAACAAATGAAAGTAATACGAGTACTTCGGTCGATCTCGATTCATCTACATCGCAGTTACTGGTATCGACAACCACATTGAATGTTGACCCTCCTCAAAAAAGGTTAGGGCACACCCAAACCCGTCTTGCTGTGCCAAAAAAAATAACGCAAAATTCTGGTGATAACGCTTTAATTAATCTGAATAATATAAAAAATAAAGAATTGAAACAGATAAAAATATAATTTGTCTGTTCCAATTTTTTAAACTATTAATGCAAAGCTGAGGGAATAAATTAGTAAAAACTCAAAAAATCATCAACTTGTCCATCCAGTTAACTCGAGTTACGTAACTCGAGTTCAACCCGAGTTACGTGGATTTTAACTCGGGTTAAATCGAGTTTAGTTTTTTCCGAGTTGGCACATCACTATTGAAATGTCAGAATTAAAGGGTTGCCAATAGTTAAAATAGCTCTCCACTAGATTTTACTTAAAACCACCAGAAAACCACTAACAAATATGGAACTACATTATCTGTAGGTAAATCAACATAAAAATTTATTCAATAACAAGTTTTCTAAATTAATTCGTCTTCTTCAGATGAATCATTTCTGTCTATGCCATAATTGTCCATTTCAGATTGTTATGACTATTTTATACCGAATTTATTTTACATAGGCTTCTGGCATTTTATAATCATTGCAGCATTTTCTTTCCAACCTCAAACCACAGCATACTTTCAATAAAGCAGATAATACCTTAAACCTCGATTTTCCTTGAGCGTCTTTGAAATACAATACTTCCACTTATAAACATGTAAGTGAGAGGGCTGAGTGTTCGCATTTATATTAGAACTAAATTATAACTATATTAAAATGAAATTTAAAAAAATCGCTAGAATGATCCACTAGCCACTAAAACCACTATTTCGTCACTAAATGTAGGATGCAAACTACCAGTATTAGTGGAAAATTTAGTAAGTTGTCAACACTGCATAATTGTGACATAAACAAAAACAATACACAAAGACAAACAATATATACGCTGACCATAGTGTATACATGATGCCATTTTCGCCTAAATCCCTGGATGCCGTTTAAGCGTAATCACCCAATATTTTCACAGGAAATACAAATAATAAAAAATACCTATATTGTAGGTATAAAGATCCTTCGAGGTTAGTTGGCCAGTCTTACCATAGAGTAGTTTTTTCAGCGCCACCCTTAGAATTTAAATGACTTATTGTTCAAAAAGTTCCTGGAATTGGCTACTAGATGGCTACCTATTCTAAAAGTTAGAAATATGTCCACTTTTAAAACCAGATGGCACTTAATAGCACTTTTCTATGATAAAATTAATGATAAGAACACTGTGACTGTGTCCTTATAATCTAAACTTTTTGATTCGTGCTCGTCATTATTATGGAGCTAAGACCTGCAGGATAGTATCAAGGTGAAACATGCAACCCTTTCAACCAGCTACCAGCTAACGCAGATGATCACAGGGAAAGATTTTTGGATCACAGAAAAAATATAATACAAACATACCTAATGAAAGTTAGTTTATTCAAATAAATAGCAGACCAGCTTGTTGTAAAAAAATTATAATATGTATTTAACGATTTATACTTTTTATAGGTGAGTGTCATTGTTATAAATATAAAAAAAAAACTATTTCTTATTCGTAATATTCACATAATACTTATTTTAATTTTATACTGTACTGCTATTAAGACCCACAAAAAGACACAAGAGACGTGATGTATGTTCTTAGGTTTTATTTCGCTAGCATTCTAGCAGCCTAGATACGAAAGAACTGAAACCTTACCTTGAACAGTTTTCTGTAGTTTTTCTGTTTAGAACCTATCTACCTAACCATTTTTTTAATAAGTATCCACGTCTTCTCTCTCTTCTTCCTAGCCTTTATTATTCTTAAGAACAAACTACTAGTTCCACCGGTTTTACCTGAATATTTGGCTTTTCAAATTGAATAAAATAAAATAAATAAATAAATAAATGTTGGTATCATGGACAACACTTTGTGTGGTCACACAAAGTGTTGTTTTGGGTCATTCTCCGAACGCTTGAATCGATATGTCTAAATGGAAAACCTCTTTTAATTGATTACATACTATTTCGTTTTTTTATACATATAATTGAAAATTTGAAAATAATGGTACGTAAAAAAAATTAAACTTACAAAAATATTGACGTGTCCATATCCTTTTTTTGTCTTTTCCTCTAACAATTTACCGTATTTTGCATGTGTTTACAAAAGACCAAAGAGTTACTGGTTGCTTTTATAATATATTAAATAATGATAGGCCACAATAGAAAAGATACAACAAATTGTATACACGTCCTACGTTTTCAGTTGATATCAGTGTCGCGCACCGATCTGCTCATATTTCTTAAACTAAACTGTCTGTGAGAATAGTTATTGGCGTTAGTCGAAGTATCAGCTGAGTCACGATAGTGACAAAGAAACCACGGCTGTACGTCTTAACGTCATTTTTTTTTTATCGAGGTAGGTAATTGTTTTCGCCGGCTTGGTATGCTGTAAGTTTGATTTCGGTAAATTCTGTTTTTCATGTATGCTTTAAACTATAATATTTAAAATATAAAAATAGTATATACTACATGTAATACATTATTTAATGTAGGAAATGTAAATATTAGTGTTTTCCGTGGCAATGTGTCTACGAGTTTTAATTTATAAATCACCGAATTCAATTGATAGTTGCTTATATTTTTTTAAGACCGTAAATCATAAAATATTTATCTTGTTCTAGTATTGTCATTATGTCTGATTTAGCAAGGTCAATTGGCTAAAAAAAGATTGGCTGAGAGACCGGAAAGCCCGAATCAATATTGGTTCAGAGCTTTACGCAATAAACAAGGAAAAAGACAGGAATCGTTATTATAAAAGGAAGAATGAAGGTTCGATAAAGCCTGTTAGTGAATAAAATCCTCGTCAACATCGCACACATAGAGAGAGGAGTAGAATATCTTCGAACAAACATAATCGGAAAAAGGCTCAGAGAGTTCAAATGCTTTCAAGAAGATTTAACGGTCATACCAGAAGTAGCCGATGAAAATGATGATCCTTTGATAATTTCACAATAGCAACCGAAACTTTTAGGACAACGCCAACTAATATCATGTCACCACCAATAATAAGGACTCGATTTGAATCAATCAATACTTTGGTGATTTATTATCATCGAGTCAATCAATAATTTCATCTTCTTTAACACAACGTTTAAGACTTATCGAGGATCGTCAGTACCATTAAGTCCATCTAGTGATACCAGTTTTGCTTCAAACTCACGAACTGGAGTACCTATCGGCTCTTGTGACTGAGAGGGAGTTGCCTTTGACTCTACAGAGTAATGGGACTTATACCGCCCACACACCCACCACTGAAAGTCTTGTACACCAGGATCAACAGCAGTGATCCACGAACACACCGAGTTATTACACTCGGGAAGTTTCAGGAAAAATTAAATTGTGTTGAAACTCGCAACGAAACTAATCAGAAGAAAACTAAAGATTCGTCCGATCGTTGTAGCCATTCATTCATGAGATCGTTATAGACTGACTTACGAAGATTTGAATACCGCATGAATAAGATGTTTGTTTTGCCGGGCTATTACCGCACTTAACCCTTTGATTGGGCCATTGTACGTGGGTTTGTCATCTTCTTATTCTAACCATCCTAGATCATGATGATGGAGGATATCCGCCCGTTGATCTGCCACACTTCTACATTTTGTGAGAACATGTTGCGGCGTTTCTTCTGCCTTCATGCATCCCCTGAACAGAGGGCTGTCTCTTGCGCCTATAGTGAATAGGCGCTTGTTTAGGGGGCAATGTCTAGTTACAATACCTATGACTTTCCTGAGTTAGTCCCCAGTCTAATCAGGTCGCTGACTAGTCTTTTTAATGCTTCCGGAACTACACTTTTTATGAATTAAATGTAAAAATTTCTGAAGAGACAAACTTCTTAGCACTCCATGGATTCACCGTGCGGGTGCCGGGTCCATCGTGTGGCAGAGGGAGAAACTCAAAGCAGTTCCTAGGACTTACGACCTAGGTGTAGGTTTAAGGAGGCCCCCTTTAAGATGCGCATCAACGCTCACCTTCACTGCTAGAGTTTCCCGCCCTACCTAGCCAAATTTGGTAGGAACCTGTTAGTGCAGCCTTGGATACTCGTTCTAAAATAGAACTTACTGCAGATCTCGACAGGCCAAGGTCTTTCAAAAGGTTATAGAGAGATTTAGCTGGTATACCTCTCGCTCCTACTTCTACCGCGTATAAATTAACCACATAGCCATTTTTGTTTAGTTCGGTTGTTAGATCGTAATATTTATTTAATTTTATTCTATTATTTAGGAATATTAGTTTCCCACGGAACAGTTAGCTCTACTAATATTTTGTGTTTAATTTGTCTAGAGAAGAGGAATATGTCCGGTCTGGATGACGAAACACCAACATCCTCTGGGATTTTATAGTGCTTATCATACGTATCCATCCAATCATCAATCATCGTAGTCCAGTCAGGTGCAGTACCTAGGATTGAGAAAGGCTTGCTTTTAGATTTGGTAGCTGAGCCATCCTTTATAAAGTAAATTTGTCGTTTATTTGTAGTCAATCCTTTTTGGGCTCTAGCTACTGAAAGACTTACTGCTTCACATATGATTTCTAGTACTCTATCATGTCGGCGTGAGTAATAGCCCCTATCAAGCAGCACCCTGCAACGTACCAATAAGTGCCTAGCAGTACCTACTGCCTCACCACACGTATAGCAAGATTTTTCAGATGCTTTTCCCCATCTCACTAGGTTACTTTGGTCTGGGAGGGTCATTTGGAAGGCATTCAGATGGAATTTTAATAGGGCAGGAGACCAATCATATAGCAAGGTGCGCCATTTCAGGGCTAACGGGATGCAGAACTTATCTATAGTTAACCACTCACTTTGCATTTCTAGATTCATTGCATGCACTTTATAGTTATCATTTTCATCTTGTTGTATAAAGGATTTTATTATTTCTCGGTCTCCCGTCTTCTTTGCGAAACCCAGCCCGACTCTATTAAACTGTGCACCAGCCATAAATTGTTTATGGAACTGAAGTCTTGACTCAAGCTCTGTAACATATTTATCTTTTGGGAGTGATGAGACTATTTCATCCTGGGATTGTCCCAAGACATGCATTTTGGTAACTCTGAGGTGTTTATAGAGTTCCGATGGTTTCTTTAATTTCATCCCAAAACTGTTTTGATCCCTAAATAGAGTTGAGGGGTCAGCTGAGTGTGCAATTCCGAGCCATAACTTCAATATTTTTTTGACATTTGCATCTAGTTTTGCCAGGAGGCTTTTACCGATGTGATATACAAGGAAAGGCCAAGTCAGACGCGACGTAAGATAATTTTCGTATATCCAAACTTTTTTAATATTGTTTAATGGTTGTTGGTCTACCTTATTCAAGTCTTTAGAAAATTTTCGACAGTTACCTCTAAGGATGGTGTACGTCCTTTGTAATCAATCTTTCTACCAAGAAATTTGAAAGGCACTGCTTCAGCAATCGTGGTTACACATTGTCCTCCTATTGAGAGTCCCGGATCATATGAGGTATATTTGGTATTCCGTCTACCCAGACATAAACAGTGGCATTTACTTGGTTTTGCCCTCAGTCCGTCAGTCCATGTACAAAACTCAGCCACTTCAATTAATAACTTCTGACATTGTTTTGGATTACGTGTCAGTATTGCAAGGTCGTCTGCAAAGGCTAAGATGGACTCTTTTGGAAATTGTATTGTTTAGTGCTATCAGTCTAGTGTCTTTTGGATGAGTTACTTCGTCTTTTTTGGAATGCGGACAAAAATTGCTTTGCCAAATGATGTTGGTATTTGCTTCTTTGACCAGGTTTTACAAAATACTTTTAAGAGATGTTTACGAACCGATGGACATTTTTTGTACACTATATAAGGAATACCGTCAGGGCCTGGAGCTGACTTGGATGTTTTCTTTTTAATTTGATGGTCTACTTCCTCTAGGGTAGGTGGACAACTTTCAAAATTGACAAGAGGATAATGAGGTTTTTGGATGTTTGGATCCTCATACCGTCTCCCGCGCTTAGGCACTTGGTATGTGCTTTTAAAGTGGTCGTAAATCTGTTGGTTGGTCAAGAGAAGCTTTCCTTTTTGTTCATTGAAAATGTTTTTTGAGTATTGAAAAGGGTTTTTATCAAAATCTACTTCGTGTTTAGCTTTGTTAAAATTATCGCGATTTTTTGTGATTTGTAGCGATATTCCTTGAATTAATTTAAGGATCGATCTTAATGCCCTAGACAGTTGATGACTTAGATGGTTATCGCCCATGGCCTTGGCTTTTCGAAGTTGTTTTATTAACTCTCTTTTCTTTCTCCGCATTTTCGATTTAAAAGTGTTTTCTTTATCTTTATGCGCATAAAAATTTGGTGGTGGATAGTGCTCACTAAAGTATGTATATACCGTGTCCTGCAAAATTTCTACTTGGCTGTTCAAGTCTTGCTTAGATCCCGGGTGTTCCAGCAGTATTGCCAAGTTTTCATCATGCACTTTCCAGGTGGAGTTTTTTAGACTAGGAATGCTAAGACGTGTCCTGATGGCAATGGACTCCTGGTGATTTTCACACGATGGCTCACCTTGGGATGTATGAGGGTTAAATCTATACGAAGTGTTTATTAAAGTACTGACCGACGACTGTCGTGCTTCAACTTTATCATGCGTTTTTAAATGTTTGAGATACCAGGCTCGTCTTTTGTAAGTTTTCCCGCACTTAGGGCATCTCAGTTCCGTATTTTCGCCGGGGTCGTCATTTCTATCTATCGGTGGACAGATCTTCCACCCCCCCTCTCGGACTGTCCCAGGGGTATTACACTTTTTTGGACTTTTAGCTTTTGGGTTTCCCGGGTTAGGCTTGCTAGGCCATTGCCCTCGACTGTCTTTCCAGCAGTCAGATGTCTGTCCACCAGTCAGATGTCTTTCCACCAGTCATCTGTCTTTCCAGCGTCATCCCGTCTCTCCGGGCTGTCATATAAGTCCCCATCTTTTATATAGTAAGCTATTATCGCACCCGCAACACCAGAGGCGTTACAAGTGCGTTGCCGGCTTTTGGGGATGAGGAAGGGGTTGGGGTCCGATATCCTCACTCACTCGGTGAAGCACAGCGCAGGCGCTTTTTCAAACCGGTTTTCTGTGAGGACGTGGTATCACTCTGGTCGAGCCAGCCCACATATTCCGAAGCGTGGCTCTCCCACGGTAAAAAAGGAAAAGCATTTGAAGTTTACATGGAGGAGAAGTGCAGAAAGCTAAAATAATAATAATTATGGTTAAATTCCTACCACTGGGCGAGTCATTTTAATCTAGATAGAGAGAGAGAGAGTTAACTTAAAATTTCGCTCAGTTAAAATCTCATACCTAACTAGGTACCTACGTACCTAGGCAGGTACTGCGAATTTGTAGGCCCTCGTTAATTCTAAATCCCGTGATCCTTGCGAGCCATGTTTTACGTCATTACAATAATATAACTTTACATAGGTAATCATATTATGTTTATACTAGCCCAGTAGTTGAAATTGGACCATAGCTATTATAACTTCAGCCATGTAAAACGAAATAATAGCTTTTCAATTTCGGAATACAGTTTTACTACCACGAACAAAACAAATACCTACCTAAGTATAACCTATATGCAATGTATTCCACGAAATTCAATACCTGGTTGCTGTAATAGATTAAACAAAACAAGAGATAAAAGGGGCTGGTTTTACTAGCGTACCGCCTTCTTATTAAAGGGGCGGGGTTAGGGATTGGTTTCGTCTTGTTTACCCCGCGTCCCTCTACGTGACGTTAGCCCTTTGGAGGTTGCAGCTCGACAGTGTACGTAGAACAGTAGCGTCGACAGGACGTAACACTACGCAATAAACTAACCAAGTCCAAAGTATCTATAGTTTGATTTATATACTAATTTCTTCACTGGGTCTGCTGTAAAACTCAAATACTACTTTATTTTTGGCGCTGTTTTTATCTCAGCAGGTAAGTTTTCCTCATTATTTGAATTGTGAAATATTATTATTATATGTACTAAAATTAATTATTATTTTAACTAATGACCCATATTTATATTTTGTTGTTTTCTTTTAGGAAGAAAACTGTTAAGCGGTTTATCAGTTAGATGCCATGCATCGCGATCGCTTGCGAACGCGTCACGATCGAGTGCGAACTTGCAAAGTGATAGGTCAGCAGAAGAAAGTGCCAAGACAGTAAGTACCTACATTCTATTTAAATTATTATAATTATAGTGTGAGAGTGAGTAAAAGAGAGAGAGAGAGAGTGAGAGGAAGTAGAGGCTTGAGTGTTACAAGTTACTGTTAGTTAAAATAAATAACGATGTCTTTAGTTGGTAAAACACCAACCAAAGACATCGTTTATTAAGGGCATATTCAGACTGTGCTCAGAAATATATGACTTGCATAATTTACACCGTAAAACTCGTTCAATAAAGCAGTTTTCCAATATATTTTTTTTATATACACGACTTTAACTAGGAGCGGTTGTTGTCTATACAACAAGGCTCTATAGCCTCGGGGATAGGCTTATTTCTAACAGACGACGTCTTTCGAACGAAGTGTCTTTATTTACAGTGATATTGATGATGGTGGTGATACGACACTTTGATTTATTTTTAATATGCATAACTTAAATTATAAATTATATTATTTATACATATGTAAATTTACATTACATTTATTTTTAACTATTGAGTTCCTGGTGTTCATGGGTGACGGTAGCCATTTACCATCAGGTCACCCATGCTCTGCTCGTTTGCCACCTGTGCCATAAAAATATTGGGAAGTTAGGGAAGAAATGAGAATATGGTATAAACAATGGCGTTCTGGTTTACGGTCTGTTACTGCTTTCTACTGCGGTGATTGTTGTGGGTTGAAACTCCACATTGACTGCACGATCGTCACGCCACTTTCTACTGCGCCAAGTGTTGTGGGTTCAAATCCTACACAGGACAACACTTTGTATGAACCAAAAGTGTTTGTTCTGAGTCTGAATGTTCTTTGTGTTTGTTTAATGTATGTTTGTAAAGTCCCCCGCGATAGACGATTTACTACGAATGCGGGATTTGTTAAAAAAATACATGTTATGCCTTACTTATTTATTTTTTAAGGAACATCGACAATATACATACAAATACACTACATTTTTTATTCAAAAAATAAAAATTAAAACATAAAACATGCTTTATTCAAATTTAACAAAATAGAAGTAAAAAAAAACAAAATAAAATTAAGTTTTACCAAAGATAACAAGATCTAGTACCGCATTAACTTTCACTTAAATTAATCACTTTGAATGAATATAAAATGCAACCTGAATTATGTTGCGATTTTAACGCGCTTTTTTATCAACAGTTTATATTTTAGTGGGTAACGGTATCTAATAATTTAATATTTACCCACTTTAAAAGTAACGATGACGAAAAGTACAATTTTTATGAGTTTTTCACTAATTAGATAAAAAAATAAAATTTTATTAATCTAAAAATAAGTCACTGTAATTTAAAATTAACAGCTTTTCACTAAATGCGTTTGGAAGTACCTATCGAGTATATGTATACGGTAGGTACTTACATCAGAAATCCTTTATTATTTTTTATTTGGTCTGTTTGTCTGCTCCGGATAATCTTTTCATACGACTTAGTACCAGACTTATTATTATTTTTTGCTTTTAACGAGTTAAAATCGTTGTAAAAAAAAAAAATCCGGCCAACTGCGAGTTGGACTCGCGCACCGAGAGTTCCGTACAAACCTGTAAGTAGGTATACTCGTATAAGTAAAATTTATGCATTTCGCAATTTTTCCTTAACCTGTGCCATAATAAGTTATTTCGTACCAAATTTCAAGATTCTGAGTTCAGGGTAAGTACCTACCTTGTAGGTGTCGAAAATTTGCAGCATAAACTGCTGTATCTTTTGATTACGTTGGCTTAGAAGTTAGATTTTTTCACAGCTGTAAGGGACAGTAGACTTGCGTATTTGATATGAATTTCAGCTTAATACATCCACGCGTTCCTGAGAAAAAGGGTCTTGGCAGATATACGGACAACAAAGTGATCCTATAAGAGTTCCGTTTTTTCCTTTTGAGGTACGGAACCTTAAAAAGATTTTTTTTTAATAGCTGATTTTTTTTTCAACAAAACATAGGTTTTTTTAAGTAGGTATACAGACTAATAAGCCTTTTGAGATATTATATCTTAATTTTACTTATTTACTTTTATCAATATCTATTAATTTTTTTTTTAAACAATTGACATTAAGCACTCCACGCTTTTTTTATACGCTTTTTATTAGTTTACCTTTATGCTTGTTTATAACCGACTCCTTTGGACATGATTTTGACCCACTTCAAACGATCAGATATCATTTAAACTTATTAGACTCATCTAGGACCGATGACAATACAATAATTAAAAAAAAACACGCTTTTTTGAAAGTTTTTTAATAATGTCGCCCCCGCTCTTTTTTACATAAAAATTATTTTCTGTTCTTTAGTTTATAGAAGAGTGTTTTTAGTTTCTTTAAACTATTACTTTGACAAATTATTTTTTTTTGATCACTCCATTTTTCTTTTCAAACTTATAGAAAATAGTTTTCTATTTTAGGTTCGGCTGGGTTCTAAATGCGTGTTTTAAATTTACTTAACCATTATTTATTCCGTTTTTGCTAATTTTTTGTCTCGATACTCCGCTCCTTTTGGTCGTAGCATGGTGGTATGTAGCCCATAGCGTTTCTTTTTTAAGAGCTTAGTGCATTTAACTAAACATAGAAACGAACTCTTTAGATTTACCTATAATATTATTCTCTACTAATATTGATTGATGATAGATGATAACAAAATTCTAAGAGACAATAAATAAAAGACAACTTATTTTGTGAAAGACTTCTAATTTCTAATACATCAATTTAATTTCCTTTTGACAAGGACTCTAAAATAGTCTAAGTGATTTTAAAGCCTCTTTAGTCTAGAGGCCGCGTGAAGTGTTTCTCGTCGAATCTCTTTCTACAATCGCTGGCGAGTTTTTCTCATTTTTTTATGGTATAGGGGGTAAACGAGCAGACGCATTGCCTGATGGTAGCACCAGAGGCGTCACAAGTGCGTTGCAGGCCTTTTAAGTGGGAGTACGCTTTTTTCTTGAAGGTTTGAAGGTTGTAATGATCCTGGAATACGGCAGGCGATAGTTCATTCCATAGTTTTGTAGTGCGAGGCGAAAATTTGTCTTGTATATTGTAGATCTCTTAGATGGAGACATATTTTCGCCATCGAATAAAATTGTAAATAATTGAGTTAGAGACTTGGAAGTCAGAATTTTTTATTGGGAATTTATTACTCTTTAAAGATCTTTGAAATGCCTTAGATGTTAAATTTTTGAGTTATTTAAATAACTATACCGTAACTAACCCCTTATACGACGTAACTTCTATGGCATAAAAAGAAATTTGACACGTTTATATCTTTATGAACGCATAGAATTACACGTATAAAATTTAACCTTTCGATTTCGTTTTTATAACTACGTTTGAATCTGAATTATGTTGTTTAAATATTTCATTAGCCATTAGTGCAGTTTCATAAATTATTAAGTCTTTTTGTCATAAAAATTAGCAACAAAATGAAAACGTAAGCTTTGTTGCTTTGACGAAAACAAAAACTGGTTTATGTTTCGACTAACTGCTAAATCCATTTTCGCAGTTTAAGGAGTATTAGAAAAAGGCGATATGAGGCAATAGTAAATTTTTTTGAGGAACAAAATTTTTATAAATTCAAAAAATCGCCGGAACGAGAATCCGAAGAATATCCTGAACTTATGAGCCCAGAGTAAGTATTACTTACTGTTATTTTTGGTTTATTAGAAAAGTTCGTAGAAGTTCGACAGGATCTGGAATTTATTCTGCAAATACCATTTCCATTTATTAAGGTAGTTTACATCTTTGTCACCCTAGCAGAAGCAGGCCCGGGTGACGGAGCGGACGCTGCGGAGCGTGCGCGCCCTGGGGGACAGTAGCGGGAACATTGGGGTTCCCACATACGAGGGGGCCCTCTACAAAGCGTAGTTGGGCCTGAGGTACGTCGGGGATCCAGGGTTTTTCTTTCTATGGTGCACCTGGTTCCCCAGCATCTAGTACCCGAAACGGCGTGCGGTTTTAGTCGGTTCGAGTCCGACATGCCACCAGGAGGGAGTATCCCAGGGGATTTCAGCGCAGAAAAAATATGGGTAGCTTACCCAAATTAGTTATTTTCATCGTCTGTCAAAACATAACTTTGTATGAGGAAAGTACTTATTACAAAGTTGTGACGTCACTGTTTTAGACTATTCAATTGAGCAATATATTTCAATGTTCATTTCATTAGAATTTGTAATAGAAATGAAAAGCTGTGATAATTTTATTTTCCGAGATGTTTTGTAATATTCGTTTTGAGGAAGGAGATGTAGGCATTTATTTACGATACTGTCAACTACCTTATTACGACTGATGTAGGTACAAATCTTTACAGTACATAATCGAGGTGATATAAATAGATAATAAATATTTCGTACACAACGTCAACTGGCTTAAAACTAAAAAAATATTTATAATATTTTTTTTTTTTCGTAAATAATGTAAATATATAATAATATAATATAAAAACATCCAAACTCCGAAACAAATATTTACACATAAAACTACCGCCCATGGACACCCGCAACACCAGAAATGTTACAAGTGCCTTGCCGGTTTTTTAGGAAGGAGTACGTTCTTTTCTTGAAGGTTTGAAGGTCGTATTGGTCCGGGAACACCGCAGGCGACAGCTTATTCCACAGCTTTGCTGTGGGCGGCAGAAAGTTTTGGGAACATCGCGCAGTTGTTGACTGCCAACCAGTATATATGAGATACAGTCAATTTATATTCTTGATTTTGAAATCAGGATATGATCCAGTGATAAAAAGAAATTGAGTATTGAGTAGAAAACTACACTTTTTGTTTACTAGTGTAAATATGTAATATAAAATAGAGTTATTTCATTGATCCAGTGACATAATGCTACAGTCATAATTATGTTCGTTTGGTAAGGCTCTTTGTTCGATGCCGGGTTGGCTAATGGTTTGTAAACTATAGATAACAGATTTAAACAGTATTTATCCAGGCTCCTATTGCCGTTTTATTTACAAAAAACTTATCAAAAGTAAAGTGAAATCGAATTAAATTTATATATTTTTACAGCGTAAATGACATGTTTTAACTTTGTTTTTTTTTTCTATATTATAAACAACAATACGTATAATATTGTTTGAACAGAAGCATAGCTTCAATTATCAATTTACAAATTATCGGAAAGAACACATCCATATCCATACTAATATTATAAAGCTGAAGAGTTTGTTTGTTTGAACGCGCTAATCTCAGAAACCGCTGGTTAGATATAAAATTGTTTCAGTGTTGGATATTCCATTTATCGAGGAAGGCTATAGGCCTGGAGCCCCAATGAAGAATGTTTAAAAACGAGGCAAAATTAGTACGCTACGATCAATAGTAGACGTAAACGAGGGGGGGGGGGCAGCTAGTTTATTATAAAAACTAAATTGTTAGTAGTGCTATCGCGGCAAGCAGATGTCGATGTGTGCGCGTAATTGAATGGCTTACGGCAGTGGCAGCTGGTGTGTGTCGCGCAGACAGGTGCACACACTTGCACAACATATCGTTTGACGCGTTAAGACCGGTGCTAACTCTGGAGCGACACATCTTCAACACAATAGGAGGGATTCCATCCGGGCCACTCGACTTATGGACATCAAGGGACAAAAGTGCTTAGCGCACTGAGCGTTGGTGGAACTGGATACAGCTATCGCACCGCGGTATGGTAGGCGGCTCCTGTCCCCCGTCATCCAAGGTCGAGTTGGACGCAAAGTGTTTTGCCAGAAGATCGGCTTTCTCCTTTGCGTCATAGGACAAAGGATTATTTCCTATGTGAAGAGGTGGAAAGGACGGCTTACAAAAATTCCCATCGATAGCCTTGGCAAGAGACCAAAATGCCCGAGTTCCCGAAGGAAGACGCTCAAGCCTCTCGCCAACCCTAGCGATGTGCTCCGATTTCGCCCTTGCAATGTCTCTTTTGAGGGACCTGGAGGCGAAGTTGTACTCCTTTTTCAGAGCGCTGGTATTTTGATCCCGCACCGTCATCGCGCCAGCCCAGGCTTGGCAAGCCTCCTGCTTCATGCTTTTCTGGAAGATGAACCAAACCAGGGCCGACACTTGCCACCAATGGGGACCACAGAGGATGGGATGAAAAGCTCCATACCCTGCAGCACAACATCAGCAATAGAATCAGCAGCAGTGCTGGGATTATCCGGCGGGAATCACAAGCGTCTCCAAGGGTAGGACGCAAAGAACGACCGCATCCCATCCCAATCTGTTGACCTGTAGTGCCACACACGACGGCCGCTTACGACTCACGATGGCGGCGAGAGTGTGATAGTGCGAGAGAGGTCGTAGTATCCTCCTACTCTACTCCGGTCGAGCCGACCCATTCATGCCGAAGTGCGCCTCAAAGTCGTATACACTACCACTGCGCACACCGAGACAATCAAATGTCTGCAACTCGTGTCGTGTGAACGTCAATAATGAATGACCATCCACTCTCACTCACACACATAGAGCACTCGGCGCACACGTTATTATGCTGGGGCCACACTAATGAGAAATGCCATTAATTATCGCGATAATGGACGTTCACCATAGGTGTAGCCACAACTTAACGGGATAATTTGACAATGGCATTAACAATGCCATTTGGAGTTAGGCGATAGCTCAAGTGGCGGTACATCAAAGAGATTAACGCGAGAATTGATGCGATGAAGCGGCCACATTACGTATTGTCAGTTTGCATCGAGAGCGCAACGGGAGCGGACGTATTTGTTTTTTTACGACGGATTTGCTTCAAAATCGCACGATTTTGACTCGATATACGTTCTATGGCGTCGGAGTGGAGTAATCATCCACCATCTTCTTTTTCTTTGTTTCCGTTTTCTTTTTATTCGGTAATGATTCAATAAAGTCAAATAATATAAATTTACACTCATGAGATATAGAGCTCTGTCAACGTCCATCTTGCTTGAATTAAAGTAAATTCAATGCCGTTTTTATCGCCAATAATGAGCATTCATGTTGACCGTTGAAGTGTAGCCACCCATTTTAATGCGGTAAAAATTATCGCAATAATTATCGAGATATTGGGCATTGACGTTAAACCTTAGTGTGGCCCCAGCATTAAAGAACAGTGTCAAACAGAGACAGCAATAATCCGACTAATTTTGACTTGCAGTTGCGAGCGTTATACTCCGGATTCTTATTCTTATAGGAACCAGAAAACTTGAATTTGGCTTTTCTGTAATACGATGACATATACATAATTGGTAATAATTTATTAATGTTTACTTTATAAAGACAACTCCCACATTAGGGTTTTACATCTTGTATCGCAGGGGATTTTACAAACATACATGAAAGAACACCCAGATTCAGAACAACAAAT
This sequence comes from Spilarctia lutea, assembly GCA_916048165.1. Classification (NCBI taxonomy): domain Eukaryota; kingdom Metazoa; phylum Arthropoda; class Insecta; order Lepidoptera; family Erebidae; genus Spilarctia; species Spilarctia lutea. The sequence goes on from OU696480.1 coordinate 4,898,188, forward strand.
AGGATTTGAACCTACAACAATAATGAATAAGTTTATATTATTTTTTATTATACATGTTTTACAATTTTTTAATCTGGTCGTTTACGTCTATATAGCATAGAAAAAATATAAATAAGCTTGAAAATAGTCAAAATAATTTTCAAGGTGAATTTTAAAACACGAACTAAATTTGATTTGAGTTTAATTTGAGCTATTCAAACACAGCCATTTGTTATTGTCATTTCGTGTTTGTTTACTATTTAGTGTTGCGATTACTTTATACTTATTTACAGTTTTAATTGCTATAAAAATCATGGAAGAAGATATTTTTTCTCACAAACACTACTAAAACATTAGGAATTTCAACGACGATAATTTCGATGAAGTGACAATCGACGTCACATTTCGTTTCGACTAATAATAATAATAATAATAAAGCCTCTTTATTTCCATAATGAATAAATTACATATTAAGTGCATGCATGAATTATATAACTTAATAAAATTACTTAAATTGCCCGATAGTTACATGATTTAAATAAATTATCATCAAATCAGAAATAATAACACAATAAAAAAGTAAAATTCAATTAATTTGTGGATGTCCAGTATTCACAATTTAGTATGGACCCAAGAAAGTAAAGTAAACAAAACCGTATATCTCATAGACATAGCAGTCCCGAACACCCATAATATACAATCTACAATAGCTGAAAAACTTACCAAGTATCAAGATCTGGCAATAGAACTGAAAAGGCAGTGGCAAGCAGTAAATATCCATATAGTCCCAATAGTTATATCTGCAACCGGAATAATACCTAAAAGCCTTCACCGTAGTCTAGACATTTTAGAAATGCCACAACACTCATTGTACTTGCTTCAAAAAGCAGTTTTATTAAATACCTGTAGACTTACTCGCAAATTCCTCACTACATCTTCAAGTTCATCCACATACACCATCACTTAAACCTGATTACACTTGGCTACGGCCCGTGAAATCGGAAAAAAAAACCCCGTTTAGGGAGATTAATAAAATGTGAAAATAATAATAATAATAATAAAGCCTCTTTATTTCCATAATGAATAAATTACATATTAAGTGCATGCATGAATTATATAACTTAATAAAATTACTTAAATTGCCCGATAGTTACATGATTTAAATAAATTATCATCAAATCAGAAATAACAACACAATAAAAAAGTAAAATTCTATTAATTTGTGGATGTCCAGTATTCACAATTTAGTATGGACCCCTCAATGGCCTCCTCCATTTTACTCCACGTCTGTCTGTCCTTTGCTTTTGTAAACCAGTTTTCACCGACTTTCCTTACTATTTCATCACCATTTCCTCATCATTTCCTTACCATTTTTCCTCCGGTCTACCTCTCTTCCTTTTGTGTCTTGGTCCTTGCCAGGTAGTAACTCTCGGTGTCTATTTTTCCTTACCCATGCGTGCAATATGACCCGCCCATTTCCATTTTTGTCTTCGAGAGTGTTCCAAAACATCTATTATATTTGTCGTTTTTCTTATTTCTGTGTTTCTTTTTCTATGAAGTGACCATCGACGTCACATTTCGTTTCGACTAATATTGACACTTTTTGTATTTCCGTCCCTTAATTTTCACTTTTTATTTAATATCTTCTAAGTTTAAGTAATCACTAAATTAAAAATACCTTTTAAGTATATTGTAAAGACAGTAAAGAATCTAAAACAATGTTTGAGACACAGTCAAATTTTATTTACAACAAATTATTCCCTATTGGCGCCGTAGCAAGCGGCGTGGTGACCGCTTAAACCAATAGGCCAATCGTGCAGTCATCTACATCCAATAATAACCTGAGACATCTTAAGCCTTGTATCCACTTGAGCATGCTCGGGCCGAGCAAATCCGAGCGCGCTCAGGCGTCTCCACTTGAGCGGTTCGGCCAAATGAGCCGCTCATTCGCCCGATCATGCTCAAGTGGATACAAGGCTTTAAATATGGTCGTCTGATTCAAAATTTTTAATAATCAGAACTGCTGGCCTCGGGTTTCCACTCACGAGAGGGTGAGGCCATACGCTCCCACCCTGGCGAAATGCGGGTAGGGGACTAAATATATTAGATTAATCGTGCCAAGACACAGGAAAAACGATCGTACATATCGTATTATAATTTATATTTCGCATTCGAAATAAGAATATATTACACCATTTTGAAACGTAGTGATAATTGTATAAAATCGTATAATTTCAGAGCTAAGTTTAATTTTTATTTTTCAGTGTAACTCGCGATAATAGTACAGATAGAAAAACACCTGAGGACCTCGCTATACCTTCATGTAGCTCAGATCCATGGCCAACACGACCTGTAAAGAAGTGAGCTAAAGTTTCATATTTCAGAGCAATTTATAGCTTTATATTTCTGAACTGATTCTATTTATTTTTTTCTGATTTCAGAAATAAATCCGTTAAAACTTGTCGTCCCTCGAAAAATAAAAAACTTAAATCTAATTTATCTGAAGCCACACCTACCACTAAAAAAACTTACGCGACTAAAGAAACCCAAACTAACTTAATAATAACTAATGTACACGAAGGTTTATTAAGAATGATTGATGATCATCTTGCGAATTCTTTCGCAAATAGGTCTGACATCAATGATATTTCCGGACTATTGTCACTTTTAGAACAGCAAGTATTCATGTCCGCCATGTTGGGAATGCCACAACAACATCCTCAGTGGATGCCACAACAACATCACTTTAATCCAGCTAATATACCTGAATTTAATAATAACTATGTAGCAGAGAGAACCCAAGATGTACAAATCGAAGAAATACCAGTCTCTACCCAAGATGAAGAAATAGAAGAAATACCAGTCTCCAGCCAATATGACGAAATCGAAGAAATACCAGTCTCCACCCAATATGATGAAATCGAAGAATTACCAGTCTATAATATCCAAGAGACAGAAAAAGAAAGTTCTGTTGAAGTTACATCAACAACCAAAAATCCAGCTAAAAATCAACCTAAAAAGAAAGGTTTCAAAAGGGTAGGTACTTAGAAGTAATATCTTTCTTAATCCTATTATTTCATTCTCCTTTCAAGTGATAACGTAAACCAAAAGCTATTCAACTTAATAAAGTTGTCAGCTCAGAAAATATTCTGAGCAATTGGTTTTCAAATTTTTTTAGGTCTATACATAGATCAACTATGCAATTGGAAAATACATGTCCAAAGCGCTTATTCTAAATTAAATAAATTTGTTTATGCGCTCAAAAATATTTATTGCTACCTTCAGTGTAAATTGCTTATTAAGGATACGTGGAATCGGTATTATGGTATGGATTATTGTTATGGGGACACTCAACAGATTTTACTAAAGTTTTTAGTTGTCAGAACATGCTTAAGAGCTTTGTGTAATGCAGGACCACTAGTGTCATGCCGGCCGTTGTTTGAAAATAACAATATACGAGCACTCTCTCTTGTAGGCTTGTACATTTTGGAAATTTGCATACATGTGAAAAATATCTCGCATGAATTTAACAATGCCAGAGATAATTCAGTGTTAAGTAAAAGAGATCTCACTAGATTAATAATGCCTGCATGTAGGAGTTCTTTGTTTCATGATAACAGTTATTTATTTATTTATTTATTTATTTATTTATTTAGGTATACCAACAGCACACATACAATACACTTTTAAAAAAAATATATACAATAATATTTTCTAGTATGCATGCCTATTACAGGTACACACAACATCATATTACATAACAGTTTATGTAATGTGTATAAAAGTTTTTAATAAAATACCCAAGTCAATTTGAGGATTGCCACTGTCTAAGATGAAATCTGAGTTGAGAAAATTTGTGTATTTAAAAGTTCAAAATCTGATATGAATTTAGTTTTGAGTAAATTTCTTTTAATGGTTTTTATTGATAATATGATTTTGCATGTACTATGGTCTCATAACAAGATATTATTTAATATTGCATGTGAATATTGTCAAAATTTGTAATTTAAAGAAATTGTACCACATTATCCTGCTACTATTATAAAGGCGAAAGTTTGTAAGTATGGATGTATGTATGTATGGATGTTTGTTACTCTTTCACGTAAAAACTACTGAATGGATTTGAATGAAACTTTACCACAATATAGCTTATACATCAGAATAACACATAGGCTACTATTTATAAAGATATAGCTTCGCCTCGCGGCGTTGCCCGCAGTTATCATCGTACCGCGGGTAGCACCGCGGGGTTCAGCTAGTATGCAATAAATTAATCTTATTCTATACGCTATAAAAAGATTGAGAAGATTGAGAATTATGTAAGGCGATTATAGACACTGCATGCCTTTTAAAAACCAAATATTCAAGTATAAAAAAACGTTTAAAATGACGTATAAGTTCTTTCTTTAATTTTACAGTTATTTGAATATTTAAAAAATATATTGTTACAGAAGCGGCTATTCACCACCAAGAAATCGAAGAAAACAACAGCCTCTAAAAGAAAACGCCATTAGTTCACAAATTCAGTAAATTTGTAACTTGTAATTGGATGGCACTTTATTATATGTAATTTTAAAGCCCTTTCAATTACTTGATACAAGTTTAAACTTTTTGTCGTCCACCAGATTTCTTCAACCTGTCATGGATTTGTTCAATACAGAATTCCTATCTGCAATATTATACTCTTGTTTCTTGTTAGTAATTCGAAACAGAAAATTCAACGTAACATTTAAATTACTAAAATAGAAATAAATGTTTCCTTAGCAATTCAATCAAGAACATTTACGAGACAATTTATTATTACCTTCTTATAATTAAATTAAACTAGCTAACCCGGTAAACTTCGTACTGCTATATTTTTCTTTAGTAAATATTTTCTAAATTTCAAAAAAACTTATTTTATAGTAAATATGCCCGCTTCCCTTTTCTCCAGGTAGTGAAAAAAAAACAAACCTATAAGATTATCTTCATATTTCTTTTACACAAACCTTGTCCTAACAATAACGAACAAACAGATATAATAGTCCACGGGCCCACGTACAAGGGATTTCAGTGATTAATAACAGGCTGAAAGTTTATACACAGCTTCGTTTTGACGAGACACCCAACTTTTATTATTGGACCAAATTCTGATAGTGGCAGGAAAAAGCGATAGGGAGCGAAACACGTCGATTTGATGAGTGTCCCAAATGAATAAATAACAGTTTCTAAAAATTAATACTTCGAGAAAATACGATGGAAAACTGAGAAAAACTTGTGGCATACAAAGTGAATGGTACCTTCCCGAGTGACCCCCAGCTCTAACATGTCTCACACACACTCATCAAATCGACGTGTTTCGCTCCCTATCCCGCTTTTTCCTGCCACTATCAGAATTTGGTCCAATGATAAAAGTTGGGTGTCTCGTCAAAACGAAGCTGTGTATAAACTTTCAGCCTGTTATTAATCACTGAAATCCCTTGTACGTGGGCCCGTGGACTATAAGAATTTTCTAATTTGGTGCAGCCAATCGGCAGTTATACGCGTACAAACATTTCGGTGATTCATTTTTGTCTATGTAAATAAATGCATGTACGTAATTATATGTATGTATTCGTATATACGCGTATAAGTGATTAACATCTTTAATTATAAGATAAGCGATAAACGTATTCGTTGTACCACACTATGTAATCTTTTTATGAAGTTCGGCTTAAAGTTCAGCTTTGTTGCCTTTAGAGTAGTTGCTAGATTTACTTAGGCTTGCATCTTTATCGGAATAAAAAACCTCGAAACGAAATTAAAGCTAAGAATGGGTTTTAATATCAATAAAGAATTTAATTTTATTATTCAAAGTATTTCTCTGGAGCCCTTTTGACAAGGTAGTTTTTTTAACGCCTAGAGCGTTTGTGAATTAAAGGTAATGCTTAGATTTAGGTCTGAAATATGAAAAAATATTTCTAAGTAAATATTTGAAATTTACTCAATAACATTTATGAGATGTTCATTATGTATGTATACGTATTCAGGTAGTAAATCATCAACATCTTTAGTAATAATATTAGCGATAAAAGTTGTTAATGTCTTTTACGTGAATCGCGCACTACTGACACGAATATTACCTACAGACAGACAAGAATTTTAAAATTTTATTTTAGACATTATATAAAAAAAAAAATACTCTTTCAAGAAAAAAATCTAGATTTAATTGATGTTTTTTGTTAAATGAAATAAAAATTACATGACACTACTGGGCATAAATCGATTTTGAAACATGTAAAATTCTAAATAAACACTGTCGAATGTCTGTTTATATCAAACGACAAATAGGTTCGAGACTTATTAGATTTCCAAGTGAAGACTCTTCTCGTGCTGATCAGAATATTACCACAAACGAAGAAGTAGCGATGAGAGGTCATGCAGTGCACATCTACTGAGAAATTGCTAGCCCCATAACTTGAGGTGAGTTTTTTTTTTGTCTTTATTGTAGAACGGTAATGATTTGATAACCGTGGATTTTTTTAATGTAAAGTTTTTTTTGTCGTTTCAAATGTCTTCTTTTATCTATATACTACGATATATGTGTATTCAACTATTTATTAGCCGCCAAAACATTTTTTAATATAATTTGTACGCCTGTTTAAAAAAAAGTTTGATAAATAATCAAAAATAGAATAATTACAATGGTTATTTGTTACAAAAGAGTGCAAAGTTCAAAGTGGGAATCAAAAGAGCACGAGGTAAAAAGTCTTTGCACTCGAGTGCAACACGTTACTTTTCATCCCACCTCAGCGAGAAAATGATTAAATGCAAAAAAAGCATTTACAATCAGAAGATACTTTTATTTCAGTTAAGGTATTAATATTTATTAGGTACTACGTTATGATAAGTATTACAGAATAATCTTTAAATTATTTTAAATAATACTTAGGTATGATTTAGAAAAAATGAAAGTAAGGTTGCTACAACTACTTATGTTGATTTGCGCATTATTAACAATCTCAATCAGTTCTGTTGGCGTCAAATAAACTTCCTCGTCGCTAGGATTACTCATTTTAGGTTTTTCACTTGCTTTCAAGTTTCTTGTTTTTAACCTAAGGCTTTAGCAATATGACGTGAAAAGAAAATGGCGCGGGCAAAGAAAATTAAACAAAAATACACCAAAAAGGTGCCGAGTCTGAGTTTTTAACAAATTAAAAAAGGATCTATGATAAATTCAGCACCATGGAGGTACATAGAAGTAAAAAGGTTTAATGAGGTTTTGAATTCACAAACTTAGTGTACACCATATTCTAAATTCAAATTACTTTATACTCTAGCGGATAAAAACGGCTTTTGCACTCAGATATCGAAGGGCAAAAATACTCTTGCCGAGATGGGAAAACAAAATCATGGACATTGATGACGTGTAAGATATTTTTCATTGAAATTAACAAATCCCTACATGACGATGATTTAACTCAACTTGTTGTATTTAAAACCCTTACATTCCAACTATGTGTATTCAGAGAGGTTATCAATATACATACATCGTACATCATTTGATAGAACGGTCAGGTCTTTTCTTAACTTTTGCATTTCTTAAATTAGGATAGAATATACTGTAGTCTTTCTAAGAAATTTCTAAAATTCAATTGATATAGAATATAGACATCGATACTGTTAATAGCCACTCAATAGAAGTAAACCATTAGCTGACTTTGGGTGCTTAATATCTGTAGCTATAACCCACATTCAAATAGTCTTCTTGTATTTAAATTGAGCTTAATTCATATAAAAAAGTAGTGGTAGCTATTGATAATTAGAAATAGAATAGTATGTGCAGTATTTTTTTGTTAAGTCCACGAGAATAGCATAAAGCGATTTGCTAGTGTGAACATCACCGACGAGTTCAATCAGAAACGAATATTGTACATAGTACCACAGAGGACATAGATTCTCCATAGTATATTATTCTACTACTCTTTTAAACTACCGAATGTTCGTGAAAACATAAAAAAAAACTCCTTTCAACTCATGCAAATGAATTTTGATGGCCACCTAAAATAACACAAAAGTTTAGAATGAAAAGTTAAAATTCTGAAACACATATCATTAATGAATTTATTTGGAAATTGTCTTTTCATTCAACGAAATTCTCATCTCTGCTTCATTATTTTTCAACCAAAGATGCTCTACACAACAGATTCTCTTCACTACCTTTAGTATAAGACTTATTAAATGGGTTCAACGACCTTTTAAAATCTTGGTTACCATTTCACCCGACGCGACGACAGCTGATAAGTTAACGTTGCTTGCCATAATGGTGTTTTGTCTAACTAAATTGGCATTGTCCTTTCAGACCTTAAGAAAAATATTGAAGTTATAATGTTAAATGCGGAAATACTACAGTGTACTTCATAATACCAAATTTCATACCAATAATATATCTAATAATTATCCGTGGGAGAGCCACGCTTCGGCATGGATGGGCCGGCTCAACCGGAGTGATACCACGGCCTCACAGAAAACCGGTGTGAAACAGCGCTTGCGCTGTGTTTCACCGAGTGAGTGAGAATACCGGAGGCCCACACCCTAACCCCTACCTTATCCCCTTCCCCTTCCCCTAAAGGCCGGCAACGCACTTGTGATGCCTCTGGTGTTGCGGGTGTCTATGGGTGGCGGTAATCGCTTATCATCTGGCGATACGTCTGCTCGTTTGCCCCTTTCATTCAATAAAAAAAAAGAAATTTCCTGAATCCAATCTACTCAAAATTAACTGCTTGATTATCTAATTCTATCTATTGTTTTGTAAATAAAGTAGGATTAGGATACCAGAATATAATATTTAACCTTAATCTATTTAATTTACAGATATATATCATGTTAGAATAATAAGATTAACATAAGGTATTTAGATAGTTTTATTACTCGTAAGTAAAACATTTTATTAACACCGCATCATCAGTTTGCTTTAATCAGTATCATATTATAGTCCTACATCACTACAATAGAAAATTAAGTAGGTATTACATGTACCCAGATGAGAGAAGGATTTACATTTAATTAAATAAACACCTTATCAGGCAGTGCGATTTAAGTCGAGTTCTGTCTAAGTAGGATGTGCCATCTCCGTGGCACATCTCGGGGAACAATACGCTTGAGTCTTAGACGTTCACTATACTCAAATTTATGAATCTTAACTTTATTACACATGAACTTATTATGAACATCGAACCAATGATAATGAAACCTGTTTATTATATTCTTCTTTGACGACATCTTCTTGATAGGGTACACTTTCTTTCTGTTATAATAGTAATGTCTTGGGTTATCTGAGCATGCAGTTATTTATTTTTACCTTGGCTGCGTATACCAATTACGTTAACTGGTTTTAAATAAATAAATAAAAATCCTAATTTAGTAAACGTTAAATTAATGTTGGTAAATATAATAATTTTGTTATTCCAAATCTCAATTTAGATGAATATCCACATTTATTTCCTGAAAAATACAATCCAATTATTTTCATTATGCAGAGATAAAGGGGGAAAACGTTTTAAATGGATTTATGTAAGCTAATCGAGAATTCTTTCAAACAAACAATGTTTCGTTACGTATTTGTTTATTAATTGTATAATTGTGTGCACATTACTATGTTATATTTATTACATTACATATTAAATTATTTCCTTAAATAACGTGTTTGTTGTCTAATAACAAATACCGATAATTTTCCAATGGTTTCTTCGATTTTATAGTTGCCTGAAATGAATTACTACAGTACAATATGCCTGGTAACTATATTAGCTGCCTAATACTGCATCATACTCTTTGTTTTATGTTTGGTTTGATTCTTGAAATCAAAATTACTTGTACTTCGATTTCACTAATTACTAAAATTTCCAAGGTTTTCGGCCGGGTAGGTACTACACTCTCACAGAACACCAACCTAAAATGATAGCATTCGTGCAGTCATGATTCGTTGGTGAGTGAGAGACCTAGGCCTAATACTGCAGATCAATGTTGCAGTATCTGCATTCACAATGAGTGCGGTGATCAGTGTGATTATGTTTTCCATGAGGCAGAGTAGAGTCAATTTGGCAGGCTTATAAAAAGTAAAAACTTAAAATTTAACCTCATCGGTTTTGTCCACTGTTTTGACTTAAAAAGGAGAAATTTCTCAATTCGATTGTTATTTTTTGGTCATTGTTTGTATGCCATAATACTGATTACTTAGCTGTTCAGTTATATCCAGGCATTACTCTATAATATTTATTACTAATACATCGTCTGTCTATCACTTTCATATATAATATAATTTCTTAAATATATTTCTTTCATAATTAATAACTGTAAATTCGATTTGAGTGTTAGATATATTGATACAATTAGAAGATAAATAGCCATTAAATTTGTATAGTTCCCTACCTTCAATTAGTAATCGACTTTGGAGTTTATATTGATAGGGTGTTTTCATGATATGAACTACATATGAAATAAGAGTCAAAAAAAATTTCGTACATAAAACACATTAGTTAGTAAGTTAGTACTTTATCAATGCAGACAAAGTCAGCGAAGTGTATTTAATATTGTTTTTCTACGGTTAATGTACTCATGTACTCGTATATATACTCTTAAAGCTTAAAAAGTATTAACTAACATTATAAAAGTTTTAGATTAAAATTAGGGTGAGAACGTATCGATTTGAAAATTAATCTTGATCTTAATTATCTAGTTAGTAAGCGTATCATAACGTCTATCACATCATTCACACCCATTACATCATAGTCCGCCAGTGCAAGCTTCAATTTTCGTTATGATATTGCTACTATGTCATATCATATTAGGAGATCCTCGAACTAAGAGTTAACAAGCTGCATTTTTACCGTGGGAGAGCCATGCTTCGGCATGAATGGGCCGGCTCGACCGGAGTAATACCACGGCCTCACAGAAAACCGGTGTGAAATAGATCTTGCGCTGTGTTTCACTGAGTGAGTGAGGATACCGGAGGCCCACACCCTAACCCCTACTTTATCCCCTTCCCCTTCCCCTAAAGGCCGGCAACGCACTTGTCAAGTCACACACAATCGCTTACCATTTGGCGATACGTCTGACCGTTTGCCCCCTACTCAATAAAAAAAAAACTACAAACTCATGTACACTTTAATTTTTATGTTCTTAAAGATGTTCCTAAAGTCTCATACAACCCCGTGGCTGCTTCGTAAGTTATTCAAGGTAAAAGTTATCAAAAATCAGTGTTTCGGTATTATCCCGGTATCTGTAGATTCGATGATGTTAAAATTTATAATCAGAATAGTAGTAGAGCACATAATTTGCGACTGATTTTGGTTCTAATTTTTTTTTATTATTGTTTCCAATACACGTACATTTACAGACATAGTGATGAAAACTACACCACGAAGACCTCGCAGGATGTGGCAGTGAGTCGCTAAAAGCTATGTAATACAACACAAATCAACACTTCAGACTTTATCCATGCAACACATTTACCTTCGGCAGATAGTGTTTTTTAATTTATATTGGAAGGCATGTTTTGCCTTCTTTATATACAAGGATTGTATCTGCTCTGGCATTTTATTTAGAAGAGTAGGGATTAAGTACTCTTCTACTCTTTAACCGTACAAGTTATTTGTTTTCGGCAGTAGGTATTTGTTTTTAAGTATAATTTTCCTTATTTGGTCTGGTCCTATCAATCAACAATTCAGGTTTACAGTTTGGTGACAGTGTGTTATATTCATATCTTTCGAAAACATTCATAACATTACAATATTTAAAAAGCTCATTATCTTTAAACTTCTTACATGTTTTTGAGATAGATTCATAGTCATTGTAATGCAAGGTTAACTGTGAATCTTATTGAATAATATTTTGTATAAGACTTTTTACCAGTATTTAATACCGTATTGAAGATGTACATGAGTTTACAGCTTATTTATCTCTCATTTCGAGGTGGATCCCTTTTTATGCTTTCGTGACTGTACTGAAAATATATTAAAAATATTTTTGCTGATGAAAAAATAGTATACTGTAATTTCAGAAGTTGAAAGCAGGTACAAATACTAGTATTATTATTTTTTATAAAAATATGGATTATTTACTACTGACTATAAATAACCAATCATTTCCTATTTCAAAATGGTCAAAGTTCATCAATCTAAAACTTAATAAAAAATAACCAATCTAGTAATTGTTTAAAATTAATCAAATTCATCTATCTAAAAGTTAATAAAAATTAACCCATCTCATAATTATTCAAAATTGTCAAAATGCACTAATATAGTCTAGTTACGAGTATATTAAAGTAGTACTGTACAGACATTAAGTGATTAAGAGGTTAAAAGCAGTATTGACTGGTGATAGTAGTTTAAATAGAAGGAACTTGTATGATATAGTTTTAATTCCATTATTAGCTAACTTAGAATTTGCGAACTACCATCGTATGGTCTAATCACGAGTTAGATATTATTATTATTTTAATAATTAAATATTTTATTTTAAAGTTCTAATGAACAAATGAACACGACCACGGATTCAGTGATTCAGACATTGATGTAGTATTATTTCATTTCAGAAAACAGTATTAGGATACTCACATAGAGTAATAGATGTGATGTGCTAGAATAGAGCTGTATCTCATTTGGTGATCATGGTGCTGTAAAATTTAGGAATGGTACATTAAAGAATAATGCAATTTCAATCGATTAAAAATATATACATATAGTGTTATTACAGTGATGTGTGTATAGTGACTGTGGTTTCACTTTATCTTATTTTTACCGAGCCTTTTTCCGAACAAAAACTAAAAGTCCATTTTCATTAGAGCTAGAAAGGTGTTTTTATGACATTTTGCGGCCCAAAACCTAAATGATAATAACAGTAATATTCTACCACATTCACGCAATGCCATCTAGCCCCAAACTAAGTAGAGTTTGTACTATGGGTAGCACACAATAAAGTGAATAATCTCAAAGGTAGTAGAGCCAAGCTGATTTCATCACGAATGGGTCGGCTCAACCTGGACGGTAGCACCCTCGCGCAGAACCGTTTTACCGTGGGAGAGCTATACTTCGGCGTGAATGGGTCGGCTCGACCGGAGTGATACCACGGCCTCACAGAAAACCGGTGTAAAATAGCGCTTGCGCTGTGTTTCACCGAGCGAGTGAGGATACCGGAGGCCTATACCCCAACCCATCCCCCCATCCCCTTTCCCATCCTCCCAAAGGTCGGCAACGCACTTGTGACGCCTTTGGTGTTGCGGGTGTCCATGGGCGGCGGTAATCGCTTACCATCAGGTGATACGCCAGCTCGTTTGCCCACTATTCAATCAAAAAAAAAAAAGAAGATCAACCTAAAATGAGGGCATTCATGCTGTCGTATTTAGTTTGTGAATGCGACCGGAGGCCTAATGATGAAGAAAAGCATCTTAATAGGTCACCATAGTGTGAGTAACCCTGCCGCCTTGTTGTACATAAAAAAACACCAAAACTCCGAAACAAATCACAGTTGTATGTTTACACAATGTTTTAATATATTTCCTCGTTTATCTTTATCTGAAGATCTGTATATTTTGAACGACTTCTAAAAACCAAAAGTAACACGCTATAAACTTATTACTCTTAACCTGTCCGTGGTAAATTATAAATATAAATAATAAAAAATTAAATAATTTTACAAATTAATATGATGCTCGTTAGAAATCGACAAAATCTTTTGTTTTTCTTCTTTAGGTGTTTATTTCTTTGTTGCAAACTAACTTTATTTTATGTCTTCTTAATAAAAGAAATTTAATTTTATAATAGAGAACTAACGTAATTAGTATTTAATTTACTCAATTGCTTAAATATATACTTAAATAATATATATATATATATACTTAAATAAGATGAGCCGAAATTAATTAATTTCGGCTGACCTATAATAGGTAATAGTCACCCATAGTATTTACTTGAACATTTTAGAATAGGTATAACCTGAGATCATTCTCATTGTACAATTTGTCTTGCTGTAACGATAATAACTATTTATTATATAACATTATTTGAGTTGTTAAACTGTCAGTTCTTTAAAAATGTTTTTAAAAGTTCTTTTAAACCGTGGGAGAGCCACGCTTCGTTATGTATGGGCTGGCTCAACCGGAGTGATTCCATGGCCTCACAGAAAACCGGTGGGAAATAGCGCTTGCGCTGTGTTTCATCGAGTGAGTGAAGATACCGGAGGCCCATGTACCAACTCCTCCCCCATCCCTCTCCCCATTCCCCAAAGGCCGAAAACGCACCTGTGACGCCCCCGGTGTTGCGGGTGTCCATGGGCGGCGGTAATCGCTTACCACCAGGCGATACGTCTGCTCGTTTGCCACCTACCTACTAAAAACAAAATTATCTGTTGTACATGGATTGTTCCAAATAAATAATTTGCTCTTAAATACAATGTTCGCGATAGATGATCATATTAATAATAATGTGACCGTCTATTGTAAACAGACAAAACCATAATATACACCTATTTGCTCAAGCTAGTTTCATATAAGAACATAATTTGATATAGGTTAACATAGGTTTATCATTTAAACATAATACATTATCAGATAAAATTTAGTTAGAAAATATCATCAAAAGCGAAAGGGAACGTTATCAGGGTAACTTGTAGTGGAAGTAATTATAATATTAATTTAATATTCTACAATAATTTTCTTAATATAAGAAGACATTGTCATCAGATTAAAAAAAATAAAAATAGAGATAAGGCTAATATACTGGAAGTATTATATGTTATATTTAACAAATAGTTTAAAATATTTATCGTATCAAAAACATAAAAAAATACCAAAAAAAATGCCCAAAAACATATCCCCCCATTATTACAGTAACGAATACTACACTCATTTGCAAAAAACGAGCGGTTTCGATTTTCTTCCTGGCTGAAAAAAATAAAATACCAAAAAGGTTTTAATCATTTGAACATGTTACTGGCCAGTTATAAAAGTGCCATAATGTTTATAAGAGTACATTCCAAATTCAAATTTTTGACTGAGCCTGGTTTTCAAAGAAAACAACTTTTAACTACATTTTGTGGCGCGAATTCCCTATAGTTAATATCGACTCTAATTAACTTTTTGTCAATTTTTATTAAATTATCTTATGTCCTTGACATTTAAAAGTATTGTTATTGCTGTTTAGCAATCTCGAAAATGGTAGATAAAGTGATAAAAGCGAGCAAAATTATTGCGCTGCTTGAAGAAGGTTGCAGCCAATGCTTCGTGGCTCAGAGGCTAAATGTGAGTCGGTCGACAGTTCAAAGGACCTGGCAGCGCTATCAAGAGACCGGTCCCGTCAAGAGAAGGCCTGGTTCTGGCAGAAAGACATGTACCGAACCACGGGATGATCGTTTTCTAGTTAGTCAAGCGTTGAGAAATCGCAAATATTCTTATGTGGACCTCAAGAACAGCCTCGAAGAAGTAAGAAATGTGCAAGTTAGTCTATGGACGGTCAGGAGGAGGCTTCTCGCTGCTAATATACACAGTCATCGCCCGCCACGCGGCCCTAAATTACTTCGTGGACATCGAGTTGCCAGCCTTAGCTTCGCTCTAAATTGTGTGTCATGGACTCATGAAGACTGGGATAGGATATTGTTCTCCGATGAAGCCAGGATATCTCTGCATGGTGAAGACCGACGTCGGCGAGTGCTACGTAGACGAGGAGAACGCTTTGCAGAGGCATGTTTTGAAGAAATCACACCTTATGGAGGGGCTCTGTTATGTTTTGGGCAGGAATAAATTCCATGGATCGTACGGAGTTAGTCTTCATCGAAAACGGTACACTGACTGGACACCGATACATAACGGAAGTTCTAATTCCTTATGCACAACCCGCTTTAACCGCTCTTGGCGAAAACTCATTTTTTATGGACGACAACGCTCGCGCCCACCGGTCTGGCGATGTGGAAGCGTATATGCTAGAAGTCGTTTGGACTGGCCAGCTAGAAGTCATGAAACTTAATTTCCCAGTTAAATCATATCAGTTTAAAAAATAACAAAATGAAAAAAAATCGGCCAAGTTCGAGTCGGGCTCGCGCAGGAAGGGTTCCGTATCATTATCTATACGTTTCAAACGTCTACATGTTGTAACAATCGATGTCGAGCAAAATGTGCAAAAAAAACACATTTGTGTATTTATTGTTATAGCGGCAACAGAAATACATCAAATGTGAAAGTCATTAGTAAGATCTATACCGACTCCAAACTTCCAAGGAAAGAGGGCACCCCTTCAAAGGACGGCAAAAACGCTTGAGACTCTCGAGTTGCAGGTGTTCATAGACAGACCTGGCCAATTTCCATCAAATGTCCACATGTTGTTTAATCCCCATCATAACAGTTGCGTTTAGTGCTCCAAGTGTCCGTTTTCCGACTCTCCTTTTCATTATCTTGCGTTGTGGGACCATCCTTATACTGGGACGCGGCTGATATGGCACAGACATTAGGCCAGACGTTTATTCTCTAGGGATCGTACAGCGAGACTCTTTCCATTCATGTGCAATGTCACGAACACATAGGCTAGCACGGATGTGAGATTTCCAAACCCAGTCAATCTGTGGGATCCCACACGCATTAAGTATCAAACATCTCTGTTTTTCGTCGGGGTTTTAAATTAAGTACGTAAGATGTACATATACATACACAAGTGTGTTATGTCACACAAGTTCGTCACAATGGCTGTCCGTATTTAAGTAAAAGCATTTGAGAGCTTTGTAAATAATTAATCGCATATTGATTTCATCATATACAATATCTTGTAGTATAATCTGCACATAGTAACAAAGTAGTTTTATGTATCGATTTACCGTGGGAGACCCACGCTTCGGCATGCATGGGCCGGCTCGACCGGAGTAATACCACGGCCTCGCAGAAAACCGGTATGAAAAGCACCTGCGCTGTGTTTCACCGAGTGAGTGAGGATACCGGAGGCCCATACCCCAACCCCTCCCTCACCCTCTTCCCGTCCTCCAAAGGTCGACAACGCACTTGTGACACCTATGATGTTGCGGGTGTCCATGGGCGGCGGTAATCGCTTTCCATCAGGCTATACCTACGTCTGCTCGTTTGCCTCTTATTGCATAAAAAAAGTCTTTATACCCCTTAACTCTTCTTAGAATACCCCTAGTTAGATATTTTACCAGTAAGGTTTATATTCATTATCATCATCTTAGCCGAAAGACGTCCACTATTAGGCATACCTAAGATTCCCCCAAAGCTCTCTATAAAGCAAAAACCGGTCCTATACTGCCTTCATCCACGAACACGAATCTAACTTGGATGCGAGCATTTCTCACACAGTCCCTCCGCGGGACTCCATACGTCTACCATATGTATTAAATATCTAACACCTTTATTTTTATTAGGTATGTCAGACGACGACTATACACATAATAAAATATTGGCTTTTATATACATAATAGGACCATACATATTATATTAAATAACTAGCTGAACCTCGCGGTGTTACCTGCAGTTATTAGTTTACATTTTTTTTTTCTTACATTTAAAATAGCCTATATAAATCACTGATAATGTAGCATTCAAATGGTGAAAGAATTTTTAAAATCAGTCTAATACTTTTTGAGCCAATTCGTTACAAACATACTTACATACAAACTTTTCCTCTTTATAATATTAGTATAGAAAACCTAATAATATAAATAACGTAACAACTATTTAATCGAAATTGATAATAAATTTACATAGCTTATGTAGGATAAATCTTATATACATAAAATGATACTTAAGGAGAAAAGCTGGACAGGGACACATGTCAGTAGAACCAATGAGCTTTATAAATAAGAAACCTTGTTATAAAGATTACAATTACTGTATAAGAAATTCATTTTATATTTCGGCACTAAAATCCATACTTATAAATGCGAAAATACTCGTAACTCTGTCTATCTATCTTGCTTGCACGGCCAAACCACTTTTCAATGACATTTGGCGTGGAGATACTTTGATTCTTGAGGAAGGACATAGACTACCCTTTACTGCGATAATCGACAAACACGCGGGCAAAAGCTAGTGTTTAATAAATTTAAAAACCTTTTTTTTTGTATCGACGAACTTCAGTTTTATTAGTATGGAAAAAAATCACTAAGGTAAATTTACTCACTAAACATTTTGTTAGTTTAGACCTAATGTATAAAAATAAGTAACTTAATAACTTATCTACGTTACGCACTAATATTTTTTAACTTTCAGTTTGTAAATGCGTGGCTCTATAGTTAGTATGTCTAGTTCAAAATAGAATAGAATATATCACATTATTTAAATAGCGAACTTTAAATTCCGGAGGCCCATACCCCAACCTCTCGCCCATCCCCCTCCACATCCCCCAAAGGCCGACAACGCACCTGTGACGCCTCCGGTGTTGCGGGTGTTCATGGGCGGCGGTAATCACTTACCATCAGGCGCTACGTCTGCTCGTTTGCCACCTACTCCATAAAACAAAATACTTATTTGCTCAAGCTAGTTTCATGTAAGTACATATTTTAATGTAACCTACCTACTAACATAGGTTTATCATTGAAACATTTATACTTTATTAGATAAAATAAATATAGTTAGAAGATATTATCAAAAGTGAAAGGGATCGTTATCAGGGTAACGTGTAGTGGAAGTATTTATAATATTAAATTAAAATTCTAGAATAATTTTCGTATCATAAGAAGACATTCTCATCAGACAAATTCTAATATATAAAATTCTCGTGTCGCGGTGTTTGTGGTTAAACTCCTTCGGAACGGCTTGACCGATTCTCATGAAATTTTGTGTGAATATTGAATAGGTCTGAGAATCGGACAACATCTATTTTTCCCCTCCCCTAAATATCCCCCTAAATATGAAGGGTAGTCCACCCCTAAATTTTAATTTGTTATTTTTAGAAAAAAAAATATTTTTTATTTTTTATGATACAGCATTAGAAAATATGTATATACAACCCTGAATTTTCAACCCTCTACGATCAACCCCTATTTTTCCATCGCGATTTTTATTAACCTACCCCTAAAATATATATTCCTTTTTATGGCAAAGCAACGTTTGTCGGGTCAGCTAGTAAAAATATATAAATAGACGTAAGGCTAATATACTGAAAGTATATATTATATTTAACTAATAGTTTAAAATAGTTATCGTATCAAACATAAAAAAATACCAAAAAAAAGAAAAAAAAAGCCCAAAACCATAACTCCCCATTATTATAGTAACGAATACTATAATTATTTTTTATTTCAAATTAATATCCCAGTTTAAGTTTCTGAATATAAAACTAAATCACATCGGTTTGAAAAGTAACTAAAGGAAAAATCGGCGAAGTTCGAGTCGGGCTCGCGCAGGAAGGGTTCCGTACCGTTATCTATACATTTCATAGACGCTGTCATAATCAATATCCAACAAAAATGTGCAATAAAACCACGTTTGTTGTAAGGGGGAGCCCCTTACGACAAACGTGGTTTTAAATTTTTTTTATTCGGTTTTCAGTATTTATTATTAAAGCGGCAACAGAAATACATCATATGTAAAAATTTCAACTGACTAACTATAACGATTCATCATATACAGCCTGATGACAGATGAACAGACAGAGAGACGGACGGACAGCGGAGTTTTTGTAATAGGGTTTTACCCTTTACGTGCGGAACCCTAAATACTAAAAAAATATAAATTTTAATAGCAGTTCATTATTAGAGTAACGTATAATGGAAGTATTTATAATGTTGAATTAATATCTTACAATAATTTCCTTAACATCATATCATATCACATAAAATTACTATAGTACTTAAAAACTAGTATTAATGTCTCATCATTATAAGACTAACGTGTGTTATCTTCTTAGAATAATTTCCTTAACAGAAAATCAAATCAAAAAACAAAAATGCTTGAAAAATAAAATGTCTCGTAATTAGAAAGATCGAGATACCAACTCTAAACCTCCAA
Source organism: Spilarctia lutea (assembly GCA_916048165.1). Classification (NCBI taxonomy): domain Eukaryota; kingdom Metazoa; phylum Arthropoda; class Insecta; order Lepidoptera; family Erebidae; genus Spilarctia; species Spilarctia lutea. Next base: position 4,918,130 of record OU696480.1, read on the forward strand.
GGAAAGAGGGCACCCCTTCGAAGGAAGGCAAAAACGCTTGAGACTCCCGAGTTGCAGGCGTTCATTGGCAGACCTAGCCAATTTCCACCAGATGTCCACATGCTTGTTTGAACCCCATCATAAAAAAAAAACTGTAGACAAGATTGATAAGTTGTTAGTGTGAATCTTAGTATTTTTTGGGAATTAGTTTGTAGTTTAGGTCACTTAAGAAAGTACTCCTAAAATGTCAATTATCTTTGTATCATACTTACTTACTTCCTTCTATGAATATATTCTTTGAGTGTAAATTGTCTTAGGCTAATTTAGGTTTAAGTAGAGTCGTATTAAGATCCTTTAGTTTATAGTGATACTTTTGACTAAAGGCAGATGTTCCTTACGTTCTGCTATTGGCACTACCTGTTGTCTTTATGTTTTCATTTTGATGAAGTTCTTGCACTGTATGAAGTTTATAAGCTTAAGGTGACACCATATTAGACTTCATAGTAGCTTTGTGATATTTATACCACTGGCGTGTTGTACGCAGGACAATTGGCTAGTGCTCTTCTGCGCTCTTGAATATCACACCGCACCATTCTTAATATGTGAACGAATTGTACAATCAAAGTAAAACATGGGTATAAAATATTCCAGTAAAATAGATGTAGACGGGGCGGTTCTGCCCTCGCACAGAAGATCAATTTTAAATGACAGCATTTGTACTGTCGTGATTCGTTGGTGAGTGCGAGACCGGAGGCCCAATAATGCAGAAGCATCACTCGGCCGCTATAGTGTGGGTCACCATATTGCATTTTTGCATTGCCTGCATACGCAATACGTATGGTGATCACCACGATTCTGCTTCTGCTTTCCATTAGGTGGAGTCACTTTAGTAGGCCCATAAATAAAATAAAAGTATAACGCCTAATTTAAAAATCCCTTCTATATTGCTTTTGTGGTCTATCCATTTAGAAGCTCTATATAAATATACTCGTTATATATCCCAATATCATCAGAGCGTTAATCACAGTTGCGTTTAGTGCTCAAAGTGTCCGTTTTCCGACTCTTCTTGTTATCATCCTGTGTTGTGGGATCATTGACACGTATATCATCCCTTACGACGTCAAGCCGATTCTCCTTATACTCAGACGCGGCTGATATGGCACAGCCATTTGGCCAGACATTTGTTCCCAACATAGCGTGGCGGTTGCCGCAAAATGGGATCGTACAGCTAGACTCTTTCCATTCATGTGCAATGTTACGAACACATGCGAGATTTCCAAACCCAGTCATTCTGTGGGATTCCACACGCATTACGTATCAAACATCTTTGTTTTTTCGTCGGGGTTCTAAAATAGTACGTAAGATGTACATATACATACACAAGTGTGTTATGCCACACAAGTTCGTCTCAATGGCTGTCCGTATTTTAGTAAAAGCATATGAGAGCTTTGTAAATAATTAGTGGTATATTGATTTCTTCATAAACAATAACTTGTACATAGTAACAAAGTAGTTTTATGTATCCCCCTTCCCGTCCCCTAAAGGCCGGTAACGTACTTGTGACACCTCTGGTGTTGTGGGTGTCCATGAGCGGTGGTAATCGGTTACCATCAGGCTATACGTCTGCTCCCCCCTGTATACCCCTTTACTCTTCTTAGAATACCCCTAGTTAGATATTTTTTCCAGAAAGCTTTATATACATTATCATCATCTTAGCCGAAAGACGTCCACTATGAGGCATACCTAAGATTCCCCCAAAACTCTCTACAAAGCAAAAACCGGTCCTATACTGCCTTTATCCACGGACACGAATCCAACTTGGATGCGAGTATTTCTCACACAGTCCTGCCGTAGGAGTCCATAAGTTTACCATATGTGTTAAATATATAACACCTTTATTTTGACGTTAGTGATTTAAATTAGGTATGTTACACGTAAATATACATATAATAAAATATTGACTTTTATGTACATAATAGAACCTAACTAAATTTATGTTAAATAAGAAACTTATTTAACAATTTAATCAAAACTGAAAACTAAATTTACATATACCGTGGCAGAGCTATGCTTCGCATGAATGGGTCGGCTTGACCGGAGTGATACCACGGCCCCACAGAAAACCGGTGTGAAATAGCGTTTGCGCTGTGTTTCACCGAGAGAGTGAGGATACCGGAGGCCCATACCCCAACCCCTCCCCCCATCCCCTTTCCCATTCCCCAAAGGTCGGCAACGCACATGTGACGCCTTTGGTGTTGCGGGTGTCCATGGGTGGCGGTAATCGCTTACCATCAGGTGACACATCTGCTCGTTTGCCCACAATTCAATAAAAAAAATAAAAAAATAGCTTATGTAGGATAAATCTTATATACATAAAATGATACTTAAGGAGAAAAGCTGGAGAGGGCCACATGTCAGTAGAACCAATGAGCTTTATAGATAAGAAACCTTGTTATAAATAATCCAATTACATTATTAGAAATTCGTTTCATATTTCTGCACTAAAATCCATACTTATATTATAAATGCGAAAGTAACTCTGTCTGTCTTGCTTTCGCAGCTAAACCACTGCATTTGTCATGGAGATACTTTGGTTCCTGAGAAAGGACATAGGATACTCTTTACTGCAATAACCGACAAACAAGCGGGCGAAGCCGCGCAATGGCTAGTGTTTCATAAATTAAAAAAATCCTTTTATTTAAGCTATTGACGAATTTCAGTTTTGTTAGCATAGAAAAAATTTACAATTTAAATAAATAGAAGAAAATAAAATAGCTTAGTATAATCCCATCCTCCTTTTCTATTATTTCTCGTTAGTAGTTACGAACTTTACTATCACTAAGGTAAATTTACTCACTAAATATTTAGTCAGTATATAACTAATGTATTTAAAATAAGCAACTTATCTATGTAACGCATTAATCTTTTTTAACTTTTAAATTGTACGGCTCTATAGTTAGTATGTCTAGTTCAAAGTAGAATAGATTGATCACATTATTTAAATAGCGAACTTTAAATTTAATAATGTGACCGTTTATTTGCTAAAGCTAGTTTTATGTTTGATTACATAATTCGATATAGGTTAACAAACGTTTATCATTTAAATTAAAAAATCATAATGCGAAAGGGAGTGCTATGAGGGTTACGTGTAGTTGAAGTATTTATAATATTAAATTAATATTCTAGAATAAATGTTTAAAACTGTTGCCTCATTAATAAATCATGCAAAGTATAAGTTTATGAGTTCACGTCATTAATTCCATTTTGTTATTATTTTGTTATTCCTCATATTTATTTTTTGAATAATCTCATAAATGTCATTAGATTAAGAAACCGTCCAAGTTCTTTTTCTTTTTCTTAATTTTTCTTTTATCTGTTCTATAAGACGTTGCTTCGTATCAAATTTTAGGATTCTGAGTTCACGGGAAGTACCCTGTACTTTTTGATTCCCTTGCGAGTATTGAAAATTTGCAGCATAAATAGTTTCATCTTTTGATTTCGTTGGCTTAGAAGTTTAGTTTTTTCACAGCTTCAAGAGCCAGTAGACCTGAGTATTTGATATAAATTTCAGCTTGATGTCTCTACGCGTTCCTGAGAAAAAGTGTCTTGACAGACAAACAGACGGTCAACAAAGTGATCCTATAAGGGTTCCGTTTTTTCCTTTAGAGGTACGGAACCCTAAACACTAATAAACTTCAAACCGCTATGGTTTGAGCTTTCAAAGGTATTAGATAATTTCCTACAATGCCCTACAATTTATTTAAGCAGCATTGTTCTAGTGACTATTCTGTTGCTGTGACAACGCTAATTAATTATTATCAGCTACCCATTACCTAGTACCCTTTGGTAACCATCGCCAAATTCGAATTAGGTAAAGTCGTTAATTAAATTGAGTTTAGGATTTAAAAAAATTACGGTTCGGTTCGTTAGTTTAATCAATATATTTTTTTAATTAAATTGATTAAAATTTTACATTCTTGTGTAGACATTAAGAATATTAAAAAATCAGGATGTCCACTAACCGTTACATTTTTAAAAAGAACGTACTCAGTCACCTTTTTCAGTTCGCGGAATAGCGTATGAAACAGTACTCCTACTTAAAGTCCATTTCCACAGTGTACGATTATTAAGTATATGTATTATGTATCTACATTTATTTTTGTATGGATGTATGTACTCGTATGTATTTAAATATATGCATTTTTGCATTGGTTAGATTAATTTAGATTACAACTTTAATCTCGATGCACCTACCTTACCAGATCTCTACACGCCCCAAAGGTTGGCTGGTAGAGAATGCCCTTGGCATTAAGTCCGCCGATGTACATGTGCATGAAGTTGTAATAAATAAATAAATATTCCAATGTTGTTTTAAATAGATTTTTAAAAATTGTAAATCGTCATTTTAGTTAGTGGAGTATTTTCGTAATAAAAATGTTTTTATTTAGTACTTTCAATTACACCTGTCATAGTAAAAACAAAGTGTTACGTTGAATTTTTTAGGGTATTAAATTACGCATGTGTTTGTAAGAACGACAAAAATGTACTCATTTAGTATAACTCGAATCAAATGTAAAAGTAAACTAAGTTTAAAATCTAATTGTCTAAACGTATTAAATTTTACAAAATATATTCCTATCTCTGCGTTCTAATAGAATGTAATTTTAAAATCTAATTGTCTAAGCGTATTAAATTTTACAAAATATATTCCTATCTCTGCGTTCTAATAGAATGTAATTTTAAAATCTAATTGTCTAAACGTATTAAATTTTACAAAATGTATTTCTATCTATGTATTTTAATAGAATGTAATTTTAAAATCTAATTGTCTAAACGTATAAAATTTTACAAAATGTATCCCAATCTCTGCATTCTAATAGAATGTAATTTTAAAATCTAATTGTCTAAACGTATAAAATTTTACAAAATGTATCCCAATCTCTGTATTCCAATAAAATGTAAGTTTAAAATCTAATTCAATGTAAGTAATTTAGTTTAAATCGTGACTGTGTGTGTGTGTGTGTGTGTGTATGTAGCATAAATTAATTGGATTAATAAATGTTGTGATCATTAAGACTTTTATTTATTATACACTGTTATTGCTGTACCATACTCATCTCATGGGAATTCTAAATTTTTCGGCATAAAAAGTATTCTAAGTACATATAAGGGGTGTAAGGGGGCAATCCTCAAAGGGCATGCAGGTGAGGTTGGCTTTCGCCCCTAGCCAACCTCACCTGCATGCGGTGCATCCTGCTGAAAGAGGCTCTCGCAACCGACCGATGGTGGTATACCCATCTCAACAGGCGTAGCTAAATGTAATAGGCCGGTGGTAGCAGCTCCACCGGTGCAAAGAAATACGCCCTGCGATCACCAACCCGCCTGCCCAACGCGGTGATTATGGGCAATAAACCTCCATGCATCTGCAACATAAGCCACGGCTCCCAGTTCCCGGCAGTCTTACTATTCCTGGTCACGGTGGCGACCATGGTACCGGCGAGGCAGTGGGAGCTAAGAATCTTCGGGTTACGGCGGGCCATTTTAGCCGCAGAACTGATTACCGTTGGAGTAAACGGGTCCTTGAGTAGAGACCGCGTCTCGGCAAATGTAGTGTAGGATGTCCACAGGCCAGGTGGAGTGATGATCTGCGCAAGTAGGCTGGCAGAAGCTGGATGCGAGAAGCCGAGGATCTAACCAAGTGGCGTGAGATTGGAGAGGTTTTTGTCCAGCAGTGGACTGCGATAGGCTGATGATGATGAAGTACATATGTGCTATTTCAGACTATTAAAAATCGTTCTTTAGATCTATTCAATATATTTACGATACTACACGATGTTTGACTATTGACTTTCTTGCATTACGCCTAGCCATTGATGGCAAAGTTTCTGGACTTTCAAATATAGATGGCATACTACAAGGACTTGAAAGAAGGGCCACCATAATCTTGTAACACCAATTGTGTCGTCACTGTTTACATTAATTAAATAAATACAAAATATTTAGATCATTGAGAAGTATAATAATCGAATATTGAGAATAGTTCGAATATGGTAAATTTTCAGATTTCCGTTATAAATTATAACAGTAAAAAAAAAAATTCAAGTAAAGCTTCTGAATATTTTTGCACTTATCATAAAATCAGAAACAAAAATCTTTATTGCTAACTAATTGTACATTTTGTGATCTTGTAACATAGTTTGTCTCAACTTAGTAGCCCTTACCAGACATTGCAAATTTGAGAGAAAATATTATATGCTATATATTAGCTATAGCTATATATATATATATATATTAGTTTAGCTATTATATAGGCATAGATTGTCACACAATTGATAAATATTGACTGCCTCGGTGACGTAGTGGTAGCGTATGCGACTGCTAAGCTTGAGGTCTCGGGTTCGATTCCCGGGTCTGACCAAAATGTTTGTTTCGGAGTTTGAGTGTTTCCTATGTATACATATTATGTATTTACAAAAAAAAGTATATAAGTATTTATATTAGTTGTCTAGTACCCGTAACACAAGCTCTGCTTAGCTTGGGACTAGATGGCGTTGTGTGTTAGATGTCCGGAATATTTATTTATTATTATTATTTATTACTAAATTATGAAATATTAGAATCACATCAAAGAAATGAATTAATAAATATAACTAAGGGCGGCGTTCGGAAAGATGCGTGACATTTTTTCGTCCCAATTACCACAGTGTCTCAAGACGACAGTTTTTAACCAGTGTGTGTTGCCAGTCATGACCTATGGTACAGAGAGTGGTCACTCTCAATGGGCATGATGATGATGAAAATATAACAAATAGAATAATGGACAATTTCAAAATCGTGTATAAATAAAATGTTCATTGATAACAATAATAAATAAGAAAGTAAAGTTTTACACAGTTATTGTTTTGCTAACAGATTCTAGGAATTGCCAGATCTCTTAATAAAAGCTAATCTCAAATCCCTACTATTTTAGGCTCAGTATTACACAATGTGCAGTTTTCTTCAGTTCTATTCTGACACTGTACTCAGTGTGATCCTCGATAGGGGGATGTCCTTGATTTGATGCTGATTGTCACACGTACACAAATAAAGTTTATAAATTTGCAAATCTCTATTAATAATGTATAATCCTTTAAAATTATAGTTTTGCGAGAAACTAGTGTGTTTTACTTATTTCCTTTCTTTACATTCAACAGTAGTTCGTGGATGACTGGTATTTATTTATTTATTTATTTATTTAAGGATTATATACAGGATTGCTTGGTATTTTGTATTAGTAAATTTTCTAAAAGTGTATCTAGCTCTATCGATTTATCACCCCTTAAACCCCTTGCATACTAAATTTCATGAAAATCCTTGTAGTCGTTGACGAGATTATATATGTAAATTTACTCGTTTAATTAAAGGGAATAGATAGAAAAGGAGGCACCTAAATGGACTTGTATTACGTACCTTCAAATGTCTTCAAAACACTCAATTGGAACGAACGGGGAGTCAACATTAACGGTCAATACATCTCACACTTGCGATTAGACGATATTGTTGTCTTGGCAGAGTCTTTGCAAGATATCGAGGAAATGCTGAACAATTTGGACGATTCTTCGAGACGAGTGGGACTCCGAATAAACATTGACAAGTGTTAAAGTGGAGACCACGACTAGGCAAACGCCCTGCGCCACGATGGACCGAAAACTTGAAGAAAAAGGCACTTGAAGGAACAGATGGATTCGGACTGCCCAAGACCGGTTAGCGCTCTTTGGGGGAGGCCTCCGTTCAGCAGTCGACGGCGATAGGCTGAAAGATTTACTATAAAGATTTACCATAAGTTTAACAATTGTGGTTTAACAAAACTAAAGCTTATTCTAAAATTTGTAGGATATCTGTTGTTCGAACTAGATAGAACTATCTGTATATCGGCCATCAACGATCCTCTTTGAGATTAAACATTACATAGAAGCATGTTAAAACAGTTCACTCTAATTAGTTTAACTTTAGTGTAATTAACAAACTAAATGGATAAAATAATTAAAGAAAATAGTAGACTGCCTCGTTGGTTTAGCGGTAAGCGTAAGCGACTGCCGATTAAGAGGTGTCGGGTTCGATGCCCGGGTCGGACTTCTGTTGGGATTTTCTTAGAAGAAATTCTTAATGGCAGCCCGGAGTATGTAAGATGGCGGTATTTCCCGCTTGTGCCTCGGAGAGCACGTTAAGCTGTTGGTCCCGGTTGTCATGAACATGAACATAGTGACAACTAGTTTAAGCTTCGAATTCAGTTCACCCTCTGGGTTGCAGAGGTTCGATGCCAGTCGCTCCGTGGAAAAACTGATATTCAGGTAATACCGGTTGAACTAGTAGCCGACCCCAAATACTCTTGGGAATAATAAAGGCTAGGAAGATGAATAAAAGAAAATAGTATGAAATCTGTGTGTAGTGTGTATGTTAGTGTGTGTGTGAGTGATTTCTTACTGTAGAATACAAAGTAGGTTTAAGCCTGAGGGTGACAGATGAGGCCATCTGTCGCACTAGCAGAAGCAGGTCCAGGTGACGACGCAGACTCTGCGGAGCGTGCGCGCCCTGGGGGACAGTAGTAGGAACGTTAAGTGTTCCCACACACGATCTACGAAGCGTAGGTAACTCTAGGAGGAGGAAAAAAAACCGTTTATTTGTGGAGATAAGAGAATAAGTAGTTGTGCATATTTTTTATTTAGGTTTTATATGTTTAAGGTTTAATTTATTTTACTAAGATATACGGGCTCAAGAAACAGAAATAATTATTTATTTATTTATAAACTTTATTGCACATCACTACAGAAAAAAATGTGTACAGAGATACATATACGGACATAGACATCAGGTATCACAATAGGCGATCTTATCGCTCACGACAATCTCTTCCAGACAACCTTTGTACGGATATTATAAAATGATCCTTTGGGTAGTCGGCGGTGTGCTTCAATAGATCTAAGTTATAATACACATAAAGCTACCTACATATATACCTACTTACACTAATATACTACATATACTACATACATACTAACATATATAAACCCATACACAAATATTACTATAATTACCACACCTTAAAAACCATGACTGTATCTGTACTGGAATACTTTACTTGGTCAAGTAATAAATAGTGTAATTTTTCTTAAAGGTATGCAGAGATTTAGATTTTCTTATTGTCTCACGTAGGTTATTCCACAATCTAACGGCTTGCACCGAGAGCGACTTATCAGTAAATTTTGTAGTATGCAGAGGCTTCTTCAACTTTAGATTCTCCGACGATCTCAGGAGCCTGCAATGTGAATGTCAAGGAATTTAAGCGGCGAAGGCGTATAGGTAACCATTTGAGCTTAACACGAAACTCAGAGATATCGTCATATTTACGTAAACCAAATATTAACCTTATGCAGACATTTTGGAGACGCTCAAGTTTGTTCAAATTATTGACATAGCCATGTGTGAAAGTTTGTGTGTTCGACAAAACAAGGCGACTTTGAAGTTTGGAAACCGGAGTGGAGTTATCAAAGTTTATAATACTCGTACATTAATGTTGCCTTAGTAGGGTGTTTAAAATAAATAATTTTCGAATAGTAAGGTCTTCACAAGACTGATACAAATAATCGAAATCAATGGACTTTTATTCTATTCTACTGTAACATTAACAAAAAGGCAGACTTTCGTTTTAATTCGTAAATGTTAATATCTTGAGATTGTCATCAGAACGTTTTGACCAGTACGTACTCTATAGTATATAGTAAATATACACATATTATGTAGTAACATCGTCTCGTATGTAATCAAGCCTGACTTCCCTTCACGCATCAAAACACATGTACCTCGTTAGTCTGTCGTCTAATTAGTTTGTTCATCTTATGAATGTAAGCTCGCTGTGAACGTAGCTGCCAACTTATAATCTAAGAAATAATTACGAGTATTTCGCAGAAATAAAGTATAAGTAGTTAATTGAAGTAGTCTGTCGCATCACGTGTAAACTTTTTTAGTATTCACCGACTTTGTTTTATAGAATTTTAATTTTAATCTATGCAATTTTTCTAGGGTCAGCTTAGTTTTAAAATTTCGCTGAGAGCGACAGCCATCGGACCGCGAAGTAATTGAATATTAAGTTGCGTATATAGACTGTAGTCAGATATTTTAGGGCTCAAACTAACCATACCTCGTGTTCGTATGGTTAACCGGAGCACGGAGAGGTCTCAATGTATTTAGAACGGTCACCCGACTATAGTCTGACTTGGCTGGGATTGTTTAACTATGCAACGTGCTCATCTACTACATATGTATATGACATTATTTTATTAAATTACCTGTATGAATTATTATATTACATTTAAAAATAAAGCTTCACATACAATATCATATTTATAGGGTGTTTTATATTTTAATGAAATCTGAAAACAAACAAAAAATGTGTTTTTATTGAATATATCCTGTTACATTGTCAACAGCTTTTATTATTAATAACTAAAATTATAATATTACAGTCAGAAAACTAGAAAGAAATTCAAGTACTATGTAAAAAAAAAATGCTGTAGGCGGTCAGCCCTACCCGTATTCATGTAACGAGCCTGAAAGTATTTAAAAAAAATGCTGAATGATGTTTTCCCAACCGATTTCAGTCTCGGCAGCCAGTCTCAACGGAGACTCTCTCTCTCTTTTAAAAAGCCGCAATACTAAGTGGATAATATTACCATAGTTTAAGTGTCTGCTTAAAATCAGAGCAGTTGCTTGGGCTCCAGTAACCTTAGTCACTAGGTGATAAGCAACGAAATAATTGCCTAACAAAGATATTTTGTAACACCGTAGTATGATTCCGGTCTATTTGATCCATATCCTACGGTTTAAATCTTTATAATAAGTAAAATACGTCTTTATTGTCTAAACTATCGTGTTATACATATTAAATTGTTGTTCATTCTTGACAGTATTTCCTTTTACATCAAACGTATAATGTAAATTCGATGAAACGGATCTTAAAGTAATCTAAGTTCGAATAGAGTAAATAGAAGAGGTCAAGGTTAAACGACATTATCCCCAAAACATCAAAGATTTCACCCTCTGTAAGCTACTAAGCCGTGTTGTGAGACGCCCCCTACCTTCGTATGTCAAGGTCAGGAGTCCGACCTACCCCAATTTCTTTAGTGTAACTCATCATTTCTCTTATATGGGTCAGTGTGGCCCTTTACTAGGTCAGCAAGTGAATTCACGATCGATAAGGCGCTTTAATTAAATATAGAGGTACAGATGTTGAGGGACTTTTAAAACATGCAATAATATTTTCAAATTTGTGTTTTATTTTGAGAGAGAGAGGCTTATCTCCAGCAATTACACTAATATTATAAATGTGAATATAAGTTTGTTTGTTACTCTTTAGGTTTTTACCTATGAAATTGCCGTTTTGTATGCAATAAGTGAAAGTACTTATTTTTTCAAACTTTATTATTTCTGTTATTCGAAGTAATCACCCATGCAATCGACGCATCTTTGCCAATGCATTGGCAGTTTATTGATGCCCTTCTTGTAAAAATCAGCTGGACGGGAGGCAACAAACTCTTCAAAGGCATTTTGTACTTCCTCTCGGGAATTGAATTTTTTACCCACTAAAAAGTTGTCTAAATTTTGGAAAAAGTAATAGTCGGTAGGTGCAAGGTCTGGTGAGTATGGCGGATGAGGGAGAGCTTCCAACTCCAGCTCTTGCAGCTTGGAGACTGTCTGTTGCACAGTATGGGGTCGCGCGTTGTCGTGAAGGAGCAGTGGGGACGACCGATTGACCAAAGCTGGTTGCAGATGTGCAAGCTTCTCCATCATTCTCTCCAGTTCTTCACAGTACACATCTGCATTAATGCTCATGCCGTTTTGTAAAAAGCTGTGGTGAATCACACCCGCACTAGACCACCAAACAGTGACCATCATCTTTTTAGGGGTCATTTTTGGTTTAGGGCATTGCTTTGGTGCTGAACCAGGGTCCAACCAACTTGCTGAGCGCTTTCGATTGTCGAATAGAATCCATTTTTCGTCGCACGTAACTATTCGTTTCAAAATTCCTTCATTTCTTTGCCTGTTGAGCAGCGAAAGGCAGGTCTCGACGCGTACGTTGCGCTGGCGATCGTTAAGGTCGTGGGGCACCCATCTATCAAGCTTTTTTACCTTGCCAATTTGTCGCAAATGGATCAATATTGTTTTGATGCTTACATTAAAAGCTGCTGCTAGCTCAGCTGTAGATTGAGTTTCGCCAGCTTCCACAATCGCCTTTAATTCATTATTGTTAACCAAAGTCTCCGGACGACCACGAGCTTCATTTTTCAAGTCAAAATTTCCAGAACGGAACCGGGAAAACCAATAAAGGGTTGTGCGTTCGTTTGTACAGTTCTCTCCGTAAACGTTTTTGATGTTACGTGCCGTTTGTGTCGCGTTGGTGCCACGACGGAACTCATATTCCATAATTACACGAATTTTTAAAGTATCCATTATGACGAAAAATGTTCAAATGTAATGAAAATACAACGCTAATCAAAAAACAAAAGACTGAGTTTGTAAATAATGTCATGGTTTCAAAACAAAATTAATTTGAATTTAGAATACAGAGCCATTACAAATTTTTTTTTTATTTGAAATGACCAGTACTGAAGAAACGCAATTTCATAGGTAAAGACCTATTATTAGGATAGATTACACACACACACAAGGTTGTATATCACGGTTAATAGGCTAGTTGACACCTTAGTCAAACTAGTTAATAAAAAAATAAATGAAAAAAACTTTTTTTCATCTGTCAAAACGAAAACTTTATATGAAAAATGTACTTATTTCGAACTTCTGACGTCACTACTTTAGACTACTGAATTGAGCAAAATGTTTCAATGTTTACTTCATTAAAATTTATATTAGAAATGAAAAGCTGTAATAATTATATTTGCCGAGATGTTTTGTAATATTCGCTTTAAGGTATTTAATTACGATACAGTCCGATACGATACCCTCATTTTATATTGTCAACACCTTTGTTTGGAAGAAAAATCATTTGATTGAATCCTTTGTTTGAAATAAGATCTTTCACGTTAAAAATAAAAAATAATCGTATACATTATAAACTATATTAAACAGCTACACTATAAAGTTATCAGTACGAAAACCAAATGAAATTGCATTTTGATCAAAAATTTAATAAAACTGCCTGTTAACATACATTCAACGGCTCGTGAACTATTATTTGTATTTCGAAAAACCAATAAGCTCTGGTAGGTAGATTTTATTAAACAGAATTCGAGTACGTTAGTATAAAAGCTGTGTGCCTGGGACGTGCTCAGCCCCAGCCGTTGCTATGGAAACGGGCAGCGGATATTGAATGCACCTCGATCCGGGAAACACAATATGAGCTCAGTGTATTCCAACTGACGTACACCGTGTTGTGCACGAGGGTGGAAAATATGTAGTCGGTCAAAAACAATGTTTGTGTGATTGATAATTCAGTTATGCTAGTTGAAAGAGAGGATGTCTGCGAATATAGATTGTTTTAAAAAACAAACATATTCCTTTTCACCTTTACTCTCGCATATACGGCAATATTTTGCCAGCAACAATTTTAATTTGACTACGCAATATGGTGTAAGCCTATAGAATTACACGGACAAAGAGAGAATACTCATATTAAAACTAAAGGTAGATAATGATAAAAGACAATAATAGCAAAACGAAATTCTTTCTATAGATAGTACTTCGAGCTAATTACAGTTGCAAACTTATTAAGTATCTACTCGAATATTAAACTTATATCAACTCGAATATCGTATCAAAGTTCGGATAAAGAATTCAACATTTAATTTTATAACTTTTCTTTGATGTGAATAATATTACGTATCTAGCTGTTTACTGCTTCCGTATTTTTCGCTTTACAAGACGCTTTATTAAATGCAGCTATTTGATTGTATGTTTGTAACCGACTTTTATAATTGTGTTTTTAGGTTTTTTTAAAATTATATCATTAATTATGCTTCTCAGTTTTCATTATTCTTTGTTCGCAAAAGACTATGTAAGCCTTCGAAGAAATCAAATTAACTATTAATTATATTAACTAAAAATGTTTTTGAAGTGAAAACTTCTTTAGCGGCGCTGAGTACTTTTTTGGAATGGGTAAAAATGTATAAACTCGCGTTAGGTCACGTGACCATAAACTAGCGTCAGGTCACGTGTCCTGATCGAAAATTCGTAAGGATATTTATTGTTAACAGCGCCATCAACCGATATACTTTGGTAGCATTCGTTTTTCTAGATAGTGGTCCTTTCTCAATATGATTTCATATACTTAAAGTTAATATTTCAGTATCTTAAAGTGATTTACAATAAATTAAAATAACGATTTTCTACTTACACAAAACCTTTTGTAAATCAAAAAGATTGTTTACAATTTTTTTGAAAACAGCGACATCTATTGGAGTATCAAAGCTTAACTTCCATTTACTACTTATTTTAGTTCTTTTTATTGCACACTATTAAAAAAGCATAGGTGTTCATTTCAGGTAAGTTAAAACAACCGTTTGTTTATAGTTATGAGTTTTCACTTCTGTCGGCAGTGCTTATGACTGCTATGTGTTTTTTTATATTAGATATAATGTGACATCAAAGCTGCGCTTATCATTTGTTAAATTCGGTACTTATGTATAGTGTATTGTATTTCTAATCGACTGCAAAAAAGGAGGACGTTCTCTGTATTTTTTTATGTTTCTTACCTTACAACATTCGAGAGGGTGAATCGATTTTTTTTTATTCTTTTTGTTTGAAAGCTAATGCTTCCCGTGTTCGTTCTATTTCAATTCAGTTCAATTCTTAAAACCGTTTCTTTTTTTAAATTCATTTTATCGTTTTGTTTCTAACACATGTGCTTAGAATATCTTACATTAATCTACAACATTAATTTACTTAAATTTATTGATGTCCGTACATAAATAAACAAAAAATATACAAGTAAATTGAAAATCATACTTTAAGTACAATATTAGTGGAGAAATCCTCTTTCAAACACAAAGTTGTTCGGAACAAAAAAATGTGTGTGCATTGCGAAGGGAAGCGCAGCCGTGAAAGTGATGAGATGGGAGTACGTGCTTACCATTGTCTCGACTGGATTTGAGTTAATTACGAAGATTTAAAAGCTTGTATATCTTTTCAAACTTATGTTGTGTTTCACTATACATTTTACTTACTTAAGACACAAGATTTATAGTTTTTGATACTTACTATAAAGTACTCGGTTTTATAAACGTAATTTATAAAATAAATTTGTTATAAAAGTCGTTGTTCAACTTGTAATTTTTTTATAAGTTAATTTAGGTAATTTTAAAAAGGTTATACTTTTTTTATGTTGGGTGAATAAATTTTTATTTTCTATTTTGAATTTAACATAAATAGTTTCCTTGGGAGAAAATGAGTTCCTGCTGCTGCTAGTAGCTGAACCCAAATAATCTTAAGAATATTAAAGGCCAGGAAGATGATGATTTTCACAAAATATTTCTACCGTAAAAAGTGTCTAGTACCGATCAAGCAGCATTGTTTTAAGGACCAGTGTCAAAAACAAATGAAAGAGTGTTACGTGCCTTTCAGAGGATAAAAACAGCAGTTCCAGACGACACAATTAAAGCTTAATTTAGTAGTGACGTCACTTGTTTATTTTTTCGGAAGCATAAATGCACTTTACTTCAATGTCTGGACATGGCACCACTCGCAGATGAAAATTCCCTTATGTAAAAGAATATTACATTTTACAGAATGGCTAGGGTAGGATGCTTTGTTACGTTTCGTAGGGGATCGTAGCACGTAGTTACTTCTACACAATACGTAGCACTGAAATGTCAAAAGATTGTCGTGGCTTCGAGTCCATTAGCCAACAAGAATTTTTCGATAAAATTTTATTTTTTTCTGTACTAAATTAAACACATGCTCTTAAAAAAAATTGTGACATTAAATATAAAAAGTGTCAAGTAATAACTTATACCAAAACGAAAAATATTTTGAAGTATATCTATGATATTGTTACCGTGGGGGAGTCACGCTTCGGCGTGAATGGGCCGGTTCGACCGGAGTGATACCACGGCCTCACAGAAAACCGGTGTGAAACAGCGCCTGCGCTGTGTTTCACCGAGTGACTACCGGAGGCCCTTACCCCAACCCCTTCCCTTATCCCCCTCCCCATCCTCCAAAGGCCGGCGACGCACTTGTGACGCCTCTGATGCTGCGGGTGTAATCGTTTACCATCAGGCGATACGCCAGCTCGTTTGCCCCCTCTTCTATAAAACATGTAATAGTGGTAGTAGCAGTATACTTAATATAAAATGAAAATATCGTACAGAGCTCAAGCAACTACACAAGCACTAGAAGACAAGTTTTACAAGAGTAAAACTAGCTAAAGAAGACAACAAAGCTAAAAGCTGTCAGAGCAGAAACCTTTTAGTAATATTTCAAAGAAACTCATTAGAGAAAAACCCTTTTATATTAAACGCTGTAAGAGACTGAAATAAAGGAATACACTTAGTATAACATACTTTATTTTATTGACCGACTTCAACAAAGGAGGAGGTTATCAATTCGACCGTTTTTTTTTCATGTTTGTTAAGTCATAACTTTCGACTGGGTGAACCGATTTTGATGATTATTTTTTTATTTGAAAGCTGGTGCTTCCCATTTGGTCCCATTTTAATTTGGTCCACCTCTTATAGTCAGTTGTTTTTTTGTTAAAATTTGTGATTATAAATACGTCTACTGACATAAGATCTTCTAGTTTGTATATCTAGTTTAGTAATTTTCACATTACAGAATGCATTTCACATGGAAAGATTGAGTTTCACAGAAACACCTGACACGAGTAACACGTTTGATTGAAGTCTAAATATTGCAACAAACTTTTGTAAAATAAAATTTTCTTTCAACGTAACTCACACAGAATTGATTTCGTCTGGACATTTGCCACTCTTTAAATTTGTTCTTATTTATTTTTTGAGATTTATTTAAGGGAAAGAATATATTTTTAACTTAACAAAAGGTAAAAAAAGACTTAAAAAACGATGTTGCTGAAATATTGAAAAAAAAATTTTTGAAATAGATGCTTCGGCGATTTTGAAAGAAATCTCAGTATTTATCATAAAACAAGCTACATTTAAATAAACAAGCTTTAATGTTTTGTTATACAACTTCGTCTAACAACTTTGAAGATTATAGACCCATTTTAATGTAAATGAACTTTTAGAGTTTCAGTATCAAGACTCAAATTCGTTTGTCTGTTCTCATTGTAACCGTATATCCTTCTGTATGTTTATTGTTAAATCACTACCCACACTTCTATTGTTGAGACCACTGTTTAACAACAAGAAATTTTTAACGTGTACTGTATAATGTTCTCTAAGAACAGTGACTTAGAGATAAATTTTGTATGATTTAAGTTAATAATTCGATACCTACCTACGCGATTTGCACGTGTTTCATTTTCCATGATACTTACGTTATGTCTGGAAATTATGTTTTGTCCTCTCTCTAAATGGAGATCTGAAGGTATAATACCTACCCACACATATAGTTTACTTTTCTCCTAATTATGTTCTTTCGTGGTTTTCTCTTTGTTATACTATTAGTGGACCAGACTAATAGATAAAGTACATATTTGTTATTCTTCATCAAAAAGCCAAGGCAATGGTTATTGCAAGAGAAAGGTTATTTACATAGTATGTGAAACCTACACATTGGTATATAGTTATACTGTGTTACGTTCAATTAGTAATTATTAGCATTTCTCATATTTTTGTGGGTAGTTAAATTAAAGTCGCTGCACATTTGACACCGACAGAGATAATATGTAACGGTCGGTGTCAAACATGCTCCAGAGACAGCCTGCAATTCGATTAAGGAACACTGAAGTGTGAAGCACGGATATATATTGTAACGGAACCATCAAGAGAAGTGGATATATTAAATGAAATATGTATTGTTGCTGCTTGTATTCTTGAAGTCCTTCTGAGCGTGTTTTAACTGAAACAAAAACATAAAACCTACAGCTTCGAAATCAGGAGCCTGATTAATTTCGAAAACCATTAGTCCAACAATGGTGTATAATTAGTGAGAATGTCAGGCATCTAGACTGTAATTTACTAACAATATTGCGAGGTAGCTTTGTTTGACGGACACAATAACACACACACGCGTAAATCTGCTGCGGGCGATGTAAGCCCACCCATCACCCGTCAGATCAACCCCCTCGTTGCCATGCACACAGACAGGTGAGAGATACACACATTTCAATATAGCTATAAAGGCCGATGATTCTCAAATAAACATTTATGAATTAAGTAAATTTGTATAGTGAAGTAAAGAGGTTATTTTCGATAAACTCTAATAGATTTCAATCACGTTTTAATACAATGCCTAAAATATTTCACAATCTACTAGGGAGTATAAAAATTGTTCATCGATTGTAGTTCTTTAAAATGATGATATCTAAATAATGTCTAAATAAATAATGAAAGGGATTAAGGCTGGTTTTCCCGGGGAAGTTTGACCGGAGTAATACCACGGCCTCTCAGAAAACCGGTGTGAAATAGCGCTTGCGCTGTGTTTCACCGAGTGAGTGAGGATACCGGAGGCCAATATCCCAACCCCCTTTCCCTCCCAACTCCCCCTGCCCCTTCCCCACCCTCCCAACTCCCCCTCCCCGTCCCTCCCAACTCCCCCTCCCACTCCCTCCCCCCTTCCTCCTCCCTCTCCCCTACTCCCAAAGGCCTACGTCGTATTCAATAAATAAATCAATAAAAAATAATGTTGATTACGATTAGTATTTACTTAAGTTAATAATATAAAATAGGTTTGTTTACGATGGTGACATTATACATATCTCTCAGGTCTCTTATCATTCGATTCGTCCGTTCTTAGTTATTCATAAAGGTTGACAAACATGTAATAAACCTTTTTCGACCCCCGTTTCCAATGCTTCCGATATCAATACCTCACAAATGTAATGTTGATGAATTGGGGTTTATCTGTGCAGTAGTAGGCTTAAACTTAATGAATACGGGGAAACTGTTAATATTTCGTTTTAATATGATCGCAATTGCTATTGAATTCAAATAGAAGAATCAGAATAGAAATAGAAGACACAAATGTACATATGACCGGACATGTTAGTAGTAGATTTCATTTGTTTAGTTATTGTAATATTTGAGTTTTTATTGCATTTCGTTCAAACCACTTTTTTTTTCTTTGATCAGTTTGGTTTATACATTGCTGATAATTTGGTCCTGCACAGGAAAAACTTGAAAGAAACATATATGTATACCTTTAAAATCGTCACCGTATCCTATTATGCCAAAGAAGGAAGTAAAAATATGACGGTTTCTTTTTGTTTTCTGAAGTGTAAGATAAGATAGTCTAAAAGAAAATTGCCTTAAAATTGGTCAAAACTTGACACACGCAACATCGTCTGTGTCGCCTATTGTCCGTAGCGTGATGTAACAGCGTAAACAAATTGTTTACCATAAAAAGGTTATAGCGAAAAGTATACGCGAACTTATATTAGAACACACAAAGAGAAACAATTATTTCATACTTTGTTTTGTGAAACTTTAACCGTTTACACAATGAAAGTTCTTAAAACAAATAATTAATTTTTCCCTGTTTTTGCAACATTTTGCAACAACAATCCTTTATATTATACCTTGATGATGTTTGGGCTTAGTCTTTCTCGACAATTGGGCAATCCAATACTGAATTTTACAAATCGTATCGGTACTTTTTGAGATTAGCGAGCTCAAGAAAACAAACAAACCCTTCAGCTTTATAATACATGTATTAGTCAGAAGTCAACTTTTGCAAATGCTGACTTCTCAACATACTTGTACAAACGTACGTAATCTACGTAGACATAACGAACGTACATTGTCCATTGTAATATGTACATGAGTACATAATACATGCAGACGTGCATGATTTGGGTGCTCACAACAGATCATAATTAATTGGTTTCGATGTGTTTGACTGTAATTATTTATTGTCCGTATTATATCTTTAATCCTACAATAGCTACCTATGTCGTTAGTATGTTCATAGATAAATAGTAATGTGTATAATAAATACATTATACTATACTAATACATTATAAGGTTGTAGTAGCATCTAGCAATAGAGGCGAATTATGTTTATCGGTAGAGCTAGTTTTGTATTCTTAATTACTGTTTTACGAAATTTTAATAAAGTATTTTACTTATTACGTACACGAATTGGTTATTAACTAAGTTGTGTTGTTTTGATCCATACTAAAATTCGAAAGTAACTATGTCTGTCTGTTACGCTATAATGCCCAAACCTCTGCACCAGTTTTATTGAAATAATATTACTCATTATATAACTTTAAACTATTATTATAAACTATTATGCTACTGAACAACACTTTTGTTGACGAACGAGGGAATTTAATTTTGAAGTGATAAAGATTTAAGTTAACCTTTGTCCAAAAACAATTTACTTTTGTATGTCAATCATTTATGTATGTGTTACCGTACAATTTATCCGATTGTAATGTAATTTTGAATACTTGTTGTCAGGGGATACAGAGATAGGAATAGGGTTCCTTTTATGAACATAAATGTATTATGCCCGGCGGAAATAAATGCTTTCACGCGTGTGAAAATTAACTGCTACAGGAAAATACGAAGCGCAATGTAATGTTAAAAAAACTTATCTTTAGATAGAAGATATGAAATGGAGAATGTTAAAGTTAAGAGAACACTTTAATGAGTTTCTTCAAAGAGCAGGAATAAGAAATGTAAAAGTTTTGCGAAACTGGTGTTCGACGTGCATTCGATTGAGTTGCGAGAGGAGATGAAGTATCAGATGTTATTACAACTTGTTGAGAATGATTTACTAAACAACATTTGATATTTAATCCAAATAATAGTTAGTTATTCTGTTACTTACATTTGTTTCAATTGAATTAATCGGTATGGATGAACTATCATTATCTCGTAATATGAGAGGCTTACAATGACTGCTTTCTTGCTGTCGTCTTTGTTTACTGCGTGCGAGACTGGAGGCTTAATTATGCAGAAGCATCTCATTATGTTACCATACTTGTATGTAGTATGGTGACCAATCTTGGATTCTACTTCTGCTTTCTATCAGGCAGAGTCACTTTGGCAGGCACTTAAATAAATAAAAAAAAAATAAGTACATTTTATTTGTTTCGTTTATAAATTGATTAAATCAAGAACTATTCATTAAAATATCGCCTGGGATCATTCAGTTATCGAAAAGTTTGCCAAATTAATGTTCTTATTGAACATTCATTTTTTACCTAATAAAAACCTTTTTTTGATATAAATTAATAACGATACTTTCTTATCTTATTTTAAATGAAGAAATAAAATATGCAGTATATTTTAAACACAATGTAATTGTAAATATTGTATGTTTACAAGGGAGAGATTTTTGGTTAGCTACTTTACTACTTAACATGTTTTATTGCAATATGAATTGGAATAAGTATTTTTGTCTTAAGCTTAGGTATGTACAGATAAAATTTAACCCATGAGCTGAAAATGGAGAATATAGAAATCAAATTTACAAAATAATTTTAGCCATTACTTTTTAACAGATAAATTGTATTAAAATTTCTTTACCATGCATATTTGCAGAGAATATAATTACATTTACCGTGGGAGAACCACGCTCCGACATGAATTTGCTGGCTCGACCGGAGTGATAACACGGCCTCACAGAAAACCGGTGTGAAATAACGCCTGCATTGTGTTTCACCGAGTGTGTTTCACACAAACCCCACTCCCCATACCTCAAAGGCTGGCAACACACTTGTGACGCCTCTGGTGTTGCGGGGAACCTTGTCATTCGTGAGTGTTAAATAAAGAAAAAAAGCATTTTCTTATACAAAAATGTAATTTATATTCCTTTTTGAGTTTAATAAATGAATCAACAACTAGGAATTGTATCGTGTGCACATAATGTATGTTATAAATATTAGGAATATCTTACACTAAGTTTAGTATTATTTACTCTGTAATTTAATACCAAGTTGTTATTAATTAAGGCAAGGCAAATTATAAAGTAGTCGTGTTCGTTTTAAAGGTAACGTCCGATGCACAGTTCCCTGTCTTATAAGTTGAGATATTAGAAATTAGTTTAATTAACAATTACAAACAACTCAATACATATTCTTTGTGGTAAGCATAACGCTCAATATTGCATACTTTTAATACTTTTGGTAAACTCTACCTATTTTACTAATTGCTTTGGCTTTATGTAACTTTCAAAAACTTTCCTCGAGGTGTTTTTTTTTGTGAGAAAGGGCTTGTTTTCTTTGTTTTTTTTTAACAAAACATGCTTTTTGTTTTATTTAACAAAACATGCTTAATTTTAACTTTGTTAAGTGTAGTGATAACCATAAGATCAACTCATGTAATAGAAATTGAGATGAAATAATGGCTAATGTTTTACAGATCTCTTAGAAAAACGACCGATTGGAGTCAATAGTGTTACTCCATAATATGTAGATAAGTTGTATGAATTGTAATTCATAGTAGACAAAAATTTACTACCTTTTCGGGATTAATGTCGTGAATGTATGTATCTGTCGGGATATGGAAGGTAGAGGTAAGGCAAATTATCTCTGTATATAAAAGAAACATACTTTAAAAATCTTCAAATTATGGCAGACGCCAGACGAACTACTCAGACGAGTAGCAAGTTTTAATAGAATGATAGTAAATTAAACAAGAACATTTCTTCTGTTTTATTAAGGCGTAGGTACTATACTTTATCGTGTTTCCGTTCATACGTTAGATACCATGTAATACTTGTATAGTACGCTGTTTCTAGTAACCTATATAAATATAACCTATTGCTCGGGGGTCATGTTATATCAGTGTTA
This sequence comes from Spilarctia lutea, assembly GCA_916048165.1. NCBI lineage: Eukaryota > Metazoa > Arthropoda > Insecta > Lepidoptera > Erebidae > Spilarctia > Spilarctia lutea. The sequence continues at coordinate 4,941,039 of OU696480.1, forward strand.
ACAAACTTGTTTACCATAAAAAAGGTTATAATGCTCCAAACTTAAAAGATGGATATATACTGTTGCGGACTTTCTTTTAAATATTTGAAAGGGAAACAATTATTTCCTATCTTTGTTTTTATGGAACTTTTTTTTTTTTTTTTTTATTGAATAGTGGGCAAACGAGCAGACGTATCACCTGATGGTAAGCGATTACCGCCGCCCATGGACACCCGCAACACCAAAGGCGTCACAAGTGCGTTGCCGACCTTTGGGGGATGGGAAAGGGGATGGGGGAGGAGTTGGGGTATGGGCCTCCGGTATCCTCACTCACTCGGCGAAACACAGCGCAAACGCTATTTCACACCGGTTTTCTGTGAGGCCGTGGTATTACTCCGGTCGAGCCGTCCCATTCATGCCGAAGCATAGCTCTCCCACGGTAACTTTAACCGTTTACTCAGCGCACGCAACGGAAGTTATCAAAAGGATTAATTTTCTGAAGTTTTTGCAACATTTCTCATTGATACTCCAGTCCTATACATTGCAGCGTGTTGATGTATAACCTATAGATTTCCACGATAACTGGGCTATCTAATACTGAAAAAAGACATTCAAATCAATCCAGGACTTCCTAAGATTAGCGCGTTCAAGCAAACAAACAAACAAACAAACTAAAGCTTTATAATATTAGTATAGATAAAATAGAGACATTTTAAATAAGCCTACTTTTTGTAGTAAACACTAACACTTAGAGAGTATTAGTATTACAAAATTGTGACAAAACTTATTATCTATGGTACTAAATTTGTTTATTTGATTTAGTTGTAATTTTAAACATATACCTAATCTTTAAGCAAAGTAAACATTATCAAACATCTCCCAAAATATTTAGATACACTTTTAAAGCAAAATAAAGAAGTTCAGAGGTTGGCAACATTGAACTTTATTATTAGGTCTGTAAACCTGTAACTGTAGGGTATTTGTGATAAACATAAAATATATTTATATATTTTAGGACTTATAAAAAGTTTATATTCGTTTTAAAACTTTTTGTTTAACTTTAAACGTATTTTATATGCTTCGTTTATTTATAGAAATATTTGGTCTAACTTTGATAAAAAGGTCCTGGTAATTATCCAAAACCTTAGACATAATAAAAGTGACCTACGAATGTGATTAATTGGCCTGAAAACAAATCAAATACTTTTTAGTATTTCATAAACTAATTAATTGGAAAATCTAAGAAATGAATAAAACACACTTTTTTATATTACTACATTTTGACGAGCAATAAATGGCTAGTTCATTTCTCTATATTAATAGCCTTAAAATCTCTAGAAGGATATATGCGAATACACAAAATTCGGTTAAATTCAAGCTACGAGTATAACATTCCCCGCTGAGGCTTACGGTTGAATAAAGGATATCTCGATTCGTTCGCTGTAACAGTTTTCTGTATTTTCGGTAATTGATATATTTCATATTTGGTTCAATTTTGATTTCCAAAAGTAACTGACATTTTAATTTTGTTTTTTTCTTTTTATTGAATTGTGGGCAAACGAGCAGACGTATCAAGTGCGTTGGCGACCTTTGGGGATGGGAAGTTTATTTATTTACTTGCAATTACTTTATTTATTATTGGCGAATAATGATATCTTATTTTGATTTTTATCAATTCACTCAATTTATTATATTGTATTAAATGCGTTTACTTATATAGGTATATGTTATATTGAAAACAAAACATCAATCAGAGCATGTGGCAATGGTAAAAAAATAAAACGTACATTTTACAATACAAAATAATATTTCAAATTTTGCAGCTTAAATTTAGCCATAAAAATAAACAGTTTATTTTTTGAATTTGGTTAATTACATTCCATAGAAACATATCATTAATTCCTCATCACTATTTTAGCACGGAATAATAAAAAACAGCATAAAAAACAGAAAAGAAAGAGAAGGGAAAATATACAGAATAAAAATAGCTTGAATCATATAAAAGGTTTAACTGATATACCTATTAAAACCTGATATATCATAAAAACAGTTAGAGAACTTAATTTAAAAGAAAACCGTATTCTAATTCACCATATCCTTTTGTTTCGTGGCACGAGTTGCCGTCGAGCAGGAGTCTAGGCCTAAAGTGTTTGCGATGTATCGTGTTGTATCGGTTCCGAATAGAATTGTAAGGGCCGATTGATCGTGATATTTTTGAACTGGCGATAAATATGTACGTTTATACATATATACGTAATTTTTGTATAATACAGAGAGTATTTCTGCTAGCTTATATTTTTAATTATGTGGATATTTGCTAATTAGCTTTATACACTTGCTGTACAACGAAACCTCGTCTGTCGATAAAAGTACTTAACAGAATTATTATAGAATATCTTTGAAAGGGAACAGTCCTTTCATACATTGTTTTACCGTTTACGAAGCTTTCAAAAGAAATAATTTTCTTCCGTTTTCGCAAAATATTATTTATCAATACGCCGCTTTTTTGGTTATAGTGGGATGATATATCGTGTACAGCCTAACTCATAAACTTGGCTATTTAACACTGACAGATTTTTTAAAAATTTAATTCGTACTTTATGAGATTGACTGTGAGATTAAATGCGAACGAAGCCGCGGTCGAAAGCAATATTCTTATAAATGTACGTTTAAGTAAATAGTTGCAGTATATTAAGCACACATAAATGAAAATGATTTTCGTGGTAATAAAAAAATAAAATAAAATTAGTTTGATTTGAATTGGTTTATACATCCAGCTCCTGCTAGTTAACAATAAATTTTAACATGGTGAACGGGCGGATTTGCTAATGGGCTTTTTGGTTTGCAGTCTCGAGCCCCTTGGGTACAAAATTTTTTAGTAAGTATTATTTAACAAGTACAAAAATCAACGATATTTAGCTATGCACAGACAGGGACATACTGTTTTGCATTTTTAAACAAATTTCAGCATCTCAGCATTAAATTTTGTATTGTATTGTACAAAACAAACATTAGATATAAGTACTTGTTTTCAAATTAAGAGTTATGTATACCATAGCTCAGTCTGATTTAAGCCTATTTGTTTAAATATTTGCTCTTTTTACCGACTACAAGGAAGCGAAAAGGAATGATAATAATTTTGACAGTATACATATGTTTGTATATTTAACCGTAGCGCCTGAGAAATAGACGTATACGTATCTATATATATAAAATGTTATGTTGGTTTGTGTACGCTTCAAAAACTCACCGATCGAGCTGAAATTTTAGAATGATATATAATCCGCATCAAGGATTGCTTTTATCTAATTTTTGCATCAGTCACATATCCGCGACCGAGAAAAAACACGAAACAACCGATATAAACGAGGGCGGAGCCGCGGGCAACAAAAATGAAATGGTTTTACATAGTTTTTACATAGGTTTTTTGAAATTGTTCTTATTATGTCCTTATTAGTTATGTATCGATTCCTATAATTATGTTGTTATTCTAATGATACTTTCCATACATGTTTGAAAATTATTGGCAAATATAATTGCAAATTTTTCCTTGTATTCAAGATAATTTCCATTAAAAGGAAAAATATTCCTTATAACGAGTAGAAAATTATAGTTCATTAATGTAATCAGTTTTTAGGGATATGATTTGTTTTTTTGATTAAGGGTATTGAAGGCGGCGATATATAATAAGGCAAGATATTTTAGACGTAATTGCATTTAGGGGTCCAATTTTACATTAGTTCTTCCTATGATTTCGATATACTTTTATTTAAACAAGAATACTGGTTATGCTATCTATACCACCTATCTATCGTGTCTATCTACCTAGCTATCGATACTCATGTTGTAAAGAGGTAAACTTTGAGCATAGGATTGGATAGGATAGTACAGTAATTGTGTTGTAGGACGTAATCTTTGGATGTACTGAACCGATTTAAAAAAATATTTTACCAATAGAAAACCACCTTATTTGTGAATGTCAAAGGTTATTTTAACCCGATAAATTATTACTGCGATACCCGACATACACGCGAACGGAACCGCAGGCAAAAGATAGAGTAATATTTTAACAGCAGCTTCTAATACCCAACTGACATCATCCCAGGTCCCCGGGTATTATAAGACGAAAACACAGAGCTTCATCATACTGGTGACAGTGGCTTAGAGCGGTTAACTCGTTTTTAGCTAGAAGTGGTCAAACGGAAAACACAGAAATTTTAACAAAGAAAAATACAAGTTCAAGAACTGGGCCAAATTAAAATGGGATACTCTGGACGCATCAGCTTTCAAATAAAAAGAATTACAAAAATCGGTTCACGCATTCGGATGTTCTAATAACAAATAAAAAATACAGTCGAATTGAGAACTACCACCTTTTCAAGTCGTTTTAAAATGGCTTAAGTTGAAATGACATAGATATGATGAGTTGCAGTATTTAGGATATTAAAATATTTTAAAAAGATTATCTGACTTGTAAAAATATTAGCCATGAGTTTCTTTGTCAGTATTCTTCTCATAAGGCTCTACGCATTTCAGAAACCGAAAGTCGAAGATCGACTCAAGGCAGTAGATTTTAATGTTTTCACCTAATTTACCTTAACGATCCATTACATGTTGTGGCGTTTGTTTGTGTCGATCTATGATTTTTAATTGTAGCTTCAATTTAACGTTCATAAATGTCACTTAGAATCTTAATTGAATAAAAGATTTAGAAATTTGAATTGGATCCACAAATTATTCTTTAGAGTTTGGGTGTTCTTAATGTCCGTTTCTTGTATGTTGGTAAAGTCCCCGCAACACATGATATATTCCTAACACAGGCATTTTGTTTTATAAAAACAAGAGCAATCTTAATCTCTTAATTTCATTTTGTTTTATATTATCACAGATACACATATCTATAATAACTAAAAAAATGTATTTCGAATACAATAGGGGATTGAGGCAAATCTAAAAATAAACGGGTTAATCCCCCTTGAACTTGGGAGTTTCGAGTACAGTCACCCGAGGGCTGACATGGTCAAGGTTAACCCTTGATAAAACATGTTACAGAGACATAAAGATCGTTAGATTCCCTATATAATGTTTCTATATTTTATTAGTTAAGCCTCGTGGTTTTGTGGATTTTAAATCAGATATTATTCACTATTCACTGTAACCCATTTTTTACTTAAAATAAATGTAGCCTAAGTTATTCCTTATAATATCAGCTATCTGCGGTGTCTTTCTCAATCTATATATCCGTTCTGGAGCTTAATCGGAATAAGGGGACAGATAGACCGAAATTTTAAAAAAATATTGAATTTTGTGATTAACTGTTATTTTAAAATTATAAACAAGCACTTATTTATATACCAAAAAGTTTTCATACTTTTTATATAAGTTATTGTTTATATGGAAGAGGAGTGCGGAAAAAACGATATACAACATGGTCGAAAATTGACCACTGGGCGACAACTAGTCGTGTACAAACTTTAACAAGTATTTTTTTAAACAGATTAGAATGTGAAGGAACGAATTGAAAGGAGATTGCAATATTTACAAGTGTGCACACGTTGATATCATTTCAAATAGTCTTGTAGTTTATTGTTAATCTATACTAATATTATAAAGCTGAAGAGTTTGTTTGTTTGAACGCGCTAATCTCAGACACCAGTGGCCCGATTTGAAAAATTCTTTCAGTGTTGGATAGTTCATTTCTCACGCAAAGACCAATGGGAGCGGAGCACTAATGAAAAATGGCAATAAGAGACGTAAGCGAGGTTGCGTGGGTTAGCTAGTATTAAATCAATAGCTATTTTTTAAAGGTAGTTATCGTTAATTTCAAACTAACAGAGACGACTTGGTTGTAATGCTTTTATTAACAGTCTAACAGTCACTAAGGTTCTCTAAGCATCGATATAAATAAATGCACTTTCAAACAAACGATGGGTTTTTATTCGGAATATTTATTGCATTGCTGCCCTCGGCGATCAGCCCTCGAGGTATACGTAGCCCTTTCGTTCTAAATTGAATACTGTGGAGTATTCACTTAAAACACTTCATTACGTAGCTATATATATATATATATATTATTGAATAGGGGGCAAACAAGCAGACGCAACACCAAAAGCGTCACAAGTGCGTTGCCGACCTTTGGGGGATGGGGAGAGGGAATGGGGGGAGGGGTTGGGGTATGGGCCTCCGGTATCCTCACTCACTCGGTGAAACACAGCGCAAGCGCTATAACACACCGGTTTTCTGTGAGGCCGTGGTATCACTCCGGTCGAGCCGGCCCATTCATGCCGAAGCGTGCCTATATATAGGAAGCTGACTTAGAGACATAATATTAGGGGTCCTCAAAATAAAAATAATACAAATCCTGCTTTATGATAATTATATTTCGTAGGTACAAAAAATAATAAAAAGTTTATTTCGTTTCACAAGTTTTTGTTGAATATTTTATTTTACTTTGTTTTCAAATGATATAAGATTAGATTTGATCCGATTATTTTAATCAATTTCAAACTCTTCAGAGCTGGAACTGTCTCCACCTGCTAAAGCTGAAATATAAAAAAAAAATGTAAATTAATGTAGGACCAAAGTGACTGGTTTATTTTATGTATTTATTTGTGAACAGTTTTTTTATTGAATACTGGAGTAAACGAACAGAGTTATCGCCGGATGATAAGCGATTAAGTTAACTGGTAAGTTTTGTAAGAATCTTTGGATCGAGCTCTTCATTATAATTTATATTTATATATAAATTAGCTGAACCCTGCGGTACGACAATAGCCGCAACGCCGCGAGACGAAGCTAGAATCTTTATAAATAGTAGCCTATGTGTTATTCTGATGTATAAGCTATATTATTGTAAAGTTTCATCAAAATCCATTCAGTAGTTTTTGAGTGAAAGAGTAAAAAACATCCATTCATGCATCCATCCATCCATCAATACGTACAAACTTTCGCGTTTATAATATTAGTAGGATATGTATATCTATATATTAATACATACATAATACGAAGCAAAGAAATCGTACCCTTTTTAACTAAAATTATACAGACGGAAGAGTATGAAATTCGGCATTGTTAAAGTTTATTTATTTATATCAACTGTTCACTACACTTACAGATATCCGACACGCGTAGAGAACCATTACAGCATTGGTGTTACAAATATAGCCATTACTAATAATATTTAATGGTATCTTTAAGAATTCAGTCCGATCCCAAGTCGGGCAAAGTCCCCACCAAGGCAACAGACCACTTACCACTTTATACATTTACAAAAACATGCATATAATAGGTAAATTACACCCAGACACAGAATAAATGGTCGTGCTCATCATCCCAAAACTTGTCTCGGGTGGGAATCGAATCCAAGACCTCAGGCTTAGCACTCAGAGTCACCGACCACTAGAGCAACAGGCCCGTCATAATTGAAACCTATAATTTAAAATAAGCATACAAAATTTAAGAAAAGTACTCAATTTAGTATGGAATAAATGGTCTTCCGGATACTGTGCAATCAGGGAGTTGAGTAGTCCAAGGCCCGTATTATAGAAGGTCGTGAATCGAGTTTTAAAACTAGTTTCAAGAAGAGATTGTATTATAGAACGTCTCTTGAGTCAAGATTCACTGATCGTTGATCAAGTGAGTAAAGGTCAATGCTTAGCTTATTTTAGAACGACGCTTATGTCAAAATCGTCTTTCAAGAACAGATTTTGACAGATGTGATCTCTGTTCAACTGAGACAAGCTCAATCTAGTCTCAAGTGGTAATTTCTAATGATTTTTCTGTATAATAACGAAAGATTTATTTTACCATACTTTATTTACGAAAGAATTGCTTATTACACACATTTCAATACATTTGTATGTTATTTTAGGACGATGTACATGTGAAAATCGCCTCTCAGGAATAGATTTTGACAGATGTGATATCCGTTCAATTGAGACAAGCTCAATCCAGTCTCAAGTGGTAATTTCTTATACCTTGTAATGGAAATTGTAACGTATTAAATGATGATTTTTCAGAATTACAAAGAAATATTTATTTTACTTTACTTTATTTACGAAAGAATTGCTTATTGCACTTTAATTAACACTAATTGATATTCAATTCACTTAAAATACACCTTCAACTATTTATTTCAAGTAATAATAAAAAATAAAAACAAAAACAGTTTGATAATTCGACATTGACGAGTATTGAAAACAATTTGAACGTTCCGTTATAGGTAGTATCTGGTCAGTTTTATTTTAATATTTAAAGTATTTTAATTAAGGGCGAACTGCTTCTTATTATTATATTTAAATTGATACACTAGCCAATAGTGTATTATATATAAACTAATAACCAATAATATATAAATTATACGTGTTAGATATGATGTGTTTAATATAATAAACTGCGTAATACAGAACAATAATTTCGACAATGCATAAACGTAACTGAGAACAGACTTGTGAGTTGAGATTGGATATTGAAACTAGTTTCAACTGAGTAGAACTTAAAACGCCTTCTATAATAAGAGCGACGCTTGAGATTCGATCATAACTTGAAACTCGATTCAGCTGATCGGAGATCAAACGATACTTGAGACGCCTTCTATAATTAGGGCCTAAATGCCTGACTAGTGGGAACGTATTGTGCCGTTAACGTTTGCACCTGTGGCGCGGCGAGGAAACTGCAAGAGCGTAGCCGGGTGTACTGGTTTGGTCCCATAACAAACAACGGGATGATCAGATTGCATTATCAATTTCATGACTCAATCTATACAAATAAATAAAATTGGAGTGTCTGTTTGTAATATTAAAATAACCGCTTTCTACTACATGCATATGAATGTATATATACGGGACACATACAAAAATATATGTTTTTAAAATTTTTGTCTGTCTGTCTGTCTGTCTGTTTGGTCCGGCTAATCTTAGGAACCACTGGATTTGAAAAATTCTTTCGGTGTTGGATAGTCCATTTATCGAGGAAGGCTATAGGCTATATACCATCACGCTACTACTAATAGGAGCGGAGCACCAATGAAGAATGTTTCAAAAACGGGGGAAAATCTTCACGCCACGGGCAATATAAGACGCAAACGAGGTTGCGTGGGTCAGCTAGTAATAAATAATATTGTACCATTAAAGTACACTTACGTCGCAATACCAATGTGTTAAGACCTACCATGCCGAAAACAAAAGGTGATGATTACATATTTGGATAGAACCCATGCAACTTTCTCGATAGCTAAGTATTGGTTTTTGAGTGGAGACCGCATCTCGGCAAACGAGTGTAGGACGTCCACAGGCTAGGAAGAATGATGGTTTGCACACGATGGCTTGTAAAGGATGGATGCGAGTAGCGTAGATGTTTAAACTAAGAAAACCGCAGTGTTTCGCGTCTAGCTTCCAGGTATCTTGTGCAAGTCGTCACTCCCCTTGACCTGCACCGAAGCTTAGTTTGTATGCATATGCTAACATATAATTAAGAACTTCGGACTTACCTCTACACCTGCCGTCGTACCATATAGAACCCGCGGCGCATTTGTGTTTACCGAGTTCAGTATCATCAGCTGAGCTTGCACAAGCGATGGTCGCGAGAGTAGTGATAATTGCAAAGATAATCATAAATGAAAAGAGCTTCATCGTGACACGTGTCGACTCGTATGCTACTCTTTGTGTAGTGAGAATTGGATAATAGCGTTGGTTTATTTATAGTCGTTCCAATACTTTATTTAACTTTTGACAGATCACGCACATAAAGTTTTGTAATAATTTTTGATACAATGTACTACAGATAATACTGTACTTTATGGGCGGGCTCCGCCTACTTAGGGATGTGTCATTCGTAATTAATGACCACAGACTATAAAAACGGTTTTGAAATAAATCGATTATCGATTATATTAATAAAACATACAATAAAATTATTGTGATTATATTTTATATCAAATCACGTAAAAAGCTTTATTATTTTGCATTAAAATGCCCTAAATGTCTCTGTTTCAATGCATAAATAATTTGCGTAATGAAAACAGTTCCATCGTACTCGTACCTAGTAATGGGATCGAATGTATTCGCCGCAAATTAATGAATCTAAAATAATTGTTTAGACTTACTATAGTTGGTTCAAATAAAAACTACCTGCGGTACCTACTTGTAATGAACAGGTACAAAATGTTGAAATTCGTAGTAATTTACGGATTAAAAATAAAACAACCAAAAGAGGTACTGTAATACTAATTTTAATTATAAAGAATCGTCTTCTTCGTATGACCAGGAATCATCATCACTTGAGTTCTCAGTAATATTGATTATCATTTCTTGGATAGATAAATTGTCGAATGCAACATCCCGATCCCAATCCGACATTATCACCTTCTTTGTTTTTTCTACAACATTCGCCCAGTTTTCTGGAGTTACTTTTTCACACGCATTTTTCAGTAAATTCAGCATTTTTCTTGCGGTGAAAGGAGGAGTTGTATTGTTCCTCGCAGCATATCCTTTAACTTGTGCCCAGATCATTTCAATTGCATTATATTGGCAGTGATATGGGGGAATTCTGAGGACGGTATGCCCATGCTCTGCTGCCATTTCATCTATGACGTATCGTTTTGGAGCTTCTTTGTTTTTAATATCTTTACTAACTCTACTTTTAGTAGGGACTCATTCACCTCTTCGCCATTGTCACGGAGCCAGTTTATAATTTCATGTTTTTTGTTGGCCTGTGTTGGTATTTTATTAATTTGACGAGAGTGATAAGGTGCATTATCAATAAATATTATTGATGGCTCTTCGAGTGATGTAAGCATTTCTCTGAACCACTTTTCATACACGTTCGAATTCATCTCCTCATGATAATCTCCTGTTTTCTGGGATTTAAAAGCTAATGGCACAAATCCTTTTACTGTTCCTGCATGACAAATAATCAGTCGTTCGCCTTTTCCCATTGGTACTGTAGAAGTGGAGCCAACGGTGTTGTCAGTCCAAGTTTTTGACAGCGTATGATTCGCATTGAGCCAAGTTTCATCTGTGAAAACAACATTCGACCAATCTTCTATTTTTTTTGCTTGCCTTAAAAAATCGCATCTATACAAAGCAATATCATTGCGTTCCATTAAAATTTTTCGTTTGTCACATTTTTGGAATAACATTCCAATGTCTTTCAATACCTTTGTCAGAGAAGATTTTTGACCACGGAACAAACCACTATTTCGAAGAGATTGTGTTAGTTTTTTTAATGTTGGAATCTCTTTTCTTTGGTAATAGTCGTATATATGACGACGAATAGCATCAGCATCAAAATTGTCAACGGCTGTAACTTTACTAGGCGGACGTTTTTTCTTAGGTGTAGATAGCTTATTCTGTTCCATGCCACTGCTGCCGTAGCCTTCTTTTGTTATTTTTGCCACTGTTGGAGCACTAATACCTAATGCTGCTGCAACACGGTCTCTAACTTGAGTCACTGGTATAAGAGGCCCACCATTACGGCTTTCCTTTTCAAAGTATTCACGAAGTCGCAAGACAAACTCTCTTGTTTGTCCTTTGAGTACTTTCTTTTTTGGCATTTTGACAGTAACGAAGGCAGGAACGATACGCTCAACTCAACCAAACGTGAGAATTCACAAATAAATCAATACGGAGGAATATAAATACTCAACTATATTGAAGGTTACTCATTGAAATACTGTAGATTATTTTAAAATAGACATAGAGAGATTTAATAAAGATCATCAATAGTTTAACAAATACAATATTAATCACTGAATTACAACACAATACAATAATACATTTTGAAAATTCAGTTCCTTTTATATATTTTTTCATGACATAGAACCGTCATATTTGAACAACATTCTTTTAATCCATTTCTTCTTTATTTTGACAAAGGAGGTCGCACATTGAAACACATAGAAATATGAAGTACGAAATTATCTATAAAATAATGAGTTTGTTAAATCGATTAAAACTTCTTAATGCATAAAATCGATCGATGAAAGAAATCGAATAGGTAACGGGTCAGGGTATCACTATTTGATTAAGTATTAGAGCTGTCAAAAGTTAAATAAACTATTGGAACGACTATAGTACATATATGTACAAGTTTATTAGTAGGTTAGCATTCCACATTTTAGCATTCTCTGGTTAAATACGAAAAACTCAATTCTAACGCAATCGCTTCCCTCTATTTCTTCTTTTATCTTTGAAGCTATATTCTTAAAGGTCGCATAGATCTGGAAATATTGCAGGATGACCTTTGGTTATCGTATACTTAGATCATAGTTGCATTGCATGCCACCCTTCCCTGTATGCCATGTAGATCAAAACTTATTGTGAGTTTAAAGCTTAATAAAAAACTTCTTTTGCTTTTGTAAAACTAATTAGGATCTCTTAATTAATGTAATGTTTCTGAAACCTGTTCATTTCTATAGTAATCAGAAGAAAGAAACAAAATAATATAATCTCCTCAGTGCTCTTTGAATGGTATAATAAGTTTGCTAATTTTAATAAGCTAAGTTACAACTAAACTAGTAATGTAGCTTAGCTCAGCATTGTAGCAGCGTCTAGGAACGTATTAATAAGGTTATGTTTTATCTAAAAAAATGTACGGAACTCCGCAGACCAGGAAAATATAGTTATTATTTTGTCCTTACTGTCCTAAATGTCTAACTTGTCCACGTATTATCTATATTAAATAATAAGTATATATTCTAGATGCTGCGAATACGCTGTATGTAAATAATGTAACCCTGATTAGGCGACCTAATGTTTTTTAATTATAAATAAGATTAGCCACTGTTTATAGTCCCTGCTCCACTTATTATCGTAGTTGATAAAATATATTTGATAGCCTTAGATCTTAAGTAAGAATATATTTTCACATGAAAGTATTAGATTAGTCAATTAGGGTTAGTGTTTTAAATTTTAAAATAAATCGAATTTGTTTCATTTTTAAATATAGTATTTAAACTATTTCGTAATAAGAGCCAGTTTACCATAAACTAGTTAATATAACGTAATGGTTTACATTGGTTTGACGTAAACCTTCTTTCGAAAAAGACGTTAAGTCCAGCAGTGAACTAGAAAAGATTTCATCAGCCTTGTCGCTTAAAAAGTAATTAGGCTATAATCATTGTACAATTTAGTCAATTCAATTAACTGAACTTTGTGATTATTATAATTAAGCTCATGAAAATATAAATACAGCAATTTTCCTTCCTATCCTTAACAACCTTCAATATTCAATAAAAGTTTTTGTCAAACGTTGTCGTCTTTATTCCAAAATATTTTTCATTTGCCATCCTACACAAATTTAATTTCTTTCTACCTGAAAGGCTTTGTAGTGAAAGGCAGCTCTAACGTATTAGCTAAATTGAAAATTCTATTAAGAACCTTTATGGTTTCTACATGGAGGAAGTCTTTAGATAGTCTGCTTGTATAGATGAATTTTTGATGAGCTCGTGCTTGCAGCGGACTATATCGGGAATAGAGTATCGAACGAGCTGTTGCCATTTTAATGGACGTCGACTTGGTTCCTAGGTAACTGTAAAAGCATACATTCTATTTGCGTATTCAGGTCGTCCTGGATGTAAAATAAGCGGCTGCGATTATCGATCGAGGAAGCTTATACGGCAAGACTTTGATGTACCAGTTGTAATTTTCTGTGTTTACTGTATTTTAACTTTTAATATTAAACAAAGTATTTGTAATTAATTCTCGTTATAATACTTCACCCATTGTTCAGTTTCGAACTACCCTCGATTTTACAAATGACATAGAAATATCTTTTAAAGTAGATAAGAAAAGTAAAATGTAAAGTTATACCGTATTGTGACTAAAAGTTGAACCCGTTGCCTACTAGTCTTACGAGAATCGACACTCAGAGCATAGATTGTTACTGGTATTGTAAAGATAAGTTTTTAAGATCTACAGAGCACTGTATTAACGCTTGTGTAAGATACATCAGCTGTAAATGTTTGTGTTCATTTATTTATTTTTGAAGTAGGCTTACAGACTAATAACATAATTATTGATAATACAAATATATTACCCATAATTATTGATAATACAAATATATTACCAAGTTGCTAACTACAAGCCTCCATCTATAGGTTCATCGGTAGGTAATCTCTTCTAAAGTTTCCGGCGAGACATGTTTGTTTCCCAACTTTGTTATTACAAAGTGATAACACTCTCCTATAGTAACAGTGGATCAATATTTTTAGTGTTGCAGGCAGATCAGGCGTCCAAGGGATTATCGTGGTGGTGAGTGTAGCTTTTAAACTTTCCATTAATGCACGCCACTGCGCCTTGCTAATAACAGGGCGCAGTGACGTGCACACAAATAGGGTGATGAATCGGATTAGGGTGCTTTGGGCACTAATGTTTGCCTAAAACCTAAAATCACATGTACCAACTCTGCTTACTATTTTATTGATGTTTTTTATTGAGTGAGTCATATAAAACAGAAGGAAGACTCGTGGGATGATTTTCAACTGATTTAGAATATTCAATTTAGAGTGATAATGTACAGCATTCATTGTGTTTGTTTTAGTAAAATATAGTGAAAGTTTAAAAAGGAAAACCTTTATCAAACTCGGGCTAATCTCTGTTTTTTTTTATATATAAATATAAAAAATAATTAATCAAAATACGCAAGAATTTAGCCAACTTAAGCTCTTTAATTTCGTAATGTACCTTTGTGTGGCAGAAATATATGTTATAAAGTTGCCAAAAAAATGTAAAACATATATAAATATATCGAAGAAATTGAGACATTACGGTTCATATTCCTTAGCATTATCATCAAAAGATACCAATATATATATACTAATGCATGGAGCGTTTGTCTTAATACGATATCCCTGATAGGTCTGAAGACACCAATTAATCAAATACGCCTATAATAATTGTGCACTAAACTATTGCAACTCCGAGAACAATAGGTTTGACATGCTCAATCATGTTTAAATTAATTGCTATGTCCAGTATAATATATTTCAGTTTGTATACCAAACTTATTATATGTATGTATGTTATCATCAAATTATTATGTCACATTACAACTGGACATATATCCGTGAGGTAGAAATAGTGAGTTAAAAATATTCACCTGAAACCCATAGAGGTTTTCAGGTGAATATTTTTAACAAAATAATATTATTAACGTTTAAAGTTAAATATTTGATAAATTCCGATCGAACATCTTCCACGGGGTGACTACAAATACTGATTATATAGAGACTTCGTTTTTACGCAATCATTTTACGTCTGTATTTTTTATACAGATGTTATTACTTGCAACACAGTTCTATCACATACATACATACTAAGCGTACCTAAATCTGAATTGATTGTTCGATATGTTCGCCTTATGTTTGTCCTTTTACTCTTAATGTAAATTGTTAGGCATAAAATCGTTAATTGATGCGGTTAGCGATAGGGGAGAGGCCTGGTCGCAAAACTTCGGTTAGGCCTCAGCATATAACGGTTTGGTCAACAGGCAGGGGAAAGCCCAGGCTTTCCCCAGGATAGAGTCTATAGACGCGGTGTCGTTCCTGGGTGGACCTGAAATAACTTGGCCCAGGTCCTCCCCAGAGCAGGGCGCCTGAGACCGGCCGCCAGGGTGGTTATTAGTGGTCTCACTGAGGATGTCCTGGCTCCTCAGTCCCCGAGGAGCCGGAGATCCGAAGGGATTTTCTAACTCGTCAAAAAAAGGCATAAAATCGTTGTACAACGATTTCCAGTTCTGAAAACTGTTAAGTAAGTTTTAAGAAACCCTTGCCAATAATTCTTTGAAAACCTTATCCATGCTTTTACAGTTATTTGTGTACTGCGCTAATTTTCTTCTTTGGTAACTTCCAACATTAGGTGTCGGCTATTAGTTCAACCGGTAGTATTGTAAAAGTGACTACTAGTGACATGGTGGCTTTATACCCCTTGTTTTTTTATTTTTTGAATAAGTGGTAAACGAGCAGACGCATCACCTGATGATAAGCGATTACCGCCGCCCATGGACACCCGCAACTCCAAAAGTGTCACAAGTACGTTGCCGACCTTTGGGGGATAGAGAGAGGGAATGGGGGGAGGGGTTGGGTTATGGGCCTCCGATATCCTCACTCACTCGGTGAAACACAGCGCCAGCACTATTTCACACCGGTTTTCTGTGAGGCCGTGGTATCACTCCGGTCGAGCCGGCCCATTCATGCCGAAGCGTGGCTCTCCCACGGAGTAAAAGTATTTAATTAAAAAAATAATGGTAAGAAATCTCAGAACTCTATTTCGGAATATCGAATAACAGATATATATGACAACTTGTTAAATATTGTTACATTTTTCTACAAAGGGTTGATACCATTTAAAAGTTAGTTTGGAAAAGTTTTAATTTACTGAAGGGAAGTCACAGTAATTAAATCTCTATGTTTTTACTTATGTAATTTCATGTGAAATATTCCGTATTTATTTTTTAACACCATAACTAATAATTACTGTTTCTACAGTCGATTTGTTCATCCGAAGGCCGCCATTTGTATATGGTTATTATATTGTTAAACTCTTATATATAACTGTATTAATTGGTGTACAATAAAGTTTATTCTATTCTATTCTATTCACACTTGCCTGTAACATAATAATAACGTAGGTACATACGTTCGGTCTGTAGGCGCCGATTCCAATTACAGTTTGGATCCACTGTGTGCTAGGGCTAACAGGGTTTCGAACAAGAACATACCCCGAACCATGTTATTAAAACTCAATTGTTTGGCGTGCAGCAACAATGTTGAGTAAATAAAACTTGAAAACTGCATGTAATTATTTGTACTTTGTCTGCGTGTAAGAACGTTTTTCAAAAGTAAGAATGAATCTATACTACTCGTACACACATAATGTTATACATTCGAAAGTAACTTTGTTTATCTGTCACGTTTTCACGGCTAAACCGCTGCACCGATTTTAATTAAATTTGGCGTGGAGATACTTATTTTCTTCAAGAAGGACATAGACAACCTTTTATCGCAATAACCGACACAGGTAGAACCGAGGGTAAAAGCTAGTTTAACATTATATAAATATGTTTATTGAAAAGTATGTGCGCAGTTGAAGGCAGAAGGTTTCTTGAATGGTTAATTGGCAAAATGTGGGTGTTCAATAAGCCTCCGTCTACTCCTTATAAAAGGCGTGAGAGTATGAAAGTAGATAAATATAAATTTCTACAAAATAGATAGGCAATGACATAAATGTTCTTTGAACCTATCCGATTTGATATATTTTTAAAGTGAATTAAATATGTATCACTTATGGTTCTTCGTATCAATCATCTCAAAATACCAGTAAAGTAAATTATATAACAATATACGTATATCTACATACAGAAGTTAACAAAATTACGCAACAAAATATTACGTAATACGTAAATATATATATAATAATAAATAAATAAATTTCTGGACATCTAACACTCATCGCCATCTAGTCCTAAGCTAAGCAGAGCTTGTGTTATGGGTACTATACAACTGATATAAATACTTATATACTTTTTTTTTGTAAATATATATTATACATAGAAAACACCCAAACTCCGAATATTTGCAGATCATACAAACATTTGGTCCGACCCGGGAATCGAACCCGATACCTCAAGCTTAGCAGTCGCATACGCTACCACTACGCCACCGAAGGAATATGTACTGATATTTTTGTCCATGTGGTAACGGATTAAGACCACCGAATGTCACCCCAATTCCGTCGTAAGAGACGAAAAAAAAACAGCGCTACAAAGAGAAGGAAAACCTTAAACAAGTCTTGCACTAACCCATATGGTTAGCGTGGTGATGGTAGGGCTATTTCCAGCCGTGGATTGTTACCGGCTGTTGCTGATGGTGATTAAGTACCTTTAAACTACGTGTTGTATTCTATATTGGCCGTACATATCAAATGTAATAGAACGCGAAAGTCTAATAGTTAAGTATAGTACAATATATAGACATTTATGTGATAGATAAAATGCGGTTACACTAGTCAATTACCAATCTGTAATATGGATTCGCCGATCGATGCGACGCGCCCCTCATACTGCACTCGCCATATCATCATGTGAAATGTAATAAATCAAACTTTGAATTTTTACCGGCATACCGAAAGACGTTATATCGGTATACGGTTTATCCTATAAATAGTTACAATTTAGTTTGTGCAACGTCGCAATAAATAATAAAAATCTTAACACTATTAACACAAACCTGTTTAATTTTCAAAGTGTAGCGCGCTATTGTCTCTAAAAAACATTCCTTGCAAACAAACCCTTCGTCAAAAGGGTTGCACTCAAACGCCAAGCGCGTTATTGCACTGATTAGCTTTCCTTTTGCAGCCAGCGTTTGAAGTGAGGGATCAATCCTTTATAGAACGGTAGCCTTTGTCACGGACTAAGCATGGCTCCCTTAAATTGACTTTAGTGCTTTTGTTAAACCACCCATTCTATGAGGATTTCGTTCATTCATAGACACAAAGGCATATGAGACTCCTTTTATTTCACTGCTGAAATACACATTAATCTTTTTTTGAGTATTTTAAATTCTCCCATTTATTTTTCTAAAATTAAACAAACTAGTTTTAAAGAGTATGCAGTTGTTATAACCTATAGTCGTTCCAATCGTTTATTTAACTTTTGACAGATCACGCACATAAAGTTCTGTAATAATTTTTGATACAATATACTACAGGGAAAGCTGTACTTCATGGACGGGCTCCGCCCACTTAGAGATGTGTCATTCGTAATTATTGACCACAGAGTATAAAACGGTTTTGAAATAAATCGATTATCGATTATATTTATAAAACATAACAATAAAATTATTCTTGTATGTCCTTTGAGTACTTTATTTTTTTAGTATTTTAACAGTAACGAAGGGAGGAACGATACGCTCTACTCAACCAAACGTGAGAATTCACAAATAAATCAATACGGAGTAATATAAATATTCAACTCGACGTATGAAAATGTGGATTAACACTAACAACAAAATGGCGACGCGTGTAGGCTCCGCGTCCGGTGTTGCTGTTTAATAATCGATAAGAGTACGAAATTATCGATAAAATAAAGAGTGTGTTAAATCGATTAAAATTTCTTCATGCATAAAATCGATCTATAAAAGAAATCGAATCGGTGACGGGTCAGGGTATCACTATTTGATTAAGTATTAGAGCTGTCAAAAGTTAAATAAACGATTGGAACGACTATACTAATATTATAAAGGTGAAAGTTTGTGAGTATGTAAATGAGTATGTTTGTTGCTCTTTCACGCAAAGAACACAAAATGGATTTTGATGAAACTTTACAATAATATAGCTTATACATCAGAATAACAAATAGGCTACAATTTATAAAGATACTAGCTTCGCCTCGCGGCATTGCCCGCGGTTATTGTCGTACCGCGGGTAGCACCCCGGTGTTCAGCTAGTAGCAAATAGTTATAATTTCATGGCTAGACCATAAAGCACAATAAATGGGCATTCACAACTACTCTATTAAACAATAAGAGAGAGCCAGAGTACCATGATCCTTTAACTAGAATTTAATGTCCGAGAATCAGTGGTAACGCTTTGTGTAATGCATTATAGGCGAAGTGAACAATGAAATGGGTTATACGTATCCAATACCTGCCTGTCTATTTGCCTGCTGGCCTACCTACCAACCCGCCTGTATGTAACTTTCATGTAGACTGATTCAATTATTAAACAGAGAATACATCAGATTCTCTACGGTTAAAGTAAATCTTCAACGATAAATACTTCTAATAACTTTGATCGTAATACAATAAATAATTAATACAATTGTAACATTTCACCGAAGAAATAAATTATTTATGGTCAGTCACACAGTTAAGCTGAGAGGTTTAATTTCAGTGTACCGGGCTCAGAACAATACCTATTGGTCTGTTCATAATTATTTTTACTTACAACCGAAATAACTCCTATAGTCAAAATTACCATGATGATGGTACTATAATAATTAGCGGTTTATATGTAAACTACTTAGTTGTTAAGTAAGATGTTGTTTAAAAACCTTCTAAATTATTACTACAACTTCTTTGTTTAACATTAATTTAGTCACGAAGCTAGGCCAGAAGCATAATTATTCCAGGGAGCATCAGTTTTCACGTTCACTGATGCAAAATGTTTACCATTCATAGAACTTACGGGCGGCCGTCGTCGGCCTGTAATTTAATTACCGCACCACGGGCAGTAAATTGCTTTTAACAAATAGAGGATCGTAAGATAGAGGCTTCAAATTAAGCCTGATATGGGCCTAGGGTAAGCCAGTGCATTCTATATTGTAGGCTGAGTCTACTGCTATTGAACAGAAAAAGCTATCGAAGCTAACAATGAAATTTTAAGATCAAAACTCTTAATAAAGTTTTCCTAGAATATCTGTCGTAAAACATGTTTTTGGTCGACTGCTCATAAGTAATCAAACCTCATTTTGTAATTGCAAAATATTCATCTAACTCTCTCTGAGTGTGAACTACTCAAAACAGAAACGCTGTGCCCAGCGTTCTGTATAATCGTATAAATGATAGTCACTTGACATCCCAGGAATTACTTCGAAAACTTCAGTTACGACGAAGCTGTCGGTTTTACATTTCGGTAAACTTTGAAGTCGGAAACTTTGTTCACTTAATATATAACTGCAGATACTGTAGAGGTAACGTACATTCACTTTAAGACTTTGTTTAATTTGAAGATGAGGATTATAGCTAATAAAAGGTTTTTCAATAACGTCGATCGGCTAACACGTAGCCACTAAGAGTATAAAATACTTCTTTGTTGGTATTTTTAAACTCTTTTTTCAACCGTTAACACAAAGTTGTACACAAATGTAATTTTTCAGTGAAATTACAAGATGGATGTAAGTTTAATTTTTGTTTTTTTCTTTAAACATTAATATTGTAGATGTATTATTCTTTTTTGAATAACTAGGTTTATTGTTTTTTATTGTTGAATCGTATTTTTACTTGTAAGCATTGTAGGTTTTGCTTACCGAAATTGATAAGAATAATTATTATTAGTAACTTCCATAAGCAAAATTATAACAAAACACATTGGTAAGGGGGAACCCCTTACCAATGCGTTATGAATCTACCCATTCACGAGTATGACGCATAGACCAGCCATCATCTCCTTCGCCATATTAGAGGGAAAGAAACGACCCGCCCCATGACGACACTGCAAGCAATGACATTTTAGTGAGCATGTCGAGCCATTGTCGAGATACTGATAAAAATCACTACTAATCAAATCACCACAATAATCGTCGCTCATTACGTTCAGCTAACAATGGTTTGTTAATAATTCAGCCCAATTACAAGACAAAGTAGTTTGTCTTTATATAATAAAACTTTAAGCCCAAGATTGTTTGTCGTTTTGATAATAATTTCATAATATATGCTATAACTAAGTAAAAAATACAAAGTTTGATTTATTACGTTTGATATAGTGTAGTGACGAGTGTAGTATGAGGGGCGCGTTGCATTGATCGGTCTGGTGTAACTTATGCATCGGCGAATCCATATTACAGACCGGTAGTTGACTAGTGTAGACCGTAAATTATGTATAATAATATAATAATAATAATAATAGACTTTATTCTCTTTCGCAAATGTATAACTTAATAATAGGTACAATAGTGGCTTGGCTTCCGGATTCCACCTTTGTGAAAGATGTAGATTATAAAAATATAACCTGTGTTACAGGTCACCAGGCCCTCTGCACGGTAAGAAAAGGAAGGAGGACAATAATGACCGTGTGAGAAAATTAACAATTAAGCAAATTACGACTAATACAATATTAAAAAGAAAACATAGACAATAGACAAGTCTTTGACAGACAAACAGTCTGCCTAAGATAAAACAAAATATATGTGCATACTAACGCAAGTATGAGTGTGTGCCAGTGTGAGTGTTAATGTGTGTGCAAGTCAGATTTGTGGACAGTGTTGTGAGATTATTTTGCGCTATTAACATTGACTACAGAAGGGCAAAGGGTTAAGTGGATCAAGGGTAGGAGTAGGACTTCATTTGATGACGACCATAATATCCTCAGTTGCGTCATAATTTAGAGTTTTCAGGTAGTGTTTTAGAGTTTGTAGACAGGCGAATTTGCTTCTAGGGTATATGTTAAGAATACTATTCATTTTATTGTAGATATATGCCCGAGAAAACAGAAGAATCTTTGAGAGAGCGAAGATTTGAAATTTAAGCGGGGACATACTTTACCTTTCCTCCTCCTGTCTTTGAGTAGGTTAACGTCAAACTAAGGTTGAGAGAGTTTTTTAAGAACAATTTGCAAAATAAATGTTTGTCGGACCGTAAGTAAGTCCCATTCTTGATATAAAGCTGCAGTTGGAAAACGTAAGGGGAGATCAGCAGCAACCTTGAGAATAGCACGCTGTGCTCGCTCAATCTCGATGATGTGAGTCAGCAGCACCACCCCACGAAGTTATACAATAATTAATTAGAGATTGGCATAATGCGTAATAAACTATCTTGATAGTCTTGCGATCTGCCGAGGGCCTCAATGCCCTGAATATATATATTAGTTTTCGTAATCTAGATACAAGGGCTTCTATGTGTAGTTTAAATGTGAGATGTTGATCAACAATCACCCCAAGATATTTAAGAGTCTCAACCCTCTCAAGAGATGGACAAGAGCAGTCAGAGGCCTCACAAGAACAGGTGTGGGCTGATATGGTTAAAGACAAGGGTGGGAGCAGATTCGCTCTATGTGCGAAGGCGACATATTTAGTTTTAGAGATGTTAAGCGTCAAGATATTATCTTTCAACCATTCACCAACCCTACCAAAACCCAGTTGAGTCTTGGTAAACACCTCCTCCGAGCTGTCACCGCTAAATAACAGTGCAGTGTCGTCGGCAAAGGTGATAACTTTACCACCAATGCCAGGCTGTTGACATAGGCCATTAATGTACACCAGAAAAAGTGTCGGGTCAATTATAATAATAATAATAAAAAAAAACTTGAGAGGTGTCAAGGGACACCCGGATGGAACGAAGTTCGAAATAGAAAGACGAAACGAAAATATCTGTGTGTGTCGTCGTCGTGTCGTGACAACAAATTGTGTCGTGACAATTTTTCCGTCTAGCCCCCTTACACAACGCGCCATAAGGAACTTCGTTCCAATAATAATCATTTATTTGCCAGAATGTAGGTATACACAGTACGGTCTTAAATTTATACATGTCCCATATACATTCTACCAGTACATCCATATACTACCCTGCGGTACACCAAACTTTATCGTCAACTCATTACTTAGACTATCATTTATTCTGACTCGTTGTTTTCTATTAGTAAGATAATCCTCCATCAATTTTAAAGGAGTTCCTCTTATACCAAGGATTTCTAACTTTTGTAGCAAGTGCGGAATCGAGAAAGTGTCAAAAGCCTTCTGAAGATCAAAGAACAGAGCAAAGTATTTCTTTTTGGCATCCAAACCAGCCACAACAGAGTTCACCAACTCATGCACAGCATCACCAGTGCAACGACCTGTTCGAAATCCATATTGGGCAGGAGCGATGAGCCTATTAAGTTCAAGAAATTTTATGAGTCGCTGGTTAATTAAGCGCTCTAGAACTTTAGATAGTGTCGGTAGAATGGAGATCGGGCGGTACTTACTAACACAGGCTCTCTCACCCGCTTTATGGATAGGTTTAACAACTACTGTCTTGAATGCTGTAGGGAAAATACCTGTAGTGATGGATAAGTTACAGATATGCGTCATGGGAGATGTAAGAATTCCAGCATGCCTCTTTATAATTTTAGTGGTGATTTGATCAAAGCCTACAGCACAATTGTCTTTGAGGTCTTTTATTAGGGTGAAAATTTCCTGTTCATCAGTTGGTAGGATAACAAATGAATTTAGTGTGGGTGTTAGATGATTGTGATGGGTTTGTTTCGGTAAAGTGGATTTAGCGATGGATATTTTTCTGGCCAGGGTTTCGCCAATGTCTACAAAGTACTGATTTACGTTGTTCAAATCCCTATCAGGATTGTTGCTTGACATGAGTGAAGATGAAGCATCAGTTTTGTCAACAGTCCCGCTTATTTTTTTAATAACATCCCAAAGCTTTTTTTTGTTGTTTTTTTACATTTTCAATCTCCTGTCTTTCGTAACTCTTTTTCACTTTCTTAACTAGAGAACTACAAAAGTTTCGGTAGCGTCTGTAAGTAAGGTTAATGATCTCGTCGGTAGGATTTTTTTTAAACTCTTTGTGTAAGTTGTCCCGGTTTTTCATACAACGGAGTAGACCGTCGGTCACCCATGGCTTGGTTATTAATTTTCTATTAGGTACTTTAACTATGCTTGTATTATTTTTTATAGTTATATATCTATCACATAAATGCGAATATATTGTACTATACTTAAACATTAGACTTTCATGTTCTATGACATTTGATATAATTATGTATAGACATACTTTTGTACGACCAATATGCACCACACTGTTGTTTGCTAAAAGGAAATGTATATAATATATTATATAATAAGGGGTATTGGCATAGCTCACACAATTACAATGAACTTTTAATCAAAACCATAGAATAAAAAAAAATGTTTTTATGTACCTAGGTACGTTACCTTAAATGAATCTTTAGCGACAATACAATAATTTGGTATAAAAAATTTGATTAGAAATCATTATAATTGTGTGAGTTATAGAAGATATAGGTATAGAAGGCCTTTATTGATATTCACTTTCAGAACTAAACTGAACGCTTTGGAATTTCAGTACATTTTTTTTAAAGTAGAAAAGAAAATTATTCTTTATAACAGATTTATTCTTACACTTAATACCTATTTCCATCATAAAATCCTGTGAACAGTTTTATCGTCTGTGACAAAAAATAAAGTGTGTAATGCAGCGATATGATTATAACAAATCTAATTGAAAAATAAAAATGGTGCAATCCTCAACTAAATAAGTAACATTTTGATATCAAAAGATACCCTTTCTCAGTAGTCGTCCGTTAAATTTAATCAAAGCTCACCTTCAACCAATGTTTAACGTTTCACGTTCCACTTTATTGACTGTCTGGCGCTGGGTAAATTTAGAACGTGAATGTTTAAATTTATAATAACAGATCGAAGAGAATCACTGATTTTCAAAGGGTGGGAACAGTTTAGTTTAATAATAATCGCATTATTGTCCACCAGATTTATTACTAAGGTAACTTAAAACTAGGAGGCACAAGTGTAAATGTATTTGATTTCATTATACACAAATCATCTTGGGAATAAAAAAGACCAGAAAGATGGTATCCACAGCCTCTAATATTCCACTGCTGGACTTACGGCTGTCCTTAAAAAGGTTTTGGCCTACTATACCACGATGACCGCGCTTTACAAGCTTTTATTTCGTTTCACCTGTCCCGATGTTCGTCTGTAATCAAATCTTGCAAGTTAATACTGCCTCTGTGGCGCAGTGGTAGCGTATGCGTTTGCTGTTCTTGAGGTCTCGGGTTCGATTCCCGGGTCGGACCAAATGTTTGTATGATCTGCAAATATTTGTTTCGGAGTTTGGGTTTTTTCTATGTATATGTATTTTCATACATAATATGTATGTATTTACAAAAAGTAAAAAGTATATGTGTATTTATAGCAGTTGTCTAGAACCCATAACACAAGCTCTGCTTAACTTGGGACTAGATAGCGTTGTGTGTAAGATGTCCGAAATATTTATTATTATTATTAATTTGATCCACTTCCCGATTTTCGATTGAGCTGAAATTTATAATAGGTATACCTTTAGTTCTGATGACAATGCAATTATATATAATCGGTATTATTAATAGTAAAAAATGGCCGCCGTAACAAAATGGCGGCGTACATATTTCATATATAATCGAAATCAAATGAAAGTGCTTTAAGTTTTTTGTTATTAGCGAAAAATAAAAAAAATGTTTTAAAAAATTTGCTTTTTAAATAAATCACTTGTGTTATTTTTACGATATCGCAACTGCAGGTGCTCAGATCTTTTAAGCTACCGTGACTGATTTCAGGCATGCCCCGTGCACAGATACAAGGAGCTCAACTTAGTCTTGTTTAATAATTCGTGGCGAGACACCACAACGTCTTAGTACTTTGCGGTTTATGCATTTGGTGATAACTGATGATGGTATGCTTAAATACATTTTGTTATTTCTTCATTTTGTATCATTGTAATCGTTTTTGACTGTCATTGAAATAATAGTAATATAACTATTAAGAACGATTTGCATGCTAGTTAAAAAACAGACAATTAATTATATATCGTTTTAGTTTCTGAATTGGAAATTTGATTTTTTCCAAAGATAATTGAAAAGAGATGACAATTTAATAACTTTCCTCTTCAAAACCCATATATTATATATATATGTATGTACTGCAAACACGAGCTTACAATCAAGAAATACAGCCGTTTATGCCGCAAATTTTTGACACTCGCAAGCGAATCGAAACCTACAGGGTACTCTTCCCGTGAACTCAGAATCTTGAAACTTGGTACGAAGCAACGTCTTAAAGTTACATCATATAATATACCTACAGGGTTTTATCGTCCGTCCCACACTAAGCCTATTTTATTTGTTAATACTCATAAGTAAAGTTACTCACAGTTACTATCAATTTTACAGGAGTATGAAATTTTATTTTGCTGTAAAAGGTGCTTACTGTGAGCAGCGACACAACAAGACTAAAACATCAAGCAACGGGAACACAAAGGGACGAGAGTCAAGTGACGCTGTTTGAGTTGTAATTTCAATTTTTAATGGAATCGTTGCTTTTTTTGGCTTCAGACATGTCTGCTTTTGAACAACTTTTTTTTAAAGCATTTATTTTAAAAAAGTAGTCGCTTTGTGCATCAAAGTTTATTGTTAGCTCATTGGTGCAAGTAATATAATTTGTTGTTCATTTTGGTTGAATAATCGAAAGCTCATGAAGGATTGCGTTTACATAGGGAACAAAGAACTGCCCACGATGTTTAAACTTTTATTATAAATTTTATGTTGAATTACGTATCTTGAGCTTTAGACGGTGCCAATCAATTATATATATTGAAATTTGATCTAGTAAAAACGTTATTAGTTAAAAGTTAATAAAATACAAAACATAGATTTGTAATAAATTGGTGTTAGCAATTCGTATTGTATTGCTGTACAATGTTTTATTTTTAGTTAAGTGCACTTATGTTTTATTTTTAATTCGTCTGTTTAAAACATTGCTAATTTTAAATAGACTTTACGCAGCCTTATTGAGAAATCGTTTTATTACAAGTTTTATTTCCTCTTTTAAAGGTTTTTGCTTTTAAATAAAATACAAAAGAATTGCCATTTAGCTAATTAATGTTTTGTTACCCTCATTTTCTGATTTTCTTTATGTCATTTGAGACGTACTGAGACTTGCTGGTGGAAAACT
Source organism: Spilarctia lutea (assembly GCA_916048165.1). Lineage (NCBI taxonomy): Eukaryota > Metazoa > Arthropoda > Insecta > Lepidoptera > Erebidae > Spilarctia > Spilarctia lutea. Next base: position 4,968,468 of record OU696480.1, read on the forward strand.
TCGTGCTTATTTCCTTTTTAGACAAGCCGTGTTTCCGGCAACAAGCTGGAAAGGAAAACTTTGTGCTTATTTTATAAGTTAATGAATAAATAATTCAAAAAAGAAAAAGAAGACTATTTAATATGTGCTCAGAATCTAACGTGATATCTATTTATGTTGTTTTTAGTTAAGGAGGTCATCAGCGCAGCTCGTAGACACCTTCTCAAGAGTCACAAACGCATTACCCTCCTTTCAGTTGTCGCTCAACCAGCAGTAGGCCAAGGGTTTGACTTTCTTTTTTTTTTCGTTTAGAAACTCCCCTCGGGCCGTCACTCCGCCGGGGTTTGCGGCGGGGCGGTATGTGGGAATCGAACCGACTAAAACCACACGGTGTGCCAATTCGTCGCCTGAGAAGGGAGGGGTCCGGGAGGCATGAGGCGCTGGAATACGCGCCTCCGCCGCCCGTTTCGCCGGCGGCGCATCGGGTCCGAGTGAACGTTGTCCTCTCGGGCCTTCTCCGCCGCCTTCTTCTGCGAAATTACGTCTTCGCAGGAGGATGCGACCGCGGTAAAACTGCAATCGCTACCGGCCATGGATCGTATGATGGCCGGTAGCGAAAGATCTCCTCCTATGACTGCAGTGAGGGCCCGACGCTGCGACGCCCAAGCGGAGCTGATCGCCAGCGTGTGCTGGGCTGAGTCGATAAATTTCGGCGAGCACTTCCGCCTCCAAATCCCACGGGGGTGTTCCGGCCAAGGCGCACGCCGCCACGGTGGACACGGTGCGGTATCCGCGTATGGCTCTGACCGCCAATACCCTGTGAGGGCGCCAGAGGCGCCTTATTCTGGGCGGTCAGATCCGCCACCCACACCGGTGCACCATAAAGTGCCATTCGTTGCGACGCTGGATCCACCCCGATTGGGCAAGAGTCGCCCAAGGGCAGAGGCAGCGTCAACTAGCTTCGGGGTAAGCTGTCGGAAGTGCTCGTCGAAGAGCCACCTACCGTCGAGGATCAGGCCCAGATACCTCATCTGGGCCCAAACCGGTACGAGGACCGAGTTGACTTCGATAGAGGCGCCGGGGGGTGGACCACGACGGGGGCCCATTGAAAAGCAGGGCCTCCGTTTTGTCAAGTGCCACACGTAAGCCTAGCGCCTCATTGCGCCCAACCACCAGAAAGACACCCCCGGTGGCCAGGCGCGTCGCCTCTTGGAAATTTGCCCCCCGGGCTGTGACAAGAGTGTCATCGGCGTAACAAATTACGCCCAGCCCGGGGGAAGACGACTTCGAAGGACCCAGTCGTATCACACGTTCCACAGGAGTGGTCCGAGGACAGACCCCTGTGGAACGCCGCACGACATGGGTCGCCGTCTCAAGATGCCATCTCAGTCCTCGTACACAACGGTACGCTCCTCCAAATAGTCTGCCACTAGCCGCCTCAGGTACTCTGGCACCCCATGATGCAGCTAAATGGCAGACTATTAAAGGCGTTGGCGATGTCCAGGGACATCGCCAACACCACGCCGCCACAGCTCACTGCCTCTTCGGTCACGGCCCTAAAGCGCATCACGGCATCGACCGTCGAACGCCCCTCTCGGAACCCGAATTGGGCGTCCGACAGGTCGGGGCCCACCTCGCTGAGATGCCGGACGATGCGGGCAGAGAGAATCCTCTCAAACAATTTGCCCGCCTCGTCCAGCAACACGATGGTCCTATAGGCCGCGACCTAATCGGCAGGCCGTCCCGGCTTCGCTAACAGGAACAGCTTCCCGCATATCCAGCACTCAGGGAAGCTTCTGGACGCCAGGCTGGCGTCCATAACTTCCCTGAAGCGGTCCGACATATGGTCGAGGGCTCGAGCCATCACTCGGGGTGGTACACCGTCCGGAACGAATCCTAGAACAGCCGCCCCTACCTCTGATTCCCTAACGGGCGGAACATCGTCCTCACTGCCCCCGTCGTCTCTGACCGAGTAGGCGACGACGGGGGTGTGTGCTCCGTCCGCTGCGAGAATAGGCCCTCGACCATTTGCTGCAGGAAGCTGGGCTGGAGAATCTCGGTAAGGGGGGGGGGGGGGGTGGCGTGCGGAGCTACTTTCGCACCGCACGATATCGGCGACTACGCATTACCCTATAGCCAAGGGTTACCTCTAGTAACCTCACTGAGCTGATCAGCGGGTTTTTCATGAGACTCATGTCCAGTGTAGCCAATAGGTGCTTATGCAAGAAGTCGTCTGTCTATATTTGTTTCGATTTATCTCCCGTTTTACTAAGAGGAAAGTTTCTTTGTACTTATAATATTTCAAACTCCTCCAAATTTCTTCGGAAGAATTTCGTAGTGGCCTCAAAAATAGCTTTAATTTTCTTGAGACCACTCAATGTGTTTGTGGGTGACTGCTGTTTATCCCGGTGTATAGAAGTAAACCGGGGTATGCGTGTGGGAGGAATTGAGCCCTGGTAAGTGAATTATAAATAGAGACGAGAAGTAGGCTGCAGTGAATTGGTTTATGTAAGAATATTGATCTTTAAATACGCAAAGTGTAGTGTCCTCCTACTTTAGAAACAGAACCTTCGAAAATTTTATTCGGTGAATCATGTTTCAGACAGTGGTAATACTCATATATTTTTATTTATATTTGGTTTCTACATAAATATTAACATGATAGTAATGTCTGCGCAAAATAAAATAAAAAATAATCTAAATTATTTCAAATACCAGCATATTCATACTTATATATACTTCTTTCAATGAAAACGAAGTCATCAATGAAGAAAACAATATTATTAATCACTTTTACACAACTTCTATTGGACAAAAATAGCTATTATCAAATTGTTACACTAATACAAGTTCGCATAAGAAAAAACTAAACATTACAGTTTTTTCCCAACTCTTTATAATAATAATAATAATAAATCTCTTTATTGTACACCAGTAGTAGTGTGATAACATGATAAACTTAAAACTATTATAAAGATAATGTACAAGTGGCGGCCTTATCGCTCCATGGCAATATCTTACAGGCAACCATGGGATGGAAAGAAGAGTAGGGATGAAAAAGTATATGGTAGTTGCTGGTGTATTGTTTGTGGAAAGGAAATTAATATATATATATAGAAAGAAATAGAGTTTACACATTACATAAAATAATAGCAACACGTAGTGTGAAGGATTATACAGACAAACATAATACATACAAATAGATAAGTGAAACATACAGACACTTCCTACAGTATAGCAAGCCATGGGACATCGATATCTCTCAGGTAATATTGCTTTACCAGTCTCTTAAAGACGGTTAATGATTTCGCACGTCTTATTGCGACTGGTAGGGCGTTCCATAAGCGAACTGCTTGTACAGAGAAGGAATGGTCGAGGAATTTGCTTGTATGTCCTGGCATTTTTAATATCAGATTCTCTGACGATCTCAAAGATTTGGAATGTGAATCAAGTAGGAAATTAAACCGAGATTTCAGGTAGCGTGGAGTAAGTGCATTGAAGAGTATATTATACAGAAGATAAAGAATGTGTGCATTCCGGCGAAGGCGGATGGGCAACCACTTAAGCTATTTACGATAATCGGAGACATGGTCATATTTGCGTAATCCAAATATGAATCTTATACAGAGATTTTGGAGTCTCTCAAGCTTATTTAATTGGTCTTCAGTGAGATCAAGATAACTGGCATCAGCATAATCAAGGATGGGGAAAAGAAGGGATTGCGAAAGAGCAACCTTCGTAGATATTGGTAAGAAATTGCGTAATCTACGCAAAGATCCTGCAGCGGCAAACATTTTGCGACTCAGCTCCTGTAGCTGAGGACCCCAGGATAAGGTATTATCAATATAGATCCCCTTTAGTTAAATACAAAAACTCAAAACCAACACAAAAGATGTCTATCAAAGGGAAACATTTTGAAACATTTTTAATTGAGCTCAAATATTCCTGAATGCCAGTACCCATCTCACGCTCAATTAATATCAAAATATTTGTACACTGCTAGTAATATTGAATCAGAATATCAAAGGGAAATACCGCAAATATTCATTGCACCATTTCTTTGTACACAAATACTACAAATTGGAATATGAATGTGAGCTGTTTGTGTAGTGTTTGTATAAAGCAGCTTTGCCAGGGCACGTTCGCCGGGCTTTAAGTACTAGAGGTCCTATTCTGTGTTATATTAGTCAGACAATATTGATTCGTACTTATTGATTTAAATGAATTATTTGAAATTACTTGATAGTTATGTATAGTTGAGTATATACTGTCGGTCGCCGTGTCGGTGCTGAAAATAAGAATTTTTTTTTATGGAAAATGTCATCGCCATCAAAGTTTATAAGATTTCTTCTGTGAGATTATGAATATTTAGTGTGGTGAGAGAAAAATATGAGGCAATGTATTTAAATATGTAGGAAATAGACTTATAAGAATTTAGAGCTAAGCTTCTGCATGAATGGGCCGGCTCGATCGCATTGATACCACGGTCTCACAGACACCCGGTGTAAAACAGCGCTTGCGTTGTGTTTCAGCTAGTGAGTGAGGATCCCCAATCCCTCTCTCCATCCCCCAAAGGCCGGCAACGCACTTGTGACGCCTCTGGTAGTGCGTCTGTCCATGGGCGGCGGTAATCGCTTACTATCAGGCGATACGTCTGCTCATTTGCCCCCTATTCCATAAAAACGCATTTATTTTCTTGTAATATTATATTACTAATAGTTTGTTTTGACTCACGTAGTCAAAGCACTTAGCGTTAAGAGATGACATTACCATGATTTTGTTAAGGCTAGGTGGAAGATGTCGTTTTCAACACAACGATGCATATGTATAAACCTACTCAATTACATAATTTTTATACCAGAATATAGCTTCGTCGAGGCCCAGGAATTCCACGAATCACACTGTGGGAGGTGCAATCGATGCAGCTACAACGTGTCTCGGCCGTCTGGGGGCTTCAATGAGCTCGGTACATTTTAAGTGCATGAATATTGATTGATGTAATCATAATAATATATTTTTTTATATTGTTTTAGTAATTAGAGATTCTGAATGCCGAGCCAGAGGTCGTGACATTGATCAGTCATCATCATTATCATCAGTCTTAAATAATCCACAGCTCGTCACAGGCCTAACCTATGAAAAGGAGTTTTGGCCTGTTATACTACCCTGGTCAGTTTTTTTAAGACCATTCTCGCACTAGAAATGTTCCCGTGTTACGGAGGAGTTTCAAAATAAACATCAAACGAACACAAAGAATACACAGTCAGAAAAATAATTTGAGGACCACACAAAGTGTTTTACTACGTGGGTTTTGAAACCACAATACTCAGCACAGTAGAAAGTGATGAAGTGACCTAGACCTATTTAATATTTAACTAGAAATATAAAGATTTTTTTAACTATAGAACATGGTGGGTACACTGCAAAATTAAATTGAAAATGAACTTTTAGGTTATGAAAATAAAGATAAAATTCGATTCGATGGAAAAGAAAAGAAGTAATACTACGCGGACGTATGGACACTATAGTATAAAGTTTCCGAGACGTGGAGTATGGGACCCTAAAAAAAGAGTAAATAAAACGACTTCTTTTATTTAGCCAAAAAATACCAATATTATTTTAGTCAGTATCTTTACCGACAAGAGAAGAAGCTACGAAGGTATGGTTGCCGTTTAAAAAGAGCGTCTACATCATATTGTATACATCCAAAATTAATAACGACAGTAGTATCATTGAATGGTGTGTACGATGACAATATCAACCCATTAGTTTTGGGTTAGCACGAAGCATCTCGTTCACGAATTTCAAGTTCTTTGATCTGTACTTGAATTTGCCCTTTCTCGTCAGTCGACCCATGTGCTGCAAGGTTCTAAGCACAGGCAGGAATCGGTATACGCCGCTCAATTGATCTCCGAGACAAAAGAGGAATGAGGATTCTACGTATGCTGAAAAACGATAAAAATATTTTATAATATTAATTTTAACAGACTTTAAAAAGGAGGAGGTTCTCAATTCGACTGTATTTTTTATGTTTGTTACTTTATAACTTTCGACAGAGTGAACCGATTTCAATGATTCTTTTTTATTTAAAAGCTGGTGTTGGCCGTGTGGTCCCATTTGAATTTGGTCCGGGTCTTGAAGACGGTTTTTTCGGTAATTTTTTTATTAGCCTTTATTTTATTTAAGGCAGGTAGCCTTCCGAATAGCGCAATACGATAAGTAAAACAATGCTGGACTTAGGCATACTATATCAAATCTGTCTTTCATGTCTAGAAAAAAGCAAACAAAATTTACCTGTGGTGATTAGCAGTGGACATCGGTAGGCTGATGGTGATGACTAATCGAAATATGAGAAACTTAGCTTATAAAACCATTTGAAATAAATAAATATCTATAAGTAACCTTTGAAAATTCTAAAAGTAAAATAATGTACAAAAACATTTTAATTTGTTTATAGAATTGCCCACTTGAGACGCTCAGATAATAATATATATAACAATATTTTATTATTAGGCTCAATTTTCCAACGTTCAATCCCTTTGAGCACATCTTTTATCATCTTGATACTGCTAATTGGTGCGCGTCTCGTGTGGGTATTACTTATTCGTTATAAAATAGACGCGCAATTTGTTTCTGCAAGATTGAACATCATATTTAAATAGTGTTTTTTGATTTATAAATCTATGCCAATTTCTATATTATATTTTTCCCAATTTTGCCAAAAAGAAAAAAGCGAACAGGAAAGGTGCAGAAGAGCATAGAACAATAGATTGCCCAAAGAAAGATAGAAATATACCTGCTATCTGTACATTGTGCCTTAGAGACCATCCTGCAAACTACAAGGGGTGCCAAGTATATTAAGAGATCAACAAAGTTCCTCTGAACTTTAAGCAATTATATCTATAGGGTACTGTCATAACAGTGGACGACTGGCAGGGCTCACTTAACATCGCAGCGGTGTACTGCCCGCCTCGGCATCCAATTGATGAGCAAATGTTTAATGATTTTTTTGGCACAGATACATTGCTGAAGGAAACTAGTCTGGACAGACTGACCACAACCAGTGGCATAGAATTGAAGAAGGCAATAGACTCAAATTAGCAACATATGAGCCAACTTACTGGCCCGCTGATCCCAACAAAACACCCGATTTGATATATTTCTTCATCACAAAAGCTATGTCAGGATGGTACACACTATTAAAAGCCTGCTTTGACGGTAGCTCCGATCATACACCGGTGATATGCACACTAAGCACGATCTTGAAAAAACCGCCCGAAATACTATAAAATCATAAAACTGACAGGAACCCTTTTCGGCACTTTTTCGAGAAAAATGTAATCTACACATCACACACAAGAAGACATATAATAAGACTGATGGGATATCTACTCCAAATTTAAAGTATGGGACTCAAAACCGGGACTCTACATTGGAAATACGGGAAATGATAACTGTGAAATGAAGGTTAGGGCGACAATTGCACACAAGCAGGAATGCACACCTGCAAGTAAAATTGAGAAATTTATTACCATATAAAGCTGATGATTACTCCCTTTGGAAAATACCAAGTCATTAAAACGGCCACAAAAACACATGCCTTCATTAAGACAGTTAAATGGTGAATGGGCGAGCAAACCAGCGGATAAGGTGGAAGTATTTGCGGATTTTCTGAAGGATTTATTTAAACCCCATGAACACGACAATAGGAATACAGAAGAGGAAATCAATCAAATCATCGAAAGTGATCAGAAATATCCTTTCCATTACAACTATATGCTGAAGTACAGAAAACCGATTAAAAAAATGTTGATTTAATTACAGCACAGGTTCTGAATCACTTACCAAGAAAATGAATTATGCTGCTCACTATTCTGTTCAATTCAGTGTTGAGGTTGCACTATTTTCCACTCATTTGGAAGATCTCCATCATCCACATGATATGTAAACCAGGAAAGCCTTCTTTTGAAGCTACATCATATAGACCAATAAGTTTACTTCAATTATTATCTATACTCTTTGAGACGGTACTCTTGCAGCGATTGCTGCCTATAGTAATTTGGCTTTTAGGCGAACCATGGAACAACTGAACAAGTACATAAAGTTGCTCACACAATTCGGCAATCCTTGGAAAGACAAGAGTATTGCTCTACCGTTTTTCTTGGGTCTCCTGTCTAAATTCAAAATGTGCTTATCACACCCCGCATACATGTTTCTCAAATCCTATTTAGAAGACCGAGTGTTCCAAGTTACTGCAACCTATGCTGGTGACACCGCGGTTCTATCTTGTGATGTGGATCGGATTGCGGCATCCATAAAACTCCAAAATCACCTAGATCAGATTGGGACATGCCTGACAAAATGAAGAATCAAAGCTAGCTCTGCAAAGTCAATCCACATTACCTTCAGTTTCAGAAAGGGAAAACCTGTGAAACTTGGCAGTGACATTTTGCCACTTAAGGGTATCGTAAAGTACTAGAAGACTTAGTTGGCGGAACATATAAAAACATATTAATTTATAAATCCGTTCTAAAACCTGTCTGGATGTACGGGGTAGAGCTCATTCCAATATTGAAATAAAAAAAAATATTGCAACGTTTCCAAAATAAAACATTGAAAATTCTGAGTTGCACCTTAGTTAACGAGAAAGACTAAAGTGCATGAGTTTCTACAGGTGCCAACAGTTAAAGAGGTCATAGAAAACTCATACAAAAAATATAAGGAAAGACTCCAACAACACAGGAATCAATTAGCTATAGCACTCCAAGAGTCCTCTAGCTATAGACTAAAAAGAAAGTCGCTAGCGTTGGTATAAGCCTGACAAATAAAGAGATAACACGTCAAAGGGTGTGAATCTCAAACTGATCTCGAAATGACCTTCAAATCTGATAAAAGACGAATGGCTGATAGCAGATATAAAAAAAAAACATATTATTATGTGACAAATAACTACCTGAAAGTTTATTAGAAGGTGGTTAAACTGGTTCTAAAAGTCTTAGGAGTATTTTGAACGTACACGTACAGGTTTCTATAGACCTTTGGGTCGACACAGAATATGCACAAAAATAGATAAAAAGTATACCAGAGCCGCTAGCTGTGTCACTCTTGTCTTCCCAGTACATCTTACACTGAGCCACATCCATGTAGCAATGGTTTTGGAACATGAGTGAGGGCTCACGAACGTCGTCGCCTGCTAGTCCGCATACTGGCGCGTAGGTTTTTGGACATTTCTGCAGATGAATGGGATGAAATCTATTATCGTTGAGTCACCCGACTCTAATATTACTTATTCTTTTTTTTTGTTGTCAATCTTTATTATAACCTTTAAGCTAAAACCTACTTGCTTGAATCTAATCTCCGGTCCGGTTTGAAAAAAACTTTCAGTGTTACATAGCCCATTTATTGAGGAAGGCTGTATACTATATTTTATTACGCTAAGACGCCAAGAACTAATGCAGAATATTTTAAAAACGAGGGAAAATTACTCGCTACTGGCAATGGGTGACATAAACGAGGTTGTTTATGTCGCCATTATCGGTTTGAAAGCAAACTATCGATGACGATAATATGTACGTGTAAAATTTTATTTTTATACAACATTAAATCAATGTATGTGTATGTATGTTCAAATATAATATTTTATATTTGTAACTGGCGCATTTTAATTCTACAATACCGTAATAAGGTCGACTAGGAGACAATGCCTCGTGACAATTAATCACGCTAATTAGCTGCTGCTATACTTAGTTTGGTTAATATTGGGTTTGTATTGTACGTTGTGATAAATTACAATGTTACCCACATTTTTTTCAAAAGACAACTTCCGCTTTAGGAATATACATCCTGTGTCGCGGGGGACTTTATAAAAATACATGGAACGGGCACAAAGAACAACCAGACTCAGAACAAAAATTTGTGGATCACACAAAGTGTTGTCCCGTGTGGGATTTGAACCAACATTTGGCACAGTCGAAAGCGGTGTGGCGACCGCTTAAACAACTAAGCCAACCGTGTAGTCAAATTTAAACATTGATTGAAACCTGCAAGATCTTAAGTCTGTAAACTGTTTCTCGGCTACACTTGTACTGTTTTTGTATCATAACTACTCATATTTTACAAACACTCACTTCTAAGTAGAGATCACTTAACAAAAAGAAAATACCTTTGGACATTTGTGTAAGCAGGAAGATAAAGTAGGTTGATGATAATAATCCTCTTTTATTACTTTAGGGATTTTCATCCATGGTACAAACACATTTAACGGGCCAAAAATATGTATCAACCTTCTTCGTGTAGCGTCAGTCAAGTTCGGATAAATGTCCCGAACGGGTAAATCGAACACGTGAGTGGCGGCAAACAATCTGTTTGCTGTCCTATTAATTTTATGCAAGTCTGTCATAGATCCTCTGACAATTACAATATTTTTATGCATTGTTTTATTTTTAACTGAAGGAGTATTTGTTGTGATGTCCTCCAATGCAGTTTCTTTTGTTATTTTCACATCGTCTGTGTCTGCAGTGTTTAAGGTATATGTTTCTCCAGTATTTTGCTCTGTAAATGATTCATTATTAGTTGTTTTGCGACTATTGTTCTCCGCCTCATTTGTTCCTTCTAAGTTTGTATTAAAATTATTTATTACTTCAGAGGATATGGATTTATTTAATTCTTTAGTTTCATTGTCAATAAAAAAATCTCTCTCATCATTAATTTCTTCGACTGAGCTTTTTTCAATTTTCTTCTTCGTGTCGTCGTTACGGCGTTTGATAATATACAGGTGGTTAGTAGCTCCAGTGCATATAAAGAAATCTGTGATAGTGAACTGTGATTGTTGTTCACAATTATGTTTAGCTAACTGACACTTATTACTAAATATTTTTATCGAAAATCCTTCTCCATTTTTTCGAATACCGCACACTGGTTCTTTTAAATTCGAATGACAATGTCTTGAACAGTTTACTTCAATTTTTTCTTGTTGCTTGTTGTCGATACAATGCTTCATATCTATTATTCCGTAGGCTGAAGCAAAAATGGTTCAAACTTATAAAGTGTTCGATATAATTTGCGACGGTCAACAGTCGCTATAATGAACTTTACTATCAACTACTACTACCCTATCGAATTTAGCAAACGTTTTTCTATGATGAATTTTAGTAATCAAGTTCGTTCTGACATAATAAAAACTGAAAACGAGTCATTCATTAGAGCTATACAGGAAAATAACGGTGGCTCTTGATTACGTAGTAAAACAAGTTATTCAACGGGTAATAGAAATTATTATGTTCACGATAATAAATGTTGGTTGTGTATATTTGTACAGCAAAAATAAATGGTATATAAATGATTAGCAAGTTGAATCCAGTGCATACGAAATTACTGATATCTTTAATTTTCCTTTTAAATATCTTTACCGAAGAAAAGAACATTCACATTCGTGCAAGTCCTCCCTAAGTTGTCACTAAGTTAATAATTAATTCTTGTGGTAGGTAATGGGTTGCCATGCAACTTTGCCACCGGTTCATTAATAAGTGAAGGGCCGTCTCGTATCGATTCCAGTACTTATATAAGTGTATCATGAGACATCTACAGTTGTACATTCTATTATATCATGTAATTGTATGATTCATACAAAGGTTTTTTAATAAAAAAAGTAGTGTGTGAAATACGTAAGGTTATTTTTAAAGGTTTTTCCTTTCCTTGCTTGATTTTAAATAGATTATATAAAGTCATTTTATATAACATAATGGAGGCGTATTTTTGTTAATAATATGATTCAGTCGAATAATTTGAATTTAGTCGGATCCTAAGCTATTAGCACTATAAAGATATAAACTGGGAAAGGATTGATGTACATAGAACTGAAACAGGACTGCGTTTATACTTACCTGTCACTGTAACGAGTACAAAATGTTAATTTGTTATTTGCTAGATAAACCAGTTGATGGAACACCAAATTGTAAGTAACTACACTTCTCTAAATATAAAACAAATGATAAGAACGAACGATATTTTATATCATCTATATTTGCATTCTTAACGTGTCAGTTTTAAAACAAATTAGTTACAATACATTCATTCACACCTAAAGTGTACCTCGAAAGTTCGAAATGACACTAGTGACAGCTATGACAAAGATCAATCTATATTTTAAGGTATGTAGGACTGCGTTTGGACATTTGTAATTTAAAAGACACAACTGCACTGTCCCTATTAGAGCTCCCCCTTCGCCCAGAATAGCGAGCGGAGGTTTAATTACTCGGTGAAAAATAAACGACATTAAATGCTTCGCAACTGTTTTTTGTAAGACTGTGACCATTTCAGTCGTAACATATGTGCCTAAGCATGATTTTCCAACGGAACCTTTGCATTAGCATGAATGAAATATGCAGATATCAAAATGAAAAACACATTTTGTAAATTACGCGACCCTTTTAGTTTCGGTTTCCATAACACATACTTGTTAGACTTACACTAAGTACTATAGTATAAGAACGCACTATTTGTTGTGACACACGTTTGTGCAATTTTTGTCACACGGACTAACACAAAGATTAAAAATATTTGTCCGTGCAATATGTATCATACATAATATACATAATATTGTACATATACTAGACATAACGAGTGTACAGAGTTTGTCCAACTTAGATCACAATATGTTAAGTATTAAAAACTAACAAAACTCACCTTCTTTGCTTGTCTTAACATGACATCCATATTTCAATAATAAACATTCGTTATCAAATAGTCTATATTTTTTCATTTCATTTTCTTTCCTTATGCCACACACTTTATTGATAAACGTTTCTTCACATCGCAGAGTTTCGCAATATTTAACTTTTTCACGTTCCGTTAACTTTCCACATACTTCGTGAACGGACATTATAATGCATAAAATCATAGAAATTCGCCATGTCATAGACATTTACTAATTTGAATTTGATACAATACTATTATTTATATTTACATTTGCTTATACTTTTTAGTAGTTACTAAAATACTATAGAAAGTGAACTGAACCCTTAATACACAAAAAACAAAAATGCGAGATGCTTCGGACTCATCAACTTCCCCCAACTCAACCAATTTATAGGGGCAACAGCCCAAATAAAAGAGTTCTTCCCGCAGAATATTTTTAGACCAAAACGAACCGCGTCCTTCAATTTAAATCGTCAATTCACAGAAAGAAAGTTATAAAACCATGAGGAAGGGTAAATTTGAAGGTTATATTTTTTAATGACAGATTCTTGCACCAAAAACCTATCCTTTGAAAAAAAAAACAATCCAATATAGTGAATATGAAGATATAAAAAGCTAAAAATGTCTTTTAGGTATTAAAATCTACTATTTATATAGGTATTAATAGGACACGGAGAACAAAGAATCTCTAGCGATGTTTATATTGTTACTATAAAATTTATGTTGTATGAAATTACGTAACTTGCGCCACAGAGCGTGGCAAACAATTATAGTTTCAGATTGAAATTTTATCTTATCAAGAATTGTAAAATATAAAACTACATATGTTATGTACGTATGTATTAAGTAGTTTCTCTTATTCCACGATCATTTCCAAATAATCTGTAGCGAACATTATGTAATAAACTTCTAAGCTATAGTATGCTATATCTCTGATCTAATATGAGTTCTAATCGGAACTAAGTTTTATTTAAAATATTCGTACTTTATTTTTAAAGCTTAATGTTTTTGGTATATTAGGTGTTTTTTATGTATAATATGTACGTATTTACAAAAAAAGTGTTTATGTATTTATATCACATGTCTAGTAACCTTAACACAAGCTCTGCTTAACTTGGGACTAGATGACGTTGTGTGTATGATGTCCGTAATATTTATTTATTTACGTATATTATTGTAGTATGAACAGCAGTGTGCTAGTGAGTGATTGTTTTTAATCGTGATCTTCTGTAATGAGAAAGTCTTGAACTAGCCGGATAATAGCAAATAAAATAGCAATTATTTTTTATTAAAACGACTTAATAACCATTCCAGTTAACATTGTCCTTTATACATATAATTAATAAAAAATGGAAAAACAAAGTAACACAAATAAAAAGATTCAAATATTCTTGAGATTCTAACCTTTAATAAAAATAATGCTAAGCAAGTAAGTTTATTTTATACATTAAAACTAGCGATGAAAATCCATGTATTTCACAAAAGCGGCTTACAACTAAGTTTTTGTTTCAATCGAATCAACTGTAAACATTTAATTTGTTCAAGCTCAGAATTTGCAAATGGCTTGGGATTATAAAAGCGTTTAACGAACTAATCATTTATTGGAGACTAGTCCTTAGTGACTGAGTCATAAGTTTTAAATTTGATTTTGCTATGTACGTCAGTATGTATTCTTTTTCCTTTATTTAGCATCAGCTTGCTTGCTTTCTCGAGTACTGAACCTCAATCGCAAATATTGTCTCAATGAGAAATCAGTTAACGAGTTTTCAATGGGTCTGACCGGAACATACATCCTAGTTCTCTATCGGAAGTCGTGCCGACTACCTAGATTACATACGTGACCACATTTGTGATAATTAGTCCTACCAATTCATATGTGTGCATATGTATAATGCGTGAGATAACAAAGAAAGTTTTATATTTAGTTTAGTACAATTCTGTTCTATCTTAATTCATTTGTGTTATCTTTGCTAATTGTAAGCAAAATTTACATACATTTTGTTAAAAGCTTATTTTTTCTCTAATGAATTTTGCTTACTTTAAACAAAAACAAAAAATCTCCAAGTAAAGGATAGCCAATTAGCTAATTATGTTTTGATTCTTTCATTTTCAGATGTGTTTATTACCTCTATAGATAATTCAAATATATTAAATCGCTCAGTAAAATCTAACTTTCTACATTATAAACGTAATATTATTGAAGTGAAATTTTATGCAGACAGAGTTAGATTGGGAGTAAATTGATGTAAGTCGTCATCGATATGGTCATGTGATGTCAATGACTTTTGTGTTTTTAGGGATCCTTACCTCAAAAGGAAAAAATGTAACGCTTGTAGGATCACTTTGTTGTCTGTCTATCAAGACCCTTTTTCTCAAGAACGCAGGATGTATCAAGCTGAAATTCATATTAAATATTCAGGTCTACTGTCAAACTAACATGGTACTTCTCGTGAACATAGAATCTTGAAATTTCGTACAAAGCCACGACTTATAGCGCAGATAATAGAAAAAAATTGAAAAGCATCAAGTTTTAGTTATATCATATAATTTAACTTTTTTTTACTTGGGAAATGCTTTTCGCACCATACTCAGTACAAGAATTTATGAATCACATAAAGTATTGTACCACGTGGGATTTGAACCCACAACACTTGACGCAGTAAAAAGTGGCGGGCGACCGCTTTTTTAATGGTATAGGGTTGCGAACGAGCGGACGTATCGCCTGATGTAAGCGAGTGCCGCCGCCCATGGACACCCGCGACAACAGAGGCGTCATAAGTGCGATGCCGACCTTTGGGGGATGGGAAGAGAGATGGGGGTAGGAGTTGGGGGTATGGGCCTCCGGTATCCTCACTCACAGGGTGAAAAGCAGCGCAGGCGCTATTTCACACCGGTTTTCTGTGAGGCCGTGGTATCCTCCGGTCGACACGGCCCATTCATGCAACCCATTCTTAAACCACTAGGCCAAACGCGCAGTCGAAATTAAACTAAAATAGTTATATAAAAATTAGTTTCGCATTATCAAACAACGCTCTAAATGTCAAAGATTGACTAATATTAGATGCTTCACAATAAAATAAACGTTACTTAAATACATATATAATATATAAAAATAGTATTTTGGGAATTGATTCACTAAAATGAAATAATACTAGATAATTTTAGATAAATTTTAGTTGAGTGACGAACCGAGGTAATTTGCACCATTATAAGTGATATTGCAATTATGGACATAGACTACATATAGGATATATGTAGTTTCAAGGTGAAATGTAATACGATGATTGCTGTTGTATGTTCATTACCTAAGAATTTATGCAATTTAAGTACAGAACAGTCATAAAGTCAAGGCAATTAATAAGTGATAGTCTTTTTATTATCAACGTGACTTTTTTAATGAAACAATCTAATGGTAGCCACTAGGCTATCAAAGGTATTAACGAAGACTATAGTAAAAAAATCATTCTCATCTTTAATCTTTAAAACGTTTTGGATAATCCTACTAATATTATGAACGCGAAAGTTTGTAAGTACGGATGGATGCATGTTTGTTACTCTTTCATGCAAAAACTACTGAATGGATTTTGATGAAACTTTATAAAAATATAGCTTATACATCAGAATAACACGTAGGTTACAATTTATAAATACATAGCTTCGCCTCGCGCCGTTGCCTGCGGTTATTGTCGTACAGCAGGTGGCACCGCGGGTAGCACCGCTTGTACATAATAATTATAAATATAGTTTATAAAAATAACATAATTAGAAAAGTGTGCCATAGTGACAAACAAACAGCCATACAGGTGGAGCCAATAAAAGCGTGTCACTGTAAAAGCCAAAATTTTGGTTAATCTTAGGGTTTACAAATCTTTAAATTTATCAACACGAGTATAGCAAATGTTTGAATTTTTCAAAAATAATGATTTTTCGGGTTCGTACCATTAGAGTTTACTTCATGCTCTGCTTAAGTGGAGACAGTTGGTAAATGTTGGTTTTAGCTATATAAAAATACAAAATTACACTCACATAAACTATTTCAAAGGATTCAACAATAACACAGGGGAACTGACGTTTTCGTCACTGTTTTAACTTAACCTATATAAAGTAATTACAATATATGATATCTGACGTAGGTATATAAGAAGAAGAAAACAAAATATTTACCTTTTTGTAAGCATGATAATGGCAGGCGTTTAAACGCGCCAGCTGTACATCTTAAACACTATACTGAGGCAGCATGCTCATTTCGTTTACGATCCCATGTGCCCTAAGATACGCCTAAATCACAGGGTTTGTGTTGCCACTGAGAATTTGAGGTCTACTACATTTGCGAGCAATTTCTTTGTGTTTATTGGAAGGTTTCTATACATAAGGTGAATGAGAAATTGCACATTTACGTTCAGACAAAATATAACTGCAAAATAAATCTATCTGATTGGCTTAGGTCTCTCAGCTATGAGGAAACTGAACGCTTACTATTTATACCCTCAAAAGTACCCAATCTTGAAATCCATACATTTTACGCAAACCGTGAAAATACACACACACACACACACACACACACACACACACACACATAGATACTCATACACACACAGATACACACACGCACACAAACTTTACGCAATACAACCTACACTTTCATTATCATCATCTTATCTAGAGAGGCTGGTAAATCTGTCATATAGGTCTTCCTAGTACAGATGCCAGTCTCTCGCACAGTTTCACAAATTAAAAATGTAACACCTAATTTAAGAGTAATTGTAAATATCCTGTGTGAGAGAAAAATAAAAATTATTATTATTATTAAAATTTAACTAATTTTTGTTTATATACTGACGTAGTAGTTATTAATAAACAACACAACACCTTAACATAAAAAATTAAATCAGTCGCATCAAAATGTTATATGTATCTATTGTTAGATTTTTCCTGTAGACTTTATGACTGACATGTTGCCCCTCTCACTTGACTCTATAATATAAAAATAAAACATAGATGATTTTAAAACGATGTTCTATATAAATGCTTTCTTATGACACCGCTATTCTTATGGGCGATGTCAATATATGAGAGCAAATGAATAAATTACTTATCTATCGATCTTGAATCAAGTTTTCAGAGAGCCATAAGAACGACATACATTATAGACATTAACACGATATAATGAGTATCGCTGTAAGTGTCATTTATAATTGCTTATTCATTACCAACGAGTTCCATAGTTATAAGAAGCCATTGCATAAGTTACATTGTTCAAGAATAACCGTATCAACATTCAATAATTAATGATAATATTGACTTTCTTCATGATATTTACTTCACTTGCTGTACTTAAAGCAAGTGATTTTGATGAAATGGATATTAAATGTACAAAAATATTGTCCCGCCTTTTGCCTTGGTGTATTTCAGGTAGGTAAATAACTCAAAACAATTAAATATGTGTTATTAAATAAAGTAACTGTGACGGGTGTCGATTGGTTGAGTGAAATATAAAAAACATTTATTTAATTACTTCGCTATTAAGTCGGTGTGTGAACCGTAACATGACAATTAAAATAATTAATACAGAATCATTCTTTTAAAAGTAATAAATTTAAGTTTCAGGTAGGCAGGTTACAAATGTTACTTCTCTAAAGACAGTTCTGAGTTTTGAATAATTTATTATATATAACTCTCGTGTCACGTCATTGTTTAAATAACATTCTTGTCCTTGTTCACGATGAACTCCGAAAACATGAAACCTATTTTCATATTTCGGTTTTGCTGGCGGGCCAAATATAGGATTGTTAATAACACGTTTAGATCAATAGAAGTATTATTTATTTATTCAAAAGTGTTCCTCCGGGTATCGCTCTCAGTCGGAAGTCAAATTGTAAGCCAAACTTCTTTTAACCGAAACTGAACATGACTGTGTTATTCTAAAATGCACAAATCCCGATATACCTCGATGTTTATTCATTTATTTAATGTAAGGTCTTCAGATGACAATATTAAGAGTCAATAGTGATATTTGAGCAGTATGCCAACTATGACATGAATTAAAATTATTACAAAGAAGCACAAGAGTAGACAGTCTATACAAAAATAACACTCTAAAGAAGTAAATATTAGACCTCAGATTACAGATAATAGGAAACTAGTTTGTGTGTGTGGAAAGTGTGTGTGAGTAAATGTGAGTATGTGTAAGTTGTGGTTACATAGTGTATGATGTTAAAAAAATTACAGAGCAGTCAAGAGGACTGCCAATAGAACTGAATACTCAAAGCTATAAACAAACAGTTATTTAAGCTATACTGAAATGAACCTCGTTGCTCTTATAAATAAAATGCGCGATAAAAAGAAGTAAAAAAATATAGATCATGGAAAGCGTTCGGTGACGATGACGCGAGTTCCATTATTTTTGTTAAACCATAAAGTGCTCAACGCTCAATACAAAATGACCTTATCCTTCGTTTGTATTGACTTCACTCCAAGCTTTATTTTTACATCATCAAAAGATCGCAAACATAAGTATTTGATATTAACTTCACTTTGATACCTCTACACGGAAAGGGTTTTGATAGACAGCCTGGAAAAACAGACGTATACAGACAGAAAACAAAAGAGTCTATAAAGATATGGATCATTTTTCCTTTTGAGGCTTTATTTTTATGTCAAGGTCGTACCCACTATGTATTTGTTTGTATTCATTAGAAGAGCCATTTTATTTTGCAGTGAGGCGTGTTTACCAAAAAAACGTACTAAATACATTAATATACATTTATTCACATTTGAAACTCATCTGTGAAAAGCATTTCGTTAATATTATCAGACTAATATCATAAAGATGAATAAAGATATGATAGTCTATATCTGATACTTGTGAAATAAAAAGTCGTAGTTAACTGGCAGATGTGTTCTAAGAAGTTCACCGGGGACTTTTACAGCCAGTACTGAAACCTGCCTTTAGAATTGTAATAATAATAATGAATAATAATATATTTGACTAAATGAGCCCCGCTGTGTCACCAGCGGTATAGCTTCACACGTAGGTAACGCCGCGGGTGGAATCAATTAGCAACAAAAATAGATTTTTTATGAAAATTGACGGCCTTATTGACTAGTCGCTCATGACGTTTTTTGTTCGGAAATCCCCTCGGATACCACTGGTGGTTATGTCGGACTCGAACCGACTAAAAACCACACACCATCTCGTGTACTAGAAGCTGGGGAACCAGGTGCACCCTCGGAAGGAAATCCCTGGAAGCCGCAAGTTCCCCTTAAGTAAAAAAATAAACAAAAATTTAAATTGTGTGGTTTTATGAAACCACGGTAAAACTGAAACTTTTTTTCACATTATAGACATTTAACTAAAAATTTTTGGAATAGTATTCCATTAAGGGTACAAAAATCGCTTTATCAATCTTAAATTTACACTTGTAAAATTGGAATGATTATGGGAAATGATAAAAGTAAACTAAATCCCCAACTAATATTTCTATTGAATTCTGTGCCTTAGAGTACGACATAAATAATACTTACCAATTATTTAGATTATATACACAAATTAAAAAACTGAAAACAATATTTTATTATTGTTGAGTCATTTTGATCCGTTTTTCAATTGTTTTCAATCATTCTATTATCAATTTCATCTTCATCATGAGTTTCACAGTTTGAAAGCAAATAAAAGTTTCACTTTAATAAGTAACAATATTTACATTCAACACTAACAAAAACAAACAAAATAGCGTCGGTCACTGGCACAAATGAGTAGGTAATAGTCTATACACACGGTCCTTTCACTGTATCCCTACTCCGCGGCCGACCGTCACGCGACATGCAAAACACAGACCAAAAAGTTTGAGACGATCTAATAAAAGTTTCACTTTAATAAACAATTTTAAACCATTCTCGAGTCCTTAGCAATCGCAATCGCAAAAATCGGTTCATCCGCTTAGGAGGAGTTTAGTCGCATACACACGCACAGAAGATTCATGTATATAAAGATATATTTTGAACAATTTGCAAAAAACAATGCTTTTATGTTTTAGAAAATAAAAAGGGGTGTAATACATTGTACACTAACAGGTATTGTGGGAAGTAAGGCGAGAAAATGTCTTGCTCGCTTGATTATAAAACTATCTCAAATACAGTAGGATATCGCAAAAACTCATTAGCCAATGTCTATCTTTATTGTCCAATACACAAATCATACGTTTTTTCCAGAAGTCAACATCGATTTCTACGATTATTATGAAGAAATGTCACTACAGACGAATATCTAAATTTCTTTTATAATTTTAGTTACCGACTGATTTTTATAATTGGTATTTGTTTGATAAATTTTGTTTTATTAGGAAGCTACATATTATTGTTATTAATATAAAATAGAAGTATATTATAACCGGTTGAAGACCAATGAAGACTAAGATACAGAACAATCTACTGGTAATAAATATGGGAATTTATGGTATGAGGAAAAACGAGCAGTGGAGTCACCAAGCTGTAAGTGACACTTCCATACATAGACAGTAGGAACTCAAGTGACGAGAGTGTGTTGCCCCCTTTCACAAAGTTACGGAGGGAGAGGGTTCTAATAAAATCATTACTTCGGTGAAATGCAATGAAGTCACTTGTTTTTGGGAAGCTGTGGTGTTTTGAGGAATGAATTAAGACTATCTTACCATTAAAGAGAGAGAGAAAACGAAAAAATATATATGAAGGAATAATATAAAAAAATAAAGCGCCATATATTTATAAATGATTATTATTTCCGTTCGTATTACTTTCACAAGGCTGTGATATAATTGGCATAAGCTGGACTATGAGCACGGAGAGAGCAATTACGTGGATTTATACCTTTCCTTATCAAGTTGCGAGCTCGTTAATAACATGTTTTTCCATCATTCAACATCATTATCACAAGTAGGCTTAACGTTAAATTTCTTGAGCCTCAAAGTTAAGGGAAATAGGTTTGTTTACGAAAATAATTTATGTTGAATCTTAGTGATTGTGAACGTTTAGTAAAATAGACGGCGAATCTCAACAATCGCCCTGTGAGCACGTTCCGAGCATTTCAGCTCGAGTGTTAAATACAGCCGACTAGAATTTGTCATATTGATACGGAACTTACGCCTTCACGGAATTGTAGAGAAACTAATAACTAAAGATGTTCCATCTTTTTTTTTTTAAATCTTTTAGTGTGTAATGGCAAGAGCGATGGAAATATGTGGGTTCAAAGGCTTTTTTAAATTTGGCACTAGAATAAATGTGGGGCTATTTGTTGCGATTAATAAAATAATAAAAAAAAAAAAAAAAAATTTTTTCGAGCTGTCATTATCAATGTTGCCATTATCTTTAGTTAAGTACTATTGTGTATTATATGTTGATATTTTACTACTTCTACTCTATTTTATTTTATTTTTTTTAAACGACAATCCCTTGCCGCGGTGTATTTTACAAACATACATGAAACAGACTAAAAGAATACCCAGATTCAAAAAACCCATATGTGGATCACACAAAGTGTTGTCCCATGTGTACGTGTATATGTTTGTAGATTTTGGTTATATTATGATTAACATTCGGATGTAAATCGAAAACTGAAATACTGTTGAGAGTAATTATGATTGGCTAGACATCCAATGAAATAAAAAAAACATTCAAATACAAGCATTTTGGATAAATTTAGCTCTTAAATCCAAAGAACACGATTGATTTTGGCTTAAAATGAGGGAGACGAGGTGAAATCTACCCTCTGTTTTGCAGTCAAAACAATAAGGAATGTATTTCGAATGCCGTCCCGATTAATTGCGCAGGTTTTAACTGACATGTTCGACAGCTCGCTAATTACCTCAAAATTGCAGACAAATTTGGTAAAGGCATATGCAGGCTAGTCTAATTGTTGTTTTGTAATATTGATATGTTACTCTTTGAATCATTTTAAGCAATATCATTTTCTGAATATTCTGTGTGGTTACGCATTAAAAATACGGAATGTCAGCACCCCCATTTAACCTTTGGGAGGCGACTAAGAGAACAAACTACTAATAGGGCAACAGGGCTATAGACTAAAAGATGTCCTCCTTTATTTAAAGACAAATTTATAAAATAATTTTTTGCTCGAAATGGGTTTATTTCAAAATCGACTTATCTAAATTACTTGTAGAGTTAATGTTTGGTTACGGAGACAGACCACGAAAGTCTTTATAAATAGACAACAAATCAATAGCAATTGCTGCTATCGCATAAATATAATTTGTTTACGTAATCATATCACATTATATCGTTTGAAGTCGGTTCAACTTTATTTTCAATCGGGATTTTTATTTTACTTATTTGTTTTACAGCAAAGAGCGACCAACGAACAGACGGGTAACCTGATATTAATAACTCCAGGCTCAAAAGTGCCCTAGCATATTTAACCCCACTGCACGCCTAGAATTGAAGGGAGAGGGCCGAGGCGCCTATAACATCATTCACTTGGCTTTGTTTTGTTTTGGTTACCTACCCTTTATAACGTGCCTAGTACTCGTATATTCGTAAATACATAAACTCAACTCTATTTAAATTTCTTGCATTTGTGAAAGGTTTATACTCTAGATTGTCGGCACTTGGTGGAACTTCTTGAAATTAAATCACTTGTAATTTTATTCGTAAAAATTAAGTAACTTACTGTTAGCCTGCCGCTATTGCCTTATGGCATTATCAAAGGCACAAATGAATTTAATTTCGGGAATGTGTTCAAGAAAGGTATTTTGTCGCGTTAATACTACAACTTTCTATACTAGTCTTCTTACTAAAAATTTATACCAAGCTTTTTGTACTGTGCAGGTTACTTTATTATTATTATTGTACCACTAATTGGCTCGTCTGGAGATATCCTCAATAACATTTGATACCCTTATGCAAGGTAAATCTATAAATAATAAAAGCCAATTAGAGACGAGTACGTTATCTGATATCCACTATTATTATAAATGAGCAATTTGGTGCCGGCCTATGTAGCATTTTAATTAATAAACCTCTCTGTTTGTTATTGCGGTAGGAAGCTCTAGATAAATATTCAAACATCACGATCACATCCACAGCTGTTTTTAAATCCACTCCTGGATATGGTCCTCTTCGTAGACCTCTAAACCTCCTTTAGATTTTGGCCTATACGAACCCGTCTGCCCAGTTTTTCTTTCTCTTGTTGTTTTGCTCAATTTGTCGCCTCTTACGACGCCTATAAGATGAAAAGGGTGACATTTCGTATTCTGAATCTGTCACTACATGTATATATATTAAACAATATGTATTAAAACTGAAATTTCTTATTAGGAACATATGTGTGGGTAGATATAGTATACTAGCTACTATACCTACCTGTACAATATCTTATTTCAGTCTTAAGAACTTTGATTTTTTTATGAATTTATTAACAATGTCGTTGTGCATGCCATTGCATAGAATTATCGCAATCTGTTATAGGTATTGATGAGTAACGGTAATTATTTACTATCTAGTGTCCCCTCTACTAGCACGCTAATTATACACAAATATTCATAAAGTAGTACATAAACATATACTTAAGCCTTCACACCGCAGTTAAAGTAAGTTGTAAGTAGTTACCGAAATCGATACTACACAATTATTCTTCAACTAATTGTACCTCTACATTTAAATTTTTTACCAAAATCGAATGGTCAAAGGCAATATGCGATGTCACTCAACAGCCCTACACATCAAAGGGTAGCGAGCTCGTTTGAGCAGCGGTCCCCGGCCAGTGGGTAATGTAGCTGCATCGATTGCATTGCACACGCACACGAATAAACGATAAATTCGTGGAATTCCCGGGCCTCAATATAGCCCTATTCTGTGAGACACGTTATGTAACACTGTTCACAAATATTATCACTTATACTCACTAAATTTAACTGATAATAAACGTAATAAATTATTAAGTTATGCCCGAAAAGTAACCTTTCACTTCAAATACTTCATTATCTTGATGTGCCTAAGTTTAAAAGATTTACTTGTGACAGATAGTTTTAACCGATTCGATTGCGACATATAGTTTCAATCAAGCGGATGACACATCGGGAATTCCCACAAGAGAAAATATACATTAAAAACTACAACGTTAAACAATGCGTACTATGTTGTCTTATGAAGGGCCAGTGCTCGTAAATCAATGGGTTATGATGGTATACTTCAATTTAATAATTACAAAACCTATCAGAATAGTTCTCCCCAACCACCTACAAGCAGAGCGAGGTCGCCCGTGCACAGATTCATCTCTATACAAGTACCATGTATAGGTAGTGTATAGCATTCAATAGGATGTTTCCACCTTCCAACACACAGTGTAAAAGGGAACGGTGCAACGAATATTGGAATTTCCCTTTGACATCTCTACTTAATACTAACGCGACTATGTGAATCCTGATTTTAATTAAGTGCTAGATCGGGCCGGCATTTCAACTCAATTCAAAATGGTTTTAATAATCCTTTGAACGTTTTGCTTGGAGGTCGGTCAATATAGATACAACGTCAATATTTATAGAGTTTGTAAACGACTAGCGCTTTTCCATATACCTAGTGTTTGTAGTGTGTATATTTATATAGTAATATTTTTTGATGTTTAATATCATTCGTCCCTTCTACCGGCAATTTGTGGGCGATTTTTGGGGAAAGAGACGAGCATAATAATAATAATAATAAGCGTTTATTTCTCTTCCACAAAGGTTCCTTAACACTAGTGCTTATAATAATATGTGTTTGTTAATTCCTTTGTGGGAGACTGGTATCCGTACTAGGTGTCCCTGTCACACAGATTACCAGGCCCCCTCTTAGGATTGAATGGAATGGAAAACCGGTAAAATGCAAAAAAATAACATAATAGACAAAGTTTTTTAATTAGATAAGTAGTTACGTTATCTATATACACATAAGCGAAATACCACTCACTGATTAATCTCGAAATCTCAGAATCTATAACACCACATATAATATAAAATATTTACACTTACAAATACTAACTTACATAATCAAATTAAAAAAAATGGATTCTCACTGCAATTACGTATCAAATCTTGTTTTGAATGATCAAATATTTAGAGGAAAAAAATTCTTAAAGTGAAGCCTGAAGAAAGCTTCATTTAAAACTTTTACCTTACCGGTTTCTTAACAGTTTCTTAAAAGTTCAGAAACTGTTGAGGTCGGAAACCTTAACAGTTGCTGAACTTAGATAACGTAATTGAGGAAAAGTTACCTATTCTAATATATAAAAAGAAATATTAAATGAAGTCACGAATCCCTACACAACAGAGACGTTAGATTACAGAGGTCTCCGTTGTAACAAAAGCATGTGTGTGACGGCCTACCTACCATGCCGTGCCTAAATTAAGTCTGAACGCAGGTTTATGGCATCTATACCTAGAGAGCTGTGCTGACGTGCGCAGTAAATTAATTTAGGGAGCTTAAACGGGAGTGGTTACAAATGTGAAGTATTCATAAAAATTCAATTACTATCCCCTCTAAATTTAAACTAACACTTCAATTCCAAATGATATTGTGTATTTATTGTTATATTTGGTTAACAGTCTTGTTTTGATCTATAATACAGACTTTTGAAAGAATTCAATAAAGACTATCACACTTTAAAAGTGAAATAAAGACTACTAGTGCAGCTTCTTAATATTTTTTTTAAGAATTTTATCTGTAACAATTTAAAGTACACAGAGATTGATAGGAGAGGTGCAGGATAGTTCGTAGACGAATGCTTCTTGAAATTTTAACATAAATAAATTTTAGGTAAAGATAAGTTGTTCTATATTGTAAGATTGTATTAGTCTAGTGCCTGCGTGAAAGGCTACATATTTAAATGGCAATTTTCTATTATGCATTCACAAACATTACCGTATATGTTGCCAATTCAAATTTGAATTGTTAAGTCAAGTAATTCTTTTTTTTCACATATCTTCTTTTCTTTTCTACTACTGATAACATTAAAAGTAGGTGCTACATAAAATAATACTTATTAAAAAAATATCTCCTGTCATACGCACCAACCACTTTTTTCTCTGAGTCACTCCTAGGTATGCTCCGTCCAAAATGCCTACGGCATTAAGTTCCATCCTTGTAGAGAATAACATTTTTTTTGTAGTTTGATTTTTTCTGCATATCCGCATCAATGCAATATTACTTTTATAGAATCTTGTTTAGAAAAGATTTTCATACAAATTTTTGCATGTGTATATAGCAAAAATTTGTATGAAAATCTTAAAAAATTGTATTTATAAATCAAAAAGGGTAATTATTTTACGATAATGTTTGCTTTAACGCTCGATTATTTGTTGTACACAAACATAGTCATGGTCAATTTCTACTAAATAACGAAACGAACGTAAAAATAAAGTAAAAAAGCTACTGAGCGCTTCGTCCTTACTTATACCGTGGGAGAGCTATGCTTCGCATTGAATGGGTCGGCTCGACCGGAGTGATACCACGGCCTCACAGAAAACCGGTGTAAAATAGCGTTTGCGCTGTGTTTCACCGAGTGAGTGAGGATACCGGAGGCCCATACCCCAACCCCTCCCCCCATCCCCTTTCCCATCCCCCAAAGGTCGGCAACGCACTTGTGACGCCTTTGGTGTTGCGGGTGTCCATGGGCGGCGGTAATCGCTTACCATCAGGTGATACGTCTGCTCGTTTGCCCACTATTCAATAAAAAAAAAAAAAAACTGAAAGTAACTTGGTATATTAGAATTAGCGCGCGGTGATGTGTGCCGAAGGGGACCGATTATTCAGTCAACCGCTCTGCAATAAATTGGTCAGTCTGGATGTTTCTTGTAAATTTTTAATAACATTAAATTGACCACGGCTGGTTGGTAAACATACGCATATCATAAAACACGTACACAACTCAATGAACTCGATTCAATTTGCATATATTAAAATCAACAAGCAGTATTTAAACGTTCCAAATCCTGAAACTTCACGGGGCATGGCCATGAATATTTATCAAGTTGTTATCGTCCCTGCACTTTCGTAATATAGTTCACTAGATTTTTCTCTCTCTACTAGTGTTGTAGCAAAATCTGAATACTTTTTTAAATGTTTGCTTTTTAGAGTGCTCAGGGTACATGCAAAATGTAAAAGTACCAATATTAAAGAGTAAAATAATATTTATTCTTTAACTATGTGCAACCACAAGAGTTGCAGTAATCTTCTACTGATGTAAGTAGGTACTTCTGTTTCAAATTCTAACCTTTTTTTTCTGAAAGTGCCAGTTGAGCTTAATCTATCCTTAATTTAATATTGGAAATTCGAAAATAAATCTGTCTGTCAGTTACGCTTTCACGGCTAAACCGCTACAGCGATTTCAATGAAATTAGACATGAAAATACTTTAATTCTTGAAGAAGGACATAGGTTACGGTATACCGCGATAACAAATTTATGGGAGGATTCACGTGCGAAAGATATACAATTTAATAAATGTTTACATAGATTTTTTTATAATTTAAAATATAATTTACCGTGGGAGAGCCACGCTTCAGCATGAATGGGCCGGCTCGACGGGAGTGATACCATGGCCTCACAGAAAACGATGTGAAATAGCGCTTGCGCTGTGTTTCACCAAGTGAGTAAGGATACCGGTGGCCCATACCCACCCCCATCCCCTCCCCCTCCCCCATCCCCCTCCCCCTCCCCCATCCCCCTCCCCATTCCCCAAAGGCCGGTAACACACTAGTGACGCCTCTGGTGTTGCGTGTGTCCTTGGGCGGCGGTAATCGCTATACGTCTGATCGATTGCTCCCAATTCTAAAAAAATAACTGTATAAGTTCTGGCAATATAAACATAACTTCTTCATTTATTTCAGTTTATGATGACAAAGTTATATTTAAACGGCAGTAAAAGTTAGTATATAGTTGTAGTATGTAACCGAGATTTTCACAAGCCGCAAGCCACCAAGTTAAGGAAGAGGGAGGTTAATTTTTACTCGGGATTCGGAGTTACTCGGAATTCGGTACAAATTGTTTGTAGTTTAGTTTGCAGCATGAATTTTGTTAATCAAATATACTTACATCATAGTTCTTCTTTTATATAAGTTTTACTTGTTATGTATTTTTTTATCTACCATTATAAATAAGATGATATTTAACATTTCAGTTTGATTTGGATTGGACATTGGAGCTAATTATTTTGTTCGAAAAGTCTGTGAATTAAACTAAAAATCACAAAAAAGTTTTGTCCAGTCCAATAGCGTTTTTAGCGCCGAAGATTGACTTAAATTAGAGAAGTTACACTAAAGTTTTGGGAGGCGTAGCCGAATTTAGGAAAGTTTTAGGTTAGCTTCTTCTCCTTTAAAAATATTGAAGTAATGTAGAAAATAATTAATGAAAATGTTCGATGAACTACAAGTTATCTTTACTCAGGGTTTTGGCGTCTAGATTCAGTTAATGAAGTTGTGAAATACAGGGTGTTCCAAATTTTCTTGTTAACAAGCCTGTAAATGAAAAATGGTATTTGTTTTGTCTTCGTATTACACGTCGGATTTTATAGTTAGAAGGTTCTTATTTCACACGTCTATTACCTTCTACTAATTCTGGGTACCACTTTGCTATTTTTGCAAGTGTACAGGTTAAACGACAAACAATACTTCATAAAACACAGAAAAGTTTTTGAAGTATACTTATATGGATTAACAAAGTATAAAAGTAATTGTATTGTCTTGGATTCGATTCCTGGGTTGGACAGTTGTTGGGGTTTTCTTACAAAAAATTCTTAATGGCAGCTTGTAGTATGGAAGATAGAGGTATCTCCCGCCCGTGCCTCGGAGAGCACGTTAAACCGTTGGTCCCGGTTGTCATGAACATCTATGTTAATCGTTATTGGGCGATTAGTCCCCTTAAATATACTGACTGAATTCAGCTCACCCTCAGGGTGCCGAGGTACGATGCCAGTCGCTCCGTCTAAAAACTGATATTCAGGTAAAACTGATGGAACTAGTAACCGACCCCAAATAATCTTGGGAATAATAAATGCTAAGAAGAAGACATGTAATTATGTTGAGCAGATATCGAACCCATGAGCACTAATTTAGCAGCGAATGCACCACCATTCCGTAACGTCTCTAATTAAAATTCTAACACTACACTAAATGTGTTGCTTGATGGACGAAAATATGGCCTATGGCATTAAGTCCGCCTTGTGCAATATGTTTGCAGGAAGTTTGTATAAATAAATTAATTAATAAAATACAAATTTATAATTTGGTCATTTTATTGTTTAACTGAATTTGACTGGTTAAGCTAATATTTCATAAAAAGGGAGAGGTAGACCTAAATGTACAATGCTTCAAATATCAAGAATGTTGTTGTCGAAATTCTGGCTAACAATATAATTTATCAGTAATAAATACTCTCTATGGTCGACACTTTATTACCAACGGTATTTATTGAATTTTAAACATTGTTCACTGTTTATTTTGGTTTTAATTTTGTTTTCGCGTTACCCTAGCTTTCTTCCAGCCCAATCGAATGCCGAGACGGATATTATACAAAACTATTTGCTTAACTAGATTAAATTAATAATTTAAATTTTTAAGTTAAATTTCGTTATTGTTTACATTAATAAAGGTTTGTTTTATTTATTTAATTTAATAGACTTCAAGACTACAATTTCTGAAGTGAAAACTTCTTTAGCGGCGCTGTGTACTTTTTTGGAATGGGTAAAAATATATAAACTCGCGTCAAGTCACGTGACCATAAACTAGCGTCAGGTCACGTGTCCTGATCGAAAATTCGTAAGGATATTTATTGTTAACAGCGCCATCTACCGATATACTTTGGTAGCATTCGTTTTTCCAGATAGTGGTCCTTTTCTTTCTTTTTTTTTTTTTTTTCTTTTTTAAAAGACAACTCCCACATTAGGAATAAACATCCTGTGTCGTGGGGGACTTTACAAACATACATGAAACGGACACAAAGAACATCCAGACTCGGGTCAACAATTCGTGGATCACACAAAGTGTTGTAGGTACCGCGTGGGATTTGAACCCACGACACTTGGAGCAGTAGCAAGCGGCATGGCGACCGCTGACACCACTCGGCCAACCGTGCAGTCACTTTCTCAATATGATTTTATATAGTTAAAGTTAATATTTCAGTATCTTAAAGTGATTTACAATAAATTAAAATAACGATTTTCTACTTACACAAAACCTTTTGTAAATCAAAAATATTGTTTACAATTTTTTTGAAAACAGCGACATCTATTGGAGTATCAAAGCTTTACTTCCATTTACTACTTACAATCATAATAATATGTAATATAAATTGTCATGTTTGTTTACGATAGCGCAATAAATGAATATTGTATTCCACCACATAAATAATAGTACTTTTATAATGAAAGCAATTCGTACAAAATTATTCTCTAACCATTCCAAAATATAAAAAATGCACTACGTTAATATTCAAGTTTTTTTAGTTCTTTTTATTGCACACTATTAAAAAAAGCGTAGGTGTTCATTTCAGGTAAGTTAAAACAACTGTTTGTTTATAGTTATGAGTTTTCACTTCTGTCGGCAGTGCTTATGACTGCTTTGTGTTTTTTTTATAATTATTGTATTAAATAATTATATTTTATGAAAACACCCTATAATTCCGTAAATGTAATAGCATTCTCGCTAGTCTGATGTTACATAGCGTAAGATGCCTGCGGCTTTGACTGTCATCTCCAATAAGGTGTATGCTTCGATTGCAAATTCAATTAGTTTACCTTTACCAGTTGTAATATGTCCTCTCCTTTAGTTCTTTATTTAGATTAAGAAAACTATGTTATATTGTTTGTAAATTGTCTTACTGTTGGAAATGTCACAGTGTTTTATAGATCACAGACTTTTTTAATGAGATACCTACTCTTTGAAACATCTATTCAAATTCGTGTACTTAATTACGCCATATCTCAGTTTTGCGGCTCTCGCATGCTACGGGTCTACGCTGCTACAATAATCGTAGAAGACTGTAGAAGAATATAAATTGCAAAATTGTAGAAATATTTACTACGTCATGTAGAAAACTTTTTCAGTTATCTTATAGTACTTAAAATAACAAACATGAAACACCCATAATTGGTTTATCTTGGGTGAAAGCTTTATCTATGTGACAGTTGTCATTTGTGGTTCTGTCACATCAGAATAGAGGTATGTTTTAGGTGTGAAATTAATATTTAAAATGTGTTGTACTTCAATTGTTTTGATTTACCTAATCGTAATTTTATTTTTGAGATTGGTACTAAGTTTGATTTTGATTTTATTTTGGATTATGACTTTTATTTTTAATGTTAATTTTATTGTATGTTTTAATTTAATTTCTTTTTAATTTGTAATTGTATGCATGCTTCAAATATGGATTTATATGGTCTGAAACAAACGGTCTTGTATCATTGTAATTATAGCAGGTAAAAATTGTGTTTAGTTATTTTTTTTGTTATAATTTTGTGTTTTGGTAATTATAGAATAGAATAGAAACTCTTTATTTGTACACCGTTTTACAAATTTATAAGAAAGTACAGAGATGAATAATATTTATTGTAATGTACAAAGGGCGGCCTTATTGCCAAAAGCAATCTCTTCCAGGCAACCTTAGGATGGATCAAAAGTATAGGAAAGACAGTAGCAGTTGACGGTGCAATTAATAGTAATAATAATAAGTATAAGTCGGTTTTATAGGGCCCTTCATGGACCCGATATAGATTTTAAAACATCTACGTCCTGGCTACGGTATGGTGATCTCTTCGGAGAAACCGAAGGTTTTGTTTGTGCGATTATGGACGAAGTTATCATGACGAATAACTATCGGAAGTATATCCTGAGAGATGGTACGGTCGACATCTGTCGGGCATGTCACCGCCCTGGAGAATCTATCAGGCATATTATTTCTGGTTGTTCTCGTCTTGCTAACGGCGAGTATTTGCACAGGCACAACCAAGTAGCTAGGATCGTACATCAGCAACTTGCCCTTAAATATCATCTTGTGAACTCAGAGGTGCCATACTACAGGTATGTGCCCGACCCAGTTCTCGAGAATGGTCGTGCTACATTATATTGGGATCGATCTATTATTACAGACAGGACTATTGTTGCCAATAAGCCTGATATTGTGGTGATAGATCGATTAGAGCGCCGCGCAATTATTATCGATATCGCCGTTCCTCATGACGAGAATCTCGTGAAAGTCGAAAAAGAAAAACAAATAAAATATTTGGATCTATCTCACGAGATTGTCGATATGTGGAATGTGGATTCGGCAATAATTGTTCCGATAGTCGTATCTGCTCACAGATTGATAGCCAAGAGCCTCGACCAACACCTTAAGAGGCTCACGTTAGAAGGCTGGATCAAGGGTCTGATACAGAAAGTAGTCCTTCTTGACACGGCACGCATAGTGAGGAGGTTCCTGTCTTTGGAGCCCTAACCACCGGTTTCTTGGTCCCTGTACCCGAAGTTGGTGGTCTACTATTTTTTATATTTTTAAATATATATTATGTTATTGTTTATCTTTTTTATGTATTTAAAAATGTAATTAATATGTATATATAATTAAATAAAGAGAATAATAATAATAAAAAAAAAGAAAACAAAATAAATACTTAAGTAATTATGAACAGAAAAAAACTCAGTAATATGATTATTTCTATTTGAACGTTATAATTTTAGTTTTTATATTTAACTCAATACATAGAATGAGAGAAACGTTTTTCAAATGAGATAATTAAACGAAAGTAAAAGCAAACAAAAACCACTTCCTTGACGCAAATGAGTTTATTAATTACAGTATTACATGAATGTAGTTAAATAAATGTTAAAAAAATGTAAAAGAAATGCTTACATAAGTCAATAACAAACAAACATACAGATTTGACTGCCACTGTGGCGCAGTGGTGGTGCGGCTACTGTGTGGTCTCGGGTTCGATTCCCGGGTCGGACCAAATGTTTGTTTCGGAGTTTGGGTGTTTACTATGTATAATATGTATGTATTGACAAAAAAAACGTACATTTGTATTTATATCAATTGTCTAGTACCCATAACACAAGCCCTGCTTAGCTGGGAGCTAGATGGCGTTGTGTGTAAGATATCCAAAATATTTTTTTATTTATTTATCAAAACGTACTAAAACAGAAAATAACACACAGAAAGCAAGAGATTTGCAGTGTAGTTCTGATAAGCAATATCGTATTAAAAATAGACTCATTCCATTTGTGGTGTACAGAGAAAAAAGATTTTTACAGATGTTACACAGCATACTAACTAGAACCGAGTGGCAAAGCCAATATTAATTTCGCCAAGGCTCAGATCAGGCATGCAACGGATTATTCACGGCCCAGAGGGAGGCTTTTAGCAGTCTATTAGCCCACCTTACTGCGTCTGATTGAAAGGGGTGTTGATTCAATGGATTTACTGATGGGATATGGATTTGTAATCCGCTTTAGCTATCTGTGTACGGTGTGAAATAGTTCTCGTTTTGTACTTACTATTTGTAGAACGATTTCTAGATTTGTTCTTTTCCTGTGTGATCATACTTAGCATCCGCCTCTAGTATCATCTTAACAGCTATCTTTAATAGTTACTGGCTTGGCATATGCCAAATATTAGAAAGGAGTTTTGGCCTGATTGGCCAGACAGGTTACATAGGCTCAAATCGTGGCAATGTCTCTGCCTCCTTGGTTCAACATCCAATAGACAATAACTTAACGAATTTTTCTATTTTCGATATGGATTTACGTTTTAGAAAATTTTAGGAAAAACGAGAAAGACATAGACTAGAATTTACCGCGATAAGAGACATATATGCGGGCGGAGCCGGTGGCAAAATCTAGTATCTAGTACCAAATAACTTAAAAAGTTACTATTAACATAATTGACTATTTATTTTGAAAGATATTCATAAGTAATTTTATTTATAATGACTTTGAACAACATTTAAAATTCACTTTTCATTTGCTGATGTACATTTTTAGCTTCCGACTCTGAATCCTCACAAGTGTATGAATATCATTTGTAAGCCTCTTACGAGGCACTTTTAAGAATTTAATGAGGGAATGCCATCGTAAATATTTATAGTATGCTTTACATCGTTTTTGAGGTTTACATGCCAAATATTTATCGATCATATAAAATAATTGGTTTGGTTACAAGTCAAATATTCGTTAAAGCAAAAATTAAACCTATCTGCTGGTATATGGAAACTTGTAGCTTTGAATTCTAATATTCATTGTTGGACATAAAGCTTTCCTTCGAAAAGAGATTTTATCTACCAAACTAGCCAGACAGGTTCATAGAGGATTTATTTTAAGATTTTCTTTTTATACAGTGATGTTGTACTGCGTCTAACACGCATAAATGGTTCCTTATTACACACACCTCACACACACATACACACACATACATGCATACAAACACGCACAAATGATCACGCATACACAACAAATACACACCTACACTGTTACGTACCCGAACAGTTTAATACTTTTGTTAATATTGTTATTTGAATTTAGTATAATATTCAACAAGCATGTTTGAAATTCTTAAGTTGTAACTAAGTGTTTGTTTTCCTGAGGTGGGCGCCAGTGGCTGCAACACACTTTTTAACTATAACAGGTTGGTTTCAAAAATAAACTTTATTTACTCGTATTAACGCGGTTTACTAATAAAAACTATGAAATTCTGGCATCTTTATTATATTATACATTAAATATTACAGGACCAGTTGTATTACATTACACATACTTAATTTAATGCAGAGTTAAAAAACTTATGTTTAACTCATTCAAACATACATTATAACCTTGAGTTGTTCTTTATTAATATAAGGCAACTGTTATTTTTTACAGTACAATATCATGACTATTACAATGTCTTACACAAATTTTACTAAAAATCTCTGATAAATGAAATCGAGATTTATTTCGTAGCATACCAATATTTCGATAGAGAATGTTTTTGCTATATCCGTATTTTATTGCGAGAATTACTTAAGATAAAAGTACAATTACAGATATTAACTGCCTCGGTGGTGCAGTGGTAGCGTATGCAACTGTTAAGTTTGAGGTCTCGGGTTCGATTCCCGGGTCGGACCAAATGTTTGTATGATCTGCAAATATTTGTTTCGGAGTTTGGGTGTTTTCTATGTATAATATGTATGTATTTACAAAAAAAAGTATATATGTATTTATATCAGTTGTCTAGTACCCATAACACAAGCTCTGCTTAGCTTGGAACTAGATGGCGTTGCGTGTTAGATGTCCGGAATGTTTATTTATTTATTTATTTGTTTACAATGCCTATCTCAGTTTACAGTTGGACATAGGCCTCTACAATCCCACGCGTTAGTTCGATCCCCGGCTTCTCAAAATACAATTTTGTTTTCATTATTACACATATTTTTTTATATTTAACGACCAAATTGACTCTGCTCAAACCATTTAATAAACATTTATTAAGATACTAAAATATTAGCCGAAAACTAACAACTCTCAAATGTTAACCGACAACGGTAACTGTGGTTTATGTTATATTTCACTATTAGCCAGCTATTGTTTCTATTTGTGAGTTTAGTGGCTGCAACTCCTTGTGGAAGACCTGGATACTGCCTGATATGTACCCACTAATGGCAACGTTAAAAGATTTGTTAAAAAAACTTAATCAAATATTTTACTATCATCACACCATTTAATTAAATAATGGACATTTGTGAAAGCACAATTCTTTGGATGATAGATACACCGTTTAATATTACAGCCTTTATATATTTCATACAATTTTGAAAAGGAGGGACACCCAAAATCTTCTAAATTATAGGATCTGTTATTGATACCTCTGATACAGTAATCTTCGTTGTCATGCTTGTCTTCCAACATGTCTTTTAACCAAGTACATTTCTCAAGACCCTTTACATAAATTTTCTTATTTCTCAAAAATTCTACGCAATGTCTATAGTTTCGATAATGAACAAATCCTCCTTCCCAAAATATTTGCCTGTTCCTTTCTACCCAATCAACTGTATTTTTTTCTACTGTTGATAACTCGTGATAAGGGTACGGGGGTTTAATCAAAATGAGAAGAACTTCCTTTTTGCACTGTATTGCTATTTCTTTCGGTATGAAATCATTTGTATCTGAATGGAATCCTTGTATATCTACAATAGTAGTCATTGCGATGCTTTTAGGCTGATCGCAGAGTTTCTATTACTTGACAAAATCTGAAAGTAAACAAATAAGGTTAAGAATTAAAATAATAACATTGTTTTTTGCACTTTTCACACAGCAATTTTTTATAACGTCAACATGTTGACCGGCCAATATTCCCCTTTGACTATCTCTTCCACACACATTCGCTCTATCATTAATTCCATTTTAAGTGTCGAAAGTGACAATTCTCTACAAATTCTTTTAACTTGCAAGGCTTTCTAGGCACGCATACATTCCCGACTCTGTTCCCAACACATTAAATAAAAAAAAAACATTATTTACTGACTGAACTGATTTAAGTTTATGTGCACTTGGTTCTCCGGGTTCTAGTACACGAGACGGTGTGTGGTTTTAGTCGGTTCGAGTCCGACATAGCCACCAGTTGGTGGGATCCGAGGGGACTTGGCCACAAAAACAAGGTCTAGATATTATTAAACGTCTTATAAACAAACTTTAACTTAACTTAAAATCGCGTGTAATATAATCATCAGCACATCAGTAGTTTTGTGTTTTAACTAATAATCTGAGCAGGGTTGTCAACGCGTGGGTGATCATTTAAATTCTTTCAACCATTTTGTGAACACTCTATGTAAGCAACGAATTACAATGTCTGTGGTTTTAACCTTAACATAATTTTATACTCACTCTGTATATTAATCTCTTATGTTACTATCGACGTTTTGTGACGAGGTATTACAACGAGAACAATTTGGTGAAATAAGTTGCAAGTTGTCTGAAGAGCTTCTTCACTTTAGCAGTGGGTATAAAGTTTAACGAGTTACCAGTTCTGTTACATTCGCGTTATAAAGTGATAACAGAATGATAGTCTGGCATGAGTTCGTTTGGTGTCGTCGCTCGGCGCGAAGGACTACTGCGCAAATAGGCGGAGCGCCTGTATTGTGCTCCTTATACCATTGTGTTCGTTAAAAATTGAAAAATGTATTATAAATTCGAATAATGAGTAGGTGTGTAGTGACAAAAAAGCCAATTGATCTAGTGGTTACCGCCGCAATAATGACTGCAAGTCGGAGGCTATGTGTTCGATTCCAAACCAGCTTTCTCGTGAAAGAGTTATCACTCTATATCCTCACAAACCTTTGATTTTACAATATTAGTAGGATTAGAGTATGTAATATGATTGCAACTCACGAATTACATTTACTACTTATTACTATATCTATTACACGTAATGTTTAGTTAGTAGATTTAATTCTTGATGAACAAATATCACATAACGAATATTTTTAGGAACCATATTAATATTTTTCCCAATACAGTTGGTTAAATACATTTAAAGTTATCAGACAATAAAAATATTTCCAGTTAAATTACACAACGTCTAAAACCGAAATTCTTAAAGAGTTTTGAATTCATTGAACATTAGGTAGGAGGTATTATCCCCAATTCTTAACAAATTCAAAAGCATGACATACAGATTTGTATTCATGTGTTGGCAACAGGTTGGCGGCTAACCCCGTTGCCATGGTAACGCGCCCGTCTCATTTTTGTCATATAAAGAAAATTCTTTACCCGCATTGTACTCGCATTCGGTAAAACGCTATAAAAGACACGTGTAACTCTTTATTTAGTAGTAAAAAATCTGTTTATATTTAGAATAATATATTTGGCCCCATTTTGTGTAAAAATACTAAATACAAACAATAATATAAAATTATTATACCTTTTTGTAATTTTTAAGAAGATGGTTTAGATGAGTCTGACACTTTATGTTAAGCGTCAAAAAACCCTAGGTTAGATAATTCTAATTACTAAATTAATATTTAGGAAATCTTTAAATACAAGCGGATTACTTAGAAAAAACTAACTATTTAAAGGTATTATCGTTTGATAAGTACCTACATTGAGTTGAGATCAGATGTGAATACAGATAATGTAAATAAAAAGTAAGTTAGGTATGATTACTTAAGTGTGAAATATACAAATCTCTTTAAGTTTAATGAACGTTATTTACGTATATGAAAATATTTATTTTTGCTGCCATTCAAATTTGTAATTAAAATTGTAGTACTCATCAATGAGCTTATACTCGCCAGACTGCACAGAAGGATTTCTCCCGGGTGTGTGTGTGAGTGTGTTTTACAGAAGTCAGCAAATTAACATTTATTATGATTAAAATCAATATTATAAGGAGTGTCATTCAGGGTGGAAGACGCTGGTTGCTGTAACACAGTTAACACTAGTATAGCAGTCAACGTAAACCTCTTATTCCTTGTATTTTTTTTTGGTTGTATAAAATTATGTCTGTGATTAAGAGAATTTGTTAATCTTGAGTAGAAATAAAAAAATATTACTAATAATATTAGGGCACAGACAGGTACTAAAATATTCCTACAAAAAAACAACGGTAAACCTCCTAAATTTATCAATTTGTCGGTCTAGACTAGCAAAAATGTCAATCAGTCTTCATTAGCGAACGTCGCTAAACCTTTAATGCAATTTTGGGGACTGGCTATCCATTAGCTCCCCGCATCTATCAAAAGTACTCGTCCGAGTGGATTTAATTTTTTTTTTATGATTCAATCACGGAACCCTTTTTGGAGGGCCCTATGAAATTGTTACTATTCTATAGGGTTTAGTGTATAGTAACTGCAGCAGTATTGCTTTTTTAACCAATTTTAATTCCTTGACGTAATAATATGGTTTTCAGTGTGGTAACGGATCAAGAATTCGAATTTTCATCACCTCTATTCATCACGTGAATGTAATAAAAGATAACCAAGGAGCAAACTACGCAGGACAACATCACTACAAAGAGGAGGAAACCTGAAATAAACCCTATACCAATCCGTCTGGCCAGCGTCTGATATAGTAATCCAAAATCTCTTTGCTAAGAAGAAGCCCAGCCCAGCAGAGAACAGTTGAAAGCTGTCCATGACGATGATGATATATATTGGAGCATTTGCTGACCCACGCAACCTCGTCTGCGTATTGTCCGTGGTATGATATTTTAATAGCGTGAACAAATTGGCTTATCATAAAAAAAGTTGATTGTAAGCTAAGCTTGAAAGATAGACATATACTATCACATATTATTTTACCTTATTCACTCTGTTCATAAAATATAAAGACACTTAATCTGTTCAGCCATACTTAACTTATAAGCCTATTACGAGAGTACCTTTAACTTTTTTTCTTATTAGGTATGTTTAGAGACTTATTTGTATGTTGGGAAATTTGGAATACTTAAAGTAAATGTAAAGAAAAACTGTAAATAAATTTTGAATTAGATAAATTATGCTGAATTAAAGTGCATGCATTTTCTTATTTATCACTTATTTTTAGCAAAAACTAGTTTTACAAATTCAGACACATTTCGCTTGCAAGACACCGGCAGCCATAGAAATCATAGACTATGAA
Organism: Spilarctia lutea; assembly: GCA_916048165.1. Taxonomy (NCBI): domain Eukaryota; kingdom Metazoa; phylum Arthropoda; class Insecta; order Lepidoptera; family Erebidae; genus Spilarctia; species Spilarctia lutea. The sequence goes on from OU696480.1 coordinate 5,008,747, forward strand.
ATATACAAACCTGTGTTGCCAATATAAGTGTACATACCAACAGAATTAATGTGTTGTTCGTTGAATACCTTATTGTACACCGTTTCAGCTGTCTAGATCTGACATATAACGGAAAAAACGCTAACAGAAATTATTTAGTTGAATTAATTGTAACAATTAGATAAGTTAAAATATATTATTAACTTTCATATGTATATTAAATTATTCTAAAGTGATCTGATTTTGAAACAAAAGTCTTTATATAAAACAGACATAATTTGCATGCTTGCTATCAAACTGTGACACTTTTGTCTTGAGAAACATTAACAAACTGTTGTAGTAGTTCACTTATTCAGGTGTAATTTGAGTACCTTCATTATTATCAATTATCCTCCCTACATATTTAGCATGTCGCCATGTAATAGTGTATTGTACAAAAAACATATTTCCTCGTAATCAGTAAAGATAATATTCGAGCGATATTTCACAAAATAAGTACAAAAATACACATTGAAATAATATGATTAAAGCCCGAAAAACAATGCTTTGTCCGGACAAACAGATGTTTGTAAATACATATAATATATACTATATCTCTGTTCTCCAGTCTCGCAGGTGGTGTTGCAAAAGGGGGGAGATGGGTCGGCTTATTTGTTTCCGGGTGGCGTTTCCTCTCAATAGGGCTTTAACACAATGTACGTAGGTAGTGAATAGAGTTTGGACGTGGACCGATATTTTTGGGTAAAAGTTTATTGAAAGCATGAAAAGTTGAATAAAACGAATATTTCACACTGGAAGGCTAAATAAAGCACCATAAGGTTGGTTTAGTGTTTTTAAATTTTCATGGAGGTTATCTTATTTGTTAACCTTGATGTATACAATTCAGTTGTATTTAAAAAAGCAATTAAGAATTATAGAGAAGAAAATCAATCGTTGGCATAGCTTATACTTTCAATAAGATGAAGAAAGTACGTAAAAGAGGTTTTGAGTAGCGACTGCGAAATAGCATGCAATGCAATACTTTACTTTATGGAGGTTTTTTTGCAAAAGACCACTACCGCATGTCGCGTAGAACTTTATAACCCATAAAATCAATTTGTGTATTACACAAAGTGATTTTATGGGTCCATGTTGGGTTTGAACCCTCAACTCAACGGTGTATCGACTGCTTAAACCGCTACGCCATCCGTGCAGTTAATCAAGATCTTCTTAATTTTTTTACTCTTGAGTCGATGACAATCACAACAATAATGATTATTCAATTTTGAAATATAGCCTAAAAAAATCTTTGAGATATTGTCACCATCATCATTGTCAGCCAATCATTGTCCACTCCTGAAAATATGCCTTTCCATCTGCAGGCCACTTAAATCGATTTCTATCTTAGCAGATCCATGATAATAATGATTTTGTTGTACCTAAATTATTAAAATTCTGAGTTACTTTATTTCAATCGTTATATCTTTAATCACAATGGACAGATGTAGCTCTGATATTGATATTGTCGCTCTGTGTGGAGGAGGATTAAGAATGCAGAGTGACATTATCTCTCTCCCTCTATCGTAAAAGGCGACTAAAGGATCGAACTACGTAGTAAAATACTGAAAGGAGAAGGAAAACTTGAAATTAACTCTATACCAACCTGCCTAGCCAGCGTAGGCGTAGACTTCCTCATCACCTTTAATAATCACTTCTGGTCTTCTTCCTATTTGTTACTAAAACACAAACCGTATAATCTTTATGCTACTTATTTAATTATATATTTAATTCCAGAGATAATTATTATTAAGTCTTTATTGCTGCTTGCTTATTACGTAATCTAACATATAAACTAACACATCTGTTTCTTCGGTTCAGTGATCAGCGTGTCCTGTAACACATAGGCCTCTTCCACCTGTTTCCATTCTATTCTGTCTCTAGCTTTTCTTGACCAGGTAGCGACTCCAACTTTCCTTATGTCATCCATCCATCTTTTTGCCTGCCTGCCTCTTTTTCTTTTACCGTCGCGGGGCTGCCACTCCGTTATAATCTTTGTCCATTTGGCTCTGCTGTCTCTTGTCATATGTCCTGTCCATCTCCATTTCAACTGTCTCACTTTCTTTATTATATCTTCGACCTTGGTTATGGATCGTATTTCTTCTGATCTTATATGATCTTTTTTCGTAACACCTATCATGCTCCTTTCCATACTTCTCTGGCACGTTCTCAGTTTTTAAAGATGCTTTTGGTTAAGTGCCCAAGTATGGCATCCATATGTCAGGCATGGCAAGACTAACGAATTGAACACTTTTTTCTTTGCTACCATAGGAAACTGTCCGCTTTTAAATATCTCCTTAAGTAACCAATATTTATTCCATGCAATAGCTACTCTTCTCTCGATTTCTATGTTCGTTTGGTCTTTGAATGCAATTAGTTGTCCTAGATATGTATAGGTTCTCACATATTCGATATTTGCATTATCCAGTGTTATACCTATTTCTTCCCTGTTAGTCATTACCTTTGTTTTAGATTTATTCATAGTGAGACCTATTATTCTGCTTGCCTCTGCCAACTGTTTTAGCATATGTTGGAGTGTAATTGCGTTGTCTGCGATTAAGACTAGGTCATCCGCGAATCTCAAGTGGTTTAGTTTTTTGCCATCTATATTTATTCCAACTTTTTCCCACTCCACATCTCTGAATACGCTTTCCAAGATTGCAGAGAAAAGTTTTGGAGATAGCGGGTCTCCTTGTCTTACACCTTTGGCTATTGGGAATTCTTCACCCACTGTTTCTAATTTTATTTGTGCAGTACTTTTCTCATATATGTTTTTCATAATAAGGATGTATTTTTTAGGGGCTCCTTGTTCAAATAAAGCCTTCCAAAGCGAATCGTGATATATTGAGTCAAATGATTTTCTGTAATCCACAAATGCTATATATAACGCCTTACCATATTCTGTACATTTTTCTATCAACTGATTTAGGACGTGCATGTGATCGATAGTAGAAAATCCTGCTCTAAATCCTGCTTGTTCCATTGGTTGCTGCTGGTCTAATAACCCTGTGAGTCTCTTTAAAATCAATTTAGTAAATACTTTGTACATATTTGACATTAAACTTATTGGTCTATAGTTTTCAATGTTATCCCTTTCTCCTTTCTTGTGTATTAGTATTAGTATTATTGTACTCTTAATCCATTGCGAAGGTATAAACCCTGTTCTTAGGATGGTATTATACATGTCTGTGAGTTTCCTTAGATTTTTAGGTATTGTTACTGAAATTTTTAACATCTCATTTGTTATCATATCTGGGCCAGGTGCTTTATCATTTTTTTTGACTCTGTATCGCTTTTTCTATTTCGGATTGAAGGAAATCTGGTATATATTCGGTCTCGTCGTCTTCAAGTTTTATAGATGCCTTCTTGATATTGGGTTCTGCTGTATATAGTGTCCTGTAGAAATTAGTTGCTGTTTGAATTATGTTTCTTCTTTTTGTCTCCTGCTTTCCAATTTTATTTTTATTGTTTGGTATCAATTTTTTTGACTCTACAAGTTTTTTCAAGGCTTTTTTGACTACTCCCGTCTTTTTATGTGGTAGTTAATAATGTTCATTCTTCTTTTAGTTCTGTCTTTCTTAATACTGTTGCTTATTTTTTTACTTATTTCTGAGATGGCTTTTAGATTATGGTTGTCTTTTTTCATTTTTAAAAGTTGTTTCCTCTCTTGTATTAGAATTTTAGTTTAATTTTTCGCATAACTATAACTTTCTTAGGTTTCGTCAATCTATTGTGTGATAGTCCAAATATTTCATTTATTTCCTTATCATAATTTTCTATTATCTTGTTTTTTGTTTCTATTTGATATTTCATAATATTAGTTGTTGCGTTATATTTGTTTCTGCTTTTTTTTGGTTCCGTACTGTTTATTACTGCCTGACCATTCTATGGTTAGTGTTAAAATTCAATTGGCTAATGATGTTTACTTTCTGACAACATTTTTTGTTGTTAGTTGCTAAATAGACCCATCTGGAGATTGCCATGTCCATTTTTTCTTAGTATATTTGATCTATTTCTGTACAAGAGATAATTATTCACGATCAACTAAATATTATCTTGTCTTGTTTTATTTATTCTTCTGAACTCCACCCAATTATATTAGATCATATAGATAATAATATATTAGATATATTTGCCATTTCTCTACTAAGCAACCACCCACCAATTAGTGACAAATAACAAGTAATATGAGAAATTATGTATAAAAGATCACCCACGCAAAAAGCCAGACACCTGCCATCAATTACTATTTTATTTTGTCTCGCAATTTTAGACCCTAACACGTCTTAACTATGATACATTTTTATTTTTTCAAGTTACGAAATTGCTACTTATTACATTTCATAAATTATGGTGTTTTTGTAGGTATTATAATTGTACTAAGTAAGGTTTTCAGAAAGATCAATAAGTATAGCGAAGTTTTGAGAATGTTAGATTAACATATAAATTTATAGTTTTGCTAAAACTCTTATACCGCTAAAAGAGCGGAGGCTATTTTCTAAAGCTGTCAGCTTTGATATCATCAACACCTACATTTTGATTACTAAAAATGATAAATGAGTATTCATTGCAGGTTTAGCTATTAAAAATCAATTGATGGTATTTATGGCCTATATATAACAATATTTATACAACCTGTTTTTTTGTCATCGGTTCGTCCTTGTTCATACTCAATATGTCATGCAGATTATTCCTGGTAGATTACTCTGACGCTATTAACAGCGTTGAACAGTAATTTATGAAGGAGTCGCGCATAATTATGTTCAATGTCAGTACGGGGGTAAGTCGATTTCAACAATGCACGGATCACTTATATAAATAGCACAGCCGTTAGTCTATCATTTCTATTTCGACATTTACCAATATAATATGAACCAAATAGCGAAGTATAAACTTAACCAATACTAGTCTTAATACGTGATAAAATAATAAATAAGAAATAAAAGATTACAAGGTATGAGATGCCCTTACTGATACCTCAAATAACCAACCGGAAATCATTGCTAAATTCTCTCACTGAAACTTCCTGTCGCTGTCGCCCACGATCACACAAAGCCTCTAAGTAGGAAAATACCATCCACCCGCCCCCCTGTTCCACCTTTGCTTTTTGACAATTTCTTCTACTTGAACTATCCTCGTGAGGCGTACAACTTGTCTGGGAATTTTCATACATCACTGCGTTAGAAATTTTATAAGCAGATTTAACTTGACATGACGTTGGGTTTTCGATATTTGAGAATAAAAATGGTATTATCAAGACAATGCCAGTTTCTTATAAAATATACATGACCCTTATTAAGCAATGCTAATATTCAAAAAAATCAGAACATAAATATTACTGTTTGATTACGATGTTTTTTAAATTAGTATTTTAAATAGTAACATCTAACATTAATTGGACACAACGTTTTAATGGAACTAAAATATATTTTTAATCTCTATAATAACTTTAAATTATAAACGCATGAAAGACAATGTTTCTCAGTAAACTTAATTCATTTCAAGAATATTTTGAGTGTGGGATTTAGACACAAGTGGTACGAAAACAAAAGAATGTGAACAAATATTGTCCTATTTCCAAAACATTGTACGCACAAAGTAAATTTTTAAAATATGAATGCATTTAATAATATTTATTAACTTTGAAATACAAAGCTTTCTCATTGCTTTTGTAACAAAGAATATAAAATAGGTTTACATATTTGTGAGGCACGGTAATGACACTGAGAGAGATATCAAAGTGTTCTATTCTAGGAATAAGCTTAATACTATAGAGGATTTGCAATCCTTTGAGAGCTACTAAGAGCTTATGTCTAAAGGAATTATAGACCTTAAATGCGCTTACAAGGTTTATCTGAACTATTCAATGTTTTAAAAGATATTATAAGTGGTTTATGTTATGTTAAAAAGTGTAATAAACAGGCATAACTGCACGATTTTGGTCCAGTCTAGTAACCCCTTGAAAAACCACAGAGTCCGAAAATGTGTTTGTAAAAAGTAGCATTCCTGATTCTGAATTAATAAAATATTTAATTGTTTATAAGAAATAGCAATATTTTAAATTTGCCCACACACTACAAATGAAACAAATAAATAATCACAATATTTCGGTCATTTGACACAACGCTATCTAGTCCCAAACTAAGCTGAGCTTGTACTAGGTACTACACAATTGACAAAAATACATATTTACTTTTTTGTCATAAAAACATATATGTTATACATAGAAATCACCCAAACTCTAAAAAAATATTTGTATATCATACAAACATTTGGTCCCACCCGAAAATCGGACCCGAGACCTCAATCACCGCAGTCGCATACGCTACCACAGCGCTACCGAGGCAGTAATAGAAAAATAACAAGTATTATGTAATACTGAGTACACAATAATAAATATGCTTGTGTGTATATTTCTGTTATGTAATTTTTTTAACTCTATATCAAACATAGTTATGCGAATCGAATAAAAATTAAACGTGCTGCGCACTCTCGTAGCTTTCAACACGGGGTGGTTAACTCACTCCACTTGCGACCTTTAGGGGGGAACACAACAAACACTACGACACAGTATTACTGAGTTGCCTGTTGCGCTGACGGGATCTCTTTGTAAAGGTACTGGGCTCCATGTGTTTTGGTTATAACACTACAACTACATGGTATGACTAGTATATAAGGACTTACGAAACGTCGAATGATTTTAGGGTGGTTGTGTCGGCAGACTATTTATTGTATGTCTGTAGGTTCATGTACTTTCAACACTTGGATGAGATGACAAAGAGATGTTTTTGAAAATATAGACAGATGGATCGGTTTTTTCCTTTTATTGTTCATCTGTTATTTCACGTGAACTTTGTTAGAAACGAATCAAAATAGAACTGTGTTACGTGCTACGAGTATCTATCTATCTATAGATATCAAATTAGGTACATTTTATTGGAAATTTAATGGAGTAATATTATTAGTATTTGTTGATTATGACGAATAATCTGTACAACAAAATAAAGCGACAGGGCTTAAAGTAAATTCCTTTTGGGTTTTTGATTCCTTAAATGGGTCCGTTTTTGAAATGAGATCACATGGGTTTATTTCATTAATTTCAACATATATATATATACATACTAGCTGACCCGGCGAACTTCGTACCGCCTTAGCGTAAATTTGATGCACTACTTTATTTTGTATAGCTGACCTATCTTATGTATGCGTACCTATTGAATTTGAACTGGAATCGATTAGCGCGGTTATGTCTGTGGTGTCATAGATCACCACAGAGTTTTTTGTTTTAAATTGAATGACGTTGACATTCGTAACGCGCTTTTATTAAAATATGCAAAATTAAATGTATATTTTTCAATCTTTCTGAGAGATTTTCTTAATATTTTTTTCCGTAAGAACCTTGTACAGAGTATTAGAAAACTACTAAAAAAAACAGCCAAATCGGTCAAGCCGTTTTCATGCTATGTCGTGACAATGGAAAACGGGTTTAATTTTTATATATATAGATATTCACAGTTGTCTTCAGTGATAATGAGATTTGTGTTTTTGTTGAAAGATGTACACGACATAAACTGGGCAAGTAAATAGTAATAACTATTTTCTATTGTCTCGGCAGTTCTGTAAACACCGTTCGATGCCATAATATCGTTTTTTTATTATTTAAAATTGCTATAGAAGAGACAGAGGAGTAAAAAGTGAAGCCTAATAGAAAATCTTAGTGTGGAAGTCATTTACTACATCAAAATGAGTCGTTAGACGACAGAAAGGAGGAACTACTTACACGCTTTAGTGATCTGGAAATCTATCTTTATAAAAAATATTATTAAACTATTAATTTTACATATACTTAACAAATACTCTGAAAATAAAGACCACAGATTAGCTAATGATACTACTCAATAGTAAAAAAATTACGTGTTCCGAGTCATTGTCCGTAATATGCTTAGTAACTAATTAGTTATCGATATAATTCACAAAATGAAATGAATCTAATGTTACACCAATAATTCTGTCATAAAGAGTGTCATCCTCAATACTAACGGTGACTAAATAACAGAATGATCTGTCCCCTGTATTTTTTATTATATGTACTCCAAATGTATTTCACAGATTTTCTGTAATAGGAATGGTTGAAATCACGTTTAGCTAATCAATAGGAGTTGAGCATGATTAAAAATGGACACAGATGAATATGAATCAGTTAGTTTTTTTCTCAATGTGGAAATTACCTAATTAGTTTCAAATATGATGATTGGATTTGGTAATATAATTATTACAAAACTCAAATGTGAAAAATTAACTAATGAAGAATACAATATATTTCAACTTATACTGACGTTGGAAACGCTTTAAAATGGATGTATGTGTAACGCTGTAAATGTGATGTTCTATATTGGTAACAATGCCGCAGAGTCTGGACGGCAGCGGTATGAATATTTTAAGCGGTTACCTGTCAAAACTAAACTTTAAATAGATTTAAAACGATACGAGGTCGTCTTTATAACACCCCTCATATTTAAAGCTTACTTTTGGAAATACCTATATATAAATATGTAAAAAGTTTATTTCACTTCAGTAGCATATACAAAGACGTTTTAATATCATCTATTTTAGCAATATACTTATTGTTGCTTATTGTGTGCTAGGAAAATTAATGAATAAAACATATTTGAAAAAGTTTAAAAGCATATTTTCAAAAGTTCGATCAAACAGTCTAACAAGCTCCTGTTATTAAACACTGTGTGCGATAGTTGGAAAACAGGGAGCTCAAATAACGTTGCCCGGGTGAGATGCACCCAGCTCTGCTGTCTGTCACTATGGAAACGGCTGGGGACCAGCGCATCCTTTGTACTGAATGTACTCTTAATAAATTAAATCTAGCTACCTGCTCCGCCGGTCCACATCGATTTTTCGGAAAGTAAATTGTTGTTTTTTATTCATTTACTAGGAATTTGATATGGATGTTTTATTAAACTAGGGGTTGAATGCAATTTAGCTTCAAGTTTTATTCTCCCTAGACTATTATTTCTTTGTTTCCGCTTAATTTAAAATATTTGATCTACTTTGAATATGTATGTGCGTTATTAAAGATGGGATGGAAAGTTATTGAAAGTGTAAAAATTAGACTAAGGATTGATTAAAAGAATGTCTACTTTTACAGACAAGTGTTTCAAAATGCCTCGGTGGCTCAGTGGTACGCAGTGCTGTACGCGTTACGTACGCGACTCCTGTGCATTTGGGTTGGATTCCCGAGTGTTTTATATTTATACTATGTATGTATTTACAAAAAAGAGTATATATATATATTGTTACGAGCTGGGTATTAAATAAATTAAAGTAGTCGATTGATTACCAAAAATAACACAATATTTATTAATAACACTTTTTACAATAAGAAATCACTTAATCACTCGTTAGTCGCACTAGAAGATCTCTTCGATGTTTATCCGCTGTATCGTGAAACAATAGTGCCCCTACGGCCAACACGTTTCGCTTTTATATGGCCGTGGAAATTACTCGAAAGTACGAAAGTATTCGATCGATGTTTCTAGGCTAAATAGATTACTCTAGAGCTTCTTGTAGCGCCATCTAGCGTCGAGTAATCGTCATAATGCCCACAGTTGCGCGCTTTCCGACGCTAGATGGCGTTGTCCTCGATAGTTCTCGATCGTTCTCGTATAATTGAGTTCCATCTGGTTATGGCGCAACAATATTTATATCAGATAAGTAGTACCCATAATACTGGCTCTGTTTAGTTTGGGACTAGATAACGTTGTGTGTTAGATGTCCGAAATATTTAATGAAAATTTATGTTTCAACTTTAAGTTCATGTACTAAAATTAGTTTATATTTAAGATATTTTGTAGTAATTCTTATTTTATTCATGGTGAAACAGAAACAAAGATCACAAATACAAGACACAGACCAACAATTTGTGGATCACACAAAGGGCTGTTATATGTGGGGATTAAACACACGTCACTCATCGCGGCAATATGCGGCGAAGGAACGCTTAAATCACTAGAAAATTATTGTGGCCGTGAACTTGAATGTTGTGATTTTACAAAATCCTATACGTGGAAAATAGAGGTCATCAGTTTTTACATAAATTAGACTACTAAAATGACTGTACATTGCCTGATGGAAAGCAGGAGCAGAATCCAAGAGTAATGACCACCGCACTCACTGAGAATGCAGACAATACAGCATGGTAGTAGCATAGGAGGGGGGGTTTGAACCCGAATGACCCCCTTAGCTACACACCTCTCATTTTTGTCATAATAATATGACGATTAAAGGGACATAGTCCTTTTATTATCTTGAACCCCCTCGATACTAAAACCTGGTTACGACCGTGCAATACAACAATGATTAATACAGAAAGAAAGAATAAATATTATACAGAAGACACTTTTGCTAATTATTAGCAAAGTGAATGAAATAAACTTTATATAAACGTTTTTTTTTCATCTACTTTGCTAATGAATAAGGAAAATTTTATAAAGTAAAAACTTCTTAAAAAGTTTCAATTTACCTAGATCACGTAATACGAAAAGTAACACTGATTCATATTCGTACTAATTAAAGAGAAGTAAAGGTTTATTTATTTCACTGGCTGACCCACGTAACCTCGTCTGCGTTTTCTATTGTCCGTGGCATGGTGTTATAAAACGTGAACAAATTTGTTTTCCATAAAAAGGTTATAGTTCCCAACCTTAAAGGTATACATGTACTGTCCGAACTTTTTTCTTAACTTTTAAACATGAAAGATTCTTTCATACATCGTTTTTGTGAAACTTTAACCGTTTACGCTGCACGCGCAATGGAAGCACTCAAATTTTTTATTTTTCCCTGTTTTGTAACTTTTTTTATTGATATTCTGCTCCTTTCGGTCGTAGTGTGGTGACATATAGCCAAAAGCCTTTTTCAGTAACTGGGTTATCTAAATCAAATCTCACTAGTAATTTCTGAGATTAGCACGTTTAACCAAAAAATCTCTTTAACTTTAAAATGTTAGTGTAGATTATAAAAACCTAATTATTTTTATGATCAAAGAAGGAATTTGGTTAACTGATAGTAAAAGGCTACGACCCCTGTGAATACTTGCCAATTATGAGTCACAAGTGCATCTCCATCATTTGAGATGGGAAAATGACCATTTAATAAATATGAAAGCTTTTATCGATCCGTCAATACCACAGGCGACATTTGTAGCTCTCCCACACAGGCGCGTTATTTTCGGCCGAATACCGGATCCCTAATTGCGATACCTGTTTTAAATACGTCTATAAATTGACATATTGCTGCCATAATAACGACGCAATAGAATAATAATAAAAAAACGGTTTTTTGTTTTTTCGGAAGACCCGCATTTCATGTCATCCACATTTTATATATTTTTTATCATTAATTTCATCACGACGGCGACGACGACTTGAAGACTTGAAGACTTGATAATTGAAGACGATAAATACTTGACATTGGCAGAAATAGCTGATCCTAGTGATCCGGCTGGTTGCCATTCATCAAAAAAAAAAGAAAGAAAAATAATAAAAAATCGTTTAATATCTCTCCCTCACACTAAATTGTCACAAAATCAGTTCATAATTTAGTGTTACATAATGGAGTGGGTGAATCTGAGTGGGAGACTGGTATCTACACTAAGAGAACCTGTATGACAGATATAAGCTAGAGTTTGATTAATATTGAGAAGTGAAAGATTTGAATGAAAGACTTATCAATAATAAGTTTAACGATGTCATAATGTGTCGAGTATAAATTATTTGTGTGAGCGTACTTAATGTGAGTTTGGCTGGTCAGGTTGATATAGTAGGGGTTGCTTTACTGTTTCAAGTTATTCTTCTGTTTGAAGTGGTTGTTGTTTTTCAGAGTTTCCTCCCTTAGTCGTCTCTCAAGACACCCACGGGAAGGACAGCGGTGGTTTCATTCTGTATGGTTAATCTGCCATCACACAAATAGTAATACTTCACTACGAGAATATCTTTCATGACAGTTGAGTGATCGAGTGCAAAAAATTCGTTTGAAAAATAAAACGAATTTTTATTTCAAAAATTATTTTATTTAAATGGCTGATAGGGTACTGATTTCTTTACTAGTACGGTACGTTAAGTTGAACTACTTAGTATTGATGGTTCCATCATCATCACTGTTTATTAATTAACTCCTGGACTTCTGGGCCTCTCCTGACTAAGAAGGTTATGAGAAGGTTGGAATAGGATTCTGCTCAAGTTTTTCTTCGTTTTGCAGTGCTATTGCCCAGCGTAAATTGTCCCCTTTAAGCGGCTCTTACGACACATATAAGACGATGAGCCTTCGTATTCTTAATCAATTACAAGGTGGTTTGATAGTTTTATAGTTTATGGAAGTTTCTCATAATTAAGGAATCTCATCTCATCAACATCATTAGCTGTCGAAACTCATGTCATCAGTTAGAATGAGATACTATTAAGTTATTAGTCTCCCACAATAACAACACTTAGCTTAATTTATATGCTTAATAACCACCTACACATGTCACACAGGGTCGTCAAATCCTAAACTAGATAGTCCTTGAGTCCATTCTGAGACGTATACCACACACATTATAAGAAAAATATTCGGGGCAATCTTTGGAGACTACCGATAAAAGTGAAAACTATATATGTACAACCCGTCGGAAATATCTGCGAACCGGGCTTAGTGATGTCCAGCCGGGTGCGCGATATTTCCGACGGGTAATAGAGATATATACTGTTTGTAAATACTATATCTATATATTTCTATGTACATATATACACATTATACATAATGGTCATAGGTAGCGTGCGGTGACGATGACGCGAATTTTACGCTTTTTGTTCATCCAAATAGTGCTCAAAGCGCCTAATGAAGTTTTCATTTCAAGAATTACACTGAGACACAGAACTAATGACCATGCTCATTATAAAGTTATTTGTTCTTGGTTAGAATTGAAACCACGACCTCAAACTACACTAACCGTCAGATCAACAGGTCCATTTGTTTTACTATTTTATAATTGTTTTTAAGTTAAATTAAGATGACTTACTCATAATACACTTCATAACAGAACTTTTAAGAGAAGCTAGCTTTAACATGTCTCATCCATTATGTTAAGAAGATTTAACATAACATGTTTATCCATGTAAAAGTCAGTTCAGGAGTCAGATATCATTATAAGTGATTCCCCAAGTTCGCCCACCCCCTGACGCCGGGTCGCCGTCTCGTCGCTTCCACCCGCTGTCTTGCACCCCCGCTGTCAGGTGTCAAGGTCACTGTTTCCGACCTGGCTCAATTATATTGATTTGAATATTCTTATATTAATTTTATGAGCCTCCTTTTCATTGGAAAGAAGTAATATTATTAACGATTCATTTTGCTCAATCGGCTCAATAATGATACAAAATCAGTTCGATCGCTTTTAAAGTAGCAAGCTTTATTAAAGGATAATATATATAACACAAATTAGTTGGATTTTAGGTAAAAAAAAGCTTCTGTATTTTTCTATTATACTTTATTTTGGTAGAAGAGCATGTAGCTAAGTGGCAGCCAAGTAGATCAATACGAGTACATAGCAACGTTAAACAATCCTAGTCAGTTTAAGGATTGGTGACAATTCTTAACATAGGAGTATTTAGATCCATACATGCCACGGAGAGCATATTAAGACGTCGATTCCCGTTGCCATATGCCATACGTTGGCAATCGTTACGGGAAATCGCAGCCCCAAAAGTCCAAAAACAGTTTTTCTACAGACTTCGATATCGTTTAGTACCCTTGTTATATGGATGGCAGTCGCTTCGTCTAAAATTCAGTGGACTTACCAGCTAACCCCAACCTAGTTATAGAAAAAGGCTCGGGTGAAGAGGAAGGTATTGAATGTTGGGTATAAATAATAGTATTTGTTCTTCTGATAACACGTTGTTGTCACTAGACAAAAAATATTTTGCAAAACAGCTCTTGATTTTTCTGGAAATATTTACTACACTATGTACCAGTTTGCCAGTACATATTCAGTTTCTGGTGATTTCAGTCTCTAGTTAAAACTGAAAATCGACTTTATATTTTCAATGTAATTGGTAGAATACTTTCATCGATATGCAGGTTCTTTTTCAAAAAAAAACAAATGCTCTTCTTTAATTTCCTATCTCTAGCTAAACGTGAAAACATGTTATTAAAAACGTCTATAATGGTATAACAGTTTTAGTATTGGAGCCAACTCAGATCAAGTTATAATTCGAGAACACTTTTAAAATATGAATAAATTATAACTACGTCTGTAAGTTTATATTTTATTAGCTGACCCTCGCAACCTCGTTTACGTATACTCTTGCCTGTAGCGTAATAAATTTCCCCCGTTTTTTAAACATTCTTCATTGGGGCTCCGCTCCTATTGATCTTAGCGTGATGATATATAGCCTAAAGCCTTTCTCGATAAATGGACTATCCAACACTTAAATATTTTTTTTCTTTTTTTACAAAAAAATTTACAAAAAATTTTCAAGATTTGCGCGTTCAAACAAACAAACTCTTCAGATTTATGATATATATAGTTAGATTCACAATTAAAAACTGCTGAGGGGCTGAGGTGACCAACCCTATTTAATTAGTCACTAGCTATTGCGTGCAGCTACGCGCGCGTGGTTATTGTTTATTTAGTACTAGCTGAACCCCGCCGTGCTGCTACCCACTGTACGACAATAACCGCAGGCAAGGCGAAGCTAGTGTCTATATAAATTGTAGCCTATGTGTTATTCTGATGTATAAACTATATTATTGTAAAGTTTCATATAAATCCATTCACTAGTTTTTGCGTGAAAGAGGAACAAACATACTCACTTACATACTCACAAACTTTCGCGTTTAAAATATTAGTAGGATTACTAGGTTTAAAGATGATGAATTTCCTAAATATTTTCTAAAATACTTTCTTACATCATAAAAATCACCAGCTAATTGATCCTGAATTTTGTAGTCATAGCTGCTTAGATTAGATTCTGCGTCTGACTAATTTATTAATTAGTCAGTCCGTCGGTACAAGTAAGTTGATTTGTGTCGAATAAAAAGTGCTCATACATTGCCCATCGAGTCTGAGTTATCATATAAAATTCTATCTAGTCTATCATAGTAAAAGTGGAATGCCTGGACATAACTATTTTCTTTAAAAATTCTGAAATTCTTATTTTAAAAAGGAAATTACTGCATTAAGAGTAGAAAACACACATAGAACAAAAAAATATGACATAAACCCATAAATTAAAGTTTTTTTCCCTTGTCTTTTTCCTATCATACATACCTGGTTTGTCCCTTTCAACACAAGGTTGCCTGATAGATAATGCCATGTGGCATTAAGTTCGCCTCGTGCAGTCGGGTAGATGACTGATGATGATGAATGATATCGTAGATAAATACTGATGTCCCTTTCAATAAAACGAATATTACACAACTTTTCCAAAAATATAACTATTACAAGTTTTAATTTCTTATACAAATTTTAATCAAATCATCATCATCTCCCTAGCCTTTATTATTCCCAACATTAATGGGGTCGGCTACTAGTTCAACCGGTTTTACCTGAATATCAGTTTCTCCACGGAGCGGCTGGCACCGGATCTCCGCAACCCCGAGGGTAAATTGAATTCGAAAGTTAAACTAGTTGTCAGTATTAAGAATTTCTTGTAAGAAAACTCCAACAGCAATCCGACTCGGGAATCGAGATCTCTTGATCGGCAGTCGCTCACACCGTTACACCAACGAGCCAGAAAAACATTGAAATAATTGCTTAATTGAGTACTTCAAAATAGTGACGTCACAAGTTTGTATTTAGTACATTTTTCATACAAAGTTATCGTTTTGACAAATGATGAAAAGTGACTAATTTGACTTATGTATCATGTACCCTATTGTAATGCTGGAAGTACAAATAAAGTGTTGTTTCAGGTGGGGATCGAACCCTCTACACTTCGCCATACGTGTACCGGGTTTTCTGAATTTATAAACTTTCTCCTTAGTTTTAGTTAGTACTATTTTGGAGGTATGGATTCTAAGTAACGCACAGCACTAGTGGGCTTTTCTTTCTTTAGCATATTTGTCATTTGTAGTAAAATTGTAAGTAAACACTTCGCCTACATGGGTTTTAAAACTCCACATGTTTTGCTTTTGCTAAGTATACTAAACTAATTTTGTTTATTTAAAAAGTCATTCATTTTGTTTCCTTTATCCGTAGAGTACTTCAAGGGATAGTGTCAGTTTATTGAACACCAACTAGGTCGTCATGATGATCGTATTCGGCGTTGCGATTACAACTTTCAGAAGACCCTCAGAGGATAAAATGAACGACTTAATAAACGATCGCAGCCCAGCTCGCCTTTGAACTCGCGATAGCGATTTAACATTTAATTAATCAATACCTCAAAGTAAAAATCAGTCAGGATGATGCAAAGAAAACCACATCTAATCTAACTTATTTATTTACACTAGATGTTTTTTTTTAATAGACATTATAAGTTATTTACTGTTATTTACCAAAATAGATTAAATACCACAAATTACACTTTTTTTTTATTTAAATTTATACATGTATAATTGTAAGACTATAATCGAAAGATAAGAATGTTAACAGTAATCTTAATCTAATCTTATGTCAAATATGTATTCACATTTTTTGCAGTTGCTAATAAACTCAAGTTTTATTTAGGTTTCTTCACTGACAATTTATGAAAATATGATGGTACAACCCGTCGGCAATTTCTGAGAACCTGGCTTAATGATATTAAACAAACTAGAGAGTTAATATTTCACTGAACAGAGACACAATAAACAAGTACGAGATTTCGAAAGCTAGAATAATACACGTGGTACAACGGTACAAGTTTAGCGAAGTGGTGAAGCGTGGGGAAGCGAGAGGTGAAGCGCATACCAGCCGGGTGCCCAGATATTTGCGACGGGTAATAAACGATTCACCAGGGGCTGCTAGCACGCTCTTGAAGTTTTATCGACATAAATCACACCACCCTGCTACTACGCCGTAGCGGAATTACCCGCCGCGCCGTAGCTAACCATCCACTACGTCGTAGCAAAATTGCAGTACCAGTGTTCTTTCTTCAATGATGAATCCAGTCTAAGACCTCAGTCAGAACATGAAGTT
The DNA here is from genome assembly GCA_916048165.1 of Spilarctia lutea. NCBI lineage: Eukaryota > Metazoa > Arthropoda > Insecta > Lepidoptera > Erebidae > Spilarctia > Spilarctia lutea. The sequence continues at coordinate 5,025,926 of OU696480.1, forward strand.
TGTACTACATTTCAAAAAATCTAAATCAAATAGCTTTGACATAGAGGCTATGGGGGAGCTAATATTAGTAACAAGCAAAACCAAACTGATCTAGCAGACCGACAGAGGCCCATATGTGGAGAAGATACTAAGTTCTCACGAGCTTATCCTCTACTCTACGTAATCACTAATTTTCTAGTAAGCTATATATATCAGCACAGATTTCAAGGTCTACCTTAAATTCTTAAAAGGTATACAAGTAATACTATGTGCTAGTTTATTATAAAAATCCCTATAAAAAATTATTGTTTTAATTAATATAAAATTTAGTACTGCAAGTTTATTTTCCCAATATTTTAGTAAATTTAACTTTCTAATGATGTCTACTAAGAGTACTATATTTTTGTACAAATGTACCTTTTAAATATTAAACTTCTTTTATACTCAATTTATCATTAAACAGCACTTGATGAACTTATTTTATTAAATAAGATATCTGTATCTTAAAGATGTTTCTAATTATAGAACAGAGTTTTCGCTATATATTTTAAGATGTATTTTTGTTAAATATAAACGATTCGCAACTTTTGAAGGAAAGGAGTAGATTTTAATAATTTTAAAAGTTTCTGTTGCATTGGTGTTTTCATGTAAAAAATGTTTTATACAATTCTAAAGATCTGTTATTATATATCTATATGATTATGGAAATATTTAGTTTTAAAACTCAATTAATTTTACGTAATTTGACAAAAAGCAATGTGTTATAAAAAATAAGTAAATTTAATAATAATGTTATAAATGTGTTACACAATAAAACAATATGATTGTTTATCGACGACGATTAAAAAATAACAATGAAATCTGTTACTTTTACAGTGAATCAATATTCACTCTTCACAATTTTACGTTTGGTGCATAATAGTGTGTTATATGTATTTCTACTTGACTACGGCAAAGCCAAAGAAGGTTATGATTTTGACAAGCTATATATATGTTTTTAATGATCGAACCATATTAGCGTTATTTTTTTATTGGGAAAAGAGTTGCGCAAACCAAACAACAAAAGCTAGCAGAACATACATCTCACAAGGCCCTGGTAGCATAACATAACAGTGTTTAGTTCTAGCATTTGAATCCGTTTACACTACTTTATTATGCCTTACACTACTTTATTACAACATATCTACTGATGCCTGAAATTACAGCCTTCTTCAAAATGTTTTGCGAATTCTTTTAATAGTTCGGTCGGAGATAAAACATCAAGCGGCTTATTCGTAAGTCAGACCGTTAACTCTCAGATAAAGAGTCACATTCAAGTGTACAAGATAGTCAGAATTTTAAACTTTCCAAGTTAGTTACGTCATCCGAGGAAATATATTTTACTAGTAATACGTCGTGTGGCTTAGTCGATTTGACTCCGATATAGCATCATGCTGCTATCAATGATGTTACTGAAAGCGTGACTAATTATTAAAAAAGTTTTTTTTTAAGTACTTAAATTTTCATTAAAAATTTAAACTCGAGTTCTTGCATTATTTAACTTATATATGTTATGCAAAGAAGTTTTATAATGTTAATCAATTTAACTTATTAATAAACTTATTTGTAGCAATTATTATTTATAATGTCCCCATTCCCAACCACAAAGAGATTATTAATAAGAAGTGAGTAAGTGACGATATTAAAACGACTAGAAAGACTACCCTTTTTTTTTTTTTTTTCCCGTGCGGAAATCCCCTCGGATACCACCTACTGGTGGCATGTCGGACTCGAACCGACTAAAACCGCACGCCGTCTTGTTGGGGTACTAGGAGCCGGGGAACCAGGTACACCCTAGTAAGGAAAACCCTGGAACCCCGACGTACCTCGGCCCACCTACCAGTTTGCAGGTGGCCCCCGACTGTGTGGGAACCCCGATGATCCCTTTACTGTCCCCTAGGACACGCACGACCCGCAGCGTCCGCGCCGTCACATGGCCCTGCTAGGGTATTAGGGTGACAGATGGCCACATCTGTCACCCCCAGGCTTGCGCTTATGGAGGACGGAGATCATTTTGCGACCTCCGGCGCCTGAGTCGCCTGAGGTACCTGGCCCGTTCTCGGGCCCGGCGGTCCGGGAGAGTTCTAAATCTCTCCCGGTCCCGCTCCGCCGTCTCTTTGGCAATAGAAAGACTACCCTAATTATTATAAATGTGAATTTAAATTTGATTGTTACGCTTTCATGCGAAAATTATCATTATCATTATGAATCTTTGTACTAACATAATCCAAAGTTATTTACAGCCGTGTAAAGTTATTTTAAGTGGCAAAATAATTATATTATATATATTTTAGATAGCAACCGAAGCAAAAATTATTTTGTACGTTAGAAAAGACTACTATATATTTTAATATAGAATAACTAACTGTTGCCCGCGTTTTTTCGTGTTTTTCGGTGTGTGTGTACTGTGTGTGTGTGACTGATGCAAAAATTAGATAAAAACAATCCTTGATGCGGATTATATATTATTCTAAAATTTCAGCCCGATCGGTGCAGAACTTTTTGAGTTTTTGAAGCGTACACAAACCAACATAACATTTTTATATATGTAGATATACTTGAATAATTTTATTAAACAAGACAACAGAGGAAACAGATAGGATATGTTTTGTATTCAATTCCCATCTCATGGGAGACCACAAAATATTATGTTTAGATACATTCATTAAGTAAATATTAACTTAAACCTTTGTACATAACCTTATAAATATTGTTACACTTAGTTCATTTGAAATAATTATATAACAAAGTTAATAAGAACACTTAAATTAAAGATTATACATTCTATTTCTCACTCACAACAACTGTATGGTTTATGCAATGTCAATATTTATGATATTGGCCTTAGGGGCGGTAATTAATTGCGGAATACGACTGGGATCTGCTAGACATTTTTTTAAGTAGTAGATTTCTCTTTCCTATCCTATTTCTAATTTACTTACAATACCGCCTTTTTTTGTATTTTTTTTTTGTTTTTTTTAACTTATGCTATTTATTTAAAACTAAATTTCATACAAACGTTTTAATAACTATTTTTTTTGTAGTTTTTAATTTAATGTCATGTTCCTAAATTAGGAGGCTTAAATAAACTATAATTTCAAAAAAAAAAAATCTTCTACACAAGATTTTCTTATTCTGCTCCTCCCCATTGTGCCAACATTCGTATACTAGCTATGGAAAAGTTAAAGAGTTTTACTTGATCATGCAGTACTAGATATGTTTAATTCGCTCTCAGCACAAATTCTTCTCACATTGCAGCTAGTCAGTTTTCCGTGCACAGCATTTCTTTATTTTAACAAAGTTATCTTAGATTTGTTTTGTTTTATCTAGATGTGGAACTAAAAACTATCAATATGTTTAAAATAACAATATACTTACCAATATATCTGGGAGTTACTCGGTGTGAGAACCAAACGGACGAATTCTATTACTGATACTCGTACTCCTGTAAACTTCTGATTGAAGCAGTCGGTAACGGTTAATGTAAGTTGTGGGAGTAATGGAAAGGAGCATATAGCCAGCAGACATAGTAAGAAGAATAGGAAGCAGATTGCATGTTGTATTACATTAGTGGGTTCGGCGTTTATATTTTTATGTGTGCAAACAAAACCTTACTCTTATTTTCTTGTTTTATTGCAAATCAGTTATCAATATGGTCTAATGGTTTACTTCCCTTTTATAGATAGCTCTAATTTCTTAACTACAATTGATTTTGCAATTTGACTGATTTTTATTATACGGGAATGTACAAAAAGCTTTAATGTAAAGTAACATGATATTCTAATACCTACTTATTATTCTTATATGAACAATTACTAACTCGATTATTTTCTAAAAGAAGCGTACACTTCAAAGTATAAGGAAAGGAACTAAAATCGCGTCGTAAGTGAAAAAAGAACTTAAAGTGAATGCAGAATTAAAATTATTTTATTCTTTAACGTATTTAAAATTGTTTTAAGTTGGCTTTGGCCACCATGTATTTGGAAATGAGGGACGGTTTTGCAAATACTCTGGTATTTCGTACTGATTCGAGTTAAGACTGTAAGGCGCAGCGATTGGCATTAGGTGTGGTGCAAAATTTTGAACTTGGAGAGGGGATGCTGAGGGTCTGTTTCTTCCGTTGACTTGATGAAAATTGACTAACGTCGAGATAGGGTAATTTTCGTTACGAAATGCATCAGGAACCTGCAATCATTGTTAATCAATTAGTGATGCAAATGTTAAAGAAATATTATATTTATGCAAATGACAGTATTCTCTGAAGTAAAGTTTCAAGTAATCTTAATATAAATTATTACATTACATATTATACATATTACTCCTGATAATTCGTAAAAAGATGATTTCTACTGCAAATGGTTTTAATTTTTTATTGAATCCACATATTTTTAATATAAATTATGAAACTTTAAGCACGTAATCCTAATATACCTACAGCTTTTCTTAAAAAATGTGAATAAAGCCTTTCCACACTAGAATTGACTATTTAATTACCAATTTTAAGTAGTAAGGCAATTAATAATAAGTAAGATGATATTTGAGGATGCAATCATACAAAGATGAAATTGCGTTCTAAAACCTACATCGTTTTTGGACTACATTACGCCTTGCCTTTTTATCTATTATAATATACTTATCTATTATGGCACATATATAGCTACGAGCGAATTAGAACTTTATAATCTAGTTAAAAGGTTACTATTTTTTTACTGAAAACGAATCAATTTTAAAGTCATTTTTGGTGAAAATGATAGTTACACCGTATGACATTCAAATATTAACATGCTATATATAAAAAATAAATTGTGAAATATGTACCTGTTGTTGGTTCGGTGTCCGAGAATTGAAAATTTCGATATCAGGACTCATGTTCTCCTGACGCGTTCTTGGAGAGTACTGCGGTAGTGATCGAAGGGCTGCCATTTGGTTCGATATGATCGGATTCTTTATCGCTTCGGTTTGTTGTTCTGCTATATTAGGCGTTTGTGATTGTTCTAACATATTAGTTTGCTTAAGATAGTTGATAAACATCGATCTATTTTTATTACTGTATTCTAAAATCAAATTACAAATTTCTGTTTTCATCAACTTGTCTGTTTTCGTTTTATCTTCCGATACTTTTTTACTCCGATCAATTTCTGCCAATATGATTCTTAATTGCGATAGTTCTGTAATTCCCTTGGATCGGAGTAATTTTATCATTTCCATTTCAATATCAGTCACAGTTAAATTGGCTTGTGTCTTTTTTACTTGTTTCGGTAGCGCATATTCAACAGGTGCCGTGACCTGTTGCGCATACTGGCTTTGTAGTGAAACTGGTGGTTTTTGTACATTATAGTAGGTACTTTGTTTACTATATGTAATAGTCGGCTCCGTAGATTGTCTAAAAAGCCCAAAATATTTAAATTAATTTCAGTGACTGTGTATTAACTGATATAATTATTTTCGATATACTTACTTGCTTGTAGACATTAAACGTGGGTTCGAGTATGTATATAAAATTTGACTTCTGTTTCTATCCCTGCAACAAAAGGTATTTATTCAAAGTTATTGAACTTTTCATTAGATAAATAGATTAATAAGCTACTAAAACTCACTGTGTCATCGAATAGTGATTTGCAAAAGAATCGTTATTTTGTTGGTGGGTCAGTGCTGCACCTGAAGCTCGTGTTTGCACCCTTTCATTTCTTGTACTAAAAACATCGAGATATTAATATATTACAAAACATGCAAAGTGAAAATTTTATTAAAATAAGTCAACTTACTTTGTAATTGGTTCGGCACGTGGCTTTCGACCTCTTCTAGCCTTCGTGATGGCAGCCCCGGTTTGCATATCGCCGTATTGCTGATGCATTTTGTTCTTTATTACCGTTGCTTTTTTCGCATTACTATTACAAGTTAATAATAAAAAAATTAAGGTGCAAAAGAAACAAAGTACAAATGGTTTTTTAAAATACAACAAGCATAATCTTGTCTAAGCAAATATTATGAAGAATATTTATTTTAATTCTTTATAATTTATTTGAAATTATATTATGAAACTTTAAAAATATATTTATGGTTTAACTATTTTCAGTTTAGCCAAAACTAATTGGTAACGCGCACTTTGACCATTGAATCGTGTACCTACAGACAGCAATTTAACGTGTTGTCTATGGATCGGTGCTTGTAGGCGTCTCCTCAGAGCCACAGTTCGACGTAAACTGACACATAGCAGGGCTCACAGGGATGACGTGGAGCCGAGGTGCGAGGGGCCTAGAGGAATATGGCCCAGCCCCTAACTAGCCACGTCCAATGAGAGGCCGATGCGCACGCAACAGCTTGTACTTTGTCTAGTTAAATTTTATCGCTTCTGTGAAATTATGTAATCCTTATTATGTACATAATAAAGAGTTTAAAAATGTTCCAATATTCCATAAGATTAATAATAATAATTCTTAATTACCAAAAATTACATTTTATACAGTTTTCTTATACACTTTTCGATGGACCATATTGGATCGAAATAAGCTCTATTCCTAATGCTTATACGCTTAGAGGAAGAACATTTACTCCAAATTTAAAGGGTTTAGTTTTTAGTAAGTATACAGTACCTACTTCTTACAAATAAAATATTTTTGACATTGATGTTTTTTTTACAAAAAATCAATTCCTGAACGTTCAGGAGTTGATTATTGATACATGAATCAGACACAAAGAACGCCTAGACTAACTATGAATAGCCGATGCACAGCCGACGGCAACAGAATCCTTGTTTTAAACAATCATTTGCTCTTCAAAAATAGCATAATCGTAAAGCTTAAATGCAATCTAAAGGAGTGGTGATACTCTGTAGCCGACGGCGCGTGTATCTTGACCTTGTACGTCTGAATAGCTGCAAAATTTCTTTAAAAGGTAACTACCCGACCTTTAACGATGCCGACAACAAGGCGCCGCGCACTATCAAAGTGCTGATGATTAAAACTAGGGAAGAACTCTTTTTTCTTTTAATAGATATTTTTTTTCGCTATGTGTGTTTATGTTATTGTTCGTAATGCGTATAAATCTAATTTTCCAAAAAAAAATGTATTTATATTTTGCGTCTTATAGAGGACTCAAAGAGTATACCCCGAACTCCTATACTCGCTGAAACAGCACTCAGTCCTAACTGCAAGACAGAATGGTCGCGCAAGCTTAGTCTTGTTTTTGCTCAAGTCTTGCACAGTCAGTCTTGGTCTTGCTAAAATTAGACCGTCTTGGTCTTGTAAAAATGCAAGAACAAGACCAAGACTGCAAGACTAAGATCGATTTTGGGCAACACTAAATTGGATAAAAATACTTTTCAGTATCTCGTTGTTCGTATAGGTCACTAGTCAACCTATTTTCATACCCTTTCGTAGGAGATACAAAAATCCCTGCCAAGAATTTAATAATAAAGGAAGCATCTACCTATCATCATCATTTCTACTAAAAGACGTCCGCTGATGTATGTAGGCCTCCCCCAAGGTTCTCCACAGCAACCGCTCCTGTGCTGCTTGCATCCTAAGGCATGCCACGACCTTTAAAAAAAAATTCAACACATAGACTTTTGTTTTGTGAAAGTAGATACTTTAGTTTAAACCCTAAACATCACGTGCGTTGATCCCCTTAAATCAGGACTGTATGATAACTATACTTATATTTCAGAAGTATGTAATAACTTAAAAAAAACAATTATAAAAGTTATTAAACTATATAATAAAAAAAACAGTTTTTTACTTTACTTCAAATAATAGCGTCGGCACTCGGCACTGATGTAGGCCAACATCTTCAATAAACTTAGGTACTTACGAGCAGATATTTTTTTCAATATGTATAGATAGTACTTTCTTTACCATGTGATAATTTATTACTTCAATTGTTCTGGGACAACTTGGACAACAAATTTACAGACATTTAACAATTTTGTAGATACTATTAAAATTAAACAATTTTATTTCTCATTATTTCAGTCTCATTAAAATTAAATAATTACAAGTCTCTGCATAAAAATATTCTAAAGAAAACTGATGACTTAAATTGAATAGATTAAATACAAATAGGTTTTATACAACCGATTTGCATGTAATAAAGTAGTTAAAAAATACAAAGCAGTCATGAGGACTGCATATTGAAGTAAAAACTTAGAATTACAAACAAACAGTTGTTATTTTCGAATATTCTAATTAATTGCTCGATCTTGAATTCAAATTTGCAAATTACAAGTGTATAAATTAATCTGGTTTTAATTTCAGTACTCGGAACAACTATTATAACACATCACGTTACGACATCTATCGGCACTTTATATAACGAATATTTGGCACGTCACGTGACCATGTTGATGGCAACTGAGACTTCATGAACTTACTCCACTTCTAAACGTGCCCAATGATAAATGAACTCATTATTACTATTACTTATTATAGTTAGTTATATGTGATATTATATTATTATAAATAGCTACTCAACTTGTAAATGATGCTTAGCACCTATTAATCTAAGCGTGAAAATCGTAATAATACCACGTGACCTAAAAGTTAAATTAATTAGAAACGTAGTTTAAATTAAAGATAATAGCTATTCGTAGACAATATAACATGTAAGTAGGTATTTAATATTAGAATAGTCCAATAATGAGTAAGTTTTTGCTCGTTTAACATATGCTGTTTATTTTCAATTTTATTCATTTCTTTTTCCCGTGACAATATCTTACAATTCCAACACCTTTCATTATAGTTATTTTTTTCTTACACGATTAGGTATAATAGTTGTGACTCAAATTATATAATGTTTGCATTTTAAGAAGATTGAATGGACTTTGAAAGAGACGATAATTCCTGATTTTGTTTTGTCCTTCCTTCTCAGAACTAGGCCAGATAGAAAAGGCCGTTTGCTCAAAAAAGTTCCTGTAACTTAATTGTAAATAAATATTTTATTTCAATTTTAAACTACCTATTGTGAACTAGCCTTGTCAGTTATTGTGGTAATAGGTAAGTCTATGTCCTTTCTCAAAAATCAAAGAATCTCTATGCCAAATATAATCGAAAATAAGTCAGTTCGTTTCTTGGACATTTCTAATATATTACACCCTTAAGAAATTATTATGCGCAAATAAAGACTATTCTATATCCTTCCTCACAACTGGAACTATCTCCGTACAAAATTCAATTTAAATCGGTCTAAAGCAGCATGATTGCTAATATTCATAAATAATTTGTCTCACACCACAGCAAATGCATTTATGTTTTTACACCTATTAAAAAATCAACATAGTTATTATAAAACCTCAAAGAAGTGTTTAGCGTTCGACGCATCATGAGACCTGTTTACCATTTCAACACAAAGTTGTAAAGGAAAATTGCTCTGCTCTCATGTCTCATTGAAAAATTAACAGTTTCTGAATTTGGAATTAGAGGGCGCTGTTTCTAAACATGAATTTTGTATCTGTAAGGTGCAGTTACCAGTAAATAACAACTGTTTTAAATTTAAAAGAACATTAATATAAGATATTTCAATGTTTTCTGAATTTAATACTATTGTGTCAATGCGATTGACAGGATTGATGTATAAGTTTTGAATGAAAATGAACGTGGTCACGAATTTCAATCATGTTATGTCAGTCAGTAAATTGTCAATGTCAAATTGTATTTGACAAATATATTCGTGGACTCGTGCGTGACTCGTGCTTACTAGACATAGCCACTACTTTAAAATATTGCACCACAATTTCATTCGCTTTGGTTTTTATTTACTTTCATGGTGGAGGTACAAATTTAAGATAATATAATGTCGTCACAAACAGAAATATCACGAAAAAGTCGAATTGTCAAGAGTTATGACCTGGACGAGGTTGAGCGTTTGTTAAAGGATGTAAAGGTAGCACAGTGCATGCTGACTGAACCTCCATCATTAGGTGAGTAATACCTAATGTGCCGCAATATATATTTTTGTGGAATATGGTGCAAACGAGCAGACGTATCACCTGATGGTAAGCGATTGCCGCCACCCTTAGACACCCTCAACACAAGAGGCATCACGAGTGTGTTGCCGGCCTTTGGGGATGGGGATAATTGTGCAATATTAAACATTACCTCAGAAAAGTAACCTATTTGTGTATGAAATTCTCTGTGTTTATATTAATACATGCATTGATTCTTCTAATTTGAATAATATTTGAAATAAGATATTTTCTTGAATTAAGCGGTATCTATTTCGTAAAGTAAAGTAAAGTAAAAGTCTTAATTTTATATTTGTTTTGTTGCTCATTTACAATAATAGTATTTAAGTATTCAATGCATCTATCTCCCGTAGTATAAACTCTCTTTAGCTTGAAGTCAGGTGTCGGAAATATTTGTTTTAATTTTTGCTCTACAACTTACTACCATATTTCTTTTACAGTTGATGAGCAAAGTGTACTTAAACGTCTGAGTGCTTTAACACTTGGTAATGGATCTGATGGCAACTCTTGCTCGTGTTGTGGTGTTGGTCCGTTTGCAACACGGGCACTGCAAACAGCACATTACAAAGACCATTGGCATATCCATAATATAAAACGGAAGTTATTTGGGAAGAAACCTCATACATTAGGGCAGTATAAATCTAAAGGTGGTGAGTAATTCTGAATCAATAGTATTTCTTAAGCTATTTGTATGACTTATATCTATAAACTACATATATTTAAATTTATATCCACCTAATAAGATTAATTCTATTAAGATAATGATTCTAATAAGAGTTTATTGGCCGTTTGCTGTCTATATTAGAACTAACATAGACAAATTTTCTACCAAAAATAATTAGGGATTTTACAAAAAAAAAGTAGTTGATGGTGCGGAGGTGTTTGATGCTTGTATGTAATTGTAATTGTTTTTTTTTATTATTTATAATATCTTGAATTAAATTTTTAAGGTAATTTTAGTAATTTGTAATACAAAAAATAATGATTTTAATTTTTTCATTATAGACACTTGACACAATTGTAAAAACATTCCGTAAATTTTATACATTCCATCACATTATCACATCAACAGCAGTCCCCTGCTGGACATATTTCTTTCCTTAGAAAAGAGGTTTGTATTTTACAGGGTTATTATGATTTAAATCACTTGACGTAAATACTACTAATCATACGTGACACAAAACTGAGTTTGTGGTTATTTTAAGTTTAGTTTAGACACTATTGAACAACAGAACTACACTTGTGACAGCTCTACTGTTGCGGGTGTGCAGCGGTAATCGCTTACCATCAGGCGATCAGTCTCATCCTTTTGCCACCTATCCCATAAAACAAACCGTTGTTGTACCACTAAGAAATTTAAGTTTATTCAGTTATGTTGTCACTTATACTCGTATGTCTTGTAAGAAAATTTGAATTTTGAAGATATTGTTTAGGTCTATTATATTCATCATTATAATCTTCTCACTCATGAGACATTCACTGCTAGACATATGCCTGCCGGAAACAGGAGTTATTAGTGGTTAAATTTTATAATATGTATCCTACTAATATTATAAAAGTGAAAGTTTGTGAGTATGTAAGTGAGTATGTTTATTGCTCTTTCACGCAAAAAATACCGAATGGATTTTCATGAAACTTTACAATAATATAGCTTATACATCAGAATAACACATAAGCTATAGTTTATAAAGATATTAGTTTCGCCTCGCAGCTTTGCCCGCGTTTGTTGTCTTACCGTGGGTAACACCGCGGGGTCTTTTTACGTAATATAGGCTGTACAAACAAAATAAGTCATGTACTTTTGAAATAATATTGATATTGTTGTCTGATTTCTATTACATATATGCAATTTTAATTTCAAATTGCTGCTTGTGATGAACTATGAATGTATTTTATCGATTATTAACTTTTTTAAATGTGTATTTATAAGGCATTCCTAAGAAAGAAAAGTTTAACATCATGCTAAGGACAAAAGGTGCCAAGCATAGTTGAAAAAAGATGCTGACAAAGTTGCGTGTGTCAGTTAGTATTGAATTATTATAATGTGTGTGGCGACTTCCACATACAACACAACAGTAACCTACTACAGCGCCATCAACCAAAGATACACTGAACTACGAAGTAACGCACTACACGGAGATACTACCAATCCTGAATCGCGCAATAGAAGTTCTCGCGCCGATTATCATATGTACAACATCCCAACATCAACTGTTGGGCAGTAGCCCGACAGGCATGATCACCTCGCCTGGTTGGAGGATCCTCCCTTTGTGTTGGAGGAACATAGCACCCGTTCCCCCACAATGTGTATCAAAGTATATGTATTGTAGAACTATACTAAATAAGTTAAATATTAGAAATTTAACTAAATATATTTTGTAGGTGTAAGTTCAGACTCATCAGGGAGTGAATCGGAAGCTGATGATGATCCCAACATGGCAGCAACAGAACTATTTGCAGCTGCCACGAGACACTGTAAGGCTTTCTTCTCCAATGATAAAGAACAAGTTTTTTGTATCTATCGTTGTATCCTGCATCACAGGAAGGTAAAGTTCTACCTAGTCTTTGTTTATTATTATGAATTCGAAAGTGTCTGTTTGTTACGCTTACAAGCCTAAACCACTGCACCCATTACAATGAAATTTGGCATGATACTTTGGTTCGTGAGTTAAGACATGGGCCTCTATTTACCGCGTAAACTGACATTAACGCAGGCGGAGCCGATTGCAATGACTAATATACTACAAATGACTGGTCACACTTAAAATGGCAACATATAAACGGCTTTGAATTTTGAATATTGTTATTTAACGCTTTGCAACTGCGCTAGCCATGTGACCTTTCATCTATAGTAAATGGATGTGAAAACTATACTTAGGAAGTATAAAAAACAATGAAATTGGAATTTTAATTTTTTTAATTATAAGTAAATATAAATAAGTATGTAATAATTTGAAGTTTATTATTTGAACTCCACTCAATCTTAATATTTATAAAAAAAATATGGATTTTTTTACCGATTACCATTTCACGTACACAGATGTACGTGTTCCTGCAGCGTCGCTGCCGGTTGTCACGCACACATAAATAATAAACGGCTTTATGTTATTTGAAAAGTATGTTCCATCTAGTTTTCCTTTGTAACCTAAGCATGCGATACGTTCCGTTACAATCCACTGAATCCGACCAAGGTTAGAAAAAAAGCGTATTGCTAATTTTAGCAAGAAATAAGTGATTATTATTTTTCTCTTTATTTAATTTACAAAGATATTATTTACATTTCTAAATACTTACATAATGAAGGAAAAGAAAAATATAGACTTAAGTCATAAGTCTATATTTATACTTAAAAAAAAAGAAAAATATAGACTTATGACTTAATTGAAACTATATTATAAAAAAGAAAAGGTGTGGTGGTGTGGTATTCATCTTTTTAAAAAAAATATTTAGGGGGTAAACGAGCAGACGTGTCGTATCACTCTAACCGCAAAATATGAAGACCCAAATTTTTCATTTACAGGAAGAGATGTCTTTAGATGGTGAGGGCCATTTTTGGGCAAGCCGCTGCAAGGATCTCCTGAGCGCCGGCTTTGGCCGCTGGGCAGTGGTCATGGTTTCGGGAGGCCATTTCGCCGGCTGTATCTTCACCGGTGGTGTGGACGCCATACACAAAACTCTTCACTCTTATACGTCCCGCAGAGGTCAAGGACAGTCACAGTCCACAAGAGACAGTCATGGTAATGCTCCAAGGTCAGCAGGCGCGAGTTTAAGGAGATATAACCAGGAACAATTTTTATTGGTAAGTAGTTTTACTGTCGTACTACTAATCTAAATATCTATACAAATAAATAAGATTGAAGTGTCTGTTTGTAATTTCAAGTTAACAGCTTTTGCATATATATATATATGCAAAAGCAAATAGTTTTGGTAATAAAAGTCAACAAAGGACTACGCTATCAGAGATGGGAAAGCGACATGACCTTGTATGTCGTTCTTGTGATAACAAGATATTGAGCGAGTTTGATGCTTTTTATAACAAAACTAGCTGAACCCCGCGGTGCTACCCGCGGTACGACAATAACCGCGAGCAACGCCGCGAGGCGAAGCTAATATCTTCATAAATTGTAGCCTATGTGTTATTCTGATGTATAAGCTATATTATTGCAAAGTTCCATCAAAATCCATTCAGTAGTTTTTGCGTGAAAGAGCAACAAACATACTCACAAACTTTCGCGTTTATAACATTACTAGCTGAACCCCGCGGTGCTACCCGCGGTACGATGATAACTGCGGGCAACGCCGCGAGGCGAAGCTATATCTTTATAAATAGTAGCCTATGTGTTATTCTGATGTATAAGCTATATTGTGGTAAAGTTTCATTCAAATCCATTCAGTAGTTTTTACGTGAAAGAGTAACAAACATCCATACATACATACATCCATACTTACAAACTTTCGCCTTTATAATAGTAGTAGGATTAGGAAGTAGGATTAACTTATTGTGTTGGTGAAAGGGTTATCCTATAGGTACATACAACTTTACCGATATCAATCTAATGAGTGTTTGGCTAAACGCGCATATCTCAGAAGCTACTTGCTCGTATTGAATAATTATTTTAGTAATGGATAGCCCTTTTGTCGAAGAAGGCTATAATGTATATAACGCTGCGACTAAAAGGAGCTGAGCGTCATTGAAAAATGTTGGCAAAACTTTAAAAATATATTCTTTTTAGGACTCGCAGATTAAGTTAAAAGGTAGTCACCTAGGTGTTCTCATAGTGTCTTCTAGTTAATTGGCCTCCTCATGTGTCGTCAATACTAACTCCCGTAAATTGCGCTCTGTTTAATAATCATGTAATACAAGGGAAGAGAATAAACTTTTAATGTGAACTGAGATTTATGATTGCCTCTGGAGAGGCAGTCATAAATCTCAGTTCTCAATCAATCAATCTCAGTGTTTAAGGTCTCCAGTTTGACTCCAGCGTCTGATCAAATGTTTGTCGATTGATGATCGAAGTTATTTTGCGATCTGAAAATATTGATTTTGAGTTTGTGTTTTCTGTGTATACAAAACAAGTATATAAGTGTTCTATCATTTAATCTAGACTTTATAATACAAGCTCTGCTTAGTTTGAAAATAGAATGCATTGAGGTTCGATGCCCAAAATGTAAATATTTTTAATGTTACTGTTTCAACGCGGGCCTTTTTGTAAGCTTGTTATCGTAAACAGGATTTTTTGTTATTTTTTCTAGTTTTTTTATGATTTTGACATTTCGGACATTTAACACAACGCCATCTAGTGCCAAGCTGAACAGAGCTTGTGTTATGCGTACTAGATACCCAAACTTTGTAACAAATATTTGTAGATCATACAAACATTTGATCCGACCCGAGAAACGAACCCGAGACCTCAAGCACAGCAGTCGCATGCGCTACCACTGCGCCACTGAGACAGTTATATAAATATGATGCAATAGTCAATTCGATGTGGTGTTATTATATTATATTTCTAATCTTATCATTCATAATATAAACTCAATTCATGTAAACTTGTATGAATTTTAGAATATTATGAAGAGAAAAGTTGCTTATACAATTTTCTGTATTTAGAAAAGTGTGGCGTTACGCTTTTAGTTGTTAACTTCATGATGATGACTCATGGTTGGGTCATCGAAGTAATTTAAAAGCTTTATGTATTCAACGGGTAACATTACTTCTCAGAGAGGTCCGTACTGTAAGACAGCTCATAACGAATGCCATTGCGCCGATAATGTGGCCTTATTTATAGAGATCGGCGCACAAACAAAACACACACGGAAAAAAAACTCTATTCTCTTATGTTTTTTTTTATTTCAGCATGTCCAAGACATCCTAATAAGTTGGCAAGAGGATCTCAAAGGTTGTGCCTTAATCTTCTATAGAGCAGTAGGGTCTCTCAACCAAGCAGCACTGTTCGGCAAGCCCTCGCCATTGAGGAAAGCGGATCCAAGAGTCAGAATGATTCCATTCCCTACACGGAAACCTAGTTTTAAGGAGGTGAAGAGAGTTCATCAAACCTTAGCCAGTCTTGAAGTTTATGGTATGATATTATCTAATATATAAAATTCTCGTGTCGCGGTGTGCGTAATCGAACTACTCCGAAACGGCTCGACTGATTTTCGTGAATCTTAGCGTGCATATCGGCTAGGGCTGAGAATCGGACAACATCTATTTTTCATCCCCCTAAATGTTAAGGAAGACCCACCCTTTTTTTTCATGGCAAAACAACGTGTGCCGGTACAGCTAGTTGTTTTATAATATTACTTTAATCAAGTACAAAATTCTAATTACATATTTATGTCGGACATAAATCTATGAAAAATCAAGTTGAATCATAGTGTATGTATTGCATTTATTTACAAAAAATAATAATAAAAAAATGTGTATGTCACATTTTCTTTTTGTATTCATGAAATAAGTACTTGATTTATGAAAGTTGAAGTTTATTAATTTCAATTTTCTTAAACAGTTGGTTTCAAAATATTGAATAGCAAAATTAAATATTTTAGATTCTATGGAGTCATTCCAAAAGGCATTGTTGGCATTGCCTAATAATAAGCTAACGCTTAAAACAGCTTCAGACACAAGTATTGAAAAACGCAAGAAAGAAAAAAAAGCTTATGACAGAGCTAAGTCAAGGTAAGAACACACTGTTAATCATAATTAAAGGAATTACTTATTAAAATAGCATATCACATTATATTATACAATAGTATGAGAAAATATTAAACAATGCAAGTTAAGTGAATAATCCGTACTAATATTATAAATTCAAAAGAAACTCTGTTACATACTCAAGGCTAAATTACTGCATTAATTTCAATGAAATTCACCATGAAGAAACATTTTTCGGGAATGACATAGGCTACTCTTTCCCGCGATAACCGACATACACACGGGCGGAGTGTCCTTAATTTGAAATGATCTAACTAAATAATAATACCGTAGGGGAGCCACGCTTCGGCATGCATGGGCCGGCTCGACCGGAGTGATCCCACGACCTCACAGAAAACCGGTGTGAAATAGCGCGTGCGCTGTGTTTCACCGAGTGAGTGAGGGTACCGGAGGCCCACACCCCAACTGTTCCCCCATTCCTCTTCCCATTCTCCCAAAGGCCGCAACGCACTTGTGACGCTTCTGGCGTCGCTTACCATCAGGCGATACGGCTCGTTTACCTCCTATTTCATAAAAAAAAATAACTAACCGTTACCCACGGGCTCTGCTTGCTAATATAAATGATATGCTATACTTTAAATGCCATAGCAATAAGGGATAATGGAGCTACATTTTAGTGAAAAAATCCAGAATCATTGCTGCAATTTCAAAGATTACCCTCTACAAACAAACACAATTATAGTCCATTCATTTAGATAGTGTCGGTGCACCCGCACTCAAATGTGGTTATTGTTGTGAAATACGAATACATTAATTCATAAAACAGCGTAATCTGACAAATCATACTTGGTTGTGGATGTACGCCGCATGCGGGCTCTTTGATTTTGTGGCGGCTTGCCGCTCGTGTGACGGTGGCGCTTACCGTATCTAAGCGAATGGTCTATACCTCTTCATAATATTAGTATAGGTTTAGCCAAATGTCTGCGTACGATTGCTAAGTTCTATGCCAGGCAACTACTAAGTCAATTTTTCCATCTGTGATTGTAGAGAACGTGCTCCCCGCGAACTTCCTACTCATCCAACACAACCGATATCAAGCGAAGATGAAGGACCTTGCTACATCGACTCAGAAACCCCAGTAGGCTGGATCAAAACTTTATCCGAACAAAGTAGTAACGGGATTATTACAAACTCAAGGAAAGACCTTCTTAATGATATCAATGATACTGAAATTGTGATGTCGGATTCAGAAGTTGAAGAAGAGAAAAAGGAAGAACAAAAGAAGGAAGTCAGAAGAAAAAAGAAAAATAAGGTAGAGGAGAAACCCATTGAAAACAAAGGACCCAAGAAGATTCATCCTAATGTTAAAAAGGTTAGTATTACAGAATTCGTACTAATTTTAAACCTATTAAAGAATTCTCGTCTTACGTTGTTGCTTCTAATGAAATCTGAAACTATGTAACCGATTTGCCGGTTTTTTTTATAAATGTGTGTTTATTTGCTGGTGTGCCTAAGAAAATATAGCTGGAAATAAAAATGGAATGCAAACTAAGTTGCGTGGATCAGCAAGTATTTTTTGTTTATAATATGAGGTAAATAAATAATGACACAATATATAATTTTAAAATAGTTGACATAATGAAAGTAGTAATTGTGACACCGGCGACATTTACCACATATTAACAAACACATTTTTGTAGATGGGTCATATGAGAAACAGTGGGTGCAAGCAACAAACGGTCATTTCACGTTACAGACTCGTACATACATACATACACTTATAAACAAAAGTTAAATCCTACTACTATTATAAAGGCGAAAGTTTGTAAGTATGGATGTATGTATGTATGGATGTTTGTTACTCTTTCACGTAAAAACTACTGAATGGATTTGAATGAAACTTTACCACAATATAGCTTATACATCAGAATAACACATAGGCTACTATTTATAAAGATATAGCTTCGCCTCGCGGCGTTGCCCGCAGTTATCATCGTACCGCGGGTAGCACCGCGGGGTTCAGCTAGTACAACATAAAGCATGCAGGGAAAAACCAAGATCCAGAGGTTAATCCCTGGATCTTGGAAGCAATGCTAGTCTCTGACAACAATCTCTTAAATGCGTACACAGGCGTACGCATCGCCATTATATCGATACAATTGAAATAAGTGTTGTAGGATTCAACTAAGCCATACGTTGGGGAGATCTAATATTCTTCCCTTTTTATTTATTAGTTTATTTTATACTGATATGAATTGAAAATATTTTTAAAATTAGTCAGGATTCGACACGTCTAAATATTGTTGGAAGGATCAGGTAATAAGTACTTATTATGTTCTATCCATTTCATTTTTGCTAAATTATAATCACCAAGTATTATATGATTTTTAACATTAGTCATATGCAATATAAATGTTACGTATTCAAAATGTATCCTATAACTATCTGCACCGGTTGAAGGCGGTATGTACGCCGCACTAATAATACAGCAGTAGTCTCGCGCGCGTAATTCTATAAGAACATGGTCAACGAGTAGGGCAGATAGGCATTGCGCTCCGGTAGCTACCTCGACTCGCGATGCACCCAGCCCCGCCCGCACTGCTAACAGTACGCCTCCACTATCCATCCGGCCGCTCACCGTACGGTCCCGATCGCATTAAAATACTCGGTATCGTGAATCAATCAATGTACTCACTGTCGTTAATATCCGAATGAAACCATGTCTCGTGATAACGTCATATCGCGAGAGATTTTGCCGTGGGAGAGCTATGCTTCGGCATGAATGGGTCGGCTCGACCGGAGTGATACCACGGCCTCACAGAAAACCGGTGTGAAATAGCGTTTGCGCTGTGTTTCACCGAGTGAGTGAGGATACCGGAGGCCCATACCCCCACCCCTCCCCCTATCCCCTTTCCCATCCCCAAAGGTCGGCAACGCACTTGTGACGCCTTTGGTGTTGCGGGTGTCCATGGGCGGCGGTAATCGCTTACCATCAGGTGATACGTCTGCTCGTTTGCCCACTATACAATAATAAAAAAAAAAAAAGATAGGTTGCTTTTTCGTGTTTGCAGCCGGCGTTCATCGATTTATAACACGTTATTACGTCAAAAAAAATTGACACAATATTTTTCTCTTGTAGATGTGGAAAGCTATCGCAGACAAGGAGAACAATACATTAGAAACTATACTGGAGACCATGGAATGTGACCTTGAAGTGGCTTGCAACACACAGGACCCCGGCGACGGTAACACTGCACTACATAAGGCTGCTATTGCTGCCAAACCTGATATGGTCACGTAAGTTTGATCATGTCTTTAAACTCCGCTAACTGCCATTGTGTGTGACGAAGCATACAAAGAATGTAGACAATGTTAGTAGATTCATTGGACTATGAGGGTTATATATGTTGTTTATAAACTGTTAAAACTTTCGTACTTTAAACAGTATGAGATATAATTTTCCTGTTTCAAATACATATAGGACAATCTGATGCTGATAGCACCGTTTTTAAAGTCTTAGGCCATGTTTCACCAGTAACAGTTAAGTTTCGGGTAGCTTAGTTGACGCATCTTCCGTAAAGGTGTGGCCTGTCCTGTGTCTTAATATAATTTAAATGATAAAATATACTGAAAACTTACAGAATTATCAGGTAGTTTTAACAATAAATGTACAATAATCCCCATGATAGCACTATACACTCAATTTCTGCCAATAAACTGTGGAACTTACTTTACGAGTACGAAAATAACGTTAAAGTGCTATTAACGAAAACTCATGAAATAGATTGCCTAAATCTACTTTTAATATAAAGGCCTCGGTGCTTGAGGTCTTGGGTTCGATTCCCGGATTGGAACATATGTTTATATGATCTGTAAATATTTGTTTCGGAGTTTGGGTGTTTTCTATGTATAATATGTATGTCAAAAAATGTATACTTGTATTTATTTCCCTTGTCTAGTACCCATAGTACAAGCTCTGCTTAGTTTGGAACTAGTTGTGTGTCAGATGTACGAAATATAAAAAAAAAATCATTGCTGTTGACATTATGTCAATAGAATAACATACGTGTATATTATGTTACTGGTAACTAGGAAATAAATATTAAAATGGTCTCTTGCAGTCAAATCCTGTCTGCCGGCGGTGATCCATGCATTAAGAACAATCAGCTCCAAACCCCATACTCCGCGTCACCACACCAAGAGACGCGGATCGCATTCAGACTGTTCCAAGCTCAAAATCCTGACAAGTACAATTATTCTAAGGTATTGTTCTGTATATGTTTAATCATTTTTTCATTGCTTTGACGAAGTAAGTGAGTTTACCACTTACTACACTCTTCCACTCTCTGATCAAAGTGGAAAAAACTCCAAGGGTGACAATGTACTTGTGATTATTTAAGATGATGTTAATGATGTTGATGTTAAATTGCACGAGTTTACCCCTATGCATTTTTTATTGGAGGCAATAATAGCATCTAAGTTCTACTAATAGTGCTGACTCATAATTGATACCCTTTTTAAGTCACTTGTAAATGTGCTTTTTGGAATACAATAAATTTGATAAAGTATTTAGGTTCACCAGTTGAAATTGAAATCTCTCAAATTACATTTGTTTTCGGATGTTTTTATTTAGTTGTTGTTTTTTACTTATTAAATCATTTATAGCTTAAACTTAAGAAAAGCTCTTTTATATTTAGCCTTATTACAGC
Source organism: Spilarctia lutea (assembly GCA_916048165.1). Lineage (NCBI taxonomy): Eukaryota > Metazoa > Arthropoda > Insecta > Lepidoptera > Erebidae > Spilarctia > Spilarctia lutea. The sequence continues at coordinate 5,047,266 of OU696480.1, forward strand.
TAGTAGTATTTTTAACAGTAAACGAGCTCTGAACTATGTCCAAATGTACATACTCTTTATAATTATGTTTATTTCTTATGTGAAGTGATTTGTAAACTTTGAGAAATAAATTATTCTAGCCTTATTTAGGCTTAGGCTAGAATTATTTATTTCTCAAAGTTTCGTTTAGTTCAGAGCTTGTTTACTGTTAAAAATACTACTAGCTGTAATAAGGCTAAATATAAAAGAGCTTTTCTTAAGTTTAAGCTATAAATGATTTCGTTATACATAAACAGCTAAACCATTTAAGAATAGTTCAAATAATTTTATAATTTCAGTCTCAAATTCCTGGTCCCATTACAACTGAACAGTTAGAAGAAGAGAAAGAGAAAAAAGCACAACAGAAACGTGCTAAACGTCAGCGCGAGAAAGAGAGACAGATCGACAAACTGAAGGCTAACGCGTTCACACAACTCACGGACACACAAAAGGTGATCGCTAGAAACCTTTTTACAATTATTAAAAATATTGATGTCACCACCCATTTTCATCCCATGAGTGTCATAAGAACCGACTTAAGACTTATTAATGATGTATCACCTTGTAATTTCAAAGACAATAATTGTTTGTCCTTGTTCAGGAATCAAAGTACGTACCTCCATACCAAATTTCTTTGAAATCGGTTTAGTGGTTAAGCCGTGAAAGCGAGACAGACAGACAGACAGACAGTTATTTTCGCTAAACTTAATCTTTATCGAGAATTTTTTTTATCGAGATAATAAACTGTCCTTAAAATAAACATTATTTAACAGAGAAAATCACCCGAAGACCGATGTTTCCTTTGCGGCTTTCAACTACCCAAGGTGCCTTTCGAGTATGATGACTGCAAGTTCTGCAAGATACCTTGTCTCCATAGCCATAGGAACATCAGACCGCTGAACAAAAGCGTAGAATAGTGTTCGAATATTTGTTCATATAAAGTTTGCCATTATTATATCAGCCACGTCCACTATGAAAGAGTCATCGAAGAATGTAGAATAGAATTGTACCACTTAAACCAAACTAAATTGTTAAAAGTGCTATCCAAATCGCTTAATACATTTTATGAATTTTGCGCACTAAAAAGAAGTTTTTTAAATGTGTCTACGTATTGCGATACCCTTCTTTGTTTTACAATTTAATTGAATCCCAAATTAAATTGGAAAAGTAAAAAGATAATGAATGGTGATAAAGATGATGTATTTATTGGTCTCCGTACTAGGATCCTCGGCTTGGATACCCTGTGGGATTAGTTTAGAATTTTTGCCCACACTAATCCCCAAGGGGATTTTTTTGGATTTCATTGCCATTTTGATTCAGTTTTTATAAACATATATTTGGATGCCCGATGGATAAACCGATGGGTGATTCATTTGGATTTTTTTGTCTAAACTGATCTGCAAATGAATATTTTGTAATTTTTATACATCTAACCGTAAATGTTCATTTGGCATTTGGAAATCCTAAATATTTATATTTTAATTTCGATTTAAAATAAATGGTTTAGTGGGGTTTTTAATGAGTAGTTGTGTAGGTAAATTTTGTGTATCAATAGATATGGCACACAGAAATCTAATTAAGCTAATAGAAGTGCTATGTACGCGTAAACTTATCGCCGCGCTGGTGACTTGGATGCCACCAGCGCACGATATTACCCTCAGTTAGTCTCGAATCTTTGTCTCGGCAAGTGCGGTTGTAAAAGTGGTGTTTTGCAGCATTACTTTGTGCCGCGATTCGTCTCCTACGTGTAATTACGAGTACAATAATCAAGGGATTTTCATCGGTTTCGTTTTATTGATGTTTTTGATAAAAGTAAATTTTAAAAACGCGTTTCCAATTGATTCCATCCAGCACTACACACTATTTCTATTACCTTATTTAGATTACTGTGGTATGGCATTTGACTTGTATGTATGCTATACAGGGTGTAAAAAGACGACTACCGAAAACGAAAGGGGCTGATCCAGCACCCCAAAACTTATCTAAAAAAACAAACAGTTGTCTTTAAAAAAAATTGTAGCTTGAAAAAACAATGTGTCAAGATTTTTATTAATTTCGGAAGCCAGCAATGTACAAGTTAACGCGCCCGCGCGCTCTGTCGCGGTCATTGCACTCACCCGGCCAGCTGTTTTGATATTAAAATACATTACTGTTTTATTGATTTTCTTTGTTTTTTGGTTTTCTAATTGAGATAATTAGGTAGTTTGGGTCCTGTTATGTTTTACTATGTGTATGTAAGCAGAAAAAAACATAAAACGACTTAGATAAATTAACATTTTTTTTGAGTTTTGTTTTCGCTAAACCTATTCAGTATCATGGTCTGATTGCAACCCCCAAGTTTTCGGTAGTAGTCTTTTTACACCCTGTATACTTTTGACTGTAACACAATTTATATTAGCACGGTCGTCAACAGCAACCTCTTATCTAATGTGTCACTATTTTTTTATGTAGTATCTGTATAAGAGAAACTTGTAATATTATTTGTTGAATAAACATTATTATTACATACAATGCTTCAAAACGTCATGGCAATATTAGCCATAAATAGCCATATTTTGTGGACGATAATTCCAAATGAATCAGGGGATCTAAGCAGGGGAACCTAGTGGAGGGAGTCATTCATCGTTAATATTTGTGGTTATTCCATAATACAAATCACCTTTGTTACCATTTATTGTAGTCTAGTGTCAGTAATGGTACAATAGCCGGTGAAGATCGACTTACACCTATAATCTATATGGTAACCAGATGAGACATTTTATTTTGAAATTTCATTAATTAATGCACGCAACTATAATAGCTTGTCTGTTAATTTCATATATAGACAATAAGCCTTGCTTACTTTTTTCTATATAGCTACCTGCCAACAGTTATGAAGGGAGGTAAATCAATATAAGTAACTATACTCTATGCGCTGTAGCATGGTGCGGGTGACAGTTTCAGTAACACTTCGTTTCACTCTTGAAAGTTGCCGCGATTTATAAATTATGACTGAGTATTTCAGCTGTACCACATTCGCAATATATTAAATCATTAATAACTGTAGTAAATTAAATTAAACCAAACCAGAATGTTCTAATCTACTAATAAAATCAAATTTAATGAAAAATTAAGCAGTGTTATGCGTATGACGTAACGCCATAGAAGTATTTAGTGATGGGATGTGCTGCTACGATGGATAGTCGATATTTTTCATAATAAAAAACGGTAATTTTGTATTGTTACAATTGGTCTATAATTATAGTAGTATATATTATAATAAGGTTGCTAAGTAAAAATACATTTTATTCGTCCAAATTCATTTCAAAATCGTCATATCAGAGTCAGGAACATCTGAATTGTCACTCAATTCATCATCTGAGTCTGTGACGGATATTATTAACGAACAACAACCTCCCTGGCCTGACTACCCAAAACAGTTTATTTTTGTATGCTTAGACATGGTAATAACAACGAACTCAACAAACAAATAACAGTAACACTGCACAACTGAATAACACACTCATTTTCATAACAATATTAAAGAGAACTAGATTTATGCTGCGAGTATCGTATGCGATAAAAATTAATTGCATAACGTCACATCCCTTAGTTATGTGATACTGATAGATGTCAACGTCGTACAGGCAAATGTCACCTGCACCATGCTACAGCGCAACGAGTATACACCGAGTAAATAACCAATCGAAATTGGTTTCAAATTAAAGACTATTTAATAGATAGTATAATGGTATAGGCGTACTTTTCGCGACAGCTTTGTGATAGGCAAGCTATCATAAGTGTGTTCATTCATTGACAAAATTAAATGTTTCATGTGGTTAACAGATATGTAAGTTAATTTTCATCGGCTCTTAGACTATTTTTTTTAAATTAAAAGGACAGTTATTCCTGTGGTTAAGGTTCGACCAATACCCTTTTATTCAACCCTAAACGCGAAATAAATTTGTTGTTGCATCCTACTTCTATCCTGCTTCTAAACCAATACTAACAAAAAAACAATACTAAGTTTTTGCATATTTACAGAATTTATTCTTGTTTTTCTCGTTTATAAATACACTATTGTAGTACCTATGGATTTTATTGAAATAGTCTTAAGGGTTATTTATGTTTCATGATTAGCTGCGTACTGACCAAGCGAGCGGTTTTGCGAGGCAGCCTCGGACATTTGCCGCAGTACGCATGCCGCGCGAGGCGGCCTCGTTCTGTATGTTTTCTAATCCGAGGCTGCCTCGCGCGGCAAGGCCGAGCCACCGTGAGCATCGACGCTCAGTTTAACTTGAAGTCCAATAGAGACCGCGCGTGCGTATAGTTTGCCCGAGACCACCATGAGGCCGCACATTCGGAAAGCTGTCGCTACCACTGCCTTTTTAATAATTCTAAGGCTTGCAAAAAAAAAGAAAACAGAAAACTAAACGTTTTTGGATTAAACTCTTATACAAAAATAGATTACAGGCTGGGAACAGATTGTTTGAAGAGTTGTGCTTCGAGGACGAAGAAAAAAATTCACTCGAATGAGTAAAATCGAATTTGACAATGTGTTTTAAGACAATGTTTTTTATCCTTGACGCACTACTAACACGCAACGAATAAGCGAGGCAAAAAACTACCGTCTTGAGTGAGCGCGGCAAACGTACTGAGGCGCCTTTGAGCATCGACAAAAACCGACAACGGTCGGCTCGGGCCGCGGCACGCTCGGGCGAGGCAGCGCGTGCGTTTGCCTCGGCCGAGGCACGCCTTGACCGACCGAGGATTTGCCTCGCGAGGCTGTTCGCTCAATCAGCACGCGGCTATTATCATTGTACCGTTTAATACAGTTCTTTTAAAATAATTTAGCTTGTAATTCAATTGAAGCACCTTCATAAAAAAAATAATATTAAAAGAAAAAAAGAAAGTCTTAAAAGTTGGTAATATCGTATATAATAATAAAAACAAGCACAGTTTACAGGGTCTACTATATTCAATTTAAAATTATATTAGTAAGAATACTTAATATATAAAGCACAATATAACTACTAATATTAAACGTAACAGTACAGTACTAGTGTTACATTCTACGTGACTGGCCTTAGTGCAGTTATTTTTTCTTTAGCCATGGATATGCAAAATAATTCTTGCTTCAAAACGTCCACAAAATCGACCCTACTCTTCTGAAACAACATATCACCGCTATAAACTTTCGCCAGTATACGGATCCATTGATGCAAATGGCGCGTGCAAATATTTTATTTTAATTCTTTGTCTTCAACGATCCGTATGAGGTCCAGTACCGGTGTAATACAATCTCGATTGAGAATTCTCAAGTCTTGGATTACCCCTAGGCTGCTAAGGTGTATGACAAATCGAGATCGTATTCCCAAAAAACTTAAAAAGTTCCCTGATAACGAGATATTAAGAGTAACATTTGTAAGATACCGAGATTTTTGCAACAATTTGCTAAAAATTGTGAAAACACAATATGAAAGACACTTATAGTCCGGCCACTCAGAGAATGCGTTCCTGACACTTGTAAATTCGTCATGAGTAGTGATGTACCATGAATATCATTAATAATATTTGGTAACAGTATTTATAGCATTCATTATGTATAATAATTCAGTTTAGATATATTTTATATTTCAAACACAATATTAACAAATTTGTTGATGGATGAATTAAATTTAATCGTAATTTCTGAATGAAACCAAGGGAAAGAAAATAAAAATACTGTATTTATTGAAAAATATATATTATAAAATACATAGTTTTAAGATTTCAATAATATCAAATCAAAATTTAATCCGACTCCGATTCGCTTGAGGACTCGCTGTCACCTTTACCAACATGTATTATCATGTTATTATCAATCATAGTGTCTATACGAATATCGCGGTCAAAGTCATCAAATATCATTTTTTTAGTTTTTTCAACCACCTTCATCCAGTCATCTCTTGTGACTTTTTCGCATGCTTCTTTTAAAAGCGTCTTCATCTTTTTTATGCCATATGGAGGAGAAGTATTATGGCGGGCTGCATAACCTTTAATTTGAGCCCAGATTAGCTCTGAGACGACAAGAGACGACTGTTTGTGTATGTTACAAAAAGGCGGTCCTCACAACGCTATTTTGGGTTGCCATTTTTTACCAGAAATATAAAGGGATAAAAATAGTTTTTCATTTATTTTTAATTCAGCTGACTGATATCGCGACAATTATTTTCATAAGTTGGTTTGGTCGTACCTATATCGTATTATAAACTATATTAAATATGTATTAAGTACATTATACACACTCTGGAATAATTTCTCCGATGTCCCCAGGAACTTTAATGTCGTTCGTATAACTGCCCAAAACATTTCGGCACATTTCCCTGAAATGGTGACAACATTCGACTGTACGACATCCTTACATACTTTGTAACTCATCTTGTTCTACTGTTTTTTTGTATATTCAATAAAGATAAATAAATAAAATTATATATAATAAAATTAGAACGTTTTATTTAACAATATATCGACCGATATCGATTTTTGGAATCGAATATATTACGATTCCAAAAATACTCAGTTACAATTCAGTATTTTTTTGCCTCATCACTACGAAAACAAACTATTGACATAACCTTGAAACAGCGCAGTTTGACGTCGTGAGACTTTTAAAAATTATTGTTCTTAAATTAATTAATTGTTTAATTGTTAATAACTTTAGCCCAAAATAAAGCGTTTATTGTACATTGGCATGATTATTCAATTTTTAATGTTATTACTCATTATTAAGGTTAATAAAAAATATTTAAAATTTTGCCATAAATTGTACACCAGTTCAAAGTTACATCGCCCATTGGATCACGACCTGTCAGGAACGCATTCTCTCAGTGGCCAGACTATAGTAATGAAATCAAGATCTTATCTAAGAAAGAGAATCCTCTAGCTATAGCGTTTGACACTGTTTTTGCACCTAGATTGTGCATGAAACTTAAAACAATGGGCGTTCGAGGGAACCAGTTAAAATTATTTCAGAGCTACTTAAATAATAGAAAACAATGTACTAAAGTGGGAAATCACAAAAGTGCGGCACTTACAATAGATTACGGTGTTCCGCAGGGTAGTGTTCTGGGGCCTACGCTATTCTTGGTGTGTATGATTTGTGCGACTTCATTTTGGAAAACGTTAAAATTGTTTCTTTCGCAGACGATACAGCATTGGTTTTAAAACTCATTCTTAGAGTGAAACTTTACATTCAGCTCAACTAGGTTTTAATAAAATAACACAATGGCTATCACAGAACAAACTAACCCTCGATATAGATAAAACTTTTTGAATGCACGTTTGTTTAACATTACCGCACACACAATAATCAAACGCCCTCACGACACACGTTTTACAAAAGTGCGCTTTCAATGCTGTAAATCACTAATAATAAAAAAAAACGACTTCATGAATTAAACTAATTGAATTGGAACTGTGGACCAGCCTTCAAATAAGAAAAGAATCATCAAAATCAGTTAACCCAGTCGAAAGTTCTGAGGTAACAAAAAAAAAGAATACAGTCCAATTGAGAACCTTCTTCTTTTTTGAAGTGGTTTAAAAAGCAGATTATCTTATTTGTATCGAAGCAGCGCTGATAAAACCTGTTTAAAATCAATATTAGGTCTTGGAATGACGAATGGAACTAGGGTTGCCAGATAGAAACTTATCAAACCCGGGACAATTCTAAAAAAAAGGACAACGGAGTCATGTCGCTCGGTCGTGACCAAGGTTAAAATCTTGTTTATTACTGAATTTTGTCAATTTTATTAGTTTTTTTAGTCAAAGCTTTGCAAAACTGATACAATTTCTGAGCAAGACACGTCAAAATTGATAGGAGTCAGTTCGAACTTGATTCAATTCATGGACATTCGGTTCCGCTCTTTAGTCCATATATTATTCAGTTGGTTAAATACTCTTTCATAAAAGGCATTACTTGTTAGAATTAAAGGAACAAAACAAACTACTTTTTTAAGTTAGTAAAATTTGTGGACCTGTTATTTTGAAACTGCTTACACACAGTTTTCAGACATGCGAACTATATATAAAAAAAATGGGAAAACTGGAAGCATTTCCTCCTCAATCACAGGTAGGCCAACCCTGTCATTCTTTGTTCGTTTACGATGTTACAAAGCGTGTAGATTTTCCGGATCCGGTACAATAATGCGTAATTACTGGACACGGGACAAGACGCCGGGACAATCCCGGCTTGCCCTACCATCTGGCAACCCTAAATGGGACATACAATTTTCTATAAAAAAAATTTTTTTCTCTTGCCTTAGAGTCCTTAGACCAATATTTTTAAAGTTATGAGGTATAAATTAATGTTTAGGGCGATACTAAATTCTTGAATGATTTACTGTCTGCTTATAAACTTTGCCCAAACCTGTACGCGCGTCATCTGCACGTCGTAAGTCTCAGGGTCGAAGGTCACGTTAAAAGTACGTCTTGTGGAAAGATTCTAAATGAAATATCTTAAAATAATGCCCAATTGGTTGAAGTCTTGAAATTCCTTTATGCTACTACCTAAGATTTACCAAGTTATCAGTATAATATGGGCTGTGTTTATCTTGTAGCTATTGAATTACTATTAAATTGCATTATTGTTATATTATTATGGTACAATAATGTTTAAATAAAAAAGTTTATAACAAGGAGTGAGAACAACTAGCCTAGTTAAGTCTGTGATAATTATTCTTCATCTTGACAATAAAACATCCATAACTGTACAAAGTAACTGCCTGCACGGTTTACCTAGTGGTTTAAGCTTTCGCTAAGTATCGTAGGTTCTAATCCCATATGGGACAATATTGTGTGATTCACAAATTGTTGTTGTGAGTCTGGGTGTTCTTTGTGTCCGTTTCGTGTACCTATGTTTGTAAATGTAATTTATACTTTTTAATGTCGGCACTTGGTGGAACTTGTAATACATTTTACAATTAAACTGACTTATACTTAATCCACTATTTTAATAATCTTTAATCCCGACTAGTTTCGCCCTATAGCATTATCAAAGGCTAATTTGGTAAAGACCCCGCGGCGTAGTTGTATTATTAAACATGAAATGTTATGGGATGGGGTAATATATATGTTTATTTATGTTAAAGTTAGAATTAAAAAAATAGAGTGCTAGTAGGAACTCAACATGATTTGAGACATTTTGCTTTCCACTCCCCTATTAATATTATAAACCCTTTTAAAAACTTTTACGCGACGAACTAAAAGCTTACAAGGGATCACACATGAATTATAAATTACTCTTACATTCGTTGAATTTATGAACATAATGTACTTTATAATAAGAATTATCTATCGGTTGGGTTAGTCGTCGTCTTGTGTTCATGTGTTAGATATCACTAGCATAAAATATGAATGTTAAAATAGGCTTGTGCGCTTACTATTCTATTGACAATTAGTTATTTATGCAATTGTTGTTTAAGGGATATTAAAACACGAATGTGGGTATTAAAACACTTATCACATAAGTGTTTTAATACCTAATTATGTACAGTTGCATACAAGACTGTATAAAAAGTTCTGCAGCCATAGGGTGGTACAGTATTGTAAGAGCTCTATGTAAATAAATAGAAAGTTTAATTGCTGAATATGGCTCCGTACCTAACACGATGAACTTTTAAAACCTGGTCTATCTAGAATAGCGAAGCGAAGGAGAATGCACAAGTGGATAAGAGCTGCCGAGAATACCAAAAAAAAAATGCGCCTTTACTCTACCTCTTGGTGGTGTGGATATACTCGTAAGTAATTTGGCCAGAACGCATGTTGAAGTGGACTCTCGTAGACTGAAACTATTGATTTTACAAAAAAGGTACCTATATAAATTGTAGGAAATTTTCTCTAGTTTAATTTATTCCTACCTATTTTTATCGCGAAATGACAAGGAACGGAGTTATTCTCAAAAAACTGTTTTTGAGCGCCATTTTCCAACGTGGCGATAGGAGCGGCAAAGTGAAAATTCGAAAAGAGCACGTCGAAATCTATAACACCAATTTTCAAACCTCCCGGAAAACTTTCCAGGTAAAACTACCAAATAACTGGACTACTGGAATATAAATAAGCTAGTTGCTTCAGAAACTTTTATAGGCGGTTTATAGCATGAGTGTAAATAAGAGGTTTAAATATTACCGTCTCGTGTTTGTAGGTATTGGGACGATTTTTTGCTCCTTTTATCGCAAATGTCGATATTGAGTAGATACATATATCCATATTGTAAATACCATGTCCATATGGACCAAGTATTTTTTTTATGTATGGTTTTACCAAAATGACTACTCTGCCTGATGGAAAGCATAAGCAGAATCCAAGAGTGGTGGCCACCATACTCATTGCGAATGCAGACAATGCAACAATGCAGCATGGTGACCTACACCATGGCGGGCTAATGATGCTTCTGCATCATTGGACCTCCGGCCTCGCACTCTCCAACGAAACAGGACAGCACAAACGCTGTCATTTTACGTTGATTTCCTGTGCGAGGGCCGGCCCGTTTTTTAAATGAGCGTGGCTCAAGCAAAGACATTTGACGTGGTTCAAACAAAGAAAATTTTAGACAAATACTATACTGCCATTTATTAAGATAAATTCGAAATATCAACTATATTTATAGTGGTACTGATTCATAATGAAATTCATAATAAGTAAATTCATTCTCATGTATTATAAATACTAGCCTTATTGCCAAAAGCAATTTATTTCAGGCAACCTGCGGATGGACAAAATGTTAGGCCGTTAGTTGTTCTAAAATTGTATTAATATTCATTAATCTTAAGTAGAAACCTTAGCTACCTCATAATGTTCCTTATTTTCACTAGATGGCGCTGCAGTACACTTAGTTTGGCTGTAGCATTTAGAAGTTAGAACGATTTACTAAAATCAAGTACGCATCTAGGTACTTAACAATTGAATTATTTTATTTAGGTATACTAGAGGTAACTAGGGTTTACTATACGTAATTGTAAATAATTAAAATATTATATGGGAGCTATAGAGTTGCCGATGGTGCTGGCCTAGAGCACTTTTTAATAGTTAACCCGCCACTGGATAGATAAATATGACGTACATAAATTATCTTCAGATTTTTTTTGTTAAAATCAGTATACCTATAGAAAACCACTACGTCCTCCGCCATAACCTTCAACAAATGCTGACATACGAAATAACTACACTATTACTAATTACTCAATTAGTTCACATCGTTAGTCATACATCTATGTCAAAAGTTACTATGAGTACAATGAGTTTAAACATTGGACCTACTTACTCGTTAACACGTAGGTAATATATTTGCAGATATTTAAAGCCCTTCAAATAACACCACATATTTATTGCAGTACTAGTTGAACCCCGCGGTACGGCAATAACCGCATCGCCGCGAGGCGAAGCTAGTATATTTATAAATTGTAGCATATGTGTTAATCTGATGTATAAGCTATGTTATTGTAAAGTTTCATCAAAATCCCTTCAGTAGTTTTTGCGTGAAATAGCAACAAACATACTCACTTACATACTCACAAACTTTCATGTTTATAACTAGCTTTTGCCCGCGGCTTCGCTCGCGTTAAGAGGTGTTATTATTAATTAAGTATAGTTTTTGCGGCTTTACTTTTGTTTAGCGTGTGTAAAAAATTAGGGCCTACAAAATTTCGCAACAACATAATTGGAACGCCTACACGCAGAATAAGCTTATGATAAGGCAAACCTGGCGGTTTCAATGAATTTAAAAATTCTACAGGGTAATTAGTAGCGTCAAGACGCAGGTTCGGCCTCACATGGAATACTGTCCTCATCTTTGGACAGGGTCACCCCAATACCAGCTCCTCCCTCTGGACCGCATTCAGCGGAGGGCGACTCGTATCGTCGATTGCCGGATCTTTCAATTCGGCTAGACTCTCTAGCGCTGCGTAGAGATGTGGCTTCGCTGTGCATTTTTTACCCCATTTACCATGGGAGTGCTCCGAGGAATTGTTTGTATTGATCCCTGCCGCATCTTTCCACCATCGTCCTACGCGAGAGAAATTTCATCCCCAACATCTAGATGGTTGGCAGTCCACAACTGTGCGATTTTCCCGAAATTTTCTGTCACGCACAGCAAAACTGTGGAATGAGCTGTCGCCTGCGGTGTTCCCGGACCAATACGACCTTCAAACCTTCAAGAAAAGAGCGTACTCCTTCCTAAAAGGCCGGCAACGCACTTGTGATGCCTCTAGTGTTGCGGGTGTCCATTTTCGGTGGTAATCGCTTACCATCAGGTGATACGTCAGCTCGTTTGCCCCCTATATAATAAAAAAAAAACTGTATTAACCACATTATCAATCGAAGTATGGACCTCTTCTTCGCCCTCAAACGACATGAGCAGGATATCGTTGATAGCTGCTTCTTGATCGTTCTTTGGTCACATAACCATTCAATAGGCTTGTCATGTATATGAATATCGTTGGATAAACTTTAGACAGCAATTCTTGAACCGTAGTAACAATTGTGCATAATTCTTCCGGGATGGTTATCATTTCATCAAACGATGGAAAATCACCATTACCGATTTTAAGATGGAGATCTGAAAATCTACCAGCAGACTCATCCCCGCCCAAATGTGCTCTCATATTTTTGAGGCCACAAATTAGATTTCTTAATGCACGACTTTACTTCGTCAGCTCTGGTTCCTTTTGGTACCACTGGTAGAGTCTGCCGAAAGTCTCCGGCCAGCAAAACTGTTACGCCACCCATTAATTTTGTATTAACCCTTATATCCCTTAATGATCTGTTTAAGGATTCAATACCACCTTTATGTGCCATAGTTATTTCGTCCCACACGATTAGTTTTGTACTCTTTGAAACTTCAGTCAAATTACTTTGTTTGGAGATGTTGCAAATGGGAGTCTCGACAGTGATTAAATTGAGTGGTAACTTGAAAGTAGCATGAGCAGTTCGACCACCTCCGAGTAATGTAGCAGCTATTCCGGACGACGCCACAGCCAAGGCAATGCCGTGAGTACTTCTTACTTTCGCCAAAAATAAATTAATAAGGAAGGTTTTACCAGTTCCACCTGGATCGTCTAAGAAGAATATTCGACCGTCATTTGCATCTACACTTGTGAATTTTTTTACACACGCTAAACAAAAGTAAAGCCGCGAAAACTATACCTAATTAATAATAATACTTCTAAACGCGAGCGAAGTCGCGGGCAAAAGCTAGTCGTCAAATATAATCCGCTAGATATATTATCTATGCACTATGCACAAAAATGGTTAATTCAAAGTTCTCTCCAAAATAACTTAATGTAGATGGCGCTAGCATACAGAAATTTATATACCCTAAACTGAAAAGTTACTAACCTTATATAGCCTGCATCTCAAAATCCTTTCTTGGGGGATGCCTACGTTATAACATCTACCTGCATGCCAAAGTTCAGCTCCATCGGTTTAAAATTGACAAAGTTTCATACAAACTTTCATCCCCTTTTTTTTTTTTTTTTTTTTTACGTGTGGAAACCCCCTCGGGCCGTCACCCCGTCGGGGTTTGCGGCGGGGCGGTGTGTCGGAATCGAACCGACTAAAACCACACGGTGTGCCAACTCTGCGCCTGAGAAGGGAGGGGTCCGGGATCGCTGTTATTAACGCAAACCGGACCCCTCCCAGCGCCTGCCCGCACAGAAGCGGGCACCGTCTGCTGTTAGAATCTCAAATTTAGGCGACGCACGGCACACGCGTACGTCGCCCCTTCGCGGCTGGCCATTAAAGCGGATGGAGGGGAAAACCCGTCCCCACCATCCGCGGCCACACTCAGGGCGGCATGAGGCGCAGATGGGCGCGCCTCCGCCGCCCGGTTCGCCGGCGGCGGATCGGGTCCGAGTGGATATCGTCCTCTCGGGCCTTCTCCGCCGCCTCCTTCTGCGAGATTACTTCCTCGCAGAAGGTCGCGACCGCGGTAAAACTGCTGTCGCTACCGGCCATGGAGCGTATGATGGCCGGTAGCGACAGATCTCCTCCGATGACTGCAGTGAGGGCCCGGCGCTGATCCGCCCAAGCGGGGCAGATCTCCAGCGTGTGCTGGGCCGAGTCCTCACTGCAGTCGCAGTGGTGGCAGGCGGGACTCAATTCCCTCCTAGCGACCGAGTGCAGGTACTTTCCGAAGCAACCATGCCCGGAAAGCACCTGCGTCAGCCGGAAGGAAAGGGTCCCGTGCTGGCGCCCTGCCCACTCGAGGATGACCGGCCGGAGCGCCTCCACGGTGGCAAAGCCAGCGCGTGGAGCCTCCAGCCGGAAAGACCAACGAGCCATCGTGGCTCGGCGAGCGGCTTCACGCCATTCGCGTACCTCTTCGGGCGGAGCACGATACCCGTACTCCGCCCGATATTCAGCCGCTCGCCGATAAACTTCGGCGAGCACTTCCGCCTCCAAATCCCACGGGGGTGTTCCGGCCAAGGCGCATGCCGCCTCCGTCGACACGGTGCGGTATCCGCGTATGGCTCTGACCGCCAATACCCTCTGAGGCCGCCACAGGCGGGCCTTATTCTGGGCGGTCAGAGCCGGGACCCACACCGGTGACCCGTAAAGGGCCATCGACCGGACCACCCCCGTGTAGAGGTGTCTTGTTTCGACGCTGGCTCCACCCAAGTTGGGCAAAAGACGCCCAAGGGCGGAGGCAGCGTCGACCAGCTTGGGGCCAAGCTGTCGGAAGTGCTCGTCGAAGAGCCACCTACCGTCGAGGATCAGGCCCAGATACCTCATCTGGGCCCGAACCGGTACGAGGACCGAGTTGACTTCGATTGAGGCGCCGGGGGGTGGACCACGACGGGGCCCATGGAAAAGCAGGGCCTCCGTCTTGTCAAGGGCCACCCGTAAGCCCAGCGCCTCTATGCGCCCAACCACCAGAGATACACCCCTGGTGGCCAGGCGCGCCGCCTCTTGGAAATTGGCCCCCCGGGCTGTGACAAGTGTGTCATCGGCGTAACAAATTACGCCCAGCCCGGGGGGCAGACGACTTCGAAGGACCCAGTCGTACCCCACGTTCCACAGGAGTGGTCCGAGGACAGACCCCTGCGGAACGCCGCACGACATGGGTCGCCGTCTCATGACGCCATCTCGGTCCTCGTACACGACGGTACGCTCCTCTAAATAGTCTGCCACCAGCCGCCTCAGGTACTCTGGCACTCCATGATACAGGAGTGCTTCCCTGATGCAGCTGAATGGCAGACTATTAAAGGCGTTGGCGATGTCCAAGGACACCGCCAACACCACGCCGCCACAGCTCACTGCCTCTTCGGTCACGGCCCTAAGGCGCACCACGGCATCGACCGTCGAACGCCCCTCTCGGAACCCGAATTGGGCGTCCGACAGGTCGGGCCCCACCTCGTTGAGATGCTGGACGATGCGGGCAGAGATAATCCTCTCGAACAATTTGCCCGCCTCGTCCAGCAACACGATGGGCCTATAGGCCGCGACCGAATCGGCAGGCCGTCCCGGCTTCTGCAATAGGACCAGCTTCCCGCATTTCCAGCACTCAGGGAAGCGTCCGGACGCCAGGCTGGCGTCCAAAACCTCCCTGAGGCAAACTTTCATCCCCTATTTTATCCCCTTGGTGGTATAGTTAATCAAAATTCTTTCTTAGAGGATGCCTACGTCATAACATCTACCAGCATGCCGAATTTCAGCTCGATCGGTTTAAAATTGACAAAGTTTCATACAAACTTTCATCCCCTATTTTATCCCCTTGGTGGTATAATTAATCAAAATCCTTTCTTAGAGGATGCCTACGTCATAACATCTACCTGCATGCCAAATTTCAGCTCGATCGGTTTAAAATTGACAAAGTTTCATACAAACTTTCATCCCCTATTTTATCCCCTTGGTGGTATAATTAATCAAAATCCTTTCTTAGAGGATGCCTACGTCATAACATCTACCTGCATGCCGAATTTCAGCTCGATCGGTTTAAAATTGACAAAGTTTCATACAAAGTTTCATCCCCTATTTTATCCCCTTGGTAGTATAATTAATCAAAATCCTTTCTTAGAGTATGCCTACGTCATAACATCTACCTGCATGCAAAGTCTCAGCCCTATCGGTTTAAAATTGACAAATTTTCATACAAACTTTCATCCCCTATTTTATCCCCTTGGGGGTAGAATTAATCAAAATCCTTTCTTAGCGGATGCCTACGTCATAACATCTACCTGCATGCCAAATTTCAGTCCGATCCGTCCAGTGGTTTGGGCTGTGCGTTGATAGATCACTATGTCAGTCACCTTTGAGTTATATATATATAGATATTAGTAGGAGATTTTATTTGAGTAAGTTGACTTTTACTAAATTCAGTTCCTTCAATTTTGGAATGTAATGACATGGTAAAGTATCTAAAACTTTAATCATTCTTTGTTCTATCAAGCACATATTTCTAGCTAGGATCTTTTAATAACTAACTTTTCTATTACCTATTGATAATGTACAATAAATTGCAATGAATGTAGATTTTAAGTACACAATAATATAGAATTTATATTTAATAAAAATCACTGAAGATTGGTACTTTATTTTGAAGTTCCAATCTTTAACAAAATAATAAAGTTTCATTCACATCATCACATGAACTGCCTTTAGCTCTCTTTAGCTGGATGTAGGCCTCTTAGAAAGATTTTTGCCTACGATGCGCTGGCCAGACGAGTTTGTAGGTATTTTATTTTTTCAATCGTTTTGCAGTGTTCCCGTCCAGCGTAGTTTGCTCCCATAGTCACCTCTTTCCTTACCCATGGGGTTAATAGATAAAATACCGTTTCAATAAACTAAAATTTGGCTGCATTAAATAGGGGTCTAACATAAGTGAAATAATACAGCTAGAAATGTGTAGGTATAAAAATGGTCAAGATTGAACTGTGGTCGCAAAGATAGGCTTTTTTCTTGAATCTTTCGAAAACAATGTCGAAAATTATAAGACTTCGAAGCCCAAACTTGGCGGAGTTAGTGTTAATGGAAACTAGACTGCTGATAAATGGACTAATGAATTCAAAAAGTAAAGTATACTTACCTAAATATAACGGGTCTACTGGTTAACTACACTGACTGGTAAGTATCAAGTCAGCAACCAGGATAAAATACCACTAGTTCAAAATACACTAATTCGTAAAAGTGTTCGTGAGATAGAATATGCTCTTGTTAGAATATAAAAAAAAAATATTGAGTGTTGACGGGAATTTTACTTTTTTTATTTCCACTTAGGTACTATAAGTTTTTACGGCATATATTTATGACGGGTACCGTGGATTCTTTATATGTGGATGTGGATATACATTACCTAGATATCGTTTTCGTCGGTGTTGCCAGCTGATGCTGTTGGTAGATGCCGACTTACATAAAGAGTCCTACTTTAATATTTAATATTCAGCCAATCACAGTAAATTTTCTACCATTTTCAAAATTATTTAGATTAACAGTTTACGTACTTATTTACTAACCTTAGTTTATTACCCGAAGAGTACGTTGAGCGGTTGGTCTCGGTTACCATACGAACATCTTTGGAAATCCTTATGAGTAATCCTTAGCAACCTTAAAACGTCCATTAACAGTCTTTTTACACAATTTCTATATCGTCTAGTACCTATTTGGGTTGTAGAAATGTGATGACAGTCGTTCCTCGTTAAAAAGCGCAGTAGACTTAAAGCCGGACGCAGATAAATAAGAAATCTACTTACCAACAAAGTGATAGTAGCAATTTATCTAAAACTGTCAACAATTTGCAAGAAATAACATCGGTTTTCACCAGGTTTCATGAGACTATCGGATTACATTAGTTTGTGCCACAGCATTGCTCTCCCACCACGGATTGTGCTATGGACATGATCAATTAATTAGCGAGGATTAGGAGGAGGAAATTTCGGGTTTTAGAGATTGCAACGCATAATGTATCATATTTAACTTACTATTTGAATAGGTAATGGATATACCTGGGACCGGAGCAGCTGATTTTAGAACAAACTCACTGTGACTAGCGGAATATAGTTTCCACTTACGCGAACTACTAAGTACTGGCCCGCACCACAACTGATGCGTCGGTATCGACTTTTGGCCTTGGGGGCCAGTGATGTGGAACTTTCATGCATGCAGTTTGAACACGTTACCTGGTTTGAGGACCCATCGTTTGTGCTATGTTAGATGTTACTAAGTGCATCAAATTGAGAATTTCAACGATGTTTTCTGACCTCCTACACCAATACAAACCTGCAATCACCTATACCGTATTAGTGCAAAATGTACCATTAGATGTCGTTTTCTAATTAATTATATTAGTCATTTATGTAATATTTTATTTTATCGTCTGAAAGCCATCAATACACACACACACAAAAAAAATTGATATGACTGTTTGTAATTTTAAATTAACAGCAACAATTTTACACTAGAATGACGGCTTCACGAAAAAAAGGTTATTGAATTGCAGGAGTACCTAAGAAGCGGCAATTTTTTTATGGTCTACTGAAGACAAATATGTAAGTCCGCCACTGAAGTTTGACGAATTATACGAGCTTTAATAATGTTGCTCATGTTTTTATCACATCAAAGCATTGCAGACAAGCAAGAGCAAACAAAGCATCTAACAATACACGTTTAATAATATGGTCTTCATATTTGATTACTCTTATATCTTGCACATGTTGAGCGAAATCTAAGTATTTTCCTTTTATTGTTGTTGGTAAGCGATGCAGCATGTGATTGCTCGGAATCCAGATTTATAATTAATTTGGCCTTATTAACTGAAAATACATACAAAGCTGGGTTTCCTATGACACTTAAGTCATAAAAGATCGTCTACAATATATATATGCAATTCGTTATTCGATTTAATTTATTAATTTTAATTATGTTTGTTGTTTACTTACTTCTCGTGAAGTCAGCAATGAGAAAGTCCGTGTGCCTAACCACCTACAATTGATTGATTATGCCATTTTATATAGGAAAGAAAATCGCTCAACGTTATTATCAACACTATAGATTTACGTCATGGAATAGAATATATTACGATGTTTCATTGACATTATTTTTTTGTTTACTTTTTGTAAGACAACCAACCATTTGACATTTCAAAGTCCGACGAAACTGTAGCCGCTAGTTGGCGCTGTCATCACGTATACAGCGAATATAATATTTTGTATGTCATATCAATAATTTATAAATGTGACATCTAGCGAAGTTAAAAGGTCATTATTTTTAACGACACATCTTAAACATAGGAAATAACTTTTAGTTATGCAATTGAAAAATAGTTTTTAAAAGCAAGCATTAGAAAGCAAGATTTATATTCGTAAAATAATAATATAATTACTAGAATTGAAACATATCAATGAAGTACCTACTGTTAAACTGTTTCCTGTATCTTATTTTTGAGCGCCATCTAGATTTAGTTGAACTTTTCAAGCCATTTGCGCCAATATTGTGTCATTTGTAATAGATGATCATTTAAAGTACTATAGATAGGTATTAACTATAGTGCTTCTGTGTTACGAGGATGTTTGTGATTTTATATTTCAACTATTCTCCAGGATGTTCTACCTATATGGTGTTTTATCTGTGCGTAGGTGTTTGTTGAAGGGAATAAATTAAATTTATGTGATCTTTGTAGACCGGACTTTGGAGCACATTCCATTAGTCCAAGACTGTAAAAACTGATTATTAGCTGCAGTAATTTGGGCATGTTCCTGAAAACTCTTCTTAGTTATAAGTATTAAGTATAAGTTTTCATTAAAAAAAACAAAACTGCCCAAAAAGAAAATAATGTTGTTTGTCAGACACAAACCACTGTGCTAATTGAATATTAATGAATATGTCAAGAAAAATGTGCAATCGGTGTTTATCTATTAGTGGTTATTACGTTAGACTAGTATACCTGTATAACTGTTAATTCAATACCTATATACTAAATGTAAACAAATAAAGAAAATTAAAAACCCAAGTGTTCACTTTTACGCCTTTTAAAATAATTTATTTTGACATGTATTGTTAATTGTATTAAATCATCTATGAAACTATTACCTATCAGAAATTTTTATTCTCGATATTAAACCACACAACAGATAAAAATTCGTTTCTGTAAAAGGGCGCCTACTTAACTATACCCGTCGGTAAATTACGCGTAGATAATACGGTAATAAGGGTTAACGGAATCATGGCAATAGCCAATCGTCTATACAAATAATTGAAACAGACATTTCTGAAATACTGCTTATAGTCTTTCCAATCGTTTATTTAACTTTTGACAGATCACGCACATAAAGTTTTGTAATAATTTTTGATACAATGTACTACAGGTAATACTGTACTTCATGGACGGGCTCCGCCCACTTAGAGATGTGTCATTCGTAATTTTTGACCACAGACTATAAAAACAGTTTTGAAATAAATCGATTATTGATTAACATTATAAATATGAATACATTATATATTATTATACTTTATTTTTTGGCATTTTGACAGTAACGGACGGAGGAACAATACGCTCAACTCAACCAAACAAAAAAATCTAAATGGAGGAATATAAATACTCAACTCGACGTATGAAAATGTGGATTAACATAGACATCAAAATGGCGTTGCGCGTCGGCTCCGCGTTTGGTGTTGCCGTTTAGTAATCGACTTTAAAAATAATGAGAATGTTAAATCGATTAAAACTTCTACATGCATAAAATCGATCGTTAAAAGAAATCGAATCGGTAACAGGTCAGGGTATCACTATTTGATTAGGTATTAGAGCTGTCAAAAGTTAAATAAACGATTGGAACGACTATAAGGGATATATTCGGCTATTTAGACTGCCTCGGTGGCGTAGTGGTAGCGTCTGCGACTGCTAAGCTTGAGGTCTCGGGTTCGATTCCCGGGTCGAACTAAATGTTTGTATGATCTGCAAATATGTATTTGTATCGAAGTTTGGGTGTTTTCTATGTATAATATGTATGTATTTACAATAAAAAAAGTATATAAGTATTTATATCAGTTACCTAGTAGGTACTCATAACACAGGCTCTGCTTAGCTTGGGACTAGATGGCGTTGTATGTTAGATGTCCGGAATATTTATTTATTTATTTATATTAAATATTGACTGTGATTTCGAATTTCACGGAGTCTTAAATTATATCTGGGTCTTATTACTAACTTATTAAAAAAGTTTATTTTATAACATGATGCCAGTTTTTATAGTGACTGTGAGGATGGGACCATTAGAGACGGGCGCTGTGCCAAGCCATAACAAAGATTTATTTGACGATGTAACTGTGGCGTACTGCAAAACGTACCTATCAATTTTGTAATTTTCATATAAAACTAGCTATAGTCCGCGCCTTTCCCGCATGAATATCGGTCATCGCGACAAACAGTAGTCTATGTCGTTCTTCAAGGTCCAATCTTATTCGACCTTCAAGAAAAGAGCGTAATCCCTTCTAAAAGGCCGGCAACGCACTTGTAACGCCTCTGGTGTTGCGGGTGTCCATGAACGGCGGTAATCGCTTACTATCAGGCGATACGTCTGCTCGTTTGTCCGCTATATAATAAAAAAACTATATAAATTTCGAAATTATAGATGTTTATCGGTTCAGCGGCGTTGTCGTAACATAACAGGCAGACAAAGTTTAAAGTTAATTTCTAATGTATAATATTAATAATTTTTTTATGGTGTAGGGGGTAAACGAGCATACGTATTTCCTGATGGTAAGCGATTACCACCGCCCATAGACACCCGCAACACCAGAGGCGTCACAAGTGCGTTGTCGGCTTTGGGTGATGGGGGGAGGTAATGGGGTATGGGCCTCCGGTATCCTCACTCACTCGGTAGAACACAGCGCAAGCGCTATTTCACACCGGTTTTCTGCGAGGCCGTGGTATCACTCCGGTCGAGCTTAAGCGTGGCTCTCCCACAATAAGTATGGATGTTGGACAAATCAAAGTCAAAGTCAAAGTCAAATCATTTATTTCCATAGGCCCCAAAAGGCACTTGAACACGTCAAAAATACAAACATCAAACATTATTAATACAAATATAAAATAAAACACAAGTACTGAATTGATCAGTGATAAAAGGATGTAACTCAAGTCAAGGAAATAGTATGGATGTTTCTGCTCATAATTGCGAAATAAAATCTGCCACCCAAAACATATTGGTATTATGGGAAGAGGTCTTGTACCCTACATACTACACAAGTTATTTTGTAAATTTGGTGAGGAATTGCAAAATTGATGACTATTGATTTACTTGCCAGGTTGTGAAAATGTTCAAACATATATTTTCATTTTTTTTTCACTTGAACTTAGATACTATTAGTAATTAGACTTATTATAGTTATGTGAATCTTTATTTGAAGACGAATTAAAATTAGTATATCATAGCGTGACCAAGACTTCTACTCGTTAAATCATGCTGCTCTCTACTGCGCCTAGTGTTGTGGGTTCAAATCCCACATGGGACAGCACTTTGTGTGATCCTGTCTGGATCTACGTTTTTAAAGTCCCCAGCGACACAGGGTGTATATCATTAAAGCGCTAAGTTGTATTTTAAATTGGAAAAATGCTACTTAATTGAAATAATTTATTGTAGTGTTCATAGTCAAACAAGTTTGTATACAGTTCTCCTTTTCTCTTTACATACTGATTTTAAAAAGTTATGTACTTAGTTATAATTATAGCGATCATACGTAGTCTAAATTCTTACATATAAGCATATGACATTATCCTCAGATTTGAATATTAGTATCTAATCCCTAACATGCCAATAATACAGTATTCTTTACAAATATATTTCGATTTCGTTCAAATAAATTTAAGGTATTTGAACAATCTCCAAATATCCAATTCAAAGGCTTAGACGCTTAGAATGTCTAATTATACACGTACATACATTCACGATCATAAAGGTATGGGTATATACTTTCACTAAATTCAAAGCCACTTTAAGTGTGATCCACTAATTGTTGTTCTAAGTTAGGGTGTTCTTTGTGTAAGTTTCATGTATGTTTGTAAAGTCAGTGCGGGAGTTGTCTTGTATCTCCTACCTATCTAAAAGGAACTATAGATACATTGCAAAGCCAAAAAGAACAAAAATAAAGTACATCGTGAAATATTCATATTCCTTAAATATGGTAAAATCATCATGTCGCCAAGTACTTTACAAACATACATAAAACGGACACGATAACATCCAGACTCAGGACAATAATGTATGAAACACAAAGAGTTTTCCAATGTGGGAACATCCAACACTTAGCGCAGTAGAAAGCGCAATGTACCCTTTTAATCCACTATGCCACCAATGCGACCTTAATACAGGGTGTCTCAAAAGAAATTTTATATTTGTTTAGCTTACTGCGTGAACGCTGCGTACTTGAGGGGCGCGGGGGTTATGTCAATTGGTAGCTTGGCTCTTGGGGATTCAGTCGCTATGGAGCGTTTCTCGGGAGCAGACCGCGCGTTGTGCGTGCGAGAGTTTTACAAGAACGGTGATTCGACAACTGTCGCGCGTAGAAAATTCTGCAGTATTCGAGGTTTTCGCCACTTAAATGATGCGCCAAGCCTTCCTCTCATTCGACATTGGGTTAAAAAGTTTGAAGAGACTGGATCAACGCTGGATAAATCAAAATCCGGGCGACCTAGGTCATCAAGAACGGTAGAAAACGTGGAGAGTGTTAATCAATCTGTACGTGACGACCCGAGCCTTTCAATTCGGAAGCGCGCGAGTGCTTTAAATGTGCATAGATCATCATTACATCGCATTATGCACAAAGATCTAAAGCTGCACCCCTACAAAATTCAATTGGTGCAAGAATTAAAGCCCCAAGATGCCGGTCAGAGGCTTAATTTCGTAAATCAGATGATTGAGCGATTTTCAACGTTTACCAACATTTTGTTTTCGGATGAAGCTCATTTTCATCTTAATGGCCACGTAAATAAGCAAAACTGCCGCTACTGGAGTTCAGCCAATCCGAAACGCAAACATCAGAAACCCCTACACTCGCCTAAAGTGACCGTATGGGCTGCCATGTCGGCGCGAGGAATTATCGGCCCTTACTTTTTTGAAGACGAAATGGGGCGTACAGTTACAGTGAATTCAGAGCGTTATGTGGAGATGTTAGACAACTTCTTGGTACCTGAACTGCAAAACTTTCCTGGCTATAACCAAAGAACATGGTTTCAACAGGACGGAGCAACTTCACACACGTCCAATATATCTCTGCCACGTGTTCGTGAAATTTTCTCAGGAAAATTGATCTCCCGGAGAGGTGACATAAATTGGCCTCCACGTAGCCCAGATTTAACCCCTATGGACTTTTTCCTATGGGGTTATCTTAAATCTAAAGTTTACGCCAATAAACCAACTTCACTGGCGCATTTGAAAGAAAATATCCGTCACGAAATGGCAGCCATCCCTCACTCCACCTGTCGAGCAGTCATAAGTAATTTTACTGTTCGATTAAATGAGTGCCAACAACGTGAGGGTTTACATTTAGACGATATTATTTTTAAGAAATGAATTCCCAAAAAGTGTATTTTAACAATAAATAAACATTTTTTCTATATACCGCTTCCTTTTTTTTTAATCAATCCACTAAATATGAAATTTCTTTTGAGACACCTTGTATATATAGTTTATACATTACATTTATTTTGTATACCTTGTTTTAATCTGTTGTTTTGTTCATACATGTACTTGGTAATGGAACAATCATGAATTCCAGGTTACAAAGATTACCTACCTATCGTAAACAAAAAATACTACTAAGTAAGTAACTTATTACCGGAAACACTTAAGTCTCAACCTATATTTTTGTTCTTCTTAGTTTGGTCGCTTTATTTCACTTTTTTTTTCTTCAGTTGTAGTCCTTTAGTGTAGCTTTTTAAAAATGGCACATTTCGCTTGCGCGTGGTATTAGAATCTCATTAATCAGACTGCTTTTAAAGCAAAGTACTTTGTTTAAAGAAAAGTCATTACACTAAAGTAAAAGTCTATTGTAAAACTAACTCAATTAGCTGTGTTGTGTTCATTGCTTGATAGATGGGATTCCTTATTATTTATCGCTACGGATGTAGAATGTGCGGAGACCTGTAATATGCCTGTTAAACAATAAAATTCCCTTCACCTGACGAAAGGGAAGCGAATTTTATTGCAGCAGTTGTTTAGCGCGTAAAACATGAAAGTTTTGTAGATAAGCAAGTTGAAAAGGTATCTAGCATAAAAGTTTCTTCGTACCAGAAAAATAAAAATATTTATGACTATTTGTTGCTGAACTTCTAATTATCCTATTATTTCAAGGAAATTTTGCAAGTTTGTTTGGTGCGTAATAAATCATTGAATAATATTAAGATATATGTAGTACAATTTATTGTTTTGTACTTAGCGATTTCTTTTCAGAATCCCTTTTCAAAGTTGGTTTAGAATGTGTTGTAATCCTAGTTACATTTGCTGGGAATGGAACTTTCATTCCATTATTTCAAGATATTTTTTTCTATCAAATATGCC
The DNA here is from genome assembly GCA_916048165.1 of Spilarctia lutea. Classification (NCBI taxonomy): domain Eukaryota; kingdom Metazoa; phylum Arthropoda; class Insecta; order Lepidoptera; family Erebidae; genus Spilarctia; species Spilarctia lutea. Next base: position 5,072,789 of record OU696480.1, read on the forward strand.
TTTAGGTACTAAAACACATTGTTTGCAATGTTAGTGGTTTGCGCTTCTCGTGTTATGAAAAAATATATCTTACTCGCTTAAAAATTAAATACGATAAAATCATTAACTCAAAATCCCATGAAAAGAACAGTCTTCCCACCGAAGAATGCGGTCCAAATTTAAAAAAAGAGAAATCTCGCTTTAAGAATATAGCTGACAGTCTGTCTATAAGTTTGTGGCGACCTCCACATACAGCGCAACAAATACATAACATACTACTGCGCTATCTACCGAAGATACACTAATCTACGAAGTAACGCACTACGCGGAGTAACTACCAATCCTGAATCGTGCAATAGAAATTCTCGCGTATCATATACCTATATAACAAGCCAACATCAACCGTTGGGGAGTGGCCCACCAGGCATGATCGCCTCGTCTGGTCGGAGGATAATTTCTTTGTGTTGGTGGGACATAGCACCGGTTCTCCCACTAGTTGATCTCATTCTTAAAGACCCAACATACAAGTATACTACATCCTTAGCTAAATTTTTAGTTGATAACATTAATATATTCTGGGCCGAACGTGCATGACGGTTTCGATAATATATTGATGAAAAGATTTATTCAGGGTGAAAAATTAATGTAACCAGGTCTCATCGTTAAGATATTCCTAGCCGAGATTTTTAAAGAATTTGCATACATTTATATGTGAATATCATTAGAGGTGAAATTTAACTTCGAACGACTTAGTAAGGCACTGCCTCGGGGTTTACAGTTTCTCATTTGCAATATTAGTTTTGGCATAACGCTATCCCTAAAATATCATTTGAATAAAGGTTATCTATAAACATGAGTTAAGTAGAAAGATGTAACATAGTATTCACGTGCTAGTAAAATACTAAAATGACTGAACACCCTTCACGTTTCTGTGTTTACATATTGAATTACTTGCTACGAGTACAAACTGGAATTTTAGCTCATGCCTTTTGTTTTGTTGATTCAAGAAGGTTTAAGGTAAACCTGGGGAGGGCGACATAATCACTTCGTGACTTAGCCCTTATTAAATAAATAAAGAAAAGGAAAGAAGGTTTACCCGTATTTAAGGTTTGACTGCCTTGGTAGTGATAGTGTATGAAACTTCTGTGCTTGATGGAGGATGTTTGTATGATCTGCAAATATTGATAAGTCCGTGACTTTTCGAATAAAACATTTTTTTTTGCGGCAAATAAACATTTTATTTTTCTACATAATCATAACCTTTTAGCTCGATACATTTAGTCCAGCGTTTTTCTAATTTTTTTTTCCCTCCAAATAATAGGTTTTCTCAAGGCTCTCAAAATACGCGTTTGTTTCGGTAATGACTTCTTCATAAGACTCAAATCTCTTACCACCCAGCCATTTCTTTAGGTTTGGAAACAGATAATAGTCGCAGGGGGCTAAATCTTGAGAATATGCTGGATGGGGTAGCAGTTCGTACCTCAATTCGTGGATTTTGGCCATCGTGACTAAACAAGTGTGCACACGTGCATTGTCTTGATGGAACAGCACTTTCTTCTTCGCCAAATGCGGCCGTTTTTGCTTCAAGTTAACGTCGAATCTGTCCAAAAGCTTTGAATAATATTCGCCAGTGATTGTTTTACCTTTCTCGAGGTAATCAATGTGAATGACACCGCGTGCATCCCAAAAAACTGTGGCCATGACCTTGTTGGCTGACAGACTCTGTTTAGCCTTCTTTGGTCCACGTTCACCCCGAGCAACCCACTGTTTCGATTGTTCCTTGGTCTTTGGCGTGTTGTGATGAATCCATGTTTCGTCCACAGTAACAAAACGACGCAAAAATTCGTCCGGATTACGGCTGAACATCGCTAAACACTCTTTTGAAGTTGTCACACGATTGCGCTTATGGTCGAGTGTGAGCAATCGCGGCACCCATCTCGCGGAGAGTTTTCTCATGTCCAAATATTTTATATATATATGTAAAATATGATGTACCCGTTCAGTTGAGATACCTACAGCATGAGCCAACTCACGCACTTTCATTCTCCGATCATCTAATATCATTTCATGGATTTTATCGACGATTTCCGGCGTGATCACTTCTTTTGGGCGACCTGAACGTTCGGCGTCACTAGTGCTGGTACGATCACAACGGAACTCTTTAAACCACTTCTTTACCATTGAAATTGATGGTGCCGAGTCCCCGTAGTATTTATCAAGCTTTTCCTTAGTTTCAGTGATGGTTTTTTTACGTAAAAAATAATGCTTAATCAGCACACGAAATTCACTTTTTTCCATTTTCGTAAAAATTCACGAGGATTCGACGAAATGGATGCTTTGAATGGCTATCAAACACCAACTGCATGACGTAGCTTGCTCAAAATTTAAGTGGCCCACTAATAGATTACAGTTGACGGCAGCACTGTTGCATTTGGAATAACTGCGCGGGAAATTCAAAAAGTCACTAACTTATCAAACCGCCCTCGTATTTGTTTTGAACTTTGGGAGTTTTCTATGTTTAAAATAAATGTATTTCTTTTAAATTTATTTTCTTTTAAATACATAATTCACAAAAAGTAAGTATAAGCTCTGCTTAGTTTAGGACTAGATGCCTTTGTGTGTCAGATGTCCGAAATATTTTCTAAGTTAGACATAAGAAATAATCACATAAACGAAGCCGTCACCCATCGCTAATCACTTACAAAATACATACTTTTCTCTAAAAGCCTTGGAAAGGTTACGCCTGTATTTCTATTTCAGTTTGATATTTCTTTCAGTGTAATACATCATTTATTAACACTTGAATTGCTGCCAAAGGCGCTGTAATATAAAACTAAGTAGAGTAGCAATTAGCGAAAAGTTCTTAAAGCCTTGGAATCATAAATCATAGTGACTTAGCAGGTGACAGATTAATAAGCAGTCCTGAAATGAGTGCCCTCCAAATAGACGACGGCCGGACCTTCCGCATTCATGATGGGATCAACGGTTCAATTTTGTTGAGGCTTTGAGTAATTTGTCAGTTCTAATATAAAACGAATAAATATAAAGAGTATTATAATGGTAATATTTTTGTGGGGTAAACAATTGCATGTTGGGAAACATTTTAGTAGGTAATTTACGTTAAACTTAAAGAAGATAACTGAAACCTGCAGAAGAAAACTGCCACATACGATACCTCGTAAGCAACTGCTGCGCTTCAGGTCTCGTGTCTGATTCCCGGGTTTCCAAATGTTTGTATGATCTACAAATATTTGTTTCGGAGATTGGGTGTTTTCTATGTATGATATGTATGTATTTATGGAAAAAAAGTATATATGTATTAATATCAGTTGTCTAGTACCCATAGTACAAGGTCTGCTTAGTTTGGGACTAGATGGCGTTGTGTGTTAAATGTCCGAAAAAAAAAATGTCCGAAAAATATTTATATCAGTTGTCTAATACCCATAACACAACCTCTACTTAGTTTGTGACTAGATGGCGTTGTGTTAAATGACCTAAATATTTATTTATTTATATATTATTATAATTAATATAATTATGTATCTTCTAAAAATTACTAATTAGTGTCATTTCGGTACATACCATCTGTAAGAATATGACACTTGTCACTTTTATGCAGATGAGCTTATAAGTCACTTCTCTCCGGAGGAGGAAAAGATGAGAGACCTTCTCCTCCTTCAATATTTTCGTTGTAACGTGTACTTTATTATGTATAAATTTGAATAATATATTTAAATAATGAAATGGAGTGAAAAGAAACCTAAATATTTGTTGTTGCAATATTTATTTACTTAACGTGAAAAATCGTTTTTCCGCCTTGAACTATCTATCTGAAGTAGGTATGGAGTGAAATTTGTTTGTTAAACTTTGACTGTAGGCACTGTAACTGTTAGTAAGTCAATCTTACTTAACTTATTGTAACTTATGGTAAAAGAAATATAATATTGTAACAAATATTAGCAACATTTAAATAGCAAAGATATGTACAAGTTTGAGATTTCGAAAAACTATTTAAATTGACTTAATTGATTGGATACTCGGCTTTTGAACAAAGCAAAAGATATAAGTAACAAAATTGTATCATTTAAACTGTTCAATGTCGATAAGTTCGTTTCATTGAAATAATAATAAATAGACAATTATTTTAATAAACAAAGTTTACTTTACGAAATGATGTAGCAAAAAGAGAAAAATCTTGTATGGTTTGGAAATGTATTGCCACACATATATTATTCTAAAGCTTTTGACAATAAACCATCGTACTTTTGTGTCTATGTATTTGAATAATACAAGACAATTTATAATTGAGACCAATACAAATTGCCTTGGTCATGGGCCAATTTTAACACCTGCTGATTAAGTCTCTGATAGACTAATGTCAACTTATATAACTTTGAGTTTCACAAATCTTGAACAGAGACATAAGTGTCAAATCCGTACAAACATTATGAATTCCAAAGAAAATCTCACTGTCTGTCTGTTACGCTTTCACGGCTAAGCCGATACACAGATCTACTGTGGGAGAGCCACGCTTCGGCATGCATGGACCGGCTCAACCGGAGTGATACCACGGACTCACAGAAATCCGGTGTGAAATAGCGCTTGCGCTGTGTTTCACCGAGTGAGTGAGGATACTGGAGGTTCATACCCCAATCCCTCCCCCCATCCCTCCCCCATCCCTCTCCCCATCCCCCAAAGGCCGGTAACGCACTAATGACGCCTCTGATGTTACGGGTATCCATGGGCGTCGGTAATCGCTTACCATCTGGCGATTCACCTGTTCCTTTGCCGCCTATATGATAAAAATACAGATTGCATGCAGTGGCATTGAGATAATTTTATCCTTATGGAAGAAAATAAACTACTTTTTGCCAACCAACATACACAAGGGAGGAACCAAGTGCGAAAGCGACACACATTTTATCACCAACTTTAATCTCTCAAATAGTGTTGTACTGGACAAACTGGGCCTAAGCATCTATTATACACTAGCTGAACCCCGCGGTGCTACCCGCGGTACGATGATAACTGCGGGCAACGCCGCGAGGCGAAGCTATATCTTTATAAATAGTAGCCTATGTGTTATTCTGATGTATAAGCTATATTGTGGTAAAGTTTCATTCAAATCCATTCAGTAGTTTTTACGTGAAAGAGTAACAAACATCCATACATACATACATCCATACTTACAAACTTTCGCCTTTATAATAGTAGTAGGATATATTGTACTGTTTATTCAAGAGCTACATAAATAGGTAGGTATTGCGGTGTAAAACGCGGTCCGTCATTGGTTGACCCTCGGTCTGGTCTAGCGGTCGGAGTGGTTAGTGACACTGACTGTTTAACGGAGTTCGTGGTTGGAATTCCCACTCAAGAGACTCGATTGAGTTAGGGTAGGTCCTTTATGTAATGATGGCCATTACTTGTTCTGTATCTGCAAGTTACTTTGTAATAATAATCTCACAAACGGGCCTCCGATCCAAAACTATGTAGAGCCTTTACTATGGTTATCAAACTGCTTGTGAACATACTTATGTAATAACTAGCTACGTTTGCGTCTTCTATTGCCCGTAGCGTGAATTTTTTCCCCCGTTTTCGAAACATTCTTCATTGGTGCTCCGCTCCTATTAGTATTAGCGTGATGATATATAGCCTATAGCCTTCCTCGATAAATGGACTATCCAACACTGAAAGAATTTCAAATCGGACCAGCGGTTCCTGAGATTAGCGCTTTCAAACAAACAAACTCTTCAGCTTTATAATATTAGTATAGATAATTAGTTCAGTTATATATTAATAGGATATTATTCACTAGCTACCCACGTGATCTCGTCTGCGTCTCATATTGCCCGTAGCGTGATGTTCAAACATCGTGAACAAATTTGCCATAAAAAAGCCAGTCTAGTGTGCCAACCTTAATAGATAGTTTTTAAATTTTTAACGGGGCACAATTCTTAAGTACATTGGTTTTCTGCAACATTAACCGTTTACGCAGCGCATGCAATAGAACCTCTTTAAGGGAATAAGTTTATCCCGTTTTTGCAACACTTTTCATTGATATGCTCTTTTTAGTCATAGCGTTATGATATTAGTATAGATTTATCTTTGATATGTACGTATTTTCTAATATACGTAGTGTATTAGAAATATAATTATATGGTAATATTAATCTGTTGACCTGCATACTTCGTTTTTGAAGATGGAACCTCATCATGACATAAGTCCTTTATAATCTAACATACAACATTAAAATACGAATATAATTATATTATTAATCAGGTGTATAGTAAATTATTTACGACCACAATGACAAGAAAATTCATATAGGTACAAACACAGAAATCTTACATTCCAATTGACACATTAAGTTTGAAAATTACGTGATCTGTTTTATATGAATAAAATTATAGATGTTTACTATTTATTTATTAATATCTACATAACAATTAATAATGTTAATAATAAATATTTCGTACATTTAACACACAACGCCATCCAGTCCCAAGTTAAGCAGAGCTTGTGTTATAGGTACTAGACAAGTTATATAAATACATAGTTATATACCTTTTTTATAAATACATATATATTATACAAAGAAAACACCCAAACTTCGAAACAAATTTTAGCAGATTATACAAACATTAAGTTGGACCCGGGAATCGAACTCAAGACCTCATGTATATAAAGTGGCATACGCTACCACTACGCCACAGAGGCAGCCAACAAAAATTAAAACAATGAGATTTATTAATGAGATGATATGATGCTATGTGCTACGAAAAGTGACCAAAATAAATCATTATCTCTTAATGATGTTGCAACTATGCAATATTTATTAAACACTAACTGGGCCCCGCGGTTTAATCCGCGCTTATTGTTGTAGTTTTAAAACAACAAGCACTGGTAACAATGCGGGACGAAACTAGTCTAAAAAAGCAACCTAAGTTACTCCTTATATCATCAGCTATTTGCCTGTGAAAGTCCCGTCGAAATCCGTCTAGCCGTTCCAAAGATTAGCTGGAACATATACGAGTAGACAGATAAATAAACAAAATTTTTTTAAAAGATTTTCTGGTGTAATTACTTAATGTGTACCTTTACTGAAAAGCTCTTAATTTGAAATTACAAATAAACACTTTAATTTTATTTATTTGTGAAGGTTAAGACTCTCTAAAGAAAGCAAATAAGGAATCTTTACAGGATCCCTATTTTAATTAATACTAATTGCTAGCTAAAACTATTTTCGATTATTTTTTTGAAGGTACATGTTGTGTTTGAGACGCTATCTTGTTTAGAACTTGTATACATTTTTATCTTTAGAAATTTTATTATCTTATATATAAAATTCTCGTGTCACGGGGTGCGTAATCGAACTCCTCCGAAACGGCTCGACCGATTTTGATAAAATTCTCGTGTCACGGGGTGCGTAATCGAACTCCTCCGAAACGGCTCGACCGATTTTGATGAAATTTTTTGTGATTATCCGCTATCTATAAGAATCGGTTGTAATCTATTTTTCATCCCCCTAAATGTTAGGGGTAGTCCACCCCTAAATTTTTTTTTTATTTTTTTGACAAAATTTTTAATTTCTATTTTTTTATGATGCAGCATTAGAAAATACATACAACCCTAGATTTTCAACCCTCTAAGATCAACCCCTATTTTTCCATCGCGATTTTTATTGACCCACCTCTACAACATATATTCCCTTTTATGGCAAAGCAACGTTTGCCGGGACAGCTAGTATTACTATAGATATCAAAATTCATTTAATGTAAGTAAAAATTAACTAAGCCTCCAATAATAGTGTTGAGTGCCGCCAATTAGGATATTGTTTAAGCGGGATCTTCTATGTGAATCATTTCATAAAATGGGACGGAAAATAGGAAGCCAAATAAACTACGCACTATTTGTTTTTTCTTTTATATAAGAGGACTAGGAATATTCATTTGCCGCGAGGGCCTTTACATACTAGGGATGTTGCGAATATTCGCATCCGCATCCGCAAATGCGGAGCTTCCGCATGGATTTGGACATCTGCATCCGCAATAATCAATGCGGATGTTCATGCGGATGAGAATGTAATACAAGTTGCGACAAGAAAGAAATTCGGCGGGGCCAGCGAATGGCGAGTGCCGTTCGCACGTGTTAATGACGAATTAAAAACCAAACATTTTGAGTATAATAAATACTGATAATAATTTTTCCTGGTTCTCCTAATACCAATGCCGAAGGGCCTAAAATAATAAAAATTACTGATGCCGCGCGAAGATTTTTAAGCAGCAGTATTCCTAGCGAACTTTACTACAATTACTTGATAAAGGTTTTAATTCGAAATTCATAAACTGTGTTTTTATAGTATTTTAAACATCCGCATCCGCATCTGCATCCGCGGATGTGAGCCTTTAAAAATCCGCATCTGCATCCGCATCCACGGATGTGAAAAAATTGGCATCCGCAACATCCCTATTATATACATACATACATGCAACAAACACACAGATAGCAATAGACATAGCTTAGCAAATATATTCCGGGTATGGTTCACCACCGTGAGGGATTAAATATACGGATTGTCACTACCTCTATTCCTCAATTGTTTGATTTAGGGAGCAAACCACGCAGGACAACATCACTGCAAAGAGAAGGAAAACTTGAATCAAACCCCCTTGTGATAGGAGGTGAGGAAAGTCCTTCTTTCTAAGGAGAGGCTTATGGCCAAAACACCGGTTTTCTGTGAGGCAGTTGTTTCTTTGTCCTATAGTAAATGCCGAAACGTGGCCCTCCCAGGATTTGATTAATTACCCTTGGACATCGTTAAACTTTCCAAACATAAAACAATATCGTAATTTAAACTACTTACCATATAATCATATTTGTAAATATTTAAGAATGTTTATCAACTGTCTGGACATCATAATAGAGGCTCGAAGTGAAGTAATTATTACTATTGTTGAAAATAAATAAATGTATACAGTTATGTATACTAATGTAAAAAAATGTATATATATGTAAGAGTTATTTAGAGGTAATTTCAACGTACCAGAGAGGGCCTCACACGGCCGAGCCGCTACCATTCAGCTCAGTAAATAGAGCAATTTGGCCGACACTAAACCCGGTTTGACTAATTCCGGCAGTCACGTCTTCGTGCCACATTATCTTAAATCTTAAATGGATCAGACGGGTAGAAAATACTGAGTTATGTTAAGAAAAGATAAGTTTTCGTACAAAAATAAGGTTTATTGTAGATAATTTAATATGTCTTACTTTGTCAGATTTTGCCAAATATGTCTTCTTCTATGTACAAATAAATACTGTTCTAAGATAGTAAGAATCGTTTTTCTTTCATATATATGTTATGTACGTATGTAAATAATATTTCAGACATCAGACACCCAAATTACTATTAACTAAGGGTACTAGACAACTGATATGAAACATTGTTTATCTTTAATACCACTGACGAAATTTACTAATATGTGTGTAAAGAAATAAGATTTTTTTCTTTCATATAAAGCGCGCCCTGTCGATAAAACACTAGCTTACTAACTTCATTTACAGCTAGATGGCGTAGTTTGACAACTGTCATGGTTTAATGATAAAAAGAGTGAAGTGTGAGGTTAGCCAAATAATTATTTTGTTATTTGATTTGTGAAAAGGAATCGACAAATATGTTAAGAAACGTTAAATGTCGTTTCTTTGTATTTTCAGGTAAGATACCTAATATGTTTGTTAAGATTTGGTTATAGTAAAACGATGTAAATATATGCTTAAATAAAAACTTTGTATTTTCAGAGCAACACAATAAGTTTTATTTTGCCGATTTCCAAAAATCCCGACTAATTGTCTTATATGTGTACTAATATTTATGGTATGTTAGTGTTAATACTAACTACTAAGTAAATACGAGTATTATACATAGAAACAGCCAAACTCCGAAGCAAATATTTGCAGGTCTTACAAACTTTACTACTTTTTAATTTACGTTGTTGTTAGATGCATGAAATCTTCTCCAACCCCCAAAGGCCGGGAACGCACTTGAAACGCATCTAGTGCTGCGGGTGTCCATGGGCGGCGGTAATCGCTTACCATCAGGCGATACGTCTGCTCGTTTGCCCCATATTCCATGAACAAATGTAAAAGACGAAAATCTATTTTTTAAAGCCAGTTTTTCTTTGTGAGAATGACGTTTTGGAACTAAGCAGCTAGAGTCACTTATGTAACGTTACGAAAGATCGAAAGTTACGAAAAGGGTAGGCCGTTTGAAATAAAACCTTTTTTTAATTGGAAACCGAACACAGAATAAAGATTTTGCTTATTACACAGTTGTTTGTCCTAGGTGCAGCAGTCAAGATTGTGAACCACAAAACTAGCAGACCCAGATTTATTCTATATTTGAGCCTACCAAAGTGACTCTGCCTGATGGAAAGCATGAGTAGAATCCAAGAGTAGTGATCAACATACCTACTCATAGTGAATGCAGAAAATGAAAAAAGAGAAGATGAAAAAATATGCAGGGAAAAATTCTTTCAAAATACAGGAGAAACTGACGACAGAAAGTAATATTTACTTAAACCACAAATAACAAGAAGAACTAAACACAAAACAAGATAGAAATACGCAAAATATTACTACAAATGGTGAAAATAATTTAAGTATATGTAGGTACCTATATCACAGTTATTCCCAGGCCCGGGTAAATATAAGAAAACTGTTTTTAATATTCTGGTACATTGTGGGATCAATGTTATTGTTGTATATGGATAAAGCATTACATTTTCTATACAGCTTATGACATTTGTATTTTATACATCGTGGAGGTCTTACAGAAATATATCAGGCAGATACTCGTAATACAAAAGAATAAACAGAATAAGAATGTTTTTGGAAAGTTACACATGTTTCTACGTTGTTATACATACATACATACATACCCTTTATGAAAAGTATATATGTATAACTAAGAAAGAAGGTGTAGGTATTAATATCGTCGAAATAATAGGCACAATTATTTTTCAAGAGCGTATTGCCAGCCATGCTAATTTCAGTACGAACTGGCCGGATCGACTAGGGCGGTTCAAACCTCTGACAGAAGATCATCACAAAATGACAGCGTTTGTACTGTCGTGTTTCGATCGTGAGAGTGAGATTGCTTGCCCAATAATGCGTTACCATCTCAATAGGCCGTCATAGCATAGTATAAGTCATCAAACTGCATTGTCCACATTCGCAATGAGTGTGGTGACCACCACTTTTTTCGATTCTGCTCATGTTTTCCATCAGGCAGAGTAGAGTCATTTTGAAAGTTCTTACACTAATCTTATAATATCTAATCTATATGCATATAGAATTTAGGGTTGTTAAAACAATCGAAACTTTCATTGGCAGATAGCTGATGTTATAAGGAGAATTTTGGAACACAAATAAAAAAACGGTTTCAGAATAAAATTAAAAGCAATATAATAGTGAACCATTTTTTTTATTTGGGGAGCTCTCATTTTCAGATTTCAGCTTCGTTATATCTTTTCTATCTGTTTGCTGCAACCTGTAGAGTATTTTACGAGAAAACGTTATTTCATCTCATTCGATGGATTGAAGAGCGCGCGCGGTGTTAGACCGGCAGGTGGTAGGTGAGATATCAGGTGTTAAACACATTTGCATTTTAACTACTTTTTTGAAAATTATACTAAATTTTAGATAGTTCCTGTTATATATTTATGGATCTATAAGCTGTTCAAGCAATTAACACTCGATTGATTTTAATTAATATTATTGGATATACGAAGCCATAAAACAACAAGATTCGAACTGTCAATATTAACGGGGTATGCCTTCTGATGGCATGCATCCAAAATTGTTTACGTGATTAATTGCGACTGTTTTCAAAATATAACGGCTTTCGTGTGTCATAATTTTTTTTTGTACTGTGGTACCGTTACAACCCATAAAAATGAGTAACAGATAATGAATTTGAATGATTCAATTCATTCGCAATACGAACTATTCCATATCACTTTGTTATGTAAAAATGTCTTTATCTGCCGTTTTTTTCTATACTTGTTCTATTGTTTTTGTAATTGACTTCTAACAAAACCTTCAACAGGGCGACAACAATTCTATGCGCGTACGGTCTACAAAACTACGAATATTATCATTAGTAGCCTCTAATTTTAGTACCTGTGTAATACGAACCTTATGAGGACGGGTTACGGTTCACTAAAACGCATTCGTTAAGATGGTTTTAAGGGACGTTTCGGTGCGGTGCACATGGAGTCGGCACTCGGCAGTCGCGCGCCCACCGACTGTGGTTCCGGTGGGGTCGATCACCAGCGCGTAGTGCGTGCGTGCCTTCGCATATACTACATTCCGAACTTTACTCGCATCACGCTCGCACGGTGAATGCTTCGCGCCAATTTTCGTACGATATTCAAACGATGTATTTTGTTTTTTTTTTATGCATAAATACATCTTTGTATTTTTAATATTCTTTTGTTTTATTTAAACAATTGACTTAAGGCAAGTGGATGTGAAGTGACTGTATTATTATCATTATTTTATGGATTACATTTATTTGTGTCATAAAATAAGTGTGTTATTATTGTTAGTAAGTGTTTGTGAAATGGTTTGAACTTTATAAACCAAAAACAATGAAGATGCGGTGGGACTCTCTTTTATATTTGTTTATAATTTTCGTGTTTGCAACTTGCGTCGGTAAGTTTTTTTTTTGACTAAATATATTGTTATCATTAAACTACATATAGGTACTTAAAAGTGAACAAGATGAAGATAATTTGGTCTACTTATGACAACAATGCGATCTATTAAAAAACTGTAGAAAATTTAATAATAGTCGAGTGTTTACGAAATAAATAATGAGTACTAAAGCAAAAAAAATATGACATATAAAGAAAACTATTTTTTAATCTGAATTTTACCAGAAACAGAATATTAACCGTTATAAACTCCGTTATTATCCTTAATTTAACAATTTGACTTTTTCTTTAGCACACATTAATTTGGCTGCAAAAATCATTATTCACGGTATCTGACCATGCAGGCCGAATACTTTTAAATGCATTGTCTCTGGTAATTTAATGATAACGATCTCCATACATAACACACAGCATTAAGCAAACTTGTATATAACATGATAGAATATTTGTTATGTTTGAATAATGGCCGTAATTTTATATTGCAACACATGAAGATGCTTGTCTGGAAGCATTTTGTAATATTTGATTTAGATGATATTTTAATTTCGTGAACGTGTCTCAGTATTGCACTGATGTCTTGACCAATCAATTTCGTATTACTGTGAGGTATTTTTAAATACGTGTGTAGTCTCAGCATGAATGATGGGAGTAATATGGTGTTCATATATTACTATAAGTATACTTTATACATAAGTAATAACTTTTTGGGATTAAAGGTAGCATTTAATCTCTTTTGCACAAAGGAACAGGTGTGTAAATAATGTTAGAGCCTTATGTTATGTCCAACAATGTTAAGATATCGGGTACATTCGTAAGTAGGTAGGTATACCTACCTACAGAATAGAAAAGATAGAATGGTATGGTGTCAATATATGAATAAGTGTATTGTGATTCACTGGGTACATTATTTTTTCGATGAAAAAATTAAAACCTAGAGCGAGAAGCCAAGGATCAAACCAAATGGTTGGCATTTTGAGAGGCTTATGTCCAGCTGTGGACTGCAGTAGACTGCTGATGATGAAGATGAATTAAAACCTTGGTAGATAAGTACCTATATCGAGCCATCATAGAGAATACACAGCGACATTGTCAATACAAAATGGATAATAATTTCGGTTTGATTTAGCAGTGACAGTACGTGTATTTAGTAAAGGAACAGATGTTTGCAATATATTGCGCTGTAGGGCATTGTTTGTAAATATAAGTAAGACTTGAATATCTAACGTGTGTGTCTCCAATATTCTACGTCTACTATAAGATTAGTTTTAGAAAGAATGGTACATCAAGTATGAAGATATGGTAAACCTGCAAAAAGAACATCCAAGCACTAAATAGTTAAAAAAAAATCTGAGAAAAAAATTGTACCTACCTAGTCTTGATATGGGCATATCTACCTCTATCGCATGATTTTATTATTATTATTTATGTATGATGGAAAGCATAAAAAGAATCCAAGAGTGGTAGACACCATACTCATTGCGAATGCAGACAATGCAATAATGCAGCATGGTGAGCCACACCATGGCGGCCTATTGATGCTTCATTGGACCTACCCACTCACCAACGAAACATGACAGCATGAATGCTGTCATTTCAGGTTGATCTTCTGTGTGAGGTTGTAGTACCACCCCTGTCGAGCCCCGACTCTACTACCTTTAATAAGTTACTAATTAGTGTCAGAATTTTCAAATATGATACAAAATCAGTTGAAAATTGACGTTACTCTGGTTAGACTGAGAAGTTAATTTTTATACGGTATTGTTACATGGAATCAACTTTTACCACCTGTAATTCAAAACCAATGATCTTTCTACTGTTAGTCTTGATATATGGTATGGTACTTAATGGTGTAGCACATTTAAGATAAAATTCAGAGTGATGACTCATAGACGTTACGTTGACTTTTTAGCCCTTTCCGAACTAATTATCGCCGTGAAATATTTCTCACAACTAATGAACAAATTAAGTCATTACGGGTACAAAGTTTTCCTTCCCCTTTTCCCCTGATTATAGGTGATGTAAATACATATATAATATTATTGTTACAGTTTTATGTAGCTTTTGTAACATTTTATGTGAAACGTGGTTAATTTTCGTATGATTCATTTTTTATTGTTTCTGTTTACACTTTAGGTTAATAGTTATAATTATGATTGCGTGCCATTGCCGTTAAATCAGTAATTAGCACTCGCCGTTAAGCATTTCCTTAAAACATTACAAAATATTAAAACATTCACTTGATACTGAGTATTTTAGTACTCGAATGAATACCCATTATAACCGATTTGTGATAGTTACACTGATTTATTACGCTTGTCGTTTATGTACTTATACGATCGATATGATCGCAGTAGAAGAGTAGCTTGCTTCGAAGGGTAACTGCATTTATTTATGGTCACTGCATCACACTTACGGGTTATAGCATAATCTTTTCCAAAACATGTATGCTTATTCTCAGACTTCTGTCAGCAGACAAATCAATATATCATTCAAGCGTTTACGGAATCCAAATGTTAATGTTATGGGCATATTACGTACACTCTCTAGCATAAAATTAAAGATGAATGTATATTAACTAATAGTATTTACATGTATATGTAGTATAAAGAAATCAGTCCAGATATATTTCTGAATACATTTGGATAACACGAGACCTCTGATCCTGCTGTAGAATGCGTTATCATGGCGTAACTTAGATAACAAAATTCAAAAGGTATTTTACCACACTAAGTCGAACTAAAAGTATATTCAGTTTTTTATTTACTTTTCCACATATATATGCGGTAGAATCGACGTGTCTTTTTAATATTTTGTTAGGTCTAGGATTGAATGATCAATGACGGTAAAATATACTCGAAAATGTTCATATTACTAACTTGTTAAAAAGAAATACAGCCTCAGTTCTATCTTTAGTCGCAATCGGAAAGCTAAAAATTAACGTAATTTAGAACTATCACTTATTTTAGCCTTTTGTTTTAGCTAGTATAAAACGCTCCGGGCAAATTTACAATCAATTTTATGAATCATTTTTACAATCTTGAAGGGTTACATGCAGTTTGTAAAGGAAATGAAAGAAAAATATTAAATATTATGAATTCACTAAGAAAATTGAAGTCCTCCGTTATGATTACCAGCCTTTGTTAAAGTAAAACATTTTATTAACCTAAGGTCTATTATATGGTACACTTTACCCAAATCACGAGAATTTTGCTGTAGTAGTAAAGAAGATTACGGCCGGCGTGGCGAGTCGCTTTACAGGGCAACATGCTCATTCTCTTTGTATTTTGAAATGATGGCTCTCAATGACTGGAGCATTCACTTTGTTTAGGTACGACTAAAATTGTGAAAATGTTTGTACTTGCCATTTCAAATGTAGAGTACATCAGCTAAAATGATGGATAAGGCCTTGCAGAAAAGCATGCGAGTAGTAAAAAATACTTTACGCTACTGTTTTTGCTTCCATAAATATATTTTAACAACTATTTTTTTGTCTGTAACTCCTGATTTGCAAATTTCTACCCGGAGGTACAAAACTTTAGATTATAAAAAAAATTAACTTACAGTTGGAGTATTCGAATTTTAAAAATATTTCTACACTATAATATATGGCCTTAATAAGAAATCTATCTGGAGTTTGTAAGTAGTACGAAGTTTTAAAACTAACAATAATGCTAATTTTTCGGTCCTGATGTAGTTTCAAGTTAATTCAAACCTTGATGAGACGGCCAACGATAAAATTTAACTAATTATTAGTTATCTGTTAGGCTTTGGATACATGAAAACAGTTTCTACACCTGACATATAAACGTACCAAGTTCAAAAGCAATAATTTCCGTTGGGCGAGTCAACCTTTAGCTATAATGATAAATAACCAACTAGTTCGTTCAACTAATAGCAGTTTTGGATACAATTAAAATAAATTCATTTTGGTTATAGCGTGCCTAAACATAAATAGTTTGAATTAAACCAAACTTGGTCATGTATACACTGTATATGAACAATTTGCCAGGGCCAACGATGTTTATGTGTGTTAATAACCTTTGCGCGGTTATGTATAGTTTCAGGTAGCAATGAACAACTGAGAGTGTGTAAAACCTCTTCGTATCCTCTTATTCGGTTACAATGAGTTAGTACTAGGCTCAGCTTCAATTTATAAGGCCATAAAGGACATTCTCCTTAAATGGTAATAGATAATAATAATTCGACATAGCTTGAACATAGCTGTTTTATCCTAAGGTACCTAGGTGGAGCTATGTTTGCTAGACTGCTGATAAAGATACTTAGGTATTTCTAAATGTGTATAATTATATTATAGACACATGCCATTCAAATGAACATGTTATCACGTACTCTGAGTCAGCAGACGGTATCACCAACAACGTAAACCAAAAGGCTCTATAGAAACAGCTTAGCATATTTATTTTAATTATTTTGACTTCAAAGTCTTTGTGGTTAACAACTTTTGCAAAGATGTATGTTTTCTTCATCACAGTCGACATTACTCCAATTATTTGTCCCGGGTTCCACAAAATAGGGAAAATAAGAAACTTGAAAAAAAACGTTAAAACCTTAATAAATGGATTAAGAATGAAAAAAGAGGAAGAGGAAATTAAATAGATAAGATAAAAGCGAACAAATAAAAGAACTAAAATGGAGGATATTAGATTAAACTAAGAGGTATAATTAAGACCGAGTTACTTTATAGTTCAAAGAAATAAATAGGTACCTTTTTCACGGTGTGCTCCAAAATACTTTATTTATTACGTGGTATTAAATTTATACTTCTTGTTTTAAATAATCTAGCCCGATGTTTACCTATAGATATTTTCTTATTAGCGTTTAGGTCCCCAAGAAAACTCGTAAAATGTAGTAGTAAAAAACTTTTATTTACAAACCCATATTTTTCGAACTGCGAAGGCTGCGTATAAAATTTCGCCGCATGTCTTGATTGCAGCCTCAGTCTGCCTCACCCTACCTCTTACGAAACGACGAATAGTGACGACCGACAAGAAAGGCAATGTTATGACGTCATGATTTACGATACTTATATTCTGTTTTCATTACCCTGTTATATGTTTTATTTAATAAACGTACAGCACTAAAAGTAAATATTTGCTGTCAGACATATTATTCTGATTACAAGACACATAACTCCATATATTTTCGAGTTCTATTTATAATGTTTTTCAAGATATTTTACTACCTAGTCGTAGTACTCTATCCTCAAAATTTAATTAAACGTTTAGGGCAGTCACGCGAACACTACGGTAGAATAATTTCATAATGTCTAGTAGATTCAAGAAAATATTTAGATTTGTTGAACTTTTTGGGATTAAAGGTAGCATTTAATCTCTTTTGCATAAAGGAATAGGTGTGTAAATATTTATAGAGCCTTATGTTATGTCCAACAATGTTAAGATTTCGGGTACATTCGTAAGTAGGTAGGTATACCTATCTTCAGAATAGAAAAGATAGAATAGTATGGTATCAATATGTGAATAAGTGTATTGTGATTCACTGGGTACATTATTCTTTCCGCAAGCCGAGGACCAAACCAAATGGTGGGCAATTTGAGAGGCCTTTGTCCAGCAGTGGACTGCAGTAGACTGCTGATGATGAAGATGAATTAAAACCGATGATTTGCTTTCTGATGTCTGCAAATTTACTTTTTTTAAATACATATACATTCAGTTAAAAAGTATCAGGAATGGATGATTTGTTTATCGAACAAAGAGTTTGTCTTCAATTTTGCATCGCCAATGGAATTTCGTGTTTGGAGTCGTTGAAAATGTTACAGAAGGCATACGGTGAATGGACTTTATCAAAAACACGTGCTTATGAGTGGTACAAAATGTTCCAAAGCGGTCGAGATGTGATAGAAGATTTGCCTCGCTCTGGTAGGCCATTAACGTCTGCAACTGAAGTTAACATCTCAAAAGGAAAGGAAATAATGACTGAAAATCCTCATTCAACTTTGAGAGAAATAGCCGCTGAACTATCGGTATCTCACGAGTCGATCCTTACCATTTTAAATAATCACTTGGGCTAGTCCCAAAAGACCTGAATTTTCTTCAAAATCTCAATCGCACGAGTCTCGCTAAGGATATACTAGAACGAGTCAATTCCGGCCCAACATTCATGAAACGCATTATTACTGATGACGAGACGTGGGTTTGTGAGTTGATATGCAAACTAGTCAACAAGTTTCGGAATGGCGCCTTCCAATTGAACCGAAACCGAAAATACCACGCCAAAACCGATCAGAAGTCAAAGTCATGTTGACTGTTTCTTTTACTTCCGCGGTGTTGTGCACTCGGAATTCTTGTCGGAAGGTCAAATAGTACATAAAGAATATTATGTGAGCATTATACAGCGTTTTAGAGAGCAAATTTGACGAAAAAAGCCAGATTTATGGAGAGAAAATTCTGGGATTTTGCACCACGATAATGCGCCTTCGCACAAGACCATCATTGTAAACGAATTTTTGATGGTATTTGTTGAATGTTTGACCACCATATTCAGCCAAGCCAGATATGGTGTCAGCCAACTTTTTTCTTATTTCTAAACTCAAATTACTACTTCATGGCACCCGTTTTCAATCGGTAGAAGACATCAAAAGGAATTCGCAGTGAGAACTAAACTCAATGCCAGAAACAGTGTTTAAATAATGTTTTGATGATTCGATTTTTCGTTGGCGTAAGTGTATCGTTTCTGAAGGAGCATACTTTGAAGGTGATAAAATAAATTTATATGAATAACTAACATTTTGTGTATTACTGACCTTTTCCTGGTACTTTCTTGACAGAGTGGTATGTCGTTCTCATAATTATTTAAGTAAAACTATTTATTTCATTGTTTTATGAGGTACATACCTAATGGTTTTTTGAGAAATTTTACGTTCAGAATAATATATTATAATTCACAGTAATGTACGTCATCAATTGGTTTTTAACTAATTACGAAAAATGTGATGCGATTCTTATGTTTATTGCAATAAAATTATATTTGAAATATTTTAAGAACCGAGTCTATTAGTGCTCCTGACAGCCAGAGGTCTTGGTTTCAATTCTCAATTTACAATTTATCTATAATATGTACATATATATATATTCAAAAATATATAAATATGTTTTAAAGTAGTCTGGTTACCGTACTACATGCTCTACCTAGTTTGGGATGTCCAATGTATTTTTTTTTTGTTTTTTGATCCTGTACCGCGGGGGTCTTAACAAACATACATGAAATGGACACAAAGTACACCCAGACTTAGAACAACAATTTGTGGATCACGCAAAGTATTGTCCCGTGTAGGATTTGAACCCACAACCACCCACAGTAGAAAGTGGTGTGGCAACTTCTTAATTCACTAGGCCAATCGTGAAGTCAGAACTAGGTAAAACCGTGTGTATCTTACACACGGTTTTACTCTGAGGTTATTGTTTTAATTATTAAACAAATTATATAAATGAAAAAATATATCAAACAGAATAATGAAACTAAAATTATTGTAAATTAGTGATGTTTTTTACATTACCTATTACATAAAAATCTTTCAATTATTTTAAACTTCCTCGCGTTTATTTTTAATTGCGTTATATCATCATATATAGTTAATAAAAATATCTTAGAAGAAGTTACATAAAGTATAATTATTATAAGTGGATTTAATGCTTTTATTATAATATTTTCTCGTAAGAAAGTAAATACAAATCCATTACAATTACATCACCACTGTTACTTTCGATATAAATGATATTTTTACGTACATGAAAAAAGTAATGAAACAAAACATCGATTGAAATATAAACCCAAGAAAGGAAATAATATGTATACGTATCCAAGCCAAGTCATTCAATCTCGTCACTCGGAATAATTTCATGACAAAATAAAACAAAAATATATCAAAGGTCATTGTGTTAGGCATCACGACAACACAGGTTCGATAAGAAAATACCTGAAGAGTGCAACCTATCATAATGAATAATGAATAAAATACTAACACATGTTCTTTTGTAATAAAGCGGACTTATGTTTCAGACGTAGAAAGTTTCGTTTTGCACTATTGGATTATTAGTACCATATTTTATCAAGGGTATTAATAGATATGTATATATCTGTACGTATATATGACTGCACGGTTGGCCGAGTGGTTTCAGCGGTCAAATCCCACGCGGCACAACACTTTGTGTGGTCCACGAATTGTTGTCCCGAGTCTGGATGTTCTTTGTGTCCGTTTCATGTATGTTTGTAAAGTCCCCCATGACACAGGATGTTTATTCCTAATGTGGAAGTTGTCTTTTTAAAAAAAAAATATATATACATATTTATTAACAGTCTTTAAAGTTGTCCGCTTGGCAGACAGATAGGAATACGGGTTGTGTCAAGATTTCCTTCTCTTTGCGATGTTGTCCTGCGTAGCTTACTCCTTAAGTCGGCTTTTACGACACAGTATGAATAGATGCGGTGACACTCCTCTGTATTTTTAATTACTACGTTATTTTATATGTCCGATATTTCGAACAGGCCAGGTTCCGTAATAAGCTCCAAAAAAGGCCTATTCAAACCTTATCTGATTACGCAAACTGCAGCATAAGTTCTCTAACTTTGTGTTCAGATAATATAAGTAGTTCGAGCTACACGTTCAGAACTAGATTGTTTTTATCCGGAACATCCGGATCAATATGCGCTGAAGCTGTGTAATATAAAAAGACGAGGTTTATTAGTTTGTTTTCTCAGCTCCAGCTCTATCGATCGAATAGTTTTGAATTAATTTTGAATCGAATTCTAAGGTCTTACTTTGACAGCTTTCCATCAAATACACACACAGTATGTAGGTAAAGTTTTATAAAAAGTGCTGTTTGTAAAAGGGAGGCCTATTTTTTTATTTTTCACGTCTCGTTCTAATTTCTAGGGTGATCGTTACTTAAGTAATAAATATCAGGGTATAGAAACCCCGGTTAATAATTAAGAAAACCAGAGCATTTAATCTATACCAACATTTTAAAGCTGAAGAGTTTTTGTTTCTTTGAAAACATTAATCTAAGGAACCGCCGGTCCGATTTGAAAAACTCATTCATCGAGGAAGGCTATATATCATCACGCTAATACTAATAGGAGCGGAGCACCAATAGAGAGTGTTTTGAAAACGGGGAAAAATTTACGCGCTACGGGCAATAAAGACGCAAACAAGCTTGCGTGGGTCAGCTAGTTATTTATATTCGAGAAATGAATTAGTAGATCGATTGATGCATGTTAAGCCTCTTTTTATATCCAAGTCGTTAAATATGCCAATCAATATATAGGATAAACTCGTCTTTGTGCCTTCTATCCTTGTTATGTATAAATTTGTAAGTATTTATTTGTCTACAAAAGTAATAAAGACATTATTTGTTTTACTTTTTAGACGAAGATACTCGTAACAATAGAAAATTTTTAAGACACTTGTGTTGTCATCATTTCATACAATTAAATAAAATTCGCCGCACATTTTTGTGAACTGAAACTGAACTGAACTGTATTCTATATTCAACTGTTTTCAGTTAATATAGATTACTTTACACCTTAACGATATGGTTTTCATTTTAACCTTTAATGCAAACTTTTTCACGAAAAGTTATTTTCAAGTCAGTGACAATGGTGAATGGTCAAATAATGGTAAACAGTGTCTTATTTCAAAGTTGTGTAGATTGTTCTAGACTGTTTTTTCGCAAAAATATTAATATATGCTATAAAAAAGATTATGTAACTATTATGTGCTCAGAATGCATGAAGCATAGCAATCCCGTGTACGTATATCACACTCAAGTAACATAATATGCTTAATATAAGCATAATAAACATCTTATTTTACTTTCGAAAGATATACCTTTCGAAAGTAAAATAAGAAAATAAAATACAGTCTCGCACTATTGATATTAAAAATGAAACAGTAGAAAGAGTTTTATAATGTCTGAACCGTGTAATCAACTTACGCTTGACTAATTTCAAGCTCCACCGGTTAAGCTCTACATATTAGTTAAATATTCAAATGCTTTGCAACGCCATATTGTTTATTCCAAATTAACCAAAAATACCTTACCTTTTTACCTACTCTCATAATTTACTTCACAATAAGGGGAAACAAAGTTACGTGAATAACTTTTTATTTACTCAATATTTTTGATTGAACATAGATTGAAATTGTTTTCTATTTAACTATTTGATTGAATGAAAGGCATATGTTGTGTTTGTAATAAACAATTTAAAAAAATGCATATTTTAATTATTTATCATTCAATATCATCAGCATTATAATCGTCAGACCACCGAAGTTCACCACTGGACGTAGGCCTCTCCCAGTACACGCCTCTCCCTTTACTTTGAAATGGTAATTAACGGTTATTTATTATTTAGAAAACAATGGGTAATGATAATATTCTAATCTTCAAATTAGGAATAAAATGGTCAGAAATCAACAGTATAACATTTTTATACGATCAAATAGGGAAGATACGACGACTATGACTGCGGATTCGTCCCTAAACGTTTATTTGAACACCGCACAGCATTTAAGTAACAATTAATTACTCCGAGCCATCTTATGAAGATTTATAACGCTATAAATAACATTATTAGCTAGAGAGCGGAAGAATGTATTTTCACACCTAAAACTTATCGCTTCATTAGTAAGCGGATGAGAAATTATTTGTGATGATTGACTAGGTAAATAAAGATTAAGATTGATACTCATTACAGTATGAGCAGTTCGTTTTTTTTTCTAAACTACTAACTCATGGATAAAGCTTGCTCGTTCAGTACAGAGGTTAACGTTTCTGCCCATCGTTTTGTCGGTCTTGAATAACGATAAGTGGCCTCTACTGTTTCTCGAGATTTTATAAATAAATTATTATTATAAAAGGTAATATAACTCCTTTGTCCGTAGTTTTATACAAAATGAGCCTACAGGTAATTTGTCAGGATCAGAGTTCTAATATAAGTTTGAAGACTAATGATACTATTGAAATTTCTCAGACATAAACTACCTTATATGGTACCTTATATGGTAGGTATGGGATTAGTCCCACAAAAAACTATATTTGTGGTGGAAATGACGACTAAGATCGGAAATAGCATCTGCTATCTTCTTTTTTTTATTGTACATAGGGCAAACGAGCAGATGTATCGCCTGATGGTTAGCAATTACCGCCATCCATGGACACCCGCAACACCAGAGGCGTTACAAGCGCGTTGCCGGCCTTTTAAGAAGGAGTACGCTTTTTTTCTTGAAGGTTTGAAGGTCGTATTGGTCCGGGAACACCGCAGGTGACACAGTTGCTCTACAGTTTTCTCTATTATTATTTTACGGGTGGTTATTCTATAACTTTATAATGTTTATTTTACCAATACATAGTATGTGCTGGTAATAATACATGTGCGAAGTACTGAACAGGTTAACTCTACATCTATTAAAATATTTGTTTTAAACAATGTTTTTTGACTGCCTCTGTGGCGCAATGGTTGCGTGTGCGACTGCTGTGCTTGAGGTCTCGGGTTCGATGCCCGGGTCGGACCAAATGTTTGTATGATCTGCAAATATTTGTATCGGTGTTTGGGTGTTTTATATGTTTAAGATGTATGCTTTTACAAAAAAGTATATATGTATGTATATATATCAGTTGTTCTAGTACCCATAACACAAGATCTGCTTAGCTTGGGACTAGAAGGCGTTGTATTGATGTCCTAAATATTTATTTATTATTATTAATGGTTTTCGCTATAAATTACAATTCACGATGGGTTGGATGTCAGTAGTTATCTTTAAGTCGACCTTTTTTATAGATCAAATTAAGCGGTGTCCTTATGCTCTTTACAAAACAACAAATTAATTGATAAAGTATGCAATTATCAGGGTAAACGCTGAATAACTTTCAGCAAAGTATAAATACAATAGAAATCACGAATCAGGACCTACAAATACATTGTAAAGATGGACATCACAAGTATTTAAATGTTTTAGACCTTTCTATCGTTGTCGTGAGATAACATGCGCGGTATGAATTAGTTATAGGGACCCTAAACAAATACATATAATTCTATGTCAATATTTTCCACATCAGTGTAGGGTACTTCTCATGTTAGTTAAGTTTATGAATTGGTAATATATATCGGAACCCTAATCTATTTTTGACGAATGATTGACATAAATTGTTTTTTCATCACTTAGATCTTTTTGGATTCTTACATGTCGATTAGCTCTATAAACATCGATGCCGGTGCGGTGTCGGCCTTTCTTATGAAGCGTGACTAGGTGACATATCAAATCAAGTACTCATTTTTTGGAGATTTTGTACTATCGATACTTTAATTTAAATAAATACTCAAACTTTGTCATCTAAAAATGAGGCTAGGTGTTGAAGAAACTAAGTAACTTTGTCTTTTTTGACTGTCCCTATGCTGCGGTGGTTAGCGCTGCTGTGCTTGAGGTCTCGGGTTCGGATCAAATGTTTTTATGATCTAAAAGTATTTGTTTCGGAGTTTGGGTGTCTTCTATGTATAATAAATATGTATTTACAAAAAAAAGGATATTTATGTATTTATATACGTTGTCTAGTACCCATAACACAAGCTCTGCTTAGCTTAGGACTAGATGGCGTTGTGTGTTAAATGTCCGAAATATTTATTTATTTAACTAAATTGTTTTACTTTTAAAGTTTATACATAAGTTAGCAGTGTGAAAGGCGACTTGTTTGAAAATACATATAGGTGTATCTTTTCAATAAATAAATAAGTGTTTAAACACCGTACTTTAAATTATATTATCCGGAATATTCATCACTTCTAGGTATAATCCACTTATAGGTTCAGTATGCACATAGTTGTTTTGTAAATGTCTTACAATACTCGAACGAAATATATATTTCAGAGATTCCTCAATCTACAGTTTACTCTCCAGATAATTAAAATAGGAATATATAAATTAATTAGCTTGTGCCATCGGCTCCACCCGCGTGTATGTCTGTTATCGGGGCAAATAGTAGCCTATGTGTTATTCTGATGTATAAGCTACATTACTGTAAAGTGTTATCCAAATTCGTTCAGCAGTTTTTGTGTGAAAGAGTAACAAACTTCCAAACGTGCTCACAAACTTTCGATTTTATAATACTAGCTGAACGGTACGACAATAACCGCGGGCAACGCCGCGAGGCGAAGCTATATCTTTATAAATTGTAGCATATGTGTTATAGACTACGGGCCCGTGTCGAAAATTGATGGGTCATGTGAACCACCAGGAGACTTTTTTTAGAAAGATACAGGGGCATAAAACAATAACATTTAGCACTATGCTGTCACTTGGAAGCTGTCCAACTGAGTATAGGTAAAGGCGAGGGAGTAGGAACCGTCGATTTTTCTCCCTTGTCACATAATTTTTGTAGTATTATTGAAATTGAATGGGACCGATGCCGTCTAAAATTAAATGACTAAATTGAGCGTGACAATCGCCGGTAAATCAAAAAGAAATCCAACTTTGTGGCTCACTATTTTTGTACGGCATCGGTCCCATTCAAATTCAATATCTCTTCTAATCCATTATCTCGCAACGCCGTACAAAAATTATGTGACAAGGGAGAAAAATCGACGGTTCCTACTCCCTCCCCTTTACCTATACTCAGTTGGACAGCTTCCAAGTGACAGCATAGTGCTAAATGTTATGTTTTATGCCCCTGTATCTTTCTAAAAAGGTTGCCTAGTGGTTCACATGACCCATCAATTTTCGATACGGGCCCGTAGTCTATTATTCTGATGTGTAAGCTATATTATTGTAAAGTTTCGTCAAAATCTGTTCAGTAATACATACATACTCACAAACTTTCGCGTTTATAATATAAGTAGGATTAGTAGAATATTACTAAATCACATAAATATTTTCCCAGAACTACAGCTTTAACTGACTCCGTGTGTAATTAAAACCACAAATTATACCAATTTACTGAATTCAAAGGACCATAAATTAAATTAAATTAATCAGTTTACAATGAAATGTACCACTCGGTTAGCTGTGATATTTGTAACAATCAAAAATGAATTGGCATCGGTTAATGAATAGACACTCCATATGTTTCAATATATTTGAAACTTTTATAACTACTTTGAATTAAACATTTCGACAGTACAGTTTCTTTCAATATTCATACAGACAAATTCATTTGTTTTACGAATAGTTTGTAATAACATACCTCATAATAATTGAGACTTCCTTTGTCGGTTAATTAAAATAGAAAGATATACAGAAAAAAAATCCGTGACAAAATGGAGTGCTGCATGAATTCCAACGGTTCTAATTAATTTAGATTCTACGACTTACAAATAACACATGTAAAGTTTTCATGTTCAGCACCTCCATTCTAAGTTTGTTGGTGTTTTCTAGTCAAAGTAATCAAAAAGTCGCTGTGTATTATCACATTGAGCTTGTTGTTTCCTTCAGCTATGATGAGAATTAGGAAACATTTTTTTTAACATAATAACTTATGTAGTCTCTTAGTACATATATATCTCTATTACTACATCTCAAAATACATAGTTATCGTACTCTTCAACCATTCTAAGTCTAAATCGATACCACTCCATCCAATATCAATGTTGCCAATTGCACTTTCGTAAACTTTGGCATTTTATACAGATCTCAGGGCTAGTTTTCAATATTCTTTATAAGTATTTTGTCTACAGAATTCGACATACAAATACATGATAATAATGATTTTATTATAATACTTAAACAGGTATATCATAGAGTCTAATTTAAGTTACAAAGTGAGGATAATAAATAAAAGGTAATTGTTCAAAATTTAAAATTAAGTCATGTCCTATTTATGATACATTAGTCAATTCGATGTGATCATGTTATTATATTTTGTTACTGGTCTTATTATTTACAAATTCATTAGTATCAAATATATTTTTTAATATTTTTATAAATATAAACTTGTATAAATTTTAGAATATAATAAACAGTTTATCTAGTGACAAAAGTAAAAGGCCTAAAATCTAAAGTTTTTGAAACTCAATGTTCATCTAAGTTAACACTTCTTAATTTTAGGTAAGTTAGGTATATGTATCGCATTAAGATCGTTAAAAAATCATGATAGGGTTTATGAAGTATCGTATAAATCAGTAAGAAAAACGATTTTCTTCATTAGATTTTCGAACCCTCTGTCGCCATTAAGAAGAAAGGGTCATTCATTCTTAGGCGAAGGCATACGGCAATTTGTAAGACCTATTAGTACTAAAGACTGGAAAGCTTTTAGGTTGTAATTGAAAATGTTCAAAAGATATTACTTTAGTGCATTTTGCATTGTTCATTCGATTTAATTACGTGCAGTGTAATTTAAAATTTTAAACGAAAACCATGAACTATCAAAAACATGCGGTCAGAATTATTAAAACTTGATGTAATTTTAAATTGAAACTGGATCTTTCAATGTATAAGGGATGTTTCAATGTATTGAGTAGGTACTCTATTTATTTTCGATAATCGCTTTTTATTGTGATCTCATTTAGTTTGAAATTATTTCAGTATATAAATATACATCGTAACGGTATTGTTTGACATGAATTTTATTATTACGTTTCTCATTCTTATAAAATTATTTTTTGTTGGTCTGTATGTTTATCAGGACTATATTTTAAGGGATGTATAGAATAGGAAATCCATCTTGATTTTTTTATGTTTATATTAAGTGACCAAGAAATACACGTTTCTCTGACTTACTTGCTTCTCTGCTTATGGAACTGTCCTGTCGATACGCGAATCAGAGTTCTATATCTCTGGTACACCTATCGAACTAAAAATGAGAGTGACTGTTACGATTGTTACTACGTCTAAGTTTATATATTAACTAGGGATTCAGGCAATGGCTTACCTAGTTAGTACAAAAACTTACGTACCCAAACTAAGTACGTATTGCAACTGTACAAATCAATCCTACTTACGAGTATATTATAAATTCAAAACTTTGTGAGGATGTACAACAATAGCTGAACGAATTTAGATAAAATTTGACGGGTAATAATCTTGAATAACACGTAAGATACTTTTTCTCCCGAAAAAATATGTTCCCGTGAAATAGGTAAGAAACAACAAACATCACGGGTAACACTGCGGGGCACATTCAGTAAATATGTAATGTGTAAGCTTTGCCTATTTCCCTAATACTTTTAAATGACGAAGATAAAATACCTGAGTGGTATCGTAGTGATCACTGTGAAGTAAGTAGTGTACAAAATCCAATTTCCTGCAAACATATTAACAAACTCGTTGTACAAACACTTACTGAATTAGTTCATGAAACGAGACAAATACACCTGGTGTCGTATTACGTGTCGCTAGCTTGTTTGTTGGGGACCTAAACATTATTTGATGATTAACGTAAATGGTTCAGAATTCGCAGTGCCATTCTATAATCCGGTAGATAGATATATATTGTTAGGTAGTAAAAGCTCGTTTTAAAGTTTCATTGTGTCCTAATTATATTATGTATGATTTTTAAGAACCTATTCTTTCTTTATTTTTCTTAGTATTAGTGAGATTACTAGAGCCTTAGATCCTCTCCATCTAGTATTGTGGAGTTCCTTCATAGTCAAAGTACTGTTTACCGGCAACGAAAGTTACTTATGTATAAAATTAATATTACAAAATCACTTGAAGAACTTTTAGAATGATTATTTGTCTAAATGCGATAATCTCTGAACCTATAGCAGTTGTCTAGTACCCATAACACAAGCTCTGCTTAGCTTGGGACTAGATGGCGTTGTGTGTTAGATGTCCGGAATATTTATATTTATATTTATTTATAGCAGAATAGTTACTATAAACGCAGATGATACTGCATGAAATAACTACTTAGTACATTTGGAATATTATTTTCTAATGTAACGTTATTCAAATTTTAATATCAGATGAATACTATTAAAAATACGTAATTGTGTTATATTGTAGTGTAGATTTCATCACCAGACAAAGCCTTTACTGGTTCAAAGGTGGACTTAGGGGTCTCCTCCAGGTAAAGGTTTTGTCCTATTATATTATAGATTCAAATTGCGGATTAGGTTGAAAGTTCATATTCTGGGTTCTGAAATTCTTGATTACAAGTTGTTTAATTACAAAGTCTAGTTCTAAATAGAATTTATTGTTATCTTCGAAATAGTTGTCAACACACAAATAACTACCTTATTCGTTTATATTATGATATTGTTTATGGCTTTTAAAGAGTTTAATCAACTATATCATAGGGACGTGACATAATAGTGATTGTTATAACAATAAATTAGCGTAATCTACGGTAACTTTTTTCTAAAGTCACAGACGACAGATCTGGCCATTGAAACCTTGGCTTACTTTTTTTATCATTACGTTTTTGTTTTCATTTTTTATCAAAGCGAGTGCAGGCATTGACTAGCACGTGTTGAAATATACCTAAAAGTTATTTTGTTCATAAAAGTCGTTTTCGGGGTTAAATTTTTTTCGAGCCATAAATAACCGTAATATACGCTCTGCGAACGAATACCGTATATTATGATATTTGTTCGACATGACTCTGTTGCAACTCCAAAGTATTACGTTATACATCAGGAACTTTTCTCCGTGAGAGGAAAAACTTATATTTATTATTTTCTACCTATATTGATGAAAAACCTAACACCCGGTCTTATAGCATGCGGTTATCATCACATATACATAAAAAGACCAAAGGTACTGGTCGTTTGTTAGTTTTTGCTGTGAAGCATTATGTTATTATTAGTATTATTAATGTACAAATAAGCGGCGGTAGCGTAATTACGATCAGATATTTCTAAGGCATCGGGTTTGCTACTGAGTGTTTCTGAGTATTCGTATTCCATCCAATATATTACTAATGAATCCTTCTCTAACAAAATTGTTGAACTTAGTTTGAAGGTTTAATTAAATAGTGCATGTAACCATGTTACGAGTATGATAGCTTCCAAAAGCTATAAACTACATTTATATCTAAAACGCCAATATGATGTAGAATTTTACAATGTGTACTAAGTGTAGCATCGGAGTAAATATTTGTTTTTGTAGAGAATTATGCAGTTGGTAGACATGGTGAAAACTTAAACTGCGTTGTATACCTACCTCCGCTTGTCTTATCAGTTACTACGTCTGTAACATGAAAAGTTTTATTTTTTAATCTTACGAAAAATACAGACAAATGTACAAGAAATATTACTCTATTAATCCACGTTTACGAAGGAAAACCTTTTCTGTATAACTTACGTCTGTACAATATAATATTGAAATGAAGCCCTATCTGTTATCGCTTTTCCCCAGCTATTGAATTATTATAGAAATCTTATACTGATATTATTTATTAATCACATTATGAAAAGTAATTTTGTGAGTACGCAACCTACGCCATTGAAAGGACACGACCAGTTTTTACTCCTATTAAGAATGTAGTAGTTCCCGTGGGATATACTGTAATATATTATTATAGAGGATCGATGCTTAACGTGACGTTTATCTATACGACTTACGGTATTTTATATATAAGTTGTTTATAATAGCTATTTAGCACACGGGTATATGTGGGTTATCGCGACCACGCAAGCGGCGATGTTCTTCTTTAAACTGTTTTTTTTTGTCAAGCAATCAAAATGAAACAAAGACTAAATGTAAACTGTATCTAAATTGGTTGAGCCACTTCTGAGGTTAGCGTGCTCAACACAGGCAAAAAGATAAAATTCTAAAAACTACCACTTATTTTACGTTTTGTTGCGTTAATAAAGACCCCCTTCTAGTTTTTCTTCAATATACATATTTAATGTACAGACATCGATCTCTTACAATTTTATTTTATTTTAAATCTAATATTAATCCCAAAGTTATTAAAATGAAATTGATTATTTACTAAAACCTAGTAAAATGCACTTTTTGAAACTCAAATTAGTCTACTTGAAATGTATGAAAGAGTATGAATCTTGCTGCTGTCTCCTAACTGAAAGAGGTCAACCAGAGTGAATTGTGTACTTGCTATGTATTCTACTATTTTTTACTAAATTCATTTACACAAATATATTAAATTCTTCTTACATATATTGTAAATTACAATTGAACATATAATTTTAGTACATTTATTTTACAAAAAGTAATACATAGATTCAAATTGATTAAGTTAAGTTGAAAAGATTTTATTCTGAGTTCTCACTTTTTGTTATTTTAAGTTGTTGTATTACGAACTATTTTAGTCTACATAATTTTTGTGTTTATAAACCTAGTTTGAAACAGAATCGATTTTATAAATAATGTTCTATGTACAAATAAATAACTTATTCGATTTGATTGTTAGATTGCTTGCGACTTTCAATATTTAATCTATGAATCGGCATTGCGAATCCCATTTGTTATGTTTTTGATGGAAGTTGATTTGAGTATGACCGTGTAGGTAGTAATTTTGTCATAATGTGAATTTGTTTAAATTGCACTGTTTACGTTATAAATTCTACTTACTTTTTTTTGAATTTTCATAATAATAAATACTTAACGTAATTTCACAAATAAAACAAGAAATTATTATTACTCGTAGGTTTCAATGTTTGCGTTTGTGTGTGCAATACAAACAAAGACAGACCATAACATCTGTTCTTTATTTCAATTTAACAGAAAGAAATAGATGTATTTTGTAATCCAATGTAATATTCTGTCGAGAAGATTTAAAATAGAGAGACTACATACAACAGTAGGTATAGTTTCCCACGTTAGAGGAAGTGGACTGTAGTTCACGTTTGTTAAGTCGCTACTAGATAAAATCCTTTAATGAAATTGAATTGAGAAGGATTTATTTTCGCTTGACAGAGCATACGAGCACATAGTGCAAGCACGACGTTCCCAATACAGATTACAAAAACAATTAGCACTGCCACACTAAAATAAATGTTATGCGTACCATAAACATTCCACGGTTTAAATTTGACACCCTTAACAAATCCTTACTTCATATCATTTGCTAATGTGCGTTTAAATGAAGAAATTAGAGCAGTGGTTCACAACAATAACATAAGCGAGCAGGATCAGTCTCACGGTTACAATTATCGCATTCCTCGACGATGTACCGGCGCGCGCGCAGCCAACAATGATATTTATGCGCACTGTTATTGTTAACTGACACCCATGTGATATCTGGACATGATTCGGTTATGTTCTCGCAGGTATATTATGAATGTGTCATACATAATAGTATTTCTACTGCGTCAATTAAAAAGTAACTGTTATAGTGAAGTAACATGCAAATATGTTGATAAATTAATGGTTAACCGCTATTATGTACCAATAGGTGTACTCGATACTTTGTAAACTTACGTATCTTATGGAAACACTTCATTTTTGGGCTTTTAAAGATACACATGTTTATTAAAAATTGTTGCAGCTATTTAAAGTGTTGTCGAAGAAGTAACAAAGATGCAAACACAATCATTCCTTTACAAGAATATGTAATTCTTTATGAAGTTAAATCTATCCACAAGTATCGATTGGACAATTATACTATAATCATCGTATTGCATCAATCGCACATGCGGACTTTTGCAGATATTGGCGAGATACGTAACCACTAAAGGCAATCACGGGGTTAAGTAAGTTTAAATCACTATTTCTGCTAGATATATGTAATTCATAGGTGTTAACAACTTCATGTTTACATAATTATATAGAGAGAATATAAGCGTGACCAGTCACGAAACGGCAATTAACCTAAAATACTGTATATACGATGACCCCATCGGGTTTTATTCAGAAAAACTAGTAACACATTAAACTAATCGAATATTTATTTCCCTTTGTACGTAATATCAAAGGCAGCATAACAGTTAAAAATTGTAGACTGCATAAATTGTTAATCACACATAAAAATGGTTATTTGACAACTAAAGTGAGTAGCCATCTGAGAAAACCCCATTGATTTGTCACATTGTACTTGAGATGGTTTACATATTAACATATTTATTGTTTGTCAATACTATAAATCAAAGTTCTTTCTTGTTTTTCTGTGTCGAAATCAGCCATTGCTTTATCGAGCAAATATCATATATCGGCCGAGTATCAAAGTCTCCATTGCTATGTTTGAAAAAATAAGCTACTCGTATTTCTTTCGGTATTAATTTTAGTGTAAATTTTTGCTGTACATACATACAAACAGATATACAGAATTACTTTTTCATGTGTAAAGGTAACTTATACAATTCCTAAAACATTTTTTATTACATAATTTCTTTTTCCCTTTCTTCGTAATGCCCAATGGTATCATGTTTACTTTTACAGGTCATTTTATTACAACAATAACCATTTATGAGGATAATACTAACGATAATATTTCTGTTTATATTATTCCACAGAATTGTAATAATAACCTTGTGAATGTATTAGGCATATGTTTCAATTTCGAACTGCCTTTTGTCTGTCTTTTATCTGTGATCGGCATGTTTCGGCGTTAATGGGGTTGTTTGATCGGAGAGATACCACGGCTTCACAATTAACCGTTAAGTAATATCTTCACTGCTTTTCACCAGGTGAGTGCAATTACTAAGGTATTTAGTGTTTCTACCCTACCTCCTGACTCTGGGAGGGCAGCAATACATCTGTATCTCTTGAGTCAAATCTGTTTTAATTGACTTATTTAGAGGTTTAATCCGGATTTGAAATTTAAAATATTTTTTACCATGGGTGATTTCACCCAGGTGAACATAGTGGAAAGAATTTTACTATCAGGGAACTAGCTTGCTTCCTGTATCGTAAAATACAGTCATATCTAAAGAGACATGCATTGACAAGAGAAAGCCCAAGCAACAGTTATTCGACCTGACCTGTTGGAACTCTTTTTCATACTTTTAATCCACCCTTTTAAGCACTATCCTCTACTTTTGCTTCTCAAAACTCATTACGTAAGCGAGACAATAAGGCAAAGCAAAATACGGACAATTAAAATGCCTTTGTCTACTCCTTTAGGAATACACCTAATCCTAAGTATACGTATGTATATGTGACACACTTTAAATCGCACAAACGCTATCTCTCGTAAAAATATGGACAAATTTGTTCGGTGTTTGCGCGTTTGATTTATATCAGCAATATTCCTCAGTGTTGTGGTGTCCACTTCAACCACGAGCTCTAAAGTGCAAAACGTTTCCTTATTGTTTACTTTAACACTTACTCCTTTAGCATTAGACACTTTTTGTTTAAATTTTGATTTTTTAAATTTTTTATTTACTTGGTTTTAGTTTTTTCACGTTGTATCGTAATAGCTAATATCACCATTGACAATGCTACTATCTTGAAGTGGTATTACGCTGAGCTAAGAACATTTTTTTATAAATATACCGCTGTATTTATAAGTTTAATTACATCTGTTTCGACAATTTTAATGTTGAATTGGTCCCTTATTATTCATAAGCGTTACTGGAACTTCCAGAAAAGTATAAACGAATGCATGCAAATCTCAGACCAAATGCTTTTTAAAAAACACCAAAGCCCTTCGTTGGTGGCCAATCTAAAGTGTTCCAGTTATTTATTTATTTTTAACGTTGAGGTTCAATAAAAAAGAAATTGATTGACAAATAAAAGAGGTGGAGATATTAAACTGCTTTCTTTCACATTTTTTAAAAAACACCAATTTTATCAATATTTTGTTGCTACCACTAGAATATGTCACCCATGTTCTGATAAGCAACATAATCATTAAGACAATCACTTGATAATAACTACCTGTTTGGTAATACCTATTTACTGTTTAAAACCGAGCCCTTTAGGCTGGTCGATAGATCAAACAATTATAAGGCTAAGGTGAATAATGTAGTTTATTTCGTTTTTAATTACATAACGTAATACAGCATAATTATTAGTTATTATATATGTGCTTGAACATAAGGAGTTTCACACACTGCCTGGCATCACACACGTGACTCCCTATGTGTGTGCGTGAATCGCCTAAATTCATAATTGTCGCAGATTGCATACTTTGTGGTCGTTTTTTTTTAGAATAGGAGGCAAGACACTTCACCTGATGGTAAGCGATTACCGCCGGCCATGGACACCCGCAACACCAAAAGCGTCACAAGGGCGTTACCGACCTTTGGGGGATGGGGATAGGGAATGGGGGGAGGGGTTGGGGTATGGGCCTCCGGTTTACTCACTCACTCGGTGAAACACAGCGCAAGAGCTATTTCCCACTGGTATTCTGTGAGGCCGTGGTATCACTCCGGTCGAGCCGGAGCCCATTCATGCCGAAGCGTGGCTCTCCCACGGAAACATTAAAAGCCCTACCATGAAGGTCAGCTCAAATTCCAAAGTTGTCATGAGTAATAAATAATAAATCAGTGTGGACATTCTATATTATACTGAATAGGTTATTAAGTGTAAACTCCTGTCTAAAGAAAGGGTCATGTCCTGCATAAGACTGTTAAAGGCTGTTCATGATATTATGTATTTAATATTGTTACTTAATCCAGCAATTACTTAAATTTAAAGCCAAGTTTTTTTTTTGGAGTCACTTAAAAGTGCTTCAATCCAAATTCCGCAAATGAACTTTTACAGGAATTGGCTTGTTGTTCAGTTTTAAATTGGACTGGAGTGTTATCTAGAATATTAGGTATTTTCATATCGATATATTTCGAATCTCCCTTGGGCATGACCTATTAGTATCTCGGCTATATTTATCGAAATATCATTCTTCAAAGGTCGCTCGGTAATTAGTGGGTTTAAGCTTCCAATTCCTTTTTCAAATAGCGATAGATAGTTATATTGTTTAGATATTATCTGGATAAAAGTATAATTTTCTAATAATTAAGTTTTGCATAAATGAATAGTTTTGGAAAATTAAAGTGCGAGGTACCTACTTCGCCAAGTGATGTGGGTTCAAATTCCACATGGAATTACACTTTGTGTGATCTAAGTCAGGGTATTCTTTGTGTGCGTTTCATGTATGTTTGTAAAGTCCCCCGCCACACAGGAATTATTCAATTGCGGGAGTTATCCTTTTTTAAAAAAAAAAGAAAGAAAAAAGTATCTTTTACTTAGTAACTTTTGGTTACCGTAAAAGTTAATTTCTTGCTGTTTTTGGGATTAATATTAATAATTAATAGTATTAACTAAAGTTTATCAATTAAATATTTTAGAACGCAAGCCACATTCAGACACAGTACATTTTTATGGACTCTGTTCATTTATTTATAACACTGGGATTCATTTCACTACTCGCATTATATATTCAAAGCATTGCAACATCCAGTCAAAACAAATGTATGTTGTGCGCACAAAACGGAATATGTAAAAACGAATACATAATTATAGAATCTACTGAATGTAATCTCACACCGGACTGCATAATTAGATGAACCAACTTCTAAATATATCTAATAAATCTGTTCTATTGAACAGTTAAATTATTTAATTTTACCACCTGTACAACTTCGATTCTATTTCTTCTAGATATAAAGTACGTAAGGTCCTTTAGCGAAAGGAAGAGTTTTATTTTTCCCAAGCGTTAATTTTTTAAGGTTTTGTTATGCCATATGGAAAAATAACTGTTACCAGGTCATTTACTTAAAAGTATACAACTCCAAAGCTGACATAGTTGTGTGATCCCTATTCGGGGCAATTATTATAGTTCTAAGGTATTTTTTCTAAGTTTACATATGCATAAACCTCCATATACATGAGCAACTTCAAAATATTAATAACTAGCTGTGCCCCGCGGTACGACAATAAACGCGGGCAACGCCGCGAGGCGAAGCTAGTATCTTTATAAACTGTAGCCTATATTCTGATGCATAAGCTATATTATTGTAAAGTTTCACCAGAATCCATTCAGTAGTTTTTGCGTAAAAGAGCAACAAACATACTTACTTAAATACGCAAGAACTTTCGCTTTTATAATATTAGTAGGAGATGTTATAATTCAACTTGGGTTTAATAGCTGTGTTACACATACTAATATTATAAATCCGACAGTAACTATTTCACTGCTAAACCGCTGAACTGATTTCAAGGAAATTTTGCATGAAGATACTCTGGTTGTTTAGAAAGGACATAGTCGACTCTGTACCATGATAATCGACACTCAAGCTGGTGCAGCCGCAGGCAAAACCTCTGCATTAATATGGTTTCAATTAATATCAAGCCTTGTTTGTTATTACTATACGAAGAAATATTACAGGCAAAAATATATCAGCTAGATAAAGCTTGACAGCTTGCAAATTAAAAGCCATTAACACAATAATGAAGGGCGAAATTTTAGATGGATAGTAGACACTCAATCACGTTATGAAATCTGAAGGGCCTGTTAGTTTGTGCCATGAATTAGCATATAGAGTACTTTAATAACAAAAAAAGTCACGACGAGAGGACAGCTCGAACAGTACACTGTTTGAGTATAGCATAGGTTATTATTACATAGGGTTAAATATTTTACTAGGCATTAAAACATTCTGTTCATAAAGGATTCAGATACGCAATATGTAAAGCTTCAACTATGAAATATTCTTAATTACTTGAAGCAATTTGAAAAGGAGGCCAAGAAAAATTACAATTAGGTAGGTTGAAAAGACATAGGTAATTATATTATAGGCGAAGAAAATAAATTATATCAAGTCTTTGAGTTTCACTGATAAATTCTATACTAAAATATTAATAGCAAAGAAAATAAAAATCTGATAAATACTTGTAATTTATGAAAGAATAGTTTTTATTTACAACCGTATTGATTGAGCTTGTCAGAGACTGTTAATTGATTCTTTATATTATAACTATATAGACATTATTGATTTTACGTATCTACTATTAACATTAATTTGTAAACTTGTACAATATTTATCATTGTCCAGTAGTCTTTAATAGTCCACTGCTGGACATAGACATAATTTGTTGTTAAATATTTATGTGTGTTATATTTTTACATGTGCGTTTGTTGTTCTGCATATATCATATTCGTTTAGACATGTCGAGTTGTTGGGTACTCAATATGATTGACGTGGACAATAGCTGGTGTGTGTTCATGAACGAGTGCTATTGGTTTGACCAAAGGAACTGTGAAATAACCAGCCTCAGTTGGCCTCCTCTGAACTGTTATTTCATGCTTAAATGTGGTTGTTATTTCACATGACTGACTCGACACCACTTAAATTTAATTATTCCCGATTGCTCCTAATTTTTGATTATGTATAGCCCGGCCAAAATGACTCTACTTTGCCTGATAGAAAGCATAAGCAAAATCCAAGAGTTGTGGTCACCATACTCATTGCGAATGCAGACAATGCAACAATGCAGCATGGTGACCCATGCCATGGCGGCTTAGTGATGCTTCTGCATCATTGGGCCTCCGGTCACGCACTCACCAACGAAACAGGACTGCATGAATGCTATCATTTTACGTTGATTTTATGTGCGAGGGTGGCTCTAATCTTTAATTCTTGCTTTACATAAATATTGAATTTTTTTTAATAAATTTTATAGGATTGGCAATTAACATTGTGACTTGATTATGTCCCAATTGTTTTAATTCAAAAACGTCATTATTGAAGTAATTTTTATGAGATATAAGCTAATTTCGGAATTTGTCATATTCATGACATATAGCTATAAATCAGTGTCTACACCGTTTACAATGACATAAGTACCTATTATGGAAACCCACATAATAATCATTAGGGAATGATGACATGAAGGAACGGAGGGTGGACGGGTAAAGCCATTAGATTGAAAGGTCAATAATTATATTGATTAAACGCTTTATTTATTGTAGCAACGCGACGATCACTTTACATGTTGTCTATTTTCCGTGTTTAAAACAAAAACATGGTAATCGGTTAACAATATAATTATGTATATGAGACAGGTGAAGTAAAACGTTTAACTTTTAGAACTTGCACATACATTTATTATAATTTGTTAAAGTTCTAGGCGACCGAATGGAAATTAATGAACCGATGACCTTTTCAAAGTAGAAGAAAGTTATTGAATGAAGATGGGCGGCCAAAGATCGGGCAAAGTTTGTAAGAAATATGTAAATACATATAGGTATATTTTCTTCGGAACTGAACGTTTCACGTCTGAGCTCTGAGATCTCTGATTTTATGTTCACTTTATAATTTGTGTTTCTAACTCTATTTCAACGATTTAAACGAGTTCTAGTTTGATCATTATTTTTGATCACTGTAGGAGAGCGAAAATTAAAAGCATATAAATTGTTTGTTTGAATCAAACACGTTCGAAATAAATTATGGTAAGAACTTCAAAACTTTACTGAACTAATTTTAGACGTACTACATCTCTTTTCTATTAAATTCAAAGGAAGAGAACAAAACGTTTTAAAAGTTTTCAATTTATAACTTAGAAATGAGTTATATCCTTGTTCTTGACGTACTGGGATTTGAAATTGTTTGTTCCTTTTTATATGGGAATAGAAGTAAATAATTCAATTCATATTACATATTATAAAGCGCATATAGCTGGTTACTTTATATGTACATATAAAACGACTTGCACTGACTGACTTATTTATCAACGCGGAGTCTAAACCACTCGGACCACAAACTTGTTTTTTTATGTATGGTTCTGCCACAATGACTATACTCTACCTGATGGAAATCATTAGCAGAATCCAAAAGTGGTGGTCACCACTCTCATTGCGAATACAGACAAGCATGGTGTGACCCACACCATGCCGGCCTGGTGATGCTTCTGCATCATTGGGACTACGGCCTCGCACTCACCAACGAAACACGAACATTTTACAGTGATTTTTGTCCGAGGGTAGTACTGCCCCTCACCCTAGCAGAAGCAGGCCCGGGTGATGGCGCGGATGCTGCGGAGCGTGCGCGCCCTGGAGAACAGTAACGGGAACATTGGGGTTCCCACACAGGAGGGGGCCATCTACAAAGCGTAGGTGGCCCGAGGTACGTCGGGGTTCCAGGGTTTTCCTTTCTAGGGTGCACCTGGTTCCCCGGCATCTAGTACCCGAGACGGCGTGCGGTTTTAGTCGGTTCGAGTCCGACATGCCACCAGCAAGGGGTATCCGAGGGGATTTCCGCACAAAAAAAGGGTAGTGCTGAAATTAGTGTGGCTCTACCACCTTGAGAAATTATAAGATTTTTTGCAGCTGATGCTTTTTATGGGGTTAGTACCTACGAAGAAATGATTTTTTTGGAAATGTCTCCCATAAGCGGGTTAAGGATGGGATCAATGGTATCTACAAGTATCAAAACTAGAAACTACTAATTTACAACTATATGAAACCAGTGCAGCTTAATTTACATATGCAATGGTTTGAAAAGGAGTATCTCTAGTTAAAGCAAAAGTGCCGTTATAATCGATTCTTTAATGAATTAGGTCCGAGGAAAACTAGAGCAATTTGCATCCTCTCAGCCATTTTATGGTGAGGTGAGAAAGTATAAAAGTATTCCACTTGAATATTTTCTCTCAATATTACTCCCTGGAGACGCCGCGAAGGCAACTATGCATTCATATAGGGTTGGCTGTGGTAAGTTTACGTCAAGCCGGGTATCTTGTATTGCGGTGATCCCTTTTTTGGCTCTATATCAAATGTTTGAACTTCTTTAGTTACAGATACTTTTAATAATTATCATCGTTATATTTAATAAAAAAAATAGTTGGTTTCAAAATTTAAAATAAACAATATGTAAACTGTTTAGTTAAACTTCTTTTGAAGAGTAATAATATGATAGTTGTAGCATATGATTACAGCAATGGTCCGATGATAATTTGACCGATCCTTTGCGGGTTATTTATAGGGTTCCGTACCTCAAAAGGAAAAACGGAACCAACCCTTATAAGATCACTTTGTTGTCCGTCTTCCTGACAAGACCCTTTTTCTCAGGAACGCGTGAAATTATTAAGCTGAAATTGATATCAAATACCTACTTAAGTTTACTGTTCCTTGGAGCTGGGAAAAAACCAACGTTATCAAAAGATACAGCCGTTTTTGCTGTAAATTTTCGACACTTGCAATGCACTTGTACTGAATAAAAACCCAAAGAATACTTCCAGTGAACTCAGAATCTTGGTATTTGGTACGAAGCGACGTCTTAAAGCACAGATAAAGGTAAAATTGCGAGAAGCTTAAATTTTTAGTCTCATCATATAATATACCTACAGGTTTGTACAGAACCCTCGGTGCACGACTCCGACTCGCACTTCGCCGGTTTTTTTTAAATATTAGTACCTTTTCCAATTTTAGTACATGATTAAACTAATGAACTACTCAAGCAGAGTAGTTTGTAATGCTGGGTATCAATAACTTCAGTAGGTGGAGAAGAGTCAGATGTCTCTACTACTACTTCTTCGCTAGACGATACTGAAAACGTTTAAATTAGAGATGGTCATAATCAGTATCTGTCAATCTATATAGCTCTGTCATTATTCCTTCCTTCTACCTCCATTAAAGTAAGTAAGGGCATGCCCGAAAGGAAGAGGTATTTATCCTTACAATTAGATTCAGGCAATTTATTTAGCGCCTATTTGTATTATTAATACAGGCATTACATAAAATGTTGACTAAACTGTCTGCTCTTTTTATAAACTTCTTGAAACATTACGTACGTTCATATTAATTTCGACTGCTCCTTTGTACTTTTGTGAAAGATTTCTTTTTCTCGGTGCTTTCTATAGCTGTTATTTTTTTGTATAATTATAACTAGACTCGCGTTTGTAAGTAATTTGTAAGAAGATTCTATAGAAGCTATAGAAAACTAGGCTATAGAAGCTACATCATTAATATCCGAATAAGATACTTGTCCCAGTAAATGAGGGAGCCCCGAAACTTCAGAGGCTTGCAACGTTTGTAACCGATAATATATAAAGTGACGATACGTAAATAGTGATCACCAATAATAACACGTAATAGTATAAATACAGAGACAGAAACCGTGGGAGAGCTATGCTTCGGCTTGAATGGGTCGGCTCGACCGGAGTGATACCACGGCCTCACAGAAAACCGGTGTGAAATA
The DNA here is from genome assembly GCA_916048165.1 of Spilarctia lutea. Taxonomy (NCBI): domain Eukaryota; kingdom Metazoa; phylum Arthropoda; class Insecta; order Lepidoptera; family Erebidae; genus Spilarctia; species Spilarctia lutea. The sequence goes on from OU696480.1 coordinate 5,115,487, forward strand.
GCGTTTGCGCTGTGTTTCACCGAGTGAGTGAGGATACCAGAGGCCCATACCCCAACCCCTCCCCCCATCCACTTTCCCATTCCTCAAAGGTCGGCAACGCACTTGTGACGCCTTTGGAGTAGCGGGTGTCCATGGGCGGCGGTAATCGCTTACCATCAGGTGATACGTCAGCTCGTATGCCCACTATTCAATAAAAAAAAAAAGATAAAATTATGAGATAAGGTATACAGATCGACCTTAAAAATTATGAATTAAAGAATATCTTTGGTATTTTCCGTAATCATTTTATGCAATAACCAAATATCTAACCAGATATGAGATATTTCTTAATTTGTTGTCATGTTTAGGCCGTAGTGACTTAACGTATGTATGGCCATGAAGTTCTCATTAAACCTATCTTTTTGCTAAGTACGTTTATTCCAAGCTCTGATGATATCCTCATTTCGTGTAGGGTTAAGTCTATAGTCTAACTATTACTAAGGTTTTACGTTTTTATTTGTACGATGCTTTAAATTTATTCAAATTTATTGTATCGTACATATCTTGTATAGACATGAAGAGATGGACTACTACATTCTAGTATATTTATTTAAGTTGTTCTCTTTCCCGTTTATGTATGAGAATTTATTATATATTTATGCCAGCCCTAACCTGCAGGTAAGAGAAACTTATCAACAAAAAGTAAATACTATTCGTCCGTAGAGACATATTTGCCAGGAAATGCATTATTTAAATTACATATCGATATCTATTGTTTGTGTTCAATATTGACATCTTAATCTGTGATGACAGTATTGTCCTCGTAAAACTCGTAGTACATTGCATACCTTTAGTATGTAATTACAGTGGAACATATCGTTGTGTGAGTGCTTGAATTAGTAGATTCACAACATATAGTACGTGGGTGTATAATAACTGTACTTTGAATCAACGGTGTATTGTTAGACTTGAACCCCTCCTAATGAACCTCCTGGTTCTTTACAACTTATCCAAGGGGTATCCTATGGGTACTGAATCATTCGCAAGCTAATGGAATATTGTTTTAATGTTAATAGTTTTGTAGTAAATGTATGTTGTTTTAGAAAGTTGTGAATGTAGGTTAACTGATTAAGTTGTGACTCATTTACACACACCACCTATTTTATGTATATCAAACAATAATTAATTACCCTGTCAAGTAAAATAATATATTTTACAACCTTGTGGAATAGCGTACTAAGAGAAATCAATACTTGAAAACCTATACCATTTCCACGGCCCGGAGCGCCGATAAAATAGTGGTGCAAATTAAGAATTATATCAAAAACTTTTTCTTGCCTGAAATGTTTTTACTATATAATATTAACGTATTTAAATTATGTTTGCTTTTAGGTATTTAGTAGATACAAATGTCTATTTTGACGACAACATTAAGTAACTTTTAAAACGAGTGACAACGTCTCACACTGAGCCGTTGGATTTCGCAAAATCTTCGACCTTGTTTATTATGATTAACTCCAAACATGAGAATTCGGATTCCTTTGTGATCTGAAATTAGTGTAACAAATATTACACAATATGAAAGCATGATTGAGCATATCAAAATTTCCAATATAGACGAACGACTTGGTTGGATTACACGATCCAATCCACCCTACCTACTTTTATCAAAAGGACGCGGTCAACAGCATAAATTTTTTATTAACTATATCCGGTCCATCTTGATACCTTTTAGAAGGTATATTTTATATTTTATACCCAGTTTCAGGGTTCACTTTATCGGTGCTGCGACCCACAAAATATCGTATAGGACAGTTACAGCGGTCTTCCCTTTCTTTATTATAAAACGAGGGCCCATATTAAGATTTACTTTTCAATCTTAGCGCTAGGGCCCAGATAGTTAAATTACTTATACTTTCAAACGTTGTGCGTAGGCATAGTAGTTTTTATCAAATAGCCTATTTACTGCGTTTGATACCTTCTGATTTTTAGTACGCAAACTGTAACGTTTTTTCTTTAACAAAAATTGTTAGAGGGACACCTCTACGTTATTTCAATAACTTTTTTCACTACTTTCAAGTGGCAAATACCAATTAATGTTTTTAAAAAGTTTGGTTATAGTTTTTATAATTTTAACTATGTATATATTCGTGATGAAATAAAAATTCTAAAATACATTTTAGAAAGTTAATGACAGCACACATAATTGATCAAAACACTATAATTTAACAAGACACTAATAAGTTTGGTTCCTCCTTGTTTCCTATTCACATTCAATACTTACACACACACACGTTCAATTTATAAGTTAGACTGAAACATCTATTAACACTTTGATCATGTATTGAAAAGTTTGGACGGAACACTGCTACCGACCAATAAGTTTTACTTTGTCTCCTCGCCCTCGTTAAAACATACGCATGAACAGTATTTATAGTCAGGCAACCACCTTAAATCATACGGTACTCAGAAACCCGCTGTACTAAAGCGTAAAAACTCTTTTTCTATTTCATTTTTTTTTGTAAGTTGTCCCTTTGAGCCAGTAAATTGTTTACGAATTGATCCCTAAGGGTATATGATGATAGGCAGGTATTGATTCGACGGTTTTCAAATAGATAAAGCTTGGAACGTTTATGAGGTTGGTGATTATAGTTCTAAAGAGTATTATAATGCGTATAAGATGAGACGTGACGGGACCCCTTTTTCTATAGACAGTGTTTAGCCTCGGGACGTATGTGGATAAGGCTATTCCCGCTCAGTAAAAGGATTTACTTTGAATATTTTTATCGGTACACACTTCCAATATTAAGATTCAACGCTTTGGATACTATTCGATACAAACGTCACATCACTAATATACCTCCTCTATTTTGTATTTAATGTTTACGATATTGTGGTTAGTTTATCAAAACATTAAATATTAATAACTGGAAAAGGTTTAAAGGGTATTATGTTGTTTGAATAAATAAGTGTTTGTTTACATCGTGTTGCTGAATTCATTATAAAATATGATTTTGGTGTACCCGGTGGAATTGCAATATTTTGAATAGGATTAAGCTTAATGAAATATTTCTCAGCTCAAATGTAACAATAAATTTCATCTATGTTTAATTCGTTAACAAATGGTTTAATGAACTATGGAAAAGCTTTCATAACGTTTCTCAAACCCAACTGAATGTAACTAATTCATAGCACATAATATTTATAAATCAATTAGATTAAAAAAAAAAAACTGGCTTCGCGCGGGTCCTTACGAAAATTTTGCCGACATCTGCATCAAATCCTACTAATATTATAAACGCGAAAGTTTGTGAGTATGTAAGTGAGTACCTACGTTTGTTGCCCTTTCACGTAAAAACTAATGAATGGATTTTGATGAAACTTTACAATATATAGCTCATACATCAGAATAACACATAGACTACAATTTATAAAGATACTAGCTTCGCCTCACGATGTTGCCTGCCGGTTATTGTCGCACTGCGGGTAGCAACGCAGGGTTCGGGTAGTATTATTATATTTTTGACAATATATTTAAAAGTTAACAAATTATATATGAAAACCTTCCTTAAGAATCACTCTATTTATAAATATAAACCTCATAAAAGAGCCGTGCAATAGTTTTTGAGTTTATCGCGAGAAGACAGACGCGGAGGCGGTTTTTGTTTTACAATATGCAGGAATGTCATAATTTTGTAAAAGTTATAATGAAATAAAACATGTTATTCGGATATTTCACCATGGTTGGTGGGCTAATAAGCAATCCATATCATTTCTATCCCCTAGTCCTATTGTTTTGTTTTGTATTATATCAAAATAAATGATTGCAATCCACATTGATGGATTGATATCAATTTATTATTTTGTCAAACGATTGACGATTAGGCACTTAACTGGGCGTATTTTTTCGTCATCACTCACTAATCGGCTTAGGGCAATCTTGTTTTCGTGCGATTGTATGTAATTCAGACCTGTCTCACATGGGCTTTGGTCATGATTAAGGATCCAGTGAATGCGCTGGAGACTCCATTAGTATTAAAACTATTCTACATGATTTAAAAAATCTGCTGGAACTTGTAAATATAGGCGAGAGTTAAACTGGTAACTTCAGCAATGAACGAATAAAGAGTAGGTAATTCTTAGCGCACATAAAAGTGCAAAGTCAGCAATGGTAACATGGCATACCTGGGTCTAACTGATAAAGCGTCTGCATCTATAGGAATAACACATGACGTCACTGACTAGATTTTTATCACTGAGAGCCATCACATGAATTCTACAACTTTATCATTCTAATAGATTTCATGGTTTGGTAAGCAGGATTATTTCACTTCCTCTGCGGCATTCACTATTTTTGTCACGTTTGATTTGTATGCACGTATTTTTGCATACAAATCATATATTTTTGAATTCACATAAAACCTGCACAGTTCTGACAATTTAGCGAGATTTGAATTAAAATATTTTTAAATATTCATAACGTTTAACCTGTTAATTGGTTCATATATAAAAATCTATCCTATTACAAATACACAAAATAAAATAACAAGTAAATAAAAATGCTTCTACAATTTTCGATGAACTGCTGCTAGTCAGTATTCTTTTCTTTTATTCGTATATTATGCAATCATTAAACCAACGAATATTGAAATAATCCCGAAAGAAAAAGGCACAATATCTATTACAGTTACACAGAAACGAAAAATGTTGCGGTAAAAACAGTGGACAACCAAAATAAAATTTAATTTAAACATAAAGCAATTTGTCTCCTTAATAAATACATCTGTCACACCCGCGCAGTATACTGGGAGCAGGTAGACAGATGCTTTATCACTGTACTTAAACGAAACGGAACTAAAATACGATGGAATAGCGCAATGCCGTGTGGGAAAACCATTTTGGACAGATTCCTGTTGACTACCGTTTAAGGGAGCCGTGTAAACATATTTCGAATATACTATCACTTATACAACATTGTAGTGATGTTAGTAGATGTTTATGTTGCTATAACTTCTGTTTGTGGTAGGTACTATTTAAGTAGCATTGTGTTTATATGCCCCGGGGAGACTTTGTTATTGTTGTGAAAATAAAATTTGTTAGTGTTACCGTGAATTATACCACAGAGGAAGGATTAATTATACAGCTGGTTTTAATAGCGTTGGTTTGGATGAAATATAATTATGGCTTAAGCTAAAAGACAATAGTGTTGTTAATGTTGTAAGGGTACACAATAAGATTTTTTTTAAACATATTCTGTTTTTATCGCAAACTAGCTGACCTACGGAACCTCGTTTACGTCTCCTATTGCCCGTAGCGAAATAACTTTCCCCCGTTTTGGTAACATTCTTCAATGATGCTCCGCTGGAAAAACACAATTATTGTTTTTAATCTTTTTTGATATTTATTCACCTTTTAAACCTTCCCTAGACTACGACAAATATTTATATCTATACAAATAAATAAAATTAGAGTGTCTGTTTGTAATATTAAAATAATCGGTTTCTACTACATGCATATGAATGTATATACGGTACACATACCAAAAAATATATATTTAAATTTTTTTCTGTCTGTCTGTCTGTCTGTCTGTCTGTCTGTTTGTTCCGGCTAATCTCAGGAACCACTGGTCCGATTTGAAAAATCTTTCGGTGTTGGATAGTCCATTTATCGAGGAATCTATCTATCGAGGAGGCTATCATCTATCATCACACTACTACTAATAAGAGCGGAGCACCAATGAATAATGTTTCAAAAACGGGGAAAATTTTCACACCACGGGCAATATAAGACAGTCAGATCAGCTAGTATATTATAAAACCAAAATCAGCAAAATCGGCCTAGCCGTTCTCAAGTTTTAGCGAGACTAACGAACATCAATTATTTTTTATATACATACATATTTAGACAAGGATAGTCTGAATGATGTTTAAGATACAATGACACAGAAACGTCTTTTGAAATTATTATTTCGTGTATCTAATAAGACTGTCTGGATAGTAGCTAAATAGGAAAGTATTAAAATACACTTTGTTTTTCAGTTTCCATTAAACTGTCAGAGTTCATCGAGTTACGAGATGCATAAAGCTTGAAACATTAGCATCTAAAGTTTCAACTTAGGTGGTTTAGTAGGACGGTTAGTATACATTTGAGTTAGTAAGTTAATGTTTAATGTGTCGGTTCCGTTCTATTTTTGCGGCACGGCACAGCTGTGATTAACATTGTCTCGCAGTACATTGTTAGTCGATGTCTCTATTAGCACACAACAGTGTAAACTTACTTTCCTAGCAAGTTTTAGCTAAAATTTTACACGCAACAAAATTCTTAAGACTTTATTCTATCTTTATTACTGTTTTACTCAACCCAAATACTCGTATATTATTAACTTGTCACCAACCATTAATTTAAAAATAAGAAAATCATATAAAAACAGAAAACACTATAACAATTTAACAACGCAACGTAAATTAAAATTAAATAGATTTTACATACTTCAAATTAAAAAAGTAAAATCTTAAATACAACCATCTGAACCCCGTGATGTTACCCGCGGTTATTGTCGTACCGAGGCTAACGGTGCGGGGCGAAGCTAGTCTCAAAAAAGTACCTTAAGTTGCCCCTTATATCATCAGCTATCTATCAGTGAAAGTCCCGTCACAGTCAGTCTAGCCGTGCCAGAGATTAACCGGAACAAACAGACAGACGGACCGACAGACAGACAGACAAAAATTTTATAATGTTATTTTATACATATACATTTAGGAAAAATATTTTAATGTTAAAAACACTTCAATTTTATTTATTTTTATAGATGTAAACATTACTCCAAAATAATGTTTACTACGTGTTAAGTGGTCAATCTAAGTATAACTAAATATTCTGGATTAATCTACAAAAGAATTTTACGTTGAAAGAACTTAAATTGGTATAAAAACATATATGATACCTAATTACTAACATGTCTAACTTGTTGTACGTCTCAGTTATTACTGGTAGATATAGTGCTCGAGTCAGATGTTATAATTGAAGCACTAACAAGTTTGCATTGCAATAAGCATTAAACGAGACAGCATAAGGTGATTGCAGAATAAAATAATCGCCAATTCTAGCGCTTCAGAAGTAAAAAAACCTTTTATGAATTTAAATACGATGAGAAATATTTTAATTGCATGTAAATATTATTTTTACTAAAGTAGCTTTAAAAGCCTTAAAATAATTTTTAATGTACTCATTAATGTTTTATAAACATATCCTATCCTACTAATACTAGCTATGAACGCAAAATTTGTGAGGATGGATGTTTGTTACTCTTTCATGCAAAAACGGCTGAACAGATCTGGATGGAATTGGACACAGAGAAAGATTATACTCAGAAATAAAATCTACGTTAATTTTTATTCCAAAAAGTGTAGTATTGTCGTGGGATGAGCAAGGTACAATAACAATCGCAGGTACATCGGGCCGCAGCTTGTAACTCATAAGTTGCAGTCATTAATGTTTATTTATCCCTATTTAAATCTTCTCAAGTATGTATATTGGTAAAAAGTAATCAACCATGTAAAACCATACATTCTCCATGGCTCAGTTACTAAAAACATTCTGTACTTTATGAGATAAATATAAACTGTAGCAAAACAATGTTAAGTTACCTATATATTTTATCAGAGCCTACTTTGAGCCTGTGCAATGTCAAGTCAAATTACTACGCTGTTCTAACAACGATACGGATAATAAGCATGACTTTATGTATGTTCGTATATAATTCTGACTTGTTTTCACAAAAACATACTGTTGTTGAAATTTCCAAGTCATTTGCATCGAAGTTGGTGGCTAAACAAGTCATGTTTGTGAGTTATCATGGTTCCACCCTCGTCCCGAGTTTGCGCTTAGGATATTACGAGGCTGGCACCTCATGGTACGTGTGTTTGAACCTTTATTTGTGTTTTTGGGAGTCGTGGAAAACTGTTTTTTTAATAAAAAGTAATGTCCTTAATAAATTTCTTCTTTATTTTTCTTTCATTTGAAAGGGTAATGCAATTCTAAATATGTATGTAAAAATTTAATTTGTTTTAAAAATTTGGAATTAGAGTTACAGGAAAATGTAAAGATCTTTTTCTATTTTCTGTCCCTTTGAATTCATAAAGCACGAGGATAAACACAAACATCTTTTAACCGCAAAAGATAAGAATAGTAAGTTGAAGCGGCTATTTCCACGGTTATTTTATAGAAATATCTCGTATCCTTCGAAGAATATTTTGATGTATCACTTCGGATTCCCCAGAGAATAGCAAGAAAATATAACTTTGGTTCTTATTTTTGTACGTGTAGGGTTGGTTTGTAGTCTTTTGTGGATTCGAGTTTGGCTTAAAGCCAAGCCAAAACTGTTGGTTTCAACCAAATGCTGAACGGTTAGATATTTAGCTAAAAACAATCTACAGCAAACACCTGTGACACGTTGCTCGAGTTGGAATTAACCACATTTTATGCACGTTCATGTAGTCATATTGTATTTTAGTGTAGGACTTAGGTGAATAATGTAAGTAGTAGTTGAATACAGATTTTAAGCACAACAGACATTATTCACAATTGCTTCCATGTAACGGTAGCGTTATAGTGTCATACGTCTTTGATAGACGTATATAACTATGAACTTTGTTATTAATTAAAAATTTTCAAATCTATACTAATATTATAAAGAAGTAAAGTTTGTGTGTTTGTTAAATTGTAGGGGGTAATCTCGGGATCTACTAAACCGATTTTAAAAATTCTTTCAGTGTTGGATAGTTCATTTATCGAGGAAGGCTATAGGCTATATATCATCACGGTAATACTAATAGGAGCAGAGCACTAATGAAGAATCTTTCAAAAACGGGGAAAATTTTCACGCTACGGGCAATTGAAGACGCAAACGAGGTTGCGTGGGTCAGCTAGTATAAAATAAAATGAAGATTACACAAGCAGGATAATATCAACCACTTTTAAAGAAACCGAATGTATTACACAAATATCCAGAAAAAAACCTAGTATCGCTTTTATATTAAATATTAAATAAAAAATAAAGTTCTTGTCCTTTCTAGTAATTTACCTTTTAACTGACTCGATACATGTAGGTACCTACTTATATTACATTCATATGAGTTTTTACATTACAGACAAGGCCTTTCTTAAGTTCTAAGTGCCAAGTTAAGGCTATTCTCTAATATTGTTCGCTGGCATCCAGCCAGTAATGTGTCATCGTTAGGTCGGCCATCTTCCTATAGACATGTTAGGGTCAATGAATCTAATGGTTTTGTTATCGAGTCTTGCTGACTGAGCATAAAACCCGAAAGTATTACATTCATTAGAATTCTTTTGTTTATAATCAACAACAAGTGAAAATAAGCAAACGCTTAAACAATAAACAACAGATAAATTTGAATGTTGTTCAATTTATGTCGAATTGACTATAATTATCGACAATTATGGGGTTTGTATCTCGGAGCACAATCTACTGACGGAAACCCATTTATAATTGCCTAAATTAAAACCAGGGATTAAAGGATTTTGCGAGCAGCAGAGGTCCGATGCTATTAAAATAAGACTAATAACGCGAATTACAGGCCGAATGTCTTTTTTTACAGCACAAACGATTACTTCGAAAAATTGTTTCACTTTAATACTGGCACGAAAAAGAAAGTTTATTCACTGAATATTTTTCAATCTTTTATTTTATATATGGCTAATACTTCCTCAATACAACCCTCTATCTTATGAGGTCATAAAACGTATATAAATATGTTTACTTGTTGATATCAGCGATATTGAAAATCGTCTAAGAAAAAAGCTCGTCCCTTGTCCCTTTTATCGAAAACCATTTTTATATTACCAAAATAAATACCCACAATTTATCAATTCTTGAAGATAACTGTAGTAATATTTGATGGAACAAATAATGGGATATATTAAAGAACTAATATTGACTTCAAAAAAGGCCTTTCCTTTTTGGATACGATTATAAATAGAAAATAAGATAAGGAGATTTATCGTAAACTTTGATGGATTGGAAAGCAAATAGGTTTACTGTTCAGAGAACTTGAAAGCATTTTGATAAGGAGGGTGCTTCGCCCTTTTCATTGAACCTTTACATCCGTACTGTCCATCTCACGGCTTATGATTTCAATAGGAGTCTCACTTGGGTGGCTTTGAACAAGCCTCCGATATAGATATAATGAATTAAATGTTTCAAATACGCCATTTGGACTAGTTTCTGTTAGTTGCTTAGCTTTGATCAATCCATTCATTAGGACGGGGACTACAATTATTTCAATATTTTATCCTATTCCGATTGTGTATATGATGCTCTAATTACAATTTTATGTATTTTAAATATTTCACGATAATATGAATGAAAAAAAAGTACCTATATGTTTAAAGAATATCTTGTCTCATTATTATTATATTATCGTTATATTTTTATGAAGTCGGCTAAAAGTGATTAAAGTTTTGCAATTTATATAGTATTATTCTAGACATTTTAGATGGGATTCATTCTTGACGTTCTTTGTTCGCGTATCGAATTCAGTCGATTATTTCACTATAATGGAGTGTACAAAGTCATGGACAATAAATTTTCGTTGTAAACTGCCTTTTGAAAAACGAAGTAAATTAAAAAAATAAGTAAAGTCATCGCTACAAAAAGTAAACGAATTAAGAAGTAAAAAGTGATATCCCACAGCGTCACGGGATTTAAAGCAAATATTTGTTAACTATATCGAAAGTACGTGGTTATGTTCCGCACCGTTGCGCACGAGCCGAGGGAGGGGCGGCGCGCGCGCAGGAAACCGATCATATTTTACATCGCAAGTGGTCATTCACTATTGTCACGTTTCCGGGTTTATTTCCTTTGAAGAAGTGCAATTAAATAAAAAGAAGCGTTGAATTACTTGTAGTGTATCCAATTAAAACATTATATTGTTAATATTAATTTTTTTCAGTGAATATGTATATGTTTTGATAACGGGATTTGAAGATTTCTCGGAGAGTCAGAAATCTTGTAGCATTCATTCCTGAGTAAACCAATATGCAAGAGAATAAAACTTGTTCTTAAGAACAAGATAGGCCTTTTGTAAAACAATATTATTTGTCTGTACAGAAATAGATAATTCGGACTTTCAATATAATTCAGAAATTAGTTAAACGGGAAAGAACAACTAAAATATTATTGAAACTTTAGTTGATTGTTTATTTAAATCTCAAACTAGATATCGAATTTTAGAAATGTGTTATTGTTTAATTGGTTTAGTTTCATGCTTTGTTTTCGTATAAAATGAATAAAATTGCAAACTGTATTTTTTACCTCGGAATTTTTACAAAATGTTTTATAAGTATATATGTACATAAGATACCGGACTCTTCAAGCTTTCTTACGCTACGTTTTTGAAGTCAGCGAGGAGCGGAGCGGCAGCTGAAGCGGAGCGGGAACGCTAATCAGATTTCTAAACCAGCGGGCTAGCCAGCGGGTGCTTGAGCGGTTTATTTCTGTATTATAAAAAATGATGGATTGGGATGGCAAATGTCACAAATGACTAGTGATTTTAAATAATTAGTGAAATCGATCAACGTTTGATGATATTTTGTTTCATTTGGGTGCCTGCTTATGTAATAGCATCATGAATAAGTATCTTAAATGCATTTTTCTAAAATCGTACAACTAAGCCTTATAACCCTAGAAAAGCCTAATTAGTCGTAATCGAAACACAATAAATTACTATAATTGACAAATTAGGGGTGTATTAGGTTGCTATACTCATTCTCTTCTAGGATGAAAAAAAAAGAATGATGATGAACAATGAAAAAAAAAACATCAAGCAAGCGAACATAAAATTACATAATTTTATGTTCATTTGTTCTTAAAATATGTCCCCCCACTTCTACATTTAAGTTTTAAGTGTTACAAATCTACATTCTTAAATGTATTTTTTTTTGTAAGGTTAAAAAAAAAACTCATTTACTTACATGTGTAATGATACATATTATTATGGCTTTCTTTTGTTATTAAACATATTATGTTTAACGCGCAATATCATATAACTAAGTTGTTAACATTCCTAGATTTCCTAACTAGAAATTTAATCTAATATGAATGGCGAAATTGTTGTCTAGCTATTAGCACCGTCTGCTAGAGAGATAAGAACTCGCGCCGATTACCGCTTCATTTGGTAATGTGAATCTAAAAGAAAATTATCGCATGAAATAAGGTCACTAGGTACCTATTTACTGTTTATTAGAAAACATTTTCAAAACAAATATTGTTATTATTTTAGTAACACAAGTGTGGCATTATGTATCCTCCCATAATTGTAAAAATTGTTGCCATGGAACAGGGAAAAATGAAACATGGGGTAACAAGACCACCACTTGCGCGTTCCACATTTATTTGTAAATTAAAAATGTATTTGGTGCCAAAAACAAATATCTAGACCAAAACAAACAGATATTGAAACTATAATAGTGCTTTCTTTGTTTAGAGAAACGTTTTGAGAAAATTAATTCAACAATTTTAAATGATATACATAACTAAGGTATCTAGGGTGCTGAGTCACACTTATGAAATTTGAAGTCTTAATATTAATGTATGAATTATTTGAAGAGATGGTGCACATGAGTTTCTCACCAGCTCTTCTCATGAATGCAATACCCATCGGAGCTGGTACTTGGATTGATTTCAATTTAAACCTTTGAGTTGAATCGAAATCAATCTAAGCTCCGGTAATTCAAATCATTTCAGTGCATTTAGTATTAGTACCTTTTATCACTGAATTGATTACTTGAGTTTTGATTTATATTTTGATGTTTGTATTTTTGACGTGTTCAAGTGCCTTTTGGGGCCTAAGGAAGTAAATGATTTGAGTTTGAGTTTAATGAATAATGTCTAAATAAGCATGTGAGAATAAATATTGTTTATAGTATGTAAAAGTAATTAATTCGTAACAGTATTAAATCATTTCTTTTTTCCTATACCAGCGTAGTATACGTAGTAATACCTTGATCTTTACATAGTATAAAATGAAGACATCTTCGCTGTCTGTTGGCTTATATCTTTTAAACTTCTTGATTGATTTTAATGCAATCTTCAACAATAGATAGAATGATTCAAGAGGAAGGTTTATATGTGTAATACATATATATTATAGCAGAGGAAGTCCGAGAAATCCAAAGACTTTCGTGCGAAGCCGCGCCGGATCGCTAGTATTCTTATTAAATAAAAATCAAATTCGAGTACCTATAGGATAAAATTAGACAAAAAAAAATTCTATTGATTTATGTTAAGGTTTTACATATCTAAACTAGTATTATAAAGCTGAAGAGTTTGTTTGTTTGAACGCGCAAATCTCAGGAAGCGCTGGTCCGATTTAAAAAATTCTTTCAGTATTGAATAGTCCATTTATCGAGGAAGGGGCTATAGGGTATAAATCATCACGCTTAGACCAATAGGAGCGGAGCAACAATGAAGAATATTTAAAAAATGGGAGAAAATTATTACGCTACGGGTAATAGTAGACGTAAACGAGGTTGCGAGGGTCAGCTAGTTAATAATAATATGAAATCTTATATCGATTACACGACACTAACGTTTCGATAGTCATATGTTTTATGTCTCACATTTAAAGGGGCGGGTCTATTGACTATCGTCACGTTGCTAGCCTCCATGCTGCTACTAAGAATTTTAAATCACAAAAAAACTTTTAACAATGACTTGACTGCCGCAGTGGCGTAGTGGTAGCCTATGCGACTGATAAGCTTGAGATCTCGGGTTCGATTCCCGGGTCGGACCAAATGTTTATATGATCTGCAAATATTTGTTTCGGAGTTTGGGTGTTATCTATGTATAATATGTATGTATATACAAATAAAAAAGTATGTAAGTATTTATATCAGTTGTCTAGTACCCATAACACAAGCTCTGCTTACCTTGGGACTAGATAGAGTTGTGTGTTAAATGTCCGGAATATATATTTATTTAATGTTATTCAGCGTGTAACCGAATCCAGGATCTTAGTGTGTAAAAATAATTTCGAAGAAGCTTTTACTTCATAAAATGTATTAAAACATAATTTACTTAACTGCCTTAATCTTACATTTTTATTCCTTAAGCGTCTTTAGGTACATTTAGATTTCGTTGATCAAAGTGTATCGATTAAAATTTGTTTTTGCGTCACATCTCGGTAGGTGTAATCTATACTAATATTATAAAGAGGAAAACTTTGTTTGTATGTTTGTAATGAATAGGCTCAAAAACTACTGGACCGATTTTAAAAATTCTTTCACCATTCGAAAGCTACATTATCCACGAGTAACATAGGCTATATATTATTTTGGAAAAAAATAGGGTTCCGTAATATATTGGGGTTTTTCGGACACAAGGTGTAAAAAATCAACCAGAAAAGTTACTTATTTTGCGTACGCTGCGTAAACTATAAAAGATAGAACCATAAAATGTTCTAATTAATCGTAGATCTTATAAATATCTACAAAAAAGTCCACGACACACTATACGGGGGAAATTTTTTAGCTACGGGCAATAAAAGACGCAAACGAGGTTGCGTCGGTCAGCTAGTATCTAATAAAGATACAATCTTACTTTGAATATCATGTTGTGTGATTACGAAAGGGTAGCAATCAGTACTGAACCTATATTTATCCTAAATTAATGCCTTGTTTGTTACCTGTTCTAATTACCTTAATAAATAAATATTTCTTATATTTCCGTCGTTAGTATTGCTAAAGAACAACTACATTGCTATTAAATTGCTTCTTCAGGTACTTTAGAATCCTAGTCCTCTGAACTGCATGTAACCTTAAAGGTAACAGATGTCGCCTTACTATTTTTGAACAAGTCTAAAACAACATTTAAAAGTTAGTTGAAAACATTTATCATTATAACAAACAGTTTCACTACGTTGAATTATTTCGGCAAACGTCTAAACTTATAAATCACTATGAACTCCAATTTCCAAGTTTGGCTCAGATATGTATCATTAGGCCGCTCGGATTCAAATCCATTTCAATAATTTATATCAATCCTTACTATTATTTCCCATCCCTATCCTTTCACGTGGGTCCCTATAATTATTCGTTTATATTCACTTTACGTCAAGGGTTTGGTCATTGCTTTAGGCAAACTCTGCAATTATCACATCGCCGCTGGTCAGTTCCCACGGGATGGGAAATTTTTAACTTACATACAAACGTGTCGAACCTCGCGGCTCATACTTTTTGTAGCATTAGGCTCGCAGTAGGATTCCTTACTGCGGTCTTTCTCGTTACGAAGCCTTAGAGGGCATCCTCACCGTTCTATCTCTTATTTCCTTTCCATCGCTGTGTCTCTTCTACTTAATACTCACTACCACTTCAAAAGGCAGAAATGTTCGGACAACATAAGAAAGTGGGCGTACGGTTCTCAAGTTACTATGAAGTAGTACTGGTTTTGTTTGCTCGAGACGCGAGCGATCGCGTGAGAACCTTCGGAACTGCATGGGCGTGACATCGGACTCTTTTTGTTGTAGTTTTTTTACTTATTTTCTTTTGTATGGCTAATGTTGAGCTGTGAGTATCGATAATAGCTATGCAGTGAAGGTTCCAACGTGACTGTGACAATGCCCTTCGTAGGATTCTTTATGATTATTTAGGAACAATAAACCAATGTGTTTAACACATGTAGTAACAGTATTCCATGAATAATTTTAGCGTGGAATCTGAAAGGAATTCATTTATAAAAGAATAGTTATTGTCGTTTCGTGTTTGTGTTTCGTCACACGCTGATTTCGCGGCAATTAGCTATGCTTTTTCAATATTTTTTTATACGAATTATAAACGAAAAAGTTACCAAGTTAAGCCTGTTCGGGGCAGGATTGTATAATTGATTGTTGGATGGCTATTAAAAAGACATTAGACGTGAGCGTTTGTTTACTTAGGTCGCATTGCACCGGCACAATGTATATAGTCTATTTTCAATTTCCGTTGTTATCGCCACTGTATGGTGAGCTAGCTGTTTTCATCGGTATTGGTATTGGTAGGTACCTTACTGTGCACGTATTGATTGCTTATTTGAATATACGATCGAGTTGTATAAAGTTTTGTGATATGATTTAACATGCAGAGTATCATTAGTCAATATGCGCAGGGGAATGTATGTTTGTAAATAGTGAGTTATTACGCAGCGCATTTTGCGGCATTCAGCACGTGCATATGCAAAGTGCTGTATTAAAGGTTTGAATGTATCTATGGAATTTACTTTAATATGCCCTGTAAAATAAAGTAAAACTTTTTTGAAGCTTCGTTTAAAATTGGAATGAAAATATGAATAAATATTGTTTTTGCAAAATAGACATAATGAGCAAATAACTAAACCAAGTTCTGCTGAAAGGAGGTCATAGGGAAACAGTAGATTTGATTTTATACGCAGGTCGCTTTGCCAAAAGGGTGATTGCCTAAAGTCGTACAGCGTACCGGGCCAAACAAAATAATTCTATCTTCGTATTTCCGTGCAATGAAATTTACATATTTCATTTTATATAACTTCCAATAAACTCTCCAGCCTGGTATATTGTTTCCGAGCGTGCTCTCCTGAATAAAACATAATATTTTTATTGCATGTTTGCGTCCACCGGTGCATATATTGTACATAGATCTCAATCTAGTACAACAAAATTGGGTGCATCTACATTTTTATTAGTTTTACTGACCATAATTCTTTGAGTCAATAAAAAGTAAATTAAATTAATGCTTGAAATTTAAACTTAGTGTATTTTAGATCGGTAGGTATTGCATAAAAAAAATGGTCTCAATATAATAAAGAATAGCCCCTTGGGTAAATAATTTAAATAAACATAATATACTTTGTGCAAATATATGACAATAGGTTTGTATTTTCTTTAACACCGTTCCAACTTAATTCCATTATTTAGGTCTCATTAAAACTTTAAAACTAAAAATAGTCCGGTAGCACTATAGCGAAGTAGGCTAATTAACTAAAGTTCGCACGAATGCAGTGACTACTACCATTAAGATACGATACAATGCTACTAACACGTAATTATGTAACTTAAACCAAAGAAAAACTATTACTAGCTCCAAAAATAATCATTCAATACACTTGGTACAGTTCCCACGTAGGAATTATCAAGAGTTGTAATCACAAACTTAATATTGCAAGTAAATGAATCATATAGTTCAAACAGTCGTTTGTGAATTATAGCGTGGCATGTTTAGTAGCTGTTTTGAGAGCTGCAAAGTTAACTTTGTACAAGGTATAAAGCGATATAATAGAATAAGCACTCAGCCTCTGGGCAGTTGTCTATCTTTCGCCTTTTGTTGAGACAGGTGATTGATGGACCCCTCATTGTCTATGTCGCGTTTACTTTGAAAAATGGCCAATGTTTGCGTTTATTTGATTGCGCATTCGAATTTCAAATGTGGGTTGATATTTCCCCGCGTTTATAATGGGCATTTATGGTGTTTTGACGTTTATGTAATTAGTAAAGTTGGTGACTGGAAAGACATTAAGTCAGCTGTGGATATACCCAGTATATTTATTATGGCTAACAAAATAACAGTATTTTGACACGTTTTAACTTCTAACAGACAAAATAAAGCTTATTCTTTGGAAAGAAATCTGCAGCAATTTATTATAATGATGATCAGTCACGAACGCATAGTAAGGTAATGATGTATGGATATAAAATATTTAAATCCATCTATATACAGAGAGAGTTACTTTTAATCGTTAGTAGCTGTGCTTAGTTTAATTTTAAATTAATCAATTCAAAATCCTAACAGGTTTTAAATTTTTGTTTGTAGTTTCTGAACAGACCATTTTATAGATACCATCAAGTACGAGTATATACGCAGAAGTTAGGCGGTCGCTATGCGATACCTACTATCTACTTCTATTTTACTATAACCCTCTCCGTAAATACGAGTTTAAAGGGTACCGAACTTAATCAAAATTTCACTCAAATGGGCAATGGGATATCAATGTTTTGATCATTTGCAACCAAACCCTTTTTGATGTAGACCCTTGATGAGGTCTCGAGTGATGTTCTGAATAGATTTATATTTATAGTATAGCGATGTTATGATTGCGTTTTTAATTTCATTCTTGGAGTAGGTACTTACTCACATTTCCTATTGAAAACATCTATGGCCCCCTCGATCGGCTGCCCCTTCAATAGACTCAGCATTATTGTTCACCCTTGTACATATGTCATACGCATTGATGTCGTTTACCTACGTCAAGTGACGCTATTCACATGCTGTACTACACGATACGGGATAGTATGATATGGTTATACAACAAATCTGAAATCTAAGGAGGTTTACATATGTAACCGAAATCTTACACCTCACCTATTTTATTATACGAGTATGTCAATTGATAGGGACTGGACTAAATATGTCTAGTATAAAAGGATCAATTTTATAGGAATATATTTAAATTAAGAATGGTAGGTCATGTCTTCGGGTAAACTGATGATCACTGAAGCCGAAATGTGTTGAGCGAAGACCACGATTAGGTAAATTAGGGAGCCCTGCGCTAAGGCATTGTGGACTCAAACAATGGTCGTCTTAAAGTAAACGACTAAAAGAGGATATGTGCAGACCGTCCAAGGCTGAGATAGTTGACGTTTCTTGGGAGAAGCCTTTATTACATATTACAGCAGTGGACGGCAATAATAATAATCTGATGATGATGTTGCAAAAATGTCTTGATATTTTAAGTGCCTTTAAAAATGTGTATCTACAAGGAACTAAAACTGGTATGGCTTTGTATCTTCTACTATTTTACCACTAAGAGTACAACTTAGCATAGGTCAGGTTGCGCTCTTAATGTCGAAATAATCGGATGAAAGTACAATATAGAAAAGCAGATAGTTTCATACGATTGTTTTGCTAGCGCAGCTGGTGAGTGTGTTCGATTCGTTTGACCTAAGGGTGGATACATAACGTTACACCAGCAACTAATTTATGAAAAAAACAATACGTAGTCTGTATTGTTTTTTGTTTGTCACCAAAATAAGCCAAGTAATTTAACGCTTAGAATATGAATTTTAGAGATTAGAAAATGTACTATCTTCAATCTTATCTTTTTCCTCGTTTCCTTTTACGAAGTTCTTAAAATATATCTACTTGTCTGTGAGGCACTCGATGTCAATACAAAAGTAAAAATGAAGTGAATTCTCACAAGATATAATTTGACCCTACCATTTTTTTTTTCATAATTTTGTACTCACCTATATTATAAAGAGGAAAACTTTGTTTGTATGTTTGTTTGTTTGCAATGAATAGGCTCTAAAACTACTGGACCGATTTTAAAAATTCTTTCACCATTCGAAGGTAAGAAATAGGGTTCCGTAAGATATTGGGGTTTTTCGGACACAAGGTGTAAAAAATCAACCTTATACGGGGGAAAATTTTTCGCTACGGGCAATAAAAGACGCAAACGAGGTTGCGTCGGTCAGCTAGTATATTATTAAAATGACTAATTAATTATAGAACCAAATAATTGTGCCCCATCTACGATCCTATTTCAATATAACGAATGTAAAGGAATCATTCTAGGCATTGAATGAGGCAACACCTATCAATAACCCTAAAATACATCTTAATGAAATGGTAACTATATTTACAAACAGCGATATTAAATAACCTGCTCTCGCCCAATTGAGTGTAGTTCGCGCGTGACGATACGCTCTCTATATTTCCAACGCTCCATGAGTCGACCGTCTATTCATTGGTTTCACTGTTAATGCTACTGAAATAGATAGAAAGTATTATTGCCAACTGACCACTGCGGGGCAAGTGATGAGTTCTTCCAAGTGAACCATTAATCGCAAAAATATAGTGAACAGGTTGAAAGAAATAAAAGCTACGATTATGGAACTGAATCTTAGTTACCTTTTCTTTCGACATCGGTGATTTCAAAGGATTACAGTGCGAAAAAGGTTCTTTCAAGTAAGTTTGAGAAAATAATAAAAGGTTTTATTCCTTCTATCTTTTTGATCGAAATCCCAACGCTTATAAAAAAAAAACACTGAACGTACCTGCGGAACGCGCAATTAGGCCAAGCCATAATAATAATAAAAAAGGTTACGATATTAACTACTAAAAAAACCGACACCTTTTGTTTGGTAGGCGAAAATATTATCTGTCATCTGGCATAGTCGTATCGTATTGTGATTGGATTTGATAACTAGTGGCCAATACTGAACTATTTGAAGCCGTTCTTTATCGAAACCGTTAATTATCATTTCATAAGAATACTCAACCTATGGTATCATGAACTATTTCTATAACGCACGAACTTAGTGCGCAACTGACGTATGATTTCGTAGGTAGGTGGCGGCTACAATTCACCAATGCTATTTTAAACTGCAAGGAGTCGGTGAACCGTGAAATAAGCTGTAATACGGTGAATTTATAATTACATGTGCAGGTTTTTAAAGGGTTCATATGTACTTTCTTACCACATTGAGAACATGGAGAATGATAATCTTATTATTACATGAACTAAATTCTACTAATAATAAAAACGCGAAAGTTTGTGAGTGTATTTGTTGCTCTTTCACGCAAAAACTACTGAATGGATTTTGATAAAACTTTACAAAAATATAGCTTATAATTTATAGAGATAGCTTCGTCTCGCGGCGTCGCCCGCGGTTAGCACCGCAGGGTTCACCTAGTTGTTAATAAAAATTTCTACATTGTAAATATTTTTATGGTATGGTCACACTAGTTACAAGTGTTGCCCTTTTTTTTAGGAGAAATGAGGTTTAGACTCCGGTAACTTTAATTATCAGTACTTAACACCGGTTATCTATGTGACCGTTATATGAGACCTCCGGATCTATCATATAAGACATGTGGAGACTTATTAATGGCATGTTGTTGCTACTTTTATAAGCTATATTAAGTGTATTACTGTAAGTTTCCCTAAGATAAATAAATAAATAAATATGCCGAGCATAGCTCCCTCACGATACGACTGACTACACTTCATACTGTACATACTTGTCGTTACTTGGAACTTAATGAAACGGAAAACACGTAAGCAGCCTTTTAAACCCTATACCTCCTTATATTTATGGTTTATTACGAAAATAATCAACGTTGTACCTCAAATGGCTTACTATTTTCGTGATAACCGACAGTCATGGTAGGCGCCCGCAAAAACTACCTACATCATAAATCACACTACAAAAACTACCCTGTAAGTTCGTAACTATGTACATACATAAATATACACTAATTTCATAACTATGTATATTAAAATAAAATTGGTAGCATGTATTTTTCAAGTTATTTAGTAAACTGGTGTTAACACAATTCACTGACATGGTAAACGGTTTTCAAAGTGCTGATATTTTTCAAGATTTTTAGCGATGTGCAATGGAAATTTACCTACAGCGATATAAAAATACAACCGACTTTAAAAACTGGACAAAATTAAAATGGGGCCACACGGGAAGAACCAGCTTTCAAATACAAAAATCATCATCAAAATCGGTTCACCCAGTCGAAAGTTATGAGAAAGCAAATATAAAAGAAAAAGTACAATCGAATCGATAACCTCTTTCTTTTTTGAAAAGATATTTAGCGAGGTGCAATATTTGAAAAATATGTCATATTTAGTAACAATTTTTAAAAATAACAATAATAATAACATTTATTGCTCGAAAACAAAAAAACACAATTTGATCAACTTAAAACTAGTTAAGATACAAATCGAAATATTGACTGTCCTGATCTGCTTGAGCAGTAACCCCTTCTTCACATTCCTGTAGCTATAACAAATTATAGGCAGAACAGCTACTTGGCACGCGCAAGCAGAAATTTAAAATGAATTATGTATGTATATATATATAATATAACTGCATGACATTAATCCCTTTTTAATTAGTGTATCCTCGGCTAAAATTACTTTTTTTGTTGTTTACAATTATTGTGGAGTCAGTCATTTGCGTGTCGTGTAAAATTTGTCTTTTTGCTTATTTTCGTTTTGTTTCTAACCTATTTACTTACAATATTAGTCTAAATTAGCTTTCAGATGACTGAACTGCTTTAATTTACTAACATTTCAAGCTATAAATTTTCCATGCATCTATACAAATAAATAAAATTGGAGTGTCTGTTTGTAATATTAAAATAACCGCTTTCTACTACATGCATATGAATGTATATACGGTACACATACCAAAATATATATTTTTAAAATTTTAGTCTGTCTGTCTGTTCGTGCCGGCTAATCTCTGGAACGGCTGGACCGATTTGGACGGGACTTTCACTGGTAGGTAACTGATGGTACAAGGAGTAACTTAGGCTTACATTTTTCAGACTAGCTTCGCCCCGCGGCGTTACCCACGATACGACAATAACCGCGGGTAACACCGCGGGGATCAGCTAGTTAATAAATAAATAAATGAGATAGCCACCGTTGCCAAAAAGTAAATTATATGTAAAAGAAAAAATGCAACATCTGATTATGATACAATTTTGTTTAAAACTTGTTAAGTTAAAACATTAGTAGAAGAAATTATATTGCTCTCTATTTACAACATACTCGTACATCCACAAATGTGTTAACATGTGAATACAGTAATATACGGTATAGAAATATGAATAAACGTGTACCCATTTAATTTTATTACTTTATTTTTATAAAAGCTTGTTTCTAAAAATTACTTAAAAAAGGTATTTATTCATCACTAACGACCAAGTCTTTACACTACTTACGATTCCTTGTCTAAATCTTATATATAAAAATCAATTGCTATTCGTTTGTCTCGATAAAACTCGAGAACGGCTCGGTCGATTTAGCTGATTTTGATTTTGAAATGTTTGTCTTAGTCCAGGGAAGGTTTAAACTTTAAACAGTGAAAAATTTAAAATAACTTGAAGATCTAAATGTCACGTGTGCGGAGTAGCGGTCACAGCTAATGAAATGATACGAATTTTCTTCCGCATCGCTACATAATTCAATGTTACATCTAGGAATTAGTAGTAGGAATTCCTTTTGTGATTTTTAACCGACTTCAAAAAAGGAGGAGGTTATTCAATTGTATTTTTTTTCATATTTGTTACCTCATAACTTTTGACTGGGTGAACCGATTTTGATGGTGATTTTGTTATTTGAAAGCTAGTGTTTCCCGTGTAGTCCCATTTTAATTTGGTCCAGTTCTTGAAGTCGGTTGGTTTTTTGTTAATTTTTTTTTATTCTTAAATCATGACATACGTGTTCTAAGTAAAATTTTACTTATTCGGAGGAAATAAACTGGTGAAGTTTAAGGAAAATAACATGTTGTTATTTAGGGTTCTAAATATAGAGGCTTTTAATGAGGTTGACGAATTTAATGGAAATTTACCTATGGTGTTATGTGTAATACATATATGGAATATTTTTTTTTTTATAACACCGCCAACAATTCTTAACATTTTCACATTGATTTTATTACATATTCAATGTTATGGAGCGTAATTCAATCATTACTTAAAGGCCGACACTGAATCGGTTTTCACAGATAAAAAAGTATCAAAAATTGTATCACAAACAAAAAAAACAAAATAGAATTCGGTCAGTCAATTCTTAAATAACTGTTGAAATAAATGAAGTTAAACGCAGTTTGTCAGCGAGGTCATGTAATTTAGAGGTTCCATTTTATTCCTCTTATAAGAGACACAATAAGAAATCTGAATGTAGATTACATTGAGAATTTCATTGTGATATATAGCATCAAAAATAAACTTTCCGTTCCTAAAGTATTTGGCTGAAATTACAACTGAGGTCTAAACTGTTATCATAAATATACTGTAAAGTACTTGAGATTCTTACATTCTAAACTGTCTTGTTACTTTAACGATAAACAAGCGTCGGTTAACCAAGTTTCCTATCCAGGAATTTCTCTCTGTGACTTAACACTCAAAGACATCGTAAACTAGCGTATTATATGCTTTAAAATATCGTTATTTTTTAAGTTAATAATTATAGTAGAAAACTAATTAAACAACTGCCGAATCGAGCACATACAAAATATATATTTAATATGAAACACATTTATGAGAATGATTACTTAAATTTCTTTTAATACAATAGTCATTTACATAAAGCTATATAAAAAATACTTTACTTACTTAATGGATTAAAACAAATGAAGGACATTTTACAACTCGAGGAAGTGATACGACGAAACGATATAAAATATTGATCAACCACACACCTACATGTTTGTTGACTAAACGAAAACTGATCCATTTCTTTGGCGAGTTTAAAAATAGTCTGATGATATGTAGTTCATACATAAACAGTAGTTTCGAACAGAAATGAACCACCAGTACATCTAACTTATAGTACCTAGATACTTACGTAACTTTATATTCTACTAGCTGTCCCGGCAAACGTTGCTTTGCCATAAAAGGGAATATAAAAAAATAGGGGTTGATCGTAGAGGGTTGAAAATCTAGGGTTGTATGTATTTTCTAATGCTGCATCATAAAAAAATAGAAATTAAAAACTTCGTCAAAAAAAAAAAAAAAAAATTTAGGTGTGGACTACCCCTAACATTTAGGGGGATGAAAAATAGATAAGAACCGATTCTCATAGATACCGGATAATCACAAAAAATTTCATCAAAATCGGTCGAGCCGTTTCGGAGGAGTTCGATTACGCACCAACACGACACGAGAATTTTATATAATAGAAGATAAAAATTGCAGTATTAACATAAGTTACTTCTTCTGATTAAGCGTTACCTATTTACTATCGGGTGACTTTACTCCCCCTTTTACTATAAAAAACTAAGTATGAATTAGAAAATATATTTTCTAATTCGTGAAAAGTCAACATTCTCGCAGAGACAACTGAAATTTGAATATTTTTTTCTCAAATAAATTATTTAAATGCCAATAAAAAGTAGAACATGACTACATTGGATTTCAAATGCAAAGTACGTTATCTTTATAACATGTAAATTGTTTCGAATGGTTCCAGTTAAGCACCGTCAAACATGTAGGTTGTTACTTCTACTTAAATGAGGCTTATAGCGAATCGTAATACAATATGCTAGCCACCTAATAAGTCACCGTAACTTCGGTTGTGGTTCAGCGCGTTCAAAGAGTCCTGAATACGTAATATTATGTTAAAAGTATTTGTTTAAAGTCCATTATTTCTTTAACACCTCTGTCTGGCTAAAATCAAAAGGAAAGTAAGAAGCACTGCCAAAACTACTTGCATGGGCATAATGAATTCCACAATCAAATAAACATCACATAATCGTCCAGCGCTCGACTTGCCTATGCCTCACAACCGACGGAGAAGTTTTTGAGGTGTGTGTTGATTCGGCCTTGTCTAAATCAACACACACCTCAAAAATATGCAACACATAGGTAAGGCGATGAGAGCCATATTCAAATATTTTTTTTACCTTTCTAAATCCCATAAGTTGATCAAAGGTACAGTGCATGCGCCTTTGTATCGTCACAAATGTCGGTCTTTTAGAATTCGTATTAGGATATCAGTTTAAGGTCTATCTTATCACTTCCCGTAAGTCTTGATAATATTGGAGCTTTATTCTATTTTGACGTTTAGAGTATAGCTACATAAGTATGTAGATTAGAGGAATACATAAGTATAAATATATTAGATACTATAGTAGTGTAAAGTCTTTATTTACACTTTTTATACCAAAGAGATGAAATACCATTAAGTTTAAAATAATACAAGTGCCTATTATCATTTTGCTTTCTAGATAATACATTTTATTTTCAACGTAATTTGAATACAGCTATGATGTAATTTCCATCCACTTTCAGTGATGAATTCCAGCCGTTGTAAAGTGAACTCGTTACGTATGAAAATCTAATAGAAAATTTTATAAGTAATATCGAAAAATACAGCTGAGATAAATGGCAACACTAGCGACTTACCTAGAACAACACTTTTTAAAACTTTTTATAACAAACTTTAGTTGACTGTAGCTTGTTAGTGTTGTTTTACAGAAATAACAGGGCTGTGTGAAAAATGAAGCGAGACTTCGGGATCAATGTGAAAAAGAAGAACGACAGTAGCCTGAACATCAGGCCAAAGTTGTCCAGTTTCAATAATAGTTTTGTGAAATATATTACACAACAGATTTTTTTATTCACTGTTAAAGTCACTTTTGTTACCATGAAATTCAAATAATAACGAAATGTCAATTTGAAAAAAAATGTTGCCATAAATGGTTTTAGAGTAAAATTCTATTTTATTCCATTTTACAGAAAAACTTACAGGTACTTGATAATTTTGGTAAAAAGCGTCCAGCATCCAATCGCAAGTTATTACACACAATTGTATTACTGTAATGATTATAAAATTTTGGCTTATACAAAAACATGTAATAACTCCACAAAAAATGCTCTTTAAAGTTTAAATAACGTTCTAGTCCCCATCCCCCAAAGGCCGGCAACGCGCTTGTGACGCCTCTAGTGTTCATGGGCGGCGGTAATCACTCACCATCAGGCGATACGAATAATGTTCTTAAGCACTGGTAACCATTTAACACCAATAATTAGTTTAGGGTAGGTCTAAAATGTTTTTATAAACATAATTCAAAATGGTTTCATAACCAGTCACAATTACCGCACCATCTCTGTCGAGCGTGGAAATGCGTTTGATCGATTCCCATGAAAATAAAATTTTAAATAACGAAGTACGCATTCACAATAATAATCGATTAAAACCTGCTTACGACTGGCCACTGTACATGTTTTTTTTTGTTTGAAAAAAGAATGTTCTTACGTTACGTCAATTGTTTTTTCCAATGCTCAAGAAATACTTATTTTTTAGCATGTTTAAGACTAGTAACCAAAACTATTTTATGAGGTTCAGTATTTTAATAAATTAAAGTGGCGACGGCCTCATAATTTCAACATTGCAGTCACAATTAAGCTTAGTTTAACGCCACGTAATGTACTGTTATCGTGAGGTAAGTTGGACTCATGACTTCATTTAGATATATGCGCAGTAAGTAAACCACAACACATTAGAGAGACCACTTTTTATAAATCAAGATAATGTAACGTTTATATGAACAGAAATTTGGCAATGGAACAGATTTGTTAGATATAATTCCAAGTGGAGGCCTTTGGTGAAATCTTTGTGGAGACGGCAAAATGATGTGAGGAATAAATCGCGGTCTAATTACGTTTGGGAGAAATAGTGTTGTGTTATTCAAACATTTTATTTATAAATTTGTGTATTGCGAAAATACAATGAAATTTAGGATATCGAGACTCTTAGGTGATCAATTGACCAAAGGATTCAATTTTAAAGTTGTCTTACCCACTATGTGTTTTGTTTTTCTTTTCATATGACATAAGTAGGTGATGCAAATCGAAAATTTATATTATTATTTTTATGGTATAGTATATTTGGAGTTAAGTGACTACAGACTACATACATATATGATGACTTAAAACCTTGTTTTCATATTTGTTATTGCCACAGTTTTACTTCGTAACATAAAACTGCCATTCTATTTTCGAACATTCACAGTTTGCCGAATATTTTTTAAATTCTACACACATGTAATAATGAACAGATGACAAAAGGTCGTTTCGGTGACTTGCTAACTCGTAATAAAGGTATTGTCACAGCAGCGATAACACTACCCGCTGCGCATTCAACTGTGACGGTCTATGTACGGATCAATATGACGTACAGTAATGAACTGTATTTTCATTGACTGCTAAAATATTGCTTTTACAGCTTTCCAGAGGATTCGACGTTTGGTCACGTCTGAAACTAATAAAACTTCTGAGTTTACTCTGAAGCTTAACTTGATTGGCAAATTCTTCAGCAGTTCCGAAAAACTTTCCAATAAGTATGCTAAACGGATTTAGTAGCTGGTGTTGTGTTTATATAAGTAGAGAATTGCATTTGACTGCAATAACTGAAAGAGGTAAGTAGACACTTCGGTATTTTCATCGAACACTGACGACTCGACAGACGTATACTCGGCATATAGCTGAAGCATCGCGTCGTATAAAGTGTTTTTTGATTCAATTTATGTAATTTATTGAAGATTTGATCGAGAAACGATGTGATTATTTACGTGCGAATGAACGAATGAATTTGTTTCTTGAACAATATTTAATCAAATCATTTTAAAGATGTCGGTGACCATTTCAACAATATAGTACTTGGAGTAACACACAGGAAATATGTAGAGTTCAATACATAATACTGGCGTAGTCACGTGTCTGTGACTGCGGGCTCGTTATCTGACCATCTTCACGGCATTCGCTCCGGTCGTAATGAGCAGTGAACAACGCCAACCCGTGCAATACTGAACTGATATTTCGAAGGAATATTTCTAGATTATTCCAATGGTATCGATGCTATAAATTGCAATGTGAATTTTGTGATGTGATAAGTGGAAGCGAAAATTTAGTTTTTGGCATTCGTTTTACTATTCCTTCTTTCAGTCATTATTCAGTCGACGTTTATTTTGTATTTACGACTCTTATTGAAGCATCGTGTGGTTTTCATAGTGCGCAGAATAACAAACAGCAGTACAAATTATTAAATATATTGCTGTTATATTTTTACTTTTGTTAGTATGTTCGTACATTTCTATGACCTATAATGACCACCTATGTTGCGTTGCTTTAAAGGACTTGACCACAACAATATTAAAGGTTAGATGAACACATTGTTTATACATAGTAGGTACTATCTAATACAATTAAATCCATAGGCTTATTTGCACCTATACATATATACAAGCTATACAAAATTACAGATACGAAAGATACAAAAATTTTGACTGCATAAGTCAAAAATTTTGTCGTAATATTAATGTAAGTCGTGCAAATATTACTCTTAATAACATTCCTAATGTTAAGTAGGCTTTAATCTGATCATACATAAATAAAATGGTTATGTAGCCCTTATAATATTAAAACTCCTAAATAAAAGAGTGTACCACAAAAAAGTAGGTATCGCTTAGAAGTTAATTTAACAATAAGTTTTGATACACTCGCGGTTGGCGCTTTGTGTGAAATATTCGTAATCTTCATAAACTCGGTAGTAATGGCACCGCGGAGGCCCGGGACGATTTTGCCTCGCATACCCTTTTATGTGGCTATAGTATGGTTCAACTTACGACGTGGAAGGTTCATTAGCTCACAACTTCCTAATAACGAGCCGTAAAATTCAATACGTTTATTTTAGAATAGATCTGTAGATGAAAAGAAGTTAGTGGCTGATTACTCTTTGTAACTTTATAATTGTACATTATGAGAATTTTAATGAGAATGTTAAAAATTAAACGACGCATGAAAGTAGAATACGCGGTCTATTTAAAATAATTACAACTAGATAGGTACCTACATTTTAATGTTTTTAGCAGGTTTAATTGCAAATGTTAAAATGTTTTCCTACGCACTTTCCTCCGGTAATTTAGCGGAAAAAAGGGGATAGGAAATGTAATTTAGGATTGTTTAAAGTTTCGGATTTCCATTTTGGTATCTTTCCTGGTACCCTCTTTAATTTGGTTTCGTTTTTAATTCTCCAAATAGGTGAGTATATTAAGCATATGAAGTACTACCATACATATGAAATTACAGCAGACCTTATTTGCACACGTTTTTTGCTTTGTATTTTTATAATTGCCAAGCCGTAATACGAGTATTATGCTGTATAATGTTGTAGATTAACAAAATGACGTGACAATCCCTAGAGATATTCGTAATGATGAAGTATTTTGTGTGAAATTTGGCAATGTGACTATTCACCAAGGCATCAGAAGCTTTAGTAAAATTTTAGTAGAAATTGGCCCATCGACTTAGTAATATCGATTTACCTCGGTGCCTGAACGCAGCTATTGAATTATTCGGATTTAGGTAAATTCAATTTGAAATATTACATAATTTCCATTCGGTTTCCCTATTTCGAGTTGCAGAATTCCATCCAGTAAGATAGAGGTCTACAAATAATCATACTTGAACTGCCTTGCCTTGCCTGTAACTTTTAGCTTTATTCAGTTATGGAATTCAAGAGCGGCGCGGCGCAGTAGTAGCTAAGGTTTCAAACTTGCGATCACTTGATGATTAATTCCCACCTTACCCATACTATATACTTCTGATTTGATCATACTATATACTTAAGGATCGTGTTAAAATAAATGCATGTGGTAATGTATATAACCCTTTAAACGTATTGACTGTTTATGTAATGATGATTTTTTGTGTGCTTAAATAATATGAGTTGAGTAATGCAGTGGAGAACGGTAACACAATATACATCATTTGCTTTATGAGATTAATACATAGAATAACTTTAGACGCAATTTTTATTTCTAGTCGTCGTACAAAGAAATGCTGAAAACATACTCGTGTCGTCCAAACATTGCATTGGTAATAACTGGTTCACGCGTCATGAGCAAGAAAACGAATCATCACTTTATAGAACACGGTCTCCTTACTTAGTGGCAGTGACAACTTAACCAACTTAGTTATCGACTCGCGCAACTTGAGACCAGTTACTCGTAGGCCGCACTTTGCAGGCCTTGAAACCTCATTTCCTTCATTGAGTCTTACAACTTCCGTTTGCAGCTTACGCTAGAGACGAAAACATATCTGTTTTTAATTTTTTTTTAAGTTACTTCATAGAATTTTAAAGACCCGACCTTTAAATTCAACCTACAACTTCTAATGTTTTCAGAAATCTATGTATGATTAACCAAACAGTGTTTTTTACCAAAATTCAAAATAACTGAAAAGTACACCCTAAGGATGGATAGACAACTGAAATTCCGGTCATAATTTTGCAGGTTTTGCGTATATGACAGTAATAACGTATTACGTTTATTCTTCTACTCAATAACTAAATGGTAAAAGCAACTGAGACATATAAATTACTCTTTAAATTAAAGGCATTGCTTTGTTCATAATATATATAACCTCAGGAAAAGGAAGGCATCCTACATGCCCAGACACTCTATTATATTGCTTCTGCAAGTGATTGAATAACAAAAGGACTATAATTAATTAGAGACACAAAGAATCACGGAAGCTTTCTACCCGACTAATACTATTTCTTTTGTGCGGTATCCTTTAATTATTATTAAATGTTTTCAAGTAATAAGTAGCCGTATTCTTCACTTTAACTTCAATATTATAGCATATGTTTTTATACCTTCGTACAATATTCACTTAGTGGGATTAATAAATATCATCTTACACAAGTTATACGTAATATACGTAAGATATTTTTGTAGCACTTTATGAATACTCGATGAATTTAATAATAAGGGGTTGATTCTTTCATGGAGTAAACCGTCAAAGCTAAAGCTACTAGGCTTTTCAACGGTACGTATTCAAAATTTTAAACCCTACCATTATAAATTAATTTTCAAATATAACATTTTGTTTTATAAGTAGCTCCTTTTACGATTAAAATATCAAAAGGAATTTGTTATGTGTTATATTACTGATTCAAACACTGTCACTTTGCTTCGAAGTTTTTTGATTATTTTTCTAGCACTACGGCGAATATTTATGATTTGTCATAATAGATACAAAAATTTGATAGGTCTAAATACAAACCGCAAGACTGTAGTGCGAACTTTCATATAAGTTCGTGACCATTTTATTGTGATTATGATATAAGAACGATTACGTTAATTATCTACGAGTGCCTATTTCACGTAATCGTCACCTTCATTTTGACTCTATAGAGTACATAAATTACTTGACGGTAAAAGACTAGCTCCGCCTGTAGTATACAATAATATTAATTAAAAATTATGGGTACGTTTGTATGTAAATGCTTTGTAATTGTTTATATTTTCCAGAATATGATAGGTTAGGGATAAACTGAACTGCTTTAACCTATATTTTAAGGCTTCTTGTACTTCTAAATGTACATACTATATCATAGGCTTAGCATAATTTATAAAATATTATCTATGCACACATGTAAATATAAACTTATGTATCAAAAATGTCTATTCTGTCTGACGTCATGATTACTTTATATCGGCTCGAGTCACACTGACTGTAATTTTTTGAAGAAAATCTTCAACTTTACAGCGTAACTAATATGTTTTTCATAATTTGGCAGGGTTTCTTTTCCGAAAGACAAACTTAATTGTATATTTTCAAACAATATTCTCACATACGCAGATTTATACATAAAACCGTACAATATAAGTTTATAGTCGGATTTTTTATGTGATATAAGTAAGAATACTAAATTTGGAGTTTAATTTTTACTTATGTCGTAAGATCCTGCTTATTATCAAGATTCTAATTGCATAATTATTTGATCATTGCTTTTCATTTAATATAATCTCTAAATAAAAGTATCTTTAATTCCTTACATTTTAATACTTTTAATCTTTACTAACTTCAGGAGATAGACATTCTATTTGTTGTTCATTTTGTAGAAATTATAATCAAACAGAACTAAACTGTTTATTTAATTACTTGAAAAAAATGTCAAAATTATAAGACAAAATGTAAATCGAAACGTATATATATGTTACCGGCAATCTGTTTAACTCAGGTATTCTATACAATCTATAGGCAATATATACAATAGTATCATAGTACGAGTATCATGGCCTTTCTTGTAGCAGAAGCGCTGGCCGAATATCTCGACATGCCAATATTAACGTCATTATCCGTTGTGCTCTTGTTACCACTGGCGTTCCAGCTATACGTAAACCAAATGGTCTGGTACGAGACGATGACAAGAGACCAGATGGTATGTCGTTATTGCCATGGAAGATGGGTAAGCCTTTGATGTGGGACGCAACTTGCGTCGACACCCTTGCGCCATCTCATCTTCCAAGCACTGCTGGATATGTCGGCGCTGCTTCTGCTTCTGCAGTAAGCCTTAAAGGGCGTAAGTACCAAAATATAAAAGGTAATTATATTTTTTAACCGTTTGGGGTCGAGACGGGTTCATGGTGTCCGAGTGCTCGCGCTCTGTTTAAACAACTTAGCAGCAAGTGATTGACGCTTCTCGCGACCAGTAGGCCGGCCTTTTCTAGCACCAGCATTGCCTATAGATGTGGCAATGCTACCAGTCTTTTAGAAACGCTACCGTTAGGAGTTTTTTGACGCTTGTATGTAAATATTGTTATTGTTTTTTTTAAGTTATAAATATTGGTTGTAATTATATTTGTGATATATCAACTAAAAATCTTGATTCGCAGACGCGTTTCCAAGAAAAAAGGCGTTGCCAGACTGGCAGGATGATCGGAGTGACCCTTAAAAAAAATTGATTTTTATAGCGTTTTAATTATACATTCTATGAAAATAATAAGCAACGTGCACGAGACTGCCTTTGTTATTAATGGGGTGGAACCTGCCGTTTATAATTGTCTGAATTTATAATGTCTATCATTAATAAGAATCCGGGACTGATAGCTCATATCGAGGGTAGATCTAGATTAAAATAATCGAGGGTAATATTTAATAAATCATAATCGATTCAAATCACGGTCCTGTTTATATTTCAATACGTTGCGAGGAATTCTTTGAAAGTATTTTATGGAAATGCGCACAGATAGGAATGTGAAATTTAGTACTCATAGTAGAGTGTTGTTTTTTTATATATATTAATCTTGGGGAAACTTACAGCAATACACCTGACATAGATTATATAAGTAGTAGCAATACGCCTTTAACAAGTTTCCACAGATTGAAGCTAAATATTTAAATAAATAACCCTTAAACTAAAGTGATTACAAATTAAATATTTATAGAAAAAATAAGTTTAGTCTGTTCATAAAAATAGTACCTGCCAAACAACAATTACGTAAACAATTATGAAGTTAAATTTTAATTACGTTACAACTAAAATATAGATTTTAAAACGACATTAAGTGTTGTCTCCTCCTCATAGTTGAAATACTCATGATTATTTAGTTCTTGTAAAATGGCAATACTGTGAGATTGTGATATAAAGACATCTAGTTTATCTATCATAAATAAACATTAATTCCTATTAACACCAGCTGTTTGTTAGTACCCATGTTTATGACAAAGCAAAAGGACTCGTCCTAATTTCCTTTTCGCTTTGTGGTTCTCATATTGCTCTAATCTGAACACTTTCAAGCGTGGAAGCTATCAGGCAACGATGTCATTAACACAAATGAACCTACCTATTACCCGGATTTCACTTCTGTACGCCTTTTTATGACAATTATAAATGTTATAAAACCAAAATGTTACAGTTCTATTTGTTTTGAGATATTTAATCCTATAAATAACACATTACAGGTTATAAGGCTACTTATTATTAACTAGGTTATGTCCGCGGCACCGTCCGTGTGTATGTCGGTTACTGCGGTCAAGAATAGCATATGCTCTTTCTTCAGAACGAAAGTATTTCCATATCAATTTAGATTGAAATTGATGCAGTGGTTTTGCTGTGAAAGCGTAACAAACAGAGAGACAGAGTTACTTTCTAAATTATAATATTAGTATGGATAATTTTCTTATCAAAGGCACAAAAAAGTATTATGTTCTATACATACTCATGCTGTACGCATATTTAGCAGGTCCTAATTAATTATGGAACTAGGTATATATATAGATTTATCTACCTTTATATATGCAGATAATTTTACTAAATATTACTGTTATTCTTTATTGTAAATATTACTACGATACTACAGCTCTTTTATTTAATTTACAGAATCTAGCTCTGACTGAACCTTATATCTAGCTTAGTTCGCTTAGGGATTACCGTGATTGTAGAAGATTTCCGGGGAGAATTGCCTTGTCTAAGATTTAATGCGTGTTACTACTTACTTATAATATTTTTCTCTTATACAAAAAGGAAGAGAATAAAGAGGATATGCTGTGATAAAAGTGTATGTTTATTTAAGACTACCTCGGGATGATAGCTAGCTGCCCGTTAGGATATACTTGATACTTTACAGGAAAGAAGTTAGTGGGAACATTTTGTAAAATATTGACGTTACTGTTCGACGTAAGATACTGTAAAATATGAGGTTTAACGTTTCTGTCTTGTAAATATCTCAAAGGTAAAATTAAGTATCATGTTTGCTAAATTAACTTTTTCATCATTACAATATTTATATTAATGTGGCAGAAATTGAGTACAAATGTAACTATAACCACTTTGATCATAAGATTAAGGTAGGTTGGTAATACTTCCTTTCTAAGGAAAGGCTTTTGTCCAGCAGGGGACAGTAAAAGGCTCCATGATGATGATGAGATTCTTTCAGTACCTGCTGCATTTTATGAAGCGTTCAAGTTGTTTCTAAATCGATTGTGCCTAAATCGATTGACAGAGTGATATTTGCTTGCCTACATAATAACGGTGGTAAGTTACCACGCTATGGATAGGTCTGATATCTGAAATGAAACACCAAATGTTTTGAGTGCAATCGATATAATCCGTAAATAAATACATCATACTTTCAGCGGGGTTCACCTCTAGGCTTTTGCACACAAAAGTACAAACCTTTCTGTCCTTTGTTTGTCAAAGGCTTTCCTTTATATTTAGGGTTCCATACTAGGAAAAAAATACATGCATGTCGTTGTGTGATATGGCTGTTAACCAATTTTGTCAATTAGGCAACCAAATCTGCAGATATTGACTGCAAAATATTGAAATGACTAAAATAGGTCTAACAGCCAAGTTAAACTCGTTTCTCAGCCCAAATCCTTATTGTTGTTCGTTGTTACAGTTGTACGTTACGGGTACTAATTTCTTCGTTAGATATAACTTCTGAAAATAATAAAAACCTTCGAATATGGGCTCACGAAGTGTATAGTTTACTATCTGCAAGAATTGGTATTTAAGTAGTTTATTTTCCATTGTCTATATTGAAGTGAGTTATAATAATTAATAATTGCAATAAATTGACAACCACTATTTTATTTCTATTTTAGATGCAGTCCAAAGGTTCATTGAGATGCCGACGTATACGGAAGTGAACCCAGGAGAAGATGCTTTGCTCAAATGCCGGATATCAGACAAGAAAGGCGTGTGTTCATGGCAAAAAGATAATAAGGTAAGTTTTAGAAAAGACGACCTGAAAAGGTTTAAGTGCTTTTTATAATGTCATTCTTAAAGCCAATGATATTTTAAAACTCGTTTACATAATATCATTTCTTGAAACCGTATGGTAAAGTTATTCGCGCTTTGTTGTTTTTTTATTTAAGAGAAATGCAGGCATATTTATGCGCAAAATCTGAGGATAAATGACAATAAATTTAAAACGAGTTAGGAAGAAACTGTTAATGATAATTGTAAAATATTATACAACTTTTACCCTGAGAGAGCGTTTCGGCATGAATGGGCCGGCTCGACCAGAGTGATACCACGGCCTCACAGAAAACCGGTGTGAAATAGCACTTGCGCTGTATTTTACCTAGTGAGTGAAGATATCCGGTATCCTCATACATAATATATTCACGAAAGTACAAAGTTAATACATAATTCATAACAATCGCGAGTCTTAGGAAATCGATTGATTATAATATTACCTACATTCATAAGATCATAATAGAAATGTTTAAATTAGGCTAAGATTAAATTGATTCCATATATTTTGATCCGTATAACATATTAAGTAAATATATCACTTTACATATTAACATCCAATTTGTGGGCAACGAACGTGTCCGATGGTAAAGTGTCTTCGAGTTGCCAAATACTGGCAATTTATTTTAGAGGTAAAATGGATCTTTAATGACGATATTTCTCACTTGCAACATCTGTGGGGACACACCATGGGTCTCATCTCAACACGATCCTTCTTATCAGCAGGGAGTATATCTGCATTTTCGAAACAATGCCTTTCTTAATGTTACCACCTCATTTGAAATACAACAGTATTTTCTATTTACATCTAGACAAATAATCATTCTTTGTACTCTTTCTGGATCGAGTATAAAGTGCCATAGGCAGAATGTTATGTTTCCGATTTTACAATGTCCCTAGTATTTTTCCCAGCTCTTTTCACGAGGCAAAACGTTCGCCATTTTTCAAATACAATTTTAGTTTCTTTCTCAAGTATCTGGCAACAGCTCTTGAAACATTTATGTTATTAAAAATATATACAGTCAAGTGCCATCGCTGTGTAATT
This sequence comes from Spilarctia lutea, assembly GCA_916048165.1. Classification (NCBI taxonomy): domain Eukaryota; kingdom Metazoa; phylum Arthropoda; class Insecta; order Lepidoptera; family Erebidae; genus Spilarctia; species Spilarctia lutea. The sequence continues at coordinate 5,152,611 of OU696480.1, forward strand.
TTAATCCATTATGTGCATCACTGAATGCATAATTACTACATATTTATTTAATATTTAAAGTTTTTTATCACGTAGTGGTTTAATTACGCGAAAGCAAATATTAACATTAATTACATTTACGTACTGACTTTCCTGACATTAGTTAGGTTTAATAATTAATTGCATTATATTTAGTTGATATTATTTACTTAATAATTAGATCGATGTTTTTAATCTTGAGAAGGTTTCGACTCAGCCTGTCTCGTCTTTTAGGATGAGTTTTTAGAATTTTCATAAAAAATCCACAGTTTAATATTAATACGAAGAACGATTACGACGAATTGAATTTCTATTTTTCGATACGGTCATCAAATCACATTTGTATTGCTCAACGTAAGTCGAATGTCTAATTTTCAGTCGTCACGAAGACCTGCAGACTCTGATGTTTGTGATAAAATAACTGTAAAGCAGACAGTAACAAATAATACACATTTAATGGAGTGGTTTCAGCGGTCGCTACGCCATTTTCTATTACGCTGAGTGTTGTAGGTTCAAATCTCATATATGAGAGAACACTTTGTGTGATCCACAAATTGTTATTCGAAAAAATAATATTTTTTATGAAAACAAAATACACTCAATACACCTTGTTTATATATAATATTTGACATTGTAACAAACGAATTAAAAATAATATCAATCAGTCCTTAAGCAAAAATATATTATATATTATTGTTCCTGGCTCTCAAACTAGGTTTATCATCTATTCTATGACTTGGGAGACAGTGTTCTTCCATAATCACTTGTATTACACTCGGACTTACAGGACTTCTAAGATGCTCAAGTGTCTCTAGAAGTTACATAGGTATGTAACTCCCATCCCTCCCGACATATCTGATTCAAGTGAAAACTACATAAATAATTCATTGTTTTACTGATCAGGTCAGGAGTCAGAAAGTAAAAATATACATTTTTATAAACGTTCTATCTTGTGAATAATTGTATGAGTGTGTAAACATTTACGTTCGTGTGTGTGTCTGTGTGTGTGTGTGTGTGTATGAAGTTTGGGTGTTCTTTGTGTCTGTTTCACATATATATGGGTGTGTATCATAAATGTGAAGCCCGCGACCTTCAGGATATATTCCTAATGACGTGTTTTCTTTTAAAAAAAACAAGATAAATATATTATTCTTACTTTTTTAGTTGTATTAGTGAGGCCAATCACAATGACTGTAATAATTACTGCAGAACAGGGTGTGTACTAATTGGATTAGTATTGTAAAGAAAGACAATAAAAACATAAAATTTGCATTTTACATTTGTTACGTTAATACCTAATTTCTATTTTTAAGACCTACCCTCTTTCGCTTAAGTAGATTTGACTTCATTCTACGCTAATTACTTTAATGAGTACTTAAAACAAATCTTACATTAATATTCATTTTAGTTAGGTGCCGTTAATTATGTCGCAACAAAGCAAATATTCTTAGAAATTGAGGGTACATTTCCTAGAAAAATAAAGTGATCTTAAAGGCTTTGTTTACTCTGATACTTCAATCAGAAGCCGTGGTCACTGTGGTCATAAGTAAATAATTTTCAACACACGATCTTATATAAAAAATAAATTATCATTTTTTGAAACTTTATTTTTCTATGTAAAATATTATTTTGAAAAAATATACGGGTGACTTTTTTTTTATTATCTTTATTGTTTACATTATTAATGTAGAGGCTTTTAATCAATAATGATTATGCCAGCCTACGGGTATATACCTACGGGTGTCTTACTTTAAGTCCATTCTAATATTACAAATTCGGCATTTACTCTGTCGATAACGGTTTCACGGCTAAAACACTGCATTGATACCTACTTTAATTCTTGAGGTAGGACATAAACTACTCTTTTCTGCGACAACCGACATACATGCGGAGCAGCCGGCAAAAGCTAGTGAATAAAAATAATCCGCTTCCTGAAAAAAAAATAGTAGTAGTAAAATTAGTCAAAAATGTATGAACCATTTTGTTCCGTTAAAGGGAAAAAACATCTAGAATATCCTAGTATAATATCTATTATAACAAAAAATAATACAGGTATTGTCCAGGCATATGATTTGCATTTATTGACCACGAGTTTAATAAAACCTGACCACAAGCCTTCGTGAGGCAAAGGTAACGTACATACAGTCAGGATGCGGCCTCATAATCCGTTTAAACTTTTAAAACAATCGTGACTGGGCCTAGTTAAGATTCAGATCTCGTACGCGGCCGATTGCTCATACCAAACGGGCGTTTAACGTTAACCCGTCTGATAAACACTGGTTAATGTTAATGTTTAGTTTTATCTGTATTCCCCGGGAGTTTTGTTTATCGCTCGTACTAGGAAATTATACCGCATTAAGCCATTTAGAATGGAATGTTGCGATTTTTAAAAGTTAACTTACCGCAGTAAATTAAAATGCCTACCGTGTTGTTTCTTTATTTATTTTTCTTAAATAGAAAAGTTCTATAACATAATTATTTTCAGCGTCGTTTTTATTTTGTTTTAATAGTGCCAAGTTCGCTCATTATACAGCGTATAACAAACAGTACAGAAAATATTATTTTCTATTAAATTTTTGTCACAGTTGTCTAACTGCTGGCCGAGATAGCAAAAATAAATGTCTAAAAAAGAAAATACAAAAAACAGTTGTATTTGGTATCTTGAAAGAGGAACTCAGTATAGTCTAAATAGTTTTTGCAAGATATATATTTAGGTTACTGATAACAAAGTTTCATACAAAAACACTTGCTTTTCTATATATATATATATATATAAATAAAAATGAATCGCAGAAATGTATGTTCGCGCATAACTTCCGAACGCCTACGCAATTTTTTTTTTTAATTATTTTCGTTATTGTTAGGCCAAGGTTTATATACAAGGAACAATAAAAGATAATGGTTAATAGTATTTTTATCCGCCACTGTACACTGCCTGTGGGTAGGTGAGCCACATATGTAATTATGGCGGTATGAAGTTCGCCTGGTCAGCTAGTTTATTATAAAGTATCTATCATGATTGGTAATTCACTACAGTACCATAACCCAGAAGAAATTAATATGCCTTTATTATTGACACTATACGATTCTCAGCTAAGTAAATGAATTGGATGTTAAATGGTTTGCTACGAAGCAAAAACAAAAACAAAACGAACTTATTTTGTTTGGTTCCTTCTGAACTTTATTGTAATATACCACAGAGCAGTGCGTCAGGGTATAGTTTGTTTATTAATAAAACCGTAGAACCCGAAGGGTACTAAAGCAGGGTACTTCAAAATTATAGATTTGCCGCGGTTTCGTAGTCACAATGAATTATATGTATATCTATATACATTTAATAGCGAGCTGTCCTGAGTAGCAAACGTATATAGCTGAAACTTTCATAACTATTATCTTCAGACATATTATAATTGAGGTAAAAATATCAAATTCATGTAACAGGACAAAATAAATAGGAATGTAAAGTTATTAATATACCTACTAATGTATCTACCCTCTTTCCACGTTGCTAGGGTGGGGTACATTGCTCGTACAAACGATGTCTGATTGGGCCATAAAGTTCATAAGTTGCGACCGGGTACTGGAAAACGCAGCGTGTGTAGGCCCTCCACAAGGTGGTCCTACGAGCTGGTGAAGGTCGCGGGACTGGGTTGCTGTAGAGAACCTTTGTGGAGGCTTATGTCCAGTAATGGACGTCTTTTTGCTTAAATGATGAACCAACAATGTAGTTTAATTATTAAAGAAGGGAATTTATTATAAATAAATCATTTATAATTTATTTATTTTATCATTACAATAATTTGTACAGTTATTGATATAGGGCATTATAGGAATTTGATCATCCAAAAAATAAGTATATGTTTCTACTATTCTCAAGAGATATAAATGGATATAGCTATAAGAGCTAATTACATCATCGTAAAATGTGTATTTGTTGAGAACTTCTGAACTGCCCACTTTATCTTAATATCAAGTAATATTTTTTGTACTCACGTGATCTACGAGGTTTATGGACATATAATGGTCGTCATGGTGAATACACGTATTTCGGACATAAGTCTCAAAAGGGCCATAGGAACTATAAGTTGACTATGTCTTTTTAGTACCACTTTCCATAACCTCGATAAAGAGGTCAGAGTGAATGCAAGGTTCAAATTTAAAACACGAACTAACTTCCAAGAATCGTGGAAAAAACTCGTTATAATGACAATCTGTGGTTCATGTTTAAAATGAAGCATGGTTACGTAACGATTTTAGCAGCCGTCAATTAAACTGTTACCAGGAAAGCGTTAAGCTCTATTCATGTCATGACGTCTGAGAAAATTTTTGTTTTTACAAGATAAAGCTTAGATGTTAAGAGTAAATAATTCGTCTAAAAGTTTTCTAACGAATGGATTGAGTTGTTTAGGTCTTGAGTTGTTGGGTTTTGGTAATATTTTAATGAAAAACCAATGATAGATTTCTTTTTATGAGTTAATATATTGAGCACCGACTTGACATGTCTTCAATCCAAAGAAATAGAAGAAGCAACAGCGCCACCAGTGACAAAAGAAGGAAACTGTGAATGTTTACGAAGACACTTTCAAATACACCGTTTACAAAGACGTTTAAAACAATGTATCTTATACATTTATTAAATATTTAACATATTTGCATTATGATTTAATTTTCTGTGTACATTTTTTTTGTAAGATTTGTATACCTACATTTATCTAAGCAAGTTTTTCAAAAGTCTAGAACGTTAGTTGCAAGTTTTGCTTAGGTTGGGATAAGATTATGATGTATCATTACGAGTGCCATATTTAACAAAGTGAATACTACACAGAGTTAGGTAGTGAATACTATATTATCAATGGTACACTATAAAATCCGGCCCACAAACCAAATTGCGCTGGTGTTGGTAGTGTGAATGGTGGTTAGGACCTACTTAGCAGAGTGCAAAGTACTTCGCACATCGGTAATTGGCGCCATTGAGTGTTGTAGTTACTTTATTTGAGGTATTATAAATTATGGTTATAATTATTTTTCCTTATTAGCAGATTATAAACCGTCGTGTTTGTTTTTAATTGGTTATCCCCGAAATACGTACGTAAATGGTTCGCACGTACGTTTGATTACACTTGTGTTGAGCTTAGAGTTGCCAGATGGAAACTTGTCAAATTCGAGACAACTCGAAAAAAAAGGTGTCGGTGTCGGTGTCGGGTCGCTGAATTTTCATTTTATTAGTTTTTCTTAGTTAAACTGATTATATTTTTGAGCAAGACACGCCAAAGCTGTCTAAATACTCGTTCACAAAACACATTGCTTGTTAGAATTGAAAGAACAAAACAAACTACTTTTTTAGAAGTTAGTAAAATTAATGGATGTGTTATTTTGGAAGCGCCTTACATTCAGTTTTCAGACATGGGAACCATATATTCATTATTGTGGAAAAAGCGGGAAGCATTTTTCCCTCACTCTCAGGCAGGCCAGCCATGTCATTCGTGGTTAGTTTATAATTTGTTGTTACAAAGCTTGTGGGATTTCGGAATCCTGGACAATAATGTCAAATTACTGGACACAGGACAAGACGCAAAGTTCCGGGACAATCCTGGATTTCTCGGGCATCTGGCAACCCTAGTTGAGCTTTCTCGTTGATGGCGTCACTAAATACATAAATATTATGAACAGTTATGTAAAATTTCCAGCTCTATTTCAATGGGACAAGGTCCATACTACATTTATATTTTAAATTGCTCCCGCATTTAGGTACTAGTTTTGAGTTGACTGTAAGACGATAGTATATGCGTTTTTCAAAGTTGGCCTAAAAACTTTTTAGTATACCATTTATTGCAAACTTTCGGTCTGCAAAATTTAAAAATATGACTTCAAATCTTTATAAATAGATCGTAGAGTAGTAAGTCACATTGGCGCAGAATCATTACTTACATTGGTTCATTGTTCCTTAAGAGGCCCGGGGGAAATTAAACACACATGCGGCAATGTTTTAATGTCACGAGCTTACCGCAGCGTGTACATCGCCTACCCATCTTAAAAAAATGCTATACGTTTTAAAAAAAGGTCAAGGGTCATAATGTTTTCAGCCCGATGATAAAAAAAAATAAAAAATGCGTGACAGGTTTTCAAAATTAAAGAGCTTCCGGGTACTGTAATTTTTCTGTCCCTGACAAAATATCATGCATCATTTTGTGACGAGCGGATGAACAATACGTTAAGTCTTGAAATACTAAACACTAAACTTGTGTAAAATAATAGATATTCGAATGGACATTTTGATTAATCGGAAATACGTGATCAATTTCGAAGTTAAGTAGACCTATGTAGGCGGCGAAATGACACGCGACGTGTATCCAGTCCCTGAAATAGTCGTACATTTATATTAAATATATTTTAAGAGCTTAGATATACCTAAATAATAAAATACTTCAAAGTAGCTCTTTAATTCAAATGGAATATTCTTTTCTTTATGTACTAAGGTGGTCTTCTAGTTTGTAATAATTGATGATTTAGTTTTAGTGATTGATAAGAAATAACGCTGACTGAAGTTCGAAGACCTTAATTTCTTTTCTAAGAAATTAGTACATAATGTCGTTTTAATTCGAGTACATATTATTTGTATAATATTATATTATATTTTCTAACAATACCAGATATTTAAGCCAAGATAATACTATTAATCTCACACATCTCACATACAACGGTCTGACCGCTGATAGACTGTTATTAAATATGTCTATGTATTTGACTGCCTCGGTGGCGTAGTGGTAGCACTGGTAGCGCATGCGACTGCTAAGATTGAGGTCTCGGGTTCGATTCCCGGGTCGGACCAAATGTTTGTATGATCTGCAAATATTTGTTTCGGAGTTTGGGTGTTTTCTATGTATAATATGTATGTATTTACAAAAAAAAGTATAAAAGTCTTTATATCAGTTGTCTAGTACCCATAACACAAGCTCTGCTTAGCTTGGGACTAGATGGCGTTGTGTGTTAGATGTCCGGAATATTTATTTATTTATTTTTTAATATAATATGTAAAAAAATTATCCCCGACAAAATAAGTAATCGTCATATAATGAAAATTGTTAACTGTAATAACTTACGAGTATTATTCCAACTACAGAAAACTTATAAGGCTTTGAAAAATAATTTCACCGAATTTCTAGAATATAGTTATAACCCTAGACTTATCTACAAAACTTCGCACACACAGAAGACTCCACAAAAGCCTAAAGATTGACGCAACAACGTGTCGGGCTTAAAGAGCCAATACAGTATAGGAACTGCTCTAGCTCACAAACTGCGCGCAACTTACGATAACCCATTTATCTTAGTTGACTCTACAAGTTCCAGAGGATGACAAGTAAACGACACTTTATTTTTTATCCCGGATCAACTTGGGAATAAGGCTGTCACTGAAATAGTTTCATAGTTTCCTAGTTCACTTACGATAAAGATTGCATTTTTTTGTCGATAGAGTCAAATATTTTATACATAAGCCTATTCAAAATCTTGTGAGCGTTGCGTATTCATAACGCGAGCAGAGTCAGTAAATTTCATATCTTAGATATATTGTTCTTCAATATTCAAACTCCCCAGGTTTTTTAGATACCCGCACAGTAGATAGTCTCTAAATCTTATACCGTTAAGCTAAACTTATAAAATTATTATTTGAAAATACATTAGAAAAAATAATACGTTCGCTTATTGAGGAATAATTACATATTGTATTGTGTTATAATAGAAGTACTAAAGATTAAATGACTTCAGACACAGTTCTACATTAGTAAACTTATGATAGCTATTTCTGCGTGTTCCTTAGCTGTTTTTGTACATTGATAAAATAAAAAAGTTGCAAAATTTAATGTCAGTTGATCAACGAACCTATTTTTCTCTTATAGTAAAAGTTTAAACATTTATGTGGTTTTCACGATTCCTATAACCATTTACATTTAGAGTAAATACACCAGGTACCTAGCAATTATGCATAAGAAACTAAATCGTGTTTCCAATATTTACATAAACCTGACTGAGTTTCAAATACATTCGGATAAAAGGTCTACTTCTTCTCATAAACAAAAAAAAACAATATTTGAAGGCAATGATAGTTGCATTTGTAATTTTGGTAATGTCACCTTATTTGGTACACGTTTGTCTAAAGTGTTGTCTATGCCTCTTTGTGGTAGGGTTGTTGAAAGCGGCAGTTTCATGAATCTCATTACCGTTTAGACTTAAAATAGCGTTATCTTAATTGCTTGATTCGTATCGAACAAAGAACAGATTATATTTACCTTTTATAAACTTAATTAAGCGCTCTTTTATTATATCTTTATAGTTAAGAGTAAATTCCAATTTCGCGACTAAATTTGTTTAAAAGACAGTAAAAGGGAAAGTAGATATTATGTGTTTTACCAATATTATATGTTAAATTTCTAGTTTTCAACAACACGTGTAGAATCAACCTGGACATGAATACTTTTACTTAATGTTATATATTAAATGCAACATGTACACATACATGCAATTAATATATGTTTTAAAAAATGTTATAATCGGTAACCTACTGTGAAATGCGATGTAAATGTTATAGACTGCACGGTTGGCCGAGTGGTTTCAGCGGTCGCCATGTCGCTTGCTACTGCGCCAAGTGTCTTGGGTTCAAATCCCACGCGGTACAACACTTTGTGTGATCCACGAATTGTTGTCCGTTTCATGTATGTTTGTAAAGTCCCCCACGACACAGGATGTTTATTCTTAATGTGGGAGTTGTCTTTTAAAAGAAAAAAAAAATGTTATAGACATAAATAATATTACTATGTAAGGAATAAATACATTTCAGTTGCAGCATTTCGTATACATGCCCAAAGAGTCGTCCAATTTTATCGGATATGATACATGTATTTAACATATTAGAATATAAAAATAATTAATTTACAAAATTTAATACAAGTAGGTATTATTATGTATTATTTGTTTTATTTCATTTGGTGAATATTTTGGATTTTGGTATAAACGGTTTTAGAAGCAGGTTTAACCTTTCGTCTTATGGTGTTTTTGCAGTTGGTCTAAGTTTCATCTGTCAACAAGGTTGAAACTGGACGCTTAGGTTCATAGTAATCGTGACTCAGTGAATATAAATAAAAAAAACTGCAACTACACGTTAAACTATTAATCAGACCCTACAAGACTTCTTCACAGAATGGAAAATAATAATGACAATAGAACAACGTAGAATTATTAAGTCATGTATACCTAAAGTAAAAAAAAATATCTCTCGATACGTGATATTTTTACGTTAACTGTACTTGTATCGTATTCATCTTGAACAATACTAGTTATTTATAGCTCTACGGGACGCGACAAAACCTTCTGCAGGGCCATTATAAGGCCTCTCACGAGTTGTACTCTGTGATTCATGAAGTGGAATCCTGGGAACGTTGGCAGAACGCCTTATGTCCTCCGGCGTCGATATCTGTGGGAATATACATGTCGTTCGTAATAGTGATTGAATACAAAATTACAAAGAGAATTGACTCGAACGCCTCAATTGACGTTGTTTAAAGAATTTTTAATGGAATTGGAAATGCTTCCTTTAAGTCTTTTGTAGTGAGCTCTAATTTATATGTAAAAGGTAATTTACTTGCTTATCGTGCTATTCTTGGCAATCGTTTATTCTGAGTGGAAAGCATTTATATTTCATCAAAGGGTTTACTAGTTGTTTGTAAAATAAGTGAACGATATCGTATTCTATTTCACAAATACATTACATAATTAATAGTTTGAAATATAATTTATCAATTATAATAATTATGCTTACTCTAAGCCTTGATTTAAATTGCCTTGTTTTCATCGGTAAAACTATATATTTGAGGAAATTTCGCTAAACGTTTTTTATGACAGTTCGCTGCTAATCTAATTGTAGAACTCAAAGTAAGAAACAAATTCGAAAATTAAAAAAAAAACCATCAAACAGCCTTCTTTACCTTAACTTGTGTCAATGAATTTTATTTGGTATTTTAAACAAAGTGTTGTCTAATGGTTCCAAAGGGAATCCTAAAAAGTTGAACCCTATTAATTTCATACAGCAAGAAATAATCGATAGATCACATTCAGACTTAGTTTCCAATATTTTGCCGTGTTACGCGAATCTAACAAAATTATAGTTTTTGTGCGTCTATTTCATTTATTTATTTATATGGTACCTATACCAACTATACCAACAAATATTTGTGGCATCCTCCCTTTGGAGATGTACGTTATGTAGACTTGTACACTCGTCTACCCTCGCCGGCGGCTCTCGCAATATTACTGTGTACTGTGTTGCGTACGAGATTGTACGTCTATACATAAGTGAACGAGTGAGTGAGTGCATGAATGAGTAACCTAGAGATGCGCCTGGATAGACGTATAGGTACACTACACTATAGAAGGCTGTTGGTGTGATATACCTACTTAAGTGCTATTAGTTTTACTTAAAAACTCAGACTCAGAGTAACTGTTTGTGGATCACGCAAAGTGTTGTGCCATGTGGGATTTGAACCCTCACCACTTGGTGGAATAAGAAGCGGCGTGGTGGCAGCTTAAACCACTAGGCCAATATACGGTCAAAATTAATAGGTATGTTACATCGTATAAATAAATTGAAATCATACGTATTTTGCGAATCAAATTATTCTTTTGTCATCTAATGTATAAAAAAACCAGTAGAACTCGAACCCGAAAACCTTGCTTCCGCATTAAGCATAATAAGGTTTTAAGGACATCGATGTATTTGTTAATACATCACTACTTACCTATAAGTACCTATTAAATGACTATGCATATCCATTGAGAGGCCCTTTTACCTCCACTGGAATGTAACGAGCATTAACCCTAAAATCCTCGACATTTTACCTCATAAGCGTATGGCTCTGAATTTTACATCTCCTCGCTACATTTCGCACCTGCAGGGTTATTGGCATACGTCGCGTTGGTCCAAATATAGTGTATTGGTAAATCATGTTACGCAATTAGATTCATGTTAATGATTGATGTGTTTTATATGTTTGCACACATCTTAATATAAACTGACTACCTTTTTAAAACAGTTTTACTTTCTTTTTTAAGGAAATGTTTTTCTTGCTGGTGGGTCTGGTAACGTTAAGATAGAGTGAATTTAATAATAACAAATTCACACTCTTATTTTAAAACATCATGCTATTTAAATTTATATCTCTAAGAGACAATGACTGCACGGTTGGCCGAGTGGTTTCAGCGGTCGCCATGCCGCTTGCTACTGCGCCAAGTGTCTTGGGTTCAAATCCCACGCGGTATAACACTTTGTGTGATCCACGAATTGTTGTCCCGAGTCTGGATGTTCTTTGTGTCCGTTTCATGTATGTTTGTAAAGTCCCCCACGACACAGGATGTTTATTCCTAATGTGGGAGTTGTCTTTTAAAAAAAAGAAAAAAGACATCAACGTAGATGACGTCATGCTTTGTTATTTCACTTATTCTTTCTACTAAGCCCCGTTTCGATAAGCGGAAATATTTTGACCGTATCGATCCCAAAAACGGATTATACTATATGATACGATCTTAAACAAATTAAAAAAGAAGAGTGAGTTGGGATCTCAGTATTGTATTTGAATGCATTAATGTCGTAAAACCAAAACAACTCTATCAATAAAGTACACCAAACGTCTAAAATTGCATGTAAATTTTTCCACCACCAGTGAAGAATTGAGATTCTTATTTTACGGGGTTTGATTGGTGTTTTTTTTTTACCCACAACGCCATCTAGTTCCAAGCTAGTACTAATCTATATTGTGTTGTATTTGAGGATTATGTGAACACGTAGAGGTTGCGTACAGCTCTAGTGCTGATGTGTAAATAGAGTCGTGCGAGTGACTGTGCTGTGTGGTAGTCACGCCTCGCGGTCACGGCGCATAGTGCATTGTTCTCCTACTATGTGGATTGGTGCAAGTGCTAAGAGCAAGCGAGTCTGGAAAGATATGAAAAAATTTTTACAAATACTAATTGTTCGTTATTTAGTACAAAGATTTAAATTAAAATTCTAAACTCAGATAAGGTATACCGTATCAGATTAGTATTTTCAGATTTGACGTTAGTTACTTTATGTGAGTATAGGCAATAACAACTTACTTACTAGCGTTTATCTTTTGTGATTATTGCAGTCAGTAAAAATAATACATATTATTAAAAGTTAAAAAGACTCGCAATTTAAGTAAAAAAATGTTAAACCTTATATTTAGCATGGAATAAAAAAACGTCATATTTATTTCATAAAATGTATGTACACTACTTGTCTTCCATGTTTATATAAATATTTAAACAGAAAAGATACTGACGAATAGAGAATCTCCTCTTATTTTAAAATAGGTTTGAGACTTAACCGCTATTGTGTTTTGCTCCATGAATAAAATGAACAAATGCATCTTTTTTATTTCAAAATATTTAATAAGTGTTCACCGCTTGTTATTTTATATTACACCAAACCAGAAAGTGTTTTCACCACCACACGACTGACATTTCGTGCGCATACGTCCGTATCCGCCTGTGACGTGACTAAAACATGACTTTTTTTTGTTTTTACTACTTTTTACCTTTTGACACGGAGCGTGTTTTATTAACCTTTTTTGTTTGTTGTTTTTTGCCTATATATCGGATATCTAATAACTGTATTTTATTAAACCCTATAGTCTTCTTAAAACTTTAGTGACAAAAATTGTAAGTTCAAACTACCAGCAAATCTTGGTAACAAATTTTGGTGTCTTACTTGATATAAGTTGTAATCATTATTTAAGCTTAGCTACCAGCGAGTAGTGGCTCCTCTACTCTTGGATTCTACTCATGTAGTAGAGTCACTTTGGTAAACTTTTAAATAAGAAAAAACATTCTTTGAGAGCGTTTTAAAAGGAAAATAAACTTTTATGTCAAATGGGGCCACACAGTTATAGTGAATTCCTAAATGGTTCAAACGTTTCATAGGACGCCCCTTGCACAAGAATTGATTTTTAAGTCAGGCGGGACTTAGTAAACGTTGGAACAATAGACACAAAATACACCCAGGCTCTGGACAACTATTTTTGGATTTCACAAATTATTGTCCCATGTTGGCATGTTTAGATAGATTTATCATAAATATTTTTTAGGCAATTTATAAATATAACATTTAAAATAATATAGTAGGTATATATATCAAAATATCCAGCTCCTGGCTTCTTATGTAAATTAGCCCATCAAATACAGAAGCAATTTACAATGTTGTAATTTTTGTAGTTATTTTTATAGTAGCAGTAGTATGAAAGAATTTGTAAGGAAACTGTAAGTTATTCATAACACAAAAATCTGAGAAACTTAAGCTTCAACCGCTATTGTCCGACCAACAAAAGTTTCTCAAATAAAAGACTTTATTACCCTCGAGCATATGGCTAACATATTTTGTCCACTAACTTTGTATGAATCAATAGCAAATCCTTTTTCTTTATCTGGATCTTTTAAGGGCGGCTCAGCCAATTAGAAGACACAATGGCATATTATTGCGTAGTCACCAAGTTCTTATTCATAATATATTACAGGGCCATTAGTCAACTCTATCAGATAAGTTGTCGTCCATTGCGCACTGAGTCATCTTTCTTTTTGCATACTACACCCTTGAGAAAATGGACGATGAACACAATGCGATCAATGATAAAGCGAGTTATAGATATCGATCTTTTGACTTGATTGGAGTTGAGATGGGTTTCGGTTGTCAATGCTAATGTAGGGTTGACTCGCCTTGCTATTAAATTAGTTCTTTTTTTTGGGAATTTATTTTCTCCTAAAGTCTTTTTATATATTTTTTTTTTTATTGAATAGTGGGCAAACGAGCAGACGTATCACCTGAAGGTAAGCGATTACCGCCGCCCATGGACACCCGTAACACCAAAGGCGCCACAAGTGCGTTGCCGACCTTTGGGGGATGGGAAAGGGGATGGGGGGAGGGGTTGGGGTATGGGCCTCCGGTATCCTCACTCACTCGGTGAAACACAGCGCAAACGCTATTTCACACCGGTTTTCTGTGAGGCCGTGGTATCACTCCGGTCGAGCCGACCCATTCATGCCGAAGCATAGCTCTCCCACGGTTAGGATATGAGGTAGATTAGTAATCTACTTACTAAATTAAAGGTAAATTTGATATACATTTTTATAAACAAAGTTATACTAAATTGTTATTGTTGTTTACAAATTTGTTATCATGTTATTATTAAGAATCTTTTACTTTATATACATGTTGAAATGAGAATCGGCGGCTCAGAAAAACACATCTTATCAAATATTTATCAGCATACTACGTTGTGTCATTAAGTTTTGCTCTTTAAGTTACGAAATATGTGCATCCATAAAAACTACAATACTGCAGGTGACTAAGCCCGCAAACCTTTATCGAGTAATAAATGCAACTTTAACACCACAAATTGTAATAGGCATGAAGGTATTTTCTCTCCTTTTGGGGAAATCCGTTGTGATACGATCGCACTTTAGCGAACACTCACCAAAACGCTTTAAATCTTATGATTTAAACAACATTTGGATTTCTGCATAGGATAAATGTTGTGGGCCGTGTTGCTAGTGACACTGAGTGACGTTGCCAGAAACATTGTAACGTTGCAGCATTGTTACACGAATTGTTGAGTGACCGCCAGGCGTTCGATATTTCATTTTCCGTAGAGCGCACAATAAAATAACATATATTTCAGAAACGGGCTTAATGTTACGTAGAGACGTATTAAACAAATACAGGGGCCTACATAGTTTACAATCTTTAAAGTAAATTCTATAATTATTCTTATTTTGTAACAAACATGAATAATGAATAATCCCGGATCTGAGTATCGCCATCTTATTTTTGGAAGAAAAATGGTACCTTTGGGAAATTTTGTAAAAATGAATACATTTAATTAGTATTAAGATATTTTATTAATAGATATTTACTGAAATTTGTATTAAACGTAAAGACTGCGACCAATATATTAACATTTTTTTTTAAATGAAAATCAAATGTAAATAGGTTAACATGCGTTTCAATCAGAAATAAAACCAAGTTTGAATAAAAAAAAGATAAAAAAAAAACAATACAATCCCACCTATTAACATGCGGGCGGTTAGAACAAGTTTCGTATATACTTTCACTTGTCACGTAGGGCGGTGGCGACTTCTAGTTTGGCCAAGTTTTCCCATTTAAGTTGTTGTCGCAACTTATTGATATATTTTCCAAGTTCTGAATTAGTTCAACACTTTTAGCACCCAGTTTAGACCACCTCGTTATAGATGATATTTATGTATATTTTTACACAATTACATTATAAACAGAAAGCGTTCTGATATTTTTAGCAATAGTATGTTGGTCTGAGCTTTGTGAGTGTCTTTTATCCTATCTGATGTTACCTTTAAATAAATATGTGAAGATACCCTAACATACGATAAAAAAAGTTTCTAAAAGTTTAATTACACAAATAGTACTCACTATTTGTGTAATTAAACTTTTAGAAACTTTACTAAATTATTACTATAATTATTTAAGCAATCACATATATGTTACAAATATGGTCAAAACTGTTGCATTCAGGTCCACGCGCCCGACGTATAGTTATGTTGTACCTATAACCATTCATGAAACGGAAAAATAACCATAGTATTTTCACTTTATACTTAATTAGCTGACCCACGCAACCTCGTTTGCGGCTTCTATTGCCAGTTGCGTGAAAATTTTTCCCCGTTTTTGAAACATTCTTCATTGGTGCTTAGCTACTATTAGTATTAGCGTGATGATATATAACCTTTAGCCTTCCTCGATAAATGGACTATCCAACACTTAAAGATTTTTTCAAATCAGACCAGCGATTCCTGAGATTAGCGCGTTCAAATAAACAAACAAACTCTTAAGCTTTTTATATTAGTATAGATACAGATAATAAATGGAATACTAATTCATACCACTAGAAGACTTCTTGTAAATCAATAATGGTTCAGGTGGAATATACTATTGTATTAAGTCTGTATGAGTAATACCTACGCCTTATAATTTAACAGGCAAGTGGATGGGAGTAATGTTAATTCGGAAACCGAATGGCTTTTCAACAATCTGTTTGTTACCTTTGTTAACATATCGTACGGAAAAGTCAAACTTCAAATAAGTATGAAACTTGTTCTTTAGTTTTATAAAAAGATTAGCATCGATACGTCCCAAAGCAGCTTTATACAGAGAATTCAAAGGCTACACAGCCGAGATTAAACTTGAAATATGGTACAATGATTTCGAATTTGAGTGGAGAATTATTGCATATTTCAAGATTGGTATATTATAGACACGAAAGTTAGATCTCTTCTATTCTCTCTCTTGTACTAGTTCTTCTATGATGTACGCATAGTTAAACTAGTACATTAGTAATGAATTACTATTGGATGACACTCACATTTAAAGATAAATAATAATGAATTAGAACCTGGTTTCATTCTCGAAAAAAATATGCAAATTTCATTTTCTCTATTAAAATTTGTTCACTTTATTTAATCAATAGGTTATCATAACATTTCTAAGTGAACCGATTAAAATGTTTCTGTTAATATTATTTAAAACAATTTTATCGCATTTCTAAAATTATTTTATTTCTTTTTACATCATATACAGGCAAAATCTTCTTATAACCTCGGTGACTAAAGATCTTGAATATATTTCACCCGGGAAAAATAAACCTAAACAATATCTACTGCATAGTCCACTAGAAGCAAGCCTGCATATTGTAAAGCAAATTTCGTATATATTCCTATTCACTGACGTTAAATTCACTTGCCTACCTACTATGCTAGTTGAGTATTGTCCGTAGAGAGACTTATACTAGCATCTACAAAGAAACTGTTCAGCTTTACAATATTAGCATAGTACTTGTAAGTCTCGTTAGATTCACAGTTAATTTATCTGTCATAAATAATACTTTTTTTATAAATGCAAATCTCCTAGGAATTTTAAACATCACAAATTATCAGTTCTGAATACAAAGTGATAGAAAAAAACTTAGTTTTTAACAATGAAATAATTGAAAAGTTTAAATAAAATTAATTTTCACGTTTGACGACTAAAATAGAAAGTTAAAGAATTATAGAATAAAGGAAAGGTGGAATGACTTGTCACGAAGCTTTTAACCTAAAGTGGTGCCAATCACGTACGAATGGATAATTCACGTGATTGCTCTCTGAGTACTCTTATAGAGAGCTTATAAAAAGATGTCTTTATATCGTCTGCGGTTTTATGACTCATAAAATTTATTTAAACTTAATTAATGATAAACCTCCTTTCTACGGAGAGGCGTATGCCCAGCAACGATCTGTTAAAGCTGTTGATGATGATGATGAAATTAATGGTAGATACAAGTGAAGGGAATAGCACAAAATTGAAATACTGACAGCCAGTTGGTGACCTTAAGTTATTAGAATTCTTGGAATTTCAACTTATGGAAGTAGATTGCAGACCGCCACTACTCAAGTATAAAAAATGTGAGCATCAAGACAATAGTTTATATAAGTTTACTGGCTCTGAGCCGGCAAATGTTGATTTGCCATGAAAAAAAAATTAAGAGTAAAACAAATAAATGTTGGCCTATTCTCAGACCCATATGCACACAAAATTTTATAAAAATCGGTCCACCGTTTCGGAAGAGTTTGGTAACAAACACACGAGAATTTTATTTATTAGAAGAGAGAAGATATTTTTGTATAAATAAATTAACAATTATAATATACTAACTTTTTCGTATTGAAGTTACGAAGATTTTTGCAATGCCCCGGCAACAATTCTTTTTCAGGATGAAAGGTACCTTTTGTCGGCACAGTATCCCGGAAAACGTATGCTAAATTTGGCATGATAATGGTTCTGATTGAGTAGGTAAATTGAGATTGATTGACCTTTTGTGACTTATACCATCGGTTATTTATTTTATCAGAAAAGGGACGAGGCTATTTAAGTCTAATCACGACTATTACGATTAAAGTATTCTAAATATCTTGACATTTAGGACACTAAAACTTGCAAATAACTGAAATTAGTTGTGCAAAGAAACTTTAAAGCTTTTTACATTACTTAAACTTTTAATAAATTTCAATGAGTCGACTTTAAAATACACTCGGGAAGCAATTTGCAGTTACTGGTGACTTATGTCCCAGCTCTACGAAACTGTTGCACTTATTACAGTAAGGCTAATATTTATTTCATATCTAAACATTGTATCTTACACTACTAATAGCTTCTGTGTATTTTTATGTCGAGACACCTCGTTCCTTTGAGTAACCGTCACGCCATATAAACAAGGGGCTCGGCAGTAGCATGCAAAGTTAATAACTCGTAAAGGTTAATTTTATTGTCATTTCTAAAATATCAAAATTGTATTTAGTATTTAAATATTACTTTACAGCCCTATGGCAACTGTTAGGTAGACTAAGGTTTATGTGGTAAGATTTTACAAACACAAGTTTTTTTTTATTAAAACTAAGTATACTTGTGTTATAGACGTACTTTGCACTGCATAATGCAAAATTTTCATTTCTGTTATCTCTAGAAAAGTCCATTCAGAGTTTTGTCAAAAATCTCGAGGGATCTGAACTTAGTTTATGCAAATAGTTTGCACCGTTAAATGGTAAAAACAGTCTTTGAGAAGAATATTCTTTATTCAATATTAATTATTTCAATTTACTCAGAAAAAAGTAACTATCGTGTGGGAGTATTGCTCGGCATACATGAGCCCTTTTGCCCTACGTAATGCAGAAAGAACGACTTGAATTAGAATCAACATGTAAATATTTTTAAGAATTATTCAAAATTCTGAGTAGTCAAGAAAAAGAAAGGTTTGCGTGATGCACACATAGCACTGCTCTAAACGTAACAAGTGTCATGATGACTTACGATCATACAAAATAAAATACTCATTTTGATATTGTTCAACGAACACATTCTTCAGACAACCATATAGCATGAGGCCACTAATTGTAGCACTTAGTTTTCTTCATCCTTTCTATCCATCGTGCAGGTGGCACATTTGCTATATTACTTACATTATACAGTTTGAAGCGCTTCTTGTGCTCACCTAAGAGATTGTTACGTTGAGCGTATAATACGTATATGCACAAGAAACATTTTCTTATTGTAAATGTTACTGACACTATGTAAAAATCTTTTGTGATACAATTTATACTTTAAACAATAAACCTGTTTATGTACATTATGTTCTTGGTAGTGTATTTGTGTGGCCTTACTTATAATAAATACTTTTGTAATTCATTTTCATGATTGTTGTAAGTTTTAGTCACGCGAATATTTAGGGAATGCATGACTTGGCTTGGGCCCCAAGGGCCGCCTTTTTTGAAGGAGTGTCTACCGTCATTCAAACCGGTGTCAGGGGCCACAACGTCAGGGTGTTTATCCTCAAATACTTTTATACATCTGAGTAAAAAGTACATATAATATTAAAAAATTCTAAGTACCTATAGAAAAAGAAAACATGTGTTGTATAAAATACACTTATTTTTATATAGATTTGAAATGCAGAACGCTAGGATGTTTAAAGATGTATGTTAAGGTAACAATTTATATGAGAACGATCATACAAAACTAAACAAAATATCATGACGTTCACCCCAATGATTTTCGGTTCTGTGGCTAAGATGGCCAGCCCACTGCCTCTTCAGCTTGCTACTCCTGTGGGCTATGTCGATGACCTTAGTTCTCTGCCGGATCACCTCATTTCTAATACGAACCCATTGGGAAACGAGCGTAGTCATTTCCATAGCACATTGCGCGACCTTAAACTTGAGAACCAGCTGTATCGCAAGGCACTATAGACACATGAAATAATGCTTAAATTTATACTTACTATGTATGTAATGAAAGTTGCACGTCTACATTCTTCCCATCACAAAGGAGTTTTTACCCTACTACAACATGCTAGCGAGAAGGTTTGCTAAGTTAATACGAACTACCATCCCTCGTTTGAACACCACAAGGAGGTTGATTTCTAAAGATGCATGATTAGTACACCTCCACACCAACTATAGAGCTTATATTTTTAATTTCAAGTCTCTCACTTCAAAAATATAGGACTTTCAACTGTCAATGCAATAAAACAAGTCATTCAAAGCGATTAAAATTCGCTCTCTTGTTTGTTCTTATTTGCCAAAATTATCGTTCATTAATGTTTTCATTCCATTGTAAATGTTGCAAAATGAAACGAAACTGATACACTTTTTCTAATTAAAACGCTTTTGTATGCTTGACCCGTATGTATCGATCTAGTGGAATCTGCCAACGTATTTTACTTTCTTTACATGTTTATGGCCGTTTTCAATTTTCTGTCTCCAGTTTTGACTATTATTATTAGGTTATTGAAAACGTTCTGAATGTACATTAGAAAGAGTATTTATTATCTTTTTAACCGACTTTAAAAAGGAAGAGGTTGTCAACTCGACTTATTTTTTTATGGTTTTGATGATTCTTTTTTTATATGAAAGCTAGTGCTTCTCGTGTGGTCCCATTTCCATGGGATCCATCGTTTTTTGTTGTTGTTAAAATTGTGATTATTTGACAGCTAAATCTTGCCAAAAAAAGATAATAATGTCTGTATTTCAATGAATATATTGAATAAATCATATTGAGAAGAATATTTAAATAGACTATCTTTAGTTTTAACTAGAGATAACTTATGGGAAACGGCTGTTAGTCGTTTTAAAACTACAAACGTAAAAAGGACTTTTGACCAGATACAGTAACTTAAATAACTTTGTAAAAATGTGTGGACCACTTTATCAGAGTAAGAAAAAACTTAGTAAATGTTACCGTAGATACTTCCAATTGTCCCTGAACTACAACTTATGAAAATATACAAAATTAAAAGTTTAAAAAAAATTAAGCAAATAATATCGCTAAAGTGCATGTTTGGCCTAGTGGTTAAGCGGCCGCCACGCCGTTCCCTACTTCGCCAAGTGTTCAAATTCCACATGGAATGACACTTTGTGTGATCCACAAATTGTTATTCTAAGTCAGAGTGTTCTTTATGTCGTTTCATGTATGTTTGTAAAGTCCCCCGCGACACAGGTCTATTCCTAGTGCGGGAGTTGTATTTCATATAAAAATAAAGTATCACCTGTTTAATGTAATCGAATAAGTTGTTTTTCGACAAGTTATGGTTAAATTTACTATCAGAAAAACTCAAAATATTTATTGCATACTCAACAGGTTAATGTAAATTTATTATAAAAAGTAGTTAATTGAACCCCAAGTTTGTTTACAACAAAAAGGAATATTTTATTATTTACTTATCTTAATATTTAAAATATGTATTACATTTATATAAACATTTTTATTTCTCAGGTGTGGTGAATGTAGAAAATGATAAAACATATTTCTTTTTTGGTTAGTATTACTCATAAAAATCGTGATATCGTAAAAGGATAAATGTATGCGAAGCGAATCTTACAAACTTGCATTTTCTTAAGACTTCATTATTTTGTGTTTTTCTTTTCTTCAAAGAAAATATCTACATATTAATACCTAGTTGATTTAAATGCAAATATCATTTTGTAATTTTTTACACTAGTTTTTAAAACAACAATTCTTGAGGGCCTTTTTACTTTATGGTCGGTTAATGGTTTGGACGGAAACGCGGCTTGTGCCTGACTTTTTACCACTCTAAAAGTAGAAAAGACAAAGGAAGAGTTTTTGTTTATTATTTTTAGGGTTCCGTACCCCAGGGGTAAAACGAGACCCGATTACTTAAACTTCACTGTTCGTCTATCACCAGACATACAGCCTGAACCGCGATATTTAGAAAGTTGAAATTTTTAGAAATGTTGTATTTTTGTTGTCGCTATAACAACATATACTAAAAACAGAACTCAAAAAACGTGTTTCAACGCTCGTTTTTGCTCGATATTGATAACGGCAACAGGTAGACACTTGAAATGTATAGATAATGGTACGGAACCCTTCCTGCGCAAGTCCGAGTCGCACTTGGCCGATTTTTTCATTGCACATTTAACGTTTATACTTGTACGATAGACCAAGACCTACCTAGACATCAGGTTGCGAATTCTAAGTAGCCGACTAAATTGACCTGATTCCCCGAATTGACTCATACGATAACGTGAGTTGAAAGATAAGTATTATAGTCATCGCTTTTCTTTTGTGTTTGCGTACCTAACATGACAATATATACCTAGTGTTAATAATCACCAAATCATGGTTTACATACCGAAGTGATAAATATTGTCAAAGATTATTATTATTAAATAATTTCTGTATAAAAACATTCAATTAAGGCAAAAAAATAGGCTTTAGCATTGCATACTTGTTGTATTCAGAATCTACAACTACGATACAAAAAGTTGAATTAACAGGAACTATATAGAACTTAATTATTCGTCATTAGACTGCGATAGGCTGGTGATGATGATACAATGTGACTCAAATAAGAATATGAACGCCAATGACCCCTCTATCTGTCAAATGTCCTTTGAGAAAACAATATTATACACCTTTAAAACCTTCAAAAAACATTATTTAAAACATTAATAAAAACGTTATTGATATGCAAATAAGGTTTCGTTGCAGACCGTACATTTCAAGGGACATTTGACAGATAAAGGTCATTGACATTCCTACTCTTATTTAAGTTAAAGTGTACAGAAAAAAGGTTTTCACACTTTGTCTCTTTTAACTGAATTCAATTTCATGTAACTGTCATGATAAAGATGCGCTGAAGTAGTTGTGTAAAAACTAAATACGAATGTGTATGTAGATACGATCATTTCAATTTCTCTCTCAATTGATTCAGTATTTTATTCATTGATCAGTAAAATAAGAAGAGTAAGTACCTAACAACACTTTAAGAGATTAACATGACAATGTGTTTATAGAATAAAGATATCAAGATTTTATTTTTACCTTACCAAAAACGATCAATCTCCGATTACGAAGGCGAAATTGTACGAAAAACAATATTTGCTGTCGAGAATATGCCTTTTTAGTTATTAAATCTATGACGTTGCAAAACCATCGATGTTACTGAGTGAACGAAATTGTTCTTATCCTCAAATAGTAGGGCAGGCCACACATGTTCTTCTTTAATTGCATGGCCTGTCTCATACACGGCGTCATGGTAATTCGGTGTTCGTGACTGTACATGTTAATATCAACGTCTGAGATGCGTTGCTATGCTTTGATACATCGATACTTGTAATGGCAGTTGAATGTCTTTTCATATCGTTCACGAAGCATTTTTCGTTTTATGTAGACTTACGGAAGTTAAAGCCAATTTAAACTAAACATACCTTTAGTGATTTTTTTGATTCTATTTATTCATTCTTCACAAATAAAAAATAAGATTAATAAATAAACAGTCTACATATTAGTAAGGGTTCTTTATTAAGAATGAATCCCTGCTATTAAATATTTTATATAAGGTTTATAAAAGTTTTTTTCTAGTTTGGTTTACCCTTCAGTTTCATAGTTAAATGCGCTATTACGTAATACACAATGAAGCTACCTCTACCTCTACGCAGTAATCTTTCAATAATTGTTTGAGCATAATAAAATCTTAAATTTAGCTCAATGAATACTAAGCAAAAAACATACGTTGACAGTTCATTATTCACAGCAAATCGTCCGGTGACGCACACAGCCCTCTGCTGTGCGCGTCTTATTGTGTGGACAACCTTTATTTCAACCTCTTGCTTTCATTTCTCCCCCGACCGCTTATGAATAAAAAGCTTTCTGTTCGTCGGCTCTCGAGTACATTAGCGATGTTAATACACGATAATCGTGTTCATATAATCGATCCTTTAGTATTGAATGTCTCGTTGTATGGGAGAAGGGGCCACTTCAGAACTCGAAATCTAGCAGGACGATCATATAGATTCATTTCAAAGGATTTAATGTTAAGCTTGTGAAATAATCTCTTATGCGGGCTGTTTGCTAAGTCGCCCCTATTTTATTTCATTCTATTTTTAGTTTCAATAAGGTTTGATTGACTACGTCTGAGGCTTTTTTCTATGCAAAATGTTTTATGAATGAAATTTACTTGCTCTGTGAAAATGATTGTCAAACAATTGCCGTTTCCCACTTTAAAAGCAAAGTAGAACATTTGCTAATTTTGTTCTTGCATAATAAGCCGCTTGCCGTAAAACGCCAATCATTGTTCACAGAGCCGTCAATTATACGAGTACAGTTTGTGTAGAAAAAAATAACTGTTCGGGGATTTATAGCCATATTTTCGTAATAATTATGTTTCAAAATTACATCTAGTAAAATTTAACTCCAAACTGAAACGCCCGTATCTTCCTGTAAAATTTTGGGGCTATAATTAATTACATCTATTAAATTTATTGATCTATGTTTGCAAGTTGCCATTCCACTATTGATTAAGTAAGTTGGTGACATAGTTTTGTCTTTGGTATTATCGGAATGGTATCAGATCGATTCCGACCTCTTTGAATTAATTTGTAGATGGTATTCTCGGTGTATCAGACCGTAAAGCGACCATTGATATTAATTACTGGTCTAGGATGAGGTTTGACCTACCAGAGGTAGGATTTTGGATTATATTTCACACATGTTCTTTTTCACACAGAAATATTTGTTAAATTTATTCTCATTGGAATAAAATACGCGATCTTTTAGTAATATCAATAGCCATTTGAAATATAAACGCATAATGAGTCATGATTCATAATACTGTTATGAACACTGTGATAATATCTAAAATATACGAACCAAGAATTGAATTCTAAATCAATAGGTACGTTAAGCATTCAATGTTGCATCAAAAATCCATTCAGTTTGAAACAATAATATAATACACACTCCCACTATGGTCTTAACTTGATTGCAAAATATAAATGCATATAGTGCATGCTTTATACTAGTAGCCGACCCCAAATAACCTTGGGAATAATAAAGGCTAGGAAGATGATGATAGTGCATGCTTTTGTGAGTAGATCTAAATGTAGAATATTTCAGTTAATTTATTTAAACAAGTTTTTATTATATTCGACTCTAATGAGATCTTATCTTTTTGGATTCTAAAATGACTAAATAGGTATATAGTTTATTGCTGAAAGATCGAATATTTTTAGCAATAAACAGTTTATATTTAGGAATATTTATAAGCTCTTATAACTACTTTATCGGGCAAGGATATTTCACCAATAAAACAAGACACCATAAATAAGAAGTTTGAGATATATTTTCTTGATACCTTAAAAAGGGAAGTGTAGTTGTGTCTATACTAAACTACGCTGCTTTGGCGAATGAGGGCAAAGTCACAAGCGGAAGCTAGTCTCATAAAATCGACCTAACCTAAATGACTCCATACCAACGAAATCTTCAAGGTATACAAAAGTCGTCCTTGACTGTGTCAGTTCAATGGGTGTTATGGTGCAGAGTATATCGACAGGATACCGAACCCATCATTGTTGACGAGTACGTGGGCGCGCGTAGGCCGTATTGAGTACCAGCCCAGCGCGGCTTGAAAAATGAAGCCGAAACACGAATAGTAAGATTGATTGTTTTGATATAAACCTTTTGGTACTTTTAATCATTTTCTTTTTGTGTTGCTACATTTCTTTTTCGCGTTAATGTGTCAATGAATGTCAAATAATAAAGTTATTTGATTTATCGCCGTTTAAGCAGTGTTGGAGGAAATTGTACCAATTGAATAGAAAGTGGTTGATTGCGAGTTTTTGTTACGAAATTGTATACGACTTACGAATTATATACGACTTTCATGTTTCTAAGCTCACGATAGAATGCTGAAATTATTGTCAACCGAAAGAAATTATTACTGTATGAAACCTTTTTGTTTGTTTGCACTAAACACAAGAAGACAATCCGAATCTAAAAGAAACATAATACTATGGTACAGTTGTAGCGTATGCGACTGCTGTGCTTGAGGTCTCGGGTGCAATTCCCGGGTCGGACCAAATGTTTGTATGATCTGTAAACATTTGTTTCGAAGTTTGGGTATGGTACAAAAACAAAACCATGTATTTATATTAGTTGTATGGTACCTATTATACAAGCTCAGCTTAGTTTATGACTAGATTGTATTGTGTGTTAGATGTCTGAAATATTTATAAAATAACGTTACAACTTATTGTGTAAAATAAGTGTTTACATTGAAAAATATACATATACATATAATTTTGAACAATAAGTAAATGCCCTATAAATGATTATTTATTTGTTAGGATATACGTAATACATAAGCGCAAAATATGTTACGTATCACATTATAATACGTTCCTTATACTCTACCATTTTCGTTGTAAAATATAAAATCTTATGAACTAGTCTGAAGTCTATATGAATAACATTTTAATTAAATTTCTTTATCATTGGGATACTCGTTAATAGTAACATTTACCTTAAAAGGATGCAAAATATTAAAGTAAAATAAATTTAAAACAAAGCGACATTTGAAATATACTGTCTCAAATGTCACTTTATGTTAAATTTGTCACAGTCTAATATCACAGGCGTATTTATTATAAGGCGTAAAATTAAAAGCCATACTGACAGTAAATTGGTAGTATTATAGTTAGAAAAAAGCCTCAATAACATGGGTCACGACCTCGATATTATTATTTTATGCTTCGACACCTTTTTAACTATATTTATTTGGCACTTGTGTGGCCTTTTCCCACGGTGTGTCCCAATGCTCTTCGTCAACATTATGAAGCCTTCTAGTACTTTTTTGTAAATACTTATTTTACTTATTAATAAGTACGTACTTATTATTGACTATTGGTGTAGTGTTCAATTTCGTGTGAGACTGACAGACTGTATTTGACTATTTGTATTTCAGAAAAAATTACTCGATCTAGTTGGGGAGTTTTAAAAGTTCTAACTTAACTTTTTATGAAAATCTATCTCAAAGCTCTGATGATAGGAATAAATATAATATTTTAGGAACATGGAAAAATGTAAATATGTTTAACTAAATCCTTCAACTATTCTTTCAACACTAAGAGCTACTGAATTGGCACTTAACCCTCTGCACACGATCCATTAAGCCATCGCTCAAGCCAGTTAATGTTCGTACATACTACATTTTTATAAATTGCTCGTATCGCCATCTATCCGTCGTAACTGGAAACGTCTCTATAATTGCTTGTCCCAAAGGAGGCATTGACTGCCTGGGTAAAAAGAATTTCATGTACATTTAACGACTGTAGTGGGTCTGTGTAACGATATTTATCTGTTTTAGATATAGATACAATATTCTTTATGTAACTTATGGTTGTAAAGAGTTACAAAAATGTATTCACACAGGTTGTTATGATAGTCCATATTATGACTATTACTAATAAAAGTACCTTAGCGGAGCATAGTACTGATAATTTATAATTCCTTATATTTTGTTTAAGTTTTAGGTTTGGTAAATACAATTTTAATGTACGTAGGCTGTGGCCAAAAATGGTTACTGAAATAACTTAGCTTTTCAAAATATCTCCCTCCAATCCCAATGCACTTATTCATTCGGGTGAACCAACTTTCAAAACATTTAAGAAACGTGTCTCGCGGGCGGTCAAAAAATAACCGTAGGAATTCTTCGACGACATCGTCTGTACTGCTAAATTTTGGAGTCATCGTTTAAGTTATCTCGACCCCGTTTAAATTCAGGAACAGACTCCCTAAAAGCAGCTTGTAAATTTTCTTGATATTCCTTAAAATTTAATCATAGTTTATCTTATATTTAAAACTCTCGTGTCACAATGTTAGTTACTATACTCCTCCAAAACGGCTGGACCGATTTTCATGAAATTTTGTGAGCATTTTAGGTAGGTCTGAGAATCGCCCAACGTCTATTTTTCATCCCCCTAAATGTTAAGGGTTTTTTATTTTTTTATGATACAGCATTAGAAAATACATACAACCCTGAATTTTCAACCCTCTACAATCAACCCCTATTTTTCCATCGCGATTTTTATTGACCCACCTTTACAACATATATTCCTTTATATGGCAAAGCAAGGTTTGTCGGGTCAGCTAGTAATAATAGAAAATCATAGCACGAGAAGCTTTCCGCGAGACATCCATTGTTGCAAACTAAAGAAGATTAACAGATAATCTTTAACCATATTAAAAAAAATACTACACATAGGTGGCCAGTGATTTTTACAAGGAGGTTTGTGTTGAAATTAGCCGACAATCCAAAATAGTTTAGTGAACGAAGACATTTTATTTATTCTGTGGCTATCAATTTTCGGAACAACCTAGGTAATCTCCCTCTATGTAAATATGTATGATGTAAATTCTTATATTTAAAATGAACTTCTAAAACATTGATAATTTTGACAATTAATGAAATGATGAGACGTTTCTATAGGTAGTCGGACTTCGAGTATGTATGTATTAGTGCGACCTTGTGACATTTTTAATAGCTATAAATACAATGGATAAGTAGCTCTTTTTGTAAAAAACTAAATTTATGAATGTCTTAATTTTACTGTGCAATGTCACCTCTTATGGTCTACAGATGAGATTTTTCTTTTATTTAATAAGTCACACAAAATAAAAATAGCCTTCTATGTTCAACGACAATGTTCACTGAAAGCTGTGCTTTGTAAAACAAAAGGATTTACATTCAATTCAGTGTCTTAAAGCTACGCTTGATTGCACAGAATAAGACCGCAGTGAAGGTTCTAGGTACTTTACTATTCTGGCCAACATCCATTAATCTGATATCTGGCTTTAAAGTACTCCTCATGTAACCCTATGTAGGATAAGGGAGACAATGCTATAGTTTATCTACAGATGGTGTTACAGCAGTTAACCGATGGAGGACATAAAGTTAGAGTTATTAAGAGTATAATGAAGCATTAAGTCTCGCATATTACTGTTAATTAGTACAGTTACGCGTTAATTACAGGATTTATTTACGATAATAACACTGAGTTGTTAGTTAGATGTAATATTATAGAAAGTTAATGATGAAATGCCAGAAATGATGGTCTTTAACGACACTCTTGCTTCGTTTTTATTATATTCGTGAAGGTGGCGGGAAACCGTTGGATGGAGCAGCACAAAACAGATTGTTGTGGAACCTTGAGGAAATCATCTATACCACCGTGGACGTTTTTCGGTAGAGATGATGATGATTATATTGGGCTGCGAACCAACGGCCAGAGCTTACTCCTACTGTGACTGTCGTGTGGGTCTCTAGGCATAAAAAAACTTTGAAAATTCGTACAGCTAATATTTTACACTAGCCATCATACGAGTAAAAGAAGAAACTACATCAGATAATCAATTTAATATCGTTAGAAGTTCTATATTTTAGATTCCGCTGTCTGATTTCAGTTAGCGTTAGGGGTATGTAGCTGAACTTTTTAATTTCTTACTGTTGAACAGATCTTGCTGATTTCTTAGTTGGAGTTACTATATACTATACGGAAGTATTTCTATTAAATATAATTATGTATATACTTATTACTTTAGTATGCAATTTCTCATTTGAGAGAAGATTCGTTTAAAATTTATTATCTGCTTTTTAAAGTGTATTACTGGGCATGTAATGGATATTGACTTTAGCAACTTGTATTGGATACAATTTTAATATCTAGCTAATATATTTGTTATTTTTTTTGGGAAATGACATAATAGCAAGGGTTTAACAACGCAAAACAAAAGCAGGTAAAAGAGAAAGAAAACTTGACATAAGCCTGTTATAGCAGTGATGACGTTATAGCAGTTCCGCAATGTCTAACTGAAAATTCTTCTAACACAAGTTTTAATTAATTCCATTTTAGGTTAGTTACGTTTGAATCTTGAAAACTTGCTAACTTGAACATTTACACACGAATAATATAATTACGACAAATATACTCTACAACATCGTCATCTAGATGAGCCTATTATATTTGCGGGTATTATTATGTGTTACCCTTTGTAATTTTAATTAGGGTAAGCTCTTACACATGTGCTCACTTGTTTAATTAAAATTAAATCTCAAATATTACTTAGATGATTTATTTAATTTTGAACGTAAGTCCCAGGTTTATGTGTCGGTTAAAGTATTTTGCAATGTATTTATATTAAATGTTATTTGTAAATTACTTTTCACGAAAAATAACTAATATATGTACGTTTAGTTATGGTGCCTTATGCTGGATATTTACTTATTAGGTATTAGGTAACTCTATTAAACCTGAAGAAATTAAATCCTGTTTGGGAACATTTTAAACGAATTACTAATAATGCGTGCTTTTATCTTATGAAACGCGAATAATTTACTAAAATTGTCGAGGAGAAAAGCAGCGCAAAACAGTTTTAAAAAGACGTTCTTTCTATTTTACAAATGAAATTCAAGGGCAGTGTTTATAAAGAAAGTGTTATTCACTTTATTTTTCGTTTTAATTGTATATACTCGTACCATATTATTGATTGTAATTACATAGTTTCAATTAGTCTAGCCTTAGCTTAAACGTACGACAGGAGAAAACGAGATGTCAAGAACAAAGAATCTACCCGATTACGTGAATAATTAACATGTACGTGACGGGCCTTGTAATATTTATTAAAGGTGTTTTTCATAGTAGGAAAACTCAACACATTAATGAGTGTATCATTATTGTAAGAAACTTAAATATTTCAAATACAAGTGGATAAATATGAATAATTATCAGAATTCCGTTCCGTTCGTTTAATTATACATTGTCATTCCTCCCACATCTGTAATTATTATTAGTCATGGTGAATGAATTAATTTACAGTAAGGTATGTGATATTAATTGAATGGCTATTATACATACCTATTAACAGTATTAGGTATATGTATTTTTTAGATAAATGTAAGAGGTTTATTTCCAGCCGTGGGCGTCTTTCGTCTGAAATTATGTTTTTTATGTATCAGCCTGCCAAAGTGATTCTACTCTACCTGATGGTAAGCATAAGCAGAATCCAAGAGTGGTGGTCACCATCCTTATTGCTAATACAGACAATGCAACAATGGAGCGTGGTGACCTACACACTATGGCCGCCTGTTAAGATGCTTTTGCATCATTGGGTCACCTCCGGTCTCGCATTCAACCAAACACAACAGCACGAATGCTGTCACTTTAGGTTGGTCTTCTGAACTCTTCTGTGAGATGGTAATACCGCCCGATCGAGCCGGCCCGTTCGTGTTGAAATCAGCGTGGCTCTAACTACCTTCAAAATAATGACATGATTATGAAATAAAGTCGTCCCAATAGTCCTATAAATTTAATATACAGCCATTGTATATAAATAGCTAAATAATTTCTGATCTTTGATTTACTCAACCACTACTGTGCTGTCAGCTTATTAACGCGTGTTTGGTGTGAGCTATTATCGCATCATATTGAATATTAAATGTATTATGATGTGACTAAATATCAAATATGAAATAGTTATTTAGAAAATGATTTGAATACAGAGACTTAATATTCTGTTTATAATAATATCGATATAATGACTCTCAGCCGTGAGCGTTACGAAATATTATTAAACAATAATATTTGTATTATTTTCTTATTTTAATAAAATAATGATAAGTTACAGTGGGTACTTACAGTATTTAACGTTTTATACGTACTTATATTTGTTTTTAATATATTTATTGTACGTGAAGATGTTTGTACCTTTTTAGAAACAAACTGGTGGTCGTCCAGTCATCGAATTTCGACCATTTTTATTATCCATATTATAAACAGTGCGATATTTCGTATTTCGCTTGCATAATTATGGTAAAAAGTGGTACAAAGTTTTTGGTTCACGTATTTATATGTAGGAATATAGACAGCGTTCTTTACCAACATAGCAAATATTCATGTCGGATTTAAATCATAATTTTGTTCTCTATTAATCTTAGGATACAATCGCAAATATTATTCCGTCACTGCCGTATCTGGTAAATGTTGTAATCAAATTATTAATTGTAAGCCAGTTTAAGCAAGTGCTGACAAATATTAATTGAATCAAATAGAAAACTCAAACGTAAATTTGAAAGGGTCCGTAGCAGTCGTATCGTTGCTAATTGATACAGATATAGAACAATCGGGATATAAGATATTTGAATAATATACCATTTATTTATCATATGTCTTAATGTCTTTTGAAACACAAAAAATAAATACAAAAGCCATTGCTCGCCAATATACTTACCAAGTACAAATCTTCTCGTCGGTCATTATAACGAAATAAAAATCCATATTTACATCAAACCAATGCTTATTATTAAATGTCAGTATGATAGTTAGTGGTGAAGTTAGAAATAAAAATTTTCATTGAATGGAAAACAATCATGATACTCTATCTGTCAACATCTTAACCCCATTTAGATTTTACAATTTTGTTTGTTATATTTATAAAATTAATTTAATTGCTTCATATAAAGAATACCAGCATCATCTAGTTCAATCAATCTTTAGCTAATCAATGTTTAAGTCAATACTTACACAACACAAATCATAAAATATCTAACTGAGTTTCGTGTATTATCAACCCGTCCATTTTATAATTATGTTTTTGAGAATTATCGCTCTCATGATATGTGTTAAATACAAGCATTTGAAGTACCTGACGTGTCGACCAGGTTCTGTTGTCTTTT
Organism: Spilarctia lutea; assembly: GCA_916048165.1. Taxonomy (NCBI): domain Eukaryota; kingdom Metazoa; phylum Arthropoda; class Insecta; order Lepidoptera; family Erebidae; genus Spilarctia; species Spilarctia lutea. The sequence continues at coordinate 5,185,280 of OU696480.1, forward strand.
GTAGTGTAGCACTACTGACTTTCATGTCGTGTTAAGTCAGCCGTCAGTATGTACTTAACGCCTAGGTATCGTGAGAACTTTAATTTTCGTAAATATATACAGTACTATAAAATACTCGTACAGTAGCTGACTGAATTTCGCAAAACATGAAATTAAATGCACTTTACTCGATTCTCCATACCATACATACATGTTTTCCTTGAACTTAAAAATAATTAAAAAGATTAGCTCATCAAAATTACAGTTACACTCGCATCAAAACTATACCTTCACCTTCGACGTCTCTTAGATATTTAACCTTTGACATTAGATAATAACAGTTTGAGTGCAAAATATCACATCTATGGCGCAACGAATGATGTACAAAATTTTAAATTATAGGCCATCTGTACATGGTCATAGCTTACACGATAACTACATCGGAATACATCATAAAGGAAGATAATTAGCTTAATCATAACCGTGTAAGCTCTTACGTTCTGTCGTTAGTGCATCGCTCATATTCGTAATGAGTTTGTTTCATTTCTAATTAAAGGTATCAAGAGACCAGATATTAGTGAGATTTCTGTATTAGTCTAAAATTCTTGCTCTACTAAATTAGCTATTTAAATGTTGTTTAGGAATTCTTAATTTACACATGAAATAAATATGTATTTAGAAATTTATAAGTTTGTCATGGTAGCTGGCTGGTAGCTAACTGTATCTAGAAGTCAGTAGAAGACCGTGTGTGAGATGCTTTACATGTGTCAAAGTGATAGCTTATAGAAAATTAAAGTGAATGAGTTTTAAATGAAAGTCACTTGAACTTAATTTTTGGATTACCGTTTCAATTGTTATAAATATTTCTTTTACTTATTATTTTACTTGCATTTTAAGATTTTAAAAATTTCTTTAAGTTTTAACTTTTACCTGATAATGTTACACATAGTTGCACATAAATATTAAACGCAGCCATTACCAATAATGTAATACAACATAAATTTCAGGCATTATATCTGCTAAGTAGTTGATTACGATGAAATAACCTGTGTGTGAATTGCTAAATTAGTGACGTTAGTTGAATGGCGTGTAATGTATCTGTATATATGTTATTAACGATCTATAAACGTGTATGCATAAATGTATAGATATGCGTACAGTGATGGTGTTTATTTTGGATTTTCCATAGCGGTGAATGCGCTTGCAAATATTTGTTAAAAGTGTTAAATACTCGTATTCACTAATCAAAATTTTAGAGAATAAAGGTCAGATCATAAAGAATGTTTTTGGTTCAAGTTAAAATATTGAGTTTGTTTGACTACTTGTTCAAAACAAAAACGTTACTAAGATCTGCGTTAGATTATGATTACGGTCAATTCTAACTGGTGGAAATGTCAACAATTCAAAGTAGGTACAGGCTGAAAACTAAAAAAATACATTGCAAATTGAGTCTCTACTCAACTCAAAGACTGGAAATAAGCAACTTTTTGGATTTACAATTGAAATTCACATATTATTTTGCTTCCATGTTCGTCTGTCAATTATGTTTTTCAAAGTTTATGAATATATTATTTTACATTGGATTTCTTTGTGATTCTAAGTTCCCATATTAATGTTACATGAAAAACTTTACTAGTCATATTCATACTTCACTTATTTTCATATTTAGTGAACTTACCCACTAAAATCTAAAAAATACATCATTTTGATCATCACCATCTTCGTCAATATTTTTTTTTTACAAGCTGCTAGTCTAATAAAAAAAATAATTACGGGATGAAGTTGACAAACACATTACTCGACTTTAGATTAAAAATTCGTAAATACTTGTCTTAAAACATCAGTGATGTTACTAATTGCTAGCGTGTGAAGCGTAGATAGTACAACATTCGATTTTGAACTTGCAGCCTCCATTTTTGACCTACGGCCATGACGTTACATAAATGTATTACAGAACGCAAAAGGGTAATTAAGAGTAAATTCAAGAGTGATTCAATCAAAGTTGTTTTAATCATATTCTAGATTATTAACATGCCGAGGGAAACGAACCAATTGTTTGTAAACAATACAACAGAATTCATGCGTGGCAATGATACACAAGGTTCTGCGAAGTAGATCTTTAAAATATAATTGTTATATGAAGTCATTAGAACGTTTATCTTAAACGTTGCAATGCGTCAGTTATTCTTAAAGACGGTGATGTAAAATTTGCCAGCTTAAACGATTTGTGGCCAGTTTCTAACAAACGGTAAGATTCTTGCGGTTTTTAAATAGTGGAGAAAAGAACTCAATAAGTTATACGACTCATTATTGTAATTCTCGAAGTAAAATGCATTCCGCAAATATAACTTCCAGATTAGGCTAAATTCTATGGAATTTCCGTGTTATTCAATAGGCCATTGTGTTTGAAATATCGATCCCAACATGACATTGTTTTCTACTTTAATTATTTATTTAGAGTTGTAAGTAGAGAGAATTGACACATAGTTATATTTATCATATAAAATATTTAACTCTGTTGTTTCTATCAAATCAAATACACAACAATCTTTTAACACTATCAGTTGAAACATTTGCAGTGCATCTATTCAATGCAAAAAGTATTCAGTGAAAACACTCAGTGATGAAAAAACGGTTTAGAATTTGTAAAAGTAGTAAGTAACAATATCCCGAGGTTAAATCTGCATTCAAAGCGTCATTCATATCTTACATGCTCGTACAATGTTAGGAATTGTAGTACCTTAGTCGGCTCTTAATTGAAAGGATGATCTATTCGTAGCCGGAGACTAAGGCTGTGAAGATAGTGTTAGCTCAGTAAACATTATGTGAGAGGAATATTCTCTTGTGTATCGATCCTTTAATCGCCAGCTTAGTTAGATGCATAGATGCAGATATTTCCTCGTAGATATCCAATGCAATATTATTTTGGTAACAGATTTTGACCAATATAATATTAATAATAACATTTATTCACTCAAATACGAAGTCCAGCTTATAATCTAACATGTGGTAAACAATAATTGATATTTCACAAATAGAATGATGACAGCACCATCAGCATAGTTCGCTGCTGAACATAAGGTTCTAGGTAGAAGTATTTAAACCCACTGTACTACGCTGGCCACAAGTAACGCATTTACACAGCTTTTTTTAATTATTCAACAAAAACAACCACTACTGCAATATTTTATACAATGTTCATCAATCTTTTTTAAGAATATCTAGATTCGTCATCACGATGGGAAAACCATAAAAGTAACTTCGAAGATCTCACCTAAATCGAAAGGTAATTGTTATAGCACACAGACTGCGTTCAGCCACTACCCATCTGGAAAGTTTGAACACCTCATGAAAAAAGTTGATGCGCCAAATTGTGAAACTTGTGGAGTTCTTGATGATGTCCAACACTTGCTAATTGATTTTGTTAAATATCGAAACCAAAGGAACTCTTTAATTTGGTAATATAATTTTAATGTGTACAATGTAGGACTTTTCATTACTATCTTAAGTAATCCTGATATAAATGGGCGATAGACCTGTTTAAGACACTCGTATTTGCAAAACAATGATTTCCTCTGTCTCCAACTTAGTTAGTATCTAAGAATAAGCTACTTTGGGGCTAACATATTATTTCATACTAAAAGCCTCTAAATAAATAAATATATTAAAAAAAGAGCTTACCGGACGAGTACAATACATTCTCATTCGCAACCTATTAAACAATAAATACATGATAGCACTGAAATGAAGGCATTTGACAAGAGTTCGTCAGATTTTGTATCGGAGCAAGTAAACACACTATAAAGTTGTCACTCATTTATGACTATAAGCTTCGAAATACAGATGTTGTAGCAACACTACATGTAGTACGATCTTGTAAAGCGGGCTCGTAAACCGAGCTCAAGCTAAGCTTTGGATTTGAATTATATAACAGCCATTATGGATGGCACGAAATCTACTAGGGATATATTCGTGTCTTGATGTACATATCGATTGACAATGTTGTTATGAACTTGCTTATTAAGGATACTTAGACAAAAGATAAGCATCGTTTTAACAAGTTTGTTGGTTAAGTAAATAACATCTATTTATTAGCAACTAGTGACCCGGCCCGGCTTCAACCGGCAGTCTTTGAAATTTTTGGATTTCTTCCACTACTAGTATAATTTACAAATATTACACATATATACTTTCCTCTTGAATAACTCAGAAGTTGAGTAGTTTAAAAGATCTAAGCGACCAGACATCGGAAGAGACTTCATTTTATACTGTGTATAGATTTCCATAACTTTATATTGATATTGAAGAGTGGGCTCACCAAAAATACATAACTATAGAAGGTTTGGTGAAATGCTAGTGTGACACTAATGGAATTGTGAGTGCTGGCAACACCTTATTCTTTGCGCTAAAAGTGAGGTTGTTTGCTTCCTTAGTTTTGTAATAGTAATTGACATAAATAGCTGCGTACACTAGTAACTAAATGTTGTTATGTAAATTACGAGTACCATCGTAATGAGATAGAGCCTCAAAAGCCTTTCATGACGTTAATTAATTTGTGTCTTCAGCTTATTACTTTGAACTTTTGAACTATTTGAACTTTGTACACAACTTGAGGCAACCTTAGTTGCGATAATATAGAAAGATACGAAGCTTTCCGTCCTGTTTCAAAACAATAAACCATAAAAGAGTTATATTCAGTAATTTGAGTATTCGTGTTCATCTAAAGGTATCGGGTGTGTATTTGTTAGTAATACATCTTACACATATTTTTATAATATACCACCCGTAGTTTTGTGTTCCATTCGAAATTGTCCAATTATACAATGCTAAACCAATGATTTCATTATTCTTTTGTTGTGCGTTGTACCTAATGGGTTGACATTATTTCTGTTTTTTTATTGTCTAAGTTTAAGTTGTTATTATTCCTGTACACAGTACCTACATATTGATTTAAGTATGTATTCATGGTACCAGTAATATAACTGTTTAACACTCACAACAATCCTCATGAAACTTAGAGCAAAGATAGTGTAGGTATAATCCGGGTATTATCTGGTAATAGTCTACTTTTTATCCCGGTAAAAAAAGGGAAATTACTAAATCGACAACAACGCGTGTGAATCCGTGGCCTTCGTTAAGCATATTAATAATTCTTGTCTATACCTAAGTCTCTTATTTAATAATTGTATTAATAATTAATAAATTTAATGCGCAACATGTTATTAAGGATTTATATTTGAAATATGTTTTATGTGTGTTGACTATACATATTAAAACACATGGTTAATTTTTAAAAAGAACAAATTGAAAATTAGTCTTTCTTTTTATTCTTGTTCAAAGCGTATAGAAATGATATAAAGAAATACCTGGCAAAGACGTGTCGGCACAGACGCATGTACTTTCGGTCGATGTCGAGATTCAAAGACGCGTTCGGCTTGTTCTACAATATAAGACATAATGCTGAAGATAGTTTTACAGATAGTCATTTAAAAAATATTACGGAACCCCAACACTAATTGTCCTATCTCTTGTAAGAGATTTTTTTATTTTGCCATATTTCTATTACTAGCTGAACCCCGCGGTGCTACCCGCGGTACGATGATAACTGCGGGCAACGCCGCGAGGCGAAGCTATATCTTTATAAATAGTAGCCTATGTGTTATTCTGATGTATAAGCTATATTGTGGTAAAGTTTCATTCAAATCCATTCAGTAGTTTTTACGTGAAAGAGTAACAAACATCCATACATACATACATCCATACTTACAAACTTTCGCCTTTATAATAGTAGTAGGATTAATTGCATAGAACATAGGTTAAAAAGTTATAAATACTATGACATTCGGGTAAAACCGCTCGAACTAGTAGCCGATCCTAAATAATTTGGGATTAATAAAGATTAGCAATATGATATGATTATTATATAAAATAAAATATTTCACATCTCGATGAAAGGTAATCCTGATGATTGCGGTAATGATATATTTATTCGAAAAAAACAAAGTTGAATATTCAATTGTTGTTGTATTATTGATGTGGATGCAATTATATGTGCATGACTGCCTCAGTGGGTCAGTGGTAGCGTATGCGACTGTTGTGCATGAGGTCTTAGAGTCGATTCCCGGATCGGTATCAAATGTTTGTAAATCTGCAAATATTTGTTTTGGAGTTTGCGTGTTTTCTATTTGTAACATGTTTGTATTTATCAAAAATAAAGTTGTATACTTTATTTCGTATATGTATTTATATCAGTTGTGTACTGTCCTTGTTCGCATTGAGGATGGACCACCATTGGATTCTGCTTGTGCTTTCAATCAGGCAGGGCAGAGTCATTTTGGCCCCTCAACTCTAAAAAAAAAGTTGTCTAGTACCCATTATACAAGTTCTGCTTAGCTATATTTATTTTGAAGTAGGATACTGTAATATAAATAAAGTGTTCTTTTAGAGTATCTATAATACCGTAAACCAAAAGGAAAGCTTAGAACTGTTTTGTTGTTACAAAATGTAACTTTACCAACGATTGCTAATACTTTTTATAAAGGCGCTAATAATTAAAAGAATGTATTACATTATAAGTATCTATAAGTAACGGTACTATTTCGAAAGATTTGAATATCTTTAAAATGTAGGGTTAATCTATTTAAAACAAATAGATATAATATCTAAATTACTGATTCCAAAATTATTAATAAAGGTTTATGAATAAAGTTAAAAAACATGTAGGTACAAAAATGAATGTTGTTGATCTTTTGCTTCTAAAAGCCTACTAAGATATTTCACACTTATTTGTGTACGTTGCAATAAATAACGACTATTTATGACAGCAAATACATTGTTGGTGAACCATGAAATAGGAACATATAAATTTATTTTATTTCCTCAATTTTACTTCGATATCTGAATACCCTGCTCCACATCTTCCGTTTCTTATGCTCCAACCCCGACCGAAATCTTCGTTCCACAAACAATAAGCTTCTTCTATAAATTATATTAACACACCTCCGACTTTATCCATTCTTCCTTCTATGTGCCGTCTGTTCATCTCTAGAATGCGCTCCCCGCCGAAAGTACGTGAACTTCTTGGCAATGAATTGGCAGCACCGACACAATCCTAGCACCTGGACTCTGTATCATATACCCATGTATTATATACATATGTCTGTTATATAATTATGTTTAATATGCAGTGGTATATTTATGTTTATTATTTATTTTTAATGTAGGTTGTAGGTTTTATTTACAAAATTGCATCTACCAAATTTTATTTCTACATCACCTGAAGGAAGAATCATCGACTGGGAAAGAATGCCTCAAGGCATTAAGTCCGCCTTTGTATGTGCAATAAGTACTAAAATAAAAGCAAAGTATATAGTAATTCTACCGTTAAAAGAGTGTTTTCAAAAGAGTTGTGCAGAAACTGCAACCGTACAGTAATATTTTAAAAATGTTGGAACAAATTCGTACGAACATTTGTAAAATTGTTACTTTGAAAATTTGTTGTAAAACTTCATGCATGCAATATGTGATGGAGTGTTATTTGGAAGTATGCACTTAACCATTTCCAATCCAGCTGTAACATGTAAATAAACTTAGAGAAATTGCCGTAGACTAGATAGATTCGACGATAAAAGTATTTTCACTTCGCTTCAAATAGAACATTTTTTCACTCCTCCAATGATGGGTGGGACGCGTACAAATGGGAGGTAGAGACTTCCTTCCAAGAGGACTCTTTAACAAATTGGGAGCGTTGACGATTGATGTTGCCGACGCAACTGGTACTTCACGTTTATTATGTGTTTCTGTCTGTTTGTACACGCTCATTTACTTTCTCTTACAAGGTTCAAAGGTGTATCTACTGTACCTCTACGACAACCGTTTTCTTTCAGAAAACAAATAGTCATTTAGTAGGAGTTATTTTAGTAGTTCAAGTGAATGAGAATGCTTTGACATCAATCTTCGCGCCCTATTACTGTTTTATTATTTAATTTTAATGTCAACCTCACAAAAGAAACATTTAAAGAAAATCGGAGCACAATTTTCTGCGCATTTTAAGATGTGACATCGCCTGACTCGACGAGAATAATTAATTTTGTAATAATATGTAAATGAATGCATTAAAACCGTTTCTAATTTTATTAGTCGGTCATTTGAAGTAAAGAAAGTATTTTAGCTATCTCTCAAACGCAGCTACTAAGCTGTTCCAGATTGTTAAACATCATACGGTACAGAAACAGCTTGTCCGAACAGATAAGAGGTTGCTGTTTCATTTCCTGCCATTTATAATAACTAAGCGTCCCTAATTAGGTTGTATGGTTTTCGTTTCCCTGTAATTTGTAGTAATATGAATTTTGCTGAATATATATCTGTATATACGCTGTTGGTTAATTTAATCGGATTTTGGTTCTAGTATTCGAGTGAAAACTGAACAACAATGTTAAAGACTCATAGGTAATTAACTCCACGGATATCATGCATTAACTTTTGTATTTTGAAACTCGCAAATTTAATATTCAAAGTTCGTAGAGTCACTAACAGTAACTGGCTTTCACTAGAAGTGAATCTACAAACTTGAAATTTAGCTTTCCGATAAACAAGAGTGGTAAAATATAGCCAAAAGTTATTGGATTGTAGCTTGATATTTATCTATTTTTATGACGTCAAACTTAGGATATCAACCGTGAGTACTTAGACAGACTTGAAAACTTGAAAACTTGAAAACTGTAGCACACTACCTAACTAATTTCTTGCTTGCTGCCTATAATTGTGGTCTGCAGCTTATGTCAGATATGTACATTAATACAAACAAATATATAAAGTCTTTTAGAAGTTATGAATTTAACAAAACATACTACACCTTTTTACAAAAATCCAGTAAGTTTTAACAGAGACAATTGTCAGCCTTAGTTACAGCATAAACTTAATATTCACAACATAACAATTGGACAACTTGATTTTTAAGAAAACAAATCTGAAACTATTGAAAGTATTGAACGATTTGGTCGCCATGTCTATTAACATACACAGCAAACTCTCGTCTTTATTGTTTAAGTAATCAGTAACTAATAGGGAACACCGTGGGAGAGCCACGCTTTGGCATGAATGGGCCGGCTCGACCGGAGTGATACCACGGCCTCACAGAAAACCGGTGTGAAATAGCACTAGCGCTGTGTGAGTGAGGATACCGGAGGCCCATATCCCATCCCCTCCTTCATCCCCCTCCTCTCTCCCCATCACCCTCCGCAACCCCCAAAGGCCGGCAACGCACTTGTGACGCCTCTGGTGTTGCGAGTGTCCATGGGCGGCGGTAATCGCTTACCATCAGGCGATACGTCTGCTCGTTTGCCCCCATATTTAATAAAAAAAAACAAAGGGCTTTTCATTAGAATTCGTGTCGATTAATTTCCAACTTAACGATGGTTGTCCCAGGACAATTTGATTAATGATTACTTGAAATTAAATTTTGACTACTCAAAATTATTTCTTTGCCATTTTTTGATTAAACAGGAGTACAATACAAATAATTAGCTTCACGTATCGATATACAGATAGATAATTAAATAAAAATAAGTTATGGTTATTATTAATTGCAAGTTATCTCATAAGAGTAGGATCAGTACTTTTTTGTTATATACAGTTTGACTGCACGGTTGGCCGAGTGGTGTCAGCGGTCGCCATGCCGCTTGCTACTGCGCCAAGTGTCGTGGGTTCAAATCCCACGCGGTACCTACAACACTTTGTGTGATCCACGAATTGTTGTCCCGAGTCTGGATGTTCTTTGTGTCCGTTTCATGTATGTTTGTAAAGTCCCCCACGACACAGGATGTTATTCCTAATGTGGGAGTTGTCTTTTTAAAGAAAAAAAATAAAAAAAAAAGATCAGTAAAGATTTTTTTAGTTTTAAAGTTTTCCTTATGTATACTTATTTAACGACGTTTGCCTGTGTGTTTGTACACAGTTTATCTGCCTCATTGGTCTAGTGGTTAGCGTAACCACAATAGAAATAATATAATTTGTTCATACATTTAAGAGGTCTCGGGTTCAATGCCCTGGTCGGACTGCTGTTAGGTTTTTTTCAAAGAAATTCTTAAATATGCCCTCGAATATACTAACAACTAGTTAGATCTTTAAATTCTGTTCACCCTCAGGGTTGCGGAGATCTGATGCCAGTCGCTCGGTGGAAAACCTGATATTGAGATAAAACGGTTAAACTAAAAGTCGACCCCAAATAATGTTGGGAATAATAAAGGCTAGAAAGATGATGACTAATTTAACATATTTCCTATTTTGACTGATTAGTATGTTACAAATACTAATTGATTGATCTTCTACGAAATAATTTTGTATTGTATGGCGGTACCGTATTATCTACTATTAATATAATGCTTTTACTAACAGTGATAGATAGCGCTCTAAGGGATGTTGGATTTATATATGTTTATTTTTCCCAGTGAAAGATGACATGACCGGAATGATAGTGTACAGAAATGAAAGCTGAAATTAATATGTGAGAGCAAAGACATATTGCGGCTATCCCAAATTATTGTCATGAAAATGGTATTGACAGAAAAGGAAATCTTTTTTGATATTATGTATTAAAATAGTTACCGAATGATAAGGACGTCTGATGTTCATACTTTTATTATTCAGTCTTTTGTATAGCTTATCGACGACTGTATAATTGTGTAGAGGCAATAAGAATAAAAAAAAAGTTGAAAAAAATATTAGTACTAAGAGATTTCCAGCTTGGTAACTTTTTGTATTCACTAGCACCTAATTTTACAGGTGGTACGAGCATTTTAACGTTCTTATAATTTTGAACCGCATATTCCATAAAGCTAAAACCTCTTAGTCTTCATTATAAATTGAAGTACGTACTGCCCAATAATAATTGGATGACTTACAAGTTGAATTTGGTTTCAAGATTGTGAAACCTATAACTTTAGTTATAGAAGATAGAGAGAACTGAGAAGTATCAGAAAATTCTTGTCTTTTAGTTTCTAAACCAATTACAATCAAATGTAATGTTTCATAGATGCAGAATATCATATATGTGGAAATAACAGATTATTTTGTGTATGGGATCTATGCGCTTATGGCTCTGCAACGTCTTGTTCGCTTCTATTTTTCTAGTGTAGAATATTTTTTTATAATAATAGTCTCGATATTATTCTTTTCGCGTAACATAGCAAGTCACTAAGATGGTACATGGGTGAGTGCTTTTAAGTGTAATCTTGCAGCTTCGTACAGGCAATAAATGTTTTCGTTTACGCTCTGCACTTTATACTTGATGGGTTCAAATATTATACTTTTCAAAATAAAACACGCAAACATTATTATTTCATTCCAAAAAGTGATAAAAAAAATTAGTGTTTACTTAATATAATAACATCAGCATATATTTTCCTGCTTCGTCGTTATTAAGAAGTATAAAAAAGTCCTAGGAACGTCCTGCTATTCTAAACAAACTGGTTAGGTACTTATTTCTTTTATGATAGGTCCCTATTTATGCAAATCAGAGAAAATTACCTAACTTTAACCCTTTTCAAGTTATACTTGAACATGATTTCCTCCTGTAAATGTCTTAAGTTCTCATACCATACTTTTTCTATGTCTTCAGTTCTAATTGGGGTAAGTACCTCCTTTATTTTGCAAGAAATATATTATTTGAGCTTCTGTTCACTCAAATTGGCTAAGTTGGAGGAAACTTCAGCGTAAACATTCAACTTAAACTTTTTGCGGGGGATGTGATGCCCAGTTTGTGAAAAGGGCTATCAAACACGTGTTATCCATAACACTTATAAACAGGACAAGAAAACAGCTAAAACGTGACACATTTCCGTTTATATGATACCATTAACAAGAGTATCTGTTCATAACCAACGTAAGTGTTGTGATATTTGATCGGAGGCACACCATCTGTTCAGATAGTTTTACTTTTATAGAAATCTATCCGCACAGATGTTAGGGCACTGTCCATGGCTCATAAACCGCAATAAACGTAAGGCGCGGTCCACACTGGCGGATATTGCGTCCCGTATTGTTCTCGGCAGTGATTAATCAGACAACTGTCTCTGGTGTGTTTGCTCGCTCTAACTACATCACGGTTCGATGGCGAAGCGGTGAAACTTACAATCACTCACACACGGCTATGCAAAATGTGCAAAGCTATTAGTCATTATTTTGTTGTTTTATTTCTTTTCTTTCTTTTACTAATGTTGGCATACGCATAGGGTATGGTTGTAAATAAGTGGTTTTTATTTAATTTTCAATGTTTTCAGTTAGTCGTTACAGTTATGTTTCGAAGAATTATGAGACAATGTCATGTTAAAAATCTTCTAGATAACTTTATTTCAACCGAGCATATCATCAAGGACATTTATCAAACATTAATAAGCGTACCTTTCAATATCCTTATATACATCCTGCCAAAAACTTGTACAGATAAGTAAAGATTTCCAAAAAATATTCAATAATGGAAAGGCAATTTCGATAGAGATTTTCATTTCTTAAAAGAAATACTATTTGTTCTTTAATAATATTGCATTCCTGATTAACAATAATAAATACTATTCAGTTTAACGGTTGTTAATAAATTCATTTCTTTTTTTAAAGGTTTTTTTGATACATTTGTACACACATCAATATAGGTGTAATCAAACTTGATTATGAATCCATTTAATACAAATGAGTATTTTTAATAATTCATCGATTTTATTCATCTCAAAAGAACAATGTACCTGGTATATATACTACCCTTTTGCCGCTATTTAGAGGTTGTGATACGGTAACTACTGATGAGCGTACCGAGAACTTGTTATTTCGATAAACGGGACCATTTTCATAGATGAACAAATTCTAGTCAAATCCCATTTCGTAATACAGAATTATTCATGTGGTAATTTGGTGAAAGTATTGTATGATAAATTGCTTTCAAGAAAACGGTATAAAGCTTTAGATGACGAAGGTCTATCCACCGACTTACGTAGTTAGGACTCCATTGAAACAAGTCGGAGATTTTTCATAATGTACGGATTTCGAGCGAGAGAACTGATGTTATTTTTTCAGAATTTCCCGCTTAACACTGAAACTTGAAACACTTACTACTACCTAATAAGGTTTTATTACGCAGCCTTTATATTTAACTTGAAAATGTGGCCTCGGCCAAATAAACGGAGGTCCATACCCCTTCCTCCAACCATTTCTCCCAACCCCTTTCCCCACCACCAAAGGCCGACAACGCACTTGTGACGCCTCTGGTGTGCCATGGATGGCGGTAATCGCTTACCGTCAGGTGATACGTCTGCTCGCTTGCCCCCAATTCCATAAAAACTAAATAAATACATTGCTCTAGAACGTACACGTTTTTATATTTAAATTAATACACTAGCCAATAGTGTATTATATATAAACTAATAACCAATAATATAAAAATTATATTTGTTAGATATGATTTGTTAAATATAATTTGCTGCGTAATACGGAACAATATATTCGACCACACTTCAGGAGTCTTTTTTGGTATGTGTGAATCGTTATTATTAACCATTTTCGGAACAACAATATTGCTATATATTTCACTATGGCTTTCAATTTTTCTTTCTCCACTTTCGTCCCTACCGTTCGTTTCGCCGTTATGATCTATCATCATTAATAAGTTACTACTGAGAGCCGTCGGTACCGGTACGTACGGCGTTGACGCTACAACGAACTCGTATTGAAAAATAATATGCAATATGTATATATTAAATTTACAAAAATACTACTGTCTAAAATTCGGGAGGGGGTAGAAGCATATATAATATTTTATGACCTATTCTCAAACCTACAAAAGAAAATAATCAAAATTGGATGAGCCGTTTCGGAGGAGTGCGTCACAGACATAGTCACATGTCATTTTAAATCTGAGAAGAATACTTAATTATATAAAGCTGACTGTTTTCTTACACAACACACATGGATAATGTGTCACAAAGCTTAATAAATTTCACGATAAAAAGTAGCATTCTAAGGCACGTAAACATTTTCTTCTAGAAAATTTCTAAGCTTGTTTTATACATCGCTTGTTACCGTTGTTCATAGAAATGTCCCAATTAAGCTGTTATTCTGAACTCATCAGCTAAATACCTAGACATGATAGTCTTTACAACAACAACTAATTAATGTAAATAATCCTAAAAGATTTACTAAATCCCACCCCGTCTAATGACTTCTAATTATCTTCATAAAAAATTCGTATAGCATTGCTGACTGTGTTTGTTTAAGTTCGGTTTAGATATGATTCCCATCCATTACATTTTCCAAAAGAGATTGTTGCAATGGATTCTGTTATGAAAATTATAATGTTGCTAAAATCAAATCTTTATTTTTTTATCAAAGACAAATACTGCCTCTGTGGCGCAGTGGTAGCGCATGCGACTGTTCTTGAGGTCTCGATTCCAGGGTCGGACCAACTGTTTGTATGATCTACAAATATTTGTGCCGGAGTTTGGGTGTTTTCTATGTATAATATGTATGTATTTACAAAAAAAAAGTATATATGTATTTATATCAGTTGTCTAGTACCCATAACACAAGCTCTGCTTAGCTTTGGACTAGATGGCGTTGTATGTAAGATGTCCGAAATATTTATTTATTTATTTATTTAATATGTATATAAGTTCATTATACATAAATATGTAAAATAAAATTCTTAAGTGAGTATATTTGTTGCTATTTCTTGCAAAAACCACTAAATGGATTTTGATGAAACTTTACAATAATATTACATCAGAATATCATACATCAGAATAACACATAGGCTACAATTTTTAACTAGATACTAGCTTCGCCTCGCGTCATTGCCCGCGATTATTGTCGTATCGCGAGTAGCACCGCGGAGTTCAGCTAGTAATATATATATTTATCAGTTGATTACTCTATCGGTGTCCTTACTTGTAAATATCAATTATTTCTTAAGTGTTTTTTTTTATTTTCTTATTATGTTTTAACTTATTTACAAAAGATAATAAAACTTTCTAAATACTTCATAAAACGTATTTATGAGTGATTCAGAAGACCAGGTATTTTAAATTTACAAGAAGAGGAAGACACCAATGAATATTTTAATATCTCAAGCCTAGAAAAAACGCTATTTTTTGGAGCACCAAGCAAGAAAGGTAACAGGTTAATAATTGGTTCATAAAGTTTACCTGTCATATAAGTACCAAGAGCCAAGACTGCGAGGATAATAAGCATTCTTACGAAACACAATATAATTTAATGGAACAGAAAGCAAATTATAATATTTAATCTTTTTACATTGGATATTGTTTTATTCATAACAGTGACCTTGTGGGTCGACTTTTTCTTTCACTAATTCCAAATTTCTTATCAAGATAAAGCTGACGTTGTCATTATTTCTTTTATAAATTAGTTTATTAATGTATTTTCACTAAATAAACGGCTTATATATTTTTAATAATTTTTATTAATTCATTCTTCTTCATACATTCTCGCATGACGAGTTTAGAAGCCCATAAATCATCGCTATACTTCTAGCTTTTCAAGATAAAACTTTGTTATTTTTAAATCTTCTTTCTTTAAAGATTCTTTAATATTTGATAGAAGTAAATAGGTGTTCTTTACAAAAACCGGTCCTGTGCATCTAATGGCTTCCTGCAACCTTCACCAGCTCGTCGGACCACCCTGGGTGAGACCCATATCCAACAATAGACATCTTTTGGCTGAGATAAAGATGATGAAATAAATTCGAAGCTTATATTTTTGTTGAATGTAAGCCTCGATCAAACATATGCATTCCAAGTTGCCATATCCACCCATTTAGCTAATAAACCACCCACAAAGAACGGTCTATATAAGTCTAAAAGGAAGTAGATTCAAATCGTAAATTCTGGGGTCGTTTATTTGAGCTAACCGCCTGTAATGTCCATCGAAATCGACCATTTCCTTTGCGAACCTTAGACATACCCCTTTTTAATGGTTTTCTGCATTATTGGAAAATGTATGTTAGCCATTTGTGACTTAAGTTTCTAATGGATGGAATTAATTAGCAGAATTGTTACTTAGATTTTAGGTCGCTCTAATGAGAAAATGGTTGTAAGAAATACGGTGTTTTTTAAGTTATATAAAGAAAAGTAAAATATTAAGCATTAAGCTCGAAAATAATGTAGCAAAGTAGGATACAAATTACTCTTATATTAAGTCTCTATGTATTATCTAAGTCTTGAAAACAGTATAATCATTATCTTTTATACTGTTTTCTAAATAATTAAGAAAAAATTCGTTGTAATTATTTTTAGATTTTATAGTTTTGTTATCCGTTGTTATTTATATTACTATATTAATATAAATTCTATTTAAGTTGCCTAAGTAGGAGGAATAATTGTACTGTGTGCATGGTCTATTCTATGTCTGAGTTTAATTATCTACAATCTATAGTCTTTTTCTAAAGCGCATGCTCTGCCTAGTTTGGGAACAGACAGTCGTCTATTAGGTGTATGGAGACATTATTATATTTAATTGTTTAGTTATAAAACTTATACCAATTTCATATTTCAAAAAAGATAAGATATGAGGCATTGTTAACCTTTTGTAAATTGCTGTTCCTCATATTATAATTGTTGATATGAAAATTCTTCTTCTTTAAAAATTCTATTTAAACTGTTGCTTGCTTGCTTGCATTCAATGTAAACTAAAAATGCTTTAGTTAATAATCATTTAAATATAGTTAGTCAGTAGAGTATTTTAATATTATCTGTTGAGACCTTTTTTAAGAATTCAAGTAAACTGCGAACCGAAATATTTTATTTCTGAGTTTGATACGCAGTATTTATTATTCCGATAGTGAGTTTTGGTATAGATACGATTCAAGTATAATCCTTAAATAATAGGTACCTTTTTTATCGATACCTAGCGATAGTATTTATTTCTTAAAATTTTATCGAATTGGAAACAGAATTATTTAATAGGACTCTGTAGCTGACACAATGTCTTATATTTATCGCGATAGTATCTGTCGGGACCATGTCGCTCTATTACAAGAATTAAATTTAATTTAAAATACAGATTTTGATACATCTGAATATTAAATCTTTGTAATTTTTAATCGGTAGGAACTTCAATAGAAGCACTCTGGACCATCGCGCTGTTATTGCGCTGTTGTTTTATTCCTTTTTGATTAATGTTTTGTATATCAAGTATCAGCCCCTCGTTATCTCAGATTCGAGTGGTTCTAAAATATCAATGAAAATTCCAACAGAAATTTGTATGAGAAATAATTTCTCCTGGAATTGACTTACTGTCTTCTTTGGTGTCTTTCTTTAATTTCACGTTTGTTTTCGACAATGAGAATGAAAAAGTATTTTTATATATACTTATGTATAGCTTTCATTTTTTGTAAAGTGTAGTCTTCGAACAACACATCCATTAGTTGTAGAACTCCATATTCGTGCCAAATCTGTTTTTTATAAAGCAACTCTTGAATTAGGTAAATACATCCCGTGTCACGGGAAACTTTACACACATACATGAAACGGACACAAAGAATATCCAGACTCAGAACAACGATTTGTGGATCACACAAAGTATTACCCGTGGTTTTAATCTACAATATAGCGTATTTAAAAGCAGCGTGGCGTCTGCTTAAACCAACCTTGCAGTCTTGATTTAGTTTGGTTCAATTAATAAAATAATTGTATCGAACGCAATTATTATGATAGCTTGCATTTGAAATGATAAAAATTGATATCAAACTAGACTTGCGATGAACAATAAAGTAAACTAGCAAGCCAATCTCTTCCACCTATTGAACACGCATCTAGATAAGTATTTACGATGAGATTGCGTGCATATGTTAGTTATACACAATAGGGAGGTTTTCTTTGTGCACGGTTGTTCGCGCTGCAATTTTGTAAATCGTCGGCTTAATGTTTTTTCACGTACCGTTGGCACAGATAAAAGGAGAAACTGCTCAACCGTACTACGCTTATGCAAAGTGTAGAAATCTCGGTTTTTTATACTTCAACCATACTGCAGCTCCCATTGAAGCTGAGTGAAGTTATTCGCAATAAACAGAAATGCCGGGAATTATCTCGGACCTTTTAGTTAATTAAAATATTTGAGCCGTATAACAAAAGTTAGATTTAATTCCTGTAGCTTTAGATTCATTACGATTCTGCGAAAGGTTGAGATTAGTTTATTTCAGATAAAATGTTTATCTGGTCCGAACAGTTCTCGTAGCCTTTTAATTGTTCCCTTAACTTATTTATACTTTATTAGTATGTACTCGGGATAAAGTAGTAAAAAACAACTGTGATTTTATCCACAAACAAAAAGGTTCAATTTAATTAATTAATGGTTTTTGGTTGGTTTTACTAACATTTATACCTGATAAATAGATAACACTTCTAAACAGTTGATTTTACAAATTATTTATTTATTTATTTATTAAAACTTCCTGCAAACATGTTGCACAAGGCGGACTTAATGCCACAGGCATTTTCTTCCAGACAAACCTTTGGGTGTTGCGAAGTTATTTGTGGCAGGTGTGTGTTTATACGACACGAGAGACTAAATAAAATTATTTGTCAATTGTTTATTTATCTAATTGTTAAAGGCGGCATATCACGCATATAATAAAACATATTAATATTACTAACTGTTTTGTAAAAGAAAGTACATATTAATAAATAATTAATTCAACTTGCAAAGGTCTTATAATATAGAAACATATGGAAAAGAATCCTTCTAAAATAAAATAAAGATATTCAATTCAAATTTCTAAGAATCGTGAAGCGTAAAATTCATAAGTAATAAGACTATTTGTTTATAATTATTTAAATTGAATTGGTTAATTTTGATTGCAAAAATATTTTTTTTATGGAATCCTTGCTAATTTTTCTTCTTTTTTGTAATTGTTAACGTAGTGCAGATATCTCTAAACCTATGATATACATAATTTCATAAATTATTTAGACCACGTTGCCAATATACAGCGAAAAGATAACTATCATCGTATAAACCCGTATGTGGCTAGATTCTGTAAAGGAAAGAAACGATTTAATATTCTCTTGGATGGCTTAGAGTATCGTCTACATATTTCTTATACTCTTCTTGCTTCCTACTCTAATAACACTATTATATATCTAAAATATTCACACTTATACTTTAAATTCTCGGCGAAGCTACTAAAATTGAAACTCGGTCGATTCATTGTCAATATTTTTAGTATGATATTAAGACGAGTATATGAGACAATGATTCATTGATTTTGTAATTTAAAACTACTAATAAGTATAACAAGGGCAGCAGTGGAATAGCATCTTACATTTAAATTCGATTGAATAAAACAGCCCTCACATATATTAAATTCTCTTACTTCCTGGCTTTTATCGTTCTTATAGAAGATCCATTCATTTCGAACGACCATACGGGCTTAGAAATTAATACCTTGTAACGGCAATGAGTTTATATGTTATTCGATCGTTAAACATTGTATAGATTTAAATAATTATAGTACTACATGCGGCACAAAATTTAGTTAAATACTGCGTGTACAAATTTGTTCTAGATAATTCATCTAACTGGTCACTTAGTTACTTATAAAATTGGTATTGTTAGGTTTTGACTTGATTGGTTTTTCTTTTTATGGGCTAAGATGAAATTAAACTATAATAATTTCTCACGATGTAAATGAATTTATACTGATGGTATATTATTATGTTATAAAGTCATTGAGTTTAATTTAAGTGGCTACATAAATTATTATCAGTAATCAGGCATATTATGTTCTGAACAAACTTGTGTTTTGCATATCTCAGCAATAATATGAATTATATTTTGCAATCAGGTAATATGTGTATTTAATAACCTGTCTGCCCAAGTTTATTTCCGCTTAGATTAGTTTGAAATTTTCGCCTGTAGCCAAATAAGTCGGGTACCATTCCTAAACATCTTTTTTTAGATTGAAAATCGAAATAAATTATTCAATTCATTTCAATTTTCAGTTTCGAAAAGCTTTGCCGTGTCATATTTCATAGTTTACTGGCAGTTTTTGTTTGCCGTGAAAACATATTAATAAATTTTAAAAGTAGGACAGACGTCATTTTCGTATAGAACGAATTGAGTTTTATGTTGTGGTTCTAAATGTTTATGTAGGTTGTACAATGCACATGTATATGCCTGATCTTTTATTCTAATCATTTCTCTTATGACAATGCAGACATGCAACTCTGACCTCGACTTCAGTTTTAATCCTGTTTCCTCATAGGAAACTTAATAAATGTCTTCACACATATATTACCATCATGTATATTGCACTGATTGGCCTAAATTAATTAAATAACAACACTTATTTCGTTTTATTTTCAGCCGGTGGGTATATATCGGGGCAAGTACGAATGGGCCAACGAGAACAGTCCAGTGGGAGGCGACTGCTCGCTGTGGGTACGAGCTGCCACACTGCAACTTGATGACGGGCAGTGGCAGTGTCAAGTCACCGCCAGCAACTACGATGTGCAGGTAATGTCATTGATGAAGTGGAGGTTTTCGCATTTTGTTTGATCCTTCAGATCAAATTTCTGCTCAGGAGGCGTAATGGCACAGTTGGGGACAAAACTTTGAATGAGTCTAGGTTTGCTTATGTTCGTTTTATATCTGTAATTGCTACTTAGTGAGAGATCACAAAAAAGTAAGTAAAAGTGTTCTAGTGCTAAACTCTAAGATTATTTAATATTGAATACAAAACTACTCTTACCATAAGTAACAACGGTTTATACTACTTGCAGGATGCCCTGTCTAGTCCCCCCGCAGCGTTAGCAGTCAGAGTACCACCACAATCTCCTAGGATATTGTTTAACGGATCTCACGTCATGCCTGGACAAAACATCACCGTACCAGCCGGCAACAGGGCGACAGTCGTCTGTGAAGCTAGATATGGCAACCCACCAGCTTACATTGAATGGTATTTAGGTAAGTAAAAGGATAAAAAATAAATTCTATTTTTAGATTTAAAAACTTCGATACGGAAGTAAGATGAAATTATTATACCGTCCCTATCACCTATAAAGTATAAATTAAATTATACTTTAACGTAGGTACGCTTTGCATTTCCTAAAACATTCTTCATTGTTGGCGAAACATAGTGGAAAAATCTATTTATTTTATGCATGCATGTTTGCATGCAAACACTTTGAGAGAATTATATGTAAATTAAAGAGACAGTTTAAAGAGAATAATCAAGTCACTTAAAATCGACAGTAAGTAAAAGACTAATACCTATAGTCGTTCCAATAGTTTATTTAACTTTTGACAGCTCTAATACTTAATCAAATAGTGATACCCTGACCCGTTACCTATTCGATTTCTTTCATCGATCGATTTTATGCATTAAGAAGTTTTAATCGATTTAACAAACTCATTATTTTATAGATAATTTCGTACTTCATATTTCTATGTGTTTCAATGTGCGACCTCCTTTGTCAAAATAAAGAAGAAATGGATTAAAAGAATGTTGTTCAAATATGACGGTTCTATGTCATGAAAAAATATATAATAAAAGGAACTGAATTTTCAAAATGTATTATTGTATTGTGTTGTAATTCAGTGGTTAGTATTGTATTTGTTAAACTATTGATGATCTTTATTAAATCTCTCTATGTCTATTTTAAAATAATCTACAGTATTTCAATGAGTAACCTTCAATATAGTTGAGTATTTATATTCCTCCGTATTGATTTATTTGTGAATACTCACGTTTGGTTGAGTTGAGCGTATCGTTCCTGCCTTCGTTACTGTCAAAATGCCAAAAAAGAAAGTACTCAAAGGACAAACAACTGTCAAGTGATGATGATTCCTGGTCATACGAAGAAGACGATTCTTTATAATTAAAATTAGTATTACAGTACCTCTTTTGGTTGTTTTATTTTTAATCCGTAAATTACTACGAATTTCAACATTTTGTACCTGTTCATTACAAGTAGGTACCGCAGGTAGTTTTTATTTGAACCAACTATAGTAAGTCTAAACAATTATTTTAGATTCATTAATTTGCGGCGAATACATTCGATCCCATTACTAGGTACGAGTACGATGGAACTGTTTTCATTACGCAAATTATTTATGCATTGAAACAGAGACATTTAGGGCATTTTAATGCAAAATAATAAAGCTTTTTACGTGATTTGATATAAAATATAATCACAATAATTTTATTGTATGTTTTATTAATATAATCGATAATCGATTTATTTCAAAACCGTTTTTATAGTCTGTGGTCATTAATTACGAATGACACATCCCTAAGTAGGCGGAGCCCGCCCATAAAGTACAGTATTATCTGTAGTACATTGTATCAAAAATTATTACAAAACTTTATGTGCGTGATCTGTCAAAAGTTAAATAAAGTATTGGAACGACTATAATAAGCATATTTTTAATAGGATAACGATAGTGAAATATTCTTTAATCTATTCCTGTTAAACAATAACTTTCTAATATGATAATAATAACCAAATGACAAGACTTCAAATAACCCATAATGTTATTAGTTAACGTATGTGATACATTGTAAATATATACGCCTAACCCGAATAATTACCGAGGGTCTTATTACAAATTTAGTACCATGTACAATACGAATCTGCGGCCACAGTAATTTACCAGCCCAAAATGATTTCACAAATGAGATGTTATTCAATTTGTCAAATCAAGTTGGTTACGTTAAATTTTGTTTACTAGCTCCAGTTAATTGTATTCAGAGAAATACTAGTCACAGTGCACAAACTGTGACTAAATTTATTATTTGAGTAGGAGGCATTTGATTATTTACAGTGTAATTTAAAACCGTACAAAATACGAGTAGATAATATATTACATGGTTATCGTTAGGTAGATAAATAAAAATAAGCTAGTTATAGGTAGCTAATACTAATAAATGCATCAAAAAGTTACACTGTTTTTTTTTATAAAATAGGGGTCAAACGAGCAGACGTATCGCCTGATGATAAGCGATTACCGCCACCCATGGACACCCGCCACACTACAGGCGTTACCAGTTGCCGGCCTTTTAAGAAGGAGTACGCTCTTTTCTCAAAGGCAGTTTTACAGTTCATACTATAGTTTTGTGATGCGAGGAAGAAAGTTAATTTTTGAATAACGATTGAAATTGTAAGTGGCTGTTACTTAAATTGGGATATTGTTGTGCAACTTAATTTTTTAACTGTCTTGATATTTCATAGTATTTGTAGAGTAATAATTGTAGTAAAAATAAACAAAAACTGTTGTATTATTTTTTATAGTTTTCCCTCATTCTCATTTATAATTTTCAATCGTCTACTAACTTTGCTACTCTTTAGTACTGTATTAATTGAGTCTAAAACAAAACAATGTGATTTAATAATGTGATACTCTTACACAATATTACTTTTTTTATTTCAGAAAAAGAACGTTTGACAGCTTGGAGTCAAACCAATGCTTCAGAGGTGGAACGGCCAAGAGTATGGGCAGCACGATCCGTTCTAGAACTTGGCGCCACCAGGTCTGCTCATGGCAGACAGCTGGCTTGTCGCGCTCACCATCCTTCATACCCATCACCTTACTACCGGGACTCTTACACAATGCTAGATGTTACATGTAAGTTAGAAAATATGATACAAACGAACCAACTGCATTCGAAAAGTCAATGTTTATTTAAAAATATGTTAGGTACCTGTTTTACAGTTACATGTAGCAATATTGAATACTATACGGTTTTAAATATATCGAGGCGCTGTAACAAAATCTGTGTAGAAAAGAAACGATCAACTTTTATTTTCACCACGCCCGTTGCACATTTGCTTGCAAACTAGAAAATAATCAATGACCAATTAGCTGCCGTTGCTTTTGAAGCAAAAATTGAATAAAAACAACATTATTCTGTACATGTATTTCTTGCTTTGTATTTGATCAGTTACATATTGACACAATAGATAGTGATACCTTTTCGTATTGTTACGGGACTGATTTATGTGTTGTTTAATATATGCATATTAATTCGAAATTATACATAAATAAATATATTTTCGTACATCTAATACACAAGATCATCTAGACCCAAACTAAGCAGAGTTTGTAGTATGAGTACTAAACAAATGCTACGAATACATATATACTTTTTTTGTAAATACATACAAAACACCCATACTCCGAAACAAATATTTGCAGATCATACAAACATTTGGTCCGAACTGTGAAGCCAGACCCAAGCACAGCAGTCGCTTACGTTACCACTTGCGCTACTACTATTTATTCGCGTTGGGTCGAAACAGTAAGGATCATATTTGTTTAAAGTTGACTGTCTGGCAACGGGATTCTGGACTTGTTACGCAGTGACATAGATACGCGGTGATAAAATGAAAACTTTATGCAAATAGAAATAGCCTATACTGACAGTGAAAGTGTGTGTGCTAATTAAGAAGTTATTGTCTTCACTTCCTTTTTTGTTTCGAAAAATTTTTAAGTACTAATTCTACAACTGTAATTCATCGTAGCCGCTTTGCTCGAGAGCTAGTAAAGCCAAACTCTGTTTTTTATATCGGTCATCTAACACACAACGCCATCTAGTTCCAAACTAAGCAGAGTTTGTATTATGGGTACTAGATAACTGATATAAATATATACATATATATATATATATATATAAATATATATTGTAAAAACATACAATGTTATATTATATACGTAGTATTATACATATATATTACGTAGAGTACGTATATACATACATAGAAAACATCCACAAATATTTTCAGATCATACAAACATTGTTTCCGACCCGGGAATCGAACCCGAGACCTCTCGAATAATCCTCCGAGAATAATATCGGGATGACCTCAAGCACGTTTGTTACATACAAACGTGCTTGAGGTCATCCCGATATTATGGTAGTAAAAAGTGTCCTATGACCTACATAATCAGTACAAATCATTAAAATTGGTTCAGTGGTTGAACCGTGAAATCATAACAGAGATAGCGTTACTTTCGTATTTATAGTATAAATAACTATATTTGTTATTAAAACAACAAAAGCTAATGAGTATTTCATATCAGTTGTTCCAGTAGTGTCCATTGTCGGTGGTGACGCCAGTACTCTGGCTAATCTAGAGGAGGGCTCCAGCGCTTTGACGCTCGAGTGCAAAGCTGATGGCAATCCCAGCCCCTACGTGTGGTGGACCAAAAACGGACAGGTTATCGCTACAAATGGTGCTAAACTCATCTTGGCCCCCATCGCGAGAAATCATTCTGGTAACAATCTATTTTATCATAATTAGGAATTAACAGTCTGAAATATTGGAAGAGAGAATATTATTTATATAAAGTAGAAACTAAATCATATAATTTATATATGCTACAATTCTCATAATGTCTGTTTTAACTAAACAAGATGTGCGTTCAAATGTTATACCTACATAATTAGTTTTACTCTACCACCCACTACAGAAGAACAATGTGATTATATTGATGTGAAATAGAAGAAAAAAATTACCAACCTCTCCCTCCATCCCCCTTCCCATCCTTCAAAGGTCGGCAACGCACTTGTGACGCCTCTGGTGTTGCGGGAGTCCATGGGCGGCGGTAATCGCTAACCATCAGGTGATACGTCTGCTCGTTTGCCCACTATTCAATAAAATTAAAAAAATCTAAGACAAAACACCATACATGAAATAACTCAACTTGTTACATACTTATGTATATACTTTTTTTTATTATTTGTGTTGTATCTATTAAAATTAATTTTAACTTTGTTTAGGTATCTACGGCTGTCAAGCAAGGAATTCCTTGGGTACCTCAGACTCGGTCAAGACCGAAATTGATGTCAAATGTAAGTTTAATCACTTAACCACATATTTACCCAAAAATTAGTTAAACCTGACTAGTTTACACACATATAAACAACAAATACAAACAGAATAAAGTAACTACCTATTAATTTTGTGTTTGCAGATCCGCCGAGAGTGACATGGGTTGGCCCTGATACCGTGGTTGAGGCAAATTTGTTCTCCCAAGTGACTTTAGAGTGCAAGGCGGAGGGTAATCCTTCCCCCTCCTACACGTGGTATCATAGGTTAGTAAACTGTATTAATTACTAACTTTAAAGCGCGTTTTTTTCAGACTTTTTGGGCAATTTCCTTTAACAATTGTTCAATATTAATAATGTAAAATGTTTATGTTTGAGTTCGATACATCTATCGAACTCAAACATAAACATTATATCGATTTTCTGTATCGCGATGATAAGATCTACGGATTATAGTATAAATGCCGTTTACATCAATAAAAAATATCCTCGCTTGGACGTGTGTTTCATTTCCTACCACGTTTCACGTTTTTATGGGCCTCCGGTATCCTCACTCACTCGGTGAAACACAGCGCAAATGCTATTTCACGCCGGTTTTCTGTGAGGCCGTGGTAACACTCCGGTCGAGCCGACCCATTCATGCAGAAGCATAGCTCTCCCACGGTTTAATTATTCTTTATTTCTAATAACATTTTTGTCCACAGCCCGGCTTCAGCATCTCGCGTGAACCCGTTACAAGACGGCGCTTACCCAATTTCGATGACACCTCAGTTGCAACTACATAACGTTTCATACGATCAACATGGGCGGTACACCTGTGTTGCTACCAACCAAATCGGATTAGAGGACAGGTACGGCAATAAAACTTATTCAGGAATAATTTTATCGCAATTTTTGATATAGGTAGTAACTAATAAATTATATCTAAACTTACGACCCAGCCCGGCTACACACGTAAGTCTTGATATTCTTAGATTGCCTCTACTATAATATGTATGTATGTATTATACATTTAAACCTTCCTCCTGAATAACTCTATCAACTACTGAAAACTGCAGTAAAAGTCGTTGAGTAGTTTAAAAGAACAGATAGTTAAAAATAAATAAAAATATTTGGACATCTTACACACAACGCCATCTAAGCAGAGCTTGTGTTATGGATACTAGACAACTGATATAAATACCTACCTTTTATTTTTGTAAATACATACATATTATACATAGAAATCACCCAAACTCCGAAACAAATATTTGTAGATCATACAAACATTTGGTCCAACCCGGGAATCGGACCCGAGACCTCAAGAACAGCAGTCGCATACGCTGCCACCGTCACAGTCAGATGTTGTGACACAGTATAGGGAGTCGAATTTATTAAAAGAATTGAAGAAATAACGAAAGTGTGAAGTTGTGGCCGATATTTAGGCGGCTATTGCGTTGTGCTTTAGTTTAGTGAGAAATGAGTATTCTGTTTACAAGGCAATACAGTAAAATTCCTAGTAATCTGATTATTGCGAAGTGTAGCTTCCCGGTAATCTGATTTGATTACGCATGCTAAATTATAAGTGGGCGGTATGCGGCTACTGGCTGCCTGCATCGGCGGTTTGTGTTCGGTTTGAGTGAGAAAATTCTATTCATAAAAACGTCCCGTTACTGTACTAACTATTTAATATCTTAAATAATTTCTAAAAAAACCATAAAAGAAGTATAAAGAATAGATAGTCATTCACTGTTTGTTCCTCAAAAAAAAATGGAATAATGTATGAGGCCGTGTATGTATAATCTCGAACACAGTGGGCGCAGAGCGACGGCGGTGATGACTCGCCACCGGTCCCCTCGTTGCTGCCTTTAAGGCTTGTTATATATAAACTAGCTTTTGCCGGCGGTTCCATCCGTGCGCTTGTCGATTATCGCAATAAAGAGTAGTCTATGTCCTTCCTCAATAATCAACCTCCATGTCAAATTTCATAGAAATCGGTTCAGCGGTTTCACCGTGAAAGCATGATAGATAGACATAGTAACCGCAGACCTCGCCGCCGATGCCGCTCACCTCTCCCGCTGACTTGTGTTCGCGGCCTAAAGGATTCAATTTATTAAATGGTATTATAAATATAATGTGTGTGTACGTAGGAACCATCAGTCGGAGGCGGTGACGCTGAACGTGCTGGGCCCGCCGGTGGGCGCGGAGAAGGGCGCGGCGCACGCGTGGAGCGGCGGCGAGGCGCGCGTGGCCGCCGCCGTGTGCGCCGACCCGCCGCCGCGCCGCGCCGCCTGGCTCTGGGGCAGCCTGCGCCTCGACGTGCCGCAGACCATCGGTCAGTACCACCACTTCAACTTTATGTTTGCCCTTCCAAAACTCTACTCTCTGTCTGATAGAAATCATAAGCAGAATTCCAAGAGTGGTGGTCACCTCGCACTCACCAACGAAACACAACAGCACTGCTGCTGTCATTTTACGTTGATTTTCTGTGCGAGGGTAGTACCGTCCTGGTCGACCCGGCCCAACCGTGCTGAAATCAGCGTGGCCCTATTACCTTGAAAAACTAACTAGAATCAAGAACCAACATGTTTTCAACACGGCGGGCCGCGAAAACTCACCGTGAACGACAGAACAAAGTAATTTTGGCTAAGTAAATTAAGGGGTCGCCACACCGCGGTTTCTACTAATCCAAGTGTTGTGGTTTCAAATCTCACACGGTACAATACTTTGTGTGATCCACAAATTGGTGTTCTGAGTCTGGGTGTTCTTTGTGTACATTCCATGTATATCTGTGAATACCCCGCGACACAGGATGAATATTCCTAATACGAGAGTTGTTTTTTTAAACGATATACTATAATAAAAATTTTTAAACTCTTTCCTACCATCTATACCTGAAACAGACTGAAACAACTGAAACGCACAGTTGTGGGCTGCCAGCCATCTCAATAATGGGGATCAAATTGCTGTCGCATAGGACGATTATGGAAAGAGGTGGCGAGGATTCAAATAATTCTTTGGAGCACTCCTCATAGTAAACGCGGCATATGCACAGCGAAGCCACATCCCTACGTAGCGCCAGAAAGTCCAGCCGAATTGAAAGTTCTTAGCAATTGACGATTCCAGTCACTCTCCATTGAATGCGGTCCATAGGGAGGATATAGGATTTACAACAAAAAAATCATCGTAGTCATCAATCGTTTTTCTTAAAGAGATAACTGCCGTACTAGAAATAAATCCTGATTCGCGGGGGACTTCAAAAACATACATAAAATAGACTCAGTGGATAAGTAAATAACACAGAGAGTCGTTCCATGTGGGGATCATATACACAACACTCAGCGTAATAGGAGCCATAAACCAGTACGCTATTTGTTACAATAAGTTTTAGAAAAAATATCTATTTTACAATATATCTTTCCTCAGGTCGCTATCACAGTATGGAGCCGGCAACAGATGGTGGCTGCTACCGCTACACACTCTTGATCACTAACACACAAATCGCAGATGCACGGGATTACGTGTTACACGTGGAGAATGAGAGGGGATTCTCTTCACATGCTGTCTCACTCACTGTGCACGGTCAGTTGTGATTGTCAACAGTTTACGAGTATTTTTCTTTTAAGTTTTAATAAAGCTTAAAGTATTTTTATTTTACTACTGCCTCATAAGTTACCTCTTCAGAATTATCAACAACTTCATGTTTTCGGTTTAAACCAACCACAAACTCTGTGAAAGTTTAACTCCTTGAAAAAGAGCTCTACGCAACGGCATTGACAAATAATAATAATAACTCTTTATTGTACACCAGATAACTAAATAAATAATTTAATGCTAGGTCAGTACAAATGGCGGCCTTATCGCTCAACATGCAATCTCTTTCAGTCAACCGAGAAACTCCCTCCTTTCGGGAGGAAATTAGCGTATCCCGAATTTTAGTATCTCATGCCGCGTCGCTTTAAGATATTTAAAATACGGTATTAATTAATCCTCAACTTTTCTAAACTACTTTTTTACTTTCATTTTCCCTTGCTTGTAGCCAATTCCTTTAAATTACCAGACCTAACAGATATATCTGTTCCATAGAAATTATTACTTTCAGTATGGCCCAACGTAGTTAAATTTTTGATCAGTTTTGTTTTTTTTTACCTAAAGGCGTAGTTTTAGCTATTTCCAAGTAATATAATAACCCCTTACCCTTAACCTGCTTGTGTATGAAGTTATATATGTGAATGTTATAACGTTAATATAATTTTGTTCACGCAGATAATTTTTCGCTAACAGAGACAGCGCACGTGGCGCCGCTCATCGCCGCGGCGCTCGTCATCGCGGCGCTCCTCGTCATCGTGCTCTGTCTCATCATCAGGTGTCGGAGGCGAAGAGGTAAGCTACTGGCTGGATTATTTTATTATTATATATGTTATATTAGTCGGAGGTCAGGAGGTCAAAATATCACCAACGCATTGATCAAGTCCCATATTATAAATGGTTTTCACGTTTTAATATTAAATAAATACGAAAATAGAAGTAAAATAAAATAGTAAATAATCATCGCAAATAAACAAACAACATATGTTTGTAAAATTTGCGAAAGGAGAGCATAGTCAAGCACGTTGTGGGATTTAGGATAGAATTTTTTTTTTTCACAAATTGAGAATCGTGCCTATATAAAAAAAATGTCTAAAATATTTCTTATGTATTCTTTACAGAAAGCGTGGAATATAAGACTGAAGATTTAGACAGGTAAGATATTGAAACACGTCTGCCTTAATATTAACCTGATATTCTTGAAATGAATTCTTGGAAGTTGGAGGTACAAAGTAAAGAATAATACTAAAAGTGCAATTTTCATTGTTACACAGTGAGAAGGCCGCTTTACCCGCGGATGCAGTGTACACGCCACGTCCGCCGATGACGGCAGCGATGGGCGGCGGGAGCGTAGCCGGGGTGGGCGGCGCGACCAACGCGGCCAACACCAACACCAACACCAACACCAACACGCTGGGCGCGCGCTACTCGCCCGCCGCGCTGCAGGTGCGGCGCGCCGCCGTCGTGCTGCAGCCCCCCACCACCGTGTGACACAGCACAGGTGTGACCGCGCACGCACTCACTAACTATCGCTTACTAACTCCTTTTAATAGGCACAGGGTAACCAACATTTGACTCTCACATTTTGACAACTAGCTTATTCAACTTTACTCTGAAACGCTATATTAATTCATAAAATACTAAAGTTTTATTAATACGAGAGTGAGTCTACTAACGACTTACATAACTTAAATATCAGAAAATTAATAAAGTCACGCCTACCATGTGTAATATTGAGAAACAGAACTGTAAACTTTACATAAAAATACATCAACAATTATCACTAGCATTATAATTATTATTATTACGATTAACACGACACAACATGAACAATATAATATTAAAGCAATATCAGTCATTGTTAAAACAAGGAATTTACTCCAATAAGTTGAAGGACTTGAACCCATAACTTTATACACACCACATGCTATACACAAATAAAAAACAAAAAGTTTAATACGCAAATGAGATGAAGCAAAGCCGTAACTTTCAATCCATATGGATTGAAATCATATTATTAATGGTGTCGTTTTTTCTGCAATTCAGTGTCGAATCGGCCCAATAATTCGGCATAGTAGAGTCCTGTGATCGTTTTGCCCTTTTACAGGTAGTCGATTTTAACCACACTTTGTGAATCTCAGGAAACGATGAGCATCACCTTTCCAGCTGCTAGGACAGTGTTCACCTTCTTCGGATGACTTTATCCGGGTGAAGTCCACTGTTTCCTTTGTTCCTCGGTCTCTGATATATAGCAGTGAATCCATATTTCGTTGACGGTCACGAAACGACATAGAAACTACTTCGAATTGCGCTTAAACAGCGTCCAACATTGCTCTGAAGTGGTCTCACGGTTGCGCTTATTGTCCGGAGTGAGCAAACGCCGCACCCATCACGCCAACAATTTTGTCATGCCCAAAATTTCATGCAAGATATGACTCACGAGGTCTTTTGAGATGCCTACTGTCTCAACAATCTCGCGCACCTTCAATCGACGGTCTGCCAATACGAGATCGTGGGTTATTGTCACGTTATCTTCCGTGGGAGCCGTTTTAGGAGCACCTTGGCGTGGCTAACCAAAAACCGACTTGTGACGGTCGCCATCGAAGGAGAAGAGTCACCCTACACGGCATCCAAGCGATCTTTAATTTCGGTGCGCGATTACCCTTCTAAAATCAACAATCGAATCACCGACCGATATACCTAGCTCTATTTCCGTTTTTCTAAAATCCGTGGACACGTCCGCTTCCACACGCGGCCAAAACATAACAACGAGTACGAATCGGCTAAAATTCACAGTAGTCGCCTACGATAATGTTCTACACAATAGAAAATTTCTTGTTAAAGAGTAGCAAATAATCCTACTAAGATTATAAAACGCGAAAGTTTGTAAGTATGTAAGTGAGTATGTTTGTTGCTCTTTCACGCAAAAACTGCTTAATGGACTTTGATGAAACTTTACAATAATATAGATTATACATCAGAATAACACAATTTATAAAGATACTAGCTTCGCCTTGCGGCGTTGCCCGCGATTATTGTCGTACTGCGGGTAACATCGTGAAGTTCAGTTAGTTAAGTAATAAATCTAACTACATATTAGGTATATTATAATGTGTTCATAAATAAAGAAGACATAGTACCTAAGCCTATGTTATGATGCTAAACTTATCTTATTATAAATGTTAAAGAATATCTGGCAAGAAAGAAAGGCTTGAGAAGGATAGTATTAATAGTTTAACAACAAACTAATGATATATTGTAATGATAGAGTTGGCCTGTAGTTACGTATAATTTTCCACAACATCTTAATACATATAAATCTTCTGTGCGTGTGTATATGTGACTAAACTCCTAAACGACTGAACTGATTTTAATTTTTTTTTGTGTCTATTGCTGAGTATTCGAGGATTGTTTAGATTCAGTATTCGGCAGGTTGTTACCCGCGTTTTTAAATGTACAACAGTAACCGCGGAGAGCACCGCGGGCCTCAGATAGTAGAATAGTTGTAATAATTTAAGTGATTAGTATTCAAAATTTAATCAACTTATTATAATTATATTTATTTGGAAAGGTGTAAGAAGTAGCGCACTTCTGTTTGAATCGGAGCCGCTTATTAAATAATATTAGCTACGCAGAAATGACACTATTAATCTCACGGAAATTTTGTAGATTCTTCATAAGATGTTTTTTGAATGAAAAACCAAGTGCCAACTCTGGCCAAACATTGGTCGAAACACACTAACCCAAAAAATCGGTCGAGGAAAATTCCAAGTAATAACAATTTACTTCTTGTCACTAAGTGTATTAACGACGTCATTAAAAGCCTGACCACTAAACATATATATAAGTCTATGACGATGTAATGGCTATAAAACGTTTTGGGCATCGTTAGGGCGCCATGTAGGGCGGTGTAGCCGCGCTGGCTATTGTCTTTTAATTTTGGCGTATTCACAGACACTGTACCTTTCCAGTGATCAATTGCTGACCTTCTTCCTTCTAGGATCACAACTTCTGTTGAACATGTAAAATTCAAATAAAAAAGAATTTTTTACTGCGGTTGTGATTGCACAGTACTCACGTAGTACGCAGTACATAGAAGTTAAGGAAACTTTTATGGAAGCTACCTGTTCTATGGAGGAAGAGCATAGCATTGCGAAAATAAATACTTACAAAGAACAGCTAACGCAGCTTTAACACAGCGTAGTCGTAGTAGTAGTCGCGTCGTGTGTAGGCGGCCTATATAGAGTCAGCACTGGCTTACTTTACCGAATATAATGAACTTTTTAACAATTAACATTACAATTGTTTTACGGCTATCGACAATGGTGATAACAGAAATAAACACAACGATGTAACTATTAACTTCATAAGTAGCTATGGAATGGAATCATCTTTTTCAGTTCAATGATATATAATATAATACTTTATTGTTTGAGTCAGTAACAATATTATAGGCAAAAATACGTTCAGATGATAAAATCCTACTACTATTATAAAGGCGAAAGTTTGTAAGTATGGATGTATGTATGTATGGATGTTTGTTACTCTTTCACGTAAAAACTACTGAATGGATTTGAATGAAACTTTACCACAATATAGCTTATACATCAGAATAACACATAGGCTACTATTTATAAAGATATAGCTTCGCCTCGCGGCGTTGCCCGCAGTTATCATCGTACCGCGGGTAGCACCGCGGGGTTCAGCTAGTAAAGAATAAAAATACACAGCTTGCTCTAAACGTTACATATGTATTGTACTAACATAGTATACCTATTGAGAAAACTGTCTTAAGAGAAATGAATAAGGACTTAATCGAGACATCTAAATACACACGCGCACATGTGACAAAACAATTTTTGTAACAATAGTACTTACGTTAATTTATGAGACGCGTCTGATCAACTATATAAAATAATATTTTGTAGTATGTTTATATTGATCGGTTTTTACTTTTATCGTAAAAGTATTATGTTTTGTAAAAAACATGATATTTTACCACCAAGTGAAACCCCAAATAATATGTTAATGAATTTAGTAAAAAGGTGTGGCAATTAACTAAACTAACAACAATGTAACTATCAGTTTCTCGTCAATATGTCACTATGTTTCGTTACAATTAATTACCTTACGTGCACAAACACGAATTCACATGGGTTTAAAGGTGAACGTCTACACGGTACAATTTTTGTACAACTTTCTTAAACAAAAAATAGGGTTATGTTCTATTTACAAAATTAAAATGTTTGTATTTGTCCGCAGGCAGCTTTGTCGTCACTGGAGAAAGAAGCCAAAGAGAATGTATACGCGGTTTTGGACCCGCACATTCAATACGAAATTACGATTAATAAACACGGAGAACCGCCTAAGTACCTATCCTTATCAAAGCCCCTCACTCACCAAAGAACTCACGCGTTCAATCCACAAAACGTCCCCGATAAAGAAATTAACAATAATGATTATGAAAGATTCTCAAGTTTCAAGATTGGTCCTCCAAAAACTAGAAGATCAAGTAATAGAGAACATGGGCGGGAACTAAACTTCGTCTCCAAAACCAATAATGATATAGAATATTCCAAAGATCCATTTTTTGGTAAAACTAGATATACTGACTCCATTCAACAGGCACAAAAATACAACGAACAAAGAGATTCCAAAAAATATTCAAGAATGTATGACAGAAATAATTCTGGAAGGAAACAGAACGACAGAATACATCATAATGGCTTTGAGAAGGATTATCAAAACACGAAAAGATCTTCGAATCGGAGTTTGAAAGCTACACAGAAAATTGAAAAATCCTTCGAAGATTCTATTGAAGGAGATATGATTAATCGCGACAAGGATGCAGATTTTAAGCCGAGACCTGGTAATGTTAAGGAAATTGCATCGAGGTTTAATAAGTGCAGTGGTGACAATGTTCCATCGTTCTCTAAGAATCAAAGACCGAAACCGCTTCAGAGTTACGGTGATCAAGCGTATCTTGATCACGTATTTCCTGACGCTGTGGAAATTTGAAGTGATGTGATGTGTTTGGACAAGACAAATTAGATCTCTGTTTAGTTAGTGTGTACTTAGTAAGGACAAGATTTCTCACTATACTTATTTATTAATGTAGTTTTGCCATATTCTTCTAAATGTTACAATGCGACTCGTGTTTTCGAGTCATGTTTTTTGGATACTACTTCAGCGTATAGTTGTATAAGATACCGCTATTAGATAGACACATGATAGGCAAAGTGCACGCCGGACGCGATGGCTAATAGTAAAATGAAATCGGTAGAGCCCTTCCTGCATAAAATGTATGTATTCATTACGTTTAGATAATGAACGGATAATCAGAATAATTTCTCAGACTTTGTAATTTAACATTTCTTTTACAAATGACTTTTGGATTATGCATTTACTTTTTGTAAATAGTCAGAAGTTTATAAAAGTTGATTTTACAGCTTTTTTCGGTATCCTTATTATAATAGTTTGTTAATTTTTATTTCCTTGTGTGTATAGACCTTTATTACTTATATTTTATATTGTTGAATTTTAACAGTATTAAAATGATTATTACCATTTACTCAAGATTTTATTGATCTACATTCTATTGCAAAAGATATTTATGGTGTTATCCTACTGTGAGTATGTTAATTGCTCTTTCATGCAAAAACTACTAAATGGATTTTAATAAAACTTTACAATAATATAGCTTATACATCAGAATAACAATTATACTACAATTTATAAAGATATTAGCTTCGCCTCGCGCCGTTGACCACGGTTATTGTCGTACCGCGGATAGTACCGCGGGGTTCAGCTAGTTTAAAATAAATATGCAACTCATTTTATTGTATAAGTAATGCTAAGGTGAGTATACTATATATATTTGTTTCTTGTTCTTTTTTTTTATGTATGGCCCTGGCAATATGACTCTGCTCTGCCTGATGAAAAGCATAAGCAGAATCCAAGAATGGTGGTCACAATGCAACAATTCAGTACGGTGACCCATACTATGGCGGCCTAGTGATGCTTCTGCATCATTGGGCTTTTGATCACCTTGCCTGTAATACTGTAGGATGCAGGCAAACAAAAAGTGCTGTTCCGGTAGCACCTAAAAGACTTGCCCGCAATCTGATTAGACTAAAAAGGGACGATCTCAGGAAGGTCACAGGTATCCTGACAGGGCATTGTCCCCTGAACAAGCACCTATTTACTATAGGTGTAACAGACAGCCCTCTGTGCAGGGGATGCATGGAGGCAGAAGAAACGCCGCAGCACGTTCTCACAGAATGTAGAAGTGTGGCAGACCAACGGGCGGACATCCTCCAATCGGCATCACTCCCGGATGCATGCAGTAACCTGAAAAGGCTGCTTAGCTTCTGGGACGAACTGGGTTGGCTGGAGTAGGGAGGTGACAGGCTCACGTACAACGGCCCAATCAAGAGGCTAAGTGCGAAAATGGCCCGGTAAAACAAACAAACAAACATCATTGGGCTTTAATATAGTTATGATAAATGTATTTGAAATTAATTATCCGTTTATATGTGTACTGACGCCACGTTTTGACGAATTAAGACTACAGAGTGCCATCACTCCTATTCATCCAATGAATGTCGTAAGAAGCGACTAATGACGCAAATTTTTAAGTGTGGGAGAGCCACGTTTCGCCATGAATGGGCCGGCTCGACTGGAGTGATACCGCCTTACAGAAATCCGGTGTGAAATAGCGCTTCCGCTGTATTTCACCGAATGAGTGAGGATACCGGAGGCCTATTCCCCATCATTCCTCCATCCCTTCCCCCCAACCCCATTCCCCTCCCCCAAGGGCCGGCAACGCACTTGAAACGCCACTGGTGCTGCGGGTGTCCATGGGCGGCGGTAATCGCTTACCATCAGGCGATACGTATGCTCGTTTGCCGCCTATACTATAAAAAAAAACTATATATAAGGGGTGTTTTTTTAAGCTAGATAGAACTTTAAATTGTAAAAAGTATCACAAAAAATTAAATTTTGATGAAACTTTTTTTTTATTTGTTTCAGTATACTCTGACAAATCATCACGAATAGACTCACGCTTGAACAACGCTACGAAATTATCCAAATTTACTTTGAAAATCAGTCGTCGATTCGCGCAACTTATAGACGACTTCGTCATTTGTATGGCGTACATAATCGTCCATCTGAACAAGCCATTCGTCGAACTGTGGATAGATTTCGTACCACATACTCTCTAGAGGATGCAATAACACCAGCACGTCGAAGGAATGTGCGTACTGAAGACAATATCGCCACTGTAACGAAAGTGTGGAAGAAGATCCAAATTTATCGATTCGTCGTCGGTCGCAGGAATTGGGGCTCTGTCCGTCCACTACGTGGAAAATTTTGCGCAAAGATCTCGGCCTACATCCGTATAAGATCCAGCTGGTGCAGGAATTGAAGCCACGAGACCATTATATGCGTCGTTCTTTCGCCGATTGGGCTCTAGAGCAGTTGGCAACTGACCCGTTGTTTTATCGCAAAATTGTGTTCAGCGATGAGGCGCATTTTTGGCTTAACGGGTTTGTTAATAAGCAAAATTGCCGCATATGGAGTGAGACCAATCCACAACAGACCCTACAGACTCCATTACATCCAGAAAAATGCACCGTATGGTGCGGTTTTCACGCTGGTGGCATCATCGGACCTTATTTCTTCAAAAATGAGGCCGGAGCTCGCGTTACGGTCAATGGAGATCGTTACCGCACCATGATCAATGATTTTTTGTTTGAAAATATGGATGACATTGATCCGGAGGAGATGTGGTTTCAACAGGATGGCGCTACGTGCCATACGGCGAACACAACCATCGACTTATTGAAATCAAAATTTGGCGATAAGTTGATTTCGAGAAATGGACCTGTCAATTGGCCTCCAAGGTCGTGCGATTTGACACCTCTCGATTATTTCCTGTGGGGCTACGTGAAGTCACTGGTTTATGCTGATAAACCAGCAACAATTGACGCCTTGGAGGCCAGCATTGTTCGTGTTATTCGTGACATACGGCCAGCAGTGCTCGAAAAAGTGGCCCAAAATTGGACGTCCAGAATGCACTTCGTCAAGAACAGCCGCCCATATGCCCGAAATCATTTTCAAATGTTAATGTCACGTATTGATCTTTCGAATAAACAAAAATTTTGATTACAATTTAATTTTTTGTGTTATTTTTTACAATTTCAAGTTCTATCGGGCTTAAAAAAACACCCTTTATAAATAAATATTCCCGACATATAGAATAAGGTATATACCTTTCGAATGAGAGGTCTATGCCCAGCAGTGGACTCTAAAGGTTATTGATGATGCCATGATCCATTTTAATTGTAACAATTAAAACAATGTCGTCAACAAGTTCTTCATAATAATATCAGCTATCTGTAAGCGAAACTCCTATGAAAATCGGTCCAGCTATTCCAGAGATTGGCCTGAACAAACAGTCATACAGACAGGCAGAAATATAAACATTAAAAATAGATTTTAGATAGATTTAAACTGTCGTATACTCTTTTATATGCAATTAGGGAAAAGCTGTTGATTTGAAATAAACAAACAGAGACTTCAATTTAATTTATTTGTACGGACTACAACATTTTGTGACATCGGAAAATTAGGAAAATTTAGCCAAGGTTAGTGAAATACGAGTTGCAACAGAAAATAATTTTAATTAATAATTAATCTGGATGAATATCCTAAACAATGCTACACACAATGTGCTCTAGTCAATGCTTTTTGATAACCGTTCATTGAGTAGGTATTTCTACGTCGAGTGAGCCAGTCGTCGGCCAAAAATTGTGCGAGATAAATAAAAAATCAATCATGTTACTTAAGATTTTTATAGTATTGTGTTATCACAGATTCGTCATGTCTCAAGTAAACAATAACAGTGTTATCAAACCGCCTAATCGAGAAAAATATTTATGTGTCAGCGATAATTGTTTAAGTAAATGTTGTCCCCAAGGGATGGTTTATATGAAAATGCCGAAAAAGAAAAGTATTTGTGTTACTGGTGATGACAGTATTTTGACCCAAAAACAGAAAGTTTATCAAGAATTTCGGTTAATAGATAGTGTGTACTTGAAAGATACTAATGATATTCTTTACGGGGTGGCATGTCATAAAAAACATATCGTTAATCATCCGTTTTATTTACAACAGGTAAGTACTAGATACTAGATTGACCCTATTTTGCTACAAATGTATAAAGCAATCTTAACTTTAAGTCATTAAGTTTAAATCAGTTTTGTTCTTTACAAATTTTGCACTTTTACTTAGAAAATATTGAGATATACGTTTTAAAAAAAGACTATGACAAGAAATATTCGAAAATTCTATACATTACTAACATTCAGTCTAAGTATGAATCTTAATTGCTTCATACATAATTACATAAAAAATCTTGTGAAGTTGATTTATTCATAGCTCCAAAAAAGTAACGTAGGTAGGTACCTAACTAATGAGGCGGATCTTGTATTTCATTGTTAAGGAATTGTTTATGAATATAATTTTAGGAATTGTAACGCATTATTGTATGTGTAAAATTCAGATTCGGGCACTTTGTTGTGATTATAACAGGTGTGGTGATAAAATTTGGCACAGAGTCGTAAAAATTTTATTAAACTGTTTTCTTTCAAGTTTAAAAGATTATGAATTACACAATACATGCGATGATACAGTAAGTAATGCTTAATTAAACAAAACTAATTATAAAATTGGTGAACGATAGTTTTGCTATAATTTTATCATCTTCCTTTTTTATTCCCAAGATTAATGGGGGTCGGCTACTAGTTCAACCAGTTTTATCTGAATATCTGTTTTTCCACGGAGCGACTGGTATCGGACCTCCGCAACCCTGAGGGTGAATGAATTCGAAGGTTGTACAAATACTGTGACATAATTGGCATTCATGGAATTCGACTCATTATGAAAACTTTTAATTTAAAATAAACGAATGATAAAAGATCAGAAGGTTTAACTACTATAATCCTTTTTTTATACAAACGAGCAGGCATTAAGATGCAGAAACTATTATAGAGAGTAGGCAACGATGGCGTCTCCGTGATTCGAGGAGGTCACGTTAAGCAGACAGTCCCGGTTTTTATCACATGATAACAGTCGTGAAGCTTAGTTGGAGGCTTTGGGCGGCTTAAAAACATCCAACAGCAAAATTCCTTAGCCACAACGTAGACTTGACAGTCCCCAACCCGCGCTTGGCCAGCTTTACCTATGGCCTTTACCCTCTCCTGAGAGCAGACCCGAGACCAGCAGTGGAACGTTATGGGTTGTTGATGGACGTATCGCATTATGGTAAGCGATTACCGCCGCCCATGGACACCCACAACACCAGAGGCGTCACAAGTGCTTTGCCGGCCTTTAGGGGATGGGGAAAGGGGTTGGGGTATGGGCCTCCGGTACCCTTACTCGATGAAACACAACGCTAGCGCTGTTTCACACCAGTTTTCTTTGAGACCGTGGTATCACGTCGATCGATCCGGCACATTCATGCCGGCCTTCATAGTTTTTAATGCTTGTCTTTTTTAAGACAACTCCCGCATTCGGAATATACATCCTGTGTCGCAGAGGACTTTAAGAACATACACGACGATCGCTTAAACCACTAAGTCAGGAAGTCAGTTTTTAGTGAGTTCAAAAATTGTGATAAATGAGCAATAACATATATACATTGTTATTTTGCTACTGTTATTATGCGCTAATCTGGTTGGAATATCTACTTTCTTTACATACATATTAGCCTAAAAAATCAATAAAAAAAAGAATTTAACCTGTTCTTGAGATAACCCTAATAAAAGCCAATCCGTTTCGGTGTTATTACGTCCATGCCAAATAAACTCTAAGCTAAAAATGTGTCTTTATTACTTTACTTTATTGTTTAAAATATTACGCAGGACAATATTATTGTAAAGAGTAGGAGTACTTCACACAAACTTTATATCAATTCGTGCTGTTGTAAATTTGCGAAAATACAGAATACTACGGAAGACGGCACTTCAAACTTCATCAAACAATACTTAAAAGAAAATCTCATCTTATTCAGTTAAACCACCTCTGAAATAAGCGCGCCCAGACATCATTATAAAAATTTATTCAATAAAGTATTAAAGACTTCCTTTATTAGATTTCATCAAATTCTTTGTCAGGTTTGTAGCTTCAATATTCAGGCATCAAAATCTTACACTTCCATATATGTATAGATTAAACAATAAACAAACTTAATATATTTCTGTTATGTGCAGTTATTTCGTGATTCGCATACAAATTACTAGCAAACAGTCAAAAATATTCATAACTAGCTGAACCCAGCGGTGCTACCCGCGGTACGACAATAACCGCCAGGCGAAGCTAGTATATTTATAAATTGTAGCCTATGTGTTATTCTGATGTATAAGCTATATTATTGTAAAGTTTCATCAAAATCCATTCAGTAGTTTTTGCATGAAAGAGCAACAAACATACTCACTTACATACTCACAAACATTCGCGTTTATAATATTTGTAGGATATAAATATGAACACAATGTAAGTTTCATTACTCAAAGAACATAGGTATCGATTATGTCATCAAGTTCATATTTATTGCGCTTTGTTTGGTTAACTTGGTGAAATCAAGGTCAAAGTATTAGACAGTTTATGACATTAACGTGTCAGAATTTAGTAGAACTACTTACATTTTTTTTTAATTAGCACCAAATTTGCAAACCAACGGAAGAGCCGACAGATGCCTATGATTTATTAATAGACTTTTTGGAAATGAAAAGCTATAATCATAATATCAAACACATTATGGTACGGTGTAGTCTCATGTATGAAGTTATACTGGATAATCGGTTTGACAATATTTTTCTTCTAAAATATACCCAGATTATTGCAAGGGCACTAAAGAGACGAGACACTCAACTGGACCGACATAGCTACTGCTGTGCAAGTTGTGTCTTCCTGCACCCCTAGTCAAGTTGCATTCTACAAACGGTAACGTTAACAGAAAACTAACGAATGAATGAATGGGAATGACACCTCTCAACGTTAAGTGACGTGGCTTAAACGAAATATTAGCCAACTACCTGAAACCAAGTTTTTTCGTTGTGAAAACCCGTCGTCCCGTCGGGGTTTGCGGCGGGGCGGTGTCTAGGAATCGAACCGACTAAAACCACACGGTGTGCCACTCTGCGCCTGAGAAGGGAGAGTTCCGGGAACTGCTGTTGTTAACACGACCGGACCCAAATAAAAAAATAACCTTTTTTTTTTTTTTTTACGTGTGGAAACCCCCTCGGGCCGTCACCCCGCCGGGGTTTGCGGCGGGGCGGTGTGTCGGAATCGAACCGACTAAAACCACACGGTGTGCCAACTCTGCGCCTGAGAAGGGAGGGGTCCGGGAATTGCAGATATTACACTACCGGACCCCTCCCAGCGCCTGCCCGCACTGAAGCGGGCACCTTCTTCAAAAATAAAATCTCAATTTAGGAGACGCACGGCACACGCGTACGTCGCCCCCTCGCGGTTGGCCTGTAATGCGGATAGAGGGGAAAACCCATCCCGTCCATCCGCGGCCACACTCAGGGCGGCATGAGGCGCTGATAGGCGCGCCTCCGCCGCCCCGTGCGCCGGCGGCGGATCGGGTCCGAGTGGATATCGTCCTCTCGGGCCTTCTCCGCCGCCTCCTTCTGCGAAATTACGTCTTCGCAGAAGGTCGCGACCGCGGTAAAACTGCTGTCGCTACTGGCCATGGACAGTACGACGGCCGGTAGCGACAGATCTCCTCCGATGAAAAACCCTCATTTACCTGCCGTAACCGTTTAAACCTAGCACATTCTAAATTGTGAAGGTAAAAACTCTTACATTTATAAACACATGTCGGTAAATCCTAAGTTTTACTGGTAAAACCTAAGATTAACCAATATACGGGCTTTTACAATTACATAATACGGTTTACCGTCCCATCGGAGAGAGGAAACAGAGAGTGCACCTGTGTTTGCGCACACACTTGTACACTATAATATCTCCTGCGTAGTTGGCTGGTCTCTGTTGAGACTGCCATGTCATGAGTTGTAAAACAAATACCTAACATAAGTTTATTTCATTACTAACTGAGCCCCGTAGTGTTCTTAGTGTACCTTTCCAACAACAACCGGCAATACCGCGGGTAGGAACTAGTCTTAAAAAAGTAGCCTAAGTTACTCCTTACCTTACCTCCAGACTAGACGACGTATGTGTTAGATGTCCGAAATATTTATTAAATTATTTATTTAGCTATCTACCAGTAATAGTCCGGTCAAATTTGGTCGAGTCGATCCAGAGATTTTAGATTTTTTTTGTTGTTAGGGTTCCGTACCTTTAAAAGGAAAAATCGGAACCCGTATAGCCTATAGGATCACTTTGTTGTTCGTCTGTCTGTCTCTCTAGACTGTTTTTCTCAGGAACGCGTGGAGGTAAGTTGCTGAAATTAATATCAAATACTCAAGTCTACTGTCCCTTGGAGCTGTGAAAAAATCAAAAGTTTTCGTGTAAAAGCGTAACAGACAAAGTTACATTTATATTTGTAATATTAGCATGGATCTCGTTTCAGACCTCAAATTGAAGTCTATGTTATAAAACTCTTCTTATTTATCAGTTATTCCCATCTTTGATTTATCATATTTAAGTTGTAGCTTATTTTCTGTTTTTTCCTTAGGTATCAAGATACAAGTATTTTAGTGGATTAGTTGGTCTGACTGATATGTACATGATAATTTTATTGGTGATGAATTCATTAATGAGGATAGACTTGCGTGTGTAAGTAGCATAGTACCGTGGGACAGCCACGCTTCGGCATGACCGGAGTGATACCACGGCCTCACAGAAAACTCACACGGTGAAACAGTGCCTGCGCTGTGTTTCACCGTGTGAGTGAGGATACTGGAGGCCTATATCCCAATCCCTCCCCCATCCCCCTTCCCATCCCCCAAAGGTCGGCAACGCACTTGTAACGCCTCTGGTATTGCGGGTGTCCATAGGTGGCGGTAATCGCTTATCGTCAGGCGATACGTGTGCTCGATTGCCCCCTATACCTACCATAAAAAAGTACATTTGATGTTTTTATTAATTGATACTCCGTATTTACACTGTCGCATCATCTTTTATCTCATCCTCCCATACATGTGGTTTATTATATTAGTTTCGTACATTAACGCTTTGTAAAAATAAGGTCAATATCAGCGCCTATCAATGAGGTGTCTGATAACTAACAACATTAATGGATTGTTTATCGTAACACATGTACCTTATAGCAGTGTTTAAAATAACAACTCTCTCTTCCGTCACGTTTAGGTACAGAAGGATGCAGTCATCCTTCTGTTTCTAAACGTGACGGAAGAGAAAAGAGAAGCTTTTGGTCTACAC
This sequence comes from Spilarctia lutea, assembly GCA_916048165.1. Classification (NCBI taxonomy): domain Eukaryota; kingdom Metazoa; phylum Arthropoda; class Insecta; order Lepidoptera; family Erebidae; genus Spilarctia; species Spilarctia lutea. The sequence goes on from OU696480.1 coordinate 5,230,071, forward strand.
CACGCTGGTCAGATAGTTTGGTATAATAAAGATGGCATTCGACATTCAGCGACTATATTCAAAATATACGTAGAGGAAACTTCCTTTACCTTGGAATACTCAATGCCGTCTTAATTTCTAATAACTATAATTCAGCACTGACCAGCGTCACTAAACTGGGCTTTATGATGCGAATATTGCACAGAATGTGACAATATTTCGATTATATGTGGATTTCTATATTAAGAAATTATACTTTTTGTATGTCCATTTTTTAGTCTGTCTGTATGTTCCGACTTATCTCTAGAACGGCTGAACCAATTTTGACGGGTCTTTTACTGGCAGATAGCTGATAATATAAAAAATAAATTAAGCTAGTTTTTTTAACTAACTTCGCTCTACGCGTTATCTGTGGTTATTATTGCAAAGGTATAACAACAAACCTGGATAACACCGCGGGGTAAAGCTAGTTTAGAAATATATGTACAAGATAACAAGAACAAGAAATCTATCGGGATTATATTAACAAATTAAATTTCGAAGGTTTTAATTTATTAACTATTGTTCTCCTAATTAGCAGAAATCCTCGAAGGTGCTTCTATTGAGGTTATCTTGGAAATTCGTTTACACTTTAAAAGAAAACCAATTTAGTACGAAAAGTAATTAAGCTATTTACTGGATTAAAAAGCAGTAGGTACCTCGTAAATATGTCAACACGAATTTTTAAACGTTAGGTACTTAAAGTGTTTCTTTTTAGTATTAAAATGCGTAAGTTTGTGTTGAGTGAGCACTCAAGAGGTGGAAATTTAGTTGTAGGCACTTATCTTTAGTTTGAATGAGTCCGTGTGAATAGCCATTTATATCCTAATCTTCGTCCTTTTTATTTTACCTTCAGCAATTTAGATATTAATATCTAAACGTACTATCCGTGTGGTGAATGATTAAAAATAGGCAGTGCCACCACGACTCAACCTGTGGGTCATTTTTGAGATGTTCTGATGAGATAGACCCAAAACAATAATGATACTAAGTGCCAAATATTGGTAATAAGCTCACTAAAGAAACAAGAAAAAGATGTAATAAATAATACTAACTTTGCCCTACGGCTCCGCTCGCATATAATTTATCGTGCTAAAGAGTACCTTCCTCAGGAATCAAAGTATTTTAATGCAAAATTCAATTGAAATTAATTTAGTAGCCTCACCTTACAAGCGTTACAGACCCACAGACGGTTAGAGTTACTTTTAAATTTATAATATTAGAGTGGATCTAATAAAAATATAAATAGTTATACATCTGTTCCATTCAATGTTTTTTATTCCCCGCATCTCGGAATGAGTATTTTTGCACTTCGATATCTGAGTGCAATAGCCGTTTTTATCTGCTAGAGCTAAAAATATTACACTCTAACTAACTGTAGCAACGTTACTTTCAATTTTTCTCAATTGTAACCTACGTATTATTTGAAATAATTTATAGATTATTCTGTAATATATCTATCATAATGTATTACCAAATAATTTTTAATTCCCGAGTCGGACTGCTGTTGGGTTTTTCCTACAAGAAATTCCTAATAGCAGCCCGGAGTATGGAAGATGGCGGTGTTTCCTGCCCGTGCTTCGGAGAGCACGTTAAGCCGTCGGTCCCGGTTGTCATGAACATCTATGGCAATCGTTATTGGGAAGTCAGTGCCCTCAAATATACTGACAACTAGTTCAACCTTCGAATTCAGTTCGCCCTCAGGGTTGCGGAGGTCAGATGCCAGTCGCTCTGTGTAAAAACTGATATTCAGGTAAAACCGGTTGAACTGGTAGCCGACCCCAAATATTGGGAATAATAAAGGCTAGGAAGATGATGATGAATGTATTACCTAATAAATATTAATAGCTAAACTGAAGCAAAAGTATCTTGTGATTGTAAATGCTTTTTTTGCATTTAGTCATTTCCTCGTTGAGGTGGGATGAAAAGTTACGTGTTGCACTCGAGTGCAAAGATTTTCCACCTCGTGCTCTTCTGATTCCCTCGCTAACGCTCAGGATACAAATTTTAGAATCCTTTACTTGCTCAGTCATCACAATTGAGCACGCGGTTAAGAAGCAACTTTGCACTCTTGTACAACAAATAGCTATTGTTTCTTTTGTTAAAAACAATATTACATTTTTACTTCTACGGTATTAAAAAATTATCGACTGCACTTGCGATGTAAGTATTACTATACCTACCTACCTATTGTCTTATAAATGACTTACCTGATAGTCCGGTCAATTTAGACATTCAAGGTTACAATTATCGCACCCAGCTGAAAATTGGTAGGATTGTTTAAAACACCATTATAGATGATATCTCAGAAGTCCTCATTGATCCGATAACTTGAAAAAAAAATCTCTGGATCAAAGGTCACAAAAACGAGTTTAATGCGATTTTTAGAACAATGCCAAAAATTGTTGATCAGATATTTATCTATAAACATATAAAAAATCCTTATTTTCTAAGTGCCACCGTAGTTGAGATATAACGATTTTAAAAGAGAGAGGAGTAACCGTCATAATATGCACGTCCTCGCGAATCCGAAGGACCATCGATCCTCTCCGTTTGGGATTACGGTTGAGCCGGACTGGTGCCTGCACCAGACCAATCCGTCTTCCCTGGGGTTTTTTATAGAGATTTCCTTTCTCGTCGCCCTCATTGTGAGTCCGTCTGCCCCGTAACGTACTCTCCACTGTATCCTCCGCTAAACAGAGAGAAACGCGAAAAGCCTCCAAACAACCTTCAAGGGGGCCGTTCCCACCTTCCCCGGAGTTGGCCGTAGGCGGCACCGTCTTTCCCGTTTTGCGAATGAGACGCTGCCATTTCCGTTGCCCAGGGTGCACCACGCGGAAGTTCCGGACCCCGCAACTCAAGTGTAAGATACACTATTTGATAGAATAATATTTTTATATGTATTATAGCTTCAGTGACGTATGTACGTGGTTTACTTAAACATATTATTGACTATTTAAACTCGTTCAACTTTTTGAATAGTTTTATCTCAAAAACGGTGACTCTTAGGAAATAAAAAGTATCTAGACATTTTTTATAGATAATTCTCTAATCTTAAATTTTTGTCTGGGCTAATTTATAATAAAAAATTAACCATTTGCTGAAAATCACGAAAATCTCATTTTTGTAACCTTTGACTACGAGTATTTTTTTATCTAGGTGTCGGATCGATAAGGACTTTGTACATTATATTTATAATGGTGTTTTGAACAACCCAACCAATTTTCAGCTGGGTGCGGATTATTGTAACCTCACTCCTATTTTTTTGGTCAAATTTACCGGACCGGACTATGAAAGGAATAGAAAGGACTGCATTGATACATTTGAAAGCTGTAAAATTAATAACATGTCTGGTATTACCAATAAGCCTCATATTATGGTGATAGATCGATCACAGCGCCGTACAAAAACGATATCCATCCATCATGACAAAAATATCCTGTGGCTAAAATAGGGCTGGAAATATAATTATTGTGACACATTTGGCGTCGAAACACTATTAATAAAATGCCGAGAACCTGGTAAAAAATTATTATCAATAAATATTTGGTATTGTCTCACAAGAGTGTTTATATGCGAAATTTTAATACGGCCATCATATCATTATTAAACAGCCATATCATAAGTATATATAGCCAAGAGCCTCGACAAAGACCTTAGAGTCTCACGTTAAACGTCGGAATCCAGTGAATCCAGGGTCTGACAGCCAGAATATTCAGTGATGGTTTTATGTTGGCGAAGTAACTATTTAAATATAAAGCATGACTGAGTCTAGCTCAGTATTTTTTATGTTAGGTAATTTTCTAGAAATTAATCTTAATTAGATCAATTTATAGCCCTCTCAACCCTTTGCATACTAAATTTCATAAAAACCAAAACCTCGGAAATCTCGTTCCACGTGAATTCCTTTTATACCCGCCATCTCGGCCTTGGTACTTGTAACTAAACGATATCAACTCGCTCTGGCGCTTAGCGACAAAATTTATAGTCTATATGCGTAGTAGTTCGTCTATCCACAAGTAGATGGCAGTACTAGTGTATAAGGTAACATCAAAAAGTTAATCATAAAATAAATGGTTAAATATAAACGCTTAAAGGGTGAAGCCGCGGGATTCTACTATACTACTTACTACTACTACGAATATTTATTCTTTCATACCACTTGAACACGTGACATGTAAAAACTTTATCTTACATGAAAAGCACTTTTTTGTGCGGAAGTCTCCTCGAATACCCTCGAATGGTAGCTATATCGGACTCGAACCTACTAAAAACCGCACACCGTCTCGATTACTAGAAACCGGGGAATCAAGTGCACACTAGAGAGGAAAAAAAAAATTGTAATCTCAGCGTCTCGTCTCAGGTTTTGTGCTGACGAATCAGTAAGTCACAACTATTTCTAAATATATTATATAAATAGTTATAATATTCAAAAGAGCTAAACCTATGTAATGATGACTATCAGTAATTTGGTAACCCTAGAACAGGCGTTTCTTATTTTTAACCCAGACGGCCGTATGTAAGATGAGTGAGGATAATATCAAATTAATACTGTGTGAACAGATATAAGCCTATCAAAAGTATCTAATGAATATTGATCTGCATAATTCTATAGGTGTAGAAACGTGCTCAGTAAAGCGATTCAATTAATTACGCAAAAAGATACATGGAACAAAGCTACACAAACAATTCATCTAATAGTGTAAAGTAATTTAAAAGCCCATGACAGAAATGTACTCAAATATACCTATGTATAGTTAACGTAAAGAAAAGGAGTGGCGACATTCATGGGGTTTAGTGAATTACTTTGATTAGATTATTTTACAAAGCTACCAAACGTAAACAATATGAAACAAATTAATTGTATTAATGCAGGCGTGTTGTTTGAAGAATTAGTAAAACATTTGTCAACGTGTGATCGACAAACGACCGCCTAATTTACAAATTAAAGGAAAAGTTGACCTTCATTATCACAGGGCTGAATAATGGGGATTAAAAGGAATTTTAACCCTAAAAAAGTCAACGCGTGAGTAGTATTTTCATTTATGGAATAATAGTTTTAGTCACATGTTGAAAAGTGTGTGTGCATAAGAATTGGCATACTTTTGATTATTTTTATTAAAAAAGACAACTCCCGCATTAGGGATATGCATCCTGTGTCGCGGGGGACTTAACAAACATACATGAAACGGGCACAAAGAACACATCACAACAACAACACTTTGTGTGGATTACACAAAGTGTTGTCCCATGTAAGATTTGAACTTACAACACATGGCGCAATAGTAAGCGGCGTGGCTAACGCTTAAACCACCAGGCTAACCCTGCAATGCTGATTTCCATTACGTAGTAAATAAGGTAAAGATGTTCGTTCAGAAAGACATTGCGTATGTTCAAGGTTCGTACCAATTTTAGGCGTACTCCCCATGGTGTCCCTTTTATTCATTTATCGTTCTCTGGTCATTGATCATAAAATCAATTGTGATGGTGATCTTAATCGACACTTATTTTAGACAACACACCTCTTTGGTATTTTATATTGTAATATTCGAGGCGTCTGATGCCTTTCCTGTTTCGGCCACTTATAGTCATTGTAATCTGCTTAATATAAGTATTAGTTCTACAAATACATTACCGCGGGAGAGCCACGCTTCGGCATGCATGGATCGGCTCGACCGGAGTGATACCACGGCCTCACAGAAAACCGGAATGAAATAGCGCCTACGCTGTGTTTCACTGAGTGATTGAGGATACCGGAGGCCCACCCCCATCCCTCTTTCCATACCCCCAAAGGCCGGCAACGCACTCGTGACGCCTCTGGTGTTGCGGATGTCCATGGGCGGCGGTAATCGCTTACTATCAGGCGATATGTCTGCTCGTTTGTGTCCTATTCTATGAATATATATATACTTTTAAGGAGGCGGCTTGCGCCTTGGCCGGAACACCCCCGTGGGATTTGGAGGCGGAAGTGCTCGCCGAAGTTTATCGACGAGCGGCTGAATACCGGGCGGAGAACGGATATCGTCCTCCGCCCGAAGAGGTACGCGAATGGCGTAAAGCCGCTCGCCGAGCCACGATGGCTCGTTGGTCGTCCCGGCTGGAGGCTCCACGCGCTTTGCCACCGTGGAGGCGCTCCAGCCGGTCATCCTCGAGTGGGCAGGGCAGCAGCACGGAACTCTTTCTTTCTGACTGACGCAGGTGCTTTCCGGGCACGGTTGCTTCGGGAAGTATCTGCACTCGGTCGCTAGGAGGGAACTGTTTGGCATAACCATAATTGTTTGTAATAAAAAAAAATGAAACCTTTTAAAAAAGTAAATCAAACCGACTTTAAAAAAAACATCGAACGATAACTCCGTGTCTGGAAACACCAAAAAGCGTAAAATAAATTGGTTCTTCATAAATTGCTATGTGACAATAAAATTATTATCTATACTTTTTTTTTATTTATATAGGTAAATAGTTGTATTATAATGTGTGCTATGTACCTAAAGTCTGTTTGAAGTCGGCGCGTAACCCTTAATACTAATAGGTCTTTACCTATGAAATTGCGTTTCTTCAGTACTGGTCATTTCAAATAAAAAAAAGTTTGTAATGGCTCTGTATTCTAAATTCAAATTAATTTTGAATGTACAAATGAACGCACAACCCTTTATTGGTTTTCCCGGTTCCGTTCTGGAAATTATGACTTGAAAAATGAAGCTCGTGGTCGTCCGGAGACTTTGGTTAACAATAATGAATTAAAGGCAATTGTGGAAGCTGACGAAACTCAATCTACAGCTGAGTTAGCAGCAGCTTTTAATGTAAGCATCAAAACAATATTGATCCATTTGCGACAAATTGGCAAGATAAAAAAGCTTGATAGATGGGTGCCCCACGACCTTAACGATCGCCAGCGCAACGTACGCTTCGAGACCTGCCTTTCGCTGCTCAACAGGCAAAGAAATGATGGAATTTTGAAACGAATAGTTACGTGCGACGAAAAATGGATTCTGTTCGACAATCGAAAGCGCTCAGCAAGTTGGTTAGACCCTGGTTCAGCACCAAAGTAATGCCCTAAACCAAAAATGACCCCTAAAAAGGTGATGGTCACTGTTTGGTGGTCTAGTGCGGGTGTGATTCACCACAGCTTTTTACAAAACGGCATGAGCATTAATGCAGATGTGTACTGTGAAGAACTGGAGAGAATGATGGAGAAGCTTGCACATCTGCAACCAGCTTTGGTCAATCGGTCGTCCCCACTGCTCCTTCACGACAACGCGCGACCCCATACTGCGCAACAGACAGTCTCCAAGCTGCAAGAGCTGGGGTTGGAAGCTCTCCCTCATCCGCCATACTCACCAGACCTTGCACCTACCGACTATTACTTTTTCCAAAATTTAGACAACTTTTTAGTGGGTAAAAAATTCAATTCCCGAGAGGCAGTACAAAATGCCTTTGAAGAGTTTGTTGCCTCCCGTCCAGCTGATTTTTACAAGAAGGGCATCAATAAACTGCCAATGCGTTGGCAAAGATGCGTCGATTGCATGGGTGATTACTTCGAATAACAGAAATAAAAAAGTTTGAAAAAATAAGTACTTTCACTTATTGCATACAAAACGGCAATTTCATAGGTAAAGACCTAATATTAATTTTAAACTTATTGCCTAAAACATGCAAAAATTTAGTAATTAAATTTTGTAAAGGAAACATTTATTAATAATAATTTATTGTAACAAAGTATGTATACAAATTAAGTGCAAGCCCTGATTCCCAAACTAGCGTGAGCTGTGTGTCGGGAGTCAGTACCTTCCCAAAAAAAAAAAAATAGTGATACAATAAATGTTTACAATTGGAACATACATGAAACATACTTTATAGTTGGTCTGTCAATTTTGCATGTGCTTGTGTCTGTATGCGGTATGCGTGTTTTGTGTGTCCCTACTGTGTGTGTGCGTGTGCGTGTGTGTGTGTGTGTGTGCGTGTGTGCGCGTGTGTGTGTGTGTGTGTGTGTGTGTGTGTGTGTGTGTGTGTGTGTGTGTGTGTGTGTGTGTGTATTGGAAGTTCGTCAAAACTTTGAACTAGGTTGTGACTGTAAACAAATCCTCTACATTATCGTAGTCAAAACTCGCAAGCCATATTTTGATGATCTTTTTAATTTGATAATTTGATAAGTGTCTGGTCTTATAATTTAAGTTTAGTTTATTGTACAACCTAGGTGCAATGTTACTATATCGCTGTTGAGCAAATTTGCTTTTTACCCTTGGGATTGGACACTTATCTTTTCTTTTACCCGAAGGTTGAAGAAGAGGTACGGTATGCTTGTGGTATTTGCGAATGCACTGATAAACAAACATCTTTCGTACGCTTAAAACTTCAGCTTTTTCGTACACTAATTGAGTAGGATGGTAGTATGGCAAGTTAAGGAGTACCTTAAGTACAGCCCGTTGTGCTCTTTCAACCTCAATTAAGTGTGTCTTTGCTGCTGAGCCCCATGAACATATACAGTAGGTGATTAAGCATTCAGCTAAGGCTTTGTATGTTTGAATTAAAAGTGTTGTGTCAGGTATTATTCGCAAGTCCCTGAATATATAAATTAGCTTCCTCAGTCGACCACTAACTGTATTTATGTGTTTTTTCCAATTTAACTTATCGTCTATATTCACTCCTAAATACTTTATTTCAGTTGTCCTTGATAGTTCTGGACAATTACAACGTGCAGTTAATTTTATAATTGAACGGTTACAGGGATAACAATGTATGGGAAGATGGAACATTTTAGGAGAAGACGCCATAGTTTTACTGAAGCATAAAAATTTTGTTTTATCGACATTTAGTGATAAAAGACTATTCTCAAGCCAAGCCGTTATATCGAACATACCTTTTACTGCTAATTGCCGTACATTGTCCCATGTATTACTATGAAATAATACCACAGTATCATCGGCAAACATTTGTATGTCGGCACCCTGAATTTCAAATTTACACAAGTCATTTACATACGCTAGAAATAGCGTAGGACCCAAGGTGCTGCCTTGTGGGACCCCATATGACCCCAAACAGGAGTTGCTGGAATGGTTATCAACTCTTACATACTGGTACCTTTCTGTGAGATAGTCCTTCAACCATAACAGTGCGTTTCCCCTAATTCCTAAATTCTCAAGCCGGGATAGGAGAATTGGAATAGATACAGTATCAAACGCCTTCTGTAAATCAAGGAATACGGCCAAGCATTTATCGCCCCTGTCAATGTGAGATGTAATATTAGTTGTAAGGTGTAATACCGCTTCGTCAGTAGAATGCTTGGCTCGAAAACCGAATTGTTGTAATCCTAAAAGTTTATTGGTCTCCATATACCCTATTAAGCGTTTGTTCATTATTTTTTTAACTACTTTAGAGAGGGTACTCAATAACGAAATAGGCCTATAGTTTGTGGGGAGATACTTGTTTCCTGATTTATGGATGGGACAGATAATGGCGTGTTTAAATATTTCGGGAAAGATGCCTTGTTCAAAGCTTAAGTTGGTCAAGTAGGATATTGGTTTAGCAAGGTGGAAACGAAACATTTTTAAAATAGAAGCTGTTATTTTGTCTATCCCTGGAGCACTTTGGGATTTAAGGCTGGTAATCACATCAATCACTTCTGCAGGATCCGTTAGGTATAGTGCCATCGAGTTTAATGGTGTATTCTTGGTTTTAGCATTTTGAGCTAGGGTTAACTCATCCGTATTTAACTTTTGCAATATTTGTTTAGCAAGGCCCGAACCAACCGATGCAAAAAAGTTGTTAACATCATCTAGTGATCTGGTAACATTTGTATTTATGTTAAGCAATTCTGTGGGCGGTGTTTTATTTTGCTTCATATTACATAATTCCTTAATCGTTTTCCACGTTTCCTTTAAATTGTCTTTGTTTTTGTTTAGTCTATCTGTGTAGTAGTTTGTTTTTAGAGTTTTAATTACCTTTTTTAATGTATTTCTATATGTTAAGTATTTCTGTTTAATTTCTAAATTATTTAAGTTTAATTTAAATATTTTATGCATTCTATCTCGTTTACGTATAGATTTTATTACACTTATAGTTATCCAGGGTTTCAATGGACTGTTACGCTTCGAGATTTTCTTAATTGAAGTGTTGCAGCTAATAAACCTTTCTAATTTTTCTGTAAATATTCTAGCAGCTTGATTTACATCTGACACCGAGTATAAATCGTTCCACGATTTATTCTCCATACACTTACTTAAACCACTAAAATCAATTTTAGTTTTATTAATATGTTTATTTTGCTTGGAAGTAGGTGCATAATCAATACGCAATAAAATAGGTGAGTGATCCGTTAACTCGTCAAAAACAAATGTTTGAATTTTTGCACTAGCTTTTACCATGAAATGGTCAAGACACGTGTTTTGTCTAGTAGGACAATTAATACCCTGCTTTAGACCATGGCTTGCCATCAGATTAAGATATAGTGCAGAATTAGTATTAAGATTATCTGGCATAATGTCCAAATTTAAATCACCAGTTAAGACAATTACCCTTTTTGTTCTACACATTTTTATAATATTATCTAATGAATTAATGTAACTAAGAGGGTTTTTAAAGCAAGGTGGACGGTATGTGCAAACAATACATATGTCATCCGCAATATTCACCACAATACAGTTCCCTTCAGAGCATTGGGGCTCAATTGAAACTGCTTCAAACACTTCCCTAACATAAACTACAACGCCATCGTTTTTGTTTAACGATACATTGGATTTAAAAACTCTGTAGTTGTCTATACTGGGCGGTAAAAATTGGTCATTCGTCCAACATTCCGTCAAAACAATTACGTCCACAAGTTTAGTAAATTTCAAGAGGAACATAAGAAAAAAATCAAAGTTAGCTTTAACACTTCGAATATTAACTGTCAAAACCAAAAGGGAATTGCTCCTGGAACACATTATCGTTTGTGAATAATCAGAGGGATCACTTAATCTTTTGCACTCAATACCTTCTTCATCAATGTCATTTATCACTGTAGTGCCTAACGAATTGAATTTTATTTACTTAAAAATTCTAAGACACCATTCCAAGTAGTGGGCAGTTTGAAACTTGCGTATGAAAATAATATTAGTACTAACTAAATTACATTGAAATTATAAGTAGAGCAATACAATAATAATTCTTTCTCAAATATAAAATGTCTGGCTCAATTTAATTAAATAGCTGCCATCAGTCACGTATGAACATGATTACAATTATGTAATTCTCCCCTGGGCTATGTCAAATTGTAATTCGATGATGGCCGATCGGGTAGATAGAGACTATACTCTATTCTTAGACAGTGTCCACCTTGCGATATTTTTTTGTTTAAGTACCTAATCAATTATTTTATTTTCACTTAAATTTTTACCAAAACCACACAATGTGGTGTCTTCTGAACCCTATCTAATATAATCTGACCATTGCGCAAGATTTAAAATAAAATAAAACTTAAACGAGTTTGTGCGGCATCTTAAACATGAGTTAAATTGTGTGCCTTATATTGTATAAATTAAATAAACCAAAAAACTATTGTATTCTGCTTTTAAAGACAACTCTCACACTTAAGATTTATCTTGTGTCGCGAGGAACTTTACAAACGTAAACGAAACGGACACGAGGAACACTTATACACAGAACTACAATCGAACGATCAAACCCACAACATTCATTGCACTAGGAAGCGACGTGGCGACCGCTAAACCACTAGACCATATTATGATGTGCAGCCAAAATAATATGAATGTGATGTTTAATGGGGTATAAAGTTCAACTTTAACATGCATTTTCTTTATTCTAATGGCTAATTAGACTTACATGAAACAGTGTTTTTTTTTAACCGCTGACTAACTAAAATCTCTACCAACGTGTATGCTTGCTGACAGCTTTCATGTTAACATCATGCACTGTAGGTATAAGTCATTCTTATGCGTTGTGTAAGGTGGCTCCTCGGATCAAATAAACAAGGCAGATAACACACGAAGAATACGAAAGTGAAGCCATAAATATGTGTGAGTGACTTTAGTCTTGCCACTTTAAAAAAAAAACTCCCTGGAAATTGCATTAAAATATATATTTACAAATCTTAATCTTAACTAAACTAATCTTGTTTGGTAACTTTAACAAAGTCATGTTCTTACTCTTAGTTCATATTTAATCACCTGTACCACAAACGATTAGTTTTAACTCACATTGAATGCTACTTGAAAGATCAACAAACTATAAATACAAATTCAATATATTATTATTTGAAACGAAATTAATGAAGTCTATGAAGTATAATATGTAGTATGTACTGTATGTTTTAGACTACGAGTATTTATTTACACACAATATATGCATTATCGTTTGAGGAAACTTAACAAAATACCTAACCAAAATACAATGTACTTATTATTCCTCACAACATTGAGAAACACAATTGACACATTTATATGCTCTGTAATCTCATTATACCACTGTTTTTATTTGTTTATATTCGACATCATCAACAACCGATTGCACGATTGAATCCCACGCGGTACCTACAACACTTTGTGTGATCCACGAATTGTTGTCCCGAGTCTGGATGTTCTTTGTGTCCGTTTCATGTATGTTTGTAAAGTCCCCCACGACACAGGATGTTTATTCCTAATGTGGGAGTTGTCTTTTTTAAGAGAGAGAGAGAGAGAAGACAACAACCCATAACGTCCCACAACTGGGCTCGGGTCTCCTATTGGGGGTTAAGGCCATACGGCCCCCCGCTGACCAAATGCGGGTTGGAAACGGGCAGGACAACGTTGTGGTTACGTAATCTTGCCGTTGGAACTAAGCTTCACGATTGTTTCTAATCACCGAGTGCAACTGGGCTATGAGCGAATCATATATTCAACAATTGTGTCTTTAATATTATAGTGTGCAATAAAGAGTACCTATTAATGTGTCCTTAGCCAGTTAGCCTCCAAATATTTTTGCTCAGAATTATTGTTGAACACTTTACAGGGCCGTGTGAAATATTAATACGACCAGCTGGTAGAGCACAGGTACACCCAATGCTAAGTTTATATATTAGACAAAGCATTTCACGGATGGCATGGTGGTTTAAGGTGTATAATAGCCTCGTAACCTTGAGCATCTGGGCGGAGCTAAACGCATAATAACATATCTCCACCGCACTCACTAAAACGTCGATCAAAAATTATTGAGCAGGGCAGACCGCGCTCTCGGTCGCTTTGTTGCCCATAACTTCAGAACAGATTAGGCATTAGATCGCTGACAATTGTTAACATAAAAACGATATATTTTAAAAGTTTTGGTAAAACACACACAACAACACTTTAAACATTTTATCATTGGTGGTGTAAAAAACGTTACGTGGTGTAAAATCTAAGTTGAATAACACTAAAAAGCATTTAGAAGTTTTTGGCAGGCTCAGCATTTAAATGTCAAATCAATTAATAATTCAAAATACCGATCCATTATATACCAGACTATATTTAATAAGAAGAAGGAAAGAAGGTAAGAAGGTAAAATATAAATTCATTTATAAAAAATAACTATTTGTTGAAAAAACGAAACGAAAGTGCGTGTCAGGTTCCCGTAGAATAGGGTTCCGTAGTTACCAATGATGTCCACAAAATGAAATAAAATAGTGTTTTTTTTATGTAATGTGGGCAAACGAGCAGATGTATCGCCACACCAGATGCGTCACAAGTGCGATACTGGCCTTTGGGGATGGCGAGAGGGATGGAGGAGGCGTTGGTTTTCGTCATTTACTAGGTGAAACACAGCGCGGGCGCTGTTTTACACTAGTTTTCTGTGAGGCTGTGGTATTACTCCGGTCGAGCCCATGCATGCCGAACTGTCATGGTTTTATTTTTATTATTTTACATATTCTACGTTGGCGCAGTGGTAGTGAACGCGACTGCGTTGCATGAGGTCTCGGGATCGATTCCCGGGTCGAACCAAATGTTTGTATGATGTGTAAATATTTGTTTCGGAGTTTGAATGTGCTCTATGTTTGTTTTAATTCCATTTTGTTTTTGGATTTTAAGCACATCGTATGTCAGTTGGAGTTCTCTATGTTAAATGTGTATATTACATATACCAAAAAAAAACATATAAGTATTTTATCAGTCAATCTAGTCTTCATAGTACAAGCTCTGCATAGTTTAATGCCAATTGGCGTTCTGTGTCAGATATCCGAAACATTTATTACCATGATCTTTTTTCCAAATTTTCCTAGTTTTTTAGGAAGCAAACTAGTAGACGTATCACCTGATGGTAAGTGATAACCGCCGCCCGCTATGCACACATGCAAACGTATCGCGTAATAAGTCGACAGCGCGAGCAAAACAGCGAGCGACATAACCCTCCCGTCCGAATGCCAACGCACGACTGCCGCAGTGCCGCCTGCGCTCGCGCAGAGACTCGCTGTACTTTTTAATTTTAGAATCTCAATAGTGTACTTTTTCTTTACAAAATATTGATTGATTTAAATAAGTAATGTCTAATTTACAGCAAATTAAACACCAATTTTTGTATATAAAAATCTTTCTTAGGGAGGGAGGACCTTAAGGTATCCTTGTCGTTTCCTGCTGCGCGCTGTTTTGAGTTCGATCTCACCTAGGAGAAATCTCTCTCTGTTATTATCGCTTACACAGGTAAATTACTGAATCAATTTTTATGAAATTTGACTTGAAAATATAAATAAATGCCTCTGCTGAAAAAAATCCTTTCAGCGGTAGGTACAAATGGTTATAATCAATTGTTTTTTCTAAAATATATGTTTATTCAATAATAACGTTGAAAGTGACAAAAATAACAACATTAGATTTTGAAATTTGATTATTCAGGAACTATTAACAAATTTAGTATCCCTTGAAATTCACTTTGACGTTTTTCAGAGTCTATAAGCTTATGTTCTATATTTTCGTCTCTAAATTAAAAAAATCACTAAATTAATGCTAGATTTCTGAGGTTAGGTACAGGCAAATGAGTCGAGTTGTGTTTCTATATATAATTGGTAATAAGGATGTTATATTGGTTTATTAATATAATTATTAGAATTATCATTGTGACCTCTGAATGACCTTTGATAAAGTACTGCATTACAGTAGACGTTGTTTATTTCATTTTTGTCACAGAAAATATTGATTAATTCAAGCAGTTAATTAACACATACCCTTAACCAGTTTTAGTGATAACAAGAATTGCAATCAAGTAGATACTGAAGACAAAACACCATTCAGAAACAAAATAGCAACTACCGGAATGATCGAGTCATGCTCAGATGTATTTTTTTATTAAAATTTTAGGAAATCGTTGGAGCCATTGCTGTGGTTCAGAATATAAATTATATACCAGAGTTGCTCGTTTAAAGTAATTAGATATTTTACACTACATAATATTCCGAACTCAGCTCATCTTATTTAACGAAAGAAATTGAAAAGTGTAAAAACAAAAAAAAATGCAGTAAGCCTACAGTTAATAAAGATTTTCTTACTACAATTATTTAGTCACATTTAGCTTCAAATAATTATTACCTTAATTTAAGTAAAAAAACTGTGCAAAAATTAAACAAATAATATGTGACGTCCAGTGTGAACACTTTACGGGGTGCGTTAGACAAACAATTAATTCGGCTTCTAATGAATTGCTGCCACTACTAAGTTTATATAAATAAAGAATGTGTCTGTGCGGCCAGTGCGTTTCGTTCAACATTAAGCGCTGCTCGTGGCCGCCAAACGCAGATTTAAATGAACCTCTATCTTTACATTCCCGCTTATTCTATTTTTTCGCGCGCAAGTATGTTGCCGATTATTTTCGTTCTTTTTATGACTGTTAGTGCAAGTGGAGAGCCGTGCAATGATATAGACAGTGTTGATATTAGTGAAGGTAAAACTTTAGAGAATGGTTCGATTGAGTATGGAGTCGTCTTCCCGCCAAAACATGTGTATTCGAAGTATGTCGATGGTGAATGGAAAACTTTAGGATGTTTGTGTAAACTCAAAAACTGTTTTCGAAAATGCTGCCCCTTGGGTTTTGTAATGTTTAACAGGAGTTGTACGGAGAGACGAGATCAAGATGTGATAGCAAATAATGGCCTAGATCTTTTTGATGGAGTAAATTTTCGAGAGAAGAAAACTTTGGAGCAGACCAATTTTGGTCTTGTCTTTGGGAAACCGAGTTCGGACTGTTACATGGAAGACCCGTATTGGTTCGTTCAAGAGGTTAGTAACTGTAGTTTGCGATACTATTGTAAGTGATGATAATGATACCTAATACAAATTCGTAAGAAAAATGATGATTTAACAACACACGTACAATAATTCATGACTACAAGGATTTAATTATGTTAAATTGTGTTTTTTCCTAACAATTTGCCCAAGAAATACTAAGTATTTTACATAAACGTTATATATAACTTACTCAGAATCGTGTGACTAATCTCACGAATATTCACAATCGATTATCATATAGTATTCATATAGTAGGTGTATGTAATTAAAACAAAAGACCCCTACTATTGTAAAGTGTAGCTAATAAAATAAAAATTACATAAAATACATACCGTAATATACCTATCCTTCTGGAAATAGGAATAAGTTTTTTGTAATTTTATTACATGTGAAAATAAAAAAAAAAACAATTCAATACAAGGTGCTATATAAATACCCTGACAGGAGCTAGTAACTAACGTAAACAAAAAAGAGATACAATGATCGTTAACACAAACTTTAGTCACTTCCAAATAACACAACACCAATATTTTTCTTATTTAGAATAGTCTATGCTCTATACTAATATTATAAAGCGGAAGAGTTTGTTTGAACGCGTTAATCTCAGGAACCGCTTGTCCGATTTGAAAAATTATTTCAGTGTTGGATAGTCCATTTATCAAGGAAAGCTATAGGCTATATATCATGACGCTAATACTAATAGGAGCGTAGCACCAATGAAGAATATTTCAAAAACGGGAGAAACTTTTCACGCTACGGGCAATAGAGGACGCAAACGAAGTTGCGTGGGTCAGCTAGTCTCTTATATGGATAAAAATGTATGATATTAGTGACCCGACCTAGCTTGCACGCAACTCTTTGAAATTCTCTGATTTCCTATACTATAATAAACATGTAGGTATAAACCTTCCTCTTGAACCACTCTATCTATTGCTGAAATCTGTATAAAATTCGGTGAGTAGTTAAAAACATATAAGCGAACAGACAGCGAAAGCGACTTCATTTTATACCATGTTTCGACTTCAAAGTACTGTTCTCAACATGTTATTTCTTCGTTAACACATCCCTACATTTAAATAATGATATGTATATACTACTTTAGAAAACCACTATTTATATATTATACCCATGCGTATAAATTTGTATGTAGTTACACCAACATAAGTTAGAAATAAATGTAGTTTAAAAAATATAAAATATACACGCTTATCACACGCAAAT
Source organism: Spilarctia lutea (assembly GCA_916048165.1). Lineage (NCBI taxonomy): Eukaryota > Metazoa > Arthropoda > Insecta > Lepidoptera > Erebidae > Spilarctia > Spilarctia lutea. The sequence goes on from OU696480.1 coordinate 5,247,530, forward strand.
ATATAGGTGAAGCTAATAAAAGTGTGCGAAGAAGGGAACCCACATGCCTCGTTACCTTCGTAAACTTCTGTAAATATACATGAAATATTGGAAAAACGGTACGATTATAATAAAAACAAAAAAACATCAAATGGTTGACTGAATTATTGTTTACTCATTTCTAAGGCCACACATATACGTATACGATCTAAGTTTCTATGAGATTAATTTGAATGACCTCGGCTTTTAGATCATTGTTTCAATTGTATGAATTTTCGTTATCTGGTTAACGCTGTATTAAACAAAATATGGATAACACATAAATATTTTTCTTGTGACGAAATTTAATCGTGGCCTCTGCAACATTGTTTTACGTTGAAGCCAAAAAGAAGGATAATGTTTTCGGCAGTCTATTTATATTTGTAACTACTAGCTGACCCACGCAATCTCGTTTGCGTCTTCTATTGCCCGTAGCGTGAAAATTTTCCCCCGTTTTTGAAACATTCTTCATTGGTGCTCCGCTCCTATTAGTATTAGCGTGATGATATATAGCCTATAGCCTTCCTCGATAAATTGACTATACAACCCTGAAAGAATATTTCAAATCAGACCAGTGGTTTCTGAGATTAGCGCGTTCAAACAAACAAACAAACTCTTCAGCTTTATTATTAGTATAGATTTGAGGTTCCTTTAGGTTCAAAATAATGGCCTGGGTATACATTTTATTACAACTTTTAACGTAATTTGGGTTTTCAGAATTAATGAAATAAAATTATAAATAGGAACCATTTTTAAGATACAGTATGAATCAAATGCATATTAATTAAATAAGGATGACACCAATTGTCAGTAAGTAAGTATGAATAACAATAACAGGATGCGTGATTGTGTGGGAGTAACCTCATTAATTCGCAATAGTTTCATACAGACAATACAATAACAATTGGTACAAAATTTAGTATCATCTCGAGTTGCAAAGAACATTTAAAACATATTTATCTATATCCATGCTACAATTTTTCACTAATTAACTATGACACAGGATGTTTTAATGTTGGCAATAAGCTAGCTGTTTCAGAAACTTTTACCTCTTTAAAAGTTTCTAAAACTTTGGCAATAAGCTAGCCGTTTCAGAAACTTTTACCTCTTTAAAAGTTTCTAAAACTTTGGCAATAAGCTAGCCGTTTCAGAAACTTTTACCTCTTTAAAAGTTTCTAAAAGTTTGGCAATGAGCTAGCCGTTTCAGAGAATTTTACCTCTTTAAAAGTTTCTAAAAGTTTGGCAATAAGCTAGCCGTTTCAGAAACTTTTACCTCTTTAAAAGTTTCTAAAAGTTTGGCAATAAGCTAGCCGTTTCAGAAACTTTTACCTCTCTAAAAGTTTCTAAAAGTTTGGCAATAAGCTAGCCGTTTCAGAAACTTTTACCTCTTTAAAAGTTTCTAAAAGTTTGGCCAAAAGCGAGCTGTTTCAGAAACTTTTACCTCTTTAAAAGTTTCTGAAACAGCTAGCTTATTGCCAACTTAAAACATCCTGTGTCATAGTAAATTTGTAAAAAAATTGTGATCGTGTTTATATAGATTTTTACATTTTACTAGCGCTTTCGAGAAACGTCTCGAACATACGAGGGCGTACCCCGTACCAAGGATACGCCCGCCGGCGAACTCGTTGTAAACAATCGTGCAACAACCAATCAATATTCGTCGCTTTGTCTATTGATATATGGTTCGTTATTCCGTGCCTCAAAATTAACTTTCTCGATCGTTGTTCGCGAATAAATCTAGAACATTCTCGGTAGTTGTTCGCTAATAATCTAAACCATTCTCGATCGTTGTTCGTGAATTCTTCGTAACAATAATCCTTATGACATGAGTAACCGTCCGATAAAGTGTCATTAGACGGTGGATTTACTCAGACATTGATGCCCTATATATCTTCATTAACATAGACTGCTTCCAAAGCATCGACTACTGTGTTTGAGGATACTAGATGTTGGAAGCTTAAAATGACAATACTACGATTCAAATCAGGGTATAGCCGGGTAGGGCTCAAGGAGTCATTATCAACCCAACAAAATGTTTTGTTCGATAACGACTTGAAAACCACATCTCATACAAAATCAATATAATTATGTACATTACTCATGAACTTATTAGTAACTAAAAAAAGTACTTTAATAATAACATAATAAAATAACACACGCAATACTTACCAGTTAGCAAATTTTTTTTAATGAAATGAACAAGCTGTAACTTGAACAGTCATTTGTGAATAGAAAATTGCTAAATGACGAAGTTTTGTTTATGTTTTCTTCAAAGTGGTTTCATCAACTATTTAGAAAGAGCGGTAATAATTAAAAATCATAAAACAGTACTCGATGGAGATTCATATTCTGTAAGTCATAACTCATGATCATGACTTTGGGTCGTTTCCGATTCTGTAGGTATATATAGGTTAATAGACAACAGTAATTTATCTATCGCATAATTATTCATTCATTTATGTTTCGAATGAATCTGTGTTCTAGTCTGATTCATAACTTTATGTGTTATAAATAAACACTTCAACAAAACAGACAGATTTACTGAAAAATTAAAAATTTAATAGTTCCTCAATTAATTGGTCCTTCTCAGAAATGGTCGACCCCAAGAAATCAGAATGGCACCCAGCTGTGATTCGTTCAAGGTGAATGTACGAGCACTCCTTACCCAAAGTCTAACTGAAGTTTCACCAACATGATATTTCATATATTATAGTATGTATGTATATATGTAACCCTGTATGTACTTATAAATGTATTTTTTTAACCAAAGAGTATATACATTCATTTGCAAAAAAACGGGCGGTTTCGATTTTCTTCCTGGCTGAAAAAAATAAAATACCAAAAAGGTTTTAATCATTTGAACATGTTACTGGCCAGTTATAAAAGTGCCATAATGTTTATAAGAGTACATTCCAAATTCAAATTTTTGACTGAGCCTGGTTTTCAAAGAAAACAACTTTTAACTACATTTTGTGGCGCGAATTCCCTATAGTTAATATCGACTCTAATTAACTTTTTGACAATTTTTATTAAATTATCTGATGTCCTTGACATTTAAAAGTATTGTTATTACTGTTTAGCAATCTCGAAAATGGTAGATAAAGTGATAGGTAAAAGCGAGCAAAATTATTGCGCTGCTTGAAGAAGGTTGCAGCCAATGCTTCGTGGCTCAGAGGCTAAATGTGAGTCGGTCGACAGCTCAAAGGACCTGGCAGCGCTATCAAGAGACCGGTTCCGTCAAGAGAAGGCCTGGTTCTGGCAGAAAGACATGTACCGAACCACGGGATGATCGTTTTCTAGTTAGTCAAGCGTTGAGAAATCGCAAATCTTCTTATGTGGACCTCAAGAACAGCCTCGAAGAAGTAAGAAATGTGCAAATTAGTCTATGGACGGTCAGGAGGAGGCTTCTCGCTGCTAATATACATAGTCATCGCCCGGCACGCGGCCCTAAATTACTCCGTGGACATCGAGTTGCCAGGCTTAGCTTCGCTCGAAATTGTGTGTCATGGACTCATGAAGACTGGGATAGGATATTGTTCTCCGATGAAGCCAGGATATCTCTGCATGGTGAAGACCGACGTCGGCGAGTGCTACGTAAACGAGGAGAACGCTTTGCAGAGGCATGTTTTGAAGAAATCACACCTTATGGAGGGGGCTCTGTTATGCTTTGGGCAGGAATAAATTCCATGGATCGTACGTAGTTAGTCTTCATCGAAAACGGTACACTGACTGGACACCGATACATAACGGAAGTTCTAATTCCTTATGCACAACCCGCTTTAACCGCTCTTGGCGAAAACTCATTTTTTATGGACGACAACGCTCGCGCCCACCGGTCTGGCGATGTGGAAGCGTATATGCTAGAAGTCGGAATTCGTCGTTTGGACTGGCCAGCTAGAAGTCCGGACCTCAATCCCATAGAGCATGTCTGGGGCGTTCTGAAGCGACGAGTGAGATCAGTGCAGCCGGCTCCGCAGACCTCAGAGAGCCAAAGAATGTGATTACCGCGGAGTGGGAACGTATTCCCCAAGAAACCATAAAAGATATACTCGCTAGCATGCCCAGACGAATGCAAGCCGTGATTTCAGCAAGAGGGGGTCATACACAATACTAAACTTTTATCTGCTTTTAATGTATTCAAGAAAAACAAAGAAATTAACGCGTTTCATTTGTATTTAGCGAGCAGGTACAATAATAGTGTTTTGAGCTTAAACATTATTTCTCAATAATTTAATCAAAATGTTATGATAAAACTGATGATACCTATTCCTTCCTAATTAATTTATGAAATTCTGAGGATAACAATACCTAAAATTGTCAAACAAACTAATAGTAACTATAAAATAGTTCTTTGCTTAAGTGCCCGTTTTTTTTGCAAAAGAGTGTATATCACCAGTCACCACACACCCCACGGTATACTGGTAGTGAATGCCTAAACTACTAAATACGCTATTGTATTTTATGCATAAAGTTATGATATAAAAATGAATAAATAAAAACATACAATTTATGAGGTAATCTGGAGTTCTTAAAGTATTATCATACATCACACAAGATGTGAAGCAACCCTACAATAGTTAATCATAATCGACGTATTCTGACAATAAACTTTCGAAGGTTGCTCTTTTGAAAATTGATTGCTTGTCTTTATTTACTAAAATGAAAACATAATAAAATTCAATGTCAGACTTATCAACTGATTCATTATCTTTTAAGTTTTGATAATTTTATGTAGTCTATGTTCTATTTATATTTAGTTAAATCTATATGTTCGTTTAAAAGACTATTTATAACGTCATTATCTATACTAATATTATAAAGAGGAAAACTGTGTTTGTATGTTTGTTTGTAATGAATAGGCTCTAAAACTACTGGACCGATTTTAAAAATTCTTTCACCATTCGAAGGCTACATTATCCACGAGTAACATAGGCTATATTTTATTTTGGAAAAAAATAGGGTTTCGTAAGATATTGGGGTTTTTCGGACACAAGGTGTAAAAAATCAACCCTATACGGGAAAAAAATTTTCGCTACGGGCAATAAAAGACGCAAACGAGGTTGCGTCGGTCAGCTAGTTATTAATATAGGATGTTTTTAAAGAGAGGTAGCCTCATTGAGGAATAATATATAAGAGAGACGTTCTCATAGATTAGAAATTATATATTCTATTATTATATATTATATAAGTCTGCCTCCCTCACAGGATTAAATAACCAAAAATTGATAATTTAATTAAAGGAAAAGTAAATAAAACGAAGGAGGTTCTCAAGTCAACTTGTATATTTATTTTTTATGTATGGCCATGCATAACTTTTCACAGAGTAGCCCGATTTTTTTAATTTTATTAGGAATTAAATAATCAAAAAGTGATAATTTATTTAAAGGAAAAGTAATTAAAACGAGGGAGGTTCTTAATTCAACGTGTATATTTATTTTTTATGTATGACTTATGCATAACTTTTTACAGAGTAGCCCGATTTTTTTTTGTTTGTCTAGTGACTAAAATGAAACTATCACCTAAGAAGTGTAAAGAGCGCGATCATTATTTCTGTGTGTGGGTGTAATTAATCTATAAAATGTATGTATTTATGTTTGTTTATCAGTAGTCTGGTTAATGTAACGTAGACTCTACCTAATTCGAAATCAGAGCGCCTTATGTGGGTTGTATAAAGTAATTATGTTTTTATTGTTTCTACTCGTAATTTTGCTGCTGTCTGTGCCCTCTTAATTGAATTTCGAATAAACCCAGATTTTACTTGATTGTAGCTTTTTATTGATTCCTATATTAACCAATCTTACGATTTATGGATCTCATGCGACTAGAATAGAATAACTTTAATAAATGATTACAGAACTAAGACCAGAATACAAGTACTATAAAAACCTGAGTTCTACTTGGCAAAATACCAAGAAGTCAAGATTTAAAATCAGATTGAATGTATTTAATAAAAAATTACATGCTTATAAAAATAAAATATTTCAATTTTTATATAATCGTGATGATTTCGGAACTGGTATGCAAAATGGTTTATGCGTTTGTGGAAGAACGGATGTCATGTCCCTCACAAAGGGAGGATCCTCCGACCAGACGAGGTGATCATGCCTGGCGGGCTGCTGCCTTACAGTAAGTTGGAATGTTGTATATATTATGATAATCGGCGCGAGAACTTCTATTGCCCGATTAAGGATTGGTAGTTTCTTAGTGAAGTACATTATTCCGTAGTTCAGTGTATCTGCGGTAGATGGCGCTGTGGTCAGAAGTTGCCACACGTTTATTGAAATACAATACCTATGCGAAATAATACTTCAGATTAAAATTCAAGTCACGTTTAAACTCTTATTACTTTTATAATAATAGACGACATTTTAAAAAACTAAAACCCGACTACGTAAAAGATCCTCGATAAATGGACTATCCAATACTGAAGAATTTTTCAAATCGGTCCAACGGTTTCTAAGATTAGCGCGTTCAAAAAAACAAACTCTTCAGCTTTATAATATTAGTACAGATTAGTATAGATAGTATTTTAATTACATGCAACCCGAAATGGTTTTTATGAAATTGAATACATCTCTTTTTTTGATACAATCTAATATGTAAATGTATTTAATTTGTGATATTTTTGTGTACTAATGATGACGTCATATTGGATTGCGAATCCAAGATGGCTGATGAATATTGCTTTACTGCAAGCTAATATGCCGATTGCCCGCTATGACATTGGAAGTTAAATGAATTCAAGTTTTGAACTAATCTCGTAATGCTTGTTACACAATCCACAACATGCAACAAAAATAGTAATTGCGCCGTCTTCATTTTAGGGTCCCGTACCTCAAGACCCTTATAGAATCACTTTGTTGTCCGTCTGTCAGTCAAGACCCTTTTTCTCAGGAACGCGTGAAGATATCTCGCTTAAATTCATATCAAATACTCAGGTTTACTGTCCCTTAGAGCTCTGAAGAAATAAAATTTCTAAAACAACGCAATCAAAAGATACAGCCGTTTATGCTCGCAAGGTAATCAAAACCTATATGGTACTCTTTCCATGAACTCAAAACCTTGAAATTTGTTGCGAAGCAACGTCTTGTAGCACAGATAAAGGAAAAGTGGCGAAAAGCATAAATTTTACTTATATAACTATAGGTTTGTACGAAACCCTCGGTGCGTGATCGGTTGACTCGCACTTGACCGGTTTTTTAAACAATTTAATGGTGAACTTTATTACATACACATAAATAGCTATAATTGCATATATAAATATTGTTTACTAACATTCATACTTATATTACAACTACCTATCTAGGTACCAAGTAAATACAAATTTGAGTATGTTTGTTTCATACGCTTTCACGCATAAACTACAAAACCGATTTTAAAAAAACATACCAATGGGCTACCTTATCATCGACTAACATACTCTACTTTTTACCAAGATAACTGACATCCATCCATCCATCCGCAAACGGAGCCGCGAGAAAAGTCAATTATACCTATGTATATAAATAAAAAATTAGAAATTCTTGAATTCCATAGTGACATTTCTTGCATATTTTTATTAAACACAGATTATGTAGTTGAAATAAAAATGATCGTTAATATTAAGTATCATTAATGGATTAATCTGTCTGGATTCAAAACATGTTAAGATTTAATCTGTTACGAGAACAATTTTCAAACAATGAGACAGTCTACATCATTTAAAAAAAATCATTCGAGTTACGTATTAACGAACTTTGTTAAATACTTACTGTAAATTCTTGTTTATTCAAAATAGAATTGCAATAATTCAATACAATTGTATTTTTTTTTAAACATAGACAAATGCCTGTCGTACTAGCGCAGAAAGGGTTCCGTACCGTATCTATGGGTACATGTCTAGCTGATGCCAACGTTGTCGTTATCAATATTGAGCAAAAAGGAGCAAAACTATCACGTTTGTTGTGTTAGAGCTCCCTTACATAAATAAATATTCCGGACATCTAACACACAAAGCCATCTAGTCCCAAGCTAAACAAAGCTTGTGTTATGGTTACCTATTAGAGAACTGATTTAAAAACATATTACATTTATTTTTTTTGTAAATACATACATATTATATATAGAAAACACACAAACTTCGAAACAAATATTTGCAGATCATACAAACATTTGGTCCGAAAAGGGATTTGAGCCCGAGAATTCAAGAACAGCAGTCTTATACGCTACCACAGCGCCACCGAGGCTGTTCATTTATTTTATTCTGTTTATATTTAAATATTTATTTAATTCAGTTTGTTAGTATTTGTTGTTATAACGGCCACAGAAATACATCATCTCTAAAAATATCAACTGTTTAACAACCTGGTGACAGACGGATAGCGACGTTCAGTAATAGGGTCCCGTTTTACCCTTAGGGTATGGAACCCTAAAACAACATCAATGAGGTTTATTTCGTTTCTTTGAATGTATGTATTATTCGTGTGGTGACGCATTAAAAATACACAGTGTCACTCCTATTGATCACACAGGACAAAATCTCTACAAAGAGAAGGAAAAATTAACAACCCGTCTGGTAAGCGTGGTACAGTACCTTCTTTCTTCCTAAGGAGAAACTTCTTTGCTAAGGAGAAACGTATGAATGAATTATAGATAATGATGTAGCTTACAGTTTTAAATAACTTTATATATTTAATTGGAAGCGCTATGTCGTGATTCTAATAGGTACATTGCGTGCATGTTATTTGAATTGTAAATAGGTAGGAATACATTGACTAGGTAATCATACCGATTGCTTTACTTAGTAAGTAGCGCAGGAATTGAACACCAGTTTTATAATACAACTAGCTGAACCCCGCGGTGCTACCCGCGGTATGACAATAATCGCAGGCAACGCCGCGAGGCGAAGCTATATCTTTATAAATTGTAGCCTATATGTTATTCTGATGTATAAGCTATATTATTGTAAAGTTTCATCAATATCCATTCGTAGTTTTGGCGTGAAAGAGTAACAAACATCCATTCATCCATCCATCCATAGGTACTTACAAACGTTCGCGTTTATAATTTTAGTAGGATTATACTGCTAGGTCAAGGATACAACCAGAAGTATATTTAAATCAAATGCGGGTAATGCCGCGGAGCGCAGCTAGTCTAAAAAGAAGTAGCCTAAGTAAGTCCCTTCAAAATCGGTGCAGCCATTCCAGAGATTATCAGGAACAGAAAGACAGACACTTTCTTCACTTTCTAACTCTGTCACAGTTTTGTTAGCAAAATAAAAAACAGAAATAATAATAATAAATATTACGAACATCTAACACACAAAGTCATCTAGTCCCAAGCTAAGCAGAGCTTGTGTTATGGGTACTAAACAACTGATATAAATACATATTATATTACTTTGTTTTATAAATTATGTTCTGTTAGCCCATTACGACCATGGCGGCCAGTTAAAACGGAGACGAGCCAGCTACGCAGGCGATTTCTATATACATACGTACCTAGGCGATGGTTATCATAAATGCAATCTCTTCTCTCATAAAACTGGCCACCTATGTGTACTTTTTTTAATATGTTTAAAGATTATCTGTCAATCTTGTAAATGCGACCCGGGAGTCAAACCCAAGACCTCAAACACAGCAGTCGCATACGTTACCAGTGCGCCACCGAGGCAGCCATACATAAATACATTAAAAAAAGATATACATTCACACATTCTGAATCAGATACTATTCTGGTACATGTGAATGTGACCGTCAAAAATGTTTTTATAGCGGAAATCAAAAGGCTTTGTTTTATTTATTCTCAGTATTCAGTACAAATCGTTTACCAAAACTAGACTCTGTACGTGTTATGGTTTTTAATTTAATTATAATAATGTAATACAGATATCTGATAGGCGATACTGAGCCATACCAAAAAATACACAATATTTACAAAAAATATTCAATATGAATATGTTACTATCAAAATAACGCATTATTTATTTACCTAGAAAATATGTTCAGTATACATACTTCCTTACTATTATACGAGTAATATTACTAGCTGAACCCCGCGGTGTTACCCGCGGTACGACAATAACCGCGTAACACATAATTATGTGTTATTCAGATCTATAAGCTTTCCGTGGTAGAGCTATGCTTCGGCATGAATGGGTCGGCTCGACCGGAGTGATACCACGGTCTCACAGAAAATCGGTGTGAAATAGCGTTTGCGCTGTGTTTCACCGAGTGAGTGAGGATACCGGAGGCCCATACCCCAACCCCTCCCCCTATCCCCTTTCCCATCCCCCAAAGGTCGGCAACGCACTTGTGACGCCTTTGGTGTTGCGGGTGTCCATGGGCGGCGGTAATCGCTTACCATCAGTTGATACGTCTGCTCGTTTGCCCACTATTCAATAAAAAAAAAAGCTATATTATTTTAAAGTTACATCAAAATCCATTGAGTTGGTTTTGCCTGAAAGAGCAACAAACATACTCACTTACATACTCACAAACTTTCGCGTTCATAATATTATTAGGATGATATGTATATCCCTAATACACAAATTGTGAGTGACGACATACTATGACAAAATCGATTAATTAGTACAGCGCTTCTCTGTCTTAATTGAAAATATTCTTACTCGTTAACAACAGGGTATTTACGAGTGTTACAATATTAAATATTTAAGCCCTTTACAACCTTTCAATATGTTATGAGTACCTGTGGGTTTCGGGAAACAACACACTTCGACGTAGTAAATGTTAATTGATTTAGTCAAGGATAATAAGATAAAACATATACCTACCTACCTAAGAGAGGTACATTATCGTAACCGGTAGCAGAGTACAGTAAGTCCGTTATTTTATCTACTATATTACACTACATAATTCCAATAACAACAAAAAATATATTTTTCTGTAGAATATATACTTAGGTGTGATTTTACACTTTCTAGGAATTTGACTGTAGCTTTTAATGTTTTATTTTAAACCATTACCAAACTCCGAAAAAAATATTTGTAGATCATACAAACATTTGGTCCGACTCGGGAATCAAATCGGAGACCTCAAGCACAGTAGTCGCATACACTACCACTGCGCCACCGAGGCAGTCAAACTTTAACCCTTAAGGAAGAAATTGAGTTCAGTAATTTAGTTGATACGATGGGACGTACAAATGAACATAGACTATTAAAACTATGACCATTCCTTTGGCTTCGCTGGAGTCGGGTAAAAACAGTGTAGACATTTGAATGGTATGTCTTACCATAATTCACTCTCTTACGATGGCTATATTCAGAGGTGAATAGGTACCAACTATAATGATACCACTCCCACGATTAACCGCAGGGAACCGTGTCGATGTAAGCCACAAACGTTATATTTACATTTTATCAATATGTTAAATGTAGGTTGGGAATATGTGTGTTATAAAACACGATGCACTGAATATTAAGTAGGTTTTTTGTTTGTGAAAAATACATCACAAATAAGACCATCATGTGACCCAATTGTCATTTACATAAAAGAACTTTAAATTGGTAGCGGTCGCCCGCGGCTCCGCCCGCGTGGATGTCGGTTACCGCTGCAAAAAGCCTACCCAGGAAAGACACGGTCAGCAAAATGATTCCCAGTTCAATTCACAGACACCGACACTAACATCGACGACGCAGTCATTATCCGCAGCCTGCACAGATTGTCTTTCTGTGGATGTTAAAGTTGTTAATGAGGAAAATATTTAAATGTAATTAATACTAAGTTTTCACTTCTGCCGGCAGTCCCCGAGTGCAACCCGTTGTTTTAGGATAGATAACTAAAGCGATTATTGTAGAGCTTCTCTATAAACAACATTTGACGTTAAATTATTTTCAGGTAACAAAATATACTGATGGTCGGGAGCCCCGACCCGTGATAGGGTCACGTAAAGTTTCCCATGCGTAAAACATTCTTTTCATGAATCAATTCTAATACTAATTTGAATGTTTGAAAAAAAATAGTAAAAAACTATTAAAAATCGCACGAAAATTATTAGACTTCACGCAAGACCGCTGCATAGGGAGCCGACCTCGTGTCTGAGTCTGAGCCGCGCGGGTACCCTTCTCATATATCTAAACTCACTTCGCAACGGGCCGTGCAGCAGAAATCGTAATATTTTAATTTTGCCATAACTTCAAAACCAAACGTCCAATTTTTATCACTCAAAGATCAAATATTATCTACATAAACTGTAGTTAGTGTTGAAATAATTTATATTGATAAGGATTGATAGCATGAGAAAAATAAACGCATTTAAATGTGGTCCAAAAAAAATTCAAGATTTTTTTCAATAAGGAAATGGTTGTTGTGCCTCACTCGACATAGATAGGTATAGTATGTTGCGGACTTTTTTGTAGATATTTATAAGATCTACGATTAATTAGAACATTTTATGGTTCTATCTTTTATAGTTTAGGCAGCGTACGCAAAATAAATAACTTTTCTGGTTGATTTTTTACACCTTACACCAAAAAATAGGGTTCCGAAAAACCTAAATATCTTATATTTGGGTATTTCGGAACCCTATTTATTTTTTCAAAATAAAATATAGCCTATGTTACTCGTGGATAATGTAGCTTTCGAATGGTGAAAGAATTTTTAAAATCGGTCCAGTAATTTTTGAGCCTATTCATTACAAACAAACAAAGTTTTCCTCTTTATAATATTAGTATAGATTAGTGTAGATTAAAGAATGAAATTGCCGATTAAATCTCGTTTATTCGTATAACATAATAAATATATTTATTCAAAATATATATATCCTCATTTTATACATAATGGTAAAAATAACATAAATGGTTACATAGGCATATAAATATTAGACATTAAAGGATGAAATTTAAAGCTAAATCTTGTTTTTGTATAACAAATTTATTTTGCGCGAAATAAAGTTGTATTACTGTAGTATTAACTATACTGTGACCACGATTCCGCATTCTTAGCAATTATGCGAGGGTATATTTTTATTTTCGTCTTCACTTGTAGATAAGTTGAGAACCCACATAAATTTATTTTATTCTGTTAGTGTCATAATGTTAATGTCAGACCGTTAAAATTGTGAGTTTTTGGCCTGTTGAATTGTTGTTATTGAGTGCTGTGGTGTATAGTACCTATGTATAATGTATTAAAAACCAAAACATATTCTCATGTAAGTGAAATGTAAATTTCTTTTTGAGAAAATATACATTCTTTACCCAAAAAACCAACAAATTGTAAAATTAACCCCATTTCAGTTAAGTTTAAACCTTTTATTTTTTTTTTATTTTTTTATTATCATCTTAATGTAATTTGTTTTGAATTTTTTTAATCATAAAGTTTGATGTCTACCGAGCATTTATGTAACCATAATGGTAATCGTTACAGGCATCCACAGGACAGGCTTGCCTAGTGATGGACCACTGGGTACAACAATTACTGTATGTTTCATTTGGCAATTTTTTATTTTTTATTTATTATTTAATAAAAATATTTATCCTCATTATATAAATTATTGCTATTTCATTGAAAGTTCATTTAAGCCCTTGTGACGCGAGGGTATCAAGATTATATGAACTGTGTTAAGCAAATAAATACATAAATAATAAATACATGTTTCAGACATCTTACACACAACGCCATCTAGTCCCAAGCTAAACAGACATTGTGTTATGGGTACTAGACAACTGATATAAAAACTTATATACTTTTTTTGTTAATACATACATATTATACATAGAAAACACCCAAACTCCGAAACAAATATTTGTAGATCATACAAACGTTTGGAATTGAACCCGAGACCTCAAGCACAGCAGTCGCATACGCTACCACTGCACCACCGAGGCAGTCAAAGTCATTTTGTAAAGTATTTTTTATCAAATAGGCAAGTGTATAAATCATGAAAAAATATAGAACTTGTCCAAGCAAGGTCTGTTAAGTACAGAGGATGACATAGTTTCTAGCTCCTGTAGATTTAGAACGGTTTCTCGTGATGGGTGAGGTCTTGCGTTATCATGAACAGAATTGCAATTGCGAACCGTTTTTGCCGTTAGTTTGGATTTGGTTTTTCAAAGTATCATCTTTTCTGTCTAAACTAAATAAAAATCGATTGAAAGTCGACAATTTAAAGTTGGTATCGGTTTTAAATAAGAACATCACAGGTATCACGTGAAAAAAGATTCACTCGAAAATCTCACACCGTGAAGGTTTTATGTCAATTCAAAGTATGTATATAGTATAAGACAGCAATTTAATAATTTAACCCCTAATATCATATTATTATGCATATAGTCGAATTGTCCCAAACAAATTTTTCGCTTTTCTACAATTTATTTTAGTGTTCTTACAAGCACTGAAATATGTCTAAATATTACTGACTAAATTATGTTTATTTATTTTGTGATATGATTTGTAAAAGTAACTTTAAGTTGGTTTTGTGGGGTAACGGGTATCATGTTTCACCTACACAAAGGGAGGATCCTCCGACCAGACGAGGTGATCATGCCTGGCGGGCCACTGCCCAACAGTTGATGTTGGGATGTTGTACATATGATAATCGAAGCGATAACTTCTACTGCGCGATTCAGGATTGGTAGTTTATTCGTGTTGTACGTTGCTGCGTAGTTTAGTGTGTTTGCGGTAGATGGCGCTATAGTGTGTCGCTGTTGCGCTGTATGTGGAAGTCGTCACAGTTTTGACTAAGAACTTAATTTAGAAGTATGTTCGCTTAATTTAATTCGAACGTTCCTCTATTAATGTGCAACGGAATTCAGAAAAATCCAGGTTAAAAATCCTTGGGTGATTGATTTGACAAGCTATTTTAATTCGCAAACGCGCATATTACAAAACACTTTTTCTTTCAGATGAATATAATAGTGATCTATATCTGTATAAACACTGCTGTCGATCAAAACGAGGTCAGGCTTTAGAATTGATCGATATTTGCTCATAGACTGCCGATAAATTTTATTTTTCTCATAGTAACTCTACCCATATTCAGAAATGCGATTACAACCTTAACTACCGCGTTAAGTACTTATTTAAATGATTTAAAAATAACTTTAGACTAGTTTCAACAAACCGGAATTAAGCCAGATCCGGATTTCATTTAAAGTAATGCGGAGTATAGTAAAAGCAACTGTAAAATTACTCCGTATAATATAAAATTAATCTTATTGTAATCTCGTTCAAGTCTATATTTCAGTAACTCTCAGTTCACCAAGTCGATTAAACTTTTTAATGTAGGTTTAGGCTGCTACTGAGAACAAATTTAATAAGGTAAGTTTTACGAGTACTTAATTATTCGTAACACAATCCATATTATTCTTTTAAATGCTGTCTGGAGATTTTATTAATACTGTTTTTAAAACAATTAAACTTTGAAGTAAATTAATAAAAAAGTAGAACTATAACCTATTTTTGTGTATAGATAATATTATAGGTATTCCAGTAAGCTCGCGTCATAAATAGTTACTAACGTGCTCCAGGTACCTAGTGTAGCTAAAATGCTCTGGGATGAGTCCGCTGAACGGTATCGGATGGGTCCCGTCAATGAGGCTAGGGGCAGTCAAAGAGTGGGCACCTTTAAATAAATAAAAATAAATAAATGAGATGATGATGAGGCTGTCGGGATAGTATTTAGTCTAAACACTACATGAACTCATGGCTAAAGTGTTAACATTCACGAACACAATTCACATTCAAATTTATCACAATGATAATAACATTTATTGAAAAAAAAAAACAGTCTGATTCATAACAGAATCCGTATTACAAATATATAAGAGAGTACATAACATTTCAGATAACGTTTAAAGGGCGGTTTTGTTGACACAGCAATATCTTCCAGCCAACCTTAAGATGAATAAAAATGTTTGTTCTTGTCACATTAAACATACCCTGATAAAATATTTACGAGTGTGACCCAAATGTATTCTATCGACGTTCTTTATTTTGTGATGTATGTAATAACTGGATATAACAATGATTGGGAACAGTTTGAAGTACAGTCTCTCAATGTTAAAACTAGATTGGTCAACAAAATAGTATTGCTGTTGATAAACTGAGTTAAAAACGGTTTCAAAGCGCATTGTTAATTCACACAAAAATAATTTAAAAGATAAAAAAGTAACTCTTAATGGTGTTTTTATATAAAGAAATGGGAATGTTGATTTTAATAGTTGTCAATGAAATAAATTACTCAGGATGAGTGTGAATAATTATTATTATATATATTATTAATAATTATTCATACTCATCCTGAGTTATTTATTTCATTGACTAGTAGTAACTAGAACCACGTTATAAGATTTCTAATTTACTCAAGGAGATAACAAAATAAATTAGGGGCACTAAAAGTAATCTTATTATAATTGAATTCAGTTATGTAGAAACCGACATATCGCTATTTCGAGTTATGCAGGGTTATTAGTTGTTGCTGTTCTGCATAACTTGAAGTAATATGTTTTGTGTGCATATATTTACAATCCTGAATGCAGATATGTTTAGGATGTATGTCTAAATTGATTGTAGTGTGTATTGTGCATTTGTAAATAAAAAAATTAAGAAGAATAATTCCACCAGGATGTACCTTACTATTCAGTTTAATTTGATTACTTTTAAATATTAACGATATGCCTAACTTAATCGAGCGAGAGTGCTTTGATATCTTTAAAACAATGTACAGTCATTACATTCAAATAGATCGCATATACTATTACTGGGTACTCATATTTTGGTGGGTAATTATAGTTACCTTGAAAAAATCTTTCTGCCAGACGCCGTTCTAAAATTAAAAGTTCAAATGTAAACAACAAAGAAGAAATCATTAACTACGATCTACAGTGTCAAAATGAATTGAATAAAAAGAATAGACAGTTGTAGGTACTTGAGGGATTGAGAATTTATATTGAAAATTAGTTTTTTCCCGCGGTTCTACCCGCGTGTATGTCGATCATCGCAGTTAAGAGAAGCCTATGTCTTGCCTTAAGAATCAAAGTATTTCCATACCAAATTGCATTGAAATTAGTGCAGCGGCTTAGCCGTGACAGCTACATATATAGCTATAGAATATTCATTTCAACCAAAAACTATAATGCAACGTTCCGACGGAGGGGAACGCGCGGTGCGTGCGGGGCGTTCTCGGGAAACGTAAGTAGATCCGTGGTCATACTTGCAAAGATTAAAAACGAATCGAATGCAGTTATTGAAAAGTCGGTCTAGTTTATTGAGAAGATCTGCATTCAGATCGAAATAACACACATCACCATAGTCGATTAAGGGGACAATTAAGGAATACAAAAGCGTAGCCTTAGTTTTAGCGGGAAGGTAGTTCTTTGATCGATATAAAGCACGGAGACATGTGGTTACTCACGGATTGAGTCGATATGTAATCCCAGGTTCTTCATCACTCCACTCAAAGGTATACCACATTGGTATATCACATTGTTGTAAGTAACTGGTGGGATGACCGATGTATCTAATTTACGTAACATTTCTTTGCTTCCCACGACGATTACCTGGCATTTGGTTGGACTTACCGCCAGGCCAAACTTCATCGACCAGCTTTGTATAGGAAAACCATTTCAAAGCCTCTAAGGAGATCATAAGGTAAGAAAAGATGGCCAGTAGGACGTCGTGATAGACGGTATTGAAGGCATTTGAGAAGTCAATCAGAGTCAGCACTGTGACCTTAGTGTGCTACATACCCTCCCTAATATCGCCAGTCACTTTAAGGAGAGCGGTGGTGATACTGTGGCCGGTTCTGCACCCAGATATAAAGGACTAAGAAGCTTAAGCTGATATATAAACTGTGAGAGCTGCTTATGTACACAGGCCTCAAGCACTTTAGAAAGGAAGGGAAGTACATATGGAAATTGGTCGAAAGTGTTCAGGGAGAGAAGGATTAGGTCTTTTGGGTAAAGGACTAATAAAGGCCTTGCGCCAAAGTGAAGGAAAGGTTCAAGAGTCGAGTGAAAACGTAACAATGTGTGATATTGAAGGAAGAATATGATCCATGATAGTTACAATCATGCAACGGCTGATGATACCGTCGCACCCTACAGCATTAGAGCTAATGGACAGGATAAACCTTTTGATGTCCTCAGAAGACACCGGAGAAATCAAAAAAATCTATTTAGGATGGTCTAAACTAGCTATGTAGCTCAAAGTTTGACTCATGGTTTAATGATCCAGCTGAGGCGTAGTTGAGAAATGACGATTGATATCATCAAACCCAATTGTCATTTTAAACTCAGGGCGTTGTTGCTTGCCTAGTGTTCCAAGGAATTTCCACACACTGGTAGGTGATAAGGTTCCTAAATTTTGAAATATGTGGCGGGGTTTAGCGTTACGTATCACATGGTTACATCGATTCCCAGCGGTCTTGAAAAGATTCCATTTCTCCTCGCATCGATGTCTCCTGTACCTGTTGTAACAATGGTCTCTTCGTCTCATGGCTATTCGAATTTCCTCCGTCATCCATGGAGCTAGATAGCGCTTCAATTTGATTTTTATTGCCGGTTCGTGAGTATCGTACAGGTTAGGAACTGTGTCGTTAAAAATATTGACCTTATCGTCGATGTCTGTTTCTTTTGCCAAATTATTCCAGTTCAATGCAGACGCGTCTTTACACAGTTTTTTAATATTCAGATTGCTAGAAAGATAAATGTGATTGTTCGTTTTATTTCAATTAAATAACAGCCTTCATTTTATACTATATAATGAAGTATACATTTCGTGTATCTACTCGTATATACTAATCAATACATACATGAGATTAGTATAAAGAGCTTTATTTGTATATAGCATAGCATAGTCTAAGATTAAATAGGGCTAATAAAATGCTGAGTCTGCAATATATATATAATAGTAAATAAATAAGATTTAATTATCTTTATTTATTTGAAATTTCCCCTTAAGGCATTTGAAAGTATAAGTACACAATTTAAATTTTTCTGTCAGTTTGTTTGTTTCGACTAATATCTGGAACGGCTGGACCGATTTGATGAAACGACCGATAGCTGATGTTATAATGAGTAACTTAGGTTATCTTTATTTTAGAAAAAAAAAACATAAAACAGTGAACAATATCTGATTTAAAAGCAACAAAAACCGTGGGTATTATCGCGGAGCACAGCTAGTTTATCAATAAATAGACGCATGAGAGGAACTAAGAGAGCTTTATTTGTATTATTTATCTAAGATGAAGTAGGACTCAGCAAGTGCTGAGTAATAAATGTCTACAATATTAATATCTATAATGAGATGGTCAAACAGGGTGCTCCAATGATCCGCTGTTATCGCCACAATCAACAATTGTTTGCGTATTTAATTGCTACGTGCCGTACGAATATGAGATATTTAATATGAGAATATAACGAATACTGTATTTCACTGAATTTATAACCTCTGATGATCATGTCAGCTTAGTAGCTTCGTAGTAGGTAACCAGGTAACCTTATTAGCAATTTCAATTTTGAAACAAAAAGCGTATATTACTAAAACTAATTACACAGAAATTGTCAAGGGTTTGTTTCAAGTTTATCAACTTGTCTGACTAGCGTAATTCTTTTTTTTGTTTTTTTATATTACACATACATTCACAGACACGGTAATAAAAACTGCACCACGAAGACCTTGCAGGGTGTATCTGGGTGACTGTGAGTCTCTAAGAACTATGTAATACAACATAAATCAACACTTATAGTCTTAATCCATGCAACACAATGATATTTACCTTCGACAGATAGTGGTTTTTTAATTTATATTGGAAGGCTTGTTTTTCTTACCTTTACATAATTTAGTACGCCAAAACCTAATTTCTAAGGCAATACCTATGTCTAACGATGAATTGTTAAAGGCTGTTTATATGACGCAAAAATGAACGTTAACAAGAAACCCCAATCTCTCCCTCTCCTCCCCCCCTTGAATATTAAAGGGGTAAGAACACAAGTGGGTGGCAATGCTCTTTTGTGGCTTAAATTGCAGCTGTCCCTGAGCGGTAGTTGTCTGAAAAACATCGTAAAAAGTCTCAATCTTTTACGCCGAAACTACATAAGTTTTTGGTATATTTTTTTGAAATATGCTCTTACTTTACAGATTTCCCTTGCCATCTTAAGTAAATTACAAAGTAAGAATGGGACAGGGCTTTCATGCAATATTAGTTTTCTAACACTATGAGAAACATACACAACTTGATTGGAATTTGGTAGCATGAGCGATAAATAAAAACCCAAACAAACAATGTAGTCGGTAATAAAAATCTAAAAATATTCAATTCACTTCTAGTTTATTAAATTAGGAACGTTTGAATATTGTTAAACGTATACATTGCAATTTGTTTTAAAATCATATCAGCATGCCATTTTAATTAACACCATCTTACTCTATTATTAATTAAATACTGGATACACATCTAAAATTACCACACGTTAGCCTCATGATGCGTTTTTTTAAATCGAAAGTATTTCAGATAATTAATTATTATCTAAAATAAGACGATTCTATAGGAATTTGAAGATAAAATACAAACACGGTTTATGAAATTCAAATCCATAGCGCTCCAAGATTAGCACCAATACTAAGTCGAGATAATGAGGAGCGTTACTCTTTAATTCTTTGCAGACAATAAAATTTAATTATACCGCTTTAATTTAATCTACTAATAAAACGAAACGAAAAATTGAATATTGAAAGATTCAATTCACCAATCCTGAATATTCTCCAATAACAATTTTAGATTTGTTTAGTTATTCTTTTGAAGTATTTACATAAAGGTTATTTTTCTGGCAGCATGTCATGGTTACAATTTGGCCGCAATCAACGTCTTGTTCGCTGTACAAAGAAACGAGATTTAAGACACTGTGAGCTCATCTTATTCGAAGGATACATATTATTTAAAGATCGCTCGATGGTTGAATTTCGCTTTCGCCGCTTATAGAATTGGAATTTAATTCAATACTAGCGGCCCGGTCCGGTTTCGCATGGCTAGATATAAGTTTTCAACCAAAAAAATATAACTTATCAACTATAACACACTCTTGGCAAATCTATCATGCTTAGAAAACTCGATCAAGTCTTTTTTGACAAAAAATAATTCAAAATCATCCGTTTGGGAACTATGACAGAAACACAAATACATAGTTCCACACTTCAAACTTATACCTATCACACACCTTGTCTTGGGGCTTCATAAAAAATACTATTTTATTTTCATTTCAATTATTAATTATATATATTTTAATTATTTGACAATTATGTATATTATATTTTCGATAGGGTTTGGCAATGAGATAATTTCCAAAAAACTTAAGATATTTAAATTTGAGCAGATCTGGAAATAATATTTTACTGCTTTATCTCGTCAGTATAATAAACTGATTTTTAAGAGTTTCGAACCGCGATAAGCCAACATAATATCTATAGTTGCCTATGACTAAAGCATTATTTTTTTTTAGTAGTCGATCTCTTCTAATTCGAAGGTGACCCTTTGGGACTTGTCAATAGTTAAGACGAAAGATTTTTTACCGTATATTGAAGCCGAATCATCGGTATCCTCTTCATATGAGCTAATTGACTAGAAGCTGGCCCGGTGATAATGATCATTAGAATTAAATTGTCCTTCAATTCTTTAACAATATGCAACTTCGTCTCATTGCACGTGCTCGGGGAGCTTTTAAAGTTCTCAAAACTATGATTGAGGTTACGAGATTAACGTCAATTCGTGTGGTATATTTCTAGGAGGGTTTAGTGAATTTAAAAAATCCTGAGAGTCTTGGACTAGAGGACTACGTTTTCGATGTTGATCACGCTTTCGAGCAGTAATTTTTTTTCACAGTGAAGCCCACTTCGCTAGGTACTTCCTAGCTATTCAGCACTCCGCTGAAAGCGGAGTAGTGTTGAAGCGCGAAATTCGCGACATCATGACGGATGGTTGCTGAATAAACAAAGATTAAAAAGTGAAAAATATTACATAATTGCATGTTTAATGTAATTGCTTGTTATAGCATGGTTTCCATTAATTATTATGAAATGTTTAGGACCTCAAGATTTAAAAAATAGAAATAACTAGATTTCTCATCTTTACATATACTCTTTCTGCCTACCCTGTAAGGGATAGGCATAGGCCTGATGTAACACTCATTTATACATACAGGAACCATTAGCCAAATTCTATTATGTCCGATTTGAATAATTCAAAAAAAAAATTACAGGTGCTGATATAGCCTTGAATACCAAGTGTTTTTTTTGGATAAGGATATTAATACCGAGGTACGAATAATGGGGCCTAATTTATTCCGGCGTAAATATTGAATACATGAAAAAGTATTTATAGTGGTAGTTCTGTTGTAATCATCACTAAACTAAAATTCACTAAAATTTGTTGTTCTATCATATAATTTAAGCTTTTGCAATCGTCAACTTAGTTCTGATCAAAATTTAGTTGGTTCTGAACTAAATTTCGTAAAAGCTGATATGTGAGATATTCAAAAATGGACTGTAACTAGATGAGATTAAAGTATATAATTCAACAACAAATTTTGGTGAATTTTAGTTTAGTGATGACAATAACAAATACCCACCACCTGTGTCATAACTATTATAGTTATATAGACACATGGTGACTTATTAGTAGATATTGATGTCCTCTATAAAATTGTAGTAGAGTAGTTGTTTTGCTCTATTGTCAAATGTTAATAGCTTCCGTACCGTACATTTTGTAGGGATTTTCTTTGCTTTTTTATTACATCTTGGATAACATTTTCGAAGTTTTCATACAGTTTTTTTTTTAATATTCTATAGTCTATATTCATGTAGGATTTTACTGATGAAATATTTTTTCAAATTGATCCAGTGGTGTCTGAGCCTATTTAATTTCAACAAACAAACAATAATACGAGTATCTTATCTCTTTATAATATTAGTGGAGATATGTCGGTTACCGCCGTAAAAATTAGCTCACGTTCTATCTTAAGAATCAAAGTAGGTATCTCCATGGCAATGACATTCTTCTCTTTATTATTTTCGAATTTATGATATTAGAATGAAGTATGGATAGTTTTTAAATTTTAGTCTTGTTAATGGGTATTATAAATAGATAAGTGGGGGAACGGGTATCATGTTCCACCCAACACAAAGGGAGGATCCTCCGACCAGGCGAGGTGATCATGCCTGGCGGGCCACTGCCCAACAGTTGATGTTGGGATGTTGTATATATGATAATCGGCGCGAGAACTATTTATTTCGCTATTCAGGACTTAGTTACCCCGTGTAGTGCGTTACTTCGTAGTTCAGTGTATCTTCGGTAGATGGCGCTGTAGTAGGTTACTGTTGTGTTATATGTGGAAGTCGCCACAGATATTCTGTATTGTAAGATCAAATCAGTGTACGTTGAAATAAAAATTTACCTATTCTTTACAAGTTTTAGTTTTTTTGCACTTCTTAGACATTATGTCAAGGTCTTTTTTTTTTATTCTCTTTCTACATAAACCCATATTCATAAAGTATTGTTGTTTAGCCTAAAAAGTGTGAAATAAGTATACAGCTTACTCTTTTTCTTCTCGTTAGCCTATATTAATCCCAAGATTAATTGGGGTCGTTAACTAGTCAGTCAGTCGGTTCTACCTGAATGTATAACTAGTTCAACTAGTTGTCAGTATATTTGAGGGCTCTGCCTTCCAGACAACGATTGACACAAATGATTATGACAACCGGGTCCGACAGCTTAACGTGGTCTCTGAGGCACGGGCGTGAAATACCGCAATCTCCGAGCTGTAATTAAGTTGTTTATTAAATTTACTTCTTCTTCCTAGCCTTTATTATTCCCAATATTATTTGGGGTCGGCTACCAGTTCAACCGGTTTTACCTGAATATCAGTTTTTACACAGAGCGACTGGCATCTGACCTCCGCAATCCTGAGGGCGAACTGAATTCGAAGGTTGAACTAAATATACTAATCGATTATAATTAGATTTGCCGGAAACATTACTCATTTAAATTGCATCCAGATTTAACGAATCTATTATAAAACTAGCTGACACGGCAAACTTTGTTTGGCCATTAAAAAAATTAGGTGTGTGTCACTCTTATCATTTGACCGATTCTCAGACCTATCCGATATGCGCGCTCTCACTTTCTTATATGCTATCCTCAATTCCCCATCCTCTCCTTCTTATTTAACAACCCATTTTCAACTTTTATGCAATAACCACAACCGAAACCTTCGCTCTGCTAACAATCTCTTCCTCCTTTGTCCTTCACACGCTACTGGTTTTATGGACCCTTTGTTCTTTGTTCAGTCTGTTCTCTTGTGGAATGCGCTTCCTCTCGAGGTCAGGATGGCAAGAAACCGTAACAATTTTAAGTTCAAAATAAAGGAGCTTTTACTGCTTGAATTGGCGTAGTCATCCGGGTCTTAGTTCATCACACAATATATTTATATGCTCTAATAATGAATATATGTGTATGTGTATAAATAAAGTCGTACATATGTATGTCTATGTATGTATTACTATATATATTTGTCTCTTCCAATAGATTAGTAGTTTATTTACACTAATTGTACTTATTATGAAAACCACTATAATTATATCACTATTTTATTTTATTTCCAATAAGTGCACCTACCTCATCTTTTCTCTGCATCGCCCAATCGGTCGATTGGCAGAGAATGCCTTAGGCATTAAGTCCGCCGATGCATGTATTTGTGCATAAAGTAATGAATAAATAAATATGCACACAAAATTTCATAAAAATCGGTCCAGCCATTTCGAAGGAGTTTGGTAACAAACACTGCGACACGAGAATTTCATATATCAGATAGATGTTAAATAAAATTAATATATTTAGGTATATGACGCATCAACATGAAATAACGCAATAAATTCTGGTTAACTAGACTTATCTTAGCAAGGATTTTTATCATCATGGCTTCCTGCCAGATAATTTACGAACGGTCACAGTGATATTTGCGCTAATTGTGCATTTAATTCAGCATCAAACTGTTATCCCATCTCCGTTTTACTGTGGGAGAGCCACGCTTCGGTAAGAATGGGCCGGCTAGGCTGAAATGATACCATGGCCTTACAGAAAACCGTTGTGAAATAGCGCTTGCACTCTGTTTCACTGAGTGAGTGAGGATATCGGAGGCCCATACCCCAACCCCTTTCCCCCTCCCTATCCCCATCTCGCAGACGCCGGTAACGCACTTGTGACGCCTCTGGTGTTGCGAGTATTTATGGGCGGCGGTAATCGCTTACTATCAGGCGATAAGTCTGCTAGTTTGCCCCCTATTCCATAAAAAAAAATCTACCTGATCTTCCTAGCCTTTATCATTCCTAAGATTATTTGGGTTCGGCTACTAGTTCAACCGGTTTTACCTGAATGTAAATTTTTCCACGGAGCGACTGGCATCCGATCTCCGCAATCCTAAGGGTGAACTGAATTCATGGGTTGAACTAGTTCTCAGTATATTTGAGGGCACTGGCTTCCCAATAATGGTTTTCATAAATGTTCATGACAACCGGGACCGACAGCTTAACGTGCTCGCCGAGGCGCGGGCGGTAAATGCCGTCATTTGCCATACTCCGAACTGCTATTAAGAATTTCTTGTAAGAAAAACCCAACAGCAGTCCGTCTCGGCAGTCGCTTACAGTAGTAGTAAGTAAGTAATAGGCAGTAACCATTAGACGAACGAGGCGGTTGTCCCATCCCATCTAGTGTTAATTCTAAACGAATTATTATGTTTTGTAAAACCATTTTATATCCCCGTGTTCCTACGAAGTGGTTCAATGACCTGGTGAAGGTCGCTAGAAGCCGTTGGATTCGGGTCTGTACAAAACCGATTGTTGTGGAGAGCCTTGGTGGAGAAAAATGTCCAGGAGTGGACGTCTTTCGGCTAAAATGATGATGATTCCACAGCATTTTTCGCAAAAGCGTTTGAAATTAACATTAAATACAACATTTTTCAATGTTATTACACTGTTCAACTTCCTCAGTTAATGGACCTTAACCTAAATATCTATAAATTTATTAATAATATTTACCTACATCTCGTTTTCCTCTTTGTATCTATGTCTGGGTCATTCAGATACTAAATAATCATTTTCTTGTGACATTTTATTAACTCTTCAGAGAAAAGTGCGTAAATTTTTCTTATGCATATCAGCAACTGTATGAGTATGTGAATTTACGCGAATATTACCCAAATATATTTCGATGTGCAAATTTTATTGCTTAGAATCGATTCTATCCATACCGATTTTACCTACCTATAATTCGAAAGTAACTCTCTGTCTGTCTGTCTGTTACGCTTTCACTACACCATGGACTTTAATGAAATTTGCCATAGAGATGTGTACTTTGATTCTTGAGGAACGAAACTGCCTACTATTTTACCGCGATAAGCGACATACGTGCGAAGCTGAAGTCAAAAAAAAAATTACCTACACGTAAATTCTCTGTTCTCTGGTGATAGATACCTTTTAAACACACCACATTAAAACACACTAATGTGTAAAATAATCCTACTATAATGTTATAATGTGATGTGCATCGATCCCGCTTTCTTTTGAAACTATAGTCGCATATAAACAAGCTCATGATCATTCATTGCCTTCACTCATTCGTAGTTTCACCAATTTGATTTCTGATTATTTTTGAAGTTTTACTTTGTTTTTATTTCGTAAATAACATAACTACCTAATAAATGAAAATTGTCACAAGCCCACACACAGTAAGAACCTAGTTAAAACGGATGATGTCATAAATTACAGTAGCTGTTGTTTTCGTGTTGTAATCACTCTGATCTTATATTAAATTTATAATAGGAACTGTCGGCATATTATTTTGCCTTTTTAGGTAATTACTTTGTTTAATGAATGTTATTTGAACCAGGGTGACTACTGTTTCTCTCTTTTGTAGTACAGCCCTTTATTTTGTTCATACATATGAAACACAAAATTTACCATAACTAGATAACGAAACAGAAATAATATTGGTAATGTGTAGGCATTACTGCTCGGTTATAGTACATTTGCGAATTCCAATAAAGTATTTTTTGCAAGAAATATAAAAAGAAAGCGCCTGTTTATTTTTATATAGCAATTATAATTGTAACTGTATATTATTAATATATTTTTTAAAGGAGGATATACTTTTAATAAGATATATGTTTATACTAGCTTTTGCACGCGGCTCCGCCTACGTTTTTGTCAGTTATCGCAGCAAAGAGTTCCTGTATCCTTCCTCAAGAATCAAAGTATCTCCATGCCAAACTTCAGTGAAATTGGTGCAGCGGTTTGGCCGTAAAAGCAGGACAGACAGACAGAGTTACTTTAAGTATGGAAGTATAGATAACTTGCTTAGTTTTAAATATTAGGTATTAAGACACGGTAAACGTGTAGATGGATCATCCGATGTTAAGCAACATCCATCGCTCAAGGACACGTGCAATTAATGAAAACCAAGTTGTGCTTTGCTGTACATGTATCTTTTTTTTTTTTTTTTTTTTTTTTTTCATTGCTGTCTATCTAACGATATTCAGCATTACTTTGGTGTTTGTAGAGTATAGGGCTTGTACGGTATTATTCAGCAACAATACCGCTTACTGGTTTCAGTCCATGGCCTTACAGCAAAAGATCTTGTGGGTTTCTGCGTTTAAGCCTACGTGGTTTTGAGATATCACTCATAAGATCCCTAGCAAGTACATTTGGATGGTGTGTGATTCTATTTTTGTATGCTATCATTCTGTCTCTTATTTCCTGCTTGATCGTTTTCATATTAAGATCATGATGCAATCTATCATTTGATATGTACCAGGGCGCATCTGCGATCATGCGCAGCACTTTGGATTGGAATCTTTGCAGGATTTCAATATTCGAATTTGCTGCGGTACCCCACAATTGCAGCCCGTAGCACCATATGGGTTTGATTATGGCTTTAAAGATGAGTATTTTGTTTGCCATTGACAACTGCGACCCCTTGTTCAATAACCAGTACATTTTTCTAACCTGTTGTCCCATTGCTAACCGTTTTGTAAAAATGTGTTTTCTCCATGTGAGTCTTTTATCCAGGTATATTCCCAAATACCTTACTTCTTCATTT
Organism: Spilarctia lutea; assembly: GCA_916048165.1. Classification (NCBI taxonomy): domain Eukaryota; kingdom Metazoa; phylum Arthropoda; class Insecta; order Lepidoptera; family Erebidae; genus Spilarctia; species Spilarctia lutea. The sequence goes on from OU696480.1 coordinate 5,275,631, forward strand.
TGAGGAATCTGAACTCCCTTTAGTGTGACTGGGGGACAAATGTTACGTCGAGTTGTAAAGGTTACTTGGACTGATTTCGTTTCATTTACCGTGATTCGCCAATCCATGAGCCATTTCGAGATGTTGTCTAGGCTATTTTGGAGTTTTTGAGAAGCTTCTTCCGGATTTCTATCAGAAGATAAGATTGCGGTATCGTCTGCAAAAGTACCCGTTATGGTATGGGTACAGAATAGGGCCCATCACACTGCCCTGCGGTACGCCTGCGTGTACAGGATAGAGTGACGTGACCTCTTCGCCATATCGTACAAGAAAGTGTCTGTGTCCCAAATAAGATCTGACAAAGTTGTATATTCAATCGGGACAGCTTTTTTTATCTTATACAGAAGCCCATCATGCCATACGCGGTCAAAGGCCTGGGTAATATCCAAAAATGCCGCTGTGCAGTATTGTTTGGTTTCGAAAACCTTATTAATCTCGTTCACTAGCCTATGCACCTGCTCAATAGTACCATGTTGTTGCCTGAAGCCAAACTGGTGATCAGGTATTAAACTTCTTTCCTTAATGATTGGCATTAGTCTTTTTAGGAATAAGATCTCTAAAATTTTCGATGGCAATGACAGAAGGCTGATAGGTCTATACGATTTTACATCTTCTCGAGTCTTACCCGGCTTCAGGATCATAATAATTTGTGCTACTTTCCATTGTCTGGGAACAGAAGAATTTCTCAATATGGCATTGTGGATGTAAGTCAGGAATCGTACACCCTCTTCAGGAAGTTCTTTGAGCACCTTAGCAGTTATTAAATCATATCCAGGTGCCTTATTTTGGTCTAAATTTCTGATTGTTTAATTAACTTCGCATATAGAAACGCTATTTATTGGGAGATCCAGCTGGTGTATTTCATTTAGTGCTTTAGCCACTAAATGGCTTTGAGTGGATCCCTGGTCGGTATTTGATATAAAGACACCTTTGAGGTGGTCAGCGAATGCCTGGGCCTTATCTGTATCTTTTATAGCCCAGTTATTGTCTGTTTTGCGTATAGGGTGTCGTGTTTCCACAGGTCGTTTGATTTTCTTTATCGCTTTCCACAAAGAGTAATCTGTTGCAGCACTAGCATCTAGATCTTTTAGATGAGCTTGAACATTAATGTTGCGGTCATCAGCGAGCAACCTTCGCAGCTGGGATGCCAAAGAATTTAGGATAGTTTTATCCGCAGCATACCGGGTGTTTTGCCATTTCTTCCGTGCTTTTCGTTTTTTAGCAACCAACTCTCTGATATTTTCAAGTTCAGGTCTGGTTTCTTATCCTTATCGGTAGGCCAGTAGGTAGGCTCCCCAGACGAGATGCAGGTAAGTTTGAGCTTGTTCAACGCACTAAGCAGTTGTCGACCCTTCGGTGAAACTTGTATCTTGTGCGAAAAAATAACCTATAGTTAGTCGTTACCTCGCTGGCGGTGGGACAACAGCCTTATCCAAGAAAATATATACTAGAGACAGTGTTATTTACCTATTATTCAAATAAATATTCCATTAAGTAACGCTGACTAAACGCTAGAAGGGTGCGTTAGCTCGCTACGTCATTAGTATAGAATTATAGATGTAGCTCCTAAACGACTGCGCAGCCTACTGTGAAACTTGGCATTAAGTTTGTGACATATAATATTGTTAGTCACAGAAAGTTCCAGAAGAGAAAGTCGAATTGAAGGCAGGAACACAATTTTAATGATACTCACAACAAAAGTAGAAATAAAATTAAAGTTCAGAGCAAAGAGAAATACAGATGTAGATATATTAGGTCTTTACCTATGAAATTGCCGTTTTGTATGCAATAAGCGAAAGTACTTATTTTTTCAAACTTTTTTATTTCTGTTATTCGAAGTAATCACCCATGCAATCGACGCATCTTTGCCAACGCATTGGCAGTTTATTGATGCCCTTCTTGTAAAAATCAGCTGGACGGGAGGCAACAAACTCTTCAAAGGCATTTTGTACTGCCTCTCGGGAATTGAATTTTTTACCCATTAAAAAGTTGTCTAAATTTTGGAAAAAGTAATAGTCGGTAGGTGCAAGGTCTGGTGAGTATGGCGGATGAGGGAGAGCTTCCAACCCCAGCTCTTGCAGCTTGGAGACTGTCTGTTGCGCAGTATGGGGTCGCGCGTTGTCGTGAAGGAGCAGTGGGGACGACCGATTGACCGAAGCTGGTTGCAGATGTGCAAGCTTCTCCATCATTCTCTCCAGTTCTTCACAGTACACATCTGCATTAATGCTCATGCCATTTTGTAAAAAGCTGTGGTGAATCACACCCGCACTAGACCACCAAACAGTGACCATCACCTTTTTAGGGGTCATTTTTGGTTTAGGGCATTGCTTTCGTGCTGAACCAGGGTCTAACCAACTTGCTGAGCGCTTTCGATTGTCGAACAGAATCCATTTTTCGTCGCTCGTAACTATTCGTTTCAAAATTCCTTCATTTCTTTGCCTGTTGAGCAGCGAAAGGCAAGTCTCGACGCGTACGTTGCGCTGGCGATCGTTAAGGTCGTGGGGCACCCATCTATCAAGCTTTTTTACCTTGCCAATTTGTCGCAAATGGATCAATATTGTTTTGATGCTTACATTAAAAGCTGCTGCTAGCTCAGCTGTAGATTGAGTTTGGTCAGCTTCCACAATCGCCTTTAATTCATTATTGTTAACCAAAGTCTCCGGACGACCACGAGCTTCATTTTTCAAGTCAAAATTTCCAGAACGGAACCGGGAAAACCAATAAAGGGTTGTGCGTTCGTTTGTACAGTTCTCTCCGTAAACGTTTTTTGATGTTACGTGCCGTTTGTGTCGCGTTGGTGCCACGACGGAACTCATATTCCATAATTACACGAATTTTTAAAGTATCCATTATGACGAAAAATGTTCAAATGTAATGAAAATACAACGCTAATCAAAAAACAAAAGACTGAGTTTGTAAATAGAATGTCATGGTTTTAAAACAAAATTAATTTGAATTTAGAATACAGAGCCATTACAAACTTTTTTTTATTTGAAATGATCAGTACTGAAGAAACGCAATTTCATAGGTAAAGACCTATTATATAATTATGTATATATATAGGTTATGTACAGGTATATACAGAAATATGACTGAAATCTGAATCTGATCCTTTTTTCGCTTTCGCTTGATGTTAAATGTCCCTTATATTTTACTGTGTGATAAAGATAATATTAAATCACACACTTTATATTGTGTGATTTAATATTATCTTTAGTACGCGAATGTTACTGCAGTGCGTATTATGTTTGACAACGGTTTACCGTAAATCCGTGCGTGACAATGGTATCACCCGGATAGTGACGGCTTGGTTGTGCTTTAAGCTTGATCTTCCAACTACCTTTAATGATTCTGCAGTTATTTCATTAAAATCTATATATATGGGATCTATATACCTGTATGGGAAACGATCAAATACCATAAAAATATATCTGATACCGTCACGATCCTCAACTTCTGCTTATTTTACGTTCCTAATGAATCTAATGTGTAGCAATGTTTATAAAATATTAACGTGGCTTTGGTAGCCTACCTAATTAAATAATTCAGAGAAATTCAAGTAATATTTTCATCAAAAGTACAAAAGTAAATACTTATCCCACTTATATTATAAACGCAAAAAATTGCGGTACTCATAACATCTGAAAGGTTGTAAAAGCTTAAATATTTAAATATTGTAAAACTCGTAAATGCCCTGTTGTTAACGAGTAACAATATTTTCAATTAAGACAGAGAAGCGTACTAATTCATCGATTTTGTCATAGTATGTCGTCACTCACAATTTGTGTATTAGGGATATACCTATTATCCTACTAATATTTAAAACGCGAAAGTTTGTGAGTATGTGAGTATGTTTGTTGCTCTTTCACGCAAAAACTACTGAATGGATTTTGATGAAACTTTAAAATAACATAGCTTATACATCAGTATAACACATAGGCTACAATTTATAAAGATACTAGCTTCACCTCGCGGCGTTGCCCGTGGTTATTGCCGTATCGCGGGTAGCACCGCGGAGTTCAATTAGTAATACATAATAAGCAATAATGTTTGCTCTTAATTTCATTTTTGGAGAAATTTGACTGCACGAATGGCGTAGTATGTTAAGCAGCCGACACGCGCCGTTTTCATCTGCTCTAAGTGTTGTGGTCAAACTCTACATGGTACAAAACCAAGTTATTGACTTTTGTTCGTTATTGATTTGTGTCCGTTTAATGTATGTTTGTATAGTCTACGCAGGATATATGTATTCTTAATGCGGGAGTTGCGTTTTAAATGGAAAAAATTGGTTCAATTTCGAACTGTCTTTTGTTTTCTTTATCCATTCATGCTCTGGATAAAATACGTTAAACATTTGTGCGGGACAAATGTTTAACATATTTTATTAGTCATTAATATGACATAACTGATTTAGGTCCCTAAATCCATAAAACCGACCCCAAATAATGGGAAATGGCTAGGACAAAGAAGGAGAACTGATTTAGATCTCTTCCCGTGACCACAACTACCACAAACATCGGGCTATCGCAAACAGATTCCCGTAGACAAGAACATCTTAGGCCGTATTGCCATATTATATTTACACCTCATATGATTTTTTTTTTTTTTTTTCTATAAATGCCGTACATTGCAAGTAGGACATTGCTATTACGATCTAGTCTACTGACTAATGAGTAATTTTACTTTGACCTAAATTATTAAAACAAAACTATAATAAGATTGTGTCCATTAACACTTTTCTTATTGTCTCTAATTAATTGAGGACACTCTGTTCGTGTGTTCTTGTATTACACTGCACTAAAATAGTAGTATTTTGTTCACTTCGCACTTTCACTTAACTAACTCAAAGGGTTTTAACCTTTTAAGTCTCCTTGTAATATCCGTATTGTCAAGAAGCTGGATAGCCTCAACGTTTACGTGATGATGAAGCCGGCGTTCATGTGCTTCGGCAAACTTTGATATAATGTCTGCGACGAGTTCTACTTTAAGGTCCCGATGGAGGTCGTTCATTCGAATGTACCAGGGTGCATTTACAATACCCCTGAGTACTTTATTTTGAAAACGTTGTATCATCAGTGTATTGGATTGTTTGGTACATCCCCATAACTGGATACCATAAGTCCATATAGGCATAAGGACTTGTTTATACAATAAAATCTTATTATGTACGGACACATTTGAGTGTTTACCTAAGAGCCAATACATTTTTTTGTAGCGAAGTTCCAACTCGTCGCGTTTCTTTTTGACATGAGCTTTCCAGCGAAGCTTAGCGTCTAGTGTCATTCCCAAATATTTGGCAGTATTGACATAGGGTATTATATGACTATTTATATATACCGGGTGATAGTTAGGAGCTTTATTAGTAAAGTCAATGTGAACCGATTTAGATTCATTTAATTTAATTTGCCATTTACTCGTCCTGTCACAAATGGTGTTCACTGCTACTTGAAGTTTTTCTACTGCTTCCTTGTGTGTAGACCCAATGGCCATAATAGCCGTGTCATCAGCAAAGGTCGCAATGATATTTTCATCTAATCCTGGCATGTCAGAAGTGTATAACAGGTACAGGACCGGTCCTAAAACACTTCCTTGTGGAACCCCAGCTTTAATAGGTTTCAGATCAGAATATGCATTTCCTTCTCTTACTCTGAACATTCGATCAGATATATAGGACTTTAATATGTCTACAAAGGGTTTTGGTAGTACTTTTCTTAATTTGTGCACAAGTCCCTCGTGCCATACTTTATCAAAAGCTTGTGCTACGTCTAGAAAAACTGTGGCACACACTTTCTTTTCTTCTAAAGTTTTTTCTATGATATTAGTAATTCTGTGAACTTGGTCTATAGTGGAATGTTTTTCTCGAAAGCCAAATTGATGGTCAGGTATCAAATGCTTTGATTCTACTATTGGTTTTAACCGTTTTAATAACAGCTTTTCAAATAATTTTGAAATTATTGGTAATAAAGAAATAGGCCTATATGAAGTTGCTTCATGAAGTGGTTTGCCAGGTTTTGGTAACATTATTACCTCTGCCACTTTCCACATATCAGGTACGTATTTTAGTCTAAATGTTGCATTTATAAGCGTAGTAAGCTTAACTATTGCTTTTCGTGGTAAATTATTTAAAATCTCACCAGTTATTAGATCATAACAAGGAGACTTTTTACGGTTCAGCAATTTAATTTCTTTGCACAGTTCTTTTGGTGTTATGAGTCTTATATCGTCTTCATATTTTTTATTTCCATCTTGACATGTTTCGATCACAGTATTTGCTACATTCGGACGAAATATTTGTTCTAAATGACCAGCAAATCTCATAGCTTTCTGTTCATTACTTACAGCCCATTGCCCACTTACTTCTCTAATGGGTGGTATTTGCGTAACAGGTCTTTTTAAATTCTTTGTGACCTTCCATAACGAATAATCTGTAGTGCGGTCACTGGTTAGTTGATTTAGGTAAGTACACATACATTCATCTTTAAACTGTTGTATTACTCGAGTGAGTTTTTTTGTGAGATTATTCAACAATGTTTTGTCCGAAGGGTACCTTGTTTGCTGCCACCTTTGTCTCTGTTTTCTTTTTGCGCTAATTAAATTTCTAATTTCGATTGGATAGTTAGTACTTCTAATTGTACGTTTTAACTCTGGCGTATTCTTCCAAGCGCAGCTTTGAATGTTATTTACAAAGGTGAGTATTTCTTCATCCAGATGTTCTGGGAGCTTTAATGGGACCTTTAGATTAGTGATAGACTGTAGGTCATATTTAAAACTTTCCCAATCAGTGAATTTATTTACTAGCGTTGGGCGGATCTCTGTTTGTATTTTTTTTTCGTTTATTGTTAACATGATCGGTGAATCATCCGAATTCATATCGCAACAACTTTCAATACATATTAAATCCGATATGTTCTTATAGATAAAAAAATCTATGAGGTCAGGAACTTTGTGCGGGTCAGTTGGCCAGTATGTTGGTTTTCCCGTAGATATAACGTTACATTGCAAATCTCTAACTGCGCATAACAGTTCTTTCCCTTTTGATGTAGTAAGTCTAGATCCCCAGTGGGTGTTCTTAGCGTTAAAATCACCACCAAGAATAAATCTGCTTCCCATTTTCTTTAGGAGGTTTTGGTAATGGCTGGATTTTAAGGAATATCTTGGTGGGCTGTAGATTGAAGAAATTGTTATATGATATTATTTTTATCATTTTATTGTTACACGTGTATTGACTGAAAAAAAAACAAATTTTAGTAGCCTAATTAGGTCAGTCTGTAACAATAGTCATTAATTACAAATACGTTCAACAGTGATTCACGAAATGCGTAAATACGCACCCGATTACCTGGATCTATAGTATTTACTTATAAAAGGACTTCTCGGTAGTGGTTTCGATACAAGGACATACGCACTGCCCACAACATCACTCAAAATATATAATACTATGTTACCGGCAATCTGTATAATCCGGTATTCTATACAACACCTAAATCGTGTAGGTAATGTATGAAATATTATTTATTTTATACTTTGCCTAGGTATTATATACAATGACTGCTTCGGTGGCTAAGTAGTAGTGTATGCGACTGCTGTGCTTGAGGTCTCGGGTTCGATTCCCGGGTTAGACCAAATGTTTGTATGATCTGTAAATATTTGTTTCAGAGTTTAGATGTTTCCTATTTATAATATGTATGTATTTATAAAAAAAAGTATATAGATATGTATTTATATCAGTTGTTTAGTAACATAAGCTCTGCTTAGCTTGGGACTAGATAGCGATATGTGTTAGATGTCCGAAATATTTTTTTTATTAATGTCTAATGCGCAGCCGACAATGTGCTATCTAAAGCAACAGGTAAAAACAATCCACTCAAACTGCACTGCACGGTTGGCCTTTTGGTTCATTGTCTATTCCGAATGCGGGAGTTGTCTTTTTAAAAAGGAAAAAAAGCTCAACTAATCCAAATGATTCAACAACAGCAGGGTGAATCTGGGATGATCACTGTACTAACCTACCTAACCCTATATAACTCGGAATAAAGTTGATTTTAAGCAAACAGAACATGTTTCTAGGTAGTAAGTTAGTAACATAAAATTAATAAATACAAACCAAAATCTATTTATTTTACACATTACCGTATTAGGTCAGTAGGAATACTATAAAAACCTTGGGGATTATATAAAACATAGGTGAAATATGTAATGGACAATAATATTCATAATATTTCATACTATCCAAGGACTGTCCAGGAATTTTGCACATTGCCTAGGTATGGTATAGAATATCTGAATTATAAGGATTGCCGGTAACATGCCTACACCTACACTATTCACCATTGAATTGCAGAAAAGTTATTGTGGGTAATTCTTATGACCTCGAGTTCTAGGATGAGATGACGTGATATGTATACGTATAACTTACATTTTATTTATTTAATACACACAGCGAATTTAATGCGTAATGTATTCTCTACCGATCAACCATTGGACGATGCAGAGAAAACGGAAAGTAGATGCAATTTGCCAAAAAAAAAATCTCTAGGTATATGAAATACACATAATATTACATATACATACATACTAGAATTAATATATACAACTAAATACATATATAAACTACCATAATATATATATATATATTTGAACAAGGTGTACTAAAAATAATAGATGATATGTAATTATTAATTATGTACATGTTGATTCTGCAAGTTGTTTTATAAGATACTGATTTACTTTTTGAAGTGATAACTTATTAAGGGGTAAACGGCTTCGATACGTAACGCGTTACGGCGCCTGTCTGTCTAGCTTCCCTTTCTCTAACGCATACGGCAGCGGTAGGCAGGCTCCTCCTCTCTCACTCTAACGCACATGGCTAGCTGTCAACCCAAGCTTTTCTCAAGTTCCATTCAGTTTAGATTCGCTTTTATCGGGTGTCTCGAGACGAACACGTTTTTTTATTTAGTGATAAGTCTCAAAAGTCTTAATTAAACTAAACACACAAGAGGAGGAGAGGAGACTCGAGCCCAGCAGTAGGATGTTATGGCTTTTTTTTTTATTGAATAGTGGGCAAACGAGCAGACGCATCACCTGATGGTAAGCGATTACCGCCACCCATGGACACCCGTAACACCAAAAGCGTCACAAGTGCGTTGCCGACCTTTGGGGGATGGGGAGAGGGAATGGGGGAGGGGTTGGGGTATGGGCCTCCGGTATCCTCACTCACTCGGTGAAACACAGCGCAAGCGCTATTTCACACCGGTTTTCTGTGAGGCCGTGGTATCACTCCGGTCGAGCCGGCCCATTCATCCCACGGAAAATATACTTTACTTTTGTACTTTACGTTAATATATATACTCACAACAAACAGCCTTATTCTTTGTACCCGTTTTTATCCGACTATGGCGAAGCTAAAAAGAAGGGTAATACAGTATAACCCGTTTAATACGATCACGCTTAATACGATTTCCCGCATAATACACCGCTGTACGCCTGTTCCTCTGTTCCTGCAACTTGAGACATATTTTCATACATTTCTTAACGCTTAATACGATTCGTCATCCCGTTTAATACGCCCGCCCGCACTCGAACCACAGCAAACGACCTGTGACTGTGCATGTTGCGATTCTAAACATTGCAGCGGCATGGCAAGCAATTAAACCTGAAACCATTCAAAATTGTTTCAAGAAAGCTGGTTGCAAAAACAACGTGGTTGACGTCGTGTTGGAAGAAGAAGAACCCGAGATACTGCAGGGTTTTCCTGGAAATTCTTCCATTGATGACAATGTAGCACCGTACGAAATTCAATCAATTGAAAATCTTATTGAGTGAATCTTATAAGTGATAATGACGAAGATGAGTCAACTCCGGTTTTGTCAAACGCCCAGGCATTATCAGCTGTTAATGATTTAAGACGCTATGTAGCTTCTTTGGATCAAAGTGAAGACGCACTGCAAAAGTTGAATTATGTTGGAAATCTTTTAATTGCTAATGCATCAAAATCTTTCTCTCAAACCAAAATAAGTGATTATTTTAAATGATAATGTATTGAATGTACATAATTATAATAAAAAGAAAATACATAATAATACATATGTACCTAGTACGTTTTATTTTCCCTATCCCGTATAATACGCTTTCTCGCTTAAGACGCGTTTTTGGTGGGGTCCCTGAGAAATCGTCTTAAGCGGGTTATACTGTAGTTTTATTAGTTTATGTATGTTTATATATTCCATCGTCGCGCTTAAACTGCTAACCGATTTTATTGAAGGGACACCTCATTCGTATTAATCGGTTATATAATTATATGTCGTGTGATCGGGTGACACTTCACCAGGGCCGTTATTGCAATTATTTTTGACATTTTATTGTGAGAAGTATAGCCAGTTATCATGAGGATATGCATAAAATCTGATCACCGAAAATTTCTACAATATTATCTTAACGTTTCCTAATGCCATGCCTAATAGGAAGCTATCAGAGTAATAAGTCCATTCAAATTATGTGTCACTCGCTACTGCTGCAGGTGCATAGGGAAAACCCACCTGATATGTATTTTATGTGTCTTATTTATTAACTTTTTGACACACGATGACCTTTATTTATGCAATCTGATACCAAATCTTAAATATTCATTTTTAGGGTTCCGTACCTCAAAAGGAAAAAACGGCACCCCTATAGGATCACTTTGTTGTCCGTCTGTCTGTCTGACAAGACCCTTTTTCTCAAGAACGCGTGGTTGCTCAAGAAATCAAACTTAAATTCATATGAAATATTTCTTAGCCAACACAATCAAAAGGTACAACCGCTTGTGCTACAAATTTTCGACACTCGCAAGGGTATCAAAACCTACAGGGTACTTCCCGTAAACTCAGTACCTTGAAGTTTGGTACGACGCAACGTCTTATAGCACTGGTCAAGCAAAAATTGCGAAAAGCATAATATTTTGTTACATCAATCATATAATAAGCCGTTTATGCTGCAAATTTTCGATACACGCAAAGGATTCAAAACCTTTAGGGTAGGTACTGTTCGTGAATTTATGTGTTAGTCATTAGTAAGTTCTCATGTTAAGTGAATTGTATTATAATTCTTAATGTGAATAAATATTTCAAAACGAAACCGAAAGCAACGTCTTATAGCTTATAGATAAAGCAAAAATTGCAAAATTAATTTACATCATATAATATACCTACAGCCCCTACAGGTTTGTACGGAAACCTCGGTGTGCGAGTTCGATTCGCACTTAGCCGGTTTTTTGTTAATTGCTAAGGAAGTCAATATAAACGTATACGAGTCTAAGTTTCAATTAGCGGTCACCAGACTTCATTCACTGCAGCGCTTTTACAAAGCGCTTTAGGGTATTTCTTATTCTTGCCACTGGATATTTTATTATGGATATGTTATTTGTAAGGTTTAATTAATTATCTCAGTAAAAGATAATGGTATTTAATACGCTACTTATCCCATTGAAGATACAGTCATTCTTTTATAAAATACTTAAATTTATTTAACCAATAACTATAATAAAATGTCTATTACAGTGAAACCTGCTTAAGTCGTAGCTGGATAAGTGAGAAACTTCTAATATTGAGAAGTCCTATAAGGTCGCGGCACTTCGAACTACAATACACTATCGAATTACCTCTGTTAATGGGACTTTTTGAAACTGAATGGGCCGGCTCGACCGGAGTGATACCACAGCCTCACAGAAAACCGGTGTGAAATAGTGCTTGCGCTGTGTTTCACAGAGTGAGTGAGGATACCGGAGGCCCATCCCCCTTCCCATCCTTCAAAGGTCGGTAACGCACTTGTGACGCCTCTGGTGTTGCGGGTGTCCATGGGCCGCGGTAATCGCTTACAATCACCCTCTACAAAATAAAAAAATACAAAAAAAATCGTATGTTCCTTAATGGTAAAATTATGTAGGTTTCATTTATTATTGCTTAAAACATTTTAAGTAATTTAATGTTAAGTATTTATCATAATACCTAACCGTTTGAGACTACCGTGAGGCGGATCCGGTTGGGTTTATTAAGATAGGTACTTGCATATTTTGGAATCGTACAAGTGATTTAATTCAATATGATGTTATAAAATCAAATTATCAAAATAAAGAAGTTTAATATTAATATAGAACAAGTTAGAAACTGAAACCTAAAAAGGGTAACACAAAAGCGGAATAAATTTATGGATGTAAGATTTTTTGCGTTGTGACGTATTTGAGCGTGTGAAATATAAGTCTTTTCCTTATGTTTGTGGTTTTTATAATTATTATTTAGATAATTATTACCTATTTAATAATTATTATTTCATGTCGACTAGAAGTATTATTTAGGTTTTGATAGTTGCGAGTTTCAAAATATGGGGCTTAAATTGTTGTTTCTTTCGATTGCTTTGACATAGAAGTATTATTTTAGTACTGCTTAAAGGTATTTTATATCTGAGTATTTGATATGAACTTCAATTGAATACCTCTATAGTCCAGTCATTATAGTAAGTTCACCTCGGAATTCGAGATACCCAGCTGTAAGTCTTAATAAAAAGATTAATTCATAATTTATTTGTTTTTTTTTTCATCATGTAAGAAGTTAATAAAATTAATTAGGTTAAAATTCAAATATAATTCTTATATTTTCATTAACAATTCTGCAATTACATGGGCAGGGAATTGTTGTTAAATAAATTAATACTTAATTAAAAGTGGATAAGTTAGGAAAAAAATTATAAAATATTATATAATAGTTAATAAAAATTGACAAATATTTATAATCATTGATTTATCGATAGTTCATCAACTTCGCGCGTTTTTGACCGGAGGCACCGGTTGACCTGAAGTGATGCTGTGACCGCGCGCTCTCCGCCCTCTATATCGAAAACGGTTCACCGTATAAAAAAAATTTTTAACAAAATTTGTAGAGAATTTTGTATTCTACAATATTGATACTAAATACAAATAGCAAAAAACCCATAGGAAATGAGATATTTCCAAAAAAAACGCAAAAAACCGATTTTTGTTACCTTTGACCTTGAAATTTAATAGTTGCTTACACCCTATCATATGTAGGTTTTGAGACAACTTTTAGGGTGTCAATATACAAGTATTTACAGACTTACAGCTGGGTATCTCGAATTCCGAGATTCTTACCTAATTTAAGCTTAAATGACTGGACTACTACGCGTTCATGAGAAAAGGGATAGGGTACCCTGTAGGTTTTCATTCGTAGATCGAAAATTTGTAGCGTAAAGGGCTTATTCGGGTTTTCGTTTATCTGTGTTATAAGAAGTTGCTTCTTATCAAATTTCAAGAGTCTGAGTTCACGGAAAGTACCTTGTGGGTTTTGATTCCCTTGCGATTATCGAAAATTTGCAGCATAAACGGGTGTTCTCTTGATTGTGTTGGCTTACAAGTTTCATTTTTTCACAACTTCGACGGACAGTATACTTGTGTATATGCTCTTCGAGGCACAGAGGCATCTCACAATATGTTGAGGAATGAGGAATAATAATAATAATAATAAATATTTCGGACAATTTAACACACAACGCCGTCTAGTCCCAAGCTAAGCAGAGCTTGTGGTATGGGTACTAGACAACTGATATAAATACATATATACTTTTTTTTTGTAAATACATACATATTATACATAGAAAACACCCAAACTTCGAAACAAATATTTGCAGATCATACAAACATTTGGACCGACCCGGGAATCGAACCCGAGACCTCAAGCACAGCAGTCGCTTACGCTACCACTCGCGCCACTGAGGCAGTCGAATGATCAACCATCAATAGATTGGCCTTACTAAGACAGCGTAACTTACCGACGAATACCAAATATTATTGGCGAAAATCAGAGGTAGATTATACCTGCCCAGAGGATAATTAGTTTAATATCTAGCTTCATTGGTTTTACATACAATACATGAAGGTTTTTGTTTTCAAGATCTCGATAAATAGTAACCAGGTACCTACATCTTACAAAATTAGAACCTATTTTTTTTTACATTTTTTTTTGTTTTTTTTTTTTTTTTTTTAAAGGACAACTCCCGCATTAGGAATATACATCCTGTGTCGCGGGGGACTTTACAAACATACATGTAACGGACACAAAGAACACCCAGACTCAGGACAACATTTTGTGGATCACACAAAGTGATGTCCCACGTGGGATTTGAACCCACGGCACTTGGCGCAGTAGCAACCGGTGTAGTGACCGCTTATACCACTAGTCCAACCGTGCAGTCTTTTACTTTTTACTTTAAATAATCGTTTTAAGATTTCAAATTTACTTTTACTCATTCCAAGTTTCTTTTGGCAATAACTCAATACTTTTAAGTGTAGAACAATGAAACCCTGGGCTTGATTTACAGTGCTAATAATTTACTAAGTAAATAGCGGATACTGGTAAAATTGTATTATAAGATTTATTAGTTATATTGATTGACCACTTGATAAACTGAAATGTCTTTTATGGCGTAAATATATTTTTTGGGCAACAAAAAATTAGGTAGGTAGTTTGGTTAGTAGAATTAGTATCGGCCATCTGTGCCAATCGGTATTGGGAAGGCAGTGCCCCAAAATAAACAAACTAAAAAAAAAAAACTTTCGAATTGAGTTCACCCTCAGGGTTTTTTTTTTAAACTTACACCTCCTGTGTTGATTAGGAGCCTATTACTATTCTATTCCTTTCATTTCAGTTCTATCATGTGCTTCTGCTCGTACTTTAATGCTTCATACTTTATCATTCTCTCATAGTGCCTTTCAATCTTTCCAGGTGGGATTCCTGCTATTCTATATTTTACTTATAAATATTTATTTGTTTTGTCATGCAGGGGGTAATGACTATAACATAATATTTATTTTTACTATTTTGTCCTTACTTGCTATATTAAGTTTAAACATATTTTACAAATATTAAATTAATCCTAAATATTATCACGACATTATTGTGCAATTTGCTATCTGATTTTCTACTACATAATGTTATGCATGCATTGTAACACAATATGTGTGTGATTAACTATAATAATTTAACATCATTATTATATCATAATCCTAATTATTCTTATTTTTCTTATTTACTATTTCTACAAAGTCAAAGTCAAATCATTTATTTCCATGGGCCCCAAAAGGCACTTGAACACGTCAAAATACAAACATCAAACATTATTAATACAAAATATAAAATAAAACTCAAGTACTGAATTGATCAGTGATAAAAGGATGTAACTCAAGTAATCAATGATTTGAATTACCGGAGCTTAGATTGATTTCGATTCAACTCAAAGGTTTAAATTGAAATCAATCCAAGTACCAGCTCCGATGGGTATTGCATTCATGAGAAGAGCTGGTGAGAAACTCATGTGCACCATCTTTTCAAATAATTCATACAAAGTTTGTTTGTTTTTGACAACAATACTTATATGTGCAAGTTAAGGCAACCAAAACACAAAGGCTAGAAAGCGGTCTAAAGAAATATTAAAGTTAGGGAAATCAATTTTTAGTCTAATAAAATAATAAAAATTAGTCCATAGCATATAAGGTTGCAATCACTTACACATCAAGGAGTAAAAGCAATGTGCGCAAACATACTGGTCCCAGAAAAAAAAAAAGTTCAAAATGTAATAAAATAATAAATACTAAGGGCCCCCGCAGACTGCAGACTTTTTATCGGCCGATAGTTTAGTCGGGTTGGGCTGAAAGTGCGCACACCGAGCCAACTAAACAGTTTGGTTGGTGAACAGGGCGCAGACTATCCAACAGCCGGCCGACTATTCTCGAACTAGTTTGTAACTGACTGTTGAAGCAGTCGCACAATGAGAATATTGTCCAGAAAAGTTATTGCTCTCATCATACTCCGGAGGAGGAAAATCAAGAAGAGATTCCGAGAGTATTGGGTGCATCCCATTCTCAGTGATAGATTAGTTAGGGGAAAATTTTACACTATGCATTCCAAATTACTTGATTACCCGAAAAAATTTTTCGCCTATTATCGAATGAGCATTACCAGCTTCAATGAACTTTTTATAAAGCGCAGTAGTCCACGGGCCCACGTACAAGGGATTTCAGTGATTAATAACAGGCTGAAAGTTTATACACAGCTTCGTTTTGACGAGACACCCAACTTTTATTATTGGACCAAATTCTGATAGTGGAAGGAAAAAGCGGGATAGGGAGCGAAACACGTCGATTTGATGAGTGTCCCAAATTAAATAATAACAGTTTCTAAACATCAATACTTTGAGAAAATACGATGGAAAACTGAGAAAAACTTGTGGCATACAAATTGAATTATTTCGAGTGACCCTTAGCTCTAACATGTCAAAATGGTGACTTGAAAAAAATTATTAACAGCAAGCTGATTTTTGTTTTGGGGCTCGCAAATTATATATTTTTTATAAAAAATGCATCGGCATACAAATTTGTTGGTAATTTTTTTGAGACCTACACTCGAAAGTTGTCAAGATTATGTTAATCTTTTTTTCATTAATAACAACTTCTTTTTTATTTTTTTCTGTTAAGAATCAAACGTATAACACCATGAAACTATTGGCATACAAAAAAAATGGAAGCGATTATTTACAAGTGAACTTTTCGAAATTTCAAACCAATTAAATCTTGGAAACATATCATGTCGAAGTCCTGTACATAATTTTCGCCAGCTTTTGTTTGAAATTGCTAAAATGGAAAATTCGTATACAATATTACAGCTTATTTAATGAAAATGAATATTATTTTTTTAAATTACTTAATTATATAAACAATTACAGCAATAAAAACAAGGGAATTGCATGAAAATTTGTTGAAATTTCTTGTAACGAGTGATTGAGCTATTGAACTACTTATTTATTTTATTATTCAGTTAACAACAATTCAAGTAAGGAAAAATCATTGTATTGTAAAACAAATCGTAAAATCAGTTAACGTCAATAAAAAAGCTTAGTTCTAAGTTCGAAAAATGCATATTTATAAGTCGTGTAGGTACTTTAAAATTAATATAAATTAAAGTTTTTTAATTTCTCTATAATTTGAATTTATAATTTATAATCGAATTAAAAGTAATATCTTTAAGTTATTATATTAACAAATTAAAAATATTTACCTAAAATACAAATAATACTTACATGTCTGTAGCGATTTCAATTTAGTTCAATATCAATATCAAAAATTGTTCAGAAAAGTTATTGCTCTCATCATACTCTGGAGGAGGAAAATCAAGAAGAGATTCCGAGAGTATTGGGTGCATCCCATTCTCAGTGATAGATTAGTTAGTGGAAAATTTTCAATATGCATTCCACATTACTTGATTACCCGAAAAATTTTTCGCCTATTATCGAATGAGCATTACCAGCTTCAATGAACTTTTTATAAAGCGCAGGTCTTTTCTCAACTTCTTCAATCAACTTTTCGACGGATCTTTCTACAATCAACAATTGTGATTTGGGCGACGCTATATTCAAAATATACGCACATGACGCCAAATCACAGAGCGAACTGAACTATCGGCCGACTAAACAATCGTCATGTATGCGCAGGCGTGTATGCGCCAATACTGATTAAACAGTCGGCCGATAGTTGGCCGACAGATTAGTTTGAATGTAATCGGGTAGCCCATCAAACTTTTTTATCGGCCGATACTGAATCGCTGTAGTGTGCGCATATGCATTCCTCTCCATACTGATTAAGAAGCCGATCAAACTATCGGCCGATAAAAAGTCTGCAGTCTGCGGGGGCCCTAATTATTTACGCTCCAACAATGTAAACACAGATCGCCTTAACTTAACAAAATTCAAATGTCAGGTAATAAATGCAGAATAAGATGTCAAGAATTATTTACAAACAAATAAATTATATTAAGGATTGTAAATAAATAAATACATTGCTTATAAATATAAATTATTTCAATTACCACATAACAAGTTCATACTAAATTTTCATTCATATCCAAGGCATTGTGTCGGTCAAGAAATCGTTTATTGTGTAATAGCCCCTTTCCATAAGACGATTCTTAACGGAACTCTTGAACTTTTGTAGGGGTCAGTTCAAGATTTGGACAGGAATTTTGTTATAAAAACGCACACCAAGTCCTTCAAATGAATTGTGAACTTTTTTCAGGCGATAATATTGGCCTACTTATTTGTGCTTATTCCTTGTGTTTAGTGAATGATAATCACTTTTGCTAGTATATTTATCTATGTTTTTCCGTACAAACATAATATTAGCAAATATGTATTGAGACGCCACTGTTAAAATACCTATTTCCTTAAATCGTTCTTTCAGAGAATCTCGAACTTTAAGTTTGTAAATCGCACGAATTGCCCGTTTTTGAATTACAAAAATGGTTTGAATATCAGCTGCCTTGCCCCATAGTAAAATACCATATGACATGACACTGTGAAAATAACTAAAATAAACTAGTCGCGCAGTTTCAATATGAGTTAACTAACAAACTTTCCAAACAGCGAATGCCGCGGAGCTCAGTTTCCCTGCTAGATACGATATATGGGCGCCCCACTGAAGCTTATGATCCAAGGTTATTCCTAAAAACATAGTTGACTCTACGAGACCAATCATTTCGTTATTTATTATGATGTTCGTGTCGAGTTACTTAACATTAGGCAAAGTGAACTTTATACATTTAGTTACAATATAATAAGTACCTACTCTATACATATATTTCTTTTTCACTCTTCATTATATTGCTTAAAATTGACAATGTAATTTTCGTGTCAATTTTCTGTTCAATGTCATATCTTTGCCTATCATATATTGGGCATTCGGTTATAAGGTGGGGAACCGTTTCCGCGACGTCCGGGTCACATATGCAGGATGGGTTCACCTTACACTTGAATCTCGTCAAGTGTTCGGAGAACCCACCATGCCCCGTAAATAGTTGTCTAGTTACTCCAGCTATCTCTAGTTTACGAACGACACCATATGCAGCGAGCGCACAGGGGAAAAAGAGCCTGGTGACGGAGGCGGTCTCGCCCTTTTCTGTACCTCCTGTTCCACTCGACAAGCGAGGCCTGTCGCCTCACGAACGAAACGGCTTAGACCGGTTTATACTACGGTGATAAACTGATATTCAGGTAAAACTCGTAGAACTAGTATCCAACCAATGAAGGGAACCAAGGGAAGAAAAACCAAAATAATGAAGGGAATAATAAACGCAAGGAAAAAGAAAGGAGATTACTAGAATAATCAAAGTATTAATTGTAAAAATGTACGACAAGTCTTACTTACTTTGAACTTATTATGTATGTTAAGGTTTGCTAGATAAACTCACCGCCAGACATCTAATAACAATAACACACGGCATAAATAACCTGCGATTTCATAGGAATAATTTTCAAAAACCAAGGATAAATTACAATCAATGTGGTTTAATAAAATATCACCACTGTAGTTACCATAGCTTAGGCTCTGTAAAGTTTAAGATCGTACTATCATGTATGAGGTTCGTAAGGTTATTATTATTTTTGTATCAGTGTATTTAGGATACCTAACACATATGATTAGTTAGGCGGTTGCGGTAGTTATCAGTAATTTGGTTCTAAGAACACATTTGAATTTTGATGATGAGGCAATCTATTTTATCGTTTATACGTATATTTACCCGGATTCTGATTTAGTTAACTTATTAGGGGCTAAAGTCTAATAATTTCAAATGAATTCTCGAATGCAGATATCTCTGTCTCTAAACAATATTGCATTCAATTCGTTTTCAATTTACGCTCATATGATTACGTGTCTCAGCATCGCTCCTATTTAAAATAGCTTCTAATTCGCCAACAAAGACAGATACGAGCGCTAACTACCTTAGAATTTTTAATCCTCTTCTCCAAGTTGTCCTTTCTATTTAACTACTTAACTATAGTATTTATGTGCCAACCACAACAGAAACCTTAAATTCTTAAACAAACTACTCCTCCACTGTCCCACTCTCCGCTCTGCCTTCGCACATTCAATGAATGGGCAATCAGGTGGCAACGGCTTGCATACTGTTTACCTTTCATGTATTTAATTTACCTTGACAATTCAGCACATACTGTGGCGTCTGTTTGTGTCGATCTATGATTTTTTTTACTGTAGCTTCAATTTATCGTCATAAATGTCACTTAGTGTCAAAGTAACGTCTTACAGCACACATAAAGGAAATTTTCCAGAATACTATCCGCTGCTGTTTGTCGGACTTGCACCAACCAAAAACTCGGATATTAATAGCCGAGGAACCAGATACACCTTACAAAAGAATTTATTATTCTTTTTTTATAGATGGGCCTGTCACAGTGACTTTATCCTGCCAGGTGGAAAACAGAATCCAACAGTGCTGATCACCATACTCATTGCGAATACAGACAACGCAACAATGCAGCATGGCGGTCTAGTGTTGTTTTTGGATCATTTGGCCTCCAGTCTCGCACTCACTGACGAAACACGTCAGCACGAATTCTGTCATTAAAGATTGATCTTCTATGCAAGGGTAATCTCTGGAACCCCAGCGTACCTCTGGCCTCCTTCGGCCCCTCCTTTGTAGAAGCCCCGATTTTCCCTTTCTGTCCCCACAACGACGCGCGCCTAGCGCAGCGCTCGCGCCACCATCCCGGCTACTTCTGCTAGGATGACAAATGAGCTCACCTATAAGCCTCAGCCTGAAGCTTGCGCTTATCCTATTGCGGCCTCTGTGATGTGAGGGCCAACCACAACGTTGTATATACTATCATTGTGACGATGACGTAGAAGTGAAATAAGCTAACACTAGACTTTCTAATGGTGTTTGTCACTCGCAGGATTATGACTCTAACTCACATAGCTTTGTTTGTATGTATGATGATTTAGCAGCGGTCACGTTTCCATTAAAATATTGTTTTTTTTTTGACGAGAACCCTTTACATCATACAAGATGACAGAGGTGAAAAGTTACAATTAAAAATGTAATTATTTTTTTGGTAAGAGGGCAAACGAGCAGTGAATCCATCTTTATCATACTAGGACTTCATAAAATATTTGACCTTATCTTTTTGTTATACAATATAAATAGTAAAAATAACTATTAAATTACGTAAAACAGCTCGTTGACGTAATAATTTAAAACATATGTGACTTAAATGAGGATGATAACAGGCGATAATTGGCAAGTAAGTTTATTTCGTTCATATTGTTTATCATGCTTAGATATTAACATTGAAATGGTTTGCAATTAATTCAAATTTAAGCTATACTAATATTAAAAATTCAAAAGTAACTCTGTCTGTCGGTTACGCCTTCAAGGCTTAATCGCTGCACTGATTTTAATGAAATTTGCCATGAAGATACTTTGATTCTGGAAGAAAAACACAAGCCACTCTTTACTGAGATATCCGACATCCAAGCGGGTAAATACAAGTTTTTAATATTAAGAAGAAACTTGCTAATAACGAGATCTAAGTAGCAGTTGTTTATTCTTTGGAGCGGCCTTCTGCTAATAAATCGTGTTTCAAGACATCTAGAAATAAATCTTGTATCAAAATAACGTATTTCATAAGAATATAGATAACTAGCTGAACCCCGCGGTGCTACCCGCGGTACGATGATAACTGCGGGCAACGCCGCGAGGCGAAGCTATATCTTTATAAAAAGTAGCCTATGTGTTATTCTGATGTATAAGCTATATTGTGGTAAAGTTTCATTCAAATCCATTCAGTAGTTTTTACGTGAAAGAGTAACAAACATCCATACATACATACATCCATACTTACAAACTTTCGCCTTTATAATAGTAGTAGGAAAAGATTTAAATTGGTAATGTAAGAACTCGTATTTCAGGTTTATTCAACACAATTCGTCCCTAATTCACAATTCTAATTGTCTGACTTAAAGTTACATTAAATAATATTTCTGTAATAAAATAAAAAGTATAGAGTTACGCATGTAGCGAATAGTGTATTAATCGTTCAGAGTGACGTGCAATGGGAGAGGGCTGTGTCCAGCACCATTCTCCTGTCATCAAAGTACAAAGGTACGTTTGTATGGGACTTTTATACCGCCTGGCATATCTCATGGTAGGGATTTTTATATTTATACTAGCTGTCCCGGCAAACGTTGCTTTGCCATAAAAGGGAATATAATATATGTTGTAGAGGTGGGTCAATAAAAATCGCGATGGAAAAATAGGGGTTGATCGTAGAGGGTTGAAAATCTAGGGTTGTATGTATTTTCTAATGCTGCATCATAAAAAAATAGAAATTAAAAATTTTGTCAAAAAAAAAAAAAAAATTTAGGGGTGGACTACCCCTAACATTTAGGGGGATGAAAAATAGATTACAACCGATTCTCATAGATACCGGATAATCACAAAAAATTTCATCAAAATTGGTCGAGCCGTTTCGGAGGAGTTCGATTACGCACCCCGTGACACGAGAATTTTATATATAAGATTTGGCTGCTAATATCACTGACAATAACATTTTAAATTCCCCGATTTTTACAACATTGCTTTAAAAAGTTCATTTAGTTTTTAGATAACAATGAAACGTATGGATCACAAATAAGCTGTCATTATTATCAACAAGATGGCGTCTTAAAATATTTTTGAAATCTAAATCATACGCGTATTTTCTTGACTCGTAAATAAAATGTTGCTCTTTTACTAAATTCACCAGTATGCTCATTCATAACTATCGATTCAAATATTTAATTTCTAACTATCGTTTTTATGTAATGTACATTTTAAAATTAAGTAAAATATTTTTGACAATCTTACACAGCGCCAGTAGATTTTAAGCATAGCGTATTTCGAACAAGTAGTCAATGCGTTTTGTTAATGCAGTTGTAGAGCTACGCTTCGGCATAAATGGGCCGGCTTGACCGGAGTGATACCACGGTCTCACAGAAAACCGGTGTGAAACAGCGCCTGCGCTGTGTTTCACCGAGTGAGTGATGAAACCGGAGGCCCTACCCCAACCGCTTCCCCCATCCCCTTCCTCATCCCCCAAAGGCCGGCAACGCACTTGTAACACCTCTGGTGTTACGGGTGTCCATGGGCGGCGGTAATCGCTTACTAACAAGCGATACGTCTGCTCGTGTGCCCCCTATTCCATAAAAAATAAAACTACTTCATGAGTCCAATTGAAATTGATTTAGCATAGTTCTGAAATCTAATAAATACATGAAAATAAATAGGATGATTCACTTAATAAACGGAATAAATTTCATAACTATTTATAACATATTGTCAGCGGTACAGCATCGGCCATTGTTCTCTAAAGTTAGATTATATATCTTATATATATAACGGAAAGAAACCCTACTAAACTCGAAGTTCGAAATAAATTTTGAAACCTGTATTCACAAGCTGTTTTGTCTTAGGGTGCAAGAGAAGATCTCAGAACAATCTCCGACCTCCATAAGCGAAAGCCTGACAAGCTTCGGGCCAACTACAGTGTGTAAGTGGCCCGAGGTACATCGGGGTTCTACGGTTTTCCTTAGTAGGGTGCACCTGGTTCCCCGGCTCCTAGTACCCAAGACGGCGTGCTGTTTTAGTCGGTTCGGGTCCGACATGCCGCCAGGAGGTGGTATCCGAGGGGATTTCCACACGGAAGAAAAAAAAAGGGTGCAAGAGGAGTTTAGGAAAAAATACCTAGTGTTTCATGATTTTGAAAGATTATTTACAATAGAAAATGTTCTGATGGTGTCAGAACATTTTCTATTGTAACTATATTATTTATTAATTAGCTGTACCTACCTCGAAGTATTTACATGCATTCATGGATTTTAAATTTATTTTCGCGTAACCATATTCCTCTCTAAAATATAAGAAACCTAAGTTACTTCTAAAAACATAAGACAAAAAGTCTAAATCGAGTCCAGCCAATCATTCAGTTCAATGGGCCGGAATAAAGAGACAGATAGACATGCAATTCTATTATTTTTTTTTAATGTATTTTCATACCTATGCATTCATCGAAAAGCTGTTGGTTTGAAATTACAAACAGATACTTCGATTTTATTTATTTATATTGACTTAATTATGACAAGACTCATACAGAAAATATTATTTTTTAGCACTACAACAATTACAAATATGCCTATAACTATTATCCCTATTACTCACGAGTTCTGTGCGTAATGCAACATTTTTTGAGGAAAATCAGTAGTAAACAAGGAGACATGCGTAGTGTATCGTAACAAATTTGAATAACAACTGTAGACTTAAAGAAATCAATGAATTACAGGAGAATAATCCGTAACATTTATGTGCAAATAATTGAATTTGTGTAAAAAGCTCTGTTAATGAGTTTACTATAATAATTTATATGAAAATTGATGGTAATTCAATTAATGACCTCCCTAAACTGTATGAAATAGTATGTAGGTACGCTGAAGTGGAAGTTGGCTGGTCATGTCTCTGGAAATGTCTTAGAGTGTAGACCGCGATTAGGCAAACGTAGTGTAGGGCACCCTGCGGCACGATAGACCGATGATTTAAACAAAGTGGCTGGTGGCGGATGGATGCGGACTTCCCAAGACCGTGAAAGTTTTCGTTCCTTAGGGGAGACCTTCGTTCAGCAGTGGACGGCGATCGGTTAATACTAAAAAGTTTTGAAAACTATAACCCAACTACGTAAATTGTTGGGGTGTACTGGAGCATTTAGCAATAGCACTTTCTGCGTAAAAATTTACAAAAAGACCATCAATATAGCGACGTGAAACGTGACAAACACTTTTGGACAATGACAGCAACCTGTCCTGAGTGCAAGACCGCGCATTTGAACTTGACCGATGTAATATTGAAATTGTCGCGTTTAGCGAAACGCATATGGCTGACAGTGGGTTACTTTACGAGCTTCTTAGCCGGTATACATATTTTTGGTCAAGGAAGCCCACATTGGAACGCGCTGACACATTAGACGTTGGGTTCGCGATTAGGAACAATGTCGCACGCACTCGTATGGAGCTGTCCAAAAGCTTCAGTGACAAGCTTAGTAAGCTACATATATAATATAATAATACTTATAAATCTTTATAAATTATTTTACAATCTCTAAAAATGCGGTAAGATGCGTTGTGATGGGTAACTTTAATGCTCTACTGGATGAGGAGAGCATGATAAATAAATAATAAATATTTCGGACATCTAACACACAACGCCATCTAGTCCCAAGCTAAGCAGAGCTTGTGTTATGGGTACTAGACAACTGATATGAATACATATATACTTTTTTTGTAAATACATACATATAATACATAGAAAACACCCAAACTCCGAAACAAATATTTGTAGATCACACAAACACTTGGTCTGACCCAGGATTTGAACCCGGGACCTCATGCACAGCAATCGCATTCGCTACCACTTCGCCACCGAGGCAGTCAATTGGTCAAGGTAAGTGCAGATCTCATCCCCAACATTAACAATTCGTTTTTCTGACCGGAATCTTCTTGTCTCTTGTCATACTAGATTCAAGACCTCCTACAACTACACTTATTAATACAACACGCAGGGTGACCTTCACTGTGCTTCCTATAACCGTACATTTAAAACCAAATTGGATTTTGCAAGTCACGTACGGGCACATGAACGAAGGCATTTATATTGAAAATTAACAGGATGTTGCTCTCGACGGATACGTCTAGGAGGACATCATTTATTTATTTATCTTTATTGTATACACAAACAAAAAAAAAACAAAATAACAAAATGATTAAAAGTATGTAAGGATGTATAACAATTGGCGGTCTTATCGCTCACGGCGATTTCTTCCAGACAACCATAGCACGGACATTGGGCATTTCAAAATTCAGAGTACCTTACACACAGGTAACACATTAATATTTAAAAATATCAATAGAGATCCATACACAAATGTTATACACTATTCACACCACACATACACACCTATACCCTCACCAATACATATACACACTGAAATATCATCGTCATCTATCACTGACAGGCGACGTTGGCTGTCAATAGTTTGGTGTTCAACTATTCGTCTAAGTAGATGGACAGGTTAAAATAAATATTCAGCTCAATAGAAAGCTTTGTTGACGGCGTTGCGTGTTTGTATTAGTGCAACTTATGCGCCCCGTTGCACAGTCTGATTTTAATAAGTTGAATCTGTGTAACGTTTGCCATCGTCTGGTATATGAAAATGTGAAAAAAAAATATGAATATTTTTTTTTGGTTTACCTAAATTTTCTGACATGAATGAAAAAACGGAAAAGAAACGCCACCGCAAAATGGAGCCAATTTTAACTACCATCGTAATATGAGCCTGTATTTTACCACAAGAATGTTACACAAATAAATAGCCTTATTAATGAAATGGAAATGTAATATTATTTGTAAAATGTTATCTTGTTTTTTACATTGTTTTTATTCTAACAGTATTGTGGGTATTGGGCAAACTGAATTATAACGAAACATGAAAAGAATATCGTACGCAATTATCGTACACGTATGAATTTGAAATTTAGAATTATTAAAGCAAAGTATAAAAGAAAAAACATTTAGAATATATATTGTGTTACAGACTTTGGTATTATAGTTTATAGAGCAGATCCATAGAAGGACAGTTAAAACGCAATTAGATTAAAAATTAACTGCGCCTTAAAACGAAAAGCACTGCGTTTTACTTCGCGGGACGCAGCAGTCTAAAATTAAAGTAGCTCTAGTTACTTCTTATAATATCAGCTATCTTTCAATGAAAGTAGCGGTTAAATCAGTCCAGCTATTTCATAGATTAGCCGTATTATAAAAATTGTTTATCATGTACCTAAGCAGTGCATATACTTCCATAATATGTAAGTGTATACGGTACCATAATATGGAACTGAAAAGCTATTAATTAAAATTTATAAACAGACACTTGAATAAGTCAATGAAATAAAGTAAAACATTTTAAAATTGTATGAATTATTGTTGAACTCCAGGCAGCTTAAAGTAACTAGGTACAGTATATTATTATTGAATATATCAAAGCCCCTACCTGGGACGGCAAATGGGGTTGTTCTGTGGGATCAAATGCGCCTTAAACCGCAGTCTATTGTTTAATAAAGAAACCCTTGGTTATTACATATATTGTGTCCTTTCTTAATTTATTTAATATACTTTGTCACATTCGTAACATACTTATAGTTTTTATAATCTTGATCAAGACATCAAGCTTATGTCTGTAAAAATACTGCGGTTCTGGCTTGTCACTGACTTCAAAGATAACAAGAGCCTTTAGAATAATGATAAGTGATAAGTGACAATCCGACAATTTCTGGTTTGGTAAAGTGTATCAGGGAGATCGTTTGAAAATGGGATGACATGAAATGGGGATACCCATTTCATGTCATCCCATTTTTAAAATATTTTTATCATTAATTTCATCGCGTGATTTTCATTACGATTGGTTTGCGTTTATGTTAAGTAAATACACTTAACATTTATAAACTTTATCTAAACTTTATTACTAAGTCAAAATAATAATAATTATGATGTTAATTGATTAAGTTGTTGATTATTAATTGAACTTTAGAGGTTATTATTTTATTTAATAATTTAAATGAATTGTTTATTTTGTATTTATATCTAATCGTTATTTTCCGTAAACATAAAGAAGACCACATTCTAACCATATTAAAATATACCTACATTCATTATCACACTAATATTATAAAGGTAAAAGTAAGTTTGTTTGTTACGCTTTTACGCAAAAACTACTTAACCGATCAACATATTCTTGAAGGTATTAGAAGTATATGTTACTACCCGTTCCTCCATTCCACCGATACTATGTCGTTCGCCCATCGTTTTTGTGGTCTGCCACGTTTCGTTTTCCTTGTGGGCTAGTCCAATTAGTGCTCTTAAGAGTCCATCACAAAAAATCATTGCAGGAGAAGAACGTGTATTTAGAAAAATGTAATAAAGCCCTCGAAGAAAGAGCGCAGGAGCTGAAATGCGATATATATAAAAAATCAAGAAATACATGGAATAGAAATGGTTCCTAATAAAGTACAAAATATAGCCCAAAAGCCAAACCTGAGCACAGATGATATCGAAGATGCACAGAAGTAGGGCAAGAAAAACCGGACGAGACAAAACCCAAAATTGTAAAAGTGCTCAAAACAAATGGATACAAGCGAAAAAAGAACAAGTAATATGTATAAATAAAACCAATAATATAATTAACTATATGGGAATGGCAATGACAAACTGATTGTCCACTATATATATATATATATATATTCGTAAACATCATCATTTCATTTCGAAAGCATTTTATACTTCTAGAAGAAAACAAATATAAAATTGATATAGTTATATTGAGTGAGTGCGAGTAGTCGTTTGTTTTGGAAGCGCACATATCCGATCACCATGCAGTAGGGATAGCGCGGATTAGGGCGCTAGTACCGACTTATGTTTACAAGGAAATAGAGGTAACAGTGAGAGAGAGCTTATCTGCGACATGCTCGTAATACAAAGAATGGGAGCGTTTGACTGGTCACAACTATTTGTAAATAAGTGCCCGTTAATTATGTTTCAACCGTTGTGTACGGTGTTCGAACAAATGTATAAAAAGCACAGTTTAAGTTAAAAAAATAAAGACAGCCGTGGTTTATTAAGTTTTTGTAGGATTTTTGATTAGAGTATGGAAAGCAGAGCTAAACAACACTCAGAAATTTCAGGAAACCAGAGCGCAGAATCTGGTGTGATAGGTGTGGTGGGAATCAAAACGGGTATAAATGCCGTTTATACCGGTTTTATATATCGAAAAAATATACTGGTATGATATTTGTTCATCTTTTAAATCATGGCTAAACGAATCTAGGTTGTGGCTTGTATCGAAGACTTTCAGAGCCCAATTTTACGGTGATATTCAACCAGAAATTCCTCTTAAGTAATGATTACTTCCACAATTTGTCGGTTAAGACTAAACCATTCATCTACTCCGATATTTTTGGCTAAATTTAGAATTAGGGATGGTTCTATCTGCGAATGTGGTCTTATCGAGGGAACCGCAAAACACCTGTACCTATTAATTGCCTCAGGACTAGGTTTCCTAATTATAAATTAATTCCTACTTATATTCCTCTTCCCACGTCTCTTAAATTTCTCTTAAACCGTGTTTATCCTTTCTTCTTTTGTGTATAAACGAGGCAAGTGTATTACTGTAAAAAAAAGGAAATTATAGTCTTAATATGAAATATATAGGTACGAGTATAATATAGTTGTTTATGTATATGTGATTTTTATTGTAATGTAAATGTTTAAATATGAATTTAAATATACATATATTGTTAAATTATGAACGTTTATTTATGCCTATTAAAGTCACTAAATGAGTATTTTTTACCTTCATTTACCAAAACCAACTATTTTTTTCCGGCTCTACTGTAGCTTTGCATTAAATCCTTTGACAGTTTGTCTTTCAAATACCTACATGACATTCTAAAAAATCTGGTCACACTCTACCCTAAAGCCATTAATCAAAAGTTGAAGTGTATCAGTAACAAACTTGCCAAAGTGTAATAGCGAGAAACATATTATCTTTTACTGACAATTCGACATAATTTTTGTTTATAAATAATCATTTCAGTGCAACCGGGATAGTGCTAAGAAGATGATGACGGTTTCAAGCGAGCTGATCTGATATCCCTAAAATGTTGATAACCTTGCAAAGTAATCATTACACATGTAGCTGGGTAGCAATTTGGTCGGTTAATTTCAAAATTTTCACACTATAACTAGTTTTCATCACTTATTTTAAATTATTTCTAATAAATATTTTTGAACACACAACATTTGATGTAATTAATCGTAGTTATTATTAAAACAATATTATGCCGATAAAACTCTATTTTTCAAATTAAATATGAAAAGTTATATTTTCATATTTACGTTCACTCTCTGGGCTAAAAACAATTAAATACCCTGCAATTCACACAGTAAATCGTAGTAATTCCGTCAAAAAACGTGATTTTCAGTCCTGACACAATTCCCACTTTGAACACTGTTTGTCACCTATGTTTATGTGACATACAAAAAAGCGATAAGGATAAAAAGACGTATCTTTTTCTAACACACTGGAAAATGGTATAGTTATCTCACACGCTTTTGGCGTGCCGAGTCCATGTAATACTTTGTATGTGATCTAAGTGACAGATAGACATATATCTTGATTTGTCAAGATTTTCGATAGGCAATCGCAGTTGTTATTGTTTGTGTATCCTTTGAAAAAATGTATGGTCATTTCATAGTGTTTAGTTTCGTCAACGGATAACAGCAGCAGGGAAAAAGACATTTGGTGCAAACTGCATGACTTGCTCGTGACAACTACAAGAGACAACTTTTATTACAACAGACTTCGTTCTGTTAAAAATTACTGGCCTGTCGCAGTTCAATAAAAATGAATAAGTGTTGTTTTCACTACTTTTGTCGCAAGTTTTTCGTTTCTTTTCTCCATAAAAACTTTCCTTGTGCCCCCAAAACCAAATTGGTCGAGCAGTTCTCGAGTTTTGCGCTTAGCAACACATTTGGTAATTCATTTTTATTTAAATATAAAAATAAATTCATGATTTCGGATTATTCCGAAATAAAATTTGACTCCAACTTCAGTACATTACAAACAAGAATATAATACTTAAATCTCCTAGTCAAATACTATTTGCAGTTCAATGAATGGCACGTGTTGCACAATGTCATGCGAGTGCAGTCGCTCAGAGGATGCTAATAAAGTGACTGCGCGTCTGGGGATTAAACGTGATTGTGATGTTCTCTCATATGCATGTCTCGATATTATTATTGTGTCATGTGTCAATTGGTTGGCAAACTTAATGACAAATAAATCCATGAATGTTATCTAAGAAAATTGACAGGTGAAATAATTGACGCTTTCATTAATATGGTTTTGTAATCTGAAAATTTTAGATTTACAATATAAACGATAATTAAATTTTTTTTTTCATCTGTATTAATTTCACTTAAGTTATTTTATATAAGGTCCTTTATGGATTAATACACATTCAGCCGTACGATAGCAAATACTACCAATACTAATTTACATAACTTTTATAATTGAGTAACATTTTTCGGATAGACAAATTGATTATTGGAAATAGCAAACATCTGGAATTTTTATAAACCTCTTGGATCTAACATTTGTTTAAGGTCTAATATTATATCTATCCACTGCTTAACAACATAATAATTATCTAAATTGTTTATGATCTTACTATTTGTCACCATTTAGTGTATCTATTTAATATGTATTCCTTTTAAATATAATGTATGTTCATCATCATAGCTATGTCTGGTAATTAAAATTTGTTTTAGCGCTATATCTAGGTAGCGTAGGGCAGTTCAACAACTAAAGAAACGATTTGATTTTATTGATTTTTAATATTTTAGTGCTGTATGACAAAAAAACAACAGAAGTCTGGGCAGGTCCCTTCACTGTGTGACTAGACCGTCAATAACTTCCCCTTCTCCTCAGAAACGAGTTTGAAAGAGCTTGTTATAAATAGAAACATCTTAATCAATTCTGAAAGACATATTCATCTTCGTCATCTCATCTTTGCACTGAATGGGAACCGAACAGAAAAGTCTAGCGCGGCAGTTGAATATACTAACGTTGTCGCAATCGGACAATGGGAAAAGTGATTTTAGATTTGGTTCAGGTTCATATTGCATGTTATATAGTGTGTTTATGGTTCATTAAAATAATCTGCACCACATTTTTATCGAAACCCTAAATGCATTTTCACTTATGTACCTTTATTGTGTTAGAAGTTCAAATTCCAATGATTCTAGAACCTAGAAGAAAAGACCTCTAGAATTGTGAGGGATTAATTTCGGTCGTTTCTTTATTAACTTATAATATATATTTTCAAACAATTAAGTTATCGTTCAGTTGTGATTCGGATCGCGGTCGGGCATATCGTCGGTATATAAAATTCGTCAGACGTCCTCAGAGGGTGGCTCGAAACGACTTCTAAACACATAAAAATTTAAAAATATTTATTTACAATGGATATTAGATAGACATTCAGTGTGATCAAATATTTATTATGCAATTGTCTGTTGATTATTATACAGTGCAACATTGACTACTTAATAGAGAACTAACTTTGTCAAATGAAGTAATCGAAACTTTCCAAATATAATATTAATGAAGGATATTAAGGATATAAGAACTGTTTTACCTTAATTTTGTGTACGTAATGACAGAAATGATGTATTGACTATAATAAAAGCATTAGCGCCGAAAAAAAAATTCTTTAAAATAATTTTAATATTAATGTATCTACGAGTATTATAGTCATCTTTTGTGTATTTCTTGCCATTAGCAAAATGATATCGATAAGACATAAAACACCTGCTACTCGTAAATTATTTTTATATTAAGATCAACAGTGTTTAGCACGACTTTAAAATGAGGATTCTCACATTCGTTTTATTTGTCGTGTCGGTGGCCAGTGTGTTGTCGTTAAAAAATAAAGTTGCAATTAAGAAGTGTTGTGATCTGAAAAAAGCATATCAAGCATCGGGAAGATGTGTTGATACCAAAAATATATTCAAACCACCGGTGTATAGAGAAATAAGTAAACGAACTAAGGCCCTCGTAATGATTTACGGCTTGAATTTTATGAAAAACTTTAATGTAACTATTGAAATGGAAGATTGCTCTCAACTGAATGGTTCTTTTAGTCCATTACAGTCCAGAAGGAACAAGGTGAAATTGATCAGGGTGAGGATCATTTTTATTGCTTTTTGGCATTCTATCACAAATTGAAATATAGTAATTATTAATTAATACTTTGTATTATATTTGTAAGTATAGCAAGAGATCGATAAGTAGTCATTACTCTAATAGTACGTCTAATATGTCTCACACATGGCCGTCTTATATCAATTTAAGCAGAGCTTGTACTTTGGTGAGCTGACTGGTTATAAATGAGAAACCGTGCTTCACCTAATCCATCTGGGTGTAGCACGGGAACTATACAAGGTCCAGTGCTCCAACTAATTACATTGTTGTATAGTTATGATGACTAAATTATTTTCCTTTATGATTCAAGAGTTTTAAGCACATAAGTAATACAACATAATATATGTATTTATTTGTTACTAGAATACTCGACATACATAGGGTACAAAAAGAAAATACATAGCTACACATGCATAGGATAAACTGAGCACATATATTGTAGAGTTTGTTGGCCTAGTGAGCCTGACTGCTAAGTGAGTGGCCGTGAAATCAATTTTTTTTTTAAATTATATAGGGGGCAAACGAGCAGACGTATCGCCTGATAGTAAGCGATTACCGCCGCCCATGGACACCCGCAACACCAGAGGCGTTACAAGTGTGTTGCCGGCCTTTTAGGAAGGAGTACGCTCTTTTCTTGAAGGTTTGAAGGTCGTATTGGTCCGGGAATACCGCAGGCGACAGCTCATTTCACAGTTATGCTGTGCGCGGCAGAAAGTTTCGGAAAAATCGCACAGTAAACTCCAACCATTCGATACTTACCGGATCAAATGCTTGTCTGATGAGCACGAAAATTGTGATCTATACGTTTACCTATACAAATAAATAAAATTTAAGTGTCTCATTGTAATTTCAAATTAACAGCTTTTCACTAAATGCATATAAAAGTATATACAATACTTACATCAAAATAAATAAATGTTTTGTGTCTGTTTGTCTATACGTCTATTGTTGACTAATTTCTGGATCGGCTGGACCAATTTTGACGGGACTTTCATTGATAGGTAGCTGATGATATAAAGATTATCCTAGGCTCCTTCTTAGACTAGTTCGTCCCGTGTCGCGACGTTACCTGCAGTTATTTCTGTACCGCGTGGTTCAGCTATATAATAATAAAATTGTAACAGATCGATGTTTGTACATTAAATATTTTGAAGAAAAACTAATAAACAGCGGGGGTCTGTCTGTATTAAAGTAACAGAACTCAAAACATTAGTTTCTATATTTTTTGTCTGTTATTCTGTTAATCTATGTGTTTGTGGTCGCTAATCTCAGAAGTGACTTAACTGATTTGGATGTTGTTTTCACTTCTGTATCGTGGTAACTTTAATTTTAAATTAAGAATTTATTTTATTGTAATCGATTTACAAATAAAAAATCATATTATTTTAAAGATTCAACTAGTAAAACGACATATACGCGTCCGGAGCCAGAAACAAAAGCTAGTCTAGAATAAATGTGTGTGTGTTTAGAATGTACAGTCAACCTCGAAAGTAGTTTTTTGAGATGATCATTTTAATGTTCCAAAACTTATATAGAACCGTAGCATACATAAGTAGCTTACTAAGTTTAACACCAGAATTGAATAATCATCTCAAAAGTTCAAAAGTAGCTAAAAAATACATTATCAAAAGTAGTTAAACGCTAGAATATCATAAGTAACTCAACAATATATAATATTATACATATTATTACATTCACATTCTTTGCTTTGATATATGCAGCAAAGATTGACGAATAAAATATAATATGCTATCGCTTTATCAATTAAGATAGAGCATGGACGTATAAAAAAGTCCAACATACTTTCGCTAGCAAAAAGTGTCTCACTGAGAGTTGATCCGCTTATAGTACGAGTACGTACCAATACTCGGTCATTACGCGCGCTAACATCGAGACAGCGCACAAAAAAAAGCGGTATGATTTTACTAATAGAAAATAAATAATCAATCAATTATAAATTGATTTGAAGTTTTTGAAGAATTTTGGGTCTATAACTAAAATTCCCTTGTACACTATTATCGTAACGCTGACATCCAAGTCAGGTATAAATACTATAGACTATTTAGACTCAACTTAATCACCACATAGTATAAAAACATTGATTTTAAGATTAAGAAGGCAATTTATTGATTAAATTAATATGGAGAATTACGGTGATATTCTACAAAAGGGGTTTCGTTTTAAACCAAATTTAAATTGTTTTATCTCATTGAAATACCTGCACTCCTTTCCCAATCAAATATTTAAAATACTAATACAATACTATTCATATTATTTATTCCTTTTCTACAAAAACTATTCATTCAAAAATAAACTAAACGGGATGGGTTCTCAAAGAGAAAAGAGAAGCAAAACATTTAAAATAACTATCAAACAAAGTATACTCTAGCAACGGATGTTAACGTTGACTTTTCTTTATGGTGAAGATATTTTGGACATGTTCAGCTTCTTTTGGCATTGTTTTTTTCAGAGACTTTTGGCACTATATTGTTCAGTTACTTGTGCGATTTATGTGCGCTGCGTTGTACGAGTATATCAGTTTTGGAAATTCGGACTTGGTCAGTTACTTTTGAGGCTGACTATACCTAGATTCAGATATAAAAGTAACACAAAGCAAATACGAAACTAATACAAAGCAGATACGAAACAATGTGGTTAACTTAGGTGGCAATGCATATGCAACGCCGTCGTCAAAAGGCCCTCGTGTACATTTTACTGTTATTGAAGTCAACACATAATAAAACTTCTAGACATTAATAAATTAAAAATGTTATTGGAAGAAGATACCAATGTAATTAAAAGAATCTCATAAGTAATCGTCTTGCTGAGATTAGCAACTCACCTATACTATTATTCCCAAAGGCCAATAACTTTGACTTCTCCTTTTATACCTCACCAGATTATACCCGTATTTATAAATATAACTTGATTGAAATAGAAATTAGTGAGTCTTGTGTCCAGCGGTGTACTGCGATAGCCTGATGAAAATGAGTAAAATTTGAAAACTTTTATGTCTACTGATCTCTTCATTGGCGTCATAATTGCATGGTACTTTACGTCGAAAGTAGAGAGTATTTTAATGTCGAATTTCAAAGCTAATATTATAATTTGTAAATGATTCTCTCTGTTTGTTGTGTTTTTATTCATATTACGATTTGTATTCATAATTTTTGATTATATACGTACATACGTAAATACGTAAGTTATCATATATTTTTGGTAAGTTCTATAGTAGATGTTAATTTTATAATAAAACGTAAGCTCTCTATTTTCTTGTTTAATTTACTAAACTTGACATACATATGTAATTAAGTATGATTTGTACTTCAGAGTATGTATAATATAATATCTTATCATTGGATCTGTAATTTGTTGGATTACAAAATACTCACTTGCAAAAAAATCCGAACTATTGGGGTCTTAGGCGGTACTATATAATCTGACAGATTCGGTAGTTCGACACTGCCTTGCAAAATGTATGTCAGATTCGGCGTGTCTGCTGTAGTTTTATGTATACCTGGTGATCCAATACAATTGCAGGTTTTACATATTTAAACATATGCAGCAAGTTTTATTTATGGTCTTCTTGTTCTTCGTTTCAATTAGTGAACACCACGAAATTTAATTTTCCCGCTTAATATTCCACTACAGGCTCGGCTTAGTTTAGTACTTTATAACTTCTCTCTAATGCAACTGGAGGGGCACAATGGACAAAAATCAAATGGGTACGGCATAGTTTAATGTAGTATTTATGATCTAGGAGACTCATTCAACAGATCAGTGTGACTATCGTCATTCCTCAGGATGCCTCTAACTCAGGAATTCATCCTTTGTAAGTTTTTTGAATTTGACATCGGTCGGAAATATTGCAAAATTGTAATGTGTGATAGTCATAATATTATTTTAAATATATGAGTCTCAGTTAAATAAATCATTTGTCTGTCTGCACCACGGGAAATTATTGTTTACCATAGTCCACCTAAGTATGTCACAGAAAGTTACTACGGAAAATTGTTTTCACCCGAGTAAATAGAAAACGGGCAGTTTCAAAAGTCGGTACCATACGAACATATTGGAGAAGCTAATAAAAGTATTTTAAAAATCAGTCGAAACAAAGAATGCCTTTATAATTACTTATTGTAATAAATAAACATGTCTTTAAATTATTTGAAATAATATACTTTAAATCTATTTTTAATAATGACTGTGTAGTCCATTGAAAAGTAACATTTGGGGTTGTATTTCTCAGAGAACGTATTTTCATTTTTTAGATATGAATGAGGTGTTAGTGTAAACTAAACTTTAAATTTGTGGGGTTGCAACCCTTGTCCCCTGGTCACCATTTTGGACAAAGGGTTGCAAATAGTTTTTATGGTTTATCTGCCAAACTAAAGATTCTAAAGTTGGACCTATAGATGGCGGCCGGGGGACAGGGGTTACAACCCCATAAACTTCAATTTAATTTTACACTGACACCTTCTTCATATCTAAAAAATAAAATTGCGTTCACTAAGAAATGCCCGCAATAAAAGTAACATTTCAATGAACTAGTAAGTGTATTTCTAAATACTTCGAATTGGGGTGACTTTTTATTGTTCTTTACACATTTTTTTTCAATCCAAAAGTGCACCATTTTTAAATTAATTTAAGAAGATGTGATGCACAGAGTATTATAAAAATAATTATAGTATAGTATAGTATATGTATATACCTGCAGCCCATCCAATTGGGGAACTGCACAAAGGCAAACTCAAGATGACTAATCAAAATTAGTTATAAATATATGATATAAAATAATATTCAATAAAAACATAAATGTCAATGAGACGGTTGAGGCTGGTAGAGTTTTGTCAATTTATTAATGCTGGGTTTCAATTTAGTTTATATCAATATAGTTACATAATTACCACGCGCTCAGTGATCTGCAGTATTTTCATTTTCTTAGACATTAAATAAGCTACTACAATAAACTTATGCTCAGCCAATTATGATGAAGGAAACGCAATTAAAAATTTCTGTACTATTTCCCACAACCTAGAGTGAAGAGCTGATTTCAATTTTTGGAGCCAGTACACTTGGTATCCAATTTTTAATTTTACTTTAAATTCTTCACTAGTTATAAGTTTTTTTTTCTAAATTTGATGATTCTGCTATATTTGTATTTGCAAAAGGGACTTAAACCCATCATCGTATATTCATATTTAAAATATCCTGGAATCGCTTTGTAAAATCAGCATGGAGAGAGTTATAGCTTTGACAGTAAGTTAATTTTCCTGCATTACCGATAATGTAGATAATGTCGGCAAGTGGTTGTATTCACCTCTTCCTAGATTTCGTTTGAATAGTGTAAATTAAGCTGATTAAATATTTTGAACATAGTAGTGGTATAAAAGGTCTGTCAAATAAGAGATGTCATTTTTTTATGCAATGAAGTTTCCGCGCAGGTTATTGTCTCTTGGTCTTTAATCGCTCTACCGCTGCCACAAAAGTCACAGCGCCCACTAGGAGAGGTACCTATGATTTAAAACATAGTTAGATCAAGAAAGTATTCGATCATTGAATATTTGAGTGCCTCGGTAGTGTAGTGGTAGCGTATGCGACTGCTGTACTTGAGGTCTCGGGTTCGATTCCCGGGTCGGACCAAATGTTTATATGATCTGGAAATGTTTGTTTATAAAAACAAAGTATAAATGTATTTATATCAATTGTCTAGTAGCCATAACACAAGCTCTGCTTAGTTTGGGACTAGATGGTGTTGTGTGTTAAATATCCGAATTTTTTTTTTATTTTTTTTTAGTATTTTTACATTTTTTATGCCTTTTGTAATCCTTGCCATAATAGTAATAATAATAATGTACATAGCGCCATATAGCACCATCATCTGTGAGAAATTAAGCTGTCTAGCAATCACGGTTCATGAGATACAGCCTGGTGACAGATTACGAACGGACGGACGGGCAAATAGACGGACAGTGAAGGTAAGAAATTTTTGCGTAATTCACAACAAGTGTATTACGCAAAACTTTCATGTGTTCACATGTGTTCAAGAATGCTCTCTGGAGTTTACAACCATGTTTGTTCACATCCCTGCTCTAGTGGCCCTAGAGAAGTCAAATTAACCGAAGACTTCTTAGATCACATTAAAAGGCGCAAGACCATTAACACCGGCGGCAAGAGTGTTGATTAAATAATCACGTCAAGGTTACCACTGTGGGGAAACGGGTGTCATGTCCCTTCAACGCAAAGAGAGGATCCTCCGAATAGGCGAGGTAATCATGCCTGGCGGGCCACGGCCCAATGGTTGATGTTGAGGTGTTGTATATTTGCTTATCGGCGGCAGAATTTCTATTACGCGATTCAGGATTAGTAATGGTGTGTAAGTAGTGTAGTAACATCACTCCGTACTTCGTTGTATCTTCGGTAGATGGCACTGAGTAGTTGCTGTTACGCTGTATGTTGAAGTTACCAAAAGTATTTAATGCTAAAAAACAATTCTAAGATAGCGAATGATTACCAGACGCTGACATTGACTATGACAATGTTTAGTTTTTAGAATTTTTCACTTTTACTAAGCTTTATAATGATATATTTTTCTTGTAACTTGTTCACTTTAGTGTTTTTTTTACCTCACAATTACATATCTATTACATAAAATTATACAAGTGAAGAAATTAGAACATTAATTACGAATACGATAATTATAATTATTATAATTGAAGCATTATCACGGCTTACATGGAAAGAAATGCAGTCAGTTAAAGCTTTTTTATTTTATTTTTAGTTTATTAAAAATCCTTCATACATTATGGACTGTAATTACAACCTTCTTACTACCTGTAAAACTTTAGATGATATTATAATCGTACGCTGAAAGAGACAGCTATTTTATTTAAGCTTGTTATCCATAGATAGTAAACATCTAGCTCCATTACAATATAAGTTATCACCAAATTATTAAAGTTTGGAAATGTTTTTTTGCCCTGGTAAACAATTTAATTTTTGTTAATTACGACTATTCTGTTTTCTTCCGTTGGTATAGGTTTTTTCTTTTATAAGAATTCAAGCAATTTTGTTATTCTCTCACATAGTCAATAAAGAACTTATTATTTAATAAATAATTTATATCATAAACGCAATTTGCTAAAATCTGGGATTGGAAAATGTTATTTTCGGTAACATTAGCAGCCAAATAAATACAAGGTAACCCCTACGGTGAGATAACGCAAGACGTTATAAAAGTCCCATTCACACCTGCCTTTGTCCTTTTACATCTCTACAGCCGATAGAGGCTTCAATACAGGGTCATATAAGATTCATCTGTGTGGTGACGGCGTCAGTATGGTGACGGATTAAGAATACGTAGTATTACCACCCCTATTCATTTTATGGGTGTGGTAAGGTGTGACTAAGAAAAGAAACTATGCAGTACACATGACAGCAAAGAGTCCCTCTCATTGAACTTGAAACAAACACAATACCAACCCGTCTTGCCAGCGTGGTATAGTAGGCCAAACATTATTTAGAAGGAGAGCTAACTTTCACGGTTCATGAGATACAGCCTGGTGACAGACGGCAGACAGACGACGGGTAGACAGTGGAGTCTTAGTAATAGGGTACCGTTTTACCCATTACGGAACCCTAAAAACCGAGGCCTCCTTTTCCCGAGAACAATAAAAAATACTGTGTCTTAAATTATTCAATCAAAACTGAGAGAGTTTTACCTGCTCTCTAAATTAATCGCATTTAATAGGATGAATTATATCGTTTTTGGCTCAGACACAATATAATTCACACTTTTAAATTGGTACGGGTTAAGAATATTCTAGTACAATGCTTGAGCCAAAGCCAAACGTCAGAAAGTTCTCGTTCATTTATTCGGCACAGAATGATGAGCCTTACATCAACATGCATAAAAGCGAATATGGATTGACATTTGATAAGGTTGACGTGAGTTAGGTTTGTTTATATTTCGAGGAAACGTCATGTTCAAATTATTTCTCCTGGTGTTACGTCATCACGGAATCGACTAGAAGTTTTTAGTTGCTTTGGCGTTGGACATAAAAGGTGCTTCATCGACACCAGTGCAGTTCAGCCTAGTACGAGAAATATTGAAGTGATATCAGTGATTACCTTAGAGACCTCGGTGACAATTAAGGACTGTTATTCGAAGTGATATTGTGATTTTAAGAGTGTCTTTAATAAAGTCTCTTTTACACGTCAGAAGGTTTATTTCTCAAATCCATTGAACCCTAAAACGTAGCAATATTCATAACTTATTTCAAAACGTTATTTACCTACTACCAGGAAATTCAGTATTTCGAAGAAAATTTTAAGATCTTAGAGGGATATTTGAGAGAACGGCTTTTGTTTCTAATCTGATTTTGTTTTTGATCTTTTAAAACTGTGGGATTTTCCATAATCTTCTTGTTAGACGGTACGGTAATAAAGATATAAATGAATGTTAGTTTCTGATGACTTTTGGTTTTGTAGTTTTAACTGAATACACAGTCTACTTCTGTTCTAGTATAATGGAAAAGAAAGTTATTAGTATAAGGCAATGATGTTTTATTACCAAGGTCACAGGTTGTGTTTTATCAGAGCCCGATTTCCAGAAAATACCATATCTGTAAATAGCACAATATGTTTCAATGTGGAACGATTGATAAAATTCCTCCACTACCAAAGAGATGTGACATGTATCCCATTGAAAATTCTACCTTTTGCATGTTTAATATTATTAAATGCAAAAAATAAACACATCAAAACCTATAACTGAGAGATTTATAGAGAGGTCAAAATAAAATTGCAAATTGATGACGCATATGCCACAGGTTACAAAATTTACATAAGTATTGGTTTTGCTTGCATTATTAAATAAAAGTCACAATACCACAAGCGTTTCAATTATCACAAGGATCTATTCGAATTAACACATATAAATATAAAATACATTATATTTATTTCGTCCGTTATTCAACCCGTGGATGTTGTCAGATCTAAATCAGAAAACAAACTGCGTAAGAAATAGAGCTGTAAAAAGGAACGAAAATCTAACAGAAACACTATATCAACACGAGCCAGTGTGAAAGGTAGATAGGGACCAACGCTTGTTAAGAGCAACTAATGGAAAAGTCCTGCTAGTTTCTGATGATAAGTATACTCTAATGGATACAGGCGCTTTAAGCAGAGATCAGGCATAAATTTTAACATTTATGTTTGAACTTGGAGAGACCTATGTCCAGTAGAGAACGTCTCTTGGCTGAGATGATGATGATGAAGATACAGACTGTGCCATATAAACCTGTGAATCTTTTAGGAATTCGTTGAACTTCTTTGCGTTTTGATTAAAGGTCCTTTTTGGCGTAATACGTATTCAGCCTTACGACAATAAATACTCCTAATACTATTTTACATAGCTTTTAAACTTAAAATTGGATAAAAAATTTAAGCGAGGCGACCGAATCAATAAATTCCGTAACGAAAATAAAACCTAACACTCCCAACTCAACCTATCATGTAGCTCGGCCGAGCGTTCGCTTTACGTGTATGTATACGACTGTACGAAGCTCGCACGGATCGAGACGAGCTGCTTCGAAATCGGACGAATACTTAAGCAGCTGTTTGTGAGAAAGTATATAGTTATATCGGTGTCTATCATATGTTTATAATGCCACACTCTTTTCCAGATATTTAGAGGATATCAAGTCTGAAATTTATGTTTCTTATTTCAGTTACCATAAACATATAGTTTCAATGATAAAAATTCCTGAATAACCTACATGTATTGTAAGATAATAAAAATAAAAATATTTTAAACGATATTAACTTCTGATTTATTCAATAAAAAAAAAAGTTTTCTTATCGGTCACCACGCTCAAAAAGTGTAACTTGAATTAATATCAAAGAAATAACTTGCATTAATATTAAAAAAAAACCTGTATAAATAAAAAATAAATAAATAATTATAATTGCATAAGTTGATAAAAAATGCTATGTATAGCTTTACCGTGGCAAGCTCCGAATGCCACACGTTTTTTTTAAAGGAATTGCATTTTCAAAATAAACAAAAGTGATTATTGGAAATCCCAAACATCTAGATTTTTTATAAACCTGTTCTATCTACCCATAAATTTAAAAATATTGTTTATCAAAGATCTCATATTAGATTAATCAACTTCTGAAGAATATATAATGACTATGTAAATTATTTAACTTTTTTATGATCTTACCATTTGTCACTATTTAGTGTATCTATTTAATAAATATTAGATTTATTTTTAATGTATGATATACTTATTACTTACTATATTTTTAATGTATGATATACCTTATAGCAAAGGCAGGAATTAATAATTGTTTTGTTCTTGCTATTTTAGATAGCATATGTAAGAAGAATGTCTAAAAATCTTACTATCGAACTGATCAACGCATTTGGACTATGTATATATTATGGTGTAGGCGAAATTCTTTTACCAATATTGATTTATTTTATGAGAGCAAGAGAACAAAGAGTGCACTTGTGTTTACTCACATGTGCACTATAATATCTCCTGCGTGCTTGGCTTGTTTCCATTGAGATTTGTCACCGTTACCGAAATCGGCTAGGAGTACAATATTTATTTTTTCGGTTATTTACTTTCAAATAATTTTGCCAAAACAAATTTCTTTTGACATTTAATAACACTATCTAAACCTAAATATAAACTAGCTTAGAAGAGCTTGTTATAAATATAAACATCTTAATTCATTCAAAAAGACATAATCATCTTCGTTATCTCATCTTTGCACTGTTTAGGAATCGAAGAGAAAAGGCGTAGCACGGCAATTAAATATATTAACGTTGTCGCAATAGGAAAAGTGATTTTAGATTTAGTTTAGGTTAT
Organism: Spilarctia lutea; assembly: GCA_916048165.1. Taxonomy (NCBI): domain Eukaryota; kingdom Metazoa; phylum Arthropoda; class Insecta; order Lepidoptera; family Erebidae; genus Spilarctia; species Spilarctia lutea. Next base: position 5,319,286 of record OU696480.1, read on the forward strand.
TATTTAATGTATTTACGGTTCATTAAAACCAACTCTACTACATTTGTATCGAAAGCTTTGATGCATTTTTACTTATGTTAATTGTAGCATTATTTAAAGAGAATGGTTGTTTAATCAATCAAAAATGTATTCTAATATATCCCTTTAATACTATTTGTATCCAATAGCTAGACCTTGACTCAAAATTGATTTCATACTTAGATAATAGGTATATAATATATAATGTAAATCATTCATTAACGTGTTGTCTTTAAATTCTAAAAACCTATCTATAGAATAGTGACAGATAATGTTGGCTGTTTTTTTTATTAACGCATAAAATATATTTTCGAAGAATTAAGTTATCGTTCAGTTGTGGTTTGGATCGCGGTCGGGCATATCGTCTGTGTCTAAAATTCGTCAGACGTCCTTAGAGGGTGGCTCGAAATGGCCTCTAAACACGAAAATTTGAACAAATATGAATATAAGGTATATTCAATGTGATCAATTAATAATTGTGCAATTGTCTGTTAATTATTATACAGTGCAACATTGAACACTTAATAGAGAACTAAATTTGTCAAATGTAGTAATTGAAACTTTCCAAATACAATATTAATTAAGAATATTAAAGATTTATGAACAATATTACTTTAATTTTGTGTACATAATAACAGAAATAATGTTTTGATTATAGTTCAAGCATCATCGCACAGCATAATATCAATATATCTATAAATAGTCATTTTTTTGAGTAGTTTGTCATTGGCATAATTATATCGATTAGGCAAAAAAACAGCTGCTAAATTATTTTATTTTAAGATCAACAGTGTTTAGCACGACTTTAAAATGAGGATTCTCACATTCGTTTTATTTCTCGTGTCGGTGGCCAGTGTGTTGTCTTTAAAAAAAAAAGTTGCAGTTAAAAAGTGTTGTGATCTGAACAAAGGATACCAAGCATCGGATAAATGTATTGATATTAAAAAGGAATTCAATCCACCGGTGTATAGAGAAATAAGTAAGCGAACCAATGCCCTCGTAATGATAGACGACTTCGGTTTTATGGAAAACTTTAATGTAACTATTGAAATGGAAGATTGCTCTCAATTGAATGGTTCTTATACCATATTACAGTCCAGAAGGAACAAGGTGAAATTGATGATGGTGAGAATATTTTTATTGCTTTTTGTGATTTTTTTATATACAACACAAGGCAAATCATAGTAATAATTATTAATTAATTCTTTGTGTTATATTTGACAGTGAAGCAAGAGATCAATAAATAGTAATTACTCGAATAATACGTCATATATTTTTACACATGGTTGTCTGATACGAATCTAAGTAGAGCCTGTAAGGTAAGGACACCCGGGTCCTCATTTCTTTCATCAGGGTTATCCATTTGGGTGAAGCACATGGACTATATAGGTGCTTAAACTAATGACATTATTGTATAATGATAAAGTAAATTGTTTTCCCTTAATTTTTTTTTTTTTTAATTTTGTATTTATTTTTTGTTAGAAGACTCAACATAAGCTAGGTAAGCAACCCTACGTAGGAAGCACTGCGCACAAACATTGCTGGGTTTGTTAGCCTAGTGAGCCTGACTGCTAAACGGGAAGTACAAGTATGAATTCTATTCCAAATCTTCGATTTTCACCAGAACATATGATTGACTAATGAGCACGATAAATACGGTCCATGTATCAGTCCATTTTATCTATACGTCTAATAAATGACTGCTAAACGGGAGATCGTGAATTCTTTTCCAACCTTTCGATATTCACCAGGACATATGATTGTCTGATGAGCACGATAATTGCGATCTGTGTCTATGTTCAATTTATCTATAGATCTAATAAATGATTGCTAAACGGGAGGTCGTGAATTCTATTCCAACCTTTCGATATTCACCAGGACATATGATTGACTGATGAGCACGATAATTACGATCTGTGTCTAAGTTCAATTTATCTATACATCTAATAAATTGTGATAGGTCGATGTCTGTACATTTTATATACTATGGAAAAACTAATGAAGTTTGTCTGTATTAGAGTAACATAACTCAAAACTTTCACTTCAAATTTAGTGTTTTTTCATTGTAATCGATTTACAAATAAAAAAGTTAAATCGTTTTGAGGATTCAATGGTATAACCGACATTAACGGAGTCGCAGACAAAAGCTAGTCTATAATAAATGTGCATTTAGGAATTATCTTGCATCCAAGAACTAGTTTTAAATTGTATCTAAAAGCAGGTACGAAACTGTGTGACTTATACGCTGTCCGAAGTGTGATCGAAAATCTTCACAGCCTATCACTACCTATCGTTTAGTTGTATACAACTAAACTGGTGGTGAATCATGTTAAAGTGGATTCGCAGGATGTGGCTAATTTAGGTAGAAACGCAAATGCTATGCCGTCGTGTGCAAAGGGTCTCTGTTCTTGCTATTAGACTCAAAATATAATAAAACTTCTAGGTATTAATAAACCAAAAATATTATTGGAAGAACTTCTTCCAATAACATTTTTACGAACGTAATTAAAAATATGTAATAAATAGAGGGAAAATATGTAATAAATCCGTGGGAGAGCTATGCTTCGGCATGAATGGGTCGGCTCGACCGGAGTGATACCACGGCCTCAAAGAAAACCGGTGTGAAACAGCGTTGACGCTGTGTTTCACCGAGTGAGTGAGGATACCGGAGGCCCATACCCTAAACCCTCCCCTCATCTCCTTTCCCATCCCCTAAAGGTCGGCAACGCACTTGTGACGCCTTTGGTGTTGCGGGTGTCCATGGGCGGCGGTAATCGCTTACCATCAGGTGATACGTGTGCTCGTTTGCCCACTATTCTAAAAAAAAAAAAAAAAATTGGAAAGATATGTGTCTGTACCTAGCCGCATCCTCGCAAGACTACTTTTGAAACTTAAAAGCTGAGATTTACAGACCCCATTTGCTGTGCATTTCATATTTCTTCGAAAAATGACCACAAATACCAAAGATTTACATGATTTATTGAGTTTGGCAACTTAACTTTGCGAGCCTAATTTCTTTAATTTAATTTACATCTAAACGAGGTAATTTATATAAGACAGGCTTTTGCATTATTAGAAATCATATTATTTCCTGTATCTATTGTTCACACAATACATACAGTATAGACAGAACTTAATTCTTTTGGTATATATTGGAAAGCAAATTAAAACCCCTGTTATTTTCCTAAAGTTTCATATAGAAGAAATCTGATTCCTAGGACTAAATGAATTCATTGCCGAATCTAAATATTAAGCTAATGCTAGTAATACCTTTAATACACAAACGGTTTATCGAGAACTTAATTTGCATTGAAACTGTACAGAAAATAAGATGATTACATGTTTTCGGGCATAGTCTATCTCGTTCATGTTTAAGGATATTTTCCTGTTCATCGTCCACGTGTTTCGTACACGTGTACCACACGATGGTAAAGTAATAATTTTATTGCCGACTTTGGTCAGGTATTTTTAGCAATATTCTTAATGAAGGTTTCTCGGGATACATTAACTTAGTAGTTTCTTCTGACTAACCAATGAGATGGGTTCTCTCTAGTCACTATTCACGTACTCACTAATAAGCACGGCGCCATTTTAAATGCACTTGGTGTATTCTTAGTAAATCTATCTTGCATTTATTTGGCTGTAAGAAATAGTTTTAAAATAAAACTATAACCCAACTACGTAAAAAAACTTGATGAACTTTATATAACCTATGCCATCCAAGCCATGACAATGAATCTGTTGACACCCCATTAATTGAAACCGGTTCAGTATTTTGGACGCTACGATGGAACATATAAACGTACAAGACTGCCAAAAATATTACGCGTTAGGTACTCGCCGTAGTTGATTAACAAGTCCCCTCCAATGTAATACCCAAAACTCATGACAATACATAATATTTTCGTTTGTTGCCCGTAATCCACCCGCCTAATCCACCTAGGCGGAGTTTGGAAATTGTTTTCGCCCAAATTTTGTTTGCACATGAGATTTCTTCTTCTGTAAGATGGTAGACTAACACGCCACCAACTGACAGACAAGCTTCCTGATATCGATTTAGGCGAGATTAGGACGGCGTTCGAACAACATAGAAACAATAAAACTCCGGGTGAAGACGGAGTATCAATAGAGCTCTTAAAAACCGAAGGAGCGTGGTATCATCAACAACCCATAAAGTCCCACTGCTGGGCTCGGGTCTTCTCTCAAGAGAGAGTTACGCCCTCACGCCGGCCAAGTGCGGGTTGGGGACTGGCAAGACAACGTTGTACCCAGTTGCACTCGGCTATGAGGCGCTCATAGCCCAGTTGCACTCGGTGATTAGGAAGGAGCGTGGTATACTATTCTTTAAAAAAAGATATAAAAGCTTACTGAAAAACTACTGTCCAGTATCATTCTTGAGTCATGTGTACAATTTGTTTTCTAGGGTAATTACAAATCGTCTTGGGCAAAAATGCGATGACTTCCATGGGTTTTGAAAGGGCTTCAGCACCGTGGAGCACATACATACATTAAGGCAAATTCAGAAGACAGAAGAATACAACTCTATATATAATGCAGAAAAATACAGCCTCTCTGCCCAGCATATGTGTACTGCGAGAAAGCCTTCGACACTATCGAGACCTGGACTGTTCTGGAATCCATGCCTAGTCACTGCTGATATATCCAAGTGCTGACATGTCTATACAATGCCGCAACGACGACCGTCCAAGTACAATGAATGTACGGAAGTGGCAGTAGGAGTTCCGTTATAAAATGCCACAACTCCATCGAGGTTAGGCTCGTTTAATTTGTCTTGACGAGTACATTGATCCCATATACCATATGCAGCAGGTTCTAATACTGAATCTGGCAGGTGGTCATAGTGACTCTGCAATAAGCCGACACAACCCCATCAAGTTTGGGCTTGTTAGAGTTGTCTTGAAAATTACTTTGATTCTATATTTTTTGATTCTATTTTCTTTGATGGTATAACCAGGCTCTGATACTGAAGCAAGAAGGTGCCCATTGGCGGTTTGCTATAATGACACCAGTTTGATTTGTTTTTTTTTTTTTTATTGAATAGTGGGCAAACAAGCAGACGTATCACCTGATGGTAAGCGATTACCGCCGCCCATGGACACCCGCAACACCAAAGGCGTCACGAGTGCGTTGCCGACCTTTGGGGAATGGGAAAGGGGATGGGGGGAGGGGTTGGGGCCTCCGGTATCCTCACTCACTCGGTGAAACACGGCGCAAACGCTATTTCACACCGGTTTGTTGGTATCAAATAAAAGGACTTAATTTAAAATCATAATATATAAACAAGGGTGGCCGAATTTATAAAATAAAAACCTAGTATCAACTAATTGACACCACATGAAATACAGGTAATTTGAATTAACTAGTATTATACCGACAGACATAAACAAGACTGGAGACTTACCACCCGAACTTGTGATACTTGTAGGAGCAAAAGTTATGTTGTAGTTCAATATTTAAACGAATTTAATTTGTCCAAATAAAATCGTCGGGCGTGGAAAAATTCCATCAACTCAACCGCTATATATCATGCTAAATAAATTATATTTACTTAAGTACGCAGGTTACACGCGCCCAACGATTTTACTTTTTTGTGTGACCAATGCCCTAGATTGAGACGAGAGCGGTGTGATGACTGGAACTTAGGACCTATCAAATTAATTTTTAGCTTTTTCTGCATTTTTTTAAATAAAGCCATTTATCCTAAACATTTTATTTTCAATTTTTTTATTGTTTTTATCAAATTTGAGTTAAATTTCATCTTGCAATTGTAAATTAAAGTGATGAAATACTTTTAAAAGGTCCGTCAATAACCGTAGTTTTTGGATGCAATCAAGTTACCGCGCTGTAGAAGCAGCAGACCTACTACCGCTGTCACAAAATCCTCAGCGCCCACTAAGAGGCGGTACCATCCTTCTTGGGAAAAAACATAGTTGAATAAAAAAGGCCCCGGTCATTGAATGTTTTTTTCGCGTTTTTGCATTTTCTTTGCTTTTTTTAATTCCTGCTATGCTTTGGTATTTGCGTGCTTTCAATATGTGGATATTCAAGTGTTACACGGGAAAAAAATATGTCCCGGATATTTAATTTGCGAACTTTAAAGCTCTGAAAAATAACCGTTTACAAAACCTTTTGATAGTAAAAGTTATCTGGTACATGAATTTATTTCAATTTTTATCTTTATTTCTACCATAAAGATTATATAAGAATTTTGCTTTCATAAGAATTGAAATCTATTTTCCTCTTATTCTCTCATATATTTATGATAAAAGTGATATTGACTTCTAGTAGTCACTGTAAGTTATATCTACTCTACTCAATGTTGTCTTCAAGTTGATCCGACACATCAAACACTATTTGACATACAATATTTTTACCTTTCAATGATTTTTAGATGTCTACTTCACGCCAAATTCCGATCTTTGAAAGTACCGTATTTTATCGCTCGCATTTTGTTAGGAATGATTATGACTATTATATCATTTATTAAGTAATTATTTTCATGTGTTTATCATACTTACCAGAACAGTGCTAAAATAAGTTATAATTTTGTTTAAAAATTGTTACAACTGCATCAACAAAACGCATTCCTAAGTTTTCTTAACATGCCATCATCATCATTCTAAACTAGATGGCGTTGCGTGTCAGATTGATGAAAATATTGTTAGTAGAAGAACATCATTTCATTAACAGATCAAGAAGGGGAGTGCTTCGAGGGATTGTTCGGACTGATCCCTGCCGCCTCTTTCCGCCATCGTCCTACGTGACAGAAATTTCATCCCCATCATCTAGATGGTGGGCAGTCCACAAATGTGCGCTTATCCCGAAACTTTCTGCCTCGCACAACAAAACTGTGAAATGACCTGTCGCCTACGGTGTTCCCGGACCAATACGACCTTCAAACCTTCAAGAAAGGAGCGTACTCTTTCTTAAAAGGCCGGCAACGCACTTGTAACGCCACTGGTGTTGCGGGTGTCCATGGGCGGCAGTAATCGCTTACCATCAGGCGATACGTCTGCTCGTTTGCCACCTATACAAAAAAAAAGGAAAATAATAAGCGGACGATTACGATTTGAAAAAATATTATATTGCGCTATCTGGATAACAATGACAACTGATTTTCGCCCCATGCATTTATAGTACGGCCGCTCAGAGAATGCGTTTCTGACATCTATCAATTCGTCATGACTAGTGATGTACCATGAATAACATTAATAATATTTGGTAACGTTATTTGTAGCGTTCATTATGCATAATTATTCAATTTATATAAATTTTATTATTTTTATAGCAATTATATTTCAAACACAATGTCAACAAAATTGTTGATGAAGAATTACATTTAATCGTAATTTCTGAATGAAACGAAAGAAAGAAAAAAAAAGTGCTGTAATTATTGGAAAATATATATTATGAAATACATAGTTTTAAGCTTTCAATAATGTCAAACCAAAATTTTATTCGACTCCCATTCACTTGAGGACTCGCTGTCATCTTCACCAACATGTATTATCATATTATTGTCAATCCTAGTATCCATACGGATATCGCGTTCAAAGTCATCAAATGTATATTTTTTAGTTTTTTCAACCACCTTCATCCATTATATTTGTTATCGTCCGTTTGCTTACTCCAAGCGCCTGAGAGATACACTTTTGTACCAGGTCGATAGAAATTAAAGGTCCGCCATTTTGTCATTCAAACACAAAGAAATTTTGAAGCTTGATTATTAGATCACGGGTTTCACTTTTCAATGAATGCCAGCGTTTTGACATTATAATTATGCACCAAAAGTACAAAAAACAAAAAAAATATGAAGTATATAATAAGTAAAATTCTAAACACAACAAAAATCTAGATTAGCACAGATAACAAACAATAACAGTCAAGTAAACAACAATAACAATCACGAGAAAAAACATAACGAGAAACACTGGAAAACGTAGTCTATGCGCGCAAGACAACAAGAGACGACTGTTTGTGAATGTTACAAAATGATTGTCCTCACAACGCTATTTTGGGTTTGCCATTTCGTACCAGAAATATAAAGTGGTAAAAAATATTGTTCTTTTTTTTAAATTCATCTAATTGATATCACGACACTTATTTTCTTAAATGGTTTTTTGGTCGTACCTATATCGTATTATAAACTATATTAAATATATATTAAGTACATTATATATTATAAAATTAGAACGTTTTATTTAACAATATACCGACCGACAGATAACATTAAGATTACAAAAATACTCAGTTCCAATTGCCTCGTTATTTTGTCTCATCACTACAAAAACAAACAGTTGACATAACCTTAAAACAGCGCAGTTTGACGTCGTTAGACTTTTAAAAACTATTGTTTTTAAATTTGTTAATTAATTAATTGTTAATAACTTTAGCCCAAAATTAAAATGTTTATTGTAAATTGGCATAATTATAAAAAAAATAATGTTATTAGTCACTATTAAAGTTAAAAAAAAAATTAAAAATTTTGGCGTAATTGCACGCCAGTTCAAAGTTAGATCGCTCATTCGATCCCGACCTGTCAGAAACGCAATTTCTCAGCGGCCAGACAATAATTGTTATGTAAAATAACTTTTAACGAAATCTTTTAAAAATCTGGGAATTTAAAATGTTACTGTCGGCAATAAGAACAGCCAAATAAATACAAAGATGATCCCTACCATGGGTAAAGGCAAGAATAGAGGATTTAATACAGGGGTCATACAAAAATTATCTGTGTGGTGACGGCGTCAATATGGTGACGTATTAAGAATACATAGAGTCACACGAGTGTCGTAAGAGGTGATTAACGGAGGAAACTGTGCAGTCCAACATCACAGCAAATATAAGGAAAATTTGAATCAAATGCCAAACCAACCCATCTGGCGAGCGTGGTACGTCAAACCCTCTTTCGATATACAGGCATATTAGACTACGGGCCCGTATCGAAAATTGATGGGTCATGTGAACCACCAGGAGACTTTTTTAGAAAGATACAGGGGCATAAAACCATAACATTTAGCACTATGCTGTCACTTGGAAGCTGTCCAACTGAGTATAGGTAAAGGGGAGGGAGTAGGAACCGTCGATTTTTCTCCCTTGTCACATAATTTTAGTACGGCGTTGCGAGATAATGGATTAGAAGAGATATTGAAATTGAATGGGACCGATGCCGTACAAAAATAGTGAGCCACAAAGTTGGATTTCTTTTTGATTTCCCGGCGATTGTCTCGCTCAATTTAGTCATTTAATTTTAGACGGCATCGATCCCATTCAATTTCAATATCTCTTCTAATCCATTATCCCGCAACGCCGTACAAAAATTATGTGACAAGGGAGAAAAATCGACGGTTCCTACTCCCTCCCCATTAACTATACTCAGTTGGACAGCTTCCATGTGACAGCATAGTGCTAAATGTTATTGTTTTATGCCCCTGTATCTTTCTAAAAAAGTCTCCTGGTGGTTCACATGACCCATCAATTTTCGACACGGGCCCGTAGTCTATATGTCCAGCAGTGAACTGTTAAAGCATGTTGATTATGACATATTATAAAAATGAATGTACGGATCGCGTAATGGATTAAACCGTGGCGTAGTGGTAAAGTGGTGGTAAGTTTTGTGGGTTCAAACGCCGCATGGGACAACACTTTATGTGATCTACAAATTGTTGTTTTGAGTCTGGGTGTTTTCTGATTTATGTATGTTTGTAAAGTTCCTCTCGACACAGGATTTATTCCTAATGCACGTGTCATCTTTTACCAAAAAAGTTTTACGATTTTTAGCATTTTTTTTTGGTAAACGAGCACTCAGATCCCTTTGTGGAAAGTATTTTCCGTCGGCTATGAATACTGAGACGTCTAGAATCATGAATACGTTCTTACACTTTAAATCCCGCTCCCAGAAATAAGGTGAGGGGTTTTGACTTGACAAAATGCAAAGAAATAATTACTTAACACCCGTTTTCTGTCACAGCAGTTACGACATTTATTCTTAAAGATATCGGGTAACACCCACGACGTTCTCAAACATATACTAGGAATAAATCCTGTGTCTGGGACTTTACTTATACCTACTATAATAGGTATATAGGAAACGAATACATCGGCCAGACTCAAAACAACAATTTATGAATCACACAAAATGTTGTCCCATGTGCGGTTTGAACCCATAAAACTCAGAGCAGTAGAGAGCAGCGTGGCGACCGCTTAAACTATTAAGCTATTCGTGCAGTCAATCACGACGTGCAGAAAAGAAGAGTTCATATTTTAACTTCCATTTTTTGGTTCAATAAATTACAGCATATAATGTTCCTCCTCCTTGCGTAGTTATTCTCAATTCTGAGGGTCGTGACCTCTATTTGGAGCTATTGTGCGAGTGACAGCTCGCCACCTGTTTCTATCCTGAGCAGTGAGTAGGGCAGCATGGATCGTAGTGCCGAGAGTAGTGCGAACTTGGTCCACCCAGTGCAACGGACTACGGCCTCTGGGTCTCTTCCCCTCCACCTTACCCGTCACCATCAGTCTTTCATGGTTATCGCCTTCTCTACTCGCAATGTGGAGAAAGTTTTTAAATATTCTGCGAAGGCACAGGGTCGGTAGGCACTCACGAATATCAAGCTCATTCAGGATGGATGAGTTGGTACGATGTCCAGGGTGTTTGTAGTAGCTTCCTCCAGCACCTAACGTTATTCCACAGCATACAATGTTAGTTTACTACAAAAAGGTAGCTACATATCAAATATTCTTTTTTGTTTCTAATATTTCACAAAATTATTATACTTTCACCAATTTATAGATAAATAAATGTACCCAAAGGAAATTAGTGTAAATATTGTAATATTTTAAAGTGGTTCATGTCTGGAAGTCGTATGTATCATTGTCACCCTAATGTGAACAATTAAAAGATTAGTTTTTCGTAACCTCTGCGTCATGTTCGTACATTTTAATTAGTACTAGCCAAATTTTTTGGCAATTTCAGTGCTGTTTGAGGTTTTCGTATGTTAAGTCGTGTGCTAAAAGTATAAGTGCATATTTTTGTGTGTCAGATCACTATATATTATTTGAAATTTAACATCTTTACCTAGCGTTTTTCTCGCGTTTCCATCTGCGTGTATGTTAGTTATCGCGTTAGAAAATGGCCTATGTCCTTTCTTAGGAATCAAAGTATTTTCATGCCAAATTTTATTGAAATCGATGCAATGGCTTAGCCGTGAAAGTTTGACAGACAGACAGAGTCACTTTATTATTTATAATGTTATTGTTATAGAATACCTATAGAATTACATATTTGCATATAATTTATTCTTGTAGGGTAAACTGTCTAAGTATTGGCACTTAAAGCCAAATTAGATTTTACATTGTGTATGATTACGACTTTGTCAGAAAAGAGAATAAAAAAGTAACAGTGGGAAAGTTTTTTTGTAACAAAACAAGCAAACAATTTTAACATTTGACAATATTGTGTTTATATGGGCAACCCAAAATATAACATGGTTTGACGTACGTCAAACCAAACATTAGCATACCTCTGAAATAAAGAATCTTATGGGGATTTTTAAGTAAAGTTTGTGTATATACCTAACAACAACCGGTTCTGTGCTACCCACATCCAACGGCTTACTGCGGCTTTCACCGTCGGATCACCTTGTGTGCCTACCAACGCTGCCTCTTACTTGCCTCATCGGCCACTGTATCTGCGAGTAACTGCCCTGCCCCCTGCCATTTAAGTTTAGCAATTTTTGGGGCAATATCTCCCTAATAGTATCGGTGATCTTGGTTCGTCTGCGGATGTCTTCATTCCTGATTCGATCACGCAGAGAAACTAAAAGCATTGCCTTCTCAATTGCTCTCTGCCATTGTCCATTGTGAACTACCACGTCTCTATACATCACTGGCAACACACACTGTTCAAAAACTTTTGTCTGTGGTATTTTAGACAAGAAAAAAAAATGTTTCCCAGTTTTCCGAACGCTGTCCAACCTAGTTGGATTCGACTGACAGACTACCTTTTCAAAGTTGGACTAACCTAGCTGAATAGTTTGTCCTAAGTACACGTAGTAATTAACAACTTCGAGTGTAGAATCCCCAATTCCCATCTGGTCTCCACATGGAATGAAATACAAACTTATGCAAGAGCCAATACAGAATAAGGTTATAAGATTTTTGTATTTTAAATCGTATGGAGTTTAGCTGGAGTATCCAGTCCTGTGTCCTACCTTGTTTACAACTGTCCGGAATAGGCTATAATAAATTAGAGGTACGTAGAGAAGTAGCCTTGGTTACTTATGTATTGAAAGTATTACGTGATAAAATAAATAACCCAGCAATCCTCCAAGAGATTCGATTTTGTGTCCCAGACGGAAACCAGGCCCGCGGTGGCGCCCAGCGCTGTTTATAGTTCCTCACGCACGCACTAATCTTTTGACTAGGGCTCTTAATACGCTCAACACAATATCGGAACATATTAATGTGTTTACATGTTCATTGAGCAAATTCACAAGAGTTTCGTATAGGTCTGTATGTTACCTTTAAAAGATATAAAAAAAATATGTCTTTTTTGTTTGTTAGCATTTTAGTGGTATGTTTTTTTATTGATTGTATCTAAGTGGTTAGTATTAATCTTATGTAACTACACTATCGTATTAGGCTGAGGGATTGTGAAAATTGCACATATTTGTAAATAAATGAAAACATAAAAATAAATAAATAAATTCTCACTAGAGTGGGTGTGACATGAACGTTCGACATCATTTTCGTCTCATACATGTTCATTTTAAAATCCACTCGTTCAGAGACTCTACTAAGGGCTACTAAGTAGACCCTACTAAGGGGCTCTTAACAAGTGAGTCAATTATTTAAGACATCCTATAGCTTTTTGAAATAAAAACAAAGTCATTTTACTCTCAACAAATAAAAACTCTCAAATTTATTTCTGTGTCTTTCATCATCAACCTTTTCCAAGCAAAACAATACTTAGTCTCTCAAACTAATAAATCAAATAAAAATATCTAAATTCTTACTTAATAGTAACAACGTCTTTTAAAAATACAAATATTTAAAACGAAGTTTAACTTAATTATTTGTGAGAGCACCTCCCTAGCAGCATCAGCCAATATCTGAATTACAGGCATAGATATTCAAACGTAGTATTGTTTCGCAGTCATTTATAATAAAAGATCAAATTAGTCTCACATAAATTCATAAGACGGCTTTCATCTTTATGCAGGAGCAACAAAATAGCAACTTATACTAACTGATCTTGTCCTTATGATAAGATATGACCGTCTAAAATCAAAATTATGCTCAGTTCTTGTATTAGTTTAAATTCTTGGTTTTCATTAAAATAACACTTCAGACGTTTACATTAAAGAAATGATTAATCGTAGACAAATATACACTAATTTTGGAATACCTTTATGCTCCGGGTTCTTATTTATTTAGTTATTTTTATGATAGTTAGGTAATTTCCTTGTACAAAAATGAAAATAATAATTTGTATAATATAAATTGGAATATTCAGAAGAGGTATTTATTTCCAATTCAACAATCGCGATAAATAATGATAATATAAATACGTACAGAAATAAATCGAGTCTACTCACGAAAAATACGAAACCATCTAAGTACATAGGTAATTAAAATGTTTTCTACAATAGCTACAAAGAATTCAGTCATTTGAAAGGCTTACATTTATAAAGCCATCTTATCAATTAACAGAATCTGCAGCGTATTTTAAAAGTTAGCGCCTCAGACTTAACCGAACTTAACAACACAAATCGCAGTTCTGTAAGAAATACAATCAAACCAGATTAAGAAACAATTGACGAAAGAATGAGTAATAATATTTTAGACAGCGATGAGTCTTTCAATTAGCATTAATAACTTCAAGCTTAAATTGTTTTAGAAACATAAATATGATTTTTTTAGCATCTATTAGTTTCTAAAAATCACTAGGCTTAAACTGAGGAGCCATGTTTCGACACATATCAGTCATTTTGAAAGAGTTATACTGCAGCTTCACACAGGCTAAGCACTTTCTAGCCTTTATTTTTCCCCAGATTATTTTGGGTCAGCTACTAGATCAATTGGTTTTACCTTAATATCAGTTCAGACCTCCGCAACCTTAAAGGAGAACTGAATTTGAAGATTAAAATATATAGTTGTCAGTATATTTGATTGCACTAACTTCCTAAAACAATTGCCATAGATGTTCACGAGGCGTGGGCGTGAAACGTCGAAAAACATATACACTCTATTTAAAAAAATAATTATACGAAAAATGCAACATTACTTTTAACCCGATCCGGGAATCGAAGTTAGTAGACCCGACGGTATCACAACGGTGGTTCTTAAGAACTGTGCACCCGAGTTCTCTCCGGTATTGACGCGCCTGTATCGGCTGTCATATTCCTCGAGAACTGTTACGGAGGCCTGGAGGAAGGCAAATGTTCAGCCCATTCCCAAAAAGGTGACTACCGCCCGATAACTGTCACCTCCATTATCTGCAAACTATTCGAACCGATCATGAACAACTATTGGTCCACTACCTGGAGGATCACTCTTTACTAAATGATCGTCAGTATGGTTTCAGACCGAACCGATCCACGGGTGATCTTCTAGCGTATGAAACACACCTTTGGGGTCAATAGTCTCTATTGACAGGCTCGGGGAATCTTTAGCCATCAGCCTCGACATGGCCAAGGTCTTTGATAGGGTTTGGTACCGTTCGGTTCTTTCCAAAATACCGGCATTCGGCTTGACCCCCAAACTCTGCAACTGGGTTGCCACATTCCCGCACCAACGCCACGTCCTTTGTGACGGCGCGGCCTCCGAAGTTCAGTCGATTAACGCAGGAGTGCTGCAGAGTTCCGTTCTGTCGCCCACACTATTTCTTCTTCATATCAATGGAACCGGATAAAGGGTGTCATATCCTATTAAAATTAGGCAGTTAACTAACAATTAATTCAATTTCTTTTCGAAAATTGAAAACAACAAATAAAGGAAATGTAACTGTTGTTAACGTTACTAGATGCCATCCTCTTTTTCTGTGAAATGATCTTATTCAATTTGAGTTTTATGAAATAGAATGAGTGATTATAAAGAAAAAATAGTGATTATTAAATATTAAGAAAGATTAGTTTTAATATTTTTTTGCTCCAAATGCTGACTTGAGAGGTTTTATCTAATTCTTAAGAATGTTATCGTAAAAAAATTCTTCGAAATATAAAATAATGGCTAAAACATTAAGTATTTGCTAAGCTCAAATACTTACGAAATATTTTGTATTTGATCCAAGGAATATCGTTAATATTTCTGCCAAATTATACTACCTTGTTACTTATTGACTAGAACATTTTCCTTCGGCCATAGTGGAAAGTAATGATTGAAAACTTGTTCCCAAGTCACGTCGATTTCAGCACGAACGGGTCGGCTCGACTTGGGCCGTACCCTACCACATAAGACCGACCTAAACTGACAGCATTTGTACTGTCGTGTTTAGTTGGTGAGTGCGACCCCGGAGGCCCAATGATGCAGAAGCATCTCAATAGGCCGCCATAGTGTGGGCATGCGGCATTGTTTCATTGTCTGTATTTACAATGATGAGCAAATCCAAGAATAGTAGTCACCAGACTATCACTCGTTGGTTCTGCTCATGCTTTGTTTCAGACAGAGTAGTCACTTGGACAGACTCATACTTAAAAAAAGTTCCATTTAAAGAAACTCCAAGAAGAATTTTTTTATGGAATAGGAGGCTAACGAGCCTACGTATCGCCTTATGGTAAACGATTACTGCCGCCCATGAACACCCGCAACACCAGAGGCGTCACAAGCCGGCCTTAGCGGTTGGGGAAGGGGATGGGGAAGGGGTTGGGCTATGGGCCTCCGGTTTTCTCACTCACTCAGTGAAATACAGCGCAGGCGCTGTTTCACACCGGTTTTATGTATCACTGCGGTCGAGTCAACCCATTCGTGACGAAACGTGGCTCTCACACGGTAAAAAAAATTGCTAAAAAACGATCATACACGAATGTTTTGATCATAAAAACTTGTTTATAAGAACTAAGCTATCAACTGCACAAAAATTCAACATGCTACTGTCAATAACGGGATTTGAGAATAATTTTAAATAAATACTCATTTCTCCATTGACTGACTTTTTGCCTCTGCATCTTCAATTCTAAAGAGATAAACCAATTTGTATTACTATATATAATTATTTCTATTACTTTGTACACCTACATAC
Source organism: Spilarctia lutea (assembly GCA_916048165.1). Taxonomy (NCBI): domain Eukaryota; kingdom Metazoa; phylum Arthropoda; class Insecta; order Lepidoptera; family Erebidae; genus Spilarctia; species Spilarctia lutea. The sequence continues at coordinate 5,335,565 of OU696480.1, forward strand.
CTATTTAATAATAAAAAAAACATTTCATTTTATTTTTGTGCTACTTTAACTCATTAAAAAGACACTAGGAATTCTGTATGTGCATTTACAGACATAAACGAAAAGAAGACAAAGAATGTCTAGACTCACAACAACAGTTAACGGACCACATAAAGGCCAGGGTTGTCACATTTCACTACATTACTACTTCACACGTGCAGTTTGCTGTTAATATACCTACCGAACATTTGTGAAATCCAAAAATATCTATTAGATAAATATCAGTAGTAGCAGTAGTATATTCAATGAAAATTCAACATGTATTCATTACTATAATATTTTTTACGTTTTCTTTGGTTTTACCCAGTATTTCCAAATTAAGGTAATGGGTTGGGTAAACCTTTCTTGGGTTTCCACAGTATCAAAATGTTAAACACAAAAGAATATAACGTACTTATAATATGTATTACATAAACTTATTTTGTAGAAACTTTAGAAACAACGGCCAATTCAGTAATATAGTTAATTTATTATTTTATTTACGCAAATATGTACTTTATCGTAAATTATTTTGACGCTTATTATCGTATGATATATGGAATGTGTTGTACAATTACCTATTGGGCAATTTAAGTTGGTATATTTGTTAATACAAAACTCCTACAAGCATGTACCATTTATTTTTGTGCGAATCAATATGCGTCGAAATTAAGTAACTCAGTTTACGACGTAAACCGGTTTGTCGACTCTGTCGAAAGTATGTATGCCACATGACGCAAACATGTCTTGTGTATTAATTTTGAAGATGTCCTGTTATTTATTAATGAGTGCATTGCCAGATGATACCTACTCATCAACATTCATTTAACTATGATTATACTACACAATAAAATAATTCCTATTTTTGTCTGTCCATAAATGTTTTGAATACTTATTTCAGTGACAGTTAAGCATTTCATATATTAGTTTTATCTATATAATATAACATAAATATAATAAACTTCCTATAGATGTCAATTAACAACATTTGGTTTAAAATATCATATAAATATCCATAAATTTAGTTTTTATAACGTAAAATCAAGAAATAATTTGTAGTAGGTGCTATTATATAATGATAAGCTACTAACGAGAAAAAAATGATTGATTCAATTTAATTGTCATTAATAGTTTCATAGAGGTGCGTGTGCGATTACGGAAACCCAGTCAAGACTTTTATTGAGTAATATTTAGTAGTGCCCTCGCGACTCGCGGACGCAGTAGACGTATCGAGTAAATGAGTGTTAATAAAGAATGCCTACAAAAATGACAGGTCTAGTCTGTCTTTTAATTATATTTGTTATATTGACACGGACCGAATCAAAAAAGTGTAACTATGAAAATAGTGTCGAATTAGTGAATAGATTTCATAACGGTATACTATATGAAGATGATAAATATTTTGTGGATAACACAACAGGAATGGAGAGAGGTTGTGTGTGTATGAAAGAAATATGCGTTAGAAAATGTTGTCCTTTTGGTCAAGGATATGACAGGATCACTAAAAAATGTATCGACATCCCAAAGAAGTTTGAACCACCGATTTGGGAAGGATCAACATTGAGGCCAGATTTTAATATTACACAGGAATTTTATTTTTTATTCAATAAAATGAATTGTTCAAGTGAATTAGGGGAGTCACGAGTCCCTATAAAACCCAGTATAGCGGCGTTTCAGCTGCAGACGGTGAGAATAATATATTTTAAGTCATAATTTTAGTTATACATGAAACCTACATAAAATTACAATACTTATGCAATAAAAATGGTATGGGACAACAGTAATCAAAGCCATGTAATGTATCAAAGAACAATTAAAATTTTACTTGTTGGTAATGACTTGGTTATCAACCAGGAAGTACGGTGTTGGTCACAAACCTGGATCACGAGGTTTGTATTGCTATGCATCTTGTCCTTTCAATTTCGGCTACTTAAAATAGTAAATTATTTCACTGTGCATAAAATATTATTATAAAATTGCGCATTTAGGACAATATGTGTTATTTATATTTAGGTTTACTAGAAAATACCTGCTACATGCTTTAAACTAAGCAGTTATGTTATATCATCTTATTGTTTATGTTTTTATCTTGATCGAGGACAATGTACGGTATTTCTTGCCTTAAGGTGAATCATCTCGTTTTTACCAATTACACACGTGTTTATTAATAGGATTTGAGTTTCCTAACGGTGGAAGTCGACAAATTAGAAGCTATTGTTCGTGTTTATTGCAATCATGACATGACTATGTTACCAATCACTCAAACAGCTGACTAATTTAGTAGGTACTCGATTTAATCATTTTAACTTTATCACACCCTGTATTCTTCGCGTACAGGTAATAATGAATACACTAACTGTATACGGAAGTGAAGAGTTTTTCCTTTATTACTACATTATCTAGTAAATTGCACATGACCAAGTGGGTAATTCTGTTGAAATTAAAACTAGTAGAGAAGCTGCATACTCATGAATAAACATGCCATAGCCATGGCTAATAGATAGAATATAAACAGTTCCGAAATACTAAACGTAAAAACAGGTGAAGTCAGTCTTCGTGTCAGATAGCAGATGTATTACATGCCTATGATTCCCATTTATTTGCCTTTCTTCCACATGGCCTTGGAAGTCACCGTTTTAAAGTAGCCGACATACGCTCTCAAACGAAATAGTTTGGTTTTATTTTCCTGTGCTGATCAGATAAAACCTAGAACTCACTACCGGCTCATATGTTTTCGTGCCACTGTGGTCCTGGGCCCTTAATGCCGCATTGTACATATTCCAAATATACTCATTGGTGACCACCACTGAGTACATTTGTAATGCCTACCAACAGGCAAAGTAGTCATTAGGACAATTTTTATTTATAAAAAAAACACACCACAGGAGTAGCTCCACAATCAAAAAATTAATTAGTCCTTAGTATAAATAAATATTCTTAATTTATTTCTCATCAACAAAATACATAAATAATATCAGTGTTTTACATGTTACAAGATCCATTCATTTATGAATACAAAGAAGAAAAATGATGAATATAATGAGGCACACGATTTATTATATTTATGTACTATACATTTTGCAAACATAGTAGGTACACAAAGCGAAAGATGAAAGATGTCTATAGTTCATTTCAGTTGGACATATTTTCCGAGAACATACATAATTTGGATGAGTAAATTACAGTACTTATAAAGGTATGACACTTGTAAATAATAGTTCTAGTCATGCACATTATTTCAGTATCTTTCGCAATTTACCTCTTAAGAAGCGTAATTGCGAAAAATACTAAAATAATGTACTGTAAAAAAACGTTTAACAGACTTCTGTATAAGACCTATTAATGATTAGTCAGGTACTGTTTGTGTTAGACTTCAGCTAGGAATATTTTTCTTACTTTTTGCGTAGGTTACTGTTTACCCCACAGAAATAGATCAAGATTTATGTTTGTGGTTTAACCCAACGAATATCGCTTCTGCAGAATACAACTTTTTTACGGGTATATTCAGAACTATAAATAAACAATTTTAGAGGTCTTATCTAACGGTAACTTAGTATAGTTTAGCTGATGTCCTACCAGCTTCGTAGCTCTCGTGAAGATGCATGTACATATTATACATATTTTGATTTTTTATCATAACCTTAATTATTTTATAAATAACAGTTTAAGCTTATTGTTTTTGTTGTAATATCTATTAGATGTCTGCCAGTGAAACTTGCGTTTAAATCGATGCATCCAATGTGGAGTTTCGTTATAAGAAACAGATCAAATAATAATAATAATAAATAATAAATATTCCGGTCATCTAACACAACGCCATCTAGTCCCAAGCTAAGCAGACACCTGATATAATTACTTATATACTTTTTTTTTGTAAATATAGAAAACACCCAAACTCCGAAACAAATATTTGCAGATCACACAAACATTACGTCCGACCCGGGAATCGAACCCGAGACCTCAAGCTTAAATACGAGTATTACAAATAGATTATTTAACACTTTTAAAATAATTAAACAAATACATACAAACAAAATATATACATATTAAAACACATTATATTTGTTGTTGCATTTGTTGTACGATATGACTTAAACAACTTTTAAAATTATCGTGTTTAAAATTTATCAGACCATTTCAAAGGATAAATAATTAATTATTAACTCAACTGCGTACGTGGTATTCAAATTTGACTGTCAATAGATTTAATTAAAAGCACAGATTTTTGTTAAAAACTTTTTGTCAAAAAGTTTTAACTTATATTAAAATAAACTCTGAAGTATTTTATAAGTTCGAGTAATGCTAACCAAACGAATTGTTGGTTTTAAATCTACTGATCTATCATTAAGCATTGGAATTCACCTTGAGTCACCCGTCTCATGATAGACTCCAACGTAATATCCTCCTTTAGACATGTCTAAGACCTCTTACTTACATTTTTTTTTTTATTGAATAGTGGGCAAACGAGGAGACGTATCACCTGATGGTAAGCGATTACCGCCGCCCATGGATACCCGCAACACCAAAGGCGTCACAAGTGCGTTGCCGACCTTTGGGGGGATGGGAAAGGGGATGGGGGGAGGGGTTGGGGTATGGGCCTCCGGTATTCTCACTCACTCGGTGAAACACAGCGCAAGCGCTATTTCACACCGGTTTTCGGTGAGGCCGTGCTATCACTCCGGTCGAGCCGACCCATTCACGCCGAAGCATAGCTCTCCCACGGTAAAACATGGAAAACAATTGTTAATATTGCTCGGCGGCGTAGTGGTAGCGTATGCTTGAGGTCTCGGGTTCAATATCTGGGTCGGACCAAATGTTTGTATGATCTGCAAATATTTGTTTCGGAGTTTTGGTGTTTTCTATGTATAATATGAAGGAATTAAAAAAAAAAACTATATAAGTATTTATATCACTTGTCTAGTACCCATAACACAAGCTCTGCTTAGCATGGGACTTCATGGCGTTGTGTGTGAGATGTCCGGAATATTTATTTATTTATTTTATTTATTTAAATAAAATTAATCTCCGAACCGCTTAGACCCTTCTTGTTTAGATACATTTTTTTAAATATAACTGTTGACGACGACGAGCCCCTGTTAAGTTAACGATAGATTTAAGTTTAAATGTGTAATAGTAAAGTATAGAATTAAGTTAGATAGATAAAACAATAACTCGCACTTGCAATCTGTAAGAATAAACATTGTGAATTTCGTGTAAGCATCCCGCCACGAAACGGCTCTCGTACGGTAAACCCTTGCAGTAGGTAAGCGAGGGAAAGAGACCGACGATCGGTGTGAGAAAGAGACAGACGACCAAAAAGTACCTAACGGTACAAGCACCCTAACGGTACAGGTACCGACGGTTAGGGCAGCCGAAAAGTAACGGTCAAGCGCTGACCGTTAGGACGATCAAAACGCCGTTAGGTCGGCCGAAAAGTACCTAACGGTACAAGCACCGACCGGTGGGGCGACAAAAGAATAACGGTACAAGGAAAGATATATAAGCGGGTGTAAGCGGCCAGTCAAGACACAGTTCAACAACACAGTTCGACAGTCAACAGCCAGTCCTGTCAACAGTGAACACAGTTCGACAGTCAACAGCCAGTCCTGTCAACAGTGAACACAGTTCGACAGTCAACAGCCAGTCCTGTCAACAACGACACAGTTCAGTCAGCGCAGTTCAAGAGGAACACAGCACAGCACACACAGCACACAGCACAGTGCACAGATCAACAGTTCGACAGTCAACAGCCAGTCCTGTCAACAACAACAGCTCAACAGCTCAGATCGCCTCGAAGAATAACAGGAAGACAAGAAGCCTAGAAGAAGCCGAAGAGCTCCAGTACAAGCGAGGAGAACACTGCAAGATAGTCAAGAGAACCGAAGAACCAAAACCGTGTTGCGGTACAAGTGCGAGTAGCAACTATAGGTGTAGCGTCATAGGTGTTAGCATCATAAGAATAAACTGATTCTCGAAACATCCCCGACCGTTGTTTCTATTTAAATACAGTCCACTAGATAAGTCTCAGATAAGTCGAAGGCCCTGTGGAACGATCCCCCACAGTTTTTGGTCCTTCGAGCCGGATCTTGGAATATTCGAGAATCAGTGTGAACGAGTATTGAAGAAATGGTGCTAACACGCAGTCAAGTGTCCGGAGAAGAGCAAGAATCTGGGTTCCAGCCTATCTCCGGAGCTCCGACCCGCCGTGCCATACATTTCGAGAACTCTCCCAGTTCTCCATCAGCGAATACGAATACCGGCCGACGGGAAACGAGCATGCCGCGAGAAGTGAATACCGACGCTGGGCCAAGCACCGGATTCGACACACCGATAGCGCGTGACGTCACCACACAGATGTTGCCACCGGGACAAACGATACGCACACGACACCGCAACACATCGCCGGCGCGATCCGCCGCCTCGCAACGATCTACAAGCAGTGTCACCGCTCGTATACGACAAGCCCAGTTTGATGCCGAAGAGCGGCTGGCCTTGTTGAAAAAGAAAGAATTGGAACTCGAAGCCGAACGAATCAGGCGACGTCTTGCCATGGAAATCGAGGTAATTCGAGAAACAGAAGAAAATCCCGAGAACGATGGAAGAGAGAAGGTGGAAAGCTGGATGCGAACACACGGGAATGTCGACAGCGTGGTCCAGGAGGCCCGCAACGTACCCGGTAGTGAACAAGTGAGGCAAGTTGGAAGCGGCGTGATCCAGGGGACGCGCAACGTGACCGACATCGCAGTAGGAGTACGACCACAGACTGATCACGTGACACCTGATCAAGCCCGTAGAGCTACACGGGGGGAGCCACGTGATGAACGAGCCAGGTCGCCTACGCCTCATCGCAGTTCCTCTAGATCAGGAGGAATCGATCAACTCGTCGAAGCAATGGAGAAGCTGACGAGAGCCAGACCACCACCGAGACAAGCCTACGAGCTGCCACTCTTCACGGGATCAGCGTTCGAGTGGTTCTCCTTCAAAGCCGCAATGAGGGACACCACAGATATGTATAAATTCAGTGCGATAGAGAACATGGCACGCCTAAGAAACTGTCTGCGTGGGGAGGCGCGAGAAGCAGTGTCCGCGTTGCTACATACAGTCGACGATCCGAACATCGTCATGCGAACGCTAGAACAGTGCTACGGAAGACCGGAAGTTGTGATCGACAAGACAATCGACGAATTGAAACGCATGCCACACCCAGGGCCATCAGCAAGCGAGTTGAACGCGTTCGCCATTAGGGTGCAAAATAATGTGACAGTGCTACAGTCGATCGACAACAAGGGGTACCTACACAACCCTATGCTATCAAGAGACGTTCTTGAGAAGCTCAGCCCGCATCTACGATCGAGATGGTGCGACTACGCCGAAGAGAATCAAGATTCTCTTGAACCAGAGGTCATCAGGCTATCACGATTTTTGATGAGAGAAGCCGACCGTGCACTCCGATACGGTTACACGGGGACAGCGACCGTCGCTGCCGCACCAAGGAGGGACTTCAGAGGTTCTACGGCTCCTAAGAACGAATTGAAAAGGAAACCAGTGTACGCGACTACAGAGGAATCGCAAGCAGAAGTGGTCACAAGAAGCTGTCAAAAGTGCAAAGGACGACACACGCTTCCGAAATGCCCGACGTTTCTCAAGATGAAGTTAGAAGATCGATGGAAACTTGTTAAGGACGAGAAGCTTTGTTTTAAATGTGTAGTGGGTCAACACCGCCGCGGTAACTGCAGAGGGAGAGGATGCGGAATAGAAGGTTGTCGCCGATCGCATCATGCCCTGTTACACGACCAGAGCTACCTTGACGCAAGATCGACGTCTCACGCTTCGTCATCGTCATCATCCGAAGGAACTAAGAGTGAAACAGAGAACGTCAACACGGCTATAACTGCGAAAAAGGAAGTAATGTTGAAGATATGCCCAGTGACAATATCGGGTCCAAAAGGTGAGGCAAGGATATACGCACTATTCGACGAAGGGTCTACGGTGTCACTTCTGGATGAAGACATCGCAAAGCGAATAGGGGCGGAAGGTCCAGCCAGGACGCTTCACATCCGGGGCATCAACACGTGGCAAGAGGGCGTGACGAGCCAACTAGTGAAAATAGGCATCAAGGGAATGGACGAAGAGAAACGGCCATTCTCCATTCGGGCCAGAACGATTAAGCAGTTAAACCTGGCACCGCAAACCATACCGGAGGAGTTGTTGCAACTGAAACACTTGAGCGATTTGAGAAGCAAGAAAGTGTGTTATGAACAAGGGCGTCCACAGCTATTGATTGGAGCCGACAACTGGGATTTAATTGTGTCGAGAGAACTCAGGGTAGGACGAAGGAACCAACCAGCCGCTTCGAAGACACAGCTGGGATGGGTGATCCACGGAACGCTACCACGGACGGTGTTGAGGGAGGGGCCAGACGCAGTGCTTCACCTCGACGTGGATATAAGTACACGTCTGGAAGAGATGGTAGCGGACCACTTTAAAATCGATGCCCTAGGAATAACGTCGAAACCTCGTGTAAGCAAGGCTGACAGCAGAGCCTTAGAGACTTTCGCACGAACCGCGAAGAGAGTCGACGGTCATTACGAAGTAGGGTTGCCATGGCGTGAAGACGACCCGAAAATGCCACCGAGCTACGACGCAGCGCTTAATAGATCGAAGAACCTAGAGCGAAGGTTAGATTATTCTGCGGAATTGGAAAAAGAATGCACGAAGCAAATAGAATACGAAAGGGACGAAGAGTTCGTTCTACACGTACGGCCGAGACAGCACAGCCTCCCGGAGATAGAAAGATTCTCTAGCTACGAAAAACTGATAAGAGCAACAGCCGCGATATTCTTGTTTGCTGATAAATGCAAAAAGAAAGCTAAGACGATGGAAGTACAACACATCCAGAAAGCTGAAAGATCGTGGATGCTAAGAAGCCAAGAAGACAGCTTCGGCGAGGAAATAGAACTCTTAGTAAAGGGCAAGACGATCCCAGCGAGAAGTAGACTATTTAAATTGGATCCCGTCAGAGGAGACGACGGACTGTTGAGAGTAAACGGTAGGATCAATGCCGCCAACGTGTCATCCGAGATGAAACAGCCGATCATCCTGGATGGAGGACATCCCTTTACGAGATTGCTTGTCCATCGCGAGCACCAGAAAGCGGGACATGCCAACTCCGAGCGAGTAGTCAACGACGTGAGACAACGCTATTGGATTTTAAAACTTCGACCGACAGTACGTGCCGTCGCCCGTAAGTGTGCGCTGTGCCAAGTCCGAAAGGCACAGCCCCAGACGCCAGTCATCGGAGATTTACCTGCAGCGAGAATGGAGCCATACCACAGACCCTTTTCCAATTGCGGGGTTGACTACTTCGGACCACTTGTGGTCACAATAGGAAGACGCCACGAGAAGAGATGGGGCGCGTTGTTCACCTGTCTAACAACGCGAGCAGTTCACTTAGAGTTAGTGAACTCACTGTCCACTGACTCAGCGATTATGGCATTGCGACGGATGGCTGCGCGACGAGGATGGCCAGCCGTCATGTACAGCGACAACGCCACGAATTTTAGAGGAGCAGACGCCGAGCTACGGAATGCCTACGCCGAATGGGCACCAGCTCTACGCGAATATGGGCTGCTGCATCGAATGAACTGGAGGTTCATTCCACCAGGGGCACCGAACCAGGGAGGAGCTTGGGAGCGACTTGTTAGATCCGTGAAGGCCGCTCTCAATGCCACCTTGAACCAGAAGACACCGAGAGAAGAAGTGCTTCAAACCCTGCTCGTTGAAGCCGAATACTCAATCAACGCGAGACCGCTAACCCACGTCTCGGTTGACCCGAACGATCCGGAAGCCATCACGCCCAATCACTTCCTGTTGGGCTCTTCCAAAGGGCTACCCTTGACCGGCCCTTGCCGAATCGCCGACCGACGGACGTGGCGAGCCAGCCAAGCCATGGCCGACGAATTTTGGCACCGCTGGGTTCGCGAGTATCTACCTACGCTGATACCGCGACTCGGAGCCACTTCGAACAACCGCCAGCTGAAAGAAGGAGACCTGGTGGTGGTCGTCGACCCGACACTGCCTCGCAACACGTGGCCAAGAGGTATCGTCGAGCGAGCCTACACCGGACCAGATGGAGGAGTACGCAGCGCCGACGTGAGGACACGTAGCGGGATATTTCGAAGACCGACTACGAAGCTCGCCGTCTTACCGGTGGAGGGCTGCGCCGAGTCTTCGCCGGGGGGAGACTGTTGACGACGACGAGCCCCTGTTAAGTTAACGATAGATTTAAGTTTAAATGTGTAATAGTAAAGTATAGAATTAAGTTAGATAGATAAAACAATAACTCGCACTTGCAATCTGTAAGAATAAACATTGTGAATTTCGTGTAAGCATCCCGCCACGAAACGGCTCTCGTACGGTAAACCCTTGCAGTAGGTAAGCGAGGGAAAGAGACCGACGATCGGTGTGAGAAAGAGACAGACGACCAAAAAGTACCTAACGGTACAAGCACCCTAACGGTACAGGTACCGACGGTTAGGGCAGCCGAAAAGTAACGGTCAAGCGCTGACCGTTAGGACGATCAAAACGCCGTTAGGTCGGCCGAAAAGTACCTAACGGTACAAGCACCGACCGGTGGGGCGACAAAAGAATAACGGTACAAGGAAAGATATATAAGCGGGTGTAAGCGGCCAGTCAAGACACAGTTCAACAACACAGTTCGACAGTCAACAGCCAGTCCTGTCAACAGTGAACACAGTTCGACAGTCAACAGCCAGTCCTGTCAACAGTGAACACAGTTCGACAGTCAACAGCCAGTCCTGTCAACAACGACACAGTTCAGTCAGCGCAGTTCAAGAGGAACACAGCACAGCACACACAGCACACAGCACAGTGCACAGATCAACAGTTCGACAGTCAACAGCCAGTCCTGTCAACAACAACAGCTCAACAGCTCAGATCGCCTCGAAGAATAACAGGAAGACAAGAAGCCTAGAAGAAGCCGAAGAGCTCCAGTACAAGCGAGGAGAACACTGCAAGATAGTCAAGAGAACCGAAGAACCAAAACCGTGTTGCGGTACAAGTGCGAGTAGCAACTATAGGTGTAGCGTCATAGGTGTTAGCATCATAAGAATAAACTGATTCTCGAAACATCCCCGACCGTTGTTTCTATTTAAATACAGTCCACTAGATAAGTCTCAGATAAGTCGAAGGCCCTGTGGAACGATCCCCCACAATAACTCTCGAATTAAAAATAAATCCTTTACACTTTACAAATTTAAGAACTTACACCAAACGAATAAGAATAACACCCAGCCCCAGTACAACAATTTGTGGTTTACCATATTTAATTTAATTGATCTTCACTGCCTCGGTGGCGCAGTGGTGGTGAATGCGACTGCTGTGCTTGAGGTCTCGGGTTCAAATCCTGGGTCGGACCAAATGTTTGTGTAATCTACAAATATTTGTTTCGGAGTTTTGGGTGTTTTCTATGTTTAATATGTATGTATTTACAAAAAAAAAGTATATAAGTATTTATATCAGTTGTCTAGTACCCATAACACAAGCTCTGCTTAGCTTGGGACTAGATGGCGTTGTGTGTTAGATGTCCGGAATATTTATTTATTTATTTATTATTACTTACTGCTGGGATATTTTGTTGCCCAGTTACATATTGTTACTGTTAAAAATCATTTGTTTACTGAGTAACATGACCTATTATCTTTTTGGTAATCTGTGAACAATGGTGTTGGTTACATGTTCATAAATTTTGTGTACACATTGTAACATGTATCTGTTTTTTGGTCCAATAAATAAAATAAAATAAAATTTATACAAAGTATAGTCCCATGTGGGGTTAGAACCCACAGCAGCAGCGCAGTAGAAAACGGCAACCGGTTAAACCACTACGGTACCCGTGCAGTCTGCTATATATAAATATTAAGTTGGTGAAGAAATACCAACCTTTGGAGTATGCAGGGAAAACCCATAGGCAGCTAATGACTCGTGTTTCTACCTAAAGTATGACACGTTAAACATTACATTGGCCGTTTGCTCTGACTGGAAAAATTGTAAGGATGAAATTGTTTTTTATTTGGATCTCGTCTTAAGAATATCCGCGAAGTGGTAAAGGATTTGAATGTTTAGTCATACAAATGTAGGTTTAGTTTATAATCATAAACTTTGTATATTTTTGTGTGTAGAAATTTTATAAGGTAGGTGTACATACGTGTTACTTTAAAGTACAGATAATAATAATAATAAATCTCTTTATTGTACGTCAGTAGTAGTATGATTACATGGTAAATTTAATTATCAAACGTGTTATGTTTCATGAACCAGAGAAAATGTTCTGGTAATCTACATTCTGTAATAATTTTTGATTATATTTGACAGCACTGTGTTATTTCTACATGCGGAAGCTTGTAATTGGCATATAGATAAACAATATCATAGTTATATTGTAAATTTAGCTGTAAGCTTCGCGAATAAAATAAAATAAAACTATTATAAAGTATGTACAAGTGGCGGCCTTATCGCTCCATGGTAATATCTTACAGGCAACAGATATATGTATTAAATGAATTGTACTAAATAAAGTATTATTTCTGCTTATTTCGGGTTTAGATAACGATTTTAAAGAGCATTATTTTTGTTCATCTTGTCGTTATTATCATCAACACATCGAAAATAAAATCATTTGAACAGGTCGTGTAAAGACAAAACAGACAAAGCCCATTGTTTCACTATGGGAAAATGTACATGGACATTTAAAAAAAATAAAACATAGTTTATATCGGAAGTCATTTAAAAAGCATCTTTGTTGTATTTAAACCTCAAATGTTTAATTTAAAATTCGCATAAACAGTAACATCAATAGAAATAAATAAAACTGAAGTACGAGTAGGTATCTGTTTGTAATTTTAAATCAAGTTTTTTATAGTATTTACATATTATACGGTATGTACTCACAACAAAAATCAGTTTTCAATTTGTTTCTATCTGTCTGTTGGTTCCGGATAATCACTGGAATGGCTAAACCGATTTTGACGAGACTTTCACTGACAGATAGCTGAGTAACTAAGGCTACTTTTAATTTAGACTAGTTTAGCCCCACGGTGCTACTCACTACGCGGCGCGCAGCTAGTAATAAATAAACAAGTCAACATATATTATCAACATACCTATTTTCCACTTTTGTAAGCATAGTATGTAATTATTTATCGTACATTGAGATAAAACCTTTTACTTTTAAGTCTATAGCTTACATAACTCGATCCTGTTCGAAATGGCCATCTATTGTGTAACGGACCCAAAATCTACTTACCGGAGTTTGTACAATGTAATCATTGATTTGAGATAAGAATTTACAAGTTAATAAAGTTCTAACACATCGCGAGTAACACTACAGAGTGAAGTTAGTCTAAAATAAGTTTCAATTTAGGTACTCCTACTGTTTAGATTACTACTATTTGATGTGAATAAATAATAATCAAGTATACGTTTCTTATTTTTTTTTTTAAATGTTTTGTTTAGTTTCGGCACGACTGACGATTTGACGTATTGTAAGCAAATCATAATAATGTTTGTGTTACAGTTGATGCGCTTTCGCCTTCGCTTTGAATTGATTCATTTGAAGATGTCGTCGTTTCAAATACCTATACAAATAAAATTGATCAAAACTTTTAAAAAATCTCATAAAAAGAACAAAATGTGCAGAAATTAGTTAACCTAAATCTATAATCTTATTTCTAGAACTATAACTGCTGCTCATGAATGAAATCATTTAATCAAATAACAATGTTTAGGTAAGCGAAGGAACAGCTTTGCTTACATTTGCTGACAAGGGGACGGGGGGGATGTAATAAATCTGCTTATGTAATACCTGAACGCCCCTTTGTATAGATAAAAATATAGATAGCGACGAACTAACTGACGGATTTATCAACGCAAAGTAAAAACAACTAGGGCTATAAGCTTGATATATTGGCAACTGACATTTTAATGTTATACACACCAACAGCGAAAGAGTTTTAACAGGGAAAAAACAGGATAAAGTTTTCGATCGAAGTGGCGGGCAATATTTTTTGGTAAATCAATGGCATTACATTCTATTCACAGTTATATTTTTTGTCACAAAGTCAAGCATAAACAAATGAAATCGCCATGAGACCCACACAATATAGCAAGAGACCGACCTTAAAAAAGTAATCTTATCTACTTTATTTGGAGGGTCACAAATAATTTAACGTAGACAAATTTGATTAACGATGTACGTTTCTAAGACATGACAAATGTGAATATTTTAGATTCCTATGACCTAAAGATTCATTCTCACACTTTCAAAGGTCCTTGAAAATTGATGTTGTAACCACTGACAACATTGACAAGACAAGACAATTTTTCCTCGTCCGAAACTCGCAAGCGCAATAGTTCACAACACAACACAATGTATCTATACCGATGAAATTGTGTCCGTTACGTCACTAACGTGCAGAATTAGATGGGCGTACGCATGGTTGCGTATTGAATGACCTGTTGACGAGTGATAACACAGTTTAGGTGACTATAGCACTTGTCACAGAAGAGTAATCTAAGCTCTAGTGCATTTACAACCGCCTTCAAATAAGGAGAAGGTTCTCAATTCCACTGTTTTCTTCAAGAATGCTAACCTCAGAACTTACAACTGGGTGTACCGATTTTGATCATAATATTTTTTTAAAGCTGGTGCTCCCCGTTTGTCTCCATTTAAATTTGGTCCAGTTCTTGAACTCGGTTTTTTATGTTCAAATTTTGTAATAATATATATTAATACTCATTTCTTTGGTCTTAATTGTTGCGAGTTTGCGCGTATATCCCATATTGCATCATTTATTTATTGCCGACCGTCTGATGTAATTAGGCAGAGCCACTTTAAATACATTATTATTTCGGACATCTCATCACATCAAAGAACGCCATCTGGTCCCAAACTAAGTTGAGCTTGTATTATGTGTACTAGACTACTGATATAAATACTTTTCTTTGTAAATACACACATAATTATTATATATAAAAAACTCCGAAATAAATATTTTCAGATCATACAAATACGCTATCGAAACTGAGACCTCAAGCGCAGAAGTCGCATACGCAACCACTGCGCTACTGAGAAGGTCAACGATAATAACAAACTGCTGAGAAATATACTAGGTACAAACATTAAATATGTCTCAATACGCACACATATTAATACATGAATAACACCGAAGCATAGAACAAATGATCCTGCTTTTAATCCGCATTAAAATAGCACAATGTTAATCCGTTAGAATGAACTGCTCACACTATCTGCTATAAAAATCATCTTTATTTCACCACGTTCGCCTTGTGTAGTAGTCCAGGGTCGATAATTTTTAAAACCAAAAAAAATCATAATAGGATGAAACCCATTAGAAAAGGAGGGAAATATGATAAAAATGAAAGGAAAAATAATTTACGGGCGATCTGAGGTTGGGAAGGGGATGGGGGTGAGTTTTTAAGGGTAAAAAACGGTTTTTCTCTATTTCCGGCAAAAATAAAAGTCCTATCGAAAAAAGTCAAATGGAAAAGTTGTAGATAATAAAAAGATCTAAAACTTTTGTATTTACACTTTTTTCACATAACCTCAAAATTTATGTGAAAAATTCAAAAAACCAAGTTTTTGGTTTTTTATTTGTATCTTTTACAAAAATATTTTTTTTTTAACGAAATTTTGTTAAAACTTACCTTTTTATGTCCCAAATACGCTGTAATTTATTTGATTAAAAATATTTATTTTTTCACCTTATTTTGAATTAATATCGGAAAAACACCCTAATTTTCAATCGAAAATTCACCCGTCAAAATATCAGCTTTTTTCAAAAAGTTGGTATGGTTTCTGTTCGTTGAAATCTCTACTTTCCGATGGCGAAAAAAAAAATATATGTTACTATGGTAAATCTTCTCAGAAAACGCAAAAATTTTAAAAAATCTTGAGTTCGAAAAATTTTTTTTAATTATTATAAATAATTTTGAGGTATTTATTAAAATTTAGACTTTAATTACTTGAAAAACGTTAGATTACATGTGACGTTGTTGTTGATTTATTTAATTCTAATTACATTTATGTCATAGAAAATCTCATTATAGATAAATATAAATGTAAATCGTACTATTAAATGTAGATGCTTTATTCTCATTACGTTATTCATTACAATATTTTTAAACACATTAATCTCATCATTCATAAATACCTTATCTTCAATTCTAATCACTTATCCATAAGTTTTTGTCTTTTTGATGGCATTTTTTCATCGTTAGATTCGTCAAACATCTCCGATTCTAGTAGATCTCCGAAATCTTCATGATTATCACCTTCTTCCTCTCCAACATTATTTCCAGACTGCGTTTGTTCTTCATCCACAATATCTTCTGAATCATTAACTTCCTCATAGGTTTCTTTTTCAATATTGGAGCAATTTTCAGAACCATGACAGTTTGAACACAAATTTGTGCATTTTAAACCATGTTTTCGGCAACCACATTTTAAACTGTTACATCCAGTTTCACAGCTGCAGCAAATTGTTTTGAGCAATATTTCCGGAATTAATTCTTTTTGTGTAAATTTGGGCATAATTCCACGTTGAAATTGCTTCCAGCCCCAATCTGTTGCTGTTAGTTCGTTACCCAACCAAGTTTGAAGCTGATAATATGCCCTGTAACAATGTTGTTCTGCTGCTCCTTCTGTGGGTGGGAGGTTTGCCAAAACGAAAGATGATTTAATTTTTGCCAATTGATATTTTTTAAACCTTAATTGATTCAGTGTAATTTTTTCATTTTTACATTTATAAATAGATTTGATTAGTTGTAACCCATTTATTTTATTTCTTCGTTACTTGCATCTTTCTTATAAAAAACATTGGCCAAATTTGACAAATTTTTAGCGTCAAATAATGAATTGACGATACTTTTCTTTCCTTTTCCGGCAAATCCAGATGTTGTATCGCAACCAGAAAAACAATGCAGAAATGCAACAATGTTTCTTAAGGATTCATGTTTGAAACTATTAGACGTGAAAAATAGGTCTTTTACATTTCCAGAACCTGGTTTGAGAAAATAAATGTCATGATTATATGAATTTAACTGATTTAAAAGGACCAAAAGATCAATATCTTGGCCCACAACAATTACAGTTTTATTAGTACTTATTGCAACTTTTATCGCGGTTTCAATTATGTCAGCATCAGCATCTTCTTCTACTTGGTTACAGGAAAATCCTCGTGACTGTAATCTTTTCATCAAAGTTTTTATTATTTTATCCTTATTTTTCTCGTTAGATATAAAATTTTCTTGCAAAAAAGGTATTTTTGTATGATTTTGATAATCTACTACGTTCTCCTTTTTTAGTTGATGTAGCTGCTGGTACTGTTGTGAAACTAACTGATTTTTTAATTTCGGGATACCCATCAAAGACAATATAGCTGCTTACTGCGTAATGTTTTTCAACATAGCGCAAATATTTATTCATTATCTCTTCTACCGTATCATTTTTTTGCCAAATTTTTTTGTTATCAACGTCACATGTAATCTAACGTTTTTCGAGTAATTAAAGTCTAAATTTTAATAAATACCTCAAAATTATTTATAATAATTAAAAAAAATTTTTCGAACTCAAGATTTTTTAAAATTTTTGCGTTTTCTGAGAAGATTTATCATAGTAACATATATTTTTTTTTTCGCCATCGGAAAGTAGAGATTTCAACGAACAGAAACCATACCAACTTTTTGAAAAAAGCTGATATTTTGACGGGTGAATTTTCGATTGAAAATTAGGGTGTTTTTCCGATATTAATTCAAAATAAGGTGAAAAAATAAATATTTTTAATCAAATAAATTACAGCGTATTTGGGACATAAAAAGGTAAGTTTTAACAAAATTTCGTTAAAAAAAAAATATTTTTGTAAAAGATACAAATAAAAAACCAAAAACTTGGTTTTTTGAATTTTTCACATAAATTTTGAGGTTATGTGAAAAAAGTGTAAATGCAATAGTTTTAGATCTTTTTATTATCTACAACTTTTCCATTTGACTTTTTTCGATAGGACTTTTATTTTTGCCGGAAATAGAGAAAAACCGTTTTTTACCCTTAAAAACTCACCCCCATCCCCTTCCCAACCTCAGATCGCCCGTAAATTATTTTTCCATTCATTTTTATCATATTTCCCTCCTTTTCTAATGGGTTTCATTCTATTATAATTTTATTTCACTTTTCATTATTTTTAAAGGCTTCTACACTGGTCTATAGGTTAACTGTTCTATTTTTTGTTATGTTTTATGAGCACGGTGAATTTTATTTTGAACGTTTAGACTCGTGTCAGTTATAAAGTACCCATTTGAAGCTGTGTTTTCGGGATGACAATCATTGAGTAAGAAAATTATGAGTTTCATTAATAATTTGTGACTAGTATGTTAAACTATCTGAACTTGAGAAATTACTAGAATAGAGTAAGTCTGTCTGATCTTCTTCTTCGTAGTCTTATCCCAAGATTATTTGGGGTCGGCTACTAGTTCCACTTGTTTTGCCTGAATATTCCGGCATCAGACCTCCGCAACCCTGAGGGTGAATTCTATTCGAAGGTTGCAACTAGCGCCAGTATATTTGAAGGCACTGACTTCTCAATAACGATTACCATAGATGTTCATGGCAACCGGGACCGACGACATAACGTGCTCTTTCGAGGCACGGGCGGGAAACACCGCCATTTTCCATACTCCGGGCCAGTTAATAAGAATTTCATATACGAAAAACACGATATATCAACTTTGCCCCGACTCGGAAATCGAACCCAAGACTTCTTGACTGGCAGGTAAGTTGAATACACTAGGCACCTTTTTTTTTAACGTTTGGAAACCCCCTCGGGCCGTCACCCCACCGGGTTTGCGGCGGGGTGGAGTGTCGGAATCGAACCGACTAAAACCACACGGTGTGCCAACTCTGCGCCTGAGAAGGGAGGGGTCTGGGAACTGCAGTTATTAACACGACCGGACCCAGAATACACTAGGCACCAGGTCAACGAAGCAGTCTGTCTGTCTGTCTGATCTGCGGGAGTCTATACTATGGAAGTAGCAAATATATTTAAATTCTTTGCTCATGGTACGACCACACTATATTTTTTAAAACAATAAATTACCTATCTCTTCATTTGGGGTGTTAGAAACCTCCATATAAAATATTAACAAGATTGTTATCTCGGAACCTACTAATTTGAATACATTGAATCAGAAAATTATTTATTCTTTGATGGTCCATTTGTCGATGAATCGGTAAGCATCAATGAAATTTTAATGCGTATGCGTCTGCTGTGTTAAAGTCTCGGCTTCGATGCCCGGTTCGGACCAAATGTTTGTATGATCTGCAAACATTTGTTTAGGAGTTTGTGTGGTTTCTATGTATAATATATACGTATTTACAAAAAAAAGTATATGTATATATATACATCAGTTGTCTAGGGACTAAATGGCGTTGTGTGATAGACGTGAACATTTTTTGTAATGAAATTAAATTATCAATTATCAACCAAAGTAAGATCAGGATATCAGATTGATTTTAAAATTAAACGATTCATAATTGTACCTTAATAACCCGTACAAATTTAGTTGAGTGCTACTAAAACGATGGAAAGAGTCTGGAGTGAAACGAAGTGTTTGATAATATTGGATGTCGGCCATTAACATTGTTTCGTACAAGAAACACATAAAAACTGAACCTTGACCTTTTTGATGTAGTAAGGACACACCATTTGCAAATTACTTTTTTTATTCATGTCCCAAAGTGACTCTACCTACTCTGCCTGATGGAAAACATGTGCAGAATCCAAGAATAGTTGTCACCATACACATTGCGAATGAAGACAATGCATAAAAACTACACAAGCTAAAATATTGTGATTCTAAAAATAAAATGATTAATTTAAAAAATAATTTGAATGCGTCCATATTATAATGAGCTCTTCAAATTGACTTTGGACATGTATTTTTTTCTGAATTTGAAGGGAATAAATGAGATACAACAGCCGAATTGAGAATCTGTTCATTTCTTTGAAGACTGTACCGCCCACGGTTTTGGTCATGTTTGTTTAAATTACTTTATTTGTTATAATTGGTCTCGATTAATGTTTAAGAAATATACAATTTACTGTAGGTATTTATAATTCTCATAAATGTCTCGTTTCCAACGACATTAAAACAGCGTATGTAGAACGGATATTTTAAATAGCATGAATGGTCCCACAGGTGTTGGCGTGTCGATGATTTATTCTAATTAATTTTATGGGAAAAAATATTTTTACGTTTCCAGGAATTCCCTAATTTTCTTGGTAGTTTTCCAATATTTTCATTCTATGAATACCTTATTTAAACAATTGGAACTCAATAAAATCATACTGGCTGTCTAAAAGAACTGAGATACTCATACGTAAAAACTGTAGTCTCAATTTGTTATTTACCTAATTAATTTAAATTGATGAAACAATGCAATAAACGAACGTACACTGCAATCCCTACTAATATTATAAACGCAAAAACAACTCTGTGTAATACTTTTTCATGACAAAACCGTTGAACAGATTTTAATTGGAGTTGACATGAAGATGCTCTGGTATTGAAAATCATACCGGATCGGATACCGGAGCCACGACTGATACAACGAACTAGTTATATGTCTTTTAACGGGCTATAGTCCCTTTTTTATTTTGTGCGGAAGTTTTCTCGGCTGCCACCGTCTGATAGCTAGTCGGAATCGAACCGACTAAAAACCTCGCATCGTCTCGAGTACTAGAAGCCGGGGAACCAGGTGCACCCTAAAAAAAACGCTGGAACCCCGACGTATCTCGAGTCATTTACGGTTTGTAGATGACCTCCTCCTGTGTAGGAATCCTGTTTCTTCTTTTCTAGGGCTTAAGTCCCTAATTTATTCCCGGCAGAGCTAGTACATAACAACTATATAGCATACTCTATGAATTGGTGTCGGTGGTGAAAAATATGTAATTTGACTTTAATAACTTCTTTTTTTTAATAATTACTTTACGTTTTGATTTGACAGAAGGATATTATATTTATTTTAACCTCTACAGCGCAACAATTGAGTTTTTAATGACTGCGTGTTGGTACATTTCAGTTTTTAATTTTAATAGGGAAGGATATAACAAAATAATATTTTTTTCTTTTTTTTAAAACGTAATTGACACAAAAATATTACAGCTATGTTGGATTATTGCGTTTGGAGTTTCATCCAATGAAGCAGCGTTGGAGGTTCTCGTTTATCAGAAAACACACTGAAGCGAGTACCAAAACACATCTTTCACGTATGATGGACGTAAACCATTTATTAATGTTGTCGCGCTACATATACCGTCAAAACAATATTCCGAGAGAGTTACTGTACCTACTGGACATGTAGGTCGAGTACCGTATCTGGTCCACAGACTGCATGTGCAGAAAGTTTGACAGATGGCCTCTTTACATAACTCGATTCACCTTTATACATCCTCGCATATAATGCCGAGGGCATTCCTATCCAGTCAATCTTTGGTGGTGTAGAAGTCGTGTACGGTACATAGGGTACTATTAATCAACAACAATATGCAATACACAAAATTACATATATTTCATTTAAATATACACACACTATATAAATACTGGACTGCCTCGAAAGCTGTGCTTAAAGTTGAGTTCAATGCCCGGTTCGGACCAAATGTTTTTATGATCTGCAAATATTTGTTTCGGAGTTTGGGTGTTTTCTATGTGTAATATGTATTTATTTACAAATAAGTATATATATGTATTTATATCAGTTGTCTAGTACCTACCCATAATACAAGCTCTGCTTAGCTTAGGACTAGATGGCGTCATGCATGCACGCCATCCGTTGTGTGTCCGAAATATTTATTTATTTATTATAAATATGTATGTGTATATACATATACACATATACATATTTCATTTACATTATAGAATACAAATCTGTGTAGAATACAGACTAGGTACAACCTTAGGTCCCTATATTTCCTGGATCTTTGAATGACGAGAACAACAGGAAAGTACGTTTTAGGTTAATGACGCCTAGGAATTATTAGAAGCAGATATTTTTCTCAAAAAAAGTTAAAAACGTCATGAGACTCATGTTAATGCAATATTTATTATTATTGAGATTAAAATAAATTATGACACGCTTAGTGACATTGACTTTTCAATGTTTTACGAAATACTACGGTAGTGAATCAAGAATTGTCCTCTTCGGAGTGTACTATTTAAAAAGAAATCTTCAGAAAACTTAATCTTTTTACAAGCTTTTTATTAACTTGTAATGTATGTATGTTCGGCTGGAATCTTGCAACTCTACTTTGAAGCTGATATATCTTCTGGAGGTCCAGAAAGATACTAACTCCTTATTAAATGTAAACTGGTTATCGTGTAATAGTTTGTATTTTTCTGAATAACAAATAATACGTTTGTTTACAAGTTTTTCTAAAAATTTTGATAGACTTGAGAGGAGTGAAATAGGTATATAATTAGTTGAGTTAATTTTATCTCCGTTCTTAAATTTTAGACATACGACCGATCTTTTGAAGATGTCAGTGAAGGTGCTAGTATTAAGGCTTAGATGACAGAAATGGGCAATTGAGTAGGATTGAGAAGAAATTTCAGGAAGTCGGTGGTAATTTTGTCTCAACCAGGAGCACTGTGAGATCTGAAACCAAGCACAGTTTTAGCAACTGCATGTGCGTCGGTAGGGCTGAAGGCCATAAGATTAGAACTCCTGTACACCAGTATCAACAGCGGTGACCCACGAACATACCGAGTTATGACACTCGGGAAGGGGCAGGAAAAATTAAACTGTCTTGGAACCCGCAACGAAATTAATTAGAAGAAAACTGGAGGAGTTATACCTCCTTTATGATTTTCCATGTCTCTCTTATGTTTATTTATATGTTTTGCTAGTTTTTCTAGATACTTACTTTAAACAAACCCTATGCCATCCCGTCTAGCTCGCGTGGTATAGTAGGCTAAAAATCCTTTTCTAAGAAAAGGCCTACGCACTAATCGCACTATTGAAAGCAGCAATGCCCTTTTGAATAATTTTGATTATGTTGATGACGTTCTATATCCATAAATAATGATAATCATGAGTCTTTGACCTTGGTTAGGTTTTAGTAACGGTTTGATATCTAATTTTATTATCACTTTATAAAATATACAAACATACTTTTCGCCAATATGTATTAATGATTTTAGAAAGCACTTTTTAGGTTTAGCATTGTTCTTCGAGTTTTTTTAGAAGAGAGCAAAATATTCGTCATAATTATATGAATTAAGTGCTAAAATAGGTTATCAAAAAAAAAAAAATTCTAGACTTGTATTGGGGAGAACGTACATCTTGAATTTAGTTGCAATGCAATAGTTATTTGTTATACAAGAGTGCAAATTTGTTTTTTTTAACCGCGTGCTCAAATGATGACCGAGCAACAGGATTAAAAAATTAGAGTCCTGAGCGTTAATGAGGGAATACGTAATTTTTCAACCCACGCGATAAAATGACTAAATGCAAAAAATGCATTTACAATCACAAGATACTTTTGCGCATTGTAAATAATTTTAGTCAATTCCGTTGGCGTCAAATAAACTTCCTCGTCGCTAAAATTACTAATTTTAAGTTTTTACTTGTTTTCAAGTTTATTGTTTTTAACCTAAAGTTTTAACTGTATGACGTGAAAAGAAAATAACGCGGACAAAGCAAATTTAAAAAAAAAACACCAAGAAGGTTCAGAGTCTAAGTTTTTAACAAATTAAAAAAGGTTGTATTAAAAATTCAGCACCATGGAGGTAGAAGTAAATAGATTTAATGATGTATTTATTCACAAACTTAGGGCACACGATGTTCTTAATTCTATTTACTTTATCCTCTAGCGGATAACAACGACTTTTGCACTTAGATATCAAACGGCAAAAATACTCTTTCCGAGAAAGGGGTTGAAAATGTATTTTATCAATTTACTAACTAGTATTAATGAAGGAAAATAGTAAAACAGTTTAAGTTTTAATGATAAAACAAACTAATTTTGAACACAGTACTTTATAGGCGTCTATAATAAATTGTAATCGTTAAAAATTTACTCATTTCCTTATTTTTTTGACTAATGAAAAATTTTGGTTACATGAAGCTATTTAGCATGAAATAGGTACTACTCAAAAAGGTATCTATCCATTTACATTTCTTTGCAGAATGGCAAGTTATACGTGGAAGTCACGAAAGGAATCTCAACCATTTATGATCCAGACCAATATTGCATTGATAACTTTGTGTGGGACGACAACAGAACGGAGATCAGTGCATTGATTTGTTTCAAGGCTGCCACTCCTGTTCAAAATCACTACGAAATCAGCAGTACCTGTAAGTATTTATTTTTACCTTACTAGCTCTAGCCCGTGGCTCCGCCACTGAACTGGCGAGCAGCACCGTGTGTAATATTACACGAACCATTAATGCCCAGTTCCTATATTTAAAAAACGATCCGTTCTAGATACGAATAGTAGTATATTATACGGGGCGTAAGCTAAAATCGTTCCTATAAAAAATAAATTGAGGAACGGTATTTACGACTCGTAGTCGGTTGTAGAAAATTTTTACACGATGACGATTCGTGAAATATAGGAACCGGGCATAAGAGCCACTTTTGACACCCTCATAACCCCAAAATTATTTAACATAAACTTGTCAAATTGGACTCACATATTTGTAGATTCGTATTAAAAACTAGTCAAGTCAGACTTTGGGTTTAACAATATATTATCATAAGTTTTAAGAAGAAATGATATTTTATGTTGTTATAAATAAATTTCATGATTGACCATTGATCTTGGCAACCATTTAGATCTCACTTTTTTTGTCTTTGAAATGAACAACTAAGGCATATTTTATAATATTGAACTTGGCTCTCATTTTATAATTATATTTTTGATGGATAGGTACAGATATATCTGTTACACTTTCATGATAAAACATTGTATATTTACTTTCAGAGTTAATTTCGAATTTAGAGTAGGTATAAGTATGAATTTTAACATGCGCTGCGGATGAGGTTTTTAGTTTTAAATACTTTGTAATAGATATTGATCATTGACTACTTATTTCTAAAGATTTTTTTGAAATTGTTTGAGATAAATACAATTTTAAGTTTAAGGTCATTTTAGTTTTGGTCAATCCTATCCGCTATTATGATTAAATTTTGTAAATAATGTCTTAAAAATGCCAAAAATCTGGTAATATTGTTTGTCATTTATTATGACAATATTTGGCAGTAATTTGTCATAAACGTCGTTTAAATTTAAGCAACGGTTTCACGTTATTTAAAACATGAAAATAAATGGTTATTTATGAATTAAGCCGTATAAGTATGAATTGTCAAATTGATTTTTGTGTAGATTGCGCTATAAAAAATATTGAGTTCGATATTTGATACGATGTGCAAACTACCTACTTCAAAGATTGTTTTTATCTGTTTTTTTCGTATCACCTTTGTTCCTCATTTCTCTCCAAAGCCACCACATCGTGGTAGCCACAAGCCAGCATAGTGAAGTGTGCAATACAGCTTGTAAATAATTAAAGTTTTGTTCTGACCCAAAATTATAAAACTCTGGCCACAAACCTTAAGTAGGTATGCAGAATTAAAAATCTATAGACAGCACCTATTTTCAATCAATACTTCACCAAAAAAACTGTTGAGTCACATTACGGATATTCGCTTTATGTATCCGTTTCGAAAGGCTTTTCACGGCAATGCCCTCTGCTAGGTTGAAGTACCACTTTAGCTGAGTTGAATACAAGAAACCGGTACACATAGATGTAACTTCATAGTAATGATATGAGTTTAAACACTTTTAATGTACCGTTAGAAAAAAGGTTATACGTTAAATCTTTTATTAAAAATAGTATTTGGGTACATACAAGGTGGTTTTGTATTGTTAGCTCATCAAATACTTGCAAGCATTTCTTGATGTGTCTGAATTATGATAAATTGTAATAAGTTAAATTCTTCAAACCTTATCAGTCCATCTTTAAATGTGCAAAATGTTCTTGAAATTTATATTTCACCAACCTTGAACATTGCATTTCAGTTGCAAAATATTTTTTTGAGATCGGTTTATGCAATAATAAAAATACAGCGCTGTATATATAAAACACTGAATATTCAATATTAATAATAATAAATAAATAATAACTTTGCATCGAGAGGTGTAACTACCAAACATTTGTTAGTTTTCTATTATCGTTTACATTTGTAGAATTTCAATTTGCGAGGAGGGCGTTGCTCTTCCTCCTTCATGGATATATGTAGTTGCAGACCTTAAAACTTTAAAATACAAAACAATCAAAACAGGAAATAGTAACTTGAATGGCCAATAATCTACGACAGGATAAATTTGCAATTGAATTAAGGTGTATCGCAGCCAACGGTCAGTGATTCATTCACAACAAAAACAAATAAATATCCTGGTAACTTTAATTTATAGTAAGATAGTTGGATGACCGAACCTTGTTTGTTATTTTTTGGGTAGTTTTCGATATGTGTGTCCTTAACGTGTATGTTTTGAGGTCAATATATTTACATAGTGCAATAAGTAAACACCACATTGAACTAAATTGGTTCAGTAGTTAAGGTGCTACGGTAAAACATACCAACATGCTTGAACAGCCAAAACTATTACCCATTTATTGGCTTTGCCGTAGTCCGGTAAAAAAAAGTTGCTTCCCATACTTGTACCTTAGATCTATCTAACTACGCAACGGGTTTTAGTATGGTATTCACCAACACAGGGAGTTATTCAAAAGGAAGGTTTATATGTACATTATAATACATGTATATTCTTTTATTTCATAGCGAAAAATCGGAATGAAATCCCTGGTAAAGTATGAAATAAAACCTGACTTCAAGTAGGTCACGATACGTACCTACTAAAGTATGTTAAAAAAAAACACAACTTTCCATAGCTCCTTATTTGGCGTCTACTAATAACAGTAACGGTTTTGTCTAATTTTTTACTAATATTTTTTGTTGTGTTTGTATTATGTTGTTGACGTTAGTTCATGAGTTTGGTTCTCAGTCAGGGTAAGTAGTCATGTAATGAGTTAGTACATACACGATCAGTTATGTCTAGGATCACCTAAAACCTACCTACCTAAATATCAATTTATGAGAACACGTGTATTTGTAATGACGAAATAAGCATGTTTATCAGTATCCTGCTTATCGTATTACGACTTCCGTATTATTTGGGATGATATAGCCATGTTTAGATAAACATATCCATACAAATTATTTCTACCTAACTTCAAACAAAGTACCCCTAACTGCTTTCATTCGAAAGGGTTTTGTAAAGATATCTCAAACAATGTATTTGGCCATTAAACACATTCGCTATATTTATAATGTCGATTTTGGCATTACCAAATTAAATAAATTTCACGAACTTTTAAATTCCGACAACTATATAAAATGCGATCTTACCGTATGGTAAACTCCGGGTATTCGTTAATTTACTGTATCTTTAATATTACTTTTAATTAAATTTGACTGCACGGCTAGCCTAGTGGTTTAAGCGCCGCGATCCATATCGTGCGGTGTTCCGCAGGGGTCTGTCTTTGGACCACTCCTGTGGAACATATGATACGACTGGGTCCTGCGAGGTCATCTCCTTCCTTCCTTCCTTTTGTTACGTTCTCGTTTCTCGTACCGATTCGGGCCCAAATGAAGTATCTGGTCCTGATCCTCGGCGGTAGGCGGCTCATCGACGAGCACTTGAGCCTTGGCCGGAACTCCCTCGTGGGGTTTGGAGGTGCAAATGCTCGCCGAAGTTTATCGACGGGTGGCTGAGTTCCGGGCGGAGAACGGCTTTCGGCCTCCGCCCTAAGAGGAACGCGAGTGTAGCCGCTCATCAAATCACGATGGCTCGCCGGTCGTCCCGGCTGGAAAATCCACGCGCTGTCGGTCATCCTCGAGTAGGTAAGGTGGCAGCATGGGACCCTTTCCTTCCGACTGACGCAGGTCCTTAACGGACATGGTTGCTTCGAGAAGTACCTGCACTCGACTGCTAGGAGGGAACTGAGTACCGCCTGACATCACTGCGACAATACCACCACGACCACTGTTGCATGGAAATAGGGCATTTTTATAACAGAATTTAGTTATTAATGTTATCCTAAGAACAGAACCGTTGCTAATCATAATTAATAGTTTATAAGCTTACAGTCATGCTGTTGGTTAATGCGTTCAATCCTTTTTCTTAAATATGTATGTGTAAAAGTCTAAAAACAGTGACGTATTCTTTCCAGGTATGTTAATCTCATGTTTCTTCATCGTTCTGACGGTTGCTGTGTACGCGTGGTTACCGGAGCTCCGAAACCTCCATGGCATGGTCTTGATGGCGTACCTACTCAGTTTTTTGGTGGGCTTCACTTTCATGGCTACCATGCAAATAAAGATTTTAAGCAAAAATCCTCAAGCAGATATGTGCGTCAGTTTCAGTAAGTAAACGATATCATTTGTTTCTTCATTTTCCTAAACTTTGCCTAGGTTGTGTCGGCTTTTAACGTATCATACAACATGTCATATTCTATGACACGTTCGAACGATTCGAATGATTTTTATGTGAAGCAACTACATCAGACCTCTATAACCGAAGCAGTCTTTACCAAAACAAGATGTTTTAACTATTACGAGTAAAGCCTTCCTAGCCAGATAAGTGTTATTAATAAATGACTAATATATGGGAATGACATCATCTCAACAAAACAAAATATCAGTACGTTAGCGTCTTGGCTAAGATGACTGTTATTTAATATTTCCAAGTTACAAAATATTTTTCACGCAAGACAAGCGATGAGATCAAATAAACTTTATTCAGAAATGTCAGTTGTGTAATGTAGTATAAATTCATAATTTAGAATACGATGACTGTGATTGTTTTGGAAATACCTATATAAATCGTATTAACACCCAACTAGTGCAAATTTAAGTTCGACACAAACTCGCGATTCGTCATATTAGCCCTCTTCATCCAATTTTAAAACAACAATGCATCACATAATTTCATATGCATTTGATGAAATGCCCAGTGGAAATATCATTGGTCAGTAGAAGACAAACTCACACTGATCATTCATGTCGTACGAACAGTTTATTAAATATCAACGAACTTTTATTTGTTTCAATAATATTTACTAATGATTTGACTGCACGGTTGTCGCTGAATCGTTGATAAACCTTTTGAAAAAAATACGTACTAAGAATCGTTTTTCTAAGCCAAATTATTTAAAACAAATATAATTCGACCTTATGTAGATACGACCGTCGTAAACTCCAATATAAAGCTTATTCTCGTAGTACAAGATAATAAGTGTATCATCGCATTCTAACATAATTCCTGTTGTGTATGCCAATGTCTTGGTGACCTAATTATTGTAGAGTGCTATGTACCGGTGTTGTTGATATTTCTATTGTAATATATTAAAATAAATATAATAATGATGATGTTCCCCTAGCCGACGGTGACCAACCAACTACGCAGGAGATATTATAGTGCACAAGTGTGTGAGCAAACACAGGTGTGCTCTCGGTTCCCTCCCTCTCATAATCCGATGGGACGGTTAACCGACACGACCGGGGAGAGATCAGGTGCAGAACCGACCGCTTTACGTTCTCTCCGAGGCACGGGGCTTCAGACCCCAGTTTCGAAACTCCGAGCTGTTATTAAGTATTTTTATAATCAGAAAATCAATGCACTTTTCACCCGACCCAGGATTCGAACCCAAGACCTTTTGATTGGCAGTCGCATACGTCAACCGAAATATAAATAATAAAACTATAATAAAATATAATAGTAAAAGCCTTTATTTGCTGACCTTTTTAACTTGCATGTTATTATTAAAAAACAGGAGTATTCTTAAATCTACTCGTAATTAGCACAGCAAATAATAAAAAAATATTGGCAACCATTTTGTTCAGGTTGTCTGTCGACCTAGGCCTCCCCCAATTGTTTCCACGTCTCTCTATCCTTGGCCGACCATCTTCATTCTTTTGCTAAATCGGCAAAATTACTATCCATAATAATACATGAATCTAATACACAGCCGTCGTATTCTAAACTAAGTAGAACTAACTATGTGATAACCAGTCACTGATAAAATACTTATTTATTCCTAAATACATATCTACTGCATATATATATAATAAGTTTATTATGAAATAAAGACACAATTGCGTTTTATGTAAAGACAAAACAATTTATTAACAAAACCTATTGCAAATACAAGGTTTTTGCTCCATTATTTCAAACAACTCCCACCAATCACCTGTAAAGACAAAAAATAATATTTAAAGCCCTTATTTGAGGTGTAGATATTTATTTTACAGTATTATCGTTCTCAGATTACTTTTCCTCACCATGCTCTTTTTCAAGTCTTCTTAGATGTCAAAAGCGACATCTAGAAATGTCTGCGGTTTACGCGGTAAATTTAAATAGTTAAGAAAAACTAGTAATGGTTTTCTTTACATATAGACAAAAGAAATAGGTAGAAATAGAGGAATTCTTCTTAATGTATTCTTTTAGGAATAAGGAGCTTCGTGTACAGAGCTTTGACACCGATAAAATATTACAAATTACGCAAATATAGCTCGTAATGTTACAAATTTGTTTACAGATTGTCACTTATTTTACACTGTTATGAAAGTGATAGCATATATATAGCTACTGTGGATAAATTTATAATATTGCACATGTTAATGAAATGTATTCTTTTTGCTTTTAACCCCATACTGTACACACATAGTTTTGATTTAAGAATGTTCAAGGACCTTATATAGTTTGGTAAAACTAAAAAACATGCTTACAAATATCACAGTCACAAATAATGAAATAGACATACAGAGGAAGCTTCTATGATTTGTATCGGCATTTCTACACAGAACGAATATAAAAAAACTTGTTTACAAAATAAAATCAGTAATAGCATGTTTTGTAAAATCTCAAACGTTAATTTTGTAATCTGACCCAGTTGGCCTCTGGTACAGTACATTTTTAATCTCGATTTTGAACATCAAAACTTTGAATGGTTTTTCATCAATGAGGTTATATATTGTATAAAACATGTCTTTAAAAAAATACACGCATTATAACGGTTATAAAAGTCACTATACTCTTTGCGCTGTAGCATGGTGCGGGTGACAGTTTCAGTAACACTTCGTTTCACTCTTGAAAGTTGCCGCGACTTATGAATTATGACTGAGTATTTCAGCTGTACCACATTCGTAATATATTAAATCATTAATAACTGTAGTAAATTAAATTAAACCAAACCAGAATGTTCTAATCTACAAATAAAATCAAATTTAATGAAAAATTAAGCAGTGTTATGCGTATGACGTAACGCCATAGAAGTATTTAGTGATGGGATGTGCTGCTACCATGGATAGTCGATATTTTTCATAATAAAAAACGGTAATTTTTTATTTCTAAAATTGGTCTATAATTATACAACAGAACATTTATATGGTAAGGTTGCTTAAAAGGTTGCTAAGAAACAATACATTTTATTCGTCCAACTCACATCAGAGTCAGGAACATCTGAATTGTCACTCAATTCGTCATCTGAATCTGTGACGGATATTATTAACGAACAACAACCTCCCTGGCCTGACTACCCAAAAAAGTTTATTTTTCTATGCTTAGACATGGTAATAACAACGAACTCAACAAACAAATAACAGTTACACTGCACAACTGAATAACACACTCATTTTCATAACAATATTAAAGAGAACTAGATTTGTGCTGCGAGTATCGTATGCGATAAAAATGAATTGCATAACGTGACATCCCTTAGTTATGTGGTACTGATAGGTGTCAACGTCGTACAGGCAACTGTCACCCGCACCATGCTACAGCGCAACGAGTATAGAAATGATAGCTGAAGCTAAAAATAAATTTTAAAGCCGTTTGATATTCAGCTGTTTATATTTATCATTGAACGGAGGATACATAACATTCGATTTCCAAAAATATCTTTAATTTAGGCCGCATTCTCTATTTTTTTTAAATAACATATATACACTATTTCTTTTATACATTTTTTTTATTTATACTTTTATACTCGTATATAAAGTAAGTTTAAAGTTTTACACACAGAAGAATTTTTTAAATCAGCTTAGCGGTTTAAGCGTAAATGTTTACAATTTACAATGAAGTCACATTCGTATTTATAATATTAGTTAGGATAAAATCATTAACCAACGTGTAGTTTTGCTACTAATGAATAATACTAAAGCCAAATCTCGTTCCACGGCGTGGTTCCTTTGTATTTTTGTAAAAGAACAACACCGAGGCCGATCAAAAACCTGTTTTATGTTACAAGTAGGTATTGATAACATTTAAATTATGCCAAGCTTGTACAAATGTAGAACCAGTTTTTTACCTGTAACTAATAAACACACATAAATCTAAAAACTTACTATGCATAAATTGTGTTGAAATTTAACTTTTTATGCCGCTGTCGATATTTTCACTTATAACTGAGGTTCCTTACCCTTTCTAACGTTATAAATTCGAAATTAAGTCAGTCTGTATATATTCTCTATCATCAGATAAAAGATCCTAATCGATTAAGCTCCATTTTGACATGATTCACAAACCGCTTTAATTTTGTTATTATGTATACAGTATAGTGCGTTAGTTAAGTGCCTCGTTTGTTTTCATTGCAACCACGTTAAGTAACTGCGAAGCGTGCGTTGGGTTGTTTTCTAATGAAATCTAATCGAACTTGACCTATGTGGAAGTGTGTTATTAACATACCTGATATCTTAACAATGAAGATACTATCATTTCGATACAACGCTAAAGAAAGAACAAAGAAACAATCTATTTCTAACTACTGGTTGACCCACAATTTACCTATGTTTAGGTATCTGTCGTATTGTGAGACGATCTACGTGACCAATATCGATCGGATGTGTCACTCTAAATATCAAATACGATTTTTATACTACTCATAGCATTCTCTAGACCTTGAAGAAGTTGAGGTGATTTGATTCCTATATTACGATTGAATATTGCAAAGTACATAGATCTACCAACACCTATTAGCTAACGTGCTAAAATGTTATTAATCGTAATAAGATAAATAAAAAATCCGTCTTAAAATTAAGACGGATTTTTAATACTAAAGTGATAATTGTTTGACAGTCATACTTACATTACGCAAGAAACGAATAAGGTAGGCAATTTTTTTATTGATGAAATGGTAATGAAAATAAGCACCTATCAATGATAAGACATTTTCAACATTAGATTATTGTCTTTGATTCTTCTTTTTCACAAACGTGTTTGCTTCTGTTCAGGTTAATTACTTTAACCTTAAATAAACCTTATTACTTTCCTGAATAATAATAACCAAAGTTACTGTTAATAATGTCGGTGACAAGGTAGTTAAAATCACATGAAAATCCGTACCTTCATTCCCGGGATTAGCCGAAAGAAACAGTCCAACAAAAATGGTATTTATAGCCGCCTCAGTTTCCCACGGGTAGTGTACAGTGGTAGGATTTCGAAAATATAGCACTTTCAGTTTTCTTTTAATTTTGTCTATACAAACCTTGTCTTGACAATAACCAACACCTACAAAAAATTATTATCCAACTTGATGTAGTCGATCATAAGTTATGCGCGTACATGCATTTCGGCGATTTATTTATATTTATATAGACGATTAAATATAAATTTGTAAAAATAAGAATGTTGTTCCTTAAAACGACTTTATTTTACTTGATTATCCATTTACTAATGTATTCTTATGTTTCAGCGTTCATCATTTACTTCTCGCTTCTGTCTGCGTTCTTTTGGCTGAATATTATGTGTTATGATATCTGGTGGACATTCAGGTAAAAACAATATATAAGTTTTATTAGTAATTTAGAAATCAACTTCAAGTTATGTTGCTTTATAAATGTGCAATAAAGCATCATTATCTATCCAGCCCCCTAGCCAAGTTGCAAGCGTTTTTCTTTCTGTAATCGTTAACGACCAAACACGTCTTTATTGGTTAAAATGTTTGAGTTCTTTAAGAAATACATCATACCAGAAATGTGAAATAAATTATCAGTTTAATCTGAAACTAATATACTTTTTTACAATCTTGATACTTTCTCATCAGAGAATCTTGTAGAATATTACAAAGACGTTTATGTCTTCTAACCTTCAAGAAAACATCGTACTCCCTAAGTGGGAGTACGTTCTTTTTAGGCCGTCAACGTACTTGTGGTTGTTGCGGGTGTCCACTACTGTCTTACCATCAGGTGATACGTCTGCTCGTTTACCCCTTGTACTAGATATACTTTAATATGTATTTGTTGAAAACTGTTAATTTATAATGACAAACAAATACTTCAATTTTATTTACTTGTATTGATGTATAGATTCATCCAATTAAAAAATAACGTTCAACTTTTTAACTATATCAAACAAAGCTTATATAAATTTAAGGCTTGAAGTATGTATAATTGTTATTAAAAAACCAATTAATTTAAAAAGAGATCGCTCTCGTTTGCTATTTTGAGAGGTTTATAATCGAAAGCTTTTCCTTCAGGAGAGCTCCCAACTCTGTGTTGATTATTTTGTTGTTTAGTTACCGCATAATACTTATATAGAATTGTCTTGCAGAAGCTATATTAGTGTGAAAATCTGTACCTACTAATATTATAAAGAGATAAAGTTTCTAAGATTGTTTGTATGGTTGTAGGGGATAATCTTCGAAAGTACTGATCCGATCGCGAAAGTTCTTTCACTAACAGAAAGCGACACTATTCAGGAGTGACATATGCCATATTTATCATTAAAAAATCAGTTAAAAATAATAGTATTTGTAAATCAAGTCGAAGAAAAGCGGGCGGTTAACACCCAACGAAGTGGGCACGGGTCGGCTAGTCTTGTATAAAGTTTAGTCGACATGCTACATTAGTGCTAATTCTGACTGAATTAAAATTTCTCTCAAATTCAAAATCACTAAATCAATTAAGATACTGTGGCGACCTCCACATACAACATAACATACTACAGCGCCATCTACCGAAGTTACACTGAACTACGGAGTAACCTACAAAACGAAGAAACTACCAATCCTGAATCGCGCAATTAAAGTTCTCGCGCCGATTATCATATATACAACATCCCAACATCAACTGTTGGGCAGTAGCCCGCCAGGCATGATCACCTCGCCTGGTCGGAGGATCCTCCCTTTGTGTTGGGTGGAACATGATACCCGTTCCCCCACAATACTAAGTGACATTTATGAAAGTTAAATCGATATTCTATTTTATTAAAGCGATTCCAAAATGCTATTTTTGTATGTGTGTGTATAGGTAGCGTTACTTTTAGTGTCTCATATCTAATTTTACTCAATCTCTGGCAGTTAGATTATCATTTGAGCTTAGTTAAGAGAGTTTTATAACAGCAATATTAATATTATTAATTATATTCTGTTATTTGAGATTTAAAAATGACTTGTAACACATGTATGTGCATCTGTGCACATAAATCTGTGTAGGCCAATTCTTTTGACTTTAAAAGTATTACAAATCTTATTCAATATTTATATCTTAAGGTTTAACTTAAAACTACTTAAATATGTGTGAACGCTCGGATAGTTCTGTTGTTTAAATAATCACCTCCCCGTTTATAAGTGCATTGAATGTTGTGTGCTCGATCTCCACATGAAAATACACCATATTTATTCCACAAGTGGTTCTAATTCTGCGTGTACCTTGCGATCATTTCACATGTATCTATAGAATAATCTTCCATCCATGTGGTGACTGATTAAGAATCCGAAAGGGCATCCCAATCATTCGTAAGAGCCGACTATAAGGGGAATGATAATAGAACAACGGTGCAAAGGCAAGAAAAACTCTATATCAATCTGCCTCGCCAGAGCGGCATGCGATATAATAAGACCAAACTCCCATACTAAGGCTTACCTATGTCTTGCAGTGGTTGTTAGGGGTTTATGATCCCTTATCGCGCGTTGCGAAAAGTTGTAACGACACGAAAAAATTAAGACGAAAAGTTGTAACGACACGAAAAAATTAAGACGAAAAGTTGTAACGACACTTTTTGCTATAGTAAGCTATTGTAAGCCGGGCGGCGTGCGCATGTTTCTCTGTCTGTCTCTCTCTCTCTCTCTTATAGAAAGCAAGCCAGATATTTTCGTTTCGTCTTTCTATTTCGAACTTCGTTCCATCCGGGTGTCCCTTGACACCTCTCAAGTTTTGTTTTTATAATATTAAATACTTTAACTTTTAGTGGTAAACGAGCGCTGGCTGGGGTACCATCTTCACCTCATGTGCGGTTTTTGCAGTACAGTATTTACGCATTCGGTATCCCAATGGGTCTGACTATCTTGCTCGCGGCCCTAGAGTATGGGGTCGATAACCATATAAGTATCTTATTGCCTCGCATTAGACTGCAAGGATGTTTTCTATTTGGTAAGTGTTTGTTCAATATCTATAATAATATTATATGCAGCTAAGATCTTTATTATTAAGCTGAACCAATAGGGGTTCAGCATCAATGAAAAATGTCGTAAAAACGGGGCGAATGTATTATTTTTAAGAGATTAAAAACATTGTGTAAATCAGCGTGTCAAAAACATTTTGGTACATCTTCTTATCTTCAGATTTAGTTTTCTTCATTACAAAACTATTAAGCAGCAGGAGTCTAATCAATAAACCATTCCCAAAAACACTTTATTTGTTCTTTATTGATTCAATTAAATGTCGACATTTAAGGCTTAGGTATAACTAATATTGTTGCATAATTCAACATTCCTAATTAATGTGTGCTTTTAAAAATTTCAGGGCAAAGTAAAGTCCTCTACTTTTATGTACCCATATTGATATTGTGTGTGGCAAATTTGGTATTCTTCACACTGACCGCAATAAAAATAGCAGAAATAAAAAGACTAACTCAGGTACTGAATAAGAAGGACAAACAAAGGTAAGAAACGCTTAAGAACTCCGTAAATCAGTAAATTCGTAAATGTGAATAGCGTTCAAAGGTTTACCAAACTTTAAGCAAAACAATATTATTTAACATATTTATAAACTAATGTAATATAATACTTACTTGGGTTTGTCTGTAGCTCGCGTGTGTTATTGAGGTGATTCTTAAAACTGATTTAACTTTTTTATTTATAAACAGATTGAAATAAAACAAACACCGCATTAGTGAAATCCGCCATTCAAATCGGTTAAACCGTTTCCGAGATTAGCGTACATGTATATAAATATAAATATATTATAATATGTA
Organism: Spilarctia lutea; assembly: GCA_916048165.1. Lineage (NCBI taxonomy): Eukaryota > Metazoa > Arthropoda > Insecta > Lepidoptera > Erebidae > Spilarctia > Spilarctia lutea. The sequence goes on from OU696480.1 coordinate 5,372,987, forward strand.
TTTTTCATATGTAGTACACTGAATGACTGAGTGACTAACTAACTGAACAAACGAAACATGGTATATACCTAGATAAAAAAACATATTCAGCTACATAAAACAATCTCATCTCTTTATAATTATGTCATATAGATCTCGTGATGAATTTTAAACGTGCAATCAATATTGACGGTTAAGTAGACGGGTCGAGAACTAAGTGGCATATACTAAGTATGTTATATTTTAAGGTAGTATAAGTCCTTATGTCAAGTGAAAAGTTCAATCTATCCATCTCAGCCTCTTTCCATCCATTTTTGGACGTAGGCCTCTTCCATACTCTTCCATCTCTGACGGTCTTGAGCCGCCGACATCCAATTTTGACATACATGTCCCGTGATGTTGTCCTTCCATCTCATTGGTGGTCTACCCCGCGGTCTTGTATGTGTCCTCGGGCGCCATTCCAACAGCCTTCGAGTCCACCTTTCCCTACTCATTCGTGCAATATGTCGTGCCCATCTCCACTTCCGCTCAGCAATCACCTCAACGACATCCCTAACCTTGGTCTTAGATCTAATCCAAGTATTTCTCTTCCGCTCGCGTAAGGAAATACTGAGCATAGCTCCTTCAATTGCTCTTTGCGCAACGCGGATTTTATGTGCGGATTTTTCGGTTAGGGTCATGGTCTCTGCTCCATACGTGAATACTGGCAGAACACATTGCTCGAAGACTTTTCTTTTCAAAGTCATAGACATCTTGCTACGCAGTACACTAGCGTTAGCACCAAAGGCTGCACATGCCCGGGCTATGCGTCTTAATAAGAAGATTAAACTCTCAAATCTTTCTAGTTGTGGTAGTGGTTTAAGCGGTCGCCACGCCGCTTCCTACTTCGCCAAGTGTTGTGGGTTCAAATCGCACATCATTTTGTGTGATCCACAAATTGTTGTTCTGAGTCCGTGTGTTCTTTGTGTCTGCGTCACGTGTCGTTGTAAAGTCCCCCGTAACGTAACACTGGATTTATTCCTAAATTGGGAGTTGGCTTTAAAAAACATACATGTATACGAGTTTCAATTAATTTATATAAATAAATAAATTATATATATAATTAGTAATAATTGGAGTATTTGTAAGATTAAAAAATAACCAAACCAAACCACCATACCCAAAAATACACGGTACTTTTACCAAAATAACATTTTTACAGTTTTTGTCTGTCTGTCTGTTTATTTGTTGTGGTTAATCCCTGGAACGCTTGATGAGACTTTCACTGACAAATAGCTAATGATATAAGAAGTAACTTAGGGTACTTTTTTAATACTAACTTTGCTCCGCGGCGTTACTAGCGGTTGTTGGTGTACCGCGAGTAACACCGCGGTAATCGGCTAGTTAAAGCTAAAAAATAAGCTGTAAATCTTATATATTATACCCCTGTAATATTACTAATGACAATTTTGCCTCTGGTGGTGTGGATCTTTTAGTATAAATTCCATTTCATTAATATTTTTTCTTTAAACTTTATTTGTTTTCTGTTCTAGATTCTGGCTTTATATTAAGCTGTTCCTTGTGATGGGTGTGAACTGGATTTTAGAGGTGGTTAGCTACTTCTACCCGGAGGGTGATGACATTTGGAAATTTACTGATGCCTACAACGTTCTCGTCGGTCTTATCATTTTCATTATCTTCGTCTGCAAAGTTAAAACTCTGAAAATGATAAGGCACAGGTGCGTTATGTGCTGTCTTTGTGTATGGAAGGGGAATTACAACAAAACATATGATTGTTAAGTCACATACAAATGTGTTTAATATATATTTGTCATGCATGGATTTTAGTTTAAACGTAAATAAATATAATTTTGTCAATTTGCAGCCACACCTCCATATGTAGTTTAAGAAATGTCATTTGTGTGTAATAGTCAAACATATATAATATGAGAAAGTAGTTAAAAATATTTTAAATGTATCATGCAATTCGTGCTTAATTGCATTGTTATTGTATTATTTATCTTGTGAAATGTGATCATACCATAAGAGTGACTAATTTTGTATTCAGGATTAAAAATTGTCAACGATCTAATTCAAACATTGGAGAAATGAAAGCTATCAGTCGTGTTAAGCTGAGTCATTGGCGGAATGGGACTGAATTAAGATCCAGTAGCGATACAATAAGAACTACGATCGGACAAGATTCTGATACCAAGAGTATCAGATCTGATAATTTTAATGGTACGATACATTCATAGCTAATACGCTCCCCGCCGCAACGCATACTCAATTAAGATATTCGTACCTATTTCATAAAATTTATATTAATAAGGTACTTGATGAGAGTTGAATTTGCAATGAATATTTCTACAGAATATATACAAGTTATACTCATCCGGTGCAATGAATAACAGACACTGGTTTTTAGAACTATAGACCAAAGACCAGCTGTCGTCAAGTTGGAACGAAGCTATGAATGTATGAGAAGAAACGATTTTTAAGAGGTACTTCTAAGACAGATTAGATTTGGTTTGAGTGTTATTAATATACTACCATTTAAAAAAAACTAACTAAGCAACTAATTTTGAGGGAGGAATTTTTATAACGACTGTTTTGTTTGTGATTATTCTAAGAGAAATTGTAGATTTTGGCTTTGGAGTGTTTAGATATAACAAAACTGTATTCTACAAATGCACCAACAATCATTTTTGCACTTGCACAAATAAAAACGGGTTTTGGTGGAATATTCATAATTGTATAAAGTTTGCTCACAACTAAACTTATATCTAGCTAAGCTTAAAAGGGGACCGGCAAAATGAGAAGATGTGTGGAATAAACAACAGAAGACTAAGTACGTGGTCTATTAATAAAATATTAAGGTTGCAAATGATTATCGCTTTATAAATTCTGTGCGATTGTGTTTGATAATCATATCTAGTGCTAAAATCAAATTCGAATGATTGCTTAATAATATAATGTGCGTCAGTGTTAAAAACATAACGTTGAAAACATAGACCTAAAATCGTGGCTTTGTAATTAATACTAATATTACTTGGCAATTAACTAAACAATAGTTTAACGAAATGAATATTTAATCTACTGAATTTAGGGAGGAGAACCTAAAATATCAAAATAAAATTTAATGCTGAAGAGTGAGAAAATAAACTAATCAAAATAAATCATATTCATCACGTTTTTTTACGCATAAGAAACTCTTTGGACATTATAATTATTTTTTGGAAATAAATTGCTTTAAATGTAAAAATGCTCTAACAGTGATTATTAATTCAGTGGCTTTTCAAAATTTAATTCCATTAATAATTTAACGATAAATGTGTTTAAACGTAACGATGACTACTAAGCAATGTTTAGCATAGTATCTAATATCTTGTATTAATAAAATTACTCAGTGAATAATAAATTTGCTACAATTTACGGCCGGTTTCACCACTTGCTGATAAAATGTCCGATAGTCAACTTCTCTGTCTGATAACTACAGTTTAAATAGTTGAGGTTAACAAGTCGTGGATAGCTATCGAAAACTTTAACAGTATCCGATGAAACTGGTTCTTAATCTTCCTAATAGCTCCAGTACACGATGGCCTAGTGCGCTTCGTAGATTTTCGTAACACTGTTCACATGTTGGCTGGTTTCATTCTGCATTGGTCGTAAGATAAAGATGGACGTCGAGGCGATCGTAGCCGCTGCAATATATTTGTTCAGCGCTTTACCTATTTTTAATTACTACTGATTTTCTAAAATTAAAAATTTCTTACACCCTTTTATTAAATTAGTCTGATTATCATTATTCTGCAATCGCAACTAAACATGTATTACTAATTGTCTTATTGTAGGTAGGTCGAGCCGGCCCACTTATGCCGAAGCGTGGCCCTCCCACGGTTCTAACTAATACTTTCTAATAACAATCAATAAACTGAAATAATTCCTCATTACTCCATGTCGCTGAGTTTGTGAAACAATTAAATGCGGCAAGACCGTCTACTTTGACGCGTATCTATGAAGTGAACACACGGCCAACGTGTGAACTCTGTTTGCAGTTTGCACCAAATTTCTTTGATGGTGCTATAATAACTCCAAGTACACGTCGGTCCAACGTGCTCGGCGAGTTCGCACGGTTAACGTATACTGGGCCGTTTTGTGTCTATTTGTCGTTTGCGACCAACATAGGCCGACGACCTGATTAGTGTCGGTTTTTCGTGTACAAACTTGCCTAACTATCTTCAGTAAGTAATACAAAATATATTTAGTTGCGATTTTAGAATAATGTTAACCAGACTAATTAAATTTCGCTGGTGCACTAGTAAATAAAAGGCCAACGTAAGAACAGCACCACGAAAGCGCGTTGGTCCAACGTGTACTAGGGCTATAAGACGAACAAGAAACTGTGCGTCAATAATACAGCATGAAAAACTAGATACTTCTAATAAACATGCCGTTTTCTAACAGTGATTTTGTTTTATATTCAGGTACAGACAACAAATGGGTCTACCTCCGCTTTCTAGAACCCAAACTACGAGTACATCTATATCAACGCGTACTTGTTCTCACTCCAAGGATGAAATAAGCATGCTCTCTGCTCCTAATAAGAAATGAATACTTATTTTTACCGAACTGCGTCAAGGAGGGTTATGTTTTTTTTATTAAATACCTTACTAGTCAAAGCAGCTCGACAAAGAAGCTTAGAAAGAATCTCGGTAGTCGAAACTTGTATGTTTGTTTCTCAATCACTTACTTGAAGATATATGTGGGCTAGTTTATAAGTAAAACACGCCAATATTATCGATGTGTGTACCGCCGGTCAGATTCAATTTCTGCTTTTTTATGATATTTTAACATTAGCTATAGATATACATAGTCTCTATTTGATTCACTTTGTGATCTGTGTGATATAATAAAATGTTTAATTTTGACGAGAAACTGTCTTACAGTTTGGCATACTTAGATATGTAAAATGTGTAAATGACTTTGAATAAATAAATTAAAAAGAAAGAAAAATCCACTTGGAACAACAAAAATAGTATTTTATTAACATATAGTTGAATGTCATTCCAATATTAACATTCGGCTAATTTAATGGAGATGGCACTTACACCTAACCAAAATCAAGCAGTTAAAATTTACAAACAAAAAGGTAGCAACCATGTTTTTGGTAAATCAAAATTATGGCTGTAAAATAACAAAACATGAATTACAAATTATTGTAATACCTATGAAGAGGCCATAAAAATCGATCTGGGTGAAAAAAAGCATTAATCTCTCTATATTTAAGTGCTATCTCAACTAAAAAATGTTAAGTGAAGAAAACTACCCTACCTGACTCATAAAATGAGATTTCACAATTTATAAATAATTCGCATAATTAATGTTGTTTCGCTGTTGACTGTTATATTGATTTATGTTTAAATGTATTTAAATACGTTTTAGTGTATAGTGTACTTAATTTGATGTAATCTTGTATTGAACCAAATAATAATTTAATTAAGTAGATATAAGTTTACAATTTGTGTATAACGTAATTCAATGTTTATTGCACTTGCTTAAATGTTTTAATTTTCGTTATGAGAGTAAGACACTTGAAATGAGACCTTGTCTACGTAATTAATGTGTCACTTTCATAATGTTACGATTTGTGTGTTTCACGGATATCTCGATTGCAGCACGTTCAAAACAGACAGATTAAAAAACGTAACTTTATAAAATTTAAAGACGCATTTAGTATGATACTGCTAATACAAAATACCACTTAATATTATTTGACTTAAATCGATAAATTTGCACACTCACGGTGTTTATTCAAGTACATAAAAATTCAAATTTTTTTGCTATGTACCCGATCGTTTCAACCAGTTATACAGTAACAAGTAATAATAATTAATAATTTTATATATATCTATATGAAGTTATATGTTCACACATATTTTAAGAAGTTATTTTAAAATTCAGACTTCAGACTGTAGTGAAACTGTTTTCTGTTTTTTAAATATTTAAACTTTAAGATATGTAAATGAATTAATGGATGGATAATGTCGTTGGCTTTCTTCATTTATGTTGAAGTCTATAATATAAAATAAAATTGCTTGTGTTATTATTTAGGTGGTATCGTAATATAGTCATTAGTTCTTAATATACTTTAATATACTCAGTACTTCATTTATTGACTGCCTCGGTGGCACAGTGGTAGTGAATGCGATTGCTGTGCTTGAGGTCTCGGGTTCAAATCCTGGGTCGGACCAAATATTTGTGTGATCTACAAATATTTGTTTTGGAGTTTGGATGTTTTCTATGTATAATATGTATGCATTTAGAAAAAAAAGTATATATGTATTTATATCAGTTGCCTAGTACCCATAACACAAGCTCTGCTTAGCTTGGGACTAGATGGCGTTGTGTGTTAGATGTTCGGATTATTTTATTTATTTATTAGGATATTGTGGTGTCCAATAATCGACATCTCAAAATGACGAACATAAAGCTTATAAAAGGGAATATAAAACAAAATAAACATTATATAAGAAGTGAATTCTTCTGTCTGTTGTATACGTAAAATACAGTTGTTTTATTGAATATAAGTGTTATATGATAAAAGTTTTGCATCGTTGTATTCATTTGTATCTTGACGTGTGTGGAAATTATTTGACCCTTTCTGTAATTACCAACTATATTTGTAAACGTTACTTAACTTTAAGCAACAGTTCGTACTATTTTCAGCCTTATAACTGTAAGTTCAAAGTTGAAGATAATACAGAACCGGTGCATAAAGTTAAATTACGTTTACGAATATATACGTACATGGCTAAAGGTTTTGTCTTGTGTGTGTTAAATATACGTTTCAATGACAGCATCGGTGGCACAGTAGTAGTATAGTCTGCCTAGAGTTCGATTCCCGAATCGGTTTCTATGTAAAAATTAACGTTTTTACAAAAAAGTATATACATGTATTTTGTCAGTCATCTAGATTTCATAGTAAAAGCTCTGATTAGTTTGAAGAAATATGACATTGTGTGGCAAGTGACCAAAAATGTTTAATTAAAATTTATGCTAGTAAAATCATCAAGAGGCATTTTAGGGAAGTCATTAGCATTTAAATACAAAATATGTATCTCTAAGCTAACGTACTTGCGACAAACTTGAATCTTGACCTACTTTGCTGATAAGCTGGCACTTTGGCCGTGGGAGAGCTATGCTTCGGCATGAATGGGTCGGCTCGACCGGAGTGATACCACGGCCTCACAGAAAACCGGTGTGAAATAGCGTTTGCGCTGTGTTTCACCGAGTGAGTGAGGATACCGGAGGCCCATACCCCAACCCCTCCCCCCATCCCCTTTCCCATCCCCCAAAGGTCGGCAACGCACTTGCGACGCCTTCGGTGTTGCGGGTGTCCATGGGCGTCGGTAATCGCTTACCATCAGGTGATACGTCCGCTCGTTTGCCCAATATTTAATAAAAAAAAAAAAAACACCGTCAAATCAACAAAAAAATCCCTCCTTTACAGTGCCTGCCGCGCTTAGGACGCTTTAAATATTAAGCAAGCTGCGTCAATATTGTGCAGAGATATATGTAATTTTTACTTTTGTGTATATTTTCTACTTTTATACTGCAGTAGATAATATATTAGATAAAAAAGTAACAATCATATTATAAATCAATACTCTGTGGAATTAACTATAACAAATTCTTTTTTGGATACTGGAACAGATAATTCTCCGTTCAATTAAATGACAGATAACAAGGTTGTTACCATGGAAATGACGACCTAACTGTATTTGAATGTTTGCAGCAAAGTAAACTTATGGTGGGTCATGATTCAAATTTGTCGATACTATCGATAGATAGGTACTATTAGATAGGTTAATTCATAAGTGTTTTATTAAAATATAGGCTTTGCAGTTTTACCATTAAGTGATTGTTCTGCACTGTGCGTCGCGTCATAGTGTAATAATGTTTTATATAAGTATTTTCAATGAAGTTGCTGTTTAATGCTAGAAACCAATTAATATGACTGTCAAAATATGAGAGTTTAACAATTAATTGATTGTATGGGAATATGAGCACAGATATTGTTTTAACTTGTTTAATATGTAATATCTGCAGGATTCGATGGGTCCATTTTATGCAAATGATTTAGTCCAAAAGGACCAATGTATGGACGTGTGTATAACATGTAATAATTATGCTGATTATTGTAATGTTCGCATGTTTTCTTTTAAATAAACAAATGAAATTAATATAGATTTAAGTTTTGTTGAAAACAGAAAAAACTACTTTATCAGTTTCTGTTTCTATATTGTAATGCATTTATGAATATTTAACTCAATAAGTATTATGGATCTATGTTATTTAATGTTAAAGTGTTCTAGTATCCTCCTGTTCCATTTATCCCTATTGATATTGCCATACTATTGGAAGTGGATTATTGTATTTCCAACTACTCCAGTTTTCTGATTAATGCCCGAGTGTCATAGCTAGGTGTGATCGTGGGTCACTGCTGTTGATCCTGGTGTATCATTAAAAAAATATTTCTACCGATAGATATATTTATTTTAGTAGGAATAGTAGCAACTTTTTTCTAAATATCGCCACCGGCTTTTCTACTCCATGTATCTTTACTGATATTTTTGCACTTGTATTAATATTTGGAGCAGTGATAATATCTACCGATAGTCTGTTTATTTAAATATTGCATTACGGAAAATCAATTGTTTTATTGCACATTAAATGTCAATATAAATTAATAATTACTATATTTAAAATATTATAATTACTCAGACACAGATTTGAAATAGTTAAATGTGTCGTTACTAGGTATTATTTTAAACTGACAATGGTCTATTTTTCTCCAAGATCATTAAATAAATAGACTACAGAGTACAATTTCAATAAAGTTTTTAAGTATATTTTGATCTCCTTTTTACGCGTATAACGCGTGAAAATCTGCATTACCTTGTTAAATAAAGTATTTTATACTATAAGTTTAAATCAAATGCACATTATGTATACATAAAATAAAAGATGTGTCATTCTCCATGTGGTCTTTTCATTTAGTACACTTAGCATTGCTACTCTTTTAACTATTAATTAACTTGATGAAGACCTTAGTCTTATGTCCCCTAGATGGGACAAAGGGCGTCCACAGTGCATCGCCATCCCGTTATGTCTTGGACATCTCACTTGACTTCGCTCCAGATGCGATGCGATGCGAGATAACCCTTGTGACCTTCCACGTCTCACATCGGTACAGCAATACGTTCTTCACGTTGGACCGTAATATTTTGAATTTTACTCTCCGTGTCCGTTTACGTGATTGCCAAACGGGTCGTAGTCTTATTTTTTTTTTTTTTTTATTGTATAGGGGGCAAACGAGCAGACGTATCACCTGATGGTAAGCGATTACCGCCGCCCATGGACACCCGCAACACCAGAGGCGTCACAAGTGCGTTGCCGGCCTTTTAGGAAGGAGTACGCTCTTTTCTTGAAGGTTTGAAGGTCGTATCGGTCCGGGAACACCGCAGGCGACAGCTCATTCCACAGTTTTGCTGTGCGTGGCAGAAAATTTCGGGAAAATCGCACAGTTGTGGACTGCCAACCATCTAGATGATGGGGATGAAATTTCTGTCGCGTAGGACGATGGCGGAAAGATGCGGCAGGGATCAATCCGAACAATTCCTCGGAGCACTCCCCATGGTAAATGCGGTAGAAGATGCACAGTGAAGCCACATCTCTACGCAGCGCCAGAGAATCTAGCCGAATTTAAAGATCCCGGCAATCGACGGTACGAGTCGCCCTCCGCTGAATGCGGTCCAAAGGGAGGAGCTGGTATTGGGGTGCCCCTGCCCAAGTCGCGCTAAGGTTGCTCGTGCTTTGGCGAAATGGGTAACGATATCCTCTTCAGTTCCTGCAGTTTCTGACACGCAGCTGCCGAGGTATATAAACACTTTTAACTATGGTAATAAAACATTGTTTAAGGTACACTTTGAAAATTTAGTAAGGCTAGTCGGAATAGCGTCATAAATAAACAATCAGGCTATCACACTGGGATTGTGAGGGGGAAATTGATTTCCCCCGGGACAAGGCCTGATAGGGCATAGCGTAGATTCGGCGAGGACCTGAAATAAAGTTCGGATCCTCCCAGAGGAGGGCGCCACAGGTGTTCTTTAGTGGTAACATCACATACTTCTGGCTCCTGTGTCCCCGAGTAGCCGGAAATCCGAAGGGAATTTTCACCCCGTCAACAGAAAAAAGACCTATATATCCTTAGCTCTAACTAATCTGAATTTCTTGGTCATTTTACGATATCACCTAAAATAAAAATACGTAATTTTTCTTCAATTTAATATATCACTTTTAGTTATAAGTTCCTGAGTGTTTGATCTTCAAACAATCTCTGACACCAACTATTACTCTATTAATATAACATTTCCATTTTTTACATAATAAACTGATATAAATGTCGTAAAACCATTTTTACATTCGGTAAAAAAATCCTTTATCATCTTCCATACACTTTTATCAATTACAAATGTTACGAATATAACGGGTCCAATGCACATAAAGAAGTAGTAATGTGTATCGAAGTCGATGTCAGTGTTGGGACTTAATATTCCCACTACCTTTAACACCAAGTAGACGGTGAGCAACACTAAAAGCTTCACGTATTGGGAAGTGCTGTAAAAAGAAAATCTATTACTTTAAAATAAATTATAATTTATGATAAGAATACCGGAAACCGCTGTTGCAACCTCACAATTTATACTAATATTAAAAAGAAGTAATGTTTGTAACCTTCTTGAGAGGTTGTAATCTCAGGACGTGTTGGTGTAATTTGAAAAATCCTTTTAGTATTAGATAGCCCAGTTTTCGAGGAAGGCTATCATCACGCTACAACCAAAAGAAGAATTTTTGTTTACATTTGCGAGTTTACATTGCGTGCCCTGCATGAAAGGTTATAGTTTCACAGAGACAATGTATGTACTCCTAAAAAATTCGTAAAGAATGTTTATCTTTAAAGGTTTGCTCATTTTCCTTTCCTATGGCAAACAAATTTATTCACGCTAAAATAAAGAAATCAGAATACCTGCTTAAAGGACTTTTGAGGATCATTGAATCATTTCTCAAAATTGGGAAGACTCTTGGTGTTTTATAAAATCTAATAACATTTTTAATGCATACTATCCAGTTGAACAATAATAATAGCAATACGGGTGTGTAGAGATAGTAAAGAAGTTCTGGCCCTGAAACAACAGAAATTTTCATATTTAGTGTTTATAACTTTTGCAGCAACATTTAGCCTTAGTTAAGATGGACTGATGATATTGAACGTGATTCCTATCTACATACATACACAAACATCTTTAGTGGCTGTAGGAGAAGGTACATAAAAAATGTAGGTATTTCATCATCATTTCTAGACCTCGCTTTACAAAGTAAGGTTGGCCTACTACAACTGGGAGTGGTCTAGATGTGTTAATAACAGTAGTTCCCGGAATCCTCCCTTCTCAGGCGCAGAGTGGCATACAGTGTGGTTTTAGTCGGTCCGATTCCGACACATCACCCCGCCGTAAACCCCGGCGGGGTGACAGTCCGTGGGGGTTTTCACACGTAAAAACAAAACTACGTCACGCTTTCCAGATACGTTAGTTGTTTAATGCCATATCCAATCCCACTAACTTCGTAATGAGTAAGTCTATCTGTAAGTCTAGCCTTCAACCTGGCACACATATATTTACAGAATCATACAGCGTGTTTGACAAGAACGTGACCGGTATATTATTAAATTTTTGAACGCAATTTATTAAAACAAATATTAAGCTGAATAGAACAATGTTTTGCTTAAAATGCATTGTAAAAAACACATTATACACACAAAACAAAGTATTGTGTACTCTTCCCGCTTTGAAGCTGTATTTCTCTGTACTCATCCGAAAGGAGCCAAAAATCCAGTGACCAGGCTGCCCATTGCATAAAACAGGTTAAAGCCTTTGTGAGTAAGTGGGCGAATAAATTAATTGAGAAGCTGTTTGCCAAGAATCCTTGAATATCACTTCACTCCGGGCAAGAACAGTTAAAGATAAGGGGTTTAATTATATCACTTGACACTATCAAAAGACAATTAGTTGTGAATAGCGTGAAATATCGAAGCACTGTGAAAATACCTCTCCTTTCTAAAATGTACATTGAAGAAAGACTGCTTTGGACTTGCGATTACAAAGACCGTGATTGGGATAAGATTTTTTTTCTAATGAAGTTCAATTTGGGATGTTTGAAGATGCTTCTCAAAAAAGGGTTTTGGAAATTTGAACTGGTTTACCGGTACTTTGGATGCTGAAAAGATGACAAAATTTTACGAAAAAGCATTATTACCGTTGGTTAGTAAGATGTTTTTACAACAAAATAATTTCTGCAAGAGGAGCATGATCCTAAACATTAAAGTCGGCTCTGCAGCACTTGGACAGCAGAACTCGGTATTAACGTATTGGATTATCCCTAAGAATCTCCAGATGCCAATTCAATTGAACATGTTTGGGCGTGAATAAGGCTTAAACTAAGGGCAAAAAATATAGTCTGGGGTGCCAGAGTACTTGAGGCGGCTAGTGGCAGACTATTTGGAGGAGCATATCGTGGTGTACGAGGACCGAGAGGGCGTCTTGAGACGGCGACCTATGTCGTGCGGCGTTCCGCAGGGGTCGATCCTCGGACCACTCCTGTGGAACGTGGGGTACGATTGGGTCCTTCGAAGTCGTCTTCCCCCCGGGCTGGGCGTAATTTGTTACGCCGATGACACTCTTGTCACAGCCCGGGGGGCGAATTTCCAAGAGGCGGCGCGCCTGGCTACTAGGGGTGTCTCTCTGCTGGTTGGGCGCATCGAGGCGCTAGACTTGCGGGTGGCCCTAGACAAGACGGACCCTGCTATTCCATGGGCCCCGTCGTGGTCCACCCTCCGGCGCCTCCATCGAAGTCAACTCGGTCCTCGTACCGGTTCGGGCCCAGATAAATTATCTGGGCCTGATCCTCGAAGGTAAGTGGCTCTTCGACGAGCACTTCCGACAACTTGCTCCGAGGCTAGTCGGCGCTGCCTCTGCCCTTGGGCGACTTTTGCCCAATCTGGGTGGAGCCAGCGTCGCAACGGCAGAGAGGCAGAATAAAGATGCGCCTCTGGCGGCCTCAGAGGATATTGGCGGTCAGAGCCACATACGGATCGACCGAGGCGGCGTGCGCCTTGGCCGGAACACCCCCATGGGATTTGGAGGCGGAAGTGCTCACCGAAGTTTATCGCCGAGCGGCTGAATAATATGAGAACGGATTTCGTCCTCCGCCCGAAGAGATATGCGAATGACGTGAAGCCGCTCGCCGAGCCACGATGGCTCGCTGGTCGTCCCGGCTGGAGACTCCACGCGCTGGTTTTGCCACCGTGGAGGCGCTCCAGCCGGTCCTCCTCGAGTGGGCAGGGCAGCAGCACGGGACCCTTTCCTTCCGACTGACGCAGGTGCTTTCCGGACACGGTTGCTTCGGGAAGTACCTGCACTCGGTCGCTAGGAGGGAATTAAGTCCCGCCTGCCACCACTGCGACTGCACTGAGGACTCGGCCCAGCACACGATGGCGATCTGCCCCGCTTCGGAATCGCAGCGCCGGGCCCTCATTGCAGTCATCGGAGGAGATCTGTCGCTACCGGCCGTCATACGCTCCATGGCCGGTAGTGACAGCAGTTTTACCGCGGTCGCGACCTTCTGCAAAAACTTAATTTCGCAGAAGGAGGCGGCGGAAAAGGCCGGGGAGGACAATCTCCACTCGGACTCGATCCGCCGCCGCGCGCTTATCTGCGCCTCATGCCGCCCTGAGTGTGGCCGCGGATGGTGCACCGCAAACCCCGACAGGGTTTCGACCCGTAAAAAAAAAGGGCAAATAATATAGTGACTGTCGCTGATGTTGAAAAGTTGACGGAAAGTATGCCAAGTAATTTTTGACAATAATGATAATGGGCGCCGTAATAATATATAATGCTTTATATATTATTACTAACAACAGCAATAAAAGACTTCATTGATTACAATTTATTGTTTGATATTTCTAAGGTTTTTATAAAATTTTATCACTAACACTCTTTTCGTATATAGTGTACGTATGTGACTTACATTCCCAATTGTTGGCACTTGAAGTCGGAGCACATTGCTAGTATTGACGATAGGCTTGAGCGTCTTCCTTCGGGATCTCGAGAATTCTAGTCTCTGGCCAAGGCTATTGAAGGGAATTTCAGTAAGCCATCCCTTCCACTTATGAAATTATCAGTCGGCCTATGATGCAAAGGAGAAAGCCACAGCAAAACTGTGGAATGAGCTGTCGCCTGCGATGTTCCCGGACCAATACGACCTTCAAACCTTCAAGAAAAGAGCGTACTCCTTCCTAAAAGGCCTGCAACGCACTTGTGTTGCGTTGTGTTGCGGGTGTCCATGGGTGGCGTTGGGCGATGGACTGAGCGTTGGTGGAACTGGACGTCTACATCCAGTTCCACCAACGCTCAGTGCGTTTAGCACTTTCGTGCTAGATATCCATAAGTCGATTGGCCCTGATGGAATCCCTCCTATAGTGTTGAAGATGTGCGCTTCTGTGTTGGCACCGGTCTTAACTCGTCTTTTTCGGCTCTCCTTCTATTCTGGCGTAGTCCCGTCATTATGGAAGGCCGCATTGGTTCACCCGATCCCAATAAAAGGTGATCACTCCAATCCGTCCAACTACAGACCGATAGCCATAACTTCCCTCTTCTCGAAAATAATGGAGTTCATTATCAACTGTCAACTCCTGCGGCTCCTAGAGGGTCATCATTTGCTTAGCGACCAGCAGTACGGCTTTCGTAAAGGTCGATCAGCTGGTGATCTTCTAGTATACTCGTACCTGACACATCGCTGGGCACAGACGATTGAGACTAAGGGGGAAGCCTTGGCAGTTAGTTTGGATATTGCGGGGTCCTTCGATCGGGTCTGGCACAAAGCGCTTCTTTCGAAGCTCCCTTTCTATGGGCTTCCCTAGAAATTATGTGATTAGGTCACTATCTTTTGAGCAGATAGAAGCATAAAGGTCGTAGTCGACAGTGAATGCGACTCCATATCTGTGAATACTGGTGTCCCGCAAGGCTGTGCTATCGCCTACTTTGTTCCTTCTTCATATCAATGACATGCTGCCAATTAGCGGCATTCATTATTATGCGGATGACAGCACGGGCGATATCTTTACACCGGCCACGCACATATTTCTCGGGAAAACGTCATTGAGAGTCGAAACAAACTTGTATCTGACGTTGAGACCTTTTTAAAAAAGGTCTCAGATTGGGGTAGACTTGATTAAGTCCAATTCAACACCACAAATTAAAAACTGCCGTGAATCGTATGTCCTCGTTTTGTAGACACTCCCTTATCTGCCCCAGCCAATATTGAAATACTTGGTGTCGACATATCGAGCGAAGTCCAGTTTCGTGGCAAAATTGGCCTCGAAGAAGCTTGGTGTGCTCAACAGATCGAGGCAGTGTTTCACTCCGGCTCACCGCCTTCAGCTTTATAAGGCGCAGGTTTTTTTGACTTTCTGCCTCGCACAACAAAACTGTGCAATGAGCTGTGGTGTTCCCGGACCAATACGATCGTCAAACCTTCAAGAAAAAAGCGTACTCCTTCTTAAAAGGCCGACAACGCACTTGTAAAGCCTCTGAGGTTACGGGTATACGGCGGTAATCGCTTACCATCAGGCGATACGCCTGCTCGTTTGCTCCCTATACAATATGTAAAAAATTGGTTTAATGTGTTAAACTACATGCACATACTTATTATTTTTGTACACTACATAAATAATACTTACAAGCACAGAGCAAATGATTGTGTTCAACATAGAATATAGCATGATGTAGTTGATTTCTATCTAGATCTCTTACGAAAAATTCCTCTGTTGCAACATATATCATCATCAACAGCCTTATAATCCACTGCTGGACATAGGCATCTCCGTAAAAAGAAGTGTCATTTTTAATAGACAAGTAATTTAAAAATTCTTACAACATACCGTCGACCAACACAGTATATGCTTGAACTATTTTGGGCGTAACAAACCATTTTACATGCCTCATGTCAATTTCCTCAGTTAATAGTACTAGCATGGTTAGAAGCAGAGGCAGACCAAAAGCATAAGTACAATATTTTAGCATTGGTGCTCTTTTCGTCGCTGAGGTACAAGTTTGATCATCGCTTGAATAATTCCTGGAAAAGTTAATAAGATTTATCACACTTAAGTTCAAATAAATATTGAAATTTAAGGAAAAAATATTGTGAGTGTGTATTTGTTACTTCTTCACGTGCAAACGGCTGGACTAGTTTTAATAAAATCTGATATATTGCTGACAACCTGGATTAACTTACAGGCTACCTACAGGTAAAAGCTTAGTATTCACATTAGATAGGCAAGGAATTATATTATATTTTAAAATCCGCGGGTCAGCTAGTTGGTCGGTAAAGAATTATTTCCGGTAATTTTTAATTAGATACACAACACGATAACGGTGCTATGAAAAAAATATAAAGCTGATGAATGCCAAGAGAGTTATTGTGGGAGTGCTACGTGTGGCGACATCTACATACAGCGCAACACAACATACTACAGCATTTACCAAGTCACGTCAAACTATGGAGTGAATAATCCTGTATCGCGATATAGAAATTTTCGCGTCGATTGCGTGTGGATGTCGCTAGTGTCGCTACACTGTTTTGGCACAAATAGGCCGGCTTGATCAGAGTGACACCAAAGTCTTACAGTAACTTCAATATAAAATTAAGTTACTGTGAGACTTTAATATAACTTAAATATTTTTAAACGGTCCCTTTGCAAACAAATTGTTTAAAGGACTGTAATACATTGTGTGTCTAGAGTTACATGCGCCAATGTAAGCAATTTCTTCATTTATTTTTGAACAAGTAATGAGATTATTCAAACTTCCTCTCCCCCTGATTCGAAGGCATATGTGTTTGATACGCTTCAGTAGTCATTGGGCGGTGGTAGTCACTCTCTACGAGATGATCCATTTTCTCGTTTGCCCACTATATCAAAATAAAAAATCTAACTGTAAAGTTGTATAATAATGTAAATAAATCATACCTTTCCAACTTTAGGATGCGATAAAACATTATATTAGTCCAACAAATGCTTGACGTGAAGGAGAAATAGTATAATAAACCTAAAATAAGATGAAATATTACAAATAAAACTCATGTTAGTGTTGTGCCACACAGGCGCGTTCTTATTGGTCGATATTACTGGTTGCGTTATTGCGATATCCAGTTTTAGTATATCCTAATATAGTAAGATCCCAGGGCCGCCAGACGTCACGTATTTTCTGACGAACGAAATGTGGCTGATTGCGTAGTGGTAGTATGTACTAAGAACGCATGCCTACCTGCTAACTTGATTAGACGGCCAATTTTCAGGTATCAGGTAATCAAGGTACTTAAAAACATAACGAACCTTACTTAAATTCTGAAAGCTGATTTTCACGTATATTTTAGGCAATATCCTTAAAAATAAGTCGCCAATACTCCCAGACACTTTCCGTGGGCCGATTTGCTTAACAGACGCTTTCAAGCTCCCAAAATAATAACGTAACTTCACGTAAATTCTGATGCTCCATTTTTATATATGTCTACCAGACAACTATTTTCAAACCTCTTACAAAAAGACAGACCGATCCAAGGGGCCAATCATCCCCTAAATTCAATTTTAATATCTCTGTGGGTAAGAGCGCGAGGGCATTATCCACACGCATGCGACTGAGTCAGATATGTATTAGGATATATTGACTTCTCTGTCTCTCTGTCTCTCTCTTACAGTTCACTCATATCAATTGATTATTAATTTTAAAAGAAAATCAGTTAAAAATTAAATAATCAGGTAAATAATTAAAAATTAACTTGTAAAAAAATGCTCATTTGACTACCATAATTCTTGAATTTTATCGTCCCGGGTAAAAAAATTATATATAATTACGTATGGAAATTGGCCCTATATAATTATATGTAATGAATTTCTTCGATTTATGAATAATTATACGAAATCGCGAAAAATCGTTACATATGCGGTAACTTCCACATACAGCGCCATCTACCTCAGATACACTGCACTACGGAGCAACGTACAACACAAAGAAACTACCAATCCTGAATCGCGCAATAGAAGTTCTCGATCGTTCGCCGAAGTTTTGATGGTACCAGCACTGCGGATGTAGTCCATACGCCGAATGTGATCGTGTCAAGTTTGAGCGGTGGCGGCTACGAATACTATTTTTCGATCTACCGCGTTCCCGTGACATTCTGTCGATTTTTTCTGTTGACATCGTGACTTGCTTGGTTAACGCGGCCACTTCAGAACTGCGCGACGTAGAAGCGATTGCTAATGTTGAATTGTTTATCCGGTCAACTAGGTCAGCCAGGTCCTCCATCCTTACAGAAGAAAGCAAAGAGAAACAAACAGAAGTGTAGCAAGTGTAGTTAGCACGAATCATTGGATAATTTTACGAAATCGCAAAAAATCATTACTTAACGGACACAGTAGAACACTGAATACTTTTCTTGTGAGCAGTGCTGCCGGATACTGAGTCAACTGTAAGAGAGAGATAGAGAGACAGAGAGGCAGAGAAGTCAATATATCCTAATACATGTCTAACTCAGTCTCATGCGTGTGGATAATGCCCTCGCGCTCTTACCCACAGAGATGTTAAAATTGAATTTAGGGGATGATTGGCCCCTTGGATCGGTCTGTCTTTTTGTAAGAGGTTTCAAAACAGTTGTCTGGTAGACATATATAAAAATGGAGCATCAGAATTTACGTGAAGTTACGTCATTATTTTGGGAGCTTGAAAGCGTCTGTTAAGCAAATCGGCCCACGAAAAGTGTCTGGGAGTATTGGCGACTTATTTTTAAGGATATTGCCTAAAATATACGTGAAAATCAGCTTTCAGAATTTACGTGAGGTTCGTTATGTTTTTAAGTACCTTGATTACCTGATACCAGAAAATTGGCCGTCTAATCAAGTTAGCAGGTAGGCATGCGTTCTTAGTACATACTACCACTAGGCAATCAGCCACATTTCGTTCGTCAGAAAATACGTGACGTCTGGCGGCCCTGGGATCTTGGACTATAAGACATTCCGTTATAAGTAATTAAAATAGTTTGTATGGGGACGAATGCTATCCTATATACAGCTATGGAAAAAATCTTTAATTTTACCGTGGAAGAGCCACGCTTCGGCATGCATGGGCCGGCTCGACCGGTGTGAAACAGCGCCTGCGCTGTGTTTCATCGAGTGAGTGAGGATACCGGAGGCCCTCCCCTCATCCGTTTCCCCATCCTCTAAAGACCGGCAACGTACTTGTGATGCCTCTGGTATTGCCACCTGGCGATACGTTTGCTCGTTTGCACCCAATTACATAAAAAAATACACACAATAAAATAAATAAATAAATAAATATTTCGGACATCTAACACACAAAGACATCCAGTCCCAAGCTAAGCAGAGCTTGTGTTATGGGTACTAGACAACTGATATAAATGCTTATATACTTTTTTTGTAAATACATACATATATTACATAGAAAACACCCAAACTCCGAAACAAATATTTGCAGATCATACAAACATTTGGTCCGACCCAGGAATCGAACCCGAGACCTCAAGCTTAGCAGTCAATATGTATATATACAATATGTATTTATAAATATGGAAGCATGTTTATCAGTAGTCTACTTATTATAGTATGACTTTGCGTGGTTGGGATCGAATCGCCGTATCTAAGATGTGTGATGAAAATATTATTGAAAGTAATTTATTAGTAATTAGTTTATTTGAGATTTGTTCGATTTATATAAGTCCGAAGTCATTGAAATAAAACACAAACCAATCTGATCCTAACACTCTTTAAGCTATTAAAAAGTTATTTTATTCAATATTTAATTTTGTACTGGTTCTTAGAGTTAATGATAATATTATTTTATTATTATATAACTTACAATAATCATACATACCCGCGATTAGAGTTTCGAATTTCACATACATTGTACATAATAGATGTAGTCTAATAGCCGAGGAAATAATAAATAATACTAAAAAAATTATTAAAATTAAACCATTGTAGTCTCTGAGCCGTGATAGTAGAACATAAGGCAATATAGTCAAAAGCAGGAATCCAATGGTAATAGCTAATGCTGAAAAGATAATAATATACTTATTTAATCATCTTTTTACATAACGTAAAAAGCATTTTATTAAAATAAAACATATAGTCCACGGGCCCACGGGTTTTCAGTGATTAATAACAGGCTGAAAGTTTATACACAGCTTCGTTTTGACGAGACACCCAACTTTTATCATTGGACCAAATTCTGATAGTGGCAGGAAAAAGCGGGATCGAAAGTTGTCAAGATTATGTTAATATTTTTTCGAGTGTAGGTTTAAAAAAAATTACCATCAAATTTGTATGCCGATGCATTTTTTATGAAAAATACATATTTTACAAGCCCCAAAACCAAAATCAGTTTGTTATTAATGAAAATGAATAAAAATTTTCAAGTCACCATTCTGACATGTTAGAGCTGGGGGAGAAGCTCACTCGGGAAGGTACCATTCACTTTTTATGCCACAAGTTTTTCTCAGTTTTCCATCGTATTTTCTCGAAGTATTGATTTTTAGAAACTGTTATTATTTAATTTGGGACACTCATCAAATTGACGTGTTTCGCTCCCTATCCCGCTTTTTCCTGCCACTATCAGAATTTGGTCCAATGATAAAAATTGGGTGTCTCGTCAAAACGAAGCTGTGTATAAACTTTCAGCCTGTTGTCAATCACTGAAATCCCTTGTACGTGGGCCCGTGGACTAATATATGTACAATCACTGGACATATACAATTAAAACACTGCAATGTAATGTGTACTTTGACTAACCATTGGGTAAACTTTAATAGCTAGACGTAGCAGGAGTAGTTATATTTTCAGTAGATTACCGTCTAACCGAGTTAAATAAATAAATAAATAATTATTTCAAACATCTAACACACACCGTAATCTAGTAGCTTTAAGCAGGGCTTGTGAAATGGGTACCAGACAACTGATATAAATACATATATAATCCTTTTTTATGTAAATACAAACATATTACACATAGAAAACACCCTTTTTAATTCGCTGTTCCAGAGATTAGCCGGTACAAATAGACAGACAGACAAAAATTGTAAAAAGAAATAATTTGGTACATGTACCGTATACTCGTACATACATTTGCATTCAGTATAAAACGGTTATTTTTATTTTATAAACAGACTCTTCAATTTTATTTATTTGTATTGTAATATTAAAAACAGACACTCAAATTTTATTTATTTGTATTCAATAGATTAGCTTTTGGTCGTGGCTCCGCCCGCGTGTATGTCAGTTATTGATGAAATTGAGTGCCAGACATCGTCTAAAATATGCTCTTACTTCTGCGCATACTTAATTATATAGGGTTACTAGCATTATCTGTTTTTCTAAAGTCAAGTAGATACTACTAGAAATATATAGGTATACATAAAGTTACATAATTTATATTTTTCTTACCGTATACGTTGTCGACTGTCATCTTAATGAAGTTTTCTATTTCAACATCTGCCATGAAAATTGGTTTTCTTGTGTTCCGTTTTAATACCATGTCTACACAAAAATGATCAGTTTTGACCAAATACCATCTGTGATATGCGTTTGGAAATTCCATGTAAAGATTTCCTTCCTGAAACAATGTATTTACAAATTTACTGTCACTTATTAATCACGGCAAGATTGAGCATTTTTTATGTATGGCCCTGCCAAAATGACTCTACTCTGCTTGATGGAAAGCTTAAGCAGATTCCAAGAGTGGTGATCACACTGGTCACCATATTCATTGCGAATGCAGACAATGCAATAATGCAGCATGCTGACCCATGCCTAGGCCTCCAGCACGCATGCCAGCTTGGCTGTGACGTTGACATTATAGTAGTACAGTAGTTGACATCTTTATCAGCCTATCGAAGTCCATTGCCTGTGTGTGCCTGGTTCGATCCTCGGCTTCTCGCTTCCAACTCCTGTTAGACGTCTTGCGCAGATCACTCCACCTGGCCTGTAGACGTCCCACACTAGGTTTGCCGAGACGCGGTCTCCACCAGTTCTGTGGCTAGTGTGGCCAGCCATTCCGGCTATGTCGATGACCTCGTTCTCTGCCGGATCACCTTATTCCTGAAGCGATCCCTCAGAGAAACACCGAGCATAGCCTTCTCTATAGTACACTGAGTGACTTTAAACTTGTGGATCAGCCGTGCCGTAAGTGTTCACGTTTCGGCTCCGTAAGTCTTAACGGGTTGGACGCAATGATTAAAGACTTTTATCTTAAGACACTGTGGGATCGACGATGAAAAAACCCGACGAAGTTTCCCAAACGCTATCCAACCCAGCCGAATTTTCCTGTTCACCTCGTCCTCGAAGTTGTTCCTACCTAACTGCAAAGTCTACCTGAGGTACACACATTTTGTTAACTTCGAGAATGGTAACGTGTACCGCGACTGGTTCTGGTAGTACATGTTCATTGAACATGACCTTGGTTTTGTCCAAGTTCATCAGTAGGCCGATGCGCACAGAAGAGTCAGCCAGGTTCTTCAGAATCTGTTATAGGTTCTGCAGCGTCTCTGCCATTAACGATGTCGTCTGCGAGCCCTTTGATTATGTGGCGGCTTGCGGCACGCGGGACGGCGGCGCAATCAAGGTGACCGTATCTAAGTGAATGGACTTGGTTACTATCATCAACACTTACCGATTATAACATCGTGACGCATTGCATCGTGCCGTGTCACGACGCATCGCGTCGTATTCGTCGCTGACGTAGGTCACTATGTAATTGTCTGTCTTATGTATGTTTTTTTAAATTCGTCGAGTCCCAGTGATTAATTTGAATTTAGAGTCACTGTTAGATATGTCACTTCTATGATATTTCATGTGTCAGATGACAAAAGAGTCGCATAATCAATTTCTACATTCAATAAAACAAAATGAAAACGTGTTTTAGTGTCATCTAGCGCAGATATACCAAACTACTTAGTAACTGCTATTTCATGGTGAATCATGTACGATTTAATTGAAGTCAATTGAGAGCTATATGCAAAATTATTTGTAATTTTTGAATAAGCGTAAACTATCATATAATGATAAAATATTTTTAAATCTATATTACAAAACATTCCTTTAACACCTGATTCGAGCCTTCTTCGGGGAGTTAGAAGTTCTCTTATTATTACTTTTTTAAAACATAGAATGTACACATATATTTCTACTATTTACAGAACTACTAATATTTAAGTCTCAAAGAGGATAATGTTTTGCATTAAGTGCCTTACAAAATTTTAAAGTTACTTACCTCATTGAGATACGTCTCCGCAATCATTGAAACAAAAACTGATTTTTTAAAGAATGATTCATCTGTCATGAGTCCAGGCACTACTTGAAAAGCGGATTTAAAAGATTTCTTGGTACTTTTTAGTTCTGAATCGTACACTGTTATATTTGAAAAAGTTATGTTTGATGGAAAACACTTCTTTCTCGATTTCAGATACATTCCTGAAGGGCAACATTTCCATATACACTTTCTTGCCTGCGAATTACATACATTGCTTATGTTAACACTTCGGGATTCAACATCATTCTTGGATTCACTTATGCCATATCTTATGTTCACAAATCTATGATTAAATGCATTGTTAAACTGTATTAAATAGTAAACTATTAATACTGTACAGACTAGTTTCATGATGTCGGTTTTTAAGCCTAAACTACGTAGGTATATACAAGCTATGTGTACATCAGTAAAGTATATGTAACGAACCAATTTTAAACACAATTATATTTTCCGGCACTGGCGTAGATAAAGGGGGGGGGGGGGGGCGTAAAATATAATTGTGTTTAAAATTGGTCGATTCTTGAAGAAAATAAACAAGGTAAGTGAAGTATTTTTGTTATTACAGGTAATACTTACATTTTTAATTCATTTAGTATCTAATAGCAGTATCTTAGATTATTTTGAAAACCCTTCAATTATTTTATTCTCTTTTAATTACTGTGTATTTTAAAACTATATTATTGAGCCATCCTAAATGATAAATAGGTACCCACAGAAGGTATTTTAGAAAGATTGCAGTAATATTTTTTTGTTTAGCCGGGGCAAGTTTTACTATCTACTAAAGATATTTATTTATTGAAATAGGTTTTAGAGGCTTTGCTGGCGTAAAAGATTTTATTTATATTTCTACACGTTTTACGATATTACTTTAGGTAATAATGTTTATTTGTAAATAATATACTTATTTATTATTTTCCGATCTAATAGCAATGGGATTTGTTTACAAAAACGGAATACATTAAGTTTAGATTTTTGATTGAAAGTAATCATAATCATATCATACAACAATACAACTGCACGTACGTTCATTTGGCAAGATGGTTAATTTATATAAAAATATATTTCACAAAGCTAGTTACGTAACGTGTAGGTGTTTATTTACTGTTATAAATAGTTTATAAAATCAACGTATCACTTACTAACTAACAATATTTTTTAGAATACCCAGAACGAAATATGCCTCGGAGAATTTATACTTCGAAAAGAGAAAGCGGGTTTCAACAGAGGAAAGCCAAAAAGGCTAAAATGGATAAAATTCAGAGCATGTCCGGTTCTATTTTCAAATATGTCACAAAAGCAGCTAGCGGCCAAAGTTCAAGTAAAGTACCCGAGTCTCCTGCTGACGAAAGTTATGATTCACATCTTGGAGACTCACATTCAGATAGCAACATCGACAATACAGAATCAATGAAGGCGACCCAGGACCTTGACGGGATCTAAATAAATAATGAAAATGACGCCGTTAATGCTACTTTCGGAGATAGCATTAGCTTCGAAGAATCAGTTCAACACTTGAGAGATGTTTCACATTGGAGCTTACCGGTACCTGATAATATTCGCATTGATATAATAAAAAAGGTCAGTGAACATTTCCAGAACAAAGAAGGACCGCTGCCTACTGTATCCCGTAATGGTTCAAAGATTAAAGGTGATTCTCGTCTTCTTTCACAGGAATGGTTTTATAAACAGATGCCTAGTGGTGAAAAAATTCTACGATCATGGATGGTATTTTCTCCTATATCAAATAACCTGTACTGTTTCTGCTGTCATTTATTTGCTGTCAGTGACATACAAACAACATTTACAACTGGATTTCAGAAGTGGTGGAAACTAAATCTTAAAGTATTGGACCATGAAACTTCATGTGAACATTTAGAAAATATCAAAAAGTAGAGAACTTTGGAAATGAGGTTAAAATATCACACCACAATAGATGATGCAACCTTGTAATTAAAGAATACGGAAAAACAGAAGTGGAAAAATCTTTTATCTAGATTATTAGACGTAACATTGTTTTTGGCTAAACAAAACCTAGCATTTCGTGGATATGATGAAACCCAAGGGTCGTCTAATAAAGGTAATTTCTTAGAACTAGTTAAACTGCTGTCAAAGTTTGATGCAGTACTCAAAGAACATATACTATATTTGGAGCAGGAAAAATCACCTAAAGTAACATTTTTATCGCCAGAAATACAAAATGAGTTTATAAATGATTTAGCTAATCATGTAAAATGTCAGCTTGTCAACGAAATTAAATCGGCCAAATATTTCGGAATCATGTTTGATAGCACACCTGACGTTTCACACGTCGATCAAATGTCTGAAGTGATGCGTTAAAGACCTTGCTTTCGGCCAACACTGAACAGTTAAAATTTGCTATATCAAAATTTACTAACCTTTACGATGAAGTATCGGAAACAGAACTTCTTTTAGAAATACCGAGATTGAGAAGACATTTAAAAGCGGCTAATATTACTGTCTCTAATTGGGTGACACTGGACTTTATGAAATTTATTGTGTAATGTGATTTTACAGAATCTCTTCCGAATATAACGGTCGCACTAAAGTTATTTATAACAATATGTGCATCAGTTGCTTCATGTGATAGAAGTTTCAGCAAATTAAAATTAATTAAAAATTACTTGCGGTCTACAATGACTGAAACCAGATTAAACAATCTTGGTATTTTAACGATAGAACATGAAGCAACACAAAATATAAATTTTGAAGACGTGATTTCGGAGTTCGCTAGTGTCAAAGCTAGAAGAAAGAAATTTTAATTTTTAACAAACTAAATTTGTTTCACATAATATTCAAATATTTGTAATAGGTACTCGTATTTTAATAAAACGTAAATGGTTATAACTTTTTTTTGTTTTAACAGTTTCGATTGAATTTTGGGGTGACACCTATAAAATCCGCCCCAGGTGCCACCTATGCTAGCTACGCCACTGTTTTCCGGACTTTCCTGTTTGTGCACAAATGAGTAAAGTAAGCTTATACAGAACTAAACCGTACAATAACAAAATTATCCTGAATTGTAAAACTAAACATAATTATATTGCGATTGATAGTTTATTCAAATGTAAAAAGTATTAGTAATGTAAATACTATAATAAGATATAGAAAACTTAAAGTGCTTGAGTTATAATATTTCAGTTATGAAAATCATATTTTGATGATATTGACTTATGATGAAATATCACACAAGCACCTAATATATCTAATACCCATGCTCAGGTCAGCTGGGCATTTTCAAAAGATATTATATATCAATAAAGATTTCAACAAGAAAAAAATGTTTGAAAATTAATAAAATATAAAATATTTTTTAAATATCATAATAATGACATCTATTGGTCAGTGTATGAAGTAAATGCAAACATTTATAAACTTAGCATTACTTTAGAACTGAAAACACTCAAGACCCACGCGGGTGCGTGTAGGAATTCACTGATCTTTCAAAGAGGGCGATGGTTTTACGTTTGGGAAATCCTAGCTTAGGTAATCCAGGCACATCGCTAAGACCCGCTAATGAGAATTGTCTCGAGAGATACACACTAGACGCTCTGATACCGGCTGACGCAGATACCTTCCTTTATCGAGAACGGATTCTTCAGAAATCACCTGTCTATGATACGCAAGGAGCAGATGTGTTTGCTACCACTGCGTTGGTCAGACAGTGGACACGTAGCTTCGTGGATAGCCTGGCGGAAAAAGTTTAAATATCTCTGGGTCCGCCAGGTCCGGTAATGGTCCGGATATTACAGTTGCACAAATTTTTGAGATCGCTAAACGATTACATAACCATAACCGTAGACCTGGGGGTAACAGGTGGCGCACGCACTTAAGGATGGCTCAGGGTCTGTCGAAATACTAGGGATTTCTTTTTTAGGTTCAGTTTGAGTGTGACGCAGATCAATTACGTTTTTTAGGTAGTTTCAATGATGGTCTTTTTGATTGCCTTTCGATAACAATGAATTATTAGTAATTGAATTTTGTCCGCTATGTTTTAAAATTATTGTAATGTGTTTAGGGATACTTTATACTGTTTCAGAATGGGACAAACAGGATAACGGATGTTATGGAATATCTAGTGACATACCGTGCTAATTAAACAATTTAAGGAAAATTATATATCTTATATTTACATATAAATTGCTGCAATTGGGAGCAAGAGGTACTTAATGGTTTTGCCTTTGTTTTATATTACAAAGCATTTATAAAAAGCGTTTATAACATTTAAAAAAACGTTTTTTTAATTCTTTGTAACATTTTTCATCTTATTTATCATTAAGATTTATAGCATCAAGCGCTTACTGACAGCGAAAATGAGAGGAATACCTGTTTCTTATTAGTTTATAAATTCAATGTTTTAGTGCGGGATTCATAGCGTTGTAGATGGTGGCAATACAAATGTACTGGGACTTATAACCCAGGAGTAAATATTGAGGTTACCACCGTGACACGTTAGCGGTTACCACCACTGTATGCTGCTACTCTCAACAGCCTTTTACAGAATCTTCTCCATGCTCCAGAGCATGGTCCAGTGGTCTATCCACGTCACCACTGTCGCCGAGCCATAGGTCTACTGTTTTTTGGG
Organism: Spilarctia lutea; assembly: GCA_916048165.1. NCBI lineage: Eukaryota > Metazoa > Arthropoda > Insecta > Lepidoptera > Erebidae > Spilarctia > Spilarctia lutea. Next base: position 5,401,043 of record OU696480.1, read on the forward strand.
GTTTGCCTGGGAACCCTGCCCAAAGGCGTAGGCTAGCGCGAGTGATTTCGACACGGACGCATGTCCTAATAGGCGTGCTTCATAAACATTAGTGTGTTAGTGCCAGATTTTAACAATAATCGAATTAAGTATTATTGAATTTGACATTTCGATCTGAGACACGAGCAACACGTTTTATTTAAAAAAAAGAATGGGTACGTCCAGGTACAAAGTAGTTGTGATTGCTTAAAGAGCAGCAAGCGGCCAAAACCAAGCATCCCTACAAGATTTTCAACAGCATTTGTTAATGACGAATATATTATGGTGATGCTGATTTTTGTACTGTTAGCAGCCTGCTTGGATTGCTGAGCTTCCATCAAAACCGAGGTAGGTCAAACCGTTATCAACGTAGTAATTTTCAAAATAGTTTTATTAGGCACCCCTTTTTTTAGGGTTTATTTTTAGGGTATTTTCGAATTCTCGTAGTCGTAGTACTAACTGAGGTCCAAGTAGAATACGTAACTTTGGTAATTCGACTAAGTTTCGCGGTCACGGAGGTTTTCGTGGCCGCACAACATTTCGTCACCTCGCCCGACATCATCAGATTAACTTAGCCGATTTGAGCAACAGCTACTATAATTCTCACTCCATTGAAAACACTGAAAAACTGAAACCAAGGACAGAAATTTGTTTTTTCGTGCATAAACATTTTTCTTGCCAAAATATTAATTCAATTAATATACGTAAAAATTACGTATTGTTATTGATTATTGAAAATTAAATGACAACCTTCAAGATGATAAATTTCTCGATATTCTCGATTCTTTACCAGGGGCAAAATATTTTAAATCTTAGTCAAGGTTATTTTCAATTAGAATTAAGCCCTGAAATTGCCAATGGGTTTAAAAATGAGCCCAAGTGTTTTCAGTCGCCTAATGACAGTAACAGTGTCTGGTTTGAATCATGAAAAGTGTCCTATTTATTTGGATTTTAAATTAATATGTATAGGACGTAGCTTAGGAAATCATAATAAACATTGCTTAAACTTAAAAATCAACCCCTAGAAATACCAATTTCTAAAGAAAGAATTGTTGTAATATATAATATTTAAGCCATGTTGTTTCAGCTAGTGGAGTTTCACTTGACCCTGAAAAGACGCAAGTAATACATAACTATTCTATTTCAAGAAGTTGTGATAAGGTAAGGCGTTACATCGCTTTTGTCAATTACTACCGTAAATTTATGTCACATTTCGCTGAAATAACAATGCCGTTAAATTGATTTTGTAGAAAAGGTTTTTAAATTTATTTGGAATACAGAGTGTGGAAATTCTCTTTTCAATTATTAAAGCGGTCTTTGACAAATCCGCTAATATTACAATATCCAAACTTAGAAGACGGAAATGAGTTTATGTTGCATACAGATGCTTTTAGATTAGCCATAGGTTTCGTTTTATGTAATACTAGCTGACCGACGCAACCTCGTTTGTGTCTTTTATTGCCCGTAGCGAAAAATTTTCCCCCGTATAGTGTGTCGCGGACTTTTTGTAGATATTTATAGGATCTACGATTAATTAGAACATTTTATGGTTCTATCTTTTATAGTTTACGCAGCATACGCAAAATAAGTAGGTAACTTTTCTTGTTGATTTTTTACACCTTGTGTCCGAAAAACCCCAATATCTTACGGAACCCTATTTTTTTCCAAAATAAAATATAGCCTATGTTACTCGTGGATAATGTAGCCTTCGAATGGTGAAAGAATTTTTAAAATCGGTCCAGTACTTTTTGGGCCTATTCATTACAAACAAACATACAAACAAAATTTTCCTCTTTATAATATTAGTATAGGAAAACGACTTGTCAATTGCTTATGCAAGCCGGCCATTAAACAAATTCGTATTAAATTATTCAACGACAGAAAAAGAGTTCCTTGTTTTATTCTTTGGTCAGTTAAATATTTCAGATCCTATTTGTTTGGTAAAAAGTTTATAAAAAAAATAGATCATAACTTTACCTGTTTAGTTTCAACAATCCGTCCAGTAGATTACCAGTTTCGTTTAGTATTAGATAAATACAATTATGTAGTTGAATACGTTAAAAGTGTGAAGACGCATTCTCATGCATCGTTATTACGTCCGAAGAAATTAAAAGTATTAATAAAAAGGTTCTAAATGTCATGACCAGGAGTATGACAAAAATCTATCGACTAGCAACTCTTCGGTTGATAAGAACAAAACAGATAACCGGTCAGATCAACCGAGAATCGTTGAAATACTCGGTAAGCCGAAAAATTGCACTGAATTAATAATTTCTACTTGTGCATTAACGTCCATTGCAAAATGTAATAAAGTAAATGATTTTATTTCTGTACCACCTAAGATGTCAATTTAAATAGACCAAAGTATCCCATCATGCATAGCGCGAGACGCTTTCGTGAGAGATTTGGAATCTATCTCTAAGAAAATATCAATTAATGATATTTATATTATGAAAATAATAATAATAAGTGTATTGCTACAACCGAATTACGTAATTAATTAATAGGTGATAAAAAAAACTACTTATGGCCAAAAATGGCTGAAGACGTGGTTGAATTTGTTAAGAAATGTGATAAATTCAAAAAAACAGAAGCTTTCGTTATGTATTTATATCTTTATTGTATACTTGAAATTAAAAAACATGACAACATGAGTTTGTTTGTTACTTCTACTTGTTGTTACAAAGTTATAGAAGTAACAAGTGTAACATGAGTTACAAAGTTATAGAAGTAACAATTGGCGGTCTTATCGCTCACGGCGATTTCTTCCAGTCAACCTAAAATGGATTTTAGGTGTTTAAGATTTTTCAGACAGGCACGTATATATTCTAAATTTCTTAAAACAATAAATGAAAAAAATAACAAAATGCAGGTGTACGTAACACCTATAAATACACACATACATACACATATACATATACAAACGTACATAGGTATTTACACAGACTACATTCATAAGGACTGATAATAAAATGACAGGTTTTTAAAAACAGGCAAGGTTTTCACTTTTCGGATGGTCTCCGGCAAGCTCTTCCAAAGTCTTACTGCTTGCACAGTAAAATACTTGTCTGCGAAATGGGTGGGCGTGTGTTATTCTCCGATGACATCAGGTCCCTGCAATATACACATTGTTGTGCAAGAACTGATAACGTTCTTTGAGATAAGAGAGTTTGTGAGGATGAAACATAACACTGTATCAAAGAGAAAGTATATGAAGATTCCGGCGAAAGCGTATTGGTAGTCACTTGAGTTTAGAACGGTACTTTGAGATATGGTCATCTTTTCGCCAACCGAATATGAATCTTATGCAGAGGTTTTGGTTCGTTACATACTAAGCAACCCATGGTTACGAGTATGATCACGACTGCGCATTAGGCTTTTGATAAAATTTTCTTAGATATAGTTTGGCCCTTAGATAAGGATTATTATGATAACTCGTATATACTCACATTACAATGTAAATAAAGAATGTATGGAGAAGCATACCCATTAGAAAGGAAACATACCGTCAGCGAGGCACGAGCTTTGTAAACAACTTAATATTAATGTATGATATCCCACGTGGAATTGCTACAGATAGGATAACTGATTTTATTTCCACTATGACCCAGGTATGTAAATTATTAAATATAAAACAAACAGTTGCTTGCGCCTATCATCATGAGTCAATTGGTTCTTTAGAAAATTCCCATAAATCATTAAATGCATTTTTGAGAATTCATCGTCATTCGTTAATCATTAAATGTATTGGAGTGAGTGGCTTCCATATTGGTGTTTTTTCCTGTAATACCTCTGTACATTCATCAAAAAACTATACAACTCATAATTTTGTATTTGGTAAATTATGTACCATCACTAGAAATTTACAAAATTGTACTGATGAGCCTTTATATAATTTAGAAAACGATTCCTTAGAATTAAAATTTAGATTTCAAAAAGCTCAGTATGAAGCACGGCAAAATTTGTTACACTCTAAATTGATACGAAAATGTAAATTTAATGAGTATTTGAAACCTGTTATGTATAAATAAGATGATTTATTGTTGGTCAAAAATTAAACCGGAAATAAATTTGATAATGTGTATGATTGTTTTTTTAAGATTTAAGACTATCTTGATCCTAATGTTAGAATGTTACGTAAAAAAAAGAAGAATTTATACATACGAAATTTGAAAAAAAATATCTGTTGGATTTTTTCTGCTTTGGTAGGGCGTATAGTGCAACAGTCATGTGATGATGATGTCATGATATTCCTAGATTAAGAGTATATAATTAATGCATCAATTAGACTTAAGAGATTAATAAATCAAACATCATAATATCAAGTTGTGTCACTTAACTTACTCGAATCAAACTTATAACCACCCCTAAATTTATATATTATTTATTCTATTAAATCCACTTACCTCTATTATAAAGTAATCATTTATGTATATATTAACATTTCTCATTCCAATTTATATATATGATATTTTTATAATTTCATAAGTCTAATGCCACTCTCACAATAAATCATGTATCATGGCATATCTCAGTTCAAAATCCGTCATCCGCCCGTGCTAAATAAATACATACATTATTAGATAGAAATATTTATTATGCATCATTAAACAGAACACAACAGATATTTATAATGTATCATTTTACTAATTATATATTATTCGTTATGTTGTTTTCCTCATAATAATATCTTATTTCAATCGTGTATTGTTCTATTTTGAACAACTATATAAAGTATATTACATGTAAGTAGCAACTCAAAGCTGAAATGAATAGGTGTACCTAGCTATTCATTGTTTCCAGGTCATCTATGTTACAACTCAGATTACAGAAGAAAGCCAGATGGAACGTACTTGTCAATTAACATGAAGCCGTTTATTATTTATGTGTGCATGATAACGTATATCTGTGTGCGTGTAATGATACCATAAGCAGTCAAAAAAGTCCCTTTTTTGATAAATATTAAGATTGAAAACAAGGGTATTTTAACATTTTTGAATTTGTTAATATTCTGCAGTTATACGATAAGTACCTGAGGATCAAGTTTTGTAATATCGATCATATTTCATGCCATGCCATGCTCAACCATGCAAATATGATATGAAGCACAAATTAAAGACATAAAACACATCGATTTATAGAATCATTCACAAATTATTCATATGTAATAATTATCAGAAATAATTGTATGTAATTTTTTTACCGTGGGAGAGCCACGCTTCTGCGTGAATGGGCCGGCTCGACAGGAGTAAATACCACGGCCTCACAGAAAACCGGTGTGAAATAGCGCTTGCGCTGTGTTTCACCGAGTGAGAGAGGATACCGGAGGCCCATAACCCGAACCACTCTCTCCGTCTTCTACCCTATCCCCTAAAGGCCGGCAACGCACTTGGGACGCCTCCGGTGTTGCGGGTGTCCATAAGAGGCGGTAACCGCTTACCATCAGGCGATAGGTCTGCTCGTATTCCATAAAAAATGTATCACCAAAGAATACTTTCAGATGAGGTTTGACATCAAGTACCTATATATGGAAATGAGGTTCACTAATATCTGGATTGTGATTTCTCTAATTAAAGGGAAACAGACAAAAGCTGGTATAACAGTTAAACTACGGTTGAGGTTTTGGATTCCGACACAACAGTATAATAATCGGGTGAATAAATAATTATAGCAACTGAATAATCTGTATTTACCTGTTAAAAGATATTCCATCTTCTATTTTTTTCTTCTTGGTAACTACTCTTACAAATTTTTAAATTTAGAACATAATATAAAAAATCACTCCAGATGTGAACACAATATGGCGGTTTTTCATACATGGCTGCGAGATTTTATTTGCTTTCTAATTCATATTCATTTCGTTAGTTATCTGTTTTTTTTTTGGAATCTGAGTGTGACAAGTTCTTCTGGCTATATTGACTAGTTATTTACTATTTTAATATTGGACATGGGCCTTTACCATTACACGCCACTCTGATCGATTTTAGGCTTCTCGCATTCAGCTCCTGCCTGCTATGTTACGCAAATTGTCACTCCACTTGGTATGTTTGGGAGGTACACCACTTTTGTGAAGACGGGGTTAAACTCCTACTACAAATTTAGAAGTAGGAGGAGTCTTTTCCATTAGGTGACAATTCTGCTTGATTCCTTCCTATACTAAAAATAAACTTGTCTCAATTTCCTACTCTCTCCCAGCTAGTACTAGAGAATTTGCTATTTTTTACATTAAAATTAAACAGAAATATGAAAGAGATCAAACGCCTCACGTAGTTCTCCAAGTGATGTATCGCTACCATATTTATTTGCAAAGTGTTTATTCCTCATTGAATTGAGTGCGGTTTACACCATTTGCGGCGGTTCTTGTACAAATAATAATATACAAATGAAGGTGCTAATTTAAAAGATTGCATTGTTCAAATGTCAAAGCAAGACAACTAATAAACTATTTTAATCTTAAATTTTGTGGACATTTAAATTTCCTTTAAAATTAGCCAAGGCAAACTTTAGGGTTCAAGATATAATCCTAAGTTTTAAGTAGAAAGGTATATGCACAACATTAAACTTGGCTCTCATTCACATTTATGTTTTAGATGGGATATCAATAATTTTGTACAGAAATTATTAGTAGGTCCTAACAAATGGTTTTTGTTAATCTACTGCATTTTCTTACGTTTTAGGTGTATAATAGTCTTTTTTATATTATTTCTATATTTTCTTGAGTCTTTAAAATGTTCGAGTGAATTGCCCATTCATGATTCGGATTGTTTATGCGTTTTCTGTTTATATTTAATTTGGCCAAGTCAGGGCGTTATAATGTACTAAAGCGGTTGTATTGTATAATATAGCTCTCTTGTGCCTTGATTTAACTTGGATATAAATTGATAAGATGTTTAAACTCTGAAGAGTCCAATATCAGCCTGCCCTTTACTAAATACAGAGCAGCCTATGTCGATAAGAGCTCTGTCAATGCTAAGGCATTGTGATTTTTACCAGTGCGCCGTGGTCCGAAATACCTATTATAGAAATTTTCAGAAGTAACGTACTTAAGCTATTGATGTGCGCTAAATATTTAAATAATAATCAAGACTGAATCCCAGTTAATAATGTTAAACATACGAAAGTCGACTATAGTCTTAATTACTCGTATAGCTAATATTACTCACTTATAACTAGTATTTATAAGAACATGATTATAAATAATAAAACTGATAAATTAAATCACATAAAGACAGACTGAGATCAATTTTGTGTGTTGATTCTTACATTACAGGCACTATAAGTAATCGTTCCTAATAGAATCAGTTAATTGAATAATTATAATAAAATGACAATAATTTATCAGTTTAATTCCTATGTATTCATCCAACTACCTAGCGGTTTGCCAATTTTGAACTTCCTAGGTCATTTGGAACTGGTTTAGAATTTGATCTATAGATGTGTCAATGATAAAATGACGATTATTGGATTGTTATTCTAAATAGTCGTTTGAGATGTATTCTTGAAATTTAGAGGACATATTATGTTTCTCGCAAGTCTAAATATATCAGCCGAATTCGACATATCTATGTGTAATAGTTTTTGAGTAATAAGAATGCCCAAGTGGTTCCGAATGATTTGTGTAATATTACACACGGTGATGCTCACCAGTTCTGTTAGCTTGAACTTGGCTTTACACGCTTCAGCGTGTCTAAGTAAGTAAGTAGTTAAGTATAGATATTGTGAATTTGTAAATAACACTACCGATAAATAAAAAAACAAACGTACTTAATACAGGCAAGAAAGACGTTGCTTAGAAGATCTTCTAAGCAACTTAGAAACAATGGAGCAATTAAATGATATTTTGTGGTTCGTCTCGTTACCGGCCTCTATTGTTGTGCGTTAAAATTCATCAACTCAAATTATTACAGAATCTGCTCATTCATTCAACTGTGTGAATTTAAAACTGTTTAGTAAATCTGTAGTTGTTGTATCCATTATAGCCGTATCGTTATTATGCATTATATTAACGACTAGCTGACCGACGCAACCTCGCTTGCGTCTTTTATTGCCCGTAGCGAAAAATTTTCCCCCGTATAGGGTTGATTTTTTACACCTTGTGTCCGAAAAACCCCAATATCTTACGGAACCCTATTTTTTCCAAAATAAGATATAGCCTATGTTACTCGTGGATAATGTAGCTTTCGAATGGTGAAAGAATTTTTAAAATCGGTCCAGTAGTTTTAGAGCCTATTCATTACAAACAAACATACAAACAAAGTTTTCCTCTTTATAATATTAGTATAGATATCATTAGAACTAGGTATGCTTTCTTAAGTGACGTTAGGAATCGCGAAATGGTATAGAGTACTAGAGTATTGCTTACCATCAGGTGATACGTAAACTCGTTTGCCCCCAATTCTATACAAAAAAATGTGTGCGTGTACTAGCGTACACTCGTAAGAAGTGAAACTTCTTTATGACGTTATTTTTCAAAAAATAAATATCATATGTCGACGTAAGGTATAACGACAAAAGACTTATAAACCAGCAATATTCGTGACAATTCTTATTTCAAGTGCAATAAAAGTTAAGGAGCGAGACTTTCCCCGCGGATACCACCTGGTGGCATGTCGGACTCGAACCGACCAAAACCGCACGCCGTCCCGGGCACTAGATGCCGGGGAACCAGGTGCACCCTAGAAAGGAAAACCCTGGAACCCCGACGTACCTCGGGCCACCTGCGCTTTGTAGATGGCCCCCTACTGTGTGAGAACCCCAATGTTCCCTTTAATAACCCCCAGGGCGCGCACGCTCCGCAGCGTCCGCGCCATCACCCGGCCTGCTTCTGCTAGGGTGACACATGGCCTCATGTGTCACCCTCAGGCTTGCGCTTATGGAGGACGGAGATCGTTCTGCGCTCTCCGGCGGCTGAGTCGCCTGTGGTGCCTGGCCCGTTCCCGGGCCCGGCGCGCCGGGAGAGTTCTAAACCTCTCCCGGTTCCGCTCCGCCGTCTCCTTGGCAAGCATAACTTGCTCGCAGAAAGAAACGGCGGCGTTCCACGCCCTCTCGCTCCGCAACATGGCCGCAATCATGTTACCGAGCGAGCGAGACCTGAGTAAATATTTCGCGATCTGTGGTGTGAATGAAGTAAGTTTGTGGAATGTGATGTGTGTAGTTATTTACATTGTGGACTTAATAAAATAATATTGTTTGTAATGTGATATTTCATTGTAGTATTAATTTGGTCCTGTTTGTGTTTGAAAATGTTTTTTGTTTTATTTTATAAATTTGACACGTAACGTAACGGATAAATGTTACACGTAACGAAAAAATGTTACACGAAATTTTTTGACAACCCCGATAAAGAAGTTTCACTTCAAAAATATATCAAATAGTGCATAAGTCACAGAAAAGACGCTATGTGACTACAGCTAATGTTCTCCAAAATATCGTGTTGATTTGTTTCGGACATTTGACACTCCATTACTAGATGCTTTTTACATCTATACTTCAGTTTATTTCCAAAGGAGTTTACGGTGCTAATAGCAATTATGCGTAAACTCTCTTTCTTGCCAAGTGAAAGATTTTTTGTATGACATTTCACCCTACAGTTTTTAAGCGTGTACCACCTGTATAGCCTTTCAGCACTCATTGTTGTGACTACAAAGTAGCCAAATATTTTATTATACAAAGAATTTTATTGTTTACTCAAAGATTTATATAACGGTAAATCACTTGACCTTTGACATATTATTTTTAAGTATTTCTGTGAATGTGAACAAAGCCAAGTGTCTGACTCACTTAATTTAAATCATAAACATAAATCGAATTTGATGGTTTAAAAACTGTTTTATGTGTGTGTGCCTATATGGTGGATCTTATTATCACAATGATGAAATTTGCTAAATCAGACCCAGGATTTGGTACGCCTACACCTTCAACTCGGACGACCAGGTTAACTGAGCCTAATCCATTCAATCCAATAGCAAGTTCGGTTTCGCTAGTCATATCAGCCGATCGAAGAGGAGTCCAGGGTGAACAAGAGGGAGTTGCTACCACCAGATACGGTGTTGATTTATGTTGTATATTCTTTTGTTTATGAAATTATTTATCAGGCCACTAACCGCAAAAAATACATATTTATCGTCATAAGAGTTATAGTACGCATTTATTTTTAAATCATATGTATAATAATAAATTACTGTTCGTTTGTCTCGCTAAAACTGGAGAACGACTGGGTCGATTTAGCTAATTTTGGTTTCGAAGTTTTTGAAAATTGCGAATAACATAAATTTTTAGTTACAGCACATAATGTACCTACAGGTTTGTACGGAGCCCTCAGTGCGATTCCGACTCGCACTTGGCCAGTTTTTTAAATATTTATCTGTATAAATAAAAATGAATCAACTGCCCCAAATTAAAAAAACAAATAAATAAAAAAAGATCGGACATCTAAAACACAACGCCACCTAGTCCCAAGCTAAGCAGAGCTTGTGAGGTACTAGACAACTGATTATTCAAATCAACATTTATATTTTTTTGTAAATATATACTTATTTTAATTCTGTAGATCACACAAACACTGTGTGAAAATGTGTGAAAAATTATAAATGTTCGTTATTGTTAGGACAAGGTTTGTATAGAATAACGGTAAAAGTAACGTGAATGTTTTTAGTCCACGACTGCACCGTGGGAAACTGTGGCGGGCATAACTACTAAAAAGAAGGTTCTTAGAAATTTAGAAAGTATTTACGAATGAAAAATATGGCGGTGCGTAGTTCGCAGGGTCAGCTAATATATGTATATTATACAAGGTGTCTCAAAAGAAATTTCATATTTAGTGGATTGATTAAAAAAAAAGGAAGCGGTATATAGAAAAAATGTTTATTTATTGTTAAAATACACTTTTTGGGAATTCATTTCTTAAAAATAATATCGTCTAAATGTAAACCCTCACGTTGTTGGCACTCATTTAATCGAACAGTAAAATTACTTATGACTGCTCGACAGGTGGAGTGAGGGATGGCTGCCATTTCGTGACGGATATTTTCTTTCAAATGCGCCAGTGAAGTTGGTTTATTGGCGTAAACTTTAGATTTAAGATAACCCCATAGGAAAAAGACCATAGGGGTTAAATCTGGGCTACGTGGAGGCCAATTTATGTCACCTCTCCGGGATATCAATTTTCCTGAGAAAATTTCACGAACACGTGGCAGAGATATATTGGACGTGTGTGAAGTTGCTCCGTCCTGTTGAAACCATGTTCTTTGGTTATAGCCAGGAAATTTTTGCAGTTCAGGTACCAAGAAGTTGTCTAACATCTCCACATAACGCTCTGAATTCACTGTAACTGTACGCCCCATTTCGTCTTCAAAAAAGTAAGGGCCGATAATTCCTCGCGCCGACATGGCAGCCCATACGGTCACTTTAGGCGAGTGTAGGGGTTTCTGATGTTTGCGTTTCGTATTGGCTGAACTCCAGTAGCGGCAGTTTTGCTTATTTACGTGGCCATTAAGATGAAAATGAGCTTCATCCGAAAACAAAATGTTGGTAAACGTTGAAAATCGCTCAATCATCTGATTTATGAAATTAAGCCTCTGACCGGCATCTTGGGGCTTTAATTCTTGCACCAATTGAATTTTGTAGGGGTGCAGCTTTAGATCTTTGTGCATAATGCGATGTAATGATGATCTATGCACATTTAAAGCACTCGCGCGCTTCCGAATTGAAAGGCTCGGGTCGTCACGTACAGATTGATTAACACTCTCCACGTTTTCTACCGTTCTTGATGACCTAGGTCGCCCGGATTTTGATTTATCCAGCGTTGATCCAGTCTCTTCAAACTTTTTAACCCAATGTCGAATGAGAGGAAGGCTTGGCGCATCATTTAAGTGGCGAAAACCTCGAATACTGCAGAATTTTCTACGCGCGACAGTTGTCGAATCACCGTTCTTGTAAAACTTTCGCACGCACAACGCGCGGTCTGCTCCCGAGAAACGCTCCATAGCGACTGAATCCCCAAGAGCCAAGCTACCAATTGACATAACCCCCGCACCCCTCAAGTACGCAGCGTTCACGCAGTAAGCTAAACAAATATAAAATTTCTTTTGAGACACCCTGTAGTAGGTATACAGTTTTTAGGAATAAAAACTCAATAACGCTCTTTGGCACGACCGGAAAATCCAACCCGAAACCTCTTGTTTGATAGTCGTATTCGCTAAACGCTAGACCAACGTCACCAACGAGGTAATACATGGTTTATATAACGCTCAGTTTACCAACGAACGTCATATTCAGTAACCAATTATTGATATTTTTTCCGCAGTGTATACGGGAACATACACAGGATAGACTTTATAACAAATCCGTCGTTCGTATCAACAAGCGTTTAACATGTTGCTTCACATAGCCTCTCTAACATTATTATTATTATGTGAAGTTAAAAGTGATTTTATTAGTGAAAGTACGTGGCGGGATATGAAAAATGGCAGTATAAACAATGTTGTAGAATACTGCAAGAATAAGAATTGTTTAGTGAAGTGTTGTCCAGACGGTCATGTCATAATTATTAGAAAACCCAGCAATTTTTCATGTTATCCTATCAGGGTTGATTACTCTGAGTTTAACAAATACATTGCATGGGATGTTTCGTTGAGTAAATCAAACGTATCTTACTTTCACTTCATAAGAAACGACCAACTCGCCGATCTAAATAATAATACTGTACCATATAGGAATACGACATTTGAATTGTTAAAGGTAAGTTTCTGAATTGAGTTGATGATAAAATAAACAACATTTATTAATTTTAGTATTTCATATTCACTAATAGGCGAATTTTTGGAGGCAGCAATCTTATTATATATATTTTTTGCTTTACGAAAATAATGTCTTCGCACTATATATACTTATACTGAAAACACTCAAATTTTATACGTACTATTTGAAAAACTAGAAATGCTTGAACATAAATAGATATATTTTTAATTTTTTTGTACGTAAGCTACCAAAATGACTCTGCCCTGCCTGATGGAAACCACCAGCTTCAGCTGGTCTTGGATTCTTCCTCTTGGTTACTATCCCCAATGCAAACAAGGACAGTGGAGCATGGTGACCAGCACTATGGCGGCCTAGTGAGATGCTTTTTCACGCCCCGCTTAATGGACCCGGGATCATAGTGGGACGGAAACACGTGCGCTGGTAGTGAGTTCCAGGTTTTAACCGCTCGGCACAGGAAGGAAGAGCCGAATTGATGAGTGTGAGAGTGTATGTCTTCCACTCTGAAGCGGTGACTTACGAGGCCAGCACGTGTTGTCCTGTAGAGGAAGGGAGAAGGGGGACCAGTTGGAAGAGCTCTTCAGAACACTCCCCATGATATAGGCGATAGAGGACTGCCATAGAGGCGATTTCTCTACGCATTTGCAGAGATTCAACGGACTCGGTGGCTTCAGGATTGCCGACAATGCGAGTTGCTCGCCGTTGCAACCGGTCGAGAGCGTCAAACAAATACTGCGCGGCTCCATCCCAAAGGTGTGAACAGTACTCCACGCACGAGCGAACCTGAGTCTTATAAAGGAGACACAGATGCCCCGGCGAGAAGAACCGTCCTACCTTGTTTAGAACACCTAACTTCCGCGAGGCCGTCTTAGTAACGTACTCGCGCGGGTTGCGGTCGCAGCAGATTTCCATGCCCAGGATATCGAGCCTGCCTTGTAATGGTAGTTGAGTGTTCTGAAAAGTCGTAATGGGAAGGAAGGGAGACTGTTTGACAGAGAACGCGCCGTCACAAAGTACTCTGATGCGGCGTTGGTGCAGGAATGCGGCAACCCAGTTGCAGAGTTTGGGGGGCAAGCCGAATGCCGGTAGCTTGGAAAGACGCGAACGGTTGCAAACCCTATCAAAGGCCTTGGCCATATCGAGGCTAATAGCCAAAGATTCCCCGTGCCTGTCAATAGCCTCACCTTAAAAGTGTGTGACATACGCTAGAAGATCACCCGTGGATCGGTTCGGCCTAAAACCGTCAATAACGATCATTAAGCAGGGTGTGTAGTAGTGTGTAGGCTCCAGGTAGTGGACCAATTGCTTGTTAATGATCCGTTCGAACACTTTGCAGATAAAGGAGGTGAAAGTTATTGGGCGGTAGTTGGCCGGGTTGGAGCGGTCGTCTTTTTTAGAAATGGGCTGAACATTCGCCTCCCTCAAGGCCTCCGGAACAGTTCCCGAGGAATATGACAGGCGATACAGGCGCGTCAAAATCGGAGACAACTCTGGTGCACAGTTCTTAAGAATCACCGCTGGGATACCGTCGGGTCCACTGGCTTTCCGAACGTCGAGTGACCGAAACTACGCACGGACATCACTCAGCCGGATGCGAATATCCCGCATTGTGTGACTGCCTCGGTGGCGTCCTCAGCTTGAGGTCTCGGGTTCGATTCCCGGGTCGAACCAAATGTTTGTATGATCTGCAAATATTTGTTTCGGAAATTGGGTGTTTTCTATGTATAATGTGTAGGTATTTATAAAAAAAAAGTATATAAGTATTTATATCAGTTGTCTAGTACCCATAACACAAGCTCTGCTTAACTTGGGACTAGATGGCGTTGTGTGTTAGATGTCCGGAATATTTATTTATTTTTAGTATTTATTGTTGCATCGCAGGCCGGAATGGTAGGTGGGTGGATGCCGCGGTCATCAATTGGAGTTATCCGCAAAGATATCGACAAGCAGTTTCGCTTTGTCCTGCGGTTGATGGGCAAGTGATCCGTCGGGGTATTTAAGCGGTGGTAACGAGGGCTGGCAGAAGTTGGACTGCACGGCTTTAGCCAATCGCCAGAACTTTCGGCTACCCTTAGGGTATGCGACGAGTTTGTGGCCAAGCCGCGCAATGCGCTGGGCGTCCGCTGTGATGTAAGCCTTCTTGCATTCACTAGTGGCTTTGTTAAACGCTGCTTTTAGTCGATCCACGTCGGGGTGGTCGTGAGCGCGGGCCCTGGTCCATGCGCGGTAGGCCGATTGCTTTTGGGCAACAGCATGGGCGCATTCGCGATTGAACCAGCGACGGGTCGTTGCGCCGGCGACCTCACTGTAGGGAATGTAATATTCTATTCCGACAGTTAGCTCGCCGGCCACAGCAGCCGCACATTGCGATAGATCACTGTATTTAAAGCAGCGTTGTGCCCACGGGATAGATGCAAAATAGTCCCGCATTCCATCCCAGACTGCAGACGAGTAGTGCCATAACCGTCTTTTTACTGCCACTGCTCGTGGCGGGGCAACAAGAGGCACAGTGGTGGACACCAGGCAGTGATCGGAAGATCCCAGAAGGACGAGCACCGATACACTGTAATGCTGTGGGTTACTCGTCAGCAGAAGGTCCAGCAAGGAAGCCGCTTGTCTCTGTATGTCTGGTATCCTGGTAGGCTGGAGTACCAACTGCTTCTTTAAGCTAATCATCTGCTTCTCTCATGTCCCTCTCATAATTACGGCTTCGTGAATTGTTCGTTCTTTGTTTAGGCAGTGCTACTCTAGAAAGCACTCCCGTTCGAAATCAGGGTGACCACGTTTTACATTTAAAAAGAATTAACATGATCTCCTTCTCTATGAACTGGCAGAACTATCTAATCAATAGCACCTTACGTTTCTATTATTCATCTATATATATAAAATTCAAATTTGTTGTAATTTTGTAACTCAAGAACGAGCTCACCTATCCAAACCAAATGTTTAGGTTTTGTTCGGACTATTTAGTAGGTGGTTTATGTGAAGTTTGCACAAAATCGGTCGAACGGTTCTTCATTTATCACATTGTTTGTAACAAATGAATTCAATAAATGGCGGATCATTTTGTTAAACGGGATTTTGCTGTCAAATTGAAAGTGTTTTCAATTTTTTTGCGAGCCGTCGGTGTTTCATATCGTTACAGGCTTTATTTGAATTAAATTGTAAAACGCATTTACACGAACGGTAAGTTTTGAACTGTTGAAGTGAATTACATGTATGTATGTGTGTTTCTTTATTTGAAAAAACATATAGTGTGGGTGTTTTACTCTTTTGTAACAGATGGAAGCACGTCGATTTAAAAATAAATTATTTAATGACATTTTTGTATACATTGACGTATACAATCATATATATTTCCATACACACATATACTCACATGTATAAATACTGATACCCCACTATTAATGTAGCAATTTGTTTTGAATTTGATTTTTCCTTTTTATAAAAATGAATATTTTTTTATATGGAGGAAAAATGCTACGAGCCTGACGAGCAAATATAAGTCGGCGAATGCGTAATGCAAATGATGTGGCATTACTAAGACGATCACAGACTGCAGATGAACGCGCACAAGCTAAACATCGCAGCGTGTACACAATGAAGTGAACACGAAATAGATCTGTGGACCCCGTACCTGTACTGAATCTTGCACAGCGATCACGAATACGTCGTGCTGTTTTGGCTGAAATGATGCGTGCTGCTTTTAATTACAACAGTCAGATTAATTATAGCATGTACGGATATATTGGTCACCTGGTATTGATATAAACTTGATCTTCTTCTTTGCTCGGACTAATTGTTTAGTTCGTATTGTAATTAATTACTAATAATTTGTTTACAGGATGGGTCAATGAAATCTGCATCCATTCCCGTACCAAAATTTAAATACTGTGTGGACTTCTACAAGGCCAACAAGCGCGCCCCACCTAAACTTATTTTTAAATTGGAACAAGATGAAGTAGTAAAGGATGTAGAGGCTAAATGCCTATTTAATTTTGCAGGTGCGTGAAGAAATAAGAAAAAAACAATAAGTTTATAAATTTATAATAATAAGTTAATTTATTCACTATTTCTTAAAGCAAAACTTTATTACAAAAATACTAGCGATTGTTACAAATCTTTACATTTGTAGGTCAACGTCGACAGCCAAAATAGTATTAAACTGTGCTTTAGCAGCATAAGAAAAGGAACAATACTATTTACCACTATTCCACAGTTAAAACAGCGAAAATATCTTACAAATTACTCTTAACAGAAAGAACGAAGGAAACTCAATTAACATGAAATGAAGTTTCCTTAATAATCCGGAGAGCGAAGCTCTAGGACTCTAATCATTCACTGGCCGCGGCCGTAAACTGAAATCGCATTAGAGATACGATTGTCTTATACCGGATAATCCCAACTTAATTGTTTATTGTGTCGCTGAATCGATACTTCAGTATTTCAAACTTTTGATACCAACCATATTAATTCTAATCTCTAAAGAAGATATTGTATTCCTGCGCTACCAGCGCTTCAATCACTTAGAATATCAAATAGCTATTTACTCTACTACTCAATGACCAGCTTACGTCACGTCTTACGGCTTACGTCAAGCTTGTTCAGCTATTTCCAGCAATTATTCAAGTGACTATCATAGAAATCACATTCATCTATTTTCATAACTCAGTTGTAGCTCAGAAGACCTCTGTAATTGCTGTGTATGAATTATCATTATCGAATTCTGATAATATTTATTGAGTTCTTGGTTTTATGACATGATCATGTCCCCAGATTAATAATATTGAAATATATTCTTTTTACGTATGTTAATGACCAAGAATGGTGGTCACCATACTCATTGCGAATGGAGACAACGCAAAAAAGCAACATGGTGAACAACGCCATAGCGGCCTAGTGATACCTCTGCATCATTGGGCCTTCGGTCTCGCACTCACCAATGAAACACAACAACACGAACGCTGTCATTTTGCGCTGATTTTCTGTACGAGGGTAGTACTGCCCGGTTCGAGCCGGCCCGTTTGTACTGAAGTTAGCGTGGCTTTACTATCTTGAATTTTAAAACTGTGCTAGAGAGTAGAAAATTGTGAGACAACAAAGATCAGATGTTTCATCGGAATATCAACATAATCCTTCTAATCGATATTCAATTACTTTCAGGGATGCTGATCTCATCGTTTTTTATGCTTCTGGTGTTTGTGGTGTATGCTTTGCTACCAAATCTACAGAATATAGTGGGCAAAGTGCTGATGGCATACATATTAACACTAAGTATTGGTTATATAATGAGAGCGGCGCAAACTATAGTCATCCTATACCCAAAAGATGCTTTATTTTCATGCTCTGACTCAGGTAATTTCCTTTAAAATTTATATTCTCCATCATTATTTACTAGCATTTGCCCGTGGCGCCACTCCACTTATCAGTTTGTTTCGGCTAATTTCTGGAATGCCTAGATCTATTCTAACGGGACGGAACTCCATTACCTCACAGATAGCTGATGATATAAAAGTAAGTAAGTAACATGTAACATGACATGGTATGATGATATATGATTAAGGTATTATGTACAATACAATAGAATGTTTAAATAAATGGCTTGAAGTCGAATCGGCGCACTAGTTAATAATACACATATTCTTAGAACGCCAAAGTAAGCGAAATTAAAAAATAATTGAAACGTAAGTTTCTCGGATTGCTTTACGCCACACAACTTTTGTATTTTCAGCAGTTTCGTATGGAAAACAGGCACACAAAAGTCGCAATGAGTTTTCTGTACACTTCCCAAGGTATCAATTTAATTATAACACAACCTTATAAATACATGTTGGTTTATACATAGGTACATAGTTTTAGTTTTAAGGCCATAGATGCTGATGTCTTGACAAGGGATGCCAAAAATATCGACTGGACATCGCTCTTCAGTGCTGATAACATAGATGAAAAAATTACATTATTTAACACAAAAATTTTGTCTCTTTACGATAAGCATGCACCCCTCCAGGAAGTTAAGGTCAAACGTCTTCCATCACCATGGTTAACTGCAGAAATCAAAGCACTAATCAGGAAGAAAGTGATTGCTAAATCAAGATTTAAGAAGGGCCCAACTGATTACAACCGTGATCGATATGTGTCCATCCGGAATCACTGCAGCAAGGTGTGTAGGAATGCACAGCGCCGTTACATTCACAGCTCCGTCGAAAACGGAGACCCAGCTAAGGTCTGGAAATTTTTAAGGTCATTCGGAGTAGGCAAATCTCTTCATGACTCTACTCCTAAAAATATAGACTTAACTTTACTCAATCAACACTTCTCCGTCTCAACAAGTTTTGATAAAATGACAAAAGATGCTACTCTAAAACATCTTACTTCTGCCTCTACTCCTGACTGCTCTCCCTTCTTCTTTAGTCAATTCTCTGATTGTGATGTTAAGAAGAGCATAGTATCTATTACCTCAAATGCAGTGGGCTCTGATTGTCTAAATCGCAATATGATCCTTCCAATCCTTGATGAAGTCATTCCCGTCATCTGCCATATCCTCAATTATTCGATCTCCTATAGCGTTTTTCCTAAGTCATGGAAGGATGCAGAAATTATACCTATCCCTAAAAAGAAGAACCCCGAATCCTTTTCCGATTACCGCCCCATTTCTATCCTCCCCTTCCTCTCTAAAGTTCTCGAACGTTTGGTCCATGCTCAATTTTCCAATTTCCTTTCCAAAAACCTGCTCCTCAACCCTCTTCAGTCTGGTTTCAGACCCGGCCATAGCACCACTACTACTCTAATTCAGATTACCGAGGACATCAGAGATGCTATGGAGAACGGCGAACTTACTGTCATAACGCTCCTCGACTTCAGTAATGCATTTAACACCGTTGATTTTGACATTCTGCTATGTATATTACGCTCTCTTAACATATCTCCAACCGTGATTGACTGGTTTCACAACTACCTGTTTGGTCGCCGGCAGCGTATTAGTATTGATAACACTGTGTCTTCTTGGTGTAGTACTAAAGCTGGTGTCCCTCAGGGTGGCGTGCTATCTCCTTTACTTTTCTCCGTTTTTATTAACACCATCACTAATGATCTCACTTCTTCCTACCACCTATATGCAGACGATCTCCAGATTTATTTTAAAGCACCACCGGTTAACCTGGCTGATGCTATTGATACAGTTAACGCTGACTTCGTAAAGATCTGTAAGTGGAGCATTTCCCACGGCCTCAAGATTAACCCTCTCAAGACTCAAGTCATAGTTGTAGGTAGTTCTAGACTGATTTCCAAAATCGATTGGACTATACTGCCTCAAGTCTCTTGCGATAACACACCTATTCCCTTTAGTGATAAAGTAAAGAACTTGGGTATTTATATTGACAGCACCTTATCCTGGGGTCCTCATCTGCAGGAGCTGAGTCGCAAAATGTTCGCGGCTGCAGGGTCTTTGCGTAGGCTACGCAATTTGTTACCTACTTCTACCAAGATTGCTCTCACACAATCCCTTCTTTTCCCTATCCTTGATTATGCTGATGCCAGTTATTTAGATCTCACTGAAGTCCAATTGAATAAGCTTGAAAGACTCCAAAATCTCTGTATAAGATTCATATTCGGATTGCGTAAATATGATCACATCTCCGACTATCGTAAAAAGCTTAAGTGGTTACCTATCCGCCTTCGCCGGAATACACATATCCTTTCTCTTCTATACAACATCCTATTTAGTCCTTTTACCCCACTTTACCTTAAATCACGGTTTACTTTTTTACACGATACACATCCCAAACTACTGAGATCGTCTGAGAACTTAAAACTAAAAATACCGTCGCATTCTACCAAATTTTCCGACCTCTCTTTTTCTGTTCAAGCAGCTCGACTGTGGAACGCCCTACCAGTCGCAATAAGACGTGCACCAACAGTAAATGTCTTCAAGAGACTAGTAAAAGAGCATTACCTGGAAGACATTTAGGTCCCATAACCAACGTATTTCTCTCGCGTAGTCAGTTTATATTTATTTCACTCATACTCTTCTAAGTTTTTATTATTTAATCGTCATTTTTATCTAACTTCCACCCTATATATATTGTATACTGCTTTAATTTTTTCTTCACGTATAATATTTATGCACCAGACACAACCCTCTAATTTCCCTATTTGTTTTGTTTCCATCCTAAGGTTGCCTGTAAGAGATTGCCTCCGGGCGATAAGGCCGCCAATTGTACCTACTTAACTTAAATTAAGATCTTTTATAATTGACCTGGTGTACAATAAAGACGTTATTATTATTATTATTATAGTTAGACAATCACTGGCATAAGTTTCTATAAGCACACGGTGTATTTTATAATATTTACAACTCGATGTCTATTATCAATTCAGTTTTTTTTTCATAAGGTTTCTCAAGTGTCATAATTCAGTTTGTTCATGGATGGTACACGGTGGTTAGTCCCATAAAACATATAGATTCTGTCTACAAATATATAACAAATAGAGTATGACTTTAACTAATCCAAATGTTACCCAGAAATGATCGCAAATTGTGATAAAGTCACAAAAAATGTTAAATGCACAATATCTAGTAAATATATATATTAGTAGATTATTGTAACTAATTGTTTTGTATACCTTAGGAGTACTTATTTGCGATCTAAATATATAATAGATATTGTTACGGACGTAACAATAATTTATATATAAGTATGCATCATCTTACTATTTTAATAAATTCATGCTAATGTTTTTCATCAGGCAGGGCAGAGTTATTTTGCCAGCTAAAACATAAAAAAATAAAACGCACTGTAACGCACTTAAAACGCTGAATGAATGTAGGGAAAGTTTTGGCATAGAAATTCCTACATACATAAATAATTTGGCACATAAGTTTTCATCCAAAAAAGTTATTCAGAAAATTAATTTTAAGGGAGTGTCATACTTACAAAGGAAACATAACTTTGTTTTAATGTTTTCAAACCAGTGAGGGGTAAAGAAAAGGATAATAGCCTAAATACTTTTCATGTGCACACTGTTCTATATTACTGCACTATTCAAGAAATACTGAGATAAATCCGCAGTATTGTATTTTTTGTTGACAATGGGGAGTTGAAATCGATAATACAGGCAAAACTAAAATAATGTTTACCTCAAGCTTCTTATAGGTATTGACCGTATGTGTTTATTAAATTGTCCATTTAAATTTAAATATAGAATCAAGGTAAAATCTATGTTAATATTTTCCCAGTAATACCCAGATGTGGTATTATTTAAAATTCCCGCTTGTTAACGCAACGAATTACCTTCACGTATTATAACTACGTGAGCAATGTTGGAAGTAAGCTTTAATTTACTTCCAAATGTCATATAAAGAAATTTTGTATGTTTATTCTAAATGATTTTATATGTTTTATTTTAAAATTAGCAAGAAACTAGGACCATTTTCTCCATACATTTCTAAGAAAGTGATTTTGATGTAAAAAAAATTAGGTACGGTATTTAGAAGTAAGAACTATTCCATAAAGAAATTTAATAATTTTAATTATCATCGACAAATCTTCAAGATGTCTTGAAGACCCGCCTCTAAACACAAATTGCAAGTAAAACCCTGCCTAATGTCAGACGCTGTAGTTTAAGAGTGCGAGAACGGAGGTCCAATAATGCAGAAACATCACTAGGCAGCCATGGTGTGGGTCATCAAGCCACATTGTTGCATTGTCTGCATTCTTAATGATTATGGTGACCACCACTCTTGGACTTGGACTCTCTATGCTTTCCGTCAGGCAGAGTAGAGTCATTTTGGCAGAGCCATGCATAAAAAACTCTCACTCTTTGTTCCGCCTGTATTTATCAAGTGAAATGAATGAGGATCTCCTTTTTTGTCATAGACAAAAAAAGTACAAGTCCATCGAATATTTGCGCGGCTCGCACAGATTATTAAGCCAGTATTTGGTCTGTCGATGAGTCGCGGGCTGAAAGGATAATTTTATTTATTATGGTATATCCATAATAATTAAAATATGACATTTTATATTACACAGTTTGTAATATAAAATTATCCACACATAAATGTATACCACCAGACACGGACGGACCGACGATAGCGGGCGCGGGTCCATCTATCGTAATACCAGCGTTGTAGTGACTCTGGCTACAGCAATATGTTGAGATAGGCGCTTTTTCTGGCATTTATTTTGTTCTTTGGCAATCCCTATGGTCAACGTGGTGTAGTGGGTCACAAGTTCTATTCTGAGGAGAGGCCTATGCCCAGCAGTGGACTGTTAAACGCTGTTGATATGACATTGATGATTTAATATAGATTATGCCAATACTATACTTTATCGTGGACGAGCCATGCTGTAGCGCATATGGACCATCTCTATCGAAGTGATACACGGTGATACAGTGAAAATCGGTGCTAAACGTTTCTATTGTTGTCAACAAGACAGCATAAGTCTATAAGTTATCTGATTTCCTCACAAGACTATTCCGGTTACTCCGCTATACATTTATTTGTGACGGTTTACTGTAAATCTATTAAAACTGAAATTTGAGTTCGACACCACTTCACCGTCAACTCCGGTGAGATGATGAGTCATGGATCCCTACATCATTACTAGAAAAAGCTTAAAAAACTATAACAAACTACATAAAAACTAGGGATAACATTTGTATAGTCTAGTCTATTTCTTAGTCTATTTGTATTTGTAGAATCTATGTATCTGTCGGTTCAATAGTTTAGGCGCTCCGGTGGATAACATTACTGCCAAAACTATTACCCTTCTTCTTGGCTTCGCTGTTGTACAAGACTATGTAATTAAAGATCTATCTGTAATTAATTTACGTTTATTTTCCATTACAGCTCCTGCATTCTACTTTTTCATCTTATCCAGTTTCTTTTGGCTAAATATAATGTCACTTGACTTATGGTGGACTCTTAGGTACGTATTGAATTTGATATTAGATCACCTATACATTGATGTAAGTTAGGTAATTATTTAAACAAGAAAAAGTTTAAAGAAGTGTAAGCTACCACTTTTTTTATAATTTATTTTTAGCTTATTGTCACCCATTATTACAAATCTATTGACACGGGTGCGACAGTGTAATATATAAACATACATGACTGTCAACACAATTACTATTCCTTTTGGCATCGCCATTGTCGGTTTAAAAACTAGGCACATAGCGTATCGGTAAATATCTAAAATTTATATACACGCTGATTTCGGGCCGGCCGATCGTGGTGGTTCTATCGTAGGGTAGTCACACACAGAAGACCAACTGAAAAAGACAGCATTCGTGCCCAAGCCCAATGATGTAGAAGGATTTCAATAGACTACCATATTGCGAGTATGTTGTATTGCCAGCATTCGCAATGAGTATGGTGACCACTACTCTTGGACTCTTCTCATTCTTCCTATTATTTATTATTAAAAATAAATAAATATTTTCGGACATTTAACACACAATGCCATCTAGTCCCAAACTAAGCAGAGCTTGTACTATGGGTACTAGACAACTGATATTAATACATATATATATACTTTTTTTTTGTAAACACATACATGTTATACATAGAAAACACCCAAACTCCGAAACAAATATTTGCAGATCATATAAACATTTGGGCCGACCCGGGAATCGAACCCGAGACCTCAAGTACAGCAGTCGCATACGCTACAACTGCGCCACCGAGGCAATTTCAGTTCAGCAAAAATGTTTTTAAACCCAGTACCACTCTCACAATTTATATCAATCTATCGACGCTCCAAATGTTTGTATCCATCTAGCCGTCTACATAGGCGATGTCAACATATCTCAATAAGTACAGATTTCGGTTTTATAAGTCTTCAATATACACGAAGAAAGCGAGAACACTGTATTATATAGCTAAAATGTGTATGTTAAATAGTTCATAAGTTGTATTTTTATGAGGGCGGCATAATCACTTCGTGACTAAGCCCTCATTAAAGAAATAAAGAAAAAAAAAAGTCTTCAATAGAGACATGAATGAATGACATGAATGACTGCCTCGGTGGCGTAGTGGTAGCGTATGCGACTGCTAAGCTTGAGGTCTCTGGTTCAATTCCTGGGTCGGACCAAATGTTTGTATGATCTGCAAATATTTGTTTCGGTGTTTGGGTGTTTTCTATGTATAATATATATGTATTTACAAAAAAAAAGTATATAAGTATTTATATCAGTTGTGTAGTGCCCATAACACAAGCTCTGCTTAGCTTGAGACTAGATGGCGTTGTGTGTTAGATGTCCGAAATATTTATTATTATTATTTATTATATACTTACATCAGTAACTTTTTTCTGTGAAATAGTTTTAAATGGCAGTTAACTACCTAAAATTTCAACAGAAACTGTTGAAACTGGTCTGTAGTCACTTATTAGAGTAATATTAATATTTTAGTTAGCTATATAGCATATCGTATATTTTGCTTGTACAAAATTTGTTCAAAGAACTAAACGTATAAAAAAATCTGTTATTTTATTTTATGTTTAACAGAGGCCAACGTAAGTGTCGCGACATTCATCGACGTGGCGAGCTTGTTAAATTCTTGTGGTACTGTGCTTATGGCTGGGGCACACCGTTACTAATAACATTGCTGATTTACATCGTTGAAAAACATAAGCTGTATACTGATCCATATAAACCCCCTTTTGAAAATTGTGTTTCTGAAGGTTTGTTTTTAACTTTGTTTTATACTTTCAAAATATTAAATATACTATTTTGTTACTGTTAATAGCACGAGTTTTATCACTTACTGATAATATCCGAGGTATAATCCCAAATACCACGGATACTATCAGTAACATCCGTAGGCCCATTTGGGATTACATAACGTTACATAACAATGTAACGCGTAATGTATTTATGTGTGTGTGAAATTCTTACTTGTTGCATGTGTTTGTAGCGACAGGTGATTGTTTTGAGTCTAAACTATATTTGTGAGAAGATTTCCATCAGCAAAAAATAACAGACTCTTTCGTGACGTAAAAAGACTCTATTGGCGTTTTCCCTCCTTCCGGTGTCCCCGCCCGTGTTGCTCTATGGAAAATGTACCTATCTGACAAACTACTCTAGACATATCTGCCAAATAATAATAACAGTTATTCAGATAAAACCGGTTGGGAGATCGTTTTTTGTTTTTTCGAAGACGGTCCCCATTTCATGTCATCCACATTTTATATATTTTTTATCATTATTTCATCACGACGACGTCTTGACGACTCGAAGACTTGATAATTGAAGACGATAAATACTTGACATTGGCGGAAATAGCTGATCCGAGTGATCCGGCTGGTTGCCATTTCATCAAAAAAGAAAAAGAAGATAAAACCGGTTGAACTAGTAGCCGACCCCAATAATTAATCTTGGGAATAATAAAGGCTAAGAAGAATAAGATCTACCAAATAACTAAAGATTTTAGTTTAGCAAGTCTTGGATAAAGACATCTAATTGTCAGATATTGTTATAATGACAGATTACTATCAGAAACTTTGTCAGGAACTGGTGAAACTAACTTGAAATCGTAAATACTCGTATCTAAATCACATGTAGGTGATAATACTATAACAAATAAATATATTATTTATCTATGTTACAGATTTCTCGGCCCGAATCTATTTGCATCTGCCCATTGGAATAATGACTTTCGGTAATTTAGTATTTTTTTCGATGACTGTTTACAATATATGGCTGATTAAACGCAGTGTAGTTATCAATAAAGATTCAAGGAACACTAAGAAGAACCAAAACAGGTAACAATGAAAAATAAATAATAACCTTCACACATCTAACACACAGCCTGATCCCAAATTATGATACTAACTGTTTTATGATGTTCGGTAGTATCTCCTATTGTCAAACACAATATTTCTACAAAAAATATAGTTTTAGTAGGAAAAACAGCGATTTTTTTTTACGCCAAAACTCTGTGTCATGGCGTTACGTCGTCGACGTGACGTCGCCATTTGTCAACCAGTCTCAATTATAGCACTTATAAAGTACAATAAAGTGATCGTTGCTTATATCCAAACAAAATTACTTTACATAAATGTGACATTACTCACTCGTAATTTTCTATTAATCTCGGTCTAAATATGAAAATAAATACGATTTTTATACTCTATGAACTTCATTTCAGCAGATAAATACATAATTTTAGTGGTTCTTTATTACTGTCATCATGCCTATTGAGCGACAGCTCAACTGCAGATAAACATACTTATACATTTCTTAGTACATACATAGTATAGATAACTAGATGCGCAGTCGGCTTCGCACAGAAGATTTAGAAATGATTGGATCTCGTCTAGTATAATATACATATATTATACCTAGAAAACTTCCCCTTGAATTACTCTATCTATTGCTGAAAACTGCATTAAAATCCGTTGAGCAGTTTAAAAGGTCTTAGCGAACAGATAGCGGAGGCGACTTTGGTGTTTACTATTTGAGGATTACACCCAGACACACATAAAATGATTGTGTTTATTTCTCAATATTTGGCCTAGGTGGAAATCGAACTTACGGTCTCTAGCTTAGCACTCTGGACCACTAACCACTAGAGTACTACACCAACAGGAACATCAAACTAAAAGATCATTAATTTCCAACATTCCTCTGCACTTTTCCAAATTATAGGGAGTATGAGACCCTACTAGAACTTTAACATAATCTGCTATCATTTTTATTACAGATTTGCAATTTACATAAAGTTATCAATTATAATGGGTGTTACTTGGGTGTTTGAACTGATCAAAACGGACGGGTGGGTGGAGATCGTTCTCCTTAATTCTATAATACTATCCTCTGGAGTTTTTATATTCTACATGTTCGTGTGTAAGAAAAGCATTATTCTAATGCTGTGTAAAAGGTAAGTAAATATTAACATTTCAGTTTTTAAGTGCCCTGAAGAATGCGAAATTTTAATCTTCTAATAATAATAATAATTTGGATTTATCTCACGAAATTGTCAATATGTGGAATGTGGATTCGGTGATCATTGTTCCGATAGTTGTATCTGCTCACGGATTGATAGCCAAGAGCCTCGACCAATACCTTAAGAGGCTCATGTTAGAAGGCTGGATCAAGGGTCTGATACAGAAGGTAGTCCTTCTTGACACGGCACGTATAGTGAGTAGGTTCCTGTCTTTGGAGCACTAACCACCTGTTTTTTGGTCCCTGTTCCCGAAGTCGGTGGTCTACTATTTTTTATGTATATTTAAATAATAATTTCAAAAGTGCTCTGGGTAGGTATTTCTAAAACGTTCAAACTGTCATTATTGATGCATAATCGATGCCAATTTAAAGGAATAACTTTTAGTTTTGGGTAACCTTAAAATATACAGTGCACCAAGGTATTGTTTAAATGTGTTTTTCTACCTGAATTTTAAATTATATATAACATATATTTTGATTGTTATTTAATGTTACAAAATAAATTTTTTTTCAGGCTTAACATACATAACAGGTTCGTAGATCAATCTAGCTATTCCGAAACCACTAAATCCAGCCAAATTAAAAGTCGCCGCTCGCAGGAATCCTCTACAAGGAACTTAGAATTAACTACTCTTTCGACAGATATATAAATAATCAAAAAAACGGTTGTAATTATTTAAGGGGACCATAAACTCACACTAGGTCCCCTCTGTGTCAATTGCAACATCGACACTGAGCTCCTTTCAGAAGAATTATGAAATCTTAAAACGATAATTTCACTGACATAGACATATTTTTATTTGTCGATCTTGGAATTTAAAAGATGTATTTTACAACATTACCACCATGTAACGTAGCCTCCGCTTAAGTATAGTTTATTATTTTTAATTAATTTGATTTTTCTTTTGTTGTTCCGGATCTTGTAATTTTTGTTTTTATTTTGTAATTTAATACTACGTTAGCACTATGTACTGAGTAATATTAACTATTCTGTGGATAACGGTGCTGGTTGAATGATTAATTTAAGAGAACATCTTATAAATCTATACTAATATTATAAAGAGGAAAGGTTTGTATGTAAGTATGTTTGTAACGAATTGGCTTAAAAAGTACTGGACGAATATTAAAAATTCTTTCACCATTTGAATGCTACATTATCATCACTGATTAATATAGGCTATTTTAATTGTAAGAAAAAAAAAAGTATACTAATAACTGCAGGTAACACCGCGAGGTTCAGCTAGTAAGACATATTTTGTAATTGACTGCCTCGGTGGCGCAGTGGTAGTGAATGCGACTGCTGTGCTTGAGGTCTCGGGTTCAAATCCTGGGTCGGACCAAATGTTTGTGTAATTTACAAATATTTGTTTCGGAGTTTGGGTGTTTTCTATGTATGATATGCATGTATTTACAAAAAAAAAGTATATATGTATTCAAATCAGTTACAGTACAGTACAGTAACACAAGCTCTGCTTAGCTTGGGACTAGCTAGCGTTGTGTGTTAGATGTCCGAAATATATTATTATTATTATTTAACTTATTATCGCGCAATTAAAGAAGTAATTCCCTAAATGAAAAAAAAAAAAAAAAAAAACATCGTCGAGAGCGAATTGATGTGAAGTACTAGTAAGCTAAAAATGGATTTTTAAATGGAATAAATCCAAATAATATCTATTAATATTTATAAGAGATCATTTAGTGAGTGAATTTTGACTAATACTTGTATAAGAAGTATTGAAATTTATGGCTTTGTAAATTTAGCAGCGTATTTAATTATCAATTATCTTCGAATAGACAGATATCGTGGGAGAGTCACGCTTTGACACGCATGGGCCGGCTCGACCTGATTGATACCACGGTCTTACATAATACCGGTATGAAACAGCGTCTACGCTGTGTTACACCGAGTTAATGAGGATATCGGAGGCCCATCCCCTATCCCCCATCCCTGTCGCCATCCCGCAAAGGCCGGCAACGTACCGCCTCTGGTGTTACGGGTGTCCATGGGCGGCGGTAATCGCTTATTATCAGGTGATACGTCTGCTCGTTTGCCTCTTATTACATAAAAAATATATTATCTAAGTATCTATAAAAAATCAGTTCAGAAACTCATGAAATCAGTTATTTCCCGGAACAAGAGCCATTAAACTTATTTTTGTCTACCTACATAATAAACTCTTCGTATTTAAAGTCATTTAACGTAAAAACGACTGGAACGATTTAACCACACATCATAGAAATAAAGAAGATTTGGCAAGTAGGTACTTTCAATTTTTCGTGTCCTGATGTCTCCACATTTGTCCCACTAATATACACCAACACTTAACCCACGTCTATGAGTACGGTCCTCATACTCACATTTCTCCCACAACTAAGAAATTGCAATATTGTAATGAATAGTACACATGCAAAACATGGGCGGTTCCTCAACTTGTAGTCATGTACTCTTCGTAAACACACATAATGCACCTTAAGAAAGCATAGAATGTTATTAATGTTAAGAAAGCCGATAAATGTCAATTAATATAATTTGCTCTTCCTGTATAGTATATTTATTTACTTTATTTCAAAGAAAGCATAATGACTAATAAAACTATTAACGTAATACTTATATGAACTACATTGCTTATCTCAAGCCTCCACATATACCTACACAAATTATACAAAAAATATGAAATCTATACTAATATTATAAAGCTGAAGAGTTTGTTTATTTTTTTGTTTGAACGCGCTAATCTCAGGAACCACTAGTCCGATTTGAAAAATTCTTTCAGTGTTGTATAGTCCACTTATCGAGGAAGGTTATAGACTATATATCATTACGCTATTACTAATAGGAGCAGAGCACCAATGAAGAATGTTTCAAAAACGGGGGAAAATTTTCACGCTACGGGCAATAGAAGACGCAAACGAGGTTGCGTGGGTCAGCTAGAAAATATATATAAAATAAAAGGAATCCTTTGATTTTCACTTATATATAATTGTACCATGTAGGTACTCGTATATACTTAGATTGTAATTTAGTATTAATTTAGGTAATAATTAGTATTTTAGGATTTAAATTTGCTTTTCTTCATAAATTTGAAACTAATTTATTTATACCTAATTGAACAGCACTTGCTATTTTTAAGATCCATATTATAACATATTGTGATTGAAGTACCTACTAGTAAATTCTATTAAATTTTAATATCTATTCTATTTCTTCCATTCAGCCTTTTTCTATTCTTAGTTCAAATTAAAGCAGGGCTCGGTTAGTGATAAGAACCACTAGTTTACAAATTTTAATTTATTATACCTTGAAAGAAATGTATATATGTGTGAGTTTACTTTCCTAAAATCTAAACGTGTTATCAGTTTGTGAATGTGCAATTTATGACATGATTTGTTAATTTGAGTTAATCCTAATAATCATTTTATTGTGTTCTGTTTGCGCTATTTATAATTAATTCCATTAAAGTCCTATTAAATATCATATTCGCTTTTTTTAATGACTCAGAAATATAAAATAATATAAATATTTATACGTATAACGTAACTTACATTCTAATGTTTATATTATATATTTTTGTATCATATATAATAATTGTTTACAATTCTAAGAAGCAGCTGCTGTAGATTTTCGGAGCATTTTCAATTGTAATATTGTATACGACAAGACCTAGTACGTTCTCGGAATCTGGGACTATAAGATCTCCATAATGGTCATGGGAGTAACCGCAACATTCTAAGACATAGGTAGGTACTATCGACCAAATTGAAAGGTGACCTACAATTTGGTCCACTGTACAATAATCGTCGTGGGCTGAACTCGACTCTGGTGTTCCACAGCGCGACATTCTTTCTCCTCTTCTCTTTTCACTGTTTATTAGACTTGCAACGAATATTCGGTTACTATTCGGTATTCGGCCTATTCGGTTGCTTTTATTATATTCGGCCGAATACCAAATACTTAAATAATATATTTATTTTGTCATTGAGAAATAATTGGTAAAATGAAAAATTAAAATCGATTGATCACGTATATATTCATATTTTCATTTCTGTTATAATCATTTAAGTAGTCATTGTTACATAACACAGGTATATAATCATCTTCTAAATTGGAAAAATGGAGGATTCTATGTATTTGAATTATTGTGGTAATCAAAATTTAGAAGGGTAAGGTCCTCATTTCTTTTATAATAATTTATTAAGTAGTCCTTGGTACATAAAACAGGTACATAATTTAATAATTTTCTGTATTAAACAAGTTAAGAACTTTTCTATGTATTAAAATTATTTTCATAATCAAAATTTAGAAGAGGAAGGTTATGGTGCAGAAAAACTAACTTTTCTACATTTTAGGAAATAGTTTACTTCTTTTTTTCTCGTAGACCACCCTAGCTTCAGAGAAAAGGCGCTCTGAATAAACACTACTTCCTGGCGCTGACAAATATTTTGCTGCAATCTTAATCAAATACGGTAATTCAAATTTCCTTGCTTGCCACAGTGTATACGGGTTGTCATGACGTGATATATTACTTATAGTTAGCGTCCGCGCAGAGCAACAGCGGGCGCGCGGGCTATGAGTACATTAGAACAAAACAAAGGAGCGCGAAACAATCACGTCTGTACAAGTTTTTGGCGCTAAAATCCAGCCGAATACTTTTGCCTAATATTCGGCTCCGCCGAATATTCGGTATTCGGTATACTGCCGAATAGGGGCGTTGGGGCATATGTGTACGCTTGGGTGCGGCGCAAAGCTAACGACACATATGCTCAAGTTCTTCTCACACGTCCACGTCGACCCTGTATCTGCCGACACGGATCAGGGGAGAACCTACTTCCTTGCGGAGTGGGTCGTGCGCCCTGGTAATGCTGGAGATCGTTTAACGGGCGCCGCTTTTTACCACCATCCCGGACCTCCAGTAGCTAAGTGAGAAGGGCAATGCCAGGCTGGACACTACCACCAGTCGGGTGTAACCCGCCTATATCCCATGTTCCTATTTTTACCCCCTAGTCACTCAATCCTTCCTCATCCTTCCCAGTATACTCCCGTCTAAGTCCTAACTCCCCTTTCCTAGCCGAACCGTGGCGGCTTAAATCCACACCATGGGTCGACACAGCCCTGGGGCACTAAATACCCTCAAAAAGGTGTACCGCAACTTGCAAGGGCAAGCAAGCTGCGAGTTAACATCTCCTGTCCAAACAAGAAAAATGGCAGCACAACAGGAAAAATTTTTACCCCAGGAGGGTACCACTAGTGCCACTAGTGGAGAATCCCTCACCGAGCCTAGCTCGGTCTGCCCCGCGTATTCTGGGGGGGGCACTTTGTGCACAAAACCAGGCTCAAGCCTGGATCTATCCAGCCTCGCAGAGGCTATACAAATAGACAACTCATATAAACCACAGTGGACTGTAGTCGCCCACAAGCGCCCCTGCAAAAAGGGCCGCAGCAAACCGGCGACAAGTACAGACACCAACACACAACTACACCAAACAAAACGTGGACTGCAGGGACTACCAGAACGCAGACGCCCCAACCCGCGCGCGAGAAGGGAAGCCATGCAGTCCACGGACACGAAACCACATCAACAAGGACTGC
Organism: Spilarctia lutea; assembly: GCA_916048165.1. Classification (NCBI taxonomy): domain Eukaryota; kingdom Metazoa; phylum Arthropoda; class Insecta; order Lepidoptera; family Erebidae; genus Spilarctia; species Spilarctia lutea. The sequence continues at coordinate 5,434,350 of OU696480.1, forward strand.
AAGGATCACTGGAACGCCGACGCATCAACCAGCGCGCGAGAAAGGAAACCATGCAGTCCATACAACCAACCAACACCAACACAGCCACCGCAGCAGCCGGAACGCAGCGCGAACCTGCTCCGTCTACCCTGAGAAAGGATACCTCGGAGCAGGAGGCTGTAACCCACACGGCCATCGCAGCAGCGGAAAGGCAGCGCGAACCTGTGCCGGCCACCTCAAAAGAGGTTACCACGGAGCAGGAGGCTGAAAACACACAACTAACGACACACCTGACACCAACCACCAGCCGGCAAAGAGGGAAGCGCAGGCCGAAAGGTAAACGCGATCAGTGCGTGGCTCCCACTGAAGACGTCCGGACTGACCAAGTTTCTTCGAAGCGTGGTCGTCTGGACGACACCCAGTCTCCCAGGGACGCCAAACGCGCGAAACCCGACGTGAGACCAGGGCGGACAATGTGCTACGCAGATGCGGCTCAGTCGCATCTGAGAGTGGCCATCACCACCGTCCCGCCCAGGGACCTCTCGCAGGCGCAGGCAGAGAAGCTCAGAGTGGATATCGATGATATCATTCTGCAAATCGTAATATCTCCTCCCTCTTTGAGCTCGCAAATTCCATCTTTCCGCGGACGCCCCTACCACACGGAAGGGGCACTTGCGATGTGGTGTGAAGATGCGAACACTCTCAGCTGGCTGGAGAAAACGATAAACACCATTACCTCACCGATACCGGACACGACACTGACGGTCATTAAGATGTCGGAGATGAGGAAGAAGCTCAAGGCTGGGCTTCTGATTCACACCCGCATCACCGACGCTGCCACGATACACAAAATCCTCTGTGCCCAGAACCCCTGGTACAAAGTGGACACGTGGCAATGCTATGACATGACCGTCGATGACAACAAGGCCGACGTGGATTCCAGGGAGAAAGTGGTGCATCTTCTCCTTGGAATCCCCGAAGACCAAAAAGAAGACATTTTAAAAAGAGACCGCCGTGTTGCCTACTTGACAGGGAGCGGATACATTCGCTTCCTGACAACGGAGGGGGACACGGCCAAAGAACCAGCAGGGACGGAAGAGGTTGCAGGGAGGGCGCCGCAAACCTCTGAGCCTTCCGCATCCACCCCGGCTCCAGGTCTGATCGGGATGGAGACGGAATCGGCTCTGAGACAAGAGGGACGGACCAGTGATGAAGACGATGTCCTGCGCAGTCCCTAATTTAACAAACATCATCCAAACAAACCTCCAACACAAACAAATAGCGACGGCGACCCTACGAAGAGTGTTGGAGGTAAACGACCAAACAGTCGCCCTTATCCAAGAGCCCTGGATCAGGCAAAACAGGATATGCGGCCTGAATAACATTGGCGGTAAGTTAATGGTAAATACTACTGTCGACAACCCACGAACCTGCATTTTTATGCCGAAAAACTTTCCGGCAACTATGCTTAACCATTTCTGTTCTAGAGATCTCACGGCAGTGAAAACAAACACAGAAAATCAAACTATCCTAGTCCTAGCCTCACTGTACATGCCTAGTGATGATGAAATTCCTGCAAAGGAACTATCAGAACTAGTGCAGCACTGTGACACTCAGAACTGGGAACTCATCATCTCCGCAGATTGCAACGCGCACCATCCGCTGTGGGGAAGTAAGGACTCAAACAAAAGGGGTGAGTCATTAACTGAATACTTAATGAAAACAAATCTCAATATCATGAACAGAGGCACGGAACCCACCTTTGTAAGTTCGAGGTATCAAACTATTATCGACATAACTTTAGCAACGCACATGGCGGTGGACCTCGTTGAGGGCTGGCACGTATCAAGCGAACCATCCTTTGCGGACCACCGCCGTGTATGTTTCAAATTAAGACATAAACCACCAGATCCTGTCCCATATCGCAACCCCCGTAAAACAGATATAACAAGGTATACAGAATCTCTAACCAAAGCACTAAGTAGCACAAATATGACTAACACAGCACTTGGCACTCATAACATAGAATTAAACGTACAGTCCCTAACTGAAGCCCTGGTGAACAGTTACAAATCATCGTGTCCCCTGATAACTCCGAAAAACCAGGGGAAAAGTTCATGGTGGGGGCCAGAACTTGAAAGGCTACGTAAGGGACTTAGGACACTTTTCAACCAAGCTAAAAATTCCAGGACCATAGAAGACTGGAGTAACTATAAGGCAGCACAAAAACACTACAAGAAGCGAATCAGATTCCGTAGAACGGAATCCTGGCGTAACTTCTGTAGCAGTATAAACTCAACAAACCAAGCCGGAAAAATCAAAAATATCCTAACCAAGGGCGACCTCAACCATCTAGGCTCCCTTAAAAAGGAAGATGGCACTTACACAAATACAGATGATGAAACCAGTGCAGCATTGTTGGATACACACTTCCCTGGATGTCAAATCACATCAGACAAGGAATGGAACGACGACAAATACAGCACACCAACAACTCAAGAATGGGAAGTCGCATATAATGTAGCAACCGAGGATAAAGTCAGATGGGCGCTAAAGAGTTTTGAACCCTTCAAATCCTCGGGACTGGATGAGATCTTCCCAGCTCTTCCACAGTGGCATCCCGAAGAGGTAATTAAACATCTAACACCTATCTACAGGGCATGTATAGCTTACAAATACATACCAAAACTGTGGAGAGAGGCAAAAGTTGTCTTCCTACCAAAACCGGGTAGGGAAGACTACACATTAGCCAAATCATTTAGGCCCATCAGTCTCACATCTTTTCTCCTGAAAACACTGGAAAGATTAGTAGACAGACACCTACGGGATGGAGTTCTTAAGAATGCTACACTACATCCCCAGCAACACGCCTATAGAAAGGGCAGATCAACAGAGTCAGCCCTTCACATGGTGGTACAGAAGATTGAGTCGGCTTTTGCAAATAAACAGTCAACAATGGCGGCCTTCATAGATATAGAAGGTGCTTTCGATAAAACTATACACAACAGCATAAATCGCGCCCTTCAAAAATTTAATGCCGAGCCAGTCATCACAAAATGGATCACTGAGCTGGTCAGTAAAAGGGTGGTTCAGACAGCGGTGAATACTACTATGAGGGCAAGGGTAGTTAGAGGATGCCCACAAGGTGGCGTCCTATCACCGCTTCTATGGAACATAGTAGTAGACAGTCTCATTAAGAAATTAAATGATCGAGGATACACTACTATCGGTTATGCGGATGACCTAACAATTCTGATAAGCGGGGGCGCGGAAAATGTGTTGAGTGAGATCATGCGCTCAGCTTTTCAAATTGTAGAAGAATGGTGTGGCGAACAGAAACTGTCAGTAAATCCGAAAAAAACAGAACTCATCCTCTTCACCAACAAAAGGAAGTTACCAGAACTAAAGCTACCAAAACTATTCAACACCAATCTCTCCCTGTCGACTCAAGTAAAATACCTGGGCGTTATTCTTGACAGCAAACTGAACTGGGCGAGTCACATCGAAACAAAGACAAGAAAGGCCTGTATAACTTTTAACCAGTGTAGACGACTAGTTGGTAAAAGATGGGGTCTAAATCCAAAGATCACACTTTGGTTATACACTGCAGTTATCAGACCCTCCATCACCTATGGATCAGTGGTATGGTGGCCCAGAACGCAACTATCCACAGCCAAAATGAAACTCCAGAGTCTACAACGGTTGGCCACAGTAGCAACTACTGGATGCATGAAAACTACTCCATCAGCCGCATTAGAGTATCTCCTGAACTTGAGACCTCTAGATCTGGTCATACAACAGGAAGCGATAGCAGCTGCCCTAAGACTAAGATCAAACGGACTGTGGAAGACAAACACAGAAACAACACACTCAAAAATTCTGCTGGGGATCCTACAGGAAATTCCACTCCTCGAGGCACCCCTGGACAAAACCTCTTGCCAACATGTCTTCGATCGAAATTATAATATCCAACTATCCGCAGAAACAAAAGATAACTCTGGCGTCGGCGAAGTTAGGATATACACAGACGGCTCCAAAACACAAAGGCGTACTGGAGCTGGCGTCTTCTCGAACGACTTAAATATCAATATATCAACCGCCCTAGACAAGCTAAACACAATCTTCCAAGCAGAATGTGTTGGCATAATCAAAGCAGCACAAGCAGTTGCAGCCAGAGATGTGAGAGACTTAAACATCAGAATTGTCTCCGACAGTGCATCCGTGCTTCAAGCCCTGCTAAACAACAAGATGACCTCAGCCCTTATCAAGGAGTGTCATGACAATCTCCAGTCCATTGGAACTACAAATAAAATTACCTTGCAATGGATAAAAGGGCATAGTAACTCAATGGGTAACGACGCTGCGGACGAACTGGCTAAAAGGGGATCGGAAACGATAGTGTGTGGACCGGAACCACTACTACCCCTGCCCCAAAGCCAAACAAATACATGGCTGCGCGCCGATACCGAAAGAAAACACAAAACATTATGGAAAAACATTGAAGGATGCAGGCAAACAAAAAGTGCAGTTCCGGTAGCACCTAAAAGACTTGCCCGCAATCTGATCAGACTAAAAAGGGACGACCTCAGGAAGGTCATAGGTATCCTAACAGGGCATTGTCTCCTGAACAAGCACCTATTCACCATAGGTGTAACAGACAGCCCTCTGTGCAGGGGATGCATGGAGGCAGAAGAAACGCCGCAGCACGTTCTCATGGAATGTGGAAGTGTGGCAGACCAACGGGCGGACATTCTCCAATCAGCATCGCTCCCGGAAGCGTGTAGTGACCTGAAAAGGCTGCTTAGCTTCTGGAACGAATTGGGTTGGCTGGAGTAGGGAGGTAACAGACGTACGTACAATGGCCCAATCAAGAGGCTAAGTGCGGAAATGGCCCAGAAAAACAAACAAACAAACAAACATACTGCCGAATATACTATTCGTTGCAAGTCTACTATTTATCGATCTCGTGACCCGTGAGCTTAGTGTGCGTATCACTTGTATGTTAACGACCTGCAAATCTACTCACACGCAAGGGTGAAACAAGGATTTAGAGACCATTAGAAACTGCCCCAGCAGGTTTTTTTTTAACGGTAAACCATCAAAATCTCAAGCACGACGAGCAGAATTAATCCTGGTGATACTACTAAAATCATCTTTAATGATACTACTTTACTCATTAGTACATCGGTTAAGGATCTCGGTTTGCACATCAATACAATTGTAAACTGGCAGTCACAGGTAATTAGCGTCTGTCAGAAGGTTTGTTTTTGAAGTGAAACTTCTTTATCGGGGTTGTCAAAAAATTTTCGTTACGCGTCACATTTATCCGTTACGCGCCATCTTTTTTTTATCCCTACCACGCATGATTCGAAGTATACTTTCTCCAGCGGAGTAGGGATTGGTAAATGTCTCCAATGTATTTTGCGGCCCGTTTTGAGTAGTTACGTTTGAGTTCTTTTGCTGTTATTTATAAACTGAAACAATTGTTCATTTATAGTCTCTACTTTATTCAGAGACAATCGTTTAAATTCTGCTTGTAAATCGATGGTGGACGTTGACGTTTTTCGGCCATGATAAAATGTTTTATTATTATTGAGAGTAGTTATATACAATCCTTCAAAAAAAATTTATAAAATAAAACAGAAAAACAGGACCAAATTAATACTACAATGAAATATCACATTACAAACAATATTATTTTATTTAGTCCACAATGTAAATAACTACACACATCACATTCCACAAACTTACTTTATTCACACCACAGATCGCGAAATATTTACTCAGGCCTCGCTCCTTAACTTTTATTGCACTTGAAATAAGAATTGTCACGAATATTGCTGGTTTATAAGTCTTTTGTCGTTATACCTTACGTCGACATATGATATTTATTTTTTGAAAAATAACGTCATAAAGAAGTTTCACTTCTTACGAGTGTACGCTAGTACACGCAACTTTTTTTTTTGGATATGTACATACTCGTATATGTATAGATGTGTATGTAGGTATACACATTTATGTATATGTGTGTACCTATCTGTATATTTAATTTTGATTTGACTGGAAGCAAATGCCTGTAGCATTAAGTACGCCTTGTGCAATATATTTGTAGGAAGTTTGTATAAATAAATAATTGGCTCATTAGGTACATTTCTATATTATTTCAAACGCAGACAAGCAACTTTGGCATATATCTATTCAACCTCGAAGTCAGAGCGTCATATATCCAGCCAAAACTATTGATATAACAAGGGCATAATACCCAAAAACGTTTTTAAAGTGAAAGAACAAAACGACGTAAATCTGCGAGTCTTGTGTCTAATTATTATAGATAAAACAAAAATAGTCTACTACTAAGTAATTTATTATATTATAATACGGCCCAATAATGAGGCCCCTGACATCTTTTGTTTAACGCGGGGATTACATTTCGCAACATACCCTTCGTGGCTTCGTGCTGAAAATAAAGGGCGTGTGTGGGACTCCTGGAGAACCGATTTACCCACTAAAACATTACTGCGGCCTCGGCAGTCGGGAGAAACTCTAGGCATGTATATGCGGCTTCTGGAGTCCACTATAAGGTGTTTCCTAGGCCGACTAGTGTCACCCCTTCCTTCGCCTCTTTTGAGCGGGATCAGCCTTTTCCTGAACCCGATCTGCAGACTCTTCTAAAGCATAACATCGACCATGGAGGGAGACCGTGGCTTCCATTTCATCACCGCTCGCCAGCATTGTAACCTATTTCATGTTATAATTCCTTTTATTATGCACTTTATGTGAAGTCTTTTTAATGTAAGTATGAAAAAATAAAAGTTCTTCATTTTTTAGTTTACCATATCTTTCTTATATCTATCACATTATCTCATGTGACCAAATGTGCATTGATATAATTAAAATATTAATAATAATAATAAGAAAACTTTACTTGGCTTTATATTACACAGTTACTTATGATTATTAAAAGTGTTTAAACAGTGACTGGAAAGACAAATTGGTCTTGGACTCAGCATATGGATGACGATGCAGGGCATGCCAGCCGCTGTTATTCTGTCCAAGCCAATCATGAATCTCAGAATAAGCACGATATCACCATCCCGACCACGAAGATAAAAATTAATAACGTAGTAAGTTGTTGCTACTGAAAACGTTGTATACAGTACCGTTTTTTTTTTTAAAGTTATTTTCAGGACTACATATAAATTAGTTTATTCAAACTTTTCTATAAAAAGAAACTAATATAATGCCTAGAAAAAGAAAATTGCAGCTATCTCAAAATAGTTACCAAGCGAGATTAGCGAAAATACGTCGTAGCGGAGAATCTCCTTCTGAAAATTCAGATCGTCTCGCAAGTCAGAGAGACTTCGTATCGCGGTCGAGAGCCAGAGAATCTAGCGCCGAACGTTCGCAGCGCCCTGCTGAATCGGAACAGGAAGAATCTCACGAGTACGTGCAAGGAAATCTAGCGGTGAACCTTCGCAGCGCGTTGCTGAAAATAAGGAATAATCTCACGAGCACGTGCAAGGGAATCTAACGCTAAATACTCGCAGCGCCTCGCTGAGAATAGAGTTGGAAACTCGGAAACGCGTGCACGGGAATCTATCGCAGTACGCTCGCAGCGACTTATGGCACAGAGAGATAGGCATCAGACGTTAAAAATTAGAACGTACAATAGAATATTAGCCCATAGTAATAGACGGCATTCAGCTACCATCCACAAATTGATTATATGCTTATCAGAACAGCATCCAAATCGGAGTAATGAATAATATTTGTCCGAAATGTTTTGCTAAAAATGGACTGATGAAACAATCGGTATGTGTTGCGCATCTGGAAAAGTTATTCTTCTTAATATTAAAGAGCTACCAGAACTAATAAAAAGTCTATTGACAAATAATCACACCTTATACGCGCATTCTTTGAATACCGTACGTAGATATAATAGCTTATTCCAAATAACTTCCTTTGGGGCAAAGGAAGCTAGAGAGGGAAATTTTATGCCCACCTTTAAGGTAGAAGGCCAAGTTTATCATCTCATAGGAAGTCTGCTACCCGCATCAGGACAAAGCCGACAGTTTTTGCGAAATATATTTTATTTCAGATGCTGACCAACTATTTTTGCGATCAAACATGGTATCATACTAAAACTACATTTGATCAACCAATTGCAGACCATGTTGAATAGCCATAATGTATACATACAAAGTTTTGAACATAGTATTGAAGTCAACACTCCAGACAGTTTAAAATTAATTATTCACTCTGATCGCACACTTCAGACAGAACACCGAAGCTGATATAACGCTCCTACCGTAAATGAAGTGGCCGTTCTCTTGGTCGATGAAGAAAACGAACGCATGGATTTAGTACTGTACGGTAGAAACGGACAGCTATAACGAGTGTTGGAATTACATCGCGCATATGAACCGTTACAATATCCGCTAATGTTTTTATCAGGAAATGACGGATATTATTAAACGATTTCTCAGCAGGATTCCTTATCAAATAAGACTGTGCCATGTATGCAGTATTATGCACACCGTGTAATGATTAGGGCCAACTGCTTTGATGCTCTGCATTATAACAAAGATTTGTTTAATCAGTATTGTGTAGATATGATGGCAAAGATGATTTCAGAAAGGTTAAATTTTATTTGCCGAAACTAACAAAAACTTAGAGTGGATAATTATGTTCATTTGAGGGATGCTTTGAACCAAGATGCAAGCGTAAATGCCTCCAATTTTGGATAGCACGTCATCTTACCGTCATCATTCACTGGGCCTCCAAGGTATCTCCACCAAAAGACGCAAGATGCTATGACATACGAGTATGTGCTTAGTTACGGAACGCCAGATCTCTTTGTAACATTCACCTGTAATCCGGAATAGGAGGAAATAAAGCAGGAACTTTTTCCCGGACGGCTATCTTTCAACCGGCATGATATCATTGCCTGAGCGTTTCATTTAAAAATGAAATAAATGATACATATACAGGGTGTCTCAAAAGAAATTTTATATTTGTTTAGCTTACTGCGTGAACACTGCGTACTTGAGGCGTGCGGGGGTTATGTCAATTGGTAGCTTGGCTCTTGGGGATTCAGTCGCTATGGAGCGTTTCTCGGGAGCAGACCGCGCGTTGTGCGTGCGAGAGTTTTACAAGAACGGTGATTCGACAACTGTCGCGCGTAGAAAATTCTGCAGTATTCGAGGTTTTCGCCACTTAAATGATGCGCCAAGCCTTCCTCTCATTCGACATTGGGTTAAACAGTTTGAAGAGACTGGATCAACGCTGGATAAATCAAAATCCGGGCGACCTAGGTCATCAAGAACGGTAGAAAACGTGGAGAGTGTTAATCAATCTGTACGTGACGACCCGAGCCTTTCAATTCGGAAGCGCGCGAGTGCTTTAAATGTGCATAGATCATCATTACATCGCATTATGCACAAAGATCTAAATCTGCACCCCTACAAAATTCAATTGGTGCAAGAATTAAAGCCCCAAGATGCCGGTCAGAGGCTTAATTTCGTAAATCAGATGATTGAGCGATTTTCAACGTTTACCAACATTTTGTTTTCGGATGAAGCTCATTTTCATCTTAATGGCCACGTAAATAAGCAAAACTGCCGCTACTGGAGTTCAGCCAATCCGAAACGCAAACATCAGAAACCCCTACACTCGCCTAAAGTGACCGTATGGGCTGCCATGTCGGCGCGAGGAATTATCGGCCCTTACTTTTTTGAAGACGAAATGGGGCGTACAGTTACAGTGAATTCAGAGCGTTATGTGGAGATGTTAGACAACTTCTTGGTACCTGAACTGCAAAACTTTCCTGGCTATAACCAAAGAACATGGTTTCAACAGGACGGAGCAACTTCACACACGTCCAATATATCTCTGCCACGTGTTCGTCAAATTTTCTCAGGAAAATTGATCTCCCGGAGAGGTGACATAAATTGGCCTCCACGTAGCCCAGATTTAACCCCTATGGACTTTTTCCTATGGGGTTATCTTAAATCTAAAGTTTACGCCAATAAACCAACTTCACTGGCGCATTTGAAAGAAAATATCCGTCACGAAATGGCAGCCATCCCTCACTCCACCTGTCGAGCAGTCATAAGTAATTTTACTGTTCGATTAAATGAGTGCCAACAACGTGAGGGTTTACATTTAGACGATATTATTTTTAAGAAATGAATTCCCAAAAAGTGTATTTTAACAATAAATAAACATTTTTTCTATATACCGCTTCCTTTTTTTTAATCAATCCACTAAATATGAAATTTCTTTTGAGACACCTTGTATTAACAAAAGACGCCATTTTTGATCAGTTAAATGTTACAAGCATACTGTTGAGTGGCAAAAAAGAGGATTGCCACATTATCATATGTTATTTTGGCTGGACTCAAAAATACAGCCCGATGAAATTGATAAATAAATAAATATTCCGGACAAAAAAAAAATAGTTGTCGAACTGCCTATAAAGACCAAGACCCAGTATAATACTGGGTATAATACTGGAATAGTCAAAAAAATATGGTACAGTCGACCAAATTGAATCATGACCCACTTTGCCAATTATTCCTTTGTAATCATTAATGTAGTTAGGTTTTCTTTGCTATTTGCACATAGTACGTTTTAGATATAAACATAAATGCGTCATTACGGGTTAGATGTCAATGCAATTTAAACCTTTGTCATCACTGAACAAGATATATTTTTGATACAGCAGTCTTATTTGAATTTCAAATAACATAATTGTTTGGATTATAAACATAATCCAAACTGTTTCCATTGCGGAGAAAAAGTATTATAATTTTTAAAATGAAATGACATTATGTGTGAGATGTCAAGTAGTACTCAATCTGTAAATATTAAAATAAAAATCTAAGAATATATTTATATCTATAAACGAATCGTATAATGGCCAATTTGGTAGAACAAAGAGCTCGGATTATAGTGCTCAGTGAGCAAGGTTTTTTTTTTTTTTTTTTATTGCAGGCACCCGCCATCGCAGTGTGTTGCCGCCTTCTATTTCCTGTGACTAGTGTAAGTATCACAGATCGTTTTTTATTTTATTTTAATTTGTAACACTATGCATACAATTTTATGTGACCTTTTAGGTCTATATATATACTTATAAATTAAAGACAGTTTCATATACGGGCTGTTCTTTCACATATCGAGCTCCTTGACACAACAATATTTTACAGTTGTGGTTGTACCTACTTATAACTTACATACTATGGTATATTTATTTTATTGGTCTATACACTTAGTGTAATTTTATATAATATAGCTATATAATACGTTTATAATACTACATACAAATCTTTTGTTATCTACTGCGTGCTTCATCTTTGATATTTATTATATAACCACTATATATAACCTATCAAATTATTATGCCTTATTTCTATTATTTGCTATTTGTACTATTTTTTCACAATACTCTATAAAATACTTATTTCTATTCTTATCTACTAAAATTTTGTTCAGATTTTCTTTGCATATTTTTGTGTCAATTTGGTGCTCTAGATCATATCTAAGTCTTAAATGGATTGGACACTCCACTAATAAGTGGATTATGCTCTCCTCCTCATCAGGATTGCAAGCGCAAGACGGGTTGTCTCTACATTTAAATCTGTGGAGATATTGTGCAAATCCTCCGTGCCCTGTGAGCACTTGAGCCAGTTTTGATGTAATCGTGATCCGTCTAATGGTGCGATATGCCTCTACCGCATCAGGAAAGAACACTTTCGTGACGGAGGCGGTTTCGCCTAACTGGAATCTTCTCTTCCATTCGTCCAGGGTATCCTTACGGATAGATCCTTTGACGAATACGATCGGGCATTGATCGTAGTCAGGCTTCCTGCGGCACGAAAGTGCTGCCTCCTTCGCCAGTTCGTCGGCGCGCTCGTTCCCCAGAAGACCCACGTGAGCTTTGACATGAAAAAAGTCTACAGTTTTGTTCTGATCAAGAGCTTGTTCTAGGTTAACGCGTGTCCTCACTGCAAGCGGATGCAGAGCTCCATAATTAGTGATGGTTTGTAGAGCGGATTTGGAGTCGCTATAAATACCGTAGGTAAGTTCTTTACGCTTCAGCACCTCATTCGCGGCTCTACATATGGCAAGAAGTTCCGCCTGATACACCGTGCAGTACGCGGACAGACTGAGCTTGACCGCTTTCGTCTCGGCTTCGCTGTTCCAAATGGAGAGCGCTGCTTCGACTTTGCCGTCAAGCTTGCTGCCGTCGGTGAAGATTCGCACCGCCTGCACGTTGTTCTCCTTAATGTCCGCTTGAGTCATCAAGCTGGCGAAACTTAGTGCCATATGTGTCGCCGGGTGAGGAACCTCCGCGAACTCCGCGATGCGTTCCACCTCCCTATCTCCCAGTACCAGTCGGGACGACCCTCTCCTTGCCTCGTACAGAGCGGCTGCTTCTTGTACTCTGAGGTCGAGAGGCAGTATCCCAGCCAGTACCAGAGCCGAGTTTAGGGAAACAGTGCGATAAGATTTGCACAGTTTCTGGGCAAAGCCCCGTTGCACCGCGTTTAAAGCCTTCTGTACTCCTATTTTCTTGGCTGCAGGTGTCCACACACTCGCCCCGTAGGTGATTATCGGTTCGACGGCGGCGGTATAAATGCATCTGATAATTTCAGGGTGTAGACAGTGAGCAAGGTTGCGGCGTTAGAGAAATATCACGTGAGTTAAATATAAGTCGTAACACGGTCAGAACCTGGATCAGACGACACACTGAAGAGGGTATCCTTGAAGACCGATGACGACATAATCATGGGGTTCGTCGAATTACAAACCAACAGAGAACGGAAATGCAACACCATTACGAAGAACATCCTTTTACTCGTACCCGCTATTTTGCAGCACGTTACGACGTTTGTCTAGAAACAATTAGAAATAATTTGCACCGCACTGGGCTGGATTACAGACATCATGCTAAGAAAGTTCATTTAACGGATGCACACAAAACTGCGAGATTGAATTTTGCATGTAATTATTTAGATTTCGACTGGACAAACACCATCTTTACAGACGAAAAATCATTTCGCTCTTCTCAACATGGTCGCTTAACTTTGTGGCGTTACGATAACACGCGATACACAGAGGACCACGTAGTGCCCAACCAATCATCTGGCCGTATTTCAGCTAATATGTGGGCATGGATGGATACTGGAAACATAGGCGAACTTGTTCCTATTTCTCCTCGTCATAACGCTATCAACTATGTCGATTTATTGGAAGAATCAATGTTACCGACTTTGCGAACAGTTTACCCCCGTGAAGATGTGCCAGTAATGTTAAGAAACTCGACACGAACATCATAATAAATAACGAAATGATTGGTCTCGTAGAGTCAACTATGTTTTTAGGAATAACCTTGGATCATAAGCTTCAGTGGGGCGCCCATATATCGTATCTAGCAGGGAAACTGAGCTCCGCGGCATTCGCTGTTTGGAAAGTTCGCCAGTTAACTAAAATTGAAACTGCGCGACTAGTTTATTTTAGTTATTTTCACAGTGTCATGTCATATGGTATTTTACTATGGGGCAAGGCAGCTGATATTCAAACCATTTTTGTAATTCGAAAACGGGCAATTCGTGCGATTTACAAACTTAAAGTTCGAGATTCTCTGAAAGAACGATTTAAGGAAATAGGTATTTTAACAGTGGCGTCTCAATATATATTTGCTAATATTATGTTTGTACGGAAAAACATAGATAAATATACTAGCAAAAGTGATCATCATTCACTAAACACAAGGAATAAGCACAAATTAGTAGGCCAATATTATCGCCTGAAAAAAGTCCACAATTCATTTGAAGGACTTGGTGTGCGTTTTTATAACAAAATTCCTGTCCAAATCTTGAACTTACGAAGTTCAAGAGTTCCGTTAAGAGTCGTCTTATGGAAAGGGGCTATTATACAATAAACGATTTCTTGACCGACGCAGTGCCTTGGATGTGAGTGAGAATTTGGTATGGACTTGTTGTGTGCTGGTTGAGGTAATTTATATTTATAAGCAATGTATTTATTTGTCTACAATCCTTAATATAATTTATTTGAAGACCGGTGTGAAATAGCGTTTGCGCTGTGTTTCACCGAGTGAGTGAGGATACCGGAGGCCCATACCCCAACCCCTCCCCCCATCCCCTTTCCCATCCCCCAAAGGTCGGCAACGCACTTGTGACGCCTTTGGTGTCGCGGGTGTCCATGGGCGGCGGTAATCGCTTACCATCAGGTGATACGTCTGCTCGTTCGCCCACTATTCAATAAAAAAAAAAAAAAAAAAAAAAAAAAAATTTGATTGTAATTAACTCTTGACATCTTATACTGCATTTATTACCTGACATTTGAATTTTGTTAAGTTAAGGCGATCTGTGTTTACATTGTTGGAGCATAAAATTAGTATTTATTATTTTATTACATTTTGAACTTTTTTTTTTTCTGGGACCAGTATATATGCACACATTGCTTTTACTCCTTGATGTGTAAGTGATTGCAACCTTATATGCTATGAACTAATTTTTATTATTTTATTAGACAAAAAACTAAATTAAATATTTCTTTAGACTGTTTTCTAGCCTTTGTGTTTTGGTTGCCTTAACTTGCACATATAAGTATTGTTGTCAAAAACAAACAAACTTTGTAGGTATAAATTATTTGAAAAGATGGTGCACATGAGTTTCTCACCAGCTCTTCTCATGAATGCAATACCCATCGGAGCTGGTACTTGGATTGATTTCAATTCAAACCTTTGAGTTGAATCGAAATCAATCTAAGCTCCGGTAATTCAAATCATTGATTACTTGAGTTACATCCTTTTATCACTGATCAATTCAGTACTTGAGTTTTATTTTATATTTGTATTAATAATGTTTGATGTTTGTATTTTTGACGTGTTCAAGTGCCTTTTGGGGCCTATGGAAATAAATGATTTGACTTTGACTTTGACTTCGAGAGGACTAAAGGAGCAATCGAGCTGCATTGTAACGAAATCTGGGATTTCATGAGGGGAAGTGACATTTGCAGTCGTCTAATCGGGTCTATGCGTAATCGATCATTAGACGTTATTGAAAACCATGGCGCTCACACTCGGTTTTAGGTTTAACCAGTAATCCTACAGACCCAAACCATTGGAGCCATTATAACCCACAAATTAACTATTGAGAAGTTTTCTTTTTTATTCGCTTTACGAAGTGAATGCCATTTTTTTAAATTTAATAATATGAAATAAACAAAGGTCTCTAATTTTACTGTTTTATTTTATTAATAGCTGTCTCGACAGACTTCGTTCTGTCCAATAAATGATTTTCTATTTTTGTTCTACACCTACCCTACGCTACCTTTACGGTACCTCTACCCTCCTACCTCAAGTCTACCCATTATTCGAAATAAAGTCAATCCTATGTCTCAAACAAACAGACAATCAAATCTTTCCTAATATACCTATAGATAAGGACGTTCACTGGCTAACAAACTTTTTCGTGCAATACTTATCATAGTCCATAGTATACGTCTATGTCTATGTCATGGCTTTGTCAGTGTCTAGTAGAATGATAACGGTTCGTTACTTATGAAATGTATGTTCAAGCTAATTTCAACCTCATGGTATAGAATAATTGTAGGAAAATGACTTTAAGGGTCATGATTCAATTTGGTCGACTGTACCTCTGTTCCCTGTTACAAAATAATGGCGAAATTGATAGGTCTGTACAACATCGAAACAATGCAGGAAGAAGGGCAGAAGGGCATCAATAAACTGCCAATGCGTTGGCAAAGATGCGTCGATTGCATGGGTGATTACTTCGAATAACAGAAATAAAAAAGTTTGAAAAAATAAGTACTTTCACTTATTGCATACAAAACGGCAATTTCATAGGTAAAGACCTAATATATATGTCGGAGATTGAAGCGGATTGACATCCATATTAGACCAGTGTAGAAGCCTTTAAAAATAATGAAAAGTGAAATAAAATTATAATAGAATGAAACCCATTAGAAAAGGAGGGAAATATGATAAAAATGAAAGGAAAAATAATTTACGGGCGATCTGAGGTTGGGAAGGGGATGGGGGTGAGTTTTTAAGGGTAAAAAACGGTTTTTCTCTATTTCCGGCAAAAATAAAAGTCCTATCGAAAAAAGTCAAATGGAAAAGTTGTAGATAATAAAAAGATCTAAAACTTTTGTATTTACACTTTTTTCACATAACCTCAAAATTTATGTGAAAAATTCAAAAAACCAAGTTTTTGGTTTTTTATTTGTATCTTTTACAAAAAATTTTTTTTTTTAACGAAATTTTGTTAAAACTTACCTTTTTATGTCCCAAATACGCTGTAATTTATTTGATTAAAAATATTTATTTTTTCACCTTATTTTGAATTAATATCGGAAAAACACCCTAATTTTCAATCGAAAATTCACCCGTCAAAATATCAGCTTTTTTCAAAAAGTTGGTATGGTTTCTGTTCGTTGAAATCTCTACTTTCCGATGGCGAAAAAAAAATATATGTTACTATGGTAAATCTTCTCAGAAAACGCAAAAATTAAAAAAAATCTTGAATTCGAAAAATTTTTTTTAATTATTATAAATAATTTTGAGGTATTTATTAAAATTTAGACTTTAATTACTCGAAAAACGTTAGATTACATGTGACGTTGATAACAAAAAATTTGGCAAAAAAATGATACGGTAGAAGAGATAATGAATAAATATTTGCGCTATGTTGAAAAACATTACGCAGTAAGCAGCTATATTGTCTTTGATGGGTATCCCGAAATTAAAAAATCAGTTAGTGTCACAACAGTACCAGCAGCTACATCAACTAAAAAAGGAGAACGTAGTCGTAGAAAAACCTCAGACAATATTCCAGAGTTCGATTATCAAAATCATACAAAAATACCTTTTTTGCAAGAAAATTTTTTATCTAACGAGAAAAATAAGGATAAAATAATAAAAACTTTGATGAAAAGATTACAGTCACGAGGATTTTCCTGTAACCAAGTAGAAGAAGATGCTGATGCTGACATAATTGAAACCGCGATAAAAGATGCAATAAGTACTAATAAAACTGTAATTGTTGTGGGCCAAGATATTGATCTTTTGGTCCTTTTAAATCAGTTAAATTCATATAATCATGACATTTATTTTCTCAAACCAGGTTCTGGAAATGTAAAAGACCTATTTTTCACGTCTAATAGTTTCAAACATGAATCCTTAAGAAACATTGTTGCATTTCTGCATTGTTTTTCTGGTTGCGATACAACATCTGGATTTGCCGGAAAAGGAAAGAAAAGTATCGTCAATTCATTATTAGACGCTAAAAATTTGTCAAATTTGGCCAATGTTTTTTATAAGAAAGATGCAAGTAACGAAGAAATAAAAAAAATGGGTTACAACTAATCAAATCTATTTATAAATGTAAAAATGAAAAAATTACACTGAATCAATTAAGGTTTAAAAAATATCAATTGGCAAAAATTAAATCATCTTTCGTTTTGGCAAACCTCCCACCCACAGAAGGAGCAGCAGAACAACATTGTTACAGGGCATATTATCAGCTTCAAACTTGGTTGGGTAACGAACTAACAGCAACAGATTGGGGCTGGAAGCAATTTCAACGTGGAATTATGCCCAAATTTACACAAAAAGAATTAATTCCGGAAATATTGCTCAAAACAATTTGCTGCAGCTGTGAAACTGGATGTAACAGTTTAAAATGTGGTTGCCGAAAACATGGTTTAAAATGCACAAATTTGTGTTCAAACTGTCATGGTTCTGAAAATTGCTCCAATATTGAAAAAGAAACCTATGAGGAAGTTAATGATTCAGAAGATATTGTGGATGAAGAACCAACGCAGTCTGGAAATAATGTTGGAGAGGAAGAAGGTGATAATCATGAAGATTTCGAAGATCTACTAGAATCGGAGATGTTTGACGAATCTAACGATGAAGAAATGCCATCAAAAAGACAAAAACTTATGGATAAGTGATTAGAATTGAAGATAAGGTATTTATGAATGATGAGATTAATGTGTTTAAAAATATTGTAATGAATAACGTAATGAGAATAAAGCATCTACATTTAATAGTACGATTTACATTTATATTTATCTATAATGAGATTTTCTATGACATAAATGTAATTAGAATTAAATAAATCAACAACAACGTCACATGTAATCTAACGTTTTTCGAGTAATTAAAGTCTAAATTTTAATAAATACCTCAAAATTATTTATAATAATTAAAAAAAATTTTTCGAATTCAAGATTTTTTTTAATTTTTGCGTTTTCTGAGAAGATTTACCATAGTAACATATTTTTTTTTTCCACCATCGGAAAGTAGAGACTTCAACGAAACCATACCAACTTTTTGAAAAAAGCTGATATTTTGACGGGTGAATTTTCGATTGAAAATTAGGGTGTTTTTTCGATATTAATTCAAAATAAGGTGAAAAAATAAATATTTTTAATCAAATAAATTACAGCGTATTTGGGACATAAAAAGGTAAGTTTTCACAAAATTTCGTTAAAAAAAAAAAATTTTTGTAAAAGATACAAATAAAAAACCAAAAACTTGGTTTTTTGAAATTTTCACATAAATTTTGAGGTTATGTGAAAAAAGTGTAAATACAAAAGTTTTAGATCTTTTTATTATCTACAACTTTTCTATTTGACTTTTTTCGATAGGACTTTTATTTTTGACGGAAATAGAGAAAAACCGTTTTTTACCCTTAAAAACTCACCCCCATCCCCTTCCCAACCTCAGATCGCCCGTAAATTATTTTTCCTTTCATTTTTATCATATTTCCCTCCTTTTCTAATGGGTTTCATCCTATTATGATTTTTTTTGGTTTTAAAAATTATCGACCCTGGACTATATGGCCGTCGGCTATCTTGTATTTGTTAAGAGTCAGTGCGCACGTCCGGCGCAGGCGCGGTTTCGATTGCAAGTGACGTGACAAAACGAACGTTCCACGCACTACTGACAGATACAACATCTGACACTTGACACTGACAGTTGAAATTCTTTAACATAGACTATTGAACTCGATATTTGCGTAGTGTTGTCATACTTAAATAATTACCAGAATAGCGTTTACTTTGAAATCTCTGACATATATATATATATATATATATATATATATATTATGCCGCTAATTGGCAGCATGTCATTGATATGAAGGAGGAACAGAGTAGACGATAGCACACAGCCTTGCGGGACACCAGCATTCACAGGTATGGAATCAAAGCATTCACCGTCGACTACGACCTTTACGCTTCTACATGCTAGAAAGCTAGTGACCCAATCGCTTCGAAAGAATCACTTTATGCCAGACCCGATCGAAGGCTTTCGCGATGTTAAAACTAACTGCCAAGGCTTCCCCCTTAGTCTCAATCGCCTGAGCCC
Organism: Spilarctia lutea; assembly: GCA_916048165.1. Lineage (NCBI taxonomy): Eukaryota > Metazoa > Arthropoda > Insecta > Lepidoptera > Erebidae > Spilarctia > Spilarctia lutea. The sequence goes on from OU696480.1 coordinate 5,453,755, forward strand.
AGCGATGTGTCAGGTATGCCAGAAGATCACCAGCCGATCGACCCTTACGGAAACCGTACTGCTGGTCACTAAGCATATAATGATCCTCTAGGTACCGCAGGAGTTAAAGGTTAATGATGACTCTATTATTTTCAGCTATCGGCCTGTTGTTGGTCGGATTTGAGCGATCGCCCTTTTTAGGGATCGGGTGGACCAATGCTGCCCTCCACGATGTTGGGACTTCGCCAGTAGAGTACGAGAGCCGAAAAAGATGCGTTAATACCGGTGCCAACTCTGAAGCACACATCTTCAACACAATAGGAGGGATTCTAACCGGGCCACTCGACTTATGGATAACAAAACTGATAAGCGCACTGAGCGTTGGTGGAACTGGATATCCAGCATACAGCTCTCGCACCGCGGTATGGTAGGCGGCTCCTGTCCCCCGTCATCCAAGGTCGAATTGGACGCAAAGTGTTTTGCCAGAAGATCAGTTTTCTCCTTTGCATCATAGGTCAACGGATTATTTCCCATGTGAAGAGGTGGAAAGGATGGCTTACAAAAATTCCCTTCGATAGCCTTGGCAAGAGACCAAAATGCCCAAGTTCCCGAAGGAAGACGCTCAAGCCTCACGCCAATCTTAGCGATGTGCTCCGACTTCGCCCTTGCAATGTCTCTTTTGAGGGACCTGGAGGCAAACTTGTACTCCTTTTTAAAGGCACTGGTGTTTTGATCCCGTACCGCCACTGCGTTAGCCCAGGCTTGGTAAGCTTTCTGATTCATGCGAGAAGCTTTTCTGGAAGATGGACCAAACCAGGGCCGACACTTGCCACCAATGGGGACCACAGAGGATGGGATGAAAAGCTCCATACCCTGCAGCACAACATCAGGAGTATAATCGGCAGCAATGTTGGGATTATACGGCGAGAAGCACGCAACGTGTGTAAGACACTGAACTCCGGACAAGGCAATGGTCTGAAGAGCTAGGTGGGGCTAAATAAATACATATATTATTAGATAGTGTAGGTAGGTATGTAGTAGCCTTAGCTACAATAACATTATTTACCATGCATCATTAAACAGACCACAACAGATATTTATTGTGTATAATTTTACTAATTACATATTATTCGCTATATTGTTTTCCTCATAATTTATTTATTTATAACTTTATGCACAAATACATGCGATCTTTTTTTGAACATATTATTATGTCATTTTTCATGCACGGGAAGGCAAATTTCCTTCACCACATTTTTTTGACTATTCCAAATGTGATTTATAATAATATCTTATTTCAATTGTGTGTTGTTCTATTTTGCATAACTACCTATATAAAATATATTATATGTCAGTAGCAACTCAAAGCTGAAATGAATAGGTGTACCCAGCTATTCATTGTTTCCAGGACATCTATGTCACAAGTCAGATTACAAAAGAAAGTCAAATGGAATGTACTTATCAATTAACATGAAGCCGTTTATTATTTAAGGGTAGGTGAAAACCGGCAGTGACAATGTAGGAACACGTATATCTGTGTGCGTGTGATGATACGTAACGAAAGCAGTAAAAATGTCCTTTTTTTTATTAATATTAAGATTGAAAACAAGGGTATTTTAACATTTTAATTTGGTGAATATTCTGCAGTTATACGATAAGTACCTGGAGATCAAGTTTCGTAATATTGAGCATTCTCAACCATTCAAATATGATATGAAGCAGAAGATAAAGACATCAAGAACACAGAAACACAGAAAACACATCAAGACACAGAACAGCAACTTGTAGAATCATTCACAAATTGTTCATATGTAGTAATTATCAGAAATAATTGTAGGTATGTAATATTTTTACCGTGGGAGAGCCACGCTTCGGCATGAATGGGCCGGCTCGTCACGACACGTACGTCTTAATCTTAGTCCTAAGAAGAAATTATATTTTAAGTTGTTTATGGTCAGTCCTGAAAATTATTAACGACAAAATATTGGTGCAACTTGGCACCCATTTAGATCTTACTATTTTTGTCGTTGAGGTGAACAAGCAAGGCATATTCACAATATTAAACTGGGCTCTCATTTCACATTTATGTTTTTGATGGGATATCATTAATTTAGTATATAAATTATTAATAGGTATTTATAACTAACAAAATTAATACCAAATGGTTTTAGTTAATCTACTGCATTTTCTTACCTTTACGGTGTATAATTGTATTTTTTATATTATTTCTATATGTTCTTGTATCTGTAAAACATTCCAGTGAGTTGCCCATCCATAATCCGGATTTTTTATGCGTTTTCTGTTTATACTTGGTTTGGCCAAGTCGGGACGGTACAATGTATTAAAGCGGTTGTGTTCTACAATATAGCTCTCTTGTGCCTTTATTTGACTTGGATCTAAATTGATAAGATGTTCCCATCTAAGGTTTTAACTCTGAAGAGTCCAATGTCAGCATGCCCTTTACTGAATATAGAGCACCCTATGTCGACAAGAGCGCTGTTAACGCCTTGTGATTTGTTCTAGTGCGTCGTGGCGGACCACGGTCCGAAATACCTACTCGTATTATATAATTTTTCAGAAGTAATGATCTTAAACTATTGATGGGAGCTAAATATTTAAATATTAATAAGACTGAATCCTAGTTAATAACGTAAAATATACGAAAGTCGACTACAGTCTTAGTTATTATTTATACTACTTACTTATAGTATTTATAAGTACATGGTTATAAGTACTAAAACTGATAAATTAAAAGTAATATTCTACTCGTTATATGTTCACTTGAAGACCTTACAATTCAAATAAAGACAGGCTGCAATAATTTTTACATTACAGGCACTATAAGTGAGCGTTCCTAATAGAATCAATTAATTGAAAAATTTTAATATACAAGGTGTCTCAAAAGAAATTTCATATTTAGTGGATTGATTAAAAAAAAAGGAAGCGGTATATAGAAAAAATGTTTATTTATTGTTAAAATACACTTTTTGGGAATTCATTTCTTAAAAATAATATCGTCTAAATGTAAACCCTCACGTTGTTGGCACTCATTTAATCGAACAGTAAAATTACTTATGACTGCTCGACAGGTGGAGTGAGGGATGGCTGCCATTTCGTGACCGATATTTTCTTTCAAATGCGCCAGTGAAGTTGGTTTATTGGTGTAAACTTTAGATTTAAGATAACCCCATAGGAAAAAGTCCATAGGGGTTAAATCTGGGCTACGTGGAGGCCAATTTATGTCACCTCTCCGGGAGATCAATTTTCCTGAGAAAATTTCACGAACACGTGGCAGAGATATATTGGACGTGTGTGAAGTTGCTCCGTCCTGTTGAAACCATGTTCTTTGGTTATAGCCAGGAAAGTTTTGCAGTTCAGGTACCAAGAAGTTGTCTAACATCTCCACATAACGCTCTGAATTCACTGTAACTGTACGCCCCATTTCGTCTTCAAAAAAGTAAGGGCCGATAATTCCTCGCGCCGACATGGCAGCCCATACGGTCACTTTAGGCGAGTGTAGGGGTTTCTGATGTTTGCGTTTCGGATTGGCTGAACTACAGTAGCGGCAGTTTTGCTTATTTACGTGGCCATTAAGATGAAAATGAGCTTCATCCGAAAACAAAATGTTGGTAAACGTTGAAAATCGCTCAATCATCTGATTTACGAAATTAAGCCTTTGACTTCTTTCTTGGGGCTTTAATTCTTGCACCAATTGAATTTTGTAGGGGTGCAGCTTTAGATCTTTGTGCATAATGCGATGTAATGATGATCTATGCACATTTAAAGCACTCGCGCGCTTCCGAATTGAAAGGCTCGGGTCGTCACGTACAGATTGATTAACACTCTCCACGTTTTCTACCGTTCTTGATGACCTAGGTCGCCCGGATTTTGATTTATCCAGCGTTGATCCAGTCTCTTCAAACTTTTTAACCCAATTTCGAATGAGAGGAAGGCTTGGCGCATCATTTAAGTGGCGAAAACCTCGAATACTGCAGAATTTTCTACGCGCGACAGTTGTCGAATCACCGTTCTTGTAAAACTCTCGCACGCACAACGCGCGGTCTGCTCCCGAGAAACGCTCCATAGCGACTGAATCCCCAAGAGCCAAGCTACCAATTGACATAACCCCCGCACCCCTCAAGTACGCAGCGTTCACGCAGTAAGCTAAACAAATATAAAATTTCTTTTGAGACACCCTGTATTTTTTTAATTCTCTTAACTTTCTGTCAATCTGTTTGTATTGACATTTAGTTGGATTTTACGAATTTATATGGGCGTGTTTGGTTCCAAATCCAACGATTTGGCTAAATTTAGTGTTATATCGTTAGTCGTTTTTAATGTACCGTGGAGATGCGAAGAATTCTGAACTGAAACCGCTGCAGTATTTCTAGGTTTGAGTATGAATCTGTTTCCCAGAGTCGGAGTCCGTATGACCAAATTGTTTTAATTACTACTTTGTAGAGTAAGAGCTTGTTTTCACAAGAAAATTGAGATCTTCGGTTTAAATAGCAATACATCTTTTTCACATGTTGGCCAAGGACTTTTTTTTTCGTGAAAATATGTTTTTTTCAAGTTAGTCGTCAATCCAGATAAATACCCAAATATCTAACGATGTCTCACTGTGGGATCTTCACGTGGTTTAGTTCCACTTCAGGTCATGTGTCGTGTCTGAATGTAAAGGTAACAGCTTGGACTTGGTTTTATTTGCTTTTTTTTGCCAATCCCTCAACCATTCAGATATGCTATTTAGACTTATTTGGAGTTTATGCGATACTCCGCATGACTCTGTACCACTAGTATGGTTGTGTCAGCAGCATATGTACCAATAACGACATTGTCCACGTTCGGATGATTAAAAGTATAAATCAGATATAATAATGGGCCCACGATACTACATTGTAGGACACGTGCTTTGATTTTAAAAAGATTAGTCGTACTGTCTCCACATTTCACGTAAATTGTCTTTCTTCTAGGAATCTATACTAATATAATAAAGCTGAAGAGTTTGTTTGTTGGTTTGAAAGCGCTAATCTCTAGAACCACTGGTCCAATTTGAAAAAATCTGTCAGTGTTCGATAGTCCATTTATCGAGGAAGGCTATAAGCTATATCTACATGGGCTGAAAAGTCCCGGGCCTAACACATAGATGACGCTAGTTTTATTGCAGTCACCATTTTTCAGTTAATACTAACCTTCAAAAAACAGCTGTTAAAATTTCATGATATTCTATTCATTAGTTTGCGAGTTATTGTGCCAAGAGTGATTCTACTTTTGTTATTTTCAAAACAATGGATCAAAAACAATTTCATGTTTTAATTTTATACTGCTTCTTGATGGGAAAAAATACCGTTCAAGCGAAGCAATGGTTTAAAAAGTGTTATGGGGACTCCGCTCCATCAGAAACAACAATAAAACGTTGGTTTGCTGACTTCAAACGTGGTCGTAGAGACACCGATGATGGAGAACGCAGTGGACGTCCAAATGAGGCGGTAACACCAGAAAACCTAAAAAAAAAACACAAATCGTTTTGAATGATCGAAAAGTGAAGTTGCGTGAGTTAGCTGACATCATAAGGATATTAAAAGAACGTGTTGACTTTATATTGCATGAGCATTTGACTATGAGAAAGCTCTGTCCAAAGTGGGTGCCGCGTTTGCTCACTGTTGACCAAAAACGGAAACGTGTTAATGATTCTGAGCAGTGTTTGGCCATGTTTAAACGTAACAAACCGGAATTTTTGCATCGATATGTGACTATGGATGAAACATGGATCCATCACTTCACTCCGGAATCAAAACGATCGTCATCTGAGTGGACAGCAACTGGGGAACCTCGTCCAAAGCGCACGAAAGCATAACAATCGACTGGAAAGGTTATGGCCTCGGTATTTTGGGATGTGCGTGGAGTAATATTCATCGACTATTTTGAGAAAGGAAATACCATTAACAGTGAATATTATATAGCGTTATTGGTGCGTTTGAAAGCCGAAATTGCAAAGAAACAACCGCATATGGCAAAGAAAAAAAAATTGTATTATCAAGACAACGCACCGTGTCACAAGTCAATCAAAACAATGGCAAAACTACATGAATTGAACTTCGAATTGCTCCCACACCCACCGTATTCGCCAGATTTGGCTCCCAGCGACTACTGGCTGTTCGCAGACCTGAAAAAAATGCTCGCCGGTAAGAAATTTTGCACGAATGAAGAGGTTATCGCTGAAACTGAGGCCTACTTTGAGGCAAAAGATAAATCGTTCTACAAAAGTGGTATTGAAATGTTAGAGCGGCGCTGGAATGATTGCGTTGCTCTTGATGGAGATTACGTTGATGAATAAAGCTAATTTTGAACCAAAAAAACTGTGTTTTCTTTGTTAGGCCCGGGACTTTTCAGCCCATGTGTTATATCATCACACTTATACTAACAGGAGCAGAGCACCAATGAAGAATGTATCAAAAACGGGGGAAAATTTTCACACTACGGGCAATAGAAGACGCAAACGATGTTGCATGGGTCTGCTAGTGACTTTATAAACTTGAAACGAAGCGAAACTTTCTGCCTCGAACAACAAAACTGTAGATTGAACTGGCGCCTGCGGTATTTCCGGAGCAATACGACCTTCAAACCTTCAAGAAAAGAGCGTACTCCTTCTTAAAAGGTCGGCAAGGCACTTGTGACGTCTATGGTGTTGCGGGTGTCCATGGGTGGTGGTGATCGCTTATCATCAGGCAATACGTCTGCTCGTTTGCCCGTATTCAATAAAAAAAGTATTTACGGCACACGAGGACATAATTCTCGGCTCAAAGCCAGGAAGACACTCTACAGAACTAAAATCGTTTCGCCCTATCAGCCAGCCTTTTGCCTATTCTGTCTAAAGTTCTGGATAAACTTTTTAAAGTAGGTTTATGGTAAAACTAGCTGTGACCAAAACGGTGTTCAGGAATCAGATGGTACACATACCATCTGATTCTTGAACACCGTTTTGGATTTAGGCAGGATAAGTTGGTGGAGCAATTAAATAATGTTTTCGAACAAAAACGATACATCTCAGCCGTATTTTTGGACATATCACAGGCGTTCGACAGGGTGTGGAACGACGGACTCCTCAAGTTAGTAGTTAGTAGTTAAAATGTAAAAAAATATATTATGTATATATAAATATATGTATAATAAAATGACAAAAATTTACTAGTTTCTGATTAATTCCCATGATTTATCCAACTACTTATCTGGTCACCAATTTTGAACTTCCTAGGTCATTTGGAACTGGATTAGAATTTGATCTATAGGTGTGTTAGTGATAAAGATTACGTCTTTTGGATGTTAATATCTAAATAGTCGTTTGAAGTGTATTTATGAAATTTGGGCATACTCGTATGTTATCTCGCAAGTCTAAATATATCAGCCGAATTCGACATGTCTATGTGTAATAGTTTTTGAGTAATGAGAATGTTAAAATTGATTCCTGTAATATTACACACGGTGCTGCTTACCAGTTCTTTTAGCTTAAACTTGGCTTTACACGCTTCCACGTGTCTAGATAAGTAAGTAGTTAAGTATAGATATTGTAAATTTGTAAATAACACTATCGACAAATAAAAAAACAAACGTACTTAATACAGGCAAGAGAGACGTGAGATTTTCCATACAACTTAGAAACAATGGAGCAACTAAATGATATTTTGTGGTTCAATCTCGTCTCGTTAGAGGCCACTATTGTTGTGCGTTAAAATTCTTCAACTCAAATCTTTAAACAATCTTTAAATGGAATTCAAAACTGTTTAGTAAATTTTGATCTGTAGTTGCTGTATCCATTGTAGCCGTATCGTTAATATTATATTAACGATATCATTAGAACGAGGTAGACGTTAGGATTCGCGAAATGATATAGGGTACTAGGGTTACGAGTTTTTGTATTTGTTTCTCTTTACAAGTTTTCAACTTTTTCGATTAATCCATTTTGTACGCACTACCGTGGGAGAGCCACGCTTCGACATGCATGGGCTGGCTCGACCAGAGTAATATCACGGCTTAACAGAAAACCGGTATGAAATAGCGCTTGCGCTGTGTTTCACCGAGTGAATGAGGAAACCGGAGGTCCATACCCCCAACGCCTTCCCCCATCTCCCTCTCCATCTCCCAAAGGTCGGCAACGCACTTGTGACACCCCTGGTGTTGTAAGCGTCCATGGGCGATGGTAATTTTATTTATTTATTTTACAACTTTATGCACAAGTGTGGGAGGGGCATGACAAAAGGAGGTTATTTGTGGAGCGGAGGTTTCGGTCATGATTAGAACCCAGGAACTGTAAGGAGCAAGTCAGGTAGGTAGGCGAGTCAGGAGAGTTGAGAATAGAGTAGAGAGTTGTTAAAGCGCGCAGATGATGACGCTGACGAATAGGGAGCCAATTTAATTTGAGACGAAAGGAGGAGATATGATCATATTTACGAAGATTAAAAATGAATCGAATGCAATTGTTCAGAAGTCGGTCGTATTTGTTGAGGAGATCTGCATTCAGGTCGTAGTAGGACACATCACCATAATCAAAGATGGGTAGAATTAAGGTTTGCACCAACATCGTTTTTGTCTCAGGAGGTAGAAAGTTTTTGAGCCGGTATAACGCCCGAAGGGTACCTGTAACTTTCTGACTCACACTAGTAACCTGGGTTTGCCAACTAAGGTTATTATAGATAAACAAGCCTAGATCTTTCACCGAGGAGCTTAGAGGGATGATAATTCCCTTAAATAATATAGGTGGCAGTGTATCTGGATCCAGCCTTCTGGTCATACGTTGACTGCCCAAGATGATAGCCTGGCACTTAGTAGGGTTTACTATCAAATCGAACCTATCATTCCAACCATTGATAGTTTCTAAATCGTGGTTTATCATGGTAATAGCCTCTTATATTGTCTACAGCAGCATAATAATATAGTTGTAAGTCATCGGCATAGAGATGGTACGCACACTGAAGATTAATGAAAATAGAAAATAATAGAGAAGAGAGGACGCCACCTTGGAGGACACCAGAGTTAAGTTCACACCATATGGAGGTGGACTCATCGACACGGACGGACTGCTGATGCCCTCGAAGATTCATGCCATTCCAGTTCATCAAGTGATATCATGTGATACGAGAGGATAGACAGGAGAACGTCGTGACTGACAGTGTTAAAAGCATTCGAGAAATCAACCAAAGCCAGTACAGTAACTTTGGAATTCTCAATTGCCGTACGAACGTCAGCGGTCACTTTCAGGAGAGCGGAAGTTGTGCTGTGACCAGGTCTGAAGCCTGATTGAAAAGGGCATAGTAAGTTATTGCGATACATGAATCGTGATAACTGTTGATGTACACACATCTCAAGCACTTTGAATAGGAAGGGAAGTATGGAGATTGGACGGAAGTGATTTATAAGGGTAGGATAAGAAACTTTAGGGATGGGTATAACAATAACGTTACGCCATAGTGATGGGAAAGTCCCTGAATCCAGTGAAACATTCACAATATGCGTAATGCCATGAAGAAGATGATCAAGGATAGGGGCAACCATACGGCGGTCGATATTGTCACTACCCATTGCGTTGGACTTAAGGTAGAAGATTATCTTTTTGATATCATCTGGTGAAACTAGAGAAAATTTAAAGAAATCAATATTGGGGCGGGGTAGGTCATCCAGGTACTTAAGTGTACGACTCTTAGTTTGGTGATCAAATTGGGGAAGAGAGGTGAAATGTCGATTAATATCATCCAAGGTGAAGGTCGTTGAGGAATTGGATTTCCCGGATTTACCAATACCCAGAGTGCCAAGGAACTTCCAGATATGGGAAGCAGAGGCACAATTAAGACCATTGATAATGTGGCAGTGTTTAGCATCACGCACCACCCGATTACACCGATTCCTTTCAACTCTGTAAAGAGACCAGTTAGTATCATTTCTGCTTTTTCGAAATTTTCGAAATGCTTTGTCTCTGCGTCGCATTGCCTCGCCAACATTCATCGACATCCAGGGGGCTGGGGGGCGTTTAATTCTTACCTTTTTAATTAGAGCATTTTGATCGTAGAGGTCAATCACTAAAGAATTAAAAATGTGCACCTTATCATCCACCGTATTCGCCTCGAGAAGAGGCTTCCAATTTAGTGTTGAGGCTTCTCTGCGTAATTTGTCTTCATTCATCCGTCCAAAACAACGAATATGGCGAAACTGAGGATGAGGCTTAGGAGGTTTCAGGACATAGGATAGATAGATAAGGTCATGCAGTGAAAAACCAGGGGTCTGGTGTTGACCATAACTGCGGACAAAGGAAGGAGATGAGATGAGGATGACGTCCAGCCAGGTGTCAGGTCCATTAATGTTGTGATGTGTGGCTGACAGTGGTAGCACATGCAAACTGGATGATTCGATGACCTGGAGAAGTGCACGGGAACGATGGGAGCAGGAAGCGAGGAGATCGGTATTGAAATCGCCCATGATGATATGGTGTGTATACTCGGACCCTAAAGATTCCAAAATTGGTACAAGACTGGAGAAGTAGTCGACATGAGGGGGACAGTAGGCAACGCCCAGAACAGTTTTGGTTCCATTTGTTCTAACCTCAAGAAAAAGATATTCAGCTGATGCAATACAGGAGGAAGGAGAAGATGTTAAAATTTTGTATGAAATTGAGCAGCGGAATAAATAGCAACACCACCTCTTCTTCTATCGATTCTATCGTTGCGTATGAGAACGAAACCAGGGAGAGAATAAGACGCAGAAGGCAAATGAGGTTTGAACCAGGATTCGGAAATCAGAACAGCATGCACTTCAGAGTCGGTAAAACTTCAAGTAAGTCGTTGTAGTGACTGGGGATACTTTGAGCGTTGATATGACAAACGTTTAAACTACATTTGCTAGGGTGACTAAACGTATGTCGCATGAAGTCGCCAAGTGTGTTAGATAATGATATAAAACTTTCATCACTTGAAATACTAACAGAATCGTTCGCTGAATGGAACGATTCATTATCAGACAGCATTAGAAGACCAAATATTTTATGATACATAAAATTTTATTATTTACTTAAATAATTATATAACGGTAAATCACTTGACCTTTGACATATTATTTTTAGGTATTTCTGTGAATGTGAACAAAGCTAAGTGTCTGACTCATTTAATTCAATAAAATCAAATCATGGCTACTTACACTAGACTACACAAAAACCGAAACCATTTTACAATGAACACACACACAACAAAAAGATACACACAAACACACACACATACCTACACAGTCACATCCACAATCGTACATACGTACACAGGCACACACATTGCATACTGCCACACACACTTTTTACTGTAATTTTATTGTATAGTTGACGTATCATAAAGGGTGAAGACACTGACTGCTGTAACACAGGTTGTAACCTACCACAGGCAGCTCGTTCGTTTGTTCGTTTGTCTCGCTAAAACTGGAGAACGGCTGGGCAAACTTAGCTGATTTTATTTTCAAGCTGTTTGTAGTCCAGGTAAGGTTTAAATTTGAGGTCGTGATGTGGTGACTTCCACATACAACACAACAGTAACTTACTACAGCGCCATCTACCGAAGATACACTGATCTAAGAAGTAACGCACTACACGGTGTAACTACCAATCCTGAATCGCGCAATAGAAGTTCTCACGCCGATTATCATTTATACAACATCCCAACATCAACTGTTGGGCAGTATCCCGCCAGGCATGTTCACCACGCCTGGTCGGAGGATCCTCTCTTTGTGTTGGGTGGAACATGATACCCGTTCCCCTACAGTTTAAACGGTGATTAAATAAAAATAACTTGAAAATCGTAATGTCACCTGTATGAAGTAGCGGGCTACAGCTAGTTTTTAATAAATTTTGATTAATAAATTTAAACAAAACACTTCATTTAATAAACTGATGTTGATTAGGTTAAATCATAATGTCGTCAAGGTCGCCGATGTCCCCGGATGTAGACTTTTTAACATTAGATACATACACATGCAATACCATTACATTGGTTTTATCTATATACCTAAATAAAAATGAATCGCCGAAATGTATGTACGCGCATAACTTCCGGTCAACTGCCCCAAATTGGATAATAAAAAAAATCGGACATGTCACACAACGCCATCTAGTCCCAAGCTACTCGTAAGCAGAGCTTGTGTTATGGGTACTAGACAACTGATTTGAATACATTTATACTTTTTTGTAAATACATACATATTATACATAGAAAACACCCAAACTTCGAAACAAATATTTTATTTTGTAGATCACACAAACACTGTGTGAAAAATTATATGTGTTCGTTATTGTTAGGACAAGGTTTATATAAAAGAACGATAAAGATAACGTTAACGATAACGTATATAGTTTCTATGAATAAAAACTCAATAACGCTCTTTGGCACGACCGAATAATCGAACCCGAAATCTCTTGTTTGACAGTCGTATTCGCTAAACACTAAACCAACGAGGTAATACATGGTTTATATAACGCTCAGTTTACCAATAAACGTCATATTCAGTAAGCAATTATTGATATGTTTTCCGCAGAATATCGAGTACGGGAACATACACAGGATAGACTTTATAACAAATCCGCCGTTCGTTTCAACGAGCGTTTAACATGTTGCTTCACATAGGCACAGCCCTAACATTATTAATATTATGTGAAGTTAAAAGTGATTTTATTAGTGAAAGTACGTGGCGGGATATGAAAAATGGCAGTATAAACAATGTTGTAGAATACTGCAAGAAAAAGAATTGTTTAGTGAAGTGTTGTCCAGACGGTCATGTCATAATTATTAGAAAACTCAGCAATTTTTCATGTTATCCTATCAGGGTTGATTACTCTGAGTTTAACAAATACATTGCATGGGATGTTTCGTTGAGTAAATCAAACGTATCTTACTTTCACTTCATAAGAAACGACCAACTCGCCGATCTAAATAATAATTATAAACCATTAACAAATACGGCATTTGAATTGTTAAAGGTAAGTTTCTGATTGAGTTGATGATAAAATAAACAACATTTATTAATTATTAGTCTATACTAATATTATAAAGAGGAAAGGTTTGTATGTATGTATGTTTGTAACGAATTGGCGCAAAAAGTACTGGACGGATTTTTAAAATACTTTAACCATTTGAATGCTACATTATCACTGATTAATATAGGGTATTTTAATTGCAAGAAAAAAAAAACAATATGTAAACTAATAACTGCAGGTTTTTTTTTTTGTTTTTTTTTTTTTTTTTACGTGGGAAATGCTTTTTGGCACTTCGCTCGCCCACCGCGGGGGCGATGGGTCCGCTTCGTGTGGGACTCCTGGCCTCCGGAAAGCGTTCCCCACTTGAGGGCCGAATGCCCGGACTTCGCCATCGGTGCAGAGCCTAACTCTTGCAACTGCCAAGGGGAGAAACTGAGCAGCACCGGGCACAACGCCTTTAGCGATTTGTGCCCAATAAGAGCGAAATGGGACAAGATCGCTAGGGCAACGGTACAATACCGGTGCTGAGGGCCCCTCGGCGAGCGAAGTCCCATATCCACCTCGAGATAAATACATAAATTTAAGAGTTGTCATAATGTATTCGTTTAAAGAACAGTATGTAACAAAATTGAAGAAAATAAGGACTAGAGTGTGAAAGGATGAATGGAAGAATAACATAACATAAGAGAGCATATATACAAATATTAAAATATGAAAGGATGAACGAAAGAATGGATTAGCAGAATAGCAGGAGAATGAGCCAGAGTGAAAGGACCAGGACTAACAAGGGCTCCGATTATGTTGGAGGTGTGAGAAGGCTATAAAAAAAGAAAAAATGTATTATTATTAGATTAAACAAACATTGTTTGTACATGTACAACATTAATTGTTTCTAATATTTTCGACCTTTACTTACAATAATACAATACAACTTTCTATTTTATTTTAAGTAACGGAAAGAGACATCATTAATTTTGAATGATATGATCTAAAAACTATAGTCCGAACGAAACTTTTTTAGCTGAATCTGAAACGGAACCTTAAGTCCCTGGCTGTTCTTATCTAGTCTGCTCCAACTCTCTGTTTGAAAATGTCTCTCCATCTTATTCTTTGTCGTCCTCTCCTCCTCGCTTCCTCTATGGGTAATCACTACACTAGTTTTTTAAGTCCATCTATTTTTTTTTCCTTTCCACATAATATATGTATATGACCAGCTATTTCCATTTGATTAACCGTATTCCATCTGTAATGTCTTTAATTTTTGTAATTGTTCAATTTTTGTTAAAATTTTTGTCTATTAATTTTATGTCTAACATACTCCTTTCCATTTTTCTTTGGCAGATTGCTGATTCCTCCTCTTCTGTTCTTCTTCATAGGGACCAAAATTAGCACCCGTAGGGTATACTGGCAGAATTACAACTTCATAAATCTTTTTCTGAACTTCTATCTTCTGTTTACTGCATTTGCGGCTATAGATATTCCAAAATATAATAAAAACTGTTGCATGGACATACTAGAGTACGGCAGATATTGATAGCATCCATGTCCTACGTATTTATAATAGTGTACCTAGGTATGTTAACCTGGTCGCTTGCATGATGTTGGTGGTCGTACGTAAGGGATGAAAATAAAAAAATATTTTTAAACCAGCGCGTCATATTTTCTAAGGCGATGTTAAGTGAACCTAAAAAGCTCTCATTGAATAATCTCGGCCCCTTCGATAATGTTAAAAGATAAAATACTAGTCAGTGTTTTTTTCATGTATTTATATGCAAAAGCATTTACACTTGCAAAGAAAGACCATGTTACATCGTATTGGGATTGATATGAAGACTCAGCAAACGATGTCACTGTTCAGTCTATTTATCACGTTGTACGCGAAGGACAGACAGCTATAATTGCTCGACTGTGCCTTTCACTTCACTTAAATCTGCATCATGTTTTGAAGCACCAAACGCGTACAAAGATTGTGCATCATCTTTATAAAGTATTAATAAATTATATTTATTTTGTAAGTAAATCTTTACAGATATTTTTTACACTTCGGACTTTACAGCTAGAAGAGGCCGGCATTACCAAAGACTCACTCTGGCAAGAAATGCCGAAACAAATTACAGATGTGTATTTTTCTATTACAGTATAAGATCTGGGTTGGTCTTTTGAAGAAAGGGCCATAGTATTGAGTCGGCCTGTCCATACAGACGGCATACAAGCTAAACCATTGTGTTAGTTAACCGGTATAAGTCAAGATTAACAACCCGAAGCGTGACACTACCGCCAACATGACATTTAAGTAGGCCGGGGATACATACAAACCCACTAAAAAGATACTAAATGTTACCTTATATTACAAGACTATACTCACATTTACATATGTTATAGAATAACAAAAGGCGTGAGCAGTGCCACCTGTCGAGAAATATTGCTTTCGAAAATCATTGTAATTATTATTTTTGTTAATAAAAGAGTAAAAACCACATAAATGTTTGGTAGAGGTAGGTGTTGCGGGTGTCCATGGGCGGCGGTAATCGCTTACCATCAGGTGATACGTCTGCTCGTTTGCCCACTATTCAATAAAAAAAAAAAAAAAAAAAAAAGAACCCTACAACATACACAAAAAAATCACTTGGGATTAACATAATCTATATTGACTTCTTCCCACACTGTAAAAAATGCAAATGGCTATTGTGTTTCATGAAAGAATTATGAGCAAATATGTGGCTATGTGCAAAACTTCTAATCTCTCTACTGAAAAATTAACATTTTGCAAATAAAACATTATTCTTCGAATGGGACCATCTGACGATTTGGATGTGACGCAAAGTCGCGGTCATTATTAGAATGTGCAAAAAAACAGTCATTTTGAGTATTCTCAAGCACGTCAGATGAAATATATCATGGCCTTGTTAAGGTCGGCCTTGGCTTTCGCCAGGCCGACGTATTCGCCTGTGGTCGGAGGGCGGCCTCGTCTATTGGCCTCCTCCCGACGCAGAGTTCAGGCGCTTCCTGTTGTAACGCGTCAGGGCCACGCGTGCCTTTTCGTCATCAACGGATGTGGCGACCGGGTTCGCAACTCCCCTTTGCTGCTCTGACTATCCTCTCCTATCTCTTCTACGGTTTTGGTGTTTGTTTTTGTTTTTTAAAAATTCATCCATAATAAGACCCACGAGATGGGGAGAACTAAAAGTCCACCCGGGCAGAGATCCCCAATACCCGGGCAAGCGTAGGTTCGTTTCCCAACCGAGGGGTCCACAGGTGTCCCGGCTGGGGGCGCGCTCGCAACTGAACTTCCCGTCAGCCATGCATCCCAGGCCGCGCACCAGAACACAAGATTCGGGGTGATTTTTTTAAGAAGTTTTCTTCCTCGCGGCCCGAGCGGTTAAGCCAAGACCCTCGTCCCCGATATAATCGGGATTACGATATGGCAACGGTGGCAGGAACACAAGTCCCATGCCTGCTCGACGGTAGTGTGACTACACGCCCGTCACTACACGGCGCGACTTCCAACGTCGACGCCACCGCCTCGGCAGCCTGAAATTCGGCTCCGAGTTTCCCTTAGTCGCCTTTTACGACACCCACGGGATGAGATGGGGTGGAGCTATTCTTTGCCGGCACCACACGGCGATGGGGAGATAACTCCGCCTCAGGAGCCTGAGATTCGGCTCCGTCTATCCCTTAGTCGCCTTTTACGACACCCACGGGAGGAGATGGGGTGGAGCTATTCGATGCCGGCTCCACGCGGCGAACTACGAGCAAGGTTGCGTAGGTCAGCTGGTATTGATATTAACTTGATCCTTTTCCCTCCTCGGACTAATTGTTTAGTTCGTATTGTTATTAATTACTAATAATTTGTTTACAGGACGGGTCAATGAACTTAAAAAATAAATCCCTGATCATACCAAAATTTAGATACTGTGTGGACTTCTACAAGGCCAGAAGAAACGCCCAACCAAAGCTTGTTTTTAAATTGGAACCAGATGAAGTAGTAGCAGATGCAGAATTAAAAAGCCTGTTAGTTCTGGCAGGTGCGTGAAGTTAGGTAGTAAATAATAAATTTATAATAATAAGTTAATTTATTTACTGTTTCATAAAATCTTTGTTATAAAAATACTAGAGATTGTTACAAATCTTTACATTTGTAGGTCAACGTCGACAGCCAAAATAGTATTAAACTGTGCTTTAGCAGCAAAAGAAAAGGAACAATACTATTTACCACTATTCCACAGTTAAAACAGCGAAAATATCTTACAAATTACTCTTAACAGAAAGAACGAAGGAAACTCAATTAACATGAAATTAAGTTTCCTTAATAATCCGGAGAGCCAAGCTCCAGGACTCTAATCATTCACTGGCCGCGGCCGTAAACTAAAATCGCATTAGAGATACGATTGTCTTATACCGGATAATCCCAACTTAATTGTTTATTGTGTCGCTGAATCGATACTTTAGTATTTCAAACTTTTGATACCAACCATATTTATTCTAATCTCTAAAGAAGATATTGTATTCCTGCGCTACCAGCGCTTCAATCACTTAGAATATCACATAGCTATTTACTCTACTACTCAATGACCAGCCACACGGCTTACATCAGGTTTGTTCAGCTATTTCCAGCAGATTTCCTTTTAAGAACTTACCAAGAAATTATTCTTGGTAAGTAAGTAAGGTATACTCTTACCAAAAAATAAAATTATTATTTTTACCGTGGGAGAGCTATGCTTCGGCATGAATGGGTCAGCTCGACCGGAGTGATACCACGGCCTCACAGAAAACCGGTGTGAAATAGCGTCTTCGCTGTGTTTCACCGAGTGAGTGAGGATACCGGAGGCCCATACCCCAACCCCTGCCCCATACCCTTTCCCATCCCCCAAAGGTCGGCAACGCACTTGTGACGCCTTTGGTGTTGCAGGTGTCCATGGGCGGCGGTAATCGCTTACCATCAGGTGATACGTCTGCTCGTTTGCCTACTATTCAATAAAAAAAAAAAAATTCAAGTGACTGTCATAGAAATCATATTCATCTATTTTCATAACTCAGTTGTAGCTCAGAAGACCTCTGTAATTGCTGTGTATGAATTATCATTATCAAATTCTGATAATATTTATTCAGTTCTTGGTTTTATGAGATGATCATGTCCCCAGATTAATAATATTGAAATATATTCTTGTTCTGTATGTTAATGACCAAGACTGGTGGTCACCATACTCATTGCGAATGGAGACAACGCAAAAAAGCAACATGGTGAACAACACCATAGCGGCCTAGTGATACCTCTGCATCATTGGGCCTTCGGTCTCGCACTCACCAATGAAACACAACAACACGAACGCTGTCATTTTGCGCTGATTTTCTGTACGAGGGTAGTACTGCCCGGTTCGAGCCGGCCCGTTTGTACTGAAATTAGCGTGGCTTTACTATCTTGAATTTTAAAACTGTACCATGTAAATATCAGATGCTTCATCGGAAAATCAACATAATCCTTATAATCGATATTCAATTACTTTCAGGGATGCTGATCTCATCGTTTTTTATGCTTCTGGTGTTTGTGGTGTATGCTTTGCTACCAAATCTACAGAATATAGTGGGCAAAGTGCTGATGGCATACATATTAACATTAACTATTGGTAATATAATGAGAGCGGCGCAAATTATAGTCATCCTATACACAAAAGATGCTTTATTTTCATGCTCTGACTCAGGTAATTTCCTTTATATACTCGTATAAAAATCATATATTCCGTCATTATGTACTAGAATTTGCCCGTGGCGCCACTGCTTACCAGTCAGTTTCGGCTGATTTCTAGAATGCCTGGATCTATTCTAACGAGACGAAACTTCACTAACTGGCACAGATATGGTTAAGGTATTATGAACAATACAATAGAATGTTTAAATAAATTGCAGCTTGCAGCTAGACGAAGTGGTATCGCGGCACTAGTTAATAATTTTTTTTTTAAATATTAGTGAAATATTTATTCTTAGAACGCCAAAATTTAACGTAAGTTTCATGGATTGCTTTACGCCACACAACTATTGTGTTATCAGCAGTTTCGTACGGAAAACAGAAACACAAAAGTCACAATGAGCTAATGGGTTTCTTATAACTATACACTTCAAAAGTATCACACACAAGTAAAACACCACGCTCAGCTCAGACACAATTTTATTAATAACATATTCTTATAAAAACATGTTGGTATATCTTAATAGTGCGATTCAGAAAACGTGATCAACGCCGTCTATCCAAAAGTGGTAGAATTAAGTTTTACAATATATCTTGTAAGTAACATAATTAGACAATCACAGGCATAAGTTTCTATAAGCACACGGTGTATTTTATAATATTTACAACTCGATTCCCATTACCAAGACAGTTTTTTTTAATAAGGTTTCTCAAGTGTCATAACTCAGTGTGTTCATGGATGGTACATGGTGGTTAGTCCCATAAAAAATATAGATTCTGCCTATAAATATATAAAAAATAGACTATGACTTTAATTAATCCAAATATTACCCAGAAAAGATCGCAAATTGTGATAAAGTCGCCAAAAATGTTATTTGCACAATATCTAGTAAGTAGATATTAGTAATCATTGTAACTAATTGTTTTGTATACAATAAGAGTATCTATTTGCGATCTAAATAAATAATAGATATTGTTACGGACGTAACAACAATTTATATATAAAATAAATAGCTAAAACATATAAAAATAAAATGTACTGTAACGCACTTAAAACGCTGAATGAATGTAGGGAAAATTTGGCATAGAAATACCTACATACATAAATAATTTGGCACATAAGTTTTCACCCGAAAAAGTTATTCAAAAAATTAATTTTAAGGCAGTATCATACTCGCAAAGGAAATATAACTTTGTTTTAATTTTTTCAAACCAATGAGGAGTAAAGAAAAGGATAATAGACTAAATACTTTTCATGTGCACACTGTTCTATATTACTGTACTGCACTATTCAAGAAATACTGAGATAAATCCGAAGTCTTGTATTTTTTGTTGACAATGGGGAATTGAAATCGTTGATACAGGCAAAACTAAATCTTTATCTCAAGCTTCTCATAGGTATTGACCGAATGTGCATATTAATTTGTCCATTTAAATTTAAATATAGAATCGTGGTAAAATCTATGTTAATATTTTCCCTGTAATGCCCACATGTTGTATTATTTTAAATTCCCGCTTGTTAATGCAATGAATTAGCTTTACGTAACTACGTAAGCAATGTTTAATTTACTTCTAAATGTAATATAAAGAATGATTTAAAACATTTGGATAACGGTATTTGAAAGTAAGAACTATTCCATAAAGAAATTTAATAAATTTCATTATCATCGACAAATCTCCAAGGTGTCTTCAGGTAACATGTACAGCGGACATCACCGTAGGTGATAACTGCTTCCGCTGTGGCCAGCCCGGTCACAGGGCGGGTGGATGCAACGCTCCGCTGCGTTGCTTTAGGTGCGCAGCGGGGGGCCAGTCTGCTGACCACTGGGTTGGTAGTAAAACCTGCGCCTTGTCAGGACCGAAGTCGGGTGGTCAACCTTCTGGCTACCCTCCGAAGGGTGCAAAAGGGGCCGCCAGGCAGCGGCAAGGTTCGCGGCGGAATGCGGAGATGGAAATCCAATAATGGATTCACATCTTCGCATTCTCCAGGCGAACGTGGGCCACGGAGCTGTTGCTCAGGATCTTCTGCTCCAGAGCATGGCACAGTGGTCCATACACATTGCCGCTGTCGCCGAGCCATACACCCACCGGTTTCTCGGGGCTGCCTGGGAAACCGACTTGGATGGCTCGGCAGCACTGGTGCACGGCACCGCTGCTGGCACCCCTCCCTTTGGCATTGTTGCAAGGGGACGGGGTTGCATAGCGGCAGTGGTTGGGGATATAGCGGTCGTGGCTGCTTATTTCACGCCGAACCGAGACATAACTGAGTATGAGCAATGGCTCGCTCACGTGGCCGTCGTTGTCGATGCCTGCCGCCCTCACCCGGTTCTTGTGGCCGGGGACTTCAACGCCTGGTCAGAGGCTTGGGGTTCCCGGCGCACGAACCCGAGGGGCAGAGCTCTGGAGAACTGGGCCGAAAGTCTCGGCCTAGTTGTCCTAAATCAGGGGGCCGAGCCTACGTTTGTGACGGCGAGGGGTAGTTCAATCGTGGACATCTCGTTCGCGTGCCCCTCGCTGGCACGCCGTGTTCGGGACTGGCGCGTCGTGGTGGGGGAGGAGACTGGTTCGGATCACCGATACGTTCGGTTTGATGTCTCCGCTCCCACAGGTGACGCGCCGGCTATACCGGCTCCACCTGAGCCGCGTTGGGCACTCAGGCATTTAGATCGGGAGCGCCTCCTGGAAGCCGCTATCGTGCAGGCCTGGGCCCCAGCGCCGGATAGGCCTGTTGTTGATGTGGATGCTGAGGCACGATGGTTCCGGGAGGCTATGACCCGCGTCTGCGATGCGGCGATGCCAAGGGTTCAGCCCAATACTGCGAGGCGCCGGGTCTATTGGTGGTCGCCGGAGATCGCTAGGCTGCGGCAAGACTGCGTGACCGCGCGCCGTCAGTGGTCCCGGTTTCGCAGGAGGCGTCGCCGTCCTGAAGATGCGGTAACCCGAGAGGCGGAGCTGTTAGTGGAGTACAGGGGTGCCAAAAGAACCCTTCAGGCGGCGATTAAGCGGGCCAAGGGTGAGGCCCGCCGCGAGTTGCTGGAGACTCTGGAGCGGGATCCATGGGGGCGTCCTTACCGCATGGTGAGGGGCAAGATGCGCCCGTGGGCCCCACCGTTGACCCGTTGTCTTCAGCCAGAGCTGCTTGAGAGGGTCGTCGGCACCCTGTTTCCATCGCGAGTGGTGGAGCATACTCCACCGCAGATGGCTCCGCCTACGACGCCTGAGGCGCCTAACGTGGATGACGACGATGTGCCCGAGGTCACTCGGGCAGAACTAGCGCTGGCGGTGCAACGGCTAAAAGCTAAAAGCACCGCCCCAGGATCCGATGGCATTCCAGGCCGAGCGTGGGTCCTGGCTCTAGATTATGAGGCGCCGGCTCTAGAGCCCCGACTGAGAGGGTTCTTCAGCGCATGCCTCGAGCAAGGCCAGTTTCCGAAATTGTGGAAGACGGGAAAACTGGTGCTCATCCGAAAGGAGGGGCGCCCGGCGGACTCACCATCTGCCTGCCGGCCCATAGTGTTGCTTGACGAGGTGTGCAAGCTCTTTGAAAGAGTAATTGCATGGCGCCTCGTCAAGCATCTCTACAGGATAGGGCCGGATCTGGCCGACAACCAGTACGGTTTTCGTCAAGGGCGCTCCACCGTGGATGCGATCATGCGCGTGAAGGCTCTGGCGGAGGAGGCATTTTCCCGGGGCGAAGTGGTGTTTGCGGTGTCTTTGGACATCGCCAACGCGTTTAACACTTTGCATCAAGGAGGCACTAGTGTATCACCAAGTGCCTCCCTATCTCCGCCGCATAGTCGGGGCATATCTTTTGGAGAGAGCCGTGATCTACCCGGGTAAGACCGGTCTCGGTCGACGTGAAATGTCGTGCGGTGTCCCGCAGGGGTCGGTCCTTGGGCCGCTCCTGTGGAACATTGGTTACGACTGGGTGCTTCGCGGTGCATTCCTAGATGGTGTCGCCGTCACGTGTTATGCGGATGACACGCTTGTGACGGCGAGTGGCAGGACGCACAGTGAGGCAATCCTGAGGGCCACGGCCGGGGTTGCTAAAGTCGTCGAACGAATCCGGCGGCTGGGTCTTAAGGTGGCTCTGCACAAATCCGAGGCCTTGTTCTTTCACGGGCCTCGGAGTAAGCCGCCGGAAGACATCAGCCTCATAGTAGGAGGCACTCGCATCGGCATCGAGCCCTCTATGAGGTATTTGGGGCTCGTACTCGACGGCCGATGGGACTTCGGACATCACTTCCGAAGTCTGGTCCCCAAGCTGGTTGGCGCAGCGCGTGCACTGGCACGGTTGCTGCCAAATATGAGGGGACCCGATGACTCCTGCAGGAGACTATACGAGAGGGTTGTGCGGTCCATGGCCCTTTATGGGGCCCCAATATGGGCGGAGATCCTGAAAGTAATATCGCGCTGTTGCGACGACCGCAACGAGTGCTGGCTGTCAGGATAATAAGGGGGTACCGCACGATCTCCTTTGAGGCGGCGAGTCTCCTGGCCGGAACTCCACCATGGGACCTGGAGGCGAGAGCCCTTGCGGCTCTGTACCAGTGGCGCAAGGAGGCGCGGGAGTTGGGTAGAAGTCCTGAGTCTCGAGAAATCGACGATCAGAAATCCCAACTCCGCCGGGTCCTTGTGGAGGAATGGAGGGAGCGACTTGGGCAACCGAGCGCTGGGCACGCCGTTATTGCGGCGGTAAGACCAGTTATGGAGGATTGGCTCGAGAGGCGTCATGGGACCCTCTCATACCGGCTGACACAGGTGATCACTGGGAAAGGATGCTTAGGAGAGCACCTGTGTCTGATCCGCAAGGAGCCAACGCCTGAGTGCCACCACTGCGATGGCCGGACCATGGACACGGCGCTTCACACGCTGGCAGATTGTCCGGCGTGGGGGGAGCTGAGGCGTGATCTCGTGGCGGCCATTGGGGTGGTGGTTCTCTCGCTCGG
The DNA here is from genome assembly GCA_916048165.1 of Spilarctia lutea. Classification (NCBI taxonomy): domain Eukaryota; kingdom Metazoa; phylum Arthropoda; class Insecta; order Lepidoptera; family Erebidae; genus Spilarctia; species Spilarctia lutea. The sequence goes on from OU696480.1 coordinate 5,477,363, forward strand.
TAACATGATTGCGGCCATGTTGCGGAGCGAGAGCGCGTGGAACTCCGCCGTTTCTTTCTGCGAGCAAGTTATGCGTGCCAAGGAGACGGCGGAGCGGAACCGGGAGAGGTTTAGAACTCTCCCGGCGCGCCGGGCTCGGGAACGGGCCAGGCACCGCAGGCGACTCAGGCGCCGGAGATCGCAGAACGATCTCCGTCCTCCATAAGCGCAAGCCTGAGGGTGACACATGAGGCCATGTGTCACCCTAGCAGAAGCAGGCCGGGTGATGGCGCGGACGCTGCGGAGCGTGCGCGCCCTGGGGGTTATTAAAGGGAACATTGGGGTTCTCACACAGTAGGGGGCCATCTACAAAGTGCAGGTGGCCCGAGGTACGTCGGGGTTCCAGGGTTTTCCTTTCTAGGGTGCACCTGGTTCCCCGGCAGCTAGTGCCCGGGACGGCGTGCGGTTTTGGTCGGTTCGAGTCCGACATGGCACCAGGTGGTATCCGCGGGGATTTCCGCACAATAAAAAAAAAAAAAAAGGTGTCTTCAGACCCATCTCTAAACACAAATTGCAAGTGAAACGCTGCCTAATGTCAAAGGCTGTAGTTGAAGAGTGCGAAAACGGAGGTCCAATAATGCAGAAACATCACTATAGTCGTTCCAATCGTTTATTTAACTTTTGACAGATCACGCACATAAAGTTTTGTAATAATTTTTGACATAATGTACTACAGGGAATTCTGTACTTCATTGACGGGCTCCGCCCACTTAGAGATGTGTCATTCGTAATTAATGACCACAGACTATAAAAACGGTTTTAAAATAAATCGATTATATCGCAACACAATCTCTCTCGTTTGTCCTTTGAGTACTTTATTTTTTGGCATTTTGACAGTAACGAAGGGAGGAACGATACGCTCAACTCAACCAACCGTGGTGGTGGTGGTGGTGGGGACCTCATCGCAGCACCGCGCACCGCATGCGATCCCGACTCACTGGGACTAGCGGCATTCAGTACCGACTCACTGGAACTTGCGGCACTCAGTTCCGACTCACTGGAACTACTCACTCCTGGCACTGGCAAGCTCCGCAACAGAGCACAGACAGCTGACTCATCAGATATCGACCTCCAGTCTTGGAGGGGAGTGATGTGGCGCAAGTTCCAGTGAGTCGGAACTGAATGCCGCTAGTCCCAGTGAGTCGGGATCGCATGCGGTGCTCGGTGCTGCGGTGAGGTCCCCAGTGAGTCGGGGCGATTGCTGCGTAGTGGCTGGCTGCTGCGTAGACGGGAGAGAGATGCTCTGCTTACATGGACCGTAGGTGCAGTGTGCTGTGCCTAGACGCTGTAGAGGCCGTAGGGGTAAACAGGCTGGAGCGGTCCCGTCCAGCGTGTGGTGTATCCCTGTTGAGGCCGAAGTTTCTGGCTGGCTTGAGACTTGCTGTGGGAGTGAATATGATGGTGGCGGATCTGCTTCCTTGAAGGCTGCTTCCAATCACGTCGGGGTCACCATTGTGGGGGAACGGGTATCATGTTCCACCGCACCACGGAGCGCTCGGCGGTGCTCGCGGCTCGCTGTGGCGGTCACATGATCGTCTCACGAACGACGCTGACCGCCGCCCGCGCCGCAGCGCCGACGGCACCCGAGCGCTCCGTGGTGCGCGCTCGGTTTTCTCTTCCTCGCCAGTCGAGAACGCGAACTGACGCCGGGAGGCTGCGCGCACGTATCTAGCCGCGAACCATAATATATTATACTAGCTGAACCCCGCGGTGCTACCCGCGGTACGACAATAAATACAGGCAACGTCGCGAGGCGAAGCTAGTATCTTTATAAATTATGACCCACGCAACCTCGTTTGCGTCTTATATAGCCCGTAGCATGAAAATTTTCGCAAAATAAGTAACTTTTCTGGTTGATTTTTACACCTTGTGTCCGAAAAACCCAAATATCTTATGGAACCCTATTTTTTTTCAAAATAAAATATAGCTTATGTTACTCGTGGATAATGTGGCTTTCGAATGGTGAAAGAATTTTTATAATCGGTCCAGTAGTTTTTGAGCCTATTCATTACAAACATACAAAAATAGGTACAAATCTTTCCTCTTTATAATATTAGTATAGATATAGCCTATGTTACTCGTGGATAATGTAGCTTTCGAATGGTGAAAGAATTTTTAAAATCGGTCCAGTAGTTTTTGAGCCTATTCATTACAATCATACAAAAATAGGTACAAATCTTTCCTCTTTATAATATTAAGTATAGATATCATCCGCGAAGTCTTTATGTATTTCTGTTTACTTGCTTATGTACTGTTATCCTAACTATACTAGGCCCGCCTGTATTTAGCCGCTCTCGTCGCTTAGCACCGGACCGACTCCGTATAGCGATGAAGGAGTTTGAAGAAATGATAAGAACAGGTATTGCTAGAAGGTCTGACAGCCCCTGGTTATCTCCGTTACACCTGGTCCCAAAGAAAAATAACGAATGGCGACCGTGTGGCGACTATCGTGCCCTGAATAGTCGCACCATACCTGAACGATACCCGGTTCGACACATCGGAGATTTCTCCCACAATCTTCTTGGCTGTACTGTTTATAGTAAAATCGACCTGATCAGAGCTTATAATCAGGTAGCCATAAATCCAGAGGATATAGCGAAAACTGCGATCACAACACCGTTTGGAATGTTTGAGTTCCCATTTATGAGCTTCGGCCTACGCAACGCGGCTCAGCTACGAAATTCTTAAAGACCTGGAGTTCTGTTTTCCCTATATAGACGATATTTTAGTGGCTTCCCGGACGAGCATTGAGCACCTGGAACACCTGGAGGTGATTTTCAAACGTCCACAAGACCATGGAGTTGTTATAAACACTTCGAAGTGCGTGTTTGGTGAGTCGGAAGTGGAATTTTTGGGCTACAGCGTATCGTCTGCTGGTACTAAACCCCTTCCTGAAAAGGTAAGCGCCATACAAAACTTCCCGCAGCCTAGGACCATCCGAGACCTTCGTAGATTCCTGGGTATGATAAATTTTTATAGGCGTTTCTTACCTAGGGCAGCCAGACTACGAGCCCCACTGCACAAACTCTTATCCGGTTCACACGTAAAACCCAGTACACCTATACAATGGTTACAAGAACTTGTAGAAGCATTTACCGCCTGTAAAACCAGCTTAGCAGAAACCACTCTATTGACCCACCCTAATCCCTCTGTAGATTTGATACTCTGTACCGACGCTTCAGATCATGTAATCGGTGGCGTTCTACAGCAGAAAGAAGAATCGGGTTGGAAACCACTTGGGTTCTTCTCTAAAAAACTCAGTCCAGCTCAGAAAAAGTACAGCCCGTTCGACAGAGAGCTGTTGGCTATATACGAAGCTGTGAAATACTTCCGACACATGCTTGAAGGTAAGACGTTTACCATTTTTACGGACCACAAGCCCATCGTGTCAGCGTTTAAGAAGGCTTCAGACAGTTGCTCACCTAGGCAATTTAGATATTTTTTTCTTTTTTATAAAGACAACTCCCACATTAGGAATAAACATCCTGTGTCGTAGGGGACTTTACAAACATACATGAAACGGACACAAATAACACCCAGACTCGGGACAACAATTCGTGGATCACACAAAGTGTTGTAGGTACCGCGTGGGATTTGAACCCACGACACTTGGCGCAGTAGCAAGCGGCATGGCGACCGCTGACACCACTCGGCCAACCGTGCAGTCAATTTTGATTTTGTGTCGCAGTTTACTACGGATATTCAACATATCTCTGGTATAGACAACGTAGTCGCGGATGCTCTTTCTCGTACCGAAGCTATTACAACTGCAATAGACTTTGATGCCCTAGCCCGCTCACAGCAGGAAGACGACGAGCTCCACCAACTTCTACAAGGTACCTCTTCGCTGAACTTGCAGAAAGTAGAAATTTCTGGTTCCAGTAAAAGGATATACTGCGCTCATATATGTCGAGCCTCGCTCCAACGCCTGCAAATCATGATGGCCAGAAGACCTTCTATGTACCTAAGACGCTCGCCACTGCAGAGTACGTGTTCTTGCATAAAGACGCGGTGCGACGACCACTAGAAGCGCCTTATACAGGGCCGTTTAAAGTAATAAAGCGAAATGAAAAGACCTTCAAAATTAATATACAGGGTAAAGAGATGACGGTAACCATCGACAGGCTTAAGCCAGCATATCTGTTCGTCACTCTTACGCCACAAGACCAAGAATGAAACAAACCTGCAACACCGGTTACGCCAGATGCCCTACACCTAACAAGATCCGGACGACGTGTGCGGTTTCCCGATTTCTTTCGACCTTAACGGTGTCCGGAGGGGCTGATGTGGCGGTCACATGATCGTCTCACGAACGACGCTGACCGCCGCCCGCGCCGCAACGCCGACGGCACCAGAGCGCTCCGTGGTGCGCGATCGGTTTTCTCTTCCTCGCCAGTCGAGAACGTGAACTGACGCCGGGAGGCTGCGCGCACGTATCTCGCCGCGAACGTTAATATATTAAATATTATCCGCGAAGTCTTTATGTATTTCTGTTTACTTGCTTATGTACTGTTATCCTAACTATACTAGTGCGTGTCTGTATGTGCCCTTCCGTACTGTAATATTCTAACTTTATATATTAGGTCTTTACCTATGAAATTGCCGTTTTGTATGCAATAAGTGAAAGTACTTATTTTTTCAAACTTTTTATTTCTGTTATTCGAAGTAATCACCCATGCAATCGACGCATCTTTGCCAACGCATTGGCAGTTTATTGATGCCCTTCTTGTAAAAATCAGCTGGACGGGAGGCAACAAACTCTTCAAAGGCATTTTGTACTGCCTCTCGGGAATTGAATTTTTTACCCACTAAAAAGTTGTCTAAATTTAGGAAAAAGTAATAGTCGGTAGGTGCAAGGTCTGGTGAGTATGGCGGATGAGGGAGAGCTTCCAACCCCAGCTCTTGCAGCTTGGAGACTGTCTGTTGCGCAGTATGGGGTCGCGCGTTGTCGTGAAAGAGCAGTGGGGACGACCGATTGACCAAAGCTGGTTGCAGATGTGCAAGCTTCTCCATCATTCTCTCCAGTTCTTCACAGTACACATCTGCATTAATGCTCATGCCGTTTTGTAAAAAGCTGTGGTGAATCACACCCGCACTAGACCACCAAACAATGGCCATCACCTTTTTAGGGGTCATTTTTGGTTTAGGGCATTGCTTTGGTGCTGAACCAGGGTCTAACCAACTTGCTGAGCGCTTTCGATTGTCGAACAGAATCCATTTTTCGTCGCACGTAACTATTCATTTCAAAATTCCTTCATTTCTTTGCCTGTTGAGCAGCGAAAGGCAGGTCTCGACGCGTACGTTGCGCTGGCGATCGTTAAGGTCGTGGGGCACCCATCTATCAAGCTTTTTTACCTTGCCAATTTGTCGCAAATGGATCAATATTTTTTTGATGCTTACATTAAAAGCTGCTGCTAGCTCAGCTGTAGATTGAGTTTCGTCAGCTTCCACAATCGCCTTTAATTCATTATTGTTAACCAAAGTCTCCATACGACCCCGAGCTTCATTTTTCAAGTCAAAATTTCCAGAACGGAACCGGGAAAACCAATAAAGGGTTGTGCGTTCGTTTGTACAGTTCTCTCCGTAAACATTTTTGATGTTACGTGCCGTTTGTGTCGCGTTGGTGCCACGACGGAACTCATATTCCATAATTACACGAATTTTTAAAGTATCCATTATGACGAAAAATGTTCAAATATAAAGAAAATACAACGCTAATCAAAAAACAAAAGACTGAGTTTTTAAATAGAATGTCATGGTTATAAAACAAAATTAATTTGAATTTAGAATACAGAGCCATTATAAACTTTTTTTTATTTGAAATGACCAGTACTGAAGAAACGCAATTTCATAGGTAAAGACCTATTATTATAGTGCTCGTTGAAATATTAGTGTTTTAATTATTCTTCCCCCTTACGCCTCACTAACAATTCTCGCTAAAACTCTGACTACAGCAATATGTTGAGATTGGCTCTTTTTCTGGCATTGCACAGGGCATTATAATTGCTTGTTTTCTGTTATCTTACGTCTGTTTAAAAGCATGTGCTGTCCTGTGTATGTCAGTATATTTATTTTTTGTTTTTTTCTTTCTTTCGTTCTTTAGCAATCCCTATGGCCAACGTGGTGTAGTAGGCCACAAGTTCTATTCTGAGGAGAGGCCTATGCCCAGCAGTGGACTGTTAAACGCTGTTGATATGACAGTGATCATTTAATATAGGTTATGTCCATACTATACTTTATCGTGGACGAGCCATCAGTGGCGTAGCTAGCATAGGTGGCAACCGGGGCGGATTTTATAGGTGTCGCCCTAAAACTCAATCGAAACTGTTAAAATAAAAAAGTTATATACATTTACTTTTTATTAAAATACGAGTACCTATTACAAATGTTTGAATATTATGTGAAACAAATTCAGTTTGTGAAAAATTAAAATTTCTTTCTTCTAGCTTTGACACTATCGAACTCCGAAATCACGTCTTCAAAATTATATTTTGTGTTGCTTCATGTTCTATCGTTAAAATACCAAGATTGTTTAATCTGGTTTCAGTCATTGTAGACCGCAAGTAATTTTTTATTAATTATAATTTGTTGAAACTTCTCTCACATGAAGCAACTGATGCACATATTGTTATAAATAACTTTAGTGCGACCGTTAGATTCGGAAGAGATTCTGTAAAATCCCATTCCACTATAAATTTCAAAAAGTCCAGTGTCACCCAATTAGAGACAGTAATATTAGCCGCTTTTAAATGTCTTCTCAATCTTGGTACTGATGGATACTTCATCGTAAAGGTTAATAAATTTTGATATAGCAAATTTTAACTGTTCAGTGTTTGCCGAAAGCAAGGTCTTTGACTGCACAAATTCAAACAATGAATCTACGTCTTTAATGGACTTTACTCTTGTTTCGAGTTCAATATTGAATCTGTCAAGACATTCCAACATATCCTTTTGAAGTTCCGCTCTAAGTTAAGTCCAGCATCGGTGGACGATGCTAACTCACCGGGCATGCGTTTCTTGCGACGAATTCGTCGTTCCATCGAAATGTTATATTTTTCCGATTTTTGTACAGCAAAATCTATTGCCTCTTCTGCTAGATGCAACCGTTTCTCTCCAATGAATAGACGAAGTGCTTCTAGTTTTATGATTATTTCATCAACACATAAACCTTTACTTTGTAATGCAACCTGAGCATTGTTCACTTCCCTTAGCACATGAAAAAATGATCAAAGAAATGAGAAATTGCACACAGCAGGCATAAGATTTTGGGCAGCACCTCTAGTTTCTAAATTTATGTCTTGGTGACATAGTTCCTCAATTGCAGATATTATGCCATCAAAATTTTCAGCCATTACTTTTACTGCACCATAATGAGCACTCCAGCGCGTTGTCGAAAGTCTTTTAACAAATGCTTTGCTGTGATTGAGGAGCACTTCCCAACGGCTTGTGGAAGTTGAAAAAAAGTTAAACATTGTTTCCACTGCTCCGAAAAATGTAACACAAGTCACATTTTATGAGAACGAATGTTAGCCGCATAAATTAATTGAATGATCTATACAACCAATAAAAAATGCTTTATTGTTTTTTCTTTTAAAATAGCTTGCACTCCTCCGTGTATACCACTCATAACTGCAGCATTATCATAACCTTGAGAATGACACATCATAATATCTAAGCCATCGTTTTCAAGCTTCTTTAGTATTTCAGCGCTTAAATCAGCTGCTTTTTTTCCATGTAAAGGAAAGAATCCTTTACATGGAAAAAAGCACACGTTCACGTAAGAGAATATTGAAATGAATGCGATCGGAAACAAAAGAAATGGCCCAATCCACAATACAAGTGACGAGCGCTATATCGAGGGAATCCCCTGACTAGCGTTGGTTATGCGTGAACGGGGTATTAAATTTTGGAGGTATACCAGATCGATTGACAGTGTGCACATTGTTTTTTTTTCTAAATATCAATTTACCATGCTCGTGGTACGATATTATAGTTACCTAGATAATTTTATTAGTGGCGGTTGTGCTCTCTGCCACAGATTTACGATTTTTTATAGGTAGAAAGAACTACAACTGATGGTCATAGTCGGGCTCGGGTGTCACCCCTAACCGGGTGACATCCGAAGCGGGACGCCCCCGCCGCCCCCCCTTAGCTACGCCAGTGCGAGCCATGCTGTAGTGCATATGGACCATGTCTATCGAAGTGATACACTGCCTCATAGAAAATCGGTGCTAAGCGTTTTTATTGTTGTCAACAAGACAGCATAAGTCTGTAGGGACTCGTTCCCCGTTTAGGAGTGTCGGTAGATTCCATATTTTTTTAAATGAGGGTAGACATGAGTTGTCGGGCGAGGAGAATGATAGTAATGGTTTTCTCACAATTGCTTTGTTATAATCACTTTATGACAATACATAGTGAAATACAGTCACGATGATCAATAATGGTATACAGGTTACAATTTAGGTACGACACTCCACCTAACATGTGATGTGAGTCTAGCTGAATTGGAAGTTCTTGGCAATCGACGATATGAGTCGCACTCCGCTGAATGCGGTCCAGAAGGAGAAGTATAGTCATGGTCTCTTTAACTATCCCTGAAGGGTAAACCACGTTACAATATACAATACCCAGAAACTTTCTGGCTATACTATTTGTGACTAACGAACAAGCAGACCCACTGTCAAAAAAGAAAAGAAACGATCTCACCAGATTCTGTGTTCACAGATGTTACACACAGGTTATTTTCCATTACAGCTCGTGCATTCTACTTTTTCATCTTAGCCTGTTTCTTTTGGCTAAATGTAATATCACTTGACTTATGGTGGACTCTTAGGTACGTATTGATTTGATATTGGATATTTATACCTTATTGACACCCATTATTATAAATCTATTATATATATATATATATATATATGACAGGTGAGGCCACCAGTCACCTTAGCAGAAGCAGGCCGGTGTGGCGGCGCGAGCTCTGTAAAGTGCCCGCGCCCCTTTTATAGTTTACAGTAGGTATATGAATGTTTGGGTTCCTACACGGCAGGGGGCCACCTACAAACAATGGGTGGCCCGAGGTACGTCGGGGTTCCAGGGATTTCCTTCCGAGGGTGCACCTGGTTCCCCGGCTTCTAGTACCCCCAGACGGTGTGCGGTTTTTAGTCGGTTCGAGTCTGACATAACCACAAGTGGTATCCGAGGGGACTTCCGCACAGAAAAAGAAAAAAAAAAGTATATTTATATCAGTTACTTTTTCTTTGAAATTTCTGTTAAATGGCAGTTAACTACCTGAAACTGTTGAATCTGGTCCATAGTCATTTATTAGTGAATAATGTTAATATTTTAGTTAGCTATATAGAATATCGTATATTTTGGCCGAACAAAATTTGTTCAAAGAACTAAACGTATAAAAAAAAACGACGGGTTGCACTCCGGGAGTGCCGGCAGAAGTGAAAACTTGAATATTAACGTTGTGCATTTTTGATATTTTGGCATGGTTAGAGAATAATTTTGTACGAATTGCTTTCATTATCAGTATAAAAGTACTATTATTTATGTGGTGGAATACAATATTCATTTATTGCGCTATTGTACACAAACATGACAATTTATATTACATACACACACGAACATTCGCGCATGCGCCCTGCGCCGCCTGTCCTGTCACGTGACCTGCCGCGAGTTTATACGTCCTCTCTCCATCCGTCTTACGAATTATCGATCAGATCACGTGACCTGACGCGAGTTTATACATTTTTACCCATTCCAAAAAAGTACACAGCGCTGCTAAAGAAGTTTTCACTTCAAAAATGTTATATTTTATTTTTTTTGTTTAATAGGAGTCAACGTAATTGTCGCGACATTCATCACCATGGCGAGCGTGTCAAATTCTTGTGGTACTGTGCTTATGGCTGGGGCATTCCGTTACTAATAACATTACTGGTTCACATCGTTGAAAAACAAAAGCTTTATGCTTATCCATATAAACCTCCTTTTGAAAACTGTTTTTCTGAAGGTTAATAACACAACTTTGTTTTTTTACTTTCCAAACATTTATATACTATTTTGTTACTGTTAACACTTTCACTGTCCTAAGACAATTATAATTATCAATACAATTATTGCACATCCAATAGTATGCACTTCAATCGCCGACCAATAGTGTTGTCCAAGTACGTCGAAACACGATCGACGTATATGTAACAAACATGGCCAAATCGTTGATCTCGTGTATATTTTCGCGGACTGTTTCATTGATAATCCTCTACGAGGAAAACAAAAGAGATAATTATGTACCATAATAGATCAGTAAAAAAAAATTGTAAAAATACATTTGTTGCCATTGACGATTTAGGTGGCACTTAATGCAATATATTGTATCGACGGTGGAGGTTTAAGACCTATGTTGGCGTAGACCCCCCAAAGAAATAAAAAAAAAGTTTTATTTAAGTTGAATTTTAGTAAGAGAAACCATTTTTACTTTTGTTTGATGAAAATATAATATACTAAGTTTTACTTTTATTTTTCTTACATATTAGATAGATTACGTACGTACGATTACGTTGGCAGGTTGAAAGAATTATCTGTTTTTTTTATTTGATTGGTTTTTTAAGTTTCTCGTGAACAACACTATTCTTAGTGGTTCTCATCAGTGCATTACATGTAATGCATGGACAGTGAAATTGTTAATAGCACGAGTTTTAGCACTTACTGATAATATCCGTAAAGCAACACGGAAGTGGAGTAGCTATACGCAATCGTTCCCCTTTGTCAAAGTATAATTCCAAATGGGCCTACGCGTTTCATTGATATTACGACACATAACGTTTTTATTTGTGCGTGAAATTTTAAAAGTTTACTTGTCGTATGTGTTTGTAGCGACAGGCGTTTGTTTTTGTATGTGAGGCTAAAGTGTGCCGTGCCGTGCCGTGCCGTGGGAAGATTTCCCACGGCAATAAATTTCAGACTCTTTTAAAAAGTAAAATGACGCTACGGCGTTTTCCCTCCGGTCGGTGGCCCCACCCGTGTTGCTCTGTGGAAAATGTACCTATCTGACAAACTATTCGGAACATATCTGCCAAATAATAATAATAATAACTGTTGAACCAGTAGCCGCCCCCAAAAATTAATCTTGGGAATAATAAAGACTAGGCAGAAGAAGATCTGCCAAATAACTAAAGATTTTAGTTTAGCAAGTCTTGGATTGAGATATCTAAATGTCAGATAAACATTATTATATCAGCAATTTTTGTCTGTTACATACTGTTATAATGACAGATTACTATCTGAAACGTTTTTAGCAACTGGTGAAACTTGAAATCGTAAATATCTAAATCACATGTAGGTGATAATACTATAAGAAGTAAAAATGTTTTTTATCTACGTTACAGAATTCTCGACCCGAATCTATTTGCATCTGCCCATTGCAATAATGAGCTTTAGTAATTTAGTATTATTTTCGATGACTGTTTACAATATATGGCTGATCAAACGCAGTGTACGTAACAATAAAGATTCAAGGAACACTAAGAAGCACCAAAACAGGTAACAATTAAAAATAAATAATAACCTTCACACATCTAACACACAGCCAGATCCCAAATTAAGGCGTCGCTGTATTATTATATTGGCTATCATAATAGGCATGATGACTAATTTTGGAAAACTGTTTTCGAATGTAATGTTCGGAAGTATCTCCTATTGTCAAAAACAATATTTCTACAAAAAATATAATTTTCGTAGGAAAAAGTACGATTTTTTTACGCCAAAATGCTCCGTGGTGTCATGGCGTCTCGTCGTCGACGTGACGTCACCTTTTGTCAACCAGTTTCAATTATAGCACTTATAAACTACAATAAAGTGATCGTTTTTTATTCGAAAGACGGTCCCCATTTCATGTCATCCACATTTAAATTAGGGTGGCGCCACATTAGCATCAGAGTAAACTTCTTAAAATCAATACACACACTTTTCATAAATTGAATGATAAAAAATCAATAAACGTACTATTCACTGTTCAGAAAATAAAATATATTTACTACATTATTTTGTAATACGCAAGTAGTGACAATAATGTTAATTTTTTTACCTCGGCGTACTTCAATTCGTTCACAATTGCTACATTCATCAATACACACACTTTTTCATAAAATTGAATGATAAAAAATCAATAAACGTACTATTCACAGTTCAGAAAATAAAATATATTTACTACATTATTTTGTAATACGCAAGTAGTGACAATAATGTTAAATTTTTTACCTCGGCGTACTTCAATTCGTTCACAATTGCTACATTCATACCATAACCTGTGTCTACACCAGCGCCATTCTGGAAGGTTTTTGAACTGTTATTTACAGCTTATGCTGGACACTTTTTTCAATTTTCTTCCATATAAGATAACACTCCTTGTCTCTACCCTCCATATATCAATCCCATCAATATGGGTATCAAATGAAAGGGCTCAACAAGCAGAATACAATATACTATAAAAAATTGAAATCCAAGATGGCGGCCACTACAAAATGGCGGATAACGTAGGTTTTATCAATCCCATCAATATGGGTATCAAATGAAAGGGCTCAACAAGCAGAATACAATATACTATAAAAAATTGCAATCCAAGATGGCGGCCGCTACAAAATGGCGGATAACGTAGGTTTTATCAATCCCATCAATATGGGTATCAAATAAAAGGGCTCAACAAGCAGAATACAATATACTATAAAAAATTGAAATCCAAGATGGCGGCCGCTACAAAATGGCGGATAACGTAGGTTTTATCAATCCCATCAATATGGGTATCAAATGAAAGATCTTTGCAGGGACTACGTATAGAGGAGTTGGACTGCAATAAACTAACGGGCAAGAAACCTTGCAATAATGAAGCACTAAATGAATTAAACAGAATGCGAAATAAAAACTAAAAACTAGAAAATAAAAATAGGTAAAAAAACTTTTTAAGTTAAACGGTTTTATGTTAAAAAAAACATACATTGCAATGTTTAAGATAAATGTTTAGTAGGTACATTTATCTTAAACCAAAAAAATAATAAAATAGATACAGTCGTGGGAATTATAAACATATGCATAGACTAGATTAAAATAAAACCGTGGGGTTAACATGGAGTGTATAACTATTGGAATTTCCATGAGCAAGAAAATAGTAAGTAATTTCCTCACCGTCTGCGGGCCAACTGCCTAACGACGAATTAAACGATTCTTCTATCGCACATTAAGTCGATAATTTGTAGACATTTCATGTCATCCACATTTAATATATTTTTATCATTAATTTCATCACGACAAAGACTTGAAGACTCGAAGACTTATAATTGAAGACTATAAATACTTGACATTGGCAGAAATAGCTGACCCGAGTGATCCGGCTGGTTGCCACTTCATCAAAAGAAGAGAACAAAGTGATCTTGCTTATATCCAAATAAAACAACATTTACTTAAACGTGACATATCTCGCTCTGTTTGGTGTTCAAGTTAACATGGCGGATTGCTATATTTTGTAGTTTTATTTCTGTTAATTTTCTATTAATATCGGTCTAAATATGAAAGTAAATACTTTTAAATACAATAATAATTTTTGTACTCTATGAACTCCATTTCATCAGATAAATAGATAATTGTGTGGTCCTTGGTTACTGTCATCATGCCTATTAAACGACAGCTCAACTACAAATAAACATATTTCTAAGTATATACATAGTATAGATAATTAGCGGCCTGGTCCGCTTCGCACAGAAGTTTTAGAAATTATTGGAATTGGTCTAGTATAATATACATGTATTATACCTATAAACCTTCCTCTTGCTGAAAACTGCATTCAATTCCGATGAGCAGTTTAAAAGATCTTAGCGGACAGATAGCGGAGGCGACTTTGTTGTTTACTATGTGAGGATTACACCCAGACAGACACACATCAAATTGTATTATCTCTCAATATTTGGCCTAGGTGGATATCGAACTTACGTTCTCTAACTTAAAACTCTGGGCCACTAACCACTAGAGTACTACACCAACAGGTACATCAAACTAAATGATCGTTCATTTCCATTATTCCTCTGCCCTTATCCAAATTATGCGGAGTATTCTCATCCTCCGAGACCCTACTAGGACTTTAACATAATCTACTATGATTTTTATTACAGATTTGCAATTTACATAAAGTTATTCATTGTAATGGGTTGTGTTACTTGGGTGTTTGAACTGTTCAATACGGACGGGTGGGTGGAGCTCATTCTCCTTAGTTCTGCGTCACTATCCTCTGAAGTTTTCATATTCTACATTTTCGTGTGTAAGAAAAGCATTATTATAATGCTGTGTAAAAGGTAAGTAAATATTATCATTTTAAATTGCCCTGAAGAAAGCGAAATTTTAACCTTCTAATAATTCATCATCTTATATATATCTATTTTATTACTATTTGGGGTCGGTGCAATGATTTTTCTTCCTCCATTCTCCTCTATCACTCGTCAGTTCACTGCTAACTCCCTTTCAGGCCATATCCTCTTTTACGCAGTCCAGGTTAACTTGCTAGTTCTCAACTTTTCAGTCACTGGTGCAACTTTCAAGTTTCCTCTGATGTAGTCGTTCTTTACGTTATCCATTCTAGTCACACCACACATACATCTCAACATTCGCATTTCAGCTACATGCAGGTGTCTCTCATCCATTATCTTCACTGACCAACACTCAGATCCATGGAGAACGGCAGGTCTGATGATCGTTTGGTATATTTGTCCCTTTAAGGTTAAAGGGAACTTGGGATCGCACACAGTTCCTGTTACCTGCCGCCACTTCATCCATCCTGCATTGTTTCGATGTTGCACAGACCTATCAATTTCGCCATTATTTTGTAACAGCGAACAGAGGTACAGTCGACCAAATTGAATCATGACCCCCCTTAAAGTCATTTTCCTACAATTATTCTATACCATTAGGTTGAAATTAGCTTGAACATACATTTCATAAGTAACGAACCGTTATCATTCTACTAGAATAGGTAGCGTAGGGTAGGTGTAGAACAAAAATAGAAAAGCATTTATTTGACAGAACGAAGTCTGTCGAGACAGCTAGTCATACACATTAATAAAATAAAACAATAAAATTAGAGACCTTTGTTTATTTCATATTATTAAATTTTAAAAAATGGCATTCACTTCGTAAAGCGAATAAAAAAGAAAACTTCTCAATAGTTAATTTGTGGGTTATAATGGTTTCAATGGTTTGGGTCTGTAGGATTACTGGTTAAACCTAAAACCGAGTGTAAGCGCCATGGTTTTCAATAACGTCTAATAATCGATTACGCATAGACCCGATTAGACGACTGCAAATGTCACTTCCCCTCATGAAATCCCAGATTTTGTTACAATGCAGCTCGATTGCTTCTTTAGTCCTCTCGTTCCTGTTATCCCACATTTGAACCATCAAACCCCATTAATTTTCTATTGGGTTAAGATCTGGTGACCTAGACGGCCATGGAATGAGAGTAAATTCATCTTCATGCCCCGTAAACCAACCAACAGTTATCATTAACATAGGAGAATACTGGCACATATTCACGGGAGTAAACTGTTCGCAAAGTCGGTAACATTGATTCTTCCAATAAATCGACATAGTTGATAGCGTTATGACGAGGAGAAATAGGAACAAGTTCGCCTATGTTTCCAGTATCCATCCATGCCCACATATTAGCTGAAATACGGCCAGATGATTGGTTGGGCACTACGTGGTCCTCTGTGTATCGCGTGTTATCGTAACGCCACAAAGTTAAGCGACCATGTTGAGAAGAGCGAAATGATTTTTCGTCTGTAAAGATGGTGTTTGTCCAGTCGAAATCTAAATAATTACATGCAAAATTCAATCTCGCAGTTTTGTGTGCATCCGTTAAATGAACTTTCTTAGCATGGTTCTTTTGTATGGTTTCTTTCTTCGTAATGGTGTTGCATTTCCGTTCTCTGTTGGTTTGTAATTCGACGAACCCCATGATTATGTCGTCATCGGTCTTCAAGGATACCCTCTTCAGTGTGTCGTCTGATCCAGGTTCTGACCGTGTTACGACTTATATTTAACTCACGTGATATTTCTCTAACGCCGCAACCTTGCTCACTGAGCACTACAATCCGAGCTCTTTGTCCTACCAAATTGGCCATTATACGATTCGTTTTTAGATATAAATATATTCTTAGATTTTTATTTTAATATTTTCAGATTGACTACTACTTGACATCTCACATATAATGTCATTTCATTTTAAAAATTATAGTACTTTTTCTCCGCAATGAAAAGAGTTTGGATTATAAACGATTATATTATTTGAAATTCAAATAAGACTGCTGTATCAAAAATATATCTTGTTCAGTGATGACAAAGGTTTAAATTGCATTGACATCTAACCCATAATGACGCATTTATGTTTATATCTAAAACGTACTATGTGCAAATAGCGAAGAAAACCTAACTACATTTATGATTACAAAGGAATAATTGTCAAAGTGGGTCATGTTTCAATTTGGTCGACCGTACTTGAAATCGGTGCAGCCCGGAATCTCCGTTCCATTTAGTGACACGGCAGCAAGATCGAAGAGACCGCCGAAATCGCAAAACATATATTTGGTTTTACTTCTGCTGATTTTTAAGCCAACATTCTCCAGTCGCTGCTGCCATGTCTCTAGTCTGCGCTGGACCTCGGGCGCGTCTTCAGCGACCAACACAGTGTGGTCTGCAATATGTCCAATGTCAAAGCATCCATTCAGCAGGAAGAGGTATGGCTAATGCACTCTTTCTTCTTTCAATGCCCACCACAAAACCTATCGGGGTACCCTATCATACGCTTTTTCTAGATTAACAAACACCATACGCAAGTTTTTGTGTGCCTGTCTGTATTTCTCGCATAATTGTCGGATTGCGAATATGGCATCTGTTGAACCGCGGACCGGCATAAACCCAAATTGGTTTCATCATATTCCATTTTCCTCTCTCACTCTTCTTCTCAATAACTTTCTCCCAAACTTTCATACTATGTGAAATTAGCTTTATTCCCCTATGACTGCCACAATCCTCTACATATCCTTTGTTTTTAAAGATGGGTACTATTGAACTTAAGCACTATTCATCCGGGATTACCTCTTCCTGTAGCAACTTATTGAAGAATAAAATCAACCACTGATGTCCATCCTCTTTCAATATTTTCCATACTTCAACTGGTATACCATCAGGTCCAACAGCTTTTCCATTTTTCAAACTTCGTACTGCTACTCTAACTTCGTCTATACTAATCTTATTTACTAATCCTGTATTCACATGCACATCATTCAAAGTTCCAGTCCATTAATTTTCCTCGTTCATCAGCTTTTTGAAGTAAGTCCCTCATCTGTACCTTATCTCCTCAGCTTTGATTAACACTCTCCCTATTTCATATTTTATGCATCTTACATGCTTCAGATCTTTCGCTCTTTCTGCCTTACTTTTTGCCATGCGTTCGTGCAGTTTCTTTTGGGCTTTAGTTCTTGTCATTGCAACTGCTTTCTTTGCTTTCTTTTTACACTCGTTATATTCTATTTTTCTGACTTCTTTCATTCTCTCACTGCCTTTTTCATTTTGCCAAGATTTAAATACGTTCTTCTTTACTTTCAAAGCTTTCTGTATTTCTAACATTCTCCACTTGATTCGGGAGGGGGCCGGTTCACTCTATCTACAACTTTTACCCTGACTTCCATTAGTAGTAGTCTATGTTGCACTACTACAGACTCACTGGGCACCACCTTGCAGTTTTTAACACAGGTCAACTTACCTTTCCTAATAAGAAGATAGTCAATTTGTATTCTGTGGTTACCACTTTTATAAGTGATAAGATGTTCATCCCTCTTTTGGAACCAAGGTGTTTACGATTTCGAGGTCGAATGATAAGGCAAACTGAAGCAGGCTGTCGCCCTCAACGTTTCGATTGCCGAACCCCCAACCTCCATGCATTCTTTCATAGTCCTCGTTATCTAATCCGATATGCCCATTAAAATCTCCTCCTATCAAAATTTCCTCACAATCAGAAATGCCTGTATCTAAATCTAGCCAAAATCTTTCTTTCACTGCAGCTTCACATTCAACTTTAGGTGCATACGCACTAATAATATTCAGAGTCAGACTCTCCCACACTACCTTCACAATTATTATTCTATCGTTCACTCTTTGTACATCCGTCACACACTCTTTCAGAACCCTATCCAATGCTATACCCATCCCATTTCTCTTACCATCACTTCCGCAATAATAAAACTTGTAACCCTCACCAATTTCTCTAGCTTTCGTGCCCTTTCATTTGGTTTCCTGCAAGCATGCCAAATTTATACATCTTCTCTTTAACACGTCCGCTAGCCCCCTCGCTCTTCCAATCATAGTTCCAACATTCCAACTTCCATACCTCAGTCTTACATTTGGGGCCTGCTTCTTGCGCTGCATCCGCCCAGATAGATGCAGCAACCCTTCTCCATTTATTCGCGTAGCCGGGCCCTAACCCTATCTCCCTCATTTCGACTATTTCTCATTTCTATAAATAGCGGTTTTGGCAACTTGTTTTATAGCCGGCCTCCTGCCTGACGCTAACCCTCCTTGGGAATGTGACCTTTTTTAAATATAGGAATAAGGGAAAACGGTAAATAAGTAAATAAGACAAGGGAAGATGGATAAGGTAAGGAAGTTAGGGTATAGAATACCGCATATCTCGCATGAGATAGAGACTGCGGTAGCTCGAAGAAGCCGGGGTAGCATACCCATATATATGTCCGGAGATATCACATGGACAGGGACACCTTCTGACCTTCTAAATTAATACTTTCAAATGTGCTCTGGGTAGATATTTCTCAAACGTTGAAATTAGAGGAAAGAAATAATCGATGTCATTGTTGATGCATAATCGTAGCCAATTTTAACGAATAACTATTAGTTTTGGGTAACCTTAAAATACACAGCGTACCTAGGTACTGTTTTAAAGGTGTTTTCCTACCCTAATTTAAAATGTCATAAAATGTATATTTTGATTGTTATTTAATGTTATAAAATAATTTGTTTCCTTTGCAGGTTTAACATACAAAACAAGTTCGTAGACCGTCTGCTCCCAACTAACAATACCACGGCCCGACAGGAAACCGGCCTATAATTTATACATAATATGGTGGTATAATGGTGCAGAATACAAACGGTGTACCAGAATATTTGCACATTGATAGGTATACACATATATTTTAATATATTCTGTTTTATTAATAAGTTTTATTCTCCTAACTTTTATATATTTATAGTTTATTTATATATATGTCATCAGATAGTGAATGTTATGGTTCTGCATGTGAGTCCGAAATCGGCTTAAGCGATGAAAGCTTCTCCTCCTTATCAGATACTCTCGGTGGTGTCCTACGCAATAAATTTAATTTTAATAATAATCATCTATTTAACGTATGTCCTAGTGTTCCTAGCCACTATTCTGATTTGTACGAGGCGTTCAGTGATGTTAATGTTCATGCCGTCCTGGTTTCTGAGACTTGGCTCAAACCACATCTTTTCTCTACCTCTTACTCGCTCCCTGGCTTTATCCTTATCCGAAATGACCGGATGGAGGGAAGAGGGGGCGGCGTGGCTATTTACCTACGCAGTGATTTTTCTCATAAAATTATTTTATCTTCCTCTTCTGCTGCCGCTGCTGAGTACTTATTCTTAGAGGTTTGTGTCGGGGGCGTTAAAACTGTCCTTGGTGTTACTTATTGTCCCCCTTCTGTTGACTATTTCACTGAATTCGAATCAGTCCTTGAATCCTTGGGTACAGAGTATGCTCATCACGTCATCATGGGTGATTTTAATACCAATCTCCTAGATCAAACCTCCCGTCGTTCCTGTAAACTCCAACTCCTTCTTGAGTCGGTCCGCCTTAATGTTCTGCCACTACATGCCACTCATCACAACAATAACGGCGAGGACACTTGGCTCGACTTAATCATCGCCTCCAATCCCTCCCTTGTTTCCTCTCATGGGCAACTAGATGCTCCCGGATTCTCACATCATGACCTGATTTTCCTCTCCTATATCCTCAAACCCTCAAAACCCAAACCCAAAATCCTATACAGGCGTCGCTTTAGGAGAATGAACATCGATGAATTGAGTGGTAATGCTTCACGTATTGACTGGACACCCTTGATCGACTGTTCTTCCATAGATGACAAGGTAAACATATTCAACGAACTAGTCACTAAGTTGTATGATACTCACGCTCCAATAAAAAGGGTTAGGGTTAAACGACCGCCAGCGCCCTGGATGACCAGGGATATACGGACGGCCATGAAACACCGAAATCGAGCTTTTAGAACTTTTAAGAGTTTATCGTTTCTGTATTATTTAAAACGCAGACAAGCATCTTTGGCAAATATTTATTCAACCTCGAAGTTAGAGCATCATATATCCAGCCAAAACTATTGGTATAGGAAGGGCATAATACCCAAAAATGTTTTTAAGTGAAAGAAGACAATATAGATCTGCGAGTCTTGTGTCTAATTAAAATAGACTATCCATACTCTATACTAATATTATAAAGAGGAAAGGTTTGTATGTAAGTATGTTTGTAATGAATTGGCTCAAAAAGTACTGGACGGATTTTAAAAATTCTTTCACCATTTGAATGCTACATTATCACTGATTAATAAAGACTATTTTAATAGTAAGACAAAAAGAACTATATGTAAACCAATAATTGCAGGTAACACCGCGAGGTTCAGCTAATGTTATATATATGTGTCTAAATATTATGTATATAGATTATTAGAGATAATACAAAAATGGCCTACTACTAAGCAATTAATTATATTATAATAAGGCCCAATAATGAGGCCCCTAAAATCTTGCATTTTGCACCAATCCCTTGGTGGCTTCGTGCTGAAGATGGGGCGAGAAGAGGGCGTGTGTGGGACTCCTGGAGAACCGATTTACCCACCAAAACACCGCGGTAGCCTACCTTGTCAGTCGGAAGGAACTCCAGGAACACTTCAGCGGCTTCTGGAGTCCTCTATAAGGTGCATCCCGGGCCGACTAGAGTCACGCTTTCCTTCGCCTCATTTGAGCGGGGAGCGACTCCTTCTGGAGTATAACATCGACCATGGAGGGAGACCGTGACTTCCATTTCGTCACCGCTGCCAACATTGGTGACAGGTTTCGTCCGATCATGAACAGCAGAACTCAACGCTCGGACTTCCACGTAGGGCAGTCCTCCAGGGTGTGCTGGGCGGGAGGTCCCTAGCACCTAGGAAGCGAAGTAGTTGTAGCGTACCTATAGTAGGTATTTTTTTATACTTTCTTCAGCATATTGCCGTACACTGCTGAACGCAGTCCGCGCATCTATATGCTGCCAGCTACTTTCTTCAAGTCATCGGTCCACATGAGTGACTATTTTATATAATAATCTCTTTTATTAAGCACTTTTTGTGAAGTATTTTTTAATGTAAGTATGAAAAAATAAAAATTCTTAATTTTTTACTTTACCATATCTTTCTCATATTTCATGTGGCCAAATGTCATGTGGCCAAATGTACCTTGATATAATTATCGAAAATTATCGATATATTATTATCGTTGATGTTTTCTGGCTTAACATAGATCGTGTCTAAATCTACTGAAGATATTATTATATATCATTGGTTTATATTCATTTATTTTATAGGTCTATTTAGACATGGTAACTTTACAAAATGTGAATTTGACGTTTCGATTTTGACATTAACTGCGAAAGGCAAAAAGTAAACAAAAACACTAAAAGTTAAATTTATTATGAATTTAATTGCCTTTTATGTTAAGCTTTTAATAAGTAAATAAAATGAAATTGAATCTTTTATTATTTAATATAGTTTATCAAATGATGTAGAGGGCTTAAACATCTAGGTACTTTCAGAAAAAGTTCAGCGGCTATTTGAATTCATTCCTATTCAAACCGCCGGCTGTGTAAGTGGAGAACAAAAACTATTTTAATAGTAATAAAAATGTTGTTAAATAGTGCACTATTTCTGTTAAGTTTAGCAATAAAAGTGAAAAGTGATGAAATTGGTGAGGGAAAATGGAGTGATTTACAGAATAGTGTTATAGAAATCCCTATAAGAGAATTCTGTAAAAATAAAACTTGTTTAGTGAAATGTTGTCCTGATGGACTCGTCATGAGCAGCAGTGGATCTGGACCTATATGTGTACAACTACGGGTTAATTATACTGCCTTTAACAACTATATACAGGACTATTCATCAAGAGAAGTGAAATTTATCCGAAATCAAATTTTGTCGGATACTAATAAAACCATTACTGTAATGGACCCAGGAATTTATATTTTAAAGGTGACTATCAACTATAGGTATAAATATGTATAATCAACATTCTTTAATATTCCATTGCTGGTCATCGTCCTCTCCTTAGAGAAGGAGGTTTTGGTCTTCTATACTATGTTCGCCGGGTGGGTTGGTAAAGAGTTTATTTCAAATTTCCTTCTCTCTTATCCTATAGTTTGTTTCTCATAGTCGGCTCTTCTTATTCTGTCACCAACCACATTATATTTGATAATAAAACGATTACAATCCTTACTTCCATTGTAATATTATAAATTCAAAAGTCTGTAACTTGAACTTGAAACTCGCGGGCTGGGCTTCCGCAATTCGACGTCTTCATTGCGCCTATTTTGCGTGATGGGATGGCTTCATACGTGCCACCCTAGTTCTTCCAGGAAGCCTAGCAGACCCTTCATGTTGCCGACGACTTCTGGGAGTGACCTCGGTGATCCGAGGTGTCTCGCCCGGTATTCTGCCACCTCAGGACATGTCATAATGACATGGGCGGCTGTCTCCTCCTCCTCCATGCATGCCCTGCACAGAGGACTGTCTGTTACACCTAGAGTGAAAAGATGTTTGTTTAGTAATGCATGACCAGTTATTGCTCCAATTAAAAGTCGAAGCAGCGGCCTCTTAAGTTGCAACAGCTTCCGTGACAATCTGGGGTTGATTGTCGGGAGGGCCTCCTTGGTCTGCCTGCAGGTACAAAGGTTGGACCAATACGTTTGGTGTTCCACCTTGGTGTTTAGTTGCAGTGACCTTCGCAGCCAAGCAGATGGCAGAGGCAGTATTGGTTCAGGGCCTATTGCCCTTGTTACCGATCCAGCTCTTGCCAGTGCGTCGGCTGCATCGTTCCCGCGCGAGTTACTATGCCCTTTTATCCACTGGAGAGTTATACTGTTTGTGGTACATACCTCTGTCAGGGCTTTGTGGCATTCGTAAATTAGCCCTGATGTTGTCGAATGACTTTGCAGGGCTTGCAGGAAAGTCTGTAACTTTTACACGACTAAACTGCTGCGCACCTATTTCATTGAAATTTGCCAAGGAGATACTTTGGTTCTGTAGAGAGGGCATAAGCTACGACTTTACTGTAATAAAAAACATAGAAATGGGTGGAATCGTGGGCAAAGTCAAGTCTAGTAGTGTGTATGACACATAAACAGCAAGTACAACAATAAGCATATTGTGTTAACATACAGGGGAAAAATTATATTTCCATCTATTGTTTTCCTCCCATAACGTTATTTATATACATAATTATTGTTTTCAATTTCAATAATCCTGTTAAATACCTAGTTATAAAATAAAAATACACTTATTGATATGAGATTTTAACTATCTACAACACAATTTACTTTATTCTGGTACTTCATTCTAATTCTTTAATTACTTTTTATTGATTTTTCAAGAGTGCGGAGCCTACATCCTCCTTTTCCTTAATTCTGGGAAGGGATATAAAATAGCCAAAAACATGCACTCCTACTCTTTAGTTGACGATGTAAAGGCATCACATCTACAACTGTTTTGAGCTGTAACCATGATGTCCGGACGTTATCTGAACCCTACACCAATAGATCATCATCATTAACAACCTTTGTCTGACCACTGGTAGACATAGGCTTGTCCTTAGAAAGAAGGCTTTAGCTCATGCTGTCCAGATGTATTGTCATATATTAGCCTACCCACTATACCCCACGGCTGCCTATCTCGGCAGTTAGGAGGACCTCAGCGGCTTCTGGAATCATTCCTGCTGTACTCCACGACTGAGGTACATCCCAGGATGACCAGAGTCACCCTAGTGTCTTACCATTATATACATAAGAAACAGAACACCAACCTGCCTTAGACTACAACCCTCCGCCGCATATATATTACTAGCTGAACCCCGAAGTGCTACCTGCATTACGACAATAACCATAGGCAACGCCGCGAGGTGAAGCCTAACATCTTTAATAATTCTAGCCTATATGTTATTCTGATATATCTATACTAATATTATAAAGAGGAAAGATTTGTACCTATTTTTGTATGTTTGTAATGAATAGGCTCAAAAACTACTGGACCGATTTTAAAAATTCTTTCACCATTCGAAAGCTACATTATCCACGAGTAACATAGGCTATATTTTATTTTGGAAAAAAATAGGGTTCCGTAAGATATTTGGGTTTTTCGGACACAAGGTGTAAAAATCAACCAGAAAAGTTACTTATTTAGCGAAAATTTTCATGCTACGGGCTAATAAGACGCAAACGAGGTTGCGTGGGTCAGCTATATTTTATATACAACGTGTATTTAGTATCAGCATTGCACCCGTGCGAAGCCGGGGCGGGTCGCTAGTAAGCTATATTATTGTAAGTTTCATTAAAATCCATTCAGTAGTATTTGTGTGAAAGAGCAACAAACATCCTTACATACATACAAACTTTCATGTTTATAATATTAAGTGGTAGGATGTATGTTAACTTATACAAGTTTTATTTTAGCTATTTAGAGCTAGAATGTGTGTATTTAAATGATTTACAGGATGGTTCCTTAAAGTCTCATAGCTACAAGCGAAAAAGCCTAGAATTTTGTGTAGATTTCTATTATGAAGAAGTAAAGTCCAGTTCAATATTAGCATTCAGAGTTGTGCCAGAACTGTTTGACCAACTTGCAAAGCGAAAGAAGTTTTATTTTACAGCAGGTGCGTACATTTTAATTATAACACTGCTTTCATTTTTGTTGAAGTCTAAAGTTTCAGTTGTAAAAATTATTTAAAACAAATAACCGTTGCCTTAATAAATGCTGTTTCACAAAAATGTATTGAAACTTTTTAAGAATGATGTGAATGAGATTTGTTTGATAATAATAATAATAATAAATATTTCGGACATCGAACACACAACGCCATCTAGTACCAAGCTAAGCAGAGCTTGTGTTATGGGTACTAGACAACTGATATAAATACTTAGATACTTTTATTTTTGTAAATACATACATAATATACATAGAAAACACCCAAACTTCGAAACAAATATTTGCAGATCATACAAACATTTGGTTCGACCCGGGAATCGAACCCGAGACCTCATGCTTAGCAGTCGCATACGCTACCACTAGGCCACCGAGGCAGTTAGATGCGCAGTAGTCGTTTTTTAGGTGCCTTAGGTTGTAAGCGGGACGCGGACTTGAGATAGCACCGTTCCGAACAAGCAATTGGTGCATAAGTCGACCCTTGCCTTCCGCACCGCCATCACGTTCTGTTGGCCTCCGATTACACTTGGGGACACAGAGTTCAACTGAGTTGTACCTTTGTTTTTGTTGAGCTTTTTTTTTTTATTACAAGTGGCCAGGATTCGGCGTAGTGGGGATAAGTTCATAATGCAACAAAAATGGTCACTTTTTTGCTTGTCATTCTTTCTTTTGACTTTTAAAGTGTTTGTTTAGAAGAAAGGTATTTGTCAAGTTTTTTAGGGTTATTAGGATTTGTAATAAGTGCTTAAATAAAATATAAACAATTAAACGTTAAGAAATCTAAACTAATATTATAAAGAGGAAAGATTTAATGTTTGTTTGTTTGTTACGATTTAATTCAAAGACAACCATTTTCTGTGTCACTAAGTGCACAATGCATGAACTTACCCCACTACGCCGAAGCCTGGCCAAGTTACTTGCCGGCAATTATATTTTAGTTGATCGATAATAATCATACCCATTAACTTAAATGTGATATTCTGTCTTTCCTGTCACATCTATTCCTGTTTAACCGGATGAGCATACGAGTAAGTGACCCTGGGTCATGTGATTGTAAGTCGGTCGAAGTCACTTTCGCCCCTGAACAGTTTGCTTGCTGTCCTTTGAGTTCTGCCCCTCAGAATCTTAGGGGCTTACATCATCATTATCATATTTCAAAACGCAAACACGCGTCGTGTTCATACCTTACTGCACGTTTGGCTAGCATAGACTCTGTCCATTCGTTTAGTTACTTTTTGACAGTTCAAAAAAGTTCGAAATTAGCGACGTCCTCACGTCGCCAATTTCTAACTTTTTGAACTGTCAAAAAGAACGTTACCAATTCGATTTGAATCGAGAAAATAAGCGATTTTATTTAAGAACTTTCAATTCAAAAGAAATTTCATGAAATATTTTTAGTAAAAATATTAATTATTCGTTTATTAGTTTTTTGAATTATATATGAAATAAATAAATATAATAATAATAAATAAGTAAATTAGAAATATTTATACATATTAAGAACATTGCGAAAGTGCAACGCTCGTCCTGACACTTTATTTTTTTTATTACAGCAATGATGATCTCATCACTTTTAATACTGTTCATGACGTTGGTGTACGCCGTGCTTCCAAGACTGCAGCACCTGACAGGCATGATGCTCACGACATCCATAATCTCTTTACTAGTTGGTTTCGTTATAAAATTGATAACTCTTATATACACTACTCTTGATATAACACTTGGTGATACTGCAAGTAAGGGTCTTTGTAAATTGTAATTACTGCTTCATTTATTTTTCTTTTTATGTTACGCTTACTAGTTACCATAGAGCTACACGATAGTGAGCAGCTATACGCAGTCGTAACCCTCTATCAAAGTGTAAGACTCGAATAAATACCATATGTCGACTGCCTCCGTGGCGCAGTGGTAATATATGCGACTGCTGTGTTTGAAGTCTCTGGTTCGATTCCCAGGTAGGACCAAATGTTTGTGTGATCCGCAATTTTTTGTTATTTACAAGATATATAAATGACAAATAAGTATTTCGAACAATTCACACACAACGCCATCTAGCTTCAAACTAAGCAGAGCTTGTATAATAATTGCAAGATTGACTTGTAGAATACTTATCACTACATAGTATAAAACAAAGTCGCCTTTTCTGTCCCTATATCCCTATGTGCGCTTAAATCTTTAAAACTACGCAACGGATTTTGATGCGGTTTTTTCCAATAGATAGAGTGATTCAAGAGGAAGGTTTATATGTATAATACATGCATCATATACTAAGGCAAAATTGCTAATTTTAGAGGTTTCTATTTTATGCCCGTGCAAAGTCGGAGCGGGCCGCTATGTTTTTATATACAACGTTCATAGTTTTTCTGTAGTGTATTTAATTTAGTATCAGCATTGCACCCGTGCGAAGCCGAGGCGGGTCGCTAGTATTATATAAATAAGTACATATTATGCATAGAAAACACCCAAATTTGTAGTGTTGATGAAGGTCATCCAAACATTAGGTTCGACCAAGGAATCGAACCCAAAACCTCAAGCACAGCAGCCTCATACACAATCACTGCGCCACTAAAGTAATTATTATTTTTAACATGGATTTTAAACATATTTAATTTTCAGAGGAGCAGATTTAAAAAAAAAAATTAAATTAAAACTTTTAATATTGTTATAAAAAAAGATCTGGAAATAAATGCGAAATGCTAGTTTGTTAATAATAATAACATCACACTCACGTCCACAGAGGTTGGGTCGGGGGACCTGCCACCCCTTAGCCATTAGGCGGAATGTGCCCCTCTTGTTCCGGGGACGCATACCAACTAAGGAGAGGTGGGCCCTAACGATTTGGCCCCCCGAGGCGAGCCCGAAAGGGCGTCCCTAGCCGAGTCGCGGTGAGCATTCTATCCCGTGGCTCGGTCTTAGGTGATGAGGACCAACGTGGGGTTTATAGGGTAGCCGGCTTCCTCTCCTGGAGGCCAGGAGTCCCACACGAAGCGAACCCACCGCGGTGGTCTAGCGAAGTGCGTAAATGCATTCGAAGCAGAAACAAATAAAAGTCCACAGAGCTTGTTCTGTGGTAGCCAGACTAATGATAAAAATATAGTCAATTCGTTTAGATAGTGTTCGTGCACCCGGACGCAATTATGGTAATTGTTGTAAAATACGAATATATTAATTCACACAACGGCGTCCACTGACAAATCATACTTGCTTGTGGGTGGTTACGTCGCAAGCGGGCCCTTTAATTTTGTGACGGCTTGCCGCACGTGCGACGGCGACGCGATTATGATCACCGTATCTAAGTGAATGGACTATAAATATTTCTAAACTCATACAATAAGTGCACGGATGGCGTCGTGGCTTCAACGGTCACCTCGCCACTTACTGCGCCGAGTCTCATGGAGTTGGTTCTCACAAGGGGACACATTTTTGTTTTGTGTAAAACGAATTGTTTTTATGACTCAATGTTACTACTACTACATTTATATATTAAGCGGTCGCCTGCGGCTCCGCCCGCGTGGATGTCGGTTACCGCTGCAAAAAGCCTACCCAGGAAAGACACGGTCAGCAAAATGACCCAGGTCAATTCACAGACACCGACACTAACATCGACGACGCAGTCATTATCCTCAGGCTGCACAGATTGTCTTTCTGTGGATGTTAAAGTTGTTAATGAGTAATATATTTAAATGTAATTAATACTAAGTTTCCACTTCTGCCGGCAGTCCCCGAGTGCAACCCGTTGTTTTAGAATAGATAACTAAAGCGATTATTGTAGCTTCTCTATAAACAACATTTGACGTTAAATTATTTTCAGGTAACAAAATATACTGATGGTCGCGAGCCTCGACCCGTGATAGGGCAACGTAAAGTTGCCCATGCGTAAAACATATTTTAATTTTGCCATAACTTCAAAACCAAACGTCCAATTTTTATCATTCAAAGGCCAAATATTATCTAAATAAACTGTAGTTAGTGATGAAATAATTTATTTTGATAAGGATTGATTGCTCGAGTAAAATAAACGCGTATAAATGTAGTCCAAAAAAATTCAAGATTTTTAAATACAAAAATGGTTGTTGTGCCTCACTCGACATAGATAGGTATAGTGTGTCGCGGACTTTTTTGTAGATACTCGTATTTATAAGATCTACGATTAATTAGAACATTTTATGGTTCTATCTTTAATAGTTTAGGCAGCGTACGCAAAAAAAGTAACTTTTCTGGTTGATTTTTTACACCTTGTGTCCGAAAAACCCAAATGTCTTACGGAACCCTATTTTTTTCCAAAATAAAATATAGCCTATGTTACTCGTAGATAATGTAGCTTTCGAATGGTGAAAGAATTTTTAA
Organism: Spilarctia lutea; assembly: GCA_916048165.1. Lineage (NCBI taxonomy): Eukaryota > Metazoa > Arthropoda > Insecta > Lepidoptera > Erebidae > Spilarctia > Spilarctia lutea. The sequence goes on from OU696480.1 coordinate 5,506,837, forward strand.
AATCGCTCCAGTAGTTTTTGAGCTTATTCATTACAAACAAACAAAGTTTTCCTCTTTATAATATTAGTGTAGATAATATTAGTGTAGACAAGCTGACCCACGCAACCTCGTAAGCGTCTTATATTGCCCGTAAAGTGAAAATTTTCCCCCGATTTTGAAACATTCTTCATTGGTGCTCCACTCCTATTAGTAGTAGAGTGATGCTATAGCCTTCCTTAATAAATGGACTATCCAACACCGAAATATTTTTTCAAATCGGACCAGCGGTTCCTGAGACTAGCGCGTTCAAACTAACAAACAAACTCTTCAGCTTTATTATTAGTGTAGATATGGATTTACTAAGCTGATTTATTTTTTTGCAGGTCTAACAATCTACTACTTTCTTTTAGCAAGTTGCTGTTGGCTAAGTTTAACGCCATTTGACTTATGGTGGACTTTAAGGTATTATGTGCTTATATTTTGATAACTTTAATGTCTATCCGTGGGAGAGCTATGCTTCGGCATGAATGGGTCGGCTCGACCGGAGTGATACCACGGCCTCACAGAAAACCGGTGTGAAATAGCGTTTGCGCTGTGTTTCACCGAGTGAGTGAGGATACCGGAGGCCCATACCCCAACCCCTCCCCCCATCGCCTTTCCCATCCCCCAAAGGTCGGCAACGCACTTGTGACGCCTTTGGTGTTGCGAGTGTCCATGGGCGGCGGTAATCGCTCGCATCAGGTGATACGTCTGCTCGTTTGCCAACTATTCAAAAAAAAAAAAAAAAATATATTCGATATTATGCCACAAATCGCCACACCGCTTTCAGTATTGTGGGTTCGAACTTTCGAACCCCACATAGGACAACACTTTGTATGATCCACAAATTGTTATTCTCAATCTGAGTGTTTTTTGCGTCCGTTTTATATATGTTTATGAAATCCCCGCGATACAGGATATAATTGCAATGCGGGCGTCGTCTTTAAAAAATCTAGATTAAAGTTAATTCGTAATCTATATTTAATCTATGGCCTTATTCGTAAGTTTAGTGGATATAATACAATATTCAGTACAAAACTGCTATAATTCATTGTCCATCTACTATGTTTGGCTCTACATCATCCTGAAGTCGACTAGGAGGAAATGCCTACGGCATTAAGTCCGCCTTTGTCACATTTGTGCAAGGAGCTATATCGTGTTTCGTGGGAGAGCTATGCTTCGGCATGAATGGGTCGGCTCGACCGGAGTGATACCACGGCCTCACAGAAAACCGGTGTGAAATAGCGTTTGCGCTGTATTTCACCGAGTGAGTGAGGATACCGAAGGCCCAAACCCCAACCCCACCCCCCATCCCCTTTCCCATCCCCCAAAGACTGCACGGTTGGCCGAGTGGTGTCAGCGGTCGCCATGCCGCTTGCTACTTCGCCAAGTGTCGTGGGTTCAAATCCCACGCGGTACCTACAACACTTTGTGTGATCCATGAATTGTTGTCCCGAGTCTGGATGTTCTTTGTGTCCGTTTCATGTATGTTTGTAAAGTCCCCCACGACACAGGATGTTTATTCCTAATGTGGGAGTTGTCTTTTAAAAAAAAAAAAAAAAAAAAAAAAAGGTCGGCAACGCACTTGTGACGCCTTTGGTGTTGCGGGTGTCCATGGGCGACGGTAATCGCTTACCATCAGGTGATACGTCTGCTCGTTTGCCTACTATTCAATAAAAAAAAAAAAAAAAATAGAAGTAAATGAATAATTGTTTTTATAGGCAAAGTCGCCGCCCAGTTCGTTTTGGAAGGGTACACCGTCGACTTTATCGGGATGAAAGACTGAAGATGTTTTGGAGCTGTTTATACGGATGGGGTCTTCCTGCGCTTGTGACATTTTACAATACTATTAGTGATAAACAAGCTGACAACAACAATGTGTCTTACAAACCTCTCTTTGAAAGCTTTACATACGGTTAGTATCAACTTCGAGACCTAATAGGAAATGTGCGCCACGCACTTATAACGCCTCTGGTATTACGGGTGTCCATGAGAGGCGGTAATCGCTTACCATCCGGCGATACGTCTGCTCGTTTGCCCCTTATACAATAAAAAAAGTAACTTACTGCACACGAGGACTCCAACTCAAAAAAGGAATACATAGATATTTTTTTAAAATAAAAATAACTTATTTATTTTTAAACAATTTTATGTCATCTAATCATATTGTATATGGAACTACCTAACTATTGCATATAATTATCATATCCCGTTGTTGCTCACTTGAATTCCGAAACTAACCAACTAACGAGGTTGGTGAAGTACCTACCTACTCGAAAATCTATACTTCTACACTAATATTATAAAGAGGAAAGGTTTGTATGTAAGTATGTTTGTAACGAATTGGCTCAAAAAGTACTAGACGGATTTTAAAAATTCTTTCACCATTTGAATGCTACATTATCACTGATTAATATAGGCTATTTTAATTGTAAGAAAAAAAAACAAAAAAAAATAACAACATGTAAACTAATAACTGCAGGTAACACCGCGAGGTTCAGCTAGTCTGTAATATTGAAAAAGTCGGAAAGTCACTGGAATGTTTTAATTGTTGTAAAACGTGTGTATATATTGAAATTTTGTAATATAAAATGTTATACGAATTGTAAAAAATCATGTTAATTAAATAAGGAGCTACGGCTGCCAACAAACTGTCCTGCAGTTTGGCAGAAGTGAAAAAGCATGTAAAATGATTGTTAACAAGTAATAAACATTTTTCATTCTTTCTTTTCTTTTAAATCTAAAATGGTCTGCCACTAACCGCCTCAGGTACTCTGGCACACCGTGGTAGTGGAGTGCTTCCCTGATGCAGCTAAATGGCAGACTATTGAATGCGTTGGCAATGTCCAACGATACCACCAACATCACGACGCCACAGCTCACTGCCAATTCGGTCACGCCCAGACACCCTTCTCGGAATCCGAATTGAGCGTCCGACAGGTTCGGGCCCACCTCGCAGAGGACGCCCGGACGAAACAGGCAGAAGTCTCCTCTCAAACAATTTGCCCGCCTCGTCCAGCAACACAATGGGTCTATAGGCCGCGACCGTATGGGCAAGGGCAAGACCGCGGGTATACTTAGTCTGGCCAAACAAACAAAATATTACTTTTGAATTTGGAATCTCTCATTTTTATGCGATTGTTCATTGTGTTTTATATAAAACGGTAAACAAAATATACGGTCTCAAATACTACAACAAAAATCTAACACCTTATTCCTCCTTACCTTTAATGATTTTCATGAAATTTAGTGTGTTGTTGTTTCGGGGGCGATAAATCAGTCTAGCTAGGATTCATTTTTTAGAAAATTTATAAAAAATAAATACCGAACACAGCTCGATCATCTAAGTACTAAACTTAAATGATAAGTAGAATATCATTATTGACTATTTTCGAACGTGCACATTCCCTATTAACGGACAAAAAAAATATATACACATTCCCTTAATTTTATTAAACAACTTATATTTTTTAGGTATGCATGAAGCTTTTATGTGATTCAAACAGGCGTTGAAATGGTTGATATGCAATCAAGAGGCATTCATTTGATCCATTCCTATCACGAAATGAATGAGTGTGTTTTGGAAACAAATAAAAAAATATATAGAACATCTATTTTATTAAATTCACCTACGGTTTATTTCTTCTTTTTACTTTTTGAAGTCTAAAAACAATTCCTTATCGTCCTTTAGTTTTCCTTATAAACACAAGAGTAAAACTACAAGCTAAAATGAACCTTCCTGTTTATGAATATAGAGATCAAAACAAATGCTCTGGGATAAAAAGAACATCGTAACTAATAAAAATAATTAAGTAGGTGTATACTATTACAAAAACAGGAAAAAAGAAAAAATAATTTGGCGTTTTCGATTTATTCAACAATTGTAACATCACAACTATCACTCATTAAACATATTGTTAGTTGGTATGTAGGTACACACAGTACTCCTTTAAAACATAAGTTAGTTTCGTTGGCATAAAAGACTAGTAAAGAAAATATATCACTAATTAAGGCCCTGTTGCACCGGTTACAGATATGTTCCGGTTATTGGATAGATATAATTTGACGTATCCGTATAAATTGTGTCAAACCGTTTGTCAGACAAGCATTTCAAAACTTTTCTGTCACCGGTAAACCAACTTAAATCACCAAATATTTTAATTCATGATCGGAATTTTTGAATAAATGTAATATTTGGCTTATAAACTCAAATTCTACATTCATTAATTTACAGTCGAGTGAAGTATGTAAGCTACAGCTTTATTCATAAACGATATTTAAATGTAAGCAACAATTCTGTATTATTTTCGACTTTAAACTTATAGCTTTAAAGTTGAAAATAACAGAGGACCGTTGCTGAAAGTTCAATAACGTTTACGAATAAGGCTGTAAATATTTTTATTACTTTTTCTGTAGTGGGACTAATACCACGCACACTCCCACCACGGTAACTCCTGTACACCAGGATCATAAGTGTATTTGTCACTTATTATCTATTGTCTTATGTGGTAACATAAAACTTTATTACGCTTTATAGATGTTTAAATGGTAATACATTTACATTTTTATTGTTCCCTTCATTTAACATATTAAGTAGATACTTATTTTGTACGACATTAATCTTGTTTAAAACTACTTAAAATAGATACAACAAAGATACTAAACGCATACTTTTGGTTTCAGCAATTTTTGGTCTAAATAAAATCTTAAAATATTTTATTAATTAGTTATGATGTAACTCAATTATAAGGTAAGTAACTAAATTACAAGGCGAGTAACTAAATTATAAGGTAAGTAACTAAATTACAAGACAAGTAACTAAATTACAAGGCAAGTAACTAAATTATAAGGTAAGTAACTAAATTACAAGGCAAGTAACTAAATTACAAGGTAAGTAACTTTACAAGGCCAGTAACTAAATTACAAGGCAAGTAACTATATAATTTCATTTCATACTATTTGAGCAACAGAACGATGTTTATAATATTACCCTCACACTTCTCACACATGGCTATCCGATCCCAAACTAGGCAAAACTTGCACTTTGAAAACCAGACTGCTGGTGTAACTCCATTGTACTCGTTATGGTTCTTATAAGTATCGTAAGAAAGGAAAGAGTGAACTCGATTAACTTAGTAGATAGTCACATGATTTGTATCACAACGCTAACATTATAAAATACATAATAAAACTTTGGCACTTTATCTTTGCATGTGTAACTACTTAACTGGTTCAGGTTTTATTCACACATAACACAAAACCTCTAAAACATTAGCATATCGCTATATTATTCGGCATCTTTACTATGGCACTTGAAAAGTAATCTTATAACATATATATTATATTCATAGGCTTCTCATTGAACCTGAATAGCCATTAAATCCTTTTGGATTTTGACATATTTGAAGTGTAGTGGTTTCTGGATTGGAATCAGAACTCGTGCTGGAATAGCTCCGGGATCCAGCAATTGAACCGGGGTATAACCGTCGTGGGCTCAACGCGTAACTGTTGGAAGATAAAAGGATTCTTAGCTGAAGGTACGTGTCAGAATCGCTAGGTAAGAATCGAGTAGTAAATATTAAAAAAATAAAGCACCCAAATTTACCTTAAATCAAGACTTGGTTCTCTTTGCTTGACGTCGTCAAAACTCATAATCTGTCTATGATGCATTGGTATATGGTATTTCTTAACGCTATAGTCATCTGTATATGACGGATGTTTGCTATGGGGTAAAGAATTTTTCATATGATCGTTTTACCTTATGTAGGTAAGCATGGACAATTTAAAATATCTTTTTTTATCTATTGTAGGTCCAGCAATGTGATCCGTGCTTAAGCATTGTTAATAACTAAACGACATATCACTGGTATGTAGCGTTAATTTCGACGTTAAAGTTTGCAATATAAAAGTGTTAAAACAACGAATAACAACGTACCGTTTGTAAAGTTTCCTGTATATGTCCTTCTTGCAAACAAATATGAGGAATATAAGAAAGCCAATTAGTATATTGTAGACGTCAGATATGTACCATCCTTTGAATCCTGGGAATTTGAAACTTACAATTTCAAACATCCAGTTTACTCCCATTACTACTGATAACTTCAAATACACCATTAGCCTGTGAACATAAAATAAAACTTTCTTAAGAATTTAGTATTTTAGTGGGCGTTCCATAAACGTATGGCTACCTCTTTGGGGAGCAAAGACATGTAGATAATATCAATTATTATTTAGAATAAACGGTTTTGATGTCTGAGGCAGTAAATTTTGTAAGATACTCATTTGTCAATTGTCAGACAGACAATTTGTCAGAAACCCTATACAAACTCATCAGCTTGATATAGTACCTACGCCAAAACCCTAAGGAGGGTCCTTTGTTCACCGTTGAACTAATTAAGGCTTTTGATGAAAATTATAAAATGATTTTGTAGCCCGACTAGTTTTGAATCTGACTTTTTCTCTACATAGCTTTCGACATTAGTTAGTATCAGACACAAGGCACTTAAATGTGAACATCAAATTGTATAATTTTCTGTAATTTATACTTTGAATTGTCGGCTCTTGATGGAACTTGTTGCAATACATTCTAGAATTAAAATCACTTGTACTTATGGTGTAAACATTATGTTTACACCTGACCAGTTTCACCTTATGGTGCCTTAAAACTTTGATAATGCCGTGTGGTAGGATGGAAAGTTACGTGATGCACTCGAGTGCAAAGATTTTTCACCTAGTGCTCTTTTGATTCCCTGGTTAACGCTTAGGGTTCTAATTTTTAAATTACTCGCTGCCCTCGTGATTTAATTTTAGAATCCTTCGCTTGTTCGGTCATCAAAATTGAGCACGCGGTTAAAAAGCAACTTTGCACTCTTGTATAACAAATGATTATTACCACATATCTATAATACGTTCAATTTTAGTTTATTGCAGACTAGTTTTAACCCGCGGCACTGCCCGCGTTTATATCAATTGTCACGGTAATAATTTTTCGGGTTAATATATTAGATAGAATTTTCAAAATCGGTTTAGTAGATCCAGAGATAACCCCGTACAAACTCACAAACTTTACCTCTTATAATATTAGTATAGATTTAGTATGGTGTGGTTGTGTGGGTTACCATGCTGCATTGTTACAAGAAGACCACTACTTTTGGATTCTGCGCATTCTTTCGAACACACAGTACTCACTTTGGCGGGCTCATATATAAAAATAAATAAATAAATAATTTTTTCTTGCTTCTTATCCATAAATACTTATTACTAGAAACAGACCTGTTCCTATGAGTGCGATGTGCTGCAGGAGTGCCAGCAGCAGCAGAATCTAGTACGGCGGTTCCCCGACTCAATCGCCACACATTGAAAGCCGTCATCAGATAGAACATCCAGTTACATACGATCAAAATAAGCATAGGTATGTATAGATACAGCATTTTATTTCCACCTGCGTTTAGAAAAAAAAACCTATTTTAAATTCTTCATTTTAATATTAAATCTATATCTAGCCGATTTTGTGTATTATTATTATTTTTGATAATATTCGTAACTGGTAGTGACGAGTTGCTGCGTAAAACACTAAGCCATCCGCGCAGTTGAATCAAGTTAGCGGTTTGCAGTAAGAAGCACGATACTATTGATATCTACACAGTCAAAAAAACCTTTGCCGGTTTAAATCATAAAATACTGACCTTCAAGGAAACAACCCATTCCTGGCACATTGGGAGTAATGAACCAAGGCATGTGAGACATATCAATCGTATTAACGACAAAAACGAAAATCGTCATGAGCAGAGGAACTCCCCAAGCGTACAAACAATACATCAAAAACTTGAAACGTTCTCCACGTCGATGTATGGGGCGGGCTTTAGCGTAACCCCTGAAATATAAATCAAATGGTTTAAAAAATATTCCAGATATTTAAATTGTGAAGTCCATATATTATTCGTAGATTCCAAAATTACTGATTGCTTAGTTTAGGCTATATTATATTTTATCATTTAAAATCGTCAGAGCTTGAAAATTGCGATGGGAATGAGATCCTATTTAAATAGAACGTAGTGTGAAATAATTTGTAACTTATAACAATAGAATAAAACATTTACTTCACCTGAATGTCCACCAGATGTCGTAAGACATAACACTCATCCAACAGAAACTCGCCAAGAAAAAGTAGTAGATACCCATGGCTGAAAAGAAAGAATAACATCATTATTAGAAGCCGGAATAAAGTAAATGTAAGACAAACCTATCGTAACTAGATCAGGTTTTGTGCATTTTCAGTATTAAAACATTATCGGGTACTTTACTATCACGATTTACTTGGTGTAACGAGTCAAAAAAAAGTTTATACAAAAAAAACCTGATTTAAATTCTTGAAATCGATTCACAAATAATGAATCAGCCGGTAAAAAAATTAACTTACTTAAGCCAATGCATGTGTTGTCTTCATATCTATCTAACTGGATAGTTGAAAGCAGTAAAAAGGCCATGAACAGACTACCCACATACGCCATTAAGATCATGCCACATAAGTTTTGAAGTTCAGGCAACAGAAAATATACGATCAACACTAATAACAGGAACACACAGGATACCAAAGTAGCTGAAACACATAAAATGAAAAAAATAACCTAAACCAAAATAACTTTGAATAATTTTAACTAAGTTTAATACTCCTACATGATTCAGTAGTAATTACCTATTTGTAATTCTTTATTAATCTTAGCAATGGTTAAATCGGTAACGTTGGATTGGATTGCTACTGATATTGATGTCAGGCAATGTAATAAAAATAGTGCATGCAATATGTTGTAGAGTAACAGGTGTCATGTCCCTCCAACACAAACAACTTCGACCATTCAAAGTGATCACCGTTTTTATATATTAGGTCTTTACCTATGAAATTGCCGTTTTGTATGCAATAAGTGAAAGTACTTATTTTTTCAAACTTTTTTATTTATGTTATTCGAAGTAATCACCCATGCAATCGACGCATCTTTACCAACGCATTGGCAGTTTATTGATGTCCTTCTTGTAAAAATCAGCTGGACGGGAGGCAACAAACTCTTCAAAGGCATTTTGTACTGCCTCTCGGGAATTGAATTTTTTACCCACTAAAAAGTTGTCTAAATTTTGGAAAAAGTAATAGTAGTAGGGTAGGTGCAAGGTCTGGTGAGTATGGCGGATGAGGGAGAGCTTACAACCCCAGCTCTTGCAGCTTGGAGACTGTCTGTTGCGCAGTATGGTGTCGCGCGTTGTCGTGAAGGAGCAGTGGGGACGACCGATTGACCAAAGCTGGTTGCAGATGTGCAAGCTTCTCCATCATTCTCTCCAGTTCTTCACAGTACACATCTGCATTAATGCTCATGCCGTTTTATAAGAAGCTGTGGTGATTCACACGCGCACTAGACCACCAAACAGTGACCATCACCTTTTTAGGGGTCATTTTTGGTTTAGGGCATTGCTTTGGTGCTGAACCAGGGTCTAACCAACTTGCTGAGCGCTTTCGATTGTCGAACAGAATCCATTTTTCGTCGCACGTAACTATTCGTTTCAAAATTCCTTCATTTCTTTGCCTGTTGAGCAGCGAAAGGCAGGTCTCGACGCGTACGTTGCGCTGGCGATCGTTGAGGTCGTGGAGCACCCATCTATCAAGCTTTTTTACCTTGCCAATTTGTCGCAAATGGATCAATATTGTTTTGATGCTTACATTAAAAGCTGCTGCTAGCTCAGCTGTAGATTGAGTTTCGTCAGCTTCCACAATCGCCTTTAATTCATTATTGTTAAACAAAGTCTCCGGGCGACCACGAGCTTCATTTTTCAAGTCAAAATTTCCAGAACGGAACCGGGAAAACCAGTAAAGGGTTGTGCGTTCGTTTGTACAGTTCTCTCCGTAAACGTTTTTGATGTTACGTGCCGTTTTACACGATTTTTTAAAGTATCCATTATGACGAAAAATGTTCAAATGTAATGAAAATACAACGCTAATCAAAAAACAACTAATATAGACTGAGTTTGTAAATAGAATGTCATGGTTTTAAAACAAAATTAATTTGAATTTAGAATACAGAGCCATTACAAACTTTTTTTTATTTGAAATGACCAGTACTGAAGAAACGCAATTTCATAGGTAAAGACCTATTATTATGAGCCTGCCTAAGTGACTACTGTGAAGGATGGAAAGCATGAGTATCTAATAGTAGACATTGCAACAATCCAGCATCCACACCGTAGTGGCTTATTGAATGCTTCTGCATCATTGGGCCTCAGGTCTCGCACTCACAAACGAAACACGACAGCTTTCATTGGTCTGCAATGACAGAGTAGTATCAACACAAATTACACATTCGTATTGAAATTAGCGTGGCTCTACTACCTGGTGGGCCGCGGTCCAACGGGTGGTGTTGGAAAGTTATATAAATGCAAAATTTCTATATTGCGATACAGGACTAGTACTCCGTAGTTCGATGGGTCTTCGATAGATGGCGTAATCGTAATAATCTTTGTTTTTGTTGTATCATACGCAACTTCAACAATCACCACAATGTCAAGTGATTGATACAAAATTTATGTTATTAGTCACTGAAGTTTTACGTAATTTATATATAAATATAAATTACGTAAAACTTCAGTGACTAACATAATTTTTGCATTTCGTTAGCGGTACTAATTAGTAACAAATTAAATTACTGTTTTCTTATCGCTCACAGACCACAATAAATATTTTATGTTTATATACTCCAGCAGCAGAATAAATAAATATTGCCTCGAATTGAAAGCTTTTTACTATATATAATTAAGCAAACATTGAACGGAGTAACTGCTAACCCTGTATCGCGGTAAAGAAATTCTCATCGGTCGATCGGTCTCGAGCAATCACGACTCGGTCATGCCAGGAATGATCATCATGTATAGTCGGAGGATATTCCCTTGTGTTTATAGGGACATGACTCCCGTTTCTCCACAATGGTGACCCGATGTGATTTTATTTTCTTGATTTATTCTTACCGGCAGTTAAACTAATATCGCTTTCAGGATATATTTCTCCTTCAACAACAGCCCAAATCTTTGGTGAGTTTACCAACTTTCCCTTTTTCGTTATGAAGTAGTCTACGCAGTAGTAATCTCTTTGAACTGTAATCCAACGGTGATATGAGTTTGGAGCTTCTAGTACTAACTCCCCAGTCTGAAACAATATAATTATTCATGAAAATAAAAATGCAGAACAATGTGTACACCTAGTTACTTTCTTAAGAATTAAAGTAAAAAAGTATCTCAACAAGGCGTTGGATTTATCTAACATTTGTGTATTTAATAAGTTAAATAACATATAAGGATTTTTGATGTACCTATATTAATTACTGTTTAAGGTCCGTCAATCGGATATCCAGCGTACCACTAGTGCGATCATACGGACAATTTTAAGGTCAATAATCTGATTGTTATTGAATGGTACCGATATCAGTGTACTTTACTTTTTAGGATACCTCTGAATAAATGTCTTTTTTTTTTCTTATCATCTAGTTCAATGGCTATTTCTATCTATCCTATCCAAGATTACTAATAAGGTAACTAAGGTAAGGTAATAGGGTAAATATAATTTTTTGATGTTAGGTAGGTAGATATGGAAAATGGTTGCGTTCACGTGATTATTTAATATTTTTCATTTCTAACTTTAATACTCCTATCCAATCGTACACATTCTATAATGAAGCTCTTAGATGTGACATTTTTAAAAATCCTTTCTAAGTGGATGTTTAAGTACTTACAATATAAAATAAAACAAGTGCATAAGCAGTAATGCCTAAATATCAAGTTGGTTTTCCCAAACGGTTTAGACTTTGCCTTTATGAATCAGTCAGTCAGGCCTAGAAATTTGTAGTATTTTCTTTATGTATGGCCCTGTTATTTCATAGTTATATTGCGAAGGGTATGAGTTTATTTTATTACAATAATTGAACTTATGCATGAAGTACTTGTTTTTCTGTGAAGTCAATAATCAGAATTACCAATAATTATTATACTGGTTAACCGCAGAATATGCTCAGTCACCCAAGTGATTCGTTAAGAGTATAAATATACATTATAAACTATCTAAAACCTCTTTGTCTGAGAAGACATTACAACAACTCAAACTTGCCTATATATAGGTAGTGAGGTCGTTCGCACTTTCTATTTGCAGTTCCCCCCCCCCTCTCCCTTTTAGTTTTCTTTGACACGTCGATGGGAAGATTATTGTTCTCCTTTGTCACAATGGAAAATCTATCATTAAATGTGCATTACCAACTAGTTCGTTAATTTTTTAATAAACTTTTTTTTAAACTTATTACTAAAGACGTCAAAGGATTGCAGCCATGTAATAGAGCGAGAGCGCATGGAACGCCGCCGTCTCTTTCTTCGAGCAAGAAAGAATTTGCACCCAGGCAGAAGCAGACAGGTGGCAGCGCAAGCGCTTATTTCCGAGTAGAAAAGGAACACCGGGGTTTCTGCACAGGATGGGGCCATCTATAAACCGTAGGTGGCCCGACGTACGTCGGTGTTCCAGGGATTTCCTTTTGAGGGTTCTAGTATCCGAGACGGCGTGCGGTTTAAGTCGATTCGAGTCCGAGGGCAACCGAGGAAAAATCGGCAACAAAAAAAATTTGAAATTAACTAGGCGACCGCAATTTGTGCATTTAATTCTTCGTTGAATTTCTCTAGTAATCAATAAGACATGTATACCAACGAATACCGGCTCGTATTCATTTTTAAAAGGTATTAAAAATAATCAAAGAATGTAACCTAATCAATCATCATAAATTGTGTATGTGCGTTGTCCTTGTGTTACCCGAAAAAATATCGTGCTTAATTAAATTTCTATATTTAAATACCCAAACCCTTGGTCAATGGCGTGTTCTTGACATCGATAGACAATAAATTTTAGTCAGTGGCTAAAAATATACTTATCACAAATGACCCACAATTTTAATGATAATGAAGCGGAAAATGGTTAGATAGGAACTGCACAAAACAAACCTTCTACATCGTCGAAATAAAATAAAAAAGTTAAAACAACGTGTACAGATTTTAACTTTTTCAAAATTACAATACTAATGTTACAAATTTGAAAGAAACTCTGTCTGTTACGCTTTCCCGGCTAACCACTTCACCGATTTCAAGGAAATTGGGCAACGATATACCTACATAAATTCTTGAGGAACGATATAGGCTACATTTTAATACAGTAGTACATAACCTGCAAAAAAAGAGCGTACTCCTTTTAAAAGGCCGGCAACGCACTTGTAACGCCAATGGTGTTGAGGGTGTCCATGTGCAGCGGTAATCGTTTACCATCAGGCGATACGTCTGCTCGTTTGCCCCCTATATAATAAAAAATAAAAATAATACATGCGGCCGGAGCTGCGGGCAAAAACATACATATTTATTTAAACTAAAACCCGTCTAATTACCACACGAGTTCTGTTGCATGTAGGTATGTCTAAATATAATAAAATATTCATGGTGTTAATTATTTTCCTTATTTGCCACGGGTTAGTTGTATTGTTTCACGTTTAAAAAATAAAGCATACACTATTTCAATATATGCTTACATCAGAAACTTTGTCCGTTATTATGTCATCAATTACTTTATCAGTCACTGTAAATGCAAACATTTCGGAAATACCATTACGGTTAAAGGAAAAAGCGTCTCTCAACTACCAAAAATAACAAAAATCTTCGGTAGGAAATATCATAACAAATCCAAACATACATTTAAATTCGTAAGTATTCCTAGGCAAACGCAATGTAGGGCGCTCTGCGGCACGGTACACCGACGACTTGAAGAAAATGGCTGGCAACGGATTGATGCGGACTGTCCAGGACCGGGATGGTTGGCGCTCTTTGGGGGAGGCCTTCGTTCAACAGTGGACGGCAATAGGCTAAGAGAGAGGTATTCCTAAGAAATATCAAGAAAATTTCGAAAAACAGCATCAGGGTCTATCCTGAAAGGCAATCGCCAAATGCAACATAAATCGCTCAACAGTAAAGAGGTAAAGTGCATAATAAATTGTGAAATACATATATAGGTGACTCTTCGCCTATATATGTATTTCACAATTTATTATGCACTTTACCTTTCAGGAAAACTAATGAAGGTCTATATGAAAGTAACAGAACCCAAAACAATAGTTTTTAGAGTTTCTGTTATAATCTGCGATTTTGGTCGTAAACGGCAGAGTTATGCAATTTTCTACTGACTTTACGATTTTTTACAGTTTTCAGAACTGAAACCAAGGCTCCATGGCAGGATATTTGGGGCTGATGTGACCAAACGAACGTAGATAAAGTCCTAGAGCTACCGATAACGGTCGATTATGTTGTAAATGAATTTCAGTGTTGGTCATTTAGCCAGCAGCAAATCAGTTCGAATCCCTGTTAACATTTGGAATCGCTACTCTTAAAATAGATAAAATTAGGTATATGTATCCTTAAAAATATTTTAAAAACTACAGGTAGATAAAAATTATTTAACAATTTGGCTATCTCAAAATCTACATTTAAGATGTTGAAAAAAAATCAATATTCCAACTCTCACTCACAACTCAAACTATCTTCATACCAAATTTCATCTAGATTTAGCAGTTTTAGATTACCCAGAAACGTTTTTATTTGTCACCTTAACGGCTGATTCTGAGATAAAAAACTATTCTAAATTGTATTCCAAAATTCAATATTTCTCCATATTTCATCTAAATCGGTTACTATCTTTTTCACCGTTATAGGGTATGATTTTAGAACGAAAAAATCCATTTCTCTCTCTCTCTCTCTCTCTCTTTCTGATAAATTAAAGAATAGGAAAGAAATTAAATACATTTTAAATCTCATTAAAATAAAAAAAAATGGTAAGCAGTAGTCCTACTGTTATTACAAGACTGTGGCCACAGTGAGTACAACCTAATTATTGTGTGTGCGTACGTCTTTATCGTTCTTATGTTGTGGTTAATTAAAAGCCCTTCAAATGAGGTAATTTTATTTATATTTATTTATATAGTATAGTATACCTACCTACTACAATAAGAAAATTGGTTGACTAAAGTGTTACTGAAACAACCACGTAAACCTAAGTTAGATGTATAATATTTTAACCACGCGATATTATGTCAGACGATATATTTTTACTGATTAAATTATATAATACTAGCGACCCGCCCCGGCTTCGCACGGGTGCAATGCTGATACTAAATTAAATACACTACAGAAAAACTATGAACGTTGTATATAAAAACATAGCGGCCCGCTCCGACTTTGCACGGGCATAAAATAGAAACCTCTAAAATTAGCAATGTTGCCTTAGTATATGATGCATGTATTATACATATAAACCTTCCTCTTGAATCACTCTATCTATTGGAAAAAACCGCATCAAAATCCGTTGCGTAGTTTTAAAGATTTAAGCGCACATAGGGATATAGGGACAGAAAAGGCGACTTTGTTTTATACTATGTAGTGATAATATATATATATATATATATATATATATATATAAGTCGGTTATTGCAGTGAATCTCCGAATACAAATCGGTTGTTCTAAGTACTTCTGAGATGCGCACACAAACACACAGACAAACAAATAAAAAATCTACTCAGCCTGATAGAAAGCATTTCTCTTCAATATATTTAATGTAAAGACAGCAACTTCTTACAATATTATTAAATGTATGGAATTATAAGTCAGAACTCTTTGTAGTTATATTATTTAACTAGCTGAACCCCGCGGTGCTACCCGCGGTACGATGATAACTGCGGGCAACGCCGCGAGGCGAAGCTATATCTTTATAAATAGTAGCCTATGTGTTATTCTGATGTATAAGCTATATTGTGGTAAAGTTTCATTCAAATCCATTCAGTAGTTTTTACGTGAAAGAGTAACAAACATCCATACATACATACATCCATACTTACAAACTTTCGCCTTTATAATAGTAGTAGGATTGTCATTTTAATTATTAAATTGTGAACTGAATTTACCGCAACTCTCTAGCCTCTGATAAATTATCGAAAGTTTTTAACAAATTTGAAAGCAATTTTTTTTTATTGAATAGGCGGCAAACGTGCAGACGTCACAAGTGCGTTGCCGGCCTTTGGGGGAAGGGGAGGAGGATTGGGCGACGGGTCGGGATATGGGCCTCCGGTATCCTCGCTCACTCGGTGAAACACAGCGCAAGCGCTATTTCACACCGGTTTTCTGTGAGGCCGTGGTATTATTCCGGTCGAGGCGGCCCATTCACGCCGAAGCGTGGCTCTCCCACGATTAATGAGAAAGTTTTCATCCTCATTAGCCTACCGCAGTCCACTGCTGGACATAGGCCACCGTTAAGAAAGTTCTCGATTGGCCTGTATTTTTTTATTTGTCTTTTACACGTCAATAATGCACCTATTTGGAAAATTATTTTTCATTTACTAAGATGTGTGTATGTTCATACATACACGAAATTATTATATATAGATTATTCGGATATTTAACATATAACGATCTAGTCTCAAACTAAGCAGAGCTAGTATTATGGGTACTAGACAAGTGATATAAATACATATACACTTATTTTGTATAGAAAACATCCAAACTTAAAAAAAATATTTGCAGATCATATTTGATCCGACCTGGGAATCGAACCCGAGACCCAAGCAGAGCAGTCGCGTACGCCACCACTGCGCCACTGAAGCACTCAAGGAGATATGGAAGGAAGAATAATATAGTTTATTAAAATTAAATATGATGTGGTGTGGTATCTCATTACAGCCAGTTTAATTTTTTTTTAGCCGACTCCGTCACAATCAAAAGGAAGGGTAATATTTTCACAGTCTAAATATGGATGTTCTAACACCTAAATTACTAAACTGGTTGTAATGAATGAAGTGTCAATAAATTCCTAGTAGGTAATGCCGCTGGCGCCCGGGTAATATAAGTTGTTTAAATTTTATCAAAAGTTTTACGTGGTTGGGTTTAGTTTTCAATTTTATTCTTGTTAACTAGTAGAATCCAAAATAATAAAGTTATCCGTCGTTTCAACTTATAGCAGGATACTGCCAACTAAATATTACTTTCAATTTGTAAAACGAACGCTTTTTTTTAAAAAAAGTGATTTGACAAAAAAGTGCACCCAGCGGCCAATCTCAATAGAGATCGGTCAACTTTGCAGGAGATATTATGTCCTTTTGATAGTACACAAGTGTGTGTGTACACACAAGTGCACCCTCTGTTCCCTCACTCTCATAATCCGATAGGACGGGTATCCGACAAGACCGGTAAGAAATCAGGCACGGGGTTTAAGAACCCAACTTTCATACTACAACATACATATTAAGCATTTCTATAGTGAGAAGAACTCAATAACACTTTCTTTGGCCCGACCTGGGAATCGAGTCCAAAACCTCTTGATTTGCAGTCGCATCGGCTAACATCTAGACTAAGTAGGCAGTAGATCTAGGATGTATAACGTTTAAATAAAATACTTCTATGCGGTAATTTAAACTAGTTTTCCTCTAAATCAATTAGCAGCTGTTTTTTTTTATTTTTAACTCGTTAAAACAAAAACTAAACTTTAAACAACTTTTTAGTACTTAGAAAATGTATTCAAAACACTTACCTTTATAATGTACGGATTGAATTCAATTTGATACACATTCACAGCTGAATCTTGGAACTCTTCATTACTTTTATATATATCTGGTTCAATGCGAAACATATCTGGTACTCGCTTTCCTATATCCACGATATTCTCATCGTAGACAACGAACGCAGAGAAATCAGAACTTGCATTACAAGGAACACATTTCCTCAATTGAATACATTCACCCGGGGAACAACACTTGTATATACAATTTGAGCCAAAACAAGGCACAAAAGGGACATTTTCTTCCTCAATTTCTTCTTCAGGATAGTCACTTGGGTCAATATCTGTGTCATTATTTATCGTGTCTCCTATTTGAATCGAACATATTAACAACACCATAACGAATATCACCGTACGTTCCATGGCGACGTCTTGCCCACTCTAACTACAAATTAATATAATGTGTAAACCATAATTTTGTTAAGTTTGTAGTTGCCGCGTGGGTTCGATCATGTCATTCCCGAAAGGGCGTAAGTAACAATAACATACCTAATAAAACATAACTAAAACGGAATTTTTAGAAACGGATTCAAATATAGAATAAGACACTGAATCGTATAGTCGTCTATGGTAAGTTTTTTTTTATTTCTCTTTTTAACTGTCTAATATTTTTAAAGGTTCAAAAGGACATAATGTCGAGTTAAACATTAAACCAAGAATTGAAATAAATGTTTTAACAAGGTATTACTTGAAAATTTCTTATTTCATATATGTTTTAAAAGTTGTTAAACATAATTCTGTCTCACGTATAATGTATGTATTTGATTTGTTAAGTAATCATGTATTAATTTTACTAGCAATTCCTTTTTATACAAACCACTCGAAACTATTTGTCACACTAGTTATTCTAAATCAGATTTTTTTTATTTTACATTGAGTGTATTTTGATTTTTTACTTCTTCACGGTCAAACGGATGTACCAATTTTGAATAAAACCTAGTGTGTCCCGAAAAGATGTACCTATCGTTCCCGTGGGTAGAGTATATCTGATGAACAGCTAACCATTGCTGTGATTGATAGACAGAATGTGTATCAGTTTCTTATTAGTACAATTATGAATTGAAACCAAAGTGCATTGGCCTCTCTATTGCACTTTGGGTCTCATTCATAATCATACTATCAGCAATGCTTTCAGTTTCTCTGCGTGATCAAGAATAAGGAGATCCGATGGGAAACGAAGTCATCGGTATTGCCCAGAATATTGCTGTTGGACTCAGGCAGTACAGGGCCAGTTGTTGTGGAAAACTTTGGTGGAGCCATATGTCGACGTGTGACGTTTTTTGGCTGTGTTGTCTGTTATTTAATTACACCAACTCAGCGAGACCGGAGGCCCAACGATGCGAAAGCATCACTAGGCCGCCATGGTGTTGGTCACTATGTTGCATTGTTGCATTTTCTGCATTCGCATTGAGTATGGTGACCACCACTCTTGGATTCTGCTTTTGCTTTCCATCAGGCAGAATAGAGACATTTTGGCAGGCACATGCACAAAAAAAATGAAATTTAAAACACTTTATTCACAAATTCTAATCTTTAATAATGATACAAATAAGTTTCTACATTTAAATATCACCAACAAATTAATTGAAGCGGAAATTAATTTAATAATTTTTTTCATTATTGTTCTGTTCGCATTAGTCGTAACTGATGTTAAACACCCGAAACCCTTCCTCAGTAAATGGGCTTTCAAACAATGAGTTTTTTTTTTGAGTACACTCCATTGACACGAAAAAATATCTAAATCTTTGTGAACTTCGTTAATTAGATGGATGATTCGCGTTAGGGGTGCTTTCTCAAGTAGGTTAGTTCTGGCTACTGGTTAAGCCAATAGAGGCGGGCGTCGACGCCTCCACACGTACCGATCAGGCACGCACAGGTTCAGGTAGCCCAGTAGCCCAGGATTATGTTCTAGACCTCGTAGGAGTTTTACTACATACTCAGCAAGGGTGTATTCACGTCGCACTCTTAGTTTGTTATATCCGACCATACCTAGCACAAACAGAGTTGGGTACATCAATGGGAAGAACGGGTATACCCCGTACAGTTTTAAATATAAGTGTCTTGTGAATTTATTCTGAACCCGTTCTAACATGACACAATATTTTGCTTCATGCGGAGCCCAAATGACTGCACTATGTTCCAGGTGGCTACGAACTAATGCGTCATACAATACCTTTAGAGTTGTAATGTTGGTGAAACCATGAGACTGTCTTAGCAAAAACCCGAGGTTTCTGTAGGCTTTCTTACATATATTTACTACATGTTCTCGAAACCTTAGATCCGGAGTGAGATGTACACCTAAATCCCTCACCTGCGAAACATGTTGCATGGGCGTGTCTTCTACTTTGTACTCGTACTTTATGCATGTTCGTGCGCGAGAAAACGTCATCACCGAGCATTTAGACGCATTTAGACATAGTTTATTCTCATGGCTCCAGTCTACCACTCGTTTTATGTCATCCTGCATACGTTCACAGTCTGACTCATCCCTGACTTCTAATAACAACTTAAGGTCATCTGCATATAGTAAACATGAACCATGCCTCACGACCTCCGGTAACTTGTTTACCATAATAGGAAATTGGAGAGGTCCCAGGTTGGCTTACGCCACCTTGGTCCACCTTGGCTTACGCCAGACCTAGTGTAGTACGGTTCAGATTCGTACCCATTATAGTCCACATACTGCTGTCGGTCTTCCATGTAGCTAACGAAAAACTGTAACAGGTGTGTGGTACATCCAATTTCGGCCAATTTTCTTAATAATATCTCGTTATCGACGCTGTCAAATGCCTTTTTGTAGTCAAAATATGCGACATCCACCTGTAAACCTGCATCCACTGCTGGCACCACCTTCACCATAAAATTAAGTAGATTTGTGACAGTGCTACGTCCCGGCCGAAATCCGTGTTGCGCATCCGACAATTGTGCACTTACCTGTCTTTGCATTCTATGTTGGATAGTCGATTCGAATATCTTTGCTGGTGTTGACAACACTGCCACAGGTCTGTAGCCGCTGACATCTGGACCTGCTTTACCTTTTGGTACAGGGATCACTCGTGTAATCTTCCACCGAACTGGGAACGTCGCTTGTATTAGACTGACATTGAAAATATGATGTAATGGTTCGGCTAATATTCTGCCACAGTCTCTAAACAAAAAAGCCGGTATACCGTCCGGGCCAGAGGAATATTTTGGTTCGAGACTTAGAAGTGCATCCTTAACATCTTGAAGACTTAAAGTCTCTAAATGCACCCTTGCGCTGTTCGCTCCCACCTCTGCTGCTACGACCCGTGCGTCAAGTTGAGGTGGCTGAGTACTGTAAACGGACTAAAAAAATTTTCAAACTGCGTTGCACAATCATCATCCGAAAGATATTGACCATTGTATACAATGTTCTGTTTATCTGTTCTACTCCTCTTTGACCTAACATATTGCCAGAATGATTTTGAATCTTTTACGAATTGACCTTGTATTTTATGTAAGTGTTCTTTGTGTGCAACTTCTATTGACTTTTTAATACGGGCCCTGCGCTGAGAAAATTTATAATAATCACTTCTAAGGGTAGTTTTCTTAAATCTTTTATGTAGACTGGCTTTCATCTGAATGTCTTTAATAATTTGTTTATTATACCATTCGGGATAAACATACTGTGAAGTTTTATAGCTAAGCTTTTTACGCGGAACACACAAGTCTAAAATAGTATTAAGCTTATCATAAAAAATATTCAATATATCTTCAACATTATACGACTCATACATTGTGCTCCAGTCTATGAATGCTAGCATGGAATACAATAAGTGGTAGTCTGCTTTGTAAAAAATCCATTTAGGTCTATTTTCCCTCTTAACCTTATTGTTTCCGCTGACAGCATCAGAGGATGGTGATGGCCCAAGGGTAGGAACAAAAGTGTTTCCAAAGCTCACTGCCAGAGGTGGATGGAGCGTGTCTTCGCGCACAAGTGCTTCGTCAGCCGCTCCCACCGACACTCCTCCCCTAATGCCCCTACATAAGACTAAATCTAACGTACGACCTAAACAATTTGGTACTGCATTATTTTGTGTGAACTCGCAAAATGTCACAAAATATTCATAGTAATTACTAATATTATCTGGACACGAATATAAATTAAAATCTCCAATTACAATCACTTCTGTGTACTTGTCACATAATTTTTCTATTAATCTAAATAAAATCATATATATACTCGTTTTCTGAACTACCGTGCGGAATATAAACTACACAACACAAAAACAAAAATCCGTTATTTAAATGTATCGTCGCACAAACTATCTCAAAAATGCAGGTGTCTATCGACGCGTCCTTGAGTAACACTTGTCGCATTTCGAATCGGTGTGTGGCCACGAGAAACACTCCACCCTGCTTGCGACCGTCCGCTCGATCACAACGTAATATTTAGTATCCCGGTGGGAGAATTACCGCATCTTGAATGGATTCATTGCACCCTGATTCAGTAATTGCGAAGAGGTCTGCGTTGGATGATACTACGTTATTTCTAAAAATGTTTAATTTTGTCCGAAGGCCTCGAACGTTTTGGTAATAAAGGTTTATTGTTTTACTGGCCACCTTTTTTGTTAGATTTACGAAAAAAAATCCACTCGTTAAATTCTGCATTAAGTGGCCATGCATCGTCTTTCATCAGACTATCAAATATGTGCACCGGTACTCCAATTTGAAATGAAGAATATTCCTTTTCCGCTTTGTGACTGATTTTGTTTATTTTATATCCACTTCTGGGCCACATAAACTCTTTACATGCTCAGTCATTGTTTCTTTTGTTGTGTCAGGATGTAAACGCCATACATGCAGATATCTCTTTCTTTAAGTAGCCTGAATAGCCACCAATTGAGTGCTCTTCCCCGTTCCTACCATTTTGGAGCGTCCACTCAGCCTCTTATTTTTCTGTACTAATGTCCAATCTACTATTGTATTGTTACCGTCTTGCTGTGCTGACATTCGCGAGGTATCTGTGCACAATGTCATATCCAAAATCGTACATGGTTTCGTGGCCCCATTTCTGTTGTCATTTTGTAAAATAACGGCCCGTTGATCTTTACTAGACATTTGATTCGATTTTTTATGGCACGGATTCTTGTCCTGAATACTTTCCGCGGTGACACAAGAAGAAGAAGATGCAACTGCGGGTATTGTGTGACATGTAGAATTTTTTTTGAAATTTAATTTAAACCCTTTTTACTTTTATTCGTTCATTTATGACGTTAAACTGTCTATACCAATATTACAAAACTGAAAAGTTTATTTGTTTGGTTAAATGCACTAATCTTCGAAACTATCAGTGTTTGGAAAATATTTCAGTGTTAAATAGCTTAGTTATCAAGAAAGGCTTCATACACGACGAAGGGGAATATCGATAAAAAATATTGCAGAAACGAGGGAAAATCGTCCCAGCGCCTACCCGCACCCAAAAGCATGAGCAGATTCCTAGAATGGTGGTTACCATCCTCAATGTGACTAAATACAGTGCAGCATGGTGACCCACACTATGGCGGCCTAGTAAGATGTTTTTAGGCACCGATTAAAGGGAGAGAAGCACGTACGCTTGGAGTAAGTTCCAGGTTTTGACCGCTCGGCACAGGAAGGAGGAACTGAAGCGATGAGTACGAGATTGTATGTCTACCACAGAAGCAGTGACTTCCAAGGCCGGTATGTGTTGTCCTATAGAGGAAGAGGGAACGGGTAACCAGTTGGAAGAGCTCTTCAGAACACTCTCTGTGATACAAACGATAGAGTACTATCCCAGAGGCGATATCTCTATGCAGCTGCAGGGGCTCAAGAGACTCAGTGATTCCGGGACTATCGACAATGTGGATTGCTCGCCGCTGCAACTGGTTGAGAACGTCAAACAGATACTTTGCGCCTCTATTACGAAGATCAGAACAGTACTCCACGCACGAGCGAACCTAAGTCTTGTAAAGTAGACACAGATGCCCGGGCGATAAGAACCGTCCCACCTTGCTTCCGCGAGGCCGCTTTGGTGACACTTTCAACGTATTCGCGCGGGTTGAGTTCTCGACAGAAATCCATGCCTAAGATACTGAGCCTTTCTTGTAATGGCAGTTAAATGCTCTGAAAAGTGGGAAGAGGAAGGAATAGAGATTTTTTGGTAGAGAACGCACACACCTGTGTTTTCTTGGCGTTGAACTCGACCATATTCTCATAGCCCCATTGAGAAATGCGGCCCAGAACATGTGAACCGGAAAATACGGCAACCCACTTGCAGAACCTTTTTTTGGGATGGGTTGAACATTCGCCTCTCTTCAAGCCTGGTGGACGGCGTTGAGGCTTGTATGGAGTCCACGGATGTTTGTGAACTCCATCTCAAAAAGCGGGGTGGTGAGAGAATGTATCGTGTATGATTTCTCTATGCTGCCATAAAAAAGGAGAGGAGAGGAACGGGAGCGTAAAAGGGGCGATGGTCGTCGTGGTAATGTAATACTGAGACTCGGAATGCGGTGTCGTCATCGTCGGACCCCGTACCCTCCCGGACGTGGTCCCACCGTCTAGTCAACAACCAACTCCGTGGATTATGCGCGACCTGACGAGTGAGATGCCGCGGGCGATCAGCGGCACCACCGTTTCTAGGGTCTCGGGTCTCCCTGGCTGACAAGGCTCGATCCACGCCATCCTCAACATGACTCTACGACCATTCCTCTGCTCACACACTTACCCCGATAATTGTTCGGCCGGTCCGGCCTTCGTTCTCGCTCTCACCAACGAAATACGACAGCACCAAAACTGTCATTTTAGGTTGATCTTTTGTGTGAGTGTAATACCGCCTCAGTCGAGCCGGCCCATTTGTGTTGAAATCAGCGTGGCTCTACTACCTAGAGAAGTGTAGTGTGTCTTAAGAATTTGCTTCCTCACGATAAATTACTTGCTCAGCAAAAAAACAAAAACAGATTTCCATGAAATGCTTTATTAACCTACGGCCACGTACCAGGAAGTTCTGTGAAATATTCAAAGTTCATTCTGTATCTCGACAAGGTAAACTAAATTAACCCAAACACATTTGTTTCAAGTTGCATCTCTTTCCTTAAGTTTATAAATACATTTTATATTTATCTGAAAAATACGGTTAACTAGGTTATACAAAAATCATAAACACAGGAAAACTATTAAACCACATCAACATTTTTTATACAGGGCCTGCCAAAGTGACTCGATTTATTTATTTATTCATAATATCATGCGCTTATTTCTACCAGCCAACCTTTAGGGGTGTAGAGATCTACTAAGGTAAGGGTATCGAGGTAATAGTTGTCTTGAATGACATACAATTGACACAAGGTAAGCAATATAAATATGTACTATACATATACACACATGTACTTACACTTTAAAATAAAAGAAGCCAGACTATCTAAGGAGATATACAGTTGATTAGGTGACTCTGCCATCTCAATAACGTAATCATACGCGTTCTTTTTAAATGTGAGGCCAAATTATGCAGAAGAATTCAAGTTTAGTGATCACCGTAATCATTGTGAATTCAGAGAATTTAACTATGCAACATGGTGACCCACTCTATATCGCTATTGGGATACTTCTGCATCATTGGGCCTCCGGTCTCACACTCACAAACAAAACACGGCAGCACGAATGCTGTCATTTTAGATTGGTATTCTGTGAGAGGGTAGTGCCTACCGCTCTCACAAAATTGAGGTGGAGCCATTGTTAAAATTTGTGATTACATATGTTATATTTATTTGTGAAAGAAACCCGTTGTCATATGAATATTGAAAATAAAAGTTCTCCACAACGACCTTAATACAACAATAAACAATTATTTATGAATATAGTTACAATAGTTCCACTTTACAACATTATCATTGTAATGTTACTTGTTTCTCAATAACAAATAGTCACGTCTTGTTTTATTTATTAATTAATTCTCCGTACATACTTGTTTATTTGTCTTTCTAATAAATATTCTGTTAAGCGGCAGTGAATGACGCACATTAATTATATTATTATACTCAAGTCGATTCCTTAACATAAAATAACTACGTACTTACTAAAGTTATAAGTTATTTTTTACATATAATTATAAGCTGCCATAATGACTTTAGGTAGTCTGCCTGATAGAAAGTATGAGTAGAAAAGTAGTCACTATCCTTATTGTGAATTTGTACATTGCAGCATGATGACGCTTAGTGGGGCGGTCTAGAAAGCTGCTTCTTTAAGCCCCGTTTTAATGACCCAGAATCATAGTTGAAGGGATTTAATTAAGAATTTAATTACACGTGCCCTGGTAATTAAGTTCAGGCTTCAGTTGATTGGCACAGAAAGGAAAAACTGAACCATTTATTTCGAGAGTTTATGTCTCTCAGACACCTCTTCAATGAAATCTTACACAGCGAAATAATACCTCATCAATGGACAATGTCATCTATAGTGCTATTACACAAAAAAGGAGATAAAAATAACATAAATAACTATAGACCTATAAGTCTATCGTCAAATATATACAAAATTTTTGCTAAAATTATACTCAACAGAATAACTAATACGCTCGATCAAAATCAACCAAAAGAACAGGCGGGCTTTAGAAGTGAGTATTCCACCTTAGACCATATTCATGTCATCAAACAGCTATTCGAGAAAGGCAAAGAATTTAACATAACTTTCTACTGCTGCTTTGTAGATTACAGTAAAGCTTCTGATATGATAGAACATGAAAAAATCTGGCTGGCACTAAAACACCAAGGCGTTGAAAATAAATACATCAGAATACTTAAAAACATCTATGATAATAGCAAGGCAAAAATAAAACTGGAAAAGGAAGGTAAAGAAATAAAGATAGAAAGAGGCGTACGCCAGGGAGATCCACTGTCGCCGAAACTCTTCACAGCTGTTCTGGAAGATGTCTTCCGTCACCTTGACTGGGAAAAATGTGGACTGTCTATCAACGGAGAAAACTTGTCGCATTTAAGATTTGCGGATGATTTGATTATCTTCTCGTCATCGAGCGAGGGACTGCAAGAGATGCTGAATGATTTGGTTAGAGAAAGTAGGGAAGTTGGATTGGTCATGAACACACTAAAAACTAAAGCTATGACCAATGGCAAGGAAGAACCTATCTTGGTCAATAATAACCAAATTGAATATGTCAATGAATATATCTATTTAGGCCAGATAATCTCTCCTGTAGACCTAACTTCAAAGGAAATTGACAGACGCATCGGAAATGCTTGGAAACAATATTGGAGGCTAAAAGATGTTATGAAAAATAAATATGTTAACATATCCATGAAACGGAAGGTTTTTGATACCAGCATACTACCAATACTTACTTACGGCTGCCAAACCTGGGCACTCAATAAAACACACATCAATAAATTGCAAACATGTCAAAACTCAATGGAAAGGAGTATGATGGGGAAAAGACTATCCGATAGAATAAGAACTGAAACAATAAAGAAACACACGAAAACACAAGATGTTACAAGAACAATAAAAAAATTAAAATGGAGATGGGCTGGACACACTATTAGAGGAAAGGAAAAATGGTCAAAATTAATAATTAACTGGTTCACAAGTGACAAGAAGAGAACAAGAGGGAGACCACTTAGAAGATGGATAGACGACATCAAAGCCGTAGCAGGAGGCACGTGGACAAGAACTGCTAGTAATAGAGAGGAATGGAAGAAATTAGAGGAGGCCTTTGCCAATAAGTGGCATACAGACAGGGTTGTCGTTGCACAATAGCTTAGAACTTAAAATATAAATTGTAAAATAGTTTAGTTATTAGTTTGATAATTTAAGTTAAATATGTAATGTCTGAAATAAAGGCTATTATTATTATTATTATATTATTATGTCTACTACTGTTAAACGCGACTTCCAAGGACAGCACGTGTTGTCGTGTAGGGGAGGAGAGATCAGATGGAAGAGTTCGTCAGAACACTCAACGATAAAAGCGAAGCGACATCTCTTCGCAACTGCAGAGGCTCAAAGTAAAACATACAGGAAAAGAACATACCTAAAGGAAGTTTAATAAATAACTATAGTCAATGATAAAACTAGACGACTTATTAAAGTTCCTTTGAAATAGTAATGATATATTGAAAACTAGCTAAGCCACGCTGTGTTGCCCGCAATTATTGTTATACTTTTATAAGGACAAAGCTAGTCTAAAAAAGTAGCATAAGTTACACCTTACATCACCTGCTATCTGCCACTGAAAGTCCCGTGAAAATCGACAAAGCCGTTCCAGAAATTAACAGGAACAAACAGGTCAACTGATGATCAGTGATTACCGACTCACAAGTGCGTTCATAATATTCTTTAGA
Source organism: Spilarctia lutea (assembly GCA_916048165.1). Taxonomy (NCBI): domain Eukaryota; kingdom Metazoa; phylum Arthropoda; class Insecta; order Lepidoptera; family Erebidae; genus Spilarctia; species Spilarctia lutea. The sequence goes on from OU696480.1 coordinate 5,534,837, forward strand.
TAGGTACAGGTAGGTAGCGTTCTCAGAAGAACGAGAGAATAACAGTATTTCGCTCTGTAATAAGAATACAACCTTCTACAGTCCTTAAAATGTACCTTGTTCTCTGTGACAGATTTCTATGAAACCGACAAAGTAACTTTGTACAAACAATTTTGTTTTGCTATTTTGAGAATTGTTTCGAGAGACGAAGCTTGGAGCATTCGTTTACACTAGGCGAGAATATTATTCCTAGAAGCAATCGCGCACTGACTGAAAAAGGGCATTGACTTCCCAATAACGATTGTCATAGGTATTGACAACCGGGAACGACGACTTAACGTGCTATCCGAGACACGAGCGTAAAACACCACCAAATTTCCACATTCCAAGCTGATATTAAGAAAAAACCAACAATACTTTTGGCCTGACCTGGAAATCGAACCTGAAACCTCTCGATGGCTGTCGTATACGTTAACCGCTAAACCAAAGAGGCATTTATATTTCTTAACTTAGGTAATGTAATCGAAGTCAAATGCTGCAACTAAATTAATATAGGTAAATGGCAATCATTTAGTAATGTACTAGACAGCACACAGCAGACAGTTACTACAACAGAATATAAAGAGTAAATGATTATAAAGTGTATGAAAGTACACCTTGAATCTGTGTATTCCATACTAAGTACCTATTTAATTGGATGAATTTGTATGTGGACTATGTCGCTGACTGATGAGTCACACTATTACTGACGCCGTTTAAAACTGTAATAATTTTTACCCAGTGACATCTTTACTTATAGTGCAGTGAGGCTCAGCAGTGTTAGGGGCTTACTAAAGGGCGCTAGAAACATGATTGCACACGGGTGCTTCACCGCCTGAAGATGCCTCTGTATTTACCACATGTGAATAGATCTAAGACGTTTCCAAGTTAAATAAATTTCCTAATAGAAATCCAGACACGCTTCGGGATAAATAGGCCGGCCCGACCGGAGTGATATCACGGCCTCACAGAAAATCGGTATGAAGTAGCGTTTGCGCTGTGTTTCACTGAGTGAGTGAGGATACCGGAGGCCCATTCCCCAAACCCCTCACCCTATTTCCCTCCCTATCCCCCAAAGGCCGGCAACACACTTGTGACGCCTCTGTTGTCACGGGTGTCCATGGGCGGCGGTAAACGCTTACCATCAGGTGATACGTCTGCTCGATTTAATTACCCCCTATTCCATAAAATAAGACATATTCAATTCTAGATAGTCTCATAATTCATCTTGGGAATGGAAGTTTTCTGTCTTGGTTTTTGTGAAATAACCTCTGAGAAAATTAACTATGCCGATTTTAAACGCCTCTCTCCCATACATGTGTGTTCCATAGAACAATTTTCCTAAGCGCAAAATAATTCGTAAGACTGTAAACTGAATATAAAGTTTGTGATTAAGCAACAAATTCTTGAGTTTTGGTTCATTATTGTGCTGTTTTTTCTGATTTATTTAATTTAAACAATAACACAATTTTCTTCTCGACATCTGACTTGAGATTTGACTCGAATTGAATTTACCTCAACGAGATTTATAACAAAATTAGTACGGAAACAACACAATGTGGAATTAAATGGCTATTCCTGGTTTACTGAATCATATCTGCAGTAAGTATGCTATTTTGAGTTAGAAAATATATTTACTATTATGTATATATGTATTTATATAAATAAACAATTGTAACCATTATTTATCCTGTTTTTAGACAAAATATTTGTTTATGATAAAGCATTAGAGAAAAACAGTTGTCCACAAAAAAACTCAAAATTATGAGTGAATACCAGAAACACAAGCTGACTGAAGTTCTTTCTGATTCTGTCATGATTTCCTATTATTATAATGATAGGTGATAATTTTATTGATATACATACTCCTAAAAATTTGATCCCGGTAGAAGGGGTAGACCCAAGAAGTGCTGGCTTGACGTCGTAAAGGGTGACATGCGTGCTAATGATCTGACTACCAAGGATGCCGAAGACTGGGCAAAGTGGAGAAAAAAAATCAGGAGAGTGAACCCCGGGCTACAGAATGGAAGCAACCGGGATAAACGCTAAGACGATAATGATGATACTCCCAAAAATTTAACAAGTTTTATAAGATCGTAAAAATATACGATTACAATGTACCAATTGGGTCTTATTAGTCACCGCTGCTGAACTTGGTTGTAAACCCGTGCTTTTATGCTTTTATTTTTTACCTACTTCTTTTAATATAAATAGGCACTCATGAAGCAGATTTATCACACGACGGCAAGCTGCTTACAGATATCTGCAATTAGGGGATATCTCCATGAACGAGAGAATCGTGACGGATCCGTACTTCCATTGAAATATACCTATAGAGGCGCAAACTTCATTACCATTCGGCGTCGCAAAAAATATAACAACTCTGAACTATGACGATGTAGCTTTGAAACCATTAGACATTTGAAATTAAACATACGCATGTCTCACTTACACGCATTACAAGAAGAATAAATTCGCTACGATTAGACAAAGACCAAGCATAAACATCACAATGGCAGATTAGTGTTGACGAGTCTATAAAAATGTACTATCGACCTAGTTGAAAGGTGACCCACTTTGACAATTATTCCTTTGTAATCATAAATGTAGTTAGGTTTTCTTCGCTATTTGCACATAGTACGTTTTAGATATAAACATAAATGCGTCATTACGGGTTAGATGTCAATGCAATTTAAACCTTTGTCACCACTGAACAAGATATATTTTTGATACAGCAGTCTTATTTGAATTTCAAATAATATAATCGTTTATAATCCAAACTCTTTTCATTGCGAAGAAAAAGTATTATAATTTGTAAAATGAAATGACATTATGTGTAAGATGTCAAGTAGTAGTCAATCTGAAAATATTAAATTAAAAATCTAAGAATATATTTATATCTATAAACGAATCGTATAATGGTCAATTTGGTAGATCAAAGAGCTCGGATTGTAGTGCTCAGTGAGCAAGGTTGCGGCGTTAGAGAAATATCACGTGAGTTAAATATAAGTCGTAACACGGTCAGAACCTGGATCAGACGGCACGCTGAAGAGGGTATCCTTGAAGACCGACGACGACATAATCATGGGGTTCGTCGAATCACAAACCAACAGAGAACGGAAATGCAACACCATTACGAAGAACATCCTTTTACTCGTACCCGCTATTTTGCAGCACGTTACGACGTTTGCCTAGAAACAATTAGAAATAATTTGCACCGCACTGGGCTGCATTACAGACATCATGCTAAGAAAGTTCATTTAACGGATGCACACAGAACTGCGAGATTGAATTTTACACGTAATTATTTAGATTTCGACTGGACAAACAACATCTTTCCATGGCCGTCTAGGTCACCAGATCTTAACCCAATAGAAAATTTATGGGGTTTGATGGTTCAAATGTGGGATAACAGGAACGAGAGGACTAAAGAAGCAATCGAGCTGCATTGTAACGAAATCTGGGATTTCATGAGGGGAAGTGACATTTGCAGTCGTCTAATCGGGTCTATGCGTAATCGATTATTAGACGTTATTGAAAACCATGTCGCTTACACTCGGTTTTAGGTTTAACCAGTAATCCTACAGACCCAAACAATTGGAACCATTATAACCCACAAATTAACTATTGAGAAGTTTTCTTTTTTATTCGCTTTACGAAGTGAATGCCATTATTTTTAATTTAATAATATGAAATAAACAAAGGTCTCTAATTTTACTGTTTTATTTTACTAATATGTATGACTAGCTGTTTCGACAGACTTCGTTCTGTTAAATAAATGCTTATCTATTTTTGTTCTACAGTACCCTATGCTACCTTTACGGTACCTCTACCCTCCTACCTCAAGTCTACCCATTATCTACACTATCTACACTAATATTATAAAGAGGAAAGATTTGTATTTTTGTATGTAACGAATAAACTCAAAAAGTACTGGACCGATTTTATTTTTACCGACCGATTAAATAGGGTTCCGTAAGACATTTGCGTTTTTCGTTTATATAATAGGAGCGGAGCACCAATGAAGAATGTTTAAAAAACGGGGGAAATTTTTTACGCTACGGGCAATAGAAGACGCAAACGAGGTTGCGGGGGTCAGCTAGTTCGAAATAAAGTCAATCCTATGTCTCAAACAAATATACAATTAAATCTTTCCTAATATACCTATACATAAGGACGTTCACTGGCTAACAAACTTTTTCGTGCAATACTTATCATAGTATACGTCTATGTCTATGTCATGGCTTTGTCAGTGTCTAGTAGAATGATAATGGTACGTCACTTATGAAATGTATGTTCAAGCTAATTTCAACCTAATGGTATAGAATAATTGTAGGAAAATGACTCTAAGGGGGGTCATGAATCACTTTGGTCCACTGTACCTATAAAAACCGAGAAAAAAATTAAATTATTTTTAATTCTGTACTTAAATTTGAATGGAATAGATATAACTAATAAAACAGCTGAACACTTTTTGTTAAAAGTTTATAAAAAAAACACCACAAGTATCAGCTTCGTGCTGTCTTTAGATTCTTTTTGGTAGGTGAACAACCTATTTTTATGATACATTTTTATTTTTACGTATGTAAAATAATAAAAATAAATTAGTATAAATATAGGGCTTCAACGTATGAAGCAATGAAATTTCGCATACGTAAAATATACGAGTAGGTATAGGTATTAATTCATTCATACGTTCACGAAATTTCACGATTACAATTAATTTGCTTATTATATTAACAATTATTAAAAATATGACTGTAATGACTAAGTAGAATCCAATGCCAGTTCTTATTATGTAAATATTAATATGTAATAAGTAAATATATTTATCCTCATGAATAAAGCAAAATTATTGAAATAAATACATGTTCTTCCACTAATTTAGGGAAAAAAAGGATATGTGAATGGCAGCACTATATTTAAGATGCAATTAATATTTTTAATTTCGATTATCGCGTTATTTGCCATAATTTCAATACAATGGTTGAGTGGTGTCAGCGGTCGCCATGCCGCTTGCTACTGCGCCAAGTGTCGTGGGTTCAAATCCCACGCGGTACCTACAACACTTTGTGTGATCCACGAATTGTTGTCCCGAGTCTGGATGTTCTTTGTGTCCGTTTCATGTATGTTTGTAAAGTCCCCCACGACACAGGATGTTTATTCCTAATGTGGGAGTTGTCTTTTAAAAAAAAAAAAAAAATATATATAGACTATATTCACATGAGACAAGTATTTCTGCTTGATTTGTTATCTGTACAAACTTCATTTTTATACTTCGAAACTTGAAACTTGCTGACTTCTATTTCACAACCACGTATAGGCAAATTTGATTGGAGAAAATTCTTTCAGTCTCTTTCTTTTAAATTAGCGGGTATGAACACAGGTGTCGACAGACTTATTGACATCTACCAATCTAATGCTTCTCTTTCTGTAAGCAAATAAATATATTGTTACACTCTGTTTATTCATTCGCATTCTTTTTGAGAGGTCAATACCTAGTCGGTTTCATTTTTGTCTGGTAACAAAAATGATTAAATTTCAATCAATATTGAAATTAACAAGAAAGAAAACTATAATTTGCTTGTGTAAAACCTTTTCATTTAATAAAATTCATGTAGCCTATATCAATCGAGCTATTAAAATAGGCACGATAGCACGTATGCTATCATTTTAGGTTGATCTTCTGTGCGAGGGTACTACCTACCATACTTCGGGGTTCCAGGGATTTCCTTCCAAGGGTGCACCTGGTTCCCCGGCTTCAAGTACCCGAGATGGTGTGCGGTTTTTTTTGGAGTCTGACAAAACCACCAATGGTATCCGAGGGGATTTCCACACAAATAAAAAAAGGGGTAGTACCCGGTCGAACCGGCCCGTTTGTGCTGAAATCAGCGTTACTCGTACGTTTAATGGCTCTTTGATCTTAGGAAAGTAATCTATTTCAGAAAGGATAAAGGAAAAAGTTTCTAGGGCTAAGGATATATCGCAAAACTTACATGAAAAGACTCGCAGAAAATGGAGTTGCTTATCTACTTATACGTTCTATAATTGTGAAGGCCATAACATAACATAACTTTGGAGGAGACGAGAAAAAAAAAGGTGGATTATCAGTATTTTTTTTTTTTGGATAATGAGGCAAACGAGCAGACGTATCACCTGATGGTAAATGATTACCGCCGCCCATGTACACTCGTGCAACACTAGACGCGTCATCGTAGGCCTTTGGGGGATAGGAAGAGGAATGGAGAGGGGTTGGGGTATGGGCCTCCGGTATTCTCACTCACTCGGTGAAACACAGCGCAAGCGGTGTTTCACACCAGCTTTCTATGAGGCCGTGTATCGCTCTGGTCGAGCCAGCCCATTCATGCCGAAACGTGGCTCTACCACGGTAATGTTACTTTGTTACCTTTTCTGTTCCAACTTAGGCTCCATCGATACATTCGATTTAAACTGTGAACCATCTTGGGATCGATGTGACAATGTACTGGACGATGTTCTAGTATTTGTGGTCTCAGTTCTGGACACCATTTTACCCGTCAACATTTGATATCTGAAAGTAACATAATGTTCTGATTTATAAATTTTAAAACATTTATATCTGGGGAACATTTATGTATCAATCGAAAAATATAGTCTAGCGTTTCATACCGACCATTTTTAATAGACATATTCAATATTCATATCGTTTACAAAATTTAAAAAAGAATGAATTATTCCTACAGAATGAGCTTTTGATCTCAGAAGTGTATAGTGTCTCAATATAGTTGTAATGTCACAAGACAGTTCATCGTTCATATAATGAGACACTGGTCAACATCAATCACCATTTCGAGGTAAACACGCTCACCTTGAAATAAAATATTTTTTGCGGTTTTTATATTTCCTTAGAAGTACCGTGAGTCTCTGACGCATTTTTAATCGAAATACTTAAAAAACATGTTCTATAAACAAGTGTGTGGTGTGGTTTAAGATTTGGGTTATTATATATATAAATGTGAACGCAAAAAGTGACACTTTGACCACTTAGACCACTACTCCATCCCTGAAGTCAAAAACATGTTTGTATAGTCAATTCGCTTAGATAATGTCGGTGCACCCGCACGCATTTGTGGTTATTGTTGTGAAATACGAATATATTAATTTATGTAACGGCGTAAACTGACAAATCATACTCGCTTGTAGGTGTACGCCGCAGGTGGGTCTTCTGATTTTGTGGCGGCTTGCCGCATGTGGAATGACGGCTCGAGCAAGGTGACCGTATCTAAGCGAATGGACTTTATACAATCAACTCTCCAAGGTAATTATCGCGCTCGTGTAAATAAAAATTACACAAACTTGGGGTGCCTAAGTGGTCAGGTTCAGACCATGGCCAGAGGTTTTTTTTTTTTTTTTATAATATTTTTTATAATAACAGCGTTTATAGTGTAAATATAACATGTCTTACCTTCTGCGTAAGGAATTTAAGGTTTTTTTCTTACAGACGAATATGACAAATATAATAAACCCAACTAGAACATTATAGGCATCAGTAAACTGCCAGAAGTAGTGGGCTTCAGGGTACAAAGAACTAATCACTTCCAAAATCCAGTTGATACCGGTGACGATAAATAACTTGATGTAAAGGGAGAATCTGAAATAAGATCATTTGTTTACCTATATAACACAAATTTGTAGATCACACAAAGTATTGTCCTATGTGGGATTTGAGCCACCTACACAACACTTGGCAAAGTAGAAAGTCTATCTAAGAAGATAGATACTTTGATCTTGAGGAAGGTTTTAAGCTATTCTATACCGCGATAAATGACATGCACGGGTAGCCCTGGGCAAAAGCCAAGTGGCTAAGAAATAATTCACTGCGACCAATAGGACCATCACTAAAAAATTACATGAAAAACGGGGAGCATTTATATATTAGTAATTTCAAAGACGTAGACAAAGTTCTGTAGATCATTTGGTATGTTCATTTATATCTAAATTGTCTTTACCTTTGTGAATCTTTATTTTTTCGCACACTCCGAGTCTGTTTCTTCATATGTGCTAATAATTTGGCTGTTAATATAAATAATACCAAGTTCACCAAACAAGCAAACAATATCGGTGTATACAAATAAAGTAATTTGCTGCTCCCTGGAAAAAAAATTGGTATTGATGTAGTACCTACATCTAGTACCAAAGTATGCAACAGCAACAACTAAGCTATACCAGAAATCTAAATAGATATATACATTTTTAATACGTATATATCATACACACATCCAAACTCTGAAACAAATTGACTGCCTCGGTGGCGTAGTGGTAGAGTATGCGACTGCTAAGCTTGAGGTCTCGGGTTCGATTCCCGGGTCGGACCAAATGTTTGTATGATTTGCAAATATTTGTTTCGGAGTTTGGGTGTTTTCTATGTATAATATGTATGTATTTACAAAAAAAAAAGTATTTAAGTATTTATATCAGTTGTCTAGTACCCATAACACAAGCTCTGCTTAGCTTGGGACTAGATGGCGTTGTGTGTTAGATGTCCGGAATATTTATTTATTTAAATATTTGAAGACCATTCAAACATTTGGCTCGTCCCGAGTATCGTACCCGACACCTCAATTAGAATAGTCGCATACTCTACCACTGCAAATAGAACCTAGGATGTTGATAATGTACGCATATATTATTACTAGCTGACCCGACAAACGTAGCTTTGCCATTAAGAGGAATATATTTTTAGGGGTGGGTCAATAAAAATCGCGATGGAAAAATAGGGGTTGATCGTAGAGGGTTGAAAATTCAGGGTTGTATGTATTTTCTAATGATGCATCATAAAAAAATTAAAAAATACAAATTTAACTAAAAAAAAAAAATAGGATTGGACTACCCTTAACATTTAGGGGAATGAAATATAGATGTTGTCCGATTCTCAGACCTACCCAATATGCTCACAAAATTTCATGAAAATCGGTCCAGACGTTTTGGAGAAGTATTGCAACTAACATTGTGACACGAGAATTTTAAATATAAGAAGAATTTATTAAAACGATATTATACGATACGATACGAACGATACTGCCTCGTTGGTCTAGTGGTTAGCGTAAGCGACTGCAGATCAAGAGGTCTCGGGTTCAATTCCCGGGTCGGACTGCTGTTGGGTTTTTCCTACAAGAAATTCTTAATAGCAGCCCGGAGTATGGAAGATGGCGGTGTTTCCCGCCCGTGCTTCGGAGAGCACGTTAAGCCGTCGGTCCCGGTTGTCATGAACAGCTATAGCAATCGTTATTGGGAAGTCAGTGCCCTCAAATATACTGACAACTAGTTCAACCTTCGAATTCAGTTCGCCCTCAGGGTTGCGGAGGTCAGATGCCAGTCGCTCTGTGTAAAAACTGATATTCAGGTAAAATCGGTTGAACTGGTAGCCCCCAAATAATATTGGGAATAATAAAGGCTAGGAAGATGATTATTAAAACGATATGTGTTCTTACCATATAGAAAGCATCCTTGTCGCCTAAGATGAGGCAGCAGCTTGATATGAACGGGTAAATTAGAAAATTCCAGTGCTGCCAGTATTATAGTCAACACTGTTGGTAATCCAAATGCGTAACCAGAATACGACAGGAACCGTAAGCGTGCCGACGTTGCAAATCCATGTGCCATATTCTGGCTAGACCTGTATGTAAAAAAGAAAGAAAAATATTTATTGGGATACTTAGTTCTGCTCACTGGCAACACTAGCTGCCAGTTAGGATCTTACGCCTTTTTGTAAATTACAGTAAAACAACTTTTATGACATTTACGTCAGCTTACTAATGATATTTTGACCGTTTAATGGGAAAAATGATAGCTAGCTGCTATCTACACAATCTAAGATTACCAATATTCAACAGTAATAAAAGTGTAATGAGATTTACCTTAACTTCGACCAAAGATCATAACACATAACATTGAGCCAAAAGAAAGCTGCCAGAAGAGAAAAATATATTATAAAAGCTGAAACAGAGGGAAAAAACATTAACAAAACTACAATTTCATAAAATTTTACTTGACGTAATCACACATGTTGCCAAAGTGAAAATACATATGCAATTAAGATTTTTCAAGAACATTGAATTTAAATAAATAAAAATCAGACCTCTCAAAGACGCTGTCCTTTTTTTAAAACATTAATTTAGATGTAGGTACTTTTTAGTAACAGTTTAGTAGTTCTGGTGACGTTATATTACGTTCAAGTCTCTCCGTTATAATAGGAAACAAAAGAGAGTTTTAACTTATAGAACTTACAAAAGCGAGTGCTTATTTGTTTTTTACGCTTTTATGTAATCATAACTCCAGAATCAGATACATTTCTCCCAGTACCAAGTTAAAAAAGGACTGCGTTCAATAATAATTATAAATTACTTAAAGGAGCTAAATTAATAATACGTTTATATAAACATTATAAAATCACACTTAATTAATGCATTTTAAAGATCAAATCGACTTGAAAAATTTTATGCAAATTAAAGGTCAAAACCATAAATTTTATTGAATAGTCTAGACTTATTCGTGTATAAAAAAACTTGATTTTGTCTAGATATATTTTCTGGTTTTTTTGTTGGCTACAGAATCGTTGTATTATTGAATCTAAATGTGTTGTTATTATTATTTTGTATTAAAAAAAAAATCCCAAGGATTTCATCATCACCTCACCAGGTTCCCGATGAAGTGGATATCAGATTCAGTGAAAATTTTATGTTTATATTTTATCTTTCAACTATAACTTCTTATTGTAATAAGAATGAAATAAAATATAAACTCTATAAAAATAGTAAGGAAAGACAAACAACTAATGAATAATTATTAAAAAAACCTGCAACATCTCTGCTTTTTTTATTAAATTCAGGTTGTCTTTTTAATTTTTTTTTTTTTTAATATTTTGATGTACCTAGTGTCACTCTCACGACTAAGACGAATCTGTTGACATCACTCACATAAATTTACAACAAGCCGTTTAGGCTCTGGGACGTGTCAAAGAAATATACATACATACATCCATACATACACTCGAAAAACATAATCCTCTTTCTTTCGCGTTCGAGTAAAAACTGAGTGTGATACCAAATACTAAAGATTTAACAATATGTGGATACCCCCCTATATAAATTATTATTGTTTGTTACCTACAGATATCTGTAACTATTAGCAACATCTTTAGAAAATTTAAAATTTTACATAGTTCAATAAATGAAATCATCATCAGCCCGTTGCGGTCCACTGCTGGATGTAAGCCTCTCCCGACGAATACTACGGAGCCCGGTCTGTCCGAAGGATCTCCTAAGACTAGGTTCATAGACATAGAACGTGCTCAGAGAGCGATCCTTAAAGTCATTATTCGGAAACCCTACAGATACCCTACCAATCAACTCTATAAGGACGCAGCATGTCTCACCCTTAGGCCATTATACATGTTTTTTTTATTATATTGGTGGCAAACGAGCAGACGTATCGCCTGATGGTAAGCGATTACCGCCGCCCATGGACACGCGCAACTCCAGAGGCGTCACAAGTGCGTTGACGGCCTTTTAGGAAGGAGTACATGTTACGAATTTGTCTCCACCGACGCAAAACCGTGCAGGCAGCGGATTTACTTTCAACAAATATTGTAAGAAGACCCAAACCCCCGTGCAGTACTGTGGGCTTCAACAACTTCAACAGCCTTTAGTACGATAAACCTAGAGCATCAAAGTGCAAATATCTACAACAAACTACATAAGATCCTGAACCTTAACCCTAGATCAAGTTCAAAATTGAACTTAAAATTGAACAATAAAAATAAATAAATAGATTAATAAATATTTCGGACATCTAACACACAACGCCATCTAGTCCCAAGCTAAGTAGAGCTTGTGTTATGGGTAGAAGACAACTGATATAAATACATATCTACTTTTTTTTGTATATAAATGTATTTATTTTTATATTACAGTATCTTACTTCAAAATAAAAACTATTTTTTGACTTCTAACACACAACGCAATCTAGTCCCAAGCTAAGCAGAGCTTGTATTACTAGACAATTTTTTTTTTATATAGGTGAGCTGCCAAAATGATTCTCCTCCATGTGGTCCATCCACAATGCGAACAAAGACAGTGCATAACTGATATAAATACATAAAAGTGTATACTTTATTTTTTGTAAATACAAACATGTTACAAATAGAAAACACCCAAACTCCGAAACAAATATTTGCAGATCATACAAACATTTGGTCCGGCTCGGGATTCGAACCCGAGACCTCAAACACAGCAGTCGCGAACGCTACCGCTGCAAGGTCAAGGTCATAATAATATAGGTTACACTCACTTGATTAACACGACACAGAAAGCCTTTTGTAGTTCGCCAAGAAAGACGGGGAAACACTTACTCAGAGACGAACAAACAAACTTACCTATACACACACATACAGAGATACGCAAGCACATACATCATATTTTTTATCGTCCCATATAACCATAATATTAATATTTAATTTCATAATGTTACAAACTAAGTTCACTAATCTGCATCGCGCTAAGCGGAGCCACTAATTCCTCAAAATACAGGAAATCCTAGTTTGAGGATTAGGGGTCTGATTTAATTGTCTGCTAATGCATACTAGTTAATATACTTTTCTAATGTAATAAAAATGACTGTGTAAATCCCTTATTGTATGATTAAGTTTATGCAATAAAATTATTATTATTATTATTTGACCAGAGGACGCCCAACACTACGTTTGCCAAGACGCAGTCTCCACTCTAAAACACGCTTACTCCAGCGGTTGTCTGTTCTGCGACATATGTGACCAGCCCATTGCCACTTCATCCTATTAACTTTCAGAGCTATGTCGGTCACTTGGTTCTCTAACGGATTAATTCGTAACCAATTTTGTCCTTCAGAATCTTTCAAGCGTAGCCCTTTCCATGGCACGCTGAGCGAGCTGAGCGTCCACGTCTCGGCATCATACTTCATTACATTCTTTATCTATTAACCATTTAGAGTGCCACATTAGACGTGAAAATTTGTTTATTTTCGGGATAGAAGAAAACAAAAACTCGTATCACGATTTAGAAAGAAAATTATTACACAAAATATAGAAGTACTTTGAAATAAAATGAAAAAAAAATGCACAGATAAATTTAGATCGATGAATATTAAAATAAATAAACATAAAAAATACTTTTATAAAATGTCAATTGCTTGACACTCAATAATAGTTTTAACGATAAATTAACACATGTTTATGTAAATCTATATCTATACTTAATATATAAAGCTGAAGAGTTAGTTTGTTTGTTTTGAACGCTCTAATCTCAGGAATGCTGGTCTGATTTGAAAAATTCTTTCAGTGTTGGATAGTCCATTTATCGAGGAAGGCTACAGACTATATATCTGCACGCTAATAATAATAGGAACGGAGCACTAATGAAGAATGTTTCAAATCGGGAGACAATTTTCACGCTACGGGCAATAGCAAGAAGCAAACGAGGTTGCGTGGGTCAGCTAGTACTTAAATAATAGAACTGAATGATAATTAATTTTAAATAGCCGTTATTATTTATAATTCTTGTCGTTAAAATTACACATGTTAAGTTGAAGAGAGATCCTATATTTGTTGGGTTTCTTTGGTTTTGTAGTGCTATTGTAGGAATAAATGGCTTTATTATTATTGTTATTAAATAATACTTACTCATGGCGACGCATAAAACATGCGTAATATTGTCTATCAACAACAAGATTTGCATGGTAGCCATGAATAGGAAAGCTACAAATAAGTTCAGGAGATATGTTATCATCACCATTCCATTCAGAGTCCTTAGTCTAGGCAGTATGGCATACACAGCCACCGTCAAAATGATGAAGAAACAGGAAATCAGCATACCTGAAATCATTTTTTTTTTCAAATTCCTTTAAGTGTAAACAAATAGTTTATTTATTATAGAAAAATATATATTGTTTACAGTATTGTTTTTCCATAATAGACATGTAGAAATGCCGAAATAAAAATGAGATATGTACCTATGTAATACACTGTATTGAGTACAAATAGGTACTAGTTGCGCAACAGTCTTAGAAATTTTAAGTATCTTGAAGTAACGTCCTGCCGTTTTTCGAAAGTTATCTGATGGTAAATTACTACAGCACTCAGGAACACAATGAGTTTAAGAGTCTCAGGTCTATTTCCTGTCTTTGAGTACTTCCCAAAATTTGAGAGTAACCTCGAACTAACCTCGCTCACTCGGTAATATATAATGACAAAATTAATTGACACCGGGTTCCGTGCTCAAGCCTTCTTTCAACTTCATGGGCGAACCATTTTTCGGTGCACATTTTTTTATTGAATAGGGGGCAAACGAGCGGACTTATCACCTGCTGGTAAGCGATTACCACCGCCCATGGACACCCACAAAACTAGAAGCGTCACAAGTGCGTTGCCGGCCTTTGGGGGATGGGGAGGGGGATGGGGGAACGGGATGGTATGGGCCTCCGGTATCCTCACTCACTTGGTGAAACACAGCGCAAGCGCTATATATCACTGGTTTTCTGTAAGGCCGTGGTATAACTCCGGTCGAGCCGGCCCATTCATGCCGAAGCGTGGCTCTCCCACGGTTAGGTTAATATTATTGTGATCGCACTTAAAACTAATTTTACTCAATTTCCTTATGTCCCTTATTAATATATAGTGTAGGAAATAATTCTTTCTGAAAACTACAAAGAGCAGTTTTACGCAATAATGCAACAATTTCCTGCCACTTCAAGGAGGTTATTATTGCACCTCGGGGAAAAACTAACCGCATTTAATTGGTTGTATGTAATGTAAACTTATATAGGACAATTAACATTATAATTATTATTAAACTGCTTCAATACGTAGTCTCTATACTCGATTATCGATTTTTTGTGTATATTACTCGATACTTTAGCCATTAGTGAATCGATTACAATAATTATATTATTTTAAGTATATCGATTTTATTGAATTTTTAATACTCAAATTAATTTAACTTAAAAATTGGATTACGTACCATAAACTATCCGAAACCTAAATATAGATAATGTAACATAAAATTAATCAGAATTTCTGATGATTATCATCATAATCAATCATCATCAATTCTGATTCAGAAACATGTGTTAGTTATACAGTTAGTGTTACAATATTGTAAAATGATGACCAAGCCCATATTAACTACAGCGGCCGCAGCCGTTCTCAAAGATGGCCAATCTCTTATGCAGAATATATATTATATTCGTAGTACACAAGTGTGTGTACACAGGTGCTATTCTCTCACTCTCATAATCCAATAGGACGGTTTTCCGACACGTCCGGGGAGAGATCTGGTGCAGGACCAACGGCCTTACGTGCTCTCCGGGGCACGATTAAGACCCAAACTTCCAAAATCTGGGACAGTTATTTAAGCATTTCTATAATCAGAAATACTTATAAACACTTTTTGGACCGACCTACAAATCGAACCCGAAACTTCTTGATCGGCAGTCGCATGCACTAACCGTTGGACAGTAGTGTAATAGTCTAAAGTACTTACAGCTAGCGCTCACACCGTAATGATTGCTTTCAACTTGCTTTGGCTTGTAGCAAATTAAACCGTTTAACTTTACTGAAGTGTTGGTAGTTTCTGTGTTGTCAGTAACAAAGTTATCTAGACAGAATTTATCGGCACTGTACTCGATGCTTGGCTCGTCAACGGACTCTTTGACATATAATTTACCATTCTGAAAAGAAAAATAAGAATTAAAGTTCTTCTGGTATTGGTACCTACCTTCGTTTTGTTTAGATGGACGACATTGGATTTTTAACTGTATCAACCATTTCACAACCTCATAACTCATCTTATTGTAATCTTAAAAGTTAAGAACTTTAAAAATATATTTTCATGGGCTTACTTGAATTATAAACATATATGATTGTTTTAGATCGGTGTTGAGATCGCCTGATATTTTATCCCTTTAAATTTTACCACGAGTGGATATACATATATATACAGTACCCGTATAGTATGTACAGCTATAGTGCAGGAAACACAAGAGGCGTGCAATCTAGCGTTAGATTTAACAGCATTTCAAAAATTCTTTGACATTCTATTCGTTAATTTAGACTATTAATTTGTTTTTATTTAAATCAGTTTCTCATCCTATTATATGCACATATGAAACTACTTTTCGTTTTTTTAATACTTAGTCCGAAGATAAAAAGGGTTTCCATCAGTATCCAACATCCATAGTATGCAAAAAATGCTTCTAACGAGAGGTCCATCCATCATTGTAATTTGGAAGGAGATCAGCAGATGATGATGTCGATAAATAGCTTAAAAAATGGGACTTAGGATTACCACTTCTCTTTAAAATATCTGTTTAATTAATAAGTATTTACAAAAAACTATGTAAGTTAACCGTGAGAGAGCCACGCTTCAGTGTGAATGGGGCGGCTCGACCGGAGTGATACCACGGCCTCACAGAAAACCGGTGTGAAACAGCGCCTATGCTGTGTTTCACCGAGTGAGTGAGGATGCCGGAGGCCCGTACCCCAATCCCTTCCCCATCCCCCAATGGCCGGCAACGCCTCTGGTGTTGCGGGTGTCCATGGGCAGCGGTAATCGCTTACGATTAGGCGATACGTCTGCTCGTTTGCCACCTATTCTATAAAACAAAAATCTATTGATATCAGTTGTCTATTACTTGATTTTTTCTTAGTAAACGTTTGAATGATGTTTTTAAAAACAAATAAATATTTCGGACATTTTAAACACACAACGCCATCTAGACCCAAACTATACAGAGTTTATACTGTGAGTACTAGACAACTGATATAAATACTTAAATACTTTTTTTTTGTAAATACATATTATGTGTTTACAAAAAAAACATATGTAATATGCGTAAATATACTCGTATTCCTGTATAATTACGCAGACATATTTTTTTTCAATGTTTTCTTCATAAACTGTTGTGCACCATCTCACTCATTTCCGCACCACCTAACGGTAGACTGGTAGATAATGCCTTTGGCATGAAGTCCGCTATTGTACATTTTGTGCATAAAGTTAATAAATAAATAAATATACACATAAAACACCCAACCTCGGAAACAAATATTTGCAGATCATACAAATATTGGTATGACCCGGGAATCAAACCCGAGACCTCATGCACAGCAATCGATCGCGTACGTTACAACTGCGCCAACGAGGCAGTGAAACAAACAAACAACAAACAGTATGTAAACGATTTCATATTTTAACATCTCGTTTAAATTTACAAAACCTGACCCAGTTACGTTCTAAAGTCTCTTAAGTCATTAAAAATAAACTGTGGGGGAACGGGTATCATGTTCCACCCAACACAAAGGGAAGATCCTCCGACCAGGCGAGGTGATCATGCCTGGCGGGCTATTGCACAACAATTGATGTTAGGATGTTGTACATATGATAAAAGCCGCTAAGTGTAGGTCACCATGCTGCATTGTTACATAATCTGCATCTCCAGTGAGTATGGTAACCACCTCTCTTGAATTCTGCTTATGCTTTCCATCAGGCAGAGTAGAGTCAGTTCAGCAGGGTCATACATAAAAAAATATAATTTTGACCTTTCCGTGTTACACCGTGGGGCAAAGCTAGTCTATAAAAGTAGCTTAAGTTACTACTTACATCATCAGTTATCTACCAGTGAAAATCCCGTCAATCGGTCCAGCCGTTCCAGAGATTAGCCGGAACAAACAGACACACGAATAGACAGCCAAAAATTGAAATATCATTTTTTACACATGTACCGTGTATACATTCATATGCATTTAGTAAAAACAATCTGTAATTCCACTAAAAGTGGGATTACAAATATTTGGATTACTAGTTCCTGTCCGCTGCTCCGTTATCGCGATAGAATACGTGTTATTCTGATGTACAATGCCATTCAAATAAGAATAGGAACGTCAATTACCTCTATCTGTCAAATGTCCCTTGAAAACCATTATTAAACACCTTGTCCCTTGAAAAAACGTTATTAAAACAACTTTAAAAGCCTTGAAAAAACATTATTGATACGCAAATAAGTTTTATTTGCTGACCGTACTTTTCAAGGGACATTTTGATAGATAGAGGTCATTGACTTGCCTATTCTTATTTGAGTCACATTGCCTGAACTTTATAACTGTATAATTTAATATTAATACGTTCAGTAGTTTTATGGAAATGTAAAAAAACATCTATTCCCACAAACTTTCGCATTTAGAATACTAGTAAGATTTTTTCCTGTTTAATACCTTTTTTCCTATTATATGTGGTTATTTTATTTTATATATTACTAGCTGACCCACGCGACCTCGTTTGCGTATTCACTTGCCCGTAGCTTGAAATTTTTCCTCCGTTTTTGAAACATTCTTCATTGGTGCTTCGCTCCTATTAGTGTTAGCCTGATAATATATAATTCTATAGCCTTCCTCGATGAATGGACTAGCCAATACTGAAAGATTTTTTTCAAATCGGATCAGCGGTTCTTGAGATAAGCGCGTTCAAACAAACAAACTCTTCAGCTTTATTATTAGTATAGTATAGATTTGTGTCGATAACTACCATAGGCAAATGGACGTTGTTTCTTTAATTATAAATAAATATGTGCGATAATCCAAATTGAAAACCTAATAATTTAAACAGATACTTATTTAAACCTATATTTAGCCGGAATCGCTTTTTTATGTAATAGGGGGCAAACGAGCACGAGGCGTAACGCCTGATGGTAAGCGTCACAAGTTCGTTTCCGGTCTTTGTGGGATGGGGAGTCTCTCCCACGCTTAAACTATTTCACATCGTAACCGGAATTTCAATAATTATCCTGCCTTAAAAAAATATATTTATCACTTTGGTTTTAATTAAGACTTAATCTATTAAGTTAAATATTTAAAAACACATTTATCTAATGAGTTATGGAATTTCCTGAAACAACAAAAAGTGATATGAAATAAGGAAATCAAGTTTTAGAACCCAGTTGTACCTAAGATTGTGATGTATAAAGGCTCGCCCACACAGGCGCGTTATTATCGGTCGGTAATATCGGATGTTACGGCGATAACTGTTTTTATTACTATTTTATGCATTACGATGACTACGAAGTTACCGCTGCGATAAAAATGACGTGAATTGCGTCTTGCAACATGTAAGAGATATGGTTTAAATTGAGTAACTTAACTAATTTTAGTTGTGTCAAAATAAAAATTTACTTCAACGATATTAGAGTAAATAATTTGAAAGAACCCCATTAAATTTTAGTCATTTTTATCTAGTTTAGTAGTTTAGAAACAATATCCTATTGTAGTTATCGACACAAATAATATATAAAATAAAATAACCATATATAATAGGAAAAAAAGGTATTAAACAGAAACAAATCTTACTAATATTATAAATGTATAATTAAAATTTAATGTAATGTGTATAATGTATAACTTCGTAGCCTTCCCGATACAAAATGTACTTAAAATATATATCGCAACAACAAATCCGGTAGTATCGACCAATAATAACGCGCTTATATGTGGAAATCCTTAGGATTTTAGTAAAGCTGTAATTTAGAGCACATCGAAATTTTATTATCAATTTGCCTGTCCTGGGAGACTTTTCAATTCAATAAAATAGGTAACGCTTATTTATACTCTTCATAAAACAGAACGCAAATTTAAGGTTTCTGATTGGCTTCAAAGTTTAGGATCCTGATGAGTTTCTAGCAGTGTTATTGTGGGTTGTACGTTTTAATTACGTTCAAATAAGTGTATATTGTTTAATACTCTTTTTAACGTTTCATTACTCTCCAATGATTTCTCATCTCTCATACAGATCCTCTCAAACGCACACGTGCACTCTCACTCTTACACACCTTACACATACACCCAAATACACACAAAGAGAGGTTCACATCACACTTTTCATTTTGTTTTATTTTAGAATTATTATAGATTCGATCGATTTATATCTCAAACTAGTTTTAAATTAAACATATTGTTTTTTGTTTTCGTGCAATAAATGTTATTATTATTATTCTTCTTTTTATTAATTACATTTTTAAATATACATATAAAAACGAATACATTTAAAAATATTATTATTACTAAGTGGGTACTGAATGTGCAAATGACTTACTTTTGCCGCCAAATGTACGAAATCAGGAGCTTCGTTAAGAAACTTTTTTTGAAAAGAATTTAAATCAGTTCTGTTGTCGTCAAATAAACTTCCTCATCGGTAGAATGACTCATTTTAGGTTTTTCACTTGTTTTTATGTTTCTTGTTTTTAACAGTATGACGGGAAAAGAAAATTGCGCGGGCAAAGCAAATAAAAAAAGTACACCAAAAAGCTTCCGAGTCGTGAGTTTTAACAAATTATAAACGGATTTATGATAAATTCGGCACCATGGAGGTTTTTTGATTTCACAAAATTAGTGCACACGATGTTCTAAATTCAATTTACTTTATCCTCTAGCGAATAAAAACGGCTTTTGCGCTCAGTTATCGAAGGGCAAAAATACTCTTTCCGTGATGGGGGAATGAATAACTACGTATTAATAGTTTTTGAGCAATAGTGATCCCATCAAAAACATAAATGTAAAATGAGAGCCAAGTTCAATATTATGATATATGCCTTAGTTGTTCACTTCAAATAAATGTAAATGGGTGCCAAAATTTATTTATAATAACATAAATTTTATAACAACTTAAAATATCATTTGTTCTTTAAACTTAGAATAATATATTGAAACCTAAAGTCTGACTTGGTTAGTTTTCAAATAAAATAGTAGTAGTATTTATAAGTACTAAAACTGATGATAAGAGTTTTTTTTTATTAAATATTTGATAAACGTACAGACGTATCACCTGATGGTAAGCGATTACCGCCGCCCATGGACACCCGCAACACCAGAGGCGTCACAAGTGCGTTGCCGACCTTTAGGGGATGGGGAGAGGGATGGGGGAGGGGTTGGGATATGCGCCTTCGGTATCCTCACTCATTCGGTGAAACACAGCGCAAGCACTATTTCACACCGGTATCACTCCGGTCGAGCCGGCCCATTCATGCTGAAGCGTGGCTCTCCCACGGTAAGTATAGTAAGTGATATTCTACTCGTTACATATTCGTTTAAAGACCTTAAAATCTACATAAAGATAGGTTGTGATCAATTTCGATTGTTGATTCTTACATTACGGACTAGTGTCTGATTATAGGGCACTGTAAGTAAGTGTTCCTAATAAAATAAAAATATACTAATTTCTGATTTATTCCTATGTATTCACTCATCTACTTATATGTTTTGTCATCTGGAACTGGGTTAGAATTTCGATCTATAAGTGTGATAAAATGAGGATTTTTGGATGTTAATATCTAAATAGCCGTTTGAGGTGATATTATGTAATTTAGATGACTTATGTATCTCGCAAGTTTGAATACGTGAGTCAAATTTGACATGTCTATGTAAAATAATTTAGGAGTTATGAGGGTGTCAAAACTAGCTCCGAACGATTCGTGTAATATTACACACGATGCTGCTTGTTAGTTCTGTTAGTTTGAACTTGGCTTGACACGCTACCGTGTGTCTATATCGTGATGGCATTTATATTTAGAAGTCAGTGTGCTGATGATGTTAATAAAAAATATCTTCAACCATGTCAAATTAACTTCAGGTTGAATAAAACATGTTTTGCCTTTTTTGTGCTTGATAAAGTTTGTTTTGAAAAGGAGCGTGTAGGTTTATGTTTTTAAACTTGTATGACCTCAAATACGTTTATGTTTTTTTATTCGGCGGCATTCATATGGCAACACCGCAGTTTTAATAAAGTCACCATTAGTTTATTCTTATTTTAAAAGAAGTTTTTTTAAATTTCATTTTAAACTTGTTTGACCTCAAGTTCATTGATGTTTTTTTTTGGTAAGTAGCGTTCTCAGACATAGCCGCACCTTCGTTTTAGTATAGTTATTATTAGTTTATTCTAATTTTAAAAAGCAGTGGGTTTATATAATTTCATTTCAAACTGGTTTTCCTCAAATTTATTCATGTTATGTTTTCTTTATGGTTAGTGGTTTCCATATATTTAGTCTAGGTCATAAGGACAAGGACAGAGACATTTGGTCTTTTAATTTGTATTAGTATCAAAAAATTGTTAACAATTTCGAAATCTAATAAATAAGTTTCGTCTGTCCGTAGAACAATGAAGTTCAAATAGTACAGGAAAAGTAAGACTAAGTAATGACAGTTTACCGGCAAAATATTTATTTCCATATACCTTTATCTTTATATACATATATATATATATATATATATATATATATATATATATATATATAGAAATGAGGATCTATCGAGTCCTACCAAAATTAGGACAAGATCAAATGGGAATTATTAAAATTTGCATATTTTACAAACTAGTCGAGTTAGGTATTATCGACTATGCATTTATTTGCGCTGTATCAAATGAGACCAATATTTATAGCTTCAATATTGCGCGAGACATGTAGGGGATAGGGGGATAGGGTAGGGAATACTCTATGAATACCCATCCCCAATTTTGATAGGACTCAGTAGATCTACATTTCAGGTGCCAAGATAAAATTAAAAATAAAGTGTATTGATGTAATTAATTTGCCTTCAAAATATGCTATTTTTCCTGTAGATTTTCTCAAAATTTCCTTAAAGTTTGTTGACAGACATTTGCTGAGACATTATGTATTATACATTGTTTTAATGAAATATACATCGGTATTTATTTGCAATTGCATTGTATTGTATATTATTTAAAATACTATTAAAATAAAAAGAGTCAACCCGAACTTAATTTCAAACATGTTCTTTTTACGAAATTGACCTTCAGGCCTCTTGCAAAACATGAAATTATGTAGATGACGAAGCGCGATCATCATATACACATAGACATATATAGTTTATATATATATAAGGCATTTATAATCATGGCAACCAAAAAATGTATTGTGAGACTTGTTCGAAACCTGTTTGAAGCACAATCAATTCGAATATAAATTCTTGTGTATTTTATTTACCTATCTACATAATGTATTAAAGACAAACGTTTTTTTTTATTATTGATTCTTGTAAATGCGCAATTGTCTAGAAATATCAGTTAGCTTTGTTTTATTTTGTACCTATTGATTGAAATAGCATTTTTATAAAATATGGCAGCTGGGTGGCTTACGCTAACCACTAGACCAACTGTCTCGTTGGTCTAGGACTCTAGTAGATAGCATAAGCGACTGCAAATCAAGAGGTCTCGGGTTCAATTCTCGGGTCGGACTTCTGTTGGTTTTTTCCTACAAGAAACTCTTAATAGCAGCCCGGAGTATGTAAGATGGCGGTGTTTCCTGCCCGTGCTTCGGAGATCACGTTAAGCCGTCGGTCCCGGTTGTCATGAACATCTATGGGAATCGTTATTGGGCAGTCAGTGCCCTCAAATATACTGACAACTAGTTCAACCTTCGAATTCAGTTCGCCCTCAGGGTTGCGGAGGTCAGATGCCAGTCGCTCTGTGTAAAAACTGATATTCAAGTAAAACCGGTTGAACTGGTAGCCGACCCCAAATAATATTGGGAATAATAAAGGCTAGGAGGATGAAGATGATGATGATGATGATTGAATGCTATATATGTGAAGCTATATATAATACTCATTTAAGTCGAAAGACGGATTATGATATGAAAACATTAATTATTGGTAACAGTTACACAAATACTATAGATAACTAAAAAACACAAATAAAACTACATGAAACTGCTTGTTTCTACATAATTCCCGTGTCACGATAACTACGAAACTATCTGATAATTTTTATGTTTTATTTTACTGAAATGTGTGTTTTTTGACATGCATGAGATAGGATAGTTAACATTAAGCTTATACCAATAGGAGCCGAGTATGACTAAAGAGAGACGAAGTCAAAAATCTTTAAAGTTTTGCACGATTGAGTTATATTTTTTTACCGTAACTATTGTGTCTCGAACCTGTTTATGTATTTACAACTCAGATTGTTGAGTTCTAGACACATAAATCAATTTCCTCATGTCATCGAAGGCCAAATACTTACTCTCGAAGCTTTGTGTCTATTTATAATATACTTGAAGATATTATGCATTGTAGTAAAATATTTAATAAGTACCATGACCTGTATATCATATTATTAGAATTAATAAACTATTAAAAAAAAACAAATTAATACATACCAAAGTTTTATTATTTATTTTTAATACTGATTTATATTTTAAACTCGGTACGACCTTCGGTGTTACCCGCGGTTATTGTTGCAGCTTTACAATAACAACGGGTAACGCCGCGGGGCGAAACTAGCCTCAAAAAAGTGTTAACTCAGACTACTTTTTAAGTATTACCTTATATCACCAGCTATCTGCCAGTGAAAGTTCCATCAAAATCGGTCAAGCTAAAAAAATGGACTAAAATTTTAAATTGCAGTTTTGATGTAAGTACCGTATATAGTTTCAAATATATCTAGGGAAAAGCTGTTTATTTGGAATTACAAACAGTCACTTCAATTTTTATTTATTGTTGGCAATTGACTAGCTGACCCTCGCAACCTCGTTTACGTCTACTATTGCCCGTAGTGTAATATTTTTCCCGCATTTTTTAAATATTTTTCATTGGGGCTCCACTCCTATTGGTCTTAACGTGATGATATATACCGATATACTCGATAAATGGACTATCCAATACTGAAATAATTTTTCAAATCAGACCAGCGATTCCTGGGATTAGCGCGTTCAAACAAACAAACTCCTCAGCTTTATAATATTAGTACAGATTATATAATAGGTTACTAGTCATTCAATGTCCTGCGTCTACGTCATAAAATATTCTTGGAAATGTACCGTACTATAGCGCAAACTTGCATATCAAGCATAAGGTACATACAACCTTTCTGATTTAAAACTACATCCAACAAAAAACTATTTGTGTAATTTAACTACAAATTCCAGACATATAAGTCAGTCAACTTGATTGTATTTAGAAGAAGAAAGATATTCATATTCTATTCAGATTATTTTTTTACCTAACTTGACGAAGCTAATCTATTCATAAGCTGCTTAATTATGCGGCTGATTAGCGTGAAACTATTCATATACTATTATTAACCACTGTAATATTATTGACAGATCAAAAATATACAAACCAGTCAAACAATAATTAGAATTCGTTTACCAATCCGCATAAGGAAATATTCTCACCGTTCTCAAATGAAAATCATCAGTCACTCCAGTTAGCAATATTCGATGTTCATTATTAGCTCTTGAGCACGTCATTTTGAAAAATAACAAGTAAAACTTATCCAGTACATGAAATCCTGGTTTTTCTGCAAGTTCTTCCCAAACTGGGGGATCAAAATTCTCTGATATATCAATGCATATTTTTCTTTTCGCGTCATATCCTTGGTCAAGCGGGCAACATTTACGAATACATGTTTCCTTCATACACACACACCCTCTCTCAACTCCGGTTTCATTGTCCACAAAGTATTCACCATCTTTATATAAAATATTATTAAACGATCGATTTCTTAGCTCTACACTACTGTTATAATCACAAATCTGCGCAAGTATTCTTGTCACTATCACAAACACAACAAATAATATTTTTTGCATTCTTATGCTTCGTTGTGATCACTTATGTGCGTCCGTGGCAACGACGAACCACATCAGGACTGTTAATAACATATCTAAGAATCAAGGTATCATACAAGGATAGGAATAAATCAGTGCAATCTAAGATTTCTTTTCTGCTTACTAATCGTACTACTAATGTAGGGTTTCCCATCCTCGGTTTATCTTTTGATGACTATTATTAGCTGTTTATCACTTAATTAACTCATTCTTTCAACTGGTACAACAAGTTTTAAAGGTCAGATTCAAATCACCAATAAATAATTCAAATTTTTAAATTTACTAAATTTTTTTTGGTATTTCATGCCAAAAGGTATTTGGTAAACAAGTTTTGAATAGTAAACTCAATTCTCAACTTTCAATTATTATTATCAAATTTTGCATTGTACATGTGTATCTTTAAAATTTTTCGATTGACCTGAAATAAATTTTGAGAAAATAATCATCTATAATAATATAGAAAATCATAAATCAAAGAAAAATAGAACTGATGGTACTAAGGTACCGACTCAAAATTGTTTGCTCAAATTTGTTGTTTCAACTCAAGTTGACATTCATTCACTCTTTTTATATCCAGTCAAATGCCAAGGAAACAACGATGAATAACGTATTCATAAGTGTTGTTCTCTCGCTCACACACCAGCAATTTGTATGACCTTTTCTTAAAATCGGATTTGATGACCATGCCGTTTTAGTTCGCTTATGATGGTTTTACCGTCTAATACCATATCGTACCGTTGTAATACATTACTATTATATTATTATTTGTTAACAGGTCTCTGTATATACATTGTACATATTTTACAAACCATTTTTTTTAAATACCAGAAGTTACATTTACAAAGTCCATTGCAGCTCATAGCTCGTTGTGATTTGATATATTATTTGACTGCCTCGGTGGCGTATTCAACTGCTGTTGTAATTGGTATGGACCAAATGTTTGTATGATCTGCAAATATTTGTTTCAGAGTTTGGATGTTTTATTATTTATTTGAGTATTTAGATCAATTGTCTAGTACCAATAACACAAGCTCTGCTTAGCTTCCGACTAGATGGCGTTGTGTGTTAGAAGTCCGCAATATTTATTTATGGAAAATGTATTGGTGTGTCT
Source organism: Spilarctia lutea (assembly GCA_916048165.1). NCBI lineage: Eukaryota > Metazoa > Arthropoda > Insecta > Lepidoptera > Erebidae > Spilarctia > Spilarctia lutea. The sequence continues at coordinate 5,561,643 of OU696480.1, forward strand.
CGTTCCTACGATCATAGGCTAAGACATCGCTTTAGTTTTCATTCAGTATAATTCGGGCTACATTTACCACCACATCAAGGCCGGAGAATCTCTCTGAAGGTCTTCGATTCATATAAAAAACATCTTAGGAACATACCTACGATCAATGTTATATTATCACAGCTTTTGCCGGCAGCTCTTTCTGCGAAAAAGAGTAGCCTATGTCCTTCCACAGAAATCAAAGTTTCTCCATACCAAATTTTGAAATTGGTGCACGGGTTAAGTCGTGGCTGCGTAACAGACGGACAGACAGAATTACTATCAAATTTAAGTAAATAGTATGATTCAGAAAAGTTTATTAGTAAGTGATAATAAGTATGTATAAATTTAAAACGAAACACACTCACATCTCAAAAATTCTTGCAACGTTTGGTAAGTGGATAATATAAGAAGGACACAACTACCGTGGCAGAGCTATGCTTCGGCGTGAATGGGTCGGCTCGACCGGAGTGATACCACGGCCTCACAGAAAACCGGTGGGAAATAGCGCTTGCGCTGTGTTTCACCGAGTGAGTGAGGATACCGGAGGCCCATACCCCAACCCCTCCCCCCATCCCCTTTCCCATCCCCCCAAAGGTCGACAACGCACTTGTGACGCCTTTGGTGTTGCGGGTGTCCATGGGCGGCGGTAATCGCTTACCATCAGGTGATAAGTCTGCTCGTTTGCCCACAATAAAAAAAAAAAAACAAACCTTCATCGTCATCAATAGTCTTTAGATATCCATTAATGAACATAGGCCTCTTCTTAAAATATCAATTTTGGGTCCACTATAAACCAAACTGCCGTATTGGTTTGGTATAGCTTTTGTTTTATGTTTTCTTTATATTTGCAGTGGTCCTCTGCGTTTGCTTTAGTCGACTCTTAGACACCGATAGCATGTTGGTTACGCTATATATTCTTCATTCATCACCACGCGAAGAGATACAAGAACATAAGCCTACAGAGGTATAAATTATACTCGCTTAAAGTTACCTACAACGCGCTATTACTCATAGAAGCGGAGCACCAATGAAGAATGTTTTAAATGACGGGGAAAATTTTCTCGCTACGGGAAATATAAGACTCGAACGAGGTTGCGTGGGTCAGCTAGTATTTTAATAAAATTACGGGCACGGACAACAATATTTTAATTAAACACTTAAAGTTTGCTCCATTTTTCTTCCACAGGTACTTGTGTTGAGTTTTCTTTCGATATTTCCAGTTGTGTCTCCTGCGAGCCAGAAGCCTGTGCAGTAGTCGATGGTTTACCTGGAGGATCGGCTGAATTACCCCATTTCATTTTGTACCTGTTTACATTATGTACATGTCAATTTTAGCAATAACTTCTGACTATTCAGAAAAACAAAGAAAAATAAATCTTTCATAACAATAGAAGTTCAAACCTTATAGTCCACGGGCCCACTTATAAGGGATTTCAGTGATTAATAACAGGCTGAAAGTTTATACACAGCTTCGTTTTGACGAGACAACCAACTTTTATCATTGGACCAAATTCTGATAGTGGCAGGAAAAAGCGCGATAGGGAGCGAAACACGTCGATTTGATGAGTGTCCCAAATTAAATAATAACAGTTTCTAAAAATCAATACTTCGAGAAAATACGATGGAAAACTAAGAAAAACTTGTGGCATACAAAGTGAATGGTCCCTTCCGAGTGACCCCCAGCTCTAACATGTCAGAATGCTGACTTGAATTTTTTTTTAATAAATAGCTGACTTTCGTTTTGGGGCTTGCAAAATATATATTTTTTATAAAAAATTCATCGGCATACAAATTTGTTGGTAATTTTCTTGAGAACTATACTCGAAAGTTGTCAAGATTATGTTAATCTTTTTTTGATTAATAACCGTATGCCACGAAAAATTTATGATTATTTACTTAATTCCTAATCTAAATATAATAGTGACCTACAAAAAAAGTGGTATTTTTTAGTTAACCCACAAAAACAAAAAATCGAATCATTTAATATGTGCTCCGTACTTATGTCTTGTAACCACTGGTTTCATTTGTATTAAACTAATGTTATAAAAATAAAAGCTTGTATTTTGAGTGTATTAACAGAACTTTGATAATAATGCAATGTGCAAACAGTGCATGAAAAAAATTAAACTTATAAATAATTTAATGATAAATATTAAAAAATCAATCAATCCACATCAGATTCGTCACTCGATGACTCTCCACTATGTGTGATGTTATCGTCATCTTCAGAATTATCGGTATCATACTGTTCAGATTCTGTAATTTTTTTTTTTATAAGTTCTCTTTTCGGACGAAAACGTTCGTCCTTGAAGAATTGCACAAGAAACACTCCATGATGACGATCACTTAACAGCTTCGAAAAGAGAGCTCGAATAAACCCATTTGGAACGCTTTGAATTGTGTTTTGAAAAATCACACAGTTAAGCATACTATTTTTTGGCGCCATATTGAACTAAATTGAAATGTAATAAATGTTTTTTATAAGGCACTGCAAAAGAATTATACAGAAAAAATTATCGCTACAAACATGTATTATATGTATTTTAGGTAAATATTTTTAATTTGTTAATCTAATAAATTATATCTTTTAATTCGATTATAAATTATAGATCCTAATTATAAAGAAATGAAAAAACTATAATTTATATTAATTTTAAAGTACCTTCACGAGTTATAAATATGCATTTTTCGAACTCAGAACTAATTTTTTTATAGACGTTAACTGATTTTACAATTTGTTTTACAAAACAATGATTTTTACTTGACTATCACTTAAAAATTGTTGTTCATAACAATAAAATAAATAAGTAGTTCAATAGCTCAATCACTCGTCACAAGCAATTTCAACAAATTTTCATGCAATTCCCTTGTTTTTATTGCTGTAATTGTTTACATAATTAAGTAATTTAAAAAATAATATTCATTTTCATTAAATAAGCTGAAATATTGTATATAAATTTTCCATATTAGCAATTTCAAACAAAAGCTGGCGAAAATTATGTACAGGACTTCGACATGTTATGTTTTCAAGATAAAAATTGGTTTTAAAATTTCGAAAAGTTCATTTGTAAATTAATCGCTTCCATTTTTTTTGTATGCCAATAGTTTCATGGTGTTATACGTTTGATTCTTAACAGAAAAAAATAAAAAAAAAGTTGTTATTAATCAAAAAAAGATTAAGATAATCTTGACAACTTTCGAGTGCAGGTCTCAAAAAAATTACCAACAAATTTGTATGCCGATGCATTTTTTATAAAAAATATATATTTTGCAAGCCCCAAAACAAAAGTCAGCTTGTTATTAAAAAAAATATTCAAGTCCGCATTCTGACATGTTAGAGCTGGGGGTCACTCGGAAGGGACCATTCACTTTGTATGCCACAAGTTTTTGTCAGTTTTCCATGGTATTTTCTCGAAGTATTGATTTTTAGAAACTGTTATTATTTAATTTGGGACACTCATCAAATCGACGTGTTTCGCTCCCTATCGCGCTTTTTCCTGCCACTATCAGAATTTGGTCCAATGATAAAAGTTGGGTGTCTCGCCAAACGAAGCTGTGTATAAACTTTCAGCCTGTTATTAATCACTGAAATCCCTTATATGTGGGCCCGTGGACCATTAAGTTAATTAATTTGAAGTATGTTGGCAAATCGCAGGTTCGGCAGGCAAATCTTTCATGTCGAGTATAAATTTTGACTGGCCTATTGTAAAATCATTACATTCTAAGTTCATTCTCAAGAAGCGCGTTTGCAAAACATGTAACGCGGTTAAAATGAATTTATCATGGAAGTCTATGTGGGAAATGGTTTAAAGTTCTAAGTTTTTGCTGACCAAACACGAAACCGTTTCTTAAAGACCTGTGTTCCTTTTACGTATTTTCTAGAATAATCTAAATTTTGATATGTGAAACAAAATCTTTATACCGGACGGAGAAGTATGAAATTTCACATACTTATCTATACTAATATTATAAAGCTGAAGAGTTTGTTTGCTTGTTTGAACGCGCTAATCTTAGAACCGCTAGTCCGATTTGAAAAATTCTTTCAGTGTTGGATAGACCATTTATCGAGGAAGGCTATAGGCATCATCACGCTAATACTAATAGGAGCGGAGCACCGATGGAGAATGTTAAAAAATGGGGAAAAATTTTCACGCTACAGGCAATAGAACACGCAGACGAGGTTGCGTGGGTCAGCTATTATTTTATATACCTAGAGAAGGAGTACAGAATGCTAGTATTTTTTTATAATTATGCAGTAACATTAAATTAAAAGAATTATGGTCGAATTTCGACCTCTCTGTGACCACTATAGATTTTTTAATACTTTAAAAATTGTTACTCGAGCTATTAATTTATTCATAAATTCTAACACGGTAAAGTACCTCTCTGTAATATTTTTCAATATTTTCCTCTTACAGACAAATATTATAAATATTATGACTCCGAGGAGAACGTTATATGCATCAGTGAATCGCCATGCGTACTCATACTCGTCGTAGACGTCACTAATCACTTCGAAAATCCAACCGAAACCGGTGAGGATAAATAACTTGATGAACACCAGAAACCTGCAAAAAAAAACTTATGTATATTGATATTATAAAACTGAAGAGTTTGTATGTTTGAACGCGTTATTCTCAAAAACCGCTGATCCGATTTGAAAAATTATTTCAGTGTTTGATAGTCCATTTATCGAGGAAGGCTAAATGCTATATATTATCAAGCTAAGACCAATAGGAGAGAAGCACTAATGAAGAATGTTACTCAAACCGGGGAAAATATTACACAACGGGCAATGAGAGACGTAAACGAAGTTGCGTGGGCCAGCTAGTTTAATATAATTTTAATACTTGTGTGATAAGCACGATCATTCTGTTAGTCTGTTACGCTTTTACGGCTAAAGCGGTGCACCGATTTTAATGAATTTTGACGTGAAGATACTTTTAGGCCGCGGGCAAAAGCTAGTGCATATATATATATATTTGTAAATTATTAAAATTAAAATATTTGTAATCAAATCTTTATCATATTTAACTGATAAGTGTCGCACCAAAATCTTCCGCATAAAACATGCGTAATGCCTCGCATAAATTGATTTGGCAATGGCCAAAGAAACACTTTTCTGTTTTAGCCGAAAAACCCAAATGACTTATTAATATTAATATTGGATTTTTGGGAAGTGTAATCAATTGATTAAATTATAAATAACGTCATTAGACTTGGTATATCTACATCTTTAAGGTAGACCTTTGGGGTTGTTTTTCTGAAAGGATTTTCCACTTATATAGTCGACAAAACAAAAGACGTATAAATATTCATTCTGTTAAAACTGATCGACATTTTAAACACTTATCTAGGTGCATACATACATTAAACTGAAACATTACAGTTTTGAATGGATATTAAGCATTCTATCCTGTCAGATTATGAATGTGAAGTAACAGAGAGTGCACTTGGTTTGCGCATGTACTTTTTGATTAAAAATCCTGCTTAGTTAAATGGTCAGCGTTGAATAAAACATAGCAGACTAGGAGATAGGCATTTGCCACATCTTATTGTCTGGATATTTGATAAGAGTTTGTCTTCCTTTTAGTTTTTCTAAACTTAGCCTTACCGTTGTGTATCCTTCTTTTTTAACCTTTCCGTTTGTTTCTTTATATGTATGATTCTACTAACTACCAATGCAATGAATACCACGTTTAAGAAGCATGTCAACAACATTGGTGTGTACAAGTAGAGCCATTTACTAGTACCTGCAAAATAAATAATTTTCTATATTTTAATAATATCAATAATGTCTAGTTCAAAAAGATTCAGTTTCTAGTTTAATTTAGTTTATTTTTTAATTGTAAAAATATAACGTTCGTACTAGGAATAAATGCTGCATTATATCCGCGGGGGACTTTACAAACATACATGAAACGGACACAGTGAACGCACAAACGGAGCAGCAATTTGTGCAACACACAAAGTGTTGTTCCATGCGCGGTTTGAACCCACTACACTCAGCACAGCAGGGACCGCTTAAACCACTACACCATCCGTACTGTCATACAGATTTATCCTCTTATATTAATTTAAATTACTTTATTTGACTTTCACTTTTGGCCAGTATTATCTAACGATAGAATCGTCAATTGTTATATTAAAGTTCAAAACAGTGATACAATAATAATATTTTGGACATCTAACACACAACGTTTTCTAGGCCGAAACTAAGCAGAGCTAGTACTATGGACACTACAATTGATTTAAATACATTTATGTACATTTTTTGTACCTGCATACATTTCAAATAAAGAAAACACCCAAAGTATAAAACAAATATTTTCAGATCATACAAACATTTGTTCCGACCCGGGAATCGAACCCGAGACCTCACGCAAAGCAATTGCATGTGGTGCCACTGCGCCACCAAAGCGTATAACATATGGCTATAGGATTGTACATAATAAATTTCGAAGTTAACACAGCACTGCTTCGAAGTTAACACTGCACTGTTAACTAACGCGATACAAAGCGTCATGGTATTATGACAGTTTGATATAATTCTTATACCTTTTCTTTTTCTTTTTTATAAAAGACAACTCCCACATTAGAAATAAACATCCTGTGTCGTGGGGGACTTTACAAACATACATGAAACGGACACAAAGAACATCCAGACTCGGGACAACAATTCGTGGATCACACAAAGTGTTGTACCGGATTTGAACCTAAGACACTTGGCGCAGTAGCAAGCCTACCATTACCTACATTAATACCTAACCACTTATATTTATAACATTGAAACGTACACCATAAACAATCTGTTACCAATAATATAATAATTATCGGCGTTCATATATCCGGCACCGGAACAATCTATGCTCCGGTATAGCATTAATTTTCATAAATTTTGCAGTTTGAGAATAAGATTTTACTTACCATAGTTCTACTACATAAAATTGTAAAAGAAAACTTTAGTGTGTGTGTAAAACGTATGTAATAAAAGAAAACCTCACCCGATATGAAGCAAGTGCCACGGCGTAAATTAGGCAGTAACTTATGACCTTTCAGCTCGGAGAATTCTAATGCTGCCAACAGAATAGTCAAAACAGTCGGCACGCCGAATGCGTACGCACTATACCACAAAAACTTAATGGTGTCTTCACTTGAACCACCACCTAGATTCACTTTTAATGTTCTGTAAATAACTTTTTCTTAATTTTATATCCAACTTTTATTTTACACTCGATACTATAATTCACTCACGTTAGTAACAAATAGAGAGAGAGCTTGGATCAGAGCGTAGTGTTTGATAGGGGCGTCACTATTGTCTTTAAAGAGCGTACTCCTTCTTATAAGGCCGGCAACGCACTTGTAACGCCTCTGGTGTTACGGGTGTCCATGGGCGGTGGTAATCGCTTACCATTAAGTGTTACGTCTGCTCGTTTGCCACCTACACAAAATAAAATAAAAACGCTAATGGACTTTAGTATTCATAAGAATTTTTCCAATAAAACATAATATTTCCTCAATAAAGATTATTTAGGAATCTAAATAATCTTTATTTAGGAAATATTATGTTTTGGTTTGCTTCTTTTTGGCTATTCCTATAGCCAAATAGAAGCAAGAATAAAGCCCGAAAAAGAATCTGTCTGAATTAAATATATAGTTTTGTATTTACCTGAATTTCTTCCAAACGTCAAAACACATTACATTCATCCAAAAGAAACCTACATTCATTGCAAAGTAAACAACGAAAGCTGAAACATATAAAAATTAATTTTTAAACTTAAAAGATTTAACCAGGTCGTCCGTCCACCTCGCGGGAGGTCTTCCTACGCTGACGACCTGGTTAAGATCGCGGGGACTCGTTGGATGCGGACCGCTACCGACCGGTCAATATGTAAGTCAATGGGGGCCATGTTCAGCAGTGGACTTCTTGTGGCTGAGATGATGAAAAGATTTTATCTTTTGGTCGATTTTTGTGACACTTTTTTTTAAGTTTTAAAGTTTATGTAAAAATTATGTGTAGATTTTTGTAGTCGTTTGCATATATTGGAACCTTCAGTGAAAGTGCGTATAACTACCTCAAAAGCCAGCCAACTCTTGTGGCTCAAAAATTCAGAGTCTTCAAATTTAGTACGAAGTAACGTCTTATAGCATAGATAAAGGACAATTATATCAGATAATTTACTACTAGAATTTTGTACGGAACCCTCGGTACGCGAGTCCAACTCGCCCTTGGCCGGTATTTTTTATTTATAATGACAAAAGGTACAAAATTAGTGATTATCCAAAATCTAAGCCTACTTTTACTTTTAAAAAATAAAGGTTACAAGTTCGCGTTACGTTCAAGGTCAAGTAAATTTCAGTTTTGGTTTCGGCCGAAACGGAAACCAGTTTCGATATGAATCCAACCACTGGCTCGTGGGTATCATAATAGGCGACTAAGGAATAAACTGCGCAGTACAATATCACTGCAATGAGAAGTAAACTCTTAACAAACCCGTTTTTTTTTACGAGTGGAAACCCCCTCGGGCCGTCACCCCACCGGGGTTTGCGGCGGGGTGGTGTGTCGGAATCGAACCGACTAAAACCACACGGTGTGCCAACTCTGCGCCTGAGAAGGGACGGGTCCGGGAACTGCAGTTATTAACACTACCGGATTGTTGCGCCATAACCAGATGGATCTCGTTTGTTCGAGAATAATCTAGATTGAATTGAGGACCGCGCCATCTAGTGTCGGGAAGCGCGCAACTGGCATTATGACGATTTCTCGACACTAGATGGCGCTACAAGTAGCTCTAGAATAATCTATTTAGCCTCGAAACATCGATCGAATATTTTCGTACATTCGAGTTATTTCGACAGACATATAAAAGCGGAACGTGTTAGCCGTAGGGGCAGTATTGTTTCACGATACAGCGAATAAACATCGAAAAGATCTTCTAGTGCGACTAACGAGTGATTTAGTGATTTGTACTTGTAAAAAGTGTTAATAATAAATATTGTGTTATTTTTTTTGGTAATCAATCGACTACTTTAATTTATTTAATACCCAGCTCGTAACACTATTATAGCATTGTAAGAAAGGCGACTCGCTGTATCGTTAACAGCGCAATCCCAACAAATAGGTTTTATGTCGACGTATAGGAAGGAATATTTCATAGTATGAACATATTTATTGACCAAAAACCATTCAGACTTCTTAGTATTAGTTCTTACTAATCTACTATTTGGCCATAGTTAGTCTACCGTCGCTTTTGATTACTATTAACTTTTTTACCGTATTTTGTCTTCGATATTAATAATATATGAACACCTTCATAAATTACTTACTGAGTGTGGTACATAGCAGTCGGGTGTTTTCTTTATTCAAAATTAAAATCTGTATGAGGGCCATAAAGAAAAAGTTCACGAAGAAACTCATCAAAAATGCAATCATAATCATACCAGGGACAGAGTTTCTAAGTTCGGGTAAAAAGACGTACACTGCGACTGTTAGTATCATAAAGAAACATGAAACTAACATACCTGAAAAAAACAGGAGTTATTAATTTATAGAAGAAGTATAAAGGCTGCATTAAACATCAAGCTTCATGTAGCGTGAGCGAATTCTAATGAACCCTGGAAACAGATTACAGAAATATGACCAGCCTTATGCTGGTGTGTGAGCAAATATATTCTATGCTATCATAGAAAGTGAAAACACTGCTGACACACGTAGCGTCAGCAAAAAAGAAGGCAGAGTTTCACAGTTAAATTATGTAGTAGTAGTTTAGAGACTGACATTACAGTCCTGGCATTTCTTACGTTAAGCAAGCATACATGCAGTTTTATAATGCGTGATGCAGTTATAGAAATTATTTGTCTTTGTTAAATGGCTTAAAAATTGTGTTGTATAATTTTTTGGTGTGTGAGTACGTGTGTGCCTGCGTCAGTGACGGATTTACATTTTTGCCACCCCTTCTCAATTCAATATCCATTTTTTATGTGTAGAAAAAAATTCAAGCAGTAATTCTGCAGGGGTATTCGCGTAGTGTGTTGAAATCGAACCAAGTACCGCCACAGCAACACAGGGAGGTAGCAGATATATCTTAATTGTGGCTCAGTCACCGTTATCACTCACGTCGTAGATTTACAATTATCCTCATTTGCGCCATTAGGCCGTTATTTTGACTCTTCAACCAGTTTCAGCAGGTGCAGAAAGTGGTTGAAGAGTTTTGTGTGAAAGATCAACAAACATACTCACTTACATACTGACAAACTTTCGCGTTTATAATATTAGTAGGATGAACTTCCTACCTTCCTTAGGATTTTTCGTTTGTAGGTAAGTAACTCCCTTTATATAAATTAAGGTTTTCAACCAGCGCTCGCTTTCACCGATTTTACAACAGACTTCGGTTATAGCCGAAATAAATACATACTTACAGGAAGCACTTAGCGGTAAGTGGTGGGGTGTTTGTTCCTCTAAATTACAAACCAAAGCATCCGGTTTCACATCACTTAACGACCTCACAAAGTTATCGATGCAGAATTTATCTGGAGGATAGATTACGGTTTTAAAAACATTACTCATTTCTACCATGGCTTGCAGCTTACCATCCTGTGAAGGAAAAATTATTTTAGAATTCTGTTGTTATAAAAACTTTCTGCCGCCCACAACAAAACTGTGGAATGAGCTGTCGCCTGCGGTGTTCCCGGACCAATACGACCTTCAAACTTTCAAGAAAAGAGCGTACTCCTTCCTAAAAAGCCGGCAACGCACTTGTAATGCCTCTGGTGTTGCGGGTGTCCATGGGCGGCTGTAATCGCTTACCATCAGGCGATACGTCTGCTCGTTTACCCGCTATAAAATTTAATAAAAAAGCCTTATACTTTAACTTACTTTATCTGTCTCTACAACCGACGGTGTTCTTCACAGATTGTCGCAGTCCTAACAATATTTGTTGTTCTCTGTGACAGATGGCCACGAAACCAACGAAGTAACTGAAGCTTCATTTTGTATCACCTATATTGAAACTTTGAATAAAACTGGCAAGTACAGAACCTGCCAGTTTCATTACAAATGAAGTGTAATCTTTACAAATAAATAAAATTGTAGTGTCTGTTTGTAGTATTAAAATAACCTTTTTTTTTCTACTACATGCATACTAATGTATATACGGTAAATACCAAAATATTTATTTTAAAATTTTTGTCTGTCTGTTTGTTCCGGCTAATCACTGGAACGGCTGGACCGACTTGGACGGGACTTTCACTGGTAGGTAGGTGATGATACAAGGAGTAATTTAGGCTTACATTTTTTAGACTAGCTTCGTCCCGCGGCGTTACCCACGATACGACAATAACCGCGGGTAACACCGCGGGGTTCAGCTAGTACATTATGAAAATGGAAAAACATATACATGTCTGCATGATAATGTTTAAAAAACTTTTAGACATCAAAATCATAGTCTTCCGCTTTTTATTCTCTTATTTGTATTGTGATAAGATATAATATCAGCAGAACTCAGACTGCTCAGACTGCTCAGACTCAGACAGATAAGTAGTTATAACCAAAAACCGGGTTTATACCTTTAGAATCGGTTGGGGTTCTATCTTATTAACATGCGTTTCATGTTTTAATTAGCTTAAGTTACCCCTTCTTTACTTATGAATAAAATTGAGTGTCTTTTTGTAATTTCAAATTAACAGTTTTTTAATAAACGCACATGAAATTATATACAGTACATCAAGAATTCTTTTTTTAAATTTATCAGTCTATCAGTTTGTTCCAGCTAATATAGGAAACGACTAGACTAATTGTGACGGGGTTTTCACTGGCAGATAGCTGATGGTATAAGGAGTACCTTAGACATATTTTTGATAAATACCATTGTGAGGTTAGTCATTTTTAATACTTGTACAAAAAATAAAAATCTCTGGACAAAAGACAACGAACACACTGTTAACACTCCAATTCTTTCAGTTAGAGTTCGCAGGTCAAGTATATTTGACCTCGGTTTGTCAGTGGAATAGTATTTACTTAAAAACAAATGACAAGGCCACAGTAAAAGGTAAAAACAACAAAACTAAAAGGTACTTGTAGAAACTACCAAGACCGCACGTGTACTCTACCTTTGCGTTTATTTTCACCCAACACAACAAGGTCACATTCGCTTATCATAAGTCAACATTAAAATATGTATACATATATAGATAAGTAATGTATGAAATAACTTATTAATTTATTTATCTAAAAGAACAACTTCTTACCAATGTTAATTGATAATCCTGTGTAACATCACCAAGTCGTATTGGTGTTTCGTCTTTTGTGCAATTAATTCTTATTTTAGCATAAAAAAATTCCTTGGTAGCGTTAAATCCGACTTTTTTCATTAAAGTTCCCTCCCACGCTTGCGGATTGAACTGATCTTCCATTGAGACACACTTATGAGCAACACTATCGTAACCATTACCAAAATGACAGCACTTTTTGATACAAATCTCTTTTAAACACACGCAACCTTTTTCAATTCCTGATACATTATCCAGAAAGTATTCGCCATCTTTATAAATTTTACCTCCATAAGTTTTATTTTTTAGTTCTACGTTGGTTACATTTTCGTTACAACTTTGTGAAGCTGTTTTTGTCTCTATCACAACTAAGAAACTTAGTATTGCAACATAATACATTTTAACTTGTTACTGCTACTCGCGTCCGTATAAAGAACACGGTGAGTCGCTAATGATTACAGATATCATCATCTATACATTTTATGGACATAGCAGTTAAGAAATCAAGTATGAAATTCTTGAAATAGTACAATAAAGTTTTACGCGGCTTTTAAAAGTTGATGTAGTTAAAAGTATTGGTGCACTCTTTCCAAATTTGAACTTTATATCGCATTTTTCATTCATTTTTACTTACTAATATTCAAATCAAAACTTAACACTACACTAAAGATAAATTAGATATCAGATAGGGTATCTACAAATGATCGTGAACATAACACAAAGAAGAAGGGAACGATTACATGTCTTCTTAGACCCAGGTATTATCTGAGTCGTACTTATTTCCTTTCAAAGAGTATGAAATACCAAGGCTTCACTGAGAATTTGGTGACATTTGACTATTCAGGAATGAAGTTCTGAGAACATCCTTACTAATGAGAGGCCTATCTCCAGCAGGGGACTGTTAAAAGCTGTTAATGTGATATGTGTTAAATATTTTACATAATTATGATTAAATATACCAATTATCTGGCGAGTGTTGAACCTACGACAGCCCCGCAGTCGATATCACTAATAACTAGAGCAACAAATTCATCCAAATATTAGACTGTTGGATGTGGTCCAATAATTTACATAGTACCTTTATGTTGATAGACTTGTAATAATATATTGTGATGTAAAATCGAAATTGTAGACTGAACAAAGACAAGACATATATGAATGAAATGAGGAACTCTTGCTTGCGAATGGATCATTTTTCCATCATTTTTTGTGACATTTAATATATATAATATACTGTAACTAGGTACAACAAACTACCAATAAATGGTACTTTAGATTTTATTAGAGATTTACAATCAAATACACACTAAAATACTCGTGGTATCATCTTCCTAGCAGCTATTATTTCTAACATTAATTAGGGTCGGCTACTAGTTCAACCGGTTTTACCCGAATATCAGTTTTTCCACGGAGCGACTAGCATCATACCTCCGCAACACTGAGGGTAAACTTGACGACGGCTTAACGTGCTCTCCGAGGCACTGGCGGGAAGAATTTCTAACGGTAAAATTAACTGTTGCACTCACAGCGCAATCCACAGACTTGTAGTAATTACTACGTCCTAGTCCACCAATACAGTAATACTACGAGCAAACACGAAACCACGATTTTTTAAACGTAATGACCCCATTAGGTTTAAAAAATCGTGGTTTCTCTCCTCTTAAAGAGACTTCTCTTAAAACTCTAAGATTTACAAAAGAGTATAGGCAAGTTATGTTTTAAGAAATAGACAATGTGATACTTACTGTCAATAATTGCAAGAAATTCCTGTTTTGTTGCTTAACTTTTAAGACTATATTTTATAGTTTTGAATGTAGTAGTCTCTAGTCTTACAAGAGATTTCTGGATTTACTCAAGCGTGTCAGATTATCGACAGCGTTGATCAGGCATTGACCTTACTAGATCTCTACACCCCCGAAGGTTGGCTGGTAGAGAATTCCCTGGGCACAAGTGCATGAAGTTGTAAAATAAATAATAAAACATTTGAATTAACATTTCATTCCTTTTTGTGAATCTTTCAAACAGTTTATCACTCATTTTTCTTCGATGAGGCCTCATGAACATGTCCCGAAATGAGAAGAGTCGCTCCATAGAGGCAGAACTTGGCAAACAGGTGAGGTGTGTAAAAAAACCCCTTTGCATATGTTAGTATCTTTATTATCTAATTATGCAGAATAGAATAATGTAATAAGATTCATCCTTTGCCTCGTTTATATCACCTTGAATATTGTCTAAAACATTTTTCGTGTTTCGGAGATTCAATAGTGCGCTCATTTTTATCTCCGACTACATTGACATTTAAAATTAATGTCAGCGTAGTAGGAAATTAAATAAATTAACAATATTACTAAAAATATTTTAGCAAACGTAGTATCTACAAAATACCAAGATACCAAAAATGATTTTATACATTAACAGAATTTATGCGATGTACTCTAAAATAATACTTAATAAAATATAATAGTAATGTAATCAATATTTGTAAAAAACACAATTACAATTTTAACAACTTAAATATAATGCCAAACAATGTAAGCCTACTAATGTCCGCCGTGTGGAGCCGGCATAGAATAGCTCCACCCATCTCCTCCCGTGGGTGTCGTAAAAGGCGACTAAGGGAAAGTAGCTGGGCCGCCAGCGCCTCATTCACTAGCGAGGGCGAGGTGATGACGGACAAAAGAGAGGCCCTGCGGGACAGGGACCGAGCTGGGCGCGCTCCCGCCCCGCGGGCCCCCAGCGAGGGATCGACGGCGACAGCGAGTCGCCCGCGGCCCCGAACGAAAGTGGCCACGGCCGTGTGGCGGAATGCGCCCTTGTTGTTCCGGGGGCGCATACCAACGTGGAATGGGGGGCCTGAGCGATCTGGCCCCCCGAGGCGGGCCCGAAAGGCATCCTTAGCCGAGTCGCGATGAGCAAACTATCCCGTGGCTCGGTCTGAGGTGAGGAACACCGTGGGGTTAGTGGATAGTCTGGCCCCCTCTCTCGGAGGCCAGGAGTCCCACCGCCCCCGCGGTGGGCGAGCGAAGTGCGTAAATGCATACCCCACGGCAAAAAAAAAACAAAAGCCTACTAATGTACGAGTATGTATGAGTATGTAAGTGAGTATGTTTGTTGCTCTTTCACGCAAAAACTACCAAATATTTTTTTTGATGAAACTTTACGTTAATATAGTTTATACATCAGAATAACACATATCGGTAGTTTTAATTTCCATTCGTAAGCTCTTATATATTTGAATTCAATTGATTTTACATATTTTTCCTGTTTTCATTCCTATATTTTTTGTGCATGCTGTGTTTGCTTCAAAATGGTTGTACATTAGTCTAAATTGTAGTAGATTTAACCTAAAGTAAGTAATAATGTTATGACTGTAAGCAAACCATAAATAAATAGGCTACAATTCATACATGTACTAGCTAGATTGGCCTCGCGGCCTTGCCCGCGTTTATTGTCATACCATGGCTGGTAGCACCTCGGGGTTCAGCTAGTCTTAAATACAACTAAAAACATAATCTACAAGTTCCAGGTCATACTTCGAACGAGGGCTTAGTAGTGTCTTGATAGCTGACAGGAGGAAAACACGAAAATAAATGCCTAACCTATACTTTTAAAGACTATTAAAGAAATAGATAGCAATCGGTAAAGATAGGCCATGTTGTCAGCTCCAAACAATCAGTGAATTTCGGTGTTCTTCAAGGGTCAGTACTGGGACCCACATTGTTTATTATTTACAAACATACAGTAATATAACACTAGCAAATCCAAAAGTCATTACATTTGCTGATGACACAGTAGTTTCATTTGAAGAGTCCACACGGAAACAGGTAAAGTCGAAGGCCGAGATGGGTCTTTGCAAAATAATTCACTGGCTTGATTACAATTTATTAACTTTGAATTTACAAAAAACAAAATAATATGACTTTTAGTATCAAACAAAATTTACAACCACATTCAGACTTTATGTTGAAAGTTCATTTACAAAACTGTGTTAGATCAGATGACTGTATGTTACATATTATCTAAAACAAATAGCACCAAATATCATGGAAGTGAAATTAATATTAAAAATAAATTGGAAACAGCATATATAACCTAAAATCTCGTGTACGTAAACTTATCTCTATTTATAAAATAATAAGAAACTTGAAAGACGATCATCATTAACCATCAACTCCTGCGGTACCTAGAGGATCATTAACTGCTTAGTGGTCAATAATGGGAGTACGGTTTCGGTAAGGGTCGATCAGCTGGTGATCATCTGGCATACCTGAAACATCGCTGGGCTCAGGCTATTGAGACTAAGGAGAAAGCCTTGGCAGTTAGTTTGGACATCGCGAAAGTCTTAGATCGAGTCTGGCACAAAGTGCTTCTTTCGAAGCCGCCTTCCTATGGGCTTCCCGAGAAGTTATGCGATGCGAGCATAAAGGTCGTAGTCGACGGTGAATGCTCTGACTCTATACCTGTGAATGCTGATGTCCCGCAAGGCTGTATACTATCGCCTACTCTGTTCCTCCTTCATATCAATGACATCTCTTTGGAAAAGGTCTCAGATTAGGGTAGACTTAATTTAGTCCGATTCAACCCCACAAAGACACAAATTTGCTCGTTCACCACTAAAAAACTGCCGTGGGTTGTATGTCCTCGTTTTGAAGACACTCCCCTATCTGCCTCAGCCAATATTTGAATTTTTGGTGTCGACGTATCGAGCTAAGTCCAGTTTCGTGGCCATTTGGAGGGTAAGGTCAAATTAGCATTGAAAAAGCTTGGTGTGCTCAACAGATCGAGGCGGTATTTCACTCCGGCCCACCGCCTTCGGCTTTATAAGGTGCAGGTTCGGCCTCACATGGAATACTGTCCTCATCTTTGGGCAGGGGCGTCCAATTACCAGCTCCTTATTCTGGACCGCATTCAGCGGAGCTGTCGAATGAGGGAATGAGCTGTCGCCTGCGATGTTTCCGGACCAATACGACCTTCAAACCTTCAAGAAAAGAGCGTACTCCTTTCTAAAAGGTCGGCAACGCAATTGTAACGCCTCTGGTGTTGCGGGTGTGCATGGGCGGCGGTAATCGCTTACCCCCTATAAATAAAAAAAATTAAAGAATCTAAATGCCCGTCAACTTAATATCAAAAATATTGTTTTGAGACAACATACTCGAAAAAAACGTACCAATGTATCTGATAGAAGAGCAAATTTTATTATACTAGCTGACCCACGCAACCTCGTTTGCGGCTTCTATTGCCCGTAGCGTGAAAATTTGCCCCCATTTTTGAAACATTCTTCATTGGTGCTCCGCTCTTTTTAGTATTAGCGTGATGATATATAACTTATTGCCTTCCTCGATAAATGGACTATCCAACGCTGACGTACCTACATGTAATACTAGTTATTCTCAAAATTTCTTCCACTTCTTAGGTCCATTACTGTATAATCGAATAAACAAAATAATGTATCTTAAAGATAGGTCAAAGTTTGGATGTAAAAGGGCACTGGATAAGTTTCTGAGTAATTTGGATTATGAACGAACTAAACAGTTTATGCAAATTCTAACATAATCTATGTCATTTATTTATATAATCAACATGTACTATATGATAATTGTGTTATGGATAATATTCTTTTTTGATCATATTTTGTATTGTTAAATGTAGTTTATGTAATAATGTTATGATAATATGTATCAAGGATAAATATATAGATAAAATATATTATATTATATGTCAATTATATACTAATAATATACTTACCTTGTAACGGAAATAAAGTTATCTTACTCTAAAATGTATCCTATTATTTGTCTTTTTTTCTTGCTTGTACTAGATGTTTGCATTAAACGGTAACTTGTTATCGGAATCATTTGTTCGATACTCCATTTAATTACATTTGTCATCAAAAAATGTATCTTTAAGGTAATACATAGAGCTGTTATTAGTGAAACGAGATCCTTACCTTGCCGTAACACAGTCTCGACTAGCACGGAAGGTGGAGAAACTTTTTTATTTTTTCAATTCTGATATTCCTATCTTCAAAATAAATGATAGTCTATATGTTACCGAATACTAATAGCTATATAACAATAAAAGTTCTTTTTCAAACAAAAAATCCGTCCAGTAGTTATTACAAATTTTTTTTTTTGCTTGTTTTGCTTATGTGAAGACCCGTAGGCGTATTTTTTTAGTTTTTATTCAATGTGCACAATTGAATTCTTCTACAGTTTTAATATATGTATATGGATGTTCAAAATAAATTATAGCCTATATATAACCGAGGTCTAATAGTTTAAACTACAAATAAGTCTCATCAAAGTCCGTCCAGTAGTTTTCACGTGAATTCAGGACAACAGACCGACAGTTTAAAATTTGAAAATTATTATTGTTTTGCTTGTATGGAGACTCATAGGGGTATTTTTTTAGTTTTTATTCAATATACAGAATTGAACTGTTCTACAGTTTTATTATATGTATATAGAATATAGATGTTATTATACATATAGATATATTAAGACACTATCAAAAACAAAAGAAAATCGTAGAAACACAAATGAAGATCGATAAAAAATGAGGATTCATATACTCTTATATTGTTCACACATACAAATAAAAAAATAC
Source organism: Spilarctia lutea (assembly GCA_916048165.1). Taxonomy (NCBI): domain Eukaryota; kingdom Metazoa; phylum Arthropoda; class Insecta; order Lepidoptera; family Erebidae; genus Spilarctia; species Spilarctia lutea. The sequence continues at coordinate 5,580,537 of OU696480.1, forward strand.
AGTTGCAAACAATTCTCGACCTTAATGACATTTATAAATGCCATAAACCAGGTTTTTAGGTAAATGTCATTACGGTCGAGAATTGTTTGGAAATTTATTTTTTATTTGTAATAACATAGCCCATAGCCCAGTTGCACTCGGTGATTATATACATTTTTTTCTTAGTCTTTATTTATATCAATTGAGTAACCTATATAGAAAGTTTCAAGCGCATCAAATAAAAAGTTTCATACAAACTCTGATGTCCTTTTCCACCGCCAAAGTCGTAGTAATGCACGTGTATCGATACCTAACCCAGAGGCAAATCTACATCTATACTAATATTATAAAGAAGTAAAGTTTGTGTGTTTGTATATTTGTTAAATTGTAAGGGGTAATCTCAGGATCTACTAAACCGATTTTAAAAATTCTTTCACTAATAGAAAGCTACATTATTGCTGAGTGTCATAGGTTATATAAAAAACCGAAAAATAAAAAGACTTTTACGTGGTAGTCGGTTTTGCAAAGTGAATCGGAGAAATTTCAATGGAAGGCCAAAGCAGCGGACGGCGCGCGATGGCTTCGGGTTTAATTCGGTTCGCGTTCGTGCTCGCTTCGGGAGAAGGAGGCGTGGCCATCTGAGAGGTAGGTACCCGCGTGGCTCAGTCGCGTGGTCGGCTGCTTACGACGTCCCCGAAGTTGAATTTTTCGAAACGTAATTAGTACCCTTTCGACATTGTTTATTAAAAGGTTCTTATCAGAACTACTTTCTATCTTATCCTTGGCAGTTAGAAATTAAAACATAACACTTTGTACTAAAAAAGGATTATTAACATTATGCCCAACGAAGTGGGCACGGGTCAGCTAGTATAATATAATTTAGCAAAACGATTATGTTGCGATAGTGTGCGCACCTGGCGGCGCTACACACACCAGCTACCACTGTCTTGAGCGATGCAATTACGCACACATTGACATCTGCTTGCTACGATAGCTCTCCTAGCTATTTAGCTTTTTTAATAAATATGTATGTGTTGTGGACTACCAAAAAGTATTAATGAAATTACAATGTTTTTTTATTTTCGTTTCCATAATTACTAATCTTTACCATCTATACTAATAATAAAGATAAAGAGTTTGTTTGTTTGAACGCGCTAATCTCAAGAACCGCTGGTCCGAGTGTTGGATAGTACATTTATCGAGGAAGCCTATAGGCTATATATCATAACGCTACTACTAATAGGAGCAGAGCACCAATGAAGAATGTTTCAAAAACGGGGGAAAATTTTCACGCTACGGGCAATATAAGACGCAAACGAGGTTTCGTGGGTCAGCTAGTTTGATAATATAAGCCATGCTTCTCTCGAAACAATATTATACGTTTTGTTGTTTATAATACAGAAAAAACTAAATTAAATATGTCATTCACGCTGTAAAAATGTGCAAAATTAAATTAGATTTTTCGACTTTAGGCAATTTTTTTAAATAAAATGGCAAAATGGAGCCTGCATAAATACTGTTTAAATCTGCAGATCAACATAATACGGTGGAAATATGTTCAAACTGCTAATTATTTTGGTATTCAATTTGTATGGAGAATTTATTTTTCTGTCGCCTCTTAAGTCATTTGCCATATTAACGATGCCTAAAGTTTTTGTGCTGATCTAGAAATAACATTAAGGGTGAAGAAGTTTTGTGAATTTTTATACTAATATATTTCAACCAATCGCCGTCTTTTGCTGTACGAAGGTCTCCCCTAAGGATTATCAAGATCTTGGGCAATACGCATTCATCCGCTGGCAGCCACTTTGCTATGTTTGCCCAATCGTGGTCTCCACTCTAGCACATTTACTTCCACCGACCATCGGTTCGGCTGGAGACATGAGGGGCTTATTTCCACTTCAGCGTACTGATTCTCCGTGCAAGTGCGTGCGAGTAACCGACAGGTTACTCTAGTTCTCTGTCGAATAACTTCGTTCTGAATTCTGTCGTACAGAGAAACACCCAGCATCGCACGCTCCATGCACTTGATACTAATAAAGTTAAATAATGTTCGTAAGAGAGTATCCACCATAAAAGGTACATATCGTAACATAAAAACTTCATACGTTATAATAAAATTATGGGTTCATACAACAAAATTTTATTTAAACACTTATATACTTATAGTTTGTTCGGTTTATTCTTGAACTGTTTCTTTTGGTTCGTTTTCAGTCGATGTTTGCAGTTGTATCTCTTCCTGAGATAGAGAAATGTGTGTAGTAGATGATGGTGGAGTTTGACGATCGTCTGAATGACCCCGTTTCGTTTTGTACCTGTTTACATTATGGACACGTAAATTTTAGCATTTTCTAAATTTTTGCTGATGTGTGTGTTATCAATCAATGATCAAGGAAAACTTACCTCTGTACAATTTTTGAGAATATTTTCCTCTTACAGACAAAAATGATAAATATTATTACTCCGAGGAGAACGTTATATGCATCAGTGAATCGCCATGAGTACTCATACTCCTCGTAGACGTCACTAATGACTTCGAAAATCCAACTAAAACCGGTGAGGATAAATAACTTGATGAACACTAGAAATCTGCAAATAAAAACGAATTTAATATTTAAATGTGACATCTAATTTACATAGACAGGCATGTTGCTTTGTTTGTTATTGTGACTGATACTCCACAGATCGTAGTTTTGAACCGCTTAGGACGAATTTTAAGACTTGTGTATGTGATGAACACGATCATTCTGTCTGTCTGTCTGCTTTCACGACTAAACCACTGCACCGATTTTAATGTTTTTCTTCATAAAGATACTTTGGCTCTTGAGGAAGCACATAAGCTAATATTTACCGCGATAACCGACAAACACGCGGCGCGGGGGGGAAGACGGTTTTTCCGAAAGAATTTTCCACTTCGCCGATAAAAAACAAAGTGTATAAATTGTAAAATCACCTAATGTTTATATATGTGATTTTACAACTTATACACTTTGTTTTTTGCCACGTTCGGTTTATCTGATTAGTATTTAAATGATGCATAAGAATTATTAAAATAAGTACAGACATTTTAAGTTTTGAAAGGATAACACAGAGGACTATCGGTCGATCGGCAGAGGTCATGTCGGATAATCGTCCCGGTTATCCGACACGACCAGGCATGAGATTGCATTGCATTGGATTATGAGAGTGAGTTAATAAAGAGTGTACCTGTGTTTGTATAATATCGCCTGCGTAGTTAGATCGTCACCGTTGATACTTATTAAAACAAAATCAGCTAGGAGTAAATCATAACAGACTAGAAAATGGGGATTTTTCCAGATCTGATTATCTGAATATTTCATGCGTTTATGTCTTTCTTTTAGCTTTTTAACCTTACCGTTGTGCATCCTTCCTTTTTAGCCTTTCAGTTTGTTTCTTTATCTGTATGATTCTAATAACTACCGATGCAATGAACACCACGTTTAAAAAGCATGTCAACAACATTGGTGTGTACAAATAGATCAGTTTGCTGGTGCCTGCAAGTAAGCATTTTTTCAATTTTTAATATCAAAAATTCTAGTTTATAAATACAATTTCTAGTTTTGTTTAGTTTATTTTTTATTGTAAAAACATAGCGTACGTACTAGGAATAAATGCTGCGTTATATCCGCAGGGACTTTACAAATATACCTACATGAAACAGATACAACGAACACACAAACAGAACAGCAATTTGTGCATCACAAAGTGTTGTCCCGTGCGGGGCTTGTCACCACAACACTTAGCACAGTAGGATCCATTTAAATCACTACAGCATTCGTGCTTATATTATAAATGCGAAATTCTGTCTGTCTGTCCTGCTTTTACAGCCAAACCGCTGCACCGAATTCAATAAAATTTGACATGGAGATACTTTGATTCTTGAGCAAGGACATAGGCTACTCTTTGCTGTAAGTAATTTTATTTTACTTATAGTTTAGGCCAGTAGTATCTAACGATAGAATCGTCAATTGTCATATTAAAGTTCAACACATTGATATCCATAAATGTGGCTACAAGATTGTGCAAAAGAAATATTGAAATAAATACATTACAGCTGTTATACAAAGCGCTATGGTATTATGACAGTTGGAAATAACGGTCTCTTCAATAATTCCTATACCTGGCTACTTACATTAACAACATTGGAAAGTACACCAAAAACAATATGTTACCAATAATTATCAGCACTCAACTCAGACCCCTGAATGATTCATGATGTTTTTGCAGTTTTGTATAAGATTTTACAGACCATAGTAATGCTACATAACTGACTTGACTGCCTCGTTGGCTGAGTGGTAGTGTATGCGACTGCTGTTCTTGAGGACTCGGGTTCGATGCCCGGGTCGGACCAAATGTTTGTATGATCTGCAAATATTTGTTTCGAAGTTTGGGTGTATTCTATGTATAATATGTATGTATTTACAACACAAAGAAAGTATGTTTATGTATTCATATCAGTTGTCTAGTACCCATAACACAAGCTCTGCTTAGCTTGGGACTAGATGACGCTATGGGTTAGACGTCCGGAATATTTATTTTGATAAAAAACTTTTTCTTGTACGTGTTAAACCTTAAGTAATAGAAGAAAACCTCACCCGATATGAAGCAAGTGCCACGGCGTAAATTAGGCAGTAACTTATGACCTTTCAGCTCGGAGAATTCTAATGCTGCCAACAGAATAGTCAAAACAGTCGGCACGCCGAATGCGTACGCACTATACCACAAAATCTTCTTGGTTTGTGCACTTGAGCCACTGCCTACGGTCACTTTTATCTTTCTGTAAAATAACTTTTTCTCAATTTTATATCCAATTTGTATTATATTCTTCAAGACCTTAGTTCACTGAAGCTTATATGAAATAAAGACGGGTGGGTTCCAAGAAATTGTCTATCCGTATGAGAGCTTGGATCAGGATGTGGTGTTTGATAGGTGCGTCACTATTGTGTTAACGTGAATGGACTTTCGTATTCATAAGAATGACTTCAATAAAACATATACTTCCTAAATTAAGATTATTTAGATTCCCCTATGGTAACCCCATAGAAAATCTCCCCGAATTAAGTATATATTTTTGTATTCACCTGAACTTCCTCCAAACGTCGTAACACATGACATTCAGCCAAAAGAATCCTACATTCATTGCGAAGTAAACAATAAATGCTGAAACATATAAAATCCAATTATAAAATATAAAAGATTCTATCTTTTAACCGACGATTGTAACACTTAAATGATTTGTTAAAGTTATATAATTATATTAAAATGTGTAGATTTTTGTAGTCGATTTCATATAACCGTAGGCGCCAGGAGGGCGGTGCAAGGGGGTGCTTTTGCACTCCTCCTGGCATAGTTAGTTCCCATAAAAACATCAATTGTCATAGGTAAAAACCTTATATAATTCTGTATTTTATATTGGTTAAGAGTTTAAGAGTAAGTGTACATAATGTACATGCTCCCCCTGAAAAAGATTCCGGTGACGCCTATGCATGTAACCTTTAGTAAAAGTGCGTATTACCACCTCAAAAGCCAGCAGAACGCTTGTGGCTCTTAAGTTGTGGACTTTCCATTTTCTATTAACTGTCTTGCCTGCTCTTTTGCCTATATTTTTTTTATTTACCCTTCTGACCAGCGTGATTAAAGGGAGGCCTATATCCAGAATTTTACTATTAAAAGCGGTCAATAATAGTGACGAAAACGATGACAACATACTAGCTTTATACCGCTTTATCTGGCATGAGCACCATTATTTCAATCGCATCGTTCAATTAGGATCATGAATCACTAGTGTTCGCTAGACCAACATGATGTATTTTATTATTTTGTTATATCTTCAAATTAAGATTACCAAGACCTACTACTAGTGCACTGGTTGCAATAGCTAAAATGTCGTAATACTATTATAACATTGTAAGAAAGGCGACTCATTGTATAAATGCACAACATCGTAAACAGCCCAATTCCAGCAAATAAGTTTTACGTCAAATTATAGGAAGGAATAAGTCATAGTATGAACGCGTTTCTTGAATAAAAAACTATCCATTCTACTTAGTATTAGTTCTTACTAATATATTATGTGGTCATTGTTAGTCTACAGTCGCTTTTGATTACTATTGACTTTTCTAGAGTATTTAGTCTTCAATATTATATGAACAAAACACCTTCATAAAATACTTACTGAGTATGGTACATAACAGTCGAGTGTTTTCGTTATTCAAAATAAAAATCTGCATGAGAGCCATAAAGAAAAAGTTCACGAAGAAACTCATCAAAAATGCAATCATAATCATACCATGTACAGAGTTTCTGAGTTCCGGCAAAAATGTATACACTGCAACTGTTAAAATCATGAAGAAACATGAAACTAACATACCTGAAAAAAACAGAAGTAATTAATTTAATAAAAATATTATTTAGTCTAAATCCACTTCCCTCCTTAGTAAGACGAACTGAAGTAAATAGAGGCAGACACTTACTTATATCCATTCTATCTTACGGATTCACATACTCGTACTTACCGGAAGCACTTAACCATAAGTGGTTGGGTGTATTTATAATAGCGATGCAAACTAAAGCATCCTGTACTATGTCTTTGTTGCCTTCCCTCACAAAGTTGTCGATGCAGTACTTATCCGAAGGATAGAATAGGGTTCCAGGAACATTATTTTCTATCTCCACCTGTAGCTTACCATCCTGTAAAATTTTTAGAGCTCTATGATAATAATAATCCCTTATATTTTCTCCTCGTTTCTTCTTTATACATTGTTATAGTCCTAAAATATAGCTTGATCTCTGTGACAGATCGGAAAGAAATCGACGAAATAACTTTGTACAAGAGATTTAATTTTGGATCCTACTACCTACCTGCTTATATTTTGATTCCTTACGTGCCAGTTTTAGCACAAGTTAATTACATTATGCTATAAATATACTCATCTAAAACGTACCATGTCAGTTCTAAAATGATATAAGTGATAAATTTTACGTATATCAAACTATATTTTAAGGACTAGAGTAAAATATAGCTTTTATTGTGCATAGATATATATCTACATAACTACATAAAATGATATGATCAAAAGTAGTTAAAATACAAATTAGGGCGATTTCCCTACACAAGAATGAATTATTATTTTTCAGATAAATCTCACATTGCATTGTCGTTAGTACATAACACTCGTGCACCAGAACTCCTAATTATATATAGAATTCTCAATCAAAAGCTGGATGTTGAGCTGTATCATCGGTCTGCTTTCATCCAATTTATTGTAATCAGAGATTAAAAGTATATGTTTCTATTCTACTAGCTGATCCGGCTGACGTTGTTTTGCCATAAAACTAAAAATATATTCAGGGGTGGCCGATTCTCAGACCTACCCGATAGGCACACAAAATTTCATAAACGTCAGTAGAGCCGTTTTGTAGGAGTTTGGTAAGAACACCGCGACACGAGAATTTTATATATTAGATTTAAAGTCCGTGACGGTTACGGAGTTTCGCCACCTCTATTCGTCCTGAGTTTCGTAAAAGCCGATTAAGATAGCAAACCACTTGATACAAACACTGTATCAACCGGTCCAGCCAGGGGGGTATTTTTTATTTTATTTTATTATATAGGGGGCAAACGAGCATACGTATCGCCTGATAGTAAGCGATTACTGCCGCCTATGGACACCCGCAACTCCAGAGGCGTTACAAGTGCGTTGTACCTATATGTATATATATATATATATATATATATATATATATATACATATATATATATATATATATATATATATATATATATAGATATACCTATATGGACAAAACCTTATTTCTAAGACGATGCCTATGTTTAGCAGTGGACTATTAAACGCTGTCGATGAAATCATTATTTTCATGGAACACGACAAATCAAAATTTAATGCTCTGCATATTGTGGAGTTCGCTAGTTCCGTTTACAACCGGTTATAATACTTGACCTAACAAGGATATTAAAATGTTAATTTCAAATGACGATTGAGAATTTTTTTGTTTATTTTTTAATGTAGTGTCGTTTAATATTTTTATTCTAATATACCATCTTTTGAATGCCACTAATTATGTCGGTTTTCGATAAAGTGTTCTATGTTTTTCCTGAATAGTTAAAGTAGGTATCTCCATGTCTAATTTCATTGCAGTTCTTTAACCGTGAAAGCGGAAAACAGTAATATAGATAATGTATAACATTGGTATGGATACCTAATTAAATAACAACAAATAAAATTTAATATTATTTCGTTTGCCATTTTGTTACTTTTTGCGTTACTTTACTCCTATTATTTGTACTTTATTTAACTTCTCTGGACAAAAGGGTAACACACTGTTAATACGCCATTTATTTTAGTTAATGATCACAAGTCAAGTATACTCGTAATGACCTCGATTTGTCAGTGGAAAAGCTTTTACAAAATAATAACTGTCAACGTCACAGTAAAACTAATCAGAAAATTTTTAAATTACTAAACTACTTAATAACCTTAGATAAAATTTATGTGGCATATGCCACCTGAGCTATTGAAACGAATATTTTAACGTCTCATTCATTTAAATCGGTTCAGCATTTTAGCCTCTACGGTGCAACATATAACATAGACTATCAGATCTATTAGCTTTTCTGTTGGCTTCGCCATAGATGGGTAAAAAAATATATCAATCATTATATAAAACAAAAGAAATTTTGAAACATTAAAGGTACATAAAATCACTGAATTCTTCCTCAGTTCACTTTATTCCCTCAATATTAACAAACAATTAGTACCTAATGTTTTTAAATAATGTTATCCTAATGATTAAAAAAGTTAATTCCATGTACAACATATCAAGTAAGAATTTAAATAACTTTATTTACGAAAAAAAACTTCTTACCAATGTTAATTGATAATCCTGTGTAACATCACCAATACGAATTACTGCTTCGTCTTTTGTGCAATTAATTCTTATTTTAGCATAAAAGAATTCCTTGGTAGCGTTAAATCCGACTTCTTTCATTAAAGATCCCTCCCACGCTTGCGGATTGAACTGATCTTCCATTGAGACACACTTATGAGCAACACTATCGTAACCATTACCGAAATGACAGCACTTTTTGATACAAATCTCTTTTAAACACACACAACCTTTTTCAATTCCTGATACATTATCCAGAAAATATTCGCCATCTTTATAAATTTTACCTCTATAAGTTTTATTTGTTAGATCTACGTGAGTTACATTTTCGTTACAACTTTGTGAAGCTGTTTTTGTCACTATCACAACTAAGAAACTTAGTATTACAACATAATACATTTTAACTTGCTACTACTACTCGCGTCCGTATAAAGGACACGGTGAGTCGGTAATGATTGCTGATATCATCGTTTATACATTTGATGGACATAGAAATTAAAATCCAGTATGAATTTTTTGAAATAATACAGTGAGGTTTTACGCAGCTTTTAAAAGTTAATGTATTTAAAAAAATTGTTGCATTTTTTCCAAATTTCAACTTTACAACGAATTTTTCTTTCATTTCTATTCAATTTACCAATGCTGCCAAAATCAATGTCTATTGCTAATTGACACGTCAATCAAGTCATCACGAGGCTTGATATTTTATCAAGGCCGGCGTATATCGCCGATTATAGTTGACACCATTTGTCACCACAAAAGAAACAGATTACAGGGGATCTTAAGAGGCAGGAAAGGAACAGCGTAGTTACCAAACACGAGGTGGCCATCTGTTTACCGTATATATACTTATTTGTCTGGTGGTCTTATCTAATGATATTGGTGTAGTAAGAGCAGCTTAACTGGAGTTGCACGCGGATACTCATACAGCTAGCGGCAGGCCTGCTCGAGGGTTACAGTCAGCACACGGGCAAGTTTCCCGTCTGGTCCGAGGGTGGTAGTACTATAACGGATCGGATGGGTCCAGCCAAGGAGGCCATCCACGGGAATTTGTGTGAACTTTCTACACGAAACTGGGTGGAGATTCTCCAAGAGAGGAACTACCGTGGGGATGACATCTCGAAGCGGTTAGTATGGGCGCCAAAAATTTAATAGCCTAGTGGCGGCAAATATATAAAACCGCCGTACAATAATAGATTCTATACTAAACCGAAATAGAACCAAATGAAACCATACAGGTTACTTGAATAAAACTTGATGTATTTAAAAAGGTATAAACAAATTTGATAAATCTAGTTTAGTTGTACAGGCGTACAGCAGTGCCTGTCAATAACAATTCCGCAACACTTAATTTTACGTCTGACGTATTTATAAGTCATTGATACTTAAATCGTGGTGGAAGTGTGTCGGTAAATATGGCCCAACTCGGTCGGAGTGACACAACAACCTCGCGGAAAACATATAGCGGAACCCGTAAATGAGGGAGATGGCCTGGAGAACTTAAAGTTGACTGCTAGTCAGCTTACCATAAGGTTACACATAATTCTCTTTGCCTTTGATTTCATAAAATCTATGGCAATGCGGAAAGACAACTCCCGTATTAGGAATATTATATCCTGTGTCACGAGAAACTTTACAAACATATGTGAAACGAACACAAAGAATACCCAGACTCAGGACAACAATTTGTGAATCACACCAAGTGTTGTCCCATATGTGATTTGAAGCTACAACATTGGTGCAGTAGAAAGCGGCATGGCAACCGCTTCGGTGGACGTGAGTGGAGGGGCGATCCTGGCGGCAAAATTTCACGATCCTTATTATTATAAATGTTAATGTAAGTTTTTTGTTATGCTTTCACGCGAAAACTACTTTACCAATCATCATGAAACTTTGTACGTACTTAACTTTATTTATATCAATTGAGTAACCTATATGATATCAAAAAGATAATCTTCTCCCTTAAGTCCAACGCAATGGGTAGTGACAACATCGACCGCCGTATGGTTGCCCCTATCCTTGATCATCTTCTTCATGGCATTACGCATATTGTGAATGTTTCACTGGATTCAGGGACTTTCCCATCACTGTGGCGTAACGCTTTTGTTATACTCATCCCTAAAAGTTCTAATCCTACCCTTTTAAATCAATTCCGCCCAATCTCCATACTTCCCTTCCTATCTAAAGTGCTTGAGACGTGTGTACATCAACAGTTATCACGATTTATGTATCGCAATAACTTACTATGCCCTTTTCAATCAGGCTTCAGACCTGGTCACAGCACAACTTCCGCTCTCCTGAAAGTGACCGGTGACGTTCGTACGGCAATTGAGAATTCCAAAGTTACTGTACTGGCTTTGGTTGATTTCTCGAATTCTTTTAACACTGTCAGTCACGACGTTCTCCTGTCTATCCTCTCGTATCACATGATATCACCTGATGAACTGGAATGGTTCTCTTCATATCTTCGAGGGCGCCAGCAGTCTGTCCGTGTCGATGAGTCCACCTCCATATGGTGTGACCTTAACTCTGGTGTCCCCCAAGGTGGCATCCTCTCTCCTCTATTATTTTCTATTTTCATTAATCTTCTCACTCAAAATCTTCAGTGTGCGTACCATCTCTATGCCGATGACTTACAACTATATTATCATGCTGCTGTAGACAATATAACAGAGGCTATTACCATGATAAACCACGATTTAGAAACTATCAATGGTTGGTCTGATAGGTTCGGTTTGATAGTGAACCCTACAAAGTGCCAGGCTATCATCTTGGGCAGTCAACGTATGACCAGAAGGCTAGATCCAGATACACTGACACCTATATTATTTAATGGATTAATCATCCCTCTAAGCTCCTCGGTGAAAGATATAGGCTTGTTTATAGATAATAACCTTAGTTGGCAAACCCAGGTTACTAGTGTGAGTCAGAAAGTTACAGGTACCCTTCGGGCGTTATACCGGCTCAAAAACTTTCTACCTCCTGAGACAAAAACGATGTTGGTGCAAACCTTAATTCTACCCATCTTTGATTATGGTGATGTGTGCTACTACGACCTGAATGCAGATCTCCTCAACAAATACGACCGACTTCTGAACAATTGCATTCGATTCATTTTTAATCTTCGTAAATATGATCATATCTCCTCCTTTCGTCTCAAATTAAATTGGCTCCCTATTCGTCAGCGTCGTCATCTGCGCGCTTTAACAACTCTCTACTCTATTCTCAACTCTCCTGATTCGCCTACCTACCTGACTTGCTCCTTCCAGTTCCTGGGTTCTAATCATGACCGAAACCTCCGCTCTACAAATAACCTCCTTTTGTCATGCCCTTCCCACACTTCTGCATGCGTCCATTCTTCCTTCCATATTCAATCTGTCCTTCTCTGGAATGCTCTTCCCAAGGAAATCAGAACAGCACCCAGTCGTGATTCATTCAAGGCCAAAGTACGAGCTCTCCTCATTCAAAACCTAGCAGAATTATCACAAATTTGATACTATTTTAGTATGTATGTGATATATACTAAAATAGTATCAAATGTGTGTATGTATGTATATATATATATATATATATATATATATATATATATATATGTGTAGGTATGTATATATTTTTTTTTTATGTTTACTTAGATATATTCATATTACTTAATTTTTATTTCTTTTGTGTCTATTTTCAAATAATTTATTCAAAGTGTAGTGCACCCTTACATGCATGTCCGCATCACCTGAAGGTAGACTGTTAGAGAATGCCTATGGTATTAAGTCCGCCATTGTACATCTTGTGCATAAAGTTGTAAAATAAATAAATAAAATAAATATAGAAAGTTTCAAGCGCATCAAATAAAACGTTTCATACAAACTCTGATGACTCACCGCCAAAGTCGTAGTAATGCACGTGTATCGATACCTAACCCAGAGGCAAATCTACATACAATATAATTTAGCAAAACGATATGTTGCGGTAGTGTGCGCACCTGGCGGCGCTACACACACCAGCTACCACTGTCTTGAGCGATGCAATTACGCACACATTGACATCTGCTTGCTACGACAGCAGTGTTGTGGACTACCAAAAAGTATTAATGAAATTACAATGTTTTTTTTATTTTCTTTTCCATAATTAGTAATTTGATAACATATGCCATGCTTCTCTCAAAACAATATTATAATAAATGTATTGTTGTTTATAATATAGTAAAAACAAAATTAAAACATGCCATTGACCTACGTTGTAAAAATGTGCAAAATTAAATTATATTTTTCGCCTTACGTATTTTTTTAAATAAAAAAGGTATTGCCTTTTTTATTAGCCTGGATTAATACTGTTTAAATCTGAAGATCAAGATATTACGATGGAAATATGTTCAAACTGACAATTATTTTGGTATTCAATTTGTATGGAGAATTCAGTCTTCTGTTGCCCCTTTAGTCATTTGCCATATTAACGATGCCTAAAGTTTTTGTGCTAACCTAGAAATAACATTGAAGGTGAAGAAGTTTGGTGAAACAGAACATTTAAATTGGGACGTTTTGATACTAATATACGAGTATATCAACCAATCGCCGTCTTTTGCTGAACGAAGGTCTCCCTTAAGTATTATCAAGGGCAATCCGCATTCATCCGCTTTCAGCACTTTCGTCAACGACGACGATGCTACGTTTGCCTAATCGTGGTCTCCACTTTAGCCCATTTTGCTTCCACCGACCACCGGTTCGTCTGGAGACATGAGGGGCTCATTTCCACTTCAGCGCACTAATTCTCCGTGCGATCTCGGTTACTGTAGTTCTCTGTCGAATAACTTTGTTCTGAATTCTGTCGTACAGAGAAACACCCAGCATCGCACACTCCATGCACTTGATACTAATAAAGTTAAATAATGTTCGTAAGAGAGTAGCCAACATAAGAGGTACATATTGTAACACAAAAACTTCATACACATAACAAAATTTTATTTAAACAATTATAGTTTGTTCGATTTATTCTTGAACTGTTTCTTTTGATTCGTTTTCTGTCGATGTTTGCAGTTGTATCTCTTCCTGAGATAGAGAAATGTGTGTATCTACTACAAACATTTCTCTGATGGTGGAGTTTAACGATCGTCTGCATGACCCCATTGCATTTTATACCTGTTTACATTATGGACACGTAAATTTTAGCGTTAACTTATTATTCACAATAACAAAGTGGAATGAAACTTTTATGACATACTAGCTGATCCACGCAACCTCGTTTGCGTCTTATATAGCCCGTAGCATGAAAATTTTCGCAAAATAAGTAACTTTTCTGGTTGATTTTTACACCTTGTGTCCGAAAAACCCCAATATCTTACGGAACCCTATTTTTTTCCAAAATAAAATATAGCCTATGTTACTCGTGGATAATGTAGCTTTCGAATGTTGAAAGAATTTTTAAAATCGGTCCAGTAGTTTTTGAGCCTATTCATTACAAACAAACAAACAAACAAACATACAAACAAAGTTTTCCTCTTTATAATAGGTCTTTACCTATGAAATTGCGTTTCTTCAGTACTGGTCATTTCAAATAAAAAAAAGTTTGTAATGGCTCTGTATTCTAAATTCAAATTAATTTTGTTTTAAAACCATGACATTCTATTTACAAACTCAGTCTTTTGTTTTTTGATTAGCGTTGTATTTTCATTACATTTGAACATTTTTCGTCATAATAGATACTTTAAAAATTCGTGTAATTATGGAATATGAGTTCCGTCGTGGCACCAACGCGACACAAACGGCACGTAACATCAAAAACGTTTACAGAGAGAACTGTACAAACGAACGCACAACCCTTTATTGGTTTTCCTGGTTCCGTTCTGGAAATTTTGACTTGAAAAATGAAATTCGTGGTCATCCGGAGACTTTGGTTAACAATAATGAATTAAAGGCGATTGTGGAAGCTGACGAAACTCAATCTACAGCTGAGCTAGCAGCAGCTTTTAATGTAAGCATCAAAACAATATTGATCCATTTGCGTCAAATTGGCAAGGTAAAAAAGCTTGATAGATGGGTGCCCCACGACCTTAACGATCGCCAGCGCAACGTACGCGTTGAGACCTGCCTTTCGCTGCTCAACAGGCAAAGAAATGAAGGAATTTTGAAACGAATAGTTACGTGCGACGAAAAATGGATTCTGTTCGACAATCGAAAGCGCTCAGCAAGTTGGTTAGACCCTGGTTCAGCACCAAAGCAATGCCCTAAACCAAAAATGACCCCTAAAAAGGTGATGGTCACTGTTTGGTGGTCTAATGCGGGTGTGATTCACCACAGCTTTTTACAAAACGGCAGTAGCATTAATGCAGATGTGTACTGTGAAGAACTGGAGAGAATGATGGAGAAGCTTGCACATCTGCAACCAGCTTTGGTCAATCGGTCGTCCCCACTGCTCCTTCACGACAACGTGCGACCCCATACTGCGCAACAGACAGTCTCCAAGCTGCAAGAGCTGGGGTTGGAAGCCCTCCCTCATCCGCCATACTCACCAGACTTTGCACCTACCGACTATTACTTTTTCCAAAATTTAGACAACTTTTTAGTGGGTAAAAAATTCAATTCCCGAGAGGCAGTACAAAATGCCTTTGAAGAGTTTGTTGCCTCCCGTCCAGCTGATTTTTACAAGAAGGACATCAATAAACTGCCAATGCGTTGGCAAAGATGCGTCGATTGCATGGGTGATTACTTCGAATAACAGAAATAAAAAAGTTTGAAAAAATAAGTACTTTCACTTATTGCATACAAAACGGCAATTTCATAGGTAAAGACCTAATATTATAAGTATAGATAAATTAAAATTGTAAGTTAATTAATTTATGGTATATTTGAAGACCTTCGGCGAGGTTCGGCAGGAAAATCTTGAAATTTTGACTTTGCCTATTGTAAAATAATTTAATTCAAGTGCATTTGCAAAATTTCTAACACAGGTAAAATTAAATTATCATGTAAGTAAATCTATATGGGAAATGATTAAACCTTCTAAATTTTTGCTGATGTGTGTGTGTTCTACAAAAAATATTTTAAAATTCTTCATTCTTCTTTTAAACTTTATTTACAAACTCCAACAAGGAAAAGTAATTACCTCTGCACAATTTTTGTCAATATTTTCCTCTTACAGACAAAAATGATAAAAACTATTACTCCGAGGAGAACGTTATATGCATCAGTGAATCGCCATGAGTACTCATCCTCCTCGTAGAGGTCACTAATAACTTCGAAAATCCAACTAAAACCGGTGAGGATAAATAACTTGATGAACACTAGAAATCTGCAAAAATAAAAACGAATTTAATATATAAATGTGACATCTAATTTACATAGATGGGCATGTTGCTTTGTTTGTTATTGTGACTGATACTCCACAGATCGTAGTTTTGATCCGCTTAGGACGAATTTTAAGACTTGTGTATGTGATAAACACGATCATTCTGTCTGTCTGTCTGCTTTCACGATTAAACCACTGCACCGATTTTAGTGTTTTTCTTCATGAATATACTTTGACTCTTGAGGAAGCACATAAGCCAATATTTACGGGGATAACCGACATACACGCGGGCCGGATTGCTGGCAAAAGCTATTGAATAAAAATTTAGAAAATAAATAATGTTTAAATTGGAAATTTCAGAAGTATAATCAGATGGTTATATTAGAAATAACTTAATTACACATGGTAGATCTACGATCATCAATCCTCCCCAGAGTTTTAAGGTTTTTGAAGCCATTGAGACGGTTTTTCCGAAAGAATTTTCCACTTCGCCAATAAAAAACGAAGTGTATAAATTGTAAAATCACCTAATTTATACACTTTGATTTTTGTCACGTTCGGTTTATCTGATTGGTATTTTAATGATGCATAAGAATTAATAAAATAAATATATACTCGTCCAGTAATAAACATTAAAATTGAGACATTACAGTTTTGAAAGGATAACACAAATGACGATCGTGTACTGCCCGGTTATCCGACACGACCAGGCATGAGATGGCATTGCATTGAATTATGAGAGTGAGTTAACAAAGAGTGCACCTGTATTTGCACACACACCTATGCACTATAATATCTCCTGCGTAGTTAGATCGTCACCGTTGATACTTAGTAAAACAAAATCAGCTAGGAGTAAATCATAACAGAAATGTGTGTGTGTGAAATAGTGCTTGCGCTGTGTTTCCCCGAGTGAGTGAGGATACCGGAGGCCCATACCCCAACTAGTCCCCCAATCCCCATCTCCTTCCCCAAAGGCCGGCAACGCACTTGTGACGCCTCTGGTGTTGCGGGTGTCCATGGGCGGCGGTAATCGCTTACCCTCAGGCGATAAGTCTGCTCGTTCGCCGCCTGTTATAAAAAAAAAGCTAGGAAATGGGGATGTCTCCAGATCTGATTATCTGAATATTTCATGCGTTTATGTCTTTCTTTTAGCTTTTTAACCTTACCGTTGTGCATCCTTCCTTTTTAGCCTTTCAGTTTGTTTCTTTATCTGTATGATTCTAATAACTACCAATGCAATGAATACCACGTTCAAAAAGCATGTCAACAACATTGGTGTGTACAAATAGATCAATTTGCTGGTGCCTGCAAAGTAAGATTTTTTCAATTTTATTAATATCAAAAGTTCTAGTTCAAAAAGATACAATTTCTAGTTATATTCAGTTTATTTTTATGGCGAAAACATAACGTACGTACTAGGAATAAATCCTGCGTTATATCCGCAGGGAACTTTACAAACATACATGAAACGGATACAACGAACACACAAACCGAATAGCAATTTGTGCATCACAAAGTGTTGTCCCATGCGGGGCTTGAACCCACAACACTCAGCATAGTATGATCGACTTAAATCACTACAGCATTCGTGCTTATAACTCTGTCTGTCTGTCCTGCTTTCACAGCCAAACCGCTGCACTGAATTCAATAAAATTTGACATGGAAATACTTTGATTCTTGAGCGATAGCTAGATTGCTGTAAGTAAGTATATTTTACTTACAGTTTAGGCCATTAGTATCTAACGATAGAAACGTCAATTATCATATTAAAGTTCAACACATTGACATACATAAATGTGGCTACAAGATTGTGCAAAAGAAATATTGCAATAAATACATTACAGCTGTTACACAAAGTTGGAAATAACGGTTACTTTATTAATTCGTATACCTATCTATTTATATTAACAACATTGGAAATTAAACCAAAAACAATATGTTACTAATAATTATCAGCACTCGACTCAGACCCCTGAATGATTCATGATGTTTTTGCAGTTTTGATTAGGTTTTAACTGGCCATAGTAATGCTACATAACATTGATTAAAAACTTTATCTTGTACGTTTTAAACCTTAAGTAAATGAAGAATACCTCACCCGATATGAAGCAAGTGCCACGGCGTAAATTAGGCAGTAACTTATGACCTTTCAGCTCGGAGAATTCTAATGCTGCCAACAAAATAGTCAAAACAGTCGGCACGCCGAATGCGTACGCACTATACCACAAAATCTTCTTGGTATGTTTACTTGAGTCATTGCCTACGTTCACTTTTATCTTTCTGTAAAAAAACTTTTTCTTAATTTTATATCCAACTTGTATTATATACTTCAAGACCATAATTCACTGAAGCTTATATGAAATAAAGTCGTGTGGATTCCAAGAAATTATCTATCCGTATGACAGCTTGGATCAGGGAGTGGTGTTTGATAGGTGCGTCAATATTATGTTAACGTGAATGGACTTTAGTATTCATAAGAATGACCCCAATTAAACGTATACTTCCTAAATAAAGGTTATTTAGATTCCCCTATGGAAACCCCCCATGGAATCTCTCTGAATTGAGTATATTTTTTTATATTTACCTGAATTTCTTCCAAACGTCGTAACACATGACATTCAGCCAAAAGAATCCTACATTCATTGCGAAGTAAACAATAAATGCTGAAACATATAAAATCCAATTATAAAATATTAAAGATTCTATCTTTTAACCGACAATTGTAACACTTAAATGATATGTTAAAGTTTATATAATTACATAAAAATTGTAGATTTTTGTAGTCGATTTCATATAACCGTAGGCGCCGGGAGGGCGGTGCAAGTTAGTTCCCATAAAAACATCAATTGTTATAGGTAAAAACCTTATATTATTCTGTATTTTATATTGGTTAAGAGTTTAAGAGTCAGTGTACATAATGTACATGCTCCCCCTGAAAAATATGCCAGTGATGCCTATGCCCCAAAAGCCAGCAGAAGCGGTGGCTATTAACTGTCTTGCCTGCTCGTCTGCCCAAATTTTAATACAATTGCAATACACTGGTCCATGGTCGCATGTCGTAAGGGGAGACTAAGAAAAAACTACGCAGGATCACTGCAAGGAGAAGGAAAACTTGAAACAAACCCTTTATCAACCCCTCTGGCCAGCGTGATTAAAGGGAGGCCTATATCCAGAAGTGTACTATTAAAGCGATTAATAATGGTGACGATAACGATGACAACACGCTAGCTTTATACCGCTTTATCTGGCATTAGCACTATTATTTCAATCGCATCGTTCAATTAGGATCATGAATGTGTTCGCTAGGCCAACATTATGTCTTTTATTATTTTGTTATATCTTCAAATTAAGATTACCAACACCTTCTACCTACTAGTGTACTTTGTGCGACCGCTAAAATGTCCTAATACTGTTATAGCATTGTAAGAAAGGCGACTTGCCAAAAAAAATCACAACATCGTAAACAGCGCAATTCCAGCAAATAAGTTTTACGTCAACGTATAGGAAGAATTATGTCATAGTATGAACGCGTTTCTTGAATAAAAAACTATCAATTCTACTTAGTATTAGTTCTTACTAATATACTAGACTTTCATCGGAATATAATGATAAATGTAGACAAAAAGACTCCCATATGTGCTGTGTACTGTGATATGTCGCAAGCATTCGACTATTTCGATCACAATATCCTAAAAAAAAATATTAGAATGTTATGGGGTGAGAGGCAACATCTTGAAACTGTTTGAATCTTATCTATCAAACAGAAAGCAAGTAACAGCAATCTCGAGAATAAATATAAAGAGGAAAGAAGAATTGACACACTTATCTAGTGAACGCTATGTAACATATGGGGTGCCACAAGGAAGCGTACTGGGCCCTCTACTATATATAATATATATTAATGACTTACCAAATTTTACTACACATCCTATTACACTTTTCGCTGATGACAGTACATTGACTATAGCTTGTAAAAATATTAAGTCGTATGAAAATGACATAAGTGATTGCATGGGCGTACCCAGGTTCTGGGCCAGGGGGGGGCAAATCGGGTTTTTTTAAAAGCACCTCGTCAAATAAATGGATATAAGAAAGGCATTTTTTTTTAAATAAATTATTTCATAATAGAACAGCTATTTTAAAAACCCTTTCGCAGTCCACTACTAGACATAGGTTTCTCCAATTAATTGCACGCCACTCGGTTCGATAACATTTTAAAAGAAATTTTCAAAAGTCTTCGGCAAAACAGTTTAAGATGAAACATAGGTAAACGTTATCGTTAAAAAATTGTTCTATGTACACTGAGCAAAAAAATCATTAGGTATATTCTATATTTGCCTGGTCTGGTGTCAGTATAGCAACATTCACAGCGGTACTTGTGAGCTACAAAAATCCAAAGCGAGTCTCATACTTGCTTTTTGAAGTTCACAATTGCCTACAGGACTGGAGGCTACAAGCAAGTGCCGCTAAATCAGCCCAAATAACATTCACTCTTCGTCAGGGTAACTGTCCGCAATCAGGCCGAGGTGGCAGCATAAGCGCTTATTTTTGGGTAGAAAAGGAACACCGGGATTTCTGCACAGGAGGGAGCAATCTTAAACCGTAGGTTCGAGGGTTTTCCTTTTCAGGGTAGGTACATGTGGTTCTCCGACTTCTAGTAATCGGGATGGCGTGCGGTCCAGGACCAGTCGGTGGTATCTGGGGCGATTTCCGTACAGAAAAAAAGGGTAACTGTCCGCAAGTAAAAGTCGAAGAAAATATCTTACCGCAACGTGAGTGTGTGAACATTTTTGTTTTTTTTTTGGGCGGAAATTCCCTCGGATATCTCAATCTGATGGTTATGTCGGACTCGAACCGACTGAAAACCGCACACCGTCACGGATATTAGAAGCCGGGGAATCAGGTGCACCCTCAGAAGGAAATAAGGAAATCCTTGGAACCCCGACGTACCTCGGGCCACCTATGGTTTGTAGGTAGATGGCCCCCTCCTGTGTAGGAACCCTGATGCTCCTTTTCTATTTTAAAAAGGGGCGCGAGCACTTTGTATAGCTCGCGCCGGTGGCCCGGCTTGCTTCTGCTAGGGTGATCCTCACCTGTCACTCCCAAGTTTGTGCTTATGGAGGACGGAGATCGTTTGGCGATCTCCGGCGCCCGAGTCGTCTGCGGTACCTGGCCCGTTCCCGGGCCTGGCGGACAGGAAAAGTTCTAAACTTCGCACGGTCCTGCTCCGCCATCTCCTTCGCAAGCATAACTTGCTCGCAGAAAAAGACGGCAGAGTTCTACGCGCTCTCGCTACGCAACATGGTCGCATTAATGTTATCAAGCAAGAGAACCCCCACTCCGATGGCCGCCTCGACTCGCCCTACTCTGAACATTCTGCCAGTGTGTGGAATGCAGTGTCTATGGTTTGGTCATCGCTGTGGTGGCACTCAGGCGTTGGCTCTTTGCGGATCCGACACAGGTGCTCTCCGAAGCATCCTTTCCCAGTGATCACCTGTGTCAGCCGGTATGAGAGGGTCCCGTGATGCCTCTCGAGCCAATCCTCCATAATGGGTCTTACCGCCGCAATAACGGCGTGCCCAGCACTCGGTTGCCCATGTCGTTCCTTCCATTCCTCCACAAGAACCTGGGGAATAGAAATTTCTGGTCTTCGATTTTTCGAGTCTTAGGACTCCTACCTGAGGGTCAGCTCGTTGCGGACGTCGCAATAGCCCGATATTGCTGGCCTTCAGGACCTCCGCCCATACTGGAGACCGCACAACGCCCGCGTATAGTCTCCTGCAGAAGTCATCGGGCCCCCTCATATTTGGCAGCAACCGAGCCAAGCACGCGCTGAGCCAGCTTGGGAATAAGATTTCGAAAATGGTGTCCCATCGGCCTTCGAGTGCGAGCCCAATGTGGGCTTACATATAGACCGGTGGAAAAACCATACCAAAGCAAAATGAGATGATATATCTATGCGGCACAAAAACCTGTACGGGATGCTAGGACGAAACTAGAAATTATTACTGGACAACAAATTTCTGATATATCAGACTATAATATTTTGCTTCCGAGAATTATTTGTAGTGACTAAAATACGTTCCAAATGAATGGGCTTGTCAGCTGTCCATAAAAAACTACATAAACCGACTCAGAAGATTTGATATCTTAGGACTATGATGAGTAGTTCTCCTCGCTAAAGAGCACGCTCTGATCGTCACTACGCTCGAACATCGCATAGTCCTAGGACTGATTCCGATTCCGATGCCGATTGCCGATCTTACAACAACACAGAAAATAAATCTGTCTTTGTCCATAGTCGATCTTATTCACGTTTTTACGCGTCTGAGTGTGCTTTACACATAATCGAGAGAAGAAGATAGTAGGCACGTCAACATCTAGGGGGGGCAGCTGCCCTCCCCTGCCCTACCCTGGGTACGCCCATGAGTGATTGTATATCTTCAATGATCTCTTGGTGACTTGCCAATAACTTGAAAGTTTCTGGGTCTTGTGATTGATAAAAGACTTAATTGGTAAGCTCATATAGAATATGTTAGTAATAGAATAAGTAAATCCTCGTATGCACTATATAAACTTTCGCTATCAGTTAATACCGATACACTGCTCACTGCACATCATGGCCTGGTTGCATCTGTTTTAAGGTATGGTGTGATTTTCTGGGGAAATTCTACTAACAAAGACATTGTTTTAAAATTACAGAAACGATGTATCCGTGCTATGTTTGGACTATGAGTGACGGACAGTTGTAGGCCATACTTCATAAGGCATCACATTTTGACACTCCCAAGCCTATATATTCTAGAAGTGTGCATGTTCGTAAAAACAAACCCTGCACTGTTTCCCCGTCTGGCAGACGTAGTCAAGCGTAACAGGCGTGATGACAGTAAGCTCTGTATGCAGACCGCTAAAACTTCTCTAATGGGCAATAGTCTTTTTAGCATGGCACCTAAAATTTTTAATAAAATACCAGCATCGTATAAAGACCTCAAAAAAATAATTTCAAACATAAGCTTAAAGAAATATTCGTACAGAAAGCCTACTATAGTATTGGGGAGTTTATGGCCGATACTATAAATTAAGAATCATAATGGTCATAATGTTTTGTGCATGTGTTTAAATTTTGTTACTGTTTTATTTACTTTTGATTATTGTTTTTTTTATTTAATATTTCATATTAATGTAATATGACAACATGACATTTTTCAAATTTGTACGCCAGCTATGGCAAAACATGTTTTTAAGTAGGTACTGTACTGTATTTTATACTATGACATCTTGTTCAGACATGTTTTATGCAAATAAACTTATCTTATCTTATCGTATCTTATACTATTTGGTCATTGTTAGTCTACAGTCGCTTTTCATTACTATTGACTTTTCTAGAATATTATATGAACAAAACACCTTCATAAAATACTTACTGAATATGGTACATAACAATCGACTGTTTTCTTTAATCAAAATTAAAATCTGTATGAGGGCCATAAAGAAAAAGTTCACGAAGAAACTCGTCAAAAATGCAATCATAATTATACCATGTACAGAGTTTCTAAGTTCCGGCAAAAATATATACACTGCAACTGTTATAATCATGAAGAAACATGAAACTAACATACCTGAAAAAAATAGAAATAATTAATTTAAAAAAATAGGCTAAGTCCACTTCCCTTCTTAGTAAGACGAACTGAAGTAAATAGAGGCAAACACTTACTTATATCCATTCTATGTTACGGATTCACATACTCGTACTTACCGGAAGCACTTAACCATAAGTGGTTGGGTGTGTTTATATTGGCGATGCAAACAAAAGCATCCTGTACTATGTCTTTGTTGCCTACCCTCACAAAGTTGTCGATGCAGTACTTATCCGAAGGATAGAATAGGGTTCCAGGAACATTATTTTCTATCCCGGCCTGTAGCTTACCATCCTGTAAATTTTTTAGAGCTCTATGATAATAATAATCCCTTATATTTTCACCTTGTTTCTTCTTTACAAATTGTTACAGTCCTAAAATATAGCTTGATCTCTGTGACAGATCGGCAAGAAACCGACGAAATAACTTTGTACAAGAGATTTAATTTTGTATCCTACTACCTACCTACTTATATTTTGATTCTTTACTTGCCAGTTTTACCACAAATTAAGTGCTATATGTTATAAATGCATGCATGGGCCGGCTCGGCCGGAGTGATACCACGGCCTCACAGAAAACCGGTATGAAATAGCGCCTGCACTGTGTTTCACATGCTGTTGATGATAAAATTGTTTCCATGGAACTCAACAAATCAAAATTTAATGTTTTGCATATTGTGGAGTTCGCTAGTTCCGTCTACAACCGGTTATAATACTTGACACTTGATATTAAAATGTTAATTTGAAATGACGATTGAAAATTTTATTTTGTTATTTTTTTAATGTAGTTTTAATATTTTTATTCTAATATAGTGTTCTATGTTCTTCCTGAAAAATCAAAGTATCTCAATGTCTAATTTCATTGCAATCGGTGCAGTTGTTTAACCGTGAAAGCAGACAACAGTAATATAGAGAATTTATAACATTGGTATGAATGCCTAATTAAATAACAACAAATAAAATTTAATATTATTTCGTTTGCCATTTTGTTGCTTTTTGCGTTACTTTACTCCTATTATTTGTACTTCATTTAACTTTCCTTTTATTTAACTTCTCTGGACAAAAAGGTAACACACTGTTAATACGCCACTTATTTTAGTTAGTGATTACAAATCATGTATATATGACCTCGATTTGTCAGTGGAAAAGCTTTTACAAAATAATAACTGTCAAAGTCACATTAAAACTAACCAGAAACAATTAGTACCTAATGTTTTTAAATAATGTTATCCTAATAATTAAAAAAGTTAATTCCATGTGCAACATATCAAGTTAGAATTTAAATAAATTTATTTACGAAAAAAAACTTCTTACCAATGTTAATTGATAGTCCTGTGTAACATCACCAATCCGAATCATTGCTTCGCCTTTTGTGCAATTCATTGTTGTTTTAGCATAAAAGAATTCCTTGGTAGCGTTAAATCCGACTTCCTTCATTATATTTCCCTCCCACGCTTGCGGATTAAACTGATCTTCTATTAAGACACACTTATGAGCAACATTATCGTAACCCTTACCGAAAAGACAGCACTTTTTGATACAAATCTCTTTTAAACACACGCAACCTTTTTTAATTCCCGATACATTATCCAGAAAATATTCGCCATCTTTATAAATTTTATCTCTATACGTTTTATTTTTTAATTCTACATTGGTTACATTTTCGTTACAACTTTGTGAAGCTGTTTTTGTCACTATCACAACTAAGAAACTTAGTATTGCAATATAATACATTTTAATTTGTTACTGCTACTCGCGTCCGTATAAAGGACACGGTGAGTCGCTAATGATTGCTGATATCATCGTTTATACATTTGATGGACATAGAAATTAAAATCAAGCATAAATTTCTTGAAATCATACATGGAAGTTTTACGCGGCTTTTAAAAGTTGATGTACTTAGAAGTTTTGTTGCACTCTTTCCAAATTTCAACATTACAACGTTTTTTTTTTCATTACTATTCAATTTACCAATGCCGCCAAATTCAATGTCTATTGCCAATTGGCAGGCGACAATGAATACTATTATGAGAATTTGTAAAGACTTACAATTAAATTTAAGGATATTTAATACAAAACTAAACCCTACCTAATAAATAATAAATCAATTTTAACTTTATCCAGACAGGGTATCTACAAATGATCGTGAACATAACACAAAGAAGAAGGGAACGATTACATATCTTCTTAGACCCAGGTATTGTCTCAATCCTACTTGTTTCCTTTCAAAGAGTATGAAATACCAAGGCTTCACTGAGAACTTGGTGACATTTGACTATTCAGGAGTGAAGTTCTGTGAACCTCCTTGCTAAGGAGAGGCATATGTCCAGCAGTGGACTGTTAAAACTGTTTAAACGTTTACAAAAAGGCTGTTAATATGTTATGTGGGGCATTTTACATGAAGCGGGCAGCGAAAAAAGGGTCAGAATTTCGGTTTAATTTATATTTTAGTAGGTATATTATACCAGTTCATATCCTCGACACAGATGCGATATATTTTTGCATTTGCAAGCCTAGTTTTTTAAGTATTAGGTCTTTGAAGATTTCAGTAAAAGTGAGTTCGAATGGCATTACAAGTTCAAATACAGTAACTTTGGGACAAATTGATCATTGATTAATATACTACATTTAATAACATTTGTATCGTTATAATTAGAATTTTGCTTTTTATTTTCATTTCCTAATTATTATTTTTCTTTTTTCGAAGTTCGCATTTTTTTTAACATGATAAAAACCTTATGTTATGTTTAAACTTCATGTCAAGTTTCATAGTAGCCGCGAAGTCGTTTAGAAGCTACGTGTATAATAATGACGAAGCGCGGTTATTGCCCCGTTCTAGCGTCTGGTCAGTTTGAGAAACTTACTGAAATATTTCATTAAATAACAGGTAAATAACACTGGTTCCGTTATATCTTTGCTTGGATAAGGCAATAGTATGGAGCCCAACGTCAGCAACAAAACGACTAAATATGGGATATTTTTTTGCTCAAGAAACTAATGTTGCGCCATAACCAGATGGAACTCGTTTATACGAGAACAATTGAGAACTATTGAGGACAACGCCATCTAGTGTCGGAAAGCGCGCAACTGTGGGCATTATGACGATTACTCGACGTTAGACGGTAGTAGCTCTAGAGTAATCTATTTAGCCTAGAAACATCGATCGAATATTTTCGTACTTTCGAGTTATTTCCACGGCCATATAAAAGCGGAACGTGTTGGCCGTAGGGGCAGTATTGTTTCACGATACAGCGGATAAACATTGAAGAGATCTTCTAGTGCGACTAACGAGTGATTTAGTGATTTCTTATTGTAAAAAGTGTTGTTAATAAATATTGTGTTATTTTTGGTAATCAATCGACTACTTTAATTTATTTAATACTCAGCTCGTAACAATTTGGTGTCAGAAGTGGGATTAAAGTATGCCGGTATTACCAAAGGAGGACACGGAAGGTATCCGAACTAGAAGTCAGCGCCAGCAAGAGGCTGATCAGAGGAAATTTGGAAGTGCCCAACTGCCTACATCGGAAGGTCAGCAGACAGCGATGGAAACCACACCGTCTACATCGGCATCGGCAGCAGCTCCAGATATCACGGCCCTAATGGCAATGCTCCAGGAACAGGCTCGCCGTCAGGAGGAGCAGGCCCGCCGCTTGGAGGAACAGCTACAGCGGGACAAGGAAGACCAGGCTCGCCGCCAGGAGAAACAGATGCTCTTGTTAAAAGGCATTCATGAGGCTTTCGGCAAAGAACTCAAGGTAGTGAAGGATCAGGTTCTTCAACACGAGAACCGTATCACTGAGGCCGAAACTCAGATTGCTGACGTGAAAAAGGCCTTAGGAAACCTTAAAGTTGGAGACGGAGCGGCGACTATAGTAACTGCTGTTCCTTCGGTGCGGGGGTTCAAAGTACCGCCGTGTGATGGAACATCTTCGTGGTCCGCCTACAAGATCCAGTTTGAGGCTGTTATGACGGCGAACGGCTGGACTAAGGAACAGGCTATGACCGCGCTCACCTTGGGTCTCCGAGACTAGGCTATAACCGTCCTCGAAGCCCTCGGCAAGAAGGTAACCTATGAGCAACTGTTGGAGGCATTGGAGGCAAGATATGGTGACGCTCATCTGGAGCACGTGTTTCGTGCACAGCTAAAGGATCGTGCCCAACGCGTTGGTGAAAACTTGCAACAGTGGGCCCTGGAAGTTGAGAAACTGGTCCGTAAGGCATACCAGTCCGCACCTGCGCTCGTTGACGGGAATCTGGTGCAAGCTTTCATCGATGGCATTCGTGACCTCGAAGTTAGAGCTGCTGTGAGACTTGGGCACCATGAAACTCTCAAGGACGCTCTGGCCCATGCTTTGGAGGTGGAAGCTGTGAGACAAGACCATCGGTCTCATCGGGTCCGGGAGGTTGTGGCATCACTTCTGCGGGACCGATTTAAGGGGTACAGCCCTAGATGCTACGCCTGTGGTGAAAAAGGTCACCTTCGGTCCAGCTGCCCTAAGCGAAGCATAGGAAGTGAATACGAGCGGTCTCAGGAAAATAGGGCGGTTGATAGTACTGCCCGACAACAGTAGGGAAACGAGTAAACGCCAGGACTGCGGGGCGGGTGCTGGCTGGTGTTCAAAGAGCCCCAAGGATTTCTATCTCGCAGACTCATGATGGGAATAGCCTGGTCATCAGAGGCGAAATCAACGGAACGTCATGTAAGCTGACGATTGATACGGGAGGTTCTCGCACAGTTGTCAGTTCTCAACTAGCAAATCGGTTCATGAGGGACATTGCATGTAACCGTGAACAAATAAACTTAGTAACAGCCACTGGTCAGCGCATACCCGTCCGAGGCGAACAGAAGGTGGAGTTGAAGTTGGGCAACCAAGTTTACCTACATAACGTCATCGTGGCCGATATAGTTGACGATTGCATCCTTGGCCTAGACTTCATGACGAACAATTGTTGTGAGATCGACATCAACCAAGGTGTAATGAGATGTAGTCAAGAAGAACTGTTCATGGAAGGAGCATCATCAGGAAAAGCGTACAGCTTAAAGAACGTTGTTCTTCCTCCCAGATCAGAAACAATCATGCCAGTTAGTCTCCCTCATAATTCTGGACGAATGCATCGGTGTGTCCTTATTGAAAGGGTAGATAATGATCTTCCATGGAAGATCGCACGAACTCTAGTAAATACCACTAACACCTTTGCAGTACGTGTGCTAAATCTTAGTGACAAGCAACATGTGATTCATAAGGGCACACTGATTGGCACTTGCGAAGATGTAGATTGGATGCGTCGATGCCAAGACTTGACTACCTCGAATATTAGCACGGATGCACGAGTCAACGTGTCAACACTTTTAGAAGACTGTCGAGATGTCTTGTCTAGGGAAGAAATTGACAAGGCTAAGAGAATGTTAGTTAAGTACACTGATATTTTCTCTACTAATGACGCTGATATTGGAAAGACTGGTTTGGTTCAACACAACATAAACACTGGGAATGAGTTGCCTATTCGTCAACGACCAAGAAGACTACCAGTAGCACGAGAACAGGAAGTACAAACCATGATTGATGGAATGGTCAGGGATGGCGTTATAGAGCCTTCATCCAGCCCATGGTGTTCACCTGTAGTGCTTGTAAAGAAAAAGGATGGCAGCATGCGTTTTTGTGTTGACTACCGCCGTCTAAACGACATTACGAAGAAGGACAGCTATCCACTACCTAGAATAGATGACACTCTGGACATGCTAACAGGGGTTAAGTGGTTTAGCACCTTGGATTTAAAAAGTGGATACTGGCAGGTAGAAATTGATCCCAAGGACCAAGAGAAGACTGCATTTTCGACAGGGAAAGGATTGTGGCAGTTCAAAGTAATGCCCTTTAGATTATGTAACGCGCCAGCAACTTTTGAAAGACTGATGGAATCAGTACTCACCGGATTAACTGGAGATGCCTGCCTGGTCTATTTGGATGACATTGTCATCGTAGGCCGTACGTTTGAAGAACATATTCGGAACCTGGAGCGCGTATTATCGAAAATCCGAAGTGCCAACCTAAAGTTAAGTCCTAAAAAGTGTTCATTTTTCAAACGGCAGGTTAGCTTTTTAGGATATGTGGTTTCGGAAGAGGGTGTCCATACAGATCCGCAAAAGATCGCTGCCGTCAAGGATTGGCCAGTTCCAAGAGATAAGACCCAAGTAAGAGCATTTTTGGGCTTGTGTTCCTACTATCGGCGATTCGTGAAAAACTTTGCGGATATTGCCAAACCCCTTCATAAACTTACTGAAGAGAAAAGGCATTTCTGCTGGGATGAAAGTTGTGACATTGCATTTCGAGAGCTAAAAAGACGTCTATGCAACACACCCATCTTAGGGTATCCAGATACCGAAAATGAATTCATAGTTGACACAGATGCGAGTGATACTGGGCTTGGCGGTGTGTTATCCCAGCGGAAAGGTGATCAAGAGGTTGTTATTGCATATTTCAGTAAATCTTTATCGAAGCCGGAAAGGAATTACTGCGTCACAAGAAGGGAACTACTGGCCGTAGTGAAGACACTGCAACATTTCAACAAATATTTCCTTGGGCGTAAATTCCACCTCCGAACTGACCACACTGCATTAAAGTGGCTCTTACAATTTAAAAATCCTGAAGGACAAGTCGCGAGATGGATTGAGCTACTACAGGAATATGACTTTATGATTGAACATCGCAGTGGAAAGTCTCACGGTAACGCAGACGCACTATCAAGAAGACCTTGCCCTGAAGACTGCAAGCACTGCGCCAAGCAAGAAGTAAAGGAAGCTGTTCCTATAGGGACGATAAAGACGGACCTTAGCAACGAATGGAAGGAAAGCCTACAGCAAGCACAGCAAGAGGATGCAGATATCAAACCAATTCTCGAGTGGATTAAAGCTGAGACTCCTAAGCCACACTGGAGCGAAGTTGCATCGCTGAGCTCGACCACGAAGAGTTATTGGGCTCAATGGGATAGTCTAGTCATCCAGGATGGAGTTTTGTGCCGTAAATGGCAAAACGCTCGAGGAGACAGCTGTCATCTGCAAACGGTTGTTCCTAAAGCTAAGATACCAGTGGTCCTGCAGCTCTACTATAACGGATGTTCAGGAGGTCATATGGGAGTGAAGAAGACATTGTTAAAGATAAGGGAAAGATTCTACTGGATTCATTGTCGTGATGATGTTGAGGACTGGTGTCGCAAGTGTACCAGTTGTGCGGCCGTGAAGGGACCTCATACACGTAGCAGAGGCGCATTGAAATTGTACAATGTTGGTGTACCCTGGGAAAGAATTGCAATAGACGTTGCGGGACCGTTTTCTGAAAGTGAAAGCGGAAATAAGTACTTCATGGTCGTAATGAATTACTTCACTAAGTGGCCAGAAGTCTTTGCCATTCCCAACCAAGAGGCATTAACAGTTGCAGATAAATTAGTGCACGAAGTCTTCTGTCGTTTTGGAGTGCCTTTAGAAATTCACAGTGACAAAGGAAGAAATTTTGAGTCTCAAATATTTCAAGAAATGTGTCGAGTGATGGGTGCTCACAAAACCAGAACCACCTCTTACCACCCACAATCGTACGGAATGGTGGAACGATTTAACCAAACACTAGAGAGGTATCTGACAAAAGTAGTTGAAAGTAGGCAAAAAGATTGGGACAAACACATCCAACTTCTTCTTCTTCTGTCATACCGAAGTGCAGTCCACGAATGTACTTCCGTAACACCAGCTTTTGCAAACTTCGGAAGAGAACTACGGTTGCCTGCAGACTTGATCACTGGAATACCCCCTGATACCCCGCTAAGTATAACGGAGTACGCGAATGACTTGCGGAACAAGATGAATGACATTTATGAGCATGTCAGACAATCGGGCCAACAAATGTCTGAAAAGATGAAAACCCGTTATGACCGGAAAGTGAATAATAAGGGCTTCGAAGAGTGTACACTAGTATGGCTACATAACCCAGTTCGCAGTAAAGGGAGATTTCCGAAGCTACAAGCTAAATGTGATGGGCCATACCGGGTAGTCACTAAAATCAATGATGTTACCTACCGGATACAGAAGTGTCCAAAAGGCGCCCCAAAGATAGTTCATGTAGATCGATTGGCGCGATACTATGGAACCGATAATGCTCGGGACGAGCATGTCTTAGGAGGGGGCAGTGTTGCGCCATAACCAGATGGAACTCGTTTATACGAGAACAATCGAGAACTATTGAGGACAACGCCATCTAGTGTCGGAAAGCGCGTAACTGTGGGCATTATGACGATTCCTTGACGCTAGATGGCGCTACAAGTAGCTCTAGAGTAATCTATTTAGCCTAGAAACATCGATCGAATATTTTCGTACTTTCGAGTTATTTCCACGGCCATATAAAAGAGGAACGTGTTGGCCGTAGGGGCGGTATTGTTTCACGATACAGCGGATAAACATCGAAGAGATCTTCTAGTGCGACTAACGAGTGATTTAGTGATTTCTTATTGTAAAAAGTGTTGTTAATAAATATTGTGTTATTTTTGGTAATCAATCGACTACTTTATTTTATTTAATACTCAGCTCGTAACACTAATAATAGCAATTACGCACACATTGACATCTGCTTGCTACGATAGTTCTCCTAGCTATTTAGGTTTATTAATAAAAAGTATTAATAAAATTACAATGTTTTTTTTTTTTTCTTTTCCATAATTAGTAATTTAATAATATATGCCATGCTTCTCTCAAAACAATATTATATTGTTTATAATACAGAAAAAACAAATTTAAAACATGCTATTTACGGCGAGATAAAAATGTGCAAAATTAAATTATATTTTTCGACCTTACGTATTTTTATAAATGAAAAAGGTATTGCCTTTTTTATTAGCCTGTATAAATACTGTTTAAATCTGAAGATCTAGATAATACGATGGAAATATGTTCAAACTGTCAATTATTTTGGTAATTTGTATGAAGAATTCAGTCTTCTGTCGCCCCTTTAGTCATTTGCCATATTAACGATGCCTAAAGTTTTTGTGCTGACTTAGAAATAACATCGAAGGTGAAGAAGTTTGGTGAAACAGAACATTTAAATTGGGACGTTTTGATACTAATATAGTATATCAACGACGAGTATATCAACCAATCGCCGTCTTTTGCTAAACGAAGATCTCCCCTAAGTATTATCAAGGACATGGGCAATCCGCATTCATCCGCTGGCAGCACTTTCGTCAACGACGACGATGCTACGTTTGCCTAATCGTGGTCTCCACTTTAGCCCATTTTGCTTCCACCGACCACCGGTTCGTCTGGAGACATGAGGGGCTCATTTCCACTTCAGCGCACTAATTCTCCGTGCGATGTCGGTTGCTGTAGTTCTCTGTCAAATAACTTTGTTCTGAATTCTGTCGTACAGAGAAACACCCAGCATCGCACACTCCATGCACTTGATACTAATAAAGTTAAATAATGTTCGTAAGAGAGTAGCCAACATAAGAGGTACATATCGTAACACAAAAACTTCATACACATAACAAAATTTTATTTAAAAAATTATAGTTTGTTCGATTTATTCTTGAACTGTTTCTTTTGATTCGTTTTCTGTCGATGTTTGCAGTTGTATCTCTTCCTGAGATAGAGAAATGTGTGTATCTACTACAAACATTTCTCTGATGGTGGAGTTTAACGATCGTCTGCATGACCCCATTGCATTTTATACCTGTTTACATTATGGACACGTAAATTTTAGCGTTAACTTATTATTCACAATAACAAAGTGGAATGAAACTTTTATGACATATAAATTAAAATTGTTAGTTAATTAATTTATGGTATATTTGAAGACCTTCGGCGAGGTTCGGCAGGAAAATCTTTCATGTCGAGTATAAATTTTGACTTTGCCTATTGTAAAATAATTTAATTCAAGTGCATTTGCAAAATTTCTAACACAGGTAAAATTTTGTGCAGTAAATCTATATGGGAAATGATTAAACCTTCTAAATTTTTGCTGATGTGTGTGTGTTCTACAAAAAATATTTTAAAATTCTTTATTCTTCTTTTAAACTTTATTTACAAACTCCAACAAGGAAAACTAATTACCTCTGTACAATTTTTGTCAATATTTTCCTCTTACAGACAAAAATGATAAAAATTATTACTCCGAGGAGAACGTTATATGCATCAGTGAATCGCCATGAGTACTCATCCTCCTCGTAGAGGTCACTAATGACTTCGAAAATCCAACTAAAACCGGTGAGGATAAATAACTTGATGAACACTAGAAATCTGCAAAAATAA
Source organism: Spilarctia lutea (assembly GCA_916048165.1). NCBI lineage: Eukaryota > Metazoa > Arthropoda > Insecta > Lepidoptera > Erebidae > Spilarctia > Spilarctia lutea. The sequence goes on from OU696480.1 coordinate 5,614,643, forward strand.
AAACGAATTTAATATATAAATGTGACATCTAATTTACATAGACGGGCATGTTGCTTTGTTTGTTATTGTGACCGATACTCCACAGATCGTAGTTTTGATCCGCTTAGGACGAATTTTAATACTTGTGTATGTGATGAACACGATCATTCTGTCTGTCTGTCTGCTTTCACGATTAAACCACTGCACCGATTTTAGTGTTTTTCTTCATGAATATACTTTGACTCTTGAGGAAGCACATAAGCTAATATTCACGGCGATAACCGACATACACGCGGGCCGGATTGCTGGCAAAAGCTATTGAATATAAATTTAGAAAATAAATAATGTTTAAATTGGAAATTTCAGAAGTATAATCAGATGGTTATATTAGAAATAACTTTATTACACGTGGTAGATCTACGATCATCAATCCTCCCCAGAGTTTTAAGGTTTTTGAAGCCATTGAGACGGTTTTTCCGAAAGAATTTTCAACTTCGCCAATAAAAAACGAAGTGTATAAATTGTAAAATCACCTAATTTATACACTTTGATTTTTATCACGTTCGGTTTATGTGATTGGTATTTTAATGATGCATAAGAATTAATAAAATAAATATATACTCGTCCAGTAATAAACATTAAAATTGAGACATTACAGTTTTGAAAGGATAACACAAATGACGATCGTGTACTGCCCGGTTATCCGACACGACCAGGCATGAGATGGCATTGCATTGAATTATGAGAGTGAGGTAACAAAGAGTGCACCTGTATTTGCACAAACACCTATGCACTATAATATCTCCTGCGTAGTTAGATCGTCACCGTTGATACTTAGTAAAACAAAATCAGCTAGGAGTAAATCATAACAGAAATGTGTGTGTGTGTGTGTGTGTGTGTGAAATAGCGCTTGCGCTGTGTTTCCCCGAGTGAGTGAGGATACCGGAGGCCCATACCCCAACTAGTCCCCCAATCCCCATCTCCTTCCCCAAAGGCCGGCAACGCACTTGTGACGCCTCTGGTGTTGCGGGTGTCCATGGGCGGCGGTAATCGCTTACCATCAGGCGATAAGTCTGCTCGTTCGCCGCCTGTTATAAAAAAAAAGCTAGGAAATGGGGATGTTTCCAGATCTGATTATCTGAATATTTCATGCGTTTATGTCTTTCTTTTAGCTTTTTAACCTTACCGTTGTGCATCCTTCCTTTTTAACCTTTCAGTTTGTTTCTTTATCTGTATGATTCTAATAACTACCAATGCAATGAATACCACGTTCGAAAAGCATGTCAACAACATTGGTGTGTACAAATAGATCAATTTGCTGGTGCCTGCAAAGTAAGATTTTTTCAATTTTATTAATATCAAAAGTTCTAGTTCAAAAAGATACAATTTTTAGTTATATTCAGTTTATTTTTATTGCGAAAACATAACGTACGTACTAGGAATGAATCCTGCGTTATATCCGCAGGGAACTTTACAAACATACATGAAACGGATACAACGAACACACAAACCGAACAGCAATTTGTGCATCACAAAGTGTTGTCCCATGCGGGGCTTGAACCCACAACACTCAGCACAGTATGATCGACTTAAATTACTACAGCATTCGTGCTTATAACTCTGTCTGTCTGTCCTGCTTTCACAGCCAAACCGCTGCACTGAATTCAATAAAATTTCACATAGAAATGCTTTGATTCTTGAGCGATAGCTAGATTGCTGTAAGTAAATATATTTTACTTACAATTTAGGCCAGTAGTATCTTACGATAGAATCGTCAATTATCATATTAAAATTCAACACATTGACATACATAAATGTGGCTACAAGATTGTGCGAAAGAAATATTGCAATAAATACATTACAGCTGTTACACAAAGTTGGAAATAACGGTTACTTTATTAATTCCCATACCTATCTATTTATATTAACAACAATATGTTACTAATAATTATCAGCACTCAACTCAGACCCCTGAATGATTCATGATGTTTTTGCAGTTTTGATTAGGTTTTTACTGGCCATAGTAATGCTACATAACATTGATAAAAAAACTTTATCTTGTACGTTTTAAACCTTAAGTAATTGAAGAATACCTCACCCGATATGAAACAAGTGCCACGGCGTAAATTAGGCAGTAATTTATGACCTTTCAGCTCGGAGAATTCTAATACTGCCAACAGAATAGTCAAAACAGTCGGCACGCCGAATGCGTACGCACTATACCACAAAATCTTCTTGGTATGTGCACTTGAGCCACTACCCATGGTCACTTTTAGCTTTCTGTAAAATAACTTTTTCTTAATTTTATATCCAATTTGTATTATATACTTGAAGACCATAATTCACTCAAGCTTATAAGCTCATATATGAAATAAAGACGTGTGGATTCCTAGAAATTATCTGTCCGTATGAGAGCTTGGATCAGGGAGTGGTATTTGATAGGTGCGTCACTATTGTGTTAAAGTGAATGGACTTTAGTATTCATAAGAATGACTCCAATAAAACATATACTTCCTAAATAAAGATTATTTAGATTCCCCTATGGAAACCACCTAGGGCATCTCTCTGAATTAATTAATTATACTTTTGTATTTACCTGAACTTCTTCCAAACGTCGTAACACATGACATTCAGCCAAAAGAATCCTACATTCATTGCGAAGTAAACAATAAATGCTGAAACATATAAAATCCAATAATAAAATATAAAAGAATCTATCTTTTAACCGACGATTGTAACACTTAAATGATTTGTTAAAGTTATATAATTATATTAAAATGTGTAGATTTTTGTAGTCGATTTCATATAACCGTAGACGCCGGGAGGGCGGTGCAAGGGGGTGCTTTTGCACTCCTCCTGGCATAGTTAGTTCCCATAAAAACATCAATTGTCATAGGTAAAATCCTTATATAATTCTGTATTTTTTATTGGTTAAGAGTTTAAGAGTAAGTGTACATAATGTACATGCTCCCCTCTGAAAAATATTCCGGTGACGCCTATGCATGTAACCTTTAGTAAAAGTGCGTATTAAAACCTCAAAAGCCAGCAGAACGCTTGTGGCTCTTGAGTTGTGGACTTTCCACTTTCTATTAACTGCCTTGCCTGCTCGTCTGCCCATATTTTAATACAATTACAACACACTGGTCCATGGGTGTCGTAAGCTGCAAGGAGAAGGAAGACTGGAAATAAACCCTTTACCAACCCTTCTGGCCAGCTTGATTAAAGGGAGGCCTATACCCAGAAGTTTACTATTAAAAGCTTTTAATAATGGTGACGATGACTATGCCAACATACTTATATACAACGCTTATATACAACGCTTTATACCGCTTTATCTGGAATGAGCACCATTATTTCAATCGCATCGTTCAATTAGGATCATGAATCACTAGTGTTCGCTAGGCCAACATTATGTATTTTATTATTTTGTTATATCTTTAAAATAAGATTACCAAGACCTATTACTAGTGCACTGGTTGCGATAGCTAAAAAATAAAATACTATCCATTCTACTAAGTATTAGTTCTTACTAATATACTATTTGGTCATTGTTAGTGTCGTAAGCTGCAAGGAGATTGCTTTTGATTATTATTGACTTTTCTAGAGTATTTAGTCTTACCTTCATAAAATACTTACTGAATATGGTACATAACAATCGACTGTTTTCTTTATACAAAATTAAAATCTGCATGAGAGCCATAAAGAAAAAGTTCACGAAGAAACTCATCAAAAATGCAATCATAATTATACCATGTACAGAGTTTCTAAGTTCCGGCAAAAATATATACACTGCAACTGTTATAATCATGAAGAAACATGAAACTAACATCCCTGAAAAAAACAGAAGTAATTAATTTAAAAAAAATTATTATGTAGTCTAAATACACTTTCCTCCTTAGTAAGACGAACTGAAGTAAATAGAGGCAGACACTTAGGTACTCTATCTTACGGATTCACATACTCGTACTTACCAGAAGCACTTAACCATAAGTGGTTGGGTGTATTTATAATAGCGATGCTAACTAAAGCATCCTGTACTATGTCTTTATTGCCTTCCCTCACAAAGTTGTCGATGCAGTACTTATCCGAAGGATAGAATAGGGTTCCAGGAACATTATTTTCTATCTCGACCTGTAGCTTACCATCCTGTAAATTTTTAGAGCTCTATGATAATAATAATCCCTTATATTTTCACCTTGTTTCTTCTTTATACTCGTACATTGTTACAGTCCTAAAATATAGCTTGATCTCTGTGACAGATCGACAAGAAATCGACGAAATACCTTTGTACAAGAGAATTAATTTTATATCCTGCTACCTACCTACCTACCTACCTACCTACTTATATTTTGAATCTTTACGTGCCAGTTTTACCACAAATTAAGTGCTATATGTTATAAATATACACACCTAAAACGTACCATGTCAGTTCTAAAATGATATGTGATAACTTTTACGTACAACAAGCTATATTTTAAGGACTAGAGTATAAGAAAGCTTTTATTTTTTATTTTAGTTATCTACATACCTACATATGATATGATAAAAAGTAGTTACAAAATAAATTAAGGCACTTTCCCTACACAAGAATGATTTATTTTTTCAGATAAAACCCACATTGCATTGTCGTTAGTACCTATATAACACTCGTGCACCCGAACTCCTAATTATATGTGGGGTTCTTAATCAGAAACTGGGTGTTGGGCTCTAATATCGGTCTACTTTCATCCATATTATTGTAATCAGAGATTAAAAGTATATGTTTCTATTCTACTAGCTGATCCGGCTTACGTTGTTTTGCCATATAAATAAAAAAATATATTCAGGGGTGGCCGATTCTCAGATCTACCCGATAGGCACACAAAATTTCATAAACATCGGTCGAGCCGCTTTGGAGGAGTTTGGTAAGAACACCGCGACACGAGAATTTTATATATTAGATTTAAAGTCCGTGACGGTTACGGAGTATCGCCACCTCTATTCGTCCTGAGTTTCGTAACAGGTTCAGCAGATTAGGCTCTACGGTGCAACATATAACATAGACTGTCAGATCTATTAGCTTTTCTATTGGCTTCGCCAAAGATGGGTAAAAAAATAAAAGTTTTCATTATATAAAACAAAAGAAATTTTGAAACATTAAAGGTACTGTTACGATGTCGCAACCCCGGCATTCCATATAAAACAAAACTGCATCGTTTGCATTGACGTAAGCGACGCAATTAATTCTAAACGATATTTTAATATATGACATCAGACTTATTTCCGATTTCGTTGAGGGCACTAGGTATTTATAAAATTTTATTGGTTTTTTAATTAAATAATATTTCAGTCGTAATTAAAATTGTTTTTTTTTTAAGAACTTCTAGACCCACCCCGTAACAGTACATAAAATCACTGAATTCTTCCTCAGTTCACTTTATTCCCTCAATATTAACAAACAATTAGTACCTAATGTTTTAAATAATGTTATCCTAATGATTAAAAAAGTTAATTCCATGTGCAACATATCAAGTAAGATTTTAAATAACTTCATTTACGAAAAAAATCTTCTTACCAATGTTAATTGATAATCCTGTGTAACATCACCAATCCGAATTAATGCTTCGTCTTTTGTGCAATTAACTTTTATTTTAGCATAAAAGAATTCCTTGGTAGCGTTAAATCCGACTTCTTTCATTAAAGTTCCCTCCCACGCTTGCGGATTGAACTGATCTTCCATTGAGACACACTCATGAGCAACACTATCGTAACCATTACCGAAATGACAGCACTTTTTGATACAAATCTCTTTTAAACACACACAACCTTTTTCAATTCCCGATACATTATCCAGAAAATATTCGCCATCTTTATAAATTTTACCTCTATAAGTTTTATTTGTTAGATCTACGTGAGTTACATTTTCGTTACAACTTTGTGAAGCTGTTTTTGTCACTATCACAACTAAGAAACTTAATATTGCAACGTAATACATTTTAACTTGCTACTACTACTCGCGTCCGTATAAAGGACACGGTGAGTCGGTAATGATTGCTGATATCATCGTTTATACATTTGATGGACATAGAAATTAAAATCCAGTATGAATTTCTTGAAATAATACAGAGAGGTTTTACGCAGCTTTTAAAAGTTGATGTATAAAAAAAAATTGTTGCATTTTTTCCAAATTTCAACTTTACAACGAATTTTTCTTTCATTTCTATTCAATTTACCAATGCTGCCAAAATCAATGTCTATTGCTAATTGACAGGCGACAATGAATACTATTATGAGAATTTGTTAAGACTTACAATTTAAACTACATCCAGACATATCTACAAATGATCGTAAACATAACACAAAGAAGAAGGGAACGATTACATATCTTCTTAGACCCAGGTATTATCTGAGTCGTACTTGTTTTCTTTCAAAGAGTATGAAATACCAAGGCTTCACCGAGAACTTGGTGACATTTGACTATTTAGGAGTGAAGTTCTGTGAACCTCCTTGCTAAGGAGAGGCATATGTCCAGCAGTGGACTGTTAAAACTGTTTAAACGTTTACAAAAAGGCTGTTAATATGTTATGTGGGGCATTTTACGTAAAGCGCACACCGAATAAATGTTCAGGATTCCGGTTTCATTTATATTTTAGTATATTATACCTGTTCACATCCTCGACGATACACACACTCACAGATACGAAATGTTTTTGCATTTGCAAGCCTAGTTTTTCCAATAATAGGTGTTTGAAGATTTCAGTAAAAGTGAGTTCGAATTTCATTACAAGTTCAAATATAGTAATGTTGGAACAAATTGATCATTGAGTGATATACTACATTTAATAACCTTTGTATCGTTATAATTAGAATTTGGATTTTTACAAAAAGTTTTATTTTTTTTCATTTTTACTAAGTTTGCATTTTTTTACCATGATTAAAAAGCTTATAATATGGTTAAACTTCATGTCAAGTTTCATGGTAGGCCGCGCAGTCGTTTAGGAGCTACGTGTATAATAATGACGGAACACGGTAATTGCCCCGTTCTAGCGTCTGGTCAGTTAGCGAAAATTGCTGAAATATTTCATTAAATAACAGGTAAATAACACTGGATCCGTTATATGTTTGCTTGGATAAGGCAATAGTATGGAGCTCAACGTCAGCGAGAAAACGACTAAATATGGGTTATTTTTTCGCTCAAGAAACTAATAATAGATATACATAACGTGTAAACAAAAGAGATGCATATGTAGGGACTCGTTCCCCGTTTACGAATGTCGGTAGATTCCATATTTTTTTAAAAGAGGGTAGACGTGAGTTGTCGGGCGAGGAGAATGATAGTAATGGTTTTCCTTACAATCGCTTTGTTATAATCACTTTATGATAATACATAGTGAAATACAGTCACGATAATCAATAATGGTATACAGGTTACAATTTAGGTACGACACTCCATCGAACATGTGATGCTACTGCGAGATGCTTAACGATAATCCTTGCCCTCCTGTTGCGTTCCATTAATAACTACCCACAGTTCTTCAGGGATGGGATCAAAGTCACCGTTACCCGCAACTAATCACATAAAATAATCGACTACCATCAATTATTTTAACGCGTGATTATTATTTTCAAAGTGGCAATGATTTCCATCCCTATTGTCATCGGTCGCAAGCTCCAATGCTCGGTGTTGCGTCAGTGTCTAACTACCGACACTTGTGTTACCAAATAAAATAAGTGATGCGCCGTCACATACATTGATTATTATAGTTGATCGCTGACTGTTTACACTACCGGCGAGGACTCCACTAGTTTGTCGCTGAGCGACAAAAGCTATAATAGATAAAACTCGTTACGCTATACTTGCTCAGCGATACCTGATTGGCGGTTAGAACTCACGCTGCGAGACCAACTAGCGACCATTTATTTACGTATACGGTTAGGGGTGGCCTGCAAAGCACGTGGGCGTTATTTTCAAAGGATCGACCTGTAGCCTATATATTAAATACATTGTATTTATATATATTAAATCTTTTTACACATATATTATATATCACATACACAAAATATAAACATTAATACGAACAAGTATATTATTTCAATATTTATATCGTGCATTGGAAACGCTCCGTCGGCCCGCCACCAAAACCTGTTTCGTTGAATTCTTATACAGACTCTGCGCTCGCGCCGCATTCCTCAGTCGATATCTACCTATGTCGCGCGAAGCTCGTGTCGCTCATAACACGGTCGGTCGAAAGTATTAGTTACGCGTTCAGTTATAATATTGTGATTTATAATATTCGCTTGCTATCACTATCATCTTACTTACTCCTTCATTCTAATTTCTATGTGCTTATTCTTCGTGTGTTGTGTGAACTATGTCTTATGTGTTGCTATGCAAAATAAACTAAATTTATTGTGTTACTTGCTTATGCTTCATTTCATATCACACAGTCACCTCACGAACAACCATAACTGGTGACCCCGAACAGGACATACAAATAGTTAAGATGAGTGATAGTAGTGATTCCGCAAAAACAGTTAATTCAAAACCGGACGCCAACATCGCCACACGGCGCACTTGCAAAGTGCGCGTTTCCACTGACCGCGAGGACAATGTCGTACGAAAACAAAAAATTAAAGTGCCATCGTTTTCACCTAAGGATCCAGAGTTGTGGTTTGCACTTTTGGAAGGTCAATTTGAGAGTCAGGGTATCACGGATGACAATATTAAATTCACAAATGTCACAAATAATTTAGACCTACAATACGCCAAGTCAGTAAACGACATTATTATTAACCCGCCGTCAAGGAACCGGTATGAGAAAATAAAGACCGAGTTAGTCAAGCGACTTTCTGCTTCTCATGAGAAGAAGGTGAAACAGTTGCTTACTCATGAAGAACTCGGGGACAGGAAACCATCTCAATTTCTCCGACACCTTCAGGACTTGGCCGGGCGTTCTGTACCCGATGACTTTCTCAGATCCATATGGAGCAACCGCCTTCCTCATAATATCCAGACTGTGCTAGCGTCTCAACCCTCCCATTCTTTGGAGCAACTGGCAGACCTAGCAGACCGCATTCAGGAACTGGCAGCACCATGTACTGTCGCCGCTACGTCTAGCAGTGGACATGAATCTCACCAATCGGACGAAATCGCGGAGCTTAAGAAGATGGTGCAGCACCTGACCATGAAGCTGGAAGAGCATACCCGCGTAGCCTGCTGTGCCACCGACCAATCTAGATCTCGTGAGCCCCGACGCCGGTCATCATCACGACAGCGAAGCCGTTCCAGTTCCAGCTACCAGAAGTACCCTATCTGCTGGTACCATGCCAAGTTTGGACCACGGGCTCACAACTGCATTAAGCCCTGTGACTACTCCTCTTCTAAGGCGGTAAACAGCAAGGGCAGTCGCTAATGGCGACTGACGACTGTCCTTCCGCCTCTGGTCGCCTCTTCGTCACCGACCGCAGCAGCAACCTCCGTTTCCTGATAGACACTGGCAGCGATCTTTGTGTTTACCCTCGTTCTGCACTTCGGGAGCGTCGGTCCAAGACGGATTTCCAGCTAAGCGCCGCGAATGGATCGACAATTGAAACTTATGGCTTTATTGAGCTTACTTTAAATTTAGGTTTAAGGCGTAGTTTTATCTGGCGATTTACTGTGGCCAATGTTACCAAACCAATAATAGGCGTCGATTTTCTGTGCTATTACAATTTAGTTGTGGATTGCCGCAACCAGCGCTTGATAGACAATACTACTAGCTTGTCTGCTTGTGCTTTTCTCGCTAAAACTAATATTTTTTCTGTAAAGATTTCGACTGGCGACACGCGTTACCACGACATCTTAAGTAAGTTTCCTGAAATTACACGCCCTTCAGGCACACAGACGTTTCCAAAACACGACACTGTTCATTACATTAAAACTACACCTGGCCCGGGAATTTGAGCTCATGCTTAACAACGGTACGGCGCGTCCTTCTGATAGCCCCTGGTCTTCTTCTCTTCACCTGACGCCTAAGAAGGATAACGGATGGCGGCCTTGTGGCGATTATCGGATGCTTAACGCGCGGACAATACCAGACCGATACCCGTTGAGACATATACACGATTTTTCCCAAGCTATAACCGGTTGTCAAGTTTTTAGTACCATCGACCTCGTTAAAGCTTATAACCAGGTCGCGGTCTTTGAAGCTGATATACAGAAAACAGCCATCACAACCCCATTCGGCTTGTTTGAATTTCCCTACATGACCTTTGGGCTAAGGAACGCTGGGCAAACATTCCAGCGATTTGTTGACGAGATGACGAGAGGCCTCGACTATGTATATCCATTCTGTGATGATTTTTTAGTATTCTCGAAAGACCACATCCTCCACGAGACCCACCTTCACCAACTTTTCACCCGCATGAAAAAATATGGTATACTTGTTAACACCTCTAAGTGCGTTTTTGGGGCATCTGAAGTATCTTTCTTGGGATATCAAATCTCCGCATCTGGCACCAAACCGCTGGAATCCAAGGTTCAGGCTATAAAGGAGTTCCCAGTCCCCAAGACAGTTCGACAACTCAGACGATTCTTGGGGATGCTCAACTTTTATAGAAGATTTTTACCTCACTCAGCTGCAATACAAGCACCTTTAAACGCCCTTCTGTCTGGTTGCGTCAAGGCATCTCAATCGGTTGACATATCCGGTGAGGCGCTGTTGTCTTTCAACCAGTGTAAGGAGAGCTTAGCTGACGCTGCACTACTTGCTCACCCAGATTGTCAGGCCGAGCTCGCTCTGGTGACAGATGCGTCCGACCTAGCAATGGGTTCAGTTTTGCAGCAATATAAGGATGATATGTGGCAACCTCTAGCGTTCTTCTCGCGAAAGCTGAGCCCCTCCCAACAAAAATACTCACCATACGACCGTGAACTTTTGGCGATTTACGAAAGTATAAAATACTTTCGGCATATGCTCGAAGCGAGGCATTTTGTAGTTTATACCGACCACAAGCCCCTTATTTATGCTTTCAGTGGTAGGAAAGATAACTGCTCGCCTCGACAGTTTCGCCACCTCGATTATATTTCGCAGTTCACGACCGACATAAGATTCGTTAAGGGTAAGGACAACGTTGTCGCTGATCCTCTGTCACGTGTGGATGAGCTGCAAATGCCAGTCGACTTAGACGTTCTGGCTGCATCTCAAGCCTCGGATGATGAACTGGCTCAACTTTTGAGAGAAGAATCGTCTCTGCAACTGAAAGAGTTGAGCATTCCTAACGCCCAAACAAAGCTTTATTGCAACGTCAGCACTGCTTCTCTAAGGCCTTATGTGACGAAACCCTTCAGGAGACAAGTTTTTAATAGTCTTCACAGCCTCAGTCACCCAGGCGCTAATGCGAGTGCTAAACTTGTGGCTGAGCGTTTTGTTTGGCCTGGGATACGCCGAGATTGCCGTGAGTGGACTCGTCAATGTCTGGCTTGTCAACGTGACAAGGTCCATCGACACACGTCTTCTCCGTTGGGCGTATTCGATGTTCCTCGCACTCGATTTACATTTATCCACGTTGACATAATCGGCCCTCTCCCTGTATCACAAGGCTATCGATATTGCTTCACAGCGGTGGATCGTTTTACTCGCTGGCCGGAAGTTATACCTATGGTTGACATGACAGCTGAGACGGTTGGAAAGGCAGTAATATCCTGGATATCCAGATTTGGATGTCCTACGGATATTGTCACCGATCGCGGTCGACAGTTTGAATCGTCACTTTTTCAGTCCCTTGAAAGAATGATTGGATTCAAACATCGAAAGACAACCGCGTATCATCCAGCCTGTAACGGGCTAGTGGAACGATTCCACCGCCAATTGAAAGCAGCGATAATGTGCCATGCCGATAGCAATTGGGTTGATGCTTTACCCTTGGTAATGTTAGGCATAAGGAGCGCTTTTAAGGATGACTTAAAATCGTCACCGGCCGAGTTAGTGTATGGAGAGCCGTTACGTTTACCTGGTGAATTTTTCCAGGCAACGGTTCCTGTAAATACCGATATATCGGACTTCACTACGCGTTTGTGGCATTTCACTTCGAAAATACGACCGGTACCTACCAGCTGCACGTCATAGTAAAGACAAAATCTTTGTACACAGAGATCTGAAGACATCCAGCCATGTATTTTTAAGGACCGATGCATTACGAGCTTCTTTACAGCCACCCTACACCGGCCCATATAAAGTCGTTGAACGAGGTGACAAAACCTTTAAAATTGTTGTGAAAGGGAAAATTGTCACGGTATCCATAGACCGCCTCAAACCAGCCTATACACTGGTTGATCCATCTCCCGATCCTATTTCCACTACCACTCCTACCTTACAGTCCGATCCTGGTTCCCTGCCAGATCCTGTTCCCTCAGGACCTAATTCTCCAACTCAGGATTTCCGAAGAACACGTTTGGGTCGTAAAGTCCGCTTCCCTGATTTTTACCGCCCGTCGTGACGGTCTTGGGGGGGAGTGATGTAGCCTATATATTAAATACATTGTATTTATATATATTAAATCTTTTTACACATATATTATATATCACATACACAAAATATAAACATTAATACGAACAAGTATATTATTTCAATATTTATATCGTGCATTGGAAACGCTCCGTCGGCCCGCCACCAAAACCTGTTTCGTTGAATTCTTATACAGACTCTGCGCTCGCGCCGCATTCCTCAGTCGATATCTACCTATGTCGCGCGAAGCTCATGTCGCTCATAACACGGTCGGTCGAAAGTATTAGTTACGCGTTCAGTTATAATATTGTGATTTATAATATTCGCTTGCTATCACTATCATCTTACTTACTCCTTCATTCTAATTTCTATGTGCTTATTCTTCGTGTGTTGTGTGAACTATGTCTTATGTGTTGCTATGCAAAATAAACTAAATTCATTGTGTTACTTGCTTATGCTTCATTTCATATCACACAGTCACCTCACGACCAACCATAGACCAAACTAAATATCGAAACGAAGACAAAACATACTTATAATTTAGAGACGCGAGTATATTCCTATATCTCCCATTCTAAGCGATGCTTTTACAACCGCTAAGGCATGTGACTGCCAAATAAAAGCAGCGGAAAGACCCTTTATAGAGGATTGGCTGGAGAACTGGGCAGATGATTTCCAGCAAAAGATGCTTTGGAGATCATGCAATTACCAAACCATGGAAACGATGCTCCCCACGTTGGTAGAATGCCCAGCTTGGGTGAACAAAGATGTAAAATCTGGACGGTCATTATGGGCATTATCTAGCTCAAAATCTCACATCTCACTTCTTCTTTCACTATGGTGGATCTCACCTAGGGAAGCACAGGGCGTTGTGGGACTGAACAGAACGTGTCAAGTCATGCACGAGGCTTGATATTATATCAAGGCCGGCGTATATCGCCGATTATAGTTGACACCATTTGTCACCACAAAAGTGTAATATAATATGAAGTGATGCACTTAACGTATCGGCGGCCAGTCCGACATTATACGCTCTACAGGAAGCACGCTAGTTTTATTAATATCCCCAAGGGACATTACAGTCTTAACCTAATCATATTCAAATCCATATCTAATCACTGGTTTTCGATTACGCTTAGGACGCGTTTGCAGGCTTCCAGTAAGTGGTGAACTAGAGGTACTGGGTTCATTGTTTGTCATACTACTTTTTTCTACCGGTGCGATTTCACTTTCAGATACCGGGTTTTCTTTAGATATATTACTTTTGCTATGTGGCTGTTGCTCGTTTAAGCCACTATTGCTCTCATTCACCACTTCCTCCCCTTGCGAAACGACATCCTCACCCCCTTTTGTCGGAGAGTCACCCGACTCAACATCAGGGCAGGTAACATTAGAAATACGAAATCTGTTCCGCATCTGATCTATATGGCGCTTTGTAAATTGACCGTTATCACTTTCCACAACATATCTACGAGAACCGTCTTTATTGGTTATCTGTCCTTTAACCCACTTATTTTGGTTACCGTAGTTTCTTACCCAAACTGCATCCCCTTGCCTAAAATCACGCTCAGTACCCCTAGCATAATGTGCCTGATTGTCCTGTGCCGAACGTACTCTATCTAGCAAGGCTTGGTCGTTTCTGAGTAGGTCAAGACGTGAACGTAATTTACGCTTTTGTAGTAACATAGCAGGACTCTCGCCGGTCGTATTATGTATAGAATTTCTATAGAACAATAAAAAAGTTTGAAGAGCTACCTCCACATCAACATTGTCTCTGTACGCTTTTTTAAAGGCCCGTTAACATAGTTTTACTGCGTTTTCTGCAGCGCCATTTGAAGAGGGGTGGTATGCCGGTGAAAAAGACTGCTTAATACCATTATTTTTTAAAAAGTCACAGAATTCTTTGCTCGTGAATGGTGGCCCCTGATCAGACACTAGTTCCACCGGGAGACCGAATCTGGCAAAAGTAGCTCGCAACTCTTTAATAACCGCTGGTGCATTCGTTTGTTTCATTTCAAAAACTTCAATCCATTTAGAAGTTGAGTCTACTAATATTAAGAACATTTTAGTTTTAAATGGCCCTAAGAAATCAATATGCACCCGAGTCCACGGTTGAAGGGCACACGGCCAATGCTGCGGTGTTGAACGAGGTGGTGCATCCGCCTCCCGCGCGCAAGTTTCGCAGCCGCGGCATAGCGTCTCCACCTCGTCGTCAATTCGCGGCCACCACACGTAACTCCTAGCTAAACTTTTCATTTTAACAATACCCATATGACTACAATGTAATTGTTTCAAAACGATCTCTCTCAAAGATTTCGGTATAATCATTCGATAGCCCCACATAATACAACCGCCTTCGATATATAATTCCCTTCGTCTATCAAAAAAAGGTTTTAAACAATCCTCGTTACAGAAATTTGGCCAACCAGATTCGATATAAACTTTAATTCTGCTTAGTGTTAAATCTCTTATCGTAGCTTTATTAACCTCTGAATTTGTTATTGGTAAGAAATTTTCAATAAAGGTAACATAGGTGACCTCTGTCGCTTGTTTATTGTTGGGAACTTTAGACGGCAATCGAGATAAAGCATCGGCACAATTGTTTTTTTGATGCTACGTACTCAATATCGTAAATATACCCCGATAAAAGAACGGCCCATCGTTGCAAACGGGATGCAGACGTAATAGGTATACCGACCTTGTCACCAAATATGTATGTTAAGGGCTTATGATCTGTTCTTAGGATAAATTTTCGGCCATACAAGTATTGGTGATATTTTCGTATTCCATACACTATCGCTAAAGCCTCCCTATCAATCTGCGCGTAGTTGCGTTCAGCAGGAGTGAGAGAACGCGAGGCATATGCTACGGGACGCTCACCGGCTGTCGTCAGCTGCGATAATACCACCCCCACCCCTACACTACTGGCGTCCGCCGTCAGTATCAGAGGTAAATCAGCAGAATAGTGCATTAGAACTTCACTACTCGTTAACGTAGTTTTAACCTTTTCGAATGCAATTTTACATTTAACACTCCACACATATTTTGACCCCGGTTTCAACAATTCATACAACGGCGCTACCATCGTGCTTAAATTTTTAATAAACTTAGAATAGTACATTATCATTCCTATAAACGATCGGAGTTCCGTTATATTTCTTGGTGCGGGCGTATTCACTATAGCTTTCACCTTATCGGGACAAGTATGTACACCCTCTTCACTTATAACGTACCCTAGATAGGTAATGGATTTTGCAAAAAATTGACATTTATCTTTTTTAATTCTAAGACCCGACTTTTCCAAACGTTGAAAAACCTTATGTAAATTTTCTAAATGATCCCTATACGAAAATCCTGTTATAATTACGTCATCTAAGAACACCCCCACTTGAGGTAAATCGGCGAACAATTCTTCTAAACGACGCTGAAAAATCCCCGGACTCGATGACAGTCCATAAACCAGACGATTATATCGAAACAGACCTTTGTGAGAGTTAATAACCGTATACTTTTTTGAATCATCTAAAAAAAATTGGGAATAAGCCTGTGACAGGTCAATTTTACTAAACCTTTTGCCCCCATGTAATCGGACCAGTAAGTCTTCCACCCGTGGTAGAGGATAACGATCAACCTCCAAAACTTTATTTAAAGTCAATTTATAATCAGCACAGATTCGTATGTTACCATCCTTCTTGACGACGGGTACAATCGGCGTCGCCCAATCGGAACGTTCGACAGGAGTGAGGATGCCGTCCCGCACGTGTTGCTGCAACGCACGCTCCACCGGCTCGCGCAGCGCGTACGCCAGCGGGCGCGCGCGCTTGAACACGGGCCGCGCTCCCTCTCGTAGGTGGATGCTCACCGGCGGGCCCGTAAAGCCGCCGAGACCATCCGCAAACACGTTATAATATCTGGAACTGAATTTATCTAAATCAAATTTCTCGTCTGACAGTTCATTTACTGACGCTAATTTAACTGTTGGTAACTGAATACATAGTTCTAACATCCATTGTCTACCCAGTAAAGCCGTTTTTCCCTTATCAATAATATAAAATTCTAAGTCTTTAATTTTATGATTATACACGACTGCCGGCGTTATTACGCCGATAGGGTACACTAATTCGCCTGTATAATATCTTAAAACAATGTTACATTTTTTTATGGGCAAATCTTGAAACATTTCTTTATACATGTTATAACTAACGCATGACACCGCACTACCAGTGTCACATTCCATATTTAATAATTTGTTATTAACGCGTAAACAAATCATGAACGGTTTGCACTGGTTTAATGATAATTGGTTTAAATCAAAGTCAATTACCTCCTCGCTATTGTCACTGTCACTGTTACTAAAATCCCTTACGGTCGATTTTGCTGCGGCGTAGTGCTGGTCTCGTCTGTTCCACGCCCTCGGTATTCCATAGTACCTCGTGTTGAGCTCTTCCTCTGCCATCTTATGCCGTCTATGACCTGACAGTCAGCTGTTGCCCTAAATTCTGACGCCTGTCCTTGCATAACCGCCGCCGCATCTTTTTCAGCCGATTCTAAACTAATCGCTAAACTGTACGCTTTCGCAAACTCAAGTTTGGATTCCGCAAATAAACGCTGGCGAATCGTCTCACAGCTAATTCCACAAACCAATTGATCGCGTAGACTTTCTTCGAGCCACGCCCCGAATTCGCATGTCTTCGACATCTTTTTTAGAACCGCCATATACTCGGCTATCGATTCGCCACTTTGTTGAGTCCTCTTTCTAAACTTGTACCTCTCGGCAAGCTCGCTAGGTTTAGGTTGTAGATGTTTCGTCATAATGTCCACTATTTGTATAAAAGTTTTAGAGCTTGGTTTGTCTGGCGTACACAAACTTACCAATAGTTCATAACTTTCCGCACCCATAAGTGTAAATAATGTCGGTACATATAGTTCACTTTTCACTTCGTTTACTAAAAAATATTGTTCTAAACGTTCGATATATAACTTCCAGTCATCCTTATGGGTGTCAAACTCCGTAATTTTACCGATCGGCATGTTTACTATAACTATTTAATGCACACGAAACGCAAATTTTGAATCCTCGTCGCCACTGTAATGTCCCTTGGGGATATTAAATAAAACTAGCGTGCTTCCTGTAGAGCGTATAATGTCGGACTGGCCGCCGATACGTTAAGTGCATCACTTCATATTATATTACAAAAAGAAACAGATTACAGGAGATCTTAAGAGGCAGGAAAGGAACAGCGTAGTTACCAAACACGAGGTGGCCATCTGTTTACCGTATAAACTTATTTGTCTGGTGGTCTTATCTAATGATATTGGTGTAGTAAGAGCAGCTTTACTGGAGTTGCACGCGTATACTCATACAGCTAGCGGCGGGCCTGCTCGAGGGTTACAGTCAGCACATGGGCAAGTTTCCCGTCTGGTCCGAGGGTGGTAGTACTATAACGGATCGGATGGGTCCAGCCAAGGAGGCCATCCACGGGAATTTGTGTGAACTTTCTACACAAAACTGGGTGGAGATTCTCCAAGAGAGGAACTACCATGGGGATGACATCTCGAAGCGGTTAGTATGGGCGCCAAAAATGTAATAGCCTAGTGGCGGCAAATATATAAAACCGCCGTAAAATAATAGATTCTATACTGAACCGAAATAGAACCAAATGAAACCATACAGGTTACTTGAATAAAACTTGATGTATTTAAAAAGGTATAAACAAATTTGATAAATCTAGTTTAGTTGTACAGGCGTACAGCAGTGCCTGTCAATAACAATTCCGCAACACTTAATTTTACGTCTGATGTATTTATAAGTCATTGATACTTAAATCGTGGTGAAGTGTGTCGCTATATATAGCCCAGCTCGGTCAAAGTGACACAACAACCTCGCAGAAAACATATAGCAGAACGAGTAAATGAGGGAGATGGCCTGAAGAACTAGACGTTGACTGCGAGTCAGCTTACCATAAGGTTACCCATAAGTCACTTTGCCTTTGATATCATAAAATCTCTGGCAATGCGGAAAGACAACTCCCCCATTATGAATATTATATCCTGTGTCGCGAGAAACTTTACAAACATATGTGAAACGGACACAAAGAATACCCAGACTCAGAGCAACAATTTGTGAATCACACCAAGTGTTGTCCTATTTGTGATTTGAAGCTACAACATTGGTGCAGTAGAAAGCGGCATGGCAACCGCTTCGGTGGAGGCGGGTGGAGGGTCGATCCCGGGGCGGCACTATTTAGGGGGCGGCAAAATTTCACAATCCTCATTATTATAAATGTTAATGTAAGTTTTTTGTTATGCTTTCACGCGAAAACTACTTTACCAATCATCATGAAACTTTGTATTCTATACTCTAGGAGGTATTAGAAGTAACATTGAATATTTTTTATTAGATGCGAGCGAAGCTGCGGGCGAAATCTAGTAAACAATAAAATATTGGAACCATTTTATATTTTTATCAAAAATACCGATTCGGACCGATTGAAAAGAGCATGCATTTTTCATTACTTATTCTGTGACGAATTCGGGGAATCCCCTTTGCTTGAATTATATTTTGTAACGACAGCTGGCAGCACCATTTATACTGACTTGCGAGGATTCCCCGTATTTTATTTTGTACTTTGCTTGATTATGACTAATAATTATCAGCGAGAATGGCATTTTATACATGCATAGGTATTAGGTTCAATATTGTTTATTAACGCAAACCACGAGTGCGGTCGGCCCTTGTTTGTGTTTAGACGTGTACATTAATTGTGATAATGTGTGCACGCGGGCTTTCTTGATTTGCGAGAACTATGCTACGTGTAGTCCCTTCAAGGAAGTAAGAGTTGAATGAAAGTTGGTGACGATAACATAATTATTTATAAGGATGTGTACATAAATAGTGTACTAACTAAAATACCTTAAACATTAGTTTCATGTTCGACAGTTAATAAAAGAATGGAGAATGAAACTATGTTAACAGCCACTTGTATAACCAATATGTTTCCCAAATGATCCATAAAAATGTTTGATAGTAGGTACTGCGTATTTACGATAAAGTAAGAAAAAAACATCCCGTTGCAGTCCACTGCTGGACATAGGTTTCTCCCAAAGAACACCACACAGACCGATCTGTTACTTTCTGCATCCAGTCGCTGCCAGCCCTTTTACGCGGGTCGTCCCGCCATTTGGCCAGAGGCGTCCCACTCTGTGTTTGTCAAGACGCGATTTCCACTCTAAAACACGCTTGCACCAGTGGTTATCTGTTTTGCGACATATATGACCAGCTTATTATTACTTCATCCTACCAAGTTTCAGAGCTATGTCGGTCACTTTGGTTATCTAACGGATTACTCCGTTATGAGTTGTGTCCTTCTGAGAGATTCCGAGCATAGCTCTTTCCATGGCACGCACTGAGCATGGATAGAGCTTTGCTTGAAGCTATATATATACCTAATAGCTTGCTTGTTTATGACGAAGGTCATATACAATGACCTCGTCTCTCCGGGACCAAAAGTCATTGATGGCACGCCTCTTGAAGATGTCAAGGAATATTTCTATCTCGGGCAACAACAACTTCGTGAAGGAAGCTAACAGGGGGGTGAAACAGTTGGGATGGACAGGGTTCAGAAAGTTAAACCATATATTTTCGTTGGATGTACCATAGAGCCTGATGACGAAACTCTAGAACGTGGACACTGACTTTAGGGTTAGTCCAGAAGCTTAAAGATACTTACGTAATGCGGAAGGAGAGGCTTGTTGTTTCTAGAAGTGTCAGCAGGTGTTTCATGTCTTCCACCATTTGAGTATGAAGAGTAGTGTCTTCGGCATGCCTTAAGTCAAAAACCTTTCCACCTCTCACTGAAATCCCTTTATCCCATTGTTCCAACACGATTGTCATAGTATACTCCGTATAAATGTTAAACAGGGGATGATACAATATGCAACCCTGTCGAACGCCAACTTAAGTGCGAAAGCTTTTGAGTCAACGTCATCTATCCGAATAGTCGCAGTTCCGTCAATCCGTTCCGAATAAGCACGTCCCATAGAATATGCCATAATTTCACTGTATTAAAGGCCCTTGCGAAAGTCGACGAAGCAGATATAGAATAGGATGTTAAACTCTTTAGATTTTTCGATCAATTGTCGAAGAATTGAGATCTGCTCTCTTGTTCCACCACCCTTGAATAATTCCGCTTGCTCAATAGCAATTTAGGACCAAGAAAAGCCTGCATTCTGGTGTTAATGACATGAAAGATACTTTGCTGGTGTTGGTTTTCATGAAGTAGATCGTCCAAGTACAAGAAAAAAATGAAAATAACCATTCTATAATTAAAGAATTTATTACAAAAAAATCTTATCCTTTTATATCCATTTATTTCACGAGGTGCTTAAAAAAAATCCGATTTGGCCTCTCTTTCCCTGGTCCAGAACCTAGGTACGCCCATGAAGGTAAGTATATAGATAGAAAGCTTTATTTTTTTCAGTTCAATATAGGTAATAATATGCAGTAGGTTCGTACCATGTATGACATGAAAATTAAAATTAAGAATAATTATTCGTAACTAGATTCGTTTCAAAATTAAATAGGTATCTTTTAGTTCTACAAAGAATACGCAAATTAACACAATACTAATAGTAAAATAATAATAGTAATCATCATTTACTTTTGAGTAATACAATTTTAAGATTATACCTTTTTTCGTATTGTCATCTGATTATTTTGAGGAGTAAAAATTCTTGTTTGTGTAGTAACAGTGTTGCCGTTCTATAGCAAAAAAATCTAGTTTTACATTACGCGAATAATTTTAATTACCTACGTCTTTAAAAGTGAAAAGTAAATTGAAATGTTAATTTTACTAATGAATTAAAAAAAAAAATAGTATTCAAAATTATTCCTAAAGTTTTCTAGTAAGTAAGTATGTAGCTTGAAGTAAAATATAATTTAAATTAATTGTTTGTAATATTAAAAAAAAACTTTAATTATTTAATTAAAGTTTTTCTATTCCGTTACTATGAAAAATATTAATAGAATCTAACTAAAACTTACTCGTACGCTCTACTCTATAAAATATTTATTATCTACGCTAGAGTTTAACATGATTGATTTTTGTCGAGTTTTCTATCCAGTCTCCCAGCTGTTCGGCTGCATCAGCTGCATTGCGCCTGTGTGAACTTAATGCACCCCTCCTAGATTCAGGGCCTAAATTTTGATTCAGTCATCATGTCGGCCGCCGTAGACGAAAGGTGTCTGGTTTTTTCTACAAATATACCTATTTTCTGTGTAATATTTTGAGCAATTTGATCAATGTTTTATGATTTTTCAGGGTTACAGATGAGATTGAAGCTTTAGAAGCTATTTTGATGGATGATGTAGTGATCAAACGTGTCGGTGAAACGCCGGACATCATCGAAACAGTTGTACATCCTTCGACTGGTGATGATATCGATCAACAGTTCGTATGTGTGACCCTGGAAGTGAAATTAACCCCGGAGTACCCTGATAGTAGTCCCTTAGTGACCCTTAGGAATCCAAGAGGGCTCGACGACAAAGTCATTTCAACTATTAATTCACAAATCAAAGAAAAATTAAGTGATTGTCTTGGACAGCCTGTAGTTTTTGAACTCATTGAGGTAAGATATTTCACCTGCATTTTGTAGTTTAAATCAATAAAATACTTTAATGTTATCTTAATATAAAATAATCAAGATGCATAGGTGCTTTGAAATCCCAATCCTTAGAAATGAAAGAAATGCTGAAATTAATAAATAACTTCACATCTTTATATACCTAATAGATGTAACATACATCAAAGTTGTTATATTTCTAGTATACAACTTCTTTCTTGCCAATTTATTCTAAAATTAAGAATTATTTATTTAAACAAAATTTATACACATACTTTGAATCTATTCACACTAATTTCGTGTAAATAAATAAGATTTAATGTAATATAAATATTTTAGTTACATTTGCCTTATGATATTTCAGATATTTATTTAATTTTTAGACGTTACATAATTACATCTTGTAATCAAAATGTAAACATGTTATTGACATGAGTGTCTGTAATAGGCAAAACCTGATTACAAATTACCATTGCCAATCTTCTGCTAAAAATATAGACAATATTGTGAAAATGGGCATAGGCTAAAATAAGGCTAGACTATGTATTAAGCATAAATTATATAATTTGTTGCAGCTTATTAGAGAAAATCTCACTGAAAGCAACTTGCCAAGCGGACAATGTGTTATTTGTTTGTACGGCTTCACTGAAGGGGATGTATTCATCAAAACACAGTGTTACCATCACTTCCACAGCCACTGTCTTGCTAATCATCTCATTGCTGGGCGAAGGTACTACCAGGAAGAGTTAGAGAAGATACCTCTTTGGCAACAAGTATCAGCGCCTCCTTATCAGGTATAGTTTTACTGTTTGCATCAGATATTGAAGGAGTAAGAGACATATTCACAGTAGAAGAATGGGAAAGCGATTTGTCGAATATATGACATTGTTAGTTCATAAGACTGTTTTAGTACAAAGTAGAAATTTAAAGACAAGAATCTTAATTTTATTACAACTCCTTTAGTCAATTTTTTTTAGAGTATAGTTAAGTCTTCATACATATTTATAAACACTCAAACATTGAATTCTACATTTAATGCCATTTATTAACAACATTCATTCAAATATAATTAATTTGTCTGACTGTCTCGGTGGTAAATGTATTTTTATCAGTTGTGTGGTACCGATAACACAAGCTCTGCTTAGCTTAGGCATCTATGGCGTGGTGTGTTGATATCCAAAATATTTATTTATTTATATTTATTTGATTGCTTAAATGGTGCATTGGCAGCGTATACAACTGCTGTGATTGAGGTCTCGGGTTTAATTCCCTGGTTGGACTACATGTTTGTATGATCTGCAAATACATATTTGTTTTGTAGTTTAGATGTTTTCTATGTATATTAAGTATGTATTTACAAAAATATAGTTTAGAAGTATTCTATTAGTCATCTAGCTCAGTAGTCATAGTAACAGCTGTGTGTAGTTTGAAATATTTATTCATTATAAATGTTGAAAGTAACATACTTTGATTCTTGCGGTAGGACATACTATTCTTTACCACGCTAACCAACATACTCACTCAGAGCCACAAGCAAGAGCTAGTAAAACATAACTAAGTAAAAACTGTTATACATACATATACATAAATGTTTTTAATTTTTTGAGCACTGAGCACATATGAAAAAAGCATGTGTTTATAACCTATACTTTCAAACGCTGCTTACATTTTTCTGACATATGTATTCTAAATTATTGAAATAAAACCAAGAAAAACAATTGCGTATAAAGCAAAAATACTTGTCAAGTTTTAACGTCAAGTGACCCAGTTTGTGTTTATTTACAGCAAACATGTCCAGTATGCCGTTGTCCTGTCTCTTGTGACGTCGACACATTGAAGAAAGCATCACCTCCAATGGATTCGATCACAGCACCACCATTTTGTTTGACAGCTGAACTGAAAGTAAGTAATGACGATAACAAGAAATTGACTTCTTTACATAGCATAAAATGAAGTCGCTTCCGTTATCTGTTCGCTTAGATCTTTTAAATTATACAACTAATCTTACATAATGCAATAGATAAAGTGATTCAAGCGGAAGATTTACATGGGCCGGATCGTTAGTAATAATTACAATTGAAATACTTAGGAATTTGCATTGTCAATAATTTTATTTTCTTTTAAAGTGCACTACTTAACACTGATTAAAATGTACCGTATTGTTTTGTTCCACATTATATGCCAATGATGCAGAAGCATCACTTGGCCCCCATGGTATGGGTCACCATGCTACATTGTTGCATTAGCAACTGCATTTGCAATGAGTATGGTGACCACCACTCTTAGATTCTGCTTATGCTTTAAATTAGGCAGAGTAAAGTCATATTGGTAGGGCTATACAAAAAAAAAACAGAATGCACTTTTAACATACTATTTATTTTTATTTATTTATTGTATTTAAATGCTTGTACAAAGTGTTTGCACGCAAACTAAGCTACACTTGTATCTTGAGCTGCCACAAAGAACAAAAATATGGTACAGTGAAATTAGACACGTACAGGATACATTTTTACAAATTATGATACTTAAATTAAATTAAATTAAAAAGACCATCATCATGATCATCTTCCTAGCCTTTATTATTCCCAATATTTGGGGTCGGCCACCAGTTCAACCGGTTTTACCTGAATATCAGTTTTTACACAGAGCGACTGGCATCTGACCTCCGCAAATTAAAAAGACAATGTAAAATAAAAATAAAAGAAAAGATATTAGTTACGAGTTATCGACGATTTCCGGCGTGATCATTTCTTTTGGGCGACCTGAACGTTCGGCGTCACTAGTGCTGGTACGACCACAATGGAACTCTGTAAACCACTTCTTTACCATTGAAATTGATGGTGCCGAGTCCCCGTAGTATTTATCAAGCTTTTCCTTAATTTCAGTGATGGTTTTTTTACGTAAAAAGTATGTAATGCTTAATCAGCACACGAAATTCACTTTTTCCATTTTCGTAAAATTCACGAGGTTGTCTGCTTTGAATGGCTATCAAACACCAACTGCATGACGTAGCAGCGTAGCTTGCTCAAAATTTGACAGTTGCCCACTAATAGGTTGCATTTGGAATAACTGCGCGGGAAATTCAAAAAGTCACTGACTTATCAAACCGCCCTCGTATTTCTATTAATTAACATTTAATGCACATAGGCTTCTTAAGAGGGAGGTTTTAGCCTGTTAAACATAGTCAAGTATCCTTTTTCATTTTTTTATTTAGGTATATTATCTTAAACATCAATAAAGTTAATAGTCCACTGCTGGACAAAGGCCTTTCCTTAGAAAGTAGGTTTTGGCCTACTTTACCACTCTGGCCAGAAATATGTATTTTTTTTTAAATGTTTTTTTCTCTCTGAAGTGCTATTGTCTCAAGTAGTTTTTTTCCCTTAGATGGCCTCTTACAACAACCACAGATTGTATAGGGGTGACACTCTATATTCTTTATCCATCACTACAGACAAAACATACCATTAATAACAAATAATAATTTCAGGATCTTCAAAGAAAAATGGCGGCTCTACTAGCTCAACAGGTGGCAAAGGGTGGAGTGGTTGGTGTTGGTGATACGGGACCGCCACCACTTACAATCACCACACCTGCTGATAATGAAATTGTAAGTATTGACATTTACCAGAGAGTTTTTATTTGCCTGCCAATGTGTCTCTACTCTGCTTGATGGAAAGCTTGACCGAATCTATGAGTAATGGTGCAGACTATGCTACTTGGTGACACTACGGCATCCTTCGTGGGAGAGCCGCGCTTCGGCATGAATGGGCCGGCTCGACCGGAGTGATACCACGGCCTCACAGAAAACCGGTGTGAAACAGCGCTTGCGCTGTGTTTCACCGAGTGAGTGAGGTACCGGAGGCCCATCCCCCAATCCCTCCCTCCATCCCCCTTCCCATACCTCAAAGGTCGGCAACGCAGTTGTGACGCCTCTAGTGTTGCGGGTGTTTATGGGCGGCGGTAATCGCTTACCTACACTATTCAATAAAAAAAATCCTATTAAGATGTTTCTGCATTATTGAGTTTCTGGTCAGTCACTCTAAAATGAGTGTGGCTCTACTAACTCGAGTTAAAAATTAATTTTATCAAACAATTAACGATAATTATAATTTCACACATCACATATATGCATCAATGGCATGGCTTTGGTGATCTGACAGTTGATAAAAATACTGAAATGTTTATAGATAAATTACAAACAGAAAAGGAAGAAATGATTGTGCTTTTTGCGATTATATACCTTATTGCAGTATGATGTATGGGACAAACAGGTTTTCAACATCAAAGCTAATTTGTCCATACTTAACTAAAATATTGTGCGGAACCCTCAGTACGCGTGTCCGACTCGCACTTGGCCGGTTTTTTATAGATAACATCTGGTTGAACCACATTTCAAAGATATTTGTTTAATTGTACAATATCTTTGATATATTTTAGCAAGATCAAGCTACAAATGGATCGCCTGGCGCTTCTCAAGTAGCGAAGTTAGAGCCCATTGTGGAACGTCAAAATGGAAATGCCTCCAATGGTAATTCCACACCAGGTTCGCCGCAATCTCGCCCAGTTTATCGTGGCCCATACAGGTACGAATTTCAAAACTATTTTAATTGTTTTGTGCATACAATTTGTTTGTGGGTTTTGTGCATACAATTTGTTTGTAACCCAGGACTCAAGTTTAGTACCATTCAGTTCATATCGTAACTCTATGGTACAATCGTCAAGTATATTTGAAATAATAGGCGTTTCTTCAGTACTGGTCATTTCAAATAAAAAAAAGTTTGCAATGGCTCTGTATTCTAAATTCAAATTAATTTTGTTTTAAAACCATGACATTCTATTTACAAACTCAGTCTTTTGTTTTTTGATTAGCGTTGTATTTTCATTACATTTGAACATTTTTCGTCATAATGGATACTTTAAAAATTCGTGTAATTATGGAATATGAGTTCCGTCGTGGCACCAACGCGACACAAACGGCACGTAACATCAAAAGCGTTTACGGAGAGAACTGTACAAACGAACGCACAACCCTTTATAGGTTTTCCCGGTTCCGTTCTGGAAATTTTGACTTGAAAAATGAAGCTCGTGGTCGTCCGGAGACTTTGGTTAACAATAATGAATTAAAGGCGATTGTGGAAGCTGACGTAACTCAATCTACAGCTGAGCTAGCAGCAGCTTTTAATGTAACCATCAAAACAATATTGATCCATTTGCGACAAATTGGCAAGGTAAAAAAGCTTGATAGATGGGTGCCCCACGACCTTAACGATCGCCAGCGCAACGTACGCGTCGAGACCTGCCTTTCGCTGCTCAACAGGCAAAGAAATGAAGGAATTTTGAAACGAATAGTTACGTGCGACGAAAAATGGATTCCGTTCGATAATCGAAAGCGCTCAGCAAGTTGGTTAGACCCTGGTTCAGCACCAAAGCAATGCCCTAAACCAAAAATGACCCCTAAAAAGGTGATGGTCACAGTTTGGTGGTCTAGTGCGGGTGTGATTCACCACAGCTTTTTACAAAACGGCATGAGCATTAATGCAGATGTGTACTGTGAAGAACTGGAGAGAATGATGGAGAAGCTTGCACATCTGCAACCAGCTTTGGTCAATCAGTCGTCCCCACTGCTCCTTCACGACAACGCGCGACCCCATACTGCGCAACAGACAGTCTCCAAGCTGCAAGAGCTGGGGTTGGAAGCTCTCCCTCATCCGCCATACTCACCAGACCTTGCACCTACCGACTATTACTTTTTCCAAAATTTAGACAACTTTTTAGTGGGTAAAAAATTCAATTCCCGAGAGGCAGTACAAAATGCCTTTGAAGAGTTTGTTGCCTCCCGTTCAGCTGATTTTTACAAGAAGGGCATCAATAAACTGCCAATGCATTGGCAAAGATGCGTCGATTGCATGGGTGATTACTTCGAATAACAGAAATAAAAAAGTTTGAAAAAATAAGTACTTTCACTTATTGCATACAAAACGGCAATTTCATAGGTGAAGACCTAATATTGTGTCAGTGTGAAGAGTAAAATTTAGAACATGTAAATTTTATTTTTGTAATTTAACAGATTTGTTTATAAAATTATTACTAAATTTAAGTAGTAATTTTAGTATTGTGGCGTTCATTTTCGAACGTCACTGACGGATGTCAAAGAGATAGACGATTTTACCGCGAAAATAGATTGCCACGCAAAGTTTATAACTGAGCGCTCACCACCTTTCTTGGCTTTCCTTCTGGTGCATGTATTATTGTAAAGAGGATTATATGAATACACCAACAACAAGGACTTTGATTTCGGTTAACGAAGTGAAGTGAGTGGGAATCTTCATTTATCCTTGCCTAGGCGGAATAAACCGTATACCGTCGGAGAGCTATGCTTCGGCATGAATGGCTCGACCGGAGTGATACTACGACCTCACAGAAAACCGGTGTGAAATAGCGTTTGCGCTGTGTTTCACCAAGTGAGTGAGGATACCGGAGGCCCATACCCCAACTCCTCCCCCCATCCCCCAAGGGTCGGCAACGCACTTGTGACGCCTTTGGTGTTGCGGGTGTCCATGGGCGGCGGTAATCGCTTACCATCAGGTGATACGTCTGCTCGTTTGCCCACTATTCAATAAAAAAAAGGATTTTATTTTTAAGAGCGGTCCCAGGATAACACTAACCCGAAAAGAAAATTGATGAAACAAGTAACTACAGTTCAAAGTCAAAGTCAAATCATTTATTTCCATAGGCCCCAAAAGGCACTTGAACACGTCAAAAATACAAACATCAAACATTATTAATACAAATATAAAATAAAACTCAAGTACTGAATTGATCAGTGATAAAAGGATGTAACTCAAGTGATCAATGATTTGAATTACCGGAGCTTAGATTGATTTCGATTCAACTCAAAGGTTTAAATTGAAATCAATCCAAGTACCAGCTCCGATGGGTATTGCATTCATGAGAAGAGCTGGTGAGAAACTCATGTGCACCATCTTTTCCAATAATTCATACAAAGTTTGTTTGTTTTTGACAATAATACTTATATGTGCAAGTTAAGGCAACCAAAACACAAAGGCTAGAAAACGGTCTAAAGAAATATTAAAATTGGGGAAATCAATTTTTTGTCTAATAAAATAATTATAATTAGTCCATAGCATATAAGGTTGCAATCACTTACACATCAAGGAGTAAAAGCAATGTGTGCATACATACTGGTTCCAGAAAAAAAACGTTCAAAATGTAATAAAATAATAAATACTAATTATTTACGCTCCAACAATGTAAACACAGATCGCCTTAAATTAACAAAATTCAAATGTCTGGTAATCAATGCAGAATAAGATGCCAAGAATTAATTACAATCAAATAAATTATATTAAGGATTGTAAATAAATAAATATATTGCGTATCAAATCAATCAATCAAATCAACACCAAATTCTCACTCACACCCAAGGCACCGCGTCGGTCAAGAAATCGTTCACCGCATAATAGCCCCCCTCCACAAGACGACTCTTAACGGTACTCTTGAACTTTTGTAGGGGTAAGTTCAAGATTTCGACAGGCATTTTGTTATATAAACGCACACCAAGTCCTTCAAATGAATTGTGGACTTTGTTCAAGCGATAATATTGGCCTACTAATTTGTGCTTATTCCTTGTGTTTAGTGAATGATGATCACTTTTGTTAGTGTATTTATGTATGTTTTTTCGTACAAACATAATATTAGCAAATATATATTGAGATGCTACTGTTAAAATACCTATTTCCTTAAATCGTTCTTTCAGAGAATCTCGAACTTTGAGTTTGTAAATCGCACGAATTGCCCGTTTTTGAATTACAAAAATGGTTTGAATATCAGCTGCCTTGCCCCATAGTAGAATACCATATGACATGACACTGTGAAAATAACTAAAATAAACCATTCGCGCAGTTTCAATATTAGTTAACTGGCGAACTTTCCAAACAGCGAATGCCGCGAAGCTCAGTTTCCCTGCTAGATACGATATATGGGCGCCCCACTGAAGCTTATGATCCAAGGTTATTCCTAAAAACATAGTTGACTCTACGAGATCAATCATTTCGTTATTTATTATGATGTTCGTGTTGAGTTTCTTAACATTAGGCAAAGTGAACTTTATACATTTAGTTTTATTCGAGTTCAATAGTAAGTTGTTGCTTGTAAACCAATCTTGGACTAGTGTAAGTGACCTGTTAATATCATCAAAACTATTCTGATTACGATCAACTTTAAAAACAAGCGAAGTGTCATCTGCAAAAAGTACTACATCACAGAAATTTTGCACAAAGAAAGGTAAATCATTAATATACACTAGAAAGAGAAAAGGACCGAGAATTGAGCCCTGTGGCACGCCCATTGAGACAGGTAATCCGGAGGACCTAATTCCATTTATATCCACTCGTTGAACTCTGTCTCCAAGGTACGAGGCAACCAGATCAAGTGCAGTATCCCTAATGCCATAGTGCCTGAGTTTTCGCAAAAGCGTTTGATGTTCAACGCAGTCAAATGCTTTGGATAAGTCACAGAAAACGCCAATAGCATCTTGCGCGTTTTCCCAGGCACTAAATATATGTTTTATAAGTGTTGAACCAGCATCAATGGTTGAGCGATCCTTTCTGAAACCATACTGCTCTTTATGAAATAAATTATTAATATTAAAATGAGTTTCTAACTGCTGAAGAATAAGTTTTTCAAAGACTTTACTGACTGCTGGCAAGATTGAGATGGGTCTAAAATTACCTGGATCGCTCTTAGACCCACTCTTGAATAATGGTATCAACTTACTATGTTTCATTAAATCCGGAAATACACCATTTTCTACACACTTATTAAATATTACAGCTAAATGTAGTGCTATATCAATAATTATATTTTGCAATAATTTGACAGAAATACCCCACAAGTCGGTTGATTTCTTTGAATTGAGCGACTTGAAAGTTTTCACCACATCATTAGGGCTTATAAACTGAAACTTGAACATGACATCACACTCTTTCACGCTGCCCCTGGCCAAGGATTCAGCTGTGACTGAGCAGGAATCCAAAGAACTGGTAGTATCAACTGGTATCTTTGCAAAATAATTGTTAAAAGTTTCAGCCAAACCCCGATTATCTTTAATAATATTGTTGTTAACAACTAATTCTAACCTATCATCCTGCGGTTTAGACCGCCCTGATTCAGTATTTATTACAGTCCAAGTAGTTTTTATTTTATTATCAGACTGTTTAATTTTGTTACTTAGAAAAATTGATTTAGCTACCAAACAAACCTTTTTAAATATTTTGGAATAATTTCTAACATATTGTACAAAAACAGGATCAAAATTATACTGTTTCATGCCATATAGTTCATACATATTATCTCTACTTTTGTAAATTCCAGGAGTTGCCCAGTCACAGAATCTAGTATTCACATTTTTAGTGAAAGTTTTCTCTTTAAAAATTAAATCATATTCTAGTTTAATGAAATGAAATAAATTCCCGTATAAGACATCCGGATTATCCTCACTGAAATCTATGTTGGTAACCTTATCTGCAATATTTTCATTAAAGCATTTCAGGCGGTTAGAAGTCATCGGCCTGCATGTGATTTTCGTTGCTTTAACTACTTCATCTGTGGGATAAATGACCATTTGCCCACAGTGGTCAGATCTCAAGTGACTAAATATTGCTTTACTAAGATATTCACAGTTGCTAAATACATTATCTAGACATGTTGCAGAATGTGATGTAATTCTGGTTGGCTCAAAGAATACGTGCTCCAGATTAAATGATTTGAATAAGCTTATTAACCTAGTGCAGCCCACTGACTGCTGAAGTAGGTCTACATTAAAATCGCCACATACAACTAAATTCCTATTACCAGTACTCAAACGCCTTAAAACATCTTCCATAACTGTCTCAAATATAGTAATATCACTGTGTGGAGGTCTATACACACATACTATAATATGCTTTAATTCAATGCAAGACAGTTCAGCAGTGCGTTCAATAGATAACTTCACAATGTCTCTTCGTTCCTTACATTTTAGTGTCTTATTAACAATTATCATCGATCCACCATGTATGGCTTTCTTCCTATTAAATGCACTCATAACTAAATAATTGTCATTAATATACAATGACTCATGATTCCTTAACCAATGTTCAGTGATACACATAATCTGTACCTTATGTTCTATTAAAAACAAATCTAACTCAAGTTCTTTGCCGGATAAGCCCTGGAAATTTTGAAGAAATAACCTAATACCACTGGCCTGCCTATCCTTTGTCCTAAGTCCTAGTTTTAATTATTTGATGTATCAACACTACATCTAATCACCTCATGACCTAGACTATGGTCTGATACCATATCAGTGCATGGGTTGTCATTGTTCTGCTCAATAGAAGCAGATCTGTTAGTTGCCAAGTTCCTGGCAATGATATCAATAAAATAGGATAGCGATAATGCTATCTGTCTCTTAAAACTATCAGAAAGGTAATAGCTACCTTTTGTCGAATATAAGTGCCTGCTAACAAAACTGTTAGTGTCTATTACATGCACACAATCATGATATGTACTAATAGTGTGTAGTACATTGTTCAGCTTATATCTAAGATTATTTTCCGCGTCTGAGAATCTCCTAGAGTAGGGGAATGTAAACAAAATTATACTACTCAAGTTTAAGGATAATAGATAATCAAAGTAATCTATTAAAACTTTTTTGCTAACATCACCCCTATTTTCCACTAAAATGATGAGATTCTTACAATAACTAAAGTTATAATTTTGGATTCTTTTCATAATAATATCATAAGTTGCAAATGGTAAGCAATAGTTAACAACTGACTGTCCCTTAACAAGAGAATTCAATTTTGAGCCCATATGTTTTCCAATAGTATCACTAAACATAATAGTACTTTGTGCACCACCTGATGCACAACATGTTACGTCAATTGATGCCCCTAATGACTGCACTTTCCTAACACTGGTAGATGAGCTATCACACAAGGTCTTAGCATTGTCATAGCAAACCGCGGGAGCACACACAGGCTGTGGAGGACTAAAGCGAGCGCACTGGCATGAATGATTGTTAACTAGTGAATCAAATCGCTCCGTGTTATCATTACTTCATTTTAAGAGGTCATCCATGGCCTCCGTATACTCTTTAATCTCATTTAGATCAAATTATATTTAATTTGTGTTGACTTTAACAATTCAGTTAAATGATTAATTCTCAATTCTAAGGCCTGTGTGTCAGCTTCATACTTTTTTCTGCTATTATCTAACTTCAATGTAAGTAATTCTAAATCATCAAGTAACTCTAACTTTTCCCTACTAGATTTCACACACTTAGATACAATTTTTTGATTTTTGATTAACTTTTGTGTTCTTTTAATATACCTATTAATTTTTACATATTTTTTCAGTTTATTCCTACCACAAATTGACATACTCACTGACTGTTGTTGTCTTAAAGTTACATCCCTTAAATCAACAATTGGATAACTGATAGCATCAGTGTGTGTTATTGCAGGAGAAACCAACTGGGGGGCACTTTCTACCAATTCACTAAACAGACTTATATTTTGCTGCACAGTGATGTTGTGGGCATCCTCTTGCAGTTGTGAGATGTGTAGGTGGGCCTCCCGGAGCTCTTGTTCCAAGGTAGAAATCCTAGCAAGGGCCTGTTCGTACTCATCACTGCAGCGATCAAACTTACTAACTAAGTTTTTGAGAGTGTCCTGTTCCTCAACAATTAAACTATATTCCAAATGTAAGGCAGTCATATCACTTTTTAACTTTGTGTTAGTGTTCAAGATCTCAATGAGTTCCTTCTCATTGTCATCCCTTTCACCGCTTAACTGTGCACACAATTCTTTTGAAATTTTTAATTCTTGTAAAGTCAATTTGAGTTTAGACTCCTCCTGACGAGATAAAGCTCTGCGAGTCATCATAATCAAATAAAAGAGATAAAACAGTTAAATAAATTACAGTTTTTTCTAAGTAATGGGTAGGCCGTATAACGATATTAAAATTAATTTTAAGCGGTAAAAATTTAGAAATTACTACTTTCTATGATTAAATAATGTCAAATAACTATCTATAGCACTGTTTTCATGTAGAATTTCCCAGTTTCAGAGTGATTTAAAACCAAAATTTTAAGTTTACTTACGATTACAACCCACCTGTCACTTTGTCATTACACTCACAAATTCACATTAAAAACAATAAAATACGTATAAAATATTATTGATACTTATTATTGACTCTATCATAGGTAATTATATTGGAAATGGGCTATACAAACTTTAAAATATTAATTAATTTCAATAAAATTATCGGGACAAATAAAAATCAAATCAGCCAATCTGACAGCTGACGTTAAGGCTGTTAAAAACTAGTTAAAAAAGTAGTTCAGAAAATTCATATTAATATAATTAATTCAATAGTAACTTTGTCTGTCTGACTGTTACGTTTTCACGGCCAAACAACTACACCGATTTCAATGAAATTTGGCATGGATATACTATGATTCTAGAGAAAGGACATAGACTACATACATAATCGACTTACACACGGGTGGAGCCACGGGTAAAAGGTAGCATAATAATAAATAGTTCAGTCTATAGTTTACTCACAAATAACAGGGAGCGATAATATTTCCATGTAATTTATACCCTCGATGGTCGATACTTGATGGAACTTGTTGCAATGCATCCATTGAAAATGCCATAATGCGAAACCGGTCAGGTACTGCTGTAATTCGGTGTGTATTTTGTTTTCTTGATGCTCAAGTTTAAGATAACAATAATATTTTTGTCTGTAGAGGTTTCAACCGTCGCGGCAAGCCGGGACGACGCGGGGCCCGTGGTGCCACGAGGTGACACCCCCCGCCCCTCACCGCGCCAAGCGCCGCATAGCCGCGCTACCGACCGCTCGCACCCACTTTGCGTCACACACACACCAACCCCCAAAACACACTCTTGAACCCCCTAAACACCCTCTTTAACCCCCTAAACACCTTCTTTAACCCCCTGAACACCCTGTTAAACCCCCGAAACACACAGCTGAACCCCGTAAACACCCATCTGAACCCCTCATACTGTCTGTTAAACCTCGAAAACAAGCAGCTGAACCTTATAAATATTCAGTTAAACCCCATTCACCAGTACTGTATTGTGTCACAAATACATTACCTACATTACCAATTTAACAGAAATTTTTCAAATGAGGTCGAGAAACTACCCCACCGATGCCGAGAGAGGTTTGTGAAATCTGTTTTGTATGATGTATTACATAGCAAAAATCAATGTTTTCTAAAAGTAATTGTTGTGACTTCAAATTTTTATTTTATTAATAAGTTAAAAATGGTTTGTGAATTGTTAAATAGTTTGTTTTTAAGTCTGTTTATATTTTTGGCCACGTTAGTTAAACTAATATATGTCACCTGTGCGGGTCAATTTCGATATTTGCTCTGGGTAAAACCGACCCTATGGGTGACAATAACACTGTGGACCTTAGATACAGGGTCAACTTTGATTAAACGGACTGAACCATACCTTTCGAGACTGACGATTTACCCTATTTACCCCACCCTATTTATAGTTTTGAGAATATTACTATTGTATTACACATCGAATAATCATATCGATTGGACCACTTACCTATCATTGCCAGTTTGCAACGAAATTATATTGCAAATTATAAAATTAGTTTCTAATTTGAATCTGTGATTGAAACCTTTCAGATGAATTGTTTTTGTAAATTTCATAAAAAGAACTGTAATATTATTTAAGATATAAGACAATAACGTAATATATTCGAGTTTGTATATATGAAATTAATTTTCCTCAATATTTTGTAAAGAAATATAAAAAAAAATAAGTTTAATAAAATCACTACGAAAATAGTTTACCTGAAAGGATTCGTTATATATTACCTATTATACTAAGTACTTTCCAAATACCTTTCCCAAATTCATGTAACCTCCTTTTAATTCATTTTTCATGTTTTGTATAGAAATCGTCAGTCTTTTGTTAGTTACAACACTAACTTGACACGAGTCAAGTGTTCAAAGTTGACTTCTTAAACTGTTTCCTTTATTTACAATAAAACTACTTCTTTATAATTAATTAAAATGTTAAATCAAAATAATTTAAAACGTTCGATCAGATTTCAAACCTTCTTTTAACTGAAAAAAAAACAATTGTCTTAATTTCATATTATCCATAAATAATGAACCAAAGACAAGATTTTTGTGTACAGTATCTCAATTCTTCGAAACTAAATACCATACTGCTTTGTACATTCCAGAGTCATAAATGAAGTCCCATTGTAATGTTCATATTAGCAAACTTCTGTTTAATAAATGTATGTATGTGATGTTTCATGCACACACATGTTCTAAGTCTGGTCACAGTGTGTGTGTGTACTGAAACATTACACACACAAAAATAAGCACAGAGCTGGCACACAAATAGTAATGGTTTTTTTTACATAACATAAGTTGCTTACCAAATACCAGCGATAACTTTGAAGTGAGCTCAACAAAACATGATTGCTTCTCTTTTGTGAATTCCAGAAATTTTCTTAGACCAAAATACTGTATTTTAATCGCTTGTCTTAAAACAATTAACAAAGTGGGACGGCACAAACTTAATTATAATTGTTTATTGTACTCATAGCTTAAGACACATTTCTGTGACGAAAACTAGTCAGTAGTATCCCACATAATTGAATATTAAACAATACTGTACTATGTGTCAAATGTTTGCTCTCTTCGGTCAGTTTATTGCTAATTAGTCAACCATGGTAAAAATAATAAAAAAATCAATTTCTCCCAACATTCTTTACAACCCGTCTGAAATATCTGCGAATCTGGCTAGTAGTTTACTAAATAGGTAGTTTGTCAATATTTCATTGAAAAGAGAAACAATAGAATGAGATAGCGTAAGTAAGAATAATACACATGCGTTGGCGCTTGCGTTGGCAACATATATTAAATTCAAGTAACAGCGTGTTTTTTTTTAATCGGATCACAATATATTTAAATATCAATATTTGTTTATAGTTTGTTCTGTTTCCAAAATCATATGCTTGTTCTCTTAGCTGGCATGGTTGCGTGTTTCAGAAGTAGTCCATCACTACTTAGTTTTCAATTTAATATTTTATTGTGGCAAAAAATACCGCACAACCGAGGTGTCCTATTAAACAATTTTACCAACACGACAACGTGTTTGCAAAATTTCACGATAATTAGTTTAGTAATTATGATATTTTAACATGCAAACAAACAGTATTCATTTGAAATTTCCAATAAAAAATACTTGATCGTCTAATAAAACCACAACACAAAAAAAATGATTAAATATTATTAATTCTTCTAGCGAACTATTAAAATATTGACCGACAGCCAGCGATAAACTGATCGAATAGTGATGTCATTTAAATATTAAGAAGTATCGATAGTTTCTGTTCTAGAAGAAGTAAGAACTTTGTGAAATATCAAAGTGTTATTTAATTATTTTTCACAGCAATATTGTTGATGACATTCAACTATTGTTTTTGTATAAAATTAGATGCTTATAACGCATTAGAATTGAAGTTATATTTATTTGTAACAAGCGGTTGAGAGAATCGGGAAGCACATGACTGAAACCATGATAAATATTGTTTGTCTAAGGGCCGGTTTTTCAATGGCCAGATAAAACTTATCGCAGAAATAAACTATAAGACGGCAAAAATAAGGACACGTTACTACTGACACTGCTACAAATAAAGTGTCCATAATTGTGCCGTCTTATAGTTTATTTCTCCGATAAGTTTTGTCTGGCCATTGAAAAACCGGCCCTTAATGTATTTGTAAAATTAAAGTTGTATGTAATATTTCTACTGAAAAATACTTTTTGTTAATGTTTAATACTCAATTGGCATATTAATTACTTTATTGATTCTTTTTTTAGGCACTAAATTCTATTGATAATCAGTATGTATGATGTATGAAGTGTTGAAAAACTTCTAAAAAACATAGTGGTCAATTTTGTACTTTCGTATGGAATGTATCACACAATTTAATGTATATGTTCTCTCTAAATCTATTTAAACTTAATTTTTTATTTACAAATCATTATATTAAATAGAACTCCACTTGGCACGAGTCGTTTTGCGTTGAAAAATGTAATTGTGTGTGTTTTATTTATTGTAAATAAATGGACATATTTTTACTATTTGCGTAGGTACCATTTCACACTCGGATTTAAGGCTGCTAAAGTCAGTTTTATTAGTGAAAATATATAAATATTTTTTATAAACTTCTTTTTTGATAATTAATTAAAGAAATAAATTGTTTTAGTTGGTATTTTGAGTTTATCTTGCCTATCGCCCAAATCGGAAAGATGCGTTCGCGCCAAGGTAATATTTACAATCAAAACTATTACAGATTAAAAAGTAGGTACTTATTTTTAAGCATGTCAAATGTTTCAGACAAATCTGGTCACAAATGCTAACAAAAATTTAAAAAATACCGCATTGACAAACCTTTTGACAGTTTGTTAAAAAACTTTTAAAATAAATTTAAACATTATAATTTTTTCTAGTAAAAATATTCTAAGAATTGCTTTATTTTCAATTGTTACTAATATTTAATAATAATACATTTAATTAATCATTAAATAAAAAGTAAATACAAGTTCATTGACATCCACTGAAGAACTTGATTTCTTTCTTCAGTGTAATATTGGAATATCTTATTTTGATTGTGCTATATACTTTTTGGTGTTGAATTGTTTTATTATACACTAATATAATACTGACAATGACTTTGAAATTAACTAATTGAAATATTATGATATTTAGAAATACGCATTCTCACTGGGAAAGAAAATATTTCTAATTTATTTTTGTATTTACAGAACTATTTTGAACAGAACGCTATAATCACATTTTTCTGTAAAAAATGTTGCCTGTTGTCGTTCTTTAATTTTGTCGTTCTTTCCGTTTTGGTTGATATTATATTAAAACTATAATTTTGTACCTCACTATTCGCCATTTTCTTAGTAGATAGTTTACATTCCAGTGTAAGTAACATGAGCATCGCTAGTATTAGTACGTTCAATGTGTTTTCTGTGGGCGAGGTAATGGTTTGGGAGATGGAAATGTACTTATATTTATTTTGAATGATATTTCTTAAATATAAGGGTATGTTATTTATTAAATTCGCAGATATTACTAAGGTAACTAGATATAGTATAATTTTCGCTTCTCATGGCTATCAGCCAATAGGATTAGTAAGAACCAGGGTTGTCACGAACAGAATTGGATTTAGTAACCTCTTTTTAGACTTCATACAGTCTGTACATCAAAATACTTTTAGTTCAGAATAGCAAAAAGTTAAAGTCGATAATTCTATCACATATTGTTGCACTCGCTACAGTTTATTAAAAAAAAATACGTAAACACTCCAAACCTATGCAAATTCGAATCGTTGTAAAAACAGAATGACACATTGTAAAAAAATATTAGAATATAATATTAAATAAATTAGAACATAACATTAATAAATGTACTTATCAGAACTAGAAGTAATGCGGGCGCATAATGAATAATTACAGAAAAAAGATTTCTTTTTATGCCAAGCATCTGTGAACCTTATTACAAATGACTAACGCATATGATCCTTGAAGTCATTATTCAATTAGTGACAACCCTGTGTAACGGTAGGCTGGTTGATGTTATTATTAAACAATCAATATAATAACGCCTACTGTATCTGGCACATTGTTTTTTTAAACGTAAATTTATCTATATGTAGATATTAATTAATAAACTCTTACCAAAGAGGTTTGTGTTTATTTTAAATATAATTGACTTGTCTTGTTTTTAATACCTATTTTAGTGGCCTTTTCGTGTTTTTGAGGTTCTATGAATATAGAAAGACTTAATAACAGTCTGGAGTTTGGAGAATGGGATCTTAATCCCCGTGCCTCATAGCGAGAGGTAAAGCCGTAGGTCCTGTTTCTGATATCTCCCCGGTCGTGTCGGATTGTGAGAGTGAGTTAAAATAAAGTGTACTTGTATTTGCGTGGGTACACACTTGTGCACTATAATATCTCATCCGTACCTAGTTGGCTAGTCCCCGTCTATCAAAAAATCTAGTACCTAAGAGATTTCGAGAGACATGAGACCTCTGGGACTATCTTCTACTGAAGTTTTACGTCTGGAACCAATACAAGAATTGCGATATACTCTACCTTAGTTTAAACGTAGTGTTTGTTGAGAAAATGTGAAAACCTGGGTAGGGCAAAGGTAGAATAATCAAAGGAAATATGATATAGTACCTATTTCGATACTAAACGTAAACGGCAACCGGGCAGACACTTTCAAGTCAC
The DNA here is from genome assembly GCA_916048165.1 of Spilarctia lutea. Lineage (NCBI taxonomy): Eukaryota > Metazoa > Arthropoda > Insecta > Lepidoptera > Erebidae > Spilarctia > Spilarctia lutea. The sequence continues at coordinate 5,655,087 of OU696480.1, forward strand.
AAGAGCGTTGCAATTCTCTTAGTTGATCTGCCCCAAAACTAGTTTGAGAAGGGTTGGGACTTCTGTGACATTGCACACTCGTTAAACAACATGGTTACAATGAATGACACCGTCTTTTTGTCAGACAGTATTATCAGACTATTATCACTGGTCACACCAACTTATTTGCGTCAAACTATGGCTCCCACATTTAAAAATTAAGAAACAATAACATCTAACTTATCCATACGTAATAGAATTGTGGTTTAACTACAACATGTTGTAGTTGAATAACCAGAATAAATGAATTGCATAAATAAACCCCATATTTTATTTAGAAGCGGTGTTAATTGAAAATCTTGAACCGTTCGTTTCCACATATAGACATAGCCTTGGTTTGCTTCCGATAGAAGTTATTTGCATATCTGACCCACCGCATAAGGACATCACAGAGATGGTTCCTGTAACTTGTTTGGAAACCTCCGACCTCGAAACAGATAGCAATTGTTTACCTTTGTGTAATCAGATCAGGTGAAGATGAATTTTGGTTAATAGTACGAGTATAACTTTACAACTGAGTGAGAACGGTTCTCATAGCTCACAAACGTAACTACCTATATCTAACGCAAAAGTCGAAGTGTATCAAATAACCACACTAAGTACTTAGGTAGGTATACATATTTGGTTACACGCACGCAATACGTCAAACCTTCATGCATCAATCGGGTACTTTGGAAAATAAATGAAAAACCTATATCCATATTAATATTATAAATTCAGAAGTACTATCTGATTTCGATAAGTTTTTGTTAAAATATAGATTGGACCTTAGAGATGAATATAGATTAGGTACTTTTTGTCGCGTTAAACGATAGGGAGCGTTCAAGTATTACGTAACGTAACTTTTGAAGATTTTTGAACCCCCCCTCCCCCCTGCAACGCATCGTAACGTTTTTCTGTTCGACCCCCCTATCTAAACGCTACGTAACACTCAAGTGTCATGTTTATATTTTATAAATTGTTGGCTTACAATACACACAATTGTTTTTCTCCTTAGTTTTTGCTAATAAACTCTTAAAATAACCGCCCCTGTAACGCATTGTAACTTTTTACGAGACCCCCCTCCCCCAAATTTCGTTACGTAATACTTGAACGCTCCCATAGTTAACGAGCACGCCGAGCATCAATAAAAAACCGACCAAAAGCGTTCCGTACCTCAAAATAAAAAAACGGAACTCAAAACTCTAAAGTGAATCAAGACCTACAGAGTACTTCCCGTGAACTCAAAATCTTGAAATGTGGTACGAATCTACGTATATAGCACAGATAAAGGAAACTTTGCGAAAGCATATTTTTTTATTTCACATATTACAGTAATACAATATACCTACAGGCTTGTACGGAACCCTCGATGCGCGAGTCCGACTTGAACTTGGCCGGTTTTTATTACCCAACTTGAAAGAAGGAGGGTTACATTTTTCGAGGGTATGTATGTAGGTATGTATATTTCTTTGGCACGCTCTAAAGCCTAAACGGCATCTCGTATTTTCATTTGAGTGGTGTCAAAAGATTCGTTTAGTCGTGAGAGTGACACAGGTTCATTAAAATTAAAATAAATACAGTACAAAAAATATTTAAATAAAACCTGAATTCAATAAAGCATATTAACTACAAACAAATCTAGCTCTAGCCTTCGTTTAATAACATAGGTAGGCATTAGGCGTCCTAATAAATAGTTTATTCAATTTAAAATAATTAGCGCTATCATCATTATCGTCGGCCTTTAATAGTCCCAAGCTAGACATAGACCTCTCTTTTGAAAGGAAGTTTAAAGCGCTATGCTGAATTGTAAGTTCATGAATTTAAAATAAATTTATAAAACCTTATTTATAAACGTTTTAAAAAGTAAAATTAAATAGTATTTGAATAATCTTCTTATATATAAAATTCTCGTGTCACAGGGTGCGTAATCGAACTCCTCCGAAACGGCTCGACCGATTTTGATGAATTTTTTTGTGATTATCCGGTATCTATGAGAATCGGTTGTAATCTATTTTTCATCCCCCTAAATGTTAGGGGTAGTCCACCCCTAAATTTTATTTTTTATTTTTTTGACAAAATTTTTAATTTCTATTTTTTTATGATGCAGCATTAGAAAATACATACAACCCTAGATTTTCAACCCTGTACGATCAACCCCTATTTTTCCATCGCGATTTTTATTGACCCACCTCTACAACATATATTCCCTTTTATGGCAAAGCAACGTTTGCCGGGACAGCTAGTAATAATATAGGAATAATCAAACGTTCCAATAACATACATGTTACTACGTATCCCTAAATATTCCACACGGCACTTATATTTCACACAGCACTTGAGGTCTGTGGAATGTGCATCGATAAAGATGACGACATTGGACCTCCACCGGATATATTTTAAGTTCATTCTTGCTTCACACGTCGAGGCGGAATCACTCGTCTAGTTAGCTATAGGTAGAATTATTTTTGTAAAATTAATTTATAAGGAGAATTCTGTTTCAAACTTCGAAACTGAATCACCTCCAATTAGCTGTAGCTACTATTTCGTAAAATAAGTATTTACTCAATTAAATTTACTTAAACATTAAATTACTTTATTTTAGATGCGGATGCGGCTATCGTAATTTACATATAAACACCCGCTCAAGCAGCAAGCAGTTCAAAAAATTAATATTTTCGAAATTAATCTCGCTTGCCCACTCAAGATCAATGCATCTTTGGTTACGTTTATTTAAATGAGTTGTATGTCCTCGTGACTCAACGTCTACATTCTGCGTATGGTGAAAACATCCGAAGGCGAGCTGTTTGTCGGATGATGAGTAATGTAATTATAATGTAGGGAGGTTGCGTACAAGATGGACTGTTGATATGCAAAGGATATCTCCAGATTTGATTACGGAAAAGTTGAGTGAAGGATTGTTTACCTATTATTTGTGTAAGTTCTGCTATTACAGAAATGAATTCTTTCCTACTACCCATAACACAACTTATCTTGTTCAGTTTGAAGGTGTTTTTTAAGACATTTTATTACATGTAGAAATCACGTTAGGCCGTCACCCCACAGTAGTTTGTGGCAGGGCGGAGTGTTGGAATCAAACCAACTTTCGTTTGAGATGCTGTCAAAATCCGGGAATTTACAATTCATACCTGGTATTGCCTAAAGTATTAAACAAGTCCAAACTATTTAAACCACTGTCTATTTAGCTCTCAGAACTATAGAACTGCGAAAATACCACAGGGTTCGTATCACATGGTTAAAAGTTAGAAAAGCGTACCGCTGAATTAAATATGATTGACGCTAGTAAAACCAACAAAAGCATATGACTACCTATTATATCTTCTTATAATATTTGTTTAAATACGAAACAGTGTTCTATGATGTAGTTATGTCAGTGGCGAACTAACGCCATGATACTTAGTATTTACCAGTCGTGTATTCTAGTGTCACTGTTGTATTGTTTCTGAATACGACTGTATGCTCATTTACGTGCATAGTGAGCAATGAATACATCCGGCTTTTTGAACGCGCTTTGAGACGTCGATTGCGAATTGTAAAAGTCATTAAGGTCATCCAGTAGCAAGCCGGTTAGTGTTTATTTGTTTTGTAACCAGAAGTCTTTATATTTAAGGGTCCGTACTACTTCGTTGTCCGTTTGTCTTTCAAGACATTTTTTTTATAGTATATAATTTATAATTAGTAACAGATAGGTACTCAGGTCCGTGGTTCTTTGATCGACGACGATTAAAAGATAGACACGGCCTTTTATGCTTCGTTTTTGCCGCATATTTTGACACTCACAAGGGAAGCAAAACATAGAGAGTATTTCCCGTTGACCTAGAATCTCAATTTGGGATGAAACAAAGTCGTGTGGCAAATATAATAAAGCAAATCACAAATAAAGCAAAGCAAAAATAATTTTACATCGGCAAAGCATCGGTTTGTGCGGAACCCTCGGTGCGCAGTCCGACTGCCACTAGGCGGTTTTTTCTTCAGGTCTCTTTTTCACACTAGTGCTCTATTCAATACAATTAAAGCAATATATGAAAAAAATGTCCATACTAGATACACGTGGCTTCGCGCGCCTGTGTCAGTTAACTGCCCTAAAATCCTCTTTAGTGGAAACGTCAAAACATTTTTTTTATTTCAAGTACAGGAGTAGCGGTGCATGTTTATACCGATTAAAATTAAGATCTTTGAATTATTTAGTCCTTTTGCGAGGATATCATAACTTAAATGTTGTCATAAAATTATTATAGCTTTAGTAAACAAAAAAAGCATATATTATTATTAAACAAATACAGTTTTATAAGTCTTGTTATATATCAATGTAGGACCCAATTTGTCTTAAGATTGTCAGCAAAAAGTCAATTTTGCAAGGCATGTTAGTTCCGTTCCGCGTGAGCCATTTCCTACGACTTGTTATCGCGCTACACTCGCGTCAGCAGTGAGCACTCAGCAGTCTGGTTTCCGAACGCACAGAGGCAGAACGCGTGTTGTCTCTCGATAATTATTCCTAAATAAAAATAAATCTTTCGCGCGCTAACAAATTCAAATTTGGAGTGTGGTGCATTTGTTATTGTAAAAAGTACATTCTTTAAAATCAAGTGTTTTTTTTCTATTTACAAAATATTGGAGTGTAAAATTCATGTAAAAAATTATTTAACTTATTTATTACATTGAAATTGTGAATTTAGCTTTTGGAATGTAAACATGTCTGCCTTATTGAAGAACGTAACAAATTGCATTTGGCACGCTTTTGATTCCTTACAGAACAATGATTTGGTGCACAAATCAAAACTAAAGGTGCGTATACATTGTTTACATGCTTATGTCTACCATAAAATAAACGTCGAGTATTAAAAACAAAATAAAGCATGCACATGGCTTTTACATGTTATTAGAAATTAATGATTGTCTTGTAATCATTAGTAACTATTTGTTAGTATGCAAAGCTTGGATAAGAAGTATCCTTTGATTGCTTTACGTATCTAATAAAATTATTATGTAGAGAATTATAAAATGTATCTGTTGTCGTTCATTAAATATATTACTCTTTTTTGTTTTAGTAAAACGTAATGTGTGTATTAAAAACAACCTCTGTAAACTATGCAAGTTTATGTAGCTTTTCAACACGTAAGATTGTAAGGTCCACCTATGTCCAGGAGTGGCCTGCAATAAGCTGATTTCCGCTAGAATTGGAGCCGCCTAGTCGTGGTAGTTGTTCCATCGTGTTAATAATTGCGAAATATTTATGTCACTATCGTGGGAATGAAAACTAAATGATTCTTAATATTAACAGTTGGTTTCTGACAGTACAGAACCCAGTAGGATCAATATTACTGATAATATTCAGAGAAGAATATACCATTTTATCCAGACCCCAAATAACATAAATTATCAGTCCATACTTGAGCAGTAGTTACTACTCGAAATCCTCTCATGCGCGTCATAGTAACGGCTTGGAGAAATTAAAGTTTGGGTCAGATCATCCAGCTGTTTTTACATTGTCACGCCAATTTTCTTCTTTCACTGTCCTGTCTAAAAACTCCCAAGGCAATGTGACGTCCGGCAGGCGACTGGCACTAAATAAACTGTCTTGTCTGTTTTGTATTTACACAATGCTTTCATTACCAATAAATACTCTTATTACACACCATCCATATATTACTTAATGTATAATAAAATTGTATAGTTGGTTTATGCGTGTATCTACGCTTAAAAAACTCAAAAGATTTTGCACCGATTGAGCTCAGATCTCGACACAATGCAGAATCAAAAATGGTTTATAACTATTTTTCTATAGTCTTATTCGATGCTTGATTAGTCACAGCAAAGCCCGCAATGATATCATTTTAAGATATTTAAAAATCATCTTTTACGAACTCTTTAGTTATGCAGTTAGTGTAGGTACATGTGCCTAGTGCATAGTGCCTAATATTCGTATCAGTATCTCGTAGTAACATCAATTAGACGAATCAGACGCTATATTGGTATGTAAACCCATTTCGATAAGTGCTCAGTTTTATAATAATAAATATAATGTTTACAACTAGATTATGTACTTTGTATAAAATGGAAGATATTCTTCAAATTTATTCAGTTTTAATTAATCGATCGATCGATTATTGAATTAATCGAATGTCTTTATTTTATGTATAATTCACAGGTATAGGTATTTTCAAAACCGTGATATTACAATTTCACTAGTGATATTATAATAAAACGATAGATTGTCAGTCGACTTCATTTTATTTTTTTATTTTACTTAACAGCGCCTTTAACAAGCGGTTATATTAAGTTTTTTTATTTCTTTTATCACAAAAAAAGAACTTGATATTAAAACAAAAAACTCTAACCAGTTCACAATCACAATGTTACTAAAACTAGGCCGTTAAATTGTAAAGAATTAAGTCGATTGACAATCTACCGTTTTAATATCACGGCTTAGACAATATATTATATACTTGCGACATATATAATTGTATGGAGTTGAAGTACCTCAAAATTAGGTATTATATTATTTTAAATGCGGTAGTGTTTTATGCCCTATTTTCCCAATGGAAACTCAAGGTACCCAAGGCCTCTCGATCGGTAGACCTGATCTGGGTACCAGATCATCAATTGATAATCGAAATTTAGACATAAACAAAAAATTCAGAAATAATGACACTTAAAATCACGCCTGTTTCACTGGATATGCATGGGCATATTAAACACCCACATTTCGCTAGTGTTTTAATCCCACGAAGAAATAATGTTTGTTTACAAAACCTTTATATACAAAATAGTGCTTAGAAAACGTCGTAAGGCCCTCATTATCTTTGTGTCAAGAGTTTCCAATAACTTATAGAGGAACTTATGTTGTAGGTTTTCAGAAGTAATTATTGATTAAAAAACAACTCCTTTATCAGTGGTTCACAACTAAGACTAACTTTGATCTTATCTTTTCTAATGCCGTCATTGTCCATCCAAACATTACATATACGAAATTGCTTTCAGCGATAAGGCCGCCCTTTGTACCTATTTATCAATCTCATTCCTAGTTAAAATTAAACTCAGTGTCGTTTGCTATAGCTTCATCGTGCGCTTGAAGATCTTTGAACATTCGAAAATACAAGTTCCATTTTAAGAATTTAATAACGTCAAAGTTCTTTAATACAACTATTAAGTTATCAGTGAAAATTAAATATGTAGGTATAACAGTCAGGATTTTCACTGACATATCTGAAGGATCGGGAAAGGATGCTTCCGTGTGCCATATTTAGTACCAGCTGACCCAAGCTACCTCATTTGCGTCTTCTATTGCCCGTAGCGTGAAAATTTTTCCCGTTTTTGAAAGATTCTTCAATGGTGATCCGCTCCTATTATTAGCGTGATGATATATAGCTTTTCTCGATAAATGGACTATCCAACACTGAAAGAATTTTTCAAATCAGACCAGTGGTTCCTGAGATTAGCGCGGTTAAACAAACAAACAAACTCTTCAGCTTTATAATATTTTTATCTAATAGATTTTGTAATACTGTACTATATATATTGAAAAAGTGACCGACATAGCTCTGAAAGTTGGTAGGATGAAGTGGCAATGGGCTGGTCACATATGTCGCAGAACAAACAACCGTTGGAGTAAGCGTGTCTTGGAATGGAGACCGCGTCTTGGCAAACGTAGTGTTGGACGCCCTCTGGCCAGATGGCGGGATGACTTGCGTAGGAGGGCTGGCAGCGACTGGATGCAAAAAGCAACAGACCGAGCTCTGTGGTGTTCCTTGGGAGAGGCCTATGTCCAGCAGTGGACTGTAACGGGCTGATGATGATGATGATGATGATGATGATACTATATATATACTAGAACGTAGGTGCTATACTCATGTTTATAACTTTTTGAACAACATTGCACCCAAGCCATATTTCTTTAAGTATCTTCGTGTTTTAACATTCTAGCACGTTTTAACCAAGTCGCTTACAAAACTGTTTTGCTAAACGCCACCTAGTTCATTGTTATAGCATTTAAAATAATTAATAGTTTTCCTATAAGTTCTATGAATAGGTTTGAAATATTAGGTTTGGACTGCCTCATTGGTCTAGCGGTTGACGTATGCCAGTCAAGACGTCTCGGGTTCGAATCTCGGGTCGAGCCAAAAGTGATATTGAGTTTTTCTGATTATAGAAATAATTAATAACAGCTCGGAGTTTGGAAATTGGCGTCTGAACCCCGTGCCTCGGAGAGCACATAAAGTTGTCAGTCCTGCGCCTGACCTCTCCCCGGTCGATTATGAGAGAGACGGAACAGAGAGTGCACCTGTGTTAGCGCACACACTTGTGCACTATAATATCTCCTGTGTAGTTGGTCTACAAATGAATTTTGTCCTGTCCTTGGAAATATTAAACATTAGCCAAATATAGATATGTCCCACTAAAGTTAGACGTTATTTAAATAGCAACATCAAAAAATAGCATTCTGGAAATCGCTTCACTAACATAAGAGAATATATGTTCTGAGTCTGGGTGTTCTATATCAACGTATACACTTTGTATGTTTGTAAAGTCTTTCGTGATATATGAATATTCCTAGTGCAGGAGTCATATTTAGCAACAATACAAGAACAATATAAAATAACCATAATGATACAGTGTGAAAATGAGCTGGACAGGCAGAGGAGTATGATTTTCTAATTAGGACTACGGAACCCTAATCAGACGATACAAATATGTATCTGAATTCTCCGTATAAACCTACTTGTGAATAGTAGACTATACACAAGATAACACACTAGAAAGCCAACTCAATTAATTATCTACAGTGTATTATGGGATTATCTACATCATTGTTACTGTTATCAAGCTAACAATTGACTTGATAAGATTTGAAGAATCGCTTGTATCGATGCAACTTCAGTTTACTGAACCTACAGTTAACTTTTTTGATCTGTTTGTAAAATTTCGAAGACTTATTATTTATAAAGGGAAGTGTTTTACTGTCATCCTTATCCTTAATTTGTCCACGGCCAGTAATCAGAGGCAGATATAGGTACCTGACACCATCTTTCTAAGGTGAGCCTTCGAAAAGAGGTATAGTATTTATTTCAAGATTTCTATCTCTTAGCAGTGCTGTTCTCCTAGGTAATTTGCAAACAGGAGTTACAAAACATTACACTACTAGGATTCTACTAATTTATTTACTCACGACGAGACGAAAATACTATGATTGGGCGTATTTTATTTTATCCTGGGTCGATAGTATGTTACAAAAGGTAGATTTCGAACTCTTTTTTCACTTATATCACAAAACATGAATACAGGTTTATCTAGAACTAAAGGAAAAATATAATATGTAAGCTTCCTCCTTCTGCAATTTTTGTTAAACTTGGGTGATTTGGTAAAATCTTACAACTGTACTAACTATGTCATTATTCTTTTCAAATCAAGTGCATTAAGACAAATGTTAGTAGGCAAGTCGGTCGGGGTCAACCACATTAACATATATTGGCAAAATTGTAGTTTTCGACAAAAAAACTGTGAACTTACTAATAACGGTAGAAGTAAATGAAAAGATCTATGTTTACATTTCTTTTTTTTTTATTGAATAGGGGGCAAACGAGCAGACGTATCTCCTGATGGTAAGCGATTACCGCCGCCCATAGACACCCGCAACACCAGAGGCGTCACAAGTGCGTTTCCGGCCTTTAGGGGAAGGGAAGGGGGATAAGGTAGGGGTTAGGGTGTGGGCCTCCGGTATCCTCACTCACTCGGTGAAACACAGCGCAAGCTCTATTTCACACCGGTCGAGCCGGCCCATTCATGCCGAAGCATGGCTCTCCCACGGTAACATGCATTTCTAGAGAGAGAACGATACTGTTGCGCCATAAGGAGATGGATCTCGTTTGTACGAGAATAATCGAGAAGAATTGAGAATAGCGCCATCTAATGTCGGGTAGTGCGCAACTGTGGACATTATGACGATTTCCTCGACGCTAGATGGCTCTAGAATAATCTATTCAGTCTCGAACCATCGATCGAATATTCCAGTATATTCCAATTATCTCGACAGCCATATAAAAGCGAAACGTGTTAGCCGTAGGGGCAGTATCGTTTCAAGATACAGCGAATAAACACCGAAGAGATCTTTTAGTGCGACTAACGAGTGATTTATTGATTTGTAATTGTAAAAAGTGTTGTTAATAAATATTGTGTTATATTTTTGGTAATCAATCGACTACTTTAATTTATTTAATACCTAGCTCGTAACAATACTATATACCTACCCCTTTGTCAAGATCCAAGTGTTTCTCAGCGAATCTCTTACTACAATCGCTAACGCCTTTATTTTCTTGTATTATTGGCTAGTATTTTGTTTTGACCATGGGACTTAGCGTTGAGATCACGTCTTTCCAATACACACATACTAATAATTTTTGTACAATGTTGATGAATATTTTGAATTTGTTTTGTGTTTCTAAATTAAAAAATTACGTACTTCCATACTGTTCCAAAATTCATTCATTCGTTCAGATGAACTTTTCAAAAATTCTTACTTAGTGGATACTTGTAAATGCTCATCAGCAGCCAAACTTTCAAGTTTCGAGCATCAGTGCAGTGGCTTAGGCTCAGCGGAAAAAATCAATTAATCAGTCAGTCTGGGAGGATCATTTCATTCGTTCAGATTTTCTTAAAAACAACCTTATCTTTAATCTATATTTCGGTTTAAATCAAATAGAAATGATAGTATTATAAATAACTAGTGGTTACCCAGTAGTCAAATTACGACCTCAATTCAATTGTTATTATTCTTTTAGCCCTCTGCACTCCTCCTCCATGTAAACTTTAACTGAGCCAAACTTCATACTCCTGCCTTCGCATAATTTTCGTAAAAAGAGGTTCAAAGTTTTAGCTTCACGTACCTATTAAAATATAAAATAATAATAATAAATAAATATTTCGGAGATCTAACACACAACGCCATCTAGTCCCAAGCTAAGTAGAGCTTGTGTTATGGGTACTAGACAACTGATACGAATACCTACATATATACTTTATTTTGTAAAACATACATGTTAGACATAGAAAACACCCAAACTCCGACAAAAAGTTGTCGATCACACAAACACTTGGTCCGACCCAGGATTTGAACCCGAGACCTCAAGCACAGCAGTCGCATTCGCTACCAGTGCGCCACCGAGGCAATCATAAATATAGAAATGTATGGATTTTCTATATTAGACAACGAAGCATGACTTTACCGCAGTTTATAAGCGGGTCAAGGGTATAACGCGACACCCTATCGTTATTGTCTCGACCTAGTCGTGTTAACTGGGCTATTTTGTGACAGACTCGACAAATATAACTTAATATTATAAAGCTAAACGTCGGTTTCGTTGAAAGCGCTATTTTTCTTCTCACTTTTTCATATTTGGGTACTAAAAATTTAAACAAATTTATTTTTAAAATTCGACGACTAGCAAAGATAACGAAGCCTTGATACACATTTTTGTTTCTTTCATTTTACTGCTTTGTGGGTGTCAATAATAACAGTCTTGGAGACTGTTATTATTATTATTACCAAACGCACAACCGAACGGACAAGTTAAATAAATAAGTTAAAATATAATAAAAATATTCAGGGTGAAGCTAATCTAAAAAAACCTTAATCCTTTAGCATCAGCTATCTGAGTGTGTGTGAAAATCTTGTCAAAATCAATCTAGCCGTTCCAGAGATTAGATGTAAGAAACAGACAGACAAATTAATTAAAAATTGATTTTATGACAAAATTACCGTATATAAATACTTTCATATGCATTTAGTGGGCTACTGTTGATTTGAAATTACAAACAGACGCTTCAATTTTATTTATTTGTATAGATGTTTTACTCGTTTATCAATTACAATTTTTTTTTGACTGTCTTGTTAGGTAAAACACACTTATTATTATGTTCTAAACCGAATAAGGCATGATTGATATGCTTTAGACACCTACGTCTCAATTGTCTAAATCGGATCGAATTTTGTAATTGATTATACCTAATAGATATATGTACCCAACTTTTTCGTTTAGGAATTGAGAAGGCCAGTCGCTGAGGTCAATGCCTTTTGACAAAATTGCAATTTTTCATTTGCATATAGACATATTATATGGTTAGTGTTTTATCTAAACAAATAAAATTGGAGTGTCTGTTTGTAATATTAAAATAACCGTTTTTTTACTAAATGTATTTGTATGTATACACGGTACATATACCAAAATAACATATTTTTTTACTGTCTGTTTGTTACGGCTAATCTCTGGAACAGCTAAACCGATTTTGACGAGATTGGTAGGTAGCTGATGATATAAGGAGTAACTTAGGCTACTTCTTTTAGACAATCTTCACCTCGCGGTATTGCCCGCGGCACGACAATACTACGGGTAAAACCACGGGGTTCGGCTAGTTATTAAAAAAAAAATTGGATTAATTTATAGAGAGTTAAATAGTGCAGCAGATGAGTTTGTGATTCAGAACGGACGGTTATCGTAATGGTGGCACAATTTCTGAAAGGTTTTCTTGTTAAGGTACTGTAGTCTCTCTTCTTCACTGTACTGCACTGCACAGATGGTGCAGTGACTAAAGCGGTCACGTCGTGCTTCCTATCGACAAATTGTTGTTCTGAATTTGAGTGTTCTTTGTGTCCGTTTGTAAAGTCCCCCGCGATACAGCCAATGACGAGTATTTTGAGAGATTTTTTTTAATTTATGAACATGACTCTACTCTGCCTGATGGAAAGCAAAGGCAGAATCCAAGAGTGGTGATTACCATACTCATTGCCAATGCAATCTGCATAATATATTATTTACTAGCGATCCGCCCCGGCTTCGCACGGGTGCAATGCTGATACTAAATTAAATACACTACAGAAAAACTATGAACGTTGTATATAAAAACATAGCGGCCCGCTCCGACTTTGCACGGGCATAAAATAGAAACCTCTAAAATTAGCAATGTTGTCTTAGTATATGATGCATGTATTATACATATAAACCTTCCTCTTGAATCACTCTATCTATTGGAAAAAACCGCATCAAAATCCGATGCGTAGTTTTAAAGATTTAAGCGCACATAGGGATATAGGGACAGAAAAGGCGACTTTGTTTTATACTATGTAGTGATAAACATAGTAATATTCTAAATTCGAAAGTAACTGTCTATCTGTGTTTTATGCTTTCACTGCTAAATTGCTACACCAATTTCAATAAAATTTGGCATGAAGATACTTTGATTCTCGGGGCAGAACTCATAAATAAATCGTTCTTAGGTTTCATTGCCTTTTCCTTCAATCCATAAATATTAGTGAATCACTCATATTAACAAAGACTATTGTTAAATAGTTGGTATTGTTTTATCCAATAGGTTGTCCTTATTATGGTATAGTGCCAAAACAACGTAAGGACGCTATATATAATGGGATTCAGTGACCCCAATTTTAATTTTGACCGAAAGATAACAGCCCATATATTTCCATCTACTGTCATTTAGTTTCGTAAATCGACATTTTTTATTGTGTGAGCCTGCCAAGTGAATCTACTCTGCCTTATGGAAAGCATGAACAAAATCCAATCACTCATTGCGAATGCAGACAATGCAGAATTGTGATTCACACTGTGGTTGGCATATGGACACGCTTCTACGTCATTAGGCCTCCGCTTTCGCACTAACCAATGAAACACGACAGCATGAAAGTTGTCATTTTAAGTTAACCTAAGAGGGTAGTACCGCCCTAATCGAGCTGGCCCGTTTGTAATAAAATCAGCGTGACTACTATATTGAAAAATTTTACCGTATCAAACTTTGAATCATGACCTCAACGACTGTAGACTTGTAAAATCAGCAGCTAAATTTTTAACACAAGCTTGTTTTTTATTTTTTTTATTGAATAGTGGGCAAACGAGCAGACGTATGACCTTATGGTAAGCGATTACCGCCGCCCATGGACACCCGCAACACCAAAGGCGTCACATGTGCATTGCCGACATTTTTTTTTAAAAAGACAACTCCTGCATTAGGAATATACATCCTGTGTCGCGGGGGACATGTAACGGACACAAAGAACACCCAAACTCAGGACAACATTTAGTGGATCACACAAAGTGATGTCCCACGTGGAATTTGAACCCACGGCACTTGGCGCAGTAGCAAGCGGCATAGTGACCGCTTAAACCACTAGGCCAACTGTGCAGTCAAATTTGGGGGATAGGGAGAGGGAATGGGGGGAGGGGTTGGGGTATGGGCCTCCGGTATCCTCACTCACACAGCGCAAGCGCTATTTCACACCGGTTTTCTGTGAGGCCGTGGTATCACTCCGGTTGAGCCGGCCCATTCATGCCGAAGCGTGGCTCTCCCACGATTTTTTACTTTCACTATTCCAGTTTCTTTAATACTACTGGAGCTTCGTGAGTTACAAACATTCCTAAAATCATATTTAAATGCTTATTCTTAAAATCATAATATGATTAAAGGTTCAATTTTGCCGTGTAACCACTTGTGTGGTTCTCATCACATTAATATTGTTAATTTAAAGGTTAAATACAATGTTTCAAAATGAGGTAGGTTTCTTTAATTGCAGTACGTGTATTGAATTTACAGTCTTAATAATCGTTTCTCTTTCAACATCCATCATAATTATGTAGTAAATATACAAAGTTCATTCGTAATTATCATAACACCTACTCTAATTGCAGTGTCAAAATATTTCACATATAATTTTCTTATCATTTCAAGCACTTCAAGCACTTGGCAAGGCAGTTATACAGATATAATTAAAATAATTACAGGGGTTACTTTCACCGAGAGTGGCAATAATTTTATGAATGCACGAAAAAAATATTTCCAGTTAATTTTAACATTGCTCAAGAAAATGTGGTGCAATATATCTTAATGTCAAATTCATTAAATATTTGACTAAAACAGATGTTTGCTTTTTTCACATACACATACAGACATACACATTAATACCTAGAAACACCCACATAAGGCACGTGTATGTATATAGGCGAAAACTAAACACCATATGTGAAACATAGTTGGTTTACCAACTCAGTCAATGAATGTTCCAAAGTATCTAGGTACATAAAAGCAACGTATAATTAAATACAAATTTAAACACGCTTTCGCTCAACTTAAGTATAATATACTTAAGTTGAGCTAAAACAAATATAAAACAAAACAAAAGAAGGTTGTATAGCTAAAATAGGCGGAAGTTTCAGAAAATGTTGGCGGGTTTTTGTGCCAATGTGAAAAGTCAACGACCTAAGCAAAATGAGGTCAGTCTGTCTGTGAAGCTGAAAAACTTTATAGCGAACATTAAAGACATCAAATTTATGTTTTGCACTCATAATAAAGTACGCAATTTACTTTAACAGGTTCTCGCAATTTAAGCCTTAGGTACTGCATATCACTATACAATTTTTATTTATTTATTTATTATTATTATTAAACAAAGTCATCCACCGAGTCTGTCTGTTCAGTTGTACTGTACAGATTTTGATGCGGATTTAACCAATAGATAGAGTGATGTTATGTCTATTGCTCTACTTCCTTTCATTCTTTATTTGATGCTTAAAATGGTCAAGTTTTAAGTATATTTGCAATTAAAATAGCAACATAATGATTCTTATTCTCTTCATTGAGAGTTTGTTTTGAAAAATCAATTTTCCTAAAAAAACATTTTTTCTAATATTTTTATAAAAATGATAAAGGTATTTTGCGCTACGGCAAATAGTTTTAATAATCAGCCTACGACTCATCCAAAAACTTGAAGCCTCATGAATATCAGCTACGCGCAAACTGCTCACTAGCGGGGGTTGAGGATAGAGAGAGCAAGTAGAGCAATAGACATAACATCACTCTATCTATTGGTTAAATCCGCATCAAAATCTGTACAGTACAACTGAACAGACAGACCCGGTGAATGACTTTGTATTGAATAGGAAAAATGTCGATTGAGTATAAAATAATGGATAGCAGGATATTAAAGAAACGCAATAGACTTTCAATGCTTTTTATTATGCTCGAAACTTACAACCAAAAGGTCTACAACTCCTCAATCTGAAGTTCACTCTTCTTCATTATACAATTCTCTGAAACATTTTACAAGCTCATCACACTTTTGGACGAAATGTACCTGACTCGCTTCGCACTCTATTTAGTAGGCATTAATTGTTTCATCAGTTGCGACGTTTGGCGGTTCTGAGTAATAAAATCACTGTTTTAAAGAATGTTAGATACAAATCGAGAATTCCGTGTTCATTGTCACTAAATTCGGAATTCCTTAATCTGGCTTTTACCACGCTTCGGCATGAATGGGCTGGCTCGACCGGAGTGATACCACGACCTCACAGAAAACCGGTGTGAAATAGCGCTTGCGCTGTGTTTCACCGAGTGAGTGAGGATACCGCAGGCCCATACCCCAACCCCTCCCCCCATTCCCTCTCCCCATCCCCCAAAGGTCGGCAACGCACATGTGACGCTTTTGGTGTTGCGGGTGTCCATGGGCGGCGGTAATCGCTAACGTAGCTAATCGTGATTCATCTTTGTTTTTTTTGCGCAAAAATCACTACAGCAAGTAGTCTCAGCTGATGCTGATTCATCTTTTATTTTTTTTGCGCAAAAATCACTACAGCAAGTTGCACATCGTGGTTATACTGTCACATTTTCTATATGGTGTAGTGTATGTAGACGACATTCCCCGACGCTACCGATCAAAACCGATGGAATATGGTTGGCAAAGTAAATGAAAACTAATATTACAATCATTATGAACAAGCTTCAACAGTTCTCTGCTGCACATAGGCCGCCTTAATAAGGTTTCGGCCCACTGTATAATACAATAAATATTTAGAATTTAATTATGTTCAATTAATTCTTGTAATGACGATGGCATAATATATTAATTTTATCCTACCAACTCAAAAACCCTAAACGTAAAGAATAATCGTCATAACAATTAGTCTAAAATAGTAAGTAGTAGCTGAGGGTACTTACTTATTTTGCTGACAAAGTTGAGTTTAAACAATTAAAATTATTTTCCTCTTTTGTTACACAATGAAGAACTGTTTTGAATATTCTACAAAACAAAATATCTGACCACAGTCTATTGTTAAACTGTATATTTAGTGTCTGGCAATAATATGTGTTATTGGTATATTGCATAATATTAGTAAAAATATATTAACAAAGTGATTGGAAACGCTTAGTATTTTTTTTATTATTTATACAAAGTTACAGTTGCTACAAAACTAAAGTAGTACTCATAAATAAGGCCTCGCGGAACCTAGGTGTTCTTAACAAGATGAAACGGTTCTTCTCCCCGAGCACCGAGTCCCTTGAGCCTTTGCCACTTGTCCCCCCTTCTTCCTTCCTCTACAGGACTCACGTGCCGGTCTTGCAAGTCACTGCTTCAAAGTGGTAGACATACACTCTCGTACTTACCGCTTCCATTCTCTCTTCCTGTGCCGAGCGGTCAAAACTTGGAACTTACTACCAGCGCACGTGTTTCCCTCCTGCTATGATCCCAGATCCTTTAAGTGGAGCGTGAAGAAACATCTCACTAGGCCGCCATAGTGTGTCACCATGCTGCATTGTCCTTATTCACATTGAGGATGATGACCACTCCTGAATTCTGTTCATGCTTTCTATCAAGCAGAGCAGTCATTTTGGCAGCTAAAATATAAAAATAATAATAAGTAAAATGTAATTTTCAATTTAAGTTACACTTTATCTGTATATAAATCCCCTCAGAGACCACCAATGAACCAACTAAAAACCGCTGGGTCGTTTAGGCTACCAGTACCCGGGCAGCCAAGGGGAATCCCTACCCTAAAAAGGGAATTCCTGGAATCCCGACGTACGTTGATGACCCGTTCCCATAATGTAAGTTACCTGATTCTTAAAAAAATGCATTCGAGGCAGCCCTAACATGTTTGTTGAAACTGTTAGACCCATGTCTGCCACCTATCAGCTTTCACATAAAAATTGCGACAACAAAGTATAATGTCACGCGATGAATTCGAAAGCATCAAGTTTGATGACAAAAACAAATATATTAAAATGTCAGGTAGATTAGTCAATATAGTGTAAATTGTAGACAATTTTTTGAGGTAATGTTAGCCAAGTCTGACGTCAATTATTTTATATAATTGATTAACCGTTTGTACCTGCCATATCTAATAGCATATACCAGTAGTAAATATATATTAAAGCAGTTGGTAACAGAAGGCATACTAAAGTTAGATAACAGGAAATGTTACTTTAACTACGTATTAATAGTTAATGAGGAAAAGTCTTTATTAACTCTGAATTACTTTGTTAATTGTGTAGATAACATAGACCTTAAATCCTTTGTAAATTCACAATATCCGTAAAGCTTAACTGTGCGCAGTAGTAGCGTGTGCGACTGCTGTTCTTGAGGTCTCGGGTTCGATGCCCGGGTCGAACCAAATGTTTGTATGATCTGTAAATATTTGTTTCGGAGTTTGGGTGTTTTCTATGTATAATATGTATTATTTACAAAAACGTATACAATAATATTCATAATGTTTCATACTTTGCTTGGACGCCCTAGGTATTGTATACGTTGTCTAGTTATTGTATAAAATACCTGAATGATATATATTGCCGTTAACATACATATTATCCTATATAGTCGTTCCAATACTTTATTTAACTTTTGACAGATCACGCACATAAAGTTTTGTAATAATTTTTGATACAATGTACTACAGATAATACTGTACTTTATGGGCGGGCTCCGCCTACTTAGGGATGTGTCATTCGTAATTAATGACCACAGACTATAAAAACGGTTTTGAAATAAATCGATTATCGATTATATTAATAAAACATACAATAAAATTATTGTGATTATATTTTATATCAAATCACGTAAAAAGCTTTATTATTTTGCATTAAAATGCCCTAAATGTCTCTGTTTCAATGCATAAATAATTTGCGTAATGAAAACAGTTCCATCGTACTCGTACCTAGTAATGGGATCGAATGTATTCGCCGCAAATTAATGAATCTAAAATAATTGTTTTGACTTACTATAGTTGGTTCAAATAAAAACTACCTGCGGTACCTACTTGTAATGAACAGGTACAAAATGTTGAAATTCGTAGTAATTTACGGATTAAAAATAAAACAACCAAAAGAGGAACTGTAATACTAATTTTAATTATAAAGAATCGTCTTCTTCGTATGACCAGGAATCATCATCACTTGACAGTTGTTTGTCCTTTGAGTACTTTCTTTTTTGGCATTTTGACAGTAAGGAAGGCAGGAACGATACGCTCAACTCAACCAAACGTGAGAATTCACAAATAAATCAAAACGGAGGAATATAAATACTCAACTATATTGAAGGTTACTCATTGAAATACTGTAGATTATTTTAAAATAGACATAGAGAGATTTAATAAAGATCATCAATAGTTTAACAAATACAATATTAACCACTGAATTACAACACAATACAATAATACATTTTGAAAATTCAGTTCCTTTTATTATATATTTTTTCATGACATAGAACCATCATATTTGAACAACATTCTTTTAATCCATTTCTTCTTTATTTTGACAAAGGAGGTCGCACATTGAAACAAATAGAAATATGAAGTACGAAATTATCTATAAAATAATGAGTTTGTTAAATCGATTAAAACTTCTTAATGCATAAAATCGATCGATGAAAGAAATCGAATAGGTAACGGGTCAGGGTATCACTATTTGATTAAGTATTAGAGCTGTCAAAAGTTAAATAAACTATTGGAACGACTATAAATAAAAAAGTGTGACATTGATAACCTTTTAAAAAATTTACCAATAAGTCGTGCCACAAAACAAGCGATACGAGGCCGATATTAATTACAAAGCTTTAAGTTTAGAACACTTCAAAAACTTATAAATTATAACATCATTTACATTTTATTCGACACGATTACAACGAAGGTTACAGCCGGGTGACCATATTAGACCCTAAATGAGAACAGCTGTCCATATTAGTCATATCGTGACCCTGGTGTGACCCTACCCGTCTATGACCGCCACTTGTGTCGTGGTCATTGTTACGAGTTTATTTATGAAAATATCTTACGAAATTATATGGTATGACCGTATGAGTAATAAATGTTATCAGTAAGTATGCAGTGAAATAAGTAATAATATTATTTACTTGTATTAAACAGTACTAAATTTTGAGCAATTAAGTACAGAGTAGTGTGTATCAAATATTTATATATATATATATATATTTATAAAATAATTTCTCTTGTGGGAAGTAGGTAGGTTGATTACAGAAAATTAATTCACTGTGTCAAAAAATTATACAGAGAAAAATAAAGAAGGAAGCAATGAAAATAGAAAAAAAAAAGGAATACCAACGAAGTGAGATCAAGAAAAAGAAATCTACTATGACAAACAATAAATATAAGTCACTACTTATTCACATTATAGACACATACATACATATTATCAGGATATAAACATTTTTGTTCAATTTTATTTAATAAAAAATAACAGTCCTTTGTTAATCTAAGCATTGTAACAAAATCTATAACGCCATATTTTGTAAATATAGCTGGTCTATCACGGTGTATTCTCGATGTGTGGAATAAACTAGAATTATTTATTATCTGTAAAGTCTGAATAGTATTGGAATGATCCTATAACTCCTACATTTCAATCATTTTACGCTATACGAGTACGTACGTCAAGTTTCCTTTAACATTCGTGCACCTAAATTTAAGGTGACGCCTAAGCACTTAAGTAGCCTCTAAACGTAGGTGAAAACGAAAATATCGCTAAGGGTTACCTGACTCGCTCTAAGTGGTCTCTTAAATTTAGGGGACGTTGGTGAAAACGGCCATTAGTCTATCAAAAAGGCAATTTTTAAATCTGATGACATAAGAAGTAACTTAGGCTCCTTTTTTAGACTAGTTTCGCCCCATGACGTTATCCGCGATACGACAATAACTGCAGGGTTCAGCTAGTAATGAATATGTTTCTGAGAAAGAAGAAAACTTTAAATAATGTGATCGACTTTGCAATAATTACATTATTTACTAGCTGAATCCCTTATATCATCAGCTACCTATCGGTGAAAGTCCTGTCAAATTCTGTCCAACCGTCCCAGAGATTAGCCGAAACAAACAGACAGACAGACGTATAGACAGACAGACATTTTAAAAAAAAAAATGTTATTTAGGTATATGTACCGTGTGTACATACCTACATATGCATTTACTAAAAAAACGGTTATTTTAATATTACAACCAGACGCTCCAATTTTATTTATTTGTATAGACTATTCATTCATCGATCACTCTACTGAATAAAGTCTCAAGAAGTTCGAAGACCAAGCCAATAACATTTCTTATTATTGTAAGCCATTCTAAAAAATTCAAATCTACTACGACTCGCAATTCACCGCCTACCAAAGCGTTTTCAACAACTGACGTAATACGCATTTCCGATTAGTTCGGCTAAAACACTGCGACGTACGCACAGGGTCTATTAAAGATCATATTATGCTCGTCCATGTTCTTATTAGCATACAAACAAACAAATGTAACTGATATCTCTAAGTATGTGTGTGTGGAAGCATGATTCATACGATTGCGGAACGTAAACCGTGATAATGACTCCCACAGCTTTTAATTGCATACATAGCTCCAGTTGTGCAGTTAGTTCGTTAAAGCGATTGAAAACCTTGTACATAACTAAAGAAGTCAGAGGAATAGGATTATAAGATGTGAAATTAATATAGTAGTTTTGGTCTTGTCAACGGCGATTGCTTAATATGAGACGGTTAACTACTTGAATACAACGAGAATATCTTTAATACGAAATGATGAGTAAGTGAATATGTTCCATATTAGGTACATTTCAATCACCACAATGATATAAAAAAAACTAAAACTCTACATATACATATAACACAAAAGAATGGGCATGTACCTAATATTATATGATACCTAATAATAATAATAAATAAATAATAAATATTTCGGACATCTAACACACAACGCTATCTAGGCCCAAGCTAAGCAGAGCTTGTGTTATGGGTACTAGACAACTGATATGAATAAATATATACTTTTCTTTTTGTAAATACATACATATTATACATAGAAAACACCCAAACTCCGAAACAAATATTTGTAGATCACACAAACATTTGGTCCGACCCAGGATTTGAACCCGAGACCTCAAGCACACCAGTCGCATTCACTGCCACGGCGCCACCGAGGCAGTTTCTTTAATACGAAATAATGAGTAAGTAAATATGATCCATATTAGGAACATTTCAATCACCACAATGATATTAAAAAAACTAAAACTCTACATATACATAAAACAAAAATGAATGGGCATGCACCTAATATTATATGATACCGATTAAAAAGACATACGATGTTTGAGTGGCTCAAATACACATACTCGTATGATTATAGTCACGACTGACACATTAGGGTATTTCAATTAAATATTAGAATAGTATAGGATACAACTTGACTGCCTCTATGGCGCAGTGGTAGCGTATGCGACTGCTGTTCTTGAGGTCTCGGGTTAAATTCCCGGGGTAGACCAAATGTTTGTACGATTTACAAATATTTGTTTCGGAGCTTGGGTGTTCTCTATGTATAATATGTATGTATTTATGTATTTACAAAAAAAAAGTATCTCTTATATATAAAATTCTCGTGTCACGGGGTGCGTAATCGAACTCCTCCGAAACGGCTCGACCGATTTTGATGAAATTTTTTGTGATTATCCGGTATCTATGAGAATCGGTTGTAATCTATTTTTCATCCCCCTTAATGTTAGGGGTAGTCCACCCCTAAATTTTTTTTTTTAATTTTTTTGACAAAATTTTTAATTTCTATTTTTTTATGATGCAACATTAGAAAATACATACAACCCTAGATTTTCAACCCTCTACGATCAACCCCTATTTTTCCATCGCGATTTTTATTGACCCACCTCTACAACATATATTCCCTTTTATGGCAAAGCAACGTTTGTCCGGTCAACTAGTATATATATGTATTTATATCAGTTGTCTAGTATCCATGACACAAGCTCTGCTTAGTTTGGTACTACATGGCGTTGTGTGTTAGATGTCCGAAATATTTATTTATTTAACTAGATGTAGAAGTTACAACCACGATGAGATTTAAAAAAATATAATATGAATAATGTTTCAAATAATTCAAATAGCAAAATAATCCACAGAAGGCAAAAGTCGTTCCAAGTCCAGACTTATTTGACAACGTGAATGGATTATCCTGCACACCGAGACATGAAATAGAATAACAAAAGCACTACATATGAATCATATTATCAACGGATATTGAACTCGAGACCGCGCCATGTGTGTCCAGTAATGTGCTTTGAATAAGACGCATTGTCTTTTCTTGTGGATTGACTTACAAATATTATATGTATGTACATATCGCATGACACTTAATGCGAAATGCCGGGGAATTAAATAAAGTGATATATGAGGAAACAATTAAGTATAAATTATTGGGTACAGTTAGGATTCAACAAATCAATGAAAAACGTTGTCAAGAAACTCCGAACAATGTTAAGCTCCGTCCATGGAGTCGTCTGACAACTACTTGACATTTTATGAGAATTATTCCAATAAATCATTTCTATAATATTAACCTATAGAACTTGACACTTTAAGAGAATTATTCTGAACAATAATTTGTACAATACTAGCTATTCGAACTAATAAGCTAATAGTATTTAGACTACAGGAATTGCGCTATGGTTTAAGCGGTCGCCTCACCGCTTCCTGTTGCAGGTCCGATCCTCATTTGGGACAGCAAAAACACAACACAGACAGCTATTGCACATCAGCAAGTTATACAAAGGTGTGATCCACAAATTGCTCTTCTGGGTCTGGGTGTTCTTTGTGTCCGTTTTCACAAACCGCTAGTTTAAAAAATTCAAGATTTTCCTACAATCCAGATAAGTAATGTGTCCGTTAGGCAAACCCAATAGACCACTGTGTATTTTGATTAGGAGGTACTGAAGTTTCTCAAAGATTAAGCTCCTTGAAACTTAGGCCTCCCCCATCGAACTTAAAACCAGTAAAACATTATTAAAATAATTATTATTAAAACTGTTTTTGCTTAGTGTAACCACAGAATAAGTAATAGTACTAACGTAGTGTAGCGACCGTAATGATACATAAAAAAAATTGATAAGTTTTATGTATAAATACATATTTAAGAATGACACTCGATATTAGTCTTCCGCGTATGTAACAAAATATCTTATGTGTCAATCATTAGTTAACGTTTAGTAGGTACTACACAATTCACGTATAGATGACACTTGATACCGAATTATTGGTAACCAAGGTCTCTATACGAATGAGCAATTATTTTAATAGTTATCATACCTAAATGTTTTCGTACAAACATTCATTCAATGGTCGACATAAAATAAAATAGAACCAAACAAGAAAAACGGTAATAACCGGAAGAGTATTATGTAATAAAGAGCGAGTTAAAGTTATATACCAAAGATTCCGTACATCCAGAAGAGAATGTCGAAAAGATTTTCCTTAAGATTTTTTTAAGGGACAAATTAAAGTAAGCAAATAATGAAAACACTGTCCTATACTGTTGGGATTATTGACGCCGAGGATCATCATCTTCCTACCTTTATTATTCCCAATATTATTTAGGGTCGGCTACCAGTTCAACCGATTTTACCTGAACATCAGTTTTTACACAGAGCGACTGGCATCTGACCTCCGCAACCCTGAGGGCGAACTGAATTCGAAGGATGAACTAGTTGTCAGTATATTTGAGGGCACTGACTTCCCAATAACGATTGCCATAGCTGTTCATGACAACCGGGACCGACGGCTTAACGTGCCCTCCGAAGCACGGGCGGGAAACACCGCCATCTTCCATACTCCGGGCTGCTATTAAGAATTTCTTGTAGGAAAAACCCAACAGCAGTCCGACCCGGGAATTGAACCCGAGACCTCCTGATCTGCAGTCGCTCACGCTAACCACTAGACCAACGAGGCAGTATTGACGCCGAGGATAATGAAGTTACACACGTCTTTCTCTGTAGGTTGTGCTGTTCTGCTCTTTAATGTGAGCACGACTAATTGGAATATATTATAAAGAACTCTTTATCAGTTTCACTTAACTGAACGTCTGTTGTATACCATTTAGTTATTGAAGGAAGCTTGGGTTTTTTGTTACAATCAACACATAAAACAAAATATAATGATGCATTAGTTATTTATTGGAACGAAGTTCCTTATCGCGCGATATGAACGAAAAAACGAAGGGGGCTAGACGGAAATTGTCGCGACATAATTTGTTGTCACGACACTTTTTGCTATTTTAAATTTTATTTGTTATTACTTTATTTTTCATTGCTTGAAGCAACCCAGATACTATATATATATCATAATATATATATATATATACTATATATATATATATATAATAGATAGATAAGATTTCGAACTTTTATATATACATTTCATCATTTTCATCAATTCATCATTTTCATCACTTTCATCATTTTCATCATCTTCATCGTTTTCATCATTTTCATCATTTTCATCACTTTTATCATTTTCATCATTTTCATCATTTTCATCATTTTTATCATTTTCATCACTTTCATCATTTTCACCATTTTCATCATCTTCATCATTTTCATCATTTTCATCATTTTCATCATTTTCATCACTTTCATCATTTTCATCATTTTCATCATCTTCATCACTTTCATCATTTTCATCATTTTCATCATTTTCATCATTTTCATCATTTTCATCAATTCATCATCTTCATCACTTTCATCATTTTCATCATTTTCATCATCTTCATCATTTTCACCATTATCATCATTATTATTATTATTAATATTATTGTGTACACATATAACACACACCTGCCACAAATAACTTCGCAACACCCAAAGGTTTGTCTGGAAGAAAATGCCTGTGGCATTAAGTCCGCCTTGTGCAACATGTTTGCAGGAAGTTTTAATAAATAATAAATAAATAAATAAATATAATCATAAAACTAGAAATTACGTAAAATATTGAAGTAAATATAATATTTGTATCGTCTTCTATTTCGAACTTCGTTCCATCCGGGTGTCCCTTGACACCTCTCAAGTTTTTTATTAGTATAATATTTTAACAAAAAACTAATTCTGTTTTAATTTACTGACAATTGTATGATAATTTCAACGAAATGATTATTCAGAGATCTTGACTACTCCGATAGCGCAGTGGTAGCGCATGCGGTTCGATTTCGAGTTGGATTAAATGTTTGTATGATTGCAAATATGTATTTGTGTCTAAGTTTTTTCGTAAAATAAATATTTGTATTTAAGTATTCTATCAGTCAAACCACCTGTCGTAGAACAAGCTCTGCTTAGTTTGAATTTAAATGTCGTTGTGTGTCGGGTGTCCAAAATATTCATCAAATAGTTGCATAGATTTAGCTTAATATTTCATTTTCGTACCCATTGTAATACATATATTTCAAAAAGGTGTGATGTGTAATAGATAATAATAGAATAATAATATACATGACATAAAATAAATCTTATACAGCCTCATTAGAATTTGAATACTGACACAGTTTTAGTAGGTACGTAAACTCAAAAGGCCAATGTTTACATTTCTTATGTTAGCTAATAGCATCGACCTATGAGTCAGGACTTTCGGTACGAACTGAGTGATTTCATATTTTATAATACACACACATATAACATTATTATGCGGGTATTTAAGTTCAATGAATCTTTTATATTCCTGATGCTAGTATCATGGATATTAATGTAATAATATACTGGTACTATTGAATTCATTGGTACAATGTTTCATGTGAAAACAAGGGAGATTGAAACTTTGTAACTATTATTGTTTTAAACTTTCGCAACCTGTACCTACATGGATATGACATCAGACGAAAAGGTGTCGTATAATGTACTATGAATATCTTTCTTCTTTGATGAGATGGTAACCAGCTATAACAGGCGAATCACCTATTACTTCCAATGTCGTGTCAAGTCAAGTCTTCGTCGTGATGAAGTTAATGATAAAAATGTGGATGACATGAAATGGCGACCGTCTTTTAAAAAAACAAAAAATATAGCCCACTGCTAGGCATATTCCTCTGGCCTGCCCGGTTAGCATAGGATTTGTTTTCAATTATCCTTGTCTTTGCAGTGTTTTGTAAAAGTTATAGTGCCCAACTAAAGATGGTTTTTGTCCACTTCCCAAAAGTATCACAAATAAAACTTCACACTCAGAACAGAGATACAATTTTATTACTAACATATCCTTATAAATACGTTTTGGTATATCTTAATAGCGCGATTCATAAATCATGATCAACGCCATCTATCGAAAAGTGGTAAAACAAAAGTTCACAATATATATTGTATACAACATACTAAGACAGCCATTTAAAGGCGAGTTGTAAAAACTAGAACTCTATTCTTCCGGTTTCACATGAGCTAGTTAAATGGAATGTGAGTCAATATAACACATATTGTAAGTTTATCTATTTTTTCAAATTACATGATAGAATTGTCGTTTCTGCATATATGTAATATGTTTTGAATTCAAATTCAATAAAGTACCAATTATAAAATGATGTAGTAATTTCTGCATTCGGAAATGCCAATAATTAACATTTCTATATTTCAGGTACTAACAGCTAACATCGGAACTCTACTGGACCTGTATGGAGTGGAAAAAGGTTTGGATCACTTCAGATCTTCCCAAGAGCTGACATTCGACGAGTTCCGATATTACTTGCAGCATGAAGTTTTCAGCACACTTCCAAAAACTATCACTTTACCTATAGTTAGAGAATATGAGAAAAAAATCAGTGAGGTAAGAATTTAAAACTTAACTATTCCTGTTGTCTCAGATTACACAAGAAAGCGAGATGGAACGTCCCTAACAAATAATATGAAGCCGTTTATTATTTAAGTGTGCGTGAAGTACATCTGTGTGCGTGTAAACCAGAAGCAGAAAAAGTCCCTGTTTTCTGTTAATGTTAATTTTGAAAAAAGAAAGAGTATTTTAATATTAACAACTTCGTTTAACTATACTAGTATTTTGATTTCAATTACTGTTGCATACAAATTAAATTTAATTGTTCTAAATTTTAATGTAGAACTATAGAGTTAGGTACACGAAATTGAAATACCTAGCTGTATCCAGCTTTTAAGTAATTGCAACTATTTTTAGCAAATTAAAATTGAAAGCAAGCCAATCTACCTAAGTGTTATTTTATGAAATTTAAACGATAGCGGTAGAGTAATTGGTTTAGACGAGCTAACTTGTAATCAAATAAGTTCATTGCAGGCTCCAACTACACCCTTAACTATTAGCGCTAACTATTAAACACAAGCAATTTGCGTAGTGTTCTGAAACAGAAATAAGGAAGTAGCTTAATAAGATATTTGTATACCAATATAGATACTTATATAAAATATAGATGCTATTGGAGCTTTGTGTAGTGCTGAGTGCATTTCTTAAATACAAAAATTATCAATTCTAAGACAAGAAATTGTTTGACAAATATTGATACATTGTATTTCATAATGGTTATACACGCTATGGCTAACCGGCAAGTTCGACTGCATCGTTGGCCTAGCAGCGGTTAAGCGGTCGCCACGCTGCTTTCTACTGCGCTAAGTGTTTTACGGGTTCAAATCCCACATGGGACAACACTTTGTGTCATCCAAAAATTTTTGTTCTGAGTCGGAAGTGTTTTTTGTTTTGCGACACAGAAAGTACATTCTTAAGACTAGTTACTTTAAAAATATAAGTCACGTCGATCGTCGATAATAAAGCAGCTGTACCTACCTGCTATGATTAGACCGAAGCGTATTCTAGAATCGTCAATCATTTCTTAGTCCATTGCTGACCATTAACATAGGCCTTAGAAAAGAGGCCTCCTATACAATACAACACTGGCCAAACGTGTTTGTTGTATCAAGTTTTCATCTTCTTCACCGTTCTGTTGTCTTGTGCAGTTGCTACCTGGCTCTTATGACACCCAAGAGATTAATAGGGATGGTGACAACATTAACCCCTGTAGTGTACCTACACTTTTGTCATAAATTCTTAAACAATGTAACGCTCAAAAGCAATGGAAACATATGATTAGATAAAACTTTACAAATTTAGTCATTGTTGAAGTGGAATGAACGGTCATTGATAAACTTGTATTCTGACTAATGTAGCTAGATTTTAGATTAAAGTGACTAATAACTAAATTATTCTGTGTTCCGACGACAGTGATTAATTTATTTATCTAACTTAATATTGTATAACTGTGCTCTAACTATGAACTTAACTTGTTATGTACATAAATACACTCACACATTCTCTCTTCAAGAAAAAAATCAAAAAACCAGACTGTCACCGTTACCGTCACATTAGGAGGTAAAAATGTGAAAGTATTATAAAAATTTGCTCGAACAGGGAAGGTAGGAAGACAAGTATTAATTTATTTGGAAACCCGTACGCAAAAAGCAAGGCTGTTTCTTTCTTTCTTTCTTTCTTTAAAAAAGACAACTCCCACATTAGGAATAAACATCCTGTGGCGTGGGGGACTTTACAGACATACATGAAACGGACACAAAGAACATCCAGACTCGGGACAACAATTCGTGGATCACACAAAGTGTTGTAGGTACCGCGTGGGATTTGAACCCACGACACTTGGCGCAGTAGCAAGCGGCATGGCGACCGCTGACACCACTCGGCCAACCGTGCAGTCCTTATTTGCAGTTATACTATCAATAATGACTTTTCACCTGTATTTTTCCAAACATTGCGTGACAAAGCTCCGTCAGTGAATTTCGGTATAACTCAATTAGTCTGTAACCGTTACCATAAACTTAAACTTCAAACACGCTCTAGTTTAGGTACTTTTAGTTTAGTAAGTAGTTTATGTCTATCTACATACATAGTAGGTATATTTAAACATCCTTGCATACGTTTTAGTTCAATCTAGTGATATTTTTTAACGTTATCACCGAATTAGTCAGACAAGTGTTTTTTTTTTCTAGCGCTTAGTAAGTTAGTTATACGTTCCGGTTAATTGTTTCGATGTTAATATTTTCCCTTGTTTTAAGAAAAGGCCATACTCCTTCTTAAAAGGACTGCAATGCATTTGGTTGCGGGTGTCCATGGGTGAATGCTCGTTTGCCACCTATCTTATAAAAAAACTAGGAAGAGATCCGCACATACAAAGAAAAACGACGCTTATGTCTCCTCCAGTTTATAAGTAAGTGTCACGGCATGTCTAAAATGCTAATACATAAGGAAAAATATTTCTGGGTACAGATTGTTTACAGTACAATGATTATTTATGTATGAGTTCATCTTCATCGTCTAAGATTAAGATAAAATCTATGTCTGAATCATTAATCCCAGAACTTTAAATTCTTTACAACAAACAAAACATTATAATTGTCACACATTTTCCTTTAAGAAACATACTGTAATGTATATTTATATCATTTTACCGGCTGTTTTTGCGTTCACGTAATTTCCGTCAATCAATATCAATATCCTTCCTTGACAGTGTCAGTGATTCTACTAATATGATTAGCAATGGTAGGTAATCAAATCGTCTACAGAGTTCCGGCAATTCTCCTCACTAAAAATACGATACTGCGTCTATGGTGCCATTAAATTTGCCGTTTTTTTACCGTCTGGAAACTCTTACGAGTC
Source organism: Spilarctia lutea (assembly GCA_916048165.1). Lineage (NCBI taxonomy): Eukaryota > Metazoa > Arthropoda > Insecta > Lepidoptera > Erebidae > Spilarctia > Spilarctia lutea. The sequence continues at coordinate 5,685,898 of OU696480.1, forward strand.
AATCGTGTTACCGAAATGGCAGAGCATTGATATCCTCGAATCAAATCAAGTATAACTACACGGTTTTCTGCTACCAGTAGTTCGATTGTGAGGATTCGATATATATATAAATATAGTTAACTTTTAGTGATGACTTGCAATAAACGATACTTATCATTCCTTAATTTGAACCTTTTCCGGAAAATAAAAAAAAATATTCCGGACATCTAACACACAACGCCATCTAGTCCCAAGCTAAGCAGAGCTTGTGTTATGGATACTAGACAACTGATATAAATACTTATATACTTTTTTTTTGTAAATACATACATATTATACATAGAAAACACCCAAACTCCGAAACAAATGTTTGCAGATCTTACAAACATTTGGTCCGAACCGGGAATCGAACCCGAGACCTCAAGCTTAGCAGTCGCATACGCTACTACTACGCCACCGAGGCAGTAAAGATATTTTCCTTCAGAAATTTAAAAAAATATCTTTGAAATTTCTGAAGGAAAAAATCTAAAAAACCTATAATCTCTTAAATGAAATACGAAGTATATTTATTGAAAACAAATATACAATTCGATTTATAAACTACCAAGTTCTGAGGTAAGCAATCTCCTTCTTTAATTCGGTAAAAATAATTATACAATAAAACAGGACTTATAAAAGAAATAATCATGTATTTATAAAGTAAAACGCTGTAAATGAAGTGCCAAAGAATTCCTCACCTCATCAACTTCTACTCGCATGGCAGTGTGAATTTAGTAGCATTATTTGCCTTTTAAATAGAACTGTTTAAAAGGCAATGCAAAATTCTTGGTAGAATAAAACTTGTCATACATGCATGAATTTGGGAATATACCTAAGTAATTAATACTACTTTAAAAATAAAGATTATTGTCAGTTGTTTATCAAGTGTAAGCTGTTAAAGTTGCAGTTACGAGCCTATACAGTTTAGGTACCTACTATTGAACTAAACTACACTAGGCTTTTAAGCCTTCATAGTATTGATTTTCACTAAAGTCGCCTGGAGCGTGATATATGGCGCCCTTCGTCCGACTGTTTACGTAAAAAAACATTGCCATTCTCTATTTTTGCGTCGATCGTCAGCACCCCTCTTGACATACAAAGTATTTGAGATTTATTTATAACCAATGACTTCATGGTTATTATAGCCTTCACCCCATGTATGAGGTTGTAATTTAATGAAACAATCACAGCTTTGAGCGAGCTTAACGATTACTAAATGAACATTTATATTAACAATTTAATAATAGGACTTGATGTCTGCAAGTATAGTGAAATAATAAGCAGCTGCCTCGCCAAGGATTACAAGGTCGAATGTAGTAAATTTAATATTACATGAACCAACTTTATGTGCGATTTACATTAATGAGGCATTTTCCTACAAATAAATCATGCAAAAATATCCCGCGTGGTATTTTATAGGATATAATCGTGATTCGATATAACTGATTGTCCGATATTATTTGGGTATTGAAAATACGCAACAGTGATAAACAAATGATGTTGTACTAACTATTGCCCACAGATTCGGGATATTGTGAATATTACTTCGTTTAAAGAAAACGAACTAACATTATTGAAGTAGAACTTCTTTACGCACTCTTGACTTGTGGAGTAAGCTGGTGAATACGTAACGAGAGCGTTACAAAATGTGTGATCGGGCGAAGCGAACGGAATTTGAGAAGGAGAGATATGTTAGTGAAAATAGAAAGAGAGAGAGTTACGTTTCGTATATTACTGACTAGGGGCAAGAGAGAAAGGTGCGTCACACGTTCACGACCCTTTTCTCTTTCTCTCATAGCCAGTTATAAATAAAGAAGTTTTACTTAAGTCGTGTGGTCTTAAGTCTAAAGCACACTCGTTTTTTTTATGGGTAAAATATAGCGCAATGACACATATAGGCAAAATTATTTTATTACTATTATTACAAACAAAACTCACAACCTCTGTATAATATTAGTATAGATATAACACGTATTCTAGTCATAATTTACTCAATTTTTATAAATTTCTAATTTAATCATCTGAAGTACATTTAACAATGTTTCTTTATACAACTATGTGTAAGTAGGCCACGATAACATGTTGTATATCAGTCTTATATTGAACTGTGTACGAAAATGAAATGTGGACGTGTTTTATCTGCAGACTATAGTGCCTTGTTTAACTAATGAACACAATTGAGCAAGACTAATTACAGCTTTCTCTTCGCAGCTGTACTAAGTAATAACTTGTTAATGAATTACGCATTCTCTCTACGTTTTTTGTAACGTCGCTGTTTTAAAACTAAAATCTTAAGACTACGCGAGACGTATTTGAAATAATCGGAATCGTATTCTCCAGGAGTTTTTTTTTTTTTATTACTTGCACTTCCTATGTTGATTTGGAGCCTGTTATATTCTATTTCTTTCATTCCAGTTCTATCATTTGCTACTTCTCGTACTTTCATTCCTCATCCTATGTCTTTCTTACATACAACCTTTCTTACTTTCAGGTGGGATTCCCGGTACTCTACGCTATTCTATATCTGTTCTTATTTACTTAATTTCTAGGAGGGTGTAATAATTTTAACTCAACGTTTATTAACATTAATGTCCTTACTTACTAAACACTTAACATCTAAATTACAGGTTATGAATTAATTGACTGCCTCGGTGGCGTAGTGGTAGCGTATGCGACTGCTAAGCTTGAGGTCTCGGGTTCGATTCCCGGGTCGGACCAAATGTTTGTATGATCTGCAAATATTTGTTTCGGAGTTTGGGTGTTTTCTATGTATAATATGTATGTATTTACAAAAAAAAAGTATATAAGTATTTATATCAGTTGTCTAGTACCCATAACACAAGCTCTGCTTAGCTTAGGACTAGATGGCGTTGTGTGTTAGATGTCCAGAATATTTATTTATTTATTATTTATTTAATTCTATTTTTTAATATTACAATATTGTGCAAAATTACTGTCTAATTAATTAAATACTAGGTTATGCGTTATGATATACCGTAATAATACAAAGTTATTCCCAATGGGGAGTTTAGGAGTAGGTATATTAAAAAAATATATTTAAGAAGATAAGTTCATTGAGGGAAATTGATTGTACTAGTACTGCTGGACTGGGAAATGTAAGCAATAATAAGAACATACCAGGGACCGATAACTCAACAGAAGGATAATAAAATAATATCTCAACTGGTACAGTCTTTAACTAGATTATGTTTATTGCTCAGGTGTGCTGGCTGGTGTGTCGCAAAAGTCTTTTGGCACGCGACAAACCCGTCTTTGCGGACGACTCCGTCTTGAAACTCTTCAGGATATTCTGCTTACTCGGTGACCTGGTACAGGACGCAGATGATACCAACCATTATGTGGTGAGTGAACATACTACCTGATATTTGGATTGTAAGGTACTGGTCGTGATTTCGATGATTCCATATTATCATCATCATCAGCCTGTCGCAGTTCACTGATAGACATAGGTCTCTCCAAAGATCGAACAATGTTGCGTGCAATTGGAGAAGCTATGATGTAAAAAAAATAAATTGTGATACTGGTAATTATAGTTTCATAGAGCTTCATATCTTATATAAGTTGAAACTATCGAATCAAATACATTTATATATTTTAATGCGTAATGAGTAAAGTTTTTGTCTGAATCCAACTGTACTTGAATATCAAGACTGTTTTGAGTTTAAATATTAATACTTTCTTCATATCTCTGTGAAAACGCAGCATGTTGTAAACATTAAATATTTTTGAAAGCGTATTTAGTCTCTCGTTTATTCGAAACTAAATTAAAAGTTCATCAAAAAACAAATATTAATTTCTTAAAAAAAAAAACAAAAAAACTTAATTTCTAACAAAACATTAACTGTGTATTATAAATATCAAAAAAAAAATTACAATAACATAACTGTTCAGTTCATTTCATTCGACATTTATATCATCTGTCGGCCACATGTCTTTGGTGACGACATGCATTAACAAGACATACCCATTAGTTCATTGACCCTAAATATTTTTGTTGTTTTATCTACAAATATTATGTTAAAAATTTATCGTTAATCCTCAATTTTATACAATTTGTAAAATGCAAAAAGCGTAGCGCTACCATTATAAGTCTGCTATTATTGGCACATGGCGTCTGCAACCTACAACTAATAGTCCACGGGCCCACGTACAAGGGATTTCAGTGATTAATAACAGGCTGAAAGTTTATATACAGCTTCGTTTTGACGAGACACCCAACTTTTATCATTGGACCAAATTCTGATAGTGGCAGGAAAAAGCGCGATAGGGAGCGAAACACGTCGATTTGATGAGTGTCCCAAATTAAATAATAACAGTTTCTAAAAATCAATACTTCGAGAAAATACGATGGAAAACTGAGAAAAACTTGTGGCATACAAAGTGAATAGTACCTTCCGAGTGACCCCCAGCTCTTTCACGTCAGAATGGTGACTTCAAAATTTTTATTCATTTTCATCACACTCGAAAGTGGTCAAGATTATGTTAATATTTTTTCGAGTGTAGGTCTCAAAAAAATTACCATCAAATTTGTAATTTGTATGCCGATGCATTTTTTATGAAAAATATATATTTTGCAAGCCCCAAAACAAAAATCAGCTTGTTATTAATGAAAATGAATAAAATTTTTCAAGTCACCATTTTGACATGTTAGAGCTGGGAGTCACTCGGAAGGTACCATTCACTTTGTATGCCACAAGTTTTTCTCAGTTTTCCATCGTATTTTCTCGAAGTATTGATTTTTAGAAACTGTTATTATTTAATTTGGGACACTCATCAAATCGACGTGTTTCGCTCCCTATCGCGCTTTTTCCTGCCACTATCAGAATATGGTCCAATGATAAAAGTTGGGTGTCTCGTCAAAACGAAGCTGTGTATAAACTTTCAGCCTGTTATTAATCACTGAAATCCCTTGTACGTGGGCCCGTGGACTATAACTATCTTTTTGATGTTACAGTTAGCTATATTGTTATTGATAACAATTAATTCATTTTGACATGAAGTATTTTACTACTTGAACTGCACTAAAATTGATTTCAGTGCAGTGCAAAACTTCATATCAAAATTCAATAAAAAAAAACTGATTCTAGCGCGCAAACTATGGTTGAGAGGACAACAAATATATACGTTGAAATACCTAAACAGATTTTAAAGCATTTAACAATCTCTCAAATAGCTCCAGAAGAGAACACCTAAAACTAACTGATGCAAGTACTATATTATTTTAGGTGGTACTTCAACCTTCGGAAGCGGGAATAGTAGCAGAGCAGCTGGTCCTTTGCCTAGGACTCCGTTGGGACGCAGCCGATTGGGAAGCTTTAGGCACTTCAATAGGACATTTCAAATGGGCAGCTTTCTTGGCTGTTTTAGAGGCTAAATATTGTGGAGATCAACAGGTACACCCTGAGGCTCTAATCGAAGCAGTCGATGAAATATACGATGTTTTTATTGAAGATATTATTAAGAAGGTAAAGTTTACATTTTTAGATCCTCTTTCTTACAACATTTTCTAAAGAGGCAATAAAACTGCAACAACTTTATGAATGGTCGAAATAAAATATGAAATATAGTAGGTACGTATAGTAGATACTGATTTAAAAGATATGTACCTACCTATTAAAAAATAATATTTATAAACACAAAAATAGGTACAATGTTTTCCGATATAAATGCATTTTCGTAAGTAGGTTCACAATACCTGTCAGGCTCTGCTTATTAAATCTATACTAATGTTATAAAGCTCAAGAGTTTGTTTGTTTGTTTGAACGTGTCAATCTCAGGAACCCCTGGTCCGATTTAAAAATTCTTTAAGTTTTGGATATTATCCATTTATCGAGTAAGGCTATAGGCTATATATCATCACGCTAATACAAATTGGAGCGGAGCACCAATGAAGAATGTTTCAAACACGGGGGAAAATTTTCACGCTACGGGCAATAGAAGACGCAAATGAGGTTGCGTGGGTTAGCTAGTTAATAGTTTGGTATATGTACAAGATCCTAAATCCTTTTTGATTAAACTACTAGGAGAACATGAAATGATGTACATAAATAAATACAAAGGATCTTAGTTTATGTATTTTAACTTAAAAAAAATATCATTAGCAATTTATTTTCTAGGGGTACCTATTTAAACGTGGTTACCTCCTACCAACCATGCGTGAATATTGGTGCGTCCTTCAACCATGCGCGCTCACCTACTACAAGAGTTCATCGCAAAAGGAACAGTGTGGACGTATTACAATTGATGAGTACTGTTCTGTTGAGGCAGCTGTTGGTGAAGGCAAAATACAGAGGTTCCAGCTGATCACCCCAGATAGAACTTTTGAGTTTGGCACTCAAGATCATAAGTGAGTTTTGTTCGTTGCTTTTTACCGAGTGAGTGTGGTTGTGAGGTGGTTGTGAGTAGCTCAAACAGTCCTCCTGCTCAATCTGAGGGGAGGATACACACAGTTTCAACTTATTTATGCCTCTTGAGTTGCATTTTTGTCTGAATCTAGCTATTCTCGAATATTAAGACAATTTTGAATTCTTAATACTTAGTAAACTCAACTCATTTCGAAACTAAGTGAAAAGTTCATCAAAATAAACAAATGTATTCAATTTACGAAGAGTTGCATGCATGACTGTAAGCATGGCTCAGTGGTTTAAGCATTCAACTTACCGCTTTCTACTGCGTTGAGTTTTTGAAACCCCACAATTAGCCACGCTTTATGTGATCCACAAATTGTTGTTCTGAGTTGGAGTTTTCTTTGTGTCCGTTTCAAGTATGTTTGTAAAGTCCTCGAGAAACAGGAATATTCATTTGTGGGAATTTTCTTTCTTTTTCAAATAAAAATAAACAGTGTCCGTAGATGTCACCTATCGTCATGTAAGCCCGTCCTGCAACTACTGAATTAATTTATATAATAATGTTCTCTTATGCCCGGTTCCTATATTTAACGAATAGTCATCGTGTAAAAAATTACTACGAGTCGTAAATACCGTTCCTCAATTTATTTTTTATAAGAACGATTTTAGCTTACGCCCCTTATAATATATTACTATTCGTAACCTAGAACGGATCGTTTTTCAAATATAGGAACTGGGCATCAGCCGATAACGGCCACAGCGGCCAGTCTCAACGGAGACCAGCCAACTAAGCAGGAGATATTATAGTGCACAAGTGTGTACGCAAACACAGGTGAACTCTCTGGTCCCTCTCTCTCAAAATCCGATAGGACGGTTAATCGACACAATCGTTAAGAGATCAGAACCGACAGCTTTACATGCTCTCCGAGGCACGGGTGTTCAGACCCCAACTTCCAAACACCGAGCTGTTATTAAACTTTCTATAATCATAAAAAGTCAATAACAATTTTGGCTCGAACCGAGATTTGAACCCGAGACCTCTTATCGGCAATCGCATACATCAACCACAAGATCAACGAGGCAGTATAATAATTTAAATATGAGAATACTGAACGTAACAATAAAATATGATACTAGCTACGTACTAAACTGTCAAATTAAAAATCTTAATTAACAACGTATTGTTTCAGGAGTCGCTTACAATGGATCTCAGCTTTACGTCAAGCAGCGTCAGTATCAGGCGGTGCAGAAGGTTACCAGAGACGAGCCAGGGCTGTGAGAAGAGGAGCTGGAGCACGGAGAGAAAGAGAAGTGCGAGAAACCAGGGCTAGATTACAGCACGAAGTCAAAGCTAGACTAGCAGCTGAAGCACAGGCTCAAGTAAGACAAACACGACAAGACAACAATCTTTATGCGAAAGAACAATAATAATATTAAAGAGAATGCAATCTTATTTAATAAATGCATGTCAAAGTATATACTCGTATACGGTACATCAAAAAAGCAATTTTAATTTATTTTGTCTATATGTATGTTTGTTCTGGAATCTCTGGAACGGCTAGACCAATTTTGACGGGACTATCACTACCAGACAGGTGATGATATGACACGTAACTTAGGCTACTTTTTTAAGACTACATTCTCCTCGAGGGGTTACCCGCGGTGGTTGTTGTATTGCGGGTAACACCGCAGGGCTCAAATAGTGCATGATATTTTTTTCGTTTTATAAAGCCTTTAACCTAATTTAATATTTAAAAATCGTCGATTGCCAAGAGGTTTGAATTCGGCTGCACTCCGTTGCGTGGAGATGTGGCACGTCGTTGTGCACACATTTACAATGGGGAGTGCTCGAAAGAATTGTTCGAATTGATCCCTGCCGCCTCATTCTACCATCATCCTACACGACAGCAGTTCCATCACTTAGATGGTTGGCATTCCACGGCTGTGCGCTTTTCCAGAAACTTTCTGCCTCACACAACAAAACTGTGGAACGAACTGTTGCCTGCGGTATTCCCGGACCAATACTACCTTTAAACCTTCAAAAAAGAGCGTAGATCTTCTTAAAAGGCCGGCAATGTACTTGTGACGCCTCTGGTGTTATAGATGGGCGGCGGTAATTGCTTACCATCTTATATTACCATGCTTACGTCTGCTCGTTTGCCCCCTATAACATAAAAAACTCAAATTTTTCATTGTTTGCTTTATAAAACATGAACTTGATATTATTTTCAGGAATTAGCAGAAATGGCCCAACAGGATAATAAAAAGTTAGAAGAATTAAAGCATACACAAGTTGAATTAGAAAGGCTGTTGCAAGAAGAAACACAAGCTAAAAGAGATGAAGAAATTGTTCGAGCTTTACAGGCACGGTAAGCAAAGATGCAACTTAATAGTAAACGAATCTAAATCAAGTAAAATAATTACTCAAATTAAAATTACTCTTTCGTCACATCATACATCAGATTTCTTCTTAAAACGTTTATGACTTTGTTACTCCTTGACAGATATTGGTCATATATCATTACCGTTCTGGCACCTTCATCTTCAACTTTAGGTTAGTCGTAAACAAATTATTAGGAAATTACTATCATTACTGGAAAATTATTATTATTAGGAGGACCAACTTCCTCCTAGACAGGGAACTGCAAAAATACCACAGTTATGTAGCAAGAAATCTCACTAAGAACGAAGGTATAATTTTAGATCACCTATCAATTGAATTGAAGATCGATCATTGGTTTTTTTTCATATGTTTAAACGAGAAATAGTAGGGTAGGTGTAATCAAAACCAAAAGAGCATTATATTAATGCTATAATTTATTTGTCGTTAGGGTTTTAGCAGAGGAATGGGAGAGACGAGAAGAATTAGAAAGACTTCAGGAGGAACAGAACAAAATGTTACAAGAAGAAAGAATAAAACGACAGCAGTTTGAACAACTGCAGGCAGCAAAAGAAATGGAATTTAAAGGCAAGTCTCAAATTCTCAGTACCACTTTAGGCTGTCATGATATCCAAGCTTAATATAAATAAAAAGTTAAATAGTAAATACCCTAGTAAATATACATAAAATAAAATATTAATGACGAAAACTTACATATTAAAACTTAGTCATCCTGATTTACACATCGCTATTCCATGATGTTTTGTACTTTTTGGAGAATATTTAAATAATATATTTAGTATTATGTAAAGTGTCATAGTGTTAATATTTCATACTATAGAAGCAGAGAAGCGTTTAAAGGAATTAGAAGAAGAGAAGCAGCGCTTAGACGCTGAACTCAAGGCAGCTCAAAATAAGATCTCCAAGACTGAACTTACAGCGCATGCGCTACAGGTACAACTCAGAGTAAGTATCGTCTCTTGATCGCCATATATTAGAGCGGTAAAACCTTATAAAAGTAAATCTCTTTTCATAAATATTTACAACAAAATATTCGAAGTATTCACAGGTACTGTTTACGAAATATAAATAAGACAATTTACAACATGTGTAAAAAAAAATAGGGTATCAAGTGCACAATGTGCAATGTATTTTTGAAAAATGAATAAAAAAATGTCTGGGCTTTAATAGGAACTGTTAAAGTTTTGTAATAATTGTCATTTGCAGTCCTATAAAGTGCCTTTGAAGACTAAATGGTCCTCTTTTCTATTTTGATCCTCAAGGGCAATGATTTGAAAGTTTTCTAGACACAACGTCGAATAAAACTTTATAATAACTTAACAAAATAAATCCCCAAGGTATTTAAGCAGGGATTCTAGTGTACGAAGGCTGTAGAGGCCACTAGACCACTTAGATTAATGGGCCTATTCATGATTTCAAAATCTATATATATCAAAAAAAGTCGTGTTAGTTACATTACTTATAACTGAAGAATGGCTGTACAAATTTTTATGATTTTTGTGATTTTGAATTTGTCTTCGTTCGGAATAGGATAATAAGTATTAAAATATAGTATTCATCGATGAAAATTTCTTTAAAAAACACTAGATCTGCGGCACTCGTTCATTGACTGTCGAAGTCTGTCGGGTCAGCTAGTTGACAATAAATACATATAATAATTTTCTTTTCACCAGGACCTGAATCCAGTACTTCGTAATGGAGAACGAGCTCGACGAGCGTTGTCTTTCGTACCTACTACTAAGAGCTCTTCTGATACACTCATTGACATCAGAGCTATCAGGCACTTAAAGATCCTCGATGATGAAGAGAAAATATGATCTGACTACTAGAATAATAAATATACTTTACGACGTTTTTATGTTATGATGGTTAAATGTATGTGGGCTTGATGTCTATAATAAATTTATAACTTCATTTCGATGAGTTAAAGGTCCAGTCAGTCTAGATTTTTGTAGTACAGAATTTACCATCACACGGAACTAACTGACTTGAGAGAATTAATATAATAGATGGAAGTCATAAAAATGCATTATATTGTAGAGTTCTCTACTACCTGACAATCAAACCCAACTCCATCGATGAAAGGCGACTGATATCACAGAAACTAATTGAAAAAATCTGTGTTTCTAAATATTAAAATTTAAATAAATGTCTAAAATTTGAAAATATATATTAAATTTATAATAAAATATAAAATGTTATTCCAAACCATTGTACTGTTGTACAAATATTGTTTCGAAGTTAATCTTATGTGGATTGATCATTTGGCCTTCATCAATACTGTATTGAAGTCATAAAACGATTCTCTTATTTGTATATTTACAAAACACAATTGAATAAATAAATTCACTCGAAATTTATATGACTTTAGTTTTAAATAATCTTAAATACACAAGAACATGATAAATAATAAGGCATCTAAATTCTATTTACACTTATATAGACGACTTCTTGGTGTAGAACACGTACGCATAGTTGCAAACTAAATGTTGCTTTAGTATCCTGATATATACATAAATATTTAAATTCGCGGTGGCTATATTGTAATAGTATGTATATTTGTATCTAAGAATATTATGTGTAAAAATAAATTGACTTCTACTTTGAAATAGTTTATTTTGATTCTGCGCAATACTTCTTTTATTCCTACCACGGCCTCACAGAAATCCGGTGATAAGCAATGCATTTCACTTAGTGAAGAATGAATGATTATCAAAGGCATAAATAACATCCCTTTGACCAATTTTCTTTTAGAGTGGGCAGGGGGTTTACATATTAAGGCGCAGCAAAGATGAACTGGTATATTGATGATGGTAGTCATTTCCCATTAAATTATATTTTTTCATATTTTTGAGTACTACGTTACGTATCTAAATATCGCCATTTTTAAGTTAATCATTCAACATTCAAAATCACCTTCAAAAAAAGAATCAACGTTAAAATGAAATTACATTTATTAAACAAAATATTCTAAATAAATCACATGTTATATAAAACACTATCAATAAATCACATGTTATATAAAACACTATCACAATATCAACTAGTAAGATGCAAGAGAAGTTTTTGGGTGATTGAAGATTGCCATTGCAATGTTTGATATTATTTATGAATCTAATGCTAATGCTAAGGCATACCTACACAGGTGGATCTTTCTGGTAGACCGTAGCGTGTATGACTGCCTTCAGATATCAAATTAATTGTAATTTAGTAAATTTTAGCACCTTCCTTTAACGTTGCGATGGTTCGTATTCTATGATCTGCAAGACTTTATGAATGCGATATTAATTGTAACATTTGCTATATACCTAAAGAAAAAAAAATAGAAAATCCTACTTTTTTGAAGTCGGGTACAAATAACTGAATATCTTTACGTTTACTAGTGCATTTCTTATTTTTTTAATAAAAAAATCTGTAGAATAAACGACTAATTGTCACAGCCTAAATTCACCGAATATCTAGTAATCAAAATAAAATATATGGCTGATTTTATTATTTCAATTCTTTCGTTATGTAATAATGGATCTATGTAATTAATAAATAAAATAATTACTTAATAACAATGAAACAATCATGGAATAACTTAAAAAAGTAGATTGAACAAATAGACAATTAAAATAAATAGTACAATTCTTAATTCAAATATTTAAAAAAAAGAAAAATTAAGTACCTACCGTATACTTTAAAGCTAAACATTTATAAACTAGCATGGATAGTGATGAGCACTAATGATTTCGATAAAATATTCAAAATCGTCAATTTATTTTTTCTTCGCTTTAAATTGTTCATTACTGTGGTGGTTAATTCTACATCTGAATATTCTTTTTCAGTTTATGAAATTTTCGTATTATTAAACAAGTAACATAAGAATAAAGAACAGGGAAAATGAGTTTTTAAAATAAGAGGTACCATTTTTTAATAATTTTTCCTATTTTATTTTTACCTACTATTTAGTATGTATTGAATGCATGTATCGTTGATCTATGACTAATTATTGTTTTCGTCCTCCTGCTTAGCCTCATCGGCTTTACCTTGTTTCCTCGCAGCTTTTTCAGCTATAGCAGCAGCTTTCGCTGCCGCTTTAGCTGCTTTTTCGGCAGCTCTAGCCGCTCTTTCTGCGGCTTTCTCCGCCGCTGCCTGTTTTGCTGCTGCAACTTCTGCAGCCGCTATCATTTTCTTCTGGATTTTCTTCAACTGGAAAATTATATGTGGATTTAGGATAAGGGTTTAGGAAAAAATGTAACGAGGAGATTGACTTAGGAAAAATAAAAAACATTTTTTGTTAATTTATCGTGTAATGAACTTGTTACCCTTTCTTCTTCCCTTTCTTAGCTTTTCCTTTTTGCTGCATGTAAAAAAGAAAGAAGTGAAAAAACAAATTGCTATCATATTCACAGTATCTAGAATCATTCCTATGAAATAGAAGAATAGAAAACATTTAATCTCGAAAAGCAATCAATGAGAATTCCTACACAATACCGAAGGTGGAGTCTAGAAGTGTATCGATTTTAGCCTATATTTTTCGAACATCGACTTTTGATCTGACACAAAAAGAAATATCTACAATAAGATAAATTCACAAAATTAGACAGTAATTACGTAATATGGTACATGTCAATAATTTCACACAAAACTGCTTGATTTCACTCAAATAATTTCATGCTGTTTTACAATACGCCATCTAATTGATGTTTATAGTTTTTATTATAATTTCCAGTATTTTTTTTGGTACTTAGGCCCAAAGTACAATTTTTTTTATCATATGTTCTAGTAATTCAGATACATGCAGTAATTTAAACGTACCTTCTTCTTTTCGGCTCGATTGGAGAGTACCTCCCTCCATGCGAACTGTATGACTCTGGCGGCATGTTCCAGAAGGAATTTTTCCATTTTAGCTTTCATCTCTTCGTGGTATTCGTCATCGCGTTCCTTCATTAATGGTAAATACTTGATGTCTTGTTCATCTAGTTTTTTCTGTTGGTTCAAATGATTGTGATCAATATATCCGAAAAAGCGTACTGATTAAAAAAAATATATGTGAAAAACAGTAGTTTAAACAATGGTTACCTGTAATTTCTCACACTTTTCGACTTCCTCCTCATATTTCTGAGTGAATTCATCCAACTCGACCTGTTTGTCTGCCATCTCTAAATCGTATTTCTGAAGCCATGACACCAGCTGCGTTTCCACTTTAAATCTGGCAATCGCAAAAATAAAAAATTACCAACATTATCTTCGAAATACTTCCACTGTTGGTCATAGGACTCCCTTAAAGCTCTTTACAATAACCGGTCTCTACGCAAGAAATTAATCTAAATGTAGTAATTAATCAGAAAAACCAGATGTAAAATGGCTTACATAAAACTAACTCAATTTTAAAAAAATTTGTACCTGCGAGCTCTTTGATTTTTCTCTTCCTTCATGTGCTGTTTTAACAAAAGTTCATAGTTTTGCTTACATTCGAGTTCTTCCTCCAATAACATCTCATTTTTGACATGATGAGCCCTAGTAGCTAAGACCATCTGACGTTCTGAGTCCAAACTAGAAATAAAAAAGACCCAAAACAGTTGATAGCCACTTAATAATTTTGACTGCACGGTTGGCTTAGAGGTTTAAACGGTCGCCACGCCGCTTTCTACTGCGCAATGGTTTAAATCATATATTGGATAACAGTTTGTGTGATCCAGAAATTGTTCGTTTCCTGTTTGTATGTAAAGTCCCCCGCGATACACGACATATATTCCTAATGCGGGAGTATATCGAAAAAAAGGTTTCAATAAAAGAATGGAGTCATCCACTACAGACATAACAGACCAAAATAAAACATCTGCATAAATCTTCAAGTTAAATATTATCTCAGGAACTATCACAACGCCATCTAGTCTCAAACTAAGCAGAGCTTGTATTATGGGTACTAAACAACACATCAATACATTTACTTTTTTTGTAAATATATAGACAACACCCAAACTCCGAAACAAAAATTTGCAGATCATACAAACATTTTGTCCGACCTGGGAATCAAACCCGAGATCTCAAGCACAGCAGTCGCGTACACTACCAACACGCCCACCAATATTATCTCTTTAAACTATCTCTTCTTTAATATTTTTAATTTCTTGTCCGTCATATTTATTACTAAACTGAACTGTCTTACATTTTCTTCTTAAGCTTAACTGTAGCCTCGTAGTTGAGCATAGACAGTTCGTGTTCCAACTTGGTTATGATTTGAGCCTTCTCCGCCATCGTTTGCTCAAAGCTTTCATTCTCCTCTTTTAGTATTCCTGAGTATTCTACCAAATAGACAAAAGTAATTTTATCAATTAATTTTCTGAGTTTTATTCTAAACAATATTTGTACTTTACTAAGTTAACTATAAACTAATGAATCTCTGAAAATAGCATTAGCTCACGAAATAAATGAATTAGTAAATGATCAAATTGTAGTCCAATTGAGTTAATCATCGACTAACCGATTAAAAAAACCCTATGTATCATCTCGTTAAATTATTTTTGAATATAACTAATTTCTAATTTAATAAAACTGTTTATTAACGCCAAATAGCACATACACCCAAAAAGCATATTGACTTATTGAGAACCATTAACCGTAACAAATATTTGTTTCAGTGTTTGGGTGTTTTCTATGTATAATATGTATGTATTTAAAAAAAGTATATTATTATGTATTCATATCAGTTGTCTTAGTACCTATAACAAAAGCCCTGCTTAGTTTGGGACTAGATAGCGTTGTGTTAGATGTCTGAAATAAATAAATAAATATTCCGGACATCTAACACACAATGCCAGCTAGTCCCAAGCTAAGCAGAGCTTGTGTTATGGGTACTAGACAACTGATATAAATACATATACACTTGGTGGGGGTGGAAACGGAGCCCCGGTGCCGCAATTGCACCAGCGGCGACCCCGACACGGCCCATCATACCCGGGCCGTGTGCGAAGCATGGGACGAGCAGAGAGCGGCCCTGACGAGCGTCATCGGCACGGATCTCTCGCTGCCGGCCATCGTGGAAGCCATGGCCTGCAGCGAGCGGTGTTGGGCCGCCATCGCCTCGTTTGCAAGCGAGGTGATGGCGGCCAAGAGAGAGGCCCTGCGGGAGCGGGAGCGAGCTGGGCTCACTCAACCGCCCCGCAGGCCACCAGCGAGGGGTCGCCGGCGAACCTTGTTCGCCCGCGGCCCCGACTGAGAGTTGCCACGGGCGGTGGGTCGGGGGACCTGCCGCCCCTAGCCACGTGGCGGATGCGCCCTTGTTGTTCCGGGGGCGCATACCAACTCTAAGGTGAGGGGGGCCCCAACGATCTGGCCCTCCGAGGCGAGCCTGCAAGGGCGCTCCTAGCCGAGTCGCGGTGAGCACTCAAAAGTATCTCGCGGCTCGGTACTAGGCGAAGAGGAACACGTGGGGTTTAGTGGGTAGTCTGGCCCCCTCTCCGGAGGCCAGGAGTCCCACACGAAGCGGACCCATCGCCCCCGCGGTGGGCGAGTGAAGTGCCTAAATGCATTCCCCACGTTAAAAAAAAAAAAAAAAAAAAAAAAAAAAAAAAAAAAAATACATATACACTTGTTTTTTTTAAATACATAAATATTATACATAGAAAACACCCAAACTCCGAAACAAATATTTGTAGATCACACAAATATTTGGTCCGACCCAGAATTTGAACTCGAGACCGAGAGAGTCGCATACGCTACCACTACGCCACCGAGGCGGTCAAATAGTTAAAAGTCAAATATTTATTATTATATTTATAACCATTTTTTTTAGTAGGCATTTATGAATCCCAATAATAAACGTACATATGCTTACCTTCAATATCCTCAATAAGACTTTTATTGGTAGTTTCCAGTTTTCTTGTAGTAATCTTGGCCATGAGCTCATCAGCTGCAGTAGTCTCCATCTGTCTTATCATGAGGTCACGAAACTGTTCCAGTGTATTCAGAAACTCAATGCCAGCAGCTACGGATTTTGACTTGTAAAACATATAAATTCCAAGTGTTGTACACAATAATAAATTTAAAATACAAGTTCAGATTAAAAAATTACAATAATTTTGCTATCCGAGAATTTTTTACTAAATGAAAGTTAATATTAATGTCTTTTTGTACTATGACTAAACGTGAGCATGCAAAACGATCCGTACTTAAATTATAATTTAAAATAAAGAGGAAAACTAAACCGAGTAGGTACGTGGCAATTGCAATTAACTTTTATGAGGTAATATTATATTGTCAGTCCGACTGTTAAGATATGAACTTACCTCTCTTGGCGTTACACGTTTCTGAAAGAGAAAACAAAACATTTCTTATTCTAATTAAAACACAAAAAACAAATCCGACACCAAGTATTCCAATATTGGCTAAGGCAGATAAGGTTATCTTCGAACCGAGGACATACGACCCAGGACAGTTTTGTTTGAATTTCGCCTCTTTCCACCATGGTCCTACGTGACAGCAGTTTCATTCCCATCACTGAGATGGCTGGCACTCCACAACTGTGCGCTTTTTCCGAAACTTTCTGCCTCGAACAACAAAACTATCGAATGAACTGTCGCCTGCCGTATTCCCGGACCAATACAACCTTTAAACCTTCAAGAAAAAAGCGTACTCCTTCTTAAAAGGTCGGCAACGCGCTTGTGACGCCTCTGGTGTTGTGGGTGTCCATGGGCGGCGGTAATCGCGTACTATCAGGCAATACGTCTGCTCATTTGCCCGCTATTCAATAAAAAAAAATTGTTGGTTACTCAACATCAGTTATAGAACGCCTTCGATTCTAGAATATGCAAATTTTCACAGCTTTGTAACTTTGTTCGCATTTTATATAAGCGGAGCAATTGACAAAGTATCACCGTTATGAAATTTACACGGTTCGTTACAATATTATTGTATAGTAAAATAGCCAATTTTTCATTTACATAATAAATTTTGCAATAACTGAATAAATTAGTTTCTTATTAAAACTAGACACGCTCCAAAACTGCAACGTTTAAATAAAATACATTTAATTATGACTTGAAGCTATGAACTCCTAATAAAAACCTTTTTGAATTTAAAGCATTCATACCTGGAAAATTTCTTACCTGTTCAATAACTTCGCATACCGTAGGACGTAATTCTGGATAACTATTCATGATATACATAAGGTGGCTCAATTCGGGGTTAAGGCGATTTTTTAAACTAATATCACCCTGAAAAATTTTAGCGACAAATAAAATAATTAAAGTTTTATTTAAAAAGCATACATGTTTCACATATTTAGCGTTATAAATTGAAACTCTTACAAGAATCGACTTATCGACAGAGGTTACAATTTCGTAAATATTCGTCTTCTACATTTACTTCTAAACGCTTTTAAAATGTATCTAAGTATTTATCTAATTCTGTATTCTATCAGAATGCTATGAAAGAAGCCTATGTCCATGGACAGTGGCTATGATAGTGACTATTTTTTATATGTATACGATATTTACATCTATACAAATGAATAAAATTGGAGTGTCTGTTTGTAATATTAAAATAACCGCATTCTACAAAATGCATATGTATGTATGTATACACGGTAGTACACCAAAATGACATGTTTTTTATAGCTTTGTCTGTCTGTCTGTTTGTTCTGGCTTATCTCTGGAACGGCTGGACCGTTTTTGGGACTTTCACTGGCAGGTAGGTGATGATACAAGGAGTAAATTAGGCTACTTTTTTAGACTAGCTTCGCGCCGCGGTGTTACCCGCAGTAAGACAATAATCGCAGGCAACACCGCGAAGCGAAGCTAGTATCATTATAAATTGTAACCTATGTGTTATTCTGATGGCTGTAAAAAGCTATATTATTGTAAAGTTTCATTTCAAAGAAGTTTTTGCGTAAAAGAGCAATAAACATACTGACTTACATACTCACAAAATTTCACGTTTATATTAGTAGGAAGGATACGTGAAGGATAAACTTTATACCCTATTTTACGAAAACTACGCAATCGTCGTTATACGAAGTTTGGCGCAGTTCAAGTTTATGAAGGAAGTTTATGTAGAAAACTAAAAAAAATAAAAAAAGTATGGTCGAATTTCGACCACTGGGCAACTACTAGTTTATTTAAATATGAATCTTAAATGACTTACAGCTTTCAAATCTTCAATGGCAGCCATGTTTAATACGCTAGCAGAAAATAAAGGGTTATCGTATTGATCAAAAATGAAGATCAAATCATCCATGTGAATGGTCGAGAGAACACTGCTCAGTGTTTTGTACTCTGCCACCAGGTCTGGAAGACAAATAGCCAATTTGCACTTGTAAATGGCCTCGTCAAGTATCTTAGTGATGCGTTCCATCTGTATATGACATTCAAGGTCGATAGGAGATGCGGCTGGAAGAAAACATAAATTTTTAAAATGTATTAAATATATTATTACTAGATGACCCACGCAACCTCGTTTGCGACTTCTATGGCCCCTAGCGTGATAATTTTCCCCCGTTTTTGTAACATTATTCATTGGTGCTCCGCTCCTATTGGTCTTAGCGTGATGATATATAGCCTATAGCCTTCCTACCGATAAATGGGCTATCTAACACGGAAAGAATTTTTCAAATCGGACCAGCGGTTCCTGAGATTAGCGCGTTTAAACAAACGCAAACTCTTCAATTTATAATATTACTATACATTTTACCGTACCGTGGGAACACCAAAACATAATGATAACCTTTCATATCTCTTACATATAGTTGTCTGATACTAAGCTAGGCATCGTTTATTATTTAAACTTTCGCCATTGTAATCTATATCTATACTAATATTATAAAGAGGAAAGATTTGTACCTATTTTTGTATGTTTGTAATGAATAGGCTCAAAAACTACTGGACCGATTTTAAAAATTCTTTCACCATTCGAAAGCTACATTATCCACGAGTAACATAGGCTATATTTTATTTTGGAAAAAATAGGGTTCCGTAAGATATTTGGGTTTTTCGGACACAAGGTGTAAAAATCAACCAGAAAAGTTACTTATTTTGCGAAAATTTTCACGCTACGGGCTACTATATAACTACTATACTACTACTACTATATAAGACGCAAACGAGGTTGCGTGGGTCATAATTTATAAAGATACTAGCTTCGCCTCGCGACGTTGCCTGTGTTTATTGTCGTACCGCGGGTAGCACCGCGGGGTTCAGCTAGTGTATAAATAAAATAATAGGTAAGAAATACACTCACAATTATCCTTGGTTAGATCCATTTCTTTGCTCCTATCTGCGCTACCATTGGATTTGTTACTGCTACCAGTTTTGGTGCTTGAAGAAAAGGAAGGAGAGGCTGAAGGAGAATCGGTCTCATTTGATCCCTTATCCATTATCCAGTTTGTAATGTATGATTACGGCACTATATTTCACTTATAATAATAATCAGCTGTATTGAAAGATTGGTCGAGTATAAGCTATTTTACGAAATCAGTGGTGGTTACATAAAGTTGCTTGGATGACAGTTACTATGGTTACGAAACCAGGTCTCACCAAATCAATAAATATATCACTTGTACTGTGGCTAAGTATACATTGTGGAGGTAAAGTATGGTAAAGCAGTAATCAAAGAAATAACATTCGGATGGCTAGTATTGCTAACTTTGTGTTTTTAATGTAAACGTGACGAAATTACGTAACCATAATGACGGCCAGGCGCATTAGTAATTTGCGGGAATTATATATACAACTGCAGAATAGTCTTAAATAAAGTCAGATAAATTCTTGTAGGAATAAAGTAAGACTAATAAAACAAACCATGCCAAGCCAGTCTAAGGAAGATCTCCTCACTTACATATCATAAATTCATAGCATTTAGATATCAATACTCACATACATACACACAAACATACACATACACACACGCACACATACACACACACACCTTCATACACTACACTCTAAACCACACCTACATAAACTCAAACATCACCCTCTCGCCCCCCATACACAAATACTTACAAGTAACAGCAAAGTTGTAAACAAACTATTTTGTCATCCTTAGCGCAACTGAACACTGTTTTTTCAAGATACAGGCTTGGGCCTAGTTTGGGTATCAGTTCTAGTACCTACATTAATATAGTTATGTTAACGATGTCATACTATTAAAACTTACCTTGTAAATTTTAGAATCAATAAAACATTCTTATTTTATTTTATATTTATTAAGGACCTTGTCCGGATGACAAGAGTCTAACGGTAAGGCGTGTTAACGAGTTTACAAGCATCATCAAGAACGTACAAACTCCTTCAAGACATAATAATGTACGTTTCAATCTCAAGCACTTCTGAGGCGATATCAATACATCGGCGCTACTGCGGAAAGTGTGCTTTATCAACCTCTGACAGGCACTAAAAGTTGAAAGTTTTTAAAAGAGCATTAAAAAACACAGGATATTTATCGTAATAAACTTTATTTATTTCAATTTATAAGTAAAACAATGAAATGTTACAAATATATAAATTTACTAAAATATATTGTTTCGAAAATATCTAAATACAAATCGAAAATTAGAGGAAATAAAATAGAAACGATTCGTTTATGTACGTATGTTACATGCTTTATATACATACGAGTATATTATGAGAGAGTTTAATTATGTTTATTTGGAAGAAAGTGATGGCTAATTCCTAATTTTCTTCCTCGCTTGGTTTAGCCCCTTTTGCGGCTTTAGCGGCTTTAGCGGCTGCCTTCGCTTCAGCTTTAGCCGCTTTTTCAGCTGCCTTTTCCAGGGCTTCTTGTTTCGCTGCTGCCGCTTCAGCAGCGGCTATCATTTTCTTTTGGATTTTCCTCAACTACAACATGATGAAATCAATAAATGTCGTAAACTTAATGAATACACATAAGGTTTCATCATTATCAGTCGTGGGAATATTAATTTAATTGTATACAGTTCTGCTTATAGGCAGAAAAGGTTTTAAAAATAGTTTATTTTCTATTTTATTTGTACAACTTCAAATTTTTTTTCCAATATTTTTTTTATTAGTGGTCACAATATACCTTTTACTCAAAACAGTCCCGTTTCCAAAATACCGTTTTTCTCTTTAAAATAATTTAAATCCTTATAGTCTCAAAGTAAACCATACCTTCTTCTTTTCTGCTCTGTTGGCTAGTACCTCCCTCCACGCGAACTGTATGACCCTCGCGGCATGTTCCATGATGAATATATTGAGCTTCGCTGTCATCTCTTCGTGATATTCTTCCTCGCGTTCCTTCATTAGTGGTATGTACTGGAGGTCTTGATCATCTAGTTTCTTCTGTTAGTTTAACGAATTTGTGAGAACAATGAGATGTTAAAACATCAATTGATTAGAAGTAAGACGAAATTTTTATGGGATAACATATTAAGTTTTATAAATACAGTAGTGTGCCTTACGATGTTACACGCGGTTGATGTTGCTCGTTTACAACAACCGCGAGGGACGATGCTGGTCTAAAATAAAAGTAACCTACGATACTCCTTATAACATCCAATTTTAAAGTATTTTTTACCGTATTTACTGACGATACTGCTAAAGAACCGCAAGGTCCCATGGTAAAGTTGCCAGGAGACTTGCCGCCTCAAAGGAGATTGTGCGGTACCGGTATTATGATCCTAATGGCCAGTTCTTGTTGCTGTCGTCGTAATAGCGCGATATTGCTGGCCTTTAGAACCTTCACTCGTAATACTCAACTCTCCTCATAAATTTGTAAAGATTATGCGAGTCTGTATTTAAAATTAACTCTTTTGTCCAGCCCAAGTAGACATCCATAAACATCATCAACAGCTTTTGATAGTCTAATGCTGGACATTTGCGTCACTTAAAAAAATAATTTTGGGCCTACTATACCACGCTTAACTCTCCAAATTCCAAATCCATAAAAGTGTGTATAACCTGTAACTTATTACACTCCTCGACTTCCTTATCGAACTTCTCAGTGAAATCGTCTAACTCAAGCTGTTTCTCTGTCATTTCTAAGTCGTACTTCTGAATCCACGAGAGCAGTTGCGTTTCCACTTTAAGCCTTACAATCAAGAAAGACACAACTAAAATATACTGTGATATATGAGCATCATCTCAACAACAGTCAATGATAGTCATAAAAATACTAAGATATTTTCTAAACATTAAAAGGAAAAAAGTCGTCACGGTGATTACATTGGACGTTACAATTGGCTCGTGTCAAAATCTTCACCAGTCACAACGCCGAATGCAACTACCATGACGATCAAGACGAGATTAAGAGAATGTAGAGCCATGCTTATTTGAGCAAGAACTAGCCGGCTCGACCGGGGCTGTACTACTCTTAGATACTGCTCATGTCATGCTTTCCATCAGACAGAGTAGAGTCACTTTGGTAGGCTCATACTCGTACATAAAAAAATAGGTATGTGTGCGATTCACACACGATAGAAGTGAAACTTCAGTAAATCGACAAAAGAATGAGACCGACATTTGCTCTCTCCCTCTGGCTTACTAATTACAGGCAACTTTTTATATTTGTGTCTCTTACCTGTCGTTTTTTCCGTTGCATCCGGTTTGTAATCACAACGATTCTAAAGAAGTTTCACTTCAAAATATGTGAAATAAATTCACACTTGGCTCTCTAGTCTATTCTGGCAACATTCTATAAATATCTAACTAGACTGTTTAATAAATAATATTTTGTATTCAATTGTTATAATCACTTGCGAGCTCTCTGATGTTTTTCTTCTACCAGATGCTGATGAAGCAAAAGTTCATAATTATGTTTACTTTCAACTTCTTCTTCCTTCAACATTTCGTTTTTGACTAAATGAGCCCGAGTTGCTAAGACCATCTGACGTTCTGAATCCAAGCTAAAAATAGGAAAAATCGTAAATTTGGTGTTTAGCAAAGAACCACTTAGCCACATAAATATTTCATGAATAAAAAGTAACGAAGTTACGGCAGCTGATAGAAGAGAAGAGAGAAGAAGCTAAGAGAAAGAAGATTGCCATGTATTTTTCTGTCTTTTTTTTATTCCGAATTTTAAAAGGTATGTGATCCTGAAATGATAGCACTTACACTTTCTTCTTGAGTTTAATCGAAGCATCGTAACTGAGCATAGAGAGTTCATGTTCCAGCTTTGTTATAATCTGTGACTTTAGCGCCATCGTATGGTCAAACCTCTCATTTTCCTCTACTAATAGTTTGGAATATTCTAGAAAATTAACGAACAAAATTACATCAGAATATGATAAGTTATTAGATTAGATACCTACTACACCAAATTTTTAAGCTCAATAAAGTTTTATTATACAATTTGTCATAATTTCAGTGAATTTTCTTTCTCATAATGAAATGGACACTTTTAACTACTGAGTATGCGTCTACAAAATTTCACGTTAATCGGTTGTGATTAGGCTCTTATAAATTATACTAGGTACTCTGTTTTAATTACTGAATTAAATTGATGCGGCCAGCGATAGAGGGGCGTCCTGGCCGCGAAACTGCGGTCAGGCCGCAACATATAACGGTTAGGCCACCAGGCAGGGGAAAATTCAGACTTCCCCCAGGATAGAGTCTAATAGACGCGGTGTCGTTCCTGTTGAGGACCTGAAATGGCTTGGTCCGGATCCTCCCCAGAGCAGGGCGCCTGAGACCGGCCGCCGGGGTGGATTTTTAGTGGACTCACCACATACCAGGCTCCTCAGTCCGCCAGGAGCTAGAGATCCGAAGGGATTTACCACCTCGGAAACAAAATTAAAAAAGGCACTCTGAATTAAAAGCTAAATCATGCATTATTACCGGGATAATATCTTTGCCACCTTTTTTCAACACAAAAAGACACAACATAGCTGTCTATAATATGTATGTATTTACAAAAAAATATATATATATGTATTTATATCAGTTGTCTAGTACCCATAATACAAGCTCTGCTTAGTTTGGGACTAGATGGCGTTGTGTGTTAGATGTCCGGAATATTTATTTATTTATTTATTTATTTATCCATGAATCTGTTGCGCCGACAATCTATAAGTAGTTTTTAACCTTTCCATTTCATACCTTGAATACTTGTTATAAGAGTTTCATTTACGGTTTCAAGCTTTTTCGTATTGATTCTAGCTAATAGCTCATCAGCCGCTGTCGTCTCCATTTGCCTGATCATAAGCTCACGAAACTGTTCCATCTCGTTCAAAAAATCCATAGCAGCAGCTCCTTGTTTCGACTTATGTAAAAGAAAATTCATGTTTTAATTACATGCTAGTAGTCACTCATTGGTCGAAATTCAATATATATTTTTATTTTAAGCTTTCAGCTCTCTTCTGTATTAACTGTAACTGTGTCAAATTTTATACTCTATCGTTCGCATAGTTTTCGTTAAAAGGGGTATAGGGTTTTTCGATTACGTAGGTATATTGATTTCTTACAATAAAGTATTAGATTATGTTTTAACGGGTAATCTAAGGGTAAGTCACCACCATCGCCTATGAATACCTATACATACGCAAATGCATAGACGCTCTTTAAGCACCTCGAAGCCAGTTTCCAGAGAAGGCGCACGCTCAAACGATAACTAACACTCGTATACTTAAATAAAAGACATTAAAACTACAAAAATATTTCAAAATATCTAAATGTAGATAAGAAAATATGTAGTTTCGTAAGCTTTACTCACCTGTCTTGAAGTCATTCGCTTCTGAAACGTAAAAGGAATGTATTTTACACAAATTTTATTTTTTATATCATTTAATATTTTAAATATTTCTTTATTAAATAAAAAGCTATGTTACCTGTTCGATTATTTTGAAAACGGTAGGCCGAAGGTCTGAGTATTTTTTCAAGATATACATCAAGTGGGCAAGTTCAGGATTCAAACGATTCTTAAGACTTAGATCACCCTGGAAATGACGAAACCAGAACTTGTCAGCAACTCTCACAAGGCCTCTGAATAAGCTGACAGAAATTTTCCAAACGACTTCATATTGTGCATTTGCCATTGAATATCAGTGATGATGATGAAGATGATTTCTTAAGGACAGGACCTTGAGAAGTGTTGTTCCATATTCTACTAACCCTGACAACAGCTACTTTCGACAATAATTAAGAATGAGTATAAATAAATCATGTCTATTTGATCTAGTAATTAGCTTAGGTACTCTTAGTAAATAATGATTTTAAATAGCTTACGCCTTTCAAATCTTCAACAGCAGCCATATTCAGCACACTAGCAGAGAACAATGGGTTGTCGTACTGATCGTAGATGAATATCAGATCGTCCATGTCAGTGGAAGACAATAAATTGCTCAGAGTTTTATACTCTGCTACGAGCTCCGGGAGACAAACGGCTAGCATGCACTTATAGATGGTCTCGTCCAGAATCTTAGTGATGCGTTCTTTTTGTATATTGCATTCTAGATCTATAGGAGAAGCCACTGGAAAAAAATATTAATTACTTAATCATGTTAGACAATTACTATGTTTTATGTTCGTATATATGTCTTATGGCGGGACGACTTGTGTAAGGGGGCCGGCGCAGACTCGATGTCTGTGTCATGAGTCTTGGGAGAAGCCTAAGTCTAGCAGTGAACTGCTACAAGCTGACGATAATGGTGATGTATTTATTAAACAATCAATGATTTGCAAATCTCACACACCTGAGACCTGTCCAAGCTAGACAAAGCCTGTGCTATATAACCAGACCTCTAATTAACGTTCTGAGTTTCTAAATTTACAAATATCTAATTGTTTTTGTTTAAGAAGAGCTTCATATTCTAAGAGAATACGAAGGATTCAACCAGCTTCTTTTCTTAAATGTGAACTAGTATATATTTCAAACCTATTTTTTTATGTTACCATTGTCCTTAGTAAGATCTATCTCTTTATGTTTAGATTCGCTGGCACCAGATTTAGTACTGCTCTCAGTTTTGGTGCTCGAGGAATAAAGCGAGGGGGATTCCAATGTCCCGAATGATATATTATCCATTTTAAGGAGTTTTGTTTGATATGTGAAAGTAAAATCGTGAATAAATATAATTTATTCTGTATAATATTTAGTTCTTGATGACAATCTCTGGTTTAACTAGAACATAGGTGTTTTACTCTTTGATTAAGATGGTCAACAGCAAACTAAAAAGAGGCCGAATGAATCGAAGGAACTGCTTGGTATGTTTAAAGAAGTTTCAAGGTAGTATAGCCACGCTGAATTCAGCACGAACGGGCCGACTCGACCGAGCCGGTACTACCTCGCACAGAAAATCAACGTAAAATGACAGCGTTAGTGCTGTCGTGTTTCGTTGATAAGTGCGAGACCGGAGGCCCCATTGATGCAAAAGCATTACTAAACCGCCATGGTGTCAGTTGCCATGCTACATTGGCTGCATTGGCAATGAGCGTGGTGACCACCACTTAAAAGTTATAAAGTGCTATTACATAATGACGAATGTAATTATCGGTTTTCCAAAAAAATTCATTCGCAAGCAATACATATCCTTTACCTCATTTTTTTTGTTTGGTTTTTATTTTGTGTACTATACCTACTTTTAAGATATAATCTCTGTCAATGTATTCAAAAGACCTATTTAAAGTTATCCCTACATTACGGGATAAATGAAAAAATATGCTCCAAGAGGAACCTTTTTTTAGTTTCCTGTCAACTCAAAGATAAATAAAGTTATTTGGTTTTTAGATTTTGTTATACTGTTTTATGAGCGTTATTTAATACAAACACTCTAAAGCAAACTTAAAAAGAACACAATCTGTCTATCTATAGGTACAAATAAATAAATTTGGATTGTCTGTTTATAATATTAAAGTAACCGCTTTTAACAAAATGCAAATATATGTACATACAAAATACCATTTTTAAAATTTTTGTCAGTCTATCTATCCGCCTGTCTGTCTGTCTGTTTATTCCGGTTAATTTCTGGAACGGATGGACCGATTTTGACGGGACTTTCACTGGTATACCACAGATAGCTGGTGATATATTTTTTTTTTACGAGCAGACGTATCGCCTGATAGTAGGCGATTACCGCCGCCCATGGACACCCGAAACACCAGAGGCGTCACAAGCGCATTGCCGGCCCTTTGGGGGATCGGGAAGGGGATGGGGAAAGGGGTTGGGGTATGGGTCCTTCTGTATCCTCACTCACTCGGTGAAACACAGCGCAGGCCATATTTCACACCGGTTTTCTGTGAG
Source organism: Spilarctia lutea (assembly GCA_916048165.1). Classification (NCBI taxonomy): domain Eukaryota; kingdom Metazoa; phylum Arthropoda; class Insecta; order Lepidoptera; family Erebidae; genus Spilarctia; species Spilarctia lutea. Next base: position 5,713,858 of record OU696480.1, read on the forward strand.
GCCGTGGTATCACTCCGGTCGAGAGAGACCGTTGGAGAGCCACGCTCCGGCCCATCCATGCCGAAGCGTGGCTCTCCAACGGTAAGATGAATAAAGAGTAACTTAGGCTTTTTAGACATATTATAAACCATTACTTTTAAAAGGTGTAGTCAGCTATAGTATAGTGTAGAGAATCCTAAATTCTAAACTAATTATATAACAAGGAAGAGTTTAAAAAACTACAACCCGACTATGTACACACTTTTCATAAAAGAGCTTGTGTCACCTAGGCCACTTAAAATTCTATTGACAACTCATTCTTACAAATCGGTACAGTAATTTAGGCTCTACGGCCGAACGTACGATGATACATAGACTGCCACAACTTACCCTTTGATTTTTCCCATAGTCGGGTAAAAGGTCACGCAAGGTGACAATCGAAATTTGAATTAAATTGAAGTCTGAAAACCAACTGACGTCATCAGGTATATCGGCATTAACTAAGAAAACACTAGAGATACACAGCCACATTCGTAATCTAGACTTAAATAATTTGACTGCCTCGGTGGCGCAGTGGTAGTGTGTGCAACTGCTGTGCTTGAAGTCTCGGGTTCGATTCTCGGGTCGTACCAAATGTTTGTATGATCTGCAAATATTTGTTTCGGAGATTGAGTGTTTTCTATGTATAATATGTATGTATTTACAAAAGTAAAAGTACATATGTACGAGTATTTATACGAGTTGTTTAGTAACCATAACACAAGCTCTGCTTAGCTTGCGACTAGACGGCGTTGTGTGTTAAATGGATGGTAATTTGTAACCACGGATAATCTTACATTTTAAAGAATCTGGGCTCACCAATAGATCGGCACTAAAATTCTTAGTAAAGTAATAAAACACTGTAACACGGACCCTGCAACCATCTAGATAATAAATCAATCAATATTTTGTTCCGTTGCTGCGAAACTATCCATACGTTTGTTCAATAAAATGAGTCACTATCTAATGAACACCTATTCGGTGGAGGTGTTTACACTAACGACAGGGTACAACGGAAAAGGTTGTGTTTTTCCTCCGCGTGGTAAGTTTACAATAGTAATTATTAATATTATTTATTTCTCTCAAAGTTTTAGCACATTCGACTGCTGTACTGAGATCTAATCTGCAGATATTATTTTGTTTTGTTATTTGTGTGTCTATAAGTAAATTCCTCGTTGGTCTGGTGGTTAGCGTAAGCGACTGCAGATCAAGAGGTCCCGGGTTCGATTCCCGGATCGAACTGCTGATGGGTTTTTCTTACAAGAAATTATTAGAAGCAGCCCAGAGTACCTATGAAAAATGGCGGTATTTTCCGGTAGTGCTTCGGAGAGCACGTTAAGCTGTCGGTACCGGTTGCCATGAACATCAATGGCAATTGTTATTGGAAAGTCAGCGCCCTCAACTATAATGACAAACACAGTTCAATCTTCGAATTCAGTTCCTCAGCCTCTCCTTAGATTTTTTTTATTGAATAGGGGTCAAACGAGCAGACGCATCACCTGATGGTAAGCGATTACCGTCGCCCATGGACACCCGCAACACCAGAGGCGTCACAAGCGCATTGCCGGCCCTTTGGGGGATCGGGAAGGGGATGGGGAAAGGGGTTGGGGTATGGGTCCTTCTGTATCCTCACTCACTCGGTGAAACACAGCGCAGGCCATATTTCACACCGGTTTTCTGTGAGGCCGTGGTATCACTCCGGTCGAGAGAGACCGTTGGAGAGCCACGCTCCGGCCCATCCATGCCGAAGCGTGGCTCTCCAACGGTAAGATGAATAAAGAGTAACTTAGGCTTTTTAGACATATTATAAACCATTACTTTTAAAAGGTGTAGTCAGCTATAGTATAGTGTAGAGAATCCTAAATTCTAAACTAATTATATAACAAGGAAGAGTTTAAAAAACTACAACCCGACTATGTACACACTTTTCATAAAAGAGCTTGTGTCACCTAGGCCACTTAAAATTCTATTGACAACTCATTCTTACAAATCGGTACAGTAATTTAGGCTCTACGGCCGAACGTACGATGATACATAGACTGCCACAACTTACCCTTTGATTTTTCCCATAGTCGGGTAAAAGGTCACGCAAGGTGACAATCGAAATTTGAATTAAATTGAAGTCTGAAAACCAACTGACGTCATCAGGTATATCGGCATTAACTAAGAAAACACTAGAGATACACAGCCACATTCGTAATCTAGACTTAAATAATTTGACTGCCTCGGTGGCGCAGTGGTAGTGTGTGCAACTGCTGTGCTTGAAGTCTCGGGTTCGATTCTCGGGTCGTACCAAATGTTTGTATGATCTGCAAATATTTGTTTCGGAGATTGAGTGTTTTCTATGTATAATATGTATGTATTTACAAAAGTAAAAGTACATATGTACGAGTATTTATACGAGTTGTTTAGTAACCATAACACAAGCTCTGCTTAGCTTGCGACTAGACGGCGTTGTGTGTTAAATGGATGGTAATTTGTAACCACGGATAATCTTACATTTTAAAGAATCTGGGCTCACCAATAGATCGGCACTAAAATTCTTAGTAAAGTAATAAAACACTGTAACACGGACCCTGCAACCATCTAGATAATAAATCAATCAATATTTTGTTCCGTTGCTGCGAAACTATCCATACGTTTGTTCAATAAAATGAGTCACTATCTAATGAACACCTATTCGGTGGAGGTGTTTACACTAACGACAGGGTACAACGGAAAAGGTTGTGTTTTTCCTCCGCGTGGTAAGTTTACAATAGTAATTATTAATATTATTTATTTCTCTCAAAGTTTTAGCACATTCGACTGCTGTACTGAGATCTAATCTGCAGATATTATTTTGTTTTGTTATTTGTGTGTCTATAAGTAAATTCCTCGTTGGTCTGGTGGTTAGCGTAAGCGACTGCAGATCAAGAGGTCCCGGGTTCGATTCCCGGATCGAACTGCTGATGGGTTTTTCTTACAAGAAATTATTAGAAGCAGCCCAGAGTACCTATGAAAAATGGCGGTATTTTCCGGTAGTGCTTCGGAGAGCACGTTAAGCTGTCGGTACCGGTTGCCATGAACATCAATGGCAATTGTTATTGGAAAGTCAGCGCCCTCAACTATAATGACAAACACAGTTCAATCTTCGAATTCAGTTCCTCAGCCTCTCCTTAGATTTTTTTTATTGAATAGGGGTCAAACGAGCAGACGCATCACCTGATGGTAAGCGATTACCGTCGCCCATGGACACCCGCAACACCAAAAGCGTCACAAGTGCGTTACCGACCGTTGGGGGATGGGGAGAGGGAATGGTGGGGGGTTGGGGATATGGGCCTTCGGTATCCTCACTCACTTGGTAAAACATAGCGCAAGCGCTATTTCACACCGGTTTTCTGTGAGGCCGTGGTATCACTCCAGTCGAGCCGGCCCATTCATGCCGCAGCGTGGCTCTCCCACGGGAAAATTGATACAGTATATGTATCAAGTTTTGTAGTTTGCTCTCTAGTCACCTCTTACAGCTCCCATGGGATGAATATTGGTGATGGCACTTATTCTTAATCCAACACCACACGGAAATCAGTTCTTACTTTATAGTTACAGTTATTAATCCCCCAAAATGACGAAGAAGGGTAAGGTAAATAAGTTAGCGCGTATGTCAGACGAGGAACGAGCCCGGTATTTACAACATCGCGCCGATATTGAAGAGGAGGCTCGCAGAAGGAAGCAAGAACTTATATCCAAGTTTATAAAGGTACGAGGGGTTTTGGCTTTTATTTGATTACTAGCTGAACCCCGCGGTTATTGTCGTATCGAGGGTAACGCCGCGGGGCGAAACTAGTCTAAAAAATGTAAGCCTAAGTTACTCCATGTACCGTCAGCTACCTACCAGTGAAAGTCCCGTCCAAATCGGTCCAGAGATTAGCTGGAACAAACAGACTGACAGACATATAAAAATTTTAAAAATATATATTTTGGTATGTGTACCGTATTTACATTCATAAACATGTAGTAGAAAGCGGTTATTTTAATATTACAAACAGACACTCTAATTTTATTTATTTGTATGTATGTAAGATTTAAATTTGTAAGATTAAGATTTAATATAATATATCATTGACATATATTGTTGCAAATGTCGCGTGTCGGCCCTACTAGCTATGATGCAAGTGTTTCGCGTCGATGCTCATTATAATCGTTAACGCATAACTATTATTATTGCAACATTTGATTATGTCTTTCCAATACATTTGTTAGTTTTCTATTAACATTTACGTTTGTACGATGTCAACTTGTCTAGGAGGGCTGGGTTGTTTAAGTTCCAACTGTTTTCATGCGTAATGTAGGCTATACAAAGATCTTATTAATAGCTTTGGCCACTGTATACGATCTTATTGGGTTTGCACATACTAAGTACGTACAGTTTGTCACACTAAAAATTACCAATTTCCAGATGTTATCAATTACATATTGCCTAAAATAAATTTTCAATTTATAAATCAAAATCTCAATCTTTAAAATGCTGTCGATAAAAGAACATTGATTTTATCTATATTTACCGGAACTTTAATTTCTACTTAATTTCACCTATTAATATTACGACTATAAAGGCGAAAGCTTGTAAGTATGGATGTATGGATGTTTGTTACTCTTTCGCGCAAAAACTGCGGAATGGATTTTGATGAAACTTTACAATAATATAATTTATACATTAGAATAACACATAGGCTAATTTATAAAGGTATTGCTTCGCCTCGCGGTTTTGTCTGCGGTTATTGTCGTACCGACAGCTAGATTCAGCTTGTAAATAATATATTTATGTTAAGTACAAATTAAAGCTCTAAAAATCCGCTCGCAGTTATACAGGTAGATAGAAACGTAAAAATACAAATAGTTTTTTTTGTATAGAAAAATGATTAACTTGTAAACTTATAATTTTAGAACAAACTTGACAAAGAAGAAGCCTACAGTCGTTTGAACACGTCGAAGATTAATCAAGAATGGAGGTTTATATTACGGAAAATAAAATGCAAACAAATGGCTTTGGATATTCAGGTATAATAATAATAATAATATTCTTACGACGCATACAGAAAAAGTTTCAAAATATATAGACTTAGCTACTAAAATTAAAAGACAATGGCAGGTAGAAAGAGTTAAAATTGTACCCATTATCATGTCTACAACTGGTGTGGTTCCGAAGACTCTTCAAAATAGCCTCAATATACTGCAAATGCCGAAATCCACCCTAATGTTGATTCAAAAAGCAGTTCTACTAAATACATGCCGTCTCACACGAAAATTTCTTGCATCGTCATCATCCTAATCTCACATCATTTCCCCCTGGCACACTTGGCTAAGGCCCGTGTGTTAGATTTAGCTTCCCCTTTAAAATAAAAGGGAGACCACAAAAGGTATAAAAATAATAATAATAATAATAATAGTTTATTAACAAAAAGCCATACAACATTTTCTCTATCTCAGTCATGCATATAAGCACATCACTAAGAACATATGTTTAATTTCAGCGAGATAGAGTGAACGCCAGTGTCTATGATAGTATAAACTGTGTTACAGACACTGGAAATTATAGACTTCATATTACAGATTTCTCTAAATGAGGTAGTTTTTATTTTTCTCTATAACTATGGAATTTAAAAGATTCATATTATTTAGTTCAATTTATTTTACCATACTTAAACATAACAAATATTAATTATGCCAATTAAGTATTAAAATTTTTGTTAAAGCAAAAGCTGATTTATTTTTTTAAACTCTATATCGCTTTTTTAACATAATAATATATTATTTATATCAAAGCAAAAAACATTGAGGATATAAGTTAAGGTTAATACATGAATACAATTTTGTATTTTCTTGTCCCAGAATATGCTAACCAGTTTCAATTTCCTCGTGGAACGCAAGGATCGCCTGATCGCGTCGCTGGTACGTGCCACAAATGACGCAGATGAACAACACCGACGCGCTTTTCAGGCGCACACCGAGAATGTCAGCTATTTTCTAAGTAAACACACCTTTTAACTTAAATTTCCATGGTTTACTAATTTTATGTTACACAATGTGTTTTTATGTTATGTATCTGTCTAGAAATTAATTCATTTTGAAACTTAATATTTTGGACACCATTCTATTCACACCATATCATTTCAGTCTCAAATCTGAAATTTACTACATTCTTGGTTAACGGTATTAGCCACGGAGTTGCACCCTATGAACTTAGTGAGACGACACGATGTTGTCAAAATGTATTTGTTTAATAGGACTCTAGGTACCCCATCAGGGTATCAATTAAAAGGCATGAGGATATAAATAATTATGTTCGTTCAAGGACGCCTAAAAAAATGGTTTTGAGATTAGATTAGGCATAAATTAAAAGACCTATGGTTGATACTTAACAAATGGTACAACTGATAAAGCAAAACTTAAATATCAATAAACACGTATTTGGAAATTAGGAAAAAGTTAATTAAACTTTAACATCAACTTGTACCCACTTTCTTAGTTTTAAGTTAATCTTATAATTAATCTGATGTTCATTACAGAGATATATTATTATTAATAACACCCATTTTAGACATTGGATACCAGCGTTTAGATAAGCTTCAAACGGAATTTGATCATCAGAAGAACAATCTATTCGAAATATGGGATAAAGAAGAAATTAATCTGACAGATGACCAAGAGAGATCTGAGTTCAAACTTAAACTAATAACTTACATACAGGATAGAGACTTCAAAAACTACAATAAAGAGAAAGAGATAGAAAAAGCTACAGCAAAGAATGATGCACGATTAGAGGTGAGCCATTTATTGATTTTTCTTCTTCTTTTCTTTTAGCTTAGCCGATGAACTTTATACCATGTTATTTTTAGTGGTTATTTCCTAAAAAAAATTATGTATGAGCCTGCCATAGCGAGTCTCCTCTGTCTGATGTAAAGCAAGAGCATTGCAAAGATAGAATTTCCGAAAAAAATGTTTTAGTGTAAATGCCTCTGATTCCCACGGGTAGTGTGCAGTGTAGGACTCATCAAAATTGAACAATTCGAGTTCTCCTTTAATTTTCCTGACAATATCAAACATAAAAAATAATTATCCAATTTGGTGCAGTGAATACGAAGTAATGTGCGGACATAAGTACATTCGGCGATTATTTTTTGTCTATGTCGATTTATTACCTAACTCTGTTTTATTCAATAGTGTCTTCAATGAGGTCAAATTCGAGAATCAAACAGTCCATGTACCTACATATTTTTTTATTAAGTTTTATTTATTTTGCAAAATAATTATTATACAACACAAAAGTTTATGGCTCTAAAACTTCAAGTCGTCTTTCCAATCATCGCAGTTAGCTCTGCCCTTTTCAGAGAGACACAACATCAGATTCTTGGAGAACTCGCATTTTTCATCAGAGTTTTCTGGAATAGAGAAATGTTATCTTCCGAGTATAAAATGTATTTATAAAAATACCAGCTGACGTACGCAACTTCGTCTGCGTAAACTTTCAATTATGCTCAATTACTATTGATCTAAGGCTCTAAGCATGATATTAGCTATCCTATCTTAGGCACTACTGATGAGTAAAACACACATTTTAAAAAAAGAACGTTCAAATCGAGAATTATACACAACCCTATGTTGTGAAAATAAAGTACATTGTTCATACTACTTTTGTTATATAACTGGTTTAAATTACACACCATTATCCAGAATTTGGAAACATTCCTCAATAGACTCCTGCAAGAAATCCCTTAGGTCTTCATTCTTCACATCTTTAGTGATAGCGTGAGTCACCATATATCTGTCTGGCATACCGTCCTCTCCTGTCTGTAAAGTTTATACTATCAACCATCTTTATGAACTGATAGAAGTAAATTCAGTTGAGTAAAAAAACATGTGATCCGTGCCGTGTTTTTGATCGGTCATTAAAAATAATTTTAAACCTATTATGTGTGTCTTTTAGTGAGCTAAAAGACACACATAATGTACTGAGGTACATCGCCAGATTATAAAACAGATGAACAAGTGGATAGTTATAATAATAATACATTTCTTTATTGTACACCATATAATTACATGCTAAACTTAAAACTATTATCTATATCTACACTAATATTATAAAGAGGAAAGGTTTGTATGTAAGTATGTTTGTAACGAATCGGCTCAAAAAGTACTGGACGGATTTTAAAAATTCTTTCACCATTTGAATGCTACATTATCACTGATTAATATAGGCTATTTTAATTGTAAGAATAAAAAAAAAAAACAAAAGTAATAATATGTAAACTAATAACTGCAGGTAACACCGCGAGGTTCAGCTAGTAAAGTATATACAAGTGGCGGCCTTATCGCTCCATGGCAATATCTTACAGGCAGCCAATAGTTCACTATTTTTATTCGGAAAAAACAGTTATTGATCACAATAACATGGTGACGATATGTTAGAAAGATTTAGCTTTAAACTATTAACTAACTGTTATATATTGTGTTCTTATTTGTTTATATTATTTTATTTTCATTTCATAATAGAAATAACGGAAATAAAAAAGCACACATTGAAATTGGATTTGGACCGATTACTTATTCATCTCCCTTCTGACCTATAAAAAAATATAATGTCTCTAAACATGAATGTAGAGAAAAATATACTCGTAGCACATATTTCAGATAAATAAAATCTCATTCTCTCATCTTATCCGAATGAGTAATAACATAACTCTGAATAAGTGTAAAGATATGTATTGTGTACTCACCATATCCAAATTTTCCATAAAACAATGAAGCGCACAGGCTTTATTTTCCATTTCCTTACTAGAATTATTCTCAGTAGAATTTTTCTCATCACTTCTAAAATTATCTTCGTAAAGCTTAATCTTATGAGAATTTGGGTTATATTGGCTTCTTTGTCCAGAGTTCTCTGGTCGTTTTTCGCGTTTATATCTTCTTGGTGACGTAGTGGAATGGTATTTGCTATATTGGGACATTCCCTGATTGAAATATGTCATATTTACTCAATATAATACATATTTAAAACAAACAAATCCTACTAAATTTCATGCACTATTTAAACATAGAAAAATAACTGTATTAAAATTAGACAATAGAGAAATACTACAGAAACTGGAAGGACGGTCTAGTTCTGACCTGGAAAAAAATATTGGATGTATAAAAATTCCAATGGACGTATGACACGGGAAGTGCTTGACCTAAATGTGAAATTAACAGTGCTAACTATGATAAACTTGATAAAGAAAACTTACAGTTCCGTATTCTCCATTTTGAGGAAAATCTTCTCTTCTATTAAAATAGTCATTCTGATCATATCTATCGTCATGGCTATTATCAGTACTGTCATACCTATCCTTTCGACCCCCCATTCTGTCACTGTAACCTCGTCTATCGCTACTACTACCCATTCTATCACTAGGACTACCCGACCTATCACTATTACCACCCATCTTATCACTTTTATTCCCCATCCTATCGTTGCTGCCACCCATTCGATCTCCATTGTTACCCGTCATGTCGTCTCTAGTATTCATTTTACCCCTATTACTCATTTTATCATCCCTATTATTCCTATTTTCCTTATTATCCATTCGACCTCTTTCCCAATTGTTATTGTGAAGTTGACTTCTAGATTCCTTCCAATCTTGATCGGAATTCCTTTCCTTGGTTGAATTACTGCTCTCTTGTTGCATCTTCAAACACTTTTTGTAAATGTTTTTCAACTCAGATTCTTTCGGACCGCCGTCGGAACGACAATTTAAAGCCTATTGATTAACAATTTTTGTTTGGTTAATGAGCACTGTAGTTAGCAGCATTGACTATTAACTAAAGCTCACAAGTATGAGTTTACTTAGAATTGGAATCTATTTTCGGAGCTCAAAGTAATTATCCAATAAGGAACTTTTAACGACATATTCAATTTGAGATGATTGTTAACTGATAGGTACTAGATAATTAAGGAGGAAATAGTATAGAAGCTACTTAAATATCGTAATCTATGGCTACTCACATAGCATTCCATGACTAGGCAAAATACCAACACATAATAAATGATGAGGCACATTGTCATTGTGGCTAGCAGACCAACAATACTGTGTGGTGGTCATAGCACACATGGTTATATATCATAACGGCTTCCATGCTTCAATACCCACAACACAAAGCACAACACATAAAATATGACTAATTGCTTTGTTACGAGCGAAAAGCACAGGTGACAAAAGTGAAATGTTTAAAATTAAATGCCGCAATGTTAACATAGTTTAAATTGATCTTGATAGTTAACTAATCATAAGCCCTTGTAAAATAGAGACCTTCATTCAATTATCTAAAAAATATAGTGCGCGTTGCTCATACTCAACTTCAAGGCTGATGAGGTGGATATATTTTACTGTACTCTGAGTGAATTCACAATTAAAACACTTTACAAACTTAATTACTCATAACTTTTATTCGTTGCAATTTAAGAATAATATGTAATAAATATGCCGGACATCTAACACACAACGCAATCTAGTCCCAAGCTAAGCAGAGCTTGTGTTATGGGTACTAGACAACTGATATAAATACTTAAATACTTTTTTTTTGTAAATACATACATATTATACATAGAAAACACCCAAACTCCGAAACAAATATTTGCAGATCATACAAACATTTGGTCCGATCCAGGAATCGAACCCGAGACCTCAAGCTTAGCAGTTGCATACGCTACCACTACGCCACCGAGGCAGTCCATATTATATGTGTGGGGGACGGGTTGTCATGTCCCTCCAACACAAAGGGAGGATCCTCCGACTAGGCGAGGTGATCATGCCTGGCGGGCCACTGCATAATATAATATAACTACAATATTTCATTGGTTGTGATTAAACCAGTTTTACTTCAATATCGATGTTCCCAAGTATTGTTTACTGTATTACCTTCATGACATGAATAAAATTAACGAAATTTTATAATTAAACAAAAAGGTATGTTATCGGTGCGATTTAACAAGCTCTACATCAACAACTTGAGCTTGTTTATTCGATTACTGATAGGGATTTGCCATCGCAAACTAAAGAAAATATAGTCTTGACGAAATATATTACAATATCATCATCTCAGTCGAAAGATTTGCTGCTAGATTTAAGCCTCCCAAGGCCAAACCACAATCGGTCCTCTGCTGCCCTCATCCAACAAAAAAATAATACTATTTATTAGCAGTCCAATTTTTCATTATTATAAGTACAATAAAAACTTTACTAGGCCAAGCTTGTATCGCAGCTTTCGAACAGAGGCGATTTTCAGTAGGATTAGTTTTAACAACAAAATATGGAGAAAACATCCATTAACAATTTTGAAATGTACCTGATGTAGGAAGGTATGAGTATCTAATGCGTGCTAGTGTAGTATGTGTGAGTATTGTGTGCATGTGAGTGTGTTGTGTGCTAATGTCATGATGGTTAAGTGGCTGTTATAAACTTCTTCAGGAAACTATTCACATAAACTGCTCTATTTAGTGATAGTTCAAATCACTGATATTTTTAATAATCTTAACCTGAACTTCAAGGGTCGTGTTATATTTCAAGTCATGCTTATCTGCAATTTTGTTATGTAAATATGGAAACATGTATTTTTGTGATAGTTTAAGGAACAATGTTTTACTTTAATCTGTAGAGACTCAGGATATAAATAACATAATACATTGCATACCTAATAGAAAAGATTTCTTGAGATGAACTATTTCATATGTAGTCTGTGAGTCCTAATAAGGAATAAGGATTTGGACGAATGCTGATTATTTTTCAATCACTGAATGCAACTTTCATTAATAACTTGCATTTTTTCCACGAAAGTATTTACTACAGACGACTGTTATTTAAACTACCTACCTACTAAAATCCTACCAAAACATTAGATCCTGTATGTTTCTGAATTATATCAAACAATGATAATCAGCCATCAGTCACGGCTGGCGCATCATGACAGATGTCCATCACTCTGTAGGATGTACGTGAACACTGGCAGTGCTCATAATTGCAGGAACACTGCGTCTAATCGGATATTGCAAATACCCTGAACGAGTCAATCGTTTGAGTTGGTAATTGTTAATAATCAACGTTCATTTATTATTGTTAACTGTCTTGTTTAGATTATCTCTTTAGGATTAGTATCTAATAATATTAATGGTTACAATGATGCAAAAGGATCTCAACAACCCGTCATAGAACAGGTCGCCATGCTACAATGTTACTTTACATCAGGCTGAGTAGTATTCACTTTGTTAGACTCACTTAAAAAAATAAATGGTAGTAATAGGTATATAAATTTTCTCTAAGGTACATTTACGAAGATTTTAACTTAAGTTAGAGTTTGACCAATGAATCACATCGGCATATGCCTGCTGTTAACTGATAATGATTATTGTTAGCATTACTAGATATAATTATACTCTAAATTTAATCGATGACCTTTGACCTACCTTTTTGATGTTTATTATAATCTTTATTCTGGAACTTAAATAATAAAGATTCACTTTTTAAAGATTCTTACTCAATAAATAAATGGTTAGCCTGTCTATGTATTTTGCTCACGTTCAATAAGATAATAAGGATGCGGTTCGACAAAGTCACATTGGTATGTAATAAAGAAGAAAATATTCCACTTTACAGCATGAAGAAGAATTGCGCCGTTTCTGCCGCCCGAAGCAACTAGAAGTGGAAATGTACTGGACCAAGCTTCGTGATTATTACAATTCCTATTTGGAAGAGCATAACCCCATCATGAACCATTATCAAAGCTTGAAGGAAAAAGATGAATTTTACCAGAAAGAAATTACGAAAAACGATATGCAAATACAATTGGCTACGGTAAAATATCATTACATTTTACTTTTACATTACATTTTACTTTTACATTATACAAACACTTGCAATTTGGATAATGGAAGATTCTGAATATCTTCATTCAATCATTTTATTTTGAACTGTCGCGCAAACATTACAATGCGAAATAGTGGTTCGGTAAATACGTTTAGAGGAGACACCTGTCAACCTTGATAAAAGGCACCGGAACTACGCCTTCCATCAAACCTTCATACCTAATCAACTTATTAGTGGGTACTAAATTGTTTGATGTGAAATAAATATTGCACAACTTAATAGAGTACATTAAATTGGGTTTGTAATATCAGGAACATATTTAGTAAATGAACATTCTTAAATGAAATTAGATGAGATTTGACAAGCTGGAGAATGGCGCTTTTCTGCTTCACAGGCTTTACTAGTGTTATTGTTAGGGCGTTCCTATCTGAGATCGCAGAACGATCTCCGTTTTCCATAAGCGCAAGCCTGGGGGTGACAGATGAGGGCATCTGCCACCCTAGTAGAAGAAGGCCGAAGTGGCGACGCGGACGCTAGGGAGCGTGCGTGCCCTGGGGGACAGTAACGGGATAATCGGGGTTCTCACACAGTAAGGGGCCACCTACAGTTTGTAGGTGGCCCGAGATACGTCGGGATTCCAGGGTTTTCCTTACTAGGGTGCACATGGTTCCCCGGCTCCTAGTAGCCAAGACGGCGTGCGGTTTTAGTCGGTTCGAGTCCGACATGCTCCACTAGGTGGTAGCTATCCGAGGGGGTTTCCACACGAAAAAAATTAAATATCCTATCTCTCAGAAACTTTTCTTAACACTCCTATACTTATGTCGCAAGCCTTATATAGTATCAATTTTCTATAAAATTTCATGATGATCCGTAGAGTAAAACAATACTGTTTATGTAACCTGCAGGAAAACCTGTTAAATCTCCAACGAGAATGGCAACATACAACGAGTACTTCAGCGGAAAAGTTAAAACGCATGACTAAACGTAAAGAGGAATTATCGCGGCAGTGCATGCAGATTAAGAAGGACACCAAGGCCGAGAGAAGCAAGCGCAATCACCAGATGACCGTCATGGTGAACGCTAGCCAAGACGCTATTCAAGTATATGATTCTTTTTTTTTTCTTGGCCAGACACTGCATTACTGAAATAGTTGACGACTTTAATTTTATTCTTCACAATGTTGAACAATTTGACTGGTGAAAACATCGATTCGTACATCATAAAACATCATGTTCTTCATATTTTAATTACTTTCAGCGCCTTGAAGCGACAAATGACACCTTAAATAAAGTTCTACAAATGGCGGAAATATGCAGCAAATACGAGCACGAAGGTGACGACTTACATAAGGATATGGACAACGAGATTGAATCCACCGACTATGAAAACCTCGATGGAGATATGATTGTATGTTTTCAATTTTGCTACTTCAACGTCACAGAAACAGTGCTGAATTAAATTGGCACTTTCATAATAGTGCATTACAAATAACAAGTTTCTATATAGTAAAAATGAAATTTTACTTTGTTTACAAATACACACTAAATTGAAATAATTTTAATTGTAAACATAAAATATTTTCATTTTAGATATTTTTTATACTGACATTTACTTTATACACATTTAGTCTTGTGGTACCACTACAAGATTAAATCTGTAGATAATAGTTAGTTTGAGAATAGATATCGCATGCTAAAGGTGGAAATAAACAGAATCAGAATCTTACTTTCATGATCTACTAACCAGCCTTAAAATACACTTAGGTTTCACAGTTAATAATACTGTCTTCTGACTGAAAATGAGTAAACATCCACTAACTAAACGCACAAATTTCGATCGAACGATTATTTCAACCAGGCCTTAAATTATTAATGATTTGAACTTAAGTAAAATTGGTCCGATTTTTCTGTTATATTTTTTAGAACGAATGCAAGCAGTACAACAAAATGAATAAGTTCCTGATGAAGGTGAACCGCGCTAAGGTACAAACGATGTGCCTGAAAACCGAGAAGTCTAAACTGGTTAAGGAGAATGTACAGCTTAAACACTACATCAAACGATATTTGACAGAGCTGGCTCTCAAGGGCAAAGACCGTCCTCTCAGTATGAAAATACGCTCCGAGGTTCAGAAAATTGATCCTAAAATATTGTTCGTATTGATTTAAGTTTAATATATAGTTTTGTATTTATTTAGGCCTTGTCCAGTAACAGATAAGTTCTTCTTCTTTTGATGAAATGGCAACCAGCCGGATCACTCGGATCAGCTATTTCTGCCAATGTCAAGTATTTATCGTCTTCAATTGTCAAGTCTTCGAGTCTTCAAATCGTCGTCGTGATGAAATTAATGATAAAAATATATAAAATGTGGATGACATGAAATTGGGACCGTCTTTCGAAAAAACAAAAAACGATCCCCAACAGATAAGTTTTGGATAGCTTATTTGACATATAACTTGACGTATTTTTCACATAAATTGTGTCAAACCATCTGTTAGATAAGCTATCCGAAACTTATCTGTAACCGATGAAATAGGGCCTTAGTCTATTAACGTCTGATGTTTATTTCAAGATTTCTCTAATTTTAAAGCGGTCAAATCCATCTAATGTAGGTGGCTCAAAATCAAACAGACACAACTATTGCAGTGCCGTTTCTCCTTTGTGTATGTAAGTTATACTAATATAAAACTGTCTTCTTAATTTACCAGTCGTCCTGTCACGTGCATAGAGGGTGCGCTCTCCAACGCAGTGCAACATGAGAAGCGACTGAAGGATCTGGAGAAACGACAGAAACATTTGGAAATCAGAGCATACCCGCGAGTGCAGTGTTGGATGTAATCTACATACGTCCTTTAGAACTTTGAAGCGCCTACAAAACTATAATCCATTTACGTTACGAAAATAGTGATGCAATCGGATCCATCACTTCATACGAAAGCTTGGAACGTGCCTACCACGGGGGATTGCGAGGCTTGATCTAAGAGTCACTCCTTGTACTTATTTATTTATTTAATTCACCAACAGTTATTATACAACAATTCATTGCAAAAGACAAGTCAATTGTGGACTTAAAAGTAATTGTACCTATACTAATTACAGGTTAATACAACATGAACAACAATATCATCTCTAAGATTACATAGTGTAAAGTAATTAAATAGTTTTGTTATTTGAATAAAAGTTTGTTACAAAATTATGTACAAACTCAAGTACATAATAAAATAATATACTATTAAATATGTGTTCAATAAAATATCAAATGAAAATGAAAATTTAAACAATTACTTAACGCGAATAGACTAGTCCTACTTCCTACCATGATATTGTTACGAGCTGGGTATTAAATAAATTAAAGTAGTCGATTAATTACCAAAAATAACACAATATTTATTAACAACACTTTTTACAATAAGAAATCACTAAATCACTCGTTAGTCGCACTAGAAGATCTCTTCGATGTTTATCCGCTGTATCGTGAAACAATACTGCCCGTACGGCTAACACGTTCCGCTTTTATATGGCCGTCGAAGTATCTCGAAAGTACGAAAAGATTCGATCGATGTTTCTAGGCTAAATAGATTACTCTAGAGCGACTTGTAGCGCCATCTAGCGTCGAGTAATCGTCATAATGCCCATAGTTGCGCGCTTTCCGACACTAGATGGCGTTGTCCTCAATAGTTCTCGATTGTTCTCGTATAAACGAGTTCCATGTGGTTATGGCGCAACAATATTATAAATGTGCGAAAGTTTGTAAGGATATGTGTGTGTTTGTTACTCTTTCACGCAAAAGCTACTGACCGGCTTATCATAACACTTTGCAGTTATATAGCTTAGACATCGGAATAACATAATAAGTTAAAATTTATAGAGATTTTTTATAGTTCGGTCATAATATAACGATAACTGTCAAGTAAACCGGAAAAAATCAACCCTCTGAGAGATATCTTAGCGTGCACTGCCCAAACCGTTGCGAGTTACACAAAGATAATTACTATAGGATTATTCATCATAAATAGTTGTAGTATAGTATAGTAGTAGTATACTATACTATACTACAACTATATATAGTAGTTGTAGTATAGTTATTCAACAACATATATCCGCCTTTTATGTGGAAGTCACAATAGTGAACCATAAATACAACTAAATTGGTAAATTGAATATTTTTAACAATGCATTTTAGAATATTTTTCGAACTCTTATCAAAATTGATACATTGGTCACTTTAAGTATTCAATGTAGATAAACTTTATCTTTTACACCAAGTAATTTGGTCAAATAGTTTAAAAGTTATCACGATAAGATTGAACTGAATAAGGCATCATTAAGTGCCTACTATGAGAGAGTGGTGCGGGGGGCGCGGGACTAGAGGGGTAGTCAATGTATTTCTAATGTTAAATGATATAGATTCGAAAGCAATTAGGTCTCTTTGTTACACTTTAATGGCTACACGTCTGCACAGATTTTAATGAAATTTGTCATGGAGATACTTTGATTCTTTAATTAAGATATTGAATGGGCAAATAAGAAAAAAAATGAAAAAAATATCTGTGGCTCATAGCTGCTCCCAAGCTTGTGTCCACAGTCTAATGTGGAAGCATCCGCACACAATTTATTGATGTCCATTTGTCTGAAGTTACATGCAGAATTTTGTTATCAAATATATTATTATTATTAAAGTAGGAAAATCTAGCGGCAGGATATTGACCATTGGAATATATAGTGTATGAAGCAGAGGTGAGCATTAGGTCAAATTAAGAGAAGGTGGGAGAGCCACGCTTCGGCATGAATGGGCGGCCGGCGATAATCGCTTACCATCAGGTGATGCGTCTGCTCGTTTGCCCCCCTATTCAATAAAAAAAAAAAAAAAAAAGACCCTCAGATCATTATTGAAGGAAAATTAATAGACAGTGTTTTCGAGGTTTTCAACCTAGGATGAATCATGGATCCGAAGCTGCAATTTGATTCTTACGTTAACAATATGTTGAGTATTTGTTTTTTTGCGTATTATGTTAATTGCATAAGAACCTGGTTGATGCATCCTTTTTGAAGTCGGTTAAAAAGTGAAAATTGTTACGTTAATGTTGTAAAATTGGTGGTTATCCAAGGTGCCGGTTAATTTTATTTAAATGTTTAAGTACTTAAGTATTAGTCAAAGCTAGATTTCTTAACATTGTGTTAACAGTTTGATTTTTTCCGACACGTCCGACAACTAGTGTTATATTTTAGCCAATGTACAAAAAAACTAAACAAATTATATATCTAAACCTCCCCCAAGAAGCTCTCTAACTATTGGTGAAAACCACATGAAAATATGTGCAGTAGTTTTTGAGTTCAGACTGCCTCGGTGGCGCAGTGGTAGTGAATGCGACTGCTGACCTTGAGGTCTCGGGTTCAAAACCTGGTTCGGACCAAATGTTTGTGTAATCTACATATATTTGTTTCGGATTTTGGGTGTTTTCTATGTATAATATGTATATATTAACAAAAAAAAAGTATAAATGTATCCATATCAGTTGTCTAGTACCCACAACACAAGCTTTGGTTAGCTTGGGACTAGATGGCGTTCTGGGAGGGGTCCGGTCGTGTTAATAACTGCAGTTCCTGGACCCCTCTCTTCTCAGGCGCTGAGTGGCACACCGTGTGGTTTTAGTCGGTTCGATTCCGACACACCGCCCCGCCGCAAACCCCGGCGGAGTGACGGCCCGAGGGGGTTTCCACACGTAAAAAAAAAAAAAGTTTATTGCGAACAGACAGACAGAAAGGTGTGGCAGAGGACTTTGTTTTTTTTGTTTTACAACAGGTGTCTGACCAATGAAAAACCCAAATTTAAGTTAACTGTTAAATAAATGCTGTCTGACTGTTTATCTGACGATTGAAAAACCAGCCCAAAATATCTTAAAAAAGTATAGGTTGACCAAGAGTGTTATCCTGCCGTCTTTTCTTATTTGTATTTTCTATAACTTGTTGCATTTTCTTGTGCAACAGTATTGTAATCATTTTACTAATATACCTATTATTTTGAAATAACTAGTCCGATGTGTGATGTGATCCGAGTGGGGACCTGGTGTCCTGTATTGTTATACCTACTTCAAACACAAGCAATCCACAACCAAAATTATAAAAACTTTAATGCTGTTATGTAATTCTCATTTTATTGTATTTCAGTTTTGGTGAGCAATTATATCATGTATTATTATTATTATTCAAGTCCTTATGCACTAAAACACAAGATTCTTCAATATTTTATTATTTAAAAAAGTTGAAGCTAAGATTCGAAATCGCAAGTAATATCAATAACTTATAAATAATATTGATGGATACAAAAGCCTGTCAACACTTTAGGAGGCTTCTGCACTTTTGGAAGGAGCTTGATTAGCTTATCTAGTCAACCTTACAATACACAACGGACCGTCCCTGAGTCTAAATTGATATAGCTAGGTATTGAGGGCATACAATAAAAGAAGTACATATGAAATGGTAATGCAAGATAAATTTATTCACACTATTTACATTATAATTTAATTTTGGAACAGAGCTTGAAACATTATTACATATAAAGTATTGAAGTGTACTAAATGTTTTAGTTACTTCAACAATTATTACTTAACTTACTAATTTATTGCAGGACTGCTAATATAATTAGCAAACTCTTTTTATCTTTAGATCAAGTTATACAATTCGATAATGGAATGAAATTTAATGAAGTCATACATACATTAGAAAGTTTCAGATCTTACAGTAAACATGATATAACCCTAAAAGTTTTCTTCCATGGGCACAACTCCTGCCATACCATTTGACGAGACCTCGTCACCTACGTTCCAAGGGTCGTCTAGCGCTGCCAATAGTCGTGCTAACCCCTTATGGCCTTCAGTATCAATATTTTTTGTCATATCCTCACTAAAAGGCATATATTCATCACATAAGATAGTTCTTCCTTGCGATACACCGTAAATCTCGTACCAGCCCTCCAGAGGTTCATTCAAAGGCCTCTTTAGTCTAATAAGAACTTCGTGATCATCCACGGTTTTCACGTAAAATCCTTCACTGGCAGTGACTCTGGTGACTTTACCCCACAATGTTACTTTCGCGCCAATTTTCTGCCCCAAATTACCGGCCGTCACATATGGAACGAATACGTCGTTGTCCGGATATTGGTTATCTTCAAAATCGTCGTGATCTCCCATTATGAAGAAAATTTATATTAGTTTAAACTTATAAGTTTCAAAACCAAATTTTGGTACAAAACAAACAAGAGAATAGGCTTTGCATTCGCTATCAAGCTGACTGACCGTGACTGACTATCATAGACTATCATCTGTCATTATTTTTCTTGTTTTCATTGACATATTTGACATGAAATTATTTGTGTTTTTAGAATAACTAAAGTTGCCAATGCAAACTTTTCAAATTGACCAATAATCCAAAACAAAACCAAGAGAAAAACTTAGATGAGGTTAATTTAAAATTTTCCAGATTTTTTAACCTCTTGCGATGTTGAACAACTACTATTATTTATCTTTATTCATTTGAATTTTTTTTTTTGCATCCATTGCATTGCGATTAAACTTTGGCCGCATCTTAAACGGAAAGCAAATATTAAAATAATTATTTTATCATGCGGAAATCAATGTCATCTCAACAACAGTCAATTTGACTCACTGAAATGTTTTACATCACTATTGAATATATGATTTCGAAAAGAAAATGATCAATATGTTGCCTACACTAGGGATGATTTTATCAACAAAAACTATAAAAAAACCGCCTGCGTCAGAACTTTTGATAAAAACGTAGCCTATATCACTCGGGCCATTATTACAAATCTATTGACACGTCCTCAAAATGTGGACACGTTAATAGTAATAATAGTGGATTCAGTAGTTTGTGCCAGGGGTGTTACGAATATTCGCATCCGCATCCGTAAATGCGGATTATTCGCATTAATTCAGACATCCGCATCCGCATTCACATTCGCATCAATCAATGCGGAGTTTTTACGGATGCAGATTCACATCAACAAAGTCAACTAAAAACCTGTGTAATTTTGTGGAACAAAATTTGTTCTAAAAATATGATTAAATAAATAAAAAAATAAAATTAAATTGATTTTCAGTTTTTTTTGCACTTAAAATTTAAGTAATTATCCTTTTAAAATCCCAAAATCCGCATCCGCATCCGCATCAAATGCGCATCCGCGGATGTGAACTTCTAATAATCCGCATCCGCATCCGCGGATGTCTAAATTTTGGCATCCGTAACAACCCTGGTTAGTGCATTATGGTAGAACATACAAACACACATGGACTGCTAAAACGATTACCCTTCCTTTTGGCTTCATCGTAATTGGGTACAATAAACTACGTAACAGGCCACGATAAATGAGACGTCCTTGTGCAATCAGTACTTAATGAGACGCAATGCGTTTCAATTATATATAGGATTTGGAAATCCGCCATCTTGTCCTGCATTTGTATGTAACTTCAGATATTGGTGTATGGTGTGCAAAAAAAACAAGACTTTACAGATAAAAAACTTTATTCCAAACATCAAACTTTAAAAAGTTATAAATGTGTGGCGACCTCCACATACCACATAACATACTACAGCGCCATCTACCGAAGTTACACTGAACTACGAAGTAACCTACAATACGAAGAAACTACCAATCCTGAATCGCGCAAATAAAGTTCTCGCGCCGATTTTCATATATACAACATCCCAACATCAACTGTTGGGCAGTAGCCCGCCAGGCATGATCACCTCGCCTGGTCGGAGGATCCTCCCTTTGTGTTGGGTGGAACATTATATCCGTTCCCCCACAGTGGTGACCCCGACGTGATTGGAAGCAGCCTTCAAGGAAGCGCCACCATCATGTTCACTCCCACAGCAAGTTTCAAGCCAGCCAGCAACTTCGGCCTCAACTGGGATATACCACACGCAGGACGCGACTGCTCCAGCCTGGTAACCCCTACGGCCTCTACAGCGTCTAGGCACAGCGCATTGCACCTTCGGTCCATGTTAGCAGAGCACATCTCTCCCAGACGGTAGACACGCAGCAGCCAGCCACTACGCAACAACCGCCCCGACTCACTGGGGACCTCACCGCAGCACCGCGCACCGCATGCGATCCCGACTCACTGGGATCAGCGAACTTCAGCCCCGACTCACTGGGACTAGCGGCATTCAGTTCCGACTCACTGGAACTTGCGGCACTCAGTTCCGACTCACTGGAACTGCTCACTCCTGGCACTGGCAAGCTCCACAACGTAGCACAGACAGCTGACGCAATATATATCGACCTCCAGTCTTGGAGGGGAGTGATGTGGCGACCTCCACATACCACATAACATACTACAGCGCCATCTACCGAAGTTACACTGAACTACGAAGTAACCTACAATATGAAGAAACTACCAATCCTAAATCGCGCAAATAAAGTTCTCGCGCTGATTTTCATAAATACAACATCCCAACATCAACTGTTAGGCAGTAGCCCGCCAGGCATGATCACCTCGCCTGGTCGGAGGATCCTCCCTTAGTGTTGGGTGGAACATGATATCCGTTCCCCCACAAATGCTAACATAGATTCGTTGTCGCTATAATCTTCATCACTATTTGGAAAGTTTTTCATACATATTTTTAGATTTCATGAACGGACCAGACGATCCTGGTGGGACTACTGTCCTCCCCCCCCCCCCCCCCACCATCTACGTAATACCTGATAGTCGTGATCGCACTGTTAATTGCTGGAAACTTAAATTATTAATTATGTCATATACATTATCTAAGGCTGGAAACATAATTAATAAGATCTCAGCGTAATAGATACCTTTAAAGATACCTACTCATTTTTTAGCAAAATAATTTAACCATTCCTAGTCCCATATAAACACTGTTATACACAACAATATATTTAGTAAGAGTACATACGTACGGTATACAAAACAATGAGTGCAGTTATTTATTGTACCAAAAAGTAAATACCTTATGTCTGGAGATACCATGAGCTCATAAAGTAAAAATTCCCTACGGAGCCTTATCTCAGAAAAGATAATGACGTGCCTCACGGAGTTACATATATAAAAAGGAGCCGGGCCTGTCCAAACATTTATTCCTATTGAGATAATACACATTACCTGTCGCTATGGTTGTATCAAAAAAGTTTTTACTTATTCTCGTTTTGTGCTTGGTGCATCAGAGTTTAAGCAAACCTACAACTGAAGGTAAGATATTAGAGTTAATAACATCATTTGACCTGCATCTTTGTTTTCTTAACCGAGCTACTAATTCCAGTAGGTAACTAACAATACTTACCGCTTGCAGATGGGTTAAGCGAAGGCCGCGGATTCATTTCTACCATTTGGGATTGGATAACTTATCCCTTTACGTGGTGGAGTTCACCAGAACCTGAGCAGCCAGTAACCGAACAGCTAATCGGATCAACTACAGCGTCTACAGTTAATCCCAATGATGTAGTAGAGACTTCAATTCCTAATGTATGGTGTAACGACCAAACATGCACCACATTGAAATGTGATAGCACCGGGTGTAAGAATGTCACTTGTAACGTTTATGATACGAATGTGAAAGGAGAGTGTAGAGAGTACAATATACTACCCGAGGAAGAACACGCGGTTCTTGTGCCCACGGACGCCACTACTAAAGCGCCTGCGCACGTCGAAACGACGGAATTGCTACCAGCAAGCTCTGAAAAGCCCTCCACTGACAAAGATAATGTTATTGTTGAGCAACCGTTGGAATTAGAGGCCATTATATCTTCGACAGTTAATCAGGATATCGAGGATTCCCAAAATCACGAAGAACGAAAGAAATCTGAAATTAAGGTAAGTTCTTAGGTCGTTTACTAACACCCGTTGCATCACAGATTAATAATTATATTTTATATACGTATTTTGTAGAATGTGCGTTGTTACCCAAGTAAATTTAGTAATAGACACCGAAGCAAATTCACATAGTTCTAGTAGACAAATTTTATTGGAGAGTATAGAGGCTTTTATTATGTTTTATTTTTAATTTCCACTATGCTAATACCTACTAATCAGCTATTTTTACACGTATTAAAATGAAATTCGTACATGATCTAGGTAGCAAAATTTACCACTTGGAGCTTTATTTTTCTTAGTAACGTACCTTTTTAAATTAGATATTTAAAAAATTTGTCTTTGCCAAACCGATTTTTCGAGTCACTCAAGAATTCTTAAAAAAGAATACTCTTAAACTTGGCACAGTAAATGGCTTACTCAGACTTGAGCGCTATCTTATCTCGTAGTCAAACAGAGGAAAAGCTACAAGCATGGGCTTACGCTTAGTATATTATTATTTCAAAAAATAATGTTTAAGTTTTTTGGTAAAAGTATTCTAAAAAATGAACACACAATTTAAGTAGGTACGAAAGCTGTAATTTGGTGCCTAAAAATACCCTTTTATTTTTTCAGGTATAAATGAATTATTAAACTTAGATGCCACATTTTTATCCATTGAAGAATTAGACCACGCTGTTAATAACATTATACGTTCAATGCTCGTACAATATACAACGAGGCTTATGAACAAACTAATAAAAAAATTAGATGTCGATTCAGTTTGCGTAGAAGGAGTTTGTTACTACAACAGATGCCAAGATAATAAATGCAAGATGCGTCATTGCAAGTTCTACATATTTACCAATGAAGAAAAATGCGGTCCAGTAACACCAACCATAGACAAAGAACATATTAATATAGAAGAAAATGAAATTATTCCATTTTCAAATAATTTTTAATAAAAAATACTTGTAAAAATAGTAATGCTTTTGTGTTAAAACTACGACCAACTTAATTTTACTTAATTAGAAAGACTTTCTTATCGCTAACGTTTTTAGATAAGGTAGCTTAAGTTTGTAGATAATATTACTGAGTTAATTACTCGGTTACAGAACAATTTAGATAACGGCATAAATACCTGCAGTGCCTACTTAACCCATGACGATTTGTTAAATGCGAGCGAAGCTGCGGGCGAAAGCTAGTATTGTAACTTCAGAACTTACTTTAACTTCAATAACATCGGACTTTCATACAAACTACCATCCTCCGTTTTATCCCGAAAAGGGGGTTGATTTCTAAAGATACATTATTAGTAGGTACACCTCTACACCATCTATAGAGCATACAATTTAAATTTCAAGTCTCTTACTTCAAAAACAGGACTTTTATACAAACTTCCAACTCCCGTTTTACCCCCTTAGGGGTGGAGTTTTGTAAAATCCGTTCCTGACGGATGTCTACAACCTACCTAAGGAACCTACTTGTTATAGAGACGTATGGTATTATTCGGGTCGTATAATATCGTATGCAAACAATCTGGCATGAACGGAAAATAAATAAACGAAACATAAACAAAATAAAGGTGAACAAAACTAAGTTCAGACTGCCTCGGTGGCGTAGTGGTAGCGTATGCTTATGCTTGCATGATCTGCAAAAATTTGTTTCGGAGTTTGGGTGTTTTCTATGAATAATATATACGTATTTACAAAAAAAGTATTTATGTATTTCTATTAGTTGTCTAGTACCTATAACACAAGCTCTGCTTAGCTTGGGACTAGATGGCGTTGTGTGTTAGATCACCGAAATATAAAAAAAGGTATGCCTAGTAATACCTAGGGTGTAAATGGAATTTCTAGTAGTCATAAAGGCTTGTAGCCTTATAGCTCATGTTGCTGAGAAATGTGCACTTAGACATTTTATATTTTTATGCTGAAAAATATTTTTTTACGGTAGCTCTCTATATATAATACATTGTCAAAAGGCTAACTGTCGGTCGCACCAAAATGTCCTCCGATTTTTGACGTAACTAGTACTACTGCACAGGGTTTCATCTGTTTCTTCTAGTTAATAATAAATACATTTAAAGTTTGACTACACCTTTCTGAAGTTCTGGTTAAAATGGTAATTCACGTCATGAGTTATGACGTTCTTCGACTGACCCATTACACGAATAAAACCTATACATACCTAAACGAAGTCGTAAGACTTGGGATTCGAGTCGTAGTTACATAATGACGACAGAGGGTTACCTTGTTTGTTGGTTGACAGTTAAAAACTGTACCCCAGAGTTTGTATTATCATTCGCATCACTAAAATCCAAGATAATTCAATTGTATCTCATATGACTTGACATAAAAAATAGACGAGAGAAAAGAGGTTCCTGACAAAAATGTTAAGCATAATAACAAATCCATAATTAATTTAAAAGTTTATTCTCACTTATTTACAATACTCTTACAAGCTAAGAACAAACAGTAGTTGTGTATTCACCAGTCCACGTGTTACCGAAGGGGAGTTTACACGACATATGTTTGTGGCATTTTATTAATTCATCATAATCCTAGGGATTATCAATCAACCAAAGCAAATAGTTTCACCACCAATAGAATTCGGTAAACCTTGAAATGTGAATTACATAAACAAGTTATAAGGTCGAGTCTAGATAACTATTTTGCTAGTCTGCTAGAATCGAGGATGAAACTCAACACTGACCATTATCGCGTGAATACCAGTGAATACACAGCTTAAATAATGCAATTAAAGTATAAAAGTGACTATGCGAATAAGTCTTCTCTATCGGCAGCTAGCGTGGGTGCGGCGGCGTCCTCCATAGCGGCGAAGTTCATGAAGTGAGCCGGTCGGTGAACCTCGTGGTAGAACTCGCGAGGGTTGCCGAGTTGGACACCGTATTTCATGTTCGGATCGTGACGGACACCTATAAACATACGATGCTATATATTCTAACATCACCGTGACATAGTGTGTGTATGATTCATACTTAAAAAAGTTAAATTCTTTGAAAATTTGTACTTTGCATAGTAGTAATTAGCTTTTTTCGTGACCCTGTCCGCGTGTATGTGTCGGTTGTTGCGGTTAAAAATAACATTAGTTATTTTTTAAGTACTTCAAAAATCATAGTATCTTAAAGGTTTAGCCATAACTGACAGAGTTTTCATTCGTATATATATATTGCTAGCTAAACTCCGCGGTGCTAACCGCGGTACAACAATAACCGCGGGCAACGCCGCGAGGCGAAGCTAGAATCTTTATAAATTGTAGCCTATGTGTTATTCTGGTGTATAAGCTAGTGGATATTTTCATTCAAAAAACTTATGTCGAAGATTTAACCATTACACTATTGTTACTTCAAGAAATCGAATCATAGTAAGCCGATTATCCGATCATCATTCGGCTTACTATGATTTTATATCTAGAAGAATCTAAAATATTTCTCAACTTAAACATTTAATAGGTCTAATCAACTTACCCATAAAATTGTAATTCCAGCTACCCTGCGAAGGCACCATAAAGTATCCCAAGAATCGGTCAGACAGCAACATTTGTACCCTTTCGTAATGGCTGGGCAAGTATCCCTTAGGGTTATTGCCTCTGTCTGTGTTGCGAGAGCCCCACTCGTATCCACTTGGCGTCAGTTTGTAGGCGGTCAAGGAACAAGAACCCGGGGTAAATGAACATGTTATGATGATGGTCTTCTCGCCATCCCACGATGAATTTTCAGCCATTACCTTGGCGTGTGTGGTTATGTCCTAAAATAAAAAGAAATGATTTTTGTATGTTTGCATGGTGATTAAAACATAGGAGAAACTTGTGTATAATCTGTACGATTGCAAATTTATAACGTAAGAGTTCAATTTCTTTTAACTCGAAACCAGAATTCTCTATTAAATTGCTCATTACTTGGACTTCGAATAATTCCCTATTTGAGTTCAAGCAGTAAGTTAGTAGAAATGAAAAATGTTTAAGAATAAATAGGGGAACCAATCAAAGGTTCAGCAAGTTAAATAATCATGGATTCCTATTGTTGAATAATAACAAATATTCATTACTATTAGCAGGTTTAG
Organism: Spilarctia lutea; assembly: GCA_916048165.1. NCBI lineage: Eukaryota > Metazoa > Arthropoda > Insecta > Lepidoptera > Erebidae > Spilarctia > Spilarctia lutea. The sequence goes on from OU696480.1 coordinate 5,741,656, forward strand.
GCATGTGGACATTCTTAATACCTAAAAATTGTTATTAATCAAATCTGATGTGCGGGAATAGTAGTAAATTATGTGGTAAATAATAGAAGCGAAGATTCGACGCAAAACACTCGTATCCACTCGTATCTCGGCGAGGCCTACTGCTTATTTTACGGTGATCTAATTTTCTCCTTACCTGTGGCGATAGTTGGGGTAATTCGTTAGGCTGAGTGTGCATCCATCCCAGCGGCTGTAGGTGTTGCAGAGCGGGATGCTTGGGCAAGTGTCGCGGGAGATGAACCTGTTGATGAGTGCCCCACTGCGGGGGAACCACTGCGCACTGCACTTCACGGACCATTGGGTTGTCGGGTGGGGACGTGCCGTAGAGGTAGCACGCGATCTGTGCATAAAAGGACTTGTCAGTTAACTCTGTGTACCTAATAAACTACACATTTTGTTACAAAAAAGATTGCAGTAAAATGAAATTAAATCATTTATTCTGCAATTAGGTAACAAGTACACAAACTTATTTGGACTGGCCCTGAGAAGAACGGACAAAACGATCTTACGGATCATTTTCTCCTTTAAAGTCAAAAAGAGTAAAAAGAGAATAGACCTTTGTATTTTTACATACATTTTTCTACAGAATAATTTTCCTAATGTTATTCCAAGTTGGAATGAAACCCACAACACTTAGGCCGTTAGAGTGAAGCGAGTTGACCACTTAAACTGCTACTCTGTCAGTGCAGTCGAACTATAGTACTTTATGACTTCTTCGCGCTAAAAGGTTTTTTGCGGTACATTACATTCTGAGCTATGAAATGGAAACTTTTTAAACAACAAATGACATTATGCTGTATATGAAAGTTAGCTTTGGAGATTAAACTCCAACAGCTTAGGTTTTAACACATACACACACTGAATTGTAAATAAAACCAGAAACTGACCTGTGCTCGTAAATCAGAGATGGTGACAAACTTCTTGAGCAAGTTTTTGGGGAGGATATAAGTATACCCACTCTCCTTGATGTCGTCTGAGCTCACGTAGATGTGGTTCGTTCGGAGATGTAAGTTGGTGGCGGAAATTGCACGCACACGCCATTCTGTCTTCGAGCTGTAACAATAATGTTATATGTTAAATAATGCTTATTATTGATGTTGAAATAATGATTCTGTCCACCAATTATAACATTCACACAACTTTGTAGTGTGGCAAGATCATTTGAGACATTAATAATATTTTATTTAAAAAAAAACAAAACATCCTGAGTTGTGTGAAAGAGACCTAAATATATGTAGTACCTGAATATAAAAATTTAATTCTTCTCTATTATGACATTCTTCATACTTTTAAACACAACACACAGGCTAGATAGAATGGTAAATGCTCACCTGAAGGTCTGTGACTCATAATTGCTGGTAGTTGATGTGATGATTTCATCACCATGTTTGTTCACTGTTCTGGTCGTAGTAGCAGTGAGTTGGGACTGTTCTTTACTTTGCTTCTCAATCTCAGCGATCTGTTGACGTTGAGCGGAAGGTGCTGATATCTCCATACCGAGGATGATGTCACGAATTTCAGATTGTGTTAGGGATGCAACGTTGACGCTGGAAGCGATAGTAAAAGGTTAAATGTCTATATATTGGGTGATATTGGGCTATGTGGTCGTATTATTGAAATGTAAACTCGATAATACGGAATATAAACTACTTTTGACTTTGATTTTGTCTATTAAGTTTTTGCATGTATAACAAGTGGTTTTATAGTGTTCTATACCCCATTGGGCACGTAGGAAAGAGGATGAAGTTCTTATGCTTCTTAAATTTAGCATTATGTTATTTTTTTTGTAATGGCAAATTACTATTTCCTTCTAATTCAGAAATATGATGGAAAATATTCACCGTTATCCATCTGAAATCAAAAAGCTCGAATCCTTCAATACTTTGACACAAGTAGATAACGAAAATAAGATCTAATCTGTTGTATTTAAAGGTTACTATATATATTTATACTTACTTGTTCTTCTTGCCATAATCAGCCAGAATGAGATCTTTGAGTTGCACTTCAACCTTGATCCAGTCATCATCGGATAATGTTGGCCAAATGTGATGAGGCTCTGTCAACGTAGTCTTGTCGGGTTTGAGTAACACTTTAGTTCGTTCTGTATTCACATGGAGTGCTCGCAGTATAAGGATGAGACGACTGAATGCCTGAAGAACAGAAAATAATAAGAATTATGCTTTAACTGTCAAACAGTATATTTTGTCTGTATTTTGTAGTTGTTTATGATCAGCTAGCGTAGTATCAGACGCAGGCGTCGTGACGTCAGTGCGATCAGCAAGCGTCACGTCCGCGAACGTCCCCAGAGCACAGAGACTCTCTGGTTTCAGGACCCCTACGCGGTTCATCACTTCAATATTACCATACTTCTTTCAAAACATTGTTTTTATAGGTACAATTGCAACATTATGAGGGCAAATAAGTTAGAAACGCGAAAAGAATAGTACGATCTACCAAAAATTCGAGTATTTACTAACTGATGAGAGCTGTGCTACTGTTAGGTTTTAGAATTTGAACTGACATCATATTTTTTTTTTTAAGTTTTAAGAATAAGTTTGAAGAAGAATAATAACACTAAAAACAAGTTATTAAGAATAATAACGAACATAATTATACTCAGATAAACTTTACAATATCTTTGTAAAATAAGATAGATTTTATAGCTTTATTGTATGTAACTGAGTATATTAAATAATATACATGAATGCATACGTATGTACATGAATGCATCAGTATTTAGCACATTTCAATTTCCACAATAAAGATCAATTTATAATACTCACGGTGTAGGACGAGATAGTCTTGAGCCAATCGTCATACAAGTTGAATAACACCATTTGCGGCTCTGTTGCCTTTAGGATAAGATCACCGAACTTCTCTACTTTAAGACATGCCTGGAACGGCAGTTGCAGCTCCGAACCCTTGATCACGATGTTAGGGAAGTCGAGCAAGTGGACCTAGAAGATAGAAATTTGCTAGAACTAGATTGCTAACTACTAGAGCATAAGGACCGTCAAATGTGTAAAAAGAATAGATTGATATTGAAACGAAAGATTCAAGTAGTCTAGAAGCTAAAATAAAAAACTAGAATCGAAAAGGGATTGTTCTGTGTTATTTCTCTTATTATCATGTATAAACTCACCTCAAGAGGATCCAACATTCCTTTTCTAGTTACAATAATCTGTTTAGGTTGTTCTTCTACTGGCAGTGAACGAATCAATGCGGCTACTTCTTCAGCAGTCTTCCATTTGGCAAGCTAAATACCAACAGAAAAAAAAAATGGTAAACTGAACGTAATGTGTACAGGTTACTAACTATGTATTTAATATGACATGAATCTGACCCCAAAGTCTTTAGCCATTCTCTACCAAGACGGTGATATGATCAGCTAGCGTAGTATCAGACGCAGGCGTCGTGACGTCAGTGCGATCAGCAAGGGTCACGTCCGCGAACGTCCCCAGAGCACAGAGACTCTCTGGTTTCAGGACCCCTACGCGGTTCATCACTTCATATCACACACATACAAGGAATTGGGTGGGACACATTATATATTACTAGCTTACTAGTGACTGTAGGTTAACGCGGTAAAAAGAAGCATTTGTCCTTCCTCAAGTATCCATACTAAATTTGGTTAAAATCGCTTAAGGTTTAGCCATTTACTATTTAGCATATTATTAGGAATTGGTTGTCAGATCTTGTTTTATGTAAATTATAAGCTTTGATTAATTGCTTTAATGTGTAACTACAATAGTTTATATATATTTCTGAGTGCCATCAGACTGAGTAGTTATTTTTGCAGAGATTTATAATTTTAAAGAAAGAAACGATCTAAATTAGGTACCTGGCCAAGACGTTTTTGTCCCGCCCATACACTGGTATGAATGATCTTCAAGAACAATTGTCCAGTACGAGGGTTGAAGATAAAGATGGCACCGTTGATAGGTTTTGTTGTTAAATTGCCTTCAAATGTCTTGTGAATTGTCACTCGATATACGTTTGTGTCGTCGACGAACCTAAAAAAGCAAGCAGACTCAAAATAAAACATGCTTCAAGACGCAAAAAGTTTAGGCATAAAAAGAAACACGCTTCAAATATGGTTTTATAAATTTTTTGCAAACACAATGTGCCACAGCAAAGCTTGCCTAAATATAGCATACAAATAAACTAATTAATGTGTATTTTGTTAAAGTCTAGGGCAGTCTGTCTGATAGAACCATACTCATACATATAATAAGTAAAAAATCTGATTACAAATTGATACATCAGTACAGACAACAAAAATCTAATCATAATTAAATTTGAAAATGTGTAAACTTTACTCACCAAATAATTTGATTTGAGAATAATTCTCCGTAATTCTGACTGGATAGGTAAGGTTCAGTAGGTTCGGATGAATACAATTGCAATGCTTTACGGATACGTTCCCGCAATACATACAAAGCCGGGTTCGCCTTCATTATCTTCGCCATAGCCTGTTGGATAAGGGGCTTACAGCCAGGGAACCAGTTTCCGTACGCACTGAAAAGAAGTTCATATGTCAAGGTATTTGAATAATATATTGGAAAAATGTTTCTTATGTAAATCACAATTTATTTATATATTTATTTATTTATAATATAGTCCACAGATGGTTGTAGAAAACACTACGTGGAAGGGAGGTTTTGGCCTATAGAAGGTCATGCTGACTCACGCTGGCTAGATCGTTTGGTTTGGAGATTCTGTCACAGCTATCCTCTCTATGTAGAGCTGATGTCTTGCATAGTTTGCTCCTTTTGTTGGTTCACACACACACACGGCGGTGCCATTCCGTATTCTCAACCCATCACACAGAAAAGTGTTTCAATTGCAGTAATAACATAATACTGTACCGTTTTATATTATAAAAGTTATTATAAATAATAGTGTTAGTCATAGAAATTGTGCTACTGCTAACCTGTGCAAGTTATAAGCTAGATCGATAGCGATAAGCAGTCCGGTGGGTGAGGGGTATATCGACATGTTATCGGTGGTATAGTCCAAAAACTTGGCCCGGGCATAACGTTCCACATCGTGAGAATCGTAATCACCCCACCGTAGTTGTATATCCAGCCAGTATTTTTGTGTCGTAGTATTGTCCATTGTGTCTCTGTAAAGAGTAAAAAAATCAATATTGGACAAATATGTATTTTTATTCAACTTATGTTTTTAACAGGTTACTAATTATGATACTTTTTCATTACTTTTTGTTGGAATTAAGATTCATATTACAAGTAAAATAAGGCCTCAGAAGCATTTCATTATCATGCTATCAATAAATTTAGGACTAGGTATGTACATACGAAAATTACAAAATTCAATACTTACTTGGTGTCAGCTAACAATGAAGGCCTAGAAACGTTCCACTTATATGCAGAGAACAGTAGAATATCTGCACATGACGAGTTCATTTTATAAGATTTACGTGGGTGAATAGTTTCTTTTTGTACTGTCTCAATTTCCAATGCGTCAAGTTCTTGATCAAATACCTGTGATTAGAATGACAGTCATTAACTTAGTATCCTTATAGTACCTAATCTCATATTCCATGAATAATTAAATCAAAATTAGTATAGTTTACCTGACACAAGTCCATGACGATAGACTCGTGAACCTTCTGCCACAAGTGAGCTCTGAAGATTTGAATGAGCGATATCTTCAGTGTAGGTATTTTGCCGTGCATGAAAATACCGGTCAAGTCCAGTTGTACCTGTATAAATAATAATAAATAAATAAATATTTCGGACATTTAACACACAATGCCATCTAGTCCCAAGCTAAGCAGAGCTTGTGTTATGGGTACTACTAGACAACTGATATAAATACTTATATACTTTTATTTTGTAAATACATACATATTATACCTAGAAAACACCCTAACTCCGAAAAACAAATATTTGCAGATTATACAAACATTTGGTCCAACCAAAGAATCGAACCCGAGACCTCAAGCTTAGCAGTCGCATATGCTACCACTACGCCACCGAGGCAGTCAATAAAAAAGATTAGCATGAATGTTGTATTTCCACAAAAATATTATCTCAATTCACTGTGTTTTAAGCAAGTTTTGGGAAGTTTTAAACTAGGTTTTGTTTAAAATTCTTTTCGTATATGGTATGGGCCAGTCAAAGTGACTCTACTCTGCCTGATGGAAAACATAAAGCAGAATCCAAGAGTAGTGGTTACCATACTCATAATGAATACAGAGAATGCAAAGTTCAGCATGACAGCGACCCACACTATGACATCCTACTGATGTTTCTTCATTTCATGGGATTTGTTTACTATTACATTAACACTAAGTTACTCTCTTCTTTCGCTTCACTTCTCTTTCTGTGCGTATAGTACTCTTTTTGAGCCACCGCTCCCCCATCCCCCAAAGGTCGGCAATGCACTTGTGACTGACGCCTCTGGTGTTGTGGGTGTCCATGGGTGGCGGTAATCGCTTACCATCATGTGATTGAAACATCTGTTCGTTTGCCCATTATTCAATAAAAAAAAAACTAAGCAAGCTATAATAGGTTGCTTAGTGCCACAGAAAGAGAAAATTTCTACAGCTAAAACAATTTAGTTGGTTTTTAACACATTAACAACCATATTGAATGCTGAAATAACTTAAGTTGTTGCACTAATTATTGCAATTTTTTATTTCTTACCTGGAAACCAACATAGACGTTGGCCCTGTTGATAGTCGGCGACCACCAGAGTGTAAACCGACGATTCGGGATTTGGTTCAAACCAGATCGTTGGGCGTTTGTTAACTTCTTGTATTTCATCGACTCTTCGAAACCTGAAGCTTTTTCCCTATACAAGTACAATTAAATTTCACATTAATCCAAGTTCATGCTTTTGGAACATTGTTATAAAATATATTTTATTCAAAAATAATACATCACATATCTAATACTCAGTCGTCTGGTAACTAACTAGACAGAGCCTGTGCTGTGGTTTCCAAATTGCTGATAAATATTCTCTGTATGAGAATACATATTTCTTATAATTTGGTCATAATAATAACGATAACTGTCAAGTAAGTCGGAAAAAAATCAGCCCTCTGAGAGCTATTTTGGCCTGCGCTGCCCAAACCGTTAGAGTTACACAAAGATAATTACTGAAGGGTTAAATTATTCGTCTTAAATAGTTCTAAATAACAGTCCGCGACAGCATATATCTACCTTTTATGTGGAAGTCACTATGACAAAAATATTTGATTATTTATTTTGATGATACAATTAAATTTTATATTTTTTAACAATGTACATTTTAGAATAATTACCAAACTCTTATCCAATTGATACATATTTTGTCACTTTAAGTATTGAATGTAGATAAACTTTGTCCTTTATACTACTATACGCGGGTGCGGAGGGGTAGTCAATGTATTGCCAATGTTAGTATGTATATATCCGAAAGTTTAGGTCTTTTTGTTACACTTTTACGGTTGCACCGATTTTAATGTAATTAGCCATGGACATACTTTGATTCTTAAGGCATTGCATAGGCTACGAATTACCACGATTATCGACATACACGCGGGCGGAGCCGCGGGCTAAAGCTTATTATCATCAACAACCGTTAACACTCCACCGTGGGACATAAGCCTCTCCTTAGCAAGTAGGTTATTACACAATTATAATGTAAATACATTAAAAAGTTTTTTTAAAAGTACTTACCAAAACAGACCTTCCCAGGTAGGGAAATATGTGCCCTTGAATAGAGTGTGTTCGAGAATACCCTCGACTCCTCCAAGTGCTTGTATCATGTCTGTACGGTAGTTGTTCAAGTTCCACAGCTTACCGTCGTGGCGTTGATGGGTCCACCAGAACGGATTTTGTTTTAACACCTATAAAGGCAACAAAAGAGTAATATCTGATGATATGATGATTGCAATTGATTGAATAAGATCGTAACAGTTGGATGGACAACCATATACGCCATCCTAATTTGGAACGATATAATCAAAATCCATGCATCTATTGCAAAAAGTTAAATCCTATGATCATTTATTATATATTGTTGGTGCCACTTAAAATACCATAACAATAAATAGGTAAATAAAACTGTTTATCTTTGCTGATTTCGATAGATATTTTAAATATAGGCTGAAAAATTACAAACATACCTGATACTGTTTGAACTCTGTACGTATACGCCAACCTTTATCATAAGCGAGTGTATGTCTGTCTTTCTGGAACAGCGTGTTGATACGAGGAATACCTCGATCCCAAGAATCTTCCAAATCTTCTAATGTTAGACGTCTATAACAAAATAGATATTTATATCACCAAACTCTTAATGTAAATAGTGTATTCATAAAATATTTATTTTAAATGATCAGCTAGCGTAGTATCAGACGCAGGCGTCGTGACGTCAGTGCGATCAACAAGCGTCACGTCCGCGAACGTCCCCAGAGCACAGAGACTCTCTGGTTTCAGGACCCCTACGCGGTTCATCACTTCAAAATTATATGTCATCTTGATAATCACCAACAGCGTTACAAAGAAGATCTTGGCCGGCTACAGCACGCTGTCCAAACGGATGTATGTTGTGTTGATGTGTCTTTAGTTTTTATGAACAAGTAATGTTATAACTAACCTGTTTTGTGCATTGGCCTCTTGTCTCTTGAGTGCGTACTCCGCCCAGACTCTTTGCGAGTCGACGAACTCCGCCTCCCATGGTTGTATGTAGCGGTACAAGTTGGGGATAAGTTGGTCCTCGTCGTGGGACATACCTGAACGGAAGTGAGTAATGCCTACGTCCGTTTGTTTCGACCAGCGAAGGTCAGACTGAAAATAAAAGAGTGCTAAAGAAAAAATTGTTTACATAGTCTAGAAAAGAGCTGCAAGTGGTCGCTCTTAGAACTTAAGACATGTTTTTTAAATGAAATTTTTTAAAAAGTTTGCAAAACTTTAGATCAAGCAATTTTTATTTTGCATAAACATCACAGGTACAGAAAACCATAATATTGGCAGTATTTAATTTTATTTAAATCATGGTTTTTCTTACCTGTGGAATCAAAACATGTCCCATAGATAACATGCCGAGCCCGCCCAGTTCCTTAGGCGTATAGAATACCACGGGAGGGAAACGCGAAGGCATTTTTGAGTTGAGACCGATCTTGATACGGGTTTGAATCTTGTTTTCACATTTAACAAGCAAGTCGAGTAGCTCTTGGGTGTTGACGACAGCTTCGCGGAAGTAAGTCATAAGACCTGTAAAACAATACAGTGGTAACTATTTTTTATCAAAAAAGTGCGACTATGTTGATAGTATTTTGGTACAATATTTTATCATATGGTAAATGATCAGCTAGCGTAGTATCAGACGCAGGCGTCGTGACGTCAGTGCGATCAGCAAGCGTCACGTCCGCGAACGTCCCCAGAGCACAGAGACTCTCTGGTTTCAGGACCCCTACGCGGTTCATCACTTCAATATTACCATACTTTCTTTCTAAACATTGTTTTTATAGGAACAATTGCAACATTATGAGGGCAAATACCTATCCTGCAATTTATCAAAAATTCGAGTATTTACTAACCGATGAGAGCTGTGTTCCACTTGTTAACGATCTTGGTAAAGGTGGTGGAGCCGGACGCCATAAGTATCTGCCGAACGCGGTTGTGGAAGCGAGCCAAGGACTCATCGTCCACTCGCAGATAGCACTGCGCCGTACGTTCTTTCGTCACCTCGTTTTGTAAGTTCCACACGCCGTCTCGATGGCATAGTTCTTCGTGTTGACTGCGACACTAATGGAGCAAGGTTTTCAATTTAGTAATTTTTTCGTTTTTGATAATTTCATTTAAGGTAGTTTTCATAAAATTAATTACAAAATAATTTTAAGGGATGATGCACAATATAAGAAGACATCTTGTTGGAAAGTTTTATGGTTCTCATTTGAACTACCTAGGCTGGGTTACTAGGATTAAATGTTTAAATCGAATGACAATTTTAGTACATCATATCTTGGTAAAATGCATTCATATTTATATAACGCAATAACATACAAGAAATTGTTTTTTGGCTATGCATAATGGTAATCCTATTGTTAAGCTCCTTTACGTAAACTGTATTGATAGTGTACAATAAAGTTTATTCAATTCTTACATATTGCAATAATACGTATTGTGTTTAATGAATATAAATGAAGTGCAAAATTAGCATTAATTTATATAAATATGTAATCAGTTGAATTTTTCTCCTGCTAAAATGAGCTCAAGGCTGAAAAATAAAACTATGACCATTTAATTTGATTAACTAACTAATTCAACAAAAAATTGCAATTATAAGATAACTATGTCATGACAAAAGTAATAGATCATATACGAATCTAAAATTTGCTGAATGGTTCACTTACTTTAGGTAGAATTCGGCACTCAAATCCAGCCATATTAAACAGCAGATTCGGGTTATCCTTGGAATATACAGAGACGAAGCTGTTCTCCCATTGAATAGTGGTTACGGATCGCGGCAGACGGTTTTTAATGTCCCAGAATACGGCTCGACCACTAGTAAAAATAAAAGTTTTATAAAACAAAGTTAGAGCAACAAATAACCTAGCAAAAGTTTACAGATATTTTATAGACTACGCATTTTGTCTAAACAATAATAATATTTTCGGACATCTGAAACACAACGTCGTCACAGTTTCAAACTAAGTATAGCTTGTACTATGAAAGTTAGATTGTCATTTTTTGTTGATTAGCTTTGCCAAAATGACTACTCTGCCTGATGGAAAGCATCAGCAGAATCCAAGAGTGGTGGTCACCATACTCATTACGAATGCAGACAATGCAGCATGGTGACACACACCATGGCGGCCTAGTGATGCTTCTGCACCATTGGGCCTCCAGTCTCGCACTCACCAACGAAACACAACAGCACTGCTGCTGTCATTTTACGTTGATTTTCTGTGCGAGGGTAGTACCGCCCCGGTTGAGCCGGCTCAACCCGACTGAAATCAGTGTGGCTCTACTACCTTGAGAATTGCAGATAATACAATTGGTACGACCTGGTAATCGAACCCGAGACCGCGGCTCAGCAGTCGCATACGCTACCATTATACTGCCGAGGCAGTCAAAACATTCAGGCTCGTATTTGTGTAAATGATTATTATACTTACAGATTTACATCATGCTTCATGAGACGCATCCTGGCGTCTCTCGGCCAACATTTCTTGTTGTTGTATCCCACTATGTTCTCATTGTTAGGATCTGGATGTTCAGTCAGATAACGCTGGATTAAATCACGAGCTTCTTCCGCTGAGAATCTGTAAAGTAGTTGATTCTTTAATTACCATAATCAATTTAAGTCCTTGTCACACAAATAATTTTATAAACATGAAAATTTGTGAATGTGTACGAGTATGTATGCTTGTTACTTATTTATGCTCATACGGTTCCACTAATTTTGATAAAATTTAGTATAAAGATGGCTGACGCACTAGACTAGATCATCTCATAGGCTATTTTTCATCGCGAAACTGTATCACATAAAATGAGCATCCAAGCATCTGTTTTATTACAAACTAACAGACAAACCTGAAATAGATATGAATCCTGTCCACATAACGGCAGTACAATCTGATTGGGTGTGCGGTCTCCGTTTGCCTGTCCTGATAAGACAAGAAGTCGTTGGGAAGCTGCGGTGGACCTGCCATCTCACTGGCACGTTGTAGACCGAGCACCAGTAGATCTAGCACGAGACCGTAGTATTGGACAATGAAAGATGCGAATTGTAAACCTCGAATTATACCGTAAGAGTTTGTGTGGTTCATATCCTGTTAAAGTAAATTAATTAAGAATTATTTACATGTAACTAAGTTTATATTTATATTTTACTAATAAAATGTTTTTAATTTATTGAAATAACAATTGTAATGTGGTGAGCTTGCTGTTGATGATGTTTATGTATTGTTTATTTGTTTTAAAAAGGAAGATAGTCTTTTACAAATTACACACAAAATTTCTAGTTTTTCATAATTTCATCGGGAAAAAATTTACAAATAAAGTTTGTTATGTTACCTTGTAGTTAATAATGACGTTGTTCTTAGCAGTCATGTAATCGGCAATATTGTGGTCGACGATAAGACGCAAGAGTCGATTGAGCAATGTCAGATCAATCTTTTCATACAGTTTCTCAAAACGGGACTCTAGTAACACATTGCATTCTCCTTCGCCCACCTCCCAAACATCTTGTAGATTGTTTATACCTGTAATAATTTTTTGAATTAAGATATACTGTTACAAAGGACAGTTTTCAACCAAAAATATATAAGGGTCGGGGCAGACAGTGGGTGATATGGTATCGTTAGTCGCGCTAGGTGTCTCGACACACCCGCTGTCTGCCCCAACTTTAACACCAAAAGCTCCTGGCTTACTGTAAACACAGAACATCAGGATATCATAGAGCTCCAGCTGCTGCGATGGTGCTGTGATGATTGTGTAACCAACCAAGGTGAGGTTTGTAACAAGGGGATGACCGACAGGGTAGATCTCCTTTGATACAACGCACACCCAGGGTGATTACAAAGCTTCGGTTTTCTTTGTCTTCTGGTGTCACGACGCGTCGTTAATTACATTTATAAGGGGTGTTTTTTTAAGCTAGATAGAACTTTAAATTGTAAAAAGTAACACAAAAAATTAAATTTTGATGAAACTTTTTTTTTTATTTGTTTCAGTATACTCTGACAAATCATCATGAATAGACTCACGCTTGAACAACGCTACGAAATTATCCAAATTTACTTTGAAAATCAGTCGTCGATTCGCGCAACTTATAGACGACTTCGTCATTTGTATGGCGTACATAATCGTCCATCTGAACAAGCCATTCGTCGAACTGTGGATAGATTTCGTACCACATACTCTCTAGAGGATGCAATAACACCAGCACGTCGAAGGAATGTGCGTACTGAAGACAATATCGCCGCTGTAAACGAAAGTGTGGAAGAAGATCCAAATTTATCGATTCGTCGTCGGTCGCAGGAATTGGGGCGGCTCTCTCCGTCCACTACGTGGAAAATTTTGCGCAAAGATCTCGGCCTACACCCGTATAAGATCCAGCTGGTGTAGGAATTGAAGCCACGAGACCATTATATGCGTCGTTCTTTCGCCGATTGGGCTCTAGAGCAGTTGGCAACTGACCCGTTATTTTATCGCAAAATTGTGTTCAGCGATGAGGCGCATTTTTGGCTTAACGGGTTTGTTAATAAGCAAAATTGCCGCATATGGAGTGAGACCAATCCACAACAGACCCTACAGACTCCATTACATCCAGAAAAATGCACCGTATGGTGCGGTTTTCACGCTGGTGGCATCATCGGACCTTATTTCTTCAAAAATGAGGCCGGAGCTCGCGTTACGGTCAATGGAGATCGTTACCGCACCATGATCAATGATTTTTTGTTTGAAAATATGGATGACATTGATCCGGAGGAGATGTGGTTTCAAGAGAATGGCGCTACGTGCCATACGGCGAACGCAACCATCGACTTATTGAAATCAAAATTTGGCGATAAGTTGATTTCGAGAAATGGACCTGTCAATTGGCCTCCAAGGTCGTGCGATTTGACACCTTTCGATTATTTCCTGTGGGGCTACGTGAAGTCACTGGTTTATGCTGATAAACCAGCAACAATTGACGCCTTGGAGGCCAGCATTGTTCGTGTTATTCGTGACATACGGCCAGCAGTGCTCGAAAAAGTGGCCCAAAATTGGACGTCCAGAATGCACTTCGTCAAGAACAGCCGCGGTGCCCATATGCCCGAAATCATTTTCAAATGTTAATGTCACGTATTGATCTTTCGAATAAAAAAAAATTTTGATTACAATTTAATTTTTTGTGTTATTTTTTACAATTTCAAGTTCTATCGGGCTTAAAAAAACACCCTTTATATACACATACCTACAGAATAGTTTTATTAGATATCATGTTTAATTTATACAATTACAAGTTGTCGAGTACAACATTATAATTTTTTTTTAGATACATAGACCATATGCTAAAATGATAATCGTCAAAGGAAACTAGCCATTTCAATACTAATAATAATAATCAATCATAATTATATATTAACATTGATTTAAGTCTATACACATAGAGTACACATAATATAGTCAGGAAAATAATACAGTAATTAAAATTGAAGTATTACCTTGACACCACTTGTACACCAAAAGAGGTGATGGTTCAGTATCAGCTGGTTTCACCCACGGAGGTAGTAATCTACGTTTGTCGGCTTCATACCACAGATATTGATCTAAGTAAGCATCTGTTATTTTCTCCAGTGGCTCTACGTCGTATACGGGGACTAAGTGCGAGTAGAGATCCATGAACTCTATTCCAACCTAATACAAAACAACAAATAATCATTAACAAACAAATAAATATCTTAAATCATATGTATTACAATACAATACAACTTATAGAAGTTACTTTTAGTAGATATAACTTACATTACCCGTGAAAACTTAAGATAGACTATATAACCTTTAATAAAAATAAAACCATTTTGGGCAAAAGTAGGACAAAATTGGTTCTTTGAAAGCACAAGTACGGCATTTTATACAAAACAAACATGCTGCTATTCACTTAAAAGGTAAAAAAAAACAGGAAATATCTAAACCTACCTCTCTGAATGTCCTCTGCGTCAGCAAATGACGCTTAATTCTCGAAAGGGCCTCGTGAGGATTGTCATAAGCCTGTTCTATAAGTCCTAACTCTTCTCTCTGACTCTGGTTAAGTCTAGATTTGACACTGTAGGCTTCTTTCAACCTCTCTAGGGCTAAAATTAGCAGTTTAGTGTCGTGTTTGTAGGAAAGAGGCGGGAATGGTATTGGAGCGAACCGCCGCGATTCGAGCCAGTGGACCGTCGTTGTGTAGATGGCTACGGCTTCTTCGGGCGAGATGTATGGACCATCCTAAGAGAATAAATAATAATTAATAATATTAATTTCCTACTTTAGTACAAAAGTATATAGAAGCTATTAAAAACAATGCTATTTAGAAATTGCGAGCAGTGGTTCACATATGTTTAACAAAGTGATATGCTTGAACTGATTTCCATTTTTTTATTTATTCAAACAGGCAATTTTAGTCTTAAACCTCCTTTTTTACTTTTTATTTGTCATAACAAACTGCCAGGTTATTTTTTTCTGAAATTGCTCACCTTTAAGTAGTTGTGTTGCCTCTCCTGTTCTGCTTTCAGATACAATCGTGTAAGACGACCCAAGTTCTTCTTACAAACAGTCTTATCTACGGTAGCACCACGACGTATACGCTCACGATTATAGTGGGCAGTGTTCGTCCACCAATCGGCCTTCATTTTCACGTAGCGGAGAATCATATTTTCTATTGGAGTTGGTAGACCTGGCACCTGATTAGTGAAATAATAATGACAATTCAGAAACCTATAACAAAACTTCAGTTTGTTATATTTTAGTTACATTAAAATTAACTGTAGATCTCTTTATTGAATAAGATTGGCGAACTAATTTCTGTCATTTTGATGCTATGATGATAAAATGGGTAACTTTAAAATGTATTTAAGTCGCGTCAATCAATTTTATTTTTACAAATTTTTCACAAACGATTTTCTTATATTTCAATCATTACATTTTATTTTGCGATGAATGCTAAAATCAATACATTACCTGCCTTGTATGAATGTAATATAAAGCAAGAATCCGTTGATTTCATGATTAGAGAACAGTTTGACAGCCATAACTTACCTTCCAAGGAATATTCGCTTTCCAGCACCTCCAAGCTTCAGACAAATGCTGCAAGATAGTCCTGGCTTTGTTCTGCTTGATACCTTCAGGCATCATATCCACAATATCGTGCATGACAGAGGCTCGCAACTCCAAGTCGAAGTGAGACTCCACACGCTGTTTCGTCACCGTTTTAGCAACACCTATTGGGGAGGATATTTACATGAATAACATTCATTCATTTTAAAACCATAGTTAGATTTCTGCTTTAGTTTCTGATGGTTTTGGCAAATCAAATTGCTCTTTATAGAATTTTTTCTTGGATCACAAAGTTCTTTTAATAATAATAGTGTTATTGGTATTGTTCTGTTCAGACAAAATGCTTATATAAGTTCTGATCATGACTTAGATGAGTCCGACGCCTTATGGGAATATTTTTTTTAGTGTAAATGATAGTATGTATACAACGTGTCCCAAAATTCAACGATAAGCCGGTACCAGAAGGTCGGCCTGCTCGTGACTACTCGTGAAAAAATGTTAAAAAATAATTATCTTTTTTTTTTTTTTAATTACGAAAGAAAAACTAAAATTCTTAAAAATTTACACCTCTCAAGATATTTTTAACTACCATCTCCACAATTTTCCAAATATTTCAGATTTTTTTTTGTATTAGCATCCTAAGTAACACCGTTACCCATCACAATCCTTAGAAAACCCATAACACCTGTAGATTTTACACGAAAATTAATGAAAGTTTTTTCTTTTCTTCAAAACTCTAAAAGATTTTTCTTTAAGGGCAATTTAACTCATCGTGGTGTAAAAAAAATGTATGGTCACTACTATGGCATATGTTTTAAAAAAATTACGCATCTAAACATGAATCTAAAATGGTACAATACTTCTTGAAAACCAACCACAAAAAAAATGCAAATTATTTATCTAAACATAAACCAACATTCATGAATTGTTTATAGTACTAAATTTTTGACAATATTTAAGGTTTTTGTCGAATTTTCCGTCAACCCTTATTTTGGTAGTAACTTATTATACATAACTAGTTAGATCTCATCTAGATCTACCTAGTTTATAGCAAATTACATAAGTCCGGTAAATAGAAGTTTGAAATTTTTTACATTTTAACTTAAATTTTGGTATTTTTTGAGGTTTTTGTCGAATAGCTCGATGACCTTAGTCCTAGAATTTTAATTTTTGCATTTTTGGAAAAGTCTCATCGAGACCCGTCGAACGACACCCCATTTGTCTAGATCGGACGAGGGAAACTGCAAAAAATGCTTGTATTAATGCCGGCGTCAAACAGTTTGAACATTTACTGTAATGTTGATAACGCAATAAATGTATAAAAATTTTATTAAATTGTTTTATTTTATTCAACATTCCCAATAATTTTG
Source organism: Spilarctia lutea (assembly GCA_916048165.1). Classification (NCBI taxonomy): domain Eukaryota; kingdom Metazoa; phylum Arthropoda; class Insecta; order Lepidoptera; family Erebidae; genus Spilarctia; species Spilarctia lutea. The sequence goes on from OU696480.1 coordinate 5,758,826, forward strand.
AATCTCACTTACGTACAAAAATATGATAGTATAATCCTAGGAGGATTATACTATCATATTTACTACCCTACAATATCTCACAAATCTCGCTTGAATAGCAGTACGGCAGGCATTCTGTGCGCAGGTAGTAAAATTGAGTACTATAATTGTATGTAAAAAAATTCAAACTTCTATTTACCGGACTTATGTAATTTGCTATAAACTAGGTAGATCTAGATGAGATCTAACTAGTTATGTATAATAAGTTACTACCAAAATAAGGGTTGACGAAAAATTCGACAAAAACCTTAAATATTGTCAAAAATTTAGTACTATAAACAATTCATGAATGTTGGTTTATGTTTAGATAAATAATTTGCATTTTTTTTTGTGGTTGGTTTTCAAGAAGTATTGTACCATTTTAGATTCATGGTTAGATGCGTAATTTTTTTAAAACATTTGCCATAGTAGTGACCATACATTTTTTTTACACCACGATTAGTTAAATTGCCCTTAAAGAAAAATCTTTTAGTTTTGAAGAAAAGAAAAAACTTTCATTAATTTTCGTGTAAAATCTACAGGGGTTATGGATTTTCTAAGAATTGTGATGGGTAACGGTGTTACTAAGGATGCTGATACAAAAAAAAAACTGAAATATTTGGAAAATTGTGGTGATGGTAGTTAAAAATATCTTAAGAGGTGTAAATTTTTAAGAATTTTAGTTTTTTTTTCGTAATTTAAAAAAAAAAGAAGATGATTATTTTTTATCATTTTTTCACGAGTAGTCACGAGCAGGCCGACCTTCTGGTACCGGCTTATCGTTGAGTTTTGGGACACGTTGTATATCTGCCTATGTTGATATAGTATGTTTTTTTTTTTTTATATAATAGACGGCAAACGAGCAGGCGTATCGCCTGATGGTAAGCGATTACCGCCGCCCATGGACACCCGCAACACCAGAGGCGTCACAAGTGCGTTGCCGACCTTTGGGGGATGGGGAGGGGGAATGAGGAAGGGGTTGGGATATGGGCCTCCGGTATCCTCACTCACTCGGTGAAACACAGCGCAAGCGCTATTTCACACCGGTTTTCTGTGAGGCCGTGGTATCACTCCGATCGAGCCGACCCATTCATGCCGAAGCGCGGCTCTCCCACGGTGTGGTTAAACACCTGTTTAACTTGGTTAAATAGAGTATACAAATATACTACAGGCCTTAAAAATATTTTTATACTGTAAATTGTCATGGTGATCTTACCTTTTGAATGTCTTCCTTCAAACTGTCTGGACAGTAAATTCCCAAGCCAGCGCTCCAACAATGGTGTGATGCCTCTCATGAAGAACAACCACACTCGCCACCCTGGCGCCCAGATACCGCAACCGGGACCTTTCGATACTGGACCCTGAGATTTACATTATCTTTGTGTTATTTATTTTACATATGGAGGGTAGAGATAAGGAGTGTTATCTCATATGGTAGAAAATTTAAAAAAGTGTCCAGCATAAGCTGTAAATAACAGTTCAAAAACCTTCCAGAATGGCGATGGTGTAGACACAGGGTATGGTATGAATGTAGCAATTGTGAACGAATTGAAGTACGCCGAGTTAAAAAATTTTACATTATTGTCACTACTTGCGTATTACAAAATAATGTAGTAAATATATTTTATTTTCTGAACTGTGAATAGTACGTTTATTGATTTTTTATCATTAAATTTTATGAAAAAGTGTGTGTATTGATTTTAAGAAGTTTACTCTGATGCTAATGTGGCGCCACCCTAATTTAATGCATTTCAACGGACACTTTTCATGTACACAGATGATACTCCTTACCTCTACCCTCCATAATTTTACACAAGGTTTTTACTACAAACTAGTAAAAAATTATGTCTACATGAAACACTATGATTTTCAAGTTTAATTATGATTTAACAATGTCAAGAATATAAATCACTTGACACTCAAGGCGAGGTTAAGAATCACAAGTATGCCAAATCAGGTTTTGTCCCTCTCTGAGGACAGATATATTTAAAGATGTTGTTTAAATCATCTGGCTAAGAGTATGTAGCATGTAATAAAGATGGATGGAAGAACATAAAAATAAATTAAACATATAACACTAAACAGAATTTAAAATTATGAATGGTACTTCTACTTATTACTTACCGTGTTGAATCTATAATAGATCAAATGCTTGAGATCTTTGCACATACGAATTTGCCTCATAAGTTTATACTTGTATCGATACATTCCAGTCAATTGTCCCACATGCGCAAATATGTATTGCAGACCGTCGGCAAGTTGGAACGAATCTACGTTGTTCAAGCGGTATTGAACATGGGAGTCGACAATCAACTTTGTCAGGCGCAGGATTTCACGACATAAGTGGAAGGCTGAAAATGATAGTAGTTATTATTTATTTATTTAGGTATACCAACAGAACACATACGATACACTTTTAAAAAAAAATATATAATAACATTTTCTAGTATGCATGCCTATTACAGGTACACACAACACTCACCATATGAGATAAAATCAAATACGCCTAACAAACAGTGTTAGGAGTAAGGTAACTTGTACAAAAAACAAAAAATAAAGGAGCTTAATACCACTTAATTCTAAATTACAATTACGATGCTCTTTTTAATAAAAGATGAAAATATTAAAATAAAAGATGAAAAAATGAAAATAACAAAGGTAAGACAGGAAAAGATTAATTTTGGTTAGTTTTGTTAATATTATCTGCTATAGAATGTCTGAATTTATTAAAAGGGGCATGGATGTCTATGTCTCTCTGTGAACACATGCTATTGTATTGTCTACATATACATAACATTTGTGTCGACATAACATTTAGCAAGAGATTTAACTGTTTCTAGAGATATAATCATAATCAGCTTTAACAGTACACTGCTGAATACATGGGCCTTAGAAGTAAGATTTAGCCTAATATACTATGCTTGCCAGACAGACAGAGTTTATATCAAGACTTTTCTCTGTTTACAGTGTTCTTGTTCTGGTAATTTGATCCCCTGGTCAGCTGTTATGACACCCATAGGATGTATATGAGTATTGTTTATGATACTCCCTATTCATAATCCATCAACACACTCCTTACGTAAAATTTTCTTAAAAGATGACTGACATTTAAGGAAAGAGAGAAGTTCTAGTGATATGTCAAGGTCATGTTTTGGAAACAATTAATGCACTGTAGTTTACTTACCATTACCGAACCGGGACTTCTTCCTTTCCTTCGTAGTTAATGTTTTCACAGGTTTCAAATTAAAGTTGTAGTCCAAATGTAGATAGTTCAAGTTCTTGCGGTGAATGAGCAGATTCAACATGTTGTAGCCTTGGCGGCAGACCTGTAGACCGGCTTCTACCCAGTCAAGAGTTGTAGTTTGGAAGAACTTCGTTGATTTGAATGAGCGGAATAAGTACCTAAAGATATATGAGCAATAAGCTTCATGTAGAAGTGGTATGTGCGCATGGATATATAATATCAACATAGCAAATCAACACATATAAAACGACTTTCAAGATAATCTTAATTATAAAGGAAATTATACATACCCTATTTAAGTTTATGGTGGTTCCAAGGACATAAAGTCATCCTTCTAAAATTGTGACTCTATAGCAAGCTTAACTTTAAAAATATGTATAAGAATAAATCATTTCTTAAATTGCTATGAACACAATATTTTGTCTTCAGAAAACTGAACTTTGAAGTTAACAAATTTTTTTAAGATATTAAAATTAAAAAACCTTACCTCTTTTTCTGCGGTTTCGGAGGCCTATGCTTGAGAGCATTAAGTACATAGTACTTGAGGAGTTTCTGGTATGATACTCTTACTTTTACAGGTTGGCCGGGAGGGCAATGCTCTTTGTACCATGTCTTCACAAGTGGTACATCGATGGCACGCCTTGTACGACCTACAGGAAGTGATAACAATTAATTTTTGGTATTTCATATAGTCGAAACATCAGTATAGTATATTGAAATAGCAAATGATTTTGATATTAGAAGTCTACGTTGAAATCAAGGGTATTGAAATCAATAATCAAGTTTGATGTCTTATTTAAACAATACACATATAATAATAATATACTAAGCAGAGCTTGTATTATGGGTACTAGACAACTGATATAAATACATATATAGTAATTTTTTTGTAAATACATGCATATTATACGTAGAAAACACCCAAATTCCGAAACAAATATTTGCAGATCATACAAACATTTGGTCCGACCCGGGAATCGAACCCGAGACCTCAAGCTTAGCAGTCGCATACGCTACCACTACGCCACAGAGGCAGTCCAGTGTATAAGTGTTAACATAAAAATTTGTATCTACTAAGTCCTCATGCCTTTGCTTTAAATGAAACACTAACTTTAGTTTTAATTTACCTGATCTCATGTTAAAAGGCCTTGGTGCCCACAACAATGCAATGCCATTAGCTGTGTTGTCTGTATACAACGCAGTCTCTTGCAGGAACGGACTGACTTCTTCGGGCAACAAGAATTCTTCCTCATCGGGTAAAGGATCTAAAGACTTGACGGAATGACGGTGAGATATCGGATTAATTAACGGATCGAAGTAAAATGCTGGTAGATCAGGATCCTCTGTTTTAATATAAACGACGTTGGGTGTATGGTACCTAAGGAAAAAAATATTTATTTAAAAACACATTTCTTAAAGCCTATCGAAATATGAATAAGTTTAATTTTGAATAATAAATAGGTGTGTGTGACTCATCTGATCACACATAATAATTTAATAATTAAAAAAAATAAAAATGTTGATGACTTACCAAGACAACTGCACGAAATGTGGCAAATTGTTGTACAGATACGGGAAAGCGATTCTGTACTCAGTTCTGATTGGTTGTCGAATAATGATCTTGTTAATATCATTGAACTCATTCCAGTCTTCATCGCCAGCAGAGTTGTCCTTAACTAGAGGCTCAAATTTCGGTCCGCCAGGGATCGCCATATTCAAAGCCTTAGCCGTGAAGAAACTTTTTGAATCAAATAAGTAGAAATAGTTGTCATCAACTAAATCTGTCAATAACTGGTTTCCAAGACGGTATAGAGTGGCCATTTGTGGCAGTGTCAGATTCCACTTCCTATAGGTAGAGCCATTGACATGCTTGGTACCTAACAGAGGCTTGTGGTCATAGAACCATGATGCAACGGCGCCATCTTCTTCAGGATCTAATTCAATCTGTATAGGCTCCAGAGGTTCCACGTCAAGAATATTGTCAGCATAATCTAGAGGAGGTTCTTCATCGTCGAATGGTGGGAACCTCATTCGTTTGAAGTGTCTACGATCACGTTTTTCTCTACGCATCATGATCCACATAGTGCCCCACTGAGCGATGTAGACAGGTTCTATAACCCATGGAATTTCGTTAACGAAGGTGATAGCACCAGTGATATGATAAAGGACTTTGACATCACGTATCTGTTCCCAGGGCATTGGCATGTTTTCTAAGAGCTTCATGACCGCATGAGGCATGTATTTCAACGCGCCTAGGTAGACTCGCTTGTCATGTCTGTATTTGCGACTGGTCATGTCTCCATGATCTCTGATGATTTTTCGGATGTGCTCTGGCGGCATGTCCTCTTTCTGGGCATCCACAAAGCCGAATTTTCGTTTTTCGGCAAAGCGTTTGGACTGAAGCTGCATCCATTTTTGAGCTAGAAAAAACTTTAAATTTAGAAAACAGTAACTTTAAAAAAATATTTCTAACTCTACATAATTTGGCAGTAATGTATGATAATATCTCAAGTACATATAAAATACAATGTAATACTCATATTGGATCAGCAATCTACATTATGGAAGTGTTTAGTCATAAGTCCTGCTATAACAATGAGCATTCTTTATGTCTAGATTTTTATACTCAGTTTATATTCATGTAACTAAGTTAGCAAAACAATATTTTATCACATATCAAACAGCATTTAACAGTCCTTAGGCCTCTTCATAGAAAGTAAGGTTTGGCCTACTATTGCAATAATATTGTTTAGTCTCAGATCAAATAAAAAGGTAGATACCACACATAGAATAAGAAAATGAAGCCATTTTCTAAAATATGTGTGACATAAGAGGTGCCACCTTTCAAAAATTATCCCTAGAAATTGCCTTAAAATAGGTAATATGCGAAACAAAAAACTGTTTTTTATGTAAAAATTACCATTACATTGTACATATTTAACACCATGAGATATTAGGGGTAACCTATGCTATTAAACCGATTCTAAGAATATATTAACCCTATATTAAATTATTACTTGCGAGCAAATGCTAATATTTTATATGTACTTTTGTTGTATTAATATGTGTGTATGTATGCAACATCAGCATTTACCAGTAAAACTTAAACTGGCAAATTATAATACTATTGCAAGTTTATATTACCCCAAAACATGTATATCATATACAAATTATATACTTAGCTTCAATAAGGAAGCAAAGTATATATGATTTTGTAGTAAATAAGGGGATATAAAATTAACGTACATAATTATATAGTGTTATCAAATTCATAAGAAAACTAGCTGACTCGGCAAACATGGTTTTGCCATAAAAAGAATTAATAGGGATCGGCCACCCTTATTATTTAAGGGTATGAAAAATAGATGATGGCCGATTCTCAGACCTAACCGCTATGCACACAAAATTTCATAAAAATTGGTCCAGCCATTTCAGAGGTATTTGGTAAGAAACACCATGACATGAGAATTTTACATGTCTTGTCATCTATCTTCAGGATTCGATTAGGACTACAATGCGTAAATGATGAATTAATAGCAGATTAAGACAGTGTAAAGCTACTGGTTTCTTTTCTTTATTCACCAGCTGCCCTATGCAACCTTGTTTACGTCTCCTATTGCTCATAGTATAATAATTTTCCCCCTTTTCTGTAACATTATTTTTGGTGGTCCACTCCTATTGGTCTCAATGTGATGATATCTATCTATCTATCAGCCTCTAGCCTTCCTCAATAAATAAGCTATCTAACATTGAAATATTGTTTTAAATCAGACTAGTAGGTATACTGAGATCCGTGCGCTCAAGCACTCAAACTCTTTAGCTTTATATATTAGTCTAGATATAGATTATTTTCTAGCAAGATTTCAGGCTGTGATTCTTGTTTTATTTTTGAAGATTAATTATTATGCTATTTTACTTCATTGTACTTCTTGAATCAAATAAATAGAAGGAGTTACTTATTTGCTTCGTGTTGGTTGTTATAAATAACAAGACACAAAAATTTAAAACCACCTTTTTTAAAAGAGTATCTAATGGAGTTATTTTCCATATGAATGACATTGAACTGCGCAACTAGAGTCATTCCTGTAATGTTTCGAAAGTGCCTGCAAAGGCCTATTTGAAATAAAAGCAATGTGATTTGACGTAGTAATTGATTAAAGGCCAAACCATTACTTTTGATTAATGTTAAAATATTTGCCTATAATCCAAATAATTTGTAAATATTATTGTTTCATACATGACAAAATAGTATTGTCAATTTTGTTATATTATTCAAAAACCTCTACTGAGGGCCATAATTGTGCTGTCTTATTAGTTTATTTCTCCGATAAGTTTTATCTGACGATTGAAAAACCGGCCCTAAGGCAACTAAAGAAAACATTTAAAAAACTACAACCTGATCAGAGCCAGGCATACAAACATACATAGAATGCCTGAATGAAAATTATTACCCTTCCTAAACTTTGGTATACATAAACAAATGCTGTGGTGACATTCACAACCATAGAACTAAAGATTTAAAACAATAATCATAATAATGAAAAGTATTAATTTTAGAAAGAAAAAAAATAAAATTATATCTATCAGTTATTTATGGTGTCAACTATTTATTAGGCATGGTTGTAATTTATGAAATGTGGTACATTATAGGTCTATGGTTGCTTTTGAGTAACTGTACTGGAGATTTGTTGCAAATTGAAGGATCCATATAAAATCAAAGAATACAAAAGTATTTTTTAGTAAAATAATATTCACATTAGGCTAAATAATATAGAAAAAGAAAATTGTATGACAGAATTTTACCCCATTAAAAGTTGTAATATAAGTCTGTGACAGCATAATTATGTTATCTTTTATGTTTGGCTCATCATAATCTTTTTATTGTCAATCAATATTTTTTTGCTGTATGGCAGTATGCTATGGGCAATAGAAGAGATAGACGGGACTGTGTGGGTCAGCTAGTTTGCATAATATAATGCAATACCTAATAATTATAGTCATATCTATAAAGGTTCTTGTCTTATTATATAAATATCAAATTCTTCTGTATAATCTAACAATGTTCAAAATTTATTAACATTCATAATAATATATCCACTGGTAGGCTTCTAAGGTTTACTACATAGGTACTAAAATTCACACAATATATTATCACACTGCTATAGACTGTTCATTCCAAACTTAGTTGAACATGTCCTAACCAGGTAACTACTTTAGTTGGTTGAACATGCTAATTGCAGAAGGTACTGGTACAAATTAAAACAATATTTTATTATTGGAATACCCATTCATTTTGCTATGACCAACAGGAACAAAAATGAAAAATGTTGCAAAAACTAGGAATATTTATGAGAGACACTTTGAGATCTTTTGAGAGCTGAAGTTGTGCAGCTCAACTAGTTATAAATTGAAGAAATCATCATCCTTATCAAACATTTATTTGTGTCTTAAAATCTTTCTATTATAAACTATAAAGAATAGAAGATATGGACAGTGCAGAATTCTAACAAAAAAAAACAGAAAAGTAGATAGTTGTTAGTTTTTTCATAAACATGTCAGACCTACATATTATACATAGAATGTATCAATTTAAACATAATGATAATTTCTCAATCACTGTTAACTCAAAAAATAACCTATAAATATGAATTAAAGATTCAAGCTTACCTTTTTCCTTGATCTTCTCCTCAGGTATGTGATGTGGTTTTGGGGGCTGTGCAGGCGGCACAGGAGGCGCAGCTGCAGCGGCAGCGGCGTGGGCTTGCAGCGCTGCTTGCTGAGCCGCCGCCAACTGCTGCTGCGCCATCATGGTGGCCCAGGGGTTGGGCCCCAGCAAATACGGCGGTAGCGACATGGCTGACCGCCGTCTAGAACAACAAATAACCCTCCTTAATTTAAATCGTCAAGTTTGAAACTGCAATTATTTGATACTATCCGAATTAGATACGGAAACAGCATGGTAAACAGACGCCGGTTGCATAGTGAGATTTTGTTTTAAATACGATTTAGACACTTACCTTTAGTAATATATGCTCAAACTTTGTACTTCACTCACTGAACACCATTATTAACACAAGTTGATGAATTACATTATCAATTAAAACAAAACATCAAACTAACAGTTAGAAGCCATTTGCAATTATTCATTCATGCAATCATGCCACAGATTATAGCTTCGGCCTCGTTGGCGTTTCGTGTTTATGTTTTTTATTCTGTGGTGCAGACATGAAAAAAGATTTATATGCAGAGTGTAACTTTACACCCTTTACCCCCCAGCTATTCTTACGCCCAGTAAAATAGTATTACGTAAAATAATAATCCAAGATAATATTTTGGATTTTTGCATCTAACACACAACGTCATCTAGTCCCAAAGTAAGCAGAGCTTGTACTATGGGTTAGATAACTAAATATAAAGACTTAAGTTCTTTCTTTTTGTAAATACATACTAGCTTTACATAGAAAATACCTGAACCCGAAACAAATATTTGTAATTTGTAGACTATACAAACATTTAGTACGACCCAAAAATCGAACCCGAGTGAGGAGCACAGCAATCGCATACACTACCACTGCACTTTGTTGATATTGCGCTCCATTAAATCGTTGTGTGATATTATATAGTCCATAGCCGTTCTCGATATCTGCGCTATCTTACACTGAAATAGTACCACAAAACAAGCAAACACTTCTTCAGCTTTATAAAATTAGTATTTAACATTGTGTTGTTTTTGACACACATTATCTTCAACAGCCCTAATTAGTCCATAGGAGGTTTTGACGCTACCTGAGTAAAATAAAATTCATATGCAGGGCTGTCTTAAGCTAAGCTGTGGATTTTGAGTTTGGAGTCGGAATACACTTTCTCCACAAGACATATCTTTACATTGTCTGATGATGTCGCCTTTCATTTTACTGTCATGTTTTCGCATTCTTTTATCATCAGCTCCTCTAGGCAGTACTGTATTGTTTTCACTGCCTGAACTAGGTAGTGCTTCTAGGAGTCATAACGCTTGTCCCTTGATTTTTTTACTACTAGAATTCAGCAAATACAAAGGTAGAGAAAATATTATTAGGTTAGAATTTAAACAATCGTGAAGAAGTTGAAAGAGACACAACTTTATTTTTACACTTTCAGTTTTAACCGTAAAAAATGTGAGAACTGAAAGCTTAGTGATTATTTCGATTATCCATTTTTTTTACGATATAATGTAATGTACTAGACATATCTTAATGCAAATATATCTGTCTGCGAGAAGTTATCCTTCCCTAGAGGCTTTCCTGAGGATGGAGGCCCTGGGCACTGGCTCCGTGAGCCCATATGGTAAAGACGGTACTATTCATATGATAAAATATTTTTTTTAGACTGACAATACTGACAATCAAAATATACATACACCCACACAGAATTAAAGCTTTATGTTTTCATAATGTTAAAGGTTTGTTTACAAATCTCTAAAACACAATGGTGGAGTTATAATAATATTTTCCACGGAATACGTTTCATTTGACAACTCTTCATTAATTTCATTAATCGTTTCCTTCGCCAGTTCCTCATCAATGGACATCGATTCATAGTCACTATTTTGTTCTGCACTGTCTTTGGAATCAGTTTGAATAGAATATTCATCGACTATCTGAGTTAATGCTTCTGCTATTTCAGAATCAAGAGATGAGTTATCCATATCATTTATATGATTATCATCTGAATTAATGTAGTTGTTCTCGTTAATTTTTTTCTCTAGTTCAATATCACTGTGTTTAGCCAAGCCAACATTACTATCATATCGACATTCAGGAGACACCATTGATACTTCGTTCCTAGAATTTGCATTGTTCATATATTGGAGGTCTGCATTTTGAGAATTACTGTCTTCTATCACTTCAATATCAGATGTATTTTGAATTATTTCCTTAATTGTTTGCTCACCTTGGTTTAAGACACTGTTAAGTAATTGTTCAGACGATTTTACCGAAGTATAATTTGTCTCTACCATGTCTACATCTTCTGCTAAAGATCTTTCTAACTCTGACGATGTGATATTTGCTCCATATGAAAATTTGGGCGGATTATTTCCAACAGTATTTTTGGATGCACAATCTTTACTGTTATTATCTGTAGATGTTTGCTGTACTGATTTACCAATTCTAAAATAACTAAAACTAGAATCGGTACGATTGTCACTTTTGCTTTTTAATAATTCTAATCGTCCTACTATTTCATGATGATTTTCTTTAAATTGCTGCAGTAGTTCATTTGTGCTGTTATTTGTGAAACCGTATTTTCTTAGATCTTGCTGTATATTTGCGTTAAGCATATAAAGGGCTGCTTCATCAGTTTTCAGCGGTGTCCCAATTTCTATAGCCTTAAAACATAAATGATACTCAGTTATTTTGAACTTGTTATATGTCAATATACGTGTTACTTTCATAAAGCACAATATATAGAAAACTATTTACGCGTGTTTCCTTTCCAATATATTCAGCCAATTCTATTGCAAGATTTACTGTATCTTTTGGAAGGTTAGTTTTAGTAGCTAGAGCAAGTCCATAATGTTCAACCTTAGTGCTGCCTGGTTCTACTTTATATTGGTATACTAATCTTTTCTGAGGATTTTCTGTTGTTCCAACATCCTCTTCAGTCACAGCTGTATGGCGACTAGGAATATGAATAAAGCAGAAGAAAAATTAGAATTATGAAATTTTCAATTAAGTATTTCAATTAGGTAATAAATATGTCCTGAATGCGAATAGTTTAGTTCGAATTAGATCATTCGCCTAAAATTTAAAAGTAACGAGACTTACAGAATTTTATTTATTTAACTCATGTAATATGAAGTTTTGATACTTTCAGTCACCAATCACATTATACTTTCAGACATCTCTGTACCTATGGGTATCAGTAAATTACTATTTCTTCTACTATAGTTAGTATACTTACTTTAATACATTGAAATATAACTCTTGCAATCTAGTCAAATACATAAAATGTGTCGTAAAAAAAGTGAATGCACCACTCATAATGAGTTCTTCGCAAACTGCCCAAGCCACTGCAGTACCCTCTTCCACGGAAGTTCCTCTGAAAATTTAATCAGGCGCTATACCTTTTTATAATGCTACTGGTGATGTATTTAGTTCAAATTCAATTATTATTCGTTTTTTTAACTTTCTGCACTCCTCTAGGTATATAATCTATAACTATGCCCAAAATTCATACTACACTTTTCGCAAAATTGGTACCAAGATTTTATTTCACGAATTAATTTATAGATTAGTTGTACATACCTGCATAACTCGTCTATTATAACCAAACTTGACGAAGTTAACCCTTTTAGAATATGTTGAGTCTCTTTCATCTATAAAGAGTTACAAGTTTTTTGAGTTCTACCCACTTGTTGATACTGGATTTTATTGCCTGTGTTATACCTGCTACACACATAACGGTAAATCGTTGCGATTAATTAATTAATTTTTACTTTGCACATGTGGTACAAAGGCAAACTTAATGGCATGGGATATTTTCTACCTTTAGGTGATGTAAAATTTTGATACAGTGCAGACCGATTTCCTCAGACAACCGATCACCAATCAACGATTTCTTGATAAATACGCTCAAATCGGTCTGATGAACAGATTAATTGCAATGATTTATCGTTACGTGTGTAGCGGACTCTGGTGATATTTTTACCTCAAAGACAAATGTGGAAGCATTTAACTCGACACTGTCGTTGAAACCTATCCTAGAGAAAATTCTGTCACTAAGTCTAAAGACCGCATTTGTGGCAGGAACAAAACATCCTAACTGAAATAAAAAGGAACGTTTAATTTTTTTTTCAGAATATTTTCTTTGAAATCATATTTTTATGTTCTTTTTTATCAAGACATACCTGTGCCATGACTTGCATAATAGCAATTTGCTTTATGTAAATGCTTTTACCACCCATATTAGGGCCCGTTACCAATGTAAAATTGTGTTCAGGACTTGCAAACTGAAATAAATAAAAACAAACAATTTTCTCAAATTTATCTATTTACGTATAAAATTTATATATTTATTTACATATAAAAATATAATAAATCTTGCAATACCTAAAAACTAGCTGCACTCCACGTTCTTTTCCGCGATTGTTGATGTACCTTTAGGAAGATAGGCTTAAATAATAGTACCTACCCTAAGTTACTCTTCATGTCATCAGCTGCATCATAAAAATCCTGTCAAAATCGGTCATTCCGTTACAGAGATTGGCCGGAACAAACAGATAGACAGACAAAAAAAAAGATTTTATGTAGGTAAATGCGCAAATAGTTTCATAAACATTTATATTATAAACTGTTAATTTGTATAGACGAGCAATTATCTTACAATGTCGTTAGGAACTGGCATCACTTGGGTGTTGTAATCCAACAGTGGATGGACACTATTCCTTATATCCATGTAACTATTGAACTCCGGTCTTATATAGGATCCAATTGAACAAGCCTGAATCATACAACACGAATAATTTAGTTACACATACTTAGTTAAAATATAATATTTTGACATAAATAGTAGGTAAGTCCTTACCTGGGCCATGGCCAGTAGGACATCTAATTCAGCGACATTTTCGCATAGGGTGTATAAACTTGGCATGAAAGGTCGTAAATCTTTTAATAAGGTCGATATTACTCTGTAACAATTTGGTTGAAGCGTTAATCTATGTTTTTATTTTATATACTGTCGTTTATTCCTACCTTGCTGATCTAGATGACCTCGTCCTCGTCTTCTATTGCCCATAGTGTGAAGTTGTGTGTGTGTGAACAAATTTGTGTAACTTAAAAAAGGTATATCATTTACATTATGATCTAGCTACTTTTATGTAATTGATAAAAAAGAGGAAACGAGCAGGAGTCACTTCATGGTAATGACTCCCACCACCCTTAGATATATGACTGTCCCAGTGGCGCAGTGGTAGCGTTTGCGACCGCTGTTCTTGAGCTCTCGGGTTCAATTCCCAGGTCGGACCAAATGTTTGTATGATATGCAAATATTTGTTTCGGAGTTTAAGTATTTTCTACGTACTTTATGTATGTGTTTAAAAAAATACATATGTATTTCTATCAGTTGTCTAGTACCCATAATACAAGCTCTGTTTAGTTTGGGACTAGATGGCGTTGTGTGTTGGATGCCTGAATGTTTTTTATAAATTGTGTTGGGTATATTATTTGTAAATCATGAGTCGTAAATCCGACCTAAGATACAGAGGATTACCGTAGATTTCTCGAGAAAGTGAGTGATGTTACGTATAACATCACTCACTTAGTTAAAAGCAGGTATCACTACAACTACAGTCGAGCCATCCGCTGTTCAGTCGGTAAATCATATTTCTTAAAAACTTTAAAATCATAAACTAACGGTTACAACTGACGATGATCTATGACCAGAGCCAATAGGCGGGTCATATGAGTAAAATATCTAAAATCGAAATAAAAAACAATGTTATGAAAGAGTGATACGATTTAAACATGAGTTGCCTACATATTACTCATTTTCTGTATCTCGTTTAATGATTCCTTCGCCTGTTGATTCAATACCACGAGTTCTTCTGTGGTCATTGTCACACTTGCCCCGCTGTTGTGAACCTAACAAAAGTACAAAACAAAATATAATAAATAAAAATACTTGAGAGGTGTCAAAGGACACCCGGATGGAACGAAGTTCCTTTCGATGAATTAGTGAAGGAATTGTTATTGCTAAATACATACGTTCTTAAAATATAATTTGCTTTTGAATTTATTGCCCCCTATATATTAAAAAAAAATAAAAAATAGGCGGTGTCAATACCGAGCCTAATGGTCGACGCCCCATCTATTGTGCCGGCGCCTGCGCAACAGAGAGGTATGTCGTGCGCCTATATTCACGCATGCTACCTGAGTCCCTATATTGTAATGTTAGTATCGGGTGCAAATACTTTTGTATAAATACCTGTGTTGTTTGGTTTACATTCATTCGTCTTGTCTTCCTTATTGTTGGTATAAATATTACACGTATATATAAGTCATTCCGCTGCCTTATTTAATATCATCGCACGAACACTACATTGTTAGTGGTTTGGTTTACCAACCTTAACCACTACACTAGGTATATATTATCTACTGACCTGTTTACATTTCATAGAACATAAAACTACCTGAATAAATATAGGAGGCAAATCCTCTTCATTAAAAGACCTCCGGTTCTTAGGAGCTAACGCTAGCACTATATGGAAGCCCTTTAATAAATTCTGGTTCAGTCTTAAAGGCAAGTCATATGTTTCACTAAGCTGTTCAACAATCTTTTGTATATCATCTATGAGTTCTGAATACGTTCTTCTAGCTACATCTAGAAGTCCGTTGATATCTGGTTTTACTGCAAAACATCTTTGTAGACTTCCCATTGCTCCTTTTTCTAAATGAGCATCGTATTGGATAATTATTTTTATACGATCCGCTATTTCCTTATAGCTCGGGTTTTCGAAATCCTACGTTGAAAAAAAAACAGTAAAAAATTTGTGGAGTACCTACTGTTTTAACTGGTATAATGTAAAAGCATAAAGCAACACGGTAGGGAGTAGCCATGGTTTGATAGAAGCTCTGTCAAAGTATAAGCCCAAATGAGCCTACGCATTTCACTGTTGTGATACAGATTGAGTTTATGTGTGTGTGTAATTGTGAATGTTTTGTTTTAATAGTTGAGTGAGTTCGTAGCAACAGGCTATTGTTTTTAGCAATAAAGTGTGTATGTGTGAAGAATCCCTTCCCCCTCCCTTATGACAGATTGTTTTGTATCGAGCTACTCCCCGTTGTTTGTGTGTGTAAAAGTAATGGAGATATAAGAAAATTGTAAGAAGTACCAATTTCATTTTCTTCAATTTACCACTATCTGCGCCGTTAAGAGCTTCTACCAATATCGGGACTAGTTCCATTGTAACTTTTAATAGTAGTATCTGATTGAGTTGTGCCTCTCCAATTTTATCCATATTTTGGTTCGCAGAATCCATGCAAAGAAAGAGGATTTTGTCTATCTCTGATAATTTCTTTATTACATCCTGTTTAAGCATGTTTGTAATTAAAGTAATAATAATATTAAACAAGCTACAGCTACAAAATAAATTATGAATAGTTGATTTAACCTGGTAGTTTCTTGAATTCTCGTTCCCAATGAAGTTTATAACAACTACGTAATGATGTACAAAATTTTATTTTTTACGTATCAGAACTTACTAATATATTCAATACCTGTAAAGCAACCATGAGTCCAGTATCATTTTCAATTAAATCTTGTACAGCATCCAACCTACAGTCAATAAATTCTCTGTTATATGAAGGCTGGAGTATTGCTGCACGTAACGACCTTATACCACCTACAGTGTAAGTGGGACCAAGAACTCCTAGAAGGCAGCAAGTAGGTCCAGCTGAGGGTACTAGAGGTGCTACAAGTTCTAATTGTGACGCAGTCCCGACATCTATAATAAAGACACCGCATGAAATTGTTTTAATTCTGAAAGGTACAAAAAAGGAAGTCAAAAAACTCCATCCTGACCTATGATCATTGTGTTCTCAGAAGAATGATATTCGATCTTTAGTGATTCTCTTGCAAATACTATGCACTGGATGTATTCAACGTATTTCAGGACGGCTGCGGCTGCTGTCACGGCGTAGAACCTGTTTTGGAAAATAACTCGCTTTTGACTTACGACCATCATATCACCAGATTTATCAGAAACATATATCGTATAGTACAGTGGCTAAATTTTTAATAAAAACAATCTATATAAACATGCGTCAATCAACAGATACATAAAATACTTGAACTTCACATACTTTTGCAATACTTGAACATAAACGCCATTGTATTGAGGAGCACACAGTGTTTGTATATTTTGACGACCTGCTGAGTCGTTGAAGTGCCTTCGCTGAACAGTGACTACGTTTATTAATGGATATTTGTCTTTTATTAGCTGATAAAGTTTATTTGGATGTACTCCTTCGCAAAAAGTATGAGGAACAATAATCTGTAATAAAATGATACATCAAATTAGTAATAGCAATTCGCTTACGATGTATAATAAGTATAATAATGTTAATTGAATCACCTCTATAGGATTGAAATAATTTATTTTCGTTAGCGTGTGTGTGTACAGTAAAGTATCGCTAAATTGACATAGAACTAGATGAGGATGCTTCAAGTCTATTGCTGCCATTCCTATTTCGCCACGAGCCATGCCCCTGCCTTCAGATATAGCTAGAAAATGATAATTGACATACGTGCGTTTTGCTGCACAACCATTGTTGCAGCGAAATGCATGTGTTTTATATTTACCAAGTATGACACTCGCTTCAACTGCTGAAACACTAGCAGATCTAGCGGACCGAGTTCCACTGTATCCTCCTGTGAATTAGATATTAGTAGGTAACTTCGTACGTAACTTCGTTTTAAAATCATTAGTTAATCTCATATTCTAATTTATAGTATCCATAGTCAGTCCAAACGACCTATAAGTTGTTCTAAAATGATATAAGCTTTCTTTCATAAATTGATTTTCTTAAATTATTTATAAATCAGACAATCTAATCCAGCTCATAGGATCTAAAGAGTCATTAGCTGTATAACATTTGTTAAGAAATATTATTATGTTCTTGGACGAGTAAGATTCAAGACGTCAATCGTGGTCAGGTATAGAATGGAACTGAAAGTTTGGAACAATTTTGATGAGACTGTCACTGACAGATAGCTGATGTTATAAGGAGTACTTAGGCTATTTTAGGAATTCCCTTTAACGGCGTATTGCAAAGGGGCACAGCTTGCAATAGATAAGAATCCTTTGCAGGGCAGGTTTCCAAGCACCTATCTTTGAAGTCTACATCTAACAATAGCTACGTTAAAAACTTAAGCAAAAAGTTTCTATCAAGTATAGGCATTATACAGATAAAAATGGTAAAGTTCATCATTAATTCAACTGCAGATAAGAACGGCAAAAGGCAAGGCAAATTGGCAACAGTGTAAATCCCAATGAGGTAAGAGTTAACACTAAAAAATATTACGTAAGTACCTTTATGTTTTTAATTTGACTATTTTAGTAACATATCCGATTCAGAACTGCTGGTTGTCATTAATATTGTCCCTCGTTGCCAATATTTTTAATTTAATTTAGATAAAATGTGTTCACCTTAGTGGTTGACAGTAATAGGTTTGCGTTACGTAATAAGAAGCGTGACATACATGGATGCACGTATATTTTACTCGACTCCGCGAAGCTAAAAGGACGACTTTTGGCAGTCTTTGTATGTTTGTATGTTCCACTGTAGCGCTTAAAGTACTGAATAGATTTTAATGAATGAAGGGGGAACGGGTGACATGGGGTACATAAATTATATCAAAAGTTTTTACGTAAGCGGGTTGTCGTTTATGGTACTCTAGAATAAGTTAAAATAACAAATACACACCTCTACTGCTACTACTAATGTACCGAAGAGGAGGTCTGTTCTTCGGCGTACTAAAATCGTGTGAAGTTTCAACTGCGGAATCACTCGCCAAGACTTTTAGCCGTAGCCCATTGGGTGACGAGTCATGTCTTGAAGATGTTGAGTTTATTATCCTTGAAATTATGAATAACTTTATGTAGGTATACATACCTTAATAAAACTACTAATTTACTGCAGTAGACTACAATAGTGGTAGTTAGTTTAGTAGTTTAATTCGTACCATTCAGATGTCCGTAGGTAGGCGTAAATATGAAAGACAGTTTAAACACATGAAAACTAAATTTTTATTTAAAAAAATGGTTGAAAGTTACAAAATATTAATATAATAATTCTCACACAGAGAGACAGGGTTAATCGTCACGCTAAAATATTTCGTATATTTAAAGAAAGAAGTACCTATGTCAGAACTGTAAGTTTATGTGTCTATCGACAGTCTACAATTATTGCAAAATGTAATGAATGTTTTTTTTTGTGAGCAATGCTTGTACCTCTTGAAGAATATGAAGCTAAAGGTATATAACCTGTATATCGTGACCAAGTACTAACCTTCGCTTCACATTTCGTGGTAGTCCAACGGGAGGACCCATAGGACATTTTTTTGATGTCTTCGCAGATTCTTCATCTTTATTAAATTCATATCGTGGCGCTTTGTTTGGCGCTAGCACATTTTTTGTACCATAAGGGTTAGGCGGTAACAAAATTGTACCTCTAATACCTAAACACATAAACTTGTGTAAAATGCAAATGTAAACTATAAAACAAACTTTAAAGGTTAAAAAAAACATTTACCAGTTGATAAGTCTTTCCTTATTAATTTTTTAGAAAACTTGGTCGGTGCTTTAACAATCTTTCGTTTTTCATTGGCTACGACATTCATTTTATATAATTTATCTATAATATTGAATTGTAATTGAAAATTTGTAGAATACCTCAGTCTCCACAACTCTTTCAAAACTTTTCCCGCCTTTGATTGACAAGACGTGTCAGGTGACTGAGATTAGCATGCATGGTCACTGATAATTAGTCAAAATTAAATTGATTTTATTTTCCTAAAATAAAAACGGCTGTATGTTGATTTAGTTAAATTAAGTTTTCTTGGAATTCTAGTGAACATTAATTACACACAAATTTATACTTCACCCATGTTATTCAGCGAGTCAAAATCTCTAAATCTAAGTGCTAACAATAATAACAAGGATCCCTTGTTGAAAAGGAGAAAAAACTTTTGACAGATAAAACTTTGATTGTCTTTCATGATTCAATACACAATCTACTCAATTTGCAACAAACAATAATTTGAAGACGTACCTATTTCATATTTTGATGGAGTGCGTTCAAAACGAAGCTGATGAAAGCAACTATTTTGTTAACATAATTTTAATGTGGGTGAATATAATAGCATTATCTATCTCCCCTGCTCGGAGAAAACGAGAACACTGTATTATATAGCTAAAATATATGTTTATTAGATCTTAAGTTCTATTTCTCTATGAGGGCGGCATAGTCACTTTGTGACTAAGCCCTCAATAAATAAATAAAGAAAAAAATGATTCAATACATCAAATAATAATAAAATAAAATATATAACAAACAAATACTTAGGTACTATGTTTTTATAAAAACCCCATTGTTGAAAACTCAGATGTTTATATGGCTCAGTTTAAACCATTTTACCTAATAAAAAAAAAGGATGGGTGTTAAAATTCAGTCTCTTTTATTCTTTATTACCTCAGAACTCGGTCATATTTTAATCGATTTGGATTTTTTATTTTAGAAGATTACAATTCTTCTTGAGTTCCACAGTTTGAACTATCGCCAAAAAGAAAAAGTACCATCTTTATGCATATAAAAATATGGAATGAAGAATGTACAGTTTATTACATCTCATCAGTGAAATCGTTTTATTTTATATTTGCACCTACCATTACGAGTTTATAAAATTAAGAAAATATAACGTTATATAGTCACTCATTGAAAACTTACAGCTCTAAAATTCTAGTTTAATTTATAAAACTTAAACTAGTAATAAAAAAAACTCAAAGTGTTAGCGAAGTACATTTTTGAAAAGTTTGATATTAATTGAAAGGCACACTTCGTTCCAGAGTTTGCAGCACTGTGGGTTTGAAATGTCAAAAATCCAAAACGTCAATCAAAATTCGAGTGATTCCGGTACTGTAATTCTTTTTTTAAACTTTTCATGTGGATTAATTATTCATTACTTTAATTCCAGTCCTCATGTTTAAACAAAATGATATTACTGTTTAATCTATTCATTCATAACCTTGAAGTATGTGTCTTATCAACTTATAATCATGGCAGATAATAAAATTTTGTGTTTATTGAATGTTGTTATGATATTTGTATGTTTACCCGACCTTGCGGCAATTACTAATACTGCGTCAAGCCCTAGGCCAGTTCTCAGGTAAGTACATTGTCATAATCGTTATTGATTATCAAGGTCATTTTGTAATAACATTATTGCAGTAATTAATATGTGCATGGTAACAGTGATGATATGATAATCCTACCTAGTAACTGATATTGCTCAATATATACTAAATAACAAAAAGATTATGCTGATACAATATATTTCTAGTTTGATAGTAGCCTGGCACATCATGTAACTTACCTATCCTAATATTCAAAGGTACCTTGTTACTATTAACGGTAGAGTAAAGGGTATTATTTACTTTAAGGCTGAGCATATCAAACACCCACATTTTTGCAACTAGTCAGAGTGGTATTGTAGACTAAAACCGCCATTCTAAAGAGAGACCTATGTCCAGCAGTGGGCTTTGCAAGGCTGTTAATGTAATAATGATGTGATTTATTTTTAGTCCCATATGTGTAATAGGGTCTAGTTTGTTACTATCAACCGGTCACTAGTTTTTTGATAGGAAAAATCTAATATATAAAATTCTCGAGTTGCAGTGTTTGTTACCAAACTCCCTCGAAACAGCTGGACCGTTTTTTGATGAAATTTGTGTGCATATTGTGTAGGTCTAAGAATAGGCTAACATCTAAATCTATCATCTATCTTGAAATAAATAAATATATAAATAAAACTATTTTTCATACCTATAAATGATAAGGGTGATCCCCTATAATTATACCTCTAAATATTTATTTTTTTGGTAAAACAATGTTAGGCCGGGACAGCTAGTGGTACTTTAAAAACCATGACCTAACAACCTCCCTGTGTGGTGACAGATTAAGTGTCACCACATAAGTTATGTCGGAAATCATAACGCAAGGAAAACTTGAAAAAATCACTAACAATCTTCTTACTATGTGATGATGTATTTTATGTAAATGTAAAGGAAGTCATTAGGAAAGGGATGTGATTTTTTTAAGTTTAATAAAGATTTTTTTTTTGAGATTGTTTTTTGTTTTTTCAAAAGATGGTCCCTCTTTTGTATATTTTTTTATCATTAATTTCATCACGACGACGACGACTTGAAGACTTGATAATTGAAGACGATAAATACTCGACATTGGCAGAAATAGCTGATCCGAGTGATCCGGCTGGTTGCCATTTCATCAAAAAAGAAGAAGAAAGTTTTTATTTTTTATGTAGTAACCAATAAGTATAACTTTTTTGTATTAACAACTGATTGTAATAAACACTAAATGTTACACACACAAAAGAGAAAATTGCATCTAAATCTGTTAAACCACTTCTGAAAAGCATACACAAACACACATATAAACTTACAAAAATTCAAAATCAATAAAGACAAAGGTCTTTGTTGATTTTGGATGTTCACATTAGTATTTCTCCAATATCTTTAATCTACAAACATCAACCTTTTACAAATTATTTTGTAGATAATATGTCATAAAGCAACACAGTAGTGAGTAGCCATATGCAGGCATTTGTCAAAGTATAAGCTCAAATGGGCCTATGTGTTACACTGTTATGACCCACAATGTATTTATGTGTGTGTGAAATTCTGAATGTTGTTTAGATTGTTGTGTGAGTTCATAGTATCAGGTGATTTTTTATGAGTGAGTTATGAGTTTAAAATGTGAATGTGTGAAGATTTCCCACTGCAAAAAATTACAGACTGTTTTTTTATTTATGGCTGCTTTCTATGTTCTGTGCCGGTTTCTCTATGATAGATGTATAATTAGAAAGCACAGAGTATGCTCTACCCAATTCTCTCACTGGTGTTGACAATATCATTAAATATTTATTAAGGTTTTCTTAAACCTTGCCACAAGTGCATTATATATGAAACAGTACATAATTTAATTTCTATAAATTCCTTTTGCCATTAGGCTTTTTTCATTTTAAAGAGCTACCTATGATATTTGTTTTTGTAACATTGTTATCACAAGCAAGCAGGTTTCATTTATCTTTTAATTTATCTAAATCTATTTATAACTTATAATATTTAACTTTTCTCATATCAATTAAAAATGGAAAAATATTACATAAATTGATTATCACCATATGCATAAGATTATGAAAATAATATTTTAACCTACTAATAATTTATCTGATTCTGGTCATAAGATCTATATAACTTAGGAAGTTTTTTCATTACAAGTCTTTTTTTCTGGAATTGACAATAATTGTAAAATAAAATAAAAAATATAAAAATGACATTGGCTCTGGTGCTGTCTGTTAGATATCAGAATACATTATTGTTTCCAGAACCCCATGTCTGACTTACAACTCTGTCCTAATGTTTTGCATTCTGCAATGGCGAAATCATTTGGCCTTCATTCATTCATTTGTTACTTATCGTTTTATGAAAGTTAAAAAACAACAGTTTTAAATGCCTTTGCAAAGCTCTCAAACATAATGTAACTAGAATTTGTACATTGGCGATTTTCCCGAAACTTTCTGCCGCGCACAACTAAACAGTGGAATGAGCTGTCGCCTGCGGTGTTCCCGGACCAATACGACCTTCAAACTTTCAAGAAAAGAGCGTACTCCTTCCTAAAAGGCCGACAACGCTCTTGTAACGCCTCTGGTGTTGCGGGTGTCCATGGGCGGCGGTAATCGCTTACCATCAGGCGATACGTCTGCTCGTTTATCCCCATATTATAAAAAAAAGGCAAGAATTTCTATGGTGTTGCTCGAAAGTTATATTTTTTAGTTTTCACCCAGTCGTCATCAACATATTTAGCATTAATTCCGCCTCGTGCTAATGTAATGCAGGAAGTACCTATAAATAAATAAAAAAAAAAACAATAGTCAACGACTGGACATAACTTATTCTTGGAATGGAGATTTTAGCCTACTTAACAAAATTGGACAGACAGGTTGTATCAAGTGTTTTTTCTTAGACTTCCCTTAGACGGCTCTTATGACACCGACGGGATGAGTAGGTATGGTGAGATTTCACACAGACGGACGACACCCAATACCCTGCATCAAAATTATTAGTTTTCCCATAACTTACACGTCACATTGCTAAAGAAAATGATGTCCCACGAAGTTCGACTGTAATGTGACTATGTAATAATACTATTACAGGAGATATAGATATCATTGGATATAGTCACCGTTAGTGCCAGTGACTTGATAAAACTGGGAGATTGTATTGAAACGAAGAAACACCTTCGAGAAATATATCGGTTTTGATTATCTATTTTTTAAATTTTCCGATGCGTTCATGTTAGACCTTCCGATGACGCGGTACTATTAAGAATATATGATCGATAAATTGGGTCACAGAACTGGAGTTGTTTCATTGGGATGGGGAACCGTGGACTACACCGTGGATTATTTTGACTACACCCAAGTGTAGTCAAAATAATTTAAAGATACCATTATGGTCTAGACATTTATAATTAGGTACAAAAAATATTAAATTCATTATCACTGGTTCAAAACAATTGTGTGTTAAGTATTATCTGTTAGCAGTCATGCATATATTGCGTGGTTTGATAACCTCAAGTCGCATGATTTATAAAAATACCTAGACACTTTATTTATTAATTAAAAAGTTCTGCCTAATGGAAAGCATGATCATAATCTAAGATATTATTTATAACGAATGCAGACATTGTAACAATGCAGCATGGTGACCCACACTATTGCGGTCTATTGAAATGTTCCTGCATCATTGGGTCTCCAGTCTCGCACCAAAAAAACACTACCGTACGGATTCTGTCATTTTACAGCTCTGATCGAACTGACCCGTTCGTGCTGAAATAAGCTTGGTCTGTAAAGTACCTTATCGGATGGCTTGCCCTAATGCTATATTTAGATACCTGTTAATCTATTCTTTTAGAGAAGAGGAGAGACTCACCAATACGTATTTCAAAACGGAATACCCTTATGAATACATAGACAGATCAATCAGAGTAAGCTTCGTATGGTGACTATAGGAGAATGAGAATCGGGGCTGTGGATTCAGGCAGTTCCATCGTCCAATATAAGCACCTTGTTGCACGATACTAGCTTTTTCGCCTAGCTACTACTGCCCTCGTTTGGGAACTCCTTGTATTTCTTCGCATCTATTGTACGTCTTGGTTATCGTGACCCTTTAGTGTCGGAAGCGCTGGTCCTAAATCTCGACATGCCACGAAATTATCCGCCACCCTCTTTTTTCCGCCACTGGCTTGGTACACGACAATGGAAAGAGACCAGATGGTATTTCGGTACTGTTGTGAAGGCTGAATAAGCCTTTGATGTGGGACGCCACTAGCGTCTACATCCCCTTGCTATCACATCTTCAGGCTATCACTCTAGCCTCTCAAGCGTTGCTGGTAATACCGACGCTGCTGTTGTATTTGAAGAAAGCCACAAAATATTAACATTTTGAATGGTTTGAAATTCAGAAGACCGACCATTTTCAAGCATAGAAAATTAGCGTTGCTACTCGTATTTTAATAATGCGAAATATTTTTTTACACTTGCATCCAAATATTGTTAATTTCATTAAAATACTTGTTTTAATTACTTCGTAATTAATGTTATTTTAACTATGTAATCTCATCTAAACAATAATTTTGTAGTGGTTAAGGCTGTGTAACCAAAGCCACTAACGTATGTTGTGTTCGTAGGAGTATATTGAATAAGACAGCAGGATGATGATAGAATTATTGTATTCAAAAGATGACTCACTATATACAAAAACAATACTTGTATTTATACAAATTTAAGGAGAGAGTGAGTCAGGTAGCAAGCGTATGACCTCTCTCTGTCACTTTTAAATGGTGTAGTTTGATGTACGATGTTACATAATATGTCAAACAGAGAGTGAGTCAGATAGCACGTAAAAATGTAGGCGATTTGACATCTGACTGTCTCTGTCATTTTTGAATGGTGTAGCGGGACGACGCAAAGGTAAATATATAATAATATAATAATATTTATTTTTTATGGGAAAAATTAAATTGAATCCATGACTGCTACACTACTCCCCCGCTGAAGCCGGAGCTAGCTTCGGTTGATAGTAGTCTGGAAATCTGACTGTTCTCCCGCTTCTTGTTTTCTTGGTTGCTAGCTGGTCTTCAGTCCTTGAGGGGTGCGGTGCTGAATTTGATGTGTCTCTGGTGATGTAGGCTGGTTTTAAACGATCGACCGATATACGTTGAGGTCTGTCTTGTATTTCTACTTCGAATGTCTTCTGATCGCGTTGCAGTACTTTGTACGGACCAAGGTATGGTGGTTGGAGTGGTCTACGTACAGGTCTACGTGGCAGTTTTAAGGTCACTAGGCATGTAGAAGGTACGGCTAGAGGTGCCGTGCCAGGATGTTGATTGTGGGGTTAATTTTCCGATATGAGCACGAAGTGTGTTGATGATGTTGGTCATGTCCATCTCGTCGTTAGGAGCAGAAGAAAAGAACTGTCCAGGTAGACGGAGTGGTTCACCGTAGACTAGTTCTGCAGTGGACGTTTGGATATCTGCTTTCCATGCACTGCGAATGCCGAGTAGGACCCAAGGTAGAGTCTCAACCCAGTTCGGAGACGCGTGGCATGTGATGGCGGATTTGAGCTGTCGGCGAAGTCTCTCTACGAGACCGTTGGCTGCTGGATGATAGGAGGTGGTTGTGTGATGCACTGCGCTGATCAGGGTGGTGAATTCCTTAAAGGTGTGCGATATGAATTGTCGACCTCGGTCAGTGGTGATGTGCTCTGGACATCCAAAACGTGAGATCCATCCATCTACGAGGGCAGCAACGCAGGTCTCGGCGGTTATGTCTGGAAGTGGATACGCCTCAGGCCAACGTGTGAAGCGGTCGACGATCGTGAGACAGTATCTGTAGCCAGAACATAATGTTAGTGGACCTATCAAGTCTATATGAATGTGACGGAAGCGTGCTGATGGTGGTTCGAACTTCCCGAGAGGTGCTGATGTATGTCGGGTTATTTTGGATCGCTGACAGTGCTGACACGCCTTGGCCCATTGTCGACAATCTCTCTTAACACCTGGCCAGACGAAGCGTTGAGTTATCAGTTTGACTGTTGCACTCGCCCCTGGGTGACTTAGGTTGTGAAGTGCGTCAAATACTTGTCTGCGAAATGATGTTGTGACAAACGGACGTGGTGTTGGAGATGAGACGTCGCAGTATACATGTAGTCCTGATTCTGTTGTTCTGACCTTTTCAAGTTTCAGAGCTGAACCGATCTTCAACAGGTCTTGCAATTCAGCATCAGTGTCTTGTTCTTGGGCTAGAGACTGGTAGTTTAAGGGCATAGTAATTTGGTCAATACGCGAAAGGGTGTCGGCTACGACGTTATCCTTCCCGGCTATAAACCTGATATCTGTGGCAAACTGGCTTATAAAGTCGAGGTACCGGATTTGTCGTGGTGAGCAGTTCTCTCGGTTCGTTGTAAACGCAAAGGTAAGAGGCTTGTGGTCTGTTAGAATCGCAAAAGTCCGGGCTTCAACCATAAAACGAAAATGTCTTATTGCTTCATAGACGGCGAGTAGTTCACGGTCATAAGGACTGTATTTCTTCTGACTTGGGCTTAACTTTCTAGAGAAGAATGCCAGCGGTTGCCATTCTCCAAACTTATGCTGTTGTAGCACCGCTCCAATCGCAGAGTCTGAAGCGTCTGTTTGGATTGCTAACTCTGCTTGTGAGTCTGGGTGCGTCAGAAGTGCTGCTTCTGAAAGACTAGCTTTACAGCGGTTGAAAGCTTCCAGAAGATCAGGTGTCAGTTTAATTGGTTGAGTACCTTTTGTCTTAGGGCCCGCTAGCAAAGCGTTGAGAGGAGCTTGTATGAAAGCAGCATCGGGTATAAAGCGGCGGTAAAAGTTCAGCATGCCAAGAAAGCGTCTAAGTTCCTTAATATTCTTGGGTGCAGGAAAGTCCTGTATGGCTTGAACTTTTATGTCTAACGGCTTTATTCCTGCTTGTGTAACACTGAAGCCTAGAAAGTTTACTTCCGATTGACCAAAAACACATTTATTGGTGTTTATGATGACGCCGAACGCTGTCAGTCTGTCGAACAGCTGTCTTAGGTGCTGCTGGTGAAGGAAGGGGTTCTGGCTGTGGATGAGGATGTCATCTAAGTACCCGAAACAGAAATCTAGTCCACGAAGAACCTCGTCCATGAAGCGCTGGAAAGTTTGAGCAACATTGCGAAGTCCGAACGTCATGAACGGGAACTCATAAAGGCCGAAGGGTGTAGTAATCGCCGTTTTGGGTATGTCCTCTTCGAAAACGGGTATTTGATTATAAGCGCGTACTAAATCGACGGTGGAGAAGACAGTACTGCCTGCTAGCTGATGCGTGAAGTCCTGGAGGTGTCTAACCGGATATCTATCCGGAATGGTACGGGCGTTCAAAGACCTATAGTCTCCGCAAGGACGCCAGCCGTCGTTTTTCTTGCGGGCTAGATGCAGTGGTGAAGACCAAGGGCTGTCTGATCTTCTTGCTGTACCATTCTGCAGCATTTCTTCAAACTCCATCTTCGCAATCTTCAGGCGTTCTGGATCCAGACGACGTGGGCGGCTGAATACCGGTGGACCCGCTGTTGTACGTATGTGGTGTACGACCTGCTGGTAAGCCTCAAATAATGAAACACTCGACGTGTTTCATTATTTGAGGCTTACCAGCAGGTCGAGTGACATCAGGGTACTCCCTCAACAGTTTATGGTAAGTGGAAGTACCAGCAGTAGTACGTATTGAAGAGATCGCCTCTGAGGAGGATTGACACCGAGTTGAGACTGTCAAAGTTGTAAGGCTATCTATCAAACGTTGATTACGGCAATCGACTAGTAGATTGTAATGTCCTAGAAAGTCGATGCCGATGATGGGTTGTGAGACATCCGCAACAATAAAGCGCCAGGTAAAAGCACGACGGAGTCCTAAGTTCACAGTTAGAGGCAGGTAACCGTATGTAGGTATTACTGACCCGTTGGCTGCGAACAACTCATATTGCGTTTTGTTGCGTGGTTCCCGAACAGCGGATCGCGGAAAGACGCACAGGTCTGAACCCGTATCTATTAGATACCGCACCTTTGTTATGCGATCCGTGATGAACAGGCGACTCGTAGTTGATAGGCAGTCGTTTGCCGCCACTAATGGCTGCCTTGGTAGTTTACCGCTTTCGTCGACTTCTCATAAGTGCAAGGTTGGGTACATTTTTGTGCTTTATCGCCGAATCGGTAATGGTACCAGCAGTAGGGATGTGGCGAACTTGAACGGGAACGGCTCTTGTGTGAGCTCCTGGAATGTTGTCGTGAACGTCTATGTGGTTGCATGCTCATCTTCTCTAGCTTACGACTGAGTTCCGCTACTGTCCTAGTCAACATCTCGACGGCTGTACTTGTGCTTGCAGTAGGCTTTGACATTCCAGCCACTTGCCCGGTTACTTGCGCTGTTACTGGAACGACATCATTTACTCGGTCAGCAAGCTCAGCCAAGTCCTCTAAGGGCATCTTTGACTGCTGGGCTGCAATGCAGGTCTGTAAATGGGTAGGTAATCTACTTGCTCAGATTGTCCGGATAAAATCCGAAGGAACGTTTACTCCTGCTAGATGTTGTAAATGCCGAAGAAACTGTGTTGGCTTCCTGTCGCCTATCTCCTCGTGCATAAGAAGCTGTTTTATTTTACGTTCCTGGGACGCTGACAGGCGGCGTATCAGCTCGACCTTTATGGTTGCGTACCTATCTGTGGCTGGTGGGGAAACGATCAGATCCCTTACTTCCTCTGCATGTTGAGGTTCTAGCTGTGCCAACACGTAGTAGAACTTAGTGGTGTCGGTCTTTATGTTAGATAAGTCAAACTGACCTTCTAGCTGGGCGAACCAAAGCTCTGGGTCATCCGGGTTGAATGGGGGTGTTTTCACACCAACGCGGCAGGTTGCTCCTAAGATGATTTGGTCGTCTTGGCTGATGCTCTGCTTAGCAGCTGATACTCCCGTGCTGGTCATCTTCTTGGGATTACTTTTGCTGTATCCCGACGTCGCTGGGTCACCAGTGTAGTGGTTAAGGCTGTGTAACCAAAGCCACTAACGTATGTTGTGTTCGTAGGAGTATATTGAATAAGACAGCAGGATGATGATAGAATTATTGTATTCAAAAGATGACTCACTATATACAAAAACAATACTTGTATTTATACAAATTTAAGGAGAGAGTGAGTCAGGTAGCAAGCGTATGACCTCTCTCTGTCACTTTTAAATGATGTAGTTTGATGTACGATGTTACATAATATGTCAAACAGAGAGTGAGTCAGATAGCACGTAAAAATGTAGGCGATTTGACATCTGACTGTCTCTGTCATTTTTGAATGGTGTAGCGGGACGACGCAAAGGTAAATATATAATAATATAATAATATTTATTTTGTATGGGAAAAATTAAATTGATCCATGACTGCTACAATTTAATCAGTTTTGGAATAAAATATTTGCTGTATTGTTATTTAATTCATAGAGAGTTATAGCAAAATAGATACTTTTCAATGACACTGCCTAAGATTAAATTTTATTTCATTTAATCTAAGGATAATAATACTACCCATCGTAAATGCCAGTTTCCGTTTAATCTGATTAGATACCTACCTAATATTTTTTGCGATAAGTATAATTAGAATTTTTCCTTCTTTACCTTTAAAAAGAACTCCCGCATTAGGAATGTACATCCTGTGTCGCGAGGGACTTCACAAACATACATGAAACGTACACAATAGAACACCCAGCCTTAGAACAAGAATTTTTCGATTACACAAAATGTACAGTAAAAAGTATCGTGGCGACTGTTTAAACCATTGGGTAAACTGAAGTAAAGTATATTTTCGAGAAAATTAATAAAAAATGTATTAGACTCTGTGTTCGTCTACAAATCTATATATATATAAGTATATATAAGCGAAATAGCACTCGCTGATTAATCACGAAATCTGAGAAACTATAACATAACATTTAGCACATAACGCCATCTAATCCCAAACTAAGCAGAGCTTGTACTATGGGTACTAGACAACTGATATTAATACATATATACTTTTTTTGTAAATACATACATGTTATACATAGAAAACACCCAAACTCCGAAACAAATATTTGCAGACCATACAAACATTTGGTCCGACTCGGGAATCGAACCCGAGACCTCAAGCACAGCAGTCGCATTCGCTACCACTGCGCCAACGAGCAGCTAAGGACGGATTTTACGTAACTCCACCCCTAAGGGGGTAAAACGGGAGTTCGAAGTTTTTAAGAAAGTCCAGTTTTTGAAGTATAAGACTTGAAATTGAAAATGTATGTTCTATGGATGGTTTGGAGGTCTACTTTATATCTTTAGAAATCAACTCCCTTTTGGGAT
This sequence comes from Spilarctia lutea, assembly GCA_916048165.1. Lineage (NCBI taxonomy): Eukaryota > Metazoa > Arthropoda > Insecta > Lepidoptera > Erebidae > Spilarctia > Spilarctia lutea. Next base: position 5,790,332 of record OU696480.1, read on the forward strand.
TAAAACGGGGGATGGTAGTTTGTATAAAAGTCCAATGTTATTGCAGTTAAAGTAATTATGGAAGAAGGATTTTAAAGGGTATTTAAGTATAAGAATTATCATATATATAAATATATATACCTACTAGCAGAGCCCCGTTTTACCAGCGGTACAACACCAACCGCAGGTAACACCGCGGGGCAATGCTAGTGTAATATATATGCGGACCGGTCAGTCTACAAAATAACTAATTTAAGAAATGCATTTTCTCATATTGGTTTTCTAAAAGTTGACCATAGTTGGTAGCCTTTGGAAATTTCCAAATAAAACCAGTTTTTAGAGAACTGTTTTTGCACACTGTTCTGTTATTGTGTGTGTCTAAATGTTCTTTAAGTAAATAGTTTGTTTTATTTCCACTGATGGTGATCAATGAGATAGATATATAAAAAAAAATTAGGGAACTAAATATAATTTATTTAGACTTAATGCAACCTCATAATATCAAAATGTATAATCTAGTCCAAAAACTTACTTTTCTTTACACTATGACACTGTTCTATATTCATTCATTGACATTCTGTGATAGCTTAGAAATTAATATGATGAAACAAATAAAATTAACACTAAAATTGCTAACCTCTTAACTCTCAACAATTGGCTTACTTAAATTTTTGCACGCCGCTTTTCATGCTTGTTATGAAAAATAAGACAATATATTTTTATACACTGTTATCTTTTGCACTTGACGCAATTTGCAAAACAAGTGGTCCCACAAAATATTCCATACGCTTTCTATCGCGTGTGAGCGGGATGGGTGTCGTTTGCTCGCCCCTACTCGGAATGTTTTGCACGTCTGGCCATATGTCTTTGAACGGAGACAATATTGTGACGTCGATCATAGTACGTAGCTCTCAGATGGTAGTGCTGTAGCTCGCATCACGGTTTATCTTTGGGAGGCTTGTGGATATAAGACGATAAGCGCGTCAGTGTTCTGTATTCTGTGATATCACATTCAACGGAGGCGTGTGCTCGGTATAACCCTTCAAGTGGATCGCTCGTTGCTGCACTCTTAACCTTTATCGGAAGATAAGTTACAACGACTCGCACCAATTGATCTTTTAGTGCTTTTCTCTAACTACTCAATTTTGTAATTTGAAGATAATTCAACGTGTTTCAATGGCGCTCTACAGGTAAAGTAACTGATATTTTATATTTTCTAAATGCGTGTAACAAGAAAAAGTGTAAAATATGTAAAAAAATATTTTTTTAAATTAATATAACTAATTATTTCTTCGTTTTTTAAGTTGTTGACAATTTGTTAATGCGTATGCGCAGAACTCACTCGTAAACGAAATAGAAACTAAACATGTTTTACGTTAGTGTTACTACTATCATTTTTTCTTTTTTCATATTGAGGTCAATAACTGTATGAATTAAACAGTTGATATTTATTTTTATCGCACTATAATATCAGTCTTCACAACGCATTGTCAATAGTATATTACAAAGAGTCCATTTTCACATCGCTAATATAATTTATGTATTATATTTGCTACGAATGGCACACAAACAAGGACATTTATGACAGCTACTTCTACTCGAAGTAATTTCTAGATTCGATATCTATTTTAAATAATTAATGAAATTTTGTCTGTTAAAAACGTAAAAAATATAAAACGATTAAAATAAAAAAGTTGCTAGTTTTATTCCCATTACAAAAAAAAAAACAAGTAACTATTTAGAGGTTCACAAGAATTTAAATATTTTTAATAGTCTTTAATATGAGGTTCCTCCTATTTTTATTTTTTACTAGCTTACCTGGCAAACTTTGTTGTGCCATAAAATTAAAAACACAATTTGGGGTAAATACCCATATCATTTAGGGGTACCGTATTTTAGATATTAGATTTCATCTAAAAAAATAGAACCCTCTCGAGTGACCCAAAAATTCTCGATCGATACCTATTGGTCGTACGTTTTATAGCTATGTGTACATATAAGTTTCTAGAGGTTTCAAAGTTTTAAATATATACACTCTAATGACTAAGGGCCTGGCTCTACCTGCTGGATTAAAATATATTAACAGCTGTCAATTTTTGTTTGAATATATTATCCTCTCATTTGTGGAAACGGGTAACGGAAGTTCATAAGTACGTGCGGTAAAATTGCTAAATTTGGCGCGCGGCCCATAGTGTGCGAAATTCATTAAATCTTTTAAATGATAAATTATATTTATTTTGTAAGTAAATCTTTAAAGATATTTTTACACGTCGGACTTCACTGCTAGAAGAGGCCGGTATTTCCTAAGACTCACTCTTGGAAGAAATGCCCAAACTAACCACAGAGGATTGATTGCAAAATAATTGAAAAAAAACCTATGTGAAAACGCTTATTACACAGTTCTGGATTATTTAAATAACACATTTGCTTGGGATTGACGAGGCTCACTCCAGTTTTTAACTACGTTTACGATTTTGTGTCAAAGTGACAGACATAATATTTATTTAAATACAAGTTCAGGTTTTGACACGGTACTTCTACTTTTTTTAAATTAATAAGTGGTTAGTAACATATACACACGTGTAAATTAAATAATAATATTATATTTATTGTAACAATGTCAGTAGGTTGTAATTACTGAATATGTAAATCTTCTATTCATTATGTCATTAGTGGTTTTATTCTATTGGTGTGATATTAACTGACTTGACAACGAAAACGATAGGTACGAGTATTATTTGTTATTCAAATCTAAGAAATCTTCCATAAACACGGCACGGCAGTCAAGTCTAAATCATTTTGTATGGTTACTGTATATTTTTAGAAAATTCTTATTATAAAATTAAAAGTGTGAATAAATTAGTGAAGTGTTAATAATAAAGCAAGGTCACTATTCTCAAGTTCAGGTTTTAGTACACAGAGCGAGATTCGCATTTTCACACCGCACGCATGGGCCGCGCGCCGTGTGCAACTTGAAATTGTCATTTTTACCATTTCCTGTTCTATTTTTAAGGGGTTATTATTATATAATAGAAAGTATAAATAAATTAGTGAAGTGTTAATAATAAAGCAAGGTCACTATTCTCAAGTTCAGGTTTTAATACACAGAACGAGATTCGCATTTTCACACCGCACACATGGGCCGCGCGCCGTGTGCAACTTGAAATTGTCATTTTTACCATTTCCTGTTCTATTTTTAAGGGGTTATTATTATATAATAGAAAGTATAAATAAATTAGTGAAGTGTTAATAATAAAGCAAGGTCACTATTCTCAAGTTCAGGTTTTAATACACAGAAGGAGATTCGCATTTTCACACCGCACGCATGTAGGTACTGCGCGCCGTGTGCAACTTGAAATTTACATTTTTACCATTCCTGAAACTAACTGTTCGTATTAAATTCTTCTATGTGAAACTAACGCATTCTTAATTGATAGTTTAAATGACGGCTAAGTTTCAGTGACTCGTATGACAAATATTTTAAATTTTTATACCTGTTAAAATAGTTTTTGAAGATTTTTTTGTACGAATTCAAATGGTGGTCAAGCTCTTAAAACTCGTCGATTTGAAAACTCAATAATGACTATGATTATAATTGAAATTGTTATGTTTTCACACATTAACAATATATCATAATATCACCAATTCAAAAATATATTTGGTAAAATTTTGTTACTACGGGTCCAGCTCTAGCTTACTCCCACAACCAGTTTCCTTGTACATTTTTAGCTCTTGTCCAACCATTATTATTTACCCCTTCTTATTTTTTTTTATTGAGTGGACAACATCAATCCGATATCTTCATTTGCATGTCAAACAGTTAAAGTTAAACGCTTCGACGCAAATTCGTTGTTGTTGTAAACTAAAAACGAAACGGTATTTACGTTTTTAGATTTTGAATTTACAATGAGTTGATACTGACTCAACATTTTAGTTGAACGCTGCTACCGATCGCGACGTGATTCAAGGTATTCCTTGCATATGGACTTTCAAATTATTTTTATCGATTTCCATGAGAAAGGGTTTTGACATCGAAATTTATAAAAAAGAAAGATTATAACCGAAAACGAGTTTTGTGTTTACTTCTGTAAACTTGATTCATATATTTACTATTATTATATGTACTATTAATATATTTATACAGATATATTCATTTATCCATGGCCACAAAAACAGCGATAGCAAATATACATCTTGGCCTGGACGAATAAATGTACCTACTATTATTTTGTTAGAGTTGTGCCATTTATATATGACGGAACTAAGTTAAATTTAATATTTAATAATTTCTAATAATTTTTTTACTGTAAAAAAAGCTATTAAAAATCGAGACTTTCATTATTAAACAGTTAAAATAACCACCATGTAGTCAAATAATCTATAGAAGTTTGCGTTTTATGTTAAACCGTAAAACGTAGTTAATTAAATTATAATTACTTACACAAGTTGAGATCATATACTGTTTAAATTAAATATACATATTCATTTCATCGGCACTGGTGGTCAAAAAATTTCCTAACAAAAATACAAATAAATAATAATATTTGCCATTTTGCAAAGTAGACGTAGAATTCCTTGCGATAGCGATAGAAGACTGGAACAATATTACCTGTCTGATTTAACTATTGGAAAAAACCTTGTAACTAATAAATATAAAATAGTTATTAACAATTCTAATGACCATAGCTTAATGTATTTAGATATAAATGTACAGTCCTGATAATATACTTCATTCAACAGTTTAAAAAGCAACCTGCAGTACGCGACCCTGAAGACATTGTCTCTGGTCTCCATAAGCGTGATGTCTCAACAGCAGTCTGTCAAGGAATTGTTCCGGACCGCTGACTGCGTGTGTTTTGATGTGGACTCCACAGTAATTCAAGATGAGGGCATTGATGAGTTGGCTAAGTTCTGCGGTAAAGGAGACGAAGTGAAAAGACTGTGAGTATTTATGTAAATCATAAAAAAGTAAAACTGAGTGGCTATAATATAAAAAAAAAGTAGTACAAAGAAGGATTTTATGTAATAGGTACAAGAAAAATATTGTGTTCCTTAAGCTGTGTGTAGACAATCAAAATACCTAGTGTTAGTTTTTTTTTCACATCTACTATGCCGAATGCATGTAGCTTTGCGATTGGTGAAACTGTCAGTTGTAATCAATCACAACACCGAATGAATATGGTCATTGTGACGATCGAACGATGCAAAATAAACTCACACTAAGCCCTCAGCTATTTTTTTCCTTATGGATGTTACTCACCTTGTTTAGCGCAATGATATAAAGTTGTTTACAATCAATATCAAGTAATAAACACTAAGAATATTTATATTAAATATGTTAGCATAATGTAAATACATGTAAATGTAACGAAAACACGAATACGTTCATTTTAAATGAGACATTGTTTGTACATTAATGGTTATTTATTTATTTTCGATATTGACGTATGGCTAGTTATTAAAAGTAGAGTTCATTGACAGTAGCCCAAATATAAATTAAATGGAATAAGGCGACGAATATAAATTGTGTGACAATAGCCCCAATTTTAACTAACAATCGATTAATTGTGTTTAATTTCAATGGTTGTATTGTGTTTAGTAGTTTTTCGTTTCGATAGTAATCTGGTCAAATGTAGTCATAACACTAATGTTTTCATTTTATAATTGTTTCGATCATCTCTTTAAAGTTAAGAAAAAAACCATTTATAAGTTAATTACTTTCGTAAGTAAAATTTGACCAAAATAAATAATTTGGAATGTCATAACATGAGTTATATAAAACTAGAACTATTTATCTAGAAAACCTTTTCCTAATTCTTCTTACATAATATAAAAAAGGACCACTACTAAAGATTGCTTACGTGGTAAACTAATGAAGTGCTGTAACGCAAACGAAACCGAAGGCAAAAGTTAGTGCTCTTAAAGAAAATAAATGCAAGAGAATTATTAAAAATATCGATCTATTGCCACAGATAATAATATAAGATTATAGTATTAAAGGCTTTATTATCATTGTGGAATATTACCTATATGTTTATAAAATACTTACTTTGATAAGAATCTGTTGATATGTTGTAAACAATCTGAATTGGAGGGCGCTAACTTGTTTGTCTAAGGTATCTGCGTAATCGCAGTTGTTTTTTGTTTACATGTAGCAAAAAATTAGTAAGAAATGTTTATTCGTTTTATCTAAACGTTGCAAAATATTTTGTTGCTAGAACGGCTGAAGCGATGGGTGGCAACATGACTTTCCAAGAAGCATTAAAAAAGAGATTGGATATAATCCGACCAAGTGTTAGCCAGATAAAAGAATTTCTCGACACATTCCCTATTCATCTCACACCTGGAATTTCGTAAGTATATATTAATTACTTTTGTTACAACAAATCATAATAATATCTTAACACATCCAATACGCAGTCTGCGCAGCTGGTACTACGATAACCAGACTGCTGATAAACATAGATATTATTACTATTATACATAAATACTTACATTTTACTAACTGGCACCTAGATACAGAAATGGTCGTGTTTATCACAGCATTATTTATTTATTTATTTATTAAGGTAATTACTTAAAAACTCGATACGTGAGATAGTTTATAGATAGAATTATTAGTCGAATAATACTTTATTTGTTCCCATTGTTATGTACAATCAACAGCTTTTAGTAATCCCTACTGGAAATAACTCGCTCCTTCGAAAGGAGATTTTGGTCTACCATATGTCGCTTTTGTCAACAGCCAACAAATAGTTTTCCTTTTCTTTGCAGTGATGTCCTGCGTAGTTTTAGTCGATTCTTACCATATCATCTCGATGAATAAGGCATGTGTTCCTTATAATTATTATTATCTAAACTAAACAGCCCTATTTTACTTAAGAAAATATTCTTAAACATTCTGTTTGCGTCGTATGAAAGCCTACTTTAATTCACATCAAATTGTATATATTTTTTTTGTATCAAACGACCTATATCTTACAATAGTTACATACATATATAAATAACTGGTTAATATATCCGGTAAAATGACACATGTGAAACTAGTTAAACCAGTTTTCCTACAAGTTATCAGTCATGTGTTGACCTGAATCGACATCTCTTGACCGTTTCGCGATAATTTTGGCGTTCGCAAGTGATCCTCGTCATTAACGTTTGTTTTTGTATTTACAATCTGTTGTTGTGTCTTCTTTTTTTTTTTTCTTTTTTTTTTTTTAAAGACAACTCCCACATTAGGAATAAACATCCTGTGTCGTGGGGGACTTTACAAACATACATGAAACGGACACAAAGAACATCCAGACTCGGGACAACAATTCGTGGATCACACAAAGTGTTGTAGGTACCGCGTGGGATTTGAACCCACGACACTTGGCGCAGTAGCAAGCGGCATGGCGACCGCTGACACCACTCGGCCAACCGTGCAGTCAAATTATTACATAATGTTACTGTTATATATTTTTATATCTGGATTTTAAGGTACATTCACTTACGGCCTTTTTTATTAGCCAGTTTTAACTAGAGACAGGTTATTTAAGTAATGGCCCCCTAAAGTGTCTCTACCCTGCCTGGTGGAAAGCTTGATCGAAATCCAAAAGTAGTCCTCACCATACTCATTGCGAATGCAGACAATGCAATAATGCAGCTTGGTGACCTACATCATGGTGGCTATTAGGATGCTTCTGCATCATTGGGCCTCCGATCCAGGAAGATTATTAAAAACGGTCTAAATTTACCTTGAAAAAAAATAATGCTGCATATCAATTAAAGTATTCAATCAATTTTCTGGAAAAAAAAGAAAAAGAAACTATCTCCATTTGTAAATAGAAATAAGTCGTTACTGACGGGCCGGTGGGTTTAGTTGTGATTAGTGACCACAAGACAAATATTATGTGATAAACACAATAATTAAAATTTATTCCATGTCTGGGTATATATTTATCTAAAATATATTTAGAAAGATTTAGGTATGTTGATCAGTTGTATAGTTACAACGTTTCTGCCTTGCTTGCGATCAGACAGTCGCGTGTGCAATGTGCAACGTTTTTAAATGTTATGAATCATGTGTAACGTTATTATTATTATTAACGTTTGTTTTTGAATGTATAATCTATTGTTGTCTACAATGATTGCATAATATTGTAATTTAGTGTCTTTTTTGGTACGTAGCTTTTAATATATAACCTTTATTAAGAACTTAATGACACTAGATATATTTTAGTGTTTAGTAGAATAAATAATAGATGCGTTTTAATTCTTATTGGCATTTAAATCGAATTAGAAATGTAATGAATTATACTAGTAAGCGTTTATAAACTCCAATCATAATTGGAAAAGTATGTGTATGGAAAACACGCACATAAAAATACCCTCATTAATAACTAGTTGTTTTAATTTATTTAAACATCTTATCAATCTTTATTCATTTGCTTAAAGGACAATGAATCAAATTAAAAAAAAAGTGCGTGCCTACAAAGTACACATGTCAGAAGTGAAACTTCTTTGGCAAACTAATATTTTACTCTTGTTTATATTTATACAAATCTAAAACTTTCGTTTTAATTTAACTTAGAGGGAGGGAAAAGGTAAGATATGTTAGGAATTTAATTGTCATTAAAATATTAAAGTGTCAAAAATTTGTACAATTTTTATTAGACTTATTAATAGAAATAATTAAAATACATTTATTTTCATATTGTTTGAAAAATAATATAGTAAAATCTCAGATGATGAATATTAAATTAAAATTCGCCCTTTCTCCACTCTCTCCCTCTTCTTCGACAAAAAAGCTGCATATCTTCGTGACGTACTATTATTATTATTGCGTTTAATCCATTAAAATTTTACCCTCGTGCGCTTAAATAAGTTTCACTTCAATAAGTTTTCTCTTCAAAGATCTGTGTAGCACAATGACTAATTTTTGCACTAAATTATAGTGATAATTTAGAAATAGAATATCTAATATTCTGTATTAATGTCCTTACGCTTGTGACTTTACGCTTGGTCACCAGGGTCATTGTACCTCTGTTCTTTATGTTATTTTCTTTATTTAGTTACAAGCCTGTCTAGTTATGGCTTACTAGTCAATATTAGACCTTGCCTGCTCAACTGCTGCTGTATTAATGTCCTTACGCTTGTGACCTTACGCTAGGTTATCAGGGTCATTGCACCTCTGTTCTTTATGTTATTTTCTTTATTTGAATTTCATTATCAATTCTAAAGAATTTATAATGAAATTTTGAAATGAGAAACGTTTACCCAATAAGAAATACCTTTTGAATGAAGAGCTCCGCAATTGATTATGGATATTTTAACTCTTGTACCTTTACTGAAACGGTAAAAAAATTGTATAATCTAATTCTATGATAAAATTTCAGACAATTAGTAAAATCGCTTCAAGAACGGGGTGTCACCGTATACCTCGTATCTGGTGGTTTCCGAAGCCTCATTGAACCCGTAGCTGAGAAATTAGACATCCCACTTACCAACATCTACGCAAATAGACTCAAATTCTATTTTAATGGTGAGTTCAATTTTAAACTTTATTTTATTTATTTAAACTTTATGCAAATGTTGTACAAAGGCGGACTTAATGCCATTTGGCATTATTTTCCAGTCAACCTTTAAATTATGTAGAAATATGATGCGTTAGGTGTAAAAATAGAATATATATAGAATTTGACGTAGTATATTGAAATCATAGGTATTATTATTGAAACAAACGATTTTATTAGATATAATTAATGTACACAAATCTATTGTATTAAGTGTCTCTTGTACAGACATACTAGTTCTAGTCAGACAGAATTATCTAAAGACCTAAATAATCGCCTGATTTTATCTAATCGCCTAAGTCTTATGGCCTTTTTGCATTTTGCAATAAGTAGGTACAAGCGATAAGTGATATGTGAAATGAAATGTCGATTTATTGAATACGTTCCGTGCTCTTCACAAGGTTGAGCCTGTATAAATTAGTCATTTTCAAAACTTCTGCACGTTTGGCCCTAGTTCGCTAAGTGTTGTGGGTTCAAATCCCACATGGAATAACACTTTGTGTGATGCACAAATTGTTGTTCTAAGTCAGTGTGTTCTTTGTGTCCGTTTCATGTATGTTTGTAAAGTCCCCCGCGACACAGAAATGATACCTAGTGCCTTGTCTTTAAAAAAAAATTAAGAAAACAAAGTGTCACCGCTCCTGTTCATCCTGTGGGTGTCGTAAGAGCCGACTAAAGGAACAAACTATGCAGGATTATAACCCCCGCGCGTTGACATTGGGATTGAACCTTGTCATAATAAGAGCCGCGTGACGTCATCCATCGCAAAATAGTAACGCTAGTAACACAATCTAAAAGTTTATTTTTAAGAAATTTAATTTGATAGTTTGATTGATTGATTTCAGTTGATAATTCTTGTAAATTTCACATGTACTAAAGCAATACTGACGTCACCGCTCTTAGCTGTCAATCCCAATATCAACGCGCGGAGATAATACAGCACTGCATAGAAAAGGAATACTTGAAACGACCTCTTTACTAACACGTTTGGTTAGAGGGGTCTACGAGTATATCACTCTACCACCAATGAGGTTTTGGGATACCTCTAGTCCAAATTCTCATCTTTAGGAGACGGCTTTGTCCAGCAATGAATTATTATACGCTGTAAATGATGATAACCACTAAACTTATCTACATCTGTTGCACATTGATGCTTAAATCTTTTTTTTTTGCAATAGAAATACCTATGTGCAATTTAAGTTGTTGTTCGCTCTGTTCTTCTTTGGAATTAGCACCCTCTCGAAATCAGGATGGCCACTAATACTTTTTCCTTTAAGAAGAAAGTAAAGCAACATCTTAATAAACAACTAGCAGAATCAGCATCCTCATAACTGTCACACTATTTTTATTAAATCTATTTGCATATTTGTATGCATTGGATATACTTCTATAAGTTTATATGTATGTAGGTATAATATAATATACATTAGTTTTTGTGGTTACGTTAGGTTTATATATATTATGTGTATTTGATATGGTATTTGATCTGTTTATTTAAATACAAATATTAATCAAAAAGCACCTAATTACCTTTTTCTCTGCATAATGTATTAAATAAATAAAAAAATCACATAAGATGGTTTTTTCGTTAAATCAGCCACAAAAACTTAGTTTCCATAAACAATATTAATCAAGCTTCATTATCTCTAAGATAATATAGGAAAATATTAAAAAGACGTAAAAATCTCCTTAGCACTTGACATCGAAAAAAGATATCAGCAATTTAGCTCAACAAAGATTACAGATTTTGAGTGTTTTTGTACATGATAAAGTGATTTTATTCAAAGTTGTTTGTTCAAAGAGATAATAAGTATATGACACTTAAATCTCCTTTACATCCGTGGATGATAAGATAGGTATTTAATTATTTTCCTGTTGGTAACGGTGCGTGATATTAGAAATGATTCATTTAAGTTTTACTGTAGGTTTATATCGTTCGACTTAGAAGTGAGCATCGCATACGATTACATTATGTACCTAGATACGCATATCCTAGTCCTACTTTCTAATAATATTATTAATGCGAAAGTTTGTGTTAGCATCCTCATTCTTATCCTTGGATGTTTTGTTCTCTTTCACGCAAAAACTACTGAATTTATTTGCATGAAACTTTATAGTAATATAGCTAGTACATTAGATTAGGCTACTATTTGCCGCGATAATCAACATACACGAGAGCGGAGCATTGGGCAACAGCTAGTTATAAATATACATATGAGAATTTATTATATTTACATTATGTAATATAAGATGTTGTCTGCGGCCCGTGTATGTCGGTTATTGCGGTAAAAAGTAGTATATGTCCTTCCTCAAGAATCAAAGTATTCCCATGCCAAATTTCACTAAGGGAGCGTTCAAGTATTACGTAACGCAACTTTTGAAGATTTTTGAACCCCCCCTCACCCCTGTAACGCATCGAAACGTTTTTCTGTTCGACCCCCCCCTATCTAAACGCTATGTAACACTCAAGTGTCATGTTTATATTTTATAAATTGCTGGCTTACAATACACACAATTGTTTTTCTCCTTAGTTCTTGCTAATAAACTCTTAAAATAACCGCCCCTGTAAAGCATCGTAACGTTTTACGAGATCCCCCTCCCCCCCAAATTGCGTTACGTAATACTTGAACGCTCCCTAAAAGCAATGCAATGGTTTAACCGTAAACGCGTTACAGACAGACTGAGTTACTATTGAATTTAGGTATAATATTAAGTATTTAAAATTAAAAGTAAAATTTTAGATATATTTTTGTTGCTCCTCAATCCTGTCAGATCGTCTTTTATTTGAATGAAACTTAAAGCAAAAGTGTATTCAACCAATAGGATGATGAAGTACTCTCTACCATTTTCATGAAAGAACTGCCAAACTGATTCTAATCTGCCTGAAAGCATGAGCAGAATCCAAGAGTGGTAGTCACTATCCTCATTGTGAATATGCACAATGCAGCATGGTGAACCACACTATGGCGGTTTAATGAGATGGTTTTTCGCGCCCCGCTTAAAGGTCCCGAGATCGTAGTGGCAGGGAAACATGTTTAAAACATATTTTTTATTTACTTATAAATCTTAATTAAAAACAATTTTCTAAAGATTTAAGCTAACATTTTCTACGTTTTCGAAGATGTAGTAGTTTCATTTTGGGCCGGAGCAGGTTCTGAAGGGTCATGCTCCTTCATTTTCCTAAGCATGTTAGCAACCACTTCCTTATATGTCCCATTATATATTTTCTGGCGGGTTCCTCGATAGCTGTTAATGCTACGTCAACGGTTTTTTCCATTTTTTTCTTATTATTGACAGTGGCACTTTAATAAAAAATCATGTTTGTCTGAAATTTTGTTTTCAAAGGCACTATTTAAACCATATCACCATTGTTGAAAGCGCAACGATGGTTTATTTAAAAAGGTGTATGGTAAATGACAGTTTAGATATTGAAGATGTTGAAGTTTCGTACATAATCACGATGGTTTAGTCGTACATATATGTTGTATAAAACCGATAGTGTATCAATTTCAAAACTAAAGCAAAATTGTAGGGTAACCCCCTAGGAGGACCCCTTAGGAGGTAATTTGGGGGTTTTACTCATGCTTTCCATCAGGCAGAATAGAGTCATTTTGGCAGTTAATCAGTAATCATTGAAGCGGTTCGTATAACATGTCAAAATTTCAATCGGTTCAGAACTTCGTGAGTTTTTGAAGTGTACATAAACGAAATTTTTCATTTTTATGTTCTACTAGCTGACCCACGCAACCTCGTTTGCGTCTTCTATTGCCCGTTGCGTGAAAATTTTCCCCCGTTTTTAAACATTCTTCATTGGTGCTCCGCTCCTATTAGTATTAGCGTGATGACATATAGCCTATAGCCTTTCTCGATAAATGGATACTCCAACGCACATACGCAAACTGTTTTGATAGATATGATTGAATTTGAACTTTGTACAGCGGTAACAAAGTTCAAATTGACTCATTGACGTTAAGAACACACCTACATTGCTTAGACAACAGTGAGTGCTTGTAATATATGAACTTTATACAATAGCAATAAAGCTCAAATTGACTTTATGTTTTAGTTAGAAAACGTTTGTATGGGAAAAAGAAAAGGGCTGTTTTAGGGCTTTTCCGGCCATTATTCGAATATTTCTTGCCGTAAAAACCATCCTTGAACTTCAACGAACATTTAAAAAAAAGAATTGGCCAAATTGGTTCAGGTTTTGTTGAGTTATGCGCTTACCAACACATTGAGCGATTCATTTTTATATTATAGATAAATAGCGCATTAGGTATATATTATCGCGTGCAAGTCGTATCATAGGAAAAAACTTCTATTCTGTCACGCTATAAAGTTACAGCTACAGTCCTTTTTCTGTCTGTCTATGATTTACCAATAATGGTAGTCTAAACGATTTGTTTAATATTGGTCTTTTTTTTTAATGAATGAGTCATAATTTAAAAACACAGGGTTTATGTACAAATGAAACAAGGCGACAAATAATAAAGCAATATGATATCAATTAATTTTCCCCAACACGTGCGCCGGAGTAAATCATAGATAACATTGCTTACTTCATTTAGTTCATAGACAATATCTTTATGACAATCACGAATAGAGGTCGCACATTCTAGTTTTAACCTGTGTAGTAATTGATTGTAAAATGCCAATTTAGATATCTGGGTATTGAGAATTGTTATTTGTGATTGTTTATACAAACAATGTTCAACAAGAGTTTAGTGGTCTGGGTTAATTAATTTAAAAATGGAATCCTACTACTTCCACCGTTTTCTTGTGTGTCCTTGCAAATATAAACTAAATATTACCTATGTATACTTTATGGAGTGTCTTTAAAAGGTATTGAACGTTGTAGAGTTAATTACGTAAATAAATAAAAAAAATACGGGAACCCGCAAGTTACAATAAGTAATCTTAACAATTATCGCTCATTGGTAATACGAGCATGATATTGGTTAATTCAATGCATCTGCAAGACCCGTCGGGTTTCTTATCAAGATATTTTAGAAAAAAACTCATCGATATATCTGTCTCTATTAATTCTATAAAACAAAGAGAGATGGAAAGAGTCCCGTTTCGAGAACCTGTCCTTTCATTAAATATGCGGTATATAAACTTACGATCAGACGAAGTGAATAAATGGCGTCATGTATATTCACTTGTCCCTGAAGAAATTGGGTCACTACTCCATTATCATAACAGTGAAACTGAATAATTACGTGTTATGTGTACCAAGAAACAATAACATTATTACAAAAACATTATATATACCTAACAATTGTATGTAGTAAACTTATTTTTGTTGTGTTCGGAATGTTTTAAAAATAAGAAAGCAATCAACGAGGTACCTTGATCTCAATGAGACTTAAATTATGGGCTATTTTATCATTATTTTTATCTACAGTTGGTCATACAGTCAAACCTTTACCTACCTTTACCTATCATAAGACAAGCTATAACTTAAATTGCATAACACCCGTACTTTTTTATCGCAAAACGACCCAATAAAGAAACCTAATTGTGTTATGACGCGCATTGAAAGAAGTTTATCGTACAAGTTCACTCGTTATCTCTTTTTTCTAAGTAAACGGTTCAAATAAATCATTGTGTTTAAGATGTTTTTATATGTATGGCCCTACCAAAATGACTCTTGATGACAATGCAACAATGCAGCATGGCGACCCATACTATGTGGTGTGGTGCTTCTGCAACATTTGGCCTCCGATCTCGCACTTACAAACGAAACACGACAGCACGAACGCTGTCATTTTACGTTGATTTACTGCGCAAGGGTAGTACCGCCCTGGTCGAGCCAGCTCGTTCTTCCTGAAATCAGCGTGGCTCTAACACTTTGCAAAACGTGTTTCTAGACTTTTCGATATTTTGTCAAAAGTATGTAGGCAATCAAAATGAATAGGTATAATGTTTGTAAATTTTACAAAAAGTCGTCGGAAAATTACTTTTAAATTTTGTAAGTGTGCAACCTCCACGGTTGAAAACAACTTTATCTAGTTCTCCAGATTCTGGTATGTTCTTTAACATAGGAATGTCTATGCAAAGGCGACGATAAGAAATAATCGTACCTCGTTAGTAGAAATTGTTGTCATGTGTAAAAAGTCATAACCTCTTTGGATCGGAAAGAGCATGTCATCGACACATGATAACACTTTCCAGTATGAGATTGCACGCAGCCTATAGTTAAATAAATATTGCATAATTTGTCAACAGGTTTATTATAAGGTCCAAACAAAGAGAGATGGCAAGAGTCCCGTTTCGAGAACCTGTCCTTACATTATTCTTGTGTCATCGAACTATGTGCATTTAATTAATCGGGTCATATTTATTAAGTGATATATGTAAATCATCGTCACCAATATCATTTAATAGTTCACTGCTGAACATAACTGCTGGTTTCTCCCTAAAAATGAGGTTTAAGCTTATTATACACCAGGGTGGCCTGGTGAGAGGATATGGTATAAGATTTTTTCAAGGTTTCCTTCTCTTCGCAGTGCTGTTGCCCTGCGTACTTTGTTTCTTTAGTCGACTCTTACGACATCTACCCAATCATGAATTATTCTATTGTATCCAGAATATTCCTCGTTCACTTGACAAATTAATTGAGAGCGTCAATCATCCAATTGACCAATTGTAGCTACCTATATTTGAATGGCAAAATAATTCTAGATCTATTGCAAAGGCTAGCCACTTTTGATACTTCAAATAATGTTTTAAATTGACTCGTTTGTGAGTTTATTCGAGATGTTTAAGAGCAAAATTTATCTATATATATATATCTCCTGATGCAATTCCCAAAAGTTATACCATCAATAATATAAAATGGAATATGAAGCTTATAATAATAATATAAAACTGCTTAGTGACATGAAATAAGACTTGTCCTGTCAAATGTAAAGGCAGACGATGCGACGAATATAAAGAAGGGCTTTATTCTAAGAACTTTGTGCAGATATCTCGTAAATAACCTTGTCGTATTTAAACCGGTCCCGCAAACAACTTCACCAGTCGATTTCACAAGTCTTCCAGCTTACTTTGATGAGTTCTTTAAATCCGTTTTGATGAAAAAATACTTTACAATTTTATAGTTAAACCATACATTTAATACAATAAGCATTAATGCTTAATGAATATTATTATTTATACGAAGTTTGAAGCATTCAAAGTTGATCAGGAAAGCGTTGGACATAACAAATTTGGGAAGTTTGCAATTATAAAATATATGTTTTGCTCAAAGAATTTAGATAAAATATATATTTTTACAAGATTTTTATTTAAAAAAAAAACTATTCTGCTTATCGCAAATAAATAGTATTTGCGTTAAATACTTAAAAATAAATGCTTTGCTAAAGGTAGTGGCCACTCATTCGCTTGCAATATTTTGTGAAAATGCCGAAGTATGTTTTTTTTATATCCCCTATATTCCCAGTTTCTATCGGCCGGTGTATTTTAAGTTTTGTGTAAATTACAATCCTCGCATAGCTACTAGAAATGATCTAATCGTGAATCAAGATTTAATCTAAAACATGTTTATTGCCAAGGAAAATAGTCTCAAGTGTGATCATATTATGTATATTTAGGCATTATAATCAATTCATGTAGGTGTTATATTTAGGTCAAATATTATCTTAGCAAATCCCCCAGTGTAGTTTTGTACATAACACGGAAAGTGGGGTTTCCTGAATCTAAAACCGTTATCAGAGTGATAAGTTGTTTATAATTTGCGTTAACTACTACGCGTTGGAAATGAGAATATAATCACGATCATAAGACTGCGTAAACTTCACTTTGAACTCATTGAACAAGTATCAGCAAAAATTTGAATAAGAATTTAATTGAGACTTAATAATATAAATAGAATTGAGAAATAAATTCGAATTAAATCTATACCAATAAATAAAATTGGAGTGTCTGTTTGTAATATTAAAATAACCGCTTTCTACTACATGCATATGAATGAATATACGGTACACATACCAAAATACATATTTTTAAAATTTTTGTCTGTCTGTCTGTTTGTTCCGGCTAATCTCTGGAACGGCTGGACCGATTCGGACGGGACTTTCGCTGGTAGGTAGCTGATGGTACAAGGAGTAACTTAGGCTTACATTTTTTAGACTAGCTTCGCCCCGCGGCGTTACCCACGACGACAATAACCGCGGGTAACACCGCGGGCTAGTAATTAATATATTACTTACAAATGTGCATATTTATCAAATGCGTGTAAAATATGCTAATTTAAAAAAAGTAACTAAATATGAGATGGGTATGTTACTATGGTGGCATGTAATTGAGTATTGAGGAGACGTATGTCAGGCGGTAGACTGCGATAGGTTTTCTTTGACTATATGCCATATTTGCCATTTTTTGTCGTTCAATAACTACCAGTATTTCTATGTAGTAAAGTTCAATTTTGTTCTTTGTTTGTAACTTTGTAATACCTTTTTACTGTGGCGATGAGTAATAGAAAAGGTACTAACAGATTGTGTTTATCATTTGAAATGCGCAATATCTTAATGGTAATAAATACAGATGTTTACGTACTGTTGAAGTTGCGCCCTTGGCTGCTACTTACACCTTACACGAAGATATAATAACAGCGTACATTCTGTTGTTTGAAAACTAAACTAAAAATAAAATGAAATACTAAAATTAGTTTTGTCTAATCAACCGACATTCGAAACCGTGGGAGAGCTATGCTTTGGCATGAATGGGTCGGCTCGACCACGGCCTCACAGAAAACCGGTGTGAAATAGCGTTTGCGCTGTGTTTCACCGAGTGAGTGAGGATACCGGAGGCCCATATCCCAAACCCTCCCCCCATTCCCTTTCCCATCCCCCAAAGGTCGGCAACGCACTTGTGACGCCTTTGGTGTTGCGGGTGTCCATGGGCGGCGGTAATCGCTTACCATCAGGTGATACGTCTGCTCGTTTGCCCACTATTCAATAAAAAAAAAAAAAAAAAAGAAATGTCAAAGATTGACTAAAATAAGATGTGTCACAATAAAAATAGATGTTACTTCGTGGTATCAATATAAATAGATACAAAAATCGCATTTTTGAATCGCTTCACTAAATTGTAGAAGATAATTTTAGGGAAATTTTAGTTCACTAATACTACGACAGAATTAGCACCATGGCTTGATAAAGTATCAATATCATTGAGATCCTTCTTTAAGATGATCATATAATGTAAATCAATATATCGTGATTTCACAACTGTAATCTTGTAGTACAACAATAAGGAGATAAACCTTTTAGGGCCATTTTAAAATGTTTCGTTGTTGTATTGTTATTTAAAAAAAAAGTAAACAACTGTAATATCACAATAATCATTTGCGTAAAATTCAGTCACATAGTAGTAATGTGGGAATTGTAATCTTATAAATAACATTTTGTAATCTTATAAAATCAAGATCACCTTTAAAGAAAAATGTACAATTATGCGAACTTGAATTATTTTGCTAATTATGAAAGGTCATCTCTGAAGTATATACTAGAGAATAATATAGGTATATAGGGAGTAAAACAGGGCGGTTTTTACTTACGGGATAAATTTTCATCGTTTTTATGACATTTTTACTAACGCTTGACTCCTATGTGTCTTAGCGTGATGTTTAATAGCCGGAAACCTTCCTTGATAAATGCGCTATTATCAGCAGACAGATAGTCTTAACAAGCTGACTTTTAGACATCGCTTGCTTCTTTTACCATGCCTTGGATTTCCTTATCAACAGAATATACATACAACAGTATTGTAGTTGCTAAGTCTCTAGAGAAAGCGAGAGTCTACCAAGTTAAGGTATTTATTTTTAGACGTATAAAGAGGGAGGGAACCTTTGTAAGCTACTGGTTGAGGCCTCAATAAATAGTAATGATACATGACTCCTTATCTGTACCCCAAGCAGAGTTCGTAACAGTATATTATTTATAAACAAGTTTTCTGACGTAATGTTTCCCGGCCTCAGGTCAGTTGTACAGGTCAACAGTGTCAGCATTTGTTTTGCTAGATAATTTGGCTGGGAATTTTTATTTTTCGCTACAAAATTACCCTTTGTCGTCAATTAAAGAGTATAAGCATATCTATGTGCTTTTAGTTAATAGGACAGATGAAATCGAAATCCTTAGAACTGACACAACTTTAAATAAAAAGAAAAGTAAATGAAAAACTAAAATATATAAACTGTAGTCGTAAACCAGTATTACTGTACTTATAAATTGAACTGGTAAGAATTTTTAAACGAAATTGATATATGAAATTAATTAACACCCACGGGTCACAAACAAGACACCTAAATATTTTTATCGTATAATATGAAGCGTTTAAAAACAATGTAGGCATTATCTTATTGAACTGAATATCGTTTAAATACGCAATACTTTTGTTTTTTTATATAAACTATCTAGCATGATGTAAGTGATTCATGCGCAGAGTGTGCGGCGCGCACGCATTCAATGCGTGCATGACGATCAATACACGTTGGGTATTGCGTTTTGCGTTTGTACCTAATGTCAAATGGGACATGATTATATTATATTGTAATAGCCTTTGTTCATGACTATGCTTGACAATTCGTCTAAAACATAATTTTGTTCTGGTAATGAACAGTAACCATTTAGTCCTACCATTTATGGGTTGTCACTTAGGCGGGCTACTCACACGCCTACTGTAGGGGCAATCTAGGGTATAGGGTGGATGTGGCAATCGAGGAATTGTCTCTACACACTTGCCTGCCGTTCAGTGTGAGAGTGTACGTCGCGCTAAACGCACGTGTTGAGAATGGCACCAGTAGATATTATTTACACATCCAAAGATCGGTTTAGCCTTTGCTCTTTTTGCGATGCTACCTCAAAAAAGAAGACATTGGATGAAGATGTAGCTACAGAAACGATGTATATTATATTTAATAAAAAAAATTTAGACATCTAACACACAATGCTTGTATATGGGTATTAGACAACCGATATAATTACATCCACTCCGACCCGGGAATCGAACCCGAGACCTCATGCACTGCAATCGTGTATGCTACCACTGCAGTTACGAGTACCAACAAGCTGCTTGAGAAATTACCCCAACGCGCTATACGCGGCGACGTAGTAGTCTAAAGGTTTCGATTTCTTTGGATGTGTAAATAATACTGTTGCCATTCTCAACACGTGTATTTTGCCGCACAGCAGCAGGGCCAATCTAGAAAATTGCCCTTGCTTGCCTATACACATTACAATTAAGAGGCATTCCCACTCTTATACCCTAGATTGCCTCTGCGGCAGGCGTGTGAGTAGACTGAGTAGCCCGCCTTAGTCGGCTCTTACGACACCCATGGGACGAGTAGGGGTGGGGTCAACACATACAGGACAAATCCTTCTGCCGTTGTTTAGTAGGCCAAAGCTTCTCCTCACTAAAGAGAGGCCTGTATTTAGCAATGACCTGTTAACAAAGGTTTGATGATGTTCTTTTGTGTTTGGTGATGTTGCCATCTTGAAAAAGCTTCAGACAGTTCAGTCAAAACAAAAAAAATCAAACTCACTTTCGTATTTAGAACGTTATTTAAGATTTTCGTATGTTTGTGGCTTTTTCTTACTTTTAAATTATTCAGTTGTATACAGATAAAATATACTTAAGTTTGAGTTTTATCTTTGGCAATAATATCTCATAAAGAACCGGTATAGTGCAAATTGTTATCGTGATAACTTTTATATGTTAGATTATTATAAACCGACCTATATACAAGTCAATCATGCAATACGGAAGGAGGTGAATATTAAATGGTTATCTGGATCTGAAGGTGAACGGTAGTTTTCGTCAGTGATCACTAGATAAGTATGCACTTGGACATATTATTGATTCAATGTAAACGCAAATAAGACGTAATATATATTACTATTTCCGTCTCTGTATTAAGGCTGTTATCATTTTTTTTACTTTTTGCGCGCGTGCTTTTTAAGGTCATCTGTGACGTAATCCGTACATTAGGAAATGTATGTACATATACTTGCCTTAAACGACTAGGTTAATATCTCCGTGAAGACCTAAGCACTTGCACCGATTATTTTAATTCGTAGTAAATTTAGGTAGAGAGTAGAGACGTAAGTTTGACTAACATTTTGTAACAATTATAAATCGCTTTATTGTACACCAGATAACTCGGTACATCATTTAAAGCTAGGTCAGTACAACGGACGGCCGTATTGCTCAACGGCAATCTCTCACAAGCAACCGTGGGATGGAAATAAATAACGTTATTTTAATTGAGTTATTACAAATATTCTAACGGAGACTCTAACATTAAAGTATATTTAGTAGGTACTAGCAGTACCCTGTGTGAATACAACATTTTTCCAGGATAATAAGTTGCCCATGTGCTTCTCCATAATAATCTATCTCTGTTCTAATTTTGTCTAGATCCGTTCAGAAGTTTTATCGTGAAAGGGAAACCATGATCGCCACAAACTTTTGCCTTTCTAAATGTTAGTAAGATAGGAGGAATATTTTGTACATTTAAAATAGGTTAGTTTTACTTTACTTAATAGTTCACCTTTTCTTCGGCTACGAAGAAAGTTCTATTAAGTGGTATTTGAACGCAATTGGTGCCTTGTGTATTGTATTGTCGAAGGCTATTGTTGTTTTTTTTGTGCTTTTCCTTCCACAAAAGGCACTAAATCATCTTTACTTGACCCTCTGTACACGAGAGCGATCTAATAGAAAAAAGGTACTTTAACAGACCGTTTCGAAATTCCACAGACCACTCACAATTGCAATAGCTATTATGATGATAGAAAAAAACCCGAGTTGTGTACGCCCTCAAATAAATAATACAATGTAAAGTTTCAGGTAAGATGTGGTCCTATCCGTAATCTTTATAGCGTATTTATACAACTTCTCGTAAAATGAGATCGTGGTCTGTGTAGTTTCAACAAAAAAAAAACAAAAGCAAATTATAAACGTAATATTACAAATGGCCGAATACGATATAGCATAAATTGTACACTGTTTTTCGTACTGATTCAATTTCTTATTGAAGCGGAATTCACTGCATGTTAGCAACGAAACATATCAAAGAATAACTTAAAATTTAAATAACGTTTTTGTTATTGTGCGTCATACTATACGTCGAATAATGTAATGAATAACAACATGTTTTGGATATAGCTTAACCTAAATCATCGACAATAACTATTTTATGAACGAGTATTCTTACTGAATAAATATTTCTTTTCATATCACGTTTTTTTAGTTCTTAAATAAAAAATGTGTAGGTTCGGTTTTGTCGATGTTGCCAGCGTCAATTGATTTGATCTATATCGTAAACTCTGCACCTATATTATCTAGGTGTAGTCCGTGGTTTTAGTTGGCTTAATGGAAGTCACATTCCTATTGCTTTAATGTAAAACAAAGATTATTAAACACATATTTTGAGAATGTGTGTGTGTGTGTAGTTTAGTTAAAAATTAAGATTATACTCGTAATTAGAAAAATCCACAGTTAAATTTGATCAAATAGCAATTGTGTAAAATATTAGTTAGAGGTATATTAATAATACTGGGTAATGTATTTTGTATAGGGACAGCGTCGGTCAGCGCCGACGGACGGAGTGATACAATTATATACATAATGAAACGGCAAGCGACCCGACTTGGTTTTATTTTGTTGCATCAAATACAGTTGTATCCTGAAAAACATTAGGTTGAATTTAAATTGTTACTAAATTCGTCTTATCGCAGACACTCCGTCCGTTGACATTCATCATCTTCCTAGCCTTTATTATTCCCAATATTTGGGGTCGGCTACCAGTTCAACCGGTTTTACCTGAATATCAGTTTTTACACAGAGCGACTGGCATCTGACCTCCGCAACCCTGAGGGCGAACTGAATTCGAAGGTTGAACTAGTTGTCAGTATATTTGAGGGCACTGACTTCCCAATAACGATTGCCATAGATGTTCATGACAACCGGGACCGACGGCTTAACGTGCTCTCCGAAGCACGGGCAGGAAACACCGCCATCTTCCATACTCCGGGCTGCTATTAGGAATTTCTGGTAGGAAAAACCCAACAGCAGTCCGACCCGGGAATTGAACCCGAGACCTCTTGATTTGCAGTCGCTTATGCTAACCACTAGACCAACGAGGCAGGTCAACGTCCGTTGACATTAACCCTTATTAATCCCTATACTCCTTTGTTCACCAGTGACGATATGTCATATATCTCACTGGTGTACTATTAGCGATCAACTAGCGATTTATTGGCGTTACCAATAAAAAATGAATTAGTTTTGAAAGTGTTATTACGAATTATTTTTGTCTCCTTTAAGTCACTGATCACTAATGTGTATTTCTCTTCTTTTCAGGCGAATATGCTGGTTTTGACGAAAACGAGCCTACCTCAAGATCTGGTGGCAAGGGTTTAGTGGTCAGAAGACTGAAGGAACAGCACGGGTACCAGCGTTTAATCGTCATTGGCGATGGTGCCACAGACGCAGAAGCCTGCCCGCCTGCTGACGGATTTATTGGTAAATACGATCATCTTAATATATAAAAATCTCGTGTCACAATGTTTGTCCTCAATGGACTCCTAAACCACTTAACCGATTATAATAAAATTCGCACACCATGTGTATAATTTGAGTTAAAATCTCAAATTATAGTCGCAATTTTAATTTATTGCTAATTATTTGTCTGTTATTATTTGACAGTCACAATTATCTGTTAACTCAAAATGATTCTAACAGATGTCGATACCTTTCGACTGGGTTGAGTAAGTAATCAATAGATGGCGCTGCTATGGTAAATCTATAGGCTATATTTTATTTTGGAAAAAAATAGGGTTCCGTAAGATATTGGGGTTTTTCGGACAAAAGGTGTAAAAAATCAACCCTATACGGGGGAAAATTTTTCGCTACGGGCAATAAAAGACGCAAACGAGGTTGCGTCGGTCAGCTAGTTTCATTATATCTTCTTCATAACCTTTCTCAAGTCCATGTGTCGTCGAAACCCGTTTGAAGTTTCAAGGTGCGTCGTGGTGAATGTGTTTTGGAATTATCTATCTCTAAAGCGGCGT
The DNA here is from genome assembly GCA_916048165.1 of Spilarctia lutea. Classification (NCBI taxonomy): domain Eukaryota; kingdom Metazoa; phylum Arthropoda; class Insecta; order Lepidoptera; family Erebidae; genus Spilarctia; species Spilarctia lutea. Next base: position 5,814,942 of record OU696480.1, read on the forward strand.
TCCCACGAGGCGTTAATCACGACAGTGAACCACGCTTTCGTGAAATACACTTCTGTGTGAACGCCCTCACGAAAGTAAGTTTGCTTTTGAAAGCGTGGTTCACTGTCGTGATTAACGCCTCGTGGGAACGCCGCTTAAAACAACCACGTTACCTATTCGCATGATGTCGACGTTGGTTGCTGAAGTGAAAAGATCGCTGAAATATCTGCCAAAGATTTCTTTATTAATTGCCACTTAACTTGTACGATACAATAGGTCCTATTACTGCTTCGGTGGCGCAGTGGTAGCGTACGCGATGGCTGTGCATGAGGTTTCGGGTTCGATTCCCGGGATGTACCAAATGTTTGTATGATCTGCAAATATTTATTTCGGAGTTTGGGTGTTTTCTATGTCTAATATGTATGTATTTACAAAGAAAAGTATATATGTATTTCTATCAGTTGTCTAGTTAGTACCCATAAAAACAAGCTCCTGCTTATTTTGGGACTAGATGGCATTGTGTTTTAGATGTCCGAAATATTTATTTATTTATAGTTTCTAAAACTGTCTCCTATACTATATGTGTATTGATATAGGAACTAAATATTACCGTGGGAGAGCCATGCTTCGGCATGAATGGGCCGGCTCGACCGGAGTAATACCACGGCCTCACAGAAAACCGGTGTGAAATAGCGCTTGCGCTGTGTTTCAACGAGTGAGTGAGGATACCGGAGGCCCACACCCTAACCCTTACCTCATCCCCTTCCCCTTCCCCCTAAAGGCCGGCAACGCACTTGTGACGCCTCTGGTGTTGGGGGTGTCTTTGGGCTGTGGTAATTGCTTACCATTGGCCGATACGTCTGCTCGTTTGCCCCCTATTTAATAAAAAAAAATCCTATAAGTATAGTTGCAGGGTTGGTAAAGGTTTGTTTCAAGTTTTTCTTGTCTTCACAGTGTGGTTGTCCTTTTTCCCTTAGTCGGCTCTTACAACACACTCGGGATGAATATGGGTGTGATTGGTTACTACATGAAGAATTTCCTAATTAGAGTGATTTATTTGTTACAGGTTTTGGAGGGAATGTTGTTCGCGAAGAAGTAAGAAAGCGAGCCACGTGGTACGTTACGGATTTCCAAGAGCTCGTTAACACCTTGACGATCCAAACCAAGTGAACTTATTCCTAAATCGATAGGTCTATGGGATCCATTCACAAAGTTTGTGAAATCCTAGTACGTGAACGTAGAAAAATTTACACGACTTAAAAATGTAATTGTAAAGGTCAACACAAACTTGGAAACCGTTAAAAGTTCAAATAGTTAATTGTAATAGGTCTATTCGTTAATATGTGTAATATAAATTAAAAAAAAATATTCGTTACGCTCCGGACGTCGGAGACAAATTAAAGATATATGTTTAGAACCTAGATCTACCTAAATTGTGATAAATTTAAATTAGATACCAAATTCTTTATTGAATAGTCTCTAAGAAGATTATTGATATCGCCTATATAATGTAAGTCGGATAGTACTGTGAGTACTATATTTATAATGTATTATAAATATTTTTTGAGTATTTATAGAGCTAAGTGCCGTTTTGTAATTGATCTTGAGACGCGACAAATTTATGTTGATTTAAAGTTAGTTTTAGGAACACTTTAGAATTAGGATAAGTAGTCAATATTCATAACTTGAGGTTTGACACCTGAATTGGTTAATTTTATAAATGCTATGAAGCATTATATTTTTATTATTTTCTTAGTATAATTACAGACAGACAAAATTATAAGCATATTTTGTATAATATTATGATATTTCATAAATATAATGAGTAGTGATAATTTTTTTAGCTTCGAATTTTAAAATTGTTAGTGTTGTAACTTTTAACGGTTCAGAATTTAAAAATAGAACATTTTTTTCTTTTAGACACGAAAGAGTTCGTTAAATTATAGGTGCTATATATATAGTTTATTTTTACTTTATGCGAAATATGTTATAAATAGTTTTAACATTATTGATAATTATTTATTTAATTAGTAGGTACTTTATCAGTTAAAATTATCTTAAATCGAAAGTTCGTAATTATATTAACAAAACGGCTGTGTACTTCTTATGAATAGTTAATAAAATATTAATATTTAAGTTTACTCTTTTTTGTTTTATTTTTATTAGAAATACAGAACTTTAGAAAGTGAATATGGTAATGAAATTATTATGAGAATTTAATTTTTTTACAAAAAAACTTCTTTAAGAACTGTATCAATTAAAATGAGATCAAATGGGAAGCATCAGCTTTCAAATAAAAAAATAATCAATCTGTTCACCCAGTAGAAAATTCTGAGGTAACAAACAAAAAAAAACCAGTCGAACTGAGAACCTCCTCCTTTTTTGAAGTCGGTTAAAAATAATTGTGCAATCATTATCATCTCAGCCGAAGGACGTTCAATGCCTGTATATGAAGCTATCCACAACAATCTGTCCTGTGCTACTCTTATCCAACGGCTTGCCGATCTTCAGTAGACTGCCTCACCGCTTCGTAGGGAGCTTACCCATGCTATCTACAAAGACCGTACGTGTATTGTAATCGTATAAGAAATGGGAAACCAAAGACTTTCTCTTACAGGTTTGATAGATAGATAGCTATTAATGTTTTTAACTGTGCAAATTATTGTTCTGAGGGTAAGTGTTTGATGTATCCGTTTCATGTTTGCTCGTAAAGTCCCCTAGCGACCAACGGGCAGCAGTGTCCGCGCTGAGTGAAGGCGCCAATGCATTCTTTCGCTAATTTCTCTGATTTTGTAAGAAGACCTACTAATATTAATATACATTTGGATTCCTGATTTAATATTCTAGAGTCATGTTCAAATATTTTAAAGTATTTTCGTATGTGTTATTAAAATCGCTAGAAATTAAGGAAGAAATGAAAAAAACTAAAAATTTGTATAAACTTATAATGTATATTTTAAAAATAAACCATTTTTACACATACTTTTTGTTTTATTCTAAAGCTAAATCTTAAAAATCTGTTCAATTTAATGATCACTAGACAAATTACATCACAAACAAAGTTTTTACACCACGACTATAAGAACTCAGCGCGCCATTTCTCATGCGCTCGTCGACTCCTAAAAAAACATAAAGAGTTTCAAGTGGATTTGACGACAGATGCCGTAATGAAGTGGCTAGATTTATGTGTGTCTGTGTAGTATGGTTCATGAACTGTATATAATATAAGTATCAGATGTATAAGTTCTTTTATTTCAATGAACGGAGCATATAAATCAACTCATTCAAATAGACCCTCAAATGACTAACTTTACTACTATATTACTATTTACAATTTTAAAGTGACAAATACGCGGTTTTTCACTATCGCTTGTTTGTTACAATTAGTACATAATATTTACTACAAAATACATAAAAAAATAATTAGAAATAAGCTTACAAACATACTTGACAAGAACATGACAAGCGGTGAATTTTAAAATTGCGCGGGAAACTACATACCGTTCAAGAGAGCGAAATGGATATGGCTTTGTTGAGTCATAATTTTTTTTTTGGACATTTCTTTGTTTCTGTTTTCAAATTTCTTAAGGTTTTTTAACAGCCACAAGTCATTCCTTGGTTCTGAAGTTGCCACGATAGCTTGGAACCAGCATCTTACATAAATCGTAACGACGAAAACGCAAATTTAAATAATGGCTTTAAGTTCTTAAAGCGTACGTACCTTAATGCGCCAGTGTCTGAAGAAACTATTCTGAACTTTTTCTGGTCAATGTTAGGCCAAGCAGATCTAAATCGTTTGAAGATCAATAATTTCGGTCCACTTGATGTGCCTAGTGCTTAAACCACGATTGCTTCTAGCAATATTTCCAATATACTCGTATTCCTTTGTCGTTGGTAACAACTAACCAAACATCTGTTTTGCTTTTAGTAAAAAAAGCGAACTAGACGAGGACGCCATGATGTAACAAAACGCGATGCGTTTGTTCACAGGGTGTTTGTTACTAATTTGTTGCCTATCGCACGGCATGACTTACATGCGGGCAGGGAAAAGGGGTGGGTACGAGTGTTCTTGTACGGAATAATGTGACAAAGAGTTGCATTAGTATGTTTTATCTTGTATAAATTATGAATATAATAGTTTTATGTAGGTACATTGAGCTACAAGTTATCATTATCGTAATTTTTTCAAACTTTGACATGTGGTAGCGAACCCTAAAAAATCAATCTGGGAAATAATTATAAAATATAGCTTCGTTTTTTAGGTGATAGAAACGAATGGCGGGCTGACGCAGTAATTTTTCAAAAGTCAAAAATAAGAAGCACACTAATACACATAGATAATAATAGTACTGATTCAGGCTAAAACATAGCCCTTACAAGATATTACATCAGGAAGCCACCGCTGAGTTTATAAGTACTTTAACAGTCAACTTACTGGTTTACTGTACGTAAAATATGATTATTTTTCTACCTCATTTCAATTTCTAAAGCTCTTTGATAGACAAAGTGTCAAACAAAACACTTTAGTAAACGCCAAAGTTAAGTTGTACTGAGTCACACGAGTCAAATGAATTGAACAAAATACTCCATCTTACATTTCGGGAAAAACGAAATGACATAAGTGTGAAAAAACTCAAACTCAAACCTTTGATCTGGAATGGAGTCATACTTCTTCTTACATTCCAGAAGAAACGGAAAATATAATGGAGATTTGAGTTTGAGTATTTTCACAGTTATACAATCCCGTTTTCCGAAATGTAAAAGAGAAAATTTTATTGAGAATAACACGAAATACTATGGTAAGTACTCTAATTATTACGTACATGTTTAAGAAAGAGGAAAGGCATTCATGGATGGCATCTCCTCGTTTGTCCACTCTGTAGATGACCCGCTTAGATCATGTGCCCAACAAAAAAACTTAGAAAACAACGCGGGAGGGCCGCTTTTGTTTTGCTCCGTCTGCTCGTTTGCCCTTCAGATGTCAGTTAAATTCGAGCGTATAAGCAATGTAGACTGAAGAGAAAAGGGATGGGTCAGCGGTTTGTACAGACGTCCTGGCTTCGAAAAGTCGGCCCAAAGCGCCACATTGCACCCCCGACATATGAAGGCAGAGCACTTTGTGGTCCTCGACGCCGCGTGTGAGAGGGCCTCATTGGAGAAAATTTTGTGTCCTTCGTAAAACTTTATGAGCTTTCTATCAAAACATTACGGAACTCCCTGTAAGTTGTCGACGCGACTGGACAACGCCTGGCGTAGTGGGAAAATTTATTCGGGTCATTGGACATTCTATGAATCTGAAACAATTAATTTGATTTTAACAACACTGTCAGTCAGCTGAAAATATACTTTTAGGGCTTGTCCAGTCGGACACCAAAACCAGTAACAATAATACGCAGCAGGAGATGGAGGTGCGTATGGCTGAGTAGGAGGAGCGGTTGGCGCCGCTAACATCGACGGCACGGGCTGGTACATGAACAAGAAAATTGAGACAAACTTCTTAGCACTCCATGGATTCACCGTGCGGGTGCCGGGTCCATCGTGTGGCAGAGGGAGAAACACAAAGCAGTTCCCAGGACTTACGACCTAGGTGTAGGTTTAAGGAGGCCCCTTTTACGATGCGCATCAACGCTTACCTTCACTGCTCGAGTTTCCCGCCCTACCTAGCCAAATTTGGTAGGAACCTGTTAGTGCAGCCTTGGATACTCGTTCTAAAATAGAACTTACTGCAGGTCTCGACAGGCCAAGGTCTTTCAAATTAATTTATGAATTTGTATTTCATATTAATTTATGAAATTGTAAAAATAACAACACTGTTAGTGAGCCAGAAGTATACTTTCAAGGCTTGTACAGTCGATAACAATAATACTTACACAGCGGGAAAAGAAGGAGCGCTTGGTGGTATAGTGATGGCAGCAGGGGACAAAGGCCGGTCACACCTAAATAAAAAACAGATGTCACGACCTCGTGCGACAATACTTGAGAAAATATAGGAATAATGGGGCCTAGCGGTAAACTTATACAAACTCTTCATATTGTGCAGTACAGTTCTCTAGCAGTCATCGCGCAACTGACGCCTGCCCAGGGACGAATGCTAAACACGCTCAGGTTTGCCTAATATTTTTTCAATTTCCTGAACAGGTTTGGAAACCTTCACTGTACACGCTTCGCTTTCTATGTAAAATTTAACTGTTCAGACAAACCTGTCAGATCCCGCGAGTGGTTAAAGGTGAGATAATTTAAAACAGTTGTTTTCTATAATCCAAACACACACTGTGACAAAACTTTACACCATCAAAGTGATAAGAACGCCCACAGATTAATAGTAAATCAAATCTATGGGTATAATTTCAGTTTACATAATGAATTAATTAATATAAGTACTATTGTTTAGTTTACTATGAATTAATTATATACTCGAAAGTTGTCAAGATTATGTTAATATTTTTTCGAGTGTAGGTCTCAAAAAAATTACCATCGAATTTGTATGCCGATGCATTTTTTATGAAAAATATATATTTTGCAAGCCCCAAAACAAAAATCAGTTTGTTATTAATGAAAATGAATAAAAATTTTCAAGTCACCATTCTGACATGTTAGAGCTGGGGGTCACTCGGGAAGGTACCATTCACTTTGTATGCCACAAGTTTTTCTCAGTTTTCCATCATATTTTCTCGAAGTATTGATTTTTAGAAACTGTTATTATTTAATTTGGGACACTCATCAAATTGACGTGTTTCGCTCCCTATCCCGCTTTTTTCCTGCCACTATTAGAATTTGGTCCAATGATAAAAGTTGGGTGTCTCGTCAAAACAAAGCTGTGTATAAACTTTCAGCCTGGTATTAATCACTGAAATCCCTTGTACGTGGGCCCGTGGACTATAACTCGGTGTTGACCTGTCGCTTGTGACTACCTTCAATGTGCGCGCATGCGTTGACTGTATGACTGTGAAGTCTGAAATTAAACTTTTTACATCCCTTTGGCCATTATCGGTCATTCTATTGCGAGAATTTAAAAAACAAAAAGTAATTTAGGTCTAATATTTCTAAATATTTACGTAAATCACTAAAAGGGGACTGTTAAACCTGTTTGTTTTGGAAATCAATAATAAAATGACTTTGTAAAAAGTCAAGTAAAGAATAAACGTCTAGGGATATTTAAAATAATTATTCTTCAAAGATTAATACATATATCCATTCTTAACTAACTGGACTTTTAAAACTACAAACAAAATGTGAGCTTCATAAAAGCTCCATAAAGTTTGCGAAAATCTTGGTGCAGAATTCGTTAATCCAATTCAAGACTTTTCACAAGGTCTTCTACGATTCAATTGCAGTACAATTTCAGGGATTATCTTTCAGTAATCTATTTCCAATAACAAAATACGATCACGTGCGGAAGCTACGGGCGGTCATCTCGTCTTGAAACAGTCGTATTTTGAACTTTAAACTCTAAAAATACATCTGTGGTGACCCCGCACGACTCCGGCGCAGTCTTGTCGACTTCTGAAAGGTCAGGGCACGCTGTGTGTCGCGGCATATTGTCTAAACAATAGTATATTAATTAATTCATTATGTAAACTGAAATTATACCCATAGATTTGATTTACTATTAATCTGTGGGCGTTCTTATCACTTTGATGGTGTAAAGTTTTGTCACAGTGTGTGTTTGGATTCGAATTGATTTTGATAAAGTGATTGAAAGTGCGTATCTAAATATTTTTAAAACGGTTACTTAAAACATTTTCTTTGTGTATTAAATGTAAGTATTAACACGAAACAATTTTATAATTACAATAAACACTTTATTTTTCGTTTCTTAATAGCAATTTGTATATTTGTGGCATATACTTGTTTGGCAATTCTTAATCTATGTTTTTACTCAGGTACCTTTTTTATTAGAATCTTAACAGAAAATTCAATTAATCAATTTATTTCTAATAGTTAAATTAGTTCAGACACTATTTTTTTTTTCCTTAACTATTTCAATTATACTTTATTTAATTTGGTGGTTTCTGGTAGGCTAATTTTTGAACTCAGCTTATAGACATTACCAGGGCATATTACGATACACCGTAAAGTCTCGTTTTAAATGTTTATTACATTGTTCAAACCTTTAACCTTTTTACCTTTGGTTTCTTAGAAAAATGGGAAATACTTAACTCTTAAAGTTTCGTCCCGTCCGTCCGTTTGTGCTGGAAACCAAAAATTGCAAATGACCATAAATTTCTTTTTTTTTGTGTGCGGAAATCCCCTCAGATACCACCAACTGGTAGTTATGTCGGACACCGACTAAAACCGCACACCGTCTCGAATACTAGAAGCCGGGGAACCATATTCACCCTCGTAAAGAAATCCCAGGAAGTGAGCATACATACCTACTAATCAAGCCCACAAATGATAAAATAAAAACTTGAAAAATAATTTTTTTTAGAGTATCTCTAGACTTCTATATTTTTAATATTCATTAACTTCATGATGTGGGATAGATTATTGAAAATAATAACGATTTTTGATAAAAATATTTCTTTAAATAATACGTTTGTATGTTTAAAGCATTGATTTTTGTTTCATTAGAGTCCGCCTTCTCTCCTAACTCAACAGTAGTTTTATGAGTGATCTAAACAAATCACGGTATGTAGTGGTAGCATTTGTTTCGAATTTATAAGAAAAGCTATCACATATCAATAAAGTTAAATAGTTTTCGACTAAGGAGTAACTACCGACGAACTACATTGGGTATGGATCGATAGACGCTTGGCGGATTTTATCTTTACTTTCTAACCCACAGCAATATTATAAATTCAATAAATAAATAACACACAACGCCATCTAGTCCCAAGCTAAGCAGAGCTTGTGTTATGGGTACTAACTAGATTACTGATATAAATACTTATATGTGTACTGTTTTTTTGTAAATACATACATATTATACATAGAAAACACCCAAACTCCGAAACAAATATTTGCAGATAATTTGAGATAATTTTTTGTCTCCACAGAACATCAAAAAGTTTTATTTAAATCTGGTTACGTCAGGATGTAGGCGCTATTGTGTATAAACACTGAGTCCCACAGTGTTAAGCGCGGTACAATAACAACCAACTTAGGCTACATTTCTAAACTAAGCAAGTCTAAAAAAAAATAAGTTACTCCTTAGGTATATCGTCAGTTATTAGTAACCTATCAAAATCGTTCCAGCCGTTTCAAAGCTGCTCAGAGAGCTGGAAAAAAAATAGACAGACAGACAAAAAAATTAAAAAGTGTTTTTCTATGTAAGTACCGTATATACTTTCATATGCATAAACTGAAAATCTGTTAATTTGAAATTGCAAACAGACAATTAATAGTTATTTGTTAAACATGTGCAAAGTCGCTTTTTAACTGCGTGCTCAATTTCGATTACCGGAGCAAGCGAAGGATTTTAAAATTGGGAAGAGCACGGGGTGAAAAATCATTGCACTCGAGTGCAATACGTAACTTTTCATCCCACCTCAGCGAGGAAATGATTAAATGCAAAAAAAAGCATTTACAATCACAAGATACGTTTATTTCACATTATGATTGGTATCACTTGTTTTCAATTTTCTTGTTTTTAACCTTAGATTTTAACAGTGAAAAGAAAATGCGCGCCATTTTCTTTTCAAAGTAAATTTTAAAAAAAGTACACCAAGAAGGTTCCGAGTCTGAGTTTTAACAAATTAAAAAAGGTGGCGTGATAAATTCGGTGCCATGGAGGTAGAAGTATTATATTATATAAGTAAGGAGGTTAAAGATGTTTGAATTCACAAACAAAGTGCACACGATTTTCTAAATTAAATTTAATTTATCCTCTATCGGATAAAAACGGCTTTTGCACTCAGATATCGAAGGGCCAAAACTCTCTACTCTATCTGAGATGGGGGGGATGCAAATTTTAATTATGTATTTGTAAAGAATTTAAAACATAAAATGTTATTATTATAATTTATTATTAATATCTATCACGGATCTCTTACACACACTGAACACCTCGAAAATTGTTTATTATTGACTAAGCTTTGAAGGAACCAATAATTTTCGCTTCTCTCTAAGAAGACTTTTTCTTTTTTCGTTATATCGATGTACCAACATATTTGATAAAGATGCCGGGATCTTCACTAAGCCATATTTTGGAAGGGGTATCATTTTTGATTTTGGTACCTGATTAAACGACCTCCTGTATGGGTTTTCTGTCATTATATGAAAGCGTTTACCGGGTTTAGTATTGATAGAATCGACATGAAATTTCATGAAGCGGTCTGCTATGGGGGGCTCTGTTAAATTCATTTTTGGTGTTGTTTCTGGTTCTATTTCTGTGGTAGTGTCAATTGTTGTAGATTCAGTTGTTGTGATAGATTCAGTTGTTGTAGTGGATTCAGTTGTTGTAGTTGATTCAGTTGTTGTGGTTGTTTCAGTTGTTGTAGTCATTGTAGTTGTAGCAACTGTTGTTGTTGTCATCGCTAATGGTGATGCTGATGAATTTTTCACCAACACCAAAACTGGCACTGGATATGGCATGACAACAACATCTGGTGTCATTTGCCAAGATGTATCGGAAGATAAGTCAGTTGACGAACAACTTTCTTTGCAAAAGGATTCACAACAATAGTTTTTTGGACCGCATTTGTCGCAGCGGCAATGCTTCCTAGATTTGCTGCAAAATCCAGAATAGAATTTTCTCTGATGACGATGATAGTGTTTATTTTTGTTAATTTCATGTAATTGTGTAACACCTTTTAAATAATCTTTCTGTTCACTACTGTAACTTGAAGAACTCTCATCTGTGTTTCCAAACATCGTATATGATATACAGATCTCTAGTGCATGACACAGTAACAAAATATTAAAAATCTGGAAACAGATACCAAAAAGAATTTAAGAATAATTATTATTTCCAATTGAAAATAATGGCATCCTATGAGTATAAATGAGATATGAGTTATTCTTTCATTCCTGAATTTCTTAATCGATCGATGGTGCCATGGCTAGAAACGAGCTTCTAGAGTAGTACCTAGTTCCAGAAATTATTTACAGTATATTGCCTGAGAATAAACACATAAGTTAATTTTGAATAGTGTAAAATAAAGTTTAAAAAAATATTTTGTTGTATCCCTTCCTCTATTTCACACACTAGGATGGAAAGACGGTTTAAAATGAAGAGAAAACAAAAGACTACATACGTAGTAAATATTATAGCTAACTTTAAGCCACTGTAGGATCTGTAATAATAGTTAAACACTCTACCTAAGATGTGAGATTACCTGGGTACATACCGACGTCATTTTACAATATATTGATTGTCAAAATATAGTGTAAAGTTTATTTTCTGTGAATGAATTATTATAATTCAATATATGTAAATATTAATAGGTCCTATTCTGAAGAAATAAAAGAAATGGCATAGCATACATAAAGTTATAAAAACTAAACTATGTTTGATTTTATTAGCTCAAATAAATATAAAAATAAATAGATTTTCTTTTCTGAATTTTATTACACGTTGTTAAAGTATTTTGTTGCATGTATTTGTTGTCAGAAATGAACTACTACTTTTAAACTTCTTTTTGTCATTATTTCATTTACAAGATTATTTAAAATATATTTTATTAAATTGTCCTTGTAACTAATATCTTTAAACATCAGTTTTTGTTGTATACCAGGATTTATTTGAGATGAAATTATGTAAAAGGTTACGATTCCTTCTCGAATTTAAAATAAATACTTCATTAAATAGTTATTATAGATTTGATTTCGTTCGTTTATTATTCGAATAAAAAACGATCACTCGAATTGAGCTGATAGACTTAACCCAAGAATATTTTAAGTGGCAGACATCTTTAGGAGTCAATGGCCTCTAGTTACCTGATTTAATTTGAAACTTGAAATTGTACATAAGCATACTACAAATTCGTAAATGTGTCCGAATGCTGTCCGGTCTCAGTTAATTTTTTATTTATGTGAAGGAACGGATATCATATTCATGTCCCTCCAACACAAAGGGAGGATCCTCCGACCAGGCGAGGTGATCATGCCTGGCGGGCCACTGCCCAACAGGTTGATGTTGGGATGTTGTATATATGATATATATGATATCGGCGTGAGAACTTCTATTGCGCGATTAAGGATTGGTAGTTACTCCGTCTTGTACGTTGCTCCGTAGTTCAGTGTAACTTAGGTAGATGGCGCTGTAGTATATTATGTTGTACGTGGAGGCCGCCACAATTTAATTATTTATGCATCATGCACATTTGGTGCATTGACGGACTAAATGCTTAAGGCATTCTCTATCAGTCAACCAATGGGTGCTTTAGAGAAGGCAGGACCTTTCCTGCCTTCTCTAAATCACCCATTGGTACCACCGGTACCGGCACCGCTACTACTGGTAGTAGTAGGTGCATTTTGGTTGTAATGTGTGTGAGAATAGGAAACTAGATAATATATCTGTCTATGTATATAAACATATACATAGACATCATATACTTAAACTTATACACATAGCCGAATACATATATTTACTTAAATATGGTCAGTTTATGAGTTAACAACCTACAATTAACCGATTCAATTTTGTTTTAAATTTCATTATATTTATTGATCTGTTGCTGCTTATCCATATTAAACATAATTTTTAACAAGTACCTAATGAAATGGACTCCCGGTTTCTTCTCAGGAAGTGCCATTGCTATTTAATGTTATTATTTAGCTGTGAATCGAAAGCATATAGAAATGATAATCGTAGGAGGGGTCATGTTTTGCTACATACATGATCTGGCTTGACCGGAATTTTTACAACCCTATGTTCTTGAAAGAAAAGAAAATAATTTACCTACCATTTAATTACGAAGTTGGTTTTTTACAAAAATTACGTAACTTAAAAGATAATGTAACGTATGTTGAGATTTCAATATATGACTATTATTTTGTGGCAAAAGTAAACATAACATTTTGAAAGTTATTAAAATTAATATGGGTTACCTATCACTTTAATCATAATTGTCAATTATAACAATTTGTATCGATATATTTTAAGGACAATCTTAACTAGAGTTCACACTTCCACTGCACTAATTTTATTGAGTCCTTACGAACGAGTTAGAAATAGTTTTGGAGGCAGTAAATGCTAACTAAACAATACACTAAGAAGTAGTATATAAAACAATATTTAATAGACTAAAGTTTTACAGTTTTATAGTGTATTAGTATTGTAGTTTGCCCATAACAATTACTGATTTATTCTTCAATTTTTCCTCCAAAGTTTTTCTGCCAAACTTTCTGGGATAGAAACAATTCTGTAAAGGCTTCTGTAAGGTGATTTTGTCGCACGGTAGTAAAGGCTCGATCTAAATGGAATTACTGGTCTCTTTTCATAGCTCACCATTTTCCTTATTAAATTAGGTCGATATGTTTTGAAAATCAAAGATTTAGAACTTCCTAAACGATACGTATCGTAAGCTTCTTTCAACAATTTTGGAGCCGACTTTTTTAATTTTGGCAATTCTGGACTAACACGTATGTTTTCTTCATAACTTATCGGGTAATACTCTAGTGACATTTCCAAACTATCGCGTGTAGTTCCCGGCGTCGCCTTTGTCGTAGATTTCATTGTCGTTCTTGTCGTCTTTGTCGTGCTAACTACAATTGGTTTTTGGGTAGAAGTAGTTGTTGTGTAGAGCTTTAACTTTACAGTTGGTTCTTTGGAATTAATCGTAGAAATTGTAGAATTTGAGATGCTGGAGATCTCAGGAGCCTGTTGTGTCAGGATCATAACTGGTACCGGATACGGTAATGGGATAACCTTTGGAGTCTCTCGAATAAGAGAATATTGAACGAAGTTTTGAGGGCACATTTCTTCGCAGAATGGCTTGCATTGTTCATAGTATGTGTTACATATACTGCAGCTGCATTCATCCCTGGTCTCTCTGTGCTGCGAATGCAATACTCGATTCCGTAAATGTGATTTTTTCTTGTGTCTGTTATTGTAATTACCTGTTTCCTCAAATGATTGAATATAAGCTTCACTCTCACTGTGTGAGTTTAAATCGTTAGAATATGATATACTATTACCTTCAAGCAAATTTCCTGGTAAATAGGGATTCAAATTTTCGTACATATTATATGCTAGGCTGGTTGCTACGACATGGCATAACATTAATATGTTAAAATACTGTAAGGTACGATAGGAGATTAACATATTTTCATCACTAACAATTAAATATTTATCTTTAAATATATGTCAACTGCATTTTACAGTATTAATAAATTAAGAAAATGTTTTATTTTTAACATGAATAACCGCATATAGGAGTGTGAATTGTAAATATCATTATTTTGATTCAATAAAAACTTTTATAGTTTAAAAACATTTATGTTATCGAATAAAGGAAACTATCGATAATATCTAATAAATAGCATATATTTTAGTAAACGTGACAAAAGGACGGAGATTTTCCAGCCAACTCCTAAATTATTTATTTTTAAGCTCAAAATCGATCAGAGTGGGCTCAAATGGGAGATTCCTATGCCCAGCAGCGAACTGCGATAGGCAGATTTAAAAAATTATCACTAATCGAAGACTCGATATTATATGAAACTAAGTTTACTAGCAGCTCCACACGCGAATATGTCGGTTATCGCGGTATATTTTTTTCTTTATGTAATAGGGGCAAACGAGCAGACGATGCTAAGCGATCACCAACACCAGGCGCCACAAGTGCGTTGTCGGCTATGGAGGGGGATGGGACGAGGGGTTGGGGTTTGTTCCTCCTGTACCCTCACTCATTTGGTGAAACACAGTGCAAGCACTATTTCACACCGATTTTCTGTGTGGCCGTGGTATCACTCCGGCCGGACCAGCTCATTCATGCCGAAGAGTTTTTTTTTTTTTTTTTTTATTGCATAGTTGGCAAACGAGCAGACGTATCACCTGATGGTAAGCGATTACCGCCGCCCATGGACACTCGTAACATCAAAGGCGTCACAAGTGCGTTGCCGACCTTTGGGGGATGGGAAAGGGGATGATGGGAGGGGTTGGGGTATGGGCCTCCGGTATCCTCACTCACTCGGTGAAACACAGCGCAAACGCTATTTCACACCGGTTTTCTGTGAGGCCGTGGTATCACTCCGGTCGAGCTGACCCATTCATGCCGAAGCATAGCTCTCCCACGGTAATGTGTGTCTCTTCTTGTGTGGCTCTTCTTCTTAAATAGTAGCTTATGTGTTATTCTGATGCATTATATTAGCTATATCACTGTAAAGTTTTGTCTAAAACAGTTTAGTAGTTTTAGCGTAAAAAGGTGACAAACGTCCATACATCATAACAAACATTCAATAACACAAGCTCTGCTTAGCTTGGGACTAGATGGCGTTGTGTGTTAGATGTCCGAAATATTATTATTATTTGCATTTATAATTTTGTATAGAGAATAGAAATATACAATATTAATATTACGGAGCAATTACAAAGCTATAAGGTTTGTATTTGCTCCGTGATTATTACTTAAACAATGCAAAAGCAGATATTTTGGTCGTAAAGGAAATGTTTCACTTTTATGTTCTGTATATTTTTTCTCATTAACACTGCACTACAGATGTGCCTATTGGCAAAGTGGCTTAACTTTACCCTTTACCTCTACTTACTAAATCTTGTCTTGCTTAAAAGCTCTTTTTAAGTTCAAATAAAGTGTAATAATATATTCGACAAATGAGAAGTTTATTTTCAAAAGTAACCTTAAGTAACAATGAGAGGTTTTATTTGAGAATAGTAACACTGTTAAATTTGATACACGGCGGTGACTTAAGGTGGTGGTGTGGTGTGCCAAAGGCAACAATAAAGATAAGATTTACTAGATTATTTACACACCCTATGCAGAAATGGATAATACAATAAAAAGGCTCGTTTTGCTATAAAAAAATTGCTTTTTAATCAACTTCAAATGTCAACATTAACGTTAATACTTAATACATAAAAATAATAGCTATTTTAAATTAAAGGTTGCGTCTCTTTTTTTTCTGGCTGTAGGAATATGTTTCACTGTTCTTAAGTGTGACAAAAGTGCTTGTGCCATTTTATCAGGAATCGGGAGTATTCTAACCTGAGATATGATTGATATCGGCTTAGTTTTTCTTATGGAAGTTGGCAACACACGTCGGCGTCCGTTAATATCTTTATCATTGTTTTCTGTCAAACTCGTATTAATGAGACGTTCAGAAAATTCGTTCATTATATTTTGGAGGACTGAGTCCAACACATTGTCTTCTTTTTCAGTTTTAGACCATACAGGGATTCTGTGTTTTACATTTTCTAAATCGCAGCTTGCGTTTTTAAATTTAAGAGCATGCAAATCCGTCAAGGCTTCTTCGTCTATGACTGGTTCCAAGGTTGAAGGTTCGATAGTGGTAGTTATTTCCTCTGTAGTCACAGTAGTCGTGGGAGGAGTAGTGGTACTCAGTATTTGTGGTTCAGTACTAGTAACAGTTGTGGTCGGACTCATAGTCGAAGTTGACGTACGGTCTAATGGCAGCATAGATTTTATGACATTTACATAAGAAGATGGAACTCGAAAAAATACCAGCCTCTGACCTGGGAACATAGATGTTGGATATGAGCCTGCTGTCATCGCCATTGATGGCATAGACATCTGTGGGAACATCATTTGTGGTAATGACATTGATATTGGGTCCGCTTGAGGAATGCTTATCGGTAGTGGCGACTCAATGCTCACTACTGGAATCTCTTCTAAATCAGAGTTGTTTTCTTGAGATTGACTATCTTCATCCGAATGTCGACAGGAGGAACAATGATGTTTTGAGCGAACATTTTGCAGTAAGTAAAACAACTGCAGCAGTATAACCTGTTGTAAAAGTAATTCAGTGGTTGCTTTATCGTTCTTTTGTAATTTTTATTATCTAGTGGTTGCTACACTAGGTTGCTGGTGTGGTGGTTAGGTAAGACAAGTACTTTTAATGTTTCATGGCTAGAAACTTGAGTTTTAATTAATAAGTACCGCAGTTATCGACAGCGTAGGATCAGCATACATATTTGTGACGGTATTCCCGGACCAATACGACCCTCAAACCTTCAAGAAAAGAGCGTACTCATTAAAAGGTCGGCAACGCACTTGTGACACCTCTGGTGTTGCGCGTGTCCATGGACGGCGGTAATCGCTTACCATCAGGCGATACGTCTGTTCGTTTGCCTTCTATTCAATAAGAAAATAAAGCAAATTCCCCCAGATCAAAAAAGTCATCTTTGATTTCTTTTTCTACAAAATTTCTATGGTGCAAGCAATATTTGAAAAGTTGGAAAAACATTTGATTAAATACCTGTTTCTTTTCCAAATAAGTTAAAAGTGAAATGAACTAACCGATTTAAAATCAAATTCAGCCTTCATTTTGATACACCCACTGCATACATTGCCAGAATACTAAGAGTCATGAAAATATGAATAAAAAAGGCCCACACACATCGTAATTGAACAATTGTTCAATTACGATGCTAGAAAAAAACCTACAAATGGTTTTACGCAATTCGCATTGTTATGTTCTTAGCATTTTCTGGTCCAATATTTGAATCTTTGCTATCCGATACGATAACAATAGAGGACAAACAACAGAGGTATAGTCCTTACACAGTGTGGCTTATAAACCCAGCAATTTTAGTCGTAATATCGAGACATTATTTGTACATCCACGCACTTACATTCATACCTTATTAATAAATTTAACTCTATAATCATCAGCGGTTTGGTCTCATTGAAATTGTTAGACCTATGCAGTTGAGGAACCTCCCGTGCTTGCATTCAAATAGGAATCTGAGTGTTTCTTTGTTCTATAAACTATAGGACATTTAAGATGTAAATAGTACTGCAGTATCAGACATAGATATCTTTTAAAATACTGTTAAAGATATTTGTTGATAATCTATTAGGTTTACATGTAGAAGGCCTTAGCCCGTCATTGCGTCAAATGTGTATGATTTTTTTTTAAATAACACTATTAAAACTTCACTTCTTTTGTTTCTTTCATTATTTGGGCGTTTTTATTCTTTCGGATACGAAAACCTCTTCCCTTTTTTTACGTGTGGAAATCCCCACGGTCCGTCACCCCGCCGGGGATTGCGGCGGGGCGGTGTGTTGGAATCGGACCGACTAAAACCACACGGTGTGCCACTCTGTGCCTGAGAAGGGAGTGGTCCGGGAACTGCCGTTATTAACACAACGGAACAATGAAAACCCCACCCTATTGTAACCATTTTAACTTATTACGTGTGACACTACGTTACTTATGTGACAGATTATCTATGCTCCATTAGATGTAGAAGACAATCATTAAAAAAATTGAGATGTGAAACATTGAAATCATGTTGTAGGAAGAATTTGATATAATATACTTATACATATAAGGAAACAATTAATATAATATACTTATACATATAAGGAAACAATTAATATAGCACTATTAAATATAACATTGAGATTGCTTGAAATAAAATATGATTGTTCATTTAATTTCATTTAAAATAAAGAATACCACGACTATTTTACCGACGTGTCAAGTCTGAGTCATACCCTTTTCATAATCTTTGATTTTCATTCATTATGGCGGGCACAAAATCTTTAAAAAATATTTTTGATTCATTCGTAGAACAGTAGTTTACTTTATATACATACTTATCTATGACAACTATCCTTTTTTTATATGAATGGATTTTTACACGTTTTTAACAAGGAGGATGGCATTTTTGAATAAAATGTTCGTCACCTCTTTCGTCGTTCGATTACTACGAGATTTGCAAGGCGACTTTACCTTGGTGTCTATTCTATACGTAGTAATATTAGTTCGATGACCGTGACATAATTTTTTTTTAATATACTGTGTGCCCTCTACTTCGTACACGTGCCATTTGGATTTTCAAGTTATTTTTAATTTTTCACCGTTTTAACCATCCCTGGGTTACAAAAAACATTTCAAAACCAAAATCAGCTAACTTGGCCCCGCCCTTCTCGTGTCTTAGCGTGACAAACGCAAATAATTTTTATATAGAAGATTAGAAATTTATTAATTTCGTTTCAGTGTTAGTTTCCTTTTTGAATTGGTGAAAATATATGTCGATTTAGAACATCACTATTATTATTAGTAAATAACAACTCCACTGAAATATATAAAAAAAACTGTTGAAAGATGTAAACATGAAGTACTCTTGGGAAGAAATACATTTTCATTTATTTCGAATTTTTGTTTTCAGATTCAACGAAACAGATTGAACTCTTTAAGATTAAAGTTTCATAGTTTTAAGCATGTCGATGCACTATGGTCTGTAATTGTAATATAGTCTGAAAGATATTTCTCATTTCACTTACAATATTCTATTAGCAGTTACTGCTATGGTTTTATTTCATGGTATGGTGGGCAAACGAACATACCGGTCACCTGATGATTCCGATGAAGTAGGTAGCCACATATTGCTACATGCAACTCAGGAGACGTTTTCCTTGCACTCTACACAGAAGTTGGGACCCAGGTGCAAACTATCCCAAGTTTACTCCTTGATAATCTTACTTACTCGGTGACCTACAAAAGAATATCTTAACACCTGTTTTTTGTGAGACCGATGAATCTTTACGTTCTGAAATCCCGTATACGCCATAGTAAGGCTTGTTTCAATACTTTATTTAGAATGAGGGCTATGTAAATAAACGCAACCAGAAAATAAAATAATGTCGTTTTATTAGCACTACAGGTATATAAAAGTAACAAAGTCTAAAAATTATGGCCATTTGAAACAGAAGAAAATAGGTCGATGAAAATATCAGAATTAGTTTCAAGGTCTGATGCCTTTTGCATTACGAGTTTCAAGAATCAGGCTCTCAGCCATATTGTTTGCGATAGGCAAATTTCCAAACCTTGAAGTGTCTATATTCGAGATAACTGGTTTTGTTTTTCTTAACGTCGATTGCATCACGTATTGGTTATAGTGGCTACTTGATTCGTCTTCAGTTTTTCTCACATTCTTTGTTAAAGCACGCAGAGCGTTTCTAATCGCTGCTTCTAACATACTCTTAGTTTCTTTCTGCTTTAGGTGTTTCTTGTGAATTTCTATTCCTTCTTTAGTTGTAGCTCTAACAGCAATCTTAGTCGTGGTTGGCGTTTCATCTCTTGTAATTGAAACAGTTGTGATCGTTTTTGACGCTGCAACTGTAGCAGTAGTTGAAACATTATTAGGTTGCTGTGCCTTAGTTTCTATTGGCTCTGGTAGTGAATAGTTTTTTAAAAAGGTCATCAAATTAGATGATAATGGAAAGTATATGAGACCTTGGTCAGAATATGAAAATTGCCGTCCTGGCGTAGGCATTTGTGACATTTGCATCAATGGCATCTGCATCTCCGATAACTGCATCTGTGGTATTTGCATTTGGGGCAACTGCATCTGCGGAATTTGCATCTGGGGCATCTGTATTTGTGGCATTTGCATTTCTGTCATAGAATTTTGTCCTAATGAAATTTGGAGAATTTGAGATAACGTCATCGGTGACTCCGGGGATATTGCCATGGATAACTGTGGCATTTGGGACATTGCCATCATCTGTGATTCCGACAACTGTTCTGAAGGCTTTAAACAACTTTTGCATACTTCTTTACAGCAATCCGGCGGATCATCGCATTTTTGACAAGTACACGAATTACACTCATCATAATTATAAAGAATTTTGTTATCTTTTTCAAAATCATAATTTTGAAATGGATTTGATGTCTTATAGTGATGGTACTCTTCTCCTTCCTCCACATCAGAATCGTTCTCTTGAGATTGACTGTCCAAATTTTGGTCAAAGGATTTATGGTAACTACAGCCGGTATTTCTAATTTGATAAAATAGTTGAAACAGCAAAACCTGTGGAAAACATACGCATGAGTGTCACTGTGATTTTAAATGTATATAAAAAGTCTATGTCATGTTCTTTTATAATATACAGGGTGTCTCAAAAGAAATTTTATATTTGTTTAGCTTACTGCGTGAACGCTGCGTACTTGAGGGGTGCGAGGGTTATGTCAATTGGTAGCTTGGCTCTTGGGGATTCAGTCGCTATGGAGCGTTTCTCGGGAGCAGACCGCGCGTTGTGCGTGCGAGAGTTTTACAAGAACGGTGATTCGACAACTGTCGCGCGTAGAAAATTCTGCAGTATTCGAGGTTTTCGCCACTTAAATGATGCGCCAAGCCTTCCTCTCATTCGACATTGAGTTAAAAAGTTTGAAGAGACTGGATCAACGCTGGATAAATCAAAATCCGGGCGACCTAGGTCATCAAGAACGGTAGAAAACGTGGAGAGTGTTAATCAATCTGTACGTGACGTCCCTAGCCTTTCAATTCGGAAGCGCGCGAGTGCTTTAAATGTGCATAGATCATCATTACATCGCATTATGCACAAAGATCTAAAGCTGCACCCCTACAAAATTCAATTTGTGCAAGAATTAAAGCCCCAAGATGCCGGTCAGAGGCTTAATTTCGTAAATCAGATGATTGAGCGATTTTCAACGTTTACCAACATTTTGTTTTCGGATGAAGCTCATTTTCATCTTAATGGCCACGTAAATAAGCAAAACTGCCGCTACTGGAGTTCAGCCAATCCGAAACGCAAACATCAGAAACCCCTACACTCGCCTAAAGTGACCGTATGGGCTGCCATGTCGGCGCGAGGAATTATCGGCCCTTACTTTTTTGAAGACGAAATGGGGCGTACAGTTACAGTGAATTCAGAGCGTTATGTGGAGATGTTAGACAACTTCTTGGTACCTGAACTGCAAAACTTTCCTGGCTATAACCAAAGAACATGGTTTCAACAGGACGGAGCAACTTCACACACGTCCAATATATCTTTGCCACGTGTTCGTGAAATTTTCTCAGGAAAATTGATCTCCCGGAGAGGTGACATAAATTGGCCTCCACGTAGCCCAGATTTAACCCCTATGGACTTTTTCCTATGGGGTTATCTTTAATCTAAAGTTTACGCCAATAAACCAACTTCACTGGCGCATTTGAAAGAAAATATCCGTCACGAAATGGCAGCCATCCCTCACTCCACCTGTCGAGCAGTCATAAGTAATTTTACTGTTCGATTAAATGAGTGCCAACAACGTGAGGGTTTACATTTAGACGATATTATTTTTAAGAAATGAATTCCCAAAAAGTGTATTTTAACAATAAATAAACATTTTTTCTATATACCGCTTCCTTTTTTTTTAATCAATCCACTAAATATGAAATTTCTTTTGAGACACCTTGTATAATTGTTAATTACATGTATACCATTATACACTGCAGCAATACAAAGGGTATACGATGATGTAGGTATATATAAAGTTATACATGAAAACTTCTACATTCAATCATTTTTATTTTAACAGTACAATATATAATTTTAATTTATGTGATCACATTTTCCTATATGCAATCCTGTGATCGTCAATTTTTTTTTGTTAGGATACTTATATTAAAAATGTTCACCAACCGATTTAAAGTCGAGCACTATGTTCATTTTGTTAGTTCTTCAGCAGTACTGGCATGCTAAGTTATGCATGAAAAAATGGAAAAAAGTAGTCGATGCATTGAACAATTGTATCGTTACGTTAGCTGGTACTGATTCAGTGAAGGCTTTTTGTTTAAAACATGATTATGGTGGTTATTGTTTATTTGGAACACTGAGGCGTAAAGCACGTGTATTTGCAAATTGTCTACGTAATAATAATACAATATTCTTTTTTTTTTATTGAATAGGCGGCAAACGAGCAGACTTATAGCCTGATGGTTGGCGTTTACCGCCGCTCATGGACACCCGCAACACTAGAGGCGTCACAAGTGCATTGCCGGCCTTTGAGGGAAGGGGAGGGGGATAGGGGGACGGATTGGGGTATAGGCCTCCGGTATCCTCACTCACTCGGTGAAACACAGCGCAAGCGCTATTTCACACCGGTTTTCTGTGAGGCCGTGGTATTACTCGGGTCGAGCCGGCCCATTCATGCCGAAACGTGGCTCTCGCACAATGATCTAATGATGATCTAACATATCTGAACGCCCACTTGATTTATAAAAAGATTATGTAAAGTACTGAATTATTTTAGCTGTTTCTAATGTCTGTCTGATGTCATAATACCTAACTAAGCGATAAATTGGTGTGATACTAAATAGAACGTCTAGTGATAATAACTTAGCTATCAGATGCCTAATAGCTAAGTTGACTGTGTGTCATATTGACATGGATATATCCTTCCTATCAGCCTTCCTATCAGAAACGAATAATGATTTGAGGATACAGAACTTTATGTGCATCTAAGGCCTCTCCTTGAAAATAATGTTATGGCCTACTTTTGTTGTTCTATGTGTTTCACTACCTTGGTCGGCTCTTACGAAACCCTGGAGATAAATAAATAATAAATAAATAAGTATTCAGGACATCTAACACACAACGTCCTTTTAGTCCCAAGCTAAGCAGAACTTGTGTTATGGGTACTAGACAACTGACAAATACTTATATACTTTTTTTGGTAAATACATACAAACTCCAAAACAAATATTTGCAGATCATACAAACATTTGGTCCGACCCGGGAATCGAACCCGAGACCTCAAGCTTAGTAGTCGCATAAGCTACCACTACGCCACCAAGGCAGTCAGATGGATAAGGGTTCTGGTACTTCTATTCTAAATACGTCACCACACAGTTAATGTATATTTGGTTTGATTCCCGGGTCGGACCAAATGTTTGTTTGATCTGCAAATATTTGTTTCGGAGTTTGGGTGTTTTCTATGTATAATATGTATGTATTTATAAAAAAATATTTATTTATTTATTATTTATTTAATATTTATATATCTTGCCAAAGTGACTCTACTCTGCCTGATGGAAAACATGAGCTGAATCCAAAATTAGTGGCCACAAACCTCATTGTGAATTCAGACAATACACCAATGACACATGGTGGGCAACAATTCAACCAACACTATGGCTGCCAATGAGATGCTTCAAGCATTAAGTTTGTTTGTGTACGATACAAAAACGTAAAATATTCAGCAAAGACTGAGCTCGAACTTTGACACAATTTACAAACCGCTCCAGAATTTGTTAGTATTTAAATAAAAAAATATAAAAATAAATATTTCGGACATCTAACACACAACGCCATTTAGTCCCAAGCTAAGCAGACGCTATTTGCAGATCATACAAACATTTGGTCCGACCTGGGAATCGAACCCGAGACCTCAAGCTTAGCAGTCGCATACGCTACCATTACGCCACCGAGGCAGTATTTATTTCTGACTAGAGTCCCGCGGTGTTACCCGCGGTTATTGTTGTACCTTTATAATCGCGGGTAACACCGTGAGGCTAAGCTAGTCTAAAAAAGTGAAAGTTCCGTCAAAATCAGTCCAGCCATTCCAGAGATTAGCCGGCACAAACATACAGACAGACCGACAAATTTAAAAAAATGTTATTTGGGTAATGAACTGTGTATACATACAAATGTATTTAGTAAATAGAGGTTATATTAATATTACAAACAGACACTCCAATTTTAATTATTTGTATAGAATATAGGTAAATACAACAGCAGGATAGACAGATAGTATTTAATGATTATTTACAACGTCATTGAGTCCGAGTAATACAAATCAAGGTGGCAGGTCATAACCTTAGTTCAGCTATTTCTAGATTAGAGCATATCGTAGTAATATGGAAACGTGCCAGTAAATTCAGTTATGAGTAGGTTATCAAAATTGTATTGGACTAAAAAAATAAAACTGAATGATTTGGTCAACTATTTTTAATCGCTAAAATAATAAAGCGGCTACAACGTCGACTATCCGATCTCATTGAAGTTGAACCCAGTTAACAAGGGGTAAACTATACTAACATACAAACATTTACCGTGGGAGAGCTATGCTTCGGCATGAATGGGTCAGCTCGACCGGAGTGATACCACGGCCTCACAGAAAACCGGTGTGAAATAGCGTTTGCGCTGTGTTTCACCGAGTGAGTGAGGATACCGGAGGTCCATACCCCAACCCCTCCCCCCATCCCCTTTCCCATCCTCCAAAGGTCGGCAACGCACTTGTGACGCCTTTGATGTTGCGAGTGTACATGGGCGGCGGTAATCGCTTACCATCAGGTGATACGTCTGCTCGTTTGCCAACTATTCAATAAAAAAAAAAAAAAACTACTTCGTTTATCATAGTGCTGATTCTGTTGTATGTTTTAAAGTTAAAAAAAAAATCATTATAAAGGTTAGGAAATACAAATTAGAAACGGCCATCAACGTCTATTAAAAATTGTAGTATTAGATGTGCGAACGACCTGCAGCTTTGCCTAATTAAGATAATGTAATACCTACCAACTCACTTTAGCTACCCAAAGATCCTTATGTAGAAATATTTTTAGCTCTTCAGCAGGGTTGTCTAAACTAGATAATTAAATAAATAATAAATAAATATTCCGGACATCTAACACATAACGCCATCTAGTCCCAAGCTAAGCAGAGCTTGTGTTATGGGTACTCGAAAACTGATATGAATACTTATATACTTTTTTTTTGCAAATACATACATATTATACATAGAAAACACCCAAACTCCGAAACAAATATTTGCAGATCATACAAACATTTGGTCCGACCCGGGAATCGAACCCGAGACCTCAAGCTTAGCAGTTGCATACGCTACCACTACGCCACCGAGGCAGTCAAGTCAGATGGCCAGAGGGATGTTAACAACGGACATTGCATATTTATTTACATTTATGTAGCTATTGTACGTAACTCTTTTCTACGTGGCAAGCTGTTTTTTTGTCAATTCACTTGTAAAAATAATAGATATAATAACACGACACACGACGACAGAATTCGTACTGTCGTGTTTCGTTGGCGAGTGTGAGATCAGAGGCCCAATGGAAAGGATCCACACTATGGAGGCCTTCTGAGATGCTGCTACATCATTATGTAGCAGCATCTCAGAAGGCCTCCATAGTGTGGATCACCATGCTGTATTATTTTATTTTCTGCATACTGAATAAGTATGGTGCCCACTACTCTTGAATATTGGTCATAATTTCCATCAGACATAGCGAAGTCACTTTGACAGGCCCATATCTATACTCTATGCAAATAAATAA
This sequence comes from Spilarctia lutea, assembly GCA_916048165.1. Lineage (NCBI taxonomy): Eukaryota > Metazoa > Arthropoda > Insecta > Lepidoptera > Erebidae > Spilarctia > Spilarctia lutea. The sequence goes on from OU696480.1 coordinate 5,841,091, forward strand.
AATTGGAGTGTCTGTTTGTATTATTAAAATAACCACTTTTCCGTGGGAGAGTCACGCTTCGGCATGAATGGACCGATTCGACCGGAGTGATACCACGGCCTCACAGAAAACCGGTGTGAAATAGCGCTTGCGCTGTGTTTCACCGAGTGAGTGAGGATACCGGAGGCCCATACCCCAACCCCTTTCCCCCATTCCCTCTCCCCATCCCCCAAATGTCGGCAACGCACTTGTGACGCTTTTGGTGTTGCGGGTGGGTGTCCATGGGCGGCGGTAATCGCTTACCGCCTTATCCTATTCAATAAAAAAAAAAAATATGCATTAAGCATAAGTGTATGCAAAATTTTTTTTTTTTTCAATTTTCGTTTGTTTATCTGTCTGTCTCTGTATTTGTTCCTGGCTAATCTCTAAAACGGCTGGACCGATTTTAACTGGATTATCACTGATAGGTAGCTGATGATATAAGGAGTAACTTAGGCTTTTTTTAGACTAACTTCGCTCTCGGCGTTAACACCGCGGGGTTCAGCTAGTTTAAAATAAAATTTAAATAACAAAAAACAACTTCAAGAACGATCAAATTGAAATGGGACCACACAGGAAGCACGAGCCTTCAAATAAAAAAATCATCAACATCGGTCGGTCGAAATATAAAAAAATACAGTCGAATTGAGAATCTCCTTCTTTTTTGAAGTCGGTTAAAAATATCCAGAAATTGACTATTCGGCTGGATTTTGGATTTCAATTTTATGTAGTTTAACTTAAAATATAACAAATATGTTTACTTTTATTTATTCAAAATCAATAGAAGGAACTTTTAATAATTGGATTATATCTTTAGGTTTAGTTGTGTGATCCTGATCCACTAGCTAGACTGAAGAGTAGATACTTCCTATATCTCGTTTCGGGGCTACCGTTTATTTGTTACGCTTTTATGTCTAAACCGCTGAGCCAATTTGAACAGAAAATTATTGGATCTTGGAGAAGGATATAGGACACTTTTGTCACGATAACCTTTACAAAATTTCTACTTTTGTTTCAACATTTTGATACTAAGTCGTTCTTTTTCGGATTACGTTCTGTTTGTGTGTGAATGCGCGGGCGCAGGGCGTCGGGTCACGACCTCGTCTCGCCGAAATTAGCCTGTGACGTCACTGTACCAGGTGCCTGCCAACTGCCAACTCTGTTCACACACAGAGATGACATCTCCAATAATATACAAGATTGAGTTGGGCGAGTGTTTTGGGCGTTTGCTAGCCGTTGGATGACGTTAGGACCAAAAAATGTTTTCATTAATTTATGAATTTAGATAGAGAATTTTCACAATATACGTTTTAGCGACTTTCTAAATGGAGCATTCGCTTGCGACTTCGCCTCCTTCGTTTTTGAGGAAATTTCAACGATTTTCTGCATTATGTCCATACAAAAAAAAAGCTAACATCATTGGCTAATGTATAGACAATGCTTTCAGTAACTAAGTGATCCGTCAGCGAACCAAAGTGATCGACATAGCTCTGGTCACATATGTTGCTAAACAGATAACCACTGGAGCAAATGTGCTATGGAGTAGAGACCGTGACTTGGCAAATGTAGTGTGAGCCAGATAGCGAGCGACTTGCGTAAGATACTAGATACAAAAAAAAAACAGACTGTGGTGTGGCTTGGAAGAGGCCTATATCCAGTAGTGTACTATTAAACGATGAGGATGATGATACTTCCGGTGGTAGAGCTATGCACGGCACAAATGAAAGTGATATGACGACCTTGCAGGGAGCGGTGTTACGCACTCATTACAGTAAGGTTACCGTATGCCAAACTCCCTCTCGACCTAGTTCTCTCTAGGTCAGGTAGGTTCAAAGGACTGCAATACTCTTGAGATAAACGTCATTGGGCGTCGATAGTCATCTGATAAAAATTCTATCTCAGGTGACCTTCCTACTGAGATCGCAGAACGATCTCCGTCCTTCATAAGTGCATCTGTCACCCTAGTAGAAGCAGGCCTAGGTAGCGGCGCAGACGATGCAGAGCGTGCGCGCCCGTAACGGGAACATCGGGGTTCACGCACAGTAGGGGGTCACCTTCAGTTTGTAGGTGGCCCGAGGTACGTCGGTTCCAGGGTTTTTCTTATTAGGGTGCGCCTGGTTCCCCGGCTCCTAGTACCCAAGATGGCATGCGGTTTTAGTCGGTTCGAGTCCGACACGCCACCAGTAAGTGTTATCCAAAGGGATTGCCGCACAGAAAAACAAAATGAAATTCCCACTCATCGTTTTCATATGCAATAACCTATGTCACCCGGGCTATTATTATGAATCTATTAACACCTCATTCATTAAAATCGTTTCAGTAGTTTAGGCGCTAGAATAGAACATACACAATACATAGGTTGCCAAAAAAATTACTCTTCCTTTTGGCTTCGCCGTAATCGGTTATTAAAGTTAACCCATCTGTCTATTTACCCCTCATAGAGAACATCTGCAATCAATCTCGTTTAACCTTTCTTTTACCTCCGCGAGTGACTCCGTCCTTGTACTCCAAGAGCTGATTAGTTCGATGCAATCATAACACTCGACTGCTACAAATACCGTTATCGGCTGATTTTCTTCAGAAGTGATATGAGTTTTCTTTGTCCGTACGTATCGTTATCCTTATCAGTTGTCTACATGACCAGTCGAGTCTCGGTAATGTTTGCTTGGTTCAACTGCATTTGTCATTTGCTTTACCTATACAGACGATCGTATAACTTGAGCTATACTTGTTATATTATCCGTCTTTACACTGGTAGAATGAATTATAAACGAGATCTACGAAATTTAATTTTATACAAAATTACCATAAGCGTCACTTAATATTAAAAGAATACCGCTGACCTTAGACATTTGCCACTCAAGTGTCACAATTGTTTTGCTTGTTTCCCTAGTGTCAGAGGAGAGCAGGAAGGGAGTTAGGTCTTCCGTAACTTCTCTCTCAGCTCGACACAGCTAAAAAACCTGAAAATGATAAATATTTAATGAATTATGGTCAAATTATGACCACTGAGCGACTAAAATTATGAATAAATTGTGACCAAAGTTGGCCAAAATGTTCCTGTTCATCACATAATTGTTTATTCTAGTTCTAGTAATAAATTCTCTTACCACTAGCTGGACCAAGACTGGTGTCAAAAAATAGCAATCGACTCTAACAGTTGTCTTTTGGTTTTATACAATAATAACATTATTTCTATCTGTTAGAGCTTGGAAGTTTCTGTCAGCTAACTTTGACTACAATAAGGTTAATTTCAATATCAGTTACCGTATACGAGATTAAATAACCGATAATTGTTTATGTATTAATAATGACCAACCATGAATAAATAAAATTAAGTTTATTCAAATTATGTGGCTAAGACAAGTACTTACACGCAAAGATAATCATATGAAGCCAAGAGAAGAAGGAAGGAAGGAAGAAGGCTTCAAGACAGAGGAGGTTCTCAATTCCAAAATTCAGAACCTCCTCTGTCTTAAAGCCGTTTAAAAAGCAAGAAGAGTACGCTTTGTAGGTACTTTAGTTTACAGACACAATGGTGGTAATTCTGTTGTTGTAATTTCTGAACTAAAATTCACTAAAATTTGTTGTTGGTTTAATTATCTCCCTTTTTAGACGGTAATATATGTGTAATGCGAGCTAAAGCCAACCATGATATTATTATTATGTATTAAGACAACGTCTAAGTTTAGTGCGGAATATCTAATAGCAAAAGGAAAATGATGGCCTAACTTGAGTAATTTAACTAACCTGGTTATGCCAAAGTAAATTTCACCTTTTCAAGTACTGAACAAGCGTGTGTTTCTGATTAACGTTTATTTGGTACTGAACAAAACACAATGACAACGGACATGTGAGATATCAAAAAATGGACCTTAAGCAGATGACATTAAAGTATATTATCCAACAAATTTTTGAGCATTTTAGATTGGTGATGACAACAACAGAATTACCACCAGTCAAGAGTAGATTAATTTTTTTATTCTTTTTAAGACATTGATGTGTCATAAAAATTCGGACGCGGTGTTCTCCGAACGTTGTTGACTTATTCTGTTCTTGTGTAGGTCGTTTTACAGGCAAAATCAATTGTGTTTATAGAATCAGATTGATTCTCGAGCCCTTGTGAATTCTCTTAAGCAAATTACTTAAACCGTCTGAGAGAAACTTACATCCAAACAAAAACTTCAGTTCGTACGAGTTTTTTTTTTTTTTTTTTTTTTATTGCATAGTTGGCAAACGAGGAGACGTATCACCTGATGGTAAGCGATTACCGCCGCCCATGGACACTCGCAACATCAAAGGCGTCACAAGTGCGTTGCCGACCTTTGGGGGAATGGAAAGGGGATGATGGGAGGGGTTGGGGTATGGGCCTCCGGTATCCTCACTCACTCGGTGAAACACAGCCCAAACGCTATTTCACATCGGTTTTCTGTGAGGCCGTGGTATCACTCCGGTCGAGCTGACCCATTCATGCCGAAGCATAGCTCTCCCACGGTAATACAGAGTATAATGTTTATCCTTTCGTTTTAGAACTTTGATACACAAGTCCGGTTTTATTTATATCATCTATTCGAAAACAATTCAATTTTATAATTTAAATAAAACTGCTATCAAATATAAAGTAAGTGTTGTCACAATTGTGAAAATTACATGACATACCGATCTATTAAAAAAACCGCAACCACATACCTATATGTATATAACATACAACGATGACACCATTTCCAGTAGAGTACAGTTGGAAGGTTAAGAGCCCCTTATCAAGTGTTATCAGGCGTACCTTGGTGACGCCCCATTTGCTCGTTTGACCTGACATACAGTTATCAGTGTTCTGCGATAACCGGCGCGTCATAGTCTACCTGTTTACACCTTTTCAACTGTTATTTTAAATAATTTTTCATGAAAACTCCGTGTTTTTCATTTACTGTTAAAATTTTTATTGTTTGAGTTTTAGTGGTGATCGTCTTTTATTTATAGTGTTTCTTTAAGTGAATGGTAGAATGGTCTTTGGCCTAGAGTTTTTAATTGTTCTGTAAAGTGACAAGTGAATACGGTTTGCATGCGTGGTAGAACTTATGCGGATTATTAAATGATAAATTGTCGCCTTCTAGGTTGGTATGTCTACTTCCGTATGTTATCTTAGTAAGAATAGTTACGATACGATAGTTTCCACTATCTACAAATTAATGAATAATTTTTATTAATGAGTTTTATAGTTACGATGGATTAGATTTAATTAATGTTTTATAAAAATATATTCTTTTTAGAGCATCCAAGCTAACATTGTTCTTATATAAGTCTAAATTTATACTCTCGAAACATCTTAAATTGTACAAACGTCTCGAAGGGAGAACCTCAAATCACATTTTAACATTATTTTTCAACCAACAATAGTTAGCCTTAATATCTTATATTTTTGTTTTATTAACTTTATGAGTTGTATAAAATACTTAACATTAAATTTCTTTGTCGCATCATATTACCTTTGTGTCAAACTAATAACTAATTATTGACTAATTCATTAGTCTAGACGACTAATTAACTAATTAATTAGTCTAGGAATCCGTTTATTTGCCACCTATATAATAAAACCACAGGGGACATGTGGACCAACTTATTACAAAGCGGTATTAAGATAACGTCGTTTCATACGTCCATTTATAATTCTTGGTGACGACTTCAATAACGGAATAAGTTATCAGTTTTCCTTCATAGGAAGACTAGCTTTCGCTTGCGGTACTGTTCACGTTTAGACCGGATATCGCGATTATTGTTTTTGGGTTGGAGATTTAGCCTACTGGTTTTAGCCCGCGACCCCGCCCGCGTTATGTTGGTTATCGCAGTAAAGAGTAGTCTGTGTCATTCCTCAAGAACCAAAGTATCTCCTTGCTAAATTTCCTTTTTCTTTTTTTATTGAATAGTGGGCAAACGAGCAGACGTATCACCTGATGGTAAGCGATTACCGCCGCCCATGGACACCCGCAACACCAAAGGCGTCACAAGTGCGTTGCCCACCTTTGGGGGATGGGAAAGGGGATGGGGGAGGGGTTGGGGTATGGGCCTCCGGTATCCTCACTCACTCGGTGAAACACAGCGCAAACTCTATTTCACACCGGTTTTCTGTGAGGCCGTGGTATCACTCCGGTCGAGCCGACCCATTCATGCCGAAGCATAGCTCTCCCACGGTCAAAATTCCCTTTAAATTGGTGCAGCCACTTAGCCGTAAAATCGTAACAGATAGACAGATAGTGTATTTCTAATTTATAATATTAGTATGGATGACACTCAAAAATACTGTGTTTTTCTATTGGCAATAGAATTTTCAAGATCGGTTCAGTAGATCCAGAGATTACTCCCTATGACCTCACAAACATTACCTTATAATGTCATTAAAGAAGATATAAATGAATTCATAAAATTCTAGTTTTTATCCGTGGATTTGCCTGCTTATAAGTACTTTTAAATTATTTGAGGAGTGTACTGCACGGTTGACCTAGTGGTTTCAGCGATCGCCACGCCACTTGCTACTGCGCCAAGTGTCGTGGGTTCAAATCCCACGAGGTACAACACTTTTTATGATACATAAATTGTTGCCCCGAGTCTGCGTGTTCTTTGTATCCGTTTGATGTATGTTTGAAATGTCCCCACGACACAGGATGTTTAATCCTAATGCTTTTTTATTGATAGACTAAGGTTGCCTGAATTCAAACAATCCTCCTCCAATCTTTAGAATGGGAGAGAGGAAGAAGGGAGATGTAGGCAAGGCGTAGCAGTGCATTTATGTCTGCTCCTTTGCCCTCTTATATATCCACCAATATCTTATAAAACCTATCGCCCTCCACTGCTGAACGAAGGTCTCCCCCAAGAAGCGCCAATTATTTCGGGCCTTGGCATTCAGTTTAACCTGAACAGTCAGTCGTCAGTCCATCGAGCCACAGGGTACCCTACGCTACATTTGCCTAATCGCGGTCTCTAGTCAAGTCAAGACATTTATAATCACTAAACCTTTGCCCTATTATAATTAAAAAAACATATCTATACTAATATTATAAAGCTAAAGAGTTTGTTTGTTTGAACGCGATAATCTCAGGAACCACTGGCCCAATTTGAAAAATTCTTTCAGTGTTGGATAGTCCATTCATCGAGGAAGGTTATAGGCATATATCACACGCTAATACTAAGAGGAGCAGAACACCAATGAAGAATGTTTAAAAAACGGGGTAATATTTTCACGCTACGGGCAATAGACGACGCAAACGAGGTTGCGTGGTTCAGCTAGTTTTTTATAAAGGTATCCTTTCAATAATTTTGGTTACAAACGGTACTATAGTGACAAAGAAACAATCACTCGCCTCTCTCGTCATCATTTTATAACGTTGCATAACGTTCTATTCTGAAGAACATTAGGTTGAACACATACAACTTAACAGCCACAAATGCACTGCTACACCTGGACTATCCCTCCCTCATAATTCTTAGAATTGGAGTTGGAGCGTTTGGACTAACAGGGAGCAAACTACGCGGGACAACATCATTGCAAAGGGAAGGAAAACTTAAAACAAAAACTAAACGAAGCCATCTGACCAGGGAGGTATAATAAGCCAAAACCTTATTTATGAGGAGAGGCCTAAACCCAACAGTATAAGGGTTGTATTTCATATATCAAGTTGTAACATGCCTGTTGGTCTATTGCTAAGAAAATCGTACAAACGATATCCCGCACAAGACACAAAAGAAAAACAAGGATTAAATTATATTGCATGAAAACAGAATGAAATATAAATTGTAATTGAAGACACTTGGAATGTCAATGACCTTAATACACTTGGTGTAAGCTGATAACTTCTTCATATACATATATAATTGTCATTTACAAATTCAAATAGATACAGATTATCCTGAACATTCACAGACTTTAAACATAAATTACCTGATAATTTCTGTACACGTTACTTAAAGGCGAATAAAAAAGGGTCACGTATATTGTTATAAGTACCTACATGGTTTTAAAATGCGTCACCTTGAAAACCTTTGAAACCGCAGAAAGTAAAAAAGATTACACTTTTTAACTGTCCAAGATTTTTTCTAATGTTTTTTTTTTACCTGTCTACGCTATAAGCGTTGAATTTTGCGAGTGGAGGTCTGCATGTATGTATATTGTTTTAGCAAGCTCTGTAGCCTAAAGGAAAGGATACATTTAAACGTTTGACATGTACCTACTTAGGATTGTTAATTTTTGCAAATAAGCAAACGATTTTTGTTTTTTTTTCAAAGTAATAAACTTTACGCAATCTAATTAATCGTTAACTAATACTCGTACAATACGTTTGGAGGGTTCACTCATTAATAAAAATTAATTAGCACCTAAAACTCATACCTAATAGAGTGCAATTTAGACTCGACTGTTTTCCTTTAGTGCCCGACTCAGGTCTGACAATATGCGATGGGGCGACTCTGTGTCGAAGTAGTTACTTGCTGTTTCGGACTCTTTCTTTCAAATCTCATATAAAGTATGGAACACTGAGAGCAGTAAACGAATTAGTTGGAAGGTTTCCGTATTTCTAATGCAAAGACCCGCATCACACTAGCGTATGGTGCATTGTAGGTCAAGGGTGATTAATATAATGCATTATAAGTATATATAGCAGTAGCATCTAGATTAAATTTGGTATTAACATATTAGTATGCTATGGGCTATGCTTAAGTACCTATGCAGGTTTTTGTTTTCTTTAAAGTCTACTCCTGCATTAGGAATATAAATCATGTGTGGCGGGGGACTTTACGAACGTACATGAAACGGACACAAAGAACATCGAGACTTAGAATAACAATTTATGGATCACACAAAGTTTTGTCCCATGTGGGATTTGAACCCATAACACTTGGTGCAATAGAATGCCGCGTAGCGACCGCTAAAACCACTAGGCAAACAGGGCAGTCAATTGAAGTTGTGTCCCTTACTATTATGTAGATAAAGTTGTCTATTTCTTCAAAAATATATTATTGTTGGTAATAATGTTATACTTAAGTAATTGAAGCTACCTTTAGAGAAAACACGTTAAAAGTAAGTCACAAAACGCCTGTGAGATATCAAAGACGTGTAAAAGTAATTTGCAAAATGTAACTTATTTTTTTCCTTTGCAGGTTCTTCGTACCGAAACCCCAATATTGAAAAAAAAACTTCATTAGATTCTATATAAATAAGCAAAATACAACATGGAAGCAGTCCAATCGAAGTTGCCGACGTCAAAAGTGCAGTGTCTTGATGATGTGAGTGAAGTGAAAAGTGATGTGTCAGTGAAGGTAGAGGTGGATAGCGATGAAGTGATGTGCAAGGGGAATCAACGGGAGAACAGGCTTACGAGTATCATTGACCAGTTGAGATGCCAGAGTAAGAGGAAAGGTAAGAATGCGATACATATCTTACAGGTTAGGATTTAAGAGACTTTATTTGTGGTAGCCCTTACCACTTAACTGTTCTTTTATTATTACGGCAATGATTTTGACAGGCTACCTATGTATGTATGTTCATCTGTTCCCTCATAGCTCTTTAATTACTAACTAGAACTGGACAAATGAGGTATCGTTTGAAGCAATCTTTATTCAAACGCAATATAACAAATTGCAAACGAGCAGTGTATTGCCCAATCGTAAGCGATTACCGCCACTCATGGACAATCGCAACACCGGAGGCGTCACAAGTGCGTTGCCGGACTTTTAAGAAGGAGTACGTTCTTTTCTGGAAGGTTTGAAGGTTGTATTGGTCCGAGAATACCGCAGGTGACAGTTCATTCCACAGTTTTGTTGGAAAAGAGGCGGCAATCAGTCCGAGCAATTTCTCGGAGCACTCCCCGTAGTAAATGCGGTAGAAGATACATATCTACGCAGCGCCAAAGAGTTCAGCCGAATTGATACTCGTTAAGCTGCTGCCGAAAATCGTAACACAAAGAAAATAAGAATAAAAGCAATGAATATATAATTGAAGACTATAAATACTTGACACTGGCAATAGCTGATCCGAGTGATCCGGCTGGTTGCCATTTCATCAAAAGAAGAAGAAATATATCCATATTTTAAGTTCACGCGTGTACCGTTTCAAGCACCGCTATAAACAAAATTATACCACATAAACCACTACTGCACCTCATGCATGACTCCTCCACCTTAACCCGATCCTTATCAGCAAGTAAATCGCTTAGTAGATTTATAAAAGTAATTACAAAGACACAAAGGGCACGTGTACTCGAGGTATCACAATTAAAGGCATCGGCGGTGTGCGCCTTAAATCTTGGTAACAATGGCGCTGATGGGAGATAGGCTATCAACGTATCTGTGCTGGAAACTGCTCTGAATTAGTTTGTTTAAGGCTACGTGTTTGCGGATTTCGGGTTGAATTTTTGGAGAGATCGGGGTTTTGGCAAGATTGTTGATTAGTTTATGACAGTTTACAAAGGGCTTTAAGGTTTATATACCTGGTTGAAGTGTGTGGCAATAGAATGCAGTATAGTTGAGTCGCGAATTAGTAGTTACAACTTTACTACTATAAAATAAATAGTAAGACGTCTAGAAAAGAATATAAGCGTGCAACTATGTGTACTTTGCTGTAAGCGTCTTACCTCAAAGAAGTTTTTTTTTATAGATGGGTCAAAGCTTAATAAGAGATGAGATATTATGACAATCGTACTATTGTACATAAAGTTGAATGGTAATTATATAAATAAATAGCTGTTACCCGCGTGTGTGTCGGTCATCGTGGTAAAGACCCCGCCGGGGTTTGCGGCGGGGCGGTGTGTCGAAATCGTACCTACTAAAACCACACGGTGTGCCACTCTACGCCTGAGAAGGGAGGGGTCCGATAACGGGTATTAACACGACCGGACCCCGACTAGATTGTCTTTTTTTTTTACCTGTGGAAACCCCTTCGGGCCGTCACCCCGCCGGGGGCGGTGTGTCGGAATCGAACCGACTAAAACCACACGGTGTGCCACTCTGCGCCTAAGAAGGGTCCGGGAACTGCAGTTATTAACACGACCGGGCCCGACTAGAATATGTGCCTGTCAAATTTTAGATATATCGGTCGGTATAGCAAACAGACAGAATAGACAGACAGTATTAATTTTATTACTTTCAACTTAATAATATTAGTATGCATTAGTATGGATCTAATAAAATTGGTCAAAACCCTTTAAAACAGCGCACTCTCGGTTTTACCTTTGAATTGGTTGCATTCCGAATCAAGAGTTACATCGGCGCGGCGCCCACACTAAAGAGAACTAGTGGATATTATAAATATACCTATGTACCATACAAAAGCACAATACATAGTCCGCTAACTAAAACGTAACTATGTAAATGCAATTTTAACTATCCTTTCTGCACATTGAAGGATAACTTTTTTAAATTTAGTTTATATTATTCGCAACTTTCAAATGACAAGTATAGGCGTTAGCTTGTTTTTTCATTCAAACTGTGGACTATCGCATACTTATCTTTTATTATTAAGATAAACGTTTGACAACCCGACAATTCGCTACCGTTCCTACATGCCTTCAACCGGTGCAGTGTCCTTAACTAATCAGCGCTAGGTATTGAGAAATAAAAATATTATTTGATTATAACAATAAATTAGAAATACAATAACGTAGTGGATTGCAAATCACTTCTTAAAAGGTAGATTCTCACTATTTAATTTGAAAGAAAAATGTGTAAAGGCATATTTCGCTACTTACCGTAAAAACGTGGTACACAGATATATATATATATATATATATAGTATAGTGGCACTTAATAAACTACTTCCTATTTTAGTCTGATTAATGTAACATTATGTATTTTAATACATCTAGATTTTTTCACCAAAATGAGAAAAAGAAGCTAAATAAACCAAATGTATAGATATTATGATTTGACGATTTTCGCGTTAAGTATTGAGTTTTTTTTTATATGAGTTTTAATGTCATATGTATATGTTGTTTGTTGAGTAAATTAGTGCCGGCTATTAGTTTGGGCATATACTGATTTGTTTCAAAAACCAATTGAAATATAGTGGTGTTGTGAATCTTTTAGGTAATAACAATGCAATAGTTATTGAAATGCCACGACCCATTGTTTCCTAGTCAACCTCCAGAAATAGGATACAGAAATAGAATATTGAATTTAACATCTTATTGTTTGTTTTACTATCGTTGACACAGTAAAGTTAATATACAGAAACCGTTACTGAATATTCAGTTTTTAATTAATAATACAAAGTAGCTGGTCATACTCCTTAAAATCCCGTAAAGTTACATATTTAAGTGCTTTTGCACAGAAGCGGTAGAAGCAGTCTAATTAATCCATCGGTTAAGGGTCGTTTAGTTAATGAATGAATAAATCGACGTCATCCTCCCTCCCCTTATGCCTCGCTACCCCCTCAGGCAGATAACGTTAATCGACGCTCTCAATTTATATACCTTCCGCGCTGAAATACGGCAAATGGTAGTCAACTACGACCACATCTTGAAAAAATATTCTTCACGATTCCCCAAACTGAATTGAACCTTATAGTACGTGACTAAATCTAAAATTTTATTGTAGCGGAGTCTTGCGATAATTTCTATCGGTCGTGAGCAAATATAGAGAGCAAGTGCAGTGATGTATAGGCAGCGCGGCGCACGCGCAGCAGCTATCGCTGGCGTAATGCAGTCATAGATGAGATAGGGCATAGACTAGCTTTGTTACCAGGAAACCTAAGTGATTATTTATGAAGTATGTTTACAATTTCTAAAAGAATTTTAGGTCCGTTATATTTTTAAATGAAATAAAATTTATATTTAAATAAACGTTTATGGCGCATATAAAGTTATGTGCTCAATATCTAACGTAAGCTTAACGTTTATTCCCGTAAACTGTGTGCAAACCTTAATATAAGCTCTGGAATACATATATACTTTTTTTTTGTAAATACATACATATCATACATAGAAGACACCCAAACTCCGAAACAAACATTTGGTTCGACCCGGGAATCGAACCCGAAACCTCAGGCACAGCAGTCGCATACGCTACCACTACGCCACCGATTCACTGTATGAGATACTAGTCGTGAACCACAAAATCTAATACCTTTAAACGAACAAGTCTTATATATATTTATATTGATTTTCATTATTTTTAGAAAGTTTACCACAAAAAAAACAACACTTCAACATATTGTAGTGAGTACATCAGATCGAAGAAATCAGTATCAATTATAGCTGCGATGGTTTAACATGATAACAATAATGTCTATTTCGTGACATTTCTTATCAACACATTGACGTACGTATGTAACAACTGGTTATCGTTGTAAATTTCAGTCGTTCAGGGAAATTTTATGTCATTTAAAAAGCCAATTAGATGTTTACGTCATTTAATAAATGAAGAACGACACTGATGGAACACATCACATTATCACGTCAATAGCAAGCACCTATTCACTATAGGCGTAACAGACAGCCCTCTGTGCAGGGGATGCATGGAGGCAGAGAAATGTCGCAGCACGTTCTCACAGAATGTGCCATTATCAATGTCAATCAACATCACTCCCGGAACTGTAGATCCGGGAGTGATGTTGTATGTCTTACTACTTTTCACTGACCTGAAAAGGCAGCTGAGCTTTTGGGACGATCTAGGCTGGTTGGAGTAGGAAGATGACAAACCCACGTACAACGGCCCAATCAAGAGGCTAAGTGCGGAAATGATCCCCAAAAAGAAACAAATTTACTGCTGGACATAGGTGTCACTCTAGAAAGGAGTTTTTCGGTTACTATACCGCGCTGACCAGACGTATTTGTACAGGGTTTGTGTCAAGTTTACCTTTTGTTTATAGTGCTGTTGTCCTGCGTCGCGCTGTCGCGCTGATGGTAAGCGATTACCGCCGCCAATGGACACTCGCAACACCAGCAGCGTGACAACTGCGTTGCCGGTCTTTGGGGGATGGGTATAAGGATGGTGGGGGGATTGGGGTATATGATCTGCAAACACAGCGCAGGCGCTGTTTCACACCAGTTTTCTGTGCTAGTGTCGTTGTTTGTCTCCTTGGCTCTTTAAACATCTACGGAGTAACTATAGGCGGTGTCAATTCGTGTTCGCAATACACATATAGTGATGGAACACAAAACACAACATATTAAATTTATCGATTCGAAAATGTTGATAACTGATTAAACCGTAATCAAACGTTTAATGAAATTTTAAATTAATCTAACAAGTATCAACTTATTAATCCTTTAAGGTCGTACTGTGAACGGTTCATCAACCTTGCTATATTGTATGATTAACTATTCATAGTTAAAATGATCAAATGTCACATCGAGGAACACATTATGTAAAAAATGTTGTTTGAAATGAATTGTTTATTGCGTTCCAATGTATCTTAAACTAGCTGAACCATGTTACCTTGTCTATTAATAAGTTAACTGCGCGTTTGGCCTAGTGGTTAAACGGTCGCCACGCCGTTCCCTACTTTGCCAAGTGTTCGTTCAAATCTCACATGGAATAACACTTTGTGTGATCCACAAATTGTTGGTCTAAGTCAGGGTGGTCTTTGTGGCCGTTTTATGTATGTTTGTAAAGTCCCTCGCGATACAGGAATTATTGCTAGTGCGGGTGCCAACGCAAGCGCTGACACACCTGTATTATTCTTGCTTTCGTAATCTCATTCTTGTCTATTGTTTCTCTGTTCACTGAAATATTAACTCTCTAGTTTGCATGACGTCATTAATTCAAATTCGCAAATACTCCCGACGGGTTGTAGTTAAATAGTAAATGGTTTAATTGTGTGTTACTCATACTTCTACTAATATTATAAACTAGCGACCCGCCCCGGCTTCGCACGGGTGCAATGCTGATACTAAATTAAATACACTACAGAAAAACTATGAACGTTGTATATAAAAACATAGCGGCCCGCTCCGACTTTGCACGGGCATAAAATAGAAACCTCTAAAATTAGCAATGTTGCCTTAGTATATGATGCATGTATTATACATATAAACCTTCCTCTTGAATCACTCTATCTATTGGAAAAAAACCGCATCAAAATCCGTTGCGTAGTTTTAAAGATTTAAGCGCACATAGGGATATAGGGACAGATAAGGCGACTTTGTTTTATACTATGTAGTGATTGTGAAAATCTATGGATGATTGTTACTCTTTCAGGAAAAACCATAGAAAGGATTTATGTGAAACTTTATAATAGTACCTATAACTACATAGTTAGTACTGAATAACACACAGATTGCTTTTAATTTATATTGGTGATGAAACTATGAAATTAAAAGACAATTAACTTTGATGGATTCTAATACATTAATATAAATGCCAGACTGCCTCAGTGGCGCAGTGGTAGTGAATGCGACTGCTGTGCTTGAGGTCTCGGGTTCAAATCCTGGGTCGGACCAAATGTTTGTGTAATCTACAAATATTTGTTTCGGAGTTTGGGTGTTTTCTATGTACAATATGTATGTATTTACAAAAAAAAGTATATATGTATTCATATCAGTTGTCCCATAACACAAGCTCTGCTTAGCTTGGGACTTGATTGCGTTGTGTGTTGGATGTCCGAAATGTTTATTTATTTATTTATTTATAAATCGCTCGAATATACTCAGTAAAATGTCTTGCCGTTGTTTCACAATAGACCGGAATAGTTAGAGCTCATGTTATTGGCGCATTTTTCTTTAGGTTAGTACGTGAAGCGAGAAGGACATCAAACATTTTTATTTCTAACGTCTGTCGCGGTTTAGTGTTTAGTACGAGCAGTCTTGATAGAAACCAGATTACCTAACTTCCCTAGGAATAATAGAATTACGTATTTAGCTGAAGCAAAACTATACGAAGTTTTGCTTCTATTGAATACAGAACATGAGAATATTGCTACTAGTATGACCTAAGTAGAAAGTAGATACATGTACCTACCTTACTGTTTCTAGTCATGGTATCTACCATATTTATTTGTGTTTTCTTCACCTCAAGCTATATTTAGATAAAAATATTGAGGTCAATATCCATGAAGTGGACTTCTTTCGACTGAGAAGATGAAGCTTTATTTAAAAATTAGCTGACCCACGCAACCTCGTTTGCGTCTACTATCGCCCGTAGCGTGAAAAGTTTCACTCGTTTTTGAAACATTATTCATTGGTGCTCCGCTCCTATTAGTATTAGCGTGATGATATATAGTCTGTAGCGTTCCTCAATAAATGGACTATCCAACACCGACAGTTTTTTTTTAAATCAGACCAATGCTTCCTGAGATTAGCGCGTTCAAACAAACAAACTCTTCAGCTTCATAATATTAGTATATATGTATAGTTTTAATATGCCTGCCAAAGTGACCCTACTTCGTTTGATGGCAAGTATAAATATAAGCCACCAACCCCTCCCCCCATTCCCTCTCCCCATCCCCCAAAGGTCGGCAACGCACTTGTGACGCTTTTGGTATTGCGGGTGTCCATGGGCGGCGGTAATCGTTTACCATCAGGTGATGCGTCTGCCCGTTTGCCCCTTAAACAATAAAAAAATACCAAGAGTTTTGGTCACCATACTGTTTGCGAGTGCTATAGTAGTACTAATTGCTAAATTGTCAACTTTATTTCTTTTAAGTTTGAGTCTCTATTAGATATCTTTTTTATCAGCTTTAGAAAAACGTCATTTGAAGAAGGAACATTTACTCAATAAAATTACTACATATAGCTAGATTTAGAATCACTATAATCATCATGAACAGCCTAATTTAATACTCCACAGCTGAAGATAGACTTCTAATTAGAAAGGTGGATTAAGCCTATATTATAGTGATAGAGAGTAATCATTCCGACTTGATTATAATTTAAATATAAAGCATATTTGTCACAAATACTTTTCTATTTTTACATAACATATATTTTATTTTCGCTCCGAGTTCTCGTTCCACTAAGTAATAAATTAGGTCAATGTATTTGCGAATTTTATGTGAATACTAGCTGTTATTCGCGGCTCCTCCCGCGTATATGTCAGTTATCGCGTTAAAGAGTAGCCTATGTAATTTCTCAAGAATCAAAGTATCTCCATGCAAAATTTCATTGAAATCGGTTCAGTGGTTTAGCCGTGAAAGCCTTATAGACAAACAGACAGAGTTACTTTCGTATTTATAATATACCAGTATAAATTAAGTTTTAAATATAAACAAGCTGGGTTGTTAATCTAAATGAGCACGATAAAGCGTCTGAATAAAATAATTAATAATCTTTGACGTGGGGTCGCGTGCGCAGGCGCCGTTAAAGCACCGCCCGCAAATTTATAATGATCGATATTCGCCAGGCGAAGGACCTTGCTCTGGTTACGAGGGTCGCGGTCAATGTTGAACACATTTAACTTGAAACACATCAATTCATTGTTCTTTTATGAACATTATAGATTCTTCTTCTGCGAAAAGACTATTTGAAGTATCAGAAAGATTCATTTCTTTCTTAGAAATATAACTTTTTTACTAGACAAATCCTAGCCCTACCTTGTTATTAACGTTTTGGGATACTAATTAATATAATAATAGGTCAAAACTATCAAGTCATTGTAATCTCTTATAATCACTCTTAAGCGCCTTACACTTATCTAAACTTCATCAATCCACATACTTGCGCCTGCAAGTATGTGGATTGATGAAGTTTGTTTTTTTATTTGGTTTTTATTTTGGTTTTTATTCAAAAAAGTTTTTAGTATTTGTTAAAAGTCAACAGCAAAGTACAGTAATTTATTGAGTTTTATTCTGTCATCTTTTAGTGTGTTTCTTTATTCTTAAAAGTTATCCAGCATCTTCTTTATTTCAGTACCACTTCCAGTAGCTGCATAGATTTTAGAATATATATTTATATAGCAATTTCACAGTAGCAAGGATTGTTGTGGTGAATCTTGGGCGAGACCTAAATATGTCCTATGAGCGAGTTTTTCGGTTGAGATAATGATGATCAAACCTATTTCAAAAGCTGCATAGGTTCTTATCCTCCAATAAGAATAATATTATAATATTTACAACTAAACTCAAAACGGACGAAGTCTTGAATAAAATGATTGAAATCTCCTTGAAGGTTCGCCATAAATTATGATGATTACCACTAACCTTTATCATGAAATATTTCTGCATCGATAATACCAGTTCGTTCTAGTTAATTAAAAGATTAAGTTATATATTTCATAAATGTTAATTTATAATTATATTATAGGTACTAATTAAAAAAACATTTTCATACGTACAGTAACCTAAATAACCTTTGGTGAGATTGTTTTTTATGTAGAACTAGTTGAACCCCGCGGTGTTACCCGCGGTTATTGTTGTATCGTGGGTAACGCCGCGGGGCGAAGCTAGTCTAAAAAATGTAAACCTAAGTTACTCCTTGTACTATCATCTACCTACCAGTGAAAGTCCCGTCCAAATCAGGCATGAACGTAACAGAAATAGTAAATACTCCGATAATGTTGGAGGGGTAGACTTAAAAAAAAAAAAAAAAAACAGACATACAGACAGACAGACAGACAAAAAATTTAAAATACGAGTATATATATTTTGGTATGTGTACCGTATATATATTCATATGCATGTAGTAGAAAGCGGTTATTTTAATATTACAAACAGACACTCCAATTTTATTTATTTGTATAGATGAAATAAACTTTTTTTTATGGATATGAGCATGCCAAAGTGTCTTTACTTGGTTTCATGGAGAGCATGAGCAGAATCAGAGAATAGGGGTCATCATACTCATTGCGAATGTAGACGATACAGCATGGTGACCCACACTATGGCGGACAATTGAGATGGACAAATATACTGTAGAACGCACATGCATTAGTAAGTAATGTACCCATTTTCTGTGAAAATCTTACATGATATTATATATGTAGTATGTATTACGTCTTTTTTTTTTATTGAATAGTGGGCAAACGAGCAGACGTATCACCTGATGGTAAGCGATTACCGCCGCGCATGGACACCCGCAACACCAAAGGCGTCACAAGTGCGTTGCCGACCTTTGGGGGATGGGAAAGGGGTTGGGGGAGGGGAGGGGGGTTTGTGTTGTATGGGCCTCCGGTATCCTCACTCACTCGGTGAAACACAGCGCAAACGCTATTTCACACCGGTTTTCTGTGAGGCCTTGGTATCAATCCGGTCGAGCCGACCCATTCATGCCGAAGCATAGCTCTCCCACGGTTGAAAACGTCTACGTGAGTTATGCATTACACTTATTTAAAAGTTCTCGAAATTTCATAAGATGATTCGAGAAATGACATTATTACACAAGTGTACAAAAACTACAAAACGGAATACGAGACTCCTGAACTAACGAATTATACTGGTAACGAATCGAAACATTATAATATTACGTTCTTAAGTGTGAATCAGCGCGAGGCATCCTGATGAGATGGTCTAATTATTTAAACCTAGGGTTTTCACAAAAACGTAAACTTTATTTTAAATTATAATTTTAAGTAGCTGGATGATCAACCGGTCGTTGCATACAAATTACTCGTTTAAAGGTAGGTATTAGATATCTATACTAATATAATAAAGCTGAAGAGTTTGTTTGTTTGTTTGAACGCGCTAATCTCAGGTACCGCTGGTCCGATTTGAAAAATTCTTTCGGTGTTGGATAGTCCATTTATCGAGGAAGGCTATAGGGTATATATCATCACGCTACTACTAATAGGAGCGGAGCAACAATGAAGAAGGTTTCAAAAACGGGGCAAATTTTCACGCGACGGGCAATATAAGACGCAAACGAGGTTGCGTGGGTCAGCTAGTACAGATATAAACAAAATAGAGAAAATAATACAATTTCATAATTATTTATCTATGCCTTGACACGTATTGTTATCTCATATTGTGGTTGGATTGATGAGAAATATAAATAAAATGTAAAATATGTTTTACTAGGTGGTCTGAAAAGATTCCGACCTTAACGTGCAGATGACAGCACTCGTTAATTAAAACTAGTGAATCTATAGTTGTTCGTCTTTGCAATTGTACTGTGCATCGCTGGGAGAGGTGTGTGGAGTTCAAACAGACTATGTAGAAAAAATGTGTTTGTATCTTCGCTAAGTCGGAAACTTTTTAGACCACACACGTTTATCGTGGCAAAATTCAAGATCTAGAGGCTGGTTTTGACCTAAAATTTTGCCTCGACAAATGTTTGGCAAAATTCTTATCGCAAAATTATGCCATCTTTGAATTGGGCTGCGTACATAAACTGACTGAATATTTTTATATTACATTTTCACTTTATGTAAATTATGCTTTTTATAAACAATTTTGCAACCAATGAATTTTAATAGGTACATTAAGAGATTATTTTCTTTTCTTTTTAAAAAAACATCTCCTGCATTAGGTACATATATCCTGTGTCGCGGGATACTTTACCTACATACATGCAACAGACACCAAGAACACCCATACTCACAACAACAATTTGTCTATCACTCAGTGTCACATGTGGCTTAAACCACTAAGGCAAACGGGCAGCCGTACAGCTCTGAGACAGCCCTACCAATTTATGCTATCTCGAATGATCTTTTGCTTAAGTAAATTAATTAACCTCAGACGGGGAGAGATCACTAGATAATAATTTCATTATTATGAGCCACATAGTTATTATGGCGAAGTGTTTTAGTTAATTACTTATGTTTGTACTTATTAGTCTCATTATTGAACCCTTGTTCAGTAATTAACTTCGTTTATTGGTCTATGGGGGAACGAGTATCATGTTCCACCCAACACAAAGGGAGGATCCTCCGACCAGGCGAGGTGATCATGATTGGCGGGCGCCTGCCCAACAGTTGATGTTGGGATGTTATACATATGATAATCGGCGCGAAAACTTCCACTGCGCGATTCAGGATTGGTAGTTTATTCGTATTGTACGTTACTGCGTAGTTCAGTGTGTCTGCGGTAGATGGCGCTATAGTGTGTCGCTGTTGCGCTGTATGTGGAAGTCGCCACAGGTCCTTTATTGCGACGACCAACCAGGACTCTAGATTAGCCTTCTGATAAGTAGTGGCCACATCGAATAACGAACTATTTATTCATTCTTCTGTAGTTTTTGATTTCGTGATGCTCGTATGTCTACAGCGAATGCGTTATATAAACTCTAAATATGAGTGAGTTCGTACAAAAGTTTGGTGACGGATGATTATCTGTATAAAGGACGCAATCGGGTGTAAATTAACATTGAGAACAATTCATATAGAATAAAGATTACCCCTTTCTTCCGATCCTTGCTTATAATCGAAGAAGAACATCGTCATTGCATTCTTTTGCTACCTTGACAGGTCATTACAATGTTTGTAACTTTTGTTTTTTTGTGGAAGATGGTAAACGAACAGACGTATCGCCACAAGTGCCGGTACTGGCCTTTGGGGGATGAGGAGAGGGATGGAGGGAGGGATTGGAGGTATGGGCCTCCGGTATCCTCAATCACTCGGTAAAACACAGCGCGTTATTTCACACCGCTTTTCTGTGAGACCGTGGTATCACTCCGGTCGAGCCGGCCCATTTATGCTGAAACGTAGCTCTTACACGGTAAATAGGTGTCGACTTCCCAAGAATTAGTCGCCGCTTACACAACATTCACTAATTCTTACAATTAAAAAAGTAATATATAACAGTCAGTACTTTTAGACTATTTTGTAGCAGAATAACCATTTTATGTACAGACCCTAACCGTATAATGAATGTATTATAATATAATTAATAATGTAATTTCAAACTTACATTTACGAAATCTTCACGATCAAATAAAATAATCCCATGTTACATAATCCTATAAACTACAAACCTCATACTTCGCAGGTATTGTATCTTGAACTACTTACAATATGCCAAACGGGTCAGGGTAAAATTTACATTCTTGAAACTCAAAGTAGGTACTAGAAAGAAACACAATTACGTTATATCAGTACTATTTTCAAGAAAATTATAGCAACCAATATCAATCAAGTTGTCACATCTACGTATGTGTGTTTGTATGTAACCGATTAGCTAATGCGTTTTTTTTTTAGTCTTTTAAATTATATTTATTTTTTTATTTTCGATCAACGAGTAATCACGATGAAGAATCTACATTCAGAAAATTCTAAGAAAGTCTACATTTAAATAGCACACATTCGAACTGCCTAAAACAATTGGAGTTAATGCTTGACATTATGTTCATTTAGTTTTACGTTTTCTTTAATCTGCTTCTACAGGACTAGGTATCTCATGTACTTTGATTATTTTTTAATATTAATACATGTATATGAGAATGCTCAGATGGTCCGCCGGCGTCTCACTTCTAGATAAAGTGCCGAATGTGTATATCAGAGGCAGCTTCAAAGTGAGACCAATACCGGAGAAGCCCAAAGAGATGCGTTTGAGGTGGTAAGGTCACGTCATGAGTCGACCTGACGAACACAAGACCAAGATGGTGCTGCAACTAGAGTCGGGACCAAGAGGACGTGGCAGACCCCGATCTACATGGATTTCAACCATTAGGAAATACCTCGAAGATGATAAGGTGGAACCTACGACGACTCCGAACAGATGTCTCTGGACAGGAAGGATAAGTAGAGCCGACCCCGATTAGAAACGGGAAAAGGCCAGACAATGAAGAAGAATACCTATAAGGACGGTCTTCATTGCAATTAGATAAAACCTTATAATTTTCTAAGCACTCAAATTACACTGGTTTGTTATTATAACAAGAATGTTACCTATGTCGTGTAAGACGGTAGCACACACATCACGGTCTGTGGCAAGTGACATGCGCACGTGAAAGCGTGACCACTCGTTACAATTAGCCATATCTCGCGCCGAGTGTCTGCCGGCATCGAGATAGCTGAGGTGAAATGCTATCCTTTGTATTGCATACAATACACTAAAGGTGCGTACATTGTACTGACGATTTAGAACTAGCTAAGAATTACCTGAATCTTGAAAGCCACGAATGTCTGGTTTCTTCCATTGACCAGAAGGCCAACTCTAATAATAAAAGTTCGTTGAAAATTAATTCTTTATGGCGAATCTATCATAAAACCATAACTGATTACTTTATTGTGAAATATATTTTATGAGAGTTGTAAAATTAACGGAACTAATGCTATGAAACTTAGTTTACAAGAAGATGTTTATTTTGTAAATACATTAATATTACACATAGAAAGCACTTAAACTTTTAAACAAATATATATAGACCAAACAAACAGTTGAACCACATGGAACATGAAAATCGAACCCGAGACGTCAGTCTATGCGACTGCTACTAGTGCACCACAGAGACAGTCGATAAATATAAATAAATTAATATTTCGGACATCTTACACACAAAGCCATTTAGTCCCAAGCTAAGCGGAGTACTAGACAACTGATATAAATACATAAATACTTTTTTTTTGTAAATAAATACATATTAGTCAAATGTACAGGCAATCAAATGAATATGTTTCTTATTAGTTAAGTAATTGATTGCCTCGGTGGCGCATCGATAGTGTATGCGACTGCTGTCCTTGAGATCTTGGGTTCGAAACCCGGGTTCGGGTCTTTTCTATCTATACAACAAAAAAAGTGTAATAAATATTTATATCAGTTGTTTAGTACTCATAATACAAGCTCTGCCTAGCTTGGGACTAGATGGCGTTGTGTGTAAAATGCCCGGAATATTTATTTATTATTAATTCAAGTGATGAATGACCCAAAGACATACTTTTCGGTTGTTGTGGTCGCTGTGTTTTATGTTAATTTTAATACACTTCAAATTGTTTTTTAAATAAACTTAGGCATGTGTACAAAACCTAAATAGAAACTACTAGAGATATCCTTATCTGCATCACTTTGTTTATTGTTTAGCTCAGTTAGTTCAGTTACGGCGGTGAGTGCACCGAAACGACGAACACATTATCTGCCTTCTATGTTACTTTATCAGTTGGCTGTAAGATATCTCCACGGCACATTCTTTAATAACTCAGGCGAAGGTAACTGCTACCTCAGTGATGGCACGTAAAAAAAATATTTTAAGGATGAGTGCAAGAAGTGCATCAGGGTTGCCACGAAGTATGAAATGTTTAATGCGAAATCTTTATTTTTCTTACATACAACGGAATAATTTACTACAAAAAATGCATAAATAATGAAATTGTAAACTAATTAAGTTAAAAACTTGACGTGAATTAGCTCCTCACACAGACTACACTTCGTGTATTCCACAAATTGTTTTTTAAGTCCGAGGTGTGATTCGTAAAATATTTTTTTATGTTCATGTGTGTAAAATCCCTCGCAACACGAGATATATTCCTACTACGGGAGTTGCTTTTGTAAAAAGCAAAGTTTTACCTTTAAAGAGAAGTAACGTGTTATTTAACGCAGTTCCGGTCAGCCGCTCAAGATGAACTGTTCGATCGTGTGCATCTTGTTTTTGCCAACCTTTTGTAATTATCTATTATATACTGGTATGTTACGCTACATCTCGACTTACTGTTATAGACGGTCGCAGTGTTCGTGAATGAGAGCATGGTGAAACAACATTTATATTCGGATGTCCGTTTTCCTTTGTATGACATTCTTTGTTGATAGGCAACTATTTAAAGATAGTTTCACAATATAATTGTAAGCATCCTTTTTACTACATAAAATGATGATCAATTATGTTGCTTTTCCAAAGGTAAAGTAAAATGGGTTCTATGTCTCTATTATGTGATTGATTTTACACTGACGAAATTATGGTTGTGGTTCCGTTTTAGTTCTGCAATATGACAAAAACGGTAGGATAACAACTATTTTGATGAAATTCTTGTGTGTTCTAGCTAATATTCAAAACTTTTAATTGATTTACCTAATTGTAATCGTGATCTATAAAATATTTTATCTTATACTTTTCGTGGGAGAGCCACGCTTCGGCATGAACGGAGTGATACCACGGCCTCACAGAAAACCGGTGTGAAATAGCGCTTGCGCTGTGTTTCACCGAGTGAGTGAGGATACCGGAGGCCTAGGGTGCACCTAGTTCCCCGACATCCAGTACCTGAGACGGCGTGCGGTTTTAGTCGGTTCGAGTCCGTCATGCCACCAGGGGGGATTTCCGCACAAAAAAATAAAAAATAAGGAGTACTTCGATGCACATGATATTACGCGTTCTTGTTATCAAGGATCCAGAAAGGAACCTTAGTCGTATCTATAAAAAAACCAGAGAGCTATGTAAGTAGTTACACATGTAGCTAAGTCTAGCACCGAATTAAATAACAAGCGCATTCCCGCCTTTCTGTTCCTCACTTATTTTTTTATTCATATATTAGCGCCTACACATATATTAAAAGAAAGAGAGAATATTGTCTAATATATTAAACAACAAATACTGTTTCCCAGGAATCCTAAATTTATAGACGACATTTACAATGTAGCGTGCAAATCCTCGGAGAATAGCTTGTAAATAATATTATTAACATAGTTTATAAAATTAACTAGTATTCTTGATAATCCCTCCAGCTAAATGAAGTACATAATTTTGTTAGAAGTGGATTTTCATCGATAGTTGACGAGGTAGGAACACGCTAACACTTTATCTTAAATTCAGTACCTTACCCGTTATATCACCGCTGCTTTAAACGATTAAAACATCGAGTATTACAGAGGGACACCTCTAATAATGTTATGTATGGGCCTGCTAAAATGACTCTACTCTGCCTGATGGAAAGCATAAGCAGAATCCAAGAGTGGTGGGCACCATACTCATTGCGAATGCAGACAATGCAACAATGCAGTATGGTGATCCCCACCATGGCGGCCTAGTGATGCTTCTGCATCATTGAGGACGAATGCTGTCATTTTAGGTTGACTTTCTGTGCGAGGGTAGTACCGTCCCGGTCGAGCCGGCCCGTTCTTGCTGAAATCAGCGTGTCTACTACCTTGAAAATATTCGTACAGAAACTAATTATTACTGTTAGAAGTAATTAATTATTTTACAAAGAACTTAGTTATCAATAGTCTATTATTTATAGATATATTTAGTTCCTGTATCTCATTGTAGTAGAAATCTATTATATATATACATAATACTAGTAAAGGTTACATTCTTAGATAGTTGTGTGGATGACAATGCGACTGTCAGCGGTCGATATATTACACTCGCTACCGGCCCGGCACGCGGCTAATATTTTATATGGGCGGTCTTCATTGCGATCTGGACCTGTTGTTAGTGATGTTACATTCTATTTAGCGATAGTTTTAATAGTACCTTGAAAAATAATCTTAGTAGTTGTGTGTTGTGTTTTATTTGTCAAATTAATTACAAGTCTTGACTTGCCAACAATAATTACGTATGTTGGTATTGTGATTATATGAGAAGTTTTTAATCATAATCACTATCACAGTTGTTATAGTGATTATAATTAAAAATCTCTAATTCCAATCCTGACTTCCTTCTTCCTCTCTTTCGTTTTTTTTCGATAAACTTATTCTGTTATTTGAATAATTTAACAATTAAAAAAAAGATTAACAATTAAAAAGTTTTTACGAAATATAAAAAAACGGAATTAAATATTTTTAAGACACCAACAAGCCATGGTGCGGCTAACAAGTAAGACGTAGATATTTATACTAAAATCGTTAAAATATACTCTTATAAAGTTTACATTGCTTTTTTGCAAGGCAAGTGAGCCCTCTTGAAAGTATAATTTTGAACTGAAATGAAATTATAAATTTTATCTTTAAGGGTCGAATACATTCTACTATAATAATGGTGTGCAATTAGCATTGTAATAAAGCATATTAATGGCATGCAATACAATTAATGTTAGTGTTTTAATTTGATATATGGCTGGGGATCACAGTGTTAAACACTGTTTTAATCTTAATTATAAGAACTACTATTTAAACATTAACATGGTTCATCACACGTAATGAAAATATCTGCCATTTAAACTATTTTCATTCCTTAAAAAAATTCAATAATATTGATAAGGCCATCGATACTTCACTTACCGTCCTTAGAGGTCGAGTGAAAGAGGCGTGCACTGGTTGCTCTCATTAATCTTTCATTTCTACGTTATATTATTAGAGGAACGGGTTTGCACGGATGCTGAGCGGGCTGCGGGAGGAGAACGTGAACCCGAGTGAACCCTCGGTAGCACCTGCCGCGTCCGGTCGTGTATAAGGTTGCTGAGGACAAGGTAGCCACTGGAGTAAATTAATCAAGAATTTAGGTGTGCATTATATCCTTGAAAAAGGTGTAATGCACTACTGTCAAATTAAGTTTTTTTACTTTTTTTGTAAACAGAACAGTTTACTGAATCTTATTAAATACTTGGATATGCTTAGTTTTTTATATTAATATTAATTAAGGTTGTTTTGTTGTGTTGTTGTTTTTAAACGCATTACTGTTAGATAGTAGGTATATTATATATCCTTATCGTAAACGACATCATCGATTTTTTTTCTTTTTTATCACTTATTAGGATATTTTTATTAGTCACAAGTGGTGGACAGGTGGCGCTACGGTTTCAAAAGAGTATTAAAAGTATTGCAGGATTGCCCTGTAAACATTGGTAGTATACAGATATCTGGTATCAAAAAGTAACAGAAATTTATATAGAAAAAACAGTTTCGACAAAGATACGGTATAAAAATGGTGAGATGAAGAGTTTATGCTTCTGGAGTGAAGACTACGAACCGGTAAGCTCAACGTATAACGTCCACCAACAAGTTTACCTAACAAAGATCACAGTAGTCAGATACATTGCAGTGTGAATACAGGCCGCTTCGATGTGAGTCTGAGAAGGAACTATAACTGAAAAAAAAACCTTTGAACTTCGATTAGGAATATGGCATATACTTAACACAATACTTCTATTGTACTGTAATGTGGTGATATGATATGTGATATTTTTTTATGGTGTGGAGGGCAAACGAGCAGACGTATCATTTGATGGTAAGCAATTACCTACACCAATGGAGACCCGCAACACCAGAGGCGTCACAAGTGCGTTGCCGGCCTTTGGGAGAGTGGAGGGCGAAGGGGAGAGGGTATGGGCCTCCGGTATCCTCATTCACTTAGTGAAACACAGCGAAGCGCTGTTTCACACTGATTTTCTGTGAGGCCGTGGTATCACTACGGTCGAGCCAGTCCATTTGTTTCAAAGTTTTTTTTTTTAAAAGACAACTCCCGCACTAGAAGTAATTCCTGTGTCGCGGGGGACTTTACAAACATACATGAAACGGACACAAAGAACACCCTGACTTAGAACAACAATTTGTTGATCACACAAAGTGTTATTCACAAATTGCACAACGTGCAGTCAAAAGTGTTGCTCTCCCACAACTGCTTACAATTAGTTACATTAGACCTTTTTAATGTTCAGAATGTATCAGTACATTTTAAAACTTTCGTCTTCTTGATACAAGGGGGAAAATAAATTATTTCAACTGCCAACCCTACGGTCGCACTATGAAGGTTGTAAAAGTTAACTTTTTAATGGCTGTCATAATATCGGTAATCGTAATTTATATTTTAAGTAAACAGCTTTATCTCAACTGTCAGATTATAAAATAATCAAAGTCAGATTATGACATCTACCATGACATTTTAAAGTTGACATTTAACATTGACTACAAAGAGAGAAGAAGAGATTTCATTTTGAGGAGGACTGAGGATAGAAGACTTTCCCGTGACCAATGGTTATTAAAATTGAAGAGTTCACCTGGTAGAGTGACCATGGTTTGCCATTTGTCAATGGAATTGCTTCCAATAATCAGAAATACGAATTAAACAATGTCTACCAATTTGTTTGTCTAAAATATGCTGATAACAAGGAAGCCTTTGATATAATGCTTTTAGTGGTATTAGCGCCAACTGGCTAGCCCAGACAATCCAGTCGGCACTAACACACTTATACGAGTCTTCTTCTTCTTCCACTTCGGTCGAGCCGACACATTCATGCCGAAGCATGGCACTCCCACGGTAAGAAATTATTATTTAGTCACGGATTTATTTAAAGCGGTGACTTGTCTTACTAACAAAAAATTATACGTTATCGTTAGGATAATGTATAATCGTATATAAAAATAAAAAAGTTTCCAATAGATAATGTTATTTAGTTTTATCTAAATTCTTGCAAATGTACTGCATATTTTTGAAACTATATTCACCCTAGCCATATCGCAAGTGTTGAAACATTCACCAATTACCGGGTTTGAAGGGTATGCCCATGATAATTGAACATATAGTTTATGGTCCAACACATTGTTGTTGTGACTACGCCTACTAAATTTTGCACCTTATATGGAAAGCATTGGTTTATCATTTTTGTTTTATTCCACTTGTTGTTGATTGTCTTCTAAGACTGCCTACTCCTAAATTTCAAAAGCTGATTTTTAGATATTAAAATATTTTAAATTATGTATATATAGCGAGTTTTGGGTTATTCATATTTATTTTCGTTCTGCTTATAAAGGAATCCAAGAAAAATGAAAAAACATGAGCTGTGAAGTGTCGGATTTTATTTTTTGCTATAATCTTGATATGTTGGAAAGTAGAGTGAAGGGGTTCCTCTTGGATATCATTACACTTGTTCTATAAGATGAGCTGAAAGGCAAACTCAAAATGAGTTTTGTAGTATTTGTGAAATGTGTTTTTCAAACGGTCTGATGGTTCTAGACCTTGTTTGCAGCGTTTATTTGCCAAAGAGGCTCCTTTTTGTTTTATCATTATCATCATCATCATATCAGCCGCTAGAAGTCATTGCTGAACGTAGTCCCCTATTGACTTCCACATTGACCGGTCGGTAGCGGCCTGCATCCAACGAGTCCCTGCGATCTTAACCAGGTCGTCCGTCCACCTCGCGGGAGGTCTTTCTATGCTGCGTTTGCCGTCACGTGGTCTCCACTCAAGAACCTTTCTGCCCCATCGGCCATCGGTTCTCCGGGCTATGTGCCCTGCCCACTGCCACTTCAGCTTGCTGACTTGCTCTGCTATGTCGGTAACTTTAGTT
This sequence comes from Spilarctia lutea, assembly GCA_916048165.1. Lineage (NCBI taxonomy): Eukaryota > Metazoa > Arthropoda > Insecta > Lepidoptera > Erebidae > Spilarctia > Spilarctia lutea. Next base: position 5,871,109 of record OU696480.1, read on the forward strand.
CGTCTACGGATCTCTTTATTTCTGATTCGATCTCGTAGAGACCCTTTTGTTTAAATGTGTCAATTTAAAGTTGTCCTTGAACCTGAGATTTGAGTAAAATACTTTATTCCCGAATATTCTAAGCATATGTTTGACTGACAGCCTTGATGTAACGTGTATACCGACTCTTATAATGATCGCTTGAGTAGTAAAAATGTGATAGTGTGATAAACATAGTCGCATTCGCAATTATAATTTTATTTTTTGGTTGGAATATTTTTTATAGAAAGACTTCAATCAATGTTTTTTTAATCTATATGTAATACTAAACTAGAGACAAAGAGCAACTTAATTAATTAAGATTACATTACTAAAACTAGTAACTTGTACTTAAGTGTGCACAAACACTGGCAAAAACAAAGAAGTTACAAGCTGCCTTTTTTAAATTAAATTTAATTACAATGTTCATGGTTGGTTCACTAAAAGTTACTGTTACTTAACTTTTAAGAAAAATGTTGCAATTACACATCAAGACAAATGTGTACACTATTTTCTGGTGTTATAATAACACGGGTTACATCAACCCGTTTGATGCCAACCTTCTTAACATTTCCCTATGTCTTAACTGTCAGAAACTGCTCATAGTTTCTCTAGTGTGATTATTACGTAAAAATTATTAACTCATGTGTGGTTTGAATATTAGTGACAAAGTCAGGAATGCATTCACAAGAGAACGTTGCTGAATGAAAGAAAATGTAGTGGCAAGGATTGAAAAGGGCTCGCCTACATGGTTTGGCCACTTATGCCCGGTTCCTATATTTAACGAATCGTCATCGTGTAAAAATTTTCTACAACCGACTACGAGTCGTAAATACCGATCCTCAATTTATTTTTTATAGGAACGATTTTAGCTTACGCGACGTATAATATACTAATATTCGTACCTAGAACGGATCGTTTTTCAAATATAGGAACTGGGCATTAGAGAGGATGGATGGAGGATAGGATGAAAGAATCACGAAAGGAATTTGAAGGAATGAGGTCGTCTACGGCGAATATTTACTAACCAAATTCGTGATGTTCTGGAAAAAGGTAATCTGACAATCATAAAGACCGACGAGCCTGCATGCAGCGATAGATCAATTTGGATGAACAAAATAGGTGTATCATAAGCCTCGGTGGAACAGTGGTAGCGGATGCGACTGCTGTGCTTAAGGTCTCGGGTCGGATCAAATGTTTGTAAGATCTGTAAATATTTGTTTCGGAGTTTAGATGTTTTCTTTGTATACTATGTATTTGTTTACAAAAAAAGGTATTTATATGTATTTTTGACTAGATGGCGTTGTGTGTCCGAAATATTTATTTATTTATTATCAATTGTCTCTGCCTATCAGTTTGGGAAATAGGCATGACTCGAAAATTTCTTAGGTGATGCTTACAACTTAAAACACATAAGCTACTAAAATTTCAAGTTTGTAGCTCAAGCTTTTATGAATAGATATAAAATCTCAATAAGTACATATATATCGTACATAGTACGTAACTTTGTATGGGATGTTTAGAAATATAACTTCTTATATCCTCTGACAATAAGACAATTTAATACGCTTGGGTAGATTATTAACAAAACTATCGTGAATTACTTACCTGCTTAAGCCCTAACAACATACAATAACGTGCTTAACTTATAAATTAAACCAAACCGTTAAAATAATAAATAGTTCTAATAAAACAACACATTGAATGTAAAACCAGCGAAGCGGCGCGTGCGCATCGAACATGCTCTAACAACCTTTGCACCAAAGTGTATTATGGCATCATCATTTTATTATTATATTGTTACCTCCTTTGTTGGTTCAGCTGATTTATATGTGCGAGATAGCCTTTTTTACGCTTCCATACCTTCATAAAGGCAATAACAAATATGAACATAAGTATTATATGTAGAACAGTTTGTAAAGAGGTAAGGTTTTTACTTGAAATTAATTACTGATGTTAGATGTCTGGTGCACGAATTCTTCTCATATCAGGAAATTATTTAGTAATATAAAATGTTTCGCGATTTAGGAATCGGACGTGTTTTCTAAAACAACGATAATAAGATGTATGACAATTGAAAATTAATTGTAGGGATCACCGCGGTTAAACATTTGTAGATAATTTAAAAAGTTAACAACATTTGTTTTTGGGTTAATATAATTCAACAATCTTTTCTCTATAATTAGTACTACCTACATATTGTTTGAACATTGGATTTGCCATTTTCATACATCTTATTTTAGAAAGGAGGTTTTGGCTTTCTAACAGGTAGTTACGGTCAAAATTGTTTTTTAAACGCAACATTGGCGCCTGTAAGAAAACGTACTACAAAATATGGTATACAAATTGTGTTATATGATACGAATATTTTTCACCATGATAATTGTAAATTATACTAATAGAATTAAAATGATGAATTTTCTAGAATAAATAGGTTTTACCCACGTCTTCCAGTTTTCTCGAACTGTAGGACAATTTTAGAGATATTTGTGTGTATCAGTTGCCCAAATTTTTTTGAGGTCAACGTAACCTTTTTTTTTCTAGTACTCGACTCTTCACAGTTTATTACTTTTTAGTCACATTCTCTTTTTCTAAGTCCTTTATTAGTCCTAGTACCTTTTATTTTCTTCCATTCCAAAATCTTGATCATTATCTACCATTTTGATCATCATTGGTAAAATATTGGTAGATACCAATATTTTAGTCATCCCTGAACGATGCATAGGTACTTTGACTGTTTTTTGGATAACTATGGTAAATTATTGATTATCGGTTAAGTAGTTCAGGCAGGAAAGCGTAACAAACAAACAGACGGTATACTGAACCATCATTAGTCAAAATTACCATTCAAACTCGGTGCAGGGTGTACTCTCATATAGTCAACCTGTTTCACATCGAAGTATTCTAAGATTTTGTTGAGGACAATAGGATGAGGTGAACACTCTTCAATTCAGCTGCATACCTCTTAAATGATGTATGTTTCAATCACGTTTCTTACGATACAGGAAGGTTTTAGGTCTAAAAGCTGTTTTAGTTACATTTCAATATTCGTAATACTTATACAGTTAGGTACGTAAGAAATATTCTTGAAATACCATAAATGGGTGACCTATTTACGTTATTCATATTTCAATTTTTGAGAAGCTTGTTTCTTTAAATAATGTCATGTCATTCTACTTTGAATGTCAATCAGCTTAATTTTGCTCTAGAAGAATGTCAGGCGCTTGCAACATGTATTTCTTTTTGATTGAATTTTCATCATTTTCTGTTCGTTCAATACAGAAAGTTGTTTCATATTAATCATTAATAAATAATCATGCATTAAACGATTTCCAAGCTAAGAAAAAGTTTATCAGGAAATGAACTTTTACATCGATGGAATATGTATTGTTCTGTGAGAAAAAGTGAATAGAATAAAAAGTGGGATCGCGATAGGTGAGGCGCGTCGGCGCAAGCGCAGCGCGTGGCGCGCGCGTGCCCGCCAGCCAATTACACATCTTTGCCTTTATTACAAGACCGCTCATTAGATGTAGACCAAGATATGCTAATTTATTGGATGCGGCAGGTACTCAATGAACATTGGATTAATTTATTGTACAAGTAAAAGGATAATCTAAAATGCTACATTTGACATTTCTGTAAATGATTTTCGATGTGGTTGGTTTTATCGAGACTGACATTTATGATTTATCTAAATTAATAGACATCTATCAAAGGTAAATAAATACAAATTTTAAAGTAAAATATTCATTCCTACATTTTATATAAAAAATATTATATAACGTAGCGACATTTCTAATTTTTATTAATAAAATATCAAGTTACATTACGTTTCGTATTAGATTTTACTTTCGTCATAGTTTAAAATGAGCCAAAATAAAACTAAAATAAATTGAACAAGCTTTTGCCCTCACGGGTATGCTACAGTTACTGCAAGGCCCAAAAATCCATACCTCTCAATATTTTATTTTTGTTGTCAACTCCAAACCTTAACTGTAATATTTATCTCACAAAAATGACGTCATACTAAAAGTAGTTCAATTTGCCATATCCATAAGGGTTTCTTTGTTCCGAGTTCACGGTTGAGTATGCGCACCCAAGTGTATCACCTACCAGGTCAACACGGTTACTTTTTACCCGCAAACTAAGCGCGCCTAGCGGACCCGCTCGCGTTTTTTCACCGACCCTGATAGTTGCAGATGAGGTGCTTCACCACAAGCACTGTTTCTTGAAATTACTCCATACATCTTTAGCTGTCATTTTTTGCATTCATTTTGTATTGAATCTACTGAGATTATTACTAAAGTACTTACGTTATGGTTGTTTTTTGTTTATATTTTGACAGTTTGAAACGTTAAAATGACAAATCAGAAGATAAGTAGCCGGATGATGAGTCTGGATGTTATAGATCTGTTGACAATAGGTCAACGGCTACATAGGTACACACAGAACAGATGGATGACAGGTCTATGGGATTCACCATCCACAGGACTATACGAACTCTAGTTTGGGCTTCCGATAATTTCACTCACGCGGTAAAACACAAGTAAGGAATTGCTTTTAACGTTAATTCAACCGGAGTTAACCAGTCGGAATTATGATAGGTTTAAAGGTTAATAAAATCTTGAATTAATTGAGTAAAATAATATAAGACAAATGGACAAACTTACATTTTTAAACATATGAATGGTACATGCGACATAATGATTTCTTTACTATGATTGGTAGGTAGTTGACAAAAATTACAAGTGCGGTGTGCAGCGACCCGAACGTAAATAGTGTTCTAGGGTACAAGCATCCGCCATGACTAAGAAAAGGGTAGTGTACTGTAACCCTAATTATGGGTAGCAGTTACCTATTGGTATTATCTAATAAATTTTAACAATTAGTGTTGTGAAACTACTTTCAGGAGATGTTTTTAAGGTTTTATTTCGTTTCACCTGTACCGATGTTTGTCTGTAATCAAGTCTTGCAAGTTAAATTTGATCCACTTCCCGATTTCCGATTGAGCTGAAATTTGAGATATACCTTTGGTTCTGATGACAATGCAATTATTTATAAACGGTATTATTATTAATCCAAAATGGCCGACGTAACAAAAAGGCGGCGCACATATTTCACAAAGTGTCTATTATATATGTAATATATATATTATATATATATTTACTTTTATTTATTTTTTATATTTATATTGTATATGTATAAATTATATTCAATGTATGTATATCTAGCACCTATTTATCTGTATGAATCATTGTATTTCATAAAATAATTTTATTTAGTCTCTCGTGTCGTATAAACACACACCTGCCACAAATAACTTCGCAACACCCAAAGGTTTGTCTGGAAGAAAATGCCTGTGGCATTAAGTCCGCCTTGTGCAACATGTTTGCAGGAAGTTTTAATAAATAAATAAATAAATAAATATTTCTGAACAACCCAATCAACATGGATGTCAATTGAAAGAGCTTAAAGTATTTTTTTGAATAACAAGTGATAAAAGCTTTTTTTAAGAAAAAAAAAAATTGAGAGGTGTCACAAGGGACACCCGGATGGAACGAAGTTCGAAATAGAAAGACGAAACGAAAATATCTGGCTTGCTTTCTATAAGAGAGAGAGAGACAGACAGAGAAAGGGTAATGATTCCTGACAATTTCAGGGTGTGCAAGGGGGGACTAAAAAATGTCTCCGAGCGATAGTTTCGGAGTTAGAAGGGGTATCTTCCTTAAGGGATAATTTTACGGGGTGGGGGTGGAAATGAGTAACTTGCTAGTTAAACGTGATATCCAACTAACGGCAGTGAGGGTAAGGCAAATATTGAGGGGTGCTGATTCCTGACAAGTTCAGGGGAAATGTCGAAAGTGTCGTTGACATATGTCGAAAGTGTCTTTACAATTCCGTCTAGCCCCTTCCGCAACGCGCGATAAGGAACTTCGTTCCAATAAATCTAATTAATGACTTGTTTTTTATAAACAGAATACAGCGATGCCAAAAGCAGGGGTTTCGGCCGACTATACATGTTTGTATGTTCCACCGCAGTACTTAAACTACAGAACAGATTTTAATGGATGAGGTGTCAATAGACTCGTAATAATTACCTCAGTGTTACATTTCTTGAACTTGTTTTTATTGCACAACACGTGTTTGTAAAAAGAAATATTAAGTTAATTTGTTGTGTTATTTTCCAAAGTATTATTCATATAAGGGGCTATCCATAAAGTACGTCACACGTAAAGGGGGGGGAGGGGGTCGACAAAGTGTGACATGGTGTGACAAGGGGTGGGAGGGGTCCTAAGTTTCGTGACATCACATTTCAAAATCTAATATATCTAGAGGTACTAATCGCGTAATTTGAAATATTAATTTAACTAAAAAATATTTCCAACTCTATCTTTAGGAGAATACAGTTTAAATTGTTTTGTTGATAATCAGTATTTAATCTTTTTCATACAAGGTCTAATGTAGTTCTGATTTGTTGCTTATTCAGTATTCGATATAAAAAAGTACTTAATTTAAATGGAAATAAAACTAATTTCGGAACTGCTGTTTAAATTTAATAATTTTTCGATGTGAAATTGCAAAACATGTGACGTCACACTAGGGAGGGGGGGGTCTCAGAAATGTGACCACCTGTGACAAGGACGGGGGGGGGGGGTCAAAAAATCATGAAATTCGTGTGACGTACTTTATGGATGGCCCCTAAAGTCTAGAAAGTCGTTTACTCTTAATGCAAACCCTTAATCTATACCAAAACACTTTGCTTAACTTTTTGACGGCAAATTAAGATTATCTTGATACGAATAAAGTTGTATAAAAACTATTGATAATTTAAAGCCGGTGTTTTTATAAAGTCGCGGACCATTTACTGTGACAAAAGACGATGCATTGTGTGGTTCCGTAAGTAATTTTATTTTACCGTTTAAATGATGACGTATGGGACAATAGAAGCGTATGGGACTCCGTTATTGAATTAAGACATTTTTAGTTCTGTCAAACCAAGCGCATCAATGAATGGATTGAAAGATGCTCAACATATTTTTTATATTGCTTCTGAAACTGCTGTTCACTGCTGGTATTATTTTACAACACTGGTAGGTTAGGTTACTTTGGGCATGAAGTTACAAGTGTTGCTTAAGTCTGTCAAGTAAGTTACTACTAGCTTTTGCCCGCAGCTCCAAACGCGTTTTATTTTTGTTTTTTTTTATGTACTATGCCTGATGGAAAGCAAAAGCAAAATCCAAAAATAGTAGTCACCATACTCATTACGAATACATATTATGCAACAATGTAAATGCAACAATTATTTACTTTAATAAAGTTACCTTGACTGGACGGTTAGCCGAGTGGTTTCAGCGGTCGCCATGCCGCTTGCTACTGCGCCAAGTGTCTTGGGTTCAAATCCACGAATTGTTGTCCCGAGTCTGGATGTTCTTTTTGTCCGTTTTATGTATGTTTGTAAAGTCCCCCACGACACAGGATGTTTATTCCTAATGTGGGAGTTGTCTTTTAAAATTAAATAAAAAAAAAATTGGCACTACTAGGATATATTTTTAATAGTTTCCATTAGCATGACTAACTGAGTCCATCACTACGAAATAGTACTGTCAGTTCGTTGGGAAGTCTATGTTAGTCAATATTTGAATTGTGTTCTAAGTGTGACAAGAACGTCATCATCAGCATTAGTCAAAACACAAATCACCAAACTACATTGTTCTTATTGTCTACGGTAGTTGGTCAGCAATTTGGGCAATCATTGTTAAGTCATGAGTGATGTTGTAGCGGTCCTCGTAGGTGCAGGTTCACTTTATTAGTGAACCACGCGCCGGAACAACTAACTGTAATGACATATGAATTGAATTATTATAGCGTTTTTATGGTGAAAACTCAGTCAGTTTGAAGATGAATTTTCTCACAATACGATTGTAAAAAAGTAGCTCTCTAAAATATGTGACGGTATTTTACATGTGATTTTTTATATGTCGTAGGTAATTTGTTTTGTCAGTTAACTTCGATAAGAGTAGCATTTTATTAGTTAATTGTTATCTTACAATTGAATATAATATAATAATAATAAAAAATAGTAAATATTTGATGGAAATATTCAGGGGTCGATCGTCGGAGCAGATTCTTAGAGACAACCTTTTGAGATTGTGTCCGCTGCATATAAAACAGTAGCTATGTTCTTGATAAAACGCAGAATGCGGTTAAACGAAGTGTTGATTAAACATGATTCTGAAAGCTTAAATGTTATTGGAGTGTGGCATTTCAACTCAAATTTTAAAGTCTTTTCTCATGTGTACTCCAACACTGTTCGATTGATAAATAAAATAAATAAATATTTCGGACATCTAACACACAACGCCATCTAGTCCCAAGCTAAGCAGAGCTTGTGTTATGGGTACTAGACAACTGATAAAATACATATATACTGTTTTTTTGTGAAGACATACATATTATACATAGAAAACACCCAAACTCCGAAACAAATATTTGTAGATCATACAAACACTTGGTTCGACCCAGGATTCAAACCCGAGACCTCAAGCACAGCAGTCGCATACGCTACCACTGGGCCACAGAAGCAGTCGAATTGATGTTATTATCGTAAACATGCAAAATCGTGGATGTCAAGTCACATTTATTTATTTATTTATTCAATTAGGGAACACAAACAGTAGCATATAAAATGTACATAGGGTTGTTATTAAGAAAACTAAACATAACAAATATACTACCCACTACGTTTTCCACAGATTACTTATGGGGGTTCAAGTTCATAAGTGAAGTTGGTAATTAACAATAAAAAAGAAAACAAGAAAAATATAAAACCTTAGTTGTCCATAAAATAATATAAGTACTAATTTGCCACCAGCGACATTTTAGCCGGAACCTCTCAAGAGTGTGAGACATACCAGTAACAACAGTAGGTACTACAAATATCAACAGCATCCTGATACATTGCATGCTTAATATAAAAGTGCCTATAGAATAATAAAAAAAAGAGCAAAAAATAAACAGCGTCAATACGTCACATTCAGAGGAACATTACAAATGAACACCAAGGATGTCAAAAAATTACAACACACACTAATTAACAACATGAACCTATACAGGGCCTATAAATAGGTTCCTTTAAATGGATAAACTGTGGCACTATTGCTCGTGTATAATTTTCCAAATCACCGAGTACTGCGAAATGAAAAGTAGCGCAGTTCCCCGGGAAGACGGTCATTTTTACAAAACACAGTCCTGTTGAGCAATTACACCGTAAATGCATATATCACAGGGGACAGAAAAATGTGCGTTTTCCATTGTGTCCGACTCGTACGTTTTAATTATTTAGGTTAATAGAGACGGTCAAACGTTTTTTTTCATTTGTTTAGTCTTTCTTAAAATTCTAATCTTCTTGCTTCTGACTATGTATTTAAATAACAATGATTTCACTTCTAAACATTGTTACATTCAATTGTGTTAATAATTAAGGTGATGCAACATACCATCCACTTAGAATTGTAAAGTAACGTTTTAATTTCAAAGCAGTAGTGCAGTGCTGCCAGGTGATCAAATGTGTTAAGAAGTACCTGGTTTCTTTTATCATACTAAGTACCTACTTTGGTAATTGTTCATAGTTTCTAAAAACTAAAGAGCATTTCCTGAATCGACTTAAGTTTTTTTTGGGATCACCAGAAGGATAAAACAAAAGAAACACACATAACCTTATCTTTAAGAATGTGATTATATGGTATTTAACGTTAATCTATTAAAGCAAAATAGTAAACCGCGCTGAAAAAAAAATTGCTGCCTATAAAAATTAGGCAGATTTAAGAGGCTTCTGAACTCAAATCGTTTAGTTACTTACGGTCTTCATTTACTGTAGCTATTTAACCATAAGGATGGTGCGAGTTTTACTATATTTTCTGGAAAATTAACATAATTTAATATGTATTCGTAGTGTGTCGATAGCTATGGAGAATTCACTCGTGAGAACGCTCGGTCGTCCGGTTTTCTCAAGCGGACAACAAGAACACACTGATTATCGTGTGTTTGCAAATATAACGTCTGCAACATTATTTTTGAAAACAAAGTTGATCGTTTTGTTAATGGAACCGAGATAGGTAAGTGTTGAACTCAATTGTGTCATTTATGACTTTATTGAGTATGTTGATGTTTATTTGTCACTTAAATAACTGAATTTATAGGTTAAACAAACTTAAAAGACTCTCTAAAGACTTATTAGTAGCGTTAAATAATCCTTTCATTGATTTTCACCTAGTGAGTAAGGTTAACATTAACTGCTTGTATCCTATAACCTTGAGTATGTTCAAAATCATATATTGTCCTGTGTCTGTCAGAATATAGGTTTTTTCTTTCCTTACAGTCCACTTTTCCTGAGAACGGAGGTTCTGGCCTACAATACCACGCTGGCCAGACGGGCTTAAGGTTTGTTTCAAGTGTTCCTAGCGCCCTTAGTCGCCTTTGACGATACCTATGCGATGAATCGGGGTGATGAAACTACATATTCTTGATCCGCTATCACACGGACTGGAGTCATACAACCCACCAGATTATGCTAGTGACAGGGGAATCTAAGCGAGGCAATCCACTTGTAGCTCTTGAGTTGCAACTGACGATGAGTGACAGCGGTCATCTACAATCAGAAGACCAGTTTGCTCGTTTGAATAAAATATGTTAATACTGGTAACGATATGTTAAGAAAACGCTGTTATATCACGTGTTATATAATCTTTGATGTGTAAACGTAGAGACTAAATTTAGAATGAACTCAATAATGTAATTACATTGCGTTTAAATAAACACAGCTTAGACGCTTGTAAGTTATTTGAATAAGGCTTACATTATCTTATTTTACTAAGTACTGTGAGTTTAAACTATTTCTGAAATAATTGTGATCAGAATTTGATAAATGTAATCTTTTAATTTATAAATTTATAAATTTATTTGTGTCACAGTCCACTAAACCAAATTCCTCCGAAACGGCTAGACCAATTTTTATTAAATTTTTCTGTAGGATCTATAGGTCTGAGAAAAGGTGGTTAATAATTTTTTTATATCCCTAAGTGATAAAGGTACCTCAAAATTTTAATTTTTTATAAAAATTATATTATTTGACATTGAAAAATACATAGTATCGTACTCCTTATTATCATCGTTTAACAACCTATTTTTGATCTCCGACGCAAAAGAGGGGTGATATAAATTTGACGTCGATGTCTGTCCGCGTGTGTGTGTGTCTGTCTGTGGCATTGCAGATCGCAAACGGATAGATCGACTTCGATGCGGTTGTCTTCATTTGAAAGCCTGTATCCTTGCGGTGGTTCTTAGCTATGTTTTGTTAATATCGGTCCAGCAGTGTAAGAGTATATATATTTTTGTAAGGTATAATTACTCAATTAAGTGCGTAAGAGCTTTTACAAATTTTTATTTTAGCTTTTTAACCCTATTTAAAATTCTTTAAATTAGAAAACAATGTTTGTCGGGTCAGCTAACGGGGTGAGTATATTGTCAATTAAATTGGAGGTTAATAAATCAATATATTATTAGCCTTGGCAACACTAATTACAATAATGAATCGAAATAACTAAGATTAAAATAAAAAAGATACGCATAAGCATGTAAACTCTTTCGTGAAAAATAAACAAAATATTAAAAATGATTTTATCCATATTTTGGTTTATCTTTGTGAAAATTTTATTATAGTGTTAAATAGATTATATCATAATGAAGACCAATCTCACCGCTTGCTGATAAAGTCCCGGATAAATTATTCTAAGTCTATCAATAGTAATGAACTACAAACTTTAAAAAAAATGTATTTGAAATGGAAATCTGAAGTCACAGAATTTATGTTATCACTATCAATTTAAATTGTCAGCAACTGCGTTTGTGTGCCTTATTGCTGGTTGTGGTTTATGCTCCCGTGCTTCGACGCATGCGCATCTTCCCATGACGCCACTTCAGTCTATTGGGCGGGAAATTGTAACAGCGTAATGGCTGTTTAGAAATGAGGACTTTCATAAAGTATGTTACGTCCATTCTTTGTGAAAATTGTTTTGAACTTGATTTGCTTTAGTGCTAATAATACAATCTTCTTAAGTCGCCTGATGATTTATTAATCAATCTACATGCCGTGGTAATCTCGGTAGTAATTTTTGAAGGTAGTAGAGTCACGCTTATTTTAGCACGAACGGGCCGGATCAACTGGGGCGGTACTACAGAGGGTAGTACAGTTGATCCAGTTGACCTAAAATGACAGCTTTCCTGATGTCGTGTTTAGTGGATGAGTCTGGAGGTCCAATAATGCAGTAGCATCTCAATATGCTGCCATACTGTGGGTCACGGCCACATTGTCTAGATTCACTTTAAGTCTTGGATTATAGTCATGTTTTCTATCTGGTTATAATCAGAGTAAAATCAGTTTGTCAGGCTCATTAATAAAAAAATCTACTATCTATAAAAGTATGAAGACACGTCCCTGCTTAACACGGTGATTTTTGAATGTTCCATTTTTTTTTCGACTCTCTGTCTTCTATCTTCTATTTCTCTACTATAACTTACATGTATTATAAATATAACTACTACCTCGTAGTAAAGATAAACCTAGGAATCACTTAAACCCTTAGTCACTACAATCCATAACTACTGATGAAAACGACGCTTGTTTCCAATGTGAGCCAAGAGTAACTCACGGGTTCCCTAATGAACTTAAATCTACGTTTATCTGGAAAATTCAGTTCTTGTTTTTTTATTTATTACTTACTTGCAATATCCTTACAGACTATATCCAATACAATATTGTAAAAACTAATTGCTAAAACATAAGAGTAACAAATTCTGTGAATTCACTCAGAGTACAATAATATATATCTACCTCGCCAGATATGAGGTTAAGTGTAAGCAGCGCGCGCGTCATAGGTGTCTCGCGCAGTAAGTTCAAGAGACGTGCGGTACGGCCAGCAGGCTCGGCCACCGCCAACGTCCCACATTGCCATCCGGGATACACAGAAGACCCTTCCTCCTTAAAACATCTGCAATCCGAGTCCAGCAATACTTAGCAAAGTCATCAACCGTTCGTGCATCCGTCTAGGCCAGTTCGCTCTTTAAAATTCTTACCTTGGTCCTACTGCCTGTTTTGGAATTTATAAAATTCCAAAAAAATTGGGGGTCGCTTTCCATGTGATTTTATACACGTTGTCGATATTGTTCGTGTGAAGTTATTAATTTATTTTTGACTTCAGTTCTGTACTGACCAAACACTTCGTAATCCACTCCTGAGCCCGTAGAATTATACTGTTTGTGAAAAATGGCTTTTCATCTTATGTTGCGAATTATCTCACTCGTATACCACTCAGGATAACTGTATCTAGAGCGTATACTATTTCGCTTTTTTATGAGTACACAGCTATCTATAATTTTAATTAAAGTATTATAAAAATAATCTCTTCAATATGCATCCACCGCGATTAGTGGTTCATCAGCCGCACGCACGCACACACATTCACCCTCCACGTAAGTTGTCAATACGAGATCTAGACAACGATTATTGCATTTAAATATATTCATAGTCAAGACCACCCATGTGACTGCTTTAAACTAGAATCAGAGTACTCATATGTCACACCGAATCAATTGTGCTGAGCAAAGACCGTGCGAAATGATAGGTTAGGTGCAGCAGTATTGTTCGTGCACGGTGACCCGCCCCCTATCTCTCGCACTTCCTTTGCACCATGTTTACGCAGGGTGAACGTTGTAACTGCTACTTAGTATGTATCCATTGTATTTTGCCTGTTAAATCGTAAGGGCTTTAAGGCCTTTCAATTCTTTTGGTCGATTTATTCAGACTTACGTTCAGAGAATTTTTCTGAACAAAATATTATAATTACTGACTATTACTGTAGATGTTGTTAAGCATTTCAGTATTTTTTTACGAAATTATATCTTTACCTTTTTTACGCGATATGCCTAATGGAGTGAAAGCTTAAAACTTATTTATTTATATTACCCTACCACCTACTGAATAACTCGAAACATATTTTTTTATTCGTGTAACTTTTTATACAGTTTCTTACTTTACCTTAAATGAGTCAGTAGAAATACAAAAGAAAACACTGAACGTCTTATTTGACACAAATGTCATGTCGTGATATAATGGAATCGTTCAAAGCAATAGAAGAGAAAATGACGTACGGTACGCAGCGATATAGTGTCACGCCCGCCGCATGCGACCCGTGACGAACGGCGAACCGCCTGCTGTCAATCCACCATCGCACTAACTGTCACAATACCGTTTCTACATCAATATTAACTACTCAACGTACTTGATACTTTTGTCTATTCGCCAAAACACCCTTTCATCTATTCGCTGATATTTTGGCCTATTCGATAGGTACATACACACCTTTGTAGTTAACACATAAGAAATATTAATGAATAGGTTACAGTCGGAAAAATACTTATTAATTTTACATTAGTTGATTTTTTTTTAGAAAAGACCGGTAGTTTTAATTTTTAACCTACTTTAAAAAAGAAGGAAGGTTATCAATTCGACTGTTTTTTTTATGTTTGTTACCTCATAACTTTCGACTGGGTGAACCGATTTTGATGATTTTTGGTCTTACATTCGCAATAAGACGAAAGTTATTTCCATCTGAAACTACCATGAAGAAAACTAGGTAGGTTAAGTAGAATACCTTATTTGCACATTTCCTATGTAAACTGTCTTTAATTTCAATCTTCTGTATCTACAGAAGTATGAAAAAAATGACTACAGTGATCCATTATCTCTCTAGGTACTGGATCACTGTAGTATTTTTTTCTAAATTGGATTATACTATGTACTTACTAGACGAACATGAATTATTACACACATATTCTTAGGTTAAAGTGTCGCCCGGTTACAGCTATTTAACGTGTTCTCCGAACCACGGAAAGGTCACGAAAAAAAATGATTGTTCGTCACACAATGACGCCAATTACCTACAAACCTTCTGTTATTACCTAACAATACATATCTATACATATAAAAATGTTACGTTGGTTTGTATACGCTTCAAAAACTCAAAAAGTTCTGCACCGATCGAGCTGAAATTTTAGAATGATATATAATCCGCATCAGGGATGGTTTTTATCTAATTTTTGCATCAGTCCCATATTCGCGACCACGAAAAAACCGACATAAACGCGGGCAGTGCCGCGGGCAACAGCTAGTTTAGTATAAATCTCTATTATTAACCTAACTTTTCGCCATTGGAGTTTTGGGACTAGATTCCTTTACAATAAATAGTCTATCATGTAGTTAATAATGTAAGCACATGCAAAATTTAAACACGAAGGCAGTTCTAGTTGTTTGGCTTACTAATATCGTGTCCTCGAGAATATTTACGATGTCTAATTCGGTCAAGGACAACCTAAAAAATCCGGTGATTCTAAAGTACCTCTTAAACTTTTACGTTAAATTCCACCACTTTGTAGTAAATTAACGCAATCATGTAGTTGTAGGCATCACATTTCCTGAAGTTTTGGTCATTTTGCACGTGTTGCTGAACATGTCTCCATACTGTCTAGCATAGTGATACATAATATATTCATATATTCATTCACGTTTATGCTTTATTTTTTGACAGTTCTTCATCTACCCACAAATTTCTGAAATTTTTTACTCAACAACATTCACTGTTTGTACATTTTTCTGTATGAAACATTCATTATATGTTTATATATTAACATGTATTTTAGAGGTTTTTAACTGTCAAAGCAAAAATATAATATAATACTTCTTCATAGTAAAAATCGTGGCCTTCATTTTATCAAACATCTAGACTTCTAGACGGATGTTGCTCAAATAAGCAGACTAACCACAGGAAATGTCCATCAACACATACACCTTTGATGATTATATACGCCGGGTAACACGACAAAAAGTAGTAAATGCTAACTGGTTAATACTCGTACGTTGGTATGAAAGTTGAGCTTCCGAAGACAGTCGGATAATTGCCAGCACGAGCTAGAGAGAACATAAAACTTTAATACGTTGTTTAGACTGATTTAGATCGGTTACCAGTGGAATAAACGAATGAGTACGAATAGAAAGTTTTATTAGGCGATTAAATCGCGTATTTACAAGTAAAGGAAGTAAATAACCTATGATGACTTGCCGTTTGTTACTTTGGATTTATAATAGTGATGGTGTACACACCTAATATATTATTTAAGTGGAACGAGATGAATGTACTTTAGACGAAATACTACATGGGCACATTTTACTCTAGCCAAATCGTGAACGTGGAGTCTGAAAGAGATGAGGCTCTACAAAATTTATTAAACCTTTTAATGACGGGCATGGCAAGCTGTTATCAAATGAGTTTAACTCTTTTAAAACTGTTAAATTGTTTTTATTTGTATTTCTCAATGAAAGAGTTTTGTATATGTTTACTAATATTCAGAATGTTGTCTAAACAATCAGAAAAATAATTCGCTTCGCTTATTTCTAATAACATTAGAAATAATATGTCTTCCTATATTCTTTAACATTATCTAATCCACATATAAGTTTGTAGCTTTCCTAGAATACAATATACCTAATGGTTTATATATATATAGTGTTAATATATGTGTTACAGTGCTAACCTAACCTAACACAGAAATTTGAAGAAAAAGTTAGCATCTATAAAAAAAATACTGAACAAACAATATCTCTGAAATTTGCGATTATACACAACAAAATAAGACTAAGAAAAACTCTCTTATTAACTAGGGGCAAGTACCATGTTGTACATCAAATACTCTATCATTATAGTATAGACAACCAAGTAGTAAGACACACCAATCAGTCTGCAAGTGTATCGCGCGCTAATGGCTGTAGCCACCGATAAATATTCATCATGGCAAAAACTCTGCGCACGCGCCGACCACGGACAGCGCTTTCTTCTCAACGATCTACGAATAGGAAGAGTTGGTTTCTTCGTTGGATTATTTCGTTGGTAATTATTTTTTGATCAAGTTTCATGTAATAGGTCTTCAGTAGAAGTTTCTTATACAGTATAAGATCTTGCACGAAGTTCAATCTAAGCAGCTAATTGTCACACGGCTATGTAAACACCTCTTTCGGCCTCCGAGTGAGTGAGGATACCGGAGGTCCACACTCCAACCCCTTCCCCAACCCTCTCCACATTCCCAAAGGCCGTCAACGCACTCATGACGCCTCTGGTGTTGCGACTGCGGCGGTAATTGCTTACCATTAGGCGATACTTTATAAATATTTTTATTTGTTTTTAGTTTTACAAAAAACTTTTCATTCGGTTTAAATATTTTCGATTTAGACGCATCCATATATACATACATCCACTCGACGGCTAGCATACCTAGAGCATACCAAACGCTCTCGATCGCTGCAGGTCAGTGTAGGAAAAAACTGAGCCAATACACCGTACACGGTGCACCTGTACGCATCCTATCACATGACTCCGTTACTTGCTTGCGTTCTATAATGCTTCAGAGCAGAGCACGATAGATAAAATAACTAATATTTCTAATGAGATTTTTTTAGTTATTTGTTCTCCTAGACTTCATAATGAAATTGTGTAAGGTGGCAGGAGATCTATCGTATTGGGATAAATAAGAGGTATTAAAGTGATTTAATGAAATCGGAACTTTATTTCCATCACTAATTATGTAGTAATATTAGATCCATAATTCCTTATTTTGCAAGGAAACTGATAGACGATTTGTATTAACATTTAAAACTGAAAAATTGTATTTATAAATAAAATCATTATTTTTAATTAAATTATTTTGATCAAATTACCACAACTCATTAAATCTTAAGGTCTTTATACGTATATCAATATGGAAGGACAATAATTATTGTGGGTATTACTTCCAGTTTACATGTGAAAGAAGTAGTAAGGACTAATTATATACCTTTTAAACGATTTATATTTATGTAAAGAATGAATACATCAAGCTATAGTTGTCCAATTTGACCTCTCATAGTACATAAGTCTAAAAAAAAAATATTTTAGATTATTTATGCGATCTATAGAAACGTGTTTAAATTTTCAAAATGTCAAATCTTATTGTATATCATTTCCTAGTGTTCCTGTTGGCGATTACCTACTATTACTTTCCCGCCAAAACATATGTCAAGTAACAATGTCAAGTATTTTAACTAGGTACTAAAGATTTAGATGTTTTTATTTTTATAAAGAATGAAACCTATGTAAGTTTACAAATGTTAAAGAGAAACAATTATGTATTTCTTGCATTTAAAATGCCAACGAACCGATTATCAATGAATATTGAACCCGTATTCGTACGAAAACACCTAATCTATTCAAGTGGCTGGTAGTAAGGGTCGTGACATGAGCGAAAAGGACGCTAATATGTTTACAGCAAAAGAAAAAAAAGGATAGAGCACCGCCGATGCTCGGGTCATATGTCGACCGATATGTCATAACCTGTTTGAATGAAACAATAATATACTAAACGCGGTGTGTAAGACAGAGATGTGATGACAATGACGCGAAGGGTTAAATGTCAAATAAAGTGTCGCGGCCTGTGCGTACAGGACGGAAATATACATTTACAGGGCGTTGGTGAAGGATAGGTGTTGGAGGGTCAAAAGACGAGCGTAGGCAACCCTGACCTCTCCAGACGGAATATGGGCCGTACTTGGATTTTATGAAAATAATTTGGTAGTTCCACATATTAGAAATTGTGTGTAAGAATATGTCAACATTAGAAAATGATCTATTTTATATTTTGTTTCCTTGTTTTTTGTATGAATCTACATAT
This sequence comes from Spilarctia lutea, assembly GCA_916048165.1. Lineage (NCBI taxonomy): Eukaryota > Metazoa > Arthropoda > Insecta > Lepidoptera > Erebidae > Spilarctia > Spilarctia lutea. Next base: position 5,889,937 of record OU696480.1, read on the forward strand.
ATATCTCTTTGCTTTACTTAAAATGTAGGCTATGACAAGATTTTTGTTTATATTAGTCTTAAAATATAAATGATTATAATGATTTATTAACATTTCTTTTTTAAATTTTGAAACAAACAGTCTTACCAAGTGTAATAAATTAAAATATGACAGCTATAGAGCACAAACAATTTTCGCATTGTGTACAAGTTTAATGTAGTATTTATGTGTTCATTATTTTCCGAAACACTTATTTGTATAGACACGAATAGCCGCTGACTAAGTTACGAAAGGTATTTGCTAATTCAAAAAGTTTATCCTATTCAGATAAAAATTAATACAAATATTCCTGAAAAAATGTTCGCCAAAGCCGTCCCTGAATACATAGTGCACTAATGAATCGGGACAGTCGGCATAATTAAACAGTTGGCGACAATCGCCCGTGTCGATGTTATACAAATATTTAGTGTGACAGTTGTGTGTGACACAATAACACAATTGTTACGTCATATCAAACTTTAGATTCGATTTTCAAAAAATGCCATATATGTATAAAAGTTTCTTTTTTCGAATAGTGCGGTGATATAATTCAATTTTGGAAAACTATTACAAAATAATAATAATCTGTGAAAAAGTGCTTTTAAAAAGTGAGGTAGTTTTTTGTACCGTAAAAAAAGTTTAGTAGGTATTTTATAAAGTTACGTACCAACTTGGTTTGTTATTTCAAAACAGATTAACACATATCTTTTGCTATTTTTTTTTTCATATAATTGATACTAAGTGACAGTGATTTTTAATATTGTGTCCCATTTGGCTTTGTCTCACTGAAATTTATGTGCAACGAAATGTTCAGACCAGAGTTCCACTTTTCGAGTAAACTACTGGAGTTATTAACAAGAGGTATGTAATTAAACTAGTTTGGTTTTTAAAATACTAACTCTAATCTGTTTTTTTTAGGAAGCCAATCATTTACCTATAAATATTAGATATTGGTTTGTAAAACTCTCATTTTGTAAGAAAAATTTGACTATACACTATACAGAACCGACTCAATTTGACACTAACAAAATTGTAGAATATTTGCCATACTGGGAAGGTTATCTATATTAGTATTTTTAAAGAAAACAAATTTGTTTTAACAATTGCAAATATTTTCATCAATCTTTTTTGTAACATAAATACGTAGACTATTATACAATATTTATATAATACACACGTATTTTATTTATGAAAGGGTAGACAAAAGCGTATTAACTCTACCGTGGGAGAGCCACGTTTCGGCATGCATGGGCCGGTTCGACCGAAGATCACGGCCTCACAGAAAACCGGTGTGAAACAGCGCCTGCGCTGTGTGGATTACCGGAGCCTATATCCCAACCTCTCCCCCATCCCTCTCCTCATCCCCCAAAGGCGGGTAAATAAACAAACTCTTCAGCTTTATATATTAGTGTTGGTAATAATGTAAAAACTAGAAAATTCAAAAACTTCTGTTTATTGTCTAAAGGTCAAAGATCAGAACAAAGTCCAGGTTTGAGTATGTAATATAGTAGTAAATAACCAGTCACTGACTATCATAACCACATCCCTGTCAAATATAGATATTGAAAGATCTGAGTTAACCAGAAAGAAAATGGTATATTTTCTGAATAATAAAATCGATGGTTTTCATATTGTCAGTATTAATTCTGAATATTAATAAAACTGCATTGAAACCTATTAGAATTATTTTTTGTTTTCTTAACTTATTACAATATTTCAAATAAATAATAGGTCTTTACCTATGAAATTGCGTTTCTTCAGTACTGGTCATTTCAAATAAAAAAAAGTTTGTAATGGCTCTGTATTCTAAATTCAAATTAATTTTGTTTTAAAACCATGACATTCTATTTACAAACTCAGTCTTTTGTTTTTTGATTAGCGTTGTATTTTCATTACATTTGAACATTTTTCGTCATAATGGATACTTTAAAAATTCGTGTAATTATGGAATATGAGTTCCGTCGTGGCACCAACGCGACACAAACGGCACGTAACATCAAAAACGTTTACGGAGAGAACTGTACAAACGAACGCACAACCCTTTATTGGTTTTCCCGGTTCCGTTCTGGAAATTTTGACTTGAAAAATGAAGCTCGTGGTCGTCCGGAGACTTTGGTTAACAATAATGAATTAAAGGCGATTGTGGAAGCTGACGAAACTCAATCTACAGCTGAGCTAGCAGCAGCTTTTAATGTAAGCATCAAAACAATATTGATCCATTTGCGACAAATTGGCAAGGTAAAAAAGCTTGATAGATGTGTGCCCCACGACCTTAACGATCGCCAGCGCAACGTACGCGTTGAGACCTGCCTTTCGCTGCTCAACAGGCAAAGAAATGAAGGAATTTTAAAACGAATAGTTACGTGCGACGAAAAATGGATTCTGTTCGACAATCGAAAGCGCTCAGCAAGTTGGTTAGACCCTGGTTCAGCACCAAAGCAATGCCCTAAACCAAAAATGACCCCTAAAAAGGTGATGGTCACTGTTTGGTGGTCTAGTGCGGGTGTGATTCACCACAGCTTTTTACAAAACGGCATGAGCATTAATGCAGATGTGTACTGTGAAGAATTAGAGAGAATGATGGAGAAGCTTGCACATCTGCAACCAGCTTTGGTCAATCGGTCGTCCCCACTGCTCCTTCACGACAACGCGCGACCCCATACTGCGCAACAGACAGTCTCCAAGCTGCAAGAGCTGGGGTTGGAAGCTCTCCCTCATCCGCCATACTCACCAGACCTTGCACCTACCGACTATTACTTTTTCCAAAATTTAGACAACTTTTTAGTGGGTAAAAAATTCAATTCCCGAGAGGCAGTACAAAATGCCTTTGAAGAGTTTGTTGCCTCCCGTCCAGCTGATTTTTACAAGAAGGGCATCAATAAACTGCCAATGCGTTGGCAAAGATGCGTCGATTTCATGGGTGATTACTTCGAATAACAGAAATAAAAAAGTTTGAAAAAATAAGTACTTTCACTTATTGCATACAAAACGGCAATTTCATAGGTAAAGACCTAATATATACCTATAACAGATTCCTCTAGTGCGTGGGTAAAATAGACTACGAACGAACATGATCAGACAAGGCCAATGTAGTTGAGATTTTATCTCTAGATTTAACCTATCAAACGCAATCTGTAATAAACTCGTTTTTAACAATATTTTATGAATTTTTCTTTTAGTTAAATAGGTTGTTATAATCTTGTTCGATATTCGAAAAAAAGGCCTTCTTATTTTCTTGTTCTCAGGTATTAATACCTAAGGCTACCTTCTTTAATATTCTTGACTGCCTCGGTGGCGCAGTGGTAGTGAATGCGACTGCTGTGCTTGAGGTCTCGGGTTCAAATCTTGGGTCGGACCAAGTGTTTGTGTGATCTATACAAATATTTGTTTCGGAGTTTGGGTGTTTTCTATGTATCATATGTATGTACTTTCAAAAAAAAGTATATAAGTACTTATATCAGTTGTCTAGTACCTATAACACAGGCTCTGCTTAGCTTGGGACTAGATGGCGTTGTGTGTTAGATGTCCGAAATACTTATTTATTTATTTTATTACTTATTCAACACTTTCTATCAATTACACATGCTCATAACTCGCCAAAGTTCAGTTATGGAAAGGATTCCGAATTGCATATAGCGTTATCCTGTACTATTTTTAACTATTTTAAATGCCTAAAATACGTACATAAATGTTGGTCCATTCTGTTTTCAGGAAACTTGCAACGAGAACCATTCAGTATCTCTACTAGTAATGGTAAGAAAAAAAATATAAATCATATTTTGAAAAAAGATAGACAGTGTCTGAAACATTCTACCAGAATTTTCTAAGTTTTTTTGTACAGAGAAGTTGCAGAAGTAATCTCAGCTATACACAGGCATATTAGGAGTGAAATAACATCTGGAGATGCTTACCGTTAGGTGATCGAACTTATTATATCAGCATCATCATCATATCAGCCGTAAGAACTGTAACGTAACGTAACTTATTATGCGAGTATAATACCATTAGCTGACCCACGCAACCCCATTTGCGTCTTTTATTGCCCGTAGCGTGAAAATTTTCCCCTGTTTTTTAAACATTCTTCATTGGTGCTCCGCTCCTATTAGTATTAGCGTGATGATATATAGCCTATAGCCTTCCTCGATAAATGGACTATCCAACACTGAAATAATTTTTCAAATCGGTCAACTGGTTCCTGAGATTAGCGCATTCAAACAAACAAACAAACTTCAGCTTTATAATATTAGTATAGATTAAAAGAAACTAAATAGAGTTTACAAAATCAATGCAACATGGATGTGTTTCTACAATAAGTAGACCACCGATTGATTCCTGAATTATCGACACCAATAAACAGAAGCAGTATTCCTAATTATTTTAGTTTGAAACCTAAAAGCTAGGCTGTAAAATAAAATGATTGTTGTTACTATTTCAAAACAAAATTTGTAAAACATTTACACAGGCCTGACTGATTTAGATCTGAGTTTACAGCTGCGTAAGCGCAGTACCACAAGTGTCACTCACGAATAATTTTCGCACCACCTGCAGACAGCTTACAATTAAGTATCGTGTAAACTTAATCTAAGTAAATCAAATCTACAGTCTTAAGGCAACTTAACTATAAGACAAGATGTTACGATACCCGCCGGCGTCGGGCAGTACCTATTGTCATATTTTCTATTTAAATTTAGAACTAGTTTGTTAAATTTTGGCGAACGGAATCGTAGAAAATTTAAAAGATATATCTACACTAATATTATAAAGCTGAAGAGTTTATTTGTTTGAACGCGCGAACCTCAGGAATCACTAGTCCAATTTGAAAAATTATTTCAGTTTTGAATAGTCCATTTATCGAAGAAGACTATAGGCTATATATCGTCACGCTAATACTAATAGGAGCGGAGCACCAATGAAGAATGTTTCAGGAACGGGGGAAAATTTCCACGATACGGGCAATTGAAGATGGCTTTTATATATATCGTTTTTACTTATATCTCTCTGTTCAATATGTCAGTTTCCTCTACTATGTAAATAATAATAAATAAATATTTCGGACAATTTAATTTTGTAACTCTACTGCTTTGACATCCGCGAGCCTCCAAGCTTTGAAGTGTCGATCAGTACAATATGATCGAAATATTAAACGATTCAAAGGTTCACAACAACTAGATAATACTCTTTCGCATGAAATTCTGAAAATATATTTATTTAATAGAAAAAAAAAATCAACCATGTACTGATATTTCTCGAATATAGAGATATCACATACAAATATTTTATAATTGTATCTTTTCACCTGTTTAGACATTGTAAACACAATTGTATAAAAAAAATTATGTAGTTATTTTCTTTATTTATTATATGATATTACTTTTTAGTGCAGCGGAAAGTTTGTGGGGATCAGAATCCAAGGGCATTGTACGTCCCATTCGCGTGACACCACAATGAAACCTTTCACCCGCCACTTACGACCAGTTATGCCCACTATATATATAAATATATCTTTTGATACCTTATACAATATATTCACATTAATGCCTTCCTTATAGATACCGAGTCGATCTAAATATGACCGTTTCCGATTTTATCTACGGCAGCTACTGTAAGAAACTAGATTGCGTTATTTTGTTGCGAGCAACAATCTCTTTGTTATTTATGATCAATTTTATTTAAATTCTAGATGTGCTAGCTGCGGATTTCAAACAAATACATTTTTGGATGCGGAACCCTGTGAGAAGTAGCTAGTAACTTAATCATCTTTATATTAGTTAGTAAAAGTCCCTCCAAAATCACACATAACGTGTTTCAATTAAATAGACTTTTTTTTTATTGTATAGGGGGCAAACGATTAGACGTATCGCCTGACGGTAAGCGATTACCGCCGCCCATGGACACCCGCAACACCAGAGGCGCAACAAGAACGTTGCCGGCCTTTTAAAAAGGAGTACGCTTTTTTCTTGAAGGTTTGAAAGTCATATTGGTCCGGGAACACCGCAGGCGACAGCTCATTCCACAGTTTTGTTGTGCGAGGCAGAAAGTTTCGGGAAACGCGCACAGTTGTGGAATGCCAACCATCTAGATGATGGGGATGAAATTTCTGTCGCGTAGAATGATGGCGGAACATTTATAGGTATATAAATCGTTTTGAAATCGTTTTAAAAAGCATGAAAAGAATACAAGAGTAGTGGTCACATACGACAACACAAATGCTGTTATTTTAGTATAGTCTTCTGTGAGGGGGTAGTCTGTCGAGTCGGCCCGTTTGTATTGAAATCACCGTGACACTTCTACCTTAAAAACTCACTTGTTGTTTTCACTGTCATTTTTTCTTTTTGGTTTTCTGAGTCTCATACATCATACATGTCAGAACGGTTTCACACAAGCAGACTATTAACTACTATATTGAAGACTGTGAATACACTTGTGAATACGATACTGGTTGAGAAAACACGCTATACGGTTCCGCCATCCGATCAGTTTTAGACGAATTCACCTTCTGTGTTGGTACCACCTGAAATGATTACATAACCAAGAAGGTTTGGTAACAGTAAGATGGTCAGGTATAAGTAAATCATATTTCTTTCTAAATTAATTATATAATATAATTAGAAAGAGGATATCAAGATCGTAATGATGACAAGAATATAATACAATTCATAATAATATGTATTATCGGATATCTTTCAAAAAGAAAAATTGATCCATTATAAGCTAATCAAATGTGAACTTTACACTGTCAAATTTAAAGTATAACCTCTTACAAAACATTTCATGCCGCTAATTGGGGACGATGATAAATGGAATTACACCCATACTAACTCATACTATACATATATTCTCATTATTTAAGTAGGTAGAACTTACCAAGTGTAAATTATTTTTTATTTTAAATGTGTTAACAAGTAGCCGTTTGAGAGTAATTACTGGTAATCTACAGTCTCATCTCGAGACATTGTTTCGGCTGTGTGTACTCAGGCTTCAACCGGTTTCAAACCTTAAGATAAATGTGAAACCGTTTCTGTGTTGAGTAAGGGAAAACTAATTATGGGTTTTAATTTACCAATATTTCTTTCACGATTATTTAGTTAACAGTTTTTCTTCTCTGATTAATTACACTTTACGTTCACTATTCACTTGCAAATACAAAGTTGAGCCGTTGCCGAGATTTAGACTATATCTAATATGTAAAATTCTCGTGTCGCGGTGTTTTTAATCAAACTCTCCAGACACGGCTGAATTGATTTTATGAAATTTTGTATGCTTATCGGGTAGGTCTGAGAAACGGCCAACATCTATTTTTCAAAGCATACAAGTATTTATATCAGTTGTCTAGTACCCATAACACAAGCTCTGCTTAGCTTGGGACTAGATGGCGTTGTGTTAGATGTCTGGAATATTTGTTTATTTATATAATGCATAAACAAGCAGCAATACATTCATGCACAATATTCACAAAAGTTTTGGGAGACACTGTAGGTATTCCTAAATTCGACGGAATCCGAACCTCCTCTTGTCTGAAGGTTTCAGACCGGGAATTAGGATAAAAACCGAGAAAAAAACTCGAGTATTTTTATCCTAAAAAAATATATTGTTGATAGAAAGATTTTCATTCTTCATTTTCTAAAAATAACAACATGTGTATGGATCTACCTTGTTGCAGCTTCGTAGAAACGTCAATTCTCGCAAGCTGAACTTGGTGGCTCTTCTTGTATTTTTAATGTGTTAGAGGTTGCTCCCAGTGACGCGAATTAATTCCTCAGCGCTATCTTCATTGGTTATCTCAACGTATAATTTAAAAACCACCGTTTTTAACACGAAAGCGTATATATTATAAAGTTCTGGGATATTTTTACTAGTTCTGTAAAGTTGGTAAAATTTTGTTATAGTTCCTGTTTTGACACATTGTTTCACACTACATCACAAAACTCATTTTAAAAAAGATGCTATGGAAAAGTGAAAGTTATTTGGATATATGAAATTCTAGTGGTACTAAGTAATTAACCTACCTTTCAAAATTTCTACCCAAAGGTTGACTGATAGTGAGATTTTAAATAAATAAATAATGGTATACTACATTCTATGATCGTCGAAATATCTAAACACCTCTTTCCAAAATGTAATGCGTAGAAACATACCTTATTTGTCCAATACCTTAGTAAACCTTTTTCATCTACTTTTGAACAACTGACTTCATTAGGAACTTTCAATATATGCACTTTCAATATATGCGAAAGCAAAGCACCAGCTTTCAAATAAAAAAGAATCATCAAAATCGGTTAACCTAGTCGAAAGTTATGAGGTAAAAAACATAAAAAAATAAAAAATACAGATGAATTGAAAACTGCCTCCTTTTTTGAAATCGGTTAAAAAATGAATCCTAGCAAGATTAATTTATAGCCCTCGAAACTACCTTTTTCATTTATACTGGTCAAATGTGATTATGATCGCTACTAAGGGTCATGATGATGTTATATGCCATCAGAGGTTAGTGCCTGAAAATATACAACCAAAAAAGTAGATTTATTTTCTTTTTATACGCTTTTATCACCCCTTAATCACAAGACCAACAAAAGGAAATTAACTAAAGGGAGTATTTTATTTCTGAGCCTAAGAGATAGTGAAACATAGAGCCTTTAAGATGTGAGGTAAGATTAAAAGTATTTTTCAGAAACTAAGCAGCTGGAATTCCACTTGATGGTGTCGTCTCACGACTGTTTAACTACTACTGGTCCGTACCAACACTTGACCCCGAAATTCGCAGTCCTCACACACAATATTTACATGACAGTAAAAAGCTCATAAACAAACATAATAACACTGCATCCGTCATACCTCTTGCGTTTAAATGGCTTCATAATACTGTTGATCCTCATATCTAGTCCATCACACATTCATATGTAAACTGCGTCCGCTAGGAATCGTTGGACTTGTTTTAATGAAAATTTCATTACTTTTAAGTTTGACATGCATTTATTTAGATTTTAGGGTTCCTTAACTCAAAAGGAAAAAGCGGAACCTTTATAGAATCACTTGTCTAGTCTATAAAGGTTGACAAGTTGTCCGTCTGTCTGTCTGTCAAGATCAAGATCAAGCTGAAATTCATATCAAATACTCCGGTCTACTGTCCCTTGGACATGTGAAAAAAAAAAAATTCTAAGTAAGTACGGTAAGTACCGAGAACTCAGAATCTTGAAATTTGGTACGAAGCGACGTCTTATTGCACAGATAAAAAAAATTGCGTATAGGATACATTTTTAGTTACATCATATAATAAGCCGTTTATGCTGCAAATTTTTGACACTCGCAAGGGAATCAAAACCTACAGGGTACTTCCGTGAACTCAGAATCTTAAAATTAGTACGAAGCGACGTCCGACTCGCACTTGGCTGGTTTTTGTATTATGTACTAGTGTCTCCTCGTTAAGGCATATAAATAGTAATAATATTTTTTCTAATAATAATAATAATTCTTTATTAGCAAAAAATACGTTTTATACAATTTCTTATAAATGTAAAAATAATATCTTATGAATGTCTATATTTTGCATGCGGATCCAACCCCATGTATATCTGTTATCGCGGTCAATTTATTATACTAATATATAAGTTAAGTTAATGTAAAGTTTCATCTCATTTTGTTCAGTAGTTCTTGCGTGAAAGAGTCATCCATCCGCCCAAGCTTTAACATTTATTAAATTGGTGCAGTAGGATCTAATCCTCTATATCCTACTTCACGAAATCAGTAAGTAGCAGTAGTTTATTTGTTGCTTTTCACCGCGTGAGAGACGTTATCGGAGTCCAAACTCTGATCTTGATGGGAGTGACTCGAAGAGTAGCAACATACTTAGTACTTCTTTCTTGTAGGAGTCCAAAGATTGGTAGATGCTTTGACTACCTCGGTGGCGCGAGTGGTAGCGTAAGCGACTGCTGTACTTTTGAGGTCTCGGGTTCGATTCCCGGGTCGGACCAAATGTTTGTATGATCTACAAATATTTGTTTCGAAGTTTGGGTGTTTTCTATGTATAATATGTATGTATTTACAAAAAAAAGTATAAAAGTATTTCTATCAGTTGTCTAGTACCCATAACGCAAGCTCTGCTTAGCTTGGGACTAGATGGCGTTGTGTGTTAAATTGTCTGGAATATTTATTTATTTATTATTATTTATATTGGTAGATGCTAAGAATTTCTGATTGCAGTTATATATCCAGTACAGCCGCCGTCAGATATTAGGCCACGGTAACCATGTATTAACAAATGGGTCTTATGATAGGTTCTGACATTTGTCATTTATACATCACTGACCCTGATGAAAAGCACTTTACTCAAATATTATAGGAATAGATAAGAGCCCGAATAAAAACGTTTATCCTTACTATTTACTCTTAAAACCGTAAACCAGCAACAGATAATAATAACGGGTGTTTTTTTAAGCTAGATAGAACTTTAAATTGTAAAAAGTAACACAAAAAATTAAATTTTGATGAAACTTTTTTTTTTATTTGTTTCAGTATACTCTGACAAATCATCATGAATAGACTCACGCTTGAACAACGCTACGAAATTATCCAAATTTACTTTGAAAATCAGTCGTCGATTCGCGCAACTTATAGACGACTGTTTTATCGCAAAATTGTGTTCAGCGATGAGGCGCATTTTTGGCTTAACGGGTTTGTTAATAAGCAAAATTGCCGCATATGGAGTGAGACCAATCCACAACAGACCCTACAGACTCCATTACATCCAGAAAAATGCACCGTATGGTGCGGTTTTCACGCTGGTGGCATCATCGGACCTTATTTCTTCAAAAATGAGCTGATTTTCAAAGTAAATTTGGATAATTTCGTAGCGTTGTTCAAGCGTGAGTCTATTCATGATGATTTGTCAGAGTATACTGAAACAAATAAAAAAAAAAGTTTCATCAAAATTTAATTTTTTGTGTTACTTTTTACAATTTAAAGTTCTATCTAGCTTAAAAAAACACCCTATATATAGTCCGCTGATCAGTCATCTTAGGCGGGAGGTTTTAGTATTACGTAGCATGCTGGTCGGACGGATTGATATAGGGTTTGTACCAGGGGTGTTACGAATATTCGCAACCGCATCCGTAAATGCGGATTATTCGCATTAATTCAGACATCCGCATCCGCATTCACATTCGCATCAATCAATGCGGAGTTTTTACGGATGCAGATTCACATCAACAAAGTCAACTAAAAACCTGTGTAATTTTGTGGAAAAAATATTGTTCTAAAAATATGATTAAATAAATCAAAATTTCAGTTATTTATGCACTAAAAATTTAAGTAATTATCCTTTTAAAATCCCAAAATCCGCATCCGCATCCGCATCGCATCCGCATCCGCCTCAAATCCGCATTCGCGGATGTGAACTTCTAATAATCCGCATCCGCATCTTCATCCGCGGATGTCTAAATTTTGGCATCCGTAACAACCCTGGTTTGTACAAAAGTTTTCTTCTCTTTGTAGTGCTGTTGTTCTGTTGTTTGCTTGCTCAGAAGACTCTTACGACACTCACAATTTTTTTACAGATAGTGTCAAATCGTATGCTTAATTGCTTAATCAGCCGCAACACGGACAATCTCTTGGGGTTTTAAAAGCATAATAAGTATTCTTAATATTTTAGGAACTAGTAATTTGTTTTGTTACAACTATGAAGACTGCGGGTTATTTTTCTTTAACGCGTGTGGATAGGTCATATGTATGTCAGTGTTACGAGCTGATCTTAGAGATAGATCTGAATAGACACAGTATAGATGCATCGTTTTCATCTGATTTGAGATAGGTATCTCCTGTAATATTGTGGCACTTCTGTATGTAGGTAATCTACTATTGGAGTGCTAACGATGTAGCGTCAATTCGCTCCCTTCAGGGAACATTCAGGGATGTATTCCCAATAGTATCAGGAGTTTCCATCTTCTGGTCCACCCTATTTAAGCATTTCTCACACCATTGATACGACGAATCGCTCCCATTAGCAACTGAGAACATGCTACAAGAAAACTATAAGGTTAACTATGCCCAAAAGGAGCAGTAGATATGCCATACAATTTGTATGGAACGACCCGCAGGCCGCAGTTACCAGCTCCCAGATCAAGATAATACGACCGCTGCCGTACCTCGACTGGTGCGATTGTATCACGGCGTGCAATATATACCCTACTTTAGACACAACAGCGCATGCGCGATTGATGGACCAATAAGAACAATGCGAATTAGGGAATTATACGATAGTGCGTGACTATTCAGAGATCTTATTTCACGATCAAACATCTGATAGGAGCCTAACCAAATTGATATTCGATGCAAAGAATATCATATGCTCTGTTAACCGTTTCTAGGATTTTATTGATTATATTATATTCAGGCTTGTAATAAATAGTGCAGTGCAATTTGTTGTTTGTGTGAAGCTAAGCTCAGGTTTGTCTTATATCACGACAAAAAGAGTATTGGTGATTGACATAATTGAAAAGATAACACAGACGAATTTCCTTGTTCGTCTATACTAATATTATAAAGCTGAAGAGTTTGTTTGTTTGAACGCGCTAATCTCAGGAACCGCTGCACAGTGGGGCAGAAAGGGGGTAAACCTGGCAACAAATCGGTATTAAGTAATTATGTTTTGTATTCAGTTCTAAGGGAAACAAATAGACATTAAATGATTAAATAACATATATAAATGGGTTTGCATCTCATTTTACAACTTTTTATTTAATTTTACAACTTTTTGTTCAGTTATAAATCGTAATATTTTTACAAATATTTCGCATATCATGTAACTCTTTTACGATATTTTTTTAACCACTAATCACTATCAAATTGTAATGTACGACCTATTTTTACAATGAATTTTATTTGAACTTGAACCCTTTCAAGCACCAAAACTGAAGCAATGTACTCGTAATTATGAAAAATACTTGAGAAAATAGACCTTAGTACCTAAATCACTAGACAAAATCAAGCTTCACGTTTATATTTTACACTTCTTCCTCCTCCTACTCCTCTTCATCATCATCACTATATTCAATAAGTAAACTTTGAGTTTTTTTATCTTCTTTCTCTTGTTCTTTTCGGCCACGGCCGCGGGCCAGACTACTGCCTTCACTGAGGGCATTTGGTGGAGACAAATTACATTCTCCCTCAAGCCATTCACTATTCACTCTTATGAAAGCATTTAAAGTACGGCCGGATTTGCTCCATCTTATTCTGAATTGACACTTAAAATTCTTGAATATTGTCTTGCCTTCTGAACTTTCATTGATAATTGGCAATTCCGTTTGCAAATGATTGAATTGTTCTTCTATTTTCTTTTTTCCGCTTTGTTACATAATGCCAAAAAACTCATTACGAGTAAATGACATCGTGATTTAGCAAAAAGGAAAAAAAAATAGTAACCAAAAAATAATAAACTGAAGTTTAAGTAGGTACCCATAATGTACGTGGAAAAGGTATTATTTTCCTTTGTAGAAATTTATCTATTACCAAGGTAATATGTTAATCAATCAGCAAAAATACACCTCACCTAAGTTAAGAAAATTATTAATATCTTCCACATCGGCAACCATCTGCAAAAATCCTTATAGGTACAAGAAGTGAACCCTTTAGTCTCTTCATAAAACAAATTAGGTCACCAACCCAGCCCTAGCTTGTAACTTATGGTCTATTTTCTCAAAAAAAATGCAGATTTTTGGAAGACCCAGTTTGAAACATCAAGTTCTCTGAACGTCAATGGTATAAGAATATTTTAAAATCGTAAATAGTTTATTTATTATGTCTACTTAAACAATTAATTCAAAACATTGCTTCAAAACCATCGAATCTTAACAAAATAAATCAATACATTTTGATTGACATCTGATACGAGAGAGATACGCGCTTAGCAAAACTTTAGAAGTACGCTTGTAACTTAACAGGGACTCATTAAAGAGGGGTCATTGTGGTACCAAAATGTCAGGAATATTGTTTTCTACATATATTATAACAAATAAGCCCTAAATTTTAAACTTTTTTTTCCGAATTGTTGCCATGTTTTTCCTCATTCTGCCCCACTGTGCGCTGGTACGATTTAAAAAATTATTTCAGTGTTTGATAGTCCGTTTACCGAGGAAGGCTATAGGCTATATATCATCACGCTAAGACCAATAGGAGCGGAGCACCAATGAAGAATCTTACAAAAACGGGGGAAAATTATTACGCTACGCAGACGTAAACGAGGTTGCGTGAGTCAGTAGTAGTATGTTATAAAATTTATAGTAGATTCAAGAATAAGTATTGTAGAGTAAGGCCTTTAACGTCTGTGGTCGTGGCTAACAATTTCCTTGAAAGCTCATTTACTTTAATCTGTTCCTTGTGTTATCTGTTAACCGTACCTACAGTTGTTTCTTCTTACATCCACTTCCGCCTGTGTCTCATTTGTCCAAAACCTTGTTCTTAGTAGGTAAACCTTTACCACATTTTCATCTACTTTTGAACAACTGACTTCATTAGGAAGTTTCAATATCGTTGAGCTAAAATGAATTGTGTTATAAAAAATATCTATCATTGAGTTCATTTATATCAGATTCAGATCTTTAAAAAAAAAACACAAAGCAGTCATAAGCACTGCCGACAGAAGTGAAAACTCATAACTATAAACAAACGGTTGTTTTAACTTACCTGAAATGAACACCTATGCTTTTTTTAATAGTGTGCAATAAAAAGAACTATAAATTATTATGATTGTAAGTAGTAAATGGAAGTAAAGCTTTGATACTGCAATAAATGTCGCTGTTTTCAAAAAATTGTAAACAATCTTTTTGATTTACAAAAGGTTTTGTGTAAGTAGAAAATCGTTATTTTAATTTATTGTAAATCACTTTAAGATACTGAAATATAACTTTAAGTATATAAAATCATATTGAGAAAGGACCACTATCTAGAAAAACGAATACTACCAAAGTATATCGGTAGATGGCGCTGTTAACAATAAACATCCGTCTTACGAATTCTTTCGATCAGGACACGTGACCTGACGCGAGTTTATGGTCACGTGACCTGACGCCCTGACGCAAGTTTATACATTTTTACCCATTCCAAAAAAGTACACGGCGCCGCTAAAGAAGTTTTCACTTCAAAAATAAAAGAAACATTTTCGTACATCAAATACACAACGCCGTGTAGTCCTAAACGAAGCAGTGCTTGTATTATGGGTACTAGATAGCTGATATAAATACATGTATACTTTTTCGTACAAACATATCAGTATTATACATGGGAAACACCGAAACTCCGAAACAAATAACATTTGGTCTGACCCGGGAATCAAACCCAAGACCTCATGCGCAGCAATCTCGTACGCTACCACTGCGCCAACGAGGCAGATAAAGTTAAGTTAACTAAGTTAGTTCAGTTTAGCGTATTAATAAGCAAATGAAAAAAATAATTTACGTCATAATGTTGTTTTTTTATGTACTCGTAATACGGTGTAAACGAGCAGACGCCTGATGGTAAGCGATTACCGCCGCCCATGGACACGACAGTCGTTACAACGATGTTGCCGGCCTTTAGGGATGGGGAGAGGGGTGGGAGGAAGGCTTGGGGTATGGCCCTCCGTTATCCTCACTCACTCGGTGAAACACTGCGAAGGCGCTGTTTAACATCGGTTTTCTGTGAGGCCGTGGTCCGTGGACTCCGGTCGAGCCGGCCCATGCATGCTGAAGCGTAGCTCTCCTGTTATTGAAGTTTTCACTGCAGTTTATTGTATTGGTTTATACTTTATACTATTTAACTGGTAACACCTAAAATTTTATTTCTGTGATACTCGATATAAAATAACACATCTTAAACATAGTAGAAACAAGTGCTGTTGATTTGTAAAAATGGTTTTCGGCATCTGAAATTGCAAGGAAGTCTGCCTCGGTAGCGTAGTGGTAGCGTATGCGACTGCTAAGCTTGAGGTCTCGGGTTCGATTCCCGGGTCGGACCCAATGTTTGTATGATCTACAAATATTTGTTTCGGAGTTTGGGTGTTTTCTATATATAATATGTATGTATTTACAAAAAAAAAGTATATAAGTATTTATATCAGTGGTCTAGTACCCATAACACAAGCTCTGCTTAGCTTGGGACTAGATTGCGTTGTGTGTTAGATGTCCGGAACATTATATTATATGTATTATATTTTTTAAAGCTTAGTGGTTACTTAGTGGCTGGAAACACTCACATTACGTAGGTGTTAAATTGTGATGTGAAAAAATGATTACTGTTGTTAAAATGCAGTCGCTATGAACAAATTGGAATAAGGAAAATATTGACAAAAGAAACGATATAAGTACTACTCGACAGCTTTTTGTCAGTTAACAATATCGTTTTAGTATAAAAACAACTTCGGCAAGAAGAAAGCCAATCAAAACCGTTATTCAATACGACCATAAAAAGAAGCGTGTTTATTTTGACACGCAAACATGTCACGATTGAGATATTTCACAACAAACCACGTCAAATTATTATCATTATAATCGACCCTACTGGGTCTCGTTTCCTTGCATTCGGTCGCGTCGACCTGCACTCCAGTCTCGAAGTTTAATTTTAGCGATAAATCATGGTCGCCTTTCCCCGAAGTTGCGCGGAGGCGGCCGATTGCCCCCGACCGGTTACTCCCGCGCAACCTCATTTAAACTGTAGCACATTCCTTTACTTAACTCGTATCTATAGTTGAGACTATAAATTCTTATAATTAATTGTTTATGGGTATTTGAGGCCTGCTGGATTAAATAAAACGTGATTGGTCGGATTGTGAACGTTTGGAAATATGGTGAATAAGTTGAAGTTTTATGAAGTGTGTCTGTGAATGCATATTGATCGAAACGTCAGCCAATTTAAAGGGAATGTAATTAATACCTATTGTGAGGTACTTAATGTCCGTAAACATAATTATATCTTCTAAGATGTTGTTATTAACTGCTATTACAGATATAAGAATTATATGCAATTATGTTTCTATGTAAAAGACTTAAATAAAAATTTCGTAATCGTCTCGTAAATCTTTTCTAAATCGTGTTAATTCTGTTCATTTTCTTAGTTTTTTTAAAGTATTTAATTAAGATTATTGTACAATAGTAGTACTATCTTTGTTGCTTCAAAGACTACTCAGACAAGTTTTGTTCCTTATTTTTATTTTTAGGTGATCGAATTGCATAACGGCCATAAATACCGCTTAAAACACATTCGATAAAGAAGTAGCCTTTTTGCTAGTAGATATTAATAGATATATACAAGACGTTATTCAATAACGTCTTGTATATGTCAATAAAAATAATAAAAAAATGTAATATTGTAGAATTTAAAAAAAGACAAAGACTGGACTACACATAAGGATCGCGTAAGTGCAGATCCTCTTTTATCTCTTGCGGTACAAACTTCACTGTCATATTTTATGTTTTTTTATCAATAAATATCTCTTTATGTAATTACGCTTTGTGCAATAATAATAATTATATGTTTACCGTTAAATTTTAGCCTACACGTTTTAAGATACGAGTTCACATGAGAGATATGGTTTCATGTTCGAGTAGTAGTGTTCAAGCATATAGGTTAAGTATGATATTTCCTTTGCGGATAAGTAACATGATCATAAATTTTATATTTTATTTGAAACAATCTGAAGAAGTAATTACAAGGTTCAGTTGAACGTAATACGATATTGAATTTTATATATTTTTATTTTTCGTTAAAAATTCTAAATTTGCTTGTATTTAAATTGCTTAAATTCAGTCCCCCAGTATTCTGAGGCTTGGCTTTTCAATATAAAAAAAACATGTCCATTTCAACAATTATCGCAAAAACCTTTTCCTAAAATGCAAAGACACTTTAGTTATTTCTAATATTATGTTCAATCAACAATTTTTTGTATTTTTTTAAAGATTTGATACGGAAGTCAGATATCCTGTCAAAATAGGTAATATTGTATAGGTACCTACATATGTGTGTTTAGTATACATACACTAACACAAAAGTACTAATATCGTAAATGCGAAAATTATCAGTGTCTTTTTTAACCGACTTTTTCGAATGTATGTACATATACAAAATATTTATTTGGCACGTCCTAGAGCCTTAACGGCTTGTCGTATTTTTATGTCAGTGATGTCAATAAATAAATAAATAAATAAATAAATATTTTTGGACATCTAACACACAACGCCATCTAGTCCCAAGCTAAGCAGATCTTTTTTTTTTTTTTTTTTTATTGAATTGGAGGCAAACGAGCAGACGCATCACCTGATGGTAAGCGATTACCGTCGCCTTTGAACACCCAGAGGCCTCACAAGCAAGCTGCCAGCCTTTGGGGGATGGGGCGTTGGATGGCGGTAGCGGTTGGGGTATTGGTATCCGGTATCCTCAATTACTCGGTGAAACACAGCGCAGGCGCTGTTTCCCACCGGTTTTTTGTGAGGCCGTGGTATCACGGAAGCGTGGGTCTCCCTCGATAAATGTAACGAAAGATACGTAAATTTCAATTAACAAACACAAATACTTTCTAAATTGACAGTAGAAAACAGTTCCGAAATCGTAAATTTCAATTTAGTACAAATATATTTTAACTGAAATCGGACTGCATAAATTTGGGCTAAATCTTGAATTAATTGCACGTAACTTTGAACTTATCAATTACATTCGTATCCGTTAATTAAGGCCGATATCCAGACTGAAAATGTAGCCACACCACTTAAGAAATAACAGTCGATTCTGTGCCATAGAATGTACTAAATTTAAATTAATATCTTTTGCGACTACAATTTTCATAATTTAAAACTGATATTATTACTGAATAAAATGTATATTGGGTGACCTTCGTTCAGCAGTGGGCGGCGATAGGTTGATACAAATATCCTTAGAAATTAAGTTTAAATAATTTACTTATTATTATATATCTATATATATATTCTAGATAGACATTATTCTAATTATAAATAAATAAATAAACTAAAAAAATAAAAAAAATAAAGTTTTGTTATAGCTTTAATTACTTTATTTAATTATTTATCAACGCATAAGTTAGTAACTCCTTTGGGTTTTAATTTTAAGTGATAGATTTATATTTTTAGGGTTCCGCACCTCAAAAGGAAAAAAATTAATCCTTAAAGAATCACTTTTTTGTCTGTCAAGACCCTTTTTCTCAGGAATGAGTGGTGGTATCAACTGTTAATCCAACGCAATCAAAAGATACAGCCGTATATGCTGCAAATTTTCAACACTCGCAAAGGAATCAAAACCTACAGGTACTTCCCGTGAACTCAAAATCTCGAAATTTGGTACGAAGCAACGTCTTATATCACAGATAATAGAAAAATAGCGGAAAGCATGCGTTTTCAGTTACATCATATAATATACGAGTACCTACAGGTTTGTACGGAACTCTCAGTGTGAGAGTCCGATTGCACTTGGCCGGTTTTGTATTTATAAAATATATGTCCATCCTACTTTTACTCGTAATTAGTTTTTTGTCAATTAGTGCGACTAGCGACTGCACGGTTGGCCGAGTGGTGTCAGCGGTCGCCATGCCGCTTGCTACTGGGTCAAATGTCGTGGGTTCAAATCCCACGCGGTACCTACAACACTTTGTGTGATCCACGAATTGTTGTCCCGAGTCTGGATGTTCTTTGTGTCCGTTTCATGTATGTTTGTAAAGTCCCCCACGACACAGGATGTTTATTCCTAATGTGGGAGTTGTCTTTTAAAAAAGAAAAAAAAAAAAGTTAGTTTCATTGTCAACATTATATAACAGTCCATTGTTGGTCATAGGCATATCCTTAGTGTGAACCTGGTCATGTCTCCAGACGAACCGATTGTCGCTGGAGCCGAAATGTGTTAGAGTGTAGACCGCGATTAGGCACACGTAGTGTAGGGCGCCCTGCAGCACGATGGACCGATCATATAATGAAAGTGGCTGGTGGCTGGTGGCTATTGTATGCAGACTGCCCAAGACCGGGATGGTTGTCCCTCTTTGGGGGTGACCTTCCTTCAGCAGTGGGCGGCGATAGGTTGATACAAATATCCTTAGAAATTAAGTTTCAATAATTTACCTTAATATTTATCGTACATTGGAGATGCATTCGATTTTGTTGCTTTGAAAATTATAAACTTTTCAGTATAAAACAGAAGTACTAACGCTTACATCCTATTTATAATATGCTCGTATAAAGATATTAATGTCAACGTATAAGTGATAATATTTAAACTTTCTTTATTTACGTTAAAGTACGAGATCTCCTTCATATATAATATAGTATGAATAAGGTCATTATCAGCTGTGATATCCCAATTACTTGATCCGATTATTTCAATTAACCGAATATGATCAAATACCTCAAAAAATTTTAAGCAATGATACTTTTTCCGAAACAATATGGCCGTCCATTTATTTAAGTGACAATATAAAGTCCGATTTAACCCTTAACTGGTCGGTAACAAAACAGACATAAACATCGCAGGTGTGAAAAGCCAAGTCGAGCCAGGTTACTTTATAATATAGCCAGCTTACATATTAAATAATATTTATCTGGTCGAAACAATGGGATTTACTTGCGGGCAACACTGAGGTCAAAATACCTGGGTCTACAGAACATTTACAGTAAACGACTTTGGTACATTTTGATTTTTAGTTGGATATCGTCATAGATTATGTAGTATATATATACCTATATATATTGTACTGTTAAACTTGATATTAACGTATTTTAATGTTCGTAGACAGTTTTGAAGATTTGAATTAGATATTTGAACTCATACTGACTACTGAATACCTCAGTGGCGCAGTAGCAGAGAATACTGATTTATTATTTTATAAATAGATTGCAGTGCTTTTCTCTCAGTCTCAGGTTCTCAGGTTCGGTTCCCGGGTCGGGGCAAATGTTTGTATGACCTGTAAAACTGTATATATGTATTCATATCACCCGTCTTTGCTTAGTTTGATAATTAAATGCGTTTTGTGAATGTGGAAGAATATTATCTATATTGATAAAAATGGATTGCTGTTCGTTTGCCCCGCTAAAACTCGATAATGGCAGGACCGATTTGGCTCATTCTGATCTAAAAATATTCATGGACGGTCAGGGGAGGTTTAATCGAAAACAGTAAGTTGAGAAACATAAATAATGAGTAACGGAAAATACTAAAACTACAATTTAATATTTCAATTCAAACTGTTCCTAACTGTGAAACATTTGATATCATCTACTCTTTGGAAATAAAAAAAACAGTTTAGTGCGAAGCGGATTCGCGCACCGAGGGTTCTGTACAAACCTGTATAATGAATTTTAATTTAATACCTATTCGCGTTCATGAGGAAAGAGGTAGGAAGTTCACATAAAATAAATATTAAAAATAATTTTATTACATGATACTCACGGGAAGTACCTACTCGTACCTTGTAGGTTTTGATTCCTTTGCGTGTGTCAAAACTTTGCAGCATAAACGGTTGTACCTTACGATTACGTTGGCTTAGAAGTTTGATTCACAGTACCAAGGTACAGTAGACCTGAGTTTTTGATATGAATTTCAGTATGATAACTCTACGCGTTCCTGAGAAAAATGATCTTGACTTATAAATATTTATATATTTTTAAAAACATTTTATTTGTTCATAGTTGAGTTCAAAAATTTGTATCCACATTTTAGACAAACATGTAGGTGATACGAAGTTCACAGAGTCATCTAGTATTATATATGAATAACGAAAATAACACCAAAGCAGGTTGAAAATTTATCTTATGTCGGTGTAGATGTCGTGTCGTCTGTAATGCAAAGCCTTTGTGTCGTGGGTTCAGTATATCTACGATGTATGAGATTCGCTCCTGTAACAATAGGAAAGATTTCGAACTTGAGCCTCGTCGGAATGTGCGATTTCAGGAAGCTGTGTAGATGTTTTAAGAGATGATTCCATAGGAATATGGGTGCACGGCAAAGAGAATCAGATATAAAGTTTGGCTGAAGTAGTAGAGAGTAAGTAAGTGGTGCAGGCGCTCATAGCTCAGTTGCACTCGGTGATTAGAAACAATTACCGAGGGTAAGTAACGACGGCGCGGTCAGTACCTGAATGGGTGACCGCTGGTGGCATGTTACCATAAGCGTCTCCGTGATTCGAAGGTCACGTTAAGCAGTCGGTCACGGTAACAACCGTCATACAACAAACACAACAATCATAGGATAACAGTTATGAAGCTAATTTTGAAGGCCTTTGGGCGGCTGAAAACATCCAAAGGCAAGATAACGTAGCCACAACGTAGTCTTGCCAGTTCCCAACCCGCACTTATCAAGCGTGGGGACGTATGGCCTTAACCCTCTCCTGAGAAGAGACCCGAGCCCAGCAGTGGGACATTATGGGTTGTTGATGAAAGTAGTGGAAGTTTATAAAATTTGTAAAAATGTCTGGAAATCAATATTTTCGTAGATCTGGGTTTTTTAAAAGCTACAAAATACGAGGACATGTTAAGCTGTTACACTTTTTACTTTAAACTATATAGTAAAAACTGAAGTTTTGGACAACTGGTCTCCTTCTACAAAGCTTAGCAAGTACATATTTCAAATTTCCTATGCCTGTTATTCTTGTATTCCTGTTCAAAATATTGGTACATACTAATAACTTTCATCATCATTATCATCAGACAGTTCCAGTCCACTGCAGGACATAAGCCTCTCCCAAGGCAATAAATAATTTTCACCACATATTAAATTTCATCATTGGATTATATCATTTAAATACCTGGTTCTGCATTACCAGAAAAATGCCGTTCAGAATTGCTATTCACGAAGAACAGTTCCATCGACCTGTTCATTCAATATAAGTTTATGTAAAGGGATATGCTAACGGTTGAGTCGGTGGAACAAGCAATAACTCGAGCCAGCCACCCACTCTGCCACCCGGTGCTGTCCGTGTAATATCTACGTATCGGCTCAACCGTCACTGGACTCGACGTTAGAACTATGATAACATATATTTAGAATTTAACTTTGTAAGGTTTTCACGATGCCTCTTAACACTTTTATTTCTATTTTTTTGTTATTGGATGAGGGGACAAAATTAAATTGAATTCATTAGTAATGGATTTTAATACAGTCACGTTTTTACTACATTTTGTCACTAAAATTATAAAAAAAAGGTCTAAAATAAACATAAAATTGTGGTTATTATTTTATTTAAAATGTGGAATATGGAAGATTGGGTATCCGCCCGTGCCTCGGAGAACACGTTAGGCCGTCGGACTCGGTTGTCAGCAATATCTACACAATCGTTATTGGGAAGTCAGTGCTCTCTCTATACAGACAACTTGTTCAACCTTCAAATTCAGTTCAAACTCAGGGTTGCCGAGGTCCGATGCCAATCACTCCGTGGAAAACTGTTTTTCAGGTAATACGGGTGGAATTAGTAGCTGACCCCAATTAAACTTGGAAATAATAAGACTAGGAAGATGACGTGCCTTTTTCTTTATCATTTATTTGGTAAACCATTCCACTAATATTATAAACGCGAAAGATTGTAAGTATGTAAGTGAGTATGTTTGTTGCTCTTTCACGCAAAAACTACTGAATGGATTTTGATGGAACTTTACGATAATGTAGCTTATATATCAGAATAACACATAGGCTATTCATAAAAATACTAACTTCGTATCGCGGGTAGCACCGCAGATTTCAGCTAGTCTTTAATATTACGTTGTAAGTAAATTAATTAATGAATAACTTAGGTGATACTTACTATTCATGGATTTATCATCTATATTACTAATTTTAGTAGCACTTACTAGGTAGGTAATAACTTAATAAAAATTATGACTTTAGGTGACTTTACTAACTTTAGTGAAATACTGGCCATTACTAACACTCGCACTTCAAAGCCAACTAAACTTAGAAATACACATTAAGTATTAAAACATTACATTAAATACTAATGTGTATTTAAAAGCATTCGTGTCTATAATAGTAAAAGTTCAGTTAACTGTACTTAGTGCAATAAGTGTCTCGCCCATTTTGATAGTTTCAATCAGGGTGAGTGTTGGGCAGCCGCGATTGGGCGGCACCAGGTGCGACTGTTCGCAGTACCGGGGGACATTAGTACGTGACACATATCTTAGAGGCATAGCTATGTAGTGACCTGTCACGGTCATATTTTTTGGGTAGCAAAGTAGAGAAGTTTACCGTGGGAGAGCCACGCTTCAGCATGAATGGGCCGGCTCGACCGGACTGATACCACGGCCTTACAGAAAACCGGTGTGTTTCACCGAGTGAGTGAGAATACCGGAGGCCCATACCCTAACCCCTCCCCCATCCCTCTCCCCATCCCCCTCCCCATCCCCCAAAGGTTGGCAACGCATTTGTGACACCTCTGGTGTTGCGGGTGTCCATGGGCGGCGGTAATCGCTTACCATCATGCGATACGTCTGTTCGTTTGCCAACTATTCAATAATAAAAACAGTTAATTCAGTTTTCGTAGAGGGTTGAAGTTCTATATTAACTGAATTGTTGAGTTGGCTAGTTAAGATCCTGCCACAGGATGGACATACAATTCATGCAATTCCATCCTTTTTGTGCATGTAAGGTTCACCATATTTAGGCTAAGTTCCTTTTAGTGCTGTATTTTAATGTTTACTATTGACAACGATACCCGCTACCAATTTCTTATAAGCTAAATTGATGTATAATTGAGTATTCGTATTTACCAATTCTGTGTCTATCCCCTAGTTTTAATCTAATATAATATATAAGTTAATTTATTACGCTATGTATTAGAAAACACAGGTATCTATGTAAACATAAAGCAAGTATTTGATAGAGTTATTACATGTGCAACATGTATGAGAGTCTATAATTGAGAACCTATTTTAATTTACTTTGCACATAAAAAATCTATTAACAAAAACACTTCACTCGTTTTAATATTCTTATGAATTTCTAACAGTCTTATGCTGTTTGTCTTGGATATTTCTTTCGCTCATTGAGGAAAATTATAGGGTATATACAAGCATGATACGGTAGTCAAGTGGTTAACATGTTTGCGATAAGTGAAAATGCGGGAAATTTTACTGAAGTTATACTTTATTACTTACACTTAACAGTTTGAGTGCATATGCGCTACTAAGTTTAACGAGCGTTCAAACACCATGTAATTTGCTGTAGTTTGAGCTAAGTTCTGGATAATTACAATCGATTTCAAGACAACAAAATATAAGAACTTTAGTTCCGTACTTTTGTTCACACATACCTTCGACCCACACAGAAGCGGCGTGAGATTAGATTTTCTAATGGTCAGCCAAGTTCAGCGCTCTCGGGTCGTCATACCCGACCTGTTCCAAATGTTCACTTACCGCCCACATGACTACCGTACAGCAAGCTTCCGCAATTAGTCGTATTACACACCTTACTTCGTAAGTTGATCGAATTAAAGTAGCTTGCTTTCTTTGCCTTTATTATCTCGGTGTCAAAAGGGAACACAGAAAGGTTGGCTTCGAATTTCGCTAGGAAACTAACCAAAGTATGTGTTTAAAATATATTTTTTAATAATGTATGCCACAACCTACATGGATGTCGACCATCAGGAAAGAGGAAGCCGGCCCACGACGACACAGAACAGACGTCTCTGGAGGCAAAGGGTAATGAGAGCCGACCCCGATTAGAAATGGGAAAAAGCCAGACGTAAAAGAATGTTTACCACAAAATTAAATATCTACTTTTGAAACCTAGAGTGGAATTAAATTATAAGCTCTTTTAAGTCATAAGTTTATAATTTACTGCTCTACAATAAACAACAGAGGCATTTTCTTGGCAAAGGTTTTGCCTACCATCCATCTAGCTATTTATGCAACACTAATCCTGGAGCTAGCAATTGTATTTGGAAAGTTCTTTTTGTATTAGATTTATTATTCAGGAGTATTATAGAGTAATCAGCTGTTGAAGGCGCGAGTGAAACTGCAAATATATTATTGATATTGAAGATTGGATGACAAAGTGGTTTTGGTGATACATTGCAACGCCAACAGTGGGTTTAAATATCGTTGAAATCAAACATTTGTGTGCATAAACATTAAGTCTTTAATTTGGATGCTTCTTTTTTTTATGGAATATGGGGCATACGAGCACACGTATTGCCTGATGGTAAGCAATTACCGCCGCCCATGGACACCCGCAACACCAGTGGCGTAACAAATGCGTTGCCGGCCTTTAGGAGATAGGGAGGGATGTGGTATGGGCCTCCGGTATCTCACTCACTCGGTGAAACATAGCGCAAGCGCTATTTCACGCCAGTCTTCTGTGAGGCCGTGGTATCACTCCGGTCGAGCCGGCCCATTCATGCCGAAGCGTGGCTCTCCCTTCTCTCTCTCTTCTATGTAAAATATGAATTTATTTACGAAAAAGTATCAATAATATGCATTTATATCGGTAGTCTAGGACCCATAGTACAAGTTCTGCTTAATTTGGGACTAGATGGCTTTATGAAAATGTGGTAGAAGACTTTTGTTCTCTTTGTCTCTTTAATATATACTAGCTGAACCTCGCAGTGTTATCTGCAGTTATTAGTTTATATATTGTTTTTTTTTCTTACAATTAAAATAGCCTATATTAATCAGTGATAATGTAGCATTCAAATGGTGAAAGAATTTTTAAAATCCGTCCAGTACTTTTTGAGCCAATTCGTTACAAACATACTTACATACAAACCTTTCCTCTTTATAATATTAGTATAGATATATATCACATTTTTATAATAAGAAGGATTAATTAGGATGAAAGTATTGAGGGAGGCCTACCCTAAAAAGGCGACTATTAACTAGGGGTTAAAAATAAATTAATATAAATTAGTCATGTTATGTAATTTGTAGTAGACTGCCCGGATAGCTCAGTCGGTAGATACCGTAGGAGAGCCACGCTTTAGCATGAATGGGCCGGCTCGACCGGAGTGATACCACGGCCTCAAAGAAAACCGGTGTGAAATAGTGCATGCGCTGTGTTTCACCGAGTGAGTGAGGACACCGGAGGCCCATACCCCAAACCTTCCCCCATCCCTCTCCCCCATACCTCTCCCCCATCCCTCTCCCCCATCCCCCAAAGGTCGGCAACGCACTTGTGACGCCTCTGGTGTTGCGGGTGTCCATGGGCGGCGGTAATCGCTTACCATCAGGTGATACGTCTGTTCGTTTGCCCAATATACAATAAAAAAAAAAAAAAGAGAATAAAAGTTTTTTTTTATATTTTATATTTTAACATATTTTTATGATTATTGTATGTATATCATTGAACATAAACGCATAATTTATTTAATTACTATTGCTTGCGAAGTAGTTTAAGCTCATAAATTTTTATAGATTGACCAGCTATAGCTGAGAAACCTGTGTGTTACAGTTGTCATTAAAAGATTAAGTTTGTATCTCTCCTACTGATTACTTCCTAACTAGAAGTAACTAAGCTTATAATTATTCTCTTCAGAGGTTGTTATTAGTACAATAATTAGTTTTGCCAATCGGCATAAACCTCTTAAAGACGTGTTGTGAAACATTCTTTATTTAATGCTCTCTCTCTGATTAGACACTAGAATAATCTTCGTAGACCTATTGTTAAATCCTAATTGCCAAAGATCAGAAAATTTTGAAGCGATTTTCCACCCTGTCAGCAAAAAAATATCTTCTTCTTTGTTCTAGCCATTTTCCATTATTTGGGGTCGGCTCTCCTCGTTTCGCGGCGCCAGGACAGTCTATCCTGGGTTGTCGAAACGTTTGTTTGGGCAAGCTCTAAGTCCTTGGCCACCTTGGACCACCTAGGTGGCTAGTGGGCGTCCTCTTCCTTGCCTAATAGGTATTTGGTAACGCCAGGGCTTGTTTCACAACGAGGCCTTCAGGGCGTCTCATGATATGACCGAACCATCGTAGACGGCTTTCGCTGAGTTTTTCTGATATGGGCGCGATCTTGAAACTGCCTCTGATGTGCTCGTTTCGTACTTTATCGAGTCGAGTTACACCTGCTGCACATCTTACCCTGTCTACAAAAAAAAATACATAAGAAAAAATGTTGAACATAAGTCAATGCTTATTCGCGAATGAAAAACAACCTGAGCTTAAGTTTGCCACATTTCACTTGTTTCGTGTCATATTACGTTTTTTTAAAACCAGTTAAATATATTTATGTGTTACTGGCAATCTATACAATCCGGTATTTTATACAATACCTAGGCAAATTACACAATATCTAAAACGTGTAGGTAACGTGTGAATTGTATTATTTATTTTGTATTTTGCCTAGGTATTCTATACATTGAGGAGTTTGGGTGTTTTCTATGTATAATATGTATGTATTTACAAAAAAAATGTTTCTATCTATTAATACCAGTTGTCTAGTACACATAGTACAAGCTCTGCTTAGTTTGGGACTAGATGGCGTTGTGTTAAATGTCCGAAAATATTTATTATTTATTTATTATTATTATTATTATTGCCTAATGCGCGGCCAGTAATGTGCTAACTACGAGGACAGGTCAAAAGCAATCTACTCAAACTCATCTAACCCAAATGATTCAACAACAACAGAGTGGATCTTAGATGATCACTGTTCTAACGTAACCTACGACCTTCAAACCCTCAAGAAAAGAGCGTACTCCTTCCTAAAAGGCCGGCAACGCACTTGTGACACCTCTGGTGTTTCGGGTGTCCATGGGCGGCGCTAATCGCTTACCATCAGGCGATACGTCTGCTCGTTTGCCCCCTATATAATAGTAATATATATAATAGTTATTTAATCAATTCTTTTATCATTAAACTTACAAATTTAAAAGCTTTATAACCTTGCGTAAGATCTAGTTCCCACACATTTCTTATCCAAATCATTTCACGGATGTGATGTGACGTATTCTTTTTATACATGGATCTAAGTAGAATAATTTCAACAAGAAGTTGCAATACTTTGACCGGACGGCGGGCGTTAGGCTTGTGTAGTTCCGGCCCTAATAAGAATATTATAATCATAATATTGATTTCGTTACATGATTATGTCTTATTAAATATAGAAGTCTATAAGCATCATAATTAGTTCTGTTTGTCGGAAACGGATGGGATTGTCGTTTTATTCTTGTAATGTTTTTATTTATAATTTTGATTGGTTGCCGCTAATGAAAGCCTTACTACACGATTCCGTTTGAAAAGGTTTTATTAAAGGTTTATTATCATTGTTTCTGTGGCCCAACTGGCCGTGGGTTAATCTGACCGGTCACTGATTATTTAATTGACTTGTTGGTCTAGCTGTTGATGTATGCGACTGCTGATCAAAAGGTCTCGGGTTGAAATCCCGGGTCGGGCCAAAAAAAACTCAGTTTGGAAGTTGGGATATTAGCCACCGTGTCTCGGAGAGCAGGTATAACCGTCGGTCCTGCAACTGTCCCATCGAATTATTTGAGTGTGGACACTATATTATTAAACGTATGAACAACCAGAGAACATATAGGCTTATGCTTGGGCATTCTTTAATTTTTAAAATATGTATATTAACGTGTTAAGCTAGTAGAAAATTTAATACAACACTTAGATTTGATGTAGATAGCGCTGTATTGTATTGTATTAAAGTCCTGGAGACAATTATATTAAGAAACAGTCAATTGAGCTTCTTATAAGTTAATACTTAGAACAATGAAAAAAAAAACTATTATAAAATCATCACCATCACGTTTTGAATACTCGGGTTATTTACATTCACTAGATATATGTAACAAACAATTATGTGTAACATATACTTTATATCTTAATGATAGCTTTCATTTTTACTACAACCGGTAATGACGGGTAAACAATAAAACTGTTTCATAGAACATTAAAGACCTTTCGTCACTAGAAAAAAAGTCGTGCACAATTTCCTGCAGTAGTTGCGAGAGTTGAACAATGCGTAAGGATGAACCGTGTCGATATTACTTGTCGATAGTCCCATCATCATTAAGAGACGACGTTTGTTGAAGCATGCGTTTGTTTCTATTTTAAGTCTTCAATAACAATGAGAAATGCCCGTTTGTGGCTCTTAAAAGACAACAAGATTAAAAAAGTGTGCGTGTCAGCTCTGAAGCACGACTGGAGTTTACGTTTGCGACCCGGGGCAGCGGGTATCGTGGAGCTGTAAGTTTCTTCGCTTTTATTAGTTTACTTATACTACGTTTAAGACAACAAGTAAGGTCTATGAAATTCTCGGTGCTTACGTCATTTTGGTCACGAGGACACTATATTTAACAATTCGAGTTCTTGCCCTGTTTTATTTTAATAGCTTGTTACACGACATAGGTCGCGTGGGCGTATTGATAGGGTTTGATACTGTTCACTTCTCTTCAAACTACCTGCATTAGGCTTGTCCCTCCTCAAACTCTGCAACTGGATTGCCGTATTCCTGTACCAGTGCCCGAGTAGAGTCATTTGCAATATACGAGTAATAAAAATAATGTCAGAGTGATAGTAATGCAGGGCCAGTTTCTGAAATTGTGGAAGACGGAGAAACTGGAACCCTCATCCGAAGGGAGGGCCCATAGTGTTGCTTGACGAGATGTGCAAATTCTTTGAAAGAGTGATTGCATGGCGCCTCGTCAAGCATCACTTCAGGATAGGGCCGGATTTGGTGGACAACATCAAATCAAACTAATACATTACATTACACATGTTAATTAAAAGTACGAGTATATTTGAATTAAATCACATCACTACTTTGCTACTGTTGGTAGATGTCGAAAAATAAAGACATGCGTTGCGTATTTTTTTTCATGCTCCAATATTAATTCGTTTTTAACGCATACCCGAGTGAAATAAGCACTACACCAAATAGCATTTTGAGTGACGCAAACGTGCATCCATAATCAGTCATAATTTTACCAGTTTTTACCTTTTTTATTGCACGTCATTTAAAATAGAATTTAAACTATAAATTTAAACTAACTATTTATGGAGAGTTCTACAGAGCTTTCAGTTTTTCACATAGCGTTTATAATCTTTATAAGTTTTTTACGTTTTACTTTCCACCTGGTACTTAACTTATAACTTGATATGTCTAAACACAAATGCATTAAATAATTGATTTCTTCTGAGTTCAATGATAATTCTTAGACATTTTCTAACACATCGACATATCTAGCAACAAATACAACACTGGGAATCTAAATAATAACCAACAATCATACCTTATTCTATAGAAACTATATGTACAATACATCACTCATCACCGCCACTAGATACTATCCACAATTAGTGATGTGCTATCGGTAATTACAATCAGGTATCGATAGTTGTTTACGAGCGAGATGAACGGTCTTCTCTTGTCTTGCTATTAATTGGATGTGAAGATTGGTATTTATTAGGAAATGATATGATGAGGTTTCGTATTTATCAGTTGTTTTCAACAAGGTGCGTAGGTTTAATGAAGGTACGCTCACGTTTTACAGCAATTTGAGCCCATACTTATTTTTTTTAAATTTATCTTTTATTTAAATTAATTGTGAACATATATGATAACACGAACGTCTCTGTGATTCGGAGGTCACGTTAAGCAGTCGGTCCTGGTTGTTATAACAGCCGTGAAGTTTAGTTAAAGGCCTTTGGGCGGCTTATAAACATCCAACGGCTAGATAACATAGCCACAACGTTGTCATGCCAGTCCCCAATCGCACTCGGATAGCGTGGGGACGTTTGGCTAAACACTCTCCTAACAGGGGTCCAAAACCCAGCAATGGGACATCATGGGTTGTTGATGATGATACGAGTCTGTTATTTAGAGAATACTTTTAAAAATCAGTATGCACTTAGTTTTTGAATTTATACCAAGTATGACAAGATTTCCATCCCCTCTTTCTTAAAAAAAATGTCCAACATATTTCTTTTTTTATTGATTCTTTTCACGGATTACATTACTACTACTAATAGAAGAAGCTATTACGGTATTTTCAATATTGGTGTCATACTAAATCTATCTCCGAGTGGTGTTTAATTGAGAATATGATGTGTTACTACCCTAAATATTCCTTTGGTATCGTAAGACACACACACAGGACAACATCACTACAAAGAGACAGGAAAACTCGAAACAAACTCTATATCAATCCGTCTAGCCTAGTGGCCACCGGACGGGTGTTTAACACAGCTTACCATATGACGGTGGTTAACTACGGCTGATATAGATACGAGTAGTACGTGCAAACCTCCTATGTTCAGCAAAACAGTACTGTTAAAGACTGTTATTGATGATGATCAAAGATTCTTCGATCGACTGGACGGTTGACCAAGTGGTTTCAGCGGTCGCCATGCCACTTGCTACTGCGCCAAGTGTCGTGGGTTCAAATCCCACGCGGTACAACACTTTGTGAGATCCACGAATTGTTGTCCTGATTCTGGATGTTCTTTGTGTCCGTTTCATGTATGTTTCTAAAGTCCTCCACGACACAGGATGTTTATTCCTAATGTGGGAGTTGTCTTAAAAAAAAACCTCTCTTTGGTCCTTTAATTGTCGGAAGTTGTCAAAACTATTTCACCGTTTTGGGGGATAATTAAAACCTCCAGAAGCACAAGGAATTCGAGGCTATGAACACGAATGTTAATACAATAACATTCAAAACAGCTAATTACCATATAATTAGCATTTACTTAGGCAGGAATGCGAGCTTTGTTACGTGAGATAGTTGAAGGTAACTCAAGGCCGTATGCTTCGATGATTTGAATGAGGGTTATTGATTATTGATAACCTTACAGCTGTGGACCAGATAAAACAGATTAATTTGTATGATCAAATATCTACAGGTATATTAAGCAATGGAATTCGATGTTAAGCCGTTTTAACCGCTGTCAAATTGAAGTTGATATATTTCCTATTAACATGGTGGAACTGATGTGGCTCAAGTTGTATTATTCTAAATGTTTTATTTATGTGTGCCCGCGTATATGTCGGTTATCGAAGAAAAGTAATCTATGTTCTTCTCCAAAGTCCAATCTATTACTATTACGGAATTTAGTCAAGTCGTCTCGTTTCTTCCTGCCAAAATGACTCTACTCTGCCTGATGGAAAGCATAAGTAGAATCCAAGAGTGGTGGTCACCATACTCATTGCGAATGCAGACAATGCAATAATGCAGCATGGTGACCCATACCATGGTGGCGTAGTGATGCGAGGAAACGCGAGAGTATGAACGCTGTCATTTTACGTTGATCTTCTGTGCGAGGGTAGTACCGCCCCGATCGAGCCGGCCCGTTCGGGCTGAAATCATCGTGGCTCTACTACCTTTGAAAATAATCTTATTTTTATTAGCTTAATCTTTACATAGTATGAAATAAACGCTTCCGCAGTGCGTTCGCTTAGATCTATTAAACTACTCAACGGATTTCAACGCAATTTTCAGCAATAGATCAAGTGATTCAAGAGGAAGGTTTACATGTATGACAATCTGCACCCTGCGGTGTTACTCGTGGTTGTTTATGTAATTTTATAACACAAGCCACGGGTAACGCCGTGGGGTACAACTAGTTACTAATAAATGAGTGTAACTAATACGGAAGAGTGCCGAGAATAGGAGAAATCGACGTCAAATCATGAAATTTCTTTAAAATGACATACCACGTATTTTTTATTACAACACACTCAGTACACGTCACTTTACAATTTTACCTTACAATATTTTAAATTACCTGACAACTTGTTTATACATACTTGAACAAGATTGCGCTAGATCCTCGGAAGTAAGATGTATTTAATTTGTGTAATGTGAAATATATATTATAAGTACTAGCTTTTGCTCGCGCTTCCGTCTGCTTGTGGACTATGAATTAATGAATTAGCAATTAGGCCCATTTTAGTCATTGAGACAAAGTTTATCGCCTCTTTCTAGATAAACATAATAAAATATGACTTTTTACCCTAATCTAAAGTATTAAAGTTATTGTGCAATTTAAAATAAATTGATTAAAACTTATTGTAATACGTAAAGTAATAAAAAATAACGTAATTTAGTATTATGAATGACGGTTACTAAAATATAGGTACACCTTACTAAAATGGTTATAAAATACTTGGAGGTTCACCACTATCGGGGCCATCGGAAGGAAACCACGCTTTATATGGTAAGGAAAAGCGTAGGCGAATGAAAGCCGTTTCCACAGACGTTGCGACTGCTGTCGATGTAGCTCATGATATGAACGATAACCTCAAGCGAAAGTGATAAGTGTATGGAAATATTTAAAAAAAGAAAATAGATGACTCGCGTGTCAAGCTATGTTTCATATCATTTACAGAAAGGATTTAGAACTTAGAACAAACTCTGGTTATAAGCAAACTATAGTTAATTGGTTTGCCTAAAAGATCCGGGTTTTTGTGGTTTTATCAAAGAAGCATTAGGACCGAGCTGCAATCGCTTGCGTAGAAGATGACGTCAAAGATTGAATTAAAACTTCTTCACGATGATGGATTTGTGTCAATAGGTAATATAAGATGACTATTATCCTCCTCCTTCATAATGTGTGATTTGCCTATAATCGCCTATATAAAAAAAACAAACATTGAAATAGATATATTTCGCTATGCCTCATAAATATTTGGTACTATATTGGTTTATTTTCTTAACCAAAAGGCTTTGCTTAGGGCCAGTTTCACTACTTGGTAATAAAGTTTCTGGCCTTCAGGGATTAATGTTGTTGAACAACAATAATAGTAGTCAATGTAGTCTTTGATCATGATAATATAATCTGTCATCACATAACGTAACCTAACATTGTTTATTTTTCTAACAATCATTGTAACACGTAACCAGGTATGTAGCGGACCACAGCTCGATGTGTTTATAATATGGTATAGCGTAACGTCATTGTTTTATAATACTATGTCACATTTACGCAATAACCTCAACAAATATGGCTTAATCTATACATTGTTTCACTTTAGGTATAATCACAACTTTTGAAGTGAAAACTTCTTTAGGCCCGTTCAGCATTTGTTGAAGAATAAAAGTCATGGAACTCTGCGTCTGCGTCACCGAACCTTTTCCATGAGTTGTGATATGTATACTGTTTATATATGTATACTTTTTGGGTGAACTAAAAGCGTGAAACTCGCGTCATCGTCACCGCATCCTTAACCAGTTACTTAGTTTTCACTTCTATGTCGATAGAGAGTCTTTGGGCCTGCCAATCATTTTTTTATTAATACAACGCCATCTAGCTTCATACTAAACAGGATTATTATGATACTTATATACTTTTTGTTTTAAACATACATATTATGCACAGAAAACACCCAAACGCCAAAACAATTATTTGTAGATCATACAAACATTTGGTTCGACCCAGGAATCTTAGTCGAGGATACACGCAGTCGCATATGCTACCACTGCGCAAACGAGGCAGTTAGGTTCTAGTTGACTGTATTAAAGTATTACAGTTAACTAGAACTCAAACCGGTGTGCAACAGCGTTTGCGCTGTGCTTCACCGAGTGTGGAGGCCCATACCTCAACACCTCTCCCCATCCACCAAAGGCCGGCAATACACTTGTGACGCCTCTAGTGTTGCGTAATCACTCACCATCAGGTGATACGTCTGCTCGTTTGGCCAATATTCCATAAAAAAGTCACTATAACTATCTACACCAACACGTTAGCTAGACGGTCAGCGTATTGGTAGGCTTAACGATGTTGATAATGAAAACAAAAAACAAAATCGATCAGCTTTAACTCTTTTTAATATTCTATTTATCCTTTCGTGGAATTCAAACCAAAAATATGACCTTTTACTAAATTTTTTAGTCATTAGTCAGTTAGGAAACCTTAATGTATATACAGGATATGAGCTATTTATTGAAAGTATATCAAGCGCAATATATCTGTCACTAGTACCGGGGACAGGAGACATTTTATTGCCTCATTTTCCTCCATTATATTTAATTACGACAAATGCAGTGCGACATTTTCTATTACATGTGATCTATGTCAAATGATATTTAATAGCACAAATTAGTCTATACCAATACATGAAGCTGAAGAGTTTGTTTTAAAAAAGGCTATAAGCTATATATTATCATCACGATAATATAGGATAGGAGCGGAGCACTAATGAAGAATGTTACAAAAAAAAGGGAAAATTATTACGCGGGCAATAAGAGATGTAAACGAGGTTGCGTGGGTCAGCTAGTATGTCGATAAGACTAAAATAATATTTTTGAATTAAAGGTTTTTAGTGTCTTTGCGAATGTGCCTCGTTGGTCTAGTGGTTAGCGTAAGCGACTGCAAATCAAGAGGTCTCGGGTTAAATTCCCGGGTCAGACTGCTGTTGGGTTTTTCCTACGAGAAATTCCTAATAGCAGCCCGGAGTATGGAAGATGGCGGTGTTTCCTGCCCATGCTTCGGAGAGCACGTTAAGCCGTCGGTCCCGGTTGTCATGAACATCTATGGCAATCGTTATTGGGAAGTCAGTGCCCTCAAATATACTGACAACTAGTTCAACCTTCGAATTCAGTTCGCCCTCAGGGTTGCGGAGGTCAGATGCCAGTCGCTCTGTGTAAAAACTGATATTCAGGTAAAAACGGTTGAACTGGTAGCCGACCCCAAATATTGGGAATAATAAAGGCTATGTCTCTTTTGATAAATATAATATTTATCTAGTGGCATGCTATGGGAGATGCCTACGTCCAACAGTGGACTGCTGTGGACTAATCATCATCATTATAATTATGATGAATGTTTTTCCATAAACCAATAAATATAATAAGGGTAAGTGATACCTTAAATGAATTATGAAGGAAAAAATGTGAATTTTATATTACTCAAAAGCAAAATGTATAAAAAATTTAGGTATGTAAGATTCTTAGGCAAATTTCTTTCTAAGCTTAGAAATTTTGCAAAAACTTTTAAAGCTAGGATTTTAAATCATTTTTGCTGCGATCTAATATATATTGTACCCTGATTTTGAACTGAAAGTCTTTAATTGTATTAATAGTTTATGATTATATTGGTCAATTATTTAAAACACAATTATGGATATGAAACTAACGGCCACCAGTGATATCATAGATATTGCCTTTGTTTTAATAGTTAACAACTAATAAAAGTAAACTATATGCGGAAAGGTTCAACAAAAAGACTTTCTAACCTTAACCATGTCATATTCATTATTAATAAATAATAATAAATATTTTTGGACATCTAACACACAACGCCATCTAGTCCCAAGCTAAGCAGAGCTTGTGTTATGGGTACTAGACAACTGAAATGAATACTTTTTTTTTTGTAAGTACATAAATATGATACATAGAAAACACCCAAACTCCGAAACAAATATTTGTAGATCAAACAAACACTTGGTCCGACTCAGGATTTGAACCCGAGACCTCAAGCACAGCAGTCGCATTCACTACCACTGCGCCACCGAGGCAGTTAAATTATTGTTATTATTTATTGAATAGGGGGCAAACCGCGGCCAATGGACACCCGCGACACCAGAGGCGCGACAAGTGTGTTGCCGGCCTGTGGGGATGGGAAGGGGAATGGGGGAGGGGTTGGAATATGGGTCTCCGGTATCCTTATTCAGGGGGAAACACATATTATCTCAACCGCAGTATTATCTCAAGTGACCCTACGGATGGCGTAACCACGCTGCTTTCTACTGCTCTAATGCGTTGGGGGTTATGATCCCACATGTGATAACACTTAGTGTTATCTATAAACTGTTGTTCTAATTCTGGGTGTTTTTCGTGTGCGTTTCATGTATGTTTGTCTTCAGCGACACAGGATATATTTCAAGTGTGACAGTTTTCTTTCAAAAAAGTAAACTTTAAAAGCATATTTATAACTCTTATTTTTTTTTTTTTTAGACGACAACTCCAACATTAGGAATATAGATCCTGTGTCGCGGGGGATTTATACTTTCAAAACATCTCATTATTATTCTTAAAATATGTATGTCCTATACATATTTCAGGCATAATAATTATCAGTTCTAGGCTAGTCTGTTATTAACCTAGAAAAATAATAAACAAACTTTAGCTGTGGTATTTTTAGTCCAGCGCTAGTAGGACAGGTGCAGCTCTTTAGCTTTTCTAATATTGCTAATTTCATTTAACTAATACCTTTATTATTATCCTACTAATCTCATAAATGGTACTTAGTTATTACCAGCTCTAAAAATATTATGTGGTGCTGATATTCCGGTTTTACTTTTCTACGAGCATTCAATTTTATTGTTATGAGAATAACGGGTTCGATCAAACACTTACAAGTTATAGTGAGTTTACAATACATGGTTTCACTATTTTAAACACCCACATTAATATAAATTTATACGTATTTGAAAACTTTTGTATTATTAAGGAATTGGTGTATGGATGATATAGCTGAAGAGCTGGTTTGTTTGGTTAAAAAACCTAATCTCAGCAA
Source organism: Spilarctia lutea (assembly GCA_916048165.1). Taxonomy (NCBI): domain Eukaryota; kingdom Metazoa; phylum Arthropoda; class Insecta; order Lepidoptera; family Erebidae; genus Spilarctia; species Spilarctia lutea. The sequence continues at coordinate 5,928,360 of OU696480.1, forward strand.
CTACTGGTTCATATTAAAAAGTCTTTCAATATTGAAAATCTCATTTATCGAGGCAGATATAGACTATAAAACTTTTTTTATAAGACAACTCTTGCTTTAGGATATACATCTTGTGTCGTGGGGGACTTTATAAACATACATGAAACGGTGCAAAGAACACCCACACACAAAACAACAATTGGTGGATCACACAAATTGTAGGATTTGATCCCACAACACTTGGCACATTAGAAAGCGACATGGCGACCACTTAAACCACTAGGCCAACCGTACAAATGATGAATAGAAGAAATTCATTAATGAAAAATGTAGCAAAAACGGGCTCAGCTAGTTAGCAAATAATATATGTACACTAATCTTATAAAAGCATATTTCATATGTACTGAATACAGCTGGTTAATCTCGTGGTTAGTGACCCCGACTGCTAAGCCAGAGGTCGTGGATTCGATTTCTCCCCAGGACAAATGTTTGTGTGATGAGTACTGTCAATTGTTCCGTGTCTGTGTGTAATTTATCCACACAGACACGGAATGACAATATGTATGTATTTAGAAATATATAAGTATATTTATCAGCAGTCTCGTTACCGTAGTATATTAGTAGTAGTATAGGTTTTGCCTAGTTGAGGATGAGTTGTGAAAATTTCCTACATGGAAACATATAAATATTTGGCGCAATAAATAAATTACTAATATTATTAAAAAAATATAAAAAAGATAGCCTTGCGTGATATGAGTGAAGATTTATTATTATTTTGAAATTTGTTAAGATTTTGTTTACAGACATCTATCATTACTAAATAAAACTCAGAAAGATATAAACAATACATTCATTATTAGTTCGAAAGTGACTGTTAAGACAGAAAATACATTCAACAAGAAACAGAACACAAACACAACATAAAAGTAAATCGAAGTTAACAAAATGCCTTTAATAAATATTATGTGCACGTTGAATGTGGATTGGACGAAATTCATAATGCTATCACAGCCGCTCGTGCCGTAGTATCGTTATATTAAAAGCACATTTATTACCGGGACTTAGAACTAAATCAGCAGCGCTAAAATGGTGCTGTACCTATTAAATAAATCCGAGACTCAAATCTATTTTTATGAGGTCACAACTGGCCTTTAAAGCAATGGTTATAATGGCTGTTAGATTTTTTTGGCCCGTAACGGACGTATTACCGTCTACCGTATTACTGAGCACCTAAATTGCAGAGTGTTAGATGCTTTTTCGAATCGTGTCTCTGCTAAACATATTCATCTTTCTTCTTACCAACTCACAGTATCAAACCTAGAGCATTACATGTGGAGACGATGTTTTCTTCACTAAGTGCGCTTTATACATACATTGTAGAATGGCTTTCGAGGTAAATATAAAGGCACAAAGATTAAGAATTGCCATTCAACGTGGATGAAATATCTTTTCAGTCTTTATGAAAGGTGACAGATTGCCTGAGTGTTTAATGGTGAAATTCGCTTTAAGGAATATTCTATTCTTTTTGAAATTGTAAATATTTATAATGATAATATAATTAATTATTTACTAGTTACTTTTATGTTTATAGCTATATTTAATATTCATGTACGAGGCTCCATCGATTTCGTATGCCTATAAAAGGATTTATACATTTTAAGGCCAAATTATTATCACATATTTATCACCACCGTTATGGTAATTTGTTACAAAATTTATGATCTAACGAATAAATTATTACTTGTAACATTTTAGCCGCCCATCTGAGTTAGTGCGGCCACTGCGCACGCGCCGCTCCCGCCATCTTGTTTAATCTAGTGCCGTTGATCGCGGAAAAGCGCGCCAACCTTCAACGACCTTCGCTCTCCGACCGTTCTAACGAACTACACACGCCTACACTGTATAATCGACCATATTAAATTCATAAAACAATGATATTAAGCGTCTTATCTGTTCAAATGTAGGTTTGGTGGTTATACCGTTTTATACACGCGCCAGGATCATACGGTACGCGCTATACTAACACAGGACTTAAATTCTAGCTCCGGGCCTATAAATTTATAACAGGTAGATTTATATTAAAGTGATTCTTAGTTGCATTTATTATAATCAGCTCACAATATGTAGTACTATTTTATAATTGCAATTGTTGTTTAGTTCAGTACCTTAGGTCTTAGTTAATGTTGTGATAAAATGTAATTTGTGTATGCTAGGTGACTAAATAAGTTTAATTTATAGTTTTTCTGTTTCCAACATCAGTCATAAAAGAAAAGAGGAAGGGGATGGAGGCTGGGAACAGGTCGGATTTTATTAAATTAAAATAGGATAGAAATAAATTCTCGGGAATTTGGGTTTTCACTTCACACTTTACACTAATTTGACTTCCATCATCAAACCGACGCAGATGCTCACAAAATTTTTAGAGACTCAATATTAGACGTACTTAATAATAAGATGTTTTTCGGATTGCTGAAACTAAAAGCAACTATCCCGAAGGATAAATATATTGAAGATGATTGGAAAACACAGAAAATGTTAAATTTTGCGATACAAGTACGAACAATTTCAAAGAAAGATTTTTCATTTATCTGTTGAATAATAATTTTACTTATTGTACTGCACAAACTTATGTGCTTCGTTAAAATGTAGATCTGCATTTTTTTCAATGTAGTTAAAAGAGTAGCTCAGTTAAAACTATCTCAGTTCTTGTGTGTAATAAATCGCCCGAAGCCGAGCACACGTATCATCACACAGCCGTGCTATGGTATTTTTCATCTTCACCATGCTTCCGACTTGTTGATTTACCGGTAGCTAGATAAGACCAATCTTTTGCTAAGCTATAGCCGCTACTTAGTCTGTTGTTTGTACATATTTTTGTTGTAAACAAATACAATATCAAAAGTTCATTTTCGCCATGTAATAAGGACACTTCTCATAATTGATTATTATTTATACATATATAGGGGAAAAGGGGGGCATACGAACCCTTTCAATAAAAAAAAGCAAGCAGACGTATCGCCTGATGGTAAGCGATCACCGCCGCCCATGGACACCCGTAACACAAGGGGCGTCACAAGTGTGTTGCCGGCCTTTGGGGGATGGGGAGAAGGATGGGGTATTTATTTTCATTAATTCGTCACGATTACTATTTGGATGATTTATTTGTTGAATTTTGAAAATGATAATTATTTAAAATATCCTTTTCTATGTGTACCATGTAAATTGAAGATATTTTTGGAGCCATTATAATTTGTTTCTAGACTTAATACTTCAGATTCATTATTTATTCAACTAAACTTATAAAACAACGGCACGAACAATGTTCTTCTAGCCGATAATGACTATGGCGACCAGTCTCAACGGAAACCAGCTAACTACGCAGAAGATATTATAGTGCACAAGTGTGTGCGCAATACAGATCCACTTCTATTTCCTCTCTCTCATAATCCGATGGGACTCCGAGCTGGTATTAAGTATTTCTTTAATCAGAAAAACTCAATAACACTTTAGGCCCGACTCGGGATTCGAAACCGAGACCTCTTGATCGGCATTCGCATACGTCAACCGTAAGGCCAACGAGGCAGTTGGTTGGCAAAACAACGGCACGATTACTATATCTATATATATATAAAAATGTTATGTTGGTTTGTGTACGCTTCAAAAATTCAAAAAGTTCTGCACCGATCGAGCTGAAATTTTAGAATGACATATAATCCGCATCAAGGATTGATTTTATCTAATGTTTGCATCAGTCACATATCCGCGACCGCGAAAAAGCACGAAAAAACCAACATAAACGCGGGCGGAGCCGCGTGCAACAGCTAGTAATATTTAGTATATTTAATATATTTATTATATGTATTTAGCGTGGTCAATTGTTGTTTATGCACTTTATTTTGAAAATAGTAAACAAATTGTTAGCTCATTTCCTTACCATGTACTAAACCCAGTAGCGAACAAGAAACATTTAATGTACTCAAACAACCTACCATTTAAGTTCACGTAATTTAGATCGATTACAAACCAACTTCACTTCTGAGCCATAACTATCCTTAAGTGCTATCTAAAGTTACTTACACACAGTGCACACACATTTTAATCCGGCCAAAACAAATAGTATATCGCTGCTTGTACTGATACAGATAGCTTCCTTTAGCACAATTGTCGCATCGCAACCTATTGTTCGCGGACATAGCCTTAATTGCCACAGCGAATAAATTAAAACGAGAATGCTATCGTTCGTATTGTAGCGGGTAGACTAACTTATGTTTATTGAGAACATCATGGAAATAAACTTGATTATAGGTTACGTTTTTCTGAAGATTATATTTGTCAAATAGTTTATTTGTAATGTTTTTATTGAATTAATGTGCTTAAAGGTATAAAAGTATGATATTAGTATTACAAACAATAAAACTTGTAAACGCAAACAACGAGAAACGCAAAATAAAAAAAAAAATTAAAAGTAATAATTACAAAACGCATCTTCAAAGTGTTTTACTTCCATATAATAAATTTATTTTTGTCGTCTTTAATCCACAAGTTTAATATATTACTATATAAAATATTTAATGATTTTGACGTTTGTACATTATAGAAGATTTAATGGAATGATAAAAAAAGAGTTGCCATAAAAAATAAAAGAAGTTTTGATATTTGAATTGGAAAGATCTCTTGATCTGAATACACATTTAGTAGTCATCTATTTATGAAGGATTGAATACGAAAACTTACTGGATTAATCCAATAAATTATGGCTATGAAGTGGAGTGGGATTATACAAGTTCGTAGCTTGACCACAAATCCTGCGCTCGCGCAGATATATAGCCTGTTGTTCAACTTGTTGTTTAATTGAAAAGCGTGTAAATATTTGTGGCGTTCGCCAGAGGTGGGTAGAGGTTATGAAACAGCCTTATTAAGGCTCTGTCGGTTCGCAAGACTATGTTCATTTAATGAGTATGGTTTGTGGTACATATTTCAATACAATTCTATATTCATGTAGCGGAAAGCATTGTACTAATGTATTTTGGTGTGCTATATTAAATGAAAGTAATAAGAAAATACTATATTGTATTCTTAGGGTTCCGTACCTCAAAAAGAAATAACGGAACCCTTATAGGATCACTTTTTTGTATCTTTTTTCAGGAAGGCGTAAAGATTTATGCTTCAAATTTTCGACACTCGCAAGAGAATCAAAACCTACAGGGTCCCGTGAACTCAGAATCTTGAAATTTGGTACGAAACAACGTCTATATCACGGATAAAGGATAAATTGCGAAAAGCATGACCTTTTATTTACCACATATAACAAACCATTTATGCTGCAAATTTTCGACACTCGCAAAGGAATCTAAACCTACAGGGTACTTCCCGTGAACTTCGAATCTTGAAATTTGATACGAAGTGACGTCTCATAGCACAGATAAAAGAAAAAGTGCAAAAACATAAATTTTTAGTTACCCACACCATATATATATAATATAATAATACCTACAGGTTGGAACGGAACCCTGAGTGAGCGAGTCCAACTCGCACTTGGCCGGTTTTTTACTTATAACAAGACAAGTCATAAAAACTTAAATATTTTATTATACGAATCTATTAACACTTCATATTTTAAATTCAATTCAGTAGTTTAGGCGCTACCGTGGAACATACAAACATATTTAGACAGCCAAAAATATTACCCTTCCTTTTGGTTTCCTAAAACAAGTATTTCCTTGTTGATTTAACATGTATTTTTTTGGAAATATTGTGTCAAGTCAAATCGAACTAGTTCTTAAAGATATATTTTGTACGACGAGGAATCAAAACTATATTAGTTCTAAACTCTCTTGTTATTACTTGAACTTACTATTCTAACATTACAAGGCGTCTTAGTTTGTTGTAGCATAATAGAGTTTATTTTTGCAAAAAATAAAATACATAACAAGCTGCAGAATAATCTTATACTTACCGTTATGATAGAGACTAGAAGCGCGGACATGATGCGTCCTACCCACGCCTCTTTACATCACAGGGGGGCTAGTCCAGACAGTTCTATATTTCAAGTAGTTTGAGGTCCTAATAGGCAGGTGTAGCCTATGGATCTTTCTAGAGTACACCCTGAATCTCCACTGTAGTCACTTAAACTATTATGCGGTTTTCGTGCGTTACAGTCTGATGTAAAGGTATTATCGTGCAGTTTGTAAAGTACTCGTATATCCGCAGTAAAAAGGTTTGCTGACATTTCGAACGCAAGTGATCTCGGATATTTGCCGGAGCAATAGAACACAGAAATTCAAATTTTATAATTCGACCAAATGACCGAAAATATTTGTGTCCGAAACGTCAGCAAGCCATTACATATTAGTATAATAAGAGCTATTTAATAGGATTGTGTTTCATTTGTTTCAGGTAATCTATTCACTGCTCTAATATACATCTATCAATTCGTCATTTACTCGTAAGTAAAATTTTATCTCATTGTCATTTATTTTTTTGTAGTAAATATATTTTTACATTAATTTTGATAAATTAAGATATAAATCCAATATTCAGTCTTCTGATGACGACACACAAGTCGAGTACTGAAATTGATGAAAACTTTCACAAGTGATATTAATATATATTTAAAAAAAGAACATAAATTTACTTACTTTTGTATTCCATCGCACTAGACCTTTTCAGTCTTTTAAGAAACGGCCAAGTGCGTGCCGGGCATGCGGCATGTAGGCGTTTCGTAGTCAGTTGTGACATGCAGACTCAGAAAAATCTTTGGATTTTTTACTATTTATCTATTTTGAAACAGGTTCCTAAATTGACCTTCAGCATCCCGTGTATTAACAACATTCATGATGATGATGATTATGTACTCCTAGCCGATTTCGGCTACGGCTGCTGGACTAGCAGTCGACCAGCCAACAAGCAGGTGATATTATGCTCACAAAAACACTCACGACATGGACACTCGTATCATTCTGCATTGCCATAATATTGGTCAACTATCACTCCTAAAATAACAGAGCTAACGTAGCGGAACTCGGGACGAATTAAAACGAAAAAGTAAAAATGTTCGTTTTGAGTTCGTTACCTGTGTAGGTATACCTACAACTATTATGTTTTATTTAGCCAACTGTTTATGTTTCATTTTGAGGAGAGCAGACCCTTTTCTAATAAAAAAATAAGCACAAAAGAAAAAAATCATATAGAAACTGTTCAAGCAAAATCTTTAAATTTAGAAATCGCAATTAATTTTCCAAAGCAAAAATGTCTTAAGTAGACCTCTTAAGATTAATCGGTACTAAACCTTAATGGTTGTCAACAATGTATCGAATTGTTACAGAAAACAACAAAAAAAATTACAATAAGCTTTAAGTGCTGGCAATGCTACAATCAATCTAGTTTTACATCTGATTAGGTGCAAATTACAATACAAATAGACTAGTCACGATCGAAAAGTTTTGGAAAAAAAAGACTTATTTTGTTAACAAACGTCGTTCAAAATTTAATCTAGGTTCATCGGCATAAGAACCAATATTGTTTGAACCAAAATTTATATTACAACGTTACGTTCCCAAACGTTACGTTCGACTTAAAGCAACTTAAAACTGTTATGTATTTCCACGATTTTCAAATCTATCACTTTTAAAATAGAGTTTAAATATTATTTCATAAATTGAGATCTTGTGCCTGTTTACGTACAGTAACAACAATGTCTTTACGCTTACGTCAAGGTGACATGTGATGTTAATACCTATTGTATTAGTGCTAAACATCCGTGACCTTACGATGTACAAAGTTCACTAAGTGCAAAAGGCACGATTTACACATACAGATATACATTATTACACTACCGAATTAAATCAACGAAAAAGGCGGGAAATTTAAAACGCGCTTTATCATTTATAAATATAAAATGCAAATGTGTGCACATTAGATTGTATGTGTAAGAATATTATCCTTAAAAATCCTATTTAGGAATAAAATTATGTATTATTTTTAAGACTGTGGTGAAGATGGACGTATTAAAGATTAACACATTTACTTAGGAGCCCTAAACGAGGTAGGACAGGTAGGTAGCACACATATGACATGTGTCCAAGTGTGATTACTAACGAATACAAAGGGGTATCACCTGTAGAAAAGACGCACACATATGTTAGCGGTAATAAATCTGAACAACGCGAACAAAATGGTTCATACACACACGTGAGTGCGGTTCACCTGAGTAACCTCCACACAAGGGTCGCGTACGAGTTCATTTGTGGCACACTGTTGCGTTTTCACCTGTTGAGCGCTGTGCGTGTGTTAGTGAATAGTGTTTCAGTCGGGCGGTCTGTTCGGCGCGCTTTGGTCGTATCGTCTCGCTTCGTACATACCGCATTTCGTACCCACGTGTGTGCGCTGAATGCTAATTGACTGTGCTGATAAGTGCGCGCTGACATTTGACTGCCGATAACATTGTGCCTATGTCCTGGTGAAACCATTGTTAAACTAATTTTTTAGGTCTTATTGGCTACAGATTTTTCTTTAAGTGGACAGTGATAGAAAGTGTTTACGGTGACTTTGGACATTTCGTTATCCAAACTGAGGAATATTTCGACCGAAGAATACATTTGGAAATACATCAAAGGTATGTTTTTGTTTTGATAGATTCATTTTTGTTTTTCTAGCTAGAGAATTCGGTGCAAGTTCAAATTATTTATGTATCTTATACATGAAAATATTTTATACGACGTATTACAGTTATATGTCATGGGTACCAAGATTATTAGATGTATTAGTGATTAAAATGTAATTTTGCTTAAATTTATTAAATGAGTTGTGATATTTAATAACTGTATAACAATTAACATGCAATATTTATGTCAAAGTCACTATTACAAGGACAACATTTATTATTTCTTCAATGAACTAGCGAAGGTTTCTACTTTAACATTTATTGCAGTTAGTACGATAAAATATCATTTTTTTTACATTTAATAACAAATATCAATAGATATAATGTTGCTGATGACATATTGACATATAGGTATTACTTAATAATAACGAGTCAATATTAGGATAGCTACCTACCTACTGCTCTAAACCATCAACCCATTTACTTAGATATCTTAACTTAAAATTATCTTAGATATACTCCTATGTTATAAAATTAAAATTTATCATTTATTCAATTAAGGCACATAGTGACATTTACGAGCGTTAAATTGAAGCTACACTTAAAAATCGTAGATCAACACGAACGGACGCCACAGCATGTGATGGATTGTCAAGGTAAATATAGCGAAAACACCAAAATCTACTGCCCGCTTGTGTCGATCTAAAACTTACACTAGTTTCCAAAGTGCGTAGAGCCTTATGAGAAAAATACTGGCAAAGAAACTCATGGCCACTCTTTTTAAAAGCCAGATCTTCAGGTACAATAGTGTTAGTATTACATGAAAGGTAAACAGTAAGCAAGCTGTTGTGACCTGATTACCTATAAGTAGGTACATTTTAAAACTATAGTCATTGTATTAACCATTGAAAAATCCTAGAACCAACACTCTTGGATTCTACTCGTGCTCCATTCAGGCAGAATAGAGTAACTTTGCCTGGATCATACGTAAAAAAATAAGGCAATTGGATATATATTGAGAGAGAAATATAAGTGGAAAGGGAAGGCAATAAAACGACATGGATGAAGTGCCTCATACTTATATTAATACCGTACCCTTGTCCATATTGATGGACAAGGGTACGTAAGTAATCGCCCGAGCAGTTCAGGGTCAGGGTGAGGTTAGCGTTACAGGTATGCACCTGTAACGCTAACCAACAGTTGCAGAGGAGACCGAATTTAGTCCCACTTACGGATCAGGGGTTATTACGTAACTGAGACCAAATTGTATTTTATAATGGCCTTTACGTTCCTTTCATAAACATGTACTGATGGAGTTCAAATTCCAGGTAAACCAAGAAGAATACCTGAATAGATATTTCAGATAAGTTAGTCAGCTGATGTGGTCTATGATAGAATAAAAAAATACAGGTCATAGACAATTTTTTTTTTGTTTAAAAGACAACTCCCACATTAGGAATAAACATCCTGTGTCGTGGGGGACTTTACAAACATACATGAAACGGACATAAAGAACATCCAGACTCGGGACAACAATTCGTGGATCACACAAAGTGTTGTACCGCGTGGGATTTGAACCCAAGACACTTGGTGCGGCATGGCGACCGCTGAAACCACTCGGCCAACCGTGCAGTCAAAAAAATTAAAACTTAGTCATAGTACTGGTCATCTCTATGATCTTGACAAATAAACGAGATCTAAGTATTTAAGATCAAATCGTACTTATGCCCTTTATGCATTAAATACATAGACATACAAATATACACGCACACACGCATAGTAAAGAAACAGAACGAAACGTTATGAGTTTTTTTCTGTTATAAAAGTACAATGCATTATATTTTTGAGAGAGGAATAACTCTTTCACTATTTTGTTTCCTCAGGAATCAGAGATTTTAAAGCTTTGTCTCAGATTATAGAAAAAAAGGTTTTAATAAGGTACTAACAGAAGTCTGTTCTGGAAACTAGATTGGGTCTTTTCTAGATTGGGGTCGACCGCTGAACTTAGATTTTTACGGACATTTTGTAACAAACCTCCACAACAAATATTAGACCATATCAAAGTCCTGTACAAAGAAAGTCAAAGGCCAACTATTCAAGAAATATCGCTTTGATCAAATTTAAACACTTAAATTATTCCTAAACGAGAAAAAACCCTGAAATAAATTACCCATTCAATGATAATGATTGCAAAAATATCCTGCCTGTTATCAGAACCGTTTAAAACAAGGATAACTTTACGACAGATTCATGGTGCTAGGTTAAATTGTTGGTGGCTTATCTCGACTTGTTTTAAATAAATTTATTATTTAAGCTTTTAATTTCCTCCTCTTCACAATATGGGGTCTTAATTTTTTGAAATAATATAATATTAACTGCCTGAATGACGTGGTGGTAGCTTATGATCTATAAATATTTGTTTCCAAGTTTGGGTGTTTTCTATATATAATATACAGTATATAATATTTCCAAAAAAAAGGAAATATGTATTTACATACAGAGGAGCTCATTCCGATTAATAAACCCGAAATTTCATCAAATTGGTCCAGCAGATTAGGAGGGTGACAAACACTAACTACTAATATCGTAGTCGAGGATCTTGGCCTGTTCATCGACTCAACCCTTGATTGGCGGGCCCAGACCACTGATGTGAGCCAGAAAGTAACAGGTAACCTACGAACACTCTACCGTCTTAAGAACTTCTTGCACTTCTAAAACGAAACTCTCACTCACACAGTCTCTCATTATCCCCTTAATCGACTATGGTGATGTGTTCGACCTGAATGCAGACCTCCTTAATAAACTTGACCGTCTTCTTAATAACTGCATTCGATTCATATTCAATTTCCGCAAGTATGACCACGTGTCTACTTTCCGTTCTCAATTGGAATAGTTAACTATTCGTCAGCGCCGCAGTCAGTGAGTGTTGACCTATCTCTTTTTGTTCCTCATCTCCCCATTTTCACCTACCTACCTTGAACCCTACCTCTGTTTTATATCTTCGAATCACGATAGAAATCTTCACTCGTCTAACAATTTGCTTCTCTTGTGTCCCTTTCAATATTGCCATTAATATATGAAACTGATATAAGTAACGTATATGTCAGGTCCATATATTGATAGCAATTACAACCTCTGACTTCCACCACAATGCACCTACCTCACAAAATTTCCACATCTCCCAAAGGTTGGCTGGTAGAGAATACCTTGGGCATTAAGCCCGCCGTTGTACATGTGTGCATAAAGTTTTCAAATAAAAATAAAATCTACACCAATCCAAAAAAAAAGTATTTTTATAAGAGCGTTAAAAATGTTTTCTTACGTTTTCCTTAGTCATAACGGCCCAAGTAGATATTTACGTCATCTATAGATTACAATCGTAATTGACTGTAATTACAACCGTATTACAACTATTACAATTATTGGAAGTATGTCGAGTCGGACGTCAGCGTGAGAACACTAAGTAGTAAGGTTTTTCGTTTGTTTCACAATATTAGTTTTATTTATTTACAGTTCATGGAAAACCCACCGTAACAAACACTTACAAGCCATTAACAGGCTGTTCTTACGGCTTATTACCATCATGGCCGGTCACGCTCCATCCCGGAAACAACATACAGCTCATTGACAAACCGTACGCGGGACTGACACGAATGTCACCTCCCTAGCTCGCCTTTAATATTTAAAACCTTAAGGGTCGGTTCTAGTTTCTATTTAATTTTAAAAAAGAAATCCTAATCTGAAATCTATTTTTAACTGCAAACAGTAAGATAAATTGCATTGCAATTTTATTTATTTATAAGTTTATGCACTTTGCACCATCAGCGGTCTTCATACGCCATAGTATGTCGTAAAAAATATTTCTACGACAAATCTTGTAAGTATTCTTTGATTGACTTATCGTTCCTATTGTGTTCAGAGCTGGTTCTTTACTGTAAGATTTTGAATCCCGAAGAAAACATTTAGTAATCGTATTTACGACTTCTAGAGAGATATGATAAAATGCGCATGAGGATTTTCAAATAGGAAACAGACATGTTTCAAAGGGTGTTTAATTGGACCCACATTCGAAATCCTTGATTAAAATTAATCAATATTCTCATCAGCATTAAGAGAAATTTCATTTCGAACCGGTGCACAGATGTTTCGTACAAGGGCCTTATTCATTACGTTTTCGTAGTCATATGTTTACAAACATATCAAAATTTCAAAGATGTTTACAAATTACACTATTTGCAATAACATGTATGATGCACGCATAATGATTTTATTCCGGGTGATAATAACATTTAGGGTCTGTTTCACAATGTCCAAGTAAAGTCCTGAATAAGCTACTTGCCACTTAACTGACAAATAAAATCATTGTTGGCGTTTCACAATCTTCAAATAAGCATAACTGATAGATAAAGTGCTAAGTAAATTATAGGTTAGATCATCTGTCAAATAAGGAAATTATTTGATGGGTAAGTTACTTGACAGATCATTTTTGTGTCTTTTGAAATCGAAACATATTAAAAATGGATCTATTTAATGCCCTGGACGACGAATTAGATGACTTTTTTGATCGTTTATCGGAACCACGAAGAGATCCAGTGTTTCGACAACGCTCTAATCACATGGAGATATTTAATAAAAATAAAATATCTACCTCCTCCCGCGTAAAATTAATGCTTCTCTCACGTTTTTGAGACATTGTTTGAGGCAAAAATAACGTTAAAAGGGACAAACTACAACCAATTGAAGTCAAACAAGCCAAAGAAATATTCAAGAATTTCAAGATCATTCAAGTCAAGTGTTGTTTTTTTTCTGTGACATTTGCCTCACGTTTCGTTTCATATAAAAATAACCGATTTCTAAAACTGCTCATTTGTATTAATAAAATTGTTGTAGACTGCATATAAAGTATATATAATACTTACGTATCACAAAATAATGCATAAAAAATGCATTCAACATATTTTTGAGATGGATTTAATCAAAAAAAAATTATGTTCTTTTAAGTTTCGTAAACTGAAACGTCAAAATGCGACGTTGCCAGTTCTATCTCACAAGTAACAAACTGACACCTAAACTTAACGGTTAGACGATTGTGAAACGCAAACTGTTTTAACAGGGACTTTTATGTGTCAGATAATTTATTTGTTAATTAGTTAACCAACACTTTACTCAGACTTTGTGAAACAGACCCTTAATGTCTGATCTGAAACTCATTAACATTCAAATACGTTTATTCGACATCAAAGTTATATTTAGATAGCTTTGTCTTTTAAAATAGCTTATTTAACCTATCATGTGAGTCAGTCAGTAGCTTCCTTAATTAAACTTACAATAATCACAGCAGTTGTACTTATTTTTTGTTTTTGTATATATGAGTACACTAGAACCTACCCTTAAGTAACGATGCTTGAACAATGATACGTCGGGTCGGATGTGAGACGCCAACAGAAAAAGTTTTATGATCTTATATTAATGCAGTTAATATTTATTTTTATTCGACTAATCTAACTAGATTTTTCTAAAGGCCAGTTAATGATTTATATTTCATTTATTTATTGATATTTTCAAGAACAAATCACTTTACACTATCAGTACAAGAAGTTTTAAAACTCTAAACGGTAAACCGTTACTTTTTAGCAGAATCGTTTTGAATTAACAATAATTGCAATTACGAGTATTTGTTCCAGAACCGAACTGTAGTCCTGCGCCTGATCTCTCCACGGTCTTGTCGTTAACCGTCCCGTTGGATTATGAGAGAGAAGGACCGGAGGGTGCACCTGTGTTTGCGCTCACGCTTGTACACTATAATATTCGTATCTCTTGCGTAGGTGGCTGGTCTCCGTTGAGACTGGCCGCCGTAGCCATAATGAGCTAGAAGAACATCATTATCAATCTTAAAGGTATCACTTACAATCTGAAAAGGAACTCAATGCTAGACTATATTTGTAAATGTTTAAATACCCATAACTATTTGTTAGCGCCAAACTGGCTAGCCCAGAATCCAGTCCAGTGCCATACAAACTCAGCGGGTTGCGAGAGATAACTTCAATGACTGACCATTGCCTGAACTCTTTGTATAAATTAACCACTAGGCTGTGGCTGATGCGGGGTTGGGAAAGAAAGGAAGCCGCTTACCTTTAAGTCTTGATCTGCTGTACAGACCCGTCAGCCTGTGGGGCAGCCTGGTCTCCTCTGTCGCGGTGTTGCTTGCTAAACACTAAACGTCAGCGCACTGCACAGTTTATAGCACACGTCCTCACTTGTCTGCAAGAACTATTTAGCGAACAATGCGGTAGCCACGGTAGGATGTCCCTTTTTACGCGGCGCGGCGGTTTGAGCGGTATTTGAAGGGTTATAAGCGGCTAGCGTGCGGCAGAAACGGAAAAAAGATTAGATAATTGGAATGCGAATGAATTATTAGGAGCGATATAAGAGCGAACGTAGCGAGAATGCAGCGAGAATGCAGCGAGAATGCAGCGAGAAATTAAAGCGAGTATTAAACGAATGCGGAATGTAACGAAATATAGCGAGAGAGCGCGGTGCGCTCGCGGGAAGGATTATATAGCCTTAGCGAGTAGGAGCAAATAACGCCAACAGCCAAAGTACCCGAAATTATTTATAATTTACGAAGCTTATCTCTGCTTGGGATAGGTGGCGTTACCACTATTCCTTACATAATCACGACATAACATTCCTTTAATATACCAATATATAATAGGTACAGCGAATTGACTACAAACAGTTCTAAAACCTAACTATCTGCTGTCCAAACGTACGCAAAGTAAGAATATAAATCAATGTATAATAGACAAATTAAGTTTGAATGTAAACAAGTACTTCTAAATGGATTAGGTAGACACCAAAGCAGTCATAATAAAGTATAGAATTTATTACTCATTAGAACTTACATTCCACTTATAATGAGGTACATAATATCTAATTAAACAGAGCTTTTATAAAGCTCTAGTGTATTAGAAACCTTATCTTTTTAGTCTAATTAAGTAAATCAATTAAACAGAAGCACTCCCTGAACCAATACCATTCTCCACAATTAGTTTCGTTTTATTCGACACATAATTTGTTGTGTGGCGACTTCCACATACAGCGCAACAGTTGTTAATACTACAGCGCCATCTACCGAAAACACACTGAACTACGAAGTAACGCACTACACGGAGTAACTATCAATCCTGAATCGCGCAATGGAAGTTCTCGCGCCGATTATCATATATACAACATCATCTGTTGGGCCGTGGCCCGCCTGGCATGATCACCTAGCCTGGTCGGAGGATCCTCCCGGAGGGATATGATACTCGTTCCCCTACAGCTAAAAGGAAAATCTAGAATTGTAAAACGTCGTCTTGTATAGGTATACTTTCAATGCAATGCAAATCAATATTGGAAATGTCTCTATCTAATTTATTGTAGTTTAAATACATTTCACAAATCTCGAAATCTCTAAATTTGAGGCTGGTAGTTTCCTCGTTAGGAGTACATTAGAAATAATAATAATTTTTTAAATCTGAATCTCGAAAACAGCGCCAACGATTCTTATAATGAAAATTTATCAACAAAATACCGAGCATAGTTCGGTCTTTAACCGAACTATGCTCGGTATTTTATATATGGTATGGGTACTACAATTAAAGAGTAAAATTGTTCATTATTGCCTTGCAGGATAGATGAATTATTAAACAGCTATATAAGTTGGCAAAGTGACAATTAATTTACAATTATCAGACTATAACTATTGTAAAATGTACAACTCTTTTATTTATCCTGTGGTCCTGGTTCAAACCGCGGAGTATCAATTTTCCTCCTTATGTATCAATATTGAGATTATATCAATATTTTTACACAGTCTGTCAACATTTAAGCAATATTTAAAACTGGCTGAACTTCGCGGTGTTACCCGCGGCTATCTTGGTACCGCGCGGGCGAAGCTAATCTAAAAAAAGTAGCCTAGGTTTTTTCTAATATCATCAGCTATCTGCCAATGAAAGTCCTGTCAAAATCAGTTCAGTCGTACCAGAGATTATCCGAAACAAACAGACCGACAGAAAAAAAAATGCTTTTTTGATGTAAATACCGAATACATTACATTAAAATAGACATTCAATTTTATTTATTTGTATAGATATAGATTTGAGTATCTTACAGGTAGATTTGAAAAAAATTTTGAATCTGTGACATTATTTGACATTGACATTGCGGTTCATTTTTTAATCTCAACATATTCTTTACAAGATTTTTACAGCAAAAGGATCGAATGACGTGTTTCGCAGCACAGTAGCGAAACTTAAATATTAATAAAGCTGTCTTTACAAACGTGTGGTGGAACTCGATACTTCGCGGTTTGAACTCTTCGAGGCAGGAATGCAATCACTTGATGTTTATGTACGAGTATGTTTCCACAGTTTGTGTGGAAAAATGTGTCTGTACCTACATATAATCATGTGAAAAATAAATGTTATTTTTATTTACTTTATATTTACAAATGTTTAGATTTCTCTCTGAATATGCAAGGGAAAAAAAGAGGTTGGTATTTTAGGTACAATTAAAAAAAATGAATATCGATTATTTTAATAATCGAATTAATAATTATTCTTTTGAAAATGATTCAAATTAAATAACATAGTTTCAAACACTTTTAAAATTCATCTTTAACAAACAATTTTTATCTATTGATTTGACCACAATCAAGATTATCATGGTTATTTGATTCAAAGACATCGACAATACATAGACTTGCGGTAGCATCATAAATAAAAAGCGTTATTTTTTTTGAATTAGTGTTTTGTATGTTAATTATCAAACTATAGTGATCCATCCCTCCATCCCCCAACGCACTTGTTACGCCTCTGGTGTTACGGGTATGCATGGGCGGCGGTAATCGCTTACCATCAGGCGATACGACTGCTCGTTTGCCACATATAAAAATAGTTATATCTATAGACTGAGGAGAAATACAAAACAATATAAACTTAAATATCTTTCTCAAGGGCATTTGTTGAATATTTGAAAAGATATGATATAAAAGTATTTTTTATTTGTAATCTATACTAATAATAAAAATGAAGAGTTTGTTTGTTTGAACGCGCTAATCTCAGGAACCGCTGGTCTGATTTGAAAAATACTTTTGGTATTGGTTAGTCCATTTATCGAGGAAGGCTATATATTATCACGCTACTACTAACAGGAGCGGAGCACCAATGAAGAATGTTCCAAAATCGGAGGAAAATTTTCACGCTACGGACAATATAAGACGCAAACGAGGTTGCGTGGGTCAGCTAGTCTACTATAAACCAATAGAGAACCATAATCAAAAGTCATGTAAAACTATGCTCCTCCGATAACGAATGTAAAGTGAAACATTCCTCGGGAAGGTTCGACCTCGCGCGTCGCTTCAGCATGCTACGCACGCACGTTGGCATCCGCATAACCTTAGACGACATGCACTACTGTATCTAGTATTAGAATGACCTTACTGGAATGTGTCCGACAAAATATTGTTTGATTGATTGTTACCGTATTCGATACACCCGAAGTTATACCGACATCGTATACCAATTACATTGATTATTGAATGATTGATATTTTTTTTTATAAATATTTCGGACATCGAACACACAACGCCATCTAGACCCAAGCTAAGCAGAACTTGTGTTATGGGTTACTAGACAACTGATATGAATACATATATATACTTTTTTTTTTGTAAATACGAGTACATACATATTATACATAGAAAACACCCAAACTCCGAAACAAATATTTGTAGATTACACAAACATTTGGTCCGACCCAGGATTTGAACCCGAGACCTCAAGCACAGCAGTCGCACACACTACCACTGCGCCACCGAGGCAGTCAATATTAATATTAAATGCTACATTACGAATACATAAATATCCTGAGTCACGGGTGACTACAACTTACATGAAACGGACATAAACAGCACCTAGATACAGGACAATAATTCGTGAATTTCATGAATTGCGTTGTTGCAGAAAGTGGCGAATGACCACTTTAACCTGTACGCCATCAGTGCAGTCAATTTAATAACGAAATTCAAGCGTGTTACGCTTTTTTTTATAAAATTGCTAAATATTAATCTAATCGATGTATTAAAGAAAATTCCGTACTACTATTTATGTTTGGTCTCAGCGACTTCCTTACTTTATAGTACAATAGACTTACAAAGGTAGTCTCTATATAATATACTAGCGACCCGCCCCGGCTTCGCACGGCTGCAATTCTGATACTAAATACACGTTGTATATAAAACATAGCTGACCCACGCAACCTCGTTTGCGTCTTATATAGCCCGCAGCATGAAAATTTTCGCAAAATAAGTAACTTTTCTGGTTGATTTTTACACCTTGTGTCCGAAAAACCCAAATATCTTACGGAACCCTATTTTTTTCCAAAATAAAATATAGCCTATGTTACTCGTGGATAATGTAGCTTTCGAATGGCGAAAGAATTTTTAAAATCGGTTCAGTGGTTTTTGAGCCTATTCATTACAAACATACAAAAATAGGTACAAATCTTTCCTCTTTATAATATTAGTATAGAAAACACCGTTACAAATAGATTCAGTAATATTGGATAGGTATTTTATAAGTGATATTCACCTGTTGACTGGTAATGAATTCTTATTTATTAAGGTTTCTTATTTATAACCCAAATCCCGTTTATCGCCTCTATTTTTTGTACGTTACAAAATATCTTTCAGAATCCCATCAAATGTCTTATTCCCTGTTTTTGAGCCGTTACTCATAGTCAATAAACAAGATATCGAGATGAACGCTACTTTTTGTACATCGAGAAAAAAGTTAGACTTGATGAACTGTCTCGAAATAAGAGCAAAAATATTGGTGCTGTGGTGGTAATACGATCTGTTTTTTACAAGTCGTTCCGCCCGGTCGGACGCCGGGCAGCGGAGGTCGCGACCGCGGCTGCGACGCCGGCCGACCACACGACGTGACCGCCCGATGGGAATGGTGCACCTGATGATAGCTTCCTGGTTGTGCCGTTGCGCAACCTCTACATACAAAAGAAATAAGATTCGATACTTTTTTGTTGAAAATATTTTTACTTTTTGCACTGTAATTGCGTGAAATTATTCCCAAAGCCATGAGCTTAAGTTTAGTTGAAACATTTTGAAAGGAGTTTGTAAACATACTTTATGTTAACTTCTATAACCACTACAATTTTTGTTAAAATTGTCTGTAGCTAATTTGATTATAAAACTACTAGAAGGTCATTTAGGTCCTAATTGTACCGTAGTTTTTTAAGCTACACAATTTTCTATCAAATGAAATTTACAAAATAAAATACAGCGAGAGTTGAAATAACCTGGTTTTCGTGTTTTATTTTCTTTTTTTTGTGAACTTTTATCTGAAACGTGACAAAATCACAATCGGAACATTGGTATCCTTTCAACTTTTTATCCTCTACGACATATTTGTGAGACACAAACAGGTGTGGGTCACGTTCTACTGTCACGAAGAGCTCCGTCATCACGGACAAGTGGCATCGCGTTTTTATGCATTGAAAAGACATTTTTATGCGATTAGCCGCGGGTACAGGTGGAGGTCGCGACAAGTGCTTTAAGTCACGAGCGACGAATCGCTGATGTGCCGGTAACGCTGCGTTAGGGTTGTTCAGAATAATCGATTCGGAACGAGAATAGGATTCGATTTTTAACTTCATCATTTGAGTCTTTAGTTTAGGGGCCTTCGCTTAGATGGTTTGTATTACATAAGTAGCGTCTGTTCTTCTCGGTAGTAGCTATTTCGATGACATGTTTATTACTAATATATAATTTGTTAAAAGCTGTTGACACGTACTAGACTAAAAGTCAGTCAAGTATATATTCACACTACCTAATTGTACCTCAGTAACAAACCTTCCTTTGATAAAATAACAATCTGTGTTATAAGAATAGTACTTTCAATTTTTATATTTTAAATTAAATTCAATGAACTTAAGTGATACTGCGGAAAACTATTTAAATTCTTTGGAAATGTTAATTATTTTAAAAAAAGACAAATTAGAGTGAGCAAAACTGATATATAAGTTGAGGGATAACTTTACATACACCTGTGTAAGGAGAGAACATTAACTGCCGTAGTTCAAAGAGGCCTGTTATGACCGTCACGTGTTCAAAGTGACCGCTACCTCATTGACATCCACATGTCATAAAACATAATCTAAAAAATACTTCTGTAAGCGACAAATAAAAATTCCCAATACTACTTCTACAGAACCCACGTTATAGATGGAATTAGTCGAATTCTTTTTATAGTCTCTTAGATTTCGTGTGCTCTTTGAACTGGTTCGATTGAAACTTAATAAAAAGCGTCTGAGACATACCTACGGTCCTATCGCGTGTCTCGGATCAATGGTTCGCGCTCTATTTCATTTTATTACACTTCGATTACACGAAACACTGTGAGAGAATATTTGATGGTTAAATAAATAGAGATAGGATACTGAGTTCACAGTTGAATGATTTTGAAATTGTAACTTGAAATGATGCGATGGATGCAAAATACTGCGCGTTGATCTTGTGAAGTAACAATGATAAAAGAGATATATTAGAAAGTATAAAATAAAATAAAATAGAACAAACTGTTGAAAGAAGGGTGAACTAAGGAATTAAGAAATGCGCTTAAAATTATAATTCTATTATTTGGAAGTGGTGATATACATACTAAATTTCGATTTAAATTATGAAAAGTGTACGAGTAATAAAATAGTGTTCCAAGAGGTAAAGTAGTGTATGAATGACACCAAGTTTATAATTTTTTGACGAACTTCATCTTTATTTCAGCATTAAACTTCTGAAATCTTTTTTTTTATTATAGGTTCTGCTATAAAACAGACGCCTTACAACAGTTACAAACTAGTTACTAAAGAAAATACTCGTACCTCAATAAAAATATTGTAAAATGATAGATTTCTGTCTAACACTCTTCATTAAAACAGTTGCACTTTGATAGAATTTCTAAGAATGGTCGTCAATGCATTCACCAGACCCTTTAGATAGTTATCTTTGACCCAATAAGCGTCTTAAGCGCATGTTTGAATCTCAACTCAACATAGAAAGGGAATGTGAGCATTAAGACCTCTTACTTCTGGGTTTAAACGAACATGATATGAGGTCGTTACATAAATTAAAATATCGACGGAAACTGGTCGTCAACACGAAACGGTTTGTTTTTGAAAGTTACCGCAGTCAAAACAAGAGCATTATGAGATTACAAGACGTATAGAGGTCAGGAAAAATCAGAGCGAAAGTAGTGTCAAGTGATTGGCGGAACTCGAGCACACGGCCCAGGCAAGCTTGATCGAAGGCCTCATCGAAATAACTCCAAAAATGGATGAGAAATGAACCAAGTTGTGGTCTGATTACGTCATACTACTTCATGATAAGATAATTACGATTTTTAAAAACAGTGTTCCAATTATCGTTGGTTTTAATATACGCTGAGTTTGGATCACGCTTAGATGAACGATAAGCTTTAAAGGTTGCAGCCGCCTAAATAAAGAGCGATTGTTTATTAATTTTATATTGGCTACTTTGTCATGGTTGTAGATTAGATTTACGAGTATGTTTAGAATATTTGATTTAAACTTAAATGAGATTATTATAACTATTTCAGACTACAGAGTTTTTATTGAAAACTAAAAAATGTTTATGGCATAGAGTTTTGCACCAAATAATATTCAACAATTACGCGATATAGACAACTGAATTCCTTTTTAAACAATATAAAAACGTTGTCAACTCGACAAACAGTACAGACGTCGCGTGCTTGCGAGAAAGTATTTAAAAAAAGAACGCAATTTCACGGGGAGTTGCATGGAGACCGCCCAATTCTATTGTCAGTCCGTAATGGCAGACAATTATCCACACATGGCCCATGTCGCAGTCTTCCGAGACAGTTATGTTTGATGGACTAGCAGAATTGGACGCTTCGTTTTATGAAGGTAATCGTTTGAAACTTTGCGATTCTGTAAAACTAGAAACCGTGATTGCATTGTTTATGGTTAATGCGTACGGTTATACTTTAAAACTTTATGTTTCTTATAAAATTAACTCAGTGTTAATGCTGCTTATATTTTTATTTCAAACTATTTTAAAGATTAATAATTAAGTTTTTAAGCCCTGTTTTTAAGCTTTAGCTACAAATATATTGGAACGCTGTGGGCGATAGATAAAAATGTTATACATATATGTACTTTAAATTTAATTAAGTACTACTTTTATATTACTAGTAGATGTTGATATAAATTTGAGAAAATTATACAAATTTATAGTAGGTGATATTTTTTTTAACCTTACTTCTAAATAATATTGTTTATTATCATGGCTACCACTTCCTGTATAATACAGCTGTGTTTATGCGACCATAATAATAAAGTCATTCAACTAACATACATTTACTACGATCTTTTTCTATTATGAACATAAAATAAATAAAGCCACTCACATTTATGGTTTTTTTTTTCACCATTAATCCACAGACTATGAAGGTTTCTATAAAACTTATGTGCTACTTATGTTATAATATCTTTGGTGTTACGCAATATAAGTCATCAATTGAATTTTCGGTTCTGGCTGGTTTTATTTGTTGTGTTTTTTCTTTTCTTATTCGTTGTTCGAAATAAAAATGGAAAGTTTAAATACAATTTTAATAAATTAGGGATGCCATTTAAAAAAAAGAAATTAATTAAAATGTAAAAATTCATGTAACCGAGTGTGGAAAGTTATATTATCAGCGAGTATAGGCTTTTTTTATCGTGATAACCGACATACACCCTGATGGAGCCGTTAGCAAAAGCTAGTTTATTACGGTTCTGTGTAGAACCAGAAGATTTTCAAAGCTGAGGAATCATTACACTATATTTAGTATAAATAAGCGTTAGGTTGGATTTTTAACTAACTCATTGCTATTCAGTTATATTTAATTTTCAAAACAAAATTAAGTTTATTAAAATCTTTAGTGACGATGTCGATACAAGTTGAGTTTACTTGTCAATTAATGAGACATTATTCGCTAGCGATATTGACTGGTAGAAAATGCCTATCGGAATGAAGTCTGCCTCATGCAAAATGTAATGCAGGAAGTGTGAATAAATAAATAAATGTGAGTGCATAACATTTAGGTCCATACATTTAAGGATGCCTTCAACACAAACTTTGGTGGTTTCTTTGAAAGTGAAACCTATGGTATCCAGTTAAATTAAGTATAGCAAAGAATGTCCTTATTGCAGTGCTCTATATAGTCGGTCGTTTACCTACAGGTCAGATCGAGGTCGCCGTGTCAGCGACTCAACGCAACTGACCAGAATACCTAAGCAACTTTTGCTCGCATTGCACAAAACTGCGTACGGTCATTGAACTAGTGTAGTTTCTCTTAAGTCTTCGTAAGAGAATGCAATTGAACAATAATTTGTTGTGTTCATACAGTACACTTTTGATATGATCTATGGTCAAAATAGAATGACTTCCTATTGACTATACTATAGGTACTATGAAAAACTGTTAATGCTTTTAAAAGTGTAGTATTAATTAATGTTAAACCATAGATTGTGGTAAAAATTTGACTTTTTCTTGCTTAGTAGAAACTAAAGATCAGGCTCCAACCCAAACATCACAAAAAACGTAAAATGTCTCTAATCTGGAATTTTTATTTTATGGAAGCAAACGAGCAGACGTATCGCCTTATGGTAAGCCAAACCAGAGGCGTCACAAGAGCATTGCCAGCCTTTTAAGAAGAAGTACGATATTTTCTTGAAGGTTTGAAGGTCGTATTGATCCGGAAATAATGCAGACGATAGTTCATTCCACAGTTTTGTTGTGCGAGGCAGAAAGTTTATGGTAAAGTGCACAGTTGTGAACTGCCACCCAGGAAGTACTAAATTGCTAATTTACCTACTTCATTTTGTTAAAAATAAAACCAAAATGAAATTATCACTACAGCTTACTTTAGGACCTGAAAGGAATAATGAACTAGTACCGCGTTTGGTTTCTCTTACCTTAAAATATACGAAGACCAGTTATATTTTTCGCATTATCATTTTTATTAGTCGTTTAAATATACCTAATATCGTTCTAATATCGAAATATTTTATAAGTTCTCAATTTGACATGACAATGGTCTCAATTTTCGTTAATGAATAGAACTCATCCATTTCGTTTAAATTTATGGCCTATAACTTTTATAGCAATTTAAGTTTACCTAAAGTATCAAATATACATATATTATAGCAAACAAAATATTATATAAACTCTTTATTGACACGGTACAATCGTTTTAGAGACAGCATTTTAGTCGAATTGTCGCATCAAAGTAAATTGATTGCTATACAGTCAGACATTGATGGCTGATGAAATTATTATCCTAAAAATATACCGGTTTAGTGTGCCTTCATCAATAGGTTTACAATAACACAAAATGTGTTTTTATCATTATTAGGTTACTCACAATTTCGTTTGATATAGCATTTGAATTTTTTGGGTATTTCTCTATTATGAAAAGGAATCATGACCTTCATAACACCAAATATTGTTAATGAATAATAAATATCAATACCAAATTAGAATAAGTGGTCAATTAGCTATTTGTAATTTAAAAACTCATTTACCATCTCAGAAAAGAACAACAAATACAAAAAAAAAACTCAAGACTTTATTTCCGTTTAAAGATAGAAATAGTATTCCTTTTTTATTACGATCACTTTAAGTCTACTAAAATAAAGTAACTTAAAGTACAAACGACTCAACTCATTAAACAATTCATCAACATCAGACTCAGACACTGCAGCTGCAATCCATCTTCTTATAAAGGTTTCACATTCTATCCAAAAACCAACACATTACAGAAGCGAACAACACAATTTATTTTTCGAACGTGAAGTAAATGAGACAGCGCGCGTCATTTAAGGACACAAGTGTCAGTGGTGTCGGATACGAAATCGTTAACGCGAACTCGACTAGATTGGGTTAAACTAGATGTCGGTGGATTGGACCGGATTGACTGCTAGCTTATTTACGAGACTACGTGCGACAATGGATCTAATTGACGTTTAATCGCGATGGCTGCCGTACCAAAGAGACCGGTCGTGTCAACTGGATGTGGAGGGCAACTTTGATGGCTCCAGGATCCGCTTAAGTTCTGCTTAGGTTTAGGTACAGCGTGTTGTTCTTTTTCTATAGCAATAGACATGGAACAGGTAAGATAAGATAGATTATACAATTGTTGCTATTCTTTATATTTATAAAATGAATAGTTAACTTAATAATTTAATTATCTTTTTGGGTCGTTTGAATTTTAGACGGTAGGTCAAGAGTTCGATACCTAGTTCCGTTTATCAAGAACTAGTCAAGTGACTGATTAACACTTCTCGTGACCAGATCATAGATATTTTTTAGTACAGAGAATTTGTATTACTATTCAACATGTGGCAATGTAGAGGACCTTCTGAGAATGCTACTAATAGCTATTACAAAGCGGAGAAATTTTATGATTCGTTTATGTTAATAATCCAAAATGTTATCCTACCGATATAAATGTTTTCTAAAGAAAATTAAAAAGTTTTAAAAATAATAGATTCTAATACTAGGCACTGAAATAATTCAGAAATAGGTATGAAGCATTGTTTTGTTTTTTTATAAATTTCAATTGACAATTTGATTTTAATTGTGTATGTTTAAAAATTTCCCTTCGCAAAAATGACAGACTATTTTGTACTACACGTTATTTGACATGTTGCTTTTATGATTTAAGTTTTAATTGGTAGGATTGAAATCACAAACAATCACAAATACATCTAATACTTATAAACGAGCAATTTTTGTACAGTGCGACTTAAATAAGAGTAGGAACGTCAATGACCCCTATCTGTCAAATGTCCCTTGAAAAGTACAGTCTGCAACGAAACCTTATTTGCGTATCAATTATGTTTTTTCAAGGGACATTTGACAGATAGAGGTCATTGACATATCTATTTTTATTTTAGTAGCATTGTAGATCAGATACATAATCGTTTTTCCAAAACGATTTTCATGAAACATTACTTATATTGAAAGTTCCTTTAAAGTCTTCGAGAACGTTGATATACAAAAGTCAGAATGATGTGGTAATGAATAGAACATATAATATTCCTTTCATAAAAGAGGTTGTTAGAAAGTTCCACCAATATCGTTGGCTAATAAATCTGTAAAAGGAAGAGACTAATGTGATCTAAACAGTTTATCATCGATTACTTGATAAAATATCGATTAAATCATGAAATTTCCGGCGGGGCCACTTAATGACCGACAATGGCTTTTGTGACTCTTGAGTAGTGTCTATGGACAACGGTAATCACTTACCATCAACAGTTCCGTCAACTCTTTTGTCCTCTATTCCTTAAAATCTTACAAACTTCAATCAAATATTACTATGTAATTGTAAATCTATTAAAAATAAGACGCGATACATATTTTCTACATTTAACAAATCAACTCAAAGGAAATCATTATGTACAGGACACATAAATAAATGGTTTATTGGCCGTTTGACATCTGTGTGTATCAGAACAAACTAGTTTCTTAAATAATTATATTTAGTGAACAACACATCTATCGTAATAGTGTTTAAATATTGTCGGGAACAGTTATGAAACTACATCAAAACATATAAAATGACTAACATAATAATTGGTTGTTTGAATACGAGTAGCACCAGTGATTGCGAATGCGTGCTTGAGTTCATGGGTTCGAATCCCATTTGTTTCCGAGTTTGAATGTTATAAAACATTAGTAAAATGTGTATGTATTTAGAAAAAATATACTCGTATATGTAATTATATCGGTTGTCTGGTACCCGTAGTACAAGTTCTGCTTCGATTGGGACTAGATGGCGTTGTGTGTCAGACGTCCTAAATATTATCATTATTATTGGAATGCTTGTTTTACAAACGACTAGATATTACTAATCTAAATACTAGATAATAATAATTAACAATACCTACTACCGTCAATTTCAAGAATAAAAATATATTTATTGGAATTATAATTCTGTTCTCCTTCTGAATTTTAACCGCATGTCAATTTAATATTACTAATTATTTCATTTATGTTTAGTATCTTATTTTATCTTTCTCTTTTATCTTATTTCATTTCTAGCATTAGTTCGTTGAAAGCTTCATTAATATTAAGTTGGAATACTAATATGGTTATAAATGTCAAAATATATCTTTCCATTTCTACGTCAACTAGCATCAAAATCTAATCGCAGATGCAATGCATAGCGAATATCGGGATTGATATCTATAGGTGTCAATTATATTATAAATCAATATACCATTATTGTAGACTATTATAATTTATACAACTTTAATGAATGTTTGGTGAGAAACTTTATATAAATTTAAGATATTTCCAACTCCCCCTATTTCGTTACGGTTTTCAAGACAGTTTAATTTTCCCTGGATCTATCCAAGTGGTGTAACTCGGTTTGTTTGGGCGTGACTGCTGTCGTTCATAATGTACAGGAGTTACATAACTAGTCTTGGGACTATTTCTTATCTTTTTACAGTAATCCCATTAAAAAATGAGAAATGGCAATAAACATTTATCAATTTAATAAAAAAGTAGTTTTTATCTCTCGTGGTTCTTTTCGTAGACCCCAGCTAGGTCTCGGGGTATTTTTTCCAGGTCTATGGTCTATTTAAGTAGTATTGAACGCCGCCTGCAACTACAGGCGGGTCACTGAGATCTGCCCCGATGGGCCTTTTGGTGGTTCAAGGCTGTTAGTCCGGGTTTGGGCGTAACTAAAGGGGGTGACTCGCTAGTAACAACCGGGAACCGGGTGTTATCCAGTGTGATAACCTGTGCATAGCGAGGTCGAGCTCCTAGGGATGTAGACCCAAAGGAGCGCCCGTTAGCCGGCTCTAGGTCGGGAATTAGATTGACCACTTGCGTTGTGGCGTATTCTAGTTTCACGTAGTTAGTTGCATGTTCCATTCCCGCTCAAAGTAAATACATATGCATCGGTCAGGATGTTTCTACCTATTCTATTTTATCGAGAAAAGTATCTTGAAATATCCTTACATATTTATTTCTCAAGTAAAGTAATTTTGTTTAGTCGCCTGCTTGTCCAGGTGGTGGTATATTCTGGAATGTTCCAGATATACCATATAATTTGCAACTAAATATTGAAGTTTGATTTTGTATGATGCCTCACAGCCATATTTACGCGGGTGAAAACTTAACATTCCACAGTCAGTCTGCGCGTGCGCTGTTTGTCAAATACACTGAATACTTGAGCGACCTTAACAAATATTTAGGTTCGAGTTACATTAGTAGGTAAAAGGGCTAGTGCACTATCACGTAATTAGATTTAAAAGATGTCGAAAGGGGTCAGACAATTTATTGTACTCGAGAAATATATGAGATCACACAAATCAAAGCACATTAACACTACATAATTCTACATCCGGAGTTAGATTGTTTCTTTTGTCATTTTTTAATTCCAGAACTACTGAACTAATCATTATGATAGTTCCATATTATCACTGTAAGCAGTGTAAGCATTGTTATGGAAACTGAAAATATAAACTAAATTAAATAAATAAATATTCCGGACACCTAACACACAACGCCATCTAGTCCCAAGCTAAACAGAACTTGTGTTATAGGTACTGGACAACTGATATAAATACTTACATACTTTTTTTTTGTAAATACATACGTATTATACATAGAAAACATCCAAACTCCGAAACAGACATTTGCAGATCATAGGTACAAACATTTGGTCCGACCCGGGAACCGAAACCGAGACCTTACAATACATACAATACAAGAGACAAATTATCATAAATCTGCAAACTATAGTCTTAACATACAGAAGAATTTCCATAAGTTATGCGATCCATAATCGTGATAACAACAAATATAAAAGTCGAAATGTCTACTCAAATAAATTTAATAAAGAATTATTAGAAATGAACAAATATTAAAAAACATTCTATTGGCAATAATAAAAAGCTACCCACACGAAGATTCATCAAATAACCATATACCACACACCGATATAATAATAAAAAAATATATCGATCACTCATAATAACAAATGTCTGCGATTAAAACAAATGATCTTAGTTTACTAAAAGTAAGATGGTGAATTTTTCATTCGTTCATCTACAGTAAAAATATTTCATTCGGTATCGATTTCTGCTGTTTCTCTTAAAGAGTTACTAGGCTCTTTAAGTACATCATCATCATTAACAGCCTTTAGGAGTCCACTGCTGGGCATGGGCCTCTCCTACGAAAAGAGGTTTTGGCCTACTATACTACTAGAGCCAGACATGTTATTGGTGGGCTTGTTTTAAATTTTTCCTCCTCTTTGCTCTATCTTTGAGTATTTATAATACTAATTTCTGCTTCTGTCAGCTTCTACAATATAGCTTATACTAGTATTTTCTTTAACAGTTATGTAGTAGGTGTAGGATTGATAAATGTGTTGATCTTAACTTAAGTTCCATCAACTTATTGATTGTTAAGTTGAGCGAACAACAACCCCCTTTCAATGAAGCACGTACTTCATTACCAAGTGCGTTCTGCTGAGACGATAATTTATTGACTACCTGGCTTGAATGATCTTCACGCTCTTTTTATTCGATTGTATGTAAGTTTTAGTGCATCTACAGTGATTTAATGTCCGTTGGAGATAAGAATCTGCTAGCTATTTGCACTCTATCTTCAAAAATGATTTTTAATAATATTTATGAGATAAATGCTGGGAAAATCAATCTTCTTTTTAGAAACAATTTGTATCCAATTATACGACCTTTTTTGTATGATACTGTTAATAATAATATGTACTACCAAGTAAACTAAATGTTGTAACACGATTAGATTTATTGAAAGTGACAGAGGGAGATTCCAGGAAGCGACCCGGAATCTAATATAACTCCTGAAGTCGATGGAGTGTCTATGATTTGTATGATAATCACGAGATTATTTACTATTGAAATTTTGATTATACATACGTCAAAATTATTTTAAGGTAACGAACGAAATTTTAATATCTTTAAATTACTTGCTAGTTTTAATTAAAATGATTTTAGGTTATCTTTAACACCTTAACCTCTCGATCAAAAGACCGACGTCTTACTATGCTACCTTATTAAAATGAGACAGTTCAATTGTCGAAGCAGTGTCGAATGCTCTATTTATCGCACTCATGTATCTCTATTTTAATTAAGAATTCAAACATAAAGAGAAAGTCAAAGTTTAAGAATTCATATAATCACGCTCATTAATTCACCATCATGTTCCCTGACAGGTAATTATCGATCGGCGTGCTAAGACAAATGACAGTACACGTTTGTGCGGTGATCTTGTCAACGTAACCTTGCTCTCCATAGGTCAAATGTGCTGACTATTATGATAATAAAATAAAGTATAAGTAATATTGGTACACCTTTACGAACATGTTTAAGAAATGAAAAGTAATGAACATCAAAATCTATAAATATAAATGAATTGTTGTTTGGACTGATTTGCTAATTACGATCTTCAAATGTTTATAGAAATACAGGGAAAGTTTGAATAGTAAAACAATCCGTATTTCGGCTGTAAAAGTAGCATATAATCCCTTAGATGAAGGATTCATTATAAGAGAATTAGATTCTTAAATATGCCCCAGAGTGCCTTGAAGCAGTTCATTAATTTATTTCGTTACTTTATTTCTTTGCTTTCGACCTATCAGGGGACATTTTTCATACAACTGTATATAGTAATGATAAACTGTTAGTGTAGTTAATTCGGCGAGTGCGTATGTATATTTAAATTAACTATTCCAACAGTAAACTTGACTTATTTCTAAAGATTTAACCGAAATAACATCCGTAGTTAATGGCATGACTTGTGTGAACTAATTTATTTTGAAATCAATAAATTGGCAACAATTTTCTGTGATTGAAAACTATTCTTTTTTTTTTTTTTTTTTTTTATGTTATAGATGGCAAACGAGCAGGCGTATCACCTGATGGTAAGCAATTACCGCCGCCCATGGACACCCGCAGCACCAGAGGTGTCACAAGTGCGTTGCCGACCTTTGGGGGATGGGGAGGGGGAATGAGGGAGGGGTTGGGGTATGGGCCTCCGGTATCCTCACTCACTCGGTGAAACACAGCGCAAGCGCTATTTCACACCGGTTTTCTGTGAGGCCGTGGTATCACTACGGTCGAGCCGGCCCATTCATGCCGAAGCGCGGCTCTCCCACGGCAATACTATAATTGATTTACTTTTGCTTAGTTTCCTAATCAGCTTTTGTTGCGATAGTTTTAATATAGTTTGAAGTAAGACATCTTTAGAATTAGCATTTGTAAAACCGTTGTTCATCTTTGTTCATAGATGGAACTCAATAATGCATAAATGGAAAAATGAGTGATATGTAGTCATCATAACTTAATTTACACTTTAACTTTATATTTAATAAGTATCATCTATTTTGCACCTCTTAAAAATTCTTTAAATAAACTGATAAATATTACGATTACTTGCCGGGTGTAAATTAGCCACAGTTTTTTTTAGATAAGGTGTATTTCTTAGTTTTTTTTTGCTAGGAAAATGCCGAAAAAATATGCTTTGATGAAAAATGTCTTTGATCGTTTTGCTCTCACAGTTTTTTTACAAATTGATTGGCGATTCTTTTCCATTGTATTGTTTACGAGTAACTTAGGTTTTTGTCAAATTTCAATATGTTATTTGAATATATCTTTTTCCTTCACTAACTTTTATTAATCGTCTACAGAATTATAATAATGTGATTTATACTCATTGTTCTTTTTTCTACAACCCGCACTTATCTATCAGGTACCTTGTTTGTGTTTTTGAAGACTACTGTCATGTATAATGAAATGAGATTCAGATTTTAAATTTTATTACTTGCGCCCGCGCATGACCCGGTTGACACGAATAACCTTAACGTAACCAATAGTGTGTCCTTTTCTTTTGCGTATGTATTATTAAATCAGATGTGTTGATTTTCTTCTAAACTTGATTATACAGGATAAAACTAAAGTAAATATTGGACAATATGTTACTTGTAAGCATTTACTATTGTCAATTGTCAAATCATTTATTTCTATAGGCCCCAAAGGCACTAGAACACGTCAAAAATACAAACATCAAAATATAAAACAAAACTCAAGTAATCAATTCAGTAATAAAAGGTACTAATACTAAATGCATTGAAATGATTTGAATTACCGGAGCTTAGATTGATTTCGATTCAACGCAAAGGTTTAAATTGAAATCAATCCAAGTACCAGCTCCGATGGGTATTGCATTCATGAGAAGAGCTGGTGAGAACTAATTAGTACTGGTAGAACTTTTATTGATAAAAGTCAGTTTGGGAATAAATAATCTAAAAAGAGTATTTTCTAACACTGTCGGGTAAATATTTTTATATTATTTATGTCATGATGGAGTTTCTAAATTTGCTTTGGCAATAAAAATACTAGTCCAGTACAGATGAATAAATACCTCAAATTAAAGATGAATACTTTCGTCGTATTTAAATTGTAACAAACTCGTGCAATCAAACCTATCTGACCAGTTTAATTGCAATATCATAATTGAGAACAGTGCAAACCGATAGCAAATACCGGGCAAACCGAACCGAAAACATACCTTCCCTTTTCAATTTAATTCGGTCTAGTTTGAGTATTTACGATTAATTACGATTACATATTCGTACATTGACTGTTATAGCTTGATATACCTATATTTTTTGTATAAACTTTCTACACTGCTTCAAATGTCTTTTTCAGTCTTTGACGTTTATGAGAGGTTAAATAGCAAACCAAATCACTATTGGAATTCAGAACATTATTTTGCTTATTAGTTAATCATTTTATGATTAAGTATTTCTTCGTATGAACTTCGATTATTAAACTCTTTTTAATTCTTAAAGGTATATGGAATACTTGTTTTGTCTGCCGCTCCGCCTTTGTGTATGTCTGTTAATGTGGTAAAGATAAATAGATATATTGTCTATTTCCTTTATAAAGAAACATAGTATCTTCATGCCAAATATCATTGAAATCGGTGCAGCCTTTTAGCTGTAAAATCGTAACAGACAGAGTTACTTTCGACTTTATAATATCAGCACAGTTTAAAAAAATAATAGTTGCTATTTCATTCCTAATTACTTATACTAACTGGTTAAATATAGGAGAAACGAACGAACCCTCATCTTCCTATAAAACAAAAAGAAACATTAATTTGGTAAACGAATATACGACATCCCTAAATGATGATTAAATAAAATCATGGCTAAAACACGCTAAACACTGGTTTCCTCAACCTTACCACTTCTAAAATAATAACCTGGCAACGATAATTGGTGGAGAAGGTTGCCCATATTGAAAGAACATCAATCATTGTTTATTTATATGGTACACCAAAAGCGTATACATACATACACACTTATACGACACTCTCTTAAAAATTTACACAGAAATATTACCTGGTACACAAAACATTCACTATATGAGATAATACCTAACAACACCGTGTTAGGAGGAAGGTAATAGTTACAAATATATAAGAAGTAAAGGAGACATACTATTACTTATTTACAGATTACAAGACTCTAATCAATATAATGTAATAAAAAAGAAAAGCAAGGACACACGATAGGAACTGAAAAAAAAACACAAAGTAAAAGTAAAATACAGTAAGAGAGAATAAAACATTACTGTTACTTTATAAAGCTTATTTTATGTACGTATTTAAAAGTTGAGTGTATCACTAATTACTGGTAGTTATGGGTTATAATAATCTGACTGGCTGCAAAGCGCGAATCAATTACAATTTTACGATCTCGGTGTTGAATGAGATAGTGCTGAAGTATTTAGTGCACTTTCTCTTGCTTTCATGTCGGTGCATTATTAATAGATAAAATATAAATCATTCTTAAGAACACCTGAAGTATATTTACTACAAAACCTTTCAGACTCTTCCTTTGTTATGTTTCAAACGGCTGGCTTCCAAGACAAATGGGTTTTATTCAACACAAGGAAGTAATATTAATATAGACTCCATGGACAGTGTAGTGTTTTAAAGGGTCGGTGCGTGTGCTGTGGTGAGTTCGAATCCCACATGAAATAACACTTTGTGTTTTTTTTTTTTATTATATAGGGGGCAAACGAGCAGACGTATCGCCTGATGGTAAGTGATTAGCGCCGCCCATGGACACCCGAAACACCAGAGGCATTACAAGTGCGTTGACGGCCTTTTAGGAAGGAGTATGCTCTTTTCTTGAAGGTTTGAAGGTAGTATTGGTCCGGGAACACCGCAGACGACAGCTCATTCCACAGTTTTTTCATTGTGTGATCCAGAAATTACATATCATATATAATCTTAATATATATAAATCTCGTGTCACAATGTTTGTCCTCAATGGACTCCTAAACCACTTAACCGATTATAATAAAATTCGCACACCATGTGCAGTTCGATCCAACTTGAGAGATAGGATAGTTTAAATCTCAAAATATAGTCGCAATTTTAATTTATTGCTAATTATTTGTCTGTTATTATTTGACAGTCACAATTTTCTGTTAACTCCAAATGATTCTAACAGATGTCGATACCTTTCGACTGGGTTCAGTAAGTAATCAATAGATGGCGCTGCTATGGTAAATCTATAGGCTATATTTTATTTTGGAAAAAAATAGGGTTCCGTAAGATATTGGGGGTTTTCGGACACAAGGTGTAAAAAATCAACCCTATACGGGCGAAAATTTTTCGCTACGGGCAATAAAAGACGCAAACGAGGTTGCGTCGGTCAGCTAGTCTGTATTATATGTTCTTACTTATTGTTTTATCAAACCAAAAATCTATTTATACCTTAGAATAATTTTTAAATGAGTCTGGCTGCATGTTGTTTTTGTATGTTTTATTTATGTTTATAAATCCGCGACACAGGATATATTGTCGTATTCTTTAAAAAGACTTTCTTTTTGCCGTAAATAGAATCAGTTTGTCAGAAATTAAAGATTAAAAGTCTTAAATTTCATCATTTTTATTTCCCTGCATTTAGTTACCGATTAATTCAACCTTGAATGAATAGCTGGTAATTGCCATCCTGATACAGTTGATAATAATAAATGGAAGATAGGTTAAGAGTCATAAGTTAAGTGCTAGTAGTATTACAAAATCATGTTTTATAAGAATTTTTGGAATTCGTTAATTTCTGAAGCTCCTATTTCTTCTTCTTCCTAGTCTATATTAGGCCCAATATTATTTTGAGTCAGCTAGTAGTTCAACCGGTTTTACCTGAATATCAGTGTTTTCCACAGAGCGACTGGCATTAGATATCCAGGGTTGTGGAGTGTGAACTAAATTCGAAGGTTGAACTAGTTGTCAGTATATTTGAGGGCACTGACTTCCCAATAACGATTGCCATAGATGTTGATGACAATCTGGACCGACGGCTTAACAAGCTCTCCTGTTCAAATTGGCAGAATTCTACTTGACTTTGATAGTCTCAGTCTCATTAGTCTTGTTTTTTATCATTGACTGCCTCGGTGGCGTAGTGGTAGCGTATGTGACTGCTAAGCCTGAGGTATCGGTTTCGATACCCGGGTCGGACCAAATGTTTGTATGATCTGCAAATATTTGTTTCGGAGTTTGGGTGTTTTCTATGTATAATATGTATGTATTTACAAAAAAAAAGTATATAAGTATTTATATCAGTTGACTAGTACCCATAACACAAGCTGAGCGTAGTAGTAGTAGCTTGGGACTAGATGGCGATGTGTGTTAGATGTCCGGAATATTTATTTATTTATTTATCCTAATGAAAAAAATAGGTTATTTGATATCACGTTAAGGCATAATATACTTATTTATTATACTCCTTAAGGACTGAAAATTGATCGTGAACGCGAGTGATGTGATGTAAAACAGCTAGTTACAGATACAAGGAGTATGTGGCCTTGATTGATCAAGGTACTATAGTACGAGTATGACGCATGTCCATAAAAACGGTAGAACTGTTTTTATTTTATTTTTATTTGCGTCTATTAACGGCTATTGATTTTATCAAATGTTATAATTTACACCTCTGCAGTCGTGTACCCTCAATCCTACATAGGTCCCGTCGGTCAGTGTAGACGATATTATCAGTTTTGGAAATACTAACACTTCATTGATATGCAATACTTAAGTCAATCTGTAGGTCGTAACTTCCGTCCGACATTTTACGTTGAATAAAAAACTTTTTATGGCAAATGACAAATTAATAAAATGTATATTGAAATCGGAAACTGGTGTCTGTTTATTATTTTACTTGTTTTTCCCAGAGAATACAATGCGTGTCAAAGTTGCTTAAATAATCTTAATCATTATCTTAGCCAAAGATGTTGACCTCGTTCAATGTTTAAATATGTATTTACCTAAAAGTAAGTAGAAATATTCATATTTTTTATGGATTCAGAATAAGGACTGATAACATCACTATTATTTATCCCATGGGTGTCGTAAGATGCGACTACGGGAGAGAATGACAAACTACGCAGTTTATACTGCGTAGTTTGTCATTATTGCAAAGAGAAGGAGACGAGTTGTATAGGGTATAGCGACTCCTTCCTAAGGAAAAACTTCCTTTCTAAGGAGTAGCATATCATCAGCAGTGGACTTTTAATGACTGCTGATGTGTGATGATGTGAAGTAAGGGTGAAGTTTATAAGTCAACAAAATTTCGTCATCAAAAAAGGTATACACAGATCTTGGCTGACTGCAAGGGGAGATAAAGGGTAGTGTTACTATACTCCAAATTTTTCGCATGTTTTGTGCTACGTGTGTCAAAATATGGACATGAAATAATAATTAAGTTAAGTCAATCTTTTACTGATATTTTTAAAAGTCGGACTTTATAGCTAGGAGGCGTCGGTATTTCCTAAGACTCTGGGAAGAAATACCGAACTAAGCCAGACAGGTGTATTTTTTAAGTCCGTGAATATTTATCGATTATATAAAAACAATGCGAATGAAATTATGAAAATAGTTTGGGATTTTGGATAGGAGTTTGGGTGTTTACTATAAATAATATGTATGTAGTTACATAAAAAAGTATATGTTTCTTTTTTTTTTAGTTTAGTACCCATAATACAAGCTATGCTTAGTTTAGGACTAGATGGCGTTGTGTGTAAGATGTTCAAAAATATTAATTAATATTCCAGTAATCCACACTTCCATTCATCCATACTTATGTCTATTTGTTTGTATTTTACGATTAACGTCTAAACTGCAAAGATTTCATAGAAATTTGGCATAAAGATACTTAGATACTTGGACAGGAAGGACATGGGCTTTTCTTTACCGCGACAAACAGCATACAAACGCATGCAGAAGCAAGTGAAGTATAAATCTTTTATTAACTAAGTAGCTATAGGTATATTTTACAACGATAGGAAGAAACTTATGTATTATTTTATACTAAGGTTTCATTTACTTCAGTTTATACATGAAAATAAATGTGTGCCATAATAATTATCGCTGTTCGATTCACCTTGACCACCTTTTACGTATCCACACTAATACTCTCAATATAGAGACTTATATGAATAATGGTGATAACGTTAGTCGCATTTATTATGATGTAACATATGTACTTCATTATTCATTTTACAAAAACAATTAAACTTTTGTTATTTTGTTTTTTTTTGTTTGTGTTTACAATAAAGATAAATAAATAACTAAAAAATAAATAAACTTGATTTTCTCAAATGGCGGATGAGTAGCTAAAGTTTCTCGTGTTATTTACTCGAAGTGGCGGTGGAATTATTGATAAAATAGGTTTGACTGTAGGCATTGACTGCTTCGGTAGCATATGCGACTGCTATGCTAGAGGTCTCGGGTTCAATTCCCGGGTCGGACCGAATTTTTGTATAATCTTCAAATATTTGTTTTGGAGTTTTCTATGTATAATATATACCTACGTATTTACAAAAAAAGATATATATGTATTTATATCAGTTGTCTAGTAACCCTTGAGACAAGCTCTGCTCAGCTTGAGACTAGATGGCGTTATGTGTTAGGTGTCCGAAATATTTATTTATTTATTATTATTAGTAACTGACTTGCGACTTGACTTGAAGAGTACCCCTCTAACTCTGTTTTGTAGTGTTGGACGACGCGTATGCAAAGTTAGTTGGTTACACTCGAGTTGAATATTTCCTTTTGATTTATTTTTTAATAATTACAAAAAAATATAGCATATTGTTAATGTACTAAAAGGAAAGACAAATATCAGAATCGCTGTATTCATCATCATCGGGCTATCGCAGACCACTACTGACATAGTGACATAGCCCAATACAGTGACTGATTAGTACAAATTAAATAAATATCAAAAAACTATCAAAAAAGTTATTGCGCAACCTTCTGCACGAAGTTCGGACTCGCTAAGATACGTCGGCCGTGTAGTATATCACAGAGAAATTTAGTATCCATTGAATAAAAGCTTATGGAAGCTAAGTTTTATAATAATCCTTAGTTTACTATTAAACACTGTTAACGTGATGTGATGTGTGAATGAGTTTGTTAGAAGTAAATGAGCTATCATTTTCTGCATATATAAATTATATTACAATATTTCTACTATCGATTTATAATAAATAATGTGCTAATTCTGTTGTTCGAAACTTACTAAAAATCACTAAAAAATTGTTTTTTCCAATTACGTTCTTTATGTCGAAAATTTACCAAATTTATATATGTCACAAAAAAATAGACGTCATCTTAATACATACATAAAAAAATGCAGTCTGTAAATCGTTTCATTAACATAAAAAAATAGGTAATAATTTTAGAGATTCAGTGAAGCCACAACAGAATTACCACCAATGTTCGTTGTTACTCGTATTTAATAAAGTGATGTAAATCCATTAAACCTTCTGCTGGCGTATACCAGTTGCGATATTACAATATCGCATAATGTACTTGTGTACAAAAACAACTACATAATGTACTTATCAATCAACTGCTTCAACAATTTTAAAGTAGAATTCAGTTCCACGTATTGAATATAATACGATTGCCATTAACAGTTATGGGTAGTACACAATAGAATTGTGACATTCGTGCTTTGTACCGCGACCTTGCTCCCGAGCCGAAGGCTGTACGCTATTTTTTTTTTTTTTTTTTTTTTACGTGTGGAAACCCCCTCGGGCCGTCACCCCGCGGGGGTTTGCGGCGGGGCGGTGTGTCGGAATCGAACCGACTAAAACCACACGGTGTGCCAACTCTGCGCCTGAGAAGGGAGGGGTCCGGGAATCGCTGTTATTAACACGCCGGATCCCTCCCAGCGCCTGCCCGCACTGAAGCGGGCACCGTCTTCTTATAAAAATCTCAATTTAGGCGACGCACGGCACACGCGTACGTCGCCCCCTCGCGGTTGGCCTGTAATGCGGATGGAGGGGAAAACCCATCCCGTCCATCCGCGGCCACACTCAGGGCGGCATGAGGCGCTGATAGGCGCGCCTCCGCCGCCCCGTGCGCCGGCGACGGATCGGGTCCGAGTGGATATCGTCCTCCCGGGCCTTCTCCGCCGCCTCCTTCTGCGAAATTACTTCTTCGCAGAAGGTCGCGACCGCGGTAAAACTGCTGTCGCTACCGGCCATGGATAGTACGACGGCCGGCAGCGACAGATCTCCTCCGATGACTGCAGTGAGGGCCCGGCGCTGCGCCGCCCAAGCGGGGCAGAACTCCAGCGTGTGCTGGGCCGAGTCCTCACTGCAGTCGCAGTGGTGGCAGGCGGGACTCAATTCCCTCCTAGCGACCGAGTGCAGGTACTTTCCGAAGCAACCATGCCCGGAAAGCACCTGCGTCAGCCGGAAGGAAAGGGTCCCGTGCTGCCGCCCTGCCCACTCGAGGATGACCGGCTGGAGCGCCTCCACGGTGGCAAAGCCAGCGCGTGGAGCCTCCAGCCGGGACGACCAACGAGCCATCGTGGCTCGGCGAGCGGCTTCACGCCAATCGCGTACCTCTTCGGGCGGAGCACGATACCCGTACTCCGCCCGATATTCAGCCGCTCGCCGATAAACTTCGGCGAGCACTTCCGCCTCCAAATCCCACGGGGGTGTTCCGGCCAAGGCGCACGCCGCCTCCGTCGACACGGTGCGGTATCCGCGTATGGCTCTGACCGCCAATACCCTCTGAGGCCGCCAAAGGCGTGCCTTATTCTGGGCGGTCAGAGCCGGGACCCACACCGGTGACCCATATAGGGCCATCGACCGGACCACCCCCGTGAAGAGGTTCCTTGTTGCGACGCTAAAGGCTGTACGCCTCATCTAAGTTAATATTTGTCTTAATTACGTTCGCCTTGTTGATATTTGTATGGGAAGTGAATATCGACTCGTTCTACTTTTTGTATTTACATATATAAATTGTGTTACATCAATACGCATTGCAACTATGAGTCAGATCGTATACATTTTTGTAACACAGTAGGCAGTAAGATTAACTATAGAGTAAGTACGCTAAAGATGCTAATTCTGTTATTGCGTCACTAAACTAAAACTTTTTTTTTAATTGTCTTCTAATCTAATCTTATTTTAGTGTAGCGATTTTTAAAATGCTATGTTATTTTTTTGTATTTAGGTAATAGATTTCTAATGTGACATCTCTAATTTTATTCAATCTTTGATATTTAAATTTACGTTTGACAGAACAAAAAGTATTTTTAGTGATTTTTAGTTTAGTTTAGAGAACAGAATTATGAAAATTGTTGGGTTGTTTACATTTTTAGCGATGAACTTTTATAGTAACCATGGTAAAGACAGAACATACTAAATCGATTTCATGAATTTACTTACTGCAAGATCTTTCAGATATATTTTTCGGGCATAAATTTACTCTGAATCATTATTGGCGTTTTACAATTAGCCTTCTATGGTGTGATACTGAAACGTATATATAAACAGGTATAGTAATTTCTTTTAAGTTTTAAATAGTCTGTTTCCTTTTAGTGAAAGATCTGTACCAATTGTCATTGGGAATACGAGCGATGTAAAACTAACAGGATTTTTTTTTTAATTTTTCAATTTAAAAGCAGCAAATTTGCAGTTTGCTATTGCCATGACGCTCTCGCTCTGACGCCAGCTGAATTAGCTTAGTTGGAACATAATTTCATTACAATTGAATAATTATAAGTTATCTTTTTAACTATTAGTAGTTGTGTAAAACAAACATTAGATTTCCATACTTTTCTTCGATTAGTCAAACCTATTAGAACCACCATCCATAAAATAAATTCCTATTTCTCTTAGTCACGGCAATACGCGATTCTTTATTTGTTGTTTTTTAATGTCAGGGTAATTATACGCTATATAACTTCACTCAACGACCAATAGGACTTGAGCATAAATGAAAATGGTTGCGAAAACGAGGACAGTTTAGTCCTTTAGAGTTGTGCGGCTCAACTAGTCAGTGTTTTTTTTTATATTTGTCATAATAATCATTATATATCTTTTTTATTCAATATTGAAAGACTCAATATATATTTGTAGAAGTCAGTTTTACCAGTTCCTAATAAAGTCGGCAGGCAGGGTAGAGTCACTTTGGCAGGCCTTTATGTAAAAGTTTCATCTCGGCCTAAGACTTGTTAAACCGAGATCTGTAGACGTTGGGCAGCAAAGTTCAGAATAATCTATCAAGAACTTTATAGGCAAGTGGAGAAACCGACACTAATTCTATTATAAAATTTAACGCTGGGCATCAAACAGAAATGCAAAACCATCCATAAGGATCACCATCATATCAACGGCTTTCAATAATCCACTCCTGGACATAAGCCTCTCATTTAAAAATATATTTTGGCCTATTGTGCCACGATAGTCAAACTCATTTCAGACAGATTTGTTGGAAGTTTTCCTTTTTGAACCGATTTCTAAAAAGGAGGAGGTTCTCAATTCGACTGTATTATTTTTATGTTTGTTACCTCATAACTTTCGACTGGGTGAACCGATTTTGATGATTCTTTTTTTACTTGAAAGCTCGTGCTTCTCGTATGGTTCCATTTCAATTTGGTCCAGTTCTTGAAGTCGGTTTTTTTTATTAAAATTTGTAATTATTTTGCAATAGTTTGTTCCCTCAGACGCCTCTTACGACACCCATGAGATGTGTAGGGGTAGTGACACTAGTGATACTTTGTTTTCTTAATCCATCACTACACAATATAGACATAATAGTCCACGGGCCCACGTACAAGGGATTTCAGTGATTAATAACAGGCTGAAAGTTTATACACAGCTTCGTTTTGACGAGACCCCCAACTTTTATTATTGGACCAAATTCTGATAGTGGCAGGAAAAAGCGGGATAGGGAGCGAAACATGAAAAAATATTAACATAATCTTGACAACTTTCGAGTGTAGGTCTCAAAAAAATTACCATCGAATTTGTATGTCGATGCATTTTTTATGTAAAACATATATTTATAAAAGTATTTATAACACAAATACATGTAGTTCTAACTCGACACGTTATTCTTTTGTCAAATACGAGTACGCTATTGTGATAATTGACATTGGCAGAGGCCAACGCTTGTCCGTACGACCTTTTAGAAGTAATTGCCGTGATATTATTGTTTCTTATTTAAATATGTTCGTGTTTTGTTGTACGGATTTTCAACGGGTGTTTGCGTGGGCTCATGCAACAATATACCTTATGGTTTTGAATGGTTCTTTGTAGTGATGAGACATATCTTATATCAGAAATATATGTATCAAAGTTTGCTTTGATACATATATTTATTACTTTTCAGTAAATCTATATTAATGTCTTATTTGAATTAATACTTTAGGTGAATATTGCTTCTATTTTAATCATATGTTTTATATTGGCCTTGTGTTCTCGTAAACGCATAATTCATCCTTGCCAGTTGTCGTAAAATACATAAACTAGCTAATCCTTCAATTTCAAAAACGAGACTAAAGCCATTATCGGGTTCCATTTTTAGTTCTTACACACTTCGCATGAAAGTTTTTGAAATTCTCGGATTATCTCTAAAATAATATACATGTATTACACATATGAACCTTCTTCTTAAATCACTCTAACGTTTGCTGAAAACTGCATTCAAATCTGTTAAGTAGTTTAAAAGATCTAAGCAAACAGACAGCGGAAGCGACGTCATTTTATATTAAAAATACGAATATGGATATTAAATACCTAACTAAAAGTTAGTACGACCAACGTTGCCATTACAGTAAATATTGTCTCTTTACTATGCAATATTATGCAGAAAGATGACGTTGCGTTGTGCAAATAATATTTTAGAGTCTGTCAGTAAAGTGATCGATGACATATTTCCGATAACAGCGTGAGAATTACATATGAAATGTTATCCCTTTTAAGTAAATATGATTCTGCAATGCTACTGTAGTGGTGATTCAAAAATAAATTGATCTATACGTATCCGCATGTCGGTGCATTGAGAATACGGAATCTGTCCACTCCACTTCACTCCACTTCACTCCACTCCACTCCACTCCACTCCACTCCACTCCACTCCACTCCACTCCACTCCACTCCACTCCACTCCACTCCACTCCACTCCACTCCACTCCACTCCACTCCACTCCACTCCACTCCACTCCACTCCACTCCACTCCACTCCACTCCACTCCACTCCACTCCACTCCACTCCACTCCACTCCACTCCACTCCACTCCACTCCACTCCACTCCACCCCACTCTAGCAGTTGCCTAAGGCTGTTGTTGATGATGATGATGATATTGATGATATAAAATCGATGAACTGTTGACAACTAGTAACTGAGTAAGCGACGATGGCTGGCTTTAATTGACAGGTAGACGGACTGCTATCATTTGTACTATAGTTCAATTTTGTGTCGTTATTAATTAACTTCAATTGAAGAAATGTCGTGGTTGTATTTATTTTTGGGTAGGTTGGTCCTATTTCAATTGAAAAAAAAATGCTATAAGGTTGAAAAATTAAAGCACACAGTTAATAGGTTATTGTTAGTAAGAATACAGTTCAATAAAATATTTAAGCTCCTTGACGTTAATGAAGTATACATACTTTTTAAAGCT
Organism: Spilarctia lutea; assembly: GCA_916048165.1. Taxonomy (NCBI): domain Eukaryota; kingdom Metazoa; phylum Arthropoda; class Insecta; order Lepidoptera; family Erebidae; genus Spilarctia; species Spilarctia lutea. Next base: position 5,973,079 of record OU696480.1, read on the forward strand.
CTTAAATGATTTGGCTCTGCTTCAGTAGAACCTAATATTAGTAAGCGAGACTATTTGTGTGTCAGTTAATTTGGGAATATTGAGTTACTAGTTATGTTCGGCCCATCTATGCCAAATACTTCAGATACGGCTACTTTAAATATCAGAACTTTTCTACTTTCAAAGATCTAATTATATACTTATATCTTGACTAGAGGAAAACACAATACATGGGTAAGATTGCATCAAATACTACATTAGCCAACCAGTCTTTGTGGAATGTTGTAGGATTGATCCTTATATGGTATGAATATTTATACTGTCCCAAGTAGTATTGTAATACAGTTCTCACGGCATAGAAATTGGGCTTAGTGCGTTACTTGATTGAAGAAGAAAAGGCTAGAGGAGAAAGAGTAAATACTTGTAATTGTACTAGTGAATCAATCCGAAGCTATTTCTTAGAACTTCATGTACGTAGAACTATCAATTGTATCTGATTCTAGATTATTAGTTCTAATTGACCATGGTCTGTGGAACACTATCGATAAAAAATTAAAATTATTTCTTTGATAATAATTATCGGTTTTTTATGGGCGTGAATAAACGCCAATGAGACGATTCCATCAGTAATGAAGTTCGTTTTTTAGTTGAATCTTAAACGGAGATTTGGTAAAAAAAATAGACAAAGAAAAACGAGGATGCACATTTTCAACATGTTGCTTTGGTAAAGAATCTGTAACAATATTCGCACTTATTCCATTTTATTACTAAGGTCAATTGTAACAAAAACATGTTTTGCGAATTTCTATGACATTTCAAAGATAATTACATAGTTTATAAATGTATGAAGTCTCACACATGAGCCAATGTCATTAAACAAACATTACAATTCACAAAAGAAAAAAGTACACAAGTTTTTCCGCTGTGACCTCTAATACGAACTCTTATCATATGACCCCCTTACCAACCTCTGACTTCCGAATAATAATGACTTAACTACAGTAACGTCTTATTTGAATAAAGACTTTAAACCCTAGACGCATAAAATTTGAATTTGCTTGTCTGCTAATCTTATTGTTTTCCATACTTATCGTGTTTTATTTTAGACGTGTCAGTTAAATGTTTGTAAGCCGTTTCAATTGTTCGTTTTGTATTTTAATGTTTGCACTTAAGATAATTGTAAAGTATATAGCATTATATGTTTTTGACTTAAGAGATAATATGTTTTTGGCAAAGTTATAATTAGTTAAATAGTTCAATTGGCAATTCTGAAAATAAACTAAGACTGCGTAAAACCATATAATACATACATCAACAAGCGACTTTGATCCAGAAGCTCAAAGTCGCTCAGCGTGCCATGGAATGAGCTATGCTTGGAGTCTCTCTGAAGAACAAAATTCGTTATGAAGTAATCCGTGTGTGGGTGTGACCGAGTACCGTCCATGTGACTGATATAGCTCTGAAAATTGGAGGCAATGGGCTCGTCACATATGTCGCAGAACAGACAACCGCTGGAGTAAGCGTCTTTTAGAGTGGAGACCGCGTCTTGGCAAACGTAGTGTGGGGCGATATGGCGGGACGACTTACGTAAGAGGGCTGGCAGCGACTGGATGTAGAGAGCAACAGACCGGGCTCTGTAGTATTACTTAGGCTTATAAAGATGACATCAACAAGACAACAGAGTAAAATTAAAAAAAGGCACTACATTCGAATCATAAGAGGGTAACGTCAAAACGATAAAATGAATTTTACAGGTAGCATAACATTTTGAATTATAGTTACCAATGTATTTAATTCTGTTCATTGTTTTTGAAAATAGATTTACATGTATGCAAAATCAACTCCTTTAATTGGACCTCGTTTCCCTCTAGATTGGTGCATTAAATAACGACTGTAAAATCTCAGCTACGTGAAGGAATTGTCTGATGATTAGGGTTTTACCGAAACTGTAATTTAAACTTACAAATTCTAATAATGTGTAGGTTCTTAACTTTTTATTTTATTTCTAATATACATGTATATACATATGTATGTATACTTGATATGTTCTTACAAGGCTATTTATGTTGTTGAACGTCTCATTACCACTTAATTTTTTATTCTTGTATTTAAAAATAAATAAGTTCCGTTGCTCTGAAATTAGGATACTTTTTTTTTATAACATTGCCCCTATATTATATTTTTCAACGAGCAGACGTATCGCTTGATGGTAAGCGATTACCGCCACTCATGGACACCCGCAACACCAGAGGCGTTATAAGTGCGTTGCCGGCCTTTTAGGAAGGAGTACGCTCTTTTCTTGAAGCTTTGAAGGTCGTATTGATCCGGGAACACCGCAGGCGACAGCTCATTCCACATCCTATATGCTACTGCGCACATAGTTTCTCTTTTAAATATCAGGCTTATAAATCATACGTGTAAACAAAGGATATCATCAGAATTAATTAACTTAATGTTCTATAAAATAATGATGTTATCTTTTCCTTTTTTAATAAATATAATATTAATTTATAAAATAAGGCAATTATTGTATTGTTGTAATAAATATTTATTTAATGAAGCACGGAGATTAGATCTGTTTACGTTACGGCTGTCATACCCTTTTCCTAACATTACGAAACTAACAAGAAGAAAGATCTATGGTAATGTTATTCGAGTAGCAAAGGGATTAAAGCTAAAATTGCGTTAATTCCATGTCGCATTTAATTTTAATCAGTAACTCCTCCAAAATGCGTATCGCATCGATCAGCCTGACACTATTTAAAACTGCGTCTAAAACTGATAAATTAGATATCGTTAAAAATCAGAAAAATACAAACCGACATGACAGTGATATATTTCATGTATTAAAATTTATGTAATCCTCAAATTTAATCCGAATATTTGGTAACCTTTACCGTAATACATAAAACGCTTAAGTTGTCTTACAATTGAGTAATAAACATAGAAAAGCCGAACCCACACGATGTTTTCCGAAAATACACGAAGTACAATAGATTTCTCTGTATTAAGTTGTATTTAGACAGTTTTATGTCAAGTGTATACATAAGAATACGTTCATAGTGTAAGGGTGAATTTAGATTACTATATTAGCATTGTTTATGATATTTCTTGTGTCTTTGGTGGTCCAAGAGCAAGCTGAGATAACGTAATCTATAAAATTTGACACCTCAAATGATTTTTAGGTGGGTGGGTGTATGACGGCTCAATAGTCCTGGTTATTATTATTGTGTTGTATGTAAGATGATAATAGTGATAAAAATAACACATTTTTATGATGTGTTATTTTAGAATATACTGACACAAAAGCACATTGTCCCAGGATGGCCATTCAAGCATTTAAGTTTTAGTTGATTGGTTTTGCAAACACTCGTAACGTTGGTCATTTCTTTGAAGACTCCTGTCACTTACAGAATATAAAAATAACCTTAGAACGCACTAAGAAGTAATTACACAAAATTCTAGATTTATATGTTCCTCTCGAACCTCCTTTACTTTTAAGCACAATATACACGTTAAACAATTGTTTTTAGATGATTCATTTGAAATATTTTTTGTGTTTGAATTAAGTATAACTACTTACATATTGAATTCAAATTCAAATTCATTTATTTTGTTAAAAAGGTACAAAAATTTACAATTAAATTATTAAGTACGTTAATTGTTATTTGCCCGAACTAGTTTGAATATGTGTCTCGGGCGGGATTGTAATGTATAAACCCGCGTCCGCTTGTATCATAGTCCATATCAAGGCACGAGCCACGCGTGGGGCATCGTGTGGGCGTCCAAATAAACATGTCTATGAAACGAGCGGCTCGTAAACTGACCCAGCCTATCGTCTCAGTCCCACTGACTGAGACCGGCTGTTCTGGCGACAATATGACGATAACAACAAAAAGTGTCGCAGGTTTTGTCGCGTGCGCGTATAATCAGTACATAATGTTTGTGTCGCTTCGACATTCACTGTGACTGTCATTATTGCCGTATGTATATCACTACATAATTTAAAAGAAAGTCCTCCGCCGCGTCTTTTTGCTCGCGATAAAATCAAAAGCTACTGCACGGATTTTGATGCGGTTTATACCAATAGATAGAGTGATTCTTGAGGAAGGTTTTCGTATTTAATTTGTTAAATATTGGTTAAAAATAACAATATTTGTTGAAGATGTCGAAAAAGTTAAGCACCACATCTTCTCGGGTTGCTAATATACTCGTATATTTATATAATGAGCCCAAAAACGATTGTGTTTTCTTAAGGTGTAACCATTGGCAGTGTAAATGTAATTTCTATGGAGAGGCATATGTATATAAAAAGACTGATTAAGGCTGTAGGTGACGATGAACGCAGTCTGTGCATTTTAAATTAAGAATTATTAATGTAATCCATATGATTTATATTATATTTGGAGGAGGCCTTTGCCGATTAGCAAATTGACCTACAAAAAATAATTAAGTATTAGAATAGATTAAGATTACTTTAGCTACAAAAATATATTTATAAATACACACTCATAGTTCTTAATACTTTGTAAATAGTTACAAGTTGGTATGAATAAAGACCTTTATTATTATTATTTATATGATTTATATAGTTCACTTAAGAATGATCTTAAAAAGACGAAAAAGTGTTAAAAGTAGATATTAAAAGAATATAAAATAATATAAATTGTAAAACTTTGGACCACAGCACCACAGTCAGACTCGGCATAATACGTTTAATTTTACAATTTTGTTATTTAATTTATTAATTAACATGTTATCTACTCATCAAATGGTAGCGCTAAATATTAGCTTCTTGTAATTAATTAACTACTTACATGATGTCTACTTACTGAGGAAGTAGACATCATGTAATTAGGTTTCTTTGAATACAACTGAATGAAATTATGTTTCCTGATGTGACCGATTGCGATTCGACAGAAACTGTCTTGGCATTTCGAATTGCATACTTTATATTATTGCGTAACAACCGGGACCGACTACTTAATGTGACCTCCGAATCACGGAGACGCTCATGGTAACATGCCACCAGCGGTTACCCATCCAGGTACTGACCACGCCGACGTTACTTACCCTCGGTAGTTGTTTCTAATCACCGAGTGCAGCTGGACCATAAGCGCCTCTATATATATTTATATCTTATTCCGGCAGACATTCTATTTAAGTATTAAGTTTTTGTACAGAATAGCTGTAAGCTTGATACAATAAAATAAGTTAGCTTCAAAATTGATTGGAGAATTACTGTGTTGATAACTGGTCGTATTAAGTCTGAGGAAATATTTTTGTTAACGTAGTAGCTTTTATTGTAGATATTTTAAATAATAGAATATTATTTTAGGCACATAAAAATGCTTTAGACAGACAACCGTATTAAATATATACATATAGTTAAATACTTATTTTGTAGGAATATTGTTGCTTCTCTATTTTTTTGTATTATTTTCTAGTTTTTTAATTTAATATTAAGATAATATATTATAGTTTTATTATAAAATACATTCTTAACTGACATGTATATATTAAATAAACTATAAAAATAATAATTTAAGGAATGTGAAACATACTTAAATGACATATTTTTGTAGGATATTCAAAATAAAAGTTTAAAACCAAGATAAATTTAAAAATTAAAAAAAATTTAAATGAATCATAAAAAATAACTGATGTTTTAGAAGCCTTAAATCCAGTGTTTGGTTGAGACAACACGAAGGTGTGGCTCATCAGTTCCTATGGATTGTCATATTATTATGGAAATAGTCAACATGTAGAACAAGACCTTTTATGGCATAAGCGTTTATAAGTAATTGTTTTATAATTGAGCAATGAATATAAATGAATGATAGAATTATTCGGGTGTGTCGACCATTTTATCAGTAAAGGTCAAGCATTTACATAGCACCATGTTGAAAGTAGGAATAATAATTGCTAATCCTATTTTACCTCGAGACAATACTAAAAAGGTGTATTTTAATTACTAAGGTTTTTAAAAAGTCTAATATTTGTTCTATGATTTTGTTGGTTTGATTTTGACGATCTGTAATTAACTGTTTTAGAAATCTATTTAGGAAATGAGTTAATGTAGTTTCGTAATCACGGGTTCTATTTTTAGTTGTAATTTAAAACGATCTAAAATATTTTTAAGACCCCTAGGATTATTCCAGAAGTTCAAAGTCGCTCAGCGTGCCATGGAAAGAGCTATGCTAGGAGTCTCTCTGAAGGATAAAATTCGCAACGAAGTAATCCGTCAGAGAAACAAAGTGACCGACATAGCTCTGAAAGTTGGTAGGATGAAGTGGCAATGGGCTGGTCACATATGTCGCAGAACAGACAACCGCTGGAGTAAGCGTGTCTTGGAATGGAGACCGCGTCTTGGCAAACGTAGTGTGGGACGCTCTCTGACCAGATGGCGGGACGACTTACGTAGGAGGGCTGGCAGCAACTGGATGCAAAAAGCAACAGAACGGGCTCTGTGGTGATCCTTGGGAAAGGCTTATGTCCAGCAGTGGACTGCAACGGGCTGATGATGATGAAAATATTTTATTAATTTTTAGATGTTCAGTAACTGCCTCGGTGGCGCAGTGGTAGTGAATGCGATTGCTGTGCTTGAGGTCTCGGGTTCAAATCCTGAGTCGGACCAAGTGTTTGTGTGATCTACAAATATTTGTTTCGGAGTTTGGGTGTTTTCTATGTATCATATGTATGTATTTACAAATAAAAAAGTATATATGTATTCAAATCAGTTGTCTAGTACCCATAACACAAGCTCTGCTTAGCTTGGGACTAGATGGCGTTGTGTGTTAGATGTCCAAAAATATTTATTTATTTATTTATTATTAATATTTCTATTTACTAGACGCTTTATTCATACCGCCAGCTATTAGTTGTCCTATGGAACTGCATGAACAGGGAATTAATGCAACCACGAATGCAACACAGAAACACATCAATATTCTTTGTAATATGGAAACGGTTTTTTGTTTTATTCTAGTCAAACATTTATTCAAAATTTTAGATTAATACAAACTTGGAAAGATAATATTAAAACACGGAGTAATTTGAAGCAATTTTATCTTTATTTATTGATCAGTTAAGGTCACCCATAGTCACAAACCATTAAGGAAAATATTTATACAATAATCTGTTGTTTGTCGTGCACAAACAGTTTTTAATGGTAATTATTTTTCCCTATTTCATAGCTAATTTAATTAGAACGTTTATTTATGGTACTATTTTGGTATTTGGGTTGCAGTACAGATATACAATTTTGAACAAAATTTTGCACTGCATAAAATAGATAAGTTGTATTTAAGTTTTATTAAGTTAAGTTAAGTATTAACAGTTTTTAAAGCCACCGTTTATTTTCAAGGGGAGTAATCTCTTGCAGTAGCAACTAGCACCTCGAGAATATTTGTCTATTTTCTGTGACTGCGACTAGAACTGTCTTCTGTAAAGTTTAACTTAAGCGAGCTTGCTACATGACTTACTTGAGTAAGGACATATGATTCATCATAGTCATAAAGTAGGTGCTTATAATTCAGTTCATTTAAGTTTATAAGTTTGTTAAGTTATTACATTTCAATTCCTTTACTCTTATTGAACCCTATTAGTTAGTCATGGTCACTATTTAGTAGAAATGTTTCGATGAAAGTTATTCAAATTTATAGAAAAATTGCTTCAACAAAGACTCAATAAAATTGACTAATGAGCGGAAAAATAACTAACTACATATTTTTTTTTAAATCAGATCATTACAATACCTTATGAGTTTAAAATTAAATATAGGTAATATATCAAGGTATAATATCTATTCAAACACAAACGAGTTCAGCAAAGTATGCAAGTGTCAATTGGCGGGTTAAGGCCACGACATAAGTAACTGCCATTGACATATTTTACCTGGTTACATAATAGCAAGGCGCATCGTAAGCGCATCCGCAGTAAATAACTGCAGTTTTAAGGTATGAGCGATAAACTGAACTTATTTTTATATGTGTTATAGTGTAAGGACAATGCACTGAGATCTACCTCAAGTTATAAGTAGAATAGAGCACTCTATGTAGAGTAATTAACATGTCAAATAAGTCCAATTTTTTAAGTCTCGGTGATCCAGTGATTAGAGTAAGCGACTGCCGATCAAGAGGTCTCGAGTTCGATCCAGGGTTGTACTGCTGTTAGGATTTTCTGACAAGAAATTCTTAACAGCAACCTGGAGTATGGTAGAGGGCTGTGTTTCCCGCCCGTGTCTCGGAGAGCACGTTAAGCGGTCGGTCCCGGTTATCATAAACATCTATGACAATGGATATTGGGAAGTCAAAGCCCTCAAATATACTGACAACCAGTTCAATCTTCGAATTCAGTTCACTCTCAGGGTTGCGGAGGTCCATGCCAGTCGCTCCATGGAAAAACTGATGTTCAGGTAAAACCGGTTGAACTTGTAGATAAATAATCTTGGAAATAATAAAGACCAGGCAGATGATGTAGAAGATAAATAAGTCAAGAAGAGGTAACAGTATATTCTTATCCCTCATATTTAGTAAACTGTACCTCATCGGATGATTAGTGTTGGAAAGTTATGGCACATACTGAGTAACTCGATAACTTTCATTGCGCGATGCAGGACCACTCAATAAAAGGTAAATAATTCTGAGGTATATTTTTACTGGAACTTGCTACAAGTTCTTTAATATAATTATAAAGCGCTGGATGCATTACTGATAGTACACATATTTAATTAGTAGCGGTTGTCGCATTCTATCAGATTAGTCATATAGTGATTGGGAAAAACCTTGGCAATAACAGTAATAGCTATAAGGTCAAGGTCTACATACATTAGGTAATTGAGATACTTTACTTCTATATAGAAAAGTGAACGTATGAACATTCATATAATTTTAAGTACTTTTGCGTTTGTTTGGTTGAACGCAAATATTTTAGTATTAGATTGATTCGATTGAAGCTATACGCAATATAACATCACGCTACAATAAATTGAAGCCCAGCATCGATGTACATTTCTTTTAACATGCAGACGAAGTTACGTGGGTCTAGACGTCTAGTATAACATAAGGTGAGCTCTTAGCAAAATATTTTGAATTTCAAATAGGATTTTCCATAGTTTTTCCTTTATTAAAATATCCGCTATAAACATATATGTTCGCTGTTCGCTTTTGACTTAAATTATATCAGCAGACCGCGTCGCCACGACCTTCGTGTGCGGGTCGTTAGGTCGCGCATTTTCCTCCTGTGTACTAATAAAACCAGCACAGCCACAGTTCATGGACGATCGTGAACAAATACTTAAGAGGCCCTATTTAACGCCTCGGACAAATGAAACGTCACGATGTTTTGTATGTGTGCGGGTCAATATCATGTTACGCGTTATCGGTTGATCTGAGTAGCTATAAAGATATAAATATATATGTATATAGACATGTATATAACTACAAAACTTCAAAAAGAAAATTAGTTTTTGATTGCGTCAGCTATGTACATCCTCTTTTAGGAAAATGTATTTGATCTGAATAGTTTATATTATACTTGTAACATTTTATCTCTTATTTCAGCAATTCTATGGCTTTATTAGTTACATGGTACGAATTTAAAAAATATCTATTACTTAAGTTTCGTTTTAAGACATTGTGTTATGAATAAATGAAGATCAGATAAGGTAACACTTAGCACTTTAATGTAAACTGCCGTGGCCGGCTACTTTGTAAGAGCACTTACTTTCGAGTTTCGAGCCAACCAGTCAGGAGTACTATAGAACGAATCGTGTGTCACAACCATTGGAATACTATCGTAGGTTTTTTAAGTAAACCTATGTTCAAGTAGTTTCTTGAATTTAATGTGAGACAAGTTCAAATTTCAACACATTTTTTCTTTTTAAAACCGTTTTATTGGCGGTTAATTAATTTATTTATTTAAAACTTATTGCATATAGTGTACCAAGGCGGAAATAATGCCATCAGGTATTGTAAAAATATGATTGTAATCATTTGTGTAGTTGTGATTTAATTAAAAGTAAGAAGACCACAAATCTACACAATTCTGTGGTTTAGGTTAACTTTCAGGACAGAACCGTTATACACACCTATTTCCAATTGTCCTGACCTTGCGAGTTCCCCGGAGAACTCAGAGGAAAATACAGGACATTGACTTGGTAGGGAACCAGTAAACATGTTTAGTTTATCATCGCATATAAATATTGTTTCATGGACATTGGTTTCATGTAGATCTTGTTTTTAATTAAATAAAAAATAATAATTAATAAATAAATATTCCGGACATCTAACATACAACGCCATCTATTCCCAAGCTAAGCAGTCACATACGCTACCACTACGCCACTGAGGCAGTAAAATTATAACTAGTTCATGCTAAGTTACTGTCCTTGAACCTTAAATGTGGTTTATTTACCAGTTTGAACACCACAATTAGGATAGTTGTAGATGGTGCTTCATAGTAACCTCATAACTGTTATAATTATTTTAATACTAGTAGAAGATGAATAGGTATTTCATCCATTAAAACCACATAGAGAATCTGTTGCAGGTATTGTAGCCCTGGTAGCTTCCGGTTCAAGGAATCCCTATCTGAAAGAAAACTTATAGCGTTCTTACGTTTATGTTTAATTTCAATTTGATTTCAGCATTTTGAATTTGGATTTCAGATTCCAGAACATCCAATTTATTAGGTAATTTCTTTGACTATTTACTACAATATTTGTTTACCATTTAAATTAAATGCTATAAAATTAAATTTCACATATGACTATAGCAGTCGTTTTCATCAACAACTCAGATAATATTGTCATATAAAATGTGTTGTTGAGACACTTGATTAGCAAGGATAAATAATTTGTGTGGTAAATTATAATAATATTATTGGAAAATGATTAAACTTCTGAGATGCAACTGTATTGTGACGAACACACGGACAGTACAAAGTGCAGTATTCATGATTGACACGTAAGGCAGCTAGTTTCTTTGCATTGTTTGTTAGGTATTGTATCATTTAATAAAAAAATTAAGTCAACTGGGTTTCTGAATATGTAATTATAAGGAACGACGCATATCGCGTTCAAATTTTTTAGACTAATCTATTGTTTCTAATTATAAATTAATCATAACCTTGTAGTGTCGTGTAAATTGATTTTAAGCTCCAATTAGTAAAACATCTTGTGCGAACGGGTTAAATTTTTTCACATGATGCGTTGGGTTAACTGCCGCAATAAATCCTGTTCCCATACTGGGTACATTAAACACTTTTTATATATGACCCTGACAAAATGACTCTACTCTGCCTGATGGAAAGCATAACCAGAATTCAAGAGTGGTGGTCACCATACCCATTGTGAATGCAGAATGGCCACCTACACCATCATTGGGCCGGCGGTCTCGCACTCACCAAACGAAACACGACAGCATGAACGCTGTCATTTTACGTTGATTTTCTGTGCGAGGATAGTACTGTCCTGGTCGAGCCAGCTCGTCCGTGTTGAAATCAGCGTGGCTCTATTATCACACTTAAAGACTCAACCTATTACGAAAACTTAGTTAATGTAATTCGAAAAATATTTTGTTGAACTGGCAATTATAGACATTTTATCTATTATGTTTAATTTCACACCTAATTTAACATCTCAGTGTTTTTTTTTTTAAGACAACTCCCGCATTAGGAATATACATCCTGTGTCGCGGGGGACTTTACAAACATACATGTAACGGACACAAATAACACCCAGACTCAGGACAACATTTTGTGGATCACACAAAGTGATGTCCCACGTGGGATTTGAAGCCACGGCACTTGGCGCAGTAGCCAGCGGCGTAGTGACCGCTTAAACCACTAGGCCAACCGTGCAGTCAAGTTGTATGGGGAGAATTTAAACTCGATCTGCCTGATGCCAAAGGTCATTCCATTGAAGTGCATTTACATTCCATGACAATTACGTTACACAGTACTTACATTACACATATTATATATCGTAATTAAAGCCTACAAATAACGATAAACTATCACTTTCGATGCCTGGTAGAGGTTAGACAATGCCTCATAGTGAGAGATCGTTTCCGTCTGTTCCATGCAATCCGACGTGGTCGAAGACCAAAGGTCTAAGTGATGTAATTTAGCAATTATTACTTAAATATTACAGATATATAGAATTAATTACCAATATAAAATTAGTCCTAAAGTTGAATCTAATTTAATTTTTAAACATTATAGTCGTATTAAATTAAAATGATTTGTTTCAATTAAGTAAACCAATTATTTTTAAAATAAAGACAGATTAAGTCAATCGGATATGTAATAGGTTATCCATACTAATGTTATTAATTTATAACTAATTCTGTCTGTCTATATTATTGTTATGCGTTCACGGCCAAACCGATGCACCGATTTCGATAAAATTTGGCATTGAGATTCTAAAACCTCATGTAGTCTCCAATGACATGTACAAATTAGATAGTAATAAAAATAAAGCTCTACTATAAGCATGAGTAATTGTAACACAAACTTAACAAAAGTTGAATAGATAGAATGGAAGTGACATGATTAGATTGGCAATTGTCTGCTACGGACGCCTCCGCATGCATGAGTGATACCATAGCCTCACAGAAAACCGGTGTGAAACAGCGTCTGCGCTGTATTTCACTGAGTGAGTGAGCATACCGAAGGCCCATTCCCCAACCCCTCCCCCATCCCTCTCCCCATCCCCCAAAGGCCGGCAACGCATCTGCAACGCCTCCGGCGTTACGGATGTCCATGGGCGGCGGTATTCGCTTGCCATCAGGCGATACGTCTGCTCGTTTATACCCAGTTAAGTCGTGTTAAATGTTAAGTTTTACACCTAACAGCTTTACTAAAGTTTAGGTAGGCAGGACTCAAACGAAAGAACTCGTTTCAATGAGTCTTTAAAAGACTAAACCAATTCGGTACTGTAAAATCTGAGATATAGAAACTAGAAATATATGAGTACAAGAGGAAATCCCGTTTGAGTATAACTTGGGAAGGATGAATGCTGAATGACTTAGCTATGCATTAATGTCATTCATAAAAAAACAAATCGCTTGAATAGACTCGCCGGATGGACTCGAATGTAGATAGAACTCGGACGTATAGAGAATTAAAAAAGGCTGATAGGGTATCCGTTCCTGGGTATAATGGAAGTCATAATTTCGTAGTAAAAATATAATTGTACTCTAGGTACCATATAACATGACCTTGTAGTGTACTAGTTTTTTAAAACACTAATAACACATATAAGAAATATTACTAAATACCAAAAATTACGAAATAATATTTTCTAGAATTGGTAAGTAAGTTTTTCGCAAGGTTGTCGTAACCATAACATTGTTCCGTCCGAGAAATCTGAACTGAACCAAATGTGTGTTTGCATGATAAAGGAGACCGATTCACAATGGCGCCGCTAAAACGTTGCATTCAGAATAACATATGTATACTAAATTGACGTTTTTTGTAGATATTGTGACGACTTTGAATTGATACAAAAACATTTTTAAATAATATTTGAAGAGTTACAATCGTTTTTTTTTTAATTTATAAATGTGTATTAAATCAGTTAAATGACGATAAAAGTGCATTTACAATTTAGCAAACAAAATTAAAACGGTAAATTTTTACTTGTGGAATCTTGCTTCGAGACAAATGGGGACGGTACGAATTAGGTTACTAGAACTCAAATCCCTAATCCTACTGAGTTTATGGGGAAGAACCGAATGGGCGGGAAGGAAAAACACTTGTGATTCTTTATTACAGCTATCGACGGGTCGCGGTAGTCACATACCATCAGGTGACCCGTGTACTTATATGAAGTTAAATTAAATGAAGCTTAATTTTTATCTCTTTAAACCTAGAATCCAATAATCATACATTATAATAAAATGAAATCGGAATGTAAATAAATTTAGCAGCATTTTAATACTTCTTATGTGTCGTGCGTCAAGTGTTCTTATTCATTGTAAGGCTTTGTCCATATGCTAATGGTGGATGGCCGGTCACCGCCGCGACCTGTCAAGACCGAAGGTCGAATGTAGGACGCATGCCACAGACGACGCGCGAAGGATCGTAAGTAAAACGTGACGTAATTTGCAGAGGAATTTATGCCTTATGTACGATTGCTGTTCTGTTATTACGTATCTATTAGGTTGTATACAATATGTGATACTATGAGGTATGCTAGGGAACATATACTAGAGAAACGAAAGACGTTCTATAACACTGTGTCATAAGTGTGATTCACTAGAAACCAAAGCCTGACAATAATTTTCCCTTCTATATACGAGATGAGTTGAAAAACAATGCTATTAAGTATTTTATTGAATGTCTAACCTACGTAGTGTTCTAAGGAACAAAAGGTATCGGCCAGCATCGAACCTTGGCCTCACCGCGCATCCTCGCTCCACATGCATTGTTCCGGTGCCGTGTAGGCGATGCTTGCGTTAATTATTCCTGATAATCATTAATAGCATATTCAGTTCTAGATGTTTTCAATGTATTCATCTGTCTTTGTGCATTCCTTTTCAGAAGAGATTGATACTCAATTCGTAGGAAAAAACAGGCCGTGGTATCACTTTGGTCGAGCCGGCCCATTCTTGCCGAAGCGTGGCTCTCCCACGGAAGGAATACCTCGAACAAATAAGCTGATCATACCCGGGTCCATCTTTTGAACTTGCTAATCCCTATTTACGTATATTTATCGCCACATTTTTTTTTATTCTGCATTGGAAGAATCAACAGTACTAGTTATCACAACCCTAGGGAAAATTTACGCATTTGGATTATTCATCCTCTTCTGTAAATCAATTAGTAATTTGTTTTATGAGTAATTTCCTTTACGTAGTGAGGTCTAATGAACAGGAAAAGTAAAAGTACTCAGAAATGGACAAAGCACGTAGTGGAATACAGACTGGTGAATTGAAGAATTGAAGAAATTGTATTATGAATGGATTTAGATTGTCTTTTCGGCATCATATTAAGTAGTTCCGTTAAAGAATTGATAGAGTTCAATTAATTCAAAAAGGAGACCCTTCTTGAATTAATCACACTAAAAATCTATACTAATAATAAAACTGAAGAGTTTGTTTGTTTGTTTGAACGCGCTAATCTCAGGAACCGCTAGTCCGATTTGAAAAATTCTTCCGGTGTTGGATAGTCCATTTATCGAGGAAAGGCTATATACCATCACGCTAACACTAATAGGAGCGGAGCACCAATGAGGAATGTTTCAAAAACGGCTGAAAATTTTCACGCTACATGCAATTGAAGACGCAAACGATGTTGCGTGCTAGTTTTATATATTTCTAAGAACGGATATGTAATTATTAATAGGTAAAGTTTGTGAGGTTGTAGTGTAAATATATCTCTGGATCTGCTGAACACATTTCCAACATTCTTTTACCAATAGTAATCCATATTAGTTGTGAGTATAATAGCTGAAATATTACCCCAAAAATTTAATACCATAATATTCGACATCCTCGCGGATATTTGTATTAATATTACAGATATGTTAAGTTCTTCTTTGACCTTTGACCTAATTTTGATTTTTGGCATACATTTTTCTGACATATAAAGCTTTAACAAACACGCTATTACAGATTACAGTCAATACCGTATCGTTCTCCTAAACTGTCATATATTGAATAAATAATAGTAAAATTCTAAATGTTAACGGCTTTATGTTATAATGAAATTTGATATTGGTCATAATTAATAGGTAATAATTATGCGTAATCTAAAGGTCAACGTATACGTATACAATTACAACCTATGCCATACGGTTGTCGTTTAAATCTACTTATTGTTCTGACATTTTTTTTATATATATTTTACTGATTCTGGCAAGTGTTGATAAAATATTTAATTTAAATTAAAAGATAAATCCCGCATTACAAATATACAACAATTTGTAGATCACACAAAGTGTTGTCGTCAGCTTACAGAGTATTCGGACATGCAACAAACAACGCTATCTAGTCCTGAACTAAGCAGAGCTTGTATCAAGGGTACTAGACAGCTAACATAAATACGTATATATACATAGAAAATACCCAAACTCAAAAACAAATATTTGCAGATCACACAAACATATAGTCCGACCCGGGAATTGATCCCGAGACCTCTTGCTCGGCAGTCGCATACGCTAATAGCTAGACGAGGCATTTCCAAACTTTCTATTTACGTACATATATTCTTCGCAAGCTTGTAATATCCATAACCAGGTCAAATCATTGATAAAACCTGCCACCTAAGAAGCGATGTTGTTAAGCAATCCTTTTGTTACCATTAAAGCAAAGCATCGAGTAATATTTCATCTGTCTAAATTAACTTGTTATAACGTGGAATGACCAACTATCTTAATTACAACTTTGAACTAAAAGTCTCTATTACAGATGTTTCTTTTGTAATAAAAGTCCTATTGCGACCGCATAGAAATCATTATATATTTTGTGTCCATCAAATTATTAGAAAAGATTTTTAAGATGAAGTCTTTTGTAAAAAATAATGTTCGTTTGGGAATTAATCCTACTAATATCATAAACGCGAAAGTTTGTTGATCTTTCATGCAAAAACTACTGAATGGATTTTGATTAAACTTTACAATAAAATAGCTCATACATCAGAATACCACATAGGCTATAATTTATAAAGATACCAGCTTCGCTTCGCGTCGTTGCCCGCGGTTATTGACGTACCAAGGGTAGCACCGCGGGGGTTTAAAATATCGATGTGGCATTTAAAATTGTCGAAGAAAAGTAGTCAACAATCTTTCTGTTTCAAATATTTGTGCAAAAACCTCTTCTTTAACATTTATTGCTAAAATGTCTAAAATTACCTCAGCACTCATCAAAATTATAATGTCTTCTAAGAAAGACTGCACGGTTGGCCGAGTGGTGTCAGCGGTCGCCATGTCGCTTGCTACTGCGCCAAGTGTCGTGGGTTCAAATCCCACGCGGTACCTACAACACTTTGTGTGATCCACGAATTGTTGTCCCGAGTCTGGATGTTCTTTGTGTCCGTTTCATGTATGTTTGTAAAGTCCACCACGACACAGGATGTTTATTCCTAATGTGGGAGGTGTCTTTTAAAAAAAAAAAAAAAAAAAAAAAAAAAAAAAAAAAAAAAAAAAAAAAAAAAAAAAAAAAAAAAAAAAAAAAACAACTTTCGATTACATAAATATTTCATTAACTTAAATTATTATATAGGGTGTTTTTTTAAGCTAGATAGAACTTTAAATTGTAAGTAACACAAAAAATTAAATTTTGATGAAACTTTTTTTTTTATTTGTTTCAGTATACTCTGACAAATCATCATGAATAGACTCACGCTTGAACAACGCTACGAAATTATCCAAATTTACTTTGAAAATCAGCTCATTTTTGAAGAAATAAGGTCCGATGATGCCACCAGCGTGAAAACCGCACCATACGGTGCATTTTTCTGGATGTAATGGAGTCTGTAGGGTCTGTTGTGGATTGGTCTCACTCCATATGCGGCAATTTTGCTTATTAACAAACCCGTTAAGCCAAAAATGCGCCTCATCGCTGAACACAATTTTGCGATAAAACAGTCGTCTATAAGTTGCGCGAATCGACGACTGATTTTCAAAGTAAATTTGGATAATTTCGTAGCGTTGTTCAAGCGTGAGTCTATTCATGATGATTTGTCAGAGTATACTGAAACAAATAAAAAAAAAAGTTTCATCAAAATTTAATTTTTTGTGTTACTTTTTACAATTTAAAGTTCTATCTAGCTTAAAAAAACACCCGTTATTAATAGTAATTTAATACAAACGACTAAACTTAGTTATTATGTAAGTAATAAGTTAGTAAGTAAGGAACTTATTAGCGATAAGTCTGTCCTTAACCACGAGCGGTATGATCCGTCCGAAACGTCGGGAACTAGAAGACATCGTGACCTTTTAAATTAATTATTCGCAAATAAGTCCCGCTGTACTATAGTATTTAACCTGGGTGGGAATGCAACTCAGTGAGTGTTACTATAAATATCGCTTCGGCATGCATGGGCCGGCTCGACCGGAGTGATACCACGGCCTCACAGAAAACCGGTGTGAAACATCTGCGCTGTATTTCACCGAGTGAGTGAGGATTCCGGAGGCCCTTACCCCAATCCCTCCTCACATTCCTCTCCCTATCCCCCAAAGGCAGGTAACGCACTTGTGACGCCTTTGGTGTTGGGGGTGTCCATGGGCAGCGGTAATCGCTTACCATCAGGCGATACGTCTGCTTGTTTGCCCCCTATTATATAAAAAATAATAATATATGGATTAATATAAAATCCCTGTAATGTGATATTCGGTAATATATCAGAACAACATAATAAAACATCGCCTTAACACAATGAATGATGACCACTTTCTTCAAATTAATGATATATCGGAGATATCATTATTAATTGGGTTAAGAAACATGATTAAAGTACATCTGACAGTCTGTATGTCCGTTTTATACTACGACCAGCATCAATCACACTAATGACAGTTGTTTTCTACGGCCAATGTACGTTACGCCTGGTTATTACACAAAATAGTTAATTAGAACTAATAGTACGTAATAAGAAGATAATTTTTATGTCAATGGTCATGTCAGAATCAAATCGTTAAAAAAGTTATAAACATCTTCCATTGGTCTCGCCTATCTTGGTTTGTGCTCATCTCTTATTTTGTGTTCATTCAAATTATTGATTTGCACACAAATAAATTTGAACTTCGTGTTAGAGCCACGCTTCGGCATGAATGGGGCGGCTCGACCTGAGAGATACCACCACAGAAAACCGGTGTGAAATAGCGCTTGCGCTGTGTTTCACTGAGTGAGTGAGGATACCGGAGGCCCATACCCCAACCCCTCCTCCATCCCCCTCCCCACCCCCAAATGTCAGCAACGCACGCCTCTGGTGTTGCAGGTGTACGTGTGCGGCGGTAATCACTTACCATCAGGTGATACGTCTGCTCGTTTTCCAACTATTGAATAAAAAAAGTAATGTTTCGGAGATTTCTTTAAAGAAATTGAATTCAATTCTGACTAATTAGGTATTAACAAAATAGAGATGTTAATAAAGAGTACACAAATACAATTTAACGTGTAATACCGGTTTTGTAGAAAGTCATTAAGGAAGACGTATCTTCAGGAATGGACGTCATATGGCTAAAATAGAGGAAACAAATAAGAATTTAAACATGTCATATATATATTAGGTATTATCGACTAAATTAGTCATAGACAAGTCTAAACACCTACATAACGATTTTATCTTTTGAGATTTGTACAACTTTCAACACTGTATATATTAATAAAATTAGATATTCATTATTCGTGTTACCTTTGCTAAAGTACTATCTGACTTATGTTAGTAGTAAATCTAAGTCTCAGTACAGTCACCACCAGAAGTCGTTTGCTGCTGATGTTTATTTTCTTAGTAACATTGCATTTTCTAACCTCTATGAATAAGGTTAACGTTTGTGTTACGAAAAGAGTCTACAACTGTCGCTTTAAAGATCACAAAGCCAACGTTCCAGTTACAAAACTTACTTCCCTTTACGTTAATTAGTTTAATTTATTTATTTAATACATAATGCACTTTAGATGCACTGGCGGACTTAATGCCTAAGGCATTCTCTACCAGTCAACCATTGGGTGATGCAGAGAAGACAAGAAGTGGATGCATTGTTAAAATCTAGCGTAAATTAGTATCCGTTTTACTAAATTTCTCTACAAATGGAGATTACACCGATTTTGTAGCAAAACATTTTTGAGTATTTTTAAAGATTTATTACTGTAGTATAACTTAATTAGAACTTGTTTCCATATCTCGTTTACTAATAAATCATAAAATGTTTATTGATTTTTGTTAGTGACTGTACAAGTTAAAACTAAAAATATTTTTAAACTTCAAACCGTCGGAGTAAACAAGAAAATATTTCCTTAGTCGATAATTAGCAATCTATTAATGTTAGATTGTCTCGTATTATTCATGCCTCTGTCTCGTTACTCAATCAAACATGTTCGGCCCCCTGCCGACTGACCCGCTTTGATCTCACCGCTTAGGCGCTTACCTTCGACCTGCTGTGATATTACACAGTTAATGAATTACTATCAACCTTTATGTTAGCTTTGATAGATGAGTATTGTAGACCACACCAAAAGTACAAGTGCTTTTGTTTGGTACTTTATGGTAAGGGTGGTAAAACCCTAACTAATTTTATAAATTTGATTCGTATTTAATATAATTTCGCAGTGAGAAACTGGACATATGCTACTAATAGTATAATTCTAGCCTCATCCATATTAATATTCGAAATTCGAAAGTAATTTTGTCTGAAAACCGATTTGCAATGAAATTTTGGCATTTAGCTACTATGATTCTTGAAGAAGGACGTAGGCTATTCTTAACCGTGATAACCAAACAACACGTGGGTAGAGCTAATATATATTTTTTTATTATATAGGGAGCAAACGAGCACATATCGCCTGGTGGTAAGCGATTACCGCCACCCATGGACACAAAAAGCTGCGGGCAAAAGCTAGCAGAATATATAACATTATAGAGTTTAATACAACATTATAACGCTAAATATGAACTCGTTTATTAGATACTTGGACTACTACTACTACTAACTACGTTGAACTTTGAGTTTCAACTGTACAATTTTTTTGTTATAAGGATATAGAATAGAGATTATCAATAGTTATCTTGTTATTGAACTCTAAAAATACTAAGAGCTCCAATTATAGACACTCACACCAAAAATCCCTAATCTCAATAGGTAAAAAAATAAACTAAATGCTAGTAATAAATTATTATTTTTGTTCTATAAAAATTAAAGAAAAATAGCTGTATATATTAAAAAATAAGCGAGACGAAAATTAAAATCATTAACTTATTCACAAAGTCATTTGATATTGAAGCATAATATTTTAAAACTAGACTGTTTTATAATAAAATTCTTTACTAGGGGTTTTTGTAGGTAAGTAACGGAAGAAGAGAGGTAATGAAATACAGCGTTATGCCTTCTAACAACCTGCAATAGTAGCAGCCTCTTGTGAGGGCCTGTAGTGATGTGACATATGCAAATACAAGAATACATTATAATATTTGTCGATGGATGAAATTGCCTCTCCATATCAAAATAAAGTATAAATTCCAAAGATGTTATCTTTTAAATTGTTAAATGGATATTAAATATCCTTTTTAAATAATATATTACAGTGAGATGCAAAAATATTTTATAAATTGTTACTGATATAAATCTTTCAAAGTCGAGATATTTCTTATATAATTACATATTCAGAAGAAAAAATCTCGTATATAAGAAATTAGATTCCTATTTTCATGTGTTATATATGAAATATTAATATATTTAATAAACAAACGTAACAATATTTTATATGTTATTAAAATTTATTTTCTTTATTACTCGCTGTGAAATAGTTCTTAATGGCAATATTATTCATATAGATAAAATCATCAATTCTCTAAGCTTTACTGTCACAATACTGAGAATTTTCGTGAGATCGAAAAATTTTGATCATCATATGCATGTTTAAAAACAAGACGATAAAGGGACTCTTTGAAATTTCAACAGTTTAATTAAATCAACTAATATTATGAATGAACTGGCATATGGGGTATTCATATCACCGTCTGTATATTAATCTAGTAAAAAAGCACTACTACCTAGGGTTTACTTACATTGACTGACATAATACATTACACGCCAGCGAAGATGCAGACCTGACACTATTCATGCTCTCACACAATCGTGCTCACGACATTCTAACGATTTAAATATCGACATTACCGCGTCCCAGCTCTATATATTTGAATGTTACTCAAACCTACTGCGTTGGGGGTCTCATTCATAAATCTCTTCGTCTAGAACAACACCGTTACATCCCAAGCAGATATCGACTGTCGACCGACTGATTTAGTCGTGAACTGCTCTCTATTTGCAATCTATACCTGTTACTTTGTTGTTGTTAATATATTTAAAGTGGTTGTTTGCAGAGGGAACTATCTGTATTCGTCTAGACTAACAGACAAAATCAAACTAGTTCTTTGACTGTGTCTGCTAGTCAGTCTATTAGCTTTATCTTTAACAAAATTTCTCCCTTATCGGTCAATGTCATCGAGAATAGATATTTAGAGAATAGAGTTTTTTTAAATACTAACAACTTACTACTTGATTCTTAAGTTAATATCTCACTGGTCTTTAAACGAGTAATATCCGCCTGTTCTTATTCAGTAAGTCTTTTAAGCCGTGTATAGACAGGACACTATAGGACAAGTGTTTTGCATGGTTGGTTCATTTTGTTTGTGTAGAACCACGACACATCTTTTGCCATCAGTGCTTTTTTTAGTATATTTTAAACTCTCTAAAACATTACTACATGATATTCTTATCATCTCAGCATCAAAACAAGTTTCTGCTTTACAAAAACAAATCATTCTGTATGTACTATGTCACTCAACTCGCGTGTCTTCTCTAATGGCTGCTCGGAAAAAAGCCTCAATTGCGCGCAATTGACGGACAGCGAGTTACCAGCGATCTGCGCACGACACGACACTCGCACCTGGCGTAAATAGGGCTGTCAGTCGAATGTAACGGATCTTTAGCTGCACCTACTATGTCAGTTTAAAATACTTGAATTACTTGCTTTTAACTATTAAATTCCTGATATCGGTGCTATCCCTTATTCCAATACGCTATAATCAACGTTCGGTTGGTTCCTACGAGGTTAAATAGTGATTTAATACCAAAACAGTACACCCCATGCACAATTAGATTATACAGATGGATAGTTATAACCTTAATTTGTGTTTAAAATAATACAAACCTATACCTCAGTTCCATTTAACGACAGACGGAACTAAAGTGTTGAAGGGACATTAACAACTGCTCCTGCACAGATATAAACAAGAATGGCAAGTAGGTACCGGTCTCATTATTCGATAAAAAGCTTTGCGGTTTCTTATCAAATAAAGAATAGATTGCTTCTGTCAACCCTATCACAAACAGGTTGCGGGCATAGACACGGCGCGGGTGCGGCGCGTGCGCCGTACACGCCCAGCGAAACTAGAACGAATGGCCCGCCATTTAAATTTGACCATTGTCACGGAAACGGAGGTTACAAACCATTAGATATCGGACGAAAGTTTAATTTTCGATAGCTTTGGTGTATAGAAAACCTACTTTATTAAAAACGAAATATTAGTTCCTACATTTATAGTGTACCAACTAAGTTTTTTTTATCGAGTTATTACTAATAATGTGATAACTAATAGGTATGTTGTTTCTAATCGATTTCGTGTAACTTATATATAAATTATATGTCGTATTAAATATATACTTATTTACGCTTAATAGACGTACTCGTAGTTCATAATTGTTGGATAAAATCTTCCAATGTTCAACGCACATTTAATTAAAGGTTTGATGAGTGCAATCTCTATTTTAATACCTAACACTAATTCTTGTGATTTAAGACTTGAACAGTGTTCAGATAAATTAACAATTTAGTTTATGAGTTAGCCCACGTTTTAATCTAAAGGTGCATAAGGTCGATACCCTATTTGGTAGCTTTTAACCGATTTTGAGCGTGAAGTAAATTCATTACTTGAGGTCTAAGACCATCGCCTGTGTTTGATCCATCGTCACTTTCTGATCTTAAGTAATAGTGTAACAACCTCGGCAAATGTCAACGGTGCTGCTAAAATATCTTAACCGAGATCAATCGATTTAATGCATTTTTATTTTACCGATTACGGTTTTCCGTGTGACAAAAACCCTAAACTACGTTACAATTTCAGCCAGCAAAACTGTTGCTTCAAACATAATGTAAAAAAGTTAGGTAATGTCTAGGTGTTTGTAAGCTTTGATTTTAACAGCTATTACATTTTTATAATCGATATTGCCTAAACTTGCTCAAATCGATGTATTGAACACGAATTCATAAGTATTTAGATCCTTTCTCGATATAAAATCATTTTTGCATAGGACAGCTGTACCGATTATCTTATACCTACCACAAAAACTAGTTTCTATTTAGGTTTCTCATGATTAATATAAAATTACAACCAGTCTATTTCATTTATAAATGTTATAATTAATCAATCAATGCAAATATTTGCAAAGTAAACATGGAATTAATTCACACATAACCCTGTAATTACATTCTGTGTATTAAATCAACGGTAGCCTGCGTACGCGCATGTCAGAATCTAAATGAACTTGAGCCGAATTCGACATAAGTAGTTTTTAATGTATTACTAGCGTGCTAAGTATTTCTATTGCACCAGTTTTTGTACAGCTTGGTATAATGAAAATTAATTCGATACTTTTGTCAGTGACTTGAATAACTTGTTTTAACTAGTCATTATGATTTGTGTATTTATTTTCTCTCTTATAGGTTCTTAACTGTTTTGGATTTTAATACTTTATTAGAATGTAGGTCATTTTCTGACATTATTTAACTTCGATTGTTATACCATATAACGTTTCGGCTTTCTTTTGGGAAGTTTAACATATTATATTAGGTTATCGTTGTCAATAACATAGCAGTTCCCCGTCATTATAAACATGAGTTTCGATGTCCTATCTTTGTACGTTTAAACACAAAGGGTCAGTAGCAACCCATCTCGTGTGACCTGTCAAGTGTATGATATCAATTTGTAGGGAATTGCGATGGGACGGGGCGCGGCAGCGGCTCACATGACACACTGATGATTGCCTCCCTGACAACACGCCGCGACCAGGACGCAGAGACGCCGGTCGTCTGGCCCGCATGGTGCTACTCAGGTACTGAACACTATAGGAAAAGTAGGCTTCGTTCACTAAGATTTTGTACTAAAGTTTTCAGTGGGATTTATTGAAATAAATCCCACTGAAAACTTTAGCCTTTTATGCCTTTGATTAAAAAAGCCAAAGATCTTTGGGATATACTTTGGCAAAATTCAAATTTATGCAAATATATAATAATAAAAAAACTTCAAGATTTTGATATGAAGGTTTTCTAAAAATAAACTTTAATCAATATTTCCGTTATTCATTTTTCATCTTAAACAAAGATTACGTAATAACTTTATACGATTAATGTGGCTTAAAATTCAAATACATCAAAAAGGTGATTTAAGCAAAGGATTTTAATGAATAGAGCTAAAAAGTAGATAGAAAAAATTAAAAAATATATCACGTGATTTGAATAGTATCAGAAATCACGAAGCAAATATGAACTCACGAAACGGCTCGTTAGTCTTACACTTGATGTAAATAAAACAAAGTTTATTTCATGCAACCATAATAATTAAATCCAAAAACAAAACAGATTTGAGAACAAATTATCATCAGCTTATCGCAGTTCACAAACAAACTATATTACTAACTCATTACGTGACAACTTCCAACAGTCATTTTACTACAAGTTGCTTAAAATACCACAAACCGCCAAGCTACCGTATATTTAACAAACTGTATACGTTTCGTTATATCTGTACTCGTATACATATATTAAATTTGCACTTTCTGACAGTCAGAGATGCTATCGTATCTTCAGAACATGCTGCAACTGAGCTACAAGTAGCTATCGTAAACTTCGTTTCTGGGTCGTAACTAATTCGAGATACTCTATGAAATAGGAAGGTGCCCTGTTTGTTATTAGAACTTGTTTCGTACACCTGCTTCATAGACGATACTTAAATAAATATGACACATTAAATCAACCAAGAAATTCAAGATACAATGCGGAGTTATTAAAGGGAACTTTCTATATTGCGGTTTAACAGGACTGTGAAAGCACCAATATATCTAGTTTATGGAGCAAGGGTAATTTGTATTGGATTTTAAATTGCACTCGCTTAACTAGCATCAATTGTTTCTTTTAGTACTTCATTTCATTCTTTCATATAGTAAATTCATGTAAGTCATCATCGACGTGATCACGTGACGTACTAACGTTTTAGCCAGTTTAATGTATAGATATATACATATATATGTATTAGCCTAGATTATATACCTATTGCCGTACGCGCAGCCAGATCAAACAATTCTTTTCAAAAACATAAATAACAATTGTAGGCTCTCATGACTGCTTTGTATTTTAAAGTTCTGTTACACTTTTTAATTACGAGTTTATTATTATTAGGATAGGCTAAGAATTTCTTTACTTTGACAAACCTTTAATGTGAAATTTCGGGTTCTGCGGCTTAATCGAGGCAGAAGAGGTCATCGACATCAACCTCTTAAACCTGAACACCATTACCATGTAGTATGTTAAACAAAATTCAAATTCGCTTTTGAACTTACTTTTAAGTTTACCGAATTAAGGGGAAATGTATTCAATCGTGCCCTCACTTTACGTTCTTAATTTAGTTTTTAATTAGTTATATTTAATTTGCTGTAACGATCGGGAAAGCTTTTATTACCTAGCGATATATATTAAGGAAGCAAGTTGCAGGCACTTTTAGAGATTTGAACGATTACTGTGTAGCAGATATCGTGTATTAAAAATACACAATCAACTAAAACTACTAACCCTAACAAGAATAGTTATCAAAAATTCTATATAAGTGTATTAATTTAATACGTAACTAATAATAATAATAATAATTTAATACGTAACTAATAATAATATATAATAACGTAATTTTTTTTTGGGCTATGACATGTCATAGCCCAAAAAAAAATTACGCAGATTAAAACACTCAACTACCAACACCTACTTTGTAAGGCCTTTAATATTGGTACAGTTTAATTATTTAATTATGCCACAAAACGCAAGAACTTTACAATCTTGCAGAAATATTGACGGATACTCTATTTATGGTATATTTTATACATACTTCCATTATACGAGTATTATTTTAAATGATTCACGGTAACAGTAGCTGTGAAAAAATGGTAGGCAATCAGTAGGAACAGGTAGTTAGCTAGCCTAAGCAGCCGTTTATCTCCGCGCAGTGGGTGGTTCGACAGGTGCTCTTGCGCATTTCCATACGTCTTCCGATCATGACCGACCTTTCCGCTCGGCTTTTTTCGCTCGCCTAGCTAGCATTTTTGAAAAGGAATTTCTGATTTTATTTTATTATTATTTAGTGTAGCTATTTGGTATATATTTATTTATTAAATAAATACATAAAGAAATAATACTTTTTAATATTAGTAATCTGATGATAAATTAATTTTTGAGTTTGTTAACAAAGTTGCAGTTTATTATTACGCCAATGGAACTTAGCTTGTAAACTGAGTTTGTTTGTTATTTCTACGCTTTAACTAACGAACTAATTGTTCTGGAATTTGCATAAACTTTTAAGAGATAGCAGGAAAGATGTCTATAGTACCTATTTTACATACATATATTCACGAAAAATATAACTGAACTGTAAAGGTATACAAAGAACATTTATAAATAAAAAGTGAAAATAAAAACAAGGGTACTCAATACCGTGGGATTTTCTATTTACCTCTATAAAGGTTACTTAGCGTTACGAAGTTCGATGGTTCGATCTTCAATTACACAGACTCCATATTAACACTAATATTTGAACTATTATTGGTAATGGCTCACAATGACTTTTTACACGATTTAAAAGAAAGTAATCGTGACTTAGATGGGTAAAATATTGAATTACTTTGTTAGAAATATTTGTCTTGTTCAGATGGATAAAATTATAAGCCAAAGTACAGTGATCTTGCTGTGGAGAATTAGGGTTTTTTTTTGAATTTTATTGAGGTCATATTTTTGTTGTTTCGTAAAATCAAACTTCATGGAACTCTTGAACGGACTTCAAACTATTAATAATATTATGTCTTCCTTATGTTATTGTCTTATCCTACTCATATTATGACTACGAAAGTCGGTGACAATCTTTTCTTTTAGCTTTTTGATTTTAAAAAGACAACTCCCTCATTAGGTAAATTATGACATACGGTTGTCGTTAAAATCTACTTATTGTTCTTTTTTTTTTTTAATTTATTTATTTAAAATCATATACACATTCTACATGCTCAATTCTGATATACGATATTGTGAATTTGTGGATCACACAAAATGTTGCCCCATGTAAGAATTGAACCCACAATACTTGACGTAGTAAAAAGCGGCGTGGCGACTGCTTAAACCACTATTCTAATTGCACAGTATGTATTTTTGTTACTCTTTATCGGAAAAATCTACTGAACGGATTTAGATGAAACTTTACAGTAGGTACGAGTATATAGATTCTACATCAGATACTACTACTACCACGATAACCGATATGCACGCAAATGAAGCCGTGCGATCGAATGATCAGGTTACAAAGGGAAGTCATCAAATCGAGTCAAAATTTGATTTTATGATGATTATTGAAAACAATAACGTTAATCAAAAGACTAAATGTCAATTTTTTTAACGGCAAAAACTAGTTTTGCAACATATTAATATAATAATATAAAACGGTTTTGTATTGATTTATAACTTCCAATTTATAGTTGAAGTGAGTTAAATATCAAGTAGACTAACTGTGTCTGATGTCATTCATTCATGGCCAAGGTAATATTAAAATATGATTGTCTGGATTGTTTCCTGTGCCGTATATCTCTTATGAAAAAAATATAAATATTTTTATTTTAATAGTCTAAGTATCTTAGTCGATTATGAGCTAATGTGCAGAACTGGAATTTGATAGTTTCTAAATTTAGGATAAATTTTACATCAACAGTGTCTTAAAGTCGCTCCTTGGCCTCTCGTAGATAAGGAGGTATTGATCTACTGTACTACGCTGGCTAGATGGGGTGATATAGTGTTTATTTCAAGTTTTCCTATTCTTTTCTTCTTATTCTATTCCTGTACAGTTAGCTCGCTTGATCAGATTTTACAACACTAACAGGATGAACAAAGTTACGCTCGGTATTTTTAATCTGCCTCCACACGGGCGATTTTATGGCCGTCTTATGAATGCATAACATACTACTTTAAAATAAATCCACATCACAAAACAGTTGGCCATAGATAAAAGTCCAGTTTCGAAGTGTAACTGTACACCAAGGATGTAACAAAACACATACATATTACACAGGCGGTTCCTTCAAATAGCTAGTCTCTCAATTCCATTGAAAACAGCGAGTAGAAAAATCTTTCAGCTCTACACAATCTCTTGTTAATTACATGTTCATGTATTAAAGATTGGTTGCCATTGAAACTGCCGCTGCTTAAACAGTTAACGCTATCTCAAAGATTTAATAGACATACATTTCTTTCGTCGATAACTTCAAGAAGCTAGTACGATTTAAATTTAAAATTTTAAAATCACCACTGTTGAAATTTCATACATCATATTCACATATTTGATACTTTGAAATGAATAACTTACTAAAAGTATGACGAGTTCAGGGTGTTTCGTTCTTAATTTTAATAAAACCGGATAATTCCATAAGACCGAAATATGGTTGGCCCTCTCTGGGGCAAGCTTACGTGAGCGGCAATGGCCTGAAGAAAGAAAAACAAGGCATGATTGTAATACCACGTTTGATGAGCTTTCGACAAAGGGTCTAGTCCTCGTTATAAATATTAACTAGAAGGGCCTGCTGGCCTTTCAATGAACGAATTTCATTAAGTTCTAATTCTTAGCGATTACAGAACCATTTTATCAAGATTAGATTATAGCGAGTACTAAAAACTTCAAAATGTGTAAGGATACAGAATTAATGTCTCAATGACACTCCAATGAAACATAATATTGGATTACAAAGCGATTAAGTTATAATCTAATAACTTAAAGTAATAAATGTTATTGGTATCGTACTTTATGGCAATCATTACCATTTATTAACTAACGCCTCTTCTGTACACTCAAATTAAATGAAACGCATAAGACTTAATATTTTGATATACAAAACAAATCGTTCGTTATCGGTTTATATCGAGTTTAAATTAACAACTCCCGTTAACACTTAGTTACAATCCGTATAATAAGACGATCTGTAACTAGTGAAGGGACACGATAAGTGCGATGAGATAAGAATACAATTCACATTAGTACAATATTTATTTATACAGACTTAAATATGATGGTACCTCTGTCTATCTCTCTATCTACTTATTATATTTGACCTGACACTTAAGGAAGCGTAATTTTTGGCTATGTAATTGTATTCCTACGTAACCTACTGAACCGATTTTAATGAATGAGGTGTCAAAAGAATTGTAATAAAAGCCCGACTGACATATGCTGTACAAATATTTCAAAAGTTTTTAAATAGCCGGGTTTGAGATTTTTAATTTTTTTGTTTTATACTTTAATACTAATATTAAAGGCCTTTTGTGTAGATATATCGGGGACCTTGGAGAAGTATGACAAACATTAAGTCTGTTGGCTACTTTATACTGTAAAAAAAGGTGTGTGTGCGATTCACACACGATAGAAGTGAAACTTAAGTAAATCGACAAAAGAATGAGAACGACATTTGCTCTTTCGCTCTGGCTCACTAACTACAGGCGACTTTTTGTATTTGTGTCTCTTACCTGTCGTTTTTTCTGTTGCATCCGGTTTGGAATCACAACGATTCTAAAGAAGTTTCACTTCAATAAAGCTATGAAATATGTGATGTGATGTGATAATACTTTGTACCTACTATGTATGACATATAAAAGTGTGTCGGTTTGGTATAATAGTTTTAAGCAATAGATTTTTTATTATTATTCAACAGTAGTTTCATGCCGATGATGTAGAAATATACTTTAAAATCGTGTCGTCATTGTAAGAGAAAGATGAGACATATATACTTGAAAATACGACTGCTAAATATTTAAAACTCAAGGCTTTTTAATATGAACATAAACTATAAACATCGTCTCGCATACCTAATAATCTGTCCGTGAAACTCTCACAGAATTACGTATTTTATCGTCTCGTTATTCGAAGTCGACTGTTATTTCGCAACTGTTTTCTTATGTATGGTGCGTGTCACAGTCTGCACGGAATATTGACAGAAAATACCTACAGATTCAACAAAAAGCTACTGTAATCCTGTATTGTAATGTCTATGGAAAATAATCCGATGAGGTTGTCACGATATATAATAAATAATGGAAGGCATATAGAATTTTACCACTTACTTGTAAATTAGTTATCGATAAAAAGGAGTGAGGATACCGGAGGCCCATACCCCAACCCCTCCCCCCATCCCCTTTCCCATCCCCCCAAAGGTCGGCAACGCACTTGTGACGCCTTTGGTGTTACGGGTGTCCATGGGCGGCGGTAATCGCTTACCATCAGGTGATACGCCAGCTCGTTTGCCCACTATTCAATAAAAAAAAAAATAAAAAAAAAATATACATCACCATGCTGCACTGTTACATTGTCTGCATTCGCAATAAGATTTTGGATTCTGTTTCTGCTTTCCATCAGGCGGAGTAGATCCCTTTAGCAGGCCCATACATGAAAGAAAGATTAGCCTTATGTCCTTTTCCCAGAATCAAAATATCTCGATGAAGAATTTTATTAAAATGGTAGCGTTTTAACATTGGAAGCGAAATATTATATTAATATGGATTTATAAGTCAAAGTTAATGTGTAACTAAATTCAATAGAACTTCAAAATGAATGTTCAATCTGAATTATGTCAAGTGATACGTTTTGTGTTCTTCACTTACGAGTTTATTGAAATGAGATACTTCTCTCACTATACTGGCGCTGCCCTATTCAGCTGCTTTACATTCACCTCTGGTACTTTAATTTAGTACTTGTCTGAACTTCATGTTGAGAACATTAACTTAATAGGAACATATTTGAATTTGTGTACACTCATGTATGAATATCTGGTCAGCTGTGGTTACAGGATGTTTTTTTTGAAGTTGTTGTGTTGAAGATTGTTAAATGATAAAACTAAGTATAGTTTAATAAGTAAGAATTACTTTCAAGTTTATATTTCTTATCGGTATCATTCTATTTTCTAGTATTTTTTTCTTTAAATTAATTATTACATTATCGAAATCCCTGTGATTATTCCAGGCAATGGTCTACTAGTAATTCCAGGAATTACTGATAATATGAACTGTATATATAAAGTAAAAAGGAGAAGTGTCTAGATTGACTTCTCTAATTATACTTAAGAACCTAGAGGATGGCAGGGAGCGGAGCGGCGGCGGAAGCGAAGCGGACAGCGGAGGGAGCAGTGAAGCGGTAACGCTAACCTGTCTTTGAAACCAGAGGGCTCGGCAGCGGACGCTAGAGCGGTTAAGTGTTGTGTTATGAAAAATTATACCTCCTTAAATATAGGTACTCTCAATAGAGATCAGGATGGCTAAAACTAGACAAAGTTTTAAATACTTGTTGTGGAAACATTTCCTACACATCTTATTAGATGCACCGTGCTTCATACTAGTTCATAGAGATGAAAGATGTCACAAAAAATCACAAAACTGGTCATTTCAAAGAAATAGTAAAATCGATCATCATAAATAAGTATTTTAAGTTTATTTTTCTAAAATCGTACAACCTAAACATTATAACCTTAGAAAAATCTTGATTGTTCATAATTGACAATACAATAATTTATTATATTTGTCAAATTTGTGGGGTATTAGGTTGCTATACTCATTCACTTATCAGGAGATCACAGAAAACACAATGAAAAAAAAACTTTAACCAAGCGAGCAAATCTACAAGTAATACAAATATTTTAATTGCAACAAAGTTGGGAAAGTCACAGCATTGACAAAATAAAAAAATCATTAATCATATTTTATTCCATCCCTATCTGACACTGCTACACTGATGCGCACCGCTCGTACACCGCTCGTCGCCCGCTGTGTCCGTAAACACTCCCTTAAAAGTCTATACATTTGAATGCGTTGCTGCCCGGTCCGCTTCCGTGCCCGCCGAGTTAGTGTACGCGACCTAAAGGCATTAGATTCATATAATATACTCTTGTAAATATCGAAAGAAAAAACCGTTTCAAAAATGTTTCAATTAGCGCTATGTTGAACAATTTAAAAATATTCTGCATTTAAATTTACGTACCAAAATTATGAATAATCTGTTAGCATTCGATTACTTAGTACAACATTGTAAATAGCAATAACTATTGAGTTAGGTACAATGTAGTAACAAGATCATATAGTATGTTTTACCTCTATATACTTACCAATACAAATGAGTCTGTCACGATTACTTAAATAAATATACTTACTTCTACTTCGTAATTCATCAAATTCTATACAAAATATACGTAATATATATATATACATTGTTCTATCCATAAGATAAAGGATTATGTTAATATATGTTAGTTTTATAAAACATATTCATTCAAATGTCTTATAAATCAATTGCTGTTTATTTGTCTCGCTAAAACTCGAGAATGGCTAGGCCGATTTGGCTCATTTCGGTTTTGAAATGTTTGTCGTAGTCCAAGAAAGGTTTAAACGGGGAAAAACTAAAAATAACTTGAAAATCCAAATGTATCAGCACTTAAACAATTTTTAGGTGCTAGACAACATTTTCTCTACTACAGTCATACATAAAATTGTCAACAATTCTTAAAACTCTTTATAATTAGTTAAAAGCCAGACAATGCAACAATGCCGCCAGAGAGTCTAGCCGAATTGGAAGATCCTGGCAATCGACGATACGAGTCGCCCTCCACTGAATGTGGTCCAGAGGGAGGAGCTGGTATTGGGGTGCCCCTGCCCAAAGATGAGGACAGTATTCCATGTGAGGCCGAACCTGCGCCTTATAAAGCCGAAAGCGGTGGGCCGGAGTGAAATACCGCTTCGATCTGTGCTTACTCCTTCCTAAAAGGCCGGCAACGCACTTGTAACGCTTCCGGTGTTGCGGGTGTCCATGGGCGGCGGTAATCGCTTACCACCAGGCGATACGTCTGCTAGTTTGCCCCTATATAAGAAAAAAAAATGCAGCATGGTGACCCACACTATGGTGGCCTATTGAGATGCTTCTGCATCATTGAGCCTTCGGTCGATGTCTCTATCATTAATTATATTTCAAACTTACAATATTTTCTATGATAGCATAAAAGGTACGTCCGTTTTCACCACATACATGTTTTAATTCTATATCTCTTCTAGTTCAAGTAGTTTGAGCCAAATATGTCAACCTGAGCTGTAATAATTTACTTCTTTATCCGTTGATGTTTTAGTGTCAATAACAATGTCAACATTGTGTTTAGTTAATAATGGTTGTGGGTTCTGCATACATTTTTATTGACTTTGACCATATTGGTCTAGTAGTGAGGGTATTGTTTTGGTAAATCAGAGATCGTGGGTTCCACAACAGAACAAATAATTGTGTGACAAGCACGATGAATGCTGCACGGTTGCCAACTCTTATTATAATAAATACAGTATTTCTGTTTTCAAAAGAGTTAATGGTCGTTTTTTGACTAATATATTGTAGAGTTCAATACTCTATTTAAGTTGGTAGCCGTGTTGTACTGAGTATTTGTCTGAATCTGATTAAAAATCATCTATAATATTCATAAGTCCTAATCAATCTGAGGCTTAGATGCAAGAAACTACAGATTCCGATTGAAACATTAGTTTATTGTTTTTACTCTATTGATAGCGTCCCTTACGCTATAGGCTATATATATAGCAATGCAAGTAAAAAATCAGTAAAAAAAAAAAAAAAAACGCGAATCAACTACTTTCCATGTAAATTAAAATACTTGAAGGAAAACTTGTTATCTAGCTAATCTATACAGAGTAACTAAAATATATTGCAAATTCAAAACATCAAAAATATAAAAATGCGTTATTTAAAAATTATGCCAAAGATCTCTGAAATTCTTGACCGCTATGAACTAGGAGTATTTGGCTTTTCCATTGACACTGTCACTCCATAAACAAGACTCAGGTGTGGCGCGTGCGCCGCCCACGCAACATTAACTATGTAAATAATACGCGGATTCGTATCCAGTTTAGACATTATATGGCGGTATTAAAAAAGACATATAAACACTTTGCTAGACTAACCTAAATTGACTAGATGAAAGCATTGACAGGTGAATTCGTCTATTCTTATACATGGATGATTATTTTTTGAATTGTATCTTTCTCAATTTTTATTTATTTTACAATGAATAGGCAACTGTCCTCAGGCACTTAGTATATTTACAGCTTGCTATACAAGAGCTGTGATCTAGCAGATAACAGTACAAGAACTTAAGGAGAGGTATGGGGGAGGGGTTTGGGACTCCGGTATCCTCACTCACTCGGTGAAACACAGCACAGGCACTGTTTCACACCGATTTTCTGTGAGGCCGTAGTATCACTCCGGTCGAGACGTCCTATGCATGCCGTAGCGTGGCTCTCCCACGGTGAATCTACGAAAATTATGCGAACGGAGGAGTATGAACTCTGTCACATAATAATTAAAGTTTATATGGAGAAGAAGTGCAGAACGCTAAAAAATTAAATGAATTTTGTTTAAATTTCGACCACTGGACGACCCCTAGTATACATAATATTTTAATCACACAAATGACATCCCATATGAGTATCGAACCGATGACACTTGATGAAGTGGCAGTTAGCAAGGAGACCATTTAACGTGTGCGCCATCCGCAAATTCAAAAATATATGCTTTTACGTTAATTCACGTCTTTATATGGCGAACTCGTTTATATTACTTAAGTACTCAAGGCACGAAGGCGCCGCGCTGCTCGACATTCTATAAAAAAATACGAGTTTTACGAAAATCAATAACAAACACAACAATAAAAATGTAACTGTTCTTGCAACTGCCCGATAAGGTTAATCGAGGTCATTCTGATATAACGATAACAAACAAAACGGTCGATACTTAAGAGAAATTTGAAAAATTCAATATATTACTGTTTTTGCCAAATGTTTCGTTTTAAATATTTTGGACAGTAAAAATTACGACACAATTAAAGTTTTTTGGACCAGTATACCCTTTTTATACCTTTTATTTTAAAAGTTTGATACAATTTGAATCTCCAATTGAAATTCCGACCCGACAAATTGGCAATAACTGAGTTTGCGACGTAAAGGTCGCAAACTCAGTTATGCAATATATTATTTAAAAATACGTTAATTAATTCTTAGACTTTAGTTATTTGTGTAAAATATTTTCTTTTAAGTAGGTACACAACACTACACAATAGTGTGCTTATATAATATAACTTACTCACCTTACACTAAGTTACTTTTTTCTGAGATTTATTGCTTTACTTACTCATTGTTTTTAAACTTTGTTTTATATCTAAAATTCAGACAGAATGGAAACAAATGATTACGTACATATTTTACCAGCCACTTCTGATTTATAAGTAAGTAATGTTAATCTAATACTCTTTGTTAGATTTGGGAATCGTTTTAAGGCCTCAAAGTCGCACCGAAACTTGGTACATGACCAACGAGGTATCCTCATATATATTTGACTATCGGTATTATTCTACTTTTCAATATGAAATCACAATATATTTTTATTTTTTGTTCTTATTAAAAATTTACTTAACGTATTTGAATTAGTAGCCACGATACAATTTCATACTAAATTGGCAACCAGTAAATTATATCCTGGAGGCCAGTTCGTCCATTTAATGAATGATGCTCTCATTCATCAGTATCAAGACAATATTCTTAATACGTGCATTAGTTCCGAACATTACTCTCCTTTTTCTCTGTTATGTTGACATGGTTTAGCCCTTTTTCTGGGTTGTTTTCAATTCTAAGTGACATTCATCTAGAAAAAAGAATAAATTAGTCTATTTTAAAACTAATTTTCAAATATATGTCATATGAGGCAGGCGGAAACCCGAATATAACCTTAATGACCTCGACAAAACCCGCTCGCAGTACATGGATGCGAAGCCCGGGGGCATTCCTTTTACTTTGTAAAAACTCAACGTCCCGCACAAAGGGCATTTTGTACATTTTTTCACATAATGTCGAAAAGTGTTAGCAACCATATCTGTCGGATTGTTAATTGGAGATGTAAGGAATTTGTACCTGGCCACATTAATCAACCTATTTATGTCCAATGCTGGTAAATTTGTTGTCTTAACAATTAACAGTAGGGCTAAGGAAAACATTTCTTGAAATACCTGTAATTGGATTGAAATGTTTTAACCTTACTAATAAACTGTGTACTTGTACAATTTTAGGAGTCTCTGCAATCACGGAAATAGGGGTACGGAAGTAATGAACAGTCATTATAAGTAAATATAATAAGAAAACTGTTTTTTGAGATATGATGATATATCTTGAGTTAGAGGACGTTTAAATTTATATTTACGCATAGAACATTTCCTATTTTTTTTTTTTTTTTTTTTTTTTATTGTATAGGGGGCAAACGAGCAGACGTATCACCTGATGGTAAGCGATTACCGCCGCCCATAGACACCCGCAACACCAGAGGCGTCACAAGTGCGTTGCCGGCCTTTTAGGAAGGAGTACGCTCTTTTCTTGAAGGTTTGAAGGTCGTATTGGTCCGGGAACACCGCAGGCGACAGCTCATTCCACAGTTTTGCTGTGCGTGGCAGAAAATTTCGGGAAAATCGCACAGTTGTGGACTGCCAACCATCTAGATGATGGGAATGATATTTCTGTCGCGTAGGACGATGGCGGAAAGATGCGGCAGGGATCAATCCGAACAATTCCTCGGAGCACTCCCCATGGTAAATGCGGTAGAAGATGCACAGTGAAGCCACATCTCTACGCAGTGCCAGAGAGTCTAGCCGAATTGAAAGATCCCGGCAATCGACGATACGAGTCGCCCTCCGCTGAATGCGGTCCAGAGGGAGGAGCTGGTATTGGGGTGCCCCTGCCCAAAGATGAGGACAGTATTCCATGTGAGGCCGAACCTGCGCTTTGTAAAGACGAAGGCGGTGGGCCGGAGTGAAATACCGCCTCGATCTGTTGAGCACACCTAGCTTTTTTGAGGCCAATTTGGCCTTACCCTCCAAATGGCCACGAAACTGGACTTCGCTCGATACGTCGAGACCGAGTATCCCAATATCGGCTGAGGCAGATAGGGGAGTGTCTTCAAAACGAGGACATACGACCCACGGGAGTTTTTTAGCGGTGAACGCGCAAATTT
Source organism: Spilarctia lutea (assembly GCA_916048165.1). Classification (NCBI taxonomy): domain Eukaryota; kingdom Metazoa; phylum Arthropoda; class Insecta; order Lepidoptera; family Erebidae; genus Spilarctia; species Spilarctia lutea. Next base: position 6,011,158 of record OU696480.1, read on the forward strand.
GTGTCTTTGTCGGGTTGAATTGGACCAAATTAAGTCTACCCCAATTTGAGACCCTTTCCAAAGCGGTCTCAACTTCAGACACAAGTTTGTTTCGACTCTCAATGACGTTTTCCCGAGAAATATTGGCGCGGCCGGTGTAGAGAGCATCGCCCGTACTGTCATCCGCATAACAATGAATGCCGCTAATTGGCAGCATGTCATTGATATGAAGGAGGAACAGAGTAGGCGATAGCACACAGCCTTGCGGGACACCAGCATTCACAGACATGGAGTCAGAGCATTCACCGTCGACTACGACCTTTATGCTTCTACATGCCAGAAAGTTAGTGACCCAATCGCATAATTTCTCGGGAAGCCCATCGAAAGAAGCGCTTTGTGCTAGACCCGATCGAACGCTTTCGCGATGTCCAAACTAACTGCCAAGGCTTCCCCCTTAGTCTCAATCGCCTGAGCCCAGCGATGTGTCAGGTATGCCAGAAGATCACCAGCTGATCGACCTTTACGGAAACCGTACTGCCGGTCACTAAGCAGATGATGATCCTCTAGGTACCGCAGGAGTTGATGGTTAATTATGGACTCCATTATTTTCGAGAAGAGGGAAGTTATGGCTATCGGCCTGTAGTTAGTCGGATTTGAACGATCGCCCTTTTTAGGGATCGGGTGGACCAATGCTGCCCTCCATGATGACGGGACTACGCCAGTGGAGTAGGAGAGTCGAAAAAGACGCGTTAAGACCGGTGCCAACTCTGGAGCGCACAACTTCAACACAATAGGAGGGATTCCATCCGGGCCACTCGACTTATGGACATCAAGGGACAAAAGGGCTAAGCGCACTGAGCGTTGGTGGAACTGGATATCCAGCATACAGCTCTCGCATCGCGGTATGGTAGGCGGCTCCTGCCCGCCGTCATCCAAAGTCGAGTTGGACGCAAAGTGTTTTGCCAGAAGATCGGCTTTCTCCTTTGCGTCATAGGCCAACGGATTATTTCCCATGTGAAGAGGTGGAAAGGACGGCTTACAAAAATTCCCTTCGACAGCCTTGGCAAGAGACCAAAATGCCCGAGTTCCCGAAGGAAGACGCTCAAGCCTCTCGCCAACCCTGGCGATGTGCTCCGATTTCGCCCTTGCAATGTCTCTTTTGAGGGACCTGGAGGCAAAGTTGTACTTCTTTTTCAGAGCGCTGGTATTTTGATCCCGCACCGCCACCGCGCCAGCCCAGGCTTGGTAAGCCTCCTGCTTCATGCGAGAAGCTTTTCTGGAAGATGAACCAAACCAGGGCCGACACTTGCCACCAATGGGGACCACAGAGGATGGGATGAAAAGCTCCATACCCTGCAGCACAACATCAGCAACAGAATCAGCAGCAATACTGGGATTATCCGGCGAGAAGCACAACCGTCTCCAAGGGTAGGACGCAAAGAACGTCCGCATCCTATCCCAATCTGCTGACCTGTAGTGCCACACACGACGGCCGCGCACAACTTGCGATCGCGGCGAGAGTGTGATAAACACTGAACTCCGGACAAGGCAATGGTCTGAAGTGCCAAGTGGAGCGTTAACGGTTACGCGGTAACCGTCCGGATGAGAGGTCAGCAGAAGGTCCAGCAGTGAAGGATTCTGGCCCTCCACATCTGGGACTCGCGTGGGCGTGGTAACCAGTTGTGTCAGGCCGTATGCTAGGGCGAAATCGTGAACAGATCTCCCCGCATGATCCGTTTTACTGGAACTGAGCCAGTCGGCGTGGTGGGCGTTAAAATCGCCAAGTACGACGATCTCTGCGGAGGGGATCTGCTGCTGCACGAGGTCTGTAGCCATCTGGATGTGCTCGATGAGTCGGTCAGTTTCGGCATCACCGCTATGGGACCTATAGAGGCACGCATAGACGCGAGGATGGTCGTCGCTGTCTACACGGAGCCATAGGATGGAGAGGTCCCTACCTTCAAGATTGCTAAGGCGACGAGAGCTGATATCGTCTCTGACGTACACGCACACTCCGGCCTTGGAGATGAAGGAGTGTTCCAAACCGTACCCAGGATAAGTGAGGTAGGAAGTGTCCGCTGGAGACGATATCTGCGTCTCTGTCAAAAAGAGCAAGGCTGGCTTTGCTGTCTCGAGGTGGTGATGGACAGCATCTAGATTACTATGTAATCCCCTGATGTTGCACAAGTCCACGACTAGCGTGGCAGGGGGTGCCATGGTGGTACAGCTCTTACCCCGAGCATGATAGAGCGTAGTTTTGCCCCCCCCAGAATACGAGGGGCAGCCTGGGCATCCACGCTCAGGCGCGTTGTGTTCTAAGTGTGGACGCCCAGAGAGGGATTCTCCAACGCTAGCGCAGTTGGTACCCTCCTGGGGTAACATAAGTTTCAACTGCGCCATCATAGGGGGGATAGGGGGGTTGGGCCTCCGGTATCCTCACTCACGCGGTGAAACACAGCTAAAGCGCTGTTTCACACCGGTTTTCACCGGTTTGCTTACAAATCAAGCATCTTAAGGAAGCAAATCAGGGAAGTTCACACTTTGGTAGCGCTATCGACACGCGACCCAGGAGTCTCTTTCTACGCTTCCATTCAAGAAGTCATGAGAGTCCGTTTCTGGCTGCACGAATGCGGGATACGTTTAGTGGTTATCTAAGTACTGCTGCATTACCTGTAATTGAATAATACAATATAATATTTCTAAAAAATCCAGTCAACTGTTAATATTGTTAAGCTAATTTTATATCCGCAGATTTCAAACTCGTGTGCTTTCTTTACTATATTTTATATATAAAAATTATTTTATGTTATCTGTGATGGTTTATACCAACTTTTCTTCACTTCTCTTTAACAGGTTTCGTCATCATCGTGTCACACCTGTAATTTGTAATTGCTTGCTAAACAATACATAGTTGTTCGCTTCAATTTTCCTTAATATTATTTAGTGGACAATAATCTAATATGAAAACTACGTAAGTAATTTCACTGTAAAGAGAAAGAAAACCTTAAACAAATTATATAGACGAATCTGACAGTGTGGTATTGTAGGGCAAAACCTTATTTCGAAGGACAGACCTATGTCCAACTGTGGACTATTAAAGACTATCAACAGCCTTCATGATGTTGATAAAACGTGCAATTAATAATGAACATACATCTATTAGATCAAAATCTTGACTTCCGTTCTCTCAGAGAGCGACCAACCTCTTCTTGAGTGGCAACAATTATTACATTTAAAATTTATCTAAGATCGAAATATCTTTTAATTGATATGCCGAATATTTTATTTCTTATGCAAGCAAAATGATAAGGTGCTATGTAATTGTTTAGTAAACAAAAACCTTATATCTGGTGCATGGTTAGAATGTTTCTCATTCTCGCCAACCATTATGTCTTACTAGCGACCCGCCCCGGCTTCGCACCAGTGTATTTCAGATGCACCCACAGACGACATGATTCATGCATTTTAAATCTGTAATCCACTGCCAACCATTTTCTTTAAGTCGTAAGACGAAATAAATACCAAATTATTTCATTCAGAAATAAATATTTCTATCGGCTAATTATAAATACAGGCGCCATTTTGCTAAAGACGAATTGTTTAAAATTCGAGAAAACTGGATTGAACATCGAAAGTAAAAAGTTCCCACATATTACTTAATTATGAAACCGTTAATCGATGTTAATATGCTGTTTATCGTCATCATTAACGAAAGATTTTAGTTAATTACCACCATCGTAATGGTTTGAGCAGCTTTATGCAACAATAAAAACAAACTGGTTCAGTTTTGTACAGATACACAGCTCGATTCTCATATTATGAAAATGAAGAAATTATCAGTTCAATAACGAGCTGCGGATTGCGAGTATCGATAAAACGGCTGTATATCGACTTTTATGCCAAGCCCTAACGGTCAATAAATTCGATACATTATGACCCCCGTCACGTGTGTATAGCTTTATTAATGCATAGTGAAGTACTTTGTTTACACAGTTACGATTATATCCATTATCGTCTCGGGTAACGCTTGTAATCGTAACACAGCGCGACATCTTGTTCACGTAAATTTTGTTTAACTATAGTGATTGTTCCGTATTCTCTTAAAACGCGAACCGTTAACTCTTATACGACAGTGCATGTATGTTTTAACGACAACATGTTACCATAAACTTTTATAGAATGTTAACACAAATGAAGTTTACAATTGCGGATGTATAAAATTAGAAGGGACAGTAACGTAGCAGAGTTAACATCCAATTAACCATAGTATAAGTGAATTATTTTACGATGTACTAAGCTGTGTCAGGATTATTGGCAGTACCAAGCGATTTCTAGTGTCCATTAAACTGTTCGAGACGTGAAAAGATTTATTGATCCACGAATCGTTTTAGTTGGTATCGATAGATCGATACAGTTGTGTCACATCACTAAATGCTGCTCTATTTCTCGATTTGCAGATCGTTGATGTTTATGCAAATTGAGCTTGTAATAAGGTGATTTCTTTTTATGACAAAATGGCGGGTCATGACACTTGTGACTTTAGAGCTTTGTAAAACAAATAAAGTATGGAAATTTATACTTTAGTGTAGGTTGCCTATGTTTGGTACAAATTCTTACTTTGCCCTTTACCTTTTATTGTGTTGCTACCAAGTCAATATTTTTCGTAAAATTTGTGGAGATTGGATTTGTAATGTCGTAACTTTTGGTTTTGATTTAATATGGATGACATTTTACTCAGGTCACTAAATTTTATAACTTATCTTCTAAATTGTAATATAATATTACCTATAAATAATTCTGAACTGGCAGCTATTTTTTCTTCACTATAAATATTTTTCTTATACCATATTTAGAAGAAGAATTACAATGTCTGCACACAAACCAGTAATATGATCATAAAAAAGAGTTTGATATGCTATAATACGAAGACAAATATGATTTGTTTGTCTAGTATAATGGATATAAAATTAAAAACAAAAGCTATCGCTCATCTTAACAAACTGTTGCAATAATAAACATTCTTTTTTGTTAACTGTTATCGTGTTTGCCACTTAAATACATTATAGATATAGAAACGATAGCTTCGAAGATTATTTACGACAGTGAAAAACAATATATCTTCGTATAAAATGTAAATTATAAATTGCGAGTCAGGCTAGCGCGGCGATGCTACTTTATCCTTTCTATAAATCATTAAATAAATACTTTTGATTTTAAATTTTTATATAATACTAGTTGACCGGGCAAATGTTGTTTTGCCATGTATATTATTTCTAGGAAACATTTTTTAGTTCAATAAAAATAACTTAAAGTTTTTAAATAAAAAATAGGGTTTGATCGTAGAGGGGTAAAAATTTAGCGTTGTATGTATTTTGTATCATAAAAAAATAAAAACAAAAAAGTTTGTCCAAAAAAAAAAAACAATTAAATGTTGTACGATTCTCCACCCCAGCCGATATGCACGATAAGATTCACGAAAATTGGTCATTAGTACACTTTCGACATTGTTTAAATAAAAGGTTCTTATCAGAACTATTTTCTATCTTATTCTTGGCAGTTAGAAATTAAAACATAACACTCTGTACTAAAAAAGGATTATTAACATTATGCCCAACGAAGTGGGCACGGGTCAGCTAGTCTACAATATACCGTCGCACCTACCATGACGTAGGATCTAACACTTACCGAGATACTATTGGAATGACATTGAAAATAATCTACAGAAATAATATACATATATAGAAAGTTTAAGTTTTGTACACTTTAAAATTCAAAGAGTTTTTTAAAACAACTCCCGCATTAGCCATCCCCGAATATACATCCAATGTCGCGGGTGTGTTCTGCACCGATTGACCTCAAATTTTGACACTAATGTATTGTTTCTATAAATCTTTTCTAACACCCTTCTCACTTATTTCTCATTAACGCAACCATAATATGCCACATCGAAACGATGCAGGGTACAACTATTAGACAATTGAAACAAAAGAAAACGCAATAAATTCGTTGTTTCTTTTACAACAACTCAATTCTTTGACATTTTAATATTTAAGATGTCAGAAGAATACGACAACAAATTAAAATGTATTATGACTGTCATTCAAACATGTCTATTAAACACCTGCCCCTTGGCAAATAAAAGATTTCCAAGTGTTTCGCTTTGAATATCTTTCTACGATTGCTAACGCCTCTGTTCTATTAATTATTGGCAAATATTTTGTTTTGACTTGACAATGACGTGACTTTGTGGTGAGATGACGTAAATCCCATACATTTGTTAGGTTTATAAAAAAGTTTACGTTTGTGGAATGTCCACTTGGCTAGGGGTTGGAGTGACTTACTTTTGAGATAGGTGACCAGGATCATGACTTTCCAATTAATAATAGGGTAGATAACACCTTAGTCATTTCACCCAAGTCATTAGTTACTTTTTATCATCTGTCAAAACGATAACTTTGAATGAGAAATGTACTAAATATAAACTTGTGACGTCACTGTTATTAGTACCACTAGTGACACTAGTAGTCTAAATACTCAATTTCAATGTTTATTTGATTAAATTTTTTAATAAAATTGAAAAGCTGTAATAATTATTGAATGCACGGTTGGCCGAGTGGTTTCAGCGGTCGCCATGCCGCTTGCTACTGCGCCAAGTGTCTTGGGTTCGAATCCCACGCGGTACAACACTTTGTGTGATCCACGAATTGTTGTCCCGAGTCTGGATGTTCTTTGTGTCCGTTTCAAGTATGTTTGTAAAGTCCCCCACGACCCAGGATATTTATTCCTAATGTGGGAGTTGTCTTTTTAAAAAAGAAAAAAAAAATACTTGCCAATCATAATCACCGGTTTTTATTTTAAATTATTATCTTTATATTTATCTTATTAACTTTGCAATAATCTCTAATTATTTGGTATAAACATAAGTATCTGTATCAGTTGGTTAAACCTATGTCGTCACAACTGTCTGCGAATAGAAATTCGGTTCAAGATGTTAGGAATAAAATAACATTATCATTAGATGTATAAGGGGTAATTTTGTTTTACACGTTCATCGCATCGTTCACGCGTGATTATAAAACGGCACGCGCGACAATCTTTTGGAGCGTATATGCAGTCGTTCGCGCGATTCGTTCAAAATTGTCCATTCGTAACACATCAGATTGATGTGGTCGTCGTTAATACATCATGCACGGGTTAACTTGCGTGATGAAAATAGACGATGAAATACTAGAGTGGAGAGATATTGGTTTGTAATCGATTATGCTTAAGGTCTCCGTTCGTAATATGATGGATTAATGAGAGGCTGATACGGCAGTTAGTCGTCACATTGTTATAACTTGATTCGAAAGAAATGCGTTGGCATAATATAAGCTATTAAGAATAATTATTTTGCATAATTCTTGAACTTCATTAAAAACTTTTACAACACACTGCCTAAGCCATAATTATTCTATGATTAATTTATTTTTCAATGCCATATTTTCTCAGAAGATCGTTTCAAAACATTAATCAAAGTTAAACCATTTGGTATATATTAAGATTATTACAACAAGCTCCTGATATTTAAAGGTAATCTACGTAAAGTGTTCATAGCATTAGAAAAACTCACCAAAAGGAGTTGTACAGTTATCCTAATTGAAGCTTTATTAACAGGAAATAGTATTGGAAACACCTTAAAGGGGTCATTCTAATTTTAGCAACATCGAAGGCTGATGACACACGATATAAAGGTAATTTTTGTTTTATGCGCTCACGTCCCATTTGTCACAGATGATTACTACGAGCGGCACGTGTGAAGATTAGTCCCTTATAACCAATTCGTTCAGTCCTATATCCGTCAACATTTACATCGGGTCTATTATTTCATTATTTATGAAAGCGTGAACGCCTTTTCCTTTATACTATCGTAATAAACTAGTTGAGTATGTGATTTGTGCATTGAACATGGGTTTGGATTTTGGCTAGCCAACGGAAAGTCACGATCAGTTAATTATTCTTCGGCTTGAATGGGCCGGAGTGATACCACGGACTCACAGAAAACCGACGTGAAACAACGCCTGCGCTGTGTTTCACCGAGTCAGTGAGGATACTGGAGGAACGTACCCCATCCCCTTCCCCCAAATGCACTTATGCACGGCTGCAATGCACATGTGACGCCTTTGGTTTTTTGGGTGTCCATGGGTGGCGGTAATCGCTTACCATCAGGCAATACGTCTGCTCATTTGCCGCCTATTCCATATTTTTTTTTATGACGATTTACAAATACGTAACGCGGTACATAAAAATTTGGTTTCTAAACCTCGTTTTCTTTACATCTAAACAATTCTTGTATATACAGACTTTGAAAAAATTTTCAAAGTATATAAATACGTAATATGTATATATATGAATCATTACAGCAACAGCTTTAATAGTCCATTACTGGACATAACCTTCTCCAGCTTTTGAAGGTTTTGGTCTAGTATAACACGCTGATCAGGGGTTGATATAGAATTGGTATCAAGTCTTCACTTTGTGGTGCTTATGTCTTTCGTAATTTGCTTCTTCAGTTTTTACGAGAGCCACAGGATGAATAAAAGTGATGGCACTCCGTATTCTTAGTCCATATCCTAATTTTCCAGCTTCATTTTTCGTTATGTAAAAAAGAAGTTTGATCTGTGAGATACCAGCTGAACCCCGCGATGCTACCCGCGGTACGACAATAACCGCCGGCAACGCTGCGAGGCAAAGCTAGTATCTTTATAAATTGTAGCCTATGTGTTATTCTGATGTATAAGTTATATTATTGTAAAGTTTCATCAAAATCCATTCAGAAGTTTTTGCGTGAAAGAGCAAGAAACATACTCACTTACATACTCACAAACTTTCGCGTTCATAATAGTAGTGGGATAATCGGGCGAATTTCTTTTTTTTTTTGTAAAATGCTAAAAATTATATCTAGACGAGAATGAGGTAACCTAATACATACCTTTTAAACTGATTTCAAAGTGTCAGGTTATTAATACGATGGAGTTTGATAGTTTGTTACCCCATAACATCGTTATTATAAACAGACTAGCTGAGTCCCGCGGTGTAATCCGCGGTTATTGTTGTACCTTTACAACCACGAAGCAAAACTAGTCTAAAAATTATCTCAAGTTACTCCTTATTACATCAGCTATCTGCCAGTGAAAGTCCCGTCAAAATCAGGCCCGCCGTTCAAGAGATATCCGCCGGAACAAACAGATAAAAATTGAAAAAAAAATGATATTTTTGTTATATGTACCGTGTGGAAGTGTGTGAAGCGGTGATTATAATATTAAAAATATACACTCCATATACATTACACTCATTTATTTGTATAGATTTGGAAAATTATTTTTTATTGTTTCTCGTACGTAATATTTCTTTATAGGTATTGCACCCATAAACATAACATAACCCATTACATCCGCCTTACGCAATGTAATTGCAGGAAGCTTAAATAAATAAATAAATAAATAAATAAATAAATAAACACACACATAAAATAAACATACTTACTAATTTGACACACGGATAACCATCCACTATTCATACATTAATATATCTGTCACGTAGCAATTTAATAAAAAGGATTGCCCATACAGGGAGAAACAGCTAGTTTTGATGTTTACAATTAATATTTGACGACATTTGTTACCTACGTCTGAAAATTGATTCCAAAGACTTTCACGAAAGTTTGATTGTCAATAAATTTCACAATAATTGAAGCTGGCTATTAGCTTATCTCCTTAATGGAATAACTACGTTCCTGTCTAGGCAATTAAGAGTAGGTTTGATAGAGATTTAGAGAATTTTGTGTATGTTTTGAACTTTGCGACTCTTTTAGTATTTCTATAAACATTAGCCTCGTACCCTATTTATTTTAATTCCCATGTAACACTTAATAGCAATTAAAATAACTCATGTTTATGTAAGTTTCCTTTAAATGTATATTTATTCTTTATTAGCAATAATTCATTGGTTATAGTGACAAATATTTTATTATCGCCTTCAGCTAATTCAGGGTTATCAATTAAGTTGAAGTAACACTAAATATTAATAATAAATATTTCAGACATTCAACATACAACGCCATTTAGTCCCAAGCTAAACATAGCTTGTGTTATGAGTACAAGACAACTGATATAAATACACATCCTTAAATACGTAGTATAGTATAGAAAACACCGAAACTCTGAAACAAATATTCACTGATCATACAAATATTTAGTCCGAAACGGAAATCAAACCCGAGACCTCAAGCTCAGAAGTCGTATACGCTGCCACTGCGCCACAGAGGCAGTGTCACATGCTCATCGCCGGATTTGTTTAATCGTTATCGTTCATACTGCTCTTTAGTCGTTGAAAAAAACTATGGAATTTCGTGTTCATTGCCAGACATTTGTATGCATAAATTAATTTAAACTTAGAAAGAGTTGATATTACTGAGAAATGTGGTTTAGAATATTATTACTATGACATTGTATGCCATCTACGCCAAAGAGCATAAATACCTCAGAAAATAAAAACGGTAGCATTATAAGACGTGACGTCGAGACAAAAGAAATTACCGAATAATTTCGCAAAATTACAACTTGAAAAAATGAAATCAATCCACTCGTGATACAGTTTTAAAATATCTAATGCAATTGACCCAGTTGAGTCAGGTGTCGGCAACCCTCGGTAGTCTTCAAATCACTATCATTAGTGATAATCATTCGTTCTGTACGTGTGCCTCTTGTTAGATGCTCGTGTTTTTAACTCTTGTAAGGCTAGGTACACATGGTTGGTGAATTAGGCGAATTGTTTTTAGAAGTAGAGTTGTTAAAATTATTCTAGTGTAGATTTATTTTTTAATATACAAAGAGCAATCAAATGGCGGATAATCAATTTTATGCGAAACTTTTTTTAATTAACAATAGTCTTGTTGATTATATAATGATATTATTATTCGTAAGATGATGTAGAGACAAGAACCGAAAGAAAGGTGATGGTGTAAACATGTTTCAAAGATGAGTGTCGAGCTAACTAGCTGGTGCGGGCAGGTCTTGAAGGACACACATTCATTATCGGCAGAACAGTGAAGGACTGTTAAAGCACCCGTAAGTCGTAACAAGCGAGCGTGTACGAAAGCCTCGGTGTGCAAGACACGTGACTCACGTGAGCTGTATATGTATCTTGGATATTATCATTTTATCGTCTCTGCCTACCTCGGACGAGATTGAAGCGTGAATGTGGACGGGACGACACGTCATTTAAATCATTGTAATGGTCTTAAAATAATATGGTATTCTTGATTTATCCAGCAGTGAGCAGAAAATATTTGATGATAAAAATATTCATGTGAAGAAAAATGATAAAAATATTCATGTGAAGAAAAATGAATATGATAGGATTCTAATGTTTTCATTACTAAATAGGTAAACAAACACATTTTATACAAATTATACTCCTAATTATGTTAATTAATATTCGGTGAATAACATAGGTTTAATTAGAACCATAACTTAAAGTGATATTCAAGAAAATTAATATTCCAATAATTAATTTGTCTCACTGAGATGTTCTGTTAAGATTAAGAATACTCAACCAGAATGTGGTTTCTACTAATAAGGCAAGCTAAATGTCACGTCTTTGCAGTGACATCGTTTTAATTTATCTCACATTATTATATATTTAACTAATATTGAAGAAAACAGTAGATTAAAAGATAATAAAATTTCTTATGTCTCTTTTAGTGTCATGACATTGTCTATTTAAGCTATAACTTATAAGAAAAGACGATTACAAACAATCGATAGTTAATTGTTATTTTTAGGCAAATATAATTAGATTTTTTTTATTGTTATTCTGTTAATTTGTTGTGATACAAACTAATAGACTATCGAAATATTTGTAGTAGTTATGACGCTTACGGCGGTTTAGATATTATACTAATCACATCCTATTTTAGGTCTAATTTAATGTGAAATTAAGGTTGAAATTCTACGTATCTTGTTCGATACGATTTAACCAGCAGGTCTACAGCCTTAGATTTAAAATTGTAATTGGATAAGAAATATATCGTGTAAATACTTATTTCATTTACTGTGTAGTTTTATAATGTTAGTAATTATTTACCATTGTGTACTATACCTTACAGTAATACTGTAATTATCTAATTGCTCCCGCTACCACCCGGTGTGGTGTCGCTACTTTCGACACTGTCAATTGTTTCCTACAATCGCCATGGTAGCCTTAGGCGGTGATTAGTCCAACGCGTTGGCTTTTCTATGCTGTCTTTTAATTTCACTAAATGACAAGTAATACACTATCTTTGATTAAAATATTACTACTGTGGCATAGGTATGTTTAAATAGACAGAAGATTTCATAAATATTACCATCAAATATTTTACTACTGGCTACAAAAAACCTCACATGAACGATCAGATTTAATGAAACCACAACTTAAATATATTTTAGTCTTGAAATCGACTAATGATTTGCATAATAGAAACATGTGTCACAATATTTCATTATTAATTCCATATGCGACGTTTCTGCGACTTTAATGTTACTACATCAAATACATAGCGGTCATAATAAAGAAACCACGTCTCACTAAAGATATTCAAAGTAGATAGTAAAAGGATTAATGTCTTTTAAAATTTAGTGACGTTGGAAAGAGTAAGAATTCAATCCTAGAATTTCAGCCTCAAAACTCTTCTACTATTTCAACCGGTTTCACCTGAATCTCAGTTTTTCACGAAGAATCTGGCATTGGACCTCCTTAATCCTGAGGGTGAACTGAATTCGAAGGTTGAACTAGTTGTCAGTGTATTAGTGTATAGTCCAATAACGATTGACATAGATGTCCTTGACACCCGGGACCGATGGCTTAATGTGTTCTTAAGCAAGCACGGGCTTGAAATTCCGCCAAGTTCCATACTCCGGGCTGTTATTAGGAATTTCTCGTAAGACACAACCACTAATAATTTATACAATTATAACTTTAACACGAGCATCGTGACTGAAACCGAAATTGTATGACATATATTTTCTAGAAAGTACGTACACTAAAAGTTTTTCGAAAGTGCACGATGCAGATAAAATGACTTTAATGTTTGATTTAAAATATCTGCCAAATTATTTCTTGGGTTAATAAACACTTTTATTTTATCTCTTATAATTAAAATTAGTTCGTTGCTCTTGTTGATTTGTTTATTTGGAGATAAACTGATACGTCAGACATGTTGCATATTTAAGATCTCTGATAAAGTTTAGAGTAATAATGTTATTAACAAAATTTGGTGAGATTTCTAAACGACACAGTTCCTTTCTCCATTAATCAGTGCGAATAATTTAAAAAACTAAGGTATTTCATCTCTGCAATCAGTCAAATACACAAAATGATTTTCGTCACTTGCAGCATACGAGTATAGATAGATATGTACCTTTCAACCTATATTTAACATTTTATCATTAAAAAACAAAAGGAATACATACATTTCTGTTTGTGCCATTACATGTCTATGACACTGTCAACTGTTCAATTAGCTCGAGAGTCAAAGTCTCGATGTCTCGGGAGGGATGTTAACAATTTCAAAGAAAATAACCATCTCAATTGTATTGATGGAGTAATAATTAAAATGATTACTATACCTTAGGTCTCGATACTCTTAGATCTGGGACTTAAATTATGCGATCTATAAATGATAAATTTCCATAGAGCCTAAGTTTATTAGTCTACATTGCCCCTTAAACGTGTTCCTAATCCCACATTTATCCTAGACATAGATTTACTAGAACATCTCACATTCTGCAAAAGTATATAAAAATAATTTCGATACGTCAATCCTCAATAAGTAAAGTTTTCAATAAGTAGACGGATTAAAAACACATTGGTATTTTTTATTGGCTAATATGCTTCTTGAACATAATTAACAAAAAAAATACTAAGGAAAACGATTCTCTATGAATGAAATACATAGTACATGAAATAATTTAAATTCAGCAATTGCCGTAAAAGATAAATGTACAGTTCTGGTCTTGAACGATTATTTGAACCACATATTTCTAGTAAAAGCTGTATATGAAAACGCTACCATCGTAGAGCCAATCATAATGCGGCAAGCTATACACAATAACTTAATTACTTTACGCTTACTACCGTTACGGGTAAGAAATAACAAGGTTGCTACATTGTTAAGAGTAATAAAAGTAACTACTTTATATAAACTAATTTGCTGTTATCGACTATCTAAGAGATGATTAATGTATGTTTTATTTTGTTTGCAGGTAAATTCTTGAAGAATATGTGGGTGTCGTTGTAAGTTGTAACAATTTTAGTCTTTACAATTTTTTTTTTTTTTTTTTATTGAATAGTGGGCAAACGAGCTGGCGTATCACCTGATGGTAAGCAATTACCGCCGCCCATGGACACCCGCAACATCAAAGGCGTCACAAGTGCGTTGCCGACCTTTGGGGGGATGGGAAAGGGGATGGGGGGAGGGGTTGGGGTATGGGCCTCCGGTATCCTCACTCACTCGGTGAAACACAGCGCAAGCGCTATTTTACACCGGTTTTCTGTGAGGTCGTGGTATCACTCCGGTCGAGCCGACCCATTCACGCCGAAGCATAGCTCTCCCACGTATAAATCATCAATGAAATCCCACGAATAAACATCTATGTAAGCAATGCTTTACACACATAAAAAGCAAGGACTCTCGTCTACTCGTATTGAAGTCGGTTTTATCCTCAGTAAGTTTAATCTGTATTTAAAATAAGGAGGTTTTTTTTGGAGAATCGTAATTTAGATTAAAATGGTTTTAAGAAATAAACAACTGTAATACTTTATTTTAAAAGTAGTTGCATTGAAGTCGGTGCTATTTCTTTTTAAAGGTTGTTTCTTTAAAGTACAAATTTTGCTTCATTAACACACAGTAGTTTGCTCTTTATTATTTTCCTACAATTTATTTATAAATTACTAGCTGACCCACGCAACCTCGTTTGCGTCTTCAATTGCCCGTAGCGTGAAATTTTTCCCCGTTTATGAAACATTCTTCAATGGTGCTCCGCTCCTATTAGTATTACCGTGATGATATATAGCCTATAGCCTTCCTCGATAAATGGACTATCCAACACTGAAAGAATTTTTAAAATCGGTTTAGTAGATCCCGAGATTACCCCCTACAATTTAACAAACACACAAACTTTACTTCTTTATAATATTAGTATAGATGATGAAAAGTGTTAAATTTCTCCCTACAACATATTTTAAACACACATAAACGATCATCATTGATCGTTTATGTGTGTGTGTGAAATATCCATCCAATACATTAGTTGTAATTTATATATATAAATGAAAAAGCAGATTTATTACATTGGATATAATACACTATAAAAGCATCGAGATTAAAATGTCTCGGCACTATATAAAACTAGTATAAATTCATTTTTGAACAAACAACTTGTATTTTTTGTTAATGTATATACATGTATGAATAACATCAAAATGAAATAAAAAGATTATACTTTTTTAGTTTTTTTTTTAATGGAATAAGAGGCAAACGAGAAGACGTATTGCCAGATGGTAAGCGTTTAACACCGCTCATGGACACCCGCAATACCAGAGGCGTCACAAGTGCGTTGTCGGCCTTTGGGGGAATGGGAAGAGGGATGGGGGGAAGAGTAGGGTGTGGGCCTCCGGTACCCTCACTCCCTCGGTGAAACACAGCGCAGGCTCTATTTCACACCGGTTTTCTGTGAGGCCGTGGTATCATACCAGTCGAGCCAGCCCATGCACGCCGAAGCGTGGCTCTCCCGCGGTTAAAATTACGGTATTAAAGAAAATGTTTAATAATAATGTTGAACCAGGTACTCTATTTGAATAACACACATTTAAAAGAAAGTTTTCTAGATTGACCTGAAAAGGACAAAATGTAAGAAGGTAATATAAAACCTCTTTCCATGCAAGAATTTGCCTTTAAATTAACGTAATCATACAATATTCATAGAAATTTCAAAGTAGAAGCCTTGTTCCCATTATCATATGTTTATGCAGATTACAGAACAAAGTACCGCGTCCATTTACATATTATCTGGTGCCAATTAATTTTACAATATATTCGTATTAATACTACTAATTGTGTTCAGCTCATGCAGCCTGTTTGAACTTTCATAGAATCTTACTGTGTATGTTGTATATTCAGGATTGCTCGTGACTACATAATATCGTTTGTAACGAAACTTTCCAAATAAGGAAAACAGATTTTAAGACACGAAGATAATATAACATTTCGTTAGCAGTTTTGTTAATTAAATAATTATTTTATAAGTCTAAGGTGGTTATTAAAAAATTTACTTCCAACCATACACAGAATTTTTCATTTGATTTATTAAAAAACATAGAAGAACAAAATTGTTATTTTAGCTTCTATCTTCTCATTTTTAAACTTGAACCAAGAACAATTCAGTACTTATCAATAAAAAAAATGCCTCGTTGGTCTAGCGGTACGCATAAGCGACTGCCGATCGAGAGATCTCGGATTCGATTCTCGGGTCGGATTGCAGTTGGGATTCTTTTACAAGAAATTCTTAATAGCAGCCCGGAGTATGGAATATGGCAGTGTTTTCCGTCCGTACCTCGGAGAGCACGTAAAGCTGTCGGTCCCGGTTGTAATGAACATCAATGCCAATCGTTTTTGGGAAATCAGGGCCCTCAAATATACTGCCAACTAGTTCAACCTTCGAATTCAGTTCACCCTCAGGCTTGTGGAAAAATGTTATTCAGGTAAAACCTGTTGAAACTATAAATAAATAAATAAAATAAATATATTCGTCCATAAATGATAAAACATTGTTAGTCAAGTCAGGAAAATGATAAGTGTTTATGATTTATTTGCTTTAAAACTATGTGATCTATAACCGTTTACGAAATATACCTATTGATATTTTTTCATTTTTATAAAATAATAGTAATTTATTTTATTAAAATTGCATGACACAATTATGCTGATATATGCTATATGCCCAGGCCGCCATAGTCTATGTCTCCGAGCTGCATTGTCTGCATTAGTAAGTATCGCGGCCCCTATTAATGAATTGTAACTATGCTGATCCATTCGTAACAAATTAATTTCTAAGATTCTTTTAAATTTGCCGTCAAATCAACTTGAAATGTAAGTTCCGGAAGACAGCAGTCAGTCGTCGCACCTGTCCAGGGACACCGTTATATTCTAACAGCGTATATGTAAAATATGGAAATCGTGTACTGTAACAAGGGACATCTGTCGACTTACTTCTTTAGATTATTGAAACTGAATCCCTCCTTGCCGTTTAACATTAAATTACTGTTAGATATATCTCAGTTACTTATCAAAGTTGAATTGGCCAAATGATTTTTGTAAAACACGAACTACTCATATATAACTCACTCCATAAATGAAATAATACTACCTTGAGGATATGGGGTCTGCAATGACGACGTTTATAATGCACAATAGGTCACATATTAATGTTAAAAATATTTATTCCCGCAAAGCAAATATACGAACAAACGATTCGATAATATTTTTGATTCTGGCAAGACCTAACGTTGTTTCTACAATCCTGACATGTGTAGTTATCAGTGTTACATTAGTGACAAAAGCTTTCAAAGGCATGAAATGTTCACAATTAAATATTCAAATAAATGGTCTTTAGTGATTTTTAAGATTAAGTCCGAGTGTTAGCGATTTAATGAAATTCCTTACTTATTCATCATTTATTTGATCAAATGAAAACGCATACTAAATTGCTAAAAGTCATTGTATTTACAGTAATGCAGCTCGAAATAGTATATTGTATTGAAGTAGGACTTTTCTCAGTTTTTTTTTTGAGTAAATCTTTCATGAAATTTGGCTCCCTACCACCAAGTTGGGTTTTAACATTTGATGACAAACGCTTTAGCACTGTAAGTATAGGTCTCAATGACGGAACACTGTGTGGAGTTAGTCGGTACTTGCAAATCATCTAACCGATTGGCCCCGGTGACTTTCAAACCCACATTTCATCATTCAAGGAGCGCCTCTTAAGGATTACTTATTTAAAATATAATTGGAGAATAAAGGTTTTTAATGATTTTCCAGCTTTCCGCTAACCCAACTCCTTAACCTTTTACTCACCATACAGGACACAATTAAATAAATTTTAAACCAACCACACAGGGTGTACATGTAATAATCTAAACAAACATTCACATAATTTAGCCCCCGTCGTACCGAACACCGCGGGAATACTTAGTTGCATGAGATTCTCAATAAAATTGCAACAGTTTCTTTGTTAAATACATTAAGGTTTGTTGTTAATGTGACTTTCGCCTGCAAATGAATGGAACGATTAATATAATACAATATACATATTTAGAATACGCGAGATTGGTATGAGGTGCGTTTAGTTTGCGGCGGAACTTGCGACCCAGACATACAATGTTAGGCAAAATTCTTTGAATTATAATGAACAACACTGTCTTTTACTTTATATTAAGAATGTATATATCAAATTATCCATTTATGACTAATACTGAAGCTATTATGATAAGGTTTTAAGAAGAAATAAAAGCACTGCCTGGCGATGAAGGATGACATGCGTGCAAGACAATATAAAATTTTCAATAGATGAGAGAAAGCTGTAGCAAACAGCACAATATATCCATATAATTTACTAGCTGACCCACGCAACCGTTTGCGTCTTTTATTGCCCGTAGTGAGAAAATTTTCCCCCTTTTTCAAACATTCTTCATTGGTGCTTCGCTCCTATTAGTATTAGCGTGATGATATATAGCCTTCCTCAATAAATAGACTATCCAACACTGAAAGAATTTTTCGAATCAGACCAGCAGCTCCTGAGATTCAGCTTTATAATATTAGTATAGATTTAATTATAAACTTGGGTCTCATAGTACTCTTGTGATGAGTTTTATCCTTACATTTAGTCGCCGATAATTTTCATTACCTTACTACCTCCATAAGATTGGGACAATCCCAGCATAGCCAATCCAGTGTCTTTTCCACATTTTGTCGTATATGTCATAACGTTCGTTTAACAGAAATATGTTACAAATCAATTTACTGTTATGTAAATGTATCACAATTTCACAGTTACACAGACGGAAATAACGTTACGTAACTAATAGCAACGTTATAACGTTACTGCACCACTTGAAGAGAACAGATTTATTATGATTGCAATGTGCTTGCATTAACGGTAACATAAGATCCGCGTAGCATTTTACTTGGATAATATAATTAGCAATAACTATATATATTTCTAGTCTTTATTATTCCCAAGATTATTTGGGGTCGGTTACTAGTTCAACCGGTTTTTCCTGACTATCAGTTTTTACATAGCGCGACTGGCATCTTACCTCCGCAACCCTGAGCGTGAACTGAATTCGAAGGTTGAACTAATTGTCAGTATATTTGAGGACACTGAGTTCCCAATAACGATTGCCACAGATGTTCATGACAACCGGGACCGACGGTTTAACATTCTCTTCGATGCACAGGCGGGCAACACTTACAAGTATTCAATTCTTGGAAGAAAAACCCACCAGCAGTTCGACCCGGGAATTGAACCCGAGGCCTCTTGATCTACAGTCGCTTACACTGACCATAAGAAATAAAATATAATTAAAAACAATACGAATACAAGATATTTATGATTTGTAAATTAAATATCTGTTTTTAATTAGAATATATGAATATATAATGTATCTTCGTCCAAATGGTGTCACAACTGGTATGTAACGACAACAAAAGAGTATAATTATTTTTGTATGTTATTAATTGTTATATTTTGCGTATAATACCGCCATGCCATAAGACCACTTTTTTTCTAGGCTTGACATTACCTCTGATCTAATAATGATTCTTTTCTAATCACGGTAATAAGTGCGTTTTCCTGTACTTGAGATGCGGTATTTTCAGTTATCCTGCAGTCTATCTCTCTTCCGGAGTCAACTTTTACGCCACCTTTTATGCTTTTGAGCTTTTTACAGTCGTCATCGCACACTAAACATTAAATACCCACGTTGTAATCATTTCAGATTATGTAAAATAGTACTAATTATACCTGGTGTTCATTAAATTAGACTTTCCCTCAGCGCCTGCTATTTGCTGCGCTTATAAATTCATCTATAACGAACTAACTTGCCATATAATAGGTCTTTACCTATGAAATTGCGTTTCTTCAGTACTAGTCATTTCAAATAAAAAAAGTTTGTAATGGCTCTGTATTCTAAATTCAAATTAATTTTGTTTTAAAACCATGACATTCTATTTACAAACTCAGTCTTTTGTTTTTTGATTAGCGTTGTATTTTCATTACATTTGAACATTTTTCGTCATAATGGATACTTTAAAAATTCGTGTAATTATGGAATATGAGTTCCGTCGTGGCACCAACGCGACACAAACGGCACGTAACATCAAAAACGTTTACGGAGAGAACTGTACAAACGAACGCACAACTCTTTATTGGTTTTCCCGGTTCCGTTCTGGAAATTTTGACTTGAAAAATGAAGCTCGTGGTCGTCCGGAGACTTTGGTTAACAATAATGAATTGAAGGCGATTGTGGAAGCTGACGAAACTCAATCTACAACTGAGCTAACAGCAGCTTTTAATGTAAGCATCAAAACAATATTAAAAATGGATTCTGTTCGACAATCGAAAGCGCTCAGCAAGTTGGTTAGACCCTGGTTCAGCACCAAAGCAATGCCCTAAACCAAAAATGACCCCTAAAAAGGTGATGGTCACTGTTTGGTGGTCTAGTGCGGGTGTGATTCACCACAGCTTTTACAAAACGGCATGAGCATTAATGCAGATGTGTACTGTGAAGAACTGGAGAGAATGATGGAGAAGCTTGCACATCTGCAACCAGCTTTGGTCAATCGGTCGTCCCCACTGCTCCTTTACGACAACGCGCAACCCCATACTGCGCAACAGACAGTCTCCAAGCTGCAAGAGCTGGGGTTGGAAGCTCTCCCTCATCCGCCATACTAACCAGACCTTGCACCTACCGACTATTACTTTTTCCAAAATTTAGACAACTTTTTAGTGGGTAAAAAATTCAATGCCCGAGAGGCAGTACAAAATGCCTTTGAAGAGTTTGTTGCCTCCCGTCCAGCTGATTTTTACAAGAAGGGCATCAATAAACTGTCAATGCGTTGGCAAAGATGCGTCGATTGCATGGGTGATTACTTCGAATAACAGAAATAAAAAAGTTTGAAAAAATAAGTACTTTCACTTATTGCATACAAAACGGCAATTTCATAGGGAAAGACCTAATATACGAATATTTATTTCATCATCAAATACTATATTGTTTCAGTAAATGTGAGGTATTATCTGGTCTGTGTTTTTGAATTCCAACTATACGTACCATAAACATGCAAGGAAAGTTTTACTTAAAATTATTCACATTATATTATTTAAAATTATTTGCACTCTTTAGTTAGCATTTGTAACTTTTAGGAATTTTAGATTGCTTGTTTAAAGTGTATGTTTTAATATTGATTAGAGTGAAAAAAATCAATGTCCTCTTATTAAGACATAAGTTGCTGAATAAAGTTTTCTAATTTAATTATATGTAAAAAATTATTACGCTCTGAACACGTTTTTCACGGTGTCAGTGTCTTAATACGAGTATTGTTTGTTATGCAAGTAGTCAGTCAAAATTAAAAAAAAACGTCGTTACAACCATTCGAGTTCCATAGTATGTATTTAAAACTTTAACTACCTAACCGTTCTTATGTTTAAAATGTTGATGCTAAAATCATACTGTGGTTTTGTGTAAAATATTGACTAGTCTTTTTACCAAGTTATATATAATATGTAAATATTTTACAAACAACATTATTAAAACATTCAACCAACACCACTAACAAAGAAATAACAATATCAATATATTAGACATTCATGTTATTTTCACTCGTAATTTTGTCATGTCGGATAAAAACGGTGGCGACGACATTTATTTAAAGCTTTGATATAGTTTTACGATAGCTTTTAACATCATGCTGAGAATTTAATAGCTATAATTGAGCACTAGATATGTCTATTAGTGGCATACTTTATTTATTTTATATAGAGTGTTATTATAACAAAATAGGTACCACGTGAAATTTTGTGGTAACGCGTTCGTTTACCGTGTGAATTTATCCATCATTGATTAAATGATACTACAATCATTTTAATTGTTCTCCAGTCAATTGAAAAATTGTATTTACAATTCTCTAAAACGCCCTGTGTGTTTGTGATCCTCAATCATCATCTTCCTAGCCTTTATTATTCCCAATATTATTTGGGGTCGGCTACCAGTTCAACCGATTTTACCTGAATATCAGTTTTTACACAGAGCGACTGGCATCTGACCTCCGCAACCCTGAGGGCGAACTGAATTCGAAGGTTGAACTAGTTGTCAGTATATTTTCCGGCTCTGACCGCCCAGAATAAGGCACGCCTCTGGCGGCCTCAGAGGGTATTGGCGGTCAGAGCCATACGCGGATACCGCACCGTGTCGACGGAGGCGGCGTGCGCCTTGGCCGGAACACCCCCGTGGGATTTGGAGGCGGATGTGCTCGCCGAAGTTTATCGGCGAGCGGCTGAATATCGGGCGGAGAACGGGTATCGTCCTCCGCCCGAAGAGGTACGCGATTGGCGTGAAGCCGCTCGCCGAGCCACGATGGCTCGTTGGTCTTCCCGGCTGGAGGCTCCACGCGCTGGCTTTGCCACCGTGGAGGCGCTCCAGCCGGTCATCCTCGAGTGGGCAGGGCGGCAGCACGGGACTCTTTCCTTCCGACTGACGCAGGTGCTTTCCGGGCACGGTTGCTTCGGGAAGTACCTGCACTCGGTCGCTAGGAGGGAATTGAGTCCCGCCTGCCACCACTGCGACTGCAGTGAGGACTCGGCCCAGCATACGCTGGAGTTCTGCCCCGCTTGGGCGGAGCAGCGCCGGGCCCTCACTGCAGTCATCGGAGGAGATCTGTCGCTACCGGCCGTCGTACTGTCCATGGCCGGTAGCGACAGCAGTTTTACCGCGGTCGCGACCTTCTGCGAAGAAGTAATTTCGCAGAAGGAGGCGGCGGAGAAGGCCCGGGAGGACGATATCCACTCGGACCCGATCCGCCGCCGGCGCACGGGGCGGCGGAGGCGCGCCTATCAGCGCCTCATGCCGCCCTGAGTGTGGCCGCGGATGGACGGGATGGGTTTTCCCTTCCATCCGCATTATAGGCCAACCGCGAGGGGGCGACGTACGCGTGTGCCGTGCGTCGCCTAAATTGAGATTTTTTATCAGAAGAAGGTGCCCGCTTCAGTGCGGGCAGGCGCTGGGAGGGGTCCGGTAGTGTAATATCTGCAATTCCCGGACCCCTCCCTTCTCAGGCGCAGAGTTGGCACACCGTGTGGTTTTAGTCGGTTCGATTCCGACACACCGCCCCGCCGCAAACCCCGGCGGGGTGACGGCCCGAGGGGGTTTCCACACGTAAAAAAAAAAAAAAAAAAGTTGTCAGTATATTTTAGGGCACTGACTTCCCAATAACGATTGCCATAGCTGTTCATGACAACCGGGACCGACGGCTTAACGTGCCCTCCGAAGCACGGGCGGGAAAAACCGCCATCTTCCATACTCCGGGCTGCTATTAAGAATTTCTTGTAGGAAAAACCCAACTGCAGTCCGACCCGGAAATTGAACCCGAGACCTCTTGATCTGCAGTCGCTTACGCTTGTGATCCTCAATAAAGACGAATAATAGTGTGATGAAATATACAGTTATTTGATCTGTATCTGGGCTAAATTTATCTATAACGTGTATCATTTAGCATTTTTTTTTAAATAGATATTTTAAATATATATCAGTGTTTGAGTGAAGAATAATTTTTAGTCCCTCACAGGATACGATAACTTAAGTTAATAGACATAAAATAAATTCAAATTAAGAACAATTTTGTCAATAAATATGGGAACCGTATCTACAAACTAGGACCATTACTTAAGTTACTGAACCATCCTTGAAGTCGACTAGATTAATGTTCTTGTGGTCACTGCTTCCGTTTAGGTTATGGACGAACGTTCAATTATAATAATACACTTAATAATTAGACTTGATTATTATTTCTATAAATACAATATATATTATATTAAATTATTATCTCGGATATTGTAGATAATAACCTATGTGTTATTCTGAGATGATATTACTATATATACATTACTGTAAAGTTACATCTAAGACCGATCAGTAGTTTCTGCGTAAAAGGATAACAAACATCCTTATATCCTGACAAATTTTCTCGCTTTTATAATATAAGAAGGAATAAGATATATATTTTAGTATTAGTATAAAAATGACGACATACGGTCTTCAACATTTCATGAAAAGAGAATAAAATAAAATTAGTAGTAAAAATTTATAACAATAATAAAAAAAAAAATATTTTTTGAAATCTGTTTCTTATAAAAACGAAACATTCCAAATAATAATAAATGATATTAAAGCGATTGAAACAATCAAAAAGGTATTTTAGCGACTCGCCGGTACTTTGTGACTTTTAGGTGAAAATCGTCGCTTAATAGTTACATAACATTCTACTAGGTAGGCGGGGGGGTAACGTTAAGGCGCGATACATGGGGGGGAGGGGTTAAAAATCTCCAAAAATTGCATTACGTAATACTTGAACGCTCCCTTTTAGCTGCATGTATGTAAAAAAGGTCCTTAATCAATAAGCGTAAGTGTTATGCGCTGAAATTTTTGAATTATCTTTACAAAGAAGAAAAATTGGAATCACGTTAATCTATATCGGCAAAAACAAATTAATGACATACAAAACGTTTGAATGCGCCCGCGCAGTGCGGGGCGGGGCAGGTTAACGCACCTGCGCTGCGGTAGCTCCTACAAACGCCGCACTAAAAATACGTTATTAACGCGACTACTTTTATTTTTGTATGCGATAGCCGCGAGCTAAAGGTTATGACAGGGTCGAACTTAAAATCAAATTCAGAGAGCATATTTTTTAAATTTCGAACTTAAATATTTTAGTTAGCTTAACAAAAATGTATGCAAAGTATGTATTATAAGTAACCATTAGTATTCTAAAATTAAATTAAATTATTACTTGCTAAAAATAAATAATAATAACATTAATTTTGGCTCTACTGGAGGCAAATTCGATTTCGATGCAATAGCAACTAGAGTAAAGTCCGAACCAAGCTTTATGATGGCTCGGAACATCGTGCTTGTCGATGCGCAGAATACAGTTTTGGGTATCAGCGGGATGTAAAGTGCGGGGGGAATTCGAAACACGCAGAGTCTTCTTTGTGTGTCACATACACAAAGAAGACTCGTGTCTTCTTTATGTACGGACAGAAGTCCGTATACTACACAAAAACACGTAATTTTGTCTACGTATATTCTAGTTGTTAATGGTTTTCGATTGTTTTGTTACCTATTCGTTTTGTTATTTTTTACTTCCTACTTTTATTATTGACTGTTTTGTGTATCGTTATCTTTTCAATGATTATATAGGTATTGGCTGTGTCGATTAAAATCCCTTGCGGACTATAGAATAATATTCTAAGTCAAAATCATTTATTTGCGGAAAAAGGTTTTTACAAACAGTTTTACGAAACTTACGAAAAACGTTAATATAATATTAATAAAATGATATTTAATATCTATAGTTATATTTGAAATTTATATTATTTGTCTCGTCCAACATTTCAGAAATAACCCTTTTATATATTGTTGGTTTAGAATGGTAGACATTACCGTATTCATATTTTATAAATTACTGTACCAATAAAATAAGTAGGTACATGTAACAATAGATTTTATATTTTATTTATAGACTGCCTCGGTGGCGTAGTGGTAGCGTATGCGACTGCTAAGCTTGAGGTCTCGAGTTCGATTCCCGGGTCGGACCAAATGTTTGTATGATCTGCAAATATTTGTTTCGGAGTTTGGGTGTTTTCTATCTAAAATATGTATGTATTGACAAAAAAAAGTATATAAGTATTTATATCACTTGTCTAGTACCCATAACACAAGCTCTGCTTAGCTTGGGACTAGATGGCGTTGTGTGTTAGATGTCCGAAATATTTATTATTATTTATTTATATATCCACTCATCTAATTATTTTCGACTTAACTGTACCCACGCACATCTGCTTGCTCATAAGTCATTTGGTTCGGACTATACCGAACTATTTATCTGAAACTTTTACATCGCAAAATCCATTTTTGCAATTTTATTGCAAGGTAAATTTATGTATGAATTTGTTTACATAACTATATTTTTACATTGCCATTAATATTACCACTGCAATAATTAACATACGGTGTAACGTAGCATTTGTGCAATTCGATACCGGACGACCTGTGGTTTTAGACAGAGTAAATTGGATATCCTTGACCTGACCTGGCTCATGTTTACTACAATATGAATATTTGACTGCCTCGGTGGCGCAGTGGTAGCGAATGCGACTGCTGTGCATGAGGTCTCGGATTCAAATCCTGGGTCGGACCAAATGTTTGATTGATCTACAAATATTTGTTTCGGAGTTTGGGTGTTTTCTATGTATAATATGTATGTATATACAAAAAAAAAAGTATATATGTATTCATATCAGTTGTCTAGTACCCATAACACAAGCTCTGCTTAGCTTGGGACTAGATGGCGTTGTGTGTTAGATGTCCGAAATATTTATTTTATTTATTTATATCATAGTTTTTGTCATCAAAAGCTTCTGTATGCCTAGTATTGTTATGTTCCCAACTCGGATGCCATATAATAATATGTCATTACGTTATTATGGTATATATTTTATTTCAAATAAGAACACACCTTAATTTTTAATGTATTAGCGAAACGATGTGATTTTATTCTAAAAATATTCTGTTAACTTAATTATCATCTTCTCTAAAATGAATATGCTTATATTAAATTTTCTTCTTTCACACCTCATTTAAACCAAAGTAATAAAAGATTAAAATCATACTTACGGAGGTAAGTTAAAAAAAAACCGGCCAAGTGCGAGTCGGACTCGCGCATCGACGGTTCCATACAAACCTGTAGGTATATTAAAGGTAAGGTTAGGTTATAGGTTTATTATGATTTAACTAAAAATTTATCCTTCTCGCTATTATTCGTTTATTTGTGCTAAAGGACATTGCTTCATACCAAATTTCATTTTCAAAATTTTTCTTTTTTTTTAGAAAAAGAGTCTTGACAGACAGACGTACAACAGTGATCCTACAAGGGATCCATTTTTCCTTTCGAGGTACGGAGCCCTAAAAACGAAGAAACAAGAAGACCTCATAAAAATCTTCTCGTATTTCGATCATGATTAATGTCGATAGTCACCACCAATGGACCAATATAACAATTTATTTCTAGCATTTTTGAGAAGTACTTACTAGTCGTTCTAGAATAACACAATCCATGCATTGACCTCAGCATTTAGACCAGATGTCATTAACAAAAATAAATATTTATAAAACGGAATAGTTTACATGTTAATGACTTACAATAAATAACGTTAGAAATTCGTAGATTTCTGAATACATCAAAGTTTGGTTCCTATGAACATAATTGTCATAGATTTTTATGACTAAATATATTTCTACAGGCGATGATTTTCTAAATTAATGATCCTCTGATGTTTATGCTAATTAAAAAGTGAATCTCTTTTTATGTGGCTACACTAAAACATAAAGTGTCAACGTTTTATAAATTAATTTTAATTACATTTGCATCAATATGTCTAATTATAATATTGACATCCAATTTTAATTACTCACTAATAATTATTTAAATATGTTAACATTGAAAGTGGGTTCTAATCTACCTCTCTCTGCATTTATATTTCTTTTGAATTACGCAAAATGTAACCTGGGCCAGTCGTAATATTTGTTTCACTTAGATATTATATTAAAACTTACAAATATTAAAATGTCGGTTTCACTTTCTATGTGTAATATTTAAGTCCTTATATTACTTATACCTACGTGTCTAGATCTAAAATAAATATATAATGCTATTGTCTAGCCCTAAGATTAGTTCATAAGATTTAAAATTTGTACACCAGAAATGGTAGAATATAAGGAACGTATTATAATGTGATAACATATTTTGTACTATATTCTAACAAATAAATATTTATTTCTTTCTATATGTTAACTAAACCGAATGACTAAATATTAACCGCTTCTAATCCGTGCCTGGCTGATCTTTCGGCATCTGGCCGGTCGGAGGCTGCGATCTCAAGATAGCCCAGGTCACTGTCCCCGCACACACACAGCCTAACCTACGTACATAAACACAAGCTGGAAACTGGAGCGGGTGTGTTTTGTAACAGTCGTAATTACACTTCATTGAACTAGAAGTGGAAATGGATACCTCATTCGAAGCCTTCGGCTCTTGTAAGGTTTTATTTGAATGAAGAATGACGGTATTTTATTTGTTTAACTGGTACTTTTATTTAATTTCATTTTATAGTTCATAAATACAAACATTTTAGGGTTAATGAAATTATATGCACAAAGACGAGCTTAACTGAAAATCTGACGAGCTTAACTGAAAATGCCAAATCTGAGTATTTTTACTGCTAACCTTAAGAGTGAATTGAGGATAGAAGAGAATGTAAGGGCGAAGTCATGTGTGCTTATAAATAGGGAGAAGAAAAAGTATGTTAATGAAACTATAATAACATTCATTTCTAAAACTTACAAAATATCTATACCTACTAATATTATAAAAAGGGAAAGTTTCTAACTTTATATGGTTGTAGGGGGTAATTTTGACGGAAGTACTGATCCGATCCAGACAATTCTTTAACTCACATTCATACATACATATATACATACATAAATTCAAGAAAAATCAGTTAAAAATAATAGTATTTATAAATCAAATCAAAGTGGGCGATTAACGCCCAGCGAAGAGGGCACGGGTCGGCTAGTATAATCTATAGTTAAAAAGACATACAATAATAGTATAATTATATATAAAAATTAAATTTTCAATATTGCAAAAATATATTAAAATACTGAAAAGGCTAGGTGAATAAAGGTCCTTCATCAATATATAGTTATTAAAGGTACATTGATACCATTCAAAGACCATATACAAGGTCACACACGCAATGCTGCATAATTTAAATGGTCATAACACATTAAACACATTCCATTTTGTAAGGACACCATTATTATATCTATTTGTTTTACCTTTACACCTGTTATTATTAATATAAGCTGAACAAACAAACATGTTGACGTAATTTGTTTTTATTATTTTTCCAAGTATTCTAATGAATGAAATACAATATAACTGCAATAATTTTGAATACCGCAAATTCGGGGAGCTAAATCCTTTTTAGATTATTTTTAAATACATGTAGATGACGAGGGCTAACCCCAAGAAACATAGGTAGTACATTCAAGGAAAAAAGAAAAAAATTAGTATCAATCTTTAAACATACTTGTGACCGGCAGGCTTGTGTCAAAGGCATAATGACAGTGTTAAGATAAAATCAAACGGTGGGCTGTGGTTTCTGCTTATCCCGAACGAAAATCTGAGTTGTGGGTACTGAGTGTATATATGTGGCAATCTAAACTCATTTCATGTTATTGTGCCTTGATTTAGTATTTCTATAGTAATTCAAATTCATAAAATATATCGGTATATTTCTTACCCTTTTATCTCGATGTTATTGATAAAAATCTATCAAACTAATCTGAGATCTGAAGACCTATTATATTTAAAATATATTTTAAATTGGATTGATTTTCAATATCGACTCGACATAAGTCTGTAACGATTATTCTCTCAGAATATGTAAAATAAATGTTCTATAGCATTGTTAAATTGTCAGTTCTCTTAGGGAGAAAAATAGAAAGTATTTTTTAAACTACCAGAAATATTTTAGAATGAAAAAATAATTAAAGGTCTCATTACTTGATACAATTATAATCATCATCATTGAACCTTCCTTAGAAAGCAGGTTTCGACTTACTATTCTACGCTGGCTAGAACTGTAAAAATAGTACTATAAAATAGTTGAAAGTTTAACCGTTGCATCATTATAACATTGGATAGTTATGATCGTTAAGTTGAACATCAATCAACGATTAATGCTTTAACATCTAGATCATTTGCGTGCTGTAAATCAATGTTTATAAATGTTTAATTAATGAGAGTTACTCGATGTTCTCCTTTTTGTTGCATAATTATGATGAATTGCGGTTTACATTTTTATGTTTTCGATTAGTACAATTTTATGAAATGATATCCGGATATTCATTCGTTAATTTTAAAATGAACATTCTGAAGACGATTTTTAGAATGATACATACATAGATGTAAACCTTATTTACGAGTAAAATGAAAATGTGAATACTTAGATTAGCAATCTTTAACAGTCTATCGCTCGACATGGTGTTTTCTTAAAAAGGATATTTTGGCTTACTATACCACACTAACCAGACTAGTTGAAATAGGATTTATTTCAAGTTTTCCTTGAAGGTTGGTAAGAAACGAATCACATCACATCAACAGCCTATAGTAATTCTAGTCATCGACCTCTTTTTAGAAACAAGGTTATGGCGTACTATATCATGGTTTGGTAAGATAAGTCGGTATCGAGTTTGTTTAAGGTTTTTCTTCTCTTTGCAATGAAGTTGTATTTACTCCCTTATGCCCAGTTCCTATATTTGAAACGACCCGTTCTAGGTACGAATAGTAGTATATTATACGGGGCGTAAGCTTAAATCGTTCCTATAAAAAATAAATTTAGGAACGGTATTTACGACTCGTAGTCGGTTGTAGAATTTTTTTACACGATGACGATTCGTTAAATATAGGAACCGGGCATTAGTCGCTTCCTATAATACCTATGCTTAAATAGGGGTAGTGGCTGTCTATACTCTTAATGACTCTCCACATAATTAGAATTACATATTAGGAAGTAAAGTACATTTCCCCACAAAAACATTGTTTTCAAAAAGTTCTTGAATTTATGATAGGAATAGCATATATAAGGCACAATGGATCAACGATGGAGAAAGTTGATTGCGGTGGATGGATGCGGACTGATCGAGACCAGGATGGTTAGCGCTCTTTGGGGGAGACCTTCGTTCAGCAGTGGATGAAGATTGGTAGATAGTTTGATGATATGATTTTACGAAAACAGTTAGAATTTATTATTGTGATCAAAGTATCGTAAAGTATGTGTACACTGTGTAATAAAACATAGGCGTGAAGAGGCTATAGGAATTATATCGCAGGTTATATCTATGAATTTT
This sequence comes from Spilarctia lutea, assembly GCA_916048165.1. Taxonomy (NCBI): domain Eukaryota; kingdom Metazoa; phylum Arthropoda; class Insecta; order Lepidoptera; family Erebidae; genus Spilarctia; species Spilarctia lutea. The sequence goes on from OU696480.1 coordinate 6,042,460, forward strand.
CTATGAAAAAATTATCTACGAAAATTCAGATGAGCTTTGTTGAGACCAGATTTAGAGTGGTCTAGGCAAAATGACTTTCTATTGTAAATTTATAATAAGAAACTGTTACCTATCGTTTACGCTTGTTAAAATGATTGAGTATTTAGAAGATCTCGTATCTTCTAAATACGCAATCATTTCATGCATCATATCATCACAGTTATAAGTACTTATATACTATTATGCATGCTACTGTGGATTACTCCAAGAACTCGTAAAAAGATTTTAATGTAAATTGTTTCAAAGAATTTGAAGAAAACACAGGAACTAATCACGAATCATTATAAAATCACCTGTTCCTAAACATACGATCTCAAAAATAATTAAAAGTGCTATTAATAAAAAATGTGTATACATATTTGGGTTTATAGAATATGTACACACAAGGCGATATAGTCACAAACAAGGCAAAGGCTGCTGATAAACATACTTAGATATTTCTAAATACTTCCATGTTATAGATAAAACAAATGACCGTGCTTGTCACACAACTATTTGTCTTGGGTGAGAATCAAACCCACAACCTTCGTCGTAACAGTCAGGGTCACTAACCACTACATCAATAGGCCAATCAGGGACGAGTGTTATGGAATTGTTTTGTTGTGTCTGATTATGTAAAGAAACAGAATACACATAAATAATTATTGACAGGAAAGTAAAGTTACCAACGATACATTTATTGTATAACGATACATTTATTATATCGTTGGTCCGGTGGCAAAAAGTTACCGGTCTGCTCGCTTAACGCGTTGACAGCAACGGGAGCGAAGAGATTGTTTTTATCACCTACTGTGTTATGTCGACCTCGGCTGTGTCGCAGAGGTGTTGAGCAAAAAACAACTGATTATTTTTATTTAAAGGTAGTACGAGCACCATGACTTGAAATTGTCATATAACAGGTAGTTTTATTCAAGGGTTGGGGAGGGGGCAGGGGGATTCCTTTTCGTTATGAATTCTACGGGTTACAGTAAAAATTAAACTGATAACACCACATTGTTTAAGCATATACAAATAATTGTATTTATTTTATTATCTTATGAAACAAATCCGGCATTACACATATTTCTAAGTTACTGAGGACTTTACAAATTATACAAGAAACGGAGACGAAAAAAACCCAGACTCTTCAGTTACCTATTTTTATTTATTATTTCATTTTCGTAGAATTTTGTTTTCTATTTTTCACGCACTACTAGCATTGTGCCATGATATACTGTGTAATATTTTATCGATGCTAGTTGCATGAACATTAGGCGACCATCTTAAAAAGACAAAGTTGTATAAAATATATTTCAAAAAACATTGTCTAAAAAATAAAAAGTTGGAACTGAAATCTACTGACCTGACGTGTATGTGTAGCGGTGAAATGTTATCTATTTTAACCGCCTTCACATGCAGTCTTAAAATTAAATAAAAATAGAAACAAATTCTAGAACTTCAAAAGAACATTTCCATTCGGACAACGTCGCATAAACTCAACACTTTTTTAATATTTTTAAATGTGAAAATATTCGTAACTTTAAATATAGTCGCTATACTTGTGTCCTAAACTATCATATTTACATGGTCACAAGGCAGTATTAGTCATACCTACTCATATTATAGTTTTTGTCGAGCTCTAGGCGTGCCTACACGGTGGACGATGGTCAGTTGTTTTTTTGTAACATATCTTTGTTACAGTTGCCAACCTTAAGGACCTTTTCCTTTTTAAAGACACCGACGAATAATAAACAGCGAGGAATACTCACAACTCTTAAAGCGTCGAGTTTACAGGTTTTACCGTTACCCAAAGTTAAGACATCCTTTGCTAGACGCTTTAGTCCATTTGTGGATCTTTTTCTGTACAATAGGGTGACTAATTCATGTAATGTTGGGAAGTGTTCCGTACATGCCGCAAAGCTGAAGGTCACGGATTGGCTCCTTACACTATCGTATGACATGACGGAGGATCTCATGCTGCACGTGGCGTCATGGTTCCTGGTTGATTCGGGGTGGCGATGCTCTGATTGCGATAGTGATAGTACTTTGTCCTCGAAAATATCTCACTCATTCAACTATAATAGAGGATTAACTGATACGATGTTGCAAAGTAAAGTTGTACTACTGTTGTATTGACTATACTATGACCACGAATCCACATTTTTAGCAACTATGCGAGGGTATATTTGTATTTTCATCTTCACTTATAGATAGATTGAAGACCCACATAAATTTTTTTTTTCTGTTAGTATCATAATGTTAATGTCAGACCGTTGAAATTGTGAGTTTTTGGCCTGTTGAATTGTTGTTATTGAGTGCTGTGGTGTACTGATTGAGTGTAGTGTGTATAATGTATCAGGAGCCAAAACATCATGTAAGTAGAATGTAAATTTCTTTTTAAGAAAAGATAAATTCTTTACTTAAATTAACCCCAATTAGTTCAGTTAAAACCTTTTATTCGTTTTTTTTATATTATTTTTTATTATCATCCTAATGTTATTTGTTTTTTTTAATCATAAATTTTGATGTCGTCCGAGCATTTATGCAACCATAATGGTAATCGTTACAGACACCCACAGGACAGGCTTGCCTAGCGTGGGGCCACTACGTACGTACGTATAACCCTCCTTTTGGCAGTTGGAAATAAAAACATAACACTCTGTACTAAAAAAAGTATTATTAACATTATGCCCAACGAAGTGGGCACGGGTCAGCTAGTCTTTTATAAAATATGATGCTCGTTTTGTTAAAGTTTTATCTGCTAAGTAAAAGCTTTTGAGTTGGATTCCTACACAAACTAAAGAGTTTATAATACGCATAATAATGTGCTGTGCGGTTGAGTATTATTTATTTTTAATATTATGTCCCTCTATAAGGATATTCAGCAGTTTTTCTACCCATAGTAAAGGGTCTGTCGCCCGCCTAACCTAATTTGTGGATAACACAAAGTGTTGTCCCATGTGGGGTTTGAACCCACAACACTTGGCGCAGAAGAGAGCGCCGTGGTGACCGCTTAAACCACTAGGTCCACGTGCAGTCTATGTATTAATAATATACTCGTTTTACATATGACTGCACGGTTGGCCTAGTGGTTTAAGCGGTCACTACGCCGCTTGCTACTGCGCCAAGTGCCGTGGGTTCAAATCTCACGTGGGACATCACTTTGTGTGATCCACAAAATGTTGTCCTGAGTCTGGGTGTTCTTTGTGTCCGTTACATGTATGTTTGTACAGTCCCCCGCGACACAGGATGTATATTCCTAATGCGGGAGTTGTCTTTTTAAAAAAGAAAGAAAAGAAAAAAAAAGAAATACCTCCTAATACCTCCCAACAAAAACTGTATACAGAATAATTTTACATGTAAATTTATTTTCAAAAAATGTGTTTCTTATCAAGGAATATGAGTAGGTTTATTGTTTTTTTAAATATAAATACTAAGTAGTGCTTATTACAATTATACTACAGTGTGGAGTTTTCAAATCGATAGGATGTTAGTAATATTATGATTTCGAAAGACCTTGATTATCGGTTCGTCTGGAGAAAAAAAATAAAAAATAAAAATCTGCAAATGTCGGAAATGCAATGTAATCTGTATACCCACAGCAAGATTTGCTCTGTGCAAATACATTCCCTCATTCCCTCGAAATAGAAACTAAAATAGATTGCACTTTGTTGAAATATACCTATATAAGCTACACATATATAAGCTTTCGAAGAAAAAAGCCTTTGTGTAGGTTTCAATCATGCATCAAAGTAGAAACCTAAGAACAGCTATGGCTTAAACCACTTTTGAATAGTTATTAGCCAACTGTAGTTTTTTTGATACGATAAAATAATAGAATTGCAAGTAATGTTTAGAGAAAAATGTTTTTCTAGAACGAAGAATAATAAGATTTTTAATACAATATTCCTTTTGTCTGTGTGACGACGGATCAAGGGTACAGAGTGTGACAGTTCCTATTCATTCCGAGGGTTTTGTAAGAGCCGACTAAGGGAGCAAATTACGTAGACCAATAGTAATAAAAAAAGAAAACTTGAAACATAATAGACAACGTGGTATATGGTTATAGTAGGCAAGAAACCGTTCTTTCTGAGCAGAAGTCTCTCAAGAAGTAAACTATTAAAGTCTGTGGATAAATACTGCATTAATTGTTGCTATAATTAGCTACATCAATGACCGATATAGACGCGTTGAATATTAAATTATTACCTTGAGTTAAAAAAAATAAGTTCCGTTATAAGTTTGTACGAAAATGACACCTAATATATATTCTTTGTTCAGGAGGCATTATATAAACATTTGACACAGAGGAAGAGGTTTAATTAGACCACAACACACGCTTGACATTCACAGTGGTGCATTAATCACTGAAACAGGTTTGTGCGACAACTTAACATGTCATAAAAGGCATTGAGCTAGAGATGTGGAATCAGGTTCCGTACGTTAATTGACATTTGCGTCCGTAACGATTACGCGTATTAATCCTATGAGAACTTGTTTCTTTTTCTTTGTAAGGATTAGATTTTATAATTGACAATTGCAAAATACACAATAATTGTGACTTATATTATATTCTCTCATATTGATTACAGTATTTAATTGATAATTTGAACAGATTTGACGATTGGTTTCCTTTCTTTTTTGACGATTAGCTTTGGATAATTTATTTAGATTAGTTTAGTGCGATTGAATTAAGTTAACGATTTATTAAATTTTTTTGGCCCATACCTCAACCCATCCTCCAAAGGTCGGCAACGCACTTGTGACACCTCTGATGTTGCTGCAGATGATACGTCTGCTCGTTTGCCCCCTATTCAATAAAAAAAAGGAATACGATTTTAAAAATTCACAGTTAAATCTATTGAAATAAATAAAATTGGAATATCTGTGTCTGCTTTTTTCTAAATACATATGTATTTATATACAGTACATGTACCAAAATTTTTTTTATTATATTTTTGTCTGTCTGTTGGCTCCGGCTAATTTATGGAACACCTGGACTGCTTTTTAGCCTAGCTTCGCCCCGCGGCGTTACCCACGGTAAGATAATAACCGGTAACACCACGGAGTTCCGCTAGTTGTAGAAAAACAATGTAAAAAATGCCTTTTTTGTTATTGTGCGTAAGTTGACATATTTAGTAAACCTTCAAAATATTTACTGTATGAAAACTAGACGCACATGTGTGGTAATAATGTATGTAAGTTTACTAATAAAACACTTTTAATAGTAGGTATGGGCAATGATAATTCAATTCAATGTCAGAAGGAACCCTAGTAACCCAGTTAGGAGAGTGCTCAAGCAACTACACCCACTAAAATAATTAGAAATATGGCGGCCGGTAATGTCAAATGTCGAGTAAATGCCAACACATAAAAAGTCATCGGTCATGCGTGCGCGCAACCTACTTCCGTAATTTGAACACAGTGTGACAATTCCAATAGATTTATCGCCTGCCCGTATTGAGTTTTTTACAAACATTTAAATCACAGTATGTGAAAATAATAAATAAATATTTCGGATATCTAACACACCACGCTATCTAGTGCCAAGCTAAACAGAGCTTGTGTTGTGGGTACTAGACAACTGATATAAATACATATATACTTTTTTTGTAAATACATATATATCATACATAGAAAAAACTCAAACACCGAAACAAATATTTGCAGATCATATATAAACATTTGGTTCGACCTGGGAATCGAACCCGAGACCTCAAGCACAGCAATCGCATACACTACCACTGCGCCACCGAAGCAATATGTAAAATGTAGAGAATGTTGAATGTCGTCGTTAATGAAATGGTTTATATGATATCTGACATCAAACCTTAGTTATGAGCCACCCGTACTTGTCATTTATTAATGCGTGAAACACGAACTATGCATGTCGTGATTTCATTAGCCATTACTATAAATTAACCCGTAATATGAAATCATTTTACTATAGACGTACAAAATAATAGTTACAAATTCGCTTCACTGTATGCAATGAGATTCACTGGGAAATAAATAAGGAACATTAAGCAACAATCAGATAAACGATTACCAAGTTGATATAGTTTTATGGCATCAAATAAAGGACTATTACATGAATGTTACGGCACGCGTGCGTTTGCGACGGCGTCCGAGCAGGAAGTGACATCGAACGTTCTGTGCGTCGATTTCTCTTGCGCGAGCGCAGGCGATAAATAACCGCGGGTAGTTCTAATTCTGCACTATATTTACGTGGCACATCGCGACAAGCGTGGGCTGTGACACCGCAGAGTAAGCAAACAGTTGCACTTAAATGATATTTGCATGTGACCTTCTAATCAAATAATTTTACAAAATTATGATCATGATAAATTAAACCTTAAAATTTTCGTGTAAGCGGTTATAGTATTACCAATTACCTATGTAATTCGTAATAGTAGAAATTGAAAATATTGCATTCTTATCAGCTTTTTCAAAGTCTGAGTTGATATAGGTTTAATGTATTTAATTAATTTTATAAATTAACCAATCAATGCTTTTAAATGAGTTCATCAGGGTGATGTTTTCACTTAATAGTTTTTAAGTTCAAGAGTTTCTCATGTTTGGAAAATTTTGGTATTCTTTAGGGTTCCTTTTTAATTAATTAAAATACTCATAATAATAGAAGCGATTCTGATCTGTCATTGTAAGTGCAATTACAGTATAAAATATCTTTTGAGTATTTAATTCAAATACGCTTGGAACTTTGCAACTAATGACAAAGCAACAGCGTGTAAAATTATATTTCAAGTATGTCACCCACATAATGTAGAGTATTGAATTCGAATGATCAGTCTTCACCGTGAACTGCACGGATGGTTTATTGATAAGAAATCTTCGAAACGGCAGCTGTAGAAATGGTCAAATAAATTCAGACTCTTACACTCTGTTTGGGGCATTAATCTACACTATTTCTAGCCTTTATCTAGCAGACAGGACTTGCTATTGTAAAATCGAGTAGTAAATTATGATGGAACTAACTTAGATTTCACAGAAGAGATCGTTTTCTTACTTTCGCCTCAATGATAGTGATCAAACTGATTATAAATACTTCGATTTGAAATTCATAATTGCCGTTTAAGTTGGGTGCAAAATACACCTCTTAGGTTATGCCAGGTACCTGTTACAATGCTGAGCTTACGTAACCTGAGGAATGGTTTGCAGAAATTGTGATTCTGTCATTTCGGTTTACTGTAGGTGCTGGTCTTTTTAACTTTAGTACCTAAAGTTTTAGATTATGTATTGGTAAAAATTTAGTTCTCACACGAATAATATGGATAAGTTAATAATATATAAGCACGAAAGTTAATAGTGCAAGTTCCAAGCCTAATCTCTTGAAACTTATACAACATGAACTTTAGTTTAGTTTTGAAAATAAAAAATGAAGCGATAACTGAAAAAACATATTTTCAACTAAACTGTCTATGTTCTGGTATTCTTTTATAAGCCAACAATCTCATTTCTTAGAATCGCTTGAAGTAGATCATTTTTTAAACTAAAATACAATGGGCTACTTGAAAAGTTTGCTCCACAAATCTTTACTTGTAGCTCATATATCAGCCCCACGGCCTGTAAACATAAATCCATCGCGCTATCGATGTGTATCGCTATCGTACTTGTTATCAGTTGGATACTTAGCGATACAAATCACAGCTTCTGTTCGATACCTGTATTGCTAGTACAATAAGTGGAATTGCATGGTGGATTTATGGTGGGTTACGGGTGATATTGTTACAATTACAACTACTGGAGAAGTATCTATATGGTTGTTTCGCAAGATTAATTTCTATTGTTTCACTATGGGTTTGTTTTTGAAGTATCAATGCCACATTTCGCGTGCTGTTTTTCGAACCGTGTTGTTAATTATTTTCACAAGCATAATCCAACCACAATAAGGGTTAATTTCAGAGCCTAGGTAATACAGAGTTATGAGAAATAAGATTACATAAGACCCTTATAGTTATTTTTATATTGTGGTATAAACATTTGGTGGAAATGACGTAAATATAAGGTCTGCCCTATTTAGCGCCATGCTGCAGCGTTTGTGCGCGTTGAAAATCGTATAGGTCACATGAATTATATTATCACTCAATTTTATTGCTAGCATTCTCGTGCGCAGTTTAGTCACAAATTAGATAGCGCATGCGTATTTACTTTCTGATTTGTTGGCCTTTAAATATTGAACTTCATGTTCTGAATATGAAATATTAATTATCTTAAGTGTGTTTTTACTGATTAATAGACATAACAAAATTACGGGGTAAGAATATTATAATAAGTGAAATGTATCCATCAGTACATGAAACTATTTTTAGTCTAAATCCATCAACATAAATATATGATGAATTCAATACAGGTATGTGTTAGCATTCCAGTCTTAAGGAACGCTACCCGTAGGCGATGTTACGGAGGAGTTTTTTGATTACAAGCGTCAAATATTATAGCATATGAATATTATAATTGTTTTTGCTTTATAATTATTTCCTAGCATTTTAATTTAATTCTATAATCAAATGTACTTTTATCAAGTTTAATTTGAAACCAATTCTAAAGCACTCTAAAGTTAAAATAATCTGAAACGTATACACATCATCACATGAAAAGTTAATGAAAATAATTATACTTTCGGATATAACTCTAATACTTGAGTGTTATCCTTCATAATGATCATCATCAATAGCTTTTAGTAGCCCACTGCTGGGAATAGGACTCTTGTTAGAAGGATAATAAACGTTAAATAACATTATTATATTGTCTCTGTGACATATAATATGATAATAAGAACCACTTTAGTTACTATCCTCAGAATAATTTAAACATCGTCAAACGTCGATTTCCGCGTTGTAAATTTTCGCGGACAATTTTATTGTTGAACATATTACCCTGAGGTCGAGAGTAGTTCTAGGTCGGGATCGAAGACCACATGTTATGTTACGTAAGTAATGTGCTGACCGGAGGCCCTGCACCTTGTGCGAACGGCACGTAGGCGTGGTTGCATACAATTCTCTACCCGACAGTATACGGGACTTTGTCCAACAGTAATTTGTGCTGTGGCGTGTGGAAACTTAAGTCTGTATAAAAAATTTAATCTATGCTTAAATTTATTTTTATTTATGTGTACAAAAGGATATGGGTAGGAGTAAACAGAGAGATTATTGAATTAACGAGTACAATACTGTGTCGACCCCGTATAAACTGGGTAGGAAGATGATGATACAAATGTACTTTCTATGTCACTTACAAAAACAGGATCATAAGACCTTTTACCGAATACGGTAAAAATAGATTAAAGTCTATTTTAATATTGACTAATACATTCTTTCTCATACTTTTTTTACTATTAAAACTACTCAATTACATCTCTGGTCGTGATTTTTCTTTCAAAGTTGGCAAATTAATTTATCGGAATTTATTTTGCCGAAAGCGAGACTCAAACCCACCATTAACGCATTCACAATACCAGTTATACATTCAAACAATTCTAAATATCAATTTTGAATCTATAAAGTGCAATTGAATTATTGATTTAGATATTTATCGATTCAGAACAATGGACATAATCGAATAACTTTATCGATTCGAGACCAGACTTAATAATCGTTTAGTTGGTGTTTTAAAGGACGTGACATCTGATCGTTTGAAATGTTCAATGTTCTTATTCGATGGCCATAAAGGAACAATAATATCATTTAAATATAATAACATTACTGACCAATGTTTTGGTATATAAAAAGGGTATAGCGTTTGCCATTTACGAATAAATAAATACTACTTACGTACCTTGATATCAAATAAACTTAAAAAATAGATTCTTTAACAAGATATAATAAATTCTGTATGAAATTTATCAAAAAATGTCATGTTTTTGCTTTAAAATAAACTTTATAGTTTAAGTTATTTTGAAATCTATACTCATCCATATTCGATTCTAAAACTAAAAATATTACCAATTTAAATTAAAATAGTTCAATGAAAACATTACAAGCAATCTCGCTTTCATTAAACTTCCAAATTAAGAAAATCCTATCTAATTATGGTACTTTACAGCTTTTTTGTAATGAATGTGATTTTTGAGATAAAAAAATCATTTATAATGTCATTTATGAAGCGATAAAATTTCATTCGGCGACTTTGTTTATACTGTCGAAAGCGATGACTTGATGACATAGAAACGTGGCCGAAGAATTTATCACCTATATAAAAGTGATTTATACTATAATGTATTTTCAAAGAAGTATCAACATATTCATTAAGAATAGAATAAAATACTTAATATTCATCAGTACTGATTATTTTTAACGACATCAACTTTTCTTAGTATCTTTCTGGTTTCGCCAATATATCTTTTTATGTATTTTTCAAGGATTTTTTAAATTATGAATAAGGTTAAGTCAATTGTCCTTTGAATGCTGAAACAATTTCTTTATTTTTTGTAGTAATATTAATTCTATGATTTTTTAATCTTCGACAGTACTGAAGACTGATTTCATCAGAAGCTAAATAATAATAATCATTTATATTAAAAGTAGCACGTAAATAATAAAAATACAGGTGATATAAAAATAAAATCGCTTGTTCAAAGATCCTTCTTCTGTTTTGTAGCCTGCTCTCACAGAAATTGATCTTTATTTAAAGGGCTGCAATGGCAATAAAATACAACAGCGTCTCTTCGTGATGAGCACTCTATCCTCAGGGGGTTCCCGTTGATCTTTTCGCAAAATGGCGACGAGTTTTTGCGTTTGAACTGTAAGGTATTAACGAAACATACCTACTGAACTTTTTTCAAAACTTCTAACCTATACATCGTCTAAGCATACCTATAGCTGCTGTAGCCTTCTGCAAACAGTAGTAGATGAATGTAAGTATGCTATCTATGAACACATAATCATATTCCGCAACAATCATCACTTACCACCTTTACGAAACCACCCAATTACTCAGAGCTACAGACATTTGACAACAATACGGGTATTTTATCTGTGATCTATCGCACCAAGGTAAGCAGAGCAAACAGTCCGTCCGTCATCTAAAGGTCTGAGCCGATCACTTTCCCAACTCGGATTACTATCCAAATGTCAGAAGCAGTGACATTTTTATATCGGCTAGACTGATAGGTCGCGAGATACAGTCGGACCAATTAGAGATTAATTTATTTTTGGGCGTGGGATAATGGTAGATGTCTCAATAGTGTGACGGTTTTATTTATTTAATAGTATGTTCGTTTACTGTCCTAAGTATACTAACACCATAAAGTAGCTCAAATGGTTTAAACTGGAACCGAAGTAAAGGTACGAGTATGAGACCATTCAAAGGAATTACAAATGTAATTTACATCGCTTAGAGAATTAGTTAGCGACTTTCATATGACGCTACTTCTGTTTATGCATATAATAACTGTCTTAATAAGGTATTTTCTTATTCATCCTTAAAGAGGAAGTCGTAAAGAATACACGTACCTAATATAGTAAAATTAGCATGGTTTGCATTCCAGAAGAACTTATGTAAACGAACATGTTTTATCCAGTCCCATCCTCTGAAACATCGTGTAGGTACAACAAAGCACTCCAACCTATCCAGTTCGCCTACAGTGCCATTGTTTGACGATATAAGTCGTTCAAACATTCCATTTGTCGTCCACAGATAGCCAGGAACTAGTTCGGGGTTTAACATCATCAGTTATATAGGCATAAGTTGTGGAAACTGTACGAGTGTAGTATTTTATTGTGTTTGATAATATTGATTTGTGGTTCAGGTTCAACCCAGGGGTGTAATAGCAGAGTTATAGAGACTAACAATTGTGAATAGAGAGCATGACGTAGGACATCCTCTTCTGAAAAAGTACTTGGTCAAATTTGCGGATAGTCAAGATAGCCTTAGAACATTTTGCGTAAGAAGTTTAGGAAATCAAAAATTACTTTCTATTGGCAATAATAACTAACATTATCATGGGACATAACTTGTACTGTCAAGAAATTTCAGTGCCTTTGAAATATTTATAAAAAAAAAATCAGTTTTGCCATTTAGTATATTTAGAATAATATGCCTCTTTCCACCATCGTCTTACGCGACAGAAGTTTCATCCCCATAATCTAGATGATTGGCAGTCCACAACTATGCGCTTTTCTCAAAACTTTCTGCCTCGCACGACAAAACTGTGGAATGAACTGTCGCCTGCGGTATTTCCGGACCAATACGAGGGGAGAGACAAACTTCTTAGCATTCCATGGATTCACCGTGCGGGTGCCGGATCCATGGTGTGGTAGGGGGATCAAACCTTCAAGAAAAGAACGTACTCTTTCTTAAAAGGCCGGCAACGCCTTGGTATTGCGGGTGTCCATGGGCGGCGGTAATCGCTTACCATCAGGTGAAACGACTGCTCCGTTTCACCCTATACAAAAAAAAAACCTGACTGACCTCGAGACCGATGGAGAATATATATCAAGAAGTAAAGTTAATTTTCTCAGTTGTCTCAAAAGAAATTCCAAGTTTAATATTCCCATTTATTAAGCGCTCTCGGCGAATAATGCAATAGAAAAGCTTAACAGTAAACTACAATTTCCACAAAGTTGAACTACAATAACTTACTTTAATATTTACAGTCAAGACAAAGACGATTGAAAGTAACAAGCCGATACTATCGCCACCTTTCACCGTTTACAATCGCTCGATTCTGCTCCAAATAAGTGAAATCTCGATTATGTCGCATTAAAGTTGATACTCACCTCTCTATATGACGTAAAAACTGTATTTACGTAACTCATGTTAAAAATCAATGGGTATTATTGCTTCCGGAGGCGTTTTGTGTAAATTTTACTCTACTTTTTTCACTTGAAGATTGTTTTATGTGTGGTACAGCAAAATTACGGATTGGTTTAAAAGACTCTACGGTGGAATATACAAACATACATAGACTGTCAAATCTTTTACCTTTCCTTTTCACTGCCGTAGTCCTACGTGGCTATTGGTTATTTTTAAATATATTTATTAATTTTTTCTTTTGGTGAAATGTTAACCAGCTTGATCACTTGGATCAGCTATTTCTGCCAACGTCAAGTATTTATAATCTTCAATTCTAAGTATTCGAGTCATTAATTCTTCGTCGTGACGAAAAAAATTAAATAAAATTTATTTATTAAAGTACACAAAGATTAATGTGCCAAAATCAAACATATATGTCAAAGGGACTCATAGATCAACGAAATAGGTTTTTTCTAACGACTGTGGAGTCATTTGACTTTTTGTGTCAACAAAACTAACCTTTAAATTTTACATGAGTTACCTATCAAAATGTCGGAAAACATTGTTAAATAAAATTTACCCAAAAATATTGAAAAAAAAGAACTGATTTATATCATTTTAGTCACTATATTTTTTTGTCTTTAGATATCTCGTTAGTATGAAATTCATCATTATCGTATCACGGTTAACTTGGTTTTCACCTCGGTTTCTTAGATCCAGCTTTTTCCAGCCATGTATGTGTGAAATTAAGAATTCACTATTTTAATGATATAATTCTTTCATTAAATAATCTATGTCGTTTCTGAGAGTTTGATACGTTACTAATCCGAATACAAGAGGGATAACACAAGTATGCGCGCGCGACAAATGTCTTCATTATTCTGCCCACGCGCATCTAAGCTCAGCTTATTACCAAAGAGCGACTTTATTACTGTAGATACGACAATAGAATTTATTATGATAGACATTAGCTTGTAGGTGGTAACATGATAAGCTAAGTAGTGTTAATTTGGTAATTTACTTAGCTATTTGTACTTATGTCTGAGTTATTTATTACCACTTATATTCGTATTAAAATTGCTTTCTACACGTTAACTAAAACCCATAACATAAAACTTTAAAATTAAATTTCCTCGAAATTACCAAAATTAGCAGGCATATATCAAACCAGTATTTTTTTTTGTTTTTTGTTCTTAAATTTTGAAAACTATGAAATAACGTAGAATTAACTGAACAAGACATAGCTTAATCTATTAATTTTTTTCAAAATCTTTTTAACTTTTATAGTGTAAATAAATTAAGTCTTTGGAATAAAACGTATGCGTTTCGGGACGCCCAACAGAAGTGATAACTGAAACGAATCTAAGCTGAACTATTATAAATACGGCTAGCGCTGTAGATTAGAGTGAGAGAGAAGAAGCCTGCCTACCGCTGCTGTACGCGTGAGTGAAAGGGAAACCAGACAAACTGACGCCGTAACGCGTTACGTAACGAAGCGGTTTAACCTCCCATAAGAAGTTATCACTTCAATAAAAATTTAACAGGCTCCACTACAATGATGTATGCACATAATGCAATAGGCATAAACAGGATCCATTGATCTATGTCCAGGTCACGCCCAGGGCGGGCGATCGCCCACGCACCCCAAAGGTTACACCTATATCTGAACAATGCGTGGAGCAATGATCGAGCGCTTGTCACCATCGAGGTCGTTCTCCTTTGATTCATTACTTTTATAACATTAGATGTGGACGTTTATCCGTGTGGTGAGAAGCTGTACTAAATGATTGATATTACAATTTTGGCGTGGGAAACTAGGTGTGACAAGTACCGGAATTACTACTTTGTTTCATATAGTTTGGTTTAATTCAGGTTTCTGAAGTAAAAAGTAGAACAAAACCTTTGTGATTAAATTCATTTCTGTTTCTTTATGTAATAGGGACTTTATATAGGTTAGCAGTTGCAATAATCATTTCAAACAGTATGACTGAAATGCAAAATTTATTAATACAGCAATCTTAAAATTTATTTCGCTGTAAAAAATTAGAACGAAAAGGCCATCTACTAGCTCGTGCAGCAGTTCTTTAGTATATATATATTTTTTTATTTATTGTATCTCAGCAAAGGTTTACAGAACTCGTATTAAGGTTATATTAACTAAAGAGCCTTTAGCGCAATTTAAAATTATACTTTCTCTTGTCTTTAAATAAAACCGTAGAGTACTTCTCTTTTAACTTAATACTTATAAGAGTCCTTTATAAGTTCACTTACGGTATTTCACACTCTGAATTGTATTCCTTCCTCAACATTGACCTCATGTTCAATTACATCAATTGCCGTGACGTTTTCAATATTTACTAAACAAGTTTGGCCATAACATTGGATCATTGATGCAGATATTACCTCATGCTTGTTATCTTATTTGGTAACTTGTTTTGGCATCTCGGCCGCACTCGGTAACAATTATGTCAATATGTTTTGCCAAACAACCGACGAATTATGTTTACATACAAATTCCTATTTGAATCATGAAGATATTTTGGCTATATCTACAAACTGTGAAGGTAATAGAAATCATAACATGCAAACATCAATAGAAGTTATGGAAGTCAAGTGGGCAGTGTATCAAGTACAGGTTTAATGTAGAGAGTGAGTTTCTAAATCAAAGTAAACACTAAGATATATTTATTGTTATCATCTAACATGCAGTAATGATCTAGAGTATATAGATACATTTTTGTTATATTATTTGAAATCTAAGTAGGTTAAAACTGCATTTCTATGGAGAGTTTCTTCGTTAAGTGTTGGGCTTTTAAGTGATAATATTGAATAGGCAAACTCATAAAGTCTTTTTATTTTTTTAGTTTATATCGTCGTAGTCTATAATGTCGATGAAAGAGATAGTATTGTCATACATGTTCACTAGCGTTTACTAGAATATACCCCTAACTTTTGAGGTTACAGGTAGCTAAGTCAGGCTTTTTTTTTTGTAGCGGGCAAACGAGCAGACGTATCGCCTGATGGTAAGCAATTACCGCCGCCCATGGACACCCGCAACACCAGAGGCGTTACAAGTGCGTTGCCGACCTTTGGGGGATGGGGAGAGGGAATGGGGGAAGAGGTTGGGGTATGGGCCTCCGGTATCCTCCCTCACTCGGTGAAACACAGCGCAAGCGCTATTTCACACCGGTTTTCTTTCATGCCGAAGCGTGGCTTTCCCACGGAAATAACGAAACTGGTCTCGTTGAACTGGCTAAGAAAGCTGGCAGGCACTGGATGGAAGCCGAGGATCGAACAAAGTATCGTATAATTGGAGAGGCCTATGTCCAGCAGTCGACTGCGATAGGTTGATGATGATAAGCGTTTTTATTGTGAATAACCTTTAACGCAGGTAGCTAAATATTACTTCAGGAATTATCCAACATTTGATAACTCAATATAAACAAAGTGGTAGTGCGGTTGTCTCGCTAACTGTACGCGCTGTGTAACCACACATTGTGTAATGAAACAATCGAAACGCACTAGGAACTAATGTTTCTTCATGTAGGATGGCCATGATTATGTAACTATGGATATAAACAGTTATCTGCAGTATTTCGAGACAATTCCTATTTTCAAGGTTAATTTAATACATAGGGAATAGGGAACACATATCTGTATGCTTCACAGAGACAAAAATGTATTATTACTCTACATATTCTCAAAGGTTCACTTAATTATAATTAGAACATGACAATGAGGTCCACGCATAGTGGTTTAAAGAGGTTTTTATTTTAGTTTTCGAAATACATTAATAATATCATCACCACAAATAAGTACAATTCAATATTTAAGATCTTAAATAATGCTAAACTTTACAAGAGCTTCTCTTTAAAATATTCATCAATAAGGAAAACAACTTATCCTGTTATGCCTCAGAAGAATGGTCACTGTAAATGGTTCCTGGCCATATATCGTCCGCTGTTCGCATGCAGGCGTAACCTCAAGTAAAGACTAATTTACAATGGGTTTATTGAATACGGCAATACACCTGTACTTGTAGCCATGAACAGCTCGTAAATTTTCATTTTATATTAAACGTACACACTGTATGTAGATATCATTTTATTTGGAGTTATATATACTCGTACTACCTACTAAATGTAAAATTTACTGTAAATCTTTGTCTGCCATGGTAAGCATCTATTTTGTGAAATGCTGCTGTTATCGAGTGGCATGGGTAAGTGAATTTTTCACAATAATTTACTTTATTGCCTAAAAGGGTAGATAGTATTTCTGGGTATATGCTGTCTACATTTAAGATCGGTATCTTTTATTCATCCTTTATTTGAAACCACTGTTATTAAAATCCATTGTTGATGTTTCATCCCACTCTGTAATGTGTATTATGAAAATTTGCAAAATATCGTAAAGAAATAGCAAAATTTTGGAATAAAAGTTTTGTTCGAGAAAAAATGATTTATATATATACCTTTACGTTACGTTTATCTATACTAATAATAAAGCTGAAGAGTTTATTTGTTTGAACGCACTAATCTTAGGAATCGCTGGTCCGATTTGAAAAATTCTTTCGGTGATGGATAGTCCATTTATCGAGGAAGGCTATTAGGAGCGGAGCACCAATGAAGAATGTTTCAAAAACGGGGGAAAATTTTCACGCTACGGGCAATATAAGACGCAAACGAGGATGCGTGGGTCAGCTAGTGCAATATAATTTTCTTGTAACACGTTTATCATCAAAAATTTTACCACAAATCTCTCAATTTTACTATATACACTATAATAACACACTCACAAAAAATCACATTACCTCATCGACAACGACGACTCATCATTTTATAATTTAATTATAATGACATATTAAAACATGTTACAAAGCCAAAATGAGAGCACATTGTTTTTTTATGTAAAGGCCTGCTAAAATGACTCTACTCTGCCTAATGGAAAGCATAAGAAGGATCTAAGAGCGGTGGTCACCGTACTCTGTACGAATGCGTCATTCAAGGCCAAAGTCCAAGCTCTCCTCATCCAAAACCTAGCAGAATTATCACAAATTTGACCCTATTTTAGTATTTATGTGTGTATGTATGTATATATATGTTTAGAAATGTATTTTTTTATGTATCCTTGGATATATTCATATTTCTTAATTTTTATTCTTTTTCTTCTATTTATAATAAATTTTCCAAAGTGCACCCTTACATGCATGTCTGCACCACCTGAAGGTAGACTGTTAGAGAATGCCTATGGTATTAAGTCCGCCATTGTACATCTTGTGCATAAAGTTGTAAAATAAAAAAAAATAAAAAAAATGCAGATAATGCAACAATGCAGTACGGTGACCCACACCATAGCGGCCTACTGCATATATGCTAAATAAATAGGTTACATGTAAAATTAACTACAAAATAAATTATATTTCATTAGATTCTGTACCTATTTTTTTCATCTGTGAACCTATCTACAGTAATTCATAGTCATGTTAAATACCTCGTACTCTCGCGACATGACTTTAACTAAAACTGGTAGTGATACTCGAAGAAAGCCGCCTTGATAACAGTGTCTTACACCACTTAAAGGCCGGCTACCGCAACGTTATTACACTAGAAGAAACAAGGACGGAGATTACAGACATTAGAATAATTCTAGAGTAGCTAAAAGCAAAAGTGCTAACGCGTTACGCAACTGCTTCCTGTTACAATAAACTGATCGACGGTGACGTGACAATTTAGAAGTACACGACACGATATGGAGCCGACATTGTGATCTACACATGATCGATGAACTAATTAACTTGAGCGATAAAGTAACAAATATCTCTATTTTACACATGCAAATATAACACTTAGAAATTTTTCATTACGCCGATTTAGATGTCAATTTTTCTTGTGTAATCTATAAAATTCTTGTGTCTTGTGTTGTGTGTTGTACGTGTAAAAACAAAAATTGTCGGTGTTTTTGTGAATATTATGAAATTTTGTGTGCATATCGGATAGGTCAGAGATGTTTTGAATTCTTTTTTATTTTAATGTCAAAAAAAGTAGTTTGCCATGTCAGCTAGTAAAGTGTGAAAGATAGGGAATTTCTAGTATTTCGGTGTGTATTATTGACCAGGGTTTGTAGTATGCCTTGGGAGAATCTATGTCCAGAGTTACAACGGGTTGATGATGAAGATGATATTTAAATTTCAATATTTAGATATGTCTATGATAAGAAATACTACCACAACTAGTATTTGCTTTAGATTGATAAGTTATACTAAGTACTTTTTGTGTTTTATTCTGTATTTATCGTATCGCTCCCGTGTCACGTAATGTAAATGACTCATAATGATTTTACATTCAAATATCAATATTGTAAAAACTGGTTTACCTTTTAAGAGAAGTTCAATTGGACTTCCTAAATAATTTATAAGTAATTTACTATCTGGTCGGAAAAGTAATAGCCGTTTTATCTTAAATAGTTTAACATTTACATAAGTGTCAATTTGTCGGCCGTTACTTTTAAAGTTTGACTATATCCTCTTAGAGATTCAATTACAAATTGAAAAAGTGTAACTGTATACAAAATGTTGGTAATTATTAATTCTACATGTATCAATATGAGATAAAAACGCGAAGAAACGTTCAGATGTAGACATTATAGCTAATAACAAACTCAATTTATTATTTAATAAAGATTGTCTAAGAAACCTTACTAATTGTATTATACGAGTATAATAGTCGTTCTCTACAGTTTCGTCTGCGTTTTTGGTTACTTCTTTTTTTTTTAAAAGGTTACGTTTATTTACTTGCTGTGTGGTACCCTTAAGTTTTTGGCGTGATGTTTTAAAGATTTAATATTTCTAATTAAGTAATATGTATGTTTTATATAAAAAAAAAACATTCAAATCTGTCCGTTGGGTCTAGAGATTTTCGTGTTGAGGCAAATTAATTAGTAATATCTAAAACTATGTTAGTAGTATCTTTAAAAGTATAGTTTTATATTAAATCAGTTATAACTTTGCTGAAAAACTTAATAGTAAACTCCAACTAGTATCTAAATAATATGCAACACCAGGGTTTAATTTATCATGTCGTGTTTTTCGCGCCCAAGAATCGTAGCTGGATCTATTTGTGCGATAGTAATCAAAACAGTAGTAAACGATTTTTTTTAAATTACGGGTCTAGCTCATATGATACTATCTATTCGTTAAAAGGTTACACATTTCGGAACAACTATGCTCAGGAAAAATAAGCAAGAAGGTATGTAATGTAGCTACCTTACATTCTTGAATAAATCATGTTTTTATAATAATAGTACATAATTATTTAATAGGCAGTCAACTGTACGCATATAAATATATCGAACCAGTTTAAGCGAGAGATAAAAAGCAATTAACAATATAAGTATATTTCATTTTTTTCTATAGCACCAGGAACTCATTAATCATCATCGGACAAATATTATTTCGGACCTTTGACCTTATCTGCTACCAAACAGAATCATATCATAAAAATTAATGGTCACTCTATATTGATGGCTTTTGAAACTGGTTCGTTTTTTGAACCCTTTTTTACTCAAACCAGTAGAGTGCGTATTGGAATATGTACCTACAGATGTCCTCCAAATGAAACTTAATTCTGACTTCTGAAATTGTCCGTTTTATCTTTACTTTTTTAATAAGTTCACTGAGTATTCTACGATTACTTTTTTATGTAATAAGAAAAGGGGTTGTTCTTTATGTTTAAACTTTATGTTTGAATATTATATACTTAATTTAAACACTTAATTTATGGTTTTCTAAATACTAGTGGTAGTGTAGTACCTACCTACACCAGGAGTAAATACACGCGCGTTTGTACGTCCATATATGTAAAGAAGTTTCAGAAAATATTTAAAAATACTTTAAATCTCACGAATTTTACAACTCATATTTTTTTACTAAGATAACGTTAAAAATGTTGAATGCTAATTTGTAGCCTTTAATTCATTTAAACCATAACAAATTTTAACCATTTGCTCTTAGGTACTTTATACGACACTAAACAAAGCCTCAGAAGAATAAACAAAATAATTCAGTCAAGGCTCCCTTTATCTTAATATCTCAGATCAAAACAAATATATTATGTTAGTACCTTTGTGTAAAAAAAACAATATAAACCGGGTAGAAGTATGCGTCAAACTATCACGCGTGTGGGTCAACGCCCGGTTGACATTTGACATGCGAATGTCAAGGTGCTTCGGTACATTTCCGAGAAGTTGGCGCGTCTCGCATTCGAGATTTAAGTGCATACGTGATATATTTCTACAGAAATGTCAATAATAATAATCGATTAAAACTATAGAGCAATACAGGCCGGTAATACATAAATTTCTTGATTTTGTTCTATATTTAAATTAGGTGCTTATAATATTTATGCTTTTAAATTTTGTTCATTTTTAATTTACATAAAATGAAATAAGTTTGCGATGCGTTTTCTTTAAATTTAAAGTCAATAGGAATTTGCTTAATGATTATATTTTTTGTGGTATGGACACATTCATTATCATGTTTTATTGTAACATTAATTTGTTTTTTTGATGTAAAATTTACTGTTTACGAATTAGTTTCTTATACATTTTGATGGAGATCGTTTTTTGTTATTTCGAAAGACGGTCCCCATTTCATGTCATCCATATTTTATACACTTTTTATCATTAATTTCATCACGACGACGATTTGAAGACTCGAAGACTTAGAATTGAAGGCTATAAATACTTGACATTGGCAGAAATAGCTGATCCGAGAGATCCGGCTGGTTGCCATTTCATCAAACAAACTAAATAAATTTTCACAAACTTTCACGTTTTGACTTTGACCACCATACGAGCACGTTTCGGTGGTGGCAGGATGTAAAACACAAGGAAAAATGAAAAAAAAACGGCAATAAATAAACATTATGCACTTATTTGACATTTTGACAGAAACTAAGTACGACGCTAAAATGATTATTTCTGTAGAACGTACCGTTTTGACATTTGATTAAGAGTAAACGATTTGACTTGGCAGTCAACTACCGTATTGGCGAGACCCAGCTGGGGGTCGTCGAGTAGAAGTTATAAAGAGATAAATAACTTAATTTATAACTCAATAGGAATTCCATATTTGAAAGCATACCAGATATCGATATTGGTTGACCGCCAGGTTACGTTGGAACTACCTAGTCCGTATTTGGTTTACTGATTAATAAAAGTCTCGTAACTCCGTATCTTGGAGAGCAATTAATGACATCGATACAATCTGCCACAAATTGTTACTAGCAATTGATATATCAATATAATTATATTGACTATTGTTGAATATTGACTCCTAATAACTGGATTAATATGCAATAATAATATAAAAATCAGTCTACGTATAAAATGTTTATCTAACAATTTTTGTAACCAAAAGTCTTTATAAATATACTAGATGACCTACGCAACCTCGTTTGCGTCTTATATTGCTCGTAGCATGAAAATTTTCCCCCGTTTTTGAAACATACTTCATTGGTACTCCGCTCCTATTAGTAGTAACGTGATGATATATAGCCTATAGCCTTCCTTGATAAATGGACTATCCAACACCGAAATATTTTTTTAAATCGGACTAGCGGTTCCGGAGATTAGCGCGTTCAAACAAACAAACTCTTCAACTTTATTATATTAGTATAGATTTATTTATTAAGTCTACAAACTATTTACTTAGTGGTTTGAACAAAATCAGTGATTGATTCAAAAGTATTATTTTCATCTGAATAATGACTGATTCCAACTGACTGCCCTAGTATTATTTCAAACTGCTATACTTTAATTCTTTGGTCATTCCACGGAGATAAAAAGTAGCGTACGGGTCCAGGTGGTCGACTACCTCCATATCAAGTTTTGATGTGACACCGTATATGGAATGGGCTTCTGGAACTAACTAGAATAAGGTGGGAGGTGAAAAGACTGCCTAGGTGGCGTAGTGGTAGCGTATGCGACTGCTGTGCTTGAGGTCTCGGGTTCGATATAGAAATATTTGGTTTCGGAGTGTGGGTGTTATCTATAAAAATAGAAAATATTTATTTATATCAGTTGTCTTGTACCCATAACACAAGCTCTGCTTAGCTTGGGACTAGACGGCATTGTGTTAGATGTTCGAAGTATATATTATATACTATACATATATAAATTATGATAAATACCTGGTTCGGGTGAACCTAACAACATTAACACAAAACTTAATTTATTTTTTAAATTTCATTTTAATATTGACACAGTCAATTAATTTTTTTATAATAGAAGTCACCTTACTACGAGTAGGTATGTACCTACTCATTACAATCCATTAACTTAAAAACAAAACGGACACAAAATATGTAAATTGTCCAATTTCGCAAACCACAAAGGATTTCTTGAGTAAAAAAAATCTTCATTTATCCTTCACCTTTTTTTTTTTATTGAATAATGGGCAAACGAGCAGACGTATCACCTGATGGTAAGCGATTACCGCCGCCCATGGACACCCGCAACACCAAAGGCGTCACAAGTGCGTTGCCGACCTTTGGGGGATGGGAAAGGGGATGGGGGAGGGGTTGGGGTATGGGCCTCCGGTATCCTCACTCACTCGATGAAACACAGCGCAAACGCTATTTCACACCGGTTTTCTGTGAGGCCGTGGTATCACTCCGGTCGAGCCGACCCATTCATGCCGAAGCATAGCTCTCCCACGGTTAATGGTCTCTTAACCCTCTAAAAGGTCAAATTTGAACAATAACGTCACCTTAATTCAAAATAACTGTTAAAATATTAAGAAATCATTTGACCAAATACTTCTGAGTCACTAATCCAAAACAACAAAATATCTAAAAAGAAACATCTTAATTTCCATCTTTGAATCCTACACGATGGTCATGTTTGGAAGTATGGGGAATTTAGTAGGGTTGTCCCATATTTATATCTCAATTTATGTTTTTATACACGTTTATTCAAAGAAAATATTTTTTACACTTATTACACTACTTTATTTCAATAATAATTAAGTAGTAAGTAGAGTAATAGGTATAAAACCAATTTTTATTATCATGCCTAAGTATTTTTACTTATCTCTGCATAATTCTTGGCACTCAACCAACGATATTCAATAGGAACTATTCTGTTAAACATACCTTTAGTAGTATCAATTTTGCAAAGAAATTGTCGTATATTAAATAATTTCCAAAGAAAAAAAGCAATTTGAGCTTTCTGTTGTGTTTATTACGGATTAAAATAAATGAATGTGTAGAATTTTATACAAACTCGTTCAACGTGCCTTGTTATTTATTTTTGTTAGTTAAAACTTGATGGTACCAACCCTATACAACGACGTGTCACCGCGCGCACGTGGGCCGCGGGCATGACATTTGCCCTACGAGTGCACTATGACGTCATCGCGTGAATCAATGCGCGTGCGCTGTAAACACCACCTATATTGTATCCTCTGTTAGTTGTAGGCGACCTATGTCGTTAGTATATTGCTAGTCGTAGGCGATAATGTTTTAGCTTTATTATCACTTGTGCTGCTAGACGCGTAATGGTTAGGCTATTAGTATGGTTTTGTGTTGATATTTGTGGAGGAAGCATACATTTAAGTAAGTGTTGCCTGTGTCTCGGAAAGGTAAACTTGCTTGTGTATGGACCTTTTGTTTAAATTGATACTGGGAACTCAATAGTACTGAAGTAGTTTATGAACCTGAATTGTACTAGAGCACTTGAAGTGACTGAGTTTATTGAGATTAAAATATTTCATAAACTAAGGTTTACAATGTGTCTATGTGACTATGAGCAATATCTTATCTCGTATTTCATTATTCTGACAACGAAAGTGCTATTCACATGAAGTGCAATAACTGAAATATTTTTGCTTACAACTGTGTTTTTCCTTTAAGATATGTATGCGTTATAGGTCTTATTAGGACTCATTAATTATATGTTTTAGTTTTTTATTCAATTAAGTAACTTTAGAACATAATTTATTATAGTTCAAAGCAGTTAAACATTTAATATATTTCACTCAAAACAAGATAAAATAAATTATGTTGCTATATGGTGTTATTGTTGCTTAGAATAGCAACAATACATGTACATTTATGGGTATATAAAAAGCGCTACACGAAAATTAAGAGCATTAAAGTCGCAAATCAGTGACAATATGCTACGGAAATATAAAGGTTGGAAGGCGCTGGACAGTTTAGACGGCATTAAAATCCGAATGCACCGGCCGCCTACACTACTTAGATTAAATTATGATTGTCGGCGATTTGTCGCGGATGATACGCATCTGAAACTTTATACATTTGTGAAAGAGTCTTTGTATTTATTTTAATCTTTAGTAATAATGACTAGCAGGGTTAGACATTTTTTATACTCATTGTTACTTAAGACCAAAGATATGAACTGGATATTTTGCTTGGTGCTACTGGAATATTTATAAGCTAATCTACTTTAATACACGAATTGTAAGGATTTCTCTTTTTGCACATAGTTTGTTTTCTTCCTGATCAATAACTTTCCTGGCATAAATAAAACGAATATTATTATTTTAAAATAGATACCATTTTTCACTTAAAGCATCTGGCGACCATGAAACCTTTTTTAATGTAGGTGTTACTGGGAATTGAGTAGATTGGTCACCTGATCCTGGTAAGTGACTACATGGAAATCTTAAACTCAAGAGTAATAGGTGGCTTTTGAATCTCCTTCCTCTAGAAGTAGGGGGAGGAAGTGAGGGTTCGATAACCTCTATCAATAGGTATACAATCATTAAAGAATTGCTCATTTATGCCTGTCGGCTTCCTATGCAGCTATCACTCCGATTGAGTCCGCCCATTTTTGCAGTAGTAAAGCTACGAGTATCTCACTGCTAGAAGAATGGCGTGAAGAGTCTATCAGCGAAATGTTAAATATTAAGCAGTCGATTGTTTATACAACCTTTCAAGATGAGCAATACTGATGTCATAAACCATTTAAAATATTTTTGATTCAAGGATTTCATTAGACATAATATTAGTTGTGCAAACTGCCTAATAGTCAACATGCAACACGACCGTGTCTGAACACGTCTGCGTGGGCGCAGGTCAGCGCGTTAGCGGCTTATTATGTCTGTCGCGAATAATAAACTATGCAGAATTATGCTAACACCATCCTAAGTCCGCCATCTTATATTGTCCAAATACATAGGAAATAAATTTTGAAACGTGACAATAATTTTCAAAATATTGTCATTTTTATTACTCAGCTTACGTAATAGCCTGATCAGTAGTATATTGATGATCCGTGTAATGCTATGGGTCAGAACCATTGTTCATATTTAGATGCTTTATTAGCTGTAGGTATTATTGAAACATATCAAAGGAAATATTATCCACCCAAATTCATACCTACCGGGCATCAGCGCTTGACATAAGCACTGAATTCCGATGAGAATTTATTCAAAGGGATATTAATTTACGTAAGTATAATAATAATTTAAAAATATTGTTGAGTCGTGTACTTACAGGAAACCACTATTAAGCTAATGCTGTCCTTGTCTTTTCTCCATATTTGACGACCGCAAGACGGTATCCTCATTTTTTAGGTCTTTACACTAACAAATAAATAAACCACATAGGTACCTGATAGAACGTTAATCTTTGTGCCCACATTCCTTGCTTTCAAGGGCCTTTATTACTTTTTTCTGTAAGTTCTGTACTGTACTCAGTTCCTAATACAATCGCAGGAAGTTCTAAGACAGTGTAGCGTGAGTGCCGAAGGAAGTATACCGATAAAATAAATACTAAGGACAGTTTATATGTGGTTCTTCTTATTTTTAATTGGCAAAGTCAACTCAATTATAAAATGATTTTATATGTCATCATCTACTTTCATATCTAATCGTATGATATGATTTAAACGGTTTACTTTTTACGTTGTGTTGCTAACCTTGACTGATATTATTAATGCGAAAATTAGTGTTTGTTTGTTTTGTGTTGTCCATTCTGATTATCCGTAGTGTCATTTAGTCGTATTTAAACTAATTAACTGAATATGTAGTAACACGTCAGAAACTAAACGCAGAGAGAGGAAATATATTTTTAATATCTAAAATATATTTTTAAATATATAAGGAAGTTATAAAGAGACCCTTCCAAGATAGTCACTTTATGAGCACTTTAAGTGTTTGAGATATGTTAGGATAATATTCACAATAAAATCAAACATTATGACTTAGATAAAGCGTGGGAAAGAGGCGCTACGTTAGGTTAGGTGACGTAAGGTGATGTCAAACAGGGACCCGACCGCTGAAACCCACGCGTCCACGACTTTTGACCGTTGCGCCTACGTGCAAATCGCTCAGAACTATTGTAAATGGATATACTTAAATATTTTCAACATATGTGCAAATTGCTTGCTGATCAAATTAGTAAACTCCTTTACAGTGTTCATGGCACAATATGTTGGTCAGTAAGTAGTTGATTTTACATTTATATTACTATATCTAGATGTGTTATTCGTATGCAATTGCATTTTATTGTCCACGATGCAAAGGTAATAACTAGTAAATTAAAAAAATATCGTTCTGGAAGTTTGACATTGCCCTAATATTATGATAATAAATAAATATTCCGGACAATTAACACACAATGCCATCTAGTCCCAAGCTAAGCAGAGCTTGTGTTATGGGTACTAGACAATTGATATAAATACTTATATACTTTCTTTTTGTAAATACATACATATTATACATAAATATTATTATGCTTCCCTGAATGAGTTTACAGAACATTGTTTAGAAGTGTTCTGCGCCCGCTAAAGAAGAAAAATATTCCTTAGACCGTAACAAAATGCAAAATAAAAAGTTCACGATTTTTTTTATTATTGTTAATAATATTGAACGCTTAAATCTTTTGTGTTAAATAAAATACCTATGAGTAAAATATTAACAACTAAAACAGTCCGACTTTGCAGTTCAAATTTCTATTAATATTTTTCTCGAACTATTCCATGATACCTTAAATGTAACTAACAATTGCACACTTCACCTTCATAGGTTGCTGTAACCCACAGGACTTCAGATAATTATTACCTGGGCGAAGATAATTTTCCACCTAATAAATATTTAATAGATTACGGAAACCCTGAACATTGTAATTGAATATTTTGCTCGATAAAGTAACTCCATAACGGGAGTTAATTGATTAACAACACTGTTTTCAAATTCAGTTAATGGGTTTATATAGTTTTATGGTTGGAAGTAACGTACTCTATATTTATTGGAGCGATCCTATGTAACGGTAAAACAACATTGTTTTTATACAGAAGAGGGATACTAGGAGGTCTAGAGTTCGATTCCTAGGTCAGGACAGAGAGAATGATGGATGTAGAAATCCTTAATAACAGCCCGGAATCTTAACCTCTGTACGTCGGTGAGCCCGTAAAGCGATCGGTCTTACTTTATCTTTCTCGGGTAGTGTGTGTCTGATAGCTGTCCCATCGGATTATGAGAATAAGGGAATAGAGAGTACACTTGTGTTCACGCACACACTTATGCACTATAATATCTCCTGCGTAGATGACTAGTCTCTGTTAAGACTGGCTACTGTGGCCGGAATCATTTTTCGAAATATATCGTTAGAGATCTTTATTATATGTAGAGTGAAACTTTGTTAGGTGGGATTTGGATTCTTTTCATTTATAGGGATTATATCTCTTACTCGCAGTACGCATTTAAATAGCTGTTTTGTTTACTGTATCTTAGTCTACCCACAAATTCCGCACTCGGCTAATCAATAGTCTAACCACCTGTTTTATTTTTGTTTTGCTATCATGGAGATGTTTATTTGAAAAGTTTCATAATCACTCAATCAAAATCTCAACGTCTTCCTTAGCTATTAAACTTTCTTTAACAAACAAAAAACTTATTAAAAATCCTACATTAATAAATGCACATAGTCATGACATAATTAGCGAAAGCATTATTATTTTTTGACATGATTTTTTTTTGTTTATAAGCTCTATTAGGATACAAAGTCAATTGTGCTAAGTATCTATATTGAAGAGTTAAAAAGCTTGTACAGTTAATATCAGTTAAAGTATTGAAAAGTATTACACAGAATGACTTTTAATTTTTGTGTAAATCTATTTAGCTACTTAATCCAGTGATAATGATTTTTTTAAATTATTTTTGACATTTTAACTCTAATATTGCCCATTGCACAAGGTTTCCACTAAAAACTTAAAGTCAAGGTTCAGATTTGAGTAATTTTCTTTCTCGCCACAAATATACTGTAGTTTATTATTATTAGTAATAAAATGTACTTTTACTTCTGGAATACATTTAAACATCAAGCTCCAATAATCCAAAAATCAGAAGTCATTTGCTAGTTTTTTGACAGTTTTATTTTTACCCAGATCAAACGTCAAAAATGACAAATACTTACCTAAACAGACAATGTCTATCCATCGCTTGCTTACTCAATTTTAAATTTGACCTTCATTTATCAGACCGCTAATGGAACGCTATCATGAGATTATCGGCTATTAACATAATCCTTTGGTCGATCTGTCAAACTTTCACTGTGATATTTGTCACGTGATTGGTACAATAAAAAATGAACCGTTGACCTCCCTCGCGAAAGTATTTTACGGTTAATTTTTTGTTCAATCTTTTGGAAAATTTATATTTCAACTATTTAAGTAAAAAATATTTAAAAAAAATGTAAAACTAGTAAAATGTACCCAATTTTATACTTGCTATTTGATTTCCTATTATTTTACATCATAAAGTACAACATTGATATTATTATCAGTAGAACCTACTTAGATTCAACAAAGCCACTAGGGAATGCAAGAAGGCTTACATCACAGCGGATGCCCAGCGCATCGCGCGGCTTGGCCACGAACTCGTCGCATACCCTACGGGTAGCCGAAAGTTCTGGCGATTGGCTAAAGCCGTCCAGTCCAACTTCTGCCAGCCCTCGCTACCACCGCTTAAATATCCCGACGGATCACTTGCCCATCAGCCGCAGGAGAAAGCGAAACTGCTTGTAGATCTCTTTGCGGCTAACTCCCGAGTCGAAGACCGCGGCATGCACCCACCTACCATTCCGGCCTGCGATGCAACAATGCGGGATATTCGCATCCGGCTGAGTGATGTCCGCTCAGAGCTTCGGTCTCTCGACGTTCGGAAAGCCAGTGGACCCGACGGTATCCCAGCGGTGGTTCTTAAGAACTGTGCACCAGAGTGGTCTCCGGTTTTGACGCGCCTGTATCGCCTGTCATATTCCTCGGGAACTGTTCCGGAGGCCTGGAGGGAGGCGAATGTTCAGCCCATTCCCAAAAAAGGCGACCGCTCCAACCCGGCCAACTACCGCCCAATAGCTGTCACCTCCATTATCTGCAAAGTGTTCGAACGGATCATAAACAAGCAATTGGTCCACTACCTGGAGGATCACACCCTACTTAACGATCGTCAATATGGTTTTAGACCGAACCGATCCACGGGTGATCTTCTAGCGTATGTCACACACCTTTGGGGTGAGGCTATTGACAGGCACGGGGAATCTTTGGCTATTAGCCTCGACATGGCCAAGGCCTTTGATAGGGTTTGGCACCGTTCGCTTCTCTCCAAGCTACCGGCATTTGGCTTGCCCCCCAAACTCTGCAACTGGGTTGCCGGATTCCTGCACCAACGTCGCATCAGAGTACTTTGTGACGGCGCGGCCTCCGACGTTCAGTCGATTAACGCAGGAGTGCCGCAGGGTTCCGTCCTGTCGCCCACGCTGTTTCTTCTGCATATCAATGACATGTTAGACCTTGGCAACATTCATTGCTATGCAGACGACAGCACAGTTCATGGACGATATTTTGGGCGCCCTGCGGCAAAGCCGGTAGATGTAGAGGAAAAACGACAGGAGCTTGTCGCTGAGCTCGACCATGTTCTAGGCCGCATTTCACAATGGGGCTGCGAGAATCTGGTCGAGTTTAGCGCCAAGAAAACACAGGTGTGCGCGTTCTCTGCCAAAAGGTCTCCATTCCTTCCCCTTCCGACTTTTCAGAACACTCAACTACCATTACAAGGCAGGCTCGATGTCCTGGGCATGGCCATCTGCTGCGACCTCAACCCGCGCGAGTATGTTGAGAGCGTCACTAAGGCGGCCTCGCGGAAGTTAGGTGTTCTCAACAAGGTGAGACGGTTCTTCTCGCCCGGGCATCTGTGTCTCCTTTATAAGACTCAGGTTCGCTCGTGCGTGGAGTACTGTTCACACCTTTGCGATGGAGCTGCGCAGTATTTGTTTGACGCTCTCGACCGATTGCAACGGCGAGCAATTCGCATTGTCGGCAGTCCCGAAGCCTCCGAGTCCCTTGAACCCCTGCAAATGCGTAGAGAAATCGCCTCTATGGCAGTCCTCTATCGCCTATATCATGGGGAGTGTTCTGAAGAGCTCTTCCAACTGGTCCCCCCTTCTCCCTTCCTCTACAGGACAACACGTGCTGGCCTCCGAAGTCACCGCTTCAGAGTGGAAGACATACACTCTCGCACTCATCGATTTGGCTCTTCCTTCCTGTGCCGAGCGGTTAAGACCTGGAACTCACTACCAGCGCACGTGTTTCCGTCCCACTATGATCCCGGGTCCTTTAAGAGGGGCGTGAAAAAGCATCTCACTAGGCCGCCATAGTTCTGGTCACCATGATGCACTGTCCTTGTTTGCATTGAGGATGGTGACCACCACTCTTGGATTCTGCTGGTGCTTTCCATCAGGCAGGGCAGAGTCATTTTGGTAGCTCAGGTATAAAAAAAAAAAAAAAAAAAAGATGACCGTATGGCCCTGGTTGGTCAATTTTCTAAATATAGATCCTAGCTAGGCCGATTTATCGCCCTCAAACCTCCTGCATAATAAATTTCGTGTAAATCATTGGAGTCGTTTCCGAGATTCAGGTTATTTATATACATATATACCTTATATAAATTAGTCATCATCATTCACTACTAAACAAGGAGCCTGTCAAATAACAAAAGCATTTAGTAGATGTTTAACTAATGAGCAAGTTCACGGTTTAGTTTTAAGAATAGAACCGTCTTGATCCATTTTAAAAACGTGAAAATCTTGGATATTGTAGTGAAATGTGTTTCTAATGTGTGTTTTTCTTTGTTTTAGGTAAACATTGGTACTTCATAATATTATTGAAGAAATACATTTATATATAAAGGTTGAGTATTGAAGTAAGAACTTATGTTTTATGGCTTGCTTTTGTGAATTGATTTACTTTTCATTTTTAAATAGTTTTTGTTAAAATTTACTACACTAAGAATTTTGAGATCAAAAATTGGCAAAACATAAAACATTTATAACATAACACTTACTATGAGTATTTTCACTATGAGGAGGAGACTGCACTCAATGTCGTTTTGAAATCTAACATTTTTATTGTAACTTAATTTATTAAAATTCAACTTCATAATTGCTTATGTAATTGTTGGTCGGCAGGTAATATTTTTATAAACGGACTATAAACTTAAAACAAAAAAAAAAATTAGTTATAAACTTCATTTTTTCTATAATTTGTTATCACTTTAGTATAAGGGATCTCTTCTTTTTTATATATTTAGCTTCTATCTGTGGAGACTTGTTAATAGCGTGTTGTTGCTACTTTCATAAGCTGTGTTAAGTGTATTGCTGTAAGTTTCCCTAAGATTAATAAATAAATAAATAAACACATAGGTATTTTAATACCCTGAAGTCATAAGTTTCAGTCAGTTTTTTATTTATGGCAATATTTGTTGTAAGCAAAGCTTTTTTACTCTTCTTTTAGTAAACCTGTTTTCCTTTACCCTACAGTCAAGCTATCGAGGTTTTTCTTACATCAATTACGCGCATACGCAGGATCAAAAACAAGCGTTTTAAATCACAAACCAGTTCAGAGCCGAAATGTCACGAAGTACATTCGGCATTCCTCGGCGCGCCTAGCCTACGCACCCCAAGCGACCTTCTCAATGCTAATCGTCGCCTGCGCACACAATGGGCGTATGAACCAACCACCCGTAGACCCGGAAATTATGTTGACCTTATATTTTAATAGTAAAAAGTTGTTGAGTAATGAGTTGATTTTAATCCAGTTTATTGTTTATGCATCATACAATTGTGGTGGTCACTGACAATGAAATAGCCTTCTTTTTGCGATATAAAACAGTTACCATTTATTTCTGGACTAGTTATGTCCATATTTGTTAATGTTATTGTCGAGAAGTTACATTATACAAAATAATACTATCAAGGTAATTAGGTGAAATAAATTTTATTTATGAAACTTTACCTCATTATTGATCTAGGAGATAAAGACAAAGTTAAACCATCGAATATTGTGGTGAAAAATCTACAACAATTGAAACCTATTAAGATACTTTTCTGTTCCAATAGAAAAGACGAGTGACAACTATTTTTCTTTTGTCTTCTCTTCTACAGTGTTATAGTAATGCTAATCGTTTACAACAGATAAATATTTATGACCATAGCTTAAAATCGGATATGTCCTCAGTGAGTTTTATTTCCATTAAAGAAGACAATGCAGCATGTCTGGAAAGGTTCGATGGATTTGAGAAATAAACATTCTGACGTGTAAAAGAGACTTTATTAAAAAATCTTGTAAAATCACAAAATCACTCCGAATAAAAGTTCTTAATTATTGTCGCCGAGGTCTGTTATCAACTCCAATATTTCTCGCACTGTAGCTCAAACTCAACTGAACTGGTGTTGACGAAGCGCCTTTTATATTCAACGCCAAAGCAACTAAAAGCTTCTAGTCGATTCCGCGACGAAGTAACACTGAATATGACGTTTCTGCGAAATATAAATCGATCGCCGAACGTCAATCCATCTTCGTCTTTATGCATATTGATGTAAGGTTCATTATTCTGTGCCTCAAGATTTCAACGAGAATTTTCTGACGTCTCAAGCATTACACTAGAATATTCTTTCTTCGTGATAATACATTTACACCTATTATTGTTTGTTTATGATCCAAATACCACTTAGCATAGACTTAAATAATCATTTATCATAATTATTGCAGCTTATTTTTGATCAGTTGAGAAAATATTTAAAACACGTGGAAAGAAAAGAAAAATACATATTATTAGTTTGTAACTAAACAAAATGTTATTATGATGATAATAGTACTTAGATAAAAAAGAAATAACATTTAAAAACTCATCCGTTTTTAGGATCTTTACTTTGAAAATTGACTATTTTCACTACGCGATATTAATAACTCGATAGCTTGACGTTTAAGTGAACTTTATTATGATATTCCATTAAATGATCGACATTTATATCTTTCATGGATTTCACTAACACCACTTATATAATCATTACTTATTTCCTACCCTAACTTAATTACTGTTTGTCAATAATTGAGTATATTATAATTACGTTGGAGTTGGAAATAAATATTAATTACTTAAATTAAATTAATTACGTTTAGGTTAAGTGTACTACTGAAAACATTCTCTTATCTGTTTTATATGAAAAATATATTTTTGCCTTAAAATATCGGTTGCCATATATCATGATTGTCTTGTCCAAAAACTACGTGTGTATAAAATTTACGACGAATTTGACGGTTACTTAAGGAGTTAGTGGTTTTAATAAACAAATTAGTAAAGCCAGTCCTTATAATAACAAAATAAACATATAATTATAAAATTAGGATAAGCTATTCGGTACTTTATGCCCTTGTATTTGTTATGGCCCAAACGGAGGTTGAGTGAAGCAACCTTTCGCGACGAAATCAGTGGCCCAGAAAACCCTTACATCATTTATAAACAGTTACTACTTATGATTTATCACTAGTCAGATAAACGAATAAAATAATTTGACAAAGAAGGAATTAAACGATATTAGTTAGTGATGAAATTAACACTGAACATAGTTAATATTCGATATAAGACCATATTGGTAGCAGAACAAACACAATTCTATGGAGGTTTGGATATAAGTACAATGTGGGCGAAACAAGACAATAAGTACTTGTACCCGTTCAGTGCGTTACCTTACCAGGTATTGAGACCTTCCGCGGAAACCTTCCATCTTTGGTACCGTTGAATAAGCTATATTTACTTGTATATTTCCAAAGTAATGGTCAAACTATGGTAGGCCTAAACACTTTATCTAACGTGAGACACATGTCTAGTAGTGTACTGTTAAAGCTTGATGAATGATTAAAATAAAGTACTGTCAAACGATGGATGCATAGAACAGCTTGTAAAAAATCTTTATCACAATGCAGTACTGTAAAATATATTTTTTAAATTATAATATTCTTTGGTCCTAACAGATAAATTGAAACTATATTTTATTAGCTGACCCACGCAACCTCGTTCACGTCTCCTTTTGCCCGTTGCGTAAAAAAATTCACCGTTTTTGTGACATTCTTCATTGTTGCTATGCTTTTATTGGTCTTAGCGTGATAATATATAACCTACAGCCTTCCTCGATAAATGAGCTATCTAACACTGGAATAATTTTTCAAATCGAACCAGTAGTTCCTGAGATTAGCGCGTTTAATCGAACAAACTCTTCAGCTTTATTATTAGTATATATTGGCTATAAAATATACCTTTACAATCTGCTGAAAAAAAAAGAATAAACTCATTACCTCTTCTTTTCGCGTGTGACGATAATGTGGCTTGTACATATTCGGAAAGGAAAGTGATGGTGATCATCATGAGCCACTACTGGACATATGATTCTCTAATTACACGCTACACAACACGATCACATATCTGATATTGTACTTACTAGCGCTACATAACGCGATCCCGTATCGACTAAACGTCTCAAGCTGTCTTACAATGCAACACGTGAGAAACAATTTAAAATAAATAATCTTTATCTATTACATGATCGCGTCAATTCCCGAGTGTGTACATAATTGTATGTAATCGTATAATAAATGAGCTTAACTCATGTGCTTATATCCTGTGATATTAAAGATCCGTAGAAAAACTGTTAACAGACTTTTTAGAGCTACAACTACCCGTAACGATTACTATGGAAGTTGGAATGACAACCAAGAATGACACCATAACGTGCTTTCCGAGGCACGTAGAGGTCTCTATGTGTGAAGAAAGTCACCCACACATAGGCTTACGTGACTAGTACTGCAAAACTTTAAAGTCTATTAATTTACTCGGCAACAACTTAGTATGTAAATATATATGTATATCAATTTCAATACATATTATAAAACAAAGTCCTGTGCCGCGTCTGTCAGTCTGTCTGTTCGCAATAAACTCAAAAGCTACCAACAGATAGAATGATTCTTGAGGAAGGTTTTCATATTTAATTTGTAAAATTTTTGAACATATTGACGAAGATATAATAACATTTGTTAAAGATCTCGGTAAAAATTAAGCCGCATTCCTTCTCGGGGTAACCTAGGCTATATAATATTTTGCGTAAGGAGCCCGAACGAGGCCAATGCGGGTTGCTAGTATATATTCACTTTGCTAATATTTTTCTATAGTTTTTAAGCGAGAACGTAAGTTTCATAAACTTTACGCACAAACCGCAGTCATAATGTTGTCATATGATAATCTTGTGAATGTAATGGTTATTTTACACTTTACAATATTGGCATTAAAATTGATAATGGCAAAATCTATAGGCGTAACGAAGAAATAAACAGATTGGTTGACATTCGAGGCGTAAAGCGAATAAATAATTGCTGCGCTGATGTTTATCGTGAAGCTATAACACTACAGACAATCGTGGGTTTAGGATATTGATGCTTTGTTTGTGACACGATTTTAATCATACCTTTATATTTTAGGCACAAGTTTGATATTCGATATCAATACCATTATATAACACTATTATGAAATAGATACAGTTGACTAGGAATTCATGATTTTATCACAAAATAATCATAAATTTTAACAAAAAAAAACGACTTCAAGAATTGGACCAAGTTGAAATGGGACCACACGGGAAGCACCAGCTTTCAATTTAAAAAATATCATCAAAATCGGTTCACCCACTCGATAGTTTTGTGGTAACAAACATATAAATTCAGTTCAATTGATAACCTACTCCTTTTTTGCAGTCGATTAAAAAGAGTAACGGTGAGGCATGAAACAATCTATACTCATATTATAAAGCTGAAGAGTTTGTTTGTTTGTTTGAACGCGTTAATCTCAGGATCTAACGGTCCGATTTGAAAAATTATTTCTGTGTTACACTAATGAATAATGTTACAAAAACCGGGCATAAATATTACACTACGGACAATGAGAGACGTAAACGAGGTTGCTTGGGTCAGCTAGTAAAAGATAAAAGCAGTAGTTTGGTTATTTAACATTTATTTTAAATATAGGTATTTCATCCGCCGGTGTTTATTTCAAACATATCTGTTACCAACTTTAGGATATCATATTTCTATAGATACGTCTTTTATACAGAAACGATTAATATTTATAATCGCTATGGTATTTAAGCCTGTCTCTTTGTCAACATGAAATAATCTTATTTACTTTGTAAGGTAAATACCAGAAATGGTCTAAGTAGTCATTTAAAATCGATAGTAATCATACTTATTCGATTCAATCATTAAAATTTAATTCATAAATAATTCGATATCCAATTATGGCATTTCAATCCACCTAAGTTTATTGAAGTAAATTAGACTTAACGTCACATATATAGGGATTTAAGTTCATTTGAGATATAATAATGAAGCTATATTTTTGTGATACAATTTAGATCGACATCCCACGAAAAATAAAGTAAGGTTAACAACTAGTTTCTATATAAAGTTAAGATAACAAAAGTATGAATGTTTGAAGATTTATTTGCATTTCTTACCGTTTTGTAAAAAAAATATTAATGTATTAAAAACTGAGAAGGATATTCACGCAATTAATCTTCTGTTTTGAAATGTATATTCGCAATCTCTTTGGAGCGTATAAGCTTAATATAAACCATAAAGACATAGAACTAGCCTTTCAGAGTTTTTTTGTGTTTTGTGTATCAGCAACAGCAACCCAGCAATGGTAGGTTTATTTACATGATATGCACACCCTCGCGTAACTCGCTAGCCTCCTCAATAACGCGTCTATGGAATACCAATGTACATGTGCCTTCCTATATGTATACTGTGCTTATCATCACCGCCAACTGCCTCGTCGGTCTTGCGGTTAACGTATGCGACTGCCGATTAAGAGGTCTCGGGTTTGAATCCCGGGTTGGGCCAATAGTGTTATGGAGTTTTTTTGAGTATGGATATACTTAATATCTGCTCGGAGTTTTGAAGTTGGGGTCTAAACCTCCGTGCATCGGAAAGCACGTACAGCTGTCGGTCCTGCGCCTGATCTCTCCCCGATCGATAATGAGGTATATGAGAGAGAAAGAGAACAGAGAGAGCACCCGTGTGTGTATGTGCATACACTTGTGCGCTATAATATCTCCTGCGTACTTGGCTGGTCTCCGTTAATACTGGCCGCTGTGGCCGTTATCGGCTAGGAAAAAGTTTTTTTTTATCATCACCGGTACCTAATACTTTCAACCGTGGGAGAGCTATGCTTCGGAATGAACGGGTCGGCTCGACCGGAGTGATACCACGGCCTCACAGAAAACCGGTGTGAAATAGCGTTTGCGTTGTGTTTCACCGAGTGAGTGAGGATACCGGAGGCACATACCCCAACCCCTACCCCCATCCCCTTTCCCAACCCCCAAAGGTCGGCAACGCACTTGTGACGCCTTAGGTATTGCGGGTGTTCATGGGCGGCGGTAATCGCTTACCATCAGGTGATACGTCTGCTCGTTTGCCCATTATTCAATGAAAAAAAAAACTTTTAACAAGTGGGAAGTGTTATTTACCTTCGGTTTAGTTTTAAGAATAATTTAATTTTCACCACTACCTAAAACCTTTCACTAAAACCTCCTACCTAAAAATGAGGACTATGTTCAGCAGTAGAACATTAATCATTGGCGTTCATAATAAATAAACATTATTAATAGAAGAACAAGGAAAAGTAATTCATCGCGACTCTCAAGTGAATAAAATAATATGTATCAAGCTCAGTATAAAACTAGCAAAGAAAATAATCGTACATTATGTTCCAAAATTCTGTTCTACTAAACAAATGTAAATTTATTCAATTGATATACGATTTCAACATTATCAGTCTCTTAGCTTTATTGTATTTCGTGTAAGTATATTATGCTGTAGAGGCCACACAATACGAATTCTATTCAAATTCATGTGTCTTCATAAATACTCAAATACAATTGGTTATCTATAATACTTTCTATAATACCACGCCTCCGCCAAATTTGACAGAAATGTCCAAATTTAGACCACTTGTATAATTAGATTGTCGGGCTAGTAGAGTAGTAGTTAGAGGCGATGGCGAGTGAAGTCTTACCATAGGCATCAGCATCCCATCTAAATGCTGTTTAACTGTAGCAAAATTCCGCATAATTCAAAAATATTTTTTTTCTGGATATATCATATTATTTATAAACATAAATTACTTGATTTTCTAACATTACACTTGCTATTGTCACAAGTTGGCTACAACAGCAACTTCAGTTCTGACTTGTACGATATTGAATAAAATTGCATTTTGCCCTATTATTTCTTCAGCTTTTTTAGAGTATAACAAAGAACATGTCTCGTTTAGAACTGCAGTATACCTGCAGTTCTAAACTAGAGAATAATAAATATACAGTAGATACTCCAGTTGGAGTATAAGTAAATAACATACTTCAATTAATATGTATGTTCATTGGGAATCAGTAATGAAATACTAAATGTATATTTATTAATCTATAACAATAAAATATTTTTTTTTTATAATCTACATTTTTGCAAAAAAAACTATTAAAAAAAATCTAATCATAACGCTCACTTAATGGCTGCATCCTAGGATTTGCTTAATTCGAAAATCGTAAATATTTTATTGATACTTAAGAAGCTATTTAAATTAAAAAAGAATATTGTTTTTATACGAATATTCTGTTCTAGATAATTAAAAAAACAATAAATAGAGATTTTGTGACAAATATAGAAAATAAAGTCACAGTTGTAGATTTGGGTGTTTTAAAATTTATTAAAATATTGCGACACACCCTCGTTTTAAATACTTAGGTGTTGTAGACCCTTTTATTTTTACTTAGTTAACATAACATAAACATAATAATTTAGAAATAATATACATCATTAACTAGACGACCATAGTGTTTTTTTTAGATTGTCTACAATATGAAATCCACAACAATTTAAAATCAAACTGCATAGAGTCAGAAAAGTAAGTAGTTAGACAATATAACACTTCAAATAAACAAATGCTGAAGTTAAAATTATATTTGACGATAATTAACCATTACAAGAATAAAAGATGTTCAAAAATTTGACCTTTACACAAAATTTATCCACTTATAATGCAACTGCGTGCAAATTATTCACACTTAAACTAAGGAAAACAAAAAGCATCCGTTGCTCACAATGATCTAACGATACTATATTTTTGCAAGTTGAACTATTCATGTTGCCAAATTAGGTAAAAATCCAAATAAGTTTGTTTCCTTGACAAGCAGTAGAATGTGTCATGGCACCCACGCGCCAACCTATTGTGATTTTGCTATAAAACGCTGCTATACAATTCAGACATACTGAGTATACGGTACGAAATATTGTTAATATAGATAAAAAATTAATAGGGAGTTCCAAAAAAACTTCGAAAATTTTATAAATTGATCGCAGCTGTCGGTATACTAACAAGCTCATTGATTTTATTGCGATAAAATTTTGTTATAAAAAAATAATTTAATTTCAATTGTTATTTAGGTTTTATGAATATTTTATACTTATATTTAATGATACTTACAAATATGTTTTAAATAGTGTAACTAACGAAAAAGCTTTTCGATTTAATTCATATTCGGTAACGTATACTCAGTTTATTATCTTCAAAACTCCATTATAATGGTAACACGGTAGCGCGAACTATGAATCTATGCATTATTAATAAATGAATAATTTAACAGAATATCGACCTTATTATGTTTTACATTATTACACTGATTTACGAATATTAATAATAATTAATAACCTTTTAGTGTTGTTCTGACAATAATGGTGACTATAAAGTTAAAATTAATAAATAATAGGATTGTTAATATATTATGATTAGCCATTAATGTCGTCGAATACTCCTGTTTTTTTTTTCTAATCTTTGATAGGTAAACAATAATAATAGAAATTTACAGACATGTTGGTTTAGTGGTTGGTAATCCTGATGCTAAGCCAGAGATTATGGGTTTGATTTTCAGTCAGAACATATACTTTATTAATTTATATCTTTATGCATGAATACATGTATCGGCGGACTTGTCTGAGGCATTTTTTGCCAACCAATCGATTGGGCAATGAAGAGAAAATATAACTTTATCGGGTTGTTAGTGCTGCATCCGAGTGTAATATTTGTTATGTTTTTTTCTGTCTGCCTCGATATCGCAGTGGTAGCGTATGCGACTGCTGTGCTTGAGGTCTTGGGCTCGATTCCCTTGGGTAGGACCAAATGTTTGTATGACCTACAAATATATGTTTCAGAGTCTGGGGTTCTATGTATAATATATATGTATTTAAAAAAAAGAAGTATATATGTTTTCATATCAGTTGTCTAACACCCATAGCACAAGCTGTGCTTAGCTTGGGATTAGATGGCGTTCTGTGTTAGATATCCGAAATATTTATTTATTTTTCCATAGTATGCAGATGGATACATAGAAAACTCTTAATTTTTACACCATGTTACAGAGCTAAGAGACTAGATACATACGTTGTTCGTTATATTATATACAAAGGGTAGCCATATTACCAAAAGTGATAATCTTTTCCTGGCAACCAGGCATATACATATGTATGTATTCACACTCACACATTCATACAAGAAGGATTATCTTCACTCTACAGAGCTTTATTTTGTTATTTTATTATTATTTTACTTCTCTTTATTTTTAATAAATTTTATTTATTAATTCTTTTTGTACACATATAGTGAAATGTAAAAACTGTTAAAAAATATAAAAATGTAGACAGCCGTCGTTTAAAATACAGATATTTAGTTATTAGTTTCGACGCGGATGCTCACTGATTTGTGGATTTGTTAGTATGTATCTGAAAAGGTTGTATATATATATATATATATATATATATATATATATATATATATATATATATATATATATATATATATATATATATATATAGATGTAAGAATTTATTGGTTGAATAAATTATTATTATTCAGGCATATTACCACTAATCGTTGAAATCAATCATAGTTTTATTATTATAAAGCAATTTAATTTAATAGTACTGCAAAGGTGGCCGTAATTATAGATACGAGCGCGCTAAAATTAGTACTGTCCATAATTCAATTAGTTTAATTAAAGTTCATATTTTTTAGAATGGCTTATTACATAACTAAATTTATATAATAGAATTTAAATCAATTAAATGTTCACTGTCAACTATAATTAATTATTTTTAAAGCTAAAATGACTTTTGATATCTGTGTACTAATATTATAAATTCGAAAGTAACTCTGTCTGTCTATGATTTCACGGCTAAACCGCTGCACCAATTTCATTAAAACTTGGCATAGACATACTTTGATTCTTAAGGAAGGACATACTTTTTACCGCGATAATCAACACACACGGGTGGAGTCAATGACAAAAGCTAGTTTAAATATATTTAGGTATCTTAGGAAAAAATGTTTCCCATGGTATATGATTCTATCCCGCTTCAAATCAAATACAACTGTGAGATAAATTTTATATGTATTTACAAACAATTGCTCTCAAAATCAATTGATTTATGACTAGCAACTCTTGTTTAAAACCAATATTTTTGGTTTCAAATAAGAATGCCTAGACATTGGAACGAAATACAATTGGGAATAATGTTAATTCTCTTCTTACCATGTGCTAAGAAGTGCAAGAAATGGTATTTCCAATTGTTTTCTTTAGAAACGTACATTCATTTTTCGACCAGAATAAGTCCTTTGTAGTTGAAAATAATAGGTAGAACAATTATACCTTTCATGCACCACCCAGCCCTTGTCCCAAAGTAGATAAGAAACGATCTTCGAACTCACACTTTATTATTATTCAAAAAGGTTGTAAAGGTATTGTAAGTTTGTACCGTCGTCGGTAAGTATTTGCTTACTTCCACGAACACACAAATTGTTAGAATGGGCTTTTTGCTACGCTTTTTCTAAAGGTAGTCCGTCTATTGAGAAAAATAAAGGTTTTATGGCAAGGGCAATGGGCACCGGACACCCTTGTATTGTTTTGACCCACTACGCCCTTGCAAGTTCCTATTTCTTGTACTTGACTCCAATAATATTTTATTTTCGACGATAACTTGAAAACACCTCACACGACATTCTTACCCCAAACTAGGCAGAGTACTATGGTACCTAGACTCTTGATATATAAGATGATGATATGAGAATATAAAAAAGATACAGATTCAAACTGCCTCGGTGGCGTAGTGGCGTATGAGACTGTTAAGGTCTCGGGTTCGATTCCCGGGTCGGACCAGAAGTACAGTTTATATGTTCAATAAATAAATAAAGTTTCAGTTAAATATAAATTAAATCATTAAAGTCTTCACACGTAAAA
This sequence comes from Spilarctia lutea, assembly GCA_916048165.1. NCBI lineage: Eukaryota > Metazoa > Arthropoda > Insecta > Lepidoptera > Erebidae > Spilarctia > Spilarctia lutea. Next base: position 6,085,923 of record OU696480.1, read on the forward strand.
TGGTATAAACATAACACCTCTCCCCCCTTTTTCAGACAGTACGTTTAAGAAAATGTTATTACTTTGAAATTTTAACTTTGCAAAAAAAATATAACATTTAACAAAATTATTCGGTTAGATAAATCACTAATTAAATTAAGCACTGACCACGTGAACGGCCAGTACGTCCCAAACATCGCTCCACTACCTGTTGGCTTTTTGTCAAAGGTCCGCAGGTCCGCACCTCGGGTCGAACAGTGTAAGCGCGAACCTCGACGCGGTTGGGCGTCTCGGCAACTTCCGACATTCTTCGACGTCTCGTAAAACTAAACAATGCTTACATTTTACCGGATTTCGAACTGCTCGACTTACGAGCGTCCTTAAAAGAAAATAATTTTCCTTTTACGCGATTAGTGTTGTGACTACACTATTACAAACAATAACCAAGTTACTTTGAACTTTTTGTATATTTGTGAGATTAGGGTGGTGATTGTGATATTTGAAAACTTGTATAATAATTACTTGTGATAATTTTCTGTGTGACAGTGATTCTAAAAAAATATTTTATTGTTTATAAATAAATCATAGTTTATTTTAAATCAAGTACTTTGAAGTTAGTGCTGTTTCACTAACTTATATGTGAATATTGAGAGTGGTAGTAATGTACTTGAAGATGTACATCAATACAGAGAATTTTTTTAGTCTGCCTAATAATCAGGCTCCAAGGGATGCTAGGTGCTATTCAGATTACGATGAAGATATAAAAGAGCGTAAGCATCTACTATTTAAAATTATTTTTGTTTGTCAATTTATATATGTACAAAACTTAACAAAATAATGTATTCGTTTTATGTATAAAAGCTACAATTTATACATAAAATGTAGAATGAATTAATGAAAAAAACAATTGCTTTTAAAAATATTTAAGCAGCTATGTGTACAACTCACAGCAATATTCAAATAAAGTTATTGCATTACAAGTTATTTGTAGATTGGACCTGTGTGTAATTAATAACATTAAAATTTTATTTTTAAAATAACAAGTACAACGTGTACCAACAGCGCGCGTTGATGTCTTCTGCATGGAATACGAGTATGTTGCCGTCGGAGTCTTTTATGGAGATCGAAATATTCATCTCGCATATAATAGATATAGTTAATTTATTAGCCGGTAAATAATAAGTATAAATATATACATACATATAATATAATAATAAGTCAGTTTATCATGGTATATATTTATCTATTTTCTGGGTAGTTCTGATGTACACTAATCAATATGGTTTATGTATAGCGCTCCATTTTTGACAAGAGACGTTATAAATGTAGTTAATAAATATGAAGTTAAATTAACACGCTAAAATAAGTTGGTTTCAAACAAACAAGCGTATTAAAAACTGTTTTATCTAACAAGCATTAGATCTTAAATTAAATTTGACTAAAGGCATTGTAATTATACATTTTGTTCCAAATCTTTTCATATTTCTTCCTATACTTAATAAAATACATACTTAAAAATAAAACTATTCCCCTGTTTGATTATTAAATATATATATATATCTCCTAGCCCAACAATACAACTTACACTTTATAAAAACCTTTACCTCAGAATAATGTCTGTGCAAACCTGAAAACTTTCTAATTTGAGAAGACACAGGTAAACGTTTTAATTCCCAGCGGTCAACCCTTATTCGACAATAGTACACAAGCTCTCTTTGACCGTAACAATTAGGAACAAAGAATGGCACAGGTACAAAAGACCCAAAAAGATTAGTTCAAGGGTTTCGCTGTACAATATGGTCAGTTGTTTGCGAGATTTCAATTTCCTGTCATTTGGGACTTTCTGACCCACCGCTGTGGTCATCATTTGTAGTCGCACAACAAGTACCGTAACACGTCACCGTATTGACATTTTGTGCACTTTATTCTTGCATACTGTGAATGTATTGTGTGACGAGTAGACATATAAGACAATAATAAGTGAAACTGTGACGTGACTCTCTTAGGAAATAATACGCTTCAATGAAAAAATTTATCACACGTAAGTGTTAAACTTGCTTTTAATTTTTAGTACAATAATAAATAAATGCCCTTATAATAACTACTCAATTCTAACACTCGATACATGTGTAATCGTTTGAGTTCGAGCACATGCTAATATAATAATAAATGTTAAACTATTATTGTTATATCGAAACGATTATACTCATATTCCAGTCAAATACTCAACCGTAATATGTATTCCAAAAGCCATTTTAATTGATGTTCCATGCCTCAAATAATTTCTTTTTAATCATATTATACACCCACTTCTCGCAGTAACTGCACTGACAGCACCGTCTCTTAATACCTGATCTACATGAACGTTTGCAATAGATGACACTTATTATTTGTTCAAAATGCATTCTTAGAACCCATGTACCTGACAAAAAGCAGGTACCTTTACCTGCAATGATTTTTTTCAAATAGGCAGGTAATCGCGACAATACGACCAATGGTCATAGTTGAGAATAAGTGCGCATGAGGTGCGCAGGAGTGGAACAATAGCGCGCAAAAATCTATTGTAAGCGTAAATTGAATCGTAAAACGCATATTGAAAAAATGAGTCATAGTGTTTAGCTGTTTCTATTTGAATATATTTTGAGTTTTGGAATAAGGGTCGGTTATTTTTGTAGGAGACTGTGGTTAATCATATACTTGATATTTAAAGTTAGAAATTTAATCTGTTTTAGAGTAGAATTAACGGTTAGTGCAGTTAGATGTAAGTATTTTACAACACTCTATTTAGAAAGCGTGAAAGTAGCTCTGCTGAGATATTTTAGTCGTTCCAAGCAGCGTAGCTATTGCGATCCTAATTAAAAACATTTTAATAGAAAAAGTAGTCACTTCTTTGCGTATGGAATCTGCTAAATCTACTGCGCCATCCGTGCGGTCACCAATGAAAAATATTCGATTAATTCTTGAAATTATTCTTTATGCCCAATGCAATAATAAAATTTAAGGTGCAATAAAATTCCTTAAAAACGATTTGACCAAATAACGCGATAATTTATTTTGTTTCATTAAAACTGTTGACGTATTAATCAAAGTGAGGACGACGCCTTCTTGCGTTAATGTCGTCGAAACTGTGCCTTATTGCAGTCATAAAATACACAGGTTTACTAACTTTGTAATGAAAAATACTTTTAGGTAATACCTAGTCTTTTTTTTCTTTTTAAAAAGACAACTCCCACATTAGGAATAAACATCCTGTGTCGTGGGGGACTTTACAAACATTCATGAAACGGACACAAAGAACATCCAGACTCGGGACAACAATTCGTGGATCACATAAAGTGTTGTACCGCGTGGGATTCGAACCCAAGACACTTGGCGCAGTAGCAAGCGGCATGGCGACCGCTGAAACCACTCGGCCAACCGTGCAGTCAGTTTTGAAGTCATAAAACAAAAACTTTCCATCCTTTGTATTGTGTATTCATAGAATAGGAACGATTTTAATTTCTAACAGTTTACAAATAAATAATATTTATATTCGAGGTACGTGACAGCAAATAGCCAATATTATAAAAGTTAAATTTATTGCTAAAAGTTTAAAATTTAAATTAGGCATAAGTTAGTGCTTGGACTTGTAAACTAAAGCTCCATAAAAGTTAATAGGTCATAGGTATATTCTAAATCCTGCCCTAAACGAGACGATCAAACGAATCATTTTAAATAATTCATTTTAGTACCTTTGACAGTAAAACGTGTAAATGACATTACTAAAATTTATTTTTTCCTGAATACGGTCACAGACACTTCGCTCCATTCAACTTGTTCGTATCACTTTTTTCCTACGGGACCTTAGCAACGATCCTAAAGGGAACCGGTGAACCTTATTCGATGAAGTGATACTTTACTCTATTCAAAAAGGTTATATCGGTTGCTACAGGATCTTGGTAACGATCCTAAACCTTAAAAGAATCCGGTGATATGTACTTCAGATAATATGTGCCGAAATAGATTTAGTTCATCGACGTTTTTTTCTTTAATATAGAATTACGATTGACTATGACTACTAATGAATAACGTAAGTAGTTCTATAGTTTATCAATAAATTATTGGTTTAGGTAAAACATTTGTTTATTATAAACATTGTATGTTTTATTTTTGTCAAAAGGTTTTGCTAAAAAATTTGCATTTTATTAGATCCAGTACCAAAATTAACTGAGCTATCACAGATTTCTCAAATTAAATAAGGCCATGAAAGGCCCATATATGTATATAAATAAATAGCTCAGTGCTAAAGACATTTCTATAAACAGAAAACCTTACATCCTTAAGAGGAATATAAACCCCTGTAATACTCATTTAAATGTTAATATATGGTAGAAACATAAAAAAAGTTCAATAAATACGCAGTTAGAACGAGGGTCACGGGCAAAGCCAGGGGTCGAGAGATGAGCGTTGATTCATTCCGGTCAAAGGTTCAACACCTCTGACATTTTGTTCATAATCGGTTAACGGTAGAGCCATAAAATACGTATAGATTAACATTTTGTTCTTTTTAAATGTAATATTCTTTCGTAATGTAAGGTGTCATAGTTTGATAACTTGGATAAATAAAACGTACATTGAGATAGCATTTTGTTAATATGTTCGTGAACAGAAAAACTAAATAATATTATTTTTGAGTTTTGAGGTCAAATTATACAGTAGATTATTATTTTAGATCAAACTTCAAATTTAATTAATTGCGAATATGGGTAATGGGTCATATTGTTGTCACATTTTAAGTTAAGAACACCACGTTATGGTTTCCGGCATGCAACAATAATATTGTCAAAAATAACTTATTACAGTTATTAATTTTTATCGTTATTAATTTTTTTTCGAAAGACGGTCCCCATTTCATGCCATCCACATATAATATATTGTTTATCATTAATTTCATCACGACGACGACTTGAAGACTCGAAGACTTAGAATTGAAGACTGTAAATACTTGACACTGGCAGAAATAGCTGATCCAAATGATCCGGCTGGTTGCCATTTCATCAAACAAATAACAATATCGTTATTAATAATTTTTCATTATTACATAATTAAATTTATGCTAATTATTACATTATTATGTTTGTATGATCTACAAATATTTGACTGACTGCCTCGGTGGCGTAGTGGTAGCGTATGCGACTGCTAAGCTTGAGGTCTCGGGTTCGATTCCCGGGCCGGACCAAATGTTTGTATGATCTGCAAACATTTGTTTCGGAGTTTGAGTGTTTTCTATGTATAATAAGTATGTATTTACAAAAAAAAAAGTATAAAAGTATTTATATCAGTTGTCTAGTACCCATAACACAAGCTCTGCTTAGCTTGGGACTAGATGGCGTTGTGTGTTAGATGTTCGGAATATTTATTACAAAAATATATTGGAAGTAAACAATTAATAGTACAATAAATTAATAATATTGCATTTTTGTGAAATTTACGTTGTAGTTTTAATAATATTATTATTCATATCAAAAAGAAGATTAATTATAATTAACATTGAGTATTTGTGTTTGCGATTGGAGAGGCCTATGTCCAGCAGTGGACTGCGATAGGCTGATGATGATGATTTGTAACACAAGTTGACAATTCTTTCTATTTTATCAGTACAGTCAACAGGAGCTGTGCTTCTAGCTAAATCGATACCTCAACTGTCTTGTGGGCGTCCTATAGTTTATCTAGACGACACGGTCCTCAACTCCTCATAACCAATTCTATGGAATTGCTTTATTACTAAAACATATATAAATTAAGAAACACATATTGACAGTATAGATCGTTATCCGTCTTACTTTGAGGATCTGCTTTTTATGTAAGAACAAACTGCAAATAGAATAATGCTTGGTGCTCTAAAATGGTCGTATATAATATATAGGTTGACTCCACTGCTAGACATCAACCTCTTCAATTGCACGCCACTTGGTTCGATCCTCGGCTTCTCGCATCCAGCTCCGTTCCGCTTTTGACTTAGCTAAACTGTCTGTTAGCTTAGCTAAACTAGAAGTCTTGGGTTCAACTTCTACCCATGACTAAGAGTTGTACAATTAATAGGCATACAGATAAAAAATATTGTTTTTTCATGCAAGTGCAAACATTGATTTTAATTAATACAGTAGGTATACCATACTTACTATTATAGCAAAGGCTCTGCCTTGTTTGAGATTAAATATGTCAAGTCATTATTACATTATTAAAGGTAGTAATAAAACTATTAAAATAACTATCAGTAAAAATAATACTATTGAGTTTTAATACATCTTAGGTAATAATAAATAAACATTTTATCTTATCTAAACAATAACATTTATAGTAGCATTAACACTATTTCTGTAAATTTATGCATATTTGCTTACTTACACAGAGTCATCAACTGAGAACCAAGGTTAGGGTCAAGGTCAAACAGGTCGTGAGACGCGGGTTCGATGCCTGTTGATTCACAGCCGGTCGAAGGTTGGCAACCTCTGACATTTTAATGTGAAACGTCATTCGGTTTGCCATACGTTGCAAATGAATAAACATTATAGTTTTTTAAAACCATTTACTAACGATTTAGAAGGTTTTTGTTCATAAAATATCACTAAATATGTAAAAAATCTATTTCCTTATTTCTTTGTTATAGGAGTATATACTAACGATTTTTTTTTAAATAATGGTAGACTGCTGCTAAAATACTCTAGACATTATCGCTTTTTACACAACAATTCAAAATATATTATGATAGTTTTAGGGCGGTGTTTGTTTTAATTTATATCACAGTGAGAGAAGGACCACACATAACATAACAGTACCTGGATCACCGATGAAAATTTTCTAAAAATCAATCTTAGCTAGATCAATTTATCGCCCCTGAAACTCCATGCATACTAAATTTCAGGAAAATCGTTACAGTCACTACCGAGATTCGGGTTATATCTACAAAAGAATTGCTCGTTTATAGGTATAAGATATTAGTAGAAAACATTTAAAATAACGTATCAAATGGATGACCCCTGTGCCAAGACTATTTTCTTTATTTCCATGTCAACGTTTAAATGACACTTTGAATGTTTATGTTTAAAACTTACATATATTTTTTAAAACAAGTTTTTATATATATATAGCCTCCAACTTTTACATAGCACTAATTTAATAGCAATAATCTATTAATGGTTCTCAGTGGTTATCTTAGGTCTCTACAGATACGTATTAGCAAAAACCATTAACTTTAGTAACATAAAAATAAAAGTTATTAATAATAGAGATACGCTTGGTAATAGCTCTTATCTAATAATACTTATGCATATTTTCGTATATGATGCACAGACGCATCATCATTTAATTTCAAATGTGTTGTTACTTTAAAGAAGTATAAAAGGATCACTACCCCGAATAGAACTACTGCCTTTGAAAGATAAAGTCAAAGATGAAACGTTATAAGTACTACTCCTGCTAAATTAAGTTAAATATGAAATCTAAAACAATATAAAAGTAAAAAATTATTTATACACCTATGATTAATTTTTAAGATCTAATTTTCTTTATGATGCTGTAATTTTGATATTCTCGTACGCTAAGAATTCGTTTTTGTTCTTTTAAAGGTCATATTAGAATAATTTTTAATGAATTTTTGATTTCTCTTTAACTTATAACTAGTACGTCAAGTAGACTTCAAGGACTTTAAATAGACAGACAAGATAGTTTTACGATCAATAATGATCCTAAAATGAGACTATTTAGGTTTTAACAGTAATTTAGATTTTCAATAGGATGCTTTGTGTACATAAGCGAAATGAGCACTTTTTGGTCGAGCGTAACTAACGTAATTTTGTATATAATACAAACATAATAAGGTGTTAGTGTACTAACTGTTTTGAAAATGTAATACTGACATTAAATCCATTTATTCGATCAATTTAAGTGAATCAGAAAACCGAAACGTAGGGCACGACTCTTTTGACATCATCGTAAAAAAAAAATCTTTGGGATAACAATGCTTAACATAGCTTTCTACCGTGGGAGAGCTATGCTTCGGCATGAATGGGTCGGCTCGACCGGAGTGATACCACGGCCTCACAGAAAACCGGTGTGAAATAGCGTTTGCGCTGTGTTTCACCGAGTGAGTGAGGATACCGGAGGCCCATACCCCAACCCCTCCCCCATCCCCTTTCCCATCCCCCAAAGGTCGGCAACGCACTTGTGACGCCTTTGGTGTTGCGGGTGTCCATGGGCGGCGGTAATCGCTTACCATCAGGTGATACGTCTGCTCGTTTGCCCACTATACAATAAAAAAAAAAAAAAGAAAAAAAAATATTAAAAAATACGAAACGTGAAAACGTGTCAAATTTCAAGCATTTGCTAAACACCCAATTCGGCTAGGCCGGAATCATACCTATAGTTCACTTTGCATACAAACGGTGTGCCTTACACCGACGTCACAAAGCTCGCAGGTCGCCAGTTCGAATGCAAATGCGGGTTAATTGCGGATTCAGAACGACCCCGCCTTAGAAAACAAATACCTGTGTAGAATTTTAAGTCATATTCATTCTTTTTATCTATTGTACTGTGGTCTGAGGATAGTATGTATTCATGTAGCTGTCTACTGTTTTAATATGTGATTCTGTAAGGAATGGACACTCCTTGTTATAGGTTGACGATGTATCATACTCGTAATATACCTATAGTTAACCTATGTCATATATATAAATGTATATATGCATATGTTTCACGGGAACTTAGAGTATACGCTGTAAATGTATATTTACATTAAGCATCTACACAATACTGCACATCGAAGGACAAAAATACCCTTTCCGAGATGGGAGGATAAAAAAAATCGATATTTAGTTCCATCCGTAATTAAAAGATTAGTTATTTTTATTACTTAAAATCACCTGTTTAAATATTCAATTCATAAAATAACACAAACCTGATAACTTGTATAAAACAAGGTGCATAGAAATTGTGACGAGCCCATACGTATGCTGCCACACGGTAGGCACTCATCCGGTCGAGAGGTCGGCCCTCCAAACCGGAGGCAAATGTTTTTCCTCCCAGCATAAACGTTTGGTCACACGTCAAGGGCACTCCTTATTAAGAGTCTAGTGAGGAGACGATTTCGTTCAGAAAAGGTTATATCCTTAACTATATTTATTATACTATCCTATGAAGGTAATAAGGGCAAAGTGTTTGAACTTTCTCGAACGTGGTATAAATATTTATTTTTTACATCACACACTATAGTAAATTTAATGTTCAAAATTGTTTAAAAAAATTTCTTTATTTACCATCACTTAATATATAAATGAAGTCAAAGGTATATATAAATATATATATCTTGAAAGAAGTAAAGCAAAATAACAATCAGAACTTTTATTATCCTATGGCGGATACCGATCCTTAAACTAAATATTTTTTTGTATCAATCGAAGGAAACGTATCTAAAAAGGTATCAGCGAAAAATAATTCTATGATTTTAGTTTTATCACAATCGAAAAAAATCGATACTAAACTTCCCACATCCCTACAACAGCACCGTTCGAAGAATTTTTAACGATGCTAACAGTTTAGCGTAAAGCAGGTGACGTTACTTTGGACACCGGAGTCAATGTTTATGTTGAGTAACATTAGTTTTGTGTACTTGACTCTTCGGCCCATAATGTAATGTGCAGTAACATGTTTTCGGAACTTATTGACTGATGTTCCTCTTTTTGTATTTGGAAAAAAAGTTGTTTTCTTTTTGTCAATTGTGAACATGTTCACGCTTTTGAACTTGTTCATGAACAAAAGTCATGTTGTGTTTGGGTATCAAGGTGAACCTGTATTTATTTCGTTTCTAAAATAATTTGATAAGGTTTACGTTCCGAATTCAACTTATGAAGTAAGAAATTAATGAACCACTTCATTTGACATTTAAATATTATAACTTTGACAATTGAGGTTAGTTAGTGCTATAGATGATCAAATGTTTTAGTCTGAATTGGAGAATAAGCCTAATTCTACCTCTTGATTTCCGTTATAATTTATTTAAGATTTCTACGCCACCCTTGCATGCCCTGGGCATTAAGTCTGCCATTATACAAAAGTGCATACCAAGATATAGTTATAAATAAAAGTGGTTGAAGATGGAGGAGACACACGTTTACACCTACCTTCTTCTTTATCATAACTCGAGTAAAACCAACCTCTAATTTGATAAAACTGAGTAGTTACACACCATTACTAAAAGAACTTTCGTTGCGCGTTGCAAGATTTGCAGTTATTTCATAGTTCAACGTATCTTTGTTAGATGGTGCTGAAGAAGTTTTGGTTCGTAACAATGGTCCGTAATGGTGCGTAAGTCCCTATTTAGTAGAGTAAGTAAACTCATACTAGGTCAGAACAGAAAATTCAAACTAAAAAGTAGGTTTCTCGTTATTTATTATGAGCGTGAGAGTTAATTTATAATACGTATAATTCAGGAGTTCGTTACCTTGTGAACTCTTCACATAATGATTAAACAATTTATTCTAAATATATTTTTGAGCCTTAAGCAATCACTAAAAACCAATAGTTTTTCTAATGTTTTTATGAATCCTTCTGGCCTATAGACAAGGCCGCATCCCAACACGGCGACGCAGGTGGGTGATGAACAAACAGACAGTGTTTGTGCACCGGCCCGCCCGCAGAGTCAAACAACAGGTGAGGGGAGTTGACCTGGAATAGTCAGAAATAAGTAAATAGCGCGTAATTTACTGTTTACGATAGAACTCTTATCATAACATATTACTATAAAAAAGGTTCCCTCATCAAAGTACACATACAAAAACGGAATGCAGATGCAACAAAACATAGTGTGCATTTAGTTTAAAATATGTGTTTGAAATAAAGATTAAAATTGATTTCACTTACAACCGACGTCATTTAAAAGGTACTTATTATCATTTAGTTAATATAAATTAAAATCGCATTTTATTCTGAACACTAAAATTTACGAATAAAAATCGATCTATTCCAATAATAATATAAAACTTAAGAGCTTTGTTCTAGTGTTTGTTAGCTCATTTATCGAGAAATTCTAAAGGTTTATTCTAATATCAATTAATATCACCAATTGGAGTCACGGAGATAATGTATTTCTTTTGAGAGACGTAGACGAAGTTGTGGGTTAACTTGTAAATAACAAACAGGGAACTCCTAACAAAATTGTCACCGAAGTATTTTTAATTATATGCAAACTACTCGAAAGCATTTCAATGCCGCTACAATATGCTTAGATGCACAAGTCTTGTCATATTAAGGATTGTGACGTATCAACCCTAACTCATGGGAGGTCACGTGCTTACCCCACCCACGCCGAGACACGTGTGCCTTAGCTAGGGTTGTCAAACAAGATGAACACATAAATTCAATTACATCAAAGTGCATGTGTGGGTGTGTTTATTTAAAGAGAGATTTTTGTCAGCATTCGACAAACAAATTATATTTATTGTAGTAGTCGATATCAAGTGAATTGTATTGTTTATAAAAACGTACAAATATAACATAGACAAATAAATAATATTTACCATGTTCTTGCGTCCGAAACATTCAGGTTTATTGAAACAGTTCTGTATTTGTCTCTGAAATTATTACCCCTACTTAACAGTTTATTTATCAACTCATAATCTTTGTAATCTTAACGTTTTATAAGAATCAATAAACATAATAGATTAAGGTAGTTCCAATGTGAATATAAAATTTCGAAACTGATTTCATTATCAACTACTGTATATAATTATCATTGGCTACACATATATTTATAGTTTGGTAAACTTAGATAAGATTTGCAGCTGCTGTTCATTATGAATAATAATAATAAATATTTCGGACATCTAACACACATCTAGTCCCAAGCTAAGCAGAGCTTGTGTTATGAGTACTAGACAACTGATATGAATACATATATACTTTTTTTTTGTAAATGCTTACATATTATACATAGAAAACACCCTAACTCCGAAACAAATATTTGTAGATTTTACAAACATTTGGTCCGACCCAAGATTTGAACCCGAGACCTCAAGCACAGCAGTCGCATTCACTACCACTGCGCCACCGAGGCAGTCAATAAGAAATATAAAAGCGTCATTTCCCCTTATATATAACCATAACAAAATTAACTACCGTGCATAATAACAGGCAGGAGATTCAACTCCTATGTGACAGCCCTTGTCTTGGAACGCGACGAGGGCGACACGGATACGACATTGTAGACGTTCCACATTACGTCTTACAGGCATCAGTGTACTTCAAATGTGCCATGTTGATTTTGTATTAGTGCTTCGAATTACGATGTCGTAATACCTGGCGAGCCATCTATTAAATAAATATACCTGGTATTTTCTGTAAGTGAGCGTATGGATATCTGATATACTTGTTTTTTCTTACCGAGTATGCACTTTTTTCTGTGTCGTTAAGTTAACTGTACCTATACAATAATTGTATATGTGTATTCACATACATATTTGTAAGTGTATTCTTAAGTAGACAGGAATTTCAAATGTTAAATAATAGGCAAGTTAATAAATAATAGGCATAAAAGTTAACGTGATAACCGAAGCTCGATATGACAAAGTACGAGTATTATCATATCGAGCTTCGGTTATCGCGTAGTTTTCCTAATCATAAAAATAAATTTTAATCATTTTTAAGCCCGGCAATGCATCCGAGACTCCTAAGTGACCCGCTCTGGCATAAAAAGAAAACGTTAAGGACAATGTATAAATGACACAAAGAAAAAAATTGGACACAGTTGCTTTTTACCGCAGCTTGATTGCAGCTTTATTCAATATTGTAATTGTTATAAAATGCGGTTAAACGCATCTCGTGTGTATTTTTGTAAGGAATAAGTTAGTTAGTGGTTATCTTTTACTGTCTTTTATACGTCTTTTAAGTTTATTTTATGACTACTAGTTAGCACAGATGTATCACACAACTTGTCCACCTGTCAGGTCTCACAATCTCGTTCGATAATGTCAATATTAATTATTCAAGTTAAGTTCCTCCGTTAGTTTGGATGTCTCTTAAGACTCTTCATTTCTCCGAATCGACTGCGGTTCACCTGGCACACAGCCTCTCAACTTCTGTCAACAATCTTGTCTGAGCCGAACTTTGTTTGACCAACGTAAATCATCTTCAATAATCCGGGCTACGAATCATAGTGTGCTCTGTGATGCGGCACTTAAATTATTGATTTTAGAAAGTTTAAAATTAGTAGTGCTTATTTTCAATAACGGTGTGGCAATGTTATTTTGTTTGTTGATGTCGTGAACTCAGAAAGTTAATATAGATGTCATAATTTTTTTAAATATTAGAAAGCTATTCCAGAATTAAATTTTAACACGCATTTTATTATACGTATTACAATCATTACTTACATTCACTAATCAACGATATACGCCTTTAAATTAATAACTCTTCAGATAGGATATTAATAAGAAATTAATGGTAATAAAAGGTACCTGATAAAGTTAGATACTGAGTTATTTAAAATAGATTGATAAAATAGTTTTAAGATTGATGATACAGGTGTTTAAAAAATCTTATGAAACTTCCATCGAAAAGCTTCCTGCTTTTTTCTATTACTGAACGAATCGTGGCAATAAATAGTTACATATTTTCTATATAGGTATATATTTTTCCTGTAACTGCATGAATATTTTATTGGAATCAACACATTTTGGTTGCATCTAGTAACGCAATCCCTTTCTTACCACTAGGTATTTATAGCAAAGAGATGTATGACACTTTACAAGAAAAATCTTTCAATTAGTTTTGTACACAATAATACCATATCTATAGCTTCGTAACTCTTGCTAAGATAATCACGTCGTCTCGAGCATATATTTGTGAACGGTACCGATCACTTAGGCAGTCTGTTTGGTGGACGCGCGGCGTGTAAGGTACGCTGCCAACGGTACCTTGTTTGACGATGGCTGACCCCTAACTGTGTGCCGCAAATTAGCGACGGACACGACCCGTTGCTAGACTTTTCAGTTACTTTGTATGAAAACATAGACCTTATGTTAGTATTTGTTATAAGCGAGAATCTGTGTGTATTGATTTGTTATAATTCATATATTGTATAGTTTCAAAGAAGGTACAAATGTAGGTACTACGATAGAGCAATTAATAAAATATTCAAATTGTTTTTAGAAATGGTAATGCATTTCTAAAAACATGCGTATTTAAAAAAATACATAACGTACTCTAAAAATGTTAGGATCGTTTCTCTGGTTTACGACCTAGTATGGCAAAATTCGGTGTTTTCAATAGATTGCTAGAACAACCGGGGTTCACAGGAATTTTCTTTAGTGCATGACATGACGCACTTGTGAAAATTTCGTGAGTTTCGGTCCTCGTCCCTTATACAGTGAAGACGTCAAAACATAGGCAACAAGAATAACTAAAAAATAGTGTGGGGTCACCATGCTGCATTCTTGTATTATCTGCATTCATAATGACTATGGTGACCACCACTCTTGGACTCTCCTCGTTTTTTCCATCAGGCAGAGTAGAGTCACTTTGGCAGGCAGACAGACATAAGAAAAATCAATTTCACTTAGGAAGGAAGGAATTAGAAAGAAATTAACTATGATAAAGTTAATGATGAGTTAATACTCTATCGCATATTTCTGTGATTTGAACCACACACGCGGTACTTAAGTGTCAAGTCAAACGCGTCGGTAACAATATAGGTGTTACACGGTACATTACTGATGTTTCTGTTGAACTAAAGGTTAATTGAACCTTGTTCCCCATTTATTGGTTAACTATGGTTAACTACGGGTAACTGGCCGTCAATGGCGTTATTCAATTGTATTTGATTTCATTTTAACTTTACCGTTTGCATGTTAGGTGTGGCGATTCCTAGTGAATTATTTAGTAGTTTTTGTTTCATTTCTTTATATTATTAAAACTTTTTTTTTATTTCTGACAATACAATAAAAATATGGTTTTTTGTTGGCATTATCAGCTTAATATTTCAGTTCTAACAACGAATTGGAATTAAAATACCCCCTACCTCTCTTTTAATTTACCTTTATTTCAAAGAATTTGACCTTTAGGAAACTAATGTCTGCTAATATAATATTAACGTTTTTATCTATCACATCATCATCATCAGCCTATCGCAGTCCACTGCTGGACATAGGCCTCTCCAATAGCACGCCACTTAGTTCGCTCCCCGGCTATATCTATCACATATTCTTTCTAAAATTAAATTAGACCAGGAATCTCGTTAAGGTCGATTGTTTTAAATATATTTTTCGGGCAATAAATAACCGGTGCGCTATGCAAAACTTAAGTAATTGTTTAGTTTTAAGTACCTATACGTTTCTCAAAGATAAAACCAATAAATGTAGGCATGCTACATTTTTTCTCGTATAAATCACATCGAATTTATAAAGCAGAACATAATTGGAGCCATAAGTAAACATATCAATAAACTGGTTTTCCAGTTTACGCAAAATATAATCCTTCCATAAATCCAGTACAATGCCCTCACTTTTCTCAACACTGTCAAAGTAAATAGCTTCCTTAATACAGATTATAACAAAAAGCAATTAAGACTCAAATTAGTTTGCATAATCTAGAATACCTTTCACATTTATTACATATCTGTTTTAGCTAAACTTCATTAAATTAAATAGTGTTCTTGAAATAGCCGCTCCATCAGGTCTAGTTAACTCACTTCTTCCTTATGAAAAAAACAAAATCAAATAAGTGTATAAAGTTAGAGTAAAAATGTATAAAAAGAATGGATTTCATTTTTAAACCGATTCCGACTGACCATTTATTGTTCGTATTATTTTTGGCTTTGCACCGACTTCAAACAGAGTTTAAATACTTGACACACGTCATAATACTACTTTATTTTAATGAATAAATAATTAGGTACACACAAGTATTGCAACATAGTAATTTAAGAAGAACCTGTTTATTTTACGCTTTTAAGTGTTTTTAGACAAAAGATTTTCGGGTAATGTTTTTTTTAATTTTTTTTTTTAGTCACGGGTTATCTTTTTCTTATCGTCATTTTATGTCAACATCGACACCAACATCAATGTTTATTTATTGATTAATTCATTTTTATGTAACTTAATTAGCGTCCATTCGAGATCGTAATTTTTGTATAGAAGAAATAAGTAACTCACAGACTAATTGATGTATAAACACTTATATAAAAAAACATATAATGCACACGATCGTTTGAATCAAAACTTTGTTCTAGAATAATCAGATCGCTTAGAAATTCAATCATCATTTGAAATATTTACATAATATAGATTGATGGTCCTTATTGGCAATGTCGGATCTGCAAAAAGACTTATTTTAGTAGAGCAGTTCAAATGTTTGTTTAAACGTTCAAAAACGTCATTGCGAATGCAGACGATGCAACAATGCAGTATTGGGACCCACACTATGGCGGCTTAGTGATGCTTCTGCATCACTGGGCCTCCGGTTTCGCACCAACACGAAACACGACAGCACAAACGCTATCATTTTACGTTGATCTTCTGTGCGAGGGCCGTCCCGGTCAAGCCAGTCCGTTCGTGCTGAAATTAAAATTAGCATGAGTCTGATTTGTCCTGAGTGAGATTCGATCAATCAATCCTGGCCTGTATCGGATTGAAGGAATGACTTTAGATATTTTTAGTTTGACTAGTTTTGGGATAATAATTACACTGACGCCAAGAAGGAGGAAGTTTAAGAATCGACAATAATTGCAATGACGAAAATTATAAAGGACATTTTATGCTATCCAAGATGCAGTAATTACTTTTGTAATTAAATTTGATATGTTAACAGTTTACGACTGTCCATTTTCGTTTCTATATTTACAAATGAAATTTATAATAAACATTAATAAATAACTTAACTACTATAACTTTCGCCTGCGGCTCTACCCCCGTGTATGACGATTGTATCGCAACAAAAAGACCACTGATTTCAGTTTCTGTAAATATTTTACAAATCGATTTGGTGGTTTATGTATAAAAGCACAACTAATAAACTCACATTCGCGTTCCTAATATTAGTCATAACATTGATATTGGTCAGTTAATCATCTTATTTAATGAATTTCCATTGTTTTTGACGGTTTGGTTATAAAGTTACATAAACAAAGTAAAAGAAATCTTTTAATTCACTAAATATAAAATGCATCTAAATTTCTCAGAAAATTAACACTTACCGAATAGCTAGTATCTTTTTAATCACTTGATAAGCCCAGGTGCACATAGTAGCCACACAAACTAACGGTATAGCCACCGGAAGACAGTCGCTGGTCGCCCATCGTAAATACAGATCACTTCCTACATATTTTACTAATACTTGCTTTTTGTATAGAGTACCGATCTTGGAGTACGTTAATCAGGTTTTGTATATTATGATCACAACCAATGTTTTTGCTGATTGATATGTTTTCAACAAGCATGAAGTGACGATTATAAATTACAAATACTATAATCACATCAACAGCCTTTAGTAGTCCACTGCTGGACATAGTATTCTGCCCTTGGATGATCCGTCTGCGCATTTGTCCACTACGTTCAACTACATCAAAAATGTTCACTGTGAAAAGAAATCTTTTTTAACACACAAAGAGTACATTTTAGGTACGAATACTTTAACTAAAATATCTTTGGTTTTCTGAAAAGAATTTATATAAATCACAGGTTATTAAAATAAATAATTTTATAATCCCTCTTAACAAGTTTGTACGAGGAGGTAAGGTGTGAAATTGTAATATTTGATCTCAAATAAATCTGTTTTTATACTTCGTGACTTTTACACATAGTTTTTGTTGTATAGCGGAACTTATTCGCGTTACAATAATTTTAAAGGTTACGATGAGTCTACCCGTGACCACAAGCTGTATAACCCGTTCGAAACGTCGGGTAATAGAAGGTATCGTAAGCTTTTAAATAATTTTATCGTAAATAAATACACGCTATACAACAAAAACTATGCAATTATATAATCTTTGATTATAAACCTACTATAATTTAGTATTTTAGAGTCATAATGTTTAAAAACGTTTTTCTAAGTCAACAATATTTTTCTTTTATTTAAGCGTCATTGGTTCTTTCGTCGTATTTTCTTTTCTGATTGCGACAAAAATATGAGAAACAACGAAACCTTGGTTAAACTTATTTCAAAAAGTTTAACCTTTAAATACATTTCACTTTCACCAAATCTAATCAGAATATTATGATATCGAACTTAAGTCCAGATTTCTATTGTACAACACGAAGGCGACCATGTGCACCAATCAATTCTTGAGACCATATATTTAACCCACGAACTCCCACTTTGACCACGCCATGTCTAACAAACAAATTATAGACAAATCCGGTCCATATTTTCTAAAATATCTGTTTTTATCAACGTATGTGGTCCGTAATCTCTTTATAAATATCTAGTTATCATTACTCTAGTATATCATTGAATAACGAATGATACACCCACACAGGTAGCAGGTTGGTTTATAACAAAAACGTCAACTTATTATATTTTTTTATAACGTTTGTGGGGTTATGAGTTCTGTGTGCGTAGTCAGTCAACATTATAATATCAATAGACCACAATGCTCGTATTTAGAGAATATATGGCTATTACTTAATAAAGTTCAGTTATATTTATGACGTACTTTGAAAGTATTAAGTGATTATTTTTGTACATATATTTTGAGGTATTTTGTTGACGTCTATATTATTTCTTACTCTCCTATACAATAATTTTAGAAAGAAGAATTTAAAAAGACTATTATGGGTTTCAACATATATTTTAAAAGGAATTTAATGATTCATTTTACTTTAATTATTTCCATTTTGTAATGTAATGTTTGTAAAATGGTCTATGGCTTATCTTTTTAATGTAAAAAGCGATACTATTAAAAAAAGAAACAGAAAGTTCTATGATATAGAACTAAACCAAAAAGAATCTAGATAAAATTTTCGGGTACAAGAAGAAATACGAACTCCTTAAAGTTTTAAATGTACTAAAAATTTGGTTCTAAGTTCACTATGGTACAAGCATAATATTTTCGAAAAACAGTAGCCGAATAAAAATGTCTCCATCGATAATAAAATTTGACTGCGTATTTTCATTTCCTCATATTTATTAACATCTTACAAAAATCGAATACATTAAGAATAAAATACACCGGAACATATTAAACTACAACTTTTGTCACATAAACTTAACGTTACTTTCTTTTTAACATATGTCTAAAGCTATTTCCAGGTCAATATATCACGTATGACATGCAATCCGCATGCAAACACTCACATTAATAATGACATTAAAATTATCTTAACTGCTAAAAAAACAGTATTATGTTACAAATACCTGTTACAAATATTACCATTGAAACTGTTCTTGACAAGATGTTATTAATAACACGTATTTTGTTGACAAGTAACAGCGTAACTACACTATATGTCAGATTTGATTTATCTTTACACGATATAACATGCTTATTATATAAACTGCTATGTAATTTTTATTTATAGGTACTTATAGATTTTTTTTATTTGAAATTTACTTAGATTTAAGACAGATATCAGCAGTTTCGATTGCATTTTTTTATATTATGTGAAAATTATTAGTAAAATAGTATTTAACCCGTATTATAATTCTAAAACACATTTAAACATTTTGTGTCCAATATGTATAATTCTGCCTTATTACAGAATTTGTTACATTATTAAAGTAACCAAGAATTTACGAAAAGCCGTTCGTGACCATTGCAGTGACAAGTTCACACCTCGCTCATTAATTCTGTAGATCGCAGAGATCAGAATGAAAGCCCAGGTTTCGCTCTCCGCCTAGGATCAAACGAGCCGACAGATTCTATCTAAATGCCGAGAGCCTGACTTACCACGGCCAGTTTTTGACACCTTCGAGATCAACTGTTGAATGCATAATAAATGTAACACACGTTCAAGAAATATCTTTTGCGTTGTGAATAATTTATAGACGAATAAATACAACTTGTCAGTACTATTAATCAAACAAGTATATTTTCGTTGCGTACTATACTGAATATGGATATATAGAAAACTCTTTATTTATACACCGTATTTCAGAGTTGCAACAGAGTTCTTGTATAATCAAATATAATGCTAGATTTATAATATCTTCCAGGCAACCTTAGGATGGATTAAAATTTTTCGGAGAGACGGTAGTAGTTGACGGTGCAATTAAGAATTATTTTCAAATAAATAAAGTTAGAAACACATATCTATAAATATCTAAACATGCACATGTATTTATATATATATATATGTTATATACATACATTAATAAGTATATTTACCTGCATACTAACAGTTTTACATTCACAAATACCTAAATAACAACATAATTACATCATAAATGAAAGGGAAACGTTCGCATAAAACCCTAATTCGTCTCACACATTTGTGATGTGTAAAACTTGAACCAATTACCTAAAACTACTAATACGAGTAGTTCGCACTTTCCTAATGTTTATCGGCAATACATTCCACATGTATACAATTTGATCAGTAAAAGACTGGTCATAGAATTTTGTAGAATCCAGAGGCATCTCTAATCTCAAATGGATATATTCAGCAAGCATAAAAAAAGTAAAATTTAAAGTGTACTCCATTTTGAAAGTTATTTTAGAATAATAGAAACCATTACCATTGCTAATCACCTCGCATCTGGCTACCTAAATTAAAAGTCATTGTTTCTTTTTGGTTTACCTAATCCTTGACCACGGGAGTGTGACTTCACGGACACAAAGAAAAAACTACTTACCTCTTAGTGCTATACCACTATTTTATTACCACTACTTGTGAGCTGTGCGTTCCCCCATTGGCGTCGATGATGGCAAGATAATAATTTAAATTACTGTACAACAAACTAATAAAAATAATTTAATAAATCCTTCGTGACCGACCAATTAACCGCCTCTAAAAAATTCGAACTAATAGGCGACGCGCATAAATATCATGAATATTAATATCGTGAATTTAAATATTCGAACCACTCATATTACGCACTTCCTACTATCCACAACTTCCTTTACGCTATATTAATTATACTTTAACATACGTTGGTATTTCTATCATCTCAAGCGATTAGAATATGTGCATATTATGAATTTCAAATATAAGTTTAACAACAGCAAGTGTAGTGCTATCCTTGGACAATTACGAGTTAGTGTGTCTGATCATTGAATGAATAGGTACCTACAAAAATTTCGTAAAGTGCCGATATTCAGTAAATATTCATCTAGAATACTTAGTATCCTTCTGGATTCTTTATACATTATTTAGTAGTTATTTCAGTTACAAAAAGAAATTGATGAATTAATTAATCTAACGTCGTTCTCTCTCTTCCAACGTTCATTTAAAAAAAAATAAGTAATGTAATTAAACAAGTCAGAATTTAATTTATAAAACTGCCCTCTTTAATAACGTTTCTCCTTTTGCCAAGCCCAAGTCGCATTGAACAACCCTTATAACGCGATCGGATGCAAAGTAGTAGACAAATATTGCGAATTATTTTTTTAATAAACTTTTATACATTTACAGCATAATTTGTAGCACTGTTAAATTGACTTCATTGACTAATTGTTTTATGTTTTGTTTTTTCCATAGGTGAAGGAGGCGGCGGCGGAGGCGGAAGACCGCGGCGTTGTGCGCGCAATGTTACTGCGTCGCCTGCGCATGCGCCGCCGCCGACGCCGTCGCCCGCCCCTCAAGCGCACTCGGTCAAGAGCGAGCGACTGAGCCCGCACGACTCTATCGCTTCTAGGTAAGATTGCTTATATAGTTAGAAAATTTCGAAAATATATAGTATTTCCTCCATAACATTTAAAACAATAGTAGTACCTAAATACATTCATTGATTAGATCGACAACTTTGAGGCTGCTTAGCCTACAAAGAATGCAAAGTAGTCAATCCGAGCGGAAATATTCTGGCAACAGACTTTATGGCACAGGGAGAAACTTGTACTGGAATGGAGCGGTAGGTGTCTGGAGATACATCTCATATTGCTCTTTCAAAGTTTTAAACGATGTCTAGAGTTAAATTTTACTAGATTCGAAGTCGATCCCAATGCAGAGGCGTCTTTCCATATACATATATTATAATACAGCAGAGTCAGGGGCGCCAGCCGCGGAACTGATAATGAACTTGTGCGGTTCCTAAACAGCACTAGAGCAATGATTGCACACTGGCGCTTTATTGGCTAGATACGCCTTCACCCCGACCTAAAACAAACGTTAAGAAAGTTTTAAACTTCTAAACTAATTTAACATATTTTTGTTTAGATCTCGCAGCGTGACACCCTCCACATCGTCATATCCTGGAACACCGCCAGAACGCGGTAGCCCTCACGCACCTGCGCACCAGCTTGCTCATCCTCAGCGCTATTCCGAGATGATTCGTACCTTGGCGGCGAGATATAACCGCGACAACACCACCAGCAACGAGTTAGTATTGTACTATACAATACGACAAATTTATTAGTTATAAGAAGACGGTCATATTTACAATTACAATATAAACTGCCTCGGTGGCGCAGTGGTAGTGAATGCGACTGCTGTGCTTGAGGTCTCGGGTTCAAATACTGGGTCGGACCAAATGTTTGTGTAATCTACAAATATTTGTTTCGGAGTTTGGGTGTTTTCTATGTATAATATGTATGTATTTACAAAAAAAAGTAGTAAAGTATATATGTATTCATATCAGTTGTCTAGTACCCATAACACAAGCTCTGCTTAGCTTGGGACTAGATGGCGTTGTGTGTTAGATGTCCGAAATATTTATATTTATTTATTTATTTATAATATCCTTTTCTTTATTAATTTTAACTTGTTTGCATGTGTGACCTCAATTATAGCTCCTTCCATGCCTTTGAGCATACATGTAAATGGTATTATTAAATTTAGCATGGAAGACATAATCTGGTATAAAATAAATTTATTTTGTTCCATACCTTTTAAAATGGAACTTGACAAAAGATTAGCTTAAATTGTTAAGAAATAAAGCTAAAAACTTAAACAGCATCTAAGTAGACACAACAGTAAACTACATACAACAGTAAATTACACACAACAGTAAATTAATGGATACAAATTTATAATTACTGAAGACGAATGAAAAAATAACTAGATGATTTAATGACAAGTTCATTGGCATAGCAGCAGAAGTTAATGATATTAGTAATTGAATATTACAGCATACTTAATCAACTTGTTACATTCATATATAAATATCTGATTTAATACACCGTCCTTATGGATTAATCCATTTCCGATTATCGATACTCAATTCGATACTCGCATTCATCAATCATTTTTCACACGGTCCGTGTCACAATAGTATGCGACCCGCAGTTCACCGACCGCCGCTAGTGATGCCCAACATTGATTAGCATATTAATCGATTTGAAAACTTACATTTAGTCGACAAATTTACATGATTCGTGAGAACCAAAGCTCACCGTGTGAACTTATGTTATATTAATGAATTGGTCATCTTCGGTCGCTGAACCTTCACTATTTTAATTACCCTATACGACAATATTGACGACTGATGTCAACTTTATTAGCATTTCTATGACGTTGTTTCCGCCTGCCAACTATTTTTAATTTACCTACAAGTTATTTAAACATTTAACATTTTCTAAACATTTTATCATTAAATAATTTTAATATAGCCAAAATATATTTCTTTAACAATAGAGATTTTATTTCCAAACTTTAAGCATGCAAATGCAGTAAAATTTTCGCGCCAAATTTACTTCTAATAAATTCAAAATTTTATATCAAATGATAAACATAACCGTCAAAAAAGATGGTCATTAATTTTGATCAGATAACTGTTGCATTAAAATTGTTTTGATAGCACAGATAATTATCAACGGCCCATTTATTTTATCATACCACATTAGCATATTCGTATTGCCATATATGTATAATATTCAGATATATTTTTGACATATGTTTAAATCGATATTCATTGGTCTACAGTTATTGCTTCATTTCCCAGTTTGAATGTATACAATCATCATTAGATGTGTTTTATGTGATCACTGAGTTTTATTATTTTTTTGCTAATTAATTCATCCCGCATTTTATTAATTTTATTACTGACTCGATAACTTTGTATAAATAATTATATTCCGGAATTATATATACATATATTGACTGCCTCGGTGGCGTAGTGGTAGCGTATGCGACTGCTAAGCTTGTTGTGGACCAAATATTTGTATGATCTTCAAATATTTGTTTCGGAGTTTGGATGTTTTCTATGTATAATATGTATGTATTTACAAAAAAAGTATATATGTATTCATATCAGTTGTCTAGTACCCATAACACAAGCTCTGCTTAGCTAGATATTATATTTATTTTATTTACTTATCTTAGTGAACTTTATATCATCTTATTCATAAATAATTAATCAAATTTTGGAGGTTTTTTGGCCTTATAATAAACCTACGGTAAGAGCATGGTCTTCATTAATCATAATATACATTTCCACTACTTTTTTTTTCAACCACCGTATTTTCACTTTTTTTTTTGAGTTAAAACAATATACACGACGTATCGCCTGATATTAGGCGATTACCACCGCCCATGGACACCTGCAACACCAGAGGCATCACAAGTGAGTTGCCGGCCTTTGGATTATAGGGAGGGGGATGAGGGTAGAGGTTTTGATTTGGGCCTCCGGTATCCTTACCCACTCGGTAACACAGCGCAAGCGCTATTTCACACCGGTTTTCTGTGAGGCCGTGGTATTACTACGGTTGAGCCGACCCATTCATACCAAAGCATGGCTCTCCCACGGTAAGACTACTACAGACTTTTACTTAAATTTACTTTTTAACCTGACCTTAACCTTTTTTTTCATACAGTCGTAAATCTCAAAAAACATTTTAAAAGAATGACTGTCTACTTAAATGTTAATACTACATATATTAATAAATAAAAAACTTTACACTACCTACTACTCTTTAAACTTTACCTTTACGTACACATATTAGTCTTATAGAGATTTAAAAAAAAATGTTATAAGAAAAAACACGATGTAAAAACGAGCAAATTAATATCATTGATTTTTGTATCGTGGAGTATTAAATGAACTTCATTTAACATTTTTTTTCAAACCGGGGCAAACGAGCATACGTATCTCCTGATGGTAAGAAATTACCGCCGCCCATGGACACCTGCAACAACAGAGGCGTCACAAGTGCGTTGCCGGCCTTTAGGGGATGGGGAGGGGGGTGGGGGAAAGGGATGTGGTGTGGGCTTCTGGTATCCTCACTCACTCGGTGAAACACAGCACAAGCGCTATTTCACACCGGTTTTCAGCGAGGCCGTGGTATCACTCCGGTCGAACCGGCCCATTCATGCCGATGCGTGGCTCTCCCACGGTAAACGTATCCTTAACCTTCTTCTATTCAATTAAAATTTCAAAACTTTACAAAACATAAATATGTAATGAAAACTACATACCAAAACTTCATTTTAAGATTAGGCAAGGACTTTATAATTATACTACTTGCGTTCAATAAAAGAAAACATTATGCATTTTAATAAAATTTTATTGTCCATTATCTCAACCGAAGAACGTCTACTGCTGTACATAGGCCGGTCCTTTCCGTTTTCCGTAGACAATGGCTTCCCGTGACCTTCACCAGGTCGTCAGTTTATTATTATTATTCCTTTTTTTAACCGTATACAAAAGTTTGCCCCCCAAACCTGCAAACGTATCGCCTGATGGTAAGCAATTACCGCCGCCCATGGACACCAGAGGCGTCACAAGTGCGTTGCCGGCCTTTTAAGAAGGAGTACGCTCTTTTCCTGAAGGTTTGAAGATCGTATTGGTCCGAGAACACCGCAGGCGACACCTCATTCCTCACAGGGAAAAGCGCACAGTTGTGGACTGCCAACCATCTAGATGATGGGGATGAAATTCTTATACTAATAATGTTTTTTTTTTTATGCAGTTACTATCATCGCATTGCAAATGGCTTTGGCGAAATCCGTACTCCTGGATCTCCTGCGCAGAATGCGATACAGACGCCACTTGGTGGCCTTTTTAAAAAGCTAGCCAAGACACAAGGAGGCCCACCTAGACTGCCTTCCTTCCCTGTTATGGTGGACATGAGCTTAACTAAGGTAAGATTATTATTTCAATATTGTTTACTTGTAGTTACGTATTTACTTTTACGAAACAATTCCAAATAGATGTAGAGTAATTGCAATTCGCGTGTTTTATCTGATTGAACAAATTACTGTTTACGTGTGACTGAAAATAATACTATTAAAATTATTATCCCAAAC
The DNA here is from genome assembly GCA_916048165.1 of Spilarctia lutea. NCBI lineage: Eukaryota > Metazoa > Arthropoda > Insecta > Lepidoptera > Erebidae > Spilarctia > Spilarctia lutea. The sequence continues at coordinate 6,112,265 of OU696480.1, forward strand.
CTAAATGATATTACAATAGTATATTTCCATTTGAAAGTAATTTTACGATACTTTCTAATAACTGCCCTTAATTTAATTTACTAGAAGATTTTATTGCCGTCGTTGTGAGAAACGTAAATATCGAGACTACAGTTTGAGAACATTTTGAGTAATTCTATTACTCCCTCAATTTCAAAATAAACAGGATGTATAACAGTTGTAAATAATTATTTTAATACTCGTCCTCTCTATCGTAAATCCCTATAATTACTTCTGCTATTTCTTTTCATAATTACAATTTTAAGAAAAAACCGTTTCATATTTATTACTTCATATTGTACGTTACTTAAGGCAAGGCCACTGCCCCTATGAAATAATTTACGGTCAGATGAGTTTTCATTTCAAAAGACTACATTTGTAATTCATATTAATTATATATACAAGTGCTCACTGACCTTCCTGTTTTAATTACACATCATACACCGTTTCATAGTTCACGACTGTGATTAAAATGTCTCGTAAAATTCATAAAGCTTTATCGCACGAGCCATCTCCACAAAGCGTGGCCAGTTTATGTTAATTTGAACCTCTTTAAAATCATAATGCGCGGTGAGCACCCCGCTTCCTTTTCAGTAATAATGGACACAATTAAATCTGATAAGGCTCACGACCTTTACACTTCCTCCGCCGTTGCATATACACAGTAGAGAGAGTGTTAATTGGCGTCCGTGTGCTGCTAGCGCAGTGCGCGTACAATCGGCAGGGTAATAGTGCTGCTCCGCCCCATGCTCGCCAGCGAACCGTCTCGACTCGACTCTCCACTGTAAAAGGAACTGGAGCTGCACTAATTGGCCGCGGCACGCGCCGCGCATGCGCGCAGTCGAGCTAGCCCCGCGACACGCTAGTGATGGGATGTGAAATCGAAACACAACTCGACTTTAAAATTAGTTGACTTTTTGCACACGAGTGCAATAAGAGACGCGATAAAATTGCAATGTGGAATCGTAACAGTTATTCGATTTCAACTTTCTAGCAAAATTACAGCGACACAGAGCGCACATCACGTGTTTTTTCGTAATTTCATATGGTACGCAATCTAGAACAATTTGCTATCTGCGCGACAGGCATGATTTCTTACATTTCTCTTAATAGTTTAAAATAATTCGTAAAATTTATGGGTTTAGCTCTGCTTTACTACGTTCGGCTCACGAGTATTATGGGCAGATATTGATACACGCGGTTTCTCCTTGGACTTAACACGCGCCTTCCTATGAAGTTTTTTCGGAATTACCCTGTATTCGTTTATTTAGCACACGGGGCAATTAAAAAAGATAGATTGCAATTTGACCCGCGGGCGGCGAGCATGACGGTTCAGAACGTTATTATGATGAATGCTTGCCACTTACGATACGAGAGCGCTCTCGATCTGATAATAGCCCACCAGCTCGCCTTTCGTGTTTGCTTAACATTGTACCTACTGCGTGCTCTGCTTCACTTTGAAGTAATTAAGTTTCTTTCTATTTTTGGTGTTCTTTCTCATACTCGCTATTGATTAGGTATTAGACCATCAAGTTGCATTTGAAGGTTTCTGAAATATCACAATTCATAAACTGTATCTGTTTCAGACGCTGTCCACAATAACTCGAGCGGGACGATTAGGAAGGTATCCGCGCAAACGCATAGTAAAAAGAAATTTACCTGAACACTCGCCTCTGGATCTTTCTGCTGCAGGAGAAAGTGCTGCTAAACGCGCTAGGCTGTCAGCCAGCCCGAGCACAAGGAGTGATAGTGATGATAGAGACAGAGTATCCAATGGGGGTTAGTACTTTGTTCTGCATATTATGAATCTACAAGTGAAACACTTACAAAATATTGAACATGAATTTTTTTTAGGGCCGTCTGTTGCCAAAATTGTTAAGACCACTAGGTTTAATTAAGAGAATATAAGAAATTTTGAGTTTCAATTGTTTAGGATGTTAAAATAGTTTATAGAAGGAACAAATTTATCCTGAGTAGAAAGACAGACTATTAAGTAATGAGCATGAAAATTATCAAATATATACCCTTCTGTGTATGTGGTAAATTTGTAATTGACATCTATAGCTTATGATGAAAAAATCTTCAAGTGTCAATTACTAAATTGGATAATTAATTAATAAAGTTAAGTTAAACGCGGGAATCTTTCACTAGCTAAGAAAAATTGATAGCATCATTAATTTATGAAAATATTCATAAATATGAAATTACATCGTCTATAATTACGATCATAATATTCATAATTAAGCATAATGACTGCACGGGTGGCGGTTACCTCACCGCTTCTTATTGCGTTAAGTATTGTGGATTCGATCCACATATCGGAACAATATTTGTGTGATCATAAAGAGTCTGAATATTTTTTGGGTCCTTTTAATGAATCTTTTTAAAATTCACGCGATGTAGCAGATATGGAGTTTTAAACACATAATAGGTATGTCATGGAACATTAAAGTTTAACTAAACGATAAATTTTATAATTGTAAAAATACTGCATTTGAGAACGTGACAGTTGTTTTTTTTTAAATAAGGTGCCTATTTAAAACCAGTTTAGTGGCCCAAGTTGATATTCGATTATTAATTAAATCGATAAAATGTGAATCGATTTCATATTTGATTTTAAATGTATAAATTGTTTAATGGTATATTTTCCTATAGATCGTGGTGAAGCGCGAGGCGAATGTTTCTGCGCCGAAGCTAAGGCCCGTCTATTAGCGTGGTCTGTCGATGAAGTGTGTGACTTTGTCAATTCTATCGACATTTGTGCCGAGTACGCATCGGTAAGTCTCTATATTTTTTTTAAATTTGATTGTTTTTTATTTTTGATTGGCTGACAAACTTTCTAGTGAAGAAATAATTTATTTATAAAATTATCGATACATTCGCGTGTTTAAATTTATATTTTTTATACAGGAAATTGTTAATCTAAAGTCTATCATAAGTTGATTTAGAACTGGTTAAATGCGTCGTAAATACGATTAGGTTTATTTGCTGGAGGCGTCAATTAATTGACCAGTAATGACATGAAGATTCGGTAAATATCATAGTTTACTGTGTTTACTAAGAAGAACAATACATATACAGAAAGTTATTTGTAATATATACATATATATATAATATTGTGTGCGTTGAATCAACTCGGGGCCAAACAATATAGACGTGAATGTCTCTCAATCACTTCAATTTATAACTATAATTACATTGATTATATAGCTAATAATCACTCACAGGCCAATGGGCCAACCAGTTTAATCGTACCCATAGTGCTATGACAATCTCTCACAAACACTTGCCTACTCACGTTCCAAGTTAAATTGGCCTCCAGACTAAGTATTTGGTCTGGTATATTGTTACTTTTTTTAATAATTTAATTGTGTAGTAGTGAAAGGGTAAAAACAAAACAAGACTATTGAAAAAATCATAAATGAGTTTAATTATTCTGTGTTATATGAGAAAATCTTTTTTAACAAAACCTTTCCATTCGCAGCGGTTCGCTTCAATCTGTTTGCTTTGTTTTAAGTTTCTTTATAATCCATACTGATATTATAAATTCGAAAGTAACTCTGTTAATAGTTAATAATAATTAAACTGACAACAATAGTAAAACTTGTATAATTCAACAGTTTCAGTATTTTATGTCTAGGCAGATACAGTGTAATATCATGTCAAATGACTGCCTCGGTGGCGTAGTAGTAGCGTCTGCGACTGCTAAGCTTGAGGTCTCGGGTTCGATTCCCGGGTCGGACTAAATGTTTGTATGATCTGCACATATTTGTTTCGGAGTTTGGGTGTTTTCTATGTATAATATGTATGTATTTACAAAAAAAAGGTAATAAGTATTTATATCAGTTGTCTAGTACCCATAACACAAGCTCTGCTTAGCTTGGGACTAGATGGCATTGTATGTAAGATGTCCGGAATATTTATTTAAATTAAACAGACAATTGTAGATACTGATTGCTAAGCTAATTACGTAACTATAAACCATATTAATGAAAAGCTGTCCTTTAATACCTACTATTATTAAGTAGGTACCTGGATAACCGAACTACGTATAATGTGTTTGAATTGAATTTTTAATAAGAATTACTCCCATTAAGATTTACATTCGCGTTAAATTTTCATATTTAGTTTAGTAATTGTTATTACTGCTTTTACTGCACTGCATAAAGTAAGATGCAATATTTATTTATTATTGAAAAAAATAACTGATTGATTGATACTATTTTGATTTATGAAAATTACTACCCTTTGACAACTGGCCTCTTTGTGTGGTTTACTATCGAATAGTATATTAGGTATTTCTAGAGACAATCTTCATTTTTATTTTAAGAAAGATTCTAAATCGAGTGCAATCCGGATGAAATATACTCCACATAAAGATAAAAGTCCTAATGCCTAAATTGTTCTTCATCTATCACAAGATGTTAAGAGTTTGCCAGAAGTCAATATGATGTTTTTCACGTTTAGTATAGTCATTGTATCAAAGAATGATTTCAATTTTTGTCGGTATAACCTCACCGCAACACACAATTTTATGCACCGCATCTAAATACAAACAACAATAAAGCAAACGGTGTGCTTTTAAAGCAATTGTAACAAGCTTATTGTTATAAACATTTCTATTAACGATTAAGTAATAAAATAAACGTTTTCGGTGCGCCCGCGCATGGCACACAATGAGCACCGTGATGCGAATCATACCGTAATATTGCCCTATTTAGGGCTGAACAAATAAGTTCTTAATTTACTTTTATAACTTCCTTTTTTTTGGTCTTGAGTAACTATGTAATATCTTAGAAAATGAAATGGACCTACATATAGTTTTTGTAATACAACAAAATTATTAAAACGATTATGACACATTCTATTTCCCGAAGTTCCGAACGTGTTTTACCGTTTGTGGTCACGGGCAGACTGACCGAGCGTGACCGTGCAGTGACTGCAGTCTTTATACTGTGGATAAGTCTCGCTATATAATAATAATTATGTGCATGTGTAAAAGTCGCGAAAGTCTAAATCCAGTGATATGGACCTAGTCTGTAAAACAATGGCTACAACAAGTTATTCCAACGAACGGGTCCATCCTTGAGTGCCATTTAACTTCACTCTACAAACCAAGATTTTAATATATTGCAAATTGATTTATAAAAAACTTTGACACAACAAACGTTAGATTTACGATCATGAATTGTGATGACTTAGAACTTCACCCAGTACCTACACTTCGAACGTGACTTCCGACTCATTACTAACACAAGCACTTAACGCAGATCTAGGGTTAACAAAACTACTAATAACTTCTAAACCAGATTACTAATGGACTCCAATAAGTACGATTGGAAAAAAATGAGTCGCCAACTAGACCATCAATTTCTAGAATTTATTTTCTACTTATTTAGGTCTTAAAAAAACAAAACCACGAGGCGTGAAATTATTGTAAGCGCCAACAATTTTAAGTCTGCACCTAAAATTTTCGGACGCGGTCTTATTTATAAACAGGCTGATGCAAAAAACGAAATTGACAAGATTGTTTTATAAATCACGGAAGATGTTAGTAATCATTTACCTAAACACACAGCCCTGTTGCATGCATCATTACACAACAAACTATAGTGCACAAGCATCGAGCATGGTATTGCATACATTATGTCAATGTGAGGCAACAAAGACGTGGGAAACCAGCTGAAGATTTAAAATCTTCATAATATTTGTATCGTGTAATTGCACAATGAGTGAACGGAGACATTTGCTTTGTTACACACTGACGAATAGGCTTGTCAACTTAACAATTGTCAGATTAAAAAATAACGTAAATTGTATATCTATATAGCTTTAAAACTCAATTCTGATTAAAATCATAACTAGAAATGACTGAAAGAAAAAGCTACAATTTACTGAAATAACCTCTGTCTACAAACTTCAAGGAAGTTTAAGAAAATTAACACGATCTATATCTGTATACTCGTATATATGTCCATAAAACCTGGTAATGTACTCAATCAAAATTGAAAATTATGGTATCATTTTAATATCAAAATTGTTTTCATTGCTTAAAATATACAAACACCACTGAAAAAGAAGAACATAAATGCCAAAAGTGTATTAGTCATACTTGGACCGTACTCTGTAGACTATAGTAGTAAAAAAGTAGTTAACAACAATAAAGAACATAAAATATCAAACATGTAAACAAATGTCGTTGATAAAATCATCTACATGATAACTAACACTATAAACGTATGTATGTAGTAATTGTAAATTTAAAACAAGGCTCCCCGCATCGCATGGGTCGTGATTACGCCGGCAAATGACACATCGGAACACATGCTTGTGGAAATGTATGACATTTTATTGCTGTAGTAGTCAATTACATGTATAATTGAACTCTTATTATCATAGTACCTATAATGTCATATAGTTATGACATTTATATCATAATTGAAAACTGCACGGTTGGCCTAGTGGTTTAAGCGGTCACTACGCCGGTTGCTACTGCGCCAAGTGCCGTGGGTTCAAATCCCACGTGGGACATCACTTTGTGTGATCCACAAAATGTTGTCCCGAGTCTGGGTGTTCTTTGTGTCCGTTACATGTATGTTTGTAAAGTCCCCCGCGACACAGGATGTTTATTACTAATGCGGGAGTTGTCTTTTTAAAAAAGAAAAAAGAAATTGAATTATCCTTGCGTCATTATCTAAAAGCTATTATAAATATTACTTACTATAAAACGTATTCATTTGAATCTTCGCTAAATTTCTTATTTGAAATTCAATCATATTGTTTGAATTGTACGACTTTTACTTATTAGTTCCTTTGGAAAATTTAAGCAGCTGGATTTTCATATTAATCTTGAATGTGTGTTAATTTTATCATGATATGAAGATTAAAAAATTATGGAATAAATTATTAGGGTGCCTCCCTAATAATCTGTCTCTGTCTGTACTTTCTATCTTATTATGTCGACCGCCTATGAGTATACAACATTTCGCAATTCTGATAGTTAAAGATCTTATTTAGTTATTCGATACAATGCTAACAAGAAATAAACTACAAAGGCCGTGTCACTAAAAGTTATACAATACTTTGTTCGATAGCTAGATAAACAATATATCACGGTACGTTACAGTAGCAATATCGGATTACCAAATGATTTATAAAGAGAAGTGTCGCTAGAACTGTGCCAACACAATTAATTGTTTGTGAGATAATAATATCGTTTTAATGATTAATGTGGTGTACACTTTTGTAGACCATTTAGTATCCTTCCAACAAGTGATTTATTTGTCACTTGCACTAATTAACGTCGGTCGTCGTTGATTTTATATCAATTGACTTGTTTAATGTTTTCGATCCTTATAAATATTTTTTATGATGAAAAGAAACATTCAAACGAATACGAACGAAATTAGCACAAAACCTTGGAATTTAACAGAAGACGGAAGCGACGTAATATAATAAGGATAAATTATACAAACATGTAAGAGGGTAGGGTTTAAAGCAAAGTTAGATTTAATCATTTTCATTCCTGGCCTAAAAATAGTAGATACATGAATGAACTTAAATATTGTGTAACTAGAAATTGGGTTCTCAAAACACAAGAGTGTAAGCAGTTCCTATATACTTTTAATGCTTCTGACGTTTTTATTTTCTAACCGACTTCAAGAAAAAAAGGTTCTTAAATTTAAAGTATTTTTGTTTGTTTATTTACCATTTCATGCGCTCATATACATCGGCAAACTTATGTAAAAATCACTATGTATCAGACAACCTTTGGGTGAGGGTAGAAATTACGTAAAATACTCCTCAATTTTAGTACGCCTCCTTACCATCTAATATACTAAATTCTCATATTGCAGTGTTTGTTATTAAACTCCAACGAACCTCCGAACCGACTGGACCAATGTTTTTATGAAATTTTGTGTGCATGTCGGGTAGGTCTGAGAATCGTATTTTTTTATACCTCTAAATGATAAGGGTGACCCACCCCTATATATTTATGTTTATGGCAAAACTAGGTTTGCCGGGTCAGCTAGTATTACAATAAAATTTTATGTTAATGTAAATGTTAATAGAAAACCAACAAATGTATGGGAATTAACGTTAAGTCACGTGGTCAAAACAAAATATTACCCAATAATAAAAGGGGAGGCGCTCATAGCCTAGTTGCACTCGGTGATCAGAAACAATCGTCGAGGGTAAGCAACGACGGCGCGGTCAGTACCTGGTGGCATGTTACCACGAGCGTCTCCGTGATTTAAGAGAGGTCACGTTAAGCAGTCGGTCCCGGTTGTTATCATGGGACCCACCGACTGCGACTCGACTGTTAAGTCGTGAAGCTTAGTTGGAGGCCTTTAGGCGGCTTGACAACATCCAACGGCAACACAGCCAACGTTATCTTGCAAGTTCCCAACCCGCACTTGGCCAGAGTAGAGACGTATGGCCGTAAATCTCTCGTGAGAAGAGGCCTGAGCCCAGCTGTGGGATATTATAGGTTGTTGATGGTAATACAAGAGAACAGAGACGTTAGCGATTGTATAGAGCGAATCGATCAGAAACACTTGAAACTTGGATACAAATATAATAATAAAAATTGCTTTATTGTACACTATATTAATCACAAACGTAACTTATAGCTAGGAGATACAAGGGGCGACCCTATCGCCCGAAGGCAATCTCTCACAGGCAAACATCATACTTCTTAATATACGGTGAGTGCACAGTAAACACACGAGTTATGGAATACATTGTAATACATTTTATTATTACAACCAATTAATGAGTATAATTAGTTACATAATTGAAAATGATAAAAATGACCTTTTAATACTATTACTGGTGCAAAAAGGTGTCGAAACGTTCATACATTATTACGCAATGTTTGTGACAAATTCATGAGAATGTGTTAAAATAAAATTAGTCTCGTGTTGTAAATTTGAATAATATTAATTGGTCGTAAATTAATGTATAAACAAGTTTTTATTACGGGCAGTGTAATAAAATCGTGTTTATACATTGTGAATCTCCCGCGGCTTCACAGCATCACTTCGTATTCTGTCATTATCCACCCGTGGGAGAAATTAGTGTAAACACTCACAATTTAATTAAGTAATTCATGAATATGTATTATATCAATTAAATAACTAGGTCTAATTGATACTCACCTACTAAATATTTAAAAAAATCGTATAAATGCAAATTGTTCATAGCTTTTGCAAGCCAACACACCTCTTAGTGATTAGGTTGTTAATAATATTTTTTGTTTTAGTTTTTATAGTAGCCATATAATTTCGATGTAATCTGCACTATCGCTCTCCCCGTCACATAAAAGAAAAATAATAGAATTTTTTTATTTTAAGCAATTGATTTTATATTATATTCTCTTAATCTAAGTACACATACTTATTCGAAATCATTTTATATACGATATTATATTAATTACATACATATGACTGTGCTACAATTACTAACTACTTATTAAAATTGCTATGTATTCACAATACGAACAACCTTTCATGCTCTGTTTTTATTTATTGTCAATAAAATTACTCATTACAAAATTAATACAGAACATACAAGCAGACAAAAGTTCAATAGTTAAGTAACATTCTAGATCGTTCGGTTAACAATATCACTGATGAAATACAGAAAATACTAAGATTGTATTTAGAAGCTCGAAAATACTGCAATTACTATTAAAAGGTATTAACTTATTCGCGTTTATTGTAGTGTTATACATTAAACTAAATTGCAATTCAAAGCCAAAAGGAATGAAAAGGTCGTGAGTAATAAACAAATAAAGGAGCACACTAACTTTAAAACGTACTTATAGATGGAATTGGGTGTGCACTGTACGTCAAATCACATCTCTTGCGCAAATATTCGTGCGACCAGTCTCGCTCTCACCATGAGCATCAGTTAATTTACTTGACGATGAGGATTGCACGTTCGTCTTAATAAGTCCAATAAGTAATTGTGCATTCATGCCTTAGGAAAGAGATTAACGATACTTATGTGAAAAAATCACATGATGAAGAAGAATTGATGATATGATTTTATTCGAGTTTATTAATTACTAGCTGACCCTCGCAACCTCGTTTACGTCTACTATTGCCCGTAGCGTAATAATTTCTCCCCCGTTTTTTAAACATTCTTCATTGGGGCTCTGCTGTTATTGGTCTTAGCGTGATGATATATAGCTTATAGCCTTCCTCAATAAATGGACTATCCAAAGATTTTTTTAAATCGGTCTAGCTGTTCCTGAGATTAGCGCTTTCAAAAAAACAAACTCTTTAGCTTTATAATATTAGTATAGATTACATTAAATTATTTCAGAATGACCATGCAAGTGTGTAAGTAAAAATCATGAAAACATATAAAAAAAATATATTTAAAATAATAAGGCTTATCAGGCGATCCGACTTTAACCACTTTACCTATCTTTAATTATTGCCTCTACATTTGATACGAAAACAATAATTGAAATAGGAGTAATATTACTTGAGATAATTGTGATTAAATATACTATGCTGATTTTAAAAAGGGATGAACTCCAACGAGAAGAGAGGATGTGTGTAGTGTCGAGACAAATTTAATTTATGCCGATCTAAACTTAAGTTTAGTTCGTAGAAAAATGAGTACGATCACATTTGAAACCAAAATAAATCAGAGCGTCCCCTCTAATACGTCTTGATACCCTGATCTAGGTGCACATTCATTGTCACCTGCGCGGTCGCAACCGACGCGGATGCTCGTGCGATCGTGACACAGTGTCGCAACTATCCGAGATTTATACAAATTACCACTGTGTATGCGAAATATATAACACTTAAATTATAGCAATATTCGATCGGGATCATTTCTGTGTCGTGTTACAATTTGTGATTTGCAATCGAGACCTCTTGGCGTTATCATAATAGATATTTTAAAAGCATGCATGTATGTCATCGTGTAATAAGATGCTTTGACATTTTGTCGTTGGTGTTAGTTCTGTTGTTCGAAAACTCTCTAAGCTGAACTAAAAATCACGTTTTTTTTTTTTAGTTTATTATTTCATGGATAGTATGATCTTATTTATGACTAAGATCTTATTTCTTTTATCCTCTAACTGGGTTAAAGAGTAAGGTGTAATTTTAAAAGTAATATAGGTAAAGTTTTTATTTTAAATTAATCGAAAATAGTAATTTTTATTAACAAAAGTATGCCATATTTACTGAATAATAACATGACTTTATGAAATGCAAGTAATCTTGTCAAAAGATGCAAGCCTTTTCATAAATTTTAGAAGTGTAATATTTTGGTATCTGTAGCGCATAAACAGATGCGATAGGTTTAAGTATATCATGGACTTGGAATTCCGTATGGTAATAAATGATCACCACTGTGAGCGTCTTAGCAATTAGCTCAAACGTTAAGTATTTGAGCACGACTAAGTATTGCAACCGCACACTGATTCATTGCATACTTGTGCTCTTTAGATAAATGTACACTTGGCGATTGGTATTAAAAGATCATTAATTTCGATTTTTACATACTTATGTCTGATGTTCTTAATTAAGAGGTTAGAGCGATCTTAGAAAACTAATAAATAAGTAATAAAAAATAGGCACCCCCACCCCTCCTTTAACTATATTAAAAAAATGTCATATTAACATGAACTAAAGATATTAAAGTAAACAAAAAAGAGTGTCACAAATAAACGAAACCAAATTGAAACATTTAGAAATAAGGAAAAAAACTGGTTCTTTTTTTAATGTTATACGTTAATCGTAAATATAAACATTCTTTGACGTAACATAAATTGAGATATTTTATTGCTTCTGTACAACCTTAATGACATTAGATTAAATATTCGTATGTAATTCGTAATATTTTTGAGTGTGTACGACTCTATATAGTTTGGTAGAGAGGTTTGCACATTCAAAAATACAATCCCTTTACAAAACACGTCATCTGAAATGCCACACACGGACAACCCGTCAGAGTCATAATCATATTATATCCAATACTAACATAAATATCACCTAAAACAAACAATGTTCATCACCTCGAGCCATACACGACTCATATGGCAAATGCTTCAACTATTGTTAAACAGTTCCCAATAATACGATACCACTCGAGAAAATTCAACTCGCAAATAATTCGAACAAACTTTCTGGCAAAGTTTAGAACTCCAACCGCAAAGTAAAGTTGGTTATTTTGTGAAATGTAATTACTTTAATGGGCGTTGTATCGTGATCACTCGACTTATATTGTTATGATTTTAGACATGAAATCAAAAATGGTCACGGGTCATCTCCATGTGCGCATTCGTTGCGCAAAATGATTGGGGCTAACACGATTTCACTTAAAGGTGGGCGATCGTATGAATCATTTCAATATCAGTTTAATCGATTGCCGAAATAAGACTACTCGATTCAATGGTGCTTGATCTTTTGTCAAATACTTTTAAACAAGTCGTAAGTTAAGTTTTATGACGTACTGTATGTAGTTGCTGTCATTTAGTCTTATTCTTTTTTTTCAAATAGTTCCCCATTTGTTACTTTACTTGTTATGTTTTTTTCACTTCGTGCCAAAAACTTTAATTTTTATTAATTGTCACTATTAAATGTTTAAATAAAACAGTCTAGTTGAGCTTTAAGTAGTAGTTCGTTGTTAGCTAAGCCCCTATCAAATATTTGAATAAACTTAACACAAAATAAACGTAAATGAAAAAAATATCTGTCATATAAAGTATGCATTCACTCACAGCAACCGGCTGTTCTTTTCTAACTCCTAGCTTTTAAAATATCAACAGGCTAAATTTATCTATAATGAACACGTCACTAAATCTCGTACATACAAGCAGACCAGCTACTAACTGGCGAGTCAAAATCGTGAGGTGTAAATGGACACAATTTATAAAACGTCGTGTCAAACGAAGCGACGATAATTCGGCGCTTGCTCATGATGTAACTAAATTTGTTCAGTTCAATATGTGGATGAATTCTTTACTTGTGGAAAGTATGAAAAAGTGTCGTAATGTGCTTAATGTTTAAGTGGTTTGTGAGATATTTTATTTTTAGAGTAAAAGTCAATTTCTTGGGCACATACACTTTCATATTTATTTTTATGTGTTGGTCATAACACGTTTTGTGCCAATTAGACAGACGTTATTTATTAACTTACTGGTTCATGTTTATCTCTTCACAATTGAGGCGATAAGATTTAAATATCGTATTAGTTGCTAGAGATGAAATACGGAAGCCTACAACTTGATTAAAATATTTTCATATTCATAAAATATTTCAGAGGAATTAAAAACTATTCAACTGAATAAATACTTACTAGTGACTAACGCGAAATGCGAATGTGTCTTGACTTGTTATTATTAATGCGAATAGGACTTCAAAAACACACTTTATAGGCATTAACCCTAAACGACTTAAACGATACGTTATTTAACTTCAAGCTTACATTATTTTCAACTTTAAGACTGTAAGCTTAAAGTTGAAAATAATACAGAACCTTTACCTAAAGTTAAATAATGTTAATGAATAAGAGGGTTATGAATAAGGGAGGACATGAAACCTAAAAAGAAACAAAAATATTATCCGTATGGGGTCATGTCTCTAGTGTTCATCTCAAAATTTAATTTAATTTTATCGTTATTCATACTAACACCTGGCGATGTTTATAAGAAGTGATTAGAAAACGGTGAAACAGAATATATTTGCGACGTGAATAAAACACTCGTAGCGTTAGATCATTTGATTGGTTTTATCTGATGATACTTTATTGCGATACAGTAAATTACTGGCATACCATATTTATAGTATTTTGGGTTACGCTTCAAGCTAGAACCAGAAAGCAGTTTCGTTTATAGACAAATTTACATGTGCAGAAAAATATATTTGCGTATAAAACTTTCCAACTTCGTTTTATTGCTGAATTTTAAATTAATAGTATATATTTAACTTTGTTTTTATTACACCATGGGTGACTAATTTATTTTAAAATCTAAGAATGTAATTAATTACCGACTTCTGTTGAGATTAACGTATAAAGTTACAACTTAATAACATATCGATAATATCCCTAGTTATATCCATCTAGATTGAAAGTATTAAGTGTTTTTGTCATATTTATAAGTCATACATTTTGTAAAATTAAATGTATCTTATAGTCACCTCCATTCGTTTAATACTTAACGTGGATACACATTAGTTCTATTGGCCAAAGACAATATATCAAGCGCTAAATAAAATTGTATCAAGCTCGCTTTCTCCTCTGACAGCTGAAATAATGATGTCATTAACACGCTTGTGACAGAGCTACAATTTTAGGTACTTGTATTATGTGACAAATAAAATAAGAACAATCGACACGTTGTCTAAGCGAGAGGTCTGAACTCCATAAGTACTAGTATAACATTATAAATCCGAAAGTAACTCTGTCCGTCTGGTTGTCTGTCACATATTCTCGGCTAAACTGCACCGATTTTAATTAAATTTGGCGTAGAAATACATTGATTGTTAACAAATGCTCCTTACCGCAATAACTATTATTGATAAATTTGAAAGAGAAACAGACGGTGAATGATCTTCGCCGAGTGGTTGCACATTGCGTCATCAAATTGTGATTAGATGACAGTGTAGCAGTTTTACAATTAGCATATCGCGGTATAGATTATGTAAATTAAATCAAGTAGTTCTTTACATGTCTATACCCGTACTGAAAGTTGAACTACACAAAAGAAGTAAAAACTACCTTCACTCTTGTTTCTGTGGTCTTATCATGCATATTTAATTGTAATGATCGCCTATTTTACACTACGATATATTAGGTTTTATTCCCTTATCTATAAACTTTATTTAATTTTAATACGATTCTATATTTCTTTTCACTTTAAGTCGCTTTTTAAGTTGAAAAATAGTATGAAAAGGTCTCGTCGTGTATTAATATAAGTTTTTAAAGGAAATTTAGAAAACTTAGTGAGAGCTAACATAAAATTTCAATAAAATTCCAATTGAATAAAATATTCTTTCGAGACCACGTTTTCAAAACATATGTATATAACCTATGGTCAACAATTCACATCCATAAAACGCTTTAACGACACAGATCAAGTATCCTGACATACCTAATAACATAGCCCTGTACACAATTAAATTACCAATCATTTGGGTAATCACGGAATCACATGTATTACCCCAAACTCGGGCATATCGTAAATACTTCGAACATCATTGCTGTTTAATATATGTAGAAATTGAACAAGACTCTATTGAAAACATTAAATTAGTCTTGAATATTGTAACAAATGATATTTCGCTATTACTATTAGATGATTAAGATTTATGAATGTGCATTTTTTGTTAAAATGTCTAAATGTGTCTATAAAAGGCATAATAACTTATCTGACTGCCTCGGTGGCGTAGTGGTAGCGTATGCGACTGCAAGCTTGAGGTTTCGGGTTCGATTCCCGGGTCGGACCAAATGTTTATATGATCTGCAAATGTTTGTTTCGGAGTTTGGGTGTTTTCTATGTATAATATGTATGTATTTACAAAAAAAAAAGTATAAAAGTATTTATATCAGTTGTCTAGTACCCATAACACAAGCTCTGCTTAGCTTGGGACTAGATGGCGTTGTGTGTTAGATGTCCGGAATATTTATTTATTTTTATTTAATAACATCTATAGTATTTTACTGTCAACTGCTGTACATACATAGGCCTCTCCTTAGCAAAGAGGTTTTATGCTATAGCTGTAGAGGTATATATACCATGCTGGTCAGAAGGATCGCCATTATTCTACGTAGTTTTATCCCTTATTTGCTCCTTGATGAATATAAGTGGGTGGTGACAAAACAAAACAAATTATATCCACTTGAGTTAAACTACTACCGTTGAAGATCAACTAAGGTCTAGACATCTATATCTTATTACCGTCTCACCTCTGAACTCAATTAAATGCTCTTCGATACGACCTACCTCAGCCAACATTCAACATTTATTCCCTCATTCATTTAGTCAATATATTCTCTAGCAAGTTCTGTATTATTAACAATATTTATGGTTAATGAAATTAAACGATTGATTAACTTTATACGTTATATACTTTACAAACCAATATTTATTTATCGTACGTAGTTATTTACAAAATTGACTTCACTTAACGATCATATGCATTAATCCGTGGGAGAGCCACGCTTCGGCATGAATGGGCCGGCTCGACCGGAGTGATACCACGGCCTCACAGAAAACCGGTGTGAAATAGCGCTTGCGCTGTGTTTCACCGAGTGAGTGAGAATACCGGAGGCCCAACCCCAACCCCTCCCCCCATTCCCTCTCCCCATCCCCCAAAGGTCGGCAACGCACTTGTGACGCTTATGGTGTTGTGGGTGTACATGGGCGGCGGTAATCGCTTACCATCAGGTGATGTGTCTGCTCGTTTGCCCTCTTTTCAATAAGAAAAAAAAATTGAAAAATACAGACTAGTTAAAATAATAGTTAACTTCAGCTTGAATTTTTCACCGTAGTTGTATTGTAATATAACAGTCGCTACCAACGTAATTTAAGTGGTAAATTATGTACATGACATAATCATTCTAATCATAGGCTGAATACGTACATAATAAACCTCCGGAATCACAAAAACTTCAATAAACATTAAATACAGAAAATATATAACTATCATTATTATTAACTTATGCAGAGCTTAGTTTCTTAGAGCACTTCAAAATTATTCAGGAAATTAAACTATTTAGTAAAAGTTGCAAAAGCGAATGTTCGTGGAACGTGTGTGTCCGTTTGATGTCAGATAAGAGCAGCTAATAGGAGCGGACCACCAATAAAGTTGACTCTGCGACCGCTACACGACACTGTCCAGCTTGAATACGTATTACAATTGCAATTTAGAAATTCTAGCTCAATTTTGTGGCTAAGATGGATTTCATGGCGTTGATAGATGTATGTCAGCAGTTGGTTTCTATTTTGTTTGCTTCTATTGTAAAGGGTTGTCAGTGTATGTCCAATTTAAAAGCTACATTTTTTAAACGAATGAAACATTCTTTGAACTTTTGCAACACCTTAATATTGATGTAATACACGAATAAATTTAAATGTCCCTTTATCAGTTATTACGACGTTAGAACGAAAGTTTAATTAGTAACAAATTAAAATCTCAATGTACTATAGATTTATTACGCATGTATTTAACTGTTCTACTATATTATTATAATGATCATACAAAGTTATGAGATAGAACTTTAATGCTGGCGTCCAACTTAACAGGCACAGTAACTTAGAGATTATTTTAATTGAACGTGAATTCTAATTAACATGCAAGCCGTGAACTAAGTTGAACTTAACTCTTAACTTACAAGAGACACGGTATCTGCTTTAATATCACCGCAATCATTACTATGTCTATTGACCATTTTTATTAACTGTTTAATTTGAAATGGACAAGTTTATTTCTTATTTATTAACATTTGTTCGTCCGTGTTATTAAAAACTCTTATAAATGTTTATGGCATAAATATTTTAGCTTTAGGTAAATCCTAAAATTTGATATCAAATACTTAAAAGTCAAGGACACTATGATTAATATTTTTGTGAAATACATTATGTATAATAAACAATAAAATATTCTTTAAAGCTTAACATTATTTATTTACCACTGTCATCACACGATTTGCGTACCATCAGGCGATACGTCTGCACGTTTGCCCCTAATTCCATAAAAACAAAGTAAAAAATGTATTAATGATACCAAAACAAAACGATGGGCCAAAGCCGTTTCGGAGTAATTAATTAATATTCTAATACAAAACAATATCTTAAGTAATTATCATAAGTAAAAAATATACAATATTTTGGATAAAAAAATGACTACTCAAATTCAATCTTAATTTTGTATCGTGTGCAAGTTTAATCGAAGCTGTAATAGTTATTTGCTAGCCATTTTCACGCTTATGTTGCAAATATAGTAAATCGTAAATCCTTTACAGAATTGTGCCTCTTACTTTGAAGCGCAATATAATTAAAGTTGTATGGTATTACAGTATTAATTCGATCAGAATTATCGATTCTAGATTTAAAATTCTTAGAATCAACACACATACGTCAGTACCTAAAATTTCAAATTTGACTTTTATTATTAGTGTTTTCATTGAATATTTGAATAAGTTGCACAAGTTAATGAGATGATACCTATATTTTTTAATTGGGCTCCCGCAAAGCAGGGGTGATAACCGCACTTGGCTACCCAAGTTAATAAAATACATAAAATAAGCTTGTATATACATAGGAACATTTAATTTAGCTCAATCGAGTCTTGGGAGGCGTGTATTTAAATTGAGACGTCTAGATGGCGAGATAGGAGCTGGGAACGGGCTGCAAAGATGCTATCTTGGGAGTCGGAGCTCTCGTTTGTTAGTTTCTTTGAGACGAGAGCCAACTATCGTTTTACTGTCTTTAGAGGCTTACGCTGTCTTGTATAAAATAATGATATTCTTTCCCAAACGAGATTTTATTTCATTCTAATGATGGTTTCAATACGCTTCTAACAATTAAAAAAAAATCTGCAATGATTGAGTCAAATTTTAACCTAAATATACAACCGGTTTTAAAGACGGGTTCATCTAGATTTCTTAGCAGTTTTCTTCCTGATTCCTTATCAACGCAAACACAATATGCGAAAGCAAAGCTTATCAGCATACAGCTTTTTACTTAAAATAATATTCCTCCTTTTTCGAAAAGTTTGTATCCCCTACATGTCAGTCAAACCGTGGTATTTTTAATCCAAATCCCATTTCAGGTTGTGTAGCTATAAAATAATTTTCTAAATCGTCAGTGGTCATCGATCACGTAGGGCGATCCTGGCCTTCATTTCCAAGCAATTTCTTTAGTATCCAAGAGACACCGGGACATGTGGCCGATTGAACACGAGGAAATTGTATCACGTAGTAAATATGAAACCTGTACAAAATGTCCCTAATGGGAACGAAATTTTGATCATATTTGATTTGCATTCCCCGACTTAGGTAATTTTTAATATTACTGTTTTTGCCTATATTTATTTAAGGCATACTTCCATTATTAAACACTAACATTTGCTTAAAACAACTACAAAACATCTTAGTTTGCTACTCCAATTAAAGATATGCGCATTTACATATAAAAACATAAATTCCAGAGGGAGTGGAAAACAGTAACTAAAGAAAACAAAAAAAATATACATATTCAAAGTCCTATGCACTAACGAGATTACAGACAAAAACAAATATAATAAATTAAAATAATAATAATTACTAGTTGTCATACATATTTGATACTTTGCTAGTTAAACAAAATGTTAGAAACACCCTATGGCAAGTTGAGATACAAGTTATACGTACCATCTATAATTTTGATCAAATTGACAGCATTAATCTTATTTTCTACGGTACTAATTGAATATCGTATTTAATGATTGATGACGTCTAATTATGATTAGGTTACATTTTTGTAAATCAAATTTTTGTTCCCGAAAACGAAACGTGATTAAAACTAAGCTATATTTACATAAATTTAAAGAATATAAAAAGCGGCCAAGTGCGAGTTAGACTCGCGCTCCGAGGGTTCCGTACAAACATGTAGGTAAATTTTATGATGCAATTAAAACAATTATGCTTTTCGCAATTTTCCCTTAATCTGTGCTAAGAGACGTTGCTTCGTACCAAATTTCAAGATTCTTAGTTCACGGGAAGTACCTTGTAGGTTTTGATTTCCTTGCGAGTGTCGAAAATTTTCAGCATAAAGGGCTGTACCTTTAGATTGCGTCGGCTAAGAAGTTTAATTTTCTCACAACTCTAAGGGACCGTAGACCTGAGTATTTAATCTGAATTTCAGCTTGATAACTCCATGCGTTCTTGAGAAAAAGGGTCTTGACAGGCCATCAAAGTGATCCTATACGGATTCCGATTTTTCCTTTTGAGGTACGGAACAATTAAAAACAGAAAAATATTTTCCAATTACGAGAGTAAGGAAAGATAAATCAAGACTTTATAAATCCTATTAATGAGTATACACCGACATTGAAGATCATTTCACACTAACCAATCAGCGTAGTGCTGGATTGCCGCTTTCGAGAGGAAACGTAAAGGACGCGTGCGGCTATAATACGCGGTAATCTGTACAGTAATCTGCGGGCGGTAGGTAATACGCGGTAATCCCGCGGCAGATGGTCGCAGATGGCAGAAATAGCAGCAATCTACGCGACCACTGCCGGCGTCCGCCTGTAATACTTGAGGTAATGGTCGAACCAGTTTGCGACCTTTCAATCTAGGAATGTCAACTTAATACAGGGCTGTCAATTATATAATTTTGTATGCATGTTGTCGACGTAAGTTGTCGTATACGTTAATAAAAAAAAAAAAATTTCCGTATTCCACAAATTCAGTTAATTAAGAAGACTTTTAAAGAATTTTAATGATAAAATATTTTAATAAGCATGTTCAATAAGCACCTTGAATATTTTATTATATCATTCGTGTCTAAGAATCTATATAAATACCTATATGTTAGAACTTGCTTTTCTTTCGATTTATGTTACTCAAATTTAAGTACATGTTGTTAGTAACTAAAAAGAAGTATCAATGAATTACTCTGTATTTGTTAACTAGCTCCAATGAAATATCATATTCATATTTAATAAATGTTAAATAATCTTCTTACAAATCTTTGAAAAAACACCATGATTTATTGATGTTTTATTAATAATAGTTACTAATTTGATGGTATGAAAAATAAATATTGACTAATACTCTGTCAATATTTTTTTTTAATATTATATAACAGTTGACAACCCTAACAGAACATCGCCCGTGGTCTTTTGAAAGAACTGCTACACTTTCTGTTCAGCTGATAATATATACTTTATTATGGTGTTTATAAAGTTTATTTTAATATATCACATTCTCTTAGCTATGTCAAGTCATAAAGCAGCATCGATGCGATTGTCCGGTATTATTTAAAATACTATTTTATCGCGTTGTGAAGATCGATTACTGAATAAACCATATTATTTTTAACTACTTAATGGACTTAATCGTTTTTTTTTTTTTTATTTCTGACAAAGTTATAACACGTGCGTTCGTCTGTTCCTAAACTAGACAGACCATTGACTATAGTGACCGGAAAACTCACAAAGATATAAATAAATAAATATTTTAGACATCTAACACACAATGTCATGTAGTATCCAGCTAAGCAGAGGTTGTATTATGGGTACTAGACAACTGATACTGATACATATAGATTTTATATCTAATACATACTTCAATGTTATAAATTAATTATTCCAAAATGTTAAGCAAGTAATCTTGTGGATCATACCATAAAATTATCTGTACTGAGTGGGTATGGAATATCTTTAACCTATCGAATAAACATGTATTTGACTGCTTCGGTAGCGCAGTGTCTCGGGTTCGATTGTCAGGTCAGACCAAATGTTTGTATGCAAATATTTGTTTCGGAATTTGGGTGTATTCTATGTATTATATATTTGTATTTACAAAAATGTATATTTATGTATTTATATCAGTTGTACATTGTCCAGAGTACAAGTTCTGCTTAGTATAGGACTAGATAACGTGGTGTGTCATCTAACACACAACGCTATTTAGTCCCAAGCTAAGCAGAGCTTGTGTCATGGGTGTACGAAATAAATTTTTTTAATTAAATATTACGTACTTTGTTTTTAGTACATATAAACTAGCTTGTAATACACGTCTGTCGCTATTGTAAAGTTATGCGGACCCGTACAGTTACAAAATGGGTTAAAAAAAAGAGAAACTTACAATACCATTTTTGTAAATAGTAATTATTTGATTATAATTAAATATGACTCTTTATGCACACAAAGGATGCATCGAGTGAAGTAAAAGGAAATACTAATTTTAAATCATGGATTGCCTACCTCCTTTCTTTCTAACAACGTCAAATAAATATAATCATAAACCAGCATTCTACATAATTACAGAAAACAGGAAGGATAACATATTTTTACAACATAAGTAAAGTTTCCTGTGTTTAGACAGATTGCAAGAACTCAAAGAAACAGAATTAAGCTCTGTGCTTAGCGTTGTGCTGACACTTCATCGATGCTTTAAACATGGTAATCGATTTTATGTAGCACGAAGTTGCAATCAGTTTAAAAGATTTTTATTTTGAATTAAAGATTGCACTCTTTTGTTCATATTTACTGATAAAACAATAATATTCAACTAAATCTGTGGTATAAACAAAATATAATGTTTTTTATGTTATATATTTAAGTACATCAAATTTTGGAAATAATATATTTCTTACTACGCATTTCATTTATGAATTTTACAAACTCCTGCACAATTGTCAAGCATTTTTTTTTAAAAAGAGACATATAAATGGACTTAGTTTACCTAGACACTCATCAAAAATGTTAAATAAAGCAGCTTTAAATGAAGCATCGGGCTGTTTCCTCCAAAATAATATGAAGATATGCAAAACTCATTTGACTTAGCTTAATTTAAGAGCTAAATATCTAGGAAATGTTGTGTTCCTTTTTCAGTTCATGTACCTTGTAATCAAACAAATAAATTAAAATCATATGGCAACAGTCAACGCCACCAAAGCAGAACCAAATTGTAGTTGCAAAACTCGCTTAAAACCATTATTCATCTTAGACCGTAGAAACGACACAAATTTATATTTTTTATTTAATTGTCAATTACAATATGTAATATCGACAGGAGTTCGTTACGCAAAGTTTATTTATGCTAATATTATTCAAGTTATAGCAGATATAAAGCAAAACAACGATTAATAGATCCAGTTTTATCTTGTTAAAAGTAATTAACACGATACGGGTATGTTGCCGCTTTAAAGAAAATCGTCACACTTTTCACTTTTGAATTATATATTATAATCTTGCACTGTTAGTGTAAGAGAGATTTGAACATGTCCGATTATAATTTATTGTATTGTCTTATAAAAACTTTCGCGAGTTATGTATTTTTTCCGCTTTTTACTTTTAACAAGTTTCATTTTTAACCTCAAAATTAAGCCATTAGCATCTTTGTGATCATAATTTTTATATTTTATAAAAGTAACGAGATTGGCTGATATCTTTGAGCGTGGGAGAGCAAAGCTTCGTCATGAATGGGCCGGCTCGACCGGAGTGATACCACGGCCTCACAGAAAACCGGTGTGAAATAGCACTTGCGCTGTGTTTCACCGAGTGAGTGAGGATACTGGAGGCCCATATCCCAACCCCTCCCCCATCCCCCAAATGCAGGAAACGCACTTGTGACGCCTATGGTGTTGCGGATGTCCATGGGCGGCGGTAATCGCTTAATATCTGGAGATACGTCTGCTCGTTGGCCACCTTTACCATAAAAAAAAAACTTTTATGGAAAAATTCTGTCTATTAAAGATTTCGCCTGATCTACAACTCTCAAGTCAATTTGATTTATGACATGAGTCAATTATTATAATATAGTAGATGAATTAGATTCTATACTTCACTTTGCACTTTGTCTGCTTATATAAATAATTCGTTAATAATTCAAATGTTTTATAAAATCTTTATTTCCTAAATATAATATATAATATCTTCCGTATTATTTATACTACAGCATAACCTCAACTTTGTCAAAGGCCTTCACCATTTCCTGTTGCTACAGTTCAAAATTATTGTTCACATATTTATTTAAACGTTCTTACTGAAAAAAGCCTTAAAATAAAGGAAGATATTCTTAAATCGTTGCGTATTTTTATAACTTACAACAAAACATAGGTTGGTACTAACACCAAAACAAATGATCACTTATATGTCAACCGACCAGTAGCAAGTACGTTATGTAAAACGCAATCAGCTTTAGGCGGCATCATTTGTCGCAGTCCACTAGTGACATCTGTCGTCAGTAAAACGAGTTTATCTTAGACTGAACTCATTACTCAAAGCTCTGCTGTACTACTGGACTCCCAACCTGTGTCAATGATAAAGCCGGAAGATAAATAGGTATCTGGTTGCCTTTCACTGTAGCTGCGTTCGTATATGTATATAGTGAATCTACATAATAGACAGTCGAAGGCTTAGTTAAAAGATTTCTGGAGTAGATATTTTGAAAGCAGTTTACGAAAGATTTGAAGTCAGTATGATCAAAACTAGCTTGTTTTGTTGGGTACTCATTCTTGAGTCTAGATTATATACATATCTGAATAATATCTTCAAAAAACACATAATTTAAAACGTCAAAAAGGTTTACTTCGTAAATCAAACTTTACTATTTAAGTACCTACCTACATATATTTTTTTATTTACTTTAATATATACATATGTTTAATATCAGTAAATAAATTACTGTTAATAATCTTTTTAAGTATCACAACTATACAATTGAATCATTCGCTTTATTTATAGCAATAAAACTTTAAATTTCAGTATTATTATAGTTTTAAAGTGTATTTTCATAGTAATTTATTTTATTAAAAAACGCATTAACTCAGCTATTTACTACGAATTCGATAATGCTTTCTCTATCAAATTCAAATCACTTCGGTATGCTATTAGATTAAATTACAGAACATATGTGTTAAAGTATTTTTCTGGCACATTCCTTGAGGGCTTGAAAGTACTTTTAAGGTACCGCTCATAAAATTATATTGAACGATAGTCTGATTGGTACGCTCAATATATTCACGTCATCGACACTATATAGGAAATTAGTCGAAATAAACCTCGGAGAGTTTGTATTATTGAATGTATTATAATAGCTTTGTAGATAACATCGCTTTATATGTTGATTGAAGAATAAACGTGAAGAGGGTTCATTAGGTTACTGTGTGTAACGTACATTTGATTTTAATTAATTACTCGTATGTACGTATGGAAACTAACATCAAACGACATTATAAAAGTCATTATAGTTGTATAGTACATATATTTAAAATTAGAAATGTTTTCTGCAAATCCGTTCTCGGCGGTACTAAATGCAATGCAAATTTCTAATAAACGAAAGCGTATAAAATTATAAATTAGTCTTTGTTTAGGAGGTCATTATAAAAAAGTCTCCGGACGTGCAAAGTCAAAAAAAGTATACAAGTTAGAATAATTATAGCTACTATGTACTACGGATATTATTTTCATTCCGTAAACGTCTAACCCACTGTGAGTAATAAAGTTCTTAATTTATTTTTTTAGATTAAGATAAAAGTCATGTCATGATCAATTTTAATTAAAGTATCATCTTGTGTAAATTTGTTCAAAAATTTACACGTTTGGTTATGTGAGAAAGAGAAGTCTGTGCCTATAATTATGTATTAGATGTAGCTGCAAGCAAAATAAGTCATTATAATGACTACGAAACTTAGCTTTTGCAGCATCTATCGCCCGGCCCTTTAAATTTACTTCTATAAAAAGTGATTTATTAAACATACATATTTTCTGCACGAAACTGTTTAAAAATAGCTAAACTCCGCGGGCAACGCCGCGAGGTGAAGCTAGTATCTTTATAAATTGTAGCCTATGTGTTATTCTGATATCTATTCAGTAGTTTTTGCGTGAAAGAGCAACAAACAAACTCACTCAAAAACTTTCGCGCTTTTAATATTAGTATGATACTCAAACATAAGGTTACAGACAAATTCACATTATGCTTGCCAATCTTAAGAACGGATGGATATTTATAAATGTTAGTGAAACTGTGAAGCACATCTCATATGATAAACTTCATTAGGACCACAACTATAATGATATAAAACGTTGTAGGTCTAGGCAGTTTAATTATTTTTTACTACCAAGCATCATAGCGTCCGCAAGTAATTTGATAGAATAATTTGCATACTTTTACATAAATTTGTACTTACCTGATTAGACGCTAGATATCAAGGGTATTAGGCGTGGCAAATCATTATTTATTTGATATTCTTTAGCGCTACCTACCAGACTATTATATTCAGATGTCTATTATAGAAATTTTGATGGTTGAGGTGTTATTATATGTTTTATTGCTTAATATAAACACTACATGCTATGAACTGGCTATGAACTATAATGTACGCTAAATTATTACATTTATTACTAGCACAAGTGTGAGATCAGTCTACTAGACTAATAGCAGATTGATCCTACAGTTGTACAGTTAATAAGTTCTTAAAATATGTAAAAGTTTGACTTAATTTTAACATTGCAATGAGGCAAATTACGTATCTGAAGTATATCAAATACATGCGATATAGTCCTGTAGACTTCGATTCCTCAAGCCAAATTTAATACGTTAAAAAATAATAACAGTAACTATATCTAGAATGATAATAATATTTTTATACCAATATTACAACGAATCTAGTACCTATGCACATTGCATTTAAGGTCAATCAACAAAACATCTTCCCAGAGATGAAGACATGAAGAATTTGAATAAGTACATACATTTTAAAACACAAATGCGCCCACCCACAAAGCGAATTGACAATGAAAATGCAGATAGAAAGAGCCTGCGATATAATACTCGTACAAGAAAACCGTCTCGTGTTACAGCTTCGATGATAGTCATTCGACGTTTTACAGTTTCATGAATTTCTTTAAGATTATAGACTCTATTGGATCACAAAGTGAAAGGTATGAAGTTCTATTACCATATAAATAATGATAGAGTATGATTTACTTTTATAAAAGCCTTGTTATTGCATCGATGTTGCTTAACTTTGGAGCGTTTAATTCACATTTCAATAACAATTTCCATCGAACTTTATTATTAGATTTTATCACCTTTTGAGTTTTGATAGAACTCGTCAACCTTTATGGTGGATGTCGAAGTACAGCCTTCTTAGTTTCCTAAACCAGACTAAAAAGTAACAAAATGATCATTTACACCAAAAATCATATGGCAACGTTAAAAATATATTTAAAATAACCTTTGTACCTCTTTTTACTAAAATTGTGCAAACGGAAGAGTATGTGATTATATGGCGGTTATATTATAGTGCAGAAGGTAAATAATTAAGTTTATAAAAAAAAATTATCAAATTTTGATCATTAGACGACCACTATTTATTATAATTTGCCTACCACCTTGGGAAAGGACCTTTTTCAAGTCATAGGCATATGATAGTCACTTAGTATTCACACTCCTTTATCAAAATAGAAAAGTTTAGAAAATGAAAAGCCCAGCTGTTGCAGGTTCATGTAGAAAGTGGATAAATAATGTGGTTCAATTCGTTCCTTGCGTTGCGCTTGCGCAGGGTGTCTACATTGTTAAGTTGCGTTAAATACGTCCGACTTTCTATAGTGTTGTATTTATGTGGCATTCATATCAGGCATAAAAGGATTGTCATTTGTATAGAAATATACTACATATTTTTAAAATTATATTTAGGGAAGTAATCCTTTATCTACAAGCAGTTAATTATAAAAATATTTATAATTATTATAAGCTTTCACGACACTTACGTTTTTATGAAATAATAATTTATATACTTGTAATGTAGGAACATATTTTTTTGCCTTTTGCAATGTTTTAGTAATTTAGAAAGTAATTTAAATTCTCAATATTTTTGCTTCGATAGTAGGTACGATTAAAATTTAACGATCTTGTACATTTTCTCAATATTATACAATTATAAATAATTAAGTAAAAATATACATAACTATTAAACTTTACATGTTTTCTTGCGTAGTAAATCTAGTAGTAATAAGATGACATGCTTGATGTGGTATTAAGGCTAAATTATTGAATGTACACTTTCACAAAGCCTCATCAATTCCAATGCGGCCATAACAAACAAACTCATACTTGAACTTATTACTTTATACCTTATTTGTGGTCAGTTGGGCACGCGCCGCGCCTGCGGCTCTATCTAACATGGATGCTGTTAGTGACTGTAGCGGAACTACTATCACTAGATGAACTATATTCTTTAAAGTTTTTATTCAAAGATGTACAGAGGCAAAAAGTACTGTAGAAAATGATGAAATTTCACGTTCTGAATGTCATAAATTACTTTTTGGAAACTTTACGTCTTGCACAACATAACTATGGAATGAATTGCGGTATTCCCGGATAAATACGACCTTCATACTTTCAAGAAAACTGCATACATTTTTTTTTAAAAGGCCGGCAACGCACTTGTGACACCTTTGGTGTTGCGAGTGTCCATGGGGGCGGTACTCGCTTATCATCAGGCGAACCGTATGATTTTTTGCCCCCTATCCCATAAAAAACCTACTATAAACAAAAGTAACTACCAATATAACTGAATTAAAAATAATTCATAAAAAGGTTTAATGTACACATATTGAACTAAGTAGGTACGTTTTAATAGTTAAAAAAAATCACACAATGTTTGAATTGCCTCTTTTAAATTATGACTACCCAACCGTTAACAGTTTTTCCTAGATGTGTACATTAAAATAAAAAAGAGACCCAATTAAACTAAATAGACCTAAATACAGATGTTTTCCAAGACTTCCTCGTATGCTATGTTAGGAAGTTAAACAAATAGTAGTAGCATGTTTTGGATTTACGCATTAACAAACAATGCGTAAATCCGAAAATTGAAAACATAATATAGGTATGACATTGTAGTTTTCTTGTCTATTCTTCTTCATTCTACTTTTTGGCACAGGCAGCCAGGCTCTACTCACTTACTCTATGCCTACGTATAACCCGGCCTTAATTGATTTGTCGTAAATGATATAATACCAGTACCACATTTGTAAATACATATATATATCTATTCCAACAATACCTGAAATTTTAAATCTATTACGAAAAGAAGTAGAAAATACACTTTTTTCTAGGCTGTCGTATACCACCATAAAACTATTTAACGAAACTAAAATACGTTCTAAGAAAAAGCTGGCACAACGGCCTTAATGACGCTGCGGTAATAGATTAACTTTCCTTCCGACGGCACAGGACGGATGATGTATGTACATCGCTTCCCATCGTCTAGACTACGGACCAATATTGGAAATTTTCTAACCAGATACTTAGCTTATTTATGTGCAAATTTTATGATAAACTAAGGTGTGATAACTAGGTCGATTGATGGTAAATACTCTCATTTAAATTAAGAAAGAAAAATGTACATCATGTTTTTTTTTTCAAATAAAATATCTTGATTTAATTGGTCGTAAATCAATTTAGAAGATTGATACCGGCTCTCTACATGTTAATGAAAAACGTAATAATTTTTACGACTTTTTCGTAATGTTGAAAATCGAATCAAATTTAGATTAGGAAACGCGATGATTTATGAAATGGACATAGTTACATATTTAAGATGTTTTCTTATATAATTAAGCGACATTCGCGAAGCGTAGAAACTTTTACTTAATTTAACTTTAATTAGATGATTTATATAAACTTTTTATCGTTAAATATTCTAATGAACTCTGCAATTGATTAATTTAAAAGCGAAATCATTACCTAGAATATAAAGTTGACCTCGGAATCTAAAATAAAATATATTATATAACAATTTGTTAAGCTTTTAATAATTCAGAAACCTAATAACTTGCAAACACCCTTGTAAGATGTACATATTTAGAATCTTTAAGTTCTCGCAAACAAAGTACATATGTAGTTATATTTCGTCAACCCCTTTTTTATAGGAACTTGAAGTTAATGAGTATACTCTTTCCTTTAAACTGGGCATTGCCATAATTATTCTTTTTTAAAAGACTATAACTTTCATAGATAAGGGTAGTCACTTTCCATCACGTCACCCATCGGCTCATATACCCTTTGTATCATAAAAAATATCCGTCCGAATAAAAAAATGTCCTTGTGTCCAACACGTATGTATTTATGTGGCTGGGCGAAGAAAACATCATATTTTATAAGCATGTCGGAGTATTTGCAACAAATAAATAGATTGCTATTACTACCACTCTAAGGCATGGTACAAAAACCAGCATTCAACAATACGAAGATCTAGTTTAGTGGTATGCATGTGGGCGCGCGTGGGAGGTACATACATATACTGGTGAACTGTGAAACGTTATGTTCTAACTGATAAAAAACAAACGTATTTGATTTATTATTGACGTTATTGTGTTATGAACTGACTTGTTTCAACACGTTGTAATAAAATACTTGACGAAATTCTAGCTTTGCATGTTTAGATTAAGTTTGGATCACACATTTGGTATTTCCAATTAAATGTATTAAAACTATCTTCTGTGCATTACTAAGGTTAAAATTCTCTTCCTAGTTAACACACAGGTTAATATGGCTTTATTTTCACGGAAATACACTAAAAGTAAAAGAAGTTGGTAATAAATGTAGTACTGCAAAATTAAAAGTAACAGTAATTTAAATTTTTCTCAAACCCAGCATTAAATACAAAAAAATTAAAAATCCTTTAAAATTATTGAATACCTACTTAATTTTATGTATTATTACTAGAGTACTTTTATTTCTGACTGTACCTTTCACTAATTTAATAAGAGGCGTATGATCATCGCATTCCACCTACTTTGAATAATAAGTTTAATCGTAGGTGTACCCGAAGTTGTCCGAAACCGCCCGAAAGGTCGTTCGGGCTAAATGTCAAATGAAACGGCCGAGGTCGCAACAACTAAGCCTGCAGGCCATTAATTGTAAATCAATAGCTTTAGATAAAACTTATTGTAGCTTGAGGCATTACACCTCTTATTTAAATAATGAGTAATGTAGGTCTTTGTGTTTTATAAAGGAGGTTCTTAACACGACAGATGTTGTAAGAATGAGGTAATACTTTTTGAATTTCAAAATGCTTTGTTTTCAAGTAATTTGTCGTAGATTCCAAAATACTTATATCTCGCTTCAGTTAGACAGACAAGACAATAATATTATTTCCAAAAGATTTTTCCTTAATATTAATATTTTCATTTTCACACTGCTCCAGAATCTCTTTCACCTTCAAATGTAGAAGTTTAACTTACTTAGTCACTTGAGAAACCAGTTTTATATAAACAAAAACTTGAGAGGTGTCAAGGGACACCCGGATGGAACGAAGTTCGAAATAGAAAGACGAAACGAAAATATCTGTGTGTGTCGTCGTCGTGTCGTGACAACAAATTGTGTCGTGACAACAAATTGTGTCGTGTCAACAAATTGTGTCGTGACAATTTTTCCGTCTAGCCCCCTTACACAACGCGCCATAAGGAACTTCGTTCCAATAAAGTTTATGTTTATCTTATTCTTAAATATAAACCATAACCGATTAACTACTACCACTAAGACTCCACCTGCATTATATAACCAACAAAAATGTCCAAAAACTCTCGTTAACGACCACAGCATGAAGACAGTCGACTTTTTCTATAGCGTAATGGCAGCAGGTGTAAGTACATCATGATGGTTTAGTAACAGCTATGCAAACCAGATGGAATGTGCGGTTGAAACTTTTTGGTTTTTTAACTACCGAATGTGACCATTAAAAACATTTGATGACACGGTTCAAGTATTGGGAAAGTGTTGCGTGTTGTGGTCAACTTTGTACAGCTTTAAAAAATTGGGTCTGAGTGTACTTTTGCGGTAGCGATTTAAATCTTCCGTTCTATCATTAATGCCAGTCTTTTTTGTATAGATATTTTTTTACATATTAAGCAAATATAAACTTCGGTTATGTGGCTGTGTAGGCTTAATTCAAATGGTACCTTTTTAAAATTACTTTTTCTGGTCCGAACTAACCACTGGTTCCATTTATGTAAAATGTATCGATTATAGCATCTCAGCAAGGATCAAGTACTCATTTTTAGTAAATGAATAATTATGACATCGTAGATAATTTTCTTATATTTAAAAATGTTTTTAATCATGCTGTATTCAAAGTATGAACTTTTGTGTATCTTACTAAATGAAAAGCAAAAAATACGTTGAATTTACTCATTTACAAAAGGCTTCGTTAAACAAAAAACACAAGTATAAACTTTCTAGTTCAGTGTCATTACCACCATCAAAAATATTCAAATTAATGATTCAGATATCTCATTTCTATTTACAATAACATCTAATCATTGACTACAAAATTACTAACATCCGCAGTTACGCAAACCCGATACATAAATATAAAGAATACATTATACCAATGTATTATCCTACTTGTGTCTTTTATTTACACTCTGATATTAATCAATGATTAATTGTATGTTATTATTGTATGCTATTTTATTTGAGTCAAGTAAAACTACATTCCGATAGAACGATAGATTTTGTCTTTTGTTAAAAATAAGTGTGTATGTGTGTATAAATAAAACAACAAATGTAAAATTAAACCTTATTAGTAACCATATTGTAGGCCTAATTCTCTACAACGGTGTTTGGACAATATTGTTGTTAAATATACAAAAACATCAAAACGTTGTGTAGCAATGTAGCAATAAATAAATATACACTTCAAATAAAATACTCTCGATTTTCGGCGCTTATCGCTTACTGGTTGAGTAACATTCTAGAATCAATACACTATTTAACTATTTGTATAATTATTTATTAAATAGGAGAATAATTATAAGTAAGTTTTAATTCTAGAATTTTACATATAACTACATCTAGTTTTCATTTTTAAATATTTCCATTGTTGTCATCTCATTCTATAAACAAACAATCCATAGATTCGAATCATAACAAAGAATTCATCGAACTCTATACCCAATATCACAAACGTATACACATTTCTAAGAAGCACTATAGCACGCTTTTAATTCTAAACTAGATCACCGACAATCAACCTAACATTCACGACCGTAAGTAACTTTGAGCGGTGACCAGAAAGAATCGTGCTAACCACAAAGAGATTTCCCAAAAATAATTCAAACACTCAATGGTCTAAATTACAAAAAGCAATCAGTGTATCTTGTGAACGATAATGATACTAGTAAAAAGTAAAAAAAAACGAATCTGATATGAAAGGAGACTATTCACTGGCAGCAGCCGGTCTCATCTGAGATAATCTATTTGGCTCTAACCTCACGACCTCCCGGCCGGCTGGTATAACAATATAATTAAAGAGAGATCGGTCGATCGATTCTAGGGTTGGTTATTGCACTTATACTAACTATAAATATAGTAGGCTTAACTTATACGAGTATTATATGGTCAAAGATACTTTACGAAAGGCAAAAAAAATCATTTTGTATTTTTGTCTTTTTTAGAAGGTCACATGTCGGACATTTCACATTCATTCTATCAAAGCCACACTGCTTTTGCTTTTGTCACACCGCCGTGTGTGTTAAATTAAGCAAATCTATCTTTTTTATTGTTTATTATCTGTTTTTTGAACACCAGCCTTTTATTTTTTGTAAACATTGACTAATAATATATTGACTCTTGCATTTACTGGTAATTCTTTGCTTACCGGACAGCCCTACTATTTACCGGATGTCGATAGGTCTGTAAAAGGAAACGTACATGATTGTTGCTCCCAACGCGTTATAGATGTCATTATTTACTTGCGCCCGCGCAGCCGTTCTGTCGGCTTTTTACATGCTATACAAATTGCTGGTTGCGCGTGCCATGCGTTTGGTGGTCTCCGCTTTGTGAAGCTTTTTCTATTTATTTGAGTGTCTTTAGTTTTGTTAGTATATTTATACAATAATAATTTTGAAACTTAATGCATTACAGTACTTTCTCGGCGTACTAAACCTACTTGTTTATACGAATTAGAACTTTTAATAGTTTATTCACAACAGCCTTAATAAATAAACTTAAATGTAGTTGGAAGGTTAACGTCGTAAATGTTACCGTAACTTTGCTAAAAGATAATAAGATTGTATTAATATTGTCAGTAAAAGTCACTTAAAATGTATCTATAGATACTTGTATCGATTCTTTATGAACATTCAATGTACTGATTGAAAGAAACTTTGTAATATAACGAATACTGATTTCCGATATAAAACAGCTGATTATATATTTTAACTAAATTGCTCGATCAAAAGCTAGTTAATAAACAATCGTTATTGGAACTTGAGACGTGATTAAGAATACGGTCTTGTTCCTTACTTTTATGATCAAATCCAGTTAAAACTCTAACAAACTACATGTTTATGTCTTTGCAAATTGTATCCTGCAATTGACTTAACCATATAAATCATATATAATAGTCGTTATCATGGTTTTCTGTTAGATTTACTGTTCCTCATCGCTTTTTATAGGTAAAATGACTTCTCGCCATAGTTAGAGTGTGCCTATATGTATGTGTATTTACAGAAAATTGATAATCCAACTAAAATTAATGTCTACAAACGATTACATAACTTTGTCGTTAAATTTTGAGAGATTATAGTAAAACACAGGTAAAAGGTAAACAGCTTAGGTACCTTAATTTTAATATTTCGTTGTGTTATATGCAGTAGATATTATTGTTGTTAAAAAATGACTTACATTCGCATTGCTCAAAAATTTTGTTATTTATTATTATTTAATGCTAAAGCAACCTAGATATAAAAGCTATTGATGATGATACTGGATAGGAACTGCATATGTCATCAAAACAACAAGATTTATTTTGCATTACAAACAACAAGAGTTTAACTATTACAATCTTGACTACAATTAACAAAAATCGGTACCAAGGTTTGGCATATAATGTAAATACTGTGGAGGAACAGGTGTTAGGTTCCTCCAACACAAAGGGAGGATCCTCAGACCAGGCGAGACAATGCGATCATGCCTGACAGGCTACACTGCCAAACGGTTGATGTTGGGTTTTTGTACAAATGATAATCGGCGCGAGAACTTCTATTGCGCGATTCAGGATTGGTAGTTTCTTCGTGTTGTACGTTGCTCTGCGGTAGACGGCGCTTAAGTATGTTGCGCTGTATGTGGAGTCGCCACAATACTTTCTTGGTTTTATTTTTCAAAGTGTAACTTCTTATGATTATGAAGGTATAATTACGTTTCCGAAGTAGTTGAATCTAAAGATACCTAGTTGGAACATGAATTTCGCCTAAATTGAAATATTTTTCCCACCAGACAGGTACCTAACTAAGCATAATTCAGTTCGTTAACAAGCCACAATTTAAACACCCGCAGTTGTTCTAATTTTGCCGCTTCTCTTCAGTTCCTAAAATTAGTTTAATAACCAAAAATATCTTGCATTGGAATGCGTTACTTAATTACTTGTTGAGAATTTCACGTGAAATTGGTAAACGGTTGAAAGTAGAGGATCACTTAATTATTAGATTTTTTGTAAAATCACAATTATAGGTTAAATTTAAGAAATATTTACGTCATTGGTATACAGTAATTAAGTAAATTGGAGCCGCAGTTCAGGTTCTTTAAAAACAAATTGAAGTACACTATTTACTACTTGTTTTTCAGAAAACAAAAATTGGAAAAAAACATCAAAATGAATAATCAATATGCACTTATTTAGCCCTTATTTAGCCAATGCATTGAATTTTCTCTTTATGTGTGCATTTAGCACAAAACCACCCACACATTCACATTTATATTAGTGATGTAATAAATAATCTGATTGAATTATGTTACCTAAATCACGCTTAATTTTGTACAAATAAAATGAATAATTTGATGGTCACTGTGTCTCGAATGAATGAAACATTTTAACATAGGAATCTACAATAAATATAAATTTAAAATACCTACACTTTAATTAAATTATTTTCTTATCATCAACATCTAAGTAACAATAGTATAAATGTTAATCAAAAGCGTATGTTACTTACAAATGCTTACACAGTTTTGATTACCTAAAAACAAATATTTTACATTCCACACAACTAACTATTAACCGACAACTATATCGAATTAAATGCACTTCTGTATCGTTACTATAATCAATAAAATTGAGCATACTGCCACAGTCTCAGAAAATGCTCGAACGATATTATCATGGTGTGGCTGAATCATCAGATTTATCGTCTGCGAGGACCGTATAAGGTGATTTATAATACTACCAGAAGTAGCGACCTGAAACGCAGCCCATTATCTTGTGGGCAGTGCTTACACTTTATCTATAGGTATACATAAAAATGTTAATTTGATATGTAAACGCTTCGAAAACTCAAAAGATTTTCTTACTTTGGAATAAAGGGCCTTGCAAAATGACTGCTCATTTTATGGAAAGCAAGAATATAACATGGTGTCTCACACTATGGTGGCCTAGTGAGATGTTTTTTACGCCCGTTTCATAAAGGCCAAAATTATAACGGGAGGGAAACACGTGCGCTTGTATTGTATTCCAGGTTTTAACTCATTAACACAATTTGGAAGTTCTATATTGATTAAGCTCAAATTTTGGCACGATATACAACAAACATAATTTTAATTTAACATACTTTTTTGCAACCATAATATGCAACAGTTCGTGGCAGGATCTAGCTAGTCGTATATAAATCCATGCTATTCACACTAATATTATAATCAAAAATAATTCTGTCTGTCGCTTCCACGGCAAAACCGCACCGCATCGATTTCAATGAAATTTGGAATGGAGATACTTTGATTCTCGAGGAAGGACATAGCAGGCGTAAAACTAGTAGAATACAATTAAAATGAACAATAATTCTACATGTTGGTAGTTGACCCAATAGCCATTCTTCATTGAACCAAACCAAGAAAGGCGCACACAAGCGCATCTCATTAACGCTATCGCGACTAATGATCTTCAGAACAAATCTAAGCATACCCAATACGATTTGCGTATTAAAGGAATGAGATAACCGACACTAATGTCTAGTAAAACAAGAGTAGCGATGCAAATAAACCCTCATGTATATTCAACGGCGAACAAACAAACGCATGAGGTATCTTGTCGCAACGCCGAGATATGGACTTGTAGTTCGCATGGCGGCCAGCGTTTGTACTGGTATAGGACAGTCTTGATATTAAATTTAAATTTAATCATTGATTAAAAATCAAAACAAAAAGTAGATGCATCAAAAGTCGTTCTTGCGTATTTACTGAAATTATTTGACTCTAATTTTGTAGAATTTTTGAAGTGAAAACTTCTTTAGCGGCGCTGTGTACTTTTTGGAATGGGTAAAAATGTATAAACTCGCGTCAGGTCACGTGACCTGATCGAAAATTCGTAAGACGGATGGAGAGAGGACAAACGGCGCAGGGCGCTTGCGCGAATGTTCGTGTGTGTATGTAATATAAATTGTCATGTTTGTATACGATAGCGCAATAAATGAATATTGTATTCCACCACATAAATAATAGTACTTTTATACTGATAATGAAAGCAATTCGTACAAAATTATTCTCTAACCATTCCAAAATATCAAAAATGCACAACGTTAATATTCAAGTTTTCACTTCTGCCGGCACTCCCGGAGTGCAACCCGTCGATTTTTTCTATAAAGTTTATTGAATCTATAAAGTGGAGTTTGAGCTGATGAGAAACATTATTTTGAAGTCATTTACAAGTGCAGAATAAAAATTTCTGATGACTTAATTTATAAATACCGTATTTATACCAATACCAATATATTGAAAACTTTAAGAAAGTGTGTTTAAAATTACGAATTCAGAATGTTGTAAAATTTAGAATCTGTTTACATATA
This sequence comes from Spilarctia lutea, assembly GCA_916048165.1. NCBI lineage: Eukaryota > Metazoa > Arthropoda > Insecta > Lepidoptera > Erebidae > Spilarctia > Spilarctia lutea. The sequence continues at coordinate 6,149,815 of OU696480.1, forward strand.
TACACATAAACTTGTAAAAATGAATCACTATTTGGCTAATTCTTACTTTGTTGAATACCTAATTTATAATTATAGGCCATAAAAAATAACGCTACAATCTATAGAAACCGAGAATCAATAAAAAACGAGCATCAATGGAAAACGGAGAAAAATTATAACTTTTGAGAGACAGATATTAAATTACACGAGTATTATTATAACTGAGAACGAAATTGATTTATGAAAAAGAAAATTACAAGCTTATATAAAAAATAGTTTATAGAGATTAAATTATAAATAGGTCCATGGTCACAACAACCCTAGTATATCCGCGTACACCTTATAAGGCCCATGAATTCTGCCACCGAACTCGTTGTCGGATGAAAGCAGCCCAGCTAATAACGATACCAGTTTTAATGCGATATCTAAACTGAGATCATTTATATTGAACTCGATAATGTAATTAAATGATCACTGGCAGTGCAATTAATGCAATATGTACCTACGTATGTACTTGATATTTATTAGATATATATTTAAATTTTGCCTTTATCATATCATAAAAAGTCGTCAGAAGATGTAAGTAATCGTAAATAATCTTTATAGTAAATAGTATTTTATGTACTCTCTTATAATGCCATTAATAACGTTTAATCTTTAGTTAATAGTAAAGCAATAAGAGCGGCTTCTGTGCTACTGATATTAATATTAATTGGTGTTCTGAGTTTAATCTATACTAATAAAATAAAGCTGGAGAGTTTGTTTGTTTGTTTGAACGCGCTAATCTCAGGAACCGCTGGTCCGATTTGAAAAATTCTTTCGGTGCTGGATAGTCCATTTATCGAGGAAGGCTACAGGCTATATATCATCACGCTACTACTAATAGGAACGGAGCACAAATGAAGAATGTTCAAACGGGGGAAAATTTTCACGCTACGGGCAATATAATACGCAAACGAGGTTGCGTAAGTCAGCTAGTTTATAATAATTTCAGTTCTGATTTAAGATACTTTACAATATTGTTTTATAACTCTTTTTAAACGAAAGAGTTGGACCCGATTTCTCTGTTAAACAGAGAAATCGGGTCCAACTCTTAGTAGTATCTAGTCTGTCTAAAATTTTACGAGCAGCTCAAGTTAACAATGAATTTATTTATTTCCTGTCTTCAGTCCAATGTTGTCCAGTGCTGAACAACAACTATATTTATTAACTACTTTTACTTTTGACTTAGGCCCTATTTCGTCAGTTACAGATACGTTCCGGTTAGCTTATCTGACAGATGGATTGACACAATTGGCTTTACCAGTAGCCAGGACCAATCTACTTGAGAAAGCACCCCTAACGCGAATTATCCATCTAATTAACGAAGTTCACAAAGATTTAGATATTTTTTCGTGTCAATTGAGTGTACTCGCAAAATGTCTTGTAAATTTAATTTGTTACAAAACCTAAAAGAGTTGCAATATTTTGTTTTATATTTTTAATATTAAGACAGATTGTTACTTTTATTGAGTTTGTATTTCGTCAATGTATGTGTTTCTTTGTGTGTGTGTGTGTGTGTGTGTGTGTTTGTGTGTTTCTGTGTGTGTGTGTGTGTGTGTGTATGCGTGTGTGTGTGTGTGTAATAATAGAAATGTAAATTAGCCTCTCTATCGCATTAGGGCAACCTGTAATGATAGTGAAGGTGATGTTATAATACATAAATAATTAAATAACTTTGTATGGAAGATACTTTAAATTAATTACTAAATTTATCTGTAACTGTTTATTCAGGGTCTAAATCTAAAAAATACCTATATTGCATACTGCTTTTAACAATTAGTTTCATATTTAATTAGGAAGAAGACATAAAAAATAGATTACAATGAAAATAATGGTTAAATTTTGTGCAGTTCACTTATTTTTTTTTAAATAAATCATTATATCTTGAATAACATGAGCTATCTGCTTATAAAAGAGCTTATCCCTACATAGTCGGGTTCGCAAAAGTATCAGTTATATTTATCCATATTAATTAGGTATTACACAACGTCTAACAGTAAACTTAATATACCAGTGTACACGAGCCTTTAATTTCATCCTATCTTTAACGGAACTGCGTAAAGAGCATGTTTCATTAGTACGTTATAAAGCACCACTAATGCGAATGTCGGATAGCTCCACCGATAGGTACAACGCTCTTTGGAGCAGAGTTGAACGCAGCCTGTTAACAAACACAACACTAAACCACTTACTCACGACCACCAGTTACTTGTTGAGAAGATTGAACCAGGCCAAAAGTACATATTTGGAAATTCTTACTAGCCTCTCTGACCGTTACTTTATAGGTATCTAAAATTTATTTACCTTAAAATTAAACTTTAATCTCTGAAATATACTTTACAAAAAAGCTAAGTACCTAATTAGGTGTAAATAAGTTTGTATACGTTTTAAAAACTCAGGACCTGCAATAATTGATTAAAAAATTTTGACACAAGACAACACACACACTATACGTACCTAGGTAGGTACCAATATACCAATAGTAGGTACCAACTTGTTTAGCTACCGTAGTGTAAGTACTGTTAATATTTAATCTAGGAAGGTAGAATTTTTCTACAGTGACTGTACAGATATTGATTTAATGTATCGCCTAAAGTTTATGACCACATTACGCCCGGACGTCTGTCTTTTATCTTGCGTGCCTGAAGAAAACCTCTGAGCGCCGTTCTAGACAAGAAAATGATGGAAAATAAATAGACACATAAACTGTAGTACCTACCCATTGTTTCGAAGGTACCTACCATAGTGTTTACTAGACGGTTTCGTCTGTATGCAATACGGCAGGATAACGTTCTTTTATAAATTTCATCGCATGACAGGTGAGCAGATACAATCGATGTTAATTATTAAAATATTTCATTGGACAAAAAAATCAAATAAATTTAGTGTTAGAGTTGATCTGGAACTCGCAACCTTTTGCCCCTAGATCATAGATTAAAAAACAATTAAGTTATAAACAAAACACACATACCACATAAAATCGTTTAAAAAAACAACTTTTCTAGAAGAACTTGAAACGGCTTCTTAAAGCTAGTAAAGAGTCGATTAAAGTAAAACGCGTAGATAAGCACGGCGGCGGTGTCCGCGCGCACTTTCTTCAATCGACCGCGAGAGGGCGCGCCGGCACGCGACCGCTACTCGTGCCGCGCTAGAGATGCGAATGTTAGATATCGATACTACTTACGTTACAAAGTTGTAAAATACCTTTGCACTTTATAAACACCTAAATATTTATTTAGCGAAAATATTCTTTGGGTGCAAAATGTAAATGTGAAAGTATTTATTACAAACTATCATTGGTACACTCTGCATTCTCTGCCTTAATTCGTTTGTTGTCTGTTTTTCTTTATAATTGGATAGCGAATTGAATTTGGATAAAAATATGACTCAATTTGAAAACTAGGCATCCACTCGCACGTAAAACAACTCTTTGTTTCTTATTATCTAAGGTAATATTAGTGTCATCTCTAAAACAAGAGAGAAAAGTTTGAAGATTTAGCAACTAACATCTGAATTATGTAGCTTGGACATCATTGTTGTATTTACAAATCAACGAAACTACATATAAATCATATTCCCACCACTAGAAGTTTACAAGTGGCACGAGCTGATAGTATCTAGCAACCGATGATACAAGTAGATTGTTTCACCGGAACACCGAGCACAGATACCGAGAACTATTTACTCGTTATAATACGATTTAATCGTGAGTATCGATTCACGTTTCGAAAGTGCCGCTTTTTGATTTAAATGGAGAAATAAAGTTGCTTAGTCGATTTTGCGATAGTGCGGTGGTGGTTTATGTCACCGTTGAGGTTAGCGGTGCATCAATATTTATGGCGGTCAGGATTCTTGGATTAGAAAATGTAGATTAAAAAATATATTTTGAAGTCTTCTCATTGTCTCTGAGGTATATAGGAAAGTCTTTCTGAGTTTATAAACAAATAGCGACCCGCCCCGGCTTCGCACGGGTGCAATGCTGATACTAAATACACGTTGTATATAAAACATAGCTGACCCACGCAACCTCGTTTGCGTCTTATATAGCCCGTAGCATGAAAATTTTCGCAAAATAAGTAACTTTTCTGGTTGATTTTTACACCTTGTGTCCGAAAAACCCAAATATCTTACGGAACCCTATTTTTTTCCAAAATAAAATATAGCCCATGTTACTCGTGGATAATGTAGCTTTCGAATGGTGAAAGAATTTTTAAAATCGGTCCAGTAGTTTTTGAGCCTATTCATTACAAACATACAAACATACAAAAATAGGTACAAATCTTTCCTCTTTATAATATTAGTATAGATGAAATATATAGATTAAAAAAAATTAATCATCACAAACAACTCAACACTTGTACTATTATCGCAACACTAGTGACATTCACTCACATATCGACACATAGTTACTGGAACACCGTATATGGAGTTCCACTGACCCTAATACCCATCAGATATACCTACAGGGTGGTTATAAAACCCGGTCCTTTGTTTTCCTGCAGTGAACTCAAATAAATTGTTTTATACAAGACATGTTTTTTCCTATATTTCCAGCCTGATTAAACCTCATACAGGCCTGGAAGAACTTTTTGCAAATACTTAAAAGATAATCTAACACACTGTAAGCTATCGTATCTTAATCACATCATTTATTATTTTATATTATTCTGTTTATTAAAAATCTTATTATGATGTCTTTATACAACTCAGCTTAGTTTGAATATTGCACTTTAGTAACAATTAGAGGGCAACCCTAGCACTCATAACTCATATAAGTCTTGCCTCAATTTATGTAGTGTATGATAATGTATCAGAAATAAAAAAAACATTTTTATTGTAAATTTTTATTTATTAATCTTAGCTTGAGTGCTATTGGTCATACCTAACTGTGAGAAATATTACAATTTGTAATAAATCGTGTTACAAGTAGCTAATAATGTTCTAAACTTCTAAACGTTCTTCTAAAGTAAAGTAAAAATTTAAAGTTTAGAAAAATAAAAGAATATTATTATTAACTATACCTACCTATGTACCTACAACTAAACTAAATTCTATTTATCATGGTTAAAGCTACACCATGATGCTAACTATTCTTAATTCTTATATCAACGGTTAGGTACTTTAAATACCAATTGAGTTTTACCCATTAACACTTAAAACTGCCTATTTAACCGCTTACGAAGATAAAATCATCGTTCACGTGGTACCTACAAGTGAATAAAAAACGAAGTTTATTACCCATCTTGTGAGACTGTGTGAAGATACTTCACTCTCACCACTTAAAAGCTTAAACAAATATTAATAACTACCAAGGAGCTTAAGAGCTACCGTCTATTTAAATGCATCTTGACAATTGTGGTAATGTCCGGCTCGACGGGAGTGATACCACGGCCTCACAGAAAACAGGTGTGTAACAACGTCTGCGCTGTGGTTCACCGAGTGAGTGAGAATTCCGTAGGCCCTACCCCTTCCCCCATCCCATTCCTCATCCTCCAAAGGCCTGCAACGCACTTGTAACGCCTCTAGTGTTGCGGGTGTCCATGGGCGGCGGTAATCGCTTACCATCAGGCGGTACGTCTGCTCGTTTGCCTTTATTCCACAAAAAGAAGTTTTTGAAATAAGTACGCGCATTAGTAACATACTCTATTTAAATAAATAAATATTTCTTACATCTAACACAACGCCATCTAATCCCAAACTAATCAGAGCTTGAATTATAGGTACCTACTAGACAACTGATATAAATACATGTATCTTTTTGTACCTAAATACATATATATTACATAGAAAATATCCAAACTAAAATCTAAACATTTGGTCCGACCCGGGATCGAACCCGAGACCTCGAGAACAGAAGTCGCATACGCTACCACTGCGCTACTGAAGCAGTCTAATTTGATTAGGTATTTACGCAAATAGGACTTACTATGTAATCCTTAGTTTCATTCTAAACATACCACTACAATTGGACCTAGACAGAAAAGGAGCATCCAATGCAGAAATTGACCGTAAAACGTATCCATTTCTAGTAATTTCATTAAATAAGATATACATATCGCATCACATACTTGTCTTCAACAATCTGTAACCCAGACTTGTATTAGTCCGCTAGAATACCTATATAATAGTCCTACATTGTTCAAACATAGTTCGCATTGTTCAATCAACCAGCTCTACAAGACCTTCCCATACCTGAGAAAATTTGTTAGAACAATCACATAAGAAAGGTCGAGTTAGCTGGTTTATGGCACTCTAACATTAGCGACTGGGCGTTTTCCATTCGGTCCAACTTCGGGAATGTTCGGCTTCACTCGGTGGTTTTGTTCCCGCCTACTTGCGGGTGCGCATCGTACTGTCTCTATTTCTCTCAAGTTGTCGCGTCAGTCTGTCTCGCGCAATCGTCTCGACTACTCGCCACACCCACAGATCAACGTTAGGCTATTTTCCAATTATTATGTAGGAGCTTTTTGTGCGGAGATACCAACAATGATAAGCTTTCTTATAACATAATGAATGAAGTAATCGTTGTTTGTAACATAATATTTTGGTTCAAAGACATTTTTGATAACATTGTTAGTAGGTACAACAATATTATTACAAATATCTGAACATTCAATCAGGGTCAGGAATTTTAACCTCACAATAATGTTTTAAGCAAACATTTGCTGAGTATCAAATTGACTAAAAAAGTTGGTTAAAGTGACTCTGTTCTCTTTCAACAATAGAAGTGTTCTTGTAAACTATGCTACATAACTACCAAGGTCGTTTAAAGATCTTTAAACTAGAATACCTAAATAAAACCTATATTCTAAATGCAAATGCAAAGACTGCACGGTTGGCCGAGTGGTTTCAGCGGTCGCCATGCCGCTTGCTACTGCGCCAAGTGTCTTGGGTTCAAATCCCACGCGGTACAACACTTTGTGTGATCCACGAATTGTTGTCCCAAATCTGGATGTTCTTTGTGTCCGTTTCATGTATGTTTGTAAAGTCTCCCACGACACTGGATGTTTATTCCTAATGTGGGAGTTGACTTTTTAAAGAAAAATAAAAAAGAAAGTACCTAGTATTGTGAGTTTATCAATTAAACATACCTCAAAAGTAAATTGTCTATAGTGTATAAAAGAAATGTTAAGAATTACAAATCTTATAGGTACTCATCGGTGATTTAATAAAGAAGCAAAACCATTGAAATTCTTCAGCGCGTCACAAAATAAAACAAAACAATATCCGAACCATTAAAAAAGAAACAAAAACTAGATACTCAATTAACGGTATCTACAATGATAGTTCACATCGGTAGCAGAACCTCCAAGCTATTAAATAACTTTTTTTAACTGTCGGCTAAGAAATTAATAACATAAGTGGCGAACTAAATGGGCTCTATTGCTAAGTAAAAGTTAGAAAGTGGCCCATTGTATGAAATGACAATTGATAAAAAATACTGACCCGAATTTGCCCTGACCTCTTACTTTAAACGAAAATATAAGTAATCTAGGAATAATTTAGTTATATAGACTAGTTTTATCCAATCACTATTGTGAAATATACCTACCTGTAGTTCTTTGAAATAAATATATATAATAAATATTTAAATATTTCGGAGTGTGTTAGATACACAACGCCATCTAGGCCAAAACTAAGCAGATCTTTTATTATGGGGTACTAGACATACAACTGTTTGTTATACCTACTTTTTGTAAATACATACATATTAAACATAGAAAACACCTAAATTCCGAAACAAATATTTGCAGATCGTACAAACATTTGAATCGAATCCGAAACCTTAAGTAGAGTAGTCGCATACGGTACCACAGCACCAACGAGGCAGTCTAATTCTGTCTAATTTAATGATGAACAGTTTTATATACTTAGGTACGTACTTGACTACACGAATGGCTAAGTGTCTTTATCAGTCACCTCGACACCTCCTGTTGTGCTGAGTGTTGTGTATGGGATCCACACCTGAGACAATAAGTACTTCGTGTAATTTAAAAATTGTTCAAGTCTGAATAAAAATAGTCTTTCTGTAGTTGCGCGACTCCAATATGTCATTGTTATAATGAACCAGCAAGGAACAAGGAACAAGGAAATTTATGACAATGAAAAGTCAAATATCAAATACATACCTAAAATTAAGTTTGGTGTAGGTATCAATAGATACTATTTGTGATAATACAAGGGCCAAATGCACAATAATATTTAAAGTTTACGAAATTAACAAGAAACCTCATCAATAAGAAGATATTACTGTCTATTTAAAAACAAAATTACGAGTAGCAATTTAGTGAACAATAATACCTTTCGTTAAATGCAAATCTTAAAAGAAATGTAATGATGACCTTAAGAATTAGGTACAATAAAAATTATTACGTCATCAAAAATTGCATCCTAAAATACAAAACGACACATCAAATGTGATGAAGAAAATGATAACATCCAAGATTAAATAACGGAAACGAAAAATAAAAGATTTTTAGTTGAGAAATGGCGATGGTCTCCGATTATAATTACGGTAGAACTCACTGTCGGTTGAAAACAAAAGGTAGGGTTACCAAGCATCGACATACACGAACATTGTTGTATTAAACAATATACTTTAAAGCTTAAAGTTAGTTGAATCGAATAAATAATTAAGTAAACTACAAAATGTTTCAGTGAATTTGCATTAACCTATTAGAAATAATTTCGGTGTTCGCGGACCAATACGACCTTCAAACCTTCAAGAAAAGAGATTACTCCTTCCTAAAAGCCGGCAACGCACTTGTGACGCCTCTGGGGTTGCGGGTGTCCATGGGCGGCGGTAATCGCTTACCATCTGGCGATACGTCTGCTCGTTTGCCCCTATATAATAAAATAAAAAAAAATAGTCGTCAGGCAGTTATACAATACTTAAATTTTAACTGGCCAACCCAACTGAAAGTATAATTCAATCGACATTGTATGAAGCAAGTATTAACGCTTAGCAAATTTATAAATACACGACAAATATACATTTATACAATACAATTAAAACAAATATACGTAATCAAAACAACTGAAGATCTAAGACGTATAGTTCCGTGACATGATTGCACAAATACTGTCATACAGTACTTAACTAGCCTTTCCTAGCAGTTTTACTGCAGTTTATTATTTAGAGCAAACTGAGGATCTCAACTAGAGTACCTACTCCTAGGGACGTGTCGCCAAGTTGAATACCTCATAAGATTACTCAATAAATAAAGAATGAAGAATGAAATATCCTAATTTGAAAAAAAAAACAATTAACCCTTATTATGCCCCTAGACTTATTACTTATTCGTTGCTTGGGTATTACATCAGCAATTTACATTTCATGTTAAATTTACATAGTTTTACAATAGATATACTAAGTGTATCTCTAAAACTAATTGCCAGCCCTACTGAAGCTCTGTGCGTTCCATGCTTTGAACTTAATAGCAATCTTTATAGCGCAATCCGGCCTCCGAATAGTGATGCTATCTGTCGATGTTCGATATCGATACCGTGTTATTACATTGTACAATTGCATATTACGCCTTACATGCACAATTGCAAAAAGAGATTGATTAATTTGTTAGAGACTTATCAAAAGGTTTAATTATAACCTTATAATAAGTTTATAGCTCTTATTTGGAAGTTTGAAATTGTCCATGATGCATTCGTCACTCTTTCGATTGAAATTAGAAGTAGTTATAATTTTTTTAAGACACAGTATAGGCCCAAAGTATTTACATATTATAAACATAGATTTCTGTTTTGCATAAGATATTCCAAAGCAAAATTACGAGCTTACAAAGAACACTTGAATAACTCAAGAGTTGGATCGTTACGTCGATAAACGTCCATATAATTCCAGCGAGAACGTGCTTGTCACAATTTATCGATACGGTGCATCACTAGCCGGGAGCAAAGGTTCGGCAGAGGGCGCAGGCATCAATTTGCGCGCGGTAGCTGCCGCGGGCGCCGCGCCGCCCCTGTCATTAGCCCCTCTTCCCTCCCTAGCCCCTCGATTTCCCTTCTCGACCTCAGGGGAACATACTTTAACCTTTTTTGCTCCCCTGCAACCTGTTCGGGATGCGGCTGCTGCGCGCGCGCTACGAACATGGTTCATGGCCACGGGCTATACGCAGTATCTGCGAAATAGGGCTGACAACTGTTTAATTTTATTAGAAATATTCGATTTTATAATCCTTTCAAATTATTACATAATTGTATTACCTAAATTTAATTTCAAATAATAATAAAATGAAGTAAATATGATTGACGGAAATAGTTCTAACCTCCCCCAATATACAAATACCTGTTGAGCTGGACTTGAGGTAATTCTGAAAAGTTTTTACGTATAATTTATTTAATATTGCATTTCTTGTTATCATTTGCCTTTTATTCTTAAAATTGGTTTTGTTCTACTAAACACACCAATAAATTCTTAAAGTCTTTACTTAACATTTCATTTCTATGAACTTTTTATTCAAAACGCGAGTCAACATAAAAAATAAATATTCATACGTAACATACCTGTACGTATTTTATGTTTATTTTTGAAGTGAAAACTTCTTCAGCCGCGTTGAGAACTTTTTGGTAGGAGAAAATCTTATGGGTTCGCGTCACTGACATGCTAATTTTTGATTTTGATAATAATAATTTGAACATAATGAAATTTCAAATTTTTACAAATGTAAATATTTTTTTTTATTGTATTTTGTAATTAATAACATTCGAAGTTATAAGTTTTTAACTCTATCGGCAGTCCTTATGACTACCTTTTTTATTAATAAAGACAATGACATAAATTCAATTAAAGTTTTCACAGTTACGAGTGTCAACCCTATAGCTCAACCTGTTAAGTGCACGGCGCGCGTAATAACGCAGGTCCGATGTTAGTTATCGTTCACTCCCACAATATGGCTGGCTAAAACAACCACAACTGCTTACGTGATAATAACCAATTTATATTGCCCCAGCTGCCATCGGGAATATCGATATGACTATGTGTAACTAACTACCTTGACAATGTTTTGTGGAAATTACCTTGCAAATTAATTCGCCGTCTGATATGAACGAAATCGAGGCAATTTAATACTTAATGCTTTGCCATAACAACTGCTGTAAGTCTGTAAGTAACTTATTACTAATGTCCTTGATGAACTACTTATGAATTCTAACATCAAATCAACGTAACTCGTATTTTAATGAAATTAACTACAACTCAATTTTTTAATAATTCTTTCTTCCTTTTATCAGAAAATCGTACTAGAAGCCAGTTCAATAATGATAATCTTTATCATGTAACATAGTACATAAATTAATAATAAAGAAATTTCTTTAGACAATCTTATCTTTTAATACATCAAGACGTGCCGTAGACGCAAATAAATAACCACCGTAGGCTCTCCTTTGACTTTGAACCGTCAAAGATAAAAAGGTCAAAACGAAAACAGGTCCGCGTCTGTTCCCCGAACCAGTAATTTGAGCCACAATTAAACAATTTTCTCGAATATCATTCCGCTTCATTTAAACGAGCGGCGGGTCACTCCTGACCCGGGGGCACAGACATCGAGGTCCCGGACCGATTCCGTGGCTCCTCAAATCCCATTAAATATAAACATGCCTTCGAACCACTTTCCAACGATCTTTCGATCCACTTTATTTAATTTCAAAACATTAGAACGTGAAGTTTTCTAATCTTGCTAGCTGGCGGAATAGTTTCGCATTTGCATAAAAGTAAATTTGCTCCCAAGACCGGGATAACGCTAATGGCAATTCAAAAGGAACAAAACGAGCGCCGCAAATTGACCTGTCCTTCAGCACCGCCCGCGGCCGCCGCGCCGCAGCCTCCAGAGCCGACGACCTGTCGCCGCTAAATAATGCCGTTCCCATCATCGAGCCAGTAGCTATCTCACTTTAATTATTCATAGACTTTTTTATACGCTATCGCTTTTTACCGCTTGATGGCCGGTCGAAGCCTTATAAAATTAAAAAATAAAATAATCGAACGTCGGCGCAATTTAAAAAAGAAATAAGTCGGATGACACGGATCGAACTCCGGGCAAATGTCGCGCGGTAAAAAGTGGTCGAGCGTTGCAGTGAGAGGAGATAAGGGGGACGGGATGTGGTGCGGAGAGGTGCGGGGGCACAGGACGTCACGTAGGCGGCGTGGTTTTTGTCAACGTTCCCGCGGAGATGACAGGTCGCTGGACGCTGTACCGCGACCTGTCTGCGTAAACGGTCTTGATGCTTTCAATTTAAACGGACAGAACAATTACCACAAAGTGCGTGTTACGAACATAGTAGAACCAGATGTTTGTGCAGAGCGAATTCTTGTGGCATCCTTATCCGGTCGAATAGCTATTATTTTAAGTCTTATAATTTGGATTCGCCGGTGAAGTACTATAATTAGAGTAATCGACACACACTTGATCTCTGGTATTATGAAGCTTGACATAGTTCTGAGAAACTATACCTAGTGTTACTAGGTAGTAGTTAACATAATACCTGCGCATACGATTTAAATAAAAACTTGAGCCTTGATGGCAAATTAAAATGCGGTTTAACGAAAGTATCAAAACATGTTGAATCTGAAACTCGTGGACATTGTACAACGACAGGTGCTTTTGCTGAGAATGCGTTACGTCTAATAATAAACTCGTAAGACCTTGTAATCCACAAATTATTTGGATCGAAACGTTTATAATCCTAGATTAAGTTTGTTAAAATACATAATAGTCTAAAATTATTATTACATCATGACCAATGAATGTAAGGTTCATTGAAATGTATTCCATCACACAAAAGTTTGTCAGCTAATCTACTTCTACAATATGGTCCGTGGATAAGTAACGTGTACTCGTAAAGCCAAGTTGGATGCTCACATTAGCGTTAAGGAAGAGATAATCCTTTCGAAGAATTATGTTTTATTTTCATTTGTTGTAGACGGCATTTTAATAAACTTTTGCGTTAGTAATGTACAATAGCTTTAAGTGGCTTGGTTGTAAAGGCAGTCACAATCAACACATTTTCAAGAAACTCGTCAGGGATCACACAAGCTTACTATAATATTTAAAGATATCAAAACTAATTTTTTTTTTTCTTTCACAGAATTTCCGTGAACAAAGAATCGATGGCGCTGGTTTACCGCTACTCACAGAAGACCATTTGACAGGTCTTTTAGGAATGAAACTGGGACCAGCACTAAAACTACGAGCAGTTCTGTCTCGACGGTTGGAACCTTGCTTAAATTGTCAAGCAATAAAAAGCATAAATAACACAGCCAACAATTTATCACCACCAAGCATGGCGCCAAAAATGAACGGCTCGGCGATGAAACCAGAGCCTCGCAGTAATACTACAAGTCCGAGTTAAGACCAAGTCCTATTTAAAGTTATTATATATAAGTTCTAATTCATATTGTTCCTGTTAAAGAGTTCTTTGATTATATTGAAAGTGAAATGTAAAATTAATTGACAAATATCTTGCACAAAAAGTTACGTAAATATAAATCAATTTTAGCATTGATCTGATGAGAAATGGTGAAAGTAGCGTACATATAAATGTAAAAATAAGTATTTTAAAACAAAAGTGATGAATCGTGTGGAATGTGATGTCAGTTAAGAACTGACCAATTCTAAAAGAATAAAATTTTATCATCAATGCGTTCATCGTTCTCGCACCTTCTTATTGGGATAATACTTTTTTATGATATATAAATATTCTGTAAAATCAAAGAGCTACACATATAATGCCCAGTTCCTATATTTGAAAAACGATCCGTTTTAGGTACGAATAGTAGTATATTATACGGGGCAAAAGCTAAAATCGTTCCTATAAAAAATAAATTAAGGAACGGTACTTACGACTCGTAGTCGGTTGTAGAAAATTTTTACACGATAACGATTCGTTAAATATAGGAACCGGGCATAAGACACGAAACTCAGAACCTCCAAACTTTATCCATTTGAGAGCGTAGACGTCAAATTATTTGTAATTTTAAACAGTTTTTTTTTTAAATATGTGACCAGTTTTTAAACAATATGTTAAATATCGATAATAATACTAGATTAATTTATTATTTTAGTAGTCATCTTCCGACATTCTTACTGTCTTAATGTTCTTAGATTGCATTTAGTTACTACATGTAAGATGCTTTAGTATTCATAACTACATGTAGGTAGCTATAAGTTGTTTTGCCGTCCAAATATTTTAAATGAAATACTTGCATAACAAGTATATTTTATGTTAATTATTAATCGGTCTATAAAATATAGGGTTGGTATCGCAAAACGTAAATGGCCCTGATTGAGTTTTATGATTATACAAAAATATTTATGTTACTTCCAACGAAGTCTACATCGGTGCTGAGACTCTGTGAAACTTAAATATTATTGTATTAAAATGTATTTTTGGTATAAATATTGCTTAAATAATTTGAGGCTAATAATTAAAACGGCAGGGTCACAAATTATACGGTATATAATGAAATGAAATGTGTATAAATAAATATATACAATAGTTTTATAGATGTATATAGATACGTGCAAATATACATTGTAGCATTTACTTACGCCACACCTGAAAAAAGCTCAGAAAACCGTTTTGCAGATAATGATTGTAGTGTTAAGTTGTATAAACTTACTTCACAATGAGCATAATATGTTGTTTGTAGTTTATTTTTGTCCATGAAAACTATGTAAATAAATGTGTTAAGGAAACTGAATCGAAATAACCACAACATAGGTAACTAAAACTGACAACAAGTATATATTGACATAATAGTCTGTTGTATTTATTCAAATTTCAATAAAGGTCGTATGTTTACTATACTTTCATTGAATAGTAAACTAACTGAAATATACATTATCATCGTTTGAAAATATATAAGGCTTCGATTCAGTTATATGTACATGATAGTATTACCTGCATTGTAAAAGAAGTGTTTTTGCCTGTGGCTGTCTCCTTAATTGCCAAATTGATATGTTAAATAAACAATATACTTTATTTAGTAGATAAAGCAGGTTACTGGGAATTCCTGATGTACATCAATATAACGCCGTTTCGAATTATGTACATTTTATCTACAATTTTTTGCCTTTGAATACTTAATATATATTCGATTTAAATAATAATTTCGGCAGTTTGTAAAAAAAATATTTTTATTTTGCATGACTTTATAACCCATTTCATATTAAGTGTTACTTTTTGAGCTTGCAAGTGAAAACATCGTATCAAAATATTTGTACAAAATATTTTTTTTTGGATGCAATCATATAATGTTGCTATTTTCATTCAATTTAATTGGAGTACATGAATTTCATGATACCAAACCTTTAAAAAGGTTTTTGAACATACGTAACGTATATTTCATAATATGTAAAACATATTTTATTTAAGATATAGTCCGGGATCCCCGGAACCAATTTCACAAGTTATTACCATCAAGCTATTTTGATGAGACCCCCCATTTTCCTGTTACAAAAATTACCGATTGTGGTAACTAACAGGGGTAGCAGGAAAAGAAAAGTTTTGGGCGTTGGACCGGGATAACGTACCACTCAATTTGTAGGACAAAGTGATTGTTAAATTATATAAATGTTAACTAACATTATTACTTATTGGAAAAAAATATTTGTCTACAAAATGCATGGTTTGATCCTTCCAACATGTATCGATAACCAGGTCATGAAAAATGATACTATCTAACTGGTTTTTTAACTGTTGCTTAGTTAATTTTTATATAATTTAACAGCTACATTGTCCTGCAAATTGCGTGGCACGTTATCCCTGTCTTACGTCCAAAAGTTTTTTCTCCCTGCTACCCCTGTTATCTACTACAATCGAGAATTTTTGAAACAGGTTAAAGGGGGGTCTCATTAAAATAAAGCCACTCACGAAAAGTTTGCTTGATAGTAATACTCGTAACTTATAAAATTATTTTCGGGGATCCTGGACTAATAAATACATTTTTATATGACATCAGCATCATTTCTAAAGCCACTACTTTGATATGATTCAGTTACAAGCTAATAATTTAAATAAATTGTAAACTTGGGTTGTAAAGTCAGCTATTTTATTCAATCGCACATTTCGCTACGATAGAAGAAGCAATATAATTTAAGGGCAAGAATATTGCTCATCGTATAAAGTTCTGAGAACAAAACTGAGGTCACCAGTGACCTTAAAAATACATATTTTAATCTACATATCGAATCCAAGGTGCTATTTTGTTTATATAGAGAAACACTGTACCTTAAGTCTTCCTTTTAACTAGAATTATAATTCATATTTTTATAATAATAATAACATATTGAGAGTATTACGGTTTGACGCTTTAAATTGGACGATAATAATACAATTATAATAATAGAACTCTGTATATTTGTCGGATTATTAATAAGTGTTATTTTAGTAAAACTCAACAGGGTTGCTTTTTATGTCGTATAATATCTTGACGGTGTAATGAACATCTATGGCCAAATTAGCGGGCAGGCGGTGACGTAACTACACTGTCTACGTTATTTTTTTTATTTTTTTTTTTACGGTTCGAAGCCCCCACACGGGCCTACACCCCACAGATACACTCTACTTCCAAATAACCTTGACATTTATTGTCGTGTTCTTGCTCATTGATCCCTGAGACGTTCAGTCTTCATAAAAAAATACGTTGTTGTTCTCTATTTCACACTCTAAACTTTATTTACGCAAAAGGTTCATATTTCTAACCGGTAAATACTCATGTCAAGGGCTCTTTGGGCTGTAGACTTTGGTCTAGCTCCCCAGCGACAAGTAACCCCACGTATCACAAGTTCTTAGTCATTCCCCATTAGTAAGAGTCAGGCTTTTCTCTTTTAAAGAAAATTCACATATACGCCCGGCTTAACAAATATTTCTAAAATGAGAACACCCAGAGTCTTAAGGCTAGCTATGATAATGCAAGAGGGCGATCATTGTCAGGCGAACTGAATATAAAATAAGACAGAGGTAGTGCATAAATATTGACACTTTAAAGCAACCCTGAATAGTGTTGATAATAAGTTTTATTACGTAAATAATGTCGTAATGGTCCAATTACTTACGAACTATGATAATGTGTGTAAATTTGTACCTATAATCATACTTTGTTAGGTACCTACTATACGAAAATAATGATAAATGAAAAAATTAGTGAATTTTCTGCTATACAAGAATCGTTCATACAATTTCAAGTTTTACGTTGTTTTTCTTTGTTTCGAATTCACTAAAGTAAGAATTAGTATATTATTATTTTTATTGTATAATTTTTGAGTATAACAAGGTTTTAGTCACTTTGTTAGTTTCTGTACTTAGTTAAAGAAATAGCTTGTTTAGCAGATCGTTCGAACGATTTATTGATATGAAAAGAAATAAAAACGACGATTTAATAAAACTGATTTATTGTTTCATTTGTTACGAAGTTATTTTGTCGAACACAATCGATAAATCTATACTAATATAATAAACCTGAAGAGTTTGTTTGTTTGTCTGTTTGAACGAGCTAATCTCAGGAACCGCTGGTCCGATTTGAAAAAATATTTCAGTGTTGGATAGTCCATTTATCGAGGAAGGCTATAGGCTATATATCATAACGCTACTACTAATAGGAGCGGAGCACCAATGTAGAATGTTTCGAAAACAGGGGAAAATTTTCACGCTATGGGCAATATAAGACTCAAATGAGGTTGCGTGGGTCAGCTAGTCGGAAATAAAACTATTTTTGACGTTATGATATGCCAGCTACCCACATAAATAAAAAAACCCCATAACTTATTGGTTTCTTTAGAGCAGATGAAAAAACCCGGCAAGGGGACGTCTGTGTTGAAACTAGCCGTGACTCCTACGAAAGAAGTTTAATTTTATAGTTCTATGTATTTTATGGATTAGGTGGCAAGCGAGCAGACGTATCACCTGATGGTAAGCGATTACCGCCGCCCATGGACACCCGAAATACCAGAGGCGTCACAAATGCGTTGCCGGTCTTTGGTGTATGAGGAGGATGTAGGGGTAGGAGTTGGGGTAATGGGCCTCCGTTATCCTCACTCACTCGGTAAAACACAGCGCAAGCGCTATTCCACACCGGTTTTCTGTGAGGCCGTGGTAACTTTCCGATCGAACCGGCCCATTCGTGCCGAAGCATGACTCTCCCACAGTATGCTTTAAAATATATGAATTTCCAATATTTTCAAGTGTCTGTTTTTGTTCAATCTCATTAGCATTGGGATTTTGATTAGCAGACCTTAAAACTTATACGGCCTATACCAGTTTAATTTTTATCTCTTCTTAATAATCAATCATTATTCCAAACCAGCTTGCTTGCATTGAACCGTATCACTTAAAGATAAAATAACCGGTTGCAACTGTTCTGTATTTAACTATTAGATACATATTTGCATATAACCCCCTTTTAACCAACATTGAAAAGGAGTGTTCATTATACTTAATCTTTTTATATGGTTAGACAAGATTTGAATCAACGATTTTTTTTATGGGTAGAAAATAAAGGGAAAATACGGGATAATACCTACATACATTTTATAATACTTACATTATATAACTTTTTGTGACTGGCAGTGAATGGATGTCTAATGACCACTCCCGAAGACTGGTCTGGACACAAAAGATATCACTATTTGTCAGGTTAAGAAGAAAGAAAGAAAGAAAGAAAGAAAAAGTATTTATTTTAACGACATTGCAACACAGAATAATAAGTGAAATGGTACATAATACAGTATTGAAACATTATCTTAATGCATAGTTAAAAATTTAACATAACTAATCAATGTTATAACAATTCATATATATCTTTACACATATATTGATGCAAAGTTGCGTCGCAGTGCACATTAAAAACAGATGCTGCTCAGCCTAATGCTGCATCATTACAGATACAGCGCTGATTTTCAGCAACACCTTGATGATGATTCGTGTGTCCAGAATAGTAGAACCAAAATGAAGATTGGTGTTTCGAAACAAATTTAGTATAGTGTACGAATGTTCCAAATAATTGCCACGGGATAATTGCAGAATATCGTTTACAATGTTCATTAATTTCGATTTAAGTACCAATTTAAATTAGGATTATATCTGTTGATCCAATAAAAACGCTTTTAAATTTGTCTTGAATGTTAGGGTTGTTTTAAATCTTCGCATAGGTGGTGTTTCTGTCATTTTACATACAAGTCTATCTAAATTTAACTGTTTTTAATGAAATGTGTGTAATTTTGAACATTTTACTTTACCTCTCAAATCAAGGTACAAGGCGAACGATAATGAAAACGCATGTAGGTGTCGACCACGGAGAAGACTAAAGAATTCTTTTGTGTATTGGCCTGCCAAGGTAACTCTGTCTGATAGAAAGCATAAGCAGTATCGTCATTAAGAACGCACCACGGTGGCCCAGTGATGTTTCTGCGTCACAACGAAACACGACAGCACGAACGATGTCATACTAGGTTGATCTTCTGCAAGAGCGTAGTATCGCCCCGGTCGAGCTGGATTTTGACTGCCTCGTTGGGGCAGTGGTAGTGTATGCGACTGCTGTGCTTGAGGTCTCTGGTTCGATTCCCGGGTCTGACCAAATGTTTGTATGATCTGCAAGATATGATCGGAGTCTGGTGGTTTTCTATGTATAATATGTATTTACAAACAAAAAGTATATTCATATCAGTTGTCTACTAGATAACGTTGTGTGTTAGATGTCCGGAATATTTATTTACATTGTGGCGACTTCCACGAACAACACAACAGTAACCTACTCCAGCGCCATCTACCGGAGATACACTGAACTACGAAGTAACGCACTACACCGAGTAATTCCCAATCCTGAATCGCGCAATAGAAGTTCTCGCGCCGATTGTCATATGTACAACATCCCAACATCAACTGTTTGACAGTGGCCCGCCAAGCATGATCACCTCCTCCAGGATCCTCTCTTTGTGTTGGAGGGATATGGTACCCGTTCCTCTACAATATTTATTTAATTATATTGTTCGTGTTGTAATCAATGATGCCCTACTACGTTGAAAAATAATGTACGAGTACCCCAGTCGTACATTTGTCAGAAGCAAACAAATATACATATAAACACTTTTATTTACATTTATTACAATATTATTATTTATAACTAAAATAATACTACTTTACATCTTTTCATTAACAGCCTTTAGTAGCCACTGGTGATTAATCAGATTTTTTTTATTTATGAATAGTTTGAAACTGATATGGTTTTCTGAAGTGTATTGTTTAAACTTTTATTAACAAGAATTAGATGATTAGATATAATTTATTTTCTTAATTTAAACTACTCTACTTTTAATCATAAGCTAATTACAACACTTGTTTAGTTAGGTTTAACAAAAATACACAATAAAAAATATTACCTACAAATATGTAACACAATGAACATTCAAAAACAGAAACTTTACAACATCAATAAACGTTTATTGAAGTGATTCTTATATAATAATAGAATATAACTTAGGCATCAATTGTTTAACTAAATTAATAATCTATACTAATAATAAAGCTGAAGAGTTTATTTGTTTGTTTGAAGCGCTAATCTATTTGAAAAATTCTTTCGGTGTTGGATAGTCCATTTATCGAGGAAGGCTATAGGCTATATATCATCACGCTACTACAAATAGGAGCGGAGCACCAATGAAGAATGTTTCAAAAACGGGGGAAAATTTTCACGCTACACGCAATATAAGACGTAAACGAGGTTGCGTGGGTCAGCTAGTATAATATATATCTATAAACATACACTCTTTGTAAAATTTTCAACTTTTCACAAAATGCACATTATTATGAAACTTAATATTTTTTTTATTCTTATTGTCTGTCCGTGTTTGTTTCACCGAGTTCAACTGGGCTATGAGCGCCTTTTATGGATACTACTAAGTTTATTTTTGTATTTATTGTTAGTCATTTTAGTCGTAAAAACCAAAAAGAATAAATTATACTTTACTAATTATTAATAATAATAATAATAAAGCCCTTTATTCAGACCAACTTAGTTGCTATTTACAAAGTATTAAGAAATATTAACTATGAGTTATTTTGAGAGTTGAGAGAAATTATATAAATCTATTTTTGTGGCTAAACTAATCTTAATCTATTCTAATAGTTAATTATTTTTGTAGGTCTGTTTGCCAATCGGCAAAGGCCTCCTCCAACTTTAACTTTTCTCCGTTCCTGCTTCTGGTTTTTTGCAGTATGTGAATGGTTCTAGCGTGTTTTCTCCAGGACGCTTGTCTCACGGGCGACGATGTCCCATTTAATATGTTCTAGCGCGTATGTTAATTCTGTTAAGTTTTCTTCGTCTTTCAGAGTAAGGGTATTTAGTGCTGCAATAAAGATTTTTTCTTTTGTTTTTTTTTTTGTTTTTTTTTTTTTTAGATGTTGGAGGGTTGCGGTCTTCGTCCCCCACGAGGACCAGTCGGATTGGGGGAGATTGTGTTTTTACGTTTTGTTGATGTTCGTAATTATTACTAATTATTACTAAATTACTAAATTATATTATAAAGAGGTAATGTTTGTGAGATTGTTGGGGGTAATCTCTGGATCTACTGAACCAATTTTGAATGTTGCCAATATGTAGCGATATCTGACTTACTACACGCAAGTAGAGCTACTGGCAGACGCCAGTAATATTTCAAATTTAGAAACACATGTACAACGTAACTAATATTAGGTTTTCAGACTATAAATAAATCTTGGTAACTATAACTACAAAGAGTGTATCTCGTTTAACTTGACAATCTTGGTTAATAACACATTCTGATGTACAAAATAAGTGTATTTTCTCTCTTATGTATTTTTCTTGCTGTTGTTCTTAACATAGATTCTAGATTAAACAAGATTTTTTTCATACGTAAAAAAACTTTTGATAAAAATCATAATATAGCCTATGTGACAAGGGCCATTAATATGATCTATTGACACCTCATTTTATAAAATTGGTTCAGTAGTTTAGGCGCTACGGAGGAACATACAAACATACATAGACTGCCAAGACTCTGACCCTTCTTTTTGACTTTAAATTTATGTTTGAGCCTGCCAAAGTGGCTCTACTCAGTCTGATGGAAAGCAGAATACAAGTAGTAATTACCATACTCATTGCAAATGCAGACAATGCAAGAATTCTTTGATTTATTATGTTACGTCATAACTGCCTCGGTGGCGTAGTGGTAGCGTATGCGACTGCTAAGCATGAGGTCTCGGGTTCGATTCCCGGGTCGGACCAAATGTTTGTATGATCTGCAAATATTTGTTTCGGAGTTTGGGTGTTTTTCTATGTATAATATGTATGTATTTACAAAAAAAAAATCGGCATGAACGGGCCGGCTCGACCGGAGTGATACCACGGTCTCACAGAAAACCGCTGTGAAATAGCGCTTGCGCTGTGTATCCTCACTCACTCGGTTCACCCATACCTCAACCCCTTCCCCCATTCCCTCTCCCCATCCCCCAAAAGTCAGCAACGCACTTGTGACGCTTTTGGTGTTGCGGGTGTCCATGGGCGGCGGTAATCGCTTACCATCAGGTGATGCATCTGCTCGTTTGCCCCCTATTCAATAAAAAAAAAATCGAAAAAAAAAATTCAACCATTAAAACTTCATAATATTAAACGGTTGATACACTTATGTTAAATTTTTAATTTTCTGATTACATAAATATATTACTTAGGTTATCATTTTTACTTTATAACATTCATACTTTGTGTATAAAATGAGTTCAAAATTCATAAAATATTTCTTTTAAACTAGATTTCAAACCGTTCCTATTTCCAAATACGAGGACAAATACATTTAATTCACACATGTATAAATATTACACGTTACAGTTTTACTGTAAGGGTTCCCGCTCGTGTTCTTCTTTCTCCTGAACAAGTGCGAAGTTTCTCTCGAGGTGATGAGCTTTCTTCACCTGGTACTCCATCACCTCAATCGTCGTGTATCCAGTAAAGCCGAGAAGTAACAATCCCAAGAGAATGTAAATTCTAAGAAAATGAAAATAAATATATATATAATCACAATTGAAATCTAATCGTAAATTTGGAGATCATCTGATGATCCATCATCATTTCGCCTTCTACAGTCCACTGCACAGTTGTTTGTTTACATAGACCTCTCTTTAAAAAGGAGGCCATTAAATTATAATTATTTAAAGTTAGATTTTTGCTTGCTATAATTAAACTGCTTGTTATTAGATATTAATTATAATAAAGCTATCCTTCGGTATATACAAGCCGATCCAATAAGAATGATCCCAGTCTTTCATAGAAACGGTGTTAAATATTTTAATCGACTTCAAAAAAGAAGGAGGTTCTCAATTCGACTGTATTTTTTTAATGTTTGTTGCCTCATGCTGGGTAAACCGATTTTGATGATTCTTTTTTATTTGGAAACCGGAGCTTCACGTGTGGTCCAGTTCTTGAGGTCGCTTTTTTATCAAGAACGTTAGTACCCTGCTTACCTAGTCCTGACGCATAGATAAGGTGCTGTGGCATACGAGAGCACGCTCCCGGTCGCCTCCCACAAACGGAAGTTTGAATACGCAGCTTCTTCATTACCGGGAAACAGGATCCCTGATAGTGCTGTAAATAATAAATAGATATTTAGTTCATAATTCAGTGAAACTTTTTCATGTTGAAAAAATGAAAATGCTTCACTAAATTATGATCTATGACTGCTTCGTCGGCGAACTGGTAGAGTACGCGACTGCTGTGCCTGAGCTGTCGGGTTCGATTCTCGGGTCGGACCAAATATTTGTATGATCTGCAAATATTTGTTTCGCAGTTTAGGTATTTTCTATATACGATGATGATGGTCACCTAGCCGATAACGGCCACGGCGGCCAGTCTCAACGAAGACCAGCCAACTACGCAGGAGATATTATAGTGAACAAGTGTGTGCGCATAAACAGAAATCATCATTCCAACATCATCATCAGAGAGAAACAGCCACTGGTTTTAATTTCACAAAATTTTAGCTAATAGTAGTAATATTTACTTTTCCTCCTAAAGCCTGAGTAAGAATATGAGTCTGTTCTCCAAACATCTCACTGACTAATCTCACACTAGCCAGGGGCCAAAGCCAAGTCGCAAGCGTTTTTCTTTCTGCAATCGTTAACGCCTAAATTCTTGTGTGTCATTAGCTAATACTTTGTCTAATATTAGCCAATGGCACATATATATATTTAGACATATATTTCTAAATACACATTATATATAAATTACACCCAGACACAGAACGAAATATCATGTTCATCTCACAAAGATTATCCTAATTCTGAGTGGGAATCGAACCCACAGCCTTGAAACAACTAAACATTGAGATATTTAAGGAGGTGTTTCTTGGTGAAATTGTAGTACAATATAAAAAAAGTAGTAAATATTAGGTACACTGTACTAATTTACTACAATTCAGTATTTGAGACTACTAGTGCCATCTATCGATGACTTTAAATATCATCAAGTTATTAATCATTTATCAAGTTAAATATGTAGGTATCCCGAATTTTAACCATGTTATTCGGGTATAATATTAAATTCTTAATACTGAGTCAACTGATTGTATATATTTTAATACTACTTTTATTTTCTTAATAACTTATTTACCATTGACTTGCACAAGCCAGACAGCATCTGCAGTTCCCCAAATCGCTGCGAGAGCATAGAACGCCAACCACTGGGTAGGATCGGGACGCCATGATAGTAAAGCTATCAGAAGACATAAGTTCAGCAACTGAAAATAAGGCAAGTAATATATAAGTAATAAATAAATATAACTAATACTGTATACCTACAATAACTCCAGGAAATCTATACAAATAAATAAAATTGGTGTGTCTGTTTGTAATATTAAAATAACCGCTTTCTACTACATGCATATGAATGTATATACGGCACACATACCAAAATATATATTTTTAAAATTTTTGTCTGTCTGTCTGTCTGTTTGTTCCGGCTAATCTCTGGAACGGCTGGACCGATTTGGACGGGACTTTCACTGGTAGGTAGCTGATGGTACAAGAAGTATCTTAGGCTTACATTTTTTTGACTAGCTTCGCCCCGCGGCGTTACCCACGATACGACAATAACCGCGGGTAACACCGCGGGGTTCAGCTAGTCAGCTATAAAATTAACTAAACAGATTAAATAATTAAGTCCTTTCCACTCTAAGAAGTACAGTTATTTCTATGCATTTAATTATGATGATGACATGATAGCATAATTATCATCATCATCAACCCATAATATCCCACTGCTGGGCTTGAGTCTCCTCTCAGGAGCCCTCTCCTTAAGGTCATACGTCCCTACGCTGTCCGAGTGCGGGTTAAGAACTGGCAAGACAACGTTGTGGCTACTTAATCTTGCCATTAGATGTTTTAAGCCGCTCGAAGGCCTTCAACTAGCTTCACGACTGTTATCCTATGATAACAACCGGGAACGACAGCTTAACGTAGTAACTTGCCAGTAGCGGTCACCCATCCAGGCACTTACCCTCACCCGCACCGTCGTTCCTTACCGTTGGTGATTTTTACAAATCACCGTGAGCAACTAGGCTATGAGCGTCTCGATAACAAAACTCTTAAACAAAATTAAGCTTTTCTTTATGAATCCAAGAGTAGTGGTACCATACTCATTGCAAATGCAGACAATGCAACAATGCAGCATGATGACCCAAACTATGGCAGCCCATTAAGATGCTTCTGTATTATTAAGCCATCGTGTATTTTCATTACAATATTAAAAACAACAAGATTAGAAATGATATTAATTAAGTTTAATAATAATAATAATGTCTTTATTGTACACTAGGTAAATTATAAAAGGTCTTAATTTAAGATAGTAGGTACAATTGGCGGCCTTATCGCCCGGAGGCAATCTCTTACAGGCAACCTTAGGATGGAGACAAAACAAAATAGGGAAAGTAAAGGGGTGTGTCTGGTGCATTAATATTATACTTGAAGGAAACATTAAAGCAGTATACACGATATATAGGGTGGAAATTAGATAAAATGAGGATTATTAAATAAAAACTTAGAAGAGTGTAAGTGAAATAAATATAAACTACTATTAATACACTACTATGGGTTAAACGTGATCTTATGACTACGCGAGAGAAATACATAGGTTATGGGAACTAGATTTTTTATTTTTTTAAAAGACAACTCCCACATTAGTAATAAACATCCTGTGTCGTGGGGGACTTTACAAACATACATGAAACGGACACAAAGAACATCCAGACTCGGGACAACAAAAATTCGTGGATCACACAAAGTGTTGTACCGCGTGGGATTTGAACCCAAGACACTTGGCGCAGTAGCAAGCGGCATGGCGACCGCTGAAACCACTCGGCCAACCATGCAGTCGATGTCTCCCAGATAATGCTCTCTTGAAGGTATTTATTGTTGTTTATTGAAAAAATATATGAAAAAGAAACATTAATTCATTAGATGCCTACTCGAACAAACTGAGCAATGTTACTCACCAGCGCGGTGACCATAACAGGAAACCTCCCCGTGACCTTGACGAGAGCACCAGCGACTGGCGCTGCAAGTGCGTTGAACACGCCAAAGCAGATCATCACAAAACCAATGTTGCTAATACCGTATGCACAACCAATGAACGCCTGTTGATAATAATACAGCAATGTTACTACAGTCACATAAGACATCTATGAAAGGTGAAAATAATAATAAGGCGTTGTTTCACCGGTTATAGATAAGTTGCGGATAGGTTATCTGACAGATAGTTTACCACAAGTTATGTGGAAGACTAATAAAACTATCTGCCACTTATGTGGCAAAGTCGTTCCAGCCGTTCCAGAGATTAGCTGAAACAAACAGACAGACAGACGGACAAGAATTGAAAAAAAAAACAATTTTATGTATGTGCAGTGTATGCATGCAAATGCATTTCGTAAAAAGCGTTTATTTTATTATTACAAACAGACACTCCAATTCTATTTATTTGGATAGTTAACATAAAAAACAGATATGTTTCGGCTAGGGTATGCTAGTTGAATTGTAGTAATAGAATTGGAGTATCTGTTTGTAATAATTAAAATAAACGCTTTTTACGAAATGCATTTGTATGCATACACGGTACATACACAAAAATGGATTTTTTTTACAATTTTAGTCCGTCTGTCTGTCTGTTTGTTTCAGCTAATCTCTAGAACGGCTAGAACGATTTTGACAAAATTTAACTGATTGGTAGACTAGCTTCACCACGCGTTCCCCGCTATGATAGTTCATGATAATTTACAACGCTTTCAGTATTTAAGTGTGAGTATCGACACGAATAAAGGGAGTGTTAAATTAAGTTGCTTATTTTATATATCATGTTATTTAAAAAGATAATTATTGTAATATATTCTGATGCAACGGGTTGCACGAAAACCGCAAAACAAAAAAAAAACAAGAAAATGCTATTAATTTACGTTATTATACGTAATTGTACGTTAAGTGAATATCATTATCATAATCATGACATATTTGTATGTATTGTTTTTGTCTTATCATAAATCTTTGAGTTGCCTTTGTAGATATGTAATCATCATCATCATCATCATCATGTCAGCCGAAAGACGTCCACTGCTGGACATAGGCCTCCCCCAAGGCTTCCCACAACAACCGGTCCGGTGCTGCTCGCATCCAACAGACTCCTGCGACCTTAACCAGGTTGTCGGACCATCTTGCAGGGGGCCTACCCACGCTCCGTTTTCCAGTACGTGGTCGCCACTCCAGAACTTTTTGGCCCCATCGGCCGTCTTGTCTGCGAGCAATGTGCCCTGCCCACTGCCACTTAAGCCTGGCAATTCTACGGGCAATGTCGGTGACCTTTGTTCGTCTGTGGATCTCCTCATTCCAGATTTGATCACGTAGAGAAAGATATGTAATACATATACCTATTCATAATAATACACAATGAAACACGCACGTTGGAAAAGCCCACTGCGTATCGTTTATGCGTAGGTGTTTTATTGTAACAGTTAAATTAGAGTTGATTCATATGCCAAATAGTCACTTTACACCCGCTTTATTTAATACTAGCTGACCCACGCAACCTCGTTTGCGTCTTATATTGCCCGTAGTGTGAAAATTTTCCCCCGTTTTTAAAACATTCATCATTGCTGCTTCATTGCTGCCTTTTAGTAGTAGCGGGATGATAGATAACCTATAGCCTTCCTCGATAAATGGACTATCCAACACTGAAATATTTTTTTCAAATCGGACCAGCGGTTCCTGATATTAGCGCGTTCAAACAAACAAACAAACAAACAAACTCTTCAGCTTTATTATATTAGTACAGATTCAAGCTCGTGGCTAAGTAGTAACTGAGTAGGTAAACTAGCGGACATAAGCAATCCTGACCCTTAGCCAAGTTGCAAGCGTTTTTCTTTCTGACTGAGACTGCCTCGGTGGCGCAGTGGTAGTGTATGCGACTGCTGTGCTTGAGGTCTTGGGTTTGATTCTCGGGTGGAACCAAATGATTGTATGATCTGCAAATATTTGTTTCCGAGTTTGGGTGTTTTCTATGTATAATATGTATGTATTTACAAAAAAATTTTTATTTATCAATTTAGTTTATCAGTTGTTTAGTACCTGAAGATTAGTACCATAACACAAGCTCTGTTTAGCTTGAGACTAAATGGCACTGTGTGTTAGATGTCCGGAATATTTATTATTATTTATTTCTGCAATCGTTAAATCTAAATTCTTGTGTATCATTAACTAACAGTTTGTCTAAGATTAGCCAATGACACACGAGAATCTAGGCGTTAACTATTGAATAGATTAGAATAAAAGTTCACAGTATCACAGATTTAAACTATAATATCAAAAGCAAAAGGTGTAATCGTCAGCTAATGCTTAGAAAACCAAACGCTGCTTTAACTCCTGTTTACAAAACAATGTTTAACTCATTCAAAACTATCACAATAGAAAATTATTATCATCATGATCATACATTTAAACATTAGAAGGTATCAAGAATCTTATAATAAGTATGGAGGAAAAGACAAAAAAAAAAGACGTGTGGCACTCGAAGACTGCCGCGGTAAACCTATTGCATAGCGTTTTTTATCAGGCGCAGTAACGCCGATACAACCAACGCCACCTAAAGACGGGTTGCTGAACTAAAGAGACAAGCGTGATATTTCAAAAAGTCATTAAAAGTTCTGGTACTTATCGACAGATGGAAAAACTAATAAAAAAAAATTTTAACAAAAATAACGATATTAAGAGTTTGATCATCGAATTTCGCGTAATGTACATTTATATAGATATATACTTTCTCTACGCGGCATTAATGTGTATTACCTATACATAAAAAAAAATTGCTGGGCGAAGAAGGGGATTACGCATGCGCAGTAACCCCGATACAACCAATGCCACCTAAAGGTGGGTTGCTGACCTAAAGAGACAAGCGTGATATTTCAAAAAGTCATTAAAAGTTCTGGTATTTATTGGTATCTGGTATATTGAGAATTTAAACCATATGTCACACACATATGGTTTACATTCTCAATTTAGATTCTCAATATGTATGTATATATTTATATGTGTAAATTCATTCTTCATTATGTATGTAACAGAAACCATTAAGTGTGTATATATACAAAAGAGGGCTACTTTTAATATTGCTTATTTTAATATCAAAAACTTTGGTTATCTTTATAGCAGTATTATATATACAATACTGCATTTGTGATAACAGTAACGCCGGTTGCTGAACTAAAGGGACAAGCGTGATATTTCAAAAAGTCATTAAAAGTTCTGGTGTATTTATCGATAGATGTGAGATGTGTTAGGTTTTTTTCGTTACGGAATTTCTGGATTCGGTCTCCACGCTCAAGGCCCGCGATAGAAGCTATGCAATAGCTTAAAAAAGTAAAAATATTAAGCTTTCCACATATTAACCAGGATGTGGAATAAAATTAAATGCATACATAATAGCAGTTAAATTTAATGCAGTTAAAAATTTAGTATTATACAATAATTTGTATCTAAAGTAGTCGAGTGTTATGTTTTTGGATTTGGAAATTGCAAAATTTGCTGGCTGATCAGGTCAGTCCATAGATAGGTCCATCTTATTACACATTGAAACTACTTAACGTACTTCGTAGACCACGTTAAATCGTCGATCCCGGTTGAAATAAGAACTTCTATGACAATCGTTATGATAGTTGAAGCCCCAAAAAGACCGAAAATAGTATTTCTACTGAACTTAGATATCACCTACTTGGGTTGTCTGTGGCAATCGCACCGCGTAAGAAAATCTAAATAGTTAAAAACCGACCCCAACTTAGCTGCAAGAAAACAGGCCAAGTGCGAGTCGGACTCGCGCACGGAGGATTCCGTACGAACCTACAGATATATTTTATGATGACTATGACTATGACTATGACTAAAAATGTATGCTTATCGCAATGTTTCCTTTATCTGTACTAAAAGTTGTTTACGGGAAGTACCCTGTAGGTTTTGATTCCCCTGCGAGTGTCGAAAATTTTCAGCATAAAAGGCTGTCTTTTGGTTGCGTTGGCTTAGAAATTTCATTTTTTCACAGCTCCAAGGGATAGTAGACCTGATTATTTGAAATTAATTTCAGCTAGATACCTCCACGCGTTCCTGAGGAAAGGGAGACCCCTTTCCTCAGGAACGACAGGTGACAGACATACCTACAGACGGACAACAAAGTGATCCTACGAGGGTTACGTTTTACCTTTTGAAGTACGGAACCCTAAACAGGCTCGGAGGAAAAGATTTAGTTTCCAAATCCATGAGGTCCTGTATCACCATTTACCCCTTTTAATATAAAACACTTAAGTAATTTGTTTCTTATTACACAGTAGTCCATTTAAAGTAGTAATTTCTATTTAAAGAACCCAATTAACCACTTCTTATAATTAGTAAAATACCTTGTCTGAAAATAGCGTCTTTTTTCGATAAATACTAATGATTCACGGAAACAAACACTAAGTAGGGAACTCAGTTCACCTTTATTGACGCTGCAGTATAATCTATCCTTGACATTTTGGATGATTTAATTTTAGATGATAACATTCCGAATTTGATTAATTCCTTAGTTGAACAACTAATGGCACTTTGATTATTTTACGACTTCTTCTTAACGGTTTCAAATGCGTTAAATTAATCAATTATTGTTTTAACACATTACACATCGTTTTGAAATTAAATATTTTATAAATATAAATATTACAGACATCTTACACACAACGCCAGTAAGCAGAACTTGTATTATGGGTACCTACTAGACAACTAACGCATAATACTTTTTTTTGTAAATACATATACATGTTAAACGTACATAGAAAACTCCCAAACTCCGAAACAAATACAGATCATACAAACATTTGGTCCGATCCGGGAATCGAACCCGAAACCTCAAGCACAGCAGTCGCATACACTACCACTGCGCCACCGAGGCAGACAATCTTTAAATATCTGGTATTAGTATCTATTTTTTAACTTTACTTACTTGAGTGAAATCAGCGGCCATAAAAGCTTGTTCAGCCCCGATGTACCCAATAACGGGCAGTAGTAACAACTGATACTTGTGTCTCAGTTGCTTTAGTGTCACCGCCAGTAGGCGGACTCCTGACTTTCCCTGGCATTTTGTTTTACGACCTGCTGTGTATCTGGAATAATTATTCAGTCAGATTTAACTTTTTTGCATTCTTAGCTAGCTTAGTAGTAGCGTAGTTTTATAAGCTAGCCATTGCCCGCGACTTTGTCAGCCTAATTACTTTCATTGTGTGTTTAAGTTGAAATATGACGAAATTTCATACCAACGTTCAAACGTTACATTAATGTTCCCCTTTTAATCAGAACCTTGAAAATATTTAAAACTGGGATCTGCTAGTAAAGCTATAAGTAAATAAAAAAAAGTTTAATAAAACTATAAAACACGCTTATCGTCGGTTAAATACAAGCTAACAAACATACAGGCGAAGTTAATAAAAGCGTGTTAATATTAGGCTTCATTCGTGCTACGTACATAGTGGAATTAGGAATAATTCTATCTATATGTAAGTAATGTAATGTAATGTAATCTATCTATCCTCCAAGTAAATATTCAAAATTAAATTACCTCCAAAGATTTTTTTAATTTTGAAATTTAATAAATAGTTTTTTTACCTGGTGAGAGAATCAACACCGAACGCTACGAGAACAACGGCCGCAATCATACATGCCAAGTATGTACCAGCTATTACTTGTATCTTCAGAGCTGATGGAGGCTCCAAATTCGCATTCTCCTACAGTTACAAGAAATTATATTATTTATATCAATTCGAATAAAGTGGTTCTTAAAAAGGAAAACTTCACACTAATTTATAACACAAGCTTTCGCAAACGATTTTTTTTGACTTCCCAACTCGCATGTAAGTATCTCTCGGCAATATCAGATTTATGTTAAAGCTAGATTTTTTATTCATATTTGAAAAATTTCAAGAAATGTTTATTTATACACGTTGTATTATATACCAATATCACGATGATAAAACGACACGGCTTAGAAGAATAAAAGGGTATTTGGTATATTTCGTCCGTCATTTCAATATTATACTTCTGGGGTATACTTATAAATATGTGGCGACTTCCACATATAACACAACAATAACCTACTACAGCGCCACCTATCAAAGATACACTGAACTACGCAATAACGCACTACACGGAGTAACTACAAATCCTGAATCGCGCAATAAATAGTTCTCGCGCCGAATTTCATATATACAACATCCCAACATCAACTGTTGGGCAGTGGCCCGCCAGGCATGATCACCTCGCCTGATCGGAGGCTCCTCCCTTTGTGTTGGGTGGAACATGATACCCGTTCTTCACAAATATATAAAAAAAAACAAAGAATACAGTTTTAACTTCTTTATGACTTTCTGCTTAGATTTTAAATTTTGCAACTACGGATGCCAGTGTATTTTTTAAAGGCGGCTTTTATTTAATTGATTAAAACGTCCATCATATTCAATTTAATACTTACGTGTAAGTTATTTCCATTACAGAAATTAACACCGCATGTAGCTCCGAAGTCTATCGTTGGATGTGCAGTTGTATTATTGGTGAATATCGCAGCAATACTTGATGAAGTCTCGTTAGTAAGTCGTGGCTCATTACCAATAGATGATGATAAAACTGTAAATTAACACAACTTAATCTCTGCATATAATAAATTTTAAATGAACTTACTAAAAGTTAAACCGATCTAAACGGACTAGAATGTATTTATTGCTATTAGAATGTTGCCTACTGATAATTAGGGTCCTTTTTTTTTATTGAATAGGGGGCAAACGAGCAGACGCATCACCTGATGGTAAGCGATTACTGCCGCCCATGGACACCCGCAACACCAAAAGCATCACAAGTGCATTGCCGACCTTTGGGGGGATGGGGAGAGGGAATAGGGGAGGGGTTGGGGTATGGGCCTCCGGTATCCTCACTCACTCGGTGAAATACAGCGCAAGCGCTATTTCATACCGGTTTTCTGTGAGGCCGTGGTATCACTCCGGTCGAGCCCATTCATGCCAAAGCGTGGCTGTCGCACTTATTTAAGGCTCTTGAATTAGAATCGTAATTATTTTTTAACTGAAACCAGTACCATGTTACTTTACAAACACACAAGAAACGGACATACAGAACAGAACAGACTTAGAACAGCTATTTGTAGGTAGGATCAGACCAACCAAACTCAATGTAACCACTCATACCACTATGCCATTCGCCAGCTTAAAAGTTTAATCAATGATGTATTTAAAAGACTTTATTTGAGCCGAAAAAATAGATACAAATAACCTATTTTTGATATAAAAGGTATATCTAAATATAGCAAAGGTTTTGCTCAGCTGCGTGGAGTCCATGTCTTGCCGAAGGTCGCTTGGTATATTATTGGTCAACTTTCACTAGTCGTTTGTTTGTCTTTGTACAGGAAGTGTACAGAAGTTTAACCTTCACAGTATGATAACAACAATGCTTAGTTCTGTTTTATTGTAATTGTATCATAGGAAAATTAAATCATTACTTTTAACTTCTAAGTTATAATCTCCCAGAGTATTCAGATTCATTGTATCTTTTTAGGTATTTACTCAGATAATATATTTTCGTTTTTATATACAACACTTTTCTATGGAAAAATGACTAAACCAGAACGTATATTGTCATAACATGCAGGTTTAAGATTTTTTGCATACTTAAAAGAAAATCTAGGAACTTTACATACTTGCTGAAGATATAAGATTACCCCAGATCTGTGCCATCTGATAAAACATAAAGAACAAGCCAAAGAACCTCATCACTAGTACTTCTGCTGATACCCCTGATAGCTTAGCGTAAGGTTCCGCTACCTGAAAATATAAAATTAAGTACAACTACAATTAAAGTCATCAACGTTACAATATTCATTTTCACAATATTCTTGTTGATCTTGAGGGTTTAAAGGAAAAATTAAATCCAATGAATACTGATAAATCTATTAAGACATTATTAGAATCATAACAAAATACCCACACTGAGTTGCGTGACTATTGACGCAGTATATTTAATACCTTTAAACGGGCAATTCTTACTTCACATTCAGATTAGATACGAGTATATCTATATATACAATCTGAATCTCGAAAATGGCTTTAAAGATTTTCATAAAATTTTGTATGCACGGGGTTTCGAGAACGATAAATCGAGCTTGGATGCATCTTAATGAAAATAAAAAAGAAATTGCGAGCAGAGCTTGATAACTTTTTGTTTTCTTGACAAAAAAACAACTCCCTCATTAGGAAAACACATCCTGTGCCGTCATTAATAGGTACAATTGTATAAAGAAATAGCATCTTTATGACATGATTATGAGTTCACATGTCACCAGTAGGTGGGTATTCAAAGGGATTTCGGCACAGAAGAGAGAGGGATTTCGGGTGCGAGGTAGGATTCATTTTAAGAAAATTAACGAAAAAAATACCGAGGAAAGCTTGGTCATCCAGATATTACTTAAAAGAAATTTATATTTTTAACTAAATCAGTGTAGTTCCATTTTATTTAGCCTATCTAGAATGTTATCTCATATATTTATTTATTTCAAATATAATGTAATAGTCATATATTTCTATTATTGATTTCAATAATCGGGTACCTTCTCACATTACCGCTAGGCTTTTTTTCTCCATTCTACTCCTATTATTCTACAGAAATAAAAATGATAGCCCTTTTATTTAGCCGAAGATCTTTCTTTTGGTATTTACATTTGTTATTTATTTTTCTTTAGTGCCTACACTCCAAGAATAGAATTTTACAGCTGGGTATTTCATAAATCCATTGGCTTTTCGACGTAGTATAAAAAAAAAGTTTAGCCTATCAAATCATCTTGAAACAACTTACAACAGACAAGTATGTGCACTTAGCACACCATAATGGACCTCCACCGAAGCCGACCATCATACCAGCGGGAACTAAGACATAGAGCGCAGGATAGAACTGAGCAGCTATGAACGGCATATATGCAATGAAGGATAATGCTACCGCCCACTTGCAGCCAAGCCATCTGTAAGAAAGCACATGTTTAGAACTTATCGTTAATGAAAGAATGGATTAAAAACGGGGCTTAAGGAGTTTGTTTCTTCTTTTTGTCATACCACAGTCCGTGTTTAACGTTGAATGTTTGAGACCGTAACTCATTGGAATGTTTTATGCAAGGCAATTAAAAATAGGCCGTTCCCTACTTCGCTAAGTGTTGTGAGTTCAAATCCCACATGGAATAACACTTTGTGTGACCCACAAATTGTTGTTCTAAGTCAGGGTGTTCTTTGTGTCCGTTTCGTGTATGTTTGTAAAGTACCTCGCGGCACAGAATTATTATAAATGCGGGAGTTGCTTTTAAAAAATAAAATATATATTTGAAGAAATTTTAGAATGTTATGTACCTTTTGTAGGTTACAGTGTAACTACTTAATGAGAAACAATACCATCTCAATCATAAATTTATAGCTTGTATGTGATTTACGACAATCTCTAGAAAATAACAGTGTACCAATGTGTTTTGTTTCTGGGGCGGCCGATAATGAAAAAAAAAATCTAACTGAGTTGAAATTTAAACTCTTTTCTATTGTTTATATAAGTTACTTACTTGATAACTACAGCAGGCAAAAGTATATTACTCAATATAAGTGAGAAGTAGATAGCTGCCAGTGTAAATGTACCAGCACCGGCGTCGCTATTCACCGAACTTTGTAGGTTAGCGGTTCCATGAAAGGCCGTAAAATGAATCATGAAAGCGAATCCCAGAACCAATATATTGCGATTGATACGCCATTTCTCATTTGTACTGAAGAAAACAGACGTCTCAGACATTTTCGTATCTGTAATTTGGTAAAAATTATTTTAACTTGGTAAAAAAGATTTTTGAGTAGTTGGTACTGCACAACAAATAACGTTTTAGACATTAGTTTTTCCAAGCTGAATATGAATTGTTCTCCCCTGCTCTTAATATTTACCCAGGTAAAATAAATTGCGTGTACTAGCGTACACTCGTAAGAAGTGAAACTTCTTTATGACGTTATTTTTCAAAAAATAAATATCATATGTCGACGTAAGGTATAACGACAAAAGACTTATAAACCAGCAATATTCGTGACAATTCTTATTTCAAGTGCAATAAAAGTTAAGGAGCAGGACCTGAGTAAATATTTCGCGATCTGTGGTGTGAATGAAGTAAGTTTGTGGAATGTGATGTGTGTAGTTATTTGCATTGTGGACTAAATAAAATAATATTGTTTGTAATGTGATATTTCATTGTAGTATTAATTTGGTCCTGTTTGTGTTTGAAAATGTTTTTTGTTTTATTTTATAAATTTTTGAAGTGAAACTTCTTTATCGGGGTTGTCAAAAAAATTCTTGTAACATTTTTTCGTTACGTGTAACATTTATCCGTTACGTTATGCGTCAAATTTATAAAATAAAACAAAAAACATTTTCAAACACAAACAGGACCAAATTAATACTACAATGAAATATCACATTACAAACAATATTATTTTATTTAGTACTTTATTTAGTTTTAGTTTTAGTTTTTAGTTATTTACTTATTTATCCACAATGTAAATAACTACACACATCACATTCCACAAACTTACTTCATTCACACCACGGATTGCGAAATATTTACTCAGGTCTCGCTCCTTAACTTTTATTGCACTTGAAATAAGAATTGTCACGAATATTGCTGGTTTATAAGTCTTTTGTCGTTATACCTTACGTCGACATATTATATTTTTTTTTTTTAAAATAACGTCATAAAGAAGTTTCACTTCTTACGAGTGTACGCTAGTACACGCACACATTTTTTTTTTGAAGGATTGTATATAATTACTCTCAATAATGATAAAACATTTTATCATGGCCGAAAAACGTCAACGTCCACCATCGATTTACAAGCAGAATTTAAATGATTGTCTCTGAATAAAGTAGAGACTATAAATGAACAATTGTTTCAGTTTATAAATAACAGGAAAAAAACTCAAACGTAACTACTCAAAACGGGCCGCAAAATACATTGGAGACATTTACTAATCCCTACTCCGCTGGAGAAAGTATACTTCGAATCACGAGTGGTAGGGATAAAAAAAGATGGCGCGTAACGGATAAATGTGACGCGTAACGAAATGTTACACAAAATTTTTTGACAACCCCGATAAAGAAGTTTCACTTCAAAAATATAAGCGCTTGCACTTGTAAAGTAGTACCTATTCAAAAGACAGTGAAAGCAAAGCCTTCCTGAGTCTTGTGACTGGTATTATGCTTCTAAAGGCAAGATTTCCTCGTCTTTATTGGATTCGCAATGATTCTTTCGATCTAGCTCTTATAAGATCAAGAGTTCAAGTGCCATATAGAGTCTTGAACCCTAGAGCTTGCTAAGGCATAGGCTCCGTGCCCTCTTCATCCTAACTTTAACGAGCATATCATGCCACTTCTTTGAATAAGATTCTTATGTTTTCTTCTTTTTTCTTTTAGTTCCTCACAAGCACATGTAGGTTATAATACTTCTCACCATAAACACTTTTAAATAATACATTACAAGCACTACTTTAAATCTATAAGTTGCAACGTTTTCAAGCACCTTCTCTTAATTTAGATTCAAGGATATATGTCACTATGTTCTAATTGTATTTTAATACTATCGATAGGAGCTAGTTAGCTACAAAATTATAAATCAATAATTATATTATTACTAACATAATTTTTTTTTTTTTTACATTTTTATGGTAGGTTGTCCTATTTTTAGTGCAAATTTATTATGCAGAAAAAACCACTTCTGCCTGTCACAACTGAAGATATATTTCCGACTCGTCAACTTATTATGACTCTCACAATCATAATTTTCTTTTCACACTACGTAAATTATGAACAAAATTGAAGATCTCTCATCATAAAATCATATTAACGGCCTATCTGGCTCGTCTAAACAGTCCACAACTGAATATGGGCCTCTCCTTATAACAACATTAACATCTCAATACTTTCGAATAGCGGTAATGACAGTTATTAATTATTTTAGCAATCTAGAATTTTTGACTGTACCATGTTGTAAAGTAGATTTCGATTAGACTTTTATTAGAAACGCGAGTTTGTGGGTTCTAACATACTGTAGCGGTCACGGATTCGATTACATTATTTCTATAATAATATATTATTATATTATATGTTTTTACATTGCGTCGTCACGCTACACCACCTAAAACGTGCAACAGAGAGGGACGTCATACGCCTACATTTATGCGTGCTACCTGACTCACTCTCTCTTTAATATTGGTATAAATACTTGTGTTGTTTTTGTATATAGTTCGTTCGACTATGAAGTCTCCGGTCCACGGGAACCAACCCGAATAGACCCGATCGACTCTAGTCGAGACAACGTCCTGGACATCGTCGTCTCTAAGGGGCTAAGAAACCCCCCATCTCAAGAGGTCCTCGAGGACCTACCATCGGACCATAGACCGGTGTTACTGGTGTTCCGGGAACACGCGACAGTGGTCAGCCCGCCCAAACCTCGCATCCGAACGGACTGGAGGAAGTATCACCAGGAGCTGTCAGAATACAGACGCCCCGCTCTGGTGAGGACTCCGCGGGAGGTCGATGCAGCCGCCGAGGAATTGACCGATGCCATCCAAACCGCGCTTCGGTCTGCCTCGTGCACCATGCCTCCCACCGAGAGGCACAGTCCACTGCCTGCCAGCTTGCAGAAACTGCTGGCTGAGAAGCGGGCAGCCAAGAAGCGGTGGCAAAGGACTCGGCATCCTTGCCACAAAAATATTTACAACAACCTGACCAACAAGGTCAAGTCTGCCTTGTGGGAACACAGGGGCGACGCGTGGGAGGACTTTCTCCTTCATATAGAGGAAGAACTACCTTCTATCCACCGTCTCTGCAGAAATCTTTCTGCAGAACCCAACCCCACGCGACCTTTGCTTGGTCAGGATGGCAGCCCCCGCTTCAGGGCCCAAGATCGTGCCGACATAATAGCACACAGCCTGGAGGAGCAGTTCACTCCTCATGAGCTCTCCGACCCGATTTTCACGCAGGAGATAGAGGTAGCCGTCGGAAGCTACCTCGAAACCCCCAACACCCAGCCTGAGAGTGAGCTGCTCTTCACCTCGAAAGAAGTCGCCACAGCGATGAGGGCTACAAACCCCCGTAAGGCGTCCGGGGAGGATGGCATCCCCAATTCCGCGCTGCACCGACTGCCCGTGAAGGCCCTGGTAGCTGCTACGCAGCTGTTCAACGGAATCCTGAGATCCGGTCACTTCCCGACCACCTGGAAGCGCGGCCGGGTCATAGTGCTCCCGAAGCCCGGCAAGGATCCCAGGAGACCAGAGAACTACCGCCCAATAACTCTGCTCGCCACAATCTCCAAGGTGTTCGAGCGGCTACTGCTGACCCGAATGCACCGCCACATACACCCAAGACCGGAACAATTCGGGTTCCGCAAAGAACATTCCACCACACTCCAGCTGACCCGCGTCCTCGACGAGATGGCTACGTGGCTCAACAAAGGCGGTCACACGGTGACCCTGATGCTGGATATGGAGAAGGCCTTCGACAGAGTGTGGCATGACGGGCTCATCCACAAACTGTCGACGACCACGCTACCACCCGGTATCATCAGGGTCATTGCATCGTTCCTGAACAACAGGACCTTCCGCGTGGCTGTCGAGGACGCCACATCCGAGCAGAAGACCATCCGGGCCGGAGTTCCCCAAGGGAGCTGCCTATCGCCAACACTGTACGCCAACTACACGGACGACATCCCGGTAGTTGGAGACGTCAAGTTGGCACTATTCGCTGATGACGCTGCGTACATGGCGAGTTCCATAAACGCCAACCATGCTGCACGGAAACTGAGCCCCACTCTTGAAGCTCTTCCGGGCTGGCTCAAGAAGTGGAGGCTCAAATGTAACGTGGGCAAGACGCAGGCCCTCCTTACCGGCAATTCACACCTGCCCCCAAAACTCCACCTCATGGGCGAAGAAATCCCGTGGTCACCAACCGTCAGGTACCTGGGATTAACGATCGATAGAACTTTGTCCATGGCGTCACACGTCGAGACCGTCATCACCAAAGCACAGCTGGCGCGATCAAAGCTGCGTCCCCTGCTGTCCTCTAAACTGCCCACCCGAGCGAAACTCGGGATTTATAAAACCTATATCAGGTCGCGCCTCACCTTCTCGGGGCCGGCCTGGTATAACCTAACAGCAGGAGCAGCACGCAAGCGACTCCAAGCCACCGAAAACCGGTGCCTACGCATGACGGTCGACGCGCCCAGGTACCTGAGGAATTCCACCATCTATCGGGACCTCAAGTGGGAACCGATAGATGCCTTCATAAGAAGACTGGCCACGGGAATGTTTGATAGAGCAGACTGCTCAACATTCCCCCACCTATCAGGCATAGCGCCCATGCCCCACCCGGACACGACACTACAAATCCGAAGGCGGCTGAAACGCCCCGCTCGGGAGCTCATTACGGCTCCCTCGAGCGGGGCGACCGCGACCCCTTCGGACTGTGACAGTGAACCGCCAGCCTCTCGCAGGCGCATCACCGGTCCCCTCTTCGGAGGGATGACCGGTGGTTCGAGCCTCGAGGCTGGTCAACCATAATGACCGGCTCATAGTGATGAGCCGCGTGGAAAGCCACTTCAAGGAGCCCAGCGCTCCACGAAGTCTCCCCGCCCCCAACAAGGGCGAGAAGAAATCAAGAGAGTATATAGTTAGTCATCTTTTGAAAACAATACTTTTATCTTCATTCTGCTGTCTTATTCAATATACTCCTACGAACACAATATTTGTTAGTAGTTTTAGTTACCCGACTTTAACCACTACAATACATTATTTCTTATTACGTTATGAAACTTATGATATTACAACAATAACGTTACACCTCACCAATTTTTATACCGTGTAACTGATATATGTCTAAAATATATTGAGTTGCATTCTGCATGTATACATTCTACGTATACAATATAAGCTCTGTGACCTTAACCTGACATCAAAGGTCTAAGGTGTCATGGTTTTAAGGCCAATTGTAGACACGAACTCGGTAAATCAATGTCTAATGGTATTTCAATTGCTGTCGAATGTCAATTGTATGTAAATGTATTTCATTTTTATATAATCGTGAATTAAAGAAATTCAATCCAATTATTATGTTGAAGGCAGGTATGCCCATACACTTATTAGTTCAAATAGTGGTGATATTGTATACTCGCCTTCGAGGTTAATATATAATTCGCCGGGCACCAGTTGACGACTAAATTCTTTCTTGAAGTGTTTTTATCTCTTATGGTAAGCTTTACACGGTAGGGTGTACCTGATGGCTATCTTTAACTTCGTAAGCCGAGTTTAAAAATATGAATAGATGGAATTTTCCTGTCAAATTAATTTACACAATTTATAAATTGATCTCTACCAATTTTATAAGTATTTGTTTATTCTTTTTTTTAATTAAATATTGATATAAAAAAACTTTCCACGCTTCTAAATTTTGTTATAAATACACAATTATTTTGGAGTATTTTTTATTTCATTACTTCTAGTTTACTGAAACGGCAATCTTACAAAGTAAACTAAAAGTGGTAAATCAAATATACTGACGATCCTAATAAGTAATAATAATATTGATCAAGGGCGGTATTCGGCAGACTGAGTATAATTAAGTGGGAAACCTACAGAAAAATAGTTTATTAATATTGTATAATTCCACTGAAAATTACTTTTTATTACAATTTTCATATAACTAATAATAACAATATTGCATTTACTTATCTTAAGGTACAAAATATATGTCACCGTAAGATTGTAACCACCGTTAGATTAAAATCTACCTAATCTACGACATACTCGTATTATAATCTCACGAAAAATAGTACGTTAAATTGTAGGTAGTGTATCACAGTTGTCAATTTTTCGACAGTTTACAATCTGGCGGGATAGATTACAATCGAATGGTTTTGACAATCTCAAGGTAACATATACAATGCAAAACACGTCCTTTTATGAGAGACTAGGCTATACTAGGGTTACCCCTGTGTGACGGATTTCCAGGCTTCATTCTAAACATATGGAGTTTTACTATTTAAATCGATCTACGTATGTAAGGGAAACAACTATGATAATAATTAGATACTTTTAAGACTAGTTGTGTGGATTAAACTTTTTTCATATTACATATCCCTACATATTATTTGAATTACTAAACATTTATACAATGATCAATGACCATGTACCCTTAAAATAGTACATAGGTAGGATGCTCGACTGCCTCATTGGTCTAGCGGTTCAAGTATGCGACTGCCAATCAAGAGGTCTCGGGTTCGAATCCTGGGTCATTGAGTTATTGAGTTTTTCTAATTATAGAAATACTTAATAACAGCTCGGAGTTTGGAAGTTGGGGTCTGAACATCCGTGCTTCAGAGAGCACGTAGAGCTATCGGTCCTGCGCCTGATCTCTCCCTGGTCGTGTGGGTTAACCGTCCCATCGGATTGTGAGAGAGAGGGAAATAGAGAGTGCACACTCACTTGCGTAGTTGGCTCGTCTCCGTTGAGACTGGCTGCCGTGGCCGTAATCGGCTTGGAAAACATCAGGTCAAATAGTACGTGATAAGATAACCTAATAAATTTAAGTGATAATTTATACAACGGTGCAAAAGCTAGATCCGTAATAAGAGACAATAATTATGTGTTTAAATTCTATAAGTAGTTACTTAGAATTCAAAACATTCCTCTTTAAAATAATTTATCAATATTTCGCGGATCTTACTAGTTCCTATATTATAATTCTAAGTGTATGTACTTCTGTTCAATGATCAATTCTACTCAGAATGTAATTACCATAATTTAGACGAAACTTTAATTTATTTACGACGCGCTTATCAGTGACTAGAGACTATGTTTAGACTTAAAAGTCTGATAACAAATTAAAGTAGTAAAATTTAAAAAAAAATACTGTCAGATAAACTTCCTTGTCACTGTTTTCTTGTCTATGAAGGGTTACTGACTCCCAACACACAGCTAACGCTATTTTGGGAGTCAGGGCTATACAGAGTTATGTAATCGTTTTTTTT
Organism: Spilarctia lutea; assembly: GCA_916048165.1. Lineage (NCBI taxonomy): Eukaryota > Metazoa > Arthropoda > Insecta > Lepidoptera > Erebidae > Spilarctia > Spilarctia lutea. The sequence continues at coordinate 6,193,502 of OU696480.1, forward strand.
TTGTAACAATAACGAATTATTATTACTAGAAATACTCATTTTAGGTTTTCCTCTTGTTTTCAAGTTTCAGCTTTTGCACTCAAATATCGAATGGCAAAAAAACTATTTCCGAGATGGGGGGATGAAATAATATTACATTCATTACTACCGTTTATTGTAATATATACTCTACTTTATACTTACTTAATTTATAGTTAGATGGTCTGGTTTTAGTTTCATGCTCTTACTCTAAACCATGTTCAATGATGTCCTATGCAACACCATAAAATTTATTATGCAAATACTTTTAAAATTAATATTTACTAGCTGAACCCTGCGGTGCTACCCGCGGTACGACAATAACGATGTATAAGCCATATTATTGTAAAGTTTTATCAAAATCCATTAAGTGGTTTTTGCGTGAAAGAGTAACAAACATCCATCCATCGATATATCCATACTTACAAACTTTCGCGTTTATAATATTAGTAGGATTTCTATTTTATAGTTTTTATATTACAAAACGCCATGCCTCGAGGGTCTAAAATTAAAAATATATATATTCATCATCAACAGCCTCTAGCATTCCTTCATAGGCCTCTGCTTGGAATAGATATGGAATAGGTTTGGTTTACTATAACTGCGCTGGTCAGATGAATTAGTATAAGGTTTGTTTCAAATCTTCCTTCTCTTTGCAGTGATGTTGCTCTGCAGAATTAGCTCTATTAGTTCTCTCTTACAATACCCATAGGATGAATAAATATTTATATTAATAAACTAGCTGACCCACGCAACCTAGCATCTTCTATTGCCCGTAGCGTGAAAATTTTCTTCCGTTTTTGAAATATACTTCATTGGTGCTCCGCTCCTGTTAGTATTAGCGTGATGATATATAGCCTAAAGCCTTTCACGATAAATAGACTATCCAACACTGAAAGAATTTTTGAAATCGGACAAGCGGTTCTTGAGATTTGCTTTGATGCTTTATAATATTTATTTATTATATATTCTTAATCTGCCACTTACACATTTGAATAGTCTCATAAAATTTAATATATTTAACGTTATATAGGTGTATATACGAGTAGTTAATGACTGCCTCTGTAGCGTAGTGGTAGCGTATGTGACTGCTAAGCTTGACGTCTCGGGTTCGATTCCTGGGACCAAATGTTTGTATGATCTGCAAATATTTGTTTCGGAACTTCAGTCCAGCCTGTCGTTAGCGCAAATTCAGAAACGACCTTCCTTAGCACGTGCTTGGACATCCCAATGTCCGACGACAGACGACAATGACGACGATGAGGACTGGCTTTCAATTAAAAAAAAACTGTTTTGTCTATTTTAACGGATAACTTGAGGTACTTTAAAATATACATAACTGAAATAAAAGGAAACCATTATTTGGAAGGTCAGATTTTTATTTTAAAAACGTAGATGGTACTTATATCATTAGATGTAATGAATAAATGAATAAACATGGGTACTATTTAAATAATATAATTATAAAATGTGTTTTAATCTTATTTTGTTTTTGTATCTACAGGAATACGAAATAATATTATGGAAACTTATTTTTAGCTGCAATTTGGTTTGAGATTTTAATGAAATATACGAAAAATAAGCTTGTGTTATGAGTACTAGACAACTGATATAAATACATATATACTGTATTTTTGTAAATATATATAGGGTGTTTTTTTAAGCTAGATAGAACTTTAAATTGTAAAAAGTAACACAAAAAATTAAATTTTGATGAAACTTTTTTTTTTATTTGTTTCAGTATACTCTGACAAATCATCATGAATAGACTCACGCTTGAACAACGCTACGAAATTATCCAAATTTACTTTGAAAATCAGCTCATTTTTGAAGAAATAAGGTCCGATGATGCCACCAGCGTGAAAACCGCACCATACGGTGCATTTTTCTGGATGTAATGGAGTCTGTAGGGTCTGTTGTGGATTGGTCTCACTCCATATGCGGCAATTTTGCTTATTAACAAACCCGTTAAGCCAAAAATGCGCCTCATCGCTGAATACAATTTTGCGATAAAACAGTCGTCCATAAGTTGCGCGAATCGACGACTGATTTTCAAAGTAAATTTGGATAATTTCGTAGCGTTGTTCAAGCGTGAGTCTATTCATGATGATTTGTCAGAGTATACTGAAAGAAATAAAAAAAAAAGTTTCATCAAAATTTAATTTTTTGTGTTACTTTTTACAATTTAAAGTTCTATCTAGCTTAAAAAAACACCCGTTACATAGAAAACACCCAAACTCCGAAATAAATTTTTGCGGGTCATACCAAGATCTGGTCCGACCCAGTAATAGAACCATGAAAAGTTTCCAGTACAGCAGTCGCAATCGGTACCACTGCGCCAACGAGGCAGTCAAATATTATTTTTTATTCTGTGTAGTAGGTTACGGAGCGTCACTAGCCTTATTCTTACCGCAGGTGTCTACCCTAAACTAACTAAGCTAGCTACTAAGGGAGCAAATTACGTAGAACAAAATTAATAAATAAATAAATAATAAATATTCCGGACATCTAACACACAATGCCATCTAGTCCCAAGCTAAGCAGAGCTTGTGTTATGGATACTAGACAACTGATATAAATACTTATATATTTATTTTTTTTGTAAATACATACATATTATACATAGAAAACACCCAAACTCCGAAACAAATATTTGCAGATCATACAAACATTTGGTCCGACTCGGGAATCGAACCCGAGACCTCAAGCTTAGCAGTCGCATACGCTACCACTAGGCCACCGAGGCAGTCAAATACTTCAAAAAGAAAGAAAACTTGAAAAAATGCCTTTTTGGCTCCAGCGGGCCGTCACCCCACTCATCATTTTCCATTAATACACCGATTCTATTGAGCGTGATGATTTATAGGCTATAGGCTTTTTCTATAAATGGGTTATGTGACGCTCAAAGAATTAAAGTATCTCCATACCAAATTTCATTGAAATCGGTTCAGCGGTTTAGCCGTGATAGCATAACATATAAACAGACTTACTTTCGCAATTTTATAATATACGAGTATAAATAAAATGTATGTTTTTTTAGTTTGGCAAAAAACCTCATGTTCAAAATTACCACAGGCTATTTTATAATAAGCCTTTGTCACTACACGGAATTATGTATTGTGTCCTTGATTCCATCTTAATTGTGACAGCAAAACCCACCTGGGCGTAAAACCGTATCATAACTATTTAAATTACAACGCTCATTCCATTGTGTAAATATGTTATATTTTGTCACCAATTGTTTAAATTTTTTGTCAACCACAATGTACCTACCTAGTAAGCTATCGTAAAACTAGCTTTTGTATGTATGCTGATGTTGATTTTAGTCTACTAGATTAGTTAAACCGACCGCTTGGAGGTCATCTAGCTATTTCTACGAAACAGATTTTTTATATGAATTCCTAGGTCTATCCCTACCCTATGTAGTAATACTAACCCCTTATATCTCACACTCAGCTGTCTTTTATTATATATTTATATATGAACCTGGATAAGTGACTCTACACTATGATAGAAAGCATGAACATAACTCAAGAGTGGCTACCGTATTCATTAGGACTAACAGCCTCAATGGATTAGCGGACGTACCTATGCGACTGCCAATCAAGAGGTCTCGGGTTCGAAACCCGGTCTCAGTCCGAAAGTGTTATTGAGTTTTTCTGATTATAGAAATACTTAATAACAGCTCGGAGTTTGGAAGTTGGGGTCTAAACCCCCGTGTCTCGGAGAGCACGTAAAACTGTCGGTCCTACGTTCAATCTTTCCCCGGTCGTGTCGGTTAACCGTACCGTTGGATTATAAGAGAGAGGGAAAGAGAGATTATAATATCTCCTGCGTAGTTGGCTGGTCTCTATTAAGACTGGCCGCCGTGGCCGTAATCGTCTAAGAGATCATCATTGTCATCATCATTAGGGCTGCAGACAATGCTACAAGCCTATTGAGACGACCACTCTCTCAACGACGACACACGACAAGAACGTTGTCATTTTATGTTAGTCTTCTGTGAGTGGGTAGTACAGCCCCGGTCGAACTGGTCCGTTCGTTCTGAAATCAAAGTGGCTCTACTACCATGTCTGAACCTGTAGATAAAAGAAAACCTGTACTGTGGTAACCAGACTATATGGAGTACTAGCTAACCCACGAAACTTAGTATGCGTTTCTTTTTATTCCTAGGGAGAACCACACTTCGGCATGAATGGGCCGGCTCGACCGACCTCACAGAAAACCAGTTTGAAATAGCGCTCGCACTGTTTTTCACTGAGTGAGTGAAGATACAGGAGGCCCATATCCCAACCCCTCTCTCTATCCCCTCCCCATCCCCCAAAGGCCGTCAATGCATTTGTGATGCCTCTGGTGTTGCGGGTGTCCATGGGAGACGATAATCGCTTACCAACAGGCGATACATCTGATCGTTTGCCCCCCTATTCTATAAAATAAAAAATGTTAATTATCCTACATTAGACGGCAAAACTCACATTTTAAAAAATCGTGAATATCAATAACTTCAGAGTTTATCGTCAGCAACAACGCGACACGAGAATTATTTGTAATAGATATACCTCCATATATATCTGTGAATATAAAAGCTCGCTTTAACCTCTATGGTTGAAGAGAGTGGTTTGTACTTATTAAATGTGTATTGTAATACTTTGTCCATGATTATATAATAATAAACAAAGTGTAAAAACACTTATATACAAAACAAGTATTCGTGCAGAACACACAACTTTCTTTCTTGGATGAGATACAAACCCAGGACTTCAACCTCTCAGGATTACAAACCCAAAAATAACAAACCCTTTTTGTCTCTGAATCTTTTGCCATGATAATCCATTAAGTAGCTATGTTAAGTTCTCGCGTCGTGAGAAACAAACTCACATGTACAAATCTAACATTTGTTGTTGTAAAATGTCACCAATTGTTTAAAATTGCGACCTCACACAAAAAGGCATTATCGTTACGTTTTTAAACCTCGACCCAGAAATGGCTCACTTATATCATTGTTATATGTAAAACAATCTAATTGGTTGATAAATAACTAGGAATTAAGAGTTGTGCATATATTAATATTAATTTATTAAAATTTGTGTTTTAGCTGCTTGAATCTAATTAAATATTTTACATTTATATAAATAGGTAATTAGTGACATTTACTAACACAGACATAATATTTGTAGTTTGTTTTGTGATATTTTAATTTAAAAGTTTAACTTATTAATAAACAGTAATATAAGCTATATATCTTTCTTATCTTATAGTTTGTTATGAGTGTATGTTACTTTAAATATTTGTTTCAAGTTTTAGGTAAATGTATCACACCTATATAAATAAATAGAATTGAAGTGTGTTTTTATTTTAAATTAACAGCTTTTCACTAATATCTGGAACGGCTGGATTGATTTTGACGAAACGTTCACTGTCAGATAGCTGACGTTATAAGAAGTAACTTAGGCTAGTTTTATTTTTAAGAAAAATATTTTGGTACAAAATTGAAACAAATGACATACTGAACAATACGACATTAAAAAGCAACAAAACTCGCGTTTAACTACGCAAATAATTCTAAGAAGTTAAACCTATTTCTAAGGTCACATGTCGTCTTGATACACAGAGTACAACGGTATACAACTGAACTGTAGGTTTATATGATACACTCGCCAAATCGAAGTTAATATTTGAATTTGATTTTTTTAACATTTTCATACATATTTTATACGCGCAATATTTACATTCCAGTATTTCATTTCTCAATATTGAATAGTTTTAAAATATGAATGTAAAACTGATAAACTTACCTTGTTATTAAAAATTTACTCCACTTCAATGAGACTATGTACGTAATACGCAAGTATATGTATATAAACACTAACTTTTTTAAACCTTTGACGATCCACAGACGCCGTTTAAAAGAAAACCATTTATACTATTTATTCAGATCTATAACATTCGTTTGTAATTTATAGAAAAAAAAAGAATTATGTTCGAATTTTAAATATACTTTTTTTCAACTAAACTTTTTATGTTGCGAAAATTAGAACGGAGTTAGCCAGTGTCCGAACCACAAGATAATAGCTGCCTAACTAAGTAAACGAAACCTGAGAGCTTGCGAATGTACGATTTAAAAGTTTCCATTATACATTTTTTAACTATAATTATTTTGTATGGGCTAGGCGAATTTGTATGCAAATAAGAATGAATGGTTTATATTAATTTGAATATAATGTTTTTTGAATGCTGCAATTATATCATACGATAAACACAATTCAAAATAACGATTTTTTGCTGAGATAAAGTAAAATAAAATTTTGTTGTAAAGATTATAAAGCCTTTTATAATATTTGTATTTTTGCATATTTGTCGGTTGCAAAAATATGAAGAAAAATATATTTCGCTGTTCTATTTACTACTTTTACAACTCGAAGTGTCAAAGTAAAGATAGCGAATGACACTTGATCTTTAATATCTTACCCAATATAAACTTATACGATCTCTACATATTTTACATAGAATCATAAAACAATACGAGCACTCCGTGACTAAAATATATCAGATGACCTCTTTGACGGTGAATATCTTTTTTATAAAAGACATTTCTTACCGTATGTAACAATGGAAACGTTATTATGTTTGCGACAATGTAGTACCGACATGAATGCATTATGGTAGAGTTATCTAGTAGCTAGATCCGCTTTAAGCTTTTGATGACATAATAATTTAGCATTAAAATTTATCCCATCATTTCTGATCCACCTTTTAATAAAAACTACTATTTATAGCAAAATTGGGATCTTTTTTGTGCGATCGGAAGATTAGGTCCTGACTTTGGTTGACTTTTGCAATTAAATTTATTTTTTTATTTTGAAACTCAATAACGTAGCTTTTTATGTAACGAGCCTTTGGTTAAAGAACACGAATATTTTTTTTAATTAAATGTTTAGCTTCTAAATTCGCCTTCGAATTTATTTACAATATACTTTACTTATGCCCGGTTCCTATATTTAACGAATCATCATCGTGTATAAATTTTCTACAACCGACCACGAGTCGTAAATACCGTTCCTCAATTTTTTTTTTTTAGGAACGATATTAGCTTACGCCCCGCATAATATACTACTATTCGTACCTAGAACGGATCGTTTTTCAAATATAGGAACTGGGCATAAGTAAATGATTGCAAAGGACAATCCCACCGCTGACGTTTACATTAAGTAATTTTAATAAGCGTTTATAAGAATTGCTTTGCAAACTGGTAACACTATCAATTTGCATATATATTTCCTTGTGAGTAAATCGTGACATGGCGCTGTAATTCCGGAAACTAAAACGAAACCGTTTTTATCCGACTGCGAAAGAAGGAGGGTTATGTTTTTCGAGTGTATGTGTGTATGTATGTATATTCATACACCCATATACACCTTGGCACGCCCTTGATCTCAAACGGGTGGTCGTAATTTTATGTGATTGGTGTTAACAGATTCGTCTTAGTCGTGAGAGTGACACTGGGTACAACAAAATAAAAAAAAAATCAACCTGAATCTAATAAAGATGGCAGATATTGACGCAGTCGGAGTTTTTTTAAATTAATAATTCATTACTTGTTGAGGACCCTACTATGCAATGGAAGGGGAGTCAGTAGTATGACTAGTATGCAATGGTCAGCGGTAGATTCCAATAGGCTGATGATGATGATTTGTCGATCCTTAGAAATAGGTACTATGATTTTAGCTACACGTTATAGATGTATAAAATATTTGTATATCAGGATTTTAGACATATCGTTCATATTTGACATTCATATACTTAACGTTACGTAATTTCGATACTAAGTTTATTTTTAATTTTGTCAATCAAATGTTTCAAGACCAAAGTTAGCGAAATCGGTTCTGGTTTTCCCGAGTTTTGGTAAGATTATCGGACAGCATGTAATTTTAAACATATGAATATATGTATTGTATTATATATTATATTAAATGAAACGTACAACAAAAATAACGTACAAACGATATCGGGCGACCTTATAGCTCAGAGCAGTTTCTTTCAGACAGCCTTTGAATGGATAGACCATTCGCTGCGATACGGTCTCCTTGATCTTGAAGCCGCCACAAAATCAAATGTCTTGCCTGCGGCGTACACCCACAAGCAAATATAATTTGTCTATTTACGCTGTTTTATGAACTAAAATATTCGTATGTCCCAACAATAACAACAACTGCGTGCGATTGCATCAACACTATCTAAATTAATGGACTATACTAAGATAAATTTATTCAAAATTTATGACTTTAAGTATTAAGTAGAACCATTGAAAGAATTCATTTTGTTTTTACTATTCAATGATCACAGCCATTCACAGTATAGATATTGATGAAGGTCAAGCAAGGACTCTAATTGTTTTCACGTCAAATTCCGAAAGTGATTTAAAGATAACATAAATAATAGTAATTAAAAATGATATATTATTAAGTTGATTACATACTCGCAATTTTGTATTAAATTTATTATTTTTACAGGCTTTTTATTAGCTTCGCATTACATACAGATGTTTGTTTGTAACCGACTCCTTTGGACTTGATTTTGAGCCACTTCAAACGGCCAGATTTCATTTAAACTTAATAGACTAATCGAGGACCGATGACTATACAATAATTTGGGAACAAAAATAAACAATAGTACAAAAAACCAAAGTAAAATATTTTTAGAAAGCACACCACGACCTTTTTTTTAGTATTTTTAACTATTATTTGTTTAGACTGACTTTGTTTTGATTTGAAGACTGACCTCTTAGTCTGGTAGTTAGCGACTCTACTGCTAAGCTGGAGGACGTGGGTTGGATTGCCATCCAGGAAAATTATTGTGTCATGTGCAAGATCATTGATTCTATCTCTGGGTATAATTATCTACAGTATAAATACGTTAGTCAACAATCAGGTTACCATAATACACGTTCCGCCTAGTTTAGGATCAGACGCCCGTATTTGTGATGTGTCTTCTTGTTAACAAAAAAAAATCTAGTAGATTTACAAATATCAAATTCCGCAAAACCATACTAAATACCTTATAAGGATAACAGGTACTTTATTTGAGTGCCATCTGTTTTTTTCCAAAACGTGTATTGTATTTTTAGCATAAGCTTATAAAAATACTAGCTGAACCCTGCGGTGCTGCCCCCTTTGTAAATTGTAGCCTATGTTTTATTCTGATATATAGCTTTATTATTGCAAAGTTTCATCAAAATCCATTCAGTACTTTTTGCGTGAAAGAGCATCGAACATACTGACTTACATACTCACAAACTTTCGCTTTTATAATATTAGTAAGACTGTTGTTTATTGTGCACGCGGTGCTTACCTATAAGTAATTGTTACACTGTGCCACTTAATACTTATTGTAAAATATCATTTAACTGTAACAGTGTATATAATTGTGGGTAAGCCAATTAATTAAATGAATAGTGGAAGACATATACAAACATAGTTATATGGCTCACTCAAATTGCTTGAACATATACAATATTTTTGAAAAATTAAAAAAAAGACAAAGATTCTTCATCAAGACGTAAAAGTTTGCCAACTCCATATGTAAGAATTGAAAGGTAGACATTTGGTTAGGAATGTATTTATTTTTACCCGACTACGGCAAAACAAATGGTAAGGGTAATAATTTTGGCTACACGATTTTCCTTACTAGGGTGCACCTGCTTCCCTAGTACCCGAAACGGCGTGCGGTTTTAATCGGTACGAGTCCGACATGCCATAATATTTTTGGCAGTTTATGTATTTTTGTACGTTCCACCGTGGGCCGTGGCGCATTTTTCTTATACACAAATGTGAGTACAATAATTATAGCCACAATACAGCTTGAGTTACTCTCGTTCCTTTGTGAGAGGTTGGTGTCTGTAGCAGGAAAACCCTATGTTACAGATCACCAGGCTCCACCTCTTACGTCGGGGTTATAGGATTTTTCTTACTAGGGTGCACCTGGTTCCCCAGCTCCTAGTACCTGAGACGGCGTGCGGTTTTAGTCGGTTCGGGTCCGACATGCCACCATTCCGCCCGGAAAAAAAATACTAGGACGAATCTTAGTAACAATTCACAATCATATTGTCATGTACTTAATATTAATAAGAAAAAAATATAAGTTAGATTATAAATAGATTCCTAATAATGATTGACGTAGACTATATACATACATATTATTAAATGTTTTTGAAACGTTTTCTTGTTAGTATAGAGTAGCTTACAAAAAAATATAAGTATTTTCCATTGAGAACTACGTTAGAGGAAAATTATCTATTTGCTTCAGAGTTTTTGTATTCATTACAATTACCTAGTTGTAAAAGGTCAACTGAGTACAAACTATGAACCTGACATTTATTTCTCGTGAACTAGGTGCCTTACAAATTCTCAAGGAGTCATCATTGCTATGATGTTGCTAATTATTGCGTTACTTTACTCGCATTTGACCTCAAACTAATAGTTAGCGTTTTTTTTTTCATCAGCGTATCACCTGATGGTAAGCGATTACGCTTATGATTAGGAGCCGCCCATGGACACCCGCAACACCAGAGGCGTCACAAGTACGTTATTGGCCTTTAGGGGGATGGGGATGGGGGTAGAGGTTGGGTATGAAGGAGGTGTTGGGTAATGGGCCTCCGATGTCCTCACTCACTCGATGAAACACAACGTAAGCGCTATTTCACACCGCTTTTCTGTGAGGCCGTGGTATCACTCCGGTCGAGCCGGCCTATTCATGTCGATGCGTGGCTCTCCCACGTTTTTGTTGATATTGACAGATATTTTGTTTACCGATACAGTAAGTCTTAACTATACAAAGAAATAAAGTTGAAGTGTCTGTTTTATACGGCACTTCCATAAAAAAACATTAAAACATTAAAATTTCAAATCATTTTTCTCTGTCTGTCTCTGTTTGTTCAAGCTCAGGAACGGCAGGAATACTTTTGATGGGACTTACACTGGCAGATAATTAAATGAAGATTTACTTAGGCTACTGTTGTAGACTAGCTTTGTTCCGCAGTGTTAACCGCGGTGGTTTTTGTAAAGGTACAACAACGGCCGCGGGGAACACCTCAGGGCGTAGTAAGTTACTAGCATAAAAGAATATATAGACCCAAATTTACCCCAGAAAGAAATCTGATATGGAACTCTGATGTTCTATTTCTGATGTACTCCTAAATTTGTTGTCCTAAGTTTAATATAGTACATAAATTATAATAAGTGTTTGATATGTCGCTGACTATTCTTATTACGAATAAATAGGATTTAACATCATCACATAACGGGTACTAAAGATTGAGGGAACAGGGAGAGTGAACCTGTGGGCACTATAACGTTTCCTGTGAAGTTAGCTGGTCACTGTTGAGAATAGCCGCCGAAATCAGCTACCAGCAGTGTATCTCACCTTAAATTACGTACATATAAGTTGACGACAGCACATTGAAATGTTAGGTCATTCAAAGTTAAGTAATAATTGAGGGAAAATATTCTCAACCACTTACGGGCGAGCTCGACTAGAATAATGCCATAGCCTCACAGAAAATTATTAAACAACCTGGTTGCGTATCGTTACTTTGAAGAATAGACAGAGCCGTTCTAGACGCATATTTAAAAAAAAACATGTATACATATTTCTAAACACACATATATTTCAGTCAAAATACACCCAAGACACAGAATAAAATGATCTGGTTCATTACAAATGGCCTAAGGGCAAATAATATCAGCTTGAGACAATTTTGCTTTGTCTATGTGACTAGGCGTTTTGTTGGAAAAATATAACTATAAACATTGAATGTATTTTTTAATTAAACCATTTTATATTTTTTATTGAATCATGATTTTCTTTCAAAATATTACCTGATTCTAGAATTTTATTTTTCAGCGTATCTGATGTTAAAACAAAAGTCTAAACATTCCACATAATTGTCTACCGTCTTCAAAATGTCTATGTTTCGCTTTCATTGATTTTCCCGCTTAAAAAAATCATCTTCCAATTTTAAATTTCAAATAAAATGTTTAGTACTAGATGACCAGTTTATTTAAAATTCTAACAAGACACGCAAATAAACGCGAAGGCCATGAATGAACTAAAAGTTAGTACTAAGTCTAGTTGGAGGTTGAGTTCATGGTGCATAGAATAAAAAGGTTTAAAATATTTTTGACGAATACATAAATTATGTAGGTATTCATCAAAAATAGGTACTATAAAAATCATCTATTTTCAAATTACGAAACATATTTTCAAAAAGGTTTTACATAAATATTTTTTTAAGAATTTTATTAAAGTTTGTTGATGCTGTACTGATATACAACATGCATATACTTTTTCAAATACCTGCTTAATGAAATTTTACTATGTAAATGTTCACAACTACGTACAATTAAATCTTTTTAATATTTTCTACCTTCATCCTTTTTTACTCATTACTACACTGTTTATTGTTCCCCTGTGAGTAGATAAGGTCTATCTAATCGTAATGAAATAGAGATACAACGATATGCTAACATACCGTTATAGACCGTTTGAAATTTAATTAGATTTTCGAGACGGACAATGTTTTTTTTATGGTATTAGTAGCAAGCTAGCAGACGTCTCGCCTAATGGGAAGTGATTACCGCCGCCCATTGACACCCAGACGCAATACCAGAGGTGTCACACGGGTGACGGTCTGCAAATATTTGTTTCGGAGTTTGGGTGTTTCCATGTATAATATATGTGTATTTACTAAAAAAGTATATTATTATGTATAATATCAGTTATCTAGTATCCATATTACAAGCTCTGTCAACTCCTTCATAGATTACCATTATAACGCCCACACCGACGTGACCAAAGTAAAACTAATGAAATAATACAGTACTTCGAGATTAATAGATTTGTTTTGAAAACAGTGCAGTCCATCAAAACGAATTTGCACAAACATATCACTTATTTTACTGACATTAACCTCTCGGGTGCGGCAACACGGATCCATGTTTGTCCCGTCGGTGCGGCACACACAGATCCATGTTTTCCGCAGTTAACTTGCATTTTAATTAATTTTGGGTATTAAAGTTATTATAATGAAGTCTAGAAAGGTTTGTTGAACTTGAACTTGAACTTGAAACTCGCGGGCCGGGTCTCCGCAACTCGACGTCTTCATTGCGCCTATTTTGCGTGATGGGATGGTTTCACACGTGCCACCCCAGTTCCTCCAAGAAGCCTAGCAGACCCTTCACGTTGCCGACGACTTCTGGAAGTGACCTCGGTGATCCGAGGTGTCTCGCCCGGTATTCTGCCACCACAGGGCATGTCATAATGACATGGGCGGCCGTCTCCTCCTCCTCCATGCAAGCCCTGCACAGAGGACTGTCTGTTACACCTAAAGTGAAAAGATGTTTGTTTAGTAATGCATGACCAGTTATTGCTCCTATTAAAAGTCGGAGCAGCGGCCTCTTAAGTTGCAACAGCTTCCGCGACCATCTGGGGTTGATCGTCGGGAGGGCCTCCTTGGTCTGCCTGCAGGTACCAAGGTTGGACCAATACATTTGGTGTTCCACCTTGGTGTTCTGTTGCAATGACCTTCGCAGCCAGGCAGGTGGCAGAGGCAGTATAGGTTCAGGGCCTATTGCCCTTGTTTCCGATCCACCTCTTGCCAGTGCGTCGGCTGCATCGTTCCCGCGTGAGTTACTATGCCCCTTTATCCACTGCAGAGTTATACCATTATTGGCACATATCTCTGTCAGGGCTTTGTGGCATTCGTAAACTAGCCCTGATGTTGTCGAGTGACTTTGTAGGGCTTGTAAGACTGATCGGCTGTCGGAAATTATGCGGATGGGGTAATCCGCTACTCTCCTGGAAGCGATCGCATATGCAGCCGTTATTATGCCCATACACTCTGCCTGGAAGACTGTGTTGTGGGCTCCTAGTGGTGTTGAGATGTGTATGTTTAGGTCCTCGGAGAATACTCCCGAGCCAGTGCCTGACCTTGTTTTGGATCCATCCGTGAAGACACTCAACTCTTTCGGGTGAAGCACTTCTGGGGGGTCCTCATGTAGTTGTATTTTGTACTTTTTGTCAAATACGAATTGCCTGGGTATCGCATCGGTCACCGCCTCCATGAGTGGTTCTTTACCAATAGCCTCATAGAGGATTTCGGTGTGCGGTACTCTAGGCGGTCTCCAGAGATTTTGCTTCTTTAGCCGCGCTGCTGTTGCTAAAGCCTCCTGCCTTATAAAGAGGTGGAGAGGTGGCAAACCTATGATGGCTTCCAGAGCCGCAGTCGGTGTGGTCCTCATACAGCCCGTGGTCGCCAGACAGGCCAATCTCTGGAGTCGTTGTAGTTTAGCTTCGACTGTGGATAATTTGGTTCGTGGCCACCATACTATCGCGCCGTAGCTTACCATAGGTCGAATTACTGTCTCGTAGAGCCACAGAGTGATTTTGGGGCTTAATCCCCAAGTTTTACCTACCATTCTGCGGCACAGCCAGAATACGACTGTTGCTTTTTCAATTTTATTGTCAAGGTGGGCGCTCCAGTTCAGTCTGTGGTCGAATATCACTCCTAGATACTTTACCTCGGACGAGAGTTGGAGCTCTGTATTGAACAGCCTGGGAAGTCGGTATTTTCCCAGATTCCGTTTGTTAGTGAACATTACCATTTCAGTCTTCCTTGGGTTGACTGAAAGCTCGTTGTCAACGCACCAGCGTTCCACTACCGCCAGTGCTGAGCGGGTGACGTCGCATACTATACCTGCGTGCATACCGCTTGTTAATATCACTATGTCATCAGCGTATCCGATGGTGTAATGGTGATTTTTGTTCAGAGTGGTGATGAGGTCATTCACCACTAAGTTCCATAGTAGTGGTGAAAGGACGCCTCCCTGGGGGCAGCCCTTCGCCACTAGTGCTTGTTTAGTTACATCTGCTTCGAGTCTGATGACTCTTTGGCTTAGCATCTTGTTTATCCATTCAGTCATAACTGCGTGCACTCCATGTCTCATCAGTGCTACTGTTATGCTGGTGAATTTAGTCTTGTCGAAGGCTCCCTCTATATCTATGAAGGTGCCTAGGCACATAGTCTTGTTCTTGATCGCCACTTCAATCTTGGTTGTAACCGCGTGAAGTGCCGATTCCGTGGACTTACCTGGGCTGTAGGCATGTTGGTTCGGATGCAATGGTGCATGTACTAGCACCGTCTCTCTCAGGTACCTGTCGCACAGCCTCTCTAGTGTCTTCAGGAGGAAAGAGGTTAGGCTTATAGGTCTGAAAGATTTGGGATCCGAGTAGTCAGATTTACCTGGTTTTGGTATGAAAATTACTTTGACGTTTCTCCACTGTTTTGGCACGTATTTATGTGCAAGACAAGCTCCCATGATGAGGGACAGCCTTTGGGTGAGTACCTTCCCTCCCCATTTAAGCAGGGCCGGGAAGATCCCGTCTGGGCCTGGAGATTTGAATGAGTCAAAGCTGTCGATTGCCCATTGTGTTTTGAATGGGTCAATTACCTTATTGGCCAGCTGCCATTCCTCCTCCGTTGGAATGGTTTCTTCTTCTGGCCATCCTCCTGGACTGGTTATTTCACAGCCCGGGAAGTGTGTCTCTACCAGTACACGTTCTGCCTCTTCCGCCGAGTTGGTGAGGGAGTTGTCTGGTTTTCGTAAGGACCCCAGTGATAAGTTTGAGTTATTGGAGAGAACTTTTCTTACCCTGTTGGCTTGTGTCGTTGTTTCAATGTTTGTACAGAAGTTCCGCCATGAGTTGCTACTCCTGTATCTGAGTCGTTTTTTGTACCTGGACTTGGCGGCCTTATAATTATCCCAGTCCTGGTCTGTCCCAGTGTTCATCGCTCTGTTGAGTTGCCTCCTCATCCTATGCCTAAGTCTCTCCAGCTCAGGCCCCCACCAGCTCTTTTTATTTGTTCGGCCTTCTGGTGGGATGGTTAAGGGGCATGTCTGATGGAAGCAGTCCATCATAGTGTTAGTAAGGAGATTTACTTGTTTTTCAATTTCAACAGCACCTACGATCCTAGGTGGATTATCCTCCTGACGCAGGGTCTGACCGATCCGCACAGAATAGCTATCGCGATCGGTTTTTTTAGGATTCCGCCTGGGTGGTGCCTTGAATTTGCTTACCTGAAGGTCGAATCGTATCCATCTATGGTCCGAGCACGATAAATCGTTAGATACGTGCCAGTTTGAGATGTGTTTCGCTACTTCTTCTGTTGCCAAGGTCAAGTCAATGATTGTCTTGCTTCGTCTGTTGACAAATGTTGGTACGGAGCCTGTGTTCACTATGTTTAAGTTTGTCGTAAACAAGTAGTCTACCAGCTTCCTACCTCTGTCGTTTCCTGTAGGCATGCCCCATAAGGCATGATGCGCGTTGGAGTCGGTTCCCACGATTAGCTCGAGTCCTGACTCCTCGCAGTATTGGACCAGCCGTGTGAAGTCGTGCGGTGGTGGGTCGTCGGCTTCTGGCATGTAGACCGATGCCATGACCACCTGCGCGAGGCCGGTGTCCTGGGCTCCCTGCACCTTTATGGCACATAGGTCTCTGGAACAGAAACTCGTTAGGGCCTGTGTATTTATATCATTTGTTGTGTATATGCATGTGCGGGGATTTTCTAGTCCCGCGTATACTGTCAACTTACCTCCCATATTTCGGAGTCCGCAGACCTTGCCTTTATTGACCCACGGCTCCTGGATCAATATGATGGCTGTTTTGTTAATCTCCAACCACTTCCGGATCTGAGCCGTCGCGGTTAGACTGTGGTGGAGATTAGCCTGGAGGATGTTGCTATTAGAGGAAGGAGACAGCGCCATTGGAGTCAGTTGTCTCCTCTGCTCCGCTCTCATTTCCTTCTACACCCATCCTTTGCTCCTCCGCGCAGTCATCCCCATCGTCCGTGCGGTCACGAGGAAGGTGAACTTCCTCCCGCGCGTCGGAGGCGGGGACAAATTGCGCCGGAGCTTGGGGTTCAGGTGCCACGACTTCGTCGGTGTCATCCTTTGGCCCCTCCGTAGTGTCCATAGGTTGGGTGGTGTCTTCCGCATTCCTTGAGTCGGTTTCGGCTGGTGGATGCTCCACAAACTTGCCGCTGGGACCCAAGAACTTCACGTACACCGTTCCCAGCATGAAGCTGAGTCGGCGTCCGCGTTCGATCAGGGGTTTCACCACCGTCTCCGGGATGCTTACGATAGCGAATGTGTCTGTTGCTTGCCTGTCCATTTTCAGCAGGAGCCATCTTTCAATGTCTGCCCACCTATTCTGGAAGCGCAGCATGTGTGCCACCTTTTTGTGGTCGTCGTGGGCACCCGGGAGCAAGATGCCGCAGCGAACCCGCTTTGTCACCTCGCCCAGGCGCTTTACCACTAACCTGTCTCCATTGGAGAGGGTTATAGTGGCCACGCTTTGTTTAAGCCAATCTAGCGTTGGCTGGTTTTCGCACCAGAGTCTCAGGCATCCGTCAGTCAATAACGGTCTTCCCCGAAACGCTGGGCCTTCTGAGGTACTGTTGCTCGGCTTCTTCGACTCCTCGAACAACAGCTCCTCGATTCTCTTTATGACCTCGTCAGACTGGTTCTGGCTGAGGTTTTCCATATTGGCGGTAGTTATTGCCGCCAACAGGTCTGCCTTCAGTGCACCAGCGTAGTCCGCGTGAGTGGCTTCTCCTGGTGGTCCGGTCCTCCGCCTTTTTGGTTCGCCTCTCGGAGATATAGTCTCGTCGAGACGCGCCCTTTTGGCGGAGTACCGGCCCCCCTGGGTACTACCACCCTGAGGTCGTGTATGTGTCCCTTTGTCCTTGGGAGGGGGCGGACGACGCAGCGCTGGGGTTTCAGCGCTCCTGCCATCTTCTTCCCGCGGACGTGTACCCTGCCCTTCGGTGGGTACCGGGGACGCGCCTGCTAAAGCAGTTAGTCGCTTCTTCCTCTCCCTGCGACGCTGCTTTTTGTTTCTCTTGTGCGGCTTGCTTTGAGCCACACAAGAGGAGGAAGTTGGGGGTTGGGGCGTCGACGTTAGGTCTTTCGCCTTTTTCCCCTTGCTCTTCCTCGATTTTGCGACTTGCCAGCCAGACAGACTAGGGTCCGTGGCTGGGTCGCTGTATTGGGAACCCGTCCCCGCAGTCTGCCCCAGGTTGGCGGTTGCCTTGTCCGGAACGACTGTGGGTACTGTCTGGGTACGGCCCGAGCTCGTAGAGCCCGTAAAAGCCTGTACCTGGCCAGTGGGTGTTTTCGCAGTGGGCGTCCTGGCCACTGGTCTCCCAGTGTCCATTCTGCCCCCTGCTGTCATTTTTGTCTTCGGTGTCGGTACCGTGGTGGTGCCAACACGAGACTGCTTACACTTTGCCCCAAGGGTTGCCGAAGCTACCCTGGAGGCTCGTGATGAGGAAGGAGGTCCTGCCGGACTCCTTCCTTGGGTTTCAGGTCCGGCAGATGCCGTACCGTCCACCATTGGGTTAGGGGATCTTTTTTTATCCATAACTTGGTTTTTTTTTGTATCTTTCACCTCTCGAGCTTCCCACCCTCCGTGGAGCCCGCACCTTTGGGGATGTCGTTAAGGACACCAGGAATACCCGAGAGGTATAGGTTCGTTGGGTTGGGACTCATGCGCAACATCGGGAACTGCAGACTTGCGGCTGGGGAGAACGATCCACATTCATCCCCAGTTGTTCCACCGGCCCTTGTTCCGTCAGCATGGCCAAGCCCCCGTGTTCTCCCGGAGAACACACCCCCCGAACCTCGCCTGCGAACCGTACCACCTCGACCGTACGGGACGCGTGTCCATTACCCTATAGTGGCTAGCTACAGGGCTACCGTTTCGCCAGAATTCCAGACCAAAGAGGGCGTGTTGCTTCCCGGAGGTATCTAACCCGACCCCGTTCAGCTCAACCCTCCAGGATTCCTTCATCCCGGCTTACGGCGCTCAACTGCGCAGGACTAACGCAGGCAGGCGTAATAGTCTCCTGGGGTCGCCTGCTGGCCCCGGAGAACCGTGTGAAATGAGGTGAGAGATGAATATGATGGTGAATGAATGATTGATTTGATGAGCGAACCAATGAGTAATGAGTGAGTGATGCAATAGGATTGGGAATTGGGAATTTGACAGGATTATGCTAGGAGGGTTGGGGAAGGATTAGGTTGCAAGGGGGTAGCTTGGAAAACGGGATAGTAGGTGGGTTATACTCGGCTGGTGGTATTGGCCAGTCGGGCAAGCCCTTCTCACTTGGCTACAGGAGATGCGGGGTGTGGTGATGCGGCGCCCGTGCAAATCTCCTGTATTACCAGGGTGCACGACCTACTCCATATAGAAGCAGGTTCTTCCCTGCTCCGTGTCGGCAGATACAGGGTCGACGTGGACGTGTGAGAAGCACTTGGGTGTCCGTGCCGGTATCTCAGCGCTACACCTGAGCGTACACGTACACCCCACGCACCCCAGAAAGGTTTGTTATGCATTTGCTTTATACGAACAACATTTTAAAACATTCGTTTGTCAAGTGCGCTTCAAGAGCCGTAAAAAAAAACGAGTTCCAATTTCAAAGTTGACGATGACGCAACGCGATCTGTCAAGTGCCTCTTAAAACTGATTTTTTGCCGATAAGGTGGTTTTGAAGGTAGTTTGTTATTATATTTTACTTATTATACTTATTTTAGGAACCACTATCAATACGAATTGAGGCATAAATCATGCGTAATTTTGAATAGTGTTACTCAAAAAGTTACCGAGTCTATTACCTATTGAAAAGGGCTTACTCATTTGAAGGTTTTTACGCATTTATTCTTATGTTTTTATTGATAAAATGATATAATTGCGATGAGAATCTTATATAGAATATAAAATAGCAACAAAAATGTGTTAGAAAAGCTAAATATTTAAATAAACACTCATTTTTTGCCTGACGAGCGAAATTAGACGCAAACATACACAGGGCTTCCCCGCCATTACTGTTCTACATCATCATCAGCCTATCGCAGTCCACTGCTGGACATAGGCCTCTCCAATAGCACGCCACTTAAAATTGTATATCGCCGTTGATTCGTGTTTGCACGCAGCCTAACGGGAAGTCCCGGAACTATTAACACCCACACATACACAGTAGTGACGGACAATGAACAAGACGTAAACTGATCTTTGTTTATGTTTTACTAAATTATTTTGTATTGACCATAGACTTTGTGTGTCACATAATGGAACGATCAGTTTGTTCTCTTTAGCATTCAGTCATTTTCATAGAGTTTAGAG
Source organism: Spilarctia lutea (assembly GCA_916048165.1). Classification (NCBI taxonomy): domain Eukaryota; kingdom Metazoa; phylum Arthropoda; class Insecta; order Lepidoptera; family Erebidae; genus Spilarctia; species Spilarctia lutea. Next base: position 6,213,755 of record OU696480.1, read on the forward strand.
AATTCTCAGAACTTAAAAATAATAAATGAAAACTGGTCTAGCAAACGAGTCCTTTTTTTAAATAACTTGATAAATAGGTTGTTTTTTTTATGAATTGTTCCTGTCTTTTGCACTAGTTAACTAAAAAAATAAATTATTTAACTAAAAAACACTATTTCTTCATATAAATACTACGTAATTTGGTGTTCGGCGCAAATAATAGTTTGATTGTAAAGTGACAAAATGGCGAATATCTCGACAGCGAAATGTGATTTTTACAAATATGTTTCTCAATGAATTTTTACTGCAGTTATAGTGTTTTTTATATCAGTAGATAGCTTAGTTATCGAACTTTATGAGGATAATAAGTAAAATGAATAATAAACCACATAAAATATTAAAATCATGTTTATTAACACAATAGGTGCGTAAATTAATACTTGGCTCAATTGTGAGTAAATAATAAAGCCATAACATTAGTTTAGTAATAAAATATGGCATAACCATGTACGCTTGTTATCCATCTTTTGAAAAATAATCACTTTTATAACCACCGAGCATTGTTTTTGAAAAGATTTGATCATTTTCGTACACCGTGCACCGTGTTGCAAAATTTTGCAATTTCGCCGCAGGGTGCATGTAACCGGAAGTACCCGTTCGCGCATCCGAAAGATTAAGGTACAAGGCTAGCGTTGAAGTTCAATTGTTATCAATTTTAAGTTCAACCGCATTAAATTAAAGTTACAGATAATTAAATCTTCTATCAGATGTAAATGAAGCCATTGACCTCTTTATCTATCTAGACTGTTAGTAATTGTTGCTATCATTAATCACTTACTTCTGTTAAAATACTCTGAGCGGATGGCGATGCGATGGTGGGTGGTAAAGGTTCTTGAAGCCTCTCATGGGACAATATGAGAAGAGAACATCACAAAGATGTGATTCACAAATTGTTGTTCTGAGTCTGAGTATTCTTTGTGTCCGTTTTATTTGTATAAAGTCTCTGTATATGTGTCAATATGAAAACGTATACAATTCTCGATTTGTATTAGGAATTTAATAAAGATCGATTCGCCATCATTGTTCGAAGTTCGGCACAGTAAATATCCATTGTTATTGCTTTACCAGACCTAAGAAAACTTTAGTGAATAACACCAGACATAGACCCCAAACCGGTTACCATTACCTTTTTATTAACAAAGCTTTGCCTTAAAGCACTGTTGCAGGGTTTGACCTGTGATCAGTCATTGTATTTTCGCTTTCGGTTATCGTAAAGAATTCATTTTTTGTCACATGTCACAATTCGACCCAATATTCCATTGCTTCTGTACCGGTACAACCAGGCATCGCAAATTTCAACACGTGTTTCTTTTCGCAGATCAGTCAAACCATAATGCACCCAAATTCTAAATTTTTCATCTAATTGATTTGTTACTAATGAGTCAATATTGTTGGTTGGGTACTTTAAAAGCATGCCTTCAATTCCTCGGATCGGCTTCCACCGTTCAGGGTTATTTACCTGTATGGGCGGTCTTCCACATGTAGTAAATGCAGACACTATGTTAGTATCTGCCGTCACCACATGTAAACACCCCGTTTAATGCTATTGCATTGGTAAGTAAATAAAAAATACAGTACCAATTCAATTGTTTATTCATTTCAAACTTAAGACTATTTGTTACGTTTACACGAAGATTACACAATAAGGATTCAGAACGACTGTTCGTACACATATCTTTAGAAATTATTAAATACTGATTTTACTGATTTCATTAAAATAAACGATTAATGTTTTTATTTTAATTAAATCTAAATAAATACAATATATCGTAGTCAGCCCAAAATAGTGGTAAAATCAAAGTTTTGATGTTTGAATTTAGTTATTTCGAAGTATTATTATTGTAATGTATTAGTATATTTCTACGTGTGTGATATACTTACTTTCATATTATATAATCAAAGATATATATACCCTAGAATGAGGTACAAGAACACCTACGCTCCTTACTGTAACTATTCTCATTATTATAAACTACATTGCAAGAGTAATCTGACTGGTGGCGTAGTGATAGCGCATGCGACTGCTAAGCTTAAGGTCTCGGGTTCGATGCCCGGGTCGGACTAAATGTTTGTATGATCTGCAAATATTTATTTCGGAGTTTGGGTGTTTTCTATGTATAAAATGTATGTATTTACAAAAAAAAACAAAGTATATTTATGTGTATTTATATCAGTTGTTTAGTACCCATAACACAAGCTCTGCTTAGCTTGGGACTAGATGGCGTTGTGTGTAAGGTGTCCGAAATATTTATCACCATACTGCCATATTGCATTATCTGCATTCTCAATCAGTATGGTGACCACCACTCTTGGATTCTGCTCATGCTTTCCATCAGATAGAATAGTAAAGTATAAACTTAAAACATTTCATTACTTGTGACTACCGAAAATAATATCTATACATTACTAGCTGACCCGACAAACGTTCCTTTTCATAAAAAGGAATATATATTTTAGGGGTGGGTCAATAAAAATCGCGATGGCAAAATAGAGGTTAATCGTAGAGGGTTGAAAATTCAGAGTTGTATGTATTTTTTAATGCTGTATACCAAAATCCAGAAATTAAAAAAAAGGAATTTAGGGATGGGTCACCCTTATCACTTAGGGTAATGAAAAATAGATGTTGGCCAATAGGCCAACATACTGTACTACAACACTAAAACTACAACATACAATGAGAATACAATCATACAATGAACCTACCCGATATGCACATAAAATTTAATAAAAATCGGTCCAGCCGTTTCGCAGGAGTATGGTAACTAACATTGTGACACGAGAATTTTATAATATGCATAAGATTACAGTACATTTACAGTAGATTATACGTACTATGAATGTTGTAATTTGTAACAATCGAAGATTAAATCCTGGCAACATTAAATTAAATAACATTCACAATAGGTTGCTGTTTTGATGATATTTTTCATCACGAGTCAAACAACCTTAAATCACGCCAACCATACACTTACGTTTAGTATTACCAATACATAATTATCGACTAACATATTACATGTGTAACTTATGCGTTTAATGAAATCGATTCCTGATTATTGTCATTGTTTGTGATTTCAAATTCCTTTGCCATTTTTCTGTCATTTCTATGTTTATATTCCAATGTGAAATAGCCAATCATCCCTAGAATTAAACTGCACATGAGCAGATAAATCTTGTATCGTGTCCTGAGGTACGGTGATACAGTAAAAATTATTATATAGCCCAGTGATCCAAATAGCTGAAGATTTGAAAACGCCGCTTCCTCTTTGCCGTGGAATATGCTACCAAAGTATGCTGTAAAGAAAATAGTGTTATAGAATATTCAGCAATCTAGCGATCAGAATGATGATCCCCTCAGAGAAAACCGGTGTGAAAAAAACATTTCGTTTCTTTTAAATGAGTGTACAAAGTGACTGAAGGAATCTTAGGACAGAGGCACACAAAACGCAATATCGCACTCGTTTGTCTTGAGTTGTGTATCCATGGGCGACGGTAAGCACTTTCCATCAGGTCTCTTATCTACTTGCCCCCATCAATATGAAAATGTTATCTAAAATTTTACTTTGCACTCCCCTAATCAACATTTAGAATGGGAATGAAAAATTCATATTTATTTTCTGCGTTCCGATCGTTTTAATGTTTTGTAAATACTTTGTCGGGCGACAGAATCACTTCGTGACTAAGCTCTCATTAAATAAATATGGAAAAAAGGTAGTTCTATATCCAGACAATTGACTACTAAAGACTCTTGATTACCGTTAATGAAGTTGACAGGCATTTTTAGTTGTCTTACTTTTAAGGTACGAGTTATTAATGCCACGCAAAATAGGCGCACTGAAGTCGTCGAGTTGTGGAGACCCAGCCCGCGAGTTTCAAGTTTCAAGGTACCTAATGGTCGAAGGTTATAAAATAATATTAAGAACTTACCATTTATTTGTACTATCCAAATAGAGTCGGTAATACCCCATAGTAGAGCTAACAGGAACAGTATGTAGTCATCTCCTGCATGTGGGCGCCATAACAACATAGTAATGAGTAATCCCATATGAAGTACTAGTGCGCTGATGATTAGCGGCATACGACCGAATACCTGTAATAAAGTACAATATTTCTTAGTTTCTCCTAGCCTTTGTTCATGAAATAGGTTGGAGTCGGTTTTAATAATAATAAATATTTTGGACATTTAACACATGACGTCATCTAGTCCCAAGCTAAGCAAGGTGTTATGACATCTGATATGAATTCATATATACTTTTTTTTTGTAAATACATACATATTATACATAGAAAACACCTAAACTCCAAAACAAACATTCGTAGATCACACAAACACTTGGTCATGACCCAGGATTTAAACCCGGGACCTCAAGCACAGCAGTCGCATTCACTGCCACTGCGCCACCGAGGCAATAAATTCTGCTATAGTACAGCTAGACTTCGAGTTTTTTATGTGGAGTGACTTCCATCAGAACTCTACATTCTAGTAAGTACCAGTACTAAGTTAATATATAGAAAAATTGTATTCGGACTTTGAGGCATCCATGCATTTATATCACTGTCACCCACTGTAAGCAAGGTACGGATCACCTTCCACGGCAGGGTTGCAAGAGACGTCACACACGGTGCTTTAATATATCAAACCATTATTATTACCTATCATATGCAGTTCATTGCTGGCCATAAACCTGTCCAATTACACGCCACGCAGATTACAAATATCGAATAATATATATTGGAACCACATTCACGATACAATAGTAACTGACAGTACCTTAGCTAAATATCCGTTGACGAAGCATCCTGCTGCATCAGATATGCCAAATGTCATCATGACGTAGCCAACTGAACCAGTCCCGATAACACACGAAACAAAAGACTGCAACAAAAAGGCATTTGTGTCTAAAAGTAAATGTAATAAGCCGTAAAAAACAATTGAATAATAATCTTGACGTCGACCGTGGGAGAGCTATGCTTCGACATGAATGGGTCGGCTCGACCGGAGTGATACCACGGCCTCGCAGAAAACCGGTGTGAAATAGCGTTTGCGCTGTGTTTCACCGAGTGAGTGAGGATACCGGAGGCCCATACCCCAACCCCTCCCCCCATCCCCTTTCCCATCCCCCAAAGGTCGGCAACGCACTTGTGACGCCTTTGGTGTTGCGAGTGTCCATGGGCGGCGGTAATCGCTTACCATCAGGTGATACTCTGCTCGTTTGCCAACTATTCAATAAAAAAAAAAAAAAAAAAGACACCAACAAAAGTCAAATCTACAATGGTTGTCATATAAATAACATTGTTTTGTACACACAGTTTTTTTTTAATAAATGTAGATTACATTTATTTTTTTATTTAAATTTTATGCACTTCTTTATAGTGGCATACTTTAATGCCCAGGGCATTCTCTTCCAAGTCGAACTTATACTCGTATAATGCCGACCCTAATATGCCTCATTAGGCATATTAAGTTTATATAAAATTAAACGCTTTTTTATTATTTTTGACACGGGGATCTTTCGATATGGTTTAGTTGGTGCTCTTTGGGGAGACCTTCGTCCAGCAGTGAGAGGACTTTGCAAAAATAAATGAAAGAAACACAAAGAACAGATGGCACTAAGACAATTTGACGATTGTATTGTCCCATGGGGGTTTTAACCCCATAACACTCAGTAGTAGCTTGCAGTAGAAAGCATCGAAATATATGCTTACACTGCTACACTATCCGTGAAGTTCACCTTAATACATAATATAACATACTGCAGTAAAATCAGCAATCAGGAACGCCTCTTCGAGTCCAATGAATACAGCTATGGCGACGAACAATAATTGGTCAGGGTTGGTTAACTGTTTCAATGTAGCAGCAAGGAGCGCCAATCCCGTCAGCCCTTTGCCAGTATTTTCACGACAAGACTCATATCTAAAAATAAATACACAGGTTTTTATCATGAGAGAATCATGCTTCTGCAATTGGGTGACTCGACCTGGGTGACTTCAAGATTAATAAAAATTGCTAAACACCGATTTACATAGGAAATCGTATTTTTGAATAATATCATATAAGACGTTCTCCTTTTCTGAAGTGAAGTGATAGGAAAAAAAGTAAAAAACAAAAACAAAATCAATAATTTACCTTTTCATTGAATCCAATCCCAGAGCGAGAACAGCAATCGACACAAACATACATGCAAGATAAACCCCTGTAACAAAAATAATACTACTTTAGTTATAGCCTAGTCTTTACCCAGATTTTAATTATTTCATTTTCAGACTTCTTTTTTATTATAAATTAGGGGACAAACTAACAGATGAATAATGATGCAAGTACATTCCCAACTTTTCCTTTCATAATTAGGATCCCTATCATAATTAACAGAAGATGGGAATTGGGACCTTCGTCAATCTCACTGTTGGTAAAATACACATACATACTGCTTAATAAATATTCTTTGTGTAAAGCCGTTTCACTGACAGATACATTTAATTTTATTTACAATACCTTTTCATATCCCTTTGGAGCGAAATTTTTAAATACTAATTACTAAGTGCGTGTTTACTATTGTAAGAACACGTTAAAAGTAAACAGGCTCAGCTAGAAGTATTTACAGTTATAGTCCTAGTCTATAATGATGATATACTCTTGGCTGACTTCAGCAACGGCGGCCAATCTCAACGAAATCCAGCCAACAGAAGACATCATTGTGCACAAGTGTATGCGTAAGCAATCTCTGTTTCCTCAGTCTCAAAAACCGATGGGACGGCAATTCGATACGACCGTGGAGATATAAGGCACAGTCGGTACTGACGGATTTACGTGCTTGTCAAGGCACGGCGGTTAAGATTTTGTACACACACATAATATCATGCCTATTTTTTATGGATGGGTAAACGAGCAGACGGTAAGCGTAAAAGATCTGATGTTAAGCGATTACCGCCGCCCATAGACACCAGTGCGTTGCTGACATTTGGTGTGACACAGCGCAAGCGCTATTTCACACCGGTTTTCTGTGAGGCCGTGGTATCACTTCGGTCGAACCGACCCATTCATGCCGAAGCGTGGCTCTATTTCCCAGAGCAGTAGCTAATTTTGTTCGTGCAGATTCAAAATGAACAGGAAAAGACATACAACTTCAATATTCTATCATTACCTGTAATCATTTGTATTTTCTCCGGTGACTGTGGAGGCAGTGCTTCATGAGTATCGGTGCCTACTAGGAAGTTGGCGCCACATAGCTCCGGAATCATTGTTTCGTTTATTGCAGTCACTGCTGCTTTGTTGTCTACCGAAAGAACTAGAACAAAGATTTTGGTTCTAAACACATCTTTCTCTTGCTGCTTTAACTTAAGTTTTTATCAGCACCATAAAAAATGTCGTACTGGCGTCAAGTCAAAAATTAAAATAATTATTACCTAACGAAGAAAATAGATTTCCCCAAATTTGACCTGTCTGGTACACCATAAAGAAGTATCCGAAAAAAGTCTGTAGTAGCACCTTCGCTGGTATCTTAGATATACGACTGTGGGCGTGCGCAGCCTGGAACAAAGTGCAATTTACATTAATTACATCACATCATACATGTTATGTTGAATTTAGAAATCTTACACGCAAATGACTGAATAATAGATTACAAGAACGCTTTTGCACTTCAAGCTTGTTAAAATCACACAATTTCGCCCTTTTCTACCTGGTATATCCCTGAGAAGAAAGGACCCTAGGAAGAAGGATAGTAACTAAGTTTTCACAATAATTTTGATACCACTGCTAAAAATGTTTAAAATTAACTATTAACTTCATTTCATTCTATATTGGAACGAAGTTACTTATCGCGCATTGTGATAGGGGGCTAGACGGAATTGTAACGATACTTTCGACACTTTTTAAATTGTAACGACACTTTTTGTCAAGACGAATTAATTATTGTATTATTATATAATGTATTATTGTGTGTTTACCCAAGAAATTTAGTGGTACCACAGGGAGGATAAAATTTTCCCCACATGCTCCTGGATCGCCTACTTCGTCACATAGTGAAGTCGAGTTCTTCGATACCGCCATACTTCTCAGTCGAGGTGCCACCCCCCCCCCCCTAATACTTTCGCAAGCCAGATATTTTCGTTTCGTCTTTCTATTTCCCTGGACACCTCAATTTTTTTTTCTTTTAAATTTAAAAAGTTGTGCATATAAATAATATTTACCACTGAAAGGTATGTGCTCACAGCACACCAAATCGGAGCAGACCCTACACCCAAGAAGAGAGCGGCTGGTACCAAGGTGTAAAACTTGGTGTACACCTGACTTAATATGTAGGGTACGTACATCATGATACCACAGCACATCGTCCACTTTGTACCAAGGTAACTGGAACATAAAAAGTTTTTATAAAGTATACTCGTATAAGACAAATCTTCTGAAGAGTTAAAAAAAATATTGTAAGTTAACAAAAATATTTGTGAATTACTAGCTGGTCCCTGCAACCGCATCTATTTCAACAAATTTAGTTACTTTAAAAACGGTTACAGTGAGCCAACCTCAAAAGATAGACATGCTGTTCCAGACTTTTTTTAAATCTACTAGAAGTGGAACAATTCTTTCATACCGTTTTTACAACATATTTCATTGATAGTCCGCCACCTTTTGTCGTAGCTTAATGATATATATAACGCATAGTGACTGCGTCGGTGGCGTAGTGGTAGCGTATGCGACTGCTAAGCTTGAGGTCTCGGGTTCGATTCCCGAGTCGGACCAAATGTTTGTATGATCTGCAAACATTTGTTTCCGAGTTTGGGTGTTTTCTATGTATAATAAGTATGTATTTACAAAAAAAAAGTATATAAGTATTTATATCAGTTGTCTAGTACCCATACCACAAGCTCTGCTTAGCTTGGGACTAGATGGCGTTGTGTGTTAGATGTCCGGAATATTTATTTATTTATTTACAGTCTTTCTCGATAACTGGACTATCTAAAAGTAAAATAGTTTTTCAAATCAGACCAGTACTTCTTGAGATAAGCGCGTTCAACCAAACTCTTCAGCCTTGGTTCACTCAGTCGAAAGTTATGAGGTAACAAATATTTAAAAAAAACAGTCGAATTTAGAACCACCTCTTTTTTTGAAGTCGGTTAAAAAGAAATTAATGGCCATGGGAGGCGTTATGTCAGTTATTTGAAATATGTAGTGGTATGTATAAAGAACACAATGTATAAAATTAAATATCACTACTAATTGTACGTTTCTTTGTATATTAATTATTCAATTAATTATCAATTAATTAAAAAAAAATTCTATAAAGTATAGTAACCAAAAAACTTATTTTAAATAGTTTGGAGTCAAAACCTGTCTACACTTAAGACAGGTTAGTGGTGATCAGTATGAAGGTGATGTAAATGGTAATATATTTTTTACCATCATCCCGAGTTCGATTCGCGATCGGATCAATTGGTTGTAAGATCTGCAAATATTTTTGCGGGATTTGGGTGTTTTCTGAGTATAATTATGTATGTATTATAAAACAAAGTGTACATGTATTTATATCAGTTATAAACCAAGCCATAGTACAAGCTGCTTAGTTTGGAATTAGATGGCGTCGTATATACATGTAATTATTTTTATAAAACGTGAAAAGTAGTTATTTTGAGCTTGCATACTTTACACACGTTAACTCTTTAAAATATCCTGATCAAGTTAAAAATATGTTTTAGTATTAATCTACTGTCTTTTAAAAAGTATAAACCGATATTTATATAATTAAAAATAATTTCCGAAATGTATGTACTTTAAATGTATGTACTGAGTTGCCCTTCGACTGCACCAAATTGACCAAGAATTAACTTCTTTTTCATGTATTTGGTATTGTCAGGACCAGGTTGGTAGAAACTTAAAAGAAATCCGAAAGTGCTTTATTTTTTTTGTCCGCGGTTGTACCTATAGGACGCTGTGAGAAATATACACGAAGAGAAATACGGCTAATAAGGTAAGCTAAGCTAGGAATAGTAGTAAATTGGAAGTAGTTGCAGTTGCTGGTGCTTATCAAATTGCCCTTTTTCAGAATATGGCCAATTTGATCGGTAAATGTTCGCCGTGGACGACCTTTTCGGAAACTTTCACATACCGAATGTATTTTTAAATTCCTCCTCCATCCTCTCTAAATGGCCAAATCAATGAAAAATGCCCTTTTCAATCCTTGTCACTTTATCTTCTTTCAATACGTAACGTTCTCTTATCACTACATTCCTGACTCTGCCACTAATTTTCACACCACACATACTTCTTAGGGAGCGCATCTATACAGCATTTATTCTACTTTCATGCCTCTTCTGCCATACCCAAGATTCGTTATCATATATAAGGATTGGGACCAGCACAACTTTTGCACACGTAAACGTGACCAATTCAATACGCTATTGTTGGCAAGAAAGAACCATTCGCCTTATTTCCCGCTTTCAATATTCTCTCTATATCGTCTTCATGTACAACAAAAATTTTCCATTACTTGTGAATCTATACTAATAATAAAGCTGAAGAGTTTGTTTGTTTGTTTGAACGCGCTAATCTCCGGAACCAATGGTCCGATTTCAAAAATTATTTCGGTGTAGGATAGTCCATTTATGGAGGAAGGCTATAGGCTATATATCATCACACTACTACTAATAGGAGCGGAGCACCAATGAAGAATGTTTAAAAAACGAGGGACAATTTTCACGCTACGGGCAATATAAGACGCAAACGAGGTTGCGTGGGTCAGCTAGTCTAAATATAAAACTCCCTCACTTACTCTATTCTCTCATCTTAAATTTTAAAATTGAAATCAGTCAGTGTAACTGATTATCCCTTTCAAAAATCACTACTTTGATTTTTATAATGTTAACTTTCGTACCTTTCATTTTAAAATCCCTGATTTATAAGTGTAACCATCTCCTGCAACTATACCGCTGACGACGCAAGTAGTACCTACTTGGTTATCAGCATAGAGAAGGCTTTTAATTGATAACTCTCCCATTCTTAATCCCAAGTTTCAGAATATTTCAAATCCATCAAACAACTGTCCATAAATATTGAGCATCCAAAGAGACGCTACTAATCCTTGTCTAACACTTCTCGAGATGTCAAATTAATCTGTGTATGCCTCATTTATACGAGCATAGGCTTCTTAGAGATTTAAGAGCCCGTACCATATGGCCGCCCACCCCATACATAGACTGTTTTATGTATTTAATAAGTGCTTTTTCATAAAATAAACCAATTATATTTGTAGGGAATTGTAGATATGTTAATTAGATTAATATGTTATGTTACAAATGGAATGTTTCAATAACGCTCTTATAAATATATAATTAATTATATTATTAATCGTGTCATTTAAAACATAGTCCATTAAAGGCCATACCTGTTTGCTTTCGTCTTTATTATTTTAGAACACAGTCGTTTTACATAAATATGCTGTTATGCTTATCAATTTGTTTGGTCAAATACATCATCATCAAGTATAAATGTATGCCATTGTGTTTTGGTCATTTCATTTTATTTTTTAAATTTTTGTGTGCATGAAAGTGTTTGCCGATGCAGTATTAATAGTAAAAGTAGTAGAAAAATAAAATTGTTTAGAAATAAACATAAACTCAAGATTTCTTATTATTGGATACATACTTTTTTATTTTAGTATTTCTCTTTAGTAGGTTGGCAGTACTAAAACATTTCTACGATTTTAGACGATTTGGGCCGTATTGGCACAGGAAATATGATTATTTTGACAATTGACATTTGCATGAATTATTTGAAAAGATGGTGCACATGAGTTTCTCACTAGCTCTTCTCATGAATGCAATACCCATCGGAGCTGGTACTTGGATTGATTTCAATTTAAACCTTTGAGTTGAATCGAAATCAATCTAAGCTCCGGTAATTCAAATCATTTCAGTGCATTTAGTATTAGTACCTTTTATCACTGAATTGATTACTTGAGTTTTGTTTCATATTTTGATGTTTGTATTTTTGACGTATTCAAGTGCCTTTTGGGGCCTATGGAAATAAATGATTTGAGTTTGAGTTTAATATGGGATTAATTCATATTTGATTTTTACAAAATTACTGTGTTTTCAACTAGCTTTCGCGTACGTAAGGTATCTGGTGAAGACTTTCTTCTACATGAAAGATAAAAATTGCCCGTCTTTTAAAATTTATATAAAATAGGTATCAATGAACAATGTCTACAAATTATCTTTGTAGAATAAGTTTAATCGTATATAGTGGAATATATACTTCATAAATATATTTTGTCTTGATGTTGTGGTCACAATGGATGAACCATTGGCACCGCAAAGTGAATACTCAAATAATAGTAATACTAAAATTAAAGGACTGGAAGTAAAAATCAGCCAAGTGCCAAGTCAGACGCGTGCAGGAAGGGTTCCGTACCATTTTCTATACATTACAAGCGTCTACCTGTTGTCATTATTACAATTGAGGCAAAAAATCACGTTGGTTGTATGGGAACCCCTCTTATATTTATCTATTTTATTTGTTGTTAAAATGTTGTCGCTGAAAATTTCAACTGTTTAACTATCACGGTTAACGGTAACCAGCCTAGTTACAGACGGACGGACAGACAGACGGACAGCGAAGTCTTAGTAATAGGGTCCCGTTTTACCCTTTGGGTACGAAACCCAAAAATTGACAACAGTCTTTTTAAAATGGCTACAAAGATCAAATTAATATGGTCATTAATATCATTTTAATATGATTTCATACATCTTACATTTATATGAATACTAGCTGACCCGGAAAACTTCGTATTCATATATTTTTTTTCAATTAAAATTTTCGAAATTTCTGCCTGCTTCAGTTTCATACAGGTAATTAAAAAAAAGGTTTTTTTTATTTTCTTCTATACAAACCTTGTCTTAACAACAACGAACACACAGAAAAAAGAATTATCCAATTTGGTGCAGTCAATCAGAAGTTATACGCGTACATACATTTCGGTGATTCATTCTTATTTATATAAATTAGGGTATACAATATTTCCTTACCCTGATATTTCAGAAAATCTAACTATATAATGTGTAATGTATAATGTGTAAACTGTGAACAAAATATAAATTAATGCTTAGGGCATTAATTTATATTTTTTGTATCCCATATTTAAAAATATAACTTACTTTATGACCAGCGATGATAAGAATACAGTGGAGAAAATTCCACCAGCATACACTGTTGCTAAGGAGGCTGTACCTAAGCCCGCCTCAGCGTTAATAGAACTCTGGAGGTTAGCAGCGCCCTGTAAAAACAACATATAAGTGTTAAGACATGAAGTCAAAGATGTCACAAAAGTTTTATATTATTTAAATGTGGATAGCAAATTTGATAAAAACTATATATATTACATTATTTATGCATACTTTAATTGATATAGTTATCAGGAGTATATTTAAATTTGAATAAAACGAGAGAAGTGTAGAAAATTCTTAAAATGGTACGTGGTTACTAGAATTGAAAGCACTTTCTGACTGAATTAATAAAACTTAATATTTCTCTGAAAATTTTGAAAAACCTATTTCAGTATTTTTTAGGTATTATATCAATATATTTCTAGGAAAACATTAAACCACCAAAAAAATTAATCAACAGTCTATTCAGCGTGGAAAGAAACTAACGAAGCCAACTAAACCTTAAATACTCGTAGAGTTAAATTAAAGTTTTTTGAGAAAACTCAATAAAGTTAAATTAAATCGATAAGTGCAATTGATTAAAACGTCGTGAAATCTGTTTGGCAGTAAACAACAATAGTATTGGATTGGTTCTTATTTAGATATTATATATTCTCAGGAATAGTAGAGATAAGAATACAAGAAAATCGCTTTACAAAAATCAATTCAAAAACAGAATCTTTTATTCAAATAAGACACTGAGTGACATTTATGAACGTTAAATTCAAGCTACAGTTAAAAATCATAGATGGACACAAACAGACGCCACAGCGTGTACTGTATTGTCATGATTAATTACGTGAAAACACCAAAATGTTTCTAAAATTCTGCTAAAAGCTCTAAAGAAACCTCCCGTTTAGTCAACAGAGTACAACGTGGGCTTCATCCGACTTTAATTATGGTTTGCTGGGGTGTTAGCTATGAAGGAGTGACTGGCCATATTTATGTGAAAATGTATCAAAACATCGGCACAGGTGTATCAAGATACCATTCTTGAGAAGGTAGATACACCTCTTAACAACACCATGTTCAATAACCAAGAATGGCCCTTTCAGCAAGACTCGGCGCCGGGTCATATAGCTCGAGCCACCCAATCTTGGTTAGAAACAAACGTGCCGGACTTCATCAGAGCTGAAGACTGGCCGTTTTCTAGTCCTGATCTTAATCCACTGGATAATAATTTATGGTTTTAGAGAGTAAGGCTTGCTCTCTAAAACGCCATATATATATAATTTGGAGTCCCTAAAACATTGTATACGATTACCAGTAAAGAATTTTCCCATAGAAAAAGTGCGTGCTGCTATTGCTAACTAGCCTCAACGTTTAAAGGACTATATTGCAGCCAATGGATACCACTTTGAATAAGCTTTAAATAGTTTTAAATGTCTTATTTTAGTGCATTAAACTAACACACTGTAATGCTACTAATATTATAAACGCGAAAGTTTGTGAGTATGTAAATGAGTATGTTTGTTGCTCTTTCACGCAAAAACTACTGAATGGATTTTGATGAAACTTTACAATAATATAGATTATATATCACATAAGCTACAATTTATAAAGAGATTAGCTTCGCTACCCGCGTTACCCGCGGTTGTTGTCGTACCGCGGGGTTCAACTAGTAGAAATATATGTTACGTTCAATAAAAAAAAAATTTCATTGTAACAATACTTATTGCAAGACTAATTATTTATATAAAAATAATTTGAAAACTGTCATAATTCACCGTTTTTCAATCATCGAATGATTGAGTCGATTAACAACGCGGAGGGCACTATACCACAATTTCACGTAATTTTAAAGTTTGCAACATAAATCAGTTAAAAACCTTTATCTTTGCACTTATAAAAATAAACTTTAAGTAATACCAATAGCACGTTCCCGCGTTTTATCTCTGAAATAAGAATTCTCTTCACATATAATTATGTTGATTGTCCAGAGCGATAAAAATATAGATGTTGTTTACGGTATAAAACACTCTACAGTTCCGATTGCAACAATTCTTATTTGTTATTGGTCATATAATCGCTTAACATGTACCTATTGTCTCTTATTACCTTTTAATTTAATTATATTCACAAAATTAGTATAAGAATAATTTTTATAAAGACTTAAATCTCATCGCATTTACTTAGAATCTAGTACTATAACATTAAAACTTCAAGCCAAGAGCCAGCCTCATCACAACTTGATACACTATTTGAACTTATCTGCCAAATTAGTACACATTTCGGTTTAGCAAAAATAAATATGTGGGATAGCCATATATTTATCCAGCATATATAACCAGTATCTTTTATCTGTTAAATAGTGTTATTTGTCAGATAACTATCTGATGTTTTATAAGGAACTGATGAAACTGGTCCTAAGTTTTATACGCACGTTCGTATCTAAATAAATAATTGTTACTATTACTTACTCCATATGATGTTAAAAAGAACATATAAGCAATAGATATGACGCCAACGTTCTTTATAATCCTCCACTTCTCATTCCGCTGCAGTTTGTCGTCAGTTAATATATGGTTTGTCATCTTTTAAGTTCCTAACTCTCAATTTTACTGAAATTAACATTGATTTAATTAAATTTTGCACAAAAATAATTCACAAAAACTTTTATAACATATATAAAAATTTAATAAGTACTTACACAGTAAATTATTTATTTTTTAATATAAACAATTGATACGAAATATACACTAACTACATGCTAACAATGCACATCATCAAATCCACATATAATATTTAAATAAAAATTCACTAAAATTATTAAAAATTTGAATGTGCACGCTACTACTGCGGAATAGCGTTAGGAACCGACAGACGACGAATACAACTGACGATCAAATACATTCTATTACTTTTATTTCGATGGCGAAGTTAAAGACCGGTAACGATGCGAATATTTTTTTTACCATTAGTATAATCATTGCTTGCTTACGAAACGAAACACTGAAAAGGAAAGCTTCACTTATACTGTGGACACACTGATCAAGATTGACGTCTCATTTTCAACTCTATGTATCATTGGTAATTGTTTTTTAACTTGTTTTTATCTGTATATAAGATGTATATAGCTTAGTTTTAAATCATAAATTTGTCCTATCGTTTATCTCTATAGCATTTGCTCATTTTAAGGTTGTATGAAAGTAATTACAAGTAGCGGAAAGGCCAGTCATTGTACCAGTGTCCATTATTAAATTTATAAAATTAATGTATATGTTTTTAAGGCCTCAAGAAGTGTATGTATTTTGTATTGTATTGTATTGTATTACAAACATTAATAAGGTTGTCATGGACTTTTGGCTGCCAGTCATCATTTCGAATTTTTCGAATTTGTACTTTTTTTCTAATAAAATATGTCTCATTTAATAAGTTGTCAAAATATTACATACTCGTCACGAAATAGAAATTTATGCACTTACCTGCTTTTAATACAGAACTTAAAACAATAAAAAAATCGCAGTGCCGTGAATTCATTCACGAAAACCAGGATGCTAACGTAAAACCACATACAAATATTTGTTACTAGCTGAACCCCGCGGTGCTACCCGCGGTACGATGATAACTGCGGGCAACGCCGCGAGGCGAAGCTATATCTTTATAAATAGTAGCCTATGTGTTATTCTGATGTATAAGCTATATTGTGGTAAAGTTTCATTCAAATCCATTCAGTAGTTTTTACGTGAAAGAGTAACAAACATCCATACATACATACATCCATACTTACAAACTTTCGCCTTTATAATAGTAGTAGGATTATTTTTTATAATGATGTTTTAGGATAATATTAAAACCAGTTACACTTTTAAATAGATTTACAAACAGGTATAGCCGTCGCATTAATAATCAATTAAACATTTTAAATATCACATATTGTGTCGATGTTATTTTTATTAATAACATATGCTGGATCATTTCTCAAAAATATTTAATTTGTTTTAATGTATGGACATGGTTCCCATAGCTTTGTAATTTAGGGGTGTATCAACATGATTCTGCTATATTTATTTTAATGAGTGTGGAAACTCTCTAGAATCTGTCACCTCATCGGGGTTTATTATGGAGGACGGATCTCGGATGAGGCCATCTGTCACCCTAGCAGAAGCATGCCTGAGTGATGGTGCGGGCGCTGCGAAGCGAGCGCGCCATGGGGGACAGTAGCGGGAACATTGGGGTTCCCACACATGAGAGGGCCATCTACAAAGCGTGGTGGCCCGAGGTATGTCAGGGTTCCAGGGTGTTCATTCCTAGGGTGCACCTGGTTCCCCGGCATCTAGTACCCGAGACGGCGTGCGGTTTTAGTCGGTTCGAGACCGATATGCCACCAGGACATGATATCCGAGGGGATAGCCGCACGACACCGCACAAAAAAAAGGTGTGTTAGAATAGAATCAGGGGGTGGGTCATAATGTCTTACGACATCCCTCCTAGGAACTTAAGGCGCAGTTCTAGTAAGAGGGGAGCAGCTTATACATACCTACTTACTTTACAGTTAATCTACTTATCCTACTTGAAATAGATAAGTCTCGAAATATGTGACCTGCGTAACATTTTTTTTATTATTTGAAGTAGTGGCTAAAGTATATCTATGAATAAATTAAACTAGTTAAACTTCAAGTTTTTTTTTTCAAATATCTTTGATTTCAATGAGCCTATGTTTTGATAAATTATACAAACCAATTTCTTTGTCCCTTATTTTTTCATTTTAAGGAAACCAATTTATAATTTCGAATAGAAATAATTTGCATCGTCTCACAAAGGGCAAAAATGTCGAGTGACGTGACGTAATTCGAATTGAGAGTTCTTTAAAAACAACTGTTGTTCTCGTGTTTAAAGATTGTTTTGTACATTTTTATCACTTATTTTTATCGTAAACTAGCAAACCGGTCACCTGATAATAACTGTCTGTTGTATCCCATGGGCAAAAGAGACACAAGTGCATTATATATTATAATATACCTTCTCCTCTTTTCAGAATAGGGGTCGGTGTTTGGACTTTAACCTCACTCATAAAATAAAAGCAACTGGAACGATTCTCTCAATTTCTTCGGAAATCTTTCATAACATGATGACAACAGGATCAACCTGGAACCCTTTTAAAAAGTTATCTATCTACACGGTCTTGTTACCTTCAATTAATCGAATGATATAAAATAATTAAAGAAGTATTTTAAGTAAGAGATTTGCAGTTGAATCAACTGCAATATAAAAATGATATTCGTATTTATAAGAATGAAAATAAAACAAATACTATCCGAATTTAGTGATAAGAAAGGTTTTGATTTGATCTTGTTATCGATAAGTAAAAAAGTTATTTAAGTACATGCATACTATATGTCTACACGTCTATATATAAGAGATATACACCCCTGTTTATTCCTTTGAATACATCCCTTAAGGCACATATAGAAGGTAAGCTTAATACCATAAACTGGGCACATTAATATTTAGATGGAAAAGAAAAGAGATATTAAGGGGTAAAGGAATATTAAATTTATATTTTTTTATTGTGAATTGAGAAATAAAGTTAATAATCTGAGTATCCTTAAAGGATGTGTGTGATGTTGTATGTACGAGTATGTTTGTGTGTGAGACAGAGAGTACTCTGTAACTTGAACGTCCTGTCACTGAAAAGTCTACATCATTTCCAACCTAAATTGTTGAACATATATTATATCGTATTATTTATATTTGTAGTAAAATTAATTACTAGTTAAAGTAGTTTTCTTCAGTTTCTTATTCTATTCTTCTATTTTGTCTTTCGAGAATTAAGAAATGAATCGATAAGTTGCATTTTTATGATTTGACATAATTCTATTTTATAATATTGTAAAGACTGAAGATGATGATGAGATGATTATTCCGTGGGAGAGCTAGCTTAGCAGCTTCGGCATGAATAGGCCGGCTCGACCGGAGTGATACCACGGCCTCACTGATAACCGCTTGCGCTGTGATTCACCGAGTGAATAAGGATACCGGAATCTACCCATATCCCTACCCATCCCTCCATCACCCTCCCCAGCTCCCCAAGGCCGGCAATACACTTGTGATGCCTCTGGTGCTGCGGGTGTCCATGGGCAGCGGTACCAGTATCCAGTCTCAGCAGATACCAGCCAACTACGCAGGAGATATTATAGTGAACAAGTGTGTGCGCAAATACACGTGCATTCTCTGTTCCCTCTCCCTCATAATCCAATGGGACAATTAACCGACACGACCGGGGAGAGACCAGGCGGAAGACCGATAGCTTTACGTAAATACTCTCCGAGGAAAACCTATCGCCTGTATTTTATTGTAAAGAATAACATGTGACAGAGTAGAAATCCTATAAGATAAAAAATCAACACGTTTATATATTATCCTCGGTTAATACATAATCATGACGCATGATTAACATTAACAATGTAAGGCTTCTTTAGCATACAAGAAGTTTATGCTACAAGACATCTTATAATAATGGTAATTAGATCTAAATACGTATGACACTTGAAGTGAACCGCAGCGTAACTTAACTTCCGTTACGATTCTTTTATGTTGAATTATTGATGATGTTTGAATCATTACATCTCTCAATTTCAATATTAGTATCATTTATTTACGGAACTTTGCTCAGTGACATCTTAGACTTACCCTTAAGATTTTGCTTTCAATAATATAATGCTACTTTCGGACCCACGAACCTCGTTTGCGTCTTCTATATTGCCCGTAGCGTGAATTTTTTCCCCCGTTTTTTAATCATTCTTCATTGGTGCTCCGCTCTTATTAGTATTAGGGTGATGATATATAGCCTATAGCCTTCCTCGATAAATGGACTATCCAACACTGAAATAATTTTCAAATCGTACCAGCGGTTCCTGAAATTAACGTGTTCAAACAGACAAACCAACTCTTCAGCTTTATAATATTAATTTAGATTAGCCCACTTCTAAGAAAAGAGGTTTGGTCTACTATACCAATATTGACCCGAAAAACGCAGCATTGCTAGGGCCCCTCAAAGTGGTCCGAGGACCTGGTGCGTGTTACCAGAATTCGTTGGATGCGTGCAGCCCAGAACCAGACAGACAGACATGCTTAAGCTGCGACTATTACATTTGTACCATATCATTGGCACAATAAAAATAACTCTAATTGTGCGGTTCCAACGTGCAATTTCTATGGAGAAAAAGCGGCAAGAAAGTCCATAAGTAGATGTAGACACGTGCAACGACTAGATAAATATCAACTACTACGATAAAATTGCAACTCTACTATTAAATAGTAAATGGAATCAACCAATTGGTAAATAATCAAATACACAAACAACTATGTGACATAATACTTCAACGGCAGCAGAATAGCTGACAAAATTCATATGACTCGGCTATATTTTTATAGAAAAGAAACCCGAAAATATTTAACGCTGAATTGAAAAAAATCATTCTACTTTTTACTACGATGACCATTAACACTTACGCAATTCATATTTTTCTATAGAAATAGTTAGTAAGGTTGTTTAATTAAAATTATCAACATGATAGCTAATTAGAAATTGAGTGGTCGCTACAACTTCTAGTATCGTTAATGTCGTCGTAAGCACACAGGTCGTGTGGCCATTCATTGTTATTCATAATTTTGTAATTCATTGTAATTTTTTGATATGCAGTTTTTATTTAAGTTATGTCATCATGACTGCGAAAGGACAAATATATAACTCAAATGGTAGGAGTGAAATGAGCCCGCCTGCCACCTCTACGACTCTTAATACTGGGCAATATACGGTCCATGGCAGGAAGCTGCTACGTAAAAATGATGGGCGTTATGGCCTATCACAGACTCAATCAATAGTTCTGAGACGGAGTTTGTCAATGGCCTACGGAAAAATAAAAAAAAATGCTAAGGTATCTACTAACTACTTCTTATAAGGCGACTATTATATATATTATCTATGAGTCTCTGAGTCCAGGACCATAGAAGACTGGAGTAACTATAAGGCAGCACAAAAACACTACAAGAAGCGAATCAGATTCCGTAGAACGGAATCCTGGCGTAACTTCTGTAGCAGTATAAACTCAACAAACCAAGCCGCAAAAATCAAAAATATCCTAACCAAGGGCGACCTCAACCTCCTAGGCTCCCTTAAAAAGGAAGACGGCACTTACACAAATACAGATGATGAAACCAGTGCATTATTGTTAGATACACATTTCCCTGGATGTCAAATCACATCAGACAAGGAATGGAACGACAAAAAATACAGCACACCAACAACCCAAGAATGGGAAGTCGCATACAATGTAGCAACCGAGGATAAAGTCAGATGGGCGCTAAAGAGTTTTGAACCCTTCAAATCCTCGGGACTGGATGAAGTTTTCCCAGCTCTTCTACAGTGGCATCCCGAAGAGGTAATTAAACATCTAACACCTATCTACAGGGCATGTATAGCTTATAAATACATACCAAAACTGTGGAGAGAGGCAAAAGTAGTCTTCCTACCAAAACCGGGTAGGGAAGACTACACATTAGCCAAATCATTTAGGCCCATCAGTCTCACATCTTTTCTCCTGAAAACTCTGGAAAGACTAGTAGACAGACACCTACGGGATGGAGTTCTTAAGAATACTACACTACATCCCCAACAACACGCCTATAGAAAGGGCAGATCAACAGAGTCGGCCCTTCACATGGTGGTACAGAAGATTGAGTCGGCTTTTGCAAATAAACAGTCAACAATGGCGGCCTTCATAGATGTAGAAGGTGCTTTCGATAAAACTATACACAACAGCATAAATCGCGCCCTTCAAAAATTTAATGCCGAGCCAGTCATCACAAAATGGATCACTGAGCTGGTCAGTAAAAGGGCGGTTCAGACAGCGGTGAATACTACTATGAGGGCAAGGGTAGTTAGAGGATGCCCACAAGGTGGCGTCCTATCACCGCTTCTATGGAACATAGTAGTAGACAGTCTCATTAAGAAATTAAATGATCGAGGATACACTACTATCGGTTATGCGGATGACCTAACAATTCTGATAAGCGGGAGCGCGGAAAATGTGTTGAGTGAGATCATGCGCTCAGCTTTTCAAATTGTAGAAGAATGGTGTGGCGAACAGAAACTGTCAGTAAATCCGAAAAAAACAGAACTCATCCTCTTCACCAACAAAAGGAAGTTACCAGAACTAAAGCTACCAAAATTATTCAACACCAATCTCTCCCTATCGACTCAAGTAAAATATCTGGGCGTTATTCTTGACAGCAAATTGAACTGGGCGAGTCACATCGAAACAAAGACAAGAAAGGCCTGTATAACTTTTAACCAGTGTAGACGACTAGTTGGTAAAAGATGGGGTCTAAACCCAAAGATCACACTTTGGTTATACACTGCAGTTATCAGACCCTCCATCACCTATGGATCAGTGGTATGGTGGCCCAGAACGCAACTATCCACAGCTAAAATGAAACTCCAGAGTCTACAACGGTTGGCCACAGTAGCAACTACTGGATGCATGAAAACTACTCCATCAGCCGCATTAGAGTATCTCTTGAACTTGAGACCTCTAGATCTGGTCATACAACAGGAAGCGATAGCAGCTGCCCTAAGACTAAGATCAAACGGACTGTGGAAGACAAACATAGAAACAACACACTCAAAAATTCTGCAGGGGATCCTACAGGAAATTCCACTCCTCGAGGCACCCATGGACAGAACCTCATGCCAACATGTCTTCGATCGAAATTATAATATCCAACTATCCGCAGAAACAAAAGATAACTCTGGCGTCGGCGAAGTTAGGATATATACAGACGGATCCAAAACACAAAGGGGTACTGGAGCTGGCGTCTTCTCGAACGACTTAAATATCAATATATCAACCGCCCTAGACAAGCTAAACACAATCTTCCAAGCAGAATGTGTTGGCATAATCAAAGCAGCACAAGCAGTTGCAGCCAAAGATGTGAGAGACTTAAACATCAGAATTGTCTCCGACAGTGCATCCGTGCTTCAAGCCCTGCTAAACAACACGATGACCTCAGCCCTTATCAAGGAGTGTCATGACAATCTCCAGTCCATTGGAACTACAAATAAAATTACTTTGCAATGGATAAAAGGGAATAGTAACTCAATGGGCAACGACGCTGCGGACGAACTGGCTAAAAGGGGATCGGAAACGATAGTGTGTGGACCGGAACCACTACTACCCCTGCCCCAAAGCCAAACAAATACATGGCTGCGCGCCGTTACCGAAAGAAAACACAAAACATTATGGAAAAACATTGAAGGATGCAGGCAAACAAAACGTGCAGTTCCGGTAGCACCAAAAAGACTTGCCCGCAATCTGATCAGACTAAAAAGGGACGACCTCAGGAAGGTCATAGGTATCCTGACAGGGCATTGTCTCCTGAACAGGCACCTATTTACTATAGGTGTAACAGACAGCCCTCTGTGCAGGGGATGCATGGAGGGAGAAGAAACGCCGCAGCACGTTCTCATGGAATGTGGAAGTGTGGCAGACCAACGGGCGGACATTCTCCAATCATCATCACTCCCGGAAGCGTGTAGTAACCTGAAAAGGCTGCTTAGCTTCTGGAACGAATTGGGTTGGCTGGAGTAAGGAGGTGACAGACGTACGTACAATGGCCCAATCAAGAGGCTAAGTGCGGAAATGGCCCGGAAAAACAAACAAACAAACTATGAGTCTCTGAAGAGTGAACATAGAAGAATGTTGCATAAAATCACATTTACATTGGCATTCATATATTGTATTGCATTTAGAAGTCATTAGAACCTGTGATTAATTAGATTAATTATAGCATTAGACACAGATATTTGAATGTGTACTACGTGTATTGCTGTTTATTAATAGGTTTTTAATGTCGTGCAAATTGTTTGTAAACTGCTCAAACTGACTGCCTTGGTGGCGCAGTGGTAGCCTATTCGACTGTTATGCTTGAGGTCGGATCAAATGTTTGTATGATCTGCAAATATTTGTTTCGGATTTTGGGTGTATTGGGGAAAAACAATCCGAAATAATATTTATTTATTTAAGTTACGTTTCTAATGTAGATACGGTTGGACTGACAAATTCTGTTTCAAAATAAGCGAAACTGCCCACCGTGAAATCTTGATGAAATTGTTTGAAACAGGATATTTTGTTTTGACGGTTAAAAAAAAATACTGTACTCCTCCGGGTCATTTTCATATTTATTTTCGTATCAAAAGTGTTTTGATTCATTTTATACCTATAATTAAAAAAAGACATTACAGTTATTCAGTTCTAAAATAGATATTTATTTATATTGTTAAAAGTACTTTAGGCATATATTTTTTATAACTTATGGGAAGATTTTTTCATACCAGTAAGTTCTGGTTTCTTTAACTCGATAGGGTAAAATTGACTCAAAAAAAAATTTAAGCTTCTCGCCTTGATGCATCAGTGTATTTTATCGATTTAGTTTAAGCCGGGATCGCTAGATATTATTCCCGTGCGCCTAGTTCCATATTGATGAAAGATTGGTTTCCAACCTAAAGCCGCCATTTGCATTTCGGGTACCAGCCCGAAATGCAAATGGCGGCTTTAAAAGTAAGTCAGAGTTACTACACCAGAGAAATATCTAAAAATATACGGCAAAAGTATTCAAAGTATTACCCGACCTTACGGTATTTAATTTTTTTATTCTAAATAACCTGTAAGACTTGGAAGTCGTTATTCTCATAGATTCAGCATCGTTATCATGCCATTAAGTATTACTTCGTTTAGATCTGTTGATTTACCTTTAATGTTCTTGAATGATATGCGTATACATATAATCCAAATGATTTGTGACAGTAATTGTTGTAACTATATAAACATCCACATCTTCAGTAAATTATCATACCTGTACTATTTTCAGAATGCTAATAAAATTTAATCTTTAATATAATAATCTTTTCAATATATTTTATGGTCGTAAAAAAGACCTTAAAGTAAAACGTTAAGCGATTAAAGTTTTAGGGAAATATGGGACTCTTAATATAGGAATATTTGAAATTATCAATATAAACTTGATACTTTATTGACAAATTTAAAAAACAACGCTGATATACGATGGTCCATATATAAATAAAAAATAGGTAATACAAATGCTGATAAAATATGGTGTTGTCAGGAAAATTTGGTATGACCTACTGACCGTGGAATTATGTGTAATGTTAATATTTATTTTTTTTATTTTAGGTTGGCCTTTTCAGGCATTTTCGAAAAATTTGTTTGAGTAAGTTTTGCGGCTTTCCCTTCACACCAGTTTTCTGTGAGGTAATAGTGCTTGCGCTGTATATTACTGAGTGAGTGAGGATACCGGAGGCATATACCTCAATCCATTCCCCAAAGGCCGGCAACGTACTTGTGACGCCTCTGGTGTTGCGGGTGTCCATGGGCGGAGGTAAATGCTATTCCTATCGAGTATGACATATTTTCTCTAGAATACATTTTATAAATAAATTAACTTGACTTAGAGTATCGCTTGACGTATCGCCTGATGGTAAGGGATTACCGCCGCCCATGGACACCCGTAACACCTGGGGCGTAACATACGCGTTGCCGGCCTTTGAGGGTATGGGAGAGGGTGGGTGGGAGTGTTTGGGGTATGGGCCTCCTATATCCACTCCACGCAAAATTGGGACACTGAAGTCGTCGAGTTGCGGAGACCCAGCCCGCGAGTTTCAAGTTCAATGGGCCTCCTGTATCCTCACTCACTTGGTAAAACACAGCGCAAGGGCTGTTTCAGACCGGTTTTCTGTGAGGCCGTGGTATCACTCCGGTCGCATGCCGAAGCGGTGGCTCTCCCACGGTAAAAAAGCTTCCTAAAACGTTCACGACAGGTACGTAATATATCTGTTATTCTATATGGGTCACATAATGACGTAATGAATAATCTAAACGTTAGTTTTTCTGACGTTAAAATCTGCAACGCTGTTATTGTTATATTAGTTCTGTATTACTGCAATTTGTTTACGGAAATTCACATTTGTGTCAATCATGATGCTTAATATAGATTATATTGTTTGTAGGACAAGGTCATACAATGTCAGGTTCGTTTTTATATGGTATCGTAAAAATATGAATTACAAGAAAAAGATTTATAAATTATAACCTGAGTTCGTAAGACTTTTGATAAAATTCATTAAAATCGGTTCAGTCGTAGACAGTTCAAACATACATAGACAGCCTAAAATATTACCTTTCCTTTCTTCCCTTTCTTCCTCCCTTTTGGCTTCACCATAGTCGTGTAAAAAGTAAAAACGAGTTCTTCTATCTATCTATTGACTTCCTTACCAAACGATTGTCGCTAAGAGTAATTTGTTTGACTCTTTGAAGAGCTCTCTTCTCTTCTTTCATTAGAGCTACACCTCAAGGGAGACCTCCTAGCCCTATAATATTATACTTGAGAACTCTGTTATTAGAAACATCACCACGAGAAATTCACCACCCTTATTCATCCCATGGGTGAGCTAAGAGACGATTAAAGAAGCAAACTCGCAGAAAATCATCACTGTAAAGGGAAGAAAAACTTGGAACTAACCCGTCTGGCCAGCGTGGTATGGTAGGTCCAAACCTCCTTTTTAAAAAGAGACCTAGCAATAGACTTCAAAAGGCTGTTTGTGTGGCTATGCGTGTATATATGCGTTTGTGTGCATGTATGTGTTGCGTGTGCGTGTGTGCGGGCGTGCGTGAGCGGGCGTGCTTGTGTGCGTGCGTGCTTATGTACTAGCGCCACCCACCGATTATATTACATTATAGTAGTTAAGTTAGTTTAACACGTGTACTGTCAGTAAGCTAATACACTCTAATATACTTGGAATAAATGATTTTAAATAGACGTCAAATACAGATTCTTCACGGTCATTGTTCAAGAAGAAATCATTTTCAATGTAGGTACTTGTAATAAACTACATAACCAGACTCACACAAATCTGTGTGGGTCTGAACATATTTGGAACTAGATAGTTCGCAATCATGGAATTCTTCAAACTAAAAATCCTAATATTATAAATTCGAAAGAAACTCTGTCTGTTAAGCTTCCACGGCTAAGCCGCTACACCAAATTTAATTAAATTTGGCATAGCGATACTTTAATTTCTGAGTAAGGATTTTGGCTACTCTTTATAGCGATAACAGAAGCAAAAGCTCATATTCTAATGCAATAAGATGTGCCTTAAAACGGGGTAAATAGGTTCAATCTTCACTTTCAACTATTTTATTCCAAATCACCCCGAATTACGGTACCTAAATAAGGTGCAATCAATTTATCAAACGCAAATTATACACAAAGCGTTCTACTTTTGTATAACATAATAATATTTGATAACTTTCGTTTTTTCCGATTGTAGTAGATATAATTCCTTTAGTATAGTTAATGTTTTCCACCTGTTGACTACGTCGTTACGATTTTTTAAATCTCTTAAGTATTTAAATGCCCGAAGGTGTGCAACCACATATAACTTAGCCGTAGTTGACTTTAAAGGTATTTCAATAATGTTATGGTTTTTGCAATAAAATACACAACATATGACATATTTATTTGGGAACGCAGTTGTGTCCATTTTACGACAGCCTACCCTACATATATTTATCTAATCAATACTAATATATAAAGCTAAAGAGTTTGTTTGTTTGTTTGAACGCGCTAATCTCAAACCGCTAAACCGATTTGAAAAATTATTTCAGTGTTAGATAGTCCATTAATCGTGGAAGGCTATAGGCTATATAATATCACGATAATACTAATAGGAGCGGAACACCAATGAAGAATGTTTCAGATACGGTGGAAAATTTTCACGCTACGGGCAATAGAAGACACAAACGAGGTTGCGTGGATCAGCTAGTTTAATATAATTGGACTGATACCATGCTTTATAATATGCCTATCGTTCGTTATGACAAATTTCATAAAACACTAGGATACTTTGCACTTAATTAATTTGTGCTTTTCATACACTTTTGCCATACACAACAAGTCTCTTTAAGTAGGTAATAGTCAAAAATGTAATGTTATAATAATCTTACGAAAATAATCAACAGAACTCAATACAAACTCAAACGACAAAGTAAATAAAATGCATTATTACTCGTACATTGCCCGCATGTGTGCCGGTTACCGAAATAGATATCCTTCCTCTAGAATCAAACTAACTCTATTCCAAATTTTCTAAAAATCAGTGCAGCAGTTTAGCCGATAATAGATAGACAGACAGACAAAAAGAAAGACTTACTTTCTAATTTATAATATTAGTATGGATACATAAATTACAATCGACTGGCTCATTGGGTCTAGCTGTTGACTTATACGACTTACCGAACGAGATATCTCAGGTTCGGTTCCCGGGTCAGGCCGAAAGTGTAGTTGGTTTTTTTACAAAAAATTCTTAATAACTTAGAATGTACGGGAATTTGGCGGTGTTTCACACCCGTCAGAGTACGTTAAGCCGTCGGTCCCGACTGTCATGAACATCTATTGCAGTGTCCTCAAATATACTGACAAATAGTTCAGACAGACAATTTTGAGTATAAAAATATTTTGTAAGTCACTCATATTAACATAATACTCGGTGGGGCAGTGGTAGCGAATGTCACTACTGTGCCTGAGGTGTAGAGTTCGATTCCCGGATCAGACTAAATATTTGTATGACCTACAAATATTTGTTCCGAAGTTTTGGTGTTTTTTTGGTGTGTATTTTTTTTTTTATTATTTTTTATGTCTTAGCTGCCAAAATGACTCTGCTCTGCCTGATGGAAAGCACGAGCAGAATCCAAGAGTGGTGGTCACCATCCTCAATGCTAATAGGGACATTGCAGCATGGCGACCCACACTATGGCGGCCTAGTGAGATGCTTCTTCACGCTCCGCTTAAAGGACCCGGGTTCATAGCGGGAGGGAAACACGTACGCAGGTAGTGAATTCCAGGTTTTTCTTTTTATGTATTTGTATCAATTAAATAGTACCCATAGTAATTAAATTTATAGTTATTAAATAAAACAATAAAATAAATAATAATAGAATAGTAACATCATCATCTTCATCTTCCTAGCCTTTATTATTCCCAATATTTGGGGTCGGCTACCAGTTCAACCGGTTTTACCTGAATATCAGTTTTTACACAGAGCGACTGGCATCTGACCTCCGCAACCTTGAGGGCGAACTGAATTCGAAGGTTGAACTAGTTGTCAGTATATTTGAGGGCACTGACTTCCCAATAACGATTGCCATAGATGTTCATGACAACCGGGACCGACGGCTTAACGTGCTCTCCGAAGCACGGGCAGGAAACACCGCCATCTTCTATACTCCGGGCTGCTATTAGGAATTTCTTGTAGGAAAAACCCAACAGCAGTCCGACCCGGGAATTGAACCCGAGACCTCTTGATTTGCAGTCGCTTACGCTAACCACTAGACCAACGAGGCAGTCCGAGAATAGTAACATAATAACCTCTAATAGTTATTTAATTTAATAGTACAAGCTTTGATAAGTAATGAACTAGATGACGTAGTGTAGATGTGGTAGAAAGGTAATGATATTCTAATACTATTATTTTTCTCTTTATTACTATTGTATATACGTTATACATATGATTTTACACACATTTTGACTGCACGGTTGGCCGAGTGGTTTCAGCGGTCGCCATGCCGCTTGCTACTGCGCCAAGTGTCGTGGGTTTAAATCCCACGCGGTACAACACTTTGTGTGATCCACGAATTGCTGTCCCGAGTCTGGATGTTCTTTGTGTCCGTTTCATGTATGTTTGTAAAGTCCCCCAGGACACAGGATGTTTATTCCTAATGTGGGAGTTGTCTTTTTAAGAAATAAATAAAAATAAATAAATAAACATATTATTTACATTTTATGTAAATAATGTGCTCGAAGCTCTTAACTATCAATCTCTGTGCAGAAATGACTATTGAAACAATGGTCGCCGAATCCATATTCCACATATCAATATTGTCATGAGATCAATCCAAATATTTTATGATTTTTGATATATAAAGAGAGATTTACTCTGTTATTTCAAAAGATCATTAACACGTTTAACAAAAACATTCGTCATTACATAAAAATAATTATATTAGCATTTCCAGTTTCTTCTACACACGTGAAACTAACCTAACCAACACATTATTAGATAAAAATAACAATAAAATCACCATATAATGTAATTCATGTGACAGGTCAGAAACAGAAACCACAAAATCAAAATCGCAGACTTTATCTATGTATAACTAAAGAGTGGTAATTTTATCGTATTTGTACATGGTATATTTTAGCAAAGTGAGTTTCGTTGTGTTAATTGTTACGTACACCTAGTGTGTGACAACGCGTCATCACGGAGATGAATATACTGCGGTGGATGTGCGAAGTCACGCCAAGGGATCGTGTGAGAAACTCCCACATTCGCGGCGGCCTACGTGTCCGTGACATCGCAGACAAACTGCAGGAGAGTCGCCTGCGCTGATTCGGTCACGTTTTCTTCCTACGTGGGCAACAAATGTCTGGCTATGTCCCGATAGAAGGGGTAGAACCAAGAAGCCTTGACGTAGTAAAGTATGACATACGTTCTAATGGTCTCACTACCAGAGATGCCGAAGACCGGACAAAGTGGAGAAGAAAAAGTAGAAAGCGGATCCCGGGCTCCATAATGGAAGCAACTAGATAAAACGCTAAGACGATGATGAATGTGTGACAACGCGTTAAATTTTTTGGCTTTATAAAAACCTAATCTAAAGATATTGCATATTTTATGAAGACTCCAAACAGGTTCTCCAAACGATCGTGAATGACACTCAAAGCTAATTGGTTGATTCAATGAACTTCAAAGGGTTCGTGGCTAAGTGCTAATAAAGTACATTAAGCTATCCAAGCCAAGTCAGTCTTAGGATGAGATGACCACTCCACGCCTCAAGGAGCAGATGAAGTCATTGTGTCACATAAACATTTGTGGTACTCGTTAAGGATAGTGGAAGCCCTAAAAATACCAACAAATCTTTCGTACAGGACTTTGATATTATCTAATATTTGGGAGTTCTGATGGTAGTCGGTGTGCTTAAAAAATCTAAGTGCACCACTATCGTAGCAGACGTAAAGCCGATCCCAATCTGGTTTCAGAGAACACTCAAACTATAAAGCTTTTAACTCTTGTCGTTTTATTTCTTAACGGAATATTGAACTCTAGAGAATACTAATAACATACACACGAAATTCTCTTTTTGACCTTCAGAATAAAATGTTTAGTATTTGCTTTTTTTAAGCATATGATATTATTTTGATCAATCATCGTCATCAACAACTAGTCACTCATATATTAAGATGTATAGAAACTCGAAAACCTGCATTTCAAAAGAACTTCTTCCCACCACAGAATAAGCAGAAGAGGAATTTAAGGTAGTACTTGCGCCAAAAGAAAGATTTGCGTCAACCCCTATAGAGCGGTCTAACCCTTTTTTTTTTAACGTGTGGAAACACCCTCGGGCTGTCACCCCACCGGGGTTTGCGGCGGGGTGGTGTGTCGGAATCGAACCGACTAAAACCACACGGTGTGCCAACTCTGCGCCTGAGAAGGGAGGGGTCCGGGAACTGCAGTTATTAACACGACCGGACCCCAGAGCGGTCTAACCCTATGGTGGTAAGAAAGTAATCATCGAAATCAGCTAACATTCTGGGTAACCACCCAGTTTGTCCATACGTGGGGACTTCTCAATCAATATGTATTTACTACTAGATATTAAATATATAACATACATCTGTCTTTATCAGCAGTCCGCTTACAATAGGCACTGCCCAGCGTGTTACCGTCGTAAAATGTGAAGTTAAGCATTTTCGAACAAAAAAACTTTCGATGTGTTACGTTGTTGTGTTGTATACATTAATTGTCTGTTTGTTGCTTGCCTTCAAATTTAAATTCAAAATCACTTATTCAATAAGTGACATTTAAGAAAACGAAAAGATAACCGGAAATGTTTTTTTATCCACGACTGTACGCTAGCTGTGGAAAGCTGAGGCGGGCATTGACTACGGCTTTTCAAACTTGTTTCATACTTTTCCAGCGTCGTCGTTTGTTGTCGTATTTGGGTTTTAGTTTTTACTTTTTTTATTTAGAATGTTTTGATGCCGTTATAATATTATAGATATATATTTCTTTGCAAAGCATATTTCAAATACCATAGAAATAAAATGATGAAACTTAAAACTCGCGGCCTGGGTTTCCGCAACTCGACGACCTTAGTGCGCATAATTTGCGTGAAAACGAGCAAATGTTAATAATATATATATATATACATATATATATATATATATATATATATTTTAAATGTAGTAACGCTCTTTCCATTGATATCAAACAAGGCATATTTATCTGAAATTTATTATTCTTATTTTTCGAAGTTTGGGTGCTTCCTATGTATAATATGTATGTATTTACGAAAAGTATGTAAGTATTTATATCAGTTGTCTAGTACCCATAACACAAGCTCTGCTTAGCTTGGGACTAGATGGTGTTGTGTGTTAGATGTCCGGAATATTTATTTATTAATTCCTGCATAAATAGGTTTAGATATAACCTATATATAAGAACTATATTGTAAACTGTAGTATTTATTACTGAAACACAGGTTTCAAACCTAGTTCAGCAATGAAGCTTTTCAAATTTTATATGGGTCACTAAATTATTGATAGTCTTTTCTTATGTTAAATATGAGAACTTAAAAATACTATCGAATCAACTCACCATTTATGTGCACCACCCAAATAGCTTCACACAGTCCCCACAGTACAGCGATGATAATCATAACATAGTAATCTTCAGCTTGAGGTCTCCACAGTAGTAATGCAACGAATGTTCCTCCGTGGACAAGTAATGCAAATATCATTTGCGTTAAACGCCCAAATAACTACAACAATATTTATTAATCAACGCAAAGACTGGCCATTGCCATACAACGCGGCAATGCTGCTAGCTTAATGGGCACCTTTCCACCGGAGGCGATCCGGGATGGGTTAAATGGCGACCTCTAAGTGATTGTGCTGTCTTTTCCCTTTAATTATGTATTGTTTGAGTGAATTCTTTTGTTTTTGTGGTTGTTATTAAAGTGTATTGAAATGTGTTTTAAGTTAACCTTGTAATTATAAAAACATGTAAACTTACAAAAATAAATTAACGCTCTCGAAAGGTAAAGAAAAAATGGCATTTAAAGAAAAGTACATATACATCTTGAATACTCTTTGTCTGCATGTTCAGGTACAGCCCCGATAGTTGGTGGTTTAGGTGGTCACCTCTTATTTATAATTATTTATTTTTCTTATATGGTGCTCCCACACAGCAGTTATATAACGTAAGATAATGTAACATTAGTTGTCTAACTTTTTTTAATAAATTGTAACAAAATGTTACAAATAATTACAACACTATATAACAAATTATAACTTTTGTTGTATGACATCATCTGAGCCACAGCAGGACGTTTGCGGCGCAGGAAAGAAAGACAATTCTCTTTCCGATTAGATTCAGGACATATTCAAATTCTAAAATGTTCATTCTTAAAAAATCGTTTAAACAGCCATCAATACCCAAAATCCTCCAAATATTCTGTGGCACTGTATTTTTGTCTCGCTTTCAGAGTTCGACGCATCCAGCCTTTTCCTTGATTTTTCAAACAAAAAATAAAATCCATATCAATTAGCACTTCCTCCATTGAGCCAATATCAGCTTTCTCGAAAAGCAGACCTAAAGTGATTGTTACAGAATATTATACAACGAGTTTAATCTGTGTGGGAGAGTTTGCAATATACGAGTATAATATTCGCGACATGTTGTAGCGTATGTTATAAAATGTTATCGGGCTACACAATATTTTATAACGTTATATGACTGTTGTGTGGGAGCACCTTTATTTAACCTTTGTGTTTGTTTCATGAACGGTTGTACATTCGAACAGTACAAAATATATTCGAATGAGGGAGTTTTTTTTTAATAGGTGTGTAGACTAGTACTAAACGGAAATAATATTACTTTACCTTAGATACATAACTAGTGAGGTAAGAACCCAATACCAGAGACAGCCCATACGTCATTGTAGTATAGCCTATCGAACCAGTCCCAATTGCACATGACACAAAAGACTGAAAAAGAATTAAACCATAATGAAAAATTCGTTCATAAAACTAAGTTTAAGCTAGTATTTCTGTTTTTTAAAGTTACAATCAAGCGCTACAGTACATAATAATGTTAAAATCACATACGGCATTAAAATCAGCACCATAGAATGCTTGGTTAAGTCCGAGAAATATTGTGATGGGGATTAGCAACACTTGGTTGGGATCTGTCAAATTCTTCGTGGTTACTGTTAAAAGGGCTAGTCCTGACAGACTATTATCAATGTTCTTACGGCAGAAATCGTACCTAGCAACATAAAAAATAATAATAAAAATAATCGGAGAATAATTTTGTGCAAACTTGTAAATGAAAAAATATTATAAATTATAAACATTTCGGGCATCTAACACACAACGCCATCTAGTCCCAAGCTAAGCAGAGCTTGTGTTATGGGTATGACAACTGATATAAATACTTTTTTTTTGTAAATACATAGGTACATAATATCATACATAGAAAACACCCAAATTCCGAAACAAATATTTGCAGGTCATACAAACATTTGGTCCGACCCGGAATCGAACCCAAGACCTAAAGCACAGCAGTCGCATATGCTACCACTAAGCCACCGAGGCAGTTGCATATTCATCTCGGCAATCACTCTTTTGTCATACAAATGTCTTTGAATATGTTTAAATATTCTTCTGTACATCGACACACAATTTAATTTATGAATAAAAGTAATTTTTTCTTTTGTTGTTTCAAATCGTAAAATATATTTGAAATAGCTTTTGTATATTATGGTTTTTATGTGATTACGTTGATCTCTGAAAGTAAACAGAACGCAACTACACAATAATTATAGCAAAAAGATAAAAAACCAGCCAAGTGCGAGTCGTACTCGCGCACCGAGGATTCCGTACAAACCTGTAGGTATATTATATGATATATCTAAAAACTTATGCTTTTCGCAATTTTTCCATTATCTGTGCTATAAGACGTTGCTTCATACTAAATTTCAAGATTCCGAGTTCACGGGAAGTACCCCGTAAGTTTTGATTCCGTTGCGAGTCAGGATAAACGGCTGTATTTTTCGATTGCATTAACTTAGAAGTTTGATTTCTTGGCAACTACAATATACAGTAGATTTGAGTATTCGAGATGAATTTTAGCTTCATACCTTCAAGCGTTTCTGAGAAAAAGGGTCTTGACAGACAGACGGAAAACAAAATGATCCTATAAGAGTTCTGTTTATTCCTTTTGTTTACGGAACCCTAAAAAACAACTGATCTTTTAGAAATTACCTTTTCATAGAATCTAATCCAACGGCAACTATTAAAACTGCCCCAAGCACACACGCTAAGTAAATACCTGCAACAGAAAACACTAAGTTTTTATTTCCCTTTCAATGCATTAAAATGTTGAAAGGCTTTTTTATGGAATAGTGGTCAAACGAGCAGACGTATTGCCTGATGGTAAGCGATTACTGCCGCCTATGAACACCCGAAACATCAGAGGCGTCACAAGTGCGTTGCCGGCCTTTGGGGGATGGGGAAGGGAAGGAGGGAAGGGGTTGGAGTATGGGCCTTCGGTATCCTCACTCACTCGGTGAAACAGAGCGCAGGCGCTGTTTCACACCAGTTTTCTGTGAGGCCGTGGTATCAATCCGGTCGAGCCGGCCCATGCATGCCGAAGCGTGGCTCTCCCACGGTAAAGGCTTTTCGTTTTCTAGTTATATAGGACTAAAAAAATATTTAATTGCTTAATAATACATAGCTCCAAGGTTTCTACCAACTCATACTTCAGACACATTATTTAACATGTATTGTGTAAATCTTTATTAGTTAGATGCCTAACTATCTCGGCAGAAAAACTCGGCAGCAAAAATACTGGGCAGAGTTTTAAAGATCTATTGCGGAAACATTTTATAGACACATTTTCGGATCCACCACAATCTTAGCCTCTCCCCTTCAAAATGGTATAGTATTTAGTTATATTTATGTAATGTATATATGCATATATATATATATATATATATATATATATATATATATATATATATATTTGTGTTATATAATAGCAGTTTATGTTATATTACATTCTGTTTATTTATGCATTATTTAGTTAACACATTTTTAACTATCTGACCCACGCAACCTTGTTTATGTCTTCTATTGCCCGTAGCGTGAAAATTTTCACCCGTTTTTAAACATTCTGCATTGGTGCTCCGTTCCTATTAGTATTAACGTGATGATATATAGCCTATATCCTTCCTCGATAAATGGACAATCCAACACTGAAATAATTTTTCATATCGGACCAGTGGATCCTGGATTAGCGCGTTTAAACAAACAAACTCTTCAGCTTTATAATATTAGTATAGATTTACCTGTAAGTATTTGTATCTTCTCAGGCGGCTGTTCGGGTAGAGCATCATGGGCGTCTTTGAACGGTAGAAAGTTAGCGCCACACAAATTTGGTATCATTGTTTCGTTCACTGAAGTCACCGCTGCTTTGTTATTTATCGAAATTACTAAAACAATTCATGGAAATTATTTTTCTTTTGTCATTATTTTCATTACATTTTGACAACTAACTGTTTAAAATGATAGTATGAGGTAACCCAAGATTAATATTTATATGTAAGATATTTATTAAATATTATTACGTAAAGCAAAAACTTTGTAACCGTTTTTACGAAAATTCTGAGAACGGAGATGTATAAGATGTGCAAGTAAAAACGAATTATGGTCGCATTTCAACCACTGGACGAACACTAGTATGTATTTATTATTTACTAGCAACCCGCCCCGGCTTCACACGGGTTAATTACGGAAAATATAATAAAAGCCTATGTTGCTCTGAGATATACGGTATAACATTTTCGGACGTCTTCAATAAATATTCTTATACTTTAGACAATGTACTCAAAAATTCAACAAGTTATATATGAAAACTTTTCTCAAGAATAACTCTATCTATGCTGCTGCTGCTGCTTATGAGTTAATTGTGATCTGGCAGACAGACATACGCTGTGGAGGACTTTATTTTATAATATGTAGTACCACTTTTACAGAAAATATGCAAACAGAGGAATATGTAAAGTGGCACAGTGAAAGTTTATATAAAGGAGAAGTGCAAAAAGCTAATAGATAAATGAACTATGTTTGAATTTCGACCACTAGGTGACCTATAGTAGAATAGTATCCAGGCATACTATAATAAGACATCATCATCAGCCTATCGCAGTCCACTGCTGGACATAGAGTTCTATAATTTCACGCCACTTGGTTTGATACTCGTCATACAGGTCTTAAACTGTTCATGGGCTAGTTAGAATGGGAAGCTATAAGATTGTTCATCCTATCCATTACACCTAGCTTGGCAGCTTGATAAATCCAGCAATAAACCAACATTTGTTTTCTCATCAGTTTTAGCTAGGCAAACGAACAGCAATTGATTTTTATATTTAAGACGTACGATAATAACCGCGGACAACGCCACAAGGTGAAGCTAGTATCTTTATAAATTGTAGCCTATATGTTATTCTGATGTATAAGCTATATTACCTACTGTAAAGTTTCATCAAAATTCATTCAATACTTTTTGCGTGAAAGAGCAACAAACATACTCACTTACTTACTCACAAACTTTCACGTTTATTTTATTAGTAGGATAGTAGGATATGTTTATATTTAATGAATAAAAAAAATTCATAGACGTTTAGTGTGATGAGGACGAACCAACTAAGCTAAGCTTAAAACTGTAAGAAAGTATACAAATCACCTAATGAGGAGATAAGATTGCCCCAAATTTGTCCCATTTGGAATATCATAAAGAAAATTCCAAAAAAGCGTAGTAAAAGTGTTTCAGCTTGTATTTTTGATAAGATACTATGGGCTCCTGCAATCTGTAATAAAAAATAGAAAAATAACATTTCAATTCTCTGAACGATTTCACGAAGATAATACAAAACTAAAAAATGGTTTTAGAACTACCTCTGAAGTGAGCACTGTCCGAATAGAATAAGTATGCTTGATTGTACACCAATTACAATATGAAAGTTAAATATTGCATATGAATACACTCCCTCCCAGTCCTACCAGTGTTCATTCTTCCTCCTGTCCTTCTCTAAAATATTCTTCACTAATATTAATTTCACTTTCTGCCACGCACAGCAAAACTGTGGAATGAACTGTCTGCCTGCGGTGTCCCCGGACCAATACGACCTTCAAACCTTCAAGAAAAGAGCGTAGGTACTCCTTCCTAAAAGGCCGGCAACGCACTTGTAACGCCTCTGGTGTTGCGGGTGTCCATGGGCGGCGGTAATCGCTTACCATCAGGTGATACGTCCGCTCGTTTGCCCTCTATATATTGAAAAAAAAACTTCTCCAAGAAATCAGATTGGCACCTTACCTCTCTGCGCTCTCCTTACCCCAAGTACAGCAGAATTTTTACTAACTTGATATTTTGTATATTATAGTTTCAATAGTTTGTATGTTTTTGTATATACGTTTGTATATGACCCTGTATATATTTTTAGGTGTATTGCATTGATTATATGGTCAAAGATTTACTCTTACTTTTAAAACTCTTAACTAAGGTGCAGTGAACCTCTTCATTCATTTTTAGGCCACTCAAAAGTAGATTTGTACAGAATGCCTAAGGCATGAGTCCGCCATTGTACTTTTATGCATAAAGTTATGAAATAAAAATTACACAAAGGTAGGTGTAATTGTCAAAACCTATCTTCTAAGCATAACCTATGAATAGACAAAAGGGCTGGAGGCAAAATAAACAAACAAATTATAAATATGTAGATATGGACATAAATACACACTCATGCAAACTTTCTGCCGCGCACAGCATAACTGTGGAATGAGCTGTCGCCTGCGGTGTTCCCGGACCAATACGACCTTCAAACCTTCAAGAAAAGAGCGTACTCCTTCTTAAAAGGCCGGCAACGCACTTGTTACGCCTCTGGTGTTGCGGGTGTCCATGGGCGGCGGTAATCGCTTACCATCAGGCGATACGTCTGCTCGTTTGCCAGCTACATAATAAAAAAAAAATCGACGGGTTGCACTCCGGGAGTGCCGGCAGAAGTGAAAACTTGAATATTAACGTTGTGCATTTTTGATATTTTGGAATGGTTAGAATAATTTTGTACGAATTGCTTTCATTATCAGTATAAAAGTACTATTATTTATGTGGTGGAATACAATATTCATTTATTGCGCTATCGTACACAAACATGACAATTTATATTACATACACACACACGAACATTCGCGCAAGCGCCCTACGCCGCCTGTCCTCTCTCCATCCGTCTTACCAATTTTCGATCAGGTCACGTGACCTGAAGCGAGTTTATACATTTTTACCCATTCCAAAAAAGTACACAGCGCCGCTAAAGAAGTTTTCACTTCAAAAAAAAAATACACATACATAGTATCATATTTCAACATCACCTGAAGACTGACTGGGAGAGAATACCTTTAGGCATTAAGACCACCTTTATATAACAAGTGCACTAAGTTTAAATAAATTATTAAAAGTAATATAAATTTAAACTGTTTACCGTTGATAAGTAGGTGCCTTTGGAACACCAAAGCGGTCCAGCGCCGAGGCCCAACAGAAATCCAGCAGGAACCATAGTGTAGAACTTGGGATACAATTGAGATGCTATGTAGGGCAGGTATGCTGTGAGAGCGCTACAGATCGCCCATTTTGCACCTAGCCACCTGAAATTAAAGATAAGTATAATTTTCCAAAATAAGCTTAAATTATTATTGATTAAACACAATAAAAATTATTGTATTATTTTCTTATTTATACCTGTATTTTTTATCCATTGTTTTTTTTGGTCCTGCCAAAATGAATAGCAATGTTATAGCATTCAGTTTCAAATATTCATTCGCGGTTGAGAAGGGCGGCACTTACGACATCTTATTGAAATCGGAGCTCTCATTTAATTACTTACACACTAATATTTTAATTTCAAATTCTTAATTTACTGACATCACAGACATTTATTTCTTTTCTTTATTTGATCATGAACTTAGCATTACAACTAAAGAAAATACAAGAAAAAAGTGTTTACTTACTTCATAACAATAGATGTTAAGAAAATATTGGACAATAACGCGCCACAGAACACTGCTGCAAGAGATGCAGTTCCCAAGCCCGCCTCCGCGTGGATAGAACTTTGTAGGTTCGTAGTACCCTGTGAAGGTAATGAGATACCAAATAGAATGAAAAGAACTCAAAAAATAATCGACTAGCTAAAAATATATTCTAACCGCTTATGTTAATGAATAAATAAATATTTCGGATATCTGATATACTACGCCTTCTTGCTTTAAACTAAGCAGAGCTTGTACCATGACAGCTAAATTTATTTTAAAAAATCAAACTCCGTCATAAATATTTGCAAATCAAATAAACATTTGACTGACCCGGCCATCGAACCTATCGTTACCGAGGGAGTCGGTGTAATTATTTCTAATCTATTATGTCATTTCCTGTACCTAATAACGTTAAGGTGTCACGATTATTCTAAATTAATATTAACTGTTCTTTAAAATGAATCAATTAGAAGAAAAAGTTTATTATGAAATAATCTTTTGTAGTAAGAAAACACACACACTTAGTTCCGAAAAAATCATATTCATAGAATACTAATCGATAAGGTCCACACAAGCTTTACTTGCCAAAAATTTTAATCTGAAAACGTAAGCAGCCAATCATCAATCTCACCATACTCTACGTGACAGATTCAACTGATAAATAATAATAATGGTTGACCAGATGTAAAAGAGACATGTATATGTTACCGGCAATCTGAATAATCCGGTATTCTATACAAAACCTAGGCAATGTTTACAATAGCTAAAACGTGTAGGTAGTTAATGTGTGGACCCGGGAACGGGCCAGGCACCGCAGACGACTCAGGCGCCGGAGATCGCAGAAAGATCTCCGTCCTCCATAAGCGCAAGCCTGAGGATGACACATGAGGCCATGTGTCACCCTAGCAGAAGCAGGCCCGGGTGATGGCGCGGACGCTGCGGAGCGTGCGTGCCCTGGGAGACAGTAACGGGAACATTGGGGTTCTCACATAGGAGAGGGCCATCTACAAAGCGTAGGTGGCCCGAGGTATGTCGGGGTTCCAGGGTTTTCCTTTCTAGGGTGCCCCTAGTTCCCCGGCATCTAGTACCCGAGACGGCGTGCGGTCTTAGTCGGTTCAAGTCCGACATGCCACCAGCAGGTGGTACCCGAGGGGAATATCGCACAAAAAAAAAGTTTCCTTTGCTGGTTACTTTATGGGTAGGTATGTAAGTAATTCCATAAAATTAATAAATACAGACCGGTGGATCAGAAGGTATTCTGTACAATCCCTAGGAATTGTAAAGAATACCTAGGCAAAGTGTGTAATGGACATCAATATTAGTAATATTTCATACTAGCTGAACCTCGCGGTGTTACCTGCAGTTATTAGTTTACATATTGTTATATATTTTTTTGTTTTTTTTTTCTTACAATTAAAATAGCCTAAATTAATCAGTGATAATGTAGCATTCAAATGGTGAAAGAATTTTTAAAATCCGTCCAGTACTTTTCGTTACACACATACTTACATACAAACCT
This sequence comes from Spilarctia lutea, assembly GCA_916048165.1. Lineage (NCBI taxonomy): Eukaryota > Metazoa > Arthropoda > Insecta > Lepidoptera > Erebidae > Spilarctia > Spilarctia lutea. Next base: position 6,255,729 of record OU696480.1, read on the forward strand.
TTCCTCTTTATAATATTAGTATAGATATTGTCTAGACGCCCCAGGTATTGTATACATTGCCTAGGTATTGTATAGAATACCTGAATTATACAGATTGCCGGTAACATATACACCTAAAATTGTAAGGTTCCAGTGCTTGTTGATAAAAATATTAATCTTTGCAGATTTTTTTTTGCAATGTCTAACGTGTGTGATCTTGACACGAGATAACAACAAATATTGTATATCTATAGAAGTATCCTACATTATCTAAAGCACGTGCGGTGTGGCGCAATACGAGACGAAGTATCAAGACCGCAATCAATTGGTTTGTTATTTTAGCGCAGACTAGATATGACCCTATCGTTTCTTTTGATAGGACGATTCGCACACACATATGATAAAGCTATCGCATTTAATTATAACGTTACCTAATACAAACTAATGTTTTGTTCATAATAATAACGACTATTTGTATACAGTTGACCTGACCTGCCGATAATTTGAGGTTTCTGTCGTATCAGGTACCTCTAAAACTTAACATGCAAATAATTTGTCAAATTTCAATGATTTTCTAGGCCCCACAACTCTTTTGTCGTGAATTATTGACTAACATTTGATTTTGACCACGTGACTTAGCCATAAGATACGTCATTTCCATATATATTTGTTAGTTTTCTAGTGTCCTTTACATTTGTAGAATGTCAGCTTGGCTAGGGGCCTGGATATGTGACAGTTTTATTTTATGTATGTAAAATACATACCTAAGCATATTCCAATTCTTGAAACACTATCACTCAAACAGCGGCCGCGACTTAGCTTTATAAAAGATTGTTTTATTTAATGAGATATCTTATTGTCATTGAAAACCAGTCAGTACTTACACAATATGCTGTGAAATAGGCCATGAAAGTAATAGAAATAACACCAACATTTTTTAGTATTCTTGTTGTTTCCTCTGGCTTCAAACAGTTTTCTGATTCGTTTTCCTCCGTCATCTTAAAATTTCGCATTGAGTAAGGAAGGGTATTGTTAAATACTTTTTGGGAACATTTACTTCGTACTCTTAGTATATCTGTAGGTAAAAACGCCTTGAATGTACTTCATACATAAATGACTTATTATTTAGATAGTCTTTTGCACTAGATTCCTATCCAAAGACTATTATGCCATCATACGATTACTATTTTCAAATGTGTAATACACTTCGTACTGCAAGGAGTAACCAGTGTTAGCTTACAACAATGTTATCGTTATGTTGTGTCCATGGCCAAGCCTTATTCAACATCTTCTATTTTTGATTTGAGAAGTTAATTCGCTGAAGAACAGCCCAACCTGTAAAGTAAAACAAAATTAGTATATATATTTATAAAAAAAAAATAGGTTGCTTCAAATTGAGCTTGTCGGCTGACGATCCTGAGTGCTAAGCCAGATGTAGTAGATTTGGTTTTGGAGAGCTAATACTGTACGAGAAGATCTATTATTTATAAAAATTTTTTATGGAATAGAGGGCAAACGAGGAGACGTATCACATGACGGTAAGCGATTACCGCCGCTCATGGACACCCGCAACACCACAGGCGTCACAAGTGCGTTGCCGGCCTTTGGGGGATGGGGAAGGGGATGGGGGAAGTGGTTGAGGTATAGGCCTCCGGTATTGTCACTCACTCGGTGAAACACAGTGCGAGCGCTATTTCACACTGGTTTTCTCTGAGGCCGTGGTATCACTCCGTTCGAGCCGGCCCATTCATGCCGAAGCGTGGCTCTCCCACGATATGTTCTGTGTTTAAAGTTTTTTTTTAAATAAGTGTATTTAAGGATATAAAGGTACCTATTTTGATTAGCAGTTTAGTCCCTATAATATCCTATCGGACGGTAGTTTGTAAGATATAAAAAAGTAATATTGTAAAGTAATATCTAAATTATGGAAGATGCAAATATAATATTTATAAATATTTTGTGACTAAAATATTAAAAAACATTAAGAAAGGCCATCAACTTTTTTGTTATATTGATTTTCAGCAATAATTATAAAAAAAAAAACAGTAAAAAAATCTAATAAAAATGCCCGATAGTTATAACAAGTATGAGCAATATTACTGGTTTTGTGAGCATTTGAACGTTGTAGGAAATTTCCATCTTGCGAACAGTGTTGTAATAATAAAATCATTTGACACCACACATTACTAGTTTAATCGTAATAATCAAACAGGTGGTTAAATTGTCGCCCATCTTAAAATCTCTAAAATATTGAAGTTATACAATATGCTTATAAATTCAAAGTCTTTAAATATATAAAAAAAAACTTGAGAGGTGTCAAGGGACACCCGGATGGAACGAAGTTCGAAATAGAAAAACGAAACGAAAATATCTGGCTTGCTTTCTATAAGAGAGATAGAGAGACAGACAGAGAAACATGCGCACGCCGCACGGCTTACAATAGCTTACTGTAGCAAAAAGAGTCGTTACCAGCCTATCGCAGTTCACTGCTAAACTTATTTATTGATATATTTTGTATTTATATTTGATATACATAATTTTAAAAATCATTAATTTACAGCGACATCTATATTATTAATATTAAACTACTGGCAACGACAACTATAACACGTAAATGTAAGTTCAGTTTCTATTCAAAAGATGTCGCTATATATATAAAATTGAAAAATGTTTTTCACCAATTCTTTAAAAAATAATAACAAAACAATATTTTCTTAATAAAAAAATATTAAGACTTCGTTCCCATAACAAAAATAGTGAATCAATCAATTGAAAAATAAACTAATAACAAATATAATTTAAAATAGCAAAAAGTGTCGTGAGAAAAAAACGTGTCGTGACAACTTTTTCGTATGATTTTTTTCCGTCTAGCCCCCTTTCACAACGCGCGATAAGGAACTTCGTTCCAATGCTTCTATTTGTTCTTCGAACTATTTTGACTGCCTCTGTGGCTGAGTGGTAGCGTATGCGACTGCTGTTTTTGAGGTCTCGTGTTCGATTCCCAGGTTGTATGATCCAAATGTTTGTATGATCTACAAATATTTGTATCAAAGTTTGGGTGTTTTCTATGTAAAATATGTATGTATTTACAAAAAAAAGGTATATTTATATCAGTTGTCTAGTTCCCATAACACAAGCTCTGCTTAGCTTAGGACTAGATGGCGTTGTGTGTAAGATGTCCGAAATATTATTTAGTTTATTTTTTTTTAATTAAACGTTTTGTCAGGGTTTCGTACGTAAAAACCGGCTTAAGACGTACATTGGCTGATTATAGTGACCGACTACGAGAATTTAAAATAATGATCTTGGAAAAGAGGAGATAGGTGAGCGACTTGTGCAATGTACACAAAAATATCAACGCTTCTTTAGACTGCTAACTTGTTGAGAAAATAAACTTTAAGATACCATCTCGATATGTGCGTATTCCACAACATTTTACTATGCCTAACTCTAACAATTAATGTATCTCAAAAACGTGCACTAGTTACAACCTAATATGCTCCAAAATTGATATTTTTTTCAACTCATTTAATTAATTTAAAACCTTAATAACTAATAAAAACATCTAAAGAATAGAATACATAATCTGATGTATGGTATATTTTCCAATGAAGCATCATGACATGGAGTGCTGTGTACGGCTGTAATTGGAATTGAGATCTACATACTTGTTTGGTTTTGGTTTGTTGTCTGTTTCTATACAATTAAATAAAATAAATTGGCAATAACAAATTAAATGAAATCACTACGGCCAAAAACAAGATCTGACAATGAAATAAACCACGCGATCACGTTATTTGCATATCCAGTTATACAAGATTAGCAGTTAGCACGTGTCAACTCACATGTGAATCCTACTAATAGTTATTATAAACGCGAAAGTTTGTAAGTATGTAAGTATGTTTGTTGCTCTTTCACGCAAAAAGTACTGAATGGATTTTGATGAAATTTTACAATAATATAGTTCATACATCAGAATAACACAAAGGCTACAATTTATAAAGATATAGCTTTGCCTCACGGCGTTGCTCACGATTATTGTCGTAGCGCGGGTAGCACCGCGCTAGTCTACACTATCTACACTAATATTATAAAGAGGAAAGATTTGTATTTTTGTATGTAACGAATAAACTCAAAAATTACTGGACCGATTTTAAAAATTCTTTCACCATTCGAAAGCCACATTATCCACGAGTAACATAGGCTATATTTTATTTTGGAAAAAAATAGGGTTCCGTAAGATATTTGCGTTTTTCAAGAAACAAGGTGTAAAAAATCAACCAGAAAAGTTACTTATTTTACGATTTACAATAATATAGCTTATACATTAGAATAACACGTAGGCTATAATTTATAAAGATACTAGCTTCGCCTCGCGACGTTGCCTGTGATTATTGTCGTACCGCGGGTGGCACCGCGGGGTTCAGCTAGTTGATTATAAAACTGAATATCCCGCGACATTGCAGACACTCCACGAACGGATTACGAGGTCGCCACGCCATTTCCTACTGGGAAAACTCTTTGTGTAATGCGCAAATTGTTGTTCTGAGTCTGGGTGTACTTGTGTCCGTTTCATATATGTTCGTAAAGTCTCCAGCGATACAATACATATTCCTTATGCGGCAGTTGCCTTTTAAAAGTAATAATTATGTAAAATGTAATATAATTGTCAGGATTGGTTGGTAGAAAACCCTTGGTTAGTGTACTAAATGGACTGCGAACTCGCAGCTACATGATGCCAAGACCGATAGAAATCCAACGTAATCTCCGGATTACAGAGGTACAGAAATGTCCTCTTACAATTAAAATTGAAATAAAATATTTTGTACAAAGATATACAATAATAGACCTTAGACAGTTGCTAATATCATTTGAAAAAATCGCTTAGGTAATATTTGCAACAAAATAATGTTTTGTTTTATACTAACTTTTGCCTATGTGTAATTTTGATATAATGTTCTCCTCCTAGTCAATAACGACCACGGCACCGCGGCGGCCAGTATCAACGGACACCAGCCAACTACGCAGGAGATGTTATAGTGCACAAGTGTGTGTGCTGTTTGCAAGTGCACTCTCTATTCCCTCTCTCTCATAATCCGATGGGACGGTTAACCGACACGATCGGGGAGAGATCAGGCACGAGGTTTCCGACCACAGCTTGCAAACTATTTCTAAAAACTCTATAACACTTATTGGCAGACGCATACGTCAACCGCTGGACCAGCAAGGCAGTCTATTTTTTTTATTCTGATATATACGTCACATTACTGTAAAGTGTCAAATCAAATTCGATAGTACTTTTTAAGTGTTAGAGTAATAATCTGCCATAAAAACTTTTAATAATAGTGTGGGGGGACGAGTATCATGTTCCACCAACACAAAGGAAGGATCCTCCGACCAGACGAGGTAAACATGCCTGGCGGGCCACTGCCCAACAGTTGATGTTGGGATGTTGTATATACTCGTATGATAGTTAATCAGCGCGAGAACTATTTATTGCGCGATTCAGGATTTGTAGTTACTCTGTGTAGTGCGATACTTCGTAGTTCAGTGTTTATTCGCTAGATGGCGCTGTAGTAGGTTACTGTTGTGTTGTATGTGGAAGTCGCCACAATAGTATAAAGGATTAGAAGAACTATGACTCGAAATAAATTGATAAGAGAAATGTGCGTTATAGAACTTTGAGTATCAATATATAAAAAAATCTTTTAGAGACTTGGATATTTAATAATGAAATTTTATTCACAAGTGTTTCGTATATCTTAATATATATAAATCTCGTGTCACAATGTTTGTCCTCAATGGACTCCTAAACCACTTAACCGATTATAATAAAATTCGCACACCATGTGCATTTCGATCCAACTTGAGAGATAGGATAGTCTTAGGAATACCCTCTCTCCAAAACCCGGACCGAGCGGTGCGCTATAAAACGTGGCGCGCGCTTAGCAACGGGGTCATTCGATTCTCGGTCGGCAACGGTTGAACATTTCTACTAGTACTCTGTGATTTCTACTCTACCTTCCATATTGTCATTTGGTCATTGTTATTATAATTATCTTGTCATCGGTAATTTATTAAATCACTTGCAGTAACTAGAGTTGGTGGATTGATAATTAAATAATTTTAGAAATACATGTACGTTATATTTTTTATAAAAACTACCGTCACTTTAAGTTTATAAGATCAGAAGTGGGATTCGAACACGTGCTGTGTGCTATCTGTTTCATTGAATAAATGTCCGTTAGTATTTGACCTAATTACTGCAAGTTTCGTCGTTCATGTTTAAATAATTGTGCGTGTATTTAGTGTACGAGTATCGGTGAGTGTTTACCATTTCATTTAATTTAGTTACAACGATATGTCGGGACGTTCAGAAAGTGTTGAAAAACTACACGGTTCTAGTGGAACGCGTCGTAATCGTTCTCGAACGCTAAGAAGTAGATCGAGTAGTCGTAGCCATGACTCCGGTAGAAACAATCACTTCTTCATCGCGTAAACGACGTGAACGTTCACATAGTCGTGAACGGACGAACGAACGAACCCCTCCGCTTGTGTGTGTGTGTGTGTGTGATCACAAACAATCCGATACCGTGATGTGTCCCGTAACCCACGTGACGGTCATAGACGTCGTGACACCTCATTTAAACAACATGATTCTCCGCGTGATTAGACAATAGTTCAAATATTGGCTCGTTTGAATTCTATTGAGAACCGTTTGCCGACCGGGACAACGCGATTGCGAATGTCTAGAGCGTATAGGAGGTTGCCTGCGCGGTGACGCGAAGTCGTGAGTTAACGATTGGGTAGCGAACGATTGTTCGTGTCGTTTGTGTTTTGGTCGCCTTAACCTTCACATAGAAGTACGGTTGTCAAAAACAAACAAACTTTGTATGAATTATTTAAAAAGATGGTGCACATTTGAATTGATTACTTTACTTGAGTTTTATTTTATATTTTGATGTTTGTATTTTTGACGTGTTCAAGTGCCTTTTGGGGCCTATGGACATAAATGATTTGACTTTGACAATTTTAAGTCAGAATTCCGTTCACTGTATCCGTGTAATGTGGACGTAATGTATTGCGATGCACCTGAACGCAAAAAGAAGTCATACAGGCTTTGTGAAACTATCCACACACAATTTTAATTTTCATTATTCTGGGAAACGATCAACTACCCACATTCTGTTGGATATTTTTATTTTATTTGTCTATTTGCGAACTTCATTATGTCGAGATCTGGAGTGTGTCTTCCGATAGACAGTGTCAACGAAGGCGCGATAGATTAACCGAAAAATAAAGTGAACTCTTGTTCGAATGTTGTTAGTGCTCTTTTCTGACTAGTGAGGTCGAATAACTAGACCAGATAATTAATGATGGTCAGGTGAAGCCGAGCTCTTCATAAAATTGAGGCACTTGTGAAAACACCAGTTACAAGTAACGTGCGACAGGTTCGCCAGTTCCTCGGTCTAGTTGTATACTTTCGCCGCTATACACTCGTAGAAGGTTACGCGACAAAGACAGTATCACCCGGCTTACAAAAAAAAAGTGTCGCTTTTGAATTAGGTCCTTACCAGGTGATAAAAGCATTATCCAGTGACCGCTACGAAGTTAAATTGCTAAGTGGAGCTCGTGGTAAGGTCACCCAGGCAGCTGCACAGTTGTGGTGATCTGGAAAGGAGAGTGGTGCCCTGATACTGGTGCAGGCTTTTTCGATCGTGAGTAACTTTTGATCTGTTACAGATATTGAGTGAGATGACGAGTGACTAAGGTTGCTTGGAAGCTGCGCTTCTACCATCAGTTGTGCTGAGATGGCAGAGCGTCAGTGGCAGTAGACTGCGGTCTTACTGAGTTGGTAAAGGCAGGTGCTGCGGTACCTCTTCCTCCAAACTCATGGTCTTCCTGATAAAACCTGTAAGACCCATGGACAGGGTATCCAGCCCCAAACTCGTGGTCTTCCTGATGTGAACTTGACCTATGGACAGGGTAACCAGCCCCAAACTATGGTCTTCCTGAGAAAACCTATAAGACCCATGGACAGGGTATCCAGCCCTAAACTCGTGGTCTTCCTGATGTGAACTTGACCTATGGACAGGGTAACCAGCCCCAAACTCATGGTCTTCCTGATATGAACTTTAAGACCGATGGACAGGGTAACCAGCCCCAAACTCGTGGTCTTCTTCTTTCCTTGGGGGATCAAACCTTTTCCAATTCCTATTATCACGAAAGCTATTTGTTAACTCTGTTTTCAGCAACAGTCGAAGACGATATACCTACTGAGGATTCTAATAAACTTTTCTTAGAGGATCGAGACTACAAATGAAAACAATGAAGAAATGTGGACCTGACATGGACGTCAGGGTGTCGGGAGAGGCCGTGTTGGTCAAGAAAGCTCGACTCTGGCATGCGGGGGCCCTATAAGGTCCTACGTGTACTACCACATCACAGCTATGAGCTGTAACTACTGGCTGGTTCGTATGATAAGAAAACCCTGGCAACTGCCGAGGGTGGACACCTGACGCCTGCTCCGCTTTCTTCGAGGCTGGTTAACGATCAAGATACTTCTGTTTGGCCTGAACCACTGGTTCTAGGCTTCTGTTTGGTCTGAGCCTCTGGCTTATGGCTTCTGTTTGGTCTGGGCCTCTGGCTTATGACTTCTGTATGGTCTGGGCCTCTGGCTTATGACTTCTGTTTGGTCTGGGCCTCTGGCTTATGACTTCTGTTTGGTCTGAGCATCTGGCTTATGACTTCTGTTTGGCCTGAGCCTCTGACTTATGGCTTCTGTTTGGCCTGAGCCTCTGACTTATGGCTTCTGTTTGGCCTGAGCCTCTGACTTATGGCTTCTGTTTGGCCTGAGCCTCTGGCTTATGGCTTCTGTTTGGCCTGAGCCTCTGGCTTATGGCTTCTGTTTGGTCTGGGCCTCTGGCTTAGGACTTCTGTTTGGTCTGGGCCTCTGGCTTATGACTTCTGTTTGGCCTGAGCCTCTGACTTATGGCTTCTGTTTGGCCTGAGCCTCCGGCTTATGGCTTCTGTTTGGCCTGAGCCTCTGGCTTGTGGCTTCTGTTTGGCCTGAGCCTCTGGCTTGTGGCTTCTGTTTGGCCTGAGCCTCTGGCTTATGGCTTCTGTTTGGTCTGAGCCTCCGGCTTATGACTTCTGTTTGGCCTGAGCCTCCGGCTTATGGCTTCTGTATGGTCTGAGCCTCCGGCTTATGACTTCTGTTTGGTTGAAATGATTTTGCTCTGCCTGATGGAAAGCACGAGCAGAATCCAGGAGTGGTGGTCACCATCCTCAATGCTAATAGAGACAATGCAGCAGACCCACACTATGGCGGTCTAGTGAGATGCTTTTTCACGCTCCGCTTAAAATACCCGGGTTCATAGTGGGATGGAAACACTTACGCAGGTAATGAGTTCTAGGTTTTGACCGCTTGGCACAGGAAGGAAGAACCGAAGCGGTGAGTACGAGATCGTATGTCTACCACTCTGAAGCGGTGTCTTCCAAGACCGGCACGTGTTGTCCTGTAGAAGGGAGAAGAGGAAACCAGTTGGAACAGCTCTTCGGAACACTCTCCGTGATGAAGACGATAAAGGACTGCCATAGAGGCGAAATGCCTCTGGCTTATAGCTTCTGTTTTGGCCTCTACCTGTGCTTCATAGCTTCTGCTCAGGCTAAGTAGTTTAGCTTTACACCCAGTTCTTGCAGGCGATTTCTTCATGTGTTAATGTAGATGGTGTGGAAGCTACCATTTATTTGCTTTAGCTAATGTTCTACCCAGTGAAGTTCGGAATTTCATTGCTTGGAACATTATTTAGTCCCACTAAATTTATTGCTTAAAATCGCTGTTTTTGGTCTGCGATCATTCTTTCAAAGACACCTCTTGGTTAAGTCTGGGTACCCGGCGTTGAGAGTGCACGCTCACCGTCGTGTGCTTAGTAACAATGGTTGAGAGGCTTACTAGCTTTTGGCTTCAGACACATAATTAATGCGAGAATACAAATGAACGGTGTGTGTGTGTGTTACATTTCAGATGATGACCGGTCTGATGAAGATGATCAGCCCGGTGATAGTGGACCTAGTAAAGGCGCAAGGCAAGATGCGGTCGAGGACGCCGCGCTGTCAGGAACGGCCGTCTTAGGAATACCCTCTCTCCAAAACCCGGACCGAGCGGTGCGCTATAAAACGTGGCGCGCGCTTAGCAACGGGGTCATTCGATTCTCGGTCGGCAACGGTTGAACATTTCTACTAGTACTCTGTGATTTCTACTCTACCTTCCATATTGTCATTTGGTCATTGTTATTATAATTATCTTGTCATCGGTAATTTATTAAATCACTTGCAGTAACTAGAGTTGGTGGATTGATAATTAAATAATTTTAGAAATACATGTACGTTATATTTTTTATAAAAACTACCGTCACTTTAAGTTTATAAGAATAGTTTAAATCTCAAATTATAGTCGCAATTTTAATTTATTGATAATTATTTGTCTGTTATTATTTGACAGTCACAATTATCTGTTAACTCCAAATGATTCTAACAGATGTCGATACCTTTCGACTGGGTTGAGTAAGTAATCAATAGATGGCGCTGCTATGGTAAATCTATAGGCTATATTTTATTTTGGAAAAAAATAGGGTTCCGTAAGATATTGGGGTTTTTCGGACACAAGGTGTAAAAAATCAACCCTATACGGGGGAAAATTTTTCGCTACGGGCAATAAAAGACGCAAACGAGGTTGCGTCGGTCAGCTAGTTTATTATATATATTTACTTTAAGTATTTTGCTTGAAGACTAATTACTCGTGATATAAATTAAATGCGACTAATTTGAATAATCTATTCCTCAGACTCTGTTAATGTGTATATATATTTATATTACCTTCCTAATTAGCCCTAGTTGATAGAACTTAACCTAGTTTGGTTCTCCTTGAAGCATTTACGTCATAACATGCTTGTAACTATGAATTTCCTTATCATGTTCTAGCTGACCCGGCGAACTTCGTACCGCTATATTTCTGTTTGAGAATATTTCCTAAATTACCGAAAAACTTATTTTAGTATTTAAGCCCACCTCAACTTTCCTAAGGGGCGTAGTGTATAGAACTAAGCGGACTAAGAAAATGAAACACCTCTGGTTTTCTTTTCATTTGATCCTATACAAATCTTGTCCTGAAAATAACAAACACATCAATAAAAGAATTATTCAATTTGGTGCCGTCAATTAAAAGTTATGCGCGTACATACATTTTTGTGATTCCTTTTTTTTTAGATTATTTCCTTAAATAAACCTCTAAAGCTGCCCTAAAACCTCTAAAGCCCTCATCCTAAGTATCGCCATATTCGTTGTTTTGAATGAGAAAAAGACTACGCAGTGATGCCTCAACACTAAAATCGGTGTAATCGGGTGGTGCGCAATGCTAAACGTTGCTTCCCATATCTGGAAGTACTTACTTATTAAGCCATTTTCAATCAGGCTTTAGACCTGGTCAAAGCACAACTGCCGCTCTCCTGAAAGTGACCGGTTCGGACGGCAATTGAGAACTCCAAAGTAACCGTATTGGCTTTGATTAATTTCTTAAATGCTTTTAACACAATCAGTCATGGTGTCCTCCTATCTATCCTCACGTGTCATATGATATCTGATGAACTTAAATGGTTCTCTTCATATCTTCGAGTTCGCCAGCATTCCATCCGTGTCGAAGAATCCACCTCCATATGGTGTGACCGTCACTCTGGTGTCCCCTGGCTCATTCTCTCTTCTTCGTTATTTTTATTTTTATAATCTTTTTACTCAAAATCTTCAGTGTGCTTACCATCTTTATGCAAATGACTTACAGCTATATTATCATGCAGCTGTAGGCAACATAACATAAGCTATTGCCATGATAAACCGTGATTTAGATACTATTAATGGTTGGTCTGATAGGTTCGGTTTGAGAGTGAACCCCGCATAGTGCCAGGATATCATCTTCGGCAATCAACGTATGACCAGAGGGCTAGATCCAAATACACTGCCATCTATATTATTTAATGGACTAATCATTCCTCTAAACTCTTTGGTAAAGGATCTGGGCTTGTTTATCGATAATAACCTGATTTGACTAACCCAGGTCACTCACTAGTGTTAGTTACAAAGTTACAGGAATCCTTCGGGCGTTATACCGGGTCAAAAACTTTCTACCTCCTGAGACAAAAACGATGTTGGTGCAAACCTTAATTCAACCCGTCTTCAGTTCTTTAAATAACGGGTGATGTGTGCTACTACAACCTAATTTCAGATCTCCTAAACAAATAAGACCGAATTCTGAACAACTGCATTCTATTCGTTTTTAATCTTTGTTTAACGTCTCCTCGTTTCTTCTCAAATTAAATTGGCTCCCTATTCGTCAGCGTCGTCATCAGCGCGCTTCAACGACTCGTTAATCTATTCTCAACTCTCCTAACTCGCCTACCTACCTGACTTCCTCCTTCTAGTTCCTGGGTTTCTATCATGACTGAACCCTCCGCTCCACAAATGACCTCCTTCTGTCATACCCCTCCTGTGCATGCGTTCATTCTTCCTTCTTAATTCAATCTGTCCTTCTCTGGAATCCTCTTCGCAAGGAAATCAGAATAGCACCCAGTCCGTAATTCATTCAACGCCAATAGGTACGAGCTCTCCTCATCCAAAACATAGCAATAGCAATAGCAGAATCCTCACAAATTTGATACTATTTTAGTATATATGTATTTTATGTGTAAGTATGTATACATATGTATTAATATATATATATATATGTATTTGTGTAGTTTTAAACAAATGAAAGTGATGATAATTAAACGTATGTTGGTCATGAAGAAAATTGACAGATGTGAGAAGCTAATACGAGACACCGTATACCTAGTATTACCCAACATCGGTGTAACTGTAAACACTCTAACAAGTCGAAACGTTCCTATGATCATTAATATTAAGTTATGGCTATAAATAGAAATTGTAATAAAAAGACAATAAAAAATGGCTGATCAGGTGATTAAGTAAGTAAAAAAACGAGCTTTTTACAATTACCGTAACGTTTATTTGCATATGTATACTTTTGTACTATTACATTTTGACCGAGCGCTTACTAGGAGGCGCTAGGGTAATGTTTGCACACGGGCGATGCATGTGCTAGAGCCGCCTCTGGATTAAGGTTTTCGTCTTACGGTATGAGCAAAAGCCTAGCGTATAATGAGCAGCTCTCAGATACATTCGCTACTACTAAAATAAATGTTACTAAAATAATTTAAATTCCTACACACCTAAACATTCCAATATTTGTTGTTTGTTATATCTAAAACGTTTCGTTAATAAAATATTTTAATGAAGACAAAATCAAGCAAATTCTTGTCGGGAATTCCAAGTAAAACAACTAAAATTACACCTCTTGTAATTATATAAAATAACTCACCATAAGGTAAGAAAAATGTTTATACACAAGCTTCAATAAAAGTAAAAAGATCAATAAAAAACAAAAAAAGAATCCAAATATTTACGTTGTTTTTGAACAAAATCTACAAACCACATTCAAGCACCGTGGTATAACTTCGACTGAAGTTTGCGTTACTGACTTTTTCTTTAGCGAAACTGCCATACAATTATCTTAACAACTAATTAGCGTTCAGTAAAAACAAACAGAATATTTAATATATGGAATTGTGTATAACATCGACAGTGATTATGATAACCTTTGATTCAAGTATAGTGTGACACATGAGCGTTTTTAACTGTTTTGAATCTGTTTGAAAATAGTTTTGTGTGATAAATACATACTATGAAGTCACCCGTAACCGATCAGAATATAATGGACGTAATTTGCTGACTCAATTTTGTTAGGCGTCGTCGGCTTTAACAAATTTTAAACGCGAAGTGTAAGAAATACTTACATTATGTGTTCAAAATGTTTGTGTTTATTTCTAAGAACTTTTGACAAAAGGTAGTCAGTAATAACAGTAACAATTTGATACAACTCACCCACTGCTGTCCAATTCTTAACTAGACAGAGTCATATATATACATAATTATATACTTCTTACATAAATATTAAAGATAATCACACCTTAATAAAGAAGAAATCGAAAATCAAATTAGGAACGAAGTGATCCATCTGAAAATGGACAAGGTCACCGGCATAGCTCTGAAAGTTAGTAGGTTGAAGTGGCAACCGATAACCGCTGGAGTAAGCGTGTTTTGCAGTGGAGACCGCGCCTTAGTAAACGTAGTGTGGGGCGCCCTCTGGCCAGATGCCGGGACGATGCGATGCGGAAAGCAAAACAAACCGGGCTCTGTGGTATACCTTGGTCCTACATGCAGCAGTGGACTGCAACGGGTTGATGATGATGATACTGGCAACTAGAGCAACAGGGCCGTCAGAATTACTCTCGATTTAATTGTATAAAAGTCATTATTGCTCTCATATATAATTGATTTTGCAACTTCAAACAATAGACCGAAATGATGCGACCTACCATAGATTTACGAGTATGTACCAATTATAAAATAGCATACTATGTTTAGTTGTTGTTCGACGTACGCTGTGTTCAGCGTACGTCGAACAACAACAGAGATTAAAACCAAATATTAGCAAACATTTATTTAATTTTATTAAATTCATATCTTCTATATACATTTATTAAATTCTCATGTTCATATGCAACATGTTTCATAGACTTTATTTTATCATAAGCTTTTCCTTAGAAAGGAGGTGTACAGTAAAACCAACGTCGTAGGCAAAGACTGGTCATTATTATAATACATCATTATTCTACATGATCAGGTCTGGGCGATGTATTTGTACGACTGTAGAAGACTATCCTGTGTTGGCGGTACTCCACCGTGAAATACCCCAAGCATCCCGTTATCAGAACGCTAAAGATCAGGTACACTTTGTAGAGAGTTCTCACGTACGAAGAGAGAGCTGAAGCGATGATATAGCCGGTGCCCATCCATTGTTGGAAGTTCGAGTAAGCTGCTTCTTCTTTACCACGGAATAAAACACCGTGATAAGCTAAAACAAGAGTTTGATTAAAATTTTGAAATTCGATTATAATTATTTAAAAAAATTATGCTAAGTACGTGTACATGACTTGTAGGCATTACAATTGGAGACACTATAAGTAATATTTTTTTAAGCTGGTTAAAGTAAAAAACAGTAATTTAAATTAAATACAAATAGATACAATTTTTTATGATCGTAATAGTACGTGAAACACGTTGGTAACGTATAGTAGGATCCAGTCTTAAATAAAAATTATCCCAATTTTATCTTTGGATATTTAAGGAATTACTAGTAGGATGTACCTGGCAGATTTGCCTGTACAGTTAAGTTTTACGTACAGGTAAACCGGAGCGTGTTTACAAAACTGTGCAGGTTTCCCACCTATCCAGGCAAAGGTAAAAAATAAATTTTGATAAATATTGCCCTTTTTCGGTAGAAAACGCCATGGTTTTAACAGAGTTTGTACAGGTTTATTGCGTGTACGTGTATATACTCTACACAGCTCAACTTTACCTAACGGATATCTTTTAACACCGGTTTAGGAGCTCAGCGCGTAGAGTGCCCTCTAGTGAGCATATTTGGCGTTACGATTGATGACAATTTTAGTGCAAGCTAAACGCCACTCCAAATGCAATTGAGTTGGTGTCACACTAGACCCTGAGTTCATAAAATGTAATTTATGCTTAAGTTTGACATTTCCAACACTTTTTCCATGAGTCAAAATAACATTATTAAATATATGCAAAAGTATATATAAATATATTATATAGAGAAAACGTTATTGGTTTACGCTTACTGGATATTTGCACCATCCATACGGAGTTGCAGATGCCCCAGAATATAGCTATGATGAACATTATATAGTAGTCTCCCGCATGTGGCTGCCATGTTAGCAGCGTCATGAATAATGCTGAATGGACGGACAATGCACCACAGATTACAGGCACACCACCTACAATCTAAAAAATAATAATATAATATTATAGATTATCTTAATGATTAAGGATGTAATTCATCATTAAGATAAGTTGGGAAGTCGCATCCCTATGTGATTAATTGTAATTAATATGTAGAACGTCCCTAGAAGTGTCATGGAAGGGCACTTCCTTTGAACGTCGAATAGATTGGTTCCGGCTGCTGTGTGATCTGTAATTGTCAAGATATGAACTTGAAACTTTGTCATTACACTCACAAATTCACATTAAAAACAATAAAATACGTATAAAATATTATTGATACTTATTATTGACTCTATCATAGGTAATTATATTGGAAATGGGCTATACAAACTTTAAAATATTAATTAATTTCAATAAAATTATCGGGACAAATGAAAAATCAAATCAGCCAATCTGACAGCTGACGTCAGACGTGTTTTTAAAATTGTATTTAATATAATTAAAATATTTATAAAAACTTGTAATAATCACATTCCAAAATACCGATGTCATAAATAAGTTAATATATTCAGCAGCAATACATGTTATCCTATGATTAATACATATAAACCATTTTCTATATATAACAGATATATAGAAACGAGATTAATAATAAATATGTTTATAAATATTTACATACCTAATTTAATTCTTCTAATGTTAACGTTACGAAATTATATTCTTAATATATCAGTTTTAATGAAAACCATTTAGATCCAATGAAGTTTGGAAAAATAAAAAGAAAGCATATGGAACAAAAGACTGATATCTAAATATAAAATTAAAGACAAACCGTGGTAGAGCCACGCTTCGGCATGAATGTGCCGTCTCGACCGGAGTGATACCACGGCCTCACAGAAAACCGGTGTGAAATAGCGCTTGCGCTGTGTTTCATCGTGTGAGTGAGGATACTGGCGGCCCATACCACATCCCCTCCCCATCTCCCAAAAGTCGACAACGCACTTGTGACGCCACTGGTGTTGCGGGTATAATTGCTTACCATCAGGCAATACGTCTGCTCGTTTGCCATATATTTCATAAAAATAAATATATAGCTTGTATCTATAGCACAATAGCAAGTATTTAATTTCACCATGTAAATATTCTAACCTGTTCATGGGATCCAACCACTTCACGACAATGATTATGGCTGCGACCATACATCATATTTCTGAACACCAAATTATTTAATAAAATATGTTATTTTAATTAAACTTATATATATATACTAGTTGACCCGGCAAACGTTGTTTTGCCAAGTATATTATTTCTAGGAAAACATGAAAAAAATTCTTGCAAAGAAAATAAGTTTTTAATTATTAAATAAAAAATAGGGGTTGATCGTCGAGGGTTGAAAATTCAGGGTTGTGTGTATTTTCTAATGCTGTATCATTAAAAAAATATAAATTACATATACTTAAACTACCAAATTCTGAGTGTTGTTTAGAATGTTGCTTCAGCTTCAACCTATTGTCGTCTACTATTGAACGAAGGCTTCCCACAAAGAGGTACAATCAACTAAATGTGATATCAGTAAATTAATTAGAGTTATTTCATAGAATCTTTAGAAATACCGTTAAAGGGCTTACCGTATGACAACAGACGTTAGAAATATATTAGACAGCAAGTTTCCAGTATACAATGCCACTATAGATGCGGTGCCTAAACCCGCCTCAGCATTTATAGAACTTTGTAAGTTAATAGCATCCTGCAAAATAGAAGAAAATAGAGTCTTTAAAAAATGTATAACATTAAAATCTTTTTTTTATTTTACGTGTGTTAACCCCCTCGGGCCGTCAACCCGCCGGGACGGTGTGCCACTCTCTGCCTCCCGGTTCGGAAACTGCAGTTATTAACACAACCGGACCCCTCCCAATAACATTAAAACCTGCTGCAACATACTGTACCGCTAAACTTAAGTCAGATCTAACATAAGTAGTGTAACATAAGTAATAAATAATATAGAATGAGTCTATACCAATACACACAACAGGACACAAAACAATGCCGCGTGATTCATATTCTAAAATAATTTAACATGAAATTATTATATTTTAAAAATAACAATTTAAAAAATATAATAACTATATACTATTATTACTAATAGCCCAGTCAAAATAGACATTGACCCTTGCATTAATTCCCAACAAGCTGAAAATTTACAGGCATATAAGGGATGACACAGTGATATCCCTTACGAATTTTCAGCTTGTTGGGAATTAATACAAGGGTATCCCTATTTTTCAGGCTATAAAGCCTCAATCAGAACAATTCATTCATATGTTTACTAGTTATTAAACGTATTCAAAAAGAATATCGTATAATCGTATTTAAAAATAATACTTCTTGCGGAAACATCAAGTAAGAAATGCCATTATCACGGGTATACCCAGGGTAGGGCAAGGAAGTGCAGCTGTCCTCCCCCCCTGCATGTTCAAGTTCCTATTAACTTCTTTTGTCGATAAAAGCATCAATCAGTCCAACACCTATGAGCAGATGTGATGTTCGAGCGTAGTGACGACCAAAGCGTGCTCTCCAGCAAGAAGAGCTACTCGTGCATGGTAGCTTTAAGCTACCTACGGGTCTGTAGTCCTAAGATATTAAATCTTTTGAGTCGGTTTATGTAGTCTTTTATGGTCAGCTAACATGCCAATTCATTTGGAATGTATTTTAGTCACTACATATAATTCTCGGAGGCATGTCGGATTTCCTTACTCACTGATCCTTGCAAATACCTGTATGTACTCGTAAGTACGTATTATGTGCATATTACTTACTTACTAATATTATAAAGCTGAAGAGTTTGTTAGTTGCTTAAACGCGCTAATCTCAGGAACTGCTGTTCCGATTTGAAAAAACATTTCAGTGTTAGAAAGCCTGTATATCATCACGCTAAGATCAATAGGAACAGAGCACCAATAAAGAATGATAAAAAAAAGGGAAAAATTATCACGCTGCGGGCAATAAGAGATGCAAACGAGGTTGCGTGGGTCAGCTAGTCTATTATAAACACTCACATTTGTTGCTGTGAAGTGGACCATGAATGAAACAGTAATAACTGCAACATTCTTCCAAATTCTTCTAATCTCTGTTGGATCCAAATTAGTCTCCGATAATTTCTCGTTCGTCATTTTAGAATTTTGTACTTCTCTTCTTCCTCTCCTTCAAAAAAGATAGTTAAATATCTTAACTGATTCAATTGTTCGAATTCATTTTCTCAGTATCTTCCGCGTCAGTATTTTATAAGTTCACTGGATTAATACTGAAACAAACAAACAAATATAGTACTTAGTCTCCAATTTCCAAAAGCTCAAAATAAGCATTCAGCAACTGTAGAAAATATCTTACCAATTATATTTATTTATTTATTTATTTATTAAAACTTCCTGCAAACATGTTGCACAAGGCGGACTTAATGCCACAGGCATATCGTTGACCTTATACATAAAACATATGCTCATCTAATATTTTTTAATTATTTTTTATACGACAGGCATTGTGAATAATTCATATTCAAATAAATTATATATATTAACCTGTTTCGAGGAAAATTACCCTAAGGTTGTCACAAGCCTCGTGTCTTATTTATATAATAGGGGTCAAAATTCGACCATAACTCATTTTTTTGCTAGCTTTCTACACTCCTTCTTAATATAAATTCCATACTAAGCATACGAGTATTCGTTTGCTTCACGTAATATACATATTTATGTATTTCGTTGCTGTATCTGTGGATGACTATGATGGCAACAGATATTGATAAAATTACTTATAATTGTACAGAGGTCTACACCTCACCTTAGAAATAAGGTTTTGCCTTATCACCGTAGTCAGAGGTTGGTTTTGGGCCGGTTTCAAGTTTTTCTTCAGTGCTGTCCTGAGTGGTTTGTTTCCCTTATAATATCTATATACTGTGTGATGTACGTGGGCTGTTCCAAAAATACTTAGTGAAATGAAAAATAGCTAGAATATTAAAAAAGTTTATTTATAAATATCCCCTTCCAATCCCAATGCACTTTTGCATTCGGGTGACCCAGGTTTGGAAACATTTTAAAAACGTGTCTTGCTTGCTTGAGATCGAAAAATAACAGCCGAAATTCTTTGACGGCCTCATCTGCAGTGCTAAATTTTGGCCCACGAAGCAATTATTTACCGTGGGAAATAAATCGCATGGAGCTTAATCTGGGCTGTATGGAGGATGGGGTAACGTTTGTATCCCGAAGTTGTTAAATAGTCAAATAGTAGCGGGCGTCCATAGTTCTAGAACTATGCTCGCTCGCTCAGATGCTAGCAGCTGTGTTAGCTGGCGTGTTATCTTGGTGAATGCCACGGATGCCGCTTCTTCTAGCGGAATTACTGCTACTGGTCCACTGCGTCAAAAAAAACCTAACCTAAAAAAAAATTATGAACGCTCCGACCGCGAACAAGTTTTGTGGTCAAATTGTCCAATTCAAACACCCATTGCGTGGATTGCTGCTTCGTGAGAGGAACGTAGCTATATATATGATACATCAGTTGTAAGAATGGAGGATATGTTATAACCTAGTTCCTCCTTTGAACTTTTCTAACATATATTTGCACCAATCAAAGATAATGAGATTCATCGCGAAGTAAGCTTCCTAACTTTAAGTTCCCACTCAGGATGTTGTAAAATGCCTGTGATCCAATGTTTAGTTCAGCCTGCATGCAAAGCAGCTTGTCAATTTTCTTGAGATTCCTTGAAGTTTATTCCTTGTTTATAATCATAGAAAATCATAGCACGAAAATCTTCCCGCGAGACGTCCATTGTTGCAAACAAAAGAAGAGTGGCAGATAATCTTTAAACATATTAAAATAAGAAGTAAACATAGGTGGCCAGTGATTTACACAAAGGAGGTTTGTGTTTAAAATAGCCGTCAGTCCAAAATAGTTTCAAGAAAGAAGAGATTGTATTAATACTGTGGCTATTAATTTTCGGAACAACCTATGAATTATCATAGCATACCGTACACTGACGAAAGGATGTCATTCATTTCCATATTCAACTCATTAGCAATTTCAAAGTGCTTTCAAACTTGATAACATTCTTTGTATTATTGGCTAGATACTGAAATACTAGCACAGTTTCCCAATTTTCTGTAAAACATTGGAATGAATATTTTACTTTATGAAGTAAATATCTATTAAATTTTTATATATTTACTTCCTGGATTTCTATTTTCTCTATAAATATAAACTACTAACTGAACCCCTGCAGTGCTACCTGCGGCACGACATTAACCGACGGGAACGCCGCGAGGCGAAGTAAGTATCTTTATAAATTGTAGCCTATGTGTTATTCTGATATACATAACCTATATTATTGTAAAGTTTCATCAAAATCCATTCAGTAGTTTTTGCGTGAAAGAGCAACAAACATACTCAATTACTCACAAACTTTCGCGTTTATAATATTAGTGGGATATTTTATGATAATGAGTGTAATTTTGTAACTTAATTTTATACAAAATAAATTTACGATAGCACTCCAATCGATTTATATGATTTTAACATTGTGTGTGTCCTATAGAATTTTCGTTTGTTCTTCTTTATTCTAAGAAATAAAATTAACTTAAAATGATAAAAAAAAATGTTTCTCTGTTTTACTTTGAAGCGGTTTTTTGCTTTTATTTTTGAAGTGCAGAACCATCTTAATATATTTATACATAGATTTTTTTTTATATGATAGTAATTGAAGAAATAAATTTATTCTAAAATACCTGATCAGTGGAGTAATCGACAACCTGAATTGTGAATCTGAACGCTGAAACGAAGCACGTTTCAAACGATCAGATAAATTGATGATTTAAACACTTTTAACTTTATCGATTTTCGGTCACAGCATTCTGCACGGAACTATTAGCAACGAGTGGCTCTCTTAATCGCCTCGACTGACTTGGAACTGAGAGCATATTGACGATTCTATAACCTGGTTGAACAAGTTTGTAAAGTACTGTTCGAGTAAACACTGATAACAATAAATAAAGGTAACAAATTATTTCTCATTGTAGTCACGTAAACTTGTTTTTTAAGTATTTTAATTGGATAAGACGAAAAAGATTTTTCAACCATTTTCTACATATTTTTACTATTTTTTTTGCTTTAGTATAATATCGTGCATAAGCTGTACTATATATAGGAAAGACATTTCCTAATATAAGTCTAATAATCTCAATACGGTGCCACAATGAGTACTGTGGAATTTACTCATTTCTTAATCAACCTTTCATATAGGTACAGATAATAAATATTACGCACGTCTGTGTGTCGCGCCACAGTAAAAACGAGGAATGACAATAATTATATTTAATTACATTCTAGAATAAACTCACTTATATTTATTTCACTATTTTAATTAACTTTAATCCTGGCCGCTATTACCCTATGGCATTATCAAAATTTCTTGTAACCTTATTAAAATAATGGAACGTGTACAAATGAGTTTCATTCTAGAATGTATTTTAATCGGTATCAAGTACCGATAATCGAGAGTATAAAAAACTTAATTTATAATTAAAATCTATTTACTTTTCCTCAACTAAATGATATCATATTTTAAATTGAACATTTCTAGATTCCAGTACAGAAACACATGCTTTATGACATCATTCGCGGTTTTCTTTTTCTCGGTTTAAATTGATTCTTAAAGCAGATGCAATGACATTCTGCAGGATCAAGTTCTGTACTTATGTAATAACTTCCTGAGTTCAATTGACAGGGACTAATATTAAAACTAGATTGTCTCTGAGATCATAAATACGACGCTCTTAGCTATAAGATTTGTAGTGATTACATGTTATGTATGTTATTAGGTTTTTCACCTATTACTGTTGTGCACGCGTCCCTTGCTTTCTCATAAATATATCTGTACAATTCCAAGAAATCACTTCCATAGATTGTAGGAAATGGAGAAGCAAATTTATTTCGAAAAAAAAAACTCCACCGAAGCGTTGTTTCTCATCAAATTTACTTAAATAATCCTTATGTCAAAGCTATTAATTAAGAAGTTATAACTATAAACAAATAACACATTAATACGGACACAACAAAAATATATTTTATTACATTTTCTATTTTCCGTTTTTCGTTTCAATTTTTCTACTACTTCTGTGCTGGCGGTACTCTATTGTAAAATAGCCCATCATTCCTACTATCAAAGTAATGAGAAGTAAGTGTATCTTGTAGCGCGTCCTCACGTAAGAAGAGAGAACGTAAGAGATAATGTACCCACAAGCTTCCCAAAGTCGGAAATTCGCAAACGCTGCTTCTTCATTGCCGTAAAATAGAACACCGTAGTATGCTGCAAAATTAACCAAGTGTTGTAGCACTAGCTTTATAATTATAAAAATGAACAATATATCTAAAGAATAATGTTCCAATACATAATTCAAAACATTTACAAAGATTACCGTGGAGTAGCCACGCTTCGGCATGAATTCGGCTCGACCGGAGTAATACCACGGCCTCACAGAAAACCGGTGTGAAACCAGTGAGCGAGAATACCGGAGGGCCATACCCCAACCCCTACCCCCATACTCTTCCCCATCCTCCAAAGGCCCGCAACGCACTTGTGACACCTCTGGTGTTGCGGGTGTCCATGGGCAGCGGTAATCGCTTACCATCAGGCGATACGTCTGCTCATTTGCCCCCAATCCAATGAAAAAAAAAAAGATTATTGAATTTTTATTCTTGTGTTGCGAGAATACAGCGTGTCATCATTCGTATTCATCCCGTGGGTCTAGTAATAGTCGATTATGGGAGCTAACTACGCAGCACAACTATAGCACTGCAAAGAGAAGGAATGCGTGACACAAACATATACCAACTCAACTGGCCAGCGTGATATAGTTGGCCAAAACTTACTTACTAAAGAGAGGCTGGTGGCCAGCATTATAGAGAAATAAGAGACGTATTCTGGCTCAACTTTAAATCTTATAACGTTTATTATATATACTGACCATTTATCTGTACTGTCCATACGGAGTCACAGAATCCCCACAGTGCAGCAATGATAAACATAACATAGTAATCTCCAGCATGTGGCTGCCATAAAAGCATTGTGATGAATATTCCTCCATGTACAAGCATTGCACTGAGCATTAGTGGTAGACGACCAAACAACTAAAACAAGGCAACAAAGTAAGTTGTTACTCGATAATCTTGACGCATTATAATTAGGAATAGTAAATGAATATAACTACCTTGATCAAATATCCCGTTATGAAACAACACACAGCATTAGACAGTCCAAACAACATCATGACGTAACCCACAAACCCCGTGCCAACTGCACATGATACAAAAGACTGGAACAAAGTATTTATAAGTTTAATACACAATAAATAGTTAAAAAAAAAACGTATATATTTAATACTAGCTGAACCCCGCGGTTCAACAATAACCACGGGGAACGCCGCGAGGCACAGCTAGTATCTTTATAAATTGTAGCCTATGTGTTCTTCTGACGTATTAGCTATATTATTGTAGAGTTTCGTCAAAATTCATTCAGTAGTTTTTGCGTGAAAAAATAACAAACATACTCACGTACATACTCGCAAACTTTCGCGTTTATAATATTAGTAGGATAAGTAGAATAAAAAATGCTTATGTAAAAAGGAAATCTGAAAAACTATTTATATAATTAACGAAATAGAGAACGCAAATAAAGAATAAGTATCTACTTACCGCAGTAAAATCGGCTCCAAAAAATGCTAGATGAAGGCCATTGTACATATTGATGACTAGAATCAAAAGTTGATTGGGTTCTTTTAAATGCTTTAGAGTTACAGCTAGCAATGAAAACCCAGAGAGTTTAGTATTAGCGCCCTTACGACAAGTCTCATTGCTGTGGATGAAAATTTATATTTAACAAATGATATTCAGAAAATCGAACTAAGTGGCGTGCTATTGGAGAGGCCTATGTCCAGCAGTGGACTGCGATAGGCTGATGATGATTCAGAAAGTCGGTTACTAATTTAGTCCATTTTTTTTCCTTACTTTCTCGTAGTATATGTCCTGTCCAACGCCATTTAAGATGTCTGTAGGCAGTGAGTGCGTTTTTATGTTTTTTTGGTTTCTTTTTAATTTCTTCTATTTTTTTATTCTAACTCTTCTTTTTTTTATATATAAAATACTTCTTTCTATTGATTTTTTGACATACTTTTCTCTCACAGATCTCGGATTCTTGTAGTTCTGTTAACGCCCATGTCTGGCACCCGTATACCCAAGGGATAGCAAAAGAAATAGAGGCAGGCAAAGCAAAAGATGGAAGATGATATCAAAAAAATAGTTGGTCCGAAGTAGACACGCCTAGCAAGAGACAGGATTACATAGAACTCTTTAGAGGAGGCCTTTGTCGACAGACAAGCTGTTTCACATAAACTGATTGCCGAATATTAACTCAAACCAAGTTAAAAAATTTAGAAATTAAGCATGTTTGTATATGTTAATAAGTAAAAGGAACAGCAATAAAGGCTATTTCATTTATTATTTATTTATTATTCAGAAAATCAAAGTACATTGGAAGTACGTAAAAAGCCATAAAAGTAAAATTTGTATTAAGTAAATTTAGAAGTTTTTTTTAAAAAGTAAACTATTTAATTACCTGTTTTGAGAATCTAATAAGAAGGCAACAATGAGTGCGGCTCCTGCCATGCAAGCAAGATAAACACCTGTAACAATATTGTATATTTATATCATAAGTCTACTATTAATATTAAAAATTCGAAATTTACTCTGTCTATAACGCCTTCGCGGCTAAATTACTGCACCGATGTCAATGGAATTTAGATACTTTAATTTTTAAGGAAGAATATATACTTCTCTTTACCTCAATAACCGACAAACAAGCAGACGGAGCCGGAGAGAATAGCTAGTAACCTCACAAAATGTCTTTTCAATATTTTGTGTAAAAAGCAAGATTATTGGACGACCGGAGTGATTCCACGGCTTCACAGAATCAATGTCAAGCAGTTGTTTCGTTGTTTTTCAAAGACTGAGTGAGGTTCATCATCAGCCTATCCACTGCTGGACATAAGCCTCTCCCATTGCATGAAGTAAGTTTATCGGTACCTCAACTTTCTCCTCTGGATTCTACAGGGGGAGATTGAGCACAGGGGTTGAGAATTCAATGGGAAGCAGAATTCATTATCATGAAATAAATTCTCTGCTTGTTTACAGCTAAAGTATACCATAAAAAGTTTTATATTTATCACTAGCTTTTGTCCAGAGTTCCGCCCTCTTGCATGTTGGTTATCCCGATAAACTGTGCCTACCTGTGAATGGTTAGACATTTGTTGTAAGAACTGAACAGATCGTGCATTGCGATAGTTTACGAGCCGTTAGTGGCATAATAATAATGTGATTGGCAAAACAACGTTGTGGCTACATAATCTTGCCGTTGGATGTTTTCAGGCCGAATGTTTATACTTACTTGATATCATAAATATTTTTTCAGTAGGTTGAGTGGGTAGAGCCTTAGCAGCATCCGAGTCAGGTAAGAAATTGGCACCACATATTTCTGGAATCATTGACGCATTTATTGAAGTCACTGACGCCTTGTTACCTGTAGATAACACTGAAAATGAAAAATAAAAGGGCATTATTTTTAGATTTATTTCATGCTAAATACTTCATCATTGTGTGAACCATGGATTAGTTAGTGCATTTACTTAATTCAATATTCACATTTAACAACTTCCATATCATTCAGATAAATTTGATTCAAGTCAGATTTTGAATTATTTAAAACATGCTAGGTTTTTTATTTATTTATGAAAGGTACGCTTACAGATCACAGCCATAGTAAACATTAGGAGACAGAAGGTTATGCAGAAAAAAAGCAACAACAGGTATAGTCCATTCGCTTAGATACGCTCATCTTGATCGAGCCGTCGTCACACGTGCCGCAAGCTGCCTCAAAATCAAAGGGTCCGCCTGCAGCGTACACCCACAAGCAAGAATAGCTTATCAGTTTAAGCTGTTGTATGAATTAATATATTCGTATTTCACAACAATAACCACAATAGTGTGCGAGTGCACTGACACTATCTAAACAAATGGGCTGTAAGCTATATGACTGTTTTCTGCTTAACTCAAAGTAGCAACATGACTATTTTCTACCTAACTCGATCCCATTTTCCAATGCGAAAAGGTAAATTAGGTTAATTACCTACTGATGAAATTAAATTTCCCCAAATTTGGCTCATTTGCAAGATCATGAAAAAGAATCCGAGAAAGCGTTGGAGAAGAATTCCAGCTGGTATTTTGAATAATGAACTGTGTGTTTCCGCATACTGTAACAAAAAATCCGAAGTTACCTATAGGTATACAAATAGTACAAAATACTGCTAATTCTGTGGGGGTAGAAGTAATTATGTTGATTATGATTATGAAGTAAACTCATTACTCATAATGTAACAACTCTCAGGGAATTACAAACGTTGTGACATTTATTATTTATTAGTCCTTTATTAGCTCTTTTACATACGTTTTATGTAGTTTATTATTTCCTGTATTACTTTCAAAAAATCAAAGGTGAAAATCTAGAGCAGTTGGTTTGCAAATAGCCAATACATGTCACATGGCGAAGATAGTTGGATACCGATGAGTATTATTATATATATTATGATCCAAATTGAATTCAGAAATCAGAAATAAACTAAAAGCATAATTATATTTGTTCTCTCATAAGTTAATCCAAAAAGAACCATATTAGCCTAAGTTTTACAACTGTTATAGTATCTATGTTAGAATTTTTTTATTGCCTTATTACAAATTGCCAAAAATTAATTTCAGTAAGTTTTCCTGAAATAAAAAGCGAATAAATGGAACATTACCAATGATAAGTAAGTGCACTTGGCACACCACAGCGGACCCGCACCAAGACCCATTAGAAGACCGGTAGGTACCAGGGTATAGAAACTAGGATACATCTGACAAGCTATGAACGGCATGTAGGTAATTAGGGATAGGCATATTGTCCATTTTGTACCCAAACACCTGTAAACGAAGAGTAAAGTAAAAGAAAATACCATAAAGAAAACAGTTGTAAATTCAATTATTTTTTCAATTTATTTATATTAACGGCAAATAAAAAGTTATAAACACAAATTTGAAAACAAAAAGGTACATACAGTGGAACATAGAACCTCCTCCTTTTTTGAAGTCGGTTAAATAGAAAGTTTCGAAAGCAAAGCAGTAACGTTAGTATCGAAAATCCAAAATATAATAATCAGGCCAAAAGGTGGTTGAATGTCGCGACTTTTAGTTGAACCTAATTAGGCGCGGTATCCATTCGAGAGAGATCAATTTTCCACACAGTCACCATCAAACAGATAATGTCAAAATGGTTCAGAATTAAGTACATTCTATGTAGTAAGTAAGTAGGAATCTGTATTACAGCAATAAACTATAATGAATACGCACGTTTAAAAATTTACATTCTTGTCAGCAAGTTTAATATGCTAATAATATAATTTATATGCTGTACCGGCCGTATCATCTTCATTTCATGATTTGTCATTAGGTATACAATCGATACAGTGGCAATGTACTAAAGTTATATAAAACTATTATAAAATGTCTACTGTAGTAAATAAACTTTTAAAGGCCTTTTCTGTCTGCCATCTATATTCCCAAAAATATTTGAGGTCGGCAACTAGTTCAATCGATTTTACCTGAATATCAGTTTTTCTACGAAACAACTGGCATCGAACCTACCCAACCCTGAGGGTGAACTGAATTCGATAATTGAACTAGTTGTCAGTATATTTAATGACACCGACCTCCCAATAACAATTACCGATTAAGGATTGATCGATGTTCAAAACAATGCCGAGGCACGGGCGTGAAACACTGCCCGAGACTTGAACGCCAGTCGCACACGCTAACCGTCAGACCAACGAGGCATAATCAAGCTCATATTCTACTGATTGCTATTTACGTATAGGGATGGGTAAGAATGGATAAATACTCTGTACTTCCAAATTCATCCACAAAGCATCTTAAAGAGCACTTCTAAGTCATTCAAGCAAGTTATTGCCAAATTTGAACCACAATTGTTTTAAGTGTACCAAAACAGTAACAAAATTGTTTTAAATACTTTAGGTATAAATTGTTTAAACTCACTTTATAATAGCAGCTGGTAAAAATATATTCGATAAGACGACACCTGCATAAACTGCTGCCAGAGACGCTGTTCCCAAACCCGCCTCCGCGTTGATAGAACTTTGTAAATTAGAAGTACCCTGGACAAATATGCACACATCTGAAGAAGGCAAGAAATACAAGGGTATGATTATAAGGGGTTACAAAAATAAGCCTATCTATACTAATATTATAAAACTGAAGATTTTGTTTGTTTATTTGAATGCGCAATAACCCCTGGTCTGATTTAAAAAATATTTCAGTGTTGGATAGTCCATTTATCATCACGCTAATACTAATAGGAGCGGAGCACCAATGAATAATGTTTCAAAAACAGGGGAAAATTTTCACGATCCAGGCAATAGAAGACGCAAACGAGGTTGCATGGATCAGCTAGTGAGTTATAATTGAATTTTAGTACAGTCAAGTTACATGAAAATGAAATTTGGTAAATAAAACCAATGTCAAGACACGAGTTTTTCTTTCTAAGCACTTTAATAAGAAACACTTCAGCTACGTGGAAATATACCCGGACGACTATACGAAATGTCCTCAATTTAATACCAAACGTCTGTCAAGAACTTTTTGAAACTATTTCTATTTTCTTAAGTAGAATAAACATCAGAATAAAATATATATAAAAATCTGTAAATAAGTTTCGTATTTAGCCATTTCAAGAACTGACTTTCTTTCAAATAATTTCATGATATTTAAATTATATTTTCGATTTTGACTAAATCGGAATGCGAATTAAGTTATATGATAAGGACATGGCAAGGTTTCCAGTACTCACGGCATAAGCTGTAAAATGTATCATGAACGCCATAGTTATAACGCCAACATTCTTCATGATCCTCCATTTTTCATTAAACTTGAACATCTTAATTTTTGGTCCTGTGATCTGGCAATATGAAGATACTTTAATGACTTTTAAATCTACTAATTCTTGATTGTATTTACAAGACTGTCAATTCTTTATTTAATTTCAATATCAATTTAAGTTACACTTAATACACAGCTAAATTCTGTAACAATCATACATACAAAGTAAACATACATACGGAAATTACCTGACACAATATTTTAAATCGAAAATCTATAAAAGAACAACTGCACTATGAGCCGATACAAAACCACCAAAATCATTTTGTCACGTTAATATTTTCTTTACAAATCTCTCAAAGCTGCTTCGCCAGTTCTATTCCCCATTACATGAATTTCAAAGTCACTATATCATTTTAATCTAGCTCTGAATCATAGACTCCTCACTCTTTTCGCTTTTCAATGTTGTGAGTTCAAACCCCATATGTGACAACACTTTCTGTGATCTACAAATTGTTCTCCTGAGTTTGGGTACTCTTTGTGTCTCTTTTATGTATTTTTGTACACAGGAATATTTCTAGCGAGTTGATTTAAAAAAAACCAGTGTGCTTTAGACTTTAGACCATGCGACTGAAGTAAAACTTCAAATGTACAAGGCCTGCATTGTGTGTTAAATATGCGAAACGTAAGCCTAACATAGCCAGCTATAAGAGAAAGAGGGAAAGAAAAAGTGTGCTTGCACCTCTCTCTCTCTCTTGGCCCTACAGTAATATATGAAACGTAACTCTCTCTCTCCCTTTCTATCTTCACTAACTTATATCTCCCTCTCAACTTCCGTTCGCCTCGCCCGATCACATTTTTCGTAACGCTCTCGTCGTCGTGCGTAAAGTTTTACTTAGAAAAGGTCAAACATTACATAAAATCACATTTTTGTATTACCTGCTTCACAGTTAAAAACTTGTTGTACTTTCACATCAATAATTCTTGCACTTCAGTAGAATACGATCCTACCACATAGCTAAAACAGGTAATCTAATAAAGCTATTAAAATAGATCGTTCATTTAATTAATAAATTGCCTTTTTATGATAACTTCTTGAACGTACAAGAAAGTACCAATTTAATGGTGCGTCAACTTCAAACTAACTAATATTAAGATGTCTTACACAATGAAGATAATGTAATTAACTTTTATTTATTTATCTACGTGCTATTTTTGTTTCATTGGCAAATAAATGGTGTAGTTATTTGCTAATGTAATAAAAGCCTACGTTTTTATACATTATGTAATTTGTTTGTGATGATAAAAGGTAGCGATATTCAAATAAAATATTGTTTGCGAAATAAATATCAGTTCTAAAATTTGTTTTCTCTGCGGTAGTACTGATTCCTTTTCCAATAGAGAGCTATTCAAACATTTTTTTTTAATAGACCTCAAATTAATGCCAAATGAGAGAACTCGACTTCGCTCAATAGTATGTTAGACATCTATTTTGTGTATGGAGGTTAATTGAAAAAAAACACCGCATACTCATCACTATGTTGCATTATCTGCATTAACAATAAGTATGATGACCACTCTTAGATCCTGCTTATGTTTTCCATTAGGAAAAGTAGAGTAGTTTTTTGGCAGGCCCATACATAAAAAAATACAAAATATATAATATAACCAGTATAGTATGATATACATACTTACGGTTTTCCTTGTCATCATCAACTACCCTCAGACACTAATAACATAAACGAAAAATGGTTATCTTCCGTCCCATAGCCGCTTATACCGAATGTCAATTAAGAAATGACATACCTATTCCAGACGTATTAGTTAAACATGAAGCATTACAAAGTATTATTATTCATATAGTTTCCTGCAGTCAGTATAAATTGTTGCAACATTATTGTATGCGCCTTTTTTCTTTTTTACGCGAGGAATGCTTTTTGCTTTGTACCATAATATCTGTGGGCGAAACGCAGGGTGTGTGACCCAAAGAACCGGTCTACTTACTATACCCGGCAGCGGCCTACCTCGGCAGTCGCAAGGAACTCTAGCAACACATCAGCGGCTTCTAAGGTCCTCCCTGCCGTACTCCAAGACTAAGCAACGCCCTGAAACTAATGAATTCTTATTCTTCTAACAGAAAGTAAATTATACTTTTCAAAAAAATGATTGGTCCTATTGAAACTATCTATATTTAAAAAGATCAAAGTAGTATTTTGGGTATGGCTGCCTAGCATCAATAAGGCACTGTAATAATTTAAAACTGTAGTCAGCAAGAAAACTACTATAATATAGTCCTTCAATAGGAAATCTATGTTAGTCGATGCTATTGTAAAATGACGCACTGAAAAGAGGATGGAGGACAAGAAAATGATATTTAAAATCGTTCACATACGTCGAAAGCAATCTATTACATAAAAAGCAGGGATAACTGGAAGATTCAGAGAGTCAGATTGTACTAAGAACTGTGACTACTAACTTTATATGAATGTAAAGTAAATTATTTATACAAGATAACGTTCAATTAATTGAGACACTATCAATATATAAAGACTGCCTCTGTGGCGCAGTGGTCGCGTATGCGATTTGAGGTCTTAGGTTCGATTCCCGGGTCGGATCAAATGTTTGTATGATCTACAAATCTTTGTTTCGGAGTTCGGGTGTTTTCTATGTATAATATGTATATATTTACAAAAAAAAAAGTATATATGTATTTATATCAGTTATCTAGTACTCATAACACAAGCTCTGCTTAACTTTGGCCTAGATGGCGTTGTGTGTAGATGTCCAAAATATCTATTATTAATCTATAGTCAAAAGCATGGCAC
Organism: Spilarctia lutea; assembly: GCA_916048165.1. Taxonomy (NCBI): domain Eukaryota; kingdom Metazoa; phylum Arthropoda; class Insecta; order Lepidoptera; family Erebidae; genus Spilarctia; species Spilarctia lutea. The sequence goes on from OU696480.1 coordinate 6,288,473, forward strand.
AAAATCTGATCTAGATAAAAGTCTTCGAGTGTGGCACCCAAAATGTGTACTGTCAAGAACTAGGAATCGATTCAGTAAGTACATCGGACGAAATAAATAGCTACTGGTAAAGGATCTAAGCTTCAGTCACTTCCCTGAATCGACCTGATAAGGTACTGCTGTGAGCCAGTAATACAATTCTGTATCTCTTACGAAAAACCCTGGTGTACAATGAAATGTTTTTTTTTATTTAGCTTCCTATGAATTGGACATACATTGCATATGCGGACTTAATGCCATACGCATTTTATTCAAGACGACCTTTGGATGATGCAGATGTGTGGATGTTAGGTATCAAAATCATCTATCAATACATATCCCTATGAGGAGACCACAGGAAACGGCGAATTGACACATATTATTATTATTGAGATCATGTTGCATTGATCTATTTCGTGTGAAATCTGACTATACACCTTATCTTTGTAATATAACTTTTATTCTTGTTTTTAAATAAATAGAAACATGTAATTAAACATCTAGAGTAAATAAAAGTAGAAAGACGATAGTAAGTAAAACTTTTCCTTCTGTTTAATGATAAGATCCCGATGTGACCTGTCTAGCAACTAAAATGTATGCAAACTGGTTGGTGTACTTGTCTCCAATGTACATATTTCTCTAGAATAAGTATTATCTTGTCAGTTCATACATTATTTTCGTAATCGTCTATGAATGTATATTTCAATATTATGCAACTATAATTAAGAATCCAGGCCTACTTAACAACTTATCAAATACAGACATATTTCTTTATTTAACACAATTTTATCTTTTTTGTGTGGTAGTCGTAAAATAAACCAAAACAGAAGGAAAAAGATTTGCAGAAATAGATGCAGTGTGCTGTGCCTAGAGGCTATAGAGGGCTACTTCTCCTACGGTCCATGTTATGTAAGGAGAGCATCTCTCTCCCGTCTTTGCAGCAGTCAGCCACTACGCAGCAATCGCCCCGACTCACTGGGGACTTCACCGCAGCACACCGCATGCAATCCCGACTCACTGGTATTAGCGGAGTTCAGCCCCGACTTACTGGGACTAGCGGCATTCAGTTCAGACACATTGAAACTTGCGACACTTAGTTCCGACTCACTGGAACTACACACTCCTGGTATGAAATTGACAGTACAGAGTTACTAAATAACAAACATAAAAGGAACAACCAAGAACTTCTTGTTTTTTAAGTCGGTTAACAAAAAGGTTTTATTTATATAATGAAATACGAATGTTTATAATAACATCGATAATCGAGTATAATTTATACTCGATATCGAGGTTGTTGTTATATAATGATAAGGTTACTTATATATTTATTTAGAACATGATTATTATATGTTTGGTTACTTGTGGAATGTGTGGTTGTGATTTATTTTTATACTATCTACCTAAAGTTTACTCTGCAATTAAAGCGTAAGGTCAATCTTATCTTAATTAAATAGAAAATCGTTTCAGAAATTATTATGAAAGTAAACACTCGGAAAATACTCGTAACAATTTTAATCCCCTTGAAAAAGCAGAGCAAGAATCCTCCATTGTTTATTATAAATGCTTCTGATATTTACACAATGATAATTTATTTCGTCACTTTCACAGTAAGTTAAACACTACCTAAGACATATATACGCTTGTGCGCTTTCATATTCATTTTACTTCTTCCTCTCACGCATGCCAGAGCATCAGAACACATGCGACAGCCTCAGATCAAATGAAAAAGGTAGATAACGCACTTATTAGGCCCGTATTATAGAAGGCGTCTCAGTCGTGAATCGAGTTTTAAAACTAGTTTCAAAAAGAGATTGTATTATAGAACGTCTCTTGAGACAAGATTCACTGATCGTTGATCAAGTGAGTAAAGATCAATGCTTAGCTTATTTTAGAACGACGCTTATGTCAAAATCGTCACTCAAGAACAGATTTTGACAAATGTGATCTCTGTTCAACTGAGACAAGCTCAATCGAGTCTCAAGTGGTAATTTCTAATGATTTTTCTGAATAATAACAAAAGATTTATTTTACCATACTTTATTTACGAAAGAATTGCTTATTATACACATTTCAATACACTTTAATTAACACTAATTGATATTTAATTCACTTAAAATACACATTCAACTATTTATTTTAAGTAATATCCTTCAAGCAATAGTAATAACCTATTGGTTTCTGTCAAAAATATTACAATAATTTTAAAATAAAAACAAAAACAGTTTGATAATTCGACATTGACAAGTATTGAACATAATTTGAACGTTCCGTTATAGGTAGTATCTAGTCATTTTTATTTTAATATTTTAAGTATTTAATTTAGGGTGAACTGCTTCTTATTATTATATTTAAATTGATACACTAGCCAATAGTGTAATATATATAAACTAATAACCAATAATATAAAAAATATATTTGTTAGATATGATGTGTTTAATATAATAGCTGCGTAACACGGAACAATAATTTCGACAATGCAGAAACGTAACTGAGAACAGACTTGTGAGTTGAGATGTGATATTGAAACTAGTTTCAACTGAGTAGAACTTAAAACGCCTTCTATAATAACGACGACAAGCGACGCTTGAGATTAGATCATAACTTGAAACTCGATTCAGCTGATCGGAGTTCAAACGATACTTGAGACGCCTTCTATAATACGGTCCTTAGTATAAGAAAGTGAAGTGCCACTTTTAAAAAAATCCCTGGAAATTCATGCATTCAGTAATATGCGAAAATAAGTCTGTTTGTTTCTTGTAAATTACAATTAAATTGTTCATATTTAACACTATAAAAGAACGTGACTAAAAAAATTAAGTAGAACTTATATCTCACTCTCTACTACATTATTTGAGTATGAATTTACTTACAAATTATTTACTTACATTTCTTGGCTATTAGGAATACGAACTCCTGACAACACTCTCCCAATACTTATTTTGTGTGTTTACGTGTGAAATGTTATTGTTTCAGACTTTTTATTCACTTTTACGTAGGTTTACACCATTTAATTGTACAAGAAGGCATTTTGTAGGTAAACTTACTTCACGACAACTTGTACGAAACAAACAAAAAGTAGCGTAGTTTGTTGCATGTGTGTGCGTTAACGCGTGTGTTTACTTGGAAGTAGCTGAGTTTTTGGGTTGAAAAGGAACAAAGGCCGTGCGTTATCTACCTGTTTTTATTTGATCTGAGGCGATAGGCGAAGAGCTTAAATATAACTGTGCCTAGCACTGGCTAATTCATCACCAGTCGGTAAACGTGCATAAATCTGAAATTATTTCTAGAAAAATTTAGGTAAATAAATCGTTAGAATTTATAAGAAATACATTTTTGAAGTGAAAGCTTCTTTAGCGGCGCTGTGTACTTTTTTGGAATGGGTAAAAATGTATAAACTCGCGTCAGGTCACGTGACCTGATCGTAAATTCGTAAGACGGGTGTTTTAATAGAGTGACAGTTGATTGGGAAGTGTAAATTTGAGTAGTCTATCGCCAACGTCCATATCACGTTGAATACACCGGTTCTCGTCCGATCACCGAAGTTAAGCAACATTAGGCGTGGCTAGTACTTGGATGGGTGACCGCCTGGGAATACCACGTGATGTTGGCCTTTTGCACTTTTTTGAAGTGAAAACTTTAGCGGCGCTGTGTACTTTTTTTAGAATGGGTAAAAATGTATAAACTTGCGTCAGGTCACGTGACCTGATCGAAAATTCGTAAGACGGATGGAGAGAGGACAGGCGGCGCAGGGCGCTTGCGCGGATGTTCGTGTGTGTATGTAATATAAATTGTCATGTTTGTGTACGATAGCGCAATAAATGAATATTGTATTCCACCACATAAATAATAGTACTTTTATATTGATAATGAAAGCAATTCGTACAAAATTATTCTCTAACCATTCCAAAATATCAAAAATGCACAACGTTAATATTCAAGTTTTCACTTCTGCCGGCACTCCCGGAGTGCAACCCGCCGATTTTTTTTTTATTTCCACTGCACTACATTGAAAGGCAATAATGATTTACGAATATTATTTGCCTTTGTTAAATATATGTCACATTTTGCCAAAACATTTTTTTACCTTTATCAAAGTTTACCTACCATAATTTAAAATTGTAACAAAAAACCGATTTCAAGAACTGGATCAAATTGAAAAGGGACCACACACACAACCACAAGCATTAGCTTTCAAACAAAAAAGAATCATCAAATCGGTTCACCCAATCGAAAGTTCTGAGGTAAAAAACATAAAAAAATCAATCCTTGAGAACCTCCTCCTTTTTTGAAGTCGGTTAAAAAATAACATTATAATTATATTTTGTTTCCAAACCAAATTTTTATAGTCAATTCGGATCCGACAAATACACTTTTCTTTTTACATTAAATGAAAATGTCGATGCAACAAAAAGCAACAACTTTGATGATATGTGTCCCTATTTGAAGAATATATACTACACTAAGTTTGCATTGTTCCATTGTCTCTATTCGCAATAAGTATGGTAAGCACCACTCTGGGATTTCCACAGAGTAGTCACCAGATAGGCTCATTTATAAAAAACGATTTTGAAGTATCATTATCATAAAAATCCTAAATTATACAAATAACAATTATTATTAAGATTGCGTAGAATAAAACTGCATTAAGCGATAAAAGTACTGTTTATTTACAATTCTAGCAACACTTACTTTAACTATGAACAGCAAACTTATATTCATATAAGTGGCAATACGAACAGATTATTACAGGCAAATACACTCGAACACAGAATAAGTAATCGAACTCATCACAAAGCATTTATACTGGGTGGACCGTAATCCCAAAAATCGCCTTTAGAAACGTGGTAGGAAATGAAACACACGTCCAAGCGTGGATATTTTTTATTGATGTAGACGGCATTTATACAATGGTCCGTAGATCTTAACATCGCGATACAGAAAATCGATATAACGCCATCTATCGAACTCAAACATAAACATTGTACATTATTTATATTGAACACTGGGGTAGAATTGAACCCACAGTTTCTGGCTTAGCAATCAGAGTTTAACTACTAGACCTATTAGGTCTGCTTAGATGAGCAACTGTATACAAGTTGCTACAGTTGATAAAATTTATAAAGTCTATATAATTATGAAAATTCTATTAACAGATTCAGTAGTTTAGAAAGTGTTATATATGTCGGTAACGGGTGTTTGTCAGGGCCGTTGCCATCTCTAGAATACATGTTGTGTGGGCTGTGTGGTTGTTACTCGAGCCGAAAACAAAGTAGTTAATTTAAACAATGATTATTAACAAGTAGGTAACTTAAAGTGGGAGCAACAAGCTGTAAGGTAGTTCCTAGACTTGATGTCCGCGCGGTGGTTGATCGGTAAGTTAGTTCCGCTCGGCCCCCACGAACACTTATCTAGAGCCTTCCGAAGCATTGACGTTTCACCGCTTGCGTCTCGTTGTCAAATCAACTCCCGTATAATTGAATGTTCCGACATTACACATCATTAGGTACTCTTCCTTTTAGCTTCTCTGTAGACGGGTAAAATGTACCACACTGATCCTGCAGTATTTATTTAATTATGCCAATACCTAACACAACAATCATTTCTGTCACTTGTAAATTACATTATAGTATCAAAAGCAATATTATCACAACCTTTTACATAAGATAAGTCCTTTTTCTTCTCGTCTTCTGTCTTTAACCGACTCTGTTGGTATTCCACAAAGAAGTAACATGATACTCCTACAGCCATTGTGGCTAGAAGCATGTACGCTTTATGGCTTGTCCTAAGATATGGAGACAGAATATATGCAATGATGTATCCAACAGACTCCCAGAGACGAAAGTTTGCGAATGCTGCCTCCTCCCTACCGGGGAACAGGATACCGTAGTATGCTGTAAAATAATAGACATATTTTTGTAACAAGTAATAGTTAATAAGACTCGTTTCAGACTGGCGTTTCCAAGTATTAGTTTCGGTAGAGGTTTTCATTTTCATAAAAAAATAAGAGGTGTAAAAATCAGGGGTGTTACGAATATTCGCATCCGCATTCGTAAATGCGGATTATTCGACATCCGCATTCACATTCGCATCAATCAATGCGGAGTTTTTACGGATGCAGATTCACATCAACAAAGTCAACTAAAAACCTGTGTAATTTTGTGGAACAAAATTTGTTCTAAAAATATGATTAAATAAAAAATAAAAAAATTAAATTGATTTTCAGTTATTTATGCACTTAAAATTTAAGTAATTATCTTTTTAAAATCCCAAAATCTGCATCCGCATCCGCATCGCATACGCATCCGCATCAAATCCGCATCCGCGGATGTGAACTTCTAATAATCCGCATCCGCATCTGCATCCACGGATGTCTAAATTTTGGCATCCGTAAAAACCCTGGTAAAAATATCATTTAGTGTGGATGCTATTAGTTTGAACTTCAATATTCCCACCCTAGCTACGCCCATGTTTGTCACATTACCGTAAGATACTTTTAAAGATCTTTTGATCTTGCGTGGGATCTATCTTACCATATTTGTCAAAATAATAAAACGAAATAATTTCTCAAATTCAGAAGCGACTTCAATGATTTAATTGTTGCTTAAATTGCAATTTAGACGCACGAAATTTTGTAGAGTACATATGTTGTTTGATGACATCAGGGCCTAGATTGGACATAAATATCACCAATTAAAAGAGGCCGCTCATGATCGCGAGGCATACCTCCTGACCTCCAAACTTCATTTTGAAGATGGCACCCCATGCTGTGATGAAATAAATTTACACAGATAATAATATATATACCGTTAATTTGCACGATCCAAACAGAATCACACAGCCCCCATAGAACGGCGAAGATGTAGAGTATATAGCCGTCCCCGGCGTGCGGGCGCCACCCCAGCACGGCGCTGAACAGCGCCGCGTGCGCCACCGTCGCCGCACAGATCAGCGGCAGACGCCCTGTTAACTGATTACCAATGGATATGTTACCGTCAGAGTGTCAAATAAAATATCTCACGAGATTGTAAACTTTTTTTATGGAATAGCGGACAAACGAGTAAATGTATAGCCTGATGGTAAGCGATTACCGTCGCCCATGGACACCCGCAACACCAGAGGCGTCACAAGTGCGTTGCCGGCCTTTGGGGGATGGGGAGGGGGATGGAGGGAGGGGTTGGGGTATGAGCCTCCGGTATCTTATTTCACACCGGTTTTCTGTGAGGCCGTGGTATTACTCCGGTCGAGTCCATTCATGCCGAAGCGTGGCTCTCCCACAAATATTGTAAACCGTAACTGTACCGTACCTACTGCTTTTGTTTTTATTCTAATTTTATCGATTTTCTTTTAAATTTTTAACGTCTTCTTTCTGTTATAAATTTGTAATTAGCATAAATTACTGTTGATGACCCATATTGTAATTTTTATCCTTATCCGTGTTAAGTGTAATTTTTAACGCACTTGTGACGCCTCTGGTGTTGCGTAATCGCTTACCATAATTTGATACGTCTGCTCGTTTACCCCCTATTCCATAAAATAAATATATACACAAGACTTGGAATGAATACAGATCGATCTCATGTCTGAGTCTTAGGAAATACAGGCCTCTTTTAGCTGTAAAGTTTGACGTGTAAAAATATCTGTAAAGATTTACTTACAAAATAAATATCATTTATGATGTATGAACTCAAACCTCACGGTGCATCTAAAAACTTAAATTATTTAGCAGGTTTCTTCGGATGGATTCCCCCTTTCAAGCCTCACGTGGTTAGTTAACGGCCCATTACCTTAGCCAAATATCCTGTAAGTACGCAGCCAATGGCATCAGCCAGACCAAATGTCATCATAACGAAGCCAACCGAACCAGTACCGACAGCACACGACACGAACGCCTGCAATATATAATAAAGCAAATTGATTTTAATCGTCTTAGAATTAGGATAGAATTTAACTTGAAATGTACTTGGCATATTTATATTCTGTTTAATTCTTTACATACACATATAATAAAAGTAATTCTGCTATCTCCTACTACCTACTTCCACAACTTTACTTAACAAGACACTTCGCCTTTTGGTAAAGTACGTACCAGAGGTGTTACGAATATTCGCATCCGCATTCGTAAATGCGGATTATTCGCATTAATTCAGACATCCGCATCCGCATTCACATTCGCATCAATCAATGCGGAGTTTTTACGGATGCAGATTCACATCAACAAAGTCAACTAAAAACCTGTGTAATTTTGTGGGACAAAATTAGTTCTAAAAATATGGTTAAATAAATAAAAAATTAAAATTAAATTGATTTTCAGTTATTTATGCACTTAAAATTTAAGTAATTATTCTTTTAAAATCCCAAAATCCGCATCCGCATCCGCATTCGCATCAAATCCGCATCCGCGGATGTGAACTTTTAATAATCCGCATCCGCATCTGCATCCGCGGATGTCTAAATTTTGGCATCCGTAACAACCCTGGTACGTACCTACTCCTATTGTATCCGAAATCATAACCAAGAAAACATGAAATATAAAAGTTACTTTTTTCTGTAAAATATTTCAGAGAAATTCTTTTTTTTTTTTTTAAATAAAACTCTGCCTTAAAAATAAATATATATTTCGGACATCTTACACACAACGTCATCTAGTCCCAAGCTAAGCCGAGCTTGTGTTATGGGTACTAGACAACTGATATACTTATACTGATAAACTTAGATACTTTTAGCGCACCTTATTATGGGCGGTCAGAGCCGCCACCCACACCGGTGCCCCATACAGGGCCATAGACTGGACCACCCCCGTGTAGAGGTGTCTCGTTGCGACGCTGGCTCCACCCTATTTGGGCAAAAGACGCCCAAGGGCGGAAGCAGCGTCGACCAGCTTTGGAGAAAGCTGTCGGAAGTGCTCGTCGAAGAGCCTCCTACCGTCGAGGATTAGGCCCAGATACCTCATCTGGGCCCGAACCGGTACGAGGACCGAGTTGACTTCGATGGAAGCGCCGGGGGGTAGACCACGACGGGGCCCATGAAACAACAGGGCCTCCGTCTTTTTTTTTTTTTTTAAAAAGACCACTCCCACATTGGGAATAAGCATCCTGTGTCGTGGGGGACTTTACAAACAGACAAGAAACGGACACAAAGAACATCCAGACTCGGGACAACAATTCGTGGATCACACAAAGTGTTGTACCGCGTGGGATTTGAACCCAAGACACTTGGCGCAGTAGCAAGCGGCATGGTGACCGCTGAAACCACTCGGCCAACCGTGCAGTCTTATCCAGGGCCACCCGCAAGCCCAGCGCCTCTATGCGCCCAACCACCAGAGAGACACCCCTGGTGGCCAGGCGCGCCGCCTCTTGGAAATTCGCCCTCCGGGCTGTGACTAGTGTGTCATCGGCGTAACAAATTACGCCCAGCCCGGGGGGAAGACGACTTCGAAGGACCCAGTCGTACCCCACGTTCCACAGGAGTGGTCCGAGGACAGACCCCTTTGGAACGCCGCACGACATGGGTCGCCGTCCCAAGACGCCATCTCGGTCCTCGCACACGACGGTACGCTCCTCTAAATAGTCTGCCACCAGCCGCCTCAGGTACTCTGGCACCCCGTGGTAGTGGAGTGCTTCCCTGATGCAGCTGAATGGCAGACTATTAAAGGCGTTGGCGATGTCCAAGGACACCGCCAACACCACGCCGCCACAGCTCACTGCCTCTTCGGTCACGGCCCTAAGGCGCATCAAGGCATCGACCGTCGAACGCCCCTCTCGGAACCCGAATTGGGCGTCCGACAGGTCGGGCCCCACCTCGCTGAGATGCCGGACGATGCGGGCAGAGAGAATCCTCTCAAACAATTTGCCCGCCTCATAAACTGATATTCAAGTAAAATCGGTGGAACTAGTAGCCGACCCCAAATACTCTTGGAAACAACAAGGCTAGGGGAAGATGATGATGAGACTGTGGTAAACTAAGCACTCCTTAGTATTCTAAGCCTCTCTCTTCCGAGACTCTAAGCCCCAGCATCAACCGAATATTGTGTAAAATATAATGTATGATAGTATACTTACAGCAGTGAAATCAGCCCCAAAGAACGCCTGCTGAAGTCCAATAAAAATGTTGATGATAACGAGCATTAATTGCGTTGGTTCTGCCATCAGTTTCAAGGTCACTGCTAACAACGCTCTACCGGACAAGCCACCGCCAGAACCTTGGCGGCCCGTGTCATATCTAAAGACATTCAGGGAAAATCCTTTGTATACACATAGTTATAATAACATCGGTAAAGTAGATCGTAGAATTTTTATATCAATAAATAGGATAGCTGTCTTGGTACATTTCAGTCCTAACATCCTTGGGAACTTAAAGATCCGCTAGTTAGACAGCTAAGGTATCTATAATAACTAGTTAACATAGGGTAAAACCGGGATAGATGCCCCACTTTTTGAAAAACCTTCATAATTTTAAAAATATTAATTTTAAATGGATAATTTCTGTGCATGTAGCTAGCTTGGTTATTTAAGTTGGATTATTATTTGTTTTTGCTGACCTATCAATTACAGATTTTGTAAAATGTAGGTTTCTGTGAAACTCTTTTTTTTGGGATAGACGCCTACCTGTATGGATAGTTGCCCCACCATGAAAATAACAAGGAGGATAGATGCCTACAGTGCGGGATAGATGCCCTTCATACTGTGTAAAACAGCAATTCTCCAAGAAACATGGTTTAAATTACGAAAAACATTTATTTTAATATGATATAAACAACCATAAATAAATTTTAAAACTATTTTTTCAACTAAAGTATTAAATCTTAGTTTTTAATATTAATTGTTAAGTTTCAACAAACATACTTATACTTTTTTTAAATTAAATATTATTTATCACCAAGAATAATTGGGGTCGGCTACTAGTTCTTTGTGAAATAACTGAATATCAGCTATTATATGGAGCGGCTGGCATCAGACCTCTGCAATCCTGCGGTTGAACTGAATTTGAAGGTCGAACTAGTAGCCATTATATTCGAGGGCACTGACATCTCAATGACGATTGTCCTAAGGTGTTCATGACAACCGGTACCGACGGCTTAAAGTGTTCCGAGGCACAGATGGGAAACACCGCCATCTTCCGTAAAACTTTTATAAGAAAAACCCAACAGCAGTCCGACCCGAAATTCGCACCCGTGACTACTTGATCGGCAGTCGCTTGCGCAAACCGATAGATCAACGAGGCAGTCCCAAAATGTGAAATTTTCCTAAATAAAAATACCTAATGAGCTAAATCAAATCTCGTAATATTCTATAGTATTTCGTAATGACGTTATATTTTAAGCAACAAAACGCCTGCGCATGATTCAAGATAGAATACCAAATCATCAGAATATTTCGTTTATCCCCAAGGATTTTTTATTTATTTCATCGAAAGCTGACTGTAATTGTACAAGAACATATATGGGTACACATGGTGTATGGAGGGATAGATGCCCTTAGGGGCATCTATCCGTCCTTAGGGGCATCTATCCCTCCAAAAAAGCAGGGCAACTATCCTTTTTGATAGGGATAGATGCCCAGCTATTTTTTTAAATAAATTAAAAACAAAATAGCAACTATTTACATTTAAACGCATCCTTAATGAACCAGTGCATTGACGTAATAAAAAATATAACATAATTTATTACTACTTATAAAGTTATACAACGTTAAAATAGTAACTTTGAAAATTTCTACGTGTTAGTGAAGCTCATTTCGGATATAAATATACACATGAGCAAAACAAATCCTCAAAGCCCGACAGCTCATGGATAAATTAGGTACAGGGTGACAGAGGCTCCTACTTATACTATTAATTCTTAGTTGCGATTTTGGGAAGTTAGATTTCTTGGATGTGAGGCATCTATCCCGGTTTTACCCTAAAGCTTTTTTACTTTTAACTATACTTTAAAACATCGTCGTTAGAAAAAATATTCGTGAACTACAAAAAAATTCAGCTGTTGGCAGTGCCCAGGAGCTACCTTGGTACTGACACTATCAATAAAAAAAAAAACATCAATTTTACTCCAGTAATAAAACCCAATTTTCTGTTGGGTTAAAATACTTTAAAAAAACGTTTGTACGAATCTGATATGTCTTATTTTTGTTGCTTAAACTAGTACCATTTAATAAACCTCATAATATTATTTCACAAGCATTACCGTTTCATAGAATCTACTCCAACAGCCACTAGGAAAGCTGCTCCAGCCATACACGCAAGATAAATACCTGAAAACATTTAAAATTGAAAAGTGGGGACCAATTACCTACATAAAGAGCTACTGAGCTTTTTAGATATTTAAATATTCCATCAAAATTTGCATATTAAAAGACACACTAATGCGAACAGCCTTGAATACGAGTACCATTGGATTCGTACAAAATATTATAACATACCTAATGACAAGTGAAGGTCGTATTTCGGAAGAATTCCCAAAGTGTTGATAACCGCATGACATTTAGCTAAGAAGGTATTTGTATTCTAATTAATTTATTTTCTATTCTAATTAAAGTGTAATCGAATTGTAAAAAAATGATGGGAGTCACGAGTTGTATTTCCAGTTCAGTCAAAATTAAAAATAACGAGTTATAAAAGATTGTTTTCCTTGAATGATTATTTTTAAAACGCATGTATACTTGCGAATACGAGTATAGTAAATAGGTACCATTTTAAATTTATAAGGGTTCAAACAATAGGACTCCTTTCTTTGTTTTAGTGTTTAGCATAATATTCTAATTACTTTAGGTCCGTAATGAAAATCCATACTTATATTATTAACTAATGTTATAAATTCAAAAGTAACTCTGTCCGTATGTCTGCTACGCTTTACTACTACGGCTAAAGTACTGCACCGATTTCAGTGAAATTTGGCCTGGAGATTCTTTGATTCTGGAGGAAAGATAGGCTACTCTTTATCGAGATCAGAGACCGAGCAAAAGCTATTAATATCTATATTGGCGAATAGATATGACTTCTTTATTCAGTCATCGAAAGATGAAGCTGAAATACCTGATAACATTTGTATCTTTTCCGGAGGTTGTGTTGGAAGTGCTTCGTCAGCATCAGCGCTGGGTAAGAAATTGGCACCACACAGAACCGGAATCATAGTTTCATTTACTGATGTAACCGCCGCTGTGTTGTTCCCTGATGTTAGAACTGAAATGGAACATGATAGGCTCTCAGTTTTATTTTTATCGAAATTTTAATTTATACCGTACCTGACCCAGTCGCGGGTTAGATCAGGAACTTGACAGGAACAGGAAAAAAATAATCATTATTTTTAACGTAACCTTCCCTCTCTGTGGCCTCCTGACGTATCGTTCCAATAACGACTCATCATTATCATCATTCACAGTCTTCAAAAGTCCACTACAGGACATAGGCCACTCTTTAGGATGCCTTCTTTAGTTATAGCGCAGAATGTCCTATTTGCAACGTGTTCAATTCAGACAATTCTAGATTACAGTATTTTCTGATTGCAAATATTTTTCTCACCTCAAATTTATATATTTCGTCTTGATTTGTAATGTCTATGTCTCTACTATATTCGTTTTACTTGGAAATCATGTACTCACCTAGGGAAGAAATGAGATTTCCCCACACCTGGTTCATTTGAAATATCATGAAAAACAGCCCTAGGAATCGTACTAGGAGTGCTTCAGCTGGGATTTTGGAAATTCGACTATGTGCTTCTGAAGTCTGTAAAAATTCAAATAACATCATATATAAATAAAATAGAAGCGAATAAAATAGCGTTATAGCTAGGTGAAAACTTATATTTATGCAATCCCTTCAAAATTCACCTCTACATTAAAAAAAACATGCAAAGGTGTTAGAAATCAAGAAATATAGGTACGATACAATTTAGTACATATTCTTTTAATATTTCTTGAAATCAAATGCAGACTCTGAGTCAATTTAGTTTACTCTAGGAGCAAATTTACACTTAAATATGTCCCAGCTTGAATATCCATATTATATTTACCTAATATTATAAATTCAAAAGTACCTCTTTCTGTCTGTCTATCTGTTAGACTTTCACGCTGCACTGATTTTAATGTAATTTGGCATGGAGATACTTTGGTTCTTGAGGATCAACATAGGCTACTCTTTAGGCCGATAACCGGGCAAAAGATATGTATTTAAAAAGTATTAGCAAAACGACGTACAAAGGGAGACTCTGCATGTATCCAGAAATGAGTTACCTTAGCACATCACACATTTAATTTTTTAAGAATAGGTCTTTAATTCTGGTCAATCCAACTGTAATATATATTAATTACTACTATGACAATCATACCACAGATAGATAGGTGCATTTGGCGCACCACAGTGGACCTCCACCAAAGCCTACAATTAGTCCAGCAGGTATCATGGTGTAGAACCTTGGGTAAAGTTGAGCAGCAATATAAGGCATGTAGGCTATGAACGATAAGCAGATCGCCCATTTTGTACCCAGCCATCTAAAACAGATTTAGTCGATATGATTAAATGAAAAACACAAAATATAGAAATAAGAGTGCAATGAACAACTGTTCTGATCGAAAATAATAATAATAATAAAAATCTAAGCACCCTACACCTTATTACATCCAATTGCGAATCTAAAAGATAAATATAATATTATAAGTATAATAAAATAACCGTGGGGCGGCTCGACCGGAGTGATAGCACGGCCTCACAGAAAACCGGTGTGAAAAAGCGCTTGCGCTGTGTTTCACCGAGTGACCAGAGTACCAGAGGCCCATAACCCCACACTCCATCTCTCTTCCCATCCCCCAAAGGTGGGTAACGCACTTGTGACGCCTTTGGTGTTGCGGGTGTTCATGGGCGGCGGTAATCGCTTACCATCAGGTGATAAGTTAGCTCGTTTGCCCACTATTCAATAAAAAAAAAGAAAGATAATCGTCACGTTGTTATTTAAAGACTCGTTATAGAGATTTGGCTTGAGAGGAATCACGGGTCCCTCTCATACCGGCTAACGTAGTTGTTGACTGAGAAAGGATGCTTCAGAGATCACCTGTGTCTATTTCGAAAGGAACGTGGGGGGATTTCCACACAGACAAAAAGAAGAGGGAAGTTTAGTAACAAACACGTACAAGTATAAATATTTTAGTTTGCTATAGATGACAATAATCACCAAATTGTTTATAAATAAATAATAAATAAATAAATATTCTGGACATCTAACACACAACGCCATCTAGTCCCAAGCTAAACAGAACTTGTGTTATGGGTACTAGACCACTGATATAAAGACATCTATACTGGGTTTTTTTTGTAAATACATAGAAAACACCCAAACTCCGAAACAAATATTTTTAGATCACAAACATTTGGTCCGACCCAAGATTTGAACCCGAGACCTCAAGCACAGCAGTCGCATTCACTACCACTGTGCCACCGAGGCAGTTAAATTTTTATGTTAAAAATATACTGTTCAAGATATTTTAGTTTAATGCATATTAATCAGTAAAAGAAATTACTTACTTTATTACGATCACTGGTAAAAATATATTGGAAATGATAAGACCAGCATACACAGCAGCCAACGACGCTGTCCCGAGGCCTGCTTCAGCGTTGATTGAACTTTGCAAATTAGCAGCACCCTGCAAAGTACATACGGGTATTCTAAATTCTAATTGACAATAAAAAAATTATATATCTTGCATAGAACATACCATTAACATACGAAATTTAAACTAACCGAACGCTTGGTGAAATACCTTTATAACGCTTTGTAATATATACATATATTATAGACACGGAATTTTTCAAATTCAATATATCAATAACAGTTTGATATGACAACTTAAATAAGTAATTTGACTTGAGCGGCATAAGGGCGCTCGGCCCGGTTCACCGACTCCTGATATACTACAGTTCAATATCAAAAATCAATAAGCCTTTATTTCAAGTAGACCTGTTCAGGCACTTTCAAAACGTAACTTAAAACGCTATTTTTCGAAATGTTCCGTAGACACCATATGGTTAGCGCGTATGGCTCTCACCGACAATTATCAGAGCGCCACAAGTATGCATTTCTCTGAGCAATCAGATCCAGTGCCCACATTAGTCCACCGTATAGTGCCATTAACCGGACAATATAGTGTACAGCCTTTTCGCGATGCTTGGTTCACTATGGGTAAAAGTGGTGCATGGGCAATAGTGCTGATCAGCTTTAGAAGAAACTATCGGAAGTGATCGTATGAATCAGACCCAGTACTTCATTTAGGCATTGACGCTGAACAGGTAATATAATACGAGTATATCTACTTGCATATAGGTCGAGCTCACTATATACCACACTTTAACTATAAATAATATTATTGTTATTGTAAAAAAAACATCGCTGAATACTAAAAACAAAGTAATGTGACGCCCTTGACCTTACCTAAAACGTAACTGGTCAATTAATCTATAACTTTAAAGGTCACGAGATCTTCACAGACCGCGGTGCATAAAAACTACCTTTACAGTACCAAGGCTGTGGTAAAAAAACTAATTACGAGTACTAAGAGGTTTTGCGACACTTCCGTCTCATCATAATTAACAGTCATTTTTATGTGTACAATACGATTTTATTAGACTCCTATACTTTACTTTTTGTGCTGTTTTATTAAGAGTGCACTTAAGTTATTTATATAGACACAATTCGATATGCTACTAGGTAATTATGCCAAGGCGCTTCCTATAACTACTTATGGATGAACGTGTATAGATAATACGTTTTTCTTCTATACAAATTACGTCCGTTTTCAATAATCTATCTCTAGTTAAAATGGAGATAGTGTTTATATTTTTAGGGTTCCGTACCTCATATGGAAAAAAGGGAACCCTTATAGGATCACTTTGTTGTCCGTCTGTCTGTCTCTCAAGACCGTTTTAGGAACTCGTGGTGGTATGAAGCTGGAATTCATACCAAATACTCAGATCTACTGCTCCTTACTTCTAATCCAACGCAATCAAAAGATATAGCCGTTTATGCTGAACATTTTCGACATTCGCAAGGGAATCAAAACCTACAGGATACTTCCCACAAACTCAGAATCTTGAAATTTGGTACGAAGTCTTATAGCACAGATAAAGTAAAAATTGCGAAAAGCAAAAATTTTTAGTTACATAATATAATAAGCCGTATATGCTGCAAATTTTCGACACTCACAAGGGAATCAATACCTGCAGGATACTTCCCGTAAACTAAAAATCTCTAAATTTAGTTCGAAGCAACGTCTTATAGCACAGATAAAGGAAAAATTGCGAAAATCATATTTTTTTAGTTACATCATATAATATACCTACAGGTTTGTACGGAACCCTCAGTACGCAAGTCTGACTCGTATATGTTCGGTTTATTTTACTACCATCGTAAGTGGTTATTCTACTTGTACAGGTTATGTTGATATCTGTGCCCATGACCTTGACATCCTTCCCCTAAGAGACTCTAGATATTTCTTTTCTTTTATTTATATTCAGTGGTTTACATCGTAGTAATTATATTGAGTACGTTTATTTCTTAGAACGGAGAATAATTCCTCTTATAAATATATAAATAAATATTTCAGACATCTTACACACAACGCCATCTAGTCCCAAGCTAAGCAGAGCTTGTGTTATGGGTACTAGACGACTGATATAAATACTTATATACTTTTTTTTGTAAATACATACATATTATACATAGAAAACACCCAAACTCCGAAACAAATATTTGTAGATTACACAAACATTTAGTCCTACCCAGGCTTTGAACCCGAGACCTCAAACACAGCAGTCGCATTCACTACCATTGCGCCACCGAAGCAGTAGTAGTCTTATGCGTTAGTTACTAAATTAGTTATATCATTATGACGAAAGAATACATTTGGAAAGTTTTTATACTTAACTAGGAATTAAATTACGATTAGGAGGCTACAAATTTCTGGATAAAGACAATTTGCCAATTATCGGGATACAACCTTAACCTTCATCGGGTTTAATGCTTAAAGTAACCTTTTTTATGCGAGGAGTAATAAGTTTGCTGACTCTTCATTAAATAAGGCGCGTACCATCTACTTTCCTACGTAAACCACATTTGCTACACACACCTAAGGTAAATACGACATACAGACAAAACTCATTTATTGTTCGAGCGAGTCGTATGTTCAATGCGTCATGCCCGAGTGCTGATATGGACTTATTTGTGCATGGAAACAACCAGCTCAAGAAAACCCTGACGGACTCCTTCTTCGCTTCTTGCAACCAGGAGTAATGTCATATCATGTGTATTTAAATATATTTCCACTTATTTATTCTGTTAACTGTGAAAACTTGTTATTGGCCTTCTTTTTCGTATTAAGTTTGTATAATGTAACCATTAAGCTGTAAGTTTACATGTAAAGGCAAAAAAAAAAAAAAAAAAAAAGAAAACAAAAAAAAATAGAAATTGGCAGAATGTGTACATTATACGTATTTTTTTTTTATTACTGAATAGTGGGCAAACGAGCAGACGTATCACCTGATGGTAAGCGATTACCGCCGCCCATGGACATCCGCAACACCAAAGGCGTCACAAGTGCGTTGCCGACCTTTTGGGGATGAGAAAGGGGATGGGGGTCGGTGAAACACAGCGCAAACGCTATTTCACACCGGTTTTCTGTGAGGCCGTGGTATCACTCCGGTCGAGCCGACCCATTCATGCCGAAGCGTTCGCATTCCCCTTCGGTATATAGACGTTTGTAATAGTACATACAAGCGTCATAAGCAATACCTAGTCAGTTTTATATGTGTATGTTATTCAGGTAGTTATATGAGTATAGATTTCACATGTATGTAATTGTAACTAACTCGTTCCTTAACTCATACATTTGCAAATTATTATTGTTTCAAAACCATTCTGCGTTATTACTTTCAATTATTCTAGTAACAATTATTTAAATCATCGTATAGCTACGTACTTCTTTTTTCTTTTCATCTACTTTTTAAAAGGACTCGCGGAGGAATATTCATGTCTCGCGTTAATCGCGGGAGGCTTTACAAACATACCCCGAACCCAACCTGCATCCCTCTCCCTATCCCCCAAAGGCCGACAACGCACTCGTGACGCCTCTGGTGTTGCGGGTGTCTATGGGCGGCGGTAATCGCTTACCATCAGGCGATACATCTGCTCGTTTGCCCTATAAATTTAAAAAAAGATCATGTATAATACAAATATAAAGAACACCCAAACTCAGAATAGCAATATGTGGAATACCAAAATGTCCCACATGGGGTTTGACCCCAGAACACTCAATGCAGTAGGCGTGATGATCGCTTCAACCAGTCAAGTACAACAATGACTTTGTACGGTTGACCATGTATATTTAATCATGTGTATACATAAATAAGTAGAGAGATAATAGTAAATGGAAACAATTATATACTCACATTGTATGCAGTAAAATGCACCATAAACGCAAGACTGATGACCACGACGTTCTTCAAAATCCTCCATGTTTCTGTCTGTTTCAAATTATCTACCGATTCTTTTTGATCTCGTGTCATTTTGCACTACTTTTCACATACACTTCACTTTAATTAGGTAACAAAATATATTCGTTAGTTCCTTCAATTTATCTTTCACTTCATATTGTATTACTGTATGTCTCCTGGATACTGGATACGTCACTATCTAAATGAAAAACCAAACTGAAAACGTAGGTACACTTTTCAAACAGAGGTCTACCCCATCCGTAAACTTGTGTACCACCACTCTCACTAGTGTAACGTCGTATATATGTATTTTTACATTTACATATTAAACTGAAACAGCAGTTCTAAAACCACTTTTTTTTACCAAATATTTGAAGAAATTAAAAAATACGAAACTCAATCTTGTTTCTAGTAGTTTTAAGCTCAAACATTAGGTTTTTAAATGTGACATCATGAAACTTAGGACCCGGGCCACACCTTGTCATACAGTGTCTAAATTGCAGACCCTCCTTCACTCCCCATGGACACCTGCAACTCAAGACTCACAAGCGTGTTGCTGCCTATTGATTATCATCACTTTTAAATATCGAGATTATGGTCATGAAATGTGGTGCCGGAGGCGAATGATGAACATCAGTTGGCTAGAGAAAAGAATCAATAAGGGATACCTACTGTGGTAAAAGACAAAATGCACATTTTAAATGCTATTGAAGACAGAATAGGCAGGTTTGGTTGGCCACTCGATAAGACACGGCAAATTCTTCAGAATAATACTGGCTGGAAAAATAGAAGGTACAAGAAAACAAGGGCACAAGTCAGCAAATGAAGGAGAAAGTGGGATTCGTGGCCTATCAAGAGCTCAAACAGAAAACAGGGAGGAGTAGCGAATGCTCCATCGACGAAGGCTTGGTTCTTAAATTGAGAGAGATCATCAAATTATTTTTAAAAGTATAATTTGGCAGAACATTTATTTTTCATTATCTTCGTTTCTATTAGCTCTATGGACAAATAATTATGAAGCCTGACAGCTAAGTGTCACTCAATACAAATGTTTCACGCTGTTAATGTAGTATTCATAAATATTTATTGTTTTGTATTGTTTTCTTTCCGCTTGACTATAATTGTGTTAGTAACTATGTTATGCACAATCTATCTACACGATATTTAATGATTGTATTATTTTTTGTAGCAAGCAAAACTGTTGTGATTTTTCTTTTCATTTATTTATTATCATCATTCGTGTATTCTATATTACCAAGATTATAATGTGATCAGTTCTGTTAACTATATAATCCCGATATGTTTATTCATGCGCCATGGCTATAATTAAAAATCAATAACCATAAAGTCCGGGACAGTAACCTTCAACACATTTCGTAGAGATTCTAGTCTCTGAAATCCCAATTCCTGATAGCTTATTCCCTGTAACCGATACCGTACCTTACTTTAAAAGTGTTTAAAATCAATTATAATCATTAATTATTTTTAATTAATCAAAAAGCGACAAATGTATTAACCTCTTACAGAAGATTATCCTAAAATGACACCATTCGTACTGTCGTTTTTCGTTGGCGAGTGTAAGACCGGAGGCCCAATGTTGCAGAATCATGTCAATAGGCCACTACTTTCTCAATGAATATGGTGACCACTCCTCTTGGATTCTGCTCATGCTTTCCATCAGTAAGGGCAGAGTCAGTTTGGCAGGCTCATTTATAAAAAAATAAACGTGTCGTCCCAGACAATAACCTTCGAGACGGCACACTTATGGATATTTATATGTCTATAACCCCAACTATTGAAAGTGTATTCCCTGTACCCGATCTTGATACTTTTTACATTAAGGACGAACTCTTCACACACGTTCACCTTATTCCAAACTAGACACAGTTTGCACAACGTAAAACTGCTATTTATTTGCATCCATTCTTTTTCAAAATTTGTACAGATCCTGATCTCACATGGGTATCGTTATCAGCCCCAATTACACTTTGTCCTACTAGTTATCTAATTACCACTATTGACAATTTATTTTCCCCTTATGTATAAGGATAATTTAAAAAAAAATGTGTGCGTGTACTAGCGTACACTCGTAAGAAGTGAAACTTCTTTATGACGTTATTTTTAAAAAAAATAAATATCATATGTCGACGTAAGGTATAACGACAAAACACTCGTAAACCAGCAATATTCGTGACAATTCTTATTTCAAGTGCAATAAAAGTTAAGGAGCGAGACCTGAGTAAATATTTCGCGATCTGTGTTGTGAATGAAGTAAGTTTGTGGAATGTGATGTGTGTAGTTATTTACATTGTGGACTAAATAAAATAATATTGTTTGTAATGTGATATTTCATTGTAGTATTAATTTGGTCCTGTTTGTGTTTGAAAATGTTTTTGGAACGAAGTTCCTTATCGCGCGATATGAACGAAAAAACGAAGGGGGCTAGACGGAAATTGTCGCGACATAATTTGTTGTCACGATACTTTTTGTTGTCACGACACTTTTTGCTATTTTAAATTTTATTTGTTATTAGTTTATTTTTCATTGCTTGAAGCAACCCAGATACTATATATATATCTATATATATATATATAATATATATATATATACCATATATATATATATATATATATATATAATAGATAGATAAGATTTCGAACTTTTATATATACATATCATCATTATCATCATTATCATCACTATTATCATAATCATCATTTCATCATTTTCATCAATTCATCATTTTCATCACTTTCATCATTTTCATCATCTTCATCGTTTTCATCGTTTTCATCATTTTCATCATTTTCATCACTTTCATCATTTTCATCATTTTCATCATTTTCATCATTTTCATCATTTTCATCAATTCATCATCTTCATCACTTTCATCATCTTCATCACTTTCATCATTTTCATCATTTTCATCATCTTCATCATTTTCACCATTATCATCATTATCATTATTATTATTATTAATATTATTGTGTACACATATATCATAAAACTAGAAATTACGTAAAATATTGAAGTAAATATAATATTTGTATCGTCTTTCTATTTCGAACTTCGTTCCATCCGGGTGTCCCTTGACACCTCTCAAGTTTTTTTTGTTTTATTTTATAAATTTGACGCGTAACGTTATGGATAAATGTTAAAAAATGTTACACTAAATTTTTTGACAACCCCGATAAAGAAGTTTCACTTCAAAAAAATTTGCCCTGTCGGTAGTGATAACTAGTAAGGCTAAGTTTACCAGATAAAGGTCAAAAATCACAACTACATAAAACAATTTTTTGTATAACATTCTATAGTCACAAACAAAG
Organism: Spilarctia lutea; assembly: GCA_916048165.1. Lineage (NCBI taxonomy): Eukaryota > Metazoa > Arthropoda > Insecta > Lepidoptera > Erebidae > Spilarctia > Spilarctia lutea. The sequence goes on from OU696480.1 coordinate 6,311,284, forward strand.
TTGTGACATTGCTATATATACCTATGTCCACATATGTATACTATACACGTGCAGCATGTGGTTACGTCTCGATCGTAGAGAAGATCGTTATTCTCACGTGTGCCAATGCGTGCTTGTTAATAACAATACTATTTTCTGCAAAAACTTCTTGAAACAAAGGAATTTATAGAAGATTACTTCATTGTAATTTCATCTAACTGTATGTTGGTTTCCATGACTCTTTCTCAAAAACGCGTAAATGTAGATCTAAAATCACATCATCATCACATAATGAGATTATATAGAGTTTTATATTTTGCAGATTCATACAAAGTACGGGGTATTTTTACCTAGAACCACGAAACTGAACTAAGCTACTAACTAAACGTAATGGAACGAATGAAGCTCAAAATAAATAATAAATAAATATTGTTTGAACTTTTCACACAACGCCATCTAGTTCCTAAACTAGGCAGAGCTTGTAATATGGGTACTAGGCAACTGATATAAATACATATTTACTTTTTTTTCTTTTGTAAATACATACATATTATACATAGAAAACACCCAAATTCCGAAACTAATATTTGCAGAACATATAAACATTTCGTCAGACCCGGGAATCGAACCCGAGACCTCATGCACAGCAGTCGCATACGCTACCACTGCGCCACCAAGGCAGTCTAAATCGTGAAATTGTTGTGATATTACTTAAAAAATTGTCTTTTTTTTTCACTCGGGTGTACGTATATCGTACCTACAATAGGAGTGAAAAAAAAGTTGGTCAATTAAATAAAGCCGGCAAATAGCTTCCTGGATAGGCTTCGAGAATCGCTTTCAGAAATGAGCGAACTACGTGCTACGAAGAGTGACCTATAGAATTCTATACAGAACCTTGTTTTAGAAGTTCTGAAATCAGGCTTACATGTTAGTCCTTAAAAATTTAGTTTCAAAAACTATGACCATTTTTTTACGACTAGGTAATATAAAAAAAGAGAACTCCTCGATTAAACGTACATGGCAGGTATACATTAGATGCGACGACTCTGCAACCACTTTTATTCCTATGCATTTGTTGATTCTAACTGAATTATTTTATTTTTTCGTCCTATTTGGTCCCTCTTTTACGTAGTCGAGTTAAAGTTTCTAAAACAATATTATTTATTTAACACTTTTTCATTTCCCGAGCGAGTAATTCCACTAACGGATAAAATGTATACTTTAAAAACTGGTACTTTCTAGACATTTCATGAACATTGAGCCTCAAAATATTTGGATCATTATACTATTTGTAAACAAGTTTTCCTAGTGATTGGCTTCACATAGCGTTTAATATAATAAAAAAAAATATAAAGAGAACTCTTGAATAAAACCATATTCTTGTCTCATAACAGGGCTCTGACAACCATAGCTGCCATAAATAGCGAATACAGCATCCGTCAGACGTCATACTCATAGCATCAAGTAAAAGATTCTGTTATTTCTTCAATAATAAGACAAAATAAAAAAAACAATATTCTACTGAAAATAATTGTACCTGACACAACGCTCGTAATAATTACCGAACATAATTGTAAGTCATTATAACCACACGAAATAACCACTCGTACACACACAACCGATCGTTTAGCGTTCTAACAACCAACTGAAATAATGCACTTCATTGCAAGAAATATATTAAACCATGCTCGCCTTGATGATAAGAAATCTAAAAAAAAACATATTTAAAGATCAAAATCCGCCTTCAGTACCAAATGTACATATTAACAAATGGGTTTACCCAAAGATCACCGCATTTCAAGAAGAACAATTGATTGCTCTAACTTTAACTATTGTTGTTACCGACTGTTGAGCCACTAAATTCGCTATTCATCGGTCTTGTGCTCGAATATCGTAATTAAGTCCCCATTTACACATCTTATAAGCTTTAATTATATGGTATAATATTGACAAAAGAAATAATAGTCACCAGTTAATATGGAAAGCTAATCAAATGACTGAAATAATTCTCAATAATAAGACTGTTCATTTCGTAGTAATCGTCTGTCTAGTTGGTCTAACGGTTAGCCTTTGCGACTGCCGATCAAGAGGGTACGATTCGGCTCGGGCCGAAAGTGTAGTTACATTTTTCTTACAAGAAATTCTTAATAAGAAACCCGGAGCATGGAAGTTCGATGATGTTTCACGCCCGTTCCTCGGAGATCGCGTTAAGCCGTCAGTCGCGTTACAACTGAGAATGAACTTCTATAGCAATCGTTAGTAGGAAATCAGTGCCCTCAAATATACTAACAACTTATTTAACATTCGAATTTATTTCCCCACTTAGGGTTGTGTAAGTTTGACTACAGTTACTCTGTGGAAAAACTGCTATTCGTCGAAAACCAGTTAGACTAGGAGAAAGATGTACTGTAAGTTTTCTGAGCGATGATGCAGCAAAATAATATTGATGGCAAGAATTATTTTGACACTACATATGAACTAAATACATTAGATTTTCATTGCTTTCAAAGTCAATAAATCAACCACTAATTGTATACTTTTGACATACTCCTACAAATATAAAAATAGATTATCCAAGCTGTCCTCACCAATATTAAATTCCAAATATTTGTTCTGTTCGGTCAAGAGTATCGAAGGTTAATCTTATTTTATAATTGAATCACGCTTAAAATAATATGTTTAAAGCAAATAAAACCTACTCTCGTGTATTTTATTTATCGAAACATGTGTTTGTGACTGTTATTATTCCTAAGAATAAATAAGGTAGGTACACAGTTTTCATGGGAATATTACCATACTATAGTCTTCATAAAAACTAATATTGCCCAATTAGCTATTAGTTAGTTGTAAAATAATAAATAATAGTAATAACAAAACACAAACCAATTAAATAAAAATAAATATCAAAACAATGCAATGAAAAAAAGCATCATTTACAATTATTATTTTTACAGCCAACAAGCTGCCCCGACAGACTATATTCTGTCAAATTTATTAGCCAGTCGCAGACCAATAGAAAAAATTTAAAAGTGTTGTTTTAACTATTTTCCTCGCATTTTTTAAATTTTTTGAATATTAATAAACTATTATTAATAATCTGGCAGTAAAAAAATAAAATCGTCCTTGGGATAAATACAGATTGATCGTATCTACTCAACGGGTTCCACACAAGTTCAAATCGAAATTAGGCCATATCTTGTTTTGCAAACACCGAATAAAAACACGCCCGCGGTTTTAATAGCCACAAAACTTTAAGTAAACTGACTTACCTTAATGTTTTTCATTGAGCCTATATATCCGATCGATAACATCTAACATGTTTCTATTAAATTATAAATTCAATCAAAACATTTTTATACAGTCATACTTGATCCTATTATAATAGTTTAAGTTTTTATCCGATGATTATAAACTAAGGTTAATGAAGATTATAGATATTGGCTTACCTACGTCACGATATGACGATGATGTTGGTAATTGCATGGTCTGTGAATATTTCATTCTTCGTATTGTTAAACAATACACAAACTGGGATTAACCCGATCGGGGAAGTTGAAAAATAGATCCGGTCAATCATATTTCAATATGAGGAGTGTGTTTATAAATAACTAGCTGACCCTCGCAACTTCGTTTACGTCTACTATTGCCCGTAGCGTAATAATTTTCCTCCGTTTTTCAAACATTCTTCATTGGGGCTCCGCTCCTATTGGTCTTATCGTGATGATACATAAACTATAGCCTTCCTTGATAAATGGACTATCCAACACTGAAAGAATTTTTCAAATAGGACCAGCGGTTCCTGAGATTAGCGCGTTTAAACAAACAAACTCTTCAGCTTTATAATATTAGTATAGATATGACTGTGTCCCCAACCCGCACTCGGCGTTGGGACATATGGTCTAAAGCCTCTCCTGAGAGGAGACCAGAGCCCAGCAGTGGAACATTATGAGTTGTTGATAATGACTGAGTTAAACAAGTTCGTGTTTCCTAAAAACTTCTTATAGTTTTTCCAGTGAAATTTGGGTTCTGTTGTACGATTTGATATTTAAATCGTGTAATAGTTTTAATATAGGTACATAATCTTTTATTTTGTCGTTGATCATATAATTCAATGGCTGCTTTTGTCTTTCTGTGTGTCGTGCGCGTTTCATTTTTAAGAAAAACCGCTGTCACTCTTTATTAACTCTCCGACTGCGAATAACTTTGGGAAACACATATTATTTAAACAGCCATTGCGTACTGGTCCTTCATGAGACTCTAAATGTATGCTCTTCGGTAAGATATCTTCAATATTAAAATCCTTCGTTCACGGCTTCTACATTATTTATTTTTATTGAATAAAACGAAACGAGCAGACGCATCACCTGATGGTAAGCGATTATCGCCGCCCATGGACACCCGCAACAACAAAAGCGTCACAAGTGCGTTGCCGACCTTTGGGAGATGGGGAGAGGGAATGGGGGAGGGGTTGGGGTATGGGCTCCAGTATCCTCACTCACTCGATGAAACACAGCGCAAGCGCTATTTCACACCGGTTTTCTGTGAGGCCGTGGTATCACTCCGGTCGAGACATCTACAAGTAATTTTGGTAATAACTGTTTATTTCATTGTGACTTCATTGTTAGCTTAATAAAGATTTAATTAATCTACACTGTTACAATTAAAACTGTGTTTACTTATGTTCATCGTTTTGTTTGCCTGTATTTGTAAAGCTAAGTTATGAGTCATATTACTAATTGCTCATAGTACTTAACAAAAAACCAACGATACAACAGTTTAGATAAGGTGCATCGAGAACTTGCTATTCAATATTCTTTTATGAATTTTGGACATTCGACGTCTGATAGCCCAGGTATTTTCGAAGGCTATATAAAAATGTTGTAAAACCGGTTAATACTATTCCTTTTAAGACCTTTCATTGCGTGGTCTACAATAGAATTGAAACATGTCCCCTTCTAAACGTTTAAAATTTCGACGGTGTATATATCTTTTAACTCCCTTTTTTTGTTGTCGAGGTGGAAAATCAGTTTGGATCTCCAGTTCCTCGGGGACTCAGGAGCCAGGTAGGTGGTGAGTCCACTAAAAACCACCCCGGCGGCCGGTCTCAGGCGACCTGAAATAACTTTGTCCAGGTCCTCCCCAGGAACGACACCGCGTCTGTTTGACTCTGTCCTGGAGGAAGTCTGGGCATCCCCCTGCCTGTTGGCCCAACCGTTGTATGTTGCGGTCCCACCGCAGTTTCACGGCCAGGACGCCCCTCTATCGCTGACCGCATCAATTAATCAGCTACCAGAGGTCCCCACTCTCTGGCAGCTTGCGGTCTTTTAACTCCCTAGTATACATTTTTAACATAAGGAAAAAATATTTATAAAGCTGTTATGATATCACGATATGGGCAATATAATATAAAGACGAGGTTGCGTAGATTAACTAGTCTAATTATATTCGTACAATAAACCTCTTAATAAGAGATAAACCTTGTTCCGATTTTGAGTTTACTTAATATTATTTGCTAAGATAAAACTTCTTTAGTTAAAGAGTGTGTATAATATTAAAATCGTGATAAGCTAACCACATACGATATGTACATATGTTGTGTACACATTCAGGAAATTCAAGTGCTTGCTCTATAGATATTAAGTTTTTTAGATAGAATTTCAGCTAGATTTATGTTCATGCACCTAATGAGCTATTTCGGCTAGTTTTATTTGTTCATCAAATTGATTTTGTTGTTAAAAAGTTGGTAGCTAGTATTTTCTCATATTTCAAAGCAGTTCTAAGCTGCTTTGGTACGTCTCGCTGTGGTTTTCTTTTCTATTATGAACATTTATAGAATCAATTTAATAGAACTAGTAGAAAACCGCTAATATTTATACTTTTCTTGTCTATTAAACTGTCTCTAAAATTATTTTAACTCGTCAGTACCGTACTGATCCCGTCATTATAATGATTTCAACATTCTATATTAATAATATTTGACTAGACCCACGCAATCTCATTTGTGTCTCCTATTGCCCATAGCATGATAATTTTCTCCCGTTTTCAAATATTCTTCATTGGTGCTCCGCTCTCATTGGTCTTAGCGTGATGACACATAGCCTATAGCCTTCCTCGATAAATGGGCTATCTAACACTGAAAGAATTTTTCAAATCAGACCAGTGTAGTAGGTACCTGAGATTAGCGCGTTCAAGCAAACAAACAAACTATTCAACTTTACATATAAGTATAAGATTAGGCGATACTTTCTAAGTAGTCTGAAAAGTTATCGAACTTTACGTGACGATAGCTGCTTGTTAATAAAACTAGTGAATGTAGTTAAAAATCTTTGTATTTGCATTGCGCATCTCTGGGAGAAGTGCGTAGAGTTCAACGTATAAAAATAAATAATAAGATAATAATAATGTCTTGTATCAACCTTGTAGGTATATTTTAAACCAACTTGTTTGGAATTTGTAAGCCAACAGTACTTCTTTACTGTTTTAACCCAGAATGCCACTCATTACAATTATTTCTAGTTATGATTTTTTTCAAGTTATGTTTAAGTGATGTTTGAAACTTTGTGATGTCCAGATGACACGCTGTTTTGACGACCACGATGCACTACGTCATTCCAGATAAAATTAAGGTTTCAAAATACAGAGGATATATATAAAAAATATAATTGCACTGCAAATATAATATTTGCAGATCATACAAACATTTGGTCCGACACGGGAATCGAACCCGAGACCTCAAGCTTAGCAGTCTCATACGCTACCACTATGCCATCATATCATATGCCAGGTAGTCAAATATTTGCATGTATTTCTACATTCAACGCACGGCTGGATCTTATCTCTTCACCATCTAAAGGTTGACTGGTAGATAAATTAAATAATGTATTAAGTTAACCTCGACTAAAATAGGTAGGTATATACTGCAGGAAGTATTACTAGTGGTAATATCCCGAAAATAAAGTATTTCTTACATATATTAAGTACTTTGCCAAAATCACTCTACTCTAATGGGTAGAAAGAGTAAAAACCAAGAATCACCCCATACCCCATGCATTGCAATTAATTAATATAAAATTAATTAATACTTTATCCCTATTTTTCATATCTTTATTGTGTTGTCATTAATGTTTATTTTTAATATTTAATTTTAATCTAATGAAATTGTTATTCATATCGTAATTATTTTATTATCAGTAATTATTTATCACTTGTAAAAATATTCGCATACAGTGCGATTTTCCCGAAACTTTCTGCCGCGCACAGCAAAACTGTGGAATGAGCTATCGCCTGCGGTATTCCCGGACCAATACCCTCAAACCTTCAAGAAAAGAGCGTACTCCTTCCTAAAAGGCCGGCAACGCACTTGTAACGCCTCTGGTGTTGCGGATGTCAATGGGCGGCGGTAATCGCTTACCATCTGCTCGTTTGCCCCCTATATAATAAAAAAATAAAATACAATGCAAAAAAATTGTTATCTGAATAAATAATAAAATGCGAATGCATTAAATGCAGCATGGTGATTCACACTATGGTGGCTCAGTGAAATGCTTATTCTCGCCCCGCTTAAAGGAGCCGGTATCAGATTGGGAGGGGTTCACGTGTGCTGATAGTGAATTCCAGGTTTCAATTGACTGGTACAGTAAGGAATATCCTAACCCTTTAGTTCAAGAGCGAATGTCTATCACTCTAAAACGGTGACATCCAAGAGTAGCATATTTTGACAGTTTTTAAATGAACATCTTTTTTCTTCTTTTCCTGCAATCTGTTTGACTAATTTCATAATATAAAAATGATTTAGGTTGCTGTTACCTACTGCGCTGAGTGTTGCCATTTCGGTTCCCACATAGGACAACTCATTATATTTTTGTTCTTTAATTCACAGGATTTATTAATAGTTGTCTTTAAAACATTACTAAATCATGCGTCCTCGATATTTAATTTAATCTATAACTGATCTATTTCCTCACGAATGAACAGATAACACTAGAGTAATTAAGGATATGTTATTGATCATTTAAGTTGCTTTAAGGACAATTTAGGTTTTTTCCGAAACAAGTTAACTTTGTTTTATTTTAAGACGTTACATCATAAACATGCTTTGTTTTATCACCATACTGTTTTTTTTAATAACGATATTTCATTCAATTCATTAGAATCACCTTGATGGAATAATGACGAAATGCAATAAATTTATTGCAAGAAGTAATTTTGCTGTACATGATTGATAAATTCGCAAAATTAAGAAGTTTAGACCGTTTCTAAGAGTTTTGTATGTGAATTTAGAATATAAACATGTAGTGTTTTTATCTTAACGTAAAAATTCTTAATTCAGCCGTATCGTAGTAGACCTAAGAGCCGACCTCTCCCCCTAGTTCGGGAAAAAACCTCGGTGTATTGAAAAATATCACCCATTAAGACCATGCTTTTTTAAAAAAAACAAACATCTTCATTCCCTTAGTTTCCACTCTGAAATCAGTTCATAGAAAATGAAGTTTTGCGGTAGCAAAAAAATACTGCTGTAATTGAGAACTTCCTCCATTTCGTTAAGTCAGTGTTAAAACTAATATTTTTATAAAAATTCTAACAAATGATCTAAAAGCAATTCTTGATTGCAACCCGATTGACGTTAAGCTATAGTTAGCTGCCTAGGAAAGCGGAATAAGGAAATAGAAAAGCGCTCCTAAAGTAATGTCGAAGGAAATCTATTAAAATAACATTTAATTTAATTACGATTGTAAAATTTCAAACAATCTTCTCTGTAACAATTTGTATAAATGACTTTATAAATAAAACTGTCTGTATCATTAAAGGTGTTTTAGTAAATAGGCAGATTAATCTAAGACATAAATATGTTTGTATGTAATCAAAGAATAAATGACGAAAATACGGTAGGTAATAATTTTTTTCCATACATTTACGTTTTTTTTTAAAAGTTATGCACTCACGCACTAGTAATAATTCCTGTGTCACTGGGGACTTTACAAACATACATGACACGGACACAAAGAACACCCTGACTTAGAACAACAATTTGTGGATCACACAAAGTTTATTCCATGTGGGACATTTATTTAACTCCTTGAGTGATAGAAAAACATCGGGAGGGTCAAGCTACGGCTGTTTGACTGTAACACTTACAAATTCTTGAGTCGCAGAAATACTCACATAGGGGGTAATAACTTACCCGCGATCCTCACTTGTTACCTACACCATAATAAGAAACTTACAGCCTTGCTATCAAACGCATACTTAAGAGCATGTTTTACTTTTCTTACATGATTAGCAATATTGTTTTAAAAATAACATCGAGTTCAAGAACTGAACTAAATTGAGGAAGGGAAGCACCAGCTTTCGAATAAAAAAAAATCATCAAAGTCAGTTCACCCAGTCGAAAGTAGAGTTGTGAAAAAAAAAACATTCGAATTTCAATTCGGTTAAAAACAGTAGGCACTGACATCTGTTTAGCGCGTGGAAAGTACGAACAGTATTTTGTACATATATAAGCCTAGAATTTTTGGCCTGCTACATTGGCCAGTCGGGTGAGTTTAGAGGTTTTTTCAAGTTTCCCTGCTCTAGTGTTGTAGTCCTGTGTAGTTTTTTTGCTTAGGCGGCACTTACGACACTCGCGCGGGAAAAATAAGGTAGATGACACACCCGTCACCAAATCCATAACAGTTGAATTTTAATCAATAGACTTTTTTTTATACGCTACCACTATGCCACCGACGCAGTCAAAACTTGTTTATAATTATAATTTTTCTTTAACAAAAGTACCTGTTTTCGAACTCAGTTGTTACTCAGTTATGTAATAGTTGCTATGTTAAAATCCTCGAGACTTAACAAAAATGTTGCTTTCGTAATGTGTGACCTTCAAAGTATTTTTACGCACAATTCTTACCATTTTCTTGTAATTTCTGGTGTCAATCAAGAAACTGGTTATGTGTTCTTCATCAAAATTTTTATTCAAACTCGTACATATATTTCTTTTTAAACGAATTTACACGAATTACTCAAGTATTCATCGCATGGTTTTAAAATAACTTAAAATTAAAACACATCGATACGCATGATAACATATCTAAACGTTTAAGTGTATCTAATGTAGTTAATTTTTTCAGGCTATTTTATTTCATTATTTTAGCGTGTTTTTATACAAATAAAATAACTTGAAATAGCAGGAGATGCTTTACTCTAGGAGTAAATTATTCATTAATGCGAAATTTGTTTTCAATGAATGAATGATTCATCAGCAATCATCAACAACCTCTTACAGCTGACTTCTGGACTTAGGGCTGTCATTAGAAAAGAGAAGAAAATAATGAAAAGAGGTTTTAAAATACTATCCTATACAGCGCCGGCCAGACAAGTTGCTATAGTGTTGACAGTGGCATTGTCTGCTCTTAAAACATCTACTTTTCCTTTTGTAAACACCGTTGACAGAAGTAATACAATACCATCAAAAAAATAATTTGTGAATAGAGAGCAAAGTTCATTATTATAATATGTGCCTTAGTTGTTCATTTCGACAAACGAACGACAAAAGAAGTGAGATCCAAATGATCAATCAGTGAAATTTATTTATAACAACATAAAATGTTTCATAACAACTTAAAATATAATTTCTTCTTACAACTTAGGATAATATATTGAAGCCTAAAGTCTGACTTGGACACTAACATATAAACATAGTCATGGAACAGCTCTATATTCGATGGCTAGTTTCTACCAGCAAGTCTAATTTCGGAAGAATTAAATGAGAACTTAGTTTTAGAACTTGCGAACAGGTTATAATATGATTCGTATTTGAAAACTAGCCGAATCAGACTTTCCGGTAATCCCATGCATTATGTATTCACCTTAAAATCTAATTTAAGACAGGCTGTAATCATTTTTGATTGCGGATTCTTACATTACCGGCACTATAAGTAAGCATTCCTAATAATATAAATAAATAAAATAATCTCCTCTCTGGTTGCCAAATTTGAAGTTTCAACTGGTCATGTGTATCTCGCAAGTTTAAATATATGAGCCAAAACTGACATGTCTATGTGAAATGGTGTCTAAGTAGCTCCGAATGGTTCGTGTAATAATAAACAGTGCTGCTCGCCAGTTTTGTTAGCTTGAACTTGGCTTGGCACGCTACTACGTGTCTTTTTTTTTTTTATTATTGCATAGTTGGCAAACAAGCAGACGTATCACCTGATGGTAAGCGATTACCGCCGCCCATGGACACTCGCAACATCAAAGGCGTCACAAGTGCGTTGCCGACCTTTGGGGGATGGGAAAGGGGATGATGGGAGGGGTTGGGGTATGGGCCTCCGGTATCCTCACTCACTCGGTGAAACACAGTGCAAACGCTATTTCACACCGGTTTTCTGTGAGGCCGTGGTATCACTCCGGTCGAGCTGACCCATTCATGCCGAAGCATAGTTCTCCCACGGCAAAATGTCTACATACACTGTTTGTGTTTTATCCCATTTATGTAAATAAACTTTGTAAATTTTTTAATTTTTTGATTTTATAAATAAAAATAATAAATTATGATGATTTCATAAGCTAAGGCGTATGACTGCGTGTATGACCGTCCTATGCAAATATACGTACGAATGTCATGATATACCTACCTCTATAAATACCTAACGAGTATTACCTTTCAAAGATCATTATTTAAACATGTTTATACAACTGTTTTATATTTACACCCAGATATTAAACTCTTTCATTTTGCCACGGCGTTCAATTCCACTTAATATGTGACAACCTTATTGCCTTTAGATGGGCATTTTGGAATATAATGAAAATTATAAATTAGACAAGCAATGAAAATAAAATTGTAAAATCTATACTAATATTATAAAGCTGAATAGTTTGTTTGTTTGAACGCGCTAATCTCAGGAACTGCTGGTCCGATTTAAAAAATTCTTTCAGTGTTGGATAGTCCATTTATCGAGGAAGGCTATATGCTATATATCATTACGCTAATACTAATAGGAGTGGAGCACCAATAAAGAATGTTTCAAAAACGGGGGATAAATTTCACGCTACGGGCAATAAAAGACGTAAACGAGGTTGCGTAGGTCAGCTAGTATGTAAATATTTACAAAAAATAATTAGCTATTCTATGTGTCAATCTAGCTTTCATGGTGTACAAGCTTTACTTAGTTTGGTGCTAGATTGCGTTGTTGATGAATTAGAGAGTGTTACTCGAGCAGGTCAGGATTGTATCTCGTATGTACCTACCCCTAAACAGAACTAGTTTTTTTTTGGAACATTTACTAGGTTTGCCTGACGTTGAAAAGAAACCGGTACCTAATAACATGTTACACTGTACGCCAGAATCAACAGCAGTGACCCACGACCACTCCAAACTATCATACTCGGGCAGTCCCAGGAAAAATTTAACAGTCTTGAAACCCGCAACGAAATTAATCAGAAGAAAACTGGAGTTTGAAATACAATGAAAATAAGACACATGCTAGCTAGATTGACATATTATGAAAGTTTAAAGTAGCAGAGCCACCTTTTAGGCTAATGAACCTATAAGGTGGCTCAAGTGCTTTAAACTTGCTATCTATGGTTAACGCTACCAATGGGTAGAATGAATTTTTTAAACATTAACACACTTTAAACATGCTTATAAAATTATATTTGTATCTACAGCAACAAGGTATTTCATTCATTCATTCAAACATTATAATAATGACACATGATCCCCAGTCCCCAATAATAGCTCGAATACTAAGATAAAATTCAATTATAATATGTATTTAATTTATTATGTAGTTAATTGATTTAGTATTTTGTGTGTATGTGTGTGTGTTAAAATTTACCACAATAATTGACAGTTTAAAGTAAAGCGACAGGATGGATTTTACGATCAATAAAATTATGTACCTACCTAAATAAAAATTTACAACACAACGTCACTCCTGAATAGTGTTGCTTTCTGATAATGAAATAATTTTCAGGATCGGTTCAGTACCTCTGAAGATTACCCTCTACAAACATACAGAGTTAGAAACTTTACCTCTTTATAATATTAGTATAGACAATAATAATATACAGTCCATAGCAATTATAGTAATAAAAATAGCATCGTCTTATAGCTAAATGTTAACGTTCATTGAACTTCAAGTTTTTGCTTAGGTACCTAGCAAAAAAGTCATGAATATTAATTTATTGAACTAGCTGAACCCCGCGGTGCTACCGGCGGTACGACCATAACAGCGGGCAGCGCTGCGAGGCGAAACTATTATCTTTATAAATTGTAGCCTATGTGTTATTCTGATATATAAGCTATATTATTGTAAAGTTTCATCAAAATCCATTTAGTAGTTTTTGCGTGAAAGAGCAACAAACATACTCAATTACATACTCACAAACTTTCGCGTTTATAATATTAGTAGGATAGGTATACTATTTTTCTTCCTAACGTTTTTGTTAAAGAAGTTTGGTTTTTCTATAAGAGAAAATTCGTCTGACCACCTACGAGTACATCAAAATTTCATTCAACTCACCTTAATTATTATCGTAAGTCATTAGATTTTTTTAGGAATACTTAGATACTTAGGTACTTCAACATTCGATACATTTAAAATTTCAATTGAAAGTTAAGTTTTAGCTCTTTTTTTAACTACACTGGAACTCTAAGGAATATTTTGTTATCAAATTAGCTTAATACAATTGCACAATACAAAAAGTAATCAGAACGTTAAAAAATGATGAACTCAAGCGAAAACCGCGCGGAAGACGAGCGCATGCGCGACGCTCGACAACGTGCCATCAACTGAAATTAATACGCGATTCACGAATAGGTACTTGAAGTTTGACGCTCTAATCTTCATGTCCTCTTGATGGGCTCTCAACAACAACTCGCGTTAAACAGATTACCTTTAAACTGAAACATCCTGTGTTACCAATTGTGCAAGAGACCTTTGTTTTCATGGTAGCTAAACTATAAAATTTTAACTTCTGGCAAGAGAATTCGGCTCATAACTAAAGCGAAGAGACAATAACGATTAATAACTTTTTAGTTTTTATTAACAAATTCTGTGTTGTCCTCAATAAGCATATATTATATTATAACGATTTCTTAAATAATTTCTGTGTCACGAATACTTATAGGTTTAGGTATGTAGGTACCTACCATTATTTTTAACATCACACTTTTCTTTATCATCTTTTCTCAACGTTGTTCGGAGTCTGTGCAATGAGCGTTCTGCACATCACATATCGCTGCCTAATAAACCTATCTACTTACTCCCTTTCTGACAATATCCTCTTTCACACAATTCATACCTACACCGATCTTTGGTCGTCCTCTCCTCATTTATCCATCATATTCCCAAAACTATCTTCACTACATTTTGCCATCTGTATAAATCGCGTTTCTTTAACAGGATATCCGGGTGCACCTTAATTTTCCATTCAGTGTTGCTACTTTCAGGCTTCCTCTAATGTAGTCATTACTTACCTTGTTTATTCTAGTCACTCCACACATTCATATACATGTAGGCGTTTCTTTATACGTTTTCTTCGTTGGATAAGACTCAGAGCGCCTAGTACATTGAGATTGGTATAATTCAACACGGGTGCGAATATAGCAGCTACCGCGAGGACATACACTCAAGTTTTTGTAAATCACCGCAGTCGTAAGACGTTCATTTCGGGACAAAGGACTCCAAGATTCGCCACACCAACCTCTGCTATGTGCTGCTCGTATCCAATCGGCTTTTCGCAATCTTCACCGAGTTTACATTACTACACTAAGGGCTAGTTTTGCCGATTGTTGATAATTCTCCGATGTCAATTTATCATCAAACGAATAACTACTGATTTCGATTTCACAAGTCTTAGATACATAATTATGTTAGATAGCTGACCCACGCAACCTCGTTTGCGTCTTCTATTGCCCGTAGCGTGAAAATTTTCCCCCGTTTTTGAAACATTCTTCATTGGTGCTCCGCTCATTAGTATTAGCGTGATGACATATAGCCTATATAGCCTTTCTCGATAAATGGACTATCCAACGATTATCTACTCACACTTTATATACGCACACTGTTTTGATAGATATGATTGAATTTCAACTTTGTAGAGTGGTAATAAAGTGCAAATTGACTCATTGACGTTAAGAACACACCTACATTGCTTAGACAACAGTGAGTGCTTGTAATATATGAACTTTATACAATAGCAATAAAGCTCAAATTGACTTTACGTTTTAGTTAGAAAACGTTTGTATGGTAAAAGAAAAGGGCTGTTTTTAGGGCTTTTCCGGCCATTATTTGAATTTTTCTCGCTGTAAAAAACATCCTTGAACTTCAAAGAACATTTAAAAAAAAATTGGCCAAATTGGTCCAGGCGTTGTTGAGTTATGCGCTTACCAACACATTGAGCGATTCATTTTTATATTATAGATAGATAGATATACATATACTTTTGAGCAACTTTTATCTATTACATTGCTGTTGACTATCCTTAAGAGAAACTTGATCAGGAACTAGTGAAACTAGCTCTTTCTTGAGACTTCAGCGACCGTAAGCAGTCTTTGTTTAATAAAAATAAAACTACAGCTTGTAATGTCATAATTTTAATTGTATTTAAGAATACTATAGTGAATAAATTATGAAATATACCTTGCTCACTAACCATTACTAAGGCATTTACTGTAAATGATTTGTGAAATAAAAACTCTTAGCTAATGACCACTTAACAGAGCCGCACAGTGCATAAAGAGCGAACTCAGTCTATCATTATATCCTGTATATATTATAACCAATATTTAATGCCTGCTATCAATGTAATGGTTCTTTAATACAATAATTACACAATATCATTATCGAATTACAGGATACATTGTGGCGGGTACAAAAGGCTGAATATTACATTACATGTACGATTGAATTAATGATATAAAAAAATTGTATGCAGGCCTCGTGAAATAAAACCAGGCCAAGTGGGACGTAAATGATCTAGAGATAGAAACCATAAATTCAGCCATTCGGAGATCTTAGAGTATTCTTTACATGTTATTTCTGTTTTATTTAATTTTTATACAATTATATAATAATACCTTTCAATTTTACTCAAAAACGCTTCAAACAATCATTGAAAATAAATATATCGTACTGTAATGTAATTGCTGATTCAACGTAGACGACATAATGATAGGCTATCAATGAATACATGGACTTATTGTTAATTTTATATTATGAAAAAGCAGTCTTAGCGATAAACTTCATTGTCATGTAAGTACCAAACTATTAAACTCAGTACATCGAGTGGTTACAAATTCCTGAAGTTTGACGTGTAAATAAATCAACGTTATTTAAACATCGTGGGCACATTACATTTTGGTATTAAAATATACAATGCTTTCTCGATACGGCTACGACTTCTCAATATGAAGTTTACTCACAGAGGGAGCGCAGTCGCATTCAATACAATCTGGTTCTACCTAATTAACTAACTCTGTCACCGATATTTTCCCCTGGGCGGTCAACTTCTATCGGTTGCCATTTTAAGTAATATCTATCTAAACGAGGTCAACTATAGAAACGAATACGAGGAAGATTACAGGACGACACGACACTTAATTATTTACAGTCGTCGTCCGACCGAGGATCGACAGGGCCGACGTCGGGGATCCACCGCCTATCGGTGCGGCGGACGCATTAAACTTCTCTAACTACGAGCCCTTCGCGGAGGTCAATTTTCGTCGTACAGAGGCGTAGCGTCTCCGAGAGACATCGACCTCGGCGACGTGTTCGTGTGAGGCGTGGAGCGCAGCGAGTGCGCCCGCGACGAGCGGCCCGACGAGTGGCCGTGCGGCGTGGAGCGCGCGTCGCGGGACTCGCGGGACTCGCGGGACTCGCGGGGCTCGCGGGACTCGCGGGGTTCACGCGGCGTGCGGCCGCTACCCATGCGCGGCGTGCCCGAGGCGCGAGGGGTGCCCGACGGGTCCCGCGAGGACGCCACGCGCCGCACCCAGTCCTCGGCGGCTTTCTGCCAGTCGGCGGGCTCCGTGTAGCCGGCCGGGGCAGCCGAGTGCGCGTGGGCGTGGGCGTGGGCGTGGGCGTGGGCGTGGGCGTGCGCGTGCGCGTGCGACCGCGACCTCACAGGCGGCGGCAGGAACTCGGGCTGGCGCGGCGTCGCGGCGAACGGAGTCATGTACGGAGTCTGAGCGGACGGCGTGTACGGAGTGTTGATGTAGGCCGGGCCGGGCGTGTGGGCGGGGGTGTGGAAGGCCGGCGTGTGCGCGGCGGGCGTGTGGTAGGCGGAGGTGTGCGGGGTGCGGCCGGCGGGGGTGCGCGGGGCGGGGGTGCCGCTCGGGGGAGGTTCCCGGAAGTGCTCTTTGAACCACCGCAGCAGGCCCGTGAGCGAGTCGAACGTTCTCTGCCTGTACTTGTACCCGTCGGGCGTGACGGACACGTACTCGTGCGTGCAGCGAGCTCGCGGCAAGTACGACAGCAAGAATCTGCCTGGATAGTTCTTAGACGCGCATATGACGTAGTGTATCTTGTTCGGGTTGCGAGCTTTCTCTTCTTTGAGAATCTCTTCGGCTTTATCCCTCATACCGAGCAGAGGTTTATAATATTTGTAGGAAATGAGGTCGCGGGCCAGCCCCGCCATCGGAGTGACATGTCGTGCTATGATTTCGTCTAAGTCTTCAAATTCTGAATTCTGAATCCACAGACTGCGGCCTAGAAAAAATATGTTGTCAGATAAAAATAGTAAAGTTAATTAGCTATCTATTTAAAACCAAACTAATTACAAACCTAATGAGAATGCGTTTTCTTTCCCTTCCTCTCGGACATCAATATGTTGATATATGGAATCTGCTACTTTCCACGTTACAGTAAGATGGTCAGAACCCTGAAAACAAAAACAGAAGATAAATAACCACATTTAAAATACGAGGACGAAGAACGAGGACGCTAAAGCTAGTTGAAAATAGTTCATTTAATACGTTGATTAAAAACGTAAAATCAAATAAAAGCACATGTTACCTTGCTACTCGGCCGCACAATAACTTCGCCCTGAGCCATCTTCTCCATGAGCTTCTCGGCCTCCGCAAACGATATGTTATGGAAGGCAGGGTGTACTATGACTCGCTTCACGTACTGCATTCGTTCCTTAGTATGTTTAGCCTCCTTCTCCTTACGAAGGTCTTTGTCTTCAGTTTCTTGGTCATAGTATGGATCTTTCGGTGGTCTAGTGGGAAAAAATAGAACGATTTTCATTCATGACTCATAAAAAAGACAGTTGTTTGTTTATAAGTAAAAGTTTTTATTAATCCAGAACGCAAACTAAATATAGTCGTTCCAATAGTTTATTTAACTTTTGACAGCTCTAATACTTAATCAAATAGTGATACCCTGACCCGTTACCTATTCGATTTCTTTCATCGATCGATTTTATGCATTAAGAAGTTTTAATCGATTTAACAAACTCATTATTTTATAGATAATTTCGTACTTCATATTTCTATGTGTTTCAATGTGCGATGTCCTTTGTCAAAATAAAGAAGAAATGGATTAAGAGAATGTTGTTCAAATATGACGATTCTATGTCATGAAAAAATATATAAAAGGAACTGAATTTTCAAAATGTATTATTGTATTGTGTTGTAATTCAGTGGTTAATATTGTATTTGTTAAACTATTGATGATCTTTATTAAATCTCTCTATGTCTATTTTAAAATAATCTACAGTATTTCAATGAGTAACCTTCAATATAGTTGAGTATTTATATTCCTCCGTATTGATTTATTTGTGAATTCTCACGTTTGGTTGAGTTGAGCGTATCGTTCCTGCCTTCGTTACTGTCAAAATGCCAAAAAAGAAAGTACTCAAAGGACAAACAAGAGAGTTTGTCTTGCGACTTCGTGAATACTTTGAAAAGGAAAGCCGTAATGGTGGGCCTCTTATACCAGTGACTCAAGTTAGAGACCGTGTTGCAGCAGCATTAGGTATTAGTGCTCCAACAGTGGCAAAAATAACAAAAGAAGGCTACGGCAGCAGTGGCATGGAACAGAATAAGCTATCCACACCTAAGAAAAAACGTCCGCCTAGTAAAGTTACAGCCGTTGACAATTTTGACGCTGATGCTATTCGTCGTCATATATACGACTATTACCAAAGAAAAGAGATTCCAACATTAAAAAAACTAACACAATCTCTTCGAAATAGTGGTTTGTTCCGTGGTCAAAAATCTTCTCTGACAAAGGTATTGAAAGACATTGGAATGTTATTCCAAAAATGTGACAAGCGAAAAATTTTAATGGAACGCAATGATATTGCTTTGTATAGATGCGATTTTTTAAGACAAGCAAAAAAAATAGAAGATTGGTCGAATGTTGTTTTCACAGATGAAACTTGGCTCAATGCGAATCATACGCTGTCAAAAACTTGGACTGACAACACCGTTGGCTCCACTTCTACAGTACCAATGGGAAAAGGCGAACGACTGATTATTTGTCATGCAGGAACAGTAAAAGGATTTGTGCCAGGCGCTCTATTAGCTTGAGGATCAGGAGATTATCATGAGGAGATGAATTCGAACGTGTATGAAAAGTGGTTCAGAGAAATGCTTACATCACTCGAAGAGCCATCAATAATATTTATTGATAATGCACCTTATCACTCTCGTCAAATTAATAAAATACCAACACAGGCCAACAAAAAACATGAAATTATAAACTGGCTCCGTGACAATGGTGAAGAGGTGAATGAGTCCCTACTAAAAGTAGAGTTAGTAAAGATATTAAAAACAAAGAAGCTGCCAAAACGATACGTCATAGATGAAATGGCAGCAGAGCATGGGCATACCGGCCTCAGAATTCCCCCATATCACTGCCAATATAATGCAATTGAAATGATCTGGGCACAAGTTAAAGGATATGCTGCGAGGAACAATACAACTCCTCCTTTCACCGCAAGAAAAATGCTGAATTTACTGAAAAATGCGTGTGAAAAAGTAACTCCAGAAAACTGGGCGAATGTTGTAGAAAAAACAAAGAAGGTGATAATGTCGGATTGGGATCGGGATGTTGCATTCGACAATTTATCTATCCAAGAAATGATAATCAATATTACTGAGAACTCAAGTGATGATGATTCCTGGTCATACGAAGAAGACGATTCTTTATAATTAAAATTAGTATTACAGTACCTCTTTTGGTTGTTTTATTTTTAATCCGTAAATTACTACGAATTTCAACATTTTGTACCTGTTCATTACAAGTAGGTACCGCAGGTAGTTTTTATTTGAACCAACTATAGTAAGTCTAAACAATTATTTTAGATTCATTAATTTGCGGCGAATACATTCGATCCCATTACTAGGTACGAGTACGATGGAACTGTTTTCATTACGCAAATTATTTATGCATTGAAACAGAGACATTTAGGGCATTTTAATGCAAAATAATAAAGCTTTTTACGTGATTTGATATAAAATATAATAATATGTTTTATTAATATAATCGATAATCGATTTATTTCAAAACCGTTTTTATAGTCTGTGGTCATTAATTACGAATGACACATCCCTAAGTAGGCGGAGCCCGCCCATAAAGTACAGTATTATCTGTAGTACATTGTATCAAAAATTATTACAAAACTTTATGTGCGTGATCTGTCAAAAGTTAAATAAAGTATTGGAACGACTATAATTATGTTTATAACCACGTGAAATACTGCTCTTTTCTGATTACTGTATACTGATTTCTCAGTAAGTGAATTATTTAAAAAAAAACCTTTCTGAAATCAAATAATTGAGTGCCTAATTGTATACAACATGTTAATGATATCTTAGGATTTATAAAGCATTTTATTTTAGATATATAAGTTTTATAATATTTAGTTTTTGTTTTCCATTAATGAGTTTACGATAATCTACATACTTGTCGGAATTATTGTATAAATACATAGTAGAATAGAAATAACACATAAAATCTTACCTCCACTCATTATTTTTGTCCAATAGATCTGATGATTTCGATGAGCAGTCCACTGAGAACCTTTCGACATCAATTTTCAATACCCTACAGTGTACGGTCTGTCCGATCCTCACTCGCTCCGTGGGGTCGGACACGTGTTTATCAGATAAGTTCTTTATGTGAATATAACCGGACAGCCCATTGTCAAGTCGGATCCTGACGCCCGTCGCTTGACCCGGACATGCACCCGCATCGAAGTGATTCCATACCTACAAACATTACGGAAACGAGTTACAATAGTGCTTAAATTATTAATTAATAATAAAAAGGAACAAATAGTAATGTTGGCATATAATATTTTTAAATAAAAAAATATTTACTCACTTCAGACAACTCAGGGAAGTCGTTTTTATGACAGAAGGGACATTCCCACAATCCAGTCTCATCATTCCTAACAGGGTTTGCCTGGTCCAACATTTCTCTCTGTGGTTTCCTATGAGAAATACCCACTACTGAAGCTAAAACCATCTTTCCTACATACAACGTTTCGGGGGATTCTTTGGTAAGGATATCGAATAACTCTTCAGGTGTAACAGAACGATATGCCACTCTAAGGTCTTTATATCTAGAATTCAATTCTTCTCGAATATCGTACAACGTAATGCTCTTATTACCGAAGCCTTGACGCTCTAATTCTTCTGCGAAAGCGTCTAAGTCTAAATCTTTCAGTCTTTCAGGAGCTTCCAGAATTTCTTCGAGAGCCCCTGCAGGATTGGCATCTTCGTCTTCGTATTCGAGCGCATCGACAGCCATCTTTCGGGCCCATTCGTATGTCTCTGGATGCACTCGAGACCCGTCCAGAACCTCAATGTACGCCTCCGTGCTGTCTCCTAGACTACTTGTGTCAATTCTGATAAAACCTGAGCAATTGATGAACACTTTAGGGCCCATGTGACATACCGTAACGAGTTGGGTACGATTTTCTAACTTTTGATTTGTTTGTTTAAATAATTTGATTAACGCTTGAGCTTTTCTAGGACCTAAACCGCATATGAACTGAAGTAATTCGGTCCCTCGTCCGGTAAGAACTGCTTCGTTGACGTCAACACCTACTTCATTGATTCTGTTTACGAACTCTAGTTCAATGCCATCGAGTAGGTCTTCTTTAGTTATCTGGTCTTGGAGTGGATGGTACCTGAGGCATAATATTTCCTCATCAGGACCACATAGCTGTGATATCTCCATCAACGGGTCTTGTAGTAAACGCGCCTGGCATATAGCTTGGCGGAGTATATCTGGATATTCCCTGAAGTCATGCTGCAAACAAGTAATATTATATTTTCACGCTTTTCTAAATACTGTCTAAAAAGCAGAAGTTAAGACATTTATCAGATATTTTTATTGAATTTTAAATACATAACCCGTCGGAAATATCTGCGAGTCTGGCTGTTCATAAATGATGTCATACAAACTAGATAGTTAATATTTCACTGAACAGAAAAACAATAAACAAGAATGAGATTACGTAAGCAAGAACAATACACATGCGTTGGCGTACAAGATAGGCGAAGGTGAGGTGAAGCGCATTCTAGCCAGGTGTGCAGACGTTTCCGACGGGTAATTTGATTTCTCAGATGGAAAGTTGATACATATTTTATTTTTAATTTTTTGGAACACCAACAGCATATAAACATACGACATCTATAACGATTGATACATACCCGTCCTCGTATACTGTTGCTGTAAATTTTGCTTATATGGTTGTCTGCGATCTCTATGGGTATTCTGGGGAACTGCTCGTCTTCTACAAGTTGTTGAACACAGTCTGACACGTCCGCCTTCACGTTAAGAGCCTCTCGGGACTCTCCACCAATTACTATGACGTGTGGTTTCTTGCGCGATATAAACCTAAATAAAATTTACAAGTTATATTTCAATACCGAAGTGTTTCTGACTCTAAGCACATGATTTACATCAGTTTATCTTTAGGAATAATGATTACTAAATCTTATAGAAAACTATCTGATCTCCACGGTGTTACTCGCGGTATAACTAGAACGAAAAAACTAAGTTGGCTAGATGGATTGATGTGGACCACGCAGGACAACGTTACTAAAAAGAGAAAAGACCTTGAAACAAAGCCTTTTTTTTCTGTGTGGAAACCCCCACGCTCCGTCACCCTATCGGGGTTTGCGGCGGGGCGATATGTCGGAATCGAACCGACTATAACCACACGGTGTGCTACTCTGCGCCTGAGGAAGGAGGGGTCTGGGACCTGCACCTGTTGCCTGCACCAACCTGTCTAGTCGGCGTGGTGTAGTATGTCAAAACTCTTTTCTAATGAGTTCTATGTCAGAAGAGACTGTCAAAGGATGCGATGATGTTAAGTATTCAAGTAGCACATGTGGTGACAAACGTAGTTTTGGTAGATCTTTTTTTACCCATAGTAATTAAATATTGTTTGTCTCCGCCTGCAGCACCATAAAGTATTTAACCAAAGTTCCGTCATTTTGTTTTTTATTTTGATATAGCCAGTGTTACTCTCACGGAAATACGAATCTAACGACACCTCTCAAGCTAAAATCCATCGAGCCGTTCAGGCCGCAGAGCGTGCCCAATCGTTGTACACACATACTCTCATAAAACAATCCTAAAAGGGTAGGTAGTAGGTGACGGTTTACTTCCTGAGCGCAGTCATGTCGGCCTCCTTGTTCTGCCGCTCGAGCGCGTCCCAGGCGTTCCTGCGGTGCAGCAGGTGCGGCAGGCGCAGGTGGTCGGCCACCTCCCCGCCGCCCGCCACGAGGCACGCGAAGGCGCTGTGCTGGCGGTCCGGCACGTACGCGATCGACAGCACTCGCAGACCTGACCGAACCGAATCGTCTTGTTATTAATAATACTCTAATTTAACAAAAAAAAACGACTAAGAACTGGACCAAATTAAAATGAAACCAAATAGAAAGCACCAGCTTTCAAGTAAAAAAGAATCATCAAAATCGGTTGACCCGATTGAAAGTTCTGAGGTAAAAAACATAAAAAAAAACAGTCGAATTGAGAACCTCCTTTTTTTAAAGTCGGTTAACAAGGAATTCTACTTTTAGTGATAATTTTCACTGTCTAAAATTAATTAATTCATACTAATAACAAAATAACCCTCTCCTGAGAGAGGCCAGAGCCGAGCAGTGAGACATTATGGGTTGTTAATGATGATAATTATTATAATAAATAACAAAATTAAGAATTTTGTTTTAGAAGGTTTAAAAATGTTTATAGCCTAATTTTAAAAGTGATATGTTAATGTCTTAATATGATTAGTATTGTTTAATAAACTTTCGAAACATTGCTTAAAGAGGTTATTCTTTGTTCTTAAACTATCAATAACAAATGCATTAAAAATACATTGTAATACAAGTGTCTACAAATAACGAATCGTACAGTATTTTTGTAAATCAAAGTTAGTGACTAACCATTGGCCGTGTCCCACTCGTCATCGTCATCGTCGGACACTCTGGACTCGTAGGGCGCCACTTTCAACCAGTCGTATAAACGCCGGCGACAACATCTGAAAAACATTAGTAAGTTTCAATGTCTACCCATTATCAGCTACCAAGGACCTATTTAAACACACTAAAATCCTACTACTATTATAAAGGCGAAAGTTTGTAAGTATGGATGTATGTATGTATGGATGTTTGTTACTCTTTCACGTAAAAACTACTGAATGGATTTGAATGAAACTTTACCACAATATAGCTTATACATCAGAATAACGCTACTATTTATAAAGATATAGCTTCGCCTCGCGGCGTTGCCCGCAGTTATCATCGTACCGCGGGTAGCACCGCGGGGTTCAGCTAGTAAAAAATAAATTTGAAAGATAAACTTAATAGCAGAGGTCCAAAGATGATGTCATCATCGTCTTAGCGTTTATCCCGGTTGCTTCCATTCTGGAGTCCGCTCTCCTGCTTTTTCTTCTCCACTTTGCCCGGTCTTCCAAAGATGATGTAAATACTCTTTTCAACACACTTGTCAATACAACAATGTACAGTATGTTTATAATTATCATTTTTTTTTTTATATTCTTCAAACAACGACTTCAACCGTGGTAGAGCCACGCTTCGGCATGAATGGGCCGGCTCGACCGGAGTGATACCACAGCCTCACAAAAAACGTGTGTGAAATAGCGCTTGCGCTGTGTTTCACCGACTGAGTGAGGATACCGGAGGCCCAAACCCCATCCCCTTCCCATCCCCCAAAGGCCGGCAACGCACTTGTGACGCCTCTGGTGTTGCGGGTGTCCATGGGCGGCGGTAATCGCTTACCATCAGACGATACATCTGCTCAGTTGACCCATATTCAATAAAAAAAAGTCTATACCCAATTGACCCAGAAAGACTCCGGGATACACTCGGTTAAGTAAGCTCTGTTGTGGTAATCACTACGGAGCTAATTTGAACCAAAAATACTTTTACGAAAAAAAGCAAAAAAAGGCATATTCACTTCAGAACATATTCCTTGGATTCTTGCAGCAGCACAGCGTGCAACTCTCTCCGTAGTTCCGGCATTACAATCTTAGTGAGGGCTATGGTGACCGCTTCAGCTCGCAGCTCATTCCAAGCCTCTACTGTAGCCGCAAACTCGTCCTACAGACATAATAAACAATCATATTAAAATACTATTAATATGGAAGCTAGTTATAATATAGAGAGACTGTGATTGTACCCATAATTTCTTTGACAAAAATTGGGAATGTGAAATATGTAGCAATTTTTTGCTTTTATTTACAATTTATTGTGAGGCTAAGACATCATGCTAGGACAATATTTTAGTGGCAAAAATGTCCCTTTTATTTATTTTTATATTTTTAAATTTGAAATTATTTAGTTGGATTTTCTCGTGTTTCGAGTGTTCGATTATCAGACAGGTCCTATAGCAGATTAACGATAACAATATATGTTCACCAACTAACAAAAAACTTCGACAGACAAAGGTCACTTATCCATTTAGATGCAGTATATAAACATGATTAAGCACAAGACAGGGCAACAGCAAGTATTCATTGTAAACATACCTTTTGATATAACTGTTTGAGTTCTTCCAAATAACTTGAGCTGGTGTTGCCCTCAATTTGTTCGCTGATACTGAGCTCTAACAACTTATCTTCAGACGCCATCGTCAATTTAAGAAACTGGTCCCCAGATAAATCACGAACTGGCTTCTTCTTCAAATATTTTAAACTGTTAAAACATTAACAAGCTATTAAACAATGAGTTTGTTTATTCTAAGTCTGACACTAAAACTTTGCGAAATCATGGTCCTTCGAGCCAATCATTCGCAATATAGCAACCAATTCAA
This sequence comes from Spilarctia lutea, assembly GCA_916048165.1. Lineage (NCBI taxonomy): Eukaryota > Metazoa > Arthropoda > Insecta > Lepidoptera > Erebidae > Spilarctia > Spilarctia lutea. The sequence continues at coordinate 6,337,557 of OU696480.1, forward strand.
ATTAGGAAGTTAATTAAACTAGTTGTCTGATGTGACCTCAATACAATGCTGCTAATTAAACAACTGATTATTTATTATTATTTTTCTGTTTATCACAAAACGTCCAGACTTAAAACAATAATCATGCCTCATGTGGGGTTTGAATCCACTGCACTCACATGAGAAGCAGTGAGGTGTGCGCTTCAACCTGCGCTTAAACTTCGCTATCCGTTCACTCAAGACCTCTTCTCTCAATAGGACATCTAGTGTATGTTTATAGTCATTGATTACGGTGTGTTATGAAAAAAGTACTTTGTTATAACCTGAAACACGCGTGGTTCTCGTCGATCTCCTTCAAGCCCCTGGGTGTGGGTTTGACAGTGATGGTGGCGCGGTCTCGTAAAGTGTCCCTCAGAGAGGCTCGCAACAAAGGCTCACGGGCAAGTTGAACCCCACACATGTACACAGCGCGACGGACCACCTCTGTTGCTGAGCCTATTGAACCCACCTATTAACAAAGGACAAGGTTCACCTGTGAATGAGCCTATTAAATCCGTTTCTAGGCATAAAAAAGTTTTAAAATATATCTAGGTATCATGGAATATGAATGAATAATAGTGTAAAAAAGATAATATATATATTCTTGTTTTATTCTTACTATATATATATATATATATATATATATATATATATATATATATATATATATTACATTCTTATCTTAATTTTTATATTGAATTGGTTTCGCCTTAATATCATAATCTTGTACTGGGTTTGAAGTTTAGATATACGGTTTTTATTTCAGAATAAGGGGGCAAATGTGGCACCAATAAGTACTATTACTTTAAACAACTGCTTCCCATACTCGCAAGTGCTTATTGTACCTAATAATTTGTCCCATAATGGTATATGTATACTATGCATAAACATAGCAGTAACAATATAAATAGATACTCACAAACTCAGCGGCGGCTTCAAGAGGCGCTACCGGCTGTTGTTCCACTTCGTGCCGCTGGTAGTTGTCGCGAACGTTCTCAGCGAACTGTTCAGGAGTCAAGCCGAATTTCTTCACTAGTGGCTCTAAAGATATACAACAATGTTTAACGATCAGTAAAAAAACTATTCGAGAGCTTATCTTCTAATGCACACAAGGACATTCATCAATGTCTATATAGTATGTTGGTGATATTTTTCCAGTCTAGTCCAAGACCTGATGTCATCTATCCACTTCCTTCTTGGTCGACCTGGTGTCTATACCAGCAACTGAAAGAGCCCGCTCATGATCGCGAGGGATACCGTCTGCTGACCTCCAAACTTCATTTTGAAGATGACACCCCATGATGATGATATAGTATGTGTATGATTTGAAAATAAAAGATATATTATTTTTTTGTGGGAAGTATTGTATACTAAAACAAGAAATTGCCGACAAATCCCTATTAACCAAATCACCGAGCGCCAGTTTTGACTTTACACAATTATCCAAGCCCTTGGTTAACCAACCTTCATTCTACATATTTATACCAGACTAGCTGACCGACGCAACCTCGTTTGCGTCTTTTATTGCCCGTAGCGAAAAATTTTCCCCCGTATAGTGTGTCGCAGACTTTTTGTAGATATTTATAAGATCTACGATTAATTAGAACATTTTATGGTTCTATCTTTTATAGTTTACGCAGCGTACGCAAAATAAGTAACTTCTCTGGTTGATTTTTTACACCTTGTGTCCGAAAAACCCCAATATCTTACGGTACCCTATTTTTTTCCAAAATAAAATATAGCCTATGTTACTCGTGGATAATGTAGCCTTCGAATGGTGAAAGAATTTTTAAAATCGGTCCAGTAGTTTTTGAGCCTATTCATTACAAACAAACATACAAACAAAGTTTTCCTCTTTATAATATTAGTATAGATATAGAGATCAAAGCAAACCATCCATCACCTGACTTCTTGCCAAGAATTTCTTGTAAGAAAAACCTAACACTTTTGACCTAACTTGGGAATCGAACCCGACACCTCCTGATCGGCAGTGGCATACGCTCACTCCTAGACGAACGAGGTAGTTACGATAAGTACTATAAAAAATGTGTTTGCTAACGTACCAATGCCAGCCTTTCTACACAGCTCATAAGGTCCAGATCTCACTGCATACTTGACTTCCGTGGGTTCCTCAACATCAGGCTCGGCAGCTTCAACGGCGGCAGCCGCCTCTTCTGGGTCTTCACCGTTCTTGTCCGCCTCCTCGCGAGCTATCCGCCTTTAGCATAACAATATAATTAATACTTTAAGTCAAAAAGAGTATTGAAAATCGTTAGAATCTTAATAGTTCAACATTAACCTTATAACATATCAATTAAATTTTAAGTCAGTAACTGAGCAAGCAGTCATATTAGAGTACTGACTATACCCACCCAACTTTATCTACTTTATCAATCACGCTAGGCAGTCTAAGCGTGATAAATTATACTAAAAATTAATTATCGTATCTTAGGGACGCTACTAGCAAAACACAAGTTTAAAAAAAATCAGAAAATCGGTTTGATAGTTTCGTAGTTCATGGCGAGCAACGATGTGACAAGAAAATTACATTTAAGTACTAACTGAACCCCGCGGTGCAACCCGCGGTACGGCAATAACCGCGGGCAACGCAGCGAGGCGAAGCTAGTATCTTTATAAATTGTAGCCTATGTGTTATTCTGATGTATAAGCTATATTACTGTAAAGTTTAATCAAAATCCATTTAGTAGTTTTTGCGTGAAAAAGCAACAAACATACTCACAAACTTTCGCGTTTATAATATTAGTAGGATAATAGATATACAAACTATAGTCGTTCCAATACTTTATTTAACTTTTGACAGATCACGCACATAAAGTTTTGTAATAATTTTTGATACAATGTACTACAGATAATACTGTACTTTATGGGCGGGCTCCGCCTACTTAGGGATGTGTCATTCGTAATTAATGACCACAGACTATAAAAACGGTTTTGAAATACATCGATTATCGATTATATTAATAAAACATACAATAAAATTATTGTGATTATATTTTATATCAAATCACGTAAAAAGCTTTATTATTTTGCATTAAAATGCCCTAAATGTCTCTGTTTCAATGCATAAATAATTTGCGTAATGAAAACAGTTCCATCGTACTCGTACCTAGTAATGGGATCGAATGTATTCGCCGCAAATTAATGAATCTAAAATAATTGTTTAGACTTACTATAGTTGGTTCAAATAAAAACTACCTGCGGTACCTACTTGTAATGAACAGGTACAAAATGTTGAAATTCGTAGTAATTTACGGATTAAAAATAAAACAACCAAAAGAGGTACTGTAATACTAATTTTAATTATAAAGAATCGTCTTCTTCGTATGACCAGGAATCATCATCACTTGAGTTCTCAGTAATATTGATTATCATTTCTTGGATAGATAAATTGTCGAATGCAACATCCCGATCCCAATCCGACATTATCACCTTCTTTGTTTTTTCTACAACATTCGCCCAGTTTTCTGGAGTTACTTTTTCACACGCATTTTTCAGTAAATTCAGCATTTTTCTTGCGGTGAAAGGAGGAGTTGTATTGTTCCTCGCAGCATATCCTTTAACTTGTGCCCAGATCATTTCAATTGCATTATATTGGCAGTGATATGGGGGAATTCTGAGGACGGTATGCCCATGCTCTGCTGCCATTTCATCTATGACGTATCGTTTTGGCAGCTTCTTTGTTTTTAATATCTTTACTAACTCTACTTTTAGTAGGGACTCATTCACCTCTTCGCCATTGTCACGGAGCCAGTTTATAATTTCATGTTTTTTGTTGGCCTGTGTTGGTATTTTATTAATTTGACGAGAGTGATAAGGTGCATTATCAATAAATATTATTGATGGCTCTTCGAGTGATGTAAGCATTTCTCTGAACCACTTTTCATACACGTTCGAATTCATCTCCTCATGATAATCTCCTGTTTTCTGGGATTTAAAAGCTAATAGAGCGTCTGGCACAAATCCTTTTACTGTTCCTGCATGACAAATAATCAGTCGTTCGCCTTTTCCCATTGGTACTGTAGAAGTGGAGCCAACGGTGTTGTCAGTCCAAGTTTTTGACAGCGTATGATTCGCATTGAGCCAAGTTTCATCTGTGAAAACAACATTCGACCAATCTTCTATTTTTTTTGCTTGTCTTAAAAAACCGCATCTATACAAAGCAATATCATTGCGTTCCATTAAAATTTTTCGTTTGTCACATTTTTGGAATAACATTCCAATGTCTTTCAATACCTTTGTCAGAGAAGATTTTTGACCACGGAACAAACCACTATTTCGAAGAGATTGTGTTAGTTTTTTTAATGTTGGAATCTCTTTTCTTTGGTAATAGTCGTATATATGACGACGAATAGCATCAGCGTCAAAATTGTCAACGGCTGTAACTTTACTAGGCGGACGTTTTTTCTTAGGTGTAGATAGCTTATTCTGTTCCATGCCACTGCTGCCGTAGCCTTCTTTTGTTATTTTTGCCACTGTTGGAGCACTAATACCTAATGCTGCTGCAACACGGTCTCTAACTTGAGTCACTGGTATAAGAGGCCCACCATTACGGCTTTCCTTTTCAAAGTATTCACGAAGTCGCAAGACAAACTCTCTTGTTTGTCCTTTGAGTACTTTCTTTTTTGGCATTTTGACAGTAACAAAGGCAGGAACGATACGCTCAACTTAACCAAACGTGAGAATTCACAAATAAATCAATACGGAGGAATATAAATACTCAACTATACTGAAGGTTACTCATTGAAATACTGTAGATTATTTTAAAATAGACATAGAGAGATTTAATAAAGATCATCAATAGTTTAACAAATACAATATTAACCACTGAATTACAACACAATACAATAATACATTTTGAAAATTCAGTTCCTTTTATATATTTTTTCATGACATTTCCTTTGCGATGGAGCCGCGCAGTATTTGTTTGACGCTCTCGACCGGTTGCAACGGCGAGCAATTCGCATTGTCGGCAGTCCCGAAGCCTCCGAGACCCTTGAACCCCTGCAAATGCGTAGAGAAATCGCCTCTATGGCAGTCCTCTATCGCCTATATCATGGGGAGTGTTCTGAAGAGCTCTTCCAACTGGTCCCCCCTTCTCCCTTCCTCTACAGGACGACACGTGCTGGCCTCCGAAGTCACCGCTTCAGAGTGGAAGACATACACTCTCGCACTCATCGATTTGGCTCTTCCTTCCTGTGCCGAGCGGTTAAGACCTGGAACTCACTACCAGCGCACGTGTTTCCGTCCCACTATGATCCCGGGTCCTTTAAGAGGGGCGTGAAAAAGCATCTCACTAGGCCGCCATAGTTCTGGTCACCATGCTGCACTGTCCTTGTTTGCATTGAGGATGGTGACCACCACTCTTGGATTCTGCTGGTGCTTTCCATCAGGCAGGGCAGAGTCATTTTGGTAGCACAGGTATAAAAAAAAAAAAAAAGAACCGTCATATTTGAACAACATTCTTTTAATCCATTTCTTCTTTATTTTGACAAAGGAGGTCGTACATTGAAACACATAGAAATATGAAGTACGAAATTATCTATAAAATAATGAGTTTGTTAAATCGATTAAAACTTCTTAATGCATAAAATCGATCGATGAAAGAAATCGAATAGGTAACAGGTCAGGGTATCACTATTTGATTAAGTATTAGAGCTGTCAAAAGTTAAATTAACTATTGGAACGACTATAATTACGAAGCATTAAGACTCAAACACAGTGACAATTGACATCAAATGTTAATGTTTTGTATTTTAATAATGCTGGCTGTAGATATCTAACAAATAAAATAAAAAATGGACCAAAGCTAATAAAAACTATTGATCTACCTTGGATTTGAATATTGAATACTAACTTTTTCTCTTCGAGCTCCTTCTTCCTTTCTTTAGAGCGCTGTAACCTCTGCATCTCTGGTAGTTCAGTAGAGTAATACAGTAAGAAGTGAGTGTGGACGTCACGCAGTTCCTCCGGTGTCTGGACATTCTTTAGCCTGTTACCAAAAATAACACTTGAACCACTATTTACAGAATACTAATAAGGCTAAGCTTACTTGAGTTAGATCCCCATTTATCCTTTTACATACTCCTGACAACATCAAAAACCAACTACAAATACCTTCTTAGGAATATTAATAATACATTATTAAGATTGTCCCATTTTTCCAAAACTAGATTGGAGAAAGAAGGTCATAACTCTCTCCCTAATAACTGCAAACAGATCTCTACAATAGGCATGATGACTAATTTTGAATAACTGTTTTATGATGTTCGGAAGTATCTCCTATTGTTAATGACAATTATATTTCTACAAAAAATTAAGTTTTTGTAATTTATGAACCCCATTAAATCAGATAAATACATAATTTTAATGGTTCTTGGTTACTGTCATCATGCCTATTCAGGCCTTTTTACTATCCATAATGATTAACTCAGATATTCATTTGAATGTACTACTATGTACAAGACATATTAATTAAAATAATGGTTTAAGTGAAGAGAATTCCTACATAATTATTATTTTCCAATTGCAATGATTTCACATTTCAATTACCTTTCAATATCCTCGTCTTTGATAAGTCTCATATTCTCGGGGATAGGCGCATCGGGATCAAGCATTACTTTGTCCAGTTGGAACTCGCGCATGTTTTCAAACAGCTTCAATAGGTTTTCTTTGCGCTGTTTCAGTTGACACCACTGCCAGAGAAGAAAGAAGAATTATACATCTTTATCAGTCTACCTACATTATGTTACTCATCTATATATATAAAAATGTTATGTTGGTTTGTGTATGCTTCAAAACTCTAAAAGTCTTCACCGATCGAGCTGAAATTTTAGAATGATATATAATCCGCATCAAGGATTGTTTTTATCTAATTTTTGCATCAGTCGCATATCCGCGACCGCGAAAAAACACGAAAAAACCGACATAAACGCGGGCGGAATCGCGGGCAACAGCTAGTTATAAATAGGTATAAATTATTAGTTTATACTGTATGCAGTTACGTCAGTAGTTACCTTGGCGTCGTACTTGTACACCTTCCAAAGATCGTTGATGCTAAGCTCAGGCTGCACATATTCCTTGCGGTAGAACGCAATGAAAGGCACTTCCAATGTTTGGTTACGCATAAAGTCTAATGCTTGGCGTATCTTTGTAATCGTGCTGTTACCCCTGTAAATATTTATGCTATTTAAAATAGATTCTTTATATTTTTTCAAATAAAAATAAGATTGGTAAGCCTAAAACTATGGCAATAAGAAAATAGTGTTTTTAATACAATTATTTAATCTAATTTGAACCTTTACCAAGACCAAGAATTATGAACAAATATAATTTTCATTTGTCTCTTAATTTGTTCTGACAAAATTAATATTTAGGCCAATAAATAGTTATCACAAACTCTACCAACAATCACAAATTATTTTTGAAAATTTGAACATCATCATTCCATCGTAGGACATAAATCTCATTTGCTAGATCAAATCCTCTTTTCTCATTTGTTATGAATGATTGTATGTTATATTATTTGTTAAATAGTAGACTATTTAATAATTTAATACCGAGTAATGAACTGATTGTTTCATATCTATACAAATAAATAAAATTGGAATGCCTGTTTGTAATATTAAAATAACCGCTTTTTACTAAATGCATATACCAAAATAACATATTTAAAAAAAAAAACGGTCTATTTGTTCTGGCTAATCTATGGAACGGTTAGACTGATTTTGACGGGACTTAACTTGGGCTAATTTTTTCGGCCTTTCCCGCGGTGTCACAATAACCGCGGGGTTCAGATAGTTATTTATAAATACTAACCTGCGCGATCTTTCCCTCGCCTCTTGGGCGTCAGCCTTGGACACCGGCGGTTTTAAGAAGGCTTGCTTGTATATCCACTCGGCCTCATCATCTAACTCCGTACTGCCTTCCTCCACGGGAGTGATAGGCACCTCTCGAGTTTGCATACGTTCAGGTATGTCTGTTTTACGTATCTATAGAGAAAATAAATCAGTTCATAACTACATTGAATCATGTCTTAACAAATATAATTTAACAATATGTATGTACCTCATTATCCAAATCTGTGAAATGGCTTCTCTTCAACTCGCTAGGCTCATAAATCTCAAATATAGACTTTTTACTTGGCCGTTTTGCTTTCCCCTTCTTAGTCCTGCGCTTCTCAACACCTAAAATAACATGTGTTCAATTTTGTAATATATGCTATTTTAGCAATCAATTTTAAATTTAGTACAGTTTAAAGCTTGTGACAGGTAATAAAATTGTTAATAAAAAATATTATTGGAATTTTAACTCCTGTTCCAAGACTGAGTTGCTGAAGTTCTTTATTTTTTAAATTACCTTCTTCTTCATCATCTTCTAAATATTCATCAAGGTCCTCTTCTTCCTCCGACTCATAGTCTTCTTCACCATATTTCTCAAACTCATCATAATCGAAGTCTACACCGAATATGTCCTGACCCTCCTGTAGTGAGCTGTACAAAAGGTTTATAATTTGAAAAATGTTAATGTTTATCATGTTTTAAATAATTTCCACCAAGTTTATCTTAATCTGAAATCTCTGAAGAAATGGTTATTCAGACATTTGTATTTATTTAAGGTCTAATCAGCACAAATTAGGATACTCATAAAAAAACTGAAAAGTAGTGAAACAAGTATTTTTAACAAATTATAGAAATATGTCTACTTACGCATCAGTAAATATAGGTTTTCTTTTCTTCTTGCGCTCAGCAATTGGTCTACCATCATCATCTACAATAAAGTCATCAGCATCTGACTCCAGGTCCTCGCCTTCCTCATCATATTGTGCCTCACCTCTTGGAGCGGCCGACTCGGAGCGATTTTCATCATCCTAATGTGAAAAACAATTATTTAGTTTATTTTTCTTGTGTTACTGAGCAATTCTCTTTTTATTTTCAATATAGTTGGCAGTCCACAACTGTGCGATTTTCCCGAAATTTTCTGCCACGCACAGCAAAACTGTGGAATGAGCTGTCGCCTGCGGTGTTCCCGGACCAATACAACCTTCAAACCTTCAAGAAAAGAGCGTACTCCTTCCTAAAAGGCCGGCAACGCACTTGTGACGCCTCTGGTGTTGCGGGTCTCCATGGGCGGCGGTAATCGCCTACTATCAGGTGATACGTCTGCTCGTTTGCCCCCTATATAATAAAAAAAAAAAAAAAAATGTAAAAGACTTACGTCATCTGAGCCACCTTCAAAGAGCTTTTCTGCTATAACCTCCCTCTCCAGTTCAGGATCATCGTTGCCATCATTATCACTGTCATCATCTTCCAATCGACGCAAACGCTTAAATTTGTTCTATTGGACAAGATAACATTTTGTTAATAAATATTTCTGTATAATTTGTATATTGTGTCATTTCTGGATAAACAGGGATATCCCTGTTTATCCAGGAATATGGTTGCAAAGTTTAAAAAAAATAATAATAACCCATTATTTTAGTAAATGTTTACTTTTCAACAGTGAAAACTTTCAATATACTTTTAGTTATAATTTATTAGTAGTTGTTTTTTTTTCTGAATTAATAATCTGTACATTAATTAAAGTATTTAAAGAGATGGAATAACTTAATTGCTAATAAATTAATGAATCACATTTATAATTATTAATAATCTGCTCATTTTCATTAAAATATTTGAAAATATGTCACTATACAGATGCCTTTAAGGAATGTCTGTACAATTTATGGATCCACTTACCCTGGCAACTTTAACACCAAGATTCTCTTCAATAAGATCATAATCTTCGTCCTCCAATCTATCATCCAGTTCATCATCACTTTTCTTCCGTTTCTTTGGTCCTGCACTAGCATCTGAATCTTCTCCATCCGAATCTTCCTCTATAGGTGCATCATCTATCAAATCTTTAAGTTCTTCACGGAGGCGCTCTTCATCATCTAAAAACAAAAAACTTGCGTGAAATAAATCATATAAATGTCATCTATATAAAATAAATAGAAATAAATATTTCAGATATCTAACACACAACGCCACCTAGTCCCAATCTAAGCAATGCTTGTATTATGGGTCCTAGACACTGATATAATTACATATATAGTTTTTTTGTAATATAGTAGTAGTTTGTAAATACATACATATTATAACTGGTAGAAAACAGTTATTATTCCGTCAGGGAATTCCTACAAAAAAATGCGTGTCCGTCTTATCATTTTAGAAATGCATTGTAGGTGTGTATTGAATTTGTTAAGTAGTTTTTGTAAATAATTTCAAAACGTAACACGTAATGTTTTTCAATTGTTTTAGTAATAGTTAATTAATTAATGTTAATTTAGCAATTAACTTAACTTTAGCAATTTATTAACTATTGTACGAAAGACTGCAACACTATATTTGTATGCCTATAACTGGCGAAATGTGTATCATGCCTATTTTTTGTAACACATTTATGCAAATAAATTGATATTATTATTATATGAAATTATTATTATACATAGAAAAAACTCAAACTCTGAAACAAATACTTGCAGATCATACAAACATTTGTCTGACCCAGGTGTCTCAGCTTTTAATAAATTACTGCTAGACATAGACCTCCCTATAGCTTACCAAGTGATAAGAAAATATTTTAAAAATAGTAAGTGGCACTATGGTAAAAGATTTTACTAAGATGAGGTACATTTTAAAAATCTTGTATGTCTATAAACTCTGAAGAGGGTTCAGAGTTTATATCTTAACTTTCTTTTACTTTAAGTTTGTATATCAGGCATAACAATTTAGTTCATAAGGTTATTTTTTTATTGTGATATTGATGTAGAAAACTTGAAACATTAACCAAGTGTCCAAATCATGAGAAAGTTTCGATTTTAATATTGAGTAGCGGTAGTCATCTAGTAATGGGAAAATTCATCATATGATTATAGTAACTTTATAACAAATAATTTTATCATAATACAAAAGTGTGTCAACATCGCGTCATTTTATGTTTATAAACTAAGAGGTAGGTTATGTAGATTTAAAACCCTTTAACACATTCTAGAAACGAGAGTCGAAACACGAGGTATATTTTATGTTATAAATCCGTTTAAAGAAAGATAAAAATGCCTTTACAAAAGTAAGAGAAAGTGCACGATGTCAACATTACCTTCTTCGTCTTCATCTTCGTCGTCGCTTTGAACAGCAGCTTTGCGCTTGACTTTCTTGCGCTCTGGTGGCTGTTCATCCTCATCAGACTCCACCTAATAGCAAATCACAACAGCTATAGTCGAAGAAACTACGCAATCGTCCTCGTAATGACCACAAGCTTGGTATAATTTTTACACTAACCTCGCTCTCCTCTGCTTCAGACTCCAGAAAATCAGCCATTACTACTTACTACTAATTACAAACACTAACTCTAAATAGTTAAATACGTGGCTACTTAACTACACGCTAAAATAATCGTAATTTCTACAATAATTCTACAACTAATAATTTTCGCTTGAAAATATGACACGAACGAAGAATGAAAGAATGAAATCAAAGACATGAGAAAAGGACTTCATTCATAAACCAACTCAAAATCGAAGTCATTCGTCCGCCTTATTCGTAAAATTAGTCTATGGTTTATTTTACATTATTTGCATAAATTTGGTACAAAAGATGGTACAAAATAAAAATAGACACGATACACATTTCGCCAGTAATAGGCATGCAAATATAGTCTTGCAGTCTTTTGTACAATAGTTAGTATTGTTAATTTAGCAATGAATTGCTAAAACTAAATTCATTGATAAATTAACAATAATTATTTAACCAATTCTAAAATAATTCAAAAAATTAGGTGTAACGTTTTAAAAATATATACAAAACTACTTTATAAATTCAATACACACCTACAATGCCTTTCTAAAATGATAAGACGGACACGCATTTTTTTGTAGCAATTTCCTGACGGAATAATAACTGTTTCTTCCAACCATTTTCTAAGCACAACACAATACTTCTTCCACTTGGGTATTGTGTCTGTGTATTTTTGTGTATTTTATTTATTTATTTATTGTTTTCATAATTTAAAGTTAACAATTGTATAATATACACCAAGTCCCACACTAGGATTCCCTGGATATAAGTGGAGTCATAAGCACGCAATTTCGTCTAAATAGCTCGATTCTGGGTTTAGGCATATTCAATGAAAGTTGTGTTGCTGCACGTTGGCTAAAATTAACTTTAGATGCAAAAAGCGACCGGTTATCTGTAATAAATTTTGCAATTTCATAAATATACATATAATAGAGTTACAAGGAACAGTTTAAAGTTTGTGAACTTTGAATATAGGTTTACAAGATGAAGTCCTTTCCATGTTAAAAATTGCGCGATTATTTTTTTTCTGGGCTAAAAAAACTTTTTCAATTTCAGTAGAATTACCCCAAATGACTTGAAATGACACTGGATGGCACTATAAATATATTTCAGTACACAGTAGCAAATACAACATAATCAATTATTCACTATGCTGTAAAAGCATAATGCGTGCATTGCTAGAATATAATTATAATAATATGATGGTGAATCTTGGGGGGCGGTCAGACCATAATGGATTGGTAGGTATATGGTTTATTTCACGTTTATAGCAAACCTGGTTTGTCATAGACTGTCAGAGTGACAGCTGTCGTCCGTGTCAATCTTATTATTTACTCGTTGTTCATAGATTATAAAAAAACAAATCGTGAGGAAATAAAGCAATCACAGGGGTTGTGGCAATAAAAACTAAGTTTTATTTTAATTCTGTATGTAGTACAAACAAGTCAAATGTCTCAGACCGCTCCCATCGTTAAAAACGTTATACACACAGGACAAAAATATATTCCTATAGCAAATGGCAGCAAGGTAATACTTAATTATTTCATCATTATCAACAGCCTTTAATAGTCCACTGCTGCTCATAGGCCTCTCCTTAGAAAATAAATGTTGGCCTAATATACTACACTACCCATGTGGGCTTGTTTTAAGTTTGCCTTGTCTTTCTAGTGCTATTGTCTTGCTCCCCTATTTGGTTCTTATGACACCCACAGACACATATAATCATGCCATCGCCCCTATTCATATTCATATAGGGGCGATGGCATGATTATATTCTTAATCCAACCATAATTTCTAGAGCCATTTAATTGTTTGCTAAATTCTTTACAGGTACATTTTCATTTCCAAACATGGCAACATGGAAAGGAGAGAGTCCTTTTGGACGATAGTAGGAAGATAGGAAAGAAAGAGCCTATGGTTTTAGTCATAGGGCATAAATTTAAACTGGAGGTATGGGAAACAATAGTCAAAATGATGGCAGTTGGAGAAGTAGCTAGTTTTGTTGTGAAAAAAGAGGTAATTTATATTTTATTTATTTTGGTACTTAAACGTAACGTCACGCCTATTTCCCTGAGGCGAAAGCAAAGACAGTTGATATTCAGTTACTAAGGTCCTTACATACCTTTTTTGCTTTAACCACACTCATCATCAATTTTTATAGGATATGTAAACAATGTACTAAACGCGCATTATCTAGTGTAGTACTGTTGTATGATGCATGTTATAAGATAGTATTTGAAATGACATGATATGAAACTGCCTCGGTGACGTAGTGGTACGCGTATGCGACTGCTAAGCTTGAGGTCTCGGGTTCAAATCCTGGGTCGGACCAAATGTTTGTGGAATCTACAAATATTTGTTTCGGAGTTTGGGTGTTTTCTATGTATAATATGTATGTATTTACAAAAAAAAGTATATATAAGTATTTATATCAGTTGTCTAGTATCCATAACACAAGCACTGCTTAGCTTGGGACTAGATGGCGTTGTGTGTTAGATGTCCGGAATATTTATTTATTTATTTATGTATTGTATGTATCGTTATGTATGTATGTCTGTTACTTTCATATAAAATATTTAACTTTAGGTTTATCTAAAACATTTTTATTTTGCAAATATTCCAACTAGAATGTTTTGAACTCCTAATGGATTCCATTTCAAATTTATAACTTCTTTTCAGCTTTGGATGGCCTACACAATAAAAATTCCAAATATCCCAAACTCAAAGTAATTATAATAATGTTTGAATTTTTTCCAACAGCTAGTTTTCAGTTATCCATTTGTATCTAAAACGTTACGAGAGCTAGGACAAGATCAACACAAAATAAAACATTCATGTACTATGACCCTGCAGACTGAAGGCCTAGGCCATACTGATTTAAATCACTTGATGAAAAACCCATGTGATCTGGAATTCATCATAGGTAAGTTGATGATGTCTATTATTTTTAAATGGAATGTGTCAAAACTAGGGCTGAGAGAGACTTTGGTAATTATTTTAAGAAAAACTTAGTAGATGTTGGCATGTTTCAAAGTATGTTTTCAAAGCCTCGGTCAGAAGTGGAATTGTTAGTGTATAAACTATTTAAAGTATAGTCTTTAATATATACTGTGTTTTGCAAACAATATATATATATTAAGATGTAGGAAAATCAGATTTGAATCTATTGTAAGTTTAGGAAAATGACATAAAAATACATTAATGCAATTTTAATCTCATATTATTCGAGGTGGCATAAAAGCATACTATGGCAAGATTACGTAACCACAATGTTGTCTTGCCAGTCCCCAACCCGCACTCGGCGGCGTAGAGACGTATGGCCTTAACCCTGTCCTAAGAGGAGACCTGAGTCCAGCATTGGGACATTATGGGTTGTTGATAATTACTGAGCGTACGAGTATTTATTTAAGACAAACTTGTTCACAAGGAACAGAAACCTGGAGTGCTTGACTTGAAATATCATTGTTAGTTGCTAATACACAAATTGGCATCTAAAATTTTTGTTGAAAATCGAATAGCCTCTCGCTTTTAAAGACATTCAAAATCGTTTATAAAAAACACGTTTTGGATAATGGCCCTAAAAAAAATAAACAGGTGGATGTATAGTATTATATTATAAAATATATAGAAAAATATAAAATAGAATAAAATTAGACATTAAATATCTTTACAAAGTGTAAAATAAAGTCGATTCAGCAACTGTTTGCTTAGACGTTCTAAATTGCTCAGCGGATTTTAATGCAGTTTTCAGCAATAGATAAAATGATTCAAGAAGAAGATTTGCATGTATAACAAGCTGCGCTACGTGTTGTAAAAGTACAACAACAAACGCGGGTAACACCACGGGGTGCATCTAGTTGATTGATAAAATTAAATTTTAGAAATTCTGAAAGTGGAGAGGTCTGACGAGTATGAAAGAGAAATGTGGCAGCTGAGCGCCGAGGAACGCACAGCAATGATCCCATCACTCAGAGAGAAGGGAAACAAGCTGTATATGCAAAAGAAGTTTGAAGAAGCTGAAGATGCATATGGTCAAGCTTTAGGTATTTGTGAGCAGCTCATGATTAGGTATGACTATTAGTTATTTTTTTAAAACTTTTACCGAACGTTTTTTAATCGGAATTTAGTCTGTGTTGATGCAAATACTTCTTACAACGGTTTTAGGCGGCGGTAGTCACTCTCTATCAGGTGACTCGTTTGCCCATAATTTTTTTTTAATGTAAATTGCACTATTAATACTAATTTAGTCTCTAGTCGTTAGTAGAATCCACAAAAATTTGTATCCGTCATCACTTCTAAAACAAAATTCCGATTTGAAAAATTAATTTTGCGTTTGTACGCACATAATCAGCCTTCAATATCAAACTATTTAAATGGATGAGGATGAATATCATAATACCAATATCACCACAAACGTATTCAATTATTGTTATATTTTAAATAAGGTATGAAACCCTAAAAAAAGATTTTTGTGGGTTATGATCATTTTGTTTTGTGACATTATTTATAACACATATATGCATATTTCCACAGGGAAAGAAAAGGTGATGAAGAATGGGACACTCTTAACAAAATAAAGCTTCCTATATTGTTAAATTATGCTCAGTGTAAACTCATCAAAGGGGAGTATTACCCTGTCATAGAGCACTGCAGCACTGTCTTGGAGTACGATAAAGGTTTGTATACCCGACTTAAAAAATATACTATTTGCAGCAAACCGTGGGAGAGCCACGCTTCGGCATGCATGAGCCGGCTCGACCGGAGTAATATCACGGTCTCACAGAAAACCAGTGTGAAACAGCGCCTGCGCTGTGTTTCACCGAGTGAGTGATGATACCGAAGGTCTTACCCCCAACCCTTTCCTCCATCCTCTTGCTCACATCCCCTTCCTCATCCCCCAAAGGCCGGCAACGCACTTGTACTTGCACGCCTCTGGTGTAGCGTGTGTCCATGGGCGGTGGTAAATGCTTACCATCAGGGGATATCCATAAAAAAAGAACCTTAAACCCTACCAGGACTGCTTTTCCCTATTATTAAGGTCTAGAATATAATCCAAGTGTATTAATTTCAAATTCCACTGACGCATTGTCTTGAGTCAACACAATAAATGTTGTGCATTGAGAGAAGTTCGTTCTCAATTTGCTACTCGATCTACCCACATTTCAGAGCAGAGCTTACAAGCTTAACTAAAACAAAATAATGTTACTATTTGTTGTGAATCGTAACTTAGTACCACTTCTCTAGAAATATTTCCTTCTTACCTAGTTCTCAATTTGGTTAATTTTATTAAAACTTAGGGGTGTAAGCGGGGCTACCTACCATCCTAGGCCCTGTACAGCCAACCTCACCTGCGCGCGGTGCACCCTGCTAAATAACAGACGAGGCTCTGGCGACCGACTCATGGCGGTATAACCACACAAATGCGGAAATAACTAAATCTCGTACTGGCGACGGGCAGCAGCGTCACTAGATGAATGATTCCCGCCACTGCGGTCACCAACCCGCCTGCCAAGCGTGGTGACTATGGCAAATTTCCCCCCATGAACAGAAACCATATTCCACGGCCCCCAGTTCCCGGTAGTCGTACTATTCCTGGCCAAGGTACCGGTCATGGTAACGGTGCGGCAGGGGGTGCGAAGAATCCCCGGGTTACGGCAGGGTACCACCGACGACTTTATCTGGCAACGTACAATGGACGCACGCTGCGGCTGGACGATCGTCTTTCGGAGTTGGAGGCAGAGGTGAACAACATAAACTGGCATGTTTTGGGGCTATCAGAAGTCCGCAGACAGGGTGAGGGTATGATAGCCCTGGAGTCTGGTCACCTCCTCTATTTCCGACAGGGGGACCGGCCATCCCAAGGTGGTGTCGGATTTATGGTCCATAAATCGCTCAAGGGCAGCGTGGAGGAAGTTGGCAGTATATCGTCAAGGGTAGCGTACCTCGTCTTAAGAATAACTAAAAGGTATTCCTTGAATGTTATACAAGTGTACGCACCCACATCCTCACATCCTGATGACGAAGTTGAAGCCATGTACGAAGACATAGCTAAGGCCCTATCTCGTAACAAAACTTCTTTCACGGTTGTCATGGGCGATTTCAATGCGAAAGCGGGAGTACGAGATTATGGTGAGACCAAGGTAGGACCGTTCGGCTATGGGCACAGAAATCACCGAGGGCAAATGTTGGTTAATTTTCTTGAGGCTCAGGGTCTCTTTCTGATGAATTCCTTCTTCCAGAAGAGACCCCACAGGAAGTGGACCTGGCTAAGCCCTGACAGTACGACAAAAAACGAGATCGACTACATCATTACAAACAAACGCCAAATATTCAGGGATGTCTCTGTGATCAACAGATTTAACACCGGAAGTGATCACCGACTCGTAAGAGGTACCCTGAATCTAAACATCAAAAGAGAACGGGCGCGCTTGATGAAGTCGACTCTTAGACCAACTCTGCGTCAGGTCGAGGATGGATGCGAAAGCTTCCAGTTGGAGCTTCAGAATCGGTTCGCCATGTTGGAAACCGCGCAGGACGTAAACGACGCCGCTGACAGTCTGGTACGTGTCGTCCGCGAAGTGGGCTATAAACACTTTCGACCAAAGAGCATTGGACGCAAGTCAAAGCTCAACAGCGAGACTCTTGATCTCATGAGGAAACGACGTGAAACACTAAATGCCACACCCTCAGAGCGACAACAACTTAACAGGCAAATAAGAAGGCTGGTCAGGCAAGACTTTCGGCAGTCAAATACTCGAGTCATCGAGGATGCAATTGCCCGAAACAGGGGCTCAAAAGTTTTTGCCAAGCCTAAGACCTCCTGTTACTACCTGTCCAAGCTCAGAACAGCACAAGGCACCACCGTCACCTCCGAAACAGAGATTCTCGCTGAAGTCGAAAAGTTTTACGAGGATCTATATTCCTCACAAACCAGTCCAGCTGAGACCCACAGCGCGGATGATCCGCGTGCTAGACTGACACGCCACCTCACAGACGAGCTTCCCGACATCGATCCGGGTGAGATTAGGATGGCACTCGGACAACTACACAATAATAAAGCTCCAGGTGAAGACGGAATTACAACAGAACTCCTAAAGGCTAGTGGAACACCTATGTTAGTAGAGCTCTCAAAACTCTTTAATTCCGTCATTTATACTGGCATTACACCGGAGGCATGGAGCAGGAGCATAGTAGTGCTTTTCTTCAAGAAAGGAGATAAAACCCTGCTGAAGAACTACCGCCCAATCTCACTCCTGACCCATGTGTACAAATTGTTTTCGAGGGTCATTACGAATCGTCTTGCCCAAAAACTCGATGACTTTCAGCCAGTGGAGCAGGCTGGGTTTCGAAAAGGCTTCAGTACTGTGGACCACATACACACTCTAAGGCAAATTATTGAGAAGACAGAGGAATATAATCAGCCTCTCTGTATAGCGTATGTGGACTACGAAAAAGCCTTCGATACCATTGAGACCTGGGCTGTTTTGGAATCTATGCAGAGGTGCCTGGTCGACTGCCGATATATCCAGGTGTTGAGATGCCTCTATGAAGCTGCAACGATGACCGTCCAAGTACAAGAAAAGAGCACAAGGCCAATCCAAGTGCATCGAGGAGTAAGACAGGGAGACGTCATATCTCCGAAACTGTTTACTAATGCCTTGGAAGACGTCTTCAAAACGCTCGATTGGAACGGACGGGGAATCAATATCAATGGTCAATTCCTCTCACACCTGCGGTTTGCAGACGACATAGTCATCCTGGCGGAGTCTCTGCAGGACATGGAAGCAATGCTCAACAGTCTGGACGATTCTTCAAAACGAGTGGGACTGAGGATGAATATAGAAAAGACGAAAATCATGCATAATCGGCATGTGTCCCCGAGTCCCGTGACCGTAAACGGCGTTATTATCGAGGTTGTGCAAGAATACATCTACCTTGGCCAAACTATCCAACTTGGTCGGCACAACTTCGATCGGGAGGCCGACAGAAGAATTCGTTTGGGCTGGGCGGCGTACGGGAAGCTACGTCACATCTTTGAGTCGCAAATACCACAATCATTGAAGACCAAGGTATTTAACCAGTGCGTCCTACCCGTAATGACATACGGAGCCGAGACGTGGACACTCACCATTGGACTGGTCCACAAATTTAAAGTGGCTCAGCGTGCGATGGAGCGTGCGATGTTGAGTGTTTCTCTGTCTGATAGAATTCGGAATGAGGTTATTCGACAGAGAACTAGAGTAACCGACATCGCACGGAGAATCAGTACGTTGAAGTGGAAATGGGCCGGTCATGTCTCTAGACGTACCGATGGTCGGTGGAGCCGAAATGTGCTTGAGTGGAGACCGCGATTAGGCAAACGTAGTGTAGGGCGCCCTGCGGCACGATGGATTGACGACTTAAAAAGAGTGGCTGGCAGCGGATGGATGCGGACTGCCCAAGACCGGGATGGTTGGCGCTACTTGGGGGAGACCTACGTTCAGCAGTGGACGGCAAATGGTTGAAATGATTTTATTAAAACTTAACAAAATTATATTATTGTAATTAGAACTACAAGTCAGAGACAACAGACGAGGTAGTGAGATCTCATCTTTTTAACAGACTTCAAAAACGAAGGAGGTTTTCAATTTGACTACAGTTTTTGTGTGTGTTACTTCATAACTTATGTTAGTTAAAATGTTCGTATCAGTTAGATTTGAGCTTAAACTGTAGGTACATCAATATACAATACAGCATTTCACTTTAGACGAAGGCTTACCAAAACACGGCCCAATTTATTCGACTCATGAACGTTTTTATTTATCTCATAATACGTAAATATCCTCTCTACTTAAATAAGTGTTTATGTTGATAAAATTATAAAGGTAATGAAGGAAAGGAGAGTTAATGAAAAGGTATTCATATCAATCTTCAAACCTTCAAAAAAAGAGCGTACTCCTTCTTAAAAGGCCGGCAACGCATTTGTAACGCCTCTGGTGTTACAAGTTCGTTGCCCTTGCGTGTGCGGATATCCCCTCGTATACCACCTCCTGGTGGCATGTCGGACTCGAACCGACTAAAGCTGCACGTCGTCTCGGGTATTAGATGCCGAGGATCCAGGGGCACCCTAGAAAGGAAAACCCCTGGAACCCCGACGTACCTCGGACCACCTACGCTTTGTAGATTGCCCCCTCCTGTGTGGGAACCTAACCCAATGTTCCCGCTACTGTCCCCCAGGGCGCGCACGCTACGCAGCGTCCGCGCCGTCACCCGGGCCTGTTTCTGCTAGGGTGACAGATGGCCTCACCTGTCACCCTAGCGGAAAAAAACTAAAAACAATGATAAACCTGCCTGTATCGGTGGCGTAGTGGTAGCGTATGCGACTGCTAAGCTTGAGGTCTCGGGTTCGATTCCCGGGTCGGACCAAATGTTTGTATGATCTGCAAATATTTGTTTCGGAGTTTGGGTGTTTTCTATGTATAATATGTACGTATTTACAAAAAAAAGGTATATAAGTATTTATATCAGTTGTCTAGTACCCATAACACAAGCTCTGCTTAACTTGGGACTAGATGGCGTTGTGTGTTAGATGTCCGAAGTATTTATTTATTATTATCTATGTATTATAGTAGGTATCTTCCAGTATTTCTTTTTGATCCTCCAATGTAGTTAGTCTTATTATTGGGATATTTCCCATTTATAGCAATACTTTTAATATTTCAGATAATGAGAAAGCTTTATACAGAAGAGCTAAAGCACACATAGGCGCTTGGAATCCGGATATGGCAGAAGAAGATTTCATTAGATTAAAGTCGTTAAATCCGTCCATGGCAAATGTAGTAGACAAAGAACTAGAAACTATCAAAAAACTTAGAAAAGATAAAGAAAATAAGGACAAAGATGCTTTAAAAAATATGTTTATTGGCAATAATGGGGCCCCGTAGCAATATTTTACTGTGTACATGAATTAAAAACTAGTTAACTGTTGTTGTAATGTGACGGGTTTGTAAAAGTTAAAGCAATATTTTACTATTTGAATGTTTGTATATGCGATAATGTAACGTAGATAAATAAGTCACTTTTGTTTGAT
Source organism: Spilarctia lutea (assembly GCA_916048165.1). Classification (NCBI taxonomy): domain Eukaryota; kingdom Metazoa; phylum Arthropoda; class Insecta; order Lepidoptera; family Erebidae; genus Spilarctia; species Spilarctia lutea. The sequence goes on from OU696480.1 coordinate 6,358,998, forward strand.
GTTTGCTTTTAAAACTAACAAATTACAATGTTATTATTCTTAAATATCGCCTTGATAAACCTTATCTTACTAAAAACTGTAAAACCATTTACCCGGTAACATACAGCGCAACACATTACAGCGCCATCTGCCGAGGACACACCGAACTTTAGAGTAACGAACTACGGAGCAACTTCTAAGCCTGTATCGCGATGTAAGAATTTTCGAGCATATTTACAACTTCCCAACATCGACCGATGAGCGGTCACCCGCCATTTAAGTTCACCTCGTTGATCGGAGGATCCTCCCTTTGTGTTGGAAGAATATAACACCCGTTCCTCCACAGTATTATAAGATGTTTAGAGTTGATTTGTATTCAAAACCACAACAAATTACTCTGTTACAAAGATCCATTTCTATCGAGAATTACTGAGGCTGATCCCAAACCAGGATTTAAAAATGCACACATACGCTGGAAGTACCTTCTGACATCATATACTATGATATCAACGTAAATAATTAAAATGCCCATGATTGGTATTCCATTCTTGTTACTTGGTAGAATAAGTGCTTTAAATATTAACGTAAGACATTAGACATACTCAATAAATATTGTATTATTTATTCTTGGTATACTTAGAACTCTATTGTAAATGCTTGGTGACTTTTTACCTCATCAATATACTAATTCTAACTAGATATATCTTCCACGTTACTATAGTGTAAATCTTTTGTACGAAATATTTCCAAATTGAATGTTGTAATTTATATCCACAAATTTTAAGACATTTATCTCTTGTTTCATTTCTTGCCTTTTCATTGCCTCTTTTTATAACGCTGTGGGGCAAACCGAGTCTAAAAACAGCCTAAGTTACTCCCTATATCATCAGCTATCTTCCAGTGAAATTACCGTCAAAATCCTTTCAATCCAGCCGTTCCAGAGATTATCCTGACAGTCAAAAATTAAAAAAAAAAAAATAATGTTACAAACAGACACTCGACGCAATTTAATTTATTTGTATAGATAATCTGGATCTCGGAAACTGCTCCAACGATTTTAATTATATTTTTTTTGATTTATCGATCTATCTAGGATTCATTTTTAGCTCCTTTACCAAAAAAGATACCGAACAAAGCTAGGTCTTCCAGGTACCTACCTTTTTATGTACTCAGTATTTAACAATGTAAGTTACTGCCCATTATAATTGGAGCGATTCCTAATTGACGAGTGGGTTTTATGAATTGTGTTAATTCACGACGAGTGTAGGCAAACATCAACACAGTTTCAATTCAATTTCCTAGTGGTATTTAGATCTTGAGATAAAGATTTGTAAAAGGTTTTTTTGAGCTAGGCTATCAAACCTATACCAAAGTAAGAATGACAATAGCTTCATCGATTGTCTCGATATCAACTATACCACAAAAGCTGCTAATGAGGTCGGTTGATAACTTCTCTCTCTCTCTCTCTTAATAATCTATTTTGAGTATCGATAGCAAACTGGGACTTTATTATTAATGATTATATTGATAGCATAGTGACTTTCAAACTAGTACTATTGTAAATCCATACGACAATATATATACTAATAATAAAGCTGAACAGTTTGTTTGTTTGAACGCGCTAATCTCAGGAACCACTGGTCCGATTTGAAAAATTATTTCAGTGTTGGATAGTCCATTTATCGAAGAAGGCTATATGCTATATATCATCACGCTACTACTAATAGGAGCGGAGCACCAATGAAGAATGTTTCAAATACGGGGGAAAATTTTCACGCTACGGGCAATTTAAGACGCAAACGAGGTTGCGTGGGTCAGCTAGTAAATTAATAAAATTGAAGTACACATCTGTTTGTAATTTAAAATTAACAGCTTTTTCGAAAAACATTTTATATGTCTAAACGATATGATAAGGTACATACTTACATCAAAAAAGTAATTCTTAAAGTTTTTGCCAGTATATCAGTTTGTTCCGACTATTAAATTGTTGTTCTATCGTGGTTAACACCGTGGGGCTCAGCTAGTTATCAAAAACACTGTTCTATTGATAATTCGTTAATTATATAAAATAAATTCCATCATTGATCTCACTGAATAAATAAGATATTTTTGTCGATAGTATGGTTTGGCTGGGCATCACTAGTCACTACTTGTCACTGTCATCCCAAATTGTTTTTGAAGCATTTGTTTTTTCTGTCTCTGTTACTCATATTGATCATTGCAAGTGAAGTGAATAGTACAAACAAAGTTAGAAAAGATAACGTATAACCTCTTTAGGATAAAGTGTAAACATTTGAATAGGTTAAACATTGAAGTTTCTAATTATTGAAATGGCTGAAGAAAATGTAACTAAAAGTAATGATTCTATGGATACAGAAGAAAAACCTGAAGTTAATGAGGAATATGCTTATTTAGATAGAGGTGGATTTTCATCTGAAAAGTTTAAAATAGAGCTGCGTGGTTTACCGAAGTTTTATGGGATTGCAGTATGTTTATTTGAATGTTTTGTTAATTATTGATAATAATGGTGTAATAAATAGTTTTTAAACCATGTATTTTTACACAATTGATTAATTTTTAAAAATAAAGCGTACCTAATTTAAGGCCATTTCGTAAGATTTAAAGTTACCAAATAGCCGGAAACTAGGTACAGGATAAGGAAACTGGTTCTTAAAACGTATCCAGACAGAGGAGGTTGAAAAACTTTAATTCACCCACATGACCTAAACTACTTTGATTGTGCGAAGCCAGAAAGATTTTTTTTTTTAAATTTTTCTTCTCTTTGCAGTGATGTTGTGATGCATAATTTGCTCCCTTGCTTATTACCATACCCATTAGACAATAGGGGTGGTGACACTGTATTCTTAATCCGTCACCAAACAAAGCATTACGACAAAGTCTGTAGCAATTATTCTATGCTGGTGGTTTTGTTTAAGGAGTAAAAAAGAAATAAATTAGGCACATTTGGTTTGAAAAATTCAGTGCTTATTTATATTTCACTTACAAATTATAATCTAGTATTTCTTTATAGGAATTGAAAAAACTTATGAATCTAAAACTAGGCTTAAATACAAGCAAGATAAAGAGGCCCAAAAATGGTAGTCACTGGCTGTTTGCATGTTTTCAAAATGATGAGGAGCGTTCAAAAGCCATTGAAGTATTAAATGGTTATTCTTGGAAAGGTATTCTTTATTTATTTAAGACCTTCACACCCTTTTCTTGTAATAATGGGCTGTGTATTTATGTGTAGCACTGTGTATAATCTGACTTACATATAATAAATATGATATACATGAAATAATAGGTTATACAACTTATATATGAATGTATGTTGTATTCTAACACTTACGCCAGTGAACCACCAGTACTTAGTTACAAGTTAACTGTGACTGGCCATACCATATGTACTACTTATTATATGATCTGTTGTGTTAAACTTGAAACACAGGCTGGGTCTCCGCAACTCGACGACTTCAGTGTGCCTATTATGCGTGGATAATCAGTTCTGTTGAAATAATATGAACATTATACTTAAATGATAATAATCTTTATTGACATAAATTATAAACTAGATTTTTTTTAAAACTTTATCTTATGCCTTTTCAAGGTAAAACACTAATAGCTGAAATAGCAAAACCAGCACCAGATCCATTAGTAAGAAAGCGAAAACGTGAGGAAGGAGGGAATGAACAGGAAAAGAAAAAGAAAGAGGATGATAATAAGAGCCAAGAAGAGAGACTGAAAGATGCCACTACTCCTTTTTGGAAATTACCATATGAGGAGCAGGTAAATTTAGAAAAATTATGCTTTTAAGTAATTATTATTGATTAAAAGCCTGCATGCCATGCCGGCGGGTTGGTGTGCCGCTGGTAAGGTGTGTAGGAGGCCTAAGAGTGAAATCATTAGCCTCTCTAAATGTAAACACATATGTTTTTGTGCATCGATTTAGCCATGATAGCACAAAAGACAGAGTTACTTTTGCAGTCATAATATTAGTAAGGATTTAATTTTTAATTATTTCCATGGTATTTTGGAACGAAGTTCCTTATCGCGCGATATGAACGAAAAAACGAAGGGGGCTAGACGGAAATTGTCGCGACATAATTTGTTGTCACGACACTTTTTGTTGTCACGACACTTTTTGCTATTTTAAATTTTATTTGTTATTAGTTTATTTTTCATTGCTTGAAGCAACCCAGATACTATATATACACTCTTTTGCAAAAAAAAACGGGCACTTAAGCAAAGAACTATTTTATAGTTACTATTAGTTTGTTTGACAATTTTTGGTATTGTTATCCTCAGAATTTCATAAATTAATTAGGAAGGAATAGGTATCATCAGTTTTATCATAACATTTTGATTAAATTATTGAGAAATAATGTTTAAGATCAAAACACTATTATTGTACCTGCTCGCTAAATAAAAATTTAACGCGTTAATTTCTTTGTTTTTCTTGAATACATTAAAAGCAGATAAAAGTTTAGTATTGAGTGAGACCCCCTCTTGCTGAAATCACGGCTTGCATTCGTCTGGGCATGCTAGCGAGTATATCTTTTATGGTTTCTTGGGGAATACGTTCCCACTCCGCGGTAATTACATTCTTTAGCTCTCTGATGGTCTACGGAGCCGGCTGCGCTGATCTCACTCGTCGCTTCAGAACGTCCCAGACATGCTCTATGGGATTGAGGTCCGGACTTCTAGCTGGCCAGTCCAAACGACGAATTCCGACTTCTAGCATATACGCTTCCACATCGCCAGACCGGTGGGCGCGAGCGTTGTCGTCCATAAATAATTAGTTTTCGCCAAGAGCGGTTAAAGCGGGTTGTGCATAAGGAATTAGAACTTCCGTTATGTATCCGTGTCCAGTCAGTGTACCGTTTTCGATGAAGGCTAACTCCGTACGATCCATGGAATTTATTCCTGCCCAAAACATAACAGAGCCCCCTCCATAAGGTGTGATTTCTTCAAAACATGCCTCTGCAAAGCGTTCTCCTCGTCTACGTAGGGGAGACCGAGGAGGGTTGTGACAATTTTTACTTAAAAGGACATATCTTAGTAAAGAAGGATACTACGATTGCGAATCCTGTGCCTGAATGGAGCTCAATCCTTACTTTTTTAAAAACAGTCATCAAAGTCTATGAAAGTTATAAAGTTTCTGAGAAGTACCACAAAAATTGAAAATAGTCCTTTTGTCACAACTCTCCTATCACCTAGGTAAGTTGTGACAGGTACCAAGGTAAGTTGTGACAATTGTGTATATACACTTAATTTGATAGATAAACGGACTTTTATATGAATTATAAATAAAATACACGTTTTTAAACATAGAAGTAGGTACTTTAATTATCATTTGGTATAATTGTAGGACTACAGTAACATGAAACATTAACATAACAGGTATTAAATCTTTTATAAGTAATTAAGGTAACATTACGAGATCAGTCGTTTCAAAATCAGTTGAAAATCTCAATCTAATCTGATAAACAATTATGACAGACATATTGCAGCTCGCCTCCAGTGCAATCTTCGTGAGAGCAGTCTTTGCATTCGAGGCACTGAACCCACTTCTCATTTGATTTGCTATTGGTATAAGGTTCAAGGCAGCACAAGCAAAAAAAATCATTTTCTGTATCTTCTTCGACATCACTGGCACTTTTTTTGTTGGTCTTCTTCTTGGCATTCTTAGGTTTCTTCTTTTCTTCGCTTAAAACACGCTTTTTCACTCTTTTTAGCTTTCTACTGGCTTCTATGGCTGCTATTTCATCCTTGATAGGTGTGTCGGTAAGCACAGAAGATTTGATCTTGCGTCTATTACGTTGGTTTTTTTTCTAGGTGGAGCTTTTGGCAACGGCCTTACTGATTCTGGCGAGAACACATTTGGGTTAGTGTCAATTAGAATACTTGCTGTAGACGTGGAGGAAACGAGTTCATTAGCGATATTGCTTGGCAAAGATGAATTGGTAGAAGATGTTGTGGCTTCATCTGTGTATAATTATTAGACATTCTAAAACAAAAAATATAGCAATTTAGCATTGATACAACACCAAAACCCAGTCCAAAATAATTTCAACCAACCAAATTTTAAGTTAACTTTAATTGCCGTACAATTTTTATGTGAAATTTTAGGTTTTAAGAATTTACTAGAATAAACGAACAACCATATTTAATAAACAGAAACAAGGGATTGCAAAAAGAATTTAAAATAAACTAACCAGAAAATAAGCTAAAGTAGGACAAGTTCTACCTAGGAGGGTTGTGACATCGTGTCACAACTCTCCTAGGTAGAAAAATCGCGACCCTGGTCAAAATAATAATTCATAATTTTGAAACAAGCGAGCAAACACAGTAAGACAATGCCACGCTTTGAAACTTCAATAACCACACAATATAAGAAAATATAGCATATCCACATAGAACTAATATGTCACCATATAAATATAATCAAATTTTTTACAAAAAACTTACTTTTGAGTTTTTTTTCCACGTAGACGTCGTACTCACGCTACCACTTGTCTTGCGCCTCTGACGCGTACTACATCAAATGGCGCGTTTCTAAAGAAACAATCGTGCGCTGTTGCTAGCTCGCTGACAGTCATAGGTTCCAAGAAATTGTCTTTGTAACAACTCTCCTCTGTCACAACCCTCCTCGGTCTCCCCTAGCACTCGCCAACATCGGTCTTCACCATGCAGAGATATCCTGGCTTCATCGGAGAACAATATCCTATCCCAGTCTTCATGAGTCCATGACACACAATTTCGAGCGAAGCTAAGCCTGGCAACTCGATGTCCACGGAGTAATTTAGGGCCGCGTGCCGGGCGATGACTGTGTATATTAGCAGCGAGAAGCCTCCTCCTGACCGTCCATAGACTAATTTGCACATTTCTTACTTCTTCGAGGCTGTTCTTGAGGTCCACATAAGAAGATTTGCGATTTCTCAACGCTTGACTAACTAGAAAACGATCATCCCGTGGTTCGGTACATGTCTTTCTGCCAGAACCAGGCCTTCTCTTGACGGAACCGGTCTCTTGATAGCGCTGCCGGGTCCTTTGAACTGTCGACCGACCCACATTTAGCCTCTGAACCACGAAGCATTGGCTGCAACCTTCTCCAAGCAGCGTAATAATTTTGCTCGCTTTTATCACTTTATCTACCGTTTTCGAGATTGCTAAACAGCAATAACAATACTTTTAAATGTTAAGGACATCAGATAATTTAATAAAAATTGACAAAAAGTTAATTAGAGTCGATATTAACTATAGGGAATTCGCGCCACAAAATGTAGTTAAAAGTTGTTTTCTTTGAAAACCAGGCTCAGTCAAAAATTTGAATTTGGAATGTACTCTTATAAACATTATGGCACTTTTATAACTGGCCAGTAACATGTTCAAATAATTAAAACCTTTTTGGTATTTTATTTTTTTCAGCCAGGAAGAAAATCGAAACCGCCCGTTTTTTTTGCAAATGAGTGTATATATATCTATATATATATATATACTATATATATATATACTATATATATATATATATATATATATACTATATATATATATACTATATATATATATATATATATATATACTATATATATATATATATATATATATATACTATATATATATATATATATATATATATATATAATAGATAGATAAGATTTCGAACTTTTATACAGGTGTAAAAAGACTACTACCGAAAACTTGGGGGTTGCAATCAGACCATGATACTGAATAGGTTTAGCGAAAAAAGAACTCAAAAAAAATGTTAATTTATCTAAGTCGTTTTATGTTTTTTTCTGCTTACATACACATAGTAAAACATAACAGGACCCAAACTACCTAATTATCTCATTTAGAAAACCAAAAAACAAAGAAAATCAATAAAACAGTAATGTATTTTAATATCAAAACAGCTGGCCGGGTGAGTGCAATGACCGCGACAGAGCGCGCGAGCGCGTTAACTTGTACATTGCTGGCTTCTGAAATTAATAAAAATCTTGACACATTGTTTTTTCAAGCTACAATTTTTTTTAAAGACAACTGTTTGTTTTTTTTGATAAGTTTTGGGGTGCTGGATCAGCCCCTTTCGTTTTCGGTAGTCGTCTTTTTACACCCTGTATATACATATCATCATTATCATCATTATCATCACTATTATCATAATCATCATTTGATCATTTTCATCAATTCATCATTTTCATCACTTTCATCATTTTCATCATCTTCATCGTTTTCATCATTTTCATCATTTTCATCATTTTCATCATTTTCATCAATTCATCATCTTCATCACTTTCATCTTTTTCATCATCTTCATCATTTTCATCATTTTCATCATTTTCATCAATTCATCATCTTCATCATTTTCATAATTTTAATCATTTTCATCATCTTCATCATTTTCACCATTATCATCATTATCATTATTATTATTATTAATATTATTGTGTACACATACAGGGTCTGTCGTAAATAATGGATAAGTCGTAAACTGGAGTTGGTCCGGCTATGAGACTATTAGAAAATCGTATCTTTTTGCCAGGGTTTCTAACCGTATGGAAATGGCGTAGACTTTTATGTTTTTTTAAAATTTCGCTACTCTTTGCATTCATTCCGTTGCCATTTCGTTAAATTTAGGTATTTCTGTGTCATTTTTTTTGTATTATAGTCTTGAAGATGTGTATTATTTAGTTTTAGTACTGTTTTAGGCGTTTTTAACGTTGGTCATTTTCAAAATTGTCATTTTAAGATTTTTTATGTTTTTGTTTTACTTAGGGTCAACTTTTGATCATTTACTGTGTAAAAAAAAAGTACGGCGCTATAGCTGCCCATGATCTTAATAAATTATCTAGTATGTGTAGATTCTAAAAAGGTATAACAATGCATACTTCACAAGTAATATTAAGCTACATGAGCGAGATCAATATCAAGGTGAGAAAATATTTTTTTCATGTAATGTTGTAAATGGTTATAAAACTTCGTCATAATGATTTATTTCTGCCAAGATTCTTTACACAAACACTATGGGGTCACTATTAAGGATATTCAAAAGAAAACTAGGTTGTTTTAGTACGTAAAAATATTTATTCAACAACTTAAACTAAATGTTCGAAGTGTCCTCCGCCGGCAGCTATGCACGCTCTACATCGCCTAATAAACGATCGCTTAATCCGGCGCACATAACCGGCTTTGTGTGCCGGGCATTTGGATATTTTTCCCGATAAACTCTAGCAGCTCTATTGGCGTTGCCATCACATAAACCATAAATGTAATGCATGTTTACGTATTCGGCCGGCGTGTATTGTTGAGGCATGATATACAAAATTTTCCAAAATAACACGTGCAATCGATAGCACAACACGATGCCCAGAAATACCTAAATTTAACGAAATGGCAACGGAATGAATGCAAAGAGTAGCGAAATTTTAAAAAAACATAAAAGTCTACGCCATTTCCATACGGTTAGAAACCCTGGCAAAAAGATACGATTTTCTAATAGTCTCATAGCCGGACCAACTCCAGTTTACGACTTATCCATTATTTACGACAGACCCTGTATATCATAAAACTAGAAATTACGTAAAATATTGAAGTAAATATAATATTTGTATCGTCTTTCTATTTCGAACTTCGTTCCATCCGGGTGTCCCTTGATACCTCTCAAGTTTTTTTTTCTAATCATAAGATAATGTTGGAACAAGTTTAATTTTCGCTGAACAAGCATTGTGGCTGTCATTTCTAGAATACACACAAATAGAACAATTTATTGACATGACTCTCAGAATCTCTAGTCTCAATGGTTGTGTTTTAAGACAATACTAACAATTTCTCTGTTCTCATTTATAGCTCAAACTAAAAGAAAAAGAAATAAAAAACATACTTATGAAATTTGACAATGAAATATGGAAAATTGACCGATCAAGGAGACAAGAAATAGAAGCAAACAGGAAAGAATTTAACGGTATTAGTTTTGAACTGAGACCCATAGAGAAATCACCAGTAACAGTTGGATATAGGAATAAATGTGAGTTCACAGTTGGAATTGATGAAGAGACCAAACTGCCCACTGTGGGGTTCAGATTGGGCAGTTACGTAACAGGTACTGTTGGTGTTGGACCTATACAATCTATGATCCACATTTCGGAGCAAACAAAAAAAGCTGTTTTGGTGAGTTTATACATCTCAAATTTACTTATATGTAGCTATTATTATTGTAGCTATTTCGTAAAGATGTAGCTTAACAATTACATCTTAGCACTAAGATAATTCTGCACAGTGGGATTGCGTGAAATCAATCCGATTTTAAATTTGAAGCTAATGGGATACAACAGCAGCAGAATACCTAAGACACCACATTGTAGTGGTATTTCCAGACCTAGTACTCAAGTTTGCTGCAAAAATAAAAATATGTGAAATACATGTGTTGCTTTACAATGATTTCTCAAATATCTTAAAAGATACATATGTAGTATGTGTGTGTGTGTGTGTGAGTGTTATCATTAACTTGACTTTTACCTTTATTCAAATTGACCTTTTTTCGTACTAAGTTTGTCACCCCGCTGGAATGTGACCGCGATATTTTTTCGAATACATATTAAAAATTTAAAAAAGCTAGTTAAATATTGCGATATAAACTTTTTGTGCACACTGTACCGTCAGCGTTACTCACAGCGTGCACAGTTCAGCCTTACGGGTAGTATTTAGCTGTAAGCTTTAAGCTACAATTGTAAAATAAAATTAAAAAAAAATATTTTAGTTGTTCCAAGAGTATATCCGCAAATCAAAGTTGGCACCGTTCTCTCCAGCTGATTACTCGGGACACTGGCGGTATCTCACGGTGAGGGATTCTACGTCCGCGGGCGACGTAATGCTTATAGTGTCTATGCATCCTCAGGTAAGATATATTTATAGTAAACAAACGTAGCTTTAGAAAACCAAGTAATCCTTTTTACCTTGTGAGAATTTTTTTTTATAAAACTTTTTTTTATAAATTTAACATGTGTAAATACATTTTTTTTTACAGACATTGACCGAAAACGAACTAAATGAAATAAAAAGGGATTTAATAGAACATTTTAGTACAGACGAAGCGGTCGCTTGTGGCGTGAAATCATTATACTTCGAACAGATAATTAAAAGGTATTTATAAGAACAATATATATTCTTTAGCTGAACCCTGCGTTGCTAACCGCAGACAACGCCCCGAGTCGAAGATAGCGTCTTTATAAATTGTAGCCTATGTGTTATTCTGATGTATAGCATGTAAGCTATATCATTGTAAAGTTTCATCAAATTCCATTCAGTAGTTTTTGCGTGAAAGAGCATCAAACATACTCACTTACATACTCACAAACTTTCGCGTTTATAATATTTGTACGAACTATGTCCTGTTTTAACGCCAGAAGATATTATACAGGGTGTCCCAAAAGGTTACGTAGCTAGGAAGAAGGGTGATAGGGGGGGGTCACAAGGGTCACCAGAAAAATAAAAAAAAAATCCCCTCTGGGAATTAAAAGAATAAAAGGCATTTTTTAAAAAACTAAAAATTTTACACCTTTTGGGGCGACTTTGCTCCCGATGATCTACAAATATTGGTATAATTAAAAAAAATGCTGTTATGTTATCGTCAATAACCCTTTTTCAAATTGAAACAAAAAAAACAATACATATCTAAGCAATATTTTAAAGAAAATTAAGTTCTTGTCCAGTCAAGGACTTAGTAATTACGATTTCACTCAACTTCCTCCAAGTGTACTGAAAAAAAAAAGTACTATGCAACTCCGGCGAGTAACTTAAAAAGATAGGTAATTTTATTACAATTCCAAAATGGTATAACACTTACTTGAAAAATTCTTACTAGGATATGTAAAAATAATTTTCGGAAACAATACCCCTGCAGAAAAAAACATACCAATAACAATGAAACCAAACAAAACAAGTTTAAACAAGTTTGGTGAGTGAGAGAGACAGGAGATACATTAAGAAAGAGAAAAAGTAGGGGTATTGTTTCCGAAAATTATTTTTACATATCCTAGTAAGAATTTTTCAAGTAAGTGTTATACCATTTTGGAATTGTAATAAAATTACCTATCTTTTTAAGTTACTCGCCGGAGTTGCGTGTTGCTAGTACTTTATTTTTTCAGTACACTTGGAGGAAGTTGAGTGAAATCGTAATTACTAAGTCCTTGACTGGACAAGAACTTAATTTTCTTTAAAATATTGCTTAGATATGTATTGTTTTTTTTTGTTTCAATTTGAAAAAGGGTTATTGACGATAACATAACAGCATTTTTTTTAATTATACCAATATTTGTAGATCATCGGGAGCAAAGTCGCCCCAAAAGGTGTAAAATTTTTAGTTTTTTAAAAAATGCCTTTTATTCTTTTAATTCCCAGAGGGGATTTTTTTTTATTTTTCTGGTGACCCTTGTGACCACCCCTATCACCCCTCTTCTTAGCTACGTAACCTTTTGGGACACCCTGTATACTTATAAATATAAATTGTTATAATAATTTTCAGGCGAGTAGGTGAAGATGGATCAAAACCCGTGCATTTATCGGGTTCTACGCATATTACAGATACTATACTTGGCAAACAGTTCAGGATATCACCGGAGGCATTCTTTCAGGTAGGCGGTGTATTTTGATTACCACGTTGGCGCAGTTGTAGCGCACGCGACTGCTGTGCATGAGGTCTCGGGTTCGAATCCCGGGTCGGCTTGGGACTAGATGGCGTTGCGTGTTAGAAGTTTTTTTTGGTTTTTAGAAACAGTTGAGCATATTATACGATCTAGATATATATGGGGATAATTAATTTGACATCTGAAATAGATTCACGTAATAATGAAATTTGAAATATTTGTTTCATACAATTTAATCATTTAAAATTTTGTATTATTTAATTGATTTACTTATAAATTTCATAAAATATATATCTTATAATACGGATTAATTTTAAATGCCCGGAGGCCCAAACCCCGCCCCTTTCCATCCCCCAAAGGCCGGCAACGCACTTGTGACGCCTCTGGTGTTGTTGTTGGGTGTCCATGGGCGGCGGTAATCGCTTACCATCAGGCGATACGACTACTCGTTTGTCAGCTATTCCATAAAAAAAGCAATTTAACTAACTAGTCACCAGGGGTTGACTATACTTCAGACAGATAGACAATATTTATTGTCTCTGGTCTAAATTTTATTTGAAATTCGAACTTTCTTTATTTTATGCCTTTAAAAAACTTTTAAATAATAACATATACATATACAACAATAATAAATTATTGTTTATTTTTATTGTATACAGATTAATACGGCAGGTGCAGAAGTGTTGTATCGTAGTGCTATAGAGATGAGTCAAGTGAAAGCAGAGTCAACTGTAGTGGACATCTGCTGTGGAACGGGTACTATTGGACTTTGCTTTGCGCAGGTAAGATGGATACTTGAAATTTTGCTCCTTACCAAAGAGGTATTGCCCTACTAATATTAGTACGGATCTATATTAATATTTGACTGCCTCGGCGGCGCAGTGCTTGAAGTCTCGGGTTTGATTCCCACTTGTCTTAAAACCAAATCCTATTGAGGTCTAAAACTATGGGCAAACGCTAGTGTAAAGTTTTCGAAAATTGTCGTTTATTTAATAGTTAACCTGTATTACAGCATTGCGGCAAAGTACTGGGCTTAGAAATGATAGCCGAGGCGGTAAAGGACGCGAAAGCAAACGCCGAGTTAAACAAGATAGAGAACTGCGAGTTCTTTACTGGGAAGGCGGAGGACATCCTACCCTCTGTGCTGGCCAGAGCCGGTGCTGACGACATTATCGCGATTGTAGACCCACCCAGGGCTGGATTACGTAAGTTGGCAACACCTTTTTTTTTTCACATGTGGAAACCTCCACGGATCGTCACCACGCCGGGAAGTTGGCAACACTACTGGAACCTATAGTTATTTATTTTTTAAATACAACTCCCGCATTAGGAATATACATCGTGTGTCGCAGGGGACTTTACAAACATACATGAAACAAAAACAGCGAACAGCCAGACTCAGAATAAAAAATTCAGATCACACAAAGTATTGTGCCATGTGGTATTTGAACCCACAACTCATTTTATATTGTGACATAGAATAGAACATCATTAATAACCTTTAACTTTAACTCTTTCCTTGTTCGAGCTGTTACTCTGTGGAACGCACTCCCACTAGAAATCAGGACGGCTACTAGCCGATTATCTTTTAAATTCAAAGTACGTAAGCACTTTAGGGACCTGCTGACGGAGGCATCAGAATAACACTTAAAAGTGTCTATTATATATGTAATATATATATTTACTTTTATTTATTTTTTATATTTATATTGTATATGTATAAATTATATTCAATGTATGTATATCTAGCACCTATTTATCTGTACGAATCATTGTATTTCATAAAATAATTTTATTTAGTCTCTCGTGTCGTATAAACACACACCTGCCACAAATAACTTCGCAACACCGCCGGCTACCAACCAGACTTAACCTGAACGTGGACAGTCAATTTGTTAATGAAAACAATAATAATCATCATGGTCTTAATCCAATATCTTCTAAGAAAGACGTTTTTACTCGTAACTTGCTGGGATGATGAAATAAATCAACAAGAGTTTTTTTTCATTTCAATCGTTAACGTAAACTGACAGCATTGTCTTAATTACTGTTTTTTTAGAGTTTCGGACTTTTTATCAGTGGATTTTTTGGATTTTATTTTATAAATTAAATGCATACAATATTAAAGTTATTATTATAATATTATATTTGATAAAACATTTTAGGATAATAATATTTTGAGTCATTCCAAAAATATATACCTTTATGATTCATAACAATACGAGTACGAGAAAAAAGCAGAAAACTACCACAATACTTAAGGTATTTTGTTGAATAGTCGTATTGAAAGCGTGTATCTTGATTTGAGACTAAAATATGACTATTAAAACTTATAAAATGCCTTCTTTGATCAGTTCGACACGCTTTGTTACAGTGTAACCTCAGAGAGATTTGAGGTGATTCATACTAGAGCGTGAATAGATGACAGAATGGAAATATTCATTATATTTGATCTGAACTGTCACTTTTATTGAAATTCATGAACGAAACAATTTCAAAATTGAATTCTATTCACAAGTTCTCATTTTGCCAAGAGTAGAATATTACTATTGTCAGTAATTCTAATGACGAATTTAATTTTTTTTTTAGGTGATTAGAAATGTAACTAACGAACTTGGTGCATTTTAAATTTTGTAGTAATATTATGACGTTTTTACATAGAGTACCCAAAACAAAAAACCAAAACTCTTCCCACTAGCTAAAAGTAAAAATATTATCGAAAGCATTCTCCATTAAAATTTTAGGAGAACATTATAGTGGCGTAAGTCATAAAAATTGTAAAATTTCGAAGCCCAGGGCCAGTCAATGAATTTGTACAACAAATGTTTGACTGCATTATTAAAAGCCCAAATAAAAAAGTTGAAAAAAAATATTGGCCGATCTCGATTACAACGATTTACTTTTTTGAAGTGTTCAAAAGCAGCATCTACAGAAGGTGGTAAAGACGGCAGTTTACTGTAGGTATTTTTGGTAGTTGCTTTCATAAAAGGGTTAATTCTTAATAGATTAAGATCTTTTTATTTGGGGAGCAACGTATAAAGCTGATGATGATGAGTATATTTGAAAATCTGCTACTTTGTTGCATCTACTTGTATTGTGACTAGTTTTTTTTTCTCACTCTGGGTCTGTTTTAGGGTAGTTCTTTAACGCATGTAACAATACGCGTGATACTTAGCTTCTGCTTCTTCTATAGGTTATGTTGGACTCGAACCGACTGAAAACCGCACTAAGTTTTGGATTTTAGAAGCCGGGGAATCAGGTGCACCCTCGGAAGGAAATCCCTGGAACCCCGACGTACCTCGGGCCACCTATGGTTTGTAGATGGCCCCCTCCTGTGTAGGAATCCTGTTGCTCCTTTTCTATTTTAAAAAGGGGCGCGAGCACTTTATGGAGCTCGCGCCACCCAAGCTACCTCGGCCTGCTTCTGCTAGGGAGATTCTCACCTGTCGGGTGACAGGTTTATCGTTCGTTATCGTATCGTTTGGCGATCTCCGACGCCCGAGTCGTCTGCGGTACCTGGCCCGATCCCGGGCCTGGCGGCCAGGAAATGTTCTAAACCTCGCACGGTCCCGCTCTGCCATCTCCTTCGCAAGCATAACTGGCTCGCAGAAAAAAACGGCAGAGTTCTACGCGCTCTCGCTACGCAACATGGCTGCAATAATGTTACCAAGCGAGAGAACCCCCCACTCCGATGGTCGCCTCGACTCGCCCTACTCCGGACATTCTGCCAGCGTGTGGCATGCCGTGTCTACGGTCTGGTCATCGCAGAGGTGGCACTCAGGCGTTGGCTCATTGCGGATCAGACACAGGTGCTCCTCGAAGCATCCTTTCCCAGTGATCACCTGTGTCTGCCGGTATGAGAGTGTCCCGTGATGCCTCTCGAGCCAATCCTCCACAACGGGTCTTACCGTCGCAATAACGGCGTGCCCAGCACTCGGTTGTCCAAGTCGTTCCATTCCTCCACAAGGACCTGGTGGAATTGAAATTTCTGGTCTTCGATTTCTCAAGTCTTAGGACTCCTACCTGAAGGTCAACACTTGTTGAGGACGTCGCAATAGCCCGATATTGCTGGCCTTCAGGACCTCCGCCCATACTGGGGACCGCACAACTTCCGCGTATAGTCTCCTGCAGGAGTCATCGGAGCCCCTCATATTTGGCAGCAACCGAGCCAAGCATGCGCTGCGCCAGCTTGGGAATCAGACTTTGGAAATGGTGTCCCATCGGCCTTCGGGTGCGAGCCCAATGTGGGCTTACATATAGACCGGTAAAAACCACAACAAAGCAAAATGAGATGATATATCTATGCGGCACAAAAACCTGTACTGGATGCTAGGACGAAACTACTAATTATTACTGGACAACAAACTTCTGATATATCAGACGATAGTTAAACCTGGATGTACGGCATACACTTGTGGGACTCCGCAAAAGACTCCAATATAAACGTCATACAGAGAGCTCAGAACAATATCCTAAGGTCGATAGTAAATGTATCGTGGTTTGTTACCAATGCGGAACTGCATCAACAGCTCTTAGTGAAAAAAGTGAGTCAGAAAGTACGACATGCCTCCGAGAATTATTTGTTGTGACTAAAATACATTCCAAATGAATGGGCATGTCAGCTGACCATAAAAAACTACATAAAACGACTCAGAAGATTTACTATCTTAGGACTACGAGTATGATGAGTAGTTCTCCTGGCTAGAGAGCACGCTCTGATCGTCACTGCGCTCGAACATCGCATAGCCCTAGGACTGATGACGATTGCCGATCTTACAACAACACAAAAAATAAATCTGTTTTTGTCCATAGTCGATCTTAGTCACGTTTTTACGCGTCTCAGTGTGCTTTATATATAATCGAGAGAATAAAATAGTAGGACCGTCAACATCTAGGGGGGGGCAGCTGCCCTCCCCTGCCCTACCCTGGGTACGCCCATGGCAACACCCAAAGGTTTGTCTGGAAGAGAATGCCTGTGGCATTAAGTCCGCCTTGTGCAACATGTTTGCAGGAAGTTTTAATAAATAAATAAATAAATAAATAAATAACCACATCAATAATTCACAGATATGCGTGCAATAACCCAACTCCGGAACACAAAGAAAGTAAACCGCTTGGTTTACATATCGTGCAGTCCGTCATCTGCCGTCAAGAACTTCATAGACTTGACCCGTCCATCGTCTAAGACGTTAAAGGGAGCACCTTTTATACCTGTGAGGGCTGTTCCTGTAGATATGTTCCCGCAGACCAAGCACGTAGAGTTGGCAATACTGTTCGAGCGAGAGGTAAGAGTTTTATAATCTACTAATAAATTACAAAAAAATGGCATCTACAGGGACTTTATCTAAGGTTCATCTAGGTACGCTATTACTATGTACTTATCTAAGTATTAAAAAAAATATTATATGTATTCACAAAAAAGTATAAATGTATAATAACAAAAAAACTATGTAATATATTACTATCTGTTGTATAGTACTCATATTACAAGCTCTGCTTACTTTGGAACTAGAAGGCGTTGAAAAAAAAATTTTTTAATGAAATGTAATTTTGGTTTTCTTATAATTCACAGAATTCAGGAGAAACCGAAGAAAGTACTGCCGCTTTAACAAATGAAGTAGAGACTGTCAAGTCCGAGGATGTTCCCATTGAAGCTCAAAATGAAAATACTGAAACTACAACTAATGTAGATTAATACAGAGCGCTAACTTTTGAATAATAAAGTTTTATCTATTGACAGTTGTTTTGTTGTGTTATTTAATACTTACCTGTACCAGACCAAACCATCTGCTTGTTATGTATGGGACTAGAAGTACATGACGGACTCGACTTTTTCAGTTAAGTTCAGTGGATCGTATACCTATTGGTACAGTCACCATCATACAACACTAACAGCTAACACACAATATGACTTTGTCTGATTTTTGACTGCCTCGGTGGTGTAGTGGTAGCGTATGCGGCTGGTAAGCTTGAGGTCTCGGGTTCGATTCCCGGGTCGGACAAAATGTTTGTATGATCTGCAAATATTTGTTCCGGTGTTTGGGTGTATTCTATGTATAATATGTATGTATTTACAAAAAAAAAGCATATAAGTATTTATATAACTTGTCTAGTACCCCTAACACAAGCTCTGCTTAGCTTGGGACTAGATGACATGGTGTGTTAGATGTCCGGAATATTTATTGGAACAAAGTTCCTTATCGCGCGTTGTGAAAGGGGGCTAGACGGAAAAAATTCATACGAAAAAGTTGTCACGACACGTTTTGTTGTCACGACACTTTTTGCTATTTTAAATTATATTTGTTATTAGTTTATTTTTCATTGCTTGATTCACTATTTTTGTTATGGGAACGAAGTCTTAATATTTTTTTATTAAGAAAATATTGTTTTGTTATTATTTTTTAAAGAATTGGTGAAAAACATTTTTCAATTTTATATATA
Source organism: Spilarctia lutea (assembly GCA_916048165.1). NCBI lineage: Eukaryota > Metazoa > Arthropoda > Insecta > Lepidoptera > Erebidae > Spilarctia > Spilarctia lutea. Next base: position 6,378,059 of record OU696480.1, read on the forward strand.
GCGCCATCTTTTGAATAGAATAGCGCCATCTTTTGAATAGAATAGCGCCATCTTTTGAATAGAATAGCGCCATCTTTTGAATAGAAACTGAACTTACATTTACGTGTTATAGTTGTCGTTGCCAGTAGTTTAATATTAATAATATAGATGTCGCTGTAAATTAATGATTTTTAAAATTATGTATATCTATACTAATATTATAAAGAAGTAAAGTTTGTGTGTTTGTTAAATTGTAGGAGGTAATCTCGGGATCTACTAAACCGATTTTAAAAATTCTTTCAGTGTTGGATAGTCCATTTATCGAGGAAGGCTATAGGCTATATATCATCACGGTAATACTAATAGGAGCGGAGCACCAATAAAGAATGTTTCAAAAACGGGGAAAATTTTCACGCTACGGGCAATTGAAGACGCAAACGAGGTTGCGTGGGTCAGCTAGTCAAATATAAATACAAAATATATCAATAAATAAGTTTAGCAGTGAACTGCGATAGGCTGGTAACGACACTTTTTGCTACAGTAAGCTATTGTAAGCCGTGCGGCGTGCGCATGTTTCTCTGTCTGTCTCTCTATCTCTCTTATAGAAAGCAAGCCAGATATTTTCGTTTCGTCTTTCTATTTCGAACTTCGTTCCATCCGGGTGTCCCTTGACACCTCTCAAGTTTTTTATTATTATTAATATTGATAACTGATAGTTAAGATATTTTAACCACTTTGAACGCGTACAACAATTTGAGTGCCATGTCTGCCAACATAAAATTGAATTGATGCTCTTCACATAATTATGAGTACCTTGAAAGCACAAACCAATATTTTGTTGACTGTATAAGCACCCACGTTTTTAGCATTACCCACTCGTTGACCAAAAGAAAATACCGCAGGGATTAAGTTTGCCAATCCACCAAATATAAATAATATATTAATATTTCGAACATCTAACACACAACGCCATCTAGTCCCAAACTAAGCAGAGCTTTTATTATGGGAACTAGACAACTGATATCAATACATATGTATTACTGTACTATTTTTTAATATACATACATTATACATAGAAAACTCCGAGACAAATATTTGGAGATCATACAAACATTTATTTGGTCCGACCTGGGAATCAAACCCGAGACCTCTAGCACAGCACGCTACCAAATGTACATAATATACCTATTAAATTAATAAACATTATGTTACTTTAATAGAGGAAAAAGTTTAAGATTTTGCTTTCGTTGCTTAAATGATATTAATAAGGATCGAAACCAAAGTAAAGCAAACATCTTTACTTGCCTGCCTCGGTGGCGTAGTGGTAGCGTATGCGACTGCCAAGCATGAGGTCTCGGGTTCGATTCCCGGGTCGGACCAAATGTTTGTATGATCTGCAAATATTTGTTTCGAAGTTTGGGTGTTTTCTATGTATAATATGTATGTATTTACAAAAAGAAAAAAGTATATAAGTATTTATATCAGTTGTCTAGTACCCATATCACAAGCTCTGCTTAGCTTGGGACTAGATGGCGTTGTGTGTTAGATGTCCGAAATATTTATTATTATTTTTATTATTATTATCTTTAGAACACCCGCAATAGTTAAGACCCGTAGCGAAGCTAGTCTAAAAAATCTAGCCTAAATTACTTTTTATGTGATCAGCTTTTAGCCAGTAATGTCCTGTCTACAGTGGCGGTAAACTTATTCTCTAGAATAAGTTTTGGTCTGCTATAGGGCTTGTATTTCTCCCTTAGTCGCTTCTTACGACACCCATGGGATGAATAGGGGTGACACTCCATATCCTTCAGCACATGAACATCATAAACCTAAATAATTGAAGACAAAAGCTTTTTTGCCACTTATAATAAATATAATATTAAATTTATCTAGTAATATTATTTTTGTCGCCGTAGACACGATTCCTCTTCATATTACTTAGTTTTCGAACCGCATTAATGAAGCAAACATTCTCACCCGTCCTCGTCCCGTCGTAGTGAATGAAATTAAATGTTAATCTGAAAACGCCGCCTCATCTTGTCGTCCGAGGATTGGCGCGTAATTCTGAAGGAATTTAATATCGGCACAGACACCACCCGGTGCATTCCACCGCAGAAGCGCGACCATTAATACAGACTATTCACGGTTACGTATCGCAATCAAACTAGTTACTACAAACGGGTTTGCTTGAATAAAGCATATTATTTTGTTCACAGGCTGGGGTTTTAAGATAGTAAAAAAAAGAGAGGTGTGAAAAAGAACGATAGTGTAGAAATATTTCGTGAGAGGGGGGTTGAACCCCGAATGCCCCTCCCCCATAGATGCACCCATGATTTCGTTACAATTACTGACTTGGGTACCATCCATCGAATTTAATTGATCAATCAAGTATCTAGCAGTTCGATTTCTTTTAAATAATTTCTTTAAGACGAAAACCTAATGCAAGACATGAATTATTTTTTTAAAAGGATGAATACAATTAACTTGTTAACCCTAAAAGAGATAAATTCGAGGTTCGGATTGAACATACGAACAAATAATTGCAGTCTTACTGGTGGGATGACCGATTTATCCAATCAACCTAATATTTGATTGCTTCCCACGACGATCACCTGACATTTGGTTAGATTTACCTACTGCCAAACCAAACCTCGTCGACCAGCTCTTTATAAATTGCAAGTCGATGACAGAATTTTTTTTTTATCTGACCTTCACTCCATTAATTTACCCTCCCTAGGACAAGAAATATCTCTTACACCTGGAATGTTATCATGGGCTGCTACTCCATTTTATTTCGTTTGTACTGTGAATTTTTGGGTTTATTTGTGCATTGATTTTTTATTAACTGCAAATTTGAAATCATGTATATTGAGATGTACCTATACGAGACATAAGCGCGTCACCCTCTGGACCGTCAAGTTAGTGGTAGAACGCGAATCAAAAACAGCAAGCTTCCCTTACTTTGCTAATTAATATAAACAATAAATGTTTGCCTAAGCCATTGGAATACATATAAGATTTTGACTAACCACTCGTATTCTGTATATAGGCCGTTCTTAACCAAAATAAAAAAAAATCTTTCACACTTTTATTCTCGACTGTACATTTAGGCACTTCTATACTTAGCTATGCATACCTATGGCGACCCTCGGCATACCAATATGAACCGCAATAAGCATCTCTATATCTCTAGACCTAGCTAGAGACTCCACAGACAAGTCATTGTCTTTCTAGCTTTCGGCGTAAGCGGACCGGTAACGGACTTTCAGAAAATATGAATTAGAAGTAGTGATGGCCATCAAGTGTGTAATAGCCGTACTTTCTCTATTCATCTGCTCACATTTTTCTTATCGAATCAACAAAAATGATGGTAAGTTTTTCCAACGTGTTAAGTTTAGCGAGGTTTATTCAAGATTTTTAGTAAATCATTTTTATACTTTAAATTCCACCACATAAAAGTTTGAGTACGAGCTGTTGCTCTCAAATTTAGAACATTTACTGAAAATAATAATTACTTTTATTTATATTTTGTGAGTTTCTTAATAAAAAAACAATGTTTCATTTAAAATGACGAATAACAGAATTTTATTTCAAAAAATTGTTAATGAATTCTTAAAACGATGTAATAAGCATTTCATTTCAATTCAAAATCATTTAATGTGGCAAAAAAGTATATTCTCTGGGTGATATTAAGCAGTGACTGGTGTCTATAAACAATGGTATCATCAGCATTTAACTCTTGAATGAGCCTATACAAGGACTATAAATAATAACAGTATTTAATAAATTGAAAATGATTTCTAGATTACCAGTTGGCCGAAAGTGAATCAGTCTTGGACCCAAGTGGTGAGATATTGCTCAAATGGCGAGTGGACTACAATAAACGAAAGATACAGTTTCAAATAATGGTAGCAGACAAGGGCCCATCATACAACTGGTTTGCATTGGGTTTCTCTGATAGAGGTGTATTCAATAACTCCGATGTTTGCTTATTCTGGACAGATTATAAAAGGAATCGACACTTTGAGGTAGGTTTTTATAAGTCGGCTTCAATTCCACCTTTTCATCTGACAGATGCGGTAACGCCTTTTAAATTGCTCCAACTAATTTTTATATATCTTAATGTTTTATATATTTTTTTGAGGATATGCACGGAGATGACAATGGAAAGCTAACTAGAGATCCTAAGCAAGATTGTGATGCATTTTACTTGGATGCTAAAACTCAGAGTTTAGTTTTTGAACGATATTTCGATACTTGCGACAGTGACGATTATATTATCGAGGTAAGTGCAGCGACTGATCAAGAGTACTGACCGCCCTAGGCTAATTATGAGGACGCGCCCGCGCCGGCTTAAAAATTAGTTTATTAGTGTTGACTTTGTTTACTAGTGTGAAAATTGTCACATGTAATATAAAAGTTTTCAGATCGATTTGCAAGCGAAACTAACGTTGTCCTTTAATCTGAACCGTGGGTGAGCTATGCTTCGGCATGAATGGGTCGGCTCGACCGGAGTGATACCACGGCCTCACAGAAAACCGGTGTGAAATAGCGTTTGCGCTGTGTTTCACCGAGTGAGTGAGGATACCGGAGGCCCAAACCCCTACCCCTCCCCCATCCCCTTTCCCATCCCTCAAAGGTCGGCAACGCACTTGTGACGCCTTTGGTGTTGCAGGTGTCCATGGGCGGCGGTAATCGCTTACCATCAGGTGATACGTATACTCAATAAAAAAAAAAATAAAAAAACGAGTGCATCATATAAATGAAACATTTTGCAACTGATTAATGATTTATTTGAAAATACTGATTTATACAAAAGCCCTCTTTCGTGCCTTAGCGTTTGCAAATCTTTCTACAATTTTTTCAAAATTAATGGTTTGTAAAAAATCACTTTCTATGTACATTAGCGAGAGCGCTGCAAGTTTTTGCTGGCGGAGTGTGGAGCGCAAGTATTTTTTTACTCTTTTAAGTTAGAATTTTTCCAGTCATTAAAACCACTTTTGGCAAATACGGATGTTCCTCCATATAATTTGCAAGGACCACAAAACACGTGACCTGTGGATTCTGAGTATACTAACCAGCTTCTCTTCACAATTTCGCCATTCACAAGCTTTATCTCAAACATATTTTTAGATAAAAATCTTTTTTGATTTTTATACTGCCTTTCTGATCTAGAAAAATCTAATTCTTCGTTTTGTTGGAGTCCTTTTTCAACAATATAATCTCGAAATTCATCGTTTACTTGCCACAGTGCAGGGTCACTTGACGGAATAGACGGCTTTTTTTCTGTTAAAATTTCGTCTTCATTGTAGATCGTCGGCCTCGTCGCTACTTTAGGGCTAGTGTTGGACGGAGAAACGTAAGAACAGTCCGCGGACTCCGCGGTAGAGGGACCAGGGCAAGAAATCGCTTTTATCACCGTTTCGTTCCTTTCTGCAGAACTCGTAAAAAATGTTTCTAGTTTACGAGTATGTTTTAAAATATTTTCTATCTTCTTTTCCTTTTCTTTTGCTTTTTTTCTGTATTCTGCTCCACTTAACTTTTTTACTATCGAACTACTCTCATTACCACTCATACTCGTAGTCTTAAAAAAAGCACGAAAACACTAAGGAAAAGACAATAAACATCAATCACCAAAAACGAATATACGCGAGTGCGTGATATGACGGATGAACGACGATTAACGAAAGAGAAACAATTAGGTATATTATAAAAATAGGTAAATATTGCACTATCGTGCGCTAACTGTTGCAGACAAGTGTAGACAATTATCGTGATTTAATTTAGTCGGTTAATAGAAGCTAATCAATAAACATGTTGTCAAACCGTATCCGTGGAGTAAATAAAAATGAAGGAGTTACATACCACGCATAAATATTTATAGGTATGTAATATTTAAATATTGTCGTGGTTTTGTTGCCCATTTACCGAAATTATTAAATGAAATGAAATCCTGTATTATAAAAACCACGCTAGAAAAAGGATAAAAAATATGATTGTAACTGCAGTGCGACAAAGACAAACAATGGGCGCCTTGCATGCGTCATAGATTAATCAAACAGAAGGGATTTCGTAGGCACAATACATAGCATCCTCACCCTCTTGTACCGTCTAATTGAATCTTAGTATTTTTGCGTTAGCATGGAATTACACTGCGGGGGAATGCTACCTGTTGATCTTCAAACTATCTTCGTACCGCAAAATAAAAACAAATCACTTTTTTTTAAGTTACTTATTTTCTACTTTTCAGTTAATTAATTAATTAAATTCAAATCGGTCTTTGATAGCTATCAGCTATCAAAATGTGCGATGTTTAAATTCATTCCGACGTTTTGAAGCGGGGGAAAATCACGTTCAAAAATTCCGTCACATAGATTCATGGATACAAACCAAGCTAATAAAAGCATGTTAATTAAAAAAGACGATTCCATTATTTCTCTCGTGGTAGCATGTCGGTATATTTACGTAAAAATTAAAGCTAATTCAAAAAGAAAATATAATGAATTATTATTGATGTGAAGCATCTATAACAGCGGATTTGAATAACTATATAACCTTCATTATCAGTACAAATTTACTGTGTTTTTATGAAATTCATTGATTGAAAATAAATCGATTCTAACTTCCTTCATTGTATTATTTTTACTACATAATTTTTTTATGGAACACTCATTACCAATCAGTACCTGTTAGCAAACACGCAAATAGCGATATTCAATGTCATTCTGTAACAAACATAACTGTTCTATAATTTACTATGTACCTACTTCAAGTGCAACTATTCATCAAAAGAAGAACAAGCAGAGAAGCGCGGCAAAGTACCCACGCGTCGTTGATGTGTTTAATCGCGCGCGGCGGGCTGCGCTGTTACCAACTCGCTCACTTGTTCGACCACCGACCGATTACGACGACGGACGATTTACGCGGGCTTTTTAATATTTTTTTTCAGTTCACAGCGCATTTAGTTTTAGTGTTTTGTCTCGGTCTAGTTCAAATGTGTCAGATGCAATGATGCTAGGTTCATAGTGCATGCAAAAACACGATTTCAGCGCGCCCCCCCGATCCTCGCGCCCTAGGCTGCAGCCTAATTAGCCTAAGGGTTAATCAGGCCCTGGGTAAGTGCGATTTATTGGAACAATAAATACATGTGTAATGTGTAGGTAACTATAATAATAATAAAACCTTTATTTCCGAAAATTTATTAAGTGTTTCATGAAATTGTAATAAAAAACTATGAAAATAATAAAAAAGTTAATTCAACTTCAAAAGATAGAGACACAACATTATATTCTACAGTGTATTATGTACTGACCTCATTATGAGTACGTATTGTTTTCACAGGATGGCACAGTGCATGTGATCTGGGCTCATGGCGACGATAAGTTGTTCTCATCAAAAGGGCTGTGTCCGTCTTGCACACCACAGCGAGACCACGGTTTTATCAGAGTTCGGTTGCTCACACCTCTAGGAAGCACCAAACTCGACAACGCTTATAAGTTGAAAGTAACGAACAACAATCTTAAGGTACCTAAAGATGACACAACTTATTGGTGCAAAGTGGTCAAACTACCCGATTTCGTTACGAAGAAAGCTCACCATATTGTACAGGTATAATACATTATACTGATTATTTCATACAACTAATGCCTGCTCTACACGTAGACAGATGCATCCGCGGACGTGTAGAGGGGGTATTTTATTCGTCAGTAGTAGGTATATACCGTCCGTAGACGAGTCCGCCTTAAATCCATTCGTTGTCAGTTTTTGTGGCACGGATCAAAGGGTTACAGCGCGAGCGCTCGGTGACAGTCCACACGTCTGGCGACGCATCAGTGTTTATCGGAAAGCTAAAGAACTCTCTTTAGCTTCCCTATAAACACTGAGTACATTCGTACGCGTGCTTCTTGCAGTTTTATTCTTTCTATGGGTACGTTCTTACTCGTCAAAATGACCAACATGAGCAATAAATACTTTTTCCCTATTTCTCATATTTTCATTGTGTTGTCATCAATATATATTTGAATTAATTAAATTTAAATTAATGAAATTGTCATTCAAATCGTAATTACTAGTTATTTCTAATTATTTGTAACAATGTAAAATTTGTTTACTTAGTATATTAAAAATGATATGAAATATCCATTTTGAGTACACATATGTATGGCGTCTGTCGAGAACCATCACAGACTAATCGACCTACAGACGTGTTGACGACTCGTAGTGATCCATCTGCCAATGTCTGCGGACGCATCTGTCTACGTGTAGAGCGGGCATTACATACATCTTGACTGCCTCGGTGGCGCAGTGGTAGCGTATGCGACTGCCGTGCTTAAGCTCTCGGGTTGGATTCCCGAGTCGGACTAAATGTTTGTATGATCTGCAAATATTAGTTTCCGAAATTGGGTGTTTTCTATGTATGATTTGTATTTATTTACAAAAGAGAAGTATATATGTATTAATATTAGTTGTCTAGTAGCCATAGTACAAACTCTACTTAGTTTGGGACTAGATGGCGTGGTGTGTCAGATGTCTGAAATATTGTTTTATATTTGAAGGTACTGGCTTCCCAATAACGATTGTCATAGATATTCATGACAACCGGGACTGGCGGCTTAACGTGCAAAACCCAACAGCAGTCCGATCCAGAAACCGAACTCGAGACCTCTTGATCTGTAGTCGCTTAACGCTAACCACTAGACCAACGAAGTAGATCGATCCGAAATAACCAATGTACACAAATAATGATGTACATATTATGATTTCATTTATGAATATCATTTTCAGCAGTTCGATTATCGTAATAGATGCTCTGTCTTGTTTAGAATCGGACTCCTGTGTTTTTCATGTGTAAGGACAGGTATTATTATTTAAAAAAGAAAGGCATTAGAAAAGTTAACGAAATATAATTTTATTCCAAGTTATTTTTACGTACTGCTATTTTACAGTTTGAGTCAACCATTACCCAAGGTAATGAAGGTTTGGTGCATCATATGGAGGTCTTCTATTGTGACGCAGAGCCTCACAAAGATATTCCTTTGTATGAAGGCAACTGCTTCGCTCCAGATAGACCTGAAGTCACTAAAATTTGTTCAAAGGTAAGAAATATAAATGTAGGGATCAAACGTAAATTTATTTCTAAATATATAGAGTATGCGGTGTCATTGACATACAGCGCAACAAAACATAATACAGCACCATCTACTGAAGATACACCGAAATACTTAGTATCTGTTAATGCTGTATCGCGATACAGAACTTGTCGCGCCGATTAGCACATTTACAACTTCGGTGGGCCGCGACCTGCCAGGCATGCAGGCATGCACCTCGCCTGGTCAGAGGATCCACCCTTTGTGTTAGAGGGACATGATAGCCATTCCTCCACAACCTTAGTTCCCTGGTTACAGACACTTACAGTGATTGGCTCGATATCAGACGTCGCGTAAATTCCAGTTTAATGGGTTTAGATTAGCTGCTTAGAGCCTAAAGCTTAGAAAAGTAATAATTGTTACACAGTTTCCGGGCTTATATGAATTTATCTTAGCTTATACATATATTAAATCTGTATTTGCCAACCTTATGTGGATCTAAGCGTTTGAGTATTTTAATATGTGTTTTTCTATCATCGTGTTAGAGGTCCGACTGTTCAGTTCTCAATCAATATTCATTTAAGATTATTCTGTTATATATATGTACTTTTATACGACGAATAATTTTAGGTAAAAGCAGCATGGGCTATGGGTGCACCCCCGTTTATATATCCTAAAGAAGCCGGTTTGCCCCTTGGAGGACCTAATGCCAATAAATATGTGATGCTAGAAGTACACTACAATAATCCAGGACTAAAGAGCGGTATGTGTCTTTAATTTTCGTCTTTGCCGAGGAGGAGAATAGATATATATACTTAGGTATCTATGTAGCTTAGCAGATCGCTCATCAACAACCCATATTGTCCTACTGCTGGGCTCGGGTCTCCTCTTAGGAGAGGGTTAAGGCCATACGTCCCCACGCTATTATTGCAATGGTGTAATTAAACAAACATTTATTCAAAGGCGAGAACTGTTAACAATTTAGTTAGTAATGTACGATGGCGACATTGTGACGAGTTTTCATTTTTATTATTTAAATTAGTTCTAATTTAATAGTTCATCATTTGCTAGCGGATCAAATACTAAATTAGTTCATGAAAAGATGGTGGTAAAACAAATATTGTTACGTATAGGTACTAATACGTAAAACGACTATAGGTTACGTACTGTTGCGCGTCTATTCTCTCGGAGGCGAGGCTCCAGAGTAATGATACTCTAGAGAGTAGGAAGAGTGCTGACAATACTTTTTTGACAACTTTTGCGCTAATTGCTATTCGTAAAGACGATTCATCTAAGAGAGTTTTTTTAAATATATTTATAATAAAATAATATTTAATTTATTTCAGACTGGGTAGACAGTTCTGGTATAAATCTGTATTTAACCGGCCATCGTCGCAAGTACGACGCCGCCATCATGGAGCTAGGTCTGGAGTACACGGACAAAATGGCGATCCCAGGCAGACAGGAGGCTTTTCCTCTAACGGGCTATTGCATCCCACAGTGTACTGGAGTGGTACGAGCATTGTAGTACTTATATTAATTATAATTTATATAAATACTAGCTGACCGACGCAACCTCGTTTGCGTCTTTTATTGCCCGTAGCGAAAAATTTTCCCCCTTATATGGTTGATTTTTTACACCTTGTTTCCGAAAAACCCCAATATCTTACGGAACCCTATTTTTTTCCAAAATAAAATATAGCCTATAGATTTACCATAGCAGCGCCATCTATTGATTACTTACTCAACCCAGTCGAAAGTTATCGACATCTGTTAGAATCATTTGGAGTTAACAGATAATTGTGACTGTCAAATAATAGCAGACAAATAATTAGCAATAAATTAAAATTGCGACTATAATTTGAGATTTGACTGCACGGTTGGCCGAGTGGTTTCAGCGGTCGCCATGCCGCTTGCTACTGCGCCAAGTGTCTTGGGTTCAAATCCCACGCGGTACAACACTTTGTGTGATCCACGAATTGTTGTCCCGAGTCTGGATGTTCTTTGTGTCCGTTTCATGTATGTTTGTAAAGTCCCCCACGACACAGGATGTTTATTCCTAATGTGGGAGTTGTCTTTAAAAAACAAAAAAAAAAAAAAAAAAAGATTTAAACTATCCTATCTCTCAAGTTGGATCGAACTGCACATGGTGTGCGAATTTTATTATAATCGGTTAAGTGGTTTAGGAGTCCATTGAGGACAAACATTGTGACACGAGATTTATATATATTAAGATTATCAAGAAGCTCTTTGTTTATCACATTTCAACGCAAATCTGGCATTCGGCACATATGGATCGGCTCGAAGTGAGTCTAAAAACTGCCGATAGATAATTTTAACGTTGTTTTTAACCGATTAAATGAGATTACTCAAGACCTAAACTCGCCCCTCTTAAATCTGGAGAGGGAGAAAGCACTCAAATAGGCAACAGATTTGGGTATTTTTTTATGAAGTTCATCTATAAAATGCGTTAAAAGTTCATTTTCTTCAGACCCTTTCCTTCCTTTTCCCATTACCTCAATTATAATCCTTGCTTATCAGATTTCTTTAGATATCACACAAAGATAATGTCAATGGCACACCATAGGCAGTAGTGAATTTAAATGCTGTCTAGAAAAGTTTGTGTTAACTACAAATGCGAGTAACAACATTTATTTGCTTATAGGGTTTACCAACGGAAGGTATCATAGTATTCGGCAGTCAGTTACACACTCATTTGACCGGTATAGCTGTGTGGACGAGGCACTCGAGACAGGGCGTGGAGCTGCCCTATCTCAACAGAGACATGCATTACTCGACTCATTTCCAAGAAATAAGAATATTACATAAACCAGTGAAAGTATTACCCGTAAGTAATTTGTTTATTTGACAATTACACGTAGAGAGACCACTGCATTTTGGGCTACGATGTCATGAATGATACCTCAGTACACCGAGTAAATAAATATTGAGTTTCAAATAAAACATACTTTAACTGTCCTTTATTAATTAAGTTTACTTAACTTGAAATACTGAATTTACCCACCAAAAATTAAGAGTATTTTAATCCACTAATTATGTTCACTATTTTATTTATTTGTTTTTTTTTACTCTTATTCCACAATAATGAAACTCACCTTATTTGATCCAAAAGACGTTGATCTATTTCTGATATAGAGTCAAAGTACTTTATAACAAATTTAGATAGTTGTATGTTTTTAACAGCAACGAAGACATGCAGGTCTCCTTGAATGATACATACACAAATTAATTTCATTATTTATTTCTGTCATTTTAAGGGAGACTACCTGGAGACTACTTGCGTATACAATACTGAAGACAAGGATAACGCTACAGTCGGCGGACACGCCATTACGGACGAGATGTGTGTCAACTACATGCATTATTATCCCGCTACGGATCTGGAGGTTTGCAAGAGTGCTGTTTCTAACGCCGCACTTGAAAATTATTTCAAGTTTGAACATCGGTGAGAGCCAAACACTTAAAAGTTTAAAGATACGAGTAGCTAGCTAAGCTAGACGGATCATAAAATCGCCATAAACGACAACAATTACCAATCATTCAGAATTAATAGTGGGTTCAAATCCTAAATAGGACAATAAATTGTTGTTCTGAGTCTGTTTCATTTCAGTCAGTTTCATAAATGTTTATAAAGGATTCCGCGTTACAGGATGTATACTCCTAACGTGGAAGTTTTCTTAGTAAAAACAAGATAGAAAAGAAGACATTTATCGATTGACCAGTAAAGCGACTTTTATGCAAAGTTACTTCTATACAAAAAAGAGTTAGGTATAAAAACACTAAAGTAATAAACAGAGTTCAGTAAATTTTACCGTGGGAGAGCTACGCTTCGGCATGAATGGGCCGGCTCGACCGGAATGATACCACGGCCTCTCTGAAAACCGGTGTGAAATAGCGCTTGCGCTGTTTTTCACCGAGTGATTGAGGATACCGGAGACCCATACCTCAACCCCTCCCTCCATACCCCAAAGGTAGGCAATGCAATTGTGACGCCTCTGGTGTTGTGGGTGTCCATAGGTGGCGGTTATATCTGTTCGTCGTTTGCCCCCAAATCAATAAAAAAAAGTTGAGTGTGAAATATAGGTTTTGAAAATCACGTTCACGTTGCTCTTTTAAAATAATTACCTATAGGCATAGTTTTCAAGAAAAAATAATATCGTAGCTTACAATTAATGTGAGTACAAAAGCAATGTCACAAAATATTACGACACCCTTTTTCAGATGGGATAACATGTCTATTAAGTACCAGGCATCCCCTCGTAACAACTATTTGGCGATTAAACCGTGGACTTATCTGAGGGTTAATACGCTACACGAACTTTATACAGAGTCCCCAATATCCATGCAGTGCAACAAATCTGATGGAAGTCGATTTCAGGTAATAATAAATTTGTGTGTATGTTTGCGATTCTGGATGTGAAAAGCCCTGAAAATAAGAATGTGGGACTCCTATGTCCAGCAGTGAACTGCGCTGCTATTCAAAAGGCTAATGATTATGTTGAATATTATGATGATGATGTGTACATCACACACACAGGTATGATATAGAGTCACGTGCTTTTTCCGTAGGCCTACGAAGTATAGGTAAGAGATCATAATGGAGTTTTATCTTGAATCGAATAAAAGTAATGCAGACTTAGCTTAAGAATCAACCTGCCATTTCGATGTCGAAATCGATTGGAACTATCGATTTTTAAATGAAATTCACTTAGTAAAGTTGGGTTGTTGGTAATTTTAAGAGGTGGTCTCGTGTGAATTCTATTAGTAATGAGATTTTTTTAATTTCAGGGTGATTGGGAAAGCATTCCCATCCCGAGAATCAAGTTGCCGTTGCTTATTGAACAAAGAATTTGTCCGGATACATACACGGCATATGACAGTCCTGAGAAATAAACCTCCTTCATATACTCACCACATATACTCCTTTAGTTATAAGATAAATAAACAAAAATGGTGACCCATTTCATTAGGTACAGTCACCTACATTATAACTTATGTAAATTAAAAACTAATACTTATTTAATAGTGACCCCTAAGTACTTATATAGAAATAGGTTCCTTTCTATTGTGATATTTGCAAAATAAGTCTACTTATTGTAATTTATACTTACCACAATGTTTTTGGCATTTAATGTTCATTAGTCAAAGTTTAATGTTATGTACCTATAAATAAATAAATGTATATTATATAAACGAGTGACACTATGCAATATATTAATAAACGTATACCCTACGATTATTAGGGACAGTAGTTTATTCGATTCGATTAAAAATATATATGTTACCTAAGTACTAACATTTCGTATTATTTACCTTAACCGTTATCCTTTTCTGAAATTGAAGCATTAACAAATGACACAGGTCCGGTAGAGTGGGTTCGGATTACATATGGGGACACACACATGTTTTTTTTTACAACGCTGTAGTACGAATGTTTCGTCCCGACTCGTTTCGTGTGGAATCGAGGAACTATCTTTTTATCTATGGCAAGAAGTTCAAGCTGTCACTTCACCTCCTGTAAAACTATGCAAAAGAAGATGGTGCCTTCTTGTTGAAACGTCGCGATCGACGAGCATGGTTAATTGTTTTTTTGGTTGTTGAAAATTGTGTTCGAGACTTTTGTGACGAAAAATCGCCCTCTCACTACATAAATTTGGAATAATTCGGTTTGTTGTCGATTTGTCATATTCCTCGGGAACTGTTCCGGAGGCCTGGAGAGAGGCGAATATTCAACCCATTCCCAAAAAAGGCGACCGCTCCAACCCGGCCAACTACCGCCCAATAGCTGTCACCTCCATTATCTGCAAAGTATTCGAACGGATCATAAACAAGCAACTGGTCCACTACCTGGAGGATCACACCCTACTTAATGATCGTCAATATGGTTTCAGGCCGAACCGATCCACGGGTGATCTTCTAGCGTATGTCACACACCTTTGGGGTGAGGCTATTGACAGGCACGGGGAATCTTTGGCTATTAGCCTGGACATGGCCAAGGCCTTTGATAGGGTTTGGCACCGTTCGCTTCTCTCCAAGCTACCGGCATTCGGCTTGCCCCCCAAACTCTGCAACTGGGTTGCCGGATTCCTGCACCAACGTCGCATCAGAGTACTTTGTGACGGCGCGGCCTCCGACGTTCAGTCGATTAACGCAGGAGTACCACAGGGTTCCGTCCTGTCGCCCACGCTGTTTCTTCTGCATATCAATGACATGTTAGACCTTGGCAACATTCATTGCTATGCAGACGACAGCACAGTTCATGGACGATATATTGGGCGCCCTGCGGCAAAACCGGTAGATGTAGAGAAAAATCGACAGGAGCTTGTCGCTCAGCTCGACCATGTTCTAGGCCGTATTTCACAATGGGGCTGCGAGAATCTGGTCGAGTTTAGCGCCAAGAAAACACAGGTGTGCGCGTTCTCTGACAAAAAGTCTCCATTCCTTCCCCTTCCGACTTTTCAGAACACTCAACTACCATTACGAGGCAGGCTCGGTGTCCTGGGCATGGACATCTGCTGCGACCTCAACCCGCGCGAGTACGTTGAGAGTGTCACTAAGGTGGCCTCGCGGAAGTTAGGAATCCTTAATAGGGTGAGACGGTTCTTCTCGCCCGGGCATCTGTGTCTGCTTTACAAGACCCAGGTTCGCTCCTGCGTGGAGTACTGTTCTCATCTTTGCGATGGAGCCGCGCAGTATCTGTTCGACGCTCTCGACCGGTTGCAGCGGCGAGCCATTCGCATTGTCGGCAGTCCCCAGGCCACCGAGTCCCTTGAGCCTCTGCAGTTGCGTAGAGATATCGCCTCTATGGCAGTCCTCTATCGCCTTTACCATGGAGAGTGTTCTGAAGAGCTGTTCCAACTGGTCCCCCCTTCTCCCTTCCTCTACAGGACAACTCGTGCTGGCCTCAGAAGTCACCGCTTCAGAGTGGAAGACATACACTCTCGCACTCATCGATTCGGCTCTTCCTTCCTCTGCCGAGCGGTCAAAGCCTGGAACTCACTGCCAGCGCACGTGTTTCCGTCCCACTATGATCCCGGGTCCTTTAAGCGGGGCGTAAAAAAGCATCTCACTAGGCCGCCATAGTGCTGGTCGCCATGCTGCACTGTCCTTGTTTGCATTGAGGATGGTGACCACCACTCTTGGATTCTGCTGGTGCTTTCCATCAGGCAGAGCAGAGTCATTTTGGTAGCTCATGTATAAAAAAAAAAAAAAATTTGTAAGCTTACTAGGGGGTCGACGCCGAACGAATTCTCCATAAAAATTGAATACCAAAATAATTTGCAGTTTCAACATATTTTCACCGTATTATGTTGATATCGAGATTTAAACAGTATTTAACCAGGCTTTTTATTAAAAAAAAATAATAAATTAATTTTGCACATTTTTACAGCCTAATTGGCATGTTTTAATTTTGTTTTTTCTATATTATAAATAACAATACGTAGAATATTGTTTCGACAGAAGTATAGCTTATATTATCAAATTACTAATCATGGAAAAAAAATGAAAAAAACATTGAGATTTCATTGATGATATTTGGTATTCCACTACACATTCATATTTATTATAAAAACCAAATAGTTAGTAGTGCTATCGCGGCAAGCAGATGTCAATGTGTGCGTAATTGCGTCGCTCATGACAGTGGTAGCTGGTGTGTGTAGCGCCGATACTCATACTAGCACAACATATATTGTTTGCTAAATTAGATTTGCCGAAGATAGAAGTGCATATCTACGAAAATAAAAATCCTCCTTAGGGAGTAAAATTAGGGGTTCGGAGTTTGTATGAATCTTTTTATTTCTTCAACGCATTCAAGAAAATTGTTTCTAATCACCGAGTGCAACTGCCTATGAGCTTTGTTATTACAGATAAAAAAATTGTTGCAAACAATTCTCGACCTTAATGACATTTACCTAAAACCGTGATTTTTGGCGTTTATAAATGACTTTGATCAAGACAGAGACATTATAATTTAGCGACCTTCAAATTAAATTGACATAAAAGCACTGAAGATTTGTTGCGTTGGCTCTCGATTTGAATCAGGTAAGAGGTGGGCGAGCACACCACTAGTGTAATTCATTGCGATTACCAGTCAATCCGGTCATGTCATTTTGACATTTTACACTACTACACTACGCCGTACACTGACATTTTGTTTTTCTTCCTTCCTGCGAAGTTTTACTTATTTATTTCTTTTGCGAAAAGTATTTTAACTATAATCATGTCCAATGATTACGGATTCAACAGTGATGATTCTCCAAATAAAACAAATTCTCACCTTCAATTACCGAGCCCGATAATAACACGACGAAACCGGACTGCCTCTACGTAAGTTTTAGATTTACAGTATTTATTTAAACCGATGTAGTAGACAATTTCAATTTTACTACTAAACATATAATATATAATTATTTTTTAGGTCCGAAAGAGCATTAGGTAACCCGTTAGAAAGCGGCAAAATTAAATCTTTCTGCCGAGAAAGGGGACACGGCTTTATTTTGCCTGAAAAAGGTGGCGAGGATATTTTCGTACACATTTCTGAGTAAGTATATCTATAATTATAAACTTTATATTAGTATTTATAATTTGTCCATCTTTACTATAAAATAGCAATGACAAATTCAGTATTAAAACTAGGTGGTTGATATGTCTTTGTTTTCCAAGGTTCCCTAAAAAATTAAGTAAACTAATTCAACAATGTTATGTTTCCTTATTAACTTTGTGTGATTAATGATATTTTGCATTTAGCATACAACTGAGTCAAGTTGATTCAAATTGATCATTTGTCGAGCCAATTTACAACTGGTTTTTCATTAAAAGTATTGTTCCAATTTGAGTGTAACTGATAATTTGTTTACTTGATGCTGTGTTTACTTTATTAACGTTTTTGGAGGTCAAATGTTTTATATTAATATATAACACATGCTTCCTGTACAAGTTTTGATAGTGAACTTCAATTATATTTGCATTTTAATTATTATAGTGTTGAAGTAAAAATCCTTTTATTTATAAATAATCTTATTAGAATGATTCTTGTAACTTAATATTTCAAAGTCAAAGCACAGACTCGAAATCAATCCTGCCATAACAAAAACTTATGTTTAATATATTAACACGTTATGTTTCGAAGTTTGGGTGTTTTCTATTATAATATGTATGTATTTACAAAAAAAAAGTATATAAGTATTCATATCAGTTGTCTAGTACCCATAACACAAGCTCTGCTTAGCTTGGGACTAGATGGCATTGTGTGTTAAATGTCCGGAATATTTATTATTTATTATTATTATACATATAAATTTTAATATTTTTACACAAGTACATTCATACATATAACATGTTTACTCTGATATTGTCACCACATCATAAATTATGAAAGATTTTGAGTTTTCCTAAAACAGTAAAACTGTATTGCTTACATTTGCATGCTTTAGAGCGCAGCTCCACTTCTGTGTTTGTCGTACATCGCAGCAAAGAGTAGCCTATGTCCTTCCTTAAGAATCAAAGTATCTCCATGCCAAATTTAATTGAAATCGGGTGCAGCGGTTTGACCGTTGAAGCAGGATAGACAGACAGACAGAATTACTTTCGCATTTATAATCTATACTAATAATAAAACAGAAGAGTTTGTTTATTTGAACCCGCTAATCTCAGGAACCGCTGGTCCGATTTGAACAATTCTTTCGGTGTTGAATAGTCCATTTATTGAGGAAGCTATAGGCTATATATATTATCATGCTACTACTAATAGGACCGGAACACCAATGAAGAATGTTTCAAAAACGGGGGAAAATTTTCACGCTATGGGCAATATAAGACGCAAACGAGGTTGCGTGGGTCAGCTAGTATATATATATATATATGGATTATTTACTTTAAAGTATACACGTTGTTTACAATAGTTAATGTTATACCTAAAAATTGGTTTTACGTTTATACTAGCAACCCGACCTGGTTTTGGATGAAAGTCGATAAAATTCTAGGATCTCTTCTACTATAATATGCATGTATCACACAGATAAACCTTCCTCTTGAATCACTATCTACTGCTGAAAACTGCATTAAAATCCGTTCAGTACTTAAGTTTAAAAGATCACAGTACAAGCAACCTTGTTTTTATACTCTTTAAAGATATAGTTAGTAGTGTTAGTGTAAAGTTTTGTTTATAATTTAGTGACAGTTTCATGTCTACAATAACCAGTGATGTGTGCTACAAGTTATGGACAAAGTTGAAAAATACATAATATGTATATTATTAACAGTATTGAAGTAAATATGCAATATTTACTCCAATACTGTTCGTTCTTCCATCTCAGATTGCATGTTTGAGTCTTACCGTAATAGAATATTCATTATCTATACAAATATTATAAAGCTGAAGAGTTTGTTTGTTTGAACGCGCTAATCTCAGGAACCGCTGGTCCAATTTGAAAAAATCTTTCAGTGTTGGATAGTCCATTCATCGAGGGAGGCTATAGGCTATATATCATCACGCTAAGATCAATGGCAGCGGAGCACCAATGAAGAATGTTATAAAAACGGGGGAAAATCGATCAATCAGCGGCAGATTGTGATTGAGTACGTTAAACTGTAAGCAGTACGATACAGTTGACAATCTTTCGACAGTTTACAATCTCGCTAGGTAGATTATAATCTATTTACAATCTTACGGTGACATATAGACTTGACAATGGCATTCAAAAGATTAATAACCGTTACAGAAATATACGCATGGCAACATTTTATTGTTTTAGGTACACATTAATCACCATTCACACTTTAATAGCGAAACTCAGATAATTGTTATTGTCCTCAGTATTGAAGGCGAATATGTGCCACTGCCGGGAGACGAAGTCATATACCGACTGTGTCCCATACCACCGAAATTCGAGAAGAACCAAGCTGTCCATGTGCGTATTGTTCACCTCACACCAGAGAAGCATTTGAAGTGGGATGAGCCACAATGTAATTAATTCCCTTCGTATCTACTTCACTGTCTCTCAACCGTATATAGGTCTACTCAATGCCACTATTTTCACGTCATATCTTAAAATTTATCTATCAATGTGTGTTATAACTATTGTGTTTAATTTATAGGAAATATTAAGTAATTTAAACAGAATCCTTGCTTTGCATTTGTTCATTATACAGCTAAAGACAACAATTGTTTAATAGGCAAATAAATTACTCAAATAACTTATTTATGTGTGTAATGTCTTCGGCGTCATAGGATTTATTCCTGATGCGAAAGATGTACTTGAAAAATACAGTCGAATTGAGAACCTTCGATTTATAAATCGATTAAAACAACCTCATCTTTTCTAATGAAAAAGAGATAACTCCAAACAATTACAGTAATATTTTAATGAAAGTACTTTTTCAAAATGACTAACGAACGATTGTTTAAACAAAGTTTTTTATTTTTTTAACATTATATATATATATATATATATATATATATATATATCAATTCCAACTAATAACAAAATAAGTTTAGCAATCTTTAGATCTCTTAAGATGTAAAGCAAGGACTCAGTTACATGTGCCGTAATTAATAATTTCGTGAGAATCGAATGCGAACTTCGTCAGAATCGAAAACAACTTGGTCAATTCGTACATGTTTATGTGTATTCGAAGTAATTTTGTTTTAATTGGCCTAAATAATCATTCCTCTAAGCATGAATTTATATAACGACTTTGAGAAGACCAAGGAACATTGGCAGGTGTATGGTTAATTGCAATCTCAGTATTTTAAATATAGTGAGAAGCCAATTTGTGGTGCTAAATTTTGGAAGGTTTTACCATCGTCTTAACATTTTGATATCAGTTGTATTTCACACAGAGAACGGAATGGCTTCTTACAACAAGTATTGAACAAAAACATAATGTTAGGGACTGAATGTGTTGGCAGTTTTGCATTTCAGACGTACTTAATTGTTGTGTGTGGAATGTAAGGAAAAGATTTAATTGTTCTAGGATATAATAATTTTGCACAAATATAAAGTGCCACTATTGTGATTAAAGGCGTATTGTAAGTGTTGTGTTGATGGAAAATGCATAATTATTTCATAATATATTCCTTAGTTATCCTTGAATCTATGTGTTTAAGTACAAACATAATCGGTGTTTATGAATCATCATTCCACTGCTCAGTCTCGTTTATACATGGATAACAATTGTTTGTTATTTATTAAAATATTCCTTTTTGATATTGTAATGTCCCCAAGTTATTTTATGAAGTGTATTAATAAAAAAGTAATCAATGCGTCACAATGCTTGTTTGTTTAGTTTATTAGTTTTAATACAGCTAATATAATATGAATATGTGTAAGCAATATTTGTTTTATTATCCTAAGCTTGTAACCTTATATTGAGGGTAAAAAACTTGAACTACACTATGTATGAGAAATGTTGGCAATGGTAAGAATCGACGATTTTCAAGCCTGTTATCCTATTACTCAGTAACAGTATCCGATCAGTGTGATATTGTCTTGAAGAGTTATCGCATTAACAATGACAAATTCGGCTATTCGCTTTAGCTATCTAACTAACGCTAACGAAAAGACAGAATTTTCTCGGCGGCGCCTGTATAAAGATACTCAGTGGAAGGTTCCACCATCTCTGCGGTTCTTTCGACGTTAGAAACGATTGCTCATTGAAGAATACACTATGCGCGATGAGTAAAAACTCATAGTGCAAAGTAGGGCGAAGAACACAGTATGCACCTATACTCAACACACATCACTTAAAAGTCACAACGATTTATCTGACCGACATACAGTCACGCGTTCCTAAATACACTTACCTTAAAATTAATGACCATTAACTCACTGGATGAAAAACATGAGCAAAATCCAAGGGTAGGACTCGCTTCAAGTTATCTTTTTTTTTAATACAACTTCCGCATTTGTAATATGAATACATCTTGTGTCGCGGGGGACTTTACAAATATGAAACGGACACAAAGAACAGCCAGACTCGAAACAATAATTTGTGGATCACACAAAGCGTTGTTGTCCCTTGTGGTATTTGAACCCACAACGCTTGGCGCAGAAAGCGTAGTGGCAACCGCTTGAACCACTGGGCCAAACTGCGCAGTCAAATTGAAATTGTACTGTATTATCTTTATACAGGTATTCTACCAATAATCTTGGTTATCTCCTTAACCGATTGTGTTGATAATAATCGAGATCGTTTACACGTAAAATACGTAATATTAATTTTTTGCCGAGACGATGACTCATAATTTGACTGCGCCATATCATCCAGCGTGCGTCTTATGGGAGTGGTGTAATTAAACATAATTGACATTAATAAAAAATATGGGATAATAAAAATATATTCGACAATTTCGGGTATATTTTATTAGTAGGTAAACAATAAAATCAATACAATAAATAATATAAATTCCCGCGACAGCCATTATACCGATTCAAATGAATAATAATAATATAAATCAATTAGGTACACTTAAATATTACTATTAGCTTTATATATGGGCTTAATCAAATTGTAATGATCACACAATTTATTCTACACAAACAATCTATATTTATAAGTTTATGACACGATTGGGGTTGCATCTCCATTAGAAACATGATGCGGTTTTTTTTTTTCAAACTGGTTTCGTTCGGAAAACCTGTCTGGTTTTCGTTCTAAAATAAGACATGTTCACACAACAATAACGTTTATTATTATTGATTCTATTGACAGAGCATGCGGTTAAATGTGATCTAACCCTTCATCAAATGTCATATACACATATGAAAATAAACAAATAAAATTTATATATATCTACATAAAGGTACATAGACAATTCACAGTTCTTACCTTTAGTCTCTTTGCTTAAAGCTTATAGTCTCGTAACCATGCGTACGCAATTGTCGTAGGGTTCAGACCAGTTTATAGGCGTGTCGAGCCTGCAATGTGGAGGCTCCCTAAGTCCACATTCATACGTATACATATAATCTACCAGCGCCGGCCCTTCATAAGGATAAAACCGAATTGACTGCAACCTTCTTTTATAACTTTTCAAATATGAACTATTGTATTTAAAATAAATGAGTAAGCCTAATTAGGATTGTAGATTTTTAAAAGAAGTTTCTATCACTTTTAAAAAAAAATTTTTTTTTTTTATGATGAAATGACAACTAGCCGGATCACTCGGATCAGCTATTTCTGCCAATGTCAAGTATTTATCGTCTTCAACTATCAAGTCTTCAAGTCGTCATCGTGATGAAATTAATGATAAAAATATATAAAATGTGGATGACATGAAATGGGGACCTTCTTTCGAAAAACAAAAAATAATATGAAACCCACTTATTTCCATCAATCTTGACATTGGCAGAATTGTCAACAACGGCATAGTTCGCCATTCATAAAATAAAAAATTGGTCATATTTATTTGTCAAATAATGTAATCAATTTCTTATCTAGACTTCATTTACGGCCAGCCGCTCACCTTAATAGCGTTTCTTAACAGCTGCCATCAAAGTTTTATTTCCCCTGGCAATTACCTTACCTAGGGCCGGCACTATAACCTACAGCTATATTTACTGCACTGTCCATTTAATTATACATCGTTATCGATCATAAGACCTCAGTCTGTTAACCGCTGAAATATTACTTATTTATAATACGTAGTTAGTTCAAGGTTACGTCGGCATTGCGAGGCAGTCGCACATTGAATGGACAGAGTACATCTATTTTCTTTTGTTTCTAACAACAATGTATACCTGTTCCACCACTGCGTACTACAATAATATTCTCTCTTTCTTATAAAAGGAAATAGAAGAAGAAATAAAATATACTGGTAAAACATTCACGGTGAAACAAGCTCTAGTATAGACACACTAATACTAAGTACTACTTAGTGTTACAATAACATTATCTATTAGTAATAGCTTAGAATATTGGTGAGCTAAACTGAAATTAGGTTATAAATACCGTACTAGGTCATTGGAAAGTCAATAGTTCAATATTCTACATAATTTTATTACTTTTCTATTTATTTTGTCTGTTCAAGTAGGAAGATATTGATAGTCTGAGCAAGGTAAAGCAATACACTTAAAAACTCGATGTATTTTCTATAAAAATTGTAAAACAAGAGTCTAAACACAATATAATAAACTGAACAAAGCTTACAGTGTTTAGTGGTCGTATCAGTGGTATTATTTCCCATTACATATTTGATCAATTTTTTCCGTTTTCTACATTTCCATTCTGCAACAAAAAATAGAGGTTACGCTATAACTATGAGTATATCATTAATTTTATAAATTTAAAATGTAGGTATAACGAGTTTTGCGATAGCGAGATACGAAGCTAAGCTAAGTTATTTAAGATCAATGTGAGGTTTGTAGGTGACTTTTGTACTTCCTTGGGTATCTCACATTAGGGTTTTTTTTATATTTCTGTGGCTACTAATACCAACGACAATAACATTTTAATTGCCTTGATTTTTATAACATTACGTTAAAAAAATTTAGGTTTTAGATTACAATGTACAAATGAGCGGCTGAACTTGGACTTTAATGCCTACTATTAGACTTTACAATCTAAATATTAATCAGTATCGAAGTTCTGTAGAAAGACTCATCGGATTTTTAAGGATCCAAAAAATTGGAACAAAGAATACTAAGTACAAAAATATGTAAGCAAAGTGCTCATACAACTAGTTGAAACGTACCTCCTCCTGCTGTGCGAGCTGGTAGTGCCTCTTGCGCAGAGCCGCGAGGCGCGCTCGCTCGGCGTCCAGCGCCGTCTCCAGCTTCAGCGAGCGCACCTTGCTCTCCATCTCCAGCCGCCGCGTGGCCGTCAGCGACAGAGACGACGTGTCCAGCGAATCTGGCGCATAAGCATATTTATTCACGAACGAAACGAAATAAATATATTTATTGTATAGGAAATCTAGGCTGGAAAATTTAAATAAATTAATATCAAAATCGTTCCAATACATAATTTAAAATGTAAGTTACTTTTAATTAAATAGCACTATAAATGAATAGGCATAAATTCTTCGATTTAGCTCTACGACTAGATATAGTTTAAGAGCTTACAAAAATATTATAGATATCTGTTATTTAAAACCGTTTATCATTTTTGAAGCAGCAGCCGACAAATTTTGATATTTCAATACAAATTACCCATATAAATTTTTGTGTTATCAAAATTAAAATTCAAGCCTGTGTCAGTTTAAGAATATAAAGTGTCACTACCCCCCCCCCCCCTCCTACCCCCATCGTCCGTCGTAAGATGCAACTAAGGGAATAAACTAAGTAGGACAAAATCACTGCAAAAAGAAGGAAAATTTGAAATAAGCCCATACCAACCAGCCAGCAAGCGTGGTATCGTAGGCCAAAACCTTCTTTTGAAGGGGAGGTTTTTATGTCCAGCAGTGTACTAATAAAGGCTGTTATGATAATGATAGGGATAATGTGGAGAGTATAGAACGTACCTTGTTCGAGTACGAGCGCGGAGCCCGCCTTGACGGCCGCGACAAGCGCGCCGGTGGCGGCCGCGACGTCCCGCGAGGCGTGCGTGAGGCGCGCCAGGGCGGGCGACTCGGGAGGGGCGCGCGCGCGCGACGCGGCCACCAGCTGCGCCGTGCTGCCCGCCACCTCGTGCGCGGCGGCCGACACGCCCTCCACCTGCCCCGAAGCGCCCACCGCCTCGTCCGCAGACGTGCTGACAACACAAATACGAGTGTTCCTAACGTATTGACTAACGACATCACAAAAAGACACTATTTAACTTATTGAAACTTCAAAAGTATTGGCACCGATCCCGTCCAGGTTCAACAGCAGTGACCCATGTACATACCGAGTTGTGGCAGTCCAGACCAAACCAGTTCCAG
This sequence comes from Spilarctia lutea, assembly GCA_916048165.1. Taxonomy (NCBI): domain Eukaryota; kingdom Metazoa; phylum Arthropoda; class Insecta; order Lepidoptera; family Erebidae; genus Spilarctia; species Spilarctia lutea. The sequence continues at coordinate 6,404,003 of OU696480.1, forward strand.
GAAAAATTAAACTGTCTTGAAACCCGCAACGAAATTAATCCGAAGAAAGCTGGAAGAGTTGGAACTTCGAACATATATCATTTTTACTAAAATTTTAATTAAATATGATCGATTTTTGACCCGGAATGTCGTCATAGCTTTATCTTTCTATAAACACTCACCTCAATCATCACATCAACAGCAGGTAACAGTCTATACATTTTTATGTCCATTTTATGCCCAACGTACTTGTTACGAAATAAATATTAATGTCTAAATTAGATAATTCGAAAATTAATCGTCTCATCAAATGCGTGCTGGTGTAAAGGTCGAAAATGTAACGAATTTGTTTAATAACGATTATGACATCAGATTATACAGAGTTCAATTCGTAATTACAAACAAATAGATAATCTCACAGAAAACCGGTGTGAAATAGCGCTTGCGCTGTGTTTTACCGAGTGAGTGAGGATACAAGAGGCCCATATCCCATCCCCCTCCCCATCCTTCAAAGGCCGGCAACGCACTTGTGACGTCTCTGGTGTCCATGGTAGGCGGTAATCGTTTACCATCAGGTGATAGGTCTGCGCGTTTGCCCCGTATTCAATAAAAAGACTTTGAAAGAATACGAATTCGCTGTGTTGAGGAATCAATATAAACACAACACTACTCTGTGGTTTAGTCTATGATCTACTCTATGTTGTTTATGTGTAGTAGAAATAGAACTCGGTGTGTGATGTAAAAGAGCTGTGTGAATAAAATAAATCCTGTATTATTTCAACTACTGCGTATTATTAAACTCTGCGAGCCCTAACATTAACACGCTGCACATAATTAGTATTCCACTTACACAAGTAACTTCGCAGCAAATACAACCGCTTTGGCAGCCGATATCAATCCTTCTGACCACTGAGGATTCTTTCTGTACATCTTCTGCCTAGTTTTAGGATCACCAAGTTCGTTTTGCAATTTACGCGCATCTTGTACTAGTATTTTCACTGCACCCATTAGTGTTGTGCACGCGTCCAAGATTTTGCCGTTCACTTCGAGTTTTACGCCAGATTCGCCCGCTCGAGTGGCTGCTAGCATACTCTACATAAAAAAAAATATGTAAAACAGTCGTTATATGCTTAATTAACGCAAATTGCTTCCCAAAAATATTATTTATTATTGAAATACCGACAAAATAAACATAGTTTTTATATTTCGAAACACCTATTTTTAAAATAATTTTGTTCTTTTAAGAACACTTTTGTAGTCGTCTAAATATTATATACACTAAATTGAGTTAATTTGTATTATATATAACAATGACAGTTATTAAATAGTAAATAAATTACTTCGATCTGTGAAGCAGCCTCCTCAATAGCGCGATCCATGTCTGCGAGCTCATCATCCACGCTCCTCGCCCCAGTGTTCTGGCGGTCAGCCGCGGCCGCTGACGTCATCATCGACCGAACTAAGCTCTGCGCGTTAGAGCACTTCGAGCTGACTAGTGACCCATTCTTGATTGAGTCTAAGCATTCTTTGGTAGCATTTAACATTGACCGGCATTCGTTGTGTAATTCTGTTAGGATTTAAAAAAATAGTTATTAGTTTTATTTCAGTAATCTATAATCGGCGTATGCTTTCATTGCTGCAAAGAAAACTGTTAACTCAAATTAATACTCAATCTAAAGTGCTAAAGTGCTGGATTCTATCAGTCTGAGTGTAATAGGTACCTACTATGTAATTACATTTGAATTTTCGACGGGTATAAAAATATTATGATGGATGAATGGAATTCTTGGTTAAGTTAAAAATGTTAAGGATGCCTATTAAGTTAGGAGTCCGGATATAAATTAGGTATACACAATATAACAAAAGGAGTAGAAGGAATCCAATGGTACAATTTGGGTACTGAAACTTGAAAATATCTTAATAATAGTTGACCCACGCAACCTCGTTTGGGTCTTCTATTGCCCGTAGCGTGAAAAATTACCGCCGCTTTTTAAACATTCTTCATTGGTGCTCCGCTCCTATTAGTATTAGCGTGATGATATATAAATAAAAACCTTCCTCGATAAATGGACTATCCAATACTGAAAGAATTTTTCAAATTTGACCCGCGGTTCTTGAGGTTAGCGCGTTCAAACAAACAAACTCTTCAGCTCTACAATATTAGTATAGATTAAACTTACTATCAGATAACTCTATATTGCTGGAAATATTAGAGACATCGACTACATAGGAAGAGAGCTGTGCAGTGTTGTGCGCTGCTACTATCGCAGACTTCGCTATAGACTCCTCATTGCCCGATACCTACGAAAATACAAGTTATTAAGATGTCTATTAAACAATATTAGTACTAGTATTTAAGGTACAGAGTTCTTGATTTCATAGACTTTGAAAAAAAAGCATGTTCGTATGTAGATACAGTCGCCATTTTTTTATATATGGGTCTACCAAAATGATTCTACTTCGCCTGATGGAAAACATGAGCAGAATTCAAAAGTATTTGTCACCGTACTGCAAATGCAGACAATGCTACAAGGCAACAGGGTGAACCACACTATGGTGGCCTATTACGATGATTCTGCATAATTGCACCATCGAAAAAAGTTAATATTATAATAAACATTTATTTACTCGCCAAAATACATATTCCACTTTACAGATTACACATTTATATGAAAAGGTTTCATACTGCGGGAGACTGGTGCCTGGCTGTATTTATACCTATCACAGCCTGTATTTCAGGACACCATATTGATTACATAACACATACAATACTTACGTCTTTATGTCTAGCGAGTTGTTCAAGTGCTTTGGCAGCTAACTCTGCAGAGTTTTTGATTGTTTCTTGGGCGTTCGCGGTTTCAAATGCCGTGATTGCTTCTTTTGTAACATCTAGTGCTACCTCCCCCACACAAGTTACCAAGCGCGAAGATTCTGATTACAAAAAAGTTAATAAGCGATCACAACTTTTATGGCTAGCTGTAAATTTACAATTAGTAATATTACTTGTCTTTTTATGGTATAGTGGGCAAACGAGCAGACGTATCGCTTGATGGTAAGCGATTACCATCGCCCATGGACACCCAACACCAGAGACGTTACAAATGCGTTGCCGGCGTTTTAAGAAGGAGTACGCTCTTTTGTTGTAGGTTTTGAAAGACGTATTGGTCCGGGAATACCGTATGCGACAGTTAATTCCATAGTTTCAAAAATCAATCGAATGTCTTTTACATATATCCTGTGTCGGACCAAGTGTTTGTGTAATCTACAAATATTTGTTTCGGAGTTTGGGTGTTTTCTATGTATAATATGTATGTATTTACAAAAAAAAAAAAAAAGTATATATGTATTCATATCAGTTGTCTAGTACCCATAACACAAGCTCTGCTTAGCTTGGGACTAGATGGCGTTGTGTGTTAGATGTCCGAAATATTTATTATTATTCTCTTTATTCCATTTGAATATACATATAAATTACATTTTTAAATATACATATAAAACAAATACATTTAAAATAATAATTAATTTACCTATTATTATTATTATTATTATATATACAATGTTCATTTACACTAAGAGAAAATATGATAAAAAAAATATACTAACGCTTCTCCAAAGCTTTCTTCGCGTCCTGCAGCTGTTTCTTGACAGCCGCTAAATCGGCATCTAGTACTGTATTATGTTGCAACAAGTCCTGCAAATCACACTCTGCATTCAATCTCTTACTTTCCACAAGTTCTATTTTACTTTCCAACATCTATACCACCATAGATATAAAGAAGGGTACTCAACGAAACACGTAAAATCCAAGCGAGTCCAAGCGCGCAGTCCGAAACAATTCCAGCATGCACAGCGTTGCGGATACGTAGACGCACGAGAGGAAAGGAAACAAAACATGCAATTTAGACATAGTCACACGCCACTAAATACAATAGACGAAATGTAACAGATAAAAGCTTTGTATACTAAAATAACTTGTGTATTTGCAGTGAATGAAAATATGAAAGCTTGAATAATAAATATAAAAACCTAACACCATTTTTGAAGTGCTATTTTGTGGGTAAATACGTTTAAAAACAGTGACTAGATATGTCAGACCTAATAATACAGAATATGATCAAGTCGGCTACACACAAAACATCAATAAACGCACACTATGTCCACCACCAAATTAATGTTGTTGTCACACGAAGCGTGAATTTCACTCTAAACGGCACTGTGTTCCTAACCTGTTTTCCAAAATCTTTTTCCGATAATATAACCTCCATATCGGCCCTCTCTTTCAATACTAGTGTTTGTAATTTTTCCAACTCTTCTCTCATTTTCTGTAAATTCGAATCAGCCGCAGCAATAGCTTCGTTCTTTTGAGAAACCTCCTTTTCGTAAAATGTTTCTAGATCCCGAATTTTATCATTGAGGGTCCGACTTTCATTTTCTTTGTCTTCTTTTAAATGTTTATGGTTCATTTTTAATTTTTCCAATTCATTGTTTAGTTCAATCGTTAGCAACTCTTTTTCATATTTTACTTCGTCGTGACTGGTTTCTAATTCTTTATTAGACTGTTTCACTTCTAAAATTCTACTTTCCAAAACCTATTTAAAGACAGAATCCATTAAGATAATTTAAAAAAAATATACGGCACAAACAAAAATATATTTATAAGACAAACCTCTGTTTTAGTTTTAAGTTCCTTAGTTAATCTATCGTTTTCAATTTCTAATGCTTCCTTTTTTCTAGTAACATCTTTAATTTCATCATGTAGCTTTCTAAGTTCTTGATTTTTTAAAAGTAAATTATCTTCGTTACTTTCAACGAGTGCTTCATGCTCTTCTTTTAAACCAAACAGTTCACCGTTACTTATTTCTAATTCAGCCTTGGTCTCCTCTAACTCATCTTTAAGCCTTGAATTTTCCTCCGAAAGTTTTGTCAAATTAACATTGAGGGATATAACTTGTTCGTCTTTTTCAGCAATCATACTCTTTAAATTAGCAACTATTTCATCTTTAGATTCTATTACGTTTTGTAATTTATCTTTCAATATAGTCTCTTGAACGTTACTTTCTCTTAAACGATTTTCATATTCAGCTTTCTGCTCTTGTAAGTCCGATGCAACTTTGTCGAGTTTCACATTAAGATCTGTTATTTCAGCAGTTTTGAGTCCAATGCTTTGTGTAAGTTCAATGATACATTTTGACAACGTTTCATTTTCAGACCTTTGTTTTTCAAGAAATTCGTCTTTTTCCGTGATAAGTTTTTTAAAGGCATCAACTTCTTCATTTTTCTCATCAATAAGTTTCTGTGAGTCTTCATGTAATTCTACAATCTCGAAATTTTTATCAAGTTCCATGTACTTTAATTTATCCTCTAAATCTCTGATATAGTCTAACTTTTCCTTTAAATTTTCTAAAGCCTTTTCTTTTTCTTCGGACTCTATCTTGAGTTGATCTGATACAGCTTTCTTTTCGGCTATTAATTCACTTTTTGAATCTCCGGACGATTTCTTGTACTCAAGTAATTCATCAACTTGGGCTTGTAGAGTGGACACTTCTATAAACTTATCTTTAAGTTCTTGCTCTAAGCTGCTAAGTTTTTCAAATGCCTCTTTTACTGCAGATTCTTTTTCATTAACAATATCATTTATTTCCTCACTTTTTTTAGTTATTTCTTCATTTAACTTTTGTCGCTCAGCCTCGTAATCAAATTCAGATATTATAATTTTCTGTTGTAAGTTATCTAATTCTGATTGCAAATCATTAATGCTCTCGTTCAATCGACTTATTTCCTAGTCAAAAGAAACTAATATGAAATTTTGTGCCTCTATGAGAACTAACATAAGTGTTTTTTAACTATTTATTTTGTCTATACAATTTATTCAATTGAGATTAAAATAAATTTAGCCAATACCTTATTGGTTTTCTCTATAAAATTGCATTTACCTATAATAAGGGTTAGTCATGCCTCTTTAACAATTAAAGACAAAAACAGACAAGCTTGTAAGATGCAAGATTTAATAGGAATAACTAATTTGTTCTTAATTGATAGAGATAGAACAATTATGTTTAGCGTAGATAATCAGACATACGTTAAGTACATCGTTATTTGTATACTGTTCGTTGTATTTTCTAAAGTCATGCTTAATATACATGCAGTGATATTTATACGGGCAAGCATCTACTCACTATATAGAAAATATTTGCTGTAAAATGTACAATACTGACCTCTTTTTCTTGTGAATGCTGTTGTCTTAACTCAGCTATCTGACTCAACGCGGCTTCTCTTTCTTCCACTACCTTTTTGTATTCATCACTACTCTTGTCCCTTAGTCCTACTAATTCTTCTTTGACCCTCACCAATTCTGCCTCTCTTTCCTCCTTTTCTTGTTTAAGATTTTCCAAATTCTCTGCAGTTTCTTTTAATTCACTAGTAATTGTCGTAATTTTTTCTTCTTGTTCTTTAGTAGCGGTTTTATGTTCTATTTCTAGAGCCTCCATCGCTGCTCTTACTGTTTCTAATTCAACTTCTTTCTGTCTAGATTGTTCGATGTCGGCGCGTAGATTTGTTATTTGGCTTTTATACGCTTCTATCTCTTCGCTTGATGAAGCACTTTGTTGCAATAGCTCCACATCCCTATAAAGTATGAGTTAGTAAGACAAGTTTAATAGGAGTATAGATATAGTATAGTATAGAAAAAAAAAACTGTTTTTTTTTAACTTAGTGCGCATGAAGTACTAAGGCGGACATAATGCCATTAGGCATTATCTTCCAGTTAACTTTCAGGTGTTGCAGAAATATGATGCGGTAGGTGCAAGGACAAAAAATTAAGTTCAACAAACAGTAATCACGCAAATCCTACTACTATTATAAAGGCGAAAGTTTGTAAGTATGGATGTTTGTTACTCTTTCACGTAAAAACTACTGAATGGATTTGAATGAAACTTTACCACAATATAGCTTATACATCAGAATAACACATAGGCTACTATTTATAAAGATATAGCTTCGCCTCGCGGCGTTGCCCGCAGTTATCATCGTACCGCGGGTAGCACCGCGGGGTTCAGCTAGTAATAGATAAACCTACATCAGATGTAACAAACATACACAATTATACTACATATATTAATACATACACAGTATAAACATATACGCTACTATAAAAATATATATAAACGAGTATATCTACACGGGTACTAGCGTTAGGACTGTATTGCCAATTCACTCCGAAGAAGTTCGCGCACTCTTTTCTTAAATATAAGGCGGTCTGTGGTCATCCTGATGGTAGAAAGTGCATGCCACAGTAGTAACATTTTATTGTAATTTACTTCTATATTTCAGTAAATGAACACCACTTACTTCTGTCTATCATTTAATTGTTGTTGTAAAGCCAATTTGGCACTTTCGTGTTGCGCGGTCACCGCTTTTAAGCTTGTAGACAATTTATCTACTTCAGCTTTCTGAAATAATATGAAATAGATAAAAATTGTTTAAGTAACATCTTGTAAATTTTACTTTTTATTTAGATAGAACCCGTAGTTCGTTTTTTTAAATTGCATATCTTCTGCTATTCTAATATTTACGATGTCTCAAAAATAAGAATAGGTATGTGAATAAGGTTGATAAGCAGTTATCTATTTATAATATCGACCGTGGGTTTGGGGCCGTTCAAGTATTACGTAAGCACCATGGGGGGGTGGGGGGTCTCTGTTTTGCTTATTTTGGATGACATGGGGGGTAGGGGAGTCTAGATGATGATTACGTCATCGGTAGTTGTTTACTTTTTTACACGAATGGCAACCCTCACATTGTCTATGCTTGAAAACGAAACGCATTTTCGGGGATTCCCGCAAATAATACATACGTTTAGGCACTCCCTTTAGAACCTATTAGGGGAATTACCGCGCGCTATTCACTTGTCTAAATTTTCTAGTCTGTCAGTGTATTGTTTCGTTTGGATACTATAGCGACTAGACGTATTGTAAGCATAGCAAGTTAACATTTATGTTACCGTCGATTCCATTAACCAAAGTTTAACGTTTAAATAAGATGTCGTTTTAAATAGACAAATCCAAGTTATATCAAAACTTGTTTGAAAGTTTTAAAAAATCTTATATGAATGGCTCGATGAGAACGACGTAGACATTCCAAAATCACATCACACATCACAACACTGGGCAGCAATCCAATGTCATCGAAAACTTAGAATCATGGATTCGGGTTTCATGGACTGAAGACAGTTAATTTGAATTTAATATGTGTACCAAAAATTTAAAATAAGTTTGTTATGTTCTTTATTTATAATTATAATATTTTTGTCACTTACTCTATGTTGAATACTGTATCAGTTAAATCTATTCTCTATCCTAAATCTGTTTACTTATTTTTAAAATTATAATATATCATTAAAACTACAACATAAAAAATATAATTAAAAATGTTTACGTAAGCATAGGGGGAGGGGGTAAGATCTTTGCTTACTTTTGCTGACAAGGGGGATGGGGGGTAAATAATTGTAAAAAATCTGCTTACGTAATATTTGGACGGCCCCTTTACCGAGTTCCCATCTACTATTAATCTCACAGATATCATAAAATATATTGTATTAGTAGAGTATTATAATAATAATGTTCCCCTAGCCGATAGCCGGAAACCAGCCAACTACGCAGGAGATATTATAATGCACAAGTGTGTGTGCAAACACAAGTGCACTCTCTGTTCCCTCCTTTTTCATAATCCGATGGGACTCTTAACCGACACAATCGGGGAGAGTTCAGGCACAGGACTGTAGTATTGCTTTCTGAGGCACGGGGTTTCAGACCCCAACAGTAAAGTATTAAAGACAAGCCGACCGCTTTTCTTCGACTTAATTTACAAATACTATATTATTTTAAACAAAATTTTTTGATCAATCATAATAAAATATGAGCTATGTCACTCCTGAATAGTGTCGCTTTCTGTTAGTGAACTAATGTTCAGAATCGGAACAGTACTTTCGAAAATTACCCCTTACAATCATGCAAACAAAGTTAGAAGCTTTACCTCTTTATAATATTCGTATATAAAACTATAGTCGTTCCAATACTTTATTTAACTTTTGACAGATCACGCACATAAAGTTTTGTAATAATTTTTGATACAATGTACTACAGATAATACTGTACTTTATGGGCGGGCTCCGCCTACTTAGGGATGTGTCATTCGTAATTAATGACCACAGACTATAAAAACGGTTTTGAAATAAATCGATTATCGATTATATTAATAAAACATACAATAAAATTATTGTGATTATATTTTATATCAAATCACGTAAAAAGCTTTATTATTTTGCATTAAAATGCCCTAAATGTCTCTGTTTCAATGCATAAATAATTTGCGTAATGAAAACAGTTCCATCGTACTCGTACCTAGTAATGGGATCGAATGTATTCGCCGCAAATTAATGAATCTAAAATAATTGTTTAGACTTACTATAGTTGGTTCAAATAAAAACTACCTGCGGTACCTACTTGTAATGAACATGTACAAAATGTTGAAATTTGTAGTAATTTACAGATTAAAAATAAAACAACCAAAAGAGGTACTGTAATACTAATTTTAATTATAAAGAATCGTCTTCTTCGTATGACCAGGAATCATCATCACTTGAGTTCTCAGTAATATTGATTATCATTTCTTGGATAGATAAATTGTCGAATGCAACATCCCGATCCCAATCCGACATTATCACCTTCTTTGTTTTTTCTACAACATTCGCCCAGTTTTCTGGAGTTACTTTTTCACACGCATTTTTCAGTAAATTCAGCATTTTTCTTGCGGTGAAAGGAGGAGTTGTATTGTTCCTCGCAGCATATCCTTTAACTTGTGCCCAGATCATTTCAATTGCATTATATTGGCAGTGATATGGGGGAATTCTGAGGACGGTATGCCCATGCTCTGCTGCCATTTCATCTATGACGTATCGTTTTGGCAGCTTCTTTGTTTTTAATATCTTTACTAACTCTACTTTTAGTAGGGACTCATTCACCTCTTCGCCATTGTCACGGAGCCAGTTTATAATTTCATGTTTTTTGTTGGCCTGTGTTGGTATTTTATTAATTTGACGAGAGTGATAAGGTGCATTATCAATAAATATTATTGATGGCTCTTCGAGTGATGTAAGCATTTCTCTGAACCACTTTTCATACACGTTCGAATTCATCTCCTCATGATAATCTCCTGTTTTCTGGGATTTAAAAGCTAATAGAGCGCCTGGCACAAATCCTTTTACTGTTCCTGCATGACAAATAATCAGTCGTTCGCCTTTTCCCATTGGTACTGTAGAAGTGGAGCCAACGGTGTTGTCAGTCCAAGTTTTTGACAGCGTATGATTCGCATTGAGCCAAGTTTCATCTGTGAAAACAACATTCGACCAATCTTCTATTTTTTTTGCTTGTCTTAAAAAATCGCATCTATACAAAGCAATATCATTGCGTTCCATTAAAATTTTTCGTTTGTCACATTTTTGGAATAACATTCCAATGTCTTTCAATACCTTTGTCAGAGAAGATTTTTGACCACGGAACAAACCACTATTTCGAAGAGATTGTGTTAGTTTTTTTAATGTTGGAATCTCTTTTCTTTGGTAATATTCGTATATATGACGACGAATAGCATCAGCGTCAAAATTGTCAACGGCTGTAACTTTACTAGGCGGACGTTTTTTCTTAGGTGTAGATAGCTTATTCTGTTCCATGCCACTGCTGCCGTAGCCTTCTTTTGTTATTTTTGCCACTGTTGGAGCACTAATACCTAATGCTGCTGCAACACGGTCTCTAACTTGAGTCACTGGTATAAGAGGCCCACCATTACGGCTTTCCTTTTCAAAGTATTCACGAAGTCGCAAGACAAACTCTCTTGTTTGTCCTTTGAGTACTTTCTTTTTTGGCATTTTGACAGTAACGAAGGCAGGAACGATACGTTCAACTCAACCAAACGTGAGAATTCACAAATAAATCAATACGGAGGAATATAAATACTCAACTATATTGAAGGTTACTCATTGAAATACTGTAGATTATTTTAAAATAGACATAGAGAGATTTAATAAAGATCATCAATAGTTTAACAAATACAATATTAACCACTGAATTACAACACAATACAATAATACATTTTGAAAATTCAGTTCCTTTTATATATTTTTTCATGACATAGAACCGTCATATTTGAACAACATTCTTTTAATCCATTTCTTCTTTATTTTGACAAAGGAGGTCGCACATTGAAACACATAGAAATATGAAGTACGAAATTATCTATAAAATAATGAGTTTGTTAAATCGATTAAAACTTCTTAATGCATAAAATCGATCGATGAAAGAAATCGAATAGGTAACGGGTCAGGGTATCACTATTTGATTAAGTATTAGAGCTGTCAAAAGTTAAATAAACTATTGGAACGACTATAGAATACCGATTCAACTTTCGATCACAATACGATATAATAAGACAATAGTCAACGTTGAATGTTTGTTCGCACAGATAAGGCAAGGTATATACCTGTCTAATTAAAGCAATGTGTTCTTCTCTCAATTGAGTGTATGCTCCTTTTAGTTTTTGAAATTTTTCATCTTGTACTTTCGCTTTTTCTTCCGTTTCCGTTAGTTTTTCTGTGGATACAAATATATTTTTTTACAAACACTGGTGGGTACTGAACTTCGTTTTTTATTATTGTATAGAGGGCAATCGAGCAGATGCCTCACCTGATGGTAAGCGATTACCGCCGCCCATGGACACCCGCAACACTAAAAGTGTCACAAGTGCGTTGCCGACCTTTGGGGGATGGGGAGAGGGAATAGGGGGAGGGGTTGGGGTATGGGCCTCCGGTATCCTCACTCACTCGATGACACACAGTGCAAGTGCTATTTCACACCGGCTTTCTGTGAGGCCGTGGTATCACTCCGGTCGAGCCGGCAAATATAAATATACAATGACCTTAAAATATAGATAGTGTTTGCAAACTTTAACGAATTGATTCGATACAATATATAAGAAACTAGCTGACTCGACGAACTTCGCACCGCCATATTTTTTTCCTGACTATTTTATAAATTTCCGGAAAAAATACCCGCTTCAGTTTCCCACGGGTAGAGTACAGTGGTGGACTTCTAAAATAAAACGCTTCTAGTTTTCTTTTCATTTTCTTCTATACGTACCTTGTGCTGATAATAACAAGCACATAAAAAAAAGAATTATCCAATTTGGTGCAGTCGATCGGCAGTTATGTGCGTACATACATTTCGATGCTTCATTTTTATTTTTATACTAAACTAGCTGACCCGACAAACGTTGCTTTGCCATAAAAAGGAATATATATTTTAGGGGTGGGTCAATAAAAATCGCGATGGAAAAATAGGGGTTGATCGTAGAGGGTTGAAAATTCAGGGTTATTATCTAATACTGTATCATAAAAAAATAAAAATATAAAAATTTCTCTAAAAATTAAAAAAATATATTTAGGTGTGGACTGGACTACCATTAACATTTATGGGGATGAAAAATAGATTTGTCCGATTCTCAGACCTACCCAATATGCACACAAAATTTCATGAGAATCGGTCAAGCTGTTACGGAGGAGTTTGATTACTAACATTGTGACACGAGAATTTTATATAAGTATAAGATTAGTCTCACTTGACTACATATTAGTAGGTACGATTTATCTTCTTGTTAAATATTTACACATAAGCTCAGTAGACCGAAACATTTCAGTACCGATATCAAACTATTCTCAGTACTTACGTTTGATTTCTGGTGTCTGTACAGACAATATTTGCGCCCTCTGTTTTTCTTCTTCCAATTGAACCTGTTAACGAAATTTAGAATAAAATTTATCTCTAATTTAAACTAGAGCTAGGTTTTTGAAAATGGTCTGAATTTACCTTAAAAAGTATTTGTTCTTATATTAGATAACTAAAAATAAAAATATATCGTGCATATCAATTGAAGTGTTCAATCAAACATATTGAAAAAAAAAAGACTATCTCGAAAGATAAACGGCTTTTTATCCCTAACTAGCTGACCCACGCAACCTCGTTTGCGGCTTCTATTGCCAGTAACGTGCAAATTTTCCCCCGTTTTTGAAACATTCTTCATTGGTGCTCCGCTCCTATTAGTAGTAGCGTGATGAGACGCCTATAGCCTTCCTCGATAAATGGACTATCCAACACTGAAAGATTTTTTCAAATCGGACCAGCGGTTCCTGAGATTAGCGCGTTCAAACAAACAAACAATCAAACTCTTCAGCTTTATTATTAGTATAGAAAAGCAATTTCTTCTGGGCTACCTTTGGATGTACAAATCAAAAAAAGAATTTGTGGCTAGTTTTGGCAGTTAGGGCGTTAAATAATCCCTTATGTACATGCTCAAAGTGTTTAAAAGTAAAACTCTTACTTTGGCGTTCTGCAGTTGTGATTCTATCCTCGAACAATGTTCGCGCATGGACCCTATCATTGTGTTCCTTTCTTGTACCAGTTGTGACACTTCTGATCTGTTTATAAGATGACAATTATGTTAATTTCTTTTGTAAAGTAAGGAATAAAAAATATATGACGAAAGAAATATAGATTTTTTATAAAATTTATCGTCTCACATAAAATAAAACTTTTTACTCAAGAATTGTTAAATAAAACTAAAAGTTAAAGAAAATTAAGATCTTTTACATGTACTTCATTTGACATCTAATCAATACTTTAATTTTTTAGGAGGCAAACGAGCAGACTTGTCGCCTGATAGTAAGCGATTACCGCCGCCCATGTGTGCAACACCAGAGGCGTCAAAAGTGCGTTTCCGCCATTTGACTGATGGGGAAACCCCTCATGTTTGGGGTATGGGCCTCCATAAAACACGCTGAAACACAGCACAGGCACTGTTTCACACCGGTTTTCTGTGAAGCCGTGGGTATCACTCCGGTCAAGCGGCCCATGCACGCCGAATGTTACAATCTATCATCTATAGAATTACCCTTTAAACTAGGACTATGATAATATTTGTCTTCTTTCTAATCTAATTTTTTTTTGTCAAACTTATAAATACGAATAATATAAGACAGAAATAATTAATACATCATTTAAAAATGTCAACGTTTTATTTATACCTCATTCTTTTGAGTTCGTTTTGCAAGTGATCGATGAGTCGGTCCCTCTCTACGATGGGGTCGGGCTGTGGAGTGGTGGTCCCCGACATGCGAGGCTCGAAGTCCTCCGTGTTGTCAGAAGGTGCCTGTGAAATAACCATTACATTTTTTTATGTATGGCCCTACCAAAATGACTACTCTGCCTAATGGAAAGCATAAGCAGAATCCAAGAGTGGTGGGCACCATACTCATTCCGAATGCAGACAATGCAACAATGCAGCATGGTGACCCACACCATGGCGGCTGAGTGATGATTCTGCATCAAGGGGCCTCCGGCTGCTGTCATTTTACGTTGATTTTCTGCGCGAGGGTAGTACCGCTCCGGTCGAGTGGCTCTACTACCTAATATTCGATACTTTAATTTTCGAATAATAAATATTTCAGTGATAAGTAGCTTTTGCCCGCGGATACGCCCGCGTGTATGTCGGCTATCGCGACAAAAAGCCCTTGTCCTTCTCAAATGTCCAATCTATCTTTATACTGAAATTCATCCAAATCTGTTGACCGTATTTGCTGTGAAAGTTTAACAGATCGACACAGTTACTTTCGAATTTATATTATTGATATGAGTTTTTTGGGTCAGAAGCGGCTTTTCTTTTTATAAGTTAATCTGTATAAACGGACAGACAGTCTATTTAGTGAAAGTATCATAGCTAAAATAAGGATATTTACAACATGAAAAGTGAAGTTCGTCATTAACAGTTTTTAATAGTCAACAGCTTGATAGAAGCCTCTCTTGCGAAACGAGATGTTGGCCTGCGAAATGAGGTTCTGATCAACTAAACCTAGAACTGCAATAGTAGCATTACACAAAGGTTAAAAAACGATAACAAAATATATAAATGAATTACCTGACTGATTGTGTCAGAAGTGTCGATGAGTGAGGCGATTGCGTCAACCTCTTCTGGAGACGGCTCTGGTATCGTCACGACCGGCGTGACGTACGTGCCAAAGTCACTCTATACAATAAAACATTTTAATTTTAAAATACAAACTATCTAAAAAAATATTAGAAAACATTATTAGCTGCATATGTGTGTCTATTTGTTTATTTGTAACAGATTTTTGAAAACATCCTTTTTTAGTTTTTGGATGGACCGGATGCACCCTGATAAACAAAACTCGCCCTCAAGTTTGGTTGCGTTGCAATAGAATATAGTTCACTATTTCATAGGTTTTAATTTTGTACTAGAATATAAGTTACTCTAAAGATTTGTTAGAACAAATATACAGACAGACAAATAATTGGGTATTTGAATAAAAAATTTTTTTGTGATAAATGGAAAGATCATATATAAGTTTTATAACAAAACTATTTCTTTATTTTTTTTTTCGCTATAATTCAAAAGTTATTTCAAAATAAAAATTAAGTTTTGAATCCAGTACCGATGACGCGCCGACAGCTCCCGAATAAACCCGAGCGCGTGTGACGTCGTAAAACACATTCGCTATGTCACCGGAAAATAACAAGATCCGTAACTTTATCAATCTACTAGGAAGTTTATAAACTTAGGTTATTTTATTTAGTTTCTGGGAGGGGTCCGGTCGTGTAATATCTGCAGTACCCGGACCCCTCCCTTCTCAGGCGCAGAGTTGGCACACCGTGTGGTTTTAGTCGGTTCGATTCCGACACACCGCCCGCCGCAAACCCCGGCGAGGAGTCAGCCCGAGGGTTCAACACGTTAAAAAAAAAAAAGGTTATTTAGTTTACTATAAAACTAACTATAAAACTTTCGTAGCTCCGTGGTAAATTTTACTTCTTCAACAAATATTCTAGCATTTATTATTTTACGAGTGAGTTCAGTAAGTTTATCAATTTACGAAAATGTGGACGTAAAATATTACAATTTATCTCCTGTTTAGAATCCTACGAAAGTTTATAAATTTCCTAGTAGATTGATGAACTTACTTGATCCGGATCTTGTTATTTTCCGGTAACGCTTTAACATTATGACGTCACAAGGACGGTGACCAATTCTGATGCGTTTATAGTCACGTGATTTTTATTGAAATTTTAATTGCTTATAATTTATTGAAAAAATATTTTTTTAAGTTTCTTGAATCATTTATCAATATAATTAATAATAAAGTTTTAAAATACATAAAAAAAATCATTAGTTATTTTTTTTCAAATTCCCAATTGTGTGGCGACTTCCACATTAACACAACAATAACCTACTACAGCGCCATCTACCGATAATACACTGAACTACGAAGTAACGCACTACGCCGAGTAACTTTAAATCTTGAATCGCGCAATAAATAGTTCTCGCGCCGATTATCATATATACAACATCCCAACATCAACTGTTAGGCAGTAGCCTGCCAGGCATGATCACCTCGCCTGGTCGGAGGTTCCTCCCTTTGTGTCGGAGGGACATTACACTCGTTCTTCCACAATTGAATTAAAAAACTAAGTCACCTGATGGTAAGTAACTTACGTAACCTATGGACGACTGCAACTCAAATATTATGAGTGTTTGGCCCTCCCTAAGTCCCTTCCCCTGGAGTCAATCAGAGGGTACTTATAAAAAACCCTCTCGGACCGTTAGCCTATAGGGGTTTACGATATTTGGGCGTGTTGGAATTGAACCGATTAAAATAACACGGTGTACTCTAATGCTATACGAAAATAGCTTTTAATAATGGGATCAATTCGGAAGTGTACTTATAATATTAATCGGTCCAAATATAATGGAGATGTCGAGTAGTAAACATACAAAACAAAATAGATTCGATTTGAGAACCTCCTCCTTTTTTTGTAGTCGGTTAAAAAGACATCATGGCTACGACAAAAAAATGTGTTATTTGATTTAATTAATCTAACCTGTTGTAAGAAGTTAGGTGGGTTTGAAGGGAGCACGGGCAGTGTGAGCAAGTTTCTATAGTACTGCAAACTGCTCGCGTGTTTATAGAAAGAGCTCAGCTTCTTGAACTGTTGTCGAAATCTGGAATAGATTGTAAAATTGTTAATTTGTATTACTTATCTATACTAATATTATAAAGAGGAAAGGTTTGTATGTAAGTATGTTTGTAACGAATTGGCTCAAAAAGTACTGGACGGATTTTAAAAATTATTTCACCATTCGAATGCTACATTATCACTGATTAATATAGGCTATTTTAATTGTAAGGAAAAAAAGAAACAATATAAAAATAACAATATGTAAACTAATAACTGCAGGTAACACCGCGAGGTTCAGCTAGTACATAATAAAATTATGCTCGAAAAAAATACGTCACTACTTAAAATCACAAATTTACCAGCTTATTATTGAAAATATACCATTTGTACTGAAATTTTGATTACAACAATACTGATTTTTTATTGATACAAGATAATGCGTAATAGCCTTATCTCTTACTAGATGATGTCATCCCCAATTGACACTCACCTCTCTCGATGTCCAGACAACGTGTCGGCCGGCAAGGAGGCGTGCAGACGGAACAGCAGCCGAACATTGCAGTCGTATATCTGAGATGAATCTTGTGCACACGGTATCAGAGCGGCGAGCCGACACTGGCCGCTCGCTGTCATGGAGTTCGCACGAGCATTGCCCAGACTGTCGAACACTGTATTCAACGATTTGGGGATTTATTTTATGTATTAAGAACACAAGACTGTTGGTGTTCAGAACAAAATGAACTTCAGATTGCGAACTTGAATATAAATTATTTTTCAAAGTTGTTTGTATTGCTACGGTTAAAAATATACTTTACTCTGATCACACTAATATTAGAAAGTTAAATGTTTGTGGGTGTGTGTTTGAGTATTTGTTACTTATTCACGTTTAAATAGACGGACCAATTTAAAAAAAAATTGGTATAGTTGAATTGGTAAGTACTGCGGGACCTAACTAGTATCTATTGTATAACCTTACAATTACTTTTAAAGAAATTGTTCATGGTTAACTTTTTTTTTTATAAATTACAACTCCCGCAATGTAAATCCTGTGTCGCGGGGGACTTTACAAACATACATTAAACGGACACAAAGAACACCCAGACTCAGAACAACAATTTGTGGATCACACAAAGTGTTGTCCTATGTAGGATTTGAACCAACAACACTTGGCGCAGTAGTGAGCGGCGTGGCGACCGCTTTCACCTCTTTTTTTTTTTTTTTTTTACCTGTGGAAACCCCCTCGGGCCGTCACCCCGCCGGGGTTTGCGGCGGGGCGGTGTGTCGGAATCGAACCGACTAAAACCACACGGTGTGCCAACTCTGCGCCTGAGAAGGGAGGGGTCCGGGATCGCTGTTATTAACGCAAACCGGACCCCAAGCGACCGCTTTCACCTCTAGGCCAACCGTGCAGTCAAGACTTTACTTCAATAATATAATAAGACCTACGTATTATATAAACCAGTTTGGTAATATAAATGTAATATAAATATACTCGTATAATTACCAACCTGAAGCTTGCAAATTAAGAATTTCGTCCATGTAGTCAAATAATTCAACGCACAACTGGAAACTGTAACAAAAATGTCCAACTTTAATTTAATATACTACTTTAAACTATTCAAAACAAACCAACACCTTCTAGTCGTTAAAATATAATCTTCACACGCGGCGTTTCCTTACTCAAGAATATGCAGATTGCTGTCAACTTAGTTTATAAAACTTTTAATTTAAATTTTCAATGAAAAGATAATTATGACACATTAATAAAATAAAGTGTCTGTTTGTAACTTAAAAATTAACAGCTTTTCATAACGGTACTTGCATCAAAAAATCAATTTATTAAAATTTTTGTCTGTCGTTTTGTTCCCAGCTAATTCTTGGAACGGCTGGGCTGATTTTGAAGGACGTTTCACAGGCAGATAACTAAGATGTTATAAGGAGTAATTTAAGCTACTACTACTACTTTTATTAGAGGAAAAAAAAACAAAAACAACAAAACCCGCGAGTAAAACCACAGGGCGAAGCTAGTATGTAATGACATAGCTTTTGGAACGAAGTTCCTTATGGCGCGTTGTGTAAGGGGGCTAGACGGAAAAATTGTCACGACACAATTTGTTGACACGACACAATTTGTTGTCACGACACAATTTGTTGTCACGACACGACGACGACACACACAGATATTTTCGTTTCGTCTTTCTATTTCGAACTTCGTTCCATCCGGGTGTCCCTTGACACCTCTCAAGTTTTTATATTGACTGAAGTTCGTACAACAACTTGTGGGTTTAACTACACTATTCTCTTCAGTATCCATTTCAGTTTTCTATTCTCTCTTAACCGATTCAGCCATAGACAGTTTTTTTTTATTCACGTTTTTACAAAGATGTTAGGAATAACAGCTATCATTGGTCACTTGTACAATTGACTCATACATGTATATACGTATTTGAGGAACACGAGAAACAATTACGTGGCTTTAAACAATTCATTGGCGGGTTTTTTGATGAATCAAATTGAGTAATTGGAAAGAGCGATAACATGGGCATTACAAGTACCTTTATTAGTAGTGTAATGCACTTTATTTAATACTAGCTGACCCACGGCACCTCGTTTATGTCTCCTATTGCCCGTAGCGTAATAACTTTCCTCTGTTTTTGTAACATTCTTCACTGATTCTCTTCTCGAAATTTATTTATTCACGTTTTAACCTTCCCTGGACTACAATAAATATTTTAAAACCAAAATCAGCTAAATCGGCCGAGTCGTTCTCGAGTTTTAATGAGACTAACGGACAGCAATTCATTTTTATATATATAGAAGAAAGATATAAGATTTTAAGTATAATAGACGATCTGTCAGTCATTTATTCGCTTTGGCATGTGTCGCTATATGATAGTACATGTAACAAATTAAGTTATCTCGACTGTTATCCGTGTTTGTTGTTGTAAATGTGGGTAACGCCGTGGATAGAAGCTAGTCTAACAAAGGTAGCTTAAGTTACTCCTTATATCGTCAGCCGAATATCGAAATCGAATCGAAATCGGTTCAGCCGTTCCTAAAATTAGCCTGAACAAACAAACAGACGGACAGACATATTTTTTTTAATTTTATTTTGGTATATGTATACTCGTACATATGCATTTAGTAAAAAGTGGTTATTTTAATATAAGAAACAGACACTGAAATTTTATATAGATGTATATTAAATAAACGAATTTGTTTTTCTTTAGAAAACCTATAAAGTATACTATACTTTGATTTGTGTTATATTTCACTCATATACTCGTATATTATGATTACTTACTAGTTATTAACATCGTTTTCAGCGATCGCGTCCAGTTCGTCAGCGGTGAGCTGCATATTCCCTGGGAAGCGTGGATTGCGCGAGTGAAACTTTATCTTGCACACTAATAGGTTGCAGTACAAATGGACCAGTTTTCCGTAGCCTTCTCTTAAATGTACCTATGTATATATAAATGTAAATGTAATAAAACAATGTCATATTAAAACTGGCAAAGATTAAGAAACACATTGGTTTCTAAAACCAGTAAAAATCTGCTTGTAGTAGGTTTACAAAGGCGTATTCGATGTTATTTTAGTAACGTGTGTAATATGGTATTCAAAGCAGATAATGTGTGTTAACTGTGCTGATGGTGAACAGTTACCGCAGTCTAAAGAACAGAGGTAAAAAGAATTGAATTGATTCAAATTGAATATTGCCTGACAATATATGCAAGTCCTCACAAATGTACGAGTTAGTTGCCGACCGCAGATAGCAGCATTAGACGACGTTGTCGCCGCGAGCTACTATTTTTTTTGTATTTCTATGAAAATAGAAAACCACTAGTGTTCGCTAGCTAGAAAAGAGCGTACTCCTTCCTAAAAGGTCGGCAACGCACTTGTGACGCCTCTGGTGTTGCGGTTGTCCATGGGCGGCGGTAATCGCTTCAGGCGCATCAGGCGATACGTCTGCTCGTTTGCCCCCTATATAATAACAAAAAAAATAGCTACGGAAGATACGAGTAGTTCTACCTTACGTTCGAAATTACAACTATAGCGACAAAATGTGACGACGTGTTGACATAACGCATCGATACGTCATCTGCTGCTGCAGTCTACGGTCGGATACCAACTCGTTAGGCTGTACAGAAACGCATCGTATGATCTATATTTGCTGCTTTTAAACTAGTGTAATTCCTAAAATACGTTTTCTTATAAAGCGGCTGTAACTTCCATCAGACACAACAGTTCACTTTAATACAAATTTCAAACAATCTGTACATTGTGTAATATTTTTTTGCTAGTATGGAGTAATGAACAAGCATTCCGTTAAAACGTGAAGGTTGTAAACGTGATATAATTTTCTGCGAGCGACCAAGTGGTTTCTAAAAACATTAGTGCAATTTAAAAGAAATAGTTCATTTGAACAGCCTGGATGTCAATTCACGTAAAACAAATCGTTGTATTTCTACTCTAATCTTTTATTATTATTGGTATTGAAATACTTACCCACAGCTTGCCCAAGTTCTCGATCATATTAATGTGCCTCTGTGAGTCGTCGAGACAGGCCGGGTGACCCTCCCGCAGCAGTTTGTGTGTGACATGGCAGAACTTCCACGCCACGATGCGGTTATCTTGTATTGGCAGACGGATAGCCACCATCTGAATAACATAAAAACAGCGATGTAACGTGATGTTAAAATAAAAAAACTTAAGTGATTCACAAATGGTAGTTTTCAGTTTGAGTGTTCTTTGCGTATATTTATGTACGAGTATGTTTGTAAAGTCTCCTTCGACACAGTATATATTTCTAACACGAGAATTTTCTTCAAAATAATTGTTAATGAAAAAAATGAAAATGTGCAGCACACAATGATTTACCCAATATGTGACTGCGCTCTGCTCTTGGAAGGTGCCGATGATTGTACTACGAACATGTTTTTCTTTAACAGGTGTCTCGTTACCATTAATCGCCTTCTGAATGGCGAGTGTCTGAAAGAAACACCACTTATTAGAAAAGGTTGATAGAAAAAAGAAGATTTTTCCTAAAGATTAGATAAGTAAGCATCGTTTTTTTATCAGTTGACTGCGATAGGCTGGTATTAATGATGATTTCGAATGGTTTGTCTGTCAATGTGAAATTTTATGGGTATTTATTTTAACTATTAAAATGCTTTAGTAGTAGTCGGTTAATTGCCATATCAACTAAATACATAGTTACGTAAGTTGGGAGGGTTGGTATTTTGCTAAAACATTCCGATATTGGCTTCAGATTCAAACACCTAGAACATATTGGCTGAATATTGACTTTATCGTCAATATTTCAGCTTAGCATGTGCCGTACCTATCTGTATAGTAGACAAATATATTATATTTGCTAATACTGGTACTAATAACCTGCTTAGATACTATGTGCTTAGAATAAATCTAACAGTACAAGGTTCTGGAAAATTCCAAAAGGTTCACACAATACTTAATATTAAACACGATCGCTGCAGAAAGGTATGATTATGTGAATCGGGTTATACAGTAAGCAATAATAAACATTCTTACCAGACATGCATTTAAAATATGACGGGCTACAACTGTACTTTTATTGTTTGTAAGATACAATGGCCCGGTTTCATACATTTTCAAATTAACCTAAATGGAATGTATCTAATCACAATTCTATGGGTATACACTAGCAGTGGTTAGTAACCTCCTCAGTACTACAAACAATTCAAAAGCAACATTCATTAGAAGAGTGCCTTACGATTGACGAACATCGATCGTTGTTAGATTAAAGATATAATATTAGCCTTTTTAATCTATATGTTATAGAGAAAGCTTTTTTATATGAGCCATATTAATATTAGTCGTCTTTATGACATTAAGAGTTAACTTAAATTTTGACAAATCATACTAAATTCTCACAGCACAAATACCTTTTTAACATTTAAAGAATCAATAATTCTGTTTGGCAGAAAAGTATCGTTTCATATAAATTCTGAAGAAAAGAAAGCCTCGGAGAGGACGTTAAGCCATTGGTTCCGGTTGTCATAAACATCTATGGCAATCTGTATTGGTAAATCAGTGCCCTCAAAACAACTACATAGTTCTACCTTCGAATACAATTCGCCCCGAAGGTTGCTGAGGTCGGATGCCAGTTGCTTCGTAGAAAAAAAAAAATCGACGGGTTGCACTCCGGGAGTGCCGGCAGAAGTGAAAACTTGAATATTAACGTTGTGCATTTTTGATATTTTGGAATGGTTAGAGAATAATTCTGTACGAATTGCTTTCATTATCAGTATAAAAGTACTATTATTTATGTGGTGGAATACAATATTCATTTATTGCGCTATCGTACACAAACATGACAATTTATATTACATACACACACGAACATTCGCGCAAGCGCCCTGCGCCGCCTGTCCTCTCTCCATCCGTCTTACGAATTTTCGATCAGGTCACGTGACCTGACGCGAGTTTATACGTCCTCTCTCCATCCGTCTTACGAATTTTCGATCAGGTCACGTGACCTGACGCGAGTTTATACATTTTTACCCATTCCAAAAAAAGTACACAGCGCCGCTAAAGAAGTTTTCACTTCAACAAGTTAGACCGGTTAAACTAGTAGCCGACTTCAAAAATAATCTTGGGATTAATAAAGTCTAGGAAGAAGATGACGAGGAATAGAAAGTAATGCTAGCTCTGTCAACCACACTATTAAAAAATATAGCAAATATATTAACAACACGTAACGTAGTGGCAGTTGTTAAGGTGATAACCGACTAGGTATGTACCTACTTAGATCACTACGCAAAGACACTATCAAGTGATCTAGTGTCGTACAAAAAGGAAAATATTATTAATTTTATATTTTCCTTACGTACTTATGTATATGAGCATGTAAGGCTAAAAAGTTTTATAAACAAGCGTATTTGTATGCAAAAGCATTCAAAGTTTACGTCATCGCGTCACCGTGTCATTGTATGCAATATTTCATTGAGCTGAGATATTCTGATATTTATTCTCAGAATTACGTGTTGCATGACCAATGTACGTTGTAATTGATGATTGTCTGCGATGTCATAAAAAACACTTTAATTCTCTGCCTCGTCGATTACTTTGACTTTAAAATAAAAGGAAGTAATTGAATCTTCAAAAGTTCAAATCATAATAGGAATTATGTTCTTGTTAATTTCAACTTCAGGTGCATATGCACCATCTTTGAACTATTTAAAACCGGTGGACATAGTGCATCGTTTTACGGATAATAATAGCGAAGAG
The DNA here is from genome assembly GCA_916048165.1 of Spilarctia lutea. Lineage (NCBI taxonomy): Eukaryota > Metazoa > Arthropoda > Insecta > Lepidoptera > Erebidae > Spilarctia > Spilarctia lutea. Next base: position 6,428,326 of record OU696480.1, read on the forward strand.
TTGAACAAAAAACTACTCAATATAACGAAAGATAACAAAAGCGAGTCAATGTTAATGGTGATAATTCTGTTGTTGTCATCACTAAACTAAAATTCACTGAAATATGTTGTTGGATTATATATTTTAATCTCATCTGCTTACAGTTCATTTTTGAATATCTCAGTCTCAGGTTTTTTTTTTTTTATATATATTTTTTTTTTTTTTTTATATTTAGTTCAGTACCAACTAAAACTTGATCAGAAGTACACGCTTGTTTATTGAATATATTAAATTCACTTCAAACATACTTTATTTTTAACTATTTGACAAATCGACAGACGAAGAAAACTATAAACATTACATATATAATTCAATTTACATTTAGATGTATTAAAAATAATATACATATTTAAAACAAAGTTTATAATAATTTGTTTTTGTCATAGTTATGATCAGAATTGTGTTTGTTTGACACTACTGTCTACTATATGCGATCATAAATTAAAACAAAGAATGTCTATTCATTATTCAAGACGTAATTGCGAACGAGAATAATACGTGTTCTTAAATGAGTTTTAATTAAATACGTAATGTATTACGTCTACGTTTACAACTATGAATATGGATGAACGTCTGCTATTGTATTGAAGAATTAGCAGCCCGAAGAACTTGAATTTATCTGCGATTTTCATAAATAATTTCTAGATTTCAGTTTCCAGAAGATGTTTTTTTCTCTCAGGATCACACAAGATCACGCTGAGTGCGAATATTGAAAAAGGCCTTGATAGGTATACTCGAAGACCGAAGAGTCGAAGCTGGGAAAAGATATACCGTGGGAGAGCAATGCTTCGGCATGCATGGGCCAGCTCGACCGGAATGATACCACTGCCTCACAGAAAACCGATGTAAGTGAGTGAGGATACCGGAGGCCCATACCCCATCCCTCTCCTCATCCCCCAAAAGCCGGCAACGCACTTGTGACGCCCCTGGTGTTGCAGGCGTCCTTGGGCGGTGGTAATCGCTTACCATCAGGCGATACGTGAGCTCGTTTGCCCCATATTCCATAAAAAAGTTATTTTTTTAGAGTTTTGGGTTCATTTGGTTGACGTGAAACGTCTGACAATAAGTATAATCAGTCTTTGTGGGGCATGCGACTCTTTAAATTTGATGTGGCATTAAAACACAACCGTCAACAAACAAACTTATAGTATTTATATTGAATCAACAAAACATATATATATATTATGTACATATAGCTCATGGGATTCACCACATTATATTTATAACATGTTTGTTTTTAAGACTGTTGAACCTAAATATTTTATTTAATCATAGTAAGCCTCTATTTGAAGCAAGAAGTCATCAGTATAGGTCGATTTTCATCCAAAAGCTGACTTAATGTTAACATTAACAGAAACAACAGTATAGTTAAACACAACAACAACAATTCGTTTGCAGTACAACAAGATTAATCATGGGGATTATTTTTACGGGTAATTAATGCAAAGTCCGCTTTTAACATGACTTTATTTGTCTAATACTTTTTTCGTATATAGGCAAACCACATACGGCAACATCACTGGTTATCCCGCTATACGTCAATAGAAACCGCACATGTGTAACATGTGTAAAAGCCTAATTAAATTGTATCAATACATATGTATAACGTATGCATAGAGAATATAGTTAACGCTAGTTTACGAGAGAATCATATCAATCATATTACATTTAACCATAAGGAACTCTTACACATTATTTTCTATATTATCAAATTGTTTCTCAGTTTCTGCTTCGATATTTTACTAAAAGCCATTTGTATTACGTTTTAACCCAAAACAAAGAACATTATATGACTATTGTTCGTCTAATCTAGGTATGACTGAATCGCACGTATTTTTTTTACATTGCATTAATAAATCGATAAGATGACAACGTTCTATACTTTTCTCTCATGTGTATTTCCTGCTCTCCACAAAGGAGTTATATTGAAACTATATAAATATAAAATAGAATGCCTGTGGCGACTTCCACATACAAAACAACAGTAACCTACTACAGCGCCATCTACCGAAGATACATTGAACTACGAAGAACGGACTACACGGAGTAACTACCAATCCTGAATCGCGCAATAGAAGTTCTCGCGCCGATGATCATATGTACAACAGCCCAACATCAACTATTGGGCAGTGGCCCGCCAGGCATGATCACCTCGCCTGGTCGGAGGATCCTCCCTTTGTGTTGGAGGAACATAGCACCCGCTCCTCCACAGGCCTACCAGGTCTTCTTTCCTTAAAACCTCCTCCTGTCTATGGAGTGGGCTTTTAAAGGATCCTGATGATGATGACGATGAAGTTCAAAGCGCTCTATTACAGAATCTGTTTAAATTAACATACAAATTAACCATAGAATCTTAGTCGTTTAAATGAATTTAATACAGCAATTAAAATAATCGTGCAACACATTTAAATTATACGATCAATTCTAGAAGAATGTAAACAACATGGGTGCACAAGTTACAAAACACATGTTCTTCGTGTCATTTATATTTGGATTAACAGTGTCTATGTAAACATAGAAGTGGTAACTACAAGTGAATATATTTACGATGCAGAAGTGCTGCATTACAGAATGCAGGCGTCAAATCCTACAGCATAAATTTAAGAAACAAAAAGTACTTTCAACTGACTAAAAACTAAATATTTATAAAAGTTTTTATACTTATTTTTTTAAATAAAATACCTAAAAGTAATAACAGCACCTAAAGACTCCAAATACAAAACGAGACTGGGAATAGGATTCAGCGCATTAATGCCAGTCCAAAGCATGCCAGCCGCTGTTATTTTTGCAGGGCAATCATGATTAACAATCTTAGAATAAGCATAATAAGGTGTACTAAAGTTTTTCCTTAATTTAGATGTTCCATCTATGCACAAAGTGGGATCTTATTTGCTCGGAGTCTGAAGAGACGGTAGACAGAGAGGAAAATATATTACATAATGTATAGTTTTTAGTTAAACTTCTAAACAGACAAGTCAGTTATTAATGTTAAAATAATACCAAATTAAATTGTGAAACGAAAATTAATAGTTTTGAGAAAGAAATAGAAACAACTTACCAGCTGATAAAACCGTTTGTCGATGGGGTTCGCCATTACAATGTTTTAGTGCACAGCGAAGTCAGCGGCATGCATTAGTTAAGTGCAGTGTGACGCTGAAATGAAATGCCGCCACACGCTATTAGTACTGTTAGTGAATGTGACTATTAGTAGTAGTGGTAGTATAGAATACAGTTGGATCATGCGCTGAGAACACGCAAGCGAGAAAATGATTACCGCGGTCGGTCAAGACGAGGACGGAGAAGACGGTCCTCACAACTGCGATTGTTCCCGATCCACGTATTTAAAAGTTATCCAATTTATTAATTAAAAAGAAACATAATTAAGACTAGGTATGTTAAGGTTAGATTTATATTAAATCATTAGAAAATAAAGAGACGTGAATTTTAACAAATAAACCAAATATATTATTTTATCAACTACGTAAATATACACAATGAGATAAGTGCAAGCACTTTAGATCAATTAATATAGTTTTTGCACCAAGCTGAACATGAATACATGCAGATGCCGAAAGAGTGGACGGCGAACGATTAAAGGATTGGATCTGCTTACCTGCAACAAACAAAAAAAATGAATGAATTATATGAGAAACCACTTTCGATGTTAGTAAATCATAATGTAATTGTGTATATACGTAAAGGATAGCGTAACTATACTAAAAATAGCGATATTTTTTTGGGAGCAGAACCTTCTTTATTGGCACTCAATGCTATATAACAGGTGGTTTAGATTACCGGACACTCCCTACCGGATGTTTATCAGAATTAGCAAAATATTTCAAAAGCTTCTCAATAACAATTTTGGAAAAATATCTACAATTTCGTTTGATTCGTTGTTCGATTTTGGTTAACATGACTTTAACAAATCTTGAAAAGGAATTAAATTTAGCAATCTGGATCTAGAAACTGTAAAATACGCAATAATTTTACTTGAATTGAATAACGCCACGATTATAAATCAGTTTAAATGTATACTACTATGATAAGTGGTGACTTTTGTATCAACAGTGTAAAATATACCTAAGTCTATTAATATTGTTCGGTGAATTGTGTCACAGACTTTACGCCATAATACTATTAGCGTTATTATACGATAAGGTTTGTTTTGACGTAGAAAGCAGACTTTATAGCAAGACCGTTTGTTGATATTTGTAAAATCTTGTCTCGTCGTTTATTTATTTAGGTGCATATGATATATTAAATCTTGAGTTGTATAACCAAAATAACTTATTAAAAAATCTGTCTAATTACGTGCCAAAGGTGTAACGTTTTACAGGTCCTAACCCAAAAACCAACATAATTGTAGTTGTACGTGCTTTTTTTGCAACTGTTCTAATACTCAATATTCATTATTACACTGTTACACATTCTACGATACAGATGGCAAAATCAAGAGTGCCGTATGTCCTCTTTATTCTGGAACCTTTAACTTGGCCATACAGTATTAAATTTAGATACACCATTTCAGAAGTTTACAAGTGTTTTTCTCGAATGTTCATTAATAAATTTCTGAGCACTGAACACGAGTTCTTTTTCTCTATAATATGATGCCGCGAAAGTAACTTCACTCTCTGACTGATCAAAAGCATGAGCAGAATCCAAGAGTCGTCATAATCAATGTGAATGTAGACATACAACAATTCAGTATGGCCTCCGGTCTCGCACTCACCAACGAAACACGACAACACGAACGGTGTCATTTTAGGGTGGTCTTCTGTGAGACCGCACCGTTAGTCCTGAAATCAGCGTGGCTCTACTACCTTTAAAGTATCCTAAAATGGCTCTCATGGCAACAACATAAAGTTGTCACACTCATCATTATGTGAAAGTCAAACTAGTAGCCAAGTAAGGCTTCTGGTAGCACACTTTCATATTCGACCGAGGAAGATTAATTTAATCGGTTTACGCTTAAGTAGGCTAAACTAAATATTCCGTGGGAAGCCAAAATGTGAACGATGTGAATATCAAAACCTTGTCATGTCGGTTTAGTATTTTGTAAACAAAACATAGGGTTGTTCGTGACTAAGCACAATAATTATTGAACAACTCAAATTCAGTTCGTCAAGGGCATTATTTGATATAAATGGTTACTACACACAACTTACTTATTAATATCATATATTTAGTATCTTGCAGATAATATAGATAAGGAGTAAACTATATAGTTAATATTCTATATTACTCGTCGATATAATAAAGTCATCGTCGGGAGGAACTGTTATAAAATTCACATATAAGAATTGTTTCATACTATCAAGGCAAGTTAAATAAAAGCTTGTAAACCCATTTGCATTCCTTTGCGAAAAACAGTCTTCGCATACACTACATTCTTGCATTATGAATATATTATTTTAATTGCCTACATCGCATGATTAAGTTAAACTACAGTCGTCCATGGCATATATTTCGGTTTAAATATTTTATCAAAAAATATTTTTAATAGCTGACAACACTAATTTTGAATTGTAGCAACTACCACATACAACGAAATAAAAGTATAAAAAGTTCTCATACCGATTAGCATACAAGTATAAAACTTCCCATTATCAATCGTAGGGCCGCGGTCTGAATGGAATCGGTTCCTCGTCTTCGACGTAGTTTTCGAGATACATAAAGGCCAGTCAAAGCCGCGGTTTTCGTAAAATAACATTTGACTCAAAATTATTTTCTGTAAATCATAAAAAACTTTTGGATTTAAATTCAATCACTTGAAGAAGAATAGGTACAGTCGAATTGAGAACCGCCTCTTTTTTTAAGTCGGTTAAAAAGTGGATGACATCGAGGGGGCAAGACAGCCTTAGACAACTATTTGCAGTTTATTTTAAGGGCAATTGCCACTCATCTCTATCCCCTATCGCCTCTGACTATCTGACTATCAAATGTAAATTAATTAAAAACCTTTTTCGATTATAACAATATTAGATTAACAAAAATAATACATTTTTATTAATTCATAATACGAGTATATCACATGAGAGATAAAAACCATTTTATATCAACAACAGTTTTATCTTCAGCACGGAATAATTTGAAGACAAGACATGGAAGCATTGAAGAGTTTTGCCGGAGTATTAGTAATCTTCGGCAAAAGTAACTACCATTAAAATGACCACAAAGCATATTTACTGTTTTAAATAAGTAATCAGTCGTTTAGTAAAATGAAGTCACAGATTAATATATACTCTATGCGCTGTAGCATGGTGCGGGTGACAGTTTCAGTAACACTTCGTTTCACTCTTGAAAGTTGCCGCGATTTATAAATTATGACCGAGTATTTCAGCTGTACCACATTCACAATATATTAAATCATTAATAACTGTAGTAAATTAAATTAAACCAAACCAGAATGTTCTAATCTACAAATAAAATCAAATTTAATGAAAAATTAAGCAGTGTTATGCGTATGACGTAACGCCATAGAAGTATTTAGTGATGGGATGTGCTGCTACGATGGATAGTCGATATTTTTCATAATAAAAAACGGTAATTTTTTATTGTTAAAATTGGTCTATAATTATAGTAGTATATATTATAGTAAGGTTGCTTAAAAGGTTGCTAAGTAAAAATACATTTTATTCGTCCAAATTCATTTCAAAGTCGTGATATCAGAGTCAGGAACATCTGAATTGTCACTCAATTCATCATCTGAGTCTGTGACGGATATTATTAACGAACAACAACCTCCCTGGCCTGACTACCCAAAACAGTTTATTTTTGTATGCTTAGACATGGTAATAACAACGAACTCAACAAACAAATAACAGTTACACTGCACAACTGAATAACACACTCATTTTCATAACAATATTAAAGAGAACTAGATTTATGCTGCGAGTATCGTATGCGATAAAAATTAATTGCATAACGTCACATCCCTTAGTTATGTGATACTGATAGATGTCAACGTCGTACAGGCAAATGTCACCTGCACCATGCTACAGCGCAACGAGTATAATTACATATTTTGTAATAAGCCAAATAATTCAAAAATATTTGCAGTGTACAGATAAAACATGAGTCATGTTATTTACTACGCGTTTCTCGGTAATCTCAGGATTGCGACAGGGAAATCACAATTGTTGCATGACGTTGGTTCCATACATTTATGTATATAAATAAACAAATGGAAATAATGTTCAGGAATAAACGTTTACGTTAATAATTTCGAGTGTCTCACGCGCAGGTGTCGTCGACCGGCTGCGTTACTGCATGTCTAAATCCGGAAACTGCATTTTACGAAGTTAAATCTGCGTGGGGATGATGTACCGTTTTGTCAAACAGATGCAGCTGCGATCTAAATAAGTTTTGCTCCTGTCAATTTACTACAGTATATATTTTTTAATTAACTTGAACTGTTTAAAAATACTAACTTCCTATTGCCAGCGGCTTACTGGGAATGTTAAGTAGAATTTGTGTTTCTAACTTTAAAGATAACGAACTTTCGTATAACCATTTTATATCTTGTTCTTCCCCTTTAAGATAAATTACTAAAAATCCTTTCTTAGTGGGTGCTTACAATTTAAAAGCATCAATTACCAAAATTTCAAGTTTGTAGCGTTAATAGTGTAGGCTCTGCAATAATGAATATGTCAGGATAAGTATATGGTAGGTAGTTTGCAAATATTAAACGATTTTCTATAGTTTTAGAACGTGGAGTACAAACAAATCTTTACTAATCTATACTAATATTATAAAGCTAAAGAGTTTGTTTGCTTTTTTGAACACGCTAATCTAAGGAACTGCTGGTCCGATTTGAAAAATTATTTCAGTGTTGGATAGTCCATTTATCGAGGAAGGCTATAGGCTATATATCATGACGCTAATACTAATAGGAGCGGAGCACCAATGTAGAATGTTTCTAAAACGGGGCAAAATTTTGACGGGCCATTATAGAAGACGCTAACTATAGTCGTTCCAATACTTTATTTAACTTTTGACAGATCACGCACATAAGGTTTTGTAATAATTTTTGATACAATGTACTACAGATAATACTGTACTTTATGGGCGGGCTCCGCCTACTTAGGGATGTGTCATTCGTAATTAATGACCACAGACTATAAAAACGGTTTTGAAATAAATCGATTATCGATTATATTAATAAAACATACAATAAAATTATTGTGATTATATTTTATATCAAATCACGTAAAAAGCTTTATTATTTTGCATTAAAATGCCCTAAATGTCTCTGTTTCAATGCATAAATAATTTGCGTAATGAAAACAGTTCCATCGTACTCGTACCTAGTAATGGGATCGAATGTATTCGCCGCAAATTAATGAATCTAAAATAATTGTTTAGACTTACTATAGTTGGTTCAAATAAAAACTACCTGCGGTACCTACTTGTAATGAACAGGTACAAAATGTTGAAATTCGTAGTAATTTACGGATTAAAAATTAAAACAACCAAAAGAGGTACTGTAATACTAATTTTAATTATAAAGAATCGTCTTCTTCGTATGACCAGGAATCATCATCACTTGACAGTTGTTTGTCCTTTGAGTACTTTCTTTTTTGGCATTTTGACAGTAACGAAGGCAGGAACGATACGCTCAACTCAACCAAACGTGAGAATTCACAAATAAATCAATACGGAGGAATATAAATACTCAACTATATTGAAGGTTACTCATTGAAATACTGTAGATTATTTTAAAATAGACATAGAGAGATTTAATAAAGATCATCAATAGTTTAACAAATACAATATTAACCACTGAATTACAACACAATACAATAATACATTTTGAAAATTCAGTTCTTTTTATTATATATTTTTTCATGACATAGAACCGTCATATTTGAACAACATTCTTTTAATCCATTTCTTCTTTATTTTGACAAAGGAGGTCGCACATTGAAACACATAGAAATATGAAGTACGAAATTATCTATAAAACAATGAGTTTGTTAAATCGATTAAAACTTCTTAATGCATAAAATCGATCGATGAAAGAAATCGAATAGGTAACGGGTTAGGGTATTACTATTTGATTAAGTATTAGAGCTGTCAAAAGTTAAATAAACTATTGGAACGACTATAGTCAGCTAGTATATGATAAGAAATCAGACACGATGAACAATTCCTTAGACCCCAACCCACGTACCGGCTAAGGCATCACCCACGTTCTTAGACATAGTCCTACTTAACACGGCTAACACACAATGGTAATGATTTCACAACCATAGTATTGTTTGTTCAACGTAAGTGGGTAATTTGAGCTGTTTCCCATTATCACATTTACTTCAGTATATACTTTTATATCCAAGATACCGTGTCGTGGAAAACGAAAATAAAAGTGCCTCATTAAGGGCTCCTCCTGTTTAACCGCGAATTCGCAACGCGTTTGATTTTACCAATTAAAATGTAAACAAATAATTCAGTTTTATTTTTACTTTACCGAATATTCAGTCCCAGCATTTCCAAAGGTATAACACAGTAGAGATGGTGACAATAAACTTAAAAGCTATTCAAATGAAGATTATACTCATTCTGAAATAACTTCTAGTCTCAAAGCATAGTATTTGGATTAAAATAGTTACCATCAGCGTTGTAATAAATGGATAAATTATTTTTTTTTGTTCTATCTATAATATAAAAATGAATCGCTCAATGTGTTGGTAAGCGCATAACTCAACAACGCCTGGACCAATTTGGCCAATTCTTTTTTTTAAATGTTCGTTGAAGTTTAAGGATAGTTTTTACGGCGAGAATAAATCGAATAATGGCCGGAAAAGCCCTAAAAAGAGCCCTTTTCTTTTTCTCATACAAACTTTTTCTAACTATAACGTAAAGTCAATTTGAGCTTTATTGCTATTGCTTAAAGTTCATACATTACAAGCACTTACTGTTGTCTAAGCAATGTAGGTGTGTTCCTAACGTCAATGAGTCAATTTGCACTTTATTACAGCTACACAAAGTTCAAATTCAATCATATCTATCAAAACAGTGTGCTTATGTGCGTTGGAGTAGATAATCGTTGGATAGGCTATAGGCTATATGTCATCATGCTAATACTAATAGGAGCGGAGCACCAATGAAGAATGTTTCAAAAACGGGGGAAATTTAATAGAAGACGCAAACGAGGTTGCGTGGGTCAGCTAGTATCTCTTTAAAAATAACATCAGTAAAACAATATTTTTGCGATCCATGTCACTATTTCTTAAAACACGCCCAATACGGCGAATTGTCAAAAGTATGGTCACCTGAAGCAAACGCTTTGCCGCACGAAATCGTATCGCAGTAATTCGCATCGCATGTTTCTGCGAAGCGGAGTCGTATCGCATCGCATAGCAGTTATGTGTGGGAGCCCTAAGTATGTGTTATATATTATTAAAGTGAAAATTCATAGACAATTTACAATATGGTGTTATGGTTTGATATTCAGTACTCTGAATGAAAATTAAGACTGAGTTAAATATTTACTTGTTTACCTCATTGTGACATTTATGTACAAGTCAACATTGGTGCTTGCTTCCGGCTTTGTGTACTTGTAAACCTGTAGTACACCAATCAGGAAGTAACTGCAGCACTCGAATCGCTTTTTTAAGAACTGTCACTCTTAAAGTTGAGTCAGTTAACAAAGTAAGTAACTACCAGATTTATAGAGGATACTTAGGTTTTTTATATGTTATTTTTGATAGGTACACTTCTATGTCCATAACAACCCAGGGGCGGGCTAGGGATTGACATTAAAAGAGGTTTCATCTCTGTATGAAACTTTGTAAAGCTCAAATCAATCGAGTTCCCTCTTTAGGGCTCTTGAGTTTTAAGATTGGAATTCCCAGTCCTTGACTGCCTACAACAGCAATATCACCAACCACTTTATAGCTTAAAATATTATATAATTTCTAATTTTAAAGTAAGTTATAAAATAATGTTACTTCGCGTGTATACATAAACCTTGAATTATAATTAACCGTTAAGCATTTCACACGCAGATAACAAACTATAGCAAGAGAAATTAGTAACTTATATAATAAGTTGTTTTATTAACTCACTGACGTGTCATAAACTCTACGTATACTAGGGTATGTTCTCTTTTCTTTAGCCTTTATTATGATCTACCCGCGGTGCTACCTGCAGCACGACAATAACCGGGGGCAACGCCGCGAGGCGAAGCTGGTATCTTTATAAATTGTAGCCCATGTGTTATTCTGATGTATAAGATCAGATAAAGGATTTTGATGAAACTTTACAATAATATAGATTATTGTAGTTTCATCAAAATGTGTGTAGGTAAATAGGGTATAGAACTAATAATAACTTTTTAAACTTACATATCCATAATGACTATAATTGATCAACGTGAGAAGTCTGGGACGACCCCCGTTGATATAATTTACCGGACCCTACAACCCTTGACAGAATGCCTTGGCGCATCTGTCAAGGGTTGGAACAAGGAGAGCCGACCTCACCTAAAGTGGGAAAAGGCTAAGAAGGAGAGCTGATCAACGTAAGAAACATTTCAAAGTTACCGTACGAAAATGTCATGATATCATATAAATAACAAATGCGCTGTAAAAGATGCGTTTAGTTACCATCTATCATTAAAGTTTAAAAATATTGTGTGTACCGTAACATCGTTTACTTGTAGACTATGTAATAACAAAATGGCACGCAAATGATAAAATAACGGTATTTTAACCTCTAGAATTTTCGTAACACAACTTGTGAACGAATTTTATAACTCTGAATTTCCTCAAAGTTGCGCTTAATTTAATACAGCCATTTTAAAACAAAGAGGTATCATAGTGAATTTAGAGAGAACTTGATAAATTCGTTCCCTTAAATATGAAAAAAATAATTCAAGGATCAGTTCCTCGGAAGACATCTCATTACGACTACCGAATGTTTTACTATGGCCGGTAGCGACATTTAGCGAGGAGGGACGTTATTTCGCAGAAGGGTGGAATGGGTGGGATAGGAATACCTTCACTTGGATCTAATTCACCGTCGATAAATCTGGCAGCCGAAGTGCACTGTTCAATTTAATAACAATTGAATCAGAAACATCGTAGATACTGCCTAAATTGAAAAGAATACAACAAAATTACTCAAGAGGAAAACTCATCAGGTTATAAGCATACACATCAACGCTATGCTCCAATTGTAACAGTTACGAGAACGTAACTATTAATTTCAGGTTGTCGATCCGCTTACCAGCGGCACAAGAAATACGATGTTATTCTACTTATGCATGAGTTGCTAACTTCACCGATACCTCGATTATATTGCCCATAGCAAATCGACAAACATATTGAATGCCGTACAACCAATCCATACTAAAATTCCTTATAAACTCAAGACAAGTCAATCACACGGTCAATCACAATGTAATGTATTTTATTTATACGTTTCTTTGTATTATAGTACACTAGCTGAACCCCGCGGTGTTTCTCGCCTTACAACAACAACCACGGTAAAGCCGCGGGGTGAAGCTAGCCTATTAAATGTAGTCTAAGTTACTCCTTATATCATCAGGTATCTGCCAATAAAAACCCCGTTAAAATCAGTCCCACTGTTTCACAGATTAGCCGGCACAAACAGCCAAAGTTGAAAAAAAAAAGCTGTTTTAACGTAGGTAAATACCCTATTTACTTTTATATGCAGTTAGTGATAAAATGATAATTTGAAATTACAGAACAGACACTTACATTTTATTTATTTTACGTAGATTTTTAAATTCAATTCAGCAAAAGACTTGTATAGCCGGATAGCAACCGGGTATAGCCTAATAAAATAAAACTAAGAGAATGTAAAAGGCATTTCGGAACGACTTTTAATCGAGTTGAAACTAAAAATTACATTTAACTTTTGCTCAACAACATTACCTATAATTAAAATTAAATCTATACTAATATTATAAAGAGGAAAGATTTGTACCTATTTTTGTATGTTTGTATGTTTGTAATGAATAGGCTCAAAAACTACTGGACCGATTTTAAAAATTCTTTCACTATTCGAAAGCTACATTATCCACGAGTAACATAGGCTACATTTTATTTTGGAAAAAAATAGGGTTCCGTGAGATATTTGGGTTTTTCGGACACAAGGTGTAAAAATCAACCAGAAAAGTTACTTATTTTGCGAAAATTTTCATGCTACGGGCTATATAAGACGCAAACGAGGTTGCGTGGGTCAGCTATGTTTTATATACAACGTGTATTTAGTATCAGCATTGCACCCGTGCGAAGCCGGGGCGGGTCGCTAGTTACCTATAAAGTGGTAGAATGTAAGAAAGAGTTCAACCATTGACGGAGGAATACAAATGTGATTGTATCTTATTCTGCACTTTTTACAATTTGTTTAAGAATACCATTTACGAAAGTTTTTTAAAGTTATATATTAAACTTAATCCGACCGGTCACGAATTTATCCGCTACTATTATTATCAGTGACATTGCATGTACTTGTAAGGGCATAAACGTGTGTCTCTTCAATATATAGCGGAAGAGGATGCTGCGGTGATTGCCCCCGGGCGCCCGGGAACGCGATCTACATCCCATATGGGCAGCACGGCATAAACATTTCATTATTGTGTTAACATTAGGACAGATGTTTTGAGTATTACGATTTTACTAGATAGACATTCATTCATACTACATACGTCTATCTGTTACGTTTTCACGGCTAAATCGCTGAACCGATTTGGAGGAAATTTACAATACAGATCCTTTCATTCTTGAAAATGACATGGACTACTATGTACCGCGATAACCGACATACAAGCGGCCGGAGTCGCGGGCAAAAGTTTATAAAGCTTTTGCCCGCGACGCCGGCCATTTCCTAAAAATATTAAGTTCGTTTGTATAAGCTTCAAAAACTCGAAGAGTACTGCTGCACCTATTTGTTTTTAATGTTTTGACTGTCAACGGTAGCTTGCAGGCAGAACCATTACAGACTAAGGTGGTTCTGCCCGCAAGCTACCGTTGACAATCAAATCGTTAAATAGGCTTCCCAAGACATGGTGGCTCTTTGACACGATATACAACATGTTTTATAAATGGTTTTTGGTTATAGTCTGCAACCAAAATATACGTATAAGTTGGTACATTTTAAATTACTTGCCTAGATTAATTCATCAATGCAGATGCAGAATCTAAATCGTTATGGCTACAAACTTAGGCGAAATTTTAGGAGCTGATGCTTTTAATCTTGTACCTACGCACCCACTAAGTAAAGATTTATGCAATATGGATAATTTTAATATGGGTTAATATAAAGCACGAACGGTGCTATTGAAATTCGTAATTTTTAAAGAGAGAAAAAGAAATAATCTAGATCTAGCTATTGGCCTATTGGTCGCAAACACATGTGTTTGCGACCAATAGGCCAATAGCTAGTTCTACCATAAACTTATTTTGTTAGTTATAAAAGCATTTCATTATTTATTTCGTTATTCAATGTTACTAGTTTATTTCATTATTCAACGTTACTTTGTAATGGATCTTGTGTGTTGAATAAATACATATATTAACTATAAATATTACACTACTTTAATTGCAGTCTTAAACGTTCCTAAATGCTAAATAACTGTTTATATTAAATACATTTGCTTAAGAGGTTAAAGACAGCAGAACATGACATGTTTTAAATTAAAGTTTTCTTTTTGAATGAATACAATTTTCTGCTTTGACAGAAAATTAAAATTTGAAAATTAAATAGGTATAATATGTCTATAAGAAAAACGTTGGGGAGATCGTTTTTTCGAAAGACGGTCCCCATTTCATGTCATCCAAATTTTATTTTATTTTTTTAATAATTTCATGACTTGAAGAATTGAAGACGATAAATACTTGACATTGGCAGAAATAGCTGATCCGAGTCGCTGATTGCCATTTCATCAAAAGAAGAAGAAGAAAAACGTCTGTAGGCATCTGTTTAGGTTTTTAATTTACCAAAAAAAAAATTTTAAAATCATCATAATTCTGGAACTAGGTTTGTTTTGGATATTCATGTATGTATATTGTATAATCTCATAGAGATTTATTGTCTGTCATTAGAGTTTAAAGATGAACTTCTTTCACTATCCAACGAAAAAGAAAAATATGACACTACGTACAATACATATAGGGGCCATAGGGCTGACATCAAGCAACTAAATAGTAATTCAGTTCACCAAATAAAACAATCGACATTAAAAATGAATTTCAAATCTCACTGTAATGAACAGAGATACGATCTAAATGGACCACATGCTCTATATGACAGCAAGATAAAAGTGGAATAGAAACGCGTGAAAACTCTTATGGAAAGCCATAGATAAAATTAAATGTGCTTTGCTCTTGTTGCAATATGCAGTGCTTAGAATTGCGGTAATAAATAAATACTGTATTGCTGACCAGTCTAATAGAAATCAGCTACTTATTGACTACTTCTGTTTGTGTGGATAATATTATTAGCGAAGTATTCAGCTTAAGTACTATAAGTAATTATTACTTTATGTTCTGCCCAAAATACTTACTTTTTTGCTCTAAATATTAAGAAAACCTTTCGTTTCCTATATCGTGGGGCACTTTACAGGCATACATACATGTACAAATGGAAACAAAGAACATCCAGACTTAAAACAACAATTTGGCAATGACACAAAGTCTTTAGCCATGTGCAGATCGTATCTACAACACTCAACGTGACGTGAGGTGATCGTTTAAATCACTATACTATATGTGCAGTCAATTATTTTATTTATTAAATGTGTGTCCTTTAAAATAAGAACCTAATATAGTATTTTTATCCGTATTTTATTTTTTTTTATTGAATAGTGGGCAAACGAGCAGACGTATCACCTGATGGTAAGCGATTGTGTGTGTGTGAAACAAGTGCGTTGCCGACCTTTGGGGGATGGGAAAAGGGATGGGGGAGGGGTTGGGGCATGGGCTTCCGGTGTCCTCACTCACTCGGTGAAACACAGCGCAAACGCTATTTCACGCCGGTTTTCTGTGAGGCCGTGGTATAACTCCGGTCGAGCCGACCCATTCATGCCGAAGCATAGCTTTCCCACGGTAAAAAATCAAATAAAAATATTCATATGAGCTACACCAGTTGCCGGTTCCTCACTAAATCCTGACTACACTGCTCGTGTATTTATAACCCTAACCATACAAACATTTATTTGAGTTAAAAGGTTTTTATAACATGTGGCTTCATTGATAAAGCTATTTAAATTCAAAAGTTTGTTTAGTTAATTTTTGCCAAAAAACAGCATAGAAATACTGACCTTATTATTGTGAACACCTACTAGCAAATGATATTTGGAAATATCCACGGGCGTAGCCAGGTTTTAGTTTCAGGGAGGCTTTCAATATAATGATAATGACTTTAACCGTAATATAATAATGAAAAAGAAATTAGAGGAGTAAAAAATATCAATAGATTAGTATCATTTCGACGATACACCCATGGAAATATCACAGAGGGCAAAATAAGAGCTAAACTGTACTGTGAAAGTTCGCATTTTCAAAGTTTAAAACACGAAATAAAAAAAATGGAACGCTGTTGAAACGCGGGAGTTTACTGGGTAAGTTGTATGTAGAAAAAAAGAGCATTGATCGTCAAATATGTTGGCGTTCTATTAAATAAAAGCACACAAGCAAGAATAGTGATTTCCCTAATTCTACCAATATTATAAACGCGAAAGTTTGTGAGTATGTAAGTGCGTATGCTTGTTGCTCTTACACGCAAAAAGTACTGAATGGAATTTGGTGAAACTTTACAATAATAAAGCTTATACATCAGAATAACACATAGGCTACAATTTATAAAGTTACTAGCTTCGCCTCGCGGCGTTGCCCGCGGTTATTGTCGTACCGCGGGTAGCACCGCGGGGATCAGGTAGTTAAACAAATTTTTAGTTAATTTTCCAGTAAACACACTTCATTGCGTTCTTTTTACATATCACTGCCTCGATGGCGCAGTGATAGTGAATGCGACTGCTGTGCTTGAGGTCTCGGGTTCAAATCCTGGGTCGGACCAAATGTTTGTGTAATCTACAAATATTTGTTTCGGAGTTTGGGTGTTTTCTATGTATAATATGTATGTATTTACAAAAAAAAGTATATATGTATTCATATCAGTTGTCTAGTACCCATAACACAAGCTCTACTTAGTTTGGGACTAGATGGCGTTGTGTGTTAGATGTCCGAAATATTTATTATATCCCTCGATTTCTTATCCTGACTATCGCGAAACACGGTAAATATGATATACCTATATTAATACCAACCCATTATTGTTATGTCTATTATTCATACAATTCAGTTTTCCTCAGTAATATAAAACTCGATAAATAGATAACATGTTATATCAGTCATAAATATTATAGGCCTCTATCGAAGTTATTACTTAATTTAAACAGACGAAATAAATGAGATAAGAAAACTTAATTTGCGCTTTGCTTTTACACTTACTGTTATTTTAAAAAGTAACTGGATTACCAAGCATTCTTGGTATTTGTGTTTTGGGTAAATTTTCTAATAATTAATCCTATCTAGATCAATTTATCGCCCCCGAAACCCCTGCATACTAAATTTCATGAAAATTGTTGGAGACGTTGTCGAGATTCAGATAATATACATACAAGAATTACTCGTTTAAAGGTATTCGATTAGATATCATATTTACAAATACACAATAAGCCCAAAATTTTTGGAATATATAATCGAAAACGTCGACTATAATGATAAAACAATGATAAACGATAATGAATCATCGCCAACATAAATATCACTATTAATATAATGGGTGCCTAGCAAATCATATTCGGTTGCAAAATGTATTATACCTATGGAGTCTACTCTTCCGTCAACAAACCGGTTATTCGTATCCTTGTGCTATATTGCAACAAAACAAAACATAGGTATTTACTGAGTCATAGTAAGACCTTCTTATCTACTTTACTACGTACATATATATACTGAGAAACCTCCTTAGTCCGTGTTAGTCATACTTTTATCACAAAATAAGTAGTAACACAGTAAATCGTAGTGTGCTGTCTGCTGTGATAGTGACAAAAAAATTGTAGCAGTATAGTGAATGTCAGAGAATTATTAAGTACTGCGTGTACTAGTGGCTGTTATAATGATCTGTACACTATACTATGCCTACATGGCAGGATGTGGGATGATGGCATTACACATATGTTTTAGATTGCACCAGATTAGCCTGTTTAACTCTGGTTTGCCACTATTATTTTTAAGTCAAAAGCAATTCAAGCAATTAAGCAATTCAGCAAATACAATAAATAATAATATTAACAAAAAATAGTGCGATTCGTCTAACTTTATTCAACAAATTGTAGCTTTGCTGCCTGAAATATGCCTCTTTAGAAACGAGGTTTATACAATGCTGGCCAGAAGTGTTAGTGTTAGGTTTATTTCTTTTTGTAATTCGCCTCTTTCGACACACATTGGATGAATAAGGGTAATGACACTCCGCATTCTCAATATGGCACCACACGGACAAAACAATTTATAAAAATCAAATTAGCACAACTTTTAAATCTCAGAAAGAGAAATGGACGTACTGAGAATGACATTGAGCGTTACCAGTAATCATAAAAGGCGTGAAAAATCAGCCTCTATTGTGAAATTTAGTTTTAAACAACAATACATTATACTAACAATACAATTTATTATTCGACATAATAAGATGACGAAAAGATATACGCGCTTACGTTTGTCATTCCCCAGAGGAACGAAGTTACTGTGATCGGATATTGAGTGCTTAAATATTTTTTTCAATAACCATTAACAAAACATAGAATTAAGTAAGTCATATGTATTCGATTCGAACAAACCCCAACACTATCTGAGAACTTAACTTGTGTGAAAAGATTTTCTACGACAGAGATCTTGAAAGCAATTGAAACCTTAAAGCCCGATAAAAGTGTTGGGCCGGATGATATCTCAAACGCAGCAATCAAAACAGGCAAATTTTTGCTCGTGTCACCCATAACTACATTATTTAATAAAATATTGGATGAACAAAAAATACCAAAAATATGGGGAGAATCATATATAAAACTAATTTACAAAAAGGGAAATCCAGCTGACATCGGCAATTATAGACCTATTAGCCTGCAATCAAATTTATACAAACTGTTTGCATCTTGCCTGGAGAAGCGTATTGCATTTTACACCGAAACAGAACAACCCCCAGAACAGGCAGGTTTTAGGAAGAACTTTTCTACCACTGATCATATTCACACACTTAATCTCATCCTAGAAAAATATGTAGAGTTTAAGAGACCTCTTTATTTGGCTTTTATTGATTACGCCAAAGCTTTTGACTCTATTTCCCACAACAGCATGTGGAAAGCTCTACATGGGTGTGATGTACCAACAGAGACCATTTGTCTAATAAAAAATATATACGAGCAAAGTATAAGTCGTGTGAAAATGGAAAAAATTGGGACCGATATTAATATACAGAGGGGCGTTAGACAAGGCGACCCCCTCTCACCAAGAATCTTTATAACCGTACTGCAGAATATTATGCAGAACCTAAATTAGGACACGAAAGGTATCAATATAAATGGCGAATACCTAAGTAACCTGCGTTTTGCGGATGATATTATATTATTTTCACAAACAGCAAACCAGCTCGAGAGCATGGTGAACGACCTCAATACTGTTAGCCAAGAAATCGGCTTGGAATTAAACACCATAAAAACAAAAGTTATGACTAACTTTCAACCGAGGCCTATTAAAGTCAACAATGAAGTACTAGAATATGTACAAGAGTACATATATTTGGGTAGTTTAATTTCATTTAAAAGCAGTAGACACCAGGATGAACTAAACAGGCGAATTAATAATTCATGGCATAAGTTCTGGAGCCACAAAGAAATATTAAAATCAAATCTTCCCATAAAACTAAAGAAGTTGGTTCTAGACACTTATATCCTGCCGTGTCTCACATATGGTTGCCAAACCTGGATATATAACATGCAGACGAAGATTAAACTACAGGTATGTCAAAGGTCAATGGAACGCAGTATTTTAAACATAAAACGTAAAGACAAGATCAGATGTACAAATATAAGAAAATCAACAAATGTTATAGACGCCTTAAAATATTGTAAAAAACAAAAGTGGAAATGGGCTGGTCACATAACTCGGATGAACAAACAAAAATGGACTAAAAAAGTAACGCTTTGGACTGGACCCGTTGGTAAGAGAAGTAGAGGAAGACCACAAGAAAGATGGATAGATGAAATAAACAAGGCGGTGGGCATGGACTGGTTTATTAAAGCAAAAGATAGAGAATATTGGAAAGAACTGGAGGAGGCCTTTACTCGTTGAGAGGTCCTTAATCAATGGATATTTTTATTTTTTGAAATGAGGAAAGATGCATTTAATTTGATAATTGAGTTTGTTTGAATAAATAATCTGACATGAAAATTATATAGTGGTTCTAAATTAATTGATAATTATTTTTTCAATGTATAATTTAATTTTTTGAATTGTATTGTATTTCTTTTTTGTTATTGAAATTGAAGGCATTGTATTTATGATGTACGTACAAAATATTAAGGAAATAAAAGGCTATTATTATTATTATTATTATTTATGTATTCGATATTTACGAATCAGCACTGATATTTTTTAAGGACACAATGTTTCACAGCATAGCGCTATCGTATTCTTGACCTCAAATAACTAATTTACACCAGAGGTTTAAATTACTTGTTCACTTCAGACTTGCATTGTCATCTCGATACCTACAAAACTAACGTGAATAAGCCCATTTGCTCAGGTACTCAGGTGGCACCAAGTAGTTGGATAAATCGTGCTGGTTTATTGTCATTGAATTATCTAAATCCTACTTTTAACGGACTTCTTTCCTTTCAGCGTGATTCTAAGTTAGTGAAATAGTTAGTAGTTCTTTCAGTTCAGTTAACATACTCATATACATAATGGAAAGAAAACGATATTTCTGAATCGCGCTTTGCACTGTTTTCGTCCATTGACAAGAGAAAGTGGTTTAATGCATTGCACTAGCATAGCATTTACTAATTTTATAAGTTATTTTATTTTTTATCCTATAGGTTATTAAAACAAACACAACTGTAGGAATTTATATAAACATGGCCAAGAACATCGATGTACTTTTAAAGAAATAGTATAAGGATGCAAGGACTGCACGGTTGGCCTAGTGGTTTAAGCGGTCACGGTACTGCGCCAAGTGCCGTGGGTTCAAATCCCACGTGGGACATCACTTTGTGTGATCCACAAAATGTTGTCCTGAGTCTGGGTGTTCTTTGTGTCCGTTACATGTATGATTGTAAAGTCCCCGCGACACAAGATGTATATTCTTAATGCGGGACAAAAACAAAGGAATGAAGGGGAACCGACAAAAATGTTGATATTCAAAATCTGCTCCAGAAATCCTTAATTAATCAATCAATCATTTATTTGTGTGTATATGCGTTACTAACTGGAAATAAACAATTGAATAAAAAGTAAAACTCATGATTTATTATTTATAGTAAGTAGCCTGTTTCCTGGCACAGGCTACTTACTATAAATAATCACATAGCGTAGTAGTACTTACAAGGACTCTGCTCTCGGCGGAAATCAACAATCATGATCGTTTTACTGTATCACTCCAAACACCAACCGGCAATAAATAAATCCAATTGACACTAACTACACTAAGAACTACCAAAGGGTCAAATAAATCAAAATAAATATATTTCACAATCAAATTTAGAATTTCTTGAACCGACAATTACCATTATGTTTCTTTTTACTCTATAGGGGGGCATCCATTATTTATGTGAGACTCTTTTTATCGATTTTGCTTTTGATCCCCTCCTTAACGCCCTACAAAATTTATTTGGTTGAGGTTGCCAGAGCTCCTTGATATGGTAGGCATGTACAATAATGGCTATATATGTTGTGTATAATTTATAATGAGGTAATCCGTCTAATTATTTCCTGTTTACTATTTCACTGTTTGTTATTTCAAACAATATGTTTATATCAGGTTTTGGATGTGACTTCGTACGTTTTGATTCTGATTCTATTCTGAATGTATGATACACGAGCGCTATCAAAGTTTAAAATTCCATTCAAATCCGTTTAATTAGCGTGATTGATGAAATGATTGATGGCTTAATAAATTGGCGGCGAGGATATTACTAATAGCTTGAAGGCACAACTTTAACAGTTTTCAGAATATAATAATAAATTTAGCAGCATCTATTATTCTCTAGATATAGTATCTGTAAGTTGTGTGAGCCAGTCGGTTTAATAATTGAAATGGATAGTAATAATACATAGAAGTAGTAGTAAGTTAGTATTATTATAATAGACTATATCATCATAAATTCTACTCTATTTCTACATACAGCAGTTTTTCAGTTCTTTTTATCGGCCAGCTTGTCTTGCCTAAAATATTACCAGAGCAAAGCTCCTTTGACTCCTTCGCTTTAGAATCCCTCAAAACAGACGTGTAACCCTGAATTGTTTCGTACTCATCTAGAAAATTTATTAATGACATTACTTATTCAGCATGTCAACGTAACGCCAAACATTATATTAGTTTAATCAATATACTGAACTAGATTTTCTCTTTTTCCAATCCGTTTGCCTGTCATTGGAATTATCACATGCATTATTAATCACTATATTCACAACACAATGCAAGGGTACATTGTATTTTTCCGGTATTTCTTTTCCATTGATCCTTCCCTAACTGATCTGACTGCCTTTATGCCAACAACTGATGAGGAAACTTAATAGACATTTATTAAACCTAAGAAACTATCGGAAGACCTTACGTTTATTTCAACGTACCTGCATAAAGTATATACGAGTATATATTAATGTGACACTTATCTGGGTGAAAAGCAATTTTGTAGTTCTCTTTTCATTGAAGTCATTAAAGGAAACAAAGAACTAAGTATATTTATCTCGAGTAAAGTTTATTCACCCTTGTCACTGCGCTAGATATTTTAATCTTAACCAAACAGAACGACAGAAAATCTTACCAAATTAAAGCAAATCCACTAATCACTTTCACAACACTATTTTAGGCCAGGACTTAAGGAAAAAGCGAATCGTATATATCGTTCCGCATTCGTAACTAAATTGAACGCTGCTAACAGACGCAGGTGAAATGATAAGGTATCGAAGTACTCACAACATTTATTATCTCTTTGATAACAGGAAAAATGAAACATCGAAGCTATCGATAAACAATGTAATTTATATCACAAGTTACAATATTGAGTCTCGAGACAGCTACAACTCGTCAACTTTCTGGTATTAATTAATCGAACAGTATAAGTAATACAATAGTGATACAATCAATTCGCCCAATGAATGTAGCAAATGACCAGGTTGGCGGTTTATTCAGCTTATAAGGGATATTCAGGCAATAATAAGACGGGGTCATGATTGAAATCACTATCATATTATTGTGTCTGGTGTCCGTATGGTGTCAGATTAATACTCGTAACACGGAGTGTCCCATTCACCCCGTGGGTGACGTAAAAGCCGACTAAGGGAGCAAACTGTTCAGAACAACAGCACAGCATCACATCACCAACCGATCTCGCCAGCGTGGTATAGTTCCTAGTATCCTTTCTGAGGAGAGGTCTATGTTTATCAGTTGATTACTGCTCACTGATGAGGATATTATTGTGAAGGTTAAATACGTTGACACGCGTTGGTACCATCTGCTATCAAGAGCTAATCTAATCCAATAATTTAAAACAATTCAAGAGGTTTTCCTATGATTTTATAAAAATACCTGAGAAGGGTGAGAGGGTACGGTCATTACGTCATTTTTACAAACCTATGAGATAAATAAACTTTCTGCCGCGCATAGCAAAACTGTGGAATGAGCTGTCGCCTGCGGTGTTCCCGGACCAATACGACCTTCAAACCTTCAAGAAAAGAGCGTACACCTTCCTAAAAGGCCGGCAACGCACTTGTAACGTCTCTGGTGTTGCGGGTGTCCATGGGCGGCGGTAATCGCTTATCGTCAGGCGATACGTCTGCTCGCTTGCCCGTTATATAATAAAAAAAATGCGAACTATAATTGTAGACCGTAATTATAATTGTCAACAGCAGAGATATTCCAGTTCTACGATACAGCCAGTAAAGAAATGCGAATTTATTATAATGAATGATAATAAGTTTATCGAATATTAAAGAGGTTTGGCGATGATTTTCGATTATTGTAATATCTATTCCAAAATCTTATCTAATCTGGAACCCTGGCCTTAAACTTTGAGTACACGTAATAGTTTCTGCTTTGGTAATCAAGGAAAATATAGAGACAAATTAGTTATCATTTTTATGTACAAACTAGCTGTTGCCCGCGGCTCCGCCTTGTGTGTCGGTTATCGCGGCATATAACAACAAAAAATGTTTTAAAGTCGCGCGGTAACATGATTGCTGTCATGTTACCTTGCGACTTTAAAAAAAAAGCGTGAATGTCTATTTTGACCTGGCTTTCACAGTCTTTAATAGTTTCGAAAATATTTTGTCTTCAAATAATATTCTTACCCAATTGATAATTAGGTTTAACATACTAAATTAATTCGGCCAATGACATCAATTAAAGCATTCAAGCACGATAAATATACTCTTAGTACACATACCTATAAATATGTTTAACCTTTGTATATTAGGTATACTAGCTGTAGCCTGTGGGTTACACCGCGGAGCTAATCATTTCATTTTTCATGAATTTGTAATTACGTACCTATAATTGCATTTGCATTTAGTTACTAAATTACAAACTGACACTTAAATTTTATATAGATAAAGATTACGTAGATTTAGGTTCATTAGTTAAGGATTTGTTAATCATACTTTAGCTTTTATAATTAAAAAATATCATAAATCAAAAAAATTTTTTTGTGACATTCATTGTCAGTAGTGCAAACACGGACATACAGTTATTTCATCCAGAAATATATAACTGTTCTTGAGGGATAGAGAAATGTTTCACTATTACGAAACTACAGACAAACAATGGTTTTACACATTCTATAGCTCGTCAAACAGTCTCGTTTTCGTATATAGATTTCAAATGCACGATTAAAAGGTTTTTTAAAGTGGCAGTGACCAAATAAGGCATAAAGCCGACACTTAAATTCAAGTGGGTGCGAGTTTTGACCCACCCACTCCACCAATTCCTACCGCAGCGCAAGCGGAAAACTTGGTGAATGGCTTTGAACAATCAAATGCACGGAATGGTTTTGACTAGGTTTATGATGAAAATCTGTATCAAATGAACATCCAACCCAGTTGGTTGTAGTGTCACTAGACGCCATATGTGTCACGTACTGTTTTGATTAAAAGAATCTTTAATTGTGTTCCACATTATGGTAGATTAAGCATTGGTTTTAATCGATCCACAGAGCATACTATGATTTGTAATTACGTATTTGAGTAACGGACAATAGAGCTGATTCATTCAATGATGAACAGTCATTTTGGTTGTTGTTTAGCTTATAAAAAAGAACAAAACTATTTTCAACACATAAATAATTGTCAGTTTGCATATTAAACAAACTAGTGTTGTGAATTTACCTATTTACTTTTTTAACCGAGTCACTTAAGATTGACTGGCAGAATCCTTACTGCTATTCGTGCATACATACTAACATTTAATACATAAATATACCTATAGTGTTTGTTTGTGGTTTTTTTTATTTTATTTTATAGGAGGTAAGCGAGCTGACGTATCGCCCGATGGTAAGCGATTACCGCCGCCCATGGACACCCGCAACACCAGAGGCGTTACAAGTGCGTTGCCGGCCTTTTAGGAAGGAGTACGCTCTTTTCTTGAAGGTTTGAAGGTAGTATTGGTCCGGGAACACCACAGGCGACAGCTTATTCTACAGTTTTGTTGTGCGCGGCAGAAAGTTTCGGAAAAATCGCTGCCAACCATCTAGCTAGATGATGGGGATGAAATTTCTGTCGCTTAGGACGATGGCGAAAAGAGGCGGCTGGGATCAGTACGAACAATTCCTCGGAGCACTCCACGGAATAAATGCGGTAGAAGATGCATAGCGAAGCCACATCTCTACGCGCCAGAGAGTCTAGCCGAATTTATAGTTCTTAGCAATCGACGATACGAGTCGTCCTCCGCTGAATGCGGTCCAGAGGGAGGAGTCGGTATTGGGGTGCCCCTGCCAAAAGATGAGGACCGAAAAGCCGAAGGTGGTGGGCCGGAGTGAAATACCGCCTCGATCTGTTAAGCACACCAAGCTTTTTCGAGGTTAATTTGACCTTACACTCCAAATGGCCATGAAACTGGACTTCGCTCGATACGTCGACATCAAGAATTCCAATATTGGCTGAGGCAGATAGGGGAGTGTCTTCAAAACGAGGACATACGACCCACGGCAGTTTTTTAGTGGTGAACGCGCAAATTCGTGTCTTTGTGGGGTTAAATCGGATTAAATTAAGTCTACCCCAATCTGAGACCCTATCCAAAGAGGTCTCAACTTCAGACACACACGTGTGGGCCGAAACTGCTGAACAGATTTTAATGATTTCTTTTTTAGTATGTTAAAAATCGATAAAAAGAATAGATCGTAAAATATTTTTACCTTTCTACCTCTACGCCCATTTTACTTTTTCTTTTTTTTAATAAGTGGTCTTCCATCCATAATTCTTGAAAGAACTAGTACCAGGCGCCATTCCTATTTGTATAATGTTGGCAGTAGTCTCTCTAAATAGTTTTTTTTTTATTGTCTGCTAATTTTATTCACGATAAAACACACGGCTAACTTCACTTTCGGCGTCAGGTCAGTTATCCTCAAAAAGTAGAAAAAAAACTGTCAGTTGACAGTTTTTTTGGTTAGGACAGTAGTGAGTGGAGATCCAAATCCTCTCGAATACCACTCCTGGTGTCATGTCGGACTCGAACCGACTTAAACCGCACGCAAATCAAAATGCAATAAAGCTAGTTAACAGCTATATTTCTATTTCCATAAAGCAGTCTTCATATAAAGATAAAAAATCGACATAAATATGTAGAAGTTTCTGAAGCACATAATGCCTTAATGCATAAATTCATATATTATGTGCATCACTCCTCAGTCTTGGTACTAGTAAGTAGCATTATGCTAATATTTTTTTATAAATCAGTGATTCCACAGCAGATAATACGTCATTCACGGTCATTGGCTGGCCTTGCTCTCTTATTGTTAGTGCTTTTGCTTTTTTTTGGTGGAAATTTCAAACAATGATGTTTAAAGTTTAAAAACCAGGAAAAAAAAAATTGCAGTTTTATTTACAGCTAAATCCAACTGAAATTCCCGTAAGTAATGTAAAAATAAATAAATGGTGTAGTACTGCATTTATTAAGAAAAATTTGCATAGATTGCATCACAGACAATTTTTACTGCCTCTGTGGCGCAGTGGTGGCGTATGCGACTGCTGTGCTCTTGAGGTCTCGGGTTCGACGCCCGGGTCGGACCTATCTAGTACCCATAACACAAGTTCTGCTTAGCTTGGGGCTACGTTATGTGTAAGTTGTCCAAAATATTTATTATTAATGTTGCATATTTGCGAGGAAACGACGATAATGACTTTATTACGGAAATAGGTACCTTATATGACAGTTGCGAAATCGAGAGTTTATAGCCCCCGCAGACTTCAAACTTTTTAATCGGCCGATGCCCGATAGTGTGATCGGGTTGACTTTTGGCTTATTTATCGGCTGATATCGAATTGTTATAATGTGTGCCTTCCCATACATCTTCATACTGATTATGAAACCAACCAAACTATCTGCCGATTAAAAAGTTTGTAGACTACTGCTCTTAATCAATCAACTACACGAATGACGCAGTGGTTAAAGCAGTCAACTAGGCGCTTCCTAATGGCTGAGTGTTGTGGCTTGGGTCCACAAGGGAAAACACTTTGTGATCCATAAATTGTTATCCTGAGTCTGAGTGATCTTTGTGTTCGTTTTATTTACGTCTGTAAAGTACCCCGCGACTCCAGATATATTTCTACTGCGGGCACTGTCTTTTGTTTTCACATTCCATTTTAATCTAGCAGCTATATTAAATGCACCAGTCTGATACGATTCATGACAGGAAAAATGAAATAGGCATACATGCTCTGCTATCTGGGGTTGGTAGTGATAGGATAATTATAAGCAAGGGGTTTAGTGTCGGTAAACAGAAACGTGTACGTTTTTGACGAGTTAGTTTGCACGTTATGTGTAAACCTTCGCAAGTCCTATCATCTCATCTGCCTGCTTTTAACTGTACACAACATTGTTTGTTTGTTTGTTTGTTTTACCGGGCCATTTCCGCACTTAGCCTCCTGATTGGGCCGTTGTACGTAAGTTTGTCACCTCCCTACTCCAGCCAACCCAGTTCGTCCCAGAAGCTAAGCAGCCTTTTCAGGTTACTACATGCTTCCGGGAGTGATGCCGATTGGAGGATGTCCGCCCGTTGGTCTGCCACACTTCTACATTCTGTGAGAACGTGCTGCGGCGTTTCTTCTGCCTCCATTCATCCCCTGCACAGAGGGCTGTATGTTACACCTATAGTGAATAGGTGCTTGTTCTAGAGACAATGCCCTGTCTGGATACCTGTGACCTTCTTGAGATCGTCCCTTTTTAGTCTAATCAGATTGCGGGCAAGTCTTTTAGGTGCTACCGGAACTGCACTTTTTGTTTGCCTTCATCCTTCAGTGTTTTTCACTGTACACAACATGTATGAATACTAAACATACTAAGAATTGCAATATCGCATTTCGGTTTTCCGCATGACGATTATGTGATCGTCCGTGTTTTATTATTTTTATGTATGGGCCTGCCGAAATTCACTCTACTCTGCCTGATGGAAAGCATGAGCAGAATCCAAGAGTAGTGGTCACAGTCTTTAAGATGCAATGTGATTCAATGGTCCATATTGTGCAGCAAAAATAGAAAATAAGCAGGCCAGAACTCAGCTGAACAATGCAAGAATTAGTGGGACTATTAAGGAATCCACCTGATTTTATTACAGCCTGTTTGTACTAATTTACTATTGATTACTAAAAGTTTTGCAGTACTTGCAACGGTTCATAATAGCTGTAATTTTTTTTCGAACTGAAACACTGATGTTACATAAAGAAGAGCAGTGATTAGGTATATGTAGTTACTAAACTGGAACATAGACAAAGAGATTAATGTATACCTACATATTATTATAAAACTAGCTGACCCTCGCAACCTCGTTTACGTCTACTATTGCCCGTAGCGTAATAATTTTTCCCCGTTTTTTAAACATTCTTCATTGGGGCTCCGCTCCTAGTGGTCTTAGCGTGATAATATAGCCTATAGCCTTCCTCGATAAATGGACTATCCAACACTGAAATATTTTTTCAAATCAGACCAGCGGTTCCAGAGATTAGCGCGTTCAAACAAACAAACTCTTCAGCTTTATAATATTAGTATAGATATACATTTACACGTATAGCACTTGTATGGTAAGTAATGTTTGTACACACAGTTGGCGACGTGACGTAACCGACATAGTTCGCAAGCGTGTCGCCGCGTATCCGCGACAGTGGCACAACTACCAATTTCCCTTCAATTCAATATGCTTATGAACAATTGCACATTTACAAAAACTACAGATCCTGAGTTTCCAATAGAGTTCATTTACATTGTATTTTGTTTAGTATCATTGAACTGTCAGACTTGCCATACCATTGAATGTGTGGTAACAATTAAGAATTTGGTGTCGTCCCCCCCTCTAGGTTTCCCATAGGTGTTGTAACAGACAACTAAAGGAACAAAATATGTAGGATACCAGCACTGCAATGAGAAGTCAAACTTGAAACAAACCTTAATTGAACCCGTCTGGCCAGTGTGATATAATAGGCCAAAACCTCTTTTCTACAGTATTTCCAATAGCTGACTGTTATGAGCTGTTACCCATGAAGATTATACCATGAAAGCTCAACATATTGGAACACCTAAAGAGACTTAGCATTAGTCATTATACTAAATTTATGAACAGATTTTGTAACTATTCTGTGTGAAAGAGAAATACTTAATAAACTACTTATTATTATTTTTTATTCCTTTTCTATATTGTCTATACTTTTAGCAGATAAGATCAGACTAATATCATATTAATGGTACAATACTATTTATTCCCATAATAATTGTTTAATAAAAAGAACCATTTAAAACTGTCTAAAATTTTCAGAGAACAGTATTCTTAAAATAACAAAGACACAAACAAGTTTTTTAGTTACTAATAAAAGTATTTTTATTTATTCAAATATGTATCTTTCTGCACTTCATCCACAAGTTCCCTACTTTTGTATGTGTGATAATAAAAGGGATCCTATGGTGGTGTTACACCTTTCAAAGGTCTAACCCATGGTAGGGGACTATAGTAACTATAGTCGTTCCAATCGTTTATTTAACTTTTGACAGATCACGCACATAAAGTTTTGTAATAATTTTTGATACAATGTATTACAGGAAATACTGTACTTCATGGACGGGCTCCGCCCACTTAGAGATGTGTTATTCGTAATTAATGACCACAGACTATGAAAACGGTTTTGAAATAAATTGATTATCGATTATATTTATAAAACATACTATAAAATTATTCTTGTATGTCCTTTGAGTACTTTATTTTTTGGTATTTTGACAGTAACGAAGGAAGGAACGATACGCTCAACTCAACTAAACGTGAGAATTCACAAATAAATCAATACGGAGGAATATAAATACTCAACTCGACGTATGAAAATGTGGATTAACACTAACAACCAAATGGCGACGCGCGTCGGCTCTGTTTCCGGTGTTGCTGTTTAATAATCGATAAAAGTACGAAATTATCTATAAAATAATGAGTATGTTAAATCGATTAAAACTTCTTCATGCATAAAATCTATCTATGAAAGAAATCGAAACGGTAACGGGTCAGGGTATCACTATTTGATTAAGTATTAGAGCTGTCAAAAGTTAAATAAACGATTGGAACGACTATAACTATTATTTCTGAGTGTCTTCAAAACTTCTCGTTATCCTACTAATATTATAAACGCGAGAGCTTGTGAGTATCTTTGTTGCTCTTTCACACAAAAAACTACTGAATGGATTTTGATGAAACTTTACAATAATATAGCGTATACATCAGGAAAAAAACAATGTCTGTTTTTTCTGTGTTTTTATTATTTCAAAATGTAACTGAAATAGAAATATTGCTTGTAGTAGTTAACTCTGTAAGGTATAAATTAATTAAGAATTATATCTGACATAAGTAATTATGTTGACTCATAATACTTAAACCAAGTATAATTCTTATATCATGGGATGATTACAATTTACCAGGATAGTCTATTTACCTGAATTTCACAAACCACTGAGTCACATAGTCCACAATATGTGGAAATTTTAATAATATTTACAGACCTTTAAAGGCGAAACAAAAATATTACCTTCCTGTATAGTTAGACTCAGTTGCAGTTATTTATATTATTATGTAATGGGACCATTGTAAGTTGTAATATATTATTGTCAGTTTTTTTTTATAAGTATAATTATCATTACACAGTTATAAAACAAAGTCCTCCTCCGTATCCATCTGTCTGTTTGCGATAAACTCAAAAGCTATTGCACAGACTTTGATGTGGTTTTTATCAATAGATAGAGTGACTCTGGAGGAAAGTTTTCGTTTATAATTTGTATGATTTTTGAGTACATTGGATAAAATATAACAATATTTGTTAAAGACATTTTCTCAGAGTAAGATTAGCTATATTATATATGCCGTAATGAGCCCATGAGTACAGTAAGATACAGTTGGTTTAACTTGTATTTTCTATGAAGAATGTGGATAAAATTTCATTATTTCAAGCATTTCTTGAATTTGGGTTGATCATTTAATCTTTTCAAGAATGTATTTTGCATAAAACCTGAAAATTCATCCTTTATAAACAAAATATTTTTTTTTTTATATATTTTTCTGAATATAGAATTGCTATAAACATATGTAAGAGTTGTTTGTCATAAAAACAAACAACACTATAAAATTGAGAGCAGTCTTACCAGAAACTTCTCAAACTGTTCACGTTCAGCGTCCAAGCTGTTCTTCTTTAACTGCAGGACTCGCGGCAATGATAATGACGCCATGAATTATACACATACGAGCACTGTTATGAAAAATAACAACCTGTGTAGGTGATCCCAAGTTAGAACAAACACGACACGATTTAATTTTAAAAGAGGGCGAACTTTTTTTTACACGTTACACTGTGATAATAACGACATTCATTGGTATGATCCACGTAGTAATAAAAATTTAGACGTTTAAATATTAAAGTTATCATAAAATTTCTCGTAAATATTATTTTCTAAAATTCACAACATCACACACGGCCACTAAACACCCACAAAAATGAGTGAATGATTATTGAAACCAACTAAATTGAACGAACATAGCCACATAGTTTCTAATTTACCATTTGACATTACCTTTACGTTTATAGAAAGAGTTCTACAAATGTTCTTTTTACGAAATGAAAAGTGAGAAAATTTAAAATCAAAAGCATACAAAAATATGTGTACATAATAATATATTATGACTTGATATGTAGGATTCATATATATGTTAGATGTTTATGGCAATGCTGTAAGTAAAGGTGGCATCGGGTGATTAGACAATAGATGACTGGATGAAGTCCCTGGGGGATTAAAGATAAGACACGTCCACGTCCGTGGAAGAGCCATGCTTTGCCATAAATGGGCCGGCTCGACCGGAGTAATACCACAGTCTCACAGAAAACTGGTTTGAAATAGCGCTTGCACTGTTTTTACTCGAGTGAGTGAGAATACCAGAGATCCATCCCCTAAAGTCTGACAAGACACTTCTGATGTCTCTGATGTTGTGGGTATCCATGGACAGCGGTAATCGCTTATCATCAAGCGATACGTCTACTCTTTTGCCCCATTATTCCATAAAAAAACATAAGAAATACGTATAGAGGTCAACGCCTACAAACATATGTTTACAAGTTTTCACCGGGCGCAGAATACTGGTTAAAGGTGTGAAAGAAAAAAAATTATAGTGTTAATTGTCATGTCGAAATAAAGAAAATTTCGAAATGATTTAATAATGTGGAGGATATCGGTATTACAACAATTTTCTATGAATTCACTTATCCTTTACCATTCAATACTAGTATCATTTTATATTCGTTCATTTCATTCATTTCTTGGTTTCATCAAATGTTCTGTGAGTTTCATTGGTAATAAAAGTGTTCTGTGGTTTCATTCCCATCAAACCAAACGTCAAGTCGATGTTGTTTCTTTATGCCGCTCAGCCGCTGGCGAATTTTACATTTGGCGCGTGGAACTTACATAGCACATTTTGTTTTGTCTATTAAGATTAAAAAAACTCTACTATAATTAGTATTTAGATCCCAGTGACATCTACAGAATGGAGTTTCTTGAATACAATGATGTACAGGCTGAAATTAAAGGAGCAATGGTATGATATCAACAATGTTTTTGATTCTTATTTATGATACCATGTAATTATACTAATAAGAAACTATAAATTGCTTGAAATTGCAGGTTCCTGGTAGGCTAAAGATGACGGACCAAAACATAATATTCAAAAATAGTAAAACTGGAAAAGTGGAACAATTACTGGCCAGTGAAATTGAATTAGTAAATTTTCAGAAATTCATTGGGTCATGGGGCCTAAGAATCTTCTTGAAAAATGGTACACTCCACAGATATGGTGGTTTTAAAGATGGTGTAAGTCTCACGCATTATTCCTGTTATGCTAATACTAAATCTAGAAGTTTTGTGGTTGTTACCAAGCATTGTATGCAGCATTCATATCGTTAGTATATTGAGGAGTTGAAAGCCTTTACAAGAACTAATTGTTGATTACACAATTATTAAGTCATCCCTATGAAGATAAGCACTTAATTTTCGATTATATATTTACAAAAGAAGAATGCCTAAAGAAATAAGTTAGGTTAACTGAAAAATAAATGATTAAAAAAAATACAAAATATTCTTAATATTTGATATAAGATAGTTGAGTAATGCGCATCTTAAAGGGGGCCTCCTTAAACCTACACCTGGGTCGCAAGTCCTGGAAACTGCTCTGAGTTTCTCCCTCTGCCACATGATGGACCCGGCCCCCGCACTGTGAATCCATGGAACACTAAGAAGTTTGTCCCCCTATCTTTTATTGTTTTTGAAAGTATTTCATTTATAAAATGTCAAGTATACATAAACGAATATTACTTGCTCAATGTTGTGCAATTGTCCCAAGTGTTAAATTGATGTAATTTTATTTATACTGGTACCTGCCAGAAAAGGGTTACTCCATTTGGAATTACTTGTTGGAATAACTATTGCACTGTAAGTAAAGTAATAAAAATTGTAAAATAATACAAAGATCAGAGTGCAAGTGTATATCAACTATTATCACCATGACAGTGTTTTGTATTGTTATTGGCTGCATAATTGCAACCCTGAACACTTTCATGGCCAAGTGCCAGTTGATGCGAAATAAACTCATACTAGGCCCTTAGTGCAAGATTCAATACTCGTTTATTTCTTTTATTTTTATTTATACAACTTTATTGCACATCACTACAGAGTTCATTTGTACAGAGATATATTTATGGAGATCAATATTAGGTATGTTATAAAACGTTCTTTTGGGTAGTTGGTAGAGGGCTTTAGTTATTAATAAAATATACTACATAAAATAAATATATATACACATTGAATTGTAACACTAATTATAATTACTCTACATAAAATTGATCCTTAAAAGTATTTTATAACCAGTTTATTTAACTAAGGTTCAGTCTAGTGTCTTAAGTATAACCCTATGTTCACATTTGTATGCCAGTTCTGTGCCCATCTTTATGTGTTTAATATTTCAATGCGCATACTTTTATATTCAGACTTAGAATATCTGTGTGCACTGAAACATTGGATATATAGAGGTAGACACAAAACTGTTGTACAATTGACTGCATTTGTGGCTGTGGTTCCTACTTTGCCAAGTGTTGTGGGGTCAAATTCTACTTGGGACAACACTTTGTGTAACATACAAATAAACATTCCGGACATCCAACACACGACACCATCTAGTCCCAAGGTAAGCAGAGCTTGTGTTATGGGTACTAGACAACTGATATAAATATGTGGAGGAACGGGTATCATGTTCCACCCAACACAAAGAAAGGATCCTCCGACTAGGCGAGGTGATCATGCCTGGTGGGCTACTGCCCAAAATAGCTTGCGAAAATAAGAGAATACATGTGTTTTTTTATTTTTACAGGAACAAGAAAAAGTTGCCAAGTTCTTTAAGACAAATTACAGTAAGGATATGTTAGAAAAAGAACTTTCCCTCAAAGGTTGGAACTGGGGTACAGCAAAGTTTAACGGAGCTGTACTGAGCTTCAATATTGGAAGTAACACTGCGTTTGAGATCCCTCTACATAATGTTTCTCAGTGCAACACTGGCAAGAATGAAGTCACACTTGAATTCCATCAGGTATGTTGAAATCTAAGTCTGTAGCTTCTATCATCACCAACAGCCTATAGTCCAATGGTAGACATAGACCTTAAAAAGAGTATTAGCCTACTATAACACACTGGCCAGACAGGTAGGTTTGTTGTCCTGCTTATTTTGACTGCCTCGGTGGCGCAGTGGTAGTGTATGCGACTGCTGTGCTTGAGGTCTCGTGTTCGATTCCTGGGTCGGACCAGATGTTTGTATGATTTGCAAATATTTATTTCGAAGTTTGGGTGTTTTCTATGTATAATATGTATGTATTTACAAAAAAAAAGTATGTAAGTATTTCTATCAGTTGTTTAGTATCCAAAATACAAGCTCCGAGACAAGAGACAAGATGTCCGAAATATTTATTTATTTTCACCCATAGTCATCTTTTATGACACCCCACTTGAGGAATAGGGGAGGTGATACCCTGTTTTATGTAGATATTCTATCTATGTATATGAATCTAGATGATGTTGTATACATAAAAATTAACAACAATAAATAAAATTAAAGTGACTGTTTGTAATTTCAAATTAACAGCTTTTCACTAAATACAAATAAAAGTATATGCAATACTTACATCAAAAACTCAATTTTTTGTCTATCTGTTCGTTCCAGCAACGGCTAGACCGTTTTTACGTGAATTTCACTGATAGGTAGCTGATGAAATAAGGAGTAACTTAGGCTACTTTTTTTAGACTAGCTTTATCCCGTGGTTGATGTCACACGAAGCAATCTTTGGCTACTGTTAATCGAAGTAAGAACTAAGTAACTTGTGAATTGTATCGCGTTCAGGGATGATCACACGGTCCATTATTTTAGTTCAGCCAAAATTTTTTTCTTTAATTCAAAAGCCAATTCTCATAAATATAGCTAATGGGAAGCGTGTGGTTGATTATGACGCCAGTTTCACTATTTTTGATCACCCACTAAGTGCACATATATGTACAGTAAGTATACATTATATCTCATGGATAGCGTTCGGTGACGACGACGCGATAACGCGAATTATTTAAGCAAAAAGTGCTCAACGCCGCACCTAAAGAAGTTTCACTTCAACAATGCCTTTGTACTTTATTCCTGCAGAATGATGACACCCCAGTTTCATTAATGGAAATGCGTTTCCATATACCAACTAATGAGTTGGCTGGAGACATGGATGCTGTAGAAGCATTCCACCAACAAGTTATGACCAAAGCTAGCGTCATATCCGTATCCGGTGACGCCATTGCCATCTTTAGAGAATTGCAGTGTCTTACACCTCGGTATGTATTTACCAATTGTCTATTACAATAATATTAAAAGTTTTTATTTGAAATCATATTGTTTGTATATTAATTAACCTTTATTCGTGCACAGCGGTCGCTACGACATCAAAGTATTCCAAACATTCTTTCAACTTCACGGTAAAACCTTCGATTACAAGATTCCAATATCGACTGTTCTCCGTCTGTTCCTGTTGCCGCATAAGGACACTAGACAGATGTTCTTCGTGGTGTCCTTAGACCCGCCTATCAAACAGGGTCAAACAAGATACCATTATCTTGTACTGTTATTTGGCATTGAAGAAGAAACCAGCTTGGAGTTACCATTCACAGAGTAAGTTATTCTTTGTTAACTTTAATAATAACATAATTGAAGGAGGGCGTTAAATTTCTGCTCTTATTGACAATGTGTTTGAGTAAAAATCGAAATATTCATTTTATATTTTTTAAATATTTATTTGTTTAATTTTCCTCCAATTATATTGCATAAGGCGGATTTCTTGAATATATACCTGGTATCAAGACACAGCCGATTTTTTGAGTATTCCTCTAAGAATTCCGTAATTTTTACGTAAAAAAATTCTGCAAGGTATCTTGATTTGTAAAATAATCAATCAATTACATAACTGAATACATAAATCAAACCTTCAAGAAAAGAGCGTACTCCTTCCTAAAAGGCCGGCAACGCACTTGTGACGCCTCTGGTGGTGGACACCCCCATGGGCGGCGGTAATCGCTTATCATCAGACGATACGTCTGCTCGTTTGCATGCACGTTGGTAGCAGAATATAAGTAGTGGTTTGCATTATAGCTTTTTGTGCATTGTTTCTATT
Source organism: Spilarctia lutea (assembly GCA_916048165.1). Lineage (NCBI taxonomy): Eukaryota > Metazoa > Arthropoda > Insecta > Lepidoptera > Erebidae > Spilarctia > Spilarctia lutea. The sequence goes on from OU696480.1 coordinate 6,466,068, forward strand.
TTTAGATTGGTCCTCCATTCTTGCAACTGTTAAAATAAAAAAATGTTGTATTTCTAAATTATTGTTTCAGGGAAGAATTAAAAGAAAAATATGAAGACAAAATATCAAAGGAGCTTTCTGGTCCAACATATGAAGTGTTAGCTAAAATTATGAAAGTCATTATCAACAGGAGGGTGACAGGCCCGGGTGATTTCTTGGGGTAAGTTATTTAATTTACTCCTCTACTGATGCTAAGGTATTTATAGCTTTTAATATCATACATATAAACTGTTTTTTGTATGTTTTAATGACTAGCTATAATTCGTACGTAATTTGCGAACACAACGGTATTGTGTTTTGATCGAAAGAACGAGATACTTGTTTTCATGGTACTTTTGTACAGTTTTGTGTATCTCATGGTAGAAATTGTTTTTATATTTATTTGGCTTCTAATAATAATCTCTTTATTGTACACCAGAATACTTATAAAGGTAACAAAAAACTAGTAGGTACAATTGGCGGCCTTATCGCCCAAAGGCAATCTCTTCCAGGCAACCATGGGCAATCACCGATAACAGTATTTTAAATTCCTAGATTTTTAGAAGATTGCGTTAAAATTTATTTTCGTTTTTAGATTACAATGAAATATAGGTATGGTTCACAAATGAGTTGTAATTGTTGTCAAAAAGATGGCGTAATAATAGGGTTTTACCTATGAAATTGCGTTTCTTCAGTACTGGTCATTTCAAATAAAAAAAAGTTCATGTAATGGTTCTGTATTCTAAATTCAAATTAATTTTGTTTTAAAACCATGACATTCTATTTACAAACTCAGTCTTTTGTTTTTTGATTAGCGTTGTATTTTCATTACATTTGAACATTTTTCGTCATAATGGACACTATAAAAATTCGTGTAATTATGGAATATGAGTTCCGTCGTGGCACCAACGCGACACAAACGGCGCGTAACATCAAAAACGTTTACGGAGAGAACTGTACAAACGAAGGCACAACCCTTTATTGGTTTTCACGGTTCCGTTCTGGAAATTTTGACTTGAAAAATGAAGCTCGTGGTCGTCCGGAGACTTTGGTTAACAATAATGAATTAAAGGCGATTGTGGAAGCTGACGAAACTCAATCTACAGCTGAGCTAGCAGCAGCTTTTAATGTAAGCATCAAAACAATATTGATCCATTTGCGACAAATTGGCAAGATAAAAAAGCTTGATAGATGGGTGCCCCACGACCTTAACGATCGCCAGCGCAACGTACGCGTCGAGACCTGCCTTTCGCTGCTCAACAGGCAAAGAAATGAAGGAATTTTGAAACGAATAGTTACGTGCGACAAAAAATGGATTCTGTTCGACAATCGAAAGCGCTCAGCAAGTTGGTTAGACCCTGGTTCAGCACCAAAGCATTGCCCTAAACCAAAAATGACCCCTAAAAAGGTGATGGTCACTGTTTGGTGGTCTAGTGCGGGTGTGATTCACCACAGCTTTTTACAAAACGGCATGAGCATTAATGCAGATGTGTACTGTGAAGAACTGGAGAGAATGATGGAGAAGCTTGCACATCTGCAACCAGCTTTGGTCAATCGGTCGTCCCCACTGCTCCTTCACGACAACGCGCGACCCCATACTGCGCAACAGACAGTCTCCAAGCTGCAAGAGCTGGGGTTGGAAGCTCTCCCTCATCCGCCATACTCACCAGACCTTGCACCTACCGACTATTACTTTTTCCAAAATTTAGACAACTTTTTAGTGGGTAATAAATTCAATTCCCGAGAGGCAGTACAAAATGCCTTTGAAGAGTTTGTTGCCTCCCGTCCAGCTGATTTTTACAAGAAGGGCATCAATAAACTGCCAATGCTTTGGCAAAGATGCGTCGATTGCATGGGTGATTACTTCGAATAACAGAAATAAAAAAGTTTGAAAAAATAAGTACTTTCACTTATTGCATACAAAACGGCAATTTCATAGGTAAAGACCTAATATTATATTTTTGAAACCAAAATCATTTATATATAGTTTACGATATTCTTGATCCATCAATAGAATGTTGCTCTTCTATGAAATACATCAATAAGCTCTTTCATTAATATTCTTCAACATCGATTCAACTATGTTATCGTTTTTATGTAATATTAGCTGTTTCCCGCGGCTCCGCCCGCGTTTATGTCGGTTTTTTCGCGGTCGCGGATATGTGACTGATGCAAAGATGATGCGGATTATATATCATTCTAAAATTTCAGCTCGATCGGTGCAGAACTTTTTGAGTTTTTGAAGCGTACACAAACCAACATAACATTTTTATATATATATATATATATATATATATATTTTAAATCATATAAAATGTTTTCGGTAATCTCACACACAACGCCATCTAGTTATCAAACGTAATTAGATTTTAAACATGGCATGTTTAGAAAACGTAGAGGTGTGTTATGTTATACAGTTGTAACATATTTTTGAGCAGAAATAAAATTATTTTAGCACTGTTCTAAAATATGATAAAAACATGAAAATAATTAGGGTGATTCAATTAATAAACGATATTAATCATTTTCCATTCTCTTTTACGTACAAATCTTAGATTATATGTGATTTATTGACAAGTAACGAAGACGGTGACTACGATTAACGGTCATGTTAATTAGAAACATAGTCCATAAAACATGCAACAAAAGATTTCACAAAACTTTAACATTCTTCTTTGTCCACCCCTCCTCCCAGTTCAGCTAGGGTCGGGTCTCCTTGTACGTCTGCGACAGAGAACTCTGTTCTGGGTTGTCTGTGTGCTCAACTTTACAACAACAAAACTTTAACATTACGACAGTTAAATCTTAGGCCAATTTTCTTCTTATGTTCGAAAAGGTTACGTAATGTATGATATAACGATCTATAGCTTTTATATATAACTCCCGAAAGTATGTAACCGATTTTCAAGTTATCGTTTATAAGTTATATATAATAATTAACGGCACACTTAGACCAATAGCAACTGAATAAGATTGACAAAAGATGCAAACTAAGTGGCCTGACAACTAGTATCTTTACTAAGATTCGAAAGTAACTCTGTCCGTCTTTCTGTTAAGCTTTCATGACCAAATCGCTGCACCGATTTCTATGAAACTTGGCATAGAGATAGATACATTTATTCCTGAAAAAGAACATAGGCTTGGCGTAGTGGTAGCGTATGCGACTGCTAAGCTTGAGGTCTCGGGTTCGATTCCCGGATCGGACCGAATGTTTGTATGATCTGCAAATATTTGTTTCGGAGTTTGGGTGTTTTCTATGTATAATATGTATGTATATACAAAAAAAAGTATATAAGTATTTTTATCAGTTGTCTAGTACCCATAACACAAGCTCTGCTTAGCTTGGGACTAGATGGCGTTGTGTGTTAAATGTCCGGAATATTTATTTATTTATTTCTTGTTTATTTTCTACAAAAGTATATAAAATGTTTTCAGTCACCACAAGACACCAGCCATAGCTTGTTCATACAAGGCAGCGGCTGGTTACTTGTACCCTCTAGAGAAAGGTTTCATCTATGTTCACAAACCTCCAGTACATATTCGGTTCGAAGAAATTGCTTCCGTCAACTTTGCCCGTGGAGGTGCCTCGTCTACCAAGTAAGTGGATGTCTTAACATATTGAAGCTTTTGCCCAATCTAATTTTCCCCATTGGAAATTTAGCGATCAGTGCAGGGATTCCTAAAGTAACTTAAGGATACTTACACAAGCACATTATCTATTTACAAGGTAATGGTAATAATTATCATTATTTTCGTAATATAATTTACAAAAAAAATAAGTGTATCATTATTGATATCATTACTACATTGAACAGATCGTTTGACTTCGAGATAGCTCTCAAATCGGGCAGTGTCCACACATTCAGCAGTATCGAGAAGGGCGAGTATGACAAACTCTTCGATTACATTTCTTCAAAGAAACTTCACGTTAAGAATACTGGCAAGAATGTAAGTTCGCATTTTTTTTTAAATCGCGCTATATTTTATTTCATTATTCTTATTTTGAAATATTTTATTTTGCTTAAAATTGATTCTTATTCTTGTCGTTGCGTCCTTTCGCCTTGACATCACAACTAGAGCGAAACTTATTCACAGGACAAGGCCTTGTATGACGACGACTTTGGCGATTCGGACACTGAGAAGGAGCCCGACGCGTATCTGGAGAGAGTGAAGGCGGAGGCCAAAGAGCGGGACTCCAACGACTCGGACGGTTCCGACGAGAGTACCGACGAAGACTTCAACCCTGACAAAGCAAAGGAGAGCGATGTCGCTGAAGAGTTAGTATTTATACATATTTATATTCTATATAATCATTTATTTATACGATGTAAATGCGATAAAAGTTAAAAATTAGGCAATGTGCGATTAAATATATAAAGATTTAATAATGTTGCTACTGATTGTGAAGAGTTATTATGAAGTTAAAGAAGTGCGATAGGCGTCATGCTACTAAATCTATGAAATGTCCGTAACTAAGGCATAAAAACGTACAATCACAAGATAAAGTATTTTATGTCTGTTTACTTTAATGCCATTCATAAAAGTTTAAAAACATAGATTTAGGTATTTGGTTTTAATATCTGCATAATATCTTTTCTCATATTCAGCATGATCTCACCCTAAAACCTGTCTGCCTTGCATATTGATGATGATCGTGTTCTCCTAGCCAATTTCAGCTACGGCGGCCAGTCTCAACGGAGACCAGCCAACTACGCAGGAGATTTATAGTGCACAAGTGTATGCGCAAATACAGGTGCACTCTCTGTTCCCTCTCTCTTGTAATCCGATGGTACGGTTAACCGACACGACCGGGGAGAGATCAGGCGCAGGACCGACATCTTTACGTGCTCTCCGAGGCACGGGGGTTTACATCCAACTTCAAAACTCCAAGCTGTTATTAAATATTTATATAATCATAAAACTGGCTCGACCCGGGATTCGAACCCGAGACCTCTTGATTGGCAGTCGCATATGTCAACCGCTAAACCAATGAGGCAGGCTTGCATATTATGTAATGTATGTTCAGTTCAATCTACTTCATACCAGTAGTCTAATCTATCTTATTATAGTCAACATAAATTCTACTGCTGCACTACTATATATTGACTGTTTTAAGGTATGACACCAATGCATCGTCATCAGAAGAGTCCGACGCTTCTGCTGCTTCTAACGACAGCAAAAAAGATAAGAAGAAGGAGAAGAAACACAAAAAGGCTATTACTATTGTGAGTACACGCTCTGTTTTTATTAATGTGGTGTTAATAATTATAATACTTGTTCCGATAGTTGTACAAGGTGTCTCAAAAGAAATTTCATATTTAGTGGATTGATTAAAAAAAAAGGAAGCGGTATATAGAAAAAATGTTTATTTATTGTTAAAATACACTTTTTGGGAATTCATTTCTTAAAAATAATATCGTCTAAATGTAAACCCTCACGTTGTTGGCACTCATTTAATCGAACAGTAAAATTACTTATGACTGCTCGACAGGTGGAGTGAGGGATGGCTGCCATTTCGTGACGGATATTTTCTTTCAAATGCGCCAGTGAAGTTGGTTTATTGGCGTAAACTTTAGATTTAAGATAACCCCATAGGAAAAAGTCCATAGGGGTTAAATCTGGGCTACGTGGAGGCCAATTTATGTCACCTCTCCGGGAGATCAATTTTCCTGAGAAAATTTCACGAACACGTGGCAGAGATATATTGGACGTGTGTGAAGTTGCTCCGTCCTGTTGAAACCATGTTCTTTGGTTATAGCCAGGAAAGTTTTGCAGTTCAGGTACCAAGAAGTTGTCTAACATCTCCACATAACGCTCTGAATTCACTGTAACTGTACGCCCCATTTCGTCTTCAAAAAAGTAAGGGCCGATAATTCCTCGCGCCGACATGGCAGCCCATACGGTCACTTTAGGCGAGTGTAGGGGTTTCTGATGTTTGCGTTTCGGATTGGCTGAACTCCAGTAGCGGCAGTTTTGCTTATTTACGTGGCCATTAAGATGAAAATGAGCTTCATCCGAAAACAAAATGTTGGTAAACGTTGAAAATCGCTCAATCATCTGATTTACGAAATTAAGCCTCTGACCGGCATCTTGGGGCTTTAATTCTTGCACCAATTGAATTTTGTAGGGGTGCAGTTTTAGATCTTTGTGCATAATGCGATGTAATGATGATCTATGCACATTTAAAGCACTCGCGCGCTTCCGAATTGAAAGGCTCGGGTCGTCACGTACAGATTGATTAACACTCTCCACGTTTTCTACCGTTCTTGATGACCTAGGTCGCCCGGATTTTGATTTATCCAGCGTTGATCCAGTCTCTTCAAACTTTTTAACCCAATGTCGAATGAGAGGAAGGCTTGGCGCATCATTTAAGTGGCGAAAACCTCGAATACTGCAGAATTTTCTACGCGCGACAGTTGTCGAATCACCGTTCTTGTAAAACTCTCGCACGCACAACGCGCGGTCTGCTCCCGAGAAACGCTCCATAGCGACTGAATCCCCAAGAGCCAAGCTACCAATTGACATAACCCCCGCACCCCTCAAGTACGCAGCGTTCACGCAGTAAGCTAAACAAATATAAAATTTCTTTTGAGACATCCTGTATTTGCTCACGCTGGATCAAGGGTGTGATACAGAAGGTCCTCTTTGACAAGGCACGTATACTGCACGGTTGGCCGAGTGGTTTCAGCGGTCGCCATGCCGCTTGCTACTGCGCCAAGTATCTTGGGTTCAAATCCCACGCGGTACAACACGTGATCCACGAATTGTTGTCCCGAGTCTGGATGTTCTTTGTGTCCGTTTCATGTATGTTTGTAAAGTCCCCCACGACATAGGATGTTTATTCCTAATGTGGGAGTTGTCTTTCAAAAAAAAAATAATCACCGGTTTCTTGATTCCTGTACCCGAAATCGGTGGTCTACAATTTTTATATTTTTAAATATATTTGTTTTTATATGTATATTTAAAAATGTAAATAATATGTGATAGTCATTAATACAGAGAATAATAATACTTAAATATGATGTGTACTAATATCCTTATTAATATGGTATACGTAATAATGTAAAATTATTATTATATAGTTTATATATGTAAGCTCTCTCACTCTCTCTGGTAATATGATATACTATATTGGGATTATATTATATAAAAGTACATTTCTAATCATTGTGCATCTACCATGCTTAGCTCTGCATCACCCTAAGGTCGACCAAGGCAAAAAATGCCTACGGCATTAAGTCCGCCTTTGCAACATTTATGCATAAAGACCTTAAATAAATAATCTATGTTGTATTATTTACGAAAATATTATTTTTATTGTAAATTGTTTTGTTAACCAACTTCAAGAAGTTCTCTATTGATATATATATATATATTTAACGTTTTTAACCTTAAACGTCTTACTTTATGACCGATTAGGAAACTGTATTTTAATTTAAAAACATATATTTAGATTCGGTAAAAATAAAATTCAGAAGTTAGGAGAAAATTAGTAGCAGATCTTTTCAAAATGGCACTATTAAAGACAATACTACAAAAAATGTTAATAATTCCTTCTAAGGTATAACCATATTTATTGTTTTATTTTCTAGCCCGAATCAGCGCCAAGGAAGCGAAAGGAAAAGTCGAAGAAACGCGAAAAGGACGCGAATGCTCCGAAACGTTCCGCCACCGCCTTCATGTTGTGGCTCAACGAGAACCGCAAGAGCATCGTCGACGACAACCCCGGCATCAAGGTCACCGAGATCGCCAAGAAGGGCGGCGAGATGTGGCGAGACCTTAAGGACAAATCTGTAAGCATTTAACTTTATTTAGAGACTACTCATTTTGAAGTAAAAACTTCTTCAGACGCGTTGAACTCCTTTCTGGTGAACAAAAATCATGAAACGCTAATCATACGTTAATAGCTCGACGATACAATTCACAAGTTACTGAGTTCTCATATCTATCGGCAGTCCCCAAAGACTGACATGTTTTTAATTAATACGATAGTTTGTAAGGATATATGGATTTTTTTACTATTTCACGCAAAAATTATTGAACAAATTTATATAAAACTTTACAGTTAAATCAGCTCATACATCAGAATAACACACTATTGTTTTACTTTAAAGGAATGGGAAGAAAAGGCCGCCAAGGCGAAAGAAGAATACGCTCAAGCGATGAAGAAATACAAAGACAGCGGCGCCGCCGACGAATTCAAACAGAAGAAGAAGCAGGCCGAAAAAGACCGTAAAGCGGCCGAGAAGAAGACTAAAGCTCCTCCGAGCAAGAAGGCCAAGCCGACCACGACCGGTACTGGCACCAGCGGCAAGTTCACCAGCAAGGAGTATATTGAGGATGATGATAGCTCGTCTGATTCTGGTAACGACAAACCTAAGAAGAAAGAGACCAAAGACGTAAGTAACACACTTTTTTAATTATTAATTATGCAAAACGATATCTCAAAAATTCAAAAGGGAAGATAAGTGACTCCTAAAGGAGTTGGTTGATTTGTCTATTTTTGTAAATAAAGTTGATTTAATAACCTTCTAACATTTGTGGAATACACTAGTTTCAATTGTATTTGCATCATGCTCATTTTTTTATGTAAAATTACACAATTTAAAAAAATAAGAATACCACTTCTCTTAATACATACATTAATTCGATGTTACAATCTGACCAAACCGATCGACCGTTGTTAAAAATTTGGGAAAATTTAAGACAGACAAGCGCATGCCTATTGCGGGAGATGTCTTATCCGTTGACCGCCAGAGTTTTTACAGATTATATATTATATCTCCCTGTTTAACCTCTCGGGTGCGGCAACACGGATCCATGTTTGTGCCGTCGGTGCGGCACACACGGATCCATGTTTTCCGCAGTTAACTTGCATTTTAATTAATTTTGGGTATTAAAGTTATTAAAATAAAGTCTAGAAAGGTTTGTTATGCATTTGCTTTATACGAACAACATTTTAAAACATTCGTTTGTCAAGTGCGCTTCAAGAGCCATTAAAAAAACGAGTTCCAATTTCAAAGTTGACGATGACGCAACGCGATCTTTCAAGTGCCTCTTAAAATAGATTTTTTGCCGATAAGGTGGTTTTGAAGGTAGTTTGTTGTTATATTTTACTTATTATACTTATTTTAGGAACCACTATCAATACGAATTGAGGCATAAATCATGCGTAATTTTGAATAGTGTTACTCAAAAAGTTACCGAGTCTATTACCTATTGAAAAGGGCTTACTCATTTGAAGGTTTTTACGCATTTATTCTTATGTTTTTATTGATAAAATGATATAATTGCGATGAGAATCTTATATAGAATATAGAATAGCAACAAAAATGTGCTAGAAAAGCTAAATATTTAAATAAACACTCATTTTTTGCCTGACGAGCGAAATTAGACGCACACATACACAGGGCTCCCACGCCATTACTGTTCTACATCATCATCAGCGTATCGTAGTCCACTGCTGGACATAGGCCTCTCCAATAGCACGCCACTTAAAATTGTATATCGCCGTTGATTCGTGTTTGCACGCAGCCTAGCGGGAAGTCCCGGAACTATTAACACCCACACATACACAGTAGTGACGGACAATGAACAAGACGTAAACTGATCTTTGTTTATGTTTTACTAAATTATTTTGTATTGACCATAGACTTTGTGTGTCATAATGGAACGATCAGTTTGTTCTCTTTAGCATTCAGTCATTTTCATAGAGTTTAGAGAATTCTCAGAACTTAAAAATAATAAATGAAAACTGGTCTAGCAAACGAGTCCTTTTTTTAAATAACTTGATAAATAGGTTGTTTTTTTTATGTATTGTTCCTGTCTTTTGCACTAGTTAACTAAAAAAATAAATTATTTAACTAAAAAACACTATTTCTTCATATAAATACTACGTAATTTGGTGTTCGGCGCAAATAATAGTTTGATTGTAAAGTGACAAAAAGGCGAATATCTCGACAGCGAAATGTGATTTTTACAAATATGTTTCTCAATGAATTTTTACTGCAGTTATAGTGTTTTTTATATCAGTAGATAGCTTAGTTATCGAACTTTATGAGGATAATAAGTAAAATGAATAATAAACCACATAAAATATTAAAATCATGTTTATTAACACAATAGGTGCGTAAATTAATACTTGGCTCAATTGTGAGTAAATAATAAAGCGATAACATTAGTTTAGTAATAAAATATGGCATAACCATGTACGCTTGTTATCCATCTTTTGAAAAATAATCACTTTTATAACCACCGAGCATTGTTTTTGAAAAGATTTGATCATTTTCGTACACCATGCACCGTGCTGCAAAATTTTGCAATTTCGCCGCACGGTGCATGTAACCGGAAGTACCCGTTCGCGCATCCGAAAGATTAAATGCTGATCTGATAAACAGTATTATCCAAGTTTTATTCTTCATTAAAAAATTAAGTGCCGTGGAAGCTTTAAGACGTCTTTAACTTTTTGAATGCGTCCTTGCGTCAAAGGGTTATATATAGAAGAATATAATAAAACATCTATCGGGAGCAAAATCAACATAAACGATCTGTGAATATGTAGAAATTAAACGATTATTAGGAACTCCTAGTAAATCATACGTTAGTTTGCAAATCATCTTCATCCATCGGTACGTGTTGTGTGTTGGTCACACACAAGTGATACTAGTTCAAGTGGTAATAATTAACTAATAATTGTACAGAAATGATGTAACCCGGTCTTATTGTAAGTTATGCCGATCTGATATCGAGATTGATTTTAATTTCTTTTCACAACATGTGTACTTCTACGGGTCAAAACTTACTACACAGTAATACGGTGTACCGATTACAGATTAGTATATAAACAGTTTTCCATCTACACACACTCGTGTTCTGTGTCAAGACAATTTATTTTTAAAACACAGTTCCCGATCTAGGAATATACTCGGACATAAATAACATGAGGGTAAATTGTTATCATCTGTCAAAACGATAACTTTGTATGAAAAATGTACTAAATACAAACTTGTGACGTCACTGTTTTAAATGATTAAATTGCTTGAGTAGACACTTTCTGCCGCGCACAGCAGAACTGTAGAATGAGCTGTCGCCTGCGGTTTTCCGGACCAAAAGAGCGTACTCCTTCCTAAAAGGCCGGCAACGCACCTGTATCGCCTCTGGTGTTGCGGGTGTCCATGGGCGGCGGTAATCGCTTACCATCAAGCGATACGTCTGCTTGTTTGCCCCCTATAAAATAAAATTAACATTAATATGTATTAATAAAATAAAAAAAGACTACTCAAGCAATATATTTCAATGATTTATTTGAGTAAAATCTGTAACATAAATGAAAGGCTCTAATAATTATGTTTTCCTAAATATTCTGTTAAATTCGTTTTAATTAAATAGACATCAGTAATTACCTACGATACAGTTATTTACCTAATAAATAAATAACTAATAAACAACTTATTAAATTTCACATGTGATATTTTTTAGAACAAAGAACAGAAGAAAGAAAAAGCGAAGAGTTCATCATCAGAAGCGGCGTCTTCAGGGTCAGGCGACGAGAGCGGTAGCGGGAGTGGCAGCGATTAATTTTAAATGCTGTTGTTCCATTTACAGTAATTATGTTTGGAAATCTGAAAAACAAATGTATCTTGCTTTTTATTACTACATCTTACACAAAAATAAGTATTATGAGTAAAGAGTATTGTTGTCATAATTATATCGAGCTATCGATCCGTCATGAAATAAAATAATCTGCGCTGGCGCACTTTTGTAATACAATATTGTTTTAATAAAGCATACTACACAGTGTTCACAAAAATAATTATAGTCGTTTTCGTATTTCTTGAAGTAATGAGCCTCAAACTTTGTGTTTCGAAAATGAATGAACGTAATTATAAAAGTCATATTTTTTCATGAATGATGCAAACAGAACGCACTAGATACGGAAAAATAAGTTGTTAGGCTGTTAGTACACCTACGCGTTCGTATGCGGCAGCGAATCACTGCGGAACTACTGCGGTAGCGAAATATCTGCGGAACGTTAGTACATAGCAATTTTTCGCAAAGAAATGTCATTGTAATTTACGTGGACTGTGGGTGCAGACGTTATTTCAGAATGTCGTCCGGGTCGTCTCAGTCATTCAATGCGAAACACCACTAGCGAAACGTCTGCGTCTGTGTAACGACGATTTCGCAGTACCTTGCGAAACAATACCGACAAGGACGCAACTATTTCATGTAGCCTAGTGCTAGAGTGAGATGTAGCGTATGCGAAATTCTGCCATACTACTGACAGTTTTTTCGTTGTTTCGCTGCCGCATACGAACGCGTAGGTGTACTAACAGCCTTAAACAAAGAAAAGCAAACAAATTCGAAAATCCATTTTGCCCGCCGTTACTCTTTAAAAAAAACTGCGATATTTATTTAGTTTTTGGTAAAACTTAGATACATGGTTGAAAAAAAAACGTAAATTGAGGGTTTTAATCTCGCTATATATTTACCTTGACTTTGTAAAAACCCATAATCAATATACACTGGCTGATTTCTTGATGACGTTTTATAAATTAGAAACTAAATGGTTTTGTTCAACAATTCCTGTCCAGGAAGTACTAATAAGAAACGACAATGTCTGTAATTGTGTTAATAGTTTATAATAATGTAAATATATTTGTTAAGTTACGATGTAATTCCATTAGAATTCGTAATATTAACGACATAAATGCCCCAATTTCTTAGTGTAATGTTAGTGTACTTTATTATAAGATTATATTCGTATATGTTGTTTTTCTTATAACTCCCTAATAATCGTAATCAATAGTATTAGCCTCGGTCAACTCACCAGTATAAAAACAAATTCTTCCGTATGGTGACAGTTAAAAAACGAAGTGTCACCAGCACAGAAAAGAGCGTACTCCTTCCTAAAAGGCCGGCAACGCACTTTTAACGCCTCTGGTGTTGCGGGTGTCCATGGGCGGCGGTAATCGCTTACATCAGGCGATGCGTCTGCTCGTTTGCCCTACATAATAAATAAAAATAGTTGGGTTAATCCCATAGTTGCCGGAAAACCCGACTAACGGAGCAAACTACTCAGGATACCAGCTCTGCAAAGATAAGGAAAACTTGAAACAGTATATACCAGCCTGTCTGAAGACTGCCTTACTTACACTACTACTATAGTCCGGCCACTCAGAGAATGCGTTTCTGACACTTGTAAATTCGTCATGAGTAGTGATGTACCATGAATAACATTAATAATATTTGGTAACAGTATTTATACTCGTAGCATTCATTATGCATAATAATTCAATTTATATATATTTTATTATATTTCAAACACAATATTAACAAAATTGTTGATGGATGAATTAAATTTAATCGTAATTTCTGAATGAAACAAAAGGAAAGAAAATAAAAATACTCTATTTATTGGAAAATATATATTATGAAATACATAGTTTTAAGATTTCAATAATGTCAAATCAAAATTTAATCCGACTCCGATTCGCTTGAGGACTGACTCGCTGTCATCTTCACCAACATGTATTATTATGTTATTCTCAATCATAGTGTCTATACGAATATCGCGGTTAAAGTTATCAAATATATATTTTTTAGTTTTTTCAACCACCTTTATCCAGTCCTCTCTGTGACTTTTTCGCATGCTTCTTTTAAAAGCGTCTTCATCTTTTTTATGCCGTATGGTGGAGACGTATTATGGCGGGCTGCATTACCTTTAATTTGAGCCCAGATTAGCTCTATGGCATTGTACTGGCAGTGATATGGAGGAATTCGGAGAACGCGATGACCATACTCCAGAGCCAGCTCATCCATTTCGTATCGAACATTTGCTAGCTTATGGTCGTTGACTAATTTCATCAGCTTCGCTTTTAGCATTGACATATTTGCGTCAATGCCACTTCTTTACAGCCAAGCCACCAATTCCTCTTTTCTATTAGCTTGAGAAGGTGCTTTATTTATTTGCTTATTTATTTGCACCGAATGATAAGGCGCGTTATCCATTATTATAATTAAAGGCTTTGGAAGGCCAGGTAGCAACACATCCTGGAGCCACTCCTTGAATGCAGCCGCATTCATTTCTTCGTGGTAGTCAGTAGTAGTTTTTGACTCAAATGCCAATAAACCATTTTCCACAAAACCATACTTCGCACAACCAGTGTGGCATATTATGAGGCGTGCTCCTTTACCGATTAGCACTTTCGACGTCGACGCTTGAGTGTCATCTGTCCAAAAACGAGAAAGCACGTGATTGGTGTTCAGCCATGTCTCGTCAATGAAAACGACATTGTCCCAATTATAATTTTTTTTGCTTCTCTTAGAAAAGTAATTCTTTTTAAAATTACGTCATTTCTTACTAAAAGATTTTTCCTTTTGTCTGTTTTCTTATATTGAAATCCAATATCTTTTAAAATATTGGATAAAGCAGTTTTTCCCACCCTAAACAAATCAGCTACTTTCAAAGATGCTAGAAGCGTCGACCTATTAAAGTATTCATTCCTGGCATAATAACTATATATATGATTCCTTATTGCATCGGCGTCAAAGCTATCTATATCTGTTATAGGTTTAGTTCTGCGTTTCTTTTTAGGTGTTCGTAAAATATTTTCTTCCATGCCAGATGAGCCGAACTTTTCTTTATTAATATTTGTTATCGTCCGTTTGCTTACTCCAAGCCTGAGAGATACGTTCTTATCTTTCCAACTCAAAGTAATTTTGAAGCTTGATTATTAGTTCACGGGTTTCACTTTTCAATGGATGACCGCTTTTCGACATTGTTGTTAAGCATCAAAAGTACAAAACAGTAAATCCTAAACAAATTAGTGCATAGGTACAAATAAACAACAATAACAATCACGAGAAAACCCCCACAACGAGAAAACTGGAAAACGTAGTCTATGCGCGCAAGACGACAAGAGACGACTGTTTGTGTATGTCACAAAATGACGGTCCTCACATCGCTATTTTGGGTTATCAATTTTTTACTAGAAATATAAAGGGATTAAAATAGTTTTCCATTTATTTTTAATTCAGCTGACTGATATCACGACAATTATTTTCTTAAGTTTGGTTTGGTCGTACCTATATCGTATTATAAACTATATTAAATATGTATTAAGTACATTATACACACTCTCGAAAAATTTCTCCGATGTCCCCAAGAACTTTAATGTCGTTCGTATAAATGCCCAAAGCATTTCGGCACATTTCCCTGTAATGGTGACAACATTCGACTGTACGATATCCTTACATACTTTGTAACTCATCTTGTTATACTGTTTTTTTGTGTATTCAATAAAGATAAATAAATAAAATTATATATTACAAAATTAGAACGTTTTATTTAACAACATATCGACCGACAGAATATTTTACGATTACAAAAATACTCAGTTACAATTACCTATTATTTTTGTCTCATCACTACAAAAACAAACTGTTGACATAACCTTGAAACAGCGCAGTTTGACGTCGTTAGACTTTTAAAAATTATTGTTCTTAAATTAATTAATTGATTAATTGTTAATAACTTTAGCCCAAAATAAAACGTTTATTGTACATTGGCATGATTATTCAATTTTTAATGTTATTACTCATTATTAAGGTTAATAAAAGATATTTAAAATTTTGCCATAAATTGTACGCCAGTTCAAAGTTACATCGCCCATGGATCACGACCTGTCAGGAACGCATTCTCTCAGTGGCCAGACTATAGTAGACCAAACCTTACTAAGGTCAGGCCTATGTTCAGCAGAAGACTATTACATTGATGATGATAAATACTTAGGTATTTATTTAGCCTCTTTCCACCATCGTCCTTCGCGATAGAAATTTCATCCCCATCATTTAGATGGTTGGCAGTCCCCAACTGTGCGATTTTCCCGAAACCTGCCGCGCACAACAAAACTGTGGAATGAGCTGTCGCCTGCGCTGTTCCCAGACCAATACGACCTTTAAGAAAAGAGCGTACTCCTTCCTAAAATGCCGGCAACGCACTTGTAACGCCTCTGGTGTTGCGGGTGTCCATGGGTGGCGGTAATCGCTTACCATCAGGCGATACGTCTGCTCGTTTACCCCATATATAATATAAAAAAAGATATCAATACTGCTTACAAAATTGGAATACTGCAGTGATAATGGCAATCATTGATAAAAGCAGAATGGGGCGTCGCAATTGAGTTTGCATTTATGAGCATACGTCTAGACGCCTTTTGACAGGCGTGTGATTAATATTGAACTGCGAATTCTTTACGTCAAGTATCAAATAGCTTTCATCTAGAAATCCATTCAAAAAATTACAGAATTTTCTAGTCTCAGCTTCGTAAGTTATAAGCATAGAAGTATTATAGACCAGGCCTCTTTTAGAAAGAGAGAGATGATCGCGGTACCTATCCGTCGGATATCTTAATACTAGCAGTTCCCGGACCCCTTCCAGCGCTGGCCTATTGGCTAGTATTATGTAAACAATACTAGCCAATAGGCTAGGCGACTAAATGGAGAATCTCGTAGCTGGCTACTAAAACTACTTATATTTTAGCTACATGCAAGCGTTTTTCATTTATTTTTAGTGGGGCAAGACTCAGATCCATGTGGGACGCCAGCCCCCTTAGCCAAGTTGCAAGCGTTTTTCTTTCTGGAATTTAGGCGTTAACGCTAAATTCTTGTGTGTCATTGGCTAATACTTTCAATTGCAACTTGGCTAGGGCCGCAGGTTTCAAAATGGCTTTTCTTTAGATAATTTTCTAGTCAGATAATTTAATAAACGCCTACAGATCAAGAGTCATAAGCTCGGCCCCTCTAGCTCGTCAACGCTATATCACGTGGTCAAAACAAAATATTAGTCAATAATACAAGAGAATATAGGCGTTAGCAATTGTAGACAAAGAATTGACACGAAATACTTGCATCTTGGCGAACGGGGCTTGGGCGGTGCTTTAAAAAATACTTTGGACTCAAAAGTATTTTTTTTACCCCTACCCAATTGGAATGCATATATTCATTATATATAGACAAGTGGTATACCTATTAATTACCAATGGTTTGAAAATATAAATATTTACACAATTGAAAACGGTCCTATTTCTAAACTATGTTCATTGTCTTTAGGCTTCATTGGCGTTCCCAGATGGGAGGAAGAAGAAGGTAGCTACCATCTTCTGACTTTGTATCCATACTATTAATGTTATAAATTCGAAAGTAACCCTTTCTGTCTGTTACGCTTTTAATAAAATTAGGCATCAAGATGTTTTAATTCATGAGGAAAGGCATCGGCTACTAATTACCACGATAACTGACATACAAGTTATAATGTTTAGCATATTTTCTTTATTAATTAAGACTTAGTAATTTAAGTCAATTCCAAAAATAAGCATTATTTTCCTGTTCGAAGTCATGCCGTGTTAGGCATCACCATGTTTATACATAAAATAATATTACTTATGCTGACTAAAAACTTGACTCATAATAACTTTAATCCACTTCCTCTAGGGAAGTATTCCTATAAGAAACGATGCCATATTATAGCTAATTCGGACTGCAGATTTGTGAAACGTGTGCGTTGTCTATGAATAGTTTTCATGTTGTTTTTCTATGTAAGTATAATATTTATGCATTCACAAAAAAAAGTATGTATCTATTTATATCAGTTGTATAGTACCCATAATACAAACTCTGCTTAGCTTGGGACTAAATGGCGTCGTGTGTTAGAGGTCCGAATAAATTTTATTATTATTATAAATCTAGATGTTTTTGAGTCTGTTAATTTAAAAGTAAAACGCTTAGACGGATAAATGGCGTCGTTGTTTATACGGTCGATGTTCGTCGCGATCGTTACGCGCTGAGTTTTTTGAGTTCAAACTAACATAGGACAACATTTCATGTGATCCACAAATTATTGTTCCGGGTCTTGACGTCCTTTGTGCCACTTTCAAGTGTTTTGTTTGTAAGGTCTACCTAGTGCGGAATTTATCTATACTAATATTATAAAGCTGAAGAGTTTGTTTGAACGCGCTAATCTCAGGAACCGCTGGTCCGATTTGAAAAATTCTTCTATTGTTGGATAGTCCATTTATCGAGGAAGGCTATTGGCTATATATAATCACGCTAATACTAATAGGAGCGGAGCACCAATAAAGAATGTTTCAAAAACGCGGGAAAATTTTCACGCTACGGGCAATAGAAGACGAGGCATATGAGGTTGCGTGGGTCAGCTAGTCTTTAAATAAGGAAACATTCCAATTAAACGAACTGGCTCTTTAAAATAAAAATAAATAAAAACTAGGAACTGTAATGTGTAATACAGTGTTTAGATTTGAAATTTAACTCCATCAAATTTCTTTAAACTAGCTTACCAATTCACCATAGCAAATTTGCCGTACCAATTTTATAGTGTAAAATCCCACGGAGAATTAAAACCGTTGTAGTCACCCATTTACTGAGAAAACATATTGTCGGCCTGTATCCCCTCGCGTTCGTTATAAAAAAAGATAAGAAAACAATGTCCTTTGGACCCAAAATATAAGGGTCCGGGCTACGTCGAAGCAAGCCGCCTTTACATTTATCGCCCTTTTTTTATGCAGGTAGACTCTCTTGTTCTTGTGCATTATAAAGGAGCAATATGAAGCAGTTTGTCGTAGGTTACCCTTACTATAATAATAAGTAAAGTAATAGTAAGTACTTATGTATTTATTTAATTTCTCTCTAGTCTATTTAGGAGCTTTTTAAATGCTTTTTGAATGATTTTGAGTTTTTTTAAAAGTTGCTTTTTGCGACAGTTTGCTGGTTGGCCCGTATACCGTAGGTACCTATAGAATCGTCGTTTTAGAAGAGATAATTATAACGGTAGGTGGTCCCTTTTATAAGACTGCAAACGCCGACACATTCTTCAAAATATAGAGTCTTTTTCTTCATTCAGTATGTGGAAATTTGGTAAAAATATTGACATACAATAACATTCCAAGTTTAAAAACACTATTAGTTTGAATTATATCAATTGTCATTTCTTATTCACTACTACGCTGGATCGACTCTTTGAATTTTCTAAAGAATTGAAGAATTTCTAAGGACTTTATTTTGTCTGCTACTGCCTAACCATACAACTGGAGAATAAACATTTAAAGTAACGAAAGTATATTTCAAATTTGGAATACCATAACTCTTGCGATTTGCAAGGATCTATTTATTTGAAATAAGATTTTTAACTCTTACCACAATAAAACCAAACAAGGGAACGCCTCAATACGATCGACGAAGCAGGCTTATGTTTCGCATTAAATGATTTTTTTTAATTTTTGAGTTTAGGTTTGTTGATAAATATAATAAATATTCTATTGTTGACTAATTAGAAACTGAAATGGTTTTGTGGGTTAATATTACTTAAAACCTACTTATTTATGGTGTACTGCCAAAAACATTTATTTTTCTTTAATAATTTAATTTACCTTGAACACAAAAAGTTTGAGGAACACTGCTCTAAGAGATACCTAGTATTAGATACATATTACCGATCTGTATTTTTCTTATCATCTGCTGATAAACTAAGTAAATAAAAATAAAGTAGACGGGGTCGTCCCGTCTACTTATTTAGTTAAATCGAAAATAAGATTAACAATCTGTTTAATAAACAATCGGAACTCATCATTTCGCCTTAGTATAAATAAATATACCTACAATTAGTCCTACTAATATTGTAAATGCGAAACTTTGTAATGATGTGTGTGCTTGTTACTCTTTCACGCAAAAACTACTGAACAGATTTTCATAAAACTTTGCAGTAATATAGCTTAGACATCGGAATAACATAATAAGTTAAAATTTTTAGAGATTTTTTATAATTTGGTCATAATATAACGATAACTGCGAATTACTCTGAAACGCCATCATGGCGTGCGTTGCCCAAACCGTTGGAGTTACTTGACAATAATGTACCTACTGTACTAATTTTCGTCATAAAAGTTCTAAATAAAAGTCCACGACATCATATATCTACTTCTTATGTGTAAGTCACTATGACCATAATAGTGAACAACAAATACGATTAAATTGGATATTTTTTAACAATGCATATTTTAGAATATTTATCGAACTCTTATCAAAATTGATATATTTGTCACTTTAAGTTTTAAATGTAGATAAACTTTGTCTTTTACACTAAGTAATTTGAATGAATAGTATGACGGAGAGTGGTGCAGGGATGTTAATATAGATGTGAAAGTAATTAACTCTCTTTGTAACACTTTTACGGCTAAACAGCTGCACCTATTTTAAAAAGTAAATAAATTTGCCAAGAAGATACTTTGATTCTTAAGACATTGCATAGGCTACTAATGACCACGATAGCCGACATACACGCGGACGGAGCCTCGGGCAAAAGTTGGTGTAATAATAATAAATATATAGAAAAACACCTGGTTAACTAGAATTACGCTTGATATTGAACCAAATCGGCCTTACTTATTGTAAGGCGAGTATTATGGCGAGAGGTAGGTATTTGTAATGGTCTATTGAATTGAGATTGAAATTTAAAAAAAGAACATCACTAAACTAAACAAGCCTGTGTAGACATTTTGCGCTATCGCGCTAGTTAGAATTGCTGATGTAAATAAGTATAATATACCGTTACTTAGAATGGTACCTGTCTGATACTACTACTGTCGCGATGACGTCACGAAAATAAAAGATAAAAAGTAATGTTATTTTATGCCAAAGTAGGTTTCGTGAGTATAATACTCATTTTTACGACATCTGTTGTTTATTTTTAATAGATAAACATATACAATTTGAACTTAAAGAGGCAAATAAAATTAAAACCGGGAAAAACTGACATTTGTGTACAAGATTTGTGGAACAAACAGACACACCTTTCTACCTCTTTGCAGTAGAACAAAATAGATAATATACTTAATAGATCAATGGTTCATTAAATTCTAGGTTTTGCCCGCGGCTTTGCTCGCATTTAATAAAAAGTATCCTATGTTACCTCCAAAAATATGTGTACAAAGTTTCATGATGATCAGTTAAGTAGTTTTCGCGTGAAAGCGTAACAAGTAAACTTACATTCACATTTATAATGTTAAAGATAAATCATTAAACCATGTTTATAAAAACGGTTAGTAAATAACGGAATGACCAGGTCAGGAACATAGAAGAAAAAACAGTATAAAGAAACGCTCATTTTTTTAAATCGTTTAAAACACCGGAACCGGATCGATATTCTGATCTGAATAAAACACATTAACGATGGGTTTTAAATTATTTATCTATCCCTGTTGACTTGTCTTGTTATGCGTGTTTGTACCTACCTATTTCAAAATCTTTTTAGAAATTCAAGTTGGTAGGTAGGTACATACTTAATTGTCGTCTAAACATTATGCTTCTAAACTATGATCATTTTTTTTTTTTTTTTTCTTCTTTTAAAAAGACAACTCCCGCATTAGGAATATACATCCTGTGTCGCGGGGGACTTTACAAACATACATGTAACGGACACAAAGAACACCCAGACTCAGGACAACATTTTGTGGATCACACAAAGTGATGTCCCACGTGGGATTTGAACCACGGCACTTGGCGCAGTAGCAAGCGGCGTAGTGACCGCTTAAACCACTAGGCCAACCGTGCAGTCAAATTATATGTAATGTTTGCACAAAAAACAATGATAAGGAATTAATAACGTTCTTAATTTAAAAAAAATACATACATTGGAACATAGAACCTCCTCCTTGTTTAAAGTTAGTTAAAAAGTACGAAAATAGACTCCTGTAGGTAGGGTCAACTCGCATAATTATGTGACTCATTTAATTCTGTGATATGACAGTTCAAGCTATTTACTGCCTAAAGCGAGCCAAATATGCATTTTTAAATTCAACCTTGTGAAAGTACAATAAATCTTCTTTCTGTGTACAAAATTTTGTTAAAATCGTACGAGTAATAAAGTAACAATCACGTGATTTGTCGCTCCGGCCGCCATTATTGTGCTTCTCGCAGGTAACCGATGAGTGTCTCGATAAATTAATTAATTTTAAATAGATAAACTTAATGAAACCTTCTGAAATATTAATATATACTTCGTATAATAATATACATATTGCTTCCTTAGTTTGTTTGTAATAATTGTGGTGAGTATTTGCATAATACCTTATTTACTAGGCTCAAAAAGTTAACGATTTTAAAGATTTGAATGAGATACAGTGTCACCGAATTAACCAAAGTAAATTTAGTGTTTGATTGATTCTTGCACTTAACATTGTTGTTGTTACGAATAATTAAGTAATTTATGATTAAAAATAATATGCAGCTAACAAAAAAACAGTGGCAAGAGTTTTTAAGCATATTTGATTTTTTTTGTTTATTTTTTATCACGGAATTAAGTGAGTAATTGTTATTTCAGAAACCATGATGAAAAGCAATAACGTTATAAAAAAGAATAGAAAATATAACGAAAATACAACACAAATTGCTTTTTCACTTCTCACACACAAAAAAAAGGACTTGCTGGTTGGAATTGGTGGGTTGGCTTCAAGAACCGTTATGGTTTAAGTTTACGAACTCCAGTAAACCTTTCTTCTGACCGTGCTATTTGTTCCAATCCTGCAATATTGGCAGATCTTTACGAGAAATTGGAACAAACACTACTTATACATAGCCTGATTGATAGTCCAGAAAAAATATGGGATTGCGATGAGACGGGTCTCACGTTTGTTAACGAACCGTCAAAAATTGACACCAAAATATGTTTTTTAGTTATTTTCTAAGAGATAAGAAATATCCTTGAACTCTTTAATGGATCTCTGCCATATACTAACAAGATTTGATTTTTTATTTTCCTAATTTTGTGTCGAAAAATATAAATACTCATTTAATTCCGCTATATCATAATTAAAGTAAAGCTATCACCGAATTAAAGTGACAGTCACAGAATTAGGCTAATCGACATGCCTGTATTAAATTCAAATTAGAGTAAGTTATTCTGTTAATAATGAAGACTGCCATTGCTAATAAGATAAACCAAAGACTGATTGATATGCCTGCCAAAAATTAAATATATTGATTGAACTTAACCAGAGTTATACTAACATATTCTGTTTTATCACGGAATTGAGTGAGGACACTATATGTCTTTGATCGTATTTTTTGAGTGCAGTTAACATACCTAAGTACCTATGTCACTTCCATTTATAATTCGGCACCTTTTTTTATTATTATTATTATATAGAGCGCAAACGAGCAAACGTATCGCCTGATGGTAAGCGAGCGCCAGAGGAATCAGACAAATACAATTAAAACCGGGAAAAACTGACATTTGTGTACAAGATTTGTGGCGACCGTTGAACTTTTTGCGGACTAACGGACATCCTGTGAAGGTGACACAATAACAAAAACACAATAGACAACTTACGGCAAAAGAGTCATGCTAGATTGTTACGATTTAATTATAAATTACCTCTTAAACATAAACAAAATAACTAATACAATTAAATAACTATGAACCTATAT
Organism: Spilarctia lutea; assembly: GCA_916048165.1. Classification (NCBI taxonomy): domain Eukaryota; kingdom Metazoa; phylum Arthropoda; class Insecta; order Lepidoptera; family Erebidae; genus Spilarctia; species Spilarctia lutea. Next base: position 6,489,585 of record OU696480.1, read on the forward strand.
TTTCGATGAAGGTGGTAGTAATCTATAAACAATCTATGATTTCGAAATAGATAAAGTAAAAATTATAAGAAACAATGCAATGAAATAAAAATCTTCATAAACAGCTAGGTACTGATAATATAAATATTTCTATGAATGTTTGTTTCGGTAACGCAAAAATGGCAGACCGGGTCTTTGTGAAATTGTCACAGAGAAAGTCTGGAATACTGCGCATAGGCTAGTTTTTTCCCGAAAAAAATTAAGTATTCCCTTAGGATAAGTAAAGTACAATAAGTCAACAACAACCACGGATAGCACCGTAAGTTCAGCTACCTTAGACACGGCGGCCAGTCTCAACGGAGACCAGCCAACTACGCACGAGATATTATAGTGCACAAGTGTGTACGCAAACAAAGGTGCACTCTCTGTTCCATCTCTCTCATAATCTGATAGGACGGTTAACCGACATGACCGGGAAGAGATCAGGCGCAGGACCGACAGCTTTACGTGCTTTCCAAGGCACGGGGGTTCAGACCCCAAGATCCAAACTCCGAGCTGTTATTAAGTATTTCTATAATCACATAAACTTAATTACACTTTTGGCCCGACCCGGGATTCGAACCCGAGACCTCTTGATTGGCAGTCACATACGTCCATCGCTAAACCAATGAGGCAGTTTTATAGCTATATAATATTATACATAATATACTGAGATATAATTCTGTAAACTCAGGTGTAAATCTCTCTCACATCCCATCCACGGTGTTGGAGGTGTTTTTGTAGGCTGTAGTTGTATACCTAATAGTGCAATGAAACTCGAGTTAAGTTCTGCATTTTGACAGATCTAAAGATCGAATACCAGTTATGACAACCCATCCATATTGCCGTGTCATAAATGCCAACCTTGCGTTACTTTTCAACGATTCGTCTATCACTACTATTTACCTACCTACATATATTAAATAAAATATAGTACGTCGTTACCCTATCTCATGTAATTTGTCACTAGATCTATTAAGTGTCGTGCTAGTGCTTATCAAAGTGGTAATTATATGTCAAGTGGAAACTAATGATATTACAATTATACACAAACTAGTGAAAATTTGGAACGAGAGCAATGTTTCATATTTTTATTCTGATTAAAAAAAAGGTAAGACAGCAACATGACTTCAACAACTTTTAAAGTTGGAATTACGATAAAAAATAAAGTTAAAGTAAATAAAGAAATATCAAGATAAATAAGTCCTAGTGTTATCCCCTTTTATAGTCAATGACCATGGGGAGATCTATCCGAGGCGGCAGATAACGAGGCACACAAAACTGGTACGAGGTTTTTAATAGTACCTACTTATAAATTTTATTAATACTTTTCGCTTTGGCTTTTCGTTTTTGATAGGAAATTGAAGAAACGGAATGAAACCTAATCAACATCACACAGGACTAAACTACAATCATTATATTTCCATATATTCGACATTTTGCCTTCCTTTAACCATATCCTTCCTAAAGAATCAAAGTATTGCCACGCCCAATTTAATTGAAATCGGTGCAGTGGTTTAGACGTGAAAGCAATACAGATAGAGTTACTTTCGAATTTATAATATTAGTATGGATTTGGATTTACAATTGTATTGTCAAGAGGTTCTAAGAATCTATCTCTTTTAAAATTATGAATAGTCCTGTTGATGGTTAGACAGAATGCGTGAGTTCAATTACCCACCGAGACAAACGGTGTGATATTCGCACGACGATCTGTTCTGTATGTAGCTTCTCAACAATATAGTAGAAATAAGTATGTTACTATGTTTATTAGCAATCCGGTCACCATAATACAGTCTCAAGTTTGGGAGCAAACTTCGCTCACTCTCAATTTAAGAGCCAAGTCGGTTGAGTAATCGACACTCTCTGTATTTTACGATAGGCCATGACTCCCACTTTCACCTTTACTTGCTGTACGTGTTTTAATCTAGGCCGTTCTGTTATTCTTTTGCCTTCCATCTATTTTTCCTTGCAATATTATTCTAAAGAGGTAATCGTGATCAGACGGATGTGTGTTAGATATTTATCTCTATTTTAAATTCTACAGATAGTATAGAATCCACAAAATACTCATCAGTTTTTAATATTTTACATATCTTTTTAGAAAACACTTTGCTAAAAGAAACCCCAAAGAGAAAGGCTTTTTTGAGTGCAGGGTCCCATAGTTTTTAAATACCTACGCCTCTGTTTTATACTCATTATTATTATTTTTTATCACGGTGGATTGGGACCCACGTCTACTGTGCCCATTTGAAGATCAGTTACAATACAATAGAGATGTACATAAAAACTAACAGATACTAAACGTAATTATGCAAACTTAATGATCAAGACCCTAGTAGGTAGCAAAAACCAAAAGGTAGAATAATTCGTATAAGTAAAGATGGGCACCTTAGCTTCATGGGTTTAATAATATCCGTGTGTATTCAAATCCATCTTAATAACTTTCAAAATCATTTATCCCTTGATATTAGTTACTCAACACTACCAATACCACCATACTATCAGAAAACGTGTAGATAAAAACAACCGTTTAGAATCCCCCTATATTACATTGTACATATTTATATCTATATTTATATACTCGGTATGCTATATTCGGTATAGCAGCTGAAGACTTTGGTTGGTTCAACGCGCTAGTCTCAGGAAATACTAGACCGATTTGAACCAATCTTTAAATGTTAGACGGTTCAGTTATTAAGGAGGGCTATAGGCTACATTACAACACGCTACGGGCAATAGAAGACGCAGAAGGTGGACGTGGAACAGTTATTTATTTCATAAGTTTCATAAGCACGTCGAAATCCATATTATGTACCTACCTAGGCTTAGGATTGACTCTAGGTGTTGATAGATCTAGTACCAAATGGCTTCTCATATTGATTATTAATTTGTTGATTCTTTTCTGTTGTATTCGTTTTTTAGAATGCTCACCAATAATCATCTGAAACAATACTTCCAGTGTTGTTTCCATTTAAGGAATTAATCCCAATTTTTATTAGGAACTTTAGTGCTTTGTTCCAGAATATTTTAGTTATTATTTCATTTGTAAACAATAATTTTTCGGCTATGGAACCTAATGGTGTGTGTTAATGATCACTGGAATTAAATATTAAATACTTTAACGACGCGTGTGTCTATACAGTTCAAAAATAGCTCCGTGGTAAAATATAGATTTGGATAATTTTAAAAGCCAAAATTGATAGCGATATTTTATGTGCCGACCAAAAACTGCATAATTTAACCATTATTAAATTTTGTAGGTGTTAGTTAACTTATAGTTGTAAAGACTTTGAGTTCAATCTAATATTTATACAAAACATAATCTTCCAAAACGTTATCTTCAAATGTTAGCAGCAGGGCGTAGGACGTATCTAATATCTTTAGTCGAGAATGCATTTTAGGTTCTTAAACATAAGAACCAAGAACATCGCGTCCTTATTTCTTTGAAATAAAAACTATTTCTCTGGGTTCCCACGAAATACCAAATCGTAAACAAACGTGTCTGCCATTCAAGCGCTATGTTTTATTGGCGTCCCTTTCCCGCTGCCGTTTACCGCGCTTTTTACGTTTTCGAAATTAACGTTGGCGGCATTTAAAATATGGCGCGAGTTAATTTCTATAGAACTCTGGTGTTGAGTGGACTAGGTCATTTTTTGATATACTTCTTTTACAAGTATATTTATTTTACTTGTAATAATTAAGTTATGTAGAGCTAAGGCCCTTAAAATGATAATTTCCACCTATTTCTATACATATTTTCCTTGAAATATCACGAAATAATTTTATGAAGCAAATGTACCAGACCATCATCGATAGATGAAACTAATGCTTATTCGATTGACTTACGGTTTACATTTGTATGAATATACTTACAGATACGTCACGGATATACGTAGTACAAGTTTTCTCATACATTTGTGCAGTTGGCGGCCTTGTCGCGTCGGACCAATCACGTACGACATAGATGGCGCTTGGATACCGACGCGAGCCGACCCCAAGCTAGCTTGCTCTGGGAACATTTGCTTCGAGCTCCATACATTTTCTTCTGGTTCTCTACGTCTATAGTTTGGTTGTGCACCAGTTCAAAAATAATTTCAAAATTTTTGCCATCAGGTAAGTCTAATCATTTTTCCAATCAAAGTTAAGTGTTTTAATAAGTATATTCGTGTTTATTACGGCCGGATTCATATAATTAAATTTCATTCCACGTTGGAATTCGCATTCAAACATGGCTATAGGCTTCGTCGTACTTTCCTCAGTACGCGTGGTTAAGGAAGGACGCCTTATTTCAATAATTAATTTCTCAGATCTTTACTATTGAAGCATTGAAACAGTTCTTCTACAACTTTAAGATTAATAGTTATCGGATTATTTGGTAATTATGTCATCTTTAGTTAATGCGTATTTTACACACATTTCGTGAAAACAAAATGGCTCTTTTCGACCCAAGCTTAGGACAGTGAACTCGTTATATGGGGCGATAACAAATTTGTCAAGTAACTCGTGGTATAGAAGTTTCTTTTAATATTATTGCTGGTTTTAGTTCCCTTATTGAATAATTAATGTCTAAAATTAAGTAATACTTGTATTAAAGGCGTAAATTTGTTTCCCGCCAAAACGCCGCCCTACTGTGCCATCCAAGCAGTGCGAAGGCTATCTTTCAGTTGAATTCTTTAAAGCATGGTCCGTATAACCTGTTGCCATGTATTTTCTAGTTATTTAACCAAAATTTTCTTTGTTTGGTTGCAGGAAAAAAGTTAAAATGACGGACAAACCTAAGCGTCCCATGTCAGCATACATGCTGTGGCTGAACAGTGCAAGAGAATCTATTAAGTCTGAAAATCCCGGCATGAAAGTCACGGACATTGCTAAGAAGGGAGGAGAAATTTGGAAGTCAATGAAAGACAAGAGCGTATGTATTATTTGATCGATTACACATCGTCTTTGTTTTATTAGTGCCGATATTTTATTTATATTATTTGTTGTTAGGAATGGGAAGAGAAGGCTGCTTTAGCTAAGGAACAATATGCTAAAGATTTAGAGTCCTACAACGCCAACGGCGGTGGTGGCGAGGGTGGTGGCAAAAAGGCACAGAAACGGGGCAAGAAAGGAAAGAAGGCTGCGCCAGCTGTAAGTATCTACTTGCATCATTTTATTATGACCAAATGTTTATTAACATAAGTTACTCATTATAGACTTGCCCTGTCTTTTATAGAAATCCAAGAAGAAGAAGGAAGAGTCTGAAGATGAGGACGGAGAAGAGGAGGAAGAAGACAGCGATTGATCTCCCAGCCCTTAAGACATTACTGTTCATATTGAATAATTTACTTGGACTTAATTTATTACAAAGTAAAATGGGACTGACTTTCCAAAGTCTGTATGACAATTCACACTTTTTTTTATAAATATATTTCTGAGTTAAGAATTTTATTATTTTGGCTCGTATTTCTCATGCATTATAACAATTATTAATTTTGAGTCTGCACATGAAATTGTTGATTGTTTCAATGTGTTGATTATCTACTACTTGTGTTATGTAGTATACTAGTAATAATAGATGTGTATGTAAGCAAATTATTGCAGAGTTTGGAAAGTTCTGCCGTTGGCTAGGGTCTAGGTTTCTAAGCCTCAAAAAAAATAATGTTTAAGTGTTAGCATGTATACACCAGGGAATTGTACAGTTAGCCCTCCCTCGTTAAGTTCGCTGTGACTACTGGATGCTCACTTTAAGTACTTCTACTGGTTTCATCAAAACTAGTATGTCTGCAATACTACCTGATTTGGTGTGTAACATTTATTGTAAAGCTGTGCTTTAAGTAAACCATATTTGAATACTGTATTGATAAGTTGTGTGCATTAATTTTGGACATAAAAGTTTTGGTCAGACTATACCAACATGTAAAATTAGAGACTATTTCATGGCAGTATGTTGATGGCTTGCTTATTCTTAATGAACCTACCTCTTCTCATTGTAAATTGTAATGCTGATACTGGTACCAAACCTTTAAACTAAGAACATGGTGGAGACATGTCCCCACCAAGCAATTTAATAATCTAGGAAATTGATGTGTATGTTGTATTTTTAGTTAGTCAATAGGTAGGTTTTCGATGTGATTTGTCTCTCAAATTTTACATTTGTGTTATTTTGTAAAGGAGAAATAGCATTCCTCATGTCAATACGGATTTTACATGTTCAATAAAGTAATTTCATATAAAGTATTCTATTTTTCAATTTTGTTTTTTCATTCCATAACATAAGGCGGTGGAAACCTAACTTTAAATTGAATCTAGAGCAGTTTTATTTGCCTATTGAAGCGTAAACAAAAATACCCCTCAAAACAAACAGCGCTTTAAGACGCTAAGATAGACCGCGTGGCTTGTTCCTGAGAGATAGAGGTACAACATGACGTCACGCGTTTTGTATACTTGAGACTACATCCGCTTTATTACTAAAACCTATACGGTGTACAATTCACAAAACCTTTCTGCAAGATTACGTATCTTTTTCTATTAGGATAGTAGTATCTAATTGTATCATATCTAATAACCTAGCTTTGAGAACAGAGTGCCCACTCTGGTTCTCAAAGCTAGGTTAGTAGTGGTTACTTAATCTAACCTTAAAAAGGAAGATTTAGGTAAGATGTAATTGCATTAGATACAAATAAATATACTTTTGTTTATATTGGAATACATCAAGTAGGTATGAACATAGAAATGTTGACCAGATTTTTTGTTGTACCTATAGCTTACGACAGTAGTTACATCATCAAGATGCTAATCAATACCAGTTTGAGGCGATGCTACTTAGATTGTTTATCTGTAGATATCGGAATGAAAAATGTATGCTGTCATTTACTTGTTTACAATAACTAATTATGTAGTCACTAGTGGCACTACTGACCTGATGACATGTTTTTTTTGTAAATAATTACAGTTAAATAAATATTGGAGAGTGCACGGCTCTACCACGCGAATCTTTAGTGTCCCACATGCTCTTGGTACACTAGCTGGCACCATAACATAAAACGAGTATTTAGTAATTGTGTCGCTCGAGTGCTATTGGACCCTGTGTTATTTAATATAGCGCGGGACATTCACCTCGGTGATGAGTCGTTCCAACTAATCGTTTATCCGATTTTTTATTCATGGACCAAAGCTTCTTTCTAACAGTCGTGCATGCTCCACAAACAATTAATTTAATAGTCGAAATCGAGTTTCTTTTTTTCAATAGTTATATAAATATAAAATAATAATAAAATTCCTCACTGGATTTAATTTCAAATAAAACCTAAATAAAATTCGTATAAACCAGAAAAAGGATTTTTGTTATTGAAAATCAAACCAAATTCTTAATCAAAATGTAACCCCTGCAGATTGCCAATGCGCCTGGCTGCCATTTTAGTGACGTGACTTACCATAAAATTAAACACTCAGTACCGTCAGCACGTAGAGTACCTAATATTTCATTAGTTCTACGGTCGAATTACTGAGGATTAAAAATAAAATGTCCCATTAGTTCCACTGTATTTAATTTAGAATGAAACCTAAATCAAATTCGTATTACGGTTAATAAGAAAAGGATCTGTTTATTAAAAATCAAACTACATCCTTTAAATTTAATAAACAAAAGATCGTTTGATTATTCATAAGTATTATTTTATTTTATCGGATAACGAACTCTTCATAGGTCTATACTATAGACCTATGAAGAATACTATAGACTCTATAGTCACTAACTCACGACTTACATACGAGTTTACGACACTAGCACGAAACATCAAGCTAAAAATTCGTTTCATTATGTTTATAAGGTTCCTGGGCATTAGCAACTTGCGGGGCTTAAAGATAATGATAATTTAATACTGATTCAACGTTGGTGGATCTTTTGACATTATTTCGGTTATCTCTACATATTATAAACTCCGATCTACCAAAAACATCCAATGTCAAAATCCCACATGACGCTTGACAATTTGACATTTGGTAACCCGTCTAAAGTCAAAATAAAATCTTTCAGTTTTGTTTGTTGTACAGTTCCTAAAACTTGACTTTTGTTGTATTTATGAATGTGAAATAAATAAACTGAATAAGTCTTATTAACGAGGATCACTAAGTCTTTTAGTTTAAAGAAACCTTACAAACTACAACCATATATTTTGTTTAAATTTCTGCTTTAAAAGTTATCATAAGTCTAAACAGGTCAGCAGTGTTTTTTTTTTTGGAAAAATAATCACCCAAAAAAAATAGTTTTATTTACGAGTTTATTTTTGTGCAGTGATGGCAGATGATGGTAGCGGTGCTGGGTCGCAGGTAGCGCTGGTTACAGGCGGCTATGACCACACAATCAAACTATGGCAAGCACACAGTGGGGTCTGCCTTAGGACCATGCAGCATCCTGATTCTGTCAGTAATTAAATATTTATCGATATATCACACAATACGTTTTTTAGTGTTATTAAAATATAAACAATACATAACATTCATCTAGTTGTTATCAGTAATAAATTATTAGCCGTAATATTTCATAAAATCCCACAAATTTATAACTATTGCCCCGAGACTCCACTCGCGTGTGTGTCGTTTATCACGGTAAATAGTAGCTTTTGCCCTTTCTCAAGAATGAAAACTATTTCCATGCCAAATTTCATTAGAATGAATACAGCGGCTTAGCCATAAAAGCATAGCAGACAGACAAGCATTACTTTTGAATTTATATTATTAGAAAGGATTTAAAATATAACAAAATACCTACTTTCCACTTTTATACTATTCCATTTCATACTCATTTTCAGCAAGTAAATGGCCTGGAGATATCTCCAAAAGGACAGATGGTGGCTGCGTGTGGATACCAACACATACGGATGTATGATCTTGCTAGTGCCAACCCAGATCCAGTTGTAAACTTTGAGGGTATTACTAAAAATGTTTCAAGAGTTGGTTTTCAAGTAAGTGCTTTCAATTAAATTTTAGTACTTATTTTGTTTTTTGTTCAGACACTTTAATCAAGGAGACAAGTTAATCGGTGATCATTTTTATTTACTCTGAGCATTTTTTTAGAGTGTGTAATCCAGTGTCAGTGCCAGCTTGGCTCTGGCCTTTACAATACAGCTCTCTTTCTGATCAGCTGTGGTTTATCCATACACTTATCAGCCAATAGGATCTGCTATGATATGTCTCGAGCCAATCTTCTATGATGGCTCATACATTAAAAAATTTGAAGCTTGCTTGTCTTTGTATAGTGTTTATTTACTTCTATATAACTGAACAAAAATGTAACGCTATGATGAATTGTTGGATCAATCTTAATTATTTTTATTTCTCAATTACAGTTGTTGTTTTCTAAATTATTAAAGTATAAAGTTCTTAGGAAAAATTAATTAGACTAAAGGTCATCTTGAACTAGTGAAAAGATTGGTTTATGTACTTGTTAACCAATTCTTGCTATTTCTTATACTATTATTTTTGTTATTTTATTTTTTCGTTTCAGAAAGACGATTTGTGGATGTACACAGGTGGAGAGGACTGCACAGCTAGGATATGGGATCCAAGGTAAAAAGATCTTTTTTACTTAATTGGTAAAACTTACGACTTTTGATGGACATTTGGTAACATTGCTCTCTGCATTATGTAAAGAGATTAAAGTTTAAAAAAATACACCAAAGGACCATAACCACATACCAAAGGAATAATTATAATAATTTGCAAATCCTTCTAATTAAAAATACATATTATTATATATTACAGAGCACTTCCACAGTTCAGCTGTACAAAAATATTTCAAGTGCAAGCTCCAGTCAATGCCGTTATGTTACACCCTGACCAAACACAAATAATGGTTGGTGACCAGAGTGGCATAATACACATGTGGGACTTAAGGACAGATCAAAATGAACAATTAGTAAGTAAACTTATCTTGTTTTGTATAAAAATTACAACATACCTACTTTAAAAATATAAAAATTAAACCTATACTAAAAATAAAGCTTAAGTATGTTTGTTTGTTTGAACGCGCTAATTTCGGGAACCGCGGGTCCTATTTGAAAAATTCTTTCAGTGTTGGATAGTCCATTTATCGAGGAAGGCTATAGGCTATATATCATCACGCTACTACTAATAGGAGCAGAGCACCAATGAAGAATGTTTCAAAAACGGGGGAAAATTTTCACACTACGGGCAATATAAGACGCAAACGAGGTTGCGTGGGTCAGCTAGTTTATAATATCATATATACTCAATAACCACCATAGCAAAGTGTCAGTTATAAGTGTGACCGCTATGTCTGTCTGTGGCATCATAGCTACTATGGGGATAGATTGATTTAGATGCTTTTTATATATCATTTTGCGGAAAGTTGAAGAGGTGTAATAGTCATTTGAATCTTAAAATTTTAATTGAAATCTATATTATTACCCATAAGATACCAGAAGCAGAAGCGTCTATCCAGGACATAGCCATTGATCCGGAAGGTAAGATGATGGCAGCTGTAAACAATAAGGGCAACTGCTACGTCTGGTCATTGGGAGGCTCAGCACCTCATCCTGTACCACTGAAGCACATCGTAGCGCATAGTAAATATGCACTCCGATGCAAATTCAGTCTCGATTCCACGTAAGTCTACCTTATTCACAATAACGGTATAGCTAGATTGTTATTAATGGATTTTAACATAATTTACATACTATACCGTTACCGTACCGTCTTTAAATTATAAATATCTATATACTTTTAATTACTGACTTAACTCTTGTTAAAATTTTACTGTGCTAACTCTTGGAAAATCTAGAAAATACTAATATGTTACAAGATTTCTTTCTAACTCGAAGGTCATCCTTTGGGAAGGGAAGGAAGAAATTCAGATAATTTCATGCACAATGTGGTGCGACAAATGTACATTAGGATATATTAAAAAGTACCTATTATTACTCAATGGAGGTAAAAAAAGGGTTATAATTTTGGCTGTCTATGTATGTTTATATGTGCCACTGTAGTGTCTTAACTACTGATGCGATTTTAATGATGTGTTAATAGCGTTGTTGTAATGGTACTATAACATAGTCGTGTTATAGTTTTAAAACTTTTTCTTTATTAAATCAGTAATTATAGGTATAAACTTTTCGAAATGCCTGACAATGTTTTGTATGAAAAGTTTTGTGCGATTCAACTTCACTCCTTAAAGCATCAAATTGTACGACATAGATATCTTATGTATTAATACAATTCCAGAATGTTGGTGACGACATCAGGGGATTGTTCGGCCAAGGTGTGGCGCACGAGCGACTGGTCGCTGTTGCGCGAACTGCGCAACGAGACCCAGCGCTGGGTTTGGGACGCCGCCTTCAGTGTCGATTCTAGATATCTCTTCACTGGTCTGTATATCATGTATTCTTTTGTGTTAATATACTCTATATTTATTTTACTCTAGATTACTCTGACATGTTTAAAAACCGAAAACAGTGTGAGACAAATAAAAGTCAAGTGATTGGACTTTTACATATGCATGTCTGTGTATGAAAGAGTGTGGACAACCTCTGTAAATTGCACTCGAAGTCATGAAAACAACATTGCATTTTGTTAGCAATACTTAATATTTTTTGTTACCACTTGTGATTAAAATATAGTTAAATGCAACAAGTTTGTTAATAACTTTATATATATATATATATATATTATAACAGAATCATTGAACCATAAATGTTATTTTTATTTTAGAATGTATTAAAACATCACTTAATCTGTATATTTATTATAATTAGGTTCGTCAGACAGCTACGCTCGCTTGTGGGACGTGGAAAAAGGTACGTTGGAGAGGGAATACTGCGGACATCAGAAGGCGATAACAGCTCTAGCCTTCAGAGACCAGACTGTATAGATATCACATAAGTTAACCTAACTACTATTGTATATTAAGATCTTTATTAAGCATTATAGTATATATTAAACTAAAAGACTAAATCTAAGTTCAATAGTGACCCATCTCCTGTAGAACAATTTTCTCATTTAGACGAAATAACTTGGTACGCGAAATACTACATATTAAGCTTCTGTATATTTGTAAATATTGAAAGTAAAACTTACAGAAGGTTAAAACTATTTAAAATAAACTTTAATCTATTGTTAATTCACTTTTAATAATTGATGTTTGATGTTTAATTTTTTATCATGTAAATTAGCCCAACAGATAAACTAAATATCGCAGAATTTTTGTACCAAAGAGTATGGATTAAAAATAATAAAGTGTTGTATCACATGGTTGAGAATAATTGTTATACTGATATGGAGTAATAGTGTTTTATGTTGACAAGCTGCTCTTTTGATTAATCAACTTAAAAAAAATGCACCTTATTGAAAAAAGCAGTAGCGTGTTTGAATATAAATTACATCAATTACTTCTAAACTTTTCTAAGAAGTCGTATGTCGGCTGCTAATAATGATAAAATGCTTCTTTCAACGTTTAAATATAACTAGCACTCTTAACGACTGCCTGAATGTTCTCTCGGGAAAATACGTCACTAATAAAAGGGTTTATTTCACTCAACTGTATGACGAATTTGCTCACGTTGACCGTATTTTTAAAATGAAAATATTCGAAATTGAAATATAAGTGTAATTATTATTATTTAACTGTAGTCGTGTTGACATAACACAACGTCGTGTGGTTGACAATATGCGATTTAATCACTGACTAGAGTTAGCCTTGTACAGAGAAAAATGACTATCCATAGATAGTGACGCCGATACTTATAAGTTTAACAGTATGAACAAAGATAAAATGATATCAGAGGGCCTAGTGTGAGTTTTTTTCATATCTATTTTCACGGTGACCACACTGAATGCTTCCCCAATCGAATAACCGAAGGATCTCGCCTTCGAGACCCGAATTGGTGTGAAATAAAGTCGCACTAGGCCCTCGGTTCCTTTATTTGAAAGTGTACAGTAACAGACTGTCAAGCCATATAGTTTTTAAAGTCTTAGATGTCTAATATGAATGGAATGTATGATAATGACGGATCTGTCAAAGAATAAATTTTCTTTCAATACTAGATGCTAATTTAGTTACTATTGTGAAAATCTGGTTCTAAATTTAAACCTTACCAACTTCGTATTGGTGACTAGAGCTCAAAGTGTACAGAATATTACCGAAAGTTAATGTCATATTTAAGGGTTTATGAACAACCCCTTTATGGCCCTAAAAAACTTGTGGGCCGTTGGACAACCCTTGCTGTTTATGATTTCGTTTTATTTGCTACATTATGACCTCAGTCTGAACCTGTTTTTAGAAACAATTCATTTAAGCCAGATTTCATGAATGTTCGAATGCATTTACTATGTAAATGAATGTTAGTAGTAAGTAAATATTTTGTACGAATAAAATAAAATGAACTATTTGTAAATACGGCTTTATTTCATTATACAACTTATATGATCCCCTTATGATGATTATAAAAGCAAGCAGTTTATCTGACACTGACACATTTATGACAATAGAGTTATGGATAAATAGCTTTTAACGGCGGCTCTGCCCGGCGTGAATGTCGGTTTACGCGATGGAATAAATGCCTGTGTCATCTAAGATTAAAAAGACACCGATATTTATCCAAATTAGTTAATTTTTGAAGTGAAAACTTCTTTAGCTGCGCTGTGTACTTTTTTTGGAATGGGTAAAAATGTATAAACTCGCGTCAGGCCACGTAACCTGATCGAAAATTTGTAAGACGGATGGAGAGAGGACAGGCGGCGCAGGGCGCTTGCGCGAATGTTCGTGTGTGTATGTAATATAAATTGTCATGTTTGTGTACGATAGCGCAATAAATGAATATTGTATTCCCCCACATAAATAATAGTACTTTTATACTGATAATGAAAGCAATTCGTACAAAATTATTCTCTAACCATTCCAAAATATCAAAAATGCACAACGTTAATATTCAAGTTTTCACTTCTGCCGGCACTCCCGGAGTGCAACCCGTCGATTTTCTTAGTCTATAAAGCGTAGCAGACGGAGTTACTTTCGAATTTAGAATTAGTATAGAAGTGTCTGAAGATGTGCCATACGAGTAGAGAAAATAAATAATAATAATATTTAGTACATCTAACACAACGCCATCTAGTCCCAAACTAACCAGAGCTTATATTATGGGTATTAGATATCTGTATAAATACACATACCTATACTTTTTTGTAAATATATATTGTACATAGAAAACACCCGGACACCGAAACAAATATTTGCAGATCATACAAACATTTGGTCAGACCCGGGTATCGACCTCGAGACCTCAAGCTCAACAGTCTTATACACTACCATCGAGGCAGCGACAAAGATTAAAATATTACTTTAAACATCTTGATTCTTAGTGACATGTCTATCTTTAAATATTTTATTAGAGCTCCTCTCCTCCACTCCTCAGAGTAATATTATTTCCATTGAGTACATACGCAAGTTTTTGATAATACAAAACTTATCTACACTAATATTATAAAGAGGAAAGATTTGTATTTTTGTATGTAACGAATAAACTCAAAAAGTACTGGACCGATTTTAATAATTCTTTTTTCATTAGAAAGCTACATTATCACTGAGTAACATAGGCTATATTTTATTTTGGAAAAAAATAGGGTTCCGTAAGATATTTGGGTTTTTCGGACACAAGGTGTAAAAAATCAACCAGAAAAGTTACTTATTTTGCGTACGCTGCGTAAACTATAAAAGATAGAACCATAAAATGTTCTAATTAATCGTAGATCTTATAAATATCTACAAAAAAAAAGCGACACACTGTTTTTCGCTACGGGCAATAAAAGACGCAAACGAGGTTGCGTCGGTCAGCTAGTAGAAGATAAAATCAAAGATATCTTCACCAATCTTGAACCGAAACATCATCTATTGCTTCAATTTTCTATTTAACAATGTTATCGTCCTTTTTATGTATTTAAATAATGGATACACTCACACACAGCCTAAATGTAAACTTTTATTGAACAATACACAGTCGAATCGAACCATTCTCATAGAATCCACCATTTTTATTTTGAGATTTTCTTTTTTCGTCTATGATTTCAATGTTTTTTAAAATTATTTCGTGCATGAAAATTTAATTATCTTTTATATCTCTATATCCAAATTTCAACGTTTTTAAGTATTTTATAATGTACTATTAGACCACTGTTTACTTTAAAGTTGTTTAATATATATTTTAAATAAACTCAACGCTTTTTGGTTTATCCTCATAATAACATATATTCAGTGATAAACTTACCACACTATAACATTACATTAACTTTAAGCTGAAAGTAACTTTGTTACCTTTTACAGCTATACTGCTATTTTTTATTATATAGGGGGCAAACGAGCAGACGTATCTCCTGATGGTAAGCGATTACCGCCGCCCATGGACACCCGCAACAACAGAGGCGTCACAAGTGCGTTGCCGGCCTTTTAGGAAGGAGTACGCTCTTATCTTGAAGGTTTGAAGGTCGTATTGGTCCGGAAACAGTTTTGCTGTGCGTGGCAGAAAATTTTGATAAATTTCGGTATATAGATAGATTTGATCTTGAAGAGGGACAGGCTACTACTTTTAGTCGCGGTAACCGACATACACATGGGCGGAGTCGTGGACAAAGGCTAATATGGTGATGATTAAGCTTTGTTGTTGCTATTTTTCATATTCAGGATCATTCATCAATAAGGAAACTTTCTAGTGCCGACATTTAAATATATTTGTTATATACATACAAAACATTTTAACTTAAATAAAATGACATATAAGGTTACACCACATTTAAGATCTTTTTTTAACAATTAAACAATAATTGAAATTATATTGCACAAACAAGTTTCACAAACACAAGTTTTCATATTAAAGGTTAATATTCAAAGCTATTTTTTTTACATTTAAACTAGATATTTATTCTTCAACTAGAAGTACAATATTCCAAATGATAAATAAAATATAAATGATATGAGTTGTGAGGTTAAAATTTAAAAAAAAATTAACTAATCCGAGAAACTTTTAAATAATAATTCTTAGTTAATGCTCGATTAAATCATTATATTACCCGAAGAATTTATTTTGCCAACCTAAAACTCAATCGGTTTCTTTAACATAAGTACACAATACGCATTATGAAATTATTATTATAGATTTTGAATAGGAACCTTTAATAAATTGCAATACATGTTACGCACAGTTTCACATTAATTCAATAATAATACTAATTACAGATCTTATAAAAGTGAACAATGTTCTATAAAATATCTACGAAATGCAGCATAATTTGTCAAAATAAAACTTACTGCTATTGAAGACATTATATATTAAGTACAATTAATTTGGGACATGGAATGTTAAATAAATGCTTTAATTCCGATATTACACGATTAAATCTCGACTAGAAATTAAATAAATATACAATCAATTTTATAATAATAGGTATATCTCACTCAATCCTAAGTTTAATTTTCCGCTTATAAAGTCGTCAGAGATAGTAAAGAAATTAAAAAAAAAAGTTAAAAGAACAAGTTAGTTTCATGATACATTCAAACAAAGTTATGAATGCTATCACATATAATCCCTTACAGTGTAACAATAATCGCCAGTGTTCCCGATAAACTTCCGAATATTTATTTGCCTATAATACTGCTTAATATATAAAGATCAAATAAGCTTCGAAACTTTTCCCAGCATATCCATTGACGTTATCTAAATTTTTATGTATTAATAAATATTTTAATAAATAAAAAAAAAATCCAAAAAAAAAATTTTTTAGGCATACCATAAATCAGATCAAAAGTGTAAAAAGCTGACGACTTTGTCCTTTAGAGATTGCAATTGATTGATATAGTTTTTTTATTAACGTATTTTTTCTTATCGTATTCCACTGTATAGCATTAGCCTTAAGCGTGATATTAACGAATAAGCTAACAGCATATAAGTAAAGGTTAATATCTTGGTTTTAATACTATACACAATCAAGCGGAAGATCCTTAACTTCGCCTATTTCGGAAACAGTTTCTTCATCCTGTGTTGTGTATGTTATGACAAATTTGAGGTCTACCTGAGGACAGGAGGGCGGTCTTCCGACCAGTAATACTTGTGTGATAGCCGGCGGTGGTAGAAAGCGGTTGTATGCGGGCAGCTTCGTATCTGATGGTGTCAGCAGACGTGCCTTGCAACCCTGTGGAAATAAAAAATAGTCGTATTGATATGAATTATATTGGAAGTTTATTTATTTATGGAATAAGGTTTTAACATTTTATCTTATACTAGCTGACCCACGCAACCTCGTTTGCGTCTTTAATTGCCCGTAGCGTGAAAATTTTCCCCCGTTTTATAAACATTCTTCATTGGTGCTCCGCTCCTATTAGTAGTAGCGTGATGACATATAGTCTATAGCCTTCCTCGATAAATGGACTATCCAACACTGAAAGAATTTTTCAAATCGGACCAGCGGTTCCTGAGATAAGCGCTTCAAACAAACAAAGTCTTCAGCTTTATTATATTAGTATAGATACCTTCACATGGAATTTGTTTTATTTAGATTATTACTAAAACTATTAGTCAAACTTTTCCAAATTAAATTGTTTATTATAAGAAACCTTTTGGTGTGGTAGTTGTCTGAATTATTGTACTCCTTTTAAAGGAAAAGTTGAACTATTCTCTTGAGGGAGATCCTTCTTGAGAACTTGTTTATATGTATAGTGATATTTACCTTAGGAACCACACACCGAAATTCATAATCATCAATGGCTGTAGTGCTTTTACTAGTAGTTGATACCACAATCACGTTAACATCCTGTCTAGGTTTATCCTTACAGAAGTGCAATACAACTGTCACCCCCTCGTCTTCCTCGTAAGCCGTCAGTGGAGGCAATTTGCTAGGTTCAACACTATCTAAAGTCACATGTATATCTGTCAACGCTCTAACTTCACTTTTACTAGTCTTCTCTCTCTTTTCCTCCTTAGAATTATCCTTATTTACTAATTGTTCGCATTTGGCATCGTTTAAAGGTACACTTAGATCCAATATGTTTTCCAATGGACTGTTAGTGTTTAGATTTGTATTAGACGTTGACGGGTTAGTGCTAATGTCAACGATGACGTCATCAGTCGGTGTTAGGGATTTGGGAAGTTCTGGTATCGGTTTTACTTCTTCTTCTCGTTTTTTGGTAAAGAAATCGAGATCAAATAAAGCGTCATTGTTGGGTAGAGGCTCGTGTTTCGGCGATGTTAGTTCGTTCATTGGTATTTTCTTCACTGTTTTTCTGTAATAAAAAGTATTATTTAAGAGAGTAGTTTATCGACCTTTTCGACAGATGTGTATACTATTTTAGGTAGGTACTCAGATAGATTTAACCGTGTATAAATATTATAAAGTGTCGTATTACATTTGCATACTCTGCACGCAATAACTTTATATACGAGTACACTGCTTTAGAACTTTATATATACTGCTTTAGAAATGTATATATTTGTAGATGTTTCTTACCCATTAAAGCTTTCTAATCGCTTGACATTGTCTGGTAACGATTGCTTAATGAGTTGATCACCAAGAGAATCCAGTTCATTCCAACCTTCAGCTTTACTTGCCTTATCGCCTAATAGGTCTACATCCTCTGTAAAACAAAATTACTATAAGCGACACACCCTCTAAGAGTCCGTTCACACAAACCGGCTTCGAGCGCACCGGGCCCGCTTTTTCTTTTCACACAGACCAGATCGTATACGCTTACAGAGCCGCCAATTATTTCACATAGATCGGCTGGAAGAGATCTAAAAGCGGATGCGTTCAGAGCCGGTCGGATGCGTTCAGAGCCGGTCGGATGCGCTCGGAGCCGGATGGATACCTACACTACAAAGGCAAGAAATATGTTCGCTAGCAAGATTACTTGAAGTAGAACAAAACAAACGAAAGAGCAAGCGGAATAAATATGGGCAAAAAATAATTTATAAATAACGACTAATGTCATAGGGAGTTACAATCCAATTTTCGAGGAATTGAAGAGAGATGGCTTAAAATTTTATAAGTATTATCATATGGAATATAGGCAATTTTTGAAATTGACAGATTTATTAGGAGTACATATAACAAAGCTGCTGCGCGAGCGAGAAAGAGCACGCAATCGGAGCCAGTCAGCTCCTCTTCTTGTTTTACACCACGCGCGTTCAAGCATTGTTAATGACAAAAGAAGTGTACATACAAAAATAAATCTTACTAAAATTACACAAAACTCTGTTTCCAACGTGATAAAAATCTGCACTCCTCTCCGAGCCGGTCTGTGTGAACGGACCCTTAGTCCGACACCACACCGATATTTGCGATGGGAGGTGCGTTGGATAGAATCGAAAGCGAGGGCACCACTTATGGGTAAAATCCTTATTTATATAAACGACATCGAGGCACACACGGATATTGACTTCTCGCGGCTGGTCGTTTTCGCGGATGCAAAGAAAACCTGTCCCGCAATTCACGGACGAGCAGATACGTTCTGATAAAAGTTGCGACAAAGATTACTAGGTCGAATTGAAAAAATAATTTAATTTTGAATAGTTAAATTATCGAAAAAAGCTAAACATAAACCATCTGCTTTTTTACTTTTGAGATGCAGACTTATGTTGCATGGGCTTACTAGTTTTTCACATATCCCAAAACGTTCTCACCTGTGTTCGTAGGCATAAGGTTAACAGGTTTCAATGGTACCGCAATATGCGTGGTAGCGGTTTCAGTTGAGAATATATCACCAAGTTCATCTACAGAATTAATCTTTGTCGAGCCTATTGATTTTGTCGAAACATCGCCTCCGCCGCTGCTAGCATTGACCCCAGCAAAGTCCAACAAACTCTCGCTGTTTGACCCTTGTGTATGCTCTTTAGATTTTGTGTCGTTCGTATGGGATTGTTTTTCTTTTTTCTTTTTACAATATGAATTGTATCTCTCGATAACGTCGTCTAGAACTTCGTTAACGTGTAAAACGTCGCCTGGAATAAATAGCATGCATAACTATTTGTAAAAGTTTGTCGGTCAATTTGCATAAGCATGGATACATCTTTAATGAATTTGTACAAAGGATTGCAACACTTTCATCAGCTGCTTAATTCTAAACTTGAGAAGGTAACAATTTACTAGTTAAAAATATGTTTGTAACATATTTTTTGTAAACATTGGATCCAATTATGTTAGTTCTTACAAAACTACACTTATGTACTTATATGTTAAAAACTTGTAAGGTTATTGCTCTAGAATATCTAGGCTCAAAGAATGTTTTTAAAAAAATATAACTATTTAACTATTGACTTTCTCTATTTGAAGACGGATTAAAAATACAGAATGTCATCTCCTCTATTCATACAACGGAATGCGTAGGAGGCGACAAAGTATAAACTACACAAGATTACATCACCGCAAAGAGAAGGTAACCTTGAAACAAACACTTTACAAGCCCGTCTTGGCGCTATCTACTTAATTCTGAAACTTACTGAATAATTTCTGTCTCTTAAATAATGAACCAAAAATACAGACAGCTCAATCAATAACCTTAAACTGTGTACTATATCAGAAAAAGTTGGTTAATAATATAATCTATACTAATAATAAAACTGAAGAGTTTGTTTGTTTGAACGAGCTAATCTCAGGAACCGCTACTCCAATTTGAAAAATTCTTTCAGTTTTGGATAGTACATTTATCGAGGAAGGCTATAAGCTATATATCATCACGCTAAGACCAATAGGAGTGGAGCCCCAATAGAGAATGTTTAAAAAACGGGGGAAAATTATTACGCTACGGGCAATAGTAGAGTAAATGAGATTGCGAGGGCTAGCTAGTATAATATATTACGATACTCAAGGTACTAGAGCCACAATGATTAAGCATAAATGGGTCGGCTCAACTGGGACAGTACTGTCCTCCCACAGAAGATCAACATAAAATGACTGTTCATGCTGTCATGTTTCATTGGTGAGTCCAATGGTGCAGAAGTATCACTAGGCAGCCATAGTGTGGGTAACCATGCTGCATTGCCTGCATTTGCTTTTTTTTTGCCTTTCCACTCTTGGATTCTGCATTATGCTTTCTATCAGGCAGAGTAGAGTCATTTGACAAACCCATAAATAAAAAAAATAACAATAATTAAACAAAGGGACTCACTGCTATCCACAGAACTGGAAAATCCGACGCCAGGCTCAGTCTGTGAAACATTTGAAGTGGTCTGCCTCTGCAATGCCTGCTTTAATGTACTACATGACATTTGTAACTCATGAATAAGTTGTTCCTCCTCAGGCGAAGCATCAGCTGCATTGGCTAGTAACTCACGCAGCAGTTCTGCACTGTCAAGTGCAGTGCCAACTTCTTGTGCTCTCCGACTGCATTCTTCATTTCGCCGTTCTTCCTGATAGCCATATAGTTTCATGAATATTTGAATTATATCTTCAATTTAATATTTTGAATACAAAATCAGACTTCTACCTATCCAATGAGAAAAATGTACTGGACTCAAGTTTTCTATATTTTAAATTGCATTTAAACTGCATTGTCATTTTATTTATAAATTATTAAATTTAATTTTTAATGTGTACCTACATTTATTATTCCAAAATATTCTAATCACTGTTAATAAAAAAATAAACACATAATTTACAAGAGAAATCATCAAAAAAGTGTGATTACTGAAAATTTAATAACTTCCTATAAATATTTTAAACAAATTAAACTGAACCATATCAAAAAATTAATAATAAAAGTTCACACATCTTACATGTGACAGCCTGAACCCAAACTAAGCAGAAACTGTATTGTAGTAATCAGACTGTTTGTAAAATCTTAAAATCTTTTAAGAATTTAAAAATATGACCATTAATATCTACCTCTCTGACCATAGTCTTAATAAGTCTATTAGCATGCTGAAGATCTTCTGGTTTTTTGCTTTGTAATAATTTTTGTAAAAGCTTAGATTTTTCCTCATCCTCAAATACAGCACTTTTAACTCTGTTCCGAGGCAGCGTCAGATCTTCAGGGGGAAGTGGTGGTGGAGTTTCTTTAACTACACCCTGGTTCTTTAGCATATCATATGCCACTTTAAATTTTGTCTCCTTTGGATATTCAATTGACCATGCGTGAAGAAGTTGGAGTACCTACACAAACGATTTTGTTTATGAATAATTATATACCATTATAATTATTTTACACCTGATAATTATTTAATTTTACTTACCCTAGTTCTCACTTCAGGGGAAGTACGATCAGCAAAATATTTAGGGGAAACTAATTTAATCATTTCATTGAGAAAGCGGAATTTGCCAATTTCAGCATGAAAACTAGAGTCACATCGGCGCATACAACGGTCTAACATCATAAGAGCTAGCAGAGCTTCGCGAGTGTTCGTCGTATGGATACGGGCGGCCAGGGCCTGCGCTGCTAACTGGGGACCTTCATTAGAGTCTCGCATAACTGTACAAAAAGCCTCAAGCGCTGCAGCATCCGGACATGGTAGAGATTCGTGTGTTGCTTTTACTAAGTAAAAACAAAACATTTTGTAAATAAAATGTAACTAGAAATATACAGAAGTAACTTAATAATTAAGGGAGTTACTTACATGTTAAGGCTTCTAAACTGGTCAATGTCACGTTCATTTTGTTTATAATAAATAAATTTACATTAGATAGAAATAAATATTGTTTGACGATTTTTATTCATTTTATTTCAATATACTACCTGACGTTTAGACAATGTTGCTGATAATAAAAATAAAATCGAATTAGAGTAGGGAATAAATACCTTTAACTTCTGCTAAAGGTAAAATATTGGCGATCGATTCTTTTTGTCTACAAATAAAGTTGTTTACATTAATTTATGATCAAAGAGTATTTATCTTGAGTGTTTAAGCTTAGTACGTAGTTCTTATCGAAACAGCAAGCTATAATAAAGAATTCTTACTAATTGGGTTATTTTCTAAAGAAAAATACCTTGGATACAATTTACATTCAGTTTTCATTAAAATAAAAACTGTAAAGAGGTATTTCAGAATTGGTTCCATTTCACATTGTAAATATGAAGGGGAATTCTTAAGACAAAATGAAAACATTCGTTTAGAAATGATAAACTACTGCTACCATAAAATACATTCCTGTAGACAGTCAGTGACGTCAACTTGTCTAAAATTTTGAACGTCTATTTAGTACGTCAAATTGATAAAAATACATAAAAGTGGTTATAAATAGGTTTCTTCACATTTCTATTATAGTTGTGCATAAAAGATGGCTATTACCCGGCTGTCTCAATTGCTAGTGCAAACTAAGAAGCTCTCCAAACATGGACACTATATTTTACGGAGGCCAGCGACTACGACACCGACTGGTGCTATTCTACCCGAACCTGAGAAAAAACCTTTTGGACTTTTGAGTTTAATAATGGCTGTTATACCAGGTCTACTGATTGGAGCAGCTATTAGTAAAAACATTGCGAATTTCCTAGAAGAGAATGAATTATTTGTTCCCTCTGACGATGACGACGATGATGACTAAAGAACATTGATCTAGGTACTTGCTTCCAATATTTGTACTGGATCTATGAACTTGTTTAGTTAAATCAATTCCAATTTAGTAGATAAGTAGTTGTTTTGCACTATTCAAATTTATTTTTAAAACATGTTATTTATGTATACTTCTTCCTGTTTCAGGTTTGTAAGCTTGTTGTGGGTATAATAATACAATTTATATTTGTTAATATTTTTTAATATAAGGACAGTTACAAAAACATTAAAATTTTGTGCTCAACATCAAAATTATATTGCACACAGTATTGACTTTTAAAGTTATTATATTAAAAAATCTATTCTTATTTACATCATTTACATAAATACATTAAAATGTAACATGATCATAATACAATATAGGACAGCCTTTATATACAGCTAGATAATTCAAATCATGTTTGTAATAAATGCATTGTAAAAAGTGCAATATTTGTTTAAAAAAGAGTAACGCAAAGCAATTTCTGCTATCTAGTCATAAGTTACTCTATAAATTGTAATAGTAATCTCATCACACTTGCGTTTAATATTTCATTGACACGGTCGAATAAATGAGATAATGGCATGATTCAGTCTTTCATTTTTGACAAACCCATACAAATTCTAACACTATAGAAAATATTAAAAATCAGGCCTGTTAAAGTTATGACAAACCTTATAAACTTTAAAAAAAATCCTCTTGCATCATTGGCTACTGGTAGTGTTTCCAAAAGTCTAGCAGCATAATGGCAAGTAAATATATTTAGAAGAGTTGTTATCACGAGAAATATTCTTGGTATATCTTTTCAATTTGTATGTAATATTGTAAAAAGGTTAAACAAATCTCAACAAATGTTACATATGAACTATGAATATATATATTTTAATGGATCCAGTAATCTACTGAATCTGAAACATACCAATTATAATATTTAATGTATACCTACTAATAGTTAATATCTGAAAACAGTGTTAGAACTTGTAACAAATTAATTATCCACTAATTATGTCTTTAAGTTCTTTTCTTAGTTTTAGAAGTTCACTAATATTGTGTAATACTTTTTAAAAACTTAAGTCAAAGCTACTGACAGTTATCAAGTCAGATGCGTATTCCAATACTGTTCCAGTGATAAATGACTATCAAAACCAGATATGCTTTTTTGAACAAAAATAATAGAGTTGTGCCTAAAACTTATAATAATTGCACAGTAATATCTGCTCTCGTAATTACAAAAGTAGGAGTAATCATCAGGTTCTAAATTAAGAGAAGTTATGTATAATAAAATGATTACATTTGACTTGCAGAAAGGCTCTTCGGCAAATGCCGCCGGCATATCTGGTCGCCGGTACTTACCGGAGAACATCATTTCCGTTATGATAGCCTGGTTGGCTTGACGAAGCCGGTAGCCAATTAGCGCTGGCACAGTGCGCAAGAACCATAAGATTGGTTACATAACATCTCCTAATTTATAGTAGTTGGTGTCTGGATGGCTTTACAGGATAAAACACATTCAAATGGGCTTGTCGGCTTGCCAGGAATATTTTGACTATTTCGTAAAACATGTAATATTTAATTGTGTTGTAAAAAGCAAGAAATCAACTGGCTTTATTTTTTTCATACCAATTACTAAAGAATTAAAGAAACACGCTATTGCTAGAAAGCCCACAGACCCACAAAAATGTGTATCAAATACTTTAGTTTGGCCTAAACATGATATGAGTTTTTACTCTGGGGGCCTCTTGTGTTCGCCCCAGCCATGGAAGCACTTAGTGAACCTTCGTGATTCTTTATTCTTGAGGGTTAGGAATAACTTGCGCGATTTGTTTGGCTGCACTGTGTTCATATGTTGGATGTAGACCTTTTAAAAAAATAATTGATATAAGTTTAGAACCATCAACAAAACTATTTATGGCCTCTGTTAATCATTTGCTGAATAGTTTAGAATATAAATAATATGAGTAGGTAACAAGCATATACATTTGTAAACAACTAGCTGACCCTGCAAACTTTGTACTGCCTTTTTTTTTGGTCAATATTTTCTTCATTTCCGAAATACTGGTTTTAGTATTTATGCATGCTTCAACTTTCCGCGGGTAGTGTACTGTCGCGAACTAAGTAAATATAATAGAGCCGGTTTTCATTTAATTGTGCAATAAATAAAACACAAAAAAAAATACCAAACATTTCGGTGATTAATTTATATATATTACTATGTACTTGCTAACAAACATAATTAAAATGAGATATTTCCTTCCTGTTATTGAAGCATATGTTCAATATATGTAATTCAAAATTATAATGTCAGAAGTACTATATGATCTGAGCAAACCTTTTTATGGGTAAAGAAAAAAATATTTCCTTTTTTTCTCCAGTTTCATACTGCAAGCTGTTTACTGCTCATCTAATTTTGAAAAGAACACGGAGGAGAATAGTAAGTCGGGTGCAAAGAACGCGGTCGGGGAGGCGGCGCGAGCTCTCTCGTGAAGTGCTCGCGCCTTTTTCTGAATAGAGGGTGGGAATGTTAGGGTTCCTACACAGGAGGGGGCCACCTACAAGCAGTGGGTGGCCTGAGGTACGTCGGGGTTCTAGGGATTTTCTTCCGAGGGTGCACCTGGTTCCCCGGCTTCTAGTACCCGTGACGGTGTGCGGTTTTTGGTCGGTTCGATTCCGACATAACAACCAATTGGTGGTATCCGAGGGGATTTCCGCACAAAAAAAGGTGCAAAGAACGTTTGTCATCTCTGCATATTTTGGGTCAGTGGACACAAAGGCCTTAATAATAATAATCACAATTCAGACGCTACTGTCTGGTTCGAAACTGGGCAGAACCTATACTGTGACCAGACTATTGATAAACTTACTTATATATTTCTAAATACATAGGTACATATCTATATTTATATAAAAATGAATTGCTGTCCGTCAGTTTCGCTAAAACTGACTGATGATGATGATGACTGATGATGACTGAGAATGGCTGGACCGATTTGGCTTAAAATATTTGTCATAGTCCAGGGAAGGTAAAAGGTTAATAAATATTAAAAAATAAAATTTATTTTTCGAGCGGACCATCAGTGAAGAATGTTACAAAAACGGGGGAAAGTTATTACGCAACGGGCAATAAGAGACGTAAACGTGGTTGCGTGGGTCAGCTAGTCATAGATATATTAAAATAAAATAAACGACCTCTGGCTTAGCAGTCAGGGTCATTAACCACTAGGTACCGAATAACATTACGAATAGTAATCTTGACAGTCGACTGACGTTTAAAGTAATTTAGGAACGCCATAAACTGTCACCTCCGTACAATACGCTCACCATCCGTTACTGGTTCGTCGGAAGTTACCTTTTTTTTCCTCGTGTGGAAATCCCCTCGCATACCACCTCCTGGTGGCATGTCGGACTCGAACCGACTAAAACCGCACGCCGTCTCGGGTACTAGATGCCGGGGAACCAGGTGCATCCTAGAAAGGAAAACCCTGGAACCCCGACGTACGTCGGGCCACCTACGCTTTGTAGATGGCCCACTACTGTGTGGGAACCCTGATGTTCCCATTATTGTCCCCCGGGGCGCGCACGCTCCTCAGCGCGCGTCCACCCGAGCCTGCTTCTGCCGGGGTGACGGATGGCCTCATTCGTCGGAAGTTACCTGACGAGTCCTTTGTTATAGGAACGATTTTAGCTTACGCTTCTCTACGTACCTATAACCGATCGTTACACAATTATAGGAACCGGGTATCAGTCAATTCGCAAGGCCTAACTGACATGTCAGGATTAAAATTCTATTTTGTATATAGTGCTGGTGATCACTACTCTTGGATTTCGCTAATGCTTTCCATCAAGCAGAGCAGTCTCTTTGATAGGGTGATATTGTTAACAAAAAAGAAGTATTTACCTGTGCAGATTTATAAGCCAGTTTGATTTCAACTTCGGAACACTTGGCACCGAGCCATAGGAACACTTGATCACCGTTATCCAAGATCATAATATCGTCATCCGCCAGATCATCCTATTTCACAAAAATGTTATATCATTAGTTAATTTTAAACTTTATTTATTCTATCATTTATAACAGTTGCTAACAAATTTAATATTAAGAATTAACTTTTTAATTTTTTTTTTACGAATATGCAATGATTTCGAAGAAGTTATTTACAATTTTTTTCACGATATGGATTGACTTTTGTTGCCAATATAATAATTGTATGTAATATACAGTGTTCTCATCAATAGCACAAAACAGTTTCTAATGTGGTAGGTCCTATCTTGAATGAAATAAGAATCGATGAAGGTAACTCACCTGACAAAAGTCTGTACACTTCTCGGAGACGGTAAAGTATCCCTTCTCGTTAGAACAACGGAACAATCTGGTGTAGTTCAAATAGTCGGCCTCTGTTTCATATGGTTTGCGACCACCCAAAGCCACCCAGAAGAAGTTGTCTGGTTCGCTTCCTTCCATTAACACCTGGATACACAATATTTAATAGTGTAGTATTTAAACAAAGACTTCCCCCGTATTAGGAATATATTTCTTGTGTCGCTAGGGACTTTACAAACATACATGAAATGGACACAAAGAACACCCAGATTAAGAACAACAATTTGGAGATCATACAATGTGTTTGTTATGATTTGAACCCACATCACTTGGCGCAGTAGAAAGCGGCGTGGCGCCCGCTTAAACCACTAGGACAACCGTACAGTCAATCCAGAATCCAGATAGTATTCGTAGCTGAAGGGTCTCGTGGCGTAGTGATAACTGAGTAAATTACACCGTCTAGGCATTCAGACTCTAATCGAACTCGCCCATATATACCAGCAGATCATGTCTCTCTCGCGATACAAAATTGTATTGTTTTAGTCATAAAAAAGAGTTTTTCTATCTACCTGCAAGCTGACCCAAGGGTTATTGAACTTTTCCTCGGCGATTTGTTCGATGAGACGAGCAGAATCTGCGTCGGTCTTACTGCCGATCCAAGCGTACACTATCGCAGAGGAAGTTTCGTTGGCGCCCTCTAGCGGGACGTTTAAGATATAGCTGCAACAATTAAATATAAAAGTTTGATACCAACTATCAACATCTAATAAAACTTGTATTATGATTTAAATTAATATTATAAAAGACGAAAGTTTGTGAATGTTGTATGTTTGTTACTCCTTTATGCTCAAACGGCTGAACTAATTTTGATTAGCAAATTGTAAATTCAAGAAAAATTAATACATAGGCTTCTTTATCTCGAAAAAAGATAACGTTCTCGTGAGATGAGTAAAAAATTGAAATGAATTTGATATACCGCGGGTCGTAACTACTTGAACAATGAAACATAAATTATGATTCTTTATCTATACTAATATTATAAAGAGGAAAACTTTGTTTGTATGTTTGTTTGTTTGTTTGTTTGTAATGAATAGGCTCTAAAACTACTGGACCGATTTTAAAAATTCTTTCACCATTCGAAGGCTCCATTATCCACGAGTAACATAGGCTATATTTTATTTTGGAAAAAAATAGGGTTCCGTAAGATATTGGAGTTTTTCGGACACAAGGTGTAAAAAATCAACCCTATACGGGGGAAAATTTTTCGCTACGGGCAATAAAAGACGCAAACGAGGTTGCGTCGGTCAGCTAGTGATTTATAAAGCTTTAAAGTATAGATTCAAACTTAGTTATTAGTAACTTAACAGGGCAAAACATTGGTTAAATAATATTTGATCAATGCAAATGTTCATTTGCGGATTGAGATATTATAGCTAATATATTATTACTAACCAGAAAGCGCTATTCAGTTGCGTGGCATCAGCCTTGACTTGCACCAGTCGAGTGCAGAGCGCAGAACCGTTGCTACGCAGTTCGAATAACTCCACCGGCTGTCGGTCTCCATCCTACAACAATACATTTACTTTTAATTGAACAGGTAACAAAGATATGACGAATGCCAGATCCTGAATATCTATTGTGGCGACTTCCATATATACACAACAATAAACTACTACAGCACCATCTGTCGAAGATACACGGAACTACGAAGTAATGCACTACACGGAGTAACTACCAATACTGAATCGCGCAATTGAAGCTCTCGCGCCGATTATCATATATACAACATTCCAACATCAACTGTTGGGCAGTGATGACCTAGCCTGGTCGGAGGATCCTCCTTTTGTGTTGGGTGAAACATGGTAGCCGTTCCCCCACATCTACAATTTAGTAAGTATTGATTAAATGCATTACACTGAACAGTGGACACTGTGTGAACACATTTTTTTTTTATTAAAGACATTTTCCGCACTAGGAATATTCGGCTTATGCCGAAAATCAAATGGCTTCATTTAGATTACGATGTATGCAGTCCAGCGTACTTGTAATAATGGAGGTCAGTGGGTTTGTCTCACAACACTCAGTCATACAGAAAGCGGCAATGTAAGCTAGGCGCCGTGTTTTTCATTTTTATTGTAGTTTTACCACAGACACGAAATTCATAAAATTGTTTCAAAAACTAAAACAATACTTACCGATTTTTGATTCCTCTTTCCATCTCTGATAATAAACCGCCTGTGGAAGTGAGCCATGAACTTGAGACTCTCCTGTTGCTGGTGGGTCCTCACTACCTCCAACTTCTTGCACAGCTGTTTGAACTTGCGCTCAAGGCCGAATGTGAATGTCAACCATCCCATGTTGGGAGCTTTTCGGCCTTGCCAGAAGTACACTACCCAGGTTGCTGCTTCAGATTCCATGTTCTCGACGTCGTTATTGACACCGTCAGTTTCGTCTTCAGGCTGTAAATTTCTATATATGAACACATGAAGCAAGAGCTTTAACTTACCCCTTTTTACGAAAATTATGCAAATAGAGGAGTACGAAAATTGGCACATTTAAAATTATATGGAGAAAGAGATCGGAAAGCTAGAGATAATGAATTATAGACGACTTTCGACCAGGCGAATCACTCGTATATTTATTTAACAAAAAAATAATAACGCCTTATTTTCACTCTAAATATAGTGCATCGTATGGCAACAGTAATTTATTTATTTTTTTTCTATGGAATAGGGGGCAAACGAGCAGACGTATCGCCTGATGGTAAGCGATTATCGCCGCCCATGGACACCATGGACCCGCAACACCAGAGGCGTTACAAGTGCGTTGCCGGCCTTTGGGGGATGAGGAAGGGGATGGGGGAAGGAGTTGAGGTAGGGCCTCCGGTATCCTCACTCACTCGGTGAAACACAGCGCAATCGCTATTTCAAACCGGTTTTCTGTGAGGCCGTGGTATCACTCCGGTCGAGCCGGCCCCTTCCTTGCCGAAGCGTAGCTCTCCCACGTTATGCTACCTTAATATTATTAAATGGAAGTTTGTTTAGTTTAGCCGTGAAAGCGTAACAGCCTGAGTTCTTTCAACCTAAGGGTAAAGTAGAGAGTGTTTTAATTACTTCAGCCGGTAGCACATATCTACACAGGAACACATAGCAGTCTTGGCTGTGGAACACGCCCAGCTCATTGTCAGGAAGGCGAACGAAGTGTCGTCCCTCAAGTACGAACGCCTCCATAGCCTCCAGGTCTTCGTTCCACTCGTCAGCTAACGTCTTCGCTTCTGCGCAACCCATGGCGGGCTGACGTGGTGTAAATAATGCTGATAGGTCCGCTCTACATAGGGACAAAGAAACATGTGTTAAGTAGAATAACTTTATTAACGCCGTACTTAATCTAGCCGGCTTAACTTCGTAATTTTAAGAGCCCCCGCAGACTATACCGAAATGGTATCGGCCGACAAATAAGCCGAAAGCCAACCCGATCAAACTATCGACCGACAAAAAAGTTTGTAGTCTGCGGGGGCTCTTATATCTACCACATATACATATACTAGCGGACCCACACAACCTCGTTTGCGTCTTATATTGGCTGTAGCGTGAAAATTTCCCCCGTTTTTTAAACATTCTTCATTGGTGCTCCGCTCCTATTAGTAGTAGCGTGACGATATATTGTATATAGCCTTCCTCGAAAAAATGGATAATCCAACACTGAAATAATTTTTCAAATCAGACCAGTAGTTCCTGAGATAAACGCGTTCAAACAAATAAACAAACTCTTCAGCTTTATTATTAGTATAGATTCAGCGCAGTAGGAAGTAACGAGCTTCGAATGAAACCTTTTTACTGCCACCGAGACAGTCAGATTTGTGAATTCGTTGTTCAATGGGTTTTGACTATACATACATAATATAGGTTCAATACATACTTGGTTTCCTGTTGTTTGGCCCAGCTGGCCAGGTCGGCGCCTGTCCTGGCGACAGATTCTGCGGTTCGAGTGAAGTCTACTGCGATCACCTCCTCCCATCCCAAGAAGTATGTTTTGAACACCTGGTCGAACAAGTAACATGGAGGACTTCAGGACGACTTATTTCTATATTCATGTCGATCCTACTATAATTATTATTAACAAGAAATTTAAATATATAGTAATTTGCAATGCCGTAATACTTTCAACCTTTAAAACAAAAACCGCAAGCAACACATCGGTGCGAAGCTAGTTTTAAAAATTGCCTTTGTTCGTCCTTATATCACTCGTCTCGTCATGAGATTCGTTAAAATCGGTTCAGCCGTCTAGTCATTAGCCGGAACAAACAGAGATACAGAGAATTTTTGAAGTGAAACTTCTTTGGAATCTTTGTGATTTCAAACCGGATGCAACGGAAAAAACGACAGGTAAGAGACACAAATACAAAAAGTCGCCTGTAATTAGTGAGCCAGAGCGAGAGAGCAAATGTCGGTGTGTATGTATAAATTAATCAAAATACTTTCATTTTTAAACAAATAAACTTTGTAATTATCCTACCCTTGTTATATATATTCATCTCATTTTTTTGTCGATTTACTGAAGTTTCACTTCTATCGTGTGTGAATCGCACACACACCTTTTAAATTTAAATTTTTCATATACTATGTAGGTGCCTTATATACTTTACGAAGCTGTTAATTTTAAATTTAAAGAAACTTAAAATTTAGATAATACCTGTGTTTCAGTTCCTTCCTGTAGCCTCGTGACAAGTGCATGCGGAGGTCTCGCTACCATATTGAATAACTCTTGAGCTAA
The DNA here is from genome assembly GCA_916048165.1 of Spilarctia lutea. Lineage (NCBI taxonomy): Eukaryota > Metazoa > Arthropoda > Insecta > Lepidoptera > Erebidae > Spilarctia > Spilarctia lutea. Next base: position 6,522,199 of record OU696480.1, read on the forward strand.
TTTCACAGCAGCTGCTCTTACAAGACGAGACGATTTTTTGCCAAACCTACAATTAATGGTGCAAGTCTAGTATTATACGACCTTCAAACCTTCAAGGAAAGAGCGTACTCCTTCCTAAAAGGCCGGGAAAGCACTTGTGACGCCTCTGGTGTTGCGGGTGTCCATGGGCGGCGGTAATCGCTTACCATCAGGCGATACGTCTGCTCGTTTGCCCCCTATATAAAATACCGAGTATTTTTAAGCTACTAGCATCATGTTCGAATTACTTTACACTACAATATGTTAGTGAGAATAGCGACGCATACATCGTTATAAAATTCTTTGTCAAATACAGAAGTATAAAAGCAACAATCTTAAAAGATCTTCTGTTTTGGTTTAGTATAGCACACAGGCCAGATCGGTTGATATAGGGTTTAGTTTAAGTTTCTCTCTGCCTTGCTATAGTCTTGCGTACTTTGCTCCCCAATGCCCAGTTCCTATATTTGAAAAACGATCCGTTCTAGGTACGAATAGTAGTATATTATACGGGGCGTAAGCTAAAATCGTTCCTATAAAAAATAAATTGAGGAACGGTATTTACGACTCGTAGTCGGTTGTAGAAAATTTTTACACGATGACGATTCGTTAAATATAGGAACCGGGCATAAGACGCCTCTCACGACACCTATGAGATGAATAAGGCTGATGATACTTCGTATTCTTGCACCACATGAAAAACAATACAAGGGATTTATTTCAATAAGATAAATCAACACCGTCGTTCTGTTTAACTCCAGTAACTTACCACACAAACACGTCAATATGAGCGTCCAGTATGTAAACGTTCCGAGTGGCCAGAACACCTCTAGCCAAAGGAATAGCCTCTGGCTGTGGCAGCTCTAGGTATCCCATACCCAACTCTACGCGGTACAGTCGCGCCGGCTGCCAAGAGAAGTCTTCTGATACGTGTTCCTGTAACAATTACAGGAGATGGAACATATTATTGATTTGTCTGCCCACTAAGCCACCGAGGCAGTCAAATCAATAATATGCGACTGCTGTTCTTTGAGGAATCAGGTTCGATTCCCGGGTCGCACCAAATATATATGGTATCCGAAGTTTCAGTGTTACTAATTTGTAAAATAAGCTAACCTACCTGTGGTACATAAGGCATATCCCCTTGGTAGCCGAGCGTCTCCCAGAAGCTGCGAGGCTCCTTCCCTGGCGGTTCTGTAATCAACTCCGCCTTATTCTTCCTCTCTTCTTTGTTTATTTTCTCAGCAAACAGTCGCGCCTTCGACTTTAACGTATTCTTTGCTCTTTTACCATACCTATATTAGAATAATTAAGTAAATGAACATTTATATAATAACTTAATGCATAGAATGCATAGTTCTTTGTGTCCGTTTCATGTATGTTTGTAAAGTCTCCCACGACACAGGATGTTTATTCCTAATGTGGGAGTTGTCTTTTTCGTATTGTATTGTATTGTATTGTATTGTGAGTAGACTATTTACCACTCTATCATAGGGTAGTGTAAAAATGAATGAGGTGCACTACACTTGGGTTAAAAATTTCATAATAAACTAATTGCAAATCACGGTTGTTGTTAGACCTATACAGCAACAAGCCTTCTAATATTATTAGCAATCTGCAAATGAAAGTCCCGTCAAAATCGGTCGATTAACCGGAACAAACAGATTAGAAAATCATTTTTTTGGATATAAGCGTCATAAATACTTTCATGTGTATTTAGTAAGAAGCTGTTGATTTGAACAGACACTTCAATTTTGTTTATTAGTGTTCCTTTTTTAGAGTAGGTGTTAAACGAGCAGACGTATCGCCTGATGGTAAGCGATTACCGCCGCCCATGTACACCCGCAACACCGAGGGCGTCACAGGTGCGTTGCCGACCTTTAGGGAATGGGGGGAGGAGTTGGGATATGGGCCTCCCTTATCCTCATTCAGTCGGTGAAACACAGCGTAAGTGCTATTTCACACCGGTTTTCTGTGAAGTCGTGTTAGCACTCAGTTCTAGCCGGCTTATGCTTACCGAAGCGTGGCTAACCCACGGAAGTAGATGGTATGTACTCACCACAGATAAATAACGAGTCCGGTATCCAGTACGAACACGTATCGTGGGTCGAGCGACCCCACCTCCACCGGTACCGGCTCCAGATGTATGCTGTTGCCGGAGCCATGGACTCTATACAGCCGAGTCACGTAATGCTATGGAATGGAAAACGTTATAAGTATTTCTATCTAGTTATTTTTAATACTATATGTAGCCAGATAAATATATGAAATGTGAAACCGGCCATAAGTAAATATAATAATAATAATAAATGCCGGACATCTAACACACAACGCCATCTAGTCCCAAGTCAAGCAGAGCTTGTGTTATGGGTACTAGACAACTGATATAAATACTTATATACTTTTTTTATGTAAATACATACATATTATACATAGAAAACATCCAAACTGCAGATCATACAAACATTTGGTCCGACCCGGGGATCGAACCCGAGACTTCAAGTTGTGTGTCGTGTCGAAGTTGTAAAGCGCAAAGCGACAGTGATGGTGGACGGTGGGCGGTGGACGCTGGAGTGTGTACGCACAGGGTCGTCGACGGTGAAGAACCCGGAGGGCGTGTGGCTGCCCTGGAGGTAGAGCGGCGGCGCGGCGAAGAGCGCGAGGAAGTCGGGCGCCTCGTCGGCCTGCTCGTGGCGCTGCGTGCGGCGCGCGCCCAGCAGGTTGCGCAGGTTCACCGCGTGCATGGCCGCGCAGGCCGCTTTGTCCAACTACACCAATCACCATTCTAATTAACTATTTACACTTCAATATTATTCCCTTTATTACTTTTATACAAGCAATAGGTAGATGACACCTTAGTCAAATTATTTACTTATTATCATCAGTCAAAGTCAGTAACTTTGTTTCAAAAATGTACTAAATACAAACTTGTGACGTCACTGTTTTAGACTACTCAATTGAGCAAAATATTTCAATGTTTATTTGATTAAAATTTGTAATAGAAATAAAAAGCTGTAATAATTATATTTTCCAAGATGTTTTGTAATATCCATTTAATGAAAAAGACAGTCATCTACCATATTATCAACTTACAAATTAATAATAATTCGATTATTTATGTAATTGTTAATTCGGTGCAATAAATTTATAAATCTAATGATAATACATTTACTAAACCAAAACCCTTTAACCAACCAATCCCATAACTTTGTAAGAGCTCAGAATCATATTTTTATATGAACCTGCCAAAGTGTCCTCTCTTTGTGTCGGAGGGACCTAACACCCATTGCTCCACAAGTATAATCGACAAGTAGTGGTCACCATATTCATTGTGAATGTAGTAAGACAACCCGCACTGTGAAGACCTACTGAGATGCTTTTGAATCATTGGGCCTCAGGTCTCGCACTCACCAACGAATGCTGCCATTTTAGGTTGGTCTTCTTATTATGAATAAATCTTCACCAAAAATTGTTGAAGTTCAACTTTGACAACCTCCATTCATAATCGCTTTTACAATGCTTAAGTGCCATTGAAAAAACGTAAATAATATGTACCAAACATTTAAATAACTACAATACATAATTACCGTAGCCTTTGAGCCTATCCAGAAGTGTATGTCCCATGAGAGTTGGCCTTGTTCTTCAACAGTGGTCTTCAGTACTATGTAGCAGTCGCCTTCGAAGAACTTACCGTGTGCAACCTACGACATATTCAAATGGTTAGTCTTTGTAAAACCTGCAGGCATTTAATTATTAAAATAGACAGGTAAAGGAACAATTTATGTTGCGAGGTATCCTGTTGAAGTTATCAGCGGATTCCGCACTAATCTGTTTGTACCGCAAACAAGATATGATTTTACATTATTTATTAATTGGTGCTAATTGTACCACATAAAAAATAACTAAAAATGAGCTTTGTCGTGTCAAATGTCGTTCCAAATGTCTTAGATTGACTTTATAGTCAATAATATTTTTTACGTCTAATAAATCGATGAACGCCGGCTGCATGCACGAAAAATGATGACTCATTGTCCCGTTACGTTCATTGTATCGTTACGTTGATTGTACGCATGCGCAAATGATTAAATTTTATTCATAAAAGTATGCAATCATTTCATCAATGTTTTGTTATGATGTTGTCACGTTAAACTATCGTCCGTATACCGACTTTACAGACAACCAATTTTTTTATGACATTTTTTTTTATGGTAAAATATTTTTTACCATAACCAGCTTTCTTTATTTATTTCAATGAAAAATGGGTTACCTCGTCTACAGGCGCGGGTATAAAGTTTTCAATTTCCCACACTTGCAAGCCAGGTGTTTGCCCGGTATCCTCATCAAAGAACTCCGAATAATCTAGTGGTGGTTTTTCTAAAGTTTCGTCCCAACGTTTTGGTCTGGAAAGAAAGTGAGAGAGGTGACATGGTGAAATCAATGAGACAGTTGCTTAGTACCGGTTTTTGATGACACAAAGGCAAAAGAGCGTACGGTTATCCATCAACAAGAATGACCAATTAAATGTTAGACTCGTCATCCATCTCAACTTCTACACAGTTGTAAAAGCTCATAGCTGCCAAAATGAATTTTTGAGTCCAAAAACTTAGGTTACTTGATATCAACGGTTTATTCGTAAGCCCTATTTAGAATCACCTTAGAGAGTTATGATCCCAGAAGGAACCAAGTGCTAGCAGCTTAGGTTTCGCCAAATACAACCTTGATGCTCCCCGAATCTCAGACCGAACTAGAGAAGAGAGAATAGAAGCAATAACCCATAGTCAAAAGTGAAATTACTGTAGGGAAATATGTGTCGACCGTTTAAATTTAAATCTCTTTATATAAGACGTTCTTCAATCAGTGCAATTGATAGTACGACTTTTACTTCACTAGTATTATACCCGTCGGAAATATCTGCGCACCTGGCTGGAATTCACCTCGCCTTCCTCTATCTAGTTCCGTTGCCAACAAAAGCGTCGACTCATGTGTATTATTGTTGCTTTCGTAATCTCATTCTCGTTTATTGTTCTCTGGTCAGTGTAATATTTATTCTCTAGTTTGCATGACGTCGGAAATATCTGCGAACCTGGCTTAGTAGCCAGGTTCGCAGATATATTCAACGGGTTGTACCAATTGTATACTTTTTATCATAAGTACCATTATGCTAGACTGAAGATTATAAGTTAACGTATACCTTTTTTTAAAAATATGCGAAATATGCGTTAAAGTTTATACGGAGTAGGAGCAGAGAGCTAAAAAATAAATATAAATATATGAATTATGGTAGGCGACCACTAGTACTAGAAATTTTATGACGTTTCGACCTGCACTTACTTTAGCTCCGAGTTTCGTTGTTCCAGGCTCTGGTCGTTATGTTGAGTGTTTGCTTGTTCTTGCATGCCTCGCAGTATTAGTGCAGAGTCGCGTTGTTCCGGTTCGGCTCGTCCTCTGCGTAAACGCAGCTTACGAGCTATTGGGTCCGACTTTACACCTACACAAGAAAAGTAACTTAATATTTTTAGGAATAATAATAATATTCGAAATGAACAAAACAGAATATTTGAGAAAATGCAGCGACCGTCACTTCTGCTGTACAAATTCTATATAAGTGGTAACAATCTAAAACAGATATGTCAGAGTTTTCTTTGGTTAGCGCTTCAGCGTTTGGAATATGCAAAAACGAACGTTGTCTAATCCTACTAAAATATTATAAACGCGAAAATTTGTGAGTGTGTTTGTTGCTTTTTCACGCAAAAACTTCTGAATGGATTTCGATGAAACTTTACAATAATATAGCTTATACATCAGAATAACACATAGGCTACAATTTATAAAGATACTAGCTTCGCCTCGCGGTATTGCCCGCGTTTAATGTCGTACCGCGGGGTTCAGCTAGTATATAAAGCATGGCGTCGATCGCAGTTCAGGTCAGTTATTATGCGTAGAAACATTTGGAACAAAATTATAAAGGCAAACATTATATTTATCGCGTTGTAATATGTATGTGTTGTATGTATCAAGATTAAAATTAAAATATATCCTACTACTTACTTGGGGTGGTAGGTTCATTCGTAGCAGCTCCCGCTAGTTGGAGCTGAGCTTGCAATGAGAAGTCAATGTTATAATACTGAACACCAGCTCCTCTAGGCCTCTCCACAGGTTTCGGTGGCATAACCAAGTCTGGATTTCCATGAAGTTGAAGGCTTTCCAGGTCACTCAAGAGGTGGATGGCATCCGGTAGTGTAATCAGCTTATTGCAGCTGAGGTTTAATTTCTTTAGCGAACCACATCTAGAGCATAATAATTATCTATTGTTACTATCTATAAAGACTTGTCTGAATCATCAGTATAAACTGTAACTGCCTCGTTGGTCTTGCGGTTCAAATATGCGACTGCCGATTAAGAGGTCTCGGGTTTGAAGCAAACCGGCTTGGCATCGCAGGGATTTTTTTTTAATTTTCGGGGTTCCTCTACTACTATATATAAACCTTCATCTTGAACCACTTCTAAATAAACGGACAGCGGAAGTGACTTTATTTTATACTTTATTAATAAATAATAAATATTAGGTCATCTAAAACACAACGCCATCTAGTCCCAATCTAAGCAGAGCTTGTATTAGGAGTAGTTACTAGACAACTGATATAAATACATATTTAGGTACTTTTTTTTGTAAATTACATACTATATGAACGAATGAAATTGATGATTTGGTCGATCGAAATACAACAATAATAAAAAATAAAGATAATAATAAATAATATTAAATATTTCGGACATCTAACACAACGCCATCTAGTCCCAAGCTAAGAAGTGCTTGTGTTATGGGTACTAGACAACTAATATAAATACTTATATATACTTTTTTTTTGTAAATACATATTATACATAGAAAACACCCAAACTCCGAAACAAATATTTGTAGATTCCACAAACATTTGGTCCGACCCAGGATTTGAACCCGAGACCTCAAGCTTAGCAGTCGCATACGCGTACCACTACGCCACCGAGGCAGATAAAGATGTAAAAATTAACTTTGTAAATAAATGTAAAATAAAAAATACATGTTGATTTATATACAATGCCAGATGTATTTACAAACAAATTATTGTGAACAGACTAGATTTAGAGTAAAACCCGACTTTGACAAAGTTACGAACGAAGTAAACCCACTTTTGTAACCTAAATACCTATTTAGGGGTTAACTAATGTTCCTTCGAATAAATAAGACACTGATTAAAACTTCTTTGAATCTGGAACAGACACAAAAAATGAGAATAGTATGTCTATAAATCTTTATTGTCCTGGTTTATTTGCGCATTTAAATAACCGTTACAATATATTTAATTGTACAATTATTCTACAATCTAGTCAAACTGAGTGCAGACATAAACATGACAAGCAGTCATGACAAATACGTTCCAGAGAGCTTATGGATGTCAAGGTTCTGCTATTTACTGTATGGATCTGTTATTGGATTGTAAAATTATATTTAAATTCTATTTTTGTTTAACAACTGCATGATAAAAATAATGTAGTTCAGGAGTGTCTGGAGATATTCCAAAATTCATGTCAACCTATTTAAGACTGTGTTTAGGGTATTGTGACTTTATTTACTGACATTCTTACTAGATAGACAAACAAAATTTAAATTTATTACAAAAACAAAAAAATGTGTTAAAAAGCACACTAATAGTATGCTTTTTAACATAAAACAGACTACAAACTTTTTTATGTTTGTTACCTCAGAGCTTTCGACTGGGTGAACCGATTTTGATGATTACTTTTTAATTTGAAAACTGGTGCTTCCCGTGTGGTCCCATTTCAATTTGGTCCAGTTCTTGAAGTCAGTATTTTGTAAAAAAACAAACATATTGTATGGGGGGCAAACGAGCAGACGTAACGCCTGATGGTAAGCTATTACCGTTGCACATGGACACTCGCAACACCAGAGGCGTCACAAATGCGTTGCCGGCCTTTTAAGAAGGAGCAAGCTCTTTTCTTGGAGATTTGAAGGACAACTTCTGCCCTAGTAGTATATTCTGCGTCGATTAGGACTTCATAAATATTGATAAAACCGATACAAAGAACACCCAGACTAGAGACACAACACAAAGAATACACAGAAAGTGATCCACACTTAGGGAAACCTGTGTGAATATCGAAGCCACAACACACAGCCAAAGGCGTTTTAATGTGCAAAAAAAGTGTTTAAAGTATAAACGGTACCTGCAAAGCCCTTCGGGTATCATTTCTAAAAGATTATTGGCAGCAGAGAACACTTCAAGGCTCCCAAGTTTCCCGACACCCGATGGTATCCCTTCAAAGTCCAATTTATTGTCGTCTACGTGTAGTCGCCTCAGGTTCTGCAGCTTGCACATCGAAGCTGGTAGAGCAGTCAGGTTGTTTCGAGATAAGTTTAGACTCTCTAACTTCTGCCAGTTGTCCATTGCTGTAAAAGATATGATGTCCTTGATACATGTATTGGTAGAATAAATTACAAGATGTTTTGAATTGATATTTTATATATTTACTAGTTTTTGTCGCGGTTCTGTTCGTGCGTATGTCGGTTATAACGGTAAAGAGTAGAATATATAAAAAATCAAAGCAGCAAATTTACATATTAAAACTTAAAGCAAAGAAATTAAAATTAATTATGGTCGCATTTCGACTTTTTTTAATTGAATCAGGGGCAAATGAGTAGACCTATCGCCTGATGGTTAGCGATTACCGCCGCCCAAGGACATCCGCAACTCCAGAGGCGTCACAAGTGCGTTGCCGGCCTTTGGAGTATGGGCCTCCGATATCCTCACTAAAACACAGCGCAAGCGCTATTTCACACCGGTTTTCTGTGAGACCGTGGTATCAGTCCAGACTACTAGTTTTGTTTAAATTGAATCAGCGGTTTAGCCATGAAAGCGTAACAGACATACAAAGTTACTATCTGATTTGTAGTGTTCTTACGAGGGACCGTTTCTTTGTGTTTTTTCCATTCTTTATCTTTAATTATACCCAATTGTAGCAATGATAAAAAGAAAGTTGTTTTATCAATTCAATGTAAAGAACACAATGTCAGAACTTAGATATATATATATACTTCCTTATCGAAGCAGGATCTTACGTAGTCGGGTTTTAGTTTTTTTAACTTATATTTTGTGAGTATTAATTTACTTTCAACTTACCTTGATTTGTGGGCTCAAGGTAAGTACAAGATTTTGCTAGGCTTTAAAATCCATACTAACATTATAAATTCAAAAGTAACTTTGTCTGTCTGCCTGTTACGCTTTCACGGCTAAGCCGCTCACCAATTTCATTGAAATTTGGCATTGAGATACTATGATTTTTTTAAAACAGACAGGCCATTCTTTACTGTGATAACCTACATACACGGTGGCATGAAATTACGAGCAGAAAAATAGATAGAACTGGAATGAGAAAGAGAAATAGAATAGAAAAGGCTCCGATTATGTTGGAGGTGGGTTGTAGAAAAATTAAAAAAAAAACCTACATACACGTGGAGCCGCAGGCCAAATGTTAGTGGTTTTATAGAAATCTTTAAAATTTTCCGACTCACTAAATTTAAGTATGAAATACGATTCTGGATATTTCCTGTCACAGTACATTAGTAAATGATCAGTTACATGTAAGGCAACGTTGAGGTCGATGTGTCGCCGTGGATGGACGGATATTCAAAAGCGTAACATGTAAGATTACATTACACTATCGGGTGTCTCAGTGTTATATCAATAGAAGAACAGTTGAAAACAATACCTATTTTTATTGTTAGGCTTTTATCTTCCAACTCATTCAATGGTAATCCTATTAATACTACAAACGCGAAAGTTTGTGAGTATGTTGTAAATAAAGATATAGCTTCGCCTCGCAGCGTTGCTCGCGGTTATTGTCGTACCGCGGGTAGCACCGCGGAGTTCAGCTAGTATGAGAATAAAGATAAAGATGCCATCTCTAAAATTTAGGGTTGGTATCTTTGTCGTTATTAAGAATTATAATATCTCTAATGTTTAGAGATAGCATCTTTTTTTTTTATTGTATAGGGGGCAAACGAGCAGATGTATCGCCTGATGGTAAGCGATTACCCCCGTCCATGGACACCCGCAACACCAGAGGCGTTACAAGTGCGTTGCCGGCCTTTTAAGAAGAAGTACGCTCTTTTCTTGAAGGTTTTATTAAGAATTATAATAATAGAGTTTATTGCCTCAGTGCGGAAATTAATATTTCTGAATAAAAGAAATTGGATTCAAAAGTTGTATTATAACAAAAAATATTAAATTATCACATGTTGTGTATATTTTCTTCCTAGTATATTCAAAACAAACATTTTAATAGACTAACTTCATCAGCCTCTAGTAAAAAAGGAAAGTCAAGTTATAAATCTTGAGCATGCAAACGCAACAATAAAACACAACGTCGATTAAATCACGTAATTGATGATCAATCGCAAGCGCAATTAACATGCTTCCCAACCGTGTAGTTTGTAACTGATCTATGAAACGATTATCATAATGTGACGACGAGTGAAAAATATAAGCACGAAATGTAATTTGTATAAAGTAGAATCTCAACATATATTCATTATCGTTTTCTAATACATAGCTAAGTTTACTAAGGTCTAATTTTGGGATGAATGTAGATTAACCGAGATACTGGTGAGCCGGCCTATGCAGTAAGGAAAGAATTATATTAGACCGTGCCCGGAGCGTACCATTTTTTTTCCTCGTGCGGAAAGAAAAATGGCATGTCGGACTCGAACCGACTAAAACCGCACGCCGTCTTGGGTACTAGAAGCCGGGGAACCAGATGCACCCTAGAAATAAAATCCCTGGAGCCGCGACGTACCTCGGGCCACCTGCAGTTTGTAGATGACCCCCTAGCCCGGAACATACCCTATACTGATTTGAAACTTTACGTACATTTTGTATGAAGCAGTTTATATTCGACAGTACATGATCCGTATCCTCTCTGCTCGTGTACTAATATAGGTACGACGCCGGTCTCGGCCCGGCCCGGACACGACCAGGTGTAATATAAATCTTCCCTAATTCATCATATCCATTAATAATCTTTCCTCTCGAATACCTCTAATGCGTGGAAGCGGATTTATAATAAGGGATGGAAATGTGTAACTGGCGGCTTCATTCTATCTTTTAGACCTTGTGTTGGATTGTACCTGACTCAGAATAACACTTTGTGGATCACACTAAGTGTTTTATATGTAGAATTTAAATCTACAATACTCAGCGCAGTAGAAAGCGGCGTGGCGACCAGTTAAACTACTACTCCATGTTTACTGTTAAAACTTCCTGTTACAAATTGCCGTCCCGGGATGTGTGTGATATCAGACTTGGGTTAGATTGTTAGTCGTACACGTCAGATCAAAGCACGCTCGTCTCAATATTTATCTTTTTAAATCTATAGATCTTACATAATATAACAATTTTAATAATCTTTATTATGTGAACACAATATTCTTATCATCTTGGCCTTTAGCAAACAGTGGCGGATAATATTATAATGTACATATGTAAGACAAACAGTGAAACACAAAATGTAAACTAACATAAAATAAGATGAACATAAATGTATTGCAAACATAATAAAAAATATAGTCATAAATATAGCGACTTAATAACTTGATATTAAGATTATGGGTTTTTCCAGTATTAACTGATTTTCTTAGTTCGAATTTACGTTTTGTACCTAAATCCCGGCAAATTCTATTTTTTTTAATGAACAGTGAGCATACGAGCAGACTTATCGCCTGATGGTAAGCGATTACTGCCGCCCATGAGCACTAACGAACTCACGATGTAGGGAGGGGTTTAGGGTGTGGGCCTCCGGTATCCTCACTCACTTAGTGAAACACAGCGCAGGCACTGTTTCACATCGGTTTTCTGTGAGGCCGTGGTATTACTCCGGTCGAGCTGTAAGCGGGCAGACAGCTCCAAATCAAGAGAGCAACAACTTACCAGCAGATATTTCAATGATTTCATTGTCACTTAGGTTCAATCTCTTCAAACTGAGAAGCGAATACAGCGCTTCAGGCACTTTAGTTAAAGCATTCTTGGAAAGGTCCACATCACTCAAATTGGATAAAGTATCAATAGACGAAGGTAGATTCGCTAGTGTACGTTGGGTGTTACGCATGTGCAATGTTTCTAGATTTTGAAGCGAGGGAAGTTGTCTGTAAAATAAATATACATGTAAATAAAAAAAACCCGTCAAGTGCGAGCCGGACTCGCGCATCGAGGGCTGTACAAATCTTTAGGTATATTATATGATGTAACTAAAAATGTATGCTTTTCGCAATTTTTCCTTTGAACTTTTTGCTTCGTAACAAACTTGAAGATTTTGAGTTTACTGGAAATACCTAATAGGTTTTGATTGCGAGTGTCGAAAATTTGCAGCATAAACTTTATACACTTTTGTACATTGTCGGGCTTAACGCCCAGGGCATTCTCTACCAGTCGACTTTTGAGTGGTGGACAATACTTGCGAGGTAGGCCCACATAGCAGCCTAGGTTACATAATTAAACAATTAAGGGTCAGCGCCGACGGACATAGTGACGGCGAAGAATATAATTCAATAACAATTTAAATTCAACAAGTTTTTCAGAATACAACTGGTTTTGATGAATCGAAATAAAATGACGGCTAGCGACGCGAGTGGCGGTTGGTTTTATTTCGTTGTTTGTTACTAAATTAGTCCGTTGGTGTTGTGTAAAAATTCCAAAAATTTTAGTTATTCAAATATAGCTTGATCTCGGTGAAAGATAAAAAAAAAATTTTAAAACATACATATTGAAAAAAAACCCATTAAAGTCTTACCTCAATTGAAACACTCCCAGAGGATTATCATTGAGTATAAGAGTCTGGAGGTTTGCCAGCCTCCTTGTCTGAGGCGGAAGAGTCTCAAGCATGTTGTTAGAAAGATCCAGGAACAATAAATCTGTCAGTTGTACAAATAAGGAAGGTGGGATGCTCTCTATTCTGCAACATCACATAATTCTAAATTTAATTTACATAATAGAAAAAGTACAAGTAAGCACTTGAATTCTGCTTATTGCAGATATTTATAAATCTTCTCAATTTGTAAAATACTAGCTTCTACTCACAAATAATGAAGCTTTCTATAAGTAAAATAATATTCAAAATTGGTTCAGTAGATCTAGAGATTATCCCCTATAACCTCACAAACTTTACCTCTTTATAATTTTAGTATAGACTAGATAAAGACAGCTATTAAACAGAGTCCATTGGCAAATATCTCAATAAACACACTTGGAGTGCCCACCACACCCAGCAATAAAGCAGTACCAAAATTGTTCACTTTGTTTTCTATGTATAATATGTATGTGTTTAAAAAATAAGTATATTTATTTATATCAGTTGTCTATTACCCACATTACAAGGTCTGCTTAGCTTGGGACTAGATGGCGTTATGTGTTAGATGTCCGAAATATTTACTTATTTAGTTTTTCATGAGGATTTTTACAGGTGTGATATCTGTAAAACTCTCTCTCTCTCAACACTCTCTCATGGGTATATGTCCAGTATTGGATAATAAACATTATATTGTTGTTTTTTACCTATGAGACTACAAACTATAAGGGAGTATATTATATTTGAGAATAAATCTCAAGCAATAGATGACCGTGATTTACTTTTAATAAATATATGCAATTAGAAACTTACTTATTGTGGCTGAGATTTAATACAAGTAAGGATTTGGCTTTTTCTAGCCCCTCAGGTACTTCCTTCAGTCTATTATGAGACAGGTCTAAGGTGGTGAGTTCTTCCAAACGGAACAGTTCTACAGGTATCCCTGAGCTCTTCACCTTATTATGTCTCACATTCAGTGACCTTAGACATTTCAGTTCAGTTAGTTCACCAAACAACTTCTCCAAGCTATTCTTCTTTATTGAAAGATTTTCCTAGATAAAGAAATATAGATTTTACATGATATTGTTTACTCTAATGTCATTACACTTAAAGTGCTATTTAAAACAACAAAATTATAGATTTTAGCTGTTTTTATGGTCATTAACAGAACTGAGATATTTTATTTATTGATAAAGTTCATTCAACAATTATTTTATTACTAAAATACTGTTAAGTTATTTACTAAAACACTTCTACTCTATTACTGAATTATTAGTAATAAAGATATGTATTTAAAGATATTAAAAAAAAATTACAAATATTTTATAATCAAAACAAACATATAATAAATATGTTTATATTGATTCCAATTGAATGAATGAGAGTAATTTGTTGTTAAAAACCTACTTACCAATTTCATAAGTTTCCCAAGTTCTTCAGGGATATCAGTCAGATTTGTCTTGTCTAGCCGGAGCCATTGAAGACCAGTCATGTATCGAATAGCATCGGGAAATTTATCGTCCTAGAACATAAGAATATTTAACCCGAAATAAGAAAGCAAAGGTTATGAGGTATGATATCATCAATCAACACTGATAGTAAATAAGTGAACCAATTATATGTTACTTACACTGAAATCATTGCTGGTGAAGTCTACACCTCGAACAAATGGCAATAAACCTGTATTTGCCATGTTTACAACAAATTACTTATGAAAATACATTAGTTTCCTAAATATAAAAGACTTGTCAACTGTCAGATATAATGACAATGTTGACATTTGGATTCAGTATTTCTACGTTGTTATCAAGGATTCTCCTGAAAGCCATTGGCTAAATCCTTAAATTTTACTAAACTGCAAAATCTACTATTAGAACGACAGACAGTATATATATTTAATGAAAATATGAATATGAATAAAGATATGAAGAAGAAAGAAAGTTGTGATTGGAATAATATATGAAAAAAAAAGAAAGATGTTTATAAAATATTTGAATAAAAATAACGTGTGCCGGGATTGGGATATTTAAATACTTTTTTTATGTAGTTCAAGAAAAATGTTCTTGTTCGCATTTTTACTACCCTAGTCGTAACCAAGTACAAAGATAAGCAATTCTAGCTAGTACCGCCCATGGATATGCCCGTGCCTTGGAATGCATGTTAAACTGTTGCTCCCGGTTGTGTTTAGAGATAGGTAAGGTAACAGTGGACAATAGGTTCATATCCATGATGAAAATCGAAAAAACAATACGTTTGCCCTTAAAACTTTGTAGAAAACAAAAAAAACTAAATTACCACTAACCCAGTCACCGCAGACCTACGTCATTTTTAAGAAATATTAGTTTCTAGTCTAAACGCCTACGTTAACTTAAATAGCAATACACATGATGCGTATGTCTGACGCAATGGAATAGAGATGCGTCCTTTCTATAAACTTTAACCGAGTCTGGGAGGTTATTTGGCCCACCAGATTTGTCTGACTCATTGGAAAACATGTAAAATTACATATAAAATACAACCTTCTTAAAATAACGTTAGCACGTTTTTTTTCCACCTTTGATATCTGTTAGCTGTAGAACGATCCCACGTTCAGCTCAGCGAGTATCCATTCCTTTCTGAGTATTTGTTAAATTTTATCTTTCCTAAAATGTGGAAAGATAAAATTTAACTTATACTCTGATCCTGTGGTGACTGGGATCTCAATCTAATACTACGATGTACAGTAAAATTAGTGGGAACGTTGCTAGAATATTTTTATCCTTATTTTCCCTAAAAATCACTACTAATGGGCACACATTCTATACGAGCAAGAATTCCGGAGCAACTGAACGCAGAAGGATACGTCTGTAAACATACTCGTACATCTTCATTTCTGACTACCTCGGTGGCGTAGTGGTAGCGTATGCGACTGCTAAGCTTGAGGTCTCGAGTTCGATTCCCAGGTCGGACCAAATGTTTGTATGATCTGCAATTTTTTGTTTCGAAGTTTGGGTGTTTTCTATGTATAATATGTAATAATTTACAAAAAAAAACTATAGAAGTATTTATATCATTTGCCTATTACCCACAACACAAGCTCTGCTTACCTTGGGACTAGATGGCGTTGTGTGTTAGATGTACGGAATATTTATTATTATTATTTCCGGCTGTTGCGGACGTATAAACGGCACTATTTACGTCGTAATAATTATAAAGTTCAAATAATGGTTATCACATTACTTTTTCTGCAACTTGCAAATTCTTTTTAAATACAACTTTTAAAAAAAAAATCCTTGTAACAGAAGAGATATTTTGTATTTTTTATTTAATATTATTTTTTGTTATGTTGTACTAAAATTTTGAATAAATTTTCAAGATTTCAAAAGGTGTTTCTATAGCTCATTTTATCAAATGACAAAAACTGATTTCGAACAGTATATTTATTCTAATAACAAAGCATCACCTATAAAATGTTTTTTTACAAATCAAACAACTATCTCACTAATAATCAATCAATTATTAAGTATACAGTTCATATTCAGTGATTGACATACCTGTAACCTTTACAAACGGGAAAACAGATGAGAAGAACCAAAGAAAAATGTTGAGAAAATGCAACTTATTTTAATACAAATTACATTAAAGACTTTTTAAACAGTAATTTGATTTATTTCGTTCATTCATGACTTAAATGCAATAGGGAATTTATATGTACAATCGAGTGACCAGATATATATTAATTTTCCCTTTACAAAATATTTCAAATCATGTTTAAAATAGTTACCTATATATTTTTAAACTAATACACTAACATTAAAGCATTCAGGATGTAGATTATATCCATTTATATATTGGAGTTTGACAAACAGGTTACAATTAAGGTGCTTGGTAAATTTGATAACATTGAAATTATCGTGGCATCGGTGGCAGGGCAGGCGTTGGACCCGATAGCGCCGTGTTGGTTCCTAGCAACACCTGGAACAATAAAAATTAATTAATCTGAAGATTGAGGACAGAAATTCAATATGGTTTCTAAAAATTTGAATTTAAACTTATTTTTAAGTGTTTTAATGCTTTTTTCATGCTTTACTTGATTTGTATCACACTGCATTAATTTTCTTATTTGAATTAAAGCAAAAGTGCATGAAATACAACATTTATGAAAGTCATTGAATATCTTATCACCTCTCAGACAGTGAAATATTTGTCACAAAATAAACCAATTACTTTAATGATGACCACCTAATGACATTTCTACATTCTTTTATTTGTAAAAATCTGTTTGCCACTAAATCTGATAAACTTGATCTACTTCACTTACGATTTAATGGAATAATCAAACCTGAATTTTTTTACCTTTTTACCTTTTGCCTGCAGCTCACGACTTTATGACAGTTTTTGCAGTAAAACTATGTTCTTCCTCAAAAATCAAAGTATCTCTATCTTAAATGTCATTAAATCAGTGCAGTGGCTTTTGCCATGATAGTGTGCCAAACAGACAAAAAAAATAAGTAATGACCAATTTATAATATTAGCATCGATATTAAATATTTCTGAAATAAACAGACTGCCATACATACTAGTCAAAACTACACATACAAAGTGCTATCAAATATTAACCTGTTTCTGTTGACTCTTTTCCATTTCTGCCACTTGAGCTCTCTCTACTTCAAATATGACTGGAGCAAACAGAATGACAGAAGAACTCGCTACCACCCACATAACAGAGCGTGATAGTCCATACAGAGATTTGACACCTGACCTAAAACACATTGAATTGAAAATTTTTAATTTTTAAGATGCATAATAACTAAAATATTGCTTGATACATGTTGTATGTTTAACTGTACATGTATTAAGCGTACATATTGTATGCTTAATACATGTACAGTTGTCCGGATTTGTTAATTAAAATTGATATGTCCTGCTTGCCAGCAACTGGCCAGATGACGAAGTGAAATTAGTTAGCTGTGGTGCCTTATCGTGAATAAAATTGGAAGGCAATAAAAAACAAAAATTGAAAGGCACTACTGCCATTATTATACAAATTGACACCTGGCACTAATTCTTTCATTATTTATTTATTGTCATTTCTGATTACATATGGTTTTATACTTTGTCTCTCTTTTGATGCAAGAATCTTGTCTTTTTCACTAAAAAGTATCAAAATCTTAAAATTTTACATAAAATCTGCTAACACTGATCCTATATCATTATTAGTTTACAAATATGTCATAACACATTATTAAAACATTGAAAGAATTGAAATAAACAATATATCAAGCCTTCTAGTCAGTGTGATATTGTAGGCTAAAACCTCCTTGATAAGGAGAGGTCTATGACCAGCAGTGGACTATTAAATGATGATGGCAAATCTATGAACTGATAACAGACAATTAATTTTTCATCTGATAATAATTTCATAATTTTGGAAACATAATCTTATTTTTTACATCTTTATATGAATGATTGGTTTTGATGATAGATGTTGATTCATTTCATTTGAAGTGACTACTACTGAGCAGAGAACAAATGCAATACAAATTGCATGTTTATTGCTAAGAACATAGGAATACCATACTATGTAAACACTGTATCTATGTGTTAAACCCAAATACAGGCAAAAAAATGACAATAAGAACAAATTAGTGGAGATATAAAATCCTTACAAACATTTCTAAAGAAACTGCAAGGAGATTTATAATTTCATAGACATACCATGTATTTGAAGTAACCGAATAAGTGCAGCTTCGAACACATTCAGGGAACATTTCAGTCAGCCCCCATAACCTCTCTGACAAGGTCTCATCAGGTTCCTGAAATAATATGAATTAATGAGGTTTAAACATTTATGTTTCCGTTGTTAAAAATAATATGCATACCGAAATAGAAACAATCATACACAACGATATCGTTGTTTTAAAGATACTCACATCATCATATTCTTTAAGAGGTCCACCGAGCGGACTCCCGGCGCTTGGTGATGTTCCTATCTGAAAACACGTAATTATTAATATACACAGTCATATCTATTGCATTTTAAATCTAGTTATAATGTTACATACTGAAGGGAGTGATGGGGTTATGAAATAATCCTCAGGTCTACGCTCAGGAGTATCGTCTTTGCTAGCCATCAAAGACTCCATTCCGCTATCGTTCTGTTCCAGTTCATCAGTCAAATCCATAAGTATGTAATAACACTGTGAACTCTAACTATACTTTCACGTTTATACTTATTTAAATCTTTACTTTTATCTATAGAATAGTAACATGCACGTATAAGACCTGCCTTGCACACAAAGATGTGACGGGTGTTGCCAAATAGAATTCATAAGTACAGTACACAGAATGACAGTAAGTAAAGTTGAAATTAATGCTTACATTATTACATTATTTTTTTTTTATTTTGTTGAACTTATATTCCAAAACATATTTTAGGTGGATAATATTGAAAAAATACTTAAAAATAATAACCAAGTTTCATTGATACATTTTTTCTCAACTTATGCAGTAACCGTGAAATATTAAGACCTTCAGAGCTTTCTTATCTAAAGGTGTTATAATCCAATACAGTTTAAGGTATTTAAATTGAGAAATACCAAGTTTCATGTTTAGACAACCATTTAAAAGCATTGAATTCACTTTCTATAAGTCACAGTCCAGCGTACCTATACCAAAATACAAGCGCGTATAAGTTGGTCCAACTGGTTCTTATACCAGTGCATATGAGTACCGCTTTCAAATAGGGCGAGTCCAGGCGAGACATCTAAAGAATTACATAATCATGAAGACTTTTACGAAGATTAAATGCTTAACGCAAAGAAAATTACCGATAAAAAAATCCAATAGATCCAAGTCACAGTACCTATTCACGATTTTTGATTAAAATAAAACCTCATGCCTAAATATTAACCTTGTAAACCAATTAAACTTTTCTAAAGCCTCTTTTTTCTGACTTGAATAAAGTTACTAGGTACCTTTATAAAATAATGACAATTTCTATTTGGAATCTACTTGGAATTTTGCCCTAAACGAACGATGTATTTTAAAAATAGGTATATAAGTAAATATTTGTTCTGTGGGACAGCCACACTTCGGCATGAATTGGCCGGATCAACCCGACATGGCCTCACAGAAAATCGGTGTGAAACAGCGCTTGCGCTGTGTTTCTTCGAGTGAGTGACGATACCGGAGGCATATACTCCAACCTCTCCCCCCACCCCTCTCCCCATCCCCCAAAGACCGGCAACGCACTTGTGACGCCTCTGGTGTTGCTGTTGTCCTTGCCGGTGGTAATCGCTTACCATTAGGTGATAAGCCTGTTTGTTTGCCCCCTATTCTATAAAAAAATTAGAGGTGTCAAGGGACACCCGGATGGAACGAAGTACGTACGAACGTACTATATATATGTATATGTATACTCTCTCGACTTTGTAAACACAACAGCGTATAGATTAAAACACGCACGGCTTGCTAAATACATACGTTCTGATATTTTTCTGCTCTGCAGAGCCGTTTACTCTTCGGATTTGTCAAGTCGAAGATGTCCCCTTTGAAATAAGCCCAAACTCTGGTATCCTGGGATTAAAATTGATAAAAAGAGAAGTTGAGGGGGGGGATGTATCACAGTGATGGAAAGTGAAAGTTATTTTGTAGCCAAAAGATCAGGCAGATTCTCCTGATTCCAACGAGCCCAAACACAAGGGGGTTAGGGTTAGTATAATTAAGAGAGGGGTGGGGGGTAAGTCGAATATTAAGGGTACTGATTCCTGACAAGTTCGGGGGCTGCAAGGGGGGACTAAAAATAAGATAAAGGGGGTGTCTTACTTAAGGGGTGATTTTAGAGGGCAGGGGTGAGCAAGGGAAGTTTGTTAGTTTAGTGTGGTATCCAGCTGACGGGTTGAAGATATATGTGGTCTTGCTATGTGAGGGGGGAGGGATGAAGTTACTATCAGTAGGGGGAAAAGGTCAGAAAATTACCAGTCTGGTGGGGCGAAAGGGTTGGGGTGCTGTGCTGGTTCGAATGAGTCCAAGCACTAAGGTGCTGGGGTAGTTGGTTCAAAAGTTAGGTTGAGGGGGGGTGAAGTATAATTGAAAAAAAAGAGGGAGGGGGTAGGTCGAATATTAAGGGTAATGATTCCTGACAATTTCAGGGAGTGCAAGGGTGGACTAAAAATGTCTCCGAGCGATAGTTTCGGAGATAGAGGGGGTGTCTTCCTTAAGGGATGATCTTAGGGGGTGAGGATGATCGGGGTAGTGGAGTGAATGGATTGGGAGGGCTACGCTAGATAAATAAGCCCCAAAAAAGGGGTTGTAAATATAGGTAAAGGCTGGGGGAGCACCTCGACTGAGAAGTATGGCGGTATCGAAGAACTTGACTTCACGATGTGACGAAGTAGGCGATCCAGGAGAATGTGGGGAAAATTTTATCCTCCCTGTGATACCACTAAATTTCTTGGGTAAACACACAATATAGTTTAATAAATTCGTCTTGACAAAAAGTGTCGTTACAATTAAAAAAGTGTCGAAAGTGTCGTTACAATTCCGTCTAGCCCACTTTTACATACATCAACCAATCTTGCTGAGCGTGCTCGTTTGTTAGCTGTGGGAGAGTGGAAATCAGGTTTATGGATTCAGGCAGTTCCATCGCCCAACATAGGCACCTATTTGGACGATACTACTTTTCGCCTTAGCCTTCGATTAAGGCCTTTCTTGTAGCAGAAGCGCTGGCCGTATATCTCGACATGCCAATAATAACGACATTATCCATCGTGATCTTGTTACCGTTGGCGTTCCAGCTGTACGTGAACCAAAGGGTCTGGTACGGGCCGATGGCAAGAGACCAGATGGTATGTCGAAACTGCCATGGAAGATGGGTAAGCTTTTGGTGTAGAATGCATTGCGTCGACACCCTCGCGCCATCTCATCTTCCAAGTAAAGTTATGTCAGCGCTGCTGCTGCTTCTCCGGAAAGCTTCAAACGGCGTAAGTACCAAAATATAATGAGAAATTACTTTTTTGAACCGTTTGGGGTCGAGACGCTAGAGTCGTTGAGTCCAAGTGCTCGCACTATGTTTAAACAACTAGCTAAGCAACTGTTTGACGCACAGAGAATTAATTAGCATTGCCTTTCCACGTGGCAATGCTGCTTCCTTAGATAGTCTTTCGGAAACGCTACCAGAAGGCGATGATGCGGAGGAGTTTTCTTGACGCTTCTAAGGAAATTTCGTTATTGTTTTTTTTTTAATTATTTTTTCCTTAATTCTTTAATTATTTGTAAAGTATGAGTATATTATTTTTATATAAATTACTTCAATTGTATACACTTGTAATTGTTTATTATTTTTAATTATTATTGTTGAATATATTCGTAACCATTAATTGCAATAAATGGGCCTAGTGTTAGTGGAAACACTGGTTTATAAACATTATGTTTGACCATGCGATACTAGTGATTTGCTCTAACAAAAATCCACTTTGCTTAACTACTTTAATAGATAATTTTAGTATGAGTTAACAAACATTACTTGGCAACCATTCGGCGAACTGCATCTACAAGGACTTTCTGTGTGCATTTCATAAAACTTTTGTCGTAAAATTTCTTCTTCTTCTTCTTAATAAATGGCAAACTGTGCCGATGTCGACAATTCTGCCAATGTCGTCGTAAAATTTCTTTTCGTGTTTTTATTTACATTTGACAATGATGGTAACGTCAACAATTAATTGAAAAAAGTTTTTACACTTGAAGACCTCATTAACAAAATTCGAAATTCAAACATAATTTTATGTAAAAGACTGCTCTAGACAGGGTCTTACAAAATACAATTTTATTACTTGCGTTGCAATTTTTGTGATTACTGAACTGTTATCATGTGCTACTGTTGCTGATGAAACTAAAAATATGTCTTCAACATTACTCTCATCCCTTTTCCTTTCTCTTTCTCACAACTTTTACGCAGATGATCTTGAAAAAAATACGCATGGTCGATTGCTGTCCCAAAATATTAAATTTGAAAAGAGCAAAAAAAATACACTTGAATTACTTCTACACCTAAATTGTAAATCTGTCAAATTGAAATACCTTGAATTTGCTTCACAAGCTAAATAATGATTTATTTAATTTTAAAATATGCCCTTCACTAATACAGCGAGGACATTTTCATATATAACTACAATTAAATAATCTTCAAAAATTTCATTTCAATGTTTTTTGTCGTTTTTAACTTTTGACTATCGTAATAAGATTACTTATAATATTACATAAATATAAAATTTCTGTGATACTTAATGGTATCTTAAATGGAAATTTAAGTAATGAAAAGTTTTGATCTTCTGACTGCCGATTGCTACCGAATGCTATCGTCAAAAACACGGTTTACTATGCCGTCATTGGCCATTGATAATAAAAGTACTTGTCAACTTAGAAAACATGCATGCAATGGAATGACCACATTTTTACCTGCCAAACCTAGCAACACAGCTGAAAAAATTAATAAAAAAAGATATAAATTGACAAACAAATGACACTTGACAGTAGTCTTTTTTCTGGAATCTGCTATATTTCGTGCAATTAGATAAAATTACTTTACAATAGTTGAACAGAGTTGAACTGCATTCATTGCTTTATGATTTTATGGCTGTAGGTTCCTAAAATTCTTTACTTGTAATATATATTTATATATATTATATTGATCGGGAACTCAGTTACAAAACATTAGATTTAGAAGGTTCCATTTTAAGTTAAAATAAATTTGTCCAATCAGATATTTTATAGTAAATATAGTAATCAGTGAGTGCGTTGATATTATTCAAATTGGAAAAGTCTTTAATGCACTATCCAGGTCTTTGCAGTGTGTATTTAAGGTACGTTCATAATATATTTTCTATTAAATTAGTACTTATTATTTATTAAACCTGATGCAAACTTTATGCATAATCGTTACGGATTATGCGTTTATGGTAATTGTGAAATTCCTTAGGTCTGTCTATACGAAACTGAAAAATTATAAAAAAATAATAATAGAAATAGCATTTTCTTAATAATAAACTAAATCTATCCAACAACAATGGAATTCTTAACGCATATTACTATTATGTTAAAGGTAAAACGTATTTTGTATATTGGCAAGTTAAGCCTGGCTAAAGTAGTTTGGAATTTTTGTAAGAAGCAATTAACGGAGTAAGCTGTGCAGAACGTCATCACTTCAAAAGAAGGAAACTATCACATAGGATTTGTTTTTACTTTCCCTCTGAATAAAGATGGGTTTGTAAACAAACTCATCTCTCAACTCAACTCAAAATTAAACAGTGAAAAAATATTACCTATTTAACTTTATCATTACTTAGTTTCATTGAAGTTTGTTATACTTTTTTACGGTTAAGTAGACCAAGGCTGTATGACAGTAGTATTTCTGTTTACTTACTTATTCTTATAAGTATTGAGGTAATTGAGCATAATATAGATAAAAACAGTTACATATACTATAGGGGTATTAATAGTAATGAGTGACAACAGGCAATGACTCAAGGTAGCTACTTGGTCATTGTGATTGCCTAGACCTTTTAGATGCATAGTCTAGTAGCAGAATTGATACAAAATTGTTTAAATTGGTGTTGTTTTATCAAGAAGAGTTTCTTAGGGCATTTAAAAGAATCTTAACTTATTATAAAATTTGGAATTTTGCCCTGAAAGAATGAAGATATACAGCATAATAGGTATATAAGTTAATATTTGTTTTGTTGTGGGAAAGCCACACTTAGGCATAAAGGGGCGGATCAACCCGCCATGACATCACAGAAAACCGGTGTGAAATAGTGCTTGTGCTGTGTTTCACCGAGTGAGTAAAGATAAAGGAGGACTATACCACGACCCTTCACCCTTCCCCATCCACCTATCTTTGTATTTAAATTGTGTACAAGTAGTTAACCTTTATTTAGTTCTTTACAATGTTCCTAATCCAGGGTACCCTTGCTTTAATTCCCAACAAGTTGAAAATTTGCAGGCACGTACGGTAAACAACTGTAATGAAATCCTGAAAAGTTCCCATTGATCCCATGAGTGCATTTTTTTTATACAAGGCTACATTACTACTAGATATTATATAACACTGGTCAAAAATAAGACTGCTTGTTTAAATTAATACTAGCTATTATCTACACTTTCACCCGTATTTATTGCTATTGTTCTGTTACCTTGACTCACAGTGTCATATAGTCTGTAATCTTCTGAAGAAAATTTGACCATCTAAAACAAAATCATTATTGCAAATCTGACTGGTGGCTTCAAAGATTAGTGGGTTTAATAAACAAGTAGTAAACAAAAACTTTAAACTATTAGAATATTAGAAAACACTAGCGGTTGGCTGCTAATTTTTATCAATTAAAAATTGATAAAAATTAAATAAAAATCACGTGACTAAACGCGCCATGATTGGTCACCATAGTTGTGACGTCATAATGTTATAGCTATTTAATAACAGTACAGCGTTTACAGCTATTACATGTGACTAGACAATAATATTGAAAATTTATTGCTAAAAAACGAGTTGTTTGTTGGTTCCATTAGCTATGTGTGATAAAGGATTTATTAAGGCAAAGTCTGATAATATTCCTGATGTTGATAATAGGTCTTTACCTATGAAATTGCGTTTCTTCAGTACTGGTCATTTCAAATAAAAAAAAGTTTGTAATGGCTCTGTATTCTAAATTCAAATTAATTATGTTTTATGACATTCTATTTACAAACTCAGTCTTTTGTTTTTTGATTAGCGTTGTATTTTAATTACATTTGAACATTTTTCGTCATAATGGATACTTTAAAGAGTCGTGTAATTATGGAATATGAGTTCCGTCATGGCACCAACGCGACACAAACGGCACGTAACATCAAAAACGTTTACAGAGAGAACTGTACAAACGAACGCACAACCCTTTATTGGTTTTCCCGGTTCCGTTCTGGAAATTTTGACTTGAAAAATGAAGCTCGTGGTCGTCCGGAGACTTTGGTTAACAATAATGAATTAAAGGCGATTGTGGAAGCTGACGAAACTCAATCTACAGCTGAGCTAGCAGCAGCTTTTAATGTAAGCATCAAAACAATATTGATCCAATTGCGACAAATTGGCAAGGTAAAAAAGCTTGATAGATGGGTGCCCCACGACCTTAACGATCGCCAGCGCAACGTACGCGTCGAGACCTGCCTTTCGCTGCTCAACAGGCAAAGAAATGAAGGAATTTTGAAACGAATAGTTACGTGCGACGAAAAATGGATTCTGTTGGACAATCGAAAGCGCTCAGCAAGTTGGTTAGACCCTGGTTCAGCACCAAAGCAATGCCCTAAACCAAAAATGACCCCTAAAAAGGTGATGGTCACTGTTTGGTGGTCGAGTGCGGGTGTGATTCACCACAGCCTTTTACAAAACGGCATGAGCATTAATGCAGATGTGTACTGTGAAGAACTGGAGAGAATGATGGAGAAGCTTGCACATCTGCAACCAGCTTTGGTCAATCGGTCGTCCCCACTGCTCTTTCACGACAACGCGCGACTCCATACTGCGCAACAGACAGTCTCCAAGCTGCAAGAGCTGGGGTTGGAAGCTCTCCCTCATCCGCCATACTCACCAGACCTTGCACCTACCGACTATTACTTTTTCCAAAATTTAGACAACTTTTTAGTGGGTAAAAAATTCAATTCCCGAGAGGCAGTACAAAATGCCTTTGAAGAGTTTGTTGCCTCCCGTCCAGCTGATTTTTACAAGAAGGGCATCAATAAACTGCCAATGCGTTGGCAAAGATGCGTCGATTGCATGGGTGATTACTTCGAATAACAGAAATAAAAAAGTTTGAAAAAATAAGTACTTTCATTTATTGCATACAAAACGGCAATTTCATAGGTAAAGACCTAATATACATATTTATGAAAACCAATTTTTTAAAAATTACCTTCTTTTTAATTCTGCTGAAGTTCGAGGTGCCAGAAATCAAGGTAAGTCTGTTAAAAATAATATAACAAATGAAAATTGAATTCCAATCATTAAATAAAGATACATGAATTTATTATTTAAGCACTTTAAATAATCTATAAAAACAAAATTTTATGCTATGATTTTAAAGGTTATGGTTTAGAGACCAGTTAAAAAAAATATTCACTGAACTCTACTTAAGTATATAATAATCATTTGATTTGTATACTTAGATAAATAATAATTAATAATAATGGTGTTAAGAAATTGTACTTACATCGAAATGATCTTCACAACAAAAAAATATCGATTTCGGTTTGGGATTATTACGGTGCACTCTTGAAACCATTTATTTCGACATTTGTCATCTTTTCGGGAGTTGTTTTTGTAGTATTAGTACATAATGGTACAAAACAAGAACGATAACTTTTGACGTTCGACATTGTTGATATAAACTATTTGCGAAAAAAATAAGTTTTGTTATAATAATAAAATAAAATATAAAAGGATCTTTCCATTTATCACAAAAAATAAAAAAAAAAATATCAAAATCAGTTCAATGACTAGATATTACCTATAACGTAATATTCTGATTTTATTGTTATCAATACTTGTCATGTCGAATTGTCGAACTATGTTTTTGCTTTTTTTAGATCAAATAATCTTAGATTATTAATATGTCTAGATTATTAATAGATAGAAACAATAAAACAAAAATAAATGATGCTAACTAAATAAACTGAGATCCCAGTCAGCCCAGACTTACGTAATTTTAGGAAATATGATTTTTTTAGGATCAGTAGTTCAACATATACTCAGCAAGGAATGGATACTCGCTTAGCTGAAAGCAGGCCCTTTCGCGGTTATCAGTTATTAAAGGTGGAAAAAACCATGCTAACTATGTATAATATATAACTATGCTAACTAAGTATAATATTTAAAATATTTTTCAACGAGCGAGGAAATCTGATGAGCGATTCACCGTCCCAGACTCATTTAAAGTTTATAGGAACTAACGCCTCTGCGATATTTACGGCAGACTTACGCGACATGTGTATTGATATGCTATATAAGTTAGCGTAGGCGGTCATACTTGCCTCAGAGGGTATTGGCGGTCAGAGCCATACGCGGATACCGCACCGTGTCGACGGAGGCGGCGTGCGCCTTGGCCGGAACACCTCCGTGGGATTTGGAGGCGGAAGTGCTCGCCGAAGTTTATCGGCGAGCGGCTGAATATCGGGCGGAGAACGGGTATCGTCCTCCGCCCGAAGAGGTACGCGATTGGCGTGAAGCCGCTCGCCGAGCCACGATGGCTCGTTGGTCTTCCCGGCTGGAGGCTCCACGCGCTGGCTTTGCCACCGTGGAGGCGCTCCAGCCGGTCATCCTCGAGTGGGCAGGGCGGCAGCACGGGACTCTTTCCTTCCGACTGACGCAGGTGCTTTCCGGGCACGGTTGCTTCGGGAAGTACCTGCACTCGGTCGCTAGGAGGGAATTGAGTCCCGCCTGCCACCACTGCGACTGCAGTGAGGACTCGGCCCAGCATACGCTGGAGTTCTGCCCCGCTTGGGCGGAGCAGCGCCGGGCCCTCACTGCAGTCATCGGAGGAGATCTGTCGCTACCGGCCGTCGTACTGTCCATGGCTGGTAGCGACAGCAGTTTTACCGCGGTCGCGACCTTCTGCGAAGACGTAATTTCGCAGAAGGAGGCGGCGGAGAAGGCCCGAGAGGACGATATCCACTCGGACCCGATCCGCCGCCGGCGCACGGGGCGGCGGAGGCGCGCCTATCAGCGCCTCATGCCGCCCTGAGTGTGGCCGCGGATGGACGGGATGGGTTTTCCCCTCCATCCGCAATACAGGCCAACCGCGAGGGGGCGACGTACGCGTATGCCGTGCGTCGCCTAAATTGAGATTTTATTTTTGAAGAAGGTGCCCGCTTCAGTGCGGGCAGGCGCTGGGAGGGGTCCGGTAGTGTAATATCTGCAATTCCCGGACCCCTCCCTTCTCAGGCGCAGAGTTGGCTTTAGTCGGTTCGATTCCGACACACCGCCCCGCCGCAAACCCCGGCGGGGTGACGGCCCGAGGGGGTTTCCACACGTAAAAAAAAAAAAAAAGGCGGTCATACTTCGTTAGCAAAACATTGCCGTCTCCTGCAACTTTTAAACACGAACATCAAACATCTACTCGACAAAATTACTTCGGACCAAGAAGACGTACTCGATGTTTAAGAATTTATTTTGCATACAACAAGAGAAAGAAACCGATTTCGTGTTCGACCCTATCTACAACGACGTACTTTTAATATTTACGTATAATTGCAAGTGGGAGATCGATTTGGACTGAAATCTTATTTTCTTTGCTCAGAAAGTGCAAATCAGGAAATACGAAATGTACTACCTCAATGTTCGCAAGCAACTATGAATTGAAATTGGCCCTCCTCGCAGGATAACATGTTTGCTTGTTTTAATGATTATTCGTATACAAGTGAGCTTGAATTGTCGCAACACAAAAGTCAACCTCCCTCCAAGGCTCTCTACAGCGACCGGTCTTGTACTGCCCTCGTGCCGCATCATACGTATGTTATATTATTTATCTTCTGTTGCTTAAAATATTTAAGTTAGTCCTCTACAGTATACTAGCGATCCGACTACGCTTTGCACGGGAATCTTAATTTCTTGGTTCTCGTGTACTATTAATAATTATTAATCAACAAGTTTTACACATTTAAACCTACCTCTTAAATCACTCTTGTTATTGCTGAAAACTGCATTAACATCGGTTAAGTAGTTAAAAGATCTAAGCGAACAGACAACGGAAGATACTTCATTTTAAGTAAATATGAGGTACATAGTATGTTTATTGAATAGGTAGATATTTGTTGTTTCTTAATGTTCTATAATTATATAATCCATCATATTTGAAATATGTATATACTCATCCGCTTATATTGTGAAACATTTTGAGAAATAAAATGATACTCACGTTTTCTCGAGGCATGTCAGTCCAATAATAAAACGGTGTCTGAAATAACTCAAAGAGCTGCCACGGGTTTAATTATACATATTCTGCATTGCCAAACAGACTGATGGGATTTTTTGTAGTTAAAACATTTTTTATTAACAGACTTGTTTGTCTTCTTGCCAAACAAATATTATAAACTATCTTTATAATTTCTTAGGGATCGTCCATTAATCACGTCAGGCTTGAAAGGGGGGAGAGGGTTGGGTAAAATCACTAAATAATACTTTTTAGTAAGAAATCACGTATATTTATGTTTCTTTCGAGAGAGACTTTCAGCGTAGTGACCTATGTTCTAGTACAATATTTGTTTCAAGTCAAGTCCAAAACAAACTGCAACCTTTCTGTTTACACATTTTTATCATGGTTCTTAATTTCAGAATAAAATTAGATTATACTTTATACCTGTAATAAAATTCTAAAAAAATGCTAAAAATACACGTGATTTAAGGAAAAGGGGATTAGGGTACATCTTAAACCTCACCATGTATCACCAAGTGGGAGAGTGGGGTAAAAAATTGCTAAAAAAACATCACGTGATTAATGGACGGCCCCTTAAATTTCTTTTTCATTGCCTATTAGTAACATACTAGAATTCAACATTTATTATATTTCTACGGATCCTTAGTCAACAGGGAACCCTAATAGCTACGTTTTATTATACTCTTCTATTTAAATATCACGCCGACAAATTGTAAAATATAAATCTTTAAATAACTCTTCTTTTAACCTCCTCTGAGCGTTATATGGGTATGATTTTTTTTTTGATATTATATCGCTGAATAGTTTTTAAAAAGATACTTTCTAATTCCGAAGTCCGTTGGCGAAATAGAGCTTAAAAGTACTAAATATTTATAGTAAACGGACTCTTGCATAGTAATTCTGAGTCTGGATGTTTTTTGTGTCCGTTTCATGTTTATTTGTAAACTTCCCCCGCTACACAGGATGTGTATTTCTAATGCGGGATTTGATTTTTTAAAAATAAAACGTAGCAAAAAATTATTATCTTTAAAATTCAATAACTTAAAATACTAAAAGCAATACAAAATTTTATTGAATATAACTTGACGGAATTAACTACGGAATCTCTCACTGCACGTGGTTCGATACGCACTTATTCTATTTTATTGTTGTGCTCCCATTTTCCTTATTTAATTTTCCTTGCTCTTGCTCCAGTTTACCTATATTGGCAGTGATGCAACTAACAATTTAATAACAAAATATATTTAATACCAACATCTTAATTCCAGAGTACAATATATTTAGTTTTATTATAGTATATTTCTATTACTAGATTTAGATCAAGTTTAAAATATCTAGGAGTTCAAAATCTGCAACGATACATAATTTTAGTTTTATATTTTTACATTTCTAAAAGTTTACAAGTTTTATTATGTATGGACTTTTTTTTCCTCCGTGCTGAAGTCCCCTCGGATACCTCCTACTGGTGGCATGTCGGACTCGAACCGACTAAAACCGCACGCCGTCTTGGGTACTATGAGCCGGGGAACCAGGTGCACCTTAGTAAGGAAAACCCTGGAACCCAGACGTACCTCGGGCCACCTACCAGTTTGTGGCCCCCGACTGTGTGCGCGCACGATTCTGCACCTGGGCCTGCTTCTGCTAGGGTGACAGATGGCCTCATCTGTCAACCAAGCGCTTATGGAGGACGGAGATCGTTCTGCGATCTCCAACGCCTGAGTCGCCTGCGGTACCTGGCCCGTTCTCGGATACCCCTAGGAGCTTTATACTTACTATCCACTCGCCTTTTACGAAAATACGAGATATGGTGGCTAACGGTCACTATTCTACTATAGGCTTTTCACGTCAATCTAAACTTAATTAACATACACTCGGAAACAGAATTAAAGATATCTATAGAGTATTCGCCACGGTGTTGTTTTTATTGTCTTCTTATTTTTGTGTGCATTCTTAAGTATTTTTCTAAGTTTCTATAAAGGTAAGTCTACAAATATCTAGAGCCAACTAGGGCGCAAAAGAGCATTCTGCGTTGTTCGGTTCTCCCTTACTCAGTTGTGATTTGAACATGAATCTAATATTATAATCTCAGCAAGAAAATCTCAGTCAAAAGAGTTCATAGCGGATATTGTTATTAAGCTGTAATTTGAACGCGAATCTAATATTATAATCTCAGCAAGAAAATCTCAGTCAAAAGAGTTCATAGCGGATATTATTGTTATGAAATGGTCTATTAGTAATAGACGTCTATTTGTATTTCAGTGACTATCACACACAATAATTTTACAAAGAATCTTAGTATCACGTTTTAAACTCATACCTAAACGGCAATAAGTCATTCATCAGCTGGGAACAAGTTTTAAATGCATAGAATTTCATTCAAGAATCTACTGACGTCACATCAGACCGTCATCAATACCATTGCACAATAATACCTGTACTTGTATGGGTTCTGGTCTATTTATGTCTTATATATTAGTAAGAAGCACACTACTTCCGCATTAGAACACAAATAGCTCTTGTTTACTTTAGCCCGCGAACTGAACTATGCCGCGTAAATATCTAATTCGAATTATATGTCGTGTCAAGTCGTAAATACGTGCTTCGTTAACTAATGTATTATCTCTGACGGATCGTGCAAGGAATAATGATCATCCTATGTTGTTTTTAAAGTATCAACACATAGGAAACACTTCTGATTTTATTATTTTAGAAAAGTTTGACTCTTCATCCTGGACATCTTGTCTTGAGTAGAATTTCATAAAAGAAGAAGCTAGAATCTATTCATGATAAGATCCATGACAACTGAAATATGTCTATAGATACTCGAGTGCTTACGAACCATGATCTCAAAAAAGTACCCAGTTTATGAATACAAGAGATTACTTTTAAACTGTGTCATTGACATACTTTCCGTAGGCACCACGTCAGGTCAATACACGACCGCTGCTCTCACAGCTTCATGTTGCCCTTTACAAATAATTTCTTGTTAAATATATTTACAAAGGATTCTCTTATTCACATGTTTTGTTTACGTAGATTTCGCGGGAATATTTTACCTACTGGCGATAGTGCTTTTGTTTGGTTTAATCACAAAATTATCTCGCTATGAGTTGAACGGGAGTCTATACAGAAATAAAGTGCTATTTTTAGTACTAGTTCTAATTCGGAAATTTAACTGCAAACGCGCACCGCATTTTTGGCAAAAACCTTAGTAAATATATTTATTTATAAATATATATTATGTTTAGGACTTTATTATCCTTGGATTTAACACAAAATAACATTTAATTTATAAGTGTAAGTAAGGATTGTTAGGTGGTTATTGTTTTTGATCTGATGAAATGTTTTAGACTTTCACGACTTTTACACATAGTTTTTGTTGTAAAGCGGTACTTATTCGTGATAAAATGATTTAAAAGCTTAAGATACTCTGATGATAGTGTTTTAAAGAGAGGTCTATGCCTGCAGTGGACAGTTAAAGGCTATTAATGATAATAGTTTTAGGTAAATTATTACCAAACCAAAAAGAACCTCACCTAACCTAGTGTCCTTATATGTTTTGTTCCCATTCATTTAAACATCTCGCAGGCGCGAAGTGTAGGTATTGCTGTAGAATATTCTTAATATGAATATTTTCTAGTCTCACTTGACATACATTTTTTATTAATTTAAATCGCTTTAAGTCTTTTAAACTGTCTCGGTGTCGCAGTGGTAGTGAATGCGACTGCTGTGCTTGAGGTTTCGGGTTCAAATCAGATCGTACCAAGTTTTTGTGTGATCTACAAATATTTGTTACGAAGTTTGGGTGTTTTTTATGTATAATATGTATGTATTTCCAAAAAAAAGCATAGGTATATGTATTCATATCAGTTGTCTAGTACCCATATTATAAGCTCTGCTTAGCTTGGGACTAGATGGCGTTGTGTGTTAGATGTCCGAAATATTTAAATAATTATTCGAGTGTCTATAGTACATAAACCACAAGAATACCTAATTTGCACTTTTGTAACAGTTTATTTGTAAATTAGACGAATCATACCAATAAAATAATAAAAGATCATACCCCAACACC
Organism: Spilarctia lutea; assembly: GCA_916048165.1. Taxonomy (NCBI): domain Eukaryota; kingdom Metazoa; phylum Arthropoda; class Insecta; order Lepidoptera; family Erebidae; genus Spilarctia; species Spilarctia lutea. Next base: position 6,556,120 of record OU696480.1, read on the forward strand.
TTCACCCATTCCCCAAAGCTCGGCAACGCCTCTGTCTGTCTGTTCGTTTGCCTACTATTCCATAAAAAAATATATCCGTAGGTGTATGTATTTCTTCCTGATCATGAAATTAGTAGTCTGTTAGTTCCTGATAGTGATGCTTAAAAAAAATGTGATTTCGTGTCTTTGTTTTCTTGCTTATACTGCCTTAGCGTCTAAAAATCTTGTGAATCAATTCTCATTCGTTTAATTTTACAGCGGAAAATAGTAATAATCGATAAGGAAGGATTAACAAATAAAAAGGAAGTTATTTTTTTGATATAAGTAATTTAAACTAGAAAATATTTTTAGAAATTTCTAAATAACATCGACGATTAATTACAAAAATTAAGAGTCTAGACTATATATTCAAAATTATATAATTTTATATCACGAGATATCTACCCTTATAGTATACTCAATAACAGATCCTTTTTTTAATATTGCTATTTGTAAACTATTTAATATCTAAAAAAATTGAACTAATTGTCAAAAAATTATGTATGTTTTTTAAATTTTTTATTGAGGTCGTTAAACTAAGAACCACTATTACGGATGGTCCGTACCTTTGGACCTCAATCTAGAATACTCAATTTACATATTATGAAGCACAATATAAAAAAAACTACATCAACAACCCATAATGTCGCACTTCTGGGATTGGATCTCCTCTCAGAAGAGGGCCATACGTCCCCATGCTGGCCGAATACGGGTTGGAGACTGGCAAGACAACGTTTTGGCTACGTATCTTGCTGTTGGAATGTTTTTAAGCCGCTCAAAGGCCTCCAACTAAGCTTTACGACTGTTATAATATGATTACAACCGGGACCGACTGCTTAACGTGACCTCCGAGTCATGGAGACGCTCATGGTATCATGCCACTAGCGGTCACTTATCCAGGTACTGACCGCGCCGTCGTTGCTTACCCTTGGTGATTGTTTCTAATCACCGAGTGCAACCGGGCTATGAGTGCCTCAGTTAATAATTTACAAAATTGACATTGACTGACTTATACTTTGACGTAGATACAGATTGGTATCCCGTTCATTCTGCTTTATTTCAAATGTGTCTGGTTTAGATTTGGTCAACAACGATTCTTTGTTCCTTGTAGTTAAAGTGAATAATTTGTTACAAAAGCACTCACTTGAGGCCGGGAAAGAAACTGATGAGTTAAATTGGATGATTTGGTTATGACATCTGTTTGATTGACTGCTTATTAGAAAAAAGACTGACACGTCGTATTTTTAGGAATAAACTTTTTCAAACGGTCAGACCAGACCATAAGTGAGTAGACACCTTTAGAAGGAAAAAGGGTAATGGATGTTCTTGTTTTTAGGACGATTTGAAAGTTGTACCGGTCAGGGAATACCACTGATGAACCTTGGTTGCACAGATTTATTTCTTGCATAGAGATAGATTCTTCTCACGCGGACAGTGCATCATATAATATTATAAATTCGAAAGTAACTCTGTCTGTCTGTTAGGGCTTTCAAGGCTAAACCGCTGAACAGATTTTAATGAAATTTGGACAAGATATAGGCTACTCTTTCCCGCGATGAATGATGTATATGACTTTAAAAAAATTGGACACATTTAGTTGCCCTTACGTCTAGAACTTCTTGTTTACATGATGTATTAAGCAGTAAACATGTTATCACTCACAACTTTTTGAGTGATGACAATATGTAAGCTGAATGATGTTTCCCGTTGCATAGAATGTGTGGCGCAAGGCCAAGTCTTTCAATGAAGCTTGAATCATTATCATGATTCACTTCTTAACCGACTCGACTTTAATAACGATCGCTGTTGTAAATTTAAAGAAAACTCTATGCCGACTGTTGTATGCAATGCTACTAATTCGGTTCTTTTGTAGCAATTGGTTTGTCTGACATTGAGTGACATTAAATTCACTCGTAGGTGATACGATCATTCGCTTAGCCGGGTATTGCATCATCTTGACGAATCAACATTAATCTTCATTTACAAGGTTCTCAGTAATGACGATTTCGATAATAAAACATCAATTTACTTTTTATAGTAGTCTCTATGTGAGTATATGTCCAGTAGCCAATGTAAAGGTTAAGGTTGAATTTAAGAGGTTGTTCACCCTATGTTCAAATCTTTAATAAGCACGATCGCCCAGACTAGTGCACGGGTTACCAGTATTATCTGTATTCTTTTAAAGAAATGTCAATAAACCATGTCAATTCATTCACCCATGCTCAAGTTCGGAGGTTTCTAAAGTAAATTTTAATATGTATTTTCTATTTATGATCCTACGTGAACATTTTGATATTGTACAAGTATTTATTTTTGAATAACTATTTTTAAATATCTACTTACAAATAGAACGACATAATTGCGCTGCATCTAACAATCTGTTTTGAACTTTACCTTCTGTAAAACATCCTACCAGAGATTAAGTGATTTTCTTATATTGAATTGTAAACAAAATATTTTAAGATATATTAGTAGTGAAAGCTTTAAGTGCTAAGTACTTGTGTAGACAGAATAAAATTGTTAATTCACTGATTTTATTATAGTATTTAACGTATCAAGAATAGCAGTTCGTTGTTATTCTTGTCACATTCTTGACCGAATTACTAAAGATTTTTTTACGTGACTAATTGGATGTCTGAAATTATTTACAAAATTTTGTCCAGCTGAAAGAGAAATAAATATTTGTTTCACTTGTCACATAAAAATAAAAGAATTGCTCTGTAAATGTGGTTATTGCTAATAAATATGTCCGTTATCGTGTACAATAATTCGCACCATACTCAAAACAAATGTATTCTATTTGTAGTGAGGAAACTGTCATTTTCTAGAAATGTCGCGATAATTTACAGCACAATAATTGTGTTTCTGAATTTGAACAGTTTATTATGACGCAGTGCACTTGAATCGATATTTCTTTTTTAACCGACATTAAAATGTGAAGGTGGTCAATTCGGTTGTATTTTTTATATTTGTTATCTAAAACAAGGTTATTTAAGAATCAATTTGATTAATTTGTTATTTTTTTTGGATTATGTATTTTCCGCTAGCTCCCATTTAAGATAATAAATAAAATAGCGTAGTTTTATACAATTTATCATGATTTGAGCGCATTGAATAAAGCGATGTACCTTTTAAAAGTTTATTAATTACTCTAATAAATGATTTACTTTGTGTTTTATATGTGCAAATTGGAATACAAATACATATACTAAATTAATAAGTGTACGTAAGAATTTCCAGGATTGCAATAATTAGTACTCGCTTTGTTTCAATATCAATGCCAACCACTCCAGTAACAACTAAAGTATGTATTTAAAATGTATAAATACACATTCTTCTGCGTTTAGTTAAAGCGTCCGGCTTTATTATATAAAATAAACGTGATGAAAATCATGAACGTAAATATTTCTAGTGGCATAGTGATTATTTTATCATGATTTGACCTCTAAAATGAGAAAATTATTAATGCTGTTAGATTTTTTTGTCATTTAGTTGAGTACCTCAGAACGTCCTTATGATCCGGTGGTTTGATTATTGATTTAAGTTTATAGAAAGGATAAGAAATTCAAGAATGAAAATGTAAAAATATATACATATTACACATTGAAAACACGCAATCATAATCAATCTCCCTTTCATTTGGTGGGTGTCGTAAGAAGCGACTAAGGGACAACCTAAGGCGAACAAGATCACTGCAAAGAGAAAATTTTAAAGAAACACTGTAACAAAACGTGTGGCAAGCGCTGTGTGGCCTCCTTAAAACCTCCTTAGTCCCGTTTTGAGCACGTAAAGCTGTCGGTCCTGCGCCTGAACTTTCCCCGATCGTGTCTGTTAACCGTCCCATTGGATTATGAGAGAGAGGGAACAGAGAGTGCACCTGTATTTGTGCACACACTTGAGCACTATAATATCTCCTGCGGATTTGGCTGATCTCCGTTGATATTGGCCGCCGTGGCCGTTATCGGCTAGGAGAACATTAGTCCTTTCTAAGTTGAGGCCTATATCCAACAGTGAATTGTTAAACACTGTTGATGATAAGGTTTATGATTTTGTCAAAAAGGTTCTTTTTAAATTAGTAAATTAATGCTAAAAGCTACCCATTATAGGTACCAATTTTCTATACTACTCGTATCATGTTGAAACGAAACAGGAATTTTCTGGTTCAATTAAATTCCCATTTAGAGACTTAGCGACTCTGGAAGATATCAGTTGTGTAGGAATAGTAGCGTAGTATGGTTGCTTTATTCGTAGACCTCAACGAGAGAAAACATTACATAAATAACGACTAATGACACCGTCGCTATCAGGTAGGCCGTGTATTAGTTTCCAACTTAATTATTTAAATAAAGGTTTGTCGTTGGTTGCATGTACATATTTGCTTTGATGAACGTCATTAAATACGTTTAATTATTTTGTACATTAAGGTGTAATAGAAGGTACAATAAGAATTTAGTTATGTTTAGTTTTGACGGGTTTTCTTTCGATCGCTGTAACAAAAATAATCTGCGAAGAAATAAACAGATTAATGCAAATGTAAATTTACTTTCCCATTAATCCATAAAGTACCATGTTGTATACAAGTAACGATGTTTTCACTGGTTTGTGATTATTTATACAATGTATTGTGTGGTTACTCGGTGGACAACAATGATTCATTATTTATCATACTCTTGGATAAATAAACACTGCGCAGTTGTATTCCTTCCTTATCTTAATTTTCAGATTAACTATCTACTAATAATTATCAAAGAAATGTAATCACATTGCGTAAATATTGTTTTTAATTTTTAAATCCTATTGCTTTAATTGCAGTGGTACTTGATGCTAATAATCTTTGACGATGGTCACTATCCATAATATTAGCTCTGCTACTTAGGATTTTATATTTAAAGTGTAGCAAAAACTGAGCTTAAGACTAGTTTTGGTTCATGTAGGAATATGCATATGTTTTTAAATAGATGTTATATGTTATTTGTGCTATTAGTTCGAAACTATTACAAACATTCGAGGAAAAACGTATTTTCATTTCTGAGCCAGGTACCGAGTTTGACGGGTTGATAATATAGCTGACAAAAAAATTTATTGCGTAGGTACTATTGTTTTTTAAGTACTTTGTAGTTCTTGAAAACCTAGTAAGATATTATGTTCTTGATACCTCAACTTTTGGGTATCTGGGGTCAAGGTGAAATATTATAAAAATTATATCTAAAATATTTTAACAAGTATACTTTTTGCCCAATCCAGGAATCAAACTGTGAACGTCACGGCAGCAGTAGCAGTCGTGTTTGAGCCATTAAAACGAGACAACCAAGAGTAAGTACATTAGAATAGTGTACCTATAATTTTTAAACGTAAAGATTTCAAGTGCGCACTAGAAAGTTTGTAGCGAATTAATCATGTGAGAGCTAAGATTGTCGCGTACGGGCCGACTCGACCCAAGTTATACCATAGCCTAATAACCAGTGTTAAGCTATTCTTCCATTTGTTTTTACCTTCAGCCTCCTTAGCCAAGAAGCAAGTGTCGCATCGAATCTATTTCTACGATCGCTGGCGCCTTTATTCTCTTTTATCATTGGCTAATATTTCGTTTTGACCACGTGATTTAGCGTTGAGAAACGCCATTCCCATTCGTTTGTTAGTTGTCTATTATCAACTTGACTAGTGGGGCTGATTTGGAATCACTCAATATAGCAGAAACGCTATTGCGACTCTCCGAGTAACAAGTTTCCATAGATGAGAATAGCCACATATTATCGGGTGACCCGTCTGCATTTTGATCCCCTAGTTATATTATAAGAAATTAAATTGTGTGTATCAGTGGATTAATACATTTTTTAAATTAACTTTATGGATCATTTCAGACCTTTCAGATCAGGACCCTAGCCACTTCTGGAAATATACTCTAAATCTTACGTATCATGATATTTTATTACGACAAAGAAAGTGACGCAACCGCACATTGCGTAACTTTCACGCCCTGATCCTCGTTTTTCTAAACATCAACTCATCAATAATGCAAGTTGTTTGGAAAATGAATACTACTTTGAATTTTGCCACCAACTTATTATTTGTTTTTAAAAACACGTGGATTAAGATTCGTATTAAGCTTTTAAACAATTATGTATTTCGCAATTACTTTTATGGCATTGAAATCGGTTTTTATAAGGATTTAGTCTAAATTACAATAATACTGCCTCGTAAAAAAAAACTGATATTAATTAAAACATTTTATAAATTAAATGCTAATATTGAACACTGAAATGCAGCGATAACGTAAAGTTAAAACATGTTTACCTGGATATTACATTATAAATAGGTTATATCTATTAGATTTGATCAAAAAATATTTTTGTTTGTGACTGATAAATGATAACTTAATCGTAAAGTAATCCGAGATAGGGAAGGTTGCGTCATTTCTTGTTTTACCAATGTTTGTGTATCTAAAGAACGTTTTATCAAAAAATAGGTTATGACTGTTGTTGAACTATTTTATTAACCTTACGCCATTCAATAGTAACTATGTGTTATTGCAGTGCAAAATGAGATTCGAATTAAATGGCGGTTACGTGCTTCAAGTGTACTACATACTCTGTCTCGAATAGCTCTGCCCGATCTGCTATGCGTAGACTTAGTTTCTCTTCTTCAGCCAGGTTTCCCGCACAAGCCATAATATCATGTACTTGAATTGTTAAACGCTACCTACGCCTACTCAACTGCTGAGTAGACAGAGGTAGCGTTAACAGCTTAGCAACGAAATTAACGATTTTTTAAATCTCCAAATCGCCAAACTAAATTGTAAAAGCTAACACAGTGACTTGCGACCCGACGATAGAATGTATAATCCAATTTCCATAATTATTGTTTGAGATGGAAGCGCTTTGAGCGCTTTTTATAACAACGCTTTTCTTATGTACAGGGAGAATTCCTATTCAAATAAATCAATGATCGTATTGGCCGTGAACCACGTCTTTCGTTACCGTATAATGTGGAATTCTCTCAAATTCAGCACTCAAGAATATATTGGAAACATCAGATTCAACTTTTTCTGTTGACCACAACAATAATTTATGCCATAACTTTTCCTTATTGATTGCGTCATGTCATCCATGAGAGTTAGGTTAAAATGAAAACCTTACGTCATATCTATCATAAGATACCTGTTCGGGGAATATAAACTAACATATTAGGGTGAACCACTTTAGATTTACACAAAGTGGTTACTTTAGATTTAGTTAGATATTATTTCGTGATTCACGTTCACGAAAGTGTAAAATACGTTCGCATTAGCATCTACAAATAAGGTTTTTGTGGGATATAACGACAGTTTTTGTGGTGCTATTCAAGGTGATGCCATTTTAAACTTTTTTTTAATATTACATTTATTAGACAATAAAGGTTTTACCGGCATCAATTTTTTTTTTGTATAGGGGGCAAACGGGCAGACTTGTCGCCTAATGATAAGCGATTACCGCCGCCCATGGACACTCAAAGCGTTACAAGTGCGGTGCCGGCCATTTAATAAGGAGTACGCTCTTTTCTTGAAGGTTTGAACATCTTTGTTCAAATGATTGGTAATCTGAAGCATTTTTTATTTCACCAATTATGAAATCATTTATTAATGCTCCAGCAATAACACAGTTATTATAAATACACCTTTACATTACACTGATATATCTGATCCAATGTTGTAATAGTTCTGAGAAGAAAACTGTTAAATCTCTGTAGTAATTAAACTCACGGTTGGAAAATAATCGCATGTCGAGTTTCTGCTCCATTTCCCACACTCGTTCGCTGTTACCGTGCCACTTTAATAATCACACAAACAGCTGTGCCGTCGTTGATACAGCATTGAATAACATTTTCCCTTTTTTGACATCGGTGGGTCGTTAGACGACGGACTGACTGCCGTGTACATTCTGTTCAATGCCGTGACGGAACTGTCTATTGTTTGAGCCTTGTTAGAGACTACTCAACCGTACAACAAAGAAAACTATTCGTTTATTGAGTTTGACGTCGTTTACATCAGGTGTTTCAGACTGTACATAATAGTACTGTTTTATTCGTTACATTACAAAGCCTGTAAAATTGTTTTAGTTAATAGTAGTAGGTATATGAACTTCCACCAAGTATTTTTCCACTAAATCAGTAATTATATTCATGTGATTTGTCATATGACTGTCATGTGATTTACTTTGAGTCTGAAGGAGTAGGTAGTCATCGCTACCGGACGCCAACATTGCTGAATAATTCATGGTCTGGTTCCATGAAATGATTTATTCACTTTTAAAAATGTTAACATACCTGGACTCAAATTTGAAAAGTATTGCACTTGAAAACATTTGTAAATCATGGTCACAAGGTACATAAGTATCCGTTTGTCTATGTGTACATACAAATAATAAAATTAAAGTGTCTGTTCGTATTTCTTTACAGTTTTTCACTAAATAAATGTACTGCACGGTTGGCCTAGTGGCTTAAGTGGTCGCCCCGCCACATTCTATTTCGCCAAATGTTGAGGATTCAAATCCCACATGGGACAAAACTTTGAGTGATCCACAAACTGTTGTTCTAAGTCTGGATGGCCTTTGTGCCCGTTTCATGTACGTTTGAAAATCCTCCCGCGACAAAGGATGTATATTACGCGTCATTGGGAGTAATTAAAAAAAAAAGTATAGGTAGTCAAATTTTTACATTTTTGTCTGCTTGTCGGGTTTTTTCGCTTAATGTCTGGAACGACTGGACCGATTTTGACAGGATTTTCACTGGCAGATAGCTGATGATATGTATAAGAAGTAGCTAAGACTAATTAATTTTAGACTAGCTTCACTCCGCCGCGTTGCTTGCGCCGTTGTTGTTGAGCCCCAGAGCTCAGGAAGAAATTAATAAATTAGAATTGTAGCGGACAAGGGTACCTTAATGCTAATTTTAAGGGATTCAATTCACGCTCTGTTATTATATTCGATCAGATTTTAATTTTAAGGATACTAACATATACCTAGATTGTATATATTATGTACCTTAAAGTTCAATACTCTATTGGCATGAAATCATATTTTTCTATTATAATACAACATATTGCCGTCATGTAACGTCTGATTCAATTAGCTTATCTAAGAATGGTACCAGAATCATGAACAAAATGTATGCATCTGTTTTATTCTCTACCGGCTAGGCAGCTGCTTGCCCTCCCGTCTCTTATGTCATTATCTGTAATTAGAACTGTGTGTGTAGACTTTATAATAGCTAATTTGCGACGTATTACAATCCAGTTGGCTAGAATATGATCAGCCATGTTATGTCACAATAGTTATATTTTTGTTTAGTCATGATATTTGCTGTTGCTATGTCTATTCACTGCATCTAATCAGTGCAAATTATTATGTAAAGTAGACACAAAACCTAATATGTAAATACGTTTGCTGACACAATGAATACTTAAACTTATTGTGTGAAAAATCAAGCTCGATTACATTGTCATGTCTTGATTTTGCAAAGCAGGAGTTACTAACGTAATACCTGAATTAAACTAATCACAACTATTTTACGAAATCTTACTAATACTTATAAATCTTGTAATGTAACGTATGAAGCTTAAAATGTAATATCTGTATTAATATTTATCTTAGTATTATATCTTCAAAGATTAGATTTAGATTTTACTATATTTTGTCCTTAACATAGTCTGTAGGAATTTAATGTCAAATAGTTTATACATTTGTATCATCATGGTGTCTGACTCTCGCAATGATATCTTTCCAAAGATGAACAATTGGGCTGATGTTAAAACCTTTTTTGATACTTTTCACCTACACTCAAATGTTAGTTACTTCCTGCTGTATTGAAAATATTCATTGAGGCTTCGCTGTGCATCTTCTACCGCATTAACATGGGGAGTGCTCCGAGGAATTGTTCGGATTGATCCCTGCCGCCTCTTTCCACCATTGTCCTACGCGACAGAAATTTCATCCCCATCATCTAGATGGTTGGCAGTCCACAACTGTGCGATTTTACCGAAACTTTCTGCCGCGCTCAACAAAACTGTAAATTAAGTTGTCGCCTGCGGTGTTCATGGACCAATATGACCTTCAAATCTTCAAGAAGAAGCGTACTCCTTCCTAAAAGGCAAGCAACGCACTTGTAACGCCTTTGGTGTTGCAAGTGTCCATGGGCGGCGGTAATCACTTACCATCAGGCGATACGTCAACACTTCAACATCTTGCAATTTTTATATTTAATATTCGTCATCAACAACTTAAAATATACCACTGCTGGACATAAGATATTGTAAATATTTGTTCCAATCCGGGAATCGAACCCGGGACCTCAAACACAGCAGTCGCATACGCTACCACTGCACCACCGAGGCAGTCAATTTGTACCCGCGCAGTGAACTCTCACAACTCTCCCAGTCTTTTTTTCTAAGTTTCTTTCTAGTACTCAAACAGACAGATAAATTTGAAGAAACCGGTTTTAAAGTGCCAGAATTGTTGAAATTACATTATATGTGACTGCGATTAAGAACAAAAGTATACTACAAAATCATCTAATCCTAGACTATAATAGACAAATCAATTGGGCTGCAGAGGATCCTTGTAATATTATAAACCAGCTGAACCCCGTGGTGCTACCAATAACACCAATACCGATATAATAACCAATACCGGTTATTGTCGACAATAACCGCGGGCACCGCCGCGAGGCGAAGCTAGTATCTTTATAAATTGCAGCCTATGTGTTATTCACAGCTGTAACCAATAAGCTAGTCATATGTTTTTTTTTCTGCTCTCTATCTCTCTGGATCTGCCTGATGAAATGCAATCGCGTATTTTACCGACTTTTCTTCACTAAACGATGTCTAAAATATGTGTTCATTGTCACTTTTTGTTATCTATTCATAAAAAAGCAGGACTTGACCGATATCATTCTGACATATCATGTACAGTGTTTGTACTTGTTGTTTCTGAATATTACGTTAACAAAGATAAAGGTCTTAAAGTTATCCTGAAGGTGCATTCGAATTATCTTTGACGGTTGATTGTCAATTTATCTTCTTTTACGTATGCGCTCTGCGAATTTCGTAGCTATCCGATTACCATATGCAATTCTACCTACCTACCTGATAACATAATTTAATACCTAAATATAGAAAAAAATTAACTTGCTGGGTCCAAGTTGTCTAATATTTTGTTATACATTTCTTCTATGGTTTTCTCTTAAATGCAAGTGAAATTAGATGACGGGGACAAACGAGCAGAAGTTCAACTTATGGAGAGTGACTACCATCGTCCATAAGCCCTGCAACTCAATTACTAATTTTCCTGTCTTAAGTTTTTGTTTCATATTCAAATAATAATAATGTACACGAAATATAGTAAGTCTCTATTTTTAAAAGTGTACCTTATAGTCCACGGGCCCACGTACAAGGGATTTCAGTGATTAATAACAGGCTGAAAGTTTATACACAGCTTCGTTTTGACGAGACCCCCAACTTTTATTATTGGACCAAATTCTGATAGTGGCAGGAAAAAGCGGGATAGGGAGCGAAACACGTCGATTTGATGAGTGTCCCAAATTAATAAATAACAGTTTCTAAAAATCAATACTTCGAGAAAATACGATGGAAAACAGAGAAAAACTTGTGGCATACAAAGTGAATGGTACCTTCCCGAGTGACCCCCAGCTCTAACATGTCAGAATGGTGACTTGAAAATTTTTATTCATTTTCATTAATAACAAACTGATTTTTGTTTTGGGGCTTGCAAAATATATATTTTACATAAAAAATGCATCGGCATACAAATTCGATGGTAATTTTTTTGAGACCTACACTCGAAAGTTGTCAAGATTATGTTAATATTTTTTCAACAGACAGAACGCCCCAAAATCAGGGGGAGCGGGTAACATTACTCTCTAAAAAGCTACAAAAAAAAAGTTGCGTGTACTAGCGTACACTCGTAAGAAGTGAAACTTCTTTATGACGTTATTTTTAAAAAAATAAATATATGTCGACGTAAGGTATAACGACAAAATGACTTATAAACCAGCAATATTCGTGACAAGTTCAATAAAAGTTAAGGAGCGAGACCTGAGTAAATATTTCGCGATCTGTGGTGTGAATGAAGTAAGTTTGTGGAATGTGATGTGTGTAGTTATTTACATTGTGGACTAAATAAAATAATATTGTTTGTAATGTGATATTTCATTGTAGTATTAATTTGGTCCTGTTTGTGTTTGAAAATGTTTTTTGTTTTATTTTATAATTTTTTTTTTGAAGGATTATATATAACTACTCTCAATAATGATAAAACATTTTATTTTAACCCCGATAAAGAAGTTTCACTTCAAAAAGATAGCGTAACGGATAAATGTGACGCGTAACGTAACGGATAAATGTTACGCGTAACGAAAAAATGTTACACTAAATTTTTTGACAACCCCGATAAAGAAGTTTCATTTTAAAAATAAAATTCGAAACACTGGTGAACGAATCGTTAGATAACTCTTGGTTCTTTTCCATTATAATTGTTTAACTTAGTTTGTAAGTAAATGGTAATTAATGTTTTAAGTAAATGTTTAAGCGAGTCAATTGAGGATAATTAGACCGTTTTGTCTAAATCCATCTATAACGTTTGCAACAATTCAGGTTGAAAATTATAAAACAAATCAGAGTTTGATTTCTATAGGTACGATAATACTTCTTTTATCCCACAGATTCGATGGAGTAACAGTATTTACCGAAATTTAGAACACATTTTTATCTGAATTTGATGGTGTTACTGCACTAACATTGCAATAGCATATTATTATAAGGCATATAGCAAACAAGCATTGTTTTTTTATGGATATGATATGCAACACGTTTGGTGTGTAACGCTTTATGAGTTTATAAAAAAAAAAAACATAATAAAATAAATATTTTCGGACACTTAAACACACAACGCCATCTAGTCCCAAACTAAACAGAGCTTGTGCTATGGGTACTAGACAACTGATATTAATACATACATACTTTTTTTTCAATATACGCATATTTTACATAGAAAACACCCAATATTATAGGTATTCCTTATTGTATTAAGAATCTTTATCAAATATATTTCGTATTCAACAAAAGTTGTTTCTTTCTACGTTGAAAAATAACTCAATTTTCATATTGATTTTGAAGCACGGATTCGGAGAAAAATGGATGCTTGACTTAATAAAGCTCTCGCTCCTTTTTTATTGAATTTGAGAACGAAATAAATATAATTATGTGAAGATAAATGAATTAATTTAGTGTGATGTTTCTGAGTACTCACTTTTAGCATTACATTGTTGCAGTTTCTTACTCAGCCATTAATTTACGTACCTACTATGTAAGACCAAATAAACATGCACATCTTGAATCTATAACCGGTGATTCTATTTTAAATTATTAACGCTAATATTATTTTCGTCTAAAATTACGACTAAAATTTACCTTTCATTAGCATATATTTATAATTTCATCTATTGACGTTCTATATTCAAGGTGAGCTAATGTACCTCGATGCGTCATAACCCAAGTATTTTGCTCCACAAATTCTAAAATCCAATAATTTTGTTTACGATGATAGAGTTGCGAATTTATATAATTTACGTTAACTGTACTATTTTCATCTCAGAACATTACTATTAAAAGTGCGACCTGGCGCCGGCCAACGATCACTATTTATTACATTTCTTTGGACACACGCCAAGTGTCTCGACATTAGTGAGTATCGACACATGCCAAAAGAAAGTCAAAGTTCGACGGCATGTGAACAGAATATAGTGCACCACCTTAATCATATACGACAGATTGACAGTAAGCTCCAAACACACCCAGATAATATAGCGCTAGACGTACGCATCAAGAGTTTTCTGACGCTAAATACCAGCACCTCGTCAGTTATATTTCACTTGTCACTTGCTTATTGCCTTTGTACAACGAATAATATTATGGTATTAGTGATTCTCGTAATGATGTTCTGAGGTGAAATTCAAATACATGTTATGGAATTGATTGTTTGACATGCACTCACAAGATTTACAAAGATCAACAAAGTTTAGTTACAAAAATATTTAATGAGCTACCATAACATCGCAATAAAAAGAGGGCTATTGTTATCTTCCTGTTTTCAAGTGCTTCTTTAATATTTAATAGATACAGAACTATATCAAATATGCTAATTATAACACTGAAGTAGCAATCCTAACAGAACCTACTCTTATCAATCAATGTAGGTGTGGTCTGATGGGCTGCTAACCACAAGAGTATCGCACCAATTGTTTTCAACTGTTTAACGAGTAGTTACTTTATATTTAGTTAGCATTGAGCTATCGAACTAAATTTACTCAAAACCTTTGTGGTTACAATGAGGTTTAGTTCTGTAGAATAAACATTCTTATACTTTCTAATAAGAGGCCATATTATATCCTATTTACATGCTAATAATACAATACTAATTACATCGAAATGCCACATTTGCATAATTATATTTTTGTGAACATTATTATTTTGTGTACTATAAATACGAATTTAATAAGAATATGTATATAATAATAGAATAAGAAATAAAGTTCATTGTAAACCATTCCGTCACATTCAATACACGTATATTTTATTACTAAAATCAATTACTTACAGACAGCCTTTTGTCATCATCAAATGTACCATAGAAACTCGTTACGAAAAACCACATCAAACATTAGTTACTTAATCATGTCTTGCAATAAGCCATTCGAGTAATTAAATGTTAAGCCGCGTTTACATGCTTGGCAAGGGTCGGCAAGCGTCCACAAGCACAAGCGTGTAAAAAAGGGGGTTTGGCTTAGCTTGCATGAGCTTGTGGACGCTTGTATCCGATACGATCTAGCATTGAGATAGACCTATAGAGGCAAACTTCATTACCAGACGTCGCAAAAAATGTTACAAATTTGGACCATGACGACCATAAAACCATTAGACATTGGAAAGTAAACATACGCATATCTCACTTACACGCGTTACAAGAACAATAAAGTCGCTATGATTAGACAAAGACAGAGCATAAACATCGCAATGGCGGACCAGTGTTGAGTACTCTATGAAAATTTAACCATGAAAATCGAGAAAACCAATTTACTAGTGTATTTGAATGGAATAGGTATAACTAATAAAACAGCTGAACATTTTTTGCTAAAAGTTTATAAAAAAAACACCACAAGTTTAAAAAAAAAGGTGTGTGCGCGCGATTCACACACGATAGAAGTGAAACTTCAGTAAATCGACAAAAGAATGATACTGACATTTGCTCTTTCGCTCTGGCTCACTAACTACAGGCGACATTTTGTATTTGTGTCTCTTACCTGTCGTTTTTTCCGTTGCATCCGGTTTGAAATCACAACGATTCTAAAGAAGTTTCACTTCAACAAGATGTTGGGTATCCATTAGCGAATAGATATGAGGCATATGCATTAATTTTAGGGTCCCGTACCCAGAGGGTGGAAACGGGACTGAGCCTCCGACGTCCGTCTGTCGTAGAGTTGGCTATTTGACGTAAGTTACCTTAACCTCTACCAGGGCATAGAATAAAGATTTGAAAAGGTTTTTAGCCCATTATTATTCCTTTATTTTTTTATCATATTTTTGTAATGTTTTACAAACCCCTAAAAAATTTGTCCCTGATAAAAAGGTATGATATGAAAGTGAGAAACGCTTTCGTTTTAGTTGGCCTGTATTTTAAACAAAAGTACTTTAAACCAAACAAAATAGTAGTACACCAACGCATTCACAAGCGTGTACGACTTCCAAATATCAAGCGACTTGGTAGATGTAGATGCAAAGTTTGATATAGAAACCTAATTCTGAAGCCACAATGTAGTTTTGTTAAATTACCGCAATTTGGTATTGGGTCCGTGGGATCTAACGCGTACGTAATAAATCGACTGCCTCGATGGCGCAGTGGTAGTCTATGCGACTGCTGTGCTTGAGGCCTCGGGTTCGATCCCTGAATCGTACCAAGTGTTTGTATGATCTGCAAATGTATGGTTTGTTTCGAAGTTTGGGTGTTCCTATGTATAATATGTATGTATTTACAAAATAAAAGTATTTATGTATTAATATCAGTGGTCTAGTACCCACAGTACAAGCTCTGTTTAGTTTGAGACTACATTGCGTTGTTTGTTAAACGTCCGAAAAAAATATTTAATACATATTATGTATAGACTATCAAATCTATGGCGTCACCTTGTGGAGAACGTAATGAATAATGAGGTTTCATAATACCTACTTATTACACGAAATAAGTACATACATCATGTTTTTTACCTACTGTTTTAGTGATGGACAAAGTAGTGATATTAATTGCTGACTGACTTTCTTGTCTGAAATTATCTCCACGATAGAAAGATATTGGACTTTGACTTCAACTTGAACTTTGTAGAGATAAAATCTCAAGGGCTCAGTAAATATGTATATAGCAGTGGATTTAGTGCATTTTTATGTTAAAGTATAATGAACGAAGAAAATTAATGACGACAACCTTGGCTAAAATTAAAATCTTTCCACTTTTGAATTGGTTATAAAAAAATGTCTTGTTTTCGAACTGTGGTACAGCATGAAATCTTTAAACACGTGCAAATTATTATTAAAACGAGAATAGGAATTTGCAGAGTACACGCAGTTACAACCTAAATATTTACGTCCAGAGTGCGTAAAGTCTGTGTAAATTAAGCGATTCCTTGATTCTTGTAACAGAAATAACAAAATGTAATCAAAAGTTCATGCGAAAACATCGCCATTAATAACATTGTGTAAGTACAAATAAATGTAAAGTACGATTGATTGAATACTTAAAGTTTTATCGTTCGTTTTGCGTTCAAAATGTATGCTTTCTTTTCAACATTTTATTCTCACCACTCAATTCATTCTACGAGTTCTTAAGAAATGTTATAATTCTGATGCGAATTATAGCGTAAAACCATCAATTAAAATTCAAGGAAGAGTACCAAGGCATAATGATTTTGTATTAGTGGAATACCCTTAATACAGATACATTCAAAATTTAAATGTAAAGTTTAAATATCAAGGGTGTACCTTACTTTTACATCTTAATAATAATTAAATGTTTAATGGTATTCATCTACATATATGTTTCGGTCTATGGTAGGGTTTAAAGTGAACTTCAAACATATAAATTGGTGGAACAGCGAATGTTTTCTACACCGCTTGGGTGTGGTTTAAAATAACTACACATTTTAATTTAAACCAAAGCTAGGCATGTAGTGATTCCATATAGGACATTTAGATTTGCTAGCAAACCAAATCAAATTTATTAACATCGCTTTACAAAGCGGAAAATCAAACTGTCTCGTTTAAATGTCTTTAAGGGTGATTATTATTTGGCAATTCTTTATCTGGGCGAGGCGAGGGCGCAAGTACAAGGGGTACGCGGAGAAGTGACGTCATCGCCTGCGTGATGCCAGCACCCCTACGCACCCGAGGCCAAGGTCTAACAGTACTTCGACCCGTTATACTTGGCATTGGGTGGACAAATAATTTCAAACGTGTATAGAGATTTTAAACCAGATTTTCTTGTAACTCGTAGTATGTATTTACTTTTCGTGTATGGTTATAAAACTAATTAGCTGTTATTTAAATTATTTCTCCGAATAATGACTGAACAAGTTCAAAAGTTCATGTTGTAATTTTTTAATAGAATATAAAAAAAAATACAACAGAGTCAAATATTTGTTTATTAATATGTTATATTACTATATCCAACAACTCGTTACATATTTCATATTAAAAATGTTCTCTTTTTAAAACAAATAAAAATGTTCATGAAAATAAAAACGTATACATACTTACACACCAAGAAACAAGTAGTTAATGTCACAGGATTTTGTTAAAATTGTAGTTCATTCAAACCTTACTTTGACCTTACGCTCTTTTGACGTAATTATTGACTTTCTTTGGTTCACGTAATGTAGGCAATCTCAGTAATTTGTTTACAATTATCTATCTCCGTATATCTATCTTCTAGATTTTATATCTATATATATATATGCATTGAATATACATAATTATTTTTTATATTTAAAACTTCCTAGTCCAAGAAAGGTTTAAGTATAAAAAAAATGATTTTTGAGCGGAGTATCAATGAATAATGTTACAAAAACGGGGGAAAGTTATTACGCTACGGCTAATAGGAGACGTAAACGAGGTTGCGTGGGGCAGTTAGTATTAATTCAATTTCATTAATAAATAATGTCACAAGATTCCAAGTACCATATACCTACGTAGTGCGCCAGAATATGTGTACATTCTTCGTCGACTGTGAAGATGACTCTGACTTCTGAGATGGTTTAACGCATTGACAGGAATTTAATTTCATTACTAAACTACGCTCCTTTTGGTAGTAACGTGATAATGTATAGCATATAACCTTCCTCGATAACTGAGCTATCTGACTACTTACTTACTAGTACTTACTGAGATTAGCACGTTCAACCGAACAAACAAACTCTTTTATAATATTAGTAAAGATACAGTACATACAAGAGGAGCTCATAGCCCAGTTGCATTCGGCGATTAGAAATAATCACCGATGGAAAGTAACGACGGCCCGGTCAGTACCTGTATGGAAGACCGCTGGTGTCGTGATACCATGAGCGTCTCCGTGATTCGGAGGTCACCTTGAGCAGTCGGTCCCGGTTGTTATCAGACGATAACTAGTCGTGAAGTTTTTAGGGGGCCTTTAGGGGGCTTAAAAACATCCAACGGCAAGATTACGTGGCCACAACGTTGTCTTGCCATTCCTCAACACATATTTGACTAGCGTGGAGACGTATGGCCTTAACCCTCTTCTGAGAGGAGATCCGAGCCCAGCAGTGGGTTATTGATGAGACACAGGGTTTTAACGA
Source organism: Spilarctia lutea (assembly GCA_916048165.1). NCBI lineage: Eukaryota > Metazoa > Arthropoda > Insecta > Lepidoptera > Erebidae > Spilarctia > Spilarctia lutea. The sequence goes on from OU696480.1 coordinate 6,575,044, forward strand.
GAAAGCCAAGGCGAAACCTAATGATTTTTAAATATGTAATTCAATTGCGATAAATCTAGTGGATAAAGCACAATTATGGTACTCTGTTTCGAGTGTAGACATTACGACAGAGAATTTCACTACACAAATAAATAATCTTACTTATGTACTACCAATATCACGAAAATAACGCGAACGGAGGAGGAGGAGTATAGAAAGCTAAAAAAATATAAAGTAGATATAGCGCTCCTAGTATTAGTAAAAAACATACCTTATTAATAATATGAATGCCCACGATAACTCTGTCCTTTGTTTGCAAAGCATCTTCTTGTCTTATATGTCAAAATCAATTGCTGTTAGTTTGTCTCGGTAAAACTCGAGAACAGCGGGCCGATTTAGCTGATTTTGATGTGTTTGTCGTAGTCCAGAGAAGTTTTAAACGTTAAAAAAATCAAAAATTACTTGAAAATCCAAAGTTATTTTTATATAAGTATATTAAATTGACAACTGCTTGCTTTCATTATAGAGTATTAATTTGTTTAATAGTTTTGCGTTTAAACTTTTCATTTATTTTTTTGTTGTCAGTAGTGTCTATTGAAAACAATTATTGCTTTATGCGGTCTTTCAGATGTTTTTAATTATTTGGTAAGCATTAGTCATTTGTTACCAGATAAACTTACTTGAACTTGAATTCTGACAATCATTGTTTTCACACTTGAGCCAAAAAACGTATAAGAATTATTGAGAAATGTGTATTCAAATGAAACAAATGTGATATTAATAGGAAAAAACTATCGGGGTTTTGCCGGTTTGGTTTTTATTCAAACGATTGAGTCATATAACCTTCTAAAGAACATATTGTTAAAATGTTTTAGATACGCGGAAAAAATGGAGATGCGGAAAATGATTCTCTTTTTATTCGGCGATGTGAAGGAGAGTTATTAGTGTAATTTGAAGGTTCAATTCTAGTAATAAGACTTCATTCTCAATTCAATTCCGATCGATTCACGATCTCACAAATGTCAAAAGGTATTTTCGTGCAGGATTAAACATTTAACGTTGGCAGTAATGTGATTATATCGTATTGTGACAGAAAGTAGGAATAGTCAATCTAGTCCCTTAGTAATAATTTCCAACGACTACTGAGACCTATCTTTTATGGCATTCTCAATAATAGTTCGTGAGAGACAGGCAACCTGTCAGGGGTTGTCTGCACGAGACAAGATATAGCTATATGTTCCTATCCAGCCTGTGTTTTCCTTCGACAGATCACGACTTACTTCCATAAGAAGTAATCAGACGAGTGATAAAGAAGATACAAGAGAACAATGGAATATTTGAACGCATTGAACTAATCGCAAATAAATTTGAGAAAAGAGTAAAGGGATGATATAAAACTTTTACTACGTTCCGAGTTCTTAATAACTGTGTAATTTTATTATTTCATTAATCAAAGTAGGTTGATTTTGGCTTATCCTTGAAAACGTCTATTTAAGCGAGAAATTAAAAAAATAATATGCGGTTTATATTTATGTGAATACGAGAATTAAAATGATTATATGACAGGTTTCAGAAGTTTCCTTGAAATAATGAAGTCCAACTGAATGAATTAAACTATCTTAATCCTACTCATCTCATACAGAAGTCCAGCAGTGGACTGCAAAAGGCTGATAATGATGAGATATATTTTAATTCTTTTATTACAAATGTTTTTATGTATGTAGAAAAATGATTACTGAAAGGTTTTACTATATTATGAAAATGTTGAAGTTTTGAAGTATATGTAGATATATTATACATACCTATGTTAGGGGTTTGTCTCCAAAGTTTTGCCCTGACCTCGAGTTGATGTATCGGGACAGGGGATTCGCATTGCGGCATTCCGGGAGGAACCTTGAGACATATCCCTTCATTGATATTCTGCACTGCAGCTGTGATTTAGTTATTTTTACTTGCCTTACTGACTGACTGATTTATCAATTGACCAACTGAATCTCATGGAAACAACTAAATAAATCGCTTTAGCTGCCGCAAAATTTTTGGCAACTGATTATTTTTATATTGTTAGAACTGAACTAAATTTCATTCCTAAGAGCGTAAAATAAGAGATGAAGGTTGTAGAGTAAAATGTTAATACTTTAATTAATTAATAATGTTAATGTTTTATGTATTAGGATTTGGTTACTTCAACTTTAGGTAATTCTGTTTTGACTTTGCATCTGATACTTGTATGGCTTTATCATTGTCGCGGTACGAATTATTTTCTCTGCGAAAAAGTGCTAGAGGTAAACTCATTACGTTTTTCTTGTACATATTTGGTATAGCTAAAACAAAATGTTAAGATATTTTGGATCTGTTCCAAATTTAAATGTGTATTATTTTACAAGAAATTTACACCGTAGAAATTGTCCTTTAAAAGTAAAGTAAGTAAGACATGTTGTACAGAAACCATTCTATTAAAATTTTATCAAATGAATTATCTCAAATTGTTTTTTTACTTGAATAATCTGTATTGATATTTAAAAAAAAAAACAAAACAATTATATAGTTGCGAGCAAAAAATATTCTTGTACCTGTGAATAAAAAAATGTAATGTTTAACAAGTTACTTATAATGTAAAATAAAAATATACCAACTCCTTTCTATTTATTTTAGCACGATTGTGTATAGGATCAATTCAACACAACACAGTACACAATAATAAATATTCTCGTCATTTTAAAACCAGAAAATAATTATTTTGTATAGAACAGATTTGTTATAATATAAAACCTTGTGGCATTTAAAAAAAGATTATTAATTTTGTAACATGATTTACGTATTGTATCTGATCTTCACTTCCAAAAGATTGAAAATAATGTGACCGGTACGTACGAGAATACAAACACATTTTAATCTTTATATAATAGATAGAAATTTACGTCTAGCAATATTAAACGTTTGCATTTTTAAAATCCCCCCTAACATTGTCTATTTAATGACAAGGCTACATGCACCTGTGTCCGCGTATCTGATGAAATATTCAGTCTTTATTCAACGGCTTGCTTGGTTTGCCTTACACGCTATGTTCGTCTCGAGTTCTAAATATAGGCTAGCTACCTACTACCTAACGGAGCACTCCGTCATTTACATCAATAATTTATTAATCGTAATTTTGCTCCTCGGCTACTATTGCACCCAGTACTTTGTGCTTCTGTTCTTCTAGGAACAATAGTATAATCGTTCCAGTATGATCAATTATTCTTATAAGACTCTGCGGCTAAAGTTCTCCTTCTGTGTATTTTGCTCGACCTTAAAATATAATTGAATGATTCGTTTATTTGTTCAGAGGCCGGTATTGTACCTACTCATTTTACAAAAGAAATAACAGGTTTAATTGAGGTTTTTTCCCACCGACATCGAGTGGAAAGAGCTAGTTGGTATTAATAAATATAGTGAATGATATCGGATCAAATCGGGGGGCACGGCACGGGGGCAAATATGATTTTTCTTATATATATATATATATATATATCTATAGATATTGAAAGATAATTTTATTTTGCATAAAATGTAGAGTAATTCCTTACCTTTTTTTTCCTCGTGTGGAAATCCCCTCGGAAACCACCTGCTGGTGGCATGTCGGACTCGAACCGACTAAAACCGCACGCCGTCTCAGGTACTAGATGCCGGGGAAGAGTAGTTCCTTACCCTGAAATAAAATTTGCGTCTAAATTTACATCGTCTGCATACAGTTCCGCTGTCAAATTTTCGATGTAGGTGTTTAATATAAATTATAAAATGTTTGCAAACAAAGTAAAAAGAAAAACATAATAAGAAACCTTGAAAGTGGGGTTGTTGTTTAATAGTTATTTGAAGATTTAAGGTTGGTGATAAGGTTTATCAAATAGTAGTGAAAGTGTACAGAACGATTTTTGCTTGTGATTTATCGATCTGATAATGTTGGCAGATATCATCAGTCAACGACCAAATCATTACTTAAAGCATTATCCTCATTATCGTGGAAGTTCGTAAACTTCACAATTGATGTTGTTGGCTTCACCTTAACCTTCGTCTGTGGCCTTAAAGTGTTATTGTTCAGGAATGTTCGAATAAAATGTTAGTTTTATGTAAAGAAGGCTAAGAACATTATTTGGATTTATTACTGATGTTAATTGAAATAATAAATCCTTTAGGAGAACGGAAATACGACGGACTGTGTCTGTAAAACGCACGTCATTCTATAGACTGAACAGATTAAAGAGCTCGAACTGTTCGAGTTCGGTTCCTATTGCTTACATTCTTGAATCCATCTATCTATTCATTCAGTATCCTTATCCTCCTATATCCTGTCGTTTTCTTTTTTCAATGTTCCCTCAATTTTCCCACCACCAATAGAGTATGAATAAGCTTGCCTCTTACTGAGTGAAACTAGAATTGTAGTTTAAAACACTTCTGTCTATTCTTTGGTGTGTATCTATCCATTATTGTAGAAGTAAATAGAATGAATAGTGTTGGTTGAAAATTCTACTTTTTTTGTGTTCGTGTAACTTAAGAAGCATTAACGGCCGAAATTTCAAGTTTGTCGCCTTAACGGTTTAGACTCTTGTGTTAATGAATCAGTCAGACGGTCAGGGCAAAAAAAATATTAGGTACCTGGATGACAGATATTTTTTGATAAATTTTCTAAAAATGAAAAATAGCTAAATCGGTTTATCGACCCCGAAACCTCCTGAATACAAAATTTCATGAAAATCGTTGAAGTCGTTTCCGAGGTTCAGGGTACAAGAATTGTTGCTCGTTTAAATGTATTGAATGTATACATTTCACGACTCTTTAAATAGGTATTCAGTGAAAGGGCTTAATATGATATACATGCAACATGAATTTTATACCATTTTAAGTTAATATGACTCGAATAAATACTACCTACTTTATCGAGTTTTAACATATACTCGTATATGATAATTCATCATATTTGTTGTATCGCAGACCCGTCACGGTAACCAGAGTGATTGCACTATTACAAACACGAGACCTTCTATCTTATTTGAATAGGACTTTCGATATATATCAAACATGTATTATTATTATGTGTAATGGCGATAAGATTTTTTTGATGGATGTCTTATGACGACAATCAAAGTTATACCTGCGTGCTACGTTCGTTGCCTTAGTTCAACTCTCACCATTAAGGAAACTGTACCAATACATTGTATCAAATGCCGCTTGACCCTGTTCAATGCTTAATTCTTGACCTTAACTCGTACTTTAACCTTCAAATAAATATGTAGCCAAACAATTACTTACTTTGATTATATTTTATTAACTAGCTTGTGCTCGCGGCTCAGTCTGCGTGTATGTTGGTAATCACGGTAAATATATATGTAGTAACCTATGTCCTTTATCAAGAATCAAAAGATCTCCAGTATATATTTAATACAAAATGTTGTGAGTGGTTTAGCCGTGAAATCGTAATAGACATTTACTTTGGAATTAATAATACCTAATAAAATTTGTGTGGATAAACAACCCATTAAGGTGAAGTTTGTATTAGATTTCAATGAAATGTATTCTTAATAAACATTGTAAAAGCGAATAAATATCTACTACGACAAAATAGATTTTATTAAGCTAATAAATGTTTATGGTTCTGTGTGTTCTGCTAAATTAATATCAACATGCGTAGTATATATGCAATAATATTATAGTACCATAACAACAATATTTAAAGACTAATACGTAAGGCAAAATCTTTGTACCACGTTTTACGAAAACTGTGCAATGCAGGATTATGAAACTTGGTAAAGTTAAAATTTATATGGAGGAGAGAGAACGAAGAGCTAAAAAGTATATATAAATAACTAGCTGACCCGGCAAACGTATTGCCATAAAAATAAAAAATTATGCTAGGGCTGGACAACCTTTATCAAATAGATAGTAGCCGATTCTCAGACCTACTGAATATGCATATAAAATTTCATAAAAATCGGTCAAGCTCTTTCGGAGGAGTATGGTAACTAACATTGTGACACGAGAATTTTATATGTATATATATAGATTACGGTCGAATTTCGACACAATTATTGTTACTGTGTTAAATAAAAGACCAAATATAATGCTTAATGCCTGTAATACCAGCACTTGTATTCACAGACACAGACGATACTCTTCTTAGTTGAGTAAAAGCTGCTTTAAACGTTAATGTTTGAGTTTGTTTCAGACGAGCGTGTTAAAAATTTGTTATTGGTGTAGATTTCGAAGCGAGCCAATCGCAAGACTGAACGCGGTCACAGTGACACTTGATTAGATGAGAAGTAAACTCACAGAAGTGCACTGCTGTCTGAATAGTTACTAGCCTATAGAGACCACGGCTCCGACCGCCTATGTGTTGGATACCGCGGTAAAAAGTAGTATGTGTTATTTTAATGTATTAACTAGATCTTGGACAGATCACAGTCACCACAGAAGTACGTCATTTTAGGAAAGATGAAATTTTTTGAGTTAGTGTGTTGTTATTGTTTGGTTTATATTGTTGACAAGTATGAACGCCTACGCTAACTTATATAGCAATCAATACACATGACGCGTATGTCTGCCCCCATAGAACAGAGATGCGCCCCTTTCTATAAACTCTAAACGAGTCTGGAAGTATGTTTGGCCCATCAGATTTGTCTGGCTCATTGGTAAGTTAGCGTGGATTTTTTCCACCTTTGATACCCGCTAACTGTAAAACGGCCCCACTTTTAGCTTAGCGAGTATCCATTCCGTTCCGAGTTTATGTTAGACTAACGATACGAAAAAAATATTTTTTCCTAAAATGACGTAAGTCTGGGGTGGCTGGGATCTCAGGCTAATATAATTCTAAAGTTTTATCCGAATCCGGCAGTATTCGTTTGTTTTTTGCGTGAAAGAGTAAAAAACATACATATATCCATCCTCAAAAACTTCCGTATTTATAACGAATTAAATCATATATAAATTGAAAAAAACGTAGAAATATAACATACCTCAATTACTGTGTGTTTAATTTCAATGCATTAAGTCTCTGCCTAGACACAGAGATTATGAGGAAGGCCACTTCCTGCTCTTTATACTATGTTTTAGATAAAAGAACGGAAAATCTTGAGTTATCTTGTTAGGTAACTACTTTCTCTACTTTATATATCGTCTTCTTAATACTTTTATTGCAAATAAATTGATTATCTCGTCTATTGAAAATCAATGCTATAGTTGAACAAATACAAAGCAATTTTAGTCTTCACGGAGACCAGCTATCAGGAGATATTATAGTGTACTAGGGTGTGCTCATTCTCATAATCCGATTTGACAGTTATTCGACACGACCGGAGAGAGATAGTGTTAGATAGAGAATGTCATTATATGAATTGTTCAAAACTGTACCGTATGAGGATTACGATAGTTATGATGAATTTGAAACCGATTATATTTGTACGCGTGTGAATGTTTCACGGTGATATTCATAACTTGCTAAGGTAGCTTTCCTGTTTATAAATGCGATACAATTTTAATCCGAGACGTTTATTCCTGAAATATGAAGTACTTCGCTGAGCGATAAATAAATGACTTATACATATTTGTCCAATAAATATAAAATGAAGCTTCCGCTGTCGGTTGCCTTAGCTCTTTTATACTGCTCAACAAATTTTAATGCAGTTTTCAGCAATAGATTCAAGAGGAAGGTAGGAAGCCTGGGCGGGTCGCTGGTGTATTATCATTGACGATGGTTATTTATCAAAATGTTTAATCTAAAGGACCAGGTAGGTATTATTATTTAGATTATCACGAAATATCTTCATCATCACCCTTTTTTATCCTTTATGTTACGCAGATCATCATTCCATCTGCAAGATGTTCTACACTATGTTGCCATTGACGCGGTTTCTAACTACGCAGTCTCTTTATAAGAGATACTAGTTCTGCAGGCAATGTTGCTAACCTATTGGTAAAGTCAAATTTTCTATAGTCTTTTTATTTATAAATTTTTGATATTTGTACACCCTGAAAGGGTAACTGCATAATTATCCAATGTCAAACATTCTGAATGAAAAGAAGTTTAGAATAAAAATTGTAGATTAAGTGTACACCCAAATTGGCCTCGAAGAAGCTTGGAGTTCTTAACAGATCGAGACAGTATTTCACTCAGGCCCACCACCTTCTGCTTTATAAGGCGCAGGTTCAGTTTCATATGGAATACTGTCCTCATCTTTGGGCGGGGGCACCTCAGTACCAGCTTCTCCCTCTAAACCGCATTCAACAGAGAGCGACTCGAATCGTCGATTGTCAAGAAGTTTCAATTCGGCTAGACTCTATGGCGCTGCGTAGAGATGTGGCTTCGCTATGCATCTTTTACCGCATTTACTATGGAGAGTGCTTCGAGGAATTGTTCGAACTGATCCCTGCCGCCTCTTCCCGCCATAAAAAAAACACGAGTATCTTCCTGACATTGGGTCTAGATTGTGTTGCTAAGCAAACAGACTGATTTAAAATCAATGGAGGTTCGTGAGTATGACGCACCTTTTGTTTGGCATCTAGACGATGTTATCGGTAAAACTAAATTGTGCATGTAGGTACACGGTACACTTGTCAGGGTTTAATTTACATTCAATACATACCTAAATACATTTTTGAAAACGTTGTTCTTTAACGATGTTAAATGAATGTGTTTTAATATTCTCATTATTTCAAAAGAATTCATGGTCATGAGAGGTTTAGCTAATTTCTCTGTTCTTACCCAGCAGTTACTCGGGTGTTATTCATCTGGCTCTGTATACACTGTAATGATTATTTTTTCAGTACGGGTATGGATGTTTCCTAAATGAAAAATCTATTTTTTACATTATTTCAAGGTTCTTTGTCTTTGTAAATCAATGATAAAATCTCGTCGATTTGACAGTGTTCCGCTAATTGAGAGGGATTCATTTTTATTTGATGTATTATATAAACTTGAGAAGTTAGAAGATTGTATGCATCTGAACCTATATCGACCTTATTCGATGACTATTATGAATTAGTGATATAGATTATATTGCATAGAATGTTGAAATCTTGTGTGAACTGTGACGCATATTTTATTTGAAATACTTTTCTTCGCTAGGGCTAAAAGAATCAGAAGTTTTTATTATGAATTACAATAGTGTGCAATAGTATAGTATACAAAACCAAAACGGAGATAATTTTAAATGTATTTCTCTCTTGGGCTTTGTTGTCCAGAAACATGCAAGTGTAGATTCTAGGAAACTTAAAAATGTACTTTAACGTCGTATAACCATTGTTTCAGCTAGAATGAGTCGTTTGTAACCCGTGGGCATACTTTAATTAGCACTGCGTGGTGTAATATTGGCAAATGGCCAAAGCATTTTGGGGGAATTAACCCACAGCTGGATTTTTGTTACAGTATCAAGATTCTGGGTGCAGTCTGCTATGGAATGCTTTTTGTTCATTAAATCAAGTTCACCAAGCAGTTTAAATTTAAAATGCGATGGAATTCAGCTAAATACGGTCGTTGTCCATCTAAATGCTGTCGTTTTATCCGTCACATGATTACGCAAGATTAAAATATTAAAAGAACATGTTATTATGTTGGAATTGCTGTATTAGATGGATAATTACAACTGTGTTTATTGGCAATTCTATCACCAGATTTTTTAAAATAATCTCCAGACTGATCGATTACATTTATTTTTATTGTGTTTACGTAGGTGTATTTCGTAAAAATAAAAAATAAAAATAAAAAAAATAAAAAATAGTGAAATCTATGTAGATAAGTTGAAGGTTAGTGGGTTCTTTAATATTGTTCAAAATACGGTTATTTTTTCCGAAAGATAAAGTCTGTCTTAAAGAATCTTTTCTGAAAAAGACGGGGATTTCGCGTTAGGAATATATATTCTGCTTCGCGGGGACTTTAAAAATATGCTCGAAAAGGACACAAAGAACACACAGACTCAGAACAACAATTTGTGGATCACACAAAGTATAGTCCTATGTAGAATTTGATTAGCACAGTAGGAAGCAAAGAAGTTTTTATTTTTTAATGTATATTTAAATGCTTCTCCGACTAGCGAAGGTTGACAGTCAGCTCTCTTGTTTTAAACTAGGTGTAACAGATGATGATGAGCACTTGCAATTCCTTCTTCCTCTCACTTCTGATATTTTCTTCAAATCTTATTAAAATAATTATATCTAAATAATGAATTTCACCTATCCATGATATTTTTGATATGATTTGTAATGTGAGTTAACCATTTAATCCAAATTGACCGCCATTATCATGGTGTGTTATGGCTTTGATAACGTAATACTATGTTAACAAAGATGATAAACAGATTACATTGTGAAATATTAGTTAGAACACGTATGTACATATTGTGTTGTATAAAGGGCATACTACTGTTGCAATATTAGGCTACTTCAAAACAACTCTCAAATACGGTTCGCCTAAATACATTCAACCACTATTTATATGTATTTCAGATTTAATCTCATTCCGTAATACCTAATTTTTTACATACAGTTGCTTATGCGTTTTTTATAAATAAACAAATATAAAATTCCAACCATTTGTTTCTTATCGGTCTTTTTTGAACTTCAGCCTTTCTCAACTGGTTAAATCCTCTTTTATACATAAAAACTAATAATCTTGTGTCTTTTCATTTCTTATATACTATGCAAAACTGGTGAAACGACCACACAAAGCCGGTCATCAGTTTTACGTAATATAAATTGATGAAATAGACGTATAACGGTAAAGCAATCAAATACATTGCATTTGCAATATATATATATATATATATATATATATATATATATATATATATATATATATATATATAACAAACACGTAGTTTTTATCTTATCTGTTAACTTATGTGGCTTCGATAATCTGTGCACTGCAGACTTAAGTAAAGCACTCTTGAAACATACCATGTTGCTGTCAGGTGTACGACGCACGTCTCTCGTCTGTGGGGACCAAACCAACCAAGACCTTCCCACTGTGCCGACATCAGTCTGTTTTGATCAGGTAAGGTCAAGATTCCGTCAATATCGTTCAAATTCAATGTTCAAACCACCCGCATAGTTAACCACAAAAGGATCGAGTCGTACAAGTTTTGCATTACTTTAAAATAAAAGGATAAAGGAGCAATCGTCGCAACTGTTAAAAAAAAAACAGTTTAAAACTATTGAAAATTTGAAAATCAAAAATGTTATGAAATAATTGAGTAGCAGTACTTACATACTCGTGTTCAATGTAAAATACAATCATTGTTAGATATCGATGATGTAAGTAGTGTCCTATACGTCGTATTATGATGATAAACAATTGGTGAAAAAATCCGACAATGGACTGTAATTTGTCCAATTATTTGATTTTCTTATTGACAATTTATTGCGAACGAAAAAGTGCAACGCCAAGAAGACCGTTAAAACGACTTTGAAGGAAACTGCGGTAATTACAATTTGACAGGTACGATGGCCGTCGGGCCACTGTAACTAATAAAGATAATTGTGCGAAACTCCAATTTACTGGGCAATTCGAATTGCCCTTAATGTGAACATACTTACTGCATATGTATAAATCGATATCGACTAAATCTAAATCGGTATTAAATGTCCTTGGTTTATTGTTATGAAATTTAATAACACTAGTAATTTAGTAGAATATTAATAGCTTTGAATGTCGTTTTATATTTCATAGACCAAAATAACATAAGCTGCCATTGTATATATTATTTTGCCATATCAGGTCACAACACAATACACAGGTGGTAATTCTGTTGTAGTCATGACTAAACTAAAATTCACTAAAACAAGCGTTTACTTCTGATCAACTTTAAGGTGGTATTGAACTAAATTTAGTGAAAGCTGAAATGTGAAATATCCAAAAGTGGACTGTAAGCAGATGACATTAAAGTATATAATTCAACAACAAATTTTAGTGAATTTTAGTTTAGTGATGACAACAACAGAATTAACACCACTGACTTTTACAGAAACATGTGGTGAAATGTTAGTAAGTAGCTGACAAATAATCGATTTAGCTAGTAAAAAATAGGCTAGCATATACATATATTAATTTCAATGGTCACATCATCATATCAGCCTTTATTAGTCATCTGCGGGACATACGTGATAATGAATCTTAACTCTTAATCCATCACGACACGATTTTAATCGTATTCCAACCATCATTTATATTTTGTCTATTAGATGTCATCTAATAAACATAGTAGGCCAAAATCTTGCCGCAGAATGTGGTACCTCCTACCTTTCCCTGCTCTACCAGTTGCTCTATGTTGTCGCTATTCTGTCTATGAGACATGACATACTATTGAAGTATGCGCGACTCTACTGACGCCGAGATGTATCTATATTTTAAAACTTTGAAAATATTTGCGACTATTAAAGATAACAATGTCTGTTTATACTTTAAAAGCGTCATATATTTTATAAGATAAACCTTTCCTATTCTTTAAGGCTCTTCCTCGTGTACTTACTTTTTTTTCTCTCGAACGGAAATCGCCTCAGATACCCTACAGGTACCATGTTGGACTCGAACAGACTAAAACCGCATGCCGTCTCGAGTACCAGAAGTCGAGGAACCAGGTGCACTTTAGAAAGGAAAAACCTGGAACCCCGACGTACCTCGGGCCACCTACGGTTTGAACCCAGATGTTACTGTCTGCCGGGCGCACATGCTGCGCAGCGTCCGCGCTTCCATACGAGCCTGTTTCTCAGGGTAACGGATGGCCTCATCTGTCACCCCAGGCTTGCGTTTATGGAGGACGAAGAATAAATCGGCCCAGCTGTTCTCGAGTTTGCACACTAACAAACAGCAATTGATTTTTATATCTAAGACTAGCTGAAATCCGCGGTACTACCCGGTCTCATTTACAATAGAGGAAGCCTTTGGTCATTTAAGGGGTTTTTACACCAGGCCAGGCCACACAAATTGGTAGTCGGGTCTAACAGCAGCCTCAAAGTGAATAGGTGTACACACTCCGTATTCTTAATTCATCAACGCACGAACAATTTCGCTCCTAATTTCTGGTTATAAGGAAATATTTGATTATTTGCTGTAGGTAAGTTGTTTTAAGACACTATTATAATACTCAAAAGCGGTTCTAGTACTAATATACAATAACATTTTCCTTAAAACGTTTTTTACTATATTTTGCCGCGCGTCCGTAGTATTTTATAAGGTTTCTTAGTTTAATTACGAGTAGTTACTGTGATTAGATTCCTTCAAGCGTAATGTCCAGTATATCTCACAACGTTTTGTACTCTCAAATCATTATTCAACGGCGGTTGTCAATAGATTTCTCGTCTTTTATCTTCGAAGGTGACTTTAGATGAGCATAGCCCTCAGATAATTACTTCCTCGTAGATCCAAGGTGATGATAAACAACAATCTGTGTAAAAGTTCACGTAACAAGAGTTTACAAATTTTTTCGTAACACGTTTTAGTGCTATTAGGATAAAAACTAAAATAAGATGTATTTAAGTTTATTCAGCAAATATTATGTTTTGTCAAAAAGGACAAATTTAAACTCTAACATTGCTATTCTAATGCTATGGTTTTCTTTATCTTTAATCCAATTAATAAGATCTCATATTGATTGAAAGTTCTTCCTGATATCACTTTTGTAGCAGACAGAAATAAAATCTAAGAAAGACAATGGAGGTACATCATTCATTACAGTGCCAATTTAATCTACATAATATTAGTTGCCGGAGCTTTATTTTAAGTAAATGCTTGTATCAGGAGACCTAGCTCTTATATAACAATTATTTATTGTTTATTGAGTAGGAGTTTTGAGAAAATATTATTAGTTTTATTTATTAAAATACACAAATTAAAATATTTTTTTATGATTGTCTCTAAACTTATTTTTTAAATAATTTTTGGGATATAAACCCTATTGAATACGACTATCGTTAATATCTCGGCACTGTATGACAGGACAGTTATTTACTTACATAGAGCTGTTTTTCTTATAATGAGTAGAGTCATGTTTGTTTCGGCGTTTTCACAAATCGAGCTCGTTAATAGCCTTCAATCTCCACCGTGTTTAAAAATATCCTTCTTATTAACAGACTAGACGATACTTGATGTGTAGGCGAGAATCGATACGTAAATGCGCATGATAGAATAACAAACAAATGAAGCGCATTTCTCAGACTCTAATTTGTATAAAACGTATATTTAAACTGACAGATTGATTTTCTTACATAGGACATTAATTTCAAACGATCTAATTTTCTTATTTTTGTAACCTGACTCGATTTTATTAGCCTCCCTTGCAACTAACTGCCTGTGTCTTATACAACTAAAACGTTGTTTCAATATGTCCTTTGGATAATTATAATCAACTTATAGAACAGCAATTATTTTGCATCTTGAAGCCCAAACGGATAGAGGTACTCTTTAGTAGTTAAAAGGAACAGTTCTTGTTTGGGGTCGTATTAAGCTTTGTGATAAGTTCAACACTTTGTGAGTGAGGACGATAAATAGAAGAAAACAGAGAAAAAAGGTAGACAATTGTATTCTTTATTATTTTTTTCTTAAATATAATATTTCTTAATGGCCTGATGTTTTTGATACGAAAATATTGTTGTCTATGTGAAACTAGGCATCAGCACTCTGTTGTTATCAATTTATTAAGTCTTCCCAAGGTGATAAACCACCACCATTTTTGCGATTATAAACATACGTAACTCGATCTATTAATATTGCTTTTTACGAATCGATTTTCATTGTGGAAATACTAGTATCGATATTGATAGTTATTATTATTTTACTGTTTATCTTTTTTATGGTATCATGTATTCACAATTACGCTGCGGCCCCCATAGTCAAGTTGCAAGCGTTCTTCTTTCTGCAATCGTTAACGCCTTAATTCTCGTGTGTCAATAGCTAGTCTTAGACAAAGTATTAGCTAATGACACACGAGAATTTAGGGGGGCTGGTTTTCGATTACATGGGCTTGGCTTTATACTAACAAAAATATAATCTATTCATTGATCGCCCGTGGTTCTTTTAATAAATTACCACCAATCTATCAATTATAAAAAAATATCACCCTAACTTTCAATTCGGCTAGACTCTCTGGCGCTGCGTAGAGATGTGGCTTCACTGTGCATCTTCTACCGCATTTACCATGGGGAGTGCTCCGAGGAATTGTTCGGATTGATCCCTGCCGCATCTTTCCGCCATCGTCCTACGCGACAGAAATTTCATTCCCATCATCTAGATGGTTGGCAGTCCACAACTGTGCGATTTTCCCGAAATTTTCTGCCACGCACAGCAAAACTGTGGAATGAGCTGTCGCCTGCGGTGTTCCCGGACCAATACGACCTTCAAACCTTCAAGAAAAGAGCGTACTCCTTCCTAAAAGGCCGGCAACGCACTTGTGACGCCTCTGGTGTTGCGGGTGTCTATGGGTGGCGGTGATCGCTTACCATCAGGTGATACGTCTGCTCGTTTGCCCCTATACAATAAAAAAAAAAAAAAAAAAAAAAAAAACTAATTTTATTCCTTCTCAAGTTCCCTTCAAGTTCAAGTTTTAATAGTATTGTATCTCTATACATTTAAAAAGCATACAGTTTTTCATTAAACTTTTGCCTATTGAAATCAGCTGAGTTGGAAGCAAGATATCAAAATCAAAACTAAAAAAGGTTTAATTAATAAATTAAAAGGGAATGCTGTAGAGTAGCACGTGTACTCCATTTTCTTTTGTTTTGTTCAATTTGTTCGTATCACAGAAAGTTATGCTATAAATACAAAATTATATATTGCTGACAGAATGGAGCTTGAAACAACAAGAAGAATATCACACACATAAACCCTTACAGGCTTTTGTGTGTGATATTTTTCTTAATAAAATATAAACTACCTTATTTCTTCATTATTTATGCGTATAATAATATATAACTTTTTTATGCGTGTATTGTTATTTTAAATGAAATTAACTGTACTATACTATATGTAATAATAAATGTATGGCTACACAATGGCTTTTGCAATCCAAAGTTAATAATCGCTATTAAATTAGAAATTTAACTAATGTCAATGTGTTGCTTCTGGTGTCCAAACAAACAGTAGCCTTTGCCGATATAATCGTTACGCTGGTAATGTTAGAGGGGTCAAATCGGGTTCATTTACACGGGCCAGTAGTGGTCGAACAGGTACCTCCAGACGGACTCCTGTGTCGAGACAATGCCTGTCCCTCGCTGTGCCTACTAGGTCGGGTGTCCCCCGTGTCGATGTGTGCGACCTCTGTTTACAGATATCCCGCACACACTGGCTTGCTGCGCAACATTGATTCGTGGTTCGCGGCTCGCGCTTCGCCCGCTATCGTCTCAGTCACTAGTGCGCAACGCCAAGGGATACAAGTGTTCGCTCGTTGTAGCGCTACTTTTATTTTTGCGTTAATTTTTTTTTGTGCAAGTCTACGTTTTAACAAAGGAACCTGTTTTTTATTGCCTATGTGTTATATTATGAACAAGAAAGAGCAAAATATTATTTGAATAGTGTTGTTACGTAGCTTGGCTCTCTACCCAGTTCCTGTGTGTTGGGTAATATTCTGTGTCAGTTGTAGTGGTTGTGCTTGTGACAGACTTAGACAATTTTATCGTGAACGTGTTTCAAATTGGAATTTCACCACGAGCGGGTTAAAGGAAGTTTATAGTCAAGTGAGTTTATGACGAAATATGTGCTATATAACTGTCATTTTCTTTGTAGATTCTCAACTTTCTTTTTCTCTTTTTGCTTTAATTTGCAACTGCAACTGATAAACTGGTTTATTATCAACTTCAATAAAATTATTGTGAACTGTATAAGAAATTTCACAAATTGGAAAACAAGTTAATTATCTGTGGTTCGAATTGCGCGATGGTACCGTACCTCTTGGTCGCTCGTTCCGCGTCGTAGCGCTACCACGTCAAGCCTCACTGTCTGACTACTGATTACACTACACGGCTGGCTGACGGCTGCCCGGCCCGCTCTACAGCGCTACTTATCTCAAATTCTCGACCAGTGTGCAGCGCGTCGACATCATTTTCAATATTACTACTTGAGTTTTAACTTTAATTGAAAATTAAATGCTATATATTTATGCTCTTTTTTCATTAACAATGATGTTGGTTATTACAGCTAATGTTTCAAAGCAACTGTAAATGCGCTAGTACTTTTCTCACGTGCTGCCTTATGGACTTATGTACATGTTTTTAATGACTTATAAATCCAGATTTAGTTTCGAAAACAAGGTGAATTTAAATACCGATCATTGGCAGCAGAGTAGTAAAATCTACATAAAAATACATTTAGTATTCATGTAGGTACTCCGTGACTCCCGTTTAATTTGTATCGGTAGATAGATACTGCAAAGTTATGAACCCAGTGGATTGTTCGATATTTTGTCATTGACTCGAGCTATAAAATATAAACAGATGAAAATGTTTTTAATAAAACAAGTTCTGTTTTCAAAACTTGTTTGAACTTGTTAAAAAACTTAATTGAATACATTAAACACATTCAAATTCATGTATGTATTAGAGAAACATTTTTTTTTACATTTTCATGTTAGTTCAGGTGGTTTGAAATACGAGTACACGTGATTGTTGTTGTATACGTATATAACTATTGCTATGAATGTTAATTCTTTGTTTTTACAAGTATGTACTACATATTCTCTTTCACCGAAAAAGTGTGGATATTATTATATTTTTTCAAAATATGAAAGCGATAATCGTTTTATTTAAATTGTTCAGTATAAAACAGAACTTGGGTATTTCTTAAAATGAATAGTAAAAATATATATTATGAACTTTTAAAACAAAACTATTAAAAAGAAAACGTTAGTCGCGAATAAACCCAGCCAAATTATGTGACGCAGTCCAATTACCTAAAAATATTTAGTTAGTCAATACAGTAAATAAATAAAAAAACCTGTAGGTAATAAACGCGTAAGCTTATGTTAAAAATTAATGATCGATACTATTATTTCTTATTACATTATTATTTTGGAACTATTTATAACGAACTTACATTTTGTTTATCAAGATTATCTTTCCGGTTGCTACGAACCAATTTGTAACTACTGATGAATCGTGTGTACCTAAACTCTACAGTTGTCCTCCATTTTTGTAAAAATAACAAAAATAAAGTAATGTAATATTTATAACGATTTGACATTTATTATTTATTTACGAAGTGTTCACGTCAATATATTACGTGAACCGTATTTAGCGTATTGGCGCCATCGTCATTAAATCGCACATGATGTTGGTAAATTTTTCTCAAATTTTGAAATGCCATATATGTCGACTTATTATACATTTTAGCTTATAAAGAGGCCAAAATTTAAACAATGCGCAATTTCAGCCTAGTTTACGAAGTAATTTTGCAATGTTGTATATAAAACTTTGGCAAAATAGACAGACACGAACTAGTTGGTAAATTGGCAAATATATTGGACTGACATTACAAAGATTTTGCCTGTCTTCTTTAATGTCAAAAGTAAAATAAAAATAATAATAACAAGAAACGAAAAATAAACTATCGACTAAATTAATTTAAATAACACTGAATTTGTTTTATTTATTTTATAAGGTACATACATGCACATACTTAAATACAAAACTTTTAAAAAAAGATAAAAAACAGAAGGTCGAAACGAAGAATTAATAAAAACGAAAATGCAAACAGTATTTAAAAGCAAAACCAAGCTGAGTTTGAATTGAAATTGAATTAACAACTTATTTATAAAATTTTGAGTCAGTCAGCCACACACAGTCTACCGTGTGCTTATTGCCATTGGATGTAAATATTATTCCAAATACAAGGATACCTACACGTTAAATCAGTGCCCTTGAATTTACAACCAACGTTAATTTGACTGTAATAAACCGGTGTGACTAGTAGAGCCAGTTGCTTAGCGCATAAATACTACACTACACACAGCTCATATATTCTGTTAGAAATAAAGTCATGTCACTGCAAATAACGCTGTAATAGTGCAAAATTTCCTAGAGAACGTTCATTCTTTGATTAATTTTATCATGTCCAGCTCACTTTAAACATGTGTAATCATTAGACTTCATAGTATTATTAAATCGTTCGCAAAATCAGTGAAAGTGTCGATGTCGATGCCGAGCACGACTTGCGCTGGCGCAGCAGTGTTATATGTCGTAAGTGTGCGTGCTCAGGGGCGCTAGAAAGCTTTCTGGAATTTTCCATCATGAACAAAGCGATTATACCGACTCGCCTCTGCCTCAAACTCAATACATTTACGAGTACAAATACGAGTATATGATTGTCTACTGGTTTTGCACTTTACAAGTTCACGAGGCTCGTTACGTGTATAAATAGACCTAAATGAAATCGTGTCATGTTTGGAATAATAATCCTTATCAGTTGTTAGCTTAGTTACGCTTTTGTGTAGTGTTTATTTAATGTGAGGTCTTATATCAATATGTTCACGTACTGAACATTTATCAATCACTGTGTATTATATTGCTTAAATGGCACGTAAAACCTATATTGATTGGCGGGTAAGTCAGCATCGGACGCGCATGCTTGGGCAGGCTTGTTATCTTGTTAAGTATGTGTAGGTTATAACCAACTTCAAAGTCACAACAATAGACTGCACATCACGCATTTTACTAATAGCGTCGTATGCATTACGTGTGGGAGTCCTCAATACAAACAAGATCATGTCCATGTTAGTTATGTAAGCAGCTAAGAATTTGCTACGTAGTTATTTGTTCTATTTTTCTAGTTAGACGCTGTAGTCAGGTCAAGCTCAAGGTTCTGCCTACATAATGCTCTTGAACTAGCATAGATGACTTCATTTGTGTAGCGCCGAATGTGTACAAAACACAATGGGTACTTGTTGCCTAAAAATTTCAAGATAAATAAACGTATAGAAGATCGCCTTCAAAGTAAGAAATAAATGTAAATTACTATGCTGTTCTTTACACACTAAGATTTTATTAACAATAATATAATATTTATTACATAAATCACAGCTTTATCCTGCAAAGCAGAGACTGCGTTCCCGTAAATGTTGTTGTAATGAAGTGTGTACTGCCAAGTAATGAAAATCTTTAAAATACCTACAGTAGAAAAATATGTGTCCATGTGTACTGCACTTTGATACATAATAATTTCAGATTTTTTCCTTTAAAAATTTTGACCTGTTTTGATGCATCAATATCGTATATGCATCAAAGTTACTTAAGGATTTTCCTCATAATTCAATGATTCTTTACCTACAGAGTTATAAGACAGAAACAATTCTAATGAGGGCATTATAGGCATATAGATTGGGCACACCGAAGTTATGAGCAAACGTTCTTAAAAAAAACTAAAACATATATGTAAAAGGATTATAGTGTTACTTTACTTTTTGTCGTCTGTTCGACTAAAAAGAGTAAGTGCAAAGCTGCGTCAGAACTACGTGTCATAAAGAATGAAGATTTCTTTGCTTTGGAGACATTGCAAAGTAAAGAAATGTGTACATCCGTAAGTCAAAACACATTTGTTCTTAAAAAATATTGACTTAATTTACTAATTTAACGTATTATGTAATTTAGAGAGAAAATTATAACAACTATATGATAATTGTGAGAAAGTTATGATCTAATCTAATAAAACGTACATTGCGCGTCACATTGAAATACCAACTGCATTGGAACTACGAAAAGAATATTTATGAAATTTCATAATTTTGACATCCTTGGTTCTGCAACTCCCTACCATCATATTGATAAAATCTCTTGGAATTAGTCCATAGAAGAATGGAATGGAATTTTGTATTTACTGCAATGAATACATATACACATACAATACATACATTGATAGATGTATGATCAATATCTTGACATTGAATATGTATGTCGATCATTCATCTATCAATTCTGTTCTGTTGTATAATTTATAATTTACATTATTATTATTTATGTTTTATAGAGTTAATAATATTTAAGAGCTCTTTAGGATAGGTATACAAACTCCCGTTCGATAATATCATGTTCCAGTAAATTATAAGTAGTATCATCAGTGTGTACCTATAAGTGTCACACATAGGCATGTTCATTACCATACTGTAACGACAGTATGTATATTTATTTTCTAAACTCAGTTGAATGAAAATGATGAGATAATGAGTCATTGGTTTGGCTCTCTTAGCTTTTTTTTCATTTAATTTACGTGCCAGTCTCGCCAAACAGACTAATGATTATTCATTTCTTTGTTACTGTTTATTTTACAGCTTTTCTGTTATATATGAATAACAAAACGAAAAAGAAAATACGGGACTTTTTAAGCTTGCTTTTAGAAATGTTTTTATATAACATTAAACAAGAATGTTTTATTTATAACTGGGATCCGATTAGCATGCTTCTGCTTTGTGAAGGCGCGCATGCGTGACAAGGGCTACTTATTTCGTCTTAGAAGCTTCAGCATGGCGTTCCGAACACGCACAAGAGGCTTTGAAGCACTGGATTTAAAACACAAACTGGCTTTAGTCTATTCAAGTACGACTATTTCTTGTGTACCACTAGATGGTACATTTAACTATTATCTCTTAATGGCTGGCCTGTTATCAAGTGGTTAGTGACCGTGATGATCACTTATTCTGTGTCTGAAAATCATGAAGATGTCAAGTTTTGTTTTCGTTAAAATTTTCTTTAATATTGCGAATAGTGGTATGACAACGATAAGTCGAAAATCAGCATGACTAATGCCTGTTAAGATCCTTGTTTTGTTCCGAGTATTTATATCTACCTACTGATAGTTAATTGGTTGGTCATTACACTGACTCCGTACGTTGCCACCGCCAATCATCTATTGACATCTATTGATTACCACCTTGTTAATATCATACCGATTTTATTGATATTTTTGTATCCCTATGTTTTGCTGTTAAATGCCGAAAAATAATAATGTACAATAAGTCAATGACTCCTCAGTCCACTCAGGTAGGCTACTATTATAATTCGACGATGACGGGTTGGTTGGTCGCCTCTTATGACACCCATGGGATAGAAAGAGGTTGTGACACTCCGTCTTCTAAATCCACACGGTGGATAGTACAAGTAGAAATATCTGACTATTTAATCTTGTATTGTTATTGTTAACAACTTTTCTCTTGACAAACTAATTAACGTACCTATGTAATGTAGTTATTTATGACCGATTTAAATAACACACAATTACATTTAGTCCCCAGCTAAGCGGAGCTTGTGCTATGGGTAGTACCCACACAACTGATATATATACATAAATACTTTTCTTTTGTAAATACATACATATTATTATACATAGAAAACACCCAAACTTCGAAACAAATCATACATTTGTAGATCATACAAACACATGGTTCGAGTCAGGAATCCCTTCCTCAAGCACAGCAGTCGCATACGCATACGCCACTGACCACCGATGCAGTTAAAAGAAAGAATGCTGATATGTGTGTGCGTGTATGTATCTTTGGCAATGATTCTACCACACTAGACAGAGCCTGTACTATGGGAACCATACTACTAATATAGGTCAGTAAAGTAATCATACTTTACCTACGTTATTTGTTCTAGTTTTGAAATCGAATCTTAAGAAAGACTAATCAATCAGATTCAATACTGAAAAAATAACAAACTCTATGAGGCGTATAAAAATAAGACTCCATAAATTGATACAGATATATATATAATATAACCAGGAATATGCGCATTTAAACAGTTACATGTACATTACTACGTTCTTTTTTAAACAACAGGGTATTTAAATAAACGAGTCACTAATGTTAATTCCGCATATCGATGAATCGAATTTATTACCTTGATCACATCGTTCTAAACGTGTTAAAAATTGTTGTATATTTTCGTCTACATACAGGGCAATTTTAATGATGTATACAGAAATACACATGTTCGATGCCTGGAATTCTTGCTGCGTTTGTACGCTTCAGGGTCGTATTAAATTATGCGTGAAGTAGCTATATGTATGATAAACCGAAATAGTAACACTATACTACAAAATTTTACATACAATTTTGTAATTCTCATGATTGCCACAATGATTTTTACAAAACATCTTAGTTTTTATTACTTTAGGTCGTCTATTAGCTATTTAAAGTTTAGTGACATTTATCATCCGTGTTACGATTAAATAAATGTAGCGTGAAAATACGAAAACCGCGATACAAATACGATGGCCTATGATTCATTATTGGTGTTACGTACCTCCACGTGTAGTGAAATATGAGATAACACTCTGAATGTTTTAAATTGAAGAAAACTGACTTTGCTCTACGAACATACATGTAACAATGTCATTTATTTAAATAATATATTCTCCTCGATATCACCATATGTACTTGAAAACGATGATATACCACTAAAAGGAATTCAAGAAGTTACACACTCTAGAATATCACCGAAAAGTCGTCTGCTTGTCGGTTTTTTATAGGATTTACTTTTAGAAGTATTCGAATTTGTTTTTCTCACCGTTTCATCATTTCACTGTCCGAAAAAATATAGTCAATTTCAATTCAAATAAAAATCCTAAAGCTTCATTGTCTACCAATCATGTGCGGTATAGGGTTAAAATAATCATATTGATTTTGGATGACTTCATTATTAATTTCAGTAATAACTTGGCACTTGAGACTGCCAGTTAAGTTAAGAATTATGTGATTGGTTTGTTAGTTGTTAGCCCAGTAGACATGGCACATAATGCAGTGTTCCCATGCTCATTTGGTTACGTCATACTTACGAGTATTCTGCTACGCTAAGTGTGCAGCTGCAGTTGTTAGCACTCTATGATAAATTTAACTATGTATGTCGAAACAACGGCTCCTCATTTCTTGAAACCGGTTCTGTTCGGTTCTCCACATTCACGACCTCATTATTTTGCGCTTACAAACATTGACTTCTATACTAAACATTTGAATTGTAAACGCGCAAAAGGATATGGTTATGTACGACAAGCGACGGTATGGACTGTTCTTATCAAGAGTTTGAAGGTCTCGATAGTACGCGCGGGCCCATAAATCAGTTATTATTAAACATAACTATATACCTATTTTTACTCAATGTAACGGAGATGTTATGTTTTGGTACGAGTTCCTTTAAAACTGTTGTTGTTTACTGGTAACCATATGATTCGGCGCGTGTTTTTTTGTTCTCTATTTTCGTATTTCCTGCTGCTGTGACGTGTAGTGAGGTGGTTCGCTGACGAATCAGTCTACTAAGAAGGCGGGGCCAGCGCGTCACACAAATATACAGAAACAGATGCGACCACTCTTCGCTTCTAATTTGGTGACGTGCGGGCGATTGTCCGCTGGCAAGCTTTAGTACTGGCTACGTAATCCTAACGACACCACTCTAGTATCAAAAGTGATTGAAGAAATTCTGCGTCACATTCTCATTGATAGTGATTCAACTAAGAAGTACGGTATATAGTTGATGTGCATAAGTGTTCACAGTTGATCTTAGTATTCTAGCCATAGTTGAATTAAAAGAGGTATTTATGTAATCTTGTAGATTTACCAGTCGTAAATTCATGATTAATGTAGGTCTCTTCGTTAAACTTTCTCGTACTCGTCAGATCCGAGTGAGGGGATAACAATTCTCAATACATCATTAATTAATTTATTATCATTTATGTCTGTCTTCATTTAACATGATTTACTAGTTGTTAAAGAACGTGTATTTATAAGTATTCTCACATTTACTTATTTATATGTTATTAAAAAAGAACTTTATTGTAAGTGTATTTGACTTAATAGACCGTACCTCTATTTGAGATTTGATTTTACTACAATATTAAACAAGCTTTTATCGTTGAAAATTCGCGGTCTAGATTTTCGTTAAGCTGTAATACCAAAATAACTATGGCTCTTAGATGTTCGATCTGTTTTATTTTACTTATATATCATCACTACATAGTATAAAACAAAGTCGCCTTTTCTGTCCCTATATCCCTATGTGCGCTTAAATCTTTAAAACTACGCAACGGATTTTGATGCGGTTTTTTCCAATAGATAGAGTGATTTAAGAGGAAGGTTTATATGTATAATACATGCATCATATACTAAGGCAACATTGCTAATTTTAGAGGTTTCTATTTTATGCCCGTGCAAAGTCGGAGCGGGCCGCTATGTTTTTATATACAACGTTCATAGTTTTTCTGTAGTGTATTTAATTTAGTATCACCATTGCACCCGTGCGAAGCCGGGGCGGGTCGCTAGTAATAAATAAAAATGTCATAGAAAATTTATAGACACTAGAAATGGCAGTAACCAAACTGTGCCTAAAACATGAGCAATGTTGACCTATGAAAGGTTAAACGGCCGCGCTGTAAAATTCTAGAACTGCATTAGAAATGCCAAGTTATGAAATGTCATACTTTTCGTCGTATATTTTTATTACGTCTTCCTAGCGTTTATGTGGAATACGTACAACGAAACTAATATGCTTCGCTGTGCTACACTCTAAGTAACATTTACACGAGTTTTTGACGCAAGATTACGATTTAATTTATAATTTTAGTAACGGTTTAAACAGTTCTCGTGATGCAATAAAAACACTTTATTGCAATATAAGCACGACGACTACGTAGGCATGCATAATTTTATGCGATTCATTTATAAATCATTATATTATCATGGAACTAACTGACCCGCAACTTCGTCTCTCCAAAGAAATAATTTTCTTAGTTTTAGCAACATTTTCCATTGTTACTCGGCACCTTATGGTTGTACCGTGATGTTATACAGCTGATAGCTTGCCATGTAAAATGGGATATCCAACGAAAAATAATAATTATGCGAAGTTGGTCCCATCGTTCATGCGTGATGCCGTGACCAAGAGAAATAGGGATTCATGTTTATATTACAAAATTAAGATGTACCCGTTACTGTATGATATAATATTTATTATATAAATATTTACTCAGATGTTTCTGTTAAGGTTTATTTTAAGATCTAAATAACTAAGGTAGGATGCTGATTTTTATTTTATCCTTAAACTAGCGACCTATTCCGGCTTCGCACGCAAATCTTTGAAATTCTTGGCTTTTCCATATCATAATATAGATGTACTAGCTGACCCATACACCCTCGTTTTCGTCTCCTATTGCTTGTAGCGTGATCATTTTCCACCGTTTTTGAGACATTAATTTATCTATACAAATAAATTGAATTGGAGTGTCTGTTTGTAATATTAAAATAAGCGCTTTTTAGTAAAGTACATATACCAAAATAACATTTTCTACAATTTTTTTATGTCTGTCTGGTCGTTCCGGTTAATCTCTGGAACGACTGGACCGATTTTGACGGGATTTTCTCTGATAGGTAGCTGATGATATAAGAAGTAACTAACTTTTTTTAGACTAGCTTCGCTCCACGGTCTTACCCGCGGTTCGACAATAATTACGGGAACACCGCGGGGTTCAGCTAGTAAAAAATATGTATTTCAAATTTCTTTATACGCGTGATTGAATTTAATTCAATTGTAGTGTAACCGTATGTAAATGTATTATTCTAGATAATCTTACCTAGATTTAGGTAAGAATATCTAGAATAATATCTAACAGTAAACCTAAGCATGTCATTTACTAATATTGTAAAAACACTTGGTAAATGCATGGAATGAAAGGCTTTAGTATTTTCTTTTGCGACATTCTTCATTGGTGCTCCGCTCCTATTGGTCTTAGCGTGATGATATATAGCTTATAGCCTTCCTCGGTAAATGGGCTATCTAACACAGTTTTTCTTTTAAACCGGACCAGAGATTCTTTTTTTTATTTATTATTATTTAGGGGGCAAACGAGCAGACGTGTCTCCTGATGGTAAGCGATTACCGCCGCCCATGGACACCCGCAACACCAGAGGCGTTACAATATTAACACAGCACTGTAGCAATTGTTCTAGAGGCCTCTATCCAACAATAGACATCTTTCGACTGAGATAAGGATTTACACCAAAAAAAATGTAAAAAATAAAATCATGAAACACCCATAAAACACGTTAAAGTTTTTCTCACTACTTTAAAGGAGTCTTAAGATGCTGTGAAGATCCAGACGTACCCTAGATACAGGGTGATATAATATGAACTAATTTATTCTGGTACGCGCTGGACTAAATTAGTGAAGGACAGCTACTAGACAGTGGCTTCAGTTCAAAAATACTATTAATATTTTTTTGAATGATGTCTGCTGGGCATAGTTCCAAACATTAGTTTGTTAAGAAAAACTTTTTTTATGGTAACCTAAAAATGTTTTCCGTTTTAGTACAAGGCCAATAATGAGAGCCTTATGTGTTTGTTATCTGTTGCCTTAGTGGTTACTCCTGTATCCTGACTGCTAATCCAGAGGTCGTGGGTTCGATTTCGACCTAGTCCAAATCTTTATGTGAAGAGCAAGATCATTTGTTGTGTTTGGATGTATGTATTATCTAAAATATGTATGTATTTAGTACTATGAGCATATTTATGAGCAGTTTGGCTACCTAAAGCTCCTTGTTTGGGACCAAACGCCTGTATATGAAATTATAATTTTAGATTCTAATCATTACTTTAGTCCATTCGCTTAGATACGGTCACTTTGATCGCGCCGCCATCGCACGTGCGGCAAGCCGCCATAAAATCTAAGGACCCGCCTGCGGTGTACACCCAGAAGCAAGTATGATTTGTCAGTTTACACTGTTGTATGAATTAATATATTCGTATTTCACAACAATAACCACAATTGCGTGAGGGTGCACCGACACTATCTAAACGAATGGACTATATCTCTTGTTATTTTTATTATATCTTACGGGTCTATTATTGTTATAGGTGGACAGCGGCGGCGGTGGCTCGACTGAAGTGATGGTGTACTCTCTCGGCTGGGGCATGGGCGAGCCGGAGCGGCGCGGCGCGGAACGTAAGCGCGCGCAGCCGCCCACCATCAGCGTCGTCCACGCACCGCTCTCGCCCGACGACGGGCATGAAGTAGACGTCCTACCCCTCCACAACCAGGTTATTATTATTATCCTACTTTAATAAGTAACATAATAAATATATATAATTATATAGTTTAAGACATATTATAAATATGTTACTTATTCATTCATACAAAAACTACTGAACGGATTTAGATGAAACTTTACAGTAATATAGTTTATACATCAATATAATACATAGGGCACTATTTATCGAGATAATAGATCAAGTCAGAGAGGCAAAGGCCGGCAAAAACGCACTTGTGATGCCTCTGATGTTGCGGGGGTGTCCATGGGCGGCGGTAATCGCTTACCAATATAATAAGCTTAATAATATAATAATAAAAAGTAAAATACGCGGGCGGAACCGCGGGCAAAAGCTAGTTAATATTGTAAATGCGAAAGTTTGTGAGGGTGAATATATGAATAATTTGTTACACTTTTACACAAAAGTGTACAATAATATAGCTTATACGAGTGTGGGGGAACGAGTATCATGTTCCACCCAACACAAAGGGAGGATCCTCCGACCAGGCGAGGTGATCATGCCTGGCGGGCTACTGCCCAACAGTTGATGTTGGGATGTTGTATATACAGGGTGTAAAAAGACTACTACCGAAAACTTGGGGGTTGCAATCAGACCATGATACTGAATAGGCGCGAGAACTATTTATTTCGCGATTCAGGATTTGTAGTTACTCCGTGTAGTGCGTTACTTCGTAGTTCAGTGTCTCTTCGGTAGATGGCGCTGTATGTGGAGGTCGCCACATCACTCCTCTCCAAGACTGGAGGTCGATATATGTTGAGTCAGCTGTCTGTGCTCTGATGCGGAGCTTGCCAGTGCCAGGAGTGAGTAGTTCCAGTGAGTCGGAACTGAATGCCGCAAGTTCCAGTGAGTCGGAACTGAATGCCGCTAGTCCCAGTGAGTCGGGGCTGAAGTTCGCTGATCCCAGTGAGTCGGGATCGCATGCGGTGCGCGGTGCTGCGGTGAGGTCCCCAGTGAGTCGGGGCGATTGCTGCGTAGTGGCTGGCTGCTGCGTAGACGGGAGAGATGTGCTCTGCTTACATGGACCGTAGGTGCAGTGTGCTGTGCCTAGACGCTGTAGAGGCCGTAGGGGTTACCAGACTAGAGCGGTCGCGTCCTGCGTGTGGTATATCCCAGTTGAGGCCGAAGTTGCTGGCTGGCTTGAGACTTGCTGTGGGAGTGAACATGATGGTGGCGCTTGCTAGAAGGCTGCTTCCAATCACGTCGGGGTCACCACTGTGGGGGAACGAGTATCATATTCCACCCAACACAAAGGGAGGATCCTCCGACCAGGCGAGGTGATCATGCCTGGCGGGCTACTGCCCAACAGTTGATGTTGGGATGTTGTATATATATGCTAATCGGCGCGAGAACTATTTATTTCGTGATTCAGGATTTGTAGTTACTCCGTGTAGTGCGTTACTTCGTAGTTCAGTGTCTCTTCGGTAGATGGCGCTGTATGTGGAGGTCGCCACACGAGTATATGACAATAATACTAAGCGACCGCTACCGACATGAAGCTAGAACTACTTATATACGTGAAATTAATTGCATTGTCAAAGTAAATAAGCTGGAGTTGACATGTTTACTTTTCAATGTTAGCTCTATTGTTTGAACCAATCTGAAGATGATTGTTTTTGTACCATCGTTGATAATAGTAATTTAATAGCAATACTAAAATAAAATATTTGAGTTCTCACTCTCTCAATAAAATCGGCGTGGTTTTAAAGTAATGGTAAAAATAAATGAAACTCACTAAATGTGATAATACACTAGTTTTAATAAGTCTGCCTAATCCATATCTGTATTAATTATTATAAGGACTAGTGTAATTTGTTAATGTCTGCACATAATTGGTTTTATGCGAAGCTACTATTACCAACGTATATTAAGAAAGTCTAGTACTGAAAAAGCAGTTCGTGTTTGTGTGTAATGTTCTTTTGACTGTAGTCCTCACTCACTGATATTGTCTTATCTACGTTTGATAATTCCACATTATTTTTCCACGTCTTTGGCTCACAATGCAGTTCAAGAGCGGTCATTTTAATTCAGCCTTTTAACATCCGTGTTAAATACGATACGACAAAATGTATTTTTCCTTCCTTGTACAATAGGTAAGTTACTGTTGAGGCCGTCCCGCGGTTTATTACAATCGTCAAAATTATGTCCGTAAATACATTATTACAGCATGAATAAAACAAAGATAATTTTACTGTTGTTATTTACTTTTCTACACTAATATTATAAAGAGGAAAGATTTGTATTTTTGTATGTAACGAATAAACTCAAAAAGTTCTGGACCGATTTTAAAAATTCTTTCAACATTCGAAAGCTACATTATCCACGAGTATTTTATTTTATTTTATTTTGGAAAAAAATAGGGTTCCGTAAGATATTTGCGTTTTTCAAGAAACAAGGTGTAAAAAATCAACCAGAAAAGTTACTTATTTTACGATTTACAATAATATAGCTTATACATCAGAATAACACGTAGGCTATAATTTATAAAGATACTAGCTTCGCCTCGCGACGTTGTCTGTGATTATTGTCGTACCGCGGGTAGCACCGCGGGGTTTAGCTAGTGTATAATAAACTTATGGAACTTTTCCTTTCTTTTAATATAATGTACAAATCCATACTAAAGGTTATCACTGTAGCTAGATTGAACAATAGAATGAAATACAGGAAGAATATCCATCTCTAGCAGTGGGCCTACAATTCTTAAAATATAGCTTGATGATTATGATTGCTATAGATGGCTACGAAACTGACCAAGTAACTTTGAACAAGCCATTTGTTTTATATCACTTATATTATCATTCTTTAGTGCCAGTTGTATCAGAAATTAAGTGCAATATCCTTTCCTTAATCTTATAAATCCGAATGTAACTACTTAACTGATCATCATAAAACTTCGTACACATATGCTTCGAAGGATACTTTTTATTAAATGCGGGCAAAGCGCGGGGGAAAGCTAGTCTATACTATAATATTATAAAGAGGAAAACTTTGTTTGTATGTTTGTTTGTAATAATAAATAAATAAATAAATACTCCGGACATCTAACACACAACGCCATCTAGTCCCAAGCTAAGCAGAGCTTGTGTTATGGGTACTAGACAACTGATATAAATACTTATATACTTTTTTTTTTTTGTAAATACATACATATTATACATAGAAAACACCCAAACTCCGAAACAAATATTTGCAGATCATACAAACATTTGGTCCGACCCGGGAATCGAACCCGAGACCTCAGGCTTAGCAGTCGCATTCGCTACCACTACGCCACCGAGGCAGTCAGTCAGTAATGAATAGACTCTAAAACTACTGGACCGATTTTAAAAATTCTTTCACCATTCGAAGGCTACATTATCCACGAGTAACATAGGCTATATTTTATTTTGGAAAAAAATAGGGTTCCGTAAGATATTGGGGTTTTTCGGACACAAGGTGTAAAAAATCAACCCTATACGGGAGAAAATTTTTCGCTACGGGCAATAAAAGAGGCAAACGAGGTTGCGTCGGTCAGCTAGTATATTATAAATATAAAAATTCACTCCTGAAATGTACCTCCGATCTTCTAAAAAGACACTAGTGGTAACTGTCAAAGAGATAGAGCCATGTTTTAAGGACCATAATATAGGCCGTTGATCATGATACAGGGAAGAGAATTAACGACGTTTCCCACATGCGCCTAAATACTCGTATAATTCATACGACATCTAGAAGTTCGAATTTAGTGCGCCCGCAGGCTGCGGATGTCCGATGCTAGTCGCTCCGTGGAAAAGGTCACATTCAAGTAAAACCAGTTAAATTAGTAACAAAACAAATATTTTGGGATATAAAAATACTAGGAAGTAGATGATTCATAATTGAAATACATGAGAAAACTCTTTGATATGTATGAATTGAGCATGTCACCTTCTGTTCTTAGTATGACGTACCATAAGTATTATAATGTTTATTATAAAGTGCACAAGTCATGATCCATCGCAGCATCGTCGGGAACCTAGTGAAATGATATTATTTAGCGTACTTTATGAGTCACGTGTCTTGGCTAGCGACTAGAAGGCTGCAGTCGTTGTACATTGTCTATTTCAAATAGATATATGTATTGTTTCCTTTATTCTATAATATCAATAGCAACAAATACACAAAAAGTTACTATTACTAATTAAAGACTGTTGTAATTATTATTTCAGTAGATATTGAAGTCGCCTGCGGTCTGTAAATATTGCAAAGAAACTCGATTGTAATCGACTTATTAAATTTGACGGTTTTGTATTTTAGTTTGTGAACGAATTATGTTGCGACAATGTGACCTCGTCTAACCCTGACGCAGCGAAACAGCCCAGGTGATCCGTACCTCGCCCGGTCAATGGCATTACACCGCCATACTTTTTATATTATTTTCTCACCAACAAGCAATTCGATCAGCCAGTGCATGCGTACTGCAATCTGCACTCGCTTTACGTGTTACATGCATCGCTAACTACTACGTGCCAAATAAAACAAATCATTGAATAGCTTAAACATAAACAGTCCATTGTTCATGAAATGTATAAATAAGAACAAAACAAAGACAGTAGCGGATACACTAATACCTATTATTGTAACCAAGTTTACAGTTATTGTGATTAGATAATGAAAACGCATTAATCTCCTGCCGAAAGTGAAATCTTACAAGTAATGACATTGGATACGACTTTTGCAAAATAAATACCTAATATTAATAAAAATATTTTACATAAATACACTAGGTAGGTACAGCTCATAAATTGATTTGAAAAACTTACTCAAGTGATGTTGCAAATATTGCTTACCTATAAAGATAATACAAGTTTTTAGTACATATTTTAGTGTTAATTGTCATGCATTCATAACTGCATACACACGTTATTGTCAAGCGCACTCGTAAAACATTAATCACGACAAATCAAATGACTCATATAGTCACACATATCACCGTGGTCTGTTTTGCCATAATTAGGGTTACCAACTGGGAAAATCCGTGTTCGGTGTTCAAACAGAATCATTTCTTTTATATCTATTGGAAAAGATAAAAGGAGAAAGTTTCAAAGATTGAATACTATATTGGGATTATATATCCCCCTAATGACTGTATAACATTGGTACCTAGTGAACGTAAGTGCGGATGCAATTTTTATAGCTAACCTATAATTAACACCTTTTTACTATTGTTGCCTTCAGGTCGGAGGTCACACCAGACTGCTGGTGTTAAATGACAGTACAGTAATCAAGCCGCTTAATATACGCGAGCTGCATTTTTACCAGAACATTCCTGAAGATATCCAGAACTTTGTACCCAGATACAAAGGTGAGCATTATATTCCTATGCCTCTTTGGAGAAAAATCAATGCCCGCCCGGTACGCTTTTATAATTCGCTGAATGCATCATGTTCATTCATTGCATCTTACATTATTATCTATTAAATTATAATAAGCGTTTTATTTATAATACAATTGTGTTGTTTAATATGTTTGCATTGAAGCACTAAGGAAGTTATTAATCGTGAAAAAAATAAATTTTATCGGTTTTCCAATGGTGTTATGTTTTTTTAATAAGGCTTACGAAACATGGACACATTTGTTTCAAAATATTTTATAATTTCACAATACCTACGTGTTAAATTTATTAAAAAAACATTTTTATCATGTGCGTCATTTTGTAATTTAGATAATATTTAATCTATTAAAATCGCAATACGATAACCATAAAGCTGTGAAAATAATAAAGGAGATTGATTTCACTTGAATTGGCTTTCCTTATTGCTTTATATCGTAACAATCATTTTCCAATTGTGTGTATGATAGAGATGAGTGTATGTTGATATTATGCAAACCCGCCGACCGCAAAATTAATAAAGATACGTAATAATCTGTATCTTAAAAATAGCAAATTGTTATAGGTGTTATATAAACGTAACATGTCAATTAGATATTCGCCATAAAATGTTTAAATCTACCTACAGATACATAAACAGCAAAACAATTTGGTAAGTATATTTTTATGTTAAAAATGTAAATAGTACGATATTTATAACATGATAAGATTATTTAGATAAGTTTTCCACGAATTCGTGATGGCGTCTCTTAGACAATGGCAATGTTGGATACATTGTACATTAATTTTATTTTTACATATTTATGAGGCCATCGTTCAAAAACTACTGAAATCATAGGTTTCTCATAAACGACATAATATGCAAAACAATTATTGTAAATCACAACCGTTTCGTAGAAGAGTGGTCCACAATGTGGCAATACATTTGTATTTTAGCGATACCCGAGCAATTTTGAAAATAACATTAGCTTTAGGTACTTTTATACATTTCTATTGATCACATTGTGCATCATATGATACTTTATTGAACTTTTACTTTTGTTACTGTGCCACTGTCGTAGAAGAGGCATGCGATTGTTCTTATTATACAAAATGTTTATTAGCTTAATGTTTGATTAGATTGTTTTTTTTTTGTTGACGCTATGTGGAGAAACTTTTCGTGTACGTACGTACGTAAATGAAACTTTTGTGATTAGAGAAAAAGATCACTGATAAGATGCTCTGTTCCAATGTAAAATATTAGTGTAAAAGTTCAGTGTGTATATAAACTTGTAGTTAATATAATTTGTGCACGGATGCAATGTGTGTGTACGGATTACCTATATAATAACACGTGACAAAAAGTAAAAGTTCAATGTGTGGAACGCCACTAGGATAGTATGTGGAATACATGTGTATGCATGTCAGGGGTCGATGGCGTGCCTCGCTTAGACGCGAACGCGGCGGGCGGGTTTGAATGCGAGCGAACGAGCGGGTGCGGGTCTGGGGTCAGGAACACAATATTAGTTTCCTTGTTGTCGCAAGGGCTGCGGCGCTGCGGCGAGCGGAGCGACGCCGGACGCGGCACCACACAACCGCCCCTAATAGCGCCCTAGCGGTAATTTTACATTTTGGGTTTGTAAACCTTTACTTAAAACTACACCCACACCACACATCTACACACTCGCATAAACGCGCACACATACATGCATAGTTACTTACAACAGTATCAAAACTTTTTGTTCACATACACAACTCAGCACAGTTACATGCTCCATGAAACACCATACAAAAGTTATACAAACCCTTTTTAAAAACAATGTAACCCTCTTTTCACTTCCTCATCAATATAACGCTGGCAACTTGCACCCTAGTAAGTTAATACCTATTGAATAATGTAGATAGTGGATAAAGTAAACTCATTGTGTGTCCCTATGTCGATCCA
Organism: Spilarctia lutea; assembly: GCA_916048165.1. Taxonomy (NCBI): domain Eukaryota; kingdom Metazoa; phylum Arthropoda; class Insecta; order Lepidoptera; family Erebidae; genus Spilarctia; species Spilarctia lutea. The sequence continues at coordinate 6,610,329 of OU696480.1, forward strand.
TTTACGTACATGCTGGCCAGCTTCGGGGTCGACACCCGGCTGGGGATATTTTGAGTTGTAAATCTTCTATCGTATTACATGTTTCATTCATTAATAAGAAAATGATGTCATTTTTTTGTTACTGCAATTCAATTAATGTTTTTGAAGTTATATCAGTGCTATACTTTACAAGTGTGGTTGTGTGTACAAGCGAACCGTGTACTGATTACGAGGCCGTTTGTTTCAGGCGTGATGCAGGCATCTAACACTGGTGGACCCAAATTGGACAAACGCTACTCTCCTTGTTTCCGCGACGAGAACGGGCGCAAGCAATCACTGGGCGGCAAGCGCAAGCGCGACGATGTGTTCAAGTGCGTATCCGCGCGTCTTGCGGCACGCGGCCGACACTCCTCGACACTTGTCATGTGTCCTTTATCATATTTCAGAAGCTTTGACGTACGCCGGCCCGGCAACCGACGTCGCCATTAATTCATTCGATCGCAATACTTACATGACTATCCCAATAACGTGTGAGCGATGCACGACCCATTCACACTCTGCGTGCCCTCGATGACTCGCGTCGTGGAGTCGTGGTAATGATACTATTTGATTGAATGTAACAATATAACAGATAACCACAAATCTGTGTTTCATTAGCTCCTAAAGTATGATTATGTGTCGATCGGAGTTTAGTGTGAACATCGACCCGATATTATAACTACGATTTTCTTTTTGCAGATTTAAGGTACACCGAAATGGCAATGCGAGCGACGTCCTAAAAAGTATTGCACACATAGACAACACAAATAAGCAGTGTAAGTTTTTTTGGCAAAACAACTAGGAATTTAGTAGCCTTAGTAACGTCGCTGTATTTTATAAATAAATATTTATATTTCATAGATTTCCTGATGATGGAGAATATAACATCGTCATACCGACGGCCGTGTGTGCTCGATCTGAAAATGGGCACGCGACAGCACGGTGACGACGCTTCCGCGGAGAAACGCACGAAACAAATTGCCAAGTGTGCGGCGAGCACCTCCGCCACGCTCGGAGTTCGGTTGTGCGGAATGCAAGTGCGTGTATAATCCTCTATTATGTTTATATAACTCTTGGTTGATGTTTGAATCAGAGAAGTTATTGTGGCAGAGTCAAAAAGGCTATAAAAACTTTTTCAGGAAAGCCATATCGTTTTCCCTTATAAGTCGCTTCCTTTTCTGGCACTTCGCCCAAACATTTCCGTTTCCTTGTAATCGCTGATTTTACTAAACTTGAAATAAGGGGAAAAAATAAATTAAAACATTATTAGGGAAGCAGAGCTAAGAGCTAACTGTTTGTAACCTCGTAGGTATACGAGGCGGAAACGGGCGCGTGCGTGCGGCGCGATAAGTACTGGGGGCGCGCGCTAACGGAGAGCGGGCTGCGCGAGGCGCTGCGCAACTTCTTCGCGGCCGGCGCCGCGCTGCGCGTGCGCGTCGTGCGCCGCGTGCTGCGCGACCTGGACGCGCTGCGCCGCGCCATCGCCAAGCAGACCAGCTACCGGTTCTACTCCTGGTCAGTCTCTCACCTCTCACCTCTCTTGGCTCTCCTATGACCGATGCTTATTTTTCGATTACCTTTTTACGTGCATTTATTTTTAATGTCTACTGTGCGTTGTCTTTTCTGTTGTACTATTTTACGCTCAATTTTCTGGCTGCAGTTCTTTATTAATCGTCTACGAGGGAGACGTGTCGAGCACGCTGTCGACGCACGAAGCCAGCGGCGTGAGCGAGTACGACGGCGACGCGTCGAGCAGTTCCACCGAGTTGGCGCCGTCGCCCGGCCACTTCGACATGTCCACGCTGCACGACGAGATCGCGTCCGACTCGCCCGGCCGCGAGCCTTTCAGGCCGCACTCGGAGGAGACGATGGGCGGCTACGAGGACGGCGAGGTGGCGGGCGACTCGCCGCGCCGCCAGCCGCCCAGCCCCGACTCGGCGGACAGCTGGATGGCGTACTCGTCCACGTCGAGCGAGTCGTGGCGCGGGGAGGCGGAGGCGAGCGCGGAGGCGGCGGAGGCGAGCGGCAAGCGCGCGCGCACCCGCGACGGCTGGGCCGCGCCGCCGCGCCCGGGCCAGGCGCCCGCGCCGCCCGACGAGCGCATGGACGTGCGCATGATCGACTTCGCGCACACCGCCTTCGCCGGCGCCGCCGCCGAGTCGCCGCTGGCCACGGCCACGCCGCACCACGGGCCCGACTGCGGCTTCCTCACCGGCATCGACAGCCTCAAGCGCCTGCTCACGGAGATTCTGCCCCCGCAGCCCTACAGTTAATGAGCCGCCCGTCGGCCCTAGGGGACTCCCCGTAGACGAAACGTTAATATCCCCCTCCTTTCGGACGAAATTCTGGGAGAGCCGCGACGGTTGCGGCCGCTCCTGCGTCGCTCCGACGCGTCGCGACCTGCGGTCGAATCTTTCGGATGTTTTAGTTCGCCGACTGTGAGTTTCGATGTTGTTGAAATGTATATTATATTTGAATGTAAAAACTATTTTCCTCAAAAATTTACCGTTCGACTGATGTAACTTTTAAAGTTGACGAATTATAGAATCGCTGTGCGCCTACATAAAAAGCATGTACGCAGGGTATTTTCAATTTATACGTTGGTCGAACGTCGAGCGAGTGAGTGTATTGATTTCTTTTTATGTGAGTGCCTAGTGGTTATCGCACTTAGTGAATGTTGGCGGTACAAACTATGTTAATTTTATGATAAAACTATTTTAATTTGAAGTGGGACCCAGTAGGTATTCATAAAATATGTATTTATAAGTATTACTATTAAGTTATTCCAGATTGACGTGCTTTGAGTTGTGTCTCATAGCTTAATATTTGAGTTCTGTGCGAGTGCTTAGTCGATGTGATTCATTTTCAAATTGACATTAGACATTCCCCCGAACTGGTGATAACAATATTCCTTACAACGTTAATTTGGCGTAAAGATGAACACAGCTTGTTTTCTTTTGTTTCTCTTAACTTAAGACTTTGATATTATTTTATATAAAGGAGTTTTCCATGACTGTATATTGTTATATATGTCTAGTTAAATTACACGAACCACCCAGTCACTAAAGCCAAAGTAGATTTAGAATATTAAGGTCTGATATTTTATGATCCTAAATGAAATTAAACAAAGTTGACGTTTAAAGAGAAAACGGTTATGCATCGTCTGCCACATTCGAAAGTGAATGTAATAAAACAAAATTAAAAAAAAAACTAATAGGATGGCTTATTATTGTTTTCTATTTTAAAAATGTTTAGTTCACAACGTGAACGTGTGATACATGTTTCCATGGACTAATATTAAAGTATGGTGCACAGTTTGACAAAATCAAATTTATTTTAGTTCCGCTAACAGTATTATGAAGTTGTAGCTACCGGAGTTAGAGACTTATTGATTGGATACAGTATTACAATCGTGTCTGATTGTGAATCTGTATGTGGAAATTTATAATATATGGTACCAGTACGCAAATGTTATGCCGAAGGTTGTAATGGATCTAACGAATTAGACTATATAATATTACGAGTTGAGTATTGAAAGTGGGTCAGTGTAGACGGCTAGTTTGGTACACATGAGCGGTGAATGTGAAGACTAGCGTTAGCCAACATTCCTTCGTGCTGTATTCGTAATTGTTTGTTCTTTTACTTTATTTTTTGTTAGTGGGTAAATTTTTGAAAAGTACCTGTTTTAATTAGTATGCTAGGTTGTATTGCAAATTATCATTTATGTCTGTTATTTTAAATAACTGTATGACACTATTTTGTTAAATAAATTTTAGGTATTAAAATGGTACTTTTATTTTTATTTATGAATATTTTATTTATAACATTATATAAATTTTAACCTAGTTAGTTTAAGAAATTAAAATATTAATAAATAAAAGTAATGAAAATATTGTTTTATACAAGCGTCATTAAATTCCTCAGCATCATCGCCTACTGGTAGGCAAGAAGACTGGCGGCATTGCCACATTTAAGGCAATGGTTATACTCAAAAAAAGAAAAAGGTCAGCCTTTTGGTCATGGGAAGCGTCGATCGGTTGCTTAGCTAGTTGTATCTATTCTTTTAATTTAAAAATAGATGTAACTAGCTAAGCAACCGATCGGTTTCATCACACAATTATTTGTCCTGGATGGAAATCCAACCCACCACTAGATAAGTAGACATAATAGTTTAGACAACTAATAGTTGTGGTGATTAAATATTGCTGGTCTCGATAAAACATCTACACATAAACAAAACCAGTAGCTGCGTTGTCGATCGATTGATATAAGTGTCAATCGATCGATAAAGCAGTCACTCGTTAGCCGGAGACTGCAATAGGCAAGAGAAGAAATAGATGGTCGCTTAAAAAGGTTTAGGTTTTTGCTAGTAGACCTTTAAAAGAATAGAGACCTCACAAGAAAAGCTATGGTGCTAATTCTGTTGTTCACTGTTTTTTTTTTCACCTCCTCCACTAGCTGACCCACGCAACCCCGTTTGCGTGTTCTATTGCCCGTAGCGTGAAATTTTTCCCTTTATTTTTCATTGGTGCACCGCTCCTATTAATATTAGCGTGATGATACATAGTCTATAGCCTTCCTTGACAAATGGACTATCCAACACTGAAATAATGTTGCAAATCGGACCAGCGGTTCCTGAGTATAGCGCGTTCAAACAAACTCTTCAGCTTTATATTATTAGTATAAAAGTATAGATAATCTTATCTAGTGGGTTTTAATCGCTATCTTCATATGTACATTAAATTTAAATAACATTTATTTTTACATGTGAGTGTACATTATACATTTAATTTTAGTTAATCTATGACTATATTTATTTTTAGGAATTTTGTTTTAGAGATTTTTCGAACAGAATAGCACTGATAACCACAAAACCGTAGTTGACTGTATTATAAATAAATATCTGTCTCCCTCTTTTAAAGAAATATTACAAAACATCTTGGAAAATAGAATTATCACAGCTTTTTATTTCTATTATAAATTTCGTCCACTCAAAATCGGTCCAGTCGTCCCAGAGATTACCCAGAATAAACAGAAAGACAAAAATTGAAAAAAAAAAATTAACTGTACATTTACCGTGTATACATCGCATTTAGTAAAAAGCGGTTATTTTAATATTACAAACAGACACTCCAATTTTATTAATGAAAAGACAAATGTCCGTCGTTCTGCATATTTTGGGTTATCTGTGCCACTTAAGAAAGAAACTGTCACTCCAGTTAACTAATAAAGAAATCCCGCCATCCTAAGTTTGTTTTTCAAATAAATTCGATTTTAAAGTTTTTGGTGGAACTTATCTATAATGGAAGAAGGAAATAGTGTACAAGTTTTAGAAAAAATATCTAGCGAAGTAGATGAGTCGCAAATAAAAGTTATTCTTTCAAGCCAGTGTATCAAGGGTGTGTATTTCAAATTACATAGAATGTTCTAGATCTAAATCATTTAAGTTTTATTAATGTTGTTTTTTTGTTTGTATTAATATTTTATAATTTTATCAGAAATAGCAATATGTATATCGCTATAAGCACAATGATTATCTTAAAATTGAAATGGTAAATAATTATTGAGGCTTTTATAGCTCAAGCTTTTTTACTTGAAAAACTGAAAAAGCAATCTGAACGGTACAAGGAAACCTGCAGCTTCATCAGTAGCGCGAACTTAAAGGTAGAAACTGAAATAAAACAAGCCGAACAGGAAATAAGGAGGTGTGTAAGTTATTATAATAGACGCCAAGTTTAACATTTGAAACTTAATTTGTGAACTGATCTTCACGATGTCCGTGTGGAACATCTCTTTAATAATAACTTTCAGAGGAACCTGTCTCTTACAAAACCTTAATCAGAAAAGATCATAGCTCCGGTTCTTAGATATTCTGGATTGAGGTTTCCTGCCAAAAGTTAACATTTGAGTAAAAAACGACACTTCTTAATTCTATAGTCTAGTCTTGCTCCCTGTGACAGTCTTCACCACTGAAATTTTAGAACTATGGGTCCTCAGTCCAGATGCACCTTTACATTTTGGGTGTAATTGTATGCAAGCGCATAACTACCGATAGACTGCATTAAGTTCGATAATTTTTTTGAAGTGAAATTTCTTTAGAATCGTTGTGTTTTCAAACCGTATGCAACGGAAAAAACGACAGGTAAGAGACACAAATACAAAATGTCGCCTGTAATTAGTGAGCTAGAGCGAGAGAGCAAATGGCAGTTTCATTCTTTTGTCGATTTACTGAAGTTTCACTTCTATCGTATGTGAATCGCACACACACCTTTTTTTATGTGTTCATTATTGTTAGATCAAGGTTTGTAAGGAAGAAATTTAAAAGATAACTTGGCTTTTTTTTGCTGCGACTGTACTCTACGTATGGTAAGCTGGGGCGGGCATAATTACTAAAATAAGTTTTTCAGAAATTTAGAAAAATATGGCAGTACGAAGTTCGCCGGGTCAGCTAGTTTATTATATTTTATTTGTGACTAGGTAGCTGAACAACCGGGGCAAAACTAGTCTAAAAAAGTAGCCGAAGTTACTCCTTGCCAGTGAAAGTCCCGTCGAAATCGGTCCAGCTGTCCCAGAGATTAGTCAAAACAGATATAGATTAAAGATAAAACTGGCACGTGAAGAATTCAAGTATGATGTATAAACATGACGTTTGTTCAAAGATACGTTGTCGGTTTCGTAAGCCATCGAATATATAAGCGGATCGTTTTTTGTTTTTTCGAAAGACGGTCCCCATTTCATGTCATCCACATTTTATATATTTTTTATCATTAATTTCATCACGACGACGACTTGAAGACTGGCAGAAATAGCTGATCCGAGTGATCCGGCTGGTTGCCATTTCATCAAAAAAGAAAGAGAAAGTATATAGAAGCTGTATTTTTTATATTTTCAGTTTGATGACCACTAACTTCTTCGCGTGTTGTTCCAACTTTTAATTACTGAAAGTATAATAATATGTTCTTTACTACACCTTGAAATAAAGCTGTTTTTTATGGTATGGAGAGGCAAACATGCAGACGAGTCACGTGACAGTGCGCCTGAGGCACTAGACCTAAGTGACTACGGCCGCTACTCGAATCACAAGTGCGTTTTCTCGAGTCACAATTGCGTTGCGTAAATTCATCTCTCACACGCACGCGGCAGTCTGATCCCGAACTAGGCTGAGTCTGTGCTACAATAACCAGACTGCTTATGACAATAAATATAATAATATTTTATTTCTGAATACATACATATACATAAATTTTTATTTATTTATTACTAACAAATTACACACATACACAGAACAAATGATTATGCTCATCGCATAAATATTTGTCCTGGGTAACTCGAACCCACGACCTCTGGCTTAGTAGTCAGGGTCACTAACCACTAGATAAACAGGCCGAAGCATGGCTTTCTCGCGGTAAATACGTAATAATAATCCAAGTAATACTTTTTTAATTAATGAAAACTTTTATTTTCTTAGATGGTTCACTTTAAAACCTACACATAGAAGCACTTTTTTAAAGATAATTTCTGCATTACGAATATACATACTGTTTGTGTGTGTGTAACGAATACAAAAAACACCCAGACTCAGGACAACAATTTGTGGATCATACAAAGTGTTGTCCCATGTGGGATTTGAACCCACGTTACTTGGCGCAGTAGAAACCAGCGTGGCGTCCGTTTAAACCATTAAGGCAACCGTGCAGTTAATTTTGTGGGTGCTACTCAATTTAATTTAGTGGTTTAATTTTTGAATGGAGGTTGCAGGTTCAACCTTCATTAAGAGCACTATCGATTTGATTCTACTTCTAAATTAAGTATTTAACTTAGAACAGAATAGAATAATCTTTATTGTACACTACATAAACTGTTTACACAAAATAATGCATCAAATGACTGACCATGTACAAATGGCGGCTTCGCTAAATGGATAAAGAAGAAAGTAATGTGTAAGCCACATTGCTAGTTTTTTTCAAAAAAAGTACGGTTACCTCGGAATTCGTGTCACTTCTCATCGTTTAAAATTGCAAAAAATATACCGTCTATCTCACTATATTCCAGCATGTTGATTGCTCAAGAGACTTTAAAATCAGCTAATGTGGAAATAAGGAAAGAATGGCTTTTAGCCAAAAATCGAAAAGCAGATATAATAGAACATGTAAACGAAGGAAAAACAAAATATGAGGCTAAGTGGTTAGAATGTAAAACGAGATATGAAAGTATACCATTTGTTCAAAACCTGCTACAATCTTTGGAAAAACAAAAAAATACTGACCAAACTATCAACGACATGGACAAGGAGATAACAAAACTTTATGATGATATTGAAATACGCCGCAGAAAATGTAATGAGTTAAACATAATACGAGCCGTGGAACTTGCTAGTTTTATGGTTCACGAAAGGCCGAAAGCAATAAAAACAATTAAGGAAAAAACCGAGATGATAAACAGTTTAACCGAAGACATTGAACAGTTACTGAAAGATAGGGCTAAAAATATGACGGCTGTAGCGGTGACCGAACCCTTGAAGTCAAACGAATCTAAAGGAGAGGAGACATTGAATAAAAATGCAGATATTAATCTTTCTTCATGGGAAGATGATCCACTGGTAGCAAAATTGTATTATACTATATTATTTTGTTAAATTGTTACATCTATATTACATTCATATCCATATTTCAGATTCCGAAATTACATCTAGCTAATTTCGATCTAGATATCAGTGATGTTAATTTAGATCAGGTATGAAAAATAATAATAACTTTACATTGTATGTGGTTAATAAAAAATAAAACTAAATAGTAACAAAGACATATTAATACAGGTAAAGATGAAAAAGTACGAGATATTCAATACTCTTCCGACCAGAACCAATTCCATACTAGAAGCCGTTGAGAAAAATGTTGAACACGAGAAAGCATATGAATACATGATATCTCCATATTTCACACCTTACAAAGAGGATAGGTCACGCAATTTTTCTGATAGAAAACTCATTAATATTCTTGAAGATATCAATATCAATAGTGGAGACGTCTACAATATTGTAAAAAAAGTGAACCCTGAGAAACTGAAACCTGTAGGTGAAATTTCAGCTGATGCAGCTAAACACTCCAAAGAATCAGGAGTTGTTTTAAAAGATAGGGTGAGTACCTACTTCTTTATTTTGGATGTACAATTGAGCTTTACAAGTAAATTTAAATAATTCTCCATAATTAACAAGCGTTTAAAGTACCTAGTGTATTTACTAGGAATGAAAAAAAATGTATAAAACATAAGAATATTTCGATTCCAGGACGATAGAAAAACCGAACCTATAGTAAGTGAAGAAATTGAGGAGGTCGACTTGACATCATCTAACGTCGAAAATATTATTATACCTCCAACCCAATTTTTGGACCTTACATTATCGGTACCTATAACTTTAAATTACCATAGTATATTAATAATATTTTTAGTTAAGCTCAAACCTGAATATTTGTTTTATCAATCAGTTTCAATATGATATCCCACTATCTACACAGGATACTGATACACCGAGAAAGAGAGTCTGTTTCGATTTATCAGGTTCAATGAAAATTAATGAAATAGATGACTGTAAAGAAGAGATGGAGGAAGTTAAAGAACCTATCAATCAACCTTTAAGTACCCAGTTAGACGTGAGCACTGCGAGTGACGAAAGTTTAATAAAGATGAAAGAGATGTTATTGAAAAAACATAATTTGGATCTTTCGCCTCAATTTGTGTATGCTAAGAACAATGTATTACAAAAGGTAAATAAAGTAGTAGTGTAGTAGTCACTAAAGAATAAATATGTTTTTGGAGGTGTAAACTGTATTATTTGATTTTAGAAAGGCGATGATAAAATTATAACATCAAAATTTTTCGAAAATCGTTCGGAAAACGTAATTATAAATAACCATGATGATAATGCAATGGAGGTTGATGAACAACCAAAAGCTGCAGAGGCTGAAGAAACCATGGAACCGCAAGAGGATGAACCTTTAATACACTCATCAAAAGATCCCAAAAATGATACTGTTATGCCAATGGATGAAGATAAAATAATTATTTCTACTTCTCAAACAAATAAAGTAGTTAACAGTCACACTATGTTTATTTAAACGTATACATGCATTTTAAGATTTTAAAAACAATTATTTATTTTCAAATTAGGTCACTACAAAGCCTTATGAAGAGCAAAATTTAGAGAAAACAGTAGCTGGGCTTCTTTTCACACATGGACGTCAGGAGATTCCAGATTCACTTAATGTATCTTTAAGTACAAATGGATATGAGGACTCCGACTTTCCACATTGTTTTGGTAAATAGTATACTGTACTCTATCTTTCCATGTGGTGACAGATTAAGAATATAAAGTTTCACCATCCCTATGCCACTTGCATCGCGGCCAGCTTCTGCCAGCCATCCTGCGCATTCATTCCATAGGTGTCGTAAAAGGCGAATAAGGGAAAATAACTAAATGCATTGTTATTTCAGATTCCAGTCTTCTTCTGTCACCTAAAGCCAATGTATTGGCTGACGAGGATAATAATGAGGTTCAATCTCAAGAGGTTCCTAATTTTCTGTCAGGTAGATGAACATTTTGATTTTCTCTCAAAGTGCGATTTATTAGAAAATGCTGCTGTTATTAATTAGGTCTACCTTTGCTATAGTATAAAAATTAAGGTTAAACTGATTTAACCTTAATTTTAAGGTGTTTTCTTAACTACTGCAATACAAATATAAGACACTCAGTATTTCATTCGAACATCTTCATAAGCTAGTATTAATGTAAATAAATATTTTTAATAGCAGAAGGCCAGAACCATGCAAAACGGGATGCGTTATAAACGATTACCGAATCAATCTGTAACCGTTTGAAATAATTACTCTTTGATTCGGTAACAGTATATATAAATTATTGTTTTAATCCCAACTATAAGGGTGAACCCAAATTTAAGGGTTTATGTTCTTGAAATTATTTGAATTGATTGAATGAATTTACGACGTGACGCGACGCGAAATTAAACCATTTTACTTTATCTCTTGTGAAAACAAATTACTTATTATTAGCCAAGATCCCCTGCCCCCTACCTCATGCAAAAATATTTTTTTTTTTATGAGGCAAACGAGCAGACGCATCACCTGATGGTTATTACATTGATGACTGATGGGCGATTACCGCCGCCCATGGACACCCGCAACACCAAAAGCGTCACAAGTGCGTTGCCGACCTTTGGGAGATGGGGAGAGGGAATAGGGGCAAGGGGTTGGGGTATGGGTCTCCGGTATCCTCACTCACTCAGCAAACATTGCGCAAGCGCTATTTCACACCGGTTTTCAGCGAGGCCGTGGTATCACTCCGGTCGAACCGGCCCATTCATGCCGAAGCGTGGCTCTCCCACGGAATGCTCGGTTAAGGTTAACTGTAATTATCCTGTATTGGACTATTCCTGTTAACATTTTTGATTTAGTAACATCTGTTTATGTTAATCCGAAATGTAGGTTACCCCATTTCCAAAAGGGTTAGTAACAGAAAATTTGGGTTAGGGTTAACCAAACCGGAATGATCTATATCTGGTATACCCTGGTTTCAGTCACTTTACTATTTCATTGTAGTACGAATGTAATCCGTCAGAGAACCAAAGTAACCGACATAGCTCTGAAAGTTGGTAGGATGAAGTGGCAATGGACTGAACACATATGTCGCAGAACAGACAACCGCTGGAGTAAGCGTGTCGTAGAATGGAGGCCGCGTCTTGGCAAACGTAGTGTGGGACACCCTCTGGCCAGATGGTGGGACGGCTTGCGTAGGGGGGCTGGCAGCAACTGGATGCAAAAAGCAACAGACCGGGCTCTGTGGTGTTCCTTGGGAGAGGCTTATGTCCAGCAGTGGACTGTAACGGGCTGATGATGATGATGATGACTATTTCATTGCAAATATACTTTTTTTAAATAGTAGTAAGATGAGTAAATCAGAACTGAATTAAGACAACTTTCATTATGAGAATTGTCCTTTAGATATAATTTACCTTTTTTAGGATTTCGTAAAGCAGGTTTGTCTTTCTTTGGTCGACCATCAACATCTTTGGAAGCCAAGCCAGAATCAAATGCACCAAATGAACCCACTAATTTCAGTTTCAATTTTGGAGGGGACAATAAAAACAGAGGCGGACTGTTTAGCCTATTTCGTTGATTCATTAATATGACTTTAATATTTTGATTTATTTGATTCATTAGTTCCTTTGCTTTCAATAAACGGATTCTTGCAGTATAATAAGAGTATAATTTTATTTTAATAACTTTTTATTGTGACCTTACTGGGAATAGTTCTGTTTATATGGTTGAAACCCGAGTTCTGCGTGATGAATGTTACAACAGCAGATACAAAACAAACAAGACTACATTGCTAGGTATATATTTTACAATTATAAAATAAATAAATTTACATTTTCATTGATGTAACTGGCAGGCTCTTACTGCAATTAACTGTAGTAATATAAACAGAGGTGCAAAGACTTCACTGTATTCTATACCAGCATCTCCTTGCAGCTTCCTACACAGTAAAAACTTAAAGACAAATGTCAGACCCAGAAAAATAGCGCTCCATGACGCTCTATACAATGAGGTTTTGTAGGAGCTCTCTAAATTCATTCGAATACATACAATACAACAAAAATATGCGTTCATTGCATCACTAACGAATAGTGGTGCAAATATTGTCCACCAAGCACTGTTCACTATACCATCTATCTTTAAAGCTAGTAACACTGAAAATATTGTAATAGTTATTAAGTTTATCCATATTTCAAACACTGTTAGTCCAATCCACTGCACTATTTCATTCAGTGTGAAGAACATTTTATTGGTTGGCACCAAGCATTGCAGTTCTGAATATCCTTATGTGTATTGAAGATGAGCACCGTACTTGTGCATCAAAGTCTAAGTCTTCTGTTAGTGGTTCCAAATCATCTACGAAGAAGAAATCATTTAGGTTATGTGTATCATGTGGTTTTAGTTTAAAGTCATACTGGTTGCAATCAGTACACATGCTAAATTATATTTAAATAATTTAGGATTCGGATTGTAGTTGTACAAAGACTTTTGATTGATCAAATTTAGAAGTTCATATATGTGGAAATTGCACAATAACCATCCTAAATCTCTTTAAAAACAAGTTAAAGTAGATAGAATACTTAAAGTTTCACAATAAATAGTAGCCAAAGTTAATTACTTACCAATTATGTCGACTGTTCCAGTATTTACTTCAATTTGACAAGTACCAGAAAACAATATTTCTAATTGTAGTGCCAAGTTACAACAACGCTGTATAGCCGCACCTAAACCATGTAGAATTATTTCTTTTTCGCCTTTTGTTAATAGTTCACTACACTTATCTAACTGGGCCTGAAAATAATTATGGTTTATAGTTTGGTTTCCAGATCACATTTTTCGTGGTATTTTTTGTTGCTTATATATCTACCTTGAAATTTGTTTTCTTTGTAATGAAGATCACATTGGCTCCGTCGATTGGTCGTGCTGGTAAACGTTTTTTTACAGCATAATTTTTGTTTGGATATCGTTTAGGACGTTTCTTAAAATCTTCTTTCTTTTGAGTGTTTTCATCTGCCATATTTTCACAAAAACAAAACGTACCTATGTCAATGATCGTGTGACGTTTCAATCTACTAAGGTTATTCAGAAACTTAATCGTTCAGAAATTAAAGAAAGTGAATGCATAAACTTGCCAAGTTATAAAAATAGACAAAAACACTCCCCATGCAACTTCATATTTTATTTATGGTAACATTCATTACCTATGTAAATCATTCTGTGATAAGGCAAATAAAGTATACATTTTATTATTATAGTCAAATAAATAATAATAATAAATATTTCGGACATATAACTCACAACGCTATCTAGTCCCAAGCTAAGCAGAGCTTGTGTTATGGGTACTAGACAACCGATATAAATACTTTTTTTTGTAAATACATACATTTTATACATAAAAAAATCCAAACTCCGAAACAAATATTTGCAGATCATACAAACATTGTCCGACCCGGGTATCGAACTTAAGACCTTAAGTACAGTAGTCGCATATGCTACCACTACGCCACTGAAGCAGTTAAGATAAAAATAAAATAATGAATAAAATGACTTGTCTTGAGTTGAGTCAAATAATTATACTGTAAGACACACTATACCTTATTTATAGGTACCAAAACGCCCCGATCGCGTAAAAATTTTAAGCATTGTGATCATTGTAATTGTAACAGTTTGACTATAGTAAATGACTAAAAAACGCAATGGTACTAACTTATACAAAATTTGGCAAAAAAAAACATGACTGACCTATCTTATTAGTTCTACTGTTCTATTAGAAGTAAAATAAAAGAACATGTTAGAACGAATCAATTCACAAGATCTACCTATATTTAAAACTGTACCCGTTTTTCCCTCTGATGTAACCCTTATCTGTTTTTGCTGGGTACGGTTTAATATATAATAGTACCCAGCAAAAACTTTAATATATAATAGTATGTACTATTATATATTAAACCGTACCCAGCAAAGTAAAAAAAGTAAAATTACTACATAATAGGGACAGGGGCCACCTGAACGGCGCGTGCCGGTAGGCAGGACTAACTTGCTTGTGAAAACACTACTCGAATTATCTATGTTATTAACGAAGTTCACAAAGAACTAGATATTTTTCATGACAGTTGAGTATCTATATATATATACTCGTAAAGTGTTCTAAATATATACTGTTACAAGATAGTTTCAATATTTTGTTTTAAATTTTATTTTTAAGTTTAAGATGAATTGTTAATTTAATTGAGTTTTTATTTCGGTCTTTACTGTATGTGTTTCTTTGTGTACCTTAAAGCAATAAATGTAATTAAATAAGTATAACTTAGCCTCTATCATATTAGGTCTACCGGTGATGATAGTGAAGGTGACACAAAAAAAAAGAAATTGTTGCCGTGGGACTTCTTTCCTGAGACGACTCTATTTGGTTATGCACTGACTTCAATCTGTTAAATTGAGCGTTGCTTTTATTTTAGTTTTGCATTTCATTATTATCTATGAAAGATCGTTCAAACCAATTTCCATTTCACATTATATTTACATTCCAAACTACTGATTACAATAATTACTCGTACGTTTGTCAAACTTTTGGCTGTCCTCTACCATCAAAATTAAAGAAGTTTTAAATTCTTTAATTCACTTCATAATTTCAGCGCCGTATTGTCAAACGGATAAATTGTCAAACTGCCATTTCTTAAATGGGGTTATTCTTGACATGGTATCTGGTTAAATTATCTAGAAAGTTACAAATGCTACGTTTGTTTTGGTGATGTAGATAGAAGAGAAATATAAGGGGTTTGATTGAAAGGGTTGTAAATTTCCCGGGTACAAATGGTGTGTAATCAAAATGGGTTGTGTATGTTGTTCCGTAAGCTCATTCGTTTCCGTTCTTTTGGATGCCCTCGAAAGGTAAGAATACCATATTTATTTAGATCATGAGTCAATCGAAGTAGAAAGAGATTGATTGTACTAAAAATAATAGAGAACTATATTGTTGTAAATTTAAAGAATGATCTGTCCGATCCGTAACAGATATTGCTAATTTTACTCATTTACAGAATCTCACTATGTACAGTATGCGCCATGCTGACATGTTGTTTCTTTCTCACCATCTTAACAGTTCTGATTATGGGAATCGGTATCGGTTACCATTACTGCTTTGTGCAAACTTCCGTGGAAGCCATAGGTAAGTGTTATTTATTATAAACAGTTCAACTACTGTGCAGTACAGACATTTCTTTTTCTCGGAATAAATGAGCAAAAGCGCAGCAAAGAGCACATTCACAGTAAAAACATTTTCTAAACTGGATCTTCCATAGCTATTGAAAGATTATTGGAACTATCTTGCTCTTTACTGCCTGAACTTTGTGAATTTTACTTGTTGTTTCCAACCATTACCTAAATTATTTTCTGTTTTGAATAATAAAAAAAATCAAGTATATAATTTTTTGTCGAAGTTGTTGCTGCGTGGTTTAAGCAAACGTAGACATTAACAATATTTTTTTTACAGAGAAGTCCGCTAAAGTCAGTACAACAAACTTGCGTTCAGGAGATAAGCCAGAAAGGAGCACAATGATGCGCTCTGTCGATCGAGTGATGAGACGAAGTTTCTCACGAAAAGCCCGTAGTAATGAAGACGGCAGTCCATTGTTTAATAACAACACGTTAAATTCGTTGTATCCTACAAATTATAACTATACACTGCTTAATAATACGGATAGCTTATTTAATAATACCGAATTGATCAATATTATAAACAGCACTTTAGATAATACAATAAATTTTACCATTACTCAATTGTGAACGTTTGTCCTAAGATATTATCTTGAAATAAATGAAGTTTCTAACAATCAGTAACTTTTAGTTTTTTTTGTTTATCAACTCTTAGTTTCTAAATTAATGATAATCTTGTAATGCAAAATATCACAAGCTGCACTCTGGGTACGTATTTTTGCTAACCCATCCCCTGGCCGGGGCCGGCAAAAGCCTATTACGGTGCTTCTGGTCAGCACTTTAGAAGAGAGTCTCCTCTAGACCCCGAGGCAGTTTTTTCTCGATATATTTTTAGGAAACCAGCTAATATGCATATTTTAGATTCGTTATAAAATTTTCTACCCATTAGCCGCGTACTGATTGAGAGAGCAGCCTCTCGAGGCAAATCCTCGGTCGGTCAAGACGTGCCTCGCCCGAGGCAAACACACACGCTGCCTCGCACGAGCTTGCCGCGGCCCGAGCCGTGCGTTGTCGGTTTTTGTCGATGCTCAAAGGCGCCTCAGTACGTTTGCCGCGCTCACTCAAGACGGTAATATTAAAAAGGCAGTGGTAGCGACAGCTTTCCGAATGTGCGGCCTCATGGTGGTCTCGGGCAAACTATACGCACGCGTGGTCTCTATTCGACTTCAAGTTAAACTGAGCGTCGATGCTCACGGCTTAGAAAACTTACAGACCGAGGCCGCCTCGCGCGGCATGCGTACTGCGGTAAATGTCCGAGGCTGCCTCGCGAAGCCGCTCGCTTGGTCAGTCGCGGCTATTGGTATATAAATATTTCGAAGATTATTCATACGACAATTAACTTTCTCTCTTTCTGTCTTCACTAACTTACAGTAGAGTTCACGAGTATTACACTCCATATATGGAGGGTAGAGATAAGGAGTGTTATCTCATATGGTAGAAAATTTAAAAAAGTGTCCAGCATAAGCTGTAAATAACAGTTCAAAAACCTTCCAGAATGTGCGCTGGTGTAGACACAGGGTATGGTATGAATGTAACAATTGTGAACGAATTGAAGTACGCCGAGTTAAAAAATTTAACATTATTGTCACTACTTGCGTATTACAAAATAATGTAGTAAATATATTTTATTTTCTGAACTGTGAATAGTACGTTTATTGATTTTTTATCATTCAATTTTATAAAAAGTGTGTGTATTGATTTTAAGAAGTTTACTCTGATGCTAATGTGGCGCCACCCTAATTTAATGCATTTCAACGGACACTTTTCATGTACACAGATGATACTCCTTATCTCTACCCTCCATAACTCTATAGATAAGACTTTCAATTGTCAGTGTCAAGTGTCAGATGTTGTATCTGTCAGTAGTGCGTGGAACGTTCGTATTGTCAAGTCACTTGCAATCGAAACCGCGCCTGCGCCGGACGTGCGCACTGACTCTTAACAAATACAAGATGGCCGACGGCCATATGGATGTCAATCCGCTTCAATCTCTGACATATATATCACTATTATATATATGAAACTATTTTTTTTAAAATTAGGATTGAGGCATCTATCTCTCAACTTCCGTTCGCCTCGCCTGATCACTCTTTTCGTAACGCTCTCGTTACTCATTCACCAGCTTTCTACCTGTAAAGAAGTTTTACTTCAAAAACCTACTTTAATTAAATCTTTAAAATGTACTAATAGACTACGATCTCGGTTCCTTTAAGCCATAGTGTGGGTGACGGTGCTGTAATGTCCACTTTCGTAATTAGTAAAACAACTGGATTCTACCGGATGCTTTCCATCGGGTAGTCATTTTGAAAACTATGATATACATATGAAATGAAACTCAATTAGACTTTTGATTTTAATCAAGCTTTAAGAATCAGCGCATAGCATTTTTATCCCACCCTTATACAAATGAGAAATTAGCTAATTTAATATCCCAATTACCACTCAGATTTTGTCATGTAGAGGTAAATGTCATTGTAGTTGTAATATTTCTCAACGGTCTTAAAAACGGCACAGCAGTAGCGGTGTTGTTTCGTGAACGTCGAAATCTGCCGATCAGTCTTCGAGCCAGCTCTCTCTCGTTCGGAGATAGTTCTGGCTCCTTCGGCGGTCTGCGTCAACAAAAAAGTCGATTTGTAAATTCAAATGTAAATAAATTAATAATTAACAGCATAGTGCGTGAATAAGACTATGCGTGTATCTACGTAAGGGAGAGTGGATAAAGAAGTGATAATCGGTATGGTATAATCATCGCTATAGCATCAATCGTTGAACCAGTGGTCCGTCCAGTGGTGTTAGGGGTTATTTTGTTTCGCTTTAAGCACTCCTCCTCCATATAAAATATAACTATGCCAAATTTCATGCGTTTTCGTTTTCATAATTTTAGTAAAAACAGGTAAAAAGTTTTTGCTTCACGTATAAATATATAGATAAACTTATAATAACATTATTTAATACCTCTTGAAGGAAAGCTAAAGTCTGAGGGCTGAAGCCAAACTAATTGTTGCCATCTAAAAATATAGAGGGGGATACTTTGACGTTACCGTCAACAAAATGCCAATTCTCGTATTTTATTCTACGAATTCGATAGTCACTTTGTTTATAAGAGAGATGGATTTAAAATTCGGGAATTACCTTTGTAAACCTATATGTCACTGATAGATAGAATATACTATTAAATACGAGTTACAATTAACAAGTCAACCGACTCCTGGTTACAGATCTACCGTTCTAAAGTTATCTAATTCTGAGTCCAAATTGATCAAGTTAAGTACGTTGTATTACTTGGACTTTCACATATTTATCGATCTTTGTGAGTACTGCAGTGGTAATTGCCTCAATATGCTGGCATTTAGGATAGTAACATGAAGCCGACCAACCTTTCAGTTTCCAACAGCACCATAGGCGTTTGCGATGGTTCTAGGTAGATATTCTCTCCAGGTTTCTTAGTTTCGTATACCTCTACAAAATACTTGTTAATTAACAATAGCACATTTGAATCGAGTAATACTTTCAGAGAAAGATAAAGGTAATAATAATTGAAATAATCACATCCACTGATACGTACCAATAAGTGGATGAGGAGCGTTCTCAACCTCCGATCTATTGACTGCGAGCAGCCTCACTACGGGTCTTTCCTGTTCTGCTCGAGCCATCAAGGAAGGCTCTGTTGTTGATCTTGATGACACTGAAATAATAATATATAATTAATAACTCTACGAGGTACTTGCTGTATATATTTTGTTTTATATAGACAGGAAAAAGTAGGAAGTGGTATTAGTGTACCTATAGCTAAGGCATCGCGTCGGGATTGACGACTGACAACTCAAAGAGGGTTTCATAACAACACTAGCAATATTTGAGTGAAAGTCGAAAGTAGTAGAAATTTGTTAAAAATAGTAATACCATTAGTAGTATTAACTTTAAAGTAAATTACATGTTACTACTAATGAATTCCAAATGGTAGACCCGTAGATGACCCGAAATATATCAGGGTTCCAGGAATTTCTTTTCTACGTTACGATGATAACTAGTACTCGAAACGGCATGCGGTTTGTGGTAAGGTGGTATCCGAGAGTATTTTGCGCCTTCGGCCTTGGACATGAAGGAGTGTAAGTGAGGTAAGATGTGTCCACTGGAGCCGATATCTCAATCTCGTTCAAGAAGCGCAAATGCTGGCTTGTTGCTGCAGCTGTTCTGATGTTCCAAAGGTCCACGACCAGCTTGGTAGAGGGTGCCGTGGTATTACTGCTCTTACCCCGGGCATAATTGAATGCAATTTTGCTCTCCTCCCCAGAATATGCCCTGGTGTCAACGCGTAGGTGCGTTGTGTTCTGAGAACGGACATCCGGAGAGGGATTCTCAAACGTTAGGGCATTTAGTAATCTTCTGGTATCTGGTATCACTCACTCGGTGAAACACAACGCAGGCTTTGTTTCCTGGCTATTTCACACCGATTTTCTGTGAGGCCGTGGTATCACTCTGGTCGAACTGGCCCATTTATGCTGTAGCGTGCCTATCCCATTCATGCTGAAGCGTGTTTATCCCACAAAGACACAAATTCACGCGTATACTGCTAAAAAACTGCTGTTGGTTATATGTCCTCGTTTTAAAGACACTCCCTTATCTGCCTTAGCCAATATTGGAATATTTGGTGTCGACATATCGAGTGAAGTCCAGTTTCGTGGCCATTTGTGTATGTGTTTTCTATGTATAATATGCATGTATATACAAATAAAGGTAAATATGTTTTTATATCAGTTGTCTAGTACCCATAACACAATCTCTGCTTAGCTTAGGACTAGATAGCGTTGTGTGTAAGATGTTCGAAATATTTATTTATTCGGAGGGTAAGGCCGTTCGGCCTCATATGGAATACTGTTGTCATCTTTGGGTAGGAGCACCGCAGTACCAGCTCCTCTTTTTGGACCGCATCCAACGCAAAGCGACTCGAATCGTTGACTTCCAAGATGTTTATAATCGGCTGGATCCTCCGGCGCTGCGTAGAGATGTGACCTCGCTATACATCTTCTATCGCTTCTACTGTGAGGAGTACTCCGAGGAATTGTTCGAGCTGATCCTTGTTGTCTCTTTCCGCCATCGTCCGTCGTTGGTTGGCAATTCACAATTATGCGCTTCTCTAGAAATTTTCTGAATCCCACTAAAAAACTATGGAATAAACTGTCGCCTGCAGTATTCCAGGGCGAATACGACCTTCAAACTTTCAATAAAATAGCGTACTTCTTTTCAAAAGGCCGGCAACGCACTTGTGACGCCTGTGGTGTTGCGGGTATCAATGGATGTCGGTAATCGCTTACTATCGAGCGACCCGTCTGCTCGTTTGCCTCCCCCCGTATCCCATAAAAATAATTTCCTTTTTTTTATCTTCTTTATAGATAAGTAAATATTACTTACTTGCGAAAGAGGAGAGTTCTTTCTGTGCGTAGTGGTATCCTACTGAGATACCGTACACCATTAGCATGATGATAGAAAACATCAATAGCATCAGCAGAAATGCGCAGCAAGTCCATGTTAAAACTCTGTTTTAAACATATCAATTGTTGAATGTGATAGTGATTAGGTAAGTCGGTGAACAGTGTTTATTTAACTAAATAAAGGTACAGAAGTAAAATGAGTTAAATTATATGTTGATTTTGAACAGTTTTCAGTCAAAACGTGGGAGAGCTATGCTTCGGCATGAATGGGTCGGCTCGACCGGAGTGATACCACGGCCTCACAGAAAACCGGTGTGAAATAGCGTTTGCGCTGTGTTTCACCGAGTGAGTGAGGATACCGGAGGCCCATACCCCAACCCCTCCCCTCATCCCCTTTCCCATCCCCCAAAAGTCGGCAACGCACTTGTGACGCCTTTGGTGTTGCTGGTGTCCATGGGCGGCGGTAATCGCTTACCATCAGGTAATACGTCGGCTCGTTTGCCCACTATTCAATAGAAAAAAAGTTTTTATACACTGAAGTTGTAAAATAAGCCGAAAAACAAAAAATAAATAAATGTTGTACAGGATGATACTATAAAATACCAATAATGGGATGGAAGTGTAGTGTGATGTGACTAGAATGCATACGAAAAGTGATGACTTCATTAGAGGAAGCCTGAAAGTAGCACCAGAGAAAGTAAAACTAAAAAGCAACAGGTTATCCAGATATGGACATGTGATGCGTAGAGATAAGTAGAATATAGTACCTAAGAAAAAATTTAAGTGTGAAAATTGATAAAGAAAAGATATATGGATGCGTGAAAGATATTATTACGTCTCGTAAGGAATAAAGCTATTAACTAAGGAGCGACAGAGAGGAATGCAAGAATAAGACAAAGTAAGTTGGGAAAGGATAAGAAGATTATGAAAGGATGTCACGGGGAATACGGTTATCTATTTCTTATTCTTACCTTTCAGCGCAAAATGTTGCAGAACAGAACACAGACTGTATCAAACCCATCTTCTGTTTTTAAATGATAATCTGTTGAGATTTTAAAATCATAGTTTATAAATGTTATTTATAGCGCAAAACTATTTGACTTATATATATTTTATTAGACTGGACTAGAGTGGCGTGATGTGACTTAAGAATCCATAGTATTCCATTCATTATCATCTCAGCCGAAGTACGTCCACTGCTGGATGTAGACTTCAGACCAAGGTACTCCACAATAACCGGATTTAATTGTTCATCTCGAGCATTTTTTGGTCATCGAGTGTTCTTGTGGCATGCCACACAAAATTAATTGGAATTATAATCCCGAGAAAAATTTCAATGAACATTTTCGAACATAGATGTTCTTTAACTAATAAGAAAGAATTCCTCGTTTATACACTGTGAGCTTCCCTAAGCTAATTCGGAATTTGTGACTGTGACCAAGTAAACTCAGTAGACAATTTTTTTGAAATACATAATGTTTATAAATGTGGTAACCAGTATTTGTGAAATTTACAGTAGTTTGCTTTATTCTTATGACTTATCTATAAATTGGAAATATAAACGTTGAAATATTTGAACTTCAGGATCCTTGTTACGGTTTCCATTTTCAGACTTTATATTGTTAATTATACATACCTAGGTACATATGATTATTGTATGCTATATATAGTCGTATATTTCGATGGCATTATACTCAAATAAACTTCGAAAAAATATTATTATGACGCACAAATACTACAAAAATAAGTGCATTCTTCAGCAGAAAATGTCAGTGTCAATCACCAAACTTTGTTAGTAAGACAATAAAGTACGTTTATAGAGTTTTTGTAACCTCAATGAGCATAAACCTATTTATCTATTACCTAAGTCAAGAAGCAAGCACCTAAGGCCATGTTTTTGAATATGCGGGGTTGGCGGGGATCGGAGCGGCAGCGAGAGCGAAGCGGGAATGCTAACCCGTTTTCGAAACCAGCGGGCTAGGCAGAGTGATTTAGTGATATGTTATAAGAAATAATACTTCGTAAAATATAGCTTGATACGGATGACAGATTTCACAAAAAAAAATTAGTGATTTCAAATAATTAGTCACAACGATCAATGTTTAATAATACATATTTTGTTTAATTAGGATATCTACTTATGTTATAGCGTCATAAATAAGTATTTTAAATTTATCGTAAACCCAAACCTCAAAAAATGTTAAACAGTCGTAATTGTAACACAATAATTTATTATAATTAATAATTTAGGGGGATATTAGGTTTATTATACTCAATCTCAATAGTAATATACCGATGTGTTGACTATATGCCGGAGAATATCTTCTATATAGTATACTAGCTGACCCACGCAACTTCGTTTGCGTCTTATATTGCCCGTAGCGTGAAAATTTCCTCCGTTTTTTGAAACATTCTTCATTGGTGCTCCGCTCCTATTAGTAGTAGTGTGATGATATATGGCCT
This sequence comes from Spilarctia lutea, assembly GCA_916048165.1. Lineage (NCBI taxonomy): Eukaryota > Metazoa > Arthropoda > Insecta > Lepidoptera > Erebidae > Spilarctia > Spilarctia lutea. Next base: position 6,634,067 of record OU696480.1, read on the forward strand.
TCCTCGATAAATGGACTATCCAACACTGAAATAATGTTTCAAATTGGATCTGCGGTTCCTGAGATTAGCGCGTTCAAACGAACAAACAAATAAACTAACTTCAGCTTTATTATAAGTAGGTATAGATAAAAATGAGTTGCTGTTCGTTAGTCTCGCTAAAACTCGAGAACGCCTCCGCTGATTTAGCTGATTTTGGTTTTAAATATTTGTCGTAGTCCAGGGAAAATTTAAAATGTGTAAATAAATATACATATATAATATATATAAAATGTTTTTCGAGCGGAGCATCAGTAAAGAATGTTAAAAACACGGGGGAAAATTATTACGCTACGGGCAATAAGAGACGTAAACGAGGTTGCGTGGGTCAGCTGGTCATAAGATAATTCTTTAAACTTGGTAGATATCCCTGTTGTGGTTGTTTTAAACAGGTACCTACGGTTTAATCTTCAACAAGAAGTAATTGTGTTTCCAAATCCCAATGACATCTTGGGTTTTACGAAGTAGCTCAGTTCATATCATTGCGAAGAACTCACTTTTAAGAATGCTTCTTTTTTTTATTATCTAGGGGGTAAACGAGCAGACGTATCGCCTGATGGTAAGCGATTACCGCCGCCCATGGACACCCGCAACACCAGAGGCATCACAAGTGCGTTGCCGGCCTTTAGGGGATGGGTAGGGGGGTAGGGGAGGGGATGGGGTAAAGGCCTCCAGTATCCTCACTCACTCGGTGAAACACAGCGCAAGCGCTATTTCACATCGGTTTTATCGGCCCATTCAAGTCGTAGCGTGGCTCTCCCACGGATGAATAGTCCAGAGTGTATTTCGATGCACACTTATAGGGTTGAGGTTCTTTTGTAAATAGGTGTTTTGAAGAAAGTAACTTGGTCCTGACTACTTGTTTTCAGTTAATACATTTTGTATAAAAACAACCAGTTTTAAAGTCATTGCGAAAATGGTTAACAACATTAATTAAATTTCGAATTTTACAACCCTAGATAAGGAATATTGAAGTGTGACTTCAGAATATACGTAACTTTATATCAAGCATAGACAAAATATGAAGGAAATAATTTGGTGTTGTGTTATTTTGTTCATGGGCGTAAGAGCAGTAATTAATGATTTGACAGGTATCTGATTCTTAATTAATTAACTCTTCAAAAAACAGCTAGTTTAAGATATTCTGTATTTTTGTTTGCCTAAACGTGTCTGTGTGACAATTTAAATTATCCACATATAATTCTTAAAAAAACAATTGCACTGGGTAGTTACTGCACTTATTTCTATTTATACACTAGAAACGGCATATTATATATCTAAGAAACTGAAAGTAAGACACATTTCATAAAAGTAAAATATCGGTGTTAAGACTCAACAGCTAGAAATTAATTTTAAATTTTCCGTACCCCTGCAACTAAAAATTGTCAAAATCCTTCAAACAATTATAATTAAATTTCTCTTGATAAGTGAAAGATTACGTTATACATACATTATTTTTCATGCATGGACCTGCCAATATGACTCTACTCTGCTTGATGGAAAGCGTAAGCAGAATCCAAGAGTGGTAGTCACGGTACTCATTGCGAATTCAGACAATGCAACAATGTAGCATGGTGACGCACACCATGGCAGCCTAGTGATGCTTCAGCATCATTGGGACGCCTGTCTCGTTCTCACCATTGAAACACGATAGCACGAATGCTGTCATTTTACGTTGATCTTCTTATACTGGAGCTGGAAGTAAAATGGAAATGTAAAAATATAGCTAGTAAGTACATGTATCCAAATATAATGCAGCATAAAATAATAATCTACGAATAATTATCCTGTAGGTCCTAAATCTGATACATCAGAATGCTGGATGTCACTCAGAGGCCCCGAACTATTTCGTGTCATGAAGAAAATTGACAGTAAGTATGTTTTCTATCTTATAGATATCAACAGAGTGTATGAATGCGTAGCTACTAAGGGCCTCAACGTGATGTTACATATACTACAAATATCTCAAAGAATTGGATAGAAACGAAAGAAGTTAATTGAAATCTGTTAGGTGTCCAGTTCTAAAGTATTACTAGTTCCTAGTGTTACTAATTCAACAATCGCATTCAACCAAGTTTTCTTTTTTAGGGGAATACGCTTCAGTAAGAAAAGACGCCCAAAAGTATATAGAGAAAGTTGACTTCAACAAACGTATGCTTGAGGTATGTTACTAGCACACTAATGAAATTGAAGAGCTTGTTTCAATTTTGACTACTAACAATAGCTTTTGACTAATTGCGTATGAAAATAATAATATGTCATCATCATCATGTCAGCCGAAAGACGTCCACTGCTGGACATAGGCCTCCCCCAAGGCTGCCCATAACAACCGGTCCTGTGCTGCTCGCATCCAACAGTCTCCTGCGACCTTAACCAGGTCGTCGGACCATCTTGCTTAGTAAATAAATCTTTGACTAATTGCGTATGAAAATGTGTATATTATGGTTATTATTACGTAAAAAAATCAAGTTTTAAATTGTATGTCTGTCAGTTTGTTTCGTATAATTTCATGATATTATATTGACTTTTTTAGACTAAGACTTTGCCTTGCTCCGTTACCTGTGGTTGTTGTAGTAAAGATATATCAATAACCACGGGTAACACCGTGGGGCTCAGCTAGTTAGGAAATAATAATATTAGCGAGCTATAGGTCCTTGAAGTTACTAAACATTTTATATAGGGACTAAATAACTATAAATCATTTCACTTGAAGTCTCTCCTCTTAAATGAATATTTCCCTTAACTAAATAGGCATTCCTTGACTGCCTCGGTGGCGTAGTGGTAGCATATGCGACTGCTAAGCTTGAGGTCTCGGGTTCAAATCTTGGGTCGGACCAAATGTTTGTGGAATCTACAAATATTTGTTTCGAAGTTTGGGTGTTTTCTATGTATAATATGTATGTATTTACAAAAAAAAAGTATATTATGTATTCATATCAGTTGTTTAGTACCCATAACACAAGCTCTGCTTAGCTTGGGACTAGATGGCGTTGTGTGTTAGATGTCCGAAATATTTATTTATTTATTTATTCCTGGTATCTTCAGATAATATCTATCGAGGAGTATTTATAAGCTATTAACCGACTTCAAAAAAGGAGGTTCTAAGTTCCGCTGTGTGTATTTTTTATACAGCTGTCGATGGCCGATGCTACAGTAGCATATCAAACAGTTCACAAACATGGCCCTCATTACGCGAAAATCCCAGGAGGATTACACCTAGGCGGTCCATGCATGATGAAATTGCCGAACACAATTCTGTAAGTAGAAGCCACACACAATTGAAGCGTAAAATAGTAGTGAGAAAATGTCCTTGCGATATCTAGGGATAAGAACCACACATCCTAAACGGTGCTAATTTTAGAATTACATTCGTACTTACTGAACTAGAAAAGGTGCCTGTCCATTCTCTACTCTGTAAAGAGGAGCCTTTCACGTTGACCTATTGCAGTCTATTTCTGTTGAAAGGCATATACAAAATCTACCTAATGACCTTACACAAAATAGTTTTTGTCACCTGTCAAAACGACGACTTTATTTAAAATAGCAACTTATGACGTGACTATCCTAGCTACTCAGCTGAAGAATATATTTCAATATTTGTTGTGTTAATAATAGCTATAAAAATAATATTTTTCGAGATGTTATGTGTTTTAGTTTTCAGTTAAATGAATGAATCCAGATTAACTTTATCTAAATCAAGCTTTTGCTAGCAACTCCGCCCGCTTGTGTGGCGGAGTAGCTGGTCATCGCGATTAATTCTATGTATAGACTATACTACTGTAAAGGTTCACCTGAATCCGTTCGTTAGTTTAGTCTTATAAACTGTCGTATCTGAATTTATTAGTAGGATTAATTTGCTATGTGCAGCTTCTTCCATCGCATGAAGCTACGTAACGACACCTTTCTCCGAGTGAACATTCTTCACAATGACATGGAGAACATGGTACTAAAGGCACATATCTCCGTCAATGGGTTGCACTTGAGAGGTGTTTATGATCATACTACGACGGGTCGAGATCGGGGCACGCTCGTTCACACACCCACCGTTGGAGAACTTGAGTAAGTTGATACTTTTTATGGCTGAGGGGGCAACGGAAACATCCATTAATTACATACGACGTTTTTAGCAATTTTACGGATCACCCTCCGCCTTGTGAGATTTGAATAAGCACCCTTCGCCATCCTCTGATCTCACGTAATTTTCTGCCCCCAAAATAAGATTAGTGGAAATTGGCTCGATCTCGACCTCGACCTTAAACGCCTCATGTAAGTAATGGACTTCCCCTCCCTCCTCCTCGAACAAGGAGATATGTCAACTAATGATAAGTGATTACCGTTGTCCAATGCTGAATGACTCAAGAGTCACAAGTGCGTTAACGACCTTTGACTGCACAAATGGCGTAGTAGTTGCGTTGAGTATTGTGGTTCAAACCTCCACACGCGACAATACTATGTGATTCACAAATTGTGGTACCGAGCCCGGTGTTCTTTGTGTCCGTTATATGTACCTACGTTTGCAAAGTCCCCCGCGACAGGATTTATTCAGGACTTGACCTTTTTGTGAAAAAGAAAAAAGAAAGTTAATCCTTAATGAAATAAAAGGAAGAACCCCTCTCCTGTTAAGAATTAAAGAGAAATGTGGCCCTAAAGTAACCATATTGAAACCTCATTGAAACGAACAATACGAACGAATTTTTCAAAACAGTAATTAGATTTTTTTTCTTTTAGAGTCTTCCTGGAAGATTTAAAATACATAATAGAAGGTCGCTACAGATTTATGAGTGACAGACTCGTAATTGAACATGTAGTGTCGACTCTGAGTATCAAGCGTATGAAGATAAGGGTAATTATAACACTATGGTTACATTTAATTACACTATTTTGGAGTTTGAACATAAAAACAAAAAAATGTAAAACGGTGCTTTCATTTTGCAAAACAGAAAGCAGTTATGGGGATTACCAAGAGAAGTGAAAGCTTATAACTATAAAACTTGTCATCCCGTGTTATATGTACTGGATGCGCCACCAGTGAATATATACGTATATATCTATACCTACATTTACAGCTGGCTCAAGCTTTAACACGTCATGTGACCACGTCGAAGACTAACGTACATAAATATAAATATTTTTATAAATAAATATTTTTGACATCTAACACACAACGCCATCTAGTCCCAAGCTAAGCAGAGCTTGTGTTATGGGTACTAGACAACTGATATAAATACTTATATACTTTTTTTTCTAAATACATACATATTATACATAGAAAACACCCAAACTCCGAAACAAATATTTGCAGATCATACAAACATTTGGTCCGACCCGGGAATCGAACCCGAGACCTCAAGCTTAGCAGTCGCATACGCTACCACTACGCCACCGAGGCAGTCATGACTTTACTACCCATCCCAATCTCCTTGCAGAAGTTTTCACATAAAAAAATAACCCAATGCAGTATCTCGCCAACAAGCTGTGTAGCTTGGCGAGGAATTTGTTTATGTTTACTTATTTCATAATTTAATAAAATAAATGATTTAAAAACAAAAACGTACTTGAAAAATATGAAATTTTCCGACGTTTGGTGCCCAAAATAATTTGGCACTAGACGCTCGTTTTAAAGCTTTATGAAAGTCTTTATCCTTACAATCTTTTCAGTACCCCAATACCACGGATTCCGACCCTCCGGTGTGGATATTAAAGCACAATATGGGTAAGATTATTTGGCGCTGGTTACTATCTATACTAATATAATAAAGCTGAAGAGTTTGTTTGTTTGTTTGAACGCGCTAATCTCAGGAACCGTTAGTCCGATTTAAAAAAAAATTCGGTGTTGAATAGTCCATTTATCGAGGAAGGCTATAGGCTATATGTCATCACGCTACTACTAATAGGAGCGGAGCACCAATGAAGAATGTTTCAAAAACGGGAAAATGCTATGGGCAATATAAGACGCAAACGAGGTTGCGTGGGTTAGCTAGTTAATTAATAAGTGTCCTTCCACAATAAACCTATAAACTGCCCAACGGCACTATTTATATTGTTGACTTATGACACACGTTAATTGAAATCATTTGTACTATTCTAATATTTATATTTTATTATTATTTGCGGCTCACAGTATTTCCAAAACAATACATGAGCCTTTACCGATAAAAGGGATTTAAGGCAACGAACACTATCATTTTTGAAGACAACATTGTCAGATTTCCTGTTCTGAAATTATCTGTTTCTTAAAACATATATTTAAACAAGTTTCTTGGGTTTTGACTGTATTGTAAGCAACTGTGGAAACTTTGTGGGTTTTACGTTCCCTAGCTTAAGTTTTAAGTTTAAACTAGTTAATATATTATTCTTGCAGATGACTTCAGGCTTGGGTTTAAAACTGATCTAGATAAGTGGGTGCAGGACTACTTTAATAGTTACCTCATAGTGGCGGATTTACAAGACATTCCTTCGTTTTGGAAACTTCGGTCCGTATATCGATAAACTAACATCTAAAAATCTAACCAAATTGGTTTTTTTTTTTTAATGAATAGTGGGTAAACGAGCAGACGTATCACCTGATGGTAAGCGATTACCGCCGCCCATGGACACCCGCAACACCAAAGGCGTCACAAGTGCGTTGCCGACCTTTGGGGGATGGGAAAGGGGATTGGGGGAGGTGTTGGGGTATGGGCCTCCGGTATCCTCACTCACTCGGTGAAACACAGCGCAAACGCTATTTCACACTGGTTTTCTGTGAGGCCGTGGTATCACTCCGGTCGAGCCGACCCATTCATGACGAAGCATAGCTCTCCCACGGTTAAAAGCAGACATGGCTTAATAGCAGACAAGTATAATACTAACGAAATTAAAATTTTAGACACATACGTGTTTTGTCTTGGAACAGACGTGTATTGTGTTTGTGTGAATGTGAGTGAAGAGTATTCATCATCGTTCAATCTTAATCCATCTCCACACAAGATAAAAGTAAGAATATTTAAGAATACAGATTGTCACCGTCCCTATTCATCTTATGGCGTCGTGAGAGGCGACTAATGGATCAAACTACGCAGTCCAATATCACTGATGGAGGGCTGAAGAAAAGGAAAATTTGAAATACACTAAATAGCCACTCGTCTCGCCTGTGTGGTATAGTAGGCGAAATTGGATTGTTAAAGCCTGTAGGCGATGATGAAGAGATATATTTTTTTATATATGGGGCAAACGAGCAGTCGTATCACCGGATAGTAAGCGATTACCGCCGCCCATGGACACTCGCAACACCAGAGGCGTTACAAGTGCGTTGCGGACGGAATACGCTCTTTTCTCGAAGGTTTGGAGGTCGTATTGGTCCGGGAACACCGCAGGCGACAGCTATGATGAGATATACCTATACATAACAAGCGTTTTAAAAATGTGTTAGTTCAGAATAATTACATTTTAGAGAACACGACCAGCTTAAAGCATCTAAACTAGCAACATTTACGGACCTTGCCTTAGCAACAATAAACAAAAGGATACTTGAAATTGGAGGAGACTACATTCGTGTACCAAAATTCAACATTGTGGCTGCATACGGACTGGTAACTTTATTTTCTTTTTAATAGTTTGGTGTATTAATCACTTTAAGTTTATAGTTTCACTTACCGTAGAGAAACAGGTATACTAATTAGTAATTAAATATACAGTGGAAGGTTAAAGAAAACTTTACATTGATACGATTTTAAGTCTTGACAAGAGCGCTAGCGCTTCTGTTTTCTGTTACAACTGGAGCATGTCTAGGCGTGGCATCAATTCGGGCAGACTTCAAATCACAATGTCCGGTTTCTCCTCAGATTGGGGCATCTGATACCTGTCGACCTACCGTTAGGGTGGGTTTTAAAGGCAACACTACACCTCCCCATTACTTCTGCGTCGCTATGAAGATTCAAAGAGATTTGCCAACAAGGCCCTTCCCTATTTACAATTATGTACCTGCTTATTATACGTACATATAGTTTTCTGAAGTAATTGTTATTATTTTGTGAAAACTTTCATTTTTACTTCAGTCATCTGCATATTTTTTTATTGTTAGATTATTAAAATATACGACGGTGCTCTGCGAGGTTTGGGCACCATGTATAGGCGGTCGGTAGCCACTACCTTCTTTAAGAGAACGAACCTGCGCTATGTGGATACCATAATCGGCTTCAAAGATTTGGAGGTACGTGCAGGATGATTCTTTATAATTTGTTTTTACTGCATCGGCGGCAAACGAGCAGACGTATCCCCTGATGGTAAGCGATTACCGCCGCCCAAAGACACGCGCAACATTAGAGGCGTCACAAGTGCGTTGCCGGCCTTTGGAGGAAGAGGAGGGGGATTGGGGGACGGGTTGGGATATGGGCCTCCGGTATCCTCATTCACTCGGTGAAACACAGCGTTTTTCTGTGAGACCGTGGTATTACTCGTACTCCGCTCGAGCCGGCCCATTCATGTCTAAGCGTGGCTCTCCTCTGATAATTTTATTTTAGTAGTGGTAGTTATAGTATGTATTTATATACGAATTAGTAATATCTTACGCATGATAAGTATTTATTACTAAATCTATATAAACACTAACCTCTGAATTTATGAACGTTTTTAAGTAGAAAAGAACCGAACCAAGTCAAATAAACTTTATGATTAAGGGGGTTTAAGTTTCGGTGGATAACCTTTCACTGACTAACTTTTCAGACTGGATTATTCATATCATTGAAATATTCAAAAAAAATAACAATTAAAATGCATTCACTTTCAGGTTTCTTACAAATACGTTGTTAATTTCCCGCCGGGACCATTGGCGCCACCGGACCTAAGCGGTGTTCTTCGTATGTCTGCTAAGGACCTAACAGCCCACTTATCACTGGGCTTATTAATGGATCCAGAAGTTGTGGAATTAGATATTAACTTCATAAATCCACCGGGGTAATATACCTAAGCCTTATACTTCTTTAATGAGAAGTTTGTGATGGTTGATATCGGCATAATAATGTGCAATATGAGATGAATCTGTTGAATTTCTTTAGGCAAAATGTGCCAGTTAACAGTAGGAACTCAAATAATTGACATTCATAAATATCGAATGTTAGTTGTTTGTGTGTGGGATAGTTATTATTGTCATATTTTAACACCTGGAAATTAGGTCTGTGTACCACCGTCATTAGGTCTAATCATCATCAGCCTCGTTGTTGTTCACTGCTGGACCAATGCCTCAGGAAGATGTTCTGTACAATTATAACAGACTAGTCAGATAGTTGGCTTCAAGGTTTTCTTCTCTTTGCAGTAACGTTGTCCTGACGAGCTGGTTCCTTTGGTCGGAATAAGGTCTAATATTAAGAAGTGAATAGACAAATTAAGATAATAATGAATCTAATTTCAGGGCAGATGATATAACAATAGAAGGTGCCGCCAATATATTGATGTCAAACTTTCAACATATACTGCATCACGAGATTGCGACCATTATGTCAAACTCTTTGATGTACGGCATAGGACTGCTTAGAACTCTTCCAAGATGTGGTAAGAACTGCTCATTATTGTGTTTTGACTGACTCATTAGTTGGTCTCCACACAATTGTACTCATCAGAAATCACTGCAACAAGATGTGTAGGAATGCTCAGCGCCGATATATCCACAAATCTGTTGAAGATGGTAACCCAGTTAGGGTTTGGAAGTTTCTCAGGTCATTAGGAGTCGGCAAATCACGTCCTGATTGTGCTTCGAAAGATTTTGATATTAATTCCATGAATTCATATTTTTCTGCCTCCTCCAATTATGGCGGGGCTACCAAGATTGCGACGCTGAACTATCTTTCTACTCTGCCGACTCCCGACTGTTCCCCATTTATTTTCGCTCAATTCGCTGCATGTGATGTTAAGAAGAGTATAGTGTCAATAACTTCGAATGCTGTAGGGAGCGACTGTATCAGTCGTAATATGATTCTTCCCATCCTAGATGAAATTCTACCCGTGATCACACATATCCTTAATTATTCCATATCCGTCAATACCTTTCCGTCTGCATGGAAGCTAGCTCAAGTTATTCCGCTCCCCAAGAAAAGTAATCCTTCCACCCTCACAGATTACCGTCCCATTTCCATCCTCCCGTTTCTCTCTAAAGTCCTCGAGCGTCTCACTCACAGACAGCTAAGCTCATTCCTGTCAAGAAACGGTCTCCTCAATCAACTCCAGTCTGGTTTCCGCCCAGGCCATAGTACTACAACGGCTCTAGTCCACATTACGGATGATGTTAGGTCGGGTATGGAGGACGGAAAGCTAACGGTATTTGCCTTGCTAGACTTCAGCAACGCTTTTAATACTGTAGATTTCGATGTCTTGTTGGGTATTCTGCGCTCTCTTAACATATCTCCATCAGCTATTGACTGGTTTCGTAGTTACCTGTATGGTCGCCAGCAGCGTGCTTGTATTGAAAATATTTACTCCTCTTGGTGCACTACAACTGCAGGCGTACCTCAGGGCGGCGTTTTATCACCTTTACTTTTCTCAGTTTTTATTAACTAAATCACAAATCAATTACTTTCTTCCTACCATCTTTATGCAGACGATTTACAAATTTACTCACAAGGTACTCCAGATGAGTTAACAGAAGTAGTAAATACAATAAACAGAGATTTGATAAAAGTATGTGACTGGGGTTGGGAGTTTGGAGTGAGTGTGAATCCGACCAAAACGCAGGTCATGATAGTGGGTAGCCCCGGGCTACACTGTAGATTAAACTTCCAGCAGATACCAGACATTGTTTGCAGCGGCTCTATTGTTCCCTTCAGTGAGAATGTAAAAAACCTGGGGATACTTATGGATAGGTACCTATCCTGGGGCCCCCAGATTGGGGAAGTTAGCCGCAAACTATTTGCGGCAGCGGGGTCTCTGCGAAGGTTGCGAAACTTTCTTCCTACAAACACTAAAATTGCGCTCGCACAATCTCTTCTTCTTCCTATCCTTGACTATGGTGATGTCAGCTATCTAGATCTCACCGAAGACCAGCTAAATAAACTTGAGCGACTCCAAAATCTTTGCATTAGATTCATATTAGGACTACGCAAGTATGACCATATCTCAGAGTTTCGTTCTAAACTCAAGTGGCTCCCAATACGCTTTCGCCGGAATGTACATATTCTTTCTCTTTTATACAGTGTTCTGTTTCATCCTCATACCCCATTTTATCTTAAAAAACGCTTTCAGTTTTTACACAACACTCATTGTAGGGACCTGAGATCATCAGAGAATTTGAAACTTGAAATGCCAAAACATTCCACCCGGTTTACAGATAAGTCTTTTACTGTACAAGCAGTAAGACTCTGGAACGATTTGCCTGAAACAATCCGTCGCGCCAAAACCTTGGCAGTATTTAAAAATTTAAAAAGAGAAAGAAAAACAAAAAAAAAAAAAAATAAAAAAAAAAAAAAAAAAACAAAAAAAATTAAAAAAAAAAATAAAATAAAAAAATGAAGGATTATTATCTGTCATTGTAATTTTTTATATTGTATATATATAATGTATATATATTTTGGACTGTGTATGTATATATGACTTTATTGAAGTACTTATATGTAAAGGTTGAATATTTTGAATTTGTTGCTTTTTTTATGTTCACATCGTAAATTTAAGATTTGTGCACCCCACTACTGCTACCCTAAATAATCTCGCTTACTTTAATATCCGTACTAAGGTTGTCTGTAAGAGATCGCCATGAGCGATAAGACCGCCAATTGTCAGATTTGTAAACTACAACTCCTTTTTGTATATTTGTTATTGTGTACAATAAAGATAAATAAATAAAATAAATAAAGAATGTTATACTCTGTGCTCTGTGGCCACAGCGTCTTTTCCCGCCACAAAAATAGTCTATGATTTTTTGCGGGGGAAAATCTTGACACATTTTGGACTCACATACAAAAAATAATCGCCAGTCGCTACGAAATCACACATAACGTTTTTTTAAAATTGAATGTGGGGCAAACAAGCGTACCTACGTATCGCCTCATGGTAAGCGATTACCGCCTCCCATGGATACTCGCAACACCGGAGGCGTCACAAATGCGTTGCCGGCCAAGGTAGTGTTGGTCCGGGAATACCGCCGGCGACAGTTTATTCCACAGTTTTGTTGTGCCTAAATGATGGTCATAAAATTGCTGTAGCGTTGGACGATGGCGGAAGGAGACAGCAGGTTTAAGTAAATGATTGAAATTATTTAATGATAAATTAGTAACTGAGATTGCCACAATTTCACACACATAAATACGTTGTGACATAACAGTACAACACGTTGGCCTATATGAGCTTATACTGTGACAGAGGGGAACGCCTGCGTATGTCTACTCCCTACTGTGTTGTTATATCTTGGGCTCTCAGTACAGATGTACGAGTAGTTAGAAGTTTAAACCTTTCTAGAGATAGAATGTAACAAAGAAGGTAACATTTTCTTTCGTGATAACTGTAAACTATTTGAAAACCATTGCTATTGATTATGCGACATGTGATTAAATATGTTTCAGAACCATTCGTACCCGGTATGATTAGAAAAACAAGAAAATTAAATAAGAAGGTAAGTCTTAGTACTTCGTCAACGAAAAGCAATGCACTGGCAAGATCCGAAGAATCTAATTATACACGAACACAAAGAACAACTGTTATGATGATGCTGTAATAAATATAAAATAAATAATTTTCCTGATATTTATAAGGATTTTTAAAGTAACTCAATATTTTTTCAACTTTTAATACCTAATGTTATGGTGCTCGTGATAGCCGAGTTGGTTAGTACATTGCAAAGTTAAGTACCTACTACTGGCCAGGTCAATCTATGGATGTGTGAGCATAATTAACTCATTAAGACCCTTCCGTGCCTCGAAGAACACGATACACTGTCACTCACGTTTGCCATGCGAACATCTGTGGCAGTCACTATGGATAGTTGGGACTTTTAAAAAGTTCGACAATAGTCTACATAACTGCGACATCGCTTAATACTTGGGAGGTTGAAATCCGATGGCAGGGCATACACGTAAATTTTTTTTTAAGCAAAACTTCTTTAGTCGCATGAGGGTAAAATTTTTACGGATGAAACATCACGAAGATGTGCAGCGTTTTTTTTTCTTTTAAAATCTAATATTTAGACTAATAATATAAACAAGACTTGAAAATTAGTTTGCCAAAGAAGTTTCACTTCTGACATAATATGTACTTTGTACGCACGCACTTTTATTTTATCTAAAATAGAGTTTAAAAGACACTAAAATGGTGACCATGCATCATATCTTTTTTATCAAAGAGCTACAAGCAGACATGTCACCTAATGGAAAGTGACTCTCGTTTTAATGCCTACTTCGTGAGGCGTCGACTTGAAATTACATGGTTCGAGTTCTTTCTAGAGTAGGGCGCCATCTGGATGGTTTTCAGCGAAAACATCCCCTGCGCGTATGAGCCTAGGTGCCGCAGATCTGAAGGACTTTCTACTCCGTAAAAAATAAGGGTTAATAGCGATGATGCGAAGGCTCTGTTTAGATTCATGACGATTGTTTTTAGACGATAAGTATGTAGTAACTTGTTAAGGATACGATGGAACTGGCATACGCTGTGCGTAAAAGTTCCAAAACAAAAAAAAAGAATAAAAAAAACCATCAATAAAAAGGGTTGCAAGTCGAGATGAGAAATAAAACCATCAATAAAAAGAAACATTTTTTTAACAAGTATAATAAAATACAAATTATACACAAACAGTCTCCATCGTTTAAAGGCACTTACAACACAACCAATACAATTTACATTACACATTGGTATAGTACAAAACTATATTAATTTCTTCACTAATTACATATATCTATATAAATAATAAATATGTTAGTAGCTGGAAATAAATGCATGTTCCGTTAAAATCTGCGAGAAATTATAGGTACATTTTGTAGTTATATTACGTCAAGTTAAAAATTATGAGCAAAATATAAATTAGGCATGCGAGGTCAACAAAAAAATATTTATTTATCTAAATGTGTAGGAAGAACAGATAAATAAATTGTTATTTTTTTTGAGAATGAAAGAAATATCAAGTATTTGTTAGGTTGAGACCTCCAAATAAGAAAATCATAATATCATTATCTGTTCATAATCTAAATTCTAAGGCCCAAGCCAGCAGAGAAATATTGCTTGATTTTTGAGATATGATAATAAAAAGGACAATTGAAAATTATTAATAAGAACGAACATTGACAGTTATTAATATCTTTGTAAAATCTCGTCTTCAATAATATTTAGTCACGACTCGACATTAGTAAAACTATTATCCTCATTTATAAGTTCGTATTTCGAAGTCCAAGGAATTTTAGTTGTAAAAACTAATATCAATCAAAATATCTCTCAATAGTTAAAAAAGTTAATAAAATTATTTTAAAATAGAACAAAAATGGTAAGTTTTTTCAACTAGCAAAATGTTTACAAAATACATAATAAATAATCATTATAAAATATTGTCAAAAGTCAAATATACAATTTTCTACCAAATTGATAAAATAAACACGCCGATCTCATATTAATGTACTTCAAGATACAAAAGTAAATCTACATTAAAGTAATAAATAAAGCAAAACATAAATAATATATTAATGTATAACTTTCTTAAATATATCATTAGTTTATGTGATTCTCATGTCAATATAAAGATTGGTATAAACGAAATATAGAGAAGTGGTAGAAATCTTGTACAATGGTAGAAACGGACGGTAACATTTACAACCGAATTTTAATATTTACTAAATTATACACTCGGACAAATAATAACTCAAAAAAGTACATGTACTTTTAATATCCTTATTCTTGTTTTTACCTATTCGACTAGTTATCATGAATGTTAGCATATCGCATCCTCAGAAATATAAAGTCATAAGTCATATAGTAGTTTTTTTACGAAATCATGTTTAAAATTCTGTATTCTTACATTCCAGCTCATTTATCGAATAAAATGCATAAATGATGCCATAATGCAGGCAGAAGCACTTCGATAGGCCACCACAGTGTGGGCCACCATGCTGTATTGCATTGCAGTGAGTATGGTGACCACCACTCTTGCAGTTTGGTAGACTCATATATATAAAAAAGTGAAATTTGGGACACTTCTGGGATTAATTACAAGTAGTTAAAAAAGCTATATAGTACAAAAAAGTATTATAGATATGTGGAGCTAGTTGTACTATAAAGAACAAATAAGATATAAATAAGGAAGTAAAAACAGAAGACGACAAGAGTGTGAGAGAGATACAAATATGGTTAACCTGTCCTTATTATATTTTTTTCTCTCTCTGACAGCGCTAACCGGTAGAGAACTTCACTTTGTGCTCTGAACATCTAAAACCCCACTTTACAAAAAATTCGGCGCTATATTATTACTAAGTTTGCGACATGTAACGGTGATGTTCCTTGAGTGATACTTTACTGGCTGAACTTGATTTTAAAATAGCAAGTGTGGCTAAACTATTACATTTTTATGAATTCAACAGACCGTTGTGGGGTTAAGTAGATTGTTTTGTTGATTTTATTTTCAGTAAAATTTGTTTTAAAACTGTTGATTAAACCTGCCGGTTCTGCAGAATATCGTGACTTGTGACGGTACTTTTCACTGTCATCCAAACATTTAGTGTTTCGAATGTCAAAAAATAATAATATTAATAACGTATTACGTTTTTTCATACAATAATGTAACGTATATTTTCTGAAATATCAATTAAAATATCATAAACTTCTTTTATATTTTTATGTGTTCATTCGTATGTACCCCAGTACATAGGTAAATAGCAATCGTCCGAACAAAGCTATTTACTTATACGACTACACAGATCCTTCAGTAAAATCAATCAATAAAATAATTTAGTGGAAGACTATTAAGTCGACCGGTAGATAGTTGCTAGGTAGCAGTCAGTGTTTGCCGTGCAGCATGTCCCATAGGGGCAGTTCCTGCAGGGCCCGGTGTAGGTCTCGCTGCAGCTGGGCGGCAAGTGCAGGCGCGGCTAAAGAGCGGGCGGCTCCCCGCAGCCACGCACATACGAGTGAAGCCGCGCCGCTCAGCGGACCCAGACCCGTCACGTGCAAGTCCGCGCACCTGCCACCAAAGGAGATTTAGGTCTACTATACCACGCAAGTTAGACGTGTTTGTATAAAGTTTGTTTCAACTTTATTGTCTGTTTCAAAATTATTGTTTTCTGCGAAGTTCGCTCCCTCTGTCGGCTCTTACGACATCCATTGTATGAATAGAGATGTAAGAGAGAGAGAGAGAGAGAGAGAAAAAGAGAGAGAGAGAGAGAGAGAGAGAGAAAGAGAGTGAGAGAGAGAGAGAGAGAAAGAGAGAGAGAGACTCTTCTTAATACAGCACCACGGATTACACTTCAATATAATAAAAACACCAAATACTAATGAAATACTGTAACAAAATGATACATACTCTAAACTTTGTACTTGTAAATCGTCGAGTTGGGCGTAGGGTTCCCAGCGCGCTAGTCCCACGCTCACGGCCAAGTGCAAGGTGTGGCGCTGCAGAGCGGCCGCAGCCCGGCCCGAGCACGACACGCCCATGGCACGGATCCGGTACTCATCATACCCGATCTGATTAAATCAATAAATAATAATAATAAATATTTCAGACATTCCACACAAAATGCCATTGACGCTAGTTAAACTAATCAAAGCTATATACCTTTTTTACAAATACATACAAATATTATACATTGAAAACACCCATATATTCGAGTTACAATTGCGCTACCGACGCAGTCTAATGCCCGGTTCCTATATTTAACGAATCGTCATCGTGTAAAAATTTTTTACAACCGACTACGACTCGTAAATACCGTTCCTCAATTTATTTTTTATAGGAACGATTTTAGCTTACGCCCCGTATAATATACTACTATTCGTACCTAGAACGGATCGTTTTTCAAATATAGGAACTGGGCATAATTAATATTGAGATTTCACACAAGACCATGTGATCCATAAAAATGAAGGTACTAACGAGTACCTTCATTTTTTTTTCAGGCTGGCAATTAAACTCAAGACATCTGGTTCAGAAGTAAGATCACTAAACCAACAATACCGTCAATTAAATCATATTTAACATGTAGTTCCTTCCAATTTCCTATATCTAGGTGATATTCTTACCTGTAGATCCTTTATCCTTAATGTAACTCTAAATGTAGTCTTCATGGAGTCCGGCCTAGTGACGCTGACGTCATTAATCCTGTTGATCGTAGCCAAATTCTTCACCCACCCTGTATCAGTCTCGAATTTGCCTATGAACGATAATGATCCTATCTGTAACAATAACTTTCAATTGAGAAGCCAAAAACACAAAATATTTTTTTTAAATAAACTACATTTTTGATCGATTTAAAAAAAGAACGGGATTCTCAATTCGACTGTATTTTTTGTATTACCTCAGAACTTTCGACTGAGTGAACCGATTTTTATGATTCTTTTTTTTTAAAGCTGCTTCCCGTGTGATACCATTTCAATTTGGTCCATTTCTTGAAGTCGCTTATTTGTTTATTAAATGTTTTTTGGCCCGCGGCTCGACTGTGTACGTCGGATATCGCGGTAATCATTTTTCGAGTAAAGTACTTATTGCTTATGGCACTCACAAACGGTGTGGCTTCCTATTCGTAATTTTTTTTTATACTTTTTCAGTAGTTTCAGAGATTATCACCTACAACCTAACAAATTCACAAGATTTACCTCTGTATAATATTAGCATAGATTAGGTATAATTAGATGATAGGAATGTTCAGTAAATACCTTGTGCATGAAAGTAGCATGTAACGGTGGAACTTCAAGTACTTCTCGACAATTCTGCAGAAGTGTTCGCCTCATGTTAATCAAGATCATGTCTATTACTTTATTGCCGTTTTGCGCCAAACTGTCAATCATTGAACTGAAACAATATGTTACGAGTACACATTAACGTTGAAACATTCGCGATACAGCTCTATCTATACAATAAAAGCTGAACTATGTGGTAACGATTAATCTTAAATCACGTAATAACGGTTTTCTAGACTAATTAGTATTTGTAACCTCTAAACATTAGATTAGCCATTGAAGCTAAAATCTGTAGTGAAGAAGTCTCTCAGATTTCGGCTTTCGGCCTATCACTGATTGTATTAGTATGTGTAAGATTTAAATATTATGTAACTTTCTTTCTAAGTAGATGTATATGTTTAGTAGTAGACTGTTATGTGCAATTGTAAATGAAAAATTACAGACTGTAGGGACAGAGCTTGTCAGATTTCGGCCTTGATGAAACCAAATATATATATACATGTGTCCTGATACACATCTTCTAGATTTCTTTTTGATAAACGACTACAAGAACCAGCTTGCCTGTTAACTGTTTGTCGCGAAGGTATCAGAAGTAAAACGAGAAAGCACGTCCTTCGTAAATTGATGATAAAAGCATTTCTGATTTTTACGATTTCCCGAGCAAAAGTTTAACCTTTTCCGTACTGAAGTGCAACAGGGTACTTGATTCTTAACAAGTTAATAATAAGATGTTTAATAAATGTCAGTAAATTTATAATTACCTGTAAGCTTGCATCAGGCTTGGATTGGAACACATAAGGTCGGAAACGCTGGTAGCTTGTCTCAGTACTAATGCTAAATGTCTTTGTAACTTTTCTCTTAAAAGTGCGTACAAAGGTAATGATATGGCTGCTGTGAGTGGTAAGTCATCTGTAACATAATAAAGGAAGGTAATAAGGTAATTAACTGAAAATAACAGTAATAAATTATTTTCTATTTTAATCTATAGTGACAAAATAACTTAAAATATTTTTTTTTTTGATTTTTTTTATATAGGGTGCAAACGTGCAGACGTCTCGCCTGGTGGTAAGCGATTACCGCCGCCTATGGACACCCGCAACACCAGAGGAGTTACAAGTGCGATGCCGGCCTTTTAGGAAGGAGCACGCTCTTTTCTTGAAGGTTTGAAGGTCGTATTGGTCCGGGAACACCGCAGGCGACAGCTCATTCCATAGTTTTGCTGTGCGCGGAAGAAAGTTTCGGGAAAATCGCACAGTTGTAATTATTAATTCAAAAGGAACGGTAAAAGTTTTGGCAATGTATGTACGTTTGTTTGGTTGTCGAGACGTATTAATGATACATATATGATATATAAATTTTACTAAGTTTTACATACTCAGTTTATAGATTTTGAAACTTTGCCTTTTGATAATCTCAATTAACAAAATTGAGATTATCGCAGTTAAGAGCATTTCAGAGAAATCTTAACATTTTCTTTAGGTATACAAACCGAAACTAATTAGACTGATTTAATATAATCCGTTTCAAATTGCCGTAAACGTCCTTCAAGGACTTTGACATAAACATTTAGCTTATATACCTACAAATCTATATTAAAAAAATAAAAAAAACTTTGTTTCATTAACTGTGTGTTCATTTTAAACAATTAGGCGTGTTATCTTCTAAAGTAAATTGCGTTATCATGTAATGTAACACCATTATCGAACTGCCAGCGATAATGGACACATTCCCATATTAACAGCTCTGTAAAATGGATTTTTTTTTGAGTAACTGGTTCCATCATGACAGCTAGATACCGATTGGTACCAAGGTTTTGATAATGACAATTTGTTAATTGTCTTTAGATTGCTAGATTTGAAGAGGGTTTGTTTCAAGTGGGGTCCGGTTGTGTTAATAACAGCAGTTCCTAGACCCCTTCTTTCTCAGGCGCAGAGTGGCACACCGTGTGGTTTTAGTTGGTTTGATTCCGCCACAGTGCCCCGCCGGGGTAACGGCCTGAGGGGGTTTCGACGCGTAAAAAAAGCAGTAAGTGATACCACGGCCTCACAGAAAACCGGTGTGAAATAGCGTTTGCGCTGTGTTTCACCGAGTGAGTGAGGATACCGGAGGCCCATACCCAAACCCCTCCCCCATCCCCCAAAGATCGGCAACGCACTTGTGACGCCTTTGGCGTTGCGGGTGTCCATGGGCGGCGGTAATCGCTTATCATCAGGTGATACGTCTGCTCGTTTGCCCAGTATACAATAAAAAAAAAAAAAGTAAAGTTGCTTGGCGTAGTTTGCTCCCTTAGTGGCCTCTTACGATACTTTTTCAGATATATATAGATTTATATTGACGATCGAGGAAATCCATCGATCGTCAATATAAATCTATATATATTTTTAGCCGTTACTATTCCAAAGATTTATTTTGGGGTCGACTACTAGCTCAACGGGTATTATCAGAGTATCAGTTTTACCACGGAGCGACTGCCATCAGACCTCCACAACCCTGAGGGAGAACTGAATTCGAACTAGTTGCCTGACAACCGGGACCTCAACGTTTTCGCCGAGGCAAGCGTGAAACACCGTCAAAGTTCTTTACTCCAGGCTGTTATTAGAAACTAAATGTTAATATATTTCCAAAACTATTTTACCTATATGTTTGGCTAACTGCTCAGTCGTCGCGAAATCATAGCCACCGTTTCTTTGAGGTGATGGCCACGACAACTGCAACACATAAAATATCACAATTAGTAAATAAAACAGCAATTCAGTTGTAGTTATGCAATAAAAAATTTAAAGACCTTGTTGATATTGAGAAATTAGACGTGTTGATATTCGTATACATCTTTTATCGTGTGGTCTTTTAAAAACAAAATAATAATATTGATTTATATAAAAGGGGGCGTCTATTATTTATGTGACGAATTTATAGGGGGAGGGGGACGAGCCAAATCTCATCTAACCCTCAGCAAATATCATTTATTTTATTTCCACAAGACTCAAAGTAAATCGAAGTGTTTCTTTGTAATTTCTGCACGGTTGGCCGAGTGGTTTCAGCGGTCGCCATGCCGCGGTACAACACTTTGCGTGATCCACGAATTGTTGTCCCGAGTCTGGATGTTCTTTGTGTCCGTTTCATGTATGTTTGTAAAGTTCCCCACGACACAGGATGTTTCTTCCTAATGTGGGAGTTGTCTTTTTAAAAAAAGAAAAAGAAAAGAAAGAAAGAAAAAGAAAAGAATTTCAAATTAACAGCTTTTCACTAAAAGCATATGGTAGTATATACGGTAATTATATATGAAAGATAAAGTTTTTAGAATTTTTGTCTGTCTGTTTGTTCCTGCTAAATTCTGGAACAGCTAAAACGATTAGAAGAAAAAAATAGAACAAAATTAATATATGTCATGAAGTGTACAATATTCTATTCAAAAGCAACAAAACCCGCGTGTAGTGCTGCGAGCGCTACAGCTAGTATTCTGGAGAACAACTTTTAAACTTAACATACATAAAACGGACAAAAGCACACCTTGACTCAGAACAACAATTTGTGAATCACAGTGTTGTCTCTAGCAGGATTTGAATTTTCCGTAACCGTGCAGTCAAACATGAAGAATAAATTGTTGTCTTACCTTCATAAGCACCTCATCATGCGTGAACTCAATGCCAGGGTTGATGAAGGAGAATGCATCGTCCTCTAGGAAAAGTCCCACATTTACATCTGCGATCATGTTTGACAAGGATATTCTAAAAGCGTTATGCATTATTATTATTAAAATCAATATATAGTTACATTGTAAAAAGGTAATGTTTGTAAGTTTGAATGCCTAGCTTAATCTTCGGCATTTATCTGATTTTTAAAATAGCCTATCAGGAATATTATACCTTATAATATTCTTGACAGGCTGCTTTTTATTTAATTTAATCTTATTAATAATTAAAATTACTGAATATGGCAATTTTTTTAATAATAACGATTTGAAATAAAACAATAAAATCTATTAGAAAATATTGGATACTTTTAGCTTTATAATAACAAAAGGTTTATAAAAAAAAACAGACTTCAAGAACTGGATCAATTTAAAAAGAGAACACACGGAAAGCACCAGCTTTCTAATAAAAAACCATCATAATCGATTCCCTCAATCGAAAGTTCTGAGGTAACAAACATAAATAAAACAGGTCGAATTGAGGAACGCCTCCTTTTTTAAAGCCCCGCCCCCTTTATTTTTAACGAGAGTATAGAGCAACACGGTAGGATTAGCCATACGCGGTCGTTCCCTCCGACATGTCAATGTATAAGCCCAAATGGGCCTACGCATTACACTGTTATGACACAGAATGTATTTATGTGTGCGTGATATGTTATGTTATGTTCTGACGTCCTCTGAAGATATTTTGAATCAATACAGCCATATAGCAAAAGAGAAATTAATGGCGAGTTTCATTGTCTCATTAAAGAGCTTGAAAACGATGACGAAAAATTTCATCAGTATTTCAGATTGTCGAAAGCACAGTTTAAACAAGTACATTCTCCGCTCTGACTCAATCGCGATCGTTTCTGATGAGACACAACACAAGCCATCACAACACAATACGCATTACTAGTATGAACGTTACTATACTAAATGTATGAAACCGATACCGTTCTGACGCGTCACGTCACGACACATCAGACAAATATAAATCCACCTTAAGAGTCTAAAATAAATAAATAAATATTACGGACATCTAACACACAACGCCATCTAGTCCCAAGCTAAGCAGAGCTTGTGTTATGGGTACTAGACAACTAATATAAATACTTAGATACTTTTTTTGTAAATATATACATATTATACATAGAAAACACCCAAACTCCGAAACAAATATTTGCAGATCATATAAACATTTGGTCCGACCCGGGAATCGAACCCGAGACCTCAAGCTTAGCTGTCGCATACGCTACCACTACGCCACCGAGGCAGTGGCTACTCTGCCCCATTCAGAGGCCCGTGTTGGTCTATGAACGAGAATGAACTATACATTTTATATAGGTACCCACCTTGCTAGACATCACATATAGGCACAGTCCTGTACGAGTAACATTGGCATTAATTACTTTTTGATTAATGAATGAACATAAAGTATGGAATATAAACATAATAAAATAGTAACAATTAATGTAAGTCATTATAAACATGTCACATTTGTATATAATAAGTGCAAACATTACAATGATAAAGAAGTCATTGAGATGCTTGAAGTATTACCAAATGTAAAGTATACAAAGAGGAAAACTTTCAAGATGTACTTCTTTCTTTTGAGGATAGCATTGATTTGTAAGGTCGCTGATGTTATCTTTAAAATGGATTGCATTCATTACATTAATAGATTGATTCAGTCAATATTTGGAACTAAAACATTTACTTTTAATAATTTGACGCTCTTTGGGGAAGATCTTTGTTCAGTAGTGGATGGCAGTGGGTTGATTGAAATCAATAATTTATATTGAAATAATGCAATTGAAAACAGAAGATTAATTGGAATAAAGATATTTTTATTCTCTTGAGAAACAGTAACTATTTATAATAAAAAAAAAAAATTTTCACAATGCAATCTAGTCCCAACGTAAGCAGGGCTTGTACTGTGGGTACTCAAAACATTTTGTTTAACCCGGTAATCGAACATGAGACCTCTAGCACAGCCGTCACATTAGCTACAATTGTGCCATCAGTTGGTTGAACATTTGCACTAACACTTCTTGTTTTTGTTTCTTATTTATCCTCTCTGCACCCACAATATGCTACAGTTCTGTTCACTTTGACTAACGCAATCTTGTCACAGTTTAAAGTCAATCTGTGGCAATTCAAAAGTGAGTATAGTCCAATCCTTTAGATAGTGTCGGTACACCCGAACGCAATTGTGGTTACTGTTGTCAAATGCGAATATATTAATTCATAGAACAGCATAAACTGTCCAATCATATTTACTTATGGGTGTACGCCGCAGGTGGACCTGAGGTGGGTGGAGTTCTTATACAGCCTATAGATAAAGATACATGTATTTTTCTTTTTTTTTTCACTTATAGTTACTTATTAATTCATAAATAAAATACTTACAACACATGTCCTTCAGCCATAACAGGTATTAGATTGTACAGGTTCTCGTTAAATGCACTGTACAGTCCTTTCACATTGACTTCTCCAAGTGAACACTTCAATCTTAACGCCATTGACTTTAAGTCCAGTGATAGTGTTTGCATATGGAAAGTTGGTTCTCTAACCAGTTCTAAACGAGATAAATTACTGAAAAGTAAATTCATATTAATAATATGCTCACACATCACACACTACAGTCTGATTTCGAACTATGATAACCAGACTGCTGATTGATATATTTATTTTAATAAATAAAAATAATAAATAAATATTCTAAACATCCACTTCGCCACCAAGGCAGTCAGTTTGTATTTACAAAAAATAAAGTATATAAGTATTTATATCAGTTGTCTAGTACCCATAACACAAGCTCTGCTTAGCTTTGGACTAGATGGCATTGTTTGTTAGATGTCCAGAATATTTATTTATTTATTTATTTAAACTCCGAAACAGTAAAAAACAAAGTAGCGTATGCAACTTGGCAGTCGGTCTGCCTCGGTGATAGTGGTAGCTAGTGGTGGCAGTAGAACTGTATCACTGTATAAGAACCAGCGTTTTAATCAACCCTTATGCAACTCAGATTTTTAACAGAATTAGTACAGTAAAAAAAAAACTAATTTAAACTGGGAGTTTGTTGTGAAATGAACAGTTTACACAAGCATAAATTTAAAAAAAATATTCTCTGTGGAGATTACTGACACAAGCACTAAGATATGTTGTTTATAGTATTAAACATAAGTCATACATAATTTTTTTATACATGTATTGCAAAGATACAATCAGAATATTTATCTCTTAAAATTTGCAATGCAGAGAAACTTGTGGTCTTAATTTGTTATGGATTTCTTAGATTTAGAAGTTTTATAAATTAGATATCTATATTTAACATACTGTCATAGGCACTTAGATCTTTAGCCCAAAAACCTTCAAATATACCAAGCTAAAAATATCAGATATTAAGTTCTGAATTTGCGCTTAGTAATAATAAACACTTCAATAAATCAAATAAATTCTTACACTTGTGTATTTTTTGCAAAATACGAAGTATCTGCCAGTGTATCTGGTTTGAGTTGTTCGCCATTCTTCGTCTGCTGTAGAGCCACATTTGTAAAACTCTACAACCAAAAGTTGATGGTTAGCCTTCTGTGATAATGATTAATTAAACGACAACAATTTAAAACCATATTTACCCTTTTAATAACATCTTGCAAGTTTGGTTGTACTTTAGTTAAGAGATCGTTTAATTCCTGTTCAATATCTACTATAGGTTCTTCGTCAGTCATCTTTGAAATGTACGAAACCTCACATTTAAAGGCACGAAAGTTTTACTTTTATTCTATTTATCTAACTCTACAAGTTAAAAAGCAGCAGAAAGTGAAACATATTGCTTTTCTAGCTGACGTATGTTTGACAGGTGACAGAAATTGATGTGTTGTCAATGTCAAGATTAATTTATTTTTTCATTTTAGTGGATTATAGTCAATTTTGCATTATTTTATCAATACTTGTAATTAATTGAGGTGTCATTAATGATTTCTTTTATTACAATTTATTTAAAATCCATGTGAGAAAACACTTGGCATTATAGAAATCTATGCGGCGATGCTATGTGCTATGTGATGCTAATTACAGTACCTAAGCATAAGTATGAGTAACAGCACAGCCGTGTCAGCCAGCCTCACTTCGTCATACCTGGTCCGACCGCAGACAAACTACTCGAGGTATTAAAAAAGAATACGTGTAAAAATTAAATAGGGTTCCGTATTCACCCATAGTGGCACGTAGAAGGCAGGATTCACTTATTAATTCATTATATTTGAACAAAGTTTTCCAAGTAAGCGTGTTTTCATAAGTTAGGCCTCTACAATACCCGAACAAATACAATACACCGACAATACGTTCTCAAGGTGCCAGAGGCACGCCTTATTCTGGATAGTAACAGCCGTCGTCCACACCGGTGTACTGTGCCTTTTGCGGGATAATACCGAGTACAACCTTTTTGCGATGCTGGGTTCAACACAATATGGGCAAAATTAGCGCTAAGGTCAAGCGCAGTACTAATTAGTTTTAGAGAAAGTGCTCGGCAAAGAGGTGCACTCACCGGTAAGGATCAGGCCCAGATATGTTTGGGCTCGATCAAGTACGAAAATCGAGTTAAGCACGGTTTAATCCTCAGGGGATGAAGCACGATGGGACCCGTGAACTAACAGAGCCTTTGCTTTATACAAGTCCAGCACCTTAATTCGCCCAACGATTAGAGAGATTTCCCTGGTAGCCACCTAAGTGTCATCGATGTAACAGATTAGGTACGCCTAGTCTAAATGGATAGTCTTCTTCAAGGCCCCAGTTGTACCCAATATTCCACAGGTAGGTGCCACGTTCCTCTACATATTTTGCTACTGCACTCTTTCACCCCATGGTGGTAGAGTACTTTCCTGGTGCAGCTGAATTGGAGATTATTTAATGCGTTGGCCGTATTCATGGGTTGTGTACTGTAACCCAACTGTACACACACTACTGTATGTGTACAATTGGGTGTTTTGAAAGGAACGGTAAAATCAAAAATCGAATCGAAAACATCGTACTTATAAGTTGGATGTCCATTTGATGTATTTTTATCATGTCATAATAATGTCATCTATATCGATGAATAAGTATACAAAAATAAATACAAATCTTTCGCATTACTTCATCAAACATATATATGTTTGATTTAATCTTTATTAATCGACTTAGCCACAAATGTCACTATGTCGCGTGTGTATAATTGAAATTATTCGAATCGCGAACGTGTGTAAAGACCCCCAAATTTCTCATGGTGGTGGCGATATTTAGATAGAAAACATGCAATGGCTAAATTCGGTGGTAGCAGCGGTGAAATTCGATATGGAGGATTGGCTAGAGTAGAAATACGGAACCTTTATATCTGCTAACGCAGGTGATATACTTCGGAGATCATACGATGACCAGATGTACATGTGGCGACCTCCACATACATCGCCATCTACCGAAGATACACTGAACTACGAAGTAACGCACTGTACCTACAAACTACACTACACGGAGTAACTACCAATCCTGAATGTCGCAAATAAAGTTCCCGCGCCGATTATCATATACCTATACAACATCCCAACATCAACTGTTGGGCAGTAGCCCGCCAGGCATGATCACCTCGCCTGGTCGGAGGATCCTCCCTTTGTGTTGGGTGGACCATTACACCCGTTCCCCCACAGTGGTGACCCCGACGTGATTGGAAGCAGCCTTCAAGCCGCGACACCATCATGTTCACTCCCACAGCAAGTCTCAAGCCAGCCAGCAACTTCGGCCTCAACTGGGATATACCACACGCAGGACGCGACCGCTCCAGCCTGGTAACCCCTACGGCCTCTACAGCGTCTAGGCACAGTACACTGCACCTACGGTCCATGTA
Source organism: Spilarctia lutea (assembly GCA_916048165.1). Classification (NCBI taxonomy): domain Eukaryota; kingdom Metazoa; phylum Arthropoda; class Insecta; order Lepidoptera; family Erebidae; genus Spilarctia; species Spilarctia lutea. The sequence continues at coordinate 6,661,483 of OU696480.1, forward strand.
AGCAGAGCACATCTCTCCCGTCTACGCAGCAGCCAGCCACTACGCAGCAACCGCCCCGACTCACTGGGGACCTCACCGCAGCACCGCGCACCGCATGCGATCCCGACTCACTGGGATCAGCGGACTTCAGCCCCGACTCACTGGGACTAGCGGCATTCAGTTCCGACTCACTGGAACTTGCGGCACTCAGTTCCGACTCACTGGAACTACTCACTCCTGGCACTGGCAAGCTCCGCATCAGAGCACAGACAGCTGACACAACATATATCGACCTCCAGTCTTGGAGGGGAGTGATGTGGCGACTTCCACATACAGCGCCATCTACCGAAGATACACTGAACTACGAAGTAACGCACTGTACCTACAAACTACACTACACGGAGTAACGACCAATCCTGAATCGCGCAAATAAAGTTCCCGCGCCGATTTTTATATATACAACATCCCAACATCAACTGTTGGGCAGTAGCCCGCCAGGCATGATCACCTCGCCTGGTCGGAGGATCCTCCCTTTGTGCTGGGTGGAACATGATACCCGTTCCCCCACATACATGATCTGGCCATCGTGTGATCTTATACATGAGCTCGCTAAGATTCATCGTCATTAGATTTTCTGACTGATAATCATCTATCCTCTTCTTTTAAGCTGTTTGTCACCCCAGCAGAAGTAAGCCAGAGTAGATTTATAATATATAATAAAAAAAAATATAATATAATATCAGGTACACCGATACCGTACAGCGATAGGGTGAAGAACCTGGGGATATTCATTGATAGTACCTTATCCTGGCGTCCTCAGCTACAAGAACTGAGTCGCAAAATGTTTGCTGCTGCAGGGTCTTTGCGCAGATTACGCAATTTTTTGCCTATATCTACCAAGATTGCTCTTACACAATCCCTTCTTTTCCCCATCCTTGATTATGCTGATGCCAGTTATATAGATCTCACTGAAGACCAATTGAATAAGCTTGAAAGACTCCAAAATCTCTGTATAAGATTTATATTTGGATTACGCAAATATGATCATATCTCCGATTATCGTAAACAGCTTAAGTGGTTACCCATCCGCCTTCGCCGGAATGCTCATGTTCTTTCTCTTCTTTATAACATTTTATTCAACCCTCTTACTCCACGTTACCTTAAATCCCGGTTCACCTTTCTACATGACACACACTCTAAATTGTTGAGATCGTCAGAGAACCTGACATTGAAAATGCCTGGACATAGTACAAAATTCCTCGACCACTCCTTCACTGCCCAAGCAGTTCGTCTATGGAACGCCTTACCAATAACGATAAGACGTGCGCAGACATTAGCTGCGTTCAGGAGACTGGTGAAGGCATATTACCTGGGAGACCTCAAAGACTCGTAACCGACCTTGCACTGAATTAGGTCTCAAATTCCCCCTGTAGTTTGTATGGAATATCTATTAATTAATATTTCTACGTACTTATTTATTTATTTAATTATCATCCACACTAAATGTTACTATTACTTTATACTCGTATAATATTTATATGTAAGTACTTCTTTTCTTATTAACTTTTTACACACCAGCCACTACCCTAAACTTTCCACGTCTATCTTTCCATCCAATGGTTGCCTGTAAGAGATTGCCTTCGGGCGATAAGGCCGCCAATTGTACCTCTTAGCTTTAGTTACCTTTGTTAAATATCTGGTGTACAATAAAGTGATTATTATTATTATTTATCAGGAAGAAGAAACCGAGGTCACCATCCACAAGAGTGCCATAATTAAATCGTAGATAACTGGAAATCCGTCAGGGCATAAAAAAAACTAGAGTATGTCTAGTGTATCGGCTACTGGTACCCGCTATTTTAATCGGCCCACCACGATATAACCACATCATTGATCGTTCAGTGGGGAGTATCTAAGGATTTCTACTCGAAAAACAGGGCAGCTTAATTGTGACAGGTGAAACATCATCTATGTTCTTATAAACGACTTCAGCCAAGAAGACCATCTCCCATTTTTTTCAGGAACCCACAATCGGATACCACTTCAAAATGTACTGTTTTAGCTTACAAACCCCCGGTAAACCCCGGTGGGATGATGATTGCATCCTTTAGCTCCTATAGGTGTTCATTTTCACAAATTCAGTGACTGACTGTTTGCGCGCTACATTTGAAATTACAGTAGAAACTCGTTTATCCGGCCCTCAGTTATACGGATTCGCGATTATCCGGACTACCAACCGCGACACATAAGTCGAATTTATGCAAGCATGAACGTGTCGGAACTTGCATATTTCGCCCGCGCCGTGTGGGATCGCTGCCCCGCGCGTTTCGTTGATACAGGACATTCTTATGATGTAGCATTGCATGCCCTGGAAACAGCTCTCAAGTGGTTTGAAAAACAAACAGAGAGTGATACTGTGAGTTTACTACAACTGAAACGAATTCGTGATATAGCAGCAATGAAGAGAAAAAGTTGCTTACGTCAAATGACAATTACCAAATATTTTAAACCAAATTAAACTTACTACCTACTTATTTCATGATTAATGCTGCAGTTTAGTATTATGTATGTAATCTAAGAAAATATGTATGTACATACATATGTAAGTGTTAATTTCTTAATAAACATTGATTTTCGTTGATATCTATGTACTTGTTATTTTTAATAAACACAACATTATTCTTCATACATTATCCGGATTTTCGATTATCCGAATGCCTATCGACAACAATTAGTCCGATTAATCGAGTTTCTACTGTAATTACAAAAATATGATGTCTTGTAAGATAACGACTATTAAACAATAAACTTAGAACTTAGCATAAATTATATTGAGTTTTCACCTTATCTTGATGTTAATATGATGGTTGATAAGTTTTACAAGATACCTATTTTCAGAAATGATATAAATGTGCACGAAAAACTGAATGCATACTTACGAGGGACTTATCTAGCTTGGTAAGAGTACCAAGCTGGATAAGCTCAGTGGAGAATAATATTGCGTTAGAGAAAAAGGGTTTCTAAGATATGTGTCTATGAAACTGTCAGTTTTTATGAAATCAGTCAATATATTTTAAATTTTATATCTTTAAATCAAAGTAATCACCCATGCAATCATTGCAGTTTTGCTAGAGCAGTTGTAGTTTATTGATGTTTTTCCTGAAAAAATCAGCTGGATGAGAGGTTACAAATTCGTCGAAAGATAATCTGTACTGCTTCTCGGGTATTGACTTTTCTCCCGTCAAGAAGTTAGTCCAATTTTATAAAAGTAGATGTCTATAGGTGCAAGGTCTGGTGAGCGTGGTGGATGACGGAGAGTTTCCAACCCCAGCTCTTGTAACTTGGAGTCCGCTTGCTATGCAGACTCGTGTTGTTGTGTAGGAGTAACAAAGATGAACGATTGATGAAAGCCAGTTGGAGAGGAGTGAGCTTCTTCATTATTCTGTTCAGCTTTTTACAGCACACATGTGCAGTAATTCTCGTGCCGTTCGGTGAGAAGCTGTGATGAATCTCACCGTCGCTAGGCCAATTAAACTGCACTCTGAGTTGTAGTGAGTACATTGATAAAAAAACCAACCTTAAAAAGTTTTGTACTTGTTAGGAAATACCTAATGTATGTAGGCCCTTACCTTACAATACAGTAAACAATAAATAATGTTATATCCTCTCTTTCTTCGTTCTTCGCAAAACGACACTAATTACAAGCTATCAGTTTAGCCCAAGGACAGATTCAGATGCTGTAGATGTTTTCGAATAGCTCAATTTCTTATTTTTATGAATTAATCGAATTTCATAATAATTATTAATAGCTTCCGTGCGTCATGTTTATTAAAAAAATATTATAAATTTCCATTTACACATAAGTTAACAATAAATTTCATAATAATTTAGGTCATTCGAAATATTTACCTGCAACAAAAATATAGTGGTAATATGGGAGTACTACATTTTTGTATTATTATAATAGTGTTAAAACTCTTAAAAACTATAACTCGACTACTTAAAAACTTTCGATGAAATGTATATGGCCTATGTCACCCGTGTTATTATTACGAATTTATTGACACCTAAATACATACACACCATTCATTAAAAAAAATAGGTTTAGTACTTTAGGCGCTACGGTGCTAGCCCTTTTTTTTGGATTCGCGGTAGTAGGGTAAAATATGTGATCTTAATTACTAATGCATAAGACACATATTTTAAAATGATTGTCCTAGTTGAATGATTGATTGTTTGTATGTTCAAGACTTCTTTACTTGTTTCGTTACCGTAGGAATCCAGGAGACATTTTTTTATCCGAAATTTGACACACATATAGTCATCTCTTTAGCAGATGATTGGGTCCGAGTGGAGGTCATCCTCCCGGGCTTTCTCCGCCGCCTCCTTCTGCGAAATTATATCTTCGGAATAGGTTACGACCGCGGTAAAACTGCTGTCGGTACCGGCCATGGAGCGTATGACGGACGGTAGCGAGAGACCTCTTCCTATGACTGTAGTAAGGGCCCGACGCTGCGACGCCCAAGCGGGGTAGATCACCAGCGTGTGCTGGGCCGAGTCCTCAAGTATAAATAGGTTTCATACTTCAACATGTGCTTACTTTTTTGATTATTAATACAATTTTCACCACTAGTATTATTTGTTGACTGAAAGGCTGTCGGCTATTGTACTATACAAGCGCACTACTTCTCAGTCGCTGAAAATGTTTTTTTCATTAGTTATTTAAAGATAGTTCTTACCACAATTTGGTAGAGTTTTGAGTACGTGAATGCTATGTAATATGGAATTCGACATAATAGTACATATCTCATGGTGCAATATATGTTTGAAATTTGTCATTACTGATTTGGCGGCACCTTCTATTGTAATAGTATCTGGCCTGAAATTAAAACAGTTTAAACGTCAGTCTGTTGTTCGTATTAAAATTGGTAAATGTTCAAACACCAGGAGCACTTTATATTGTATGTTCCTACACAGTAGGGGGCTACTACAAACAATGGGTGGCCCGAGGTACGTCGGGGTTCCAGGGATTTCCTTCCGAGGGTGCACCTGGTTCCCCGGCTTCTAGTACCCAAGACGATGTGCGGTTTTTAGTCGGTTCGAGTCCGACATAACCACAAGTGGTATCCGAGGGGATTTCCGCACAAAAAAAAAAAGGAGCACTTTATATGATATTTTTTCTTAGATATAAATCACAGTGACAGGCATCCAAAAAACTATAGTATCGATCATTACTTAGGGACATTTTCAATAATCTATGTCTTGTTAAGATTTGAGGAGCACTCTCAGATCATTGTTTCTATGATCTGCACTTGACTTTTGGAAGGTATTTAGAATTATGAGAGTTTCTTAAAAGTACGGTAAAAAATTGTATATTAGGAAGAAAATCAGTATACCCCATTCGATTTAAGAAGTCGATTTCTAAATCTAAGATTTCCGTCTTATTCACTAATTCCAGAGTCATGCGGGCAGTTTGTTGATTAGCTGACATAATAAATAGTCCGTTGAGAGCGCGTGCAGTTTGCGAGCTTTGGGGGGAATGAATTTCGTATGCGTACAAAATCTGCAGAAAAGACATACATTTTAATTAAAATTAGTACCTCTTATCTAGCGATTCTACATTTGTTCCGTGTTAAGTGTAATTTATATTTAATATATATATTAAAATATGTTTATCAGTGGTTAGATTAACATAGCGTAAGGTCTGTCTTGGTTCGGGATAAAAAATAAGCTGAGATGTGTAAAGGTTTTTTAATTCCAATAATGGGTAGCCTATGTCCTTGCTTAAGAATAAAGGTATCTATATTCTAAGTTGCATTGAAATCGGTGCTGGAGTTTGGCCATAATAGCGTACCAGACAGACAGACAGAGTTACTTTCAAATTTACAATATGAACTATAGAAATATGAATGTGTATATTACACAGAGAGAGAAAGAGATAGAGAGAGAGAGAGGAAAGGAATATACGTTTCATATATTATTACTATACAATTATTTATTAGTCAACTCAAGAGACTAGTATAGTACAGTTCCTCGCTGCCATAGTCACCTACCTTCAAGTCTTTAAAACCGATGATAGTATCCACATTCAGAATATGTTTGTTTTTAAAGGTTTTGGTAGCCTGTGATCGTCTGTACATGGTGTCAAGGCCTCGTACGGTGCCGGCATGTATCCAAATACTCTAAAATTTAAAAAATATAATTATGTACTCAACATCAAAAAAGTGTTCGAGGCAAATTTTGAACGAGAATGATATTTGATTGGAATATATTAAGACTAAATAATTATGTAATGCCTTTTAAAATTAAATTATAAATAGAAACCGATTTATTTACGCATATATTAACAGGGGTGGATCGCTCGTTTATGTGCTGTGTGGAGTTGGAAACCAGTCGATTACACAGCGCTAGCATTGTGTGGCTATACATATCTTTGCGTTCAATGCAATGCAAGTACTCACTGAAGCAACAATGCCTGGTGAGTATCATATATATTCAATTACATGACGACTTGATAAAAGGTTTAAAGACACAACTCTTTTCTAAGATTTTTTTCACCTAATTTTCTTGTATCAATACAGTCTAGTGTGCTGCAGCAAGGCGTGGTACATATACACTCAGTACTTTATAAAATATTACCAAATTGTGTGAAGCTGTGACTTTGAATTTTGGAAGAACTACATTGTCTCTACCAATATTTCGGAGTTTGTTATTCATCCAAATTAATCCGTTGTCCACAAATTCTGCGAGCTGGCTGCCTTTGCGTTGGTCGTATTCTCTAGAAAGTATTCAATACTTATCTATACTAGTATTATAAAGCTGAAGATTTCGTTTGGTTGACTGTACTAACCTCAGGAACTACTGGCCCGATTTGAAAATTTCTTTAAGCGTTTGCCTATTTATTGAGAAAGTCTTTAGGCCATATATTATCACGCTACGACCATAGGAGTGGAGTATCAGTGAAATATACAAAAACTTAGGCTAATTATTCCTTTTAAAAGCTGTGCCACATAAAGATGTTTATAGGAGGCGAAAATCAGTACCTAGTACTACAATCACTAAATAATGAGATCCGATTGCTCGTGAGGTGAGGATCAGGCCGTCAAAAAAGCATACCTTGGGCAGCCCATCGGGCGGCGGTCGGTGGGACGACCCAGACACCGCTGGAAAGACGAGGTTGCCAGAGATATGGAAGAGATGAAAGTGTCCGATTGGTCTGAGATGGCACGGAATAGGAAAGAATGGCCCATTCTACTGTCGGAGGTCAAGACACTCTTTGAGTCGCTGAGCCAGCGAAGTAAGTAAGTAAGTGATTGCTCGCTTATTCTTATACAGTATTAATTTTCACATCACTTTAAGGTTGACTGGCAGAGAATGCCCTATGGCATTAAGTCCGCCTTTGCGCAATATGTGCATCAAGTTTAAATAAATAAATAATTTTCGCTCGCGGCTTCGCACGTATTTAATGAAAAGTATATTAAGTTACTTCTAATACCTCCAAGAATAAGTGTACGAAGTTTCATGATGATCGGTTAAGTAGTTTTCCCGTGAAAGCGTAAGAAATAAACTTACTTTCACGTTTATAGTAAAATATTAGTATGATTCCTGTACATAAAAGTATTTTTTTTTTTTTTTTTTTTTACGTAATAGATGGCAAACGAGCAGGCGTATCACCTGATGGTAAGCAATTACCGCCGCCCATGGACACCCGCAGCACCAAAGGTGTCACAAGTGCGTTGCCGACCTTTGGGGGATGGGGAGGAGGAATGAGGGAGGGGTTGGGGTATGGGCCTCCGGTATCCTCACTCACTCGGTGAAACACAGCGCAAGCGCTATTTCACACCGGTTTTCTGTGAGGCCGTGGTATCACTCCGGTCGAGCCGGCCCATTCATGCCGAAGCGCGGCTCTCCCACGGTTATGTATGTTTTTAAATCATAAAACGTACCGACCTGATGACGAATATTTTTTTACGAATTTTGTGACATTTTCATTGATGGTCGTCTCCTATGTGTCTAAGCGTGATCCTTCTGTTACCTTCTATCCTTCCTCGATAAATGGGTTCACTAAGACTAAAAGAAATAGTAAAATTGATCCAGACATTCACGCGTGATTCCTTAACCAAGGGAAATAGAAGAAAATTTATAGCGTTCATGCTGTCGTGTTTCGTTGGTGAGTGCGAGACCGGAAGCCCAATGATGCAAAAGCATCATTAGGCCGACATGCTTTATATGGTAATAAAAATAGGTTACCATGCTGCATTGTTGCATTGTCTGCATTCTGCTTTCCATCAAGTAGAGTAGAGTCATTTCGGTAGGAACATACATCAAAAAAATAGGCATTCATTTTTATATACTATATACTTATAATAGGTCTTTACCTATGAAATTGCGTTTTTTCAGTACTGGTCATTTCAAATAAAAAAAGTTTGTAATGGCTCTGTATTCTAAATTCAAATTAATTTTGTTTTAAAACCATGACATTCTATTTACAAACTCAGTCTTTTGTTTTTTGATTAGCGTTGTATTTTCATTACATTTGAACATTTTTCGTCATAATGGATACTTTAATAAATTCGTGTAATTATGGAATATGAGTTCCGTCGTGGCACCAACGCGACACAAACGGCACGTAACATCAAAAACGTTTACGGAGAGAACTTTACAAACGAACGCATAACTCTTTATTGGTTTTCCCGGTTCCGTTCTGGAAATTTTGACTTGAAAAATGAAGCTCGTGGTCGTCCGGAGACTTTGGTTAACAATAATGAATTAAAGGCGATTGTGGAAGCTGACGAAACTCAATCTACAGCTGAGCTAGCAGCAGCTTTTAATGTAAGCATCAAAACAATATTGATCCATTTGCGACAAATTGGCAAGGTAAAAAAGCTTGATAGATGGGTGCCCCACGACCTTAACGATCGCCAGCGCAACGTACGCGTCGAGACCTGCCTTTCGCTGCCCAACAGGCAAAGAAATGAAGGAATTTTGAAACGAATAGTTACGTGCGACGAAAAATGGATTCTGTTCGACAATCGAAAGCGCTCAGCAAGTTGGTTAGACCCTGGTTCAGCACCAAAGCAATGCCCTAAACCAAAAATGACCCCTAAAAAGGTGATGGTCACTGTTTGGTGGTCTAGTGCGGGTGTGATTCACCACAGCTTTTCACAAAACGGCATGAGCATTAATGCAGATGTGTACTGTGAAGAACTGGAGAGAATGATGGAGAAGCTTGCACATCTGCAACCAGCTTTGGTCAATCGGTCGTCCCCACTGCTCCTTCACGGCAACGCGCGACCCCATACTGCGCAACAGACAGTCTCCAAGCTGCAAGAGCTGGGGTTGGAAGCTCTCCCTCATCCGCCATACTCACCAGACCTTGCACCTACCGACTATTACTTTTTCCAAAATTTAGACAACTTTTTAGTGGGTAAAAAATTCAATTCCCGAGAGGCAGTACAAAATGCCTTTGAAGAGTTTGTTGCCTCCCGTCCAGCTGATTTTTACAAGAAGGACATCAATAAATTGCCAATGCGTTGGCAAAGATGCGTCGATTGCATGGGTGATTACTTCGAATAACAGAAATAAAAAAGTTTGAAAAAATAAGTGGTTCTTCTCGTAGACCCCGTGGGGTCTCGGGGTAACTTTTCCAGGTTTTCAGCCTGTTACGGTGATTTTCCACGCCGCCTGCAACTACAGGTGGGTCACTGGGTTGGGTCCGCGAGCCCGATGGCAATCCCGGGGGTGTTGATCCGGTGGGAGCAGCGTAACTAGCGAGTTATCTGCTAGTAACGCCCCAGTCTTATCCAGTTTGGTGACCTGTGCTTAGCGAGGTCGAGCTCCTAGGGGTGTGGACCCTAAGGAGCGCCCGTCAGCTAGCACTAGGTTGGGTGTTGGGGATGGTTTGGGAAGGGGTTGCCACGGAGACGAGATCTCGTGGCAGGCCATACCTGTCCGGCGGTCGCCGATGGTAAGGCGCGAGTTCCCGCAAGTGGCGGGCTTGCGATCCGTCAGCGCGCACGAACATGCTGGTGCTCAGGCATCCCACGAAGTCATCCAGGCTCTCTACGCGCAGGTCCCTTGAGATCGTCCTATTCCGCACAAAGCGGGGGGCGTTTGCAAGTGTACGTAGTGTGAGTGACTGCTGCGCACGCAGCCGGCGCCGGTTTGTCTCCGAGACAAGGGCGAACCAGGCCGGGGCACCATAGGTAAGTCGGGTGCGAATGTATGACTTGTACACGCCGAGCTTCGCGCGGAGCGGCAACCGGGACGATAGTACGGGCCGCAGAAGGGAACGTGCAGCACGAACCTGGGCAACGACGTTATTGACGTGAGGCTTCATGGAGAGGCTGCGGTCGATGGTCACGCCGAGGTATTTAACCGTCGCGGACCACTCGATATTCTGCCCCATGAGCCTCAACTGTGGCAGTATGACAGTGCCTATGGATATCGCCTGAGTCTTCGCCACGTTGACCGTCAGTCTCCAGTCCTTCAGCCAGCTGGGAAGTGTGTCTAGTGTGTGCTGCATCTTGGCAGCAGCGTTGGCACCATTTATGGACGTCGCCATGTAGGCCGCGTCATCGGCGTACAGCGCGAGTTTTACGCCTTCGGTGACGGGGATGTCGTCCGTGTACCAAGAGTAGCACACTGGAGACAAGCAACTTCCTTGTGGCACGCCGGCAGAGATGGATCGCTCTGCTGACAGGGCGCTTTCGACCGCCACTTGAAAGCGTCTGTCTTGCAAGAAGGTGGCCACAATCTTCACTACTCGACGAGGAGTAGTAGATGTGGACAGCTTATACAGCAGGCCGGTGTGCCAGACGCGATCGAACGCTTTCTCCATATCGAGGAAGACTGCAACGACCCGCTCGCGCTTGTTGCGCGCAACCGCGATGTCGTGCAGTACCCTCGCGAGCTGGTGTGTCGTGGAGTGTTCGGCACGGAATCCGAACTGTTCGTCGCGTGGCTGAAGGTGTGGCGTCATGTGCAGCAGTAGCAGTTTCTCGAATAACTTCGACGTCGTCGAGAGGAGCGTAATAGGGCGATAGCTTCCCGGTTGGAGGATGTTTTTCCCTGGCTTGGGCAGCATGATGACTCTGCCAAGTCGCCATGTAGTGGGAAAGTGTCCGGTGCGGAGAATGCCGTTGAAGAGGCGCGTCAACGTTGCGATTGCTCGCGGAGGTAGGTGACGCAATGCCTCATTAGTCACCCGGTCGGGTCCGGGCGCTTTCCGGAGAGGCATTCGGCGAATCATCCTCTGAATTTGGCCAGGGGAGACGATGATGGGGTCCTCGGTCTGGGCTATCGGTTGTTCGAAGTACAGCTGTAACTTCCTCTCAACCTCTGCTACGTGCTGCACATTGTGAGCAGGATTCGGTCGGAACTGCGCTTCCAGGAAGTCGGCAAATATCTCCGCTCGGTCCTCGGCACGGTAACGTGGGGTTCCGTCACTAGCCAACAGGGGCCTAATCGGAGCAGGTTTCCCGGATAATTGTCGACATAGGCGATGTATGCCCGACCAGTCTTCACTGGCTCGCTCGATGGTGCGTTGCCATGACTCCGCCACGTTTGTTGCCAACGAGGCAGAGATCTTCGCAGCCAGAGCATTGAGCTGGGACTTCATGGTCGGACATCGGGCGTTCTGCCACTGCCGGCGCAGTTTCCTCTTCCTCTCGATCATCGCCAGAATGTGGGCAGGGAGTTGGTAATGCTTCCTTGTGGAGGCGTGGTCGAGTTTCGACTCTCTAATTGCGGTCTGTAGAGCCGCGCTGAGATCTGTCGTAAGGTTCTCAACGTCGTCTGCTGTTTCGACTGGGAAAGAGGGTGAGAGCTCTGCCATATGCTCGGCAAAGACTCGCCAGTCTTGGCGTGATCGAGAGGGTAGCTGGAACGTTTGTGGGATGTCATCCAGAGTCAGTAACACAGGTTGATGGTCTGAAATGAGATGGTCGTCCAGGACGTCAAGATACACAGCCGCGTCAACGCCGCGGGTCATAAAAAAAAAAAAAAAAAAAAAAATAAAAAAAAAAAAAAAAAATAAGTACTTTCACTTATTGCATACAAAACGGCAATTTCATAGGTAAAGACCTAATATTATAAATGCGAAAGTAACTCTGTCTGTCTGTCCTACTTTCACGGCCAAACCGCTGGACCGATTTCTATGAAATTCAGCCTGCAGATACTTTGATCCTTGAGGAAGGACATAGGCTACTTTTTGCTGCGATAACCGACTAACAAAGCGAGTATACTATATACCTTCAAATAGTTACATAACTTAAATCATATTACATTGATTTAAAATACATACTGTAGGTTCGATATAGAAGTAACATCTTTGAGGCTCGTGTCTATAAGATAGTCGTTGAAATAGTTCTGTACCCATTTGTCTAGATCAGCTTTAAGTCTTAACATAAAATCTCCTGCAAAAAGTCATCCATATTAAAATAATTAAGTAAATAGGAGCCACCTCAGTAGATTATATACTATGGAATACTTAGGTATTTATCTCTGCCATGCATAATACCTCTTACCATGCGTAGAAACTCCTTTCTAACAAGAGGCCTATGTCCAGCAAACAGTCGGAGCAGTAGACTACAAAGGATATCATACAGACAACATTGGTGACACATCCTAGCAATGATGTGAATATATACCAATAGCCAAAATTCATAGGCAGAGCTAGTATCATTTATACATAAATACGTAAAGCGAAAACTTTATACCCCTTTTAAGAAAATCATGCTAACGGAATAGTATAAAAGGCACAGTTAAAGTTTATATGGAGGAAGAGTGTAGAAAGAAACAATGAATTACGATCAAATTTGACCACTGTGTTACCACTAGTATTTGAAAATTTGTGATTGCAATTCTCTTGTTTTCGTGTCGTTCTGAGTAAGTATTGCCTTTATGAAGAACTTAATCTTACGATGCAACTTTTACGTACCCGTATTTTGTTTATTTAGGCATATCGGGTGATCGGTTTTGTTTGCATTGGTGTGCTAAAAGATCGAAAGAATTTTTATAATTTATAGTTTAAGAATTTTATGATTGATTTTTTTTTATAGTTAGGGGACTAACGAGCCTACGATCGCTTGATGGTAAGCGATTAATGCCGCCCATGGAAACCCGCAATACCAGAGGCGTTACAATTGCGTTGCAGGTCTTTGAGGGATGGGGAGGGGTTGGAGTATATATGGGCCTCCGGTGTCCTCACACACACGGTGAAACACAGCGCAGACGCTTTTTCACACTGGTTTTCTGTGAGGTCGTTGTATCACTCCGGTCCAGGCGGCCCATGCATGCCGAAGCGTGGCTCTCCCACAGTAAAGGTTTTGCCTATTTTCGCATATAGGTTTGTGACAGTGAAACAAACAGACAGACAGACATAGTTACTTTCGAATTCATAATTTTAATTATGGATATGCTACAAAGCAGTACTCTGCCTTAGATCTTCTTAAAACATAATCTAGTCGACACCGTCCGAGCATTTTTAAGCGATAAAAGGTCATAACCAATTTTAATTAGTCAGAACCTTCAGCGCACGCATTTTCCTCCCCTTGTGCCCCTGGGTCCTTTGAATGGGCAACGTAAATACATCTCACTTGGCCACCATAGTATGGGTCTCACTGATGCATTGTCTGTATTCGATGGAGTAACTTTAGCAGGCTCTAGATTTAAAAAAAAGTGTCAAATATGAAAAATAGGGAACCGTCAACGTCATATTTTTAGTGTCGAGTGTTGACAAAATAAGTTCGATGGCTAGTCTCTCTTTTCTGATTATGTAGCGGCCTTCCATCGTGTAGTATACATCTTTCAAATATATCCTGAAATAGATACCGTATAAAAATTATTACATGATTATTGGCAACTGTATCTGAAAGCGTTGTTTTCTAAATATCGTCATCACCGTCATTAGTCTTTATTAGTCCACTGCGCAAAAGTCAGTGCCCTCAAATATACTGGCAACTAGTTAAACCTTCGAATTCAAACTGTCTGACTGACAAAATTGTTTCTGTTTGTCATAAAAATAATAGATAGAAAAAAAAATGGTTGTCTGTAAAGTCGGTTACGGAGATCGTTTTTGTTTTTTCGAAAGACGGTCCCCATTTCATGTCATCCACATTTTATATATTTTTTATCATTAATTTCATTACGACGACGACTTGAAGACTTGATAATTGAAGACGATAAATACTTGACATTGGCAGAAATAGCTGATCCGAGTGATCCGGCTGGTTGCCATTTCATTCTTAAAAAAAAAGTCGGTTAGGTGATAACGTCATAACAAAACATTAATGAAATTATCAAATACTTTTATGTATAAGATTGAATCATTTTTATTTAATTATCAATATTTTGTATGAATACAAAGAAGTGATTTAATTGATAAAATTAAATTTTATTTGCGCTCATTAATTCAAATATGTTTACTACTACTATTTTATGAATAATTATATTTATAATAATGAGCATAACAGGACAATGAGTCATCACTTTTCGTGCATGCAGCCGGCGTTGTTCATTGATTTATTAGGCATTGTCACGTCAAAAAACATATATCAGTAATGTATTGTGTCCAAAAATATGTTCCAACTTACTGAAGTTCTCCATACGAATTAGTATGTTTGAGTATTGATGGATCGTTATCCGTTAGGGAGCGATCATAAGCTTCTGTCAGATTCAAATTACTGAACAAAATCTCTCCTTTAAGTACCATATTGTTAATGTCGTTGTGCAGATTCTTTAGTTGAAAGAATGTGTCGTCATGTAGTTTCATACTGTGTAAGTAACTACAAACATAGATACTAAGTTACAGGTTATTTGAAACACATTGACGGTGCGTAAATCCTTGGTATTTAATTGAGGGAATCCTATGTACAGAAATGGACGTCCTAAGGCTTAAAACTTTAATTTCCAGGAGTAACGTACGCAAGATAGAAGAAAAACTTGAAAGAAACCTAATCTTACTTATTTTGGTCGTAAAATAGGACAAATCCTTCTTTCTAAGCAAGGCCTAGATCTGAGATGATGGATGAGTTAAAGAACAATGTTTTTTTACTTTACTATTGTAAAATTTTGAGTACACAGGATTTGTGCTTAGGGCAGGGTCTTCAGAGCTACCTTTGGATTATATTAGCTCTAGATCCGGGCTCTAGAATGATCCTGGAGGCGATTATAGTTAAGACTATTTGTTGTCAAATCTTTAATAGCGGTGATAATATACTTTAGCTAAGCAAATGTACTGATGTTTATTTTCTATTGTATATGGTAATAATTCTGTTCGCAACGCAACGGGTGTTTATTAAAACTTACAGAACTGAGTTTGGCAGAGACATAACACATAAACCTCCAAGGTTCGTTCCTGAAGGGATTTTAGCGTGGTAACGCACTTGTTCGGGTCTGTCTTGGTGGTCAACAGTGTCTTCGTCTGATATTTTCTGTTTGTATAAGAACAGTAAGTCGTTATGTATTCTCAACTCTATAAAAGTGCACCGCAGACTCGTATGTCAGTATTAGGATAAAGTTATCTGGTAGTACATCAAAATTTACTTTAAAATTGGTAGACTGATCACAGTGAGTGCTTAATCTATAAATTGTCATGTATTATACTTTCCTTAAATAACTACTATCGAGATATATACATTGACTAGCTGACCCACGCAACCTCGTTTGCTGAAATTGCTAGGTGAGCACTTTAATTTAATTTATTTTTCGAGAATATTAATGAAGGATTAGATTTCTTTTAGATGATGTTCGGATAAATACTGTTCTGTATTTATATCTTGTTTAAAAAAAGAAAGAATATACACGGAAAGCATGGCAGTAAATAATATATAGCCTCTCTATATTAATAAGTTTTTACCGTGGGAGAGCTATGCTTCGGCATGAATGGGTCGGCTCGACCGGAGTGATACCACGGCCTCACAGAAAGCCGGTGTGAAATAGCGTTTGCGCTGTGTTTCACCGAGTGAGTGAGGATACCGGAGGCCCATACCCCAACCCTCCCCCATCCCTTTCCCATCCCCCAAAGGTCCGCAACGCACTTGTGACGCCTTTGGTGTTGCGGGTGTCCATGGGCGGCGGTAATCGCTTACCATCAGGTGATACGTCTGCTCGTTTGCCCACTATTCAATAAAAAAAAAAAATCTATGTTTCCTCTCTAAGTTCACACTCAGGTAAAGATGTGGAATAAATCCTATTTGGTTGCAAGTGTCAATGACCGGCGGTAATTAATTTTTATTTGGTGGCCCATTTATTTGTTTAGTTTCTATCTCATAAAAAATCTCAAAAGATTAGGAATGAACATACCTCAAACATACGTTTGGTGAAATTAGTTTTGTTCAGATGTCTTTGAGCATCTTCTCGAGCAGTAGCGTATTCCTCTAAAACATGATGCAAATGATGTAAGCATTGGAGGAGTGGATGTGTTCCATTCCAATTCAGAACACAAAATGTTGTGTGGTCTTATCACATCCCATCAAAAATCTTACTTATAAGATTTTTTTTATGTCTGAGTGTAATTTGTCTATAATGTGTATTTATATAATATAATCTGCCTCGTTGGTCTTGGTTGACGTATGCGACCGCCGATCAAGAGGTCTCGGGTTTCAATCCCGGGTCGGGCCTAAAGTGTTATTGAGTTTTTCTGATTATAGAAATACTTAATAACAGCTCGGAGTTTGGAAGTTGAGGTCGGAACCTTTGTGCCTCGCAGAGCACGTAAAACTGTCACCCTGCGCCTGATCTCGCCCCGATCGTGTCATTTAACCATCCCATCGGATTATGAGAGAGAAGGAACAGAGAGTGCACCTGTGTTTGCGCACACACTTGTGCATTATAGAGACATTATTATGTTTCCTGCGTAGTTGGCTGGTCTCCGTTAAGACTGGCCGTCGTGGCCATTATCGGCTAGAACATTATAATATATATTATATATATTACATGGGCTGAAAAGTCCCGGGCCTAACACATAGATGGCGCTAGTTTTAATGCAGTCACCTTTTTTTTCAGTTAATACTACCCTTCAAAAGACAGCTGCTAAAATTTCATGATATTCTAATAATTAGTTTGAGAGTTATTGCGCTAAGAGTGACGCTACTTTTGTTATTTTCAAAACAATGGATCAAAAACAATTTCGTGTTTTAATTTTACACTGGTTCTTGATGGAAAACAATACTGTTCAAGCGAATCAATGGCTTGATAAGTGTTATGGGGACTCCGCTCCATCAGAAACAACAATAAAACGTTGGTTTGCTGACTTCAAACGTGGTCGTAGAGAAACCGATGATGCAGAACGTAGTGGACGTCCAAATGAGGCGGTAACACCAGAAAACATAAAAATATCCTCAAAATCGTTTTGAATGATCGAAAAGTGAAGTTGCGCGAGCTTTAGCTGACATCGTAAAGATATCAAAAGAACGTGTTGGCTTTCTATTGCATGAGCATTTGACTATGAGAAAGCTCTGTTCAAAGTGGGTGCCGCGTTTACTCGCTGTTGACCAAAAACGAGAACGTGTTGATGATTCTGAGGAGTGTTTGACCATGTTTAAACGTAACAAACCGGAATTTTAGCGTCGATATGTGACAATGGATGAAACATGGATCCATCACTTCATTCCGGAATCAAAACGATCGTCATCTGAGTGAACAGCAACTGGTGAACCTCGTCCAAAGCGCCCGAAAGCACAACAATCGGCTGGAAAGGTTATGGCCTCGGCATTTTGGGATGTGCGCGGTGTAATTTTCATCGACTATTTTGAGAAAGGAAATACCATTAACAGTGAATATTATATAGCGTTATTGGAGCGTTTGAAGGCCGACATTGCAAAGAAACGACCGCATATGGCAAAGAAAAAAAATTGTTTCATCAAGACAACTCACCGTGTCACAAGTCAATCAAAACAATGGCAGAACTACATGAATTAAACTTCGAATTACTCCCACATCCATCGTAATCGCTAGATTTGGCTCCCAGCGACTACTGGCTGTTTGCAGACCTAAAAAAATGCTCGCCGGTAAAAAAATTCGCACGAATGAAGAGGTTATCGTTAAAACTGAGGCCTATTTTGAGGCAAAAGATAAATCGTTCTATAAAAGTGGTATTGAAATGTTAGAGCGGCGCTGGAATGATTGCGTTGCTCTTGATGGAGATTACGTTGATGAATAAAGCTAATTTTGAACCAAAAAACTATGTTTTCTTTGTCAGGCCCGGGACTGTCATGTTAATACAGGTGCTGTCTAGTCTGAAATCAAAACGACCGTGTGTGTGTTATGTCAAATTATTTTTAAAAATATTATTATATCTTATTAATAATAATTATAATAATTAATACAATATTAATTCTACATGTTTGAAGTTCCCTTTTTGTCACTTTTTTAACATAACCTTTTTTTTTCATTTAGTATTTCACACCTTCCTGGTAAAATTAGTTAGCTATTAGCTTCTAAAAGATAAATAACTATTTATTTACATAAATATTAAATTAAAAACTTTTATAACTAATTAAGCCTTTAATCAGGGCTGCTTTCAAGACTCACATATTTAGCTTAAACTCAGATATTCAACGTAATCTGTTCAGATATGTAACGTAGGTAAGCAAGTAAACGAACTTATCATAACTCTCGCTAATGTTTTTCATACCGTACAGCTACTTAAACTAATGAAATTTCGATTTTTTATCACTTTGTAGACATATTCATATGCTGAAAAAATTGTTTACGAAAAGGCAGGGCGTTGCCTCCAGACACTAATGATTTCTAGTACTCTTGCCTAACTAGTATATTTTATTTTATTTTTGAAGTGAAAACTTCTTTAGCGGCGCTGTGTACTTTTTTTGGAATGGGTAAAAATGTATAAACTCGCGTCAGGTCACGTGACCTGATCGAAAATTCGTAAGACGGATGGAGAGAGGACAGGCGGCGCAGGGCGCTTGCGCGAATGTTCGTGTGTGTATGTAATATAAATTGTCATGTTTGTGTACGATAGCGCAATAAATGAATATTGTATTCCACCACATAAATAATAGTACTTTTATACTGATAATGAAAGCAATTCGTACAAAATTATTCTCTAACCATTCCAAAATATCAAAAATGCACAACGTTAATATTCAAGTTTTCACTTCTGCCGGCACTCCCGGAGTGCAACCCGTCGATTTTTTTATTTTAAAACCTTATGCACACGTGTACAAACGGCGGGTTTAATGCCCAAGGCATTCTCTACCAGCCAACCTTTGGGAGATCTGGAAATTTTGTGAGGTAGGTGCATTGTGGTGGAAGTAAGAGGTTGTGATTGCTATCAATATATGGACTAACATAGACTAACATAATTCATAATACACACATACATATACACAAAATATCTATATATGGATGTTCATACACACTAATACATAAACTTTACATATGTACACTGTGAGTAGGAACTAAATTGTATCTTAATTATAGTTTTACTGCTATTTCGTCAAGAGGTGGTTTTTGACGTTCGTTTTGAATGTAACACGACTTGTAGACATCCTGATTTCGAGTGGGAGCGTGTTCCATAGCAGTACAGCTTGTACAAAGAACGTACATATATATCCAATTGTACAAAATATTTTTTTTGAATATACTATTGTAAAAGTATAATACTATACACAATATGTGTTTTTCTCGAAATAATTATCGTGATCGATTCGATCGATTCGCCAAGTGTTGTGGGTTAAAATCCTATACAGGACAACACTTTGTGTAACTTAGTAACTGTTGTTCTAAGTCTAGGTTACTTTATATTCGTTACATATATGTTTTTCAAGTTCCCCATGACACAGAATTAATTCAAGTGCGGGAGTTCTATTTAAAAAAGACAGCTCCCGTATTAGATGTATGTTACATCCTGTGTTGAGGGGATTTTACAAACATACGAGTACATGTAACGGATACAAATAACAGCCAAATGGGTTACACCACAGTCGCGTGTACGATTTGAAAATACTTCACTACCCGTGCAGTAAATCTTTTTTCCTTATATAATTAATTGATCTACAATTAATTGGGTACTAATCTGTGGTGACTTCTTAGCATTAAAAGAAATCAAACAATTTATTGAAAAATTAACAGCAGAAAACGAGGATGTCAAGAAAAAAGTGTTCGTTAGGTGTTAGTTCATGAAGATGTCAAAGACACAGTACACTTACTATCAATTTTCTCCATCAACTGAAATAGTTCTGGTGCTTTAAATAACCTCCAGCATTTAGAATCTCTTTCCCTTTGAAGAGTGTAGTGAATATCTTGAAAAACATCCAGTAAAATTTGAATTACAAAATACTACTATGTTTATTTTTTACGACATGCTTAAGACATGCTTATTATTGTAAATTCAAACAAACAAACAAACTTTTCAGCTTTTTTATATTTGTATACTCGTGGATACGCTTTTTTTTATTATTGAATAGTGGACAAACGAGCAGACGTATTACCTGATGGTAAGCGATTACCGCCGCCCATGGACACCCGCAACACCAAAGGCGTCACAAGTGCGTTGCTGACCTTTGGGGTATGGGCCTCCGGTATCCTCACTCACTCAGTGAAACACAGCGCAAACGCTATTTCACACCGGTTTTCTGTGAGGCCGTGGTATCACTCCGGTCGAGCCGACCCATTCATGCCGAAGCATAGCTCTCCCACGGTGACGCTATACTTTACAAAGATAAAGAAGATTGGAAGAGCTTTCTGGGCGTCTTTCATATAAGGGGTGTTTTTTTAAGCTAGATAGAACTTTAAATTGTAAAAAGTAACACAAAAAATTAAATTTTGATGAAACTTTTTTTTTATTTGTTTCAGTATACTCTGACAAATCATCATGAATAGACTCACGCTTGAACAACGCTACGAAATTATCCAAATTTACTTTGAAAATCAGTCGTCGATTCGCGCAACTTATAGACGACTTCGTCATTTGTATGGCGTACATAATCGTCCATCTGAACAAGCCATTCGTCGAACTGTGGATAGATTTCGTACCACATACTCTCTAGAGGATGCAATAACACCAGCACGTCGAAGGAATGTGCGTACTGAAGACAATATCGCCGCTGTAAACGAAAGTGTGGAAGAAGATCCAAATTTATCGATTCGTCGTCGGTCGCAGGAATTGGGGCTCTGTCCGTCCACTACGTGGAAAATTTTGCGCAAAGATCTCGGCCTACACCCGTATAAGATCCAGCTGGTGCAGGAATTGAAGCCACGAGACCATTATATGCGTCGTTCTTTCGCCGATTGGGCTCTAGAGCAGTTGGCAACTGACCCGTTGTTTTATCGCAAAATTGTGTTCAGCGATGAGGCGCATTTTTGGCTTAACGGGTTTGTTAATAAGCAAAATTGCCGCATATGGAGTGAGACCAATCCACAACAGACCTTATAGACTCCATTACATCCAGAAAAATGCACCGTATGGTGCGGTTTTCACGCTGGTGGCATCATCGGACCTTATTTCTTCAAAAATGAGGCCGGAGCTCGCGTTACGGTCAATGGAGATCGTTACCGCACCATGATCAATGATTTTTTGTTTGAAAAAATGGATGACATTGATCCGGAGGAGATGTGGTTTCAACAGGATGGCACTACGTGCCATACGGCGAACGCAACCATCGACTTATTGAAATCAAAATTTGGCGATAAGTTGATTTCGAGAAATGGACCTGTCAATTGGCCTCCAAGGTCGTGCGATTTGACACCTCTCGATTATTTCCTGTGGGGCTACGTGAAGTCACTGGTTTATGCTGATAAACCAGCAACAATTGACGCCTTGGAGGCCAGCATTGTTCGTGTTATTCGTGACATACGGCCAGCAGTGCTCGAAAAAGTGGCCCAAAATTGGACGTCCAGAATGCACTTCGTCAAGAACAGCCGCGGTGCCCATATGCCCGAAATCATTTTCAAATGTTAATGTCACGTATTGATCTTTCGAATAAAAAAAAAATTTTTATTACAATTTAATTTTTTGTGTTATTTTTTACAATTTCAAGTTCTATCGGGCTTAAAAAAACACCCTTTAGTATGATTATCTCTCTAAAGTTGACCGATAATATTATCTTCAAAATTATTTGAAAAACGGTTACGTTATGCCGCGCATGCGTGAATACGCATGCGCGGCATCTAGTTTTGGCAGAGGCGAAAATGCGTAGTGTTAGTATTTTGCTCTAATCATCATACACATGTAATCTGTGTTTGTGTGTACGATATATGTACTATGTTAGTAGAAGGTTGTAAGGCTTGGAATATAATTTTTAATAATTATAATAAATAACTTTGTATCTAGTGATTTTATCCTTGAAGTTGATATGTTAATCTGTCTAAACTGTGTATTTTACTAAAAATCAATTACAAGTTGCAAAAAAAAAAATAATTACCTGTAAATTCTACATTGACTGTTGCTCTAATACTGTATGAAAAAAATAAATGAAACCAAATATTGTATTTCATTGTGGCTTCTGAAATTTTATGTTTATTTGTTGTTATCCTTCGAGTTTCTTATCTGGAGTCGTAAAATACAAAATTCAATTATTTTTTATAAAACCATAATAAAAATGAATTCTTGATGGATTGTACTAGTAAGAATTAAAGAAGATCGAGATATAACCAAGAAGATACGGTATAACTGTAAGACTAACAATGTTTTGTTTTATTTTTATCGCTTGGTTCGTAACTTTAAGTTCTGCCGATTCGATTATAAAGGAAGACTATGTTGTCGATTTGTGGTCAATGAAAAAAGATGTTACAAATTACTATGCAAATTCAAGTAAGTGTCATTTTCGGAGATTTTCCACTATTTATTTATTTATGGATTGCTTAGAGTCAAAACAATATTACGTACTTTAGGTTACATCTGCTACTATTTAGGCTAATGTACAACCACTTTCAAGCAAACACAGAATGCACAAAGAACATAGGAATGAAAACAGGAAAAAAATGTAATATAAGAGCTTACGAATGGAAAACAAAACTACGGATTATCCGACAGTGCTAAATCCCACTCGCATAATAAGAAGGCATACTAACAAAAAAAAAAAAGAAAAGTTTTTAACATGTACAAGAAATATATCTCACCAAAAATGTAATAGCCATTTTAAATGTTTAATACACGTTTGTTACAACTGCATGCAATGTCAAATGGGGAAGAGTGAAGAACTAACAAAATATATTTTGGGAAAAGATTCCTAGGAATCTTCGTAGGCATCGTTTCTTTCCTAAAAAGTTTCAAAATGCATGAAGGGTACACACAGTACGAGTTTATATTTATAAATAAATAAATATTTCAGACATCTTACACATAACGCCATCTAGTCCCAAGCTAAGCAGAGCTTGTGTTATGGGTACTAGACAGTGTTGGGCATTAATCAATTAATTTTTCAATTAAATAAGTAGTTGATTATGAAATTAATGTGATTAAATAAATTGCAATTGAATTAATCGCAATTAATCGTTTAATCGGGTTTTACAATTAAATTATTTAAATTAATGTGCATCAATTTTAGAAAATAATTAATTTAATTGCAATTAACTTTTTTAATTGATCAATGACGCAAATAAAACTAACAATTAACTATTTGGGGAATTTTGATGAGAAATTTATTTAGCGAAGTAAACTTTCTACAAAAAACATTTCAAACTAAAAGTATGATTTTAGGATAGTGAAAATTTTATTTTTTTATTTTATTTTATGGTGTAGGTGGCAAACGAGCAGACGTATCGCCTGATGGTAAGCGATTACCGCCGCCCATGGACACCCGCAAGACCAGAGTCGTCACAGGCGCTTCGCCGACCTTTGGAGGATGGGGAGAGGAATGGGAGGAGGGGTTGGGATATGGGCCTCCGATATCCTCACTCACTCGGTGAAACGCCGACTGTTGACTCCGTTTATTTCTAATCATCTACATTCTTCAACATAATAAGGCAATCAAGTGTACGAATACGACAACGAAAATAAAACAATTTATAATTTCTTTAATTGAAGTTTTTATAAAATATATTTACTACCATAAATGTAGTAAATATATATTATTTGAATTGGTGAAATCCGCACACGCACGTGCACAATAATAAACGTGACACTTAGTAAAAAAAATAATTGTTAATTTTATTTTTTTTCGTAAAATAACTAACATTGATCAATTGTTAACTGTGTAAAACCACGATTAACAACTAATTCATTGTTAGTTCTACTCTTTAACAATTACAATTGATCAATTATAAATAAATAATAAAATAATAATAATAATAATAGTTTATTTATTTCTCTCAAACACAAAGGTAAGTACAATATTTAAAGCCACAATACAGCTTGATTCACTCTCGTTCCTTTGTGAGAGGCTGGTGCCTGTAGTAGGCAAACCCTGTATCACAGATCACCAGGCTCCACCTCTTGGACGAATCTTAGTAACAATTTACAATCATATTGTCATGTACTTAATATAAAAAGAATATTTTAAGTTCGATATAAAGTAGTTGAAGTGTGTAAATACGTGTTTGGGAGAGATATACATTTGGATGTTTGTTTGTGTGTGTGTGTGTGTGTGTGTGAGAGAGAGAGTGTGAATGTATCAGTGTGTGCTTGCGTGCGTGCGTGTGTGTGTGTGTGTGTGTGTGTGTGTGTGTGTGTGTGTGTGTGTGTGATTGTGAGTCGTGAGTGTGTACAACTGTGTGTAGGTTCTTGTGAGGATAGATACTTATTAGGTTAACGGTAAAATTAGATTTTCAGTGTCAGTGTAAGACAAGTTTTGAAGCCATGACATTAATTTTGCTTTTAACTTGAGTCTGTTCAAAGAGTATATAGATAGGAGACGATTAATTTTGTTGTATAGATATGGACCCAGGAAACAATAGAATCTATGTGACGAGGCTGTTCTATATATTATATCCGTTTGATAGATTCTATGTTTGCGACGTTTAGTAGCGTTAAACAGCGGGTCGTAGCTTGATCGTGTGTGTGACTTAACAACTATACGAAGAATAAACAGCTGTCGTACTGTAAGCACATTAAATCTCGCGTATAGATCGGCAGTAGGATGCAAGAATGGCAGGAATAGTGCCACTTTTAGAACTGCTCTTTGGGCACGTTCTAGTTTTAGCAAAGTGGTTTTAGCCGCGCCCCCCCAGGACGATATGCAGTACGTTAATATAGATTGGCATAAAGCAAGGTAAGTAATTTTTAGGACTTTATTGTCTGAGACGTGTCTTAGGTTCTTAAATATATAAATGAGTTTCCTAATCCTAGATGTCAGTAGATCTACATGTGCCTGAAAATTCAAGTTCCTATCCATGATGATCCCAAGATATTGAATTGTCTCAACCGATTGCAGCTCCCTACAGGTACATTTTGCGAGCGAAACGTTTTGGGTTGGACAGGAATGTGCTAATATAGGGATAGGGTCTCTGTGTCGGTTATTATTTTTTAATTCAAATACCATATACTTCGATTTATCGACATTTAGTGAAAGAAGATTAGCGTTTAACCATTTAGTGACTCGGTCCATACCACTCTGTGCACATCGATACGTCTCATCCCAGGAATCACTTTGGAATACAAGTGCAGTGTCGTCTGCAAAAGTGATGACCCTCCCATTTGTCAAGTTTAGTTGACAAAGGTCGTTGATAAAGATAAGGAATAGGGTTGGGCCGAGTATGCTGCCCTGTGGTACACCTGTGTTGATGGGAAGGTCATCACCCCGCACGGCACCTAGCTGAACGCACTGAGTACGATCCGTGAGGTAGCTTGCAAAAAGTTGCAGCTGCGTACCACGAACACCCAACCGTTCCAGTTTGCCAAGTAGTATTGAAACAGAGACCGTGTCAAACGCTTTGGCCAAATCCAGAAATATCGCCATTACTTTTTTCTTTTCATCCATACCGGTGACTATGGTGTTTGTTAACTCGTGTACTGCGTCATCTGTTGACATGTTTCTTCGGAACCCGAATTGAGACTTAGATATTAGGTTATTCTTTTCTAAATAATTAACAAGTCTTCTGTTGACGGTCTTTTCAATTATTTTTGATAAAGCAGGCAAGATAGATATAGGCCGATAGTTGTTGACACAGTCTCTGTCGCCACTCTTATGGATTGGGTGAATTAGAGCTCGTTTGAATGCATTAGGGAAGATACCCAACGTAAATGCCAAATTGCAAATGTGTGCGAGTGGCTCAACAAGTATGCCTCTAAATCTTTTAATTAGGTGGTTAGAAATGCCATCGAGGCCAACCGCACAATCGTTCCTAAGTCCATTTATGGTAATATTAATTTCGTCTACATCTGTTGGGAAAAGTACAAATGTTTGAGATTGATTTGTGTCATGTAAATGTGTAGAGGGAGCTGTGGAGTTTTGTGTCGACAAATTATTAGCCAAAGTTCTTCCAATGTTAACAAAATATTCATTTACCGAATTAGCTGATGCCACAGGATTATTATTAGTTATTAAAGTACTTGCTGACGTTTGTATTTTATTTGTATGGGTAATGTTTTTAATAACCTTCCAAAGCTTTTTGGTGTTATGCTTAGCGTTGTCGATTTCACTCCTTTCATATTCCCTTTTAGCTTTTTTAATAATTGAATTACAGAAATTACGATAACGGCTGTAAGTTAGTTGGTATATTTCATTATTTGGATTTTTTTTTACCTTCAGATATAAATTATTTCTGTTTCTTATGCATCTCAGCATACCCTTCGTAATCCAGGGCTTAAGGATGTTTTGGCGTCTGGAGATAGGTATAATTTTAGTACAACTATCTATCTTACTATTTAGGGTAGAGATAAGATAGTCAACAGCTTCATTAACATCCACCATCGATAATATCGGGTCCAGATCCAACTTAGTAAGGCAACTGTCGAGGGAAATATAATCTACTCTGGTTTTTATTCTAGTAGATTTTACATTGCTAGATAGCATATTAAGGCTAAGTATAGTGCTAAAGTGGTCCGTAATGGTAGTATGAGCAACGTAACATTTTGCGGGCAAGTTGGTCTTAAGGATGATGTGGTCAAGACAAGTATGTGTATGAGTAGGAATATTGTGTGCAGGTAACATACCATGTGAGGCTAGAAGATTTAGATAGTTTTCAGATCTGCTGTCCTTCGACGAAACTGCAATATCTAAGTTAATGTCCCCGGTTATAATTATATTCTTATATGATGCTAATTTAGTAAGTATGTTATTCAAAGATTCTAAAAATTGAGATATGTCTTTTACACCGGGGCGACGATATATAGCGAGGATAACGGTTGTAGTATTTACTTTTATCATTAAACAATTACAATCCGCCACTGGGGGTTCTGTTATGGTATAACTATGTATGGAGTTGAAATAAACTACAACACCCTCGTTTTGGGTCTTGTTGTCAGTGGTAAATGCATAGTTATAGCCATCTAACTGTGGTAAGTGGACATTATTTTGTATCCAACATTCGGTCAAAACAAGCAAGTCCCAATGGATGTTTGAGCTTTGTAATAGTGTTTGAAAGTGTGCAAAGTTACAACGAATACTTCTGATATTTTGAACCATTAAATTCAGGGACTTATTAACAGGATAAAGCATGTTAGTACATATATCTTCTATGTCACAGGTACTACTATTTGCCAGCGTCATGCTATCCAGCTCCGAGTTAATATAGATATTATTATGATCGAATTTTAACGTGTGCTGCTTTTAACTTTGCACAAATTTTAAATAGGGTACACTTCGATATATGCATAACTTTAACATTAATAATGATCAAATATAGTGTACAAATTACGCAATACAGAAAAAGGTTTAAGGTGAGAGTTCTATAAGTTACATCGGAAATATTTAAGTTAATGAGGTGTATACAAGTTTTATTATATTGGAAGTGATATATTAGTTTAGGTAATTGATAGTGTTGTTTCTTTTGTTTAGTGTAAAATTGTTTATGTGTGTAGTTTGTGTGTGTGAGTTTTTGAAAATCCAAGAAACCAATAATAACGAAATAAACAATACATGTTGGGGCTCCTACCAGTCATTGCTGCGTACCCAGGTTATCGATAGCGTCTTCTGTTTCTATACGGATTGCAGGTTGTCCATCCTTGGGCCGGATAAAGACCTTTCCGAACGCAGTCCAACAACTAGCCTGTGGGTGGGTCTTTGTATACTCTCGTGCCAAGTAGAACAGACGTCTGCTTTTGGCCGTTAAGTTGTCAGTCACATAGATCGGAACCGGGTGGCCTTCTATCTTCAGGTGACCTGTATTAATTTTGTCACCTTTCCTTTTGCTTTTATTGAAACCAATTACAGATTTAATTAATTGTTCTTTCAGTATTGATTTAGTAAATTCCACTATAATGGGTCCTGGCTCGTTCTTTGTTTTTATCCTGTAAATATCACGGATTTCCGTATCCTGTAATGGTTGATTTACAGCTTCACTGAGGCGTAAGACGTGTGTTGTTAGGTTCTCTTTTGTCTCTGGTTTAACCAAGGGGATGTTGCGGACTTCGATAGAAGAAGACCTAAAGCTTCGCTCCAATTGGTCTAGCTTAGTTTCTAGTACTTTTATATAATGTTTATGTGATGAATTTTCTTTTTCGATTTTTTCAAATTTTTGCAGTAAGGTATCATACATGTTCGAGAGAAACTCCAACGATTTTTGGGACTCAATATTTTGTTTTTTGATGGCTTCCATGTCCTGCTTGATGTTTCGAAACTCAGCATTTTGTTTCTTCTGTATCTCATAGAGGAGTTCTTTAATTTCGGCGTTAGCAACATCGTCTTGTTTCCGCTTAGGTCTCCTAGAAACACTGGGGAGTCGCTGTTCAACGTCAGAAAACACTTTATCAGAGGCAGTGTCCGAGTCTTGAGTTATAGTGATATCATTAGGAGGGACTGCTAGTGTCGAAGTTGAAGGTGGAGTTCGCTTGGTTGGCATGTTTCTTTAAAATGTTAAATATATTTTTAGTAGAAAATATAATAATTTTAACGACTTTTTCTCGTAAAATAAAGTAATGTGGAGATATTTATTAAATTTAAAATAACAAAAAGAACTCCAATTTTCCGGATTTGATCTTGAGCTCCGATGATTCTTAGTCGCTAATCTAAGCACCAACGTCAAGGAAGCGGTAGTAAGTATTCATATATTAGCCCTTCTGTACCGTACAGTATTATGAATGTACTTTTAATTAATCCTATTATCCTGGTACCCGGTTGTAAAAGTTTAAAGTAAATGTATAGGGTTGTCTCTCTCACCCGTGGGCGGAGCTTCACTGGAATTTGCGCAGGCGCAGATGTTGTTTGTAGAAGTGTTGCACGGTGACCTCTTCGGTAATTATACACTCCTATTATTTTCTTAGCATTATTGTCGAATTTTTGAATATTTTTATTAAAATCTGCGTATTTTTACACACGTCCACTCGAAGTCGAGATCCAGGAGGGAGAGGAAAATAAATCAATTGTTAGTCATTAATTGTAATTGCAATTAAAATTTGCCCAACACTGGTACTAGACAACTGATATAAATACATATATACTTTCATCACATCTTTTACGAGGATCTATATTCCTCACGAACCAGTCCAGCTGAGACCCATTGCGCGGATGATCCGCGTGCTAGACTGACACCCCACCTCACAGACGAGCTTCCCGACATCGATCCGGGTGAGATTAGAATGGCACTCGGACAACTACACAATAATAAAGCTCCGGGTGAGGACGGAATTACAACAGAACTCCTAAAGGTTAGTGGAACGCCTATGTTAGTACAGCTCTCAAAACTGTTTGATTCCGTCATCCATACCTGCATTACACCGGAGGCATGGAGTAGGAGCATAGTAGTGCTTTTCTTCAAGAAAGGAGACAAAAGCCTGTTGAAGAACTACCGCCCAATTTCACTCCTGACCCATGTGTACAAATTGTTTTCGAGAGTCATTACGAATCGTCTTGCCCAAAAACTCGATGACTTCCAGCCCGTGGAGCAGGCTGGGTTTCGAAAAGGTTTCAGTACTGTAGACCACATACATATTCTATTATTGAGAAGACAGAGGAATATAATCAGCCTCTATGTATAGCGTATGTGGACTACGAGAAAGCCTTCGATACCATTGAGACCTGGGCTGTTCTGGAATCCATGCAGTCGACTGCCGATATATCCAGGTGTTGAGATGCCTCTATGAAGCTGCAACGATGACCGTCCAAGTATAAGAAAAGAGTACAAGACCAATCCAAGTGCATCGAGGAGTAAGACAGGGAGACGTCATATCTCCGAAACTGTTTACTAATGCCTTGGAAGACGTCTTCAAGACGCTCGATTGGAACGGACGGGGAATCAATATCAATGGTCAATCCCTCTCACACCTGCGGTTTGCAGACGACATGGTCATCTTGGCGGAGTCTCTGCAGGACATGGAAGCAATGCTCAACAACCTGGACGATTCTTCAAAACGAGTGGGACTGGGGATGAATATAGAAAAGACGAAAATCATGCATAATCGGCATGTGTCCCCGAGTTCCGTGACCGTAAACGGCGTTACTATCGGGGTTGTGCAAGAATACATCTACCTTGGCCAAACTATCCAACTTGGTCGGCACAACTTCGATCGGGAGGCCGACAGAAGAATTCGTTTGGGCTGGGCGGCGTACGGGAAACTACGTCACATCTTTGAGTCGCAAATAATATAATCATTGAAGACCAAGTTATTTAACCAGTGCGTCCTACCCGTAATGACATACGGAGCCGAGACGTGGACACTCACTATTTGACTGGTCCACAAATTTGAATTGGCTCAGCGTGCGATGGAGCGTGCGATGTTGGGTGTGTCTCTGTCTGATAGAATTCGGAACGAGGTTATTCGACAGAGAACTAGAGTAACCGACATCGCGCGGAGAATCAGTACGCTGAAGTGGAAATGGGCCGGTCATGTCTCTAGACGCACCGATGGTCGATGGAGCCGAAATGTGCTTGAGTGGAGACCGCGATTAGGCAAACGTAGTGTAGGGCGCCCTGCGGCACGATGGATTGACGACCTAAAAAGAGTAGCTGGCAGCGGATGGATGCGGACTGCCCAAGACCGGGATGGTTGGCGCTCCTTGGGGGAGACCTATGTTCAGCAGTGGACGGCAAATGGTTGAAATGGATGAATGAACAAACATTTGATCTGACCCGGGAATCGAGCCCGAGACCTCAAGCACAGCAGTCGCATACGCTATCACTGCGCCACAGAGGCAGTCAATTTGAATATTGAGTAAACGTTTATTTAGTAATCTACTTATTTTGTTACTAATGCATTCCTTTTATGACATAATGTGTGTGTTGTGATATAATGTATGCTTTTAGGTTCCGTAAGGAATATGAGAATAGTATGGGATGACCACAGGGAAGCTATAGAACATAGCTTAGCATATGTAAGTATACATTTTTCGTAAGCTGTTCAACAAATGTAATAAATAAAACCTTATTTCTAACTGTTACCACTAAAACAGACAGTCTATTCATGGTTGTCTGGAAGAGATCGCCGTGAGCGATAAGACCGCCTATTGTTACATATGTTGCATATTTTGTAACTCATCCTATGTTTTCTTTTGTAATTTTGTAGGTATGTATAAAATAAAGATATAAATAAATAAAAATTAAATAAATAAAACTAGACTGAACTGGTGGTTCTTTGGATAAAATTTTAAAACTGTCTCCTACTGCAACCGAAAGGCGGTCTTTGTGGTGGCGAGCAGTTTAACCACCCTGGGCCGCAGCACTCATGCAAGAACTTCATACACTCGTACAACAAACCAAGAACCCCAATTAGAAAAATATGGTTTTGACAGGCTCTCACTGTCAACTACCGTTGGTTACAATTAACCGATTGGTCGTTGTAAAAAGTAATTCCACAACGACCAATCGGTTGTGGGTATCGCCGTGATATTTTCCCCGCTTATTCCTAATCGATTTCAGTGTTAGTAGTTAGAAACAGTTGTATTAAAATGTTGTTGTACAGGGTGTCTCAAAAGAAATTTTATATTTGTTTAGCTTACTGCGTGAACGCTGCGTACTTGAGGGGTGCGGGGGTTATGTCAATTGGTAGCTTGGCTCTTGGGGATTCAGTCGCTATGGAGCGTTTCTCGGGAGCAGACCGCGCGTTGTGCGTGCGAGAGTTTTACAAGAACGGTGATTCGACAACTGTCGCGCGTAGAAAATTCTGCAGTATTCGAGGTTTTCGCCACTTAAATGATGCGCCAAGCCTTCCTCTCATTCGACATTGGGTTAAAAAGTTTGAAGAGACTGGATCAACGCTGGATAAATCAAAATCCGGGCGAACTAGGTCATCAAGAACGGTAGAAAACGTGGAGAGTGTTAATCAATCTGTACGTGACGACCCGAGCCTTTCAATTCGGAAGCGCGCGAGTGCTTTAAATGTGCATAGATCATCATTACATCGCATTATGCACAAAGATCTAAAGCTGCACCCCTACAAAATTCAATTGGTGCAAGAATTAAAGCCCCAAGATGCCGGTCAGAGGCTTAATTTCGTAAATCAGATGATTGAGCGATTTTCAACGTTTACTAACATTTTGTTTTCGGATGAAGCTCATTTTCATCTTAATGGCCACGTAAATAAGCAAAACTGCCGCTACTGGAGTTCAGCCAATCCGAAACGCAAACATCAGAAACCCCTACACTCGCCTAAAGTGACCGTATGGGCTGCCATGTCGGCGCGAGGAATTATCGGCCCTTACTTTTTTGAAGACGAAATGGGGCGTACAGTTACAGTGAATTCAGAGCGTTATGTGGAGATGTTAGACAACTTCTTGGTACCTGAACTGCAAAACTTTCCTGGCTATAACCAAAGAACATGGTTTCAACAGGACGGAGCAACTTCACACACGTCCAATATATCTCTGCCACGTGTTCGTGAAATTTTCTCAGGAAAATTGATCTCCCGGAGAGGTGACATAAATTGGCCTCCACGTAGCCCAGATTTAACCCCTATGGACTTTTTCCTATGGGGTTATCTTAAATCTAAAGTTTACGCCAATAAACCAACTTCACTGGCGCATTTGAAAGAAAATATCCGTCACGAAATGGCAGCCGTCCCTCACTCCACCTGTCGAGCAGTCATAAGTAATTTTACTGTTCGATTAAATGAGTGCCAACAACGTGAGTGTCTAAATGTAAACCACATTTAGACGATATTATTTTTAAGAAATGAATTCCCAAAAAGTGTATTTTAACAATAAATAAATATTTTTTCTATATACCGCTTCCTTTTTTTTTAATCAATCCACTAAATATGAAATTTCTTTTGAGACACCTTGTATTAAAAAACAAATAGAATATAAATATATGGGACACGGTTGATGAGCGAATGTATGTGTGCAGCAATTGCGAATGTGCTGTACATATAAATTTGAACATTTGTATTTATATATATAAACATATATATTACAAAAAAATAGAAATGTATGTGTATTCAACAAAACGCAATGCTAATATTATAATATAAAAAGATTACCATTGTAAAACATAACTGGTTAGTATTAAGTAGATTAATTGTCCTGTTCGGCCCTAGATGGCGTTAGTGTCGAATTGAATCGCACTGTCATTATCTTACTACCATCGTATTTAAGCCTTTTTATGGTGATCAATAAATAATTCGCTCTGAGGTACTGAAGTTTTCTTTAAACGGGTATCACTGGAATCTAGGCACTTTGTACCGACATTGTACATGGTCCTTACGAGTCGAAGAGCGTTTTTGAAGGAACACAATCCTTAATAAGTGCAGCAAATGTTTACGTTTATTGAATGCGACGGCAACTTGGCGCTAGTGGTGTGAACGATTGCTGAAGACCGAAGAAAAAACCTGGTGTTGCGGAATTATATTGGCGCTGTTGAGGTTTCGAGTAGCGGTGGAACACTGAACTTATTGCGTGAGTAGTGAAGTGCGAAAGTGGACTTAAAACTGTGAGTACAATTTATGTGTTTGTTAAAAGCGTGCTAAGTGTTAAAGACTTTGAAAATTACAAGTTAATGCATGAACTTAGAAAAATTAAGGTGGTCTGGGACTTAGAATAGTTTCGAAAAAAAACGAAGATACGGGGAACCTATGCTGGATTTTGGAGCGGTTTACAAGTTACAAAAACACTTAGAAAATTTTAGAAAAATATTAACAGTTGGCACTTAGAATAATCACAGCGGCCCGGACTTAGAAAATTTACTCTTCCCGGCACTTGTAAAAATTTCGCGCTTCAATATTTAAAATATTTATAATTTGATAAACACTTAGACTACACTTTGAATACATAATGGAAAGGGAACTAAAACAGTTGAAAGTCATTAAAGGACAGATTGAGAAAGGGCTAGTAAACTTTAAAAAGTCTCCAAAGGAACGTATAGTTTACAATTACGTGGATACGCGCCTGGAGTTATTGGAAACGCAATGGAGGAATTTTGTTACTAAACATGAAGCAATAGTAGGCGAATGTGAGGAAGCGGAATTGGTCGACTATTTTAAAGAGGACGTTTATGAAACTGTTAACGAAACTTACCTTACGTATAAAGTAGAACTTAAGAATGCTCTGTCTCAATTAAAAGTTCCTAGTTCCAAAAAAGAAACTTGTGATGTCTCGCCTGACAATATAGTAAGACTACCAAAAATAGTTTTACCTACTTTTAGTGGGAAATATACCGAGTGGTCGTCATTTCGCGATTTGTTTATTTCATTAGTACACAACAATATAAAGTTAGATGATGTACAACGCCTTCATTATTTAAAGACACAATTGTCAGGCGAAGCAGAGCAGTTAATAAGACATGTCCCTATAACGGATATCAATTATAAAAAGTGTTGGGAAATGTTAGAACACAGGTTTAATAATAAGAAATTTATGTCTACTTGCATTTTAAAGCGATTGTTTAGCCAACGTAACATACTGGTCGAGTCTTCAACTGCACTAAAGGAACTTCTTGATGTAACTAGTGACTGCCTGCATGAGCTTACCAATCTTGGTATTGATGTTAGATCGTGGGACGTAATTGTCATATATGTGGTAGGTTTGAAGTTGGACGTTGAATCTAGGAAGCAGTGGGAACTGCATGTTAGTCAGTCATCCGATGATTTACCCTCCTTTAGACAATTTTGCCAGTTTATAGAGACGCGTTTTCGAGCACTAGAATTTATAGAACCTAAAGCTAAACCGAAAGGCGTTCCTACATCTCACGCCAAAGTAATGCATGGTGTTACTAGTCTGATCTGTCCGCATTGTTCTGATAGTCATAAATTAGGTAACTGTAAGAAGTTTTGTAAAGAAGATAGTGACAAGCGCCGAGATATTGCTCAATCTTTGGGTGTGTGTTTTAATTGTTTAGGTGGTCAACACACTTCCAGGGTTTGCCGTGTTCTTTCTAAATGCCGTATATGCCAGCGAAAGCACCACACGTTGTTGCACCCAGCCAAGAACCCCAGTGTAACTAGTGCGGTTTCCATGCCAATGGAATCTACTACAACCTCACATGAGAGTACCTTAGCAGTTAGTTCAAATATAGCAACCCATCTAGTGAATGGACGAGCGCAGGGCCAAGTGCTGTTAGCCACGGCTCTGATAAAGACCGAATCACTAAATGGGTCCTCTCAAATTTTGAGAGCATTGTTGGATCAAGGATCACAAGCGTCCTTCATAACGGAGGCCGCTGCTCAGTTACTTCGTCTAAAGAAAGTGGCATCGAAAGCCACTATTGCAGGTATAGGAACCGGTCATGGCAAAGTCGTTTCTAGACATGTTGTTAATATTAACATACAATCATTGCATGACCCATCCTTTACCTTAGACGTAACTGCGCATGTGTTAAGCACACTGACATCAGTTATGCCAGATACAAAGTTTAAAATTCAGGATTGGCCCGAAATTCACAGCATGAATTTAGCCGATCCGAAGTTTAATGTACCTAACAAGATTGACATATTGTTAGGGGCGGAAACCTATTGCCGTATTTTGAAGATAGGACTAATTAAGAGTCCCATGGGCTCACCGGTTGCACAAGACACACATTTGGGTTGGATTGTGTCGGGCCATGTTACAAGAGCAGAAGGTTCTCTTAATTCCTGTAACACAATTATTGCGATGCATGCTCAAGTTGAAGAGAATGATATGTTGAAAAGGTTATGGGAACTGGATGCAGAGCCATCGATGACAGAAAAGTCATTCACCCCTGAAGAACAGTACTGTGAGGGCTTTTATAATGCTACAACTAAAAGAGATGAAGATGGACGATACATTGTTCGATTACCCTTTCGTTCAGACGATCGGCCGCTTAATTCAAAAAATATAGCTGTAAAAAGATTGCTAGGATTGGAAAGGAAGTTGGCTAGGGATCATGAATTGAAACACCAGTATTCTGAGGTGATCAAGGAATATATATTGCTTGGTCATTTAAACAAAATCACTGACGAATCGGATAAGAACAATAGTGATGCGGTTTACTTGCCCCATCACGCAGTGGTGAGACAAGACAAGCTGACCACTAAAGTGAGAGTGGTGTATGACGCATCATGCAAAGGGAGCAACGGGCTTTCGTTAAATGATGCCTTAATGGTAGGACCCACTCTCCAAGCAGACTTGCGTCATATTATAATGAGATGGCGACTACATCCAATCTGTCTGGCAGCAGATATAATAAAAATGTATCGCCAAATTAAAGTAGCAAGGCCAGACACAGATTTCCAAAGGATTGTCTGGAGAGAGGATCCTAGCGAACAGATCGAGGAGTTCCGACTTCAAACGGTCACCTTCGGAACTTCATGCGCACCCTATTTGGCAGTTAAGTCATTGCATCAAGTAGCTAGCGATGAAGGTGAAAGGTTTCCAATGGCTGTTGACCGGGTAAAAACCGATTTTTATATGGATGACCTTATGACTGGCTGCCAATCTGAAACAGAAGTCATTAAAATCTATAGCGAAATGAATGCTTTATTAGAGAAAGGAGGGTTCCAGCTACAGAAATGGACTAGCAATAGGATGCACGTACTAGAGAGGTTAAAGGAAGTTTCGGGTAAGGATTTAGAAATAAAAATGGATAATGTGACAAAGATTTTAGGTCTTACCTGGAGTAGAAACACCGATGAATTCGATTACTCCGTGAGAATGTCATCGCCTGTTCCACCTGAAACGAAAAGAACAGTGATAGCGGAAATATCCCGGCTGTATGATCCACTGGGATGGATAGCACCGTGTATCATAACCGCTAAGGTGTTTATCCAGAAGTTATGGATTGCGGGCATTGACTGGGACGATGAGTTGCCACCGGGACTCCTACAAGAATGGAGATATTATCGAGCAGAACTGGAACAATTGGTTGATTTTCACATTCCAAGGTGGATTGGTAAAGCGGAAGGTAATGTTGTGATGGAGCTGCACGGATTTAGTGATGCGTCCAATATAGCTTATGCCGCTGTCGTATATAGTCGAATTATCGATCTCAATGGGACGATACATACCCATCTTCTAACAGCCAAAACTAAAGTAGCTCCGTTAAAGCAAATATCCATTCCTCGCTTGGAACTGTGTGGGTCTGTTTTAGTGGCGAAACTGTTAACCGAAGTAGCTAAGGTAATGAACATACCAAAGACGAATATCCATGCTTGGACTGATTCGTCTGTTGTATTGGCATGGTTAAACGATCATCCAAGTCGTTGGAAAACCTACGTAGCTAATCGGACTTCGGAGATACTTAGTTTATTAGATAACACACAATGGGCTCATGTCCAATCCAAGGACAACCCGGCAGACATCGCTTCACGCGGTCTGGCCTCGTCGTTATTACTCAAGAGTGATCTTTGGAAACACGGACCACTATGGCTAAGAAACGATCCAGTAGAATACACTAGGCCCAGCGCAATACGTACCAATGAAGAAAACCGGCACCTTGGTAACGGATTTTGATGAAAATTGGGGCTCTAGATTTTCATCGCTACGAAGGCTAGTAAGGGTTGTGGCTTTGTGTAAAAGGTTTTTACAGTCAACCAGACGTCGTAGGAACGATATAACGTTAACACCTTACCTATCAGTAATGGAACTACGGGAAGCATTGCACTTTTGCATTCTGCAAAGTCAGCAGCAATGGTTTCAGGCAGAAATTGTAGCCCTAAAAAACAATAGGACAATAGACAAGAAAAGTTCCTTATATACGTTAAACATCTTTGTGGATAACAATAGCAAGCTATTACGCGTTGGGGGTAGGCTGCGTTGCTCTGAACTACCTGATGATACAAAACATCCAATTGTTATATATCATGACTCAAGCTTGGCTAAGTTAATAGTAGCCAACGCGCATGAAAGAACGTTTCACGGAGGTCAACAGTTGGTACTTAACTTTATACGCACCAAATACTGGATCAGCCGAGTGAAAAATCTGGTACGAGCACACATACACGGTTGTGTTCCCTGTATTCGCTATGCTGCTACTACTAAACATCAGTTGATGGGAGAGCTTCCATCTTGCAGGGTGACCCCCAGTAAGCCGTTTTATAACACTGGCGTCGACTATGCGGGACCCATCAACATCAGGTGCTCGAAAGGACGTGGACAGCGATCGTATAAGGGATATATCTGCCTGTTTGTATGTATGGCCACCCGCGCTGTACACATTGAAGCTGTTTCTGATCTTACAACAGAAGGATTTTTGGCAGCATTTCGGCGCTTTGTTGCTAGACGCGGTCATTGTCGCCATATTTGGAGCGACAATGGTACTAATTTCGTCGGAGCGGCCAAAGAGTTGCGAGTTCTGTTTTCTCAAGAAACCTCGACATTCCAAACCATAGCATCAGTTCTCGCAGATTCTCAAACGGAGTGGCATTTTATTCCTCCCCATGCTCCAAATCATGGTGGACTGTGGGAAGCAGGGATTAAAAGTGTGAAACATCACTTGAAGCGCACAATCGGAGACTCGACACTTACTTTTGAGGAAATGTCCACGGTTCTATCTCAAATTGAAGCATGCCTCAATTCGCGACCGCTGTCTCAAAGCAGCAGTGACCTGGAGAATCCTACACCCTTAACTCCTGGACATTTCTTGGTGGGTCAACCATTGGTTGTGACACCAGATTACAATTACGAGGACGCCACGATAAGTACATTACGCAGGTGGCAGTTGACGCAGCGTATGGTGCAAGGTTTCTGGCACAGATGGAAGAATGAATACCTTACACATTTCTTCCAACGGCATAAGTGGGCGGTACGATCTACGGATTTTAAAATCGATGACATAGTTCTAGTGAAGGAAGATAACTTACCTCCGGCAAAATGGTTGTATGGAAGAGTCGTTGAGGTCCACCCAGGAAAGGATAATATCACTCGCGTTGTCACTATGCGTTGCAAGGGTACTACCATCAAACGTCCAACTTCGAAGTTATGTTTGCTTCCCACGACACAGTAGTCACAAAACAAAATTGGTTTTGAGTAGATCTAGATATTCTTAGTTATAGTTATTTAGAATATTTTATTATTATGTTTGTTATTATGTCAAGCTTTGTTCTTTGTGAAAGGTTTAAATTTTGTTGAATCAATTATTATCTGTACACGTCCAATGATACCGTCCCTGTACTTTACCTAAAATTTATATACAGTCCATTGATTTACCTGAGTTTGTTTATGGTGGGCGGATGTAAAAGGAAATAATCCTTTTGGTGGGCGGAATGTTCAGTATTCAACAAAACGCAATGCTAATATTATAATATAAAAAGATTACCATTGTAAAACATAACTGGTTAGTATTAAGTAGATTAATTGTCCTGTTCGGCCCTAGATGGCGTTAGTGTCGAATTGAATCGCACTGTCATTATCTTACTACCATCGTATTTAAGCCTTTTTATGGTGATCAATAAATAATTCGCTCTGAGGTACTGAAGTTTTCTTTAAACGGGTATCACTGGAATCTAGGCACTTTGTACCGACATTGTACAGTATGTAAATGGCAAATTGAAAATAATTAATGTATGAGAAATGTAATAGAAGGTAAATAGATACAATATGAAATGTTGTAAACAAATAGAATAAAAATATATAGGACTCAATGGATGAACGAATGTATATGTACAGCAACTGTGAATGTGTTGTACATATAAATTTGAGCACTTATATATTTTATATATACATATGTATTAAAATTATATCGCCATCACACACCACACACTTGCACTATATGAAACCAAAGGCTAAAAAAGGGGCCCTTCTTAAGGATTTTTTATTTGTTCACGAACCTATAAGAAAAACTTATAATAGGTCTTTACCTATGAAATTGCGTTTCTTCAGTACTGGTCATTTCAAATAAAAAAAAGTTTGTAATGGCTCTGTATTCTAAATTCAAATTAATTTTGTTTTAAAACCATGACATTCTATTTACAAACTCAGTCTTTTGTTTTTTGATTAGCGTTGTATTTTCATTACATTTGAACATTTTTCGTCATAATGGATACTTTAAAAAATCGTGTAATTATGGAATATGAGTTCCGTCGTGGCACTAACGCGACACAAACGGCACGTAACATCAAAAACGTTTACGGAGAGAACTGTACAAACGAACGCACAACCCTTTATTGGTTTTCCCGGTTCCGTTCTGGAAATTTTGACTTGAAAAATGAAGCTCGTGGTCGTCCGGAGACTTTGGTTAACAATAATGAATTAAAGGCGATTGTGGAAGCTGACGAAACTCAATCTACAGCTGAGCTAGCAGCAGCTTTTAATGTAAGCATCAAAACAATATTGATCCATTTGCGACAAATTGGCAAGGTAAAAAAGCTTGATAGATGGGTGCCCCACGACCTTAACGATCGCCAGCGCAACGTACGCGTCGAGACCTGCCTTTCGCTGCTCAACAGGCAAAGAAATGAAGGAATTTTGAAACGAATAGTTACGTGCGACGAAAAATGAATTCTGTTCGACAATCGAAAGCGCTCAGCAAGTTGGTTAGACCCTGGTTCAGCACCAAAGCAATGCCCTAAACCAAAAATGACCCCTAAAAAGGTGATGGTCACTGTTTGGTGGTCTAGTGCGGGTGTGATTCACCACAGCTTTTTACAAAACGGCATGAGCATTAATGCAGATGTGTACTGTGAAGAACTGGAGAGAATGATGGAGAAGCTTGCACATCTGCAACCAGCTTTGGTCAATCGGTCGTCCCCACTGCTCCTTCACGACAACGCGCGACCCCATACTGCGCAACAGACAGTCTCCAAGCTGCAAGAGCTGGGGTTGGAAGCTCTCCCTCATCCGCCATACTCACCAGACCTTGCACCTACCGACTATTACTTTTTCCAAAATTTAAACAACTTTTTAGTGGGTAAAAAATTCAATTCCCGAGAGGCAGTACAAAATGCCTTTGAAGAGTTTGTTGCCTCCCGTCCAGCTGATTTTTACAAGAAGGGCATCAATAAACTGCCAATGCGTTGGCAAAGATGCGTCGATTGCATGGGTGATTACTTCGAATAACAGAAATAAAAAAGTTTGAAAAAATAAGTACTTTCACTTAATGCATACAAAACGGCAATTTCATAGGTAAAGACCTAATATTTGTTTAAATACCATAAACACAATTACCTTTAATATCCTTGGGAACATACCGCGGCCCAGTGTAAACAAAACTTGTACGTAATATTTACTTTATCTTACAGGCTATGCAGGAAACTATAGGAAAAAACGGATTAAATGTATTTAAAGGGATGGACACTGTTTTAAGATTGACCAAATCTTACTATCAAGAGCAAGGTCCAGTGGGAATGTTAGTACTTTTCATAATTAAATCTTCGTAGAGTAAAGGGGTTTTACGTTTACACATTTTTCATAATTCGAACACAAATACGTATTAAAGGGTACACCAACCAACAAAACCGAAACCACTTAACCAACATTTTTATATATTTTGTAATGCTGGCTGTTATTGTTATAAGACCATTGATATAGAAAGCAAGAGCCTTTATAATTACATAGTTCGGTCAATTTAGACCAAAAATGAGAATAAAGGTACATAAATTCCCAACAAGCTGAAAATGAGTAAAATTGTTCAAAACATCATTATAAACAATACCTGAAAGTTCCCCATGATTTCCGTGTACGGTTTTTTTTTATTCAAGGTCAAAAATAAAAAAAAGGAGTTTTTCGCGATATTCAGCAAAACGGTAACTTTTATCATAAAAGTATCTTAGACAAAATTGTAGAGCATAATATTATCTATAAGAAATCCATCAATACTTTTTCCCTACGAGCCACCGTTTCTGAGATATAATAATAATATAATAATAATAATTTCTTTATTGTTTCAAAGCATACAGGTACATGGTTTGATCCCTAGATCCCACACTAGGATTCCCTGTGTCGTGGGATCCAGTCTCTTTCCGTCCGGTTGCCATCCGATACATCATTACATTAAATTAAACAAACGAAAAAGAAAAGCAAAATACAACGAAAAATAAAAATTTGAAATCAGGCAAGCAAAAAAAATAATAAAAAATATATATTAAACAAATAAAAAAAAAAAAACAAAGAAGTGCGGCAAATATACCGAGTGTTAGTGCCTGGGTAAAGCACTGATTGCACAGTTGAATGTTTGTGTCTGTGTCTGTGTGTGTGTGTGTGTGTGTGTGTGTGTGTGTGTGTGTGTGTGTGTGTGTATGCGTGTGTGTGTGTATGCGTGTGTGTGTGTGTGTGTGTGTGTGTGTGTGTGTGTGTGTGTGTGTGTGGTGTGTGTGTGTGTGTGTGTGTGAGTGTGTATATGTATGTGAATGGGAGTGATTATGTATGTATAAGTGTATCTATGTGTGTTATGGTTTACTTTGTGTGCATGTTATTGTATGACTTTTAATAGGTCTTCAGTGCTGCCATAGTCAAGCTCAGCCAGCCATTTGTAGACCTTTTTTTTACAACAGTGGTTTGTTAGTTCTATGATACCTAGTTTGGCGTTAACTTTCCTGTACAAGTATGGGCCCATAAATTTGTACACTCTCCTTCCAATCGATTTACGACACCTCACGGTGTTCCATACCAACCTACGTCCTGAGCGACTGAGTGTGACATTGTTCAGGGCAGATTTGTGAAAGCGTAGCGTAGTGGAGATTATGTATAATTGTCGGACTCTGAGCAATCCCAATTCTGAATAAAGTGCGTTAGTAGGGTATCTATATGACCTGCCGAATGCAGTTTTAA
This sequence comes from Spilarctia lutea, assembly GCA_916048165.1. Taxonomy (NCBI): domain Eukaryota; kingdom Metazoa; phylum Arthropoda; class Insecta; order Lepidoptera; family Erebidae; genus Spilarctia; species Spilarctia lutea. The sequence goes on from OU696480.1 coordinate 6,704,610, forward strand.
GGAGTGCACGTTGTGCTCTTTCTACTCTCATCATATGAGCTTTACCAGCAGCTCCCCATGCAGTAATACAATAGGTAAGAATTGACTGATAAAGAGAAAAATAAACCATCCTCAAAGTCTTCTCATTTGCAATTTTACCTAGACACTTAAAGATTTGCATAAGCATTCTAGTTCTTGTGACGAGTGCGTTGATATGTGTGGACCATGTAAGCTGGCAGTCTAAATGAACCCCAAGATATTTTATGGAGTTAATTTGTTCTATTAATGGGCATTGACAGTTTCCCAGAGCCAAGCACGAGTGCAGTCTCAGGTTCATCGCGAGCTTGGGAGAAGAACGCTTTGACACATAGAAATTTACAGCTTTGGTTTTTCCTATGTTTAGAGTAAGGAGATTCAATTGCAACCAGCTGGAAATAAGAAGAAGACTACCGCAGTGTCATCTGCGTAGGTAATTATTTTTGCTTGGGCTAGCTCTAGAGCACACAAGCTATTAATGTATATGATAAATAGTGTCGGGCCAAGGACACTGCCCTGCGGGACTCCGAAATTAACAGATTTTAGATCACTGCAGTAGTCTCCCATGACCACTTTTTGTCTCCTGTCGCTCAAATAAGATTTGAACCATGCCAAAGCATCTCCTCGAATTCCCAAATGTTCCAGTTTCCGCATTAGTATCCTACGGGAAACAGCATCAAACGCTTTGGCTAGGTCTAGGAAGACTGTAGTACACGTCATTCCTCGATCTAGTTTGTCTGTTATAAACTCAACCAAACTCGCCACTGCATCCTCCGTAGACCTGCCAGCTCGAAAACCAAATTGGTTTTCAGATAGATAACTGTTCTTTTCCAGATATGTCAACAATCTTTTGTTCACAACTCTCTCGAGTACTTTAGAGAGAGTTGCCAGCAATGAGATCGGACGATAGTTACACGGAGCCCTGGGATCGCCACTTTTGTAAATAGGACATACGTTTGCTGTTTTAAGGCAAGTAGGGACGGTACTTGTTGATAAACTCAGATTACACAGGAAAGCGATTGGTTGAGCCAAGACCCGAGCACAGCTTCTTAATATTCTGTTATTTATGCGATCATCACCAGAAGCAGAAGCCACTTTTAGATTTGACATTATTTTATGAATTTCAACTTCGTCAGTAGGAGAGAAAAAGAAAGAGTCCCTATTAGAACCGCTGGATAGTCCAAGTTTTCTTGCCAACTCAGTCTCAGTAGATCCCAACTGTTTAAGTATATTGTCGGCTAGATTTTCACCTACTGTTGTAAAGTAGTCATTTACTATGTTTAGTGCTAGTTTAGGATTGACGCTATTAGTTATGAGTTTAGAGGTTTCATTGTTATTGTTTTTTATGTTACAGATGTTCTTTATTTCAGTCCAGAGCTTTTTGTTATTTCCTTGTGCGTTGTCCAAAAGTTTACGTTCGTATTCCACTTTTAAATTTGTTAAAATATTGTTACAATAATTACGATAAGTTTTGTATTGTTGTTGGATAATTGGGTTATTTTGATCTTTTTTAGCTTTCAGGTGTAAGGAGTCTCTGCGTCTAATACATTTAAGCAAATTATTTGTTATCCATGGCTTATTAATAACTTTTGAGCTACAGCAACGGCGTTTAGTGGTGTGTTTGTTAACTTTATCTGTAAGGCACCTTACAAAAAGTTCAGCTGCCTCTTCCATATCGCGAATCCCATAAAGCCATCCCCAGTCTTCATCCTCTATGTCTTTGATCAAATTTGGGTAGTCTATTTTTGTGATGTATTTTTGGGAAGTTGTACTATATGAGTCCTTGTAAAGCCCAACAACCACAGTACCGTGATCTGTAATTCCAGTGTCACACACTAACACGGTAACTTTCCTTCGAGATCTTAGTAAGACGTGATCCAAGCAATTTTCACCACGCGTGGGGAGTGTATGTCCGGGATAATATCCATAGTGGCTTGTTAACTCCAAGTAGTCCAAGGCTCGTCTATCTGTGCAACTTGGCTTAATATCTAAGTTCACATCTCCCACAATTGCACAAGTGTCACCTTTACAAGTCTCAATCACTTTCAGGAGCGAATTGCAGAAATTAGTAATATTAGTAAAGGAGGGAGACCTGTACAGAGAAATTATTGAGAGCTCGTTGTTAATATTAATTTTCAAACAGTTGGAATCCTGAAAAGGCGGCTCAGTAACAGATACGGGTAGAGAAGATTTAGTAAAAACTACTATTCCGTCATTTTGGTTAAGGTAAGATTTAGAGCAGTAAAAGTTGAAGTTATCAAGTTTATAACGTGGAGAGTTATCACTAAGCCAACACTCAGTTAGAATTATTATATCTGGAGAAAAGGATAGACGGCTTAGCAGAACAAGAAAATCAACAAAATTTTTATTTATACTACGTATGTTTTGTACAACTACAGTGTACTGTTTCCCAGTATCTCCTATATAGGTTTGACATTTTTCAATAGAATTTAATTTGATCTGAGTACAAAGGTTAGTTTTATCAATATCATCGATCATTTGTGTAATGTTAGCCATTAGTAAACGTCAGTAAACTCAATGTCCAGCCAAATGAGCAGATAATTGCAAAGTTACAATTCAAAAAGTTATAAAACTTGTTATCGTCATAATATTATATGCATGAGTACGCCACGTATAGGTTGTTATATATATTTTTTTTTGTACTCGAGTTTTTTCTCGGTTTTTATCCTAATTCCCGCTCTGTAACCTTTAGAGAAGAGGAGGTTAGGATTCCCTGGAATTTAAGAATACAGTGTCCCCTAAAACTGTTTGTTTTTGTAAACAACTTTTCTAGACGTTTTGTGAAACCTACTCCTTGTGCTCTAGCTTTAAAATAACAAAACATTAACTCGTGAATTTCGTCTTTGGACCACTTTCTTCGTGTATGTTGAGTACTCGTATCTTGTGAACTTGTCGTGGTCGATTCTGATGTAACAGAAGAACGATTGAGAGTCCTAGACGCAGCTGCAGCTATTATTCGCGAAGATATTCAACCCACAGTATTTTTACTTTTGGTTTATGTGCTTCTTATAATGATACAATAATGTACGAGACAGCAGCAGTTTTCCATCGTCCTCCTCATGTCCTGATCACAACTGACCCGTGGAGTAGGAGGAGTAGGCCTACTGGGGAAACCACGTTAAAAAAACGTGCTAAGTACACTACCTCATAGGTGGCGTGGAAACGAGTGCATATTATGACAATAACAACTGTTCACGCCGTGTATAAAGGGACAATGCCGAGAAGCGGTTTTAACCAGTTTCTCTCAGGTGATACGAACTGCCCACCGTCGCCGCAACGCACCGCCACGAGTCGACCCATTGCAATATAACATGTGTACAAGCACACACGGTACATTAGGCTATTGTCTACCTTTTATTAACTATTTTACGACTAATTGTAACTGTATTATTTAACCCAAAATACAGCTGAATATTTGGAATTTGTCGCTGTTTCAATTGGCTAACCAAGACGCCCAGTATTCACCAACAACTTTTATAACTTTTTGAATCGTTATATCTCAGAAACGGTGGCATGTAGGAAAAAAGAATTCGTTCATTTCTTATAGATAATTTTATGATCTACAATTTTGTCTAAGATACTTTTATGATAAAACTTACCGTTTTGCTGAAAATCGCGAAAAACTCATTTTTTTTACCTTTGACCTTCAATAATTTTTCTTCCTTACATGGGAATGATGGTGAACTTTCAGGTATTGTTTATAGTTATGTTTTGAACAATTTTACTCATTTTCAGCTTGTTGGGAATTTATGTACCTTCGAATGTCTAAATTGACCGGACTAACAGTGTCAAACGAATCATATTGTCCACTTGCCTGACAGATAACACTTGTCTGGATACTTATGTAGTGATTTGAGTTTACTGCACTAGGAATTGTGTAGTACAAAACATAATGTTAACAAATTAAAACCAAGATCTTTCCAAAGGAAACTTACAGTAGTAGTAACTTTGATGTCATATCTTATTTTTGATGACGGGAAGAAAATCAATTTGGATCTACGACTCTCGGGTGGGAGTTTCCATTCCATTCCCAAACAGCCACGCCCTACTCTGAGAAAGACTGACCGAAACGACGCCGTGCTTTTCCAGTCCCTAATCTAAAAACGGCGCAAGCTTGCCCCCGCCAATCAGTCCATTCATCACGCTGAAATCAAATGGAATTTTGATGAGTACTATTCCTCTTATATATAAATTTGCAGTGGAAGCAACGAATTTCATAATTTATATCATTTTCAGCATTTTCAATGATTTAGACCTAACCACACTGCCGCAATGTTGGTTACCTAACGCAGTATTATCATTGTCATCGAATGTACTAAAAATTGAAACAATCCTAACTAAGATGATAATAAATGCAAAATATCTATGTTTGAGGAATGAGTCTGATTTAGTCGAGGATGTCGTTAGCCAAGACCCCTTTCAGACTTCACCGTTTTTATTTAAACAAGTTCAAAAGATCGGTTATGTCACGTAAGTTTGGTTAATTTTGTAAATTTATTAATTGTTCACTTATAAATACTGATAAAACAGTCGGCCATGTTTTGCGAGGGGAAATCTTCACACATATACATTTTAGACTCACGTTCAAAAACAATCGCCTATTTTTTTTATTGAATAGGGTCAAACGAGCAGATGTATCGCCTGATGGTAAGCGATCACCACCGCCCATAGACACCCGCAACACCAGAGGCGTCACAAGTGCGTTGCTGAGTTTTTAAGAAGGAGTACGCTCTTTTCTTGAAGGTTTGAAGGTCGTATTGGTCCGGAAATACCGCAGGTGACAGTTCATTCCAGTTTTGTTGTGCGAGGCAGAAAGTTTCGCGAAAAGCGCATAGTTGTGGACTGCCAGAAAGTAACAATTAATATAACTAGGAACTTACTCTTAACAAATAAAACAAAACATTTGACAGAGGGGAACGGCTACTACCTACCGTGTTACTCTATGCGCTTACGAGCAATATACAACTCAGTTTATAATTTACACAACGAAATCGTACTGTTAAAAAGTGAGTACCATTCAAACCGGTGTTTATAAATTAGTGTTAGTAGTCACCTTAAAAATATACTATGTTCGATGAACAAACATCTTGCAATCTAAATATGCCAAATATGTGACAGAGTATCTTAAACAAATCATTAACTATCATCGCTATTCACATTTTTTGTACGACAACACACACACAGATCATCACACACACGAACACACACACACACACATTCAGATTTCCTACTCGATTCAAACAAACAAAATCAAGAAATACAAGTGCCGCCGTGGTTGCTGTTATATTAGTATTTCCTCACGGAGTTAGGTAGACCTCCGGTACTTCTCTCCCTGATACTGATTAAGACTTTATCAATCTGTTATTGCTCATAGCTACTTCCTGTTCACTTTTTTAAATCCGTTTTCTACTGTTTTAGGTTCTTAGTCGAAGGGTGTGTACTATCAGGTTATATAATAGCGAGATTGAAAGGAGGAAAAGTCGTCTTGGGATATGACAATTTGAAGCTCGAAAAATGTGAATACTCTGTAGAGGTAATAGTCCACGGGCCCACGAACAAGGGATTTCAGTGATTGACAACAGGCTGAAAGTTTATACACAGCTTCGTTTTGACGAGACACCCAACTTTTATTATTGGGCCAAATTCTGAAAGTGGAAGGAAAAAGCGGGATAGGGAGCGAAACACGTCGATTTGATGAGTGTCCCAAATTAAATAACAACAGTTTCTAAACATCAATACTTTGAGAAAATACGATGGAAAACTGAGAAAAACTTGTGGCATACAAATTGAATGGCACCTTCCGGGTGACCCCCCAGCTCTAACATGTCAAAATGGTGACTTGAAAAAATTTATTAACAACAAGCTGATTTTTGTTTTGGGGCTTGCAAAATATATATATTTTATAAAAAATGCATCGGCATACAAATTTGTTGGTAATTTTTTTGAGACCTACACTCGAAAGTTGTCAAGATTATGTTAATCTTTTTTTGATTGACAACTGTATGCCACGAAAAAATTATGATTATTTGCTTAATTTTTAATCTAAATATAATAGTGACCTACAAAAAAAATGGAATTTTTGAGGTTAACCTACAAAAACAAAAAATCTAATCATTTAATATGTGCTCCGTACTTATGTCTTGTAACCACTGGTTTCATTTGTAATATATTAAACTAATGTAAAAAAAATGAAAGCTTGTATTTTCAGTGTATTAATGCACTACAGAACTTTAATAATAATGCAATGTGCAAACAGTGCATGAAAAGAATTAAACTTATAAATAATTTATGATAAATATTAAAAAATCAATCAATCCTCATCAGATTCGTCACTCGATGAGTCTTCACTATGTGTGATGTTATCGTCATCTTCAGAACTATCGGTATCATACTGTTCAGATTCTGTAAATTTTTATTTTTTTTATAAGTTTTATTTTCGGATGAAAACGTTCGTCCTTACGTGAAGAATTGCACAAGAAACACTCCATGATGACGATCACTTAACAGCTTCGAAAAGAGAGCTCGACTAAACTAAAAAGGTAAAATAGTCGTTAGAGCTGATGCTTAAAGGAAGTTGGGCGGGGATAGTGGGTCTTACGATTTTATACCTGAGGCAAAATCACACAGTTCAGCATTTTATTATTTTTGATATTGATATTGAACTAAATTGAAATGTAATAAATGTTTTTTTATAAGGTACTGCAAAAAGATTATACTGAAAAAATTATCGCTACAGACATGTATTATTTGTATTTTAGGTAAATATTTTTAATTTGTTAATATAATAACTTAAAGATATTACTTTTAATTCGATTATAAATTATAGATTCAAATTATAGAGAAATTAAAAAACTTTAATTTATATTAATTTTAAAGTACCTACACGACTCATAAATATGCATTTTTCGAACTTAGATCTAATTTTTTTTATAGACGTTAACTGATTTTACGATTTGTTTTACAATACAATGATTTTTTCCTTACTTGACTATCACTTAAAAATTGTTGTTAACTGAATAATAAAATAAATAAGTAGTTCAATAGCTCAATCACACAAGAAATTTCAACAAATTTTCATGCAATTCCCTTGTTTTTATTGCTGTAATTGTTTATATAATTAAGTAATTAAAAAAAAATTTTCATTTTCATTAAATAAGCTGTAATATTGTATACGAATTTTCCATTTTAGCAATTTCAAACAAAAGCTGGCGAAACTTATGTACAGGACTTCGACATGATATGTTTTCAAGATTTAATTTGTTTGAAATTTCGAAAATTTCACTTGTAATTAATCGCTTCCATTTTTTTGTATGCCAATAGTTTCATGGTGTTATACGTTTGATTCTTAACAGAAAAAAATAAAAAAGAAGTTGTTATTAATGAAAAAAAGATTAACATAATCTTGACAACTTTCGAGTGTAGGTCTCAAAAAAATTACCAACAAATTTGTATGCCGATGCATTTTTTATAAAATATATATATTTTGCAAGCCCCAAAACAAAAATCAGCTTGTTGTTAATAATTTTTTTCAAGTCACCATTTCGACATGTTAGAGCTGGGGGTCACCCGGAAGGTGCCATTCAATTTGTATGCCACAAGTTTTTCTCAGTTTTCCATCGTATTTTCTCAAAGTATTGATGTTTAGAAACTGTTGTTATTTAATTTGGGACACTCATCAAATCGACGTGTTTCGCTCCCTATCCCGCTTTTTCCTTCCACTTTTAGAATTTGGCCCAATAATAAAAGTTGGGTGTCTCGTCAAAACGAAGCTGTGTATAAACTTTCAGCCTGTTGTCAATCACTGAAATCCCTTGTTCGTGGGCCCGTGGACTATAAGCACTTTTTAGAAACCTCGATTATATATATTTAAACGTAAATCAGTATTCCATTTATTAAGCGCTGATGTCCATACATCAGAGCTTAATACATCAACCCATCTGTACCTGGACTGGACCCATGTCCAAACAAAATTTATCATTTATTCCTAATGTTTGTAATGTATATGTCTATGTTAAAAAATGCTCTTCATTGAATAAGTTATATATTATTACCACCGTTCGATGGCTATACATACATCTTTTTAACCGACTTTAAACAAGGATGAGGCTGTCAATTCGACTGTATTTTTTTATGTTCGGCACCTCGTGACTTTCAACTGGAAGAACCAATTTTGATGATTATTTTTTAATTTGAAAGCTGGTGCTTCCCGTAGTACCATTGGTCCTGTTCTTGAGGTCGTTTCTTTTTGTTAAAATTTGTGATTATGTTTTATACCCAAGATATTAAAATTTATTCAAAAATGAAATTTTTATGGTTCGTAAATTTATACTATTTTTTTATTGCTCTTCATAGATTTATAATATTGACAGAGGCGATCCGCCCGTTATAGCTCGATTTGCTGACCAAAATTCTGGAAATAATAGTAAGTAAAAGTTCATTTCCGTGAGTCTACACTACTACTACTTCACATAGTACATTATATGTAGTACTTAACTGCACGTTTGGCTTAGTGGTTAAGCGGTCGCCTTGCCATTCCCTACTTCGCAAAGTGTTGCGGGTTCAAATCCCACATGGAATAAGTTGTTTTAAGTTAGGGTGTTCTTTTTGTCCGTTTCATGTATATTTGTAAAGTCCCTCGCGACACACGAATTATTCCTAGTGCTGAAGTTGTCTTTAAAAAACGAAAAAGAAAAAAGTATAAAATTAAGTCGCTTCCCTGTCTGTTTGCTTAGATCTTCTAAACTACTCAACGTATTTTATACAGATTCCACCAATAGATAGAGTGATTCAAGAGGAAGGTTTATATATTATTTTAATAAGTATGTTATATGCAATATACGCAAAAATATAAGCATACATGCAAATTATAGTAGAGGAAATCCAAAAAAAAATACAAACATCCGTGAGAAGCCGGGCCAGGTCGCATCTAGTTTTATACAGGGTGTAAAAAGACTGCTACCGAAAACTTGGGGGTTGCAATCAGACCATGATACTGAATAAGTTTAGCGAAAAAAAAACGCAAAAAAATGATAATTTATCTAAGTCCTTTTATGTTTTTTCTGCTTACATACACATAGTAAAACATAATAGGACCCAAAGTACCTAATTATCTCATTTAGAAAACCAAAAAACAAATAAAATCAATAAAACAGTAATGTATTTTAATATCAAAACAGCTGGCCTGGGTGAGTGCAATGACCGCCGCAGAACGCGCGGGCATGGACGCGGCCGGGGACGAGGCCGGCGGGGAGGGACGCTTCCCGCCGGCCTCAGTTGCGATAAATTACTAAATTTTTAATACAAATAAAACTAATACTGCCTAATTCATAATGCTGTTTAGGACATAGGTAGTAACCTAGTACCTAGACAGCAGAGCCTGCCTTAATTTTACAAATAGAACTTCTAAGAAACCTAAGTTCTAAATAAAATGCAAAATATTGAAGTAGGTAGGTACCTATTAAAATGAATAGAATCTAAGGCGCTAACTTTATGAAGCGTGCATCTGTGGGAATAATTGTCTATGTAGATAAATTTGTATTAGGTAGGTACAAAACTTTATTTTCCTACGTTATTGAATTCTTAGCTAATAAAGTAGGTACCTACTCACTTACTTGAAAACGCTGGAAAACTTTAAACAAAATCACTCACTAATCTGGTTTTATAGGTGAATAGGTATACAGGCGATACGTCAGCTCGTTTTCTCCCTATTCCATAAAAAAAATACAAAATTTCAACTAGGCGCTCATGTTTTTATTTTTGCCCGAACGGAAAAATCTAACATTGATTTAACCAGGAAACCCTACGCGTGCATCGAGCCCTAGAACTATGAAACTTCCGTCATTTTATTAATTACCTAAAATCAGAGGATTCGCGCGAAAGCGTCGCGTTTGGTGCGCCTTTGTCGGCTAAAATCAAAGGGCCAGTAGGTACGATGCGACCGAAATGCCTTTCGGCGGCGTGTGTCCAACATTAATTTATCTAATACATATTATAAATAGGGACACGGTACCGAATAGAAAGTATCGATACTGTACTCATGAGTAGTATGGAAAAATAGTTTTAAAAAACGAAACAAACACGTTAGAAAATAATCTAGTTTCCAAAAAGATGGTATAACATTTCATCGGTAAGTACATCGTATTTTGTTACGTTACCATATTTCAAATACACTGGAGTTCAACTTATACTGGTGATATAATGGTGCAAAGTAAATATAATTAAGCACCCGTTGATATCTTTTTGAAATGTCCTTTTCACTCATTACGTAAATTACAATAGTTGTCTTTGTTTAATGCAGCACGTGTAAACAGTGTAGTATTGTGAGTCACAAGTCGATATTTGTTTGGTCATTATTTGTTTTCCTTTTTGTTAAAGCAATTACATTTTCTTAAAGAAGTGTCGTATTATTGTGATATTATTATGTTAAAGGTTTCCTAAATGCCCTAAAAGAAAAAAAAAATGGATCGACGCAACTCGTCAAGGGGACGAATGGCTTCCCACCAAAAATAGTGTTATGTGCTCAAGACACTTCACAGAAGACAATATTCATGTTAATAAAATAAAAACAGTTTGATTTTTGCAAGAAATGCGGGAGGGCTGCTGTTCCCTTCCAACACGGTTACCAAAATTTATAGACGACCTGAGCAAGTCATACGAAGCTCAATTGATGTAACCCCAGGTTGTAAAATATTTTACAAAGACAAAAAACAATTCATGATACATACATTGAGTAGTTTTGTTGGTGAAGATATTTTTTCTCAAACGAAATATCACCAATTTGATCATGATAATTGTAATCATGTCATTGACTTAGCCAAGAGTGTCGTGGAAATTAGACATAAGATTGCCCTATTTATCAAGGAAGGCAGATCCTAAAAATTCTGTAAGACGAATTTTTACTAAGCTGGTTCATTTTAAAAATCAGTAAAATATTCGTACCTAGTTTTTTTTTCTAATAAATCATTAATAAACATTAATCAATGTATTTATAATTAAATAATAAGCAAATGAAAAATATCGACTTTCCAGATCCAACCAAATAAATCGATCAACATCCTTACCCTGTCCCATCACTATTTCGGTTCGGTGCATTATAAGTTTAACCTTGAACTATCCAATCACAGCGTATTTGAGTCGTCCCCCGCATCCCTTGCAAACGTCCAAACTTAGTGAAGTAGAATCAAAACAAATATTCAATTATGCGGTGGTACTGGCTGATCGCTTGCGTGGTGCATTATAATTTGCAATTAGGTACTTGCCTTTCGCGAAAGTAAATTTGTATTGTAATTTTCCTTCTTTTAGTAGGTATAGTAAGTTAATTAAGTTCTTTTTTCGTTATAACAGTGATAGCGATTTTTTTATAATGTTTAGTGCGAGGGAATATGGACAAATGATTATGTGCTATGGTGAAGCTCGTGGAAATGCATCACGGGCCTTGCGTATTTACCGTGATACTGAGCAAAGATAATCCTACCATGTTTGCCAAAAATGTTTTAGGGACAGACGAATCAACTTTCACGCGAAATGGCATGTGGAACCGACGGAATCCTCACTATTGGTCGGACACTAATCCTTGTGCGTTTCAAGAGACAGGACATCAGGTACGGTGGTCTGTAAACGTTTAGGCAGGTATCTATCAGATGACGATCGTAGGCCCCGTGTTCTTGCCCTCGAGAATGAACGGGATGGCATACCTCGACCTGATAAAAGGTCCAGTGACCTCATATCTGGACGACATTCCACTAGCCCGGCGAAGACACATGTGGTTCCAGCACGATGGCGCACCACCGCACACAATCAATCCGGTCAGTGCTGGAACACCTTGATCAGGAGTTCTCGAACCGGTGGATTGGACGATTTGGACCTCGTGCATGGCCTCCTCGGTCACCTGACTTGAATCCAATGGATTTTTTTGTATGGGGTCATGTCAAGGAACGCGTCTTCGATCGGGAGTGCGATACGGCTGAAGAAATGAAAAGCCGTATCATCTCAGTATTCTCAGACCTGAACGCAAGAAGTGTCGAGGACCCTACATTCCTGGATCGTGTTTATCATTAGAAACTTTACCGACGCGTAGGTACGTTACATACGCGGTGCGCGCAATAATACATTGCTGGCTTCTGAAATTAATAAAAATCTTGACACATTGTTTTTTCCGGCTACAATTTTTTTTAAGGACAACTGCTTGTTTTTTTTTTTTGAGGTGCTGGATCAGCCCCTTTCGTTTTCGGTAGTCATCTTTTTACACCCTGTATAAATAAAGTCTGTACTATCAGATACAAGTGCATCAAAGTGGACCAAATGTTTGTATGATCTACAAATTATTTGATTAGGAGTTTGGGTGATTTCTATGTATGTAATATATGTGTATTTAACATATATCAGTTGTCTAGTACTCATAACACAAGCTTTGCTTAGCTTGGGATTAGATGGCGTTGTGTCTCAAATGTCTGGAATATTTATATTCATTCAACTTTTGGTATCTAATACCTCATTTCTAATATTCAAAATCTATTATAAAGATAAGAAATTACTTTTATAATTCTTGTTTTATTTGTGATGAGAGCGCGCGAGCGCGAGCGATGTAATAATATTTTTAAATGTTTTTTTTTTTAGGTTTAGATCTAAGCCAGTACATAATGATGACATTAAGAGAAGAATTTATAACGAAATTACAAGGAGCACTTTTCAGTATTGTCAACACTTCTGCTATATTTGGAGAAAATTTATCGGCTTATGAGTAAGTTCTTCAATTGCCATTATCTAACTACTGTCTAAGCTAAAACAAAGATATAAAATTACTAACTAACAAATTTAAGAAAAAAACGAAGTATGGTCGAATTTCGACCACTATTTAATCACTAGTGTAAATAAAAAATAAATTATCATCTTTTTGTTTATTATAGAAATGAACAGGCAGATATATTTCTCAGGACTTCGAGGGTATTGGCCGAAATTATTACAAAGCGGAATGAATATATTTTAAGAATAAATGATACAACTAGTACAATTCCTGATTATTTTATCGCCTTTGAAAATGCAAGTACAATTAATATAACATTAATCACGATCTTTAGAGGTATTACAAGTTCAATGGTTTACATAGATTTTTCATGAAACATATTATTTCACACGAATTATCTTTTTAGTGACAAGTATAAGTGTAAGACTAGGACAAAAGTTATAAATTCAAGTTTTTGTTATCGGGAATATACTGGAATGACGTTTCTCAAGGTGAAGTCACGTGGTCAAAACAAAATATAAGCCAATAACTTAAGAGAACAGTCGAAACATATCTTAATACAGAACTTACACTTAACCATGTACAGTAGTGGCTTTGAAATTGTAATGAAGTATTCCTAAGATTACTTACAACATAAGAACATAAACAAATCTCTTAATTTTGCTACTTGCAACATCAACATGTACTTTCCAGCTGATATGCTTGTCCATTGTTTTACTAAATTTATTTATTGGCTTTTCTATTATGGTATTGAGCTAATTTAAAAAGTATGTAGTAAATCTTATTTTCAGGAGCTTGGTGGGTTCAGTTCGGTACTCTTGAAAGACATGAATTTGACTGGATTGGAGACCTTTTATTATACTTCTACTGGTGGCCCCTTCAAACTGGATGATCCTATAGTCGGAATCCAGACTAGGTTTAGTAAGCTCCTGGTATGTTTTTATATTCATTAGAATGTCAGTCGGTCGTCAGTTGCTGAATGAATGAATGATAAGAAATAAGTAAAAATGAGGTAGTACATAATAAAACATTTAGAGAAAAAAACTGACTCACAACGGTAGTCGATTTCAGTCTTACACAAAATTATGCACTTTTACATGTTTACTTATTTTTTTTATTGTGCCTTCTTCAGTCTAGCGTCTTCGTCGAAACTGAGAGTCTCTATAGAGTTTAGACTTTTAGTTAGGAAACTAACTGACTGATAGTCTAACGAAACTACGGAAAACGGAGTTACACGACGTAATATTCTGTGACGGTCTGAGTCTGGCAGGGCCACAATTAAAGCTGGCACTGTCGTAAAATAGGAATTTGAAATATTAAGCTATTGTTGACACCTGGAAAAGTAGACGAAGTAGAGTTGGAAATAGAAAGAAATTCGAAAGTAGAGATGGTAATGAGGTGCGGTGGTAAGTAAGCGGTGATTATAGGAGCGATGGCTGCAGAATTATAATCAAGAATCTAACAGTATGCCAATAGTTCTAAATAAGTCTAAAGGTGAACAAATGGAGAATAGAATTCGTTGTAGCGACAGAATTACAGCTTTATAATTTAAAACTAGTCATCAAGATTTATTTATTGTTGAAGTATCTACTGGTGATTATGATGATGATGAAGGAGAAGCTCTTTATAATGACATAGATTCAATCTTAAATTCAGTAAAAGATATAGGCAATTTAATTGTAATCGAATATTTTGATGCGGTCAGGTCATAGGAAAATATTTCTCATCTTTGGGCAGGGGCACAACAGTGTCAGATCCTCCCTCTGAACCGCATCCAACGGAGGGAAACTCGAAACTTGACTACTAAAATATTTCCAATCAGCTAGACTCTCTGACGCTGCGTAGAGATGTGGCCTTGTTTTGCATCTTCTATCGCTTTTACTATAGGGAGTGCGCCGAGGAATCGTTTGAACTAATCCCTGCCACCTCTTTCCACTGTCGTTCTTCGTGACAGTAGATTCATTCCAATCATTTAAATGGTTTGCAGTCTTCAACTGTGCGCTTTTCTAGAAACTTTCTGCCTTGTACAACAACACTGTGGAATGAACTATCGCCGGCGGTGTTCCTGGATCAATACGATCTTCAAACTTTAAAAAAAAGTACGTACTTTTTTAAAAGGTTGGCAACGCACTTGTGACGCATCAAGTATTGTCCATGGGCGGCGTTAATTGCTTACCATCAGGCGATTCGTCTGCTCATTTGCCCCTGATTTCACAAAAAAGTTAGAAAATTTGGATTGGGACAAAGAAGCTGCAGAGAAAGAAAATTAGCACAGTTTTGTAAAGATAATGATCTTATTGTGATCTGAACACAGCTCACTTGACACTTGCAAGTAAGTAAGTAATTACAGAAAGTAAGAAAATGAAAAGATAGTCGAAGCAAAAATAAAGATCACAATAAACTTAAAGATAAGAAATTAATAAATAAATATTTCGGACATTTTCCACCGTTCGTGTCTGACATGCCACCAGGAGGTGGTATCCGAGGGGATTTCCGCGAGGGAAAAGACCAAAAAAATGGAAAAAGGGTATACAATAGAAACTTGTGCTGACGAAGTACCTAAGAAAGAGAAGCGATTCTCTGAAAAAATGGCTCCCAGAAATGATTAAATTAATGACATAGAAGATAAAATTTCAATGCAATACTGATGAAATCAGTACTCGGAGCTATAGACAATTAACTAATAGCATTATATCAAAATGTAAAGAACACAAGGCGAAGTGCCTGTAAATAATAATAATAATAATAATTTTATTCAATCAACTTAACCATACAATAAGGGATTTACAAAGTCATTTACTTACATTAGCAAAGTATATTAGTTAGTATGGCAGACAATTAAATAAGACCCCTAATCCTCAAACTAGGTATTCCTGTATTTTGAGGAATTAGTGGCTCCACTTAACGCGATGCAGTATAAGTGAACTTAATTTGTAACATTATGGAATTAAATATTAATATTATGGTTATAATGGACGATAAAAGAAAAACAAAAAAATAATAATATTATGTGTTTGATTGCGTATGTTTGTGTGTGTGTGTGTGTGTGTGTGTGTGTGTGTGTGTGTGTGTGTGTGTGTGTGTGTGTGTGTGTATGTGTTTATGTGTGTGTGTATGTGTGTTTGTGTGTATGTGTGTGTAGTAAGTGTTACACCGTCTATCTCGGCGAACTACAAAAGGCTCTCTGTGTCGTGATAATCGAGTGATTGTAACCATTGTTCAATTTTAAGTTTAATTTGAACCTTTATCTGAGATTGAAGGTTCATGATCTTCTGTAGTTTGTTGTAGATATTAGCACTTTGATACTCTAGGTTTCTCCTACCAAAGGCTGTTCTGAAGCCCACAATACTGCACGGAGGTTTGGGTCTTCTTACAATATTTGTTGAAATGAAATCTGCTGTCTGCACGGTTTTGTGTCGGTGGAGACAGATTCGTAACATATATAATTGCCTAACGGTGAGACATGCCGCGTCCCTATAGAGTTGATTGGTAGGGTATCTGTAGGGTTTCCGAAAAATGACCTTAAGGACCGCTCTCTGAGCACGGTCCATGTCTATGAACCTAGTCTTAGGAGATCCTCCCCAATCTGGAATGCAATATATGATGATAGATTCGCAAAGGGATGTATAAACTGTTTTTAGAATAGACAGGTCTTCAGAATTACGTAGCTTTTTAAAAACGTATATTAATTTCCTAATCTTTGCAGTCAAAGTTTGTATGTGTTCGTTCCAGTTTAAACATTGATCAAGGGTAACACCCAAATAGTTTGTGGATGAGGTTCTGGTTAAGGAGGGGACGAACATGTGAGACTGTTGCTAGGACATGTGTGAGCTTTTATTGGTCTTCCGCAGGTTGGCTAGATGGATTAATCGCAAAGGTCATGTAGCAGGTTTTCACAACATTTAGTGTCAGTAGATTATGTGCAAGCCAACTGCTTATGACGCTGATAGCTCGCTCAGCAGTGATTATAGTTTCAGACCAGGTTCTGCCATAAACCAAAATAGCAGTATCATCAGCGTACGAACAGATATGAGAGCTTGGCAACGAAATATTACAAAGCTCATTGAGGTAAATTGTAAACAGAGTAGGGCCCAAGATGCTCCCCTGAGGGACCCCACAATGCACCGAAACTTCTTTACTGATATGTGATCCAATGCGAACACATTGAGTGCGGTCCCTCAAGTAATCTGTGTATATTTTTAGGGCATCTCCTCTGACACCCGCCAATTCAAGCTTATTAACCAAAATTGGGATAGAAACAGTATCAAAGGCCTTGGAGAGGTCAAGAAATATTCCAAGGCATTTCTGTTTATCGTCTATCTTACGTACCGCCAGCCCCGTAAATGATGCAATCGCATCTTGAGTAGACATGCCTTTTCTAAAGCCAAACTGATTTTTTGAAATGATGTTATTTTCCTCCAGAAAGCCTGTAAGATAATCATTGAGACTCTCTGCAAGACCTTCGACAGAGCCGGAAGTATAGATATTTGTCTATAATTACCCACTTCACCTTTGTAACCTTTTTTGTAGATTGGTATTACTACCGATCTTTTTAGAGCCCTAGGGAAAGTGCCAGACCTCAATGCTAGATTGCATATGTGGGTTATTACTGGCACTAAATACAGTCTAGCAGATTTTAAAACACTAGTCTGAATGCCATCCCATCCCGCAGCCGTATCTGTACGGAGGCTACTAATAACTTTATTTATATCCGTTTCGTCAACTTCAAATAATCCCATGGATTTCAGAGGAGAGAAATTAGTACAAAAATTTGGTTTTGGTCTGTGTGCTGGTTTTATTTTACTGGCTAGTTTGCCACCAATGTTGGCAAAGTAACTATTAATATGAATAATAGCTGCGTTTTTGTTTTCATATGCATTTAGTAGGTCCACTGCATTGGAACGTGCAACAGCAGTGTCAGTAACCGTTTTAATCACTTCCCACATTTTTTTAGGATTTTTGTTGTTTGAACATTTAAGTGTTCTGAGTAGATTGTTACAAAAGTTGCGATAGCGCTTATAAGTGATTTCTAGAATAGTATTATCAGGTTGTTTTTTAAGCTTCAGGTGCATGTTGTCTCGATTACGTATACATCTCAGTAATCCAGGTGTTATCCATGGTTTCAATATTCGAGTCTTACGAGGAACATTAACGGTTTTACTGTGTAATTCAATGATAGATCTGAGAGTATATGTGAATGAATCAGTAGCTTCATTTACGTCATCCATAGAAATAATGCTAGAAAAATTCGTCTTTTCAATGTCATTAATAATGGCATTCATGTCCGTACAGTTAACTCTACCAATCAACTTAGGGAATGTCCGAGTCAGGTTGAGGCTTAGCAGAACAGGATAATGATCAGTGATAGAGGATTTAATTACTAATGTTGTGGCAGTGTAATGGGTTTTAAGTAATGCATGATCTAAACAGTTGCTTAATCTAGTCGGAATCTGATGAGCTGGTAAGACGCCGTGTAAAGCTGCAAGATTTAGGTAATCGTTGGCACGGCTGTCTGAACTATTTATTTTAATATCTATATTTAGGTAAATAAAGGAGACCTGTAAATTAGTACAGGTAATAAATCAAGATAAACGAGGTAAAGGGCTTAGTTTAATTAGAAAATTAGATAAATAAACCCTGATCAAAAACCCAACAGTTATAGATGGAAAGCGTAACGTATCAATTACCAGTAAAGATATAGCTGAATATTGGAAAAGGTACATAAAAGGTTTGTATCGAGATCAAAGAATGAAAGAAGATGATGTAGAAAAAGAAGAACTTTTAACGAAAGAGAAATTGTTAAATTGAGCCCGATAATTTAAGGCAGGAATATGTCAAAGCTCTGATATCGTGGCACAGTGGTAGCGTATACGACTACTGAGTTAAGGTCACGGGTTCGTTTCGTTCTATATATATATATATATATATATTAATTTATTTATTTATTTATTTATTTTAAAACTTCATGCACTCATGTACAACGGCGGACTTAATGCCCAAGGCATTCTCTACCAGCCAACCTTTGGGAGATGTGGAAATTTTGTGAGGCAGGTGCATTGTGGTGGAAGTAAGAGGTTGTAATTGCAATCGTTATATGAACTAACATAGACTAACATAATTCATAATACACAAATGCATATACATAATATATATATATATGGATATACATACACACTAATACATAAACCTTACATATGTACACTGTGAGTAGGTACTAAATTTTGTCTTAATTATGGTTTTCCTGCCATTTCGTCAAGAGGTGGTTTTTGACGTTCGTTTTGAATGTAACACGACTTGTTGACATCCTGATTTCGAGTGGGAGCGTGTTCCATAGCAGTACAGCTTGTACAAAGAAAGAGGAGTTCATGATGTCGGAATTGTGAGAGGGACACAAGAGAAGCAAATTGTTGGATGAGCGAAGATTTCTATCGTGATTCGAAGATAAGAAACGGAGGTAGGGTTCAAGGTAAGTAGGTGAAGATGGGGACATGAAGAACGAAAAGAGATAGGTCAACGCTCGCTGACTGCGGCGCTGGCGAATAGGCAACCATTGCAATTGGGAACGGAAAGTAGACACGTGGTCATACTTGCGGAGATTGAATATGAATCGAATGCAGTTATTAAGAAGACGGTCAAGTTTATTAAGGAGATCTGCATTCAGGTCGAAATAACACACATCACCATAGTCGATTAAGGGGATAATGAGGGACTGTGTGAGTGAGAGTTTCGTTTTAGGAGGCAAGAAGTTCTTAAGACGGTAGAGTGTTCGTAGGTTACCTGTTACTTTCTGGCTCACATGAGTAATCTGGGCCCGCCAATCAAGAGTTGAATCGATGAACAGGCCAAGGTCCTTGACTACGTGGCTCCAAGGTATAACTAAGCCGTTGAAGACGACCGGCGAGATTGACGTAGTATCCAGTCGATTTGTCATGTTCTTGCTGCCTATTACTATTGCTTGGCATTTAGTGGGGTTAACTGCCAGCCCGAATCTCATCGACCAAGACTTTATGAATTCCAGGTCCCTGTTAATGTTGTCGATGG
This sequence comes from Spilarctia lutea, assembly GCA_916048165.1. NCBI lineage: Eukaryota > Metazoa > Arthropoda > Insecta > Lepidoptera > Erebidae > Spilarctia > Spilarctia lutea. Next base: position 6,724,429 of record OU696480.1, read on the forward strand.
CCTGCGATATGTCCTCCACCCTTGCCTGTGAATACAGCTGCAGATCATCGGCATACAGGTGATACGAACACCGAAGATCATCAGTAATGAGGTTGATAAAAATAGAGAATAGAAGAGAAGATAAAATTCCGCCTTGAGGGACGCCAGTGTAAAGATTGCGCCAGTTCGATAATGAGTCTTGAACACGAACACACTGCTGACGTCCCTGAAGATAGGTAGAGAACCATTCCAGTGCCTCAGGTGACACCCCAAGATACCCAAGGATTGATAGTAGGATTTCGTGACTGACGGTATTGAAGGCATTAGAAAAATCCACCAAGACCAGAACAGTAACTTTGGTGTCATCCATGCCCTTCCTAATATCGCCAGTCACTTTGAGGAGAGCGGTAACAGTACTATGACCGGACCTGAAGCCGGACTGAAGTGGGCTTAGTAATTTATGTCGGTATACAAATACAGAAAGCTGCTTGTATACACAGGCCTCAAGTACTTTAGATAGGAAGGGTAGGATGGAAATAGGCCGAAAGTGTTCGGGTAGTGAAGGATTATTTTTTTTAGGAAGAGGTATGATAAAAGCCTTACGCCAGAGAGAGGGAAAGGTTCCGGAGTCAAGAGAGTAGTTAATTATGTGAGTTATTGCTAAGAGCGTATGGTCCAAGATGGTAATGATCATGCGTCGGCTAATACCGTCGCATCCCGAAGCTTTGGAGCGGATAGATAGTATGATCTTCTTAATATCCCCAGAAGGCACCGGAGAAAAATCGAAAGAGTCGATGTTGGGGCTGGTAAGGCCAGATAGGTAATTCAGCGTATGACATTTGGTTTGAAGATCTAGCGTTGTAGTGGACGAGAAATAACTATTGATATCGTTCAAGCCATTGGTGTTCTTAATCTATAAATCTATATGTATATATATATGTCTACAAAAAAAAATGCGATGAAAATATTATTAAAAGATCTACAACTCTCCGTTTCCGAGGATGAAACGTTAAATAAAATAATGATCATTTTTTTATTATTTATATAACCTAAATAGATACTACGGTATTAGAACTGCATGTTTGGAATTGTTTATCAAAGTCAATTTAATGGTTATTTGTTTATCATTATTAATATTTCTGAAATGTGTACTTTGTGATTTTTTATAATAATACTCAGATTCGTGGCCACTTATCTAAAGATGATGGTGAAATAGATGCGTTTGGTGTAGAGATAAATGACTTGGCGTTTATTACGGAATATAATGCTAATCTTTGGAATTGGAAAACAACTAAAGTCGTCGGCTACAGGTCTGCTATTAAAAAATATTTTTATTGCTAAACATATTACTTAACAGTCGAGGCTACAAGAAATAATTTTCATTTAGTTTTGACTTTTAAGTAATACGTGTACTATTTGAATATGATTATTAAAAAAACTAAGGATTAAAGTAGTAATCTCATTTTCTTATTTCATAATATGCTAAACTACCTATTTATCTAACACCTTGAATATTATCTTTCATCTAGACTTAAGTATACGGTAATTTTTAGAACTTACATATGTTTATAAATATTGTTAGTTTTCTATATGGAACAATAGTTTTTGTAAGTCATATATTTAATCTATATAACTGTGCGTTAGTCTCACTATAACTTGAGAACGGCTTAACCAATCGGTGCGGGAGGAAGTAACCTTTTTGCGTTTACGCACTTTCTACCGGTCGTACTGTAATATGGGATTAGCGAGTTCATCCAAAGAAACAAACTCTTCAGCATCATAATTTTTGGTATAGAACCGTAGATACGTATTTGAAGAAATATTTATTGCAATTCATGCGTGCTCAAAAAAATATTTTCATAATATCTACATAAATTAAAAATGAATCACCGAAATATAAGTACTCGTATAACTTCCGATTCACTATACCAAATTGAATATTTTTTAACGTGTTAACTTGCAGTATTTGTAGTATGCGATCGTTTAAGCTTAACTTTTTAACCGGTGCATGAGTATCGCACAGTTTTGTCACTATTTCGTTGAAAATGTACCCCTTGTCATTAACCCTTTTGGACCCAAGAAAAAATTAATAGTAATACTTTCTTTTCTAAACCTTTGTTAGCTACTAATAAATAAAAAATATGTAAAAAGCAATTTCAGGAATTTAGAGGTGTGTTCCCAATTTGGTACATTGGCCACTTGTATGTGAAAAATAGTGGAGCAAGGTTTATCAATGCAAAGAGTTTTTCTGCAATTTTTGCAGTCTCGTTGGATTCTAGTATTCTTTTTTTTTTATGTAGTAGGACTGGCAAATGAGCAGAAGTATCGCTTGATAGTAAGCCATTACCGCCGCCCATGGACACCTGCAACACCAGAGGCGTCACAAGTGCGTTGCCGGCCTTTGGAGGATGGGAAGGGGTTGGAGTATGGGCCTCCGGTTTTCTGTTAGGCCGTGGTATTACTCCGTTAAATGATCCTAATCCCTGTGTGATCAGGGTGATATAAAGCTCTCTTCAAAGAGATAGGCTTATGTCCAGCAGTGGAATATTAAAGGTTTTTGATGATGATATAGTTATTTTTTCTAATATATTTTTTCTTTATCAATCACTAAGGTTTTCTGGAAAGATATCCGTAGATTGCTTTAATAATTTTTATTTACATCTTCAGGAACATAGAGACACTATTGCCAGCTCGTGACCCGGTTCTAGCTCTTATTATTGGCCATTTGAAGAATGAATTGCCAAAAGTCCTTCTGCATAACCCAAAAAGAAATTATACCAGGCTCTCTCTCAATGACAGGTTCGTTTATTAATATGTAGGTTAATAATCCATTGATTATTAACATTAATACACCCATTGGTGTAAATCTAAACAATACAAATCCATTTCCTATGAAGAATGGAAAGAGCAATAGAGCTACAAGAGTAACAAGTATCCCACGGCGTAAAATAAAGACAAGAGTATTATTCTTTTTGAAATAGGCCTGACAATATGACTTTACTCTGCCTGATGGTAAGCATGAGCAGAATCTAAGAGAAGTGGTCACCATACACGTTGCGAATGCAGGCAATGCAACAATGCAGCATGGTGACCTACAGCATCATTGGGTCAGCAAAAACGACAGCAACTGTCATTATAGGTTAGTCTTCTGGTCAAATGTAAAAATAAATATCAACTGTTATACCAGATTGTATGGGAAAATGTGAATCTGCGAATGTCTGCGGGTTATTGTGACTTTTTCTTATACAAAAGTCTTTTAAAATATTGAAAAAGCCACTAAATACATAAATACAAAAATTGTTATACTACATATTTTAAATGCTGCATATTAGATAGGTTTTCTATATTGCACATCGTTGAGAGTGTGTTAAGATCGTTCGACTCATTTTTCATGTTTGGACACTATAAATATATATTAAAATCCACTTGCTTACATATTTAATTTTTTTTTTCTGATCCTCAGAGACTTGCAGTGAGACGGACTCAGTGAATTTTGTAAGATTAAATGAATATGTTGATGATCCCAAAAAATAAATATTTAATTTGTATTTCTGACTTTTTTACTGTTAACACATTGGAATTCGAAATAATGGTTCCATTATCCAATACATATATCCATATTTTTAAATTTTATCTGCTTCAATTTAAATAAAAAAATGATATATTTTAACAATTATGTCTTCCCGGTCCTGTCGGAGAGCCGTCCCATCGGATTGTGGGACGGAGGAAGCAGAGCGTGCACACTTGTGTGTACAATAATGTCTATTACGCAGTTGGCTGGTCTCTGTAGAGACTGGCTGCCGTGGCCAAAATTAGACCGCATTCAGCGGAGGGTGACTCGTATCGTCGATTGCCAGGAACTTCCAATTCGGCTAGACTTTCTGGCGCTGTGTAGAGATGTGGCTTCGCTGTGCATCTTCTACCGCATTTACCATGGGGAGTGCTCCGAGGAATTGTTCGGATTGATCCCTGCCGCCTCTTTCCGCCATCGTCCTACGCGACAGAAATTTCATCCCCATCATCTAGATGGTTGGCTTTCTTAAAGGCCTGTAACGCACTTGTAACGCCTCTGGTCTTGCGGGTGTCTATGGGCGGCGATAATCGCTTACCATCAGGCGATACGTCTGCTCGTTTACCTCTATATAATAATAACTTAAAAAAAGTTTAATAAAAAAATAAAGTAAAGAAAAATAATAGAAAAAAAAACGAAATGGAATATGTATGTACCTACTATATTATTGGTAAATAGCTTAAATACCTAAATTCGTAAGCTTTAAAAGTAACATTTTAAAATCAATACATATTGAACAGTGGGATGACAAATAGTAATAATCATGATCGTTTCTAGGATCTGACTTAAACTCGAGGATTTATCTTGAAGTTCTTGTTTGTAGACATTCGTTTGAACAGCACTCTTTTCTATTCATTCTTTCTCCTCACTGGTTTTCAAAACGACCACATTGTTTGAAGGAGGAGGTCGCATTTTGACAACTTCTGCCTGAGCCTTCTTCTTAAGCATGCCAGGTACAAATGGTTCTAAAATTACAAGACAACATGAAATAAGTTTACTAAATTACTGTAGATGTTTTGGTAGTATGTTGAACAAGGTACTTGGTAAACATTCTGGTGAATGTAGACGACGGCAAAACTATAATGACAGGACCGTGAAGAAATAAACTAGAAGACACTATCTTTTGGAATAATAGGGACATTGAATACATTCAATTATAAGCAGTTAAGTAGATTTAGCATTATTTAGGATTTTATAAAAAAACTAGCTGTTGCTCGCTTTTGTCGGTTTTTTCGTGTTTTTTCGCGGTCGCGGATATGTGACTGATGCAAAAATTAGATAAAAACAATCCTTGATGCGGATTATATATCATTCTAAAATTTCAGCTCGATCGGTGCAGAACTTTTTGAGTTCTTGAAGCGTAAACAAACCAACATAACACTTTTATATATATATATATATATAAATATTGTTCTTACCGCATTTTGGAAGAGTTTTGAGCAACCTTACGCCATACGTGACGGAACTTGACATGATAGTGGCAATTTCATGTAGCAATATATGTTTAAAGTTTGCTGTATGTAAGTTGGCGCCACCTTCTACTGTTAAAGACTCTGCCCTGAAAAGTTTAATTAAATATATCCTATAACATAAAAAGAACAGCAGTATATGTTTATACTGATTTAGCAGTAAAACAAAACAGTATAAAGCAAACGGTAGCATAAACAAAAGTAGACTATAGTGGTTTTAAAGTAATACCGAGAGAAAGAATTGCTTCTACACACATGGATCGGTTGGACTAAACTAATAACACCGTATCACAGAAGTGAGTAGGGTTCCCTGAGTAATAATTCCCTTTTGAAAGTAGCCTCTAAATGCCAGTACGTATTTGTGACTTTAGAACCTCAGGTGTCCACTCATTACTCACTATTAGATGAGCTGTCTCGCCGCTCGTTTGCCTTCTTATGCCATGGAAATATTTATTATAATATAATGTTATTAATGAGTTATAGGTTAACTTGAAAACTGCATGCAAACAAACATCAAGCTTTTACCATACAGGATTGTTTTAAAGATTCTATGTTAGTAAGAATAATGATAATCAATTTACCCTGATCGTTTAATAAAACCGATGTCTAAGTCCACCATTTCTGTGCTGTTTAATAAGCCCAAAGATAAATGGGCAGAAAGGTCATTCGACGACATAATAAATGCACCGTTGAGAGTCGGGGTTAAATGTTGGCTTGGTGGAAAATTAATTTCATAATCGTATGAAGTCTGAAAATAAAAATTACATTTTTAATGAAATCTTAGAAGTTTTAGGTACACTCAAATATGAGTACTTGTAATATTGTTTATTAAATTATTTATTGTCATTTAAAGTAAATGCAAAACCAAGAAAACAAAGAAATTGTTACAAAATAATATGAAAATGTAACCATTAGCGGTGTTATTACAATTGAATTGTATTTTATATAATTTGAAGAAGCTTCATTACTGACTTTCTACAGTGGCCCGCCCCGGGGTGACTCTGGTTACTCCGGGATGTACCTCAGTCGTGAGGTACGGCAGAGGGGACTCCAGAAGCCGCTGATGCGTTCCTGGAGCTCCTCCCAACTGCCGAGATAGGCCGCCGCAGAGTTTAGTGGGTAGACAAATTCCATCCGTTCCGAATAAAAAACCGGCTATGTGCGAGTCAGACTCGCAAATTCAACCATGCGGAGGGGACATATCTCTAAAAAGACCTAATAATACTTAATAAAATCCATTTTCAACTGTCAGCTCCTTCAATATCCAGAAATTCACCAGGTATTCAAACCAGTCACTTTAGTTTTTGTAAATAATAAAACACTCCTGACGCTTACCTTTAAATCACTGAAGCCGATGATAGTATCCACATAACGAAGGTTTGGTCTTTCCAAAATGGTGGTAGCTATTGATCGTCTGAACATAGTATTTAGCCCTCGTAGTGTACCAGAGTACATTGAAATAGTCTAACGAAAATTATGGATGGTTTTTAGGAATTTAACTTTTAAGTTTTATACAAAATATTTATAATGTTGGTATTTTCTCATCAGTTCGATTGTTGAATTATTCGTCGTCGAGCTGTTCCATTTTCAAAACCATAGACCAAAAGAATTTGCTTTATGTCTACAAGCAAATTGTCCTAACAACACTAAAATAGTAATCTTGCACCTGCTTATAATAAACTAAATTTAACATTTAAAAGTAAAAACTTTGCTAACTTTAAAATAAAAATATATACGAGTATTTCAATTGTGAATTAAGATCTGGGATTTGATGATATCGAAAGCCTCACAAATAGTGAACACGTAAACACATGAATTCTTACGTATTGGAATTTATGACGTTTTTTGGTTTCAAGCGAAAAACCTGTCTTTCTGCCTCAAACACACAGCAAAACACACATATCTAACTAAGCAACGGCTACTACTACTATTGTAATGATTAATTTGTTCTTATTGTCTTTGAGAAGGAATGGCCTCCTAACACACAACTCCCTCGAATCCGGCTGTTCATTATATTATAATCCCATTTTCGCTTTTTATTAGTGAAGCTGTTTTCAGTCAAACTCTAGAGAATTACAGATGCCTCAACATACATTGAATGTTGAATCATGTCATGTCAGTCATGAATTAATTGTTGTAGAAATATTTATATTTCTACTACATTACAACCTAGGTATTGTATAGAAGATCGGAAATATTAATGAACCTATTGATATCTTACAAAGGAACAAGTATTGTATACTCGTATCATTTAAGAAATGAAGAAAGGATGTTACCAGACCGTACGAAGCTATTATTTTGAAATCTGGCAAGTTAATAACGTCTCCACCTATGTCGTATAACTTTTTATTCATCATGGTAAGTGCTTCATCTGTAAAATTTGCAAGCGCTATAACCTTTTCGTTGTCGTAGTTTCTGAAATATTTTAAAACTTTTCATCTCTATTTAATTATGAAAAATAAATGAGCAGTGACCATGGAAGTACAAACTGTTTCTTCACTGGTACTAGTAAGCATTTAAATCGAAAGAGAAAAATGAGGAAATAAATTGTTACCAGTTGCTGCTTTTTATTAAGAAACTAGCTGAACACAGCGGTGCTACCCGCGGTACGACCATAATCGTGTGCATCGCCACGAGGTAAAGCTAGTATCTTTATAAATTGTAGCCTATGTGTTATTCTAATGTATATTATTGCAAAGTTTCATCAAAATCCATTCGGTAGTTTTTGAGTGAAAGAGCAACACCGAAACCCGCTGCATATTTAATTTCATGGAAAATGTTGAAGCTGTTAAAAAGAACTGTTTTTTTTTGATGATGAAATGGCAACTAGCCGGATCACTTGGATCAGCTATTTCTGCCAATGTCAAGTATTTATCGTCTTCAATTATCAAGTCTTCAAGTCGTGATGAAATTAATGATAAAAAAAAACTTGAGAGGTGTCAAGGGACACCCGGATGGAACGAAGTTCGAAATAGAAAGACGAAACGAAAATATCTGTGTGTGTCGTCGTCGTGTCGTGACAACAAATTGTGTCGTGTCAACAAATTGTGTCGTGACAATTTTTCCGTCTAGCCCCCTTACACAACGCGCCATAAGGAACTTCGTTCCAATATACAGGGTGTAAAAAGACGACTACCGAAAACGAAAGGGGCTGATTAAGCACCCCAAAACTTATAAAAAAAACCAAACAGTTGTCCTTAAAAAAAATTGTAGCCGTAAAAAACAATGTGTCAATATTTTTAATAATTCCACAAGCCAGTAATGTATTATTGCGTGCACCGCGTAGCTACTTGAATACCTATGCGCCCGGCCAAGGTCATTGCACTCACCCGACCAGCTGTTTTGTTTATCAAAATACATCGCTGTTTTATTGATTTTATTTGTTTTTTGGTTTTCTAAATGAGATAATTAGGTAGTTTGGGTCCTATTATGTTGTACTATGTGTATGTAAGCAGATAAAAACATAAAAGGACTTAGATAAATTATTTTTTTTTTTGCGTTTTTTTTTTGCTAAACCTATTCAGTATCATGGTCTGATTGCAACCCCCAAGTTTTCGGTAGTAGTCTTTTTACACCCTGTATAAAATGTGGATGACATGAAATAGGGACCGTCTTTCGAAAAAACAAAAAACGATCTCCAAGAACTGGAATGAATCAAAAACTGAATCTTGTTTAAAGGTATTGGATAGATATACTTTCAAATGTCAATTTTATGTTTTTTATTTTTGGAACGAAGTTCCTTATGGCGCGTTGTGTAAGGGGGCTAGACGGAAAAATTGTCACGACACAATTTGTTGACACGACACAATTTGTTGTCACGACACGACGACGACACACACAGATATTTTCGTTTCGTCTTTCTATTTCGAACTTCGTTCCATCCGGGTGTCCCTTGACACCTCTCAAGTTTTTTTATTCTGTTTTTGTTTTGGAACTTTTACGCACAGCGTATGCCAGTTCCATCGTATTCTGAATAAGTTACTACATATTTATCGTCTAAGAACAATCGACATGAATCTAAACAGAGCCTTCGCATCATCGCTATTTAGTTCCGATAGGATTCTGTGAAATCCTAATGTGGGAGTTGTATTAAAAAAAAAAAAAAACTTACTCAAGGTCTGATAAAGTAGGAACATCGGGCATTTCTTTCAACAGAAAATAGTCATTGAAAAAGTCTTGAATCCAATAGTCTAAATCAGCTTTTAGTCTCATCATAAAATCTCCTGCGGAAATAGTATGAATGAAGAAAAGCTCTTTTACCAATTTTCTTAAGCCAATTTGGCCTTACCTTCCAAATGCCCACTAAACTGGACTTCTCTCGATACGTCGACACCAAGTATTCCAATATTGGCTGAGGCAGATAGGGGAGTGTCTTCAAAACGAGGACACACGACCAATGGCACTTTTTAAGTGGTGAACGCGCAAATTTGTGTCTTTGTGGGGTAAAATTGGACCAAATTAAGTCTACCCCAATCTGAGACCTTTTCCAAAGTGGTCTCGGATTGGGGTAGACTTATCGAGAAATATGAACGTTGTCCCGAGAAATGGGTTGAAATGGACTAAATTAAGTTTTACCTTCTATCATCAGCTCACCTGAATAACTTGAAAAAGCACAGCTAAAAATCTATAGATACGTATGAAACTGAAATAATCATCCTTTAGCTCCTAACCGTTGAGGAGGTATATCTTCCATCATCAGCTCGTATAAATAACTTGAAAAATTAAGACTAAAGGTAACATACCTACAAATGGCATTTAAAGACTTCCATTTTCTAACCGTTGAGGAGTTGTATCTTTCATCATCAGCTGATCATTATGAAATTATGACTACCGGATGCAAATATTGGAATGGCTTCAGAAAATATATAAAACATGTACGTGTCTATAAAATTTAAGAGTTTCCCTCGATTTTCCTAGAATCCCATCATTAGATTCTGATATGGTGATAATGAGACCTCAAGAGTATATCTTATTAAATACAAAAAGAATTTTCAAAATCGGTCCACAATGGACGGAGTAATCGGTGAATATACATAATATAAATAAAAAATCCTTTTTGAAGTCGTTTAAAAAATGACACTTTTCCACAATTAACCATTACTACCAACAAAGCGCGCGGGAACAAACTAAACATCATTATTTTATATTTAATGCTAACAACATTCTTACCCAAATGTTCTTTTTCCAGCTTCATCGGTAGTTCGGTATCATTATCCTTGGTATACTGTAATTATGTTTTCATCACAATAATATTTTTATAAAATTTTCATGTTTTCAAAGATTTTTGATACAGGAAGAATTGGAGATAAAAATGTTGGTCAATATTCAAATAAACAGTGCTTATTTGACTATATGAATGAATGAAATATGAAGTAATAAAATTTATATTAATATTTAAATATGCGACGTAGTCCAGTTAAAATAGACATTCACCCTTGCATAACTTCTCAAGGAGATACAAATTATTATTACAAATTTATGTAACCGTTTAGGGATTTTATTATAATGAAGTTACCTTGTGGTATTCCGTGAATGGTATGAGTCTTGTATCCGTATCGCTTACAGAATAGGTACCTTGATCTGGCTATGAGAACAAAAAAAGTACGTACCGTCAATGTGATCGTATTGTGGTCTAAGGTTGACACGATAACTATAATATATGGCCTTCCTGCCATCAATCGGTAGCGACCCTGTACTTTATATTGTACGTTTTTCATCACAACACTGAAACAAGATAGTTTATTTACTTTCTGTAATTTATAACACCACATCATTTCTTAAATTTTTTTCTACAGAATAATTCAATTATACTCATTACATAATGGAAATACGAGCAAGTGTATGAATAAAAAAACATCGAATTAATGCAGAAGAAAATAAAACAGATTAAGAAGTTAATTTAGTAACTACTTATGAACGGAATAAAGATCAACACTTTAATGTCTTGCACTATTGAAAATGTTTCAATATTAAAAAAGGGTTATTTATTTATTAGACTTTATTCACTTTTTTACCACAGATAATAATTAAAATCAAAACAGGTTTGCATATCCATACTAGATCCATTGCTAGACCTATGTGTGGTTCACACACAGCAGACACTACTTTGAATTAGCGCTGTCATGGCTGACCTGCAAACCGATTTTTTTTTTAAATTCATGAACATATTATGTTGTTAAATATTAGGCGGTGTAAGTATATCCCAAATTTCAAGAATTAGTAGACGATTAGTTATTTTGGGTGGTCCAAGGTAAAAAAAAATACTTACTCTAGTTCTCCAAACGAAGGTGAATATATAAGAGCTGATGGATCACTGTCCAACATACAACGGTCGTAGGCCCCTTTCAGATGTAATGTATTCAACGATAGATTTAGTCTTAGTACCATGTTTTCAATATCATTGTGCAAATAGTTGAGTTGAAAGAATGTGTCTTCTCGAAGTTGCATTCGGTGAAAAAATCTGTATATTTGGAAAGACTTGGAGATTATTGAAAATTTGAATTCAAATTTAGCGAAGAATTTTGAGTACCTGCTAACACCTACTACTTTTGTTGTATCCGTAAATAGTTAGGACATACCACACATATAATGCTACGTATCGGAGAGTCAACATTGACATTTTTAACACAAATCTTACACAAATAATAATAATAATATTTATTAATGCAAAATTAGATACAGATTTTTTGATACAAACAGCATTTTCTATATAATATGTACACTGTTATAGCCAGGCTCTGGCATCCACAATAAGATTAAACTTGTGTTTTGGATACCAGCCCCTCTCTCAACTAAAGAAAATATTCACTTAAAATGCACTTATTTTTTTAAACTACAAATGAATAAAAACTGAAGAAGATGCATAATACGTTTCGTTTTCTTCAAAGTTTACTTATGTGGGGGAACGGGTGTAATGTTCCACCCAACACAAAGGGAGGATCCTCCGACCAGGCGAGGTGATCATGCCTGGCGGGCTACTGCCCAACAGTTGATGTTGGGATGTTGTATATATGATAATCGGCGCGGGAACTTTATTTGCGCGATTCAGGATTGGTAGTTACTCCGTGTAGTGTAGTTTGTAGGTACAGTGCGTTACTTCGTAGTTCAGTGTATCTTCGGTAGATGGCGCTGTATGTGGAGGTCGCCACATCACTCCCCTCCAAGACTGGAGGTCGATATATGTTGAGTCAGCTGTCTTGCTCTGATGCGGAGCTTGCCAGTGCCAGGAGTGAGTAGTTCCAGCGAGTCGGAACTGAATGCCGCAAGTTCCAGTGAGTCGGAACTGAATGCCGCTAGTCCCAGTGAGTCGGGGCTGAAGTCCGCTGATCCCAGTGAGTCGGGATCGCATGCGGTGCGCGGTGCTGCGGTGAGGTCCCCAGTGAGTCGGGGCGATTGCTGCGTAGTGGCTGGCTGCTGCGTAGACGGGAGAGATGTGCTCTGCTTACATGGACCGTAGGTGCAGTGTGCTGTGCCTAGACGCTGTAGAGGCCGTAGGGGTTACCAGGCTGGAGCGGTCGCGTCCTGCGTGTGGTATATCCCAGTTGAGGCCGAAGTTGCTGGCTGGCTTGAGACTTGCTGTGGGAGTGAACATGATGGTGGCGCGGCTAGAAGGCTGCTTCAAATCACGTCGGGGTCACCACTGTGGGGGAACGGGTATCATGTTCCACCCAACACAAAGGGAGGATCCTCCGACCAGGTGAGGTGATCATGCCTGGCGGGCTACTGCCCAACAGTTGATGTTGGGATGTTGTATATATGATAATCGGCGCGGGAACTTTATTTGCGCGATTCAGGATTGGTAGTTACTCCGTGTAGTGTAGTTTGTAGGTACAGTGCGTTACTTCGTAGTTCAGTGTATCTTCGGTAGATGGCGCTGTATGTGGAGGTCGCCACACTTACTTAAATATTTAATTTTCTTTATAATTATGTCTGTATATGTATGTTTGTAAAGTATCCCACGACACAGGATATATTCCTGAGGTGGGAGATGTTTCTTTAAAAAATATTTACAATATTTGGATGCTGCCCTTTGCACTGTATCTTTTTATGGAAATTTTTATAAAACTTAATCCTAGCTAGATCAATATATCGCCCCAAAACCCCCTGCATACTAAATTTAATTAAAATCGTTGGACCCGTTTCCGAGATTCTGATAATATGTATTATAGGTATAAGATAGCTAACTCTTTAGAAGTATCTAAATAAAAATAATAAATATTTTGGCTACAAATACCTTAAAAGCATCCCGTGGCATAATTCTCCATATCTTTTACTTGTACTCTTGTGTAACTTTTTACTAAAGCTAGGGAGAGTCCCTTGCTTTAGTAAAAAGTTACATTCTTACCGAAATGTAAGCTGGAAATTCACCTTTCAAGGACACGTTTCTTTGAGACACACATACGGGTGTTCCATAAAAGACCTTGTAAACTTTTCATATTATGATTCTGTGAACATTTATCTATTTATCTATCTTATGTCTTTAAACGAGCAATTCTTGTCTACATAATTTGAATGTGGGAAACGGCTTCAAGAATTTTCATGAAATTTAGTATGCATATATGAAATTTAGTGTGTATTTTATATTAATTAGTTGAGATTATTTTAAGAAATTTAACAAAAAATCGAGGTAGCTAGACTACATCCAGGTACTAAAATTTAAACTCACATAATAGAATATGCCATCTTTATCATACATAGGCCTCCCAAGTTTATTCCTGATGGAATATTAACGCCTTTGTCTAACTCTCGTTTGGCTGCACCCCCTTTAGTCAATATATTCTACGGACGAAACAAAACTAATTGAAATATTCAAATAAAAGCTTTTTAATCTAGGCATCATCAATAAATAGAAAACATAAACGAAAAGGTTTTGTACTGTTATATTTTATTGTTGATTTAAAACAAATTTACACTAGGCCTTCTCATTGACGTTACTTTATGCTGGTAGCAACATGTTAATTGTTGCTTGTCGTGACTATTAGGAAGCTTTACATTATCTAACTGCTGTTATTACTAATTAACTTTCGTGGGAGAGCCAGGTTTCGGCATGAAAGGGCCAGCTCGACCGGAGTGATACCACGGCCTCACAGAAAACCGGTGTGAAATAGCGCTTCTGCTGTGTTTCACCGAGTGAATGAGGATACCGGAAGTCCATACACCAACCGCTTCCCCCATCCCTCAAAGGTCGGCAACGCACTTGTGAGCCTCTGGTGTTGCGAGTGTTCATGGGCGGTGGTAATTGTTTACCATCAGGTGCTACATCTGATCGTTTGCCCACTATTCAAAAAACAAAAAGAATAATAATTAGGTTGAAATAAATATTATATACGTACGTCAATCATATCATCGTCAAATTTTATATTATCAAAACATTCTTGAGCCTTTGCTCGGCCTGTAGCGTATTTGTCTGTAAAGTAAACGTGAAAGTCATTTCGTGTATAAAAATATCAAATACAATTTAAAAAATACTTATTATTGCAGCAAAAATTGATAAAGAGTGTTCTTGTAAAGCACTGAGTTACTTTAGAATTTATTACATTAGTATGGATGTATTTGATGTTGGATTCCCGGGTCGGACCAAATGTTTGTATGATCTGCAAATATTTGTTTCGGAGTTTGGGTGTTTTCTATCTACACTAATATTATAAAGAGCAAAGATTTGTATTTTATGTATGTAACGAATAAACTCAAAAAGTACTGGACCGATTTTAAAAATCCAAAGTGTATAATATGTACGTATTTAAAAACAAAGTATATAAGTATTTATATCAGATGTCTAGTACCCGTAACACAAGCTCTGCTTAGTTTGGGGCTGGATGGCGTTGTGTGTTAGATATCCGGAATATTTATTTATTTATTTAGAAACTAGCTTTAGTCCGCAGCTCCGCTCGCGTGCGTTTTGGTTATCGCAATAAAAGGAGCCTATGTTTTTAATCAAGAATCAAAATATCTCCATGCCAAATTTTATCAAAATCGATACAGTGTTTTAGCCATGAAAGCGTAACAAACAGCTACTTTCGAATTTATAATATCTGTACAGAAATATATTGTGGGCTTCATGCATCTCTTTATAACCCCTTTGGGAGTCAACACAAGAACTTTTATTGCTAAAGTAAACTAATAAGTCTATTTATATTTCATCAATCCCTATGTAAACAAACTCACCGTCAATTTTCTTCATAACTTGAAACAGCTTTTGGGCTCCGAGTGTCATCCAGCAACTGTCTTTCCCTTCTTTTAGAGTTTCGTATTTGGTCGTATCAACGTCTGAGTCATCTATATTTCAATATAACAAAAATATTAACAGCCTTTAA
The DNA here is from genome assembly GCA_916048165.1 of Spilarctia lutea. Lineage (NCBI taxonomy): Eukaryota > Metazoa > Arthropoda > Insecta > Lepidoptera > Erebidae > Spilarctia > Spilarctia lutea. Next base: position 6,739,761 of record OU696480.1, read on the forward strand.
CATCCAACTGCTGGTCATAAGTAACTGCTTAGAAAAGAGGTTTTGGCCTGCTACACCAAGCTTGGGTTTGTTTCAAGTGTTTTAACAATTTTTTTATGGAATAGGGGCAAACGTGCAAACATATCGCCTGATGGTTAGCGATTACCGCCGCCCATGGACGCCTACAACACCAGAGGTGTTACAGGCGCAGATGAGGAAGGGGATAGGAAGGGATTGGGATAGGGCCTCCGGTATCCTCACTCAATCGGTGTAACACAGCGCAGGCGTTGTTTTGTACCGGTTTTCTGGGAGGCCGTAGGTATCACTCCGGTTGAGCCGGCCCATGCATGCCGAAGCGTGGCGAACTTTGGAGTGTTGTTATCCATAGATTGCTCCCTTCGTCGGTTCTTATGACACGATGGAGAGGGGTGATGAAACTGAGTGCTTAAAATCCGCCCGTTTCAATAATAAATAAAAAAAAATGAAATATAAAAATTACATGAAATTAAACATTGATAGTTTATTTTCGACTCGCGCAAATATTACAACTTTTCCGAATTTCATACAAAAGGTAAGTGGCTCCCAATTCGACTTCATCGGAATACTCGTATCCTTTCGTTTCATATGCTATTTTATCTCTTGTAACTCGTATCCTCTTACTTATCTACTTTTTCTATAAATTCTTATACTATTCTAAAAAGTTAGACCTTGTTAGATGGTGCAATCTCGTGAAGGAACAATTGAGACTTTTTCGTCCCAGTAGCTGCATGTGACAAGTAACACCAGTATTTTAGTATCCTTAAAGTCCCATTACCGTCTACACAATGGGACTAGTGGAACAAAAGACAGCGTATACCTTTAGTCGTGTAGTGCCACATTGACAGGAAAAGATAATTTTTCCATATTAATTTGAAATCCCATTCAGCGTGGCTCTACTACCTTAAAAGTTTATTGTTATTTAATAATGTTATTATTTTTTGTACTTTTTATATGTTATGCATGACAGTATAATAAAATTAATATGTTATAATTAACAAAGTAGCACGACACAGCTTAAAACACATTCAGACTTTTTCTTTTGTTATTTTTAATCAAACGTTCTTAAAAACTTTACGTAATATGATAGAAGTGCTTCTCAATTGTCCCTAATGAATAATAAAAATACTACAATATACTTTTTGTTGCTTACGGTAATCTCTAAAACCGATTTTATCTTCAACATGTATTTTGCTTTCGTGCCTAACATTGTGTGTTAGTTTTTACAATGTATTTTTTATTTATTATAACATTTTAATAACATAGATCATATCATCATATATCAGCTCTATACCTACTATGCTATTTGACATGATAATGTCATATAAATCGATGAACTCTGGCTGCACGCACGAAAAAGCATGACTCATTGTCACGTTCCGCTTGAGAAGAGCGTGCAAGTGAGAGCGCGTAAAATGTGATAGAGAGGCATGATCGGCCTAAGCGGTCGGCTTGTGACACATATTTTTCTTCAATGTTTTCTTATGACGTTATCACGTAAAATTGCTTGTTGCCATTTCATCAAAAAAAAAAGAAGAACCACGTAAAATTATCGTCCGTAAACGGTCTTTACAGACAACCAACTTTTTAAATGAATAACTGATATCATAAATAAAATGAGCTAAAGTATCATTAGCCTGAAGTTACAATACTCGGTTATAACGGTCTATGATTTAAAGATCGGTTCCATTCTTCTTGATCTCTTCTTCTTTGTCCACCCCTCCTCCCAGTTCAGCTAGGGTCGGGTCTACTTGTATGTATGCGCCAGAGGACTCTGTTCTGGGTTGTTGGTGTGCTCAGATTCTCTTGCTGGATCTCTTTTAGCATATTTGACCACCAGGTGGCAGGTGGTCGTCCTCTTCCTCGTGGGCGGTCAGGGATATTTAAGGCCTTTTTGACAGAGTGTTCGTCATTACGTCTACTGATGTGGCCGTACCAGCGCATTCGGCTTTCTTTTAGCTTTTCAGCAATCGATGCTACTTTAAACGATCCTCTGATATACTCATTTCACACTTTCTCCAAGCGGGTTACACCCATCTGAGTATTTTCATTTTGCTCGTTTGCAGTCTTTGTTCGTGTGCCTTTTCATGGTCCAGCACTCTGCACCATACTCGTATGCCATGGCGGGTAGCACCATCGTTTTATACACTTTCCCATTCACTCTGATGGGCATACTGCTGTCACAAAGAACTCCTGATAGCGATCTCCATTTAAGCCAGGCAGTATTGATACGGTGGTTTACGTCTTTATCCACGTTTGCATCAGGTGTGAGGAAAGAACCTAGGTATTTGAACATTTGAACGTGTCTACCTTGGGTAATGCACGGTTGTATATGTTTATTTCAGATCTCGTCTCGTCTCTGCTGCCCTTCATAATCGCATTCTAAATATTCGGTTTTGCTCCGGCTAATGCGCAGTCCATGGCGTTCTATTTGTGTTACCTGTGGGGGAACGTATGTCATGTTCCCCCCAACACAAAGGGAGGATCCTCCGATCAGGCGAGGTGATCATGCGTGGCGGGCCACTGCCCAACAGTTGATGTTGGGATGTTGTACATTATGCGATTCAGGACTGGTAGTTACTCCGTGTAGTGTGTTACTTCGTAGTTCAGTGTCTTTTAGGTAGATGGCGCTGTAGTAGGTTACTGTTGTGTTGTATGTGGAAGTCACCACATTACCCATACCCACTCTTGTAGCTCTTTTGCGGTCTTTGCCATTAGAAGAATGTCGTCTGCATAGAGCATAGAGTCTGGGGTAGGTTTTTGTATGTTTCTTGTGATGTAATCCATGCAAGGATTAAATAGTAGTGGACACCATTCCATTACATTCTTCTTGATATTGATTAAAAACTTAAACATCAGTGCTTCGTAATATTCAGATTGGTTTTGTGTAATAAATAAATATATAAATAATAAAAATGTTTTTATTATTTCTCATACATTGTCATATACTACATAAATCGAGGTAATAGTTTTAAATTTTGTCAAACAAAGACAAAATGGAACATAATTTTTAAATAGTAAAATGAATTTTATTTCGATAAACTGCTTTCTTTCTTTTACAAAATTATTGTTATATTATTAAGAATTGCAAAATTAAACAGTGGTATTTTGTATGCGGCGAAGAATGACGTCAAAACTCTTGAGGAACGTTTATGCTACAGATCATATTGTTTTGACGTTTAATCAAGAGACTTGAGTTGATATTCTCCTGACTCCGTACAAATAATCCCATTATAAGTTTAATTTTAGTTGACTTCATCTTGTTTCCCAAAACAGTTGCGTAAGCAAATGGCCGAATGCTAGTGTGAAATTATTGTGACATGTGTCCATACATTCTGATACAGTTATTTAATGCAATATAGCAACGAAAACTAAGCTTATTTAATTTTAATTACAAACATAATTATATACATAGAGAAGGATTTTTTATTTAAATAATAAAAAATTAATATTTCTGAGTCCCGGTGGAGTTTTTTTTTCATTAAAAGATTTTTATTTAGTTAAATCTACACTAATATTATAAAGAAGAAAGATTTGTATTTTTGTATGTAACGAATAAACTCAAAAAGTACTGGACCGATTTTAAAAATTCTTTCACCATTCGAAAGCTACATTATCCACGAGTAACATAGGCTATATTTTATTTTGGAAAAAAATAGGGTTCCGTAAGATATTTGCGTTTTTCGTTTATATAATAGGAGCGGAGCACCAATGAAGAATGTTTCAAAAACGGGGGAAAATGTTTACGCTACGGGCAATAGAAGACGCAAACGAGGTTGCGTGAGTCAGTTAGTAACTAATAAATTTAAATACTGAACTACTTTCGATGCGTAGAAACACTTGAAATTTCCGATAAGAACTCCTGTCCTGTTTTATTTGCACTCAAATAGACAAAAACAATATACGCTACGAATAGAGAACCTCCTCGTTTTTGGAAGTCGGTTAAAAGTAATTTGTATTCAAAACTCTAATAATGTCAGCGTTTTATTATGTGGCTAATAACATTAGGCATTAGGTCCTCATTTAGTCGATTGTCTATTATAGTTATATAGCCAACACGTCTAGTTAAAATATTATTTATTAAACAGGACCAGTAGTTCCTGATATTAGCGCGTTTAATCAAACAAAAATAAATTTCTTCAGCTTTATAATATTAATAAAAAATCAAACAGCTTACCGTTACAACCGTTGATATTAGAATATACAAAACAACTATTACATATACTATACATACTTATAGATATAATAAAATAAAACCAAATGCCTCTCATCAATTGATTTACAATATTATATACATCACATTTCTTAACCCATTTTTTATCCTTGCATATTCCTTATCGCGCAGTCATAAAATATGAAGTTTAATCTATTTTTGTCATAATGTAATAACAATAAATCCGTTACAGGTTTTATTTGGAATAAATAAAATAACATCTGATATTTTTGATTTCACTGCCACCTACTTATATAGAAGCAATGGGACTGGTAGATTGTAAAGAATAAAAAAATAAAAACAGTATAAAATATTTTATTACTATTTTTAAGGATAATCGTACTTCCAGTAGTGGACTGTTATAGGCTATTAATGACAATGATATATTAGATTTTTTAAATTCTTTTTTTTTTATTATTGAATAGTGGGCAAACGAGCAGACGTTTCACCTGATGGTAAGCGATTACCGCCGCCCATGGACACCCGCAACACCAAAGGCGTCACAAGTTGCCGACCTTTGGGGGATGGGTGAGGGGATGGGGGAGGGGTTGAGGTATGGGCCTTCGGTATCCTCACTCACTCGGTGAAACACAGCGCAAATGCTATTTCGGTTTTCTGTGAGACCGTGGTATCACTCCGGTCGAGCCGACCCATTCATGCCGAAGCATAGCTCTCCCACGGTAGTGTAAATGGTTTTATTAGTTTCTTATTAACATCAAATATATTGATTTCAACCCACTTTATCGGATATTTTCAACATACAATAATCTAACATTATTTTGATTTAACAACACATAGAAATTGCAATATAGTTTTATTAATATGCATTTTAGAATTCCGATTATAGTTTTCTTGAACTTGAAACTCGCGGGCCGGGTTTCCTCAACTCGACGACTTCAGTGCGCCTATTTTGCGTGGTTCTCATATGAAATACATATTTTTATAAAAACCAATAACGTGACTTTACTTAAGATAGTTTTGACATAATAACGTCTTATAATTCGATGTAAACCAGCTACACACACGAAAAAGCATGACTCATTGTCATATTCCGCCTCAGCCGAGCGTGCAAGAGAGAGCGCGAATCAAGCGATAGAGAGGTATGATCGCAATGGTTTTTATGACGATATCACAAAACAAAAGAATATACCTAGTTACAACCAATTTTTTTTACTATCACAAAATTGACTACCTAAAAAGCGAAAAATGTATCTTAAGAATTATTAATTTTAGTTATAATTCATACGATTTTCATTCACTCTAAATACGATATTATTGGACGCGTATTCATCTAGCGCTCATGTTATTTTTTCATAATAATTTAATTATCCTGACCTCTTATTTAATTTTTTTTTTATTTATTTATTTATTAAAACAATATAAGCTACAAAAAATTTAATACAAGATGCCACATAAACTCATTAGAGTTTTTCCGTGCATCCGTGTCATCACCAAATCATATTTATTTCTACTTACATTTATAATACAATTGCTTTACACACGATTATTGCCAACTTCATACATATTCATGGTTATTAAATAAACCAGCATTCTCAAACACTACGTTTTAGTAACACTTAATAGAAGAAAAGTACAATAAACAGCACTGAAGAACTAAACCAAAATATATACAGTCACTTATAAATTAGAGCGGGTAGTTATTGCAAATTTATATTATTCCACTACCCTACCAAGTCGCACTTATCACCAGCACCGACCACAACCGATCACAGCCGACCGGCGCTCGATGATCCGATCACAATATTGTTATAAGAGATCTTTAATAAGTTATACAGAGTGATTACATTACTGCAAAATAAAACAATAATGGTTGCAATTTCTTTTTATGTTACAAATATACTAAACTCTAAAGACGACTGTGAAATCCAAGTTGAGAATTTCGAAATAAATGCAATGTATGAGTGAGTATGTATGTATGTATATAAACGTAAGATAAAATCATAAATTTTTTGAAATATTTTGCAAGAAGTACTGCTTTAATTTTATTTTAATATTTTTAGGAGTTAGTTGATCTTTCTCTGCCATTTGTAATTCGTTAATGAGAAATGGAATGACATATCCCAATTTTCTTTTACCATAATTATTGGTGTACTTAGGCAAAATTAGGTATTCTTTAAAAACTTGACGTGTTTGAACCGTATTATTGTTGTACTTTCTTTTTTCTTTTAGATGTTCATTAAATAATGCACATAATATGCATTTTGTATGAAGTGCAGAAAATAACAGGCATTTAATTTTATTGCAAACCGTTTTAACCATCGAATATCCAATAAAGTATTTAACCAATATATGAATGGTTAAATACTTTATTTTATTTTTTTTTTTATTGAATGGTGGGCAAACGAGCAGACGTATCATCTGATGGTAAACGATTACCGCCGCCCATGGACACCCGCAACACCAAGGGCGTCACAAGCGCGTTGCCGACCTTTGGGGGATGGGAAAGGGGATTGAGGGAAGGGTTGGGTATGGGCCTCCGGTATCCTCACTCACTCGGTGAAACAGCGCAAACGCTATTTCACTCCGGTTTTCTGTGAGGCCGTGGTATCACTCCGGTCGAGCCGACCCATTCATGCCGAAGCATAGCTTTCCCACGCGTAATATATTATATTAACAAATAAAGTCGCTTACCTGTAAAAGCGCAACAGTATTCTACACGAACGCTAATTAAAACAATAAAATAAAACCAAATTTCTTTACTCATGTTGTTGGTATTTCATATATAACACTTTATACATCAAATTCTCTTGTTAAAGTTTTTCTCATGTACAGTCGTAAAATATGAGGTTTTATCAAGTATTGTGGAATTATAATAATAATAAATATTTTATAGATTTTATTTAAATGATATAAAATAAAATGTAGTGATTTTTATGTAGGTACTTGCTTTTTATTCAACAAATAAGGATGCAAGACAGTACTTTTATATCCGATTACGGCGAAGCAGAAAGGAAGGGTAATAGTTTTGGCAGTCTATGTATATTTGTATGTCCCACCGTAGGGCCTATACTACTAAAACGATTTTATCGTTGAGGTAAATAAATAAATAAATATTCCGGACATCTAAAACACAACGCCATCTAGTCCCTAGCTAAGCAGAGCTTGTGTTATGGGTACTAGACAACTGATATAAATACTTATATACTTTTTTTTTGTAAATACATACATATTATACATAGAAAACACCCAAACTCCGAAACAAATATTTGCAGATCATACAAACATTTGGTCCGACCCGGGAATCGAACCCGAGACCTCAAGCTTAGCAGTCGCATACGCTAACACTATGCCACCGAGGCAGTCAATAGAATCAGAATTTCATCAAAAGATTTTACATAGTCAGTTTATAGGTTTTGTAACATTTTCTTGTTTTTTGTTCTATCGAAGTGATAACTTATTATGGGAAGGTAAGCCTGTTCGTTACGTAATGCGTTACGGCATCAGTCTGTGTTCTCACGCATACGGCAGCGGTAGGCAGGCTCCATCTTTGTTTCCATAGAACAACTGCCATCAGAGCTCCAGAAGTATCAGACGATATCAAAAACTGTTGTCGAACTATTGGACTCCCGACTATTCGTAACGACAACCAGAGATGGTTGTAGCTAGGACCGACCATTTAACGTACTCTATGAGGCACCAAGGGATCACAATGTGCTAAGAATGGCTATATAGACTGACCTAGCTAGGATTGCTCAACTTTACAATGTGTGTACACACAAATTTGTTAATAAATTGAATAATTATTTTTAAGGCCTTTAATTATCATCTTTCAAAAATTACACGACCAATTGATATTTTTCAGTTGATATACAATGTTCATACTGGCTTGTACACAATATTGTCTTCATCCACTTCTTCAGTAACATAGTCGGGGACACGCCGAGCTGATGCAGCTGTGGTCCACACACGCATTGGTATTTTACTGCTAAAAAAATAATAGTCCCACATAATGAATAAATTCTGTCTCGAGATATTTTACAAACATTCATGAAACCGTAAAGAGCACATAGTTTCAGAACAAAAATCTGTAGACCATATTTTTTTTCCTTGTATTGAACTCTTCACCGTGGGAGAGCTATGCTTCGGCATGAATGGGTCGGCTCGACAGGAGTGATATCACGGTCTCACAGAAAACCGGTGTGAAATAGCGTTTGCGCTGTGTTTCACCGAGTGAGTGAGGATACCGGAGGCCCATACCCCAACCCCTCCCCCCATCCCCCAAAGGTCGGCAACGCACTTGTGACGCCTTTGGTGTCGCGGGTGTCCATGGGCGGTGGTAATCGCTTACCATCAGGTGATACGTCTGCTCGATTGCCCACTATTCAATAAAAAAAAAACTACGGTACATAGGAAAGCGCAAAAGGAAGCTATAAAGCGACCGCTTAAACCACTAAACTATACGTGCAGTCAAAGCCGTTTTACTGGTCATACTGTACCGTTTTACTGTACATTATCTATACTGTACTTTTAAGTTTCAGAATGTAAGAACATTACCTTTCAATAGTATCTGAGTGCACTATATTTTCCTGTAAACTTTTTGGCATATGTTGCCCACCGAGAAATCCTAATGATTTCATTGGTGTTTCATTAGGAAAAAACGGATTGTCTGGTGTCATTGTTATATCTTCTGACGGGTTTATGTCTTGCAGAGGTTTGTAGCTTCTCATTATTATTTCTGATGACCCACTCTGCCATGATACCGTTGCAAGTAATGGACTGGGAAATATTGAAATAACTTGTGGTTTAGACTGAAAAAGAAACCGCTGTATTAATTAAATATAATAATAATAATATAAATAATAATAAATAAATGTGTGTAAGGATAACCATTTCTTGCCGTAATACCCGTGCAGTCTGTCGATTGACTTTGTTATAAAAACACTTGTACATCTCAGCTCCATATGTCATTGTTTTTAAAAATTGCGACATGGAAGACTCAAAGATTTGACGTACCTCAATAACTTTATACTAAATTGCATTAAGATCGGTTCAGCGGTTATCGTTAAATTGTTACAGACAGATTTATTTCCGTATTATTAATATTACTTAGTAAGAATTTCGTTTTCAACCAACACCCATTCATATGGATGAATTTTCTATCATGTTAGAAAAGACTCACTATTCAAACCATCTTCCAACAGAACTTAGTTCATACTTTTACGTCATAACTATGTAGCTTAAATATAAAAAGGAATTACAATAATTCATTGCAGTACTTATTAGTAAAAGCTATGTTTACCGGAATAAAATCTTGGAGTCGTTCTCCAAACTTCTCCGTTCGCTTCGCAGGAGAGTACTTGGTTAGCTTCTCAGCATATTTTCTGGTATCCTGTGACTGCAGCCATGTATCCGCTAGAGGTTGACCTTGACTTGCATCTTCATAGTCTAAAGACCGGTTACCAGAAAACACTACAAGAAAGCAAATCGTCATTTTAGACTTATAAGTAAAGTCACTTTTAAAATGATTAGCAGGATCAATTTTAATATCCTATTACCATACCTAGCTTAGAATATTCTGCTTCTACCAGCCTTTGTCCATTTTATTTATTTCATTATTATTTTAATGAAATTTTTATATGTCACTAACTGACCCACGCAACCTCGTTTGCATCTTCTATTGCCCGTAGTGTGAAATTTTTTCCCCATTTTTGAAACATTCTTCATTGGTGCTCCGCTCCCATTAGTATTAGCGTAATGATAACTATAGCCTTCCTCAATAAATGGACTATCCAACTCTGAAATAATTTTTCAAATCGGACCAGCGGTTCCTGAGATAAGCGCGTTCAAACAAACTTTTCAGCTTTCTAATATTCATATAGATTTTCTGTAGCTCCAACAACATACATCAAAATAGAAAGTTTTACGTCTTCTCAGAAATTGAAAATAGCAAAAGTGACAGCGTGAGAAATAAAAGAAATAGATAAACATAATAAAAGTAGATCAGGTAACATATTCACATAAAACGTTAGTAAATTGGTTTATGTATACTTAATAAAGTAAAAAAAAACATTAAGCTCAAATTTTGAGGTGTGATTTTTATGGATGGGTTACTGTTCGTCATTTTCTTTCTCATTTCACCACCAAAAAGTGTGGTACGGTACAGTTATTATTTTCTATAAATACTATTAAATGTGCCTTCTAAAGATTCATTCATGGTATGATCCCTTACCTGTTTCTTCGCCAGCACTACCACCACCTGACCTTCTCCGTACCATCGGCAAGTCCGGCTTGTCGTAGAACTGACCTCGCCGCATGTACACCGTCACATCGGAGCCTAAAACATTTATATATATTACTATTAGACGCAATGTACCTCCCGCTTTTTTACTACATAGAGAAAATGCTTAAATAAAAGCTTTTAATATATTTTTATGGGGTACCTAAACATGTTTTCTTCTCGCATTTACCCTATAACGTGGGATACCATTTGATAGGTCTTTTAAAAATATTGAGAGGTTGCTAAGGCTAATCTTTTTTTTGATTTAGGTATATGTTTGTGTGAAGTTCAACTTTAAAGTGCATTTTCGTTAAAACAGGCCGCCTCCCGTCTGAAAGTTAAAGGGATGGCTCGAGAAATATGAAAATCATCATGTTCAGGAGTTATAGAGACTTACTAGTAAACAGCTTACTTGAAAAACTTCGCACACAAATAATAAGTAAAAATATACAATATTTAAAAAAACAAATGGCCAACTACAGAACCCTTTTCTTGTGTGGCCTGAAACGCACTTGGCCGGTTTTATAATGTTAGTGTAGTATGAATTATCACATTTTCTAATACGTACTTGATATGTTAATATTGTAGTATAAATAAGTAATAATATAGGTACCTAATTGACTTGTTGAGTTCAAAAAACAACCAGATGGTAACAAAAAAAAAACAATTTGCAGCCATGACAAATGTTGCCGTAATTACCAAAATTTTTTTTTTAATTATATGTCGGGCATTCGAGCAGACCTATCGCCTGATGGTAAGCGATTAATGCCGCCCATGGACACCCGCAACACCAGAGGCGTGACAAGTGCGTTGCCGGCCTTTTAGGAAGGAGTACGCTCTTTTCTTTAAGGTTTGAAGGTCGAATTGGTCCGGGAACACCGCAGGCGACAGCTTATACCACAGATTTGTTGTGCGCGGCAGAAAGTTTCGGTTTGTTCTGTGTCTGAGTGTAATTAATCTATGATATATGTCTTTAGAAGTATTTAGGTAGGTTTATCAGTAGTTTAAAAACGATAGTACAAGCTACGGTTAGCTTAGGATCATACCGTCGTCTCCAGCCGGTCATCCTCGAGTGGGCAGGGCGGCAGCACGGGACCCTTTCCTTCCGGCTGACGCAGGTGCTTTCCGGGCATGGTTGCTTCGGAAAGTACCTGCACTCGGTCGCTAGGAGGGAATTGAGTCCCGCCTGCCACCACTGCGACTGCAGTGAGGACTCGGCCCAGCACACGCTGGAGATCTGCCCCGCTTGGGCGGATCAGCGCCGGGCCCTCACTGCAGTCATCGGAGGAGATCTGTCGCTACCGGCCATCATACGCTCCATGGCCGGTAGCGACAGCAGTTTTACCGCGGTCGCGACCTTCTGCGAGGAAGTAATCTCGCAGAAGGAGGCGGCGGAGAAGGCCCGAGAGGACGATATCCACTCGGACCCGATCCGCCGCCGGCGAACCGGGCGGCGGAGGCGCGCCCATCTGCGCCTCATGCCGCCCTGAGTGTGGCCGCGGATGGTGGGGACGGGTTTTCCCCTCCATCCGCTCTAATGGCCAGCCGCGAAGGGGCGACGTACGCGTGTGCCGTGCGTCGCCTAATTTGAGAATTTTAACTGAAGAGGGTGCCCGCTTCTGTGCGGGCAGGCGCTGGGAGGGGTCCGGTTTGCGTTAATAACAGCGATCCCGGACCCCTCCCTTCTCAGGCGCAGAGTTGGCACACCGTGGCACACCAAAAAAAAAGGATCATACCGTCGTGTGTGAATTGTGTAAGATCATTATTAAAAATAGAATTAACTGTTCAGACTTGATAGAGTAATGAAAAAGTAATTGAACCTTACAATTTCTATAAGTCTATCTGCCGAAAGCGATTCAACCACTCTTAATTTTATCGTTCAATTTAATTTATACGTAAATAAACGTAGTAAGAAAGTAGGACCTTATAAATAAGAACTAATAAACATTTTAATGTGCCTAATAAAAGGAATTGAATGCTTCAAACGGCATTTAACACCTAATAATAAAATAGGACTTGGTAATTATGGTAGACATTAAGTTTTATTCATATTTTCTTTTTATTATCTTACTTCATAGAAAGTATAAAAGAGACTATCAAAAATAAGCAAAAAGGTATTCATAACTGTAACGTTAACCTAATAAATTAATTATTTAAATTCATCTCGGTCTGGTATAAATAGGATTTTAGTTTATTAGTTTTTCTTGTTAGCGCATCAATGTTTTCTTATGTAGGTTGTCTCTTAGTCGCCCATTACGACACCACGGGATAAATATGGGTATTGATGGATGATACCTTGTATTATTAATTCGTCACCACACGGTAGAGCACTTCTTGTATTACCCAGTGATCATAACTTATCTTTCAATTAACTAATGTACAATAAATAAATATAAATATTTCGGACATCTAACACACAACGTCATCTAGTCCCAAGCTAAGCAGAACTTGTGTTAGGGGTACTAAAAAACTGATATGAATACATATTGTTACGAGCTGGGTATTAAATAAATTAAAGTAGTCGATTGATTACCAAAAATAACACAATATTTATTAATAACACTTTTAACAATTACAAATCACTAAATCACTCGTTAGTAGCACTAGAAGATCTCTTCGATGTTTATTCGCTGTATCTTGAAACAATACTGCCCGTACGGCTAACACGCTCCGCTTTTATATGGCTGTCGAGATAACTAGAATGTTCGATAATATTCGATCGATTGTTCTCGACTTAATAGATTATTCTAGAGCTACTTGTAGCGCCATCTAGCGTTGAGAAATCGTTATAATGCCCACAGTTGCGCGCTAGCCGACACTATATGGCGCTGTCCTCAATTCAATCTAGATTATTCTCGTATAAACGAGATCCATCTGGTTATGGCGGAACAATAAATACTTTTTTTTTGGAAATACTTATATTATACATAGAAAACACCCAAACTCCGAAACAAATATTTGTAGATCACACAAACACTTGGTACGACTCAGAATGTGAACCTGAGACCTCAAGTCCAGCAGTCGCATTCACTACCACTGCGCCACGGAGGCAGTAAAGTGAGTTATGGTTGTAATTATAATATTCGACCCTTTGTAAGAATTGAAAAAAAATACTTCATGCTCAAGAACAGTGCTCAGTAATGTAGCATTTGCTGTGTCGAAACACTACTAATATTAACTTACGTGTGTATGATAAAAACTCTGCCAGGGAGTAATTATATCCGTAGGCAATGCCTGCAATGATGGCGATCGTAAAGCCACAACACACTGCGTAACCCAGTAGGCACAATACACAACAGGTGATAAGCCTGGAAAAAAAAACTTTATGAGACTATTAAAACAACAAAAACTCCTTTTTAGGGAAAGGCAAATATATCTTTAAGGCTGTTTTAGTGATGTGATGAGTCAAGACGTGTTCTAGAAACAACAAAAAATATTGTTATGGTCCGTAATAAGAAGAAGTCTACATGCAATCTCATTAAATATCTATTAAATCCAATTACATTACATAAACTACAAGCATAGGTACATGTACAGTACATCAAGATCATTTATATATAAACATCAGCGATATGCATGTAAAATCCCTACAATAATTTACTCTAAAATTAAACTTAATTACGCGCTGATCATCGTTAACAGGTTGCCCCTCATTTTTGTAAGCTCGTTGGATCAGCTATTGGGGTCGTTTGAAGTAGAACGCCGTAGCAGAAATGTACTTCTCTTCTTTTCCTTTACTTTTTCCCACGTTAGGTGGGGTCAGCTCTCCTTATCTTTCGGCGTCAGGATTGTCTGTCCTGGGTTTTCGGGTCAGGTAATTGGGTCTTCTTCATGAGATTGGCCATACTAGTCCACCACGTCAAGGGCGGCCTTCTTCTTCCTTTCTTGCCTTTCGGAAGTGCCAATGCCTTCTGAAGGACATGCTCGCTGTCTCTACGCATGACGTGGCCGTACCACCACCTTAGGCGTGTTTCGGTGAACTTCTTCTTCGTAGCAGAAATGTACAATAATAAAATATTTAGTGAACATTTTATAGGAAATAAAAATCAGATGCGCAAGTAAGTCCAAGTTATGTTCCCATGATATTTCTTAAAGTGTCTATATCGAAAGCAGAAAGTTAACGAATCACATGTTCGGCCTAGATATAAACGTCTGACGAAACGTAGAACCACAAAAGCTGCACATATCACAGCAACAGAAGTCTCGGATACCACAACAAATAAAATAAAAATGGAAAAAGCTCCTTGTCTGGTCATTCAAGAATTCTTTATTATCTACTAGTTGTGCCTTGCGTAATTATCCGTGGTTGGTGTTGTAAAGATACAACAACATCCGAAGCGCGCATCTGTTTACACACATAAACCTTACTCTTAAATCACCTTGTCTCTGAAAACTGCTTTGAAATCCGAGGAGTAGCCTAAAAAAACTATTGAATACTGTTGAATACTGTTCTCTTCTCTTCTTTCTCTTCTTCGAACTTCGAAAAGAGGATTTGGTCTACTATATCACGCCGCTGGCTAGACATGTTGCTATAGGATTTGTTTCAAGTTTTCCTTCTCTCCCTCACGGGATGGGATTGCTTTTAACAATAAGGCCGCCCTTTTTACATTATGTATTTGATTATTCATTGGTCTAGCGGTTGACGTATGCGACTGCCAATCCAGAGGTCTCGGGTTCAAAACCCGAATCGGGCCAAAAGTATTATTGAGTTTTTCTGATTATATAAATACTTAATAACAGCTCGGAGTTTTGGAAGTTAGGGTCTGATTACCGTGGCTCGGAGAGCACGATTGCAGTCATCCTGCACCTGATCTCTCCTTGGTCAAGTCGGTTAACCGACCCATCGGATTATTAGAGAGAGAGAACAAGAGAGTGCACCTGTGTTTGGCGCACACACTTGTGCTGCGTAGTTGGCTGGTCTCTGTTGGGACTGCTAGGACAACAAATGCATCTGAACATTTTATACATACCCTCTTATGACTCTGAACATGGTGTATAAATAGTTTCTTTGCATAATATCCAAAACATTTAAAAACTTGCATATAAATTTGATATTTTCTCTTAATAATGAAATAATATTTGTAGAACAGGTCTACTGTGTGTGGTTCAAGAATACGAACCAATACAATGTTAAGTTTTTCATGAAAAAATGTAATAAAGAGTATCTATAATATAATAATTCTCATTTCACCCTCGCGTATTGATATATTACTCGTACGACACACACGTACCTACAGATTTGTTCTCACAATGTTCCAATCGAGTTCGTACCTTGTTTATATTGTTAATTGCGTTATTCGTCTCATTCTGCGTTATGAATACCAAGTGCAAAATAAACACGGGCGCCTAACTTGCTACCAACTTTCGTAATACTATCGTTCCATGTTTGTTTGTAATTGATACATTTGTTTATATTGTTTAAGCTTAAGCAGTTAGTAAATTGTTAAACTTGAATAGAAATTAGAATAATCGATTAACCTATCGTCACTATCACTACATATGAGAAAATTTCCAGATCTCCCAAAGGTTGGCTGGTAGAGAATGCCTTGGGCATTAAGCCCGCCGTTGTACATGTGTGCATAAAGTTTTAAATAAATAAATAAATATAATAAAACGAATGTCCTCTGCCGCGTCTGTCTATCTGTTCGCAATAAACTCAAATAAAACTGTACGGATTTTAATGCGATTTTTATCAATAGAAAGAGTGATTCTCAAGGAAATCATATGTACTGTGGCTAAATTTTCGAGTATATTGGCTAAAATATAACGATATTTGTTGAAGACATCGGAAAAAATTAAGCCTCACATCTTGGAGTAACATATGCTACGAGTATATTATATTTGGGTTGCTAGTTAAATTATAAAACTGTTATATTTTTTTAAATCAGATATTTTATCAGTATGATGACGATTAAGAATACGGTGAATACCACCTTACTGCAAAGAAAAGCTAAAACAAATATTTTAATAACCCATTGGCCAGAGTGGTACCGAAGGCCTATAAGGCCAAAGCCTCCTTGCTAATGAGAGGCCCATATCGAGAGATGGACTATTAAAAGTTGCTGATAATGTTGATGATAAAATAGCTAGAAAGTACATCACTAGGTAGGAATGGAATGAAGGAAGGAGATGATAGCCTTCTTTCTACAAAAATACCCTTATTTGATAGTGGACTGGGCTACTATTTTTTTCTTTTTTCTTTTTTTATGAAATTGGGGGCAAACGAGCAGACGTATCGCCTGATAGTAAGCGATTACCGCCGCCCATGGACACCCGGAACACCAGAGGCGTTACAAGTGCGTTGCCGGCCTTTTGGGGATGGGAAGGGGGATGAGGGGGAAGGGGATGGGGTATGGGCCTCCGGTATCCTCACTCACTCGGTGAAACTCAGCGCAAGCGCTATTTCACACCGGTTTTCTGTGAGGCCGTGGTATCACTCCGGTTGAGCCGGCCCATTCATGCCGAAGCGCGGCTCTCCCACGGTAACGGCCACGGCCACTGCCCCAAAACTACTACTGACGGTAATCTTATGAACGCTATTATTTCACTTCAAAGTTTTGTATTAAATTGATTGATACTTTCAGATACACAGATGTAAATCATATCTATAGGATCACTTAATTTGCTTGCGAACGTGAATCGATAAAGTTTTCGAAGTCAATTTCTTATGTGTAGTACGTGCGGAAAGTTGAAAACGAGCTTTCATACAAAGTTTCCCTGTGGGACGCGACACCTCTTGAAATACGTAAAAGGGTCGAACAAAGTCCCTTCGGTTATGCCTTTCAACAAACTGAAAACGTAATTTTACAAATCGCAAGGCGATGTTTCTCAGTTTATCGTGATAAAAACCTACTAATCTAATCAGGTATCTCCTTTACCTATTTAATAAGGTGAAGTAAGTAATCTTGACTTCATCAAGACTTGAGAAGGACCGTTAACTTTGCACCAATGGCTTATTATCTTTGTGGTTGGTTTTAGCAAGCAAATTTGCATGGCAACTACCTCGCTTAAAATTTGCTGATGACTGATGCCAACTTCGTGAAATAACGAAAGTTTCGTTTTTCTAGTACAAGATAACACAATACAACACATTTGAATTCAGTTCATTCGTCATTCAATACATATGTACACATACATAAATCGTTAGAGGAAAACTTGACATAATCAAACAAACAGCCTGGTCAGCATACAAAACATTATTTCCAAGAAGGCATATGATCAGCTATAGATTAAAGACTGTTGATGGGAGGAATAATTATTTTATTTAGTAGTTTCTAAATGCATGTTCTGAATGAAATCGACTGCAAACGAAGTGGATATTAGAAAGGTAAACATATATCACAAAACTTACTGAGAAAACTTACGTTTTAGTCGCTTTAATGGGCCTTGAAAAGGAGACCGAATGTCTAGCCTAGAATTTTTTGATTTATCTAATTTAGACATATTGCTTGAGAGAAAGAGTGAGTACAATCACGATGACAAACGATTGGAGTACTTATCTAACAGCTCTTAAATTGTTATGTATTGATTTAAGACCCTTAAGGCCTATTTAAAAAGTTGCTGATTAAGTCCCTGATAGACTATGTAACCTTATCTGCCAGATACTTTTAAAACTTAACTTTATAACTAACTTAACTGATAACTTTTTGTGTCAACAAATATTTCGAACGTGTGACACAACGCTATGTAGCTTCAACTCAGATTGTCTTTAAAAAAACTAAACAGAGCTTTACTTTACAGAATATTTTTTTGTAAATACATAATAATAATAATATCTTTACATACATATCATATATAAAAAACAAGTATTCCAAAACAATGGCAAAGATCACAAAACATTTGCAGAACATACAATTTTTTGTAGAGATAATTCCCGCATTAGGAATTAACATCCTGTGTCGCGTAGGACTTTATAAGTATGCATGAAACGGGCACAAAGAATACCCAGACTTTGGACAATAATTTGGAAGTTTTGTACCGTTTGGGATTTGAACCTACTATACTTGGCGCAGCAGCAAGCGGCGATGTGGCGACCACTGAAACCACTAGGCCAACCGTGGAGAGGGTCCAACCCAGGAATTGAACCCGAGACCACAGCACGCTACCACTGCGCCATAAAGACAGTCAATTTATAACTTTATCAGGAACTGATTAAAACCCCTTAATCTTATTATCAATGTCTCAAATATACGAGTATCTACCATTTCGATGAAAATAACGACGCAATGAATTTCTTACCTAAAGGTTGTTTAAGTATTTAACTATGTATAAAATAGTAATAATGACTAAAAACATACCTTTGTATGAAGTCTATAGCGTACACAAAGCAACTGCATATGTAGCACATAACAAATAATCTTTCAGTACAGTCGGACTTATGCCAGAAGCATTATCACTATCAGGCTTTATGATAACCTCCTTGAAACTGAAAAAATAAATACATACATCACATTTAGGTAATATTGAAGTTTGTATATAGGATAAGGCCTGGCTACGCTTGGGGTTGGTCTAAATAGGACCTAAAATTGCCGACAGCTGCCACGATTTTTGTAGTAGAAACAACAAATACTCCCTGGTATATACGGGGGTCATGACTCCTACAGGAGACTCAATGTGGGGGTTGTGCGGTCCATGGCCCTTTATGGAGCCCCAGTGTGGGCAGAGGTCCTGAAGACCAGCAATATCGCGCAATTGTGATGTCTGCAACGAGTGCTGGCCATCAGGATCTTAAGGGAGTACAGCACAATCTCCTTTGAGGCGGTAAGTCTGCTTCTCCTCCTGCAATGCCCGACGTAGGGGGAGCCAAGGCGTGATTTCCTGGCGGACATCTGAGTGGGGGTTCTCTCACTCGGTAGAATGATGCGGAATGAGAATGCATGAAACTCCGCCGTTTCTTTCAGCGAGCAAGTTATGCTTGCCGAGGAGACGGCGGAGCGGGACCGGAAAGTTCTAAATCTCTCCCGGTCCGCCTGGCCCGTGAATGGGCCCGGTACCGCAGACGACCCAGGCGCCGGAGATCGTAAAATGATCTCCTTCCTCCATAAGAGCAAGTGACAGATGAGGCCATCTGTTACCCTAGCAGAAGTAGGCCCCGGTGGCAGCGCGAACGCTGCGGGCAATGGCAAAAACGGGAATTTCGGGGTTGCCACACAGGTCCGAGATACGTCAGGGTAGTTTTAGTCGGTTCAAGGCCGATATGTTGGTATCCGAGGGGATTTCCCGACAGAAAAAAGGGGTCTAAACGAGGGTCTTATCTATTTGAAAGCTCACAGTGGTTAGATACCAAAAACCTTTGACCATTACAATTACAAAGCGTGCAAGTGACAGTCTAATGTGGTACTGTATGTAAAAAATTCAAATAAATCAATGTGATTGCGAATTAGCTTATTCCGTATGCTACTCAAGTGACAAGTGGCATTACAAAGAAAACCATGGCTTTTGTGGGACAATTTAAATAACATAAGTAATGATGTCTTGTATTTTAGTGACTTGCTTGATATTTGGTAGAATTTAGGATAATGCTTATAATATATGTTGTATAATGACTTTTTGAGTCGTATTCTGCAGTAGTGAGTTCACATAAATAATAATACCTATATAGAAACTTATAATGAAACGTAAGCTTCGGTATGTATTATATATAATTCTGGTGTCACGTTGTTGCTTACAATTAACTTCGAAACTACTATTTAACTTATTTTCACGATTTTTTATTATGTGTCTTGCTTGCGTGCCTAAGATAGGATAGTCAACATTACGTTTAGATCAATAGGAGTCCAAAAGAGACGCAGACGAAATTGTGTGGGTGAATTAGTAAAAGAAAATATTAAAAAGTGTCCGACATTTAATTCAAAATCCATTTTTTAAGGGCACACGATAAAATTGTGGTGTTACATGATCAGAATTGTGGTAAAAAAACGCAAATTAGCACAAATTAAACTTGTATAAATCTTTGAAACATACCCGAAATTGCGCAGCAACCACTAGATCATATCATAAATATCCATCAATATCACATAAAAACATTATTTGGAAAATGGCATAGGGATATGGATATAATATGGCGATTGTGATCGTAAATTATGCAATAATCGTAAAAAGACAAACAGGATTACGTTGACATCAAGGACTTGACGTGCAGTTCCTCAGTTTTCAATTATATCTGAGTAGCTAAAGGGTTTTTTTTTTTTTTTTTTTTTATTGAATAGGAGGCAAACGAGCCGACGCATCACCTGATGGTAAGCGATTACCGCCGCCCATGGACACCTGCAACACCAAAAGCGTCACAAGTGCGTTGCCGACCTTTGGGGGATGGGGAGAGGGAATGGGGGAGGGGTTGGGGTATGGGCCTCCGGTATTCCCACTCACTCGGTGAAACACAGCGCAAGCACTATTTCACACCGGTTTTCTGTGAGGCCGTGGTATCACTCCGGTCGAGCCGGCCCATTCATGCCGAAGCGCGGCTCTCCCACGGAAAAAGGGTACCTTGGCTACTCAGATACGTCAGGATTGTGAGTAAAATTTAGGTATTTTGTTTGACTGTTTAACGATAAGTACGTATATCTACAACCTGACTCGTAACAGTACAGTTATTGGAGGCGGTAAACATTTATAACGGGATGAGTGTAGCACATTTTCAGTCGGAAAAACTAGGAATCTTGTGACATGTCTCGAAAACTGGAACGTTATTTTAGCGGTGAGTGTAAATCTGTTTAAAAGTTGAATTAATAGTTGCGATCGTAGGTCAAACTGGCTAATATATTTAAGTAGACCAAAAATACCTAAAAACAGACATTTCAATAAAAAAAGCATTTTTAAATCCATAATGGATTTAAAAATGCTTTTGAAACATCTAACAACTTACTATTTGAAAACACTAGACTTTTGAAGTTTTCATCTTAAGAGTTCATCAAGCTTGAGAGGTTTTCCGCAATCTTTAATAGGGTGTGTGGCGACTTCCACATATAACATAACAATAACCTACTAAAGCGCCATCTACCGAAAATACACTGAACTACGAAGTAACGCATTACACGGACTAACTACAAATCCTGAATCGCGAAATAAATAGTTCTCCCTCACATCCCAACATCAACTGTTGGGCAGTGGCCCGGCAGGCATGATCACCTCGCCTGGTCGGAGGATCCTCCCTTTGTGTTGGGTGGAACATGATACCCGTTCCCGCACAAAGTGTGTTTATAGGTATGGGACAGACTAAATTTTTTGTGATTTTGTTTATATATATACTACGAAGTTAGTTTAAGAATGTACAATACTGCATGTAATATTCGGTATACTCCCAGTTGGTATTGTGCCCTACAAATATATTATACTAGCGACCCGCCCCGGCTTCGCACGGGTGCAATGCTGATACTAAATACACGTTGTATATAAAACATAGCTGACCCACGCAACCTCGTTTGCGTCTTATATAGCCCGTAGCATGAACATTTTCGCAAAATAAGTAACTTTTCTGGTTGATTTTTACACCTTGTGTCAGAAAAACCCAAATATCTTACGGAACCCTATTTTTTTCCAAAATAAAATATAGCCTATGTTACTCGTGGATAATGTAGCTTTCGAATGGTGAAAGAATTTTTAAAATCGGTCCAGTAGTTTTTGAGACTATTCATTACAAACATACAAAAATAGGTACAAATCTTTCCTCTTTATAATATTAGTATAGATAGAAGCATTAAGAACAATCTCCTTTGACAATACCACGAAATAAAATTTCTTCGTAACATAAACCACAAAAATCACAAAGTATTTCGTTATACCAGATGTTTCCTTCGACAGTTATCCCAAAATAAACCTTCATTGATTTGATTAAAGGAGGAAAATACAATGATGTAACAATATAGTGATTTATATTATTTTATTTAACTAGCTGACCCGACGAACTTCATACCGCTATATTTTTCTTTCGTAAATATAAAAAAAAAGCTTTAGAAAAACTTGTTTTTGTAGTTATAGGTCGCCTCAGTCACATCAGAGGAAGCCAGCAAATTAACCTAGTGTTGACATGTGATGCGTAGCGATTAGCTAAATATAGTTAGGAAAGTTTTAAGTATGAAATTCGACGAATATAAAAGTAGAGTACGACCAATGTGAAAATGGATGGACTGCATAAAAAAGGATATGGCCAGGAAGGGAATAAGCAGTGAATTGACGAGTGATAGAGGAGAATGGAGGAAGAAAAATCATTGCACGACAAATAAATTTGGGAAAAGAGTAGGAAGATGATGATGCCCGCGTCAGTTGCCCTCGGTGCAGTCGTGGACAAAATAAAACCCTTTAACCTTTGATTATATAGAAAAAGGAATTATACGATTTGGTGCAAGTGATCGGAAAGTATGCGCGTACATACATTTTGGTGATTATTTTTAATTTATATAGATTTTAAGATTAATATATAATTGTGTATATATGTACTAGTCCATATAAAGAAAAATGAAAAATTTGCCTATAGAAACTAAATAAGGTTTAAAAAGATCTGAAAAGTCCTGCAATTAAACATTAATTGAATAAATCTTAGAATATATTATGTAAACGATAATTACCAATCTCACACAAGTTTCATTTATAAATAAACCAACACATTCGCATAAAACTTGGGCAAATAAAATTTATAATAAATTATTTACACAGCACAGACTATTTTCTAAAATGTCATGCTGATTCAGAATATAATCTGAAGTGTGCGTTCAGTAACTAACTTTATAACAAGAAGTTTACAAAAGTAGGTTCTAATAGTTAAAATATTACTTCTAGAAAAATCATTGTTACCCTTTTGAAATAAAAAAGACCTATGAAAAGATTACTTATTACACGGCTGGCGGAGTGGTCATAGGATAACAGTCGTGAAGCTAAGTTACGTAGATTACGTAACCACAACGATGTGTTGCCAGTCCCCAACCCATATGCATATTGCGCATGGCCAGCGTGGGGACGTATGACCTTAACCCTCTCCTGAGAGGAGACCCGAGCCCAGCAGTCGGACGTTATGGATTGTTGGTGTTGATGACATAAAATACAAGAAACTGTAGGGATCAAATAGCTATATATTATAACCTGTCTTGACTCAAAAGTTAGTACAATGACAATTGAAGTATTTATATCACACCTATAGCTTTTAATAGTTCAATGTTGAAAATGTCCTAAGGGACCTTAGAAAGGAGGTTTTGGCCTACTATACCAGACTGCCTTGATGGGTTGCCATAGGGTTTGTTTTTCCATGTCTTTGTAGTGAAGTTTACCTGTATAGCTTGCTCCCTTAGTCGCCTCTTACAACACCCATTGGATGAATAGAGTTGGTGACATAACAATGAAAAACGATGGTACCTATTGGTCATTATCGCTTTTCATTGTTATGTAGTTTGTGTAAGACGAATATTCCGATGTACTTAATTGTCCTATTCTACTCATATTATAAACGCGAAAGTTTGTAAGTATGGATGGATGTTTGTTACTCTTTCACTCGGAAACTACTGAATGGATTTTGATTAAACTTTACGATAATATAGCTTATACATCAGAATAACAGATAGGCGACAATTTGTAAAGGTATAGCTTAGCCTCGCGGCGTTGCCTGCGGTTATTGTCGTACCGCGGGTAGCACTGCGGGGTTCAGCTTGTTCTTAGTAATATATATTAGGATCTAATAAACGTCATACAAGCCCAGCAATTATTCTTTTCAGCTTATTAATTCTTATATCTAATAGGTATAACTTGTCGACGCGGCCAAGTTTCTCTTAGTTCCGTTGGATAATGTCATGTGCTTGTAATTTTCAGATCTATATATTAATTTATGAAGCTAAGAATTTTTATCTCTTTTTACGAATATTATGCGAACACAGGAGTATAAATTCGGCACAGTTAAAGCTTGCAGAATACACAAAAATAATGAATTATAGTCGAAATTCGATCGCTGCGTGACCACTAGTATTACCTAATACTGTGTAACTTAATATAAAATATAAATTACTATAATTCATTAAATTTATTATTACCGTGGGAGAGCCACGCTTCGGCATGCATGGGCCGGCTCGACCGGAGGGATACCACGGCCTCACAGAAAACCGGTGTGAAAACCGCTTGCGCTGTGTTACACCGAGTGAGTGAGGATACCGGAGGCCCATATCATAATATACATATATACACCATAGCAGTGCTTCAGTAAATTCAAGGCTTTGTTTTCGTTTAACAGTTTAGTTAATTATGAAATCATTTTCTTTGTCTTTTCTTTAATGTACGTGTACAAAATGATCTTTCCTTTTTGTTTGTTTGAGCTTTTGAGTGTGATCATTAAGGACGATTATTGCGTGTTATTTAAGAGTTTTAAGAGTGTATTATTAAGTCTCTTTTACGCTTCATGAGCCTTATTTTCAATTTATTCCAACCCTAACATGAAGTAGTATTCTTCAAAATATATGGTGACATTATTCTTTATCGTAATTTTAATTAAATTGACAACGTTTCGAGAAATTTCTCGTAAATTACTTTATCTTAATGAACTGACTTAGTAGAAATATTTTAGCTATAAGCTAAGGTATCGGGTTATAATTACCAGATTATAATAATATAATCTGGTAAGTGATTTATTAATAAAATAATTTAATAAAATATTCATTTTTTTTTTTTTTATTGAGTAGCGAGCAAACGAGCAGACGTTTCGCCTGATGGTAAACGATTACCGCCGCCGATGGACACCTGCTACACCAGAGGCGTCACAAGTGCGGTGCCGGCTTTTGGAGGATTGGGAGGGGGATGGGGGAAGGGATTAGGGTATGGGCCCCCGGTATCCTCACTCACTGGGTGAAACACAGCGCTGCTTCACACCGGTTGAATTTATGAATATTGCAAAGAAAATCACTGCAAAGAGAAGATAAAATTGGTAAAAAACCCTTTGCAAATCTGTATGTCCAGCGTAGGCCAAAACTTTCCATCTGACGAGAGCCATATGTCCAGTATTGGACTGTTAGGCTGTTGATGTGAGATGTTTCCCTCGACAATTCTTCCACGGTAAATATTCATCTTTACTACATTTATCTTTAATATTTATTTCTACGATCAGCGTCGTATAGTAAGCTAAACCTTATTTTTTATAGAGAAGCTTAAGTCTAGCAGTGGACTATTGAAAGCTGTTGATCAAGATGCTAAGGTTCATTAATAACGAGATGAATTTTCCAACCGAGGAAGCAGATAAGAGATATATCCCTTATTTTTTTTATAACGACACCGTTATGAGAAACTTTACTAATAATTGAAGAGAGTGGCGGAAAAAGTTACAAAGTTCGGCGTTTTGCGTTCCAACTGCCGGATATCACGATTACATCGCTTTGTTATCGACTTGTTCAACCGTCAATGATTATGTTTTCACAGACACAAAAAAATCTCATGGAATTTTTCATTTACAGAAACAAAATAAACCATAAACCATAACTTTAACCTCAAGAATATACTCATTGCTTATGGGAAAAAAAAAACAGTCGCTCAATATCTCATTATTAATGCACCGCTTTCTGTTTATAACACTGATTGCGTGATGGAGAACCCGCCCATGTGACTAAGGCCCACCTTGAATTATACACTTAGTATAAGTACGTACCCTTACCATATTTATATTATAGCTCAACAAGTTTCAAAACGTCTTAAAATCTATATACTAATAATAAAGCTGAAGAGTTTGTTTGTTTGAACGCGCTAATCTCAGGAACCGCTGATCCGATTTGAAAAATTATTTCAGTGTTGGATAGTCCATTTATCGAGAAAGGCTATAGGCTATATATCATCACGCTACTACTAATAGGAGCGGAGTACCAATGCAAAAAGTTTCGAAAACGGGGAAATATTTTCACGCAACGGGCAATATAAGACGCAAACGAGGTTGCGTGAGTCAGCTAGTTCTTTATAAAGCTCTGAATGTCTAGGAAAAGCACATTAAAAAATGCATTAAGTTGTAAACGAAAAATTAAATACCAACTATTTTCATTTAAATTTGCTAATACATTTTTTTCGTTACATGAACTTGTTGACTAGCCTATTCACTTCTCAGCATAGAACCTAGTGCTTTGTAAAGCTAGCCATTCATATATAGAGTACCTAGCGGGCTTACCTACACAGTTATATCTGTCAAGTAAGCTAGCTAAGTAGAGGACATACCTGCACAAGTGAGGAACATTCACGTTCCGGTTTCCCTGTTAAATTCAACTGTACAGGCAACCTGTCATATATATACTGACGTGTATGGCTTACGGTCGGTGAAGTTCATCAACAAGCAAGTGGAGTGAGGCTTTATCAAAAAATATATTACTGGCTTATTTGATTATTTTGTTTTCCTATTAAATTCCAAGTTTTTATTACCTTTACTTGTAACTAACGTCTATTTGGCAAGTAAGTATACACGTTTTGGACGTATATTTTCATCTGTTTGTTATTATCATATCGAAATTGAACTTCATATGTATTATACTTGTGATTAAGTTGAAGACTTGATTTGAAGTAAATAAATAAATGTTTCGGACATCTGACACACAACGCCATCTAGTTTCAAACTGAGTAGCATCTTGTACTATGAAAGCTATTGTGGTAGAATACTCTATGTGTTTCTTTATTTCGTAAATAAATACATATTAAACAAAGAAAAACCGAAATATTAAAGCATTTCTTTGCAGAATTTGGTATGATCGTTTGGTATAACCTGGGAATCGAACCAGAGACCGAAGCACAGCAGTCCCATACGCTCCCACTGGGCTAAGCAGTTAAACTCTTCAGTGTCTGCTAGTAACTTTAGTTAAAATCATTTTTCTATAAAGAGAAAAGAGCCGTTGGTCTATTAAAATTACATCAGATGTGCCTTAGGAATACTAAATAGATGACATACTCGTATTGTGAGTATTATATTTGCTTCTCATTATAACGATTTGATTTTACTTCTTATTATTCTTCATATATTTACGTAGGTACCTATAAACGTTTTACACCAGTCGCTTTCCGTATTGTTTGTAGCAATATAATTAAAAAGTTACGAAATAAAGTATTTATGTAATACCAGAAATGTCTCTCGCTATTTTGAAATCGCGACAGATGTTTTAATGAAAGTGTAGAAACAAATTATCATAAAAAACAAAAGTACATCGTATTTCTCAACACGTGTTGTAGTCACGGAAAAAGTACATTATTTGTGATTCTAGTTTAATAATATAATGTTGAACTTTTAAATACAATTGCTTCCTCAGTCGCACTCAGCGGTCCACAGTGGGCGGACGTCCCGCCCGCCCTTCGCCGCGCTGCGCCGCCACGCTCGCGTATTTTTACTTAAAGTAATCGAAATCAAAAGTTTCAGCCGATTTACGTTAACGTGAACTAAACTGTGTAAAAAGTAAAGTGTTTGTGTCACCAAATTCTCAAGAAAGTTGCTGGATTACCTCGAGTTTGTTTATTAAGGTAATTTAAATTTTAAAGGGTCATTAAGCTTCTTTTCGGTCCCTTTCTAGCCGTCAACTGTCGACGCTGCATAACGGTCTTAATCGAGAATCGTAAATTTTGAATTAACTGTTTTAAACGTTCAATTTATCAAGGCCAGAAAATATTAACAGCTAAAATTAACTGTCGAATCATAAATCTGGTAGATTTAGATTTATTTAGTGACATCTAATATTATGAAAAGACTATTATTGAGTCAAAAAATATTATCTACTAAAAAGTGAAGAACTAACAATTTAGTTGGGTGGTTCCTTCTTAAATGCTAGCTATATTATTTTAGAATTTTGATTATATGTTAAGTTAATCTATATTCGTTTTAAATAGCTGTCTCGGACATAGTTAATGTTAAGATAAGCTACCTATAATTCCTGTAAGGCACAATAAGTTTCTGTATATTTTCTGGTCATGTCAAGACTGATTTTTATTAAATAATGCCACTATCGATGATACTAATGTTTTTTTTTAAATCGTTCAATGAGAAAATATATATGCAAGTAGGTACTTGACTTCATTCTGGGGTGGGATAATAATTACCATATAAGTTGTATTTTTTTATTTTAAAGCCTGCGAAAGTGACTCTACTTTGCCTGACGGAAAATATGAGTTGAAACATAGTAATATTTCGCAATTAATATTGTGGCCCCACGGATACAATAATAATTGCGAATGTGGAAAAAACAAAAATATCTTAACCGAAAATATTTTTTGATGTTAAATGAAACGAGGTGTACTTGCAAAGATCATGTTTATTCTTATTAATTTTCTCATAATGACAAAAAATTTAAGTCATCCTGAAGGATTGTTGTGCTTCATATCATTATACACCACTTGAATTACAGAAATCTGTTATTAACTAATGTTCTCAAACATTGTTTAGCATAGTTTTTTTATGGGCTATTCTATATAAAACGACATAACATCAGATGGACGGACAACAATTCAATTTGAGTACGTCAATAATCAGTAAGCTTTTCACGTACTTATTATGAAGGTAGACACGAATTCTTTAATAATAATGAAGCCATTTTAGCACGCATGTTTAACCTTGCCTATACTAATGTTATCAGTCAGCAATTATTAATCCTTAAAATATTTATTGTGGAATAAATGTAGGCGCGTAGTAATAATGGTGTAGGTAGCGTGTAGGTTAAAAGGTACGCCTCAATTAGAGTGTTTATATTTTACATATTTGTATATGTCGAAGGTAAATCTATCTTATATAAAAAGCAACCATTACAGACTGACTGATCTATCAAAGTATAGCTCAAACCACTAAAGGGATTGCACTGAAATTTGGCACACATGTATTTTGTTTAGAAACTTTACGACATTTATGCTTTAACTAAATAATAAAATACCTGTTTTAGGGTTTTTTAAAATCCCGGTAAAATGGAGTAACAAAGTCTTTAAAGCAATATGGGTTTTTAAAATGTTTGACATGAATTTGTAGGGCTGGTAAAGAAAGAGACATCGGTTTTAAATTTGAACAACGCAGACACGAAATATCATGAACTATCATTATAATAAATGAGTAATTTATATGCATTCTGGCTTCTTTGTGCAGTTGGGTTAAAAAGTACCTAAAATCCTAATTTTGACCTGAAGCAGTCAAACTGAAAAGTTGCCTCAAAATCGAGTCCAGCCATTTTCCCGTAATGCACGTTCGAAAAAAAAACATACTAATAGCAACCTTTTTCAGAACACCATATGTTCGTTCAAATTACACACACAAGTGATGAAAGTACAATAAAAAAATGCGGGGCAGTTTCTGTGAAAAGCTTGCGCTGACGATTACGCGAGTTTCAGACTATGCGTTCACCCAAAAAGTACACATATGTACACAGTATACATATAGCTCACGGAAAGCCGTTGGTGACGATGAATCGAGCACCAGGATTTTGTTCACTCTAAAAGTGATCAGCGCGTCTAAAGAAGTTTTTACTTCAACAAAAACTATTCAATTTAGATAATATGGAAACACCCCCATAAACATACTCAACGGGCACTTTTGCTTAGGTAAGGTTCTAAATCGAATAAGACGGGAGGCTACAGCACAATGCCAACACTGCGGGTCCGAAC
The DNA here is from genome assembly GCA_916048165.1 of Spilarctia lutea. Classification (NCBI taxonomy): domain Eukaryota; kingdom Metazoa; phylum Arthropoda; class Insecta; order Lepidoptera; family Erebidae; genus Spilarctia; species Spilarctia lutea. The sequence continues at coordinate 6,769,793 of OU696480.1, forward strand.
GGGATTCCGCCCAGCACACACATCGAATCCTGGTCGGATAGATTCGACGAAACCTGTAACCGCCAGCATTGATTGCGGCAATGCTGTGGCGAGTGGTGAAGGATGGGAAGTCGCGGTCTTTTTCTATAAGGACTATATGCTCCAGAAGTAATCCGCATAGCGTGATCGGGAAAGGACCGATCTCGTTTGAAGGCTGCGACGAAGGAGACGTGGTAATGCTTTACATAGAAATATGGTGGAAGCCACAATTTTAACTTAGTTTGCGCAAAGAGAAACTGTATGCATAACAAAAAATATTTTAATTACTTACGATCTTCCGTTTCAATTTAAACAATTGCAGTTTCGCCTCAAAGTCTACTTTGCGATGAAACTAAACAAGTCTCAAGAATAAACACTTAAGTATGTTGGGAAAGATTGAAGAGAAAACTGCTTCTCTAATGGCCAGTTCTACGTAACTTGCTTTCGAGTAAGCTCAATAGTTTTTTTTATTTACTGTGTTTGACATTTCTTTATTCACTAAATAAAACCTAACGCGAGCGAAGCCGCGACCAAAATCAAGTAAATAAATAAAATTAAAACTGTCTTTGTGTAACTTGGAATAACTCTCACTAGCAGACAGCTGATGGAGTAAGGAGTGGCCTACTTAAAAATTATGCGTTAAATTGTAAGCCATGTGTTCCCGTTTACATTTTTTGGATAAGTCGAAAAACTGATTACAATCTAACAGTGTTTCTAATGTTACTTTTACAAAAAAAGATCATTAGTTTTCATTTATTCATGTGAACATATAGCCCGAAGGTTTAACAAGCATTTCAGTTATTTAAATCATACTTTTACCTGAAGTAATCCAAACCATTAATCTAATAATAATCGGAACTAGATTACCTAAATAAATAAGCAGTGATGACAAAACTAATAAACATTACAGATACTTTTTTTTAAGTCATGTTAGCAAGCAAATACGTTGACCTCATGAGAAGACATTATCTATATTTACAGAAATCAAAAATAAGTTCTAAATACTCATACAATATTAGTATCCACCTTGCTCCACCTTGACTCGTGACATAGTGATTTGGTAAGCCTACATTGATCCAACTAATATTTAACAGCCAATGAATTAGGGGAGATGGGCAGGAATTGAGTAAATATGGGCAACGTACAGCTTTAATGAAGTGCTTCCAGTTGTTCGGAAAATAGCAGTCTGTGTTATGTATGTTTTTTGACTTTCCATCGTCGATTGTTCATAGTTATCAGGTTTCTTCTTGGTAAGAAGGTTTTACCCAGCTACCTTGACCAGCTGTATTGGTATAGGGTTTCTTTTAAGTCTTTCTTCTTTTTGTACTGCCGATGTCCTGCGTAGTTTGCTCATTAGTCGCCTCTTCTTCCACCTATTGGATGCATAGGGCTGGTGACAAGCTGTTTTTTTTTTTTTTTTTTATTGAATAATGGGCAAACGAGCAGACGTATCACCTGATGGTAAGCGATTACCGCCGCCCATGGACACCCGCAACACCAAAGGCGTCACAAGCGCGTTGCCGACCTTTGGGGGATGGGAAAGGGGATGGGGGGAGGGGTTGGGGTATGGGCCTCCGGTATCCTCACTCACTCGGTGAAACACAGCGCAAACGCTATTTCACACTGGTTTTCTGTGAGGCCGTGGTATCACTCCGGTCGAGCCGACCCATTCATGCCGAAGCATAGCTCTCCCACGGTTCTGTGTAGTCTGAAACCGTTACCACATCGATAAACTATAGTTTAATTGTCTCTTATGTAATCAACAAACACTGGGTATCAATTAGTGACACAACAACAACAAATACTAGTGATGCGATATTTAGTTTATTTTTTTATAGCATAGATCTCTCTTATCGAACACCACTTTGATCAATATTAACAATCTTGCACCCAGTTCCTGCCATTTCGCGCAAATCGTTACTATATAAATCCTAAATATATATATAATCTATTGTAATTTATAAGAAACAAACAGATTTATTTTCGCATATACCTATTTTAATGCAATTTCCAAAGATATTTCAAAAAAATGGAAACACTTAACTCACTTACACATATTTAAATAATGGCTTCACTTTCTTATTCCGATCTACCATTTTTATTCGATTTGAGTTTGCAACATACAGCTTTAATTGCGGATATATCGATTCAATAATGTTTAATTCATAATGGTAAGGCGAAAAGCGCAGAACAATTACATTTTGAAATACTGATACATTTTGAATAATCGATTACTATTGTTCCAATTTATTTTGTTATTTAATCTTATAAAAAACTACGCTTTTGTAACTTGTTTGATGTTGTTATTAATGTTTTATTTATTTGATCACGCTGATACAAAAAAAATGTATGAAATTTATTTAAAGTTATTATTGAAAGTGACTTCCAATTTATATTATTCCTTCTAATCGTGTAAGAGTTGCGATTGCTAGATTACTTGTAGGATACGTAAATATAGAGTATATTTTTGTTTTGTGCCTGCCTCGGTGGCGCTGTGATAGCGTATGCGACTGTTGCACCGAGGTCTCAGTTTCGATTCCTGGGTCGGACTAAATGCTTATATTATCTGCAAATAATTGTCAATCCTTCTCAGTAAAATTACTGCTTAGGTTGAAACTAGATGGCGTTGTTGTTCGAAACATTTATTTTTATTATTAATTACTGTACGGTCCAATGACCGTACAGTTGGCGCGGTTAGAATTTTACGTCCACGACGTCGATTTAAAACACATTATAAATTAGTGCACTTTCTACAGTCACAGGGTGTACTCACTAGCATTAATCATTACACATTATATAACTAGTTCATAAGTCATTTGTGTGCAACAATAAATAACATCCAATCAAGCACGTCTATCATTCAACAAGCTGTGTACGAGACCCGTACATATATGGTCCTTCGAGCCGGATTTGAACCAGCGACCTATGGTTCTACAGTCCACGTACGTCAGTACGGTCAGTACCGTGATTGGCTCGTACAATTACTGTGTTTTATATTTAAATGTTACACCAATGACCACGTTCACGATCTAACTAAACACTATTTCATTTACAGTCAGATCTTAAGTCCCACGTCACCATCGTAGGCAGTAACTTTGTCGATATCAATGAGTGTTAGTTACAATTACAGTGGTAGTTACATGTTTCTCAATAGGCGTTAAAAAAATATTCGGTTATATTTGTTTTAGTTTAATATCTGGGTAAGGCCGGACCATGGCAACCCAGTTCCCGGCTCAACAGTGTCACAATCTTATATCATTTTATCTTAAGAAGTTACAACGTTTTAAAATTTCAAGACTCGACTATAACATACACATTCAATAAAATTGTGCTATATGACAACTCATTAACACGTATTTAAGTTGGCCTAAAAAGATCCCAAGTAGTAAACAGTGCAACACCACATATTGCACTAAATTATTACCTTAAAAACATGTAAAGATTTTGCTAAGTCTATGACTGAAAACTTTTTGCTTTCTCCTTACTCTCATCTTGAAAGTATAATAGTTTGTGGAACATATTGATTTCCTATACATAAAAAATGTATTAGGATTTAACTTTGTATCAGTATACCTATATGTGTTGTAATATTTATACCTGTCTGAAAATTCTTAATATTTAGCCCAATGTCCACTGTCAGAAATGATGTAACTATTTACACATAGCGTGACTCGTGCAATCCAGTTTATCACTTTATTTCTGTTTTATCGCTAATTAAGTTATTTCAGCGATCTCATTATTGGCCGATATTCAGTTTCGTGCTCAAATTGCTGAGTAATTGCATTTGTGGCGAAGAATCAAAATGGATAACATGAATTTAAGGAAGCGGTGAGAGACAATGTGGAACATGGTTTAATTTTCTTATTAACTTCACTTTAGAATTTTTACCCGACTGCGAAAGAAATATGTTTGTATATTTCTTTGACACGCCCTAGAGTCTAAACGGCTTGTCGTATTTTATGTGAGTGGTGTCAAATGATTCGTCTTAGTCGTGAGAATGACACTGGGTATATCAAAAAATCTTTTCTTTTCAGTTCTTCAATGAATTTGATAATAAAGATGGCAGATATTGACGCAGTTAGTTTTTAAAATAATAATTCGTTACTTGTTTAAATGTGCGTAGGCATGTTCATGTTGTAAAGGGCTAACATTCCGAAATATATATTCACTATTATTTAGATTTAAAAAAATCAGCGTGGCTCTACTTCCAGGTCGGTATAGAGTTTGTATTAAGTCAAAAAATAAAAATAACAACTTATATAAAAAATCTATGATTGAGGATAACAAATGTTACTTGCCAGTCTAAGTACTTCTAATACGACTTGCATCTAACATTTCTGAATTTATTGAAAAATAACTGGTTTTTCCCATATTGTTATATCGTTACGCATTTCCCATATAGTATCGCAAGCGGAATATACATATCTTACTAATATTCACTGAACATGTTGATAGATACTTTTCACCGTGGGAGAGCCACGCTTCGGCATGAATGGGCCGACTCGACCGGAGTGATACCACGGCCTCACAGAAAACCGGCATGACACAGCACTTGCGCTGTGTTTCACCGAGTGAGTGAGGATACCGGCGGCCCATACCCCAAACCTCTCCCCATTCCCCTCCCCTTCCTTCAAAGGCCGGCAACGCATTTGTGACGCCTCTGATATTGCGGTGTCCATGGGCGGCGATAATCGCTTACCATCGGGCGATACGTCTGCTCGTTTGCCCCCTACTCCATAATAAAAACACCGTCAAAATATTATTCTTATCAACAGTCTTTAGTAGTCCAGTAGGTTTTCGCACAACCACCCTGGCTATAAATTTGACAAATATCTTAATGTTATTTTAAACGACAGTTTGCTGTGGTAACTTGACTGTTGTTTATAATAAAGATATGTGCATAAGAATTACACATTAAAGTATCTACGAGTATGTTGGCCATAAAATTATCCGTAAAAACCTTTCTAACTTATAATTTATGAACAAAGAAAGTAATTTATCCAGGATCATGCGACAAGGTTTCTTATAAGACTGGTATGCAAATGTTTTTCTTTGAGGATTTTCTCGTTACATCGTTGGGACTTTACTCTGTGCCAGTTTTATAGGAACATAGCAACATTTTTTCATTATCCTTATAAAATGTTTATTAACTTTTATACATCTGTAAGTAACGTTGAAATTGGTAGTGAGGAGGCAATATGTCGATTTTATTATTTTACCAGAGCCATAACTCCTTAAATACAGGATTCCAGGCCAGACATATTGGCTTTAGGTATGTTTTGTCTGAAGTTTGTGATATTTTTTATCGTAAACATATAAAAATTGATTTTCTTGTCTAACTATAACGATAAAATAAGTTTATTTATAGATTTGAACAAATTTATTTTATGTGGCTTTGAGAAAAACACTCAATAACTGTATCAAAAAGGGACACTGGAAAGAATATTCTTAAGGTGGAAGTTGTCTTTTTCAAAAGGAAAGAAGGAAGAAATGAGTTTCAAAACTAAATCTAGGAGTATACAAATAAACAAAATTGAAGATCTGTTTGTTATGTTAAATAAATAGCTTTTCAATTAATGCATATTAAAGTTATAGAATTTATGACATCAGGCTGATGATATCAGGAGTAACTTAGGCAACTTATACCGTGGGAGAGCCACGCTTGGGCAATGGGCCGGCTCAACCGGAGTGATACAACGGCCTCACAGAAAACCGGTGTAAAATAGCGCTTGCACTGTGTTTCGCTGAGTGAGTTAGGATACCGGAGGGCCATACACCTACCCCTAACCCCCTCCCCATCCCCCAAAGGCCGGCAACGAATTCGTATACCATCAGGCGATACGTCTGGTCGTTTGCCCCATATTCCATTAAAAAAAAAAACTTTTTTGACTAGACTAGAGGCCAGGCCCAGTTAATTTATAAACTTACAAGTGTATTAAATTAACATTTATAAGTAAATAGTAATAGTTTTTAAGATACATTTAGCTCTCGGGCGTTAGCCACCTCTGAAGCCCAAAAGCAACGTTTGTGGTGAAATATTCGAGATTCTTACATACTTTATTACATTCGAGTCTACAGCTGTAAGGTCATGAACGTGGGCAGGGGCAACTTAGGAATGTACACAAAGGTTTTCGTTCTCTTAGTCGTTCGTTGTGATTAAATATTCAACCAAACAAACTATCCCACACTGAGCTGATTTAAATTTGAAATATCATTGCCTAAGTCTGAACTAGAAACATTATTACACCGCTTAGATGATCAAAGTTATAATAAACTGAGTTAAGAATCCAAAACTGGGAATTCAAAACTTGAGTAGGTGGAGTATCTAAGAAGAACATAGCAGGTTATTTTGTTCTTTGCGTCGCTTATGCAGTAGCTTCTTGTTTCTCGTACGATGTCATATGATGCCGAAAGTGCATTAAACAACGAAGATACTAAATAAACCTATGATCCGTATCACAGTAAGCGGTCACCGTTACCCAAATTGCCTACAACCCAGAAGATTTCACCTTTGCGTTTATAATATTATTATAACCTTACTACAACTACTATGCTTCGGCATGAATGGGTCGGCTCGACCGGAGTGATACCACGGCCTAACAGAAAACCGGTGTGAAATACCGTTTGCGCTGTGTTTCACCGAGTGAGTGAGGATACCGGAGGCCCATACCCCAACCCCTACCCCCATCCCCTTTCCCATCCCCCAAAGGTCGGCAACGCACTTATAATCCATAAAATATTATAAATGCAAAAATGTGTCTATCTGTTAAGCGTGCATAGCGATGAATATAAGGAGATTATTGCGTTAACATTTAGATTTTGCAAAGTAAACCAGCGTGTAGGATGTGTAGAAACATTTAATTCATTTACAGATATTGACATTAGTGTTATGTGTGCCAGGATCTCGCATTCCATAAAACACAGTAAAATAGCGTTTGCGCTGTGTTTCACCGAGTGAGTGAGGATACCGGAGGCCCATACCCCAACCCCTACCCCCATCCCCTTTCCCATCCCCCAAAGGTCGGCAACGCACTTGTAATCCATAAAATATTATAAATGCAAAAATGTGTCTATCTGTTAAGCGTGCATAGCGATGAATATAAGGAGATTATTGCGTTAACATTTAGATTTTGCAAAGTAAACCAGCGTGTAGGATGTGTAGAAACATTTAATTAATTTACAGATATTGACATTCGTGTTATGTGTGCCAGGATCTTGCATTCCATAATACACAGTGAAATAGCGTTTGCGCTGTGTTTCACCGAGTGAGTGAGGATACCGGAGGCCCACACCCCAACCCCTCCCCCCATCCCCTTTCCCATCCCCCAAAGGTCGACAACGCACTTGTGACGCCTTTGGTGTTGCGGGTGTCCATGGGCAGCGGTAATCGCTTACCATCAGGTGATACGTCTGCTCGTTTGCCCACTATTCAATAAAAAAAAAAACAGTACAGTTGTCAGATGTGAGTTACTGCATGGGCGTGTGTCTGTGTGTGTATGTATATATTTTGTGTGCATTCAATATGTGTTATATCAGTACCGGTACTAAGAACCGTTTGGTAATAACCGTCTGTGTGTAGCTCTTCGCTGTACTTCAAGGTTATTGGTTACGGCAAGGTCGTGGCTGGACACAATTATTGAACGTTATTGAGCCGTAAAAACGTGTACATTACGTATTAACATAAATATTAGTCAATATTTCTTGTTTTGGTCACATATTGGTGATTTGAAAAATAAAAATCAGTGTAATCAGAATAATTTAAACAACAACCTTATTTTAAAAAATGAATATATCATCATAGTATCTTTATATTTTAGTCTAAGGATTATAAATGTTTATTAATCAAAAAGTGCAATTTAAAAAACTACGTTTTATTACCAAACTTAAAATAGTTTTACGTGTAATGAAAATGGCTGTGTTTTTTTTTTTATTTTATTGAATAGTGTGCAAACGAGCACACGTATCACCTGTGGTAAGCGATTACCGCCGCCCATGGACACCCGCAACACCAAAGGCGTCACAAGTGCGTTGCCGACCTTTAGGGGATGGGAAAGGGGATGGCTGTAAAGTAAGTGCATGCATTGCAATGCATTTTTTCCTTCTGTAAGTGTTAAAAGTTTCAATACTATTTAATACACGTTAATATGACACACTGCGTAGTAAAACACTTCGTTTTCTCAAATAATGTCATCTTTAAAAAGTTTTATATTATTTGGAAGTAGTCCAACAGATTTTCGTTTCACTCTTCTACAAGTGACTTGCTTGCATTCGCTCTCATATATTTACCTCATAACCGTATATTCATAAATTTCGACCTAGTTTTATGTGAATCAAACCTATCATTCTATTAGCCTTTTTCCAAAACCACGTCGAGGTCGGCTTAAATCCACGATACGGCTAATCTTCAATTTTTTACGTAGACCAAAGGCCAAGTAGAGATTTCTGTATAGCAACCAGGACCAATAGCTTAACATGCTCTTCGCGCTAGGAAGGGTATATATATATATATATGTAAAGAAAAAAAAATCCTTTAGTTTGTCTTTCCCGCGCATCAAACGTCATTGAACGCATAGATAATTGACAGATGACGTTTGTGAGCTATGAAAAATATAACATGTGGTCATCTCGCGATTGTTAAGAGAAAACAGTAATTTATAATATAAATTCAATTGTTAAAGTATTCTATTTGTGATTAGGAACAGGCATTGTTAATAATAATATTAAATGTCGTTTCTTTATTTACAGGTATGTAAGTTTTCCTAACGTAGGTACTAAGTAAATACACCCACACTTTTAATTCATGTATTACAAAACAATAAATCTTTATTTACAGAGAAACTCAATTTTGTTTGACTGACTGTGTCGTCTTAATCCCGAAAATATTTAAAAAAATTTCATATATATATATATTAAATATGGTCACCATCCATATATTAATCTAACTAGGATTGCCAATCTTTCTAATGTATTAACGACCTCAGTTACCACTTAGCCACGAACCCCTCTTAATTTAATATGTAATGTAAACAAATGTTATGCTACGAACATTTTTAACTCCAAAAGTTGCCGTGCAGAAATCCCTTTGAACAAAAAGGTCGCCTATTGTTCTGCCTCCATATACAGATTATAGGGGCTGTATAATGTTTCGTATGCTCGCATATTCTCATAACTGTAAAAAGTGTAATATTTGTATTACCAAACACACACAAAAGTGTGGTCATATTTGAATATGACCACATTTTTGGGTATCTTGTTGTTAGGCTGGTTAGTAGGCCCATAGAATTTTATTAGAAATACGAGAAATAGATCTAGAAAATTTAGAGATAAAATGAATGTTTCGCAGAAAGACTAACGTATTAAAAAATTACCTGGGTATTGATTGCCAAGTTTGATATTATTCACAATCTTTTAAATACGAGTATCAACATTGATAAATATTGAATTTTATGTCTACGTACGTCCTTTTAACGAATATGAAAATAATAAAATGTAAAAAGACTTGAAATCCATTCTTACCTTTTTTAATGTAGTCTCAACTTTGCAAAAAATATTTATTAAAGAACTCTTTAAAGTGATGAGTAGGGATTATAGCATGCTTATTTTTACCTATGTGTAGTTTATGTCATATATTATGCGTAGAATATGGCACTACAAATGTGTAGTATGTGATTATATGTAAATAAATCTGTTAATTGATACTCTAACTAAGCTAATACGTTAATGCATAAACACATAAGTCATGCTTAATCCCAGAATACAATTATTATTCGTGATTATGGTTATCGAACGGCTTAGGACTTTAACAGTCATTTAATGAACTATGGGCACGAACTGTCCAATCCAATAAGCTAAACCATAGTATAATTTATAATATATACGTTTTTTAGTACCGCTTCATTATGCATCATCGGTCACTTTATTAGTAGAACGTATACAAGGAGTTTTATTACCATATGATATGTTGTTTAAACTCAGTTTCAAAAATGGTGATTCTGACCCATCTTTCATATTTTACAGGGTCTTGTTAAAGAAGTAATAGGCTTTGTTATGACGAAATGTGGACTTAATAACATGGTCCTAATTAATGTCGAAAAAAATAGGAATTAAAAAAGCCAATCCCAATATTGTATATATTTTTATAACAGTCTGTTTCTACGCTTGACCGAATCTTATTTTTTCTTAACAACGGAGAACCTAGTTCGGAACAGTTGTAGGTCGTCAAGTTTAGTTTCTTCCTCTATAAATATCTCCCCTCTCTTAGTTAGAAAGTTAAATGTTTAATGCTAGGCACTACTTTGGGATGCTAAGTTTCTCGATGGCGTAAGTTTTCTATGGAGTTTAACTTTTAGCGGTCACTGTGGTTAAACTACATTTCGTACTCAAATTGAATAAATGATTAAAACCATACCTGAGTTTCTGTTAATAAGATGAATTTTGCAGAGTTTGTAACTAAAATTAATGACTAATTTCACGATTCACAAGAACTGTACGAAATGTTTGTCTCTTGCAGAAGATGATCTCATATTTGAAAATTACTTTCTACTAGCGAAAAACTACGTAAAGCGGATCTTGGCAGTACCAAAGTATAAAGATCAGACAAAGAGATTATTTCAGACGTAGACTGTCCATAATAAGGAAAACAAAACCGAAGTCTAGCTCTAAAAATCTGTATCATTTGTTGATGGACAAAATGTGGGTAGATTCTCATCAATATCTGATTGCATTGAAATGTTCGGACAATTGACGTACAAATTTAACTTAATATAACGATATATATAGGTAGATATTGTTCAGTAGGATGGCTAGAATCTGTAGCGATGGAGAGTATTCAATTGATTCAAATATTCGCCCTGTTTTGTTGTATCCATCGACTTCAATCATTAATATTCAATCGGCTACAAATTTATTCTGCTAACGTGCGGTGAAAGCCATAAACAACAATTATATTATTCACAAAATTAAATTTATACTGCTCTAGAATTGGAAGGTACTCTTTGTTTTTTTCCCTATTGTTATGACGTTGTCTTGAAATTCCAATAAAAGATTTATGCTAGGGTTATATATATATATGTATAATTTAAGCAAGCTACCTGTATGAATTACAATGTTAAACTTATTTTTTAACAACCGAGCTGCATAGGGATTTTTAACAATGGATACTCACGTACCTATTGTTGAAAAACTTAATTTCACTTTTGATTAAACGGTCTGTAACTTGAGAAGTCGTAATTATATTGTTGGAACTTTTTTAATTAGAGCTCTTGAATGGAAATAAATGATGGTGCTTTTTACTGCCTCTGTGTTATTGACGTCTCAAATAACATGATGAATATACGGTACAGGCATACAGTGACCTTCAAACGACTGCAATTTAAGTCCTATTTTCTTTAACTCAATTTAGGTCTCATTCATTTCTGTTTCTTTCTTTGTTCTTTCTCAAACCGATCATATTCCCAAAGATGATGGGGGCAGGCAGACGATTGGTTTTAAAAGAAACTAGTCTTATTCTTTTGCAATAAAACAGTGACTTTAAATAAAGTAAGAAAAATAATTATAAGATGTCATCAAGTCTTTAACATTCCTCTGCTGGACATAGACACATCTACACCAATATTATAAAGAGGAAAACTTTGTCTGTATGTTTGTTTGTAATGAATAGGCTCAAAAACTACTGGACCGATTTTAAAAATTCTTTCACCATTCGAAAGTTACATTATCTACGAGTAACATAGGCTATATTTTATTTTGGAAAAAATAGGGTTCCGTAAGATATTTGGGTTTTTCGGACACAAGGTGTAAAAATCAACCAGAAAAGTTACTTACTTTACGAAAATTTTCATACTACGGGCTATATAAGACGCAAACGTGGCTGTGTGGGTCAGCTAGTTCTTTATAAAGAAGGACCAGAAGGGTTGGTAGAGGGTTTGTTTCAAGTTTTTTTTTTTCCTTTTAGTGATATTGTCCTGCGTAGTTTGCTCCCTTTAGTCGTCTATTACGGCAATAATGGGATGGATATTGAATGTTGACATTCCGTATTCTTAATACGTCAGTACACGAACTGACAGTTCCAATTTATCGACTATGTGTAAGTGTTTAGAAGTATATAGAGACCGTTTTTGTTTTATCGAAAGATAGTTCCCATTTCATGTCATCCACATTTTGACATTTTGTATATTTTTTTTTTATCATTAATTTCATCACGACGACGACTTAAAGACTCGAAGACTTGATAATTAAAGACTATAAATACTTGACATTCGCAGAAATAGCTGATCCGAGTGATACGGCCGGTTGCCATTTCATCAAAAGAAGAAGTAGAAGTATCTGTTTTTAGAATTCGGATTACCACAGTGTAATCTCTGCTCAGCTTAGGATCAAACTACTGTATGTGAGAAGTGTGAAGTTATGTATAATGTAACTAACAACCCGCCCCGTCTTCGCACGGATTCACTGCGGAGAATAAAATAAAGCCTATAGTCACTGGACTACCTTCAAATAACTGTATTTGGGAGTTTTTAGAATACTTACTTAGACAAGCTCATTTATTGAAGTGAAACTTCTTTATCGGGGTTGTCAAAAAATTTAGTGTAACATTTTTTCGTTACGCGTAACATTTATCCGTTACATTACGCGTCACATTTATCCGTTACGCTATCTTTTTGAAGTGAAACTTCTTTATCGGGGTTAAAATAAAATGTTTTATCATTATTGAGAGTAGTTATATACAATCCTTCAAAAAAAATTATAAAATAAAACAAAAAACATTTTCAAACAAAAACAGGACCAAATTAATACTAAAATGAAATATCACATTACAAACAATATTATTTTATTTAGTCCACAATGTAAATAACTACACACATCACATTCCACAAACTTACTTCATTCACACCACAGATCGCGAAATATTTACTCAGGTCTCGCTCCTTAACTTTTATTGCACTTGAAATAAGAATTGTCACGAATATTGCTGGTTTATAAGTCTTTTGTCGTTATACCTTACGTCGACATATGATATTTATTTTTTGAAAAATAACGTCATAAAGAAGTTTCACTTCTTACGAGTGTACGCTAGTACACGCAACTTTTTTTATTTTTTATTCGGAGTACATTAGCACATTTTATTTTTCCTTGATGAAAGAGTGCTGATGTTGTACCACAGCCACTGAAAGGCAAGTCTTCGACAATAACATTTTTTCTGCGGCTATTTTCGCCCATTCCACTAAAACATAGATATGAGGAGGAAGAAACAGAGTCTTTTCTCGAGCAAACGTATAACAAAATCGAGGAACAAGAGGACTACAATGAAGCTGATGATGCACTTGTGATGCCTCTGGTATTGCGGGTGTCAATGGGCGGCGGTAATCGATTACCATTAGGTGACGCGTCTGCTTGTTTGCCCCCTATTAAAAAAAACATACGTAAGTACCAAAACCAGCTTTCTCATTAATTATTTCATGAAAATCACCAAGAGCCTTAAGTAGTCCACTATTCAACATAGGTCTTTCTTTAGAAAAGAGTGGTCTATTATAACATGTTGCTCAGACGAGTTGGTATAGAGTATGTGTCGAGTTTTCCTTCTCTTTGGAGTGGCCAACAGCATACACGAAACAACAACTTATGTAATTTGCTGGCTTAGTGGGCTCCCATATATATATATACTGCAGGATAGAGGTGGTAGTGAATACGACTGCTGTCGTCTCGGTTCAATTCCTGGGTCGGACCAAATGTTTGTGTGATCTACAAATATTTGTTTCGGAGTTTGGGTGTTTTCTATGTATAATATGTATGTATTTACAAAAAAAAGTATTTATGTATTTGTAGGGATTTCGTTCCCGTGTGTTTAGGAGTGTCGGTAGATTCCATATTCTTTTTAATGAGGGTAGACGTGAGTTGTCGGGCGAGGAGAATGATAGCAATGGTTTTCCTCACAATCGCTTTGTTATAATCACTTTACGATAATACATAGTGAAATACAGTCACGATAATCAATAATGGTATACAGGTTACAATTTAGGTACGACACTCCACCGAACATGTGATGCTACTGCGAGATGCTAAACGATGATCCTTGCCCTCCGGCTGCGTTCCATTTTATAACTATCTCCGGCTGCGTTCAATTAATAACTACCCACAGTTCTTTAGGGATGGGATCAAAGTCACTTTTACCCGCAACTAATCACATAAAATAATCGACTACCATCAATTATTCTAACGCGTGATTATTATTTTTAAAGTGGCAATGATTTCCATCCCTATTGTCATCGGTCGCAAGCTCCAATGCTCGGTGTTGCGTCAGTGTCTAACTACCGACACTTGTGTTACCAAAATAAAATAAGTGATGCGCCGTCATATTTATATCAGTTGTCTAGCATAACACAAGCTGCTTAACTTGGGATTAGATGGCGTTTTGTTAGATATCCGAAATATTTATTTATTTTTTAATCTTTCACCACTCGGAATAAATAATAATTTGGATTTTCAACAACAAAAGCGACGTGTCACAAATAGAGGACCTGACACATAGACGGTTCAAACGATGAAGTTAAAAAAAACTTTCGAAAACCGTATAAATTTCAAAGCTAGTAGCGACACCTGTCGTATACATGAATCACTTTTTCTGTGACTTGGCCAGTATTTTAAAAATAGTTCACACGCGTATTCAATTTTGAATTGGAACTCATTGTTGTGTAAACATTACTGGGTTTGAAAATTCTCATGATATTTTATTGTTATGTCACGATATTTATTTCAGAGTAAAACTCTGGAGAGACCAATATCCAGCTAATAGACTACCTGCCAGTTTTATCTAGAAAACTATATAAAAAATGGTCCTGGTCATTAATAAAAGTATTGAATCAATGATATTGCAAGCAATAAAAATACTATCTTCAATTTTAACCAAAGATAAGTTATTGAAAACAGCCGTAGGTCATAGGAAGCGTGCCTTATGTAAATTGGTTTAAGACAAAATCTCGTAATATAACCATAGAAATAAATTAATGTTTTCGAAGATTTCTAAACTTATATCAAGTGATTTCGAAGAAGTCTAGAGGAGGAGGCTGAAATAACTTTTGTTTCTATAATTTCACTGATCCGCGGACAATTAACAAAAAAAATAATAACACCGGTTTTCATTGAAACCGTGGTAAGGTATACATATATAGCAAAGCAGAACGCTTCAATAGCGGTATTCAATTCAAATACACATGTATTTCGTTGTTAGCTATTTCATGTTTGTACCACAATATTAGCTGGTGTAGTATTAAGTGGCATAATTCTATTTTGTATGAAACTGTCGCGTTGCCGCTTCGATTATTAATGTTCTGCCTTTGTAATCAATGACATTATTTAGCGTATGTATAAACAGCGTATGCTGGGTTACGCTTTTATGCCAAAACATACTAGATATTAAGATCTAAGTAATTCATTTTGATACTAAATGCTTTATATTTTGATGCTTTTAAAATTAATACTTCATTTGTGTACTTACTGAATTCAAAACCTGAATTATTACAGAAGACTATTAATAGATACTACGTGTTTTCCTCTATAGTCTTAAGGCGCGTATTAACTGATATTGTTGTCAATTTCAGTGTTTCCAAGTGTCTGCAACTCTTCAGAAAATCGCTAACTTTTATTTCCACTGTGTCTACACTGAGTCGCCACCAACTCGTCGATCAATTAACAACTCGATTAATTCGTTCGTCTACATGTCAGGCATTTGTTTACAGTTTTTGTTGCCAACACAAGGAAATTAAAGAAACTTTTGTCACCTATGTGTTGACAACACAAAAGTTGGCAACTTTTGTTCGGTGGAGTCTTGGCTTTACATCCAAATGCGTGGCACATACGTATATATTGTTTAAATTATTCCGATTGTGATATTATAACGATTATTAGTCTATGTGTGAACTATTAGGGAGTTTTTATGTGTTACCGTGAGCAAACGCAATATCAGAGCTATCGTTTAATTACTGCCTTATAAATATTTTGCCATCATTTTACTGAGCAACAGGCAGTAACACGTAACTTGAGAAGATTATTTATTTGAATCCCCATCCACAATGTTTTATTTTGCAAAGTCATGACTCACGTTGTCGTGTCGCCCCTAATTTGAATTTTGATTGGAGTAGGAACACTAAGGAGTAAGGAAATTAATGTATTCAGATTTAATTATTTTTTAGATTGGGTTTACTATAACAGAACACGTGTTTAAACTTAGCCCGATTCCTAAACAAAGTTTGTTAACCTTGAATATTTTGTTCTCAAAGAAACAAAAGAGATTCTAGTTTCGAATTAAAATTTTATGAACGCTGAAGTTGCTACTCTGTACCACTTTATATTAATGCATGAATTGAAGGCATTTGAAAGTACATATAGCTAATTGACTCATCTAGTTAGATACAAATTTGTAATTCAATAAAAAGTTTCATAATATATAGGTATTATATATAAAACCTAAACACAACAAAATACAAATATTATATTGGTGTGAAACCTTGCTTAAAATAAGACTCCAATCACAAACAATGTAGCATCAAACTACGCAATATATAACAATATAATTATTCATACGACGTATTTTATCTATATAAATAAAAATGAATCATCGAAATGTAAATATGTACGCGAATATTTTCCAATCGGCTGCACCAAACTGGATATGTGTTTGTTATTGTCAGGGCAAGGTTTTAGAGAAGAAAATTTTAAGAAAACCCGCAGTGTTATATATTTTCTTAGTCCACGACTATGAATAGTTAAACTTTTTTTTCGGAGATTAATTAAAACATTCACGAAAAAAACTGAGGTACGAAGTTTGTCGGGTTAGCAAGTTTATAATTTATTAATCTTCATTCCGTTTATTGCGTACATATATTATGTATATTTAACAGCAGTTTGGTTACCGTAATACAGGCTTACCATAGTAGTTGGGACCCAAGCGGCTGTGTGTGAATTTTTTTAGATTATTAATATATACTTTAAACCGACTTCAGTAGGAGGTTTTATAATTATTGTTTTTTAAACTTGCAAGTCATATGTCTGATCGATTCCGTATCACAGTTTTTAAAGATTATAATAGCTAAAATATATAATAAGCTAAATAAGTTATATTGCGTTGTGTTATTTACTATTTGCACTACCGACAAATGAAAAGCGAATGAAGAGTTTGTGAGTAAACCCTTGTTCTCCGTAAGTACCCTTTAATGTTCTAAAAGTTTTAGATAGTATGACGATTAACCCTACTGATTTGACCGTTTATAAATATTTTATTTAATAGAGAAATGTTCAAATACTTAACAGAGCTAAAATTTATATGTATATAGAGGGTACTTTCAAACTAAACCGATATCGGAAAATATTTTACTAAAATGTAGCTGCATTATTCATGAACGGTAAATGTTATAAATTATATTAGTATCTTACAGATAGTTAACAACAAACTCAATAATAATTGTAATCATTTTCGAAAAAACATATTCACGATAGCTTTCTTTCGCTTGACACATCATTATTCATTTATTTTTCATTTATTTAGTTATAAAAGGTACAATAATTTATAATTAAATTCTTAAATTTATAAATATAATACGTTAATGATTGAATCTGTGTCTTGGGCCAATAATTGTATAAGTGTAACATAAGTATAATAAATGTATAAGTGTAAGTACTTGCTCACTATTAACATTATATGGTTCCATTTCATTATTCGTTTTCCATCTTGTTATCCTAATTCGCACAACTAAAAGTTAATAGTGTGTATGTTTTATGGGCCTACCGTTTCCGAACTAAAATTAAATGGCGAAGTACAGTTACAATTTATACAACAAACAATACTTTCGTTTTCGTGACTCACACAATAAAATAGGGTAAATAGGCCGAATGACGGACATGCGCGCAAATAAAATTTAGTTACAAAATGGCGCCAATACTAATGACAGATTGATTTGCGATCTGTCTATTGATTCTTCATAATACTATCTAATAATTATATTACTCATAAACTTATTCTTTTGTAGTTACTTATAAGATAATCATGCTAAAAAAAGGTTTAATTACTTTACTTATACAAACAAAACTTGTATTTTAACTTTAAATTAAATTTATGACAGCCTCTATAGCGCAGTTCTTGAGATCTCGGGTTCGATTTCCGGGTCTGACCAAATGTTTGTATGATCTACAAATATTTGTTTTCGAGTTTAGATATTTTCTATGTATAATATGTATGTATTTACAAAAAAGTATGTATTTATCAGTTGTCTAGTACCCATAACGGAAGCTCTGCTCCGCTAGAGACTAGATGGTGTTGTGTGTATGATATCCGAAATATTTATTTATTATATATTTTATAGAAGTACCTATCAAAAATAAATAAAAAGTAATTTTCTACGTATATATTGTGTATACGGTAACAGTATGAACTTTTATTGGCGCGAACTATCTTACACATAGATAAAATATATTTCGTACAGAAAATAAAGTAAAGGGATAAGCTTATCCACGTCACAACAATACCTTTTCAAATTTATACAATATGTCGGATCGTTATTGGGTATTTCATACATCTTTCTAAATGGTTTTGGTATTATATAAGTGTTTTTGTAAAGACAAAACAAATTTTAACATAAAAACCACCGACATCAAGAACTGAATCAAATTAAAATATATAATCATCAAAATCGGTTCACCCAGTCGAAAGTTATAAGGTAACAAACATAAAAAAAAATAGTCAAATTGAAAACCTCCTCCTTTTTGAAGTTGGTTAATACAGAAGATTTATTTGCACATTTGTACAATTTAGGATCCTATGCTTATACCCTGACTAGCTGACCCACGCAACCTCGTTTGCGTCTTCTATTGCTCGTAGCGTGAAAATTTTGCCCCGTTTTTGAAACATTCTTCATTGGTGCTCCACTCCTATTAGTATTAGCGTGATGATATATAGCCTATTGCCTTCCTCGATAAATGGACTATCCAACACTGAAAGAATTTTCCAAATTGAACTAGCAGTTCCTGAGATTAGCGCATTCAAACAAACAAACTCTTCAGCTTTATAAAATTAGTTTAGATTGACTTAAAGAAAATACTGTGAATGGGCCGGCTCGACCGAAGTGATACCACGGCCTCGCAGAAAACCGGTGTGAAATAGCGCTTGCGTTGTGTTTCATCGAGTGAGTGAGGATACCGGAGGCCCATACCCCAACCCCTCCCCTCATTCCCTCTCCCCATCCCCCACAGGTCGGCAACGCACTTGTGACGCTTTTGGTGCTGCGGGTGGGTGTCCATGAGCGGCGGTAATCGCTTACCATCAGATAATTTTTCAAATTACCTATTATTTTATTTTGTGTTAGAAATAATAATCTCTTTATTACATGCAAAAAATAATAAAAGCAGCGTAATACTATAATGTGAATAGTACAAGGAACAAATTTTACCTGTATTGCAACTTTTTTGATCGGTTCGTACTGTACGATAATATAATTTAGCCTTACCTACTCGAAAAATAGTTTCCAAAAAAAAAGTCATTTTTCAATTTGAATCAGTAGTTCCTGATATTAGCACGTTAAGCCAAACAAACAAAGTCTTCAGCTAGATAATGTTAATATCGATAGTTTATATTACTTTAGACACGCATAAACTCTCAATTAACATAGTCATTTATCAATAATGTTTTTCGATGTATGAAATATATCTTCTTTGTATATACATCGCTGTAATTATTTTTAAACCTGCTCTAATTTATTGCCTACTAGCAACCCGACCCGGTTACGCACGGGTTCATTACGTGAAGTATAAGATATTCCTTGCCTTTGTTTCTCTGAGGTGTGCATCTTCAACAAATATCGTTACATTTTGGCCAATATACTCATAAATTTAACAAATTATGTATATACGAAACCCTTCGTCAAGTATCACTCTATTTTTTGGTGGTTAAACCGAATAAAAATCCGTGATGTAGCTTTTGAGTTTAGCGCGAACAGACAGACAGACGCGGCGGAGGACGTTGTTTTATAATATGTAGTGATACTATTATTTATTATGGGTAACCACGAATGATTTTTGAACTTAAGCCGATATTCAATATAATAAACTGTAATCAATCAAGCTGTTGCTCGGTTCGAAGCTTCGGTTTCGAAGAACTGCAATAAGCAGGAATCAAAATTATCAAACAATTACAGTGTGTTAATTTCCTTTGCAATGTATTTTAGTCTTGAAAGTTCCTAGAAAAAAGTTCTAATTTCATTGATTTATAAATATTAGCCTTTACCACATACTGTCGTTTATTATCATCATTTTCCCACCAGCAGGCTTTTTTATTTATTTATTTATTAACTACCTCGGTGGCGCAGTGGTAGCGTATGCGACAGCTGTGCTTGAGGTCTCGGGTTCGATTCCCGGGTCGAACCAAATGTTTGTATGATCTATAAATATTTGTTTCGAAGTTTGGGTGTTTTCTATGTATAATATGTATGTATTTACAAAAAAAAGTATATAACTATTCATATCAGTTGTCTAGTACCCATAACACAAGCCCGGCTTAGCTTGGGACTAGATGGCGTTGTGTGTTAAATGTCCGGAATATTTGTTATTTACTCGTATTATGCTCAATTTTTATATACGCTTTTGTAGTCCACTGCCGGACACAGACTTCGCCTTAGCAAAGAGGCGGACTACCTTGTTTATCTGCCTATTTCTCACGCAAAGAGATAGGTAACAAATAATTCTTATCTATTCTATCCCAATTTAAAAACAGTAACAGTAAGCCCTTGAATGTACCCGTAAGTACGCAAGGTGTCAAGCTAAAAGCACTCCAATGAATAGTGAGTTTCACGACGTAAAGTGCTATCTCGCATGGCAATCTATTGTCTATTATGTCCATATTGTGCGGTAACTATTCATGATTAGTTATTTCTTTTCAGCTGTAGATCTAAACTGCATCTTAAATATTGTCACGCGGCGCATTAATAGCTTATGAATAAATCATTCAGAGCGATGGCGACGCGACGTGCGAATGCCGGTCAGGTGTAAAGTTGTATTTAAAACTAACGACTCGATCCAGCTTCGCACGGAATATTATTATTTTTTAAATATTTCAAACATCTAACACACAACGCCATCTAGTCCTAAGCTAAGCAGAGCTGGTGTTAAGGGTACTAGACAACTGCTATTAATACATATATACTTTATTTTTGTAAATACATATATATTATACACAGAAAACATTCAAACTCCGAAACAAATATTTGCAGAACATACAAACATTTGGTCCGACCCGGGAATCGAACCCGAGACCTCAAGCACAGCAGTCGCGTAAGCCACTGCGCCACCGTGGCAGTCGTTAATAATTATATATTTATTCATAATTTAAACCTTTCGCTATAATAATTTTATCTATTGCTGAAAATTGCATTAAATTTGTTGAAAAGTTTGAACGATCTAAGTGAACGGACAGCGGCAACGATTTTATTTAATACTGCGTAATGATACGAACTAAAATGTCTAGGTGTTCATATACGAGTATAATTATGACTGCTGTTGTATGTCTCGTTGTATATCTATTTATATAAAACTTTTCATGAGCACTTGAGTATAAACTCGATGCCATAGAATTCATAGATTGTTAGTATTTTTGTTATTTTTTTTAATACGTCGGTGGCCTTGAGATCAATAATATTTTGTTACAAGTAAAATCTTTCTTAAAAATAAAGTTTAACCTACTTCAAACAATAGTATGTCATTGCGTATCGTATCAGTGAATCGCCGTCTACCACTGAACGAAGATCTCTCCCTAGGAGCGCCATCCAACCAGGTGGTGTGATTGCGTAAATTACCCATATTTATGTCATAACAACAATCGCTATAGAATTATGGTAATTTTATGAAGAGTTTCGTTGCCTGTCTTCGAAACCCATCGTCAGATTTATAAGAAATTTAAGGACTACTTAGAAATAAAACTCATCAGAACAAAAAAAATATTTTACCCATACATAAAAAATAAACTAAATAAAATAAAAAACTGAATTGAAAGCCTCGTCCTTTTTGAAAATTGTTTCAAAATATAAATAACACATAAAAAAACATCGAAACACAAACTCGAATTTCAAAACACTTGAAATAAGAATGTTAAAACTCGTTGTTGTATAAATAAAATAATGATTTACACAGCAACTATTATTTCATCGTCGATAGGTACTTGAAAGAGTACCTACTTTTAATTACAAAAGTAAGGATGCTTAGCCAAGTTGCTATGACTACCAGCACTTCCAATAACTTTGAAATGGAACTCTTCAATAAATATTGAAAGAGGCAAAATTACGATGTTAAGCCTCTGGTTCCACCCAACCCTGTTCATGGCTATGAATGAGAGGGTAAAAATGCATTAGAGAGACGGACCGTCAGCCGTTCACAAAGTATTTATGTAAACAAAGCAATGTAGAAAGCAGTTTGTCTCTATTCCTAGTAAGTATTTACACTTAGTCGCAAACTAGACTACTAAGGTAAATAATATTAGGGGAATATTATCTACATTAATAGGTATTTTATTATGCACTTTTTTATTATAGTGAACCACGTAGGACATTTACAGAAGATCAAAAAGTTATACCACAATCTAATTGATAGATTAGGCACATCGTCACACTCATCCCTGTGCTTACCGAAATTTTGTTCCTTCTTCAGAGTTTAGAAAGACAAAGGCATTATTATCCATCTATCACTCGCATAACTCCCATTTTTTTCAGTAGCAGGTTAAAATTACTATTATTTTCAGATCAAGTCACTTTAAAAGTGCCTACAGACTTAATTTCTCAATTTCATTTCTTTCTTATAACGAACACTTTCGATTGATTTTTTAAATCGAACATTACATGACATAAATGTGTTACGACATGCGCTATAAACTGTCTAGAACATTTTCAATCACACGAGTAAATATCTTACCTTACATAGAGGGGGTAAGGTAAACGGTAGATCGACTGAAAGGAGACGACGTGACAGGCCATCAAAACATGTTTGCTCACATCCGACCACGCAGTTAAAACTTCACTGAAAAGTTGCATGTTATTTGTCAACTCCTAGACCTCACAACTGTAGGTGGTGTAGTTTATGCGTGTATTTGTGTGGGTGCGTGCGCGCGCGCGTGTGTGTGTGTGTGTGTGTGTGTGTGTGTGTGTAGTACTATTATCTGCTTGCATTTTGAATGCAAACCTCCCAAAATCCATAAATATTTGTGGATAAGTGGGTACTTTTAAAAAAGTACATTAAGGACCAGTTTCAGTATTTACATATAAAATAACTGAACTGAACTTTACGCAAAATAGAAAGACAGAGAGAGATAGAAGATATACTACAGATTTCTGGTTTACAAGTCTCAGATACAGATAAATGTGTCAGATAAGTGTATACAGCAACCTTAATCTGTTCAATACTGTAATATGGCTGATAACTATATAAAACTTTATCAGGAACTAGTGAAATTGGCGCTGTAAAAAATTTTAGTACTCTAATAGTCGCTTTAAATATCAATTTTTTAATTGTGTAGTTGGCAAACAAGCCAATACGTTTCGCCTGATGGTAAGCGATTACCGCCGCCCATGGACACCCGCAACACCAGGGATGTTATTCCTAATGTGGGAGTTGTCTTTTTAAAAAACAAAAAACAAAAAACCAGAGGCGTTACAAGTTCGTTGCCGGCCTTTTAAAAAGGAGTACGCTCTTTTCTTGAAGGTTTGAAGGTCGTATTGGTCCGGGAACACCGCAGGCTACAGCTCATTCCTCAGTTTTGTTGTGCGCGGCAGCGTGGCTATTTTGAAGAGTCGGGTAGGATAGTAACTAGTATTTTCCATTGTTTTTCAACAGAAAGCCTATTTAAGCATTCACAAAGGGTTTGTAACATTCATTCTTTATTACAATGGACGGATCTGATGTTCTTCCAACCCGGATTTTATCCACTGATGTTTTTCAAACTAGTAGTTAAAATGTTCCATAGCGTTTTACTCTAACACGTTTTACATTTTCAAAGCAACAATTTCTATAATTTATTTACATGATTCGTTTAAGCGCATTAAATTGAATAAAACACAAAGGTTTATGACAAAATTTACAGTTCTTACCATATTTATTACAAAGCTGTTATAAGACAACTGCTATTTAGTCAGGTATCGTAAATTAAGTTCTACAAAAGGTTATCGATCCATCTTGATAATATTCATATTTTTGCGTTTTTATTTCTGAAACTTTAAGTAAAGTTAATTATTCAGAAATGGTGCAAAAGATTATCATATGAAATGGCACCTTAGAAGCTTCGTATTTTAGAACATAATACATGTATAAGGCCAAGTCGCCCTTATTTAGAAAATTTATTTCTAGTTTCTCGACATGATAATTTAATAATGGAATTATGTTAGCCGCAATAAAGAGACGACAATAGAGATTACTACATTTCTAAAAAACTTATAATCATGAATTCTTTTGACTTGTTTTCATGAGGCTCATGACTAAGTAGTAACCGAGTACATTTTTAGATTGCGAAGATTACGGAAGCAGTTCTACACAGGTTAGTCTATGTAATGATGACCACTCCTAACACGTTGCCGTACTCCATGCCTCGGAGAGAACGTAAAGCCGCCGTGTCAGTTCCGCTTACGATACGAAGTCCCACATGCCCAGTGCCTGACAAGTCTTTCTACTAAGCTTCTAAATCGCCTAGTACTTCAGTTGTGGAGGCCTGATTGCAGTCGATCCACGTTCAAAATCGAAGTTCAACCGTAGTAGTACACATAAAAGGCAACATCCAATTCCGTTTGGAAAAAAGCTAAAGAAGAAAGAAGTATATTTCCGCTAAAAACCATATTGTATTATTTTCTAATGTTTATTGTCTGTCAGAATTATCTATTCATTCATCAACGATGAATGCAATAGCAACTGTCTGGCAGTTCAATCTTGGCTATGCGCCAAATTGGCTCACTCCTCAATTTTGCAGTGTAATTCACGGTCTAATCCATTTCTCTGCTACTTCCCACCTTCGTTTGACTTGGACCTCCCGCGGGTGGGAAAGTAGGTCAAGGAGAAGATTAGGAATGGATATAAAACGATGGAATTTGATTACTGTCACAGAATGAATATAGCTCATTATATTACATACGAGTACATACTGGTACCAAATGGGATAGTTAATGTGTGAGATTGGTTTTGTGTAAGTAGTATGACGAAATTTCTTTTATTTGAGATTGGATAGGAACTTTGGAATACAATCGAGGATAAAGAGAAATAAATAAGGCATCTGGTTTTGACTTAAAAGCAAACCACGAGAGTTATAAAAAGAACAAGTGATTAGTTTAAAAAGCTTTATTAAAAAAACAAGCTTTTATTACTTGATAAAAAAAATAACTTTAAGCCCTCTCATTTGATAGCCATATTGGGTGGGTTGTTCAAAAATATGTACGCCGCATTTAGATACGGCGGCCATTTTGGATTAATGATAATACCGATTATATATAATTACACTGTCATAAGTGGTGAGAAGTGGTTAAAATTTAACTTGCAAGATTTGATTACAGACAAACAACAGACAACAGTTGACACTAAATAAAAGCTTGTAATATTCGAAATTGTAATTCTGCGTCACGATTTTAATATTTTGTCACTTAATAAAAGAAAAAAAGAAGTAGTAGAAAACAAATTGAGTAGATTATCTTTATTTAAACAAGAAATTATGTTTCGAAAAATACGCAATGAAGTTTTGTTATTTACGATTTAATTTCATATAAACTGCTTACACTAAATTGTCATTTGACAAAGTTCATAATTATGTAAATTGTACGTCTATAAAACTTTGGAATGACAAAACTACTGTGGCGACTTCCACATATAATACAACAATAACCTACTACAGCGCCATCTACCGAAGATACACTGAACGAAGTAACGCACTACACGGAGTAAGAACAAATCCTGAATCGCGCAATAGAAGTTCTCGCGCCGATTATCATATTATATACAACATCCCAACATCAACTGTTGGGCAGTAGCCCGCCAGGCATGATCACCTCGCCTGGTCAGAGGATCCTCCCTTTGTGTTGGGTGGAAAATGATACCCGTTCTGCCACAGTGGTGACCCCGACGTGATTGGAAGCAGCGTATTGTATTATATGTGGAAGTCGCCACTACTAAAACTAAAAAGAAGATATCGATAATCTATTTTAAAATTTTGACCAGTAAATGTATGGGTAATACATAAACAATTCAAGTTGCAATCAATATCTGAATAAGGTTGCGGTTTTCTTGTAAAATAAAAAATATTCTACGTGGAAGTGTTTAAACATGCATGAAGGTTACTTTAAAATGTTTATAAACATTGTTCCAATGAATAATTAGTAGTCAGTGGATCGATACACTTTCAGTTTAAATATTTAAAGAGATAGGCTCAAAGTAATTTACACTCGTCCGTAATTGTTAAGACAGTAGATTAATTCGATGACAATTATTCGATTACCGAGATTTTAGCTTTATACTATAATAAAAATAAACTTTGCTTTCAGTACTTTGACGGCGTAATGGTTTAAGCAGTTGCCATGCCGCACACTTTTCAAGGTTCAATTCACACTTCGAACAAGACATTGTGCGATCTAAAGATTGATATTCTGAGTCTGGGTATTCTTTGTGTCCGTTTCATATATTATGTTTGTAAAGTCCTTCATTTATTATGTTTGTAAAGTCCTCCGCGACACAGGATGAATTTCTAAAGCGGGAGTTGTAAATAGTAAATTCCTGAAGACATCACGAAATTTTAATTTGCAGTGAAAAACAGATATGTTGTGCCTGGAAAAGTTAACTGTTATCGGCATCACTGTATGGAAGTGTATTATTCAAACGTCAAAGTTTAACTTGTTACTACCAAAAAAAATATGCCTAAAAATAATTATACGAATTTTTTTTTTATGGTGTGCTATTCAGACTAGCACTTGACCTGCTTTTAGTAGTATTATTGTTTATTATATATATTATTGCTTTTAGTACTACATATTACCAAATACATGGTGTTTTAAAAACGTTCAGGGTTTAAACAAATGTTACCAACTTTTCTTCTAAACTTCAATTGATATCATATGAATGAAAACATTCAAAATACTACAATAGTAAAAATAAAAGATCGTCTATTAATCAAATCATTGTTATAATATTTTGTCGTTATAAAAAGGAGTCAAGGCCATTTTAACAATGTATGTTTGTCCTTGGGGTCGTGGGAACACTCAACTGATCAGTTCTGTCAGTAAATTTGTCTCTATTTTAAGTATTTAATCTCTCTCCTTGGTTTTATTATTATGTTATTGATTCATTTGAATCTGAAGTTTTATGAATATGCTACTGAAGGCAACCTTTTCGATATTTTAACTATCTCTTAGTTACTTTTCTAATATAAAATTAAAAAATGGATAATTTTAAAAAAGTTGGTCTCAAATATTATCGTTGAGATATAAAAACTCTTGGAGGTTATTTTATTGAGGTGTCTATATTTTTTTGTTATATTAGAAGTTTTGTTTTTTCCCATCTCTGACGCGGAACAACTATATTTCGTTTATGCAAGAATGAAAAGGTAAGATGTAACTGTAATGTCAGGCAAATGAAAACAACATATAATGATTTAAGATCATGTGGCGACATCCACATACATATAACACAACAGTAAACTACTACAGCGCCACCTACCGAAGATACAATGAACTGCGAAGTAACGCACCACACGGAGTAACTACAAATCCTGAATAGCGCAATAAAAGTTCTCGCGCCGATTATCATATTTACAACACCCCAACATCAACTGTTGTGCAGTGGCCCGCCAGGCATGATCACCTCGCTTGGTCAGAGGATCCTCCCTTTGTGATGGTGGAACATGATACCCGTTCCCCCCACAATCAGTTAAATGACTGATTGTCACATCACTTATCTATATAATCAGTAATTCTAAAGAAAAAAGTTACTATGAAGCGATTCTACATAATAACTTCTTCTCCTTTTGATGAAATCACTCGAATCAGCTATTTCTGGCAATATCAAGCATTTATAGTCTTCGAGTCTTCAAGTCTTCGTCGTGATGAAATTAATGATAAACAATTTATGAAATATAAATGACAGGAAATGGGGACTATCTTTCAAAAAACATAAAATGATCTCCTGTATAATAACTTGTGAAAGTAAAACACGACACATGTTGTAATGTACATAGTGATGTTATCTATTTACCTGGGGTACTACCTACTGATAGATATCGGCTCGCAGCAAGCGCACACGTCTTCACTCCGCGGTGGTCGGTAGACCAGTCCTCCCCGCCCCGCGCACTGCGTGTCGCTTCCATTGAGACGGCAGAGTTATATACCTAAAAGTCCAAACACTACACATGTGATCAATCAAAACAAACCTGTCAATAAACTATCAGTGTTTGACACATATGTCAGTGTTAGTGTGACATATGTAATATTTCTTCTGGCTCTTTATTGTACGGAAAGAATAGAGGTCATTGTCGTTGTCAATGGAAAACATATTGGTGTAAAAAGATTTTCTGCCGATGTCATGAGGACATATAAGTTTGTTGTTTAGTGACGTTATAAAAACTAATATTTCAGAGATCTGACATACAACGCCATCTAGTTTACATATATAGATTCACTGATATAAGACTTACATGCTATTTTGTAAATAAATACATATATTATATTATTATTAAACTCTGAAACGAAATTTCGTAGCTCAAACAAACATTTAGTCTGACCCGGGAAATCGAACCAGATACCTCAGTGTAGCAGCCTTACACGCTACCATTACGCCACCGAGGCAGCCAAATGAGAGGGCACTATGAAAAATATGAGCAGAATTCAAAAGTAGTGGTCACCATATTCAGTCACACTAAGGCGGCTCATTGAGTTGCTTATGCATCATCGGGCTTCCAGTTACGCACCAACGAAACACGACAGCATGAAGCTATCGTTTTAGCTTTGTCTGTGAGAGGTTAGTAACGCCTCAGTCGAGCTAGCCCTTTTGTGCTGAAGACAGAGTGCCTCAAAGGTAAGTAGACCTTTAAAAATGTTTTTGTTAGTTTGTTGGTTTTTTGGAACGAAGTTCCTTATGGCGCGTTGTGTAAGGGGGCTAGACGGAAAAATTGTCACGACACAATTTGTTGACACGACACAATTTGTTGTCACGACACAATTTGTTGTCACGACACGACGACGACACACACAGATATTTTCGTTTCGTCTTTCTATTTCGAACTTCGTTCCATCCGGGTGTTCCTTGACACCTCTCAAGTTTTTTTTTTTGGAACGAAGTTCCTTATGGCGCGTTGTGTAAGGGGGCTAGACGGAAAAATTGTCACGACACAATTTGTTGACACGACACAATTGGTTGTCACGACACAATTTGTTGTCACGACACGACGACGACACACACAGATATTTTCGTTTCGTCTTTCTATTTCGAACTTCGTTCCATCCGGGTGTCCCTTGACACCTCTCAAGTTTTTATTATATAGGGGGCAAACGAGCAGATGCATCGCCTGATGGTAAGCGATTACCGCCGCTCATGGCCACCCGCAACACCAGAGGCGTTACAAGTGCGTTGCCGGCCTTTTGGAAGGAGTACGCTCTTTTCTTGAAGGTTTGAAGGTCGTATCGGTCCGGGAACATCGCAGGCGACAGCTCATTCCACAGTTTTGCTGTGCGCGACAGAAAGTTTCGGGAAAATCGCACAGTTTCGTAACATTTAGCATTATTTTTTTTGTGCGTTACTTTCTTCTATTTCTCGTCATCACTCAATACTCCTATAATACGACCGAAGCTTCAACTTGATTTTTTGTGGGAGTGAGTTAACGTAATTAATTTCGTCAACTCGTCCCACAAAAGTTTCGTAACCACTTTACAGGTATATTTGTCTGTTTTCTGTTGTTTCCGTTTAATGTTAATATTATTTTAAATGCAATTCATTCATGAAAATAAGATAAATATTCGTTCGGTGGACCTTGAAACAATTTTGACCAAACCAGTATGCAACATAGTCATCCGTTTTGCAGAAATCATCTCAATTGAACATGGCTGCAAATAACACCAATTAAAACACTGTCCATTCGTTTTGCATTCGAGTGCGTAAACTGTTGTGAATGTTTGTACTGAATTAAAACCACAACATAGTTCACTACCTAATATCTGTATCTGTATCGGTGTAAAATTTGTATTAAATATTTAAAACCTTATTTTGTTCCTAATTAATAGTGTTGTGGCAACCTCCACATACAGCGCCATCTACCGAAGATACACGGAACTACGGAGCAACGTACAACACGAATAAACTATCAATCCTGAATCGCGCAGTAGAAGTTCTCGCGCCGATTATCATATACACAACATAGCAATATCAACTGTTGGGCAGTGGCCCGCCAGGCATGATCACCTCGCCTGGTTGGATGATCCTCCCTTTGTGTTGGTGGAACATTACACCCGTTCCTCCACAGTGTTTTTGATCACCTGATTAGGTATATTTGGCTAGATTAGTCTTAGTTACTCATTAGTCGTATAATCAGATACTTACCAATAAATCTTGTCAGAATAGCGCCCGTTAGTATATTAACTGGAGTAGGCATATAGACATAATAAAATTTAATTAATTATTAAAATTTTGGTATGTCTGTACGTCAATGTCAATGTCAATATCCAAATATCCGTGCCTAAAGCACTGATATATCATGCAAATATTTAAATGAATTTCAAGAACTGTTATTTTCGCATTACAAACAGATACTTTACTTTATTTTATTTATTATGGAATAGGGGGCAAACGACCAGACGTATGACCTGATGGTAAGCGATTACCACCGCCCATGAAACACCAGAAGTGTCACAAGTGCGTTGCCGGCCTTTGGAGGAGGGGGTTGGGAATGGGCATCCGTTATCCTCACTCACTCGGTAAAACATAGCGCAAGCGCTGTTTCACACCAGTCACGACACATACATATCACACATAGAATTGAAGCCGAGGTATTACTACGGTCGATCCGGCCCATTCATGCCGAAGCGTGGCCCTCCCATCCATTTATTTGTGTTAAAAGGTAAATTATAAACTGTGAAAGGAAAAAACCAGATAGAAGCGTCTCTAGTCCGTGCAGCGCCCGTGTGCAGTCATTTCTCTAGCGCCTTTTAATAAGCGCAGCGTCCTTCAGTTATTGCGCAGATTTTATTAAATATTATTACACTAAGAATAGAATATTACATTAAGAACTGCGGCGGTTGGCGCCCCTATTACCCTATTGCCGTGCACATGGGCCCAAGGGTAAATTTTAGGTAAAGACGCTCCTGAAACGAGATGGTGGTTTTAAGTAGAAGTTTACGAGTGTTCATCACCTTCGTTACGTAGAATCATCAATGGGATTAACAGCTTAGCAAAATGTTTATGACTTTTCGACTAAAAAGCTACTAAAATGACATGGACACTAATGGAAGGGATTATAATGGGCAGTTTGTTCAGAATAGTACTATTGTATTATAATGACGAAATAATTATATATCGCTTAAAACTTGGTCCTTTTTCATGTAATACAATGACTAATTTCAGTTTATCTGTTTTCATTGTGTATGTATTACATACTAGCTGAACTCCGCGGTGCTACCTGCGCTACGAAAATAACCGCGGGCCGAAGTAAGTATCTTTATAAATTGTAGCCTATGTGTTATTCTGATGAATAAGCTATATTATTGTAAAATTTTATCAAAATCTATTCTTACATACTCACAAACTTTCGCGTTTATAATATTAGTAGGATGTACCCGTCCGTGTGGTGAAGAATTAAGAATGCGGACTGTCATCATCCTTACTCATTCCATGGGTGTTGTAAGAGACGATTAGTAACGATTTTTTTTTTATTGAATATTGGGCAAACGAGCAGAAGTATCACCTGATGGTAAGCGATTACCGCCGCCCATGGACACCCGCAACACCAAAGGCGTCACAAGTGCGTTGCCGACCTTTGGGGGATGGGAAAGGGGATGGGGGAGGGGTTGGGGTATGGGCCTCCGGTATCCTCACTCACTCGGTGAAACACAGCGCAAACGCTATTTCACACCGGTTTCCTGTGAGGCCGTGGTATCATTCCGGTCGAGCCGACCCATTCATGCCGAGGCATAGCTCTCCCACGATTGATAAAATCATACTTTAAAATGGGAAGTCACTCTAAGAGATCCGATCACTATTATTTTATGACTACCCGAGTCCTGCCTGACAGTCTGACGAAAAAAACATATGCATTTAGTGAATAGTTGATAATTTTAAATTACAAACAGACACTTAAATTTTATTTATTTATTTGTATAGATGTAACAGTTACCCTTCCCAATAGAAGAGGACAATTGGCCTACTAAATGCTAGTCAGCATCAATACATCCAAGAAACCATAGTGAAATTCTTGGTAAATTGCTAAGTTCAGCTAAAGACTCACGTGATCAATAAGGTATTCCTTATATCTATCACTATGAAGAGAATATTAGTTAGTTGTTGACGGTTTGTTACAGCAATTAATGGTAAGTTAAAATTAATACTGCCGAAACACTATTTTATTAGATTAATAAAATGTACAAAACTACAGTCATTGTTAGAAAACATAATATAAACAATAAGTTGGTTTTATTAAACTTCCACTAAATAAAGTGCTATTATACTTGAGTAACAAAATTAAACAATTATAACCAATCGAATACGTTGTGAGGGGCTTTGTGGTTTGGCCCCGAAAGCCGCGAACAACCTTCTGCCTTTGACATCGATTGCGCGGGTAAAGGCTAAATCTATTATTTAAAAATGTACAAATTAACCTTATAAGAGGCTTCTACATATGACTTCTTCATCTGGTCAAGTAATATTGATTGTTCGTACGCCCTTTTCTTACAATTTGTTTTTTTGACTTTCTGAGCTCTTTGTATCCATTTCATATGTTTGTAAGACCCCTGCGACACGGGATATATCACTGATGCGGGAGTTGTCATTTTAAATAATACAAAACTTTAACAAAAAAGAACTAAATTGAAATCAGATCTTACAGGAAGCACCAGCTTGAAATAAAAAAAGAATCATCAAAATCGGTTCATACAGTCGAAAGTTCTGACGTAAAAAACATAAAATAAACGGATAAACAAAATAAATGAAAAGAACAGTTGAATTGAGAACCTCTTTCTTTTTTTAAATCGATTAAAATTAGAAACATACATACACTGATACTGTTATACCACGAGATACTTTTATTCCACGATAGGGTCGGCAGAGAGGAATTAAACAATAGAGTAGGCGACATAAAATTTCAGTCCCACGTCGATGCTATGAGAAACGCCTATTGCCGTTAACTAGAAAATTCAGTAAAATTATAAGTTCAATTTCATACTAAAAGCAGTAAAAAATATAGTCTTATGGTTGTATTATTTAACATGATTATAAGGGGCACTATTTCATTGGATTTATGTTTTACGTGAATGTAGATAGAGTAGTTTTGATAACTTGATTTCTTATTTGATTTGGTCTCGACGTTTTCCTCAATTGAATTGGATTGTTACAGTATATATGTACATAAAGGTCTTTGTTATTTTATATCCTAAAGTTAATATTGATTCAGGATGAACTTTAAAGGTGTCAGCGTTAATAACTCCTATTCCTGCAAGCATTGATATATTACTTATTAAACTCGTAGTACTCTAGCTGTACAATAATGTAAATATTATTTATTTTATTTATAAACTTTATTGCACACCACTACAGTAAACATTTGAACAGAGATACATATACGGACACCAATATCCGGTATCACAATAAGCTCATGGCGATCTCTTCCAGACAACCTTTGACAAATTTTTAACCAATTTCAAAAATGCTAATGTATCTTTTTTGTTATGTCTCAGAACTTTCGACTGGATGAACCGATTTTGATGATTCTCTTTTTATTTGAAAGTTGGTACTTTCCGTGTGGTCGTATTTGAATTTGGTCCAGTTTTATAGTATAAACGTAAACTACACGGTGTCTCAAAAGAAATTTCATATTTAGTGGATTGATTAAAAAAAAAGGAAGCGGTATATAGAAAAAATGTTTATTTATTGTTAAAATACACTTTTTGGGAATTCATTTCTTAAAAATAATATCGTCTAAATGTAAACCCTCACGTTGTTGGCACTCATTTAATCGAACAGTAAAATTACTTATGACTGCTCGACAGGTGGAGTGAGGGATGGCTGCCATTTCGTGACGGATATTTTCTTTCAAATGCGCCAGTGAAGTTGGTTTATTGGCGTAAACTTTAGATTTAAGATAACCCCATAGGAAAAAGTCCATAGGGGTTAAATCTGGGCTACGTGGAGGCCAATTTATGTCACCTCTCCGGGAGATCAATTTTCCTGAGAAAATTTCACGAACACGTGGCAGAGATATATTGGACGTGTGTGAAGTTGCTCCGTCCTGTTGAAACCATGTTCTTTGGTTATAGCCAGGAAAGTTTTGCAGTTCAGGTACCAAGAAGTTGTCTAACATCTCCACATAACGCTCTGAATTCACTGTAACTGTACGCCCCATTTCGTCTTCAAAAAAGTAAGGGCCGATAATTCCTCGCGCCGACATGGCAGCCCATACGGTCACTTTAGGCGAGTGTAGGGGTTTCTGATGTTTGCGTTTCGGATTGGCTGAACTCCAGTAGCGGCAGTTTTGCTTATTTACGTGGCCATTAAGATGAAAATGAGCTTCATCCGAAAACAAAATGTTGGTAAACGTTGAAAATCGCTCAATCATCTGATTTACGAAATTAAGCCTCTGACCGGCATCTTGGGGCTTTAATTCTTGCACCAATTGAATTTTGTAGGGGTGCAGCTTTAGATCTTTGTGCATAATGCGATGTAATGATGATCTATGCACATTTAAAGCACTCGCGCGCTTCCGAATTGAAAGGCTCGGGTCGTCACGTACAGATTGATTAACACTCTCCACGTTTTCTACCGTTCTTGATGACCTAGGTCGCCCGGATTTTGATTTATCCAGCGTTGATCCAGTCTCTTCAAACTTTTTAACCCAATGTCGAATGAGAGGAAGGCTTGGCGCATCATTTAAGTGGCGAAAACCTCGAATACTGCAGAATTTTCTACGCGCGACAGTTGTCGAATCACCGTTCTTGTAAAAATCTCGCACGCACAACGCGCGGTCTGCTCCCGAGAAACGCTCCATAGCGACTGAATCCCCAAGAGCCAAGCTACCAATTGACATAACCCCCGCACCCCTCAAGTACGCAGCGTTCACGCAGTAAGCTAAACAAATATAAAATTTCTTTTGAGACACCCTGTATTATCTCTACTGATAAACCTAATAGTTTAGTAGATAGTGGTATTGACTACTTACCCAGAGGGTTCGATTCCTCTCCAGAACAAACAATTTCATGAGACACGATTGTTTGTTCTGTGTCTGGTTGTATTTTGTACATTACAAAAATATTATATACACTAATACTATTATAAAGTGTCATATAATCATAAATTTACAGGAAAACAAAAAAAACTACTCAGTTAAACATCAAAGTCTGGAAATAAATTAAATTAATAAAAAACTTTTTAAAAGCAAACGTTTATTGGAATACTCTAAAAAGAATAAAATAAAGTATTTCTTGAAAACTTTTACTACTTACAACTCCATTATCAGACTTTAGATACTATTAAAACATAAAATCTTGCACATCACAAAGAATCTTGCATTGTCACGCTGTATACATATGCCTTTTTTTTAAACGTAGATCCCCTCGGATACCACTTGTGGTTATGTCGGACTTGAACCGACTAAAAACCGCACACCGTCTGGGGTACAACAATGCTGTCTCGCACTCACAAACGAAATACGACGAACGAATATTGTCGTTTAAGATATACCTTCTGTGAGATAATAGTAGCGCCCCGGTCGAGTCGGCCCATTCGTACGGAACTCAGCATGGCTCTTCTAAAAGCCTAAAAAGTAGTGGTTGATTTCAATTCACATAGCTTTTCAATATGACTTTTGATTAGTAACATGTACGTATGTATCACGTGGGTGATGTAAGTATTTAATTTTATTGGATTAGTGGAGCATACTCACTGACGCATCGCCTGATGGTAAGCAATTCCCTCCGCCCATGGACACCCGCAACACCAGAGGCATCAAAAGTGCATTGCCGCCCTTTGAGAGATGGAGTGGGGTATGGGCCTCCAGTATACTCACTCACTCGGTGAAACACAGCGCAAGCGCTATTTCAAACCGGTTTTCTGTGAGGCCGTGGTATTACTCCGGTCGAGTCGTCTGAGTCCACTAACAGAGCAAACTATGCAGGACAACATCACTGTAAAAAAACTTCAAACAAGTGGATCAGGGTCCCGTTTTTGAGGGGAAACTGTCAAATACTGTTTATGTGACATGTGATGTATTTTAATAATAATAAAAAAGCAGAAACTTTTTCGAGATAAATTCGATTAGTTCGGATTTGACCTGTATTCGTGAAATGGTAGCTATTCACTATTGTAACCTACTGACAGCTTGCGTTCGGCAGGCAACGCCATTTCCTATTCAGTAAGTAAAACCTCATTAATAATGGCGCAGTGTCAGTCAGTATTCGCCAATAATAGTTTCACCGATATCAGTTTTTAATCTGAACCTGCTGTTAAGTCGCTAAATAAAACCTTCTATGCTAAAATTTTGTACATGAAGAACTATAGATTAGAAAAACAAATTAGTACTAATTTTTCACCAGTATTTTTGAAAGCCTAATTTAAAGGTAATTGTATCGAAGTATGATACTTTTATTGCCATTTAACATACGCAGTTGTAAAAGCCTTTTTCGTCAGTTTTCATTTGCGCTCTTTTTGAAATGTCATCACTTTAAACATAACAAAAGACTATTAAAATAGGTTCTTACGGCAGCCATCGTTTAAGTCGTAATCAATCAATCGAAAAGTTTATGATTGTCTATCGGCAATTGTCCTTCGTTGTGTCAAGGTCGGTTATTAATACTAATCATTACCAAGCCTACTATTACGCAAAGTTGTACATTTAATTGTATTATAATACATATATTTAGGCTCTATTTTGTTCTATTAGCTTTTGATTTGGTAGTTTTATGTCAAACTAATAGTTATATTGTGATTCTACATAGAGAATAATAATATTCCGGACATCTAACACACAACGCCATCTAGTCCCAAGCTAAGCAGAGCTAGCTTGGGACTAGATGGCGGGATAGCGGGATGGGTACTAGACAACTGATATAAATACTTATATACTTTTTTTTTGTAAGTACATACATATTATACATAGAAAAACACCCAAACTCCGAAACAAATATTTGCAGATCATACAAACATTTGGTCCGACCCGGGAATCGAACCCGAGACCTCATGCTTGTCAGTCGCATACGCTACCGCTACGCCACCGAGGCAGTTTTATAATCCAATCGAGAGCACATTAATATTTTATCTTTAAATATCTTTTGTATATTAGATTACGTCTTGTTTCACTAAATTTCATATTATAATAATCTAAATCCTAATCCTAACTAAAAATGTTAATAAACATAAAAAAGTTTTAACTAACCTGAATATAAAAACACAGACACTGCCAGCGGCTACGATGTCATAGGTCTGTAAAATATTGACGTAAGTAAGTAAGGTCCCTAAGGTCGAGTTCATTCAATATTTACAATATCAACTGAGTCAAGTATGAGTAAAAGTGGCTAACATAACATAAGCGACCTTTAGTCACGCGCGAAGGCGACCGTACCTGCAAAATTTAACTGCCTAAGTCACGGAACGGCCACATATTCTTAGATTTACTAAGTAAGGAAAAATGGCAGAATAGTACAGTAAGTCAGTAATTGATTATTACTTGATTGTTTAACTGTTTTTCACTGAGTGAGACCTTTATCTTCATTATTAGCTTATCTTCATCCACTTCTGAACGAAGACCTTCCCCAAAGAGCGTCATATATTTCGCTCCGCATCCATCTGCTGCCAGCCACTTCATTAATTTCACATCTAGATGCATCTTACTATTACATCATCATCAGCCTATCGCAGTCCACTGCTGGACATAGGCCTCTACAATAGCACGCCACTTAGTTCGATCCTCGGCTTCTCGCATCCAGCTCCTGCCAGCCATCTTGCGCAAATCATCACTCCACCTGGCCTGTGGACGTCCTACACTACGTTTGCCGAGACGCGGTCTCCACTCAAGAACCCGTTTACCCCAACGGTTATCGGTTCTGCGGCAAATATGGGCTATGTCGATACTATTACACATTATCTAATTATTTTATACATCACACACACTCTCACGTACACATACACCCACATACAGTCAGAGAAAAGTTCACTTCACACTTTTCATTTTGTTTTTTTTTCTTTGACTGCCTCGGTGGCGTAGTGGTAGCGTATGTGACTGCTAAGCTTGAAATCTTGGATTCGATTCCCGGGTTGGACCAAATGTTTGTATGATCTGCAAATATTTGTTTCGGAGTTTGGGTGTTTTCTATGCTAGCTATATATGTATCTATTTACAAAAAAAAAGTATATAAGTATTTATATCAGTTGTCTCGTACCCATAACACAAGCTCTGCTTAGCTTGGGACTAGATGGCGTTGTGTGTTAGATGTCCGAAATATTTATTTATTTAAACTTTCTTTTAAATTATATACTAGTTAACTTGAAATTCCTGTGAGGAATGGTACCATTAGCCGAAATACAGGTTTCTACCTAGTTTGGCAACGGAGGCTCTCCCATGTTCGATTTATAACTTATTCTAGTTTTAAGTTAAACAGATTGTATTTTTTTTCGTGTAATAAATGTTATTATTATTATCAAGCTTTCTTATTGATTACGTAATAGTCACATCTGTGACAATCGTTATGGGTAATTGGAGCCTATTGGAGAAGATGTTGGGTTGTGGCAGTCGCTAAATGTGAAAATCGAAGTTCAGCCGTACGTAGTAGACCGATCTCTACCTCGCTTGCACAATTCTGATATTATCACTGTTGACATCTTACAAGCCTACAGTAAAATTACAAGAAAACTGATGTGTGTGTTTGAATCGAGGAAACACTACACTTATTGCGTGTTCATTTATACCTGCCATGAAAGGTATAAAAGAAAGCTTTTAGGATTACTTTGCTGTTCATTCATCTGCTAGAGACCCTTCAAAATCCATTTACTAAGGCATCGTGTTATCAAATTGAAACAAATATTTCTCAGAACTAAATTCTGTAAAACTAAACTTGTAATATTTTTGCAACAGTTTTTTTAGTTTCGCTATTTTGCTGGTAAATTTTGATAAAATACTCGACTTTAACTGGAAAATTGAAGATCTAAAAATGCTACCTATACTAAATTTGGTTAGTTTATCATTACGAGTATAATAATTTTATTCAATATCAACCGAAAAAAAAAGTTAAAAATGTACTTGGAAAAGTAATCGATACAGAGAGCCATCAAAAAAATGCACAAATGCTGTCCTCTCTTCAGTCTGGTCTTCTTCTATCATTTTAGACGGACTATCAAGTGCCTTAAATGTGTAGAGGAATACTCTTCTAAGAAATCTATGAATTCTATTGATATCCTACTAATAAACGCGTAAGTATGTATGATGGATGGATTTACGTTAATCTTTCACGCAAAAACTACTGACTGGATTTTGATGAAACTTTACAATAATATAGCTTATACATCAGAATAACACATAGGCTACAATTTATAAAGATTTAGCTTCGCGTCGCGGCGTAGCCTGCGTTTATTGTCGTACCGCGGGGTTCAGCTTGTATTCCATTTATGATTAATAATGAATATCTCTGCAAGTAGATACTCCACGAGAGGTTATATTGACGTAAGAATTGAACAGAATAAAACTGCATAGTGTTACATGTAGTTTAGAAAGAAAATCAACGAGACATAATTATATATTGAAATAACGTCAAGGTACAATTTTCAGTAATGATGAATATTGATGTTATACATCCTTACAATATACTTTTAATCATTTTGTAATACTTTTTTTTTGGTTGTGTATACAATAAAGATAAATAAATAAAATAAATATACTGAAAATATTGTCATAGTTATTTTTAATGCGAAATTATTTTTCTTTAATTTAAAGCGTGGGATTACATAATCGATAGGTATTCATACGAGTAAAATAATTTTGTTCTGATGCTAAAGGTCATCGTCTATCTAATAATATGTTTGATAACAGATACAATACATATTCCTAATTGTTACCCATCGTTATCCAGACATGTTATTGCTCTATCCTGACTTTATTCTTTTTGTTTGTGCCAATTCGTTAATCGTACTAAAGATTTGCACTAAAGGAATTACGAATTGGCACAAACAAAAAAACAACTACATATATGCATGCAATAATAAAAATAGGACTACCCTCTTTGAGAAAAGCGTGTTTGTTATGGCCACAAAAATCTTCAATAGGATTCCTAGTTACATAAAAGAGTGTAGCAATGTAAATGTTTTCAAAAATAAATTATTCCAATACCTAGTAGACAACTGTTATTACTCTGTTGATGAATTTTTATCGACTGAAAATTTTTAATGTTACAATTTCTTTACAATAAATGCTCTAATGTGTCCGTACAATTTAAATCTACTTTATGCAATTTAATTATTATAATATTTATATTTTTTTTCCAATTTTTATCTATCTGTATTTGTGCTATGTGAAACCATTTTTTATTTATTTTTCTCTTTTGTTCATTTCATGTAAACATTATTTTGTATTCACATTATTTAATCTTTTTTGTGTTATTGTAATTAGATTTAAGACATTTTTTATAACAATATTTGCACACCGCATAATGTGGTAGGACATAGGACATAGCCTACGATCTGTAACAAACCTATGTTTCCGCAAATAAATGATTGATTGATTGATTGAATAAAATTCTATATAGTATTTTATAGTCTTTATTTTCGTTGCTAATTCATTTAAATAATAATTATATTTTTCTTTTTATTTGCTTATCTAAAGTGCATATTTATTTTAGTATCTAGGTTAGGTCATATTCTTTGATTATCTTATGATCTTAACAGAATGCAAAAGTTTGTGTGTACACAAACTTTTGCCTTTACCTGTAGGTAATTCTAATTTTCATTCAAAGTAAATTACTACCAATAAGTTTTTACTGGATCGTTAATTCTTCTTTGTATGATGGTACATACAATTCTTCCTATTTTAATTAATATAATTTTTAAGTACTTTCAAATATGATCCTGATCAATTTAATAAAATATATGAGGCCTATTAGGTAAGATATATTTCAGGTTTTATGAGCCGAACAGCGATTTAAGTTACATGCAAAAGTTCGTCATGAAGTAGCATTGTTTCAAGAGCGGGTTAAAGTATTGCTATAGTCATGCGACTTGAGCATGACATAGTATGGCAGAAACCAGCGGTAATATTATTATTATACGATTTTATTATAGTTATATACTTATATGATGAGACCACGTTCCAGATTTATCATTCATATCGATTGCCATGTCGATGTTATCAAGTTTATTGCTACTGAAATAACTGACGAGCTTTATGCTCAACATTTTATATGTAGGCCGAAAATAGTGTAACTGTTTTAACAGTTTTATTGATTCTGAGGTCGTAACTTTGTGCAAGTTTGTTTGAATTTTATTGTAAGTAAATCGATTTGTTATTGGGTTTATGTTTGTAAGAGTTATTATGTTGAAAGATTTACACTAAAAAGATTCAGACAAATCAATATAGGGGACTAAACTGTTTCGAACTGCGTCTTCTTTACCTCAAGAGAATATCATATTTGTTAACCTACGTAGGCTGCAGATCTGTTTTTTAAGGAGGTCGGTTCAGTTTTTGCACTGTTTCTGTTTCGAAAATTAGTTAGATGATGATGATGCATAATGGACGGGCGCTGCCCTATCTAGGGAACATAGGACTGACTGCCTCTGCGGCGCAGTGGTAGCGTATGCGACTGCTGTTCTTGAGGACTCGGGTTAGATACCCGGGTCGGACTAAATGTTTGTATGATCTACAAATATTTGTTTCAGAGATTGGATGTTTTTGTATAATATGTATGTATTTGAAAAAAAAAGTATATATGTATTATTTGTCTAGTACCTATAATACAAGCTCTGCTTAGCTTGTAACTAGATGGCGTTGTGTGTCCGAAGATGTCCGAAATATTTATTTATTTATAATGAAAGGAGGTTTGTATTTCAGCTTTTCAGTCGTTTCAAACTTAATGACATGTTTTATAGATTTGATTTTTAATTTTAAGCTCTCATCAAATAGTGTGTAATAGTAGAATCTGCTTAAATTTCTAAAAATGTATAATGTCTTATATATTCGTTTGCAGGTACTTTTCATTAAGGTTCATTTAGGATTTCGCGAATTCACCCTTTGACGCTGCTACTTGTGGAGAGCAAATTCCTCACCGATTAGTCCTGCTGCCATAAAATTATAACTAACGAGATATAAACCAACCCACTGATTAGGAAAAGTGAATCCAAGCAAGATGCTACTGGTCAAATCTACATAGCTTTTGAACTATGCTTTTGACTGCAGGTTGTCAGACAACTTTGGCGGTAAATTATTAATTTGAATATTTATGATTCACGGTCCCTTGATAGTGAGAGTAATCAAGTCATTGTTATGTCAAAATAATCATGATAGCTAGAGCTTCAACTAGAAATACTTTGATGAATAGTGTTTAGGTTAGTAGTTCTAAACGTTAACTGTGTCTGGTAGATGAAGGAGAATACTAAATCCAAACAGACGCAAGTAATTGTTGGAGAATAATTATTGTTATGTCTAATTTATTAAAGGATCTAGTATTTGTATAGGTTAATAAGTTACGTAAAATAACAGAAGGTATAAGTTAGGTAAAATGCCACAGAAGTTTTCGAAGCTAACATATGATGATAAGAAAATTTATGTACGTTGTTAAAAGTTTCGGTACTTTCAGCTCAGTTTCCCATTTTCAGTATACTTTGGATACTAAAATATTGAATATTTTCTATTCTACTATAAAAATAGGGATTGGTTATAATTCTGTTGTTCGAAAACTAGGTATCGAAAAATATCGTATCGCCAAAAATTACATGTTTTTTTTACTACTATCTAGATTTGTAATAAAAATAATAATAATAAATCTCTTTATTGTACACCAGCTTATATAATTACTTAGTAAACTTAAAACTATTATGAAGTATGTACAAGTGGCGGCCTTATCGCTCCATGGCAATATCTTACAGGCAACCATGACTCACATATATTATATTGTTTTTAATTTATTTTTACTACAGTAATAACAGATTCTAGTGTATATAAATTTTAATGAATCCAAATTACATATTGCATGTGCGCATTTAGTAAATGCATACATGCGCAAAAGAATTATTCACGTATAAACATATATACTATCGTAAACTAGGTTTAAAATAACATCACCTCTCATTTTAATGGTCGGTATATCCCTTGTCACAATGCACACTGTTACGTACATATATGCCTGAAGCCAACAACGTCCAACCATTCTACACAGAAGCAAATTAAGCTAAAGATAAACCCTTGTCACTTTGAACCTTAAAGGATAATACTACTGCTGACATTAACATCACAAACTCTTAGGTGCGAAGTGCGCGGATTGAATTTAAATATTAAATTTAATTCTCTACGCTGTGGTAGTTGTAAAATTATAAATGAGATTCTGCTTGAAACTAATTTTTATTTTCTATGTGGCATAAAACAATAGTATAGTAAAGAATTATTGCTGAATGCACATGACAAGATTAATATTCATTTTTTAATTAATTTAAAAGGGACAAATTGTTTGTGTATTTATTTATATTAATGAATAAAGATCCATGGTTGAAGTAGCGTTACACAATCTCTTCTTTTGTTTATCGTTAATATTATCACAATGTTAGTTACAGTAAGGCCTTTAGATCTTTATTAAATTGTAGAAATGGAAATAAAAAAACTTTTAAACTTGTGTTAGCTAAACAAGAAATGGAACTTTCCATTCCAACGTTCAAACATCGCATTATCGCAAGTAAACAGATCCGGACTAACATATAGTATTCCACAAAAACCAATCAGTCTGACTTGCATGTTTGCATTTAGGTACTGTTCTTGAATGCAGTTTAGAAAAGTCTATTAAGCGTGCTTTGCACCTACTGTTCCTCAATTTGAAAGAATTATTCAAAAACAATTCTTGTAGTGCTGTGCGGTTTAGAACAACATTCTTAATTGTGGTTTTTACGTGACAAAATTTACTGAATTTTAAGTTAACGCTACGTAGTCAGCTACTACTAATAATAGAAAACATTAAAGATTGAGGTAATAACTAAATAGTCATAATAATTTATAGCATTGCATTTATTCTCCAAATCGCAAAAACCAAACCTTAATCTT
Source organism: Spilarctia lutea (assembly GCA_916048165.1). Taxonomy (NCBI): domain Eukaryota; kingdom Metazoa; phylum Arthropoda; class Insecta; order Lepidoptera; family Erebidae; genus Spilarctia; species Spilarctia lutea. The sequence goes on from OU696480.1 coordinate 6,814,275, forward strand.
CATCAATAACATCTCAGTCAAAAAACGTCACTGCTGCTACAACGATTTCCTGGGACCTTCACCAGGTCGTCGGGACTCACTTGTGGAGGGGCTATCAACGCAGCAATTTCCAGTACGTGGTTGCCATTCAAGTATTTTATAGCCCTGTGGCGACTTCAACAACAACGTGCAACAGAAATATACTACAGTGCCATCTACCGAAACTACACTGAACTACAGTGAGTGACGTTACTGTACGGAATAACTACTAATACTGAATCGCGCTATTGAAGTTCACGCTCCGATTAGCGTATATTAAACATCCCAACATCAACCGTTGGGCCGTGACCTGCCAGGCACGATCACCCAGCCCTGTCGGAGGATCCTGCCCTTTTGTTGGAGGGGCATGACAACTGTCCCCTAAAGCCCCATCGGCCATCGTTTCTGTGAGCAATGTGCCCCGCCCACTAGAACTTAAGTTTAACGATAAACCTAAACCAAACCTTAATATTTATACAGACATTCTGAGACTTAGATTTGCAAAATCTTTGCAATTTATAAGATCAATAAGCTCTTTGAGTTAAAATAAACAATATTGTTATTTTCATGACCTATACATTCATTGCCCCATTTCGCGAATTCGTAGAACTACGTTAGTTAAACACCATTCTAACTGACTTACTAACTACCTTACTATTTACAAATATTTAAGCTATATTTTGCTTGAAGATGCCTCTTTCCAGCAGTAATTGGTATAAGCTGTTAACTACACTTATTTTATTAAAAAAAGGTTATAGTGAGCCAACCTTAAACTTTTGTTTTACGATCTTTTTTAAAGGGGATACATTGCTTTTTAAAACTTTAACCAGGAAAAGTGAACCCAAGCAAATTCTACTGGTCAGATCTACACAGCTTTTAAACTATGCTTTGACTGAACTGCTTTTAACTGATACTGATACTCCGTGCTATTTAACAGTGAAATATATTTTTAAATCATACTAGTACTTTTTGAGATTAGTGCTTTCAACTAAACTAACAAACTCTTCAGCTTAATGATATTACAGTATGTCCTAGCTGAGTTGCGCGGTGTTACTCGCGGTTATTGTTGTACCTTAACAACCGCTAGGCAAAGCTAGTCTAAAAAAGTAGCTTAAGTTACTCCTTATTACATTAGCTATCTGCCAGTGAAAATCCCGTTAAAATCGGTACAGCCGTTCTAGATATTAGCCGAAACAAACAGACAGACAAAAAGCTAAAAATAAAATATTTTCACATATGTTCTGTGTATACATACAAATACATTTAGTAAAGAGCGGTTATATTAATATTACAACCAGACACTCAATTTTATTTATTTATATACAAGATAAATGTATGTTAACACTATTTCGTATTTTTTTTTATTTTTGTTTAATGTATTCTGGAAGATAGAGGCAATTAGACTATAGTATTCTATCAAATTCTAAGAAAAAACTTGTTAAATAAATAATTTTATCCGAATCCAGGTGTAAATTCCGAATTGATTTAGAACAAGTCTCGTTTAAGCTACCACTCGTGTCTCAAGGCTGTGAATTGTCATTGCATACCAGTATAGGTGGCCTGCTTAATAGGCCAAGGGTAGAACAAATTTGCCGACACAAGGCTGAACCTCTTCTCAATTCAGACTAAAATATGTGCAGCAATATACCAAAAGCGTCTAAAGAATTCTGAAATGCTACTGTTTCAGAATGTTTTTGTCACCTCCTTTCTAAAGACAGTGTCTTATTAAATGATGCTTATTATGATGATAATTAAAATATACCTTAAGTCTTCATCTGTATGTCTAATATTGGATATGTATAATTTGGGTGTTAACTTAAAGCATTTGATGCTTTTATACATTTAGTTCTCATACTTAGTTCGCGTGTATTTTGTATGAATATATTGATTGGTATTTACAACATATCTTAGAATTGTTTAAAATACCATTTTACTATTATAAATCCAAAACAAAAACCCGAAAAAGTGCAAATTCACCAAAATTGTAGGCAACTCCAGTGTTTCCAACTGTTTGCAACTCTTCAGAAAATCGCCAACTTTTGTTTCCATTGTGTCTACACCGAGTCGCCAACAACTCGCCGATCAATTAACAACTTCGTTGATTCGTTCGTCCACGTGTCAGGCATCTTTCAGGCGCATGTCAGGCATTTTTGTTTCCATCTAAGTTTCTCCACAGAGCAAATTAATATCTGCAGCAAACTTATTCTTTTGATATTTGATATTTATCGCCAAAACCAGATACACGGTTCCCAACATTTGTTGTCAATTTTTGTTGCCAACACAAGGATATTACAGAAACTTTTGTCACCAACGCGTGTTGACAACACAAAAGTTGCCAACTTTTGTTCGGTGGAGACTCGGCTTAAGGCCAGCGTGGTATAGTGGGCCAAAACCTTGCTAAGAGAGGCCTATGTTCAGTATTGCAATGTTGTTAATGTGATGATCATAGAACAAAGAAAATAATATAGTCAAAAAAAGTCTTTTATCAAGTTTGCAAGAATATTTAATCAGTTTTTTCTTACTTAATTTAGATTTTGGAAATCTGAATTAGCAAACCGGCAATCACACGAGCTAAACGTCTAAGAAAGATTATATTCATACTTCATTTTGCATCACAATGGAACCATATGTGGTTAGTGAACTACAAGAAAAATCAATAAATAAAAGCACGTATTATAGCTTACAGACGACTAACATCATATATTTTTCTACCATTATGGAAACGAACTATTAAAATGAGAGCCATTTTATTGAGAGCTCATATATTATTTCATTCAAAATTGAAGAAAGCATTGGAAATTGTGCATATTCCAATTGCGAAAATCTTTGAATATTTCTTGTTTTGAATATCAATTCAACGTTCTAAATTATTCATCGCGCGTACCATAGTTTTAATTTGCAAAATTGTATTCGTTTTGTTGCAAATGTTCTAGTAGCTACTGAATTAAACCGTTTAGTTTATTTTTGAAGAATAAAGAGTTAAATGAACTGTCGTTAGAAGGTCGTCATCATTTACTTGTTCTATAAAATTCTTTTAGTACTGAATTTAAAAAAGCTTTTGAATTACTGAAATTGATTTTAGAAAAAGGAAAGTTACTCATAATAATCCATTTCCTTCGGTTCTATAATGGACTACTTGCAGGAAATGAATTTCCGATGTTCCTTGATAGACTGGAATAAGTAATGGACATGGAAATTTTCTGTTTCTAATTTTGAATTCACATTTACATTTAAAAAAAGATATTTTAGTAAATTATGCTATTTCATTCATCATCATCATTATCTCGTTGTAGTCCACTACGGAACGTTGGCTTCTCTACGACTACCAACTTTCCCGGTCTTCGTAATCTGCTGCCAGTCATTTTCCGTAAGTAATCAGTCCTAGTGTATACACATGATGTATAGACACGATAGTCGCAGGATACCTTACACTACGTTTATCTAGTAGCGGTCTTTACTATAATACATGTCGGCTCATTAGACCATCAGTTCGTTTGGACAAATGAGCAGACAACTGCCACTTCTCGGTACTGATCCTCATTACGATGTTGGTCCTTATGGTGTTTTTTTTTTGTGTTTTTTTTGGAGGATATCCAACATTATCGGAGTCCTTATGCAACTATGTCTCTTTGTCACTCATCGTCTACTATGCCTCTGGCACTATTATTCCTCAGCCTATATCTTTCTTTTACTCTTCACTCTTACATTCTTAGTGGGGTTGGGATTACCACATTCTAAACCTATTTTAACTAACTATTTTATTATGCTTTTATTTCCATCTATTTCTATTTTTCGGGGAAATAATTTTTCAACAATTTTTATTTTACATTCTTTCCTGAATCTAATACATGTTTGATTTATTTGTTATATTAAAGTACTATTTTATTACACTTCTTATTATACTATTTACTTAGGTCCTTATAGTTATCTATTGTTAACTTGGTTTCGAATTTAATCGGCTAGATGCGGACTGTTCGACAAGACTGGGTTTGTTGGCACTCCTTGGGGTAAACCTTCGTTCAGCAGCAGACGGCAATTGGTTGATATAGACAAATATCCAGAATCTATCGTACAATCGATTAGACTTTATTATTTAGACTTCTTGTAGATCTGGAATTATCTTTAAACAATGTAAAAACACGATATAGCATCAATGCCGATTATCATCATCTGCTTGGGATTTAAATGAGTAAGAAAACAGGAAACACCTTTGGATCAAGGTGTAACTTCAAATATCGTAATTAATTTAGCAGCAATGATTTAAACAAACAGCAATAGACAATACTGATAGAGTAATTGGTCCCTTGTCAGAAAGTACTTCAGGCATATCTGCAGTTAGTTTTTTTTATTATGTGAGCCTGCCAAAGTGATTCTGCTCTGCCTGATGTAAAATATGAGTAGAATCCAAGAGCGGTGGCCAACATACTCATTACGAATGTAGACAATGCAACAATGAAGCATAGTGACCCATACTATGCCGGCCTATTGAAATACTTCTGCATTATTGAGGTAGAGATTAGTACTCAACGTCTAGACCCGAGTCTTGGCGTAGAGTACTAATCATCCATAAAGAGGTAAAGATGAAATAATATATTGCCCTCATTATAGCTTTGTGTTAACAATGTTGACCGTATTCTATTTTCACTTTGCAATTTTAATAATTTACGATGAGAATGCTCCACGAATTTCAAACATGCCTGGATTTTCAGTCGTGTAGCATTCACGCCTATATTCCAATAATTTTGTGCACTGTCAACATTTTAAGTATTTCATAACAATATTTTGTATTCTAGAACATTTTTACATAGCTGTCGCATATTTCATTTTACTTTCTCTTACAGTAGGAGATATAAATATTTTTTAGCTTAGGCGCGGTTTCAGTAATAATGATTATGATGATGATAAATAAGAAATTCAACGTCATGAAAAATCTTCGCTAATGCATTTTGGACTTTATGTAGTGTGTGTTTTAGGATTACATTGTCATATAGTATATCATTGAACGTGTATTAAATTTAGATTAATCCAGGTTTTAGCACTAACATTAGAACAAACAGTTAATTGATCGCTTCTTTTAGAAATTTTCCTATTAGACGCAAACTGAGGTCGTTAAACGTATATTAAAGAACGTAACATAAGGACATAAAACCAAGATATGCAATTACTCAGTAATAGCTCTCAGTGTTTTGTTAATAAAGTTTTGATATTTAATTCGCGAGCGTCTTACCTTCGGGAAAGATGTAAGTGCCAAAAGACGAAAGTAAATTAAAAAAAAATTGTATGAGACGTATTGCACGAAAACAAAACAAAAACCAATATTTTCATCTTAGAACTTTTTGAGTTACAAAAATTTATTTAAGCACTACATACTTACATTTCATTATAGAATAAAATTAACATGCTAGGAAATAATAATTAAAAAAACACTAACATACTGTTGCATTTTGACTGCCTCGGTGGCATAGTGGTAGCGTATGCGACTGCTAAGCTTGAGGTCTCGGGTTCGATTCCCGGATCGAACCAAATGTTTGTATGATCTGCAAATATTTGTTTCGGAGTTTCGGTGTTTTCTATGTATAATATGTATGTTTTTACAAAAAAAGTATATAAGTATTTATATCAGTTGTCTAGTACCCATAACACAAGATCTGCTTAGCTTGGGACTAGATGGCGTTGTGTGTTAGATGTCCAGAATATTTATATATATACAAATGTCAAAAATCCTCTTTTTAGTTTTAATTTCATAATCTTTTATTGCCTTCGTAGAATAAAATACAACAATTTTTATCCTTGTGATTTATAAATAAATTACTGTAACAAGTGATTTGTTACAATACCAATTAGAGCTCCAATCACTCTACGTACATTTCTTCGATGCTAGAAATTAATTCCGATTCCACTGCAATAAAATTCATTCGATAAAACCTGGATTCTTGATTAATAATACGTTTCTAGACTGTGTAATTGAATTGAAAATTGTCGTAAATCGCAATACAAGCTCCATCCTCGCGGAATGGTTTGCTAGAAGCTAGTACATTTAATTTTATGGATTAGTGTCAGCATGTTTAAACCTTAATTGTAACTTATAGATTTTACAAGTTACTGATTAACGGCCATCTTCAATAACCTATCTCTAATTCAAAATTCAAAATTCTAAATTCATTTATTTAGTTAAAAAGGTACATAAATTAAATTAAAACTATCGATTGATTTCTAGTAGATAAACACTTATAAATAATTTCTTCGATACTTTCATTGATATGCATGATCTTTTTTTTACAAGATTTAACTGTAAAAAAATTATGAATTCTCTTTTCGAGGTAAATTCTTATAGGTTTTTTTGCTACGAAGACTGATTCTATACTAGACTATTATTATTTGTTAGATAGCTTACAACACGTAATTTTTTTTAATACATCTGATTCTTAACTGCTCCAGTTTCTTTTAATATTGTACTGTGAAAAAAACACATCTTCCTATTTTCAATCATCTAGTTCGACCCAGTTTGTTAAATCAATTACAATTTTGGTAATTTAAAAACACAATTACAGTAAAAAACCTTTTTTATTTTGTATTATATAGGGGGCAAACGAGCAGACGTATCGCCCGATGGTAAGTGATTACCGCCGCCCATGGACTCCCGCAACGTCAGAGGCGTTACAAGTGCGGTGCCGGTCTTTTAGGAAGGAGTTCTTCTTTCTTTTCTTGAAAATTTGAGGGTCGTATTGGTCCGGTAACACCGCAGGCGACAGCTTATTCCACAGTTTTGCTGTGCGCGGCAGAAAGTTACGGGAAAGTCGCACAGTTGTGGACTGCCAACCATCTAGATGAAATTTCTGTCGCGTAGGACGAAAATATAAAAAAATTATATACGTTTATTAAACCAAATTTCGGCTATTATGGAAAAAAATTCTTAAAATTCAATCTTTTAAATGGTTAGATTTGCTAAATTAGAATTTCATAGTGAAGACCATTCATAATAAAAACCCAACTAAAGCCCAAAACACAACAACCAATAAGGTATCTAGTTAGACTTAACCAGTAACCCTGTATACAAATATTTCTAGTGTAAGTAACACTATTATCTAAGCATGTACTTATTCGTAAAATTTGTAACTTAGTTATTTTATTTAATTTAATACCTTTGACACACACTGCACTGAATCGTCATAAAGGTTCCCTAGAAAAAAAATGCCTATAAAATTCAGTCACTTTTATCCAACACAATTGCAAGAAGTGCAAATAAAAACATTATTTATTTATTTGTTCAAAACTTAATGCACTTTTGTACATGAGTGAACCTAATGCTCAAACCTCTTCTCGTTAGGGTGAGAGTAGTGTAGAAATCTTATAAGGTGGATGTGTATTTCTGACGGTTTCTTAAATTTCTATAAGTTTGTGGAGATATGGGCATCAGGGATCTCCAATGGAGAGAAGGATCCTCCGACCACACGACGAGATCATACCTAGAATAGAATGGATAGTCATACATTATCAATAATATTATAATCTGGTTCTCAAAATCAGTTTTTATGTTATCAAACTTTTCAAGTCATATAAACTTTTATTGGTCAACTTATTATAAAGCGTTATAATGATATACTCCGTTTCTTCATCCAATTGTTCAATTTCATCCTACATTTACATAACTTATTATTCTTCAAATAGCAATACTTATTAGGCAACCGGTAATTAATTAAGATTCCATTTGTTAATCACGTATTCAATGTAGACTGATATAAAATTCAAATTAAGCTCTTAGAAGATTGCTTTGTAGTCTCATAGCATGATTAAGTTCTTAATCTAGTAAATTAAGCATAGCCTCTTGGTCGACTAATAAATCTTCATTCACAAAGATGAATCTAAACTAATATTATAAAGCTGAAGAGTTTGTTTGTTTGTTTGAACACGCTAATCTCAGGAACGGCTGGTCCGATATAATAATAATAAATATTTTTTAATAAATAAATAAATATTTGGGACATCTAGCACACAACGCCATCTAGACCCAAGCTAAGCAGAGGTTGTGTTATGGGTACTAGACAACTGATATGAATACATATATTATATACTTTTTTTTTTGTAAATACATACATATTATACATAGAAAACACCCAAACTTCGAAACAAATATTTGTAGATCATACAAACATTTGGTCCGACCCGGGTATCAAACCCGAGACCTCAAGAACAGCAGTCGCATACGCTACCACTGCGCCACAGAGACAGTCTGTATGAATGGAGTTAAAAAGCGCATGAAATAGATTAAAAAAAATGTGTATATATATCAGTTGTCTAGTACCCATAACACAAGCTCTGCTTAGCTTGGGACTAGATGGCGTTGTGTGTGAGATGTCCGGAATATATATTACTGTTATTATTATTCATGCAACTTAGAACTCTATATAACTCGAAGAAGCACTAATGTTTCTTCAACGTATTAACCCATAACTACTTAACGTGGAGTCTATAATTAAATGAGACAAGCACTTACACTGGTCAAATATTTACCTAACTCTGTTAAGAAATTGGTTACCTTCCAGCAAGTTTGGAGGAGTTGGAAGATGTGAAGATTTTGATACCAAGTTGGAAAATTAGTTTGACATCACACATTTTAAAGTTCTTGACTTAAAGATAAATTAAAACACACTGTTACTAAGTCAATGTGGTGTATCAGGTAAATATGGTGGTGATGGATATATTGAATAGTATGCAAACGAGCAGACTTATCACCTGATGGTAAGCGATTACCGCCGCCCATGGACACCCGTAACACCAAAGGCGTCACACTGCCGACCTTTGGGGGATGGGAAAGGGGATGGGGGAGGGGTTGGGGTATGGGCCTCCGGTATCCTCACTCACTCGGTGAAACACAGCGCAAACGCTATTTCACACCGGTTTTCTGTGAGGCCGTGGTATCACTCCGGTCGAGCCGACCCATTCATGCCGAAGCATAGCTCTCCCACGGTAAAATTACATTCTAAAATATTTGAGAGCTAATAAATAAATAAATATTCCGGACATCTAACACACAACGCCATCTAGTCCCAAGTTAAGCTGAACTTATTTTATGGGTACTAGACTACTGATATAAATACTTATATACTTTTTTTTGTAAATACATACATATTACACATAGAAAACACCTAAACTCCGAAACAAATATTTGCAGATCATAGAAACATTTGGTCCGACCCGGGAATCGAACCCGAGACCTCCAGCTTAGCAGTGGTATACGCTACCAGTACGCCACCGAGGCAGAAAAAAAATGCGGTGTACTTATAATATTTTTTATTCTAATTCAAAATAACTCAACTCATGATTGATGCAACGTATTCATAAGAATATTTGTCTATAAAAACTTGATCACTTTCAGTGTACTATGTTTGTTTATTTTTATTAAGGTGATACATTAAATATCTATTACTATTTTTAAATCGCAGAGAAAATGATTTTCTCTACCATACCTTGGTATTATACCATTCTTGTTCAATTTTAATAACTCACAACTCATATAATTTTGTTTATAGCGTATCCTATTTGATAGTTAAATAAATATGATTCGTTTCGCTTCGCAACAATGACTGTTTTTAAATTTTTTCAAGACGGGCAATTTTAATTGTTTTAATTAAGATCAAATTAAATAAAATAGCGGATATGCAACACTCAATTGTAAAAAAACATTAGCGCTTTTAACCTGAGAGTATAGCATTTAGTAGATGTTGAAAAAAATCGTACTGATTGGAGACGAACAAATTTATTTGGCACTAGAAACTTTATCTATACTAATAATAAAGCTGAAGAGCTTGTTTGTTTGTTTGTTTGAACGCGCTAATCGCAGGAACCGCTGGTCCGATTTGAAAAATTCAAATTCAGTATTGGATAGTCCATTTATCGAAGAAGGCTATAGGGTATATATCATCACGCTAATACTTATAGAAGCGGAGCACCAATGAAGAATGTTTCAAAAACGGGGGAAAATTTTCACGTTACGGGCAATAGAAGACGAGGTTGCGTGGGTCAGCTAGTTAAGTTAATACATTTTGAATAATCTAGTATTAAAGATGTTTTGCTTTCTCAATAATCTCAATATCTAAACTATAATTCCAATTAAAAATCATTTATTTAATTAAGACACTATGTGACTTATAAACGTTACAGTTAAAATAGATGATAAGTATTTTTTTGTGAAATCTATTACAATCTATATCTACTATGTTTCTTATACTTAGTTTGTTACTTTATATATTTTGGCTTTGCTATATTCTAAAAACCACATAAAGATTCTCTTATACCTCATAATCATTAACTTTAGATGTCTATGATTCACGTTCTGTCCATAAGTAGTCAAGTTACCGAAGTAATATTGCACCCTCTTAATTAATGGGCATTGGATGACAAACCCTGCTATAACCACATCGTACTTCGCGTGTTAAGGCGTCGTAACTTCAGTTACCTGTAGTACTTAAAGGAATTAAATGTATAAATTACTGGAATAAGATGTTTATTTCAAGTTAATGATCTTCAATTTATTTGACGATGTGATAGTTTTCTTGCATGAAACACATGTGTTGACAACGGTTTAATGAAAGCTTCATTTAAAACTTCAATTTCGTATTCTTTTGGGTGCCAGTACTAATATAAACCACTAGCTGAACCTCGCGGTGTTAGCTGCAGTTATTAGTTTTTTTTTTTGTTACAATTAGAATAGCCTATATTAATCAGTGATAATGTAGCATTAAAATGGTGAAAGAATTTTTAAAATCCGACCAGTACTTTTTGAGCCAATTCGTTACAAACATACTTACATACAAACCTTTCCTCTTTATAATATTAGTATAGACTGGATCTTGTATTAAAAAAATATAATTATTGTGGCGACTTCTACATATAACACAACAATAACCTACTACAGCGCCATCTACCGAAGATACACTGAACTAAGAAGTAACGCACTACACGGAGTAACTACAAATCCAGAATCGCGAAATAAATAGTTCTCGCGCCGATTAGCATATATACAACATCCCAACATCAACTGTTGGGCAGTAGCCCGCCAGGCATGATCACCTCGCCTGGTCGGACGATCCTCCCTTTGTGTTGGGTGGAACATGATACCCGTTCCCCACAATTATTAATCTACAATTTCACGCGTGCTTCGGCACACTCGAATCTGCTCTTCTCTCAAGACACTAAGGATCAAAATAGGTGCGCTACTCTTTCAGTTCGTCATGCCGTAATTTGGGAAAGGGGAGGATTTTTACTCCATTCAGCTATCTCGCTCGGTGAAAGCAATGAAAGAACCACTTAACACCGGTTTTCTGTGAGTTTGTGGTATCACTCTGATCAAGACCTTCCTAAATGTAATATTCAATAATAATATTACGACGACTGCTGTACTGAGTACTGAGGTTTCCTGTTTGATAATCGCTTCTGGTGTTGCAAGTGTCCATTGGCGGCGGTAATCGATTACCATCAGATGATACGTCTGCTCGTTTGCTCTATATTCCATAAAAAATCGGAGTTTGGGTATTTTAACTGACTCTAAAAAAGAAGGAGGTTCTTGATTCGAGTATTTTTTTTGTGTGTACCTCGTAACTTCTTCTGACTCCAAAAATAACAATAATTGGAGACACAAGAATATGTGACTATTTTAACTTTTTATGTACTTATTGTTTTAGACGATTTTGAAGTCGGTCTTTTAGTTAAAATTTTTGTTTACCATTTTTTATTGTATATGTATGTGTTAACCGAAAAAAATGAATTTATTTTATCCGTCAATCTACTTTTCATACACCAAGATGTGCTTAATTGGAAACTAGGTGGCGTTATGTGACAGTGGTCAGATATTTTCTTAATATATCAAAATTTTCATGAGTCCTAGTTAACAATTTATATGTATACCTTATATTAAATCAGAACTTGTATCTCACTTGTGATAAATCAACTACAGTAAATTTACAAACTCGTTCAATATAATATATGTTAGTAGGGAGATCAATGCAAATACACCTTCGTATAGAAATTTCATCTCACGATGTGGATTCCGGTCGACGATCGGCTTCAACCGGCGATAATTCAATTTCCTCAAGTAAGGTATTAGTAATTCGAATCAGCATAAATGGCTAACGTAATGTCGATGTGCCTTTCTGGTTGGCGATAGTGCTCGTGTACACAGTGTTCTATTGAATTTGTTAAACTGATTAAATAGTGTCGTATCAATATTTATATAATGATACAATCATTATTTAATTCTATACAAAGTTGACGTAGAGCCTAATAACATTGACGAACCTTTCACGAAGTAAATGTAGCGATGCGAGCAGGGCACATAGCCCGGAGAACCGATGGCCGATGGGCCAGAAAGGTTCTTGAGTGGAGGCCAGACCAATGAGGCAGAAAATATACATATATAATTCATTGGCAATTTTATCATAACTTGCCTATTTCGAGGCAACTATTCGATGGATGAAAAAAGGTAAAATAATTTCAGATAAACTCAATGAACACAAAACGCTTTATTTTTAAATTAGGTAAGTCAAAAGAATTCTACGTAGAACATCCACTATCTCAACAGACAATTTGTTTTGTAATTTAACTACTGAGTCTTTGAGAGAACTTTGTGAAAAAATCTTCCTTGTCTTTATTTATAGCAAAGTAAGACTTGTAATTTACTTTGGAAACTGTCGTGAAAATCTTATAATATTATAAACTTCCATAACTCTTAATGGAAGCTTACAAGAGAACTTAAGTAATATACCGTTGTTGATGCAGTTACTAGCAAGTACTTAAGTTTAATTTGCGGCAAAACTGAACGTCACGTCGACTTAAGAGAACGATGTGGGTCTTTACAACAGTTTCGAGCGATAGATATCGTGGATATTTACTTCATTAAAACAATAATTACATGTATTTTGCATTTCTTTGCGGGTGTGGAGGAACAGGTATCATGTTCCACCCAACACAAAGGGAGGATCCTCCGACCAGGCGAGGTGATCATGCCTAGCGGGCCACTGCCCAACAGTTGATATTGGGATGTTGTATATCTGGTAATCGGCGCGAGAACTATTTATTGCGCGATTCAGGATTTGTGGTTACTTCGTGTAGTGCGTTACTTCGTAGTTCGGTGTATCTTCTGTAGATGGCGCTGTAGTAGGTTATTGTTGTGTTAGATGAGGAAGTCGCCACACGGGTTCCAAGACAGTTTAATATTTCCTTGAACTCGCCGAGAAACATATCTCGGTAAATTCGACGGTCACTCCTATGGATTCTGGTGCTGGATAGATTTCACAGTAGAGGGTGTAAAACACATCGAATTAAATGAGAGTAAGTTTTAATTATATCTGAACGTGTAGAACAAAACATGCTACTGCAATTTAATTTAAATTAAGGCTGGACTATCTGAATAGGTTATATATAACGTCACGTTATGAAAATACAAATATTTCATAGTACGTAGTAGTCAAAGTATATGTGAAATTAGAATAATTTTGAGACTTAGCTTGGTTCAATAGTAACGAGTAGGTTAACGCATTGCAAAGTTAAACATTCCTAGCGAGGTTGGGCCATGGTGGGGTGACCATTTTTAACTCATTCAGACCTTCGGTGCCTCGGAGAGTACGTTAAGCCATCGGTCCCGATTGCCATACGAACATCCTTCGCAATCATTACGGGGTGTGAGAGCTCAAAAAAGTCTAACAGTATTATAGTATAAGCGGCGTTTCGGTCACACAGTCGTTTATTTACTCACTCATTGTACTATCTGAGAATGAATGAGAAGGAAGTATTATATAGTACACGTGCGGTCGTGACAAAGTTCAGTCAACTGTGAGCGGCAAAGGTGACTGGGCGTGTGCATCTAAGAGCCGACAATATATTCGGATATACTAGAAGTCTTTCTACAGAACTTCGATATAGCTTAGTACTTGGGTAGAAAAGATGGAAGTTCAACTGAACCGCAGTAGACTTAAAGCCAACTGCAACCTATTTTGGGAATAAGGTTCGAAGAAAGGAGAATAAAGCTTGACAATAATAGTTAAATACATTTAAAATTCACTTTGTTGAAATATCTGTTACATAATAAATAAAATAAATATTTCGGACATTTAACACACAACGTCATCTAGTCCCAAGCTAAGCAGACCTTTTATTATGGGTACTAGAAAACTGATATATATACATAATTGTACACTTTTTTGTTTTATATACATAGAAGACATCGAGATATACGCGCTAATATTCAAATGTGAAGGAAAATGCTTAAAGCATAAATGTAATAGCGAAGTATTATACTGTCAATAATCGTGAAATTTATTACGCTTCACGTTTAATTTATGTCTTGAAGTCAGTTAATATATTACCAAATTTATTTCACTTTGGCTGCACGACTGCACGGTTGGCCGAGTGGTGTCAGCGGTCGCCATGCCGCTTGCTACTGCGCCAAGTGTCGTGGGTTCAAATCCCACGCGGTACCTACAACACTTTGTGTGATCCACGAATTGTTGTCCCGAGTCTGGATGTTCTTTGTGTCCGTTTCATGTATGTCTGTAAAGTCCCCCACGACACAGGATGTTTATTCCTAATGTGGGAGTTGTCTTTTTAAAAAAACAAAACAAAACAAAACAAAAAAAACAAAACAAAAAAAAAACTTTAAGGCAGAGATATTTAAAATATATGTAAGTAAGAAGTAGAAAATTCTAAAAGCTAAATAAATACATTTGTTATTTAGTGGTCCTTTTATAATTGTGTTTAAAAAATAACCATAGCTTTTAGATTTAGCGCTGAGGTGCAAAAACGTAGTGTAATGGTGGTATTTTCAGCTCGGAAAGCCGTCGGTCCTGACCTGATCTCTTCCCGATCGTGTCGGATAACCGTTCCAACGGATTATGAAAGTGTGGGACAGAGAGTGCACCTGTGTTTGCTCACACACTTATGCACTGTAATATATACTGCGTAGTTGGTTGGTGTCAGTTAAGACTGGCCGTCGTTGCCGTAATCGGCTAGGAGGATATCAAATTGGTAGTATATGCACCAACAACGATAAAGTCGGAACTAACATTATTTTATTAGACAGGTTCATCCAGTCATTCTACTAAGTATGACTGGATGAAGCGAGGACTGAAGTACCGAGTACGCATGATAATTCAGCTTGCCAAAGACGATTGTTGAAATTAGAAATTTAGGGCTTTTTAAACTCATTACATTACGGAAGGAATCCTGGCCCGCGAAACGTTTTCACAGATGTCTCAATTGAAGCGACAAGTTAAGGATTTTAAGAAAAAAAAGATTCTGAATTTGAACGTGTGTTATTTTTTGGGTTTTAGCTTTATAAATGATGAACAGCTCAATCAAATTGCAGATTTTATCCCATAATGAGAATTAACTACGGAAGGAAGAAAACAGGTTACTATATATTATGTGATGTAAATCGAGGTAGACCTTCATTATTTTAGAAGCGTAAGCAATTATGAGCGTAAGGGCATCACAAGCTTTAACCAAGTTTTAAAATAATATTTTCCTGTAGGTATGTCCGAGATATACATGCTCAAAATCCCTCAAATACTATTTGGAACATGAAATATTCTACATAGGAGGTAATTCAATGTTGCAAGTTATTTCTTAAACTCGCTACAAAGGCATCTTAGCGCAACATCTGAATTCTTCTGTTCTGTTAGTTTAAAGTACGGTCAGTAGATTCGAAACCCAAGTACAAATCTTGTAGTATGGACTATGTCAGATATTTTAAGCACTATAATAATAATAATATAATAAATATTTAGGACATCTAACACACAACGCCGTCTAGTCCCAAGCTAAGCAGAGCTTGTGTTATGGGTACTAGAACAACTGATATAAATATTTGCAGCGCATATTTGCAGATCATACAAACATTCGATCCGACCCGGTAATCGAAACCAACACCTCAAGCCCAGCAGTTGCATACGCTACCATTGCGCCACCGAGGCAATCAGGCACTGAACAGAGTAACAGACTATTGGTACTTGATCAATAGTTAATCAAATAGTCTTATTAAATTTTATCTCTCAAGTGATTAGGTGTCGTCTGTGGATTACCTGCAAAAAGTCGACCCAGTCAACATACATTTTTTCAATCTTAGATAAATGCATTATAAATACGTCACAACGACTTTGTTACTGTTTTTTCAATGAAAAATAAAGTATTTTGACAAAGTCGCTATCGTATTTTCCTATACAAATTTATTTGTCTTGACCAGTAGAGGGAGAGAGACGGACCTGATAAGTTAAAGCTCAACCTAATTTGTACTTTTTCCTATAGGTAGGTCAAAAAGGGAAAAGCTGGACTGTCGATAGAAGTGAAAATTAAGCACACATACGGATATATATGTGTACTTATTTGTAAGCATATATATGTAGAGAGATATACTCTTTGTATATAATATATTTAATGTATACTAATAATGCATTAAGATATATCTATGTGCGGAAGCGTGTGGTGACGATAACGCGAATTTCACGCTTTTTGTTCACTCAAAAGTACACATATTTACATAGTATATACAGGTACACTACTAGATCTAATGATATTTAATTAAATTTAACAAAATAACGGAATAGCCAAGTCTCTATTACGACTCAAATCTCAGAGTGTGGTTAATTATAATTAACAGACGAAATATATGGACTATTGCTGTCGACTTGTTATTACTCCATTAGGCGAAACTTAATTTAGTAGTAACCTCACGTATTGAAGACCGGTCAGATTGGCTATTTATCGTTCTAACAAGTTTCAAGTAAATTGAACTATTGTTTGTCTATTTTGCGGTCAGAATGTATGTAAACTTTGTAGTTGAATACTTACATTCTCTTACATTTTCAAAAAGGAAGAGAATTTCTCTTGAGTAAACCAACGAAAGTCCTGAAACTTAACTTTACAGTTCTGAAAAGAACTCTCATCGATGTCCGTGAAAGACATCATTCCGGTCATTCTAATCTTAATAATATTAGGAAAAAGATTGTAAAATCAATGAAACAAATTAAAAACAATAAGTTTAACAAAACCATTCAGTCCGACTCGCACTTGACCGGTTTTTTCTTTTACGGACTTTTCCAGCCAAAATAATAATTTTTGCAATAACTTTATAGGGTATTAACTATTTATATGACATTTCTTTACTACTTATCTCAAAATAGATACCATAGACCACTAAAACTTGGGCAATAGGAATTATATGAGGTCATAAATAAGACTTCTATAAACGTAAATCTTGCAGAAATATTTTCCTAGAAATGTTTAAATGATTTGTTTGGGTCTAGTTCGAGAGTATTTTGGGTAACATAATTATACCTCAGATTGTAGTCAGGAAAGTTGTCTGGTTAGGTTTGAATTTAGTTTTAAATAAAAAGAGAGTGTTCTCAACATGGTTATGCTTTCTTTTTACAAGGATTTATTAAGCTTGCGCTGTTTATTTGTGTCTAGCATTTGGAGTTATACGAGTTACTTGAGCAAGTTCACTTGCTAATATAATAAACTATTCATAGTTTGTTATATTATAGGCTAGCTGCGGTATTACCAGAGGGTTCTGTTGCTTTTTAACCGACTTCAAAAAAGGAGGAGGTTCTCTCAATTTGACTGTCTTTTTTTTATGTTTGTTACCTCATAACTTTCGACTTTGATTATTCTTTACTTTATTTGAAAGCTGGTGCTTTCCGTATGGTCTCCATTTCAATTTGGTCCAGTTCTTGAAGTCGGTTTCTTTTTTTGTTAAAACTTGTGATTATAATTAGAATATTGTTCACTTTTAATTGTTTTTATTAAAATAAACACATTTTATTAAGTAAAAGTAACCCGAGTTACTAATTCTTCCGTCCGTCCGTTTCAGAGATTAACCAGAACAAACAGACAGACATTGAGACAAAAATTAAAAAATTGAGTTTTAAGTACTTCCATATGCATTTAAGGAAAAACTGTTAATTAGAAATTATAAAAGGACATTACAATTTTACTTATTTGTATAAATAAGCGATGTTTTTCTATACCCACAGTTTGGATATTGATGAAAATAAAGTTGATGAGTAGTTTGAAGCAAAAGAATTCTATTCCTCTAAAGATAATCTCCACGACTGTTCGACGTTTTTATTATAATCTAAACAAAACAGTTTATAGCTTGTTGTAGAACGTATACATAATAATTAGGTTACTATGTAACATCTATGATATCATATTAAATAACATTCTGCGTTTATTACAGGAAGTTTCTGTAGCCAATAATAGATTGACGAAAGTCAACTATTTCATACATAATTAACACTGAATTGTATACAGTTGGAGACGTGTATGTGTAATGTGAGGTAGCGAAATGGACGGGAGCCAATTGAAATTTGTCATGCTGAATTATATAATATATTCATTAATAAATAAGCATGACAATACATTGTAAGCTAATAGGATGATCTTTAGCTTTTAAATATATTCTTCCGGATCTATTAAATGTTTTGTGTAGTTAGTTACATATAATTATGTAATGTTGTGATGAGAGTTGAATCATGCATGGAGACATAGTTGTCGTATTTGGAATATAGAACTAATCCCACCCGTGTGGGCGGGATTGAGTGTGTACCCACCACTGTAACTCCTGTACATCAGGTTCAACAGCAGTGAACGAAGACATCGAGTTATGAGATTCCGGAAGTCTCAAGAAAAATAAAAAAAAGGTGCTAAAATTTGACGTTCAAAACCAAAACGATTTAGATGCGGTTTTTGAACCAAAACTATATACTTTTTACCTGACTGCGTCAGAAGGAGTGTACTTAAATTTATTATCTCTTGTAACATTTTTTTTAGTGAATAGCCCCCTATTCCATAAAAAAAAAGTGATAAACTGTATAGCCTGATGGTAAGCGATAACAGTCGCCCATGGACACTCACAACACCAGAGGTATCACAAGTGCATTGCTGGCCGTTGGGGGATGGGGAGGACGATGGAGGGAGGGGTTGGGGTATGAGCCATCGTTATCCTCACTCACTCGGTGAAACACAGTGCAAGCGCTATTTCAAACTGGTTTTCATGCCGAAGCGTGGCTCTCCTACGAAATTAAAACATTTCTTACATAACTTTACTGCATACTCTTTATAGTTGTCTCTTCAGACTTTAACGGGAGAATTTGTCTTTTGGACCTAAACACGATAAATAAATAAATAAAGTATGATTATTTCTAGAGTTAGATTATTCTCGTTTTTAGCCTTGGAAAAGATACGATCTCATAAGATTGAGTAAGCCCTAAAACTTCACATACGATGCAACACTTAGAAGTTAGTAGACATCATAATGTAAACGCAGAATACTTCGTAAAATTTCCAAGAGAATACACATCAAGACAGACTTTATACTATAACATTTGCCATTACCCCTTCTCAAAAGCCGTGAACATTCCTAATTACCCCAAGAATCATCCATGCGTCCCTACTTACCCCAATAAAGCTTTAATTCCTGCAATCTTCCCATAAAACATACCCCAGGGACAATTTTACGCGCTTTTACGCTTTATCACTTCTATTTCAGTTTGCGTACATGGAAATTACGAATAATATCAGGCCATATTCACATAAACCGAAAGGAATGTACATTGAAGTGTTTTCAGAGCTTTTTATTAGTTCGCTGTCAGTAAAGGGGCGATGGAACTTTTATTGGGCAGTTACTGAGATTCAATAAGAATTATTGGTTTTATTTTATTAACAAAAACACTCTTCGTTTCTTTTGCTATTATTCACGCTGTTAAAAAATAAGACTCTATTGATTGTTTTTTTTTAATTTGTTAGATTTTGAGGTCTCAAAGTCTGGTGTTCTATTTATTGCTTTAGAACTCATGACTATTTCGATGATATCATCTTCGTCAATCACCTGCTGTTACAGGAACCATATTTTAAAAGGTACGCTATACATGTTTGTAAAGCCAATTAGTCCGTCTTTCTTTCTCAAAATTCTCAAATGCGTTCTCTATTTGCCAATTTTCCTATCTATGCGCTATCTCTTATTACTTAGGCATACACTGATAGTAGAGCCACGCTAATTCCAACATGAACCAGCCGGCTCGACTGGGGCGGTGCTACCTACTCTTGCACAGAAGATCACCGTAAAATAACAGCGTGAGTGCGAGGCCGCTGTGGTGTGGGTCAACATGCTGCATTGTTGCATGATCTGCATTCGAAATGAGTATAGTGACCACCGCCACTCTTGAATTCTACTTATGCTTTCCATCAGGCAGGGTAGAGTCATTTTGGCAGGACCATACAAAAAACAAACTTTACTACTTTAAAATGTTTAAACATTTTTCGTAAATTCTTTCACGTACTTATTTTCTTTCTATAGATGAATATAATAGTAGAAAAATAAATATGATGTTTGCCTTCATATATCAGACTATCTGACGCGTAGCGTGAAAATTTTCCCCCGTTTTTGAAACATTCTTCATTGGTGATTCGCTTCTATTAGTATTAGCGTGATGATATATAGCCTATAGCCTTCCTCAATAAATCGACTATCCAACACTGAAATATTTTTTCAAATCAGTATAGTGGTTCCTGAGATTAGCGCGTTCAAACAAACAAACTCCTCAGCTTTATAATGTTAGCATAGATACGAGTATATCCATGTGTGAGATGTGTCTGGTTATTACTATTTTCTAAGTCCATATAAAATACATTCAGTGAATTAATGGAAGAACGTGGAGGAAACTGTGAATCGATGTAAAATGTTTCGAATTTCACTACACTTGATCAGTAAAACTTTTGAAAATAATAAACAAATTGCGATGGAAGTAAGAATTTAATTTGTGCGTCCTCCTCATCGCGCTTAAATGCTAGCAACCAGTGTTGCCCGCTTATATTATAATAGTGTTCAGAACTTTGAAACTTAACTACAAAGTTTTATTATTATATGCTAAAACAACTTTTACTACCTCGTTCGTGGCACTCAGAGAGTCATTAAAACTGTCAAATAAAATGTAAGTGTTTACATTTTGCGTTTAATTTCTTTGTATATTATCACATTTGGCGCCGAGATAGTTGATATACGAGTATATATATATACTAGCTGACCCACGCAACCTCGTTTGCGTATTATATTGCCCGTAGCGTGAACATTTCCCCCTTTTTGAAATATTCTTCATTGGTGCTTCGCTCCTATAATAAGTATTAGCGTGATGATATATAGTCTATCGTATTTCTCGATAAGTGGACTATCCAACACTGAAAGAATTTTTCAAATCGGACCAGCGGTTCCTGAGATTAGAGCGTTCAAACAAACAAACAAAGTCTTCAGCTTTATTATAATATACTAGCTGTTTATGTCGGTTTTTTCGTGTTTTTTCACGGTCGCGGATATGTGACTGATGCAAAAATTGGATAAAAACAATCCTTGATGCGGATTATATATCATTCTGAAATTTTAGCTCGATCGGTGCAGAACTTTTTGAAGCGTACACAAACCAACATAACATTTTTAAATATATAGATTAGTATAGATTGGCAGTGCATTAACATGGTAAATAAATATATGTATTAGATTACCGTGGGATGCGGGCAGCACAAGGCTTCTTGTGGTGAACCTTGGAGGAGATCTATGTCCGGCAGTGGACATCTTTCAGTTTGAGATGATTTTGATGAATATTATATGGGTATTCTAGAACACTTGATAAAAGTAATTTGGTTACAGTTCAAACTAGATTCATGATGTATTGGGTATTATACTGTTACTGTAAAGTTTACATAAGCTACGAAATGTTTGTATAACAGAATAAGATTAAAAAAAGATTATATTTATAATATATAATATAATAATAATAGTTTATTTATTTCTCTCAAACACAAAGGTAAGTACAATATTTAAAGCCACAATACAGCTTGATTCACTCTCGTTCCTTTGTGAGAGGCTGGTGCCTGTAGTAGGCAAACCCTGTATCACAGATCACCAGGCTCCACCTCTTGGACGAATCTTAGTAACAATTTACAATCATATTGTCATCTACTTAATATAAAAAAAAGAATATTTTAAGTTAGATATATAGTAGTTGAAGTGTGTAAATACGTGTTTGGGAGAGATATACATTTGGATGTTTGTTTGTGTGTGTGTGTGTGTGTGTGTGTGTGTGTGAGAGAGAGAGTGTGAATGTGTGTGTATCAGTGTGTGCTTGCGTGCGTGTGTGTGTGTGTGTGTGTGTGGTTGTGAATCGTGAGTGTATACAACTGTGTGTAGGTTCTTGTGAGGATAGATACTTATTAGGTTAACGGTACAATTAGATTTTCAGTGTCAGTGTAAGACAAGTTTTGAAGCCATGACATTAATTTTGCTTTTAACTTGAGTCTGTTCAAAGAGTATATAGATAGGAGATGATTTATTTTGTTGTATAGATATGGACCCAGGAAACAATAGAATCTATGTGACGAGGCTGTTCTATATATTATATCCGTTTGGTAGATTATATGTTTGCGACGTTTAGTAGCGTTAAACAGCGGGTCGTAGCTTGATCGTGTGTGTGACTTAACAACTATACGAAGAATAAACAGCTGTCGTACTGTAAGCACATTAAATCTCGCGTATAGATCGGCAGTAGGATGCAAGAATGGCAGGAATAGTGCCACTTTTAGAACTGCTCTTTGGGCACGTTCTAGTTTTAGCAAAGTGGTTTTAGCCGCGCCCCCCCAGGACGATATGCAGTACGTTAATATAGATTGGCATAAAGCAAGGTAAGTAATTTTTAGGACTTTATTGTCTGAGACGTGTCTTAGGTTCTTAAATATATAAATGAGTTTCCTAATCCTAGATGTCAGAAGATCTACATGTGCCTGAAAATTCAAGTTCCTATCCATGATGATCCCAAGATATTGAATTGTCTCAACCGATTGCAACTCCCTACAGGTACATTTTGCGAGCGAAACGTTTTGGGTTGGACAGGAATGTGCTAATATAGGGATAGGGTCTCTGTGTCGGTTATTATTTTTTAATTCAAATACCATATATTTCGATTTATCGACATTTAGTGAAAGAAGATTAGCGTTTAACCATTTAGTGACTCGGTCCATGCCACTCTGTGCACAGCGATACGTCTCCTCCCAGAAATCACTTTGGAATACAAGTGCAGTGTCGTCTGCAAAGGTGATGACCCTCCCATTTGTCAAGTTTAGTTGACAAAGGTCATTGATAAAGATAAGGA
The DNA here is from genome assembly GCA_916048165.1 of Spilarctia lutea. Taxonomy (NCBI): domain Eukaryota; kingdom Metazoa; phylum Arthropoda; class Insecta; order Lepidoptera; family Erebidae; genus Spilarctia; species Spilarctia lutea. Next base: position 6,837,482 of record OU696480.1, read on the forward strand.
ATAGGGTTGGGCCGAGAATACTGCCCTGTGGTACACCTGTGTTGATGGGAAGGTCATCACCCCGCACGGCACCTAGCTGAACGCACTGAGTACGATCCGTGAGGTAGCTTGCAAAAAGTTGCAGCTGCGTACCACGAACACCCAACCGTTCCAGTTTGCCAAGTAGTATTGAAACAGAGACCGTGTCAAAGGCTTTGGCCAAATCCAGAAATATCGCCATTACTTTTTTCTTTTCATCTATACCGGTGACTATGGTGTTTGTTAACTCGTGTACTGCGTCATCTGTTGACATGTTTCTTCGGAACCCGAATTGAGACTTAGATATTAGGTTATGCTTTTCTAAATAATTAACAAGTCTTCTGTTGACGGTCCTTTCAATTATTTTTGATAAAGCAGGCAAGATAGATATAGGCCGATAGTTGTTGACACAGTCTCTGTCGCCACTCTTATGGATTGGGTGAATAAGAGCTCGTTTGAATGCATTAGGGAAGATACCCAACGTAAATGCCAAATTGCAAATGTGTGCGAGTGGCTCAACAAGTATGCCTCTAAACCTTTTAATTAGGTAGTTAGAAATGCCATCGAGGCCAACCGCACAATCGTTCCTAAGTCCATTTATGGTAATATTAATTTCGTCTACATCTGTTGGGAAAAGTACAAATGTTTGAGATTGATTAGTGTCGTGTGAATGTGTAGAGGGAGCTGTGGAGTTTTGTGTCGACAAATTATTAGCCAAAGTTCTTCCAATATTAACAAAATATTCATTTACCGAATTAGCTGATGCCACAGGATTATTATCAGTTATTAAAGTACTTGCTGACGTTTGTATTTTATTTGTATGGGTAATGTTTTTAATAACCTTCCAAAGCTTTTTGGTGTTATGCTTAGCGTTGTCGATTTCACTCCTTTCATATTCCCTTTTAGCTTTTTTAATAATTGAATTACAGAAATTACGATAGCGGCTGTAAGTTAGTTGGTATATTTCATTATTTGGATTTCTTTTTACCTTCAGATATAAATTATTTCTGTTTCTTATGCATCTCAACATACCCTTCGTAATCCAGGGCTTAAGGATGTTTTGGCGTCTGGAGATAGGTATAATTTTAGTACAACTATCTATCTTACTTTTTAGGGTAGAGATAGGATAGTCAACAGCTTCATTAACATCCACCATCGATAATATCGGGTCCAGATCTAACTTAGTAAGGCACCTGTCGAGGGAAATATAATCTACTCTGGTTTTTATTCTAGTAGGTTTTACATTGCTAGATAGCATATTAAGGCTAAGTATAGTGCTAAAGTGGTCCGTAATGGTAGTATGAGCAACGTAACATTTTGCGGGCAAGTTGGTCTTAAGGATGATGTGATCAAGACAAGTATGTGTATGAGTAGGAATATTGTATGCAGGTAACATACCATGTGAGGCTAGAAGATTTAGATAGTTTTCAGATCTGCTGTCTTTCGACGAAACTGCAATATCCAAGTTAATGTCCCCGGTTATAATTATATTCTTATATGATGCTAATTTAGTAAGTATGTTATTCAAAGATTCTAAGAATTGAGATATATCTTTTACACCGGGGCGACGATACATAGCGAGGATAACGGTTGTAGTATTTACTTTTAACATTAAACAATTACAATCCGCCACTGGGGGTTCTGTTATAGTATAATTATGCATGGAGTTGAAATAAACGACAACACCCTCGTTTTGGGTCTTGTTGTCAGTGGTAAATGCATAGTTATAGCCATCTAACTGTGGTAAGTGGGCATTATTTTGTATCCAACATTCGGTCAAAACAAGCAAGTCCCAATGGATGTTTGAGCTTTGTAATAGTGTTTGAAAGTGTGCAAAGTTGCAACGAATACTTCTGATATTTTGAACCATTAAATTCAGGGACTTATTAACAGGATAAAGCATGTTAGTACATATATCTTCAATGTCACAGGTACTACTATTTGCCAGCATCATGCTATCCAGCTCCGAGTTAATATAGATATTATTATGATCGAATTTTAACGTGTGCTGCTTTTAACTTTGCACAAATTTTAAATAGGGTACACTTCGATATATGCATAACTTTAACATTAATAATGATCAAATATAGTGTACAAATTACGCAATACAGAAAAAGGTTTAAGGTGAGAGTTTTATAAGTTACATCGGAAATATTTAAGTTAATGAGGTGTATACAAGTTTTATTATATTGGAAGTGATATATTAGTTTAGGTAATTGATAGTGTTGTTTCTTTTGTTTAGTGTAAAATTGTTTACGTGTGTAGTTTGTGTGTGTGAGTTTTTGAAAATCCAAGAAACTAATAATAACGAAATAAACAATACATGTTGGGGCTCCTACCAGTCATTGCTGCGTACCCAGGTTATCGATAGCGTCTTCTGTTTCTATACGGATTGCAGGTTGTCCATCCTTGGGCCGGATAAAGACCTTCCCGAACGCAGTCCAACAACTAGCCTGTGGGTGGGTCTTTGTATACTCTCGTGCCAAATAGAACAGACGTCTGCTTTTGGCCGTTAAGTTGTCAGTCACATAGATCGGAACCGGGTGGCCTTCTATCGTCAGGTGACCTGTATTAATTTTGTCACCTTTCCTTTTGCTTTTATTGAAACCAATTACAGATTTAATTAATTGTTCTTTCAGTATTGATTTAGTAAATTCCACTATAATAGGTCCTGGCTCGTTCTTTGTTTTTATCCTGTAAATATCACGGATTTCCGTATCCTGTATTGGTTGATTTACAGCTTCACTGAGGCGTAAGACGTGTGTTGTTAGGTTCTCTTTTGTCTCTGGTGTAACCAAGGGAATGTTACGGACTTCAATAGAAGAAGACTTAAAGCTTCGCTCCAATTGTTCTAGCTTAGTTTCTAGTACTTTTATATAATGTTTATGTGATGAATTTTCTTTTTCAATTTTTTCAAATTTTTGCAGTAAGGTATCATACATGTTCGAGAGAAACTCTAACGATTTTTGGGACTCAATATTTTGTTTTTTGATGGCTTCCATGTCCTGCTTGATGTTTCGAAACTCAGCATTTTGTTTCTTCTGTATCTCATAGAGGAGTTCTTTAATTTCGGCGTTAGCAACATCGTCTTGTTTCCGCTTAGGTCTCCTAGAAACAAGTCGCTGTTCAACGTCAGAAAATACTTTATCAGAGGCAGTGTCCGAGTCTTGAGTTATAATGATATCATTAGGAGGGACTGCTAGTGTCGAAGTTGAAGGTGGAGTTCGGTTGGATGGCATGTTTCTTCAAATTGTTAAATATATTTTTAGTAGAAAATATAATAATTTTAACGACTTTTTCTCGTAAAATGAAGTAATGTGGAGATATTTATTAAATTCAAAATAACAAAAAGAACTCCAATTTTCCGGATTTGATCTTGAGCTTCGATGATTCTTAGTCGCTAATCTAAGCACCAACGTCAAGGAAGCGGTAGTAAGTATTCATATTTTAGCCCTTCTGTACCGTACAGTATTATGAATGTACTTTTAATTAATCCTATTATCCTGGTACCCGGTTGTAAAAGTTTAAAGTAAATGTATAGGGTTGTCTCTCTCACCCGTGGGCGGAGCTTCACTGGAATTTGCGCAGGCGCAGATGTTGTTTGTAGAAGTGTTGCACGGTGACCTCTTCGGTAATTATACACTCCTATTATTTTCTTAGTATTATTGTCGAATTTTTGAATATTTTTAATAAAATCTGCGTATTTTTGCACACGTCCACTCGAAGTCGAGATCCAGGAGGGAGGGGGTTTTTGTATAAGGTTTTATTACATTGAAAAAAAAAAAACATAATTTCATTATTAAACTTCGATTACACTCGAAGTTTAAAAATAGAATATATAGATATCGTTCAAATCAAAATTTAATTTCGTTTATGTTATCATGTTGTTAAACTAACAAATACACCAATTATTGAAAAAAACATGTTAGTTACAGATGTGCTTATAATGGAATAAATGTTTGGAATGGAAAACAAAACACAGATGAAATATGCTGCCAAAATAGACAGGTTTCGTCTGGCTTTGTGTATTTACTGAATTTAAACACCTGTCTATCACATAAGCATGCACCTGTTACAATTAGGATCGGCCCATGCTTTAGTGGGTAATTCAGTATTTCTCCTGTTTTTAACTTTTATAATTATGTGAAGTATATACATATACTGTGTACAACAAATAAATGAAATTGTAGTGTCTGTTTGTAACTTTAAAATAACCGCTTTTTTCTAAATGTATTTTTATGTATCATCATCATCATCATCAGCCCGTTGCAGTCCACTGCAGGACATAAGCCTCTCCCAAGGAACACCACAGAGCCCGGTCTGTTGCTTTTTGCATCCAGTCACTGCCAGCCTTCCTACGTAAGTCGACGTTTTTTATGTACGAGTATACCCAGTACATACAAGTATTACACCAGAATATAATTTTTTACAACTTTTGTCTGTCTGTCTATTAATCCGGAAAATCGAACGATTTTGACGGGACTTTCACTGATAGGTAGCTGATGATATAAGGTTACTTTTTTTAGACTAGCTTCACCCTGCAGCATTGACCGCGGTTACAAACAACAAACGCGGGTAACACTGCGGGGTGAAGCTAGTTTATCATAAGACAGATGGATACGTAATGAATACTTTGCATGCAAGAAGTGTACTTACAGGATTTTTTTTTTTAATTTATTCAATGTTAACAGTATAGTAATAATACATAATAGTAAAACTATTATTAAAAATTGAAACTTTTATTGTTTGAAGCTCAGGTTTGCAAACATTGATAGAATATTGGCAAATAGCACTTAGCAATAAATTAACAAATTGCAAATAACGTGTTTTCTGTCTGTTTGTTTATCAATTCTGTTATTATAGGAATTTTATAGACGTACATACAAGCTATCAGACGACTAATGGCTATTAAGTATACCTTTAAGTATTTCTCATTAAATATGAAATTTCACTTTTATGTCATAGGTACATACATAATACATAACTATTTATTTTGAAAAATGATTTTTTAATGTTATTGCGTAATAGTAGTATTTATGTAACAATTAAATTACAAAACGACATCTTGGATGAAGCTTAACTTTTCTGAACAAATATTAAACAACAATTTCTTTGAATTACTTGTTTGCGGAGTGTAGAAATATATAAATTATGGTTTTAATCATTCACTGCATCTGAAAGGAAACCACAACCACTGTAAACTTCTTTATAAATAGACGGCCTTCTTATTTTTAATATAAACTAGATCTTAGAATCGATGATTGAACACAGGGTCAGTGTTAAGGCAGCGTGAAAGCTGTTGCGAACATCTGTTTCATTACTTGTTGATAAAATAAAAATAAGAAAATGTTTGGTTCTATCAAACGAATGATGTGGCAGAGCAAGGTCAGATGAAGTGCATATTGCGATGAAATATTTTGCAGAGCTAATAAATGTACAAAGTATTATATTAAAACATTTTTTTTCCGTGTACACGTTTCGATTGGAGATTTATTTGGCGGTGAAAAATTATTTATAAGTTGCTATGTCAAATTTGAATCCCATACATAAAGTTCCATATATATAATAATAATAAACTTTATTTCTATCACAAGGAAGGTACAATTTAGCTACAGGATATCTAGTTAAAAATTAAAAGGATTCTAAAATTTCCTTTGGCGAGAGCTGGAGTTTGTACTCAAACTCAGGCTCAAAGCCTATGTCACAGATCTCCAGGCCCACCCTACGGCCGACAAAATGTTTATTTTATTTTATATATATAAGTGCGTAATATAAATCAGTACGTACTACAAACACTAATCTATATAGGTACATCTACATATTGATGTCCAATGATGCAGAAGCGACACGAGGCTGCAGTGGTGTAGGTCACCATGCTGCATTGTTTGGTGACCACCACTCTTGGATTCTGCTTTTTATTAGGCAGAGTATAGTCATTTTGAAAGGTTCATACATAAAAAAAAATACCAATATGAAATATGGCCACTTAAATGCCTGGTATAAATCTATATATGCGCCATGACTAGCTCACAAATGTGAAAATAAACAGATTTCTTTTGGGCAAACGTTTATTAGTATTACTGTATCAAATACATGCTTAATGAATACGGATAGTAATTAGATTATTGTTCTACCAAAGTTTATAAAAGCCCATATTCACTTATGTACATATTGCTAAAGGAATTGCTTATTTCTACCCTAACAATAAGATTACTCGATGTCCCGTATATTCAAATTCATTTTTTTTAATCTACATAATTATAAATATCTCATTTAAAAGGAACTGTACTAACGAGCAAGCTCTGTTCTATGCAACGATGAAAGAATAATAAAACATTCAGCATTATAATGACTCTTTGTAGACTACACTTTGTTACTTAGTTTCTATCTGTTCTAACATGTCATAAAGTTAATGAGGATGTTTTTATTTCGATGTTTTTTTACTTTTTTACCATTACAATTAAGAAATTTATGTATTTGTTGTGAAATTTGTTAATTAATTGATAAATTATATTAAGTACTTGGATGACCCAGCTTTGTTCGCTTTTCTTGGTAAATTATCTAGCTAGATCGATTTATTGCCCCGAAACCCCCTGCATACAAAATTTTCTAAAAACAGAACCTAGATAGATCGATTTATCGCCCTCGAAACCCTCTGCATACTAAGCTTTCTAAAAATGAAACCTAGCTAGATCGATTTATCGCCCCCGAAACCCCCTGCATACTAAGCTTTCTAAAAATGAAACCTAGCTAGATTGATATATCGCCCCCGAAACCCCCTGCATACTAAATTTTCTAAAAATGGAACCTAAATAGATCGATTTATCACCCTCGAAACCCTCTGCATACTAAACTTTCTAAAAATAAAACCTAGCTAGATCGATTTATCGCCCTCGAAACCCTCTGCATACTAAACTTTCTAAAAATAAAACCTAGCTAGATCGATTTATCGCCCTCGAAACCCTCTGCATACTAAACTTTCTAAAAATAAAACCTAGCTAGATCGATTTATCGCCCTCGAAACCCTCTGCATACTAAACTTTCTAAAAATAAAACCTAGCTAGATCGATTTATCGCCCTCGAAACCCTCTGCATACTAAACTTTCTAAAAATAAAACCTAGCTAGATCGATTTATCGCCCTCGAAACCCTCTGCATACTAAACTTTCTAAAAATAAAACCTAGCTAGATCGATTTATCGCCCTCGAAACCCTCTGCATACTAAACTTTCTAAAAATAAAACCTAGCTAGATCGATTTATCGCCCTCGAAACCCTCTGCATACTAAACTTTCTAAAAATAAAACCTAGCTAGATCGATTTATCGCCCTCGAAACCCTCTGCATACTAAACTTTCTAAAAATAAAACCTAGCTAGATCGATTTATCGCCCTCGAAACCCTCTGCATACTAAACTTTCTAAAAATAAAACCTAGCTAGATCGATTTATCGCCCTCGAAACCCTCTGCATACTAAACTTTCTAAAAATAAAACCTAGCTAGATCGATTTATCGCCCTCGAAACCCTCTGCATACTAAACTTTCTAAAAATAAAACCTAGCTAGATCGATTTATCGCCCTCGAAACCCTCTGCATACTAAACTTTCTAAAAATAAAACCTAGCTAGATCGATTTATCGCCCTCGAAACCCTCTGCATACTAAACTTTCTAAAAATAAAACCTAGCTAGATCGATTTATCGCCCTCGAAACCCTCTGCATACTAAACTTTCTAAAAATAAAACCTAGCTAGATCGATTTATCGCCCTCGAAACCCTCTGCATACTAAACTTTCTAAAAATAAAACCTAGCTAGATCGATTTATCGCCCTCGAAACCCTCTGCATACTAAACTTTCTAAAAATAAAACCTAGCTAGATCGATTTATCGCCCTCGAAACCCTCTGCATACTAAACTTTCTAAAAATAAAACCTAGCTAGATCGATTTATCGCCCTCGAAACCCTCTGCATACTAAACTTTCTAAAAATAAAACCTAGCTAGATCGATTTATCGCCCTCGAAACCCTCTGCATACTAAACTTTCTAAAAATAAAACCTAGCTAGATCGATTTATCGCTCCCAAAACCCCCTGCATTCTAAATTTTCTAAAAATGGAACCTAGCTAGATCGATTTATCGCCTCCGAAACCCTCTGCATAGTAAATTTCATGAAAATCGTAGGCGTCGTTTTCAAGATTAAAATTATAAGTATATGTCGCATGTATATTATCAAAACCGTGATATTACAATTTCACTAGTGATATTTATAATAAATCGTAAGATTATCAATCGACTTAATTTTACTTTTTTATTCTACTTAACAGCGCCGTTAACTAGCTGTTACGTTAGGTATTTTTTGTGTATTTCATCAATAGCTTTAAACAGTTCACTATTGGATACTGACTTTTTCTTAGAAAAAATGGAGTGATACCACGGTCTCACAGAAAACCGGTGTAAAACAACGCCTGCGCTGTGTTTCACCGAGTGAGTGCGGCGGTTATCACTTACCATCAGGCGAGCATACGTATGTATGCTCGTTTGCCCCTATTTCTTAAAAAAAATTTGCCTGCTACAATTATAGTAAAAATTTAAGTGATTCTTAAATTACAACTGTTTTTCATTTATATTTACTTTTCTTATTTCAGGTACTAAAAAACGTGTTCTTATGATAAACAGCAAACAATGGTAAGGTGAAGTTATAGAATAAATTTGATTATAATATTAATGTTAACATGGTCTAGGCATAAATTAGTCTTTTGTCAATCATGATCGGCTTCTATTGGTCTAAGCGTGATGTTTACCATCCTACCTTAGGTACGCCAGCAAAACACACATTACATGTTATGTTTTCATGTTAGCTTATGTCAATTGTGTGTTGTTCTGAACACATCGATGCACCTACCTTATTAGGTCTCTATACCCCGCAAAGGTTGGCTGGTAGAGAATGCCTAAGGCACTAAACTGCCGATGTACATAAGTACACGCGGGCGGAGCCACTGGCAAAATCTGTAAAGCTGTTTTAATCAGCAGCCAGTCTTTTAAACACAATTAATTATCCATAAAGTTGCTAAAGCTGAACACAGTGAGGATGTTACCAAAACGCTATATTAACAGTTACATGTAAGCGGTTGCACTAAAATATTCAAAAAGGTTCGGAGTAGAAAGATATCCATGTACACGGGGCTTTATAAATAAATCTAAAAGGTAACGTGAAATTCATTCGCCTTCGTTTGTTTTTGTTGACGCTACGTAACGTCAATTTACCTACGTTGTGCTTGTCACTAACATGATACGTATATATAGACACGTCACTATGAACTTGACCCTGACCGTTCGTAAAAATCAATTTATATGTCTATTTTTCTAGTCGACCAGTTACACTCAAGGACTGTGTTATGTTTCTTCATAAAGTTGTCCATTTTTATCCATAAAATTGATAGTTACGTTCGGTTCGGTTCGTTGTTATTACTGTCTCTTGTAAGATTTAATGAAAAAATGTGTATGACTAAGTCATAAGTCTGGTCTTCGTATAGTATTGTTTTTTTTAATTTACCTACTCATATTACGAATTTTTTCTCTGTGTGCAGTGAGTGAAGGAAGAGTGTGTGTACCTGTGTTTATGCACGCACTAATCCACTATAATATATCCTATAAAAGAAAAGAACTACACATTTTTATTCATTTATTCTTCGGTGTCACATTGCGTGTTTCGAGTCACCTTGTCCGATTACCGCATATGTAATGGGTATTGATTAAGTCAATTAGTCAAACGGTCAAATTTAAGTTTGGAATCGATAATGACCTTCGGGAACTTTCCATTTCGAATGATGTAAAAAAATGTTGCGTGAAAACGTTTCAGGGGACAATTAGGTTGGTAAATAGCCAATGATCATTCGTATCTAAATTGTTATTTACAAATTAGAGAAATTAAGGTTAATATAGTATATATATTCAATGTGATTGTAGCAATACTTTCATTGATAAGCAGGATTAACTTTTTCATTATTTTTTGACAAGTTTTTGCTGAATAGCATCCTCAAAAATACGTATTTTTTTATTGCATAGGGGCCAAACGAACAGACGTATCGCCTGATGGTAAGCGAAGGGATGGGGTAAGGGTCTTCGGTATCCTCACTCACTCGGCGAAACACAACGCAAGCGCTACTTCACACCGGTTTCCTGTGAGGCCGTGGCATTAATACGGTCAAGCCGGCCTAATTATGCCGAAGCGTGGCTCTCCCACGGTTAATTTTCTTCCACGGTTATTGCGTTATTCTTACATTTTAAAATGACAAACGTGTAAATAAAAATTTGTTAACCTTTGATATTTGTAGACGCGGACATACTACAATACGTAGGTTTTGGGACAAGTTTTAGGGTGTTAAAATAAAGGTTTATATAAGTTTACAGCCGACTATCTCTTATTCCGAGGTGAAACCCCTAATACTCCTAGACTATAGTGTTTCAAACTTATTCTTGTTTTTTATAACTGTGCTAACTGTGTAAACCATTAATTTACACATGTTACGGTAAATGTATTTTTAAATAGATTGTCGTCACTTCAATACTACGAGACACGCTCGATAGTACATATTTAAATATAATTTACGCATTCAGAACATCTGTTTTGTACAAACACTAACATAAAGAAACTACTTTGGCGACATTCGAGAATTTCAATAGTCCCACTGAGTCTTAGACTGGCGTCATTTGAAAATTATTTGATTCTATTAGTTCTGGTTGCGTTTCAATTGAAGTAGATAATCTATACTAATAATAAAGCTGAAGAGTTTGTTTGATTGTTTGAACGCGCTAATCTCAGGAACCGCTGGTCCGGTTTGAAAAATTATTTCAGTGTTGGATAGTCCATTAATCGAGGAAGGCTATAGGCTACATATTATCACGCTACTACTAACAGGAGCGGAGCACCAATGAAGAGTGTTTTAAAAACGGGGGAAAATTTTCACGCTACAGGCAATATAAGACGCAAACGAGGTTGCGTGGGTCAGCTAGTCGGAATATAAACGAGCAGATGAACTAAATTTCACTAAACAAACGAAGAGTGCAAATTGAATCAACATTGAGTTATTGTTACTAAGTACAAACAGAGAATACCTACTTTACTGTTCAAGTAATAAGTTGTGTTAAGTGGTAGTCTTTAACAACACTAATTTGTTTAATCTGTTTTTCACACTTAGCAAAACTTTTGTATAATAAAGTACTAAAACACTATTTATGTAACAAATTGTTTTAAACGAAAATGAAATCTTAGCAAATTGTTTTTTGTTAATTTTTTTTGCCCCTATGGAAGATAAGATTATGTAAAAGTTGCAACTAAATAGTCTATATTACTATTAAAGATATATGATAATAAAATTTATAATAATATATCTCTTTATTGTACATCAGATTCATTACGGCGGAGAACCATTGGATGGAGAGAAAAAACAAGATTAAGAGAAAGTGTAGGGTAGTGACTGGTGTAAAACTAGGTAAAATGGAAAAAAAAAGTAAAAATTTAATAGTAAAAATAAATATATACTGTGGATTATGAAATAAATTCAAACAAGAAATAAGTTAAACATACAGTTAATTATATATTTAAATGTAGTAGTGTGACCCGATTGACTAAAAAGAAATAGCTGGTTAAGATTCATGAATGTCCCCGAGGTAATTTGCCTTTACCAGTCTCTTCAATTCAATTAGTGTTTGTGCTCGTCTAATTGCGATTGGTAGGGAATTCCACAACCGAACAGCTATGTCATAGGAAATCAAAACATGTAAACATTTTATAACTCATCATCCTAGCCTTCATTATTCCTAATATTCTGGGGTCGGCTACTAGTTCAACCGGTTTTACCTGCATATCAGTTTTTCCACGGGGCAACTAGCATCAGACCCCCGCGAGGGCGAAATTAATTAGAAGGTTGAACTGACTTTCCAATAACGATTGCCATAGATGTTCATGACAATTGGGACCGACGGCTTAACGTGCTCTCCGCAATGACGTGAAACACCGCTATACTCCGGGCAGCTATTAAGAATTTCTTGTAAGTAAAACCCATAACACTGTTGGCCAGATACGGGCATCGAAGCCGAGACCTCTTGATCGGCAGTCGCATACACTAATCGGTATACCAACGAGGCAGTCATTTTAATTTCATAACTTTATTATCCAATTAAAAAAACATTAAGGTATTTATTATACCCAGTTTATCTACTGTGATAAATCATCAAAATCGTCAGCCTATCGCAGTCCACATAGACCTTTCCAACTACATAACGTAGTTGTGATACATTTAGCAACATATTTTATCTTAGGAGAGTTCTCCGTAAGAATTCTGTTGTAATTTAATATGTCGCCATCGCAGCCGGTTCTTTAACACCAAGCAACAAAGAAAACAAGAAAGTGTGACAGTAACCTAATCTTTTTCTCTTTATCTCTTTTATGTTAGCATAGAAAAGATAATAAAATTGTAATAGATAAAATAAACTCTTAGCACAAATTCGTTTAATGAAAAAGCAATACCTAGAGATCATCTCGTTGGTCGTTGTAAAGAAAACAATCGCTGTTGCATAATTACTGTAATAATGTTTTACGTCCCACTTAAATAAAACTGCAATTTAACTTTGGTCTTTTGATTTTATAGTTTCACAAGTACCTGATAAAGTTTCAGATATTTATCTGTCGTGTGACAGATTTTACATAGATAAATTTGTCGATATATCCTACTTCCTACTTATATTATAAACGCGAAAGTTTGTGAGTTTGTAAGTTGCTCTTTCACGCGAAAACTACTGAATGGATTTTGATGAAACTTTACAATAATATAGCTTATACATCAGAATAATACATAGGCTACAATTTAAAAAGACAATAGCTTCGCCTCGCGGCGTTGCCCACGGTTATTGTAGAACCGCGAGTAGCGCCGCGGGGTTCAGCTAGTGAATATATATATCTAACACCTATGTGTCTATCCACGACCTGTGAAACTGAAATTATTTAACAGATAAGTTGACATTAGTTTATAAGAATATATACACCGTGGGAAAGCTATGCTTTGGCATGAATGGGTCGGCTCGACCGGAGTGATACCACGGCCTCACAGAAAACCGGTGTGAAATAGCGTTTGCGCTGTGTTTCACCGAGTGAGTGAGGATACCATACCCCATACCCGGGGATGGGAAAGGGGATGGGGGGAGGGGTTGGAGTATGGGCCTCCGGTATCCTCACTCACTCGGTTAAACAAAGCGCAAGCGCTATTTCATACCGGTTTTCTGTGAGGCCGTGGTATTACATATAATGCAATGTCAAAGTCACAACAATAGCTATGAAGAAATCAATACTCGGAGTTCCTCTGCATGATCGAATCAGGAATGAGGAGATCTGCAGACGAACCAAAGTCACCGACATTGCCCGTAAAATTGCCTGACTTAATTGGCAGTGGGCGAGGCACATGGATCGCAGACAAGATGGCCGATGGGGCCAAAGAGTTCTGTAGTAGCGACCACGTACTCGAAGACGGAGCGTGGTTAGACTCCTAACAATGTAAATAAATAATAAGCAAATAAATATTTCGGACAATTTAACACACGCGTTGGGTGGTAAATTGTATACCGGTCAAAACCTAGAACTCAGAACCAGCGCACGTGTTTCCCTCCCATTATGATCCCGGGTCCTTCAAGCGAGGCCTAAAAAGTATTTCACAAGGCCGCCATAGAGTGGGTCACCATGCTGCATTGTTCGCATTAAGGATGGTGACCACTACTCTTGGTTTCTGCTTATGCTTTCCATCAGGCAGAGTTGAGTCATTTTGGTTAGCTACCTAAACATGAAAAAACAACTCCACCGAAAGACGTCCTCTACTAGAGAAACACCAACAAACCTGTCCACGAAAATGGGTCCTACACTCCGCATCCAATGTCTTATCGCGACTTTCACCAGGACGTCGAACCACCTGGTAAGGGACCTTCCCACAATGATAAACAAGTCTCAGTTAGTTCTAAAACGTTTCAGAACTATCTTTATTATTAATTAATAATATGACAAATCTTGCTTTTATTTAAAAATCTTAAAAAAAACTGTCCTTCTAAAATTAAATCATAGTAAAAGGAATTTCATTTCATGGAATTCTCGTCCAACATAAATGGTAACGTAATCTCAAAAGCTACTTGAATAATCTTATATGTACCGCATCAAACTTCGCTGTGTAATATAAAATATACTTGCTTAAATAATTTCACGCTGTCCGCTATATTCCTTTGAAGTAATATTCTCAAGCTTACGACAGTTGATTTCTATTAAACTGTTTACTGTAAATTTAAGTTGAATGTTAAAGCAGTTGTTTACAGGGCTGCAGTTGGAGAAAATACAAAATAATTATAGGTTTTTTTATGACAACAGTAGATACGATGTGTTTGATTTGTTAAAAAATAAATTCATATTTCCTTCTTAACTATCCCTATTTGCTACAAGTACCATACAACTGTCCTTGATAAGTATTTATATTTTATTTGCAACCTACCATACGTATATCATTTATATTATACACAAACTTTAATCAAACAAATTCACTACACCTCCACTTTTATAACTTTACAGGTTGCCGGTGAAAAGCGAACCATAAAAAATGCACCTTCTTTTATAAGTACGTCCCTGTTCATTCGCCATTTTATTGTATAGGAGAAGTTGAAGGAAGTAAATGTCTTTAGTTACCTATTTGTCCCGAGCGCCCGCCACCCTACAAAATGGCTGCTATTTTTACAGTTTTGTGACTCAAGTTTGTTTATTTTGCGGAACCTTAAGAATATTATCTGTATTGAGTGTACTTAAGAAAAGTATTTGAAGTAAAAATCGTTTTTTATCACTTCTGAAATCCTGCTGGTGGTGATGGCTTGTTTAGGTTTGTACACACACAAATAAAGGAAATATTTAAAGGTAGTTACTTTAGGAACTTTGTTTTAACGGTCAGAAGTGTCATCAAAGTTCAATAGATTGACATGACACAAATGACAGCACTTGTATTAATGTAGTTCCGAATTCATACTTGCCTATTTGATTGCAATGAACATATGACCCGTAACTTTTTACATAAGTATTGTTATTATTAAGATAACAGGAGATTATGAAATATGTGAATAAAGTCAAATTACTGTAAGAAAATATTTATTATGGTACATATTGCTAACCCACTCATCCGAATAACGAAGAACCAAATAAAATATTGAATTTTGCAAAACAAATAAAAGCGAAGAGCTTCGAAATATTCGACTAGGAATATTACAACTCATCTATTTAGAAAATAATTGGTTACTTCGGTTCCACAATTGGGACAAATGATACTATTTTGAGAGCATTTGTTATGGCAGTAGAGATTTTGTATGAGAAAATGTAATGTGTGTAGTGGAACGGAATAATGATTTATGGATATATCGATGCTGAATTGTTATTCTTTTTTTTCAAGTGCCATATTATATCTCTTACATTAATGGTTTATAAGACCCACGTATATAGCTGCAAACAGTATAAAGCGGTAATGTAGAGGCACCTCAACAGCACTAGGCATTTTTTTTTACAAAGTTTCAATGAAATTGAAATAGACCAGTGACGCACACCACTACTAATACTTTATTGTTGATTATGTAATGTGGGTTGAAGACAACAAAATTGACCTTAGGTAACTATCTAGTTATTTTTGGTCAACTTTGTTTTATTGCGCAATTTACTATCTAATAATTTTTGTTTTACCTCGATTTTCGTTCGTTTTAAACTAGAAAGTACGTATGTATCATTATCTGCTTATTGATGTAAACTTTTTGACCTTATATTTATGGTATGTTATAAACGAACTACCAAAACAGTCTTTGCTATTATAATTGTAATGACTTTTTTGGTAGTTCGGATGGACTGTTTCTTAATTTCTGTTTTACCTCAATTTTCGTTCGTTTTAAACTAGAAAGTACGTATGTATCATTATCTGCTTATTGATGTAAACTTTTTGACCTTATATTTATGGTATGTTATAAACGAACTACCAAAACAGTCTTTGCTATTATAATTGTAATGACTTTTTTGGTAGTTCGGATGGACTGTTTCTTAATTTCTGTTTTACCTCAATTTTCGTTCGTTTTAAACTAGAAAGTACGTATGTATCATTATCTGCTTATTGATGTAAACTTTTTGACCTTATATTTATGGTATGTTATAAACGAACTACCAAAACAGTCTTTGCTATTATAATTGTAATGACTTTTTTGTTAATAATTAACAATATTAAAAACACAGAGCTGCGATCCAAAACTAAAGTCGCGGATGTGGGCAAGAAGACTGCCAGATTGAAATGGGATTGGGCCGAACACGGATGTCGGATGAATCCGGACCGGTGGGCCAAGGTCGTCGAACGCTGGGTGCCTGAGGGTGGACGCCGATGACGACGCAGACCTCGTAAAAGATGGCGCGACGATCTTGACGCCTATCGTAGAGACTGGCCGGAATTGGCTTTAAATAGAGAGAACTGGTTTGTTGCAGGGGAGGCTTTTGCACAGCAGTGGGACACAACGGGCTCATAAAAAAAAATAATTAAACATAATTTTTCAACAAATGGAACTAAACAACTGTGACAATGGCGCAGTCTTCTCCGAGTTTGATTATTTAGCAACACATTAAGCCCTTTAAAAATATTTATATATACATATTATAGACTAGTAATCCTGCCTTTCTTCATAGAATTTAAACTTTTTTTTATTGGCTATCTTTTTCAATATTTATCTCAGTGCCGTTTTCATGCTTTGTGATTTCCATGTAGACCTGAAACTAGTCGGGTAAAAATTGTACCGATTTTTGCGGGATTAATTAAGGATTAACCAAGGTCATCGACATAGCCCACAGGATTAGCAAGCTGAAGTGGCAGTGGGCTGGCCATATTTGCCGCAGAAACGATAATCGTTGGGGTAAACGGGTTCTTGAGTGGAGACCGCGTCTCGGCAAACGTAGTGTAGCACGTCCACAGGCTAGGTGTAGTGATGATTTGCGCAAGACGGCTGGCAGGAACTGAATGTGAGAAGCCGAGGAACTAAGTGGCGTGCAATTGGAAAGGCCTATGTCCAGCAGTGGACTGACATAGGCTGATGATGATGAATTAAGGATTTTTTTATTAAATATACTTTAAAATGTTCATGCAAATGTTTTATTTAGTTTATCCAGAACCATTACACTTGTTAACAACAGCCTCATATGTACAGATATATATATATATATATATATATATATATAGCATAATGTGTATACACAAAAAGTATATCATACTTTATTACTTTAAAGCAATAACTTATAGTAGTTACAAAATGTGATTAAGTTAATCTATTGGCAACTGAAATCGGAATGCTTAATAACCGTCTTAAATGAAATTCCAAATTGTCATTAGTTACGGAAAATGCTTTAAGTTAATTACTTTTCGTAGTCGTTTTATGGAACACTATGTTTTATGTGAAACGTTACTAAGAACATCGTTCCGATAGGGTCGTTAGATATCATATCAAATTAGAAGATCGGTAATAAGTTTTATCAGCTTTTTATCAGGGTGTTGGCTGATATAAAAGCAAATAGAAAAAGACACAAAAATATAATCATTATCTTCATAATAACATTATTAAGTTTCATTCGAAACTTTGTCAAAAATTCAAGGAAATCTGAATTGAAATATATTTTCAGTAAATTAGGTTAGTTATTACTTATTATAAGACTATACAAGTAGTACTCCCGACGGACTGTTTCTTTCTTTGTAAATGGGGCTGAAAACTAATCAGGACTCCTGGAAAGAATAACACGGCTAAAACTATTCATTTTTAATGAAAAACACCAACGGTATTATAGTTTACACGACATTTTCTTAAACTTTTTAAGTTTTAACTTGAGCGTTTAATAACCGCTTGGCACACAGATTGCACTTTAAACAACGTTTTAAGGGTTATGTAAGTTGATTTGTTTTTTTTTTAATAAAATAGATATTACTAATGTCACTTACACAATATGTTTACACAACAGGTTTGACATACTTTAGATCTGTTAAGCGGCGTTCCCACGAGGCGTTAATCACGACAGTGAACCACGCTTCCGTGAAATACACTTCTGTGTGAACGCCCTCACGAAAGCAAGTTATGCGTTCACACAGAAGTGTATTTCACGAAAGCGTGGTTCACTGTCGTGATTAACGCCTCGTGGGAACGCCGCTTCAGCTTTGAGTTGACCGAGCTTTGCTCGGTTTCTTTTTGGTAAATTTTCTAAAAGTGAATCCTAGCTAGGTCCATTTATCTTCCCCAAAACCCCCCAAATACTAAATTTCATGAAAATCGTTGGAGCCGTGTCCAAGATTCAGATTATATAGATGTAGAAATATTGCTCGTTTCAAGTAATTATATAATAATTAGGATTAAGACTTAATGTACTCTGAAAAATGTTTTCAGTAATGAAGAGTGACGTATGACATTTCTTTTTTTATGGAAAGAGGGGGTCGTAACTCCCGATGGTAAGCAATTACCGCCGCCCATGGACACACTCAACACCAGAGGCGTCACAAATGCATAGCCAGCCTTTTAAGAACTAATACGCTATTTTCTACGCTCAAGCCTCTCACCAATCCTAGCAATGTGCTCCGACTTTGTCCTTGCAATGTCCTTCGTCCTTTTGAGAAAGCAATTTATAAATGTGTTATATTTTTTAAGTACATTATATATTGTACTTTATGTTATGTTTATATTTAGAGTATTATTACTAGAGCAATTCGTTCTTGTAAAAGACAAAAAGTTTTTATTTCGTATATTTGTTACTTCACAGACACCTGAGAAGGAATAAATAAGTGTCTACAGTTTCTCCGATTTATTTTTGCAAGGATCATTTCAATGTCAATGTGACTTCATTTCTTTGTTGAAAAATAAGGTTGTGTTTCCCATGCAACAAATTTTGTTATATGATGAAGAAAACCGTTTCGCCTGATTGTGGGGAATGTGGAGTTGTTGAAGACTTACACCATTTGTTGATGGAGTGTGTCAGATATGAGTCTAGTAGAAAGAGTTTAGTGGCCGACTTGAATTTGAATGGGGCCGACGTAGGAATGTTTCACAGAATCCTATCGGAACCAAATAGCGATGATGCGAAGGCTCTGTTCAGATTCATGTCGATTGTTTTTAGACGATAAGTATGTAGTAACTGGTTCAGGATACGATGGAACTGGCATACGCTGTGCGTAAAAGTCCCAAAACAAAAAAGAATAAAAAAAAAAAAAAAAGGTTGTGTTAAATAGTCAACAGGTCTGATAAGAATTCCTATAGTCGTTCCAATACTTTATTTAACTTTTGACATATCACGCACATAAAGTTTTGTAATAATTTTTGATACAATGTACTACAGATAATACTGTACTTTATGGGCGGGCTCCGCCTACTTAGGGATGTGTCATTCGTAATTAATGACCACAGACTATAAAAACGGTAACTACAAATCACGTAAAAAGCTTTATTATTTTGCATTAAAATGCCCTAAATGTCTCTGTTTCAATGCATAAATAATTTGCGTAATGAAAACAGTTCCATCGTACTTGTACTTAGTAATGGGATCGAATGTATTCGCCGCAAATTAATGAATCTAAAATAATTGTTTAGACTTACTATAGTTGGTTCAAATAAAAACTACCTGCGGTACCTACTTGTAATGAACAGGTACAAAATGTTGAAATTCGTAGTAATTTACGGATTAAAAATAAAACAACCAAAAGAGGTACTGTAATACTAATTTTAATTATAAAGAATCGTCTTCTTCGTATGACCAGGAATCATCATCACTTGAGTTCTCAGTAATATTGATTATCATTTCTTGGATAGATAAATTGTCGAATGCAACATCCCGATCCCAATCCGACATTATCACCTTCTTTGTTTTTTCTACAACATTCGCCCAGTTTTCTGGAGTTACTTTTTCACACGCATTTTTCAGTAAATTCAGCATTTTTCTTGCGGTGAAAGGAGGAGTTGTATTGTTCCTCGCAGCATATCCTTTAACTTGTGCCCAGATCATTTCAATTGCATTATATTGGCAGTGATATGGGGGAATTCTGAGGACGGTATGCCCATGCTCTGCTGCCATTTCATCTATGACGTATCGTTTTGGCAGCTTCTTTGTTTTTAATATCTTTACTAACTCTACTTTTAGTAGGGACTCATTCACCTCTTCGCCATTGTCACGGAGCCAGTTTATAATTTCATGTTTTTTGTTGGCCTGTGTTGGTATTTTATTAATTTGACGAGAGTGATAAGGTGCATTATCAATAAATATTATTGATGGCTCTTCGAGTGATGTAAGCATTTCTCTGAACCACTTTTCATACACGTTCGAATTCATCTCCTCATGATAATCTCCTGTTTTCTGGGATTTAAAAGCTAATAGAGCGCCTGGCACAAATCCTTTTACTGTTCCTGCATGACAAATAATCAGTCGTTCGCCTTTTCCCATTGGTACTGTAGAAGTGGAGCCAACGGTGTTGTCAGTCCAAGTTTTTAACAGCGTATGATTCGCATTGAGCCAAGTTTCATCTGTGAAAACAACATTCGACCAATCTTCTATTTTTTTTGCTTGTCTTAAAAAATCGCATCTATACAAAGCAATATCATTGCGTTCCATTAAAATTTTTCGTTTGTCACATTTTTGGAATAACATTCCAATGTCTTTCAATACCTTTGTCAGAGAAGATTTTTGACCACGGAACAAACCACTATTTCGAAGAGATTGTGTTAGTTTTTTTAATGTTGGAATCTCTTTTCTTTGGTAATAGTCGTATATATGACGACGAATAGCATCAGCGTCAAAATTGTCAACGGCTGTAACTTTACTAGGCGGACGTTTTTTCTTAGGTGTAGATAGCTTATTCTGTTCCATGCCACTGCTGCCGTAGCCTTCTTTTGTTATTTTTGCCACTGTTGGAGCACTAATACCTAATGCTGCTGCAACACGGTCTCTAACTTGAGTCACTGGTATAAGAGGCCCTTTACGGCTTTCCTTTTCAAAGTATTCACGAAGTCGCAAGACAAACTCTCTTGTTTGTCCTTTGAGTACTTTCTTTTTTGGCATTTTGACGTAACGAAGGCAGGAACGATACGCTCAACTCAACCAAACGTGAGAATTCACAAATAAATCAATACGGAGGAATATAAATACTCAACTATATTGAAGGTTACTAATTGAAATACTGTAGATTATTTTAAAATAGACATAGAGAGATTTAATAAAGATCATCAATAGTTTAACAAATACAATATTAACCACTGAATTACAACACAATACAATAATACATTTTGAAAATTCAGTTCCTTTTATATATTTTTTCATGACATAGAACCGTCATATTTGAACAACATTCTTTTAATCCATTTCTTCTTTATTTTGACAAAGGAGGTCGCACATTGAAACACATAGAAATATGAAGTACGAAATTATCTATAAAATAATGAGTTTGTTAAATCGATTAAAACTTCTTAATGCATAAAATCGATCGATGAAAGAAATCGAATAGGTAACGGGTCAGGGTATCACTATTTGATTAAGTATTAGAGCTGTCAAAAGTTAAATAAACTATTGGAATGACTATATACTCTTTGCGCTGTAGCATGGTGCGGGTGACATTTGCCTGTACGACGTTGACATCTGTCAGTACCACATGACTAAGGGATGTGACGTTATGCAATTCATTTTTATCGCTAACGATACTCGCAGCGGGAGCTCGTTTTTTGTTTTTTCGGAAGACGGTCCCCATTTCATGTCATCCACATTTTTTATATTTTTTATCATTAATTTCATCACGACGACGACTTGAAGACTTGAAGACTTGATAATTGAAGACGATAAATACTTGACATTGGCAGAAATAGCTGATCCGAGTGATCCGGCTAGTTGCCATTCATCATAAAAAAAAAAAAAAAAGATACTCGCAGCATAAATCTTGTTCTCATTAATATTGTTATGAAAACTAGTGTGTTATTCAGTTGTGCAGTGTAATTGTTGGTTGTTTGTTGAGTTGGTTGTTATTACCATGCCTAAGCATACAAAAACTGTTTTGGGTAGTCATGCCAGGGAGCTTGTTATTCGCCTCCAAGACTACTATGAAAGAGAACAACAAAATAATGCACCGTTGTTACCATTGAAACGAATTGTAGAACGAGTAGCCGAAGCTCTTGATATTGGCCGCAATACTGTTTCGCGTATAACACGTGAGAAAATTGGCCAAGATGGGATGTCTGAAAACAAATTATCGACTAACAAACAAAAAGCGGACCAAGGTGAAGCCAATCACAGATTTAGATGATTTTGCTAAGGTTGCTATTAGAAATCATATTTATGATTATTATAGAAAAATGAGCTACCCACATTGCTCAAGCTTCTAAAATCATTAAAAGAACCTGACTTGTTCAAAGGAGGTATTACTTCGTTGCGGCAATTTATAAAAGAAATTGGCTTTGTTTCCAAAAAAGTTAACAAAAGGAAGATTATTATGAAGAGGACTGACATTGCCCTAGCAAGATGTAGATTTTTAAGGAAGGCATAAAACATAAGTGATTTGAGCAAAGTTGTCTTTTTGGACGAAACGTGGCTAAACGCCAACCACACAGTGGGTAAAAGTTGGACCGACGATACGGCACAATCGTGTATCAAAGTGCAGGAGGGCAAAGGCGAACGCCTTATTATTTGTTACGCAGGTACAGCAAGTGGATTCGTCCCTAATTGTTTGCTGGATTTTAAGTAAAAAAAAACTATGGAGTATCAGTAGTAGTAGTAAATATTTAAAGATTGGTTCATAGGTCTATTAAATAATTTAAAAGAGCCCATGACCATAATAATAATGGACAACGTACCCTACCATTCGGTACAAGTTAATAAAAACCCAAACCAATCCAACCGCAAAAGCGAGTTGGTGAAGTGGCTGAGTGAAAACGGAGTTACAGTAGACATAAAAATGTTAAAGGCGGAGCTTATTGCCTTAGTCCGGCGTCATAAGCCACCAACTCCTACCTATGCTGTGGATGAGATGGCAAAATAAAAAGGCCACCAGGTCCTTCGACTACCGTACCATTGCCAGTATAACGCTGTTGAGCTAATTGGGGCCCAAAAAAAGGTATGCTTTTAAATTCAATTCCCATTTTGAAGCTTTATAAAAAAATCAGCTTTCCGATTAAACCAGATTAGACGTATTTCAAGTGTAATTTTTAGCATTACTTACTTATGAAATAAATGAATATTTTAATACCTCTTTTTCATAAGTTCGTTTATTTTTAGGTTACGTCGCAAGAAATAATACTTCACCGCCATTTACGGCAAATAAGATCTTGGCCCTATTACAAGAGGCCATCAACGATGTTCAACCTGAAGACCGGTCGAAGGTCGTGAATAAAACAAAAAATGTTATTATGTCTGATTGGGATCGTGACAAACACATTGACAACATAATTGAGTCATCGTTAATAATATCCGTCACAGATTCACATGATGAATTGAGTGACAATTCAGATGTTCCTGACTCTGATATGAGTTTAGACAAATAAAACGTACTTTTTCTTAGCAACAACTATAGTAACAAAAACTATAGTTGGCTTTAGTAGTCCACTGCTGGACATAGGCCTCTACTTAACAAGGAGGTTACGTCCTACTGTATCACGCTAGTCAGACGGTTTAGTTTGAGGTTTGTTTCAAAGTTTCCTTCTATTTGCAGTGATGTTTACTTGCATATCTTGCACCTTAGTCGCTTCTAACCTTATCCACGGGATGCACATTCCGTGGGTAGTGACACTCCGTTTTTTAAATCCGTCACCAAACGTTTGCTCCATTAGATCATGAAAAATGAAACGTGCATAGTGTTATTGTAAGTCTTGGGTATATTTAGTATAAAAAAGAGGAAATTTTTATACTAGCACGTTTTTCCTAATTAAACTTGATGTGATTCGCGTTCACGTGGCTTAAGGCTATATTGTCCTTCCGTCTTCGCAACTGGGTTTCCTAACCATTTGTTTTAGGGCAAAAACTTTTTGTTATACGCAACTGGTTGTGAAATTTGAACTTTGCTTCTTTTGGTTAGGGTTACAATATTTCGCAAAAAATATTTACAGAATTCTTAATTTCCTTGTACGCAACCTTAAAAGTAACCTAACCTTTAAAAGTTAACGAATTATGAACGCACAATTAATATTTGTACAATTCTGAGACAAATAATTATGAAATATAGGAACTTATTTTTTTTTTATGTTTGACCCTACCGTAGTGGCTCTACTCTGCGTCATGAAAAGTATAAGCAGAATCGAAGAGTGGTGGACACCATGCTCATTGTGAATGCATACAATGCAACAATGCAGCATGTTGACCCACATCATAGTGGCCTAGTGATGCTTCTGCAGCATTAGTCATTGACTCACCAATTAAACACGACAGCACGAACGCTGTCATTTTACGTTGATCCACTGTGCGAGGGTAGTACCGGCATAAGGAGGAGGTGCATAATGATGAAGTCCAACATCAACTTAGCAATTATTAACCAAATTTAATTCAAATTTTAAAACCTTAATAATGTTTTAAAATATGAATTAAATTTGGTTTAACGTTTAACCCGTTAGAAAATGTTATTTTGTATTGGGACGATATATATAAAGCGACAATGGGATCAAAGATGAAAGCGACAAATGCAGCATCGGGTTACAATAGACCAACTCGGGTCGTATACAAAAGCGACACGGCTCGCTGCAGCACTGTGTTGTGTGCGGTTGATGCACATTGTGCGCAGGACGTAATGCAGACATATTTCATAAGTGCATCGGCTTGGATTTCATAGAGAACAGATGATAAATTAATTAGGTTAATAATGTGTAATATGGTTTGACAGCGGCTGTTCTCAATATATTATTTGTTTTTTATATTTATAACTTAAGAAAAACTATTTTTACACAACCGTCCATCTTTTTCGTTATCCCCCTAAAAGTCGAAATCCTTTCTTAATGGACATTGCAAGCAAACAAAATCAGCTACCACAAAGCCCCTGCGGCTTAGGCTCTGCATCGGTTAGTCAAGGCAAATTTAAACAATTTAAGGAATGGAGGAGATTAATTTCTTCCATTCAAAAGCTTCCATTTCAATTTGGTTCAGTCCTTAGCCTTTTTTGTTTTGTTACATTTTATTATATATTTCAAAAATCATTACATTATAGTATTTAATCACTTCTCTAATAGTGCCATTGCTATTACTACTACTTTTATCACAAATTTTAGCATTGGGTTCCAATTTAAGTCTACTATGATACAGTTGAACATCGATTTATAAGTTGAGCGACTGACTGCCACCAGATCACAACTTAACTACTAGGCGATATCGAAGTTCTATAGAAGACCGCTCTCGGACTTTTTAAAGTTCTAACAACCCGTAAAACTGCTAAATATGTTTTGCATGGCAACCGGCAATGTGCTCTCTGAGGCAACAAAAGGTCTGTTATGTTAAGAATGGTCTAAGGTTGCTTAACTTGGCAGTATTAACCCCGCAGCGGGTATTGCCCTCACTACTCGATGCAACTCCTACATGAGAAAGTACTTTTTACTATCCTGATTAGTCTGGATATTGCTTATTTTTATTGTTTTAATTAAAGCTTGATACGATGCAGGTATTGGGGCAGACTGCAATTGCAAAATGCAAAGTAAAATGACGACATAGCACGAACGGTGATGAATGCAACAAATTCGAAAGTTAGTTGGTTGGTTCATTTATATATTGGCTTATAATAGTTTTACTCCTTAGCTTTTCAACTTATTATCGTCGTGAAGTTTTCCATAAACATCGTTCAATTTACAGAGACGGTTATAATTTACCATTTATTATTTATACGAGATAGTGTTCTTGACGGATACCTGAACTGAACTGCTTGGCTAGGACTATGTTCACGAGTGAAGCAGGTACACATAGGCCTCTCCGAAGCCAAAAAAGGTTTTGATGTACTATAAAAACGCTGGCCTAATATATTCTAGACCGTGGTCACACATGTTTAATATAGACACCCAGTTAAAGAAAAACCGATTGTGTTCATCACAAAATTATTTGTCTTAGAATCGAATTTACGACCTCCAACTTAATAGTCAGGCAACTAGATGAATGGTTACATAAAGCTTCCAATTTCATGTAATACAGGTACAATATCGGTCTCATCGACAATAGAAGGCAATACGTGTCGTTTTAAATACTTCAAGAATTCGTATCTAATCTGGTTATCTATTCTGTTTTTCGTGAATACGTAACCTCACAGTTGTTATACCATATGCTGTATACATATATGAATACTGATGCGCTCCGCCACTGTCTGCAGAATAATAGAAACGGCATTTTGCACTTGAATTTCTATTTAATGTGTACCTTCAGCTTCTATTTATAGAACCTCCTACGGCGAGACATTGTAAATATTATTTTGAGGTCTTATTTAGCTACTGTTTATTTACTATGTACTTGAATAATATAAGTATATTCTATTTGCTGACTATTTGCTGACTATTTGAATCGGCAAAATTCATACGAATATGAGTAAATTCGTTATCCTTTAATGGATAAACCGCTGCGTCGATTTCAATGAAATTTGGCATGGAGATGCTTTGATTCTTAAGAATGGATATAGTCTCTCTACCGCGATTACCGACATACGTTCAACTCATACTAAAACTAAAAATTTCCTTAATGGAATGGAATAATTCTCATGAATTATAGTGTTGAAGTTAATAAATGTCGTAAGAGGCGACTAAAAACAATACATCATCGCTGCAAAGACAAGGAAAAAGGAAAAAGGAAAAAGAAAGGACTGCACGGTTGGCCGAGTGGTGTCAGCGGTCGCCATGCCGCTTGCTACTGCGCCAAGTGTCGTGGGTTCAAATCCCACGCGGTACCTACAACACTTTGTGTGATCCACGAATTGTTGTCCCGAGTCTGGATGTTCTTTGTGTCCGTTTCATGTATGTTTGTAAAGTCCCCCACGACACAGGATGTTTATTCCTAATGTGGGAGTTGTCTTTTATAAAAAAGAAAAGAAAAAAAAAAAATTAAAACAAACCCTATACTAACCCAGATCTGGTCAGAGTGATATAGTAAACCAATACCACTCTGGCCACGGAAAGCCAGACTTCAGCATGAAAGGACCGACTCGACCGAAGTGATACCACTGTCTCACATAAAACTGGTGTGAAACGACGCCTATGCTTATATTTCACCAAGTGTGTGAGAATAAAGGAGGCCCGTACCCCAACTCCTCCCCCCTTCCCCTCTCCATCCCCAAAAAACCAACGCAACGCACTTGTGACGCCTCTGGTGTTGCAGGTGTCCATGGGCAGCGGTAATCACTTACCATCAGGTGAAACGATTCCCTAAAAAAAACTAAAAATAGGCCTCTGTCTAGCAGTTAATGCCCCTAAACCTAAAGTCAAAATCCCAAAGCAACGCAATTTTAGGGACATGAACCTTGATGCACTCCGTCGGGATGCCGCCGGAATCGATTGGGGTTTGATGTCTGAAGTGGACTCAATTGATAATAAAATCACCTTTTTTAACGACAAACTAAATAGCTTATACGACGTGCATGCACCGGTTCGCGCTGTAAGGCTTAAACATTTACCCGCTCCATGGCTAACAGATGATATAAAAGGTTTAATATCGAAAAAAGCTGTTGCCAAAAGCAACTTTAAATCGAGGCCAACACCTATCAACCGAGAAAAATATATTGATATCCGAAATCTCTGCAGTAAGGCTTGTAGAAAAGCACAACGCCAACATGTTCATAATTCGGTCGAGAACGGAGACCCAGCTAAAATTTGGAAATTTCTTAAAACATTAGGAGTTGGCAAGTCACATTCATATTTAAGTTCCAAACAAATTGATATCGAGTTGCTAAATCAACATTTCTCTTCTTCGTCCAAATTTAATCAGACCAGTAAGGCAAATACCTTACAATATCTTTCTACGCTTCCAGGTCCTCACTATCCACCGTTCTGTTTTAATTAATTGACTGCTTGTGATGTTGAGAGATGTATTATGTCCATATATTCTAACGCTGTTGGAAGTGATTGTATAAGCCGTAACATGATCCAACCAATTCTCGATGAATTGTTACCTGCACTTTGTCATATTTCAAATTATTCCCTTCATTCCAGTACTTTTCCGAAGATTTTGAAAGAAGCTCTTATTATCCAACTACCCGAAAAGAACAATCCTAAATCCTTCTCCGAATATCGTCGCATTTCCATATTGCCTTTCCTTTCGAAAGTCCTAGAACGTCTTGTGCATACCCAATTAAACTCATTCCTTAATAGAAACCAACTCCGGAATCCTTTCCAATCAGGTTTTCGAGCAGGTCATAGTACAGTAAGTGCGTTGATCAACGTTACGGATGACATCAGGCTGGGCATGGAGAATGGAAGTCTTACAGTTCTTTCTTTACTGGACTTTAGCAATGCTTTTAACAGTGTAGATTTCCATATACTGCTGGGCATACTGCGCTCTATCAACATATCTCCGACTGTAATTGATTGGTTACAAAGTTACCTATTTGGACGAAGGCAGCGTGTGCGCTTGGAGGCATCTTTATCTTCTTGGTGTAACACGACTGCTGGGGTTCCGCAGGGTGGCGTTTTATCTCCTTTACTTTTCACTGTATTTATCAATTCTATCTCTAAATCATTAGCCTCCTACTACCACCTTTATGCAGATGATTTTCAAATATATACACAAGCTCCGTTGCATAGATTATCTGAAGCCTTTGCGACTGTTAACCAAGATCTGGAACGTGTATGTGAATGGAGTGAGCGGTATGGAGTTGTAGTTAATCCAACCAAAACACAAGTTATTGTTGTGGGCAGTGCCAGAA
This sequence comes from Spilarctia lutea, assembly GCA_916048165.1. Lineage (NCBI taxonomy): Eukaryota > Metazoa > Arthropoda > Insecta > Lepidoptera > Erebidae > Spilarctia > Spilarctia lutea. The sequence goes on from OU696480.1 coordinate 6,866,404, forward strand.
TGGTATCGAGTATAGACTGGACCCAACTACCTAACATTACGTTTAACGGTACTCCATTACCATTAAGTACCTCTTTCAAAAATCTAGGTATCTATATTGATAATACTTTAGCCTGGGCCCCTCAATTGCGAGAGGTCAGTCGAAAATTGTTTGCATCGGCGGGGTCCTTACGAAGATTACGCAATTTTCTCCCAACAGCTACTAAAATTGCCCTTGCTCAATCCCTCCTTCTTCCTATACTCGACTATGCTGATGTCAGTTATCTCGACATCACGGAGGAGCAACTCGATAAACTTGAGCGCCTTCAAAATTTCTGTATCAGATTTATACTTGGACTACGCAAATATGATCATGTTTCTGAATATCGCAATCGGCTTAAGTGGCTCCCAATTCGTCTTCGACGGAATGCTCACATTCTTTCCATTCTTTATGGTGTTCTATTTCATCCGTTTACTCCACCTTACTTAAAGGAATGCTTTGTTTTCCTCAGTGACACACATTCGAGATCCCTGAGGTCATCTGAATCTCTGGAACTGGCAGTACCAACTCATAGTACTAGTTTCTACGATAAGTCGTTCACTGTGCAGGCTGTCCGACTATGAAATGTCTATTAGACGTGCCAAATCGTTGCCTATTTTTAAAAAAATGGTCAATGATCATTATCTTTCATCATAATTTATTGTCTGAAGAATATTTTATCCACTTATTTATTTTTATTTATTCATTATATTGTGTTTAGTAAAGTTGTAGATACTGTATTTGTGTATATGTATTTATTTATATTAGTTTATATGTATAGTAATTAATATTTCTTGTGTAAATTATTTTATATAATTCACTTAAATTCTTTTGCATTATGTTTATTCTCGCACCAAACTGCCCATGAATTCGTTTTGTTTTCATTTCTTTCAGTGCTTTTTTCTATCCCAAGGTTGCCTGGAAGAAATTGCTTTTTAGCAATAAGGCCGCCATTTGTACATGGTCAGTCATTTGATGGATTATTTTATGTTAACTGTATATGTAATGTAATAGTAATACAATAAAGATTATTCTATTCTATTCTAATGCTGATGATGATGACGATCAAAGTTTGTCTAACAATCGATCTGTAAGAACTTACTGCACAACTATTTATAAAGTACCTGTTTAGTGTTATACATGTATACATGTAGTCAATTGATTGTCGACGTAAATTACTCATTTACTAATTAGTAATCGATATTCCACATATCGAATAATTGGATTAATGGGTTTCCTAATCGCTCTCAATAATCAACATATTTGCGATCATTTATTTCAATGAGTTTTGTAGAAATGTGTTAAATGTTTACGAGTATTTTTTTATATCGTACTAGTCCTATAATATTATAAACGCGAAAGTTTGTGAGTATGTAAGTGAGTATGTTTGTTGCCCTTTCATGTAAAAACTTTATATATAAAATAATATAGCTTATATATTAGAATAGCACATAGCTATAATTTACGAAGATACTAGCTTCGCCTCGCGGCGTTGCCCGCGGTTATTGTCGTACCGCGGGAAGCACCGCGGGGTTCAGCACTACAGTTCAGTACAACATAAAAATAGAATTTATAAGCCTTTCAAGTCAAAAAACGAAAATCGATCAGATTTTCTTTTATTGTCAAACATTTCTTCGGAGTATAAAATACAGTAATAAGTTTTCTCTATTTCTTTTGAAAGTCGTTTAAATTAGGCCCTAATAAGATAAGAACAATGTAATTTAAAGATAAATGGTTTATGCAAAACAATAGCAAAACATAATTGTTTCTGTTCAGTCATTTATAAATATAATACTTTCTTTACTGCATTACTATGTAAAATAACATGTTATTATAATGTTGAGTATATTTTTAATTATAATTTGAGACTATATTAAAATTAAAATTAAAATAATAGTAATAAGAAATAATAACAAAAGAAAGAAACAACAACAATTATCGTCTATTGGTAGCGTTCCCAAAAGGCAGGCAGCTTTGCCACGTTGAACGGCAATGGTAATTCTCTGTGCTAGAAAAAGACCAACCTTCTGGCCACGAGAAGTGTGAAATAGTTGCTTAGCTAGTTGTTCAAACATAGCAAGCACTTGGGCCCCACGAACAAAGAAAATTAAAAAAAAATATAAAAAAAATCAAGGATATAATAAACACAAAAAAACCGACTTTAAGAACTGGACTAAATTGAAATAGGACCACAGGGGAAGCTTCAGCTTCCAATTAAAAAAGAATTATCAAAATCCGTTCACCCAGTCGAAAGTTATGAGGTAACAAACATAAAAAGAAAATACAGACTGATTGAGAACCTCCTCCTTTTTTGAAGTCGGTTAATAAAAAGAAACAAAAACAGTATTTACATACAAGCGACAAGATAGATAATAACAATAGATGTAAAATATATTTAGAAAATAGTATATTGTTATTGTTTACTTATTATAATGCGGTGTAATTACGAAAAGTGAAGTATGCAATAAGTACTCGTACATTGTAAAACTTAATGTCCAGATTTAATATGTAATGTATGTAAATATTTTACAGCTTTCCAAGTATTAAATGGACAGTGAGAAATAAAGTGTAATTGTATCTTCACTATCATAAGATGTAGACGTCATATTTTGTATCTTCACTATCATAAGATGTAGACGTCATATTGCCTAGAACAATTAAATTAATTCTTCACCACAACAACCAGCCTTGTGCTGCCCGCATCCCACGGTAATTTAATACATATATTTATTTACCATGTTAATGCAATGCCAATCAATACTAATAATAAAGCTGAAGAGTTTGTTTGTTTGTTAGAAAGCGCTAATCTCAGGAACCACTGGTCAAATTTGAAAAAATATTTTAAAGTTGGATAGTCCATTTATCGAGGAAGGCTATAGGCTTTATATCATCACGCTGATACTAAAAGGAGCAGTGCATCAATGAAGAATGTTTCAAAAACGGGTGGAAATTTTCACGCTACGGGCAATTGAAGACGCAAACGAGGTTGCGTGGGTCAGCTAGTCATTAATAAAACAAACAACAGCAAGCTAGTCTACATATAAAGTTATTTGCCACAACTGACTGTACGAGTCGTCATCGCATAGCCTAACCCATTGGTGCTACAAACTTCAAATATTTGTAGCTGGATGCCTTTTATGTTGTAAGCCAAACCCACTCAGAAAGGATTTTATGAAATTTCGTCGCTTGGAATTTTGTTATTTTTACAGGATACAAAGAATAATCCCACTAGTAAAGTCATTAGGCTTTTGGTGTTCTTAATTTTAAAAGAATACGGTACTAAATTAGTTAAGGAACATTGCCGAATTTAAAGCAATTCGCAACTCTCGATTTTTATACTTTATCTCCTATTCCAGAATGCCCGCGCGGCAGCAGTTGATATTTTTTTTTTTCCTAGTGCAAAAATCAACTCAGATACCACCTCCTGGTGGCATGTCTAACCGACTAAAACCGCACGCCGTCTCGGGTACTAAATGCCGGGGAACCAGGTGCACCCTAGAAAGGAAAACCCTGGAACCCCGACGTACGTCGGGCCACCTACGCTTTGTAGATGGCCCCCTACTGTGTGGGAACCCCGATGTTCTCATTATTGTCCCCCGGGGCGCGCACGCTCCGCAGCGTCCGCGCCTCCACCCGAGCCTGCTTCTGCCAGGGTGACGAATGGCCTCATCTGTTACCCCCCAGGCTTGCGCTGATGGAGGATGGAGATCATTCTGAGATCTCCGGCGCCCTAGTCACCTGCGATACCTGGCCCGTCCCGGGCCTGGCGGGCCGGTAGAATTCTAAACCTCTCCCGGTCGCGCTCTGCCGTCTCCTTGGCAAGCATTACTTGCTCGCAGAAAGAAACGGAGGAGTTCCATGCGCTTTCGCTCCTTAACATGGCCGCAATCATGTTATCGAGCGAGAGAACCCCCACCCCGATGGCCGCCACGAGATCCCGCCTCGGCTCTCCCCACGCCGGACATTCTGCCAGCGTGTGGAGAGCCAGCGGTTGCCTGGAAGAGATCGCATATCGCGATAAGGCCGCTATTTGTATAACTTTATTTCTTACAATTGGTTTTACAAACTGTATTTTTTGTTTCTTTGTGTTATTGTACAGGTCGATTATTAAGAGGTTTTTTGGATTACAAACTTTGATGCACATATCCCTGACCTTTAATTTTATTTAAATGGTTTGTCTAGACCAATCTTCCAAAGCTTATGCATAAACTCTGAATCGTAATAGTTAAACTGACGCTATAAAATTTATCTTAAGTTTCAGAACTACTTTTTTGGTGTTAAAAACTAATTATTCAAACAATATTTCAAGTCGAGTACTAACTTGCTGCTTTTGCACTTGTTCGCAAATAATTGAGAGTCACTTCTAAATTAAATTTTAAGCTTTACTATTGCAGGTTTAGTAGTCCGTATTAAATTACTGTTTACTCTTTTGTTTCTTGAATTTCAAAAACTGTGGATAACACTCTTTATAAACGCTTTCTTCAATTATTCCGCATGTAACTAAAACAATGCAAATAAACACGCAACATCAAACAAAACCTTTAGACATAGATATAAATTTTATAAGGTTCCTTGGATCGATGGAAATATAACACGACTTTGTGAAAAACGCGACAAACTATTTAAACAGTGGAAAAACAACCCATTTGACAGAAGCGTAAGGTTACAGTATAATAGAATCAGAAATAAAACAAATAAAGTTTTAGAACGTAAACGAAATGAATACTATATTAACAATATAAAAGATAATTTTCGAAATCCTAAAAAAATATATGAGATTATAAATCAAATGCTTGGTCGTGTTAAACATTCAATAGACGACGCCATTCTGAAAGCATTTGATGCTCAAGGGCTCACAAATAAACAAATAGCTGAGAATTTCGCAAATGGTTTTGACAAATCTGTTAAAACTATCATCCCAAAGTGCAATGTTTTATTGTTGAACCCAAAAGATTATCATGAACCAAATAACTTGAGTATGTTGTTTCAAAAAGCTACAGCTACCAAAATACAAAAAATCATAAAAACTTTAAATCCAAATAAGTCACCAGGTATTGATAACATTAAAGCTGCAGATATTAAATGCATAGGGGATGACATCTCAATTGCTATATCCAACTTAATAAATAGTGTAGTGTAAGATCTGGTCTCTATCCCGATGAGTTAAAAAAAGGATGTGTAAGACCCGTATTTAAAAAGGGAAAACAAAATGACTATCTGAACTATCGTCCTATAACACTTCTCTCTACTATAGATAAAATAGTTGAGAAATTTGTCGCTGATCAAATACAAAGTTTTTACCAAAAGCATGATATAATATACAGAAGTCAGTTTGGATTCCAAAAAGGGAAGGGAACCAGTGATTTACTGTCTGCATTCACAGATGAGGTCAATACACATTTAGACTCGCGAAAAATAGTACTGGCCCTCTTCATAGACTTTTCCCGTGCATTCGATGTTTTGGACCACAACAAATTAATAAATAGAATTGGTAACTGTGGCATAGGGGGGCCTTTATTAACATGGTGTCAAAACTATCTGACAGGCCGCAGTTATACAGTAAAAATAAAAAACGTGCTCAGTGATACAATCTCAGCCACAGAAGGCACTGCCCAGGGATCGGTCTTAGGCCCATTACACTTTGTATCTTATGTGAACGATATGCACAACTGCATCACGAAGGGTACATGCTACCAGTTTGCTGACGACACCTGCATTGTAGTGGCTGACAAGGACCCTGTAAAGGCACTTGCAAAGATACAAACAGATTTTGATACCTTACTAAGATGGTGCCATGATGCAGGACTGGTAATTAATTCAAACAAAACTAAATTGCTAGTTATTAAATCACCGTATCAGCGGCAAACTATCAGCTCTGCATTAATTGCTCACACTCACAGCTGCTTGCATAAATGCCGAAAAGATGCGTGTAGCTGTCCACCCATAGAGATTGTTGCGACACATACTTACCTTGGTCTAGTAATAGACAGTCAATTCAACTGGGGTAAACATATTGAATATGTTTGTAATAAGTTGCGACAATTCCTAGCCAACATTGTTATCCTTAAGGGTAGAATTCCATTTAAGGTCCAAATAATGTTGTATCACTCATTGGCAGAATCATATATCCAGTACGGTCTTAGTAGCTATGGTCGAACATATAATAGTTATGTTAAAAAAATCTACCATTTACAACTGAAAATATTAAAGACAATTGTATCCCCAAAAATTAAATTATTATTTTATAACGACGAAATTGGCCTGTTTAAACATTGTAAATTATTACCTGTCCAAACTAAGTTTAACTTTGCCATTTTAAAAGAAAACTTTTTTAATAGTAAATTAAAAATTGTCACGGAACATGCTGTGTATACTAGAGCGGCGGCTCAAAACCGGTTGCGTACAGTGCGCGCAAGCAACACGTACGGCGAAAGAACTTCTACCTACATAATCCCTCGCCTTATAAACAAGCTACCGCCGGATTTCATTAATAAAATTACACAGAGTAATATTAGAACTAAATTAAAGGCATTTTTCTTGGACGAAGGATCGAATCTTTTTTAGATATTGAATTGGTCCCATTTGGGAGGCATGTATCTAGCTCTCGTGTATTATCAACACACGCTTACAGATAGTGCATAAACATTGTAAATATGCGATACCGAATAACTGTGTAACACAACACAAACCCTAGAGGTTTATCGTGTTATGGCTTATTTTTAAATATTGTACTATTGTTTTAAGTGATAAATAAAAAAAAAAAAAAAAAAAAACAAAAACTATAGAGATAACTTTAATAAAATCAAAAGAAATACCTACGTAAGTTTCTCAGTGACCGTGTGGAAGATGTCTAATATTATCATTATTAATAATATATGTTAGTTCATTCAATAGATATTTAATTTATGAAATGTATTGATACAAGTAGGTTTCTCGATAAAGCTGACAGAAATACACCGTCATTATGTAATCTTTTACACAACTATTTACTTTAATATAATTGCCTTTTTTCCTTGACAAAGAAAAGACAATTAAACTGCAGCAGATATTATAGCTTCTCGTAATGTTTTATTTGTTCTTGATGATAATTTAGCTTAACTTACAGTACGTTATGTGCGATAAATAAATTTATTGTATTAACTAACACTTTATATTCAGGAGCCGTAGCAGAAATTTTACGCTTGAAGTTAAGAGATATTATATTTTTGTGTTGAAGATGAAATTCTAATTACGAGACACAGAGCTTAAATATAAATTTCTTGTAGCTCTTTTGAAGCAAACACCTGTTGCCGACATTCCGAATTTTCATGGGTGAATGACCACAATTCTAACTCGTCCAGAGATCATCTACCTGATAATCGTTAAAGCACGTTCATTTCATATTATCTTGATATTTTGGTTCAGGGCCAAAATTTACATAACAAGCAATTAACTTTAGGTAAATAGTAATGGCAATTTTGATTGAAAAGTAATTGATTAAAATTCCGAGGAAAGCTTGTATTACAATTCTTTCAACAGATGTGCAATCTCATACAGGCAACCTGGATGGACAACGATAGGAAATAAAGAGAAACACGGGGTAGTGTATTTCTCTGATCGGGAGTAAACAACGACATAATTTTAGGGGAGTCGTCAATCATTTTTTTTTATGGAATAGGGGGCAAACGAGCACACGCATCGCCTGATGGTAAGCGATTACCGCCGCCAATGGACACCCGCAATACCAGAGGCATCACAAGTGCATTGCCGACCTTTGGGGGATGGGGTGGTGGGTGGAGGGAGCGCAAGCGCTATTCCAAACCGGTTTTCTGTGAGGCCGTGGTATCACTCTGGTCGAGCCGGCCCATTCATGCCGAAGCGTGGCTCTCCCACGAAATTCTTGTTTCTTCTGTTGTGAGAGCCGTATATCTAGGTATAGCTTTTTAGCGTTTGCCTGAACGGTTGGCCGAGTGATTTCAGCGGTCGCCATGCCGCTTGCTGTTATTCCTAATGTGGAAGTTGTCATTTAAAAAAAAAAATAAGATACATAAACATCTTGCGTTATGGATTTCCAAACTACTTTATTATTATGAAAACATAAATTCCACAATGTTTTGCAATTACTTTGGATTACCAGCATTTTATTTGGTTTTGCTTTTCATTCAATCGATTCGAACTTATTAAAAAATCGATTATGAATATTCTTTGTCATCTCTTAGTCAAACAAGTTTGTAAATAACTTTAAGAACACTTGTTGTTCCGTTTTATGTACCCCAAAACTTCTATCAATCCTGCATAACATTAAATAAATCTCAATTTTATTTGTCACATTCTTGAACGTGGTCGTGTTTTGCCTATATTGTCTTAAAATCTTATCTAATCACAATGTTTTCAACACGTGAATAGAGTTTCAACCCTCAGCCATTTTTCAGCTCGAATTTTTGCTGTAAATTCACCATTTCAGCGTTGGATACCAGTAACTCCGGAAGGAACCTAAAAATGTATTCGTAAACCACATTATCACATTTCCTCGTATTCGTGTTTCGTAAAAAAATGAAGACTGCAGAACACTAAAATTCATTTCAGTTTTCTGCAATGTTTATGTTTAATAAAGTAAAAATGAATGATTGTTTAACTAACGAGCAATGTTTATTAACTAATAATCACCAGAAGCAGTATCACAGAGACACACTAATATTTCCTTTCGGTACGTTTTTAGAGGAACGAGTGTCATGCCCCTCCAACACATGGGGCGGATCCTCCAACCAGGCGAGGTCATCATGCCTGACGTACCGCGACCCAATAGTAGATGTTGTGTATATAGAAAGAAATAATGTGTAGAAATTCTTGCGAGAATTTCTATATAGCGATACAGGATTAGTAGTTACTCTGTAGTTCGGTGTGTCTTCTATAGATGGTGCTGTGTGTGTATAATATGGAAGTCACTACATTTCCTTTTTTATGTTTGTTTTAATTTATACCAGCAGCTTCATAAATTATTTTCTATAGACTATCTGACTTACGCTTAAAGGGATGACATAGTTCCGTACAAGGAAATTCGCATAATGACGTATTTTATGGTTAAAAATATTTCACGTAGGATAAACCTACAAATTTTGCTAATCTATAAAATGTTATGTTTTTTCTGTATTTCTTTTCCTTTACGAAGTCTTTCCTCAAAAATCAGATGTCAATTTCTTTGAACGGATAAAGAACGGATTTGCAACCAAAATATTCTTTTCATCACCTTTATTTTGTGATAACATACCAGACGATCGAAAAACAACATTAAACCTATCCAATTTCAAACGTGAAATGTTTTTATTTGTTCAACTGGGCCAGTTTGTTTGCCACTACGCGGTCTATGGCAGTGTTTATGCAATGACAGGTCTATTTCGATATTTTGTATTTCATGTGAACGAGTAATTCACGAAAATATTTTACAGTTTATGAAAATAATAATGTTATCGTTTATATTACCAGCAGGAAGATTTAAAAGCCTTAATTTATTGAATAATCAACAGCTTAAATTTAATTTTTATTATATAATTTGTTTAGTTTTTATTTTACTTTATGTGTTTTTCACTCAATTTTACTTAAGTATTATAATTTGTAAAAACGTATCCTGTACGCGTCTAATTCCACTGTAGCATATTTTTGTATTTTGTGGCAGCCCAAGATACAAGCGTAGCTTAGATCGGGTGTCACCAGCAATTGCTGTAACATTTTGTACAAGTACTTGAATATATATTTTTTTTTAATTTTTGAGTTTTCTGCTGGAAATGAAGGCTCTATAGAAAATAGGTCTTGGCATACTAGTCCACTCTGGCCAGATGGATTGGCATCTTGCAGTTCTGTTGTCTTGCTTATTTTGCTACCTTAATCGGAACGTCCCCACAGGACAAATAGAAGTCGTAACACTTCGTTTACGTATAGCTATTTAAAATATCATATAAATTCCTTACATAACCTAACTACCATATTTATGCTGTCACGACGATCACGTCCTTATTTTATTAGCTTCGTGCTTTGAGTTGTTGCTTCCAGTATTCACAGCCTGTCGTGGCATATTTACATCGCTGACCTATTTTTGCGAGCATAAAATTACTATTTGCATAGTTTTTGGTAATACGAATCTGTCACACATTGTTTAATATAAATTAAAGTAATTTTTATGCATTCCTTCATAAACTACATTTATTTTATTGCCCTTGTTTTAATATTTTATTTCAATCACGCATAGGCATGAAAATATCCAAAAAATCCTTTCCTTATCTATCAAATAGATATTTTATATTAACCTAAACACGTTTGGAATTTTGATGATCTTCGTCTCAACTGCTCTATATAACTTTTCAAAAGAGTTGCGATTTCTTTCTTCCTAAAAAGTTTTGAAATGAACAAAAAAAACACATGTATCAAGTTAGGTTTCTTAAATTTTTACGCTTAATTAGTCTGAAGCGATTGATGTTCATTTAGTCCGAAGATGAAGAACAAGTAGGTATACTAAATAGAACCTGAATAAGAGAAGCCGAAGATCAATCTAAGAGGCTTATAATAGGAGAGGTTTACGCCTAACAGTAGACAGCCTACTGCTAGGGCAATTAAAGGAGGTTTTCATATATTGATTTTGACGGTCCTTCATATAGATAGAAATTTGTTACAACAAGAATATCAACAATGACAGTAACTGTTTGTAGATCGAATCAGATACTGATTGACTAGCAGTTTTTCCCTTAAACGGATTTTTTATATCACAACTGATTTACAAAGCGTATTTGGCCTTCTAGCTAGATTTCTGAAAGGCAAAAGGTACGGAACTATTTTGTTTATAGTCTATTCTAGTTAAATTGGGTAAAAATTAAGTTTTTTTACCTAATAATTTTGAAATGAGTTTCCATTGAAACTTAGCAACCTACCCTCTGACCATTAATGCCTGCCTAATGATATAGTTTACTGAAGTTAAGATCTACTGTCTGCTGGTTTTGTCTTCATAATACGTAAGAGTTAGCTAGAAGGTTTACCAATTATTCTATAATATTAGTAGCTTGTATGATACCAGTACTTGCCCTTGTTATTGGTACCAAACAGCCATAAGAAACGTAGAAAAAAATGATTAATTAGTTAGTTTTATTTTCTCAAATTATTGTTCACTGTCTTAAAACGCAGTAAATTTTTAATAACCTTGTAATACATAACAATAATACAAAAGTGTAGAGCAATGTTTTAACACTTAAACTGCGTTTTCTCCATCAACGGCATGTCTGCCCTTGAAGGGCAGGGCGCTCCTTGAATACGCGATACATACCTATTCTAATCGAGTTTGCTATGATGAAATAATTTGAATTGAAGTTAACAGCTCACCGTTTAAATAATTATCAGCATCGTAGTAAATAGAATGATATAGTCTCTGAGTAGCCTTTTTATTATTAGATTCCCGTAAGGCTGTCGTATTATATATTTTTTTAAATCGATAAACATGAAGAAATAAGACGAAGGATGATCTTCATTTTATAACAGAATATTTTAAAGATATCTTTACACTTCGGACTTCACACTGTCACTTCCTAAGACTCACTCTGGGAATAAATGTCGTAATAAACCAGAGAGGTATAATTCTCAACTCAGTGAACATTGATTAAATTAAAGCTATGCAGTACCATGAAGTAATGATCATAGTTTTTTTTATGGAATAGGTGGCAAACGATTAGACGTATCACCTGATAGTAAGAGCGATTACCGCCGCCCATGGACACCCGCAACACCAGAGGCGTCACAATTGCGTTGCCGGCCTTTGGGGGAATGGGAAGAGGGATGGGGGAAGGGTTGGGGTGTGGGCCTCTGGTATCCTCACTCACTCGGCGAAACACAGCGCAGGCGCTATTACACACCGGTTTTCTGTGACTCCGTGGTTTCACTCCGGTCTAGCCGGCCCATGCACGGTACCAAAGTTTTCAGGCGATGTCTACCATCGTGGTACCTAACCGTTAAAGGCATAAATGTCACAAAGTTACATTATATGATCTCGTCAAATCAGTTTAGATGTTCATCAATTTGTTGATAAGATTTGGGAAAATAAATATTTACTCGTACAAATGCATGAAACGAAAATTTATAAAGGTTTATTTTTTTAAAAAATCATTGTCTCAGCTTGAAGGATGACCAGTAATGGACATAGGCCTCTCCAAATTCTCACAATGACAGTAAGTCCTATGTTTTTAAAAATAATATTGTACTATGTACAATAGACCTTAACTAAATATTACATTTATATATGTTATATTTGAAAACCGGACCGCTGAAAGATATTTACTTTGAGTTGAACAAAGGGTGCTACCGCAGGCTAATGTCGACGAATTTAACATTCCACTGTTATACAGTAATTTGTTTTTTATATAAAATACTTTGACGAGTTTTACTATCGCCTACGCCGCTTATCTGTACAGAATTAGGGCTTCTGATTACTTTAAGGAATCATTGAGTAAAAAATAAAAATTGTGTTTGTAAAGGTTGCGATGTCATTTCAGTGGAACCGCCCTGTTCTATATGTTCCGAAACATGGATGTCGCACAGAAATGACGTCACTAGTAATATTCCATCTCAAGGTAATAGTAGCCAGGAAACCAGGTGTATCCTAGAAAGGAAAGCCCCGTCACTTCGACGTATTACCCGTCGGCAATATCTGTGCATCCGGCTGGAATACGCTTCATCTCTCGCTTCCCTACGCATCGCCCCGCCTTCGCCTATCTAGTACCGTTGGTAACGCAAGCGCCGACTTACGTGTATTATTCTTGCTTTCGTAATCTTATTCTTGTTTATTGTTTCTCTGTTCAGTGAAATATTAACTCTTTAGTTTGCATGACGGCATTAAGCCAGGTTCGCAGATATTTCTGACGGGCTGTACCTCGGGTCTTCTACTGATGTAAATATTCTCCGCCTTGATTGGGAACTTTAATGATACACGGTGCGCGCGCTCCGTGAGCTAAATTGACATTCTGCAAACTTAAACGTTATTTAAAAACTAACATAATATATGGGAATGACGTTATCTTAACGCTATTCACGTAGGTAATTAAAATAAAATATTAGCTAATAATACAAGATAACAAAGGTGTTTGCGATTGTAGAAAGAGAATCGACGAGAAAAACTTGAATCCTTACTAAGGAAGTGGTTTAAAATAAAGTCAAAGCCGGGATTTATTAAGAGGTCAAGAAGATCACAGGGGATACACAGTATGTGATTAACGACTGGCACTAACTTTGAAAATGATTACTTTAAGTACGCACTGTACTTTGTTTCCTTTTATAGATATCAGTACTTAAGACTTTTACGACAAAAATAAGAGCTCTATTACACAAGCTTAGAAAACCGATATTCTGTTAAGTCTTTATAGCCGTATATTTTATTATTTATTAAAAGTTACTTATTAAAAGAATAACAATACAACAACTCCAAACTATTAATAACTTAGATGTTAGAATAATGAAAATACTTTCTTGTACTTTTTGAACTTGGTAACAGTTCAATTTGTAAAACTATGACGGGTTTTTAAAAATATCTCTCTATGGAGGTTAGTTAAAACTAATCTAATGTACCTACCAAACCAGCCACTTCATAATTGCCTGTCTTGTTTAAGAGCCAATTTTTTACACACAAGACACAAATACTATTCTCACGAAATAATTAAAATTAATCTACTTAAAATACTTAGAAGTCGTAGCAGCTTAGAGTTTTTATTACTGTTTCTTCCTACAATAAATATACATTTGGCACCAGATAAAGTGCTTATAAATTGTACATAGAAGATTTCATACTAAATTAGGGCGGTTTGAGTAATTTGGGTACTTTCATTAGTAATTAGAAAGAATGATTATATCAAAAGTCCTAATTCTTTGAGTGGATAGTCGGTATGTAGGAATCGAATCTCCGTATTCATTCCATGTTTAATTATTTTTTCTACTTTTATTTGTGCTTTTATATTAAAATTCTTCAAGTTATTTCATGAATTTGATTTATTTAAGAAACAACAAGTAAGAGCGAGAGCAAACAAGAGCGTACTCCTTCCTAAAACGCTGGCAACGCACTTGTAACGACTATGGTGTTGCGGGTGTCTATGGGCGGCGGTAATCGCTTACCATCAGGCGATACGTTTGCTCGTTTTGCCCCCTATAAAACAAAAAAAAAAAGAAATACTGAAGTCAACCGCCACCGGTTTTTTGTTACCGGTTTATTCGGTAAATGGTTATTTACGTAAATTATTTACGTTTCTAACATATCAAAGTATAAAGTGACCTTGTTGACCAGATTTTCGGTGATCTTTTTTTGGTTTTCCGAAAACGGTCCCCATTTTACACATCCACATTTTTTTAGATTTTATCATTTATTTCGTCACGACGAAGACTTGAATTGATGACTGAAAATAAGAATCAGACATGATTTTCTAAAATTTTCTTAAAATTTAACCTGTTTCGTAATGAAGAACACGTACATTTGATAGTTTATTTGGCTGAAAAAATAGGTATACAATTTTTGCAAGGTAATTTTATTATAAAATATATATGACACTACAAACATGTACTAAATGAAGAACTTTACGATTTATCGTTTACATAAAAATATACTAATTATTATTTTCTACAAGTCAATTCTAATTATAAGCATGCTCCTGAGGGAAGTAAATAAGATTAAGTAGATAGTTACTTTTCTTTCAAGCTTTTCCTTTTAAGAAGATTATTTTTAAATGAAATCTGGAGTGGTTTTAAAGATTAGCGCGTTATAAACACGTATTTGTCCTAGAATATGTCAGTTATTGCAATAAACAGTAGTACTACTATATTCTTCCTCAAAGATAATAGTATATCCCTGTCAAATTTAAAAAAACTCAAAGTCAGTGTTCAGTGCCTAAACTGTCAAAGCGTCACAGACAGACAGAGTTAATTTAATAATAATAATATTAGTAGAGATATCTTCAGTTATCTACTATTGGCTTTTTTGTTTTAAGTTACTATGCTTCTAGGAATCATGAGATAATATTTGATAATGTAAAGTTTTTAGTTTGTAGAGGGTCGCAATAAGTTCTAATCTTAAGCCAAACGGTGAAATAGGCTTCAGAAGAATAAAAATCTCATTACTGTGCGTGACTAAATCTTGTCATGACAATAAGCCCGGGGCGTTACGGCTTTCGTACGTCTTTTGTGCAATAATGTTTAACATAAATAAAGGCAGAAAATTTGGTTAAGGTACGGTAATTGACTGCCAATATAATTCTATTTCTTTATATGAAATGTCAAAAGCAAGCAATCTACCGGGGGGGGCCACCACGCTTCGGCATGAATGGGTCGACTCGACCGGAATGATATCATGGCCTCACAGAAAACCGGTGTGAAACAGCGCCTGCCTTGTGTTTCACCGAGTGAGTAAGGATACTGGAGGCCCATACCCCTCCCTCGTGAAGTTGAACTTGAAACTCGCAGGCTGGGCGCAGGACAGTGCGCCTATTTTGCGTGGAATGACGCCTCTGGTATTGCGAGTATCCTTGAGCGGCGTTAATTGCTTACCATCGGAAGATACGTTTACCCGTTTGCCTACTATTCATAAAAAAATAGGTATATACGAAGAAGAGAAGCCGAGGATCGTATCAAGTGGCGTGCAATTGGAGAAGTCTATGTCCAGCTGTGGACTGCGATAGGCTGATGATGACGCTTACAAAAGAATTTAATTTCAAAATAAATTTATATATATATATATTAGTAAGTACCTATGCATTGTAAACGAAATAAAAGATCTTTAATTTCATTTTGTACTCCTGTCGTATCCTAATTAACGAAATATCTAACGTTAAAATTGTTTGTTACAAATTGTTCTCCCGTTTTTTACTTTAGAAGAAAATGAAAGACACAGCGGGAATCCCCTTTCAAAGGGAATATTGTTTTAAAATTTCTATGGTAATAATTAATCCAAAGAGTTTTAGCGCTTAAAATGTTTGCGAAAAGAACACTTAATAACGGTTCTGGTAATTTATTATTTTTGTTATATATAAAATTTAACTGTCTGTTTGTAGTTTAAAATTACCAGCTATTTACTAAATGCTTATGAAAGTAGATATACGGGACTTATATCAAAAAAGTAATTTATATTGTTCTGGTTAATCTCAGGAACGACTGGATCAATTTTGACGTGAGTTTCACTGTCATATAGATGATGGTATAAGGCGTAACTTAATCTACTTTTTTTTGGACTAGATTCGGCGCTATTGTTATTGTAGCGAGGTAACACCGCGAGGCCCAACTTGTATTACAAACATTTACGCACGGCGAATTCAAATGAAATTAAAAGCCACGCTGACATCAGCACGACCGAGCCGGCTTGACCGGGGCGGTACTACCTTCGCGCAAAAGATGAACCTTCTATCACTATCTATCTAATCAGCCTTCGTGCTGGCGTGTTTCGCAGGTAAGTGCGAGACCGGAGATCAAATAATGCAGACGCGTCACTAGGTCGCCATGTTGTGGGTTTCTATTCTGCATTTTTGCAGTGTCTACATTCGCAATGAGTATGTTGACCACCACTCGTGGATTCTGCTTATGCTCCACCAGGCTGAGTCACTTTGGCCGGGCCCTAAATAAAAAAGAAACGAAATATTATGTAATAATTTTACACTCTCACTCTCAAAATGTACCTACCGCTTAATAAGTGTGTCCTATTACGGGAAGTATTTTCCATACATACATTTCTTAATATTAATTTAAAATCATACTGCGTTATTAGTTTTAATTTCTCTGGTATTCATTAATTAAAATCGCGGGTACTTCGTTTTTCATTTGCCATGTGGACCTTTATGGACTTTCGTTGCCCTAAAATGACACAGTAATTTTACATAGCGAAACTCTCATTAGAAAACCTTTCTTCTATTATACTATTTTTAGAGTTCTATTTACATTAACAACATATTGTCTAGCAGGTATGCATATGCTACGGCTATAGATTAAAATAAACGGTATATCTATTTGGCCTCAATTGTCAATTATAACTTTAGTTAAGCGTTAGTTTATTATTATGCTAAATGTGGATTTAGGCCAAGACCTGGACCGACTATGAAGTTTAATGCAGTTACCTTAAAAATAAACGTAGACATTATTGATTTGACTCGTCTGACACCGATTCTAAATTCAGAGAGCAGTAGATACTTCTTTTCTGGTGAAAATAGATTGATTAATAATAGTCTAATTTAAATTATTCGTGTTAAGCTTATACATACGTAAAGCCTATATTATTTAAGGAGAAAGACCCGAGCCCAGCAGTGGGTCATTATAGGTTGTTCATGCAGTTTCAAATAATGAAATATCAAATTCACTAATACAAAGAAACTTTTAATATATGCTTAGCATTGCCTGGCTTTATTATGGAAATCTAGTCAAGATACCCGACCGGCTTGTTGAGATCGTAGTCTTACAGTCGTAGTCTTGTAGACTTAATCTATACATATACAAATTAATAAAATTAGAGTGTCTGTTTGTAATATTAAAATAACCGCTTTCTACTACATGCATATGAATGTATATACGGTACACATATCAAAATATATATTTTTAAAAATTTTGTTTCTGTCTGTCTGTTTGTTCCGGCTAATCTCAGGAACCACTGGTCCGATTTGAAAAGTTCTTTCGGTGTAGGATAGTCCATTTATCGAGGAAGGCTATAGGCTATATATCATCACGCTACTACTAATAGGAGCGGAGCACCAATGAAGAATGTTTCAGAAACGGGGGAAAATTTTCACGCCACGGGCAATATAAGACGCAAACGAGGTTGCGTGGGTCAGATAGTTCAAAATAAATCATTATGTTTTGAAATAAATAAAGTAGTAGTGAAATAAAATCTGATTGATATTAAAAACCAAGTGAAAGGCGAAATGGCGTAGGCCACACATTAAAGCCAGTAGTAGTTTCTGAATAGATTGCGAGAAAACAAAACCCTTTCTGATTTGTTAATAAAATATTATGGCTCCGCCTACACTGTGATAGGATTGAAAGCAACTTTTATGTATCATATTATTTCCATATTCAAGGTTTTTGATTTAAACATTGTTAGATATTTTATTCTTTCTGAACCAGTACCAGAACATTGTTTTTGCCATAATTAATGTTGTTAATAAATAGATATATTGATATTAAATATTTACTTTGGTAAAAAACGCTATGCAAACATTTATAACAGTTTTATTTTCATAATCAAAAGAACTTTTACAAAGCTTTGTTTATCTAACAATTTAAAAAGGCATATTTTTTTCTAAGTCTTTTTAATGATTAATAAGTTAAGCAAAATTATTTTCGCTATTTATTACAATTATTACATCGTTTTAGTTTATAAATGTACTGAAAACTTAGAAAGGTGGTAGAGCCACGCTGATCTCAGTACCAACGGGCCGGCTGGACCAGGACGGTACTACCCACGCACAGGAAATGAACGTAAAATGATAGCATGCGTGCTGTCGTGTTTCGTTGGTGAGTGCGAGATCGGAGGCTAAATGATGCTGAAGCTAAATGATGGTGTGGGTCGCCATGCTGCACAGTTGCATTGTCTGCATTCTCAATGGTTATAGTGACCACCACTTTTGGTTTCTGCTTATGCTTTCCATCAGCCAGAGTAGAGGTACTTTGGCATGCTCATACATAAACAGCAATATCGCAGACACAAAATGATACTGCTTTATAAAGAAATAACTCGCGAAAATATATCTACATACCACTGTTAAGTCGACACTACAACTAACAAACATTTTAAGGCCAA
Organism: Spilarctia lutea; assembly: GCA_916048165.1. NCBI lineage: Eukaryota > Metazoa > Arthropoda > Insecta > Lepidoptera > Erebidae > Spilarctia > Spilarctia lutea. Next base: position 6,885,191 of record OU696480.1, read on the forward strand.
AAATCAGCTTTCGTCAGCCGTACCTTTAATCCATCAAAAGTCAACTCATTCATATAGATCACATTGAAAGATTTGATAAACATAGGTAAGTGAAAGAGATGATAAAATAACAAATGGTTTCAATATGCTATAACTCTTATTCGATGTAAATCATACCGTCCTTTTAATATTTTAAGAAGAGTATTTTCTCAATTTTCAGAGCGAAAGTTATAATCATATATTCGGTTGATATTCCAATAAATTGAGGAGTTTTTTCGGATCACGCGCCAGCCCTAGCTGTATAGCTTTTAATATTTGACGCTGAACATCTCGTAACGTTTTTTATTGGTATTTGATTGACTCACGGTTCTGTGTCACTTAACATTCTTTATTATGCTATATGTTATCAATGTTGTCTGAAGACGGATTAAAATGATCCGCCAGGAGCTTAAAGTTATACCTAATGAAATGTGACTAAATTGTGCTGTTGATATTTCTGTTAGACGGCTTATATTGAATGAGGATAATTCAGAAAACGTCGTAGTCGTCAACGTCTCTACAACTTTAGTACAGGTGTTGTAGAGACACAAAACACAAACATGCCGACATTATTACCTGGTGAGAAAATCGGTTAGTGCAAGTTGTATTCGTTTCCAACATCAGAATGGAAAGTGGAGCCAAGAAATAACGCTTCGACATAAATTGGCGTGCTCGACCGGAGTGATGAGAACAAATGATGATATTGTACTGATCTTCTGATGATCTTCCACTGGTTTATAGGCTATACGACATGTCACTACATACTGTGTTAAAAATAAATTTGAGATAAATATGTCGTGATAATGATACCAAAGTATCGTTGGAAATGATGTTACTAATACGTACCAAAAAATATAAATTATTAGGATTTGTTCGTGACTTTGTACGTATTTATTCAAAAAAATTATATTTCTTAGGTATTTAAAATATACTTTGCAAGTTTAAAAAGCCGTAATCATGTGTTGTTAAATTGTTATGGTACGTTTCTATGTAATGTCGTTTTCTGTCGTAGTTGGGTTTTAGTTTTAACTTTTTTTAAATGCATGCTCACGTAATGAATTTTAGAACAATCAAAGTTATAGTCCAGTGACCCAATGAATAAAATTTTTCAAGTCACCATTCTGACATGTTAGAGCTGGGGGTCACTCAGGAAGGTACCATTCACTTTGTATGCCACAAGCTTTTCTCAGTTTTCCATCGTATTTTCTCGAAGTATTGATTTTTAGAAACTGTTATTATTTAATTTGGGACACTCATCAAATTGACGTGTTTCGCTCCCTATCCCGCTTTTTCCTGCCACTATCAGAATTTGGTCCAATGATAAAAGTTGGGTGTCTCGTCAAAACGAAGCTGTGTATAAACTTTCAGCCTGTTATTAATCACTGAAATCCCTTGTACGTGGGCCCGTGGACTATTATAATAATAATAACATAAGTTATAAGCTCGTTAATAGCTTTTAGGAAACAACAAAAAGAGAACAGAAGAAAATAGTTTAACATAAGTCATAAAACTAGAATTGTTTTGCCTTTTCCTGTCTACACATAAAATAAGATATCCTTGATATGAGAAGCATTCTTAGCTATTTTTTTCTTATCGTTTCAACCATTTGCCGTCCACTACTGAACGTAGGTCTCCCCCGAGGAGCGCCAACTATCCCGGTGTTAGGCAGTCCGCATCCATCCGCTTTTTTCTTATACTATAAGGTATTTTGTCATTAGGGTCATTATCATTTCAATAACTATGAACCTACAAGAATTTCAGTCAATAACGGAAGGAAAACCACTCAATACAGTTTGATCTTTTGCTTTCTTTTTATTATATAAAGGGCAAACGAGCAGACATATCGCCTGATGGTAAGCGATTACCGCCGCCCATGGACACCCGCAACACCAGAGGCGTTACAAGAGCGTTGCCGGCCTTTTAGGAAGGAGTACGCTCTTTTCTTGAAAGTTTGAAGGTCGTATTGGTCCGGAAAAACCGCAGGCGACAGCTCATTCCACAGTTTTGCTGTGCGCGGCAGAAAGTTTCGGGAAAATCGCACCGTTTTTTGGATTTATTTATTTGAAAAGAAATTAATATGATTATTACAAGATATAATTTGGATCTTGAAATTACCTAATTTCTTTATAATTCTTGATCTTTTCAAAAATGAGATACTTTATGTTCAAAGTCATGACTATAATAATAATGGTCGCCCAGTAGTCGAAATTCGACCATACTTTTTTCTAGCTTTCTGCATTCCTCTGCGTCAAATTTCGAACGCATAATTCTTGCACAAGTGTGTGCGCAAACACAGGTGCACTCTCTGTTCCTTCTCTCTCAAAATCCGATAGGACGGTTAACCGACACGATCGGGAAGAGATCAGGCGCAGGTCCGATAGCTTTACGTGCTCTTTGAGGCACGGGGGTTTAGACCCCTAGTTCCAAACTCCGAGCTTTTAAGTAAGTTAAGTATTTATATGATCAGAAAAACTTAATAACAATTTTGTCTTTATTGGGTCGACAGTCGGTCAGCAGTAGCAGACTTCAACCGCTAGACCAACGGTTAATGCAATAAATGTTATTATTACTATTAAATGCGTTTAGCTTTAGGATCGGTACATGCCGACCACAAGCCAAGTCTCATGTAATTAATTGCAGTATTTAGACATTTCCTGTTATAACTAGACACTAGGAGTTTGTTGAGTTTGCCTAACTTTGATCTCTGTTTATTACTCCGCATATTACGACCAACAGAATAATTTATAGCTGCAATGATCGCTCGATGAAAATGGCTTTATTCTCGGAACGTAAACTGTTATAATATCTAATTTGAGACGAGATCAAGTTAGATATTTATTCTATTTCATACTAATTCATCTTACGGTCATACTGACACAATAACACTTCAGTTTTTTTTATATTTATGTGAGCTGTATTTGCTGTGTGATTCTGTTATTAATAGTTAATAACAGAATCACACAGCAAATACAAGCATAACATACAGCAAACTATGTTTGAGAAACAATAAATTATTATGTACGAGTATGTATGTATTGTTTTTAAACATCATTACCTTTGGCTTTCAAAGTCTTACCTAAATGGTTACTTTTGTACGGGATGTAGTATTCATTGATCAATAATATCCTCTACTGTAAAATGCATGTATTACTCATATAAACTTTTCTCTTGAGTCATTCTACCCATTGCTGAAAACTGCGTTAATATCCGTTGAGTAGTTTAAAAGATCTAGCTAACAGATTGCGTAAGCAACTTCATTTTACACTATTTAAAAATAACTTGTCGCGCTCAGATTATTGACAACCGAATAGTAACTATGAACGCTTATGAAACTGCTAGGCCAGTACTATTTATGTCTATGTCTATTGGGAACGTGCACGATGGTGGCGCCATCTCGAAAACGCAACTTTCGGGGCGTTTGTCAAGTAGCGAATGATAAGCTCGTACTATTTTATATACAGTAAATTAAATAAATAATAAACAGAAATGATAATAATATTTTATAGGCATTTGTTACAAACAGTAATTGAAAAAAAACGGCCAAGTGTAAGTCGGACTCATGCACCGAGGGTTCCGTACAAACCTGTAGTATAATTATATGATATAACTGAAAAAAATACTTTATCTGTGCTATAAGACGTTTACGCTTCATACCAAATGGCAAGATCTGAGTTCACGGGAAATACTTAGTAGGTTTTGACTCCCTTGCGAGTGTGGAAAATTTGTAGCATAAATTACTGTATCTTTTTATTGCGTTGGCTTAGAAGTTTGATTTTTTCATAGCTCCACTAGACTTGAGCATTCAGTGCCTTTACGCGTTCCTGCGAAAAAGGATCTTGCAAGACAGACGAACAACAAAGTGATCTTATAAGGTTTCCATTTAATCTATTTTTAGGTACGGAACCCTAAAAATAGATGTTATTATGAAAACAGATTTTGAGAGTATAAAACATAAAATAAATATACACCGACAAACTATTCTCAAAGGAATTATTTTAACAGAACATGTAATGAATGTCGAAGAACTAAGAACTAATAGCAATACTTATTTATGTATGTGTACGGTAAAAAGTTTGGTTGTTATATTTATGCTTTTATTTAAAACAACTCTGAGTATTTAAAAGCTTTAAATGTTAAAACAATATTGCATGTTCATTTAATTGAGTGTCAAGTCTTCAACTTTAATCAACTGCGCTGTTATAAAAGCTAAAACAGGAAAAAGTCACGTTTTCGCTATCTTCTAATGGAAGCGAAATTGTTATGAGTCTTTAATGTTGCCTTTTCTGATATACAAATTAAAATTTATAAACTGTTGATACAAAATATTTGAATATATGGCTATTTTTTATTTGTTATTGTTTGATATGTTTTTTTTATTATAGGCCTACAAAAATAACTCTATTCTCTTTGATGGAAACCAAGAGTGGTCACCATACTCAATGCGAATGCAGACAATGCAAAAATGCAGTATGGTGACCCACATTATAGCGGCCTAGTGATGCTTCTGCATCATTGGGCTTCCGGTCTCGCACTCACTAACAAAACACAATAGCACGAACACATTTTATATTGATCTTCTGTGCGAGGGTATCATCGCACAGAAGATCCGGCCGGAACTCCACCATGGAACATGGAGGCGAGAGCCCTTAAGGCTCATTATCAGTGGTGCATGGAGGCGCGGGAGTAGGGTAGGAGTCCTGATATTTGAGAAATCGAAGACCAGAAATCGCAACTCCGCCAGGTCCTCGTGGAGGAATGGAATGAACAATTTGGGTAACCGAGCGCTGGGCACGCCGTTATTGCGTCAGTAAGACCTGTTATGGAGGATTGGCTCGAGAGGCGTTACAGGACCCTTTCACACCGGCTGACTCACCACTCGAAAAGGATGTTTTGGAGATCACCTGTGTCTGATCCGCAAGGTGCCAACGCCTGAATACCACCACACCACACGCACACAATTAAAAGGGTAGTACCGCCCCAGTCCGTTCGTGCATAAATCATTGTGGTTCTACCACTTAATTGTTTTGTAGTTATTCCTACTTGTCAGTTATTCACATACCTACGTACCTTTTTTCATATATTTTCAGTTTTTTTAAAACGTCAAATAGACCAGACATTGGTTGTTTTTTAGGTCAATACCTCCTTTCTAGGAAGAAGTCGATATCCAGTAGTGGACTAGTAGAGCCTGTTGGCGATGATAATGAAATCAACTTGCAAACATTCAAGCCTTTGACGTCTTGAATTAATAAAATATGATGACAAAATCATCTCAGAAACTGAGACTATTTTTTCATATGAAGTTATCAGGAACACTAACAAAAACAATAAAACTGAATTTATTTCGTCAGGTTGTTATCAGGTACACTAAAAATAAGAAAAGAACAAAAGTCAATAGGGTCGAAAAGTGTTACTTCCAAAGATCGTAAAATAACTAAAACCAGAATTTAAAAAAAATAGTTTTTAATGAATACTAATACCACTTAGGGAAATGTCATATCAAAGAAGGTTCTCAAGTTTTTAAACAGAATACTTCAAACGGTGAGCTCCTCATAATACTTTACGTTTTATCAAAGAGTTTGTGCATTTAGAGTGCATTTCGTCTCTGTAAACTTACAACGAAGAGTTCTATCTCATCTAAAACACTGATAAGTTTAAGATGTCGGCTACCGTTCTCTAAAGTACTCCATTTACAAAAGAGTCACGTTCCTTTCTAGTTGGAAGGCTACGACTATCATATTGAAATGAACTTGCTCTGAGGTACATGTAATTGCTCATTACTCATATTAGTGAATTTAGTATAACCTAATGCCATAGGTTTCATTAATCAAAATAAAAAGTAACAAACATTAGTTACAACACGATTTTGTTACAAATTGATACAATGTTTGTAGTTTGATCCAAAAGACGACCACTACTGGATCTAGACCTCCCATAAGGCTCGACGCAACAAACGATCCTGTACTGTCATCATCCAACGGCTTCCTGTGACCTTATTAGTAATTAACTTTAAAGTGCAATATCCACATAAAAATGAGTAAGATTCGCTTCAATATCATTAAATGAAAACACATCTAATTTCTGAAAAACTACTAGTCGTAGGTACATTGCATCTGGCTCCAATTAGTAGATTTCTAAACATTCAATCATAACCAGTGATGTTGGGAAGTTTAAGATTGTATTAATCAGGCTCCGGTCAGCCACCTTTGTACCTACCTACTCACCTTTGTGTTAGAGGTAGTTACCACTAATTCCTAGACAAGACTATTACAAAATTGACTGGAAACAAGCTGTCATGTCATAGATTATATTTAACATTGTTTTCGGTAGTAACACCTAAGACGCTTCACAGTATTAGAGGCAGTGTTTTAAGACGGTTAAGAGGAGGTAATTTATAAAACAAAGGACGTATCTTAATAATTCTATGGAAGAAAGTGTACATATTTGATCTGTTAGCGAAATTTACTTATAAGCACTATCTAAGAAGTCGTAAGACAACAAGAAAGAGGTTTTTGCGCGTCGCATTACCGTCGGTGTTGCCTGGTTCATTTATTATCATTACTTTTCTATAGGCGACTGAGACTCGAAGATTAAGCAAGAATTTTATCTCTTCGTCTTAATTACTTTTAGTAAAAAGCAAAGGTTTTGAAACTTTTATGTCATTTATATGAAGTTATTATATCTCGAACTCCTCCAGTTTGTTATTTTTTCGAGTTTCAAGACGTTTAATTTTTCTTGCAACTACCCGAGTGTGTTCGTACTGCTGATGATCCTAATATTTAGAAGTTAAAGCAGTGCGTGTGTAGAAATTATTAATTACAAATAAGTTGTTAATAGCTTATAGATTATTAGACTTCAGATACTATCACGAAGTAATTTAGTTGTTTAGTTTCAAGGTGATTGATTTAAAAAAATAACGTACAACGCTATCCATGAAAACCAATGGGGGTAGTTTTTATTCCCGAGCGATGATTGGCTAAAAATAGAGATCGTCACCACCCCAATTCATCCCTTGGGTGTCGTTAGAATCTACAAATGGAGCAAATTATGCAGAATAACATCACATGAAATGTTTTGGCATAAATGGCATGTGCTACCATTATTTATTTATTTATTTATTTAATACATCATGCACTTTAGGTGCATTGGCGGACTCAGAAAACCAGTATTAAGTCATTCTTTTCACCAAATAAATGATGATACCAGAGAATATACATCCAATTCTGACCATTTTAATTTTGAGGATGGAAGCACTCAATATCTGGCACTTTATTTTACACCGTTAAGTAACATTATGAATATCTTCAAAGGTCAGATGACGTTTCTGCTTATTTCCAATCTATGTCAACAAACAATAACAACGAAAAATCTATTCCAATTCTTTTTACAGTCCTTGAAATATAGTTTGATCTATATTTCAAGGATTGGCTGGATAGGCTATGAAACCGGCGAAACAACTTTGAACAAGCAATTTTATTTTATATCACCTGTATTTTTATTCTATACGTGTCAGTTTTATCACAAATTAAGTGTAAATACATTTACATTGTAAATAAAAAAAACAATACTTGAAATGTACCTTATCAGTTTTAAAATGACTTTAGTGATATCTGTCACAGAGATCAAATTATATTTTAATGAAAAAGTAGGTGAACTATAAAACTTCAATATAATATACCAAAGATTTCAAATTCTGGAATGAGCTGTCGCCTGCGGTGTTCCCGGACCAATACGACCTTCAAACCTTCAAGAAAAGAGCGTAACTTCCTAAAAGGCCGGCAACGCACTTGTGACGCCTCTGGTGTTGCGGGTGTCCATGGGCGGCGGTAGTCGCTTACCATCAGGTGATACGTCTGCTCGTTTGCCCCCTATATAATAAAATAATAAATAAATAAAATAAATAAATATTCTTCTCTACAAAAGCTACCAATTAATATTATAAATGAAGAATTGAAACAACAACTATGATCTTTTGTAAGAGTGTATACTAAAGTAGAAAATTTAATTAATTTACGAAAGATTTTACTAAGAAATGTTGAACTAGTAAGTTACAACGATCCCGTTTGTAAGAGGATTATTTATACAGTAGAAATAGGGTTGTCTCAGACAAGCAAAATATATTATAATATTTGATTAGTAGTAAATAAAATATTAGTCGTAAAACATGCATTTATTTAGCAACAGTCACTTTGGTTAGCAAGTAGTGTGATAAGGATTTATTATCTTAACTCATTTCTTACTCAATACTAGTATCTTCAATATTATTTTAGAAAGTCAAAGTTTGGGGACAGATTGTCGTCGTAAGCTGCCTTGAACAGTTCTCCTCCGTAGAATGGAGACTTAGGTTTGCTTAAAGTTTCTTTCTCTTTGCAGTGAAGTGGTCCTAGGTAGTTTGATTCCTTTCTTTTTTTTTAGAATAGAGGGCAAACGAGCAGAGCGTATCGCCTGATGGTAAGCGATTACCGTCACCCATAGACACCCGTAACGCCAGAGGCGGCACAATTGCGTTACCGGTTTTTGGGGGATGGGGAATGGGATAGGGAAGGGGTTGGGGTATGGGCCTCTGGTATCTGGGAGGGCTCCGGTCGTGTTAATAACTGCAGTTCCCGGACCCCTCCCTTCTCAGGCGCAGAGTTGGCACACCGTGTGGTTTTAGTCGGTTCGATTCCGACACACCACCCCGCCGCAAACCCCGGTGGGGTGACGGCCCGAGGGGGTTTCCACAGGTATAAAAAAAAAATGGGCCTCTGGTATACTCACTCACTCGGGGAAACACAGCGCAAGCACTATTTCACACCGGTTTTGTATGAGGCCGTGGTATCACTCCGGTCGAGCCAGCCCATTCATGCCGAAATGTGACTCTCCTACGGAAATCCTTATTCACTTTTTACAATACTCATAGAATTAATAGAGATGGTGACACTGTATTCTTAACCAGACGGAGGAACGTATAATCTATTAGAATAAAGCAGGACCTATCAGGCAAGCTTGTTATTATATTTCAGTTATCGCTAATAGCACTGCTGAATAGCTATCGGACGTGCAATCAAGGAGCTGATCACAGGTATGAATCTCAAACGAATTTCCCAGGGAGAAGCTCCTTTTCACATTAGATTTTAGTTTAACTTAAGAGAAATGTATCAAACCATATATCAGTAGTTTTCTTTACTATAAAAAGACAAGGCACATAAAATAAATATTTTCATATTTGAAACCGAAACTTGTAAAAAATTAGAAAAAAAAAATTCTTTCATTGTAATTTGGCATTTATATATAATCAATGAAATTGGACCTCATAACATCGGATCTTTTGAATGAATTGTCATTAAACAAAATATTCGTAATTTAGTAGTTTGGAGACAAAAAAAAATTGCGACTGAGAGACAAAACACGGAGTTTCAACAGTCTGTGATTTCTATATTGACTCAGAATAAAACATAATAACACTCAAAGTAGTAAAGCTTCAAAGCTTCTCGTAATCAAGAAGCCTGATAGATAAAATAGACTATTTCTCTTCTAATTGGACATAATTTTATAAGAAACGTAATGTTTCGCAACAATTTTCACTAACAATTTCACTAATGGGTGATTCGAACAAGATTAAATAGCTTTGAATATAACAATCGTCTTATTATAGATTTATTTAGATTATTAAGTCTTAGTTATTTAACGATATAAGCTATAAACATAAACATCCTTAAAATTCCAATTAGAAATGTTACACTATTAGAAGTGCGTTAAAATATTCAATTTAATACCTTATTTATCCGGACAGATAATTAACCAATATACGTCGGGTTAGTAAAGATATCAGAGTTATATTATGTTTAATATGTATGTATTTACAAAAAAAAGTACTTAAGTATTTATATCAGTTGTCTAGTACCCATAACACAAGCTCTGCTTAGCTTGGGACTAGATGGCGTTGTGTGTTAGATGTCCGAAATATTTATTTATTTAATTATGTGTTTTATTTTGTTCAACAATGAATATTGTGAACGTCGATAGTTAATTTTAAATTTTTATTATTTATTTAGTATGAGAGTACAATTCTAAAATCAAACTATATATTTCTGGATTTCAATATCTTCTTAATTTATTTTTGGAAAATGACGTAATAGCAAAGCAACTATATAGAAAAAAAGTACTGAAAGAGAAGGAAAACTTGAAACAAATATTATTTCAACCTGTTTGGCGTGGTATAGGAGACCAAAACCGTATTTCTAAGGTGAGGTCCGACAGTCGACTATTAAAGACTACTTTCAACTTTAAGACTTTTATTTCATAACTAGCTGACCCTCGCAACCTCGTTTACGTCTACTATTGCCCGTAGCGTAATAATTTTCCCCCGTTTTTTGAACATTCTTCATTTGGGCTCCAGTCCTATTGGTATTAGCGTTATGATATATAGCCTATAGCATTCTTCGATAAATGGACTATCCAACACTGAAAGATTTTTCAAATTGGACCAGCGGTTCCTGAGATTAGCGCGTTCAAACAAACAAACTCTTTAGCTTTATAATATTAGTATAGATGGAAAAAACACAAACTGTTGCTTTGAGTTAAATATAAAGATAAACATCGTTTATAAAGAAGGGGGTAAGCCGAGTAAGTCTTCATAAACAGTTAGGTTTTAACCAACTGCTGAAGGAATGGCAAGATTAATTGTGTCTATATTTATAATCATACTTAATTATGTTACAGATACAAATAGTCTATATTAATTAGAAAATGTATTGAAGGATATAAAGATTTTCAACAGAGGAAGTTACACTTATGTTCGGGGTAGTTGCTGGGTAGCCCAATAGGGAATAAAACATTGTTATTAATATAACTAGGTCAATTACTATCTTATTACTATATATTTTGTTATAACGATGTGTGCTCTTTGTATTCTTTTATTAATGCTATGAAAACGGTTACAGACGAATTACTTCGTATTTATTTACATACTCAAAAACAAGTGCCAACCGTAAAAAATCATAGTACTAAGGCTTCTATCGGATTTTGTGATCAAAATAAATATATATTCTGAGGTATTTGAGTATATTGTATTCTATGTATACTGTATATTGTATATTGACTGCCTCGGTGGCGCGAGTGGTAGCGTAAGCGACTGCTGTGCTTGAGGTCTCGGGTTCGATTCCCGGGTCGGTCCAAATATTTGTATGATCTGCAAATATTTGTTTCGAAGTTTGGGTGTTTTCTATGTATAATATGTATGTATTTACAAAAAAAAAAGTATATATGTATTTATATCAGTTGTCTAGTACCCATAACACAAGCTCTGCTTAGCTTGGGACTAGATGGCGTTGTGTGTTAAATTGTCCGAAATATTTATTATTATTATTATTTATGTTTAATGAAGTTTGAAAATGGAAACTTCGATGTAGCATTTTACGAACATAATGCTATTACTAAAAGGTAGAAAATTAAACCAATTAACAAACCGCTGCTTTCTGAACAAACTTTGTGAGAGATAGGGGCAAATAGCGACCGTTTCGTTCATAAACTCATTAAGAGAGTAATTTATGTAAGTGAGAAGAGTCCTGCAAACACGGCGGAGTGAGCAGGACGTAACTCAATTATAAAACAATTTGTTGTAATGAAATCACAACACGCGACACGACTTTTCTATTTTATCACCTTGATTATAATTTTAAATTCACTTACTAATGAATTTTAACTTTAAATGGGCAATTATATTTGTAATTTAAATTTCATAATATTATATTCACTCATAGATATCTCTCACTTTTGATACGTTTTTCCTTAGTTTCATCTGTATGATTATTGTAAATCGACATTGAACATTCAATCTCTTTTAAATATTTATAAACTGTATTTTTGTAGCCATATTTTTCCACTTACGGATGAACCAGGCACCTAATGTGAATATTACGCGATAAGTAAGAAATTAAAGTAATGGTGGGTAGAAAATACTGTATTATAAGCTAGCATTAGCTAGCTTATGTTTTAATATTCTGGTGAACAGGTCTTCAACCTGAGCCAAGCAAAGCCCTTAAAACCTGACCTAATATGAGTAAAATGTTTACATTGGACTTGTTTAATAATTATTATTTATCTCATTGATCTCTTTTAAACTGTGACATTTATTATTGTCATTTAATAATTGCGTAAGTACACTTCTCTTTATTAGCTTTCTCGGTTAATATTTCCGTTTCAATAAATTAAAAAATCTTTATCTTTACACAAAAAGGTATGTTGTAAGAATTGTGTTTTGTCTAACTTGGAGTAAGAGTAAAAGTATTCGACATAGTTTTTGTAACTTTACAAAGGAATATATTAATTACTAGCTGACCGACGCAAACTCGTTTGCGTCTTTTATTGCCCGTAGCGAAAAAAATTCCCCCGTATAGGGTTGATTTTTTACACCTTGTGTCCGAAAAACCCCAATATCTTACGGAACCCTATTTTTTTCCAAAATAAAATATAGCCTATGTTACTCGTGTATAATGTAGCCTTCGAATGGTGAAATAATTTTTAAAATCGGTCCAGTACTTTTTGAGTTTATTCGTTACATACAAAAATACAAATCTTTCCTCTTTATAATATTAGTGTAGATAAACATGAGAAAATCAACTGAGTAATTGACTATAGTAGTGGATTTTTATAGAACCTAATAACACAAAGCGAAAGTAATCAACAAGGATTATACAACTGTGTACAATGAATTGTTAATGTTCGTACTAAAATAAAGAAATGTATATAGAAAGCGCTGTTTTATTCCTTTTAAAAGTGGCAGTAAAGGGTCTACTTATTAAATTTTTATCTATATTAAAATATTTCGCAACTAAAATAGAGGAAACTTTGGAGAAGAATTAAGATTTGAAAAAAGTAATGAAAGTTTTAAGTGATAAATCTACGCACACTGGATCTTAAGTATCAGCTTGTTTTGAATTATCCAATTTTATACCAAAAGTAACTGTTAAAGATGGACACTTTATCAATACGTTGTACCTTTAATTGTTTGCTCCTTGAATGATTGCAAGATTTTTTTTATCATCTTAAAATGAAAGAGTAATGATTTTGGCAGTCTGTGTCATCGATCATTTTATTCTATAGTAAGAGTACAAGGTTTAGGTAATTTTTTTAAGAAAAGACTTAAATAAATATTAAAAATAAAACAATTTAAATTCTTATACTTATTATTTTATATATTGACTGCCTCGGTGGCGCAGTGGTAGCGAATGCGACTGCTGTGCATGAGGTCTCGGGTTCAAATCCTGGGTCGGACCAAGTGTTTGTGTGATCTACAAATATTTGTTTCGGAGTTTGGGTGTTTTCTATGTATAATATGTATGTATTTACAAAAACAAAGTATATATGTAATCATATCAGTTGTCTAGTATCTATAACACAAGCTCTGCTTAGCTTGGAACTAGATGGCGTTGTGTGTTAAATGTCCGAAATATTTATTTATTATATAATTGTATTATTAGAACCAAGTATTTATATCTCATGTGGTGCACTGTAGTAAGTGGGTGGTAAAAGAATACAGTGGGTGCGACCAAGGCTCTCACTTGACCATATTTTATCTATGCATTTCTGAATTTTTAAGTGAATAGAATTTTTTGTTTCGTCCCTTTTATATTCCTTTTTCTTTGGCCAGATGGCGGCAGTATGCGGCAATAAAATTTATTCACAATTCTGCAAAAAAGACACAAGACAAGGATATCCAGTCTATATTAGGGATAAATAAATATTTTGCCAGCGTGTGGAGCGCTGTGTCAACGGTCTGGCCATTGCAGTTGTGGCACTCAGGCGTTCGCTCCTGCGGATCAGACACAGGTGATCTCCAAAGCATCATTTTCCAGTGATCACCTGCGTCAGCCGGTATGAGAGGCTCCCGTGATGCCTCTCGAGCAAGTGACCCCTGAATTGCCGGCGTTCATGGGCGGCGGCCGCCACTTTCTGTTCGGTGAACTGTCTGCTCATTCGCCCTCTCTATTATGACAATAAGTAGCTCACACCACTCTTTTTCATCCAATAAGAAAGAAAGAAAGAAATATTTATTTGTTAGAATATAGTACAAAAGATGTTATCACATTATAATACGTTCCTTATATTCTACCATTTCTGGTGTACAAATTTTAAATCTTATGAACTAATCTTAGGGCTACACAATAGCATTATATATTTATTTTAGATCTAGTAGCATTGAAAGGGTAGTAAGAAAACACACTACGCAGTATAATAGTACTGCAAAGAGAAGAACCCAACCAGCCAGCTAGGCAACAACTTTATTGTTGAGGAGAGGCCTGTGTCCAGCAGTGAAATAATAAAGGCTATTGATGATGATGAATGTTTAAAGACTGTGGCGTGAAAATAAAATAAATAAACCCATTCATATGATCATAGTTAACACGTTGTAGATATAGAAGATATTTTCACAGTTATCCCAAGAGTAACTCAGGAAAAGAGATATACATATACCGTTTGACTTCGCTAATGTGCTTAGGGATTTAGGGAATGCGGTTGCTGTCTGTGCGAGTTTAGCTATTAGTCTACTATTGATAGTTTCTGCTTATGTTTATATTAAAGACGAATATATATTAGCTTACAAGATGCGAGAGTTAGGTCAATGAAAAACCGTAAACGTTCCATTATTATTTTAACCCTAAGCAAGTACTCGTAGGGCAAAATAATGTAGGGATTCTACGAGTATATACTCTGCCACTTCAAAAATATCATGGGTTATTAGGATTGATGATATATTACTGCATTGTCTGCATTCGCAATGAGTATGGTGACCATCACTTTTAGATTTTGCTTATGCTTTCCATCAGATAGAGTTAGAGTCACTTTTGCAGGTCCATTCATAATATCTTTCTTATGTATATTTTTCCTTGGACGAAGCTCTACATGATCGCTCTTATGTTCAGCGCTTGAAAAGATAAGAAAACGTATTGACGATACTCACCAATGGTTTCGCCGCTGCTCCCAACTAAATAGATCATGAATCATTTTCGTGTAAGTAGTTTGAATATACAGGAAAGATAAAAAGGTGATAAAAGGATCGTCACAGTATCAACATTGTATCACTGCAATATATACACATTATTCAGCCAACTTTATAGATTACAAAGTTGGCTGAATAATCTCACACGTCCCAGATACGACTGATATGAAACTAGGTAGAGCTTGTATTATGGTTACTAGACATCTGATTAGTACTTATATTGTTGCAAATACATACCTATACATAAATTACACTCAGACAGGGAAAAAATGTTCATGCTTATCCCATAAATATTGACCTTAACATAGGGTCTTGGTTGTCTGTAACAATCGAAATTACGACCTTCTAATAGCAGTCAGCTATTTTTGTGAGCACCAGCTAATATTTTTATGTTGACAAATATTCCGGACATTTAACAGACAATGGCATCTAGTCCTAAGCTAAACAGAGCTTGTGTTATGGGTACTAAACAACTGATATAAAGACATATATACTTTTTTTTATACATACATAGAAAAAACCCAAACTACGAAACAAATATTTGCAGATCTTACAAACACTTGGTTCGACTCGGGAGTTGAACTCGAAACCTCAAGAACAGCAGTTGCATACACTACCACCGCGCTACCGACGCAGATATAATAGATATGATAATTAAAACAAATAAATAACAAGCAAGTAAAAAAACAAAAGCTGAAAAACCACTTGTGAAAGAATCGGGAGAAGTGCCATGCAGCTTTGCGGCATTCAGTTTTCCTTGAATGAACCCCTACTTTCCTTCAAGTTATGTACTTCAACTGCCAACATTTTAACGAGGATCATTAGATGACTATCGATTTTTATTACAAACCACTTATCTTAATCTAAACTGGAGACATAGACAAAGAATGCTATTAAAGTGTAAGAACATGACTAATAAAAAGGATTGAAATGAAATTAAATCAAATCAATGAATTGAAATGAATCAGGACATCAATATCTCTCATTTTAAGTATTATAAGCAGATCAAATAAATTAAACAGCTGGATAAACTCGGCTTTAAATCGTTTTTCTCAACTAACATACACAACATACATATAGGTAGGTTCTGCGGCTTATATTATGCTCCAATTTTTTTATGTATGAACCTGCCGAAGTGACTTTTCTCTGCCTGATGGTGAAACCCAAGACTGGTGGTCACTATACTCATTGCGCATGCAACAATGTAGTATGCTGACCTGATATATTGCTTAGCTTGGGGCTAGATGGCGTTGTGTGTTAGATGTTCGAAATATTTATTATTTTTTTATTTATTTATAGTTATTACTTCGACGTACATTTACACTACCTTTAAAGTCGAGCTCTTAGGCCGCATTTTCGGGAAGCGGAGCGAGAACGCTAACCAGTTTTTGAAACCAGCGAGTTAGGCCACGGGTACTAGAGCGGTTTAGTGTTGTATTACAAGAAACTAGCTGACCTGACAAACGTTGCTTTGCCATAAAAAGAAATATATATTTTAGGGGTGGGTCACCCTTATCATTTAGGCGTTGAGAAAAAAATCATTAAAAATAAAAATCGCGATGGTAAAATAGGGGTTGATCGCAGAAGGGTTGAAAATTCAGGGTATGTATTTTCTAATTCTGTATCATAAATAAAAGAAAAATATTTATCCAAAAATTAAAAAAAAAAATAGGGCTAAACCCTTAACATTTAGGAGGATGAAAAATAGATGTTATTCTATTTTCAGACCTACTCAATATGCACACAAAATTTCATGAGAATCGGTAAAGCCGTTTCGGAGGAGTTTAACCACAAACACCGCGATACGAGAATTTTATATATTAAGACTAGCTGACCGGACAAACGTTGCTTTGCCATAAAAGGGAATATATGTTGTAGAGGTGGGTCAATAAAAATCGCGATGGAAAAATAGGGGTTGATCTTAGAGGGTTGAAAATTTAGGGTTGTATGTATTTACTAATGCTGTATCATAAAAAAATAGAAATTAAAAATTTTGTCTGAAAAATAAAAAAAAAATTTTAGGGGTGGACTACCCCTAACATTTAGGGGGATGAAAAATAGATGTTGGCCGATTCTCATAGATACCGGATAAGCACAAAAAATTTCATCAAAATCGGTCAAGCCGTTTCGGAGTAGTTCGATTACGCACCCCGTGACACGAGAATTTTATATATTAGATAATTAGATTATACCTCGTAAAATATTGGTTGATACGGATGACAGATGTCGCAAAAAATTACTAGTGATTTCAAATATTTAGGGAAATCGATCAATGTTGGATAACATGTTCAATTAGGGTATCTACTTATGGAATACTTCAGTACAACATCATAAATAAGTATTTGAAACCCAAGCATTATACGCTCGCTTTGCTCCCGCCGAGTTCGTGAACGCGGCTTCAGGCGAGTTCAGGCATAAAAGTTACTATATAGTAAGCTGCTACGAACTTCTACTAAATTTCTAATGGTAAAGTTGTGCCAACTAACTTCGCCTGCATATTAAAGTAATTTGTTTAAAATCGCTAACCTTTGCACATTAAATAACTGTTCTTAAATTTTGTTTTTATTTTTTTGGTAAGTGCAGTACAAAGTTAATCCTTGGTGCTTAAACAAATATTTAAGAGGGTCTCCCATACAAAAAACGTGATTTTCTTGCTCGTTTTTGTTAGTTAGATAATGGTATGGAACCCTGCATGCGCGAGTTTGACTCGCACTCGCCGGTTTTTTTACAATGGTTTTGGACGAAATAATACATAAACTAAAAACGAAACAAATTTCAACAACGAATATATACTACAGCCACACAAAACTATGTCACTCATAAAAAATATAAAATTAATATTAAAAGTCTATTAAAAATAATTTACCTGAAAAAATAACAATTGTTAGGTACTCCACTTACTGTTCGTGCTATGAGAATGTATATTATTTATTTACACAGCGCCTCGGTACGCAGTAGCGTTACGAGTATGAATCTGTTTAGATTCGTGTATTAATTAAACAAGTCGGTTGTTTAATTAAAATTGCACCATGTTTTTGAGAACGCCTTTTAATTAGATTCCAAAAACATCACCTCTACTTTTTTATGCATTTTGAAAATTCAAGACACGACTGCTAACACCATCTATTTCTTCTTTTGAGTATTGTTGTTTTTTTTTTTTTTATTCTTTTTTTGTTTTGGAACTTTTACGCACCGCGTATGCCAGTTCCATCGTATTGTTGTTGTAATTAGAATCTTCGAATGAGTAAAACATTCTCAGCTTCTGAATGACTATACGCCCACTTCAAATTAAATACATCACAAAACGAAGCACTACCATAGTCATTTATTTTCAGATACCATCTGATAATGTAAATAATTTTTCAATCCAAAGACATTGTTCGATTTTGTTCTATTGTTGCTAGCGAGTAATACCTAATAATGTCTATTTTATAACAAGGCTTCTACAAGCCTAACCACCTTTATTCATACAATTTAGTCTATGAATCAAGAAAAAGTAATTTAATAAAATATTCAAACAGTATGTTACCAAAAATATCGAATGCTTTATCGATTCAATGGGTATTTTTATTATAACTGGTTCGATTCTTTCCCTGACCTTGTTTCTATTGACCGTATCCTAAATAGGCGGAGTAACAATGCCGATTGTTATAGGAAATCGTTCGAAGGACGCTGTTTTATTTTGTTATACTACAATATGCACTGTGAGCTTATAAGGTATTGTGTTGGACAGTATAACATCTGTGATATACATAGATCATGCCAATACTTAATAAAAAAGATTGGTTGTCTGTAAAGTCGATATATGGACGATAGTTTAATGTGACAACGTCATAACAAGACATTAATGAAGTTATTGCACACTTTTGGGAATAAAATTGAATAATTTGCGCAACACGCGTACAATAAGCGTAACGAGCCAATGGGCCCTTTTTCATGTGTGCAACCGGCGTTCATCGATTTATTAGACGTTGGCTCGTCAAAAAAAAATATTCAATAATATTATTCCCCAGTTTTTGTAACATTCTTCATTACTGTTCCGCTTCTATTAGTCTTAGCGTGATGATATATGGCCTACAGGCCTTCCTCGATAAATGGACTATCCAATACTGAAATAATTTTTCAAATCGGTCCAAAGGTTCCTGAGATTAGTGCGTTCAAACAAACAAACAAACTCTTCAGCTTTATAATACATATTAGTATAGATTACATTTTGTAGATCATAACTACGCAATAGTTTGTAAGTTTTGAATGTTTTTATGGGCCTACCCAATCGTATGAAATCGGTTTCAGTCCTTCACATATTTAGTTAAATCAAATAGCTTCCTAACCAGTAATTAAGTACCGCGGTAACCTACCTATTTGCCAGCTTACTGGTGCAAATAATATGTCATATGTAATTAAGAAGCAGGGATGACAAATGTACTTATATATACCTAAATCTATTATTATTGACAAATAAATCACTTCTACAATAAATGTGAGAACTTTACAACTCTGACAATAATGAATTTAGTGAATTTAAGGTTCATTACTTTTCCATTTCGTGCTCTTTTTGCGTTATAAAGTTTCAACAATACCGCACATACATTCATCATGCATAGAATTTGGATGGGCAAGTTGCAATATGAGTTTCGTAAAATTCATATTATGAGCTCATTTTGTTGTTCGCATAACTCGTAAAAGTTTAGTATTTTTTTCAGAAAACCGATTGTTTAAGAATTTTGTTCTGAATTGTTTTAATATTAACGCGTTGTCATATACAACACAGTGTGGTAGAAAAAAGTCATTTTGATTTCAAAATCGTATTTCGACGAAAAAACCACGACAACAATAGTGTAGAAACCAACAATATAAATGCTATTTCATTAAATGCACTACAATCCAACATAAAAACATAGGCACTTAAATATAGATTAGATTAGAAGCAGAGTTGACTAAAATCGTTCTGTAAAAGTTCTGGTTTAAATGTAAAGTAGGTGATAAGAATTAAGAAATGCACTTTACCAAGTTAGTGAAATTGGCAAGTTTCGTGTCAAACGCTCATAACTTCTATATTTATGTTGTCATTTGTCAATGACATTGCATTTGGAAACTTTACGTTTTGCGTTGACATGCAATATTGGAAATGCCAGTTATCAAACAGCAGTATTTCGATCTAATATTGCTTTGACACGTAACGGTGCCACTGACATGAAAGCTTTTGAACTAAAACGTTGACAATTTTGTACTCAATTTTTATTTATTTATTTATTAACAACTTCATGTACGGCGGCGGACTTAAAATTACATTACTACTTATATTATATCTATCAAAAGGACTATACAACAAACGAAACTATAAAACAATCTAAAAAAATGACTTTTAAAACAAGCACCCAACACGCAAATATTTGCATAAACACATCTGCAATTTATGACTACATTTTATTTTCCACAACAAAAAGGCTCAGGCCTGTTATGTTGATCCAGAAAACTGTTTAGACCTACACGACTAAGCCGCGAGCAGAAACATACAATATTTGTTAGAAACATTTAGGGACGTTCTTATACTTGTAAGTATTATCCTCACAAATCTTTTTTATAGCTTTGAAATGAGCATCTGTTATCTTCCCAACATTAAGCTTAACGTGATCTTGTAACGTTCTTATTTTGTAGAATACAATTTTTTGATAATGTTCTGTTTTTATATATTACGCATATGTTTTTCTGGCTAAAAGTGATTATCCTCTTTTAACCGATTTAGTAAGATAACGCAAGATGTATTAAGAATCAATTGGTTCTTTGAAAATTGATAAAATCCATTCAGTATAACACAACATTTAATTTACTTCTTATTAACTTATTAATGACTTACTAGTCATTAATATAACGTTTCAAAAGTGCCTGAAAAAACATACTTAAAAAAAACTATTTTATTTTGACTTTGATTTTTAATTTTGAACAAATTACATGTGAATAACTATGGCTCCCATACTTCGATCAGAAAACCAATTTAAAATATTTCATTCATTACTTTTCGCTTTTGGTCTATACGTGATGTAAAAACGTAAAAATCTTCTCGGATACTACCGACTGGTAGCTTTGTCGTACATTAACCGACTAAAAACCGTACATCGTCTCGGATACTAGAAACCGGGGAACCAGGTGTACCGTCGAAAGGAAATCCCTGGAACCCCGACGTACCTCGGGCCACCTACTGTTTGTAGGTGGCCTCTTCCTACTAACCAGCTATCCCTGGCCAAGTTGACTGTCTACAAACGTAAACCATTAAATAGAAAACTAACAAATGAATAGAAATTACATAATCACGTTTATGACATGTCAGTCAAAACACAATATGCGCTGATAATACAATAGAATAGATTCGTTAGCGATTATAGAAAGAGATTCGACGCGATACATTTACATCTCAGTTAAAGGACACGGCAGCTTCCTTATTTTATACTAACTTTCATCTAAAAGTATCCTATGTTACTTCTAATACTTCCAAGAATATGTGTTCAAAGTTTCATGATTATCGGTTAAGTAGTTTACGCGTGAAAGCGTAACAAACAAAATTGCATTCACATTTTTATATGTGACATATATAGTTATATTGCTGTCACATCTCTCTCTCTCTCTCTCTCTCGCGCTCTATTTTACACTATATAGTCGTTCCAATACTTTATTTAACTTTTGACAGATCACGCACATAAAGTTTTGTAATAATTTTTTAAACAATGTACTACAGATAATACTGTACTTTATGGGCGGGCTCCGCCTACTTAGGGATGTGTCATTCGTAATTAATGACCACAGACTATAAAAACGGTTTTGAAATAAATCGATTATCGATTATATTAATAAAACATACAATAAAATTATTGTGATTATATTTTATATCAAATCACGTAAAAACCTTTATTATTTTGCATTAAAATGCCCTAAATGTCTCTGTTTCAATGCATAAATAATTTGCGTAATGAAAACAGTTCCATCGTACTCGTACCTAGTAATGGGATCGAATGTATTCGCCGCAAATTAATGAATCTAAAATAATTGTTTAGACTTACTATAGTTGGTTCAAATAAAAACTACCTGCGGTACCTACTTGTGATGAACAGGTACAAAATGTTGAAATTCGTAGTAATTTACGGATTAAAAATAAAACAACCAAAAGAGGTACTGTAATACTAATTTTAATTATAAAGAATCGTCTTCTTCGTATGACCAGGAATCATCATCACTTGAGTTCTCAGTAATATTGATTATCATTTCTTGGATAGATAAATTGTCGAATGCAACATCCCGATCCCAATCCGACATTATCACCTTCTTTGTTTTTTCTACAACATTCGCCCAGTTTTCTGGAGTTACTTTTTCACACGCATTTTTCAGTAAATTCAGCATTTTTCTTGCGGTGAAAGAAGGAGTTGTATTGTTCCTCGCAGCATATCCTTTAACTTGTGCCCAGATCATTTCAATTGCATTATATTGGCAGTGATATGGGGGAATTCTGAGGACGGTATGCCCATGCTCTGCTGCCATTTCATCTATGACGTATCGTTTTGGCAGCTTCTTTGTTTTTAATATCTTTACTAACTCTACTTTTAGTAGGGACTCATTCACCTCTTCGCCATTGTCACGGAGCCAGTTTATAATTTCATGTTTTTTGTTGGCCTGTGTTGGTATTTTATTAATTTGACGAGAGTGATAAGGTGCATTATCAATAAATATTATTGATGGCTCTTCGAGTGATGTAAGCATTTCTCTGAACCACTTTTCATACACGTTCGAATTCATCTCCTCATGATAATCTCCTGTTTTCTGGGATTTAAAAGCTAATAGAGCGCCTGGCACAAATCCTTTTACTGTTCCTGCATGACAAATAATCAGTCGTTCGCCTTTTCCCATTGGTACTGTAGAAGTGGAGCCAACGGTGTTGTCAGTCCAAGTTTTTGACAGCGTATGATTCGCATTGAGCCAAGTTTCATCTGTGAAAACAACATTCGACCAATCTTCTATTTTTTTTGCTTGTCTTAAAAAATCGCATCTATACAAAGCAATATCATTGCGTTCCATTAAAATTTTTCGTTTGTCACATTTTTGGAATAACATTCCAATGTCTTTCAATACCTTTGTCAGAGAAGATTTTTGACCACGGAACAAACCACTATTTCGAAGAGATTGTGTTAGTTTTTTTAATGTTGGAATCTCTTTTCTTTGGTAATAGTCGTATATATGACGACGAATAGCATCAGCGTCAAAATTGTCAACGGCTGTAACTTTACTAGGCGGACGTTTTTTCTTAGGTGTAGATAGCTTATTCTGTTCCATGCCACTGCTGCCGTAGCCTTCTTTTGTTATTTTTGCCACTGTTGGAGCACTATTAGTGCTCCAATACCTAATACCTAATGCTGCTGCAACACGGTCTCTAACTTGAGTCACTGGTATAAGAGGCCCACCATTACGGCTTTCCTTTTCAAAGTATTCACGAAGTCGCAAGACAAACTCTCTTGTTTGTCCTTTGAGTACTTTCTTTTTTGGCATTTTGACAGTAACGAAGGCAGGAACGATACGTTCAACTCAACCAAACGTGAGAATTCACAAATAAATCAATACGGAGGAATATAAATACTCAACTATATTGAAGGTTACTCATTGAAATACTGTAGATTATTTTAAAATAGACATAGAGAGATTTAATAAAGATCATCAATAGTTTAACAAATACAATATTAACCACTGAATTACAACACAATACAATAATACATTTTGAAAATTCAGTTCCTTTTATATATTTTTTCATGACATAGAACCGTCATATTTGAACAACATTCTTTTAATCCATTTCTTCTTTATTTTGACAAAGGAGGTCGCACATTGAAACACATAGAAATATGAAGTACGAAATTATCTATAAAATAATGAGTTTGTTAAATCGATTAAAACTTCTTAATGCATAAAATCGATCGATGAAAGAAATCGAATAGGTAACGGGTCAGGGTATCACTATTTGATTACGTATTAGAGCTGTCAAAAGTTAAATAAACTATTGGAACGACTATAGTCGTTCCAATAGTTTATGTGCGATGTGCGACCTCCTTTGTCAAAATAAAGAAGAAATGGATTAAAAGAATGTTGTTCAAATATGACGGTTCTATGTCATGAAAAAATATATAATAAAAGGAACTGAATTTTCAAAATGTATTATTGTATTGTGTTGTAATTCAGTGGTTAATATTGTATTTGTTAAACTATTGATGATCTTTATTAAATCTCTCTATGTCTATTTTAAAATAATCTACAGTATTTCAATGAGTAACCTTCAATATAGTTGAGTATTTATATTCCTCCGTATTGATTTATTTGTGAATTCTCACGTTTGGTTGAGTTGAGCGTATCGTTCCTGCCTTCGTTACTGTCAAAATGCCAAAAAAGAAAGTACTCAAAGGACAAACAACTGTCAAGTGATGATGATTCCTGGTCATACGAAGAAGACGATTCTTTATAATTAAAATTAGTATTACAGTACCTCTTTTGGTTGTTTTATTTTTAATCCGTAAATTACTACGAATTTCAACATTTTGTACCTGTTCATTACAAGTAGGTACCGCAGATAGTTTTTATTTGAACCAACTATAGTAAGTCTAAACAATTATTTTAGATTCATTAATTTGCGGCGAATACATTCGATCCCATTACTAGGTACGAGTACGATGGAACTGTTTTCATTACGCAAATTATTTATGCATTGAAACAGAGACATTTAGGGCATTTTAATGCAAAATAATAAAGCTTTTTACGTGATTTGATATAAAATATAATCACAATAATTTTATTGTATGTTTTATTAATATAATCGATAATCGATTTATTTCAAAACCGTTTTTATAGTCTGTGGTCATTAATTACGAATGACACATCCCTAAGTAGGCGGAGCCCGCCCATAAAGTACAGTATTATCTGTAGTACATTGTATCAAAAAATATTACAAAACTTTATGTGCGTGATCTGTCAAAAGTTAAATAAAGTATTGGAACGACTATAAACAAACTAATGGCTTGCGACTGTTATAATATTCATCATTAACATCAGCTTATACATCATAGTAACCTAGATCATAGATCCTTTAAACTCATCGCCCAGAACGATTACTATCCCCCAGAGATATCTAAACTAATTGGCGAATTCTACATTTAAGAAAATTGTTATTTACTGTCTACGTGATATGAGATAGTTTGCGCGACATGAGAGTATTACTGAATATGCTAGTACAGGTTGTTTATCTTTTAATGAGTTTAGTAAATTCATTATCAAATAAAATGGTGTAGAAACCACCAGCCATAAAAAAACTTTAGGTACTCCTAGGAAGAGTACATATTTGTATACAATCAAAAGAATATTATACACGAGATACTCCGTAACAAATACTAGCAGATCATACAAACATTGGCACGACCCTGGAATCGAATCCGAGACCTCAAGCTCAGCTGCCGAACACGCCACCACTGCTTTACAGAGGCAGTCAACTTAAGTTACACCAAAACAAAGTATAAATAGAATTTCTTTTCTTACAGATCAATAAAACTGCGATGCTATGGAACGCAGCGGCTGCAGTGAGGTGACGGGACCAAAAACAATGGAGCAGTATACGGTCTACGGCCAGGTGTGGAAAGGCTAATGTAACAGAAGACAGAGACACATATAGACTTTCTCTATGGAGATGAACGGGACGGACACGCGAGCCGAGGAGGCGGCGCTGGCGCTCGCGCTTAGCGTCACCGTCACCGTCATCTCCGCCATTGGATTGCTGCTTAACGCTTACATTCTATTCGTCATAGTTATAACTAAACAGGTATTTTTTATTCCTTTTCTATGTTTTTGAAATGTTATTATTTCCTCTGACACTTTTTCCGAAACTAGATAGAAGTCCGCCTTAAATCTACTACGATATGGTTGAACTAATTTTATACGTAGCGAATGCTTTCAGATCTAGACTACCCAAGTAATAGGAAAATCTATTTTAAGGACTCCATCTACCCGTAATAATAATTACCACAGATGTTTTAATTGAAGGTGGAAACAACGGCTTAAAATGCTCTTCCAGGCGCATATGGGTTTCGTTGTGTTAGGAATGATTATCTATCCGTTGTTCCTATCCTACGATTAGTTAACTTTACAATATGTTAACCAACCCGGTTACTATCTTTACTTAACCATAAGCCTTAATAACGAGTTGAAATGTTACTAGTTGACTCGAAAACGTAAGCGAAAAAACTTTAATGTAAGCAACAAAAAATCGAGCCTAAGATTCTCTTAGTCTATCGATATCAGCTTATATACTTCGGTTTTCTGAAATTCTAGTTTTCTCATATTAAATTGAAGGTGTGTGATGGATCAACAATATAAAATATTGTATGAAGATATTATTATATAAGGTTCTCATCATACAGTGTTTATTTTCTCTCAGAGAATTGTATTACCACTGATAAATAGGTGCGATCATATTTTGCAACCGAAATAAATTTCACAGTCGAACGGGTTCTCGGAAAGTACGAAAAGTTTAATTTTGATGCATTTGGTACCTCAATTAAAGTTTTCCCAGTGTGTGGTCTTTTAATCTGAGTACAGTTTAAATTATTTGCATCTTCATTAAATAAATGAAAGCACTGAATATCAAGATGTTTTAAAAATTGTTTTTTAAATTACAAAATGCTTAGCATTGATAGTATTTTCTTTATTTTATAATCGATGTTCAGAAGTATAGGTAAATATTTACTTTACCAATATGAAACACATCGATTTATTAGACTCTACCAGCTTGACCTTTCTACGTTTCATTAAAAAAGTTATTACTTACGTGGTATGGCCGTATTCGGCCAATCATTAATGTTCTCTTCATAAATTTTATACCAATCTTTGAGAATGTGCTGTGGTGACCATGAAGTATTTGTACTAACCAAATTCAATTAAGGTTGGATTAAATATAGAGCTGAATTTATTATTCATGATGTATGATGTTTACAGAACCATACAATCATATAAACCACCTTTCGAAGTAGATCTCTAGTAGTCTATTAAATGAAGATAATATATATCGATACCTCCCATATATGTTGTTGTAAGCCAAAAAGGCCAAAAAGCGTTTAACGTTTTTACTAAAAAAACTATCCTAATTACCATCTTAAAGTGAAAAAATAATAAAAATACGATTTCTTTAGGTTTTTCCAGACAGTGTTGTAACTTTCGAACGAGAATGGATTAAAATATTGTATAAACCTCTGCAATAGTTAATTAGGAGTAGTTAATGGTGAAGAAATTAGTTGTGAGGATGACTGTAAAAAAACAATTTTTAAACACGCTTTGTTTTTTTTTTTGCTTTTTTTATTATATAGGGGGTAAACGAGCAGACATATCGCCTGATGGTAAGCGATTACCGTCGCCCATGGACACCCGCAACACCAGAAGCGTTACAAGTGCGTTGCCGGCCTTTTAGGAAGGAGTACGCTCTTTTTTTGAAGGTTTGAAGGTCGTATTGGTCCGGGAACACCGCAGGTGACAGCTCATTCCACAGTTTTGCTGTGCGCGGCAGAAAGTTTCGGAAAAATCGCACAGTTGTGGACTGCCAACCATCTAGATGATGGGGATGAAATTTCTGTCGCGTAGGACGCTGGCGGAAAGAAGCGGCAGGGATCAATTCGAACAATTCCTCGAGAGCACTCCCCATGGTAAATGTGTTTGTGTTGTATGTATTTATTGCTCATAAACTTAATATCAATAGAAAGAGAGTAATAGCTTTCAAATAATAATAGAACGGCCAGATAAAAATAAGCTGATATTGAACACTTTTGGAATGGTTAAGCTTGGTTAGGTAAGCTAAACAGGGTGGAAAACCATTTAACGTCATAGCAATAAAGCATACCTATTTTCTTAACTGTAAAACACTCTTAGGCTTGCGTAATCGGTCAAAAATATTAATGAAGATGTAGTTAAACGGAATAAAATAAAAGTAGTGCGGGTTTGTGCCGAAGATCTTTTGAAATTGTATGTCGATACGATGCGCTTAAGAATTTATAAGAATGGTGAACTTTACCCTTTCTTTCTCAACAATCTACCCTTAAAAGGCAAAATATAATAGTGCAATGAGACTATGTTACATTAGAATTTTTCAAGCTCTTTAAGACACAACTTTTTCTATCCTTTCTTGCTGGTTCTCAAAGCTTAGCATGCGATCATAGCGATGGTAATTCTTCTGCGTGGGAATAGTACCTAAATTGGTTATGTTATATCAATTTAATGGAAAGGAACTTCCCCGTTTTTAAATATATTCTTTTTTTTAAACTCGGAATGAAACCAAGGATAAATACAATGCCAAAAAGAATGTAGGTTTTGCTTATTTCCAATTAACTTGTGTATAAATTAACGCTATATTCTAATGATTCTAATGATGATGATGAAAATAGCACAAGGAAAAGAGAGAAAGAGTTAACTGTTTTGTTTCTGTAAAATTTTGATTTATTTTGAAATAACCTTAAGTGATAAAATTGATTTGTTTTACATTTTTTTCTGATTAGAAACAGATAATTATCTGTTTTCATGAGTATACATGTTGATTGTTTTTTTTGGGTACGTGTTCTCTCAAATAATTATACCATGTTAGGTTAGGTATTGCTATCTACACATACATAATACATAAAATATTCATAACAATCGTTTTGTTGCTCGATTTATAAAAATATGTACAAAGTTACCGTGGCTTCTTTATATCTTACTAGCTGACCCACGCAACCTCGTTTGCGTCTTATATTGCCCGTAGCGTGAAAATTTTCCCCCGTTTTTGAAACACTCTTCATTGGTGCTCCGCTCCTATTAGTAATTTCACGTTTAGCCTTTCACGATAAATGGACTATCTAACACTGAAAGAATTTTTCAAATCGGACCGGCGGTTCCTGAGATTAGCGCGTTCAAACAAACAAACAAACTCTTCAGCTTTATTATTAGTATAGATTCTACAATGTGTTCCAATCGCATAATACAAACTTTTTTTTTATCTATGTTAATTGTTATCACCACATACAATATATTTTTGTGTACTCGTATATCGTTGTAATTATTATATATATATATAACAACTGACGAAATGGGAACTCTGCTTCAAGAGTTATAAGTATGGGATACAACTACTGAAGCAGCTTGCACTCCGCAGCAAAACATTGTATGAACATTTTTTAACAATATCTCAGAAAATTTACATATTTAAGAAACAATCTTTTAACACAACCAAGAATACTATATTTTATAATCATGTGCCAAATTTTACATTGATGAAAGAAAGACGTTTTTATTCCAATTTCTATCTTTAAAATGCGCTCCTGTAAAACTGCAGTTTTAGAAATACAACAACTGACGTGGGAGGTATCGATATGTTATTGTTAACTTTATAGCAAACAATCTGAACCCCGCGATACGACCATAACCGCAGGCAACACCGCGAGGCGAAGCTATATCTTTATAAATTGTAGCCTATGTGTTATTCTGATGTATAAGCTATATTTTTGTAAAGTTTCGCTAAAATCCATCCCGTAGTTTTTGCGTGAAAGAGTAACAAACATCCATCCATCCATACTTACAAACTTTCGAGTTTTTATTATTATATTAGGAGGATTTTCTTTGAGTCCAGCTTGGAATTGAGCAGGGAATATAGGAAAAAAGACACGGTTCCACCATGGAAAATCACATTGTAACTATAGATACATTCTTCGGTTTTATTACTTAGAGCTTTGTAGTTGTAGTCTGTAGCTGTAGGTGTAAAATCGATAGATTTGTACCTACACAACATTTGTGATTTTCTTTAAGTTTCGGTCTAGACTAGCGTAACAAATAGATTCTTGAACGTAAATAAACAACGTGTCGTCTGCTTCAAGGTGATTTTTGTGTTGTGTTGTTTACCCACTATTTAGAGTAATTACATGGACTCAGGTAGCGTTTTGCTCCTCCTTGTAACGCGAGTTTCAAAGGGCTGTCTAATTTAGGTGTTGGTAAAGAAAGGTTTTCTTTCCTTTCCTTATTTCTGGTATTGTTCTAGGAAATTTTACGATTTTGTATAATAACAACACAGGCGTCATACTATGTTGAGTAAGAGAGTTGTGTAACAGAGTGAGCCAAATAAGAGAAAAATATAGCCTCATTCTAGCTAATAATGAAAAAGTGAATGTGGGTTGGTTGATTACGTTTTCATACCATAAGTGTTTAACCGTAGGTAATGAAATTTTGCGTAAGCACTGAGCATTTTACGTTTCTTTGTTGTTTTATTAACCGACTTCAAAAAAAGGAGGAGGTTATCAATTCGACTGTATTTTTTTATGTTTGTTACCTCATAACTTTTAACTGGATTTAGATGTTTTTTGAATTTGAAAGCTGGCGTTTACCACGTGGTCCTATTTCAATTTGGCTCAGTTCTTGAAGTCGGTTAATTTTGTTGAAATTTTTGATTATTGTTACCTGGCTGCGGCTGATTCTTGTTTTTATTAGTATGTAGTACCTGGATGACTGAACTTTGATCGCTATTTGTTTTTTGTATTTTTTTTTAAATGAATCCTAGCTGGATCGACTTGTCGCTCCCGAAACCCTTGCATACTAAATTTCATGAACAATCATTTCAACAGTAACTGTTTCCGAGATTCAGATAATTTATACATATATAATTATGTACAAGAATTTAACGGCGTCGGTGGTGTAGTGGTAACGTATGCGACTGCTGTACTTGATTCCAGTTGCTGTGCTCGTGTTCGATTCCCGGGTCGGACCAAATACTTGTATGATCTGCAAATATTTGTGCCAGAGTTTGGATGTTTTCTATGTATGATATGTATGTATTAACAAAAAAGAATTATATATGTATTTATATCAGTTGTCTAGTACCCATAACACAAGCTATGCTTAGCTTGGGACTAGATGGCATTGTATGTTAGATGTTCGAAATATTTATTTATTTATTTATACTATAAGCCGAGCTTGAGCAAAACCATTTTTTATCTGGATAAAAGTTGCTTTATTGTTTAAAATGAGTGTAAAACACTCTTAACGAGCAATTGAGTACTTACTAAGTTAAAGCGTGAAAATGATCAATATTTGTTATAATCAAAATCAATTGAAAAACTTTTCTTTTACTAATTAAGACCAAGTTATTTACGTATAGGATTTTTATACCCACTCGTATTATCTTTTAGATCTTGTTTCTCTTAAGTATTAAAGATAAATTCCTAAAAAAAAATATAATATCTTTAGTTTTTCTTAATTAAAGTATCCTTTCGATCAATATATCTTAAAGCAGCTTTTGACCGCAGTTCTGCCCTCGTATACTTCGGTTAGCGCTACAAAGAGTAACTTATGTCTTTCTTCAACAATTAAGTACCTATCTCTGTTTGATACCAAGCTTGGTATCGTTGAACTGGATGTGTGATACAAGTAGAGATTTCAATCATACCACTGTGTATTGTTCGGTGGGTTCGTAAGAACCCACGGTGGACTCGAACTAAACACCAATCTTGTTCTGTCATATAAAAGACCTTATACACTAACACGTGTGAAATACGATAGCGCGATCTAAGTTTTTTAACAGCTTCACCTAGGGAACGAATAGGAACTAATATTTAAACTTATGTCTTTGATCATACCATGTTGATGTTGGTCTCGAACAGTCTTCATGCCAAATTTCATTGAAAAAGGTGCAAAAGTATAACAGACAGACAGGTTACTTTTGAATTTATAACATTAGTATAAAAGTATAGATTTATTTTCTTACAAAGAAAATAAGCATTATAAAAGATAGTTGGATGGAAAGTGAAGATCGACTTCAATTCATTTATTAAGCTCTTGAGGTTATTTACAATCAGCGATTGTAAACTTTTACCCCTTAAGTGTTTTGCAATCAAGACTTAGAGAAGATTTATTTCTAAAACGTGACGTAGTTTTATACGAACTCAATTTCAGCTTCATAAAGGCAGGTCCAAATCTTGTGCAATAAAATTCTATCTAAGAATGCTATCTGGAATTAAAGTTTCTTTTCAACATAATACTATTACGTGACTTTCAAAGTTTCTTGTTCATATCGTAATAAATAATTACAAATTAAAGTTTATTTACGTGCTTGAATGTATTTATGAATAAAATAAACAGTAAACTAGCATAATATCGGTCTAAGTCTCATTTAGTTAAGGTGTACAATTTCATATTATCTCTAATATAAGACTCACAAAAATCAAAGGAACAAAAAGAAATACAATTTTTTCTCGAACTAAGTGAAAAATAAAAATCTTCAAAATTGTACTATTTGGATCTTTAGGCAAAATTTTCAGACGGTTTCAAGTTTTCAAAGCAATCCGAGAAAATAACGTTAATTTGCTTTTTTTTTCTCTTTCCCCGGATTGACAAAAACTTGAAACTTTACGAAAGGATTCGTTATTTTTTATGGCACATCGACTGTCCAATACTAACCCTCCTTAAATATATTTTATACTCTAGCTAGTGTAACCAGAATCGGAGAGCATTGGTTACCGAACTCATTGCAAGTGATATTGTGATGGTTCTGCATTATTGGACTAATCATATTAAATAAACACACTTGTTTATAAACAAAACGGCTGTGTTTAATAAACGGGTAAATCAAATTGCATATATGTAAACTGTATTATTAGTACGCAAGAGCTAACACACTTTGGTGAATAAATAGTTCCCAAGAGAGGCTAAACTGTACTCAACACGGAGCATTATGCATAAGTTACCGAACACTGTAATTTGTATTAGTTAAGTTAGAACACGATAACAAATAGTTTGTTAGTTTAAAATTAAACTTGCATAACAAGCACAAAAGAAGAAACACGTATGAGATCAGTATGGAACTCACCATTTCCACATGCCTACTACTGCAGTTTTGGACAGGAGTTACTTGTATGCTATTAAGGTAGCGACCCACGAATAAAGCGAGTTATAACCATATCAATCTATCGCCGTCTACAGCTGAAGGTCTCCACCAAAAAGCTCCAACCATCCCGATCTTCGTCAATCTCCATTCAATCGCCGTCAGCCACTTTCTTCAAATCGTCAGTCTATCATGCCACAAGGTGCCCTACACTGAGTTATACTTGAGAAATCCCAGGCAAAGTTACATTTTTATTTAATGTTCAAAACATAACGTAAATGTATATACCAGAACTTGAATATAATTAATTCACTTAAATTAATGTATTGGAACTACACTAAAGTAGTCGTTTTAATGTACTGTGATACTTTAAAAAAATACATTTCAAAGTTTTCAGAACACTGCTCATCTGTGTCCAAGATGAACCTATGTATCGTATATTCTTTTTACCATTCCGTGGGGGAGACGAAGACCAAGACCGTGTATGATACTCTCGGAGAACCTGTCTACCCACTAAACCAAGCAACGACCTTACTTTGCAGTTGGAAGAAACTCCAGAAATGCATCGGCGGCTTTTGGAGTCCTTCCTGATACCTATGCAGAAAATCAACAATTTCAAGTACTAACATCACAATTGTAAATATACTCGTATATAAAGGCGTATCCCGGTGTAACGTAGACATTCTATTCACCATATTTATTCTAACGCTCATTACGAGTATTATATATTTTAAACTAGAAAACAATACTTTTTTTTTGAATTTCTTATTTACATTATTGGTATTTCGTTTAGGATCAGGTAAATAAAACTGTGTGAAAATTAAAACTGAAATACACAACAAATAATAGCTTGATTTCAACTTGTAATTAAATTCTCAAGTTTGTTTTT
The DNA here is from genome assembly GCA_916048165.1 of Spilarctia lutea. Lineage (NCBI taxonomy): Eukaryota > Metazoa > Arthropoda > Insecta > Lepidoptera > Erebidae > Spilarctia > Spilarctia lutea. The sequence continues at coordinate 6,918,983 of OU696480.1, forward strand.
ATTACAAAATCAAAAATAATCACAAGTTTACTAACAATATTTGAATGCGCAATTTCTAGTAGTAAGATTTGTTCTAAAGAATAAAGTACTTTAAAAGGGTTTTAAAGCACCCCTATGAAGAAAGCCCTGGAATGGTAAGTCTCTTACTAATCTACACTGATTACAGTTTTGTTTTCGGAAATGGTTAATTATATGTGAAAGAACCATGGAAGCCTCAACTTTACTTTATTGTATTATCTCACACGACTTTCACAGAGACAATCTGAGCAAGTTTTAATTAATTTCTTGGAATTAATTAATTTGTGTGCTTAAGCGCAAACATCTTGAGCTCAGCTTGATAAACGTGGTAATGCTACTCAATGAACTTTGTTTCTCAACTTCGAAGCTTTGACGAAGAATGTACATGATAGATCATTTAGTTTTAAATGTTTTTGCTAAGAACCCTTTAGAAAAGACAGGCAACTTAAACGGAAACGTGATCAAACACAACAATTTAAAAAATTTCATGTTGTCTTTGTCTTGGATTAAAAGTTCACTTTTTATTTGAATTTTATGTTTAATATACACTACAAACGACCCAAGTAGGTGGAACCATAAAAAAAATTGTTTCCAGACATAATTTATTTTCAATCGCTATGCATAAATGAGTATGTGACAAATATACGCAAGTGCTTTAAAGATGCATGGCAGTTTGTGATATGACTACCTAGTGATAGATGGATGGGTATACATGAACACCTACAGCATAAAACATAATTATCTTTTTCAAGATCAAACTTAAATGTAACTTCAATTAACGATATCATTAACCGTTTGCTATAATTATGTTTATATTTAATTATGTTTCGTTTAAATCCTACAAGTTCAGACTATTTATTTAACAGTAAGGATAAAGGGTTATTTGAATAATTAAATAAAAGACTGGTTTACGCTATTATTATATTTTTAATTTAGTTAGTTAAGTCTGTAATTTTGTGATATTTTTCTATATTCGCCTACAGTGTCTGTAACTGAATACGTCTCTAGTACATCCTCAAAGGAGGTAAATAATTAGGAATCTATATTACTCGTAATATAATGAAGCTGAAGAGTTTGTTTGTTTGAACGCGCTAATCTCAGGAACCGCTGGTCCGATTTGAAAAATTCTTTCGGTGTTGTATAGTCCATTTATCGAGTAAGGCTATAGGCTATATATTATCACGCTATTACTAATAGGAGCGGAGCACCAATGAAGAATGTTACAAAAACGGGGGAAAATTTTCACGCTAAGGGCAATATAAGACGCAAACGAGGTTGCGTGGGTCAGCTAGTTAGACATAAATCCTTTGGTATTTATTGAAATGAATTGTGGGTATATTTACAACATTTCAAAGATCTTATATAAATTTCTTATACTGTCCGTCATTAATTTTATTATTATTGTAAAATATAAATATATAAGTACAATATGTATAATCTATGCACTTTACCATTTATCCGATAACCATATTTTATTATACTCATTGCCAGGGACACAAACAAGAGTAGAGGGTTAAGGAGCAATGCTTCGGCATATATCAGCTCTACAAGAGTAACGCCATTCCATATCACTGCTTACAAAGCAGTGAGTGAAGTTGTTATATTATAGTAAATATGTACAAAAGTAACACAATTTCATATTGCAGTCTCATAGAAAACTCATCATCAATCAATCATAATTTCTTTGCACCGAGTTATTTAAGTTATCCAAAGATAAATATTTGTTTTGTTTTCATAAGCAGTCTTTAGCAGTCCACTGTTGGATATAGGTCTCTCTCATTACATGCCAATCTGATCGATCCGGATTAGTATTTTCGCATCCAGATCCCGCAATTCATCTTGCGTAAACCAACAACCAAACCTCTCCACCTGAAAGAATAACCTTTACTCCTAACCCTGGAGGTCAGCGTTAAAAGAGCGTACTTCTTCCTAAAAGGCCGGCAACGCACTTGTGACGCCTCTGGTGTTGCGGGTGTCCATGGGCGGCGGTAATCGCTTACCATCACGCGATACGTCTGCTCGTTTGCCGCCTATATAATAAAAAAAAAGGGCAGTTACGTATTTGTGTCTTGGCTAGGCACCCATGGAAAGCGATAGTCACTAACCATTGTCGAGCAGAGACACACATGACAACCAGTTTGAAGGAAAAGGTGCTTAAAATAGAAAGCCAGCACAGTAAAAATATTTTGCAACAAGTATTTTAATTAAAAGAATACCGCCTAAAGTTAAATGAGTTTGACAAAATGCTGGAACTTTTAGGTCCCTCAACCTAAGGAGTTCAGCATTCATTCCAATTTTTAATTTATTTTATGTACTTTATTAGGTTTCATTGACTTCTGTTTTGCTTAATTAGAAACTTTCAGAACTTCAATTGTTGGAGACTTTTTTAGTCGTTGAGTAAAATGTAAAGTGATTTTTTATTCATTTTTACCCGACTGCGAATGAAGGCGGTTTATGTTTTTAGAGTGTATGTATGTATATTTTTTGGCACGCCCTAAAGCCTAAACGGCTTCTCGTATTTTTATGTCGTCTTAGTCGTAAGAGTGACACTGATTAAACCAAAATTAAAAAAAAACATATTAAAATAAATATGTTCTTTTTTTTCAGTTCACAGTAAGTTAGACAGAAGTGAAAGCTTAACCTATACCTCCTCCTTTTTTGAATTCGGTTAATTAACACTTGTTATTTTTGGATTATTGACTCTCGACCTGTTACATATACACTGGCTGCACACACACCAGTGAGTTTATACATTATGTGATATACGTTAGCACGTCACGTGAGCATATTCTAACCATTCAAACCAGCCTATAGATGTTTTCACTTAAAAAATTAACGCTCAAAGAGATATAAATCGGTACTGATGTGACTAGAATAAAGATGCTGTGACTATTCGCTATGTGCGCGATGAAAGCGGACTTGAGATACTGATCTCAAGTCCGCTTTCATCCACTTAAACAAATAAAATAGTGTTGTAATAATAATAAGAAATCTCTTTATTGTACACCAGTAGTAGTGTGATTACATGGTAAACTTAAAAAAACTATTATAAAGTATGTACGAGTGGCGGCCTTATCGCTCCATGGCTCTTATCTTCTTCTTATCTTACAGGCAACCATGAGGTTGTAATTCTAGTAAAAAAATAATTATAGTCAGTAATATCACACTAGTTTTCTTTACACAACGACTATCCATTTTTTTATTTTACTGTAATTTCCATTTTGATTTTGGAAATTTCAAAACTTGTACGAAATGGCTTTTCTCGTTTACACACTATAACATAATACGTACTGTAACCCATGTCTCGAATTGTAAAATTATCACTTAAAAATACTTAATAACGTTAGCATGGAATTCCATGAAAATAAACCAATTTGACACGTGATATTACATAGTACTACCTACTAGATACTTCACATCTCTACCACATCGTGCACTACAATCAATTTGTATAGGGAGAAGAGGAGAACTTACTAGGTAAACATGACGAGAAGTGAAATAGCGCTTGCGCTGTGTTTCACCGAGTGAGTGAGGATACCGGAGGCCCATACCCCAACCCCTCCCCCATCCCCTTTCCCATCACCCCAAAGGTCGGCAACGCACTTGTGACGCCTTTGGTGTTGCGGGTGTCCATGGGCGGCGGTAATCGCTTACCATCAGGTGATACGTCTGCTCGTTTGCCCACTATTCAATAAAAAAAAAAAAAAAAAAGATATCCATCATTAAGCATTATAGAATAGAATATAATTTATTGTACACCAATTACAAATTACTTAACTTAAAATTCAAGACGATGTGTAGGTACAATGGGCGGCCTTATTGCCAAAAGCAATCTCTTCCAGGCAACCTTTGGATGGACATATTTACCGGAGAAAGAAATGAACGGAATAAACGGCAGTGTCGGTGTTTTAAAGTTATGGTGATGTTTAATAATAACATATAAACATAATTACAACAAACATTATAATTCTTAATTTAATATTTGTAGACATATTCATAATCTTTTTATGGCCTAGTTCCGACCAAAAAGGAGATATCTAATGACCTTGAGCGAATTGAAGATTTTACATTTGCTATTTTCTTAGCTTGCCTTTAAGTATTGTTATTTAAGACATTGTTCCGTACTTTGGGTAATGGGTAAATATGTTACAGGGCAGATTTATTGTGGAAGTGCGAATATCGTTTCCAGTCACGTACGAATACGGGTATATTGTGACGCAGGGAATAACGTTTTTGAATAAAATGTAATTTTGTACGAAATGTTATTCGATACGAGAAAAAAAAAATGTCACTTGTTAAAACCCGTATTGAATTCTAAAGCTATTCATTTTTAGAAAGCATATTATATAACGAAGTTTATCGTACGTGCTCAAAAGCAGAAGAGCAAAATTATTAATTATTTACTTCTCCATGATAGAGGGATCCATGAGTCATGTCAAATTAGATTTAATCATGCAAGTGTTACTGGGCTTTTCTTGCGACCTAGCGATTGCTAATTACGATACAGGCTACGTCTAGTACAGTTTACATTGTATATACACACATGTACACACAAACATGTAATTAGTAAACAACTAATAAAGACAGATTATTATTATCATCTGATAGCACAACAAAACAGAAACAATGATACATTAACAGATGCCGGTTCCCTACATAACATAATCAACGTTTTCTCGTATTACGTCTTGTGGTTTTATTTCTTCGACCAATGTAGAAAGAAAGATATCTTTATTTGACACTTAAACATTGGATTGGCGCTGTGGTCGTGAATGCGACTGCTGAGCTTGTCTCGGGTTCGGGTTCAAATCCTGGGTCGGACCAAGTGTTTGTGTGATCTACAAGTATTTGTTTCGGAGTTTGGGTGTTTTCTATGTAAAATATGTATGTATTTACAAAAAAAGTATATATGTATTCATATCAGTTATCTAGTACCCATAACACAAGCTTTGCTTAGCTTTGGACTAGATGGTGTTGTGTGATAGATGCCCGGAATATTTATTATATTACTATAGAATAGAGTATTAAAATATTCAACTTAGTGAAAGGTATTAAAAATGTAAGCTAGACCTGTATAATTTTAAGAATATTATTTTTACTATTTTAGTATAGTCTTACTTCCCAGTAACAGTCACTTCGAATTACAGGTATATTACCTTGACTCACAGGACCTACAGGTATATTACCTTGACTACGGGCTCGTGTTGAAAATGGGTAGTTCATTTGAACCTTTTTAGAAAGATACAGGAGCATATAATAACATTCAAAACTATGCCGTCACTTGTAAGCTGTCCAACTGAGTGCAGGTGAAAGGGAAGGGGCAGCAACCCTCGATTTTTCTTCCTTGTCACCTGATTTTTTATATTGAAATTGTACGGAACCGATGTCAGCCCGTAGTCTATTACTAACACTATATGAACCCTATTAATAGATATGAATGTAAGATGGTAATTATCTTGGGATTTTTCCTGGGGTGAAGGCTAAAATATGGCGTGTCACCACCCCTACTCATCCTATGGGTGTTGCAAAAGACTACTAAGGGAAGCATCACTGCAAAGAGAAGGAAAGCTTGAAACAAACCTTATACCAAAATATTTATTTACGAAGGACCAAATTAAACCTAACTAGTTAAAAAGTAACTGTTGAATGCGTTTTTGTCTATAATCACGTGTTTTTATACTTCAAAACTGTCTACGCTAATATATACCGTCTTTGGTACATCTTGTCGCATTGTTAGAGGTTCTTGAATGGATATTCTGCAATGTGTTTTACGCTCCAGTTCCAGAACCTACTGCAGTAACACTGTTGCATAATACAATAATACAAGCAAAGGAACCTTTAATACAAAAGCTTTCATCATACCGCTGTGATTATTATATTTATAAGGATTTCAAAATATGAATAACAAGTGCAATAAATAAGGACCTGGTGTTATTTTCTTTTTTATTTTACTTTCATTCTTTTTACCTTTATATTCATGGTCTTTTGAATTACAGGTTGGTTATAATATGGGTACGTGATCTCACACTCTGTTTTTTTTCATGCTTACAGTATTTTATATGATAAATCTGATACTTACAAGAAACCATTCTTTAAGCGAATTTCCTTTGGCTAATCTGAAAACGATTACGGTCGCAAGGAAAGTTGGCACCTGACAAGGTATAATAGAAATCAAACTTATGGGGGAACGGGTGTCATGTCCCTCCAACACAAAGAAAGGATCCTCCGACCTGGCGAGGCAATCATGCCTGGCGAGCCACAGCCCAACGGTTGATATTGGGATATTGTATAGTGCGAGAACTTATATAACGCGATTCAGGGTTGGTGGTTATTGCGTAGTTTGATGTATCTTCGGTAGAAGGCGCTATAGTGTGTTCCTGTTCGCGTGTATGTGGAATTTACCACAACTTTAATACCAATGAAATAAAATGATGAGATATGTTCATGTAAGTTAGACGAGTTAACTATCAACCTATCGCGTCCACTGCTGAACGAAGTAAGACGACAACTACAATAACACACAATAAGTTTTACATGATGATAACAAAGTCACATAAAAAATATTCATTAGTAATAATTTTATTTTCATGAAAAACGTACATTAGTAACAATATAAATTAATTCTAAAAAAAAAATTATACGAATTACCGAGTAAAATTACACTTTTAATGTTTAATATTGAACGAAAAGTTTTCATAGATCAGATAGGAAACAAATAAAAAAACTATTAAAACTTGTTAAAAGTATTACAAGAGGCAATAGGACAGTACCTAAGAAGGCTGCCTGTGAGAACGTTTTTTTGTTTTTTCGAAAGACGGTCTCTATTTCATGTCATTCACATTTTATATATTTTTTATCATCAATTTCATCACAATGAAGACTTAAAGACTTCAAATTGAAGACTATAAATACTTGACATTGGCAGAAATGTTTGATCCGAGTGATCCGGCTGGTTGCAATTTCATCAAAGAAAAAAAAAAGGCTGCTCGTCAAAAGATTCGAGAACTATCGCACATTTTAAAACTTAGAAGTCGAGAGCTATGGAAATACCGTTCGAGTTGTTTATATATACCGTTTATCTGTAAATGTTTCAAGGGTTAACTCTTGAAAAATGTAACAACATAGGTTATATTCAAGTCGTAATATCGCATCTTTTCTACAAGGAGAAGATAAATGCGAAAGCTGCAGCATTTTATAGTGAAGAATACGTGCAAATGAAGGATAATCCGCGCACGTGATCTATCTCAAGCATCTCGCCACTTATTATACCTGCTCGATATCTAGCCACTTGGCCATGCCACCACTTGAATCGGCTTGGTGTATCACTAAATAAATTGGTCACCTTTGCAAATACCTATTTGCTTTGAAATAATATTGGCTTTTAGAAATAGAGCTAAACATGGTTGAACGTTTTATCGAGTTTCAATAGGAATTTTGAAATAGGTTCAAATATAAATTTAGAAACTGTTTAAAAGAAGTATTATTTATTTTTGTCTTCTATGAAACCGTGGGAGAGCCACGTTTCGGCATGAATGGGCCGGCTCGACCGGAGTGTTACCACGGCCTCACAGAAAACCGGTGTGAAACAGTGCCTGCGCTGTGTTTCACCGAGTGAGTGAGGATACCAGAGATAATAACTAGCATTATTGCTTATTGGAAAAAAATATTTGTAAAAATAAAAATAATACATGTGTCGATAACGACGTCATCAAAAATTATACTAACTAGCATGTTTTTTAACAGTTGCTTTGTTCGTATTTATATAATTTGACAGCCACATTTTCCTACACCTTGCGTGGTATGTTATACCGGTCCTACACTCATAAGTTTTTTGTCCCTGCTGCCCCTATTATCTACCACAATCGAGAATTTTTGAAATAGGAAAAGGGGGAGGTCTCATCAAAGGGAAGCTACTCACGAAAAATTAGCTTGATAGTAATCATTTGTAAATTTGGTTCCGGGGATCCCGGACTAACAGCTAAAAAGTGTATTTTAAACCTACTTATTGAGGATAAATTGATGATTTGAATTGGTGATGCGTGAAGCTAAGGTACATGTACCCAAATTGCTAGTATCAGGTTTCGGATTTGCAAACTAGTGGTTGTAGACTATAACCACCCAAGTAATATTGACCTAAATCAAATCTTAACACAAACGATGAGGTTGTCTACAATACTGTGAATGTCTGAGGGTCCTTAATACTTACATACAAAACATACATATACGTTCTCAAATATCATTTACACGGAGTTACACATGTTAAAATCCTACATTATTCAAACTATACTACACCTGGTTGATGATCTATGTATGAGTATATTACTTTACGAACAAAGGACTTTTCCGGTTCAAAGGAATCCAATTCAATATCTATAACCAAATTACTTAAGAAATGATCTCATAACGAAAGGTACGCCGGATTTCCGCTGTTTAATAAAGTAAGTAAAATTTTGAATCTAAAAATATTTCTTTCTTATATTCAGGTTTTTATTATGTAATAGGGGCAGACGAGCAGACGTATTACCTGATGGTAAGCGATTACCGCCCCCCATGGACTCCCGCAAAACAAGAGGCGTCACAAGTGCGTTGCAGTACTTTCAAGAAGGAGTAGTAATATTATTACTAGTGGTCACAAACCATAATTCATTTCATTGTTATTATTATTGTTTTTTTTTTGCTTTAATTAAGGAGAACAGAAGATTAAAATAATTGGCATAGCTGAACTCGTTTTAAATTCGTAAAAAGAGGTAAAAGAGTCGACTAATCGTCTTCCTAGCCATTATTATTCCCAAGATTATTTGGGGTCGGCTACTAGTTCAACCGGTTTTACCTGAATGACAGTTTTTCCACGGAGCGACTTGAACTCCGCAACCCTGAAGGCGAACTGAATTCGGAATTCGAACTAGTTTTCAGTCTATACGAGGACCCTGACTTTCCAATAAGGATTGATTTTCATGACAACCGGGACCGATAGCTTAATGTGCTCTCCGAGGCACGGCCGGAAACACGCTTGTGATGTCTATAAGCGGTGGAAATCGCTTAACATCTGGCGATACGTCTGATCATTTGTCCCCTATTACTTAAAAAAGAAAAACCAAGTGGTGTGCAATTGGACAGGCCTATGTCCAGTTGTGGACTGCCATAGGCTGATGATGACGATTATGTTACCTTGTATTGTATATTGTGTAACTGTTTGTTCTTAACTTACTAATATAATAATAAAAAATAATAATATATACTTACTAATTACAATAAAATTGATACTAATGAACGAGACACATGGCGATTCTAAAATTTAATCATCCGTTTTTAAAACTTTTTTATTCAAGAAATCATCATCATCATCACAGCCTCTTGCTTGTCCGTCTTCGGACGTAGGCCTCCTCTCCCAATTTCCAGTTTTCACGATCCCGTGCCATCGCCATCCAGTTCACTCCCGCTCGTTCCCGTACATCATCGACCCATCTTTTTGGTGGTCTCCCCTTGCCTCGAGTGTTTGCTCGGGGTCTCCACTCAAGCACTCTTCGAGCCCACCGGCTGTACTCCAGTCTAGCAATGTGTCCTGCCCATCTCCATATTCAAGAAATAATATAAACTTATTCTACGAGTATTAACCAAGTCATTATCTTTTAACACCTTAAGTGTTAAATTACAATTAGTATTACGTTAACACAAGGCTTCTTCAGAACGTTAGATAAGTACAAACATAATGGAATGCAATATCCATTACTCTCGGTTCTGTTTTACCTCGAAGTTATCTCTGCTAAATTGCATTTCAGTTTTATAATCACTTTCAGTTTTAATACCCCTTTGTGAATAGAGCTAGTACAGCTATTATACGAGTACTTCAACATGGATTGTGTATATGGCCTTTAAATTCCTTAGAAAAGAAGTGTGGAGGAATTTGTGTAATGCCTCTACAAAGGTAGCTGTTCTTTAAGTCCTTATGGATTATCTAAAAACTTGAATCATGACCCACTTAGACATTAAATCATTTGAAACAGTCAAAACAGCGATTTCTATCCATTACAGTGCGTGCCGCACTAAAGACGTTTTAAATACTAAGGTAACCACGTACTGGTCAGAGATGTATGCAATTTTTACCTTTATCATCACTGTATACACATATTTTTGACTAAATGACAGATAACAAGGTCAAGGTCATTACCATGAAAATGTATACTTAAGCGAATGTTGACCTAATTGTATTTAAATTTCTGTAAGAAAATAAGCTTATAGTGGGTCAGGATTCAAAATTGTATGTATGATTCGTATTAATTATATAGGTATGATTTTTTTTTATAATTTTAGTTTTATGCTCTTTTTCTACATAATTAAAATTACGTGTCCCAAGTGTGATCTGCTACTGTGTGTTGAATTTGTCCAAAATGGAATAGAATAACTTTTCTTTTAACACAAAGATACAAATACAAACAGTCATCTGTTTAATTTCTTTTTAAAAAAAACTTCTGTAACAAAGTCTTTATTTTTAGGAAACTCGTTATTTGTCATTTAAAACTGTTGTAAATTGGCTATTTCACGTTAATATGACGAATAGAAACGTAGATCCCAGCCAAATTTGATATAATGGTATGATTACACTCTGATGAAAATAATAATGAAAGCCCCTTTTCCAAGATAAAATATTTTTTTTTTAATTCCAGAAACTCGAGAAGCAATTATAACACGCTTCACTGGAACCGTTAGATGTTCTGTCATGCTCTCCTCTAAGTATGTAACAATGTATTCAAGTTATAAACGAAGGCAATTCTAACACGATTTAATTAGCTTCACCTCTATCTTTGTTTGCTTGTAACTGACTTTTATGAGCGTGGTTTTGTTTATTTTATAATTATAAATTTTACAACTGGGTGTTAGTATTAATCCCAACATCCAATTGTTTCCGTTGTAAGCAAAACGTTGTAATGCATACAGAATAGTTTTTTGTTATAAATATTATTATAATAGATCACTCTATTGTACACCAGATGCATTACAAGGTAAGCTTAAAATTAGAGAAGTACAATTATAGATATAGTATAGCGCGTTGACAAACAGTCCGTTTGTGTTTCGTGCCAACCAAAACAACACCAGTTTAGTTTATTTAGACGGAATTGTAGTTTCTCTGGTACCATTAAGGATGAAATTTATTCATTCAACACACGGTAACAACACATACAACCTCCTCAAAAATTAACATGGGTTAATTGTCAGTGCAACCTTATGTAAATGAGCTTATTTCCAATAGGAAACGAAAGAAATAGGAGAACCAATCTCAATTACAGCAAAACACTCATAAACATCTTTATGCCATCACTTATTATTTTTTTAATATGGAGTCAGTGTTTGCTATCAATTTCTTCACTGTGCCCAAAACCACGCACAAAGAAAAAGATTACACATAATTGTATGATCTAAGCTAAGTCTTTTACTTCAGCGTATTGTCGTTCATTGCTGAACGTGGGTCTACCATGAAGAGCGCCAATACGGGCGGGAATGAACGCGGATTGGAATACATGTGTTCTAAATTTAACTTAATCAAAAGATTATTTTGGATTTTATAACACTTTATACAACTTTCATAAACGTAACACATTATTACAACTTACACAAAACTACAAACAATTACAATCACATAAATATATGCATATAGTTCAGTTTTTACGCAACTGTGGGTAACAACATTTGAATGAAAAGTGGTTCCATCGCCACTCCTTTAGTATTTAAATCTCTAAGAACAGTATCTGTTCCATTTCTAAAGAGAGCGACATTTACTGTATTATTAAACTTTGAGTTACTAATATTAGAAATTAATATATTTTTAGAGACTTCTTTTATTTCAGTGTCATTGTTATCCTTTTCAATAAGATTGCGTCTTGAACTAGAATCAAGCTGGATCTTTTTAGAAGATCCTGAAAGCTTTTTTTGTATTACTTCTAACCTCATTACTATATTAGTAAATATATATTGAAACATGGATCCATTTAAGTTTCGTATTTCAGGTGCTTTCGTAACGGATTCTAGATCAAAATTAATACTTTCTTGGTTATTTTCGTCTACATTTTCTATATTTCTGTTGTCTATATTGTTAGAATCGTAGGAGCCATCAAATTCACGTATTTTTGAGGGACTAGTTAAAATATTATGTTGTTTCAATTTAGTCTCACTACTGAGGTCTTCATCCATCATTTTAGGAAGTATATCATATGCCTCATCTTTCTGGCGCTCATATTTATTATTATAATTGATACTTCTACGTTTTCGCACTGGTAGTCCTTTTAAATCATAGTCATAATCATCGTCAGATGGTTTATGCTTCCTGAAAGTTATAATATAATTATTACCTCGATTGCCTATGCAATATATGAATGTGAAGAGTGTTCAGTTACATCAATGGGCGGTAATAACAGCTTATAATTTATTTATCCTTGTTTTATTTCGTAGGATACTTTGGAAAACTTCAGCACTTTTTAGTAAATCATTTCATTTTGATGACATAATTTCAGTGAGAAGTAAATAAACCACATCGTTTGGTAGTTAATAGGGAACTTATTAACTGATACATTCAATTATACCTCTCAAATATAATGAAAAAAGAAGATACTAACGTAAATATAAATTTTATACTCTCGATTGTCGGCACTTGATGGAACTTGTTGCAATACATTCTAGAATCAAAATCACTTGTACTTATACCACTATTTTAATTGTTTAGACCCTTCTACCTGACCTGACGTTTCGCCTTATGACTGGTTTGACCTTTGAAAATATGATAATAATTTTGATTCTAGAATGTTTATATTAATAAAGATTGACTTACTTCACTGGTCTATTATTCTCTGCCATTAATTTCTCTTTAAATGAAAGAACTTTAGGGTCTTTAGTAAAAAGAGGAATTTCGTTATCGTCAGTAGGCCTCGTGGTGAATAGAGTAATTGGATTATATTTTGTTAGATACATCGCACCTGTTCCTGCGGTTGACGTAGTAGGAGTAGGCCTATAAGGTCCTGCATTAAATGTTATTGGCGAAGGGAATGTCAAATGTTCAGGTTCTACTCCGAGCTCTTTAAATTTTCTTTCATAACTTTTCGGTCTCAAAGGACCTATCCAATTTATGTCTTCACCTATACTTCTGTCAGGCACAGCAAGCCTGGCAGGATTCATGGATGGATTTATGTTATTTTCACCATGCATTCTCCTGAAAGCTGGTAATAATTGATCTGTTGGACCCACGTTACTTACGCGTTCAACTTCATTGAAAGCATAAGTTGGCTGTAAATAAAAAAACAATAAATATATACATATTGTGTATTTTTAATGGTTATAGTTATTCCTATTTTGCTGCAACAAAAATAAGATTTGCTAACAGCCGTCGGCTGTAAGTTATGAAGTGGGGTACCAAGTTTTGGAAATATAAGCATACAAGTAAAAATCAAATATTTATATAATGTTATCAAATATTTTACCACAGGAGATAGAGTCGGTCCGCGAATGGTTTGGGCGTACGCTCTTCTTGCGTCGACTACAGATTGTATTGCTTTCAATGAATCCAAGGAATCCCTCGTATAACTTGACACTGCCTGAAAACAATTTATTTATTATTTATAGTGCCATTTTAAACATTTATAAAATTAAATCTTATTAATAAATTTGAAATGTCATATCGTGTATTTAACTGTTACATATATACAATACTTATATATATATATATATATATATATATATATATAATTCATTTTCGTAACACTTTATTCATTGCTCATGATGAGTTCCGATCAGATTTGATTGATATTCGACGATGGTACGATGTATTTTTTTAAATATTTTTTGCTGGGGTGCCCAAAAATAAGATACCTAGTTAATATCATGCTCAAATCAATAAAAGTCGAGCATGATTGAAAAGAGATGGAATTGTATGGCTCAGCTAGTATATTATATGAATATAAAAAAAAAATATAAACTTCACCAACTAAATATCATTTTATGCTACTCCTTATAAAATCCAGTAATTAAGTCTTGAATACTCACTTGAATAATGAGAACTCTTTTGTTTCAACAAATATTTATTACATTATTTTTTTATTTTAGACTCAATTTTTGCGTCTTGGGTTTTTAAATCTTTATTTTTTTTGCTTTGCCGTTTTCAAAGTGGGCATATTGTTATACACAAGCCGTGCAATATCTACATCGTTGCCTTTTAAGAAAGGGTAAAGATCGCGGCTCCAATACATGTAAATAGGAACCTTAACTGAAATGACTGGTCCGCGCGCACTGTTTGACATCATTTTAAACATATATTTTGACTGAACCAGTACGTTATATATACATAACATAACATACATTTGTAATGTGATTGCCGAGTTTTTTTTAATACCAAACCACCTTTTTGATTCTAATTTGATCCGTAAAGTAAATCATTAACATAATGTATTCTGTAATATACTGAAATATCAGAAACGAATAGTTTGTAAGCACGCCTAGGTCTAATTCTATATAATAAAAAAAATAGTACCGCTCCCATTTCAGAGTCTTCTGTAATTAAATGTGGAGTAGTGCGTTCAAAAGGAGGCTTGGCCGTAAGCTTCATCAAAGAACCCTCGTATTTGTATTGATCTCCTCCATCGAATACAGAATCATCAAGTCTTCGCCCTGATCTAATAGTTGTCTCATCATTGAAACTTTTGCCTTCGGGACCCGATCTGGCATTTGGTTTTCCTCGGATCTCTGAAAGAAACACTCTAATAATTAAATTAAGAACGGAAATCCGGTTAGACATATTCGCACATAACCCATCATTAGAGTGTTTAGAATACTTAAGGATTCCCACTCCTGTCAACCTCTTCTCTCTCTTAACCTGTTTAGCTCTCTTAATCTTGTCAGCGAAAGATCTTGATACATTTGACTGCCTCGGTGGCGCGAGTGGTAGCGTAAGCGACTGCTGTGCTTGAGGTCTCGGGTTCGATTCCCGGGTCGGTCCAAATGTTTGTATGATCTGCAAATATTTGTTTCGAAGTTTGGGTGTTTTCTATGTATAATATGTATGTATTTACAAAAAAAAAGTATATATGTATTTATATCAGTTGTCTAGTACCCATAACACAAGCTCTGCTTAGCTTGGGACTAGACGGCGTTGTGTGTTAAATTGTCCGAAATATTTATTATTATTATTCTCTTTATTCCATTTGTATATACACATAAATTACATTTTTAAATATACATATAAAACAAATACATTTAAAAATATAAAAAATAGTAGACCACCGACTTCGGGTACAGGGACCAAGAAACCGGTGGTTAGGGCTCCAAAGACAGGAACCTCCTCACTATACGTGCCGTGTCAAGAAGGACTGCCTTCTGTATCAGACCCTTGATCCAGCCCCCTAACGTGAGCCTCTTAAGGTGTTGGTCGAGGCTCTTGGCTATCAATCCGTGAGCTGATACGACTATCGGAACAATGATCACCGAATCCACATTCCACATATCGACAATCTCGTGAGATAAATCCAAATATTTTATTTGTTTTTCTTTTTCGACTTTCACGAGATTCTCGTCATGAGGAACGGCGATATCGACAATCATTGCGCGGCGCTCTAATCGATCTATCACCACAATATCAGGCTTATTGGCTACAATAGTCCTGTCTGTAATAATAGATCGATCCCAATATAACGTAGCACGACCATTCTCGAGAACTGGATCGGGCACATACCTGTAGTATGGTACCTCTGAAATCACAAGATTGTATTTAAGGGCAAGTTGCTGATGTACGATCCTGGCTACTTGGTTGTGCCTATGCAAATACTCGCCGTTAGCAAGACGAGAACAACCAGAAATAATATGCCTGATAGATTCTCCAGGACGGTGACATGCCCGACAAATGTCGACCGTACCATCCTTCATATTATTATTATTATTATTATTATTTAACACAATCAAACTTTTAATCTAATCCTTGAAATTCTGCTGGCCAGAGCAAAAAAATCACATTTAGTGCAGCTATATCCTTGAGAGGCAATTTTTATCACAGAGATTTTGTCAGAAAAATTTATATATAATCTTACGTTCATCATTGGCGCGTCTTAACTGCAGATCGGCAATCTCGTCATCGAAAATACCGCGCTTCAAGAATATGGACACATTCGATTCTGAAAAGTAAAATAAATACATATGTTAGAAAGAATGTATGACACAGATAAATTAGGAGACAGAAACCATGATGCTATCTAGGAGAAAATATTGGTTGTTGTGTAAATTCAAAGATGCAAATTGAAGTAACTATTCTACATCATCAGAATGAGTATTAATTATCGCTGGTGGTGCAGTGGTAGCGTTTGAGACCCGAGACCTCAAGGTCTCGGGTTCGATTCCCGGGTCAGAACAAACGTTTGTATGTTCTGCAAATATTTGTTTCAGAGTTTGAGTGTTTTTTATGTATATTTACAAAAAAAAGTGTATATGTATTTAAATCAGTTGTCTAGGATCCATAATACAAGCTCCGCTTAGTTTGGGACTAGATGGCGTTGTGTGTTAGATGTACGAAACATTTATAATTTATTTATCATTATTATCGCTATCCTATGACTTATGTAGTTCTCGAAAAAACAGTCATAAGTTAATTTCAAAATGAATTAAACAAAGAATGGAGAAATCTACAAACCTTTCAAATCGATGTACTCAGCAAGTGAGTAGTTATATCCTAAAGCGATACCAGCCATTGCTGAAACTACCAATAAACAGCATACCGCTGAGCATATACAACACGACATCAAAAATGTCCAGAATCTGAAAGATGATACTGATTTACTTAAAATATTTATCGATTACGTTTATTTCCCATCCAATAATAATCAATCATACGTCATCTTACACTAAGAAAAAAATAATCTTTTCCAAATTATTCCACAATAAGTTCGTTTTTTCCTTTTTTTTATTATTCTGCATCCTGTGATGCATTTAGGTGTCACAGATTGTTTTAATGCTTGTCTATCACTACGTTTACAATTAATTGCGTATAAGTATATAAGTATTTATATCAGTTGTCTAGTACCCATAACACAAGCTCTGCTTAGCTTGGGACTAGATGGCGTTGTGTGTTAAATGTCCGAAATATTTATTTATTATTTATTATTTATTGCGTGACCTTACTTAGGTCTTGGTTTAATTATTTAATTACAGGCTGCTCATGAACATTCCGAGCCAGCGTGTTCGTTAATTCAAATTAGACTGACTTTACATAGTTATACAGGCTGTCCTCGGAACATTCTGGACCAGCCCGCACCCACTCTATCTCTATCTTTCAATGTTTACAAGTATTAGAGTGTCATTATACCTACTACAAATTATAATACAAATTTTCCTATTTCTGTTATATAAGCATTATGCAGTATATTATATTAATCCCATTACCATCTTAATAATATAATAAGTTCATGTTACAACACGTTGATTTCATTCAGACTGCCTCTTCGATGGATGTATTAGTAGGAACTCGATTTACCAGTTACTAATAGAACATACTGACTGCCTCGGTGGCAATGCGACTGCTGTTACTGAGATCTAGGATTCAATTTTCGGGTCGGAGCAATTGTTTGTATGATCTGCAAATATTTGTTTCAGAGTTTGGGTGTTTTTTTATAATATGTATGTATTTACAAAAAAAAAGTATACATGTATTTATATCTGTAGCCTAGTACCCATAACACATGCTCTGCTTAACTTGGGATTAGGTAACGTTGTATGTTAGATGTCTGGAATATTTATTATTTATACTACCAAGCAGAGCCTTTGCAAAGAATTTTCAGATTTTGCTGTTGAATTTTCGGTGCCAATATTATTAAACGTATGAGTGAGTAGAACATTATAAGATCGTTGTAAAATGGTATTTCGACAATGCAGTTTCACATCGCTGTTTTTTGTAACCTCAGTGTGACTGTAGTATTTTCGGTTTTTGCTGATCTAACGATAAAAATAAATGATATACGAAAAAAAGGTTTTCCTTAACACAATAAAGTGGTTAGTAACACAATAAGTACACCATCAACTGTAAGTAAGACAGACCTGGATTAAAATTATAAGTATTTCCAGTGAGTTTCACACTTCCGTAATTTTCGGTTTGTTCACTTCACTGATTGCAACATAATAACTGAAAAAAGTTTTCAATCTGAAGTTTTCAGTCAGTTGATCTTACTTTAATATTTCAAAGACCGAAAACTAAAAGAAAGACATCACGAAAATTACGTAAACAGCTAATTATTTTTACTTATATCTTTATTTACACTATTACCAATCTTACATATGCCATTCTTTACTATTTTTATTCTTTAAATGTTTGCACGTTATTTATTGTACACATAATATCATACCTCTGAATGAGATCTATCATCCAACCAAAACACGTGAAGATACAACACATCTTGATGGATTATTGTAGACATTGACTTTACCCAAAACCTAAAAACCAATAACAATTTATTAACATTAAGTTTTACAATAAGAAAACATGTAGAATTTGAGGTACGAGGCATGTTATAAGTTGCTAGATGGCAGTTTCATTTTCTGGACAATTTTAAAGGCCGTATATCATCATCATCACAGCCTCTTGCTTGTCCGTCTTCGGACGTAGGCCTCCTCTCCCAATTTCCATTTTTCGCGATCCCGTGCCATCGCCATCCAGTTCACTCCCGTTCAAGGCCGTATATAGTAGCTAAAAATTTGTTTTAGCTTGGTTTCCCAAAACTCTCTTGTTTGCTAGACCTTACGTTTTACTGTCAAATTGAATAGATCTAGCGCTCATTTATAAAAGATGAATATCTACTACTGTTAACTGATATTCAGGTAAAACCGGTTGAACTGGTAGCCGACCCCAAATAATATTGGGAATAATAAAGGCTAGGAAGAAGAAGAAGAATATCTACTACTGTTACTACTGGAATTACATTTAAAAAGAAATCATGAGATGATTTTTGAAATTAAACCTCCTATTGTCTATATTAAATTGGTTAGATCATGGAGGAAAGCATATTTCTTCAAGTATGCTTATAATCCAGACGAGTAAGTATTTGTCTATATGGACTGAGTAGAAAAGTTTAGAAAATAATCAATATTTAATGACTACTTGATGACAAAACGTTAAATCAAAATACGGTTTCCTTTACCTCACAATTTAGAACTGTGTTGGAAGGAGTCGACAGAACTACCTCCACTCTCTGCTTGTTTCCATAATTTTATTTCTACTGGACATAGCTGAGAATTTGTATATTTTCACCAGTTGAGAATAAATATTTACATTATATCAATTTATCATATTTGACTTTATAGCGACAATTAAAATTGTGTCATGTCAAGGGGTCATCCACAGACATTCTTACAGTTTTTTGGAACTTTATGGTTCTTTTATAATCCTCTTACATAGGCGAAAAAATATCTCTTTCTTGTTTGGTTTATTGTAATAAGTAAACCTATGGTCATCGTTAACCATTCGGTTTTTTTTGCTAACTCAGTTATATAAAATACTTACAAACAATGCTCTATAAGTATAACCTTTTTGTTAGCTCCGTAAATTTAAAATGTATGAAAAAAATACGAAAACTGTATCATCTCTTTACAAGCCTTTTTGCACTTGTTGCGACCGGAAGTAATGCTAAAAGGCGTGCCTAAGCCCCGGATACCCGGCTGACGCAATTTCCGTCATACACAAGACCTATTTAGTTAGACTAACTATAAGAGTGTCTGCTAATTAATGTAATTGATAAGGCTATATGTTGCCCTTGAACAATACTTAATTGACTTTTTCTTACTTTATTATCTGATAACTTTAATTTGCAAAACGTATAAATGCAAGATTAAAATTAAATTACAAGGCCAGCCTTGTCCAGAATTTTTATTCAAAAATAATTGAATAAAAATTCTGGACAAGGCTGGCCTCTAACCAAATACACCAAGATTTGTTACTTAGATGAAATAAACTATTACGTAATTATTCTCTTTATCTTGTCAGCCAGTGTCAGCATCATTGGTGTTGCTGGTACACCTGGGTGCAGTCGGCGCTGTCGCAAGCGGCGCAACGCTTTGCGGGGGAGGTGGTGCCTGTGCATGTAGCGCGCTACTTCACGCACTTCACCCACTGCAGTTATGGACCGTCTGTGGCCTGCACGCTGACAGAGCAGCAGCCATCGCTGCACCACTGCACTATGCTGCTATAGTATCAGCTAAAAAGGTAAGTTTTCATGACAGAATTTTAATTTTGATTTCATAAGACAATCGCAATGACATCAGTTTTTATTTTACAGGTGATGTTTTGCGTCGCAGGCGGTTGGGTGGCAACGGCAGCTCTTCTCGGACCGTTGGCGGCTTCTCAGCCACCGTTGACTTTCAACACTGGGCTTGGAGGGTGTGCGCCAGACTGCAGCGCTGGACCTATAGCCCTCAGTTTCTGCCTTGTCTACGCGTTGATAACACTGGTACTGCCAGCCGCCCTCATACTTCTTTGCAGCCTAAAAATACTACGTATCGCACGTTACCACAGACATAGAATAGCAGCGGCAATATACGAAGTGACACTCAGTGCTCAAGTAACAGTCACTCACCAGAGAAATCCTTTCTCTCCTCCACCCCCACCACGTCGACGCGCTCTCTCTGCAGTATTGCAGCCTTTAGGTTCTTTAGCTATTTTGTATTTTCCATACTATTGCGTTTTAATATGGCCTGCAATAGCTGTTCCCCCGCAGTCCATCGCTTCTATATCTGCAGCTTTATTAGCCGCTGCTCCACCAGTGAACGGTATTCTATACGGCATACGAAGTCGTGCGCTGCGTGACTCTCTTCGCAACTATAGAAGAAAAAGAATGACTAAAAGTGAAGTGACTCAAGAGATACAGGCAAGAACACCTAGCGCTTGTGGGTCTCGGAGACCGTCACTGTCTGCGGGCTCTGGTTGTATACGACCTCCAACTACAAGACGGTTATCAGATGCAGCAGCAATGGGTTCGCGGGGATCAGAGCGACCAGCACAACGTGCAGCATCATGTAATATGCTGCAAGATTCACAGGAAGAAGAAATACCTAGACCGCGAACGTCAGCCATTCCGATTATTCGAGCCCCTCCACATGTGGTGCTTGGACGAGCACTGGGGTTAGAAGAAATGGGACATCGAGACCGACGGCGCAGACAGTCACCTCGTATTACGGTGACGCGTGCCATGTCAGATGAAAGTGAATCGCCAACACGAAGGCCTCTTTGCCGGCAACAGTCACGTTCGAGCGGAGCGCTGCTAGGTGGCGTGCCGTACTCACCCGCTATCTCCGAGCATGTGCACTTAGATAGCCACGCTGATGAGCAGCTCTTGCTCAATTGGCCTCAAAACAATAATCATGAGAAACACGACGCTTTATAAAACGGGTATTAAGCTTAGGGTAGTCGCTGATTTAGTGTATAGTATGTAAAGACAATAAAATATATGTGTGCAGTTCTAAGTCAAGTCGATGTTTTAAAATGTTATTTTTTGATCACTTGGTACATTCGTCTCTGTTCAACCTAACCAGTTGAATGGTGACCAAATAGAAAAATTTCCTATTACTATTTACAACTGTATCGTAGGCGTACGATTTCTCCTACAGGGTTCCTCCATATCGTTAGCTTTACCTACTGAAAGTATTACTTTAGTATTTTGTAACATAATTTCTGAAATATTCCATAGATTTAGTGTGAACGAGATTCTGTTTGTTATTGTTTGAAAGTAAAATTTAAGTTTAGAATAAATTATTAATTATGTTCAAAACATGTGTGTAATGTATTGTAGAATTTATAAGAAATGATAATTTATTTTGTGACAAACATACAACTAAAGCCAAATATAATTTATTACTCTGCTATTGTTCATAAACAAATTTATTTTGTAGCCTACTTTGGCCAACGTAAAAGATATATACATAATGAATGCATATGTACATAATATAGAACATCACAATGTAAAAGACACAAATAGTAATAACAATATTTATGGCAAACATAATATTTACCTTGAAACTTAATATGTAAAATGCCACACCTATTAAGTTGCGAGGTGAGGATAGGTAAGGAGAAAAGGCAAGTTCAGTAATATGCTTGATTTGTTATGGGTCATAATGTTTATTAGAAGACATACATTTATTTATTAACTTTATGCACCAAGTATGTCCATCGGCGGACTTAATGCCCAGGTCATTCTCTTCCAGTCAACCTTCGGGTGGTGTAGAAATCTCATAAGGTAGGTGCACAGAGGTTATATACTTATGAAGTCAGTTAAAATGTACAAAGTTCACAACATATTAATACTATTATACATACATGCTTGTGTATACAGATATAATGCTTGTAGAACTGCAAACTGTAATAGGCAACTAACCTTAGAGGGTTTTGTATATGTTTATTACTGTGAGTTCTTTTGTTTTGCCATGATAAAACAGTAAAAACTAAAACATCAGAAGATATCCTACGAGTATTAGTGGAATTTAGTATTTCCCTATTTTTTCCAACCATAGGACCTAGGTACCATAGAGTTTGTTTTACGAGTATAACTATAGGTTAACTAGGAATGTCCTACATGAAATATTAGTCTATTTAATCTATTATAATAAATAATAAACAATTGCCAAAATTAATGAAATTATGCATGCGATGCAATTTTTTTTTTGTTTTACACTACTCCATTAACGTCATTTTACTGCCTTCCACATTACTTTCTTTTTCTCAAACTCTAGAAAGAACTGAAAAAGACTTGTCGTTTAAATTGTCATTTTATAAAAAAATTTAGCTTGTATGGTGAAATGGCAACCAGCCGGATCACTCGGATTAGCTATTTCTGCGAATGTCAAGTATTTATAGTCTTCAATTCTAAGTCTACGAGTTTTCAAGTCGTCGTCGTGATGAAATTAATCTTAAAAAATATATAAAATGTGGATGACATAAAATGGGGACCGTCTTTCTAAAAACAAAAATCGATCTATGGAAAAATATAAACCTTTTCTCAATTTATCAATGACGTATTTAACAATCATAGACAAAAATAACGTCTACATTTTTAACATGTCCCGTTTGACACATTGCAATATTTCAAATACGTCATTTAATTGTTTTTTATCGAATGTAAGTTAAATAATGGAATTCTTGAATAAAAACCCATTTTTTTTATGAAATACTTACTTTGGAATTTACGTGTTAATGTTGGAGTCATTACATGTACACATTTCAACAAAAATATTTTGAAATGTACATAATAACATGTCTATTTTTCTGCAATATACTCTCCAAATTATTATATATCTATTGTTTAAAAAAAGTATAATGAATGTTGAGGCCAATCAAATATTGTTATTGTTTGTATATATTAGAAAATATTTTTGAAATGTTGTAAAAAACTTAACTTTTTAATAAAATACTATATATATTTTTGATTAGCATAATGTCCTAACTGAATTATTTAACATAAGTACATATATATTTAAAATTGTAAATGCACTATTTCAATACAATAGATATTTAACCACAAGATGTTTTTTGCTTCTCTGTTTGTAAACCTAAACTCGGGAACTGCTGGCCTAATTTCATCAGGCCTATTTAATTTGACAGGGAGGCTTTTATAAGCCGAATTTAATTTTATTTGAAATATGTGCACATTTAGCTACGCTTGCATTCAATAATGATGATATTTGAGCTTATTAGCTAGTGCCTTTTAGTATTGATCTTCTACCTGTCTGTAAAGAATAAATTATCAGAAATTAAATTGCCACACCTAATAGAATATATATGAAATTTTGGAGCATTTCTAAAGCTAAGTAATTTTTTTAATTGGAACTATACATTATACAAAACGATGTTTTAAGTTATCTTTTATTTGTGTAAACAGACTTCTGAATTGATCTTTCAATTTATTCAAAACAACAAAAATAAAAATGTCATATAGGAAGGTGTGTTCGTTTTTTTTATATTTGTAAAATAAAATGCTTAAGTCTTGATTTTTGATAAAACCAAAAAAAATTGACAAAGAAACCTTCGAGAACATAAATTATGATTTAGTTCTAATTCTCATTAGCAATTTAGAGGACTTTAGTTACTTTAGTTTTATGACCATTAGCTATGGTTCTTAACGAATAGTAATTATAATGATGAAATTAATCATTTTTACTAATTTACTATAGCTGATTTTTGTTTAGTAAGAAACAATAATTCAACCGCGTCAGCCCGCATCATTTTAGCCAAAGATACCCACTTTTTTTACAAAAGTGTATTTTCATTAAAAATACGAAGTCGAAAACATTAAAGTTGACATGAAAATTGAGTAATAGATTTTGAAAAAAAATTATTATATTTTTTTTTCAAAATCTATTACTAGTCACTACTAATAGATTTTGAAAAAAAAATACACAGTATCATTGTAGAATTTCAAGGTTCCTTTTTTGAACTTATTTTTTTATTAATCTGGCACCTGGAGAATGGAAATATATAGGTGATACAAAATAAAATCGCTTGTTCAAAATTACTTCGACAGTTTCGTAGTATCTGTCACAGAGATCAAGCTATATTATAAACTATTTTTATCAATTTTTTAAGCTATTTATTTATTTTTACTTTCAGTGACACGTTTTACTAAACGTCATTCTTTAAATGTGTAAATGTTTAAATAGACTCAAATAACACAAAAAAAAATGTTTATAGTTGTAAAACGTTCTTAATCGTTTGTTGTGACTACGAAAGAAATCTAATTTGGTTTTAACAGTCTTCTTGTTTGATAAAATAGTTGTGATAAGTAGTTTTATTTTGTGAGTTGTTTTGTTATCATCATTGCTATAAATACAACAAATTTGTTTTCTGTTTCCTGTTAGATACTTCACAAAAATTGTAAAGGCCAAATCTGTATTTGGTTTTTGTTGTATAGCAAGACTTTTTAGTTATAAAATAATTTAAAAGGTATAACGATATGCTATAGGTAATGAAACCTTCTATATCCCGACGTTTCGAACAAGTTATACCACTCGTGGTCACAGTGGTCATTCGTGGTCACCGTGGTCACTCGTGTTGTAAGTTTCGTAAATGTTGATTGTTTGTAACGTTAGTAGTTCTACACTCTATACTTACGACGCCTGGACACTTTGTCTCGTCCTTTCGGTAGGGCTTGCATCCACTGATAACAGGGTTCCAAGATGTTGATAGCCGGTGTGGGGGTACGGGTTTCATGTCCCTCCAACACAAAGGGAGGATCATGCCTGGTGGGCTACTGCCCAACGGTTGATGTTGGGATCTTATATATATTTTAATCGGCGCGAGAACTTTAATTGCGCGATTCAGGATTAGTAGTTTCTTCGTTTCCATCATTAGTTGTAGTGTGTTTTCTTGTTGCGCATATGTGGAAGTCAACACACCGGTATCCGTCTTCCCGGTAGAATTTTTTATATTTCCTGATTTCAACCGCTTCAATGTACTTGTTACAAAATTTGTTAGGTAAGTTCTGTAAAGAGGACCAGCGGTTTGTGTAGTTCGATCCAGTGGTTTTGTCCTTATTCCAATGCGGTCATGATTTTTTGACTTGACAGTGTTTCACAGTCAGGCGTTGTAAGTGTAGTGTGTAGAAGTACCGAGGTTACAAACGTTCAACTCAACCAAGTGCAGGTCGTCACACCTCGCGTAACAGTAATGCATCGTTAAGCTCACACCAGTCTACCCGTAACCACGAGCGGTATAACCCGTCTGAAACTTCCGGATATAGAAGGTATCATAACCGTTTAAATAATTATATCGCGAATAAGTTCTGTTATACAACAAAAGTTATGTGTATAAGTCACGAAAGTTTAAAAACAAATCTGTATATTTATAAAAGGAACCTCTATTTCCCTTGATCACGGAATCACGCGTGAAAGGTTGGACCAATATCGCTAATTGTTTAGTATTATATAACCCATTAATCGAAGAAAGATGTAAGTTGAAACATCATGCTAAGACCAATAGGAGCAGAATATCTATGGAAAATGTTGTAAAAAGGAGGAAAAAATATTTATTTTGAGAAACATGGACGAAGTAGAGGAAGAGTACGCAGAAAAGAGTGTACTTCTTTTTAAAAGGGTGGCGGTAATCGCGAAACGTCTACTCGTTTGCCCTCTATCCCCTAAAAAAAGGGCTATAGCTAGTCACTTATAATAATGGCTTCAACGACTCATAAAGTGTGAAGACTGTTTGTTTTTCAACATTATATATTTTAATTGTAAAGATAATATACTTATATAAGTAAATGAGTGTTCTAGTCATCTGTTTTTGCCGATTTCTGAATAATATGAATTACTTGCAAGTAGTTTTGTTACTGATTATGTATTTAAACCCGAATACAGCAAAACCAAAAGGAAAGGTAATGATTTTGGCAATCGTACCAATTCTACCAATCAAAATTATTTGTCATCAAAAAAAAGATATAACGTCAATGTGTACGAGTACTTATCCTTCGACATCCCATGTAGTTAATTAATTAATTTAATTAAGGTTAATTTAAAAATGTAATGCTGTACTTAGACTAAAATATTTTATGAGAGGCTCTATATACGTTTGCTAACAGAAGTGATTGTTTTAGCGACTATAGTATAAATCATTGTTAATAAATATATTTTAAGCATATCATTAGGTAAGACAGTGCCCCATACTCGAAGAAGAATTAATCAAAATAAATGGAAACAAAATATTTAGGTACTATAACACAGGCTATGCATTGCAGAAAGTTATGTATTATTTTGTATGTACGAGTATATATAGTCGTTTCGTCACGTTCCCATGTTGGTCTAACGTGTAGATGAGCCATTAGAAGCTGAAGAGAGCTTGTTTTTGCGATGTGTTTCTAGAATCGTCATGAAGATAGTCTAGTATATTTAAAAACAAAGGATTTAAATGTCGTTGTTCTATGATAAATGTTTAATTAAATGAAATACGAATTGTTATTCTAGTCAATGAGCTGTTGTTTTATGTCTGTGTTAATTTAAATTGTGTATTAGTGATTAATTAAATACAATATGTAATGAAAACCAATTTTGTGTTTTATTGTGACGATTTGCTGAGAGGTATGAGTTTAATTGCACGTTTGGCCTAGTGGTAAAGCGGTCGCCACGCCGTTCCCTACTTTGCCAAGTGTTGTGGGTTCAAATCCCACATGGGACAATACTTTTTGTGATCCACAAATTGTTGTTCTGAATCTGGGTGTTCTTTGTGTCCGTTTCATGTATGTTTTTAAAGTCCCCCGCGACACAGGAATTTGTACAAGTATTCATTTGGATGAACTGTGGGAGTAACGGTTATGCCACTACCACTGCTGGACTTATGTATGGAGAAATCTAAGGAGTTACAAGATAGGTTTTAGCCTATCTGACCACGCTGACTAGACAAATTAATACAAGGTTTGTTTCAAATGTTCCTATACTTAGCAGTGCTATTGTCCATCACATAATTCATTTAGTTTTTTTTTATATATGGGAGCATAGCATAGCAGAGCATAGAGCATATATATATAACGAGCAGACTTATCGCCTGATGGTAAGCGATTACGGCAACCCATGGACACCCGCAACACCACAGGCGTTACAAGTGCTTTGCCGTCCTTTTAGGAAGGAAAACACTCTTTTCTTGAAGGTTTGAAGGTCGTATTGGTCCGGGAACACCGCAAGCTCATTCCATACCTGTATTTCTATTTTTATGAATTTTGTGTTTTTGAATTTGTCTTCGTCCAGAATAGGATAATAAGAATTCAAATATAGTATTCATCAATAAAAAATTCTTAAAAAAACATGATCTGCTGCACTCATTCATTGACTGTTAGGCAGCACGAAGTTTGCCGGGTCACCTACTTATAATGTACGTATTTTGTCCCGAGAAGATGTGCTGCTTAATTTTTGGCGACGTCTTCAACAAATATCGTTATATTTTGGACAATTTACTCAGAACATTAACAAATTTTATATGAATCTACGATTTCTCAAGAACCACTCTATCTATTGATAAAAATCGTTTGATACAATTCATGCTTTTGAGTTTATCTCGAACAAATAGACAGACAGAAGATTTTTTTTATAATATGTAGTGAAAATTTGAAAGTTAAATTAAGTTTAAATACGAGCAATATAAGCATAATAATAAATAATTTAAGCAACAAAGATCCCAAAGTCTTTTAAAAAGCATTACAAAAGACTATAATTAAAGTAATCTAATATTTACTTGCGACTTAATTTTCTTATTTGTTTCCAAAGCGTTACTGATTATAATGTGTTTATACTTTATCATTTTATGAATAAAATCACGTGCATTAAATGCGGTTGCACTCGTCCAAAACGACCGATATCAGTAACCCTTTGTTACATACGGGAAAAGTATCGCATCCTACCCCAATCGCATTTGAAATCATGATTTGATTTCATACCCGACTATGGCTAAACCAGAAGGAAGAGTAAGCAGTTTTGACAGTCACATTTCACCGTAGTGCCTAAACTACTGCTATTTTTCCCGTGGGAGAGCCACGCTTCGGCATGAATGGGCCTGCTCGACCGATGTGATACCACGGCCTCACAGAAAACCGGTGTGAAATAGTGCTAGCGCTGTGTTTTACTTAGTTAGTCAGCATACCGGCCCATACCCCAACCCCTTTCCCCTCCCCTCTCCCCATTCCCCAACCCCTTTCCCCTCCCCTCTCCCCATTCCCCAAAGGCCGGCCTCTAGTGTTGCGAGTGTCCATGGGTGGCGATAATCACTTACCATCAGGCGATACGTCTGCTCGTTTGCCCGCTAATCCATAAATATATATATATATATATATAACTATATATATATAAATATATTTATAGGTAGTAGAGCTATGCTGATTTCAGCATGAATGGGCGGGCTCGACCGGGGCGGTACTACCCTCGCACAGAAGACCAGCCTAAAATGACAGTTTTAGAGCTGTCGTATTTCGCTGGTGAGTGCGAGACCGGAGCCCAATGATGCAGGGGTGACAGTTATCGTAGTAGTGTGCGAGCAGTGAATGTTCGTAGAGTCATGTTGAGGGTGATGTGGATCGAACCGTCGGCCAGGGAGACCCGTAGAAACGGTGGTGCCGCTGGCCGCCCGCGGCATAGAGAGGGGCCCAACCAAGGCTAACCCTGGGAGGCTGCCCCGTCAGGTCGCGCATAATCCACGGAGTGGCTCGTCGTGCCGGTTGGTGACCGGACGGTGGGAGCAGGCGACCACTTCCGGGAGGGTACGGGGGCCCTTCCGTCCGACGGTTCGGTCACCGTCAGGCCTCACTATTGTATGGCGATACAGCATTCCGAGCCTCGGTATTATACTGCCGCGATGACTGTCGCGCCTTTTACGCTCCCACTTCCCCCCCTCTATTTTAATCATGGCAGCAAAGAAAAGATATAAACGTTCAACAGCGGCACCCCATTCACCCACCAACCCGCTTTTTGAGGTGGAGTTTACTAACATCCGTGGACTCCATGCAAACCTCAATGCCGTCCACCAACATCTTGAGACGGCTCGGCCGGCCATGCTTTTCTTAACGGAGACACAAATACGCCGCCCTGCCGACACGACATATCTTCTCTACCCCGGCTACGTGCTTGAGGAGCGCTTCCTCGCTAAGGCTGGAGTGTGTCTTTTCGTCAGGGCGGATGTTTGTTGTCGCCGATTACGTTGCCTTGAAGACCCATCCTTCTCCACTATTTGGCTACACGTGGATACCGGCTCCATGAGCCGAATCTACGTGTGCCTATACCGATCCCATTCTGGAGACTACGAGACAACTAAACTTTTCGAACATCTCAGTCAGGCAGTGGATAAAGCGCAGGAACAGTTCCCGACCGCTGAATTGGTGTTTCTGGGAGACTTTAACGCCCACCATGAGTCCTGGTTGGGATCTTCCAGAACTGACCACGCGGGTCGGACTGTCCACGCATTCGCTCTCACGCATGACCTCACCCAGTTGGTACTCCAGCCCACCAGGATACCAGACATACTGAGTCAAGCGCCTTCCTTGCTGGACCTTCTGCTGACGAGTCACCCAGAGCAGTACAGTGTATCGGTGCTCGCCCCTCTGGGATCCTCCGATCACTGCCTGGTGTCCACCACTGTGCCTCTTGTTGCCCTCCCACGAGCAGTGGCAGCAAAAAGACGGTTATGGCACTACTCGTCTGCAGACTGGGATGGAATGCGGGACTACTTCGCATCTATCCCGTGGGCACAACGCTGCTTTAAATACAGTGATCTGTCGCAATGTGCGGTTGCTGTGGCCGGCGAGATCACTGTCGGAATGGAATACTACATTCCCTACAGTGAGGTCGCCGGCGCAACAACCCGTCGCTGGTTCAATTGCGAATGCGCCCATGCTGTTGCCCAAAAGCAATCAGCCTACCGCGCATGGACCAGGGCCCGCACTCACGGCCACCCCGACGTGGATCGACTAAAAGCAGCGTTCAACAAAGCCACTAGGGAATGCAAGAAGGCTTACATCACAGCGGATGCTCAGCGCATTGCGCGGCTTGGCCACGAACTCGTCGCATACCCTACGGGTAGCCGAAAGTTCTGGCGATTGGCTAAAGCCGTGCAGTCCAACTTCTGCCAGCCCACGCTACCACCGCTTAAATATCCCGACGGATCACTTGCCCATCAGCCGCAGGAGAAAGCGAAACTGCTTGTCGATCTCTTTGCGGCTAACTCCCGAGTCGATGACCGCGGCATGCACCCACCTACCATTCCCGCCTGCGATGCAACAATGCGGGATATTCGCATCCGGCTGAGTGATGTCCGTGCGGAGCTTCGGTCACTCGACGTTCGGAAAGCCAGTGGACCCGACGGTATCCCGGCGGTGGTTCTTAAGAACTGTGCACCAGAGTTGTCTCCGGTTTTGACGCGCCTGTATCGCCTGTCATATTCCTTGGGAACTGTTCCGGAGGCCTGGAGAGAGGCGAATGTTCAACCCATTCCCAAAAAAGGCGACCGCTCCAACCCGGCCAACTACCGCCCAATAGCTGTCACCTCCATTATCTGCAAAGTATTCGAACGGATCATAAACAAGCAACTGGTCCACTACCTGGAGGATCACACCCTACTTAATGATCGTCAATATGGTTTCAGGCCGAACCGATCCACGGGTGATCTTCTAGCGTATGTCACACACCTTTGGGGTGAGGCTATTGACAGGCACGGGGAATCTTTGGCTATTAGCCTGGACATGGCCAAGGCCTTTGATAGGGTTTGGCACCGTTCGCTTCTCTCCAAGCTACCGGCATTCGGCTTGCCCCCCAAACTCTGCAACTGGGTTGCCGGATTCCTGCACCAACGTCGCATCAGAGTACTTTGTGACGGCGCGGCCTCCGACGTTCAGTCGGTTATTACTCAAAAAAACCGTATTTAAAAGTTTGTACCAAGACATTCAAAATAAGACAGCAGTCAGTATAGGTACATTTTGTTTAATTATTCTAAGACTTTATTAATTGAATCAGATAATATAATTTATAACTCAGTCTATCATACCTATAGGGCAGTGTCTATAAATATATATATATATACTAGCTGACCCACGCAACCTCGTTTGCGTCTTATATTGCCTGTAGCGTAAAATTTTCCCCGTTTTTGAAACAGTCTTCATTGGTGCTCCGCTCCTATTAGTAGTAGCGTGATGCGTGAGCCGACCTTGCGTCTGAGCCGCGCGGGTACCTAACTCATAGATCTAAACTCCCCTCCTCCCCTTATAAGTAACACTTCGCAATGGGCCGTGCAGCAGAAATCGTAATATTTTAATTTTGCCATAACTTCAAAACCAAACGTCCAATTTTTATCATTCAAAGACCAAATATTATCTACATAAACTTTAGTTAGTGATGAAATAATTTATTTTGATAAGGATTGATAGCATGAGTAAAATAAACGCGTTTAAATGTAGTCCAAACAAAATTCAAGATTTTTAAATAAAAAAATGGTTGTTGTGCCTCACTCGACATAGATAGGTATAGTGTGTCGCGGACTTTTTTGTAGATATTTATAAGATCTACGATTAATTGGAACATTTTATGGTTCTATCTTTTACCGTTTAGGCAGCGTACGCAAAATAAGTAACTTATCTGGTTGATTTTTTACACTTTGTGTCCGAAAAACCCCAATATCTTACGGAACCCTATTTTTTTCCAAAATAAAATATAGCCTATGTTACTCGTGGGTAATGTAGCTTTCGAATGGTGAAAGAATTTTTAAAATCGGTTTAGTAGTTTTTGAGCCTATTCATTA
This sequence comes from Spilarctia lutea, assembly GCA_916048165.1. Lineage (NCBI taxonomy): Eukaryota > Metazoa > Arthropoda > Insecta > Lepidoptera > Erebidae > Spilarctia > Spilarctia lutea. The sequence continues at coordinate 6,951,264 of OU696480.1, forward strand.
CAAACAAACAAACAAACATACAAACAAAGTTTTCCTCTTTATAATATTAGTGTAGATATATTTAGAAAACTAATATTATAAAAACCCTTTTTTTATTATTATATCTGCCGAAAGACGTCCACTACTGTACAAACAATATTTCTGAATTACTCTAAAATATTTCATCCTTTTAAATATTTACGTAATAAGGGGCAACATTTCCTGGGCTTAGATCGATATGGGTGGTAATATTTTAATAATAGAATAGTGGGCAAACGAGCAGACGTATCACCTGATGGTAAGCGATTACCGCCGCCCATGGACACCCGCAACACCAAAGGCGTCACAAGTGCGTTGCCGACCTTTAGGGGATGGGAAAGGAGATGAGAGGAGGGTTTAGGGTATGGGCCTCCGGTATCCTCACTCACTCGGTGAAACACAGCGCAAACGCTGTTTCACACCGGTTTTCTGTAAGGCCGTGGTATCACTCCGGTCGAGCCGACCCATTCATCAATCAGTCCATCAATAATAATAACTTAATGACTAAACGGCTTATTTCATTACATTACATCTAAACAATGTATTTAAAGTTTAAAAGTTGTTAATGATAAAGGTTTATTATGTAATTATATATACATTAAAAAAACAATAGAAAGCTGTTTTTTGCACTTTTTGAAAATTATTATGTATTAGTGGTTAATTGTAATTGGTCATATCCTAGTAAATATCATACCAGTTACTGACTTTGTAAAAGACAGTTGTTATCCTGAATAATAAAAAAAAATTAACTAATAAAAGCTTTTACCTTAAAAATAGTGACGATCATTGACGAATGATATATTTCTGTAAAAGAAAAAGATCATTACTATCGGCAGTAAATTGTACGTATAGGTACTACACATTTTTTCTTGTGTAATTGGCTAAAAACTTAATAACTACGTAAGATAAGGAAATAAAATTGTTTCCACAAGCAGAACAAAAATAAAAGGTTAGCCTCTTGTGCAATACCGTAAATAAGAGAATGTTGAAATAAACAAAAACAGGAAGTCAAGTTTTAGAAACCCTAAACTTATCAGACGACAATTACGTGGAGTTGATAAATTCAAATTACGAAAGTAAAACAGATGAAAGCTTGTATTTATATTGCTCTAGACGGAAAAAGAAACTAAAATATTTATATTCAGAGTTTCGGATGCCTACAATTTACCAAATTGCTAAAAGTTCATTCCATATATACATATACGCAATGAAGGCATGCAATTATATATGTACGCTTATGCAATGGATTGTTATCATTACAAAAATATAACATTTGCATTAGGAATACAGCCTGTATCGCCGGGGGGGTTTACAAACATACATAAAACGGGCATAAAGAACACCGAAACTCAGGACAATAATTTGCAGATCACACAAAGTGTTATTCCATGTAAAGTCCCACAGCAATCAGCACAGTAAAAAGCGGTGTGGTGACCGCCTGTACCAACATGCCATACGTATAGTCGACTAGCAATTATCTTGGGCAGTTAAGAATGAATTATTATATGCCTTGTCTGCTGCCTGCTCTATGGTACGAAGATCATCATATTATATACCCATATAATATGATGACTTATGTGGCGTGACGGATGTGTACTCATGGAGCTTCATACATGTACCCAAAAATGCTTAGTGCCTATAGGATATACTCGTATATACTCATAGCTTGAATATGGACTATCATGTTGCAACTCTTCATCTTGTCTCTTAATGAATGGAACAGTAATCTTCTGAAAGAACGATTACATTCAGGTTAATAAAATCGCGTGAATGAGTAGGAAACTTCCGTACATTAATTCTCACTTTCGTATTTATGATATTAATATCTCTTTGTAGGCATCAGAACCGTAATTCAAAAACAAAAAATCAAAGCAAAAACAGTAGACATTAAATACATTCAAAATTGTTCAACGAAGTAATTTACGGACAAACGAAAAAAAAATTCAAAAACACGATATTCATTTTCAGTACCCCCTCTCAGTATACGTATAATCAATACACAACAAGATACACATCGATAGACTTCTATACTCCGGGTTGTCATCAAGAATTTCTCATATATCTTTGTAATCTTAAATCGAACAACGCTTTTTGCCCGAAACGGAAATCAAAACCGGGACTTCTTGATCGACAGTTGCATACGCTCACAGTTAGACCAACGAGCAATCTTTGCCCCCGATTACATAATAACAGAAGTGCTTTTTATAACTTACAAAAGTTGAAAGTAATATCCCATTTTTCGTACTGTAAAAACTGAGTTGAATTATTTATTCACCAAGTCACCATGCGGAACGGTACACTGAATTATGTGTTTGCCCATTTAGCTAGTTTGTATTTGGCACACAAAATATATCTAGTTGTTGCCTGTCGTATATGCTTTTTAGGTCAGTCAAGCGACACCGTTGAATTTTGTTACTATATCAGCAAATTGTTTTTTCACCTGAAAACCGGCCAATATTGGATGCGAGGAATCCAAGTATGTGTGTTAGTTTTACTGACATATACGATGTTAATGCTCTTTGCTTTAATAACGTCCTAAATCTTTCTTAAGGCCTTTTGTATTATATTATGTACTAGCTGAACCCGGTGCTACCCGCGGTACGACAATAATCACAGGCAACGTCACGTCGCGAGGCGAAGCTAGTATCTTTATAAATTATAGCCTACGTGTTATTCTGATGTATAAGCTATATTATTGTAAATCGTAAAATAAGTAACTTTTCTGGTTGATTTTTTACACCTTGTTTCTTGAAAAACGCAAATATCTTACGGAACCCTATTTTCTTCCAAAATAAAATATAGCCTATGTTACTCGTGGATAATGTAGCTTTCGAATGGTGAAAGAATTTTTAAAATTGGTCCAGTACTTTTTGAGTTTCTTCGTTACATACAAAAATACAAATCTTTCCTCTTTATAATATTAGTGTAGATGGAAATTATTTAACCAATTAAAATTGTATGTTTAAATATTCGGTTTAAAAAATAACCATATTACTCAATCCCATCATTATGATCTCAAATAAGTTGAGTTACAAAGAGCAGTTTTCACATTTTTATTATTACTTGTTGAAGTATATACTCAATCTCTTGGTAATGACGCTACAAATTAGACGACCCAGATAAATAAGTAGGTACTTATTCAGAACATTTCTTTGCAAAATAAATATGTATATTCAATTGAGGTGCACGGTTGGCCTAGTGGTTTAAGCGGTCACTACGCCGCTTGCTACTGCGCCAAGTGCCGTGGGTTCAAATCCCACGTGGGACATCACTTTGTGTGATCCACAAAATGTTGTCCTGAGTCTGGGTGTTGTTTGTATTCGTTACATGTATGTTTGTAAAGTCCCCCGCGACACAGGATGTATATTCCTAATGCGGGAGTTGTCTATAAAAGAAAAAAAATCTTAATCTTGTCGTATAATTAAAATGCAAATCAAATTAAATACAATGTTAGTAGAACAATAAGCTGACTAATCTAAAACTCCTTCCATTAACAATAAAAGAAATAAAGGTAATGTAAAAATAAATCTATCCCTCTTCCAGCCAGTTTCTCTCAACGAGACTGCAGGAAGCTGTGACCTCAATAGTTCAAATGACATCTCACGAGGGACCTACACATTGAAATATAAAACTGCACATTTCAATTCACGTCTATTTTGTGTCTATTTTTAAATGCCAACGTTTCTGACCAGTTAAAATTGTTGCAGTATATACCTACCTACTATTCGGCGATCAGCGATGAGTTACTACGATGAACTTTGCATCGGTTAAAATATGATAAGTTTGATGGCTTATGTGGCGTGACAAATGTGTATGCATGGAGCTTCATACATGTACCAACTAATGCTTAGTGCCTATAAGATATATATATATATATTCATAGCTTGAATATGGACTATCATGCTGCAAATCTTCATCTTGTGTCTTAATGAATGGAAGAGTAATCTTCTTAAAGGCTGATTTCATTCAGTTTAATAAATATTTACTTGACGTCTTCTCTTATCATACGTGTTCCTAAAAAAAACAAACTTTATCAACAGCATTTTATAGTTAACGGCTGGAAATAGCAAAAAAACAAAACTGATGTGTATTCAATCCTTACTTAAAAACAGTTGCCACACGCCAAATATTCTAACTCACGATCATGAGTGTCTGCATAACAACTTTACGTGCAGGCAGTACGTGAATTACATTAGAAATAGTTCAGGAGCATATGTATGGAGGACTTATAATAGACAATCAATATAACTGAGGTGCACATTTAGCCGAAGCTTGTAAAAAACTGCGAGTTATACTGAGTAAACTGTAATTACTAAAGTACAAAATGCCATATGAAACCTTATACCTCATGCCTTACGGATTGTGTAATTACGGCCACGCTTACAAAACTTACATCGAAAAGATACACAATTAAGAATGTTAAAAGCTATTGTGCAACAAAAAATAACATTTCAAAATGACTATAAGCTATTATTCCAACACCGTAATGTATTATCAATACAATGTAAAATTAAAATGGCTATTATGAAGGAATAAATTGCAAATACACATCAGCTTTGTGTACGAATACATAAATGTAACTTGAGATACCTAGATACCTAATTTAAAAAATATACCTTGCCAAAATTTTATAACTTACTAGCTGACCCACGCAACCTCGTTTGCGTCTTGTATTGCCCGTAGCATGAAAATTTTCCCCCGTTTTTGAAACATTATTCATTGGTACTCCTATTAGTAGTGTGATGATATATAGCCTATAGCCTTCCTCGATAAATGAACTATCCAACACCGAAAGAATCACGGTTCCTGAGAATAGCGCGTTCAAACCAACAAACTCTTCAGTTTTATTATTAGTGTAGATATGGCACCGGAATATGCCGTTACATTTAAACTAATAAATTATTTACCAGAATTTTTATAACAAAATTACATCACAAACAATAATTATGTAAAAACAATGTGGAAATTCGGAAATAATTCCTAATGGACAAGATAGCTTAGCAGTACTTGGCCATTGTATTGTCTATTAGACAATATTAACGCATGCGCTTGTCTGCCCTATGTTGTCTCATTTAAGTTTGTATTTTATATATATATTTTTACAAAACTGTGTAAATTTGATGTTGCTCTAATGATGATATGACCAACTCCCTCTCGTCTAATAATCCACTAGGATTCAACATTAAAAAAAAACCTCTTCTTAAAAAGGATGTTATAGCCTACTAAATGTGTGTTCTTATAAAATTTTATCTATAACTTCATCCCGCTTTAAAACCCTTGTGATAAAATATACAATTGGATCACACACACACGTAACAAATAAAGTCCGTACTTCAGTACTTTTCAGGGAAACGTATTCATATTCAATATCAATGATTTCACTGAGGTTTTAGGAACAAATTTTAGCTCCAGCTCGATCGAGAGGGATTTCTCTACTTGACGCTGCGAAGTACCTCACTTCACACCTCGGAGTACCTCACTCGAAAATTGTACACACTCGAATCCACTCTAATGCTATGAGAGTAAGTTAACTTTGTGATTCAACCTACATGTTACCTACTGTATAGATTACAATAATACTATATGAAAAAATTGGAGATACATTTTTTTTTTATTATATAGGGGACAAACGAGCAGACGTATCACCTGATGGTAAGCGATTACCGCCGCCCATGGACACCCGCAACACCAGAGGCGTCACAAGTGCGTTGCCGGCCTTTTAGGAAGGAGTACGCTTTTTTCTTGAAGGTTTGAAGGTCGTATTGGTCCGGGAACACCGCAGACGACAGCTCATTCCACAGTTTTGCTGTGCGTGGCAGAAAATTTCATTTGTTTTGTCCCTGAGTTTGACTTAATTAACGTGTATAGGGGATGTAATTAATAAAATAGAATAAAAGTTTCGTAAAAGGTATCATCTATACTAATATTATAAAGAGGAAAGGTTTGTATGTAAGTATGTTTGTAACGAATTGGCTCAAAAAGTACTGGACGGATTTTAAAAATTCTTTCACCATTTGAATGGTACATTATCACCGATTTATATAGGCTATTTTAATTGTAAGAAAAAAAAAGTTTTAGCCATCTTAAAATAGTTCCCAAGAGATTATATATATATTATAAATGTGAAAGTAACTGTGTCTATCTGTTCTGCTTTCACAGCCAAACAAATGCTCCGATTTCAATGAAATTTGGCATAGAGGTACTTTGATTCTTGAGGAGGGACATGGGCTACTCTTTGTTGCGATAACCGACAACCACGCGGGCGGAGCCGCACACAAAAGCTAGTGTTTAATAAAATAGGTTGAACATTACTGGAATATGACGCTTCACTCTTTTAAATTATTGCCCCCTCTCCCTGATTTTGTGGAAAGATTAATCTCAAACTCAAACTCAAACTCAAATCACTTATTTCCATAGGCCCCAAAAGGCACTTGAACACGTCAAAAATACAAACATCAAAATATAAAACAAAACTCAAGTAATCAATTCAGTGATAAAAGGTACTAATACTAAATGCACTGAAATGATTTGAATTACCGGAGCTTAGATTGATTTCGATTCAACTCAAAGGTTTAAATTGAAATTAATCTAAGTACCAGCTCCGATGGGTATTGCATTCATGAGAAGAGCTGGTGAGAAACTCATGTGCACCATCTTTTCAAATAATTGGATGGTTTCATGGGCTCTAGGAAAAATTAGCGACGAGCTAGTGTATTATGCTCAGTTACTATTTTTCCTGCGCAAAAACAGAGTGAAAAGAATATTAGAACCACTCAACCAAGTGGTTATTAATTGCTTTTCTTTATATAAAAGTTTCTTCCCTAATTAAGTCACAATACTTTCTACTTTTAAATGAGCTGAACTGAGTCACCTCTTTATTTTAAATCTATTCATAAAAGATGATTGATTATTTCAGTATTTAATCCAATAAAAATAATGAAATCAACGATTCCATATTAATTATCTCGATGTTTGCTCTGAATAATTTGTAATTAATCCATCACGAAAATGTATTTAATAACTTGTTTATTAAAGGTAACATTTTCCGTAAAATCAATTTTACATTTCGTTAATACCGGATGTAATGAATGTAGGGTTGACTCCGCTCAGAAAAAAAATATTATTTACACACACTGTTCAAGTTACCACCGTAATGGTTTATCCTACTATGTTCACCTGAGTAACATCACTTGGGTGAAACAATTGAGCATAGGCAGAAGTCATGGTTATTTCTACTTCGTTCATCTGGGTGATATCACCTTGACAGAATTTCACCTAGATGACATCGCCCAGGTAAAATAGTTACTAACTATTCAATGGAATCAACATGACTAACAATTTCATTTTATTTCTATTGAATTTTTTTTTTTACAAAAAGAACACATTTCTGTATCGATTTCATTAAAAACAAATTGTTATGCGTTGATGCGCATCTTAAAGGGGGCCTCCTTAAACCTACATCCAGGTCGTAAGTCCTGGGAACTGCTTTGAGTTTCTCCCTCTGCCACACGATGGACCCGGCACCCGCACGGTGAATCCATGGAGTGCTAAGAAGTTTATCTCATTCACAATTATTATTTCCTACGACGAAAATTTATAAAAACTTAAATTTATTAAAACGTACTGTGATCTGATGACAACCCTGTAGTGATTGTAAAAATATATGAAATTAATGAAAAAGGTATGTTACCTTTAGTTTAATACATAAATTATAGTCGTTCCAATAGTTTATTTAACTTTTGACAGCTCTAATACTTAATCAAATAGTGATACCCTGACCCGTTACCTATTCGATTTCTTTCATCGATCGATTTTATGCATTAAGAAGTTTTAATCGATTTAACAAACTCATTATTTTATAGATAATTTCGTACTTCATATTTCTATGTGTTTCAATGTGCGACCTCCTTTGTCAAAATAAAGAAGAAATGGATTAAAAGAATGTTGTTCAAATATGACGGTTCTATGTCATGAAAAAATATATAAAAGGAACTGAATTTTCAAAATGTATTATTGTATTGTGTTGTAATTCAGTGGTTAATATTGTATTTGTTAAACTATTGATGATCTTTATTAAATCTCTCTATGTCTATTTTAAAATAATCTACAGTATTTCAATGAGTAACCTTCAATATAGTTGAGTATTTATATTCCTCCGTATTGATTTATTTGTGAATTCTCACGTTTGGTTGAGTTGAGCGTATCGTTCCTGCCTTCGTTACTGTCAAAATGCCAAAAAAGAAAGTACTCAAAGGACAAACAAGAGAGTTTGTCTTGCGACTTCGTGAATACTTTGAAAAGGAAAGCCGTAATGGTGGGCCTCATACCAGTGACTCAAGTTAGAGACCGTGTTGCAGCAGCATTAGGTATTAGTGCTCCAACAGTGGCAAAAATAACAAAAGAAGGCTACGGCAGCAGTGGCATGGAACAGAATAAGCTATCTACACCTAAGAAAAAACGTCCGCCTAGTAAAGTTACAGCCGTTGACAATTTTGACGCTGATGCTATTCGTCGTCATATATACGACTATTACCAAAGAAAAGAGATTCCAACATTAAAAAAACTAACACAATCTCTTCGAAATAGTGGTTTGTTCCGTGGTCAAAAATCTTCTCTGACAAAGGTATTGAAAGACATTGGAATGTTATTCCAAAAATGTGACAAACGAAAAATTTTAATGGAACGCAATGATATTGCTTTGTATAGATGCGATTTTTTAAGACAAGCAAAAAAAATAGAAGATTGGTCGAATGTTGTTTTCACAGATGAAACTTGGCTCAATGCGAATCATACGCTGTCAAAAACTTGGACTGACAACTCCGTTGGCTCCACTTCTACAGTACCAATGGGAAAAGGCGAACGACTGATTATTTGTCATGCAGGAACAGTAAAAGGATTTGTGCCAGGCGCTCTATTAGCTTTTAAATCCCAGAAAACAGGAGATTATCATGAGGAGATGAATTCGAACGTGTATGAAAAGTGGTTCAGAGAAATGCTTACATCACTCGAAGAGCCATCAATAATATTTATTGATAATGCACCTTATCACTCTCGTCAAATTAATAAAATACCAACACAGGCCAACAAAAGACATGAAATTATAAACTGGCTCCGTGACAATGGCGAAGAGGTGAATGAGTCCCTACTAAAAGTAGAGTTAGTAAAGATATTAAAAACAAAGAAGCTGCCAAAACGATACGTCATAGATGAAATGGCAGCAGAGCATGGGCATACCGTCCTCAGAATTCCCCCATATCACTGCCAATATAATGCAATTGAAATGATCTGGGCACAAATTAAAGGATATGCTGCGAGGAACAATACAACTCCTCCTTTCACCGCAAGAAAAATGCTGAATTTACTGAAAAATGCGTGTGAAAAAGTAACTCCAGAAAACTGGGCGAATGTTGTAGAAAAAACAAAGAAGGTGATAATGTCGGATTGGGATCGGGATGTTGCATTCGACAATTTATCTATCCAAGAAATGATAATCAATATTACTGAGAACTCAAGTGATGATGATTCCTGGTCATACGAAGAAGACGATTCTTTATAATTAAAATTAGTATTACAGTACCTCTTTTGGTTGTTTTATTTTTAATCCGTAAATTACTACGAATTTCAACATTTTGTACCTGTTCATTACAAGTAGGTACCGCAGGTAGTTTTTATTTGAACCAACTATAGTAAGTCTAAACAATTATTTTAGATTCATTAATTTGCGGCGAATACATTCGATCCCATTACTAGGTACGAGTACGATGGAACTGTTTTCATTACGCAAATTATTTATACATTGAAACAGAGACATTTAGGGCATTTTAATGCAAAATAATAAAGCTTTTTACGTGATTTGATATAAAATATAATCACAATAATTTTATTGTATGTTTTATTAATATAATCGAAAATCGATTTATTTCAAAACCGTTTTTATAGTCTGTGGTCATTAATTACGAATGACACATCCCTAAGTAGGCGGAGCCCGCCCATAAAGTACAGTATTATCTGTAGTACATTGTATCAAAAATTATTACAAAACTTTATGTGCGTGATCTGTCAAAAGTTAAATAAAGTATTGGAACGACTATAATATCAAATGACCAGAAAAAAGATTAATCCTGTATGGCATAATAAAGTAAGTATCAGTAAAGCAAGTAGTAGTAAGGCATCATGACGTCATTATTTTTAAAGTAGAAGTACTAGTTATTCATAAATAAGAACTTAATCGTTTTTCTTTATTTATTATTCCAAACGAGGTATTTAAAGTCTCAGTAGAAGTTGCACAGTGGTTAATTTATATATTAAAATAAAAACAAACCAAAAATTTGAACTTATCGAGTGCTAACGGTGAAAAACACCGAAAAAATTACCTATATAATATAATAATGATTTTCCGTGAGGTTGTGGTATCAATATGATCGGAACTGCCCATACCGTAACTATGATATTCACTATGATATGAAAAATTCGGTCGAGAAGACCCATCCTTGCCGACGGACGGACTCTTCGGTGAATATTTATATAAATATACTCGTATATCTCTCTCTCTCATTACGAGACCAAAAAATACATTATTAGCCTAGTAACTTATTTCTAAGATAGAGTCCAGAAACAATACAAACATACTTGAAATAATACAAGTGTTTTATTTACTCAAGTTCTACACTTATGGTATTTTCTTTTCATTAAATCAGCGACCAGACGTTAAATAAATATCTACTAGAGTTTTTATAGACATAATAGCAACTCAACCTCAAGCAAGTTTCCCAAAGGACTGGCGGTTTTCTCTCAAGAGAAATTATAGCGTTGAGTATTTCACTGTTCAACTCTTTTCGTTTGTTTCGTTTATATTCAATAAAATTCAGAGAATTGTTCGAAATTATTTTGAAACGCGGTTATAAAATTTGTGGAATTGTTTATTCGTATTCGAGATTGTTTATTCGTATTCGAGATCTGCGTTTGAGATCTCATTTGTTTTGTTATGAAGTGATGTTTGTAATTCCACTTTGATTTAGATATTAAGCTTTAGTAGAGATTTGTAAATCAATGTACTGATCAATTGCACGTTTATTAAATTCTAAATCTAGTTTAGTGGTTTGACAAGAAAACCTGCCAGCACACCCCATTCGCGTTACCCTGGTAATTGTTACTGCCTTACTTAATTGATACTATAATTATAATAGCCTATATCCTTCTCCAAGGTTAAATCTGTCTTATTACCGAAATACATCCAAATTGGTTAAACGGTGTAGTTTAAGTGGAATGCATAATAGAGAGACAGACAAAGTTACTTTTGAATATATAATATTTGTTTGGATGAGACGTGGGCATTTATAGTCCATCTAATATAAAAGGTACCGTATGAACTATGAAGTTTCATACTTTTCAACACGACGTAACTCACAAAATCTCATTGTTTTTAAGTTTATTTGTTAATTTTTGTGATAAGTGATAAGGATGACCCACACCTATTTTTTTTATGGCAACTCAACGTCTGCCTGATCAGCTAGTCTTTCATCATAATAAATTAAAAATAACTTGAAAATCACGTGTACGAAGTAGCAGGCACAGCTAGTAATACTCGTATATAAATTTATTGTATGTTTATTTCAACTAACAAACAATACGGTTAAAAAAAATAAAGTTAACTTATTTTCATTATGCATTTACATCGACATATATGTATAATATGTAAATCAAATACAAAGATTTTTAAGAGATGTCAAGAATCGGGTATTATAGTAATCGATTTATTTGATAACCTTCTTATTCTTCAATCTGTCACAACTGTCATACTTCTTAGATTAGATGAACTTTACGAGCCAATGTGATACGAGGCCGGCTCCATGTAATTTAAACTTACAAATAATGGTTGCCTTGTTAGATTGAAACAATAGTCTAAATACAATAACTACACTCAAAAGGTCTCCTCATAAGGGTCTGACATTGCTGATAAACTATTTTAAGTTATAGATCGTAAATTAGAAACGTTATTTCCTTTTAAACGCAATTGTAAGAATCTTTCAACATCGGGTGGCGATAAAATAGAAATTCTACTTAGAATCGTTACTCACTTGAACGTAGTAAAAAAGGGTCTCTACCTGCTCGATCGGAGTTATGGAGAGAGGATACGAAGCGAGCAATGGGGAGGGAGTTGGTTTAAAACCACGGAGGCAGACAGTTTAGGGGAGTTGGGTTTTAGAATCGGAGGAGAGAGGAGTGAGTTTAGAAGCTTAGAAAGGTGAAGACGGGGTCTCAGGGGCGGCACGACAGACAGGACTCCGAGTCCGAGCCGGGCGAATCTTCGTTATATTGAGTAAGTTAAAGTATATAGCATTGGATAAACTCAGGTGAGTCCCTGCCTTCTTTGTATTTTATAGGATGATAAGTTTAATAGGTATTGTGTCCCGGTCTGAGTATCGTATTGATTGTAAATAATTATATGTAATTTACAGTTATTTGAACTAGTCATTGCAATTGGTTTTATCTGTGCATTTGTTTGTGAAGAAGTGCTCTTGAGAGCTAGGAGTCTTAATGTTTGAATATACAGGGCTACCGTAGGTGAATTAGGCGGTATTTCGGGTTAACGTCGGTGGGAGAATTCGGGTTCGATCACCGAGACGTGAAGGGATGTCCAGATAATGGCTCCCAGATACTGCTGTATCTAGTAGCGGTAGCATATGGGAATGTTACCACCATTAATACTTGATTCGGTTGTTGTTTAATCTGCGTACGGTTAGTCTAGAGTAAAAGAGCTTTGATTCCACCTGGATCTTGAGTGCACAATGGGAGAAAGCGCGATCAGAACAAATCAATTGGAATGTGCTTAATTGTCAATAATCTTTCCCTTTGTTCCGCGTGAGGTGTTTAAACCAGTAGAAAGACTACGAGTCTGGTGACGAGTCTTATAGAACTGCGCGGTGGCGTGGGCGCAGGTCCAACTCTTCAAAATAAGAGTTGCTGGTAATGTTTTAACGATAACGCCTTGTCCGATAGTCGATCTATTACGTTACTCAGACTAGGGCGCTAAGAGGCATCACCGCATATGGTCTCGTGACCGTTATTTAAGCTAGACCGATTGCGGCATCATCACATATGGTGCCGTGACCAGGATCTTTAGGTTAGCACGCTAGGAGGCATCATCACACCAAGTACTCCTGCTTAACTGGGAGGAAAAAAAAATTGAACTTTATTACAATTCTGACTGTAGCTTCGCGAATATTGATGTGAATGTATGTTAGTCTATCTCAAACTTTTCCAAACATCAATAGAGAATGTAATTCTCGGAGTTTCACTGCGTGATCGAATCAGGAATGAGGTGATCCGGAAAAGATCCAAGACCACTGACGTTGTTCGGAGGAATTTAAATGGCAGTGGATGGGGCACATTGCGCCGACACAAAATGGCCGATGTGGGTAAAAATTTCAGTGACGACCAGATATCGACAAAGCGTGAGTATGCCCCCTACAAGATGACCTATAAGGTGAAGATCGCGACAACTTCTGTAGTTATGAACGCAAATGGTTATGTTACGCAACAAAATATATGCATTTTTTTTTTAGGAATAAACATCCTGTGTCGTGGGGGACATAGAAAGGAATATTTCGACGGATTCGAATTTTCTTTGACCGCATTAAGAAATATAATTCATATTATATACAGTGAGAAAAAATCCGATTTAAATGATAATATAAGTGGAACTTAAGAATTAGTCTAGAATTTAATTGTACTGATAAACATTGTTTTCATAAATACTTGGTTTTATTAATTAGTTGTCCAATAAAATTGGTTGTGAGGTTTGTAAATGAAAACTTATCAAACAGACAAGATTTCTTTGTTTGTTATCTGTACTTTCTTGCGGTGGATGACGTCACGCAGCTGTTATTGTGACAAGGTTCCATCGCAATATCAACGTGCGGTTCTTATATAAACTGCTACATACAAAATGTACGGACTATGCACGCGGCACGCCCCGGTTACGGCCCAGTCTAATATAAATCTTCTCTAATGCCATTTTATGACCCTTGAATAAACATCACATATAATATTCTACATCGATCTCCGACAAACAAATCATACAAATAATTCGATGTTTTCTTTTTATTTTCCCAGACTGATCAGCCGACATCTCTTTGTTATACCGAATATGAATAACGAATGTCGAGTAACAGTTCAGTTCCAAGAGTAAGAGAACATATTTATAGTATTTTTGTGAGCGCTGACGTTGCAATAACTCCTACGTCTTTTGTTTTTAAAAGATACAGGATCGTGCTTGCAACCTTGCGAAGAAATAGATCATATGTTTCTTTTATTCTCTTGAATCACAATTTGTACGGTGAATTTATAGATGTGTAGTTCAAGCTCAAGGTGCGATGAACTATTAAATAGCCTTCAAGTGAAAGAACTATGGTTAGGTAGCGCACGACTGAACGAGAGTGATAACCACGGCCTTACAGAAAGCTGGCATTGAGCAATTTCCTTCGTAACTTTTTACCAAGTGATTTAGACAACTAGAGATTCCTTCCCTCCCCCTCTATATCGACTCGAAGGGTAATAAAAAAATTGACTTGGAGCTGCAGATGTCCAGGATTAGTACTATCAGGTATCTGTGTCTCGGCAAACGTAGTGTATAACGTCTAAGGCCGGGTCAATTGATGAATTGCGCAGGATGGCTGACAGGAGTTGAATATAAGAGGCTGAAAATTGGACTTCGATAGACTCCTGTTGATAATCAATCTGCTTCTTTGTTTTTAAGAATAAAACAATAACTATTTGAATCGATTGCATAATAAATTGATTGTTTTTATATTTGTTACATATTTGTCTATAATAAACTGATTTGAAACATTGTCTTTATTATTTGAAAGAGATTTCATTTGAGGTTTTATTAAAGAATAGAAGTTAAGGTTCTACGAAATTGACTGTAGACTAGAAAATAGCCTGAGATGCCTCAAGACTAGATATTTCAAAGACGACATGAATAGAGGACCAATATACTCGTAATATTTAGGATTGAGAACTAAAATAACTTGAAACATTTCAGATAGTTATCTGATGTATAATATAATTTTGACTGCCTCAGTAGCGTAGTGGTAGCGTATGCGACTACTAAACTTGAGGTTTTGGGTTCGATTTCCGGGTCGGACCAAATGTTTGTATGATCTGCAAATATTTGTATCGGAGTTTGGGTGTTTTCTTTGTATAATATGTATGTATTTACAAAAGAAAAGTATATAAGTATTTATATCAGTTGTCTAGATGACTAGATGGCGTTGTGTGTTAGAGATGTCCGGAATATTTATTTATTTATTATTTACAGATAAAGGACGCTGGTTAAACTGGCCCTCAGTCATGCATCGTCTATGTTCGTAATATATTTATACATACTTATTAACAATGAAGATCTATGTAGAACGGTGATTGGTAAATACGTACGTTTCTCATACAAGTCGCGTGCTAGGTTTGTTTATTTAGCCAATATAGACTGCCAATCTAAGCAGAGCGAAGTCTTGAATAGATCGGCACAGCCCTGCACGTGGTAAATTGTATTTGTTATTTTAATCTGTAGATATTTATTTAGGGGAAACAATGAATCTATACCATATCAATTGTATCGAATTATATTGTCGTTATGCAAGAACATCAGCTTTATGAACAGTCAAGTAAAATTTTGGGAAGTACATTCATCATTCATTCAATCATCCGCAATTTGGGTAAGTGCTTATTTGCGTGTAATTACTTGTAAACTGCTGTTTTCATTTCTATATCTGTTTTTTTGATTTGAAGTTATATACACCTCTATATTTTGTTTGTCTCATCTCAATACTGCTGAATTATATAGGTAAAGAAAGCCTTAGTTGCTTATGAAGAATAATTGTTTACATTTAAGTTACTCATCGAACGTAGTACAAGCAAAAAGCTGTTGTAAGTACCATTTGTCATGTTGTTTCATCTAGGACGAACACACATTTTCTATAAAATTCTACTTTCATCCAGTCACCTAAATCCTAGGGCGGCATACGCTCATGAAAACGGATGTGCCGCCCTTACTTATCCCGATCCCCGCTCTCGTCCTGCCTCTAAGCCTGTACCCCGCAGACTCCGCATTTGATACTCGATTAAGCGGTTCATTCATAACGGAAATTACCAAAATGTAGTAACCAATTAATATTTCAACTAAAATAATTAGCAATACTCATCAATACATTTATTAGAAGATTAACAATCGACTTATAAGAGTACAAACTTAAAATAAATCTAATTATATATCTAAAA
Source organism: Spilarctia lutea (assembly GCA_916048165.1). NCBI lineage: Eukaryota > Metazoa > Arthropoda > Insecta > Lepidoptera > Erebidae > Spilarctia > Spilarctia lutea. The sequence goes on from OU696480.1 coordinate 6,967,560, forward strand.
CATTAACTTATAAAACTTAAGATACTGTTTCATTATTAAATCAATATTTAAATCAAACAAACTTCATGCTTGTCATATCAGATATAACGAGTGCAATGGCCAGCTTTACCACTTCCTGATAGTCTCTGAAAGACTATTCCGAATTCATCTGCCATATAACTACTACTGGTAAAACTAGTTCATGTCAAATTGTATTATTCGATAAATCAAGACAATAAATTGTGGATAAGTACATTGTATAATCAAGGGAGTAAAGTTTTATCAATAAGAACTTCCATTGCAGTCTTTTTCCAACACAAGAAGTCAATTAAAATCAGGATCATATTTATATACATACTTCAAATATGACTGATACTTAAAAATCTTAAAACACGTTACAGCTGTAAAAAAAGATAAGGGCATGAGGACATTCGTTCTCAACAGTTGTATAGGTAGAGAGAGAAATTCAATGACACTAGTAAAGTTCACTAAAACCAACGAAACAAAAAAAAAATTATAATCATGAGTTAGTTACAATCTAGTTGTAAATAAAAACCTTAAAGTACATTTATTCGTGTTTCCGTGGCACAGTCGTAGCGTATACGACTGCTGTGCTTGAAGTCTTGTGTTCAATTCCCGGGTCAGACCAATTGTTTATATGATCTACAAATATTTATCTAGTACCCATAACACAAGCTCTGCTTAGCTTGGGAATAGATGGCGTTATGTGTTAGATGTTCGTAATATTTATTTAATAATGCTTAAAATTCTTGCGAGAATCTGATAGACCATTTAAAATTAACAATTAATTTTAGTTTAGAAAAAATAATAAAACAAAGATTTTATACCTTGCATTGTTCATTCCTAGAAGGAACGGAGTGTCCAATCTATTTCTATTTCTCGTTTTTCCAATATTCATATATCATTTTACCAAAGATCACTCCTAGCGCAATGGGTAAGATTACAAAAAATATTTTGCATACGCTAACAAGTACACAGCTGAAACAATATATAAAAAAATATACATATGTTTTACTACAAAGCTACTAATCTAAGGGTCCTACTCTTCTCGTTTATCGGGGTATCATTAATTTTCTTTTCAGGATACACCTGGTTCCCCATTGATACCCGAAACAGCGCAGTTCGAGTTTAATTTAATTTAACTACCTCAATGGCTGTTCGAGGATTTCCACACAGCAAATAAAAATCTTTACGGTTCTAAATGACAAATGATATTTATTATGTAAGTAAATCTTTACAGATATTTTTACATGTCGTACTTTACAGCTAGAAGAGGCTGGCATTTCCTAAGACTCACTTTGAGAAGAAATGCCGAAACAAACCACAGAGGTTAGGTTATAACATCTTATAGATCCAGAGACTATTGTAAAGCACTTTTTACTAAATGTTGAATGTTAAATAAGGGATTGTAGACTATCTTTCATTTTACAGAAATTACTAATACGTAGATACGTTTACTAATTGATGGCTGTTGGTTTCATTTCGTGCACAACCCCAACCAAGGAAATCAATTTCATAATAAAAAAAATACGTTAGACATAAATTCGGATTAAATGAGAAGACTTTCCTTGAAACATTATTAAAAGAGAGAAACTTTGCTGACTGGGTCCCAACCCTTGTTATAAAGTTTACAATACATTATTGGTAACTTTTCTGATGATTCGATCTTCGAAACTTGACCCCAAGTTTCTAAATATAAGCTTTACGTTTGAGAGAAGGACTGTGTGATATTTTGAAGCCATATGAGATTTACCATTACTGTTCTATAAGTGGAGTGACTAATTTTATAAGCATTAGCGGTATTAGATTTATAGAATCAACCCGAGCGAGTCAGATCTCGGATAATTAGTGCTGTCCCACGTAATTGGTGTTGTTCCGCTAAATTACTGTTCTGTACTAGTATACTACAGTAGTAACACTGTACATGGTCGTTATACAAAGGATTTCATTTTCTGTTTGTGCTTTTAAGATTATTTCGGGACATTGTGTTACCGTACAGAAATTAGATTAAATGAGTATTAAATGAACAGAAAGGTTTTTTGATGGTATTCAGACAGAAGATCACACAATTATAGGCAACCAGTTACATTGGACCAGTTATATAGTCTTCGTAGGACGGTTCTAGGAGCACATTATATCACGATTGTACAGCCGGTCGAGCCGACCCAATCATGTCGAAGCGTGGTTCTGCCACGGTAATAAATGTAATAATGCATGCGGTGCTTATCTGTTAGTGATTGTTACACTAGAATAAGATACCTTTTAAACTGTATTTTGATATATACGCAATGTGAACAATTGTTGGTGAGCCAATAAAGAAAATAAATAAAAATGAAACACTAAGATTTTCCGAAAACTTTTGAGAGAGTTTTCTTTGGTAGGGTAGGTAGATGCTAATAAAAGCGTATGATATGAAACTATTGCAACAGCTTTTCTATGGATTTTATTAACAGGTGCTGAATGATTATCTTATTTAATCTATGCTAATATTATAAAGAAGTAAAGTTTGTGAGGTTATAGGAGGTTATCTTGATCTAGTGAACCGATTTTGAAAAAAATAATACCAATAGAAAGCCAGATTATTTGTGAGTGTCATAAGCTTTGTACATATTGATCCAAAAAATATTACCGAGATATCCGTGAGCAAATGCTAGTTCTCCATAAATAAGTGTGGGGGAACGGATATCATGTTCCACCCAACACAAAGGGAGGATCCTCCGACCAGGCTAGGTGATCATGCCTGGCGGGCTACTGCCCAACAGTTGATGTTGGGATGTTGTATATATGATAATCGGCGCGGGAACTTTATTTGCGCGATTCAGGATTGGTAGTTACTCCGTGTAGTGTAGTTTGTAGGTACAGTGCGTTACTTCGTAGTTCAGTGTATCTTCGGTAGATGGCGCTGTATGTGGAGGTCGCCACATCAGTTTTGTTTATTTTTCACAAAAAAATTACTGAGATAAACATGATTGTGGTAATACTGACAGACTTTAAACTAAAACAAGGTTGTAAAGTTAGTTAACCGAGGTTTACTGGAGGTACTTTCTAATTCAGGTGGCTTCAATTTGCGAATACATGCTGCAAACTTACACAAAGAAATAGTTTCTAAATATTTAGATACTAAGTTGAAAATTGTTTACAATATTTATAACATAAATACCTACTTGACATTTAACTCATGAATGAAATATAGCTTTAAGAAGGCAAATAAATAAAGAGTTTTATACAAATATGGGAGAGCCACGCTTCGGCATGAATGGGAGTGATACCACGGCCTCCCAAAAAACCGGTGTGAAATAGCGCTTGCGCTGAGTTTCACCGACTGAGTGAGGATACTGGAGGCCCATACCCCAACCCCTCCCCAATTCCCTCTCCCCATCCCCCAAAGGTCGGCACCGCACTTGTGACGCTTTTGGTGTTACAGGTGTCCATGGGCGGCGGTAATCGCTTACCATCAGGTGATGCGTCTGCTCGTTTGCCCCTAACCAATAAAAAAAAATTAAAAAAATAGTCATACCTTTTAACAGTTATTCCACAAAGAATTTAACTCCCTTTAATTGCACTTTCAACAAAAGTATTATAAATCCACATTGCAATTAAAACTGCTAAGATTAGAGGTATAAGTAAGCACAATAATTTGCACAAGACAGACAAAAAGCAACTGAAACAATACAGTGAAAGTAAGTATGTACGTAATATTTGTTTAATAATAATAAATAAATAATATTGTACAACAAAATACGAAACATTCTGTGTAATTGTAAATAATTATATATTAAATTTTATACACAAACGAAAAACAAGATGTAAATCAAATATTATAAATTAAATTCTAAGCACATAATTTTTATGTTTATTATATTTTGATCAAAAAAGGCTTAAATGAATTAAATATATCCAACAATTAATTTACAAGACAATGGAATAGGGAAGTCCACTAGATGACACAATAGAAACCATTTTAACATTGAAACCACCTGATGAGAACTTGAAACCTCCGCCATCTTTAATCGACTACGGTTAAGCCGAAATGAAGGGTAGTTTCAGCAGTCTATGTACATTCCACCGTTGAGCCCTAACTACTGAACCGATTTTAATGAATGATCTGTCAATAGATTTGTAATAATAATAATATAAATAAGTAATAATAGCCTTTGTTCACCCCGGCTCTTTAAACAAATGTCGTTATATTTTTACTCAACATTAAACTCAAAATTTATAAAAATTAAACACGAAAACCTTTCTCAAGAATCACTATCTATTCGTAAAAACCGCATTAAAAACTATGTAGTAGTTTTTTGAGTTTATAGCGATCAGACAGACAGATCTACGTGGCGGAGGACATTGTTTAATAATATGTAGCGATAATACATAAAAATAAGCCTACGAAAATGCCTTATAACGATTTACATAATTTGAGTAGACTCCGTGTTAAAATTCTTGTCATGGACATATAATATGCATTAACTAATTTGTTATGATTGTGTTCATAACTTCTGTAAAACTAGACTAAAATGAATAGTTAACGGTGTTTTTTTACTAAATTGACATCCACAACACTAATTAAAATAAATTGACGACGTGGGCCCTGTGATGATTGCACAAATAACAATATAACATCCTCTTTTTAACTACATAATAATGTACAAATAAATAATAATTACCACATTATTAAACAGGAGCGCTACTTTGGTATGACAAATTTCCATAGTTTGGTGAATAGGCTACTCAGTGCTGTTGTCGGTGTATTGTAAGTCAAATATGACAGTTTGGCATGATATAGATAAAAATTGCTGCTTATTTTTATTTTATCTTTGATCTGAATCAAAGATATTATAGTAAATGTAACAAAGAAGGTTAACTATCTAATAGACATAACCCGTTTAACATATTCTTTGTAATATTTTAAAAATATATATTTTCGTTAAACCAAAATAACGTTTACGTTATAGGAAAGGATTTTATTTGGAAATCCCTAGCCGATTATGATTATTTCTCACATTTTACACAATTTGTATTGATTTTGTGAATTTTCTTTGATGTGTAATAGAAGAGAAAGACTAGACTATCCATAAAAGTAGAAACTGGCATACGGATTGACTGACTGATCGATCAACGCAGAGCCGAAACCACTGCTCGAGAGCCATGAAATTTCACACAAATATTTCTTAGGTGACATAGGTGTGCTCCTAGATTTTGAAAAGTTCCAACCCAAACGAGGCAAAATAGAAATTTCCAGGTGCCAGGGTTGTGCTTACTAGGATACACTTCATTCCCCGGCTCCTAGTACCCGAGACGGATTTAGTCGGTTGGTGTCCGACATGCCACCGGAGGTGGTATCCGAGGGAATTTCCGCACGAGGAAAAAGAAGGAGTGGATCACCCTTATCATTTAGGGGTATGATAACTATATGTTGTCTGATTTTCAGACCAAACCGATAAACACACAAAATTTCATAAAAATCGGTCCAGCCGTTTCAAAGTAGTTTGGTAACACCGCGACACGAGAGTTTTATATATATTATTAGGTCATCTAGCTACTTCTGTTTTAATCACGTGATGTTATTACGATATATTTGTTAGTTTTATTTTATCTTTTACGTGTGTAGAATCTCAACTTAGCCAGGGGGCTGATATCAACCGAATAAGTTACTCGTATGAGCTAGTGACTAATAATGAATTAAATATAATTTGGCCTGTGCGGTGCCTACCAAAGTGACTCTACTATTTCTGGTGGAAAGCATAAGCAGAATCCAAGAGTACTGGTAGCCATACTTATTGCAAAAATGGATAATGTAACAATGCAGCATGGTATACCATCACAGCATGGCGGCCTAGTCATGCTTCGGCATTATTGGTTCTCCGGTCTCGAAAGAAAGACATACTCGAAACACGACAGCATGAATGCTGTCATTTTAGGTTGATTTTCTGTGCGAGGGTAATGCGGTCGAGCCGTTCGTGCTGAAATCAGCGTGGCTGTACTACCTTTGAAAAAATAATATATCGCTCACGTAAGTATAGTACATCAAATTTGCTCTAAATTTTTTAATTGCGCTATCAGAATACAACACATTCATACCGTACAATAAGCAAAAATTATAAGTTAAGAAAAAGTAATAATGTGGTATTAAATACTAATGAAATACTGCATATTTGACGAATTAGGAAAAAGATATTTGCCGATTCAAATATATCCGTTAAGAATACGAAGAGTGACCAACCCGTGTGGCCAGATTGATCTAACCTTTCTTTTCTTTTTACGTGTGGAAACCCCCTCGGGCCGTCACCCCGCCGGTGTTTTTTTTTTTTTTATAGAGGTCTAAGGACCTCGCTGCCTTTTGCCGCCGGGGTTTGCAGCGGGGCGGTATGTCGGAATCGAACCGACTAAAAGCACACGCTGTGCCACTCTGCGCCTAAGCCAAGGAAGGGGTCCGGGAACTGCTGCTATTAGTAAAACCGGACACAGCGTGATCTAACCTGCCTTAAACTGGTCTATTATACCCACAGATCACTCCGGGGGTGATCTGTGATTATATCAGACCTTCTTCGTAAGGATAGGCATGTTCAGCTGAGGATTCGTAAAGGCAAGCAGTAACTCAAACCATGATACCTACCAATCAACAAATTGAAATAGAGAATGATGCAAACTTCTATTAAATTTAAATATTTAACCTTTACTTACGATACATTAAAAAACGGTTCCAACGATTTGTGAACTTCCTCCTTCATTTGAAGTCGGTTAATAAGAACTATGTTTTATTAGATTTGCCTGCAAAGATTTCATATATCATCGATCCGAACCAGTACGCCAATACAAACGGTATTGCTATAAATAAAATCTTAAGTACAGTGAAGAAAAAGCTGAAAAAGAAATATCAGTAAAGAATTGATTTTATTATGATTATATATATGCCATCAACTTTAAAAGTAAGCAGAGCTTTTGGTTATAAAGTTAGATACAGACGTAATACCCACATAAATGCTTTCTCCTCATAAATATTTACATATATACATGAAAACACCAAAACTCCATAAAAATATATGCAGATTTTTTTTTTATTATACAGTGGCAAACGAGCATATATATCGCCTGATGGTAAGTGATTACCGCCGCCCATGGACACCCGCAACACCAGAGGCGTTACAAGTGCATTGCCGGCATTTTAGGGAGGAATACGAATAATATAATAACAAAAATATATGTTTCAACTTGGTCATCGAACCTTAGACTTCTACATAACAGTCACCTACTACTACCACTGCGGCAGATCTGCACACTGATCTAAAACTAATATAAATTTATCCAACGGTTGTCTGGTAATTGCTATTAGAAATATGAATTCCCATTAGATGTGACAGTAAAATTAAATTTATATTCTTTGTTTTTTATTTAATGAAAATATTATATCGAACTAAGTCATTAGTTAGACTATATAAATAGTGTTTTAGGGTTCCATGGCTCAAAAGGAAAAAAATCAAACTCTTTTAAGACCACTTTGTTGTCCGTCTGTCTGTCTTTCTCTCAATACCCCTTTTCTCAAGAACGCGTGGAGGTAACAAGCTGAATTCACATCAAATACTCAGGTCCTGTTAAGCAGTCGGTTCTGGTGGTTATGATCATCTATCGCAATAGTTATTGGGAAGACAGTGCATTCAAATATACAAATACGTAGTTCAACTTTTGAATTCAGCTCGCCCTCAAGCATGCGGAGATTCGATGCCAGTCGCTTCGTGGTAAAATTTATATTGAAATAAAACGGGTTGAACTTGCTACTAGTTTTACAGCATTGCATTATTGCAGTAATTTCACACATATCCAAATTTATAGACCTTATTCGAGTAACGGGTAAATAAATAAATATTTAGGACATCTAACACAACGCTAACGCTAGCTTCAAGCTAAGCAGAACTGTACTGTGAAAGCTAGACTGACTGATAGAATAAATATATACATTTTTTTCGTAAATACATACATATACTTAATATATATAAACCCCCATTTCCGGAACAAAATAATAATAAAAAGAGTAATACAAACTGTATCTTTCATGAACTTACGACTAAAGTTTTAAAAGTGTATTTAAAAATACAGCTTAGTAAATCAAACGACAACGTACTCGTAATAACCAATGCATAAATATCAAACTTTGTCCAAAAATACTTAGTAACCTAGCTATGCTTGGGTTAAAAGACAAATATAAACTAAAAATATAAAATATAATTACCACATTTTACAACGGGTTAAAGTATCGGTGCTATTTTTATGTTAACCTAACAAGTAAGCAATACACCTACGTGTACGTCACATAAAATATGACATTCACAGATATTTTTCAGGTTTTTTGTTAACTGGTTTCCAATTTGGGTATAAATAAATTGGCAAGTACGGGAGAGTTTGCAGTCATGAATTGCGTTTTACTTTTGTGACATATTTATGGTATTCTCGTAGTATGATCATATATCTCACAGGATGAGTGTGAGTGAGGATACCGGAGGTCCATACCCCCAACCCTTTCCCCTATCACCAAAGGCCGGCAACGCACTTGTGACACCGCCGGTGTTGATGTCCATGTTGGGTGTCCATGGGCGGCGGTAATCGCTTACCATCAGGTACGTCTGCCCACTTGCCCTCAATTCCATAAAAAAAAAAACATTTGGTCCGTGCCGGGAATCGACTTCAAGCACAGCAGTGCATACGCTACCACTGCGCAATCGAGGCAGTTAAAATAAAATTTCTAGATATTGTTTTAGACCATTATGTATATACTCTCTTTCTTTCTGTTACTTTTATTGTATTATTTATTTTAATTATTTACAACTTGCGTCTTTAGAAAGTAAAGGTCCACAAGAACACAAAGTTTCCTTTTATCCTCGTTAAGAATCTGTTGGATAACAATTTCCCTATTAACAATTCAAATTCGGCCAAAAACGAATCTTGCTGTGTGAGAGAATTTTTATTGCGGCATTAGCCCCTCGGTTGTTAGAGGTCTTGTTTGGAATAAATGGGTCTCTGTGTACACGTTCATACATAATGTAATCTACAGCTGGATCCATTAACTTTTATTGCTTCGACTGCACGAACACTGTAGTGTTTTAGGCGGTCACATAGCCGCTTTCTACTGCACACTGACTACTGACAGTTGTGGGTCCGAGGTTCCGTCATGGGACAATACTTTTTGTGTTCCACAAATCGTTAAAGTCTAGGTGTTTTTTGGTTCCGTTTAATTTATGTTTATAAACTCTCAACACAAAATATTCCGGAACGGAAACCCCATTCTAGGAATATTTATATGTTGTATGAATATTTTGTGTTGAGTCTTTTAAATAATAAAAAAGAATTAACTCAAAAAACCATTTTCTCATCAACTAATTACCTTTTAGATTTATTTTGAATTATAGTGACTAAAAATATCTTATTATTCCCGATAAGGTTGGAAAAATTTAAATTAATCTGTGATCGAAATGTGTTATAGAATATCTAAACGTCAAAGCATATTGTTCATGAATGTTTGAAAGTCACATTTAAAGGACCAAGTTTGAAAGTACCTTCAATATATCTGTAGAAGTGCTTACAAAAAAATTATCAGATTTTTCTACAATACTTTAATCCTGGATAAAACTATAAAATCATATGACTATATAAATATCCTCTCCACACAAAATGTAGCGTAATGTAATCCGGTACGTCGTTTTTAGATAGGTTAAGTCAATATTAGTTATCCATAAAAGTTGTTATTTTATAGCCTTAGCAACTAAGTGTTATTGTGACCAGCAGAATCCTCGTATAGGAAAATCCACTTACCGATTTTAAACATTCATATGATAAAAAATTATGTCTAGGTACATTTTAAGATTACAGAATTCAGTTATATACATGTGTGTCTGCAGCGGTTTGGAGCCCGAACCGATAACTGTTAGGCCGGTTACAGTGCTCCACCGACCGTCTGTGCGTACTGTCGGTGCTGATGATGCGCATTGACCGACCGTCAGTTTATATCATTCAGTGCTCTGCGTACCAGTTAACTGACTGGACATGTACAGTCGCTTTCAGTATCGATAAGGTTCATGTAGAACTATGGACGCGTCACACACACACAGTTTTGACAACAATAATACACGCATGCGTACGGTCGGTGCACCGGTCGGTACAGCACTGAACGCGTTCATTGGTTTACATAGCGCGTCAGTCGACCGACGGTACGCATGCGCACGCGCTCGACCGACGGTCCTCGTACGCAGTGCGTAGCAAAATACGCATGCGTACGGTCGGTCTAGCACTGTACGGTTTATGAATTTTCATACATATGACAAGCGCGACTGACGTACGCACTGACGGTCGGTGGAGCACTGTAACCGGCCTTAGGGTAGGAGTTCTAGAGTGGAGACCGTGTCGCCACACATCTAGTGTAGGACCCCCGCAGGTCAGGTGGAGTAGTTTTGTGGTGTGCAATGGGAGAGGCATTCGTCCAGCAATGGGCTGAAATAGGCTGACATGATGAAGATTTAATGTCATAATTTATATAACTATATAATCACACATATATAAGCTCAGAATATCTTTATTACCAAGGAATGCAAAACGTTAACTGTTAAAAAAAAAGTTAAAATTTTGAAAATAATAACCTTCTTGATGTGTGTCTAACTGTGTGTTGAAGCCGAAAGAAAAAGTAACTTCAAAGTTACTCTTCCTTTCGGTTTGCCATAGTCAGGTAATGACGAATAACAAAAGAAATTGAATATTTTTTATTCCTGATTGATGAGGTCGATGATTGATTATGGTAATAATCATAAACTAAATATATATTGTCAAGTCACGTCATCAGTGTCAGATAATGTTCTTTATAGCTCCTTACGCTCATCTTTACAGTGTAAAGATAATATTCGTAGCATAAGTATCATCAGATTATATTTCAAGTAACATCAAAATGGGTTCGTTAATAAGTTGCTATGCTTATGCACTCTCAACAATTCAGAGGTTAGTATCAAAACACAAGAAGTTAGTTAAATTTTTTGTTTACGATCCGGAGTTCTCTAAATTAATTTATATTTGATAACAATTGAAGCATTAGCATCAGTCAAAAAACATCTAACACTGGATATAGGCTTCCCAAATTGAATAATTTACCTCAAATACTGTATTTTATTTTAATTTGCAACTGTCAGAATAAGTAAAGATCACATTTACTCCTTCCCTACCAACCTACCAGCAGGTACAATTAGTTGTGTGGTCGAGAATGTCACATTAAAATCTCATTGCTCAACCATATGTTCAGTTAATGTTAGCTCAAAAATAATGTGCTGACAGCCAACCGAACATTCTTCCTTTATTGGATATTTTTTTCTCATATCCATTCTATGGTTACTATTGATCACGTTACCAATATTGATAAACATCAAAATCAAACAAAAATCATCATAGCTACAGCACTATAACATTTACAACTCTGTTATTCCTCTAGTTTGTCACAATGGATCACATTCACCGCCCTAGTCTGCTGTCTGGTAACGACTATTACATTGGTTTTAGGACTCGGCATCGGTCTTGGATACAATTACTGTTTTGTTGAAATGATGACAAAATACAAAATTGGTATGATTTGTTTAAACTTCCATTATGTAGACATATTGTAAACCACTTTAATCGTAGCCAGAATCACAGTTGATTTCGCTGAAACCTCAATATCAGAATAAGTACATAGTTGCGTTGAATTACTGTCACCTACTACTGATCCTGCCGAGATACAGTAGTTACTCTTAGATGTTTTATACACACTTCACTCCTGTATTGTAAATATCACTAACCTTAATATTACACCGCCTTGAAATATTCAACATGCATACTTAAATTCATTTATTTATTTTCCAGTTCCAGCTCGTTACCTTAATCCAGATGATGCAAATTGGTCTAATCAAGAGGAACAAGATGCAGCAAATTCCCATGATACGTTAAAGAATGTACCAGGTGTGCTAAGAATAACGGAAGATGGAAAGGTGTTCAAAGAAGTATTTAACAGTGAAAGTCAAAACGAACAAGATAAACAAAAATATGTAATTCATTCTACTTCACATGTGACAATTATTCCAGAAAGCACAATGTTACCTAATATTGAAGAAATAACAACTTTGACACCTATCAGAACTTCGATTACGACTGATGTTACAAATTCAAATGCCAATAATACAGAAACATCTACAAGTGTGTTCTCAGAGTCTGTTAGAAATGGCTCCGAAGTCAAAGATATAGACTTGACAAAGCCAATACCCATCTCCCCTACGGGTTTGTTGACTTTGCTGGCGAAGTTAAGAGCCGAGAACAAGAATTATACCCTACAAATCATTACAACCTAATGTTAAGTTATTGATTTGATTTTAGATATATTTACGACATATTTAAGCATTTTAATACTTTTAATTTAATTTTAGATACATTTTACTTTACCGCAAACTTTATTCGTTTGTTTTATTTGGAGACAAATTGCACTTTAGATTTACCGTATTCCATTTTTCTAAGGGGGATAGGAGTAAAGGTTAAAGAAAAGAAAGTCAGTAAATCAGAACAAAAATTATAATTGTTCAAGTTATAAGTTCTAGAGTTATATTTTTGTTGCGGGCTCGTAATTTTGCAAGAAGTGTTGCAAAATCTATATTGCTATGCAGTGGCAGCGTCAATGTATGTTTTTCGGCATCAACAGCGGGGGCTGTGACTGTCGGAATTACGTCAGTAGCCGATGATGAACCTAAGCTTACCAATCGTCGTCTACTATCGTTTAGGATTTCATCTACACTTTCGTCTGAGCCACTTCTCAACATCTGTGGCTTTTGAGAATCTGAAAGGTATTTAAAAATTAAAGTTTTCCTTCATAAATATGTTTGTGTTTTTATACTTATTAGTACTTAGATGATTGAGAATTTAGCATTAGCTTAAAATTACCTAATCTTTAACTTTATAGCACATCACTTCATCACTTTCATCATCTTTCTAGCCTTTATTATTCCCAGGATTATTTGAGGTCGGTTACTAGTTCAACCGGTTTTACCTGAATATCACTTTATGCACTGCACGACTGGCATCGGACCTCCGCAACCCTGAGGGTGAACTGAATTCGAAAGTTGAACTAGATGTCAGTATATTTAAGGGCTTTGACTTTGACTTCCCAATAACGGGTGTCATAGATGTTCATGAAAACTTTATAGCACATCTTCATAACAAATTCTACCTGCCTGCGCTTTTACATGCAAACCAGTAAGGACCAGTTTCTCCCGTTCCTAAAAAAAATTCAGCCATATAACCATTACTTTATTACATACTTTGCTCATAAATATATGGTTATATGACATATTTGTTTCTATTCGAGACTCGCGGAATCAAAATCTGTAGTTATTTTTGACAAATAAGTTCAAAGTAGTCTTATCAGGAATTTTAACAGACAGTGGTGAAATTGGTTCTAAGGATTTCAAGTTTAAATTTCTAAAGCATGCCATATGCTAAAAAAAGATCTAGATATGAGAAAACTCTAGAAGCACTTATTAAAACTTCTTACTTATACCTTGCAACCATTATTTTCATCGCCCAAATTCCACATGTCTAATATTTGGAACTAAACATGGGCATAAATCGAACTGCATTAACACTATATGTGTGAGTTAATCACTCTTAATCAATCATCCAAAAATCATCTCGTGTAAATTGTGTATGATTATATTCATATATCGATATAACTACATTTTGTTCAAAAGAAAAATATAAGAAAAATACATACATGACTGAACTTTCAAATCCACGACGCAGTAGTTATAACCAAGACCAATTCCAATGCCCAGTGAAATAGCGAAGAGTATTACAATGCAGCATACCACCGCCGTCAGAGCGACATAGGACACCACTCTGCAGATGTAACATCCAATTATACGAGGATCTATTACTGAACTTAGTTGATTCGGTAGCTATAATAATTTGTCCTTAATGGCAATCAGTCGCACGAGCTTCAGCGTATAACCACGAACGCTATCAGTATCTAACAGACTCGTCAATACCTAACCCAGACCTCTTTTTATGATATTTTTACCCGACTACGGCAAAGCCTAAGGAAGGATATGATTTTAACAGGCTATGTATGTATGTATGTTCATCTGTTCCCTCATAGTTCCTCAACTACTTATTAGAACTGAGATATCTTTAGAAGCATCTTCACCGTCCGTTGATTATAGGCTACATGACATGTTACTGAATTCAACGTGGTGCCATTCATACCATCAAGCGATACGGCGGCTCGTTTGCAACCACTTCCATAAAAAAAATATCTTTACATAATATAAAAAGCAGTCGCTTCCGCTCTCTGTTCGCTTAAATCTTTTTAACAACATAACACATTTTTCAGCCATATAAAGAGTGATTTAAGAGAAAGGGAAGACATATATGAAAATAGGAAAAAAACTAAAAATTTCAAAGATTACCATGTTAAGCCAGGACAGATCGCTAGTATTTAATGACCGGTGATATTTAATTGTCTTAAATGCCCTTACCTTTCCGCTATAACAAATAAGTTGCCCGTGCAAAATGGGATTCCTCCACAACCAGCGCAATCACAACCACACATTTTTATAAAGAAATAAATATATATTTAACAATAAAATAGATTACAAAAGTTAACAACATTAAAATATAAATCTGAAGCCATGTAAAAATAATATAAATAAAGTCACAATACTTCAAAAAATCATGACAGATTACTATCGTGAAGTTAGGTTGACCATAAACAGATTAGCCAACCACAAGTTAGACATAGAAATCTATACTAATATTTTAAAGCTGAAGAGTTTGTTTGTTTGTTTGATTGAACGCGCTAACCTTAGGAACCGCTGGTCCGATTTGAAAAACGGTAAATTAAAACGGTAAATTTTCACGGTACGGCCAATAGAAGACGTAAAAGTGGTTGCGTGGGTCAGCTAATATTCTCGTAATAGGTAAGAAAGACATGTTGATGTTCGATGCAGTTGCTGATTACGGCAACGGCGGCCAGTCTCAACGGAGACCAGCCAGTTGGCAAAGTAGTTAGATATTAGTTACCACATAGTTACGCAGGAAATATTATAGTGCACAAATGTGTGCGAAAACACAAGTGCACTCTCTGTTCCCTCTCTCTTATAATCCGATGGGACGGTTAACCGACACGACCGGGAAGAGTTACTTGCTTTCCGAGGCACGGGGGTTCAGACCCCAACTTTTCCAATCTCCGAGCTGTTATTAAATATTTCTATAATCAGAAAAACTCAATAACACTTTTGGCCCGACCTGGGATTCGAACACGAGACCTCTTGATTGGCCGTCGCATACTTCAATCCCTAGACCAATAAGCCAGTTAGTCATCATCACCATGTTACTTACCAAACTCTCCATGTTGCAAAAATACATACAGTGGAACATGAACCTCCTAATTTTTGAAGTTGATTAAAAATTAAACTGGGCTCTGCAACAGTTAGTAGGTAATTGTGATAGACTACTGAAGGCACAGTTGATTAAAAATTAAACTGGGCTCTGCAACAGATAGTAGGTAATTGTGATAGACTACTGAAGGTGCCTTCAGTAGTCTATCACAATTAACTACTAGACAATTGCACGTCACTTGATTCGATTCTTACATACTGCTCCTGTTAGCACTCCCCGTTTTTTTATTTTTTTTTGTTCGTATATTCCCTCGGGCGCCACCGACTGGTGGCTTTGTCGGACTAGGTTAGCACTCCACCTAGCTTGTGTGTGTAAGTGTGAATAATTTTTTGCAAAATTTTATACATATTTTTTTAAAGCAATTCAATTCCTTTATATGCAGAAACGTAGGTATTCAAAGATCTTAAAAATGACATAATAATATGTGACCCATTTACGTTCGACCATTATATAATAGATTGCAAATTTTGTTTTACATCAATTAAGTAATAATAAAAAAATATATTAAAAACAGTCAGAAACATAAATATTATGTATTTTTTTACTGTAACTTTTAAGGTGTGATACGTTTAATAGTAGTTGTTTTATGATAACTTATTAGATATATATATATACTTATTAGGTTAATAACAATATCACTTATGTTTATAAACATTCGTGTTCGCCTCTTTTGTACAATCTGGCAAGAAGTTCCATCAACCAGTTACAATACGAAAAAAAAAACATTCAATCAGTTCTGTCATTTCGTGGGTTTTATTTTTATGTATTTTTTAAATTTAATATTTAAATTTAACCATTGAAACGAGTATGGTGAGGTACGATATTTTGGAGAGGGAGAATGTTCCGGAGGTCTTAAAAACGTTTGTAACCTTATCTTGTTTTACTTACACTCAACAGTTGTACATTAAAGAAAAACGTCGCTTGAAGTTACGTATTTGTGTATGTGTGATTGCTCTCCAAGTAGATCAGGCGCTTCTATTAATTGATGGAATTAATATATATATATATATATTTATAGTTACATAAGTACTAATAGTAGTAAGCCCTAAATAATTAAAACGAAATTAATGATCTCATGATTGGTGTTACTATTTTTGAAAAATATTTAGGACTATCAATGTGTATATCGGATTCATAAACGCCTAGTTTAACGCTGTGTCAATTCGAACATTTAATTTAAATACACAAAAGCTTCGTTAAACTGACTAAAATGTCTAAAATAAGTAAACAATCATAATAAATTGCAGATTTTGCCAGATGTTAAATGAAACGAAACCACTAATGCGGTACCGAAGGTTACTATGAACGGAACTATGAACCATGAGCACATTCCATTAAAATTACATTTTGTAGGCGAAACTTCGCACTTAATAAAATCAATAGTAGTAAAAACTAATAGAATGCTACCTAACCAATATTGTGATATAGATAATTACAACGTAGTGTAGGACGTCCACAGGCCAGGTGGAGTGATGATTTGCCAGACGGCTGTCCGGAGCTGGATGTGTGAAGCCGAGGATTGATCCAAGTGGCTTGCTATAGGAGAGGCCTATGTCCAGCAGTGGACTGCGGTAGGCTGATGATGAATAGTGAGAACTAAATTTAAGCATCCCCCAAGCTCCTCCCTCCCTAAAATTATTCATCAACCACACTAGTTTATACTCGACAACAGACAACAGAGTTCAGTACAAACCTGCCATTTCATAGTTTCATCGTCGTTCTTTGATTAACTTATGATAATGATACCTATATCTCTATGTATAGTAAGCCTCGTTGGATAGCATGTGTGATAATATCAGCAACGATCATGACCATCACCATGTCTGCGGTTGCTGCTGGCGCGTTCATTGGCTACACATATTGCTACCTTGAACACAGACACAGCTTAGCTACAGGTATTTATTTATTGTAAAATCTCGATGGTCGGGTGTCCATAGGCGGTGGTAATCGCTTACCATCAGGCGATACGTCTGATGGTGAGCTTGCCCCATATAGAACATAGAAAATAAGCATAATCCAATTTAGTCCAACAAAATACAAAGAACACCAAAATTTTTGTATTTTTATTTTTTGAAATACTTCTACAGACGATCTATTTTTTCTACTCGTTTTTTTGAAATATGAAAAACTACTTGTCTATGCCTGCAGATACGCTTCGACATAGTTGCTTCCATGTGGCACACGCTAACAACCTCTTTGGCCGTCTGCGCCTATTAGAACATTGTGATGTCACGTAGTTACAAAGTGGTTTACAAACTTCAAATGGTATAAGACTTTTGCGCATAATATTGTCATAAAAGAAAACGACCGGGCCAAAAAAAATCTATGCATTTTATTTACTTTGAAATTCGCATGATATAAACCAGGTTGTGGAAAAAAAACTTTTCTTGCGTCTGACCCCTAATTAGATAGAGCCTGTACAATGGCAACCAGACTACTGATAAATAGTCTGAGTCTTACCATAAATATTGTTACAAAGAAAATCATCATTTTTTTATTGTACGTAACATTTATTACTATTACAGTGTGTTTGTTTAATCATCCACAACCCATGACGTCCCACTGTTGGGCTCGCGTCTCCTATTAGGATAAGGTTAAAGGCATACGTCCCCACGTTGGCCAAGTGCGGGTTGAGGACTGGCAAGACAACGTTGTGGCTACGTAATCTTGTCGTTGGATGTTTTTAAGCCCTCAAAGGCCTCCAACTAAGCTTCACGACTGTTATCCTATGACAACAACCGGGACTGATGTGACTCCGAATCACGGAGACGCTCATGGTATCATGCCACCAGTGGTCACCCATCTAGGTACTGACTTACCCTCGGTGATTGTTTTTAATTATCGATTGCAACTGGGCTATGAGCGCCCACCAAAAAACATATAAAGCTTTTATTGTACCTATAAATTGCCAAGTACACAAACATTTGACTAATACCTAGCGTATGGAGGGTTTTTGAACATTGTATTTGGCTCCACACCAGGTATTGCAATCACAGCGATTTGGATCTCTTTATCACCCCACTCAAATATTTAAGAATATATTGACGCGACAATTAGAAAACACGATGAACAATCGTATAAAAATGACAGGTTCCAAATTCAAAAATAATTGTTAGTTTATTTTTTATTGTAACAGTACTTATGGCCAGACTAAGTATATTTATATTCTATTAAATACAAACTTAGAATAGATAAATTACACCCATTTGTTGCGTCTACAACAAATGACTGTGCTCATCACAAAATGTTTTGACCTGGGTGAGAATAGAACTCACTACCTCTGGTGTAACTATCAGGAGCCATAGGCTAATATACTGGTCAAAGTACTAGCCTTTAGTAGTATCTTTCAATTTGTATCCCTTTGTTTCAAGTTTTTTAGGTTTTGTATTTCTCACAGGGAATTTGCCACATTCAACAAGCTTTCAAATAGTCCATGTACCTTTAATGCAAGAGACAGAAATTACAAAGAAGAATAGGACGATTCATTCTGCTTTATCCAGCGTTTTTGTATCCAGAATTTTAAAAATCGGGCACGCTTTATTGGATGAGGAGATATCGAGTCTGCCGTGGACAGCTGAAGTACCAGAAGTCAGTCACCCTACACTTTGAACTTCAGCCTGTTTCAGGTATATCATTAATACCAGAGGAGTTTATGCCTGTTCTGATGAAGGTGTATATTGGACTTCAATAAATAAATTGTGGGTTTTATAAATTTTGTTTGATTTCATATATTTTTAATCAGTTTTTTACTTTCTATAATCTATTTACAATGCGTAGTTTTATTTTACGTTTGTTTTCTGAATATGGTGAATAATGAATAACAATATAATGAATGAAAATGAATAACAAGATCTACACTCATAAAAACTTTTTGTTATGTATGGGCCTGACAAAGTGACTCTACTTTGCCTGATGGAAAGAATAATTAAGCAGAATCACCATACTCATTGCGAATGCAGACAATTTAACAATGCAGTACAGCACCCACTATTTTGTAACATGCAAATTTTTTAACCCCTTTACGTATACAGCTTTAAAATTTACGGCGTATAATAAAACGTTAGAATTAAAACATGGAAATAGTAATCTTACATTTAAAATGAAAAATTGTAGGTTCTAAATTATAATAATAATATATATAACTCTGTTAATGTTGTGCCATAGTGATCGCAAGAACTTTGTATCAAGTAGCGTCTATTCTCAAGAGCACTATCACGCATCTTTACATTTTTTGGACATGTTTCTCGGCGTGACGATCAATTCATAGAACGCTTTGTCGTTCAAGGAAAAATGGAAGGCTCTAGACCTTACGCAAGGTCACCTACGCGTTGAACTGACCAGATCAAGTCTGCCCTGGGGCTTTCAATAAACGAGTGCAGCAGGAGTTTCCAATAGAAGAAGAAGGAACTTAAATTATTCTTTTATCATCATCACCAATAAAGTCTTTAACAGTCCAATACTGGATGTAGAAATCTCACTAGAATGTGTGTCGTTAATCAAAAAAAGAGCCTATGAGTCTAAATATACTCTCTAAAAAATTATGCTTAGTTTGCGTTGTATAATAAAACTTTATACAATCTAAACACAGTTAAATTATTTTATGTAATAGTTTTTATGAAAGGGTCACCCACAAAATCAAGTTCTAATAAAAGCAAGTGCCATTTGGCTTACACAACACCTGTATATCAACTCATCTGTTGCTTATAGTATTGAAACAAAAAGTGTTTAACACTTATGGCTACAAGCTAACACCAAATGGACCTCTTGATAAAGTGTCGAACGGTCAACCAAGGAAGATTTATCTTTATCGAATTTCAAGTTAGTCTCGGGAAGTTTACAAGTACGTCACGAAGCAAAATCGAGATGATCGCCCGTGAGTAATGGGGCGAATCCATTTAGAAATTCATATCAATACAAAGCGAAGTGGAATAAGTAATGTGGAAAAGCGGATAAATATTGAATTTTTGGAATTGATTTATTACGATTCTGTACTGTTTCCTGTTATTACTGTCTTAAGACCAAGCTCCGCTCGTTGTTTTGTTAGTAAATTTGTCGAAAATTAAATCCTAGTAAGATCGATTTATCGCCCCTGAAATCCCGCATACGATTTCATGAAAATCGTTTAGATATAATAAGATTATATGCAAGTGTTCCTCTTCTTTCATCATTGCTAACATAACATTATCAGCCTGTAACCCTGAAGCAACTAACGGCTGGGTAGAAGCCTCTTCCATTGGATTATATTTATGTTAAATGTATTGTGTGGAAGTGTACTGTGTAATATGTATTGTGTATATTATATGTGCCCCTATCTGGATATAATAACGGCTAGACGGGTTAGTGGAAATCGTCATTTTTAAAGATAAAATCTGTACAAATAAATAAAATTGGAGTGTCTGTTTGTAATATTAAAATAACTGATTTTACTAAATGCATATGTATGTATACACGGTACACATACCATATTTTTCTTTTTTTGTCTATCTGTCGGTCTGTCTGGAAGGGCTGGACCGATTTTGACGGGACTTTCACTGGCAGATAGCTGATGTGATAAGGAGTAACTTAGGTTTTAACTTTTTTTAGACTAACTTTGTCCCGCATTTTATTTATTTGTATAGATGTATGGATATAAACACAACGACAGTGTCCAGAATTATTATAATTAGTTACTTAAGATTAGTGACGGTACATATTTACGAGTGAACAAAACTAGTTCACATAAAACATGTATTGTTTAGTTTCATTGAAACGGAACCTCATATCATCTCTGTATGCGGACGAAATGCAAACAATTTTTTTCAAACCGATGGCTTTGCAAAATCTATTTTAACCCGAAGTGGTCACGTAACGACCAGCCAATAGCAAAAAAAAAAAAAAAAATTTAACCAGCTTTGAAGTAGACCAGTAGACCAAAACCTGCTTTCTAAGGAAAGGATTATGTGGACATATTGGGAGCAGTGGACTATTAAAGGCTGTTGATAGTAATGATGATACAGTTAATTATCCAACTATTGTTTTGTTTTGCGCACAAGGCGAAATCGAGTGTGATAATATTGCCAGATGATTGTTTTAATAATAATAATATAATAATAATAAATATTTCGGACATCTAACACACAACGCCGTCTAGTCCCAAGCTAAGCAGAGCTTGTGTTATGGGTACTAGACAACTGATATAAATACTTATATACTTTTTTTTTGTAAATACATACATATTATATATAGAAAACACCCAAACTCCGAAACAAATATTTGCAGATCATACAAACATTTGGTCCGATCCGGGAATCGAACCCGAGACCTCAAGTTTAGCAGTCGCATACGCTACCACTACGCCACCGCACCACAATTATGTACGGTTGCATACAAGACTTTATTTATATGTATATTGAATCCTCTATAAAAGTTATGAATCCATAGGATGGTATACAGTGTTGTAAGAACTCTAATATCAAACAATAATGGCGGGATACGACGTGAATTCGAATAACTTTTTTTTAAATACGGCGCTGTGGTATTGGATAGTGGTATGCCTAACAATGTCCTTTTTTTGAAAAAGGAATGCATCTACAAGTAGTACAACATTAAAACACTCGTTTGGATGATATTATGATTACTATGACACAGGATGTTTGGTAGTAAAACTCTTGTGCCTAAAAATGTTCTTTTTTTAAAAAAAGGAGTTGCATTATGAAATCTAGTACAACATTATCTAATCTTGTACACTCGTTAGGATTATTTATGGTTACTATGACACAGCATGTTTTAATGTTGATAATAAGCTATCAGTTTCAGAAACTTTTATATTTATAGCATGGATGTAGATAATAATACAAAATAGCATTTGGCCGCGTCACATTATTATTCTCAATTCAAAATACAATAGTAGGTCGATATTACACAAGAGGTGTTAATCATACGTCACATTTATTTTTAGCGATCGTCCTTGACCGACGGCATTTATTCGCGAATAGCAAAACGTTCAACACACTTGTTATACGCTCTATTGACATAATCAACATCTTGGTGTAACAAGTATGGGTGGTGACGAATATTCCATAGATTGCTTAATTAGCACGTAAACTGAAAAGCACAAGTGTCCTGTTAAAAATGATTTAGTGCAAATACAACTGTCGAAATAAATGCTTAAGAATGCCCATTAAAACCGTGAAGCTTTCCGTGAAAACAGGGTTTATTCCTAACACTTTTGAAATATTTTCTTTATTGGTATCCAGGTTCTAAAATAGGTAAATGATTTTTTGGAAACTGGTTTTAACTAGATCCAATCTTTGGAAACTGGTTTTAACTGAAAAATCTCTAAAGCGGTTGTATTCAATTAGAACTCGGTCCAAGTAATTTTAGGATGACTACAATCATTTTGTTTTAGGTTCCCGTGTAATTTATCTGCTAAGCGTGCCGATTTATATTAGTGCAACATACTCTTCTGTTATATTTAGCTCTTTAAATATAACAGAAGAGTATGTATGTAATTTGGCACTTAATGGATTAAAGAGTCCGCTAGACTCGCTATAAGACAATTATTATTGACAGGAGCATGCGGAAGAATTAAGAATGCTTTATCATTCGATACTGCAGGACAGACTTGTTAGATCAATTTATCGACGTCGTATTTTTAATTACTTTTACGATTCTTGGTGAATGTTTCATGTTCTTATTGTGGGGTAATAGTTAGTAACTGTCTGTGAGATATGTTTAGTCCCGTATCTAGTTAAAATTGGTGGCCTATAATTTGTGATACAAAATTTAGGTAATTTTTATTACTAAAATCAGACATTCAGGGCCCGATAACCAGTACTAGAAGTTTTTTTTTCATATTTTATCCTGGCACACGTTTTTTTCTATCAAAATAAATCTATACTAATATTATAAAGCTGAAGAGTTTGTTTGTTTGTTTATTAACCGACACCTTCGGTTAACAGACCCCCAACACTACCAAACTCCGAGCTGTTATTAAGTATTTCTATAATCAGAAAACTCAATAACACCTTTGTCCCGACCCGGGATTCGAACCCGAGACTTCTTGATTGGCAGTCGCATACGTCAACCGCTAGACCAATGAGGCTGTTATAGCTAATATAGCTTTACTATACTTGTGTAGAATATATGATTAATATTATAATAATAAAAATATATTTCACTCGACTATTTCCTAGCGCTTCAAGAACCTTGCTAGTTTTTTACACTCAACAATGTTTATACACACTGATGAATATATTTTTCACAATGATGCTCAAACCTTGATTTTTTGTGGTCGTGTATAAAAACTCGTAACGCTAACCCAATCTTCAGTTAGTTTTATTTATTTCTCATACTGTTTTTTTTTATTATATCGGGGGCAAACGAGCAGACGTATCGCCTGGTGGTAAGCGATTACCGCCGCCCATAGACACCCGCAACACCGGAGGCGTTACAAGTGCGTTGCCTGCCTTTTAGGAAGGAGTACGCTCTTTTCTTGAAGGTTTGAACACCGCAGGCGACAGTTCATTCCACAGTTTTGCTGTGCGCGGCAGAAAGTATAGTAGGTAGTTTAGTTTAGTTTTTTAGTAGGTATTATACTCACATAAAATAATTACTTACATGTGTGTGTGATTTACTTTATCGGTACTGAAAGAAAGCTGGTACATCTCTTTCGATGATATTATTGCGTAAACCTGCTTGATATATTCACCTTGGAATAGGCGAAGTCTCTTTTAGTGTAATTGTCTTGCTCCAGTCAGAGACTGCGCAATGGTAGGGCCAAATTCGAGCGAAGAAGATGTCAGCGGCGATATTACCCAACAGTGAGACTGCTGGACGTCACAGAATTGAAATCTCTGTTGGCTGTATTTTAAAGTGATCCACACTATAGCGGTCGATTTAGATGACTGCGTCATTGGCACTCGCACTTACCTACGAAACACGATAGCACGAATTCTGTCATTTTGAGTCGGTCTTCTGTGAGGAGGTAGTACCGCTCCGGTCGAACCTGTTTGTTCTACTAATATTTTTGTAACCATTTCATAATTAATGTAAGCCATTCGTTTCAGATACCTACTTTGAATTACATTTTACATAACAAAAACTAATATGGTAAAAAAATATTGCCGCGGGGATTTCCTTAGCCACATTAATCGAAATATTTGGATAAACCATTTAGGGAAACTTTATATGTCAGCAAACCACTTCCGATGGGAAATTCCCTTTATTCACGTTTTTATAAATGTAAATGTGTATTACTAAACAAATAATAGAAGTGGTAGAAGTGGTTGGTAACAATTTTTTGTTTTGTTTTTAAATACAATCCCTAAATACGAGCTCACAATACAATCCATCCATATTATATAATGTTAGTCTCTTACCAATTACCGTTGCACCGATTTCAGTTTAAATCGGCATGTAGATATTTTGATTCTCGAGGAAGGAAAAGTTGCAAGCAAAAGCTAGTTAAATATAGGGGAAAGTGGGGGAAATACGAACACCTAAGGGAAATCTCAAATAAAACAGTGAAATTTAATCACAGAGCTTCTTTAATAGTTTAATTATAAAGTTTACTAATCTATGTAACGAATTAACTAGACAACATTTATATTTTTTAATAAAATATGAAAATATGAATAAAAAACAAAACTCTTAGTGTTCGGCTTTCCCCGACATTAGTCGGGTAAATACGAACGCCAAGTGGGGTAATTACGTACGTAAATACGTAACATTAATAACGACAGTGATCACATTTATAACCCTTCGATGTTGACTGTCCATCGGTACAATTCTCGTAAGCCCATTTTCCACACACGTAACACATTATCCAGTCTTCAACGGGGGGATCTATATATTTTTCTTCATATAAAATACAAAAGAAGTCTTCACTTCCCTTCTTTTTTCCTTTTTCTTTTGTATTTTGACTAGAGTCATTAAATTCTATTATATTCTTGAAATTCTTTAATACTCGTTTAATTTCTTTATTCAAAGGTTTCTTATCACTACATTTCAGTCTTTTCATTTGAGATCCTTTATTTTTTTTTTTTCCTGGTTTTTTCTTGCTTTCTTCTGCTTTTGCTCTTTTTCTGTTTTCCTTTTCTTCTAACTGCTCTTTCATAGGTGTGCTCGTCAGAATAGTAGATTTTCTCTTCCTAATATTGCGTTTTGATACTTTTGGCGGAATCACAGGCAATTCAACAATATCGGATAGATGAACTTCATGTGTGCTTGTATTTTCGCTTTGTGAATTAGCAAGACCTGTATCGGATGCCTGGACATTAAAATCTTTAACACTGTGAACTTGGGTTACTGCAGTCGTATCAGCATTGGGAAGTTGTTGAAATTCAGTTGTTTGGTCATTTAAGAGTTGGGTATTCGTATCAATGGTTTGTGTTATGTTCATTGTTGTCTGTGCGGCGTTATTGTGGGATATGTTTGGCTCAATTGAATCGAACTCAATGGGGCGCAAAGGATATATTCCTGCAGATCTAAAACCACTTGCTGCTTTTTGAAGGTTACTGCATCGGTTAAAAGCATTCGTAAATAATTCTACTATGTCGTATTGTGTGATGGGCAGTCCAAATCGATCTGCCATGTGATTCTCACATTCATGATTGTATGCTGTCTTGACAGGGCCAAAATATGTCAAGTCCAAAGGTTGGAGTTTATGTGAGGTGTGTGGTGGCAAAGTGAGCATAATGATTCCATGTTCTCTGCATAGTGAATAAGCATCAAGACTTATGTGCCTTTCATGGTTATCCAATATGAGCAACACTGACGAACGTTCGGGATTACCCGACATAGAGTGTTCGCCTTTACCCCAACGGATCGAAAACAACAACATTGAAATAAATATTTTAGCTTATATTACTTTTGCCGATTGCGTCATTGCTATTTAGCAGCTTAATATGTAAGTATTCCAGTAAGTAAAAGTTAAATAAATATTGTCAATAGCAATCAAGTAATACCAAGTTGAATTCACGCAAAAAATTACATCAAAATCTTGCAGAATATAACAAAATGCATACCTTGATAAGTACGTGCGTCCGCGTCGCTCGGGTTGTTGACTGGGACTAGTGGTGGCGTGATCTCCGATATGGCGACAAGTGAAATATGCCTATCTCTTTCTAACACATCACAACCGTTGCGTTCGGATTTACCCCGCGTTCGTGTTTACCCCACTCTCCCCTATAATGATATTTTTGCACTCATATGCAAATTTTAGGTATATAGATGTCTTTATGTATAGCAATGCCCATATTTATCACTTACAAAGATCGTCAAATTTTCTAAATGTGCATTGTGAATATTATGCCAAAGCATGTAAGTAAGCAAATTATGTTAAACATTAGACAAACAAATAGCAACTTGAAGCAAGTTCAAAGGAATCCCTTGAATATGTTTTCGCAAATTCTTTTAAGGTCCCTTTCTATTAAAGGTTAACTGTCAGGGGTTTATTTTCATTTACGTCTTCTACTAATGCAGGTTGAATATTCAAACATAATTAAATATGTACAGGGACAATTTCATTGCTGGGAGTGGATTTTCTAGTTAAAACCAAGCACTCAGTAAGCACCATATACCTATAGTTTTCTTGAGCAAATCATTTTTCTTTTTATTGTATTAGGGGCAAATGAGCAGACGCATCACCTGATGGTAAGCGATTACCGCCGCCCATGGACACCCGCAACACCAAAAGCGTCACAAGTGCGATGCAGACCTTTGGGGGATGGGGAGAGGGAATGGGGAAAGGGGTTGGGGTATGGGCCTCCGGTATCTTCACTCACTCGGTAAAACACAGCGCAAGCGCTATTTCACACCGGTTTTCTGCGAGGCCGTGGTATCACTTCGGTCGAGCCGGCCCATTCATGACGAAGCGTGGCTCTCCCACGGAAAAAATACTACATATGTCTCGACATAAATAAATGATTGTTAATAATTCTACCGTCATGACACTTTGAGCGACACGTCGTTGACTGACTTTCAAAGAGTTTAACAATAAAACTTTTAGTTCCATATCTCTGTGTTTCATTGAAATTTCGTCGAAAGTCAATTACATATAACTAAACAAATACATTCTAAATTTCTTGCCGAGTTTATAGTATACAAACTTTGAATTATTGTCGAGTATCGTGTCAAACTTAAATTAGCGGTTAGGATATAAATATTCCGGACATCTAACACACAACGCCATCTAGTCCCAAGCTAAGCAGAGCTTGTGTTATGGGTACTAGACAACTGATATAAATACATATATACTTTTTTTTTGTAAATACATACATATTATACATAGGAAACACCCAAACTCCGAAACAAATATTTGCAGATCATACAAACATTTGGTCCGACGCGAGATTCGAACCCGAGACCTCAAGCTTAGCAGTCGCATACGCTACCACTACGCCACCGAGGCTATCATATGACTAGATTTGACTTTTGGTATTAAAACCAGGTGCCGTTTCAATATAGATACTAATTCATCGATATAATTACGAAAATTATTGTCGCGTATTGTGGTTTCAAACTTTAATAGATGGCGGCTAGAATATTATGTAGGTATTAAAACCACTGTATACATATAGTATTAAGATTGACTATTTTTTCAGTGAAATTCTATTAATCACACAACTTGTATGTACAATCACATTGCATCAACTGCCTCGTTGGTCTGGAGGTTGACGTATGCAACTACCAATCAAGAGGTTTCTGGTTCGGAACCCGGGTAGAGCCAAGTGTTATTGAGTTTTTCTTATTACAGAAATATTAATAAAAGCTTTACAGACAGACAACAGACACGATGGTTTAGACCCCAACTTTCAAACTCCGAGTTTGAAAGTTGGGGTCTAAACCATCGTGTCTCGGAGAGCACGTAAAGCTGTCGGTAAGCGTAGGGCTTGATCTATCCCCGCTTGTATCGGTTAACCGTCCCATTGGATTATGAGAGAAAAGGAACAGAGAGTGCACCTGTGTTTGCGCACAAACCTGTGCACTATAATATCTTAGGCGTAGTTAGCTGGTCTCTGTTGAGACTGGCCGCCGTAGCCGTAATCGAGTAGAAGAACATTATGTGCTTGATTTGAATTGGTTGATTACTAATGGTTAACAAGGTCAACTCGCCATTCTGGATTAGTTAATAACTACATCGTTTGAAGAATAGACTACCAATATTGGGTCTCACGACATCATGGGACAATGGCCTTTGAACCAAACGTTTGAACACGATTGTTTAATATGCTTAAGCCGTGACCTCTTTGAATATTCCGAAATAAAAAGTCTAAAAGATGCACCCTAACAAGTAAACAACAATATTGTAGAATTACCAAAGGAGTTCTCTGACATGAAATAAAGAAGATCTTTGAGAAATAAACATTAATTATTTAGCTTTTCAAAAATGTTACAAGTGTTTAAGGTATCACACGCAATTTGTGTAATGGCTAATTTTGAAATAGGTCTGGGCTACATGTCTTGAATGTCGAGATAGTCATCCTTAAATCTTTATAACTTTTAAGAAGAGAAGCTACAAAGCGGGGTAAAAACTTACACATCGCTGTTTCCACCATAATTAATCTTAACCTCGATTTCTTTAAATACTCGTATATCAATTAAAATTATAGTTTATTGCTTAGTAAGTATCTTTAGTACATTGGCGTACATAAATGTGTCCAATTAAGAGATTTGTTTTGTTGATTCAATGCAATATAAATCAACTTTCAAGATGTTATTTAGCAAATAGAAGCAAGATATTTTCATGAATATTCTCAACGAATTTGAATACCTTCTAACGTAAGTAAATTTTAGGATATCGTCAAATGTAGATTCTTGCACAGTTCTAATATGTAAAACTTTTATACGAAATATTCATATTTGAAACTACGATAGGTTAAGAATACCCTCATTTGAAATTAAAATATATTCAACAAATGTCAGAAATTATCGAAAGAAAAACAATTCAATGATTTACGTTAATAGTCGCGTACTGACCAAGCGAGCGGCTTCGCGAGGCAGCCTCGAACATTTGCCGCAGTACGCATGCCGCGCGAGGCGGCCTAGGTCTGTAAGTTTTGTATGTTTTACCGTGGGAGAGCTATGCTTCGGCGTGAATGGGTCGGCTCGACCGGAGTGATACCACGGCCTCACAGAAAACCGGTGTGAAATAGCGCTTGCGCTGTGTTTCACCGAGTGAGTGAGGATACCGGAGGCGAATACCCCAACCCCTCCCCCCATCCCTCACAGCCGAGAGCAGCCACTCGAGGCAGCCTCGCGCTATATGTATCGCGCTATATGGCAGCTATATGTTACAATGCAACATAGTAACCCACACTTTACCTATTTAGATGCTTCTACATCGCTGGACCTCTGGTCTGTCCACCAACGAAACACGACAGCATGAATGCTATCATTTTAGGTTGATTTTCTGTGAATAATCTGAATCCAATAGTTATGGCAACAGTCAGGGCTGATTGAAACTTTATCAAGCTAAGAATTCCAGCCAATCAATACGTCAGTCAATACAGGTGCCTCTTTGTGCAAATAAACGACATCACAGAAAAGTAATCGTTGTGTTCCGTAATATAATATTTAACTAGTGGTGGCCCAGTGGTCGAAATTCGAACGTGATAATTTTTTTTTATTTTTTGCTGCATTTTAGCTTTCTGTACCTTTCGTCTTTAACTTTAACTGTGCCAAATTTTATACTCCTCCATTGACTTTTGCTTCAGGTCAGTCATTTATTTATAAATTAGAAACCCACAGTGAAATTTTTATTACTACTATATTGAGCTAGACCTAAATCTATACTAATATTATAAAGCTGAGGAGTTTGTTTGTTTGTTTGAACGCGCTAATCTCAGGAACCGCTGATCCGATTTGAAAAATTCAGTCTTGGATAGTCCATTTATCGTGGAATTATAGGTTATATATCATCACGCTAATACTAATAGGAGCGGAGCACCAATTAAGAATATTACAAAAACGGGGGAAAATTTTCACGCTACGGGCAATAGATGACGCAAACGAGGTTGCGTGGGTCAGCTAGTAAATAAATAAAAATTATTCATTATTAGGAAGACTGTGATTCCCGAACTGTTTATTGTTTACTTAAATGATAAAATATAGCTTGTCTACTGTGTAATTTAAATATATTTTAACCCCATCTAACGTAAACCCGCCGAACCAAGAAGTAACTTCTTATCTTACATCGCGCAATGGCAGTTATAGTATAATAAGTTATACACAACTACTCAACCGTTGATTGTACTGATCGACTGTATGATCACCTCACCTAGTCCGAGAATCCTCCCTATGTGTTTGTATAATACCCATTCATCTACAAACTACTAAATATTTCCTTTACTTGCATATAAATATATCAGCTGTGAATTAAAATCACATTAAAAATACGATGTCGTTGGGTTACGCGTAGGTATGTATAAATATAGAATAGAAAGTAGTGTTTAAGAATTCATTTCAACATATCTGATGCAACTGATTACCTAGCAGATCTATTGAGAAAGCAACCCAAATTTCACTACATAATAGTTAATCGTGTTTCAATAAGCTTATGTTATTTTTTTATGAAATAGGGGGCAAACAAGAAGGCGTATCACCTGATGGTAAGGGATTACCGCCAACCATGGATACCCGCAACACCAGAGGCGTCACAAGTGCGTTGCCGGCCTTTGGGGGACGAGAAGGGGGATGGGGGAGGGATTGAGGGTATGGGCCTCCGGTATCATCACTCACTCGGTGAAACACAGCGAAAGCGCTATTTCATAACGGTTTTCTGTGAGGACGTGGTATCACACCGGTCGAGCAGGCCCATTCATACCGAAGCGTGGGTCTCCCACAGTAAAAAATGTAAAAAATGTTATACAACATTTGAAACCAGTATAACCAGTAGCTAGCTTATTATATTTTATCCGTTTTAATATTATTATAAATTCGAAAGAAATTTTGTATATCTGTTATGCTTTCCGCAGCACCCATTTCAATAAATTATAGCATGGATACTTTGATTCTTGAAAAGGACATAGGCTACTTTTCACCCCTATAACTAACATACACACGAACGGAGCCGCGGGCTTAAGCTAGTCTTCTATATTCAAAGATTATTTTTTTATTTATATAATAAGCTATAATAATAAATAGTAAAATAATCTAACTTAGTTTTGAAATCTCGAAATTTATTTACTTTACCTACTACCTTCAAATCTATGTTTTATTACCGAAAGGTACTTCCAATGACAAGTATTTAAAGTCTTTAAATCTTAAGTCTTCGCGTCTTGAAGTCTTCGACGTGATGGAATTAATAATTAAAAATGTGGACGACATGAAATGGGGAACGTCTTCCGAAAAAACAAAAAACAATCTCTAATTATATAAAAAGGATGGAATAGTGACAATTACGTAACTATGAACTGTGCTAAAACCATTCATATTTTTTGTAAACATTATCTAATAAATAAAGTTCTCGCGTTGCGGTGTTTGCTACCAAACTTTTTCAAAACGACTGGACTGATTTTTATGAAATTTTGTGTGCATATCGTGTAGGCCTGACAACCAGCCAACATCTATTTCTTTTACCCCTAAATGATAAAGGCGATCCACACCTACATTTTATATGGGAAAACAATGTTTGCCGGGTCAGCTAGTCATCCTATAGAGTATTCATAGATAGCTTCAGATAAAAAGGTAGGAACACGTTATTGCAAATGATTCTTCCAAGAATGATAAAAACATAACAGACAACAAAGTCACTACTAATAGATAGTGCCCACTAATAGATGAATAAGGCACAAAAAACTTTGTACTTTATGAGTAATAAAAATCTTGATGGGACCTTGAAATTCGTAAAAACAATAGACATCTTCTCGATAAAGTGCCCTCAAATCCGGTTTCATCGCTGAACCCTAAAAAGGATGACTATACAAAAAAAGTTAAATCACGTCACTACGGCTTCGTTACATGTTCCCGAGTTGTACTGAGTGATCGCACGCGCCGGTCGACGGTGTTGCGCGCACGCATCCATCGCGTCTATATTACAAACAATTTCCTTTATCAAATTTAAATTATTACTATTTCAATACTATTAAAACCTGTATTATAAAATAAATAGTGTTTCTTTTGTTATTAAGTGTTGTGTTTATTGAATTCTGGCTCAGTTCTACATCGTAGTGCATAAAGACCAGGTATAACCGGTGATATAACAGTTACGTTCTTTATAGCTTCTAAATAATTGCCTTCGGTTCGCGACGTTCTGATAAGAAAGTGATATACCTACTTACTGTTTGATGTATTACTAAGGTTTGTATCCTTTTATTTTCTTTTATTAATAAGAATTTGTACGTAGAAAACGTAATATGTTATTATACTGATTTACTGAGAAATTTGGAACTTGAAATGTAAAGGACAGTCTATGTTGTTGACAAATTATAATAATGCAGTTTCATGTTATTATCGGGTTACGAAAGAGGAATAATATCACACCTATGGTATTTTTGTAATTAGTGACCATATTTAACAATTAAATAATGAAACTAGAACATACTCTCAGCTTAGATTTAGAAATTAAAATTTTCAAAACGTCGTAAATCTATTTTCAACGTCGCGTCGTTGAAAGGAGGTTTAAGGAATGCTTATAAACAACAAATTTCGAATTGTTTCAGTATTATGTGTATCCTTTAACCTTTGTCTTGAACCACTGAAGTGTATATAATTCGTCGGAAACACGAGTAGGTATTGTTACGAATATTCTTGACAATAATCTTGGGAAGTCCTTGTGTCTTTCTGGAGGCCAATTATACGAAAATATATATACTTATGTATATATAAAGCTTATAAATGTAATGTGTTTATTTGAAATGTAGTTGCATAAGGTACGTACTAATAATCACAAATTTTAACAACAAAAAAACCGACTTCAAGAACTGGACCAAATTTAAAAGTTATGAAGTAAGAAACATTAAAAAAAACAGTCAAATTGAGAACCTGCTCCTTATTTGAAGTTAGTTAAAAAGTGGGCCAACTTACTACCAAAATTCTAAATAAATCTGAGGACAGGGAAACACAATAGTTAAGATGTATTAATTGCTACACATTATAGGATTAGTAGTAACGACATGAACTACGATATTGTAAATCGGGGAACGACTTGCCACATGTAGTACCACACAAAGTATAGTTACTCAGTACAATGATTGTGATTGATGATGATGATTGATGATGATGTTCCAATATCCTGTTCTGCATTAATTTCTGACAAATCACTGTCAGTATTTATCGAGTTTCTATAGATAAAAACAATCGTTATAATAGTAATAATATCTCCACACACCTGACACGGCTGTCTGGACCCAAACTTGGCAAAACCTGTATTATGGTTACCAGACAGCTGATAAACATACTTATACATTATAGATAAATTATACCCATATACAGAACCAATAGTCGTGTTCATCACGCAAACATTTGTGCTGGATGGGAATCGAACCCACGACCTCAGGTTTAACAGTCAGGATCACTAACCACTAGACCTATTGTGCTGAAGTTCAAGCTCTCAAACATACACAACTTAATCCAAATTTTATATATAGGTGTGTACTTGATTGTGTGACCCCTCTCTACTTACATTTAATATATTAATATATATAAAATGTAAGTAGAGAGGGGTCTATTTTAAAAGGTTGAGAAAGCCTTTTATTGCAATGAAAGTCTCACACATTTCGTCATCATTATTCATTGCTGCCAATTACAAGCGTCAATTACTCGGACAAGTGATTCAAATGCAGATTAATGTCATAAGCAGACAAATTGTGCGTCCTCTTCTGTCATCGTTGTTTTAGTCAGATGAACACTTATTGTTTCTTTTTAAACGACTTCAAAAAGGAGGAGGTTTTCAATTCGAATATATTTTTTTATGTTTGTTTCCTCAGAAGATTCGACGTGGTGTACTGATTTTGATGAATTTTTAATTTCAAAGCTGATGCTTCCCTTGCTGTCCCATTCCAATTTGGTCTAGTTCTTGAAGTCGATTTTTTGGGTTGAAATTTTGTTTTATTATTAGGTCACGTTATCAATAAGCAAACATTTACCAACACATTTTTGACTTTGCCCACTTCATTAATTTGCCTAGGGCATGCTTTGCTGATGCATCTGGAATGGATATATTGCATGCTATCTTCTATCTTCTGCTATCTTCTTCTGCAGATCCCACAGATAACCCTAGTGTACCCCTCACAATGTTTCTTGCTAAGCGTCTGTAAAATAAAACCGAAACACACATTTTTATATAAACAAAATCCTTTATTTCACATTTTTGTGAATTCTACTCAAATTATTATTACCAGAGGCATTCTTTATTAATAGTGGGCAAACGACCAGACGTATTACCTGATGGAAAGCGATTACCGCTGCCCATGGACACCCGCAACACTGAAGGCGTCACAAGTGCGTTACCGACCTTTGGAGGATGGGAAAGGGGATGGGGGGAGGGGTTGGGGTATGGGCCTCCGGTATCCTCACTCACTCGGTGAAACAAAGCGCAAACGCTATTTCACACCGGTTTTCTGTGAGGCCGTGGTATCACTCCGGTCGAGCCGACCCATGCATGCCGAAGAATAGCTCTCCCACGGTAATTCTCAGTAGACTTCGCCTACTTATCTGTAATTATGATTAAGAAATCCATTTATAATATACCGGAAGATAAACACGTAATGTCTTTTTTTGTAGAAGCATAAGAAAGAAGATTGAATATTTAGATTTATAAATAAAACATGTTTGTCTCATATTTATAAAAACGTAATTTACATTCCGTGTCTCTGTAAGTAGTATTATTATAATAATTTTGATGGACTTAACAAAGTATTGAGGATAACCGTGATTCTGAGAATCAGATTAATTATATACCTACACAATACATATTATTATGCATACCTAAGTCCAACGAAAAAGTGGAGTGTTGTACTACGTGTGTATATTCGTATAATTATTTTTGTCCATCTATTGTGTCTGTTCTAAAACGAATTTATTGAATGTTGATTGTCAAGTTTAAGTAATCAAATAGAAGAATTAATATTCTTTAACCGACATAAAAAAAGAAGGAGGTTATCAATGTGACTTTTTTTTTAAGTTTGTTACCTCATAACTTTCAACTGGGTGAAGCGATTTTGATGATTACTTTTTTATTTGAAAGCTGGTGTTTATTGTGTGGTCCTATTTTAATGTGGTCCAGTTCTTGAATTCAGTTTTTTTTGTTGAAATGTGTGATTATTTACAGTAAATTTA
Organism: Spilarctia lutea; assembly: GCA_916048165.1. Classification (NCBI taxonomy): domain Eukaryota; kingdom Metazoa; phylum Arthropoda; class Insecta; order Lepidoptera; family Erebidae; genus Spilarctia; species Spilarctia lutea. Next base: position 7,003,263 of record OU696480.1, read on the forward strand.
GAACGCTTTTAATAACCTATCTCTAATTACAACTGAAAATAGGAAATAATGAAAATGGGCGTTTATAGTTATAATTTAGAAGACAATTTTATCTACTATATTGTAAACATTGAAGACTTTTGTATTTAACTTTTATAATTTATAACTGATTAGCGTTTGCGCCTGGCTGCGCAAGCTTAAATGTCTATTATCGCAGTAAATAGCAGCATATGTCCTTTCTGAAGAATCACAGTATCTCTATGCCAAATTTCATTCAAATATCAAAACCTAACAAACAAAGATAGTTGCTTTCGAATTTGTAATTAGTAATGATTACAGTATCAATCAACTTTTACACTGGTATCTAATACCTTTATAAATCCATATTTCTGTGTTTTTATTTGATCCTAAAACATCAACTTAAAAACAATATTTTCTTTATTTTAATGTCGTAATTAAAATACTATTTAATTTTACATTTAAAATTTCCGGAATTGATGACAGTGTTAGACTCGTAACTCCATAATCATGAGATCATGTCTGTAGTAAAAGATTTAATTACTGTAATTATACAAAAAGCACTATTTAAACAGCCAAAAAATCTGCCAGAAAATAATTTACTCTTGGTTTTAAAGTCTGCCTTTACAATAACAACTGCAAAATTATTTCACATCACATCAAATCAACAGTCTTTAACAGTCTACTTCTAAACATGGGCCTCTCCTCAAAAATAGATTTTGGCCTATTGTACTTACTTATTTTTGTTTTTTCAGTAAATGGGTAGTATCTCTCGGGGTAAGGGGATTGACCACCGGTAACCAGGGAAAAGCAACGAAAGAAATGCTTAACCGATCACCGATTATCTCGACGTAACGCCATGGTATCACTCCAGTCGCGACTGGTCTGAATGTTCAGAATCATGATTCGTATACGGTTGTACACTATTATTGAGACGATATTCAGGGACAAGCCTCAAGGCTTGACGCGGTGTCGATCCAGGGGGGGCTGCAATAACATGGTCTAGGTCATCCTCAGAGCTGGGCGCCTGAGGCGGCCTTAGGAGTGATTTTTAGCGGAAATACCATTCGTAGGGATTTTCCAACGCGACAACAAAAAAAAAAGTTGAGAGGTGTCAAGGGACACCCGGATGGAACGAAGTTCGAAATAGAAAGGCGAAACGAAAATATCTGTTTGTGTCGTCGTCGTGTCGTGACAACAAATTGTGTCGTGACAACAAATTGTGTCGTGTCAACAAATTGTGTCGTGACAATTTTACCGTCTAGCCCCCTTACACAACGTGCCATAAGGAACTTCGTTCCAAAAATAGAGAAGTTTGATTAGGACCACACCAATAAAAATATCGTGTTTTAACAAATGTACAGTATGATAACCTTTAATCTTAACCTGATCGGGTGTTTGTTAACAAATTTACCGGGTAATTCTATAATTATGTTTAGGTACGGGTATTACCGACTTGTTACCACGACTAGTTAACGTAATTGAAACGTCAGACATTTCAAATATTCATAGTTTAAATAGCTATCGTGTTCACATTTATACCAACACTAGTCTAAAAGTTAGTCATTGGGGAAATCCAATTCCAAAAGGAAATTCATCTTTAAATCCATTGGTTTACCTGAATTAACTGTATTATGAGATAACTAGTTGTGTTATTTCAAGAGATGTGTCAGCCATTTTCAGCGAACACTGTCAGGCAGTTCAAGACTGCCTTGTTAGTGCGATTGAGAAATGATCTTAGAGGTGAATGTTGATTGTGATAGATTACAAGGCCAGTTAAATCAACTTATTAAACAGTTACGTTGCTGTCACTTTAGTTTATCTTCAAAAAGCTTTTGTCCACGGCTCTGTGGAAGAATGAATTCATTATTGTATCATTATATGGTCTGACCACATCAATGACTTATCGTTCTATGACTAATTTAATAGGTACATAAACGACTATTGTATGAAGGACCAAGCATTTCATAACGTGAATTGAAACGGGGAAATTTGCGAACTGTGATATTAAATCGATATTAATACACTTGTGACGTCTCTGGTATTGCGGGTGTCCTTAGGTGGTGTTAATTGCTTACCATCAGGCGATACGTCTGCTCGTTTGCCCCTTATTCAATATAAACAGTTTTGAGTGACTACATCAAGAATCTTAAACTTTTCTAATATCTTTGAGTACATCATGAAAGTGATCTATTCTATGTTCTGATTGGAAGGCCTAGTGTGAGTTTATTGCGCATAATTTCGATCCGCACCGATCGACCGCACTAAACCAATAGCAAAGTTAAACTCACTCACACTAGGCCCTTTAGTCACAGCATATTTCGTTCTGACTGTCCCACGCAACCGATATTATAATAGCAGATATAATACTCGTAACTTAAATATTTATTTTGTTTTCTTTTTTTTAATTAATTGCACCGTCAACTGCTACTGTCTCTCCGATACTTTTGATTCATCCTAAGGTTGCCTGGAAGAGATTGCTTTTGGCAATAAGGCCGCCCTATGTACATTACAATAAATATTATTCATCTCTGTACTCTCTTACAAATTTATAAAACTATTTGTGTAACTGCTACTATTTCTATAACAGCGTGTACAAATTACCACAGAAAAATCGTAGTGAGTCAACTGTAATGTTTTTTAATAAAACATTTGTTCTGGGGGACACCACATATTTTTTTAAAGTTTTATAATACCCTTTTTAAACAATACAGAATGTACGCCATCTTAACATATGAAACACAGAAGAGTTCCGTGTGGGAGGTAAGAAGCAACATTTTACATTTTGCATTTCGTTCTAACGCTTACTATTACATCTTCCCCTTTTTATAATAAAATACTTAAAATAAGAGATCTACAACTTTAGTTACGTTTAACTTAGTAAAAGACTTTATAACAAATCAATCTTACACAGTATTTCTTCTCTTCCTCTTGAAAAATTAAAATCTGAACTACGTATCAACAAATGCCGTTTTAATTGTAATCTGTTTACCACCCCTATAAAACTACAATATAGACCTACTTCTGTCTATATGAATGAGTGAGGAACACCCAACTTACCACTGCAACCCTACACGCAGCCCGAAGACTGTTGTTTCAGCCAGGCCGAAGATGGTACAAAGTTCTAACATAAGTACAACCTGTTTCATCTAAAACGTCATAAGACTTATAGTTATTATTTAATCAAATTTTGCCTTTTAACTACTTATTTATGGTTAGTTATGGCTTTAACTCAATATGAAAACAGTTCAAGAGCATGGAACTAATAAAACGCCTTTAACACTCAAGAAATAATTTTCAACAGAGTTAAACAAAGTCCGAAAGCCAGTAGCAGGTATAAAGGGACGGGTCTCGGAATAATAAAACATGAAACATCTGCCAGTAAAGGTAGTTTGTATAATATATAGTAGATTTATTAAGTTCTCAAACCTCTGTAATATATATATAAAATATACGTTCCTAAGATACTTACAAGTATGAATAAAAAGCAATAGATTTCACGCCTTGGTATTCGCTATACAAAACCGTATGTGAGTGCATGCTAGTGGCTTTCTCAGCGCTCTACTCCGAAAACGGTTAATTTTACATAAAAATGCAGTAGACATGTGTAGATAATTTCACGACAAACAATTTTATACTGACCTCCGAGCAATAGGTCGCGAGATATATGTAAAAAAAGAAAATTAGTACTCCTTTTCATCATGGCCTATATATATATAAATGTATGTATAGCCTTTTTCGTGTAAATGTATGTATAACTGAGTTGTGTGACCAATACTTTCTGAGATCAAATAATAATAAATTTTGATTCTGATATTATACGAGTACATATTTTCGATCTCCAATTGACCACTTTCAACTATTCACAATATATTGAAAGTATGTTATTAAACGTCATTTGTTTGACACAATAATGTTACGGTCCAGTGCTTCTGCCGTCTATTTCAATAGGAAATTTTCACTTTCATATATTTATATGTATTTGTACCGTTTCCGCACACGTGTTCGTTCAACAAATATTCTCAAACAATTCACAACAATAGAACAATATTTCAGACCGTGAATTATTGTGAATAAAAAGCAGAAACATATTCTAAGGTCGATTCACATTTTCCAATCTCTATTGTCATTCACAGCTACGAAATTTGCAGGTAACTAATGCATGTTATCCTGGAATGGTCGTTCCTCTTCTTCCAACTGGGTTAACAAAGGCGAGGTAACCAGATTGGAAAACTACTCCACAAAGAACCTTCTAATAATATTAAGAAAATACTTTTTTCGAACATTCTTAAAATTTTCAGTAGTTTTAAGTTGCTTATCCAGCTGCTGATAGATTCTTTTACATAGGTTTTCAAATTGCAGTAGTCATTATACTTCAGCCTATTGAATCCACTGCTGAACGAATAACTCCTCTGAGAGCGCAAACCATCTCGGCTCTTGGGCAGTCCGCATCCATCCGCTGCCAGTCATTTTCCCGAAGTAGTCGGTCCATCGTGCCACAGGTTATCTACACTGTAGTCAATTTCTTAAGATCTCTTTTTGATAAATTAAAAATCTTTGTGTGCCTAAACATCTTTTTCCAAATCCTTCGAATATAAACTACTACCCCTTAACTATGGGTTTGCCTGCAGTAATATCCATATTATCAATTTTTATTAACCAAAGGTTGCCAACCGTACACTAAAATAAAGAATTGTACGCTATATCACGTTGGCGTAAATGGCAACCAGCCGGATCACTCGGATCAGCTATTTCTGCCAATGTCAAATATTTTTAGTCTTCAATTATAAGTCTTCGAGTCTTTAAGTCGTCGTCGTGATGAAATTAATGATAAAAAATATATACGAGTAAAATGTGGATGACATGAAATGGGGACCGTCTTTCGAAAAAACAAAAAACGATCTCCCTGGCGTAGGTACTCAATATTATCAGAGGACGTTAAACTGACTCTTTTTGACATAATTTTTACTAGTGTCAGTCACGCATATATGATGCAAACGACTATTTATGTTAATATTCTGGTATCCCCAATAAATAATTATAAACTATACTAGAATATACTCATTTTAATAGTCCGTACTCTTTATTTACGAGTACCTGCTTTGAAATCAAATATTATCGTGATCCTGTCAGCCGTTCCGAATTGATTAACTGACAAACATAGATATTCACAAACTTTCGTGTTTATTATTTTAATAAGATTATTATGTAGACGTATACCACAATGTTTACAGTAGTACTATTACTGTTACATAAACTTCAACGCATACAGAGTAAGGTATACAAAGAATTTTATTTCGTGTTATGATTAAATGTTACAAACAAAGTGCGTTGTTCTGAGGATGGGTAAAACAGTATCATTGTTAGAATTCATTTAGTCTCCAGATACGTTTCAAAATATCAACATCCTCACGATATGCAGTTATAGTATATGTCAATCAATCCTCGTAGTAATAATTCTTTCAAAATTCAGTTCTTATTTTTCCTCGATCTCACAAATGTCATAGAAAATACTCCTAGTCCAGTCAAATTAGACCAAAAATAGGAGTCAGGTTACAATAATTCGTACCCAGCTGAAAATTGGTAGAATTGTTCAAAATATCATTATAAATGTAATTTAAAAAGTCCTCATCGATCACAAGGTCACAAAAATGGGCATTTCGTGATTTTCAGCAAAACCGTAAGTTTTATCATAAAATTAGCTCAGTCAAAAATTGTAGATTATACCGTGTTGTGCCTAAAAGTTCGATAGTATTATGTTAGTCTTAAGTAATATTTTACTACGAAAATAGCTTTTCATGATATTTTTGAACTCTGGAGTACATCAACCTCCCTAGCCAAGTTGGCATTTTGCAACCTTAAAAGTTAATAGAAAACTAATAAATATATGGAAATGACGTCATCTCAACACAAAGTTACGTGTTCAATATTTTCTATATTACCTACCGAATATAAAGAGGATAGAAGCATTAGCGATTGTGGAAAGAGAATCGACGCGGAATACTTATATCTTGGCTAAATGGGCAGAACTATACAGGAGTACAAATAAGTTTCCGCCGTTTTTTAACACAAATTAAATATTTATTATAGAAGAACGGTAATATGAATTTATTTAAAATATTGCCCATCACTTGCAACCACTTTTTCCCATCTCTCAGGCAGCATTCGAATCCCACGTCTGAAGAACTCCTTGTCTTTTGAGGCTATCCACGAATCAACCCAATTTTTGGTATCCTCATAAGATGTGAACCGCTGCGCCGTCAGAGCATGTGCCATGGACCGGAACAGGTGATAATCGGACGGTGCAATGTCTGGTGAATACGGCGGGTAGGTTACACTTCCCAATCAAGTGTTTCCAAGTACTTTTTCACGGGAGCCGCAACATGTGGACGAGCATTGTCATGCAGAAGAATAATTTTTTCGTGTCTAGAATAGTATTGAGGGCGTTTTTCCTTCAGAGCTCGGCTCAATCTCATCAATTGTGTTCGATAGAGGGCTTTTTTGTGTTTGAGATGAATCTTCCTCCAATAATTCCTCCAATTCTGCATCCTCGTAAATTTTTGGCCTTCCACTGCGATCTTTGTCTTCTACGTCGAAATCACCGTTTTTAAACTTTTGAAACCACTCTCGACACGTTCTCTCACTAAGAGCACCCTCACCATATGTTTCTACGAGCAATTGATGCGCCTCAGCAGCAGATTTCTTTAAATTAAAGAAGTAAACTAATATTTCCCGCAAATGACGCTTACTTAGCTCAAATTTTGACATTTTCAACTTATAAAAATTATATTTTACCAATATAAAATCAATGATATTAATAGGTTATGTTGTTCTTGAATGTCCAAACTATTTTTTAAGCCGGTTATCATCTGCGAAAGCTAACCGAAACTCCGTGGCGCGCCATCTACAATAAAACTATTTAATGATTGTATTCAACAAACATAGAATTTAGTAGGTTTTCCTATAAAATTATCAAGAAAAAATGGAAAAACTGCATCAGTGTCTAACGGGTGGGACTCCCCCTAAACCGGCCGCCGGTTCCTGGCTCCGCGCCCCTCTAGCGCCCACCGCCGGAAGGGTTAGCAATTTTAATTGCCGTAAATATGTATATGCCAAATTAGATTTAAATTCGCTCGAGCAATTTGCTTTACGTTGCGATAGCGCTTGACCCTCCAGGTATACCTGACAGTCAGAGTTACTTTCGAAATCATAAATAAAGTATTAGCTTTTGTCCACGACTCCGCCCACGTTTATACTGGTTATCACGATAAAGAGTCTAGTGTTTTCCTTCCTGAAGAATATATTTTTATATTATATTAATATGAATGAATAATTTAAATGGGATTTCTAACAATTTGAATGGGCTCTTAAAGTCTTGAAAAGTAGGTACACCATCTATAGTGAATTGAGTATTTTAAAGTAAGTGGTGCTTTTACTCTCATAAAGTTTATAGTGACTTAAAACTGATGCTCAAGCCACAGGTGGCCATCAGAATACTCATTAAAGGTATTTTACGATTTGCGATCCCATGAAATGTTTATTTAGTTTCTAAACTATTATTGCTGGTCATAATACAGTGAATTACCAGCAAAACTCAAAAAATAACGTTCACAAATTCAGAAAAGTTTTATTTTGTAAAGGTAATAAGTATTAGGTTTTTTTTTGAATAGGAGGCAAACGCTCAGACGTATCCCCTGTATGATGTGTATAAAGTTTGCAAAATTTAACCTGCCACTCGATAGGTGGCGTTGTCTCAGTTATCTGAATCTCGCAATCATTTTGTTATCAAAACGATATATATATACTGAGCTATATTAAATGTTATTTGCTGAGTGAATATAGAAAGTTCAACTGCTTCGGGCTATTTATTAACAAGTGCCCGTAGCCCATTATCACATCTGACATAAAAAACCTCAAACAGACATTCTCTAGAAAGCTAAATTAACTCCCTAATTAGTACAACATTTCGCACTCACACATAACCAGCGGCTTTGCTTTGCAACAAGGTGACAGCGTGTTATTAGACTGCACCAAGTAAACCGAACTCCCTTTAATTTTGTTCAGTTTGTTCGTAGTAATTTTATACAAACAGTCGGTGTCAACGGAAACAGATGCACTAAATAAATATGTGCTAATAAAATTTGCAGTTGCCTTGTGCAATGTATACCTACTATTTAATTTAATTACTTAGTTACTCCACACTTAAAGAAGCATTTTTAAAAATTATGAAATAAAAACTGCTTATGTGTGTTCTGTAGAAAAATATAGATCATACTAGCTGACCCACTCAACCGCGTCTGCGTCTCACATTCCACGTAGCCTGATGTTATAACAATGTGAAAAAATTGGTTTATCATAAATAGTTATAGTGAGCCAACCTTAAAAGATAGAGATAATTATGCTGTGGCTAACTTTATTTTAGAACTTTTAAAGGGAAACATTTCTTTCATACGTTTTTTTGTAAAACTTTAACCGTTTACGCAACGCACGCAATGAAAGCTCTCAAAAGGAATAAATTTCTAAATCTAAATATTTCGGACATTTAACACACAACGCCATCTAGTCCCAAACTAAGCAGAGCTTGTATTATGGGTTCTAGACAACTGGTAGAAATACATATATACTTTTTTTTGTAAATACATACATATTATACATAGAAAATACCCAAACTTCGAAACAAATATTTGCAGATCATACAAACATTTGGTCCGACCCGGGAATCGAACCCAAGACCTCATGCACAACAGTCGCATACACTACCACGGCGCCACCAAGGCAGTATTGCCCCGTTTTTGCATTTTTTTATTAATACTTTGCTACTTTTAGTCGTAGCTTGATGATATATAGCTACAGCTAACTGGTCTATTGAACACTGAAATAATTTTTCAAATCAGATTATTACTTTCTAGCTAGAGGCTAGCGCGTTCAACCAAACAAATCTTCAACTTAATAATATTAGAATAGATTAATGTAGAATTTCAATTACTTAGTATTGCTAATTACCTACATCATTAAAAGCGTTGTGTCGGATATCCGTATGTCTCATACCCGGACAAACATGTTTACTGAACTGGCACATCACTATATTATATCTTGAATCGGTACAATATTATTATTGACGATGATGGAAGAGTTTAAAAGACGAACGTACGTAAGTGCCATACAATGCATCAATATCAAAGTAATTTAAATACTATTTGAAACCTCTTATAAATCAGAATGAATGAATTGAATATTTCCTGTGAGTTGATATGCAACGAGTCAGCTGAGGACAAAATAACTATAGACATACATAAGATAGAATTTTGTAATACTGCATATTTTGAATTATAAAAAACTGAAAAGAAATTAAGAAACAAAGATATTAATTCATATTAAATTATAACACATATTTTGACTGCCTCGGTGGTAGCGTATGCAACTGCTAAGCTTGAGGTCTCGGGTTCGACTCCCGGGTCGGACCAAATGTTTGTATGATTTACAAATATTTATTTCGGAGTTTGGGTGTTTTCTATATATAATATGTATATATTTACAAAAAAAAGTATATAACTATTTATATCAGTTGTCTAGTATCCATAACACAAGCTCTGCTTAGCTTGGGACTAGATAGCGTTGTGTGCTAGATGTCCGGAATATTTATTTTTTGTTTATTTATTAAGTATATGCCTACGAATGTTGAATATTTAAATATTATAATGCAAAAATTGATACATTATAAATCAAATAGTTATAATCGATTTGTTGTGTTTTCAATCCGTTAATAATATATAATCGTTTAGCATTCATTCGCCAACTTTACTTGACCTGTGGTCGGCTGCTAGACAAGACGCACTTACCTTCTTAGTGACTTATATTGAATAAAGTAATAAAATTAATTTGAAAAAAAAATGTGTTGACCACTATATATTTTGTTACAGCTGAATAATGACGATTCGGAGTATGACCGTCACCGATGTACACAATGCCAATAAGAGCAGTTGTTGTCAAAGGTATGTGTTTTATATTTATTGAAATTTTCAACAGTGCCTACAACAGAACAGAGGAATATACAGAAGCGGGGGCTTCTTTAACTATAATGCAGGGTGTGCAGTGCATACAGGTGCAGTAATGTTCCTTTTAATGAATCTACGTGCTATCTGAAGGCCGCTACGCTTACTAAAGGGCGATAGAGTAACGCATACGGGCGCTTCACGAGCTAGAAACACCTTTGATTAGAAGTGCGATCGACGCAAATGCTGAACCTGAAGGAATCCTTTGACGCCTAGACGCACACGTATATGATTAATAATAAATTATTATACACGTAACGTAGTCTCTTCTAATTCACCAAGGAGGGGAATGAATATATCTTAAACGCCACTAATGATGTTACTAAATATAACCTTATACCTGTTGCAAAAGGTAGCGTTTCACTTGCTCTGTTCTATGGTACCAATCACTTAATTCTTAAATTATTAATTTAAAAACAAATCTATACATATATAAGGCAAAAACTTTGTGCCAATTTCACGAAAATTATGGGAACGGAGATGAACTTTGGCACAGTTAAAGTTTATGTGGAGGGGGAGAATCTTAAAAAGATAATTAATGAAATGAGTCACGGTTGAAGTATGGTGGGATTTCCACCTTTGGCCGACTTTTAGTACTTAATCTTAAATGTACAAAATAACAAGGTCAAATAGCTCACATTATAGTTCATTCTTTTTTGATGAAGTGGGTCAAAAACCCACTAGAACAGGTTGGTCAGTCGGGTTGGTAGAAAATCGATGTCAAAGTTTTCTCTTTACAGTGCAGTGTTCCCTTAGCAGTATTTTACGACCTCCCCGGATTAAATTACAGAATTTCAGCAACAGTAGATATTTTTTTTTAAGAAATAGGGGCTAACGAGCGGACGTATTTCTTTTTTTTCTTTTCTTTTTTAAAAAGACAACTCCCACATTAGGAATAAACATCCTGTGTCGTGGGGGACTTTACAAACATACATGAAACGGACACAAAGAACATCCAGACTCGGGACAATAATTCGTGGATCGCACAAAGTGTAGTACCGCGTGGGATTTGAACCCAAGACACTTGGCGCAGTAGCAAGCGGCATGGCGACCGCTGAAACCACTCGGCCAACCGTGCAGTATCAACTGATGGTTAGCAATTACCGTCGCCCAAGTACACCCGCAACACCAGAGGTGTCACAGAGAGGGAGGGGTTGGAGTTCATGGGCCTCCGGTATCCTCACTCACTCACAATGAAACACAGCGCAAGCGTTATTTCACACCAGTTTTCTGTGAGGCCGTGGTATTAATCGGCCCATTCATACCAAAGCGTGGCTCTCTCACGATATTAATGGTATTAAACAAGTTAATGTATTGTTCACCGTAGTGCCTTAGCTACTGAACCTTCTTTAAGAAATGAGGTGTATTGACACCTCATTTCCCTACCCATTAAGGTTCGTAATAATGGCCGAGGTAACAAAGGCTATTTAAATTTTATGAAATGTTTTTACTTAGCTCGTTAGTTTCTAAACTCCTTCTTGTTTTAAATCATTTTATTTGCGCAAAATGTCTTTCCTCATACATCATTTTCAATAACAACTAATTCTAATTTTGGCCCAGTTAACAGTAATCAAATAAAATTAAACATATAAGGAAATTCTTATATACAAAATATAAAACGCATACCTATTTGATTTTCTCAGAAATTATAATTTTAATTAATCAACAATTCTATTTTACTTATAGCTCCTTGAAATCAAATTTTACAAAATAAGTACGTTAATAAATTAAATCATTGGCAATTACATATTTAGTTAATTTTGTACAAATTAATTAATTTTCTAAAGCTGTTTCCGTAAATAAGCATATTTAATTAAAATTTTGTCTTTGTCTCACCTAATTAATGTTCAAATAGAAGAGAGGGAGATGTAGATATGCCATATGTCTTAACTTATTCAGGACATACGAGTATGCCTCTCCTAAAAGAAGATGATTTCAGCTACAATACCACGCTGGTCAGACGGGATGGTACAGGGTTTGATTCAAGATTTTCCTTCCTTGCAGACCTTTTGTCCTCACTCATTCTGTATGTAAGAAGTACCTCGGTCTGTTGCAATTTTGTGGCTGAACTCCTAAATCGATTTAAATGAAAGAGATTGGCAGGGGGTACTTTGATTCATGAGGAACATACGCTACTTTTTACCGCGATAACCGACACACAAGCAAATCGAATCGCGGAAAAAATCTAGTATAATAATAATCAATTCGTTCTTAAGCAAGATTTAACAACTCTAGTTATTAAGAATATACACACTAATAAAAAAAATATACAAACAATTAACAAGGAAAATATTAAAGCATGTGCTGTGCACAATCTGGATAGTAACGTCATTATCGTACATAAGGCTCTGAGATCACATGCATATTATACCTGATTTTGGTCTTGCTATTGTTAATTTGAAATCCCACTCGTCCTAAAGAATGGTTTAGAATTAATATTCTAAACCATTCTTTGTTTTCTTTGATGTTTAATAACATCCCTTTTAGATCGTGCATAGATTCCACCAGGATCACTATTTCGTCTATAAATCGCACGTGTTACGCTTGCAAATTGGATAATACAAATTAGATTTATGTACTTCTATGCCATCTAGCGGTAACAATTGACAATACGTGTATAGTTGTGTGAGAACTGAAACAAGTTATTTTTATCTTAATGATAATGACTACTTTATCTAGATGGCTCTAGTATCGTTATAAATATACACTCTTAAAACAATTCGATACACTGCTTTGTTGGTCTTCAATTCCCGGGTTCGTCTGCTATTGGATTTTTCTTACAAGAAATTCTTTATAGCAGCCCGGGTTATGGACGATGGCGGTGTTTCTGCCTCAGAGAGAACGTTAAGCCATTGGTCCTTGTTGTCATAAACACCTAGCAATCGTTATTGGGACAGACTTAATGCAGTAATCATCACCTTTCTAGCCTTTATTTGTCCCAAGATTAATTATTATCGAGGTCGGCTACTAGTTTAACCGGTTACACCTGAATAGCAGTTTTTCCACGGAGCGACTGGCATCGGACGTCCGCAACCCTGAACTGAAACTGAATTGCACTGACTACCCAATAACGATTGTCATAGGTGTTCATGATAACCGGAACCGACGGCTTAACAGGCTCTGCGAAGCACGGGCGGTAAACACCACCTTATTCCATACTCTGGGCTGCTTCTAACAATTTCGTGTAAGAAAAACCCAACAGTAGTCCGCCAATTGCATATGCTAACCGCTAGACCAGTGATGAGGTAAATTAAAGCGAAAATAACTATGCGTTAAATGCAACTACTGGAGTAGTTTATTAATGAATATATTATAGATTCAAGGATCTCTACAATTGTATCCGGGTCTTCGTCATTGTATTGATATCTAGTAACAAGACCAATTCAATAATAAAAAGACGTATTTAGTTTCCCTTAAACACATCTGATTCAGTTTTCCTCAGACAATTGCAGGTAAATATATGTTTATAGTACATGTGGTTCACCTGTAACCCGGAACCCTTATAGTTTAGTCATGTCCGTCCGTCCGTCTACATGTTTTTAGGGTGCCGTATTTCACGTGTAACACGGAACCCTCATGGTTTCATCATGACCGTCCGTCTGTCCGTACGTCTTCGATTTACCTTCCAAATCCTCTCCACTTTACGTGTAGGGAGGTCCCTAGAAGTAAAGTGGGAATGCTCTTTTTCTCACGTCTGCCCCTTAGTGTGGGGTATCATTAGATAGCTCTTTTAAAAATATTAAGAGACTGCAAAGACGATTTTTTGTTTTCTTTTTAAATAAGCTTTCTTAGAAAAATATGAAAAAAAACATGAAGACATACTCCATGTGATGAACTTTAAAGAAAAACTATACTAACGGTGTGGCGACCTCCACATACAACATAACATACTACAGTGCCATCTACCGAAGTTACACTGAACTACGGAGTAACCTACAAAACGACGAAACTACCAATCCTGAATCGCGCAATTAAAGTTCTCGCGCCGATTATCATATATACAACATCCCAACATTAAGTGTTGGGCAGTAGCCCGCCAGGCATGATCACCTCGCCTGGTCTGAGGATCCTCCCTTTGTGTTGGGTGGAACATGATACCCGTTCAGGAGTTATAGAGACCTAACTTGCGAAATGTGCTTACTTGGAAAACTTCGTACCTTAATGATCACCCATAACTAAATTATTAGTAATGGGTGATCGTTATGGGAGACTAAGTAGTCCCATTCTAAGCGTGGCTTGACGCGCACTAGCGGATTATAAGTATGTTTTCCTAACTACGTTTAAAATATGTAAATAATATATACATACATACTAATTAGGGCAAAAGTATGATACTCGACCTATTGCAAAAGAAGACCCTATACTAACGCGTCTGCCTAACGTAATGTGGGCCGAAACCTCCTTCTTAAAAGGAGAACGTTACCTCCAGTATTGAACTATTGAGAGGTATAACTATTGAGGGTGTGATATGATGCGAATAATTTATGTATAGCAGAGTGTTTTGGTGAGAAATTGACACATTGCAATTACAAACATCAATTCATTCAATCAAGTGAACAGGATTTGCAACATTTGCAATATTTATGAATTGCGAAAAAAAAGTGTGTTCCTTTTTTGGCGATAATTAGGAGCAAATCATGTTGCGCGCGGGGGGGGGGGGGTTCAAACATACCTACATGAAATGGAAATAGTTAGAAGAAAAAGTTAATACACTAAACCACGGAGTGCTACTGTGTACTACTAACACTGCAACAATTATATTATCAAAGTCCTTGAACAGAAAAATATGTTATTTCCTTGACGTGTCCTTTAATAGCCAATCATTATCAAATAGCGAAAACAAATGCATTAACCATATCGAGGTAGGTACATAAATGTTTATTAAAATACTCGTAAAACAAGAAAAAGCTTTCAAAACTATAACACGACTACTTATAAATTATTAATACAATTTAAAACCAATGTTATGCCTTCATTACGAATCTACTGACACCTCGTTCATTAAAATCGGTACAGTAGTTTAGGCGCTACGGTTCTGACTTCATCGTCGGGTAAAAACAATTGCACTGACGTTTATTACCAAATCGAGACACATGATTATAATGTAAGGCTGCTGAGCGAACCGATATTCTATGTCCCCAAGATGGAACAGAGGGCGTCCAAAGTTCATCCATCGCGTTAGGTCATAAGTTTCGTCCACGTCTTACTAGTTATGTTCATAATTATTATATATACATATCAGTAACTCCTATTGCCCTTAGCGTGATGTTATAAAGCGTGAATAAATTTGTTTACTTTAAAAAGTTTATATTGCGCCAACCCTGAAAGATTGACATATTATGACGTCGCGTTCTTTTTTTTCGAACTTTTAAAGGGTAACAATTTTTTAATTTACCCCACTAGCAAACGCAATGGTAGCTTTCAAAACAATTATTTTACCCCGTTTGTGCAATATTTTTCATTGATACTCCATTCCTTTATATAGGTAGGCCTACAGCCTGCCTCGATTACTGGGCTATCTAACTCTGAAATTTTTTTCTAGTCATTCGAGTACTTCCTACGATTCCTACAAATACTTCGGTTTTGTAATCTTCTAATATTTAAAGTTCTCGTGGCGCGGTGTTTGTTACCAAACTGAAAAAATATGTGCATTTGGGTAGGTCTTAGAATCGGCCAACATCTTTTTCTCATATCCTATTTTTTTTATTACAAAACAACGTTTGCCTGTTCAGCTAGTATAGATTTATCTGTAAATACTTTATTTCAGATCAAATATAGAAATCAGTTGTACTCAAATAATTCACAAATTATATACGAAAACCTTCCTCAAGAATCACCCTATCTATTGATAAAAACTGCATCGGAATCCGAAATCGTTTTGAGTTTATCGCGACGAGATAGACAGACAGACGCGGTGGAGGACTTTGTTTTCTACACTAGTATTATAAAGAGGAAAGATTAGAATTTTTGTATTTTTGTATGTAACGAATAAACTCAAAAACTACTGGACCGATTTTAAAAATTCTTTCACCATTCGAAAGCTACATTATCCACGAGTAACATAGGCTATATTTTATTTTGGAAAAAAATAGGGTTCCGTAAGATATTTGGGTTTTTCGGACACAAGGTGTAAAAATCAACTAGAAAAGTTACTTATTTTACGAAAATTTTCATGCTACGGGCTATATAAGACGCAAACGAGGTTGCGGGGGTCAGCTAGTATGATATATAGTGATGAAAGGCTAAAGCAGTAATCTACTTATGTTCAAAGAATTTTGAAATTAATATAAAGCGATTCAACAAAATTGCTTATATTTTATCAGTAAGCAAAAAGTAGGCGATGGCCGATGAAATAGACATTAAATTGTCGAATTATGACTGGTTTTGCTTGGTTTGTAGGTCATTCAGTCACATGAGAATGCACATCACGTGAGATTCCACAAAAGCATGATTTCCCTATCCATTCAAGTTTTTTTTATGATTGGGAAACTGTGAATTAAGTAGGAAATTAAATCAGTTTAAGGCTGCATTTTGACCTTCGATATACGTAATGTTAAAGAGTCACTAGGTGTTGAAATAAATAATTTTGCTATAGATATAAATGATAAATAAATTATGAAGTAAATTTCTCTTCAACTACATTAGAATACCGCCATATTATGAATACGCTGACAAATAATTGTAAAAAAAAACTAATAACACAATTGTTGGATTGGATTTGGCCCTGCCTAGTCAAATTCACTAAAAGAGAGTTCGCCAAGGAGATCGTTTTTTGTTTTTTCGAAAGACGGTCCCCATTTCATGTCATCCATATTTTATATATTTTTTATCATTAATTTCATCACGACGACGACTTGAAGACTCGAAGACTTGATAATTGAAGACGATAAATACTTGATATTGGCAGAAATAGCTGATCCGAGTGATCCGGCTGATTGCCATTTCATCAAAAGAAGAAGAACACAATTGTACTGATATGTGAGAGCGGTCTCTTCTAATATAGGCATTTTTTACTCAAAGGAGTTTTCTATACAAGATTTTTTTTAAAAAGGAGGTTTTATATTCTCTTAGTACGCTTAGTTCTATACACTGCAGCGCTGCGAGAAGTTGACACGGGATTACTAAAAGATTATTTTCGATTATTAAAAAAATATTCACGAAAACAAAAATGCGATATGAAGTTCCCCGGAACAGTTTGTAGTGTCATAAAAACAATGATGGTCCAAAAATCTTGGCACCAAACCCAATTGGAGTAAATGCCATTAAATTATTCTAATTTTATACTTGATATTGATACCGGCGGCCCATACCCTAACCGCTCCCTTCATCCCCTCCCCATCCCCCAAAAGCCGACAACACTCTTGTGACGCCTCTGGTGTTGCGGATGTCCATGGGTGGCGGTAATCATTTACCATCAGGCGATACGTCTGATTGTTTGCCCGCTATTTCATATAAATAAAAAACAATACTCTGTTAAAACAACAAATAATTGCATTTTATCGTATCTACTTATCTAACACTGCAGCCATGAAGTTTAATAAAATGATATCAATAATCATAAGCTACATCCACAATCACTTATTAATTATCGCCACATGTGGTTTTATTGCAACCACAGAATGATTAAAACAAAATTTCGCAAAAATATCAGTTTCATACACAATAAATTGTTCTAGTTTAAAATCGAACTTGATTAGTATGTCTAGTGAACCACTACACTTCATCAACAACCCATATTGTCCCATTGTTGGGCTCGGGGCTCCTCTCACCCAACCGCGAGGAGGCGACTTACGCGTGTGCCGTGCGTCGCCTAGATTGGGGGTTTTGACAGCGGACAGTGCCCGCTTCGGTGCGGGCGGGCGCTGGGAGGGGTCCGGTTGTGTTAATATCAGCAGTTCCCGGACCCCTCCCTTCTCAGGCGCAGAGTGGTACACCGTGTGATTTTAGTCGGTTCGATTCCGACACACCGCCCCGCCGCAGACCCCGGTTGGGTGACAGCCCGAGGGGGATTTCCACAGGTAAAAAAAAAGGGTCTCCTCTCAGGAGCGGGCTAAGGCTATACGTCCCCAGCTGGCCGAGTGCGGGTTGGGGAACACTACACTAACAGATCCAAACACTAGTAATTGGTAAAGGGTATGTTTTTCTGTACGGTCGCGAATACTGAAGTACTTAGGCCATATCTCTAGACGAAGTAGTGACTCCATAGAGTGTCTGGTACAGCAGGGAAAGGTGGAGGGGTCTCTGTTGCAGGGCATCCGTCGCTGGGTCGATTAGGTGAGTTCCGAAAGCCGGTAGTCTGCCGGTAGGGTGAGATGGCGGGAAATTATACGAGGAGGTTTGTCCGCCTCTACCACCAACGTAGAGAAGAATGTTTTTCTAGTGATTATTAAAAATGTATCATTCAAGAAACTGGTGAGACTTCATGGAATGCCTAATGTCTATACTATGGTGATATATAAGTACTAATAAGAAAGTATGTAAGTCTGGATAGATGTATGTTTGTAATATATATATATACTAGCTGACCCGGCGAACTTCGTACCGCCTTAGCTTAAATTTGATGCACTACTTTATTTTGTATAGCTGACTTACCTTATGTATGCGTACCTATTCAATTTGAACTGGTTAATGTCGTACCGCGGGTAGCACCGCGAGGTTCAGCTTGTAGTCTATAAATTAACCCGAAAATGATTACTGCCATACGACATACAAGCGGCCAGAGCTGCGGACAAGAGTTAGTACCTATTTTATAAAGAGATAAGACGCAATATTTGTTCATTTCCTGCAAGTGATTGATTAGGTCGGTTAGTTTTACTATGCAAAGTCAATAAGTGACCTTGCAGTCTTGTGGTATTCGCCGAGTCACCGTGTGCCAACAGTACATGTTTGAAAAATTATCAGCCTTACACAAATATCGGTTTTTTCCCCTTCAACTTTTTATCGTTGATCGATCATTAACCATAAAAGAGACTTCATAGATAAATTGCAAATTAAAATGATTTTATGACTTTTATTTCGAGAGGGAATACAAAGAAAAAAACCTTTGGAATTCCTGTCTATTAATTTTTTAAAATATTAATAACAATTTTATCTAAAGTAGAATTTGTTTTTAATTGTTTAAATTATTAACTAATAAAAAAGTAGTACCGACTTTAAGACCCCTTCGTTGTGATGATTTTATAATTTTACTTTCAATCGGTAGGAGTTACCCTTTTTTTAAAAGAATAATTATCATCATCATCACAGCCTCTTGTTTGTCCGTCTTTGGACGTAGGCCTCTTCTCCCAATTTCCATTTCTCGCGATCCCGCGCCATCGTCATTTAGTTCACTCCCACTCGTTCCCGTATATT
The DNA here is from genome assembly GCA_916048165.1 of Spilarctia lutea. Lineage (NCBI taxonomy): Eukaryota > Metazoa > Arthropoda > Insecta > Lepidoptera > Erebidae > Spilarctia > Spilarctia lutea. The sequence continues at coordinate 7,022,663 of OU696480.1, forward strand.
ATCGACCCATCTTTTTGGTGGTTTTCCCCTGCCTAGGGTGTGTACTCCTGTCTAGCAATGTGTCCTGGCCATAAAATCCTGTACCCTGTAAAAAAAGAATAATCCCAATCGGAAATGTTATCCTACCAAAATGAAGCTAAATCAGTTCATAAATGACGGCAGTCTGGGGACACAAAGGTAACTACAATAACGAATTGTGAACGAACCTCCTTTGCCAGACGCTTAACATTTAATTTTCTTACAGATTCCACAATTGCGTAAGCAATGACAATATTGTAATAACTTTATTAGTAATGACGCCGACAACGTCATCATGCCTTTTTCAAATCGTTATCGTGATGTATAGTAAGATATGTTTCCTATAAGACATATACTACGGTAGAGGACTGATTTTTATATAATTTAAGGTTGATTGTTACTAAAAACAATGTAAAAAAATTGTAAAAACACAAACCTTATATAGATAACTAACGGTTTCGTCATCATGAGAGTCATTGAAAATGCGTAATCAGATCGAAAATTATTCTATTCTATAAAAAAATGAATAACTTAATTAAAAGAACATAAGTTAAAATCTACAGACCATGAGAACTAAATCTAAATAAACAATAATGACATTAATTAATACAAAGGACAGTGGCAGGTTTGTATAGGACTTTTGTACCGTCTTGCGTATCTCATTGTAGGGATTGTTCTTGTATTTATTTGGCTGATAATATCACCGACAATAACATTTTAAATTCCTTGATTTTTACAACGTTGCGTTGAAAACTTAATTTAGTTTTGAGATCACAATGTCATACATGGAACACAAATGAGTGGTTATTGTTGTCAACGAGATGGTGTAATATAACATTACTATACGATTTTCTTGAACCGTCAATAAATTATTTCTCTTTTATTAAATACATTAGTAATGTCATTCACAAATATCGATTCAAATATTTTATCGATTTATATATATCTTAAAATTATATTATAACTAAAATAACAGCTTCAAGAGCAGAATCATTTTTGTTTTAGTATTTTATTTGACTTTTAGCATTTAGTTTTGAAAATACGATAAATACATTAAAATAATTACGAAGATCTACTTAATTAACAGTATAATCTACTAATCATCTAATAATAATCAAACTAATATTCAAATTCTATTAAGTATTTTATTACGTATTGCCAGAGGTACAGGATCTGCCATTCACCTCTACTCTACTTTTATTACCATTGTACGATGGTAGAGAGTATCACCGCACCTATTTCATACGATCGAAAAGCCATGATAAGAAGCGATTAAGAAAACAAACGAAGCAGTACAATTTCACTGCTAAAGGAAGCTGAACTTGAAACAAAGCCTTTATCAAATCTAAAACCTCCTTTCTACGGAGGGCTATGTCCAGCAGTGGACTGTGAAAAGCTGTGTGAGATCGAAAGTTTGAACTTTCATTATTGTAAGGAGGCAATGATAACCAACAAATACCTGGTTTATAAAACCAGAAAATTAATTTAAAAATTAATTCTCATGAAGAAAATCGTGAGAATTAACTTACTGCGTGTTTTCTACACTATGGCAGCTATCAATCTCAACATCACACAATTTAAAATATGTATTATTACTAAAAGCGTCAGTTGTGATCTGCACTCAGGTGCGAAAAGGCGTATGATAACGCTTTACTTAATCCTTAAAACACGTGTTTTCAGTGATTTTAATTATTTAAAACGAAAATTGTGTATTTAAAAATAAATTAAAAGTGCTAAGTGAATATTAGACCTCATCGTTTGTGTTTAGTAATTGCAATATTTTGTTGTTTTGTTACTTTTTCAGTGTGATATCTGTATGTTTATGTGTGTGATCATAGTATAAATAATTAGTATGACGAAATTATACGTGACTAACAAATTTTTTCAACGTAATTGCCGATATTTCGCTGTAGCTACCTTTTTAACTTCATAACTTAAAAACATACACTTACTTACATTATATTACAAACAATACATTTTATTGCAGTATAGTATATCTCTATCTTCGAATATAATGTTAGAGTATTAATATTTACATATTTGCCACCTATAGAATATAAAAACAGCCTCACAGAAAACTGGTGTGAAATAGCGTTTGCGCTGTGTTTCACCGAGTGAGTGAGGATACCGGAGGCCCATTCCCCAACCCCTCCCCCCATCCCCTTTCCCATCCCCCAAAGGTCGGCAACGCACTTGTGACGCCTTTGGTGTTGCGTGTGTCCATGGGCGGCGGTAATCGCTTACCATCAGGTGATACGTCAAAGTCATATCTCTAAGCCAGATATAAACTTAAGCATTGATTTTTTCACGGTAAGCAGAGACGAGTAGTAGAAGTACCTGCCACGTGTGTCTATCCTTACATACCTCATGTTCTTCAGCTACTAACATTAAACACCTTATCACATAATCATCAACAACCCTTAATAGTTCACTGCTGTTCAGTGGCCTCTCCTTACAAAGGGTTGTTTGGCCTACTGCACCATGCTGGTCAGACGGGTTGGAATAGGGTTTATGACAAGTTTTAGTTCACTTTGCAGGCTCTTACAACTCTTGTAGTGCTGGTGATATTTTGTATTCTGCCTCGGTGGCGTAGTGGTAGCGTATGCGACTGCTAAGCTTGAGGTCTCGGGTTCGATTCCCGGGTCGGACCAAATGTTTGTATGATCTGCAAATATTTGTTTCGGAGTATAATATGTATGTATTTACAAAAAAAAAAAGTATATAAGTATTTATATCAGTTGTCTAGTACCCATAACACAAGCTCTGCTTAGCTTGGGACTAGATGGCGTTGTGTGTTAGATGTCCGGAATATTTATTATTATTATTTATTTATTATTATTATTAATCCACCAGCATAAAGATAAAGCCACTGATACCTACCGCTAACGTTACTTTGATAAGGCCTTTCCAATCACAATCCTTTCAACTCAACTAAAGAAATATTCTAAATCTTCAAGTCACGTTGTACGCTTTTCTCGTTATACTATATATAGAATGTGGATAAGTATAACGAGATAATATCTTATATATGAAATTCTAGTGTCACAATGTTAGTTACCATACTCCTCCAAAACGGCTGGACCGATTTTCATGAAATTTTATGAGCATTTTAGGTAGGTCTGAGAATCTGCCAACGTCTATTTTTCATCCCACTAAACGTTAAGAGAAGTACATAAAAAAAAATTTTTAGGATACAGCATTAGAAAATACATACAACCCTGAATTTCTAATCCTCTACGATCAACCCCTATTTTTCCATCGCGATTTTTACCGACCCACTCCTAAAATATATATTCCTTTTTATGGCAAAGCAACGTTTGTCAGGCTAGTATATACCTATATATATACATATATATATTAATACCAAGTGTCATTAACCCTATTAATACTTTGTGTGTCGTAAGAAGCGACTAAAACTTGAAAGCCATCTAACCAACCCTTCTGACATGCATGGTATATGATGTCTAAACCCCATTTCTAAGGACAGGCATATATCCAGCATTGACCCATTAAAGGTTGTTGATGAATAAATACAATACTGTTGATGAATAAATACAAAACTGCCTCGGTGGCGCAGTGGTAGTGAATGCGACTGCTGTGCTTGAGGTTTTGGGTTCAAATCCCGGGTCGGACCAAATGTTTGTGTGATCTACAAATATTTGTTTCGGAGTTTGGGTGTTTTCTATGTATAATATGTATGTATTTACAAAAAAAAACAGTATATATGTATTTGTATTAGTTGTCTAGTACTCATAACACAAGCTCTGCTTAGCTTGGGACTAGATGGCGTTGTGTGTTTAGTAAGTAAGTTACTTAGCTAATGTGACAAAATCTAAGTACAACGATTTTCAGTGTGGTTCGTCATACATCATAACATATCATAACATATCACATATTTAAACAGTCTTTAAGTCAATGGTTTCAGAAAGACTTGGTGATAAATATTTAAAGTCACAGATTTCTAATAAGTTGACCATAATCAGAAACTCTGGCAAATTAATTATACCGTGGAAGAGCTACGCTTCGGCATGAATGGGCCAGCTCGACCAGAGTGATACCACGGCCTCTCTGAAAACAGGTGTGAAATAGCACTTGCGCTTAGATTCACCAAGTGAGTGAGGATATAGGAGGCCCATACCCAACCCCTCCCCTTTCCCCTAAAGATCTGCAATGCACTTGTGTTGACGCCTCTGGTATTGCGGGTGTCAATTAGCGACGGCTATTGCTTACCATCTGGTGATACGTCTGCTCTATTTATCTATATTATACGATGTTACTTTAAATTGAAAGTACTAGAAAAAAATAAGAAATGGCTTAAAACTTTTTTTGATACTCCAACAGAATAATTACCTGGAAAACAAGCTAATATATAACAGATAGGGAAAGTGTTCCGAAAAAATCAATTACAGTTATAACAATAGTAGTATATTGAGTTACGTATTATGTAAAGATGTCACAAAAACGATTTATCGATTTGCGCTCGACGCAAATATTTTTTCTTTGCACAAACGGCTATATAACGTGGTCTCAATAATTTCACATGCTTAAAAATTTATCTACGAACGTATGCACGTATATATGTACATACTCTACAATCCGTAGTACAAGCTATGTTCAATTATAGAGCAGAAAGCTTTGTATATTGCCGAAAATATTTCTGTCAATGAAATTGTTCACGAAACAATAACCTAACTTTTGGAAAGTAACAAATCATATAATCTATATTAATTTTATCATACTATATGTACTCAATTACAAAACATGAACCAATCTGTACAACGCAAAATTACATAGCCCAAACACCATTAAAACCTAACAATACTCAAACAATATGCTCGCACGTACGGCTTATCTAAATGGGTCAGTACGGAAAATCCAAAGTGGGTGTGGAAATAAGGAACATTATTTTATGCCTCTTTGCTGATACATCCATGCATATATATACAGCCTTTTACAGCCCGTTGTAAGACATATGCCTTTCCAAACTATAGAGATCTTAGCCCATTATACCACACTACCAGACAGACCAGGCCAGACCAGGTTGGTATAGAATTTGTTTCAAGTTATCCTTCTCTGAGAGTTGTTGTTCTCCTACGTGTATGTCGATGGTTATATACTACTTGCAGGTTAATTAATAAAACTTTTATATGAACCCTATATCACTAATCTGATGAGGCTCTGTTACTCATGGTCCACTATCCCATGAACTTACGCCTTGCTTCCTCCACTGAGCCGCTATCTATAACTACGTTGAGATCGCCTTTAAGTCTACTTCTTCGAACTTCGATGTTTACCGTGGAGTTGCTACCATCAGACCTCCACAACTCAAGTATATGCAAACCGATATCGAAGTTCTGTAGATCGACTTATGGAAATTTAGGATTACCAGAGATATTCATATAGCAACGGTACCGACTGTTTAAAGTGCTCTTCGAGGCACATAATACATTCATCTTACAATCTAACGTAAAAAATAGAAAACTATTATACGGTTTCTGTATTTTTTTTTAGTTTTACACTATTACGATTGAGTTGCTGACAGTTAAAATGACCATGTTCATCATTGTACAAATTAATTAATTGCAAAATGTCCTGCATGATAATCGTACCTCTGATCTCTTGCTTAGGATCACAATACTAGTTCTGATTATTTTAAACCAGCAAAATAATACTACGATCAACTGTTTACAATATTTTCCTATTATGAACAAACTGGTGATATATTTCTTAGCAATGTTGTATATTCCGCTATAAAACTAACAACAAAACAATTTCAAAGCTTAGAATTATAAACTGGCTAAATGCGATTCATATTTGAACACGAAGTCTAGCATAATGTGTAAAAAAAGACGTTTCTTGTATGAAAATCGCTGTCGTTTTACTAGTCCACTGCTGGGCATAGATCTTTCCTTATAAAGCAAGTTTTGGTCTTATATACAAAGCTGGCGAAACGGGTTTGTATAGGGTTTGTGTCAAGTTTCAATTATCTTTGCTGTGCTGTTGTACTGTACTGTCCTGTGTAGTTTGCGCTTTAGTTGGCTTATACGAGACCCACCAGATGAATTGGGCTGGTGACACGTGACACTCAGTGTTCTTAATCACACAGCATTACAGCTCTCATTTTATTACTTTAATCTAATCTTAAATTTTCTCATCACAGATGCAGGCAGTACAGTATAGATGCTTAATCTAAAAATCATTTTTAGCAAACATTTGTGAGAGACAAGTGCCTAAGAAAGGTATTGGAATACCTATGTTACTGGTCACTAGGCCTCCAAACGAAATTATAGAATAGGCTCATTAGACCAAGTGCAAAACGAATGACACAATGAAATTTTTCCTGCATAAAATATTTATTTTCGCTTTTTTGTTTCCATTTCTCTCTCATCATCATCAACAGCCTTCAACATTTCCCTGCTGGATATAGGTCTCTGTTTTTCTGTCTGTCTTCGGTTTTTGCCTGCTATACTACGCACCACACCTACTCATTCTATCGAACTATCTTCTAAAAGAAGGAAAAGGTATTTTGGATTGTAGCTAATGAAAATGGACGTGTAGGGTAGGTAGCCAGGAAAAACGCATGCTTTTTTAATATGCCTAATACCCTTTATTCCTTATAAATACTTGCACTTTAGTAAGAATTATGAAAATATACTTTAAAACATGACTGTACATTTTTTTGCTAACAAAATTACATTACATCAAAACATGTTTACAAAGGACGATGGCAGGTTTGTAGCTGACTTATGTTCCGTCTTGCGTTTCTCATGGTAGGAATTGTTTTTGTATTTATTTGGCTGCATCACCTACTAATATCACCGCCAATAATATGTCAAATTCTCCGTTTTTTAAAAGATTGTTTTCAAAAGTTATTTTAGTATTTAGATTACAATGATATACATGGATCACAAATGAATTGTCATTGCCACAAGGTGACTAAACGTAATACAACGTTTTTTTTTAAATTCGAATCATTCGTTTACGGTTTTCTTGATATTCTTTTTTTATGTATTTTCGGTAATAGGACACGCAACGCCACCTAGTTTTTTAAACTAAAGTAGATATTAAACGAGGCGTGATATGAAAACTTAAGAATGCATTTTGTTAATGCAGTTGTAACAGATTTTCGAGCAGAAATGATTTTGTTTCAACACAATTTTAAAAATATGATAATCCCACGAAAATAAAAAGGATGATTCACTTAGTAAGTGGGATAAATCTCATAATCATCCATTAGGTACATATTGTCAACGCTACAGGATCTGCCATTCTCCTTTTATAATTTTGAAATAATTTCGGTACGTCTCAGTTTGTTTTTAAAATCAAATAGTTAATACTTACTTCCCTTTTAAAAAGTTCTCATAGTTTTAATAAGATTAATATATTTAACAAATATTCATCTAAAATAATACTCGAATCACATAATAATATTGCTGTATAGCTTGGTAAGACGTTACATGTGCGTAATACAAATACCATTGCATATAAGGAAAAAAAATAGGCAGTTAGATTTAATTCATATACTTTGAACAATATGGTCACATTTGGTTACTAAGTAATTCAATACATACGTCATTTTGTTATCGAACCATATATAATATATACTTGTATATACTAGCACAGAGGTTTTATGCTACGATTCATGGTACTTATGATGTAACTACGCACTTCACTCGATAGAATTAAGAAATGTGGCAATATTATATGTATAATGCATGTATATGATGTAGGTATCTATACTAATTTTATAAAGCTGAAGAGTTTGTTGGTTTGTTTGAAGGCGCTAATCTCAGGAACCGCTGGTCCGATTGGAAAAATTATTCCAGTGTTTGATAGTCCATTTATTGAGGAAGGCCATAGACTAAATATCATCACGCTAAGACCAATAGGAGCACTAATGAAGAATGTTACAAAAACCGGGGAAAAATATTACACTACGTGCAATAAAAGACGTAAACGAGGTTGCGTGGGTCGGCTAGTACATACATATCTGGTCTTCTGGTCTAGTGATCATTGACCCTGACTGAGCTATCGTTTTGTAATAAGGACGATCATTTGTTCTATCTCTAATTGTAATTTGTCTATTTAGCAGTCAGGATACCATAGCACAGGCTCTGCCTCGATTGAGATAAGAAGGCCATCTGTAAGATACGTAAGGCTATCATTACCGTGGTGATCAAAACACCTGTTTTTTAATTTTCTTAAAAATAGACAAATGTAATAATGTGCTCTGATCAAATGTAATCAACGCAGATATACAACGATAGTCCATGTATAAAGCGATAAGTGTTGACAGTTCATGAATGATGAAATTCACACACATTTGAATAACCTTATTATTAACAATGATACACATATTATGGCATCCCTGCGGCCCTGAACCACGTTAAGCAGTCGGTCCCGGTTGTCGTGAAGTTTAGTTGGAGGCCTTTGGGTGGCTTAAAAACATCCAACGATAAAATTACGTAGCAATAACGTTGTCTTGCCAGTCCCCAACCCGCACTTGGCTAGGGTGGGGACGTATGGCCTTAATTGATGAATACTAGTATCACTGCTATGTTTGTTAGAATAGAATACTTTATTGTACACCAATTACAAATTATTTAACTTAAAATTCTAGAAGATGTGTACAATGGGCGGCCTTATTATACGGCCAACGTTTGGATGGACATATTGACCGTAGAAAGAAATGAACGGAATAAAGAGATGTTTGTTTTTAGTAAATTATATATTAGGATAGCTAAAAGTTACAGACTGCTGCGATAATAACTAGGTACAAATTAAAAGCAGGACGCTTGTGTACCTCCGTCCTACCCGGTGCAGACCGGGGTCTGTGGTGTGCATTGGACTCTTCTGTCTCTGCTTATGTCCAGCAATGGACTGCAGCGTGCTGATGACGATGATTTTGGCTTCATTCAAGAAGTTGTTATTCAGTGTTATGAACTATTATTCAAATTATAAACGTATGCGAGTCGAACCTCCTTCTACATGCCTTCAGGCATAAACATTAAAAACAGATTTGGGTCGCGACATAACACGTTTTCTTTCTTATATACTACTTTTTTTTTACAAAGAGCAATTACAAAACGTCACTGGGACCGGTAATACTTTCAAAAAGTCTAAACAAAATAACTGACAGTGACTCAATTGGGCACGTCATAATTTCGCAACCAACTCGAACATTACATCACTTAAAAATTACACCTTGAACTGTTTTTTTCACAAGCAATCATAACTATCGGGTACAGAGAAAAATCGATAAAGTGATACAATAGACATTTTAAATATGATAATCGATTTAAACATTTTCAAAACCTATATACATTTAATTATTTCATTGTAAAAAGTAGGTAGGTACTAAGTACTTTTTACTGATGTTATATTATTTTAATGACTTCCTTTATAAATGGCTGCCAATAAACTATTTACAATTTTAATCGTTACGTTGATAGAAGTTAACCTAACATAAAGTATGTATGAAAGAACTTTCGCTATTTTAATAAAATTGTTTACAAAATTAAATAAATAAATAATAAATAATAAATAATTCGGACATCTAACACACAACGCCATCTAGTCCCAAGCTAAGCAGAGCTTGTGTTATGGGTACTAGACAACTGATATAAATACATATATATACTTTTTTTTGTAAATACGTACATATTATACATAGAAAACACCCAAACTCCGAAACAAATATTTGTAGATCATACAAACATTTGGTCCGACTCGGGAATCGAACCCGAGACCTCAAGAACATATTATAATATTTTGAGTTTTTAGAAGCATTTACAATTGGTTTATGTATTTACAACACGCGCTAAAGATAGTTTTTATCTATTTTATGTAGTCGTTTATAAAAGAAAATAGGATTGAGTGTAATAGTTTTGACAAACATAATAATTGCTAGCCTTTGTTCCGCTCGCTTGTATGTTGGATATAGCCGTTAAAAGTAGCCTATATCCTTCCTGAAGAATCAAAGTATCCCCATGCCAATGATCATGAAAATGCAGCGTCTTAGCCGTGAAACGTAACATACAGACAGATTTACTTTCATCATCATCATCATCAGCCTATCGCAGTCCACTGCTGGACAAAGGACTCGCCAATTACACGCCACTTGATTCGATCTTCGGCTTCTCGCATCCAGATTCACTTTCAAATTTATAAATTATTAGTATGGAAGCATTGATGTTGATATAATATATCACAAACAGTTGCAGCCCACGGAAACAAATTATAATTTTAATTTTAATAATGAATACATACAATGCGCTGTTATAATATTCAATTACTATCTAAAAATCAGAGTAGGGTTTATCGTTATGCATAATAATTTTAAATAGTGTCATTCTTTTATATGAAAACAATGCAGATCTAAATCTGACATTTACCTGTCAAAAGCTGTCATAAAATAAAAAATGTACACAGGTCAATGTACTTAGTCAATGCTTTATTCTATTAACGACCGAATGTTATTTAACATAAGATAGATATTCCTGTAAAGCAACATTCAAATATATCGTCATCAGTAGAGTAGCGTAATAGGCGTAAATTGTAAGAATATGTCAAACAGTGGACACTGTTTGACATATTCTTACAATTTGGCCTACCACATTGGCCAGACGAGTTTGTATAGGATTTGTTTAACGTTTTTGTCCTGCGTGGTTTGCTCCCTTAGTCACCTCTGTCGACACCCATAGAATAAATAGGGCTGGTGACACCCCGTATTTTTATGCCCGGTTCCTATATTTAACGAATCGTCATCGTGTAAAAATTTTCTACAACCGACTACGAGTCGTAAATACCGTTCCTCAATTTATTTTTTATAGGAACGATTTTAGCTTACACCCCGTATAATATACTACTATTCGTACCTAGAACGGATCGTTTATCAAATATAGGAACTGGGCTTAATCAATTACTACACAGAATCGTAAAGAATCTCATTTAAAAATGTTTGGTTTTATATTGTATGCGTGCATTCTACCTAAAACCAATTGAATATACACATAAACACAACGGATTTATAAATACATATTTTATAATCAAATGAACTTAAATGTGTCAATGTATAGTAGGTACTACATTCATTTGAACCTAAAAAAAATCCTAAGAAGTTTTTTTATTTTCCAAACTACACGAGTGTCATCTAAACCACTATGGAATACTTTACTTTAAGCACCCGAAAGAAAACTCCCTGATTCGTAATTCTCTCCACTAATCATAAACCTTTATTATAAGAGTTCAATAACTGTGTATGAAACAAAGCAATAAGTAAAAGACAAATAATATGATAATTCAAATCTAGAAAGAGTGAGTTAAAATTACTAAGTGATAAAAAATATCAGTATTGCATCAAAATGTCGGAGAACACGGGACAACAGAAGGAACAGTTATTAAGAGCAAGCTCTTTAAAGAAGGAAGCGAAACCTGGAGTGAAGAGGAAAAAACGGCATGTTCTCATTCGAGTACCGGATTCAGACACAAATGGGTAACATTTTGTTTCTTCCTTATTATATTATTAATTCCTTATTATATAATCAATGTTATGGTAAATAAGAAATACAAATCCTGAGCGGACTCAACTCTTAAATGTTATACTAATGTATCTCATGCTGAGTTTTATAAAGTGTGCTTAGGCTTTGTTTAGACTTATCGCCCGTATTTTAAAAGGCATCTCAGTTGTGAATCTAGTTTTAAAACTAGTTTCAAGAAGAGATTTTATTTTTGGACGTCTTTTGAAACAAGATTCACTGTTCGTTAATCACGCCTTCTATAATACGGGCCTTATAGTTAGACATACGTGGAAGAACATTATCCGGTGTCTTTGTTTCGATTCTATCAAGTCTTGACATAACATGTTCTACTCTTTCGATGTTCTCCATAGTTAACTAAAATCAAACTCGCAATAAGAGTATCGGAAGTGTATGAGAGTATGCCAGGACCAAAGTGAAAAGATGGTTCGATTGTCCAGGTAGAAGAGCCGAAATCTAATTTATTTGAAAGCGTTGTAACAGAAGTTCGTAAAGGCATGCTAGGCCCTAGCATACCTTTACGAACTTACGACCCTAGCAGCTAGGGTCATATGAAAAAGTTAGTGTCAGCGTTAACACATCACGTGACCATACCTATGACGACTTACATGAATTTACTCCCCATCCAAACATGCCTTTAAAAGGTTTCAATTCTACTATTATTATGTTCTACTGTCGAACTCGTGGCTCCCTAATCAGATCAATTAATTAAATATTGTTATTTTTCTATACCTATTTAATAATATGCATATAAAGTCTCATTTGTAACGTGAATTTAAAAGTTACAAATAATAACAAAAAAAACCGACTTTAAGAACTGGACCAAATTGAATGGGGACAACACGGGAAGCAAGCTTTCAAATAAATAAAGAGTCATCAAAATCGGTTCACCCATTTAAAAGTTATGTGGTAGCAAACATAAAAAAAAACCTTCGAATTGATAACTTCATCTTTTTGAACTCGGTTAAAAATTTACTTACAAGGTTTGTTAACGAAATTACCTGACTACAGAAGATGCTAATAAAAGTGTTTGTAAATTTTTGTAACAGACTACGACACCTGCAAGGTGGAAATGAAAAGGGTAATGTGTATGAAAGAATGTAGAAAAATATAAATTATTTCCAAGAACGATAACTGTATTTGAGCAATGGTTCAACTGGTTTTGGCAGCGAGTAATTTTAGCGCCTGATTTTTTAGTAATAGCAATATGTACTTGGAAAACTAAATGTTAATGTAAACCAAAAATAGTCAGAAGTTTTTGAAAACTATTATTATAGTATATTTATTTATGTACTTATTCTAAATAATGCACTTTCCGTCGCTGCTTTGTAGTATATTACTTTTGACTAGTATCGCCATCTATCTAAAACGTAGATCACCATAAAGATAATCAGCAGTCGGTATAAAACAGCTGTTCTTCTATCGATTTTGAAGAAACCCGCACCAAGTTTACTGCGCAACCACCTGCCATTACATGAAAACGTCATTGTCACTTGAAAATCTAATAACAAACGTGTTATATGATTAAAAGCATAATAAATTACTAAATAGTTTCGGTTTTTTATAGAATTAAAGGTGTTTCTCTACTGGTGTGGCATAGTCTGGTTACAAAAGTGTTAAGGTTATGTTGTGTTGAGCCGATAATTAACATTAAAACTGTCACGTCTGAAGCGTAAAACCATGGAACATTCTATGAGCAACGGCTTACATAGAAGACATTTCATAAGCAACCACGCAGACGAAGGACCCATCGATACCATTCGTTTGGTCTCACCTATCAATAGATTTGCCATATTTCAAGGAAACTTTAATAATATTGACAATGACTACCCAGAAAAGTGAGTTCTTCTATTATTTAGAGGCAACTTACCATTAATATACGCTAAATGACAGAAGAAGTAATGTTCTATTTAAAATTTAAAACTCTGAACTGCTATTCGACAACAGATGACGTTACCAATTTCTTATTTTGTTTCAGACCCTATAAACTCAAGACTAAGATAATTATAACTGCACTAGCAGTTCTCGTATTCGTGTCTGCATTAAGCGGATACCTCATTGGAGGTGCAGATTACTCGGCGAGGAAAACAGCGGAGCCTCCCGATCCTATTGAACCTCAGAAACCTTCAGCATCACGGCTGCACGTGTTCCAGAAGTCTGCTGTGTGCACAGATGCAATCGCGTGTTCAGAAATTGGCAAGTAAGTAAACTAAATAAATGTTATTAATAGCTTACAAATTTTAGCACTATGATAAACTACCATAGTACAAGGATCCCTAATAATTCTGCAGTAGTTTCTGCAACGAAATTTTTGTTGTAATAAAAGCCTGTAAGATATCTTGGTAATGGTAGAATATTACTATAATGTTTATTAGTTTTATTTAAACTAAAACTATAAATTTGTAAACTTATCCTGTTCTGATTTCTTCATTGAAAACGTAGTTACTTCAGTTTAATAACGTTGCATCTATATCATAATCGTTCACCAGCAAAAATCTTATCATCATTTACACTTTCACATATTTACCTACTTAGCAATGCAATTTCTCTATGGATTATGTTAACAGAACCAGTGACGAAAAAATTACTGGGTTATATAATGTATAATATATATATAAAATGTACAAATCAAACAGATAAAGCGATATATTCGTTCGAATGTAGGCGTTTTATTTTTCTCAAAATTCATCGCTTATACTTACAGCTACTCGCCCACAGATGGCAGCGTAAGTTAAAACCATTTCTGTTGTCTATATTTTTATAGCATAGATAATAGGATTTCTTATCAACATAAACCTATGTGTAATATACTTGAGCAATTCAATAATATTATTATAGGTATACGTGTCGATTCACTGATAATTATTTATTGTACATATAAGCAATACATTAAGTCTACATATTTATGCACAATCACATTGAGCCGGCATTGAATCATATAACGTTATGAAAATTCTACTAGCATGGTATTATTTTAACAAATTAACGTAATGGCCTGTTTAAATTCCAACTTAGTTACTACCGATCTTCAGATGTAATAATTAAATGTGTGTTTTTAATTTAACTTTTATTTCACTCTTGTTTCTATTATAGTTGTTCAAAAATTAATTTATCAAATGTAGGTAAGAAAAACCACAACTACCTACTAGTATTTTTCGTAAATCCTTATAAAGACCATCTCGGCTAACTACAAAACAGACCCAAAACATTAAATATTAATGAAAAATGTTACTAAGTAATCGAGTTAAACAAACATTATTACATATTTACATCGTCAACGATGGATACATAACCAAAATGGTAGTAAAGGAATTATTTAGAAACAAATTACTTTTTGAAATGACTATTTTTTACAATATACCTAAAAGTACTACAATATCTTTAGTTTCTGACACCTGGACTAGGCTCTTGACCTGATTAAAAGAAGCTCAGGGTCTTCTCAAATTGTGAAGGACATAGAAATCTTATGCAAATGGTATATATTTAAGATTAATGTTAGTGTGCGATAAAGTGTGTAGTGTAGTGTGTGCTGCGAGTTTGTGGTGAGTTTATGTAAATATAAAGAAGTATATATTTGGAATTATATACACGGCGAGTCCTTATTTTTCGTAATAATCATTTTTCATTATGGACATTTATTTCAGTCATATAACAAAGAAATTTATGTAGAACAAGTAATTCACTTGCCGTTTAGGCTTTAGAACACGCTGAAGAAATGAACATCGAAAACGTAATATTTGTATATCAACTTCAATTAGGCATTTTAACTTGTTTCACAATTAAATTTTCTACTAAATCATTTCCGTGATGCGGTAGAAAATGTAGACATTAATAGCAGAACTATAAGCCGGCTTACTCACACATTGGAAAAGTTTATAAATAAACAAAACATCCTTCGTAACCGGGTCGTCGGCGGAGTTTCAACCAATCACGTTTCGAGAATTTTATCGACGCGCATGCGGTCAGTGACGTGTCGATAGCTCGCTAGCAGCCTTTATAAACGCCCCGCTCTCTTCGAAGCGAACATTCAGTTAAAACAAGTTCCGAAGTAACGTTGTCATCACAACAAATTCTCTGTAATTTAAAAATTCACATATTTTTTAAAACGTAAATATGTCCGAAGCTTTCTTTGACGAGTACGACTACTATAATTTTGACCACGATAAGCACATTTTCTCTGGACACAGCGGCAAACAGCGAACCAAGAAGGAGGTGAACGAGCACACAAATCACTTCGACCCGTCCGGCCATTCCAGAAAGATCGTCACGAAGCTAGTCAACACCGAGAACAATAAGAAATCTAACAAGCATTAAATGGGTCTTTGAACGTGAGTTGACTATGGCTTGTAAAAGGACTTTTGATATGCCGAGTGAAAGGAGGATTTTATGGCGGATACCCGAGGAGAGTTCGGGTCGTTCCCCGTCTCAGAGATCAACGGAACATCCAAGGCGGTTCTTACTGACGCAAGGCTTCTACTTTGCACACCACAACCAAAGGATGAGGTCGAAAGTGAAGACTCAAAGGCCGAGGTGAGCCGCACTAATTTAAATTTCAAGCAATGGACATAACACCGTTCCGCGATTGATCTCAAACTCTACTTGGGCTTGTTGTAAAGCTCACTAAACTGCTGTGTTATTATTTCTAGTAAGATTATTATTATGTTTTCCATGCCTTTATCGTGGTATTAGAATGACTGTAATAATTTAAGCTAATAAAAATTATAGTTAAGATAAATGTTGTTGTCTTATTTCCTCTTTGTTTTTAGAGGTCGTTTGTGTTGAATATGCGCCGTAGGTAGCTGGCCGCCTACGCTATCGATCGCTCATGTTTATACACAAAAACAACCTTGAAACTGAGCTGGGCAGACCGCGAGCTAGCCGGCCTTGTCGATTCATTTGCTTTGAACTTGTTTGCCTATTGCGTCGTAACAAATTCTAACTAAGAACCTACCTAACTTTATTATTTAACACCTAAGTGTTTTATAAATTTATTCTTAATATTTGCTAGTAGGTACTATCTAGGTATTATAGTTCTACCTTCCAAGTAGTGTAGATTTCCGAAAGGTGATCCTACCACCTACCTATTACCTACTGCAAAATCATTGTTCTTCTGACAATTGTGTAGGAGGTACTGGTCAAAAAATCTTTCTTTTGTCGGGATTAACAGAACTCTCAGCAAAGATTATCGCTAAAAACATAAAAGTAGTATTTTTGGCAACAGTTTCTAATTTATTATTAAATGTTTTCATGTGATACTATTATATATATCTTAAATAACAAGCTTACAAAACAATGTTACTAATGTGATAAAACTCGCAACTCAACATTGTAAATAAACAGAAGTGGGTAAACAAAGTCTTAACCTGTTTTCATGTCGTATATTTTATTTTTTTCGTTTTAAATTATTGTGACTTCGAACATTGCTAAAATAACTTTATTTTGTTGGTTAGGTTAACCAATTGAGTGCACGTATAAATTAATATCCCTTTAAACTCTTACATCTTTTTTTTAAACTAAAATATCCCTTTCATAACAAACCTACCTGTTTTTGTAATGTGCCTTAAGGTTTTCAAATTATCTAAAATTCCTACTGATTGAATCACAACTAAAAATGTGCAACATTACACAATTTTAGATGTGATTCAATCAGTATATTACTTGATCGTGAACACGTAGGCACATTCATAAAAACCAACGTTTCATAAACACCTAATTATACGTAAGTACCTAACTAAGTACGTTCCTCAGACTGCGAGGCAGCTTATTATGCAAATTAAATTAACGAAGCCATAACGTAACAAACTTCTTTTTTTGCAAACAATT
Organism: Spilarctia lutea; assembly: GCA_916048165.1. NCBI lineage: Eukaryota > Metazoa > Arthropoda > Insecta > Lepidoptera > Erebidae > Spilarctia > Spilarctia lutea. The sequence continues at coordinate 7,040,041 of OU696480.1, forward strand.
TTGCTAAAAAAAGAACAATAAATCGCTTTGTTTAATGAACTAGGTAAGGTATGTCGATTCGGTCTATATTTAACAAATATTTTTAAGTGCGTATATAACAGAAAATTACTAATTACACCGAACAAGTAAGTCTTTGAAGTATTGTTATATTATAAATACTTGCTTATAACTGTTATAAGTATTATTTACGTTAAAACGCGTGTGGTTAATGAAAAGATTCTTGAACTCATTACATTGTAAATTGCTTAAGTACAGCTAGCCGTGGAAAGAACCATTGTGGTAAATGTAATTTAAATATATTCTTTTTGATCCTTGGTCTACAATAGTCTTAGGGAACTAAGACTTGAGGGCTTAAAACCTAGACGCCATAATAAGATTTAAAAGAAAATTTAAATTATTCCCAAATCTGTGCACAGTTCTTGCTTTATAGTTCTGGGCCATTATTAGTAACTTTATGAGAGAAATTACAAAGACTTGTCATTATGCACATGTAGGTACATAAATACGCTCAAGTTATGCCCTCGAAGGGGAAAGCAGAAGCGTAATAAGTGTCCACCATGTCTTATTCGTTGGATTACAATTTTTATTCCAATCGCTTTAAAAGCTAAATGGAAAAATTGGTAAAATGAGAAGTTAATGACAGGTATCTCAACGGTTGGGCTTATCCCTTTTTAAGTCTCTTAGTCATAATATTATGTACTTTATTCAATTAAAACAATATTTTAAAGATATTTACAAAAAGATCTACTTGTGAAGGTGAACAGTGACGCAGGAGAATTAAAGATTAAAAACAAAACGTTAATAAACGTTTTGTTTTGCTACGTTCATACCATAAATTACCTCATCTACATAAATAGCATAAATTAGTCACTTTAATATTATTGTTACCAAATAGATAACTCAAACAATTACGTATAAGACGGTTTGCAGTCTTTTGTCTCTTTTGGTTTCTGATCAAATAATAATATGTACTATGATTGTTATTAAACATAGAGTCACTATTAGAGGAACTTGTTTAAGTAGGGTTATTTCAGTTATCTCTGGTCTTTGCAGTGCTGTTAGCCAAATATTCTACGTAGTTTTTAAACCCACAGGATGAGTAGGGGTGATCACACTCCATCATTAGCCGTATTCATAAACCATCACCACATAGACAGCAGATTTGGTGGTGCATTCTTTAACTATTTTAACAAGCAATGACGATTGCGTTCATATGTGACTTTAAGTTGATTTCCTTCCTATTTTTCAATGGTTGGTTTCAATTCCTTCCCTTTCAATGGTTCCTCTCCTCTGGATACTGCCTTAATCCTATCTCATTCTCGCTTGAAATAACTTTTACCCTTACCCTTTGTCGAAACCTTTTTTTTTCTTTATTTATTTAATTAATGCTTAGTCACGAAGTGATTATGTCGCCCTCATAAAAATACAACTTAAGACATATTTAACATACACATTTTGGCTATATAATACAATGTTCTCGCTTTCTCCGTGCAGGGAAGAGCGAGAATGCTATTACATTCACCCACATTAAAATTAGGTTTACAAAATAATTGCTTTCTTTCAGCTTCGTTTCGGATGCATTCCATCTTCAAGTTTGTTACAAATTGAGCAGTTGAGGGAACCAACCTTACCAATTAAATATGCAAAGCTGATATGTCCAGATCGAAGTCTGAGTGCCATGACTATGACTGACCTGCTGCTATTAGCTTGATCGATCCAAAGATGTTTCATAATAGTAGGTGTCGAAACCTTTTATCACTGTAGAGTTCTCAATAACCCAAAATGTAATAAAAAATTGAAATATTCCAGAATAAAATCATATTTCATAAATGTTATAATCTCAATATTCGTTTGTAATATCAATATTCTAGAGCTAAGGTGTATAATTAAGTATATTAATACTTATTCTTATTTAGTTCGAACGTCCCATGATTATATAGTTCGTAAATTATAAAATAGTTGTCTCATTAAAATTCATAAGATGAGCCTCTATTAAAACAATTCTAATTCATTGAACTAAACGTAGCTTGACTGCTATTAGTTCTGCCTTATAATTCCAAACCTTAACGTACTGAATATAAAGTCTAAATTAAAATAGATAGGAATGTTGAAACTGGCATTATCGTCATAAAATTTACAGGTGCAATCAAAGTTGTACCATAATCACATGTGTTAAGATTAAAAATTTAAAAAGTTAATTTAAGGCATAAAATATTACATATATGAACAATTTATATTATTGGATATAAGAGTATAGGACGACGACAGAAGAAACATGGATGGACTGCGTAAAAGAGGATAGGTATGGCCAGGAAGAGAATAAGCAGTGAACTGACAATATCATTACACCGACCGTTCTTTATGGTTTGTAAGCATTGAAATGAAAACTAAAACAGATTTAGCACAAAATACATCAAATTGTGTCAAAAATTCAACAATTGCAACTCGCAGTGTTACCCGTGGTTGTTGATGTACATGTTTATAACAACAACCGTAGTTAAAGCCGTGGGGTGAAGCAGTCTAAAAAACGTAGACTAAGTTACTCCTTATATCCTTAGCTATCTGTCAGTCCAAGTCCCGTCAAAATCAGTCCAGCGATAAACAGTAACAAACAGACATACAGACAGACAAAAAAATTTTAATTGTTTTTTTGATATAAGTACAGTATGCTTTCACAGTCATTTAATGAAATATTGATAATTAAAAATTTAAAGCAAACATTTTTTTTTATTGAATAGGGGCAAACGAGCAGACGCATCACCTGATGGTAAGCGATTACCGCCGCCCATGGACACCCTCAACACCAAAAGCGTCACAGGTGCGTTGCCGACCTTTGGGGGATGGGGAGAGGGAATGGGGGAGGGGTTGGGGTATGGGCCTCCGGTATCCTCACTCACTCAAACACAGCGCAAGCGCTATTTCACACCGGTTTTCTGTGAGGCCATGGTATCACTCCGGTCGAGCCGGCCCATTCATGCCGAAGCGTGGCTCTCCCACGGTAATAACATTTTATTTGCATAGATAATTTGAATAAACTTGGAAATCAACTAACTATTGTTACATTGCCTCTAAAGACGTCTGTGCGTCAATCTTCCATACATAGTTTTATTTTTTCAAACAACGTCTAAAAATGGACTCATATGTCTCCTCGACTATGTCAACATTTCATAAAAAGAAATATTAGATAGAGAACATTGACAAACTATCTCCCAGCTTTCGAACGAATATACTAAAATAGACGTGTATTTTAGGCAACGACTCACTCCCGGCCAAACATTGTAAATGTAGGGCGAATTCAAAACTGTTTAAATAATTAAATAATAGTTATACTAGAATGTAATGCTGTAGTTTCGTTTACGAATAATTTTTTCCGTAGTTCTCTATTATTAGGCTCGACAAAGTTTGTGTGTCCTATATAGAACTAGTGTTGCGAAAGACCGTTCATTTAGAAATTGAGATAATCGTAATCATTTATTAGTTGAGGTAATACCAAGTTTGAAAATTTAAGAGCCAATTTTACTACTTACCGAAAAATTCCTTAGACTAGTCTGAACTTAGGTTCCAGCCAGACATGTGGAGATTTCGGTTTCACTAGTTTTTGATGGACAATATGTAAATAATTAATGTAAGATAAACATAAATGAATCACCAACCTTTATCAGTTAAATAGTGTTTTATGCCAGAAAACCTGTCTGAAATTTTATCAGGAACTGATTAAACTGACCCTTAGAATCCTACATGAAATGTCTAGGTATAGCTTGGCAAAAAAGAGTATGGAGAAAAAGAGGTTGCTTATTTTACAGGTATGGCCATCTTGTATACGACTTGTCAAACTAGAAAACATAACCTCAATAATCCATTTGTAAATATACCTGCAACAAAATCTCTTGAAACTTCCAATAAAACTAGTTATATACGAGTATATAGAAAAGAAAAATAGTAACTGGCATTGACTAGAAGATACCTGCCATGTCGGTAGTTCTGTGGAAAACATGATCAATCGGAGACAAAAAAAATCCCGCTTCCGATTCCGCCAAACTTCTTAAGTAAACTTAGTATATCCCAGCCCTACCACTACTTCGTATTATTTTATTAATTTTGTTTTAAGTACAAAAGCAATAATTATTGAAAAATATTTGGTTTATATTTACCTCGGAACAAGTAAAACACTATCACGATGACAAAGAAGCTACTTGCAGGTGATAAATAAAACAGTGTTGCCACAAATAATATATTTTAGTTTCAAATGTCGACACGTCAGACTCTTTTTTGCCAAGCTGTACCTATGTGATTAACGCATACACATAATATATTAAACAAATATTTTGATCTTTTAGCGACGTAGAACTCACTTTACTTGTTATTGTAGGTAATAATGGTATATATGTAACATTATGACAACACAACCACAGCCTTTAGTAGTTCAGACATTCCTAGGGTTTTCCTTAGAAAAATAGTTTTGGTCTACTAGCTATAATCACGCAGGCCACAATGGTTTTTAAGATTTGTTTCAATTTTTCCTTTTTCTTTGCAGATGTGTTGCCCGCGTAGTTTGTTCTCTTATTCGCCTCTTACGATATCCATGGTGTATGATGGTAATTTTTTTGAGACCCACACTCGAAAAAATATTAACATAATCTTGACAACTTTCGAGTGTGGGTCTCAAAAAAATTACCATCGAATTTGTATGCCGATGCCTTTTTTATGTAAAATATATATTTTGCAAGCCTCAAAACAAAAATCAGTTTGTTATTAATGAAAATGAATAAAATTTTTCAAGTCACCATTCTGACATGTTAGAGCTGGGGGTCACTCGGGAAGATACCATTCACTTTGTATGCCACAAGTTTTTCTCAGTTTTCCATCGTATTTTCTCGAAGTATTGATTTTTAGAAACTGTTATTTATTAATTTGGGACACTCATCAAATCGACGTGTTTCGCTCCCTATCCCGCTTTTTCCTGCCACTATCAGAATTTGGTCCAATAATAAAAGTTGGGGGTCTCGTCAAAACGAAGCTGTGTATAAACTTTCAGCCTGTTATTAATCACTGAAATCCCTTGTACGTGGGCCCGTGGACTACATGAGATGGATAGGGGTGGATAAGTAGTAACACTTTCTGTTCTTAATCCGTTACCACATATAACATACATAATTCTAATATAAAACAAATTATATCCATTCGTGATGTTTAGCTTGTTTATTTATGAATACAACGTAGTTATTTTTATTAAATTTATGAAGGTCAGGACATTTGGGAAGACTTTTTATATTAAACTACCACTAATGCCACGGGTCTTCATTTATCATATATGTGGTTTCTTTATCTTCTATTTCAGAAGTTGTCAGTTTCGAGCGCAGTTCTTTCATTGACGTGTCAACGTCTAATAAATCTATAAACGCCAGCTGCACGCACGAAAAAGGATGACTCATTGTCCCGTTGCGCTCATTGTCCCGTTACGTTCATTGTACGCATGCGCAAATGATTTAATTTTCTTCATAAAAATATGCAATTATTTCCACAGTGTTTTGTTATGACGTTGTCACGTTAAACTATCGTCCGTAAACCGACTTTACAGAGAACCATTTTATTTCTATTAGGTTATGATTAATTTACCTTGTACATTGAACCTCCAAGTCTATACTAATATTATTGGGCTAAAAGGTTTATTTGTTTAGTTCCTATTGACAAGTTTTTCGTGTTTGATAGGCCATTGATCACATGATATCAATAAAAAACGCTGTAAAAATTTGACTTCTGATAGTCTAAAACATAAATTCGCGGGTTAGGCATGTTTTGTCTATATTGTAACAATGTATAATGTATATGCGCAATTAAGTTGCCACTTGCTGCTTATCAGTTCCATGAACGTATCTAATAATGCATTCAATATTACTTTGTGTTACTGCAAGCTAACAATGTTTATTGCAGAATATTTTAACTTAGAATACATAGCGGCTTTTACGTCTATTGTGTATTAAGCTTCATTATAGCACCTATGAAACTTATTACATCTTTTAAAAAGTTCCCAGAGGAAAAGAAATTCATTCAATGGCAAAATTCGACAAATATTCAAATGGGTATGTGGTAACAAACATGAGGAACATTATTATACAAATATAAGAGCTGTTTTTAATCAGCTTTTTCAGATCGCTTGTATGTCGGTTATCGTGGTAAAAAGGAGCCTATGTCATTCTGAAAAATCAAAGTATCTCCATGCCAAATTTCATTGAAATCGGTGCAGCGGTTTAGCCGTAAAAGCGTGTGAGAGAACGGTGAATAATGTCCCTCCGACACAAAGTGAGGATCCTCCGACCAGGCGAGGTGATCATGCCTGGTGGGCTACTGCCCAACAGTTGATGTTGGGATGTTGTATATATGATAATCGGCGCGAGAACTATTTATTGCGCGATTCAGGATTTGTAGTTACTCCGTGTAGTGCGTTACTTTGTAGTTCAGTGTATCTTCGGTAGATGGTGCTGTAGTAGGTTATTGTTGTGTTATATGTGGAAGTCGCCACAAGCGTAACAGATAGACAGACAAAATTACTTTCGAATTTATAATATTGGCACCGCCATAAATGCGAGTGTTTTAGATACGAGTTAAAAAACCTTTTAAGTGGATAATCTTTGAAATCGTAATTAATATCGACTATATTAGTTACTTCGAATCTTCATCTAAGACGTTCGTTTCAGTTATTACAATCTATTGCTTGTTTTTTTTTGTATCACGAATTCCTTCGCCATTTGATACTAAACTTTGCAAGATAATATCAGTCGGTAGCTCATAGAACGTAACTGTGTGCGTATTTTATTACACTTTTTCATTTTTTGTTTCACAACCAGTTAGGTCGTTGATCGTGTACTAGGAGTTTAAATGTTATATAGGGTAAACGACCGAAATAACGTATTTCTGACATCGCAATATTACCTAGTTACTAGGCCTGCGTCAAAAGGAGGGCATATGTATTTACTGGCACGCTCTGTAGTTTGAAGAATTGATGAATTTTGTAAGCTGTCATAAGATTTTTCTATCTACAACTCCGTCACTTATGAACAGGTTTTAAAAATAATATTATATTTGATAAGATATACCTATTTCCCGTTTGGTGTCATTCCAATTTGAAAAATAATCAACACGTAGTCGTTTTTGTGTCGGTTAAACTTTAAAATGTCAGCTTTAACCCATTCGCGGTAGGATAATAGTGACGCATCGGTCAAACTTTATTTTTTTTAGGTTCCAAGCTTTCAAACAAAACTATAATTTTTGGAGCCAAGTTTACATTTTATTAACATAAACTATTAATAGAAAACTAATAAATGTTTGGGAAATACGTCATCTAACCACTATATCACGTGGTTAAAACAAAATATTAACCTATTAAAGGCGTTAGCGATTGTACGAAGAAGGGAATCGACTTGAAACACTTGAATCTTTTCTAAAGGGCCAGTTTATGGGACTTTAGCGATGCGTCGCCATTTTCTAACACGAACGGATAGTCCCCTATAGTTATTTTCAATTATTCTGTACTACAAGTGAATCATTATTATTGTTTAATTGTAAATAAACTCCAACCACCTATTGAGGCATGAACTCGATACAGAACGTATCTTTTGTGATACTGTGTATGTAGGTGCATTTAATGTATCGAGTATAACTACGTATATCTTTATTTAGACAACTCAGATATTAACACCTGAATAACTAAAATACATAATATGGAAAAACCGTTTGTGTGTACCATCGACCAATATAAATTGAACTATTATTATATGGACTTTCCTTTACGGACGTAATGAAATTGTGAAATCTTTTGAATCTAATGTGTGTAACCTTTCTTGTATGTAGATATATGTATATTTAGATTATATATTGAATCATGAAATTTAGTATGCAGGACGTTTCGGTTTCACACACGGTCGTCAGGTCCCAAACTAAGCAGAGCCTAATTAATGTTATTGGAACAAAATATAATGAAAATGGTTGGACAAACATACAAAAGTGATTTTAAACTAGCTAAAAAGAGGAGGTTATCAATTGAGATGAATTATTTCTTTTTATATATTATTTGTTGCATTAGTTACTAGTTAAGTTATTTTTAACAGATTTCAAATATTCTGAAATATTCATATTGGAGGGTTATATGCTTGATTCCATCGCCGTTTGACAAAAAGCACACGTAAGAGTAGAAAATTAACGAATGAAGATAACAGTTTTGTGAGAATTCCCAACAACAACATATGATTGGTCTATTTGTAACCGGGAAATGCGGAAGCTAACAAAACAAGAAGCACCTTGAGCTAATACGTAGTGTAGACGACAACATATTATCAATTAAAATTTAGACTTTATGTTTAGAAGATAGAGTTTAATTTCCTTTAAATAATTTTGCAAAAATGAGATGGATATTTTAAAAAATAAATTGGACTGAAAACGACTTGATATTAATAAATTCACATATTTATGATTTCACACTCAGATTACAAAAGAAAGCCGAATGGAACGCACTTGTCAATTAACATGAAGCCGTTTATTATTTTAGAGTGCGTGGCAACTGGCAACGACACTGTACCACATACATCTGTGTGCGTGTAATGAATTAATGATACCATAAACAGTAAAAAAGTCCCTATTTTTTGATATTCTTTCAACATTGAAAAAAAAGGGTATTCATTCATATTTTTATTAATATTATGCAATTATACGGTAAGTATCTGGGATTCAAGTTTCGTAATATCGATCATTCTCAACCATTCAAATACGAGTATGATGAGAAGCACAATTTAAAGACATAAAACACATCAAGACACAGAACAGCAATTTGTAGAATCCTTCACAAGTTGTACACATGTAATAACTATCAGAAATACTTGTGTGTGTATCACCAAAGAATACTTTTTAGGTTTGAAACCATGTCCCTAAATATAGAAATGAGGACTAACAAGTGATTTTTCTGATTGAAGGAAAAAAATGGACAAAAATTGGTATCACTGTCGAACTACGGTTGAGGATTTGTGTTCCGACACAACAGTATAATTATAGGGTAAATAAATAATTATAGCAACCAAATAATCTGTATTTACCTGTGAAAAGATATTCCATCTTCTTTTTTTTTTCTTTTTGGGAACTACTCTTACAACGTTTAACAACGCAACACGTCACTTTTGAACATAAGATATAAAATCACTCGTGACGTGAACGGGAACCTGCAGGATCTAAAGGTGGCAGCACTAAATTGACAAAAGCGACACTATGTGGACAGTAAAGTAAACTTATTACACCTGTCATCATGCTTTCAAAAATGTAAACAAAATTATTTCTTGAATTATAATATTTTTAAATTTCAATAATGATCGTTTTTTTTCTTAAGATCCTTAAAGCCGGCCATATATTGGAGGTTGAAGAGATATTAAATGAAGAAAATATAGACTGATTACCAGCAAAATGGTCGCACAACTTAAATATAAAATGTTTACGACAAAAATAATTAATAATTAGTTATGTATATAAATTCTCCTGAATGCGGCAAATCAAATACTAACAAGTAATAAATTGAAAGATTGACTTTATTCATTACAAAACTTAAATAGTAATTTTCATTACTGATAATAAATATTTTTTAAATATTTTTTTTTTTTTTGGACAATTTAACACACAACGCCATCTAGTCCCAAGCTAAGCAGAGCTTGTGTTATGGGTACTAGACAACTGATATAAATACATATATACTTTTTTTTTTTGTAAATACATACATATTATACATAGAAAACACCCAAACTTCGAAACAAATATTTGCAGATCATACAAACATTTGGACCGACCCGGGAATCGAACCCGAGACCTCAAGCACAGCAGTCGCTTACGCCACCACTCGCGCCACCGAGGCAGTCAAGATAATATAGTAGTGGAAGTGAAGTAGAATTATTGATTATTTCTACATGCTCAAAACTCATATTAACGTTTATTTCTTTACTGCGTTTATCCATTTTTTGTGTTTTTTCACTTGATCATGGCATGAGATCAGGTACTATTCTGTGGCAAGGAATAAAATTTTACGCTATTTGATTTATTATATTATTGTATTGGTACATTAAAAAAAATGTAACAATGCTTTATCATTAGCTAGAATAACAATTTTCAGTAATAAAGTTAAATACGTGTACTTGTTTTAAATGTCAACATCAAGTATTTAATAGAGTACAAGATTTGTATTGACGACGCCAGTTGGCAGCACTTTCGTTGTGCACGTTCCCTACGGCAATTTGTCAAACACTGCCGCGAGATTGTATTTGCTTTCTAATTCATATTTACTTTGTTAGATTAATTGTCGTATTCTTTACAATTCATCTGGCTTTTTGGTAATCTTATTAGAAGTAATATAGGATACTTTTTATTAAATGCGAGCGAAACCACGGGCGGGCGGGAAAACTAGTATATAATAATATTACGCACCTGTGTAACTATGATGCAATATATACAGAATTTAACTCATTGTTCTTAGACTATCATTGGTATTCGAAAAACAAATAATGTAACACTACTTATTCATATCGATTAAGAAAACAAAACAAAGAAAATTGTTAACTATCAATATGTAAGAACATATTTTTTAATAATAAGTTCTCAATAAATTATGATGTGTAAAAAGAAATATATTGCGCAGTAACTTGTGTTCACTGCGATTTCGAAGACCGTGATAAAAACATAAACGATTCAAGTTTATTTATTTTTATCTTGTCTTTATTATGTTGAAAGTTAAACATAATGATTGACCACTTCTCGATATTTGATCAGGACTAATATTATATGTTAATAGCTTTTGAGTGTATGTCAGCTAATAAGGAAAAGAGTAGCCTAAAAATAAAAAAATACTCCAATTAATAGTGTCTAACACGTAAATAGCACGAATAGATAAATCTGTTGACAAATTCTTTGGTCTTTGCTGGCTTCGTTGCTATAAGTCGTTTGTTGTAAGTAAAAAATCGATATCATATTGTAAGTGGTACTATTTTACACCTAATTGTGTAAGTTGAAATCGTAGTGATGAGTATGACTCATCTACTTTATACCGATAGTGAAAAGAAAAACCCTTTGTCAACAGTGTAAAATTTCCTCCTCAACATGATTGCCTTAAATGATGAGCCAAATTATACAGATTACTAAAACTTTCGAAAAACTAAAGATACCTACGTTTTAGATCAACTTGCTAATCTTAGGAACAAGTACAGAAATGATTGCCAAATTTCAAAGGTCACAACATCGAAGTTTTAAAATAGGTTATAGGCTAGAGCTTATAGTCTATAGTTAGACCATATATTGTATATATGGGCCAAATTTCTGTTCTTTACAGTTCTACTTTGGCTTGATGGAACTACTTTTCTTTACTCCACTATTCATATGCACTGAACTCGTCCTCTCATGTATGAATCTAGGTATATAACCGTAATTTCCTTGACACTGTTTCGCATATCAGTTTCTTTATCAAAATAAAACTAGATAAACGTTACAATGGTTGTCAAGGTTAACTGCAAGGCCGTATACCGACAATAATATGATGTAATATGGCTGAAAAGACGATAAGGAACAAGCACCATTGGATGACCACATAAGAGCACGAAGTTTTCTTTTTAAATGCTTTACCTGAATTTTATTCCGATTTCAATCAGTTTAAATTTGTAAATTCTGATAAAGTATTTTATCTAAGCATGGCCAATGTTTTTCTCGTACAATTATACAAAATATATAAAATGAAATATATAAAAATACATGTTATTATATTAAAATTTAACAAAAAAACATCAATTCATTTATATTCAATGTCTGAAAATCATGATAACAAATTGAATTATTGAGTTTGATGAAACAATGTTCCCAAAAAACTTAGACCCAAAAATCATCCATGGTATTCATGTATAGCTCCGTTGATGCCTCTTACAAATAAGAAAGTCGAAATATCGCATATCCGCCATTTTAAACATAAAAATAAATAGATAACGTTCTTAAAAAAATAGCTCTTCGGTAAACTATTTATGTTGCTACTTTATTGTCTTAGGTTGCGAAACTGACCTACTCTTGTCTTTTGTCAATGAACTGTTGTTTTTGCATGTAAAAAAACACTGGAAGCCACTTAAAAAGCGATCTCGCACTGGTGTTCCTCGATCGTGAGTTCATGAGCCCCGGTGGTCGCTTATCATGGTGATGCGAGTGTTCGTTTATCGCTTTTGTTTAAAATTTTAATAAAAAAAACGATTTCAAGAACTGAATTAAATTAGAATGGGACCACAAGGGAAGCATCAACTTGCAAATTAAATCATCCAAATCGGTGCACCCAGTTCTACGGTAACAAACGTAAAAAAAATACAATCGAATTGAAAACTTCCTTCTCTTTTGAAGCTGGTAAAAAAAAATTAAACAGTATTAATTCAGATTTTTACATTTCATAATATATTAAAAGTGATTAGTCAGCATTACCAAAATAACAAACAAAACAAAAAATAATTTAAAAGAAATAGAATAAAAGTGTATTGCATCAATTTTTAATTTAAATCGTATTAAATGAGTCAGCTTTTGTTTCAGTCTTTTGCACATGCGAAAGTAAGTAGTCTCATAATATTCAAAGAATTCAAAACAATATACATGAATATGAGTCATAAATACTATATCTGATTGTTCTGATTGCTTACGCTTCAACATAACCGACGATATACTAATGCAATCGTATATTTTTCTTTAGTAAAATGGTCGAAATTTTACATTTTAGCTGACAAAAACTATCACCAAAGTAGAACGTTTAAAAACCCTGCACTTCTATGGTATTCATATTATTCGAACATGACATCAACAGTCTTGAACAGTCAACTGTTAGACCTAGGCCTCTTTTTGGAAAGGAGTTTTTGGCCTACCATACCACGCTGGCCAAAAGCGTTGGTATAGGGTTTGTTTCAAGTTTTCCTCTCTCTCTCTCTTTGCAGGGATGTTATCCTGCGTAGTTTGTCCCTTAGTCGCCTCTTACGACACTTACAGATTAAGTAGGAGTGATAGCAATCCGTATTCTTAATCCATCACCATTGGAAAAAAAATAACGATTTCTTTTGTTTTAGAAATATTCTCGCCAAAAATGGATCGGCAGTGGATGCCGCTATTGCAGCAATGTTGTGCAACGGTTTGTTCAACCAGCAAAGCATGGGGATAGGCGGAGGATTCTTCATGACGGTCTACATCAAAGATGAGGCGAAAGCCTACGTTGTCAATGCAAGAGAACGAGCTCCAGGCGCAGCAACAGTCCATATGTTCAAAGGCGATTATTCTAAGTCACACAGTGGTGAGTATATTGGCATAGAACGTAAATTAGGGCACAGACACTCAAGAAATGATGCGAGGAGAGAGACCTCTCATGAGAGGAGACCCGAGCTCAGCAGTGGGACATTATGGGTTGTTGATGATGATGATTGAAGAAATACAGGTTGAACATCTATTAGCGTCATTTCCTCTGAGAAATAGTATTTTAGTAGTTGGTACAATAAACGTAACATAATACGAAATAGCTTACAAATCACATAAATTGGTGGGGATTTTTCCTCGGCCTTAATGAGTGGCGTAACACTCGGTATGTTGATCCTGGTGTACAGAAGTTACATTGGTGAGTGTGTAAGCGGGATTAGTTCCATAACCTCATACACGCATTAAAAAACAATGAAATAGTTCCCAAATAGGTTTTCTTTGAGGTTTTAGTGTAACTCCAGTTGAGTCACATACCTGTCTCTGAGCATAGTTTTTATGCGCCCGACTATGATTGTTTACAGACAATTTCCGCATATTTTTTTGTGTATCAGTATTTTTTCAGATAAATATTACTCAAGTGGATTACATTATGAGTAATTCGTGTTCGCACTGTCATGTGACGTCAAATACGCATGAAAACTTATCGATTGAGTGAACTTTATTATGAATTTACGTAGGCATATGATATCATTGTATTTAGTTACTTCCTAGTATTATAAAAGTCGTAAATAGATAACAAAATTGATGTTTTGTTTCACAATATCAAATGGCCGAACTAAACTTTCTTTTCAACATGAATTACAATAAGTTTCGTCATCAAATACTTTTTAATGTGATGATCTGGTTGTTTTAGGGCCAGTTTCACTACTTGCTTATAAAGTCCCTAATAAACTAATATGAACTTATTTGCCAGATAACTATAGATTTCGGTTTCACAAACTTGCATAGACGTAATATACGGTTTAAGCAATTGGTTTGTATTTCTTAAATGTGTACCAGTATATAACTATTATTATATATATACCGACTAAAAACTGCACATCGTCTCGGATACTAGAAGCCCCTACTCTTGAACCCCGACGTACCTCGTTATAATCAATCAATCATATTACCGAGCAAGAGAGCCCCCACTCCGATGACCGCCACAAAATCACGCCTCGGCTTGCCCACGCCTGACATTCTGCCAGCATGTCCACAGTCTGGCCATCGCAAAGGTGGCTCTCAAGCGTTGGCTTCTTGCGGATCAGACACGGGTGCTCCGCGAAGCATCCTTTCTCAGTGATCACCTGCGTCAGCTGATCGCGCTGGCCTTCAGGACCTCCGGCCTTACTGGGGCCTCATAAAGGAGTCATACTTATTACGTAAAATAACGCATTATAGCGTAACAAAGTATCTACTTCTCAAAGATTTGTAAATGCTAGTATGTGCCTATGTGTATAGTATACAATTTTCACCATCATTTTTAAATGAACCAACTGTTATTTTTAAATGAATATATATTATAATAAAATATTAATAAATAAATTTAAATACCTTTGAACGAGCAATTCTTGTATACAAATATATAATCTGAATGTCAGAAACGGCTCTAAAGATATTTATGTAAATTAGTAAGCAAAATTGATAAATTTACCAAAACACATTAACAATTCTTCTTCTGGTCATCCGGGTACTGTATTCCAAATTTGACCTTAAACTTATTTGTAACATAAATTGAGCTAATCTTACTCGTTGACAGTAGTAGACAGATGCCATACACACAATAATATAATACTTAGTGTAGTAAAATAATTTTAATTTAGAAATACAAATTTTCAAACTTAAATAGCTAACAGCTAACTAACAGTACAAAAGAACCCAACCACAAAACAATTTAAGAGTTTTAACTGTAGCTTCAATTTAACGTTCACCCTTCAATCGGCGGCGACCAGCCGGCGTGCAGCCGTCATCCGGCGGCTGGTTTAAGGGGAGTTCCTCCTTCAATCGGCCTACTAAAATGTCTATTTTTTTGTATTCGCCACAATATTTTCTAACGATAAGTATAAACATACTATAAGAATTTAAACACAGATTTAAAAACAAATCCATTGCGACATACTTTAAAGTTCCGTGGTAAGTCTATTAACGCGTTTTTACATCATTAACAGCCTTTAATAATCTTTTTTTTATGGAATTGGGAACAAACGAGCATACGTATCGCCTGATGGTAAGCGTTTACCGCCTATGGACACCCATAATACCAGAGGCGTCACAAGTGCGTTGCCGGTCTTTGGGGTATGGACCTCCGTTATCCTCACTCACTCGGTGAAACACAGCGCAGACGCTCGCACCGGTTTTCTGTGAGTCTGTGGTATCACACCGGTCGATCCGGCCCATGCATGCCGAAGTGTGACTCTTGCGGTAGAAAAATATAATCTACTGCTTAACATAGGCCTCTTCTTGGCGAGGAGTTATTGGGCTGCTATACCACGCTGTCCAGACGGATTTATATAGAGTTAGTTTCAAGGGTTTCTTCTCTATACAGTGATGTTGTCTTGCGTAGTTTGTTCTCTTACGACACACATGGGATGAATAGGCATTGTGACAATCTGTATTTTTAATCTGTCACACAGATCGGTGTGTATACACATTTATGAAATTCAACAACTTGTTTTCCTTAACATAAACAAATAAAAATAGTTGTTATTGTTTACCTATCTTATCAAAATCCTTGGAATAAGATATTTTAAATTGTCTTACATAGATTACATACAGAAATAATCGTGAGTTACGTGACTATTAGCCAGTAGACAGAACAGATAAAATAAATTATCATCAATTTTAGCCTGAGTGATATATACTCGTAAAACTGATTAAGACATAAGATCAAATAGATAACACAGCTTGTGAATAAATAATAGTCCTTACCTTCACTATATGCTTAGGTATGTATTTATTTACATAACTGTTGTAATATGTGAGAATAGAAAACTAAATAATACACACACATACAAAGATGCACATAGGTACTTCCCAGCATCACCCAATGGTTAATTGGTAGAGAATGTCGTAGACGTTAAGTCCGCCAACGCACCAAATTTACATGATGTTTATTAGCTTAGCAGTCAGCACAGCCCGTCATTGTATGTTGTGTGTATTAGTTGTGTAGTTATCTGTTTATGAGATAGCCTTCAGGTGTCATTAATTATAATCCTATCATATCTTACACTAGCTGACCCACGCAACCTCGTTTGCGTCTGAAAATTTCCCCCGTTTTTGAAACATTCTTCATTGTTGCTCTGTTCCTATTCGTAGTAGCGTGATGATATATAGCCTATAGCCTTCCTCGATAAATGGACTATCCAACACTGAAAGAATTTATCAAATCGGATCAGCGTTTCCTGAGATAAGCGCGTTCAAACAAACAAACAATAAGTAAATTATCGTACTTCGGTTTTATTTACTAGAAAATTCTTGATTGTTAATGTGAACGGAAATTGCGGTATAGCACTACCGTTACGCATCACGAATACACATGTGTTCGTAACATTATAATAGTGTTAGTGTACTTATTACCCGTAGTCCGTAACCCATTCTTAGAAAATATACTCTCAACTTTTATGTTTATTAAATAGTTACATGCATTGCCACGTTCACTGTACTGATTGCAATAGATTGTATTTAGATTCGAATTTGTGAACTGACTCACAAAATACAGGCTCAATCCTAGCTTGCGAACCAGTGCTATTAATGTAAACCTGAGCGCACATATTGAGCTTGAGAACATGATTGTAAATTATTTTCTACTAGCTGAACTCCGCTACTAGACAAAGTAATAGCTCAGCTGGCATAACAGTTTTATCCACACATTGGATTAAAATGTAATGAAATAAATATAGTACACTATTATTTTTTATATAAATACCATCTGACCCTCGCTACCTCGTTTACGTCTATCCGTAGCGTAATAATTTTCCCCCGTTTTTTAAACATTCTTCATTGGGGTTCCGCTCCTATTTACATATACCCTATAGCCTTCCTCGATAAATGGACTACCCAATACTGAAATAATTTTTGAAATCGGACCAGCGCTTCCTGAGATTAGCGCGTTCAAACAAGCAAACAAACAAACTCTTCAGCTTTATAATCTTAGTATAGATGATAAACTGATGTCTTATCGATGCAGAACAATCACTTTGGATGGGTTATTTAATGAAGTATAATTTTTATTATATTTCCAGTTTGATTACATACATTTCAAACGCAGAATAACTAGTTATAATTATAAAAATCTCTATATATTTATATAACAGACTACCTGTTACTTGAGATTTCGTTCTCGTGAAATTTAAATAAAGTACATTTCTGATTTTATGTTCGCGATGAACTTAAAGTATTTAAGCAAAATATAATAGTGAAGTATAAAAATAGTCCCAGTTATGCCTAATAATCTCGTCTAAGTTGGTCCAACCGTTCTGGAGATTAACCACACACAGACAGAGCATAAAATAAAAATATTTTTTGGTATAAGTATCGTATACCTATCACAGTCATATTAATAAACTAGCTGACCCACGCAACCTCGTTTGCGTCTTATATTGCCCGTAGCGTGAAAATTTTCCTCGGTTTTTGAAAAATTCTTCATTTGTGCTCCGCTCCTATTAGTAGTAACGTGATGATATATACCCTATATCCTTCCTCGATAAATGGACTATCCAACACCGGTAGAATTTTTCAAATCAGACCAACGATGCCTGAGATTAGCGCGTTCAAACAAACAAACTCTTCAGCTTTATTATTAGTATAGATTTAGTAAAAGGCTCTTATTTTGTAATTTTTTTTTTTTTTTTTATTGAATAGGAGGCAAACGAGCAGACGCATCACCTGATGGTAAGCGATTACCGCCGCCCATGGACACCTGCAACACCAAAAGCGTCACAAGTGCGTTGCTGACCTTTGGGGGATGGGGAGAGGGAATGGGGGAGGGGTTGGGATATGGGCCTCCGGTATCCTCACTCACTCGGTGAAACACAGCGCAAGCGCTATTTCACACCGGTTTTCTGTGAGGCCGTGGTATCACTCCGGTCGAGCCGGCCCATTCATGCCGAAGCGCGGCTCTCCCACGGTGGTTGATGTCATTGTAAACAGACACTAGTTTCAAAGGTATATGTGTATAGACTGAAGGTATAGATGTATTAATCGCCATGTCGCCTTTGTTCTAGAAAAGGCCAAATAAGTCATTGTAATCAACATAAAGTTAAACTTGCAAACTTAATGACAATATCTAGTAATTGCTTCTGATATGTCGTAGGTATCTTGTTCTAGTTTAATCATCAATACATTGTTTCTTTACAGCTGTACAAACAAATCTATACAAATAAATACATTTGGAGTGTCTGTTTGTAATAAGTAACCGCTTTTTACTAAATGCATATGTATTATAGATACACATAACAAAATACAATTTAAAAAAAAATGTTGTCTGTCTGTTTGTAGCGGCTAATCTCTGGAACGGCTGGATGCTTTTGACGGGACTTTCCCTGTTACCTGATAATACAAGGAGTAACGTAGGCTACTTTTTTTAGACTATCTTCGCCCCACGGCGTTACACCGATATCGGTTTTTGGCACAGTTAAGTTATAAAGTAATTAATCCAGTTCTTTTTTTTTCTTTTGATGGAATGGACCCAACCAGCCGGCTCACTCGGATCAGCTATTTCTGCCAATGTCAAGTATTTATAGTCTTCAATTCTAAGTCTTCGAGTCTTCAAATCTTCATCGTGATGAAATTAATGATAAAAATATATATAATGTGGATAATATGAAATATGAAAAAACAAAAGCGATCTCTGATGGATGTCTTGGTTTGATCATTGATAATGGACAGGTATAATCTAACCTTTTTGAAAAGATTGAATATAACCTAAAAAAGGTTCATAACCTTATAATCAATAAAAATTACGATTTTATCTATAAAAATGTTCAAAGATATCAATTTGATAATATATAATATTCTCTATTGTCAAGTTGATTAAATTGAAATCATTTCTAAACTGAATTTTAACATTAAGAAATGTCTTCAGTGTAAAAATCTAATTTGTCAATGGGTAATGGGTTGTATTTGTGTTGTTTTTGTCGATATATAACTCAATAAAAACATGAAACATACCTCCTCACACGTTAGTACTCTTCAATGTCTCATTATGCAATTTTAAAACATTAGTTACATATAAGATATTAGTACGTCAGAGCATTGCAAATTTCTCGGAGGCTTTCTCTTAAATCTGGTCCAATGCTGTTGTGAGACCTAACGCCGGTTCTCAGTTTCACTTGCTGTATTGTACCAGTCTATACCGCCTTTCCAATTTATCAAACTTTTTGATTGATTAATGTTTAAAAGAGGAATGTTATATTGTATCCTATTACTTGGTAATACTGACCACTTTATATATATTTTAATTTAGAATTAAATAAAAAAAATAGTGATAGTCTGGCTTCATTTAACCACGACTTTCTTCGAGTTCTCTGTATTAGTGTTATGACGTCATTTCTTAATATATCGTCAAAAAATGTGGTGAACATATTATTTTATAGTATGTATTTCCTATTTATTTAACGAAACGCTATCTAGCTATGAATCAAGAGACTCGACAAAAAAGTGTACCTAAATCTTAATAATACAATGATTATATTAGTTTTCCTTGATTATCTTTGTAAATAATTGCCCATAAAATAATTTTAAAAACCTTGAAAAACTCTTTGGAAACTGGACTGTTATAGTTTGCCATTTTTTTTTTAACCTTTTGTATACACAAATAATGCGGTGGCTTAATTTTTTTTCGTCTGTTATTTTTAAATGATGTTTTCCTAGCCAATTAAAGCCACAGTGGCCAGTCTCAACGTAGACCAGCCAACTTCGTAGGAGATATTATAGTGCACAAGTATGTTTGCAAACACAACTGCACACTTTGTTCCCTCTCACTTATAATCCGACGGGACGGTTGACCGAAACGACCGGGGAGAGATCAGGCGAAGGACCGAGAGCTCGTGCTCTCTAAGGCACGGAGGTGCAGACCCCAACTTTCAAACTCCTAGATGTTATTGTATATCAATAACACGTTTGGCCCGACCCGGGATTCGATACCGAGACCTCTTGATTGGCAGTCGTATACGTCAACCGCTTGACCAATAAGAAAGTTAACAATTAAAAAAAAATAGTAAAGAATTACTTTAAATAAAGATTATTCGTTAAATTGTAAAGTGAAGTAGATAATTATTTATTATTATCTTATTTATGCTGTTTTTATTGCGTTGCATATTGCATGAAGAATGCAATCGCAGTTAAATCAGTCACGCCATTTTAAACGAATAATGTTTATAACACTATTAAATGTAAACAATGCATTCTAATTACATTGTTTAAACTATAATAAGCATTATTACGACATTTTGAAAGTATTTAAATAAAGAAAGATGTAAAACATAGACAATTACACTATTTGTAGAGATTTTTTGCGACCAAAATGTACGTGTATGAAGAATTGTGGCGCGGTATCTCTTGGGCTATGTAATAGCAAGTCATTATTATTGATTGCCCCTTTAATTCCACCAACAGAAATTTTCACTCCAACATCTTATTAATGCAGTTCAATCCTCAGCAATGGTAGCATTTGATATATTTAATTAAACACAAACAATAAATTAAATTGAAGTGTCTGTTTGTAAATTCTAGTCAACAAGTTTTCACTAAAATTTATAATATGAAAGAACATTCCGTATTTACATAAAACTAGTCTGTTTGTTCTGACTAATGTCTGGAACGGCTAGATCGATTTTGACGGTACATTCACTGAGAGATAGCTGACGATATAAGGCACTCCTTACCTAGGTAACCTAGGTTACTTTTTTAGACTAACTTCACCCGCGGATTTACCCATGATTGTTGTTGTAAAGCTACAACAACAACCGCGGGGCTTAATACTACTACTACTACTACTAGTATTAATATATTGTTGGGCCCTTGCGGTTAGATATCTTATACACAATAAATTCATAATCTGTAGTACTTCTAACCACGACTACATAACAGAAATAAAAAAATGAATAAAATAATATAATAAAATGCAAATTCTGGTAAAGCAATTATGAATTTGTTGATTTTTGTCCGTTTTAACAAATGAATGCAGGTTTGTCTTACGAATCGAAGGGTTACCTGCATAAAGAGGGTTCATACGATGAAATACATTAAATCCATAAACAAAATACCTATTGTCTCGTGGAATAGAAAAAAATCTTATTTCAAGCAAAAGAGTGCTGACAATTAATACTAAAACTTGTGAAATGAATTCTATCTGCGTGTAAATGGATATGAGTTTAATTACGCTGAGTATAATCTAGAACATGTGTAAATGAACTTTGTTTTGGCACGTCTAAGTATCAATATTTAAAACTAATATATTACTTTGACAAGAAAAACTATCGAAATTAAGGTCGACTTTCAGGAAATTGGTTTTTTTATATACCTACATATAGGCCTGCCAAGCTGATTCTACTCTACCTGATGGAAAACATGAGAATAAAACACATTTTCTAGAATTAATCAATTAATCAACCCTTTAAAGGTTTAAGATGTTAAAATAATCTGCTAAGCCAATATTACTGAGACCAATATTAATAAGTCTATTTTATTAATCGTAGCAGTTGTATGTATAATAAATGACATTTACCAATTACCAATTCTGTTCCGTGGGAGAGCCACGCTTCGGCATGAATGGGCCGGCTCGACCGGGGTGCTACCACGGCCTCACAGAAAACCGGTGAGAAATAGCTCTCTAGCGGAGGCCCTTACCCCAACCCCTCCCCCCATTCCCTCTCCCCATCCCCCAAAGGTCGGCAACGCACTTGTGACGCTTTTGGTGTTGCGGGTGTCCATGGGCGGCGGTAGTCGTTTACCATCAGGTGATGCGACTGCTCGTTTGCCCACTATTCAATAAAAAAAAAAAACTTTTATTTAGTGATAGATTGCAAAAAAAAAGGTTTTTAAATTCGCCTCTAAATAGTTAAACTTGTTAATACAAGAACACTCTTTCTCTAAGCGTACCTACAAACAATAGTCAGTCGCCTTATTAGAGATATAAATAATGAATACAGTGCACTCAGGGTCACAGCCACTAACTGTGACTAACATAAACTTTTGTTCCATATTAGGTTAGTCCTTTGACAGTTGATACCATAACAGTAGTCTCGAACACACTTAAATTCTAAAATTTAAGTGTTCAAGGTATGTGTGTACGTTAATACTGACTTTGCGTTTTTTTTCTTAAATAGGAATTCTTTCCGTGGGAGTACCAGGTGAACTACGTGGCATGTGGGCAGCCTATAAGCGGTGGGGAAAACTGCCCTGGGAGAGCCTTGTCACACCCACCGTAGAGATCTGCAGGGCTGGATTCCAGTTGAGCAAGGTCAATTATGACGGATTTTTGTCAGCGCCAGGAATAAAAAATGATCCACATTTTAGGTTTGTACTCCTATCTTTATATTTAAAGGCCAGGTGCAGAACTCGAATACGTCTTGTTTACTTAAAACTTCTTGCACGAAACGCTCAAAGGTGGACTTAATGCCATGAGGCGTTTTTTACCAGTCAACCTTCAGGTGATATATAAATATGATGCGGTAGGTGCAAAGACAAAGTACTGGGTTTGGCAACGATCATAATATGTAAATAATAGATAAACTTACATCAGATAAAACCAATATATACAAATCTACTACCGTAAAAAATTGTATATACATTTAACAAATTTAAGCATACATATACTTAATATTATATTATATGTTTACCCTGTCATAAATCACTATCTACTCGTATGTAAAAATTTAAGAGAGAACGAAAACTTTAATCAATATCCATACCAATCCATTTAACTAGTGTGGTATAGTAGGCCGAATCCTCCTTCCTCAGGAGAGTCTTGTGTCCAACAGAGGGCAATTAAGGGTTGTTCATGTGATGATACTCTAAGCCCTAATCTATCAGTGTTCTAAATTTCATCTAAACATGTTTACTCGTTTTGCATGTAGAAGAATCGATAGCTTGTCCGTCTTCAGTGACTCAATCGTTTATAATATTAAAAAGAAGTTAAATAAAACTATGTCAGTGTGATGACGAATTAAGAAGAAGGAGTGTCACCATCCCAATTCATTCCTCCTCGTAAGAGACAACAAGAAAATAAACTATGCAAGACAACGCCAGTCTGACCAGTGTGGTATAGAAGCCCAAAACTCCCTTTTTATGTAATACGAGTAAGTGGCAAACTAGTAGACGTATTGCCTGATGGTAAGCGATTATCGCCGTCCATGGACACCCGCTTCACCAGAGACGTAAAAAGTGCGTTGCCGGCCTTTGTGGTATGGGCCTCCTCTATCCTAACTCACTCGGTGTTTCACACCGGTTTTCTGTGAGACCGGAGTATCACTCTGGTCAAGCCGGCCCATGAATGCCGAAGCGTAGCTATCCATTGCTAAGTAGAGACCTACGGCCAACAGTAGACTGTTATAGATTTTTCATGTTGATAACGATCAAATCGGAAACAAGTTCTCAAATGAATAAGTACCTGCGTGTATCGTTTCATTTATGTTACATTAAACTTTCTAAATATCTCAGAGAGAGTAAATAATGGTACACTTTATCAACATTTTAATCGTATTCGGGATATTTGTTATCGTAACACATTACACAATATCCACTAAACTCGGTCAATAATTCGACATAAAGTGGCCAAATCAACCGGCCACGTGACTGGAGATATCTTTAATCGTTTTGACTTGTTCTCGTGTTGAACGCATATAACATACCTACATATTTCCTTATTGCCATAAAACTGTAAATGAACGACTTCCTCTCCGTGTTATTCATGTAAATTGATTGGCACAAACCAATTAATTGTTACAAAATGATACGGTGGTCTAATAGCCATTGCCGACGATTTCATTTATTTACGACTTTACAATGTAAACATTAAATATATGCCATATTTATTCAAGTACGATCACGTAATATGCCAATAATAACTGTATGGTGATGGATTAAGAATAAGAACTGTCGCCATCACTATTCGTCATGTGGATGTAGTAAGAACCGACTAATGCCCGGTTCCTATATTTAACGAATCGTCATCATGTAAAAATTTTCTACGAGTCGTAAATACCGTTCCTCAATTTATTTTTTATAGGAACAATTTTAGCTTACGCCCCGTATAATATACTACTATTCGTACCTAGAACGGATCGTTTTTCAAATATAGGAACTGGGCATTAGGAAGCAAACTACGCAGGACAACATCACTACTAAGAGCAGGAAAACTAGAGAAGTCTGGCCAATGGCCCTCCTTTAAAAGGAGACGCCTTCTGTCTAGCAGAAGACTTTTAAAGGCTATTGATGATCATAAAACATAATGTTAATGCTATCTAGTTCGAAATATCATGCATTACTACAACTGACCCTGCACCGCGCTATGACAATTCGTACACTGTAAATGAGAACAGGCCAGAACTTACGTCCTTTAGTAGTGATGTTCTCTTAGCCGATTACGGCCACGGCGGCCAGTCTCAACAGAGACAAGCCAACTAAGGAGCCAGGAGATATTATAGTGCACAAGTGTGTGTGCAAACATAGGTGCACTCTCTGTTCCCTCTCTCTGATAATCCGACGGGGACGGTTAACTGATACGACCGGGGAGAGATCAGGCACAGGACCGACAGCTTTACGTGCTCTCCGTGGCACGGGGGTTTAGACCCCAACTTCTAAACACCGATCTGTTATTAAGTATTTCTATAATCAGAAAAACTCCATAACACTTTTGATCCGACCCGGGTTTCGAACCCGATACCTCTTGATTGGCAGTCGCATACGTGAACCTGGTCTGAATAAGTCATTTTGTCTTGCCCGATTCCCCACACACACAGTAATTTTTTTTCGTTGCTTTAAATTAATAATATGTTTTCTACTTCAGGCAAATGTACTACAATTCTGGAAAAGACCAATACTACAGGCCTGGCACCCTCGTGAAACCACCCGAAGCCATGTGTAACACCTTCCAAAGAATAGCGGAGAAGGGAGGAGATGAATTGTATAATGGAAGCCTGTCCATCGAGTTTTTAGATGACCTGGAAAGGTTAGGTAGCATCATTACTGCTGAAGATCTCGAACAGTATGAGTAAGTATTGCGTTTTTTTTTAATTGTTGCTAATTTAAGACGGTGGGTGGTATCATTCTTTACTCCGATCAAGTCGGTTTTTTATTCCGGATTTCAGAAGCATGATTACGTAAAAACTTTTGGTGAAATTTATGTCACCATTATTACGAATCTATTGACACCTCATCGAAATAAATAAGCCGAAAGCCAACCCGATCAAGCTATCGGCCGACAAAAAGTTTGTAGTCTGCGAGGGCTCTTAGTTTCACAACACTCACGGAATTAATAAGTGTTTTATTACACCGTATTCTTAAGCGATCGCTACACTAAACGCAACAAAACCCTTGTTTTAACCAGAAATAAGTCTCGATAACACTTCACATTTTAATTCTCGAAGCATCGCAAGTTTCCTGATAGTGAGTGATTGATTGTGTATTGTCAACAAATTTAACAAAACAAGTGTTAAGCGCCCAAAACAATGTTATCTTTGAGTAGAGATATTTATTTGTCGATATTATATTATCGCAGACATAAAATACTAAGTAGGTATGTTGTCGTAAAAAATATATTTAAAACTAAACTCTATTTTCATTGAATGCAAGGCTTTGCTACTTCCTATTTCGCCGAGTATTCTATACTAGCCTACTATTTAACCGTGGGAGAGCTATGCTTCGGCATGAATGGGTCGGCTCGACCGGAGTGATACCACGGCCTCACAGAAAACCGGTGTGAAATAGTGTTTGCGCTGTGTTTCACCGAGTGAGTGAGGATACCGGAGGCCCATACCCCAACCCCTCCCCCCATCCCCTTTCCCATCCCCTAAAGGTCGGCAACGCACTTGTGACGCCTTTGGTGTTGCCTGTGTCCATGGGCGGCGGTAATCGCTTACCATCAGGTGACACGTCTGCTCGTTTGCCCACTATTCAATAAAAAAGAAAAAAAACTAGCCAACCTCGTTTATGTCTACTATTGCACGTAGAGTAATATTTGCCCCTGTTTTTTAAACATTCTTCATTAATGTTCCGCTCTTATTAGTCTAAGCGTGATGATATATAGCTTATAGCTATAGCCTTCCTCGATAAATGGACTATCCAACACTGAGAGAATTTTTCAAATCGGGCAAGCGGTTGCTGAGATTAGCGCGTTCAAACAAACAAACAAACTAGATAACTCTTTGTGTAATCGTTAATTTATTGTTCTGAGTCTACACTTTTTTTATATCCTTTTGATGAATATTCTTCGTACACAAGTTGCTTGATTAAAAAAAAAGTTTAATCAACCATAGATCGCTAATATCACCTTTTACCATAAATTATGAATACCTTAAGCATACAGCCAGAGCAAGCACAGTACCTTTTATGTAGACATTTAAGTTATAACCCTTTCTCTTTCGCTCCTAAAATAAAACAATTGATAAATGTCCCTTCTTCACTGATAAATTTTATGTATTTGAAAGATTAACTACGTGTTTACTGACGCTTATGAGAGATAATTTGTAAAGATATTGTACATTGTAGGTGATTTTGTTTGAATATATATTTGTAATGTTTATTAATAAAATTCTGTATATCAATGTTTTCATAAAGGCAGGCATAGGTCACGGAAATGTTGGTCTAAAACAAAGTGCCAGGCTATGCGTCATTTCTTTATTTATATTTGTACATTGTGGACAATTAAATACATATCCTATTATATATGTTTTTCTACGCATTGTTTAAAACTTTTTACCTGTATAGATTTATGTTTTGTGGTTTTGTGGTTTAATTAATATAGTTTTATTTACATATACTCTAAATAAAACAATAATAATTAAACCACATTAGTATATTATAGAATATTTATATTTTGATGATTATTTAGAACTAGCTGATCCTCGTTAGTTAGTTACATTAGTCTAAACAAAGTAGCCTAAGTTACTCCTAACTCCTCCTCTAGCCGTTCCAGAGACAGATAGACGGACAGTAAATGTACCGTGCATACATACATATGCATAATATGCATAAAAATAACCGGTTTTTTTAATATTACAAACAGACCCTCCAATTTTATTTATTTTTATAGATGAAAACGAATAGACGGAGATTCCCTTGCCCAAGTTGGAAGTGTTTCGTGTCCGTTCTCTTTCTACTATCGCCAACGCCTCTACTCTCTTGTATTATTCGCTATTAGTTTGTGACTTTGCGTTGAAATTACGTCATTCCCATGCATTTGTTGTTTTTCTAATATCGTTTACTTTTAATGTTAAATATTTTTGATTGTTTTAATGTGCGTTACTTAGACCTTCATTGTCTTGTTAGAATGTCTTTGAATCATAAATATAAGAAACCAATTAAATTAAAACTCGTACATATAAAGGTCCTGCGAAGTTAAAAGAAAGTTAAAAGTAATATAAGTATGTATCAATGCGACAAATAAGAATAGCAACGTCAAAGACCTTTACCCATCTGTCAATTGTCTCTTGAAAAGTACGGTCTGCAACGAAACCTTATTTGCCTATCAATAATATTTTTTCAAGGGACATTTGACAGATAGAGGTCATTGACATTCCTATTCTTATTTAAGTCGCATTGTACATATACTTTTAATTTACATATTTTTTATTAAGACTCAAGTTTGCAATATCAAGCAACAAATATCAAATTTCAGAGCTCAGTATATACTTGTATATATGCTTACGCAATTCAGAGATAACACTAAAAAAATAAACAAAGTGATTAAATATTATTGTGGATTAAAAATCAAACAATTATTTACTAGCTGAACCCCGCGGTACGACAATAACCGGCAACGAGGCGAATCTTTATAAATTGTAGCCTTTGTGTTATTCTAATGAATAAGCTATATTATTGTAAAGTTACATCAAAATCCATACAGTATTTTTTGCGTGAAAGAACAACAAATATACTCACTTACATACTCACAAACTTTCGCGTTTATTATATTAGTAGGCAGTAGGATTTATCGATGAATTACTTAGTATTTACAGCTTGCGTTCCCCACTTCGATTGGCATGATGCAACCGATTTCACCAAGTAAACTTCATTTAAAAAGTTACCTCCAGTCCTTAGTAGGTACATTATTTATTTAACATATTAGAGGTTCGTTTTGTTCATACTCGCAACTCACAGAAGACCGACCTAAAATGATAGCATTGTTGCTGTCATGCTTCGTTGGTGAGTGCGAGACCGGAGGCCCAGTGATGCAGAGGCAACTTGATAGGTCGCCATGGTATGGGTCACTATGCTTTATTATTGGATTTTCTGGGGCTTTAATTAAGAACTATAATCTTTTTATATAAACCAAACTTTTTAAGTAGATTTATTTACTTATTTATGTTCAAAAACTAAATTAATTCTGACTTGATTGAGCTGGAATTAATTGTCAAAATATAAAACCTGCTTTAAAAGGGCTTTTAATCTACTTTTCTTGTCACTATTATTCCTCACTAGCTGACCCACGCAACCTCGTTTGCGACTTATATTGCCCGTAGTGTGAAAATATTCCCCCGTTTTTAAATCATTTTTAATTGCTGCTCCGGTCCTATTAGTAGTAGCGTGATGATATATAGCCTATAGCCTTCCTCGATAAATGGACTATCCAACACTGAAATAATTTTTCAAATCGGACCAGCGGTTCTTGAGATTAGCCTATACCGTGGGAGAGCTATGCTTCGGCATGAATGGGTCGGCTCGACCGGAGTGATACCACGGCCTCACAGAAAACCGGTGTGAAATAGCGTTTGCGCTGTGTTTCACCGAGTGAGTGAGGATACCGGAGGCCCATACCCCAACCCCTCCCTCTATCCCCTTTCCCATCCCCCAAAGGTCGGCAACGCACTTGTGACGCCTTTGGTGTTGCGGGTGTCCATGGGCGGCGGTAATCGCTTACCATCAGGTGATGCGTCTGCTCGTTTGCCCACTATTCAATAAAAAAAAAAAAAAAAAAATAGCGCGTTGAAACAAACAAACAAACTCTTCAGCTTTATTATATTGGTATAGATTTCTCATCAATGTTATCACAATATACCACAGCGAGTCGTCGAAGGATAAGCTAGCAATTTATTAAGATGAGATAGTTTTAATTATATAGATAACTATCTTTTGTTTTCCTTTTTAAGTAATGAATACTAAAAACGTTGGTTTTACCCGTACTTGAAATGTATATAAATAGTTTCTTACGTTTTCTCAGATCAAATAAAAAAGGTAGATAACACACGTAGAATAAGAAAGTGAAGCTACTTTTTAAATAAGTGAGCGTGAATGAAGTGTTACCACTTTTTAAAAAATGTCCCTGGAATTTGCAAATGCAAAAATTTAATATAATTAACACTATGAAATTGCGTGAATAAAAAAATAAAGTGATAAATATGTTTCACTTCATTATTTGACTAAGAATTTACCTAAAAATTACTTACCCACATTTCATGGCCATTAGGAATATGAACTCCTGGCAACACTTTCCTAGTACGTATTTTGTGTGTAATGTTATTCTTTCAGACTTTTTATTTCACTTTTGTGTAGTTTTTACACCATTTAATTGCACAAGATGACATTTTTATGGTAAACTTATTGCACGACAACTTGTATGATACTAACGAAAAGTAGCGCAGTATGTTGCATGTGTGTGCGTTAACGCGAGTGTTTACTTGGAAGTAGCTTAGTTTTTTGGCTTCAGTAAGAAAAAAGGCCGTGCGTTATCTACCTTTTTTTATTTTATCTAAGCATTTAACTTAAATGTACATTTTTTTATTGATTTTTGGTACATGCTCAGTATGCCAATATATAATTTATTAATAATTTAGTTTGTTTCAATATAGTACATCATAATTTTACGATCTTCAGAAATAAAGAATAGGTATAAAAAAATAAAAGGTAGGTACGTACTAGGTACTAATAAGTTCTAGAAAGTTTTCTATTACATAAATGATTAACCGTTGCAAATATCATTGATTGTGAATACATGAATTCGTTCCGAATTCCATTAGCGATAATATTGAAGGTTTTAGATAACTTGCCTATACTCGTACCAGCTACTGTGTGATCTGTGTTGACACAATGGCTCAGAGCGTAAAGAATAAAATAAAAAGTATCTGAGAATTCTTTTCAGATTTTTCAATCAAATCTCGCCATTAGAATAGGAACATCATGCCGCTTTAGCCACTTGCGAATACTCATAAAAAATCTTGATACAGAGACAAATTAGTTCACTTTACCACACTTGATACTTACTTACTTCGTTTGTAAGTATCTTTGTAAGTATGTAAGTGAATATGTTTGTTGCTCTTTCACGCAACAACTACTTAATGGATTTTGATGAAACTTTTCAAAAATATAGGTTATACATCAGAATAACACATAGGCTACAATTTATAAAGATACTAGTTTCAACTCGCGGCGTTGTCCGCGGTTGTTGTCGTACCGCCAGTAGCACCGCCGGGTTCAGCTACTGCATATATACTCGTATATTTTTAAAGTGTTAAGATAAACAAAAAGATTTAGCGCCAAAAATAATAATACAAAACACAGGAAATATTTCACAACGTAATTTTTATTCAGTTGTTTTTTCGACACCTGACTAAATGATATGAATGATTCATACAATTGTATGGAAAAATATGAGTTATTTACGTGATGAAATAGTTGGAAGTACATACGTTATTGTTTTAACACAAAACCCATGTTATTGTAATTCATTTATTTTAAATCGCAGGATATGGACATTTTTTCTATTGTTCTCTCTATAACATCAACCAACGGAATGAATAATAACTGGAGTGTTTTGTTACCTATGGTATAAAAATTAAAAGTATTATAAACAACTAGCTACTCGTAGACAAATAGACAGCGTTAATTTCGAACTAATTAAATTATTATGGATGAATTTGAACGTTTCTGACTTTTGTTTTTATTGAATAGGGGGCAAACGAGCAGACGCATCACCTGATGGTAAGCGATTATCGGTGCTCATGGACACCCGCAACACCAAAAGCGTCACAAGTGCGTTGCCGACCTTTGGGGGATGGGGAGAGGGAATGGGGGGGGTTGGGGTATGGGCCTCCGGTATCCTTACTCACTCGGTGAAACACAGCGCAAGCGCTATTTCAGACCGGTTTTCTGTGAGGCCATGGTATCACTCCGGTCGAGCCGGCCCGATTCATGCCGAAGCATAAAAGCTTGTAAATTATAAAATTTACAAGCTTTTATGACATGAAGGAAAGAAAAAACGGAAGGTTTCCAAATTTGACAAATTCCTTTTTTCTTCATATGATCCCTTTTACTCAACTACGGCAAAACCAAAAGAAAGGATAATAATTTTGGCAGTCAGTCTATGTATGTATGAATATTCCACTAAGATACTAAACTGATTTTAATAAATGAGTCACAGTGTCTATAAATTTATAGTACCTAATGGCCCAAAAAATATATACTTAATGTATGAATTTTATCAACAATTTCTACTTAGTCGCGTTACAGATTTTCAAAATTTTTCATGATACTTGTTAGGGGTCGGTGCAACTGGGTTTTTTTTCCATTCATCGGTCATCGGACATCAGTCGACATTCTCTTTCAAGCTGCCTTTAATTTCAGTGCAGAATAGACTCTTTTTTTCCGCCTCGCGACAATCCTCTTTTAGGGATCGAACTCAAAACACTCAGCGCTGTACGAAACGGTGACCGCTGAAACCACTAGATACACCAACCGTGGAACCAAAGTACCTACTTTTAAGCCCAAATAATTGTGTATTTAATTAAAAAATATGCTGTTCGGGTTTATTTTATTCGTGTATAAATGTTTTGACCCCTATTATTATGACAAACACAGCTATAAAATTTGTGTCGTAGTGTCATATCATATATATTTAATAATTACTAGGCCACGATTGTGGAAAGGTACAGAATTATGCAGAGGTCGTCAGATAATAAAGTCTGTGACCTAACGCACTGTCAACTATGTATTTTCTTATTTTATAATGAATATATTAAATATTCAAAGTCTATAACTTACTAAACTATTGACATTCTCTTCTTTGGGTGTAAGTAATTAGTACGACATTTTTAATGTTTGCGAAATCGACCTTTTGAGAATTTGTCCCAAATGTCAAGCATTGGAAACAGGAGTCATGGCAGAGGGGCAAGGCAAACGGGCATTTACGTGGGAGAGCCACGCTTCGGCATGCATGGGCCAACTCGATCAGAGTGATACTATGGCCTCACAGAAAATCGGTTTGAAACAGCGCCTGCGCTGTGTTTTATCTAGTTAGTGAGGATACCGGAGGCTCATACCCCAAACCATCCCCCATCCCTCTCCCCTTCCCCCAAAGGCCGGTAACGCACTTATGACGCCTCTGGTGTTGCGGGTGTCTATGGGCGACGGTAATCGCTTACCATCAGGCGACAAGTCTGCTCGTTTGCCGCCTATTCCATAAAAAAAAACGTTATATTTGTAGATTGTATGTATGTAGATGGTAAGTGTCTGCCACTACTCATGGTCTACATCTTAAGAGATCAAGATATACACATCTGTTGCTAGCTTTTGAGGACCAGTGGTAGTATATCGTAGGACAAACACCGCTCACACAATGTTTAGTGGATAATTTTACTTCTCTCTCTCTAAAACAGGACATGATATATCGCGCTAGGTATAAACTTCCTTATCACCGGTTTTTTGTGAGACTGAGATATCATTCCGGTCATACCGCCAACATAGGTCTCGCACGGTACAAATTAATTCACTCCTATAAATAGTTTTTTTTAAGACAACTCCCGCATAAGGAATATTATAGCCAGTGTCGCGAAGGACTTGACGAACATTCATGATTTATTGTAATACAAATATTGTATTATGATTCTAGTGCCACGTTGGTGCTTATGATGAATACCGAAACTATCTTACCGGTTTCACGTTTTTGTAAAGGGGCATTTTGCTGGTGTGCCCAAGATAGCATATTTAACATCACGCTAAGACAAATAGGAAACGAGTATGAGTGAAAAGACACAGACGAAGTTGCGTAGTTCAGCTAGTCTATAATACTAATATCTAGATTAGACACCTGCATATAATGGCATCCGAATTTGCAAAAAAGTTAGAACAAAAGTTAGTCCGAATTAGCAAGTTCTTTGTATCCGCTAAATAAAGGTAAAATTAAAGCGTGGGAATAGTTTTTTGTATAATCAACTGGTTTTCGCAGAAAGATAGCGTTTAGGAGATCATGCAATTGTACTATGGAAAGCAAAAAAATTAACGTCGAGATTTGTATTTTAAAAGGAGGACAATTAACATTTTTTTTTCTGTGGTCGCTAGTTTAAACTTTTTTAAAACACGTGTGCAATTAGGGATTCGGAGTATGACCATACCCATTCATCAAATGGATGTAGTAAAAATCTAATAAGCGAGCAAATTGCGCAGGACAACAGCACTGCAAATAGAAGGAAATTTTACACAAACCCTATATCAATTCGTCTGGTCAACATAGTATAGTAGGCCAAAACTTCCCTTCTAAAGAGAAGCCAATATCCAGCATTAGATGTTAAAGACATATTATGAAAATATAACACTCGCTATTTTTTATTTTTTTTTCCAGAGCCCAAATCTTGGATCCAATTGCAGTACCTCTCGACAATGGAGACACTATATACACGCCGCCTCCACCGAGCTCTGGAGTTATCCTAGCCAATATCCTGAACATCCTTAAAGGGTATAACTTCACAGCCTCCAGTATAAACACGACGGAAGACAAGATCCTTACCTACCACAGAATCATAGAAGCTTTCAAATTTGCTTATGTGCAAAGAACGAAATTGGGTGACATGGATTTCTTGGACTTGAAAGAGGTAAGACTTTATAGTCCAGGGTCGATAATTTTTAAAACCAAAAAAAATCATAATAGGATGAAACCCATTAGAAAAGGAGGGAAATATGATAAAAATAAAAGGAAAAATAATTTACGGGCGATCTGAGGTTGGGAAGGGGATGGGGGTGAGTTTTTAAGGGTAAAAAACGGTTTTTCTCTATTTCCGGCAAAAATAAAAGTCCTATCGAAAAAAGTCAAATGAAAAAGTTGTAGATAATAAAAAGATCTAAAACTTTTGTATTTACACTTTTTTCACATAACCTCAAAATTTATGTGAAAATTTCAAAAAACCAAGTTTTTGGTTTTTTATTTGTATCTTTTACAAAATTTTTTTTTTTTTAACGAAATTTTGTGAAAACTTACCTGTTTATGTCCCAAATACGCTGTAATTTATTTGATTAAAAATATTTATTTTTTCACCTTATTTTGAATTAATATCGAAAAAACACCCTAATTTTCAATCGAAAATTCACCCGTCAAAATATCAGCTTTTTTCAAAAAGTTGGTATGGTTTCTGTTCGTTGAAGTCTCTACTTTCCGATGGTGAAAAAAAAAATATGTTACTGTGGTAAATCTTCTCAGAAAACGCAAAAATTAAAAAAAATCTTGAATTCGAAAAATTTTTTTATATATTATAAATAATTTTGAGGTATTTATTAAAATTTAGACTTTAATTACTCGAAAAACGTTAGATTACATGTGACGTTGTTGTTGATTTATTTAATTCTAATTACATTTATGTCATAGAAAATCTCATTATAGATAAATATAAATGTAAATCGTACTATTAAATGTAGATGCTTTATTCTCATTACGTTATTCATTACAATATTTTTAAACACATTAATCTCATCATTCATAAATACCTTATCTTCAATTCTAATCACTTATCCATAAGTTTTTGTCTTTTTGATGGCATTTCTTCATCGTTAGATTCGTCAAACATCTCCGATTCTAGTAGATCTTCGAAATCTTCATGATTATCACCTTCTTCCTCTCCAACATTATTTCCAGACTGCGTTGGTTCTTCATCCACAATATCTTCTGAATCATTAACTTCCTCATAGGTTTCTTTTTCAATATTGGAGCAATTTTCAGAACCATGACAGTTTGAACACAAATTTGTGCATTTTAAACCATGTTTTCGGCAACCACATTTTAAACTGTTACATCCAGTTTCACAGCTGCAGCAAATTGTTTTGAGCAATATTTCCGGAATTAATTCTTTTTGTGTAAATTTGGGCATAATTCCACGTTGAAATTGCTTCCAGCCCCAATCTGTTGCTGTTAGTTCGTTACCCAACCAAGTTTGAAGCTGATAATATGCCCTGTAACAATGTTGTTCTGCTGCTCCTTCTGTGGGTGGGAGGTTTGCCAAAACGAAAGATGATTTAATTTTTGCCAATTGATATTTTTTAAACCTTAATTGATTCAGTGTGATTTGATTAGTTGTAACCCATTTTTTTTTATTTCTTCGTTACTTGCATCTTTCTTATAAAAAACATTGGCCAAATTTGACAAATTTTTAGCGTCTAATAATGAATTGACGATACTTTTCTTTCCTTTTCCGGCAAATCCAGATGTTGTATCGCAACCAGAAAAACAATGCAGAAATGCAACAATGTTTCTTAAGGATTCATGTTTGAAACTATTAGACGTGAAAATTAGGTCTTTTACATTTCCAGAACCTGGTTTGAGAAAATAAATGTCATGATTATATGAATTTAACTGATTTAAAAGGACCAAAAGATCAATATCTTGGCCCACAACAATTACAGTTTTATTAGTACTTATTGCAACTTTTATCGCGGTTTCAATTATGTCAGCATCAGCATCTTCTTCTACTTGGTTACAGGAAAATCCTCGTGACTGTAATCTTTTCATCAAAGTTTTATTATTTTATCCTTATTTTTCTCGTTAGATAAAAAAATTTCTTGCAAAAAAGGTATTTTTGTATGATTTTGATAATCGAACTCTGGAATATTGTCTGAGGTTTTTCTACGACTACGTTCTCCTTTTTTAGTTGATGTAGCTGCTGGTACTGTTGTGACACTAACTGATTTTTTAATTTCGGGATACCCATCAAAGACAATATAGCTGCTTACTGCGTAATGTTTTTCAACATAGCGCAAATATTTATTCATTATCTCTTCTACCGTATCATTTTTTTGCCAAATTTTTTTGTTATCAACGTCACATGTAATCTAACGTTTTTCGAGTAATTAAAGTCTAAATTTTAATAAATACCTCAAAATTATTTATAATAATTAAAAAAAAATTTTCGAATTCAAGATTTTTTAAAATTTTTGCGTTTTCTGATAAGATTTACCATAGTAACATATATTTTTTTTTTCGCCATCGGAAAGTAGAGATTTCAACGAACAGAAACCATACCAACTTTTTGAAAAAAGCTGATATTTTGACGGGTGAATTTTCGATTGAAAATTAGGGTGTTTTTCCGATATTAATTCAAAATAAGGTGAAAAAATAAATATTTTTAATCAAATAAATTACAGCGTATTTGGGACATAAAAAGGTAAGTTTTCACAAAATTTCGTTAAAAAAAAAATTTTTTTCTAAAAGAAATAAAAAACCAAAAACTTGGTTTTTTGAAATTTTCACATAAATTTTGAGGTTATGTGAAAAAAGTGTAAACACAAAAGTTTTAGATCTTTTTATTATCTACAACTTTTCCATTTGACTTTTTTCGATAGGACTTTTATTTTTGCCGGAAATAGAGAAAAACCGTTTTTACCCTTAAAAACTCACCCCCATCCCCTTCCCAACCTCAGATCGCCCGTAAATTATTTTTCCTTTCATTTTTATCATATTTCCCTCCTTTTCTAATGGGTTTCATTCTATTATAATTTTATTTCACTTTTCATTATTTTTAAAGGCTTCTACACTGGTCTATTAGTCCTTATAATAGAATTTGATCTCTGCGACAATTGTCACCAGTACTTGTAACTTATAATGTATTCCACTTCATTTGTGATAAAGCTGACACGTTAAGAATAGAAATATAGGTGATACATAAACAGGATCTTGCTTATAGTTACTTCATCGGTTTCGTAGCCATCTGTCACAGACAGAGATCAATCTATGTTTTAGGGACTGTAACATACATGCATACTTATACCATTAGTTATAACTGATTTGTTAGTTATAGATTCAAAATACTTATAATGAAGACGATGAAAGGGAGGAATAAGAAGTAACTTTTTAAAGTACTAGTTGTGCAACATAATCTCATGGTATAGAGATAGATTTGAAAAGTGTTAATGTATGGACAAATTATTCGTACATCTAGTGAGGGTTCTTCTCTCTAAAAGACACCAATCAATTGTGGGTGCTTGAGAAACATTATTCCCTAAACGCCAGTCGCTTTTTCAGACTGTAAATCCTTTTAAAATTCAGTGTGATAGATCTGTTTGTGCTAAATAATTTGCAAGTTACGATGTAATATAAACAAATTAGACGTAGTATATGACGCAGAATTAAACAATACGAAACTGATTCACAAGATCGCGACATTCAATATTTGACCTATTGACCGTGAAATCTGCGATGTTTTATCAAATATCATTTAATTTATTAAAATACAAGTCATAACAAAATACTACGTATTACATTAATACATTCAAAATTCCTGTTAACTTTCAAAAGATAATACTAATAGTTTCTTTATTTTTTATTTTTCTTCTTCATAAATGTATGCAGTACAGTAGGTATATTTATATTATTTATTGCATAATGTGATACGTAAAAGTTTAAATCTATACTGACATCAAAAATGACTTTTCTGAATTCCATTTTCTGTGTTTTATTTAAATAAACTTCTCATTAACAGTTACTAGATAAACTGTCATCAAAGGAGTTCGGCACGGAGTTGCGTATGCGCATAAACGACACCATGACTAGTAACAGCTCGGCTGCATATGATGCAGAATTCTACAACCAGCCAGACTCGGGCACCGCTCACATTTCCATCATCGCTCCCAATGGAGATGCTGTTTCTGTCACAAGTTCACTGAACTTCTTGTAAGTGTAACATGAATACAACTTGTGTCGTGCACTATTCTATGACTTATCTTTCAAAATTGTAGGCTTGAGAGGGCTGTTATTACGTCACTATAAACATCTCATATGCTCGATATTATGTTATCAATATCGAGCATATGAGAGATCTCTGTCTGATTTTCTACCTCGATTCATTTAAATACCGCAAATAAAATGTAGTTTCATAACAATCTGATGAATGCAATTAACATGATTTGGTTTTGAATAAATGTAGACAACATTACAAGGAATTGCTTTCATTATGGCGTCTAGATATCGAACATCTGGCTTATACGTCACATGGTTTTGTATATCTTCGACACAAAAAATAATTAAAACATACACATAGGGAACATCAATCCGAAGAAAATTAAAATTAAGCAACAAATTATTTTTCAAATTCATATTTCTGTATTTTTTGCTAAATAATTAACCCCCTTACAGCTTTGGAGCAGGATTCATGACTCTCAAGACAGGCATAGCAATGAACAATGTAATGGACGACTTCTCATCTCCGGGCATAACAAACTACTTTGGCCTGAAGCCCGCCACGGCCAATTACATCGCACCTAACAAGAGACCTCTCTCGTCAATGGGTCCAACCATCATTGTGGACCAGAATGGCAATGCTAAGCTAGTTATAGGAGCTTCAGGAGGAACTAAAATCACTACTGCTGTTGCTTTGGTAAGCACCTTAAATCCTACTAATATTATAAACGCGAAAGTTTGTGAGTATGTAAGTGAGTATGTTTGTTGCCCTTTAACGCAAAAAGTACTGAAAGGATTTTGATGAAACTTTACAATAATATTGCTTAGACATCAGAATAACACAAGGTACAATTTATAAAGATACTAGCTTCGTCTCGCGGCGTTTCCCGCGGTTATTGTCGTACCGCGGGTAGCACCGTGAGGTTCAGCTATATTATAATACTAGCTGAACCCCGCGGTGCTACCCGCGGTACGATGATAACTGCGGGCAACGCCGCGAGGCGAAGCTATATCTTTATAAATAGTAGCCTATGTGTTATTCTGATGTATAAGCTATATTGTGGTAAAGTTTCATTCAAATCCATTCAGTAGTTTTTACGTGAAAGAGTAACAAACATCCATACATACATACATCCATACTTACAAACTTTCGCCTTTATAATAGTAGTAGGATTGCCTGCTATATTATTTTAAGTTCAATACTAAAGTACCTACTACATGGCAAATAAGATCGTACCAGTATAACTATGAGCCCTTTTTACCCGACTTCGGCGAAGCCAGAAGGAAGAGTAATATTTTTTCTTCTGTTTGTATGTGCCATTGTAGCGTTTTAACTACTGAACCAATATTTATAAACTAGGTGTCAATAGATGCATAATAATGGCCAGAGTAACGCTGTAGTTCTTCTAACGTTCTAACGTTCTCTGTGGCTACAAGAACTAACTCTTTATGGAACTTTGTAATATGACAGTTAAAAACATATTAGTATCATCATCAGCCTATCGCAGTCCACTGCTGGACATAGGCCTCTACAATAGCACGCCACTTAGTTCGATCCTCGGCTTCTCGCATCCAGCTCCTGCCAGCCGTCTTGCGCAAATCATCACTCCACCTGGCCTGTGGACGTCCTACACTACGTTTGCCGAGACGCGGTCTCCACTCAAGAACCCGTTTACCCCAACGGTTATCGGTTCTGCGGCAAATGTGACCAGCCCACTGCCACTTCAGCTTGCTAATCCTGTGGGCTATGTCGATGACCTTGGTTCTCTGTCGGATCACCTCGTTTCTAATACGGTCCCTTAGAGAAACGTTACATATTAGTATAATGGACCCTATAGCTTCATGCAGCCTATTATACGTTTCATAATTATTTTTTTCATTTCTTTGTCATCCGAGGGTCGTCCCAAGACCTGTAATACTTAATTACATTATTCTTTATAATATCCATAATATGTTCACAGGTAATAATGCGCAAGTTGTGGTTCAATCAGACGATAAAAGAAGCTGTAGACGAAGCTCGTATCCATCATCAAATAACGCCGATGGTAACAGAATATGAGTTTGGTATTACTGAGGTAAGTTACCACTATTTCATCTATACAAACAAATAAAATTGAAGTGTCTTTTTGTGATTTGTAATTAGCAGCTTTTTGATAAATGCATATAAAAGTAAATGCGGTACTAAAATACAATAATAATAAAATTGCTGGACTGATTTCGACAAGACTTTCACTGGCAGATCACTGAAGAATAAGAAGTAACTTAGGCTACGTTTATTTGAAACATATAAGTAGCTAAGCCCACGTTGAGTATTCGCTAGTAACACTTTTTATAAACTGTAGATCATCAGCTATCTACCAGTGAAAGTCCAGTCAAAATCGCTCCAGTGGTTGCAGAAATTCAAAACCGGCAGAAACAGAAAGACAAAATTTAAAAAAAATGCTTTTTTGATGTTAGTACCGTGTCTACTTTCAAATTGCATTTAGTGAAAAGCTGTTAATTTGAAATTACAAACTGAGACTTCTATCTTATTTATACCTATAGAAAAACAACTTGTATTAAACTGTACTTTAGCAAAGGTTACCACGTTTTCACCTTCTTAAAATCGACTTGTAAACAATCTCACAACTTTCACCATACGATACACACAAAATGACATAATATACTTTGGTACGTACTTAATCTCAAAGCGTGATCAAGATAAGAATGAAGAAATTGATCGATAATCAGCTTTAAGTGATTGGTCTCTCTCTAAACCGATTACTGGCTTACCGGTTGAGCGATTCCCTCGCCGCTTTATATTGCGCTGTATTATGGGTTTAAACCCTATATGGGAGAGCACTTGTGTGATCCCAACTTATTTTTCTGAGTATAGATGTTCTTATTTATTTAAATTGTATGGTTAAAATATGTAAATGTAACAAACAATGGTGATAGGTTCTTAGTGTCCTTTAAATAAATGTATAAAAAGGCCTGTGAACAGAAGGAAAAATTGCAATAATCCCTTTACTAACACGTCTGGTTAGCGTGGTATCATAGGCCAAAACCTCTTCTCTAAAGAGAGATCTTTGTCGAGTAGTGAACTGTTAAAGGATGTTAATTTGATGATGTTGTGATATTATGAGAAACGTTCCCGCCACAAGACATATTCCTAATGAAAAAAAGATTACTGGGCAGTTTAAAAATTTGTGTTTAATATAATGATAAGCTAATTGGTCACGTTTAAATGTAACAATAAAAATGCTTTCCTTCAATTTTATTGACCGCAACACGGAGATAGTTACGCCACTGTTAAGAAAATATGAATCGCTACTGAAAGAATATAGGTTTGTGTGTTTTAATTGTTAAATGTGTGAACGAAGCGTTTATTTTTAGCTGCCTCCGAACTTGATTATTATCTTTGTCGTGAAGAACAACTGCTACCTTTATCGCTATAAACTTTAGTTATATAGCTATGACTCATACATTTTCTAACTCATAGGTAAAGATTACTAATAGCGTCATTTATATTTTGCAGGATATTGTGAAAGGACTTCGAGCAAAGGGTCATGGTATGCTGCGCTACCGCGGCAGAGGCTCTATCGTATGCGCCCTTTACAGAAATAGTACCGCCATTTTTGCAAACGCTGACTTCAGAAAGGGCGGTGACGTCGCCGGTGACTGATCAGTATAGCTTATTCATAGATTATATTGAG
Organism: Spilarctia lutea; assembly: GCA_916048165.1. NCBI lineage: Eukaryota > Metazoa > Arthropoda > Insecta > Lepidoptera > Erebidae > Spilarctia > Spilarctia lutea. Next base: position 7,082,083 of record OU696480.1, read on the forward strand.
GTTAACGAACTTTAATACGAACCTGTGCTAGTTTTCAATATCAAGATTTGATTATATTACATTTGTTTTGTTATATACGTGTAATTGAACGCGATTGAAATAATTAAGTAGCGAAATTTGATTCCATTTTTGCTAGTGTGTGTATGTAACGTTATCAATATTTGTGTGTTCGAGGTATGACCTACAAAATGCCAATCTTAATTCTTTTTACTTGCTTTCTGCTTAATGTTAAACACGAGTTACGTGTTAAATTCACTTTTTAGAATCGAAGTACTAGTGTATATAATTGGCGATACAATAATAAATAGGCAATAAGAGACTTATTACAAGAAAAATGTGATAGTATTAAATTATAGATAGGATACAAAATGTTGCCGTCTTCCGAAAAATATTCATTTTATAAAAATATTATATTTACAGCTGGCAATTCACTTTGGCATTCGGAATTCAAATTACACAATATACGATAAAAGAAAAACAAAACCTTTGTAACTACTCATAATAACAACAGTATTTTTTATTAAATATTTTTCTTAAACTTACTTAGAACAATTAGTTTGTAACCTACGAAAAAAACGGAGGAGGTTCTCAAGTTGAAGTATTTTTTATGTATGACCACGCATTACTTTTTACATAGGTTCTTTTTTTAAATATTACAGTATTCTTAGCAAAATATTTTAATTAAAATGCAATCGCACAACACATATTGTTTTCGATTGTCTTTTTTATTATTTGTGTGTCTATTTATATTTACAATATAATGAGCTGTGACTTAAAACGTTTTGGTACTATACTCTATAGTACCTACTTATATTTTATTGGCAATGCACTAGATTATGTAGATAACTATTATTTTTTTTACGTTAACCAATGTTATTTGCATTTATCTTCTTCTTTAGTCCAAAAGAAACTATGCACATTAAATGAAAAACATAATTTTGTCTACGCCATAGTTCTTTTGTGCTCGCTTGGAATAAAAATATTATATTCACTAGTCTATTGAAATTAGAACGGACTGACAAACAGTAAACAAAAAGTTGTCACACAATTGTGTCTGAAAATAAACTTTTAAAATGTTTGTGCCATATTATTACTGTACCTTTCCCACTTCTTTTATTCCTAACAATATATGTCATTTATATTATTATACATATTAAGTACAAAAGTATAAACGTAGATTACCGAGCACCAAGTCTACGATAGTTTCAAGCTTCTTGTCGCTAGATGGCGCTATTTTTTTCTTAGAAACATACTATTCGCTATTGCCCGCCAGAGCTTGCTCCGCAGTTGACATTTATGGTAACACACGAACTGTTACTCATTTGGTCAAAAAGCTCAAGTGACAAAAAACTCATTTTTGAGATTAAAACGCAAAACACTTTCAATTAATTAAACTTGGAGCTAGTCATGAATTTTAAAACATGGCCTTTATATTATGTACGTTACATCGCTGCATCGAGAAGTACCTACTGGAGCCTTATTTATCCAAATAATACATTAAAACTATCGTGTCTGTTTTAAATCAAGTGATTACTAAGAATAAAACACCAAAAAATATATATTTATAGGCATTTAAGGTTATAAAGAAACAGGTGTTATTATTGAAAAGAAATTTATTTCATTTTGCATTGCAATTGCATTGCGTTAACATAATATACCACATTTATTTCCTATATTAATTAATAAAACAATACTAAGTACATAACTAATTTATTACAAAACAAATTATGACAACATTCACACCTTCATTTGGTGAAGATACTATACAAACAGTTACAAACCAGCGTTTTCTACATTTCATTTCATTTTCAAGTTCATTTTGAGATTTTCTAGATTTGGAATTTTCAATAAATCTAAAATTTCGCACTTGTAGTAAGTTCATATACATTTCCATTTAAGCGCCTGTTAACAAAACGTATTCTCTTAACTACTTCTTCATTCGCTGCTGAATTGAATCAACTTAACTTTACCATTTTATAAATTTACTTATCTACATTTCAACAATAATAAATTTTTTTGATAGCACTTGGAAATTTGAAATACCTACACGTATATATATTTACACATCAATATTATTATATACATCAAACTCAATCAAAACATAACATTATTAAAATAATCTAGCTTAGAATAATACCTTATCTTACTAAAATAGAAATTTTGCAAAACTTTGGCAAATTTATACAATCTGTACAACCCTACACCGAAACTTTGTTAACTACATTAATTTTTAAATTTTGTTAATATCAACTTTCCTTACACTAGTTTTCTTTCCCTTTGCAGTGATTTTCTCCTCTGCTTAGTTTGCAGTTCATCGTCTTACAGCACCTACAGGATGAATTTACGGCCAGCGCTGACAAACGGAGTGACGGCGAAGAGACTTAAGTTCTTCGGAATACAACTGCATTTTGTGCAACGAAATAAAACAAAGCGTCGCTCGCCATCGTTTTATTTCGATTTTTTTAAAAGACAACTTACGCATAATGAATATGCATCCTGTGTCGCGGGGGACTTTACTAACTACATGTAACGGACACAACGAACACCCAGAGATGAATAGAAATTGGCGTGGGGGCCGCTTAAACCACTTTTTCTTTTTTTTTTGTTAACGTGTGTAAATCCCCTCGGACCGCGACTCTAGACTTGCGGCGGGGCGGTGTGTTGGAATCAAACCGACTAACACCACACGGTGTGCCAACTCTGCGCCTGAGAAGGGAGGGGTCCGGGAACTGCAGTTATTAACACGACCGGACCCATCCCAGAGCCGCTTAAACCACTAGGTAAACCATGCACTCAAAATTTGATTTTGTTGCATTAAATACAGTTTGTATTCCGAAGAAATTAGCACTTAATCTTTTCGCCGTCACTCCGTCAGCACTGACCATAAGGATGATGACACCTCCGTATTCATAATACGTCACCACATGATACCACCACACATATACTTTTGTAGTAAGTGAAGATACAGATATTTAAAAATAAACTTAGTCAACAGTACAAAAGAAATAAAACAAAAGTTTATTACAGAAATTATACACACAGAAACTACACTACCATAAAGGAGTGATAGTATTTAGAGTAATCAAATATTAGCACGGCAAAATAATATATACCTATAAGGTGGCAAGTATAGGACCGGAAAGCAGTGTTGGGCATTAATCAATTATTTTTTTATTGAGCTAATCAATTGAGTAAACAGTTATTGATATTAAATTAGATTTCCAGATTACTTATTTATTTATTATTAATAGAAGACTGAGGTCGCAAAACGATCTCCGTCCTCCATTACAAAATACATGAGCCTTAAAAGCCATGATAAGTAAGTGGGTAATCTACTGGAATACTTTACATGGTCAAATAATAAAAATAGATATCATTATTAAACACATAGAAAGATTATCGTATCTACTTATCTAACACTGTAGCCATGGAATCTAATGATATCAATAATCATAAGTTACAACCTTAATAGTTTATTGAAAATCGCCACATGTGATTTCTTTGCAACCACAGACTGATTAAATCGTTCGTTTTCATCACATAATAATTTGTTCTGATAGAAAATCGAACCCGATTAGTACGTGTAGTGAACCACTACACTAACAGGTCCAAATACCTGTTATAAGTAATGAGTATGTTTTTTTGTACGGTCGCGAATACTACAGTACTTAGGCCATGTCTCTAGACGAAGTACTGACGCCATGGAGTGACTGGTAGAGAAGAAAAAGGTGGAGGGATCTCCGCAGTAGGGCATCTGTCGCTGGATCGACCAGGAGAATTCTGAAAGCCGCTTGTTTGACTGTAGGCGACAGTCTGCCGGTAAGGTGAGATGGCGGGAAATTATACGAAGGGCTTACCCTACCATAAAACTAAGATTAGAAAATACAATAAGAAATTTTAAACCTCCTTTGCCAGAATAAATTAAAAACCTGATAGACAAACAACCTTAAAGACGCTTAACATTTCATATTCTTACAGAATCCACAATAACGTAAGCAATGACAATTTTGTAATAACTTTATTAGTACTGACGCCGACACCGTCATCATACCTTTTTAGACTCTTTGTCGTGATGAATTGTAAGATATGTTTCCTTCTATGACATACACTACGGTAGAGGACTGATTTTTGTATAATTTGTGGTTGATTGTTACTAAAGAAAATATTAGAGAGGGAGAGAACCCAAACCTTAAATGGACAATTAACGGTTTCGTTACCATGAGTGTTATTGACAACGCATCATACGATCACAAATTCTTCTATTTTATAAAAAAATAGTAACTTAATTTAAAGAACATTAATTAAAATCTGCAGACCGTGAGAAATAAATCTTATAAAAAATAATGACATTAATTAATACAAAGGACAATGGCAGGTTTGTATAGGACTTATGTGCAGTCTTGCGTATCTCATTGTAGGGATTGTTTTTGTATTTATTTGGCGGATAATATCATCGACAATAACATTTTAAATTCCTAGATTCTTACAACATTGCGTTAAAATTAGTCGTTTTAAGCTTACAATGTAATACATGAATCACAAATGAGTTGCATTGTTGTCAACAAAAAGATTTGTATAATATTTTTGAAACAAAATCATTCATCTCCGATTTTCTTGAACCGTCAATATATTGTTTCTCTTTTATTAAAAATATTAGTAAGTTCATTAATAAGTACAGATTAAAATATTTTAGCATTTTTTATGTATTATAAATAAAATAACAACACTAAGAGCAGAATCAAAATTATGTTTGGCATCTTTTAGCTTTTAGCATTTAGTTCTGAAAATATGACAAATACATGAAAATAATTAGGAAGATCTATTTAATTAACGACATAAATCTACTAACTAATTATTATATATTACCAGAGGTAGGTGATACAGAGTATCACCGCACCTATTTAGTACGATGGAAAAGCCATGGTAAGAAGCGATTAAGAAAAGTACAATTTCACTGCTAAAAGAAGCGAAACTTGAAACCAAGCTTTTACTAAAGCTAAAACCTTTCTACGGAGGGCTATGTTCAGCAGTGGACTGTGAAAAGCTGTTTACATATTTAGTGGGGACCGAAAGTTAAAACGTTCATTATTGTAAGGAGGCAATTATACCTAACAAATATCTGGTACAAAAACCAGAAAAATAATTTAAAATTAATTATCATCGTCTTACTGCATGTTTTCCACGCTATGGCAGCAATCGATCTCAACATCACACGATTTAAAATATGGATTTTATTACTAAAAGCGTTAGTTGTAATCTGCACTCAGGTGCAAAAAGGCGTATGATAACGCTTTACTTAATCCTTAAAACTCGTGTTTTCAGTGATTTTAATAATCTAAAACGAAAATTTTTAAAATAAGTTAAAAGTGCTTAGTAAATATAGGACCTCTTCGTTTTATGTGTTCAGCAATTGCAATTTTTGGTTTTTTTGTTGGTTCTAATATTTTTTATTTATTTATTTATACTTTATGCACAAATGTACTTAATGACTTAATGCCGAAGGCATTTTCTTACAGTCGACTTTAGGGCGATGCAGAGCCAAACATGGTAGATGCACAGAAAATAAAAATGTAATGAAGTAATAATATCATAGCAATAGAAATGTATAAAACATATAATATAAATATATATATATATATATATATATATATATATATATATATATATATATATATATAGAAAAATACTAATATATTTATTATGTATATATCATAATAAATATATTTATTTAAAAATAAATACATAAATACATATAATACAAATTCTAGAAGAATATAAAATTAAGATGGATCTGATAAACTGCTTAAAAAATATTTCTGCACTAAAAATTTGAACGTTTGTCGAGTTTTTGCCATTATGATCTCGAGAGGGAGCACGTTCCATAACAGAATTGTAGTTTTTCAGTCTGATATCTGCATCAGACTGGTGTGGTGTGTGTAGCTCATATCAGGTATCAGTGGTTTTATCCTTATGCTGGTGGATTAACAACACAAAATATCACCAGCACTACAAGAGTTGTAAGAGCCTGCAAAGTAAACAAAAACTTGTCACAAACCCTATTCCAACCCGTCTGACCAGCATGGTGCAGTAGGCCAAAGAATACTTTGTAAGGAGAGGCCACTGAACAGCAGTGAACTATTAAGGGTTGTTGATGATTATGTGATAAGGTGTTTAATGTTAGTAGCTGAAGAAGATGAGGTATGTAAGGATGGACACACGTGGCAGGTACTTCAACTACTCGTCTCTGCTTATCTCGAAAAAATCAAGGCCTAAGTTTATATCTTATCTAGGCTTAAAGACATGACTTTGTACGACTGCCTTTTTATGTTCTACAGGTGGCAAACATGTAAATATTATTAAACTAACAGGTTTTCCTTCTCTGAGCGTTGTAGTTTTCCTACGTATATGCCAAAGGTTGTATACTACTTGCAGGTTAATAAAATTTTCATATGAACCCTATATCACTAATCTGATGAGGCTCTGTTACTCATGGTCCACTATCCCATTAATGTACGTCTTACTTCCTCCACTGAGCCGCTTTCTATAACTAGGTTAGGATCACTATTAAGTCTACTTCTTCGAACTTCGATGTTTGCTGTGGAGTTACTACCATCAGACCTTAACAACCCAAGTATAAAGTGATATCAAAGATCTGTAGATCGACTTATGGGAATTTAGGATTGCCAGAGATATTCATATAGCTACCGGTACCGACTGTTTAAAGTGGTCTTCGAGGCACAGAATACGTTCACCATACAATCTAACGTAAAAACTAGAAAACTATACATATTATACGGTTTCTGTCAATTTCTTCTAGTTTTACACTAATACGATGGAGTAGCTGACAGTAAAAATGACCATGTTCATCACTGTCCAATTTATTTGTCCTGCATGATAATCGTACCCCTGATCTCTTGCTTAGAATCATAATACTAGTTCTGGATTCTGTTGTAATACATAATTCTGTATGTAATAACAATAATAATTTTCTATTATGAACAAACTCGTGATATCTTCCTTAGCAACGTTGTACCTTCCGCTGTAAAACTAACAATTTCAAAGGTTAGCGTTACAGACCGGCTAAATGTTTCTTGAATGAAAATAGCTGTATCGTTACTAGCCCACAGCTGGGCATAGATCTCTCCTTAATAAAGCAAGTTTTGGCCTACTATACCTCGCTGGCGAGACGGGTTTGTATAGGGTTTGTGTCAAGTTTCAATTATATTTGCTGTGCTGTTGTACTGTACTGTCCTGTGTAGTTCGCGCTTTAGTTGGCTTATACGACACCCACGAGATGAATTGGGCTGGTGACACGTGACACTCAGTGTTCTTAATCACACAGCATTAGAGCTCTCATTTTATTTACTTGTATTTTTCCTGCATATAAGATTGCATTTCGCTTTATTACAATTCAGAGCAATGTGTTTTATAATTCCATTTCTCTCTCATCATCATCAACAGACTTCAAGAGTCCCCTGCTGGATATAGGTCTTAGTATTTCTGTCTGTCTTCGGTTTTTGCCTGCTATACTACGCACTACCCCAACTCATCCCATTCCTTCGATTCCATTCTATCGAACTATCTTCTAAAAGAAGGAAAAGGTATCTGGGAACGTATCTAATGAAAAAGGACGTGTAGGGTAGGTAGCCAGGATAACGCATGCTTTTTTAATATGCCTAATGCCCTTTCTTCATTATAAATACTATAAATAAAGTTTATTCATGTTAATTGCACTTTAGTAAGAATTATGAAAATATTGTTTAAAGCATGACTGTTCTCGCTTGTATGTTGGATATAGCCGTCAAAAGTAGCCTATGTGCTTCCTATAGAATCAAAGTATCCCCATGCCAATGATCTTTAAAATCAATGCAGCGGCTTAGCCGTGAAAACATAACATACAGACAGATTTACTTTCATCATCATCATCATCAGCCTATCGTAGTCCACTGCTTCGATCCTCGGCTTGTCACATCCAGATTTACTTTCGAATTTATAAAATTAATATCGAAGCATTGATGTTGATATAATGTATCAAAAATAGTAGCACGCCCCGGAAACAAATTATAATTCATATTACAAAATTAAATTTCATTATAAATACATACAATGCGCTGTTATAATATTCAATTACTATCTGAAATCAGAGCAGCATGCAAAAAAATATTAAAATTTTAAATAATGATATTCTTTTAAATAAAAACAATACAGATTTAAATCTGACAGTTACCTGTCAAAAGATGTCAAAAACACATGATAATGTACTTGGTCAATGCTTTATTCAATTAACGACCGAACGATTTTTACATAAGATAGAAATTGCTGTAAAGCAACATTAAAAATCATCATCAGTAGCGTTTAATAGTCCACTTTGGACATAAGCCTCTTCTTACAAATGAATTTTTGGCCTACTTTACCACATTGACCAGACGAGTGTGTATAGGATTTGTTTAAAGTTCTTCATTCTCTTAACAGGGATGTTGTCCTGCGTAATTTGCTCCCTTTGTCACCTCTTTCGACACCCATAGGATTAATAGGGCTGGTGTTTACCAATGACCAAATTACCACACGGAGTATCTAGTATCCACAAATCGTATCGACTATCGCAGTTAAAAAGCTTTGGTTGGATGTTGTATGCTTGCATTCTACCTAAAAACCAATTGAATATACACATTAACAACGGATTTATAAATACATATTTCATAATCAAATGAAAGTTAATTTATACTAGGTACTACATTCATTTGTACCTACAGAATTCCTAAGAAGTTTTTTATTTTCCAAAGTACACGGGTGCCATCTAAGTCACTATTCTAAAACACCCTGACTAAGTCGTTAATTCTCTTCACTAACCGTTAAGCTTTATTATAAGAGTTCAATATTTAATTGTGTATGAAACAAGAAAAATAATATGGCAATTTAAAACTAGAAAGAGTGAGTTAAAATTACTGAATGATAGAAAATATCAGTGTTACAACAAAATGACGGAGAACACGGGACAACAGAAGGAACAGTTATTAACAGCAAGCTCTTTAAATAAGGAAGCAAGCCCTGGAGTGAAGAGGAAAAAACCGCATGTTCACATTCGAGTACCGGATTCAGACACAAATGGGTAACATTTTGTTTCTTCTTTATTATATTATTAATGAATCATAATCAATGTTATGGTAAATAAGAAAAACTAATTTCGTGATTCTTGAGCGGAGTCAGCTATTGAAATTTATAGTCACTATGCTTAGCTCAAGGGGGAGATGGGGTATGGGCCTCCGGTACCCTGACTCACTCGGTGAAACACAGCGCAAGTGCTATTTGACACCGGTTTCTGTGAGGCCGTGGTATTACTACGGTCGAGCCGGCCCATTTATGCCGAAGCGGCTCTCCAACGGTTGCGATCTGGTACAAAAGTGTTATTGTGTTGAGCAGGTAATCAACATTAAAACTGTCACGTCTGAAGCGTAAAACCATGGAACATTCTATGAGCAACGGCTTATATAGAAGACATTTCATAAACAACCACGCTGACGAAGGACCCATCGATACCATTCGTTTGGTCTCACCTATCAATAGATTTGTCATATTTCAAGGAAACTTTAATAATCATAACAATGATTACCCATATAAGTGATTTCTTCTATTATTTAGAGGCAACTTACCATTAATATACTTGAAATGACAGAAGAAGTAATGTTCTATTTAAAATATAAAACTCTGAACTGCTATTCGACAACAGACGACGTTACCGATTTCTTATTTTGTTTCAGGCCCTATAAACTCAAGACAAAGATACTTATAACAGCACTAGCAGTTCTCGTTTTCGTGTTAGCATTAAGCGGATACCTCATTGGAAGTGCAGCTTACTCGTCGAAAAAGACAGCGGATCCTCCCGACCCTATTGAACCTCTGAAACCTTCAGCATCACGGCTTCGCGTGTTCCAGAAGTCTGCAGTGTGCACAGATGCACTAACGTGTTCAGAAGTTGGCAAGTAAGTAAAGTAAATACATTTTATTACCAGCTTTAAAATTTCAGCATTATGATAAACTACTATGGTTTTTGTTTTTTAATGTATAGGGGGCAAACAAGCAGACGTATTGCCTGCTGGTAAGCGATTACCGCCGCCCATGCACACCCGCAACACCAGAGGCGTCACAAGTGCGTTGCCGGCCTTTTAGAAAGGAGTACGCCCTTTTCTTGAAGGTTTGAAGGTCGTATTGGTTCGGGTACACCGCAGGCGACAGCTCATTCCACAGATTTGCTGTGCGTGGCAGAAAATTTCGGGAAAATGTACAGTTGTGGACTGCCAACCATCTAGACGATGGGGATGAAATTTCTGTCGCATAGGACGATGGCGGAAAGATGCGGCAGGGATCAATCCAAACAATTCCTCGGAGCACTCCCCATGATAAATGCAGTAGAAGATGCACAGCGAAGCCACATCTCTACGCAGCGCCAGAGAGTCTAGCTGAATTGAAAGATTCCGACAATCGACGATACGAGTCGCCCTCCGCTGAATGCGGTTCAAGTACAAGGACTCATAATACTACTGCAATAATTTTTGCTACGAAATTTTAGTTGAAATTATATATTTAAGATATTTAAGATGACGATGGTCTTAGAACCGGGACGGTACTGCTAGGCCTCATATGATGTTCATATTATGAACGGACCGTCGCGCGGCGCGTATGCGCGAGCTCACCACTAGGATACTGCCGTGTCGCTCACACTCGCAGGGCTCGTCTTAGCTAAGCCGGCGCGCCGATTGGCTGATAAGAAATAAACAACTATATACAAACAAAATATTTTTGTACGTTTAACAATATTTATTAACTGTAATTTATTTAAATAGTTTGAAGGTACACGTTAGACATCGTAATGGAATTTTACATACCCTGGCCGAATGATTGCCTTTAAGACAGATAAAACATAAGTTATTTGCCTCAACTAACTGACGCCGGTTTGCTACTGGTTCTATAATGAATGCCTGACAATTTCCTATTTTATGAGTTGCTGAACAAAAAACACAGTTTATATTTTTAGAACCCTTGTCTTTAATAGAAAGAAAAGATTAAGGTGTCTAAGAATGCTCAAAAAGGTATGCCTCTGATCTAAAACCTAATAGTTACTACTAGGTTTTAGATCAGAGATAATGCTATTTACTTCATCACCATCTGTGTCGAGAAGAACAAAAGAAGTCAAAGTATTCGATTGACCTGTATTATGTGTTACTAGCTGATTTTGGATCTTAGCTCCCAAATTTGCTCCAACGTTTGCTAAAAGTTTGTTGACTTCGTCCACTGAATTTATTGTTATAATTACGTGATCAATACAAAACTTGTCTGTAGTTGCTGTGTCATAAGCAGGGATCAGGCAATGGTACGATAGTAATTCCAGATACCGAAGTGCATTACAGTTGGTATCTAAGATATTAATGTTTATGTCACCATGTCACCTGTAAAAAAATAATGGATATATTTATGCTGATTATTGGTTTATTAAAAAGACTCTATTGCTATCTAAAAGTCAAATAAATGAACGGGCGTATTACGTGAGAAGCTATGTTTATGATGTTCTCCTTGCCGATTACGGCTCAACGGAAACCAGCCAACTACACAGGAGATATTATAGCGCACAAGTGTGTAAGCTAACACAGGTGCATTCTCTGTTCCCTCTCTCTCTCGTAATCCCATGAGACGGTTAACCGACACGACCCGGGTGAGATCAGGTGCAGGACCGACAGTTTTACGTGCTCTCCAAAGCTAAGGGGGCTTTCTTAGAAAGGAGTTTTTGGCCTACTTTGAAGTTTGTTTCAAGTTTTCCTCTCTCTCTTTGCAGTGCTGTTGTCCTGCGTAGTTTGTCCCTTAGTCGCCTCTTACGACACTTACGGAATGAGTAGGAGTGATGGCACGCCGTATTCTTAATCCATTACCATTGGGATAATAAAAAAAATGTTTCTTTTGTTTTAGAAATATTCTCGCCAAAAATGGATCGGCAGTGGATGCCGCTATTGCAGCAATGTTGTGCAACGGTTTGTTCAGCCAGCAAAGCATGGGGATAGGCGGAGGATTCTTCATGACGGTCTACATCAAAGATGAGGCGAAGGCCTACGTTGTCAACGCAAGAGAACGAGCTCCAGGCGCAGCAACAGTCGATATGTTCAAAGGCAATTATTCAAAGTCGCAAAGTGGTGAGTTTAACCTTTTTCAGTTCTATGGCATAGAACGTAAATTAGGGCACAGACACTCAGGCAATGATGCGAGGAGAGAAGCCGCTCATGAGAGGAGACCCGAGTTCAGCAGTGGAACATTATGGGTTGTTGATGATGATGGCTCAAGATATACAGGTTATTAACGACCTTTGCTGCTTATCACAAGAGTTAAACGTGAAAGAAGGTTGAACATCTATTAGCGTAATTTCTTCTGAGAAATAGTATTTTTAGTAGTTAGTATAATGAACAATGTACAATGAATGTCGTAACACGTTATCATAAAGTTATGAAAAATTAACTCCTTGCATAAATAGAATGTAATGTATTGGGGTGGAGAATTCTTCAAATTGTTGACATAACGAACTCTCTCTTACATTAAATCCTCTACGGTTTAAGCGAGTGGTTTTTTTTTATTATTTTTTTGGAACGTAGTACCTTATCGCGCGTTGTGAAAGGGGGCTAGACGGAATCGTAACGACACTTTCGATACTTTTTAAATTGTAACAACACTTTTTGTCAAGACGAATTTATTATACCATATTGTGTGTTTACCCAAGAAATTTTGTGGTACACAGGGACGATAAAATTTTTCCCACATACTCCTGGATCGCCTACTTTGTCACATCGTGACGTCGAGTTCTTCGATACCGCCTTATTTCTCAGTCGAGTTGCCCCCCTAATACTTCCCCCCCCTTTACCTATATTTTAACCCCTTCTTGGGGCTTATTTATCTAGCGTAGCACCCCCAATCCATTCACCCCACTACCCCGATCACCCCCACCCCCTAAGATCATCCCTTAAGGAAGACACCTACTCTATCACCGAAACTATCGCTCGGAGACATTTTTAGTCCCCCCTTGCACTCCCTGAAATTGTCAGGTACCCCCCCCCTATTTTTTTCAATCAAACTTAACCCCCCTCTCAACCTAACTATTGAACCCACTACCCCAGCACCTTAGTACTTGGACTCATTCGAACCAGCACAGCACCCCCAACCATTTCGCCCCACCAAGCTGGTCATTTTCTGACCTTTCCCCCCACGGATAGTAACTTCATCCCCCCTCCCCCTCACATACCAAGACATATATCTTCAACCCGTCAGCTGGATACCACACTAAATTATCAAACTTCCCTTGCTCTTAAATCGCCCCTTAAGTAAGACACCCCCTCTATCTCCGAAACTATTGCTCGGAGACATTTTTTAGCCCCCCAATGTATCCTGAACTTGTCAAGAATCAGTACCCTTAATATTCGACTTACCCCCCACCCCTCTCTTAATTATACTTCACCCCCCTTAACCCAACTTCATAACCAAATACCATAACCCCCTTGTGTTTGGGCTCGTTGGAATCAGGAGAATCTATCTGATCTTTTGGCTCCAAAAGAGCTTTCACTTTCTATCACTGAGATACATCCCCCCTTCAACTTCTCTTTTCGTCAATTTGAATCCCAGGAAACCCGAGTTTTGGCTTATTTCAAAGGGGACATTCTTCGTTCTTCGACTCGACATTCGACTACGGTTTGTAGATGACCCCTCCTGTGTAGGAACCCTTTTGCTTCTTTTCAATTTAGAAAAGGGGTGCAAGTACTTTATAGTGCTTGCGCCGCAACCTCAACCTTCTTTCGCTAGGGTGACTGGTGGCCTCACCTCTCACCCACAGGCTTGTGCTTATGAAGGACGGAGATCATTTAACGATCTCCGACACCCCAGTCGTCTGCGGTACCTGGCCCGTTCCCGAGCCTGGCGAACAGGGAGAGTTCTAAACCTCTCCCGGTACCGCTCCATTATTTCCTTCGCAAGCATAACTTGCTCGTAGAAAGAGACAAAAGAGTTCCACGAGCTCTCGCTCCGCAACATGGCCGCAATCATGTTACCGAGCAAGAGAATCCCTCCTCCGATGGCCACCACCAAATTACGCCTTAGATCGCCCCACACCGGACTTTCTGTCAGCGTATGGAATGCCGTGTCCATGGTCTGACCATCGCAATGGTCAGGCGCAGGCGTTGACTCCTTGCGAATCACAGGTGGTCTCCGAAGCATCCCTTGCTCGATACGAAGCTCCCGTGATGCTTCTCGAGTCAATCCTCCAAAACGGGTCTTACCGCGGCTACCTTACGGTTCTTAATATCTTTTAAATTTAACTTGAGTCATATTTATTAAAATAACGCATTATAGCATTACAAAGTATATACTTCTCAAAGATTTGTAGATGCTAGTATGTATGTGTATAAAATTTATAAACCATTATCACCATTTCTTAAATAAACCAACTGTTGATTTTAAATGTACGCCCAATTATTGTATATAAATATATAATCTGAATATTGAAAACGGCTCCAAAGGTTTCTATGAAATTTTGTAAGCAAGGGGGTTCCGGGGGCGATAAATCGATCTAGATAGGATTCATATACGAAAATTCACCAAAACACATTAAAAAATCTGGTCATTTGGGTACCGTGTTCCAAATTTGATTTTAGTTTGGCTTTAAACTTATTTGTAACATAAATTAAGCCACTTTTACTCGTTGATAATATGTAGTAGACAAACAATAAAAGTAATAACATTACTATTACTATATTATTAATACTTAGTAGTAAAATAATAATAATTTATAATTACAAACTAAAACAGCTGAATTTACAAAAGAACCCAATCACAAAACAACCCAAGATTTTTAACTGTAGCTTCAAATACACGTTCACCCTTCAATCGGCGACGACCAGCCGGCGCGCAGTCGTCATCTGGCGGCCGGTGTAAAATATGTATTTGAATTCGCCATAAACTTTCCTACCGGTTAATGTAGACGTACTGTAAATATTTACACACAATTTCTTTTTACTTTAGTTATTTAGAGGCTTTTATTATGAAATAATATGTTAGTCCTAACGTGTGAAAAAATAAATTATTATACAATCATTTTTTTTCGAAAGAACAAACTAACTATAATTCTTAGCAAATAAAAAGAAGCCGTCTAAGAGGTACAATGTTATTTTGAATCACAACATATATTATTTTTCAAAAGAACAAACTAACTTTTCCATCTGTTAGGCTAATATTATTAAGACCAATATTAATACGTTTACTTTATTAATCGTTACAATTGTATGTATTACAAATTTATCAATTTCTGTTATTTAGTAATAGTTTTCAAAAATAAACTTTTGTAAATTCGCCGTTAAATAGCTTTAGTTTAAATTCAATATATTTTTTATTTAATACAAGAACACTCTTTCTCTATGCGTACTTACAAACAATAGTCAGTGGCCTTATTAGAGATATAAATAATGAATACAGTGCACTCGGGGTCACAGCCACTAACTGTGACTAACATAAACCTTTGTCCCATATTAGGTTAGTCCCTTTGACAGTTGACAGTATAACAATAGCCTCGAACACACTTAAATTCTTTTCGATTAGCCTCTATAGACTAAAAAAAAATTAAGTGTTCAAGGTATGTGTGTATGTTAATATAGACATTTCGTTTTTTTCTACAGGAATTCTTTCCGTGGCAGTACCAGGTGAACTACGCGGCATGTGGGCAGCTTACAAGCGGTGGGGAAAACTGCCCTGGAAGAGCCTTGTCACACCTACCGTAGAGATCTGCAGGACTGGATTCCATTTGAGCAACTACACTTATGACGGATTTATGAGAGTGACAACAGTCAAAAATGATCCACTTTTCAGGTTTGTCCTCCTGCCTTTATATTTTAAAGTCAGTTGTAGAACTCGAATATGTCTTATTTATTTAAAACTTCTTGAACGTAACGCACAAAGGTGGACTTAATGCCATGAGGCATTTTCTACCAGTCTACCTTAAGGTGATGTAGGAATATGATACGGTAGGTGCAAAGACAAAGAACTAAGTTTGGCAAAAATCACAATATGTAAATAACAGATAAACTTACATCAGATAAGACCAATATAGGCAAATCTACTACCATTCAAATTTATATATACATAACACATTTAAGCATACACATACATATACTTAATATTATATTATGTTTTCCTTGTTATAAATCACTATCTATGTGAAAATTTAAGACAGTAGGAAAACTCGAATCAAAATCCATACCGATCCGACCAGCGTGGTATAGTAGGCCAAATCCTCCATCCTAAGGATAGTCCTGTATCCAGCAGAGGGCAATCAAGGGATGTTGATGTGACGATACTCTAAGCTCTCATCTATCAGTGTTCTAAATTTCGTGTAAATCTGTTTACTCGTTTTGTACGTAGAAGCAACGTAAGCTTAGCATCTTCAGTCACTTAATCGTTTATAATATTAAAAAGAAGTTAGAGACAACTATGTCAGTGTTTTTGTTTCTTCTGTAAATGCCATACTAATACGTAGGACATTGCTATTACGATTGAGTCTACTGACTAATGAGTAATTTTATTTTGATCGAAATTAATAAAACAAAACTATTATAAGATTGTGTCCATAAACACGTTTCTTATTGTCTCTAATTAATTGAAGACACGCTGTTTGTGTGTTCTTATATTACACTGCACTAAAATGGTATTATTTTGTTTACTTCGCACTATCACTTAACTAACTCAAAGGGTTTTATCCTTTTCATCATCATCATCATCAGCCCGTTATAGTCTACTGCTGGACATAGGCCTCTCCCAAGGAACACCACAGAGCCCGGTCTGTTGCTTTTTGCATCCAGTCGCTGCCAGCCCTCCTACGCAAGTCATCCCGCCATCTGGCCAGAGGGCGTCCCACACTTTATCCTTTTAAGTCTCCTGTATTGTCCAGAAGCTGGATAGCCTCAACGTTTACGTGATGATTAAGTCGACGTTCATGAGCTTCGGTGTACTTTAATATAATGTCTGCGACGAATTCTACTTTAAGGTCCCGATGAAGGTCATTCATTCGAATGTATCAGGGTGCATTTACAATAACCCTGAGTACTTTATTTTAGAAACGTTGTATCATCCATATATTGTATTGTTAGGTACGGTCGACCAACTTGAAAGGTGACCCACTTTGACAATTATTCCTTTGTAATCATAAATGTAGTTAGGTTTTCTTCGCTATTTGCACATAGCGTTTTAGATATAAACATAAATGCGTCATTACGGGTTAAATGTCAATGCAATTTAATCCTTTGTTACCACTGAACAAGATATATTTTTGATACAGCAGTCTTATTTGAATTTCAAATAATATAATCGTTTATAATCCAAACTCTTTTCATTGCGAAGAAAAAGTATTATAATTTGTAAAATGAAATGACATTATGTGTAAGATGTCAAGTAGTAGTCAATCTGAAAATATTAAAATAAAAATCTAAGAATATCTTTATATCTATAAACGAATCGTATAATGGCCAATTTGGTAGAACAAAGAGCTCGGATTGTAGTGCTCAGTGAGCAAGGTTGCGGCGTTAGAGAAATATCACGTGAGTTAAATATAAGTCGTAACACGGTCAGAACCTGGATCAGACGGCACGCTGAAGAGGGTATCCTTGAAGACCGACGACGACATAATCATGGGGTTCGTCGAATCACAAACCAACAGAGAACGGAAATGCAACACCATTACGAAGAACATCCTTTTACTCGTACCCGCTATTTTGCAGCACGTTACGACGTTTGTCTAGAAATAATTTGCACCGCACTGGGCTGCATTACAGACATCATGCTAAGAAAGTTCATTTAACGGATGCACACAGAACTGTGAGATTGAATTTTGCACGTAATTATTTATAATAATAATAATAATATAATAATAATAATTCTTTATTTCAAACACAAGGTTCATAGGTAATTTACATCAATATATAGAAAAAAATAAAAATAAAATAAAATAATACAAATACCAATAAAACAAACTAGAACATACGAAAAAAAATAAAAAGAAAAATAAAAATATCAGACGACTGTTTTTAACCAGTGTTTGTACATACAGGACGTAGTATTCCTATCTGACAGACTTTTAATGATAGAATTCTTACACCGGTCAACTCTGGATATGAATCGAGCCATGCGATTTCTCTGGATGGCTTCAAAAGAGTTAACTCGCGCCTCAAAGAACATACCGGAAGCGCTACAGTATCGTGGTAGTCCCATGAGTTGCCTAAAGATGTTGTTATAGGCAACTCGAATGCTGTTAATGGATTTTTTATTATAGTCTGTCCAAAGTTGACAAGTGTAAAATGTCTGACAAAAGGAGCGAAACAATGTAACTTTAATATCTGGGGAAGACTTACAATATTTCCTACAGATCATATTGCCTACAATACATAAGGCTCTCCGTTGACGTTCAATGTCGCTGTCATCTTTTAAGTTTGACGTTACAATGTGGCCAAGGTACCTAAAGCTTTCGACTATATCAATAGGCTGTCCGTCAAGAAACAGGCTGGGAACGATGTCAGGTCCCTTTCCGGACCTAAATATTACCATTTTTGTTTTTTTAACATTGTATGTTAAATTATGGTCCCTTGCAAACTTTTCACAAATCGAAATTAGATGTCTTAAACCTCTTATCGTGGGGCTGAGAAGCACCATATCATCTGCATAGCTAAGATTGTTGACATATCTGCCATCCAATTTAAGCCCTACTGGGGTACCGCTCAGCTCCACGATAAGATCGGTGACATACGTATTAAATAGGTCCGGCGAGGTCAGCCCTCCCTGTCTTACTCCGCACGACAATTTGTAACTGTCCGAGAGCTCCTGTCCCCATCTGACGCTATTGGTTTGATTACGATACCAGTAAGTAAGTAAACCAACAACCTCATGCGGAACAGATGTCTGTAGTAGCTTTTGCCACAGTAGGTTATGGTTCAGAGTATCGAACGCACGACTTAAATCCAAAAAACAAGCGTATACGCTTGTCTGGCCACACTTGTAGTAGTTAACAACCTGTTTCAAGCCAAAAATAGCCATATCTGTCGATACTTCTGATCTAAAGCCGTATTGACCGTCATCCAGGTGTAAAGACGGTGTTAAGTTTTTATGAACGAGTCGTTCAAGTAGCAACGACGACGACGGTGTCAAGCTAGTATTGCTGCAAGTGAGATTGGTCGGTAATTATTCATACATGATACATCGCCGTTCTATTTTTAGGGATAGGCACAACAAGCGTTTTAATCATCTCCTCGGGAAGGTAACAATGTCTAAAACAAACGTTATACAATTTCGCTAGGACTGCACATATGTGTTGACCCGCATTAAGCAAATGATCTAGTACAAGACCATCGTGCCCCGGGCTCTTACCACGTCTCATGTTACATATTATGTCTGCGATGTCATTAGGCGCTACTACCAATTGACTTTTTTTCGTGTTCAAACTATCTGACAATCTGCACCCTACTGTGATATTGTTGTCTATATTGGTTTTGTTAAAATGCTGTTTAAACATGTTAGCTATGTTTTTTTTATTAGTTTCGCCTTCAATATTTAACGGCACACTAATTCTATTGTCTAGTTTTTTTGTCTCTTTCCAGAACTGTACAAAATTAGCCTCTCTATGATGTCGCGCCAGCGCATCCATTTTTATTTTTTGTTGGTTGTTCTGCAGATATTTAACGGCTGCCTTAAACTTTCTTCTTGAGGTGGACATATTATCAAAGTAATACCCTGAACGAGGCTTCCCAACTGAGACCCACTGAAGGAAATCTTGTCTTGCCTCTTGGTGAATCTCTTTTACATGATAATTCCAACCTATTAGTTTATTTTTACGTTTACGTACGTTGGAACTTTGACATGCAGAAGATTGCAAAATTGAAATAATTTGTGAATAAAAGTTATCAATACCAGCGCAGTGATCGCCGTCGCACAGTGGGGCAGAAAGGGGGTAAACCTGGCAACAAATCGGTACTAAGTAATTATGTTTTGTATTCAGTTCTAAGGGAAACAAATGGACATTAAATGATTAAATAACATATATAAGTGGGTTTGCATCTCATTTTACAACTTTTTATTTAATTTTACAACTTTTTGTTCATTAATAAATCGTAATATTTTTACAAATATTTCGCTTATCATGTAGCTCTTTTACGAGATTTTTTTAAACACTAATTACTATCAAATTGTAATGTACGACCTATTTTTACATTGAATTTTATTTGAACTTGAACCCCTCAAGCACCAAAATTGAAGCAATGTAATTATGAAAAACACTTGAGAAAATAGACCTTAGTACCTAAATTACTAGACAAAACCATGCTTCACGTTTATATTTTACACTTCTTCCTCCTCCTACTCCTCTTCATCATCATCACTATATTCAATAAGCAAACTTTGAGTTTTTGATCTTCTTTCTCTTGTTCTTTTCGGCCACTGCCGCGGGCTTGACTACTGCCTTCACTGAGGACATTTGGTGGAGACAAATTACATTCTCCCTCAAGCCATTCACTATTCACTCTTATGAAAGCTAAAGTACGGCCGGATTTGCTCCATCTTATTCTGAATTGAAACTTGAAATTCTTGAATATTGTCTTGCCTTTTGAACTTTCATTGATAATTGGCAATTCCGTTTGCAAAATGATTGAATTGTTCTTCTATTTTCTTTTTTCCGCTTTGTTTCATAATGCGAAAAAACTCATTACGAGTAAATGACATCGTGATTTAGCAAAAAGGAAAAAAAAATAGTAACCAAAAAATAATAAACTGAAGTTTAAGTAGGTACCCATAATGTACGTGGAAAAGGTATTATTTTCCTTTGTAGAATTTTATCTATTACCAAGGTAATATGTTAATCAATCAGCAGAAATACACCTCACCTAAGTTAAGAAAATTATTAATATCTCCCACATCGGCAACCATCTGCAAAAATCCTTTTAGGTTTAAGAAGTGAACCCTTTAGTCTCTTCATAAAACAAATTAGGTCACTAACCCAGCCCTAGCTTGTAACTTATGGTCTATTTTCTCAAAAAAATGCAGATTTTTGGAAGACCCAGTTTGAAACATCAAGTTCTCTGAACGTCAATGGTATAAGAATATTTTAAAATCGTAAATAGTTTATTTATTATGTCTACTTAAACAATTAATTCAAAACATTGCTTCAAAACCATCAAATCTTAACAAAATAAATCATTACATTTTGATTGACATCTGATACGAGAGAGATACGCGCTTAGCAAAACTTTAGAAGTACGCTTGTAACTTAACAGGGACTCATTAAAGAGGGGTCATTGTGGTACCAAAATGTCAGGAATATTGTTTTCTACATATATTATAACAAATAAACCCTACATTTTAAACTTTTTTTTCCGAATTGTTGCCATGTTTTACCTCATTCTGCCCCACTGTGCGTCGGTACAATTACCAAGTGCGGGACACTCAGGTTCACAAGCGTCTTGACTTAACAAATCATAAAATTTAACCGTACATAATTTAGAATATAATTCTATTTGAACACGATCTCTAATACCCCAAACGTGTTTTAAATTACATTCAGAGTCTGTATTATTGATTAATGACTTGGCAGTAACTAGGTTAAAATTACATTTAACAATCATCGGAAAGTGATCCGACCAATATGAGTCATATTGCACCTGTATATCAGACACAAGTAAGGCTGCTGCAGCAGTAGTAACTAAGTGGTCGAGCCACCGACAGGTACCATGCGCCTCGCTGACAAAAGTATAGGTGTCGTGTGCAAGCCGCTGTATATCTAAACACTCTAACGATTGCTCGCTACAGTATTCAACTAACTCTTTACCAAATAGAGTTCCAGGGTGAGCGTTAAAATCTCCTAGAATCATTACACATTCAATGTCAAGACTTTCAATAATAGCACTTATCTCTGCAAGACACTCAACATATTCGGGAAAGTTATCATCACAATCCGTAGGCATGTAAATACAAAAAACTAGTACATTTCTGGCATCTAGTGTCAATCTCACCGCCATCAACCGATCACTATCGCACTCAACTACACTAGCGTCCGATTTCGACTGGACAAACACCATCTTTACAGACGAAAAATGAATTCGCTCTTCTCAACATGGTCGCTTAACTTTGTGGCGTTACAATAACACGCGATACACAGAAGACCACGTAGTGCCTAACCAATCATCTGGCCGTATTTCAGCTAACATGTGGGCATGGATGGATGCTGGAAACATAGGCGAACTTGTTCCTATTTCTCCTCGTCATAACGCTATCAACTATGTCGATTTATTGGAAGAATCAATGTTACCGACTTTGCGAACAGTTTACCCCCGTGAAGGTGTGCCAGTATTCTCCTATGTTCATGATAACTGTCGAGTGCATACTGCCAGAATTGTCTCAAATTGGTTTACGGAGCATGAAGATGAATTTACTCTCATTCCATGGCCGTCTAGGTCACCAGATCTTAACCCAATAGAAAATTTATGGGGTTTGATGGTTCAAATGTGGGATAACAGGAACGAGAGGACTAAAGAAGCAATCGAGCTGCATTGTAACGAAATCTGGGATTTCATGAGGGGAAGTGACATTTGCAGTCGTCTAATCGGGTCTATGCGTAATCGATTATTAGACGTTATTGAAAACCACGGCGCTTACTCTCGGTTTTAGGTTTAACCAGTAATCCTACAGACCCAAACAATTGGAACCATTATAACCCAAAAATTAACTATTGAGAAGTTTTCTTTTTTATTCGCTTTACGAAGTGAATGCCATTATTTATAATTTAATAATATGAAATAAACAAAGGTCTCTAATTTTACTGTTTTATTAAACGGTTTTAATTAGCTCACCCCGTTTGTTTTATTCTTTCTTGGGTCAAATTTAGTAATTCAAATTTCACCCTCTTCCTGTCAACCGATTAATCTGAAATTTTGTATACACTTTGGATTTTGGTGACAATACAATTATGTTTATTCATTATCATTATAAATTCAAGATGGCCGCCGCTACAAAATGGCGGATAATTTATGTTTTATTAATCCCATCAATATGGGTATCAAATGAAAGGGCTCAACAAGCAGAATACAATATACTATAAAAAATTGAAATCCAAGATGGCGGTCGCTACAAAATCGTGGATAACGTAGGTTTTATCAATCCCATCAATATGGGTATCAAATGAAAGGGCTCAACAAGCAGAATACAATATACTATAAAAAATTGAAATAATGAAGCACTAAATGAAATAAACAGAATGCGAAATAAAAACTAAAAACTAGAAAATAAAAATAGGTAAAAAAACTTTTTAAGTTAAACGGTTTTATGTTAAACATACATTGCAATGTTTAAGATAAATGTACTAAAAACCAAAAAATAATAAAATAGATACAGTCGTGGGAATTATAAACATATGCATAGACTAGACTAAAATAAAACCGTGGGGCACGTCAATTGTCTACAAATTATCGACTTAATGTGCGATAGAAGAATCGTTTAATTCGTCGTTAGGCAGTCGTTGGCCCGCAGACGGTGAGGAAATTACTAACTATTTTCTTGCTCATGGAAATTCCAATAGTTATACACTCCATGTTAACCCCACGGTTTTATTTTAGTCTAGTCTATGCATATGTTTATAATTCCCACGACTGTATCTATTTTATTATTTTTTGGTTTTTAGTACATTTATCTTAAACATTGCAATGTATGTTTAACATAAAACCGTTTAACTTAAAAAGTTTTTTTACCTATTTTTTTTTACTAATATGTATGACTAGCTGTCTCGACAGACTTCGTTCTGTTAAATAAATGCTTATCTATTTTTGTTCTACAGTACCCTATGCTACCTTTACGGTACCTCTACCCTCCTACCTCAAGTCTACCCATTATCTACACTATCTACACTAATACAGCACGACGTCAGCTGTCAGATTGGCTGATTTGATTTTTCATTTGTTCCGATAATTTTATTGAAATTAATTAATATTTTAAAGTTTGTATAGCCCATTTCCAATATAATTACCTATGATAGAGTCAATAATAAGTATCAATAATATTTTATACGTATTTTATTGTTTTAATGTGAATTTGTGAGTGTAATGACAAAGTGACAGGTGGGTTGTAATCGTAAGTAAACTTAAAATTTTGGTTTTAAATCACTCTGAAACTGGGAAATTCTACATGAAAACAGTGCTATAGATAGTTATTTGACATTATTTAATCATAGAAAGTAGTAATTTCTAAATTTTTACCGCTTAAAATAAATTTTAATATCGTTATACGGCCTACCCATTACTTTGAAAAAATAATTATTGTACACAACTCTTTTGGTCATAACTGTAATTTATTTAACTGTTTTATCTCTTTTATTTAATTATGATGACTCGCAGAGCTTTATCTCGTCAGGAGGAGTCTAAACTCAAATTGACTTTACAAGAATTAAAAATTTCAAAAGAATTGTGTGCACAGTTAAGCGGTGAAAGGGATGACAATGAGAAGGAACTCATTGAGATCTTGAACACTAACACAAAGTTAAAAAGTGATATGACTGCCTTACATTTGGAATATAGTTTAATTGTAGAGGAACGGGACACTCTCAAAAACTTAGTTAGTAAGTTTGATCGCTGCAGTGATGAGTACGAACAGGCCCTTGCTAGGATTTCTACCTTGGAACAAGAGCTCCGGGAGGCCCACCTACACATCTCACAACTGCAAGAGGATGCCCACAACATCACTGTGCAGCAAAATATGAGTCTGTTTAGTGAATTGGTAGAAAGTGCCCCGCAGTTGGTTTCTCCTGCAATAACACACACTGATGTTATCAGTTATCCAATTGTTGATTTAAGGGATGTAACTTTAAGACAACAACAGTCAGTGAGTATGTCAATTTGTGGTAGGAATAAACTGAAAAAATATGTCAAAATTAATAGGTATATTAAAAGAACACAAAAGTTAATCAAAAATCAAAAAATTGTATCTAAGTGTGTGAAATCTAGTAGGGAAAAGTTAGAGTTACTTGATGATTTAGAATTACTTACATTGAAGTTAGATAATAGCAGGAAAAAGTATGAAGCTGACACACAAGCCTTAGAATTGAGAATTAATCATTTAACTGAATCGTTAAAGTCAACACAAATTAAATATAATTTATCACTAAATGAGATTAAAGAGTATACGGAGGCCATGGATGACCTCTTAAAATTAAGTAATGATAACACAGAGCGATTTGATTCACTAGTTAACAATCATTCATGCCAGTGCGCTCGCTTTAGTTCTCCACAGCCTGTGTGTGCTCCCGCGGTTTGCTATGACAATGCTACGACCTTGTGTGATAGCTCATCTACCAGTGTTAGGAAAGTGCAGTCATTAGGGGCATCAATTGATGTAACATGTTGTGCATCAGGTGGTGCACAAAGTACTATTATGTTTAGTGATACTATTGGAAAACATATGGGCTCAAAATTGAATTCTCTTGTTAAGGGACAGTCAGTTGTTAACTATTGCTTACCATTTGCAACTTATGATATTATTATGAAAAGAATCCAAAATTATAACTTTAGTTATTGTAAGAATCTCATTATTTTAGTGGAAAATAGGGGTGATGTTAGCAAAAAAGTTTTAATAGATTACTTTGATTATTTATTATCCTTAAACTTGAGTAGTATAATTTTGTTTACATTCCCCTACTCTAGAAGATTCTCTGACGCGGAAAATAATCTTAGATATAAGCTGAACAATGTACTACACACTATTAGTACATATCATGATTGTGTGCATGTAATAGACACTAACAGTTTTGTTAGCAGGCACTTATATTCGACAAAAGGTAGCTTTTACCTTTCTGATAGTTTTAAGAGACAGATAGCATTATCGCTATCCTATTTTATTGATATCATTGCCAGGAACTTGGCAACTAACAGATCTGCTTCTATTGAGCAGAACAATGACAACCCATGCACTGATATGGTATCAGACCATAGTCTAGGTCATGAGGTGATTAGATGTAGTGTTGATACATCAAACAATTTAAACTAGGACTTAGGACAAAGGATAGGCAGGCCAGTAGTATTAGGTTATTTCTTCAAAATTTCCAGGGCTTATCCGGCAAAGAACTTGAGTTAGATTTGTTTTTAATAGAACATAAGGTACAGATTATGTGTATCACTGAACATTGGTTAAGGAATCATGAGTCATTGTATATTAACGACAATTATTTAGTTATGAGTGCATTTAATAGGAAGAAAGCCATACATGGTGGATCGATGATAATTGTTAATAAGACACTAAAATGTAAGGAACGAAGAGACATTGTGAAGTTATCTATTGAACGCACTGCTGAACTGTCTTGCATTGAATTAAAGCATTATATTATAGTATGTGTATATAGACCTCCACACAGTGATATTACTATATTTGAGACAGTTATGGAAGATGTTTTAAGGCGTTTGAGTACTGGTAATAGGAATTTAGTTGTATGTGGCGATTTTAATGTGGACCTACTTCAGCAGTCAGTGGGCTGCACTAGGTTAATAAGCTTATTCAAATCATTTAATCTGGAGCACGTATTCTTTGAGCCAACCAGAATTACATCACATTCTGCAACATGTCTAGATAATGTATTTAGCAACTGTGAATATCTTAGTAAAGCAATATTTAGTCACTTGAGATCTGACCACTGTGGGCAAATGGTCATTTATCCTACAGATGAAGTAGTTAAAGCAACGAAAATCACATGCAGGCCGATGACTTCTAACCGCCTGAAATGCTTTAATGAAAATATTGCAGATAAGGTTACCAACATAGATTTCAGTGAGGATAATCCGGATGTCTTATACGGGAATTTATTTCATTTAATTAAACTAGAATATGATTTAATTTTTAAAGAGAAAACTTTCACTAAAAATGTGAATACTAGATTCTGTGACTGGGCAACTCCTGGAATTTACAAAAGTAGAGATAATATGTATGAACTATATGGCATGAAACAGTATAATTTTGATCCTGTTTTTGTACAATATGTTAGAAATTATTCCAAAATATTTAAAAAGGTTTGTTTGGTAGCTAAATCAATTTTTCTAAGTAACAAAATTAAACAGTCTGATAATAAAATAAAAACTACTTGGACTGTAATAAATACTGAATCAGGGCGGTCTAAACCGCAGGATGATAGGTTAGAATTAGTTGTTAACAACAATATTATTAAAGATAATCGGGGTTTGGCTGAAACTTTTAACAATTATTTTGCAAAGATACCAGTTGATACTACCAGTTCTTTGGATTCCTGCTCAGTCACAGCTGAATCCTTGGCCAGGGGCAGCGTGAAAGAGTGTGATGTCATGTTCAAGTTTCAGTTTATAAGCCCTAATGATGTGGTGAAAACTTTCAAGTCGCTCAATTCAAAGAAATCAACCGACTTGTGGGGTATTTCTGTCAAATTATTGCAAAATATAATTATTGATATAGCACTACATTTAGCTGTAATATTTAATAAGTGTGTAGAAAATGGTGTATTTCCGGATTTAATGAAACATAGTAAGTTGATACCATTATTCAAGAGTGGGTCTAAGAGCGATCCAGGTAATTTTAGACCCATCTCAATCTTGCCAGCAGTCAGTAAAGTCTTTGAAAAACTTATTCTTCAGCAGTTAGAAACTCATTTTAATATTAATAATTTATTTCATAAAGAGCAGTATGGTTTCAGAAAGGATCGCTCAACCATTGATGCTGGTTCAACACTTATAAAACATATATTTAGTGCCTGGGAAAACGCGCAAGATGCTATTGGCGTTTTCTGTGACTTATCCAAAGCATTTGACTGCGTTGAACATCAAACGCTTTTGCGAAAACTCAGGCACTATGGCATTAGGGATACTGCACTTGATCTGGTTGCCTCGTACCTTGGAGACAGAGTTCAACAAGTGGATATAAATGGAATTAGGTCCTCCGGATTACCTGTCTCAATGGGCGTGCCACAGGGCTCAATTCTCGGTCCTTTTCTCTTTCTAGTGTATATTAATGATTTACCTTTCTTTGTGCAAAATTTCTGTGATGTAGTACTTTTTGCAGATGACACTTCGCTTGTTTTTAAAGTTGATCGTAATCAGAATAGTTTTGATGATATTAACAGATCACTTACACTAGTCCAAGATTGGTTTACAAGCAACAACTTACTATTGAACTCAAATAAAACTAAATGTATAAAGTTCACTTTGCCTAATGTTAAGAAACTCAACACGAACATTATAATAAATAATGAAATGATTGATCTCGTAGAGTCAACTATGTTTCTAGGAATAACCTTGGATCATAAGCTTCAGTGGGGCGCCCATATATCGTATCTAGCAGGGAAACTGAGCTCCGCGGCATTCGCTGTTTGGAAAGTTCGCCAGTTAACTAATATTGAAACTGCGCGAATAGTTTATTTTAGTTATTTTCACAGTGTCATGTCATATGGTATTCTACTATGGGGCAAGGCAGCTGATATTCAAACCATTTTTGTAATTCAAAAACGGGCAATTCGTGCGATTTACAAACTTAAAGTTCGAGATTCTCTGAAAGAACGATTTAAGGAAATAGGTATTTTAACAGTTGCATCTCAATATATATTTGCTAATATTATGTTTGTACGAAAAAACATAGATAAATATAGTTGCAAAAGTGATCATCACTCACTAAACACAAGGAATAAGCACAAATTAGTAGGCCAACATTATCGCCTTAACAAAGTCCACAATTCATTTGAAGGACTTGGTGTGCGTTTTTATAACAAAATTCCTGTCGAAATCTTGAACTTACCCCTACAAAAGTTCAAGAGTGCCGTTAAGAGTCGTCTTGTGGAGAGGGGCTATTATACGATAAACGATTTCTTGACTGATGCGGTGCCTTGGATGTGAGTGAAAGTGAAATAATTTATTGGATTGTAATTAATTCTTGACATCTTATTCTGCATTTATTACCTGACATTTGAACTTTGTTAAGTTGAGGCGATCTGTGTTTACATTGTTGGAGCTTAAATAATTTGTATTTATTATTTTATTACATTTTAAACGTTTTTTTTCTTTTTCTCTGGGACCAGTATGTATGCACACATTGCTTTTACTCCTTGATGTGTAAGTGATTGCAACCTTATATGCTATGGACTAATTTTATTATTTTATTAGACAAAAAATTTTTTTTCCTAGCTTTAATATCTTATTAGACCGCTTTCTAGCCTTTGTGTTTTGGTTGCCTTAACTTGCACATAGAAATACTGTTGTCAAAAACAAACAAGCTTTGTATGAATTATCTGAAAAGATGGTGCACATGAGTTTCTCACCAGCTCTTCTCATGAATGCAATACCCATCGGAGCTGGTACTTGGATTGATTTCAATTTAAACCTTTGAGTTGAATCGAAATCAATCTAAGCTCCGGTAATTCAAATCATCTCAGTGCATTTAGTATTAGGAGTTTTGTTTTATGTTTTTATGTTTGTATTTTTGACGTGTTCAAGTGCCTTTTGGGGCCTAAGGAAATAAATGATTTGAGTTTGAGTTTGAGTTTGAGTTTGAGAATATTATAAAGAGGAAAGATTTGTATTTTTGTATGTAACGAATAAACTCAAAAAGTACTGGACCGATTTTATTTTTACCGACCGATTAAATAGGGTTCCGTAAGATATTTGCGTTTTTCGTTTATATAATAGGAGCGGAGCACCAATGAAGAATGTTTAAAAAACGGGGGAATTTTTTTACGCTACGGGCAATAGAAGACGCAAACGAGGTTGCGGGGGTCAGCTAGATCGAAATAAAGTCAATCCTATGTCTCAAACAAATATACAATTAAATCTTTCCTAATATACCTATAGATAAGGACGTTCACTGGCTAACAAACTTTTTCGTGCAATACTTATCATAGTATACGTCTATGTCTACGTCATGGCTTTGTCAGTGTCTAGTAGAATGATAATGGTTCGTCACTTATGAAATGTATGTTCAAGCTAATTTCAACCTAATGGTATAGAATAATTGTAGGAAAATGATTCTAAGGGGGGTCATGAATCAGTTTGGTCCACTGTACATACTCAGTTTTCCAAAGTCAATGTGAAGTGATTTAGATTCATTTAATTTTATTCGCCGTTTACTCGTCCAATTTCTATGATATTAGTAATTCTGTTAACTTGGTCTATAATTGAATGTTTTTCTCGAAAGCCAAATTGATAATCGGGTATTAAATGCTTTGATTCTACTATTACATAGTTTCAACCATTTTAATAAGAACTTTTTAAATATTTTATAATATTGGTAATATTACTGGTAATAAAGAAATAGGCCTATATGATGTTGCTTCATGAAGTGGACTGCACTACAGGTTATTCCATAACGAATAACCTGTAGAGCAGTCACTGGTTAGTTGATTTAGGTAAGTACACATACATTCATCTTTGAACTGTTATATTCCTCGAGTAAGCTTTTTCGTGAGAATTGAATAATGTTTTGTCCCAAGGTTACCTTGTTTGCTGCCACCTTTGTCTCTGTTGTCTATATTCTCTCTCTATGTTGTCTATATACTGATAAGGTTTCTAATCTCGGTTGGATAGTTAGTACTTCTAATTATATTATACGTTTTAACTCTGACGTCTTTTTCCAAGCGCAGCTTCGAATATTAGTAACAAAGGTCAGTATTTCTTGTGGGAGCTTTAATGGGACCTTCAGATTAATGGTAGACTGTAGGTCATACTTAAAACTTTCCCAATCAGTGAATTTGTTTACTAGCGTTAGGCGGACCTCTCTCTGTATTTTTGTTTTCATTTATTGTTTACATGGTCAGTGAATGAGCCGAGTAGGGGGAACGCTGCACGCTCATGTTTTGTACCACAGAAAACAATGTTTAGTTGCGAAAACGCAGTGCGGATCGCCAGTAAGCGGGACCAAAAATCAGAGGAGGTCTCTCTTACGTGCGGGGGTGAAGAGGGCTGCTGCTGTTGTATGTTTCTTCCGTTAGGTCAAATGCGTGGGTCACTTTTTTATTGTGAACTGAACTTATTAACTATTTAGTAACTTCACACTCGAGGTTCGCACTAACGGCTTCCGAAACCGGGTCGGGTCAAAAGCGTTATTGATTTAAATACTTAATAATAAATAATTCCCGATAGTCGTACAGAGCGGAAGTGTGTTTGACCATCCAAAGTAATCAATTCAAGTATTTAAATCAATAACGCTTTTGACCCGACCCGGTTTCGGAAGCCGAGACCTCTTGATTGGCAGTCGCATACATCAACCGCTAGACCAATGAGGCAGTCCTTTAGCAGTAATCTGGTCTGAATAAGTCATTTTCTCTTTCCAAATGAATGATATGTTTCTACTTCAGGAAAATGTACTATAATTCTGCTAAAGAACAATACTACAAGCCTGGCACCCTCGTGAAACCACCCGAAGTCATGTGTAACACCTTCCAAAGAATAGCGGAGAAGGGAGGAGATGAATTGTATAATGGAAGCTTATCCGTCGAGTTTTTAGATGACCTGCAAAGGTTAGGTAGCATCATTACTGCTGAAGATCTCCAGCAATATGAGTAAGTATTCCTTCTTTTTCTAATATATTGCCATTATTGGTTAGAGAGCTCGTAATTTCCAGCAAGAGTTTTAGTTAGAAGAGAAATATTGAACTGCTGAACCTTTTTACTCTTGTAGTTTTACATTGTTTTTGCTCCTCAATCCATCCCTAGAGGCAATATTGATACCGATTAGCGTGGTGAGCAGACGTGTTTCAAGTTTTAATTGAGTAAAATTAAATAGGTGCTAAAATAGATTAAACCTAATATCACTAGAAGTAAAGTATAATTTTGAATAATAGTGAGTGCTCGGCGTTGTTTAATCATAGTGTGCGTACACGTCACTAGGTAGTGCACATATTATACAAGCGGAGCGGGTAATATACTAAAGTAATTTAATTAGTAACAAATATAATTAGTATGAGTGTCTTAAGATCGCCTACTGATACCGTTGGAGCTAGTAGTTCTCAACCCGATTTATCAAGTTTCGGGACCGCTGAACCGGAAATTATGAACAAAACCACACGAAGACGAAAAACTCGTGACGATGATCTCTTGCAACAATTCACTGCATTCAAAAATGAAATTCTTGGAATGTTTAAGGAGTTTAAAACGTTCCAGACAGATAGTTTTACTGCCATAAGTCAAGACATATCTTCTGTAAAGGAACAATTGAATGATATCAAAACCACAACGGAAAGACTGACTACTGATAATATTATGTTCAACACAAAAATAACAAGTCTTACAAGTGCTGTTAACAAAACACAGGAGAAAGTTGAGTCCCTGGAGAGTGACCTCCATACTCTACAATCGAATGCAAAATTTTCGGTATCAATGGAAAACTTGGAATCGTTAACTACTTATGATAAAATAATAGCAGAATTGCAAGAGCGCTCTGAACGTAGCAAAAATATAATAATTACAGGCATCACTGAACCGTGCTATGACCACGCCGAACAAAGAAGAGAGGAAGATAAAAAACAGGTGTTGAATGTAATATCAGCCATTTATCCAACCTGTCCTAACCCAATAAAAATTATACGCTTAGGAAAATATGACAAGAATAAAATGCGTGCCATTAAAGTTTGTTTCGAATGTCGGGACACGGCCCTTGCAGTACCTATTAAAAGGAAAGTCTAAAGTCAATAATAACACTATTCGAATCTATTCTGATCAGACCCCAAATCAGCAGCAAACAGATTATGTTAAAATTGCGAGAAGAGCTACGTCAACGAATAGAAACGGGCGAAAAGTACTTAATTATAAAATATCAAAGAGGTATACCGAAAATTATTAAACAACAATCAAAAAACTAGGTGCTATAGCAAAAAGTGTAAGAGCAAACAAGTTTATTACGTATAAAATTTGTAAAAAATATACTCAATTGTCAGTTACTAATAAATCTCTTAAATTCCTCTATGCAAATGTGCGAAGCATAGTAAAACCAGGCAAATTAGACGAAATAAGGTGCATCTTGGAATCAATTCAAAGTACTATACATGTATTACTATTAACAGAGACATGGATAAAAAACGAAGAGGAAGCTAACAGAATAAGTTTACCAAACTACACGCATTACTTTAATGATGGAAAACATGCCCGAGGTGGTGGAGTTTCTATATTTATCCATAAAAACTTAAAGCATGAACTTTTAGAAGAACAGTGCGAGGATAAAAACTATTTTCTGTGGGTATATCTGGACACTTTTTCTATAAATATTGGAGCTATATACAAACAACCAGCATCTAACACTGATAAATAACTACGAAACAATCTCCCAGAAATAATAAAAAAGCCTCCCATAAATAATAAACATATTTTTATTTTATATACTTGCTAAGATATAAATTATAACTACTAAACAAATATTATGTACAAAACACAATATATAATAATATTAAACTCTGATTTAGTATATATTTAATATACTAACTAACATTGAAACCTCTTAAACTGTTGTTCTTGCTATTAAATATATATTAATTGTTATTCTAACAAACAAAGTATTTAAATCAATCGACATGTCACTAAGTCATAGGCCTTAGTAAACATAAATTGTTTCTCCACTAACATTTTTGAATTATTTTGTAAAAGATATTTGTACTACCCACCTAATAAAAATAAAAAAAGAAAACAAAACTACCTCACTAACTACGCTAATTAGGTTATATATTTTTTGTTTAAAACTATGTTTTTCTCTGTAAGTGATTATTGTAATCTTTAGAGAAATAAATGTCTTAAACCACAATAACTCTTTAACACTTAACATCCCTTTCATAAAACATCAAATTTACCATTCAAATTCCTAAAGTTGACAAAAATGTGCTTACTCCTTTTATACGTAAATAGTACTATATATTTAGTCGGGTTGTAGCTGTCCTTAGCGGTTTTATCTTAATATTTATATAAACCAACAAATCTATCTAACACAAAAATATTTAGAAATCGGGCCTATAGTTCCAGAAATTGTTTGACCTTTTTGTCCGTGCGGAAATCCCCCAAAGTCTGACTTTTAAAGTCCGTTTAATAAAGTCTAAAACGCTTCAGGCCGGTATATTTTAAAAAGATAAGTAGAGCTTTTTTAAAATATACCGGCCTGAAGCGTTTTTCTGCGAGTTACTTTACTTACGTTTTAACTTATTAATAACGGCGGCTTAGAGCATTAAACCAAGGCTATTACTAGACATTTGAAACAAATCATTAAAAATAAGGTCGCTCATAGCCCAGTTGCACTCGCAACCACCCACAACGTCCCACTGCTGGGTACGGGGCTCCACTCAGGAGGTGGTTAAGACCATACGTCCCCACGCTGGCCGAGTGCGGGTCCCCAACCCGATACAGTTATGGCCAGATATAGTTGTGGCTACGTATTTTGCCGTTGGATGTTTTTAAACCGCCTAAAGGCCGCCAACTAAGCTTGACGACTCTTTATCCTATGATAACAATTGGCACCAACTGCTTAACGTGATCTCCGTAGCACGGAGACGCTCATGGTATCATGCCACCAGCGGTCACCCATCAAGGTACTGACCACGCCGTCGTTGCTTACGCCGGTGATTGTTTCTAATCACCGAGTACCACTGGGCTATGAGCGCCTTTATATCACAACGTGTATATCAAAGGTAATTTTTTTTCAATTGTATTTTCGACACCTGATTCAATGATATGAATGATTCATACAGTTATATGTATAGAAAAATATGAGTTATTTAATATGAAATAACTATTTCATTTACGTCCAACTGGAAGTACGTTTTTGTTTTGAGAAGTAATCCCAAATTTCGAGCATTAGAAACAGTAGTCAAGGTGCCCCGCTATATCATGTCACCTGTATATATGTGACCAGTATATATGTAGGTTGTATTTGTGTAGATGGTAAGTGTCTGCCACCACTCATGGTCTACATCTTAGGAGATGTAGGTGACGCGTATATGTAGAGAATACAATAGCATGTGTTCACAGAGAGACATAGACATCCATGCCCCTTTTAATAAATTTAGACGTTCTATAGCTGATAATTTTAACAAAACTAACCAAAGTTAATCTTTTCCTTTAGGTAAGGTAATACCTTTGTTATTTTAATGTTTTTCATCTTTTATATTAATTTTAATTTTTTCATGTTTCATATTAATAAGAGCATCGTAATTTTAATTTAGAATTAATTAGTATTAAGCTCCTTTATTTTGTTTTTTTGTAAAAGTTACCTTACTCCTAACATTGTTTGTTAGGGGTACTTTATTTTATCTCATATGGTGAATGTTGTGTGTACCTGTAATAGGCATGCATACTAGAAAATATTATTGTATAAATTTTTTTAAAAGTGTATTGTATGTGTGCTGTTGGTATACCTAAATAAATAAATAAATAAATCAAGATATACAAGTCCGTTGCTACCTTTTGAGGACCAGTGGTGGTGTATCGTAGAATAAACACCCCTTACACAATGTTTTAGTGGGTAATTTCACTTCTCTCTCTCTATCTCTCAATTTCAAAGCTAGGCCCTTGTCGGTGGTGCAATCGCCATTTCTGTTAAATTGTCTTGATAGGTCTTAACCCCACCTACTCTGTGATAACCAGGATAACCTACTTGACATCACTTCAACAGCCTTCAACAATCCACTACTGGACATAGGCATCTCCTTAGAAAGTAGGTTGTGGCCTAGGTACAATACCACGCTATAATACTTATAAACTTACTTATCGCCGGTTTTTTGTGAGACTAAGACATCATTCCGGTCAAACCGCCAACTTAGGTCTCCCACGGTAAAAATTAACTCGTTTCTGTTACGACAATTCCCGGATAAAGAATATTATAGCCTTTGTCGCGAAGAACCTGACAAACATTCATGAAGGAACACAAAAACACCGAGACTCAGAACAACAATTTGTGGATGTTGAAAAGGAGGACAGAAAACTATTTTTTTTTCTGTGATCGCTAATTTGAAGTTTTTTATAACATACGTGTGCAATTAGGAATACATTAATCGAATGGGTGTCATAAAAACCCAATAAGCGAACAAATTGCGCAGAAAAACAGCACTGCAAACAGAACGAAATTTTTCGCAAGCAATCTGTCTGGTCAAGCTGGTATAGTAGGCCAAAACCTCGTCTCTAAAGAGAGGCCAATATCCAGCAATAGATTAAATAAATATTATGAAAATATAACACTCATTATTTCTTAAATTTTTTTCCAGAGCCCAAATCTTGGATCCAATTGCAGTACCTCTCGACAATGGTGACACTATATACACGCCGCCTCCACCGAGCTCTGGAGTTATCCTAGCCAATATCCTGAACATCCTTAGAGGGTATAACTTCACAGCCTCCAGTATAAACACGACGGAAGACAAGATCCTTACCTACCACAGAATCATAGAAGCTTTCAAATTTGCGTATGTGCAAAGAACGAAATTGTGTGACATGGATTTCCTGGACTTGAAAGAGGTAAGACTTTAGTCCTTAAAATAGAATTTGATCTCTGTGACAGTTCACACCAGTGTCACTATACAACTAGCGAGATATTTGTAATTTATAATGTTTTCCACTTCATCTGTATTTATAAAAATGGATCGCCGAAATGTATGTACGCGCATAACTTCCGACCGAAAGAACCAAATTGGATACTCCTTTTTTCTACGTGTTCGTTATTGTTGGGACAAGGTTTGTGTATTAAAAAATTAAGATTTAACCAGAACAGTTTTATTTTTCTCGCGACTGTACACTACCTTTTTTTTTTTTTTTTTTTTTTTTACGTGTGGAATCCCCCTCGGGCCGTCACCCCGCCGGGGTTTGCGGCGGGGCGGTGTGTCGGAATCGAACCGACTAAAACCACACGGTGTGCCAACTCTGCGCCTGAGAAGGGAGGGGTCCGGGATCGCTGTTATTAACGCAAACCGGACCCCTCCCAGCGCCTGCCCGCACAGAAGCGGGCACCCTCTTCAGTAAAAACTCTCAAATTAGGCGACGCACGGCACACGCGTACGTCGCCCCTTTGCGGCTGGCCATTAAAGCGGATGGAGGGGAAAACCCGTCCCCACCATCCGCGGCCACACTCAGGGCGGCATGAGGCGCAGATGGGCGCGCCTCCGCCGCCCGGTTCGCCGGCGGCGGATCGGGTCCGAGTGGAGATCATCCTCCCGGGCCTTCTCCGCCGCCTCCTTCTGCGATATTACGTCTTCGCAGAAGGATGCGACCGCGGTAAAACTGCTGTCGCTACCGGCCATGGAGCGTATGATGGCCGGTAGCGACAGATCTCCTCCGATGACTGAAGTGAGGGCCCGGCGCTGCTCCGCCCAGGCGGGGCAGAACTCCAGCGTATGCTGGGCCGAGTCCTCACTGCAGTCGCAGTGGTGGCAGGCGGGACTCAATTCCCTCCTAGCGACCGAGTGCAGGTACTTTCCGAAGCAACCGTGCCCGGAAAGCACCTGCGTCAGCCGGAAGGAAAGGGTCCCGTGCTGCCGCCCTGCCCACTCGAGAATGACCGGCTGGAGCGCCTCCACGGTGGCAAAGCCAGCGCGTGGAGCCTCCAGCCGGGACGACCAACGAGCCATCGTGGCTCGGCGAGCGGCTTCACGCCAATCGCGTACCTCTTCGGGCGGAGGACGATACCCGTTCTCCGCCCGATATTCAGCCGCTCGCCGATAAACTTCGGCGAGCACTTCCGCCTCCAAATCCCACGGGGGTGTTCCGGCCAAGGCGCACGCCGCCTCCGTCGACACGGTGCGGTATCCGCGTATGGCTCTGACCGCCAATACCCTCTGAGGCCGCCAAAGGCGTGCCTTATTCTGGGCGGTCAGAGCCGGGACCCACACCGGTGACCCATATAGGGCCATCGACCGGACCACCCCCGTGAAGAGGTTCCTTGTTGCGACGCTGGCTCCACCCAAGTTGGGCAAAAGACGCCCAAGGGCGGAGGCAGCGTCGACCAGCTTTGGGGAAAGCTGTCGGAAGTGCTCGTCGAAGAGCCACCTACCGTTGAGGATCAGGCCCAGATACTTCATCTGGGCCTGAACCGGTACGAGGACCGAGTTGACTTCGATGGAGGCGCCGGGGGGTGGACCACGACGGGGCCCATGAAATAACAGGGCCTCCGTCTTATCCAGGGCCACCCGCAAGCCCAGCGCCTCGATGCGCCCAACCACCAAAGAAACACCCCTGATGGCCAGGCGCGCCGCCTCTTGGAAATTCGCCCCCCGGGCTGTGACAAGAGTGTCATCGGCGTAACAAATTACGCCCAGCCCGGGAGGCAGACGACTTCGAAGGACCCAGTCGTACCCCACGTTCCACAGGAGTGGTCCGAGGACAGACCCCTGCGGAACGCCGCACGACATGGGTCGCCGTCTCAAGACGCCATCTCGATCCTCGTACACGACGGTACGCTCCTCCAAATAGTCTGCACCAGCCGCCTCAGATACTCTGGCACCCCATGATACTGGAGTGCTTCCCTGATGCAGCTGAATGGCAGACTATTAAAGGCGTTGGCGATGTCCAAGGACACCGCCAACACCACGCCGCCACAGCAAACCGCCTCTTCGGTCACGGCCCTAAGGCGCACCACGGCATCGACCGTCGAACGCCCCTCTCGGAACCCGAATTGGGCGTCCGACAGGTCGGGCCCCACCTCGCTGAGATGCTGGACGAAGCGGGCAGAGAGAATCCTCTCAAACAATTTGCCCGCCTCGTCCAGCAACACGATGGGCCTATAGGCCGCGACCGAATCGGCCGGCCGTCCCGGCTTCGGCAACAGGACCAGCTTCCCACATTTCCAGCACTCAGGGAAGCGTCCGGACGCCAGGCTGGCGTCCAAAACCTCCCTGAGGCGGTCCGACATATGGTCGAGGGCTCGGGCCATCACTCGGGGTGGAACCCCGTCCGGCCCGGGGGCGGTGTTCCTGGAACGGATCCGAAGAACAGCCGCCCCTACCTCCGATTCCCTAACGGGCGGAATATCATCCTCTCTGCCCCCGTCGTCTCTGGCCACAGAGTAGGCCATCGACGGGGGCGTGTGCTCCGCCCGCTGCGGGAATAGGCCCTCGACCACTTGCTGTAGGAAGCTGGGCTGGAGAGTCTCGGTAAGGGGGGGGCCCGCCGTGCGGAGCTTCTGACGCACCGCACGATATGGGCGACCCCAGGGGTCACGATCGAGACTCTCCAGCATCTCCTTTCTTTTTGCCTCTTTGGCGCGGCAAATGGCCAGCTTCAGAGTTTTCCGCGCTTCGCGGTACTCCTCATGAAGCCGGCCCTCCTCCCCGTCTACGCGATGGCGTCGCCGCCGGCAACGGGTGTAGGACCTCCGGGCACGAGTGCAGGCCGCACGGAGGTCCGCCAACTCCTGGGACCACCAGTAGACCCCGTTCCATGAAGGTCGACAACCCCGAACGCGGGGCATGGCCGCATCGCAGATCTGCGTAATCGCAGTGCGAAAGCGGCCAGCCCCCATGTCGACCTCCTCGGCCGGAGCCCGCGGAGACAGCCAAGACTGAACTATGGCCGCCTCCTCTAGCAGGTCCCTGTCGAGTTTGGCAACTGCCCACCGCGGAAAGCGGGAGGTATGCCGCGCCACGTGACCCCTACTGGGGCCCTGGGACCGGGAGAGCTCGAATCGGATATAGAGATGATCCGAGAGCGTCTCAACCTCATCCAGGACACACCAGTTCCTTACTCGTGTGGCAACAGCAGGGGTAGCGAACGAAAGGTCCACTATCGACCCCCCCTGCTGTCGCACGCACGTGTTGGTGGCGCCTCTGTTCAGCAAACAGAGGCCCACCGAAGCCGCCCACTCCACTACGGCATCGCCCCTGGCGTCCGTCGCTGGGGAACCCCACGCAATGGATTTTGCGTTGAAGTCCCCCAGCACGAGGACGTGCCCAGACGCTAGTCGCCGCATCGAGGTCTCCAAGTTGTTAAGGAAAACCTCGAAGTCGCTCAAACTCCGGTTGAGGGAGAAGTAAACACCGTAAACGGTTATTCCCCCCCACTCGGCAGCCACATATCCAGAGCCCTTGTCTCTAAGCGATAAGGGCGGGGAACGAGCCGCCGAGGAGCCGACGACTGCCACGGAGCCGTCCCGGTCACCCATCCAGTTTGGACGGGGAGGGACGTAATAAGGCTCCGCGACTACGGCAACACCTATCGACCACTGCGCCATGGTTTGCAGGAAGAGATCCTGCGCCGCGGCGCAGTGGTTCAGGTTCGTCTGGACAAGGAGGTTGGAGACTTGATCCATTTACTGGATCGTCCCTACAACCTCCTCCATGGGCGACGACGTGGTCGCACGATCGACGTCGGAAGCAGCCTGGGTCGACAGGCTAGCCCCCGACGTCTGCCGAGAAGCTCGGGGAGGCTTGCAGCCCCCCTGCCCCATCTG
This sequence comes from Spilarctia lutea, assembly GCA_916048165.1. NCBI lineage: Eukaryota > Metazoa > Arthropoda > Insecta > Lepidoptera > Erebidae > Spilarctia > Spilarctia lutea. The sequence goes on from OU696480.1 coordinate 7,122,525, forward strand.
GTGATTGGCGGGCTTATTGCCCGCCGCACACACGGGGCAGTGAGGGGCGGCAGAACACTCTGCCGCCTTGTGCCCCGGTCGACCGCAGCGGAAACACAGTCCGCTGCAGTCAAAACAACTCTGGCACTTGGTGCGAGTGTGTCCCGCGGCAAGGCACTTGTAGCACCTCATCGGCCTCGGGGCCAGGACTGTGATCCTGGCACTCACGAAGCCGATGAGTAGCCTGCCGGCATCGGCCAATATTTTGGCCGACGCCACGGGACAGCTGACCCACACTGCACCAAGGCCTCCCGGACCGGGGCGGATGGTGCCGACCCTGACTTTGTCCGCGCTGCATGCAGTCTTCTCTGTAACTACAGCGCAGACATCCTCGGCCGTCACCGAATCGTCCAGGCCCGAGATGCGCAACTCAGCGCATTTCGTGGGCCTGGCGATCGTGACACCATCCGTAGCTGCAAACACAGCCTTGAGCTTCTCGGCTACGGTGTCCGCCTTTTTGGCGCCATCGACCCCAGGGAACTCGAGAACCCGAGCTCCTGTTTGGGCGAGGCGCAGACGGACACCGGCCGTTTCCAACTCACCGGCGAGACTGTCCCGGGCCTTCTTGAAGAAGGCCGCGTAGGACAGTCCGCCGGTAGCCGCTTCCGGTGACACCGTGACCACCACAGCCGCGGATTTCGGCGGTTGCAGTTTCCGCGGCTTCTTGCGGGTGGCCCCTGCCACCGGTGGCGCCTGCGGGCCAGAGGCTGCCTAACGGGCAGCCTTTCTGGCCCGCTTGCGGGACTTCTTGGACCCTCCAACTACCTGCCAACCCTCATTGGAGGGGGCAGACGTGGAGGGTCCAGGCAGAGGCACAGGCGTTGGAGTGGGGAGCGAAGTAGTCTCCGCTCCAGCCCCTACCGCCGCTTTCGGCCCCGGCCTCGGCGCAGCAGCCTTGGCCGGAGCCTTGGCCTGAGACTTGGCCGGAGCCTTGCCCTGACGTGCTCCTAGGGCAGCCGCAGGAGCCGGCCTCGATACCGCCGCCGAGAACGATACCCGACCCCCCACCACTGGAAGAGGGGTCGTCGTCGGTGCGACCTTCGGCTTCGGTACCGCAAGCGGCGGCCGAACAGAAGGGGCCGGAGGCAGCCTCCACAGCAGCCCAGCCAGCCGACCGTCGATCAGGTGCCCCACCGCCACGAGTATTTGTCCCAGATATGCGTCTGGGACCTCGGGCTCGGTGGGGGCACTACGCGATGAAGACGACGGGGCAGGGGCCCCTCGCTCCGGGCGTTCCGCCCGAAATTGGGCGAACTGAGCGCTCAGTTCAGCCACCTGCCCCGTCAAACGGTCGTTGGCCGTCTGGAGGCGGGCCACGTCTCCGGCTAGGGTCTCCACGACCCCCGCAATGGTGGAGGAGGAGTCCTTCAGGGCTCTCACAAAGGAGCCCTTCAGGTTAACGGACTTGGTGGCCACCTTGTGGATGATGGCCACCGCCGCCTGCGCCCTCTCCTGCAGAGAGGCCGGCGATTGGGACTCTAAAACCCCATCCGCCGGCCCCCTGATGATATGCAGGAGACCCGCCATTTCCTCCTCCGCCTGCAGCTCGCCATCAGTCCTCGCCCTCTTATAGGATTCCGCCTTGCTAAAGGCGGAACCTGACGAGGCCGAGCCTGGGGTACGGGACCTACCCCTCTGGCCGCTCCCAATTTTCGGCGGCAACATGTCTTGCGACGTGTCGCTCTCGCCGCCAATGTGCCCGGAGTTTGCGCGTTTGCGGCTGTCGATTGACTCCGTTTCCATCAGCTCCAGTGCGTCCACAGTCGCACTGGAGCTGGCAACCGCGCTGTTCGTTGCGGACTTGGAGCGCACGCGCTCCGATGTTCTTCGGCTCCCAGCAGTCCGATTGACTTCTGGGAGCCTCAAGGAGATGGGCGTTCCAGTCGCAGCGTCTTCCTCGGCAGATGATGGGTCATCTGCCTTTTGGAATCGCCCCTTGGCGTTCCTCCTCTCCTTTCTTCCTTCCTTCTTCACACTCTTCGTTTCGGTTCCGGTTGGCTTGCCTTTAGTCGTTGTGTTGGTTTCCATGTCTGTTTTTGATTTAAGATTTGCAATACTCATAATATATCCCACGAATTGGGGAGAACTAAAAGTCCACCCGGGCAGAGATCCCCAATACCCGGGCAAGCCTATTACTGTGGAGGTCGGCCGGTATCCACAGGTTTTTACGACTTAGCTGTCGGGTGTTATAGACTATCCTTGTCATGGGCCGGCCAATCAAGGCAAGCCCTCCGGCCATCAGGTTCTCAGCGTACCCTCTTGGAGCCACCAGTCAGGTCGTTGTTGAGCCCCTAATGGTTACGGAATGCGAGAGGGTGGCTAGCCCTCTCTCACAGACGGAGCTAACACTCACGTGCCAGCCCCTCTGTCCTACTCGCTCTCCATCACGCCCTCTGCTAAAGCAGAGGGACGCTTGGAGCGTGGCATGACGATGGAGCGTCATGTCCTTCGCGGCAGTCTCAACAGACTCCGTCTGGTATCCCATTTGGTCTGGGGTCTCACCCTGGGCCAATCCGGCATGAGCATGATAGCTCTACCCGGCACAGCCCCAGAGATCATTGACCCACGCAAGCCCCACCACGACGACAACGTAGGGATACATTGGGGGGGACTGTACACTACCTGTGGTAAGCTGACGCGATACGAAGTTCGCCGCGTCAGCTAGTTTGTGATAAATCTGGCACGCAAAGAATAGAAATATGTGTGATACTGATAACACTTGCTCATAGTTACTTCATCAGTTTCGTAACCGTCTGTCCTGTCACAGACAGAGATGAAGCTATGTTTTAGGGACTGTAATATAAACGCAGATTTATACCATTTTAAATTTTATTAAAAGTCTTTTGACTCTATCAAAAGAATTTTAATGAAGACGAGGAAAGTACGGAATAGTTATGAACTTTCTTAAGTTCCAAAGTACTAATTTTGCAATGTCATGGTAAAGACATTATTAAAGTAAATTAAACTCACATCACATAATTTGATGTTTTATACGTTTGTTAAAATTATTCCTACATCTAGTGAGGGGTCTTCTCTCAAGAAGAGGCCAAACTATGGTGGGAGCTTGAGAAATATTATTCCCTAAGCGCCTGTCACTTTTTCAGACTATGTAAATCCTTTTAAAATTCAGTGTAATACCCAAAATTGCTATAGGTTTGATCTGTTTGTGCTAAATACACGTAATGTACACTACTCACCTGAAATACTACACTATCTACTGGTATACTTATATATCGGCTCGCAGTAATCACACCCGTCTTTATCCTACGGCGGTCGGTCAGCCAATGCCCCACGATCCCGGGCACCGCGGTTGTCTTACTCGAGATGACAGGGTTACCAGAAAGTCCATACACTACATTTAGGAGTACAAATAAGTTTCCGCCGTTTTATTGTAAATGGCGCGGCACGGAGTTTCGGTTAGCTTTCGCAGATGATAACCGGCTTAAAAAATAGTTTGGACATTCAAGAACAACATAACCTCTTAATATCATTGATTTTATATTGGTAAAATATAATTTTTATAAGTTGAAAATGTCAAAATTTGAGCAAAGTAAGCGTTATTTGCGGGAAATATTAGTTTACTTCTTTAATTTAAAGAAATCTGCTGCTGAAGCGCATCAATTGCTCGTAGAAGCATATGGTGAGGGTGCTTTGAGTGAGAGAACGTGTCGAGAGTGGTTTCAAAAGTTTAAAAACGGTGATTTCGACGTAGAAGACAAAGATCGCAGTGGAAGGCCAAAAATTTACGAGGATACAGAATTGGAGGAATTATTGGAGGAAGATTCATCTCAAACACAAAAAGAACTTGCTCGATGAGATTGAGCCGAGCTCTGAAGGAAAAACGCCCTCAATACTATTCTAGACACGAAAAAATTATTCTTCTGCATGACAATGCTCGTCCACATGTTGCGGCTCCCGTGAAAAAGTACTTGGAAACACTTGATTGGGAAGTGTTACCCCACCCGCCGTATTCACCAGACATTGCACCGTCCGATTATCACCTGTTCCGGTCCATGGCACATGCTCTGACGGCGCAGCGTTCACATCTTATGAGGATACAAAAAATTGGGTTGATTCGTGGATAGCCTCAAAAGACAAGGAGTTCTTCAGACGTGGGATTCGAATGCTGCCTGAGAGATGGGAAAAAGTGGTTGCAAGTGACGGGCAATATTTCAAATAAATTCATATTACCGTTCTTCTATAATAAATATTTAATTTGTGATAAAAAACGGCGGAAACTTATTTGTACTCCTGTATAATTTACAAGTTAGGATGTTAAGATAAGCAAATTAGACGCAGTATATGACGCTGCATACGAAACAGATTCACAAGATGACAGTACAGGTTTTATCATCACGTATCGCCTCATTTAATATTTGACCTATTGACCGTGTAATCTGCGATATTTTATCAATAATTATTAAATTTATCAAAATTCAAGTTAAAACAGAATTATATTTTTGTAACTCACTTTTTTATTGAACTCATTGAATCCACTCAAAATTTCTGTAAGCTATCAAAAGATATATTTTTTATGTCTGACCATAGCAAAATGACTCTTCTCTGCCTGATGAAAAGTATAAACAGAATCCAAGAGTGGTGGTCACCATACGGTTTACAGCTATCTATATAGATATTATGTTATCTATATAGATATGGGCATATGCCCAGCTCCACAAATTCCTCTCACACATTTTTTGTGTACCTTAAATGCTTTAATGACGTTAATCGAATTGCCCCACAACAAAAGACCATATGAGACTACGGACGAAACGTATCCGTGGTATTTATACAATGCAGCTTCGGTTGATACTGTAACTCGTAATCGCTTTAACGCATAAACTAATCTGTCGAGTTTGTCACAGATACATTGGACATGACTTTTCCAATCACATTTTTGATCCAACTTTATGCCGAGAAATGTAGTGCTTGTTACCTGTTCAATATTTACACTATTGTGTTTAATGTTCAAAAGTGTTGCTTGTTTGCTATACTTTCGTTTGAAATTGCATTAATTTTGTTTTGTTTAAATTAATTTTTAGATTATTCAAATTAAGCCAGTGTATTACATTATTAAATGCTTCATTTATTTCTTTCTCATATGCATTACTGTTTTCACACTTCACGACAAGAGTTGTGTCATCAGCGAACAAGATTACACTATGGTGAGTATATATGGGAGATCATTGATGTAAATTAGAAACAAAAATGGTCCTAAAACTGCCCTGCGGCACCCCGAAGTTATTCTACTGATAGTCACTTTTAAAATACACGTTCTTTCCTTTTTGAATGTTTGATATGTGTACACATTGTTTTCTACTCTGAAAATAGTTTCTCAACCAGTCGTTCGCTTTTCCCCTTATTCCGTACCTTTTTAATTTGTGCAATAGTAGTTCATGATCTACGAAATCAAAGGCTTTGCTCATGTCCAAAAAGATAGCTGCAGCAGCTGGTACTCCATTAATTATTAATGAGCTGAGTAATAATTTTGATCAAATTAAACACGCCAATGAGGTTGTACTGTTATGTCTAAACCCGAATTGCTCATCTTTAAGTATATGGTGAATTTTTGTAAAATTCTGAATGCTTTTCAGCATTATTTTCTCAAAGGTTTTTGACATAATGGTGTAGTAGTAGTGCCACCGGCCTGTAATTTTCCATGCTAGTTGCATCGCTTTTTTTAAAAAGAGGTTTGACAATAGTATTTTTAGAAACTCTGGGCATGAGCCTTCCTCAAAAAATAGATTCAATAAGTAAGTGGGTGGTTGACATATTAACGGAGCACATAACTTTATAACACTTATAGTTATTTCATCTACCCCTGCTGCATTTGTATTTTAATTTTTTTTTATAACTCGGAATACATATTTCCATAGAATCAGTAGGTTTAAGGAAAATTGTGTTTCCTATCTGAGTATTAATAGACTTATTTATCTCGTCAACATGTTCATATGTATCATTATTTTTAGTTATTCTGTCAATGTGGGTTTTAACGACTCGGTCATTTATGTTTTCATTAATAACTGCCCATGTGGCTTTACATTTGTTTTTGTTAATAATTATGTATGTACCTTCTACTCTGTATTTGACTAGATTTATATACCTTTTGAGAATGATACAGTTTAGTTTATATTTCTTATTTAATTTTTTTTTTTATTTATTGTGTATTTGGCTAAGATATAAATACCTTTTTTCTTACACATGATTTTCTTATTCGTATTAACGTATATTAATCGGAAAACACAAATCAAACAACAACCTAAACCTCTCATGAAATTCTTTAAACGCTTCTTTCTTTATTCTCTTCATACGTAAAGGTCTGGCTCCATATTGACATCAAAAATGACTTTTCTAAACTCTATTTTTTATGTTTTATTTAAACAAACTTCTCATTAACAGTTATTAGATAAACTGTCATCAAAGGAGTTCGGCACGGAGTTGCGTCTGCGCATTAACGACACCATGACTAGTAACAGCTCGGCCGCATATGATGCAGAATTCTACAACCAGCCAGATTCGGGCACCGCTCACATTTCTATCATCGCTCCCAATGGAGATGCTGTTTCTGTCACAAGTTCACTGAACTGCTTGTAAGTGTAACATGAATACATCTTGTGGCGTGCACTATTCCATGACTTATCTTTCAAAATTGTAGGCTTGAGAAGGCAGTTATTACATCACTATAAACAGATAAATTATGTTATCAGTATCGAGCATATGAGAGATCTATGTCTCCGATTTTCTACCTCAATTCATTTCGAACCATAGCTATAAAATATTCCAGAGTCTGCTGATTACACAAACCCTATATTTGAAACATCAAACAAACACATTTGAATTCAATGGATATATTTAGAAAAATGCTTTAGGTATATAGATACAGAACTGCTTAAGATACTTTTAGAATACGCACACGTACACGTAGTATATTAGAAAATAATCCCGCATTCCTTCCCAGTCCGCTGACGAGTAGTGCCATAGTCGTCTTTTAGCTGCCACTGGTCGTGGGGCGGCAACTAAAGACATCGAGGTGGACACCAGGGCGAGGATCCCAGAGGTGCGAGCACCGATACAATTGTACTGCGCTGGGTAACTCGACAGCAGGAGGTCCAGCAAGGAAGGCGCTTGACTCAGTATGTCTGGTATCCTGGTGGGCTGGAGTTTCAGCTGAGTGAGGTCATGCGTGAGAGCGAATGCCGCAGGTGGCCAGCGATACCATCGTTTCTACGGGTCTCCCTGGTCGACGGTTCTATCTAAGCCACCCTCAACATGCCTCCACGAGCATTCCACTGCTCTCACAATAACCACGATAACTGTCACTCCTGCATCATTGGGCCTCCGGTCTCGTACTCACCAACGAAACACGACAGTACGAAGTCTATCATTTTGGGTTGGTCTTCTATACGAGGGTAGTACCGCCCCGGTCGAGCCGGCCCATTTGTACTGGAGTCAGTGTGGCTCTACTACCAAGACTACATTCCTGAGTCTGTCTGACTGTCTGTCCTGCTACCATGGCCAAATCGCTGCATCGATTTCAATGAAATTTGGCATGGAAATACTTTGATTCCTGAGGAAGGACATAGGCTACTCTTTGTTGCGATAACCGATAAAAACGCGAGCTGACCCGTGCGCAAAATCTAATTAAGATATATATATATATTCGTTTAGACTTTCATTTAAATGCCGCAAATGAAATGCAGTTTCTTAACAATCTGACAAATGTAATTAACATGATTTGGTTTTTAATAAATGTAGAGAACATTACAAGGAATTGCTTTCATTCTTGGCGCCTAGATATCGAACATCTGGCTTATACGTTACGTGGTTTTGTATATCTTCGACACAAAAATCATTAAAACATTCACATAGGTAACATCAAACCGTAGAAAATTTAAATTATGCAACAAATTATTTTCAAATTCATATTTCTTTACTTTTTACTAAACCCCTAAATGACCTTTTTCTATGTATAATATGTATGTATTTACAAAAAAAAAAGTATATATGTATTAATATCAGTTGTTTAGTACCCATAGTACAAGCTCTGCTTAGTTTGGGACTAGATGGCGTTGTGTGTTTAATGTCCGAAAATATTTATTATTATTATTTATTATTTATTACCTTTACAGCTTCGGAGCAGGATTCATGACTATTAAGACAGGCATAACAATGAACAATGTAATGGACGACTTCTCGTCTCCGGGTATAACCAACTACTATGGCCTGAAGCCTGCCACGGCCAATTACATCGCACCTAACAAGAGACCTCTCTCGTCAATGAGCCCAACCATCATTGTGGACCAGAATGGAAACGCTAAGCTAGTTATAGGAGCTGCAGGAGGAACTAAAATCACTACTGCTGTTGCTTTGGTAAGCACATAAATCCTACTAATATTATAAATACGAAAGTTTGTGTGTATGTAGTGAGTATGTTTGTGGCTCTTTCATACAAAAACTACTGAGTGGATTTTGATGAAACCTTACAATCATATAGCTTATACTTCAGAATAACACATAGGCTACATTTTATAAAGATACTCGCTTCACCTCGCGGCGTTGCCTGCGGTTATTGACGTACCGCGGGTAGCACCGCGAGTTTCAGCTAGTCCTATATATAATTGCCTGCTATGTTATTTTAAGTTCAATATTAAAGTACCTAATACATGGCAACAAGAACGTACCAGTATAACTATGAGCCTTTTTTACCTGACTTTGACGAAGTCAAAAGGACGAGTAATATTTACAGTCTATGTTTGTATGTTCCACATTAGCGTTTAACTACCGAACCAATTTTGATAAACTGGGTGTCAATAGATTCATAATAATAGCCAGAGTAACGTTGTAGTTCTTTAAACATATTCTTGTAAGCTTAAATTAAAAAGTAATTAACGTTCTCTGTGGCTACAAGAACTAACTCTTTATGTAACTTTGTAATATGTCAGTTAAAACATATTAGTATAATGGACCCTATAGCTTCATGCGGCCTATAGTCTTAAGACGTAAGGTATATACCTAATTAATTAGTTAGTTCTTCTTTAATTGTAATCTGTAATATGTTCACAGGTAATAATGCGCAAGTTGTGGTTCAATCAGACTATAAAAGAAGCTGTAGACGAAGCTCGTATCCATCATCAAATAACGCCGATGGTAATACAATATGGGTTTGGTATTACCGAGGTAAGTTGCCACTATTTCATCTATACAAATAAATAAAATTAAAGTGTCTGTTTATAATTTCTAATTAGCAGCTTTTCGCTAAATGTATATAAAAGTATATGAGATACAAAAATAATGAAAAAAATTGTTTCTCTGCCTGTTTGTTCCGGGTAATATCTGGAATGACTGGACCGATTTTGTACACTGACAGATCACTGATGCTATAAAGAGTAACTTAGATAACTTTTATTTTGGACTAGCTTGACCCCACTGCGGGGCACGGCTACTTTGTAAATAAATGTAGCAGCATTAAAACATATACCTAGCTAATTCGACGTTGTTATCCGCTAGTAACCCTTCTTTATACTGAAGATCATCCAGCCAGTGAAAGTCCAGTCAAAATCGCTCCAGTGGTTCCTGTAATTAGCCGTAAGAAACAGATAGACAAAAGTTTCAAAAATTACTTTCTTGATGTAAGTATCGTGTTCATTTTCATATTACATTTAGTGAAAAGCTGTTAATTTGAAATTACAAACTTCTATTATATTAATACCTATAGAAAAATACTTATATTAAACTGTACTTTAGTAAAGGTTACCACGTTATCACCTTCTTAAAATCGATTTGTAAACAATCTGAGAACTTTCACCATACAATACATACAAAATCACATGACATACTTTGATACGTACTTAATCTCAAAGTGTGATTAAGATAAGAATGAAAAAATCGATCGATAATCAGCTTAAAGTGATTGATGTTTCTCTAAATCAATTACTGGCTTACCGATTGAGCTACTACCTCGCCGCTTCATACTGCGCTGTGTTGGGGGGTCAAACACCTATGAGATAGCACTAGTCATAGTGTGATCCCAATTAATTGTTCTGAATCTAGATGTTCTTATTTATCTAAATTCAATGCTTACGAAACAAAAGATGAGTTAGAAAATAAGTAAATGTAACAAACAAGGATATTAGGTTCATAGGCCCGTATTATAGAAGGCTTCTCAATTATCGTTTGAACTCTGATCAGCTGAAACCAGTTTCAAGTACTCATCAAATCTCAAGCGTCGCTCTTATTATAGAATGCGTTTTAAGTTCTACTCAGTTCAAACTAGTTTCAGTAACTAATCTTAACTCACAAGTCTGCTCTCAGTTACGTTTCTGAATGGTCGAATTTATTGTTCCGTATTACGCAGAAAATCATATTAAACAAATATAATTGTAAATAAATAAACTATTATTTCGGACATCTTACATACAACGCCATCTAGTCCCAAGCTAAGCAGAGCTTGTGTTATATTTTATGTATTATTGGTTTATTTATAATACTCTATTGGCTAGTGTATCAATTTAAACATAATAATAAGAAGCAGTTCACCCTAAATTAAATACTTTATATAATAAAATACTAACTAAGATACTACCTGTAAAGGAACCTTCAAATTGTTATCAATATTTGTCATGTCGAATAGTCAAGATATGTTTTAGTTTTGATTTAAAAAATTGATTTTATATATTTGTCAGAAATCAAAAGGTTATTCCTATTGCTTGAAGGATATTACTAAAAACAAATAGTTGAATGTGTATTTTAAGTGAATTGAATATCAATAATTGTTAATTAAAGTGTATTGAAATGTGTATAAGTGATAATTTCCAAAATAAAGTAAGGTAAAATAAATCTTTCGTTGTTATTCAGAAAAATCTTCATTAAATACGTTAATTTCCCTTATAAGGCATTAGAAATTACTAATTAAGACTAGATTGAGCTTGTCTCAGTTGAACAGAGATTACATCTGTCAAAATCTATTCCTGAGAGAATATTTTAATATAAACATCGTTCTAAAGTTCATTAATTATTATTCATTTATCTTTACTCACTTGATTAATGATCCGTGAATCTTGTTTCAAGAGACGTTCAAAAATAAAATCTCTTTTTGAAACTAGTTTTAAAACTAGATTCACAACTAAGATGCCTCTTAAAATATGGGCCTTAGTGTCTATTAAATTTATGTATAAAAAGGTCCGAGAAAAGAAGGAAAATGTAACAATAAAATGCTTTTCATTCAATTTATTGACCGCTACACGGAGATACGAGTAGCTACGCTACTGTTATGAAGATATGAATCGCTACTAAAAGAAAGTGTACAAATTGTGTTAGATCACAATAATAGGTTTATGTGTTTTTATTGTTAAATGTTAAGATTATTAAGTATCATAATCAAAATGGAACAAAATCTTAATTTTATAGCTGTCTCCGATCTTTGTCGTGAAGAACTACTGCTACATTTATCGCTACAAACTGTGACTTGTAGGTACATTTTTTTCCAACTCATAGGTAAAGATTACTAAAAGTATCATTTATATTTTGCAGCATATTGTAAAAGGACTTCGAGCAAAGGGTCATGGTATGCTGCGCTACCGCGGCAGTGGCTCTATGGTATGCGCCCTTTACAGAAATAGTACCGCCATTTACGGAAACGCTGACTACAGAAAGGGCGGTGACGTCACCGGCGACTGATCAGTGCTTATTCATAGATAATATTGAGGTTAACGAATTTTAATACGAACCTGTGCTAGTTTTCAATATCAAGATGTGTAATCGAACAACAAATAATTATGTAACGAAATTTGATTCAATTTTTGCTACTGTCTGTATGTAACGATATCAATATTGGTGTGTTCGAGGTATGACCTACGAAATGCCAATCTTAACTTTTTTTACTTGGTTTCTGCTTAATGTTAACATATGTAACAAGAGTTACGTGTTAAATTTACTTTTTAGAATCGAAGTACAAATGTATGTAATTGACGATACAATAATAATAATAATAATATAATAAGCTAGCAACACCACAAACAGTCAGATTCTCTAATACATTTTTTCTCAAAATAAAAATAATTTTAATATATTTGACCCAATAAAAATCAGTTACAGTTACCAATAAAGACATAAAATGGGTCGATGTTTCAAAAATATGAAATTAACACGCCTGAAATGCAAATATTAAAAAGGAATACCTACCATAAGACATGACGTTAAACGTCATGTCATAACAATGTACAAATGAGAGAAATTCTGACTAAATGATAACAAGAGCTAGATCCAGAGCACTTTTAACACCTTCGGACTCGTCGCGAAGCTCCGCCTTGCCGTCCTCGGAAGCAAGAACAGAAGCCCCAACTGTTGCAGAGGCGTCGAGCTCTTCATCAAGCGACGAGTTTTTCTCGCCGCCGACGTCGCCAACACCTGTGCGTCGGCAGGGGAGATGCCGGCCACCAGACAGCCTGGGACCCCGAGGACCACTGACCTCGAATAGGGCCCCCGCTACCGGTGGTAATGTGCACCGCATGAAGTGGACACATTCAATTAATGAGAATGTCATGCGGGCATATTTTCAGGCTACAGAGTTGGGGACGAACCTTACTGCGTACCGTGTTCGACTAGTCTCTCTGTTTCAGGAGCTTGAGCCAGCTATCAACGTTTCCGCACAACGATTGTCGGATCAAGTGCGAGCTATACAGCGATGTCACCTGCTGGATGATGCCGTACTTGAAAGGATACGCTCTGACATACGGAATAGCTTGACTGTCCCTTCTTCGTCACATGTTGTGGATGTGGTAACAAACACCACACCACGGGTACCACAAAGTGAAGATGTTAGTGAATTAGTGGACAGTGAAATTATGTCCGTAAGTACCCAATATAATGATAGGATAAGGAGCACTTTGGAAGATGCGATTCGGGAATACCGATATGCAAATTTTAATAACAGACCCCGTTTGTCCCGTTTGCCCATCCATAAACAAAATTTAGCGCTGGTGAGTGCCTTGGATTCGTTATTACCGGATTATTTCAGTAATAGCGAAGATCTCAGTGATACACACTCCATTCTGTACTGTGCGGCAATCGCAGTTTGTCGAGTAGCTGGTGTCAAATTTACAGAAAATACAACCACTACTCGACAAGAAAATACTGTACCAGCTTGGCAGTGTAGAATTGAGTGTCGTATTGCTGAGGCCAGGACACTCATTGGTAAGCTAATCAGTTTTCGATCGGGAAACACGCGACCGAGAGTGATGCGCTTTGTGAAACGGGCATTCTTGGGGACTACTTGTAGTCCTCAAAAGTACATGTCATGTGTCACGGAGCGCATAGACTTTCTGAAGCAAAAAGTTTATGCATGGGCAAATAGAATAAGGCGTTATAGAAAGCGAATAGATCGGTATAATGTAAATCGCATGTTCCAAAGTAATGAGAAGTGGGTGTACCGTAAATGGGAGAACCTGAGTCCATGTATGAGTGATGGGCAAGTTCCAGACGAAAATGCGACAAATTCGTTTTGGCATAGCATCTGGTCGGTGCCTGTCACTCATACAGAAGGTGATTGGTATCGGGATGTTGAGCGCTCATGTGAGTCTTTGTTGCCTATGGAACCCATTAGCATCGATGAAGAGGATGTAAGTTGTGCGGTCCGTTCATTAATAAACTGGAAAGCACCTGGTCCTGACGGACTGCACAACTTTTGGCTTAAGTGGTTCCGAAGCTCACATGCGTGCTTAGCATCTCAATTCCAAACAGCATTGGATTCGGGTTCATTACCACAATTTTTAACCACTGGCATAACCCACTTACTCTTCAAATCTGGTAGTACCATGGATCCCAAAAATTTTAGGCCTATAACTTGTTTACCAACTTTGTACAAGCTTCTGACATCCATTCTGAGACTCAAAATTACCACACATATCAATCACAATTCTATACTTTCTATTTCTCAGAATGGATGTAGAAGTGGGACCCGTGGCACTAAAGAGCTCCTTATCATAGACATGACCATTAGCCAACAGGTGCGTCGTAATTGTAGGAGCCTGGTAACATGCTGGATAGATTACAAGAAGGCTTTTGACTCCGTTCCTCATACATGGCTTTTGAAGGTGCTTGAGTTGTATAAAACTGATACAACTCTGTGCACTTTCTTGAAGTTATGTATGGGGCAATGGAGAACAGTACTTCGCTATCCTGGATGTCGGCAGTCTGCGATGAACGACGTACTTATAAAGATCGAGCGAGGCATCTTTCAAGGTGACAGTCTGAGCCTCTTGTGGTTTTGTCTAGCTTTGAACCCTCTCAGCACTCTGTTAGAGGGTTCAGGGTTAGGCTATATTTTGCAGAAAGATGATCGAGTTATATCTCACCTCCTTTACATGGATGATTTGAAACTACTTGCCCCCACTAAATTACAATTGACAGCATTACTAAAGATAACGGAAAACTTTAGTAATTCTATCAAAATGGAATTTGGTGTAGATAAGTGTGCAGTTATGTATGTAAAAAAAGGTGAGATTGTGGAATCTGAAGGTATAGAGCTTTCAGATTCCACAAAACTCAGATCTCTGTCTGCAACCGAAACCTACAAATATCTCTTCCTTCTTCTCCTTTGGTGTACTTAGATGGACTCAGACTGAATTGGATGCCATTGACCGGAGAGTCCGTACATTGTTGACTGCATTCCGAATGCACCACCCACGTACATCGGTTATGAGATTGTATATCCCGCGAAGGTTAGGGGGTCGTGGATTACTAAATATCAAGACCCTACACAATCGCGAGGTATACAATCTTAGAGAATATTTTCTACAAACTGATGTGGGAGTGCATCGTAGTTTAGTTACAGTGGATACCGGGCTCACCCCGCTCGCTCTGGCTAAAGAGAATTGGCACAAACCTGTAGTACTTAGTACTAATGATCGCAGGGAAGTATGGAAGGGCAAAGTACTTCATGGTCGATTCTATCGGGCCCTGAATGGGCCTGATATAGACTTCAAAGCATCTACGTCCTGGCTACGGTATGGTGATCTCTTCGGAGAAACCGAAGGTTTTGTCTGTGCGATTATGGACGAAGTTATCATGACGAATAACTATCGGAAATATATCCTGAAAGATGGTACGGTTGACATTTGTCGGGCATGTCACCGTCCAGGAGAATCTATCAGGCATATTATTTCTGGTTGTTCTCGTCTTGCTAACGGCGAGTATTTGCACAGGCACAACCAAGTAGCCAGGATCGTACATCAGCAACTTACCCTTAAATACAATCTTGTGAGTTCCGAGGTACCATACTACAGGTAAGTGCCCGACCCAGTTCTCGAGAATGGTCGTGCTACGTTATATTGGGATCGATCTATTATTACAGACAGGACTATTGTTGCCAAGAAGCCTGATATTGTGGTGATAGATCGATTAGAGCGTCGCGCAATGATTGTCGATATCGCCGTTCCTCATGACGAGAATCTCGTGAAAGTCGACAAAGAAAAACAAATAAAATATTTGGATTTATGTCACGAGATTGTCGATATGTGGAATGTGGATTCGGTGATCGTTGTTCCGATAATCGTATCTGCGCACGGATTGATAGCCAAGAGCCTCGACCAACACCTTAAGAGGCTCACGTTAGAGGGCTGGATCAAGGGTCTGATGCAGAAGGCAGTCCTTCTTGACACGGCACGTATAGTGAGGAGGTTCCTGTCTTTGGAGCCCTAACCACCGGTTTCTTGGTCCCTGTACCCGAAGTCGGTGGCCTACTATTTTTTATATTTTTAAATGTATTTATTTTTATATGTATATTTAAAAATGTAATTTATATGTATATTTAAATGTAATAAAGGAAATAATAATATAATAATAATGTCTTTATTTTCTCCCACAAAATATATGTAACAATTTTATACGTATAGCTTATAATGTACATTTTTTGTGGGAGTCAGGAAGCCAAACTAGGATAAACCCTGTGCTATGGATTCCTGGCTCCCCCTCACGGCAACATATACATTTCCTTTTAATTAACTTTTAATTATTTATTTATGAAAGAGAAAAAAACAAAAATTTAAAATAAGTAAATGATGTTATTGACAGATTAAGAAAAAGTATTTTGTGTGTGTGTGTGTGTGCGTGCGTGTGTGTGTGTAAGTGTGTGTGTGTGTATGTGTGTGAGTTTGTTGTGTGTGTGAGTGTGTGTGAGAATATATGCAGTATGTATATGTGTTGATTGTATATGGAATGACTATGTATGTTTTAAACGTCATTAAAGGACACAGATGTTTAACAAACAATTTTAAGGAGGGCCTCTGTTTCGTCATAGTCAAGCGTAAGAAGCTACTCCGTGACTTGTCTTTTACATCTCATCCTCGCCATATCAACAACTGGGAATAGTTGATTTGCCCTGTTGTACAACCGACTCGCTCTAAAACTGAAAAACTTCTGTGCAAATGAAGTTTTCACTGGAAGTGGTAGCTAATGGAGACATGTTTTCTGAGAATAATTGCTGAAATGTAGAGTTTTCTGATCGTTAAAACGTTTGCTTCTTTATAAATACTGTTTGTAGGATAAAGACGCGGCTTAAAAAGAGCAACTTTTAAAATCAGTCGTTGCACTCTTTCAACGTTCAGAATTTTTGTCTTATCTGAGCCTCCCCAGGTGGAGATACCGTATGATAGAACAGACTGGCAGAGAGACTCTTAAACAGTCCTCAACAATTTCCAATCTGTAATGTACCTGAGATTTTTAAATATGGGAACTAGTTTTCGAACTTTCTTTACTAAGTTTAAGATGTGTGCATTAAATGATAAATTTTTGTCAATTTCTATGCCCAGGTATTTAATTGAATCAGTGTTTTGAATAGTTGGACAGGAGATGCAGTCTCCAGTGAGAACCAGGTTACAAGTGTGAGCATAGATGTTTAGATTTGTGTTATCTGTTTTCTTATTGTGGACAACAACAAAATATATTACGTTTTCAACGTAATATATTTTGTTTTCAACGTAATATATTTTGTTTTAGAAGCGTTTAGCGTGAGTTTATTTAATGCAAGCCAATGATTTACCGTGTTACCGTTAAAATGTTATATTCACTTCATCATCAGCCTATCGCAGTCCACTGTTGGACATAGGCCTCTCCAATAGCACGCCACTTAGTTCGATCCTCGGCTATATTCACTTATCTAGTTGAAATTAGAACCGACTGACAAACAATAAACAAAAAATTGACTCAAAATAGTGTTTGAAAATAAACTTTTAAAATGTTTGTGACATCTTATTACTGTACCTTTTCCACTTCTTATATTCCTAACAATATGTTATTTATATTATTATACATATTAAGTACAAAAGTATAATCGTACGATAGTTTCAAGCTTCTCGTCGCTAAATGGCGCTATTTTCTTCTTAGAAACATACTATTCGTAACACCCGAACTGTTACTCATTTGTTTTTTTTGTCTCAACGGGTTCTTAAGTACTGTACTATCCTGTTTAAAAGAAAAAGCTCAAGTGTCAAAAAACTCGTTTTTGAGATTAAAACGTAAAACACTTTCAATTAATTAAACTTGGAGCTAGCCATGAATTTTAAAACATGGCCTTTACATGTACGTTACATCGCTGCATCGAGAAGTACTCGAACCTTATTTATTTAAATACTACATTAAAACTATCGCGACAGTTTTAAATAAAATGTATACTATCAATAAACACCAAAAAACATATTTATAGGCATTTCACTACATAGTATAAAACAAAGTCGCCTTTTCTGTCCCTATATCCCTATGTGCGCTTAAATCTTTAAAACTACGCAACGGATTTTGATGCGGTTTTTTCCAATAGATAGAGTGATTCAAGAGGAAGGTTTATATGTATAATACATGCATCATATACTAAGGCAACATTGCTAATTTTAGAGATTTCTAACGTGATGTCGTAAATTAACCTATTTTTGGGCTTATTTAGCAATTTAGCAAAAACGCTGCACAACGTTCATAGTTTTTCTGTTGTGTATTTAATTTAGTATCAGCATTGCACCCGTGCGAAGCCGGGGCGGGTCGCTAGTAAGGTTATAAAGAAACAGGTGTTATTATTGAAAAGAAATTTATTTCATTTTGTATTGTAATTGCATTGCGTTAACATAATATACAACATTTATTTCCTATACCAACTAATAAAACAATACTAAGTAACTGATTTATTACAAAACAAATTATGACAACAATCACACCATTATTTGGTGAAGATACTATACAAACAGTTACAAACCAGCGTTTTCTACATTTCATTTCATTTTCAAGTTCATTTTGAGATTTTCTTGATTTGGAATTTTCAATAAATCTAAAATTTCGCACTTGTAGTCAGTTCATATACATTTCCATTTAAGCGCCTGTTAACAAAACGTATTCTCTTAACTACTTCTTCATTCGCTGCTGAATTGAATCAACTTAACTTTAACATTTTATAAATTCACTTACATTTCAACAATAATTAAAAAATTTTATAGCACTTGGAAAATTTTAATACCTACACGTATATATATATACACATCAATATTATTATATACATTAAACTCAATCAGAACATAACATTATTAAAATAATCTTGCTTAGAATAATAACTTATCTTACTAAATAGAAATTTTGCAAAACAAAAGCCTTTGGCAAATTTATACAATCTGTACAACCCTACACCGAAATTTTGTTAACTACGTTAATTTTTAAATTTTGTTAATATCAACTTTCCTTACACCAGTTTTATTTTCCCTTAGCAGTGATTTTCTCCTCTGCTTAGTTTGTAGTTAATCGTCTTACAGCACCTACAGGATGAATTTACGGCCAGCGCTGACAAACGGAGTGACGGCGAAGAGACTTAAGTACTTCGGAATACAACTGCATTTTGTGCAACGAAATAAAACCAAGCGTCGCTCGCCATCGTTTTATTTCGATTTTTTTAAAAGACAACTTACGCATAATGAATATGCATCCTGTGTCGCGGGGGACTTTACTAACTACATGTAACGGACACAACGAACACCCAGAGATGAATAGAAATTGGCGTGGCGGCCGCTTAAACCACTTTTTCTTTTTTTTTGTTAACGTGTGTAAATCCCCTCGGACCGCGACTCTAGACTTGCGGCGGGGCGGTGTGTTGGAATCAAACCGACTAACACCACACGGTGTGCCAACTCTGCGCCTGAGAAGGGAGGGGTCCGGGAACTACAGTTATTAACACGATCGGACCCATCCCAGAGCCGCTTAAACCACTAGGTAAACCATGCACTCAAAATTTGATTTTGTTGCATTAAATACAGTTTGTATTCCGAAGAAATTAGCACTTAATCTTTTCGCCGTCACTCCGTCAGCACTGACCATAAGGATGATGACACCTCCGTATTCATAATACGTAACCACATGATACCACCACACATATACTTTTGTAGTAAGTGAAGATACAGATATTTAAAAATAAACTTAGTCAACAGTACAAAAGAAATAAAACAAAAGTTTTTTACAGAAATTACACACACAGAAACTACACTACCTTAAAGGAGTGATAGTATTTAGAGTAATCAAATATTTGCACGGCAAAATAATATACAGGGTCTGTCGTAAATAATGGATAAGTCGTAAACTGGAGTTGGTCCGGCTATGAGACTATTAGAAAATCGTATCTTTTTGCCAGGGTTTCTAACCGTATGGAAATGGCGTAGACTTTTATGTTTTTTTAAAATTTCGCTACTCTTTGCATTCATTCCGTTGCCATTTCGTTAAATTTAGGTATTTCTGTGTCATTTTTTTTGTATTATAGTCTTGAAGATGCGCATTATTTAGTTTTAGTACTGTTTTAGGCGTTTTTAACGTTGGTCATTTTCAAAATTGTCATTTTAAGATTTTTTATGTTTTTGTTTTACTTAGGGTCAACTTTTGATCATTTACTGTGTAAAAAAAAAGTACGGCGCTATAGCTGCCCATGATCTTAATAAATTATCTAGTATGTGTAGATTCTAAAAAGGTATAACAATGCATACTTCACAAGTAATATTAAGCTACATGAGCGAGATCAATATCAAGGTGAGAAAATATTTTTTTCATGTAATGTTGTAAATGGTTATAAAACTTCGTCATAATGATTTATTTCTGCCAAGATTCTTTACACAAACACTATGGGGCCACTATTAAGGATATTCAAAGAAAACTAGGTAGTTTTTTGTCAAAAAAATTTCATGCCTCCTCATTTCATAAAGGTGTTTAATTTTAAAATTGATGTGCTCTAATAGTTACATGCGACAAACATGTTACAAGTTTATTCGTAAAAAGGATCATCAGGTAAAAAAATGAACAAAGACAGCAATACAAAGGGTCTCCCCGCGTGAAAAGGACATTGTTACTAGGCACACTGCATGATGCACCGTCCCTTTCACACTCACGATGTGTGAAAAGGTTAGCATGCGTTTAGCTAGGGCGCACTCCTGATACATCTCTCAGTGTGATTTTGACCATCGCATGTGCTCTCGTTTTCATTACTGTCGTCAATTTGTTACTGCTTTCTAATATCTAATAAGTTCTGTAGAAGAGTTGCGTGCGCGCATTCAAGTAGCAGCGAGAAAAATTGAAGAAGCCGGTTATGTGCGCCGGATTAAGCGATCGTTTATTAGGCGATGTAGAGCGTGCATAGCTGCCGGCGGAGGACACTTCGAACATTTAGTTTAAGTTGTTGAATAAATATTTTTACGTACTAAAACAACCTAGTTTTCTTTTGAATATCCTTAATAGTGACCCCATAGTGTTTGTGTAAAGAATCTTGGCAGAAATAAATCATTATGACGAAGTTTTATAACCATTTACAACATTACATGAAAAAAATATTTTCTCACCTTGATATTGATCTCGCTCATGTAGCTTAATATTACTTGTGAAGTATGCATTGTTATACCTTTTTAGAATCTACACATACTAGATAATTTATTAAGATCATGGGCAGCTATAGCGCCGTACTTTTTTTTTACACAGTAAATGATCAAAAGTTGACCCTAAGTAAAACAAAAACATAAAAAATCTTAAAATGACAATTTTGAAAATGACCAACGTTAAAAACGCCTAAAACAGTACTAAAACTAAATAATACACATCTTCAAGACTATAATACAAAAAAAATGACACAGAAATACCTAAATTTAACGAAATGGCAACGGAATGAATGCAAAGAGTAGCGAAATTTTAAAAAAACATAAAAGTCTACGCCATTTCCATACGGTTAGAAACCCTGGCAAAAAGATACGATTTTCTAATAGTCTCATAGCCGGACCAACTCCAGTTTACGACTTATCCATTATTTACGACAGACCCTGTATATAAGGTGCCAAGTATAGGACCGGAAAGCAGTGTTGGGCATTAATCAATTATTTTTTTATTGAGCTAATCAATTGAGTAAACAGTTATTGATATTAAATTAGATTTCCAGATTACTTATTTATTTATTATTAATAGAAGACTGAGGTCGCAAAACGATCTCCGTCCTCCATTACAAAATACATGAGCCTTAAAAGCCATGATAAGTAAGTGGGTAATCTACTGAAATACTTTACATGGTCAAATAATAAAAATAGATATCATTATTAAACACATAGAAAGATTATCGTATCTACTTATCTAACACTGTAGCCATGGAATCTAATGATATCAATAATCATAAGTTACAACCATAATAGTTTATTGAAAATCGCCACATGTGATTTCTTTGCAACCACAGACTGATTAAATCGTTCGTTTTCATCACATAATAATTTGTTCTGATTGAACCCGGTTAGTACGTGTAGTGAACCACTACACTAACAGGTCCAAATACCTGTTATAAGTAATTAGTATGTTTTTTTGTACGGTCGCGAATACTACAGTACTTAGGCCATGTCTCTAGACGAAGTACTGACGCCATGGAGTGACTGGTAGAGAAGAAAAAGGTGGAGGGATCTCCGCAGTAGGGCATCTGTCGCTGGATCGACCAGGAGAATTCTGAAAGCCGCTTGTTTGACTGTAGGCGACAGTCTGCCGGTAAGGTGAGATGGCGGGAAATTATACGAAGGGCTTACCCTACCATAAAACTAAGATTAGAAAATACAATAAGAAATTTTAAACCTCCTTTGCCAGAATGAATTAAAAACCTGATAGACAAACAACCTTAAAGACGCTTAACATTTCATATTCTTACAGAATCCACAATAACGTAAGCAATGACAATTTTGTAATAACTTTATTAGTACTGACGCCGACACCGTCATCATACCTTTTTAGACTCTTTGTCGTGATGAATTGTAAGATATGTTTCCTTCTATGACATACACTACGGTAGAGGACTGATTTTTGTATAATTTGTGGTTGATTGTTACTAAAGAAAATATTAGAGAGAGAGAGAACCCAAACCTTAAATGGACAATTAACGGTTTCGTTACCATGAGTGTTATTGACAACGCATCATACGATCACAAATTCTTCTATTTTATAAAAAAATAGTAACTTAATTTAAAGAACATTAATTAAAATCTGCAGACCGTGAGAAATAAATCTTATAAAAAATAATGACATTAATTAATACAAAGGACAATGGCAGGTTTGTATAGGACTTATGTGCAGTCTTGCGTATCTCATTGTAGGGATTGTTTTTGTATTTATTTGGCGGATAATATCATCGACAATAACATTTTAAATTCCTAGATTCTTACAACATTGCGTTAAAATGTTAAAGTCGTTTTAAGCTTACAATGTAATACATGAATCACAAATGAGTTGCATTGTTGTCAACAAAAAGATTTGTATAATATTTTTGAAACAAAATCATTCATCTCCGATTTTCTTGAACCGTCAATATATTGTTTCTCTTTTATTAAAAATATTAGTAAGTTCATTAATAAGTACAGATTCAAATATTTTAGCATTTTTTATGTATTATAAATAAAATAACAACACTAAGAGCAGATTCAAAATTATGTTTGGCATCTTTTAGCTTTTAGCATTTAGTTCTGAAAATATGACAAATACATGAAAATAATTAGGAAGATCTATTTAATTAACGACATAAATCTACTAACTAATTATTATATATTACAAGAGGTAGGTGATACAGAGTATCACCGCACCTATTTAGTACGATGGAAAAGCCATGGTAAGAAGCGATTAAGAAAAGTACAATTTCACTGCTAAAAGAAGCGAAACTTGAAACCAAGCTTTTACTAAAGCTAAAACCTTTCTACGGAGGGCTATGTTCAGCAGTGGACTGTGAAAAGCTGTTTACATATTTAGTGGGGACCGAAAGTTAAAACGTTCATTATTGTAAGGAGGCAATTATACCTAACAAATATCTGGTTCAAAAACCAGAAAAATAATTTAAAATTAATTATCATCGTCTTACTGCATGTTTTCCACACTATGGCAGCAATCGATCTCAACATCACACGATTTAAAATATGGATTTTATTACTAAAAGCGTTAGTTGTAATCTGCACTCAGGTGCAAAAAGGCGTATGATAACGCTTTACTTAATCCTTAAAACTCGTGTTTTCAGTGATTTTAATAATCTAAAACGAAAATTTTTAAAATAAGTTAAAAGTGCTTAGTAAATATAGGACCTCTTCGTTTTATGTGTTCAGCAATTGCAATTTTTGGTTTTTTTGTTGGTTTTAATATTTTTTATTTATTTATTTATACTTTATGCACAAATGTACTTAATGACTTAATGCCGAAGGCATTTTCTTACAGTCGACTTTAGGGCGATGCAGAGCCAAACATGGTAGATGCACAGAAAATAAAAATGTAATGAAGTAATAATATCATAGCAATAGAAATGTATAAAACATATAATATAAATATATATATATATATAGAAAAATACTAATATATTTATTATGTATATATCATAATAAATATATTTATTTAAAAATAAATACATAAATACATATAATACAAATTCTAGAAGAGAGTATAAAATTAAAATGGATCTGATAAACTGCTTAAAAAATATTTCCGCACTAAAAATTTGAACGTTTGTCGAGTTTTTGCCATCCTGATCTCGAGAGGGAGCACGTTCCATAACAGAATTGTAGTTTTTCAGTCTGATATCTGCATCAGACTGGTGTGGTGTGTGTAGCTCATATCAGGTATCAGTGGTTTTATCCTTATGCTGGTGGATTAACAACACAAAATATCACCAGCACTACAAGAGTTGTAAGAGCCTGCAAAGTAAACAAAAACTTGTCATAAACCCTATTCCAACCCGTCTGACCAGCATGGTGCAGTAGGCCAAAGAATACTTTGTAAGGAGAGGCCATAGAACAGCAGTGGACTGTTAAGGGTTGTTGATGATTATGTGATAAGGTGTTTAATGTTAGTAGCTGAAGAAGATGAGGTATGTAAGGATGGACACACGTGGCACGTACTTCAACTACTCGTCTCTGCTTATTTCGAAAAAATCAAGGCCTAAGTTTACATCTTATCTAGGCTTAAAGACATGACTTTGTACGACTGCCTTTTTATGTTCTACAGGTGGCAAACATGTAATTATTATTAAACTAACAGGTTTTCCTTCTCTGAGCGTTGTAGTTTTCCTACGTATATGCCAAAGGTTGTATACTACTTGCAGGTTAATAAAATTTTCATATGAACCCTATATCACTAATCTGATGAGGCTCTGTTACTCATGGTCCACTATCCCATTAATGTACGTCTTACTTCCTCCAATGAGCCGCTTTCTATAACTAGGTTGGAATCACTATTAAGTCTACTTCTTCGAACTTCGATGTTTGCTGTGGAGTTACTACCATGAGACCTCAACAACCCAAGTATAAAGTGATATCGAAGTTCTGTAGATCGACCTATGTGAGTTTAGGATTACCGGAGATATTCATATAGCTATCGGTATCGACTGTTTAAAGTGGTCTTCGAGGCACAGAATATGTTCACCATACAATCTGACGTAAAAACTAGAAAACTATTATACGAAAAAAAACGTGTAGTCAGGAAAACGCACCGCCTATTGCCCTTTTTCAACATAAATACTATAAATGAAGTTTTTCATTTTAGTAAGAATTATGAAAATATTGTTTAAAACTGTTTAAAACATGACTGTTCTCGCTTGTATGTCAGATATAGCCGTTAAATGTAGCCTATGTGCTTCCTATAGAATCAAAGTATCCGCATGCCAATGATCATTAAAATCAATGCAGCGGTTTAGCCGCGAAAACATAACATACGGACAGATTTACTTTAAACATCATCATCATCATCAGCCTTTCGTAGTCCACTGCTGGACATAGGGCTCTCCAGTTACACGCCACTTGGTTCGATCCTCGGCTTGTCACATCTAGATTTACTTTCGAATTAATAAAATTAATATCGAAGCATTGATGTTGATATAATATATCAAAAATAATTGCACGCCACGGAAACAAATTATAATTCATATTACAAAATTAAATTTCATTATAAATACATACAATGCTCTGTTATAATATTCAATTACTATCTGAAATCAGAGCAGCATGCAAAAAAATATTAAAATTTTAAATAATGATATTCTTTTAAATAAAAACAATACAGATTTAAATCTGACAGCTACCTGTCAAAAGATGTCAAAAACACATGATAATGTACTTGGTCAATGCTTTATTCAATTAACGACCAAATGTTTTTTATATAAGATAGAAATTGCTGTAAAGCCACATTAATAATCATCATCAGTAGCGTTGACATAAGCCTCTTCTTACAAATGAATTTATGGCCTACTTTATCACATTGTATAGAATTGGTTTAAAGTTCTTCATTCTCTTGACAGTGATGTTGTCCTGCGTGTTCATGTGACAGTGCTCCCTTAGTCACCTCTTTCGACACCCATAGGATTAATAGGGCTGGTGTTTACCAATGACCAAATTACCACACGGAGAATCGTATAGAATTTCTCAGTTAAAAAGGTTTGGTTGGATGTTGTATGCGTGCATTGTACCTAAAAAACAATTGAATATACACATGAACACAACGGATTTATAAATACATATTTCATAATCAAATGAAAGTTAATTTATACTAGGTACTACATTCATTTGTACCTACAGAATTCCTAAGAAGTTTTTTATTTTCCAAAGTACACGGGTGCCATCTAAGTTACTATTCTAAAACACCCCAAAGAAACACCCTGACTAAGTCGTTAATTCTCTCCACTAACCGTTAAGCTTTATTATAAGAGTTCAATATTTAACTGTGTATGAAACAAAGCAATAAGTAAAAGACAAATAATATGGCAATTCAAAACTAGAAATAATGAGTTAAAATTATCGAGTGGTAGAAAATATCAGTGTTACAACAAAATGTCGGAGAACACGGGACAACAGAAGGAACAGTTATTAACAGCAAGCTCTTTAAATAAGGAAGCAAGCCCTGGAGAGAAGAGGAAAAAACCGCATGTTCACATTCGAGTACCGGAATCAGACAAAAATGGGTAACATTTTGTTTCTTCTTTATTATGTTATCAATGAATCATAATCAATGTTAAACTAAATAAAAAATACAATTTAGTGAATCCTGAGCAGACTTAGCTCGTAATATGTCATATTTATATAGATATAGGCTGAAATTTATAAAGTGTGCTCGTGCATTTAAATTTATAGTCACTATGCTTAGCTCAAGGGGAGGCGATGGGGTATGGGCCACCGGTATCCTCACTCACTCGGTAAAACACAGCGCAAGCGCTATTTCACAAAGGTTTCTGTAAGGCCGTGGTATCACTACGATCGAGCCGGCCCATTCATGCTTTCCGATGGTTGTAATCTGGTACAAAAGTGTTAAGGTTATGTTGTGTTGAGCAGATAATCAACATTAAAACTGTCACGTCTGAAGCGCAAAACCATGGAACATTCTATGAGCAACGGCTTACATAGAAGACATTTCATAAGCAACCACGCTGACGAAGGAGCCATCGATACCATTCGTTTGGTCTCACCTATCAATAGATTTGTCATATTTCAAGGAAACTTTCATAATGATAACAATGATTACCCATAAAAGTGAGTTCTTCTATTATTTAGAGACAACTTACCATTAATATACTTAAAATGACAGAAGAAGTAATGTTCTATTTAAAATATAAAACTCTGAACTGCTATTCGACAACAGACGACGTTACCGATTTCTTATTTTGTTTCAGGCCCTATAAACTCAAGACGAAGATACTTATAACAGCACTAGCAGTTCTCGTTTTCGTATTTGCATTAAGCGGATACCTCATTGGAAGTGCAGCTTACTCGTCGAAGAAGACAGCGGATCCTCCCGACCCTATTGAACCTCTGAAACCTTCAGCATCACGGCTTCGCGTGTTCCAGAAGTCTGCTGTGTGCACAGATGCACTAACGTGTTCAGAAGTTGGCAAGTAAGTAAACTAAATAAATTTTATTTAAGCTTCCTGCAATTACATTGCGTAAGGCGGACTTAATGCCGTAGGCATTATCTTCCAGTCAACCTTTGGGTGGTGCAGAGCTGTGTAGCAGGTGTATTAATGAAGCGAGTGAGAATTATACACAAAGGTACTATTATGTAAACATAAACATCATAAATACAATAATCAGATATATACATATATATATATATGTATATGTATATATATATATATACATATACACCTACATATACATACGCATACATACACATACATACATACATAATGAGATATGGATAATGATACATACACACATATAAACATTGCAAATAGATAGATGATCATTCCGATGATTCCGTCAACAAGTCTCCGTAGTGCTTGCGTACTCTGATCTTGAAGTTTAACCGGCTGTTACACGACCTAATATCCAAGGGGAGGGCGTTCCAGAGATTTACAGCTTGTACGGTGAAGGAAGAATGAATAATGCGGGAACAATGTGAAGGACAAAGAAGGAGGAGATTATCGGAGGAACGAAGATTTCTGTCATGGTTAGAGCAGAGATATTGTAAGTGGGATGTTAGGTAAGTGGGTGAGTTGGGAGAATGGAGAAGAGAGTGCAATGTGGTCAACGCCCGTAAACTGCGGCGCTGCCTTATAGGTAACCATGACAGTTCCCTCCGGTAAGCGGATACATGATCGTATTTCCGTAAGTTGAATATGAATCGAGTGCAATTGTTGAGAATCCGGTCTAATTTATTGAGGAGATCTGCATTCAGATCGAGGTAACACACATCACCATAGTCAATGACTGAGAAAATTAACGTCTGTACCAGCATGGTCTTGGTTTTAATTGGTAGAAAATTTTTTAACCGATAGAGGCCACGGAGTGTATTCGTGACTTTTCGGCTGACACTGGTTACCTGAGCTTGCCAATTTAGGGTTGTGTCTAGGTGTAAGCCGAGGTCCTTGACCGACTGACCCAACAGGCAATACTGTACCATCAAAAATTATGTCTGTGACAGTGTCGTAGTCAATTCTGCCTATCATTCTTGGGCTCCCAATGAAGGTCGCCTGACATTTGGACGGGTTCACGTTTAAGCCGAACTTGCTGGACCAGTTGGAACGAAGTTCCTTATCGCGCGATATGAACGAAAAAACGAAGGGGGCTAGACGGAAATTGTCGCGACATAATTTGTTGTCACGACACTTTTTGTTGTCACGACACTATTTGCTATTTTAAATTTTATTGGAACGAAGTTCCTTATCGCGCGATATGAACGAAAAAACGAAGGGGGCTAGACGGAAATTGTCGCGACATAATTTGTTGTCACGACACTTTTTGCTATTTTAAATTTTATTTGTTATTAGTTTATTTTTCATTGCTTGAAGCAACCCAGATACTATATATATATCTATATATATATATACTATATATATATATATACTATATAATATATATATAATAGATAGATAAGATTTCGAACTTTTATATATACATATCATCATTTTCATCAATTTATCATTTTCATCACTTTCATCATTTTCATCATCTTCATCGTTTTCATCATTTTCATCATTTTCATCACTTTCATTTTCATCATTTTCATCATCTTCATCATTTTCATCATTTTCATCATTTTCATCAATTCATCATCTTCATCACTTTCATCATTTTCATTATTTTCATCATCTTCATCATTTTCATCATTTTCATCATTTTTATCATTTTCATCACTTTCATCATTTTCACCATTTTCACCATTTTCATCATTTTCATCATTTTCATCATTTTCATCACTTTCATCATTTTCATCATTTTCATCACCTTCATCACTTTCATCATTTTCATCATTTTCATCATTTTCATCATTTTCATCATTTTCATCAATTCATCATCTTCATCACTTTCATCATTTTCATCATTTTCATCATCTTCATCATTTTCACCATTATCATCATTATCATTATTATTATTATTAATATTATTGTGTACACATATATCATAAAACTAGAAATTACGTAAAATATTGAAGTAAATATAATATTTGTATCGTCTTTCTATTTCGAACTTCGTTCCATCCGGGTGTCCCTTGACACCTCTCAAGTTTTTTTTTTATGGTGTCTAGGTCATGGTTGATGCTGTTGATTGCTTCGCCAATATTTTCTACTCTCGCATGTGAGTAGATCTGTAGGTCGTCTGCATACAGATGATACGAACACTGAAGTTTGTGAGATACAGAGTCAATAAATAGCGAAAAGAGAAGTGGAGAAAGAATGCCGCCTTGAGGAACACCAGAGTTAAGTTCGGCCCATAGAGATGACGACTCATCAGTGCGAACAGACTGCTGGCGTCCCCGAAGATAGGATGAGAACCATTCCAGTGCATCGTCGGAAATCATAAAGTGGGAAAGTATTGCTAGCAAAATCTCATGGTTCACTGCATTGAAGGCATTTGAAAAGTCGATTAAGGCAAGTACAGTTATCTTTCCATCCTCCATTGCCGCCTTAATGTCAAGTGTCACCTTGAGTAAAGCTGTCCCTGTACTATGACCAGGTCGGAAACCTGACTGGTACACATTGAGCAAGTTGTTCTGGTAAACGAATTGGGATAGTTGCTTATGTACACAGGCTTCAAGGACTTTGGAGAGGAATGGGAGTATGGATATTGGACGAAAATGGATAGGAAGGGTTTACTTATAGGAAAATAGGAAGGGTCTAGTTACTTTGGCCAATGGACGTACATAAGCTTTGCGCCATAAGGATGGGAAGCAGTTGGAGTCCAAGGAGTAATTTATTATATGCGTTATGGCTGGTAAGAGCTGTTCTAGGATAGTACTAGATTTAAAATTTTATCATTATGATAAACTACTATAGCTTTTTTTTATTATTATATAGAGGGCAAACAAGCATACGTATTGCCTGCTGGTAGGCGATTACCGCCGCCCATGGACACCCGCAACACCAGAGGCGTCGCAAATGCGTTGCCGGTCTTTTAGAAAGGAGTACGCCCTTTTCTTAAAAGTTTGAAGGTCGTACTGGTCCGGGAACACCGCAGGCGACAGCTCATTCCACAGATTTGCTGTGCGTGGCAGAAAATTTCGGGAAAATCGCACAGTTGTGGACTGCCAACCGTCTAGACGATGGGGATGAAATTTCTGTCGCGTAGGACGATGGCGTATAGATGCGGCAGGGATCAATTCGAACAATTCCTCGGAGCACTCCCCATGGTAAATGCGGTAGAAGATGCACAGCGAAGCCACATCTCTACGCAGCGCCAGAGGGTCTAGTCGAATTGAAAGATCCCGGCAATCGACGATACGAGTCGCCCTCCGCTGAATGCGGTCCAAGTACAAGGACTCATAATACTACTGCAATAATTTCTGCTACGAAATGTTAGTTGAAATTATATATTTAAGATGACGATAGTCTTAGAACCGGGACAGTGCTGCCAGGCCTCATATGATGTTCATATTATGAACGGAACGTCGCGCGGCGCATATGCGCGAGCTCAACACTAGGATACTGCCGTGTCGCTCACACTCGCAGGGCTCGTCTTAACTAAGCCGGCGCGCCGATTTGCTGATAAGAAATAAACAACTAATAATAATAATAAACATTTATTTACTCACCACAATACATATTACTCTTTACAGATTACACATTTATAAACTAGGTATATACAAACAAAATCTTGTTGTACGTTTAACAATATTTTTTAACTGTAATTTATTTACATAGTTTGAAGGTAATTTTAATTTTATACAAATACTATGTATGTAAATATATAAATAATTTTGACAAATAATAATATTTAACATAATAAACCCCCTCTATAATAACATAATAAACATCATAGTAGTCGGGCAATTTAAAGCAACGTCCTGACCGGGTTGTTCCAATGGACCATAGATTCTGTGATAAAAGATCCTTATGACCCCTGATCTAATCACCCTGTATGTCCCATCCTTCGACTTAGCTTTAACCAAAGCCGTAGTTAACAAAACTGTTTTGCTATTCCCGGTCGAAAGGCAGGACACCATCGTCTTTTTTTATTTTTTATTGTATAGGTGGCAAACGAGCAGACGCATCACCTGATGGTAAGCGATTACCGCCGCCCATGGACACCCGCAACACCAAAAGCGTCACAAGTGCGTTGCCAACCTTTGGGGGATAGGGAGAGGGAATGGGGGAGGGGTTGGGGGTATGGGCCTCCGGTATCCTCACTCACTCGGTGAAACACAGCGCAAGCGCTATTTCACACCGGTTTTCTGTGAGGCCGTGGTATCACTCCGGTCGAGCCGGCCCATTCATTGCGCGGTAAATACCTTCGTATGTGCCGTCGCTCTAGTTGCAAGTGAAGCTTCCGTGCGAGAATCTCTAACATTCTCAACTACTGGTTCATTATTATCAGTGTCCTGGTGCAATAATGAATTGTGACGCCGTTTACACGTTAGACATCGTAATGCAATTTTACACACCCTGGCCGAATGATTGCCATTAAGACAGATAAAACATAAGTTATTTGCCACAACAAACTGACGCCGGTTTGCTACTGGTTCTATAATGAATGCCTGACAATTTCCTATTTTATGACTTGCTGAACAAAAGGCACAGCTTATATTTTTAGAACCCTTGTCGTTAATAGAAAGAAAAGATTAAGGTGTCTGAGAATGCTCAAAAAGGTATGCCTTTTTGAGGACCTTGAACTTTGTTTCTATACCTTTCAGATCTCTAAATCGACACGGTCACGGTCGACAGACAGGAATTGAAAAGTTTCGACAGGGGAGCGCTATATGATCCTTAGCCAATTTTAATATCTCACTAGAGATATAGTCCTAACCAGTACTCGTTCTACTATTAGGATTAGATCAGAGATAATGCTATTTACTTCATCTGTGTCGAGAAGAACAAAAGAAGTCAGAGTATTCGATTGACCTGTATTATGTGTTACTAGCTGATTTTGGATCTTAGTTCCCAAATTTGCTCCAACGTTTGCGAAAAGTTTGTTGACTTCGTCCACTGAATTTATTTTTATAATTACGTGATCAATACAAAACTTGTCTGTAATTGCTGTTTCATAAGCAGGGATCAGGCCATGGAACGATAGTAATTCCAGATACCGATATCTAAGATATTAATGTTCATGTCACCTACATGTGACATACATGTAAAAAAATCAATGGATATATTTATGCTGATTATTAGTTTATTAAAAAGACTCTATTTGCTATCTAAAAAAATAAATGAACGGGCTTATTACGTGAGAAGCTATGTTCATGATGTTCTCCTAGCCGTTTACGGCTCAACGGAAACCAGCCAACTACACAGGAGATATTATAGCGCACAAGTGTGTAAGCTAACACAGGTGCATTCTCTGTTCCCTCTCTCTCTCGTAATCCCGGTTAACCGACACGACCCGGGTGAAATCAGGTGCAAGACCTACAGTTTTACGTGCTCTCCAAAGTTAAGGGGGCTTTCTTAGAAAGGAGTTTTTGCCTACTTTGGAGTTTGTTTCAAGTTTTCCTCTCTCTCTTTGCAGTGCTGTTGTCTTGCGTAGTTTGTCCCTTAGTCGCCTCTTGAAACTCGCGGGCTGGGTTTCCGCAATTCGACGTCTTCATTGCGCCTATTTTGCGTGATGGGATGGCTTCATACGTGCCACCCCAGTTCTTCCAGGAAGCCTAGCAGACCCTTCATGTTGCCGACGACTTCTGGGAGTGACCTCGGTGATCCGAGGTGTCTCGCCCGGTATTCTGCCACCTCAGGACATGTCATAATGACATGGGCGGCTGTCTCCTCCTCCATGCATGCCCTGCACAGAGGACTGTCTGTTACACCTAGAGTGAAAAGATGTTTGTTTAGTAATGCATGACCAGTTATTGCTCCAATTAAAAGTCGAAGCAGCGGCCTCTTAAGTTGCAACAGCTTCCGTGACAATCTGGGGTTGATCGTCGGGAGGGCCTCCTTGGTCTGCCTGCAGGTACAAAGGTTGGACCAATACGTTTGGTGTTCCACCTTGGTGTTTAGTTGCAGTGACCTTCGCAGCCAAGCAGATGGCAGAGGCAGTATTGGTTCAGGGCCTATTGCCCTTGTTACCGATCCAGCTCTTGCCAGTGCGTCGGCTGCATCGTTCCCGCGCGAGTTACTATGCCCTTTTATCCACTGGATAGTTATACTGTTTGTGGTACATACCTCTGTCAGGGCTTTGTGGCATTCGTAAATTAGCCCTGATGTTGTCGAATGACTTTGCAGGGCTTGCAGGACTGATCGGCTATCGGAGAGTATGCGGATGGGGTACTCCGTCACTCCCCTGGAAGTGATTGCATATGCAGCCAATATTATGCCCATACACTCTGCCTGGAAGACAGAATGACAGACTCTGTGTTGTGGGCTCCTAGTGGCTTTGAAATGTGTATGTTTAGGTCCTCGGAAAATACTCCCGAGCCAGTGCCTGACCTTGTTTTGGATCCATCTGTGAAGACACTCAACTCTTTCGGGTGAAGCACTTCTTGTGGGTCCTCATGTAATTGTATTTTGTACTTCTTGTCAAATACAAATTGCTTTGGTACCGCATCGGTCACCGCTTCTATGAGCGGTTCCCTTCCAATAGCCTCATAGAGGATTTCGGTATGCGGTATCCTCGGCGGTCTCCAGAGATTTTGTTTCTTTAGCCGCGCTGCCGTTGCTAGAGCCTCCTGCTTTATAAAGAGCTGGAGAGGTGGTAAGCCTATGATGGCTTCCAGAGCCGCAGTCGGTGTAGTCCTCATGCAGCCCGTGGTCGCCAGACAGGCCAATCTCTGGAGTCGTTGTAATTTAGCTTCGACTGTGGATAGCTTGGTCCGTGGCCACCATACTATCGCGCCGTAGCTTACCATAGGTCGAATTACTGTCTCGTATAGCCACAGAGTGATTTTGGGACTTAGTCCCCAAGTTTTAGCTATCATTCTGCGGCATTGCCAGAATACGACTGTTGCTTTCTCGATTTTATTGTCTAGATGGGCACTCCAATTCAGTCTGCGGTCGAATACTACCCCTAGATACTTTACCTCAGACGAAAATTGGAGCTCTGTATTGAACAGCTTGGGAAGTCGGTAATTGCCCAGATTCCGTTTGTTGGTGAACATTACCATTTCAGTCTTCCTTGGGTTGACCGAAAGCTCGTTGTCCACGCACCAGCGTTCCACTACCGCCAGTGCTGAGCGTGTGATGTCGCATACTATACCTGCGTGCATTCCGCTTGTTAATATCACTATGTCATCAGCGTATCCGATGGTGTAATGGTGATTGTGAGTGGTGATGAGATCGTTCACCACTAGGTTCCATAGTAGTGGTGAAAGGACGCCTCCCTGGGGGCAGCCCTTCGCCACTAGTGCTTGTTTAGTTACATCTGCTTCGAGTCTGATGACTCTCTGGCTCAGCATCTTGTATATCCATTCAGTCATAACTGCGTGCACTCCATGTCTCACAAGTGCCACTGTTATGCTGGTGAATTTAGTTTTGTCAAAGGCTCCCTCTATATCTATGAAGGTGCCTGGGCACATAGTTTTGTTCTTGATCGCTACTTCAATCTTGGTTGTTACCGCGTGAAGTGCCGATTCCGTAGACTTACCTGGACTATAGGCATGTTGGTTCGGATGCAATGGTGTATGAACCAGCACCGTCTCTCTCAGATACCTGTCGCACAGCCTCTCTAGTGTTTTCAGGAGGAAAGAGGTTAAGCTTATAGGTCTGAATGATTTGGGATCTGAGTAGTCAGATTTACCTGGTTTTGGTATGAAGATTACTTTGACGTTACTCCATTGTCTTGGCACATATTTATGTGCAAGACAAGCTTCCATGATGAGGGACAGTCTTTGGGTGAGTAACCACCCTCCCCACTTAAGCAGGCCTGGGAAGATCCCATCCTGGCCTGGAGATTTGAATGTGTCAAAGCTGTCTATTGCCCATTGTGTTTTGGATGGGTCAACCACCCTATTGGCCAGTTGCCATTCCTCCTCCGTTGGAACGGTTACTTCTTCTTCTTCTGGCCGCCCTCCTGGACTGATTATTTCACAATCCGGGAAGTGCGTCTCTACCAGCACACGTTCTGCCTCCCCCGCCGAGTTTGTGAGGGAGTTGTCTGGTTTTCGTAGGGACCCCAGTGATAAGGTTGAGTTATTGGAGAGAACTTTTCTTACCCTGTTGGCCTGCGTCGTTGTCTCTATGTTTGTACAGAAGTTCCGCCATGCGTTGCTACTCCTGTATCTGAGTCGTTTTTTGTACCTGGACTTGGTGGCCTTATAATTATCCCAGTCCTGGTCTGCACCAGTGTTCATCGCTCTGTTGAGTTGCCTCCTCATCCTATGCCTGAGTCTCTCCAGCTCAGGCCCCCACCAGCTCTTTTTGTTTGTTCGGCCTACTGGTGGGACGGTTAGGGGGCATGTTTGATGGAAGCAGTCCATCATGGTGTTAGTAAGAAGATTTACTTGTTCTTCAATTTCAACGGCACCTACGTTCCTAGGTGGATTATCGCCTAGTCGCCTCTTACGACACTTACGGAATGAGTAGGAGTGATGGCACGCCGTATTCTTAATCCATTACCATTGGGATAAAAATAAATTATTATTTCTTTTGTTTTAGAAATATTCTCGCCAAAAATGGATCGGCAGTAGATGCCGCTATTGCAGCAATGTTGTGCAACGGTTTGTTCAACCAGCAAAGCATGGGGATAGGCGGAGGATTCTTCATGACGGTCTACATCAAAGATGAGGCGAAGGCCTACGTTGTCAACGCAAGAGAACGAGCTCCAGGCGCAGCAACAGTCGATATGTTCAAAGGCAATTATTCAAAGTCGCACAGTGGTGAGTTAAACCTTTTTCAGTTCTATGGCATAGAACGTAAATTAGGGCACAGACACTTAGGCAATGATGCGAGGAGAGAAACCGCTCATGAGAGGAGACCCGAGTTCAGCAGTGGGACATTATGGGTTGTTGATGATGATGGCTCAAGATATACAGGTTATTAACGACCTTTGCTGCTTACCACAAGAGTTAAACGTGAAAGAAGGTTGAACATCTATTAGCGTAATTTCTTCTGAAAAATAGTATTTTTAGTAGTTAGTATAATGAACAATGTACAATGAATGTCGTAACACGTTATCATAAAGTTATGAAAAATTAACTCCTTGCATAAATAGAATGTAATGTCCAATACATTACATTCTATTTATGCAAGGAGTTAATTTTGTTGGTGGAGAATTCTTCAAATTGTTGACATAACGAACTCTCTCTTACATTAAATCCTCTACGGTTTAAGCGAGTGGTTTTTTTTTATTATTTTTTTGGAACGTAGTTCCTTATCGCGCGTTGTGAAAGGGGGCTAGACGGAATCGTAACGACACTTTCGACACTTTTTAAATTGTAACGACACTTTTTGTCAAGACGAATTTATTATACCATGTTGTGTGTTTACCCAAGAAATTTAGTGGTACACAGGGACGATAAACATTTTCCCACATACTCCTGGATCGCCTACTTTGTCACATCGTGAAGTCGAGTTCTTCGATACCGCCTTATTTCTCAGTCGAGGTGCCCCCCCTAATACTTCCGCCCCCCCTTTATTTATTTATTTATTATTTATTTATTTATTTAATACATCATGCACTTTAGGTGCATTGGCGGACTTAATGCCTAAGGCATTCTCTACCAGTCAACCATCGGGTGACGCAGAGAAGACAAGAAGTGGGTGCATTTTGTAAACAAGAATGTATTAAAATAAACATATCTGGCAACATATCAAATACAAATAATATATAGAAGCTAATCATACATACAAGAACTAATACATACTATACATATAACTAAATACATATCAAC
Source organism: Spilarctia lutea (assembly GCA_916048165.1). NCBI lineage: Eukaryota > Metazoa > Arthropoda > Insecta > Lepidoptera > Erebidae > Spilarctia > Spilarctia lutea. Next base: position 7,159,797 of record OU696480.1, read on the forward strand.
TAACATAGATACGAGTACATACATACATACGCAAATAGGTGTACCTACTAGGAATAATAGATGACAATTATGTAGACGTTGATTCAGCAAGTTGTTTAATAAGAAACTGCTTTACTTTTATCTTAAATGAAAAGACATTGGTGACCATCCTGATTTCGAGAGGGAGCTCATTCCAAATTATAACGGACTGAACAACAAAAGATGAGCCAACAAACTCAGACGTATGGGAGGGACAAAGAAGAAGGAGGTTATTAGTGGACCGAAGGTTTTTGTTGTGGTTGCTGCATAGAAGTTGGAAGCAGGCAGTTAGATATTTAGGTGAAGAAGGGTTATTTAAAATTGAGTACAAGAAAGTGAGAGCTCGTTGTTCTCGTCGTAAGCGAATAGGTAGCCAATTGAGTTGCGTACGGAAAAGGGAAACATGATCATATTTACGGAGATTAAAAACGAATCGAATGCAGTTATTAAGAAGACGGTCTAGTTTATCGAGAAGATCTGCATTCAGGTCATAACAGCACACGTCACCATAGTCGATTATGGGAAAGATGAGGGTTTGCACAAGCATAGTCTTGGTTTTTGGAGGCAGAAAATTTCTCAGGCGATAAAGCGCCCGAAGAGTGCCAGTGACTCTCTGGCACTGATTTGTTACTTGCTCACGCCAGCTTAATGTGCAGTCTAGATGTAAGCCAAGATCCTTCACAGACTCGCAAACAGGTATAGCAGTCCCATTAAAAATTATATCCGGGTGAGTTTCGATGGCTATTCTGCACATCAATCGACTATATTTTAACCCCTTCTTGGGGCTTATTTATCTAGCGTAGCACCCCCAATCCATTCACCCCATTACCCCGATCACCTATACCCCGATACCCTAAGATCATCCCTTAAGGAAGCCACCCACTCTATCACCGAAACTATCGCTCGGAGACATTTTTAGTCCCCCCTTGCACTCTCTGAAATTGTCAGGTACCCCCCCCCTCTTTTTTTTCAATTATACTTCACCCCCCCTCAACCTAACTTTTGAACCCAATACCCCAGCACCTTAGTGCTTGGACTCATTCGAACCAGCACAGCACCCCCAACCCTTTCGCCCCACCAGACTGGTCATTTTCTGACCTTTCCCCCCCACTGATAGTAACTTCATCCCCCCTCCCCCTCACATACCAAGACATATATCTTCAACCCGTCAGCTGGATACCACACTAAACTAACAAACTTCCCTTGCTCTTAAATCGCCCCTTAAGTAAGACACCTCCTCTATCTCCGAAACTATTGCTCGGAGACATTTTTTAGCCCCCCAAGCTATCCTGAACTTGTCAGGAATCAGTACCCCTAATATTCGACTTACCCCCCACCCCTCTCTTAATTATACTTCACCCCCCTTAACCCAACTTCATAACAAAATACCCTAACCTCCTTGTGTTTGGGCTCGTTGGATTCAGGAGAATCTGCCTGATCTTTCGGCTCTAAAAGAGCTTTCACTTTCTATCACTGTGATACATCCCCCTCTTCAACTTCTCTTTTCGTCAATTTAAATCCCAGGAAACCCGAGTTTTGGCTTATTTCAAAGGGGACATTCTTCGTTTTTCGACTCGACATTCGACTACGGTTTGTAGATGACCCCTCCTGTGTAGGAACCCTTTTGCTTCTTTTCAATTTAGAAAAGAGGTGCAAGTACTTTATAGTGCTTGCGCCGCAACCCCAACCTGCTTTCGCTAGGGTGACTGGTGGCCTCACCTCTCACCCACAGGCTTGTGCTTATGAAGGACGGAGATCATTTAACGATCTCCGACACCCCAGTCGTCTGCGGTACCTGGCCCGTTCCCGTGCCTGGCGAACAGGGAGAGTTCTAAACCTCTCCCGGTCCCGCTCCATTATTTCCTTCGCAAGCATAACTTGCTCGTAGAAAGAGACAAAAGAGTTTCACGAGCTCTCGCTCCGCAACATGGCCGCAATCATGTTACCAAACAAGAGAACCCCTCCTCCGATGGCCGCCACCAAATTACGCCTTAGATCGCCCCACACCGGACTTTCTGTCAGCGTGTGGAATGCCGTGTCCATGGTCTGACCATTGCAATGGTCAGGCGCAGGCGTTGACTCCTTGCGAATCACAGGTGGTCTCCGAAGCATCCTTTGCTCGATACGAAGCTCCCGTGATGCTTCTCGAGTCAATCCTCCAAAACGGGTCTTACCGCGGCTACCTTACGGTTCTTAATATGTCTTTTAAATTTAACTTGAGTCATATTTATTAAAATAACGCATTATAGCATTACAAAGCATATACTTCTCAAAGATTTATAGATGGTAGTATGTATGTGTATAAAATTTATAAACCATTATCACCATTTCTTAAATAAACCAACTGTTGATTTTAAATGTAATTACCTTTGAACGCCCAATTCTTGTATATAAATATATAATCTGAATATTGGAAACGGCTCCAAAGGTTTCTATGAAATTTTGTGAGCAAGGGGGTTCCGGGGGCGATAAATCGATCTAGATAGGATTCATATTTGAAAATTCACCAAAACACCTTAAAAAATCTGGTCATCCGGGTACCGTGTTCCAAATTTGATTTTAGTTTGGCTTTAAACTTATTTGTAACATAAATTAAGCCACTTTTACTCGTTGATAATATGTAGTAGACAAACAATAAAAGTAATAACATTATTATTACTATTACTATATTATTAATACTTAGTAGTAAAATAATAATAATTTATAATTACAAACTAAAACAGCTGAATTTACAAAAGAACCCAATCACAAAATAACCCAAGATTTTTAACTGTAGCTTCAAATACACGTTCACCCTTCAATCGGCGACGACCAGCCGGCGCGCAATCGTCATCTGGCGGCCGGTGTAAAATATGTATTTGAATTCGCCAGAAACTTTCCTACCGGTTAATATAAACGTACTGTAAATATTTACACACAATTTCTTTTTACTTTAGTTATTTAGAGGCTTTTATTATGAAATAATATGTTAGCCCTAACGTGTGAAAAAATAAATTATCATATAATCATTTTTTTTTCGAAAGAACAAACTAACTTTAATTCTTAGCAAATTAAAAGAACGCGTCTAAGAGGTACAATGTCATTTGGAATCACAACATTTTTTTTTTCAAAAGAACAAACTAACTTTTCCATCTGTTAGGCTAATATTATTAAGACCAATATTAACCGTTACTTTATTAATCGTTACAATTGTATGTATAACAAATTTATCAATTTCTTTTATTTAGTAATAGTTTTCAAAAATAAACTTTTGTAAATTCGCTGTTAAAAATAGCTTTAGTTTAAATTCAATATATTTGTTAATACAAGAACACTCTTTCTCTATGCGTACTTACAAACAATAGTCAGTGACCTTATTAGAGATATAAATAATGAATACAGTGCACTCAGGGTCACAGCCACTAACTGTGACTAACATAAACCTTTGTCCCATATTAGGTTAGTCCCTTTGACAGTTGACAGTAGGTATAACAATAGCCACGAACACACTTAAATTCTTTTCGATTAGCCTCTATAGACTAAAAAAAAATTAAGTGTTCAAGGTATGTGTGTATGTTAATATAGACATTTCGTTTTTTTCTACAGGAATTCTTTCCGTGGGAGTACCAGGTGAACTACGCGGCATGTGGGCAGCTTACAAGCGGTGGGGAAAACTGCCCTGGAAGAGCCTTGTCACACCTACCGTAGAGATCTGCAGGACTGGATTCCATTTGAGCAACTACACTTATGACGGATTTATGAAAGTGACAACAGTCAAAAATGATCCACTTTTCAGGTTTGTCCTCCTGCCTTTATATTTAAAAGTCAGTTGTAGAACTCGAATACGTCTTATTTATTTAAAACTTCTTGAACATAACGCACAAAGGTGGACCTAATGCCATGAGGCATTTTCTACTAGTCTACCTTAAGGTGATGTAGGAATATGATACGGTAGGTGCAAAGACAAAGAACTAAGTTTAGCAAAGATCACAATATGTAAATAACAGATAAACTTAAATCAGATAAGACCAATATAGACAAATCTACTACCATTCAAACTTATATATACATAACACATTTAAGCATACACATACATATACTTAATATTAAATTATGTTTTCCTTGTCATAAATCACTATCTATGTGAAAATTTAAGACAGTAGGAAAACTCGAATCAAAATCCATACCGATCCGACCAGCGTGGTATAGTAGGCCAAATCCTCCTTCCTAAGGATAGTCCTGTATCCAGCAGAGGGCAATCAAGGGATGTTGATGTGACGATTCTCTAAGCTCTCATCTATCAGTGTTCTAAATTTCGTATAAATCTGTTTACTCGTTTTGTACGTAGAGCAACGTAAGCTGAGCATCTTCAGTCACTTAATCGTTTATAATATTAAAAAGAAGTTAGAGACAACTAAGTCAGTGTTTTTGTTTCTTCTGTAAATGCCATACTAATACAAGTAGGACATTGCTATTACGATTGAGTCTACTGACTAGTGAGTAATTTTACTTTGATCGAAATTAATAAAACAAAACTATAATAAGATTGTGTCCATTAACACGTTTCTTATTGTCTCTAATTAATTGAGGACACGCTGTTTGTGTGTTCTTATATTACACTGCACTAAAATGGTAGTATTTTGTTTACTTCGCACTGTCACTTAACTAACTCAAAATGTTTTATCCTTTTAAGTCTCCTTGTAGATAGCCTCAACGTTTACGTGATAATAAAGTCGACGTTCATGAGCTTCGGCGTACTTTAATATAATGTCTGCGACGAATTCTACTTCAAGGTCCCGATGGAGGTCGTTTATTCGAATGTACCAGGGTGCATTTACAATACCCCTGAGTACTTTACTTTGGAAACGTTGTATCATCCATGTATTAGATTGTTAGGTACATACCCAGCTTTCCAGAGAAACTTGGCGTCTAGTGTCATTCCATAAAGTATTACATGACTATTTATATATACCGGGTGATAGTTAGGAGCTTTATTAGTGAAGTCAATGTGAACTGATTTAGATTCATTTAATTTTATTCGCCATTTACTCGTCCAATTTCCATGATATTAATAATTCTTGTTCACACTTGGTGAATGTTTTTCTCGAAAGCCAAATTGATAATCAGGTATTAAATGCTTTGATTCTACTATTACATAGTTTCAACCATTTTAATAAGAACTTTTTAAATAATTTATAATATTTGTAATATTACTGGTAATAAAGAAATAGGCCTGTGGCGACAGCGCGACGGCGCCGTCAGGTCGCGCCAGCCGCCCCGCCGCGCCGACTGGACCGCTCGTCGCGAGAGCTAAAAAATTATGAACGGATTCTCAGCGCTCGCACATATTTACGTTAGCCTTGTAAAATTTCTATTGGTCGAATAGAATGTGTAGTCTTGTAAGCTCGCTTTCACTGTCCTATGTTGTCGGCCAAAATGTTATTATAAGAAAATGCATTTGTGTAAATAAATTAGATAAGTCGTAACCTCCTCGATTTTCACTACTATTCTAACTACGGTACGAAGGCTAACAGCTGGGCCGGTTAGAATAGTTACCATCACCTTTCCCTGGTATTAAGGCTACGGATCGAAGGCTAATCAGCTGGGCCGGCCAATATACCTATCCCAGTATCTGCTGTATTTAAGCCAGCAGACATAGTGTAGGGCCGGGTCAGTACACAACCCCACGGGTCAGCAAGCCTCACAGCTGTCCCGAAAGGCCTATATGATGTTGCTTCACGAAGTGGACTGCACTACAGGTTATTCCATAACGAATAACCTGTAGAGCAGTCACTGGTTAGTTGATTTAGGTAAGTACACATACATTCATCTTTGAACTGTTATATTACTCGAGTAAGCTTTTTCGTGAGAATTCAATAATGTTTTGTCCGAAGGGTACCTTGTTTGCTGCCACCTTTGTCTCTGTTGTCTTTATTCACTGATAAGGTTTCTAATCTCGGTTGGATAGTTAGTACTTCTAATTATACGTTTTAACTCTGACGTCTTTTTCCAAGCGCAGCTTTGAATATTAGTAACAAAGGTCAGTATTTCTTGTGGGAGCTTTAATGGGACCTTCAGATTAATGGTAGACTGTAGGTCATACTTAAAACTTTCCCAATCAGTGAATTTGTTTACTAGCGTTAGGCGGACCTCTCTCTGTATTTTTGTTTTCATTTATTGTTAACATGATCAGTGAATGAGCCGAGTAGAGGGGAACGCTGCACGCTCATGTTTTGTACCACAGAAAACAATGTTTAGGTGCGCAAACGCAGTGCGGATCGCCTGTAAGCGGGACCAAAAATCAGAGGAGGTCTCTCTTACGTGCGGGGGCGAAGAGGGTTGCTCCTGTTGTATGTTTCTTCCAAATGGTCAAATGCGTGGGTCACTTTTTTATTGTGAACTGAACTTTATTAACTATTTAGTAACTTCACACTCAAGGTTCGCACTAACGGCTTCCGAAACCGGGTCGGGTCAAAAGCGTTATTGATTTAAATACTTAATAATAAATACTTCCCGATAGTCGTACAGAGCGGAAGTCTGTTTGGACATCCAAAGTAATCAATTCAAGTATTTAAATCAATAACGCTTTTGACCCGACCCGGTTTCGGAAGCCGAGACCTCTCGATTGGCAGTCGCATACATCAACCGCTAGACCAATGAGGTAGTCCTTTAGTAGTAATCTGGTCTGAATAAGTCATTTTCTCTTTCCAAATTAATGATATGTTTCTACTTCAGGAAAATGTACTATAATTCTGCAAAAGGACAATACTACAAGCCTGGCACCCTCGTGAAACCACCCGAAGTCATGTGTAACACCTTCCAAAGAATAGCGGAGAAGGGAGGAGATGAATTGTATAATGGAAGCCTGTCCATCGAGTTTTTAGATGACCTGCAAAGGTTAGGTAGCATCATTACTGCTGAAGATCTCCAGCAATATGAGTAAGTATTCCTTCTTTTTCTAAAATATTGCCATTATTGGTTAGAGAGCTCGTAATTTCCAGCAAGAGTTTTAGTTAGAAGAGAAACATTGAGCTGCTGAACCTTTTTACTCTTGTTGTTTTACATTGTTTTTGCTCCTCAATCCATCCCTAGAGGCAATAACTCTTTAACACTTAACATCCCTTTCATAAAACATCAAATTTACCATTCAAATTCCTAAAGTTGACAAAAATGTGCTTACTCCTTTTATACGTAAATAGTACTATATATTTAGTCGGGTTGTAGCTGTCCTTAGCGGTTTTATCTTAATATTTATATAAACCAACAAATCTATCTAACACAAAAAAATTTAGAAATCGGGCCGATAGTTCCAGAAATTGTTTGACCTATTTGTCCGTGCGGAAATCCCCCAAAGTCTGACTTTTAAAGTCCGTTTATTGAAGTCTAAAACGCTTCAGGCCGGTAAATTTTAAAAAAGATAAGTAGAGAATAGCTTAATAAATAATTATTTTTTATTCAAATAATTATTTAGCATGTTATAATCAGTTTTTTTTTTATGGAATAGTGGGCAAACTAGCAGACGTATCGCCTGTTGGTAAGCGATTACCGCCGCCCATGGACACCCGCAACACCAGAGGCGTCACGAGTGCGTTGCCGGCCTTTGGGGGATGAGGAAGGGGTTGGGGTAGGGCCTCCAGTTTCCTCGCAGTGGTCGATAGGTGTTGCCGTAGTCGCGGAGCCCTATTACGTCCCTCCCCGTCCAAACTGGATGGGTGACCGGGATGGCTCCGTGGCAGTCGTCGGCTCCTCGGCGGCTCGTTCCCCGCCCTTGTCGCTTAGAGACAAGGGCTCTGGATATGTGGCCGCCGAGTGGGGGGGAATAACCGTTTACGGTGTTTACTTCTCCCCCAATCGGAGTTTGAGCGACTTCGAGGTCTTCCTTAACAACTTGGAGACCTCGATGCGGCGACTAGCGTCTGGGCACGTCCTCGTGCTGGGGGACTTCAACGCAAAATCCATTGCGTGGGGTTCCCCAGCGACGGACGCCAGGGGCGATGCCGTTGTGGAGTGGGCGGCTTCGGTGGGCCTCTGTTTGCTGAACAGAGGCGCCACCAACACGTGCGTGCGACAGCAGGGGGGGTCGATAGTGGACCTTTCGTTCGCTACCCCTGCTGTTGCCGCACGAGTAAGGAACTGGTGTGTCCTGGATGAGGTTGAGACGCTCTCGGATCACCTGTACATCCGATTCGAGCTCTCCCGGTCCCAGGGCCCCAGTAGGGGTCACGTGGCGCGGCATACCTCCCGCTTTCCGCGGTGGGCAGTTGCCAAACTCAACAGGGACCTGCTAGAGGAGGCGGCCATAGTTCAATCTTGGCTGTCTCCGCGGGCCCCGGCCGAGGAGGTCGACATGGGGGCTGGCCGCTTTCGCTCTGCGATTACGCAAATCTGCGATGCGGCCATGCCCCGCGTTCGGGGTTGTCGACCTTCACGGAACGGGGTCTACTGGTGGTCCCAGGAGTTGGCGGACCTCCGTGCGGCCTGTACTCGTGCCCGGAGGTCCTACACCCGATGTCGGCGGCGACGCCACCGCGTAGACGGGGAGGAGGGCCGGCTTCATGAGGAGTACCGCGAAGCGCGGAAAACTCTGAAGCTGGCCATTTGCCGCGCCAAAGAGGCAAAAAGAAAGGAGATGCTGGAGAGTCTCGATCGTGACCCCTGGGGTCGCCCATATCGTGCGGTGCGACAAAAGCTCCGCACGGCGGGCCCCCCCCTTACCGAGACTCTCCAGCCCAGCTTCCTGCAGCAGGTGGTCGAGGGCCTTTTCCCGCAGCGGGCGGAGCACACGCCCCCGTCGATGGCCGGTCCGGCCAGAGACGACGGGGACGGAGGGAGTGAGGTGCCGCCCGTTAGGGAATCGGAGGTTGGGGCGGCTGTTCTTCGGATCCGTTCCAAGAACACCGCCCCCGGGCCGGACGGGGTACCACCCCGAGTGATGGCCCGAGCCCTCGACCATATGTCGGACCGCCTCAGGGAGGTTTTGGACGCCAGCCTGGCGTCCGGACGCTTCCCTGAGTGCTGGAAATGCGGGAAGCTGGTCCTACTGCAGAAGCCGGGACGGCCGGCCGATTCGGTCGCGGCCTATAGGCCCATCGTGTTGCTGGACGAGGCGGGCAAATTGTTCGAGAGGATTCTCTCTGCCCGCATCGTCCAGCATCTCAGCGAGGTGGGGCCCGACCTGTCGGACGCCCAATTCGGGTTCCGAGAGGGGCGTTCGACGGTCGATGCCGTGATGCGCCTTAGGGCCGTGACCGAAGAGGCGGTTGGCTGTGGCGGCGTGGTGTTGGCGGTGTCCTTGGACATCGCCAACGCCTTTAATAGTCTGCCATTCAGCTGCATCAGGGAAGCACTCCTGTATCATGGGGTGCCAGAGTACCTGAGGCGGCTGGTGGCAGACTATTTGGAGGAGCGTACCGTCGTGTACGAGGATCGAGATGGCGTCTTGAGACGGCGACCCATGTCGTGCGGCGTTCCGCAGGGGTCTGTCCTCGGACCACTCCTGTGGAACGTGGGGTACGACTGGGTCCTACGTAGTCGTCTACCCCCCGGGCTGGGCGTAATTTGTTACGCCGATGACACCCTAGTCACAGCCCGGGGGGCAAATTTCCAAGAGGCGGCGCGCCTGGCCACCAGGGGTGTCTCTCTGGTGGTTGGGCGCATCGAGGCGCTGGGCTTACGGGTGGCCCTTGACAAGACGGAGGCCCTGCTATTTCATGGGCCCCGTCGTGGTCCACCCCCCGGCGCCTCTATCGTAGTCAACTCGGTCCTCGTACCGGTTCGGGCCCAGATGAGGTATCTGGGCCTGATCCTCGACGGTAGGTGGCTCTTCGACGAGCACTTCCGACAGCTTTCCCCAAGGCTGGTCGACGCTGCCTCCGCCCTTGGGCGTCTTTTGCCCAACTTGGGTGGAGCCAGCGTCGCTACAAGGAACCTCTTCACGGGGGTGGTCCGGTCGATGGCCCTGTATGGGTCACCGGTGTGGGTGGAGGCTCTGACTGCCCAGAACAAGGCGCGCCTTTGGCGCCCTCAGAGGGTATTGGCAGTCAGAGCCATACGCGGATACCGCACGGTGTCCACCGAGGCGGCCTGCGCCTTGGCCGGAACACCCCCGTGGGATTTGGAGGCGGAAGTGCTCGCCGAAGTTTATCGGCGAGCGGCTGAACATCGGGCGGAGTACGGGTATCGTGCTCCGCCCGAAGAGGTACGCGAATGGCGTGAAGCCGCTCGCCGAGCCACGATGGCTCGTTGGTCTTTCCGGCTGGAGGCTCCACGCGCTGGCTTTGCCACCGTGGAGGCGCTCCAGCCGGTCATCCTCGAGTGGGCAGGGCGGCAGCACGGGACCCTTTCCTTCCGGCTGACGCAGGTGCTTTCCGGGCATGGTTGCTTCGGAAAGTACCTGCACTCGGTCGCTAGGAGGGAATTGAGTCCCGCCTGCCACCACTGCGACTGCAGTGAGGACTCGGCCCAGCACACGCTGGAGATCTGCCCCGCTTGGGCGGATCAGCGCCGGGCCCTCACTGCAGTCATTGGAGGAGATCTGTCGCTACCGGCCATCATACGCTCCATGGCCGGTAGCGACAGCAGTTTTACCGCGGTCGCGACCTTCTGCGAGGAAGTAATCTCGCAGAAGGAGGCGGCGGAGAAGGCCCGAGAGGACGATCTCCACTCGGACCCGATCCGCCGCCGGCGAACCGGGCGGCGGAGGCGCGCCCATCTGCGCCTCATGCCGCCCTGAGTGTGGCCGCGGATGGACGGGATGGGTTTTCCCGTCCATCCGCTTTAGTGGCCAGCCGCGAAGGGGCGACGCACGCGTGTGCCGTGCGTCGCCTAAATTGAGATTTTACTAGAAGAAGGTGCCCGCTTCAGTGCGGGCAGGCGCTGGGAGGGGTCCGGTTTGCGTTAATAACAGCGATCCCGGACCCCTCCCTTTCTCAGGCGCAGAGTTGGCACACCGTGTGGTTTTAGTCGGTTCGATTCCGACACACCGCCCCGCCGCAAACCCCGGCGGGGTGACGGCCCGAGGGGGTTTCCACACGTAAAAAAAAAAAAAAAAAAAAAGGGCCTCCAGTTTCCTCCCCCCAATGTATCCCTACGTTGTCGTCGTGGTGGGGCTTGCGTGGGTCAATGATCTCTGGGGCTGTGCCGGGTAGAGCTACTCATGCCGGATTGGCCCAGGGTGAGACTCCAGACCAAATGGGATACCAGACGGAGTCTGGCTGCAGACTGCCGCGGCACTCCAAACGTCCCTCTACTTTAGCAGAGGGCGTGTTGGAGTGCGAGTAGATCAGAGGGGCTGGCACGTGAGTGTTGGTCCCATCTGTGAGAGAGGGCTAGCCACCCTCTCGCGTTCCGTAACCATTAGGGGCTCAGCAACGACCTGACTGGTGGCTCCAAGAGAGTACGCTGAGAACCTGATGGCCGGAGGGCTTGCCTTGATTGGCCGGCCCATGACAAGGATAGTCTATAACACCCGACAGCTAAGTCGAAAAAACCTGTGGATACCGGCCGACCTCCACAGTACATAGGCTTATCCGGGTGCAGGGGGCACCGCCCGGATGGACTTATTTCCCCCATACTCGTGGGATAAGATATGGATTTGTTAAATTTAAAAAATAATAATGAAACGGACAACACAACAACGACACAATGCAAGCCTAATGGATCGGAAACGAAGAATCGAAGGAAGGAGAGGAGGAATGCCAAGGGGCAGTTCCGGAAGGCGGACGAGCTATCGTCGGCCGAGGAGGACGTTGGGTCCGGAACGCCCATTTTGGTGGGGCTCCCAGAAGTCAGTCTGACTGCTGGGAGCCGAAGAACTTCGGAGCGCGTGCGCTCAAAGTCCGCCACGTCTGGAGCGAGTGTTAGCTCCAGTGCAACTGTGAACGCACTGGAGCCGATGGAGACGGAGGCCTCGGACTCCCGCAAACGCGCAGTCTCCGGGGACATTGGCGGCGACAGCGACACGTCCCTGGAGATGATGTTGCCACCTAAGATCTCGAGCGGCGGAAGAGGGAGGTCTCGTACTCCAGGCTCGTCAGGCTCCGCCTTCTCTAAGGCGGAGTCGTACAAGCGAGCCAGGGCCGACGGGGAAGTACAGGCGGAGGAGGAGATGTCCGGTCTCATACTCCAGATCGGGCCAGTGGAGGGGGATTCAGCGCCCCAATCACTGGCCTCTTTGCAGGAGAGAGCGGACGCGGCGGTGGCCATCATTCACAAGGTGGCCACCAAGTCCGTAAACCTTAAGGGTTCCTTCGTCAGGGCCCTTAAGGACTCCTCTTCCGCTTTGGCGGGAGTGGTGGACACCCTCATTGGGGATGTGGGTCGCCTTCAGTCGGCCAACGACCGTCTGACGGAGCAGGTGGCTCAGCTGAGCGCTCAGTTCGCCCAATTTCGGGCGGAGCGCCCGGAGCGAGAGGCCCCAGCCCCGTCTTTATCGTCATCGCGTCGTGCCCCTACCGAGCCCGAGGTCCCAGACGCGTATCTGGGACAAATTCTCGTGGCGGTGGGGCACCTGATCGACGGTCGGCTGGCTGGGCTTCTGTCGAGGCTGCCCCCGGCCCCATCAGTTCGGCCGCCGCTTGCGGCACCGAAGCCGAAGGTCGCACCGGCGACGACCCCTCTTCCTGTGGTGGGGGGTCGTGTGTCGTTTTCGGCGGCGGTGTCGAGGCCGGCTCCTGCGGCTGCCCAAGGGGCGCGTCAGGCCAAGGCTCCGGCCAAGGCTCCGACCAAGGCGCCGGCCAAGGCGGCTGCGCCGAGACCGGTGACGAAGGCGGCGACAAGGGCTGGAGCGGAGGTTCCTCCGCTCCCCACTCCATTATCTCTGCCGGGACCCTCTGTACCTGCCCCCTCCAATGAGGGTTGGCAGGTAGTTGGAGGGTCCAAGAAGTCCCGCAAGCGGGCCAGAAAGGCTGCCCGACAGGCAGCCTCTGGCCCGCGGGCGCCACCGGTGGCAGGGGCCCCCCACAAGAAGCCGCGGAAATTACAGATGCCGAAATCCGCGGCTGTGGTGGTGACCCTGTTACCGGAGGCGGCTGCCGGCGGACTGTCCTACGCGGCCATTTTCAAAAGGGCCCGGGACAGTCTCGCCGGAGAGTTTGAGACGGCAGGGGTCCGCTTGCGCCTCGCCCAAACGGGAGCTCGAGTCCTCGAGTTCCCTGGGGCCGATGGCGCAAAGACGGCGGACGTCGCTGCCGAAAAGCTGCGGGGAGTGTTTGCAGCCACGGATGGTGTTCGGATCGCCAGGCCTATTAAGTGCGCAGAACTGCGCATCTCAGGCCTGGATGATTCCGTAACGACCGAGGATGTCCGCGCTGTAGTTGCAAAGAAGACGAGTTGCAGCGCGGACAGCATCAGAGTCGGCACCATCCGCCCCGGTCCGGGAGGCCTTGGTGCGGTGTGGGTGAGCTGTCCCGTGGCGTCGGCCAAAATTTTGGCCGATGCAGGCAGGATCCTCATCGGTTTTGTTAGTGCTAGGATCACAATCCTGGCCGCAAGACCGATGAGGTGTTTCAAATGCCTGGCCGCGGGACACACTCGCACCAAGTGCGAGAGTTGCTTCGACTGCAGCGGACTCTGTTTCCGCTGCGGTCGACCGGGGCACAAGGCGGCAGAGTGTTCTGCCGTCCCTCACTGCCCCGTGTGTGCGGCGGGCAATAAGCCCGCCAATCACCAGATGGGGCAGGGTGGCTGCAAGCCTCCCCGAGCTTCTCGACAAGCGTTGGGAGCTAGCCTGTCGACCCAGGCTACCTCCGACGCTGCTCGTGCGACAGCGTCGTCGCCCATGGAGGGGGTTGGAGAAACGATCCAGTAATGGATCAAGTCTCCAACCTCCTGGTCCAGACGAACCTGAACCACTGCGCCGCGGCGCAGGATCTCTTCCTGCAAACCATGGCGCAGTGGTCGATAGGTGTTGCCGTAGTCGCGGAGCCCTACTACGTCCCTCCCCGTCCAAACTGGATGGGTGATCGGGACGGCTCCGTGGCAGTCGTCGGCTCCTCGGCGGCCCGTTCCCCGCCCTTGTCGCTAAGAGACAAGGGCTCTGGATATGTGGCCGCCGAGTGGGGGGGAATCACCGTTTACGGTGTATATTTCTCCCCCAACCGGAGTTTGAGCGACTTCGAGGTCTTCCTCAACAACTTGGAGACCTCGATACGGCGACTAGCGTCTGGGCACGTCCTCGTGCTGGGGGACTTCAACGCAAAGTCCATTGCGTGGGGTTCCCCAGCGACGGACGCCAGGGGCGATGCGGTTGTGGAGTGGGCGGCTTCGGTGGGCCTCTGTTTGCTAAACAGAGGCGCCACCAACACGTGCGTGCGACAGCAGGGGGGGTCGATAGTGGACCTTTCGTTCGCTACCCCTGCTGTTGCCGCACGAGTAAGGAACTGGTGTGTCCTGGATGAGGTTGAGACGCTCTCGGATCATCTTTATATCCGATTCGAGCTCTCCCGATCCCAGGGCCCCAGTAGGGGTCACGTGGCGCGGCATACCTCCCGCTTTCCGCGGTGGGCAGTTGCCAAACTCGATAGGGACCTGCTAGAGGAGGCGGCCATTGTTCAGTCTTGGCTGTGTCCGCGGGCCCCGGCCGAGGAGGTCGACATGGGGGCTGGCCGCTTTCGCACTGCGATTACGCAGATCTGCGATGCGGCCATGCCCCGCGTTCGGGGTTGTCGACCTCCACGGAACGGGGTCTACTGGTGGTCCCAGGAGTTGGCGGACCTCCGTGCGGCCTGCACTCGTGCCCGGAGGTCCTACACCCGATGCCGGCGGCGACGCCACCGCGTAGACGGGGAGGAGGGCCGGCTTCACGAGGAGTACCGCGAAGCGCGGAAAACTCTGAAGCTGGCCATTTGCCGCGCCAAAGAGGCAAAGAGAAAGGAGATGCTGGAGAGTCTCGACCGTGACCCCTGGGGTCGCCCATATCGTGCGGTGCGTCAAAAGCTCCGCACGGCGGGCCCCCCCCTTACCGAGACTCTCCAGCCCAGCTTCCTGCAGCAAGTGGTCGAGGGCCTTTTCCCGCAGCGGGCGGAGCACACGCCCCCGTCGATGGCCGTTCCGGCCAGTGACGACGGGGACGGAGGGAGTGAGGTGCCGCCCGTTAGGGAATCGGAGGTTGGGGCGGCTGTTCTTCGGATCCGTTCCAGGAACACCGCCCCCGGGCCGGACGGGGTACCACCCCGAGTGATGGCCCGAGCCCTCGACCATATGTCGGACCGCCTCAGGGAGGTTTTGGACGCCAGCCTGGCGTCCGGACGCTTCCCTGAGTGCTGGAAATGCGGGAAGCTGGTCCTACTGCAGAAGCCGGGACGGCCAGCCGATTCGGTCGCGGCCTATAGGCCCATCGTGTTGCTGGACGAGGCGGGCAAATTGTTCGAGAGGATTCTCTCTGCCCGCATCGTCCAGCATCTCAGCGAGGTGGGGCCCGACCTGTCGGACGCCCAATTCGGGTTCCGAGAGGGGCGTTCGACGGTCGATGCCGTGATGCGCCTTAGGGCCGTGACCGAAGAGGCGGTTGGCTGTGGCGGCGTGGTGTTGGCGGTGTCCTTGGACATCGCCAACGCCTTTAATAGTCTGCCATTCAGCTGCATCAGGGAAGCACTCCTGTATCATGGGGTGCCAGAGTACCTGAGGCGGCTGGTGGCAGACTATTTGGAGGAGCGTACCGTCGTGTACGAGGATCGAGATGGCGTCTTGAGACGGCGACCCATGTCGTGCGGCGTTCCACAGGGGTCTGTCCTCGGACCACTCCTGTGGAACGTGGGGTACGACTGGGTCCTTCGAAGTCGTCTGCCCCCCGGGCTGGGCGTAATTTGTTACGCCGATGACACATTGGTCACAGCTCGGGGGGCCAATTTCCAAGAGGCGGCGCGCCTGGCCACCAGGGGTGTCTCTCTGGTGGTTGGGCGCATCGAGGCGCTGGGCTTGCGGGTGGCCCTGGATAAGACGGAGGCCCTGTTATTTCATGGGCCCCGTCGTGGTCCACCCCCCGGCGCCTCCATCGAAGTCAACTCGGTCCTCGTACCGGTTCGGGCCCAGATGAGGTATCTGGGCCTGATCCTCGACGGTAGGTGGCTCTTCGACGAGCACTTCCAACAGCTTGCCCCTAAGCTGGTCGACGCTGCCTCCGCCCTTGGGCGTCTTTTGCCCAACTTGGGTGGAGCCAGCGTCGTTACAAGGAACCTCTTCACGGGGGTGGTCCGGTCGATGGCCCTGTATGGGTCACCGGTGTGGGTGGAGGCTCTGACTGCTCAGAACAAGGCGCGCCTTTGGCGCCCTCAGAGGGTATTGGCAGTCAGAGCCATACGCGGATACCGCACGGTGTCCACCGAGGCGGCCTGTGCCTTGGCCGGAACACCCCCGTGGGATTTGGAGGCGGAAGTGCTCGCCGAAGTTTATCGGCGAGCGGCTGAATATCGGGCGGAGAACGGGTATCGTCCTCCGCCCGAAGAGGTACGCGATTGGCGTGAAGCCGCTCGCCGAGCCACGATGGCTCGTTGGTCGTCCCGGCTGGAGGCTCCACGCGCTGGCTTTGCCACCGTGGAGGCGCTCCAGCCGGTCATCCTCGAGTGGGCAGGGCGGCAGCACGGGACCCTTTCCTTCCGGCTGACGCAGGTGCTTTCCGGGCATGGTTGCTTCGGAAAGTACCTGCACTCGGTCGCTAGGAGGGAATTGAGTCCCGCCTGCCACCACTGCGACTGCAGTGAGGACTCGGCCCAGCACACGCTGGAGATCTGCCCCGCTTGGGCGGATCAGCGCCGGGCCCTCACTGCAGTCATCGGAGGAGATCTGTCGCTACCGGCCATCATACGCTCCATGGCCGGTAGCGACAGCAGTTTTACCGCGGTCGCGACCTTCTGCGAGGAAGTAATCTCGCGGAAGGAGGCGGCGGAGAAGGCCCGAGAGGACGATATCCACTCGGACCCGATCCGCCGCCGGCGAACCGGGCGGCGGAGGCGCGCCCATCTGCGCCTCATGCCGCCCTGAGTGTGGCCGCGGATGGTGGGGACGGGTTTTCCCCTCCATCCGCTCTAATGGCCAGCCGCGAAGGGGCGACGTACGCGTGTGCCGTGCGTCGCCTAATTTGAGAGTCTTTCACCAGCAGACGGTGCCCGCTTCTGTGCGGGCAGGCGCTGGGAGGGGTCCGGTTTGCGTTAATAACAGCGATCCCGGACCCCTCCCTTCTCAGGCGCAGAGTTGGCACACCGTGTGGTTTTAGTCGGTTCGATTCCGACACACCGCCCCGCCGCAAACCCCGGCGGGGTGACGGCCCGAGGGGGTTTCCACACGTAAAAAAAAAAAAAAAAAAAAAAAAAAAAAAAAAAAAAAAAAAAAAAAAAAAAAAAAAAAGGGCCTCCAGTTTCCTCCCCCAATGTATCCCTACGTTGTCGTCGTGGTGGGGCTTGCGTGGGTCAATGATCTCTGGGGCTGTGCCGGGTAGAGCTACTCATGCCGGATTGGCCCAGGGTGAGACTCCAGACCAAATGGGATACCAGACGGAGTCTGTTGAGACTGCCGCGAAGGACATGACGCTCCATCGTCATGCCGCGCTCCAAGCGTCCCTCTGCTTTAGCAGAGGGCGTGATGGAGAGCGAGTAGGACAGAGGGGCTGGCACGTGTGTGTTAGCTCCGTCTGTGAGAGAGGGCTAGCCACCCTCTCGCATTCCGTAACCATTAGGAGCTCAACAACGACCTGACTGGTGGCTCCAAGAGGGTACGCTGAGAACCTGATGGCCGGAGGGCTTGCCTTGATTGGCCGGCCCATGACAAGGATAGTCTATAACACCCGACAGCTAAGTCGTAAAAAAACCTGTGGATACCGGCCGACCTCCACAGTACATAGGCTTGCCCGGGTATTGGGGATCTCTGCCCGGGTCGACTTTTAGTTCTCCCCATCTCGTGGGTTATATTATGAATGTTGATAAATTTAAAAATACAAGTAAAAGGACTGAAACAATCACAACGACTACAGGCATGAAAAACGGACAAAACGAAACAGAGAAAGAAGGGAAGATGAGAGAGAGGAAGGAAAGGAGGAACGCTAAGGGGCAGTTCCGAAAGGCAGACGAGCAATCGTCTGCCGAGGAGGACGTTGGGTCCGGAACGCCCATTTTGGTGGGGCTCCCAGAAGTCGGACATCTGACTACTGGGAGCCGAAGAACTTCGGAGCGCGTGCGCTCAAAGTCCGCCACTTCTGGAGCGAGTGGTAGCTCCAGTGCGACTGTGGACACACTGGAGCCGATGGAGACGGAGGCCTCGGACACCCGCAAACGCGCAATCTCCGGGGACATTGGCGGCGAAAGCGACACGTCCCTGGAGATGTTGCCGCCCAAAATTGGCAGCGGTCAGAGGGGGAGGTCCCGTACTCCAGGCTCGGCCCCGTCGGGTTCCGCCTTTAGCAAGGCGGAATCCTACAAGAGGGCCAGAGCTGATGGGGAGCTGCAGGCAGAGGAGGAAATGTCTGGTCTCCTGCATATCATCAGGAGGCCGGCGGATGGGGTTTCAGAGCCCCAACCGCCGGCCTCTCTGCAGGAGAGGGCACAGGCGGCAGTGGCCATCATCCACAAGGTGGCCACCAAGTCCGTGAACCTGAAGGGCTCCTTTGTGAGAGCCCTGAAGGACTCCTCCTCTGCCATTGCGGGGGTCGTGGAGACCCTGGCCGGGGACGTGGCCCGCCTCCAGACGGCCAACGACCGTTTGACGGGGCAGGTGGCTGAGCTGGGCGCTCAATTCGCCCAGTTCCGGGCGGAGCGAGAGGCCCCGGCCCCGTCAACATCCCAGCGGGCCGCGTCTGCATCCCGGCGGGCCCCGTCTGCGCCGCAGCCGTCATCTGCTGGCCCCGGGATAACCGACGCCCAACTAGCGGTTATCCTGGATGCATGCTGGCGGATGATCGAGAGCCGTACGGCCGGCCTAGAGGCGAGGCTGCCTGCGGCCCCTGTCATGCGGCCGCCGCTTGCGGCGCCGAAAAGGGTGGCCACGTCGTCAGCGACGACCCCTCTCCCTGTGGTGGGAGGTCGCGTGTCGTACGCGTCGGCGGCGGCACCACCGGCACTTGCGGCTGCCCGAGGGGCTCGTCAGGTGGCCAAGGCCCCGGCCAAGGCTCCGGCTAAGACGGCTGCGCCAAGGCCGGTGACGAAGGCGGCGGCAAGGGCTGGAGCGGAGATTACTCCGCTCCCCACTCCAACGCCTGGACCCTCCACGTCTGCCCCCTCCAATGAGGGTTGGCAGGTAGTTGGAGGGTCCAAGAAGTCCCGCAAGCGGGCCAGAAAGGCTGCCCGTCAGGCAGCCTCTGGCCCGCAGGCGCCACCGGTGGCAGGGGCCACCCGCAAGAAGCCGCGGAAACTACAGATGCCGAAATCCGCGGCTGTGGTGGTGACCCTGTCACCGGAGGCGACAACCGGCGGGCTGTCTTACGCGGCCTTCTTCAAGAGGGCCCGGGACAGTCTCGCCGGAGAGTTTGAGACGGCAGGAGTCCGCCTGCGCCTCTCCCAGACGGGAGCTCGTATACTCGAGTTCCCTGGGGCTGATGGCGTAAAATCGGCGGACTCCGCTGCCGAGAAGCTGAGGGCTGCGTTTGCAGATACGGATGGTGTCAGGATCGCCAGGCCCACGAAATGCGCTGAGTTGCGCATCTCGGGCCTGGACGATTCGGTGACGGCCGAGGATGTCCGCGCTGTAGTTGCAGAGAAGACTGCATGCAGCGCGGACAAAGTCAGGGTCGGCACCATCCGCCCCGGTCCTGGGGGGCTTGGCGCTGTGTGGGTCAGTTGTCCCGTGGCGTCGGCCAGAGTACTGGGCGACGCCGGCCGGCTCCTCATCGGTTTCGTGAGCGCCAGGGTTACAGTCCTGGCGGCGAGACCGATGAGGTGCTTCAAGTGCCTGGCCGCGGGACACACACGCGCCAAGTGCGCCAGTTGCTTTGACTGCAGCGGACTGTGTTTCCGCTGCGGTCGACCGGGGCACAAGGCGGCAGAATGCTCTGCCGCCCCTCACTGCCCCGTGTGTGCGGCGGGCAACAAGCCCGCCAATCACCAGATGGGGCAGGGGGGCTGCAAGCCTCCCCGAGCTTCTCGGCAGACGTCGGGGGCTAGCCTGTCGACCCAGGCTGCCTCCGACGACGTTCGTGCGACCACGTCGTCGCCCATGGAGGAGGTTGTAGAGACGATCCAGTAAATGGATCAAGTCTCCAACCTCCTTGTCCAGACGAACCTCAACCACTGCGCCGCGGCGCAGGATCTCTTCCTGCAAACCATGGCACAGTGGTCGATAGGTGTTGCCGTAGTCGCGGAGCCCTATTACGTCCCTCCCCGTCCAAACTGGATGGGTGACCGGGATGGCTCCGTGGCAGTCGTCGGCTCCTCGGCGGCTCGTTCCCCGCCCTTGTCGCTTAGAGACAAGGGCTCTGGATATGTGGCCGCCGAGTGGGGGGGAATAACCGTTTACGGTGTTTACTTCTCCCCCAACCGGAGTTTGAGCGACTTCGAGGTCTTCCTTAACAACTTGGAGACCTCGATGCGGCGACTAGCGTCTGGGCACGTCCTCGTGCTGGGGGACTTCAACGCAAAATCCATTGCGTGGGGTTCCCCAGCGACGGACGCCAGGGGCGATGCCGTTGTGGAGTGGGCGGCTTCGGTGGGCCTCTGTTTGCTGAACAGAGGCGCCACCAACACGTGCGTGCGACAGCAGGGGGGGTCGATAGTGGACCTTTCGTTCGCTACCCCTGCTGTTGCCGCACGAGTAAGGAACTGGTGTGTCCTGGATGAGGTTGAGACGCTCTCGGACCATTTATATATCCGATTTGAGCTCTCCCGGTCCCAGGACCCCAGTAGGGGTCACGTGGCGCGGCATTCCTCCCGCTTTTCGCGGTGGGCTGTTGCCAAGCTCAATAGGGACCTGCTAGAGGAGGCGGCCATCGTTCAGTCATGGCTGTCTCCGCGGGCCCCGGCCGAGGAGGTCGACATGGGGGCTGGCCGCTTTCGCACTGCGATTACGCAGGTCTGCGATGCGGCCATGCCCCGAGTTCGGGGTTGTCGGCCTCCACGGAACGGGGTCCACTGGTGGTCCCAGGAGTTGGCGGACCTCCGTGCGGCCTGTACTCGTGCCCGGAGGTCCTACACCCGATGCCGGCGGCGACGCCACCGCGTAGACGGGGAGGAGGGCCAGCTTCATGAGGAGTACCGCGAAGCGCGGAGGACTCTGAAGCTGGCCATTAGCCGCGCCAAAGAGGCAAAGAGAAAGGAGATGCTGGAGAGTCTCGACCGTGACCCCTGGGGTCGCCCATATCGTGCGGTGCGTCAGAAGCTCCGCACGGCGGGCCCCCCCCTTACCGAGACTCTCCAGCCCAGCTTCCTGCAGCAGGTGGTCGAGGGCCTTTTCCCGCAGCGGGCGGAGCACACGCCCCCGTCGATGGCCGGTCCGGCCAGAGACGACGAGGACAGAGGGAGTGAGGTGCCGCCCGTTAGGGAATCGGAGGTAGGGGCGGCTGTTCTTCGGATCCGTTCCAAGAACACCGCCCCCGGGCCGGACGGGGTACCACCCCGAGTGATGGCCCGAGCCCTCGACCATATGTCGGACCGCCTCAGGGAGGTTTTGGACGCCAGCCTGGCGTCCGGACGCTTCCCTGAGTGCTGGAAATGTGGGAAGCTGGTCCTGTTGCCGAAGCCGGGACGGCCGGCCGATTCGGTCGCGGCCTATAGGCCCATCGTGTTGCTGGACGAGGCGGGCAAATTGTTCGAGAGGATTCTCTCTGCCCGCATCGTCCGGCATCTCAGCGAGGTGGGGCCCGACCTGTCGGACGCCCAATTCGGGTTCCGAGAGGGGCGTTCGACGGTCGATGCCGTGATGCGCCTTAGGGCCGTGACCGAAGAGGCAGTGAGCTGTGGCGGCGTGGTGTTGGCGGTGTCCTTGGACATCGCCAACGCCTTTAATAGTCTGCCATTCAGCTGCATCAGGGAAGCACTCCAGTATCATGGGGTGCCAGAGTACCTGAGGCGGCTGGTGGCAGACTATTTGAAGGAGCGTACCGTCGTGTACGAGGATCGAGATGGCGTCTTGAGACGGCGACCCATGTCGTGCGGGTCTGTCCTTGGACCACTCCTGTGGAACGTGGGGTACGACTGGGTCCTTCGTAGTCGTCTGCCCCCCGGGCTGGGCGTAATTTGTTACGCCGATGACACATTGGTCACAGCTCGGGGGACCAACTTCCAAGAGGCGGCGCGCCTCGCCACCAGGGGTGTTTCTCTGGTGGTTGGGCGCATCGAGGCGCTGGGCTTACGGGTGGCCCTGGATAAGACGGAGGCCCTACTTTTCCATGGGCCCCGTCGTGGGCCGCCCCCCGGCGCCTCTATCGAAGTCAACTCGGTCCTCGTACCGGTTCGGGCCCAGATGAGGTATCTGGGCCTGATCCTCGACGGTAGGTGGCTCTTCGACGAGCACTTCCGACAGCTTTGTCCAAGGCTGGTCGACGCTGCCTCCGCCCTTGGGCGTCTTTTGCCCAATTTGGGTGGAGCCAGCGTCGCAACTAGACACCTCTACACGGGGGTGGTCCGGTCGATGGCCCTGTACTGTACTGTGACCCCGGTGTGGGTCCCGGCTCTGACCGCCCAGAATAAGGCACGCCTCTGGCGGCCTCAGAGGGTATTGGCGGTCAGAGCCATACGCGGATACCGCACCGTGTCGACGGAGGCGGCGTGCGCCTTGGCCGGAACACCCCCGTGGGATTTGGAGGCGGAAGTGCTCGCCGAAGTTTATCGGCGAGCGGCTGAATATCGGGCGGAGAACGGGTATCGTCCTCCGCCCGAAGAGGTACGCGATTGGCGTGAAGCCGCTCGCCGAGCCACGATGGCTCGTTGGTCTTCCCGGCTGGAGGCTCCACGCGCTGGCTTTGCCACCGTGGAGGCGCTCCAGCCGGTCATCCTCGAGTGGGCGGGGCGGCAGCACGGGACTCTTTCCTTCCGACTGACGCAGGTGCTTTCCGGGCACGGTTGCTTCGGGAAGTACCTGCACTCGGTCGCTAGGAGGGAATTGAGTCCCGCCTGCCACCACTGCGACTGCAGTGAGGACTCAGCCCAGCATACGCTGGAGTTCTGCCCCGCTTGGGCGGAGCAGCGCCGGGCCCTCACTGCAGTCATCGGAGGAGATCTGTCGCTACCGGCCGTCGTACTGTCCATGGCCGGTGGCGACAGCAGTTTTACCGCGGTCGCGACCTTCTGCGAAGACGTAATTTCGCAGAAGGAGGCGGCGGAGAAGGCCCGAGAGGACGATATCCACTCGGACCCGATCCGCCGCCGGCGCACGGGGCGGCGGAGGCGCGCCTATCAGCGCCTCATGCCGCCCTGAGTGTGGCCGCGGATGGACGGGATGGGTTTTCCCCTCCATCCGCATTACAGGCCAACCGCGAGGGGGTGACGTACGCGTGTGCCGTGCGTCGCCTAAATTGAGATTTTATTTTTGAAGAAGGTGCCCGCTTCAGTGCGGGCAGGCGCTGGGAGGGGTCCGGTAGTGTAATATCTGCAATTCCCGGACCCCTCCCTTCTCAGGCGCAGAGTTGGCACACCGTGTGGTTTTAGTCGGTTCGATTCCGACACACCGCCCCGTCGCAAACCCCGGCGGGGTGACGGCCCGAGGGGGTTTCAACACGTAAAAAAAAAAATAAAAAAAATAAAAAAGGCCTCCAGTTTCCTCACTCACTCGATGAAACACAGCGCAGGCGCTGTTTCACACCGGTTTTCTATGAGTTACTTTACTTACGTTTTAACTTATTTATAACGGCGGCTTAGAGCATTAAACCAAGGCTATAACTAGACATTTGAACCAAATCATTAAAAATAAGGTCGCTCATAGCCCAGTTGCACTCGCAACCACCCACAACGTCCCACTGCTGGGTACGGGTCTCCTCTCAGGAGGGGGTTAAGGCCATACGTCCCCACGCTGGCCGAGTGCGGGTCCCCAACCCGATACAGTTGTGGCCAGATATAGTTGTGGCTACGTATTTTGCCGTTGGTTGTTTTTAAACCGCCCAAAGGCCGCCAACTAAGCTTGACGACTCTTTATCCTATGATAACAACTGGCACCAACTGCTTAACGTGACCTCCGAATCACGGAGACGCTCATGGTATCATGCCACCAGCGGTCACCCATCAAGGTACTGACCACGCCGTCGTTGCTTACCCCGGTGATTGTTTCTAATCACCGAGTACCACTGGGCTATGAGCGCCTCTATATCACAACGTGTATATCAAAGGTATTTTTTTTTCAATTGTATTTTCGACACCTGATTCAATGTTATGAATGATTCATACAGTTATATGTATAGAAAAATATGAGTTATTTACGTTCTGAAATAACTATTTCATTTACGTCCAACTGGAAGTACGTTATTGTTTTGAGAAGTAATCCCAAATGTCGAGCATTAGAAACAGGAGTCAAGGTCTATCATGACACCTGTATATATGTGACCAGTATATATGTAGGTTGTATTTGTGTAGATGGTAAGTGTCTGCCACCACTCATGGTCTACATCTTAGGAGATCAAGATATACAAGTCCGTTACCGCTACCTTTTGAGGACCAGTGGTGGTGTATCGTAGAATAAACACCCCTCACACAATGTTTTAGTGGGTAATTTTACTTCTCTCTCTCTCTCTAAATTTCAAAGCTAGACTCTTGTCGGTAGTGCAATCGCCATTTCTCTCTGTTTAATTGTCTTGATAGGTGTTAACTCCACCTACTCTGTGAAAAAACAGGATAACCTGTTTGACATCACTTTAACAGCCCTCGACAATCCACTACTGGACATAGGCATCTCCTTAGAAAGTAGTATGTGGCCTAGGTACCATACCACGCTAGCCAGCTAGGTATAAACTTGCTTATCGCCGGTTTTTTGTGAGACTGAGACATCATTCCGGTCAAACCGCCAACATAGGTCTCCCACGGTAAAAATTAACTTGTTTCTGTTAAGACAATTCCCGAATAAGGAATATTATAGCCAGTGTCGCGATTGTCGCGACAGCCAGACTTGACAAACATTCATGAAGGAACACAAAAACACCGAGACTCAGAACAACAATTTGTGAATGTTGGTTTTTTAAAAGGAGAACAGAAAACTATTTTTTTGCTGTGGTCGCTAGTTTGAACATTTAACATACGTGTGCAATTAGGAATACGGAGTATTACCACACCCATTAATCTAATGGGTGTCGTAAAAACCCAATAAGCGAACAAATTGCGCAGGAAAACACCACTGCAAATAGAACGAAATTTTACGCAACTTCTG
Source organism: Spilarctia lutea (assembly GCA_916048165.1). Lineage (NCBI taxonomy): Eukaryota > Metazoa > Arthropoda > Insecta > Lepidoptera > Erebidae > Spilarctia > Spilarctia lutea. The sequence goes on from OU696480.1 coordinate 7,185,060, forward strand.
GTCAACCAAGTATAGTAGGCCAAAACCTCGTCTCTAAAGAGAGGCCAAAACCTCGTCTCTAAAGATAGGCCAAAACCTCGTCTCTAAAGATAGGCCAATATCCAGCAATAGATTACCTAAACAAATATTATGAAAATATAACACTCGTTATTTGTTAAAAAAAATTCCAGAGCCCAAATCTTGGATCCTATTGCAGTACCTCTCGACAATGGAGACACTATATACACGCCGCCTCCACCGAGCTCTGGAGTTATCCTAGCCAATATCCTGAACATCCTTAGAGGGTATAACTTCACCGCCTCCAGTATAAACACGACGGAAGACAAGATCCTTACCTACCACAGAATCATAGAAGCTTTCAAATTTGCGTATGTACAAAGAACGAAATTGGGTGACATGGATTTCTTGGACTTGAAAGAGGTAAGACTTTAGCCCTTAAAATAGAATTTGATCTCTGTTACAGACAGACACCAGTGTCATTATACAACTTGCGAGATATTTGTAATTCATAATGTTTTCCACTTCATCTGTATATATAAAAATGTATCGCCGAAATGTATGTACGCTCATAACTTCCGACCGACTGAACCAAATGGGATACTCCTTTTGTCTGTGTTCGTTATTGTTGGGACAAGGTTTGTATATACAGTATAACCCGCTTAAGACGATTTTTCAGGGACCCGACCAAAAACGCGTATTAAGCGAGAAAGCGTATTATGCGGGATAGGGAAAATAAAACGTACCATGTACATATGTATTATTATGTATTTTGTTCTTTTTATTTTAAATTATGTAACTACATTCATACATTTTTTTAAAAATTCCTTATTTTGGTTTGAGAGAAAGATTTTGATGCATTAGCAATTAAAAGATTTTCAACATAATTCAACTTTTGCAGTGCGTCTTCACTTTGATCCAAAGAAGCTACATAGCGTCTGATATCATCATAACATTAACAGCTGATAATGCCTGGGCGTTTGACAAAAACGGGGTTGACTCATCTTCATTATCACTTATATGGGCCTCGTTTTGTGTGTATTCACATTCTCAATAAGATTTTCAATTGATTGAATTTCGTACGGTGCTACATTGTCATCAATGGAAGAATATCCAGAAAAAATCTGCAGTATCTCGGGTTCTTCTTCTTCCAACACGACGGCTGGCTCGAGCGCGTGTCGAGGTGTCGAGTGCGGGTGGGCGTATTAAACGGGATGACGAATCGTATTAAGCGTTAAGCAATGTATGAAAATATGTCTCAAGTTGCAGGGACTGGCGTAAAGCGGCGTATTATGCGAGAAATCGTATTAAGCGTGATCGTATTAAACGGGTTATACTGTAGAAAGTTTTGTTTTTCTCGCGACTGTACACTACCTGTGGTAAGCTGAAGCGATACGAAGTTCGCCGGGTCAACTAGTTTGTGATACAACTGGCACGCAAAGAACAGAAATATGTGTGATACTGATAACACTTGCTCATAGTTACTTCATCAATTTCGTAACCGTCTGTCCTGTAACAGACAGATATCAAGCTATGTTTTAGGGACTGTAATATAAATGCAGACTTATAACATTAGTTTTTACTAATTTGTTAGTTAAAATTATTTATGTTGAACGTTGATAGCTGTACTAGTAGTAACTGTATGACAGCCATCAGCGCCTTCCAAGTGTGGTGATTTACAAACAGTAGTGATAATATTCGAAAAGGTTAAAAAAAAGCAGGAAAAAAAGAACAAAACAAATTCAACATTCACAAAAGCAGAGAAACTATAACTAAATGAAGTGTTTGTGTATGAGTTTATGTGTGTGTGTGAGTGTGTGTGTGTGTATGTGTGTGTGTGTGTGCATGTGTATGTGTGCGTGTATGTGTATGTGTGCGTGTGAGTGTGCGTGTGCGTGTATAAGTGTGCGTATGAGTATTTCTTGAGGATGTCAGGTCACCAATGATTCCGTTTCTGAATGGTTTAGTTGTAAAAGCCACTGTTTGGTTTCAGATTTAACTCGACTGTAATTTAAAGTGGAAATATTTAATTTATTATTAACTCTGTTATAAATACGTGTGCTTATAATATAATATTGTCTCTTTGCCAAAGTTGTCCTATGATATTATGTGAAACATAATCCTATATTTCTACGACCCGTGCCAGTAAGGCCACTGGAGATATTATTGTGCCTTCTCATTATTACCTGCAGAATAAATAGCTGTCTAACTGTGAGTACACCGCATTCTTGGTACAAAGCAGCTGTGCTGTACCACCGAGGCTTATGGGATAGAACCTTTAAAACCCCCCTTTGTGCCCGCTCCAGGCCAATTAAACAAGTTGCACGCGAGCCTCCCCAAGCTAGAATAGCATACGATATTATAGATTGTGCTAGGGCATAGTACACTATTTTTAGCGTCTCAAGATCAGCAGACTGTCTCAATTTACGAAATATTGGTATCAATTTTCTAAAGCGATTTATGGTGTTATTGATATGCGTTTGCCGCATAGTGCACTATCCAATGTGACGCCTAGATATTTAATTTCATTGACGCGTTCAATGGTCTGACAGCTGCATCTTTGAGATTTAGAACGACATGAATGTGCGACGAGGTGATTTGTATTAAGAATTGTGCTTTGACGCTGGGAAAACCAGATGTATTTGGTTTTTGTAATATCGAGTGTTAATAGATTGGAGTTTAGAAAGTCCATTACGCTTCTCAGTGCATTCTCAGCATTCTTACGAGTCTCATTCCAGCTCTTTCCGTTAACCAATAACACCGTATCATCCGCATATGCAACTATTTTGTAATTTGGGATAGCTTTGGTACACAGGTCATTGATATGTATAAGGAAGAGCGTTAGTTCTAGTAAACTTCCTTGAGGTACACCGTAAATGGGGCTAGCAGAATCACTCAACCTCAGATGATTACCTATTTTCACATATTGAGTTCGACGGGTTAGGTAACTTTTAAATATGTCGAGCACACTACCCCTGATATCAATACATTCCATTTTAGTAAGTAATCTGGAAATTGAGACAGTATCAAAGGCTTTAGAAAGGTCTAGGAATAGGCCAATAACGACGACAATTGCCTCAACTTCAGCTTTATCGGTATCTAACAACCCCATAGAGTAGCCTACGGGATTTCGTTTTAACTATATTTTTGTAACTCACAGTCTCACTCAAAATTATATTTTTGTAACTCACTTCTTATTTAACACATTGAATCCATTTAAAATTTCTGTAAGCTATTAAAAGATTTTTTTTTTGTATGGCCCTACCAAAATGACTCTACTCTGCCTGATGGAAAGTATAAGCAGTATCCAAGAGTGGTGGTCACTTTGCTCATTCCGAATGTAGACAATGCAACAATGCAGCATGGTGACCCTCACTACAGCAGATAGTGATGCTTCTGCATCACTGTTTCTTTATTTATATTGTGTGTGGCACACGGGGACTGCCGCGGTTTAACTATTGCATTTTTATCAACTTATGCAATTATAATTATATATATATATTTTTTATTTGCCTGCACGGTTCGCCGAGTGGTTTCAGCGGTCGCTATGCCGTTTGCTACTGCGCCAAGTGTCGTGGGTTCAAATCCCACGCGGTACAACACTTTGTGTGATCCACGAATTGTTGTCCCGAGTCTGGATGTTCTTTGTGTCCGTTTCATGTATGTTTGTAAAGTCCCCCACGACACAGGATACTTATTGCTAATGTGAGAGTTGTCTTTTTAAACGAAAAAAAGAAAAAAAAAAATAATAATTATGCAATATTTTTATATTAATTCAAGTTTTTTAATTATATTAATTCAAGTTACACTTTTTAAGCGTGGTGACCGATAAGAAAACATTTTTTTTCTTTTATTGAATAAATGAGATGTTAATATCGTTTAAAATATTTTAAGTTTTATTATCTTACAATACATGTAGGTTATTCAGTAATTTTTATCATTGAAACTATATAGTCCACGGGCCCACGTACAAGGGGTTCAGTGATTAATAACAGAAAAAAATATTAACATAATCTTGACAACTTTCGAGTGTAGGTCTCAAAAAAATTACAATCGAATTTGTATGCCGATGCATTTTTTATGTAAAATATATATTTTGCAAGCCCCAAAACAAAAATCAGTTTGTTATTAATGAAAATGAATAAAAATTTTCAAGTCACCATTCTGACATGTTAGAGCTGGGGGTCACTCGGGAAGGTACCATTCACTTTGTATGCCACAAGTTTTTCTCAGTTTTCCATCGTATTTTCTCGAAGTATTGATTTTTAGAAACTGTTATTTATTAATTTGGGACACTCATCAAATCGACGTGTTTCGCTCCCTATCCCGCTTTTTCCTGCCACTATCAGAATTTGGTCCAATAATAAAAGTTGGGTGTCTCGTCAAAACGAAGCTGTGTATAAACTTTCAGCCTGTTATTAATCACTGAAATCCCTTGTACGTGGGCCCGTGGACTAATAGGTTTATGGTAACTGAAATAAGAAACATAAGTTTGAGACCTGATATTCTCTAAATATCTGAAAAAGAGTGTGGCATTATAAAGATATGATAGATACCTATATACTTTCTCACAAACAGCTCTGCTTACGTATTCGTCCGATTTCGGAGCGGCCCGTCTCGATCCGTGCGAGCTTCGTACAGTCGTACCATATACATACACGTTAAGCGAACGTTCGGCCGAGCTACATGTTGGGTGGAGTGGGGAGTGATAGGTTTTATTTTCGTTACGGAATTTCTTGATTCGGTCGCCGCGCTCAAAGCCCGCAATAAAAGCTATGCAATAGCTTAAAAAACATTTGATTCGTTAGTATTTTTCATCATTGACAGCACTTTTTTTTTATTATTATATATCGGGCAAACGAGCAGACGTATCGCCTGATGGTAAGCGATTATCGCCACCCACGGACACCCGCAACACCAGAGGCGTTACAAGTGCGTTGCCGGCCTTTTAGGAAGGAGTACGCTCTTATCTTGAAGGTTTGAAGGTCGTATTGGCCCGGGAACACAGCAAGCGACATTATACAACTCATTCCACAGCAAAACTGTGGAATGAGCTGTCTCGCTTAATATTTCACCGCTGTTTACATACGTCTCTCCTTAGAAAAAAGGTTTGGGCTTCTTATTAGACGCTGGTCAAACGAGTTCGTATAGGGATTGTGTCAATTTTTTATTTTCATTGTAATGCTATTTCTAATTTATTGTCTTCATACGTAAAAGTCTGGGTCTATACTGACATCAAAAATGACTTTTCTGTACTCCATTTTTTATGTTTTATTTAAATAAACTTCTCATTACCAGTTATTAGATAAACTGTCATCAAAGGAGTTCGGCACGGAGTTGCGTCTGCGCATAAACGACACCATGACTAGTAACAGCTCGGCCGCATATGATGCAGAATTCTACAACCAGCCAGATTCGGGCACCGCTCACATTTCCATCATCGCTTCCAATGGAGATGCTGTTTCTGTCACAAGTTCACTGAACTACTTGTAAGTGTAACGTGAATACATCTTGTATCGTGCACTATTCTATGATTTATCTTTCAAAATTGTGTAAGCTTGAGAGGGCTGTTATTACGTCACTATAAATAGATAAGTTATGTTATCAATATCGAGCATATGAGAGATCTCTGTCCGATTTTCTACCTCAATTCATTTCAAAAACCATAGCTATAAAATATTCCAGAGTCCGGTGATTATTAGTAATATTATATATTAAGAAAAATGCTTCATATAGATACTCACTCAACTGCTTAAGATACTTTCCATCGGAAGCACAAGCAGAATCCAGGAGTGGTGGTCACCATGCCTGATGAGGCAGAGCTGGTTTCACTTTGAAAGGAAAAATTTTTCAATGCCTATTCAATAATTCTAAAAGTATCTTAAGCAGTTGAGTGAGTATCTATATAAAGCATTTTTCTTTTTTAAGGACAATGCAGCATGGTGACACACACTATGGCGGCCTAGTGAGATGCTTTTTCACGCTCCGCTTAAAGGACCCGGGTTCATAGTGGGAGGGAAACTCTCTAATGTAAGCCTTCTTGCATTCCCTTGTGACTTTGTTAAACGCTGCTGTTAGTTGACCAACATCAGGGTAGCCGCGAGCGTGAGCCCTGAATCATGCGCTGTAAGCTGATTGCTTTCACGCAACAGCACTGTAGGCGACACCAGGCAGTGATCGGAGGATCCCAGAGGAGCGAGCACCGATACATTGTACTGCGCTGGGTGACTCGTCAGCAGAAGGTCCAGCAAGGAAGGCGCTTGACTCAGTATGTCTGGTATCCTGGTGGGCTGAAGTACCAGCTGGATGAGGTCATGCGTGAGAGCGGATGCGTAAACAGACCGACCCACGTGGTCAGTTCTGGAAGATCCCAACCAGGACTCATGGTGGGCGTTTAAGTCTTCCAGAAACACCAGTTCGGCGGTGGGAAACTGCTCCTGCGCTTTGTCCACTGCCTGACTGAGTTATTCAAATAGTCGAGTTGTCTCAGAGTCTCCAGAGTGGGATCGATAAAGGCACATGTAGATTCGGCTCATAGAGCCAATATTCACGTGAAACCAAAGGATGGAGAAGGATGGAAGGATCAAGGCAGCGGAAAGGGAAACAACAAATATCCGCCCACATAACGAAAAGACATACCCCAGCCTTCGCGAGAAAGCACTGTCGCGTCGGCAGGGCAGCGTATTTGTGTCTCCCTTAGGAAAAGAATTGCCGGCCGAGCCGTCTCAAGATATTGGTGGACGGTGTTGAGGTTAGCATGGAGTCCACGGATGTTTATGAACTCCACCTATAAAAGCGCGTTGGTGGGAGGATGGAGTGCCGCTGTTGAACGTTTATGCTAGGGTAGGGGAAGGGGAGCGTAAAAGGCGCGACATATATCGTGGCTGTGTAATACTGAGACTCATAGTGCTGTGTCCTCATACAACAGTGAGGCATGACGGTGACCGAACTGTCGGACGGAAGGGCCCACGTACCGTCCCAGATGTGGTCGCCTGGTCCCACCATCCGGTCACCAACGAGCACGACGAGCCACTCTGTGGATTACGCGCGACCTGACGGGGCAGCCTCCCAGGGTGGTTAGCCGCGGTTGGGGCCCTCTTTATGCCGCGGGCGGCCAGCGGCACCACCTTTTCTACGGGTCTCTCTGGTCGACGGTTCGATCCAAGCCACCCTCAACATGAATCCACGAGCATTCCACTTTTTTCACAATTACCACGATAACTTTTACCCCTGCATCATTGGGCCTCCGGTCTCACACTCACCAACGAAATACGACAGCATTTTGGTTCGGTTGTGCTGAAATCAGCGTCTATTACCTAGACTACATTCCTGAGTCAGTCTGACTGTCTGTCCTGCTTTTATGGCCAAACTGCTGCACCGATTTCAATGAAATTGGACATGTTAATATTTTAATCCTTGATAAAAGACATAGGTTACTCTTTATTGCGATTACCGACAAAAACACGGGCGGAGCTGCGCGCAAAAGCAAATTAAGATATATATTCGTTTAGGTTAGTTTGGACTTTCATTTAAATGCCGAAAATGAAATGCAGTTTCCTTACAACTTTTGAATAACCTTTTGAATAAATGTAGAGAACATTACAAGGAATTGCTTTCATTCTTGGCGCCTATATATCGAACATCTGGCTTATACGTCACGTGTTTTGTATTTTTTCGACACAAAAAATAATTAAAACATACACATAGGTAACATCAATCCGTAGAAAATTAAAATTAAGCAACAAATTATTTTTCCAATTCATATTTCTTTATTTTTTGCTAAACCCCTAAATGACCTTTACAGCTTCGGAGCAGGATTCATGACTCTTAAGACAGGCATAGCTATGAACAATGTAATGGATGACTTCTCGTCTCCGGGCATAACCAACTTCTTTGGCCTGAAGCCCGCCACGGCAAATTATATCGCGCCTAACAAGAGACCTCTCTCGTCAATGGGCCCAAGCATCATTGTGGACCAGAATGGAAATGCTAAGCTAGTTATAGGAGCTGCAGGAGGACCTAAAATCAGTACTACTGTTGCTTTGGTAAGCACCTTAAATCCTACTAATTTAAATTATAAACGCGAAAGTTTGTGTGTATGTAAGTGAGTATGTTTGTTGCTCTTTCATGCAAAAACTACTGAGTGGATTTTGATGAAACCTTACAATAATATAGCTTATACATCAGACTAATACATAGGCTACAATTTATAAAGATACTAGCTTCGCCTCGCGGCGTTACCTGCAGTTATTGCCGTACTGCGGGTAGCACCGCGAGGTTCAGCTAGTCCTATATATAATTGCCTGCTATGTTATTTTAAGTTCAATACTAAAGTACCTACTACATGGCAACAAGAACGTACCAGTATAACTATGAGCCCTTTTTACCCGACTTCGACGAAGTCAAAAGGAAGAGTAAAATTTTTTCAGTCTATATTTGTATGTTCCACATTAGCGTTTAACTACTGAACCAATTCTGATAAACTAGGTGTCAATAGATTCATAATAATGGCCAGAGTAACGTTGTAGTTCTTTAAACATATTCTCGTAAGTTTAAATTAAATAAAATTAACGTTCTCTGTGGCTACAAGAAATAACTTTTTAGGTAACTATGTAATAGGACAGTTAAACACATATTAATATAATGGACCCTATAGTTTCATTTTTTTTATGGAATCGTGTTTAAACGAGTAGACGTATCGCCTGATGGTAAGCGATTACCGCTGCCCATGGACTTCCGCAAAACGAGAGGCGTTACAAGTGCGTTACCGGCCTTTGGGGATGAGGAAGGCGATGAGGGAAGGGGTTTGGATAGGGCCTCCGGTATCACACCGCCCCGCCGCAAACCCCGACGGGGTGACGGCCCGAGGGGGTTATCCTCACTCATTCCGTGAAAAACAGCGCAGGCGCTGTTTTACACCAGTTTTCTGTGAGGCCGTGGTATCACTCCGGTCCATGCAGCCTATTATACATTTTATAATTAGTTTTTTCGTTTCTTTGTCATCCGAGGGTAGCCCCAAGACGTAAGGTATATACCTTGTTAGTTTAGTTAGTTATTCTTTACTTATATATTTAATATGTTCACAGGTAATAATGCGCAAGTTGTGGTTCAATCAGACGATAAAAGAAGCTGTAGACGAAGCTCGTATCCATCATCAAATAACGCCGATGGTAATACAATATGGGTTTGGTATTACCGAGGTAAGTTACCACTATTTCATCTACACAAATAAATAAAATTGAAGTTTCTGTTTGTAATTTATAATTAGCAGCTTTATGAAATGCGTATAAAAGTATATGCGGTACTAAAATAAAAAAGAAATAAAAAAATGTTTCTCTGCCTGTTTGTTCCAGGTAAAATCTGGAAAGGCTGGGCCGATTTCGACAAGACTTACACTGACAGATCACTGATGCTATAAGGAGTAACTTAGATAACTTTTATTTTGGACTAGCTTTGCCTTGACCCCACTCGGGGCACGGCTACTTTGTAAATAAATGTAGCAGCATTAAAACATATAACTAGCTAATTCGACGTTGTTATCCTCTAGTGTCGCTTTTTTAAACTGAAGATCATCAGCTATCTATCAGTGAAAGTCCAGTCAAAATCGGTCCAGTGGTTGCAGAAATTAGCCGTAAGAAACAAATGGAAAAAAATTGCTTTTTTGATGTTAGTACCGTATCTACTTTCATATTACATTTAGTGAAAAGCTGTTAATTTGAAATTACAAACTTGGACTTCTATTTAATTTATACCTATAGAAAAACAACTTATATTATACTGTTAAAGGCTGTTAATGTGAAATTTTGAGATACGTTCCCCCCACCAGACTTATTCCTGATGAAAAGGAGATTACTGGGCAGTTTAAAAATTGTGTTTTAATATAATGTTAAACTAATTGGTCACGTTTAAATGTAACAAATAAAAAGCCTTTTTATTCAATTTATTAACCGTTACACGAAGATAGTTACGCCACTGTTAAGAAAATATGAATCGCTACTGAAAGAAAGTAAAGTACAAATCGTGTTAGATCACGATAATAGGTTTGTGCGATTTAATTGTTAAATGTGTGAAAGAAACGTTAATTTTTTTAGCTGCCTCCGAACTTGCTTATTATCTTTGTCGTGAAGAACTAATGCTACCTTTATCGCTATAAACTTTAGTTATATAGCTATGATATTCATTTTTCCAACTCCATAGGTAGAGATTACTAATAACATAATTTATATTTTGCAGGATATTGTGAAAGGACTTCGAGCAAAGGGTCATGGTATGCTGCGCTACCGCGGCAGAGGCTCTGTCGTTTGCGCCCTTTACAGAAATAGTACCGCCATTTTTGCAAACGCTGACTTCAGAAAGGGCGGTGACGTCGCCGGTGACTGATCAGTATAGCTTATTCATAGATTATATTGAGGTTAACGAACTTTAATACAAACCTGTGCAAGTTTTCAATATCAAGATGTGATTATATTACATTTGTTTTGTTATATACGTGTAATTGAACGCGATTGAAATAATTAAGTAGCGAAATTTGATTCCATTTTTGCTAGTGTGTGTATGTAACGTTATCAATATTTGTGTATTCGAGGTATGACCTACAAAATGCCAATCTTAATTCTTTTTACTTGCTTTCTTCTTAATGTTAAACACGAGTTACGTGTTAAATTCACTTTTTAGAATCGAAGTACTACAATAATAAATAGGCAATAAGAGACTTATTACAAGAAAAATGGGATAGTATTAAATTATAGATAGGATACAAAATGTTGCCGTCTTCCGAAAAATATTCATTTTATAAAAATATTATATTTACAGCTGGCAATTCACTTTGGCATTCGGAATTTAAATTACACATACAATAAAAGAAAAAACAAAACCTTTGTAACTACTCATAATAACAACGGTATTTTTGATTAAATATTTTTCTTAAACTTAACTTAGAACAATTAGTTTGTAACTGACGACGCAAAAAACGGAGGAAGTTCTCAAGTTGACGTGTTTTTTTATGTATGACCACGCATAACTTTTTACATAGGTTCTTTTTTTTAAATATTACAGTATTCCTAGCAAAATATTTTAATTAAAATGCAATCGCACAACACAAATTGTTTTTGATTGTCTTTTTTATTATTTGTGTGTCTATTTATATTTACAATATAATGATTTGTGACTTAAAACGTTTTGGTACTATACTCTATAGTACCTACTTATATTTTATTGTCAACGCACTAGATTAAGTAGATAATTATTATTTCTTTAACGTTACCCAATGTTATTTGCATTTATCTTCCTCTTTATTCCAAAAGAAACTATCCATACATACATTAAATGAAAAACATAACTTTGTCTACGCTATAGTTCTTTTGTGCTCGCTTGGAATAAAAATATTATATTCACTAGTCTAGTTGAAATTAGAACGGACTGACAAACAGTAAATAAAAAGTTGTCACACAATTGTGTCTGAAAATAAACTTTTAAAATGTTTGTGCCATCTTATTACTGTACCTTTCCCACTTCGTATATTCCTAACAATATATGTTATTTATATTATTTTGCATATTAAGTACAAAAGTATAAACGTAGATTACCGAGCAACAAGTCTACGATTGTTTCAAGCTTCTCGTCGCTAGATGGCGCAATTTTTTTCTTAGAAACATACTATTCGCTATTGCCCGCCAGAGCTTGCTCTGCAGTAGACATTTATGGTAACACCCGAACCGTTGCTCATTTGTTTTTTTTTTTTGTCTCAACGAGTTCTTAAGAACTTTACTGTCCTGTTTAAAAGAAACAGCACAAGTGTCGAAAAACTCATTTTTGAGATTAAAACGAAAAACACTTTCAATGAATTAAACTTGGAGCTAGCCATGAATTTTAAAACATGGCCTTTACATGTACGTTACATCGCTGCATCGAGAAGTACTCGAACCTTATTTATTTAAGTACTACATTAAAACTGTCGTGACAGTTTTAAATAAAGTGTATACTATCAATATAACACCAAAAAATATAGGCATTTAAGGTTATAAAGAAACAGGTGTTATTATTGAAAAGAAATTTATTTCATTTTGCATTGTAATTGCATTGCGTTAACAAAATATATAACTTTTATTTCCTATACCAACTAATAAAACAATACTAAGTAACTGATTTATTACAAAACAAATTATGACAACAATCACACCATTATTTGGTGAAGATACTATACAAACAGTTACAAACCAGCGTTTTCTACATTTCATTTCATTTTCATTTTGAGATTTTCCTGATTTGGAATTTTCAATAAATCTAAAATTTCGCACTTGTAGTAAGTTCATATACATTTCCATTTAAGCGCCTGTTAACAAAACGTATTCTCTTAACTACTTCTTCATTCGCTGCTGAATTGAATCAACTTAACTTTAACATTTTATAAATTCACTTACATTTCAACAAAAATTAAATTTTTTGATAGCACTTGGAAAATTTAAATACCTACACGTATATATATTTACACATCAATATTATTATATACATCAAACTCAATCAAAACATAACATTATTAAAATAATCTAGCTTAGAATAATACCTTATATTACTAAAATAGAAATTTTGCAAAACTTTGGCTAATTTATACAATCTGTACAACCCTACACCGAAATTCTGTTAACTACATTAATTTTTAAATTTTGTTAATATCAACTTTCCTTACACTAGTTTTCTTTCCCTTAACAGTGATTTTCTCCTCTGTTTAGTTTGCAGTTAATCGTCTTACAGCACCTACAGGATGAATTTACGGCCAGCGCTGACAAACGGAGTGACGGCGAAGAGACTTAAGTTCTTCGGAATACAACTGCATTTTGTGCAACGAAATAAAACAAAGCGTCGCTCGCCATCGTTTTATTTCGATTTTTTTAAAAGACAACTTACGCATGCTAACGCTAACTATATGTAACGGACACAACTAACACCCAGAGATGAATAGAAATTGGCGTGGCGGCCGCTTAAACTACTTTTTCTTTTTTTTTGTTAACGTGTGTAAATCCCCTCGGACCGTCAACCCGCCGGGGTTTGCGGCGGGGCGGTGTGTTGGAATAAACCGACTAAAACCACACGGTGTGCCAACTCTGCGCCTGAGAAGGGAGGGGTCCGGGAACTGCAGTTATTAACACGACCGGACCCATCCCAGAGCCGCTTAAACCACTAGGTAAACCATGCACTCAAAATTTTATTTTGTTGCATTAAATACAGTTTGTATTCCGAAGAAATTAGCACTTAATCTTTTCGCCGTCACTCCGTCAGCACTGACCATAAGGATGATGACACCTCCGGATTCATAATACGTCACCACATGATACCACCACACATATACTTTTGTAGTAAGTGAAGATACAGATATTTAAAAATAAACTTTGTCAACAGTACAAAAGAAATAAAACAAAAGTTTATTACAGAAATTACACACACAGAAACTACACTACCATAAAGGAGTGATAGTATTTAGAGAAATATTTGCACGGCAAAATAATATATATAAGGTGGCAAGTATAGGACCGGAAAGCAGTGTTGGGCATTAATCAATTATTTTTTTATTGAGCTAATCAATTGAGTAAACAGTTATTGATATTAAATTAGATTTCCAGATTACTTATTTATTTATTATTAATAGAAGACTGAGGTCGCAAAACGATCTCCGTCCTCCATTACAAAATACATGAGCCTTAAAAGCTATGATAAGTAAGTGGGTAATCTACTGGAATACTTTACATGGTCAAATAATAAAAATAGATATCATTATTAAACACATAGAAAGATTATCGTATCTACTTATCTAACACTGTAGCCATGGAATCTAATGATATCAATAATCATAAGTTACAACCATAATAGTTTACTGAAAATCGCCACATGTGATTTCTTTGCAACCACAGACTGATTAAATCGTTCGTTTTCATCACATAATAATTTGTTCTGATAGAAAATCGAACCCGATTAGTACGTGTAGTGAACCACTACACTAACAGGTCCAAATACCTGTTATAAGTAATGAGTATGTTTTTTTGTACGGTCGCGAATACTACAGTACTTAGGCCATGTCTCTAGACGAAGTACTGACGCCATGGAGTGACTGGTAGAGAAGAAAAAGGTGGAGGGATCTCCGCAGTAGGGCATCTGTCGCTGGATCGACCAGGAGAATTCTGAAAGCCGCTTGTTTGACTGTAGGCGACAGTCTGCCGGTAAGGTGAGATGGCGGGAAATTATACGAAGGGCTTACCCTACCATAAAACTAAGATTAGAAAATACAATAAGAAATTTTAAACCTCCTTTGCCAGAATGAATTAAAAACCTGATAGACAAACAACCTTAAAGACGCTTAACATTTCATATTCTTACAGAATCCACAATAACGTAAGCAATGACAATTTTGTAATAACTTTATTAGTACTGACGCCGACACCGTCATCATACCTTTTTAGACTCTTTGTCGTGATGAATTGTAAGATATGTTTCCTTCTATGACATACACTACGGTAGAGGACTGATTTTTGTATAATTTGTGGTTGATTGTTACTAAAGAAAACATTAGAGAGAGAGAGAACCCAAACCTTAAATGGACAATTAACGGTTTCGTTACCATGAGTGTTATTGACAACGCATCATACGATCACAAATTCTTCTATTTTATAAAAAAATAGTAACTTAATTTAAAGAACATTAATTAAAATCTGCAGACCGTGAGAAATAAATCTTATAAAAAATAATGACATTAATTAATACAAAGGACAATGGCAGGTTTTATATAGGACTTATGTGCAGTCTTGCGTATCTCATTGTAGGGATTGTTTTTGTATTTATTTGGCGGATAATATCATCGACAATAACATTTTAAATTCCTAGATTCTTACAACATTGCGTTAAAATTAGTCGTTTTAAGCTTACAATGTAATACATGAATCACAAATGAGTTGCATTGTTGTCAACAAAAAGATTTGTATAATATTTTTGAAACAAAATCATTCATCTCCGATTTTCTTGAACCGTCAATATATTGTTTCTCTTTTATTAAAAATATTAGTAAGTTCATTAATAAGTACAGATTCAAATATTTTAGCATTTTTTATGTATTATAAATAAAATAACAACACTAAGAGCAGAATCAAAATTATGTTTGGCATCTTTTAGCTTTTAGCATTTAGTTCTGAAAATATGACAAATACATGAAAATAATTAGGAAGATCTATTTAATTAACGACATAAATCTACTAACTAATTATTATATATTACCAGAGGTAGGTGATACAGAGTATCACCGCACCTATTTAGTACGATGGAAAAGCCATGGTAAGAAGCGATTAAGAAAAGTACAATTTCACTGCTAAAAGAAGCGAAACTTGAAACCAAGCTTTTACTAAAGCTAAAACCTTTCTACGGAGGGCTATGTTCAGCAGTGGACTGTGAAAAGCTGTTTACATATTTAGTGGGGACCGAAAGTTAAAACGTTCATTATTGTAAGGAGGCAATTATACCTAACAAATATCTGGTTCAAAAACCAGAAAAATAATTTAAAATTAATTATCATCGTCTTACTGCATGTTTTCCACACTATGGCAGCAATCGATCTCAACATCACACGATTTAAAATATGGATTTTATTACTAAAAGCGTTAGTTGTAATCTGCACTCAGGTGCAAAAAGGCGTATGATAACGCTTTACTTAATCCTTAAAACTCGTGTTTTCAGTGATTTTAATAATCTAAAACGAAAATTTTTAAAATAAGTTAAAAGTGCTTAGTAAATATAGGACCTCTTCGTTTTATGTGTTCAGCAATTGCAATTTTTGGTTTTTTTGTTGGTTTTAATATTTTTTATTTATTTATTTATACTTTATGCACAAATGTACTTAATGACTTAATGCCGAAGGCATTTTCTTACAGTCGACTTTAGGGCGATGCAGAGCCAAACATGGTAGATGCACAGAAAATAAAAATGTAATGAAGTAATAATATCATAGCAATAGAAATGTATAAAACATATAATATAAATATATATATATATATAGAAAAATACTAATATATTTATTATGTATATATCATAATAAATATATTTATTTAAAAATAAATACATATAATACAAATTCTAGAAGAGAGTATAAAATTAAAATGGATCTGATAAACTGCTTAAAAAATATTTCTGCACCAAAAATTTGAACGTTTGTCGAGTTTTTGCCATTATGATCTCGAGAGGGAGCACGTTCCATAACAGAATTGTAGTTTTTCAGTCTGATATCTGCATCAGACTGGTGTGGTGTGTGTAGCTCATATCAGGTATCAGTGGTTTTATCCTTATGCTGGTGGATTAACAACACAAAATATCACCAGCACTACAAGAGTTGTAAGAGCTTGCAAAGTAAACAAAAACTTGTCATAAACCCTATTCCAACCCGTCTGACCAGCATGGTGCAGTAGGCCAAAGAATACTTTGTAAGGAGAGGCCATTGAACAGCAGTGAACCATTAAGGGTTGTTGATGATTATGTGATAAGGTGTTTAATGTTAGTAGCTGAAGAACATGAGGTATGTAAGGATGGACACACGTGGCAGGTACTTCTACTACTCGTCTCTGCTTATTTCGAAAAAATCAAGGCCCAAGTTTACATCTTATCTAGGCTTAAAGACATGACTTTGTACGACTGCCTTTTTATGTTCTACAGGTGGCAAACATGTAAATATTATTAAACTAACAGGTTTTCCTTCTCTGAGCGTTGTAGTTTTCCTACGTATATGCCAAAGGTTGTATACTACTTGCAGGTTAATAAAATTTTCATATGAACCCTATATCACTAATCTGATGAGGCTCTGTTACTCATGGTCCACTATCCCATTAATGTACGTCTTACTTCCTCCAATGAGACGCTTTCTATAACTAGGTTGGAATCACCATTAAGTCTACTTCTTCGAACTTCGATGTTTGCTGTGGAGTTACTACCATGAGACCTCAACAACCTAAGTATAAAGTGATATCGAAGTTCTGTAGATCGACTTATGGGAATTTAGGATTGCCAGAGATATTCATATAGCTACCGGTACCGACTGTTTAAAGTGGTCTTCGAGGCACAGAATACGTTCACCATACAATCTAACGTAAAAACTAGAAAACTATACATATTATACGGTTTCTGTCAATTTCTTCTAGTTTTACACTAATACGATGGAGTAGCTGACAGTAAAAATGACCATGTTCATCACTGTCCAATTTATTTGTCCTGCATGATAATCGTACCCCTGATCTCTTGCTTAGAATCATAATACTAGTTCTGGATTCTGTTGTAATACATAATTCTGTATGTAATAACAATAATAATTTTCTATTATGAACAAACTCGTGATATCTTCCTTAGCAACGTTGTACCTTCCGCTGTAAAACTAACAATTTCAAAGGTTAGCGTTACAGACCGGCTAAATGTTTCTTGAATGAAAATAGCTGTATTGTTACTAGCCCACAGCTGGGCATAGATCTCTCCTTAATAAAGCAAGTTTTGGCGTACTATACCTCGCTGGCGAGACGGGTTTGTATAGGGTTTGTGTCAAGTTTCAATTATATTTGCTGTGCTGTTGTACTGTACTGTCCTGTGTAGTTCGCGCTTTAGTTGGCTTATACGACACCCACGAGATGAATTGGGCTGGTGACACGTGACACTCAGTGTTCTTAATCACACAGCATTACAGCTCTCATTTTATTTACTTGTATTTTTCCTGCATATAAGATTGCATTTCGCTTTATTACAATTCAGAGCAATGTGTTTTATAATTCCATTTCTCTCTCATCATCATCAACAGACTTCAAGATTCCCCTGCTGGATATAGGTCTTAGTATTTCTGTCTGTCTTCGGTTTTTTCCTGCTATACTACGCACTACCCCTACTCATCCCATTCCTTCGATTCCATTCTATCGAACTATCTTCTAAAAGAAGGAAAAGGTATCTGGGAACGTATCTAATGAAAAAGGACGTGTAGGGTAGGTAGCCAGGATAACGCATGCTTTTTTAATATGCCTAATGCCCTTTCTTCATTATAAATACTATAAATAAAGTTTATTCATGTTAATTGCACTTTAGTAAGAATTATGAAAATATTGTTTATAACATGACTGTTCTCGCTTGTATGTTGGATATAGCCGTCAAAAGTAGCCTATGTGCTTCCTATAGAATCAAAGTATCCCCATGCCAATGATCTTTAAAATCAATGCAGCGGCTTAGCCGTGAAAACATAACATACAGACAGATTTACTTTCATCATCATCATCATCAGCCTATCGTAGTCCACTGCTTCGATCCTCGGCTTGTCACATCCAGATTTACTTTCGAATTTATAAAATTAATATCGAAGCATTGATGTTGATATAATGTATCAAAAATAGTAGCACGCCCCGGAAACAAATTATAATTCATATTACAAAATTAAATTTCATTATAAATACATACAATGCGCTGTTATAATATTCAATTACTATCTGAAATCAGAGCAGCATGCAAAAAAATATTAAAATTTTAAATAATGATATTCTTTTAAATAAAAACAATACAGATTTAAATCTGACAGTTACCTGTCAAAAGATGTCAAAAACACATGATAATGTACTTGGTCAATGCTTTATTCAATTAACGACCGAACGATTTTTACATAAGATAGAAATTGCTGTAAAGCAACATTAAAAATCATCATCAGTAGCGTTTAATAGTCCACTTTGGACATAAGCCTCTTCTTACAAATGAATTTTTGGCCTACTTTACCACATTGACCAGACGAGTGTGTATAGGATTTGTTTAAAGTTCTTCATTCTCTTAACAGGGATGTTGTCCTGCGTAATTTGCTCCCTTTGTCACCTCTTTCGACACCCATAGGATTAATAGGGCTGGTGTTTACCAATGACCAAATTACCACACGGAGTATCTAGTATCCACAAATCGTATCGACTATCGCAGTTAAAAAGCTTTGGTTGGATGTTGTATGCTTGCATTCTACCTAAAAACCAATTGAATATACACATTAACAACGGATTTATAAATACATATTTCATAATCAAATGAAAGTTAATTTATACTAGGTACTACATTCATTTGTACCTACAGAATTCCTAAGAAGTTTTTTATTTTCCAAAGTACACGGGTGCCATCTAAGTCACTATTCTAAAACACCCTGACTAAGTCGTTAATTCTCTTCACTAACCGTTAAGCTTTATTATAAGAGTACAATATTTAATTGTGTATGAAACAAGAAAAATAATATGGCAATTTAAAACTAGAAAGAGTGAGTTAAAATTACTGAATGATAGAAAATATCAGTGTTACAACAAAATGACGGAGAACACGGGACAACAGAAGGAACAGTTATTAACAGCAAGCTCTTTAAATAAGGAAGCAAGCCCTGGAGTGAAAAGGAAAAAACCGCATGTTCACATTCGAGTACCGGATTCAGACACAAATGGGTAACATTTTGTTTCTTCTTTATTATATTATTAATGAATTATAATCAATGTTATGGTAAATAAGAAAAACTAATTTCGTGATTCTTGAGCGGAGTCAGCTATTGAAATTTATAGTCACTATGCTTAGCTCAAGGGGGAGATGGGGTATGGGCCTCCGGTACCCTGACTCACTCGGTGAAATACAGCGCAAGTGCTATTTGACACCGGTTTCTGTGAGGCCGTGGTATTACTACGGTCGAGCCAGCCCATTTATGCCGAAGCGGCTCTCCAACGGTTGCGATCTGGTACAAAAGTGTTATTGTGTTGAGCAGGTAATCAACATTAAAACTGTCACGTCTGAAGCGTAAAACCATGGAACATTCTATGAGCAACGGCTTATATAGAAGACATTTCATAAACAACCACGCTGACGAAGGACCCATCGATACCATTCGTTTGGTCTCACCTAGCAATAGATTTGTCATATTTCAAGGAAACTTTAATAATCATAACAATGATTACCCATATAAGTGATTTCTTCTATTATTTAGAGGCAACTTACCATTAATATACTTGAAATGACAGAAGAAGTAATGTTCTATTTAAAATATAAAACTCTGAACTGCTATTCGATAACAGGCGACGTTACCGATTTCTTATTTTGTTTCAGGCCCTATAAACTCAAGACGAAGATACTTATAACAGCACTAGCAGTTCTCGTTTTCGTGTTAGCATTAAGCGGATACCTCATTGGAAGTGCAGCTTACTCGTCGAAAAAGACAGCGGATCCTCCCGACCCTATTGAACCTCTGAAACCTTCAGCATCACGGCTTCGCGTGTTCCAGAAGTCTGCTGTGTGCACAGATGCACTAACGTGTTCAGAAGTTGGCAAGTAAGTAAAGTAAATAAATTTTATTACCAGCTTTAAAATTTCAGCATTATGATAAACTACTATGGTTTTTGTTTTTTAATGTATAGGGGGCAAACAAGCAGACGTATTACCTGCTGGTTAGCGATTACCGCCGCCCATGGACACCCGCAACACCAGAGGCGTCACAAGTGCGTTGCCTGTTGTCCTGCGTAGTTTGTCCCTTAGTCGCCTCTTACGACACTTACGGAATGAGTAGGAGTGATGGCACGCCGTATTCTTAATCCATCACCATTGGGATAATAAAAAAAAATATATTTCTTTTGTTTTAGAAATATTCTCGCCAAAAATGGATCGGCAGTAGATGCCGCTATTGCAGCAATGTTGTGCAACGGTTTGTTCAACCAGCAAAGCATGGGGATAGGCGGAGGATTCTTCATGACGGTCTACATCAAGGATGAGGCGAAGGCCTACGTTGTCAACGCAAGAGAACGAGCTCCAGGCGCAGCAACAGTCGATATGTTCAAAGGCAATTATTCAAAGTCGCACAGCGGTGAGTTAAACTTTTTTCAGTTCTATGGCATAGAACGTAAATTAGGGCACAGACACTCAGGAAATGATGCGAGGAGAGAAACCGCTCATGAGAGGAGACTCGAGTTCAGCAGTGAGACATTATGGGTTATTGATGATGATGGCTCAAGAAATACAGGTTATTAACGACCTTTGCTGCTTACCCCAAGAGTTAAACGTGAAAGAAGGTTGAACATCTATAGCGTAATTTCTTCTGAGAAATTGTATTTTTAGTAATTACTAGTATAATGGACAATGTACAATGAACGTAACATAACATAAATTGGTGGGGATTTTTCTTTGGCCTTCATGATTCTGTACACCAGGATCAACATACCGAGTGTCGTAACACGTAGCCAACCTTATCTTGAGTTATGAAAAATTAACTCCTTGCATAAATAGGATGTAATGTATTGGGGTGGAGAATTTTACAAATTGTTGACATAACGAACTCTCTCATTAAATCCTCTACGGTTTAAGAGATTGGTCTGTTGGAACGAAGTTCCTTATCGCGCGTTGTGAAAGGGGGCTAGACGGAAATCATACGAAAAAGTTGTCACGACACGTTTTGTTGTCACGACACGTTTTGTTCTCACGACACTTTTTGCTATTTTAAATTATATTTGTTATTAGTTTATTTTTCATTGCTTGATTCACTATTTTTGTTATGGGAACGAAGTCTTAATATTTTTTTATTAAGAAAATATTGTTTTGTTATTATTTTTTAAAGAATTGGTGAAAAACATTTTTCAATTTTATATAGCGCCATCTTTTGAATAGAAACTGAACTTACATTTACGTGTTATAGTTGTCGTTGCCAGTAGTTTAATATTAATAATATAGATGTCGCTGTAAATTAATGATTTTTAAAATTATGTATATCAAATATAAATACAAAATATATCAATAAATAAGTTTAGCAGTGAACTGCGATAGACACTTCTTGTTAAAGTAAGCTATTGTAAGCCGTGCGGCGTGCGCATGTTTCTCTGTCTGTCTGTCTGTCTCTCTCTCTGTCTCTATCTCTCTTATAGAAAGCAAGCTAGATATTTTCGTTTCGTCTTTCTATTTCGAACTTCGTTCCATTCGGGTGTCCTTTGACACCTCTCAAGTTTTTTTTTTTAATTATTTTTTTGGAACGAAGTTCCTTATCGCGCGTTGCGAAAGGGAGCTAGACGGAATTGTAACGACACTTTCGAAACCTTTTAAATTGTAACGATACTTTTTGTCACGATGAATTTATTATACCACATTGTGTGTTTACCCAAGAAATTTAGTGGTACACAGGGAGGATAATATTTTCCCCACATACTCCACTTACACATACAGGATCGCCTACTTCGTCACATCGTGAAGTTGAGTTTTTCGATACCGCCATATTTCTCAGTCGAGGTGCCCCCCCCCCCCCAATAATTTCCCCACCCCCACCCTTTGCCTATATTTTCAACCCCTTTTTTGGGGCTTATTTATCTAGCGTAGCACCCCCAATCCATTTACCCCACTACCCCGATCACCCCCACCCCTTAAGATCATCCCTTAAGGAAGACACCCACTCTATCTCCGAAACTATCGCTCGGAGACATTTTTAGTCCCCCCTTGCACACCCTGAAATTGTCTGGAATCATTACCTTTACATTACATTACATTACATTAGAATTATAGTTCACCCCTTTTTTTTTTTTTTTTACGTGTGGAAACCCCCTCGGGCCGTCACCCCGCCGGGGTTTGCGGCGGGGCGGTGTTTCGGAATCGAACCGACTAAAACCACACGGTGTGCCAACTCTGCGCCTGAGAAGGGAGGGGTCCGGGAATCGCTGATATTAAAACGACCGGACCCATTATAGTTCACCCCCCCTCAACCTAACTTTTGAACCAACTACCCCAGCACCTTAGTGCTTGGACTCATTCGAACCAGCACAGCACCCCCAACCATTTTGCCCCACCAGACTGGTCATTTTCTGACCTTTCCCCCCCACTGAGAGTAACTTCATCCCCCCTCCCCCTCACATACCAAGACAACATATATCTTCAACCCGTCAGCTGGATACCACGCTAAACTAACAAACTTCCCTTGCTCACCCCTACCCTCTAAAATCACCCCTTAAGTAAGACACCCCCTCTATCTCTATCTATATATATATAATATCTATTTTTTAGTCCCCCTTGCTACCCCTGAACTTGTCAGGAATCAGTACCCTTAATATTCTACTTACCCCCCAACCCTCTCTTAATTATACTTAACCCCCCCTTAACCCAACTTCATAACCAAATACCATAACCCCCTTGTGTTTGGGCTCGTTGGAATCAGGAGAACCTGCCTGATGTTTTGGCTCCAAAACAACTTCTCTTTTCGCCATAAACTTTTCTACCGATTAATATAAACGTAATAATTTATAAGATATAAGAATTTACACACAATTTCTTTTTACTTTATTTATTTAGACTTTTATTATAAAATAATATGTTAGCCCCATCGTGGGAAAATATAAATTATCATACAATAATTTTTTTTTCGAAAGAACAAACTAACTTTAATTCTTAGCAAATAAAAAGAACGCGTCTAAGAGGTACAATGTTATTTGGAATCACAACATATATTTTTTTTCAAAAGAACAAACTAACTTTTCCATCTGTTAGGCTAATATTATTAAGACCAATATTTATACGTTTACTTTATTAATCGTTACAACTGTATGTATAATAAAAGACATTTATCAATTTCTTTTATTTAGTAATAGTTTTCAAAAATAAACTTGAGTAAATTCGGTGTTAAAAAATAGCTTTAGTTTAATTTCAATATATTTTTAATACAAGAACACTCTTTCTCTATGCGTACTTACAAACAATAGTCTGTGGCTTTATTGGCCTACGGGGCCATATTAGTAATATAAATGCACAAAGTGCACTCAGGGTCACAACTAACTAACTGTGACTAACATAAACCTTTTTCCATATTAGGTTAGTCCCTTTAACAGTTGACAGTATAACAATAGCCTCGAACACACTTAGATTATTTTCGATTAGCCTCTATAGACTAAAAAAAAATTATGTGTTCAAGGTATGTGTATACGTTAATATAGACACTTCGTTTTTTTTCTTATACAGGAATTCTTTCCGTGGGAGTACCAGGTGAACTACGCGGCATGTGGGCAGCCTACAAGCGGTGGGGAAAACTGCCCTGGAAGAGCCTTGTCACCCCTACCGTAGAGATCTGCAGGACTGGATTCCATTTGAGCAACTACACTTATGTCGGATTTATGAAAGTCACAACAGTAAAAAATGATCCACTTTTTAGGTTTGTCCTCCTGCCTTTATATTTAAAAGTCAGTTGTAGAACTCGAATACGTCTTATTTATTTAAAACTTCTTGAACATAACACACAAAGGTGGACTTAATGCCATGAGGCATTTTCTACTAGTCTACCTTAAGGTGATGTAGGAATATGATACGGTAGGTGCAAAGACAAAGAACTAAGTTTAGCAAAGATCACAATATGTAAATAACAGATAAACTTACATCAGATAAGACCAATATAGACAAATCTACTACCATTCAAATTTATATATACATAACACATTTAAGCAAATTTATATATACATATACTTAATATTATATTATGTTTTCGTTGTCATAAATCACTATCTATGTGAAAATTTAAGACAGTAGGAAAACTCGAATCAAAATCCATACCGATCCGACCAGCGTGGTATAGTAGGCCAAATCCTCCTCCCTAAGGATAGTCCTGTATTCAACACAGGGCAATCAAGGGATGTTGATGTGACGATACTCTAAGCTCTCATCTATCAGTGTTCTAAATTTCGTGTAAATCTGTTTACTTGTTTTGCACGTAGAAGCAACGTAAGCTTAGTCGGCATGAATGGGTCGGCTCGACCGGAGTGATACCACGGCCTCACAGAAAACCGGTGTGAAATAGCGTTTGCGCTGTGTTTCACCGAGTGAGTGAGGATACCGGAGGCCCATACCCCAACCCCTCCTCCCCATTCCCTTTCCCATCCCCCAAAGGTCGGCAACGCACTTGTGACGCCTTTGGTGTTGCGGGTGTCCATGGGCGGTGGTAATCGCTTACCATCAGGTGATACGTCTGCTCGTTTGCCCACTATTCAATAAAAAAAAAAAAAAAAAGCATCTTCAGTCACTTAATCGTTTATAATATTAAAAAGTTAGAGACAACATGTCAGTGTTTTTTTTCTTCTGTAAATGCCATACTAATACAAGTAGGACATTGCTATTACGATTAAGTCTACCGACTAATGAGTAATTTTACTTTGATCGAAATTAATAAAACAAAACTATAATAAGATTGTGTCCATTAACACGTTTCTTATTGTCTCTAATTAATTGAGGACACGCTGTTTGTGTGTTCTTATATTACACTGCACTAAAATGGTAGTATTTTGTTTACTTCGCACTGTCACTTAACTAACTCAAACGGTTTTATCCTTTTAAGTGTCCTTGTAATGTCCGTATTGTCAAGAAGCTGGATAGCCTCAACGTTTACGTCATAATAAAGTCGACGTTCATGAGCTTTGGCGTACTTTAATATAATGTCTGCGACGAATTCTACTTCAAGGTCCCGATGGAGGTCGTTCATTCGAATGTACCAGGGTGCATTTACAATACCCCTGAGTACTTTATTTTGGAAACGTTGTATCATCCATGTATTGGATTGTTAGGTACATACCCAGAGACCAGAGAAACTTGGCGTCTAGTTTCATTCCATAGGGTATTATTTTGATTTTATTTTATTGGTTGTTTTAATTTTATTTAAATCGTTTTTATTCTGTTTGAATTTTTGTTTGTATGATTTAAATTTACTACTTTTCTAAATTTTATTTTATCACTGTTAATTTATTACTGGACAATTATAATAAGGTAATCAATTGTCTAGGGTGGAAGGCGCTGACGACTGTAACACAATGAATATTAGTACGGTCGTCATCGATAACCTCTTATTAACGTGAATTGTCTGGTCTTTTTAAATATGTAAATTTAGAAATGGAAAATAAGAGAAAATTGTAAAACAAGAGATTAATTATAATAAATAAATAAAATAAATAAAAATCATATGACTAGTTATATATACCGGGTGATAGTTAGGAGCTTTATTAGTAAAGTCAATGTGAACTGATTTGGATTAATTTAATTTATTTTTTAATAATATTTATATAATTTAATTCAATTTAATTTATTTATACCATTTACTCGTCCAATTTCTATGATATTAGTAATTCTGTGAACTTGGTCTATGGTTGAATGTTTTTCTCGAAAGCCAAATTAATAATCAGGTATTAAATGCTTTGATTCTACTATTAGTGTCAACCATTTTACTACAGCTTTTTAAATAATTTATAATATTGGTAATATTACTGGTTATAAGGCAATAGGTCTATATGATGTTGCTTCATGAAGTGGACTGCACTACAGGTTATTCCATAACAAATAACCTGTAGTGCAGTCACTGGTTAGTTGATTTAAATAAGTATACATACATCCATCTTTGAACTGTTGTATCATTCGAGTGAGCTTTTTCGTGAGAATTCTATAATGTTTTGTTACCTTTGTCTCTGTTGTCTTTATTCACTGATTAGGTTTCTAATCTCGGTTGGATAGTTAGTACTTCTAATTATACGTTTTAACTCTGACGTCTTTTTCCAAGCGCAGCTTTGAATATTAGTAACAAAGGTGAGTATTTCTTGTGGGAGCTTTAATGGGACCTTCAGATTAATGGTAGACTGTAGGTCATACTTAAACTTTCCCAATCAGTGAATTTCTTTACTAGCGTTGGGCGGATCTCTCTCTGTATTTTTATTTTCATTTATTGTTAACATGATCAGTGAATGAGCCGAGTAGGGGGGAACGCTGCACGCTCATGTTTTGTACAACAGAAAACAATGTTTCGGTGCGCAAACGCAGTGCGGATCGCCAGTAAGCGGGACCAAAAACCAGAGGAGGTCTCTCTTACGTGCGGGGGCGAAGAGGGCTGCTCCTGTTGTATGTTTCTTCCATTAGGTCAAATGCGTGGGTCACTTTTTTATTGTGAACTGAACTTTATTAACTATTTAGTAACTTCACACTCGAGGTTTGCACTAACGGCTTCCGAAACAGGGTCGGGTCAAAAGCGTTATTGATTTAAATACTTAATAATAAATACTTCCCGATAGTCGTACAGAGCGCAAGTGTGTTTGAACATCCAAAGTAATCAATTCAAGTATTTAAATCAATAACGCTTTTGACCCGACCCGGTTTCGGAAGCCGAGACCTCTTGATTGGCAGTCGCATACATCAACCGCTAGACCAATGAGGCAGTCCTTTAGTAGTCATCTGGTCTGAATAAGTCATTTTCTCTTTCCAAATTAATGATATGTTTCTACTTCAGGAAAATGTACTATGATTCTGCTAAAGGACAATACTACAAGCCTGGCACCCTCGTGAAACCACCCGAAGTCATGTGTAACACCTTCCAAAGAATAGCGGAGAATGGGGGAGATGAATTGTATAATGGAAGCCTGTCCATCGAGTTTTTAGATGACCTGCAAAGGTTAGGTAGCATCATTACTGCTGAAGATCTTCAGCAATATGAGTAAGTATTCCTTCTTTTTCTAAAATATTGCCATTATTGGTTAGCTCGTAATTTCCAGCAAGAGTTTTAGTTAGAAGAGAAACATTGAGCTGCTGAACCTTTTTACTCGTTTACTTACTTATTTTCGACACTTGATTCAATGATATGAATGATTCATACAGTTATATGTATAGAAAAATATGAGTTATTTACGTTATGAAATAACTATTTCATTTACGTCCAACTGGAAGTACGTTATTGTTTTGAGAATTAATCCCAAATGTCGAGCATTAGAAACAGGAGTCAAGGCATAGGGTGCCCCACTATATCATGACACCTGTATATATGTGACCAGTATATATGTAGGTTGTATTTGTGTAGATGGTAAGTGTCTGAGACCACTCATGGTCTACATCTTAAGAGATCAAGATATACAAGTCCGTTGCTACCTTTTGAGGACCAGTGGTGGTGTATCGTAGAATAAACACCCCTTACACAATGTTTTAGTGGGTAATTTCACTTCTCTCTCTATCTCTCAATTTCAAAGCTAGGCCCTTGTCGGTGGTGCAATCGCCATTTCTGTTAAATTGTCTTGATAGGTCTTAACCCCACCTACTCTGTGATAACCAGGATAACCTACTTGACATCACTTCAACAGCCCTCAACAATCCACTACTGGACATAGGCATCTCCTTAGAAAGTAGTATGTGGCCTAGGTACAATACCACGCTATAATACTTATAAACTTACTTATCGCCGGTTTTTTGTGAGACTGAGACATCAATTCGGTCAAACCGCCAACTTAGGTCTCCCACGGTAAAAATTAACTCGTTTCTGTTAAGACGATTCCCGCATAAGGAATATTATAGCCAGTGGCGCGAAGGACTTGACAAACATTCATGAAGGAACACAAAAACACCGAGACTCAGAACAACAATTTGTGAATGTTGGTTTTTTAAAAGGAGGACAGAAAACTATTTTTTTTCTGTGGTCGCTAGTTTGAACTTTTTTATAACATACGTGTGCAATTAGGAATACGGAGTATTACCTCACCCATTAATCGAAT
Organism: Spilarctia lutea; assembly: GCA_916048165.1. Classification (NCBI taxonomy): domain Eukaryota; kingdom Metazoa; phylum Arthropoda; class Insecta; order Lepidoptera; family Erebidae; genus Spilarctia; species Spilarctia lutea. Next base: position 7,213,577 of record OU696480.1, read on the forward strand.
GGGTGTCGTAAAAACCCAATAAGCGAACAAATTGCGCAGGAAAACAGCACTGCAAATAGAACGAAATTTTACGCAACTTCTGGTCAACCAAGTATAGTAGGCCAAAACCTCATCTCTAAAGAGAGGCCAATATCCAGCAATAGATTAAATAAATATTATGAAAATATAACACTCGTTATTTCTTAAATTTTTTTCCAGAGCCCAAATCATGGATCCTATTGCAGTACCTCTCGACAATGGTGACACTATATACACGCCGCCTCCACCGAGCTCTGGAGTTATCCTAGCCAATATCCTGAACATCCTTAGAGGGTATAACTTCACCGCCTCCAGTATAAACACGACGGAAGACAAGATCCTTACCTACCACAGAATCATAGAAGCTTTCAAATTTGCGTATGTGCAAAGAACGAAATTGGGTGACATGGATTTCTTGGACTTGAAAGAGGTAAGACTTTAGTCCTTAAAATAGAATTTGATCTCTGTGACAGTTGACACCAGTGTCATTATACAACTTGCGAGATATTTGTAGGGAGATCGTTTTTTGTTTTTTCGGAAGACGGTCCCCATTTCATGTCATCCACATTTTATATATTTTTTATCATTAATTTCATCACGACGACGACTTGAAGACTCGAAGACTTGATAATTGAAGACGATAAATACTTGACATTGGCAGAAATAGCTGATCCTAGTGATCCGGCTGGTTGCCATTCATCAAAAAAAGAAAAAGAAGAAGAGATATTTGTAATTTATAATGTTTTCCACTTCATCTGTATATATAAAAATGGATCGCCGAAATGTATGTACGCGCATAACTTCCGATCGACTGAACCAAATTGGATATTCCTTTTTTCTATGTGTTCGTTATTGTTGGGACAAGGTTTGTATATTAGAAAATTAAGATTTAACCAGACAAGTTTTGTTTTTCTCCCTAATGTACACTACCTGTGGTAAGCTGAAGCGATACGAAGTTCGCCGGGTCAGCTAGTTTGTGATAAATCTGGCACGCAAAGAATAGAAATATGTGTGATACTGATAACACTTGCTCATAGTTACTTCATCGGTTTCATAACCGTCTGTCCTGTCACAGACAGAGATGAAGCTATGCTTTAGGGACTGTAATATAAACGCAGATTTATACCGTTTTAAATTTTGTTAAAAGTATTTTGACTCTATCAAAAGAATTTTAATGAAGACGAGGAAAGTACGGAATAGTTATGAACTTTCTTAAGTTCCAAAGTACTAATTTTGCACTAAAATGTCATGGTAAAGACATTATTAAGGTAAATTAAAGTCACAGCACATAATTTGATGTTTTATACGTTTGTTAAAATTATTCATACATCTAGTGAGGGGTCTTTTCTCAAAAAGAGGCAAATCTATGGTAGGAGCTTGAGACACATTATTCCCTAAGCGCCTGTCACTTTTTCAGACTATGTAAATCCTTTTAAAATTCAGTGTAATACCAAAAATTGCTATAGGTTTGATCTGTTTGTGCTAAATAATTTACAAATTAGGATGTAATATAAGCCACATTTAATATTTGACCTATTGACCGTGTAATCTGCGATATTTTATCAAGAATTATTAAATTTATCAAAATTCAAGTTAAAACAGAATTATATTTTTGTAACTCACTTTTTTATTGAACTCATTGAATCCACTTAAAATTTCTGTAAGCTATCAAAAGATATATTTTTTATGTCTGACTCTAGCAAAATGACTCTACTCTGCCTGATGAAAAGTATAAGCAGAATCCAAGAGTGGTGGTCACCATACGGTTTATAGCTATCCTATATATATATATGCCCAGCTCCATAAATTGCTGTCGCACATTTTTTTGTACCTTAAATGCTTTAATGACGTTAATCGAATTGCCCCACAACAAGAGACCATATGAGACTACGAACGAAACGTATCCGTGGTATTCATACAATGCAGCTTCGGTTGATACTGTAACTCGTAATCGCTTTAACGCATAAATAAATCTGTCGAGTTTGTCACAGATACATTCGACATGACTTTTCCAATCACAGTTTTGATCCAACTTTATGCCGAAAAATGTAGTGCTTGTTACCTGTTCAATATTTACACTATTGTGTTTAATGTTCAAAAGTGTTGCTTGCTTGCTATACGTTTGAAATTGCATTAATTTTGTTTTGTTTAAATTATTTTTTAGATTATTCAAATTAAGTCAGTGTATTACATTATTAAATGCTTCATTTATTTCTTTCTCATATGCATTACTGTTTTCACACTTCACCACAAGAGTTGTGTCATCAGCGAACAAGATTACTTTATGGTGAGTAATATATGGGAGATCATTGATGTAAATTAGAAACAAAAATGGTCCTAAAACTGCCCTGTGGCACCCCGAAGTTATTCTGCTGATAGTCACTTTTGAAATACACCTTCTTTCCTTTTTGGATGTTTGATATGTGTACACATTGTTTTCTACTCTGAAAATAGTTTCTCAATCAGTCGTTCGCTTTTCCCCTTATTCCGTACCTTTTTAATTTGTGCAATAGCAGTTCATGATCTACGAAGTCAAAGGCTTTGCTCATGTCCAAAAAGATAGCAGCAGCTGGTACTCCATTATTGATGAGCTGAGTAATCATTTTGACCAAATTAAACACGCCAATGAGGTTGTACTGTTATGTCTAAACCCGAATTGTTCATCTTTAAGTAGGTATATGGTGAATTTTTGTAAAATCCTGAATGCTTTTCAGCATTATTTTCTCAAAGGTATTTGACATAATGGTGTAGTAGTAGTGCCACCGGCCTGTAATTTTCCATGCTAGTTGCATCGCTTTTTTTAAAAAGGTTTGACAATAGTATTTTTTAGAAGCTCTGGGCATGAGCCTTCCTCAAAAAATAGTAAGTGAGTGGTTGACATATTAACGGAGCGCATAACTTTATAACACTTGTAGTAATTTCATATACCCCTGCTGCATTTGTATTTTTTTTTTTTATATTTGGAATACATATTTCCATAGAATCAGTAGGTTTAAAGAAAAATGTGTTTCCTATTTAAGTATTAATAGACTTATTTATCTCGTCAACATTATATTTAAAATCATTATTATTCGTCATTTGTATATAAAATTCATTGAACATGTCACTTATTTCTTTGGGGTCTTCATATGTATAATTATTTTTAGTTATTCTGTCAATGTGGGTTTTAACGACTCGGTCACACATTTGTTTTTGTTATTAATTATGTACACTCGACCAAATTGAATCATGACCCCCCCTTAAAGTCATTTTCCTACAATTATTCTATACCATTAGGTTGAAATTAGCTTGAACATACATTTCATAAGTAACGAACCGTTATTATTTTACTAGACACTGACAAAGCCATGACATAGACATAGACGTATACTATGGACTATGATAAGTATTGCACGAAAAAGTTTGTTAGCCAGTGAACGTCCTTATCTATAGGTATATTAGGAAAGATTTGATTGTCTGTTTGTTTGAGACATAGGATTGACTTTATTTCGAATAATGGGTAGACTTGAGGTAGGAGGGTAGAGGTGGGTCCCGGCTCTGACCGCCCAGAATAAGTTTAATTCAGCCGCTCGCCGAAGTTTATCGGCGAGCGGCTGAATATCGGGCGGAGAACGGGTATCGTCCTCCGCCCGAAGAGGTACGCGATTGGCGTGAAGCCGCTCGCCGAGCCACGATGGCTCGTTGGTCTTCCCGGCTGGAGGCTCCACGCGCTGGCTTTGCCACCGTGGAGGCGCTCCAGCCGGTCATCCTCGAGTGGGCAGGGTGGCAGCACGGGACCCTTTCCTTCCGGCTGACGCAGGTGCTTTCCGGGCACTGTTGCTTCGGAAAATACCTGCACTCGGTCGCTAGGAGGGAATTGAGTCCCGCCTGCCACCACTGCGACTGCAGTGAGGACTCGGCCCAGCATACGCTGGAGTTCTGCCCCGCCTGGGCGGAGCAGCGCTGGGCCCTCACTGCAGTCATCGGAGGGGATCTGTCGCTACCGGCCATCATACGCTCCATGGCCGGTAGCGACAGCAGTTTTACCGCGGTCGCATCCTTCTGCGAAGACGTAATTTCGCAGAAGGAGGCGGCGGAGAAGGCCCGGGAGGATGATCTCCACCCGGACCCGATCCGCCGCCGGCGAACCGGGCGGCGGAGGCGCGCCCATCTGCGCCTCATGCCGCCCTGAGTGTGGCCGCGGATGGTGGGGACGGGTTTTCCCCTCCATCCGCTTTAATGGCCAGCCGCGAAGGGGCGACGTACGCGTGTGCCGTGCGTCGCCTAATTTGAGAGTTTTAACTGCAGAGGGTGCCCGCTTCAGTGCGGGCAGGCGCTGGGAGGGGTCCGGTCGTGTTAATATCAGCATTTCCCAGACCCCTCCCTTCTCAGGCGCAGAGTTGGCACACCGTGTGGTTTTAGTCGGTTCGATTCCGACACACCGCCCCGCCGCAAACCCCGACGGGGTGACGGCCCGAGGGGGTTTCCACACGTAAAAAAAAAAAAAAGTAGGGTAGAGGTAGCGTAGGGTAGGTGTAGAACAAAAATAGAAAAGCATTTATTTGACAGAACGAAGTCTGTCGAGACAGCTAGTCATACATATTAATAAAATTAAACAGTAAAATTAGAGACCTTTGTTTATTTCATATTATTAAATTTTAAAAAATGGCATGCACTTCGTAAAGCGAATAAAAAAGAAAACTTCTCAATAGTTAATTTGTGGGTTATAATGGTTCCAATGGTTTGGGTTTGTAGGATTACTGGTTAAACCTAAAACCGAGTGTAAGCGCCATGGTTTCCAATAACGTCTAATAATCGATTACGCATAGACCCGATTACACGACTGCAAATGTCACTTCCCCTCATGAAATCCCAGATTTCGTTACAATGCAGTTCGATTGCTTCTTTAGTCCTCTCGTTCCTGTTCTCCCACATTTGAACCATCAAACCCCATAAATTTTCTATTGGGTTAAGATCTGGTGACCTAGACGGCCATGGAATGAGAGTAAATTCATCTTCATGCTCCGTAAACCAATTTGAGACAATTCTGGCAGTATGCACTTGACTGTTATCATGAACATAGGAGAATACTGGCACATCTTCACGGGGGTAAACTGTTCGCAAAGTCGGTAACATTGATTCTTCCAATAAATCGACATAGTTGATAGCGTTATAACGAGGAGAAATAGGAACAAGTTCGCCTATGTTTCCAGCATCCATCCATGCCCACATGTTAGCTGAAATACGGCCAGATGATTGGTTGGGCACTACGTGGTCCTCTGTGTATCGCGTGTTATCGTAACGCCACAAAGTTAAGCGACCATGTTGAGAAGAGCGAAATGATTTTTCGTCTGGAAAGATGGTGTTTGTCCAGTCGAAATCTAAATAATTACATGCAAAATTCAATCTCGCAGTTTTGTGTGCATCCGTTAAATGAACTTTCTTAGCATGATGTCTGTAATGCAGCCCAGTGCGGTGCAAATTATAAAGTCTGGCTCCATGCTGACATCAAAAATGACTTTTCTAAACTCTATTTTTTATGTTTTATTTAAACAAACTTCTCATTAACAGTTATTAGATAAACTGTCTTCAAAGGAGTTCGGCACGGAGTTGCGTCTGCGCATTAACGACACCATGACTAGTAACAGCTCGGCCGCATATGATGCAGAATTCTACAACCAGCCAGATTCGGGCACCGCTCACATTTCTATCATCGCTCCCAATGGAGATGCTGTTTCTGTCACAAGTTCACTGAACTTCTTGTAAGTGTAACATGAATACATCTTGTGTCGTGCACTATTCTGTGACTTATCTTTCAAAATTGTAGGCTTGAGAGGGCAGTTATTACGTCACTATAAACAGATAAATTATGTTATCAATATCGAGCATATGAGAGATCTCTGTCTCCGATTTTTTACCTCAATTCATTTCGAACCATAGCTATAAAATATTCCAGAGTCTGCTGATTACACAAACCCTATATTAGAAACATCAAACAAACACATTTGAATTCAATGGATATATTTAGAAAAATGCTTTAGGTATATAGATACTCACACAACTGCTTAAGATACTTTTAGAATACGCACACGTACACGTAGTATATTAGAAAATATTCCCGCATTCCTTCCCAGTCCGCTAACGAGTAGTGCCATAGTCGTCTTTTAGCTGCCACTGGTCGTGAGGCGGCAACTAAAGACATCGCGGTGGACACCAGACAGTGATGCGAGGATCCCAGAGGTGCGAGCACCGATACATTGTACTGCGCTGGGTAACTCGACAGCAGAAGGTCCAGCAAGGAAGGCGCTTGACTCAGTATGTCTGGTATCCTGGTGGGCTGGAGTTTCAGCTGGGTGAGGTCATGCGTGAGAGCGAATGCCGCAGGCGGCCAGCGATACCACCGTTTCTACGGGTCTCCCTGGTCGACGGTTCTATCTAAGCCACCCTCAACATGCCTCCACGAGCATTCCACTGCTCTCACAATAACCACGATAACTGTCACTCCTGCACCATTGGGCCTCCGGTCTCGTACTCACCAACGAAACACGACAGCACGAAGCCTGTCATTTTGGGGTGGTCTTCTATACGAGGGTAGTACCGCCCCGGTCGAGCCGGCCCATTTGTGCTGAAGTCAGTGTGGCTCTACTACCTAGACTACATTCCTGAGTCTGTCTGACTGTCTGTCCTGCTACCATGGCCAAATCGCTGCATCGATTTCTATGAAATATGGCATGGAAATACTTTGATTCTTGAGGAAGGACATAGGCTACTCTTTGTTGCGATAACCGACAAACACGCGGGCTGACCCATGCGCAAAATGTAATTAAGATATGTATATATTCGTTTAGACTTTTAATTAAATGCCGCAAACGAATTGCAGTTTCTTAACAATCTGACAAATGTAATTAACATGATTTGGTTTTGAATAAATGTAGAGAACATTACAAGGAATTGCTTTCATTCTTGGCGCCTAGATATCGAACATCTGGCTTATACGTTACGTGGTTTTGTATATCTTCGACACAAAAAATCATTAAAACATTCACATAGGTAACATCAATCCGTAGAAAATTTAAATTATTTTGAAAATAATTCATATTTCTTTATTTTTTACTAAACCCCTAAATGACCTTTACAGCTTCGGAGCAGGGTTTATGACTCTTAAGACAGGCATAACAATGAACAATGTAATGGACGACTTCTCGTCTCCGGGCATAACCAACTACTTTGGCCTGAAGCCCGCCATGGCCAATTACATCGCACCTAACAAGAGACCTCTCTCGTCAATGGGCCCAAGCATCATTGTGGATCAGAATGGAAATGCTAAGCTAGTTATAGGAGCTGCAGGAGGAACTCAAATCACTACTGGTGTTGCTTTGGTAAGCGCCTTAAACCTTACTAATAAGTGAGTATTTTTGTTGCTCTTTCGTGCAAAAACTACTGAGTGGATTTTGATGAAACCTTACAATAATATAGCTTATACTTCAGAATAATACATAGGCTACAATTTATAAAGATACTCGCTTCACCTCGCGGCGTTGCCTGCGGTTATTGCCGTACCGCGGTTAGCACCGCGAGGTTCAGCTAGTGCTATATATAATTGCCTGCTATGTTATTTTAAGTTCAATATTAAAGTACGTACTCCATGGCAACAAGAACGTACTAGTTATCTATGAGCCCTTTTTACCCGATTTCGACGAAGTCAAAAGGAAGAGTAATATTTACAGTTTATGTTTGTATGTTCCACATTAGCGTTTTAACTACTGAACCAATTTTGATAAACTGGGTGTCAATAGATTCGAAATAATGGCCAGAGTAACGCTGTAGTTCTTTAAACATATTCTCGTAAGTTTAAATTAAAAAGTTAATTAACGTTCTCTGCGGCTACAAGAACTAACTCTTTATGTAACTTTGTAATATGACAGTTAAAACATATTCGTATACTGGACCCTATACATTCATGCGGCCTATTATACATTTTATAATTAGATTTTTTGTTTCTTTATCATCCAAGGGTAGTCCCAAGACGTAAGGTATATAGTTCTTCTTTAATTATAATCTGTAATATGTTCACAGGTAATAATGCGTAAGTTGTGGTTCAATCAGACGATAAAAGAAGCTGTAGACGAAGCTCGTATCCATCACCAAATAACGCCGATGGTAATACAATATGGGTTTGGTATTACCGAGGTAAGTTACCACTATTTCAACTATACAAATAAATAAAATTAAAGTGTCTGTTTGAAATTTCTAATTAGCAGCTTTTCGCTAAATGCAGATAGAGGTATATGCGATACAAAAATAATGAAAAATTGTTCCTCTGCCTGTTTGTTCCGGGTAATATCTGGAATGACTGGACCGATTTTGACAAGACTTACACTGACAGATCACTGATGCTATAAGGAGTAACTTAGATAACTTTTATTTTGGACTAGCTTTGCTTTGACCCCACTGCGGGGCACGGCTACCTTGTAAATATATATAGCAGCATTAAAACATATAACTAGCTAATTCGACGTTGTTATCCGCTAGTAACACTTTTTTTATACTGAAGATCATCCAGCCAGTGAAAGTCCAGTCAAAATCGCTCCAGTGGTTCCTGTAATTAGCCGTAAGAAACAGATAGACAAAAGTTTCTAAAATTACTTTTTTGATGTAACTATCGTGTCCACTTTCATATTGCAATTTTTTTATTTTTTTTTTTTTTTTATTGAATTGGAGGCAAACGAGCAGACGCATCACCTGATGGTAAGCGATTACCGCCGCCCATGGACACCTGCAACACCAAAAGCGTCACAAGTGCGTTGCCGACCTTTGGGGGATGGGGAGAGGGAATGGGGGAAGGGTTGGGGTATGGGCCTCCGGTATCCTCACTCACTCGGTGAAACACAGCGCAAGCGCTATTTCACACCGGTTTTCTGTGAGGCCGTGGTATCACTCCGGTCGAGCCGGCCCATTTATGCCGAAGCGCGGCTCTCCCACGGTGAAATTAGTGAAAAGCTGTTAATTTGAAATTACAAACTTCTATTATATTTATACCTATAGAAAAATAGTTATATTAAACTGTACTTAAGTAAAGGTTACCACGTTATCACCTTCTTAAAATCGATTTGTAAACAATCTGAGAACTTTCACCATACGATACATACAAAATCACATGACATACTTTGATACGTACTTAATCTCAAAGCGTGATTAAGATAAGAATGAAGAAATCGACCGATAATCAGCTTAAAGTGATTGATGTTTCTCTAAATCAATTACTAGCTTACCGATTGAGCGACTACCTCGCCGCTTCATACTGCGCTGTGTTGTGGGTTCAAACCCCTATGAGATAGCACTAGTGTAATCCCCAATTAGTTGTTCTGAATCTAGATGTTCTTATTTATCTAAACTCTATGCTTACGAAACAAAAGATGAGTTAGAAAATACGTGCATGTAACAAACAAGGATATTAGGTTCTTAGGTCCGTATTATAGAAGGCTTCTTAATTATCGTTTGAACTCTGATCAGCTGAAACTAGTTTCAAGTACTCATCAAATCTCAAGCGTCGCTCTTATTATAGAATGCGTTTTAAGTTCCACTCAGTTCAAACTAGTTTCAGTAACTAATCTTAACTCACAAGTCTGTTCTCAGTTACGTTTCTGCATGGTCGAAATTATTGTTCCGTATTACGCAGAAAATCATATTAAACAAATATAATTATAAATAAATAAATTAATATTTCGGACATCTTACACAACGCCATCTAGACCCAAGCTAAGCGGAGCTTGTGTTAAATTTTATGTATTATTGGTTATTGGTTTATTTATAATACACTATTTATAATACACATTTAATTTAAACACAATAATAAGAACAGTTCACCCTAAATTAAATACTTTAAATATTAAAATACTAACTAAGAGTATCTTAGTTAGTATTTTAATATCCTATTCTATAAAGGAACGTTCAAATTGTTATCAATATTTGTCATGTCGAATAGTCAAACTATGTTTTAGTTTTTATTTTAAAAATTTATTTTATATGTTTTTGTCAGAAATCAAAAGGTTATTCCTATTGCTTGAAGGATATTACTTGAAACAAATAGTTGAATGTGTATTTTTAAGTGAATTTAATATCAATTAGTGTTAATTAAAGTGTATTGAAATGTGAATAAGTAATAAACAATTATTTCGAAAATAAAGTAAGGTAAAATAAATCTTTCGTTGTTATTCAGAAAAATCATCATAAAATACGTTAATTTCCCTTATAAGGCATTACAAATTACTACTTAAGACTAGATTGAGCTTGTCTCAGTTGAACAGAGATTACATCTGTTAAAATCTATTCCTTCACCACTACACGGAGATAGTTACGCTACTGTTATGAAGATATGAATCGCTACTAAAAGAAAGGGGACAAATCGTGTTAGATCACGATAATAGGTTTATGTGTTTTTATTGTTAAATGTTAATATTTTTAAGTATCATAATCAAAATGGAACAAAACCTTAATTTTATAGCTGCCTCCGATCTTTGTCGTGAAGAACTACTGCTACCTTTATCGCTACAAACTTTTGTCATAAAACTGTGACTTGTACATTTTTTCCAACTCATAGGTAAAGATTACTAATAGTATCATTTATATTTTGCAGGATATTGTGAAAGGACTTCGGGCAAAGGGTCATGGTATGCTGCGCTACCGCGGCAGAGGCTCTATCGTATGCGCCCTTTACAGAAATAGTACCGCCATTTACGGAAACGCTGACTACAGAAAGGGCGGTGACGTCACCGGCAACTGATCAGTGCTTATTCATAGATTATATTGAGGTTAACGAACTTTAATACGAACCTGTGCTAGTTTTCAATATCAAGATGTGTAATTGAACGACAAATAATTATGTAGCGAAATTTGATTCCATTTTTGCTAGTGTCTGTATATAACAATATCAATATTAGTATTTGAGGTATGACCTTCAAAATGCCGATCTCAATTCTTTTTACTTGCTTTCTGCTTAATGTTAAACACGAATTACGTGTTAAAATCACTTTTTAGAATCGGAAGTACTAGCGTATGTAATTGGCAATACAGTAATAAATAGGCTATAAGAGACTTATTACAAGAAAAATGTGATAGTATTAAATTATAGATAGGATACAAAATGTTGCCGTCTTCCGATAATATTCATTTTATAAAAATAATATATTTACTGCTGGCCATTCACTTTGGCATTCGGAATTCAAGTTCATACGACAAAAGACTTTGACTGCACGGTTGGCCGAGTGGTGTCAGCGGTCGCCATGCCGCTTGCTACTGCGCCAAGTGTCGTGGGTTCAAATCCCACGCGGTACCTACAACACTTTGTGCGATCCACGAATTGTTGTCCCGAGTCTGGATGTTCTTTGTGTCCGTTTCATGTATGTTTGTAAAGTCCCCCACGACACAGGATGTTTATTCCTAATGTGGGAGTTGTCTTTTAAAAAAAAACAAAAAAAAAACAAAAACAAAAGAAAAACAAAACCTTTGTAACTACCCATTATAACAACAGTATCTTTAATTTAATATTTTTCTTAAACTTAACTTAGAACAATTAGTTTGTAACCGACGAACGGAGGAGGTTCTCAAGTTGACTTATTAAACGGTTTTATTTAGCTCACCCCGTTTGTTTTTTTATATATGACCACGCGTAACTTTTTACATAGATTCTGTTTTTGAATATTACAGTATTTCTAGCAAAAAAATTAATTAAAATGCAATCGCACAACACATATTGTTTTCAATTGTCTTTTTTATTATTTGTGTGTCTATTTATATTTACAACTAGCTGAACCCCGCGGTGTTACCCGCGGTTATTGTCGTATCGTGGGTAAAGCCGCGGGGCGAAGCTAGTCTAAAAATGTAAGCCTAAGTTACTCCTTGTACCATCAGTTACCTACCAGTGAAAGTCCCGTCCAAATCGGTCCAGCCGTTCCAGAGATTAGCCGGAACAAACAGACAGACAGACAAAAATTTAAAAACCGTATATACATTCATATGCATGTAGTAGAAAGCGGGTATTTTAATATTACAAACAGACACTCCAATTTTATTTATTTGTATAGATATAATGAGCTGTGACTCTATAGTTCCTACTTATATTTTATTGGCAACGCACTAGATTAAGTAGATAAGTATTATTTTTTTAACGGTACCCGATGTTATTTGCAGTTATAGCCATCTGTAGTCTTCATCTTTAGTCCAAAGGAAATCCACATTAAATGTAACATACAATTTTGTATACGCCATTGTTCTTTTATGCTCGCTTGGTATAAAAATGTTATATTCACTTATCTAGTTGAAATTAGAACCGTCTGACAAACAATAAACAAAAAATTGACACAAAATAGTGTTTGAAAATAAACTTTTAAAATGTTTGTGACATCTTATTACTGTACCTTTTCCACTTCTTATTACTGTACCTTTTCCACTTCTTATATTCCTAACAATATGTTATTTATATTATTATACATATTAAGTACAAAAGTATAAACGTAGATTACCGAGTAACAAGTCTACGATAGTTTCAAGCTTCTCGTCGCTAGATGGCGCTATTTTTTTCTTAGAAACATACTATTCGCTATTGCCCGCCAGAGCTTGGCCCTGCAGTAGGCATTTATGGTAACACCCGAACTGTTACTCATTTGTTTTTTTTTTGCCTCAACGTGTTCTTAAGTACTGTACTGTCCTGTTTAAAAGAAAAAGCACAAGTGTCAAAAACTCATTTTGAGATTAAAACGTAAAACACTTTCAATTAATTAAACTTAGAGCTAGCCATGAATTTTAAAACATGGCCTTTACATGTACGTTACATCGCTGCATCGAGAAGTACTCGAACCTTATTTATTTAAATACTACATTAAAACTATCGTGTCTGTTTTAAATAAAGTGTATAATAAAACACCAAAAAATATATTTATAGGCATTTAAGGTTATAAAGAAACAAGTGTTATTATTGAAAAGAAATTTATTTAATTTTGCATTGTAATTGCATTGCGTTAACATAATATATAACATTTATTTCCTATACCAACTAATAAAACAATACTAAGTAACTAATTTATTACAAAATAAATTAAGACAACAATCATACTATCATTTGGTGAATATACTATACAAACAGTTACAAATCATCGTTTTCTACATTTCAATTCATTTTCAAGGTCATTTTGAGATTTTTTGACTTGGAATTTTCAATAAATCAAAAATTTCACACTTTTATTAAGTTCATATACATTTCCATTTAAGCGCCTTTAACAAAGCGTATTCTCTTAACTACTTCTTCATTCGCTGCTGAATTGAATCAACCTAACCTTACCTTTATAAATTCACTTAAATTTCAACAATAATTAAAATTTTCGATAGCACTTTTTTTTGTTATTGAATAAGGGGCACACGAGCAGACGCATCACCTGATGGTAAGCGATTACCACCGCCCATGGACACCCGCAACACCAAAAGCGTCACAAGTGCGTTGTCGACCTTTGGGGGATGGGAAGAGGGAATGGGGGGAGGGGTTGGGGTATGGTACTAACTCGGTGAAACACAGCGCAAGCGCTATTTCACACTGGTTTTCTGTGAGGCCGTGGTATCACTCCGATCTAGTTCGAGTAACTGAACTTAAATACCAGCATAGCATAGCATAGCATTTAAATACCTACACGTATATACAATATAGACATCAATATTATTGATTACATTAAACTCAATCAGAACATAACATTATTAAAATAATCCCACTTAGAATAATACCTTACTGAAATAGAATTTTGCAAAACAAAAGCCTTATGGGAATTTTATACAATAATAACTATGTTGACTTTCACAAACTACACCAATATTTTGTTGATTACATTAATCTTTAAATTTTGTTAATATCAACTTTTCTTACACCAGTTTTCTTTCCATTAGCAGTGCTTTTCTCCTCTGCTTAATTTGCTTCCTTAGTTCCCATCGCTGACAAACGAGTGACAGCGAAGAGACTAAAGTTCTTTGGAATACAACTGCATTTTATGCAACGAATAAAAGCAAGCGTCACTAGCCATAATTTTATTACGATTTTTAAAAGAAAACTTAAAAAATCGCGTCGCTGGAGACTTTACTAACATACATGTAACGGGCACAAAGAACACCCAGACTCAGGACAACAATTTGTGGATCACACAAAGTGTTGTCTCATGTGGGATTTGAACCCACGACATTTGGCTCAGTAAAAATTGGCGTGGCGGCCGCTTAAATCACTAGGTCAACCGTGGACTCAAAATTTGATTTCGTTGCATTAAATACAGTTTGTATTCCGAAGAAATTAGCACTTGGTTTCTTCGCCGTCAGTCCGTGGGCACTGACCCTAAGGATGATGACACCTCCGTATTCATAATACGTCACCACATACCACCACACATATACACCACACACAAAAGTGTTCACCGATTAATCAATATCTAAAAAAGCCCATTAAGCATTAGAGGTCAAGGACAGCAAGTCCTTCATAGCTTCCACAGGGGTGACCAGTTTAGTGGAGCCGATCAACACGGTGTTGTCAACGCCGCTGGTGATCACGCTCCGGTGTAAACGCTTGCATTCTTCCGCTGAGATCCCGCCAACCACGAATATGATAATTGTAGGGTTGTCCAAAGGATGTTTTGCGGTTCGTGTTTTCTTTTGTTTCAGCATGCTGCAAATTAAATTATTAAATTTATTTTTATTTTATGTATAGACCTGCCAAAGTTATTCTGTCTGATGGCGTAAGCAGAATCCAAGAGTGGTGGTCACCATACTTATGGCGAATGCAGACCATGCAACAATGCCTAGTGGCCTAGTGATGCTTCTGCATTGCGCTCACCAACAAAACACGACAACACGAATCCTTTAATTTTAGGTTAATCTTCTTAATCCAGCAGTGGACTGTGAAAGGCTGTTGTTGTGATATTTATGTTTTCTATTTTTCAAATATTAATAGGGTCCCATTTAACTTACATAATTTTATATATTTATATTCATTATCTTACAATCTGTCACATAATTTACATTTTTAGTTACTTTAAATTTTGTGTTGGTTTCATAAAATTAATTTATATAATTCGGCATGCATGGGCCGGCTCGACCGGAATGATACCACGGCCTCACAGAAAACCGGTGTGAAAAAGGCCTGCGCTGTTTTTCACCGAGTGAGTGAGGATACCGGAGACACATACCCCAACCCCTCCCCCTATCCCTCTCCTCATACCATCAGGCGATACGTCTGATCGTTTGCCCCCTATTCCATAACAAAAAGAATTGAAGACCACCTTTGGGAATGCAGTGGCTTTACTGTAAGGTTAATGTAAGCAGACATTTTCGGAAAGAACGTCAAAAACAATTTTACCACAACACTTTACATGAAATGTTTGTTCTATTTTTCATGCTTTCCCTTACAAAATTATTAGCTAATTTTAATAGACTTTGGATCGATAAATACTATTCATCACTAAAACCATCACATTTATCTTTTATGTATTCCTTTAATCATTTATGCCAAAACCGCAGCCATTATAATAATAATGACTGCACGGTTGGCCGAGTGGTTTCAGCGGGCGCCATGCCGCTTGCTACTGCGTCAAGTGTCGTGGGTTCAAATCCCACTCGGTACAACACTTTGTGTGATCCACGAATTGCTGTCCCGAGTCTGGATTTTCTTTGTGTCCATTTCATGTATGTTTGTAAAGTCCCCCACGACACAGGATGTTTATTTCTCACGTGGGAGCTGTCTTTACAAAAAAAAAAATACTTTATTACAGACCAGACAATTACAAAAATGGCTTAGTACTAGACACATAGGTACAAGTGGTACTCACTTGAGTCCAGTCCGTAGCAAGTCTTTAGTCTTGATTACGAGGGACTCATTGCCATGTTTCAAGTCATACATTTCAGGCCTCTCTGTGTCGACCAGGTCTTCAACAAGTTGATGCAATAAGCCTTTGTATTCGTGTCCGACGCCTGTTTCGCAAGGTTTCAGCACTATATTGTACCTGGAAAATATACTTTCTTTGATAACTGACTTTTATCAGTGCAGTCTAGTGGTTAATTTAAGTGCTTAGAAAGATGTGAACGCAGTGCACACCCACACAGGAGAAGTGTGATGTACACTATCGCTTGTTCTGTATTTGGTATTATATTGGGTAATCGAGAGGGCAGTAAGTCAGAAAAGTCGGTTTCGAAAAAAGAATGCGTAAGTTTTTTCTCACCACACTTATGCCCAGTTCCTATATTTGAAAAACGATCCGTTCTAGGTACGAATAGTAGTATATTATACGGGGCGTAAGCTAAAAACATTCCTATAAAAATAAATTGAGGAACGGTATTTACGACTCGTAGTCGGTTGTAGAACATTTTTACACGACGATTCCGGGCATTACACATGAATACAGATAGGAAGAGGCTCGTTTCAATTAATTTCCAAAAAATGAAAAATAAATCCCACGCCGCTGTGTATCGAGTGAGTTCAATCCCCACAAAGCACATATGAAGCGATCCTTTAAAAAAATTTAGTACAGATATAAACGGAATTACATCAATCTTACCTCGCCATACATGCTCTTATATTTGCAATCTCCTTCAACCTGCCAATCACAAGTCGGGCAATATTATCGCACTCCTCAGGCGACACCGTCTCCAATACTTCCAGCAATGATCGTTGGTCATCATGTATAGCTACGCTCAACACCTTTTCTAATGCCTCCTCATGTTGCTTTGAGAACCTGATTTCTTTGCCTTTTAATGAGTAGATGTGGACTAGAAGCGCCATAAGACTGGCCAGAGATAGACCTCGATCTTTACGAGTTTCAATTAGATGGCTTATCTGTAAAAGTGATAAGAGACATTTAATATTTCGCTGCAGGTAAGTAGAGGACCATATTGCACATGGGAACCACCAGCTTTCAAATAAAAAAAGAATCATCGAAATCAATTCACCCAGTCGAAGTAAGTCGAATTGGTAACATCCTTCATTTTTAAGTAACTACTCATTTTGTAATCCTATAGCCAAATTAGAAGTTAATGCAATTTCTTGATAATTACACCACTAGAGTCTGGATAGTGTTTCTGTATCAAGTAAATGCACGTCTGCATTGATAAAATAATACTCACTTGTTGCAACACAGAGGTGGAGTCTCGACTGGTAGCGAGATTCTGTTGGAACTGTTTCTCCAGGCTCATGAGCAGTTCTAGCTGCACACGCTCGGGGGATTTCAAAGTTTGCAGTACAGCACACGCTTGCTGTAACACCCCTAAGTGGCTGGCAATTATTTGGTAATTACCTGCAAAATAAATTAGAAGTGTGAAGTTAAGAAATGAATGGAATCTTTCAACTTGAATTGATTGAAAAGATAACTCCCGCACTTGTCATATATCTTGTGTCACGGGAGGCTTTATAAACATAGGTATATGAAACGGACACACAGACACCCTGGGTGTTATTTCAATTCGTTCAAAGAACGTTTAATTGTTGTGCTGAGTCTGGAGTCAGAACAACAATTTGAGTCAAACAAATCCAAAGTGATCAGTGGCGACCGCTTAACAAACTACGGAATCCGAGCACTCGGATGCCGTACGGATTTTTTTGGCACATTTTATTGATTTTGGGTTAAGTTAAAAAAGCAACTATATTAAAATTTACACCCTTGAAGGTAAAAACTAGCTAACAGAGCTACTCTTCTGCAGTAGGACATTAATAGTATGCAAAATAACTTCTTAAAGGCACTTTGATGGAATAGGACAAACACACATCAAACAGTGTCAAAATTTAGACAAAAATTGATTCAAGATGCCTCTCGTTTTGAATAATGTTGCAATGATGTTCTACTGGCCGATTACGGCCACGGCAGCCAGTCTCAACATAGACCAGCCAACTAGGCAGGAGATATTATAGTGCACAAGTGTGTGCGCAAACACAGGTGCTCTCTCTGTTCCCTCTCTCTCATAATCAAATGGGACGGTTAACCGACACAACCGGGGAGAGATAAGGCACAGGACCGACAACTTTACGTGCTCTCTGAGGCACGGGGGTTTAGACCTTCCAAACTCCGAGCTGTTATTAAGTATTTCTATAATCAGAAAAACTCAATAACACTTTTGGCCCGACCCGGGTTTTGAACCCGAGACCTTTTGATTGGCAGTCGCATACGTCAACCGCCAGATCAATGAGGCAGTTTGTTTATTTTGATAACCTGCCTCTAGTCTGAATCACTAACAAAAAAAACCAATGTTTTAGCAATACAACAATAATGACTATAAAATAATTAAAGTAACCTTTTGATGCTGTGATGATTTTTTCGACGCTTTGAGGGGTGACCTTCAAGAGCTTCTTAGGACTAGGCGACTTCTGTACGTCGATTTTTGATAATTTGTTGTAGAGGTCGAACATAACCTCCTTTTGTGATTTGTTGATCATATAGTCATACGTTTGAATGCAACAGTCGTCGGTCGCGTGGTACAAACAGCCTGGACTCAGCTGATTGTCATCTACATTGCTTAAACTGGAATTAAGAATATGAAATATAAACCCTTTTTTTATACATACTAGTTTTCGTCCGCGGCTTATCGGTATCCTTTGTTACTTCTAATACCTCCAAGAATATGTGTACAAATTTTCATGATGATCAATTAAGTAGATTTCGCGTGAAAGCGTAACAAACAGACTTACTTTCACTTTTTTGTGTGTGATGTTAATATGTTTTTATTTAAATTTTGGAAAGTGTTTATGAAAAAAATATGTCGATAGGAAATCGATTCTTCACCATTTGATTTAACATCGATATTGTGCCGCAACGCTTACGGCGACTTAAGAAATTAAATATTAAACAAATTTAAAGTAACTATTAATCTGTAAAAGAACTCCTGCATTTTTTAATACTTACGGATATCGTTTAGCCTCACACAGAGGCGACATGTCAACAGCAACTTCGGTAGAATGTCCTGGAAACCGGGGCAGTAAGGCCAGGATCTTATCTAGCACAGACTCTGTGGAATGACTGGTTACTCCACAAACATCCAGTGTCCTGTCTATAATTATAAGTGAAGCTGGGTGCAAGCAATTCTGTAAATTAAAGATGCTCAAACTAAAATAAACCTATAATAACTACATATTAAGGTTAAAATTCATAAGCACCAAAGTTTTAATAATAATACTTTGGATTGTGTGCCACTAAATTCCATTTAAAAAATCGTTAAGAAGATTAAAAATTGATTGTCTGTAAAGTCGGTTTACGGACGGTAGTTTAACGAGACAACATCAAAATAAAACATTGATGAAATGATTGCAAACTTTTATGAATAAATTGAATCATTTGTGCATGCATACAATGAGCGTAACGAGACAATGAGCGTAACGGGACAAAGAGTCATCCTTTTTCGTGCGTGCAGCCGGCGTTCATCGATTTATTAGACGTTGTCACGTCAAAAACCAACCATATTTACCTTCCGCCTTGCCAAGCAGACAGGAGAATTCTCCAAAATACCAGCCAATATTGTACTATAGGAACCCATATAATAAATGTCTTCTTTTAAATTCATAGAATCTAGCATGTTGTTTAGTGCACCAGCCAATCTTCTGGCGTCATTCCGTTCGTTAGCCAGCAAGGTATACAAGTCCATGGGATTTGTTTCAGGGTTGACTTTACCCCTGCACTTTGGGTACACATGCTGATACGGTGGAGTAACAAACACTACATTTGTCAATGATATTGTAAATATTGGTAAATGTACTATTTCTATTGAACATTGCTGAAAATAAAAACTTAATTTAGTATTAACTTCTTTAATATAGTAAAAAGAAAAAAATAGTTAGTATTATAATTGATTACTAAGGCAACATAATGCTAACTCTTACGACTATGGGTGCTAACAGACTTTGGTATTCTCTTCTGATGTTAGTTGTTTTAAAATTATTTAAATTAAAGAGCAATATGGAGCCAAGCATTGATACAAAATAAAAAAACTTGAGAGGTGTCAAGGGACACCCGGATGGAACGAAGTTCGAAATAGAAAGACGAAACGAAAATATCTGTGTGTGTCGTCGTCGTGTCGTGACAACAAATTGTGTCGTGACAACAAATTGTGTCGTGACAACAAATTGTGTCGTGACAACAAATTGTGTCGTGTCAACAAATTGTGTCGTGACAATTTTTCCGTCTAGCCCCCTTACACAACGCGCCATAAGGAACTTCGTTCCAAAAACTAATAAATAATAATGAATATTTGATTTGATTCTGCTAAGCCCTTACATTCACCAGAATGTCTGTATTCGTTTGTTATGAGTGAATGTGTTTGCTAATGTTATATCCCATTTTTGGGTACAGTAGAATATGGTATGTACCATATAGTTTATCTCGCTGTGATTCTAACACACCCCTGATAAAAACATGGCTGTTGTATGAATTGATACCCACAAGAAATTAATTGCAAATTAAACATCCAATATAATAATTACAGCAACTTAAATAGACATATCTCACACACATTTTTATGATTCCTATAAACAGGAAATTACTATAGTAATAAGACACTTGTGCTCAGCAAGAATAAACCCATGACCAACTGGATCACTAACAAATCTAATAAGTCTTTATATTTCATTATAAGCTCTTTTTAATTACATATAGGCATTGAAACACCAATGCTAGAATGATGTTATGACATTATTATCACATACCTTCCCTTCAAAGGACTCTCTTAGGACATTCTCCAATAGCTTAGCTCCCTCAGCAGCTCCCTTGCCTGCAGCAATCTTGTCGCTAACATCTTTGTCATGGCTCACTTCTAAATACAACACGTCTAAGCTCACACAAGATATAACAATGACGTGTGTGAACTCACTGTGTCTAATAATGTCACATATTGTTTGGACCTGTGTCCACGTTGCTTGTGTTATGAATACGGCTTTTTTATCTTCATCCCTGCAAAACTGTAACAATTTCCAACATAAAAATATAACAGTATAGGTAGTGGTCTTATTAAGAGCTTAATAATATCAAGTTCAAGATATAATCACTTAACTGATAAAGATATGCCAGTCTTGTTGTACGGTAACAAAACTATAATCTAGTGGTCAAACCTTAATAGAATATTTTTATTCTGTTTTAAGTTGATTACTTTATTTTGAACAATAATTATAATGGAATTTATTTTTCTCATTACAATTTACAACTTACTTTATATATAATATGTATTTAAGAAAGTAGGCTCTTGAAGACACCAGATTACCACCATCTTTCATTTTTATTTGCTATATTATGTTGAAAACAAATGTTGTTTATAGAATCATCATAATGTTTAGTAATAAGTATTTTTAATATTGCTTTATTAGTTTCTTTTTTTCAATATTCAATACAGTTTTTTTTATATTAGCAAAAAGGATGAACTCAACTCTAGTGTGTGTAAACTACATGTGATTAATATTGCCAATTTGATTGATTCAGTTTACCTCAAATGGGGACAGATTCTTAACAGCAACGGCTCCTCCGGACAGCAGGTTAAAGAGTCCACCGTCCCAGTGGAGGCATTCAGCACTCGCATTATCCAGAAACACAACAGCTCCAATAATTCTGTTGTACACCTCTGACCACCAGGCCTTGCCGAATTCTTTAATCGAAGCACTAGCCATTTTAAGGTGATATTTTCACTTTTCTTTGATTTTTAGTCTACATTACGAAGCAATTCATAGGCATATGACAACATATTAATTAATCACAAAACACGTATATTTTTTTTTATTTACAATACTGACGACTGACGAGATGACAACGGTGACATTTCGGCAGTGTTGCCAATGGCCAACTTAGATTTTGAAGAACGCCTTGGCCAGAGCAGAACATTACGAAGAACTTGTTAGTTACAAATAAAATCTACTCTACTTTATACCACGCTTTTATTACGTTGACCCGAAATCTTGCGGAACTTTATGAAATTATGGATTTGTCACTATGTTTAATGACAAATCCATAATTTCATAAAGTTGTTGTAACCAGAATCACAGAGATAATAAAAAAACACGAACTTAAAATAGTTTGGATATTTTAAGTCACCTATATTAAGGGACAACTGTTAAATTATCTTCCATCTTTATTGATATCGAAATAAAAAAAAACAAATATCGCTTGAACTCCGTTTGGTCAAAGCGTAAAAATAACTTAACACCAATTTGAAAGTAACTTTGTCTATCTATCCGTCTGTTACGCTTTTACAGCTAAACCACTGCACCGATTTGACGAAGATGATTCATAAGGAAGGAGTTAGGCTACTTTGTACCACTATATTTCAGAAAAACGGTTTTTCCCCAAACAGAGTTGATTTAATTCTGTCTTGCATAAGTAGGGTCAATTATAAATATTTTTGAAGACTTCAAATGAGACAATTTTTTTAATACATTTTATTTAATCACTTATCACAATAAAATTTAATTTGTAATCTAAGACAACTGCACATTTGCAGTGACATATTAAAGTGGAACCTCAGAAGTTAGTGTTCGTAGCCACTGGGCAGAGGATTGACATGGGGGTTGTGGAACAGGGACTTCTGGCCCTCACCCCATGGGAAGCGCTGTAAATATAAAATAATGTTAAACATTTATATAGTAAATTGGTTTATACAAGGTACATGTATCAAAGGCAAACCAATTGAAATAAAATAAAGTCACGACAGAACCCCTTTGGATACACATCAATAACCTATGTTATTGATGTGTATCCGAAGGGGTTCTGTCTGTCTACTCTATAGTATAGTGTTAGGCAAAATGAAGTGTAAAGTGAGTGAAGAATATTGTTATTATGGTTTTGCCTACATACATTACAATTAAAATAATAATTAACTTTTAAAACTGAAGTGATAAACAAATGGTTTTATCAGATACCTGTAAAATGAACTATTGCTTGTCTATTGTTTGTTACGCATTGATATTACCGTATTCATAAATGTGTTATTGACATTTGGTACTATTATTCCGGACATATAACACACAACGCCATCTAGTCCCAAGCTAAGCAGAGCTTGTGTTATGGGTACTAGATAAATGATATAAATACATTTTTTTTTTGTAAATACATACATATTATACATAGAAAACACCCAAACTCTGAAATAAATATTTGCAGATCATACAAACATTTGGTCCGACCCGAGAATCGAACCCGAGACCTCAAGCTTAGCAGTCGCATCCGCTACCACTATGCCACCGAGGCAGTATAAATCATATAAACAGTACTTAGGCCTTTTTAGTGGTGTGGTGTGGTTTTGGTCACTATACCATGCATACTTGGCATAAACCCTATAGCCATCTGGCTATAGGGTTTATGCCAAGTATAGTATATAGTTCCTTCTCTTTGCAGTGTTTTTGTCCTAAGCTCTCTGCATAAGGTACTATATAAACATCAATTGTGAGGAGACAGCAGTGAAAAGGGGCAATGTCTATATGTATTAAAATCATAAACTCCACAATGCAAAGATAGTTGATTTTACTGGGATGTCTCTTACTGAGCAGGTTTTTATTATAGCTCCTTACTTACATCCCTTTGGCAGTATTCATGTGCATCATGTGTAATCTTTGCACATTTGTTTTGTTACACAAATTAAGGTTTCATGAAATTGTAAAGCATGCCTCAATATAAATTTGCCTCTAATAAAATCTGGTTATGTCTCCATACATGCTTTTATTGTGGAGTATATGCCTCACAATATCTATAGCTACCCAACAAACATTAACAAAAGTATATTTACCTTAGTGCGGACACGCATATATTCAAATGGTACAAATTCAGGGCGCTCATGATGCTCCTGGTGAGCAAGGTAGGCGTTGACCATACCAAGACCAATGGCAGGGAATGCCACAATGAAGGTCATCCTCTTCCACAGTTTCCAGCCACCTAATGACAAATTTTGATATCCATATTACTTTTTTTACTACTAAGCAAATTTTTCATGAGTATCTTAATTTTCATGAGACACTCAACTATTTATCTTACATAAATTCCCATTTTGGTAACTAGCAGATGTAGCAGTGATAAAATATGTTGTCATAACAATAAAAAAATTATAACTTGTTTTTTTTTATTAAATCTTAAGGAAATTAATAATATTATTAAAAAATATTTTAGTGCTATAAAGTATACTGTTTGATCAATGGAGTCCCATACTTCCAATAAGAGGTCATCAAAGTTATACTTTTTGAAACTAACTTCTTTTTGTTACTGTTGCTTGGTTTATATTTATAGAATTTAACAGCCATATTGTCCTACACATTGTCCAAAAAAATGAATTCATAAGATTAAGTTTCGTCTTTTATAAAATCTTTATCAAGTATTTTCCAGTAGTTGTCAGGATATAATGTACTTCTATTTTATATTAAGATCAATAATTGATCTTAAACTATGAGCTCTAACAAGAATTTATTAATTGAATTTCGTATTCTAGCAAGCAACATAACAGTTGCTTGGTTTCTTTACAATTTTTATTGAAAAACAACAAAAAAACTAATTTGAATAACATTCAATCATAACGCAGAGAGAGAGAGAAAAGGAAGATAATATTATTTTCATAATAACGAATATAATACATATTACGAATTAAGGTGTAGTGTAGATAAATAAGAAAATCAAAAGGGAAGATAAGGCCTTTAGGTTATCTTGTTACATAATCCAAATTTTACCAAATTTACTTTACCTCCATGGCCTCCAGCGGTAGCAGCGTGCGAAGAAGATCGCGCGTTTGTTTGCAGATATTGAATCGCAGCTCGTCTCAACAAAGTATTCATTTTTAAATAAATAAATGTATTGTCGATCAGAAGTAAAGCAGCTGTCAATCTTAATTTTCTTTTCTCAATTGACAATAGAAAAATAATGTTACCAGTATAAAATTCAGTTGGAAAATCAATACCAATAATGTGGATACTTCTTTTTTTTATCGAAAACTGGCAATTGGACGTGTTTAGTGAGCGATCAAAAAAATGGAAAAAGTAACTTCTACAGTTAGTATTGAAAGTAAATATATCTATTTTACCTTACCGTTGTCCAAAATTCAAGAAACAAGGAATATAAATTCTGAGAAGAGTAAAATTAGTTATCCACGAGTGAAACTGTGGGTAAAATTATTAAACTACAGTAAAATACCAGCCTAAGTATTTTTTTATATTGATTTGCAAATTGTAGGGATCAATGATGGATGTTGATTATCAACATCGAGATATGAGTTAATAAAAACTGCCAGAGATTCTTAATATTTCCTTGATGAAATCCTTTAAGCCACTTGAAAGCTGCCACTACCACTTTGTAAGCTATTGTTATTGTTTCACATCGTTAAAACCTCTGACTGGTGATGGTCACGGAATCATTAACATAAACGACATTTGGACAGCGTGGTCAAATATTCATGATGACTGTAGTAGATAACCTGAAAACTCCTTAGTTGATAAAAATAAATTTTAGTGGGAAGTCGCCTGTCAATTGTTTTTATCTCAAGTTAAAGTTCGATATCCTCAAATGATTTTTTTAAGATTTCAAAGTTCACTCTTTCCGCAAGACTCCGCTGCTCGTCTTCAAAATACTTTTCTACGCAAGACTTCATTGCTCGTCTTCAAAATACTTTTGGGATGGAACACGCGTGCGAAGCAGAAGATTGGAGGGCATTTGGGGACATGTAGGTAGGAGCCAAATTTCAAAAATTAAATATTAACCTTTAAAAGTTTGGAATCTTTGTTGCCGGTGAATTCGTCACGAACTCACTCCAGAATATAAACGGAATTGAGTAAGTTGGTGTGAAAAGTTTTGTCAAAGAAACATGAATATATTATTAAGTATATTCCGTTAGAAAGTAACAATCTTCTGATCTTCTGTATTGGTGTTTGAAGGTGACAACAATAACAAAATTGAGAAGCGTTGAGAAGCAGTTGAGAAGCGTGGGCAAACATATGATAGTGTTTCTTTTCTCCAAGACGGGTCCTGTCTGCACGATCCTACTTATCGCACAAAAATCAGTTAATGCTAAGTGGTTACGACTATATTTTTGCCCGTTGCCTATGAAAAAGTTAGGGGAAGTCGAGAAAACAACCTAGAAGTCGTTTCCTGTTGCACCACGATAATGCTTCAGCTTGTAAGCTTGAAGTTTTTGTTCGCGGTGTAATCTGTAAGATTACACCGCGAACAAAAACTATTAAAAAGTCATTTCTGGCTTCTGAAATCATGGAGCTCGTGACCCATCCTACACAGAGTTCAGACCTAGCTAGTGATAGTACTAGTAACGGAGAATACTTTGAAAAGCAATTAACATATTATTTTACAAATAAATTGTTTTTTTATAAGTTATGCAAATCTTTCAGTTCCGACTACGTATGGCACTCTTGTTTTAGTCTCCCTTCTAATAAATGGCTTAAACTAATCTAATAAACTATCGTAGATATAGTATCCTATCGACTTATATAGTAAAGTCAGTTAAGTGATTTTCTGGTGTCGTACGTATCGAATGTTCATCATTTTAAAATTTATCATTTTATTTCAATACGACAAACTTACCATTAAGATGCTTTTGGGCGTATTCCCGAACAGCTTCAAATGTTAACTTTGCAGTTGTAAAATTAAACACTCGCATATTTTTCTGAAGTAAATGAAAAGACTGGGTTCCTTTTTTGCTTTAGATTATTATTTTTCTATTTTACGTAGGTATATATTGAACGGTTACTGCTAGACGATCTTAAAAAATTGTAGAAATAAATGTCAAATATGAAATGTAGCGGATTGCAAAGCATAAACTAAAGGAATTCAAAATACAGCAGTTTAGTTTTAAATCATGAGTTCATTACGTAGGTATTTATACAGAGCAGATATTTTTGCTACATACGTGCTTTGTCTATGAATGCAAAATCATGAAAGTGTACCTATGAAGTATGGAGTTGAATCAAATCCTATTATTTTCTATGCTTTGGTACAGATGGGCCGACTTTCTTAGAGTGATACCATGGCCCCACAGCAAACCGGTTTTCTACAATTAGGCTTATCTTTACCTTTAAAATAGGGTTTTAGGTTAACGGAGACCGAAGCCCGTCTGAAAAATAAAGCTGTTCTAGGAGAAGGGAGCACTCAGTGGGCGACAGCCGACAATGCACTTGTCTTTTGAATTGCATTTGTCCAAGGGCGACGTCAGTCGCTTACCATTGAGTGAAAGATCTCATAACGTGTGTGACACGCCACGTGGCGACATGCCATTGGCCTCATGACGGGCATAGATGCATTATGAAAGACGAATACCAAGGAACGGCCCAATAATAATTCGATCACCTCTGTTTTAATGTAGGTACCTAGTAAAAATAAAAACTAAATCATACTGCAAATAACACTTGATTTACTCCGTGGTAGTAGGACCTGATAGGAATGTATTTAATTGTCAATCTTATAATACAATCAATCATCACCTTTATTTTTATCTATTTGTGTCAATGCTGAAAATATACTTGATTATCGATATCACTGTCTTACCATAGTCCATAGACGAGTAGGTACAAGTTTTGTTTTTTATTAAAGAAAGATCACTTAAATATGACTTCACTAAAGAAAACTAAGTCCAACAAAAAAATACCGCCATAGTGTGGGTCACCATGCTGCATTGTCTGCATTCGCAATGAGTGTGGTGACCACTCTTAGATTCTGGTCATGCTTGCCATTAGGCAGAGTAGAGTCACTTTGGTAAGTAAGTTTTTTTGAATAAAAAGAGCTATTAAAGTTATGGCTTTTCTTGAACAATTATTTTTCAATAATAATTTTAAAAGAACAAATGTTTAGGTAAGTATAATAAAACAAAATTAGCACTTTTGAAGTTGAATTTATTATATTTTTACTACGCTTATATTGTCCAACCCCTCAATGTATTTTTATTCTAACATTTTATTTTATGAGCAAATCAATAATAATATGGCCTTGTCGTATTTCATAATATTATTATCTTATATCTTATTGTGTTATCTACCAAATTGTAAAAAAATCGACAAAATATTTGTTTTGTATGTTTCCAAAGTTGATAACAAAGATCTAAGCATGACACTACCTTCATAAATCGAAAAAAAAAAGAAAACCTATTAAAACTTTGACGGAAATACTATAGTAAAATTATTATTATTATTAAATTAATAACTAATATTCGAGTCTACTATGAGTGCTTTTGAATTTATATAAACATAATTAATATCAACTTTATAGTAGTAATAGAAGTAACACTACTTAAACATTATGAGGTACCATCATTATCATCAGTCAGTCCACTCCTGGACATTATCTAAACCAAAAAACGATCAGAGCTGTATTAAGCAACGGTAAAGGCCTATGTCCAGCTGTCAAAATTTAAGAGACTAAAATTATAAATGAGCCATAAAAGTAAATTATCTATGTCGTCTAAAATAATTATCTATAGAGTTATAATTTGTCTATGACCATATTAACTATCTTTTAAATCATATTTTTTGTTATTTGTAGCTGAATACAGCTATAGAACAATTATTCTATTGACAATTTTTTTGTTATTTTTGTTATATTACAACAGATTGATCAAACGATGAAAACGCTTTTTCACTGGCTATGCGTAGCTCATTTACCTGGGCTTCATCTTCATCAATGTTGGGAAAGTATTTCACGAAAATGCTTTTCGGTGATAACTGAAATAAAAATAAAATACAAATTAGGTCATTTCTATAATTATAATTACAATAATATTTTGGTCACCTCTCACACAACGCCATCTAGACCCAAACTAAGCAGAACTTGTACCATTATATAAATTACCTATACAAATACATTTAATTATACTTTTTGTGTAAAACACTCAAACTCCGAAACAAAGATTTGCATATAACATTTGACCCGAACCGGGAATCGAACCCGTAACTTCAAGTACAGCAGCATAATCATACGCTAGATACCATTGCGCCACCGAGGAAGTCAGTTTGCAAAATCAATTGTTATACACTTCTCGTTTCTATTTTTCAAGCTGTAAAGACTTTTGAGATCAAAATGTGGAGAATGAGAAAACGTCGTAAAGTATTTTTCTATCTGAGGTTGGTTAGCAACATCCTACATTTTTCGATCGCGATTTCTTTGATAATTTATAGGGCAGAACTAAGTTTGCTAAATCGGCTAGTTATAGTAGTTATTACTATAACTAGCCGATTTAGCAAACTTAGTAGTAGGTAAAAAAAATAAAAAAATCACGGGTTTCCGAAGAGATGTTGGCTGTTTTAGGTTACCTGATTCAACTACAAAATTCTAACCATAGACACAAGCTGATCTATTGTATTTATATAGTATCAGACTTTACTTTAACAGTCAAACTTACTTTTTTTGCTTTCACATGTTCAATATTAAATCCCATATAGAAAGCTGATTGCTGGAGTTGTCTTAGATTTCTCATGCGGACTCTTGGATCACGTTCTAATAACCTCATGAGAAGTCCTCGCGCTGCAGTCGACAAATCAGCTGCATTGTCTGGTAAAGTGCCCGCATTAGGTTCAATGTGATGACGCTGTTGACCGTGCATACTGTAAAAAATTAAATGTCATTTCATTTAGGCCCATGAGAGCCCAATGTCCAGTAGTGAACTGTTAAAGGTTGTTGTTACGATAATTTAGTTATGGAGAATATGGCGTAGAAAACTCAAGTAGGTAAATGTAATGCACCCTTGTGAATCTTAACTATACAAAAATTAAGACCCCAGTTACTGAATTCACTTCATATAAGTCACGTATAAAGAACAGCGGTTTATGGTTTAATTTAATTATTCAATGTTAGAGACCTGGAATTTCGGTAAAACTCAGTTCAATTTGCGAGTTTGATTTGCTTGAGCTATTGGTAAGCAGTGTGAATTCAGATCAGATGTGAATTTGAAACGGCGCTATAAGACTCAAAATAAAATATATAACGTCGTAAAGCAAGCCAAAACATCCTATCTAAGGACGTCTCCTATATCCATTAATAATCCGACTTAATTTCTTAAACAATTAACTGAATCCTTCGTATTTACCCATTGCTTATTGCTGTGTTGTCACCCGTTGCTGTTTTGGTAACAGCAGGCGATGGATACTGAAAGTGAAATAAAATAAAATCGTTAGTACGTAAAGCAATAACAAACAATAGCTGTGGAAAGAATCCTATAAAAAGTATTTCCTATCACATTTACACTGTCGTGCGTAGGGCAGCGTAGAAAAAAGATCATGTTGATTTTGATATCAATTTAGTCTGCTGCTGGAGTTAAACCTTCGAATTCTGTTCACCCTCGGGGTTGTGGAGGTCCGATGCCAGTCGCTCTGTAGAGGAACTATCATTCAGGTAAAACCGGTCGATCTTAGGATTATTAAGGGCTAGGAAGGTGATGTTTTTAAGAGTGGAACTTCTCATTCTCAAATTTTGAGTTTCTTCGAATTAGTTGATCGGAAAAGTTCTTAAACATGCAATGGAAGCAATATAGTTATTACATTATACCTATACACTACTCTTTTGATCAAAATTTCGTCCATGATATATTCAAGAAGTAATACAGTGTTGAAGTACAGATTTATATTTTAATGTTCAAAATTATTTTGTAATATATCATAAACTTATAAATATACTTACTCATTCTTACATAATTTTCATATTACAAAGTATTTACGATTTCTTACGTTTAACTTGTGTGTTAAAATTGCAATTTTCCTTTTATTTAAAAAGAAATCGTTTCGTGTAGGTAGTACGAGTATATATATAATTTTTCTTGCGAGTAGTTATAGATATAATTAGGTATGCATACATCTCAAAAAGAAAAATTAACAATCTAAAACAAAATAACATACAAAAATGTACAATCACAAACAGGTACGTGTAATTCAAACTCAATCGCAGACGTATGAGGGAGGGCATGTTAAGTTATAATCAGAAGAGCCCATCTCTCGCGAACTTGTATAACTTGAGTATTATGTAGTTACGGAGCCCTTAGGTTTAAGGGGAACGACACAGCAACCCGTCCTGTCTCGTTTGAAAAGAAAAAAACATCGGCTAAAAATAGGGAGCTTGCTCCTTAATTGCACTTTGGAATTTACAGCACGATTTTAATGATTGTTGCGATCTTGTGAATCTTGCGAGTTCAATGTGGCTTAACGAGAAGGCGGAGTAATGGAAGCAAAGATTGGGAATATAATTAGTATATTGTTGCACATAAAAATGTTATTATCGCATCGAAAAAGCTTAAGTTGCAATACAATTCTCGTAAAACGTGAATTTATAGCTAACATGAAGCTTCGTGGTTTTTCTCCACTTATTCTTTTATGTTCGCTAGTTCTTAAGAATGTTGTGATAAGGGCGATAAGGATATTTGGTTTAGTTGTTTCTTTTTATTCTGTCTATTGAGGTTAATAGACCTAGAAAGGTAGTAATGTTTATATTTAGGTTTAGGTTCCTAGGTATTTTACAATTTTTGTTTGTATAATCGCATGTTTTTATAGTTATACCTACACACTCGTTAACATTTTACTAAACTTAATAAGCTTAGACAACGTTAACTAAGTTGGTGATAGTTATCTAATTTTAATAAAGACTAATTTAATTAAATCTAGCTAATTTTAAAGAAACTATATAAAGATGAAATAAGTAGGTACCCCACTCATTACCCGTCGGAAATATCTGCGCACCTGGCTGGAATGCGCTTCACCTCGCCTTCGCCTATCTAGTAGTCTAGTACCGTTGCCAACGCAGGCACCGACAGACGTGTATTATTATTGCTTTCGTAATCTCATTCTTGTTTCTCTGTTCAGTGAAATATTAACTCTCTAGTTTGCATGATGTCATTAAGCCAGGTTCGCAGATATTTCCGACGGGTTGTATGATTATAGACGTAGGTTATTTAGAATGTTTATTCTATACTTTGAATAATACTTCCTTCTATATTTTTAGAACAAATTGTTTTTGTTATAATGTAGGAGATAACATGTCTGCTTCGTTGATCTGGTGGCTAGCGTATGCAACTTAGCTACTAGTCAAGAAGTCTCGGGTTCGTATCCCGAGTCGGGCCAGTTAACATATCGTGTTTTTCGTATATGAAATGTTTATTAACTTGCCTGGAGTTTGGAAAATGGCGATGTTACCCGCCCCATGCTTTCCAAAGCACGTTAAGTCGTCGGTCCCGGTTGCCATGAACATCTACGGTAATCGTTATTGAGAAGTCAGTGCCCTCAAATAAACTGACGCTAGTTTCAACCTTCGAATTCAGTTCACCTTCAGGATTGCGGTCGTCTAATGCCAGTCGCTTCGTGAAAAAACCGACTCCAAATAATCTTGGGATAAGGCTAGGAAGAAGAAGAAGTAGGAAATAACATGCAGGTCTATGTCACCCGATGATCATTCTAACGAGTGACTATCCTCGCCAATGGACATTTGCAACTCAACAGGCACACCATGATGATATGACATACGTTCGAGTATTAAACTAGTTTCCTGTAGGTACTTCAATCAATAACCATCAGTGACCAGAAAGATTAATATGGCAAGTTTTCTTTCTCATTACAAAACTTTTATCACGCACGGATATTATAAAATATACGAATTTACCTGAAATGTACGACTTTAAAGTTTTGTAGAAACGACAATATAAAAGTGAAACAAAATGGAGGAAGTTTACTTCAGTCAGCTGTTTTTATGAAGTCAAATGTTGATGTCATTGACCAGCAGCTTTAGCCTCGATTCTTGGTAGCATATTTTCAACATCAAGGCTTCAATTGCCTTTTGTTTCGAGTAATTACTACTTGGTACACTAGTCTTAAGGACGTCCTTTGCTAAATGACAGTTTCAAATAATAACATTATAAGAAACAGCTGTTTTTATAAAGTCAAATGTTGAGGTCATTGACCAGCAGCTATAGCCTCGATTCTTGGTAGCATATTTTCAACATCAAGGCTTCAATTGCCTTTTGTTTCGAGTAATTACTACTTGGTACACTAGTCTTAAGGACGTCCTTTGCTAAATGACAGTTTCATATAATAACATTATAAGAAACAGCTGTTTTTATAAAGTCAAATGTTGAGGTCATTGACCAGCAGCTATAGCCTCGATTCTTGGTAGCATATTTTCAACATCAAGGCTTCAATTGCCTTTTGTTTCGAGTAATTACTACTTGGTACACTAGTCTTAAGGACGTCCTTTGCTAAATGACAGTTTCAAATAATAACATTATAAGAAACAGCTGTTTTTATAAAGTCAAATGTTGAGGTCATTGACCAGCAGCTATAGCCTCGATTCTTGGTAGCATATTTTCAACATCAAGGCTTCAATTGCCTTTTGTTTCGAGTAATTACTACTTGGTACACTAGTCTTAAGGACGTCCTTTGCTAAATGACAGTTTCAAATAATAACATTATAAAAAACAGCTGTTTTTATAAAGTCAAATGTTGATGTCATTGACCAAGTCTGATGTAGCCTCGATTCTCAGTAGTATATTTTCAACATCAAGGTTTCAATTGCCTTTTGTTTCGAGTAATTACAACTTGGTACACTAGTCTTAAGGACGTCCTTTGCTAAATGACAGTTTAAAATAATAACATTATAAGAAACAGCTGTTTTTATAAAGTCAAATGTTGAGGTCATTGACCAGCAGCTATAGCCTCGGTTCTTGGTAGCATATTTTCAACATCAAGGCTTCAATTGCCTTTTGTTTCGAGGAATTACTACTTGGTACACTAGTCTTAAGGACGTCCTTTGCTAAATGACAGTTTCAAATAATAACATTATAAAAAACAGCTGTTTTTATAAAGTCAAATGTTGATGTCATTGATCAAGTCTGATGTAGCCTCGATTCTCAGTAGTATATTTTCAACATCAAGGTTTCAATTGCTTTTTGTTTCGAGTAATTACAACTTGGTACACTAGTCTTAAGGACGTCCTTTGCTAAATGACAGTTTAAAATAATAACATTATAAGAAACAGCTGTTTTTATAAAGTCAAATGTTGAGGTCATTGACCAGCAGCTATAGCCTCGGTTCTTGGTAGCATATTTTCAACATCAAGGCTTCAATTGCCTTTTGTTTCGAGTAATTACTACTTGGTACACTAGTCTTAAGGACGTCCTTTGCTAAATGACAGTTTCAAATAATAACATTATAAAAAACAGCTGTTTTTATAAAGTCAAATGTTGATGTCATTGATCAAGTCTGATGTAGCCTCGATTCTCAGTAGTATATTTTCAACATCAAGGTTTCAATTGCCTTTTGTTTCGAGTAATTACAACTTGGTACACTAGTCTTAAGGACGTCCTTTGCTAAATGACAGTTTAAAATAATAACATTATAAGAAACAGCTGTTTTTATAAAGTCAAATGTTGAGGTCATTGACCAGCAGCTATAGCCTCGGTTCTTGGTAGCATATTTTCAACATCAAGGCTTCAATTGCCTTTTGTTTCGAGTAATTACTACTTGGTACACTAGTCTTAAGGACGTCCTTTGCTAAATGACAGTTTCAAATAATAACATTATAAAAAACAGCTGTTTTTATAAAGTCAAATGTTGATGTCATTGATCAAGTCTGATGTAGCCTCGATTCTCAGTAGTATATTTTCAACATCAAGGTTTCAATTGCCTTTTGTTTCGAGTAATTACAACTTGGTACACTAGTCTTAAGGACGTCCTTTGCTAAATGACAGTTTAAAATAATAACATTATAAGAAACAGCTGTTTTTATAAAGTCAAATGTTGATGTCATTGACCAGCTGATGTAGCCTCGATTCTTAGTAGTATATTTTCAACATCAAGGTTTCAATTGCCTTTTGTTTCGAATAATTACAACTTGGTACACTAGTGTTAAGGACGTCCTTTGCTAAATGACAATTGCAAACAATAAAATTATAAGAAGAAAGCTAAGGGGCTGACATTGTATGAGGCTATAAACAATCTATTGAATTGTTATAATCTGTGGTTTTGTTATAGTAGTGGTATCAGGAGTGTAGAAAACTGATGTTGGCACTCCTGGAGTGACCGCGCCCTTCAACAAAATGTCAACCGTGTAAACGTGGTTACGAAGATCGTTTTTGGGGATCGTATTTTGTTTTTTCGAAAGACGGTCCCCATTTCATGTCATCCACATTTTATATATATTTTTTATCATTAATTTCATAAATAATAATAAGACTTGATAATTGAAGATTATAAATACTTGACATTGGCAGAAATAGCTGATCCAAGTGATCCGGCTAGTTGCCATTTCATCAAAAGAAGAAGAACATGGTTACAAGGGTCGTACAACATTAATGGTGTTTTATTAATAAATCAACGTCTACATATAGTCAAGTAGATACAATTACGTTATACAACAATATTATTACGTGAAGCAAGAACTGTGTATCTCTTTTTACAAATAAATATGAGCATGAAATTTAGCATAGGAAAATTGCTGGTTGCTAGGATGGTTGAATTTCGACTACTGTGAGTAGTTTTTGTAAATATTTTTGTTAAAGCTTTGTTAAAGTTTTATTTATCTTACTATGCCCATTGATTACAAATGTTATCCCTGTGCACCTTACAACATTTTCTACACCACCCAAAGGTTGGCTGCTAGAGAATGCTATGGGCATTAAGTCCGACAATGTACATAAGTGAATAAAGGGATAATTAAATGAACTAATGATATCTGACGATGTACATAAGTGAATTAAGGTGTAATTTTAAATGAACATAAATACTTCTGACGACAAAACGTCCAAAGCATCTATTCGTAATAAATATTCCATAGTTTTTCTAATATCTAAGTGTTAATATTGACATGAAACACAACGCATTACTTAACTGAAAGATATAAAATAAAATAAAGCTCTAAAATTCTATTCTTCTGTTATTATAGATATTCAATTTTTTTAACTTTAATTTCGAATGTTTTTTCAATATTAACTTATAATTAGGATTAAGGAAAAAAAAATAAGTAAAAATGGCTATAAAATGCGCATGCGTCTAAAATCAATCAATAGGCGTCAATACCAATCTTATACTTATTTTCACTCTTCTTAATCCCTTTAAAACAATCTATTATAATTAAGTAAACTTGTTCAATATACTCGTATAACGATATATAAGTTTATAAACGTCAACCTATTATTATAATAATTTTAATAAACATTCTTATAAATGGTAGCTCAAAGACCATAGATAATAAACTCCAACAAATCTGCCCAAACCAGTTCTACTTTCGATTTAAAAAGTCTCCGTTCGGAGCATGCATACGAGAACTTGTACATCTATGCATCTTAAAGCCATTTTTAGTAACTGCCACTCAAACGGAAATTAAAGAGCAAAGCGCCGTTAGGAGTAACGTTGTGACTACTAATCAACTGTTATCTTTATCAGTGGGCCGCTTTGAGACCATACACAGATATTGTAAAGTAGATTAGAAGGTGAATGGTCATAGATGTCAAAGCGAACGAGCTTTTTTTTTAAAGGGAAGTATGCACAAATAAAGGAAATTTATTGTTTTAACCAAGTGGCGATAGATTAAAAATGCGACGTATTTTTTATGCCATGGGTATTGTTAGAGCCGGCGAAGAAGGAAACTTCGTAGGATAACAGCACTATAAGCAGAAGGAACATTTGAAACAAACTCTATAAGACCAAACCGCCAAGACAGCGTGGTATAATTGGCCAAAATCGCATTCCTAAGGAGAGAACTATATCCAGAATGAACTGTTAAACGTTGTTGATAAGTCATTTATATATTTTAAATGCCCTGAACTTGAGAAAAGACTAACAGATGTAAGAGTAAATAACGGTGGAAGAATTGAGGGAAGGACTGCGTAAAAGAGTATAATATATGTAGTTTACTATTACGGTTCACATTAAGTAACGAGTGAGCTGAAGTGTTTGGTTTCTTGTTTGCTTGATCTCTCTCCTGTCTATAGCCTTCGGACTGGAATATTTTTTCAAAGCGAACCAGTAATTCCTATTACTGGTTCGCTTTGAAAAAATATTCCAGTCCGAAGGCTATAGACACACCAATGAAAAATGTTTAAAAAACGCGGGAAAATAATCACGCTATGGAAAATAGAAAATAGCCCTCTCCTGAAAGGAGACCCGAGCCCAGCAGTGGGACGTTATGGGTTGTTTATGATGGCAAATAGGATACGCAAACGAGATTGCGTGAGTTTTGTAATAAGGGTAGGAATTTGAAAAGCCTATTTCTTTTATACCTCTAATAATTTTAATTCGAGTTTGCAATCTAGTACATATTATCTTTAATCTCAGCTGTATTTTTTTGCCGGTCACGATCCAACAGCGTTTGTGAATAAGAAAATGGTCATTTAAATATGTAGATTTAGTTACCTACTTATTTCCTAGATTTGTAATCAGGTCTACGGTGTAGATTAATCTGACGATGTTTGTCTTCAAATTTATGAATTACTTTACTTTTATATGAGCTGAACTGTCGTGCCAATATTGAATTAATAAAAATAACAAAGACCAATTGAAACTTACATTTATAGTTTCTTTCTTTTATATATTTTATGATTGTGCTGACATATACTTTGTTATTAAGTAGTTAATTTAGTCTTCAAGAGGCAATAAGCAGCTCAGAGTGGCCAGGACAGAAATATTTATCGATGTTAACCTACTCGATAATTGAACATTGAACTGAATTGGTCAGGTTAAAAAACAGTAGTAATAGTAAATACAGTACAATAGTCCCAAACTAAGGACAGTTTGTGTTATGGGTACTAGACAACTGATATGAATACATATATGTTTTTTTTGTGTAAATACATACATAGAAAACACACTTGGTTCGACCCAGGAATTGAACTCGAGACCTCAAGCACAACAGCCGCATTTACTACCACTGCGCCACAGAGGAGTAATGTTTTCACTGTGATAGATATTTTTAACAGAATTTAGTATTCCAATGATAGGAAAAAAGAATTGCGTATTGGGACTGATGACACACACGGTATTGCACCAGTCTCTGAGCTAAGAGTATATTTAGACGTAGCATTTCGAGCCATTTTTGAGCTTCTCTAGCTTTCACTTTAAAAGCAAACTCCTATAATAGCACTAAGTATCGCGGAGGACTTTACAAACATGTGTGAAACGGACACAAATTATTACCAGATTCGTTTAAATTTATATAAATAAAATTTTAGAAATGCAATAAAGGTCTGCCTATTTTACAATGATATACCAAATAAAAAAATAGCGAAGTCGGTTAATCTACAACACAAGAAAAAAGTGAATCATGCATTTCTTGCGTGACTAGATCTCTCCGTTTTAAGGCCAACTAAAACATGAAATTTCTTATAGGGATAGCCAAATTGCCTTGTGACTAACGTGTGTGTAAGGACTTGCCCATACACATACATTTATAATCTTATTTATAATCTTATGCTAAACATAAATAAACATTTATAATAATTTATGATGACCCGTGATGTTTAATTTTCCTGGTCAGGTTCTACATATAATATTTTTTGTACAAAACAAGCATAATTGAACATTTCCTTAGATTTAACGATCTAGACACAGTCATAATTGCCATGCTCCATGGCCGAATTGTCAGTCAGGTTTACCTCACAATAGGCAAGGATAAATATTTTTACGGTAAACATAATAATTCATTTATTGAAATTAATGACCGTAAATTTTTAAATCGTCATTGATTATTATGGCCTTAATCATTGTTATGTTTATTTAGTAGCGATTGATTATTTGTAAGAAATATTAAATGAAAAATATATTATTTGCATAAAGATATCGATTATTAAATTATAAGTTTATATCTATAATGATTTTCAAATGCGGTAAATGTTACTTCCTAGTTCAGTTAAGTTTCGTGCGAACATGTCTGGGTTCTAAGCTGTAATAAAAATCATGAATTAAAATGAACTCGAACGAATAAATGACATATACTTGGTTGACTGGTTATCTGGAAGAAATTGCTTTTTTTGCGAAAAGCTCGCCATTATATGTAGGTAGGTAGTTATAT
This sequence comes from Spilarctia lutea, assembly GCA_916048165.1. NCBI lineage: Eukaryota > Metazoa > Arthropoda > Insecta > Lepidoptera > Erebidae > Spilarctia > Spilarctia lutea. The sequence goes on from OU696480.1 coordinate 7,252,567, forward strand.
GAAGGTATACTGCAGTAACTGGTGTACAATAAAGTTTATTCTATTCTATACTAGCTGACCCACGCAACCTCGTTTGCGTCTTCTACTGCCCGTAGCGTGAAAATTTCCCCCGTTTTTGAAACATTCTTCATTGGTGCTCCGCTCCTATTAGTATTAGCGTGATGACATATAGCCCATAGCCTTTCTGGATAAATAGACTATCCAACGATTATCTATTCCAACGCACATACGCAAACTGTTTTGATAGATATGATGGAATTTGAACTTTAAATAATAGCAATAAAGCTCAAATTGACTTTACGTTTTAGTTAGAAAACGTTTGTATGGGAAAAAGAAAAGGGCTGTTTTTAGGGCTTTTCCGGTCATTATTCGAATTTTTCTCGCCGTAAAAACCATCCTTGAACTTCAGCAAACATTTCAAAAAAAGAATTGGCCAAATTGGTCCAGGCGTTGTTGAGTTATGCGCTTACCAAAACATTGAACGATTCATTTTTATATTATAGATTTAAATACTAATTTGTGTGTGTTTCATGAATGTTTGTAAAGTTACCCGTGTCACAGTTTTTTTTATTATTTGTTGTTTTTTAATATTTTTTGTTACCAAGTAATAGACAACGTTTATTGACAATTTGACACCCGTTAATTAGAATCAAAGCATTACATTTCCCTTTATAGTCTATGGAAGGAAGGATACAACATGACTATATTGACTAGCAATAGCTAATGTAAGTATTCCATTGAGAAATTCCTAGTAGGATATGGTACGAGGGTATACCGATGCGTAAAGAAGTAGATAAATTTCTACGTTATGCCAAAAATTACAAACTTTTATGGACATTATCACCAGAGACAATCTACAAGTAAATGTTTTTTTTTTAAATATAGTGTTACATAATTATTAACTGATATAACACCAATTTACCTGGAATGGAGGCAAATAGTGTGATTTTTTTATATGAAAAACTAAAAAAGTAAACATCATATTTTGAGTAAAAAGGCGGTATTTTTTTATTATTTTTTTAAAACTTACTCTTGACCGTCCGGTGTCTAGACCTCGGTGCTTTTGATAAAATTATTCGATATTCTTTCTCTTCTTTATCTGCATATAAATTAATAAAGATTCGCGAGTAGTGGTTCTTAAAAGAGGTAGACATTAACCTTACTTATTAAAGCTGATAAAAAGTAAGCATGAAAAAGAAACGATTATAATCGATATTTTTTAAGAGAACCCTGAGTTTTACCCTGCCAAACTGAATTATGTGAAAATAGCACTATACGAGTATATTATTACATATTTATATGTTGTGAAATATACTTTAAAAAAGAACCCTGTTTTTTACCCAGTCAAACTTAATTATGTGAAAATATCACTATGTGTGTAATATATCCTGTGTGTTGTAAAATATACTTTAAATAATGAGAAAAAATCTAAAATCTTTTGCTACTATTGTAAACATTTGAAGTTACGTTGACAAATTGACCTTCTGAGACTATGAAACTTGTTTTGAAACGGTTTATGACAAATGTAACATTTTGCAAATTAATATTAAGCCTTTGGGATGTTTACGAGCGACTTTTACTTTTAACCAATCATGCCGTTCTGTTACTCGTACTTTTTTGTTAACGGGATGGAAAATTCCTTCGGATCTCCGGCTTCTCAGGGATTGAGGAGCCAGGTATGTAGTAATTCCATTAGAAACTACGCCGGCGATTGGCCTCAGGCGTCCAGCTCTAAGTAGGATCTGGATTATATTATGTCAGGATTCCCGAAGACTATCCTGGGGACCCGCTTCACCCGTTCTTCACCTGCCCCACCAACTCATCTTCTTGTTAAATGCTTATTGTTTACAATGAAGATAAATAATAATGAATAGCTTTTTTTTTCTCCTGACTATACTTCTTCATTAGATGGCGCGCAACTTAGGTAAAGCACAGGTCTTGCCACGCCATTTATAAAAAAGTTTGCGACAGAATGGTATAGTTAAGTTTTCATAGCCCTTTAACTGTCACAATGATTTTCAAAGAGATTGATGCTGTTCACAAAGGACGAGTTAAATTGAATGTATATAGTGATATAATTAACAATTTGGGATACTTTTCTAAAATCGAACAATTTCCCTTTCATTACTTAGAGCTTAAAGTAATAAATCCAATAATATACGAGTTATTTTAAACAATAATTAATTTGAGTTAAGATTTGTTGTTGATTTATTATACTATTTAGTTTTGAATATTTTTTTCACTTTATTTGAAGTTTACCTCTGAATAACACATTTAAACCAAGCTGTATACGACCTCGATACATAATTTAATGAATGCAATTGTTTTAAGACGGTCCCAAGCTAAAAAATGTGTCGTTTGGACAATAGGGTAATTGATTGTATCATAAATAAATAAAAATATGTATTCGCTTTATTAGAACTAATAACCACAAAATCTCCAAAAATATAATTTTTATTTTAACTTTTTATAATTATTACGAATTTAAATCAAATTAATATTGAAATATAATTATTCATCCTTTGAATGAGGAGTCTAAAACTGTGACGTCATTAGTTGTTATTTTTAAAGTACATTTTGAAACTATATTTTTGTGTTGACAGATGATAAAAAATCATTAATTTAACTAAGTTGTCAAGTACCCTTTTGGCCATAGACAAAACTAAAGAAAACAATGTTCATAAGTAGTATTTTATTGACGTGACGACTCCTCCAATTAGTGTCGTAATGTTGGCACAATAATACATAGTTTATTCAAAAGTATTTTGACGTATCATTGCGCGCTATGATTGCATGTCTGTGCATTGCAAACGAATGCGTTTCATAATCCAGATCCAAGATAATCCAAAAATTTGCGAAACTTCGAAATTAAAATATTCTTTACTTTGAACAATATTTTAGACAATTTAAGTGTATAAAATAAAGGATTCTTAGTCATTAGCTAGGTTTATGTTTAAAAAAAAATGGAAAAACGTAAAATTGAGAACTGCTTGGTGAACCTCCACTATCACCATGATTATCATCCACAGCATTTACATAACCGTAGAACTTGAGACTCTTCTTATAAAGGCTATTTTTGCTTGCAATATGCTGGCTTCAGCCAGCGGTTTAGTACAGAGGTTGTTTCGAGTACCTATTCTGTTGCTGTTGTCATGCTAGTTTGCTTCCATAAGTAATTCAGTTTTACGATACCCACAGGTTGAATAATTCTATAGTGAGTGATATTCTGTTTACTTAACCCGTCATCACAAGCACTTTATAGTTTATTTATTAAATTATATATTTTGATGTTTGTGTTTTTAGTTCCTAGTAGTACTAGTAGGCAATGCTTAAATAGAACTGATAAATTATATTGTAACAAACAGCTGCAGTCATATACATATAGTACATATTCGATTAAAAAAGTTATCGAAAATAGACTTTCAATTTTCGATTTGATATTATCGAGTGATTGGAATATTCTCAGTTATAATAGGCATGATGATAGTAACCAAGAACCACAAAAAACGAATTTATTTTCATATTTAGAGAGGGATTAATAGGTAATTAACAAAAATAAAACTACAAGATACAGTAATCCGCCATGTTAGGTTGAACACCAATCAGAGCCAATCACGTCACGTTTATGTAAACATCATTTTGTTTGAATATAGTCGACGATCACTTTATTGTTTTTAAGTACTATAATTGACACTGGTTGACAAATGGTGACGTCACGTCTACGTCGAGAGACGCCATGACACCACAGAGCGTTTTAGTGTGAATTTTAAATAGCATTTTTTTTCTAGTAAATCTTTGTTTTTTGTAGAAATATGATTGTTTTTGACAATAGGAGATACTTCGCAACACCATAAAACAATTTTTTTAAAATTAGTCATATTGTCTATTAACGTAATTCCTGGATCTTGTATAGTTAATGTTTGAAACTTTTGAAAAGTTATTGTATCTATGGCACTTTAATGATTTGAAACACACCAATTTGAAATCTACCTAGGGTTGCACAATATTATACTGTTTTTCATTATACTTTTTACTGTTGAACTAAAATAAAGTATACAAAATACTGTTTTCACTTTTACTTAACACTGCAAGTCTTAGACGTAGACGCTCACATTTTTTTATTCAGTCAGCAGCGCAACCATAAACTACAGATTATAAATAATTAAATAATCTAAATTTGTATAGGCTCAATATTGGTGTGGCCGACTTATCTTTAAAATTAACAAATTTCAAAGTAAATTATGAAAAAGTATCAGAAAACAAAGACTATTAAAATAGGTACTCGTCTACTCGCCAAAAGTGAAGCCATTTATTAGTAAACACCTCAAAAAAATTGAGACTGTAAATTAATAAGTTGTACGAGAATGGATATTGATACCTTGAACCTTCGTGATCGATGTTCGCAATGACTTGTGTAATATTACGAATACAATACCGATAAATATTTTTTTATTGACAATTGTAATATTACCTCAATGTCACTACTCTTAAATAGGCATGTTGTATCCGTAGAATATATATTAATGTATCCTATTCAGTTCTTATAAATACATATAAATTAGATATAGAAAAGCTTATATAACCTTGAATAACTAAAAATGCGAAGCTCATCATCATGTATTGTATCAGAAAAAATAAAATGTACTTTTAATTTAGTTTGGCATTAATTATAAAATATCATCAAAAGTTCGATGTAAAAAAAATACATTATTTCTTTGCATTGAAACTTACTGCAAACATATTGTACACTGCGGACTTAATGCCACAGGCAATTTCTTACAGCCAGTAATGTTTTCGAACCTAAAAGATGACATGACGGCAAGTCGATATGTCGTGTCTTGTAAATTGACTTAATCGTGTAAATTAGATGTACGTATGAAATGTAAAATCAGAAATAACACCGTAGACGTGTCTATGACGTCACATCCTTCTATGACGAGAGACGTAGTAAATGATGTATCATTGACGCTAATATATTTTTTTATGAAAACTTTCTTAATAATATTTAGTCTACTAATGTAAGTTGGATCAAAAAACTCAAATGCAAATCGAACATAATCGCTTTATGCCGATATTCAACTTTCTTAAACAATTTTCTACCGCTATGTTGTCGAGACAACCCCTAGATTTAGATAGGTACAGCAAACCAATAATTTCAACTAGTATATAATCAAATTACGTAGAAATGAAAGTCTGTGCACCAATAAACCTTTATGTCCCTATGCTATTTTCGATCCGTTAAGCTCTAGAAAATTCTTTTAAACACTAAAATATAATCGCTACTTAATAATAATTTTGTTACTCTTGTGGCGACTTCCACATATAACACAACAATAACCTACTACAGCGCCATCTACCGAAGATACACTGAACTACGAAGTAACGCACTACACGGAGTAACTACCAATCTTGAATCGCGCAATAGAAGTTCTAGCGCCGATTATCATATATACAACATCCCAACATCAACTGTTGGGCAGTGACCCGCCAGGCATGATCATCTCGCCTGGTCGGAGGATCCTCCCTTTGTGTTGGTGGAACATTTCACTCTTTCCTCCACACTCTTATTTATAAGCCGGTGTGCTATACTATGCTGTTGTTCTTTAAACTAAATAAGTTTTACTTATTAATTATGCGCGAAGCTGTTTTACAGGTGTATCTGATAGTAATAATAAGATATTTATATGTTATAAATATTGTGAAAAGGAGAACAAAACGTATGTTCAGAACTTTTTACGATAAGAATAAACCGCAAAACGCAACTTCACATTAAACCAGGTAGGTATATGCTTAGTACATACGCGTTGATCATATCGAGCTGTATTTACTTAAAAGTCATTGACTTCTGTGGACTTTTGAATAAAAACGAACGAAATTTAAGGTCCCCATTGTGTTATTAAATTTTCTCCTTATAATTTATGAACAGATATCATTTAAATGCGTTGCAGTCATTATTAATCGAATTCAAAAAAAAAAAATCGAATTCGAAAGAAGAGAAACAGCGGGAAACGAGTTATGACATTGTGCGTTGTGTCTAAACATACATAAATAATTACTTGACCAAGTCACATTGAAATAGAAATAATCTGACGATTGAGTTATTCCAGGATTGATGACGTTGAACCTACGAAATAACTTTTCCAGTATACTTTCATATATACAAAGGAGCTAGGCCATTTATCTTATTGAGTTTAATTCAATTTATTACCCCACTACACAGGGAATCCTAGTGTGGGGACAAGAGATAATATTGGTTCAATAGTAATATTTACTGATGAGTTATGGAGATTATTTTGTGAATTAGCCTTTGTATGAATAAATATTATTAAAGAAAGATAAATAATAATAATTATTTAATTTGAAATTTAGTATTTAGTATCATTGTATAATTTCAGAAACATATTTACAAAGCATTTCAAAGATTTTACACACTTTAAGAGTGCTTCCTTAGGGGCTCGTGTTTAGAACTTTAGACTTAGGACAAAGTAGCGTAGACTTTGTAATTTTAGTACAACATTTATAGGATACAAATGGCAAGATTAAAAAGAAACGTTTGTTTATACCGATGGTGAAGTACACTTTTTTCGTCATTTGCTTTATGATATTGTACAATTCCATTTCACAATTTCATTTTTTAGAATGATTTACTAGTGTCGTGTAAAAATAAAATTTTAAAAGATATTCGGCTCTTATAGTCGTCTAATTTAGTATGACAAAATGTTGGCAATAATCAAAATACTTAATTATATGTAAAGAAGCCTGATCGCTACTAAAAATAACTTCGAGTTTCGTTAAGTTAAAGCTTGAATAGCATTTCCCACTGAAATAAATAAAATATATATTTTGCAGAGTCACTAGGTGTATTTTCTATATAATTTGACAATTAAAAAGATGCAGTTACTTTACAAAGACTGAAGATTTTGATGGCTATATGTTGATCATATTATTAGTATTTTCTGTTTTCAATATTTTGTCTATTAAAAAGATGCAATAACATTACTTTAACTAAAGATCCTAGTAGTTATATTTGGACCGTATTTTCTAGTACTTTTAGTTTTTAGACCAATGCTCCATTGACCGACTGGGTCAAAATAATTATAATATCGGTCTAGTGCTCCTTCTCATAGTGATCTTGTAGTATAAAAAAGGTGCTAGGCTTAATTTACATCATGTTGCAATAATTTATTTACTTTTACAGTACAGTAGTAAAAATTTAATCGATAAATTGTTGTACCCACATATCGATTAATATACGGCAATCGAGCTCATTGGCTTCTACTCTAACCTCTATGTGGTAGTGTACATACAGATATACACATACACACAGACACAGATATCGAAACACATTAAAAAAGTAAAAAAAGAATGAACTCGTTTACTTTTTTAAACAGCACAGCAATTATTTTTGACTGTTTGCACATTGAAAACTCATATTCCGTTATTTGAATAGAGAATTACAGAAATAAAATACCTATGTTATTATAGCATTGTGATGAGTTGAGACACTAGACGGCAAGCTTGGTACCGTTGTAATTTGCAAACGGAAATATTAATGCTGTGTAATAAACAACTAGAGATGCGACGAACATCCGGATATCTAGCAACATTACCGCAATGTTCTTGCCGGATAGCAGAGGAACATAATTTTTGAAAATTCCTTTTAAATCGTGATCAAGAATCAAGTGATTCCGATTTGTATCTTGTTCCGAATTTGTAATATGCTTTTTAAAGCTAAACATGTTATTATTTATAAGTACTAAGTTCTGTAAATAATATTTTCATAAACCATAATTTGTTAGGAATAATTGCTTGTACCAGTTTTATGAAAGAGCTATGTTTTTTTTAATAAAAAAACAGGAAAATCTATTACAATAGAGCCCTTTTGGCAGGGACAAACTTTAAAAAAAACTAACACAAGCCACATTTAATCAAATTATAAATAGAATAGATCCCATATAGAACACATCAATAGATAATACTCTTAATCTCTCATGTGTGATCTTTAGTGGCATAAGATCAAGCAATGGTTAGAAAGGATTTGAGATATTTGTAACCCATTTCAATATCACAAAAAAGTTTTGTTAAAGAAAAAGTGGAAATACGACATATCCTGGGATATTCCGGATATTATCCGGCTAAGTAAAGATAAAACTGAAATCATCTCTATAAATGACCACTTGTATGTTGAGAAGAAAATAGATCCTCACAACACGTACATTAACCACACAGTTGGTTATAAATGTTTGTAGTAATGGCAAGATTTATTTTACTAACTGACTTGAAATTATTTCTAGGAACCATCATACACCATTTCACATTTTACTAAGATTTCTTAGTAAATTTCAAAACAATTTCATTCATATCTATTCATACCAAAAACTCGCCAAGTTCACATAAAACCATTCACAAGATATAAATTGTAACATAGTTGAACTTGACCCTAAATTCTAGTTTCTTTTCATTTTTAATTGACGAAGAGCTTGCCCAAACATTTACATTATTTTTTTGATGTGATTGCTGATTCTCTTGGCCTATGATATTAGCCAATACCCCGACCTTCCAGTTATTCATTAGCATCACTCTTTGACTTGGGTATTTCGGCTGGAAGCAGGTTTTGAATTTATTTGGAATTAGCTAATTCCCGCGGTTATTGTTGTACCTTTATGACTTCAGCTTGATACATACATCACGCATTCCTGGAAAAAAGGGTCTTGAGAGACAGACAGACGTACAACAAAGTGATCCTATAAAGGTTCGGTGTTTATCCTTCTGAGGTACGGAACCCTAAAAAATTACCTAAGTTGACGGGATTTTTGCTGGCAGATAGCTGATATAATAAAGAGTACCTTGAAACTCGCGGGCTGGGTCTCCGCAACTCGACGACTTCAGTGCGCCTATTTTGCGTGGTGATAGGAGTACCTTTTTATATTTACTATCTGCCAGTGAAAGTACCGTCAAAATCGGTCCAGCCATTCCAGAGATGGCTAATCCAGAGATGACTGATGATGATAATGATGAAGTCAAATCCATGCTCAACGATAAATTACATACAGATATGGTGTTGAGTTAACTGATTTAGATCAATTCATTCATGTCATTGCGTTATGAAAACGATATTATCGTGATCCCTAGTCCTCATAGCTTGTGAAAGACAATATCCGCATTTAGTATAATATCTATTGCAAGGGGAACTTAACAAACATTCAAGGAAGGGACATGAAGAAAACATATACTACTCCGGACAACTGTTAGTGAATTATACTCACTTGAGCCTTAGGACAATTTTAATCTCGTAATTGCGTTATTCGTGCGTTCATCATAAAGCATTACAATTGCATGAATATACAATATTTCGTGCTGGCGATGTACATTGCTGATTTAAACAGTTCCTTCGCCTTGAAAACTTCAAGACTATTCAATGCATGTACATTTATCGTGTTTAAACTTTTAACCACTGAGGATTTTCATCATCTGGAGCTGATCCGTCAGGTTACAACAACAAATGCTTGATGTCACTAGGCTCTTACATGTGGCGGAATATCTTTTTGATATTCTCTTTGTTTCCAGTGCAGTTGGTTTCTTATTTTAAGACATAGAATACTGGTGCATTATTGAAATCGTTTTGCGTGGATAGTAATGCAATTAATCTGTAGTAACACGCAAGCCAATATAAAATATACCTAAACTGCAAATTAACTTAAAATAATAAATAATAATAATAATAAATAATAAATATTCCGGACATCTAACACACAACGCCATCTAGTCCCAAGCTAAGCACAGCTTGTGTTATGGGTACTAGACAACTGATATAAATAACTATAAACTCCGAAACAAATATTTGCAGATCATACAAACATTCGGAATTTCGTTCCATTCGGGAATCGAACCCGAGACCTCAAGCTTAGTTGTCGCATGGACGGACATGACGAAACTAAAGGTAAATAAACGGTTCCGTTTTTGCTATTTTGAGTACGGAATCCTAACTGATGCGAAAACTTTCGCAGTTAGCCATTCCATAGTTTTATGTTTTTATATGTTGCCTCGGTGGCGCAGTGGTAGCGAATGCGACTGCTGTGCGTGAGGTCTCGGGTTCAAATCCTGGGTCGGACCAAGTGTTTGTGTGATCTACAAATATTTGTTTCGTAGTTTGGGTGTTTTCTATGTATAATATGTATGTATTTACAAAAAAAAAGTATATATGTATTCATATCAGTTGTCTAGTACCCATAACACAAGCTCTGCTTAGCTTGGGACTAGATGGCGTTGTGTGTTAGATGTCCGGAATATTTATAAAATTTATATTTATTATACATATTAATATAATATGGCCAACATTTTCACGATTATTTTTAGCCCACAATAACACAGTTTGATATATTTGATCATAATTTAGTTTAAAAATAAAATTTCCAGAAAAAACAGTCTTGTCTTTTACTCAGAATTTATTTGTTTTCTAGAATCTTGTTTTACTGTTCACCATTATATTCGTGTCAACATCTAGTCCAATCAGATGCAATAAATTTACACCGACACGTTGTGAAAGTCTAGATATCAATATTGAAATAATTAATAAACAAGTTTTTGGAATATCATATCGGCAATGACCTGATGTTTTTTTTTTTTTTTTTATTTATTGAATTGTGGGCAAACGAGCAGACGTATCACCTGATGGTAAGCGATTACCGCTGCCCATGGACACCCGCAACACCAGAGGCATCACAAGTGCGTTGCCGACCTTTGGGGGATGGGAAGGGGGATGGGGAAGGGGTTGGGGTATGGGCCTCCGGTATCCTCACTCACTCGGTGAAACACAGCGCAAACGCTATTTCACACCGGTTTTCTGTGAGGCCGTGGTATCACTCCGGTCGAGCCGACCCGATTCATGCCGAAGCATAGCTCTCCCACGGTAAAATGTGTGTTTCACGTGTTTCATTTTTACTGTACTTTTTTGACACATGCTAGTGTATCTGTCAAACAAAATGTATGTGCGTATTGAAACTCCCTCGAGTATGGATTTACTTGGATGTGTAAAATGAGGCCTTTGTCGAGCAGTTGACTGCACTAGGTTAATGATGATGATTAAAAAATATTAGACTCGGCAACTATTGTCGTATAATTAATCTGTGTTAGATAGCTTAACTGTTTTTTTATGCACGAATGCATGCATCGGCGGATTTAATGCCAGTCGACCATGATGAGATTGGGCAATGCAGAGAAAACATGAGGTAGGTGATGACGAGCGGGTGATGAACGGAGATGAGCGTTCGCATCAGTGTAGCGGTGTCAGATGGGGATCGAATAAAATAGCAACCACTAATGATTAACAAATAAATAAATTGTAGGGAAATTCATAGTAGAGGGTGAGACATAAGTATTACTTAATTTTTTTAGTCACATACTTTTATAGTTTTAAATATGTGCAATATAATTGTAATTTATAAGAAACAAACGGATACATTTCCGCATATTTTTATTACCTATTTAATACAATGTCCAGGGATTATTTTAAAAGTGGCAACACTTCTGTCCCTCACACATATTTATAAAAATGACTTCACTTTCTTATTCTACGTGCGTTATCTGTCTTCTTTTACTTGATCTAAGCAGACACAGGACACAAAAGTGTCCACGTTTGCGTCTAGCTTTATTGACTGAATACTTAATGATAGAGGTTTTTACAACAATCTATTTGATCTTTATTATACAAATCTCTCTTTCCTACGAGATAAATAATATACATAATAAAATAATAAAAAAGCAAATTAAAGTGACAGTGACTATTTTTATAAAATGAATTCTTTTAACACAGACTACGAAAACCAGTATTGAATAAACCATGCCGTCTAAAATCAACGTCTGAATACATAACTTTTATCTCGAGTTTACTGTACTAGACTTTCGTGAAGTTTTTCGGAATCTGACGTCTCATTCTAGGTATTCAACAATCATTTATAAAACGGACAACGTACTTCAAATTCACATAAAAACTGCTACTAAAAGTAGCCGCTGCATGCGATTAGATCTGTTGCAAAGATAACAAGTTCGTTTTCGACATTCGGAAGGCGTTCATTTGTTTTATACTAGGTGTTACCTTTGTACGTGTGGGAAATTGAACGCGAAGAAACGGAATATTTATTTTAAATTCGTCTAAGTATTACACACATAAGTTGCCAATTAAGTCTCAATTGAGCATCAAGTTATAAATAACATTTAATTTGTTAGTATATTAGGAGGACCGATGAGTGCAGTATTCTGACTTACAATACCTTCTCTGAATAAACAGTTTTTCTTAAATTCTTCAATGAGGAAGTATTAAAAAATGTTGAGCGACGATGTTTTATAATTCGTGTAATCATTTTAAGTTTTAGTTATAAATAGAAGTATGAGTGGTTTCCACAGACCATCTTTGTGAATTAAAGGTCTCGCAGACATTTTTTGCATTTCTAGTTTATTTTTTTTTTATTTTTTTTTTATTTATAACTTCATGCACATGTACATCGGCGGACTTAATGCCAAGGGCATTCTCTACCAGCCAACCTTTGGGGGGTGTAGAGATCTAGTAAGGTAGGTGCATCGAGGTTAATGTTTTAACCTAAATTAATCTAACCAACAAAAAAAAAAATTCATATACTTAAATACATACATACATCCATACAAAAATAAATATATAGGTACATAATACATATACTTACTAATCGTACACTGGAAAGTAGACTTTAAGTAGGAGTAGATTTAAATAAGTCATTCCGCGATTTGAACGTCCAATCTCCAGACGTACTTGCAGGGAACCAAAATAAACATCGGTTACATCTTAGAAACAGTACAATTTTAATCAGATATTGCTTAAATGTAGTCGTACCTAAATAAGTGTCTTTATACTTAAACGGGCTGTGGATTTAGTAGTTGGCGAACAGGTTAGGGGTACGATTCCTACCCCTAAAATTGCTAAGTCTATACAAATGAATAAAATTGAAGTGTTTGTTTGTAATTTCAAATAACAGCTTTTCAATAAATGCAATTGAAAGTATTTAAGATACTCACATAAAAAATCTATGTTTAGTTTTTTTACCTGCCTGTCTGTCTGTTTATTCCGGCTGATCTCTGGAACGGCTGGACCGGTTTTGACGGGACTTTGGCTTTTTTTAGACTTGATTTGTCCTTCGGTACACCGCGGGGTTCAGCTGCTCTATTATATTGTGGCGACCTCAACATACAGCGCCATCTACCGAAGATACACTGAACTACGAAGTAATTACACGGAGTAACTACCAATCCTGAATCACGCAATAGATGTTCTCGCGCCGATTATCATACGAGCATATACAACATCCCAACATTAACTGTTGGGCAGTGGCCCGCCAGGCAGGATCACCTCGCCTGGTCGGAGGATCCTCCCTTTGTGTTGGTGGAACATGTTACCCGTTCCTCCACAATATGTTTGTAGTCTGGTTCCCATAGTGCAGGCTTTGCCTAGTTTGGAATCAGATGTCCGTGTGTGAGATGTGTGAAGACATTATTATTTAGCTGTAACAGATGAAACCATCGTACGTGCTACTAAGTGATGGATAGATAATCTTTTGTGATACATTTTGTACGGTCAGCAAAGAAAGTTATTTATGTATCGTGACTATTGAGGGTCACCATATTTATTAATAAGTAGGCAAAACAAACCAGTTCAGTTGGTGCCGACTCCTCTGTTTATTAATGCAATTTTTTTCTCGTTATGGAATATTTAGTTTAGTTTCGAAGTGAAACTTCTTTAGGAGCATGAGGGTAGGGACATAAACAAAACTTAAAAATTAGTTTGCCAAAGAAGTTTCACTTCTGACAGGAATGCGTAAGCAGAATGCAAGAATGGTGGTCGCCATACTCACTGCGAATGCAGACAATGCAACAATGCAGCATGGTCACATGGCGGCAGAGTGATGCTCCTGCACCATTGGGCCTCCGGTCTCGCACTCAATAACGAAACGCGACAGTACGAATGCTCACTGTCGTACGAATGATCTTCTGTACAAGGGTAGTGGGTAGGCCCGTTCGTATAATACATAGGATATTATTACATAGGATATTTTATTTTTTAATCCAAGAATATAATAGACTAGCTTCTGACCGTGGCTCCGACAGCTTGTATGTCGATTATCGCAGTAAAGAGAAGCCTATGTCCTTACTGAAGAATCAGAGTATCTCCATGCCAAATTTCATTGAAATCGGTGTAGCGATTTAGCCGTGAAAGTGTAATAGACAGTGTGTTACGCTTCGAAAGTGTATCGAAATTATAACATTAAGTATGGATTTCAGATCTAGGTGACCAATAACAAGTACAGCAATATTTAGTTTAATCAGTAATAAGAAGAGTTTATTTAAGTTCAATCATACGGTATTTATAATGTGAATTCGTGGAGCTATTTCATTTCTAACTACTGCCTATTAATACTCCTACTTATTCCATAAAACCGCATTTTTACTGCTGCGATCTATGACCCCGTGTCTATAAATAAATACTAAACTCAAGTTTGGAATTACCTGTGCCTTGGTTTATTCTATTTCAATGCGTATGCGCTTATTTAATGCATTCGAACATAAAGACAACAGGCAAATACAGGTATTAGTGTTGTTGATGGAATATTTTGAGTACCTTTTCCTTCTCAAGAAGCAGATTCAAATTTGCGGTCTAAAAGATTTATGAAGGCTTACGAAAAAAAAATACTGCACAAACTCCTTTGTAAAGTATAAGGTTAGTTAATAAGGGCTATCTAAATGCTCATCAATTTCTTATCGATGGGCAAAGATACTGACATATTCCATAAATATAAACGTCAGGTTGAAAGGCAAGTAACATTTCATAAGGCGGCTGCGTGTGCGCAGAAAAATACGTGTGTCAGGGTAGCTCGGTGCGCAAACGCCTTCGGTTGCGGTCAACGGCCTTGACATTGTACTCGTTTTGTGTTTACATCTTATTTGTATTCTTTGAAGACACGCATAATTATCGTCATTTAATGCAATATAGTCACGTGGGATAGCTTTATTGCTGTTGTAAATAAATGGTTGTTGCATGTGTACATCCAGTTTAGTTTTAATTTAACTGTAGTTCGACCCCAGACTGTCGCGGACTTTAATGTTAAGATAATTTTAACCGTCATTCAGTGAGTACGTATTTAGGTAATAAAGATGACCTCCGTTTTACGTCCTGTTGTTCTCATAACACGCATTAGTTTTAATGTTTCAAGTTTTCTACACAAACATGATTGTATACAACACAAGAGACCAATGAGTAAACTAATTGCATAGGTGATATTAGGCGTTACTGTGTATTTTCAGTCTATGTAACGTAAATAGCCATATTTATTTTATACAACGTCGGAGTGGCAGGGTAAAAAAAAAAATATTTCAAAATAAGAACTCGTGGATATTCAAAAGATAGCGCGAAAAATAAAATGGAAAAGCTTTTAAAACGTTTGAAGTAAAATTACGGTATATGTATTTTTTACTTTAATAGCCTTACACGAGCTTGGTAAGAGCTGCATCATTGTATTTAATTAATAACGAATATTAATAAGGTTGGTATTGGTGGTGATTCTGTTGTTGTCATCACTAAACTAAAATTCACTAAAATTTATTGTTGGATTATATACTTTAATGTCATCTGCTTACAGTCCATTTTTCGATACCTCAGTTCTGAGATCTCACTGTGTTCAGTTCAGTACCAAATAAACGTTAATCAGACACACGCTCGTTTATTACTTGAAAAAGTAAAATTTCTTTGGTATAACCAAAATTAGTTAAATTAGGTACTCAACTTAGGCCATAAATTTATTTTGCTATTCCTGTGTTAAACGTTTAAAAGGTGTAATATGTGACGTAAAACTTGGTATGTCGCAGTTTATTTAGACGTCGTCTAAATACATGTCGACTAAATGACTTACGTAATGAATACTCATAATTTTAACATTTAGAGTTTCAACAGTTCAGATGATAATATCGATGTTGAGCACTGAGTAAATGATATATCCAGAAATACAATGGATTCGCGTATTAGAGAATCGATTAACCACTTTTTAGCATAATTGGCCGTTATTCGATACATCGTTATAGACTAGACTACGAAAAAATCTGTTTTGTATCCGATAAAATTACAAAAAAATGAATATTTTAATGCATGTTGTTGTTTAATTGAATCATTGTCGCGAATAATGTTTTTGTTCTTTCTTCATAAACAAATAAAGATGGCAACGAACTGTCGAACAACCAAATTATTTGAAGTCGGTTATTAAACGCGCATAACTTTGATTTCCTGTTCTTTACATGTAATGAGTAATTAGAAATATGCAAATGCATTTATAACATCCGTTAAATTGTTAGCTTCGTAAGAAATTGAAATGCATTTTTTGCCCCTTAAAATCTTAACGATTTTTATTAACTTGATAAGGACGCGGCTTCTTACGTATACAAATATAATTGTGATAAAAAATGAGAATTATTTAGAACCATTAATGATTCACTTATGGAAAATTCAATATTACATTGCACTTCTTATGCGAAGGTTAGATATTTATCCAGTTAACGTTAATTCGATAATAATAAGATACGTGATGCATAGTCCAGGCTATCGATATTAACTTGATGTTTACTGTTTTTAAAACTGCAATATTTTTAAAACATAAATTGATTTGTTATACCTGTAAAGAAACTCCACTAGTTTGGTTAATGGCCATGTACTTTGTTAGCTATTCTTTATAGGTTGTTAATGAGATGTTCAGTTTCAAATTAGGAATATATTTTAGGAAATCTATATTAATATTATAAATCTGAAGAGTTTGTTTGTTTGTTTGAAAACTTATTTCCGTGTTGGATAGTCCATTTTTCGAGGAAGACTATAGGCTATCATCACGCTAAGACCAAAAGAAGCGGAGCCCCAATGAAGAATGTTTAAATAATTAAAAAAATGTGTGTGTGTGATTCACACACGATAGAAGTGAAACTTCAGTGAATCGACAAAAGAATGAGACCGACATTTGCTCTCTCGCTCTGGCTCACTAATTACAGGCGACTATTTGTATTTGTGTCTCTTACCTGTCGTTGTTTCCGTTGCATCCGGTTTGAAATCACAACGATCCTAAAGAAGTTTCACTTCAAAAACAGGGAAAAATATTGCGCTACGGGCAATTGTAGACGTAAACGAGGTTGCGAGGGTCAGTATTTTTTTACATAAGTTTTCCTAAATGTCAACTATTTGTCGATTACACGTTATGCTCATACAAATTTATTAACTACTCGTGTCTGTTTCTGAAGTCTCAAGATATTTATTTATTTATTTATTTAGGTATACCAACAGCACACATACGATACACTTTTAAAAAAATTATACAATATTATTTTCTAGTATGCATGCCTATTACAGGTACACACAACATTCACCATATGAGAAAAAATAAAGTACGCCTAACAAACAGTGTTAGGAGTAAGGTAACTTTTACAAAAAACATAAAATAAAGGAACTTAATACTACTTAATTCTAGATTAAAATTACGATGATTAATATGAAATATGAAAATATTAAGATAGATAATCTATCTCTAGATAACAGCATAAAGACCCTTCGACCGCAGTGCGGTAGTCCTCTTAAACACCTTGGGTCAGTGGGCTAACATTGGCCACAAACAGTTTGTTTAGCAGAAACGTGTCTTGTTAGATTAAAATTCCTTCAAAGCACGACTATTCACCACAAAAGATAGAATGGTCGTGGCAAACGGTACTTGTTACTGGTTGTAAGGTTAATGCTTTAGTCGAAGGGCGATACTAAATACGAAGGCTGTATGCGACACGAACCACGGTAAGAACAAAATTTTCATTATGTTATTACGACTAATATTTATATTGCCCGCAGTTTCCTGTTGCCTGTGCAACAAAGTGTAAACAAAGTGTACTGTCTTGAATGAGGTTATTTTCAAGATAAACTTTTTTATTTATCTAACAGTCACAGATTAAATTAAGTTATCATCCCCTCTTACAATTGTTTGAAAACAGTGGTCCTGACTAAGCCAGAGGATGTGGGTATGATTTGAGAATCACCCAGGACAAATTTTTGTGTGGTAAACACGTTCATTTGTTCTATGTCGGAATGTAATTTATGTATGAAGTTTTTATTTAGAAATATATAAGAATGTTTAGCAACATATTAATCTGGTTTACTACATGTAGTGCAGATTTTGCCTATTTTGGGATTAGACAGCTGTATGTTTTTATTATTATCATTAACAAAGGAATTAGTCCACTGTCTTGGATATCTTGACTTGTAGTTTAATACTACCTATCAATACAAGAGGAGAACAATATACTTTAAAAGAAAAAAAAAACTTGTAACTCTGGTTATAATTTTCATAAGGATACGTTCATAGTTATGCTATAGTTACGATATCATTTAATGAAAGAAGTATTAACGCATATAGCACTTACATATACGTTTGGATATAAAAATAAAGAAGACCCGAATAAATCAGTCTGACAGGGCTTCGATTGTAATGAATTACTGTGTGATACTACAAATATATCATTTTCCTTTTGCAGAATAAAATCAATTAAGAATTTACTTATTTATTACATCGTTTGCCCTAATTGACAAGACATCGTTGTCGTGTTAAAGGTTGAAAAGTTGACAGTCACCAAACGTTTAGGTGTCGCAATACTACTTAATGTCATATACCTATATTTTGATGCTCCGAAAAAGTTATTAATCTTGTTCCAGTCTACAAAAAGGCTTCGGCGTTAAAATTAAAACTAATTGAAAAAGGAACTGTAATCATTTACCGAAATGAAAATGTATTACTTGTTTTATAAGCTTACCATACTTACGAATACGAATAATTTCAAAATTCGAATATTGATAACTGCCGGTAACATATTGCAATTCACGTTATAAAACATTTTTACGACATTACTACGTTTTAATTAATAAATATTAATCACTACTGCCTCTACTTGTGTATTTGACGTTTATCACTTGTTTTTATAATATTCCTTGAAACTAATAAAGGTATTAATTGTGCTACTTTCTTCATATCGTGTGAAAAAAGTTCGAATAACTGAGCTGTAATGATTTTCTCAAAGTGACGACACTTGGTTTCGTATAAAGTCTTCGCTGACAAATCTTTCACAATATCTGTGGTTTGCAGTCGAAACAAAGCCGACTGAATACCAAATTATTATAATCTCAAACCGAAAAACAAAGTCTGTATACATCACTGTGGACTTACTCTGTTTTGTTTTTTTTCGCCAAATAATGAACTTTAAGATACAAATAAAGGTTTACTTAGCATCTTAATGACCATTACTTAAAAAAATAAAGTAACCCTAAGTGTAGCATTACTTGTTATGTAAAACAAAAACCAGGATTATCTGAAATGCAACAAAACAGCAAGTTAACTGAGTATTCCTATTGTTTTTGAAAGTGATTTAATATCTTTTTTTAGGTTCAAACGTCGACAACAATCTACTTGCTTGTTACTCCATCATCGAATTTCATCTAGCTATTGGTTTGTTATATGTTCAGAAGGATTAAAAAACACGATACATTTTAATAACATTTCTAAAGAATCAAGATGTCAAAAAATTTAGAGTTTTTGTTTTATTCTACGCTAGAGTTTGTTTTAACTTTCTAGTAACTTCCGTCCCTAAATAAACATAGGCAAACGTATACATACTTATTCTTTTTGTGTAAAAGAAAATAGTATCTTATTTAGTTTAGTGTCAGCCAGCTTACTGCTATATTTTGTATTTTTCTTTCTCTATACTAAGATTTTTTAAAGAGAAAACGCACTGCTAAACATTCTACAGCTGGTCTTAATTTTTTAACATATCTATTATTAAAAATTAGCTGTTCAAAAATCTTACATAACGATATATAAATTGAAGGTTTTAAGTTAGTATTGCGTCTCCATATTTTATTGAAACTCTTTTGTAACTTATTAAATTGATTAGACACTAGACACGTTGCTATCTTGGGCTATAGATTAAAGATAAAAATAAAGATTTATATCTACCACAACAATACGCTGTAAGCATAATTTATTAACCGGTAAATTAACCATATGTTTTCTTTATTCTCTGTTTTACTCGTCACACACAAACCTCCTCAACATTAAGTTTCCCTACTAAAATTCTTCGTAAAATATACATAGTACCGTACGAGGCGGAACAATAATCATTTGTCTCCGTTCCTCCCACAGATCACTTCTACGTGTAACAATAACTGTCGCCAACATAGTAGAATAATGTATCTACTTATCTCTTTATTGCCTCAAAATACACTCAGGTCCTTGTACACAGAAGAAATTAATTAACGAAATACTTTGCAAATTGCATACCTAGTATATCGTTTGTTTTCGTTTTACAAAACTATCTGTTCAACGAAACAAACAAAATTTAAGAGATACAATTAAGTTAATAAATTAATTTTCAGTGTTTAGTTATAAACTATCGTAGTTTCATCCGTACCCTCAACTTCATATCTATATTCCTAATGATACCAGCTTAAAGAAATCACAATAATTATTAGGTTGGCAACAACTTTTATTGCGGAGAAGACAATGATACTGCCGAATTAAATCATGGTCGTGAAACTTTTGCGACTGAACCTGCTACAGGGTTTGTTTGCGTTTTAAATCTTCCTGCGACGCGGAAGCAACCTTCCTGTCATTACCGATCGTTAACTTAAGGGTTATTACACATAATAAGTGTGGAGAAAAATTCTACTGCAGGGTAAAACTCGTTTCTTGCCACCAATCTAACTTTAACTCGTAACTGGTTATGGAGGTTTTAAATTTGAAATCGCATAACCACGGGGTCCAAGGCGAAAGAAAAAATGTTGCCACATACTCAAACGTTTTCAGATGAGTAGGTACTTGTAAAACCCCCAGTTAAGTAATGGCCGATTCCAAAGAGCTATATTCAAAAATAGAACCTATTTGAAAAGCTTAGATATTTCAAAAGAAACCTAATCCTACTGTTTAAAAAAAAAACATTTATTTGATTCTATTATTGCGGTACTTGTGACGACATGAAAACTACAAATATAAAAAGAAAAAGCATTGTTTCACCTTTATCGTGGATAGACAGACGATAAATAGAGAGATAACGCGCAACCCTTCGTTGGATAAAGATAGGTAGCACCACAGAAAAAGAAATATAACAATATATTTATCTGTGGGCAGCACATATCTTTGCTTGCGAAATGCACAGACTATAGATGTATATAAGCTTACTATATTCTATTCGTAGAACGATTTATCGGTAAATATAGTTTCGTAATTATAAAGCATAAGTCAAGACTTCTACATATTTATATACTAGCCGATTATCTTTTAAATTCAAAGTACGTAAGCACTTTAGGGACCTGCTGACGGAGGCATCAGAATAACACTTAAAAGTGTCTATTATATATGTAATATATATATTATATATATATTTACTTTTATTTATTTTTTATATTTATATTGTATATGTATAAATTATATTCAATGTATGTATATCTAGCACCTATTTATCTGTACGAATCATTGTATTTCATAAAATAATTTTATTTAGTCTCTCGTGTATAAACACACACCTGCCACAAATAACTTCGCAACACCCAAAGGTTTGTCTGGAAGAAAATGCCTGTGGCATTAAGTCCGCCTTGTGCAACATGTTTGCAGGAAGTTTTAATAAATAAATAAATAAATAAATAAAATATTTCTTTATCTCTAATTTCAGTTTCCATTCCATGGCTGATTAAAATAGATAAAATTGATGAATTTAACCGTGTTTTCATAATTCTCAAGCTAATAAAAATGGAAACTAGAACTTAAAACAATTAATTTTAAAAATAGAACAAAGTCGCCGCCATATAGATTAATCACCACCACAGACAAAATAACTAGTATTACCAGTATTTAAAAGTATCCAATCCAATCAAATCACGCTTTTATTCTAGACAGTTTTAATAAATCGAGATCGCGTAGTACTAACGGTGGACAAAAAACTAGTATTACCAGTATTTGAAAGTCTCCAATGAAATCACACTTTTATTCTAGACTAGCTGAACTCTGCGGTATTACCCGCGGTAGGTCAATAACCGCAGGTAACGCAGTGGGGCGAAGCTAGTCTAAAAAAAACCAAGTAATTCCTTATATCATCAGCTATCTGCCAGTGAAAGCCCCGCAATAACCGGTCCAGCTTTTCCAGAGATATTCCGGAATAAACACACAAAGAAATTAAAAAAAAAATTTTGGTTTATGTAATCAGCGGTTATTTTAATATAACAAACAGACAATACAATTTAATTTATTCGTATAGATAGCTTTAATAAATCGAGATCGCGTAGTACTAACGGTGGACTAAGTCATTAGCCTGCCAATTCATTGCCATTACCTCGATGCGCCGGCGCAGGCGCCGGTGTCTTACATGACATGGCGACGACCGATCACACGACAGGACGATACAAATTGCTAATTTATATTTAACTGTGGATAACTTAGTCAATAAACGAGTATTACGACAAATATTTGTTTGGGATTGAGGCCTCAATAACAACGTAAAATGTTAAGTTACACATAAGTTTTTAATACTTTAAAAAGTAGAGCTTTTTAAGTTTTTCTGCTCTTGATTGAGAGCAAATTTTGACAACAAGCTTCAAGGATAATATTTATTTATTTATTATTACCACAAAGGGCCATAGCTGAACGTGATAAAACAGCTAGTAGTATACAAAAACCAACATACACATTGTAAGAAAATTGGAATAAGTACTTATATTATTCAAGGTGCAGTAAATCGCTTCATAAATAAGAAAAAATATTGCAATTCGCTTCATATAACAGGTACACTTTGTATTACTATTACTACCGGTATCGAGAGTTTTCCAATCAATGAAAAAGTGATTGTTTCAAACTTGTGAAGTCATTTTATTTAAAGACTAGCTGACCCTCGCAACCTTGTTTACGTCTACTATTGCCCGTAGCGTAATAATTTTCCCCCATTTTTTAAACATTGTTCATTGGTCTAAGCGTGATGATATATAGCCTATAGCCTTCCTCGATAAATGGTCTGTCCAACACTGAAATAATTTTTCAAATCGGACCAGCGGTTCCTGAGATTAGCGCGTTTAAACAAACAAGCTGTTTAGTTTTGTAATATTAGTATAGATACTAACCGATTTCAATAACCTTCAATAATCTCTGTTTAAAACTGGAGATAGTAATTATTTTTAATATGATTGATTCGATACTTTCATTAATATACAGGATCTTTTTTGTCAAGTTTCAACTATCACAAAAGAAAAGAACCAATACTATTTTTCAGACTGTTTTAATAACCTATTTCTAGTGAAAACCGGAGATAGGGTACTGAATAGTGTTATCATTTCTGTGTCATTATATATATGTTATAACAGCTGATAAAGGCTATTCATATACAGAACTAAATAACTTAACTACGATTATTGTTCAATAATACAATCTACATTTGGAATTTCACGAAAGACCTATTAAATCATGAGATACAATCTTTTTTGCTCTACATTACTGAATTCTCAGTATACCGGTAGGAATAAAAAACGAAGATAATCACGAGTTAAATATGCGGCTAGATGGTAAACAAGTAATAACAGGATCGATTATGACTTTGTGGTTAACTGCGAAGAACAACACATTATTTCAAATAAGGACCGATTCATATTGTTATTAAAAAAATTGTGGTACATTGTGAAGACTGTAGACAACTGTAATTGAGGAGACTCAAGTGCATTGCCGTCCTTTAACCTCACAAGATGCTTGACCTCTGTATTAGGGTCCTCGGTAGCGGTTTTCACTCAATCGATGAAGATCAACGAAAGAATTCCTCAATATTGGTTTTCAGTGATGATGTGATAACATCCCGTTTGAGTCGGCCTATAGGTATGCGTTCAAGCAGTGCTCTTTCACTCCCAATAGTTATGGAATTAATTACTAAAATGATTGTTAAAAAGTGACAATACAGGACAATATATCAACCCGTCTGGACAGCTTATTATAGTAGGCTTAAACCTGCTTACTTGTAATTGGTTTACAGTAAAGTATATTCTATTACATTTCCGCTTTTTCTTAAATACTTGCATACAACTTTAGTATCTAAGTAATTTTGTATAAACTGTCGAAGGGTTTATATGAATAATTTAAAGGTGTAGGTGGCAGGCATCTGTGAATACGCCCTTAAGGGCTAGCTCTTTCCAAGAAATCTCTTGAGGAAATTTTGAACTTGTACTGCAGTACTATTTACGGATAAAATATTAGGGTGTAAATTTGTATCTTACATTAAGGATATCGCTATCACGGAAAGTGTTGTATTGCAAAGTATTTTCAAAGTAGATAAATATTTATTTTTTAACAAATTCATACAAATCTCGATATATTCGAGAAGCTGAAGATCCCTTTGTTTGACAATCGGATATGAAGTTCAATATAAATGTGTCTACTTTAAAGGACTAGCCTTTGCCTGCGGCTCCGCCCGTGTGTTTAGATTAAAGCGACAAAAGTAGTCTATGCCCTTCTCTAAGATCCTCTCTATCTCCATACCAGCCGTGACAGACAGAGAGACAGGGTTACTTTCAAATTTATAATATTATAGCACGGAGTATGGATTTACATAATAATATATGAACATTTTAAGGAACTTAAATCCTTATCTCTTTAAAATTTAGTAAATTAAGTACCATTCGGTTTAGTTTTTAAATGTTAAAACAATTTTTCAAATCTATCTATATAGGTATAAAAGCTAAATACCACTCACTGATTAATCGCGAAATCTCAGAAACTATAACACTTACAAACTTGAAATTTGGCAGGTAGGTTCCATAAAGGGTGTAGATATTCTTTAAGAACGGATTTTACGAAACTCCACCCCTAAGGGAGGTACAATGGGGTGGGAAGTTTGTAAGAAAGTCCTATGCTTTGGAAGTAAGAAACTAAAACGTCTCAAAACCACGATTTAACTAAAAAAATTCTGGCAACTCTGGCCACTAAGAGAACAAACTACACAGGACATTATCACTGTAAAGGAATGGTAAACTTGATACAAAGTTTATTCCAATCCATCGTGGTATACTTGGCCTTTTTTTTGTTGATGATGTGGAAAATCTCTTCGGATCTCCAGCTCCTCGGGGGCTAAGGAGCCAGGTATGTGGTGAGTCCACTAAAACTGCACTGTTACTCCTTATCACAGGCTGCTTAGTAGCCTATCTAGGAGTACAGTTCTCAACCTAAGATTTGGTTTACATTTGAAAATTGTCATCAGTGAAAATGAGTCAATGTATAACCATATTTATTTAATGTCAATAAATATTATTATTATTATTATTAAAAACCACCCCGGCGGCCGGTCTCAGACGCCCTGCTCAGGGGAGAACCCGGACCAAGTTATTTCAAGTCCTCCCCAGGAACGACACCACGTCTGTTTGACTCTATCCTGGGGGAAGTCTGGGCTTCCCCTTGCCTGTTGGCCCAACCGCTATATGTTGCGGCCTGACCGCAGTTTTGCGGACAGGACGCCGCTCTATCGCTGACCGCATCAATTAATCAGCTACCAGGGGTTCCCACTCTCTGGCAGCTTGCGGTCCCGTTGGCGGCTGGGTTCGCCGGCGACGTTGCCTACGCTCGGGATCAGCCCTCTCCCGATCCCGTTCAGCGGTCTCTTTCTAGAGTATTACTGCCTTACAGAAAGTGACCACTAAATCCTTTTTTACTGTACAAGTAAGTAAATAAATTATTTTGTTGTTTTGGATTATTAAACCTAACTCATTAGCACAATAACGATCTTTTTGCGTATATTTCAATTAGTACTTCCGAGATGTTCCTTCCTCTAGTTTTTAGTTTTAATCATTCATATCGTGAGTCATATAATCGCCGAGTTTTGAGAATACCTTGAGTTGTTTATGAACATTGTTCTACGTGTACAATGTTTTCCTATGTCATCAGTTAACATAATATGTTCTAATGATGTATTAGTTTGTGTACAAAGTAGGTATACTCGTACAGGTACTTCATTCAATGTGAAAGTTTAAAAGTTACTATTGTTAATAATATTAATTAACTTTTAAAGTATTATCAATAGCAATATGTTTGAATTTTTTATTTGCAATAAGCTGTATTTTTAAATCTTAAGGTGCCTGAAAGAATGACTTTAAAAAACAACAACAAAAACATAAAAATGACGACTTATATGGTAGTAGAGAACTTTATCTACATCTCTTTTTAATCATGCTCGGTTAATGTTAACTACCATATCTTAGGTAGGTACGTCAGCAAAACATATATAAAAAAAGTTAACGTGAGAATGCATGGGCCGAAGTGCGGCAGCAGTGCCTGTGCCGTGTTTCACAGAGTGAGTGAGGATACCGGAGGCCTATCCCCAACCCCTCCCCTATCCCTATCCCCATCCCCCAAAGGCCGGCAACGCACTTGTGACGCTTCTGGTGTTGCGGGCGTCCATGGGCGGCGGTAATCGTTTACCATCAGGTGATACGTCTGATCTTTTGCCCCCTATTACATACAAAAAAATAAGTATCGGTTAGATCGTTTCGTAGTCTATCGTCAGTAATAAAATGACACGAGAATTATATAATAGATATTAAATTACTATACAGGGTGTAAAAAGACGACTACCGAAAAGGAAAGGGGCTGATCCAGCACCCCAAAACTTATTAAACAAAACAAACAGTTGTCTTCAAAAAAAATTGTAGCTTGAAAAAACAATGTGTCAAGATTTTTATTAATTTCAGAAGCCAGCAATGTACAATTTAACGCGCCCGCGCGCTTTGTTGCTGTCATTGCACTCACCCGGCCAGCTGTTTTGATATTAAAATACATTACTGTTTTATTAATTTCCTTTGTTTTTTGGTTTTCTAAATGAGATAAATCTGTAGTTTGGGTCCTATTATGTTTTACTATGTGTATGTAAGCAGAAAAAACATAAAACGACTTAGATAAATTAACATTTTTTTTTAGTTTTTTTTCGCTAAACCTATTCAGTATCATGGTCTGATTGCAACCCCCAAGTTTTCGGTAGAAGTCTTTTTACACCCTGTATTTATCTATATATAAATGTACAATTATGTAGGTATATCAGGATAAACTATTCTTAGTACATTATGATTTGAAATATAATCAGTCCTATTACTTATATGTTTACAAATCAATTGATTTCAAATGCCAAAAGAAGAACTCGGAAATTTTCTACAATGTACTAGTAGTTAGAGTTTTTTTTTAATCGCAATATATGTGTATTATGCAGGCTGCTAGTGCTTGGTATTTAGCATATTTATACATTATTTATAGGTTGAATAATCTGCATGTGAAATAGGTCATCTATTTGTTTAACTTACACTCTCTTGTGTTCTTAAGAGCATCATATTATCTATCGGCCAGTGACATTTTCGTCAAAATCAATATAGTCGTTCCAGATATTATACGGGACAAACAGACAGACCGAGTAACCAAAAATTCAAAAATAGTGTTTTTGATATAACTACCATACCTATATACTTTCATATGCTTTTAGTTAGAAGTTGTTCATTTGTAATTACAAACGAACCTGTCAGGAATGTGTAAGGAAGGTTGTCATCAAATAGTTTTAGCACAAAGTACTTTAGGAAATATCTTACATTATTCGTACAAAACTGTACAATTAGGACCTAATTCAATGTTATCATTCGTATAAAACTGTACAATTAGGACCTAATTCAATGTTATCATTCGTACAAAACTGTATAATTAGGACCTAATTCAATGTTATTATTCATACAAAACTGTATAATTAGGACCTAATTCAATGTTATTATTCGTACAAAAGTGTATAATTAGGACCTAATTCAATGTTATTATTCGTACAAAAGTGTATAATTAGGACCCAATTAAATATTAAACGGAATAAGTTAATAAAGCTGTAACGCAGGAAAGGTTCCTTAGATTCATGCACTCGGTTGTAATGTGTCGTTTCTCTATTAGTAATGAAACGGATTTTTCACGATGAGCATATAATTTGCTGCTTACTCTGCGAGGTACAACGGAGCGAGAAACTTCTTCAAGTAAAAAAGTTATATAATTTGATATTGGCGTTTGAAAATAAAACATCCGAGTACTTATAGTAGGAACCTACGCGTCTTTCTAAAGAGAAAACAATAACTAGCAGTTGACTGTTAAAGGCTATTGATAGTAAGACATAACAACAAATTATGCACACAACCTTACCGTGGGAGAGCTATGCTTCGGCGTGAATGGGTTTGCTCGACCGGAGTGATACCACGGCCTCACAGAAAACCGGTGTAAAATAGCGCTTGCGCTGTGTTTCACCGAGTGAGTGAGGATACCGGAGGCCCATACCCCAACCCCTCCCCCCATCCCCTTTCCCATCCCCCCAAAGGTCGGCAACGCACTTGTGACGCCTTTGGTGCTGCGGGTGTCCATGGGCGGCGGTAATCGCTTACCATCAGGTGATACGCCAGCTCGTTTGCCCACTATTCAATAAAAAAAAAAAAAAAACAAAAAAACAAAAAAAAAAAAAAAAAAAACAACCGCCACAGGACTGCCTCGGTGGCGGAGTGGTAGTGAATGCGACTGCTGTGCTTGAGGTCTCGGGTTCAAATCCTGGGTCCGACCAAGTGTTTGTGTGATCTACAAATATTTGTTTCGGAGTTTGGGTGTTTTTTATATATAATATGTATGTACTTACAAAAAAAAGTATATATGTATTCATATCAGTTGTCTAGTACCCATAACACAAGCTCTGCTTAGCTTGGGACTAGATAGCGTTGTGTGTTAGATGTCTGAAAATATTTATTATTATTTATTTATTATTTAAATGTCTATCATTTGTATCGTGTGTATATGTCGCAGCCAACTAGTTTAATCAACAGCCTAGCCTAGCTCTTTACTACACAGCACCGTTTAACTAGCGGCTAGGTTTAGATTTTATTGCTTAATTTTTTAAACTTGCTATTAAAATAGAAAATCCTAACCTCTTTTTTGTGGAATATGGGGCAAACGAGCAGACGTATTACCTGATGGTAAGCGATTACCGTCGCCCATGGACACTTGCAACACCAGCAACAAATGGGGGATGGGAAAGGAGATGGCGGTGGAGTATTGGCCTCTGGTAACCTCACTCACTCGGTGAAACACAGCCCAAGCCCTGTTTCACACCGTTTTCTGTGAGGCCGTGGTATCACTCCGGTAGAGCCAGCCCATTCATGCCGAAACGTAGCTTTCCCTAGTCCCTACATTCGCTAGTTGAATGGCGCTTTTTACTAAAGAGGTTTGGCTGTCAATTGAACGGCTAATTAAGTTAGTTGGCTGCGACATAAGTATTGATATGTAAATAATTTAAAGAAAACCTATGGCATAAATTAATAAAATAGGTTTTTGTAAGAGGTTAATGAATAAAGGCAAATATTCGTGTTCAAGTTTGGGCGTATCGATTAAAAGCAACTTGATAGCGACAAACAGTTTACTAAGTAAGCCAGCGTCCTAACGGTGTTACTTTGCATTATGATTCCTTAACGAGCATGTACTGAACATAATTTCATTACATCATTCCACGAGGTTACAAACATCAGGAAACAACATTCGTTTTAAAATATGAATATTTTGAATACCTTTTTTAACAACAGTAACATCTGCTCAAATGTTACTAGTACAAAGTATTTGCGGAACTCTGTTGTACTTCCAGCAAACGAGTTGCTTTGGTTGAAGACAGGCAGGAGGTCTCAAAGTTCGTCTATTTATTAAAAATATGTTATAACTAACTTTTTGCAATAGAAGCACTAAAATAATTGTGTTGTTCTGATTAAACATGACATCAACACTGATATAATTAAATCGAAATTAACTTTGTCTGTCTTTTACTCTTTCACAGGTAAATCATTGCACCGATTTAATGAGTTTGGAGTTACGGTGTTTTCTATGTAGAAAATGTATTTCCAAAAAATAAAGTATCTATGGATTTATATCAATTGTTTAGTACCCATAACACAAGCTCTGCTTAGCTTGGGACTAGATGGCGTTGTGTGTTAAATGTCCGAAATATTTATTTATTTAATGCAATTGGGCATGATGATATTGTGAATCTTAAGGAAGGATATAGAATATTCTTCACCGGGATAGCTGATATACAAGCGAAGGGAATCGCGGGCAAAAGCTTGTATAAAATATGTCGTACTATAGATATAATGTGAATTTAAAAGTATGCCCTTCACTTGGCAATACGTATTTGTTTGTTGTGACCGTAAGTAGAACGAGCACGTTTGATTAGTGACAGATTAATCTCTAAACTTGTGCCATGTAATCGTCATACAGTTGGCCCACAGAGTTGAGCGCCGGCGCCACTCGAAAACCGATTAAGTAACGTTAACGGTTTTCTGACAGCTAACCGTTAAACCGGAACAGATACTAATTATACTAGTTTAATGTCGTGCCGTTGTTTTAGTATTTAATTCGTATAATTTACGTGTGTCGGGTTTAGAATTTACGGTAAAATGTTAATTTATCCACTTAACGCTGCTGAGGTAGCTAATTTGTTATTTCTTTTTTTATGCAATTAACATACAAATTTGTTCGTCTGTATAGGTACAGTCGGCTGTTCATTTATTACATAGCAAGAGCTAACTGTTTTACACCATCTTGAAGATTATACGAAAAAATCTGCATTTGGGCGTAGATCAGGTACGGTGCGATGAAAACTATCAGATTATCTGCATAAAAACAACGAGGACAAAAGTCAGGAATTTGCAAATTCAAATGAAATTTGTACGCTAATCAAGTTAACTCATGACGTACTTATACAACATTTGTGTGTTGAAAATGGCATTGAAAAAACAATGTTTAAACATGTCTGATAACTTTTGAAAAGTAATAACAAAGATACAGTTTTAGATCCATTAATCTGGGCGATGTTGATTTACGGTCAACGGCACCGGCGAATCAAATATAATGTACTGTCAATTGCTAAACTAAACTGACAAATGCTTATACGGCTAACATCTATGATATAGACAGTACAGAGGATTGAATAAACTACGTATGTACACTGCCTTATGTTTATGTAGATTTACCTAAGAATGAGTAAAATATAAATGGTTATTAGTTCCAATACACATTATTGTTTAAGCGAGGCCACTGACGAGGAAATATATTTAAAACTAACCGTTTTAGCAGTTTAAGAAGAGATTATAGACGCTTCTCTGATCCTAAGATTCGTAGCGTGATGTTAGATATCTTAAAACTTGTTATAATGAAATCTATATCCTATTAAAAAATTCTGACAGTTGCTTAAAGAGATTTAGCCTAAAGCCTCGTTGGTCCACCGGTTAGTGTATGCGACTGCCATTCGAGAGATCTAGGTTTCGATTCCCGGGTTGAGACAAAAACGTATTGAGTTTTTCTTTCAAGAAATTAATAACAGCTCGGAGTATGGAAGTTTAGGGGTGCTTCCCGCTTGTGCTTCGGAGAGCACGTTAAGCCGTCAGTCCCGGATGTCATGAACATTTACGGAAATCGTTATTGGGAAGTCAGTGCCCTCAAAAATTTTATTCAACTTTCGAATTCAGTTCGTCCTCAGGGTTGCAGAATCGATGCGAGTATAATGCTCCATGTAAAACACTGATATTTAGGTAAAACCGGTTGAACCTCAAACAATCTTGGAAATAATAAACACTGGGGAGATGATGATGAGATATCAAAGAGATATCTACGCGATTTTAAGCAGACATACAAATGTTTTAGGTTTATTATATTAGTGTTGGAATGATAATTGATTACTTAACGTAATTAAACAAGTTCGTTGGCCTTTTGTTGACTCTGAACTTTTACCTCGAAAGATCTAACAGAAATATTTTATGGTATAAAACACAGTGTACAGTCGCCTGATTATAAGTTACTACCGCAGGCCATAGTCACCTTGTAGTAAAGGAATCACGAACCCTTTCAATAGAGAGAAGGAAGGAAGGCTTGGGCTAAACGTATTCCTGGTATCAAGAAACATATCTATCAATTATGTATACCTAATGCTCGTGTCAAGTTGTTGCTCATGATAAATTTCGAAACAATCCAACGGATTTTCTGTTTTTTTTAAATGGGTGTTTTGCTGGCGTATTATTATAAATTATGTCAATTGCTAATCTATCTGTTGCTAATTAGTAGTAATTCCTCACCAGATCTTGACTAGTCACACCCCACGAAAGGGTGGCTGGTAGTGAATGTCCTGAGCGTTAAGTACGCCGATGTACACAAGTGCATGAAGTTGTAATATAAATAAATAAGGTAGTTAATATCACACTTAAACCAATAGGAGCCGAGCATGATCTAGACGTAGACGAAGCTGCGCGAGTTAGCTAATGTAATATAGTTTTAAAATTCACCCTAATGTTAATACTGTCAACTGAAAATTAGTGTAGCTAAGTGTAGCTCTGTGGTTAACCGTTCACCTCGCTTTCTACTGCGTTTAGTGTTGTGGGTTTAAACCTCACATAGGATACTACTTTGTGTGATTCGCAGATTGTTATTCTAACGAGAGTTTTCTTTAAAAAAAGGCTATTCAACGCCCTACCTTTGTTTGTTTTTCCGATCAGTGAATATTTATGTACAACTTCTATACCAACAGTCACTTAACTTCCCATCAGGTGCAAATCGAGAGACATTAGAGAAACAATTGATAGTATTACATGTTTTTGACCTTTGCTGTTTTATAAGTGTACGTCATAGCGTCGTTATCGCAGTTTATTCGTTGTATGGCGGCAATGAATACAAATTTCAGTTAAACATGAATACGTTACTGCTCGTATTAGTTTATATTTAACTATCTATTGCTCGCGTCTTTGCCGGTGTGTTTGTCGGTTATAGCGGTAAATAGTAGCTTATGTGTTAAGCTTTACTACTGTAAAGTTTCATCATAATCTGTTCAGTAGGTTTTGCGTGAAAGAGTAACAAGCATCCATACAATATTTTGTATTTATATATTAGTAAGATTAAGACTGTTTATTTCAGTCATGACGTAGTTAGAGTGCTATACAATAATAGTTACATTTTACTAAAAAGATAAGTCTAGGTCTAGCCCGAAACGAGTAGGATTGACACCAGATAGATTAGTGACTGCGTGGCAATAGACTTCTGAAACTCAAGGGACTCAGGTGTGTTCCCTCGTTGCATATTTAGTGAAAGAATATTCAGGGAATGGGGAGATTGAGCCTCTCCTTAATCCTACTCACTCGGTTAAAAGACAGGATGAGTCGGTTAACCACAAGTATCTGTAAAGTCAAGGTGTTACTTCAGTCAAGCTGCTGAATATACAAACATAGTAGAGCATTATACAATATTTCATAAGTAAAAGTTGGTCCTTTCACCGATTATTTGGTAACTAATCAACTAGAAGTCCTTTATAAAATGTATTCAATCAAACTAGATCACTATTTGGAAAGTTTCTAGTAAATTAGAATTTCAAACTGGTCACGCAAACTCAATCTTCTACATACTTAATAACATACCATTTCCCAATACATTTTAATCATGATTATAAAATTAAAAAGTTATCTTAGACATGTTTGTCCTGGATTAACGCAAAATAGTCCATGTGTGTCACCACCACTGTCAATTCCGTCAATGTCGAAGAGCGACTAAGGGAGCAAAATACGCAGGACAACAATACTGTAAACAGAAGAAAAACAAAAAAAAAACCCTATACCAACTCGTTTGGACAGCTTTTATAAGAAAAGGCCTATGTCCAGCAGTGGAACACTAAAAGCTAATTATGATTAACGATAAAGAATAAATAAATATTTCGGACATCTAACACACAACGCCGTCTAGTCCCAAGCTAAGCAGAGCTTGTGTTATTGGTACTAGACAACTGATATAAATACATATATACATATTATACATAGAAAACACCCAAATTCCGAAATAAATATTTGCAGATCATACAAACATTTGATCCGACCCGGGAATCGAACCCGAGACCTCAACCGCACAGCAGTCGCATACGCCACCACTGCGCTACAGAGGCAGTCAAACACATAATACTAAATTGATTGCCTTGAATATTTGACAAAGCGTTGCATCAGCTCTGCATCAATTCTTTCTTGTTATTATAGTAAAATAAAAAGAATAATGCACAAAAAATAGAAAAGTAGATAGCAGCTACAGCGAAGTGTTTAACCTAGGTTTTACCTAGTATTAAATTAAACCTCGGTCCACCGCATCCCGTACAAATTACTTTTAGTTTTAATCATAATTTTATCTTATAATCTTAAATAAGTTTGTGTGAATTGTTTTTAAGAGTTTATAGGGCACTTATAGTTATTGTGTTCCACATACATTTAAATATGCACCTTTATACTCATCATGATGAGTACAAAACGAACCTACACCCTCAGTTAGTGGTTAACTATCACTAACCATCAACTGGGATACAAAGGTTTTGCTTTACTTATAAAGTATCATGCATTTCAATGTGCCTGTAGGTGATGTCTCACGACGCACAGTGGGGCAGAATGAGGAAAAACATGGCAACAATTCGGAAAAAAAAGTTTAAAATTTAGGGATTATTTGTTATAATATATGTAGAAAACAATATTCCTGACATTTTGGTACCACAGTGACCCTCTTTAATGAGTCCCTGTTAAGTTACAAGCGTACTTCTAAAGTTTTGCTAAGCGCGTATCTCTCTCGTATCAGATGTCAATCAAAATGTATTGATTTATTTTGTTAAGATTCGATGGTTTTGAAGCAATGTTTTGAATTAATTGTTTAAGTAGACATAATAAATAAACTATTTACGATTTTAAAATATTCTTATACCATTGACATTCAGAGAACTTGATGTTTCAAACTGGGTCTTCCAAAAATCTGCATTTTTTTTGAGAAAATAGACCATAAGTTACAAGCTAGGGCTGGGTTGGTGACCTAATTTGTTTTATGAAGAGACTAAAGGGTTCACTTCTTGTACCTAAAAGGATTTTTGCAGATGGTTGCCGATGTGGGAGATATTAATAATTTTCTTAACTTCGGTAAGGTGTATTTTTGCTGATTGATTAACATATTGCCTTGGTAATAGATAAATTCTACAAAGGAAAATAATACCTTTTCCACGTACATTATGGGTACCTACTTAAACTTCAGTTTATTATTTTTTGGTTACTATTTTTTTTTCCTTTTTGCTAAATCACGATGTCATTTACTCGTAATGAGTTTTTTCGCATTATGAAACAAAGCGGAAATAAGAAAATAGAAGAACAATTCAATCATTTGCAAACGGAATTGCCAATTATCAATGAAAGTTCAGAAGGCAAGACAATATTCAAGAATTTTAAGTGTCAATTCAGAATAGGATGGAGTAAATCCGGCCGTACTTTAAATGCTTTCATAAGAGTGAATAGTGAATGGCTTGAGAGAGAATGTAATTTGTCTCCACCAAATGCCCTCAGTGAAGGCAGTAGTCTGGCCCGCGGCCGTGGCCGAAAAGAACAAGAGAAAGAAGATAAAAAACTCAAAGTTTGCTTATTGAATATAGTGATGATGATGAAGAGGAGTAGGAGGAGGAAGAAGTGTAAAATATATCCGTGAAGCATGATTTTGTCTAGTGATTTAGGTACTAAGGTCTATTTTCTCAAGTGTTTTTCATAATTACATTGCTTCAGTTTTGGTGCTTGAGGGGTTCAAGTTCAAATAAAATTCATTGTAAAAATAGGTCGTACATTACAATTTGATAGTGATTAGTGGTTAAAAAAATCTCGTAAAAGAGTTACATGATAAGCGAAATATTTGTAAAAATATTACGATTTATAACTGAACAAAAAGTTGTAAAATTAAATAAAAAGTTGTAAAATGAGATGCAAACCCACTTATATATGTTATTTAATCATTTAATGTCTATTTGTTTCCCTTAGAACTGAATACAAAACATAATTACTTAGTACCGATTTGTTGCCAGGTTTACCCCCTTTCTGCCCCACTGTGCGACGGGTGGAATTTTCCACACTTGGCGTGCAAATAACAAATATACCTTCTTCATCTAAAACGGATTTGCCAAATTGCTTCATAACGTTTTGAGATAATTAACTTATAAAGAATATACGAGTTTAATCGAATTTCGTCGTCTTTAGTTTGAGGTTAGTTAAATATGGAAAGCTTTGACTATTGATTGAAGGTGTCACGCAGCTATTGAATGTCCCCGTGTGCATATATATGTTTATCTACATTGTTATAACATGCGCAAAACTGTACAATGACGCAAAAGCTTCATTACACTTTGGCACGTGTTGCTACTTCAGTTAACACGGATATTTGAGAACATATACTTGTGTTTTTACCATATGAAAGTGTCAAGCTTGCTGTGGAAAACATCACATGAAAAGGTAATGCATAAATTCAATATTATCCCTTATTATATTGAAGACTTATATTGTACATAACAGCCTGTTGCAGATATTTGGTTACACCAATTTTATTTTGGCCAAGATAGGTGTTATTTAATCGAAACGTAATTAAATTTGAAGGCTTTTACCTAGGCAAAAAGTTATAGTGATGTATCAAATAAGTATACTAATTACCTTAAGGTGTGTAACTGTTATTACATTTGTTGTGAATTGGTGGTTTTAAAAAACTTATTGAATGAGTTATTGGTTCACAGCTTTGAAGTTGAAACTAACAAAGAACTGTTAAAGTTATATGACGTTTAATTTAATCTAACCCAATCTCGCGAACTAAAAATTACAGTCGTTTATTATAGATTACCTAGGTGAGCCTAGGTCAATAAGAAAGACTTTCTTTCATAGAATCAATAACATCAAATCAGGTTTTAAAAACCTATCATGTGATGCTTATAGCCTCTGTACCTACTTTCTTTGACCTGACGTCTTAACTATTGATCTTTTCACTAGATTATAGAGATCGTTGTGAACATAAAATTAAACACGGATGTAGGTAACCTCTTTTTATAATATGTATTACAGACTGATCAATGTGCGACTGGGTTAGTAGGTACTCAAGGTAACTACGGCATACATACTCTAGAAATGAAGTATAGCTCACTTAGACCCATAATATTTTACGTAAGTGGTGCTTTTACTGTGTAAGCAGACATTTCTTTCAGGTGTCTATTTATTTTTATTGCATTTTGTCTTCTTGTTTGCTAAGGAGGTAAGTAGATTTCTTATATTTCCTACCCCTCCAGTTTTCTTCCGATTAATTTCGTTGCGGGTTCCAAGACAGTTTTTAATTTTTCCTGAGACTTCCCGATTGTCATAATTCGGTGTTTACGTGGGTCACTGCTATTGATTCTGGCACAGCAGTTATAATGGTGGGCGTGTGGACGGGATTAGCCCATCGCCGAAGGTTTAGTCAATTGGATTAAATGCCCACATTATTACCTATGAAACGTAAGGCAACAAGTATCTTGCAGCGAACCGGGGTCTTCAGGGATTAGATGTGAAAATCAGAGTAGGTATATATATTTGAAAAGAAAGGTAAATATTATATACATCTATACTCGTATATAAAAATAGCACGCAATACAAAGCAATACACATAGGTCAAGGAACATACTCGCATTGTCTCTCTTCCTTTGTCTCGTGTTACTAGGATGGTCTAATGGCGAAAAATTTGAGATCAATGACTAATTATATTAGTAACGTGTTAAGTAGTAAGTAACCTATATTTTTGAGTTCAATGACCTTTAGAAAAATGCCAAAAAATACCATTGTATGGTAGAGTTTAGCTCTCGAACTTTAAATATGATTGAACCTGCATGCGCGACTTTTTAAGGTATTATGGTTATATCTATAACTTCTACTATTAACCTTATGAAAGCAAGACATCACTAGGTGTGATGATCAATGAAATGTGTGTGTTCTACTTATAGTCCACGGGCCTACGTACGTAAGGGATTTCAGTGATTAATAACAGGCTGAAAGTTTATACACAGCTTCGTTTTGACGAGACCCCCAACTAACGAAAAAATATTAACATAATCTTGACAACTTTCGAGTGTAGGTCTCAAAATAATTACCATCGAATTTGTATGCCGATGCATTTTTTATGTCAAATATATATTTTGCAAGCCCCAAAACAAAAATCAGTTTGTTATTAATGAAAATGAATAAAATTTTTCAAGTCACCATTCTGACATGTTAGAGCTGGGGGTCACTCGGGAAGGTACTTTGTATGCCACAAGTTTTTCTCAGTTTTCCATCGTATTTTCTCGAAGTATTGATTTTTAGAAACTGTTATTTATTAATTTGGGACACTCATCAAATCGACGTGTTTCGCTCCCTATCCCGCTTTTTCCTGCCACTATCAGAATTTGGTCCAATAATAAAAGTTGGCGGTCTCAAAACGAAGCTGTGTATAAACTTTCAGCCTGTTATTAATCACTGAAATCCCTTGTACGTGGGCCCGTGGACTATTAGGACACGACGCACTTTATACGAGGTCTTTGGTGCAAGTAGATTCAGAATAAAGCTTTGACAAGGATGCGTCTTATATCCATGAAATACATGGATACAATACGGTTAGTAATTAATTATAAATATTTTTTTAAGTAGTCTACGTGCATGTCATTAGGCAGTAATCTAAATTTATTGAATTAGGTATTTAAGTTCTTGTGATAAAACTAAATTTAATTCTAAGCGATCGACGAAAAAAACATATTTTGGCAAAGGAAACCAGGTGTTACGGTGTATTATCAATTAGTTTTGTAAAATGAAAAAAAAACTACCCAGAGACTATGGTTATTAAAAATGCAAAAACTCATTCTATTTGCTCGTTAAACCAAATTGCATCATACTTAAGATGGGCTATTAAAAATGGCAAATTTTAATGCATTAATACCCTCATAATTAAGTATAGCTGCAAGTAACCTCTCTCACCACATCTGTAGCACATGGTCCCAGAACCGCCCGCTGGCGAATTTGTTGTAAACAATCGCGCAACAATCAATCGATATTCGACGGTATGTGCATCGCCATAAGGTTCGTTATTCCGTACCTTAAAAATCAACATCCTCGATCGTTGTTCGCGAAAAATCTAGAACATTCTCGATCTTCATTCGCGAATAATTTTTCTTCGTAACGCTATGTTAATATTTAAGACATTACCACGTAATACAACCATAGATCCCTGCATCATGAAAGAATTTACAACATAAAAATTACATGAAACGGATTATCACTCAACCATTTACGGAAATTCATTAGAGATGTAAGTTACAAAGATACCAATCTAATAGTTAAAGTAATATACATCTTAATGACAGAGATAAAAGATTCAAACTACTAGAAATCACATTACGATGGTTTACTATGTTCCTCTATTTTATCAGATTTCCTTAATGCCTTATATACAATTTTCCTCTTTTTATGTTTAGTATTCCAGCCATCGCTGCTTTGCGAGACAAAATTACGTCAGCACAATAATTTTGGCCAAAACACACACAAAAACAAAAATTTTCCACTACTAACACAGTAAAGTTGATAAAATAATGCTAGAATTTTTATTTAATTTAATTCATTATAAACTAATTCATGTTTATGTATTTCGAAAACCCTTTGTAACTTTTTAATCACACACTCGTGGTACAAACTCTTTTACTAAAAAGTTAACTAAAGCAGAAATTATCGATAACGATGCGTGGCCTGTTGATAAATTCAGTATCAATAACTATCTAAGGTACATTTTTTATCAACTTATGCAATTATAATAACTTATTTATTTTTTATTTATGCAGTAATTTTTTTTTAATATTAATTCAAGTTTTTTCTTTAATATTAATTCAAGTGTTTTCTTTGATATTAATTCAAGTTACACTTTTTGAGCGTGGTGACCGATAAGAAAACATTGTTTTTCTTTCATTGAATAAATGAGAAATTAATATCGTTTAAAATATTTTTATTACGAGTATCTTACGAGTACAATAAATGTAGGTTATTCAAGAATTTTTATCATTGAAACTATATGTTCATAGTAACTTACTTCATAGTAACTAACTTAGTAACTGAAATAAGAAACATAAGTAATATCTGGGCAAGAGTGTGGCATTATATTGATAGATACCTATACACCTATATACTTTCTCACAAACAGCTTTTTACGTATTCGTCCGATTTCGGAGCAGCTCGTCTCGATACGTGCAAGCTTCGTACAGTCGTACCATACACATACACGTTAAGCGAACGCTCGGCCGAGCTACATGGTAGGTGGAGTGGGGGGTGTTAGGTTTTATTTTTTTTAATTATACAGATACTAATGAAAAATCATTACACCATCTGTTCATATTTAACTATAGTTTTGAGATTTTCTTTTTTAACGACTCCCTAACTCCCTGACTCCGAATATACATTCCTGTGTCGCATGGGCCTATACAAACATACATGAAAATGACACAAAGAACAACATCTCAAATTTGTGGATCACACAAAGTGTTGTCCAATGTGGGATTTGAATCCACAACACTTGCGCAGTAGAAAGCGGCGTGGCGACCGTTTGACCCACTAGGCCAACCGTGCAGTCATCTCAATCATCACAGACTGTAAAGTTTACAACAACAATGGCAGTCATTTCCAATTATATGATGTTTCATGGCTATTGTGTGATATATTTTTACAAAATCATCTGATGTGACTAATACATTACCGTAGCGAGTATAATAATAATACAATACCTACATTATAATTATGTTAATATAACGATTAACAATAACTATTATTCCAAAGCTGTCACTACTGGATGATTTTTTACAAATAAATAGTTTTCAACATATTTCAGACAAGATTGGTTAGAGTATAAGGTTTTGTATGAAATATTACACAGTTCTTTGTTTTCTATTAGTTTTACCTTCGGTAGATAATAAAATATACCTTTTATGGTCTATACTTATACATATTTTAAAGAGTTAAAGTTTGTGGTAATCTCTTTATCTATTGAATCGATTTCGAAAATTCTATTACCAATAAAAAGTCGTAGGCTATATATAATATGTACATACACAATAGCGAAGCCGCGGGGTGCATCAAGTCTAGTATATAATATCAAACAAGCACACGATCCGTTTCTTTGCAACCTTTTTGTTCTTTCTTGTCGCCTTTTAAGTTACGCTTTTAAAGTTTTTCTGCGGGTCCGTGCTATCAACCCGGTTGAACTTGTTCTCTCTCTCCAAAGGGGTAAATACTTTCTAAGAACATGCGTCGTACATAAGTCGACAAACACTTAAGTCTTTCGTGCTTTATACCTCTTAAAATAATAACGTCTCTAAGCTTTACCCAATCTTTTTGGCTTTAACGATCTTACAGATCTGT
Source organism: Spilarctia lutea (assembly GCA_916048165.1). Taxonomy (NCBI): domain Eukaryota; kingdom Metazoa; phylum Arthropoda; class Insecta; order Lepidoptera; family Erebidae; genus Spilarctia; species Spilarctia lutea. The sequence goes on from OU696480.1 coordinate 7,293,914, forward strand.
TAACGCAAGCCTCACAAATAACAAAAAACTATTCCTTATTGCATCTATTGCAAGGTTAACACTGTTTTCTGTTGCGTAGAGTTTATACAGTATAATCTTCTATAGTTGATGCATTCATTCGGTTCACAACAGTCTTTTAAGGTGAATGATTTAATTCCCTAAGCAACACACGGATTACATCGCAATGATCTTGAGACAAAGTCAAGATCACCCTTTATTTCGATTAGGTCTTAAATAATGAAAAAATGCATACAAATATTGTTTATTTAGCTTGGTAAATATTAATTTGATAGTTTTGTATTGAAACTCTCTATATATTTGAGGAATAACGATATTTAAGTTAAAGCTAGTTTTATGTAAAAATAATTTCATAGTGAGATACAACGCATGAATTGATTCGTCGTTGAAGTTGACTAAAAATGGGGACCCGATGTTCCCCAGAATGTTATGGCCACATATAATATTTAACATAATTATATCATTTAGGTAAATAACACTCGGAAACAGAATAATATATCCATGACCTCTGGGTCAAAAGTTAGACACCTATTAGATCAGGCTTGTCAATGAAGTCGCGAATGTGTGTACGTTTATGACTATGTAACATTACTCTATATTATCTAAAATCTTTATAGTATAGCTTGATCTCTCTAATAGTTGCCACTAGTGTTATTTTTCAAAATATAGGTGATACATAAACATGACGCTTGTGTAAAGTCACTGCGTCGGTTTCGTAGCCATCTGTCATAGAGACCAAGCTACAGTTTTAACCGACTTCAAAAACGAGTCGGTTCTATGTTCAACTATACATATTTTTAAAGACAAGAATTATTGATACTTGCATTAAAGTTTATGTTAAAAACTTAAGTCTAAAATTCCGTACACAATCAAGTCAAAGTATTAATTCGTTAAACTTACTAATTTTGCTACGTCATCTAATGAATCAAATATTATTGTTTTCAAAGATATCCGAACAGAATGTCACCTGCTAATGCACCCGCCGGCCGACCGTGGACCGTGAATGATATTTTTTTGCCAATAAATCACACGGCAATGACTGCTACTAAATTTAGACAATCCAACCTTCGCCGGAACTTCTTAAATGATGACAAAACAATTACCTTTTTTATTAACAGATGGATATAAAAAGGTAATGTAGGTATTTATACCGTGAATAATATAATAGTGTACCTGTTTTACATGATTTAACACATATAGCGCTTTATAGTTTCTTACGTAAATTACTTTTTATTCTTGAAATATTTATATCAGTTATAACCTTTAGTTTCTACTTGCTGTAGCTTTGAAGTGCCTTTATATCAAGTTATTTTTATTCAGGATTCCATCCATTTAAACTATAAATAACGTCTATATCTGTCCACTATTTCAAATAAATTACCAATATCCTAAGCTTAACATTTATAGGTTGGTACCTTCTGTTAATGTGCTGTATTAACATATACAGGACAGCACATGGTTAGAATACTATATAGAAATAATTATAGTGCCCTGCTGCAGTTCTGATATTCTGATATGCACACACGTACGCACACGCACACACGCACGCACACACACACACACACACATACACACACACACGCACACACACACACACACACACACACACAAACACACAGATACACACACATACACACACACTTTTATGATACCAGTCTCTCGCACAGTTTCACAAATTAAAAATGTAACATCTAATTTAAGAGTAATTGTAAATATCTTGTGTAAGAGAAAAATAAAAAAATATTATTATTATTCTGTTAGGTCATTGCTGTCCTGGCAAAAACAATGAAACTTCATAGTATCATTTAATAGACAGCATTTCTCTTATTTATTTAGAATCATTTCGTGCATTTATTTTTGGTTTGCCTTATTCTTAAACATTAGTTCTTTAAAACTAGTATTTATAAGGTCTTTTAATTCTATTTGTAGTAAGTTAAACTTACTCGTAATTTAATGATCAACATGTTTTTTAGACTCGCTTTACTCGCTTTCTCGCGATACCTAAGCACGGGAATGATAGTACTAATAATAAATATGGTTTGGAAACGGGTCAATGTTATCCGATGTTGAGGTATAAAGCTGCTCCTACATCCAGTAACTCGTTTGTGGCTTTATGGAGATCGTAAAACAGGAATCGTGGCTTGCCCCGCCTCGTCGCGTCTTCAATTGCGTTCTTGCACAATAACCTACAAATACCATTGGGTGCCTATAACAAATATTGAAATAAACTAGCGGGAAGAGTACAACCAAACTGGCGTCTTGTATATTCAGTTCAAAGGGTATCCATACATTCCTGGTTACGCGTGGAAGTGTTCATCTCAAAGAATTAAGGTTGTCTATGTTAATGTTTAAATCTATACTAATAATAAAGCTGAAGAGTTTGTTTGTTTGAACGCGCTAATCTCAGGAACACCCGTTTCGATTTAAAAAAAATATTTCAGTGTTGGATAGTCCATTTATCGAGGAAGGCTATAGGCTATATATCATCACGCTACTACTAATAGGATCGGAGAACCAATGAAGAATGTTTGAAAAACGGGGGAAATTTTCACGCTACGGGCAATATAAGACGCAAACGAGGTTGCGTGGGTCAGCTAGTATGTTATATTACTAGTACACTCAAAGAGTTTTGCATCAATTGAGCTCAAATAGTTTTTTTTTATTTTTATTATCTACACCTCCAACATTCAAATAGTTACACTATGTTATAAAATTGGCTTTAGAGTTGGTATTTGTCTGATTTTATTTTCAATAAGAATGTTCCACAGCGAAGCGCGGTGTCTAGTTAATAAAATGAGTATTGAAGAATTGAATTACCGATTTTAGGTATTAGCTGATAGAAATGGTTATATTGATTGTTTACATCAATCGATTCGAATCGATTGCTTCGCTTATCTTAGGAACTTATTTGTATGTATTTGTAGTCATAAATTGATTTAAAATTTATTATTAAATTATAGTTCCCTATAGTTAACTGCAATTATGCTCCAAAGAGTTTTATAACCTTCATAAATTGATTTTGTATCTAATATAAATAGATACTTACTTTTAATTTCAAATGAAAAACACAAACTACTTTAGCTTTTAATATGCATAATTGGCAAGTAAAATTTATATAATAAAGATTTATTTTTTATTAGTTAGTTTATCGTTATTTTCGTTTTAATATATTTAATAAAGAATTTATTTTTTGTCACTAAAAAACTACTATTGGACAGTTATTAGGACCTATATTTTATACTAGACGCGTATAATGATGTAGCCGTTCACATATTGTTGTCTCAGAACATTGTTGCAATATCATAAGTACTGACTGTAGCCAATAAGAGAACAAGCGGAAACAATACGTCTGAGGGACCCACGAGGTCAATAACTCGCTCCACAAATGTCAACCGTATCGTCTCTCAAATTATATTTCCGGTAGTTGTCCCTCTTAATATCTTCATCCATGATTGCGCACACAGAACCTTCAATGTCCAAAAGAAAACTCGGTTCCAGTGATTAACATTTGTCTTATAAAAAGAATCACCTCCTTTTTTGTTGACGAAGTGGAAAATTCCTGCAGATTCCATGTTCCTAGGAGACATAAGTAGGTTTTCCAAAAATTTTGTAGCTGGCCTTTTCTACTTCTCGTCCTGTCGGGAGTTCAGCCGTTACAATATATTTTCATAATTAAGAAATCAAGACATCGTATTGCTAATTTTGTACATAAAAAATATGAGCCATAGAGAAATGGCAATAAAAGAAAAACAGGCCCTCATCTCGAAAAGAGTATTTGTGCCCTTCGAAATCTGAGTGCAAAAACCGTTTTTATCCGCTAGAGGATAAAGTAAATTGAATTTAGAACATCGTGTGCACTAAGTTTGTGAATTCAAAACACCATTAAAAATATTACACAAAAAAGTAACTGTAGCAACTCTACTTTAAACTTTTCATAATCATACCTAAGTATTATTTAAAATAATTCAAAGATTATTGTTTAATACTTACCTATCATAATCGAGTACCTAATAAATATTAATACCTAAACTGAAATATAAGTACATATCTTGTGATTGTAAATGCTTTTGTTGCATTTTGCTGAGGTGGGATGAAAAGTTACGTGTTGCACTCGAGTGCAAAGATTTTACACTTCGTGCTCTTTTGATTCCCTCGCTAACGTTTAGGATTCTAATTTTAGAATCCTTCGCTTGCTCAGTCATCAAAATTGAGCACGCGATTCAAAAGCAACTTTGCACTCTTGTGTAACAAATAACAATTACTATAAGTATATGTATATTCAAATTATTAAGGACAGCTGTTCGTGAATACAGAAATATAACCAATTCGTTCGGAAGTCTGAAGATTCAACATAAAATTATTAAAATATTCCATTTTGTTCATTAATTTATAAATGTCAAGCAATAACTCGACCTCTATACAAGTACTTATTCATTTTGGTTAGATTTGTTTGCATTTTGATGTCATATGATAAATTGGAATTAAAAAGGAACAGGAAAATAAATACTGAAAAGAAGCAATAAATCCTAGCATGTAGTAAAATGCATGTAGAACAGCATATACGTGTATAAAATTTTTCTTACCAGGTCTATCTGTATGTTCAAACCATCCAGGAATCCATTGAAATGTACACCCAAAATATTATTGAAATCACTCCATTCGTTTAGGAGGAGTTAGGTGACAAATACACGCACAGAAGAGTTATATACATAAAGATTGACAAATACTATTAATTTTCCCTAAGTATGTTCTTTTTTAAGTTAAAATTTTGTACTCAGATTCAATTAGTTTAGCATGTATATGTCTCCGTAAGATTGTAAACACCACCGAAAATAACTACTTTAATTAATTGCAAATTAATTTTACTGTCACAACAATTTTATGTAGTTAATTCTAAAGCTGTAAGGTATTTTCAACATGAAATCAATTTACAATCACAAAATACTTTACATTTGACAAAAAAATATGGCGGTGCGGGGCATATGCTGTTCGACCAATCAGCGCTCAAGATGCGATGAGTTTGAGTTAGAGTTTAACTAAAAATAATACGTAAAATGTAAGTAGTATGTTACAGTTCACAATCTTTCGATAGTTTACAATCTCCCGAGATAGCTTATAGTCTAACGGTTTTGACAATCTCCCAGTAACATATATAACCCACAATATAAGTAAGTACTACTATCACGATCATTTGTAGACATTTCAAGCTAACTTCATCTTGCAGGGGAACACCCAACTCTAACAAATACTTGCACTTTTTATAAAAAAGTTACTGTTTCTAAAAATAGTTTTAAGACTCCATCCAGAAAGAATAATCCAACGTTCTCATACAAAATAGCAGTTTTCTAAATAGTTCTCTAATAAGGCTGCTCTTGACTCACAAATAATCGAATTTTTTGTTAACCACACGAAGTTTCTTTATGAAAAGCCTTCATCTTACATAACAAGATGATCAGATTACGAAGACTGAAAAAAATGCCGTGAATTTAAATTCACTCTCTATAAGTTAGTGTGGTACCTATGCTGATGATACAGGCGATTGATAAGACTTGATTTTGATCACTAGGAAGTTAAACTCAATCAAGAAAACGTGGATTTTTTGTAAACAGATTATAAACTGAATCGTGTTTCCCTCACTACCAGTCACGTATTACGCATATATTCTAGCGATATATAGCCATTATCAATCTTGTTACCGCCATGTAAAGCGGTGATGGTATCGTTTGAAAATACCTAATAACATTTGTGAGCTATTTGCATGCACTGCACGGGGTGTGCGTCTGCACTGAGTCATTTATTCATAAGTTGACATTACAACTTACGCCAATGGCGCACCGACGTCACACTTAATGCTTCGATAGAAATTCATGTACGAATGTAATTTTAAGGGTTTTAAATGTTCGTGTTGGCACGCTTCGTTCAAATTTGAGGCAACAGAAACAGAAGATTGATTTATGGTTTAGTGCGCTGAGTAATTTGTGTTCAAACCCTACATGAGACAACACTATGTGATCCACAAATTGTTGTTCTGGGTCTGGGTGTTCTATGTGTCTGAGTTCTATATGTTTGTAAAGTCTTCTGTGACACCCTGTGTAAAGTAAGAAGAAGAATAACACAATATTATTGACGTATTCTGTTAATGATGATCGTTATCTTATCACACTGATGATGTGGGTTTTGCAAATTGAACGGGTTGATAAAATTTACCCTGGATTAACACATAGGCCACATTTAATTCTGAAAAATGTAGTGAAGAGGAAATAATAAAAAAAAATAATCGACTTCAAACTAAGGAGGAGGTTCTCAATTCGTCTCAATCTCACTTAATCTTTTTTTAGATTATCTGTTAAACCACGGGCAAGAGCGCGGAGCGTAGCTATTTTTGTATGTAAAGTACGTGTAGAGAATTCTCGGAAAGAGTAAATTATGATTAGTGCGATGTCTTGATATTGAAAACTAAAAATGCCAAGCGCATAAAGTAGCATGAATTGAGTCTTTCGTAGATATTAGGAGTCAAGGCCAAAAGCTTTCTGAACGACCAGATGTATCTCGATACGAAACGTTTTAGGAAAAGATTGAAACGAATGAAATGAAATAATTTATTAGCAAATTAGGTTAGAAGAACACTTTTACATTTAAACCTTTTTGAAAGAGAAGATGAAACCGTCAACGATTATCGTGTCTTTTTGACAATATTTTTAAAATGTAAGTTCAAACGAAACCTGAGTCACCTGTACCCAATATCTTTAGAACCCATTTGCTATTATAAATTTACATTTTTAAATGTACATAAATAACATGACAAGACGAAATAAAACAATAATATTAAAAAAAAAAACAATTATAACAGGTTGTGTCTAATTAAGACTCGTCACTATTTTCATATTAACATTATTATTATAATGTTAAGATAACGACCTACTTTACAACTTGAACTTTACAAAATAGCCAATTTAAACGCACAGAAAACCGTATGTCTGTATTTGTATATTGTGTCAGTTTACAAATCACAATGGTACTAATTCTTGTTGGAAAATTCTCTAAACTAAAACTTACTAAATAAAAATTGTCCTGTTAAATGACGCGACGTACTAAACGTCAAAAATCGACTAAAGTTATATACCTATATTACTAGTGGAACCCCGCGGTGCTATCCGCGGTACAACAATTACCACGGGCCACGCCGCGAGGCGAAGCTAGTATCATTATAAATTGTATTCTATGTGTTATTCTGATGTATAAGCTATATTAATGTAAAGTTTCATCAAAATCCATTCAGTAGTTTTTGCGTGAAAGACCAACAAACATACTCAAAAACTTTCACGTTTGTAATACCTACTCGTATTAGTAGGATGTCACAATAAAACAGATTCACACATCATTATCAATATAGAATTTAACAGTCCACTGCAGGATTGCCTTTAATAAAAAGGAGGTTTTGGCCAAAAATACCTCTAAAGACTTCTATGATATGAATTGTGGTGGTGACACTCTGTATTATTGTCCTTTCATCCTTATATCAAATAGAAGAACAACAGAATTAGCTTCAACATGTACAAAAAACTAAAGTTAGGTACATTACAGAAACCGTTTTCTTTTAAACGGAACACAATAGGCCATCGCAGTAAAGAGCTGTAATTGTCTGATATTACTTGGAGTAGCCAAGTAACATCCAATGCAATTGCCAATAGATTAAATTGACTATTCAGAGATGAAGACAGGTCGACGGTTTGAGGTCGTGATAATACTCCTGTCGAGCTGTCATGTATTATAATAAGCATGGCTATTCTATGGTTAGGTTGTTAACAAGCACTCTATGACTGCCACCAATGGGGTTTAACTTATTGATCTAGATGATGAAGTAGGCAAAATATGGATTAATATATTAATCAGGTTTAAGGCCTATTCATTAATGGGTCTCGTAAGATTATACTTAAGTAGTAAACCAGAAAGATACCAGCACTGCAAAGAGAAGGAAACCCTATACCAATCCGTATCACCAGTGTGGAATAGTTGGCAAAACCTTTGTTTTTTAAGAGGAGCATATATGCAGTAGTAAGTGTATGATGATGAAAGAGGTTGGAAACGCACTTGTGACTTCTACGACTCGAATTGCTTACCAACAGGTAACCCGTCTGCGCATTTGCCCCCTTTTTACCATAAAAATGATAATTGTTAGTATTATTAAATACCTCATCATAAATACACTTTTATCTTGCAATATTTGATCGCAGATCAAATAAAAAAAGGTAGATAATGCACGTAGAGTAAAAAAGTGAAGCCATGTTTAAAAACATGTGTGAGTGACAGAAGCGCTGCCACTTTTTTTTTAAATTGTGCCTACTGCGTGTGAAATGATATTCATTCGGCTATTGTTCACTTTTGTGTAGTTTTTATACCATTTAATTGCGCAAGACGGCATTTTGAAGGTAAATTTATTGCACGACAACTTGTACGATAAGTACTAACGAAAAGTAGCGTAGTTTGTTGCATATGTGTGTGTTAACTCGTGTGTTTACTTTTAAGTACCAAATTTTTGGCTTCAGTAAGAATAAAGATCGTGCGTTACCTGCGTTTTTTATTTGATCTGAGTATTTGATTAGTAATTATATCATTTCTCAGAAAATTTGGTGACAAACACATAAAAAGTCCCCAGGAAAATCCAGATAAATACCCCAGGGGATTCAAATGGACGGAGCTCAAATATTTTATTACTACATATATTGCAACACACATTTTTTTTTATTTCATTTTATTACTAAGCAACTACAGGGTAGGTCCTCCAATCCGGACACATTTAGCGCCACTTATTAACACTGCCCATTTTACGAAAGGTGCTAAGGCAAAAGCAAAGAAAATTACCCGACAATAACATAGACAAAAATGTGTTAATTGTTCATGTGCGGCGAAGGTTAAATCAACAATTTGTGTACTCCCTATTGATTAAATTATATAGTGATCTAGGAAGCCGTGTCGTATTCGTTTTATCTTAGACAACAATTATTTAAAGCAATTAGCGTAACTATTTCCCATGGTGATTCTTTTGTATCAATTTTAACGTTTTGGTAATCCTCCTATTAACTTATTAAATCGCATATAAATATATCCTTATATGTTATAGTTTTCAAGCCTTCAAGCCTTTCTCAAACCAGTTCGGGGTCCGCTTTAAGTCGACTACAATACAGTTGATCTTCAATTTTTCACACGGGGTGACTTCGACCAAAATAATCAAAGTTATTTTTATTGAATAGGGGGCAAACAAGCACACTTATCCGCCGCCCATGGACACTCGCAACACCAAAGGCGTCACAAGTGCGTTGCCGATCTTTGGAGGATGGGGATAGGAATAGGGATGGGGGAGAGGTTGGGGTATGAACCTCCGGTATCTTCACTCACTCAGAGAAACACAACGCAAGCGCTATTTCACACCGGTTTTCTGTGAGGCCGTGGTATTACTCCGGTCGAGCCGGCCCATTTATGCTGCAGCGTAGCTCTCCCACGATAAGTACTCGTAATAATTATATAACATATTGAAGTTCTGTATAAATACTATTGTTAGACACTAAGGTCTTTAAATACCCATAACCGACACCGAAATAACATGCTCTCCGAGGCTCGACAAAACTTATATTTTATTTAAACACTAGCGACCCGCCCCGGCTTCGCACGGGTGCAATGCTGATACTAAATTAAATACACTACAGAAAAACTATGAACGTTGTATATAAAAACATAGCGGCCCGCTCCGACTTTGCACGGGCATAAAATAGAAACCTCTAAAATTAGCAATGTTGCCTTAGTATATGATGCATGTATTATACATATAAACCTTCCTCTTGAATCACTCTATCTATTGGAAAAAACCGCATCAAAATCCGTTGCGTAGTTTTAAAGATTTAAGCGCACATAGGGATATAGGGACAGAAAAGGCGACTTTGTTTTATACTATGTAGTGATGTCATATTTATATAAAATATTTCGAACATTTCACACACAATGCCATCTAATCCCAAGTTAAGCAGAGCTTGTGTTATGGGTGCCTACTAGACAACTGATATAAATACATATTTACTTATTTTAGTAAATACATACATATTATACATAGAAACCCAAAATCCGAAACAAATATTTACAGATTATACATACGTTTGGTCCGACCCGGTATCGAACCCGAAACAAGCACAGTTGTCAATATAGGCTACCATATACATACTTCTAAAAGCACTCAAAAGCTGCAAGCTATAAAATATTTAAATTAGCTACATAAAACGTATATTATTTTTCAGGATATAAAAGTTGATTTGATTGAAAAAAAATAATTCTACATGCAAAATTCTCTCACTGCACGCCACATCATAAATATTGAATTTATTCTTATTTCTATACTTATTTAAGAAGTATTTAAATACAAGAGCTTGGGACTTGTAGCGATGGGAACATACGAGTACAGTTATAGTTAATTTTATGTGAGACGTTTTTATATCTTAATGCACCATCTAGGCAGTTAACATAGCAGTATATTTTATTTTAAAATGCTAAAGATGCGTTCTTTAAAATAATCTTAAGTAATTTAATTGATATCGGAGATACTAAACGAATTATAAAAATATTATCTGGTTTTAAATTACATAACAAATCTATTTTGGGTCCAAGCTTATGTTTTAGTACCGTATGTTTCGTAATCAAATCTCACATTGGAATGTTTGTTTAGTAATTACCTTTTCTTGATTTTATAGTTGCATTTGTCTAAACGACAAACTTTTTTGATATCTCAGAAAGAAACAGTCGCGACAACGTTACACTTTTAGTTAAAATTAACTTGTTTTGCATATATTCAAAACGTACAACTGGTAAACGTTATGTAGTTGAAGGGTTTTGATTTTAGGGTTCTATAGTTCACGTCTCGTAACCCTTTTAGTGTCGTCATTTCCGTCTAATAATCCATCCTCGGCTTACCTTCCTACGGCTAGTGCTAGATAGATAAAACTTTGCATTGTATTTAAAACGGTAACAAAGTGCTAAAATGAAATCACGAAAAATATTTATTTTGGGTACCTCACACTCTTCACGAGAAGGTGATGATGAGTTTTTTCGCGTCTACCCCATAGTGTGGGGTATCATTAGATAGGTTTTTAACGTCTACCCCATAGTGTGGGGTATCATTAGATAGGTTTTTAGTGTCTACCCCATAGTATGGGGTATCATTAGATAGGTTTTTAGTGTCTACCCCATAGTGTGGGGTATCATTAGATAGGTTTTTAGTGTCTACCCCATAGTATGGGGTATCATTAGATAGGTTTTTAGTGTCTACCCCATAGTATGGGTTTTTTTTTTTTATTATATAGGGGGCAAACGAGCAGACGTATCGCCTGATGGTAAGCGATTACCGCCGCCCATGGACACCTGCAATACCAGTGGCGTTACAAGTGCGTTGCCGGCCTTTTAGGCAGGAGTACGCTCTTTTCTTGAAGGTTTGAAGGTCGTATTGGTCCGGGTATGCAAATTTTGTTCTTTAATCGGACATACGAGTAATATACCTGTGACGATAAATTTATGCCCGGGTAGTTTTCGGTTTACTGCAATACTCTTACACAAGGCATAAGATGGCGCTGTCGATGAAACAGAGACAGATTGTATTTCGAGAATAAAGGTGTGACTTATACGATTAAGTAGCCTTAAAACGTTATTATGAAACTAATTAAACAAAACATAATCTGAAATGAGTTAAACGTGTTAAAATGTTTACTACCTAAAAAAAGGTACTTAAAATTAAAAACCCGTGACTTTAGGTATGTTTTAGATCGCCGACAAGACCGCAAGCTGCCAGAGAGTGGGGACCTCTGGTAGCTGAATAATTGATGCTTTCAGCATTAAGGGAGTGGCCTTGCCGCTAAACTGCACAAGGCCGCAACATAACGGTTGGGCCAACAGGCAGGTGGAAGCCCAGGCTTCCCCCAGGATAGCGTCTATGGACGCGGTGTCGTTCCTGGGGGGAACTTAAATAATTTGGTCCGAGTCCTCCCCAGAGCAGGGCGCCCGAGACCGGCCGCCGGGGTGGTTTTAGTGAACTCACCACATACCTGGCTCCTCAGTCCCCGGAAGAGCCGGTGATCCGAAGGGATTTCCACCTCGTCAAAAAAAAAAAAAAGGTATGTTTTAGATAAACAGTTAAGATGAAAATCCACCTAAACAAAAATCTATCAAGACGTTAAACTTTTCTGTTTATTAGACAACTCACGTACTAATAACATATCCGAGGTCCGTCATATAAAACTCACGTAACGGACAAAAATGACACCCAGACTGAGAACAAGGATTTCTGGACCTCCCAAAAAATTTTCTCCCTTATAGGGTTCGAACCTACACTCAGTAGTAAACGGTGAGGTGACCGTTTAATACGCTATCCGTGCAGTCAAGCCAGCCGAAGAAACATACAACAGAAAAATATAACCTGCCTTTTATCCTGCCAATATAACCTGCCATACGTGGGAGAGCCGCGCTTCGGCATGAATGGGCCGGCTCGACCGGAGTGATACCACGGCCTCACAGAAAGCGGTGTGAAATAGCGCTTGCGCTGTGTTTCACCGAGTGAGCGAGGATACCGGAGGCCCATACCCCAACCCCTCCCTCATTCCCCCTCCCCATCCCCCAAAGGTCGGCAACGCACTTGTGGCGCCTCTGGTGTTGCGGGTGTCCATGGGCGGCGGTAATCGCTTACCATCAGGTGATACGCCTGCTCGTTTGCCACCTATTAAATAAAAAAAAAAAAAATGTAAGATGGTTTATGTATAGGGTTGCCGGATGATGTAACGATAGAAGTGTACTATTATAAACGCACTATTACGTGACATGTATTAGTTAATAGATATAATATAAAGTGAGATTACAATGTTGTAATAGATAAATAGATAACTTTTTATTGTACAATAACACAAAGAAACAAAAAAAAATGCAGTTTGTAAAACTAATTATAAGAAGAAATAAGTTTTACAAATGGCAGCCTTATCGCTTAATAGTTAATAATGTACACGTATAGTTACTAGATTTTCTAGAAATGATTACCAAGCGGTAAATTTACTAAGTTTGAAATAGAGATAGCTTAAGATTCGAATCCTTTGTAGGTTCTATTTACAAGAATAAAACTTAAATATGCGATTTATTTTGAAAAACAAAATGTAAACACTCTATGCTAATTTAAGTTTCAAATGTCAAGTTTGACTGTTGACTGGCGATTTACCAGCTTTCGGAGTAGTCAGATTACGGTAACAGACATGTCTCTTGGTAGCAGTCATTTATTATTAGGTGAACTGCTGATTTGTCGTCTAGACCGTACAAAAACATTCAAAAATCATCATTAACAGTCCTTGACAGTGCAGATTTGAACATAGACCTCTCTTTAGCAAGGAGGTTATGGTCTGCTATACTACATTGGTCATATGGATTGGTCTTCCTAGGGTTTGTTTTAAGTTTTGTTCTCTTCGCAGTCCTTTTGTCCTGCACAGTTTGCTCCCTCACTAGCCTCTTACGAAATGGTGAGTTCTGTTTACAAAACACGGACAAAACATTGACAAGATCAAATTAAAAACAAAGCCTAAACCACATAATGCTAACAACGGAACGTAACAAATTAAAGTTGACCTCTATCGCCTTCTGCATCATAGGAATCTACCTCAATATGTAAATGGACTCCGAGGTCGACGAGCTTTTGCCTATAGAGGAAACGTGGAGGCAAAGAGTCTAATCGATGGCATGCTGCGAATGAATTTGTTTGGATAATCTATAATTACACCTACAACATAAAATTGCTAACACACGAGTTCATGAACGCAATACAATGAGAATAAGACAAGTATATTTAACAAAATATTATAAGTATATAATAACTTAGAAGAAGATTCATAACAACAAGCATTGCGTATGGCAATTCTTTAATTCAATTTAAATAGGTATTTTTTTAAATTACAACACTGATCACACTGATTGAACGTAACGTAGAATCTTTTTGGTTTAAGTTTGTATGTTCTGTTTTTATTTTATTGAATTGGGGGCAAACGAGCAGATGTATCACTAGAGGCGTCACAAGTGCGTTGCCGGCCTTTGAAGGATGGGGGAAAGGGTTAGGGATGGACCTCCGGTATCCTCACTCACTTGGAGAAACACAGCGCAAGCGCTATTTCACACCATTCACGTTACGCACATTAAAATTTAATTTGAAACCATTTTCGCCACACAAATAGAAATATCTTCTTAATTGTCATATACGACCGTTTGATCCCAAACTAATCAAATATTATGCAAAATAAATGTTTCCACAATAGACCATAAATTTTACTTACCCACTGAAAGTACATTTAGCGGTCGCTTGATAAAAGTGAAAGCCTAGTGGAGTTATTTAATAAATAAATAAATAAATATTCCGTACATCTAACACACAACGCCATCTAGTCCCAAGCTAAGCAGAGCTTGTGTTATAGGTACTAGACCACTGATATAAATACATATATACTTTTTTTTGTAAATACATACATATTGTACATAGAAAACACCCAAACTCCGAAACAAATATTTGCAGATCATACAAATTTTTTGGTCCGACCAGGGAATCGAACCCAAGACCTCAAGCTTAGCAGTCGCATACGCTACCACTACGCCACCGAGGCTGTCATTGCTCTCAGTCATTATTTGACCTTTGCCACAGTGTAAAGCTATTTAAAAAAAATACACAACATACACTCATTACACCTTGTTTACAGATAATATTCGTAATTCGTGGGTGTTCTCAAAAAAAAAACGATAGGTCCTTAAAAGTGCAACCGCGATTGAATTCGAAAATAATCAAATGCCAAATGTGACACACTGGTATGGTCTTAGAATTACGCAATTTTAAATAATTCTGTAGGTATTACTAAATATCCTGTTTCTAATCAATTAACCAAAATTACCCAATTAAAATATGTATTATCTATAGGCTCAGGCTACCAGTTTAAAACCAGAATACATAAAAAACCGGACGTTTACTATCACTTTTTGTTAAATTTAATCCCAATTACCATAATTGATACATTTAAGTACTATTCGAAGAAGATCATATTCACATAATTTTGCCATTTAAAATAACATTTATTTACTAGAATAACAACACGACTTTGTTTTAAACCAGTTAAAACAAAAATTAAATTGTAGAACTATGCGAGGGTATGCGGAAAAAAGATACCGGTCGTTCGTTTTCTATTAAACGAAAAAGTTGTTATGATAATTAATATTAACAAGAGACCGCGATCTAAAAAAATAGAAGTTGCTAATTAGAATTGTGTATCTTTGACCACACGCGCTGGAAACTGCACTAGGCAATCCTGTGTCGCGGAGAATATACAAAAATGCCTGTATATATATGTGATATATATATATATATGAAACATACATAAAGGACACCCATATTTAGAGCAGAATTTTGTTAATCAAACAAAGTATTGACTTATGTAAAAAACGACCTAGTCCACGGGCCCACGTACAAGGGATTTCAGTGATTAATAACAGGCTGAAAGTTTATACACAGCTTCGTTTTGACGAGACACCCAACTTTTATCATTGGACTCGAAAAAATATTAACATAATCTTTACAACTTTCGAGTGTAGGTCTCAAAAAAATTACCATCAGCCCCAAAACAAAAATCAGTTTGTTATTAATGAAAATGAATAAAAAATTTTCAAGTCACCATTCTGACATGTTACAGCTGGGGGTCACTCGGGAAGGTACCATTCACTTTGTATGCCACAAGTTTTTCTCAGTTTTCCATCGTATTTTCTCAAAGAATTGATGTTTAGAAACTGTTATTATTTAATTTGGGACACTCATCAAATCGACGTGTTTAGCTCCCTATCCCGCTTTTTCCTGCCACTATCAGAATTTGGTCCAATGATAAAAGTTGGGTGTCTCGTCAAAACGAAGCTGTGTATAAACTTTAAGCCTGTTATTAATCACTGAAATCCCTTGTACGTGGGCCCGTGGACTAACCCTACAATACTCAACGCAGTAGGAAGCAGCGGGAAGTTTATTTAAACCAATTTGACAGCAATTGACAGCCCTTCTGTCAATGACAAAACGCATGATTTTTATCAAACACGTAATTGTGATCTCGCAATTGATAATTTCATAAATCATTCATTTTGAAAAATAATTTAAACAGCCTTCAAGTCTAATTTACGTAAATACTCGTATTAATAAAAGAAACGGTTTTTGTCAAGGTACAATTAAGGAAACTGTACGGATAATCTACTGCATGATAGGATTTTTTTCGCAGAAATGCCGTATTTGTTCTGAAAATATATAAAACTATTTTCTTTTATATGATATAATAAGGGTGAGCCTGCCAAAATGACTCTATTCTGCGAATTGCGAATCGATTCGAAACTTTATTGCGAATACAGACAATGTAGTATGGTGACCCACACTACGGCAGCCTAGTGTGATGCTCCCAGGATCCTAGATTAACACGCATCCTGGTAGTCAGTTCCAGGTTTTGACTGTTCGGCACAGTAAGAAAGAGCCGAGCCGTTTATTATTTGTAGCAGAATACAATTAGTACAGGTACGAAAAGCGAGTTTTGGTATATTTACAGTTTAAATTTTAGACTCAATTCTATTTACATATTTTGAAGGGAGGGATAAGTGGCAGACACATAAAGGTCCCACCACACCCATTTCACTAAAGTTGTTTTTTTTAAAAGACAACTCACGCATAAGGAATAGAAATCCTGTGCCGCGGAGGACTTTACAAACAAACATGAAACGGACACAAAGTACACCCAGATTCAGAACAACAATTTGTGGATCACACAAAGTGTTGTCCCATCTAGAATTTGAAACCATAAAACTTGACGCAGTAGAACGGTATGGGAGCCACTTAATGCACTAGTACAGCCGTGCAGTCGAAGTTGCGGTTGGCAGGTGTGTAGGCTTCTATCAGGTGACCTTTCTTCCCCCTACACCATAAAAATTGTATTAATTTATCTCCATGCATGAATAATAATATGACTGCACGGTTGGCCGAGTGGTGTCAGCGGTCGCCATGCCGCTTGCTACTGCGCCAAGTGTCGTGGGTTCAAATCCCACGCGGTACCTACAACACTTTGTGTGATCCACAAATTGTTGTCCCGAGTCTGGATGTTCTTTGTGTCCGTTTCATGTATGTTTTTAAAGTCCCCCACGACACAGGATGTTTATTCCTAACGTGGGAGTTGTCTTTAAAAAAAAAAAAAAAACATTTTAAGTAGGTATATAAAATGTAATAATTCAAGCGTTTACTATCGATATGACGTCACAACGAATGTGTAAACTATTAAGACGGCTGCGTTTTCATCAACCGAAGTGTGGAAATATTAAAAAGTAAAAAAAAAAAAATTTGTTTTCATTTTAAAAAGCATGCAATTCATGATTTTGGTTATTACTGGCTTTTGCCCGCAGTTCCGCCCACGTATTGAGTGTTATTAGGGGAAAAAATAACCTATGTTATGCACTGATAATGTAGCTTTTCCCAGGTGAAATATGATAGGAGGATTATATAACACTTGAGTAGTTATAAAATTGCAGTTGTTTGCTAACAAGTGATTATTTTTTTAAGATTGTTAAAAACAAGCTTTTATATGTTTTATTACTTGTCAATAAAAAAAAAACTTTAATACATATAATACCCATATTGGGTGGGTTGTTCAGAAATATGTACGCCGCCATTTTGTTACGGCGGCTATTTAATAATAATGTCGATTATTTATAATAGTCAACTAGACTAAATTTAAAAAAATGTGTAATAATATACCTTAGTATCTATTTTATCCCAACAATCTATTATTTATAAAAAAACTAATATTTTCAATGTTTATTTAAAATTAAAAAAAAAAACAATTTAAATATACCCTCGAAAACGCTCATGACATGCCGTCTTAAATGACGTCACGCCGTGCTGAACAAAACTGATTGTGTATTGAGTCTGAAGTCTTTGTAATCCTCATATTACCTTTACTTTATGAATGTATTATGTGCACATATAAATCTTTCTATATCTATTGCTGTATTAAAATCCGTTTAGTACTTTATTAGATCTAAGATAACAGACAGAAGAAGCGACTTCATCTTACACTATGCAAACATGTTATAAATAAATGTGACGAACCCATAAAGCTCAGCAGACATTTCAAGAAACAACCTGTATACGAATAGACAACGGCGATACATGCCTATTTTTTTATCTAGAGTTAAACCGATTAGTACAGATAATTATAATAGTTTATACAAATGTTCTATTTTTAAACTTGTATAGTAAAATACTGGTACAATATTGATCGCTGAATTCTCGATTCTCTATCTAATTCCGTGATCGATTTGAACTTTCAATATTATTGAATGTTATCATCATCAACATGGACATTAATGGTGATATATATGTTCGTATATCATTAATCGTGTTCTTTTTGCAAATTTATAATAAATTAAAAAAATACCTTTTTAATCACTTACTTTCAGTTAACAGATACATAATGATATCGTTTTAACACGCTTTTATTAGCTTCACCTGTATGTTTGTAATCGTTTATTCTAGACGTGTTTTTTAAACTATATTTATTATATCTGACTGTTGTATTAAATGCAAAAGTTTGAATGTTTATTATTCTTCACTTCAGAACAACTTAATGGCTTCAGATGAAGTTCTGAGCGTGATTTGCACATAGAGGATAGGAAAAAATATTTCCCAACATCTTAAAAAACATCAATTCACATAACCGCAACAGCCGCATTATAGCCAATGCAGGTGATTAAATGCACCAAAATGTAATTCAAGGAGTATTTACTTATCTACCTAATAAACACAATAGGGTTGATGACATCTTAGTCAAATTAGTTACTTTTTATCATCTGTCAAAACGACAACTTTGTATGAAAAATGTACTAAATACAAACTTGTGACGTCACCGTTTTCAACTACTCAATTGAGCATCATAATTATTTCAATTTTTATTTGATTGAAATTTGTAATAATAATGAAAAGCTCTAAAAATTATATTTTCCGAGATGTTTTGGAATATTCGTTTTAATGAAGAATACATTGGTATTTGTTTACGATACAGTCAATTTCCCAATTGCTATCACACTATTGCCATAAGCAGTGTCCGAGATCCCGATGCTTACAAGAAATTAAATTAGGTACTAATCCGTCACGTCGAATAGATTCATAGTGATTATTAAGAGCTATTTTACCATAATGTATTGAGATATATAACCAATTAGGAACAGGATCTATTATGTTTTCAGATTAAATGATAATTATTATGTAAAATGATGACGTTGACCTTATCTATTAACCAAAATTAGAACGTAGGTACTCTTGGCTGTGGAAATGATATATTATTGATATAAAAGAAATAACATTACAATAAGAATAAGTAACAAAACGGACACGTGTAATATAAAAGATCAAGTAACAACTGATGTCGAAGGCGCACAAATTGTCATTTTAGCTTAATATTAGGTATGGTAGGTCCTTCCTTACTTTGAAAGATACATTAATACCAGGTATGGTAGGTCCCTACTTATTTTGAAAGATACATTAATCCTAGGTAGGGTAGGTCCTTACTTGTTTTGAAAGATACATTAATACTAGGTACGGTAGGTCCTTACTTATTTTGAAAGATACATTAATCCTAGGTACGGTAGGTCCTTACTTATTTTGAAAGATACATTAATCCTAGGTACGGTAGGTCCTTACTTATTTTGAAAGATACATTAATCCTAGGTACGGTAGGTCCTTGCTTATTTTGAAAGATACATTAATTCTAGGTACGGTAGGTCCTTACTTATTTTGAAAGGTACATTAATCCTAGGTACGGTAAGTCCTTACTTATTTTGAAAGATAAAACTATGTTAATATGAATTTACATATTATGTCCTACATTTAAGTTAATTTTCACTTCAAACTATTTTCCTTAAATAATATTACCTATTAGTAAGTATTTAATAAATAGTCAATTCGCTTTCAACGGTGAATCCACAAAAGCCGAACAGATCCCGATGGAATTGATAGTCCGGCACACATAATATATTATTTTTTCAGCTATTAATACATTTTAATCTTATTGTAAGCTTTCGTAGTGCCACTAGAAATTTCTACTTATAGCAAATATTTAGTAACAAAATGCAAACAAAAAAAACATCAAAAACAGTACATCACGATAGCATGATAATGTAATTAGTTAAAGAATGTCTAACCAATGAGTGCCAGATTTCCTCGTATTGTGTTTCATCAAAATAAAATAGGTAACTTAAAAAAAACAATGTGATTAAAAATATTAAAATCAAGCGTAATATTACTAATATATTACAAGTTTAAAAATGATTATTAAAAAGAATCCAAAACAATCTTTAAAACGTGTGCAGTTAATTTAACTTTTTTTGGTCTTTTCGTCTAGAATATAGCCAACAAACAACATAAAATGGAATCGAAAAAAAGACTACGCCCACGCGACCTTCAAACAAGCTGCGATGGTGGCTTTTTATTAGCCCATAATAATAAAAACTCGTAACATTACTTAACGGTAATAAACGGTAGTTCATTAAACATTTGTTACTTTCACATTACTAGAGAAATGTCAAGGCCATAACAAGCATTTCTATGATGTTTTTATGGTATTAAACGGCACGAGACGGCCGCTGCGTGCGTTGTCTATGCCCCGTGCTTTGTGTTTATCTGTGATAATCCACATTAGCGTCACAGCTAATGCGTTTAACCACATTTTATTGTGATAAAAAGGTTATTATTTTTAAAAGTGGTCATATGTTTGTAGAGAAAAGGAGAGTATCTACCATATACATATATGGTAGATAAGAAAAACATTACATTCAATTCGATAGATTCGTGTACAGCATTCCTATTAAAACACGTTTTTGATATTTTCGATATTTGGGTTCAAGTTCTGATGTTGGATTTCAACCTATTATTGTAATGTATTGTAAAAATTGGAAAATCGAAGTAAAATAATCATAAAAATACATGATACATGCAAATAGGTTAAAGGAACACTTAACAATAACTAGGACTGTTTGCTAGCTATCTTTATACGTATTAACTAGTGAATTGAGCTTTAACCAATTAGCTAGTAATGGAGTTGAGTTGGTTTATAACTGGAGCTACCAAATGTACGATAAACACTTAGCAAATTAATGATAAATTATCCTTGTGGTGACAGAAGCTTATGTCCAGCAATGCACTATTAATTTGTGGCTTGACCATTTATGACTTATTAAAGAAATTTCGATTAATTTTTTGAAGAAGTGATTGAAATATTATAATTAGGTGCCATTAGAGTAAGTCATGTATACCCTAAACTCTAAACTCGAGCATAGGGAAGAGTTAAGATAATTATTGAAAAAAATCCAAACTCAACTGCTGTTATAGGTATGTGTGATTAAAGAATTGCAAACCTGCGATTATAAATTGCTGGATTTACATGTACTTTCACAATTAGAATGAAGCTAACGATACCTCGAACGCGAAAGTCCTTCAAGCCATCTAGGATACAGAACATGTCAAAGAGCATTTACTTGGCGTGCTCTGTAGCCTAATACACTAGAAAAACGTAACCTTCTTTCTTCTTCTTTTGATGAGACGGCAACCAGCTATTTCTGCCAATGTCAAGTATTTAAAGTCTTCAAATCATAAGTCTTCGTTCTTCAAGTTTTCGTCGAGATGAAATTAATGATAAAAAATGTGAATGAAATGAAATAGGGACCGTCTTTTGAAAATACAAAAAACGATCTCTCCATAACCTTCCATAAGATACAGTTGGGTAAAAATGACAGTAAATCATAAACAAACTACAAACCTCTGACACGTGATGTACACGCGTTTAACCACCTTCTTCTGTCATTATTTTCTGACTCATAACAACAAGCCGTACCTTAATAATCTAAATCGTAAAAACAAACGTTTATAATAAAACGTAAAACTTGAGATTTATCATATTGCGAGTTCTAGACAGGCATCTATTTTTAACGTAATTATGAGAAATAATTCAACTTCCATTAGCCTGTTATAATTCAATCTGATTAATACTAGTTTTTGCATGCGGCTTAGCTTGCTTTATTGTTAATTTTGGTCATTAATGTTACTAAACGGATTAGAATTACTGTGTTATATTCTTTTTTGTTGTACAGCGGGACTTCTAATGCGATATTTTTGTTTTGTGGTATAGAGGGCAAACGAGCAGACGTATTGCCTGATGGTAAGCGATTACCGCCGCCCATGGACAACCGCAACACCAGAGGCGTCACAAGTGCGTTGCCGGCCTTTGGGGGACGGAGAGGGGGTTGGGGTATGGGCCTCCGGTATCCTCACTCATTCGGTGAAATACACCGCAGACGCTGCTTCACACCGGTTTTCTGTGAGGCCCCGGTATCACTCCGGTCGAGCCTGCCCATGCATACCATGGCCTAAGTGTGGCTGGAATTATTTAGAGGTTACGATATCTTCTATATCCCGACGTTTCGATCGGGTTATACCGCTCGTTGTTACGGGTAGACCTGGTGAGAGATTTTTTTTTTTTTTTTTAATAAATATTTCGGACATCTAACACACAACGCCATCTAGTCCCAAGCTAAGCAGAGCTTGTGTTATGGGTTACTAGACAACTGATATGAATACATATATACTTTTTTTTTTGTAAATACATACATATTATACATAGAAAACACCCAAACTCCGAAACAAATATTTGTAGATCACACAAACACTTGGTCCGACTCAGGATTTGAACCCGAGACCTCAAGCACAGCAGTCGCATTCACTACCACTGCGCCACCGAGGCAGTTATTAAGTTTGTATAAGTTAGAGATTAGCGACGCCTTCCTGATGCGTGAGGTGTGCACTAGGTAGCGTTGAATGTTTGTAATGTCGGTACTTCTATACGCTACACTTACGACGTCTGGACACTAAAGACAGCTACCATATCATATCTAGATGAATATCCTAGATGCAGTTTCGTAATACAATCTATCTCTGTGCCTTCTTTATAGAAATGTACAGTCGTTTTAGGGTTGTCGTGTAACAAACATCCATTCACCATAATATCATCATCATCATAACTATTTCAAGATTATAAAATGAAGATAATAGATACATAAGGAAGTGTTTTCGTTGTAAATTTAGTATATTTATAGGTATATATAAAATAAAAATAAATATATCAGTATAGCAGGATAGCATCCGTGAGCAAACGAATAAATACACTTTTTAATCGACTACAAAAGGAGGAAATTCTTCATTTGGAATTCTTTTCAGGTTTTTTACCTCGGCAATCAATTATTTATGAACTGCTTTGTTTTTTTTCTTAGGTATACTTTTAGTTCGGTCTCTCGCTCGTGTGTATGTCGGACATCGCGATAAAAGTTGTCTATGTGTTATTCTGATACATTAGTTATTATTACTGTAGAGTTGCATCTAAATCTTTACTTTTTTTGCGTGAAAAAGTAACAAACATTCACCCTCACAACTTTTCGCATTTATAATATTAATAGGATAGGAAGAAACTAAAACGTTCTAATTCTAATTTTAAACTGGACAGTTTGATCAGAGCCCGAATGGCGAACTTCCAAGAGTTCTGGCCACCAGAGGTGTCTCTCTGGTGGTTGGGCGCATTGAGGCGCTGGGCTTACGGGTGGCCCTTGACAAGACGGAGGCCCTGCTTTTCCATGGGCCCCGTCGTGTTCCACCCCCCGGCGCCTCTATCGAAGTCGACTCGGTCCTCGTACCGGTTCGGGCCCAGATGAGGTATCTGGGCTTGATCCTCGACGGTAGGTGGCTCTTCGACGAGCACATCCGACTGCTTTCTCCGAGGCTGGTCGATGCTGCCTCCGCCCTTGGGCGTCTTTTGCCAAATTTGGGTGGAGCCAGCGTCGCTACAAGAAACCTCTACACGGGGGTTGTCCGGTCTATGGCCCTGTATGGGGCACCGGTGTGGGTGGCGGCTCTGACCGCCCAGAATAAGGTGCGCCTTTGGCGGCCTCAGAGGGTATTGGCGGTCAGAGCCATACGCGGATACCGCACCGTGTCCACCGAGGCGGCGTGCGCCTTGGCCGGAACACCCCCGTGGGATTTGGAGGCGGAAGTGCTCGCCGAAGTTTATCGGCGAGCGGCTGAATATCGGGCCAAGAACGGATATCGTCCTCCGCCCGAGGAAGTACGCGAATGGCGTGAAGCCGCTCGCCGAGCCACGATGGCTAGTTGGTCGTCCCGGCTGGAGGCTCCACGCGCTGGTTTTGCCACCGTGGAGGCGCTCCAGCCGGTCATCCTCGAGTGGGCAGGGCGGCAGCACGGGACTCTTTC
Organism: Spilarctia lutea; assembly: GCA_916048165.1. NCBI lineage: Eukaryota > Metazoa > Arthropoda > Insecta > Lepidoptera > Erebidae > Spilarctia > Spilarctia lutea. Next base: position 7,318,302 of record OU696480.1, read on the forward strand.
CTTCCGACTGACGCAAGTGCTTTCCGGGCACGGTTGCTTCGGGAAGTACCTGCACATGGTCGCTAGGAGGGAACTGAGTCCCGCCTGCCACCACTGCGACTGCAGTGAGGACTCGGCCCAGCATACGCTGGAGATCTGCCCCGCTTGGGCGGCGCAGCGCCGGGCCCTCACTGCAGTCATCGGAGGAGATCTGTCGCTGCCGGCCGTCATTAGCTCTATGGCCGGTAGTGACAACAGTTTTACCGCGGTCGCAGCCTTCTGCGATGACGTAATTTCGCAGAAGGAGGCGGCGGAGAAGGCCCGAGAGGACGACGTTCACTCGGACCCAATCCGCCGCCGGTGAACCGGGCGGCGGAGGTGCGCATACCAGCGCCTCATGCCGCCCTGAGTGTGGCCGCGGATGGACGGGACGGGTTTTCCCCTCCATCCGCAATACAGGCCAACCGCGAGGAGGCGACGTACGCGTGTGACGTGCGTCGCCTAAATTGAGATTTTTATCAGCAGACGGTGCCCGCTTCAGTGCGGACAGGCGCTGGGAGGGGTCAGGTTGTGTTGTAATAACTGCAGTTCCCGGACCCCTTCCTTCTCAGGCGCAGAGTTGGCACACCGTGTGGTTTTAGTCGGTTCGATTCCGACACACCACCCCGCCGCAAATCCCGGTGAGGTGACGGCCCGAGAGGGTTTCCACACGTAAAAAAAAAAGAAAAAGGTTTGTATCAATTGTACCGTCTTTTTGCAGTGTTGTTGTCGTGCGTAGTTTGCTCCTTTTTTTTTTTGAATTGATCATTTTCGTTGTCAATGACCACTTTGTTTACATCGATAACATTTAATTAACATCTTGTGGTGGCCATGTTTGTTTTTTGTGTTGACGTTGACGGCGCTGCCAACATTATCGTTTGTTTGATTCATTCGCCTGCGTTCGCGCTCACTTCGGTGCTGCCCTCTATTCAAAAATGCGCTTCCATGCTGCTGTGTGTCATTTCCCGCCAAATCTATCAACTTAGATTTTATTATATCTGATGTAATGGCTATACCTGAGTGTTCTATAGCCATTATCATCGGGAAATATTTTTCTGGTAGTCCTGCGAGTAACAAACTTCCGATCCACTCATCGTTCACACTAAAGCCAGTACCACTAAGTTTTTGACAACTTTCGATGATATTTGTAACGTAAGATGTCATCGAATCACAGTTTTCCAATCTAATTGAAATTAAATTACGCAGTAGGGTAATTCTCCTTGAGAAACCTGTGTCGTCAAACATTTGCTTTAGTTTCTGCCACAAATCTTTTGATTTTGTTGCTTCTTTCACATGAACATACACGTTGTAAACAAAGTTGTCAAAAACTTAGTGGTACTGGCTTTAGTGTGAACGATGAGTGGATCGGAATTCATTCACTTCATCATTTTCATCACTTTCATCATTTTCATCATCTTCATCGTTTTCATCATTTTCATCATTTTCATCACTTTCATCCTTTTCATCATTTTCATCATCTTCATCATTTTCATAATTTTCATCATTTTCATCAATGCATCATCTTCATCACTTTCATCATTTTCATCATTTTCATCATCTTCATCATTTTCATCATTTTCATCATTTTCATCACTTTCATCATTTTGTACGACTTGGAGTAAACTATAGAACGAAAACGAAGGGGGCTAGACGGAAATTGTCGCGACATAATTTGTTGTCACGACACTTTTTGTTGTCACGACACTTTTTGCTATTTTAAATTTTATTTGTTATTAGTTTATTTTTCATTGCTTGAAGCAAGCCAGATACTATATATATATATCATCAATCAAAATCAAAAGATTTGTGGCAGAAACTAAAGCAAATGTTTGACGACACAGGTTTCTCAAGGAGAATTACCCTACTGCGTAATTTAATTTCAATTAGATTGGAAAACTGTGATTCGATGACATCTTACGTTACAAATATCATCGAAAGTTGTCAAAAACTTAGTGGTACTGGCTTTAGTGTGAACGATGAGTGGATCGGAATTCATTCAATTCATCATTTTCATCACTTTCATCATTTTCATCATCTTCATCGTTTTCATCATTTTCATCATTTTCATCACTTTCATCATTTTCATCATTTTCATCATCTTCATCATTTTCATAATTTTCATCATTTTCATCAATGCATCATCTTCATCACTTTCATCATTTTCATCATTTTCATCATCTTCATCATTTTCATCATTTTCATCATTTTCATCATTTTCATCATTTTCATCACTTTCATCACTTTCATCATTTTGTACGACTTGGAGTAAACTATAGAACGAAAACGAAGGGGGCTAGACGGAAATTGTCGCGACATAATTTGTTGTCACGACACTTTTTGTTGTCACGACACTTTTTGCTATTTTAAATTTTATTTGTTATTAGTTTATTTTTCATTGCTTGAAGCAAGCCAGATACTATATATATATATCTATATATATATGTTGAAATGTAAAATTACTTATATGGTAACACCAAACAAACATAATGTTATAGTCTGTACAATATGATATATTAAAAGCTTTTCCGTTGCTGACTGTTAAAACGACAACGTGTGTTTCTTTTAAACTCCCAAATAATAGGTTATGGACCCAGGAATTGCTTTAGAAACAACAGTAAAAGTTTGTTTTATAGTTAATGTGTCGAGTAGTAAAGTAAATTCAAATTTTACGGCGAGTAAAATCAGTAAGTTGAAATCAAGCGTGCCGATCGATCGACCGAAACCAAAATGGCGTCGAATTCTTTTCTCGCTAATGTACCTAAGTTAATGGGACGAGAGAATTATCGAGAATGGGCGTTTGCAGCAGAGAATCTGTTAATTTTAGAGGGCATGGAAAAGTACATCAGTGCAGCTGAAGTAAAAGATGTCTCCTCAACTGATGATGCTAAAACAAAGGCAAAGTTGATTTTAACAATCGATCCGTCACTGTATGTTCATGTGAAAGAAGCAACAAAATCAAAAGATTTGTGGCAGAAACTAAAGCAAATGTTTGACGACACAGGTTTCTCAAGGAGAATTACCCTACTGCGTAATTTAATTTCAATTAGATTGGAAAACTGTGATTCGATGACATCTTACGTTACAAATATCATCGAAAGTTGTCAAAAACTTAGTGGTACTGGCTTTAGTGTGAACGATGAGTGGATCGGAAGTTTGTTACTCGCAGGACTACCAGAAAAATATTTCCCGATGATAATGGCTATAGAACACTCAGGTATAGCCATTACATCAGATATAATAAAATCTAAGTTGATAGATTTGGCGGGAAATGACACACAGCAGCATGGAAGCGCATTTTTGAATAGAGGGCAGCACCGAAGTGAGCGCGAACGCAGGCGAATGAATCAAACAAACGATAATGTTGGCAGCGCCGTCAACGTCAACACAAAAAACAAACATGGCCACCACAAGATGTTAATTAAATGTTATCGATGTAAACAAAGTGGTCATTATAGAAATCAGTGTCCGCTGGTAAAAACAGAAGAATTGAAAAGTACCAATGCGTTCTCTGCGGTATTTTTAAGTGGAACTTTTAATAAAAATGATTGGTATTTAGATTCAGGCGCTAGTGCTCATATGACTGTCAATGAACATTTGATTGTTCGAAAAACTTCAAACCCAACAAGTATGGAGATTATTGCAGCAAATTGCAGTGCAATGCCAGTTACCTGTTCAGGTGAAGTAGAAATAGTGACTTTAACAAGTAAAAGGAAATATGAAGTCACACTTAGAGATGTTTTATGTGTTCCTAACTTAGCAACAAATTTAATATCAGTAAGTACATTGATAAAGAATGGAAATACTGTGCATTTTCGGAAATATAATTGTCATATTTTTAATCAGAAAAAGGAGCTTGTGGCAGTGGCTGAACTTATGAATGGTGTTTATAAACTGAAGATGGAGAACAAGCCATGTTTATTTTCATCATTGTTGTCTAGTGCTAACAGTGAAGTGTGGCACAGAAGATTAGGCCATTTGAACTTCAAAGACATGAATGCAATGAAAGATGGTGCAGTTACAGGTGTGTCTTATAACCATAAGGCTGTAATTGATAAAAATGTGTGTTCAGTTTGTTGTGAGGGGAAGCAATCTCGGCAACCGTTTACTCACACGAGCACAAGAAGCACCAGTGCTTTGGAATTAGTCCATTCAGACGTCTGTGGCCCAATGGAGCAAGCATCTATAGGTGGTTCCAGGTATTTTCTCCTTTTTATTGATGATTATAGTAGAATGGTTTTTATATACTTTCTTAAAGCAAAGGATGAAGTGTTCAAGTTTTTCAAGGAATTTAAAGCTCATGTAGAAAACCAACAGAATAAAAAAATTAAAATATTGAGAACAGATAATGGCTTAGAGTTTTGTAGTAATGAGTTTGAAAACTATTTGAAAGTTCAGGGTATTGTTCATCAAAAAACAAACCCGTACACTCCTGAACAGAATGGTACGAGTGAACTTTATCCTCTACACAGTCCCCAACGTTCTCAACAACTCGTACAAACGAGTTGTGTGAACAGGTTGAGAGGTGTCAAGGGACACCCGGATGGAACGAAGTTCGAAATAGAAAGACGATACAAATATTATATTTACTTCAATATTTTACGTAATTTCTAGTTTTATGATATATGTGTACACAATAATATTAATAATAATGATAATGATAATGATGATAATGGTGAAAATGATGAAGATGATGAAAATGATGAAAATGATGAAAGTGATGAAGATGATGAATTGATGAAAATGATGAAAATGATGAAAATGATGAAAATGATGAAAATGATGAAAGTGATGAAGATGATGAAAATGAAAGTGATGAAAATGATGAAAATGATGAAAATGATGAAAATGATGAAAATGATGAAAATGATGAAGATGATGAAAATGGTGAAAATGATGAAAGTGATGAAAATGATGAAAATGATGAAGATGATGAAAATGATGAAGATGATGAAAATGATGAAAATGATGAAAATGATGAAAATGATGAAGATGATGAAAATGATGAAAGTGATGAAAATGATGAAAATGATGAAAACGATGAAGATGATGAAAATGATGAAAGTGATGAAAATGATGAATTGATGAAAATGATGAAATGATGATTATGATAATAGTGATGATAATGATGATAATGATGATATGTATATATAAAAGTTCGAAATCTTATCTATCTATATTATATACATATATATATAGATATATATATAGTATCTGGGTTGCTTCAAGCAATGAAAAATAAACTAATAACAAATAAAATTTAAAATAGCAAAAAGTGTCGTGACAACAAAAAGTGTCGTGACAACAAATTATGTCGCGACAATTTCCGTCTAGCCCCCTTCGTTTTTTCGTTTATATCGCGCGATAAGGAACTTCGTTCCAAAAGAAAAAGGTTTGTATCAATTGTACCGTCTTTTTGGAGTGTTGTTGTCGTGCGTAGTTTGCTCCTTTAGTAGGGATAAATAGGGGTGGCGACACTCCGTATTCTTAATATATCATGACACGGACGTGCTACGTAATAAGTTGCCTCAAATTACTTAAGCACACAAACTCTGACGTATTCTAACTTCATGCCCTAAGACTGACGAGTAAGTTTATATAAAAAACGATGTCAATCAAGGCTATTCAGAATCATTAAATATATGAGACGGGAAATCCTGAAACAATGTACGAATTAGTGGGATTTACCATTTGCATACAATTACTTAAATAGTATGGTCATGTTAAGTGAACGATATTACACAATGACAAACGCTTGCAATGAATTTGTTTAAAAAAATAAAATAACAACCTTTGGCATTTACGATTTGTGTTAGTAAATACAGGAAGATATTGTCTGCTATAAACAAGAATCTACTATTACTCACTGAAGTAATATCTAGATATATAAGTTTTTTTAAGTTACATTACTAAATCGTTATATTTAAATGCGAATTAATTATCTTCATTATTGCAGTAGTGGCGTTGATTGCGATATAATCAAAGTTTTAGGTTGAATTAAAACATTGATTAATAATAATCGACTAAATTAGTTTGTGTTTTGGATTTAGTCTACAGTAATATAGGGTTGACGTCTTTACCGCGAAACAAAATTTATAAGGTGATAGTTTAAAAGGTTATTATAAATCGGAAGAAAAACAACAGCAGAATGTTTTAAAGTATTAGCCATAGTTAAATCGACGTTTTTTTCTGTATACAATATTTCCTGTAGTTGTTTAAACCTAGAAATAGATTCGAACACAAAACAACATAAGTACATAAAAAAATTAAATTGTGTTTAGATTGTTAATGAATTAATCAATTTTGAACGAGACTCCCATTCCTGCTTTAAATAATTCTTGTCCAATTTGCGGTATAACACTTAATTATTCACATTTAAATATTTTGATGACTGGTTTAACTGTTATTAAATTCGTTACCGCTTTCGATTACGGAAGCCTGATGATAACCACTGCGTAGATAAACCAATACAGGCAAATCTGGTTAAACTAGAAATGCACATTTAATAATACTAATGTGACGAGTGTGATGTAAAGAATCGACTAATTTTATTATTAGACTTAAATATACAAGTAAGAAAATCATTGAATTTATTTAAATTATGTTTGCTGTGACACAAAGGTTTGTACAAAATTACTTCTAGAAATTATAAATATTATTATTTTCTTCATTCTAATTATCTATAAGCTAATAAATTATATTATGTTGTAAGAAGAGAATTTTAGGAAAAATCTATGAATATCTATAATAAAATACCCAGCTTGTATAAGCTTTACTAACTTCACTCAAAAAAACTGGTTTTTACATCAATCAGGAACAGCCGCTACATTATGACTGCTTCTAAAATTCTGTATTTTTCTAGTATAGATAGAGCAGGTCATAGAATCAATTTATTTATTATACCTTGTTGGCACCAATGACACAACAAACAAAAAGACAACCGTTTTTTTTGTTTTATTCACGGATAATGACTCGAATCACGTTTAATTTAATTAACAATTTAGTCGATTGTATGGTTTCCTTATAAATTCATTGTAAATCCAAACCTGTTTATTATTAATATTAATTAATATAGTGGTAACAATTTAGTTTTAATATCAGATCTTCAATGAAGCTTAGTTTTTAATAAAATACGTGATATAATGTAGCTAACGTAGACGCTAGGGCAGAGTAGACTCATGTTGCGGAGCAAGAGCGTGTGAAACTTTTTTTTTCTGAGGTTTTTTTCGATGTGTCATAAAACATAAAAAAATTATACGTTAAGTTTGACTGAAATATATATATATATTTTATAAGCCTGTCAACGTGACTCTACTCTGCCTGATGGAAAGTATGAGCGGAATACAAGCAGTTGTTACCAACAATGCAGCATGGTGACGCCTGCTATATTGAGATGCTTCTGCATCGTTCGGCCTCCGGTCTCGAAATTACCAACTTAACACCACAGCACTAATGCTGTCATATTAGGTTGGTCTTTTGTGAGAGGGTAGTACCGCCCCAACCCGCCCGTTCGTGCTAAAATCACCTTGTTTAGACTACCTTGGTTAATTACAATGCTTGTAATGTCAATCATTTTTTTAATCCTAAACTTGTTTCCTAGGAATATTTTAGACTTCAATTTCAGTATCTCATATCATCACACCCAAAATTCATCTAAGGATATTTTTATTTACAACTTTCTCACTTGAAATATTTTCTGTTTTACGAGGGGCTTAAAACACATTTATAAAAAGAACACAAAGACTACCTTACCTCAGAACAACAATTTGTGGATCACGCAAAGCGTTGTCCCATATGAGGTTCAAATACTTCAAACTAACAACAGTTAGTGCTGTAGAAAGCAACGAGGCTGTCCTTTAAACCAATTTTTCACTGTGCAGTTGACAATGAGATAAAGCAATAGTTAAATAGTTTTATTTACTATTTACTATTAGTACATGGTCTAGAATATTTATCTACAATTGTGTCCACGAATGAATTAGAATAAATCACGTATCCACTACGACACATCAAGTGTGAATCGGAGCGGCAGATTGTGTCGATAAAATTATTCATTGTCAATGTAAAATAACCTCGCAGTATGTTTCACATGAAATCAGGGTAAAATACACAGTATTTTCATGACTTTTAGGAAGAATTATAACAATACAATTTTAGTACACCAGGTTCCTTTATAAAACAAAAATGAGTAAATCTGTTTTCAGTTTGATAGTATTCGTAATAACAAGATTTAAGTAAAGGCATACCTGTATTAATATGTAGGCATTAACATTTAAAATGCTACTTCAAGAGTTCAAATAAAGGACAAATCTAGAAGGTAATTCGCTAAATCTATTACATATAATTCTCGTATCACGTTGTTGCTCACGATGTTTCCGAAAGTATCTAAACGATTATCTCATTTTTAGGGTTCGGTACCCAAAGGGTAAAATGGGACTCTAATACTAAGACTTCGCTGTATGTCTGTCTGTCCAGTTAGGCAGTTAATTTTCAGAGATGATGTCTTTCTGTTGCCGCTATAACAAATACTAAAAAACATAATAAATTATATATTTAAGGGTGCTTCCTTACAATAAACGTGATCTTTTTGCTCGTTTTTGTTCGATATTGATAACGGCAAAAAGACGCTTGAAATGTAAACATAACGGTACGGAACCCTTCCTCCAATTGTCAATTTTTTTTATGTATGTTGTGTTTTAGTGTATAGGACGCTTGACACATTGTAAATGAAATTATTACACTGTTACAACATATTTTAACGATCCACTGTTATACATAGGCTTCTCCTGACCGAGGAAGTTCTGGTCTTCTGTACTACGCTGGCGAAACGGGTGGTATCAAGTTTTCATTCTCTTTGCAATGCTCCCTTAGTCAGCTCTTCTGACCTCCACGGTATGAATATGAATGGCGACACTCTGTATTCTTAACTCGTCACCATACTGACCATCGTACCTGTCAAGAACCAGTTAAAATTACCCTAACCGGTTTGAGGTTTGATTATTAAACAACAGTGAAAATATCGTGTAAGGCATTGGCACTAAATAAACAACCATTTTTTTGTGAACACACTGAGAGCAGGAAAACTTTACATAAGTCCTGTACAAACCTTAAGACATTCTGGTACTGGCCAGGTCAGCCAGCTAGGCCTGCACCGTTAAAGAAAAGGCTATGTTCAGCAGTGGAATATTAAAAGCTATTGATGGGATGCGATGACACTACGAATTATTTCTATAAATAAATTCCTTTCAGTTCAGTGATACCGATATGCATAAAAACATGTATTATATTCATTCATACATAATGAACGTATAATTTAAATTACGATAAGAAAATTGCATATTATGTGAGATCAGATGATGTCGGATGTCCAACATAATGGGATAGCCTGTCAACAGCGCTTCTTATGGCCAGTTCCCCTATTTTATTTCAAAAACTTAATGTTTGAAAGAAGCAATACGTTTTCATAAACAAACGCTCGTTATTTTTATACAAATGGTGAAATATAATGTTGATTTTGTTTATAAATAACTTGCATGACACTCGTAGCTACATCCGAACAGATGTAAATATTTAATCATTGTTCTTATCAACCTTTGACAATCCTCTGCTGAAAATTGGTCTCTTTTTAGAAATGAAGTTTTGGGATACGTCACTGCTGGCCTACCGGATTTTTATACGTTTATTTCTTTTTACTGTTGTTGTTTGCTGTCATTGTCGGCCAGAGCATAAATAGGGGTAGTGACAGTATCTGTCACATACATATTAAATCGTATTGGAGAATAAACGTAAACTTACATATTACGAGCGTCGGACAATGTCACATGAGTCGCCAAAATTCAAGCTAGGGATATTAATGGCAATTAAAACATGGCCTTGAAATTTTAATTTGCGATTTCGATGCCTCAAAGATTTGTTATACGACCATGCTCAAGATGACACTTAACTATCATTTTAATTCGAATGTTTACCTCGTGAACGGCGAATTTAGGAGGAAGAATCTCAAAACCATGACTTTGAACCAGTTTTTAACATGCTGCAGTACCAAGGCCAAGTACTAGACAACTGATATAAATACATACATATTATACATTGAAAACATCCAAACTCCGAAACAAATATTTGCAGATCATACAAACATATGGTCCGAGTCCGACCCGGGAATCGAACCGGAGACCTCAATACTCGCATACTCTACCACTGCGCCACAGAGGCAGTAGCCGAGAGAAGTCAAGCGTCTACCTACTTCTAATCTTATAGAGGTGGTATGAGTTTAATAAAATAATTAAATTTAAATAAGATTTTTATTATAATTGCTAAAGAGACGTTGTCGCAAAGATGGGAAACAAGGCCCCATTCTCTAGATTAGCCGTAAAGATTACTCACACACACACACACACATATACAGGCACACGAAAAATCGCGTGACTCAGTCAGCGGATAGCCGAAATCATATATTTTGTTTTATTATTGAAATCTGTAATACAAACAAAAAACAACGATACCGTTTTGTATTCAATAAATAAATGACTAATTTAAATGTGTTCTCAAACCAGATATATGACAACTAATGACAAATGAATGAACAGAAATTGCTTAATTTATACCGTGAATGAGATATAATAAGATTAATAGACTCTATTGTACACTAAAATAATAATATAAAAGATGCTGCAACGAAACTGAATACCTAGTGACAAATTATTACGATATAATTGTACAATTGTGATTGACACAGGCATACGAGTACATACAATATGTATTCCACATCCGCGGAGGCCCAACGGTCAAGGATTCGTAAAATGTAATTGTGGAATGCGAATTTATTTTTAAGTTAGTTACAAAATGTTCATACGACCGCCAGATTTGTTCTAACTACTTGAGCTAATATACTTACACATTTAGAATGCAAATGTAAAGATAAATTGTTGGATATAATTGGAAAATATTTGAAGGTGTTACGGTTTGTTTTTAGATACATTTACAGATTTCGAGTGTAAATCTTTCCATAAAATAATATTGAAATGTCTACTTGTAATTTCAAATTAACAGCTTTTCACTAGATACATACGAAAGTATATACGGCAGTTACAAAAATAACATATTTCTGGAACGGCTGCACCGATTTTGACGAGACTTTCACTGGCAGATAACCGATGACATAAGGAGAACTTAGGCTACTGTTTTAGACTAGCTGAGCCCCACGGCTTTACTCGTGGGTTTTGTTGTAAAGGTCCAACAACTAGCTAGGTAACTGAACTAGTTATAACAATATTTATTGTTAAATACATTTTGGTGTTAGAAATGAAGGAGCAGATGCAATCGACGACTATTTGAGCAGTATCAATAAGGCCGGTGAAATACCTTGGCAGAATATGTTGACATTAACTAATATGAAAATTATACTAACTATTTACAAGTTTTACATATGCTTAAACGTGAAGGTTTATTCTAACATGCTACAAGGCAGGATCTTTTTCATATTTGGTACTAAAATATCTTATATGTTTTGAGAAATAAATAATTACAATAATATCCACACATAAGCTGCCTCAGTGGCGCAGTGGTAGCGAATGCGACTGCTGTGCTTGGGTTCGATTCCCGGGTCAGACCAAATGTTTGTATGATCTGCAAATATTTGTTTCGGAGTTTGGGTGTTTTCTATGTATAATAAGTATGCATTTACAAAAAAAGTATATATGTATTATTATCAGTTGTCTAATACCCATAGTACAAGCTCTGCTTAGTTTGGGACTAGATGTCATTGAATGTGCAAGCGAGCAGACGTATCGCCTGATGGTAAGCGCCGCTCATGGACACCCGTAACACCAGAGACGTCACAAGTGCGTTATCGGCCTTTGGGGTATAGGGAAAGGGATGAGGGAAGGATTGGGGTACAGGCCTCAAGTATCCTCACTCACTTGGTGAAACAGCGCAGGCGCTGTTTCACACCAGTTTTCTGTGAGACCGTGGTATAACTCCGGTCGAGCCGGCCCATTCATGCTAAAACGTGGCTCTCCTAGGTGGAAATAGAATCCACGTCCTCTGGCTTAGCAGTAAAGGTCACTAACCTCTAGCTCAACATACCAGTCAACGATAATAGGGTAGACGACAGTATCGTAAATAAATGCCGATGTCTCCTTCAAACGAATATTACAAAATATCTCGGAAACATAATTATTATAGTTTTTCATTTCTATCACTTATTCAAAAAAAAACATTGAAATATAGTGCTCAATTGAGTAGTCTAAAACAGTGACGTCACAATTTTGTATTTAGTACATTTTTCATTCAAAGTTATCGTTTGGACAGAATGATAAAAAGAAAATAATTTGAGTAGGTGTCATCTACCCTATTCGAGACTATCAGATAGAGAAATTACCATTATCATATCAAATTTATCAATTCTGATGGTCACGTATCACGCTTTAAATATCGAAAAAGAAAACCGTTTTTAACCGTGGGAGAGCTATGCTTCGGCATGAATGGGTCGGCTCGACCGGAGTGATACCACGGCCTCACAGAAAACCGGTGTGAAAAAGCGTTTGTGCTGTGTTTCACCGAGTGAGTGAGGATACCGGAGGCCCATACCCCAACCCCTCCCTCCATCCCCTTTCCCATCCCTCAAAGGTCGGCAACGCAATTGTGACGCCTTTGGTGTTGCGGGTGTCCATGGGCGGCGGTAATCGCTTACCATCAGGTGATACGTCTGCTCGTTTGCCCACTATTCAATAAAAAAAAAACATCATTTATAGATTAACTCAATCATTAGTCAGTTGATATGTATAGTGATGGATTAATAAGATTACGGACTGTCACCACCTTTTACATCCCGTGAGTGCGATAAGAGGCTAATAAGGATTCAATACCAATCTTGATCATCTATAAAAATTAACATGTACAAACATACTAGAGCATTAATTCCTGTCTTTCAGAACCCTTAGTAGATTATTTTAGCTTGTATCTAGAAAGTTCTGTTTAATATACCAAAATAATATTATTGTTAGAAGCAAACATAAAAAATGTACTTAAATTCAATCAAGACTCATACTCCTCGTGTTAGAATTTGTTTTGAATATGTAACTTGTTAGTATTTCAATCATAATTAGCCACAACTCACGAAATAAAATTCGAAGAATACTCTCTGTACGTGTACGTTTAATATGATGTTCAAGACATGAGATTGAAGATAAATAAAAATTATCAAATAAGGTTTTAATGAAATAGTTGATAAACGACAAAGGTAGACAATATTTTAAAATGTAAAGCTCCGAACAGCGGAGATGTTCACACGCAGGCTAGTTGCATCGCGGCGGCTGTCAGAGCGCCTCCCAACCGCGCTATATAAACACGACCATTAACAAACCACCACCAATACATAGCCGACCGTCACAGCGACCGCTCATATTAAATAAATAAAGTTGGAGCTTTTTTAAAAATATATACTTGTGTCAGTGATTACAAATTCCCTTCGATTTCGTCACAGGATCTATCACACATGTGAGTATTGAAAAATAACTCCAACATCTTGTCAAGTTCAATTTTATAGTGACAAAGCATATTGCGGTTTCTCAAAATATTTCCTATACTAAATTTCTTGAAATATATTATTCCGTTTTGTTTTAAAATCACTTTGTTTATTTAAGATTAAAGTAAATGAAGTATAAAACAGAATATTAACGTTAACAATAAATACAATAACCGGTATACGAAATAAGCAAATTGAGCAAAGCAAACTCATTATGCCTGGATTGATAAATCGTGATCACAATATATTTTGAAATTCAAAAGCCTTGAGGCCAAATTTAAGAAACAGATAATATTTTTTTATTATATATCCAAGGAGGCTCACGACATATAGGCAGCATAAGTATAATTACATTTTACGTAAACGCAGTCAAGATGGAGTTTAATACTAACGACATTATAGTATTGAACAATTCTTCAGCGTACTAGTTCAAGCAATCAGTTTAAATAGATCAACGTTGCATTCAATGTCCTAATGCTGTGGTTATAGGCTCAGTAACCTGTTCAGACAATAAATAAAACAAGTAGTAGCGCAATTCATGCTAGGATGACCAGGAATACGATCGGAACATGGGACAATCTTGTATCTGTTATCGAAGACTCGTAATCGTAACTCCTAAATAGTATATCGGTGTTAATAAATGAATGAGTTTTCGCACAATATACTATTACACTAAGAGTAAAGGATTTTGACATAGCTATTAAAGAGACAACATTGTTTAAGTCGGAATATTTCTCAAACGACACACCGGTAAATTTTTGTAAAATTGTATCATCGCACCAGGCGAGACTAAAGCGTAAAGAATTGATTTGGTTGGAGTGCCTTTATGCCTAAAACATTTGCAGTTTTCGCGTTATTCAATAGCGTATGAAATACTGATTACTTAGTCATTTACATCTCAGATTATTAAGGCTTTACTGTGTTTTAGGTATGCTAGTTGCCCTAAGTACAGATAAGCATACGAGGTAAAAGAAAAGAGGCACTGAGCACAAATTTACTACACAGGGTTAAAAATCTCGTTAACGAATAGTGAGTTGAATCAGGCGATATCTTATTCTAAAAGCTTAATACTAAAATCCAGAGAGTTGACTAAAGTAAATGTGAGTAAACAAATGAATTGCATTGAACAACATTTACCTAAGAGTATAATGTAAATACACAAAAGCGTCAAAGTTTTTAGTAAAATTTGGTTCGATTAATAAATTAAAAAGAACACTTGGCGGAGGAATTATCACTTACATTGGTACGTCCAATTTACGGGAGTATTAAAATCAAAGCAAAGTTCAAATCATGCATGAATTCGCAGAAACTATAAAACTAACCATAAAGTTGATGAATGAGAAATTACAGCAACAAAATCAGTAATTTGCCACACTGGGACGTGAGTAGTTAATGACCCCGGTGGCTGACTGGAGCGAAACAAAACTTCGATAAAAACATCGCACCAATAACATCTACCGCTTGAGCTATTGCAAGCGGAGAAAAAAACTGCTTGTGGTATGACTCAACCCGCGCTACCAACTATTATTCGACCAGAAAATAATACATAAATTGATTTAAATTACACATCAATTCAAAAAGCAGGTAATTGAAGCGTTAAATATACGATCTCTGCAATACTGTTACTGGTTTGTTCACCATTTGAGATACCGAACAGAAATTTATTCTTCTAACAAATATTTAACTCCTACTCATTCAAAGTAATTAATGCTGTTTGTTATTCAAACCGTAATTGGAGGTAGAATACCATAAAACTTCCATTCCAATTCACCAAAACTAAAGAAATGGCGCTTACATTCATAGAGAACAATTTGAAAATAATTTTAAACAATAGGCAATAAAACTAAGTACATGATAGACATGGATAGTTAGCAAAACTAACACATGCGCTCCATGAATTTGCTACGACGTCAGTTTGAATAGGTTACCGTCGACGCAACCAATAATATAATTTGCGTAGTACATTTCCGCGAGATTTTCGAGTCGTCGATCATTGACTAGTTAATATCGATTCTGAATGGAAATGTCCGTTGTAATTCTTTGTTACCCTATGAATAAACGCAATACAATACGTATAGAAGTGTGCTAAAGTTGTAAGTGACTAGTAAGGTAGCCCAAGGTAACATAGTCACGTCTATTATCTAACAGAATAATAAAGATTTTCATACTATATAAGCAAGGCTAATCTTGTTATTTGTACATAAGCGTAAAAACTTTAATACTGTCATGGTTCAAAAATCGAATTGTAATATTCATGGTTACAGAACAAATACAAACAAAATGATAAAATTGAAATAAAGCGCAGCATCTGTAAATCTTGTAATAATAATTTAGCGTAAGCTTTTACATAATACGTAACATTAAATAAATTAGGACGTCTTATTTATGTAATACGAAAAATGTCAAGTAATAAAGTATTTATCGGTTAAGTAATAGTTGACGGTTTAATACTCCGGACTGTTGTTGACATTTCGCACTTGTCCGGGCGGTTTGTGCCGTTACACAAACTTACTTCTTCCGCTGGCATTGACCTATGATGCTCTATCACTGCACTGACCATGCTGTATAACCAGTTCTCTTATCTATGGCTTTACATTTTCTTTAAATTTTCTATTTAAAATCTTGTTTGTAGTCGAAATTATTTCGAGGTCTGAACGATAAAACCGGTGTCCTCACTCAAGTAGCAAATACGCATTTTTCTGTTACTTAATTGATTTCGAAATAACACATTAGATGCAGCATAAAACATTAAATTTACTGCTGAGGTTGTAAAATAATAATAAAAAATCGGTCAAGAACGGTCGGTCTAGAGCTAGACGATTCAAGTGTCATTTATATTGGTAGCAAATAAATAAAAGATATTTATTTAGAATGACATATTTTGAACCTAACTCAAATTTCTCTCCTTAAAGACACTACAACAGTTATGCTCATTTAAAGTCTTCAGTTGTCTATGTATCAGATAGTTTATCAATAGATAGTTTGAATTCGCTCAATATGTTTATATGTTAATTTTAGGCGAGCATTCTATTACACAGAATAGATTTGATACGGAATGAAAGTCGCCTAGAGTTACGTTAATAGAGATTTGCATACATTCAAAATGCAGTGCACGTGGTAGTCATAAATCATAATGGCTTCATCAGCAGCTGTGAAATTCACACATTAGGCTCTTTTATATACGAAATGTTTGTATAATATGTAATTTTTACAAACAAATGTTAGCTTCAAAAATCGATCGTGTTTTATTTTACAATTTGAATAAATGTGGATATTTCAAACATAATTAATTATTATCATAATCCAAATTTTGAATTTTGAATTCGATTACTTACTCCGAATTCAAAATTCGCAAAAACATTATTAACTAATATTTAACTGGACACATCTCTCTCTCTCTTATATCTCAATATTGACGTCATTCTATTACAAACTTTTGTGTCCATTTCCATATATTATTGGACTTTTAACTTACACAAATTCAGACAAAAATATAATCGTGTAGTTTACGTGTGCAACAAAAATTATTAAGCATTTCCAATAGGCGTCTAATATAGTTCACGAGCCGCATGGTTGTTTCACAACGTTTGCGCTAAATAATCCATCAAAAGCGATTGTCACACATCGCCGTATTAGATTTATGCGAGTGAGATGCTATTGTCGACCGGATAGAATTTATACAAGTACCTACTCCCAATACGACAATGAACCGTGGGTCGATACTTGCACAACGCGTGGAGATAGGGATGACAGCCTTTCAAACGCAATAACGTATGACAAGTATGACAACTGACAGCTATTTGTAACTTTGTATGGCACATAGGTTATAGGTTATATAACCATAAATCATCGTATGAAAATAATATACAGAAGAGGAATTCATGACATTAAGATTAGAAGACATTTCAAAAAATATTAACTATTGTGCTTTTTCAATATAGGCAGAGAATGGGGTGGTAACCCTGTCGCAATGTAGACATTTCATAACGCATCAGTTACTTTATTAGAAGTTATTTGCCGATTGTAGTTCTAATGTTATTTATACAGAGTAATAGAAAGTTGGCTATTAGACGCAGCTATGGACCAGATTACTAGACCAGGTCATTTTTTGTAGAAAGCAAGAAACGTGATTTGAAAAAAAAGTCTAGGTCGAACTAGTCTGTTAAGTCAACTGTGCAGAATTGAAAAGAAAGATATAGCGTATTTTTACAGCAACGGCTCGAATCTCTTATTTTATATATTAAGAACCTAAATATGCACAATTTGTACTCAGTTTACTTATTATAACCACCAAATAGTGACTGATTATTTAACACCACATAACGAACCCAGAAGTTGTGGTAAAATATCAGACTATGGTAATACTGACCGAAATATAGAAACCCTTTGTTCTGCTGTATTAAAGCGTTTATTTTTAAAACATTCATATTGTTACTTTTGTAATGAATAACAGTGTAATTTTATAAAAAAATTGAATTATTTTAACTCTCGTAAATAGTTTCTGTGGTTCATTTTCTATTTATATTCGGACACTGCATTGGAACACTAAAAATTCAAGTAATTTGAAACATGAAACAAAATTGTAAAAAATATATTCTACTTCTAACTCTAAGCTTCCTTATACTTACAAAAACAAGACTTAGGTATGTATCTATTAAAAAATGTTAATGAATTCATATAACCCTGTTTCTATTCTCTAAAATACTACCTATTTACAATTTCATTTACAATAAACAAGAAGCAGCTGCATATGTAAATTAAAATGAATATATTTCACAATAATCAGGTCTCGGAAGAATGTCAAACCTGTCCGAGGTATTTTATTAGCGGAATCATCAGTGTGACATTCATTGTACACCTGGACAAATCAACACAAAGAAAATAAATACAATATTAACCTTTAAACGTGAATGTTACTCAATCGTGCGCAATGAAATCTTTCGAAGGACTTAAATATCAATGGGTTGGGCGCACTCAAATTATGATTTCACTTATGACAGCAGATTGGAAACAAAATAAACTACGATTGTTTGTGTTTACTAATAAAAATATCAACATTACGTCTAGCCCAATTATAATTCAATTATGTACGGTAGATATGTTTTTGGCAATTTATTCAATAATGTAAAGATGAGACAATATAATTACTTAAGAATACGTGTTTCAAATGTCGATATAAAACTGTTGTGTTGTGACACATCGATTAGTGAGCTAGTTCGGGCTAAATACACAATTGGTTCACAAATAGTCACGATTTCCGTATAGATACTATGAAGTAATTCGAAATGAAGTCTATTAAATTGATTTCATCTCAAGGCACAAATTAATCATCTTACTGTTACTAATAAATTTATTGCGTGAGTATTCTTAAATGTTAGCAAAATGCAACAACTTAGGTAAGTCGATTGCAGAAGATATGAGAAACCATAGCAGTTTAAATTAATACGTGCATGGTTGCAATATTAACAAAGCGATAGACTATTTGTGTCACACAAAGAGAACCTCAAAGGCACCTTCTGTTATGTATATAAATAGAAAACTAAAGTTTATATGCAACTCGCACGTCCATTGAAGCTACTAATAAATGTAATTATACTTTAAGCATTAAATATATTAGTTCTTAACTCACAAGCTTCTCCCTGATTTAAGAAACATATTTCTAAATTGGTCACACCGAATATGAAGTTCAGTAGAAGGTTGCAAGAACAAAAAATAAATATAGATTCACATCCTAACACATGATTAACTAGTTAGATAAAGAAAACCGGGCTATTATGGTGTACCTGTGTAATTACGATGCACATTATCAAGTCCTTGTAACATTTTGATGGAACCTAACTACTCGTAGAAAATACTGATGCAACGTATAATGTTGATTACAGTAGTATGCAATACGACTTCTTACATGGTAGTCAAACAAATAAAAATGACTATAATTTTGAATGCATCGTTTACTTTTGATATGCCTATAAAAAATTCAATAGTTACAATTTAAAGTGCATTGACCTCAGAGTTAAGGATGCCCTCGAATTTATTTACAGCATTCGATTTCAATGTAAGATTCCTGTTTTCATTGAAATCGAAATCTTGAGCTCGATTTCTCTGTAAACAATTATAGAATCGACTCTTTGTCTCGATATATTAATAGCGTTCAAAAAATAGTTTTCAATTATTACGGTCCAATGATCGGAGACCGTTCAGATATGTACATTTCGTAAAACTGTTCGGTCAGCCGTAACATTCGACATATTTATTAAAATACGCTTACAAAATCGATATAAATGCGTTTTATTGTATTTATAAATATTCTATATTTCTATAGAAGATCCAGTTGCTTTGTGTCAAAAATTCAAACAGGCAGCACTGATTAACTCAAATTTTGACACAATTTACAACCCGCTTCAAAGGTTTGATCTATTTTTCGCGTCACTCACGTCACAAATTTATACAAAATAGAGTTTCAAACACTATCACTCAACTACGTATAATCTTTATATGAAATTTACAAGAAATGAGGTGATATACACCTCATTCGTTAAATTGTTTAAGTAGTTTAGGCGCTACGGTGGTACATACTTATAAAGAAATGTAAATGACATAAAACAAGTTAATGCAACGTAAAGAGGAATAAGTTAAACTATCCCGTCATATGTGTTTGAATCGACGTGCCTACCAGGCGGCAGCAATTTTTTATATTAGCGCAATGAGCGAGCATGCGCTGAGTTTCAATTGGAAGATTGCCGCATCGTGTGGGAGGATAATCCTTGCCCTCAGCCCGCCGAGGATATCCTTCCAGAACATAACTCAGCGAACAATCGCATAAATCAAGCATATTAGAATTATTGTAGCTGCATAAGCTATAAACATACATATTACTTTGTAGGTGTTGAACATTATTTATTGCTTTCATTGTATTTAATTGAGTTTTAATCTTGTTTTTCTTTCTCATATCTGTGAACAGCTTAGAGACGATAGATATATTCGTCAATATGTACTTGCAGGCAACAAATGGAACAGTGCAATACAAGTTCCGGCCGTTGGCTAGCTTAGTATAAAAATATAATATCAATGGCGATAAATCTATGCAGTAATAATACTTAATTATACACAATGAGATGGTGTCTCAGGGTTGCAGAGCAATGGCCGCACTCGGTTCATCGCTTTATTGATAAAACCAGTTTAACGAAATACGAATGCATTTTGTCCCATGATTATAAAGTTGTGGAAGGTAAGACTGATAAGATGGACTTTATTATAAAAATATGGTCACATCTGAATTTGGTAGTGGCATTTAATCTAAAACATTTGAAAAACTGTAACTTTTTGCATATTACCAAATGCATTCTTACTTATATAATCGCCATTGGAAACAATTATATCAATACAATGTTTATCGTCAATTTAACAACCATGTAAGGTTACAAAAATAAGTTAAAGCATTTACTAGATGGTCGAAACCAAGATAACAAGAAAAATAAAATGACTTGCATTACGAGTACATAGCCCGAGTATAAAATGAAGTAAGAATATTGTACGTAATAACCGGTAATCAACAACTTACGGAACAGGTCCTTATTACGTATTGAACTTGACTTGTGTAATGAAGCTTAAAGGTACATACGAAACATCCATCAACAAAGAAAACCGTTTTTACATTCATCAAATATGAAGAAAAAATATTTTAGTCGTAATTATTTTCTTTACATTGTTCGAATTAATTCAGTTCATGGAATTGAATTGCATCTAAAAATACATTATAACATTGTGATGGTCAAATAAGGATATTTAAAAAACAAGCTTGAAAATTATAAAAGGCTGAGAGACAAATGCGTATGATAGTGAATTACTCACTTGATACCATGTATTGCATTCTAGATGGTCTATTCAATTCAATGAGCCCATTAAAATTCAGATAATGCGTTGCGTACGTCTGGTCCGATCATCCATATTTCTGACGCGCGTTTCACATCCTGCGTGTTTCTGCACGCACTAGGAAGTGTCTATCATGTGCACATCCTAATCATAGATAGTATATATCTATCTTAATACTTTTTTATTTCTTCAAACTAATCCCACTAAAATTATAAACGCGAAAGTTTTTGAGTATGTTAGTATGTTTGTTACTCTTTCACGCAAAAAGTACTGAATGGATTTTGATGAACCTTACAATAATATAGTTTATACATCAGAATAACACATAGGCTTCAATTTACAAAGATACTAGCTTCGCCTCGCTGCGCGGTTTTTGTCGTACCGCGGGTAGCACCTCGGGGTTCAGTTAGTATAAAAAACTTATTTCCATAACGGTATTAAAAATAATATATTTATACTGTGAAGGAGTATTCTAACGATTATCATAACTTTTATTACTAATACCAGGAGGCTTTAGTAGTAACAAGCTATTTTAAGATAATTATTCCCATCGAAGTCAGTAATCTATTTGCGGTGTGGCGCCAGACCGCATTCCAACGGGAGCTGGACTATCGCCTTAATGCCCTACCTTCAGCTAGTATATTCTAAAAATAGAAGTCACTGAGGTGCTCGACCTTTATAACTAATGAGAAAAAGATGAGCCTTCAACGCGGCGCTACATATATTACAATCCCAATTTATATAGCTTTTATAGGATTGAATATAATTCAAGCACTCAAAATAACGCTTTAGCCCTTACTGTTGTGAAAGCTCTTTAGAAAGGGTTATCTATTCAACATAATAGTTGACATCCGTCTTCAAACGAATATAAATCGCGATAATTTGAAGATAGGAGCTCGTCCCCACAGCCTCAAGCCCTTAGATAATTTATTCTTAATGGGAAAATTGCTGTGAACGTTAAAGTTGAGTGAAGCGTAACATTGGCCTTAACACCTTCACGACTTGCAGACGTGGATTTCACACCATAGTTAACTATGTTATTACTTTGTTATATCACTAATTTACGTTTTCTTTGTTTCAGAATGAAGGTCATACTACTTTGCTTGGCCTTTGCGGCCTTTAGTTTGGCTATGCCAGTGGCTGAAGAAAAACCGGAAGTTGCTACCGTAGCGGAACCCAAAGTTGAGGCACCCAAAGATGAACCCGCAGCTGTCGAAGAAAAAAAAGCAGATGCACCGTCTGAAGCTAAAGAGGTTGAAGTTAAACCTGAAGCTAAGAGCGCATCCGTAGAAAGTGAACCAAAAAAAGTTGAAGCCGAACCGGTAAGTCCTGCGAAGGAGCCGGAAGTAAAGACCGAGGAAGTGGTACCCAAGGCTGCTGAACCAGTGGAAAACACTGAAAAGCTAGTCGAAAAAAAATCTGAAGAAGCTGTTGAATCTAAACCAGAAGAAAAGGCTGCCGAGCCTGAAGTTAAATCAGTTGAGGAGTCAAAAGATGAAGTTCCAGCAACGGTAACAGAAGTTCTTAAGGATGCTTCTGCCAAATCAGCTGCTCCCGAGGAATCCGCCAATGTTGTTCCAGCTGCAAAAAATGATGCAGCTGTTGCCGCCGAAGGTGACGTGATCAAACCTAAACCTGAGAAGAAAATTGATTTGCCAGTTAAAGCCCCTGCTGCTGAACCAAAAAAAGTAGAGTCAGTAGAAGAGAAAGTTGAAGAAAAAAAAGTTGAAGAGCCTAAAACTGAAAACAAACCTGAAGCAGTATCAGATAACGCACCGGCTGCTGCTAAATCTGCGGAACCAGCTGCTGTAGTTGATGATGATAGCTTGCGTGTAGTCCGTGAAACAGTTGATGACAAAAAAGATGAAAAAGAAAGCGAATCAAAATCTGCAGAAGAGCCCAAATCAAACAATGAAGAAAAGAAAGAAGAAGTAGTCAGTGAAGCAAAACCAAACGTAGAGGCAAAATCTGTTGAAGACAGCAAAGCCGCGGAAGACAGTAAACCTGTCGAAGAAAGCAAACCCGTCGAAGAAAGCAAACCTGTAGAAGACAACAAGTCCGCTAAGGAGAGCAAACCCGTTGAAGAAAGCAAACCTGTTGAAAGCAGCAAACCTGAAGAAGCCAACAAGCCCGCTGAAGAAGAGAGCAAGCCCGCTGTAGAGAGCAAATCCGCTGAAGTAAACAAACCCGCTGAAGACAGCAAACCTGTTGAAGAGAAGAAACCTGAAGAAAGCAAACCCGTCGAAGAAAGCAAATCTGTTGAAGAAAGTAAAGCTGTCGAAGAAATCAAACCTGCCGAAGAAAGCAAACCCGTTGAAAACAGCAAATCTGCTGAAGAAAGCAAACCTGTTGAAAGTGACTCTCCTGCAGATGTGCCAGAGAATAAGGCTGACAAACCAAAAGAGGGAGAAGCTAAGAACAACCCGCAGGAAGAATCTGCCAAAGAAGAGAAGCCTGCCGAGCCTGCCCCAGCTAAAGTAGAAGAACCATCAGATAAGCAAGAAAAACCTCAGGCTGATCAACCTAAGGCAGATACTAGTTCGGAGGAAAATTCCAGTGCTGAAAAAAGCCAAGAATCCAATGAAGAGAGCTCAGAAGAAAAAAGCTCTGGCAGCTCTTAGATAGTTAGTAAGAAATCGGTGGCGGTGGACGTGTGTCGACGTCCCTCGACACGCGCCCTCCGCCGAGAGCGCGTACGGCGCTCCGTGCCCATGTGTAGTGATGCGTGCTCGTGTGAGTGTGTGAGTTGCGACCGACGCGCCCAGTGCGTGGTTATTCCCGACTATTCATTAGATCTAGAGACTATTTAAATAGCCGAATCGAAAAATTACCTACGTTGTAATTATTTTTCGCAGTAAATTATCGAATTTCCGGTACTATAAGTAATAAAATATGTTTTTATAAATATGCATTTTATTTTATGTAACAACTCAGTATTCTTAAATGCCCCAAAAGGGATTGCCTTCACTGAACTCATTAACATTAACATTCTACATTACTTTTCAATACTCATAAAGCACCGGATATCCGTATCTGTCGCCGCGGTTATACATAAGTGGAAAATTATGTATAAAGAACAATAAAGAACTCGTAAATTTTTAGCACTAGACACATAATGTGTAATGTAAATGTAAATAAAAGTATGACCACGTGTCCACTTTCCGTTCTCAATTGCAATGGTTACCTATTCGCCAGCGCCGCAGTCAGCGAGCGTTGACCTATCTCTTTTCATTCCTCATCTCCCCATCTTCACCTACTTACCTTGAACCCTATCTCCGCTTTTTATCTTCGAATCACGACAGAAATCTTCGCTCATCCAACAATTTGCTTCTCTTATGTCCCTCTCACAATTCCGACATCATGAACTCCTCGTTCTTTGTACAAGCTGTTCTGCTATGGAACACGCTCCCACTCGAAATTAGGATGTCAACAAGTCGTGCTACATTCAAAATAAACGTCAAAAACCACCTCTTGACGAAATGGCTGGAAAACAATAATTAAGATCCAATTTCGTTCCTACTCACAGTGTACATAATATGTAAGGTTTATGTATTAGTGTGTATGTATATCCATATATAGATAATTTATGTATATGTGTATTGATTATGTTAGTCTATGTTAGCCCATATATTGATAGCAATCACAACCTCTATTTCCACCACAATGCACCTACCTCACAAAATTTCCACATCTCCCAAAGGTTGGCTGGTAGAGAATGCCTTGGGCATTAAGCCCGCCGTTGTACATGTGTGCATGAAGTTTTAAATAAATAAATAAATAAATAAAATAAATAAATAATATAAAGATCAGCAGAGAAAAAAAAACAAAATAAAAAAATAACATTGCCTTAATTTAATTGTATGATTCATGAAAGAC
Source organism: Spilarctia lutea (assembly GCA_916048165.1). NCBI lineage: Eukaryota > Metazoa > Arthropoda > Insecta > Lepidoptera > Erebidae > Spilarctia > Spilarctia lutea. The sequence goes on from OU696480.1 coordinate 7,343,590, forward strand.
GATGAAGTAAATTGTTCATGATGAAGTAAACATTCAAGTGGCCGAACGTACCGTCAGATTAATATGTTCCAAATCATGGTTGATAATGAAAATGTTCAAACATTTTATTTACAACTAGCGACCCAGGGCTGCTTCGCACGAAAGTTTTCAAAATTCTCGGATTTTCTCTACTATAATAGACACATATAAATCTTGTATCACAATCTATTGCTGAAAACTGCATTAAAATCCGTTTAATTATTTAAAAGATCTAAGCGAACAGACAGCGGCAGTGACATCATTTAATACATTCTTACTCAAAGATGTTCTGTTGCTTTTTGTCTTGGCAAGGTTTTAGCTAATTCAGAATGTAGTAACGTTTTTTATTTTAAAATATAATTTTCGGAATGTTTTCTTATGTGGAATTCGAACCCACAAAGCTTTCTGAGGCACTAAGTGTGCCTCAGAAAGCTGCGAGGTGATAGCTTACTAGGCCATACGTACAGTCAAATCTACTCTTCCTGCTATCTAACATTTTGAAACTCCCTAAGTAAATATTAGGCAATAACTATTAAGTACTTGTTGTGCCTACTCGGCAACGCTTTGCTGTGGCAGGGTACAAAAAAGTGCTAAATATGGTTGCATAGATGAAAAATAAGAAACAAAACTAACAAGAAAGATAAAAGCAGTCTTAAAAGCGTGTCCTGTAAAAGTTTGAACTCAACTGGTGTAGAATTTTTCGAGTTTCTTATGCGGACTCATCACACAAAGTAACTATATACATCTGTGTTTAGATACTTTGTACTACTCATTTATTGCTTATGTGAGAGAGCCACGCTTCGGCATGAATGGGCCGGCTCGACCGGAGTAATACCACGGCCTCACAGAAAACCGGTGTGAAATAGCGCTTGCGATGAGTTTCACCGAGTGAGTGAGGATTCCGGAGGCCCATACCACAACCCAACAAGGGGAGAGCCCCTTCTCCCAAAGGCCGGCAACGCACTTGGCCTCTGGGTGTCCATGGGCAGCGGTGGTCGGTTACCACCAGGCGATACGTCTGCTCGTTTGCCTCCTATTCAATAAATAAATAAATATGTATTAGCTTCCATTGACATTTTTATATAGTATACATTATACAGATGGCTATTCACAAGATAGTGTGCATATTATTTGAGTGTTTAATCGCAATGATTACATTTACTTTTTATTTTATGTACTTATTTATTATTCAAAGGCAAACAAGAATTTCAAAACACATACAAGATATTTATGCACTATGATTAACAAATCTAATAGAGCATAATTTATGTATTTGGGTAAAAATTAAAAATATAATTAAAAGATCAAAATAAGACTATACAAAACAAGGTTATGTACATAATTAGAGCCATGGTATGACGACTTATAAATAATTTGATTATACATATACATGTTTTGAATACAGCCAAGGTGTAAAACGAGGACAAAGGGCGCAAAATATGTAAAAAAGTTATGGTTATTAACATATATGGGGTCATTCGTTTCCCATATGGTCCTCCTATCTGTTAAATAATTCTCATATCATGTTGTTGCTCACGATGAACTCCCGAAAGTATCTAACCGACTTTTACGTTTTTTAAAATTGTGTTTTGAAAGCGTAACCGAGATAAGTTAGTTAATATCACACTTAGACCAATAGGAGCCGAGCATGGTAGGAAAGAGACGCAGACAAAATTGCGTGGGTCAGCTAGTTTTAATACACAAGCCGAACCGGGTGCGACAATAACCGCAGGCAACGCCGCGAGGCGAAGCAATATCTTTATAAATTGTAGCCTATGTGTTATTCTGATATATAAGCTATATTATTGTAAAGTTTCATCAAAATCCATTCAGTAATTTTTGAGTGAAAGAGTAAAAACATCCATCCATCCATACCTACATACTTTCGCGTTTATAACATTAGTAGAATGGTGTTTTATATTGTGAACCGTTATGAGAAAATTAAATTTATAGTCATCTGATACGTACGTAGTTACTTTTTTATTGAAATAAGACTGATTAATTATTGAAATAAGAGTATGGAGTGTCACCCCTATTCACCAAGTGACGTGAAAATAGTAATAATCGACTAATGCCCAGTTCCTATATTTGAAAAACGATCCGTTCTAGGTACGAATAGTAGTATATTATACGGGGCGTAAGCTAAAAACGTTCCTATAAAAAATAAATTGAGGAACACCATTTACGACTCGTAATCGGTTGTAGAAAATTTTTACACGATGACGATTCGTTAAATATAGGAACCGGGCACAAGAGAGCTAACTACGCTGGTAAACTAAGATCACTGCAAAGAGATGGGGTCTTGAGACCAATCTTATATGAACCCATCTGCCAATTTTATAGTAGGTCAAAGCTTCCTTCCTAAGGAGAGTTCAGCAGTAGATTAGAAAGAAAGAAAGAAATACATTTATTAGTCACACTCACACGAAATAAACATAAAAAATACGTGTGGCACTCGGGGGCTGCCGCGGTAAAGCTATTGCATAGCATTTTTTATCAACTTGTGCAATTATATTTATTTATTATTTTTTTTATTTATGCAGTATTTTTTATTGATATTAATTCAAGTTACACTTTTTGAGCGTGGTGACCGATAAAAATATTTTTTTTTATTGAATAAATGAGAAGTTAATATCGTTTAAATATTTTTATTATCTTACAATACATGTAGGTTATTCAGGAATTTTTTTCATGGAAACTATAGGTTTATGGTAACTGAAATAAGAAACATAAGTTTGTACTTGATATTCTCTAAATATCTAGAAAAGAGTGTGGCATTATAAAGATATGATAGATACCTATACACGTTAGTGAACGCTCGGCAGAGCTACATGGTAGGTGGAGTGGGGTGTGTTAGGTTTTATTTTCGTTACGGAATTTCTTAATTCGGTCGCCGCGCACAAAGCCCGCGATAAAAGTCAAAGTCAAATCATTTATTTCCATAGGCCCCAAAAAGCACTTGAACACGTCAAAAATACACATAATATACATATAACGTCAATAAAAGCTATGCAATAGCTTAAAAGAGAAAAAAAGATATTTAACTAAGACACAAACAGTGAAATGTTTGGCTGTGTGACTAAAAGGTCACAGCTCAGCGTATGCTACGGTCCTGAGAGTGACCGCAGCGCTTATTACTACTAATACATAAGTATATAGTATGTCGGGCATTAAGCCCGAAGAAAATTTGTAACGATAAGTATATCCGTTTCGTTTGCACTTACATAAATTTCATCATTTATCAAATTGTTAGAACATTATGTGTTTTCCTTAGTGCGATGTATCAATACTTGAATTGCTGTCGGTGTGGTGTATATCTATCTATACTAATATATATAGCTAAAGATTTTTTTGTTTGTTTGAACGCGCTAATCTCAGGAACCACTGGTCAGATTTGAAAAATTCTTTAAGTGTTGGATAGCCCATTTATCGAGGAAGGCTATATATCATCACGCCAATACGTAATAGGAGCAGAACATCAATGAGAATGTTTCAAAAACGGGAGAAAATTTTCACGCTACGGGCAATAGAAGACGCAAACGTGGTTGCAAGAGTCAGCTTGTTACTATAATAATGAAAAAATGCCTCTACAAGGTTCAGATTAAATGGTCTATGATACAGCGATGTGATTATAAAGTTGTTTACAGCTATATTGCAATTTTAAAAAGATGTGCAACGCAAAATGACTTAGTGGTAAATTTTCAATGCTTCAGCAGATCTAACTGTAAAGACGTTGGCATCGAACTGAAAAAAATGTAATGCTCCGTTACAAGTGTTCAGGGTTTCTTGTTACACAAGAGTCTGATAAGGTTCAACGAATAGGTACTATTTTATATCTAATTCTATATAAATAGTGTTATACAACATACTGATTTAGTAATAACTTGTGTTATCATTAAAATCATGGAATAAAACACGTTGGTATTTGTCTACGGTACAAAGTGGAGACATTTTCTACCTAAACTAATAGTTATAATTTAATGATCTTATAATAAATAAGTAATAACAGCGGACTAAGTTATATTGTTGAACATTTTGTGTTATGATCAATTGATCCATGCAGTGTGTAAATCGGTTTGTTCCTACTTTTCTTGGTTTTATTCAGCCGGGTGCGCACATATTTCCTACGGACAGAAATCTGAATTAGCCTCCACAATTATTGAAGACTATCTGAACATCGTCTGTGTATCCTATTGCCAGTAGCGTGATGTTATAAAGTGTGAACAAATTTGGTTACCATTAAAACGGTTATAGTAAGCCCACCGTAAAAGATAGACATACATATGTTAACGCGGTCTTTTTTTAGATTTTTTAAAGGGGAACGCAGTGCACGCAATGGAAGCTCTCAAAAAGAATAATTTTCACCGTTTTTGCAACATATTTCATTGATACTCCGCTCCTTTTGTTTGTAGCGTGATGATATATAGCCAATAGTCTTCCTAGATTACTGGACTATCTAACAGTGAAATAATTTTTCAAATTTGTCCAGTAATTCCTGAGATTAGCGCGTTCAACCAAACAAACTTCTCAGTTTTATAATATTAGTAGGTATAGATATGATTGTAAAGTCGAAATGTTATTCAATATATCCAAAATTCCAGCAAAGCTAGGTCATGAAATGTATATTTTTACACTGAATATCATCGTAAGCGTAGACGGGTTCCGACTTATGACTTGATTTATTTTAGTTATCGAAAATCATTTACGTTTTTGCAGGTAATCATACCTCACACACTACACACCCTTCTTGACTTCTAACTAGGCCTAGGTCCTGTACTATGGTAACCAAAATGCTGATAATATATTTAAATATTTCTATTCATAAATTAGCTGACCCAAGCAACAGTGTCAACGTGTGTTCACTATCTTAGGCACGCCAAGAAAACACACATTTAAAAAAGGGGGTAATCGATTGTATAGTTTTAGAGATCATCCTAAACAACAATGTGACACAAGAATATATATAAAATACTATAGGTACCAAGACACAATTGTCATGTCTACAATTGTACATTTTGTCTTGAACGAGAACCCTTTGGATTAGCAATCATGATCACTATATCGCTTTTATAACTCTTTGGACTTTCATAGATACAAAGAGATATTATACATATATCTCTCTACATATACTGTGGGGGAACGGGTATAATGTTCCACCCTACACAAAGGGAGGATCCTCCGACCAGGCGAGGTGATCATGCCTGGCGGGCTACTGCCCAACAGTTGATGTTGGGATGTTGTATATATGATAATCGGCGCGAGAACTTTAATTCCGCGATTCAGGATTGGTAGTTTCTTCGTATTGTAGCTTACTCCGTAGTTCAGTGTAACTTCGGTAGATGGCGCTGTAGTATGTTATGTTGTATGTGGAGGTCGCCACATATACCTAGATTGTTATAAAAAAATATAGCCACAGACTAAATAAAATTTCTTCTTTCATGCAACCTCCTTTGTAAAAATCACTGGCCACCTGTTTAGTTTTTTTAAATATGTTAAAAGGTTATCTGTCACTCGTCTTTTGCTTGCAACAATAGACGTCTCACAGGAAGTTTTTGTGCTATGATTTTCTATTATTAAAATAAATGAGGGTTAAACTTCAAGAAATCTCAAGAAAATTTACAAGCTGCTTTTGGAGAGTCTGCTCCTGCGTTAGCAATTACCTATTGGTTTCGTGAATTTAAATGTATTCGAGAGAACTTAAACGATGACCCCAGACCCGGCCGACCACCAACTGCAGTAACTCATGAAAAAGTCATCAGGGTAGTGGCTATTGCGAGAGAGAGATATTACACATTGACTGAAACATAGGATCACAGGCAGTTTCCAACTGTTCTCCCACCGATGAGCAGCTCAGACAGCTGCTAGAACTATGGAGTATTTGACAACTTCGAGAGTACAATTGTTACCCCATCCTCCCTAAAGCCTAGATTAAGCTTAATGCGATTTTTTTTCTTTCCACGGTAAAAAAATGCTTCGTTGGCGAAAATTTACCACTGCAGACGAGGTCGTCGAAGAAAGCTGGTTCACCCGAATGCATAAGTGCGTTGGGATTGGAGGGGGATATTTTGAAAAGTTGTAAATTAACTTTTTTATATTCTAACTATTATTCATTTCACTATTTTTGGAACAGCCCACGTATGGTTTTCACTTGTATCGGGAGTCCCCAAAGACGGCCTCGCATGTTTTATCTATTTAATTGTTAGGTATGACATTCTCATAAATTATCTTTATCGTATCATAAAGTATTTTTAACCACCTTTCCCAGTCCTCATTTCTAATCGCGATTTTATTTTAATTACTTCCTATTTCTAAGAATATAGTTTGTATAGCCGAACAGCTAGTTTCTAGATATATATAATCAAGTCATTCTTGTTCTACGCTGATCAAGAGCTGTGATCAGTGCTGACTTCAAAGTACATTTATAAAATTATAAATACCTTATCAATAAGCATTCGGCAAGCGACGACTCCGAGAGACCACCAATCCACAGCATGTCCATATGGATCACGACCGATTATTTCAGGAGCTGTCGACAATAAAGTTAATATAGATTAAAAAATATATAATTCATGTGGTATGTACTATACATTCGAGAGGATATTGGTATTATATGTGTAGGTATATAAATATTAGAAAGTAAAGTTTCTTTGGTTCAACGCGCTAACCTCTGGATCGATTTAAGAAAATCTTTTAGGGTTACCGAAAGAGGTTATAGCTAGGTTAACATAAAAGCAACATTAATTAAAAACACTGTAAATATGTAAAAAAATATTACACAAGTCAGCAACTAGTAATTCCTGACCTCAACTTTAGATTTGTCAAATATCGGTATAATCAATTACCCTTTTCTACATTATTTTTCCTTCTTATTATTTTTCCGAAGGATAATACCTTGCCAGTAAGTGAATGGGATTTAACTATGCACCGAACTATATATTAACGGAAAAAGAAGGCAAAGAACCTTCTTATTCGGTCCCGTCCAGCCAGTGTGAAATCATCTTTCTAAAAAGAATCTCCTTTAAGAGAGGGATATATCCACCAGTGAACTTGACTGACTGCACGGTTGGCCGAGTGGTTTCAGCGGTCGCCATGCCGCTTGCTACTGCGCCAAGTGTCGTGGGTTCAAATCCCACGCGGTACAACACTTTGTGTGATCCACGAATTGTTGTCCCGAGTCTGGATGTTCTTTGTGTCCGTTTCATGTATGTTTGTAAAGTCCCCCACGACAGAGGATGTTTATTCCTAATGTGGAAGTAGTCTTTTAAAAATGAAAAAAAAAGAACTTTTAAAAGTTGTTGATGTGTGTAAAAATGTATAAAGAGCATTACATAATCTATACTAATATTATAAGCTAATGAGTTTGTTTATTGAACGCGCTAATCTCAGAAACCGCTAGTACAATTTGAAAAAATATTTCAGTGTTAGACAGCCCGTTTATCGAGGAAGGCTATAGGCTATATATCATCACGCTAAGACCAATAGGAGCGGAGCAACAATGAAGAATGTAATAAAAACGGGGGAAAATTATTACGCTACGGGCAATAGCAGACGTAAACGAGGTTGCGTGGGTCAGCTTGTTACAATATATTACCAATATCATCTCAAGTATTAAGCATTCACACTTCTTGTGCTCTACGCAACTATCATGCCTCCGTTCATACAAAAATAATTAATTATAAAATTATATTTACTTTCTTTGTAAATGGAAGATCTTGATGTCGTGAAGCACACGAAGTCCTCTTGCTTTTTCACAATTGAATTGTAAACCCTTTTAATAAATTTAGACGTTCTATAGCTGATAATTTTAACAAAACTAACCAAAGTTAATCTTTTCCTTTAGGTAAGGTAATACCTTTGTTATTTTAATGTTTTTCATCTTTTATATTAATTTTAATTTTTTCATGTTTCATATTAATAAGAGCATCGTAATTTTAATTTAGAATTAATTAGTATTAAGCTCCTTTATTTTGTTTTTTGTAAAAGTTACCTTACTCCTAACATTGTTTGTTAGGGGTACTTTATTTTATCTCATGTTCGTGCCATTACATTATTTTATCTCATATGGTGAATGTTGTGTGTACCTGTAATAGGCCTGCATACTAGAAAATATTATTGTATAAATTCTTTTAAAAGTGTATTGTATGTGTGCTGTTGGTATACCTAAATAAATAAATAAATAAATAAATAAACAAATAATCACAATAGACATTTAACAATATTAAAGTAAGACTACTCTCGGTACTCGAGTTTCGATCGTTAATTTTTATATGTTTGTTTTAAATTCAATGACCAGCCTGACGACATGCACCGATATTATAATAATATACATTTTTGCATATATTTAAACATAAATCTCTATTTTCCTTAACCACGGCATCACGCTAATTTCGTTAAATTTTTAGTCTTGGATAAAAAAATTAACGATTAAAATAATGGTTATAAGCTACAAGACATGCTCAGTCGAAAGGGAGCTGTCTAGTGGCATATGTAATTTACTGGCTGGGTTTCGTTTAAAGTATGTGTAGTACACCTATGTTTATTTGACGTTCATAATTGCACTTTTCATTCTACATAAGTATATAAATTACCGTTCAATATGAAGATGGGCAATATTCTTATTTGAACGTCAGCATAGTACCATAAGGAATTTTGCAATGCGAATGAATTGCGATATGACAATCATTTTTTTATCTATTTTAGAGCTGTGACATAATTATTTGACGCTTTTGCATCATTACTTTTAATCCACTTAAATATCAATCAAGAAAAGGCCTGTACTCAACAAAGGGTCACAAAACACTGAAGTATTAGGGTTATGTATAAAATGTTAATATAAAAAAAACAAAAAAAATACTTCATCATTTATTCACTTATATATAAATTATATCACAAGACTAAGATTTAGCTTAATAATTTTTTTTTGAACTTATTGATCACAACATACATAGTTCCTGTTTCATTTATCATAAACTCTAATATGTAACAGCCGTTAATACACGCGAATAGTGACTTTTACAACACATTTTCTGTAAATAAGGCCATAGCAGAGTGCATTGATATAGTTTTTACAATGTGCTTTACATATAACACGAGGCACACCAAATAACAAATCTTGCAACACACAAATGGATATATATATATATTTAGTAATATCGTTTGTGTAATAACATTTAAACCACTATCACACATTAAACAATCTTATACTCATGCACACTTAAATTATTTGTTTGTGGTGGGTTTATAGAACGGTACCTGTGTTGGTTGAAGAATGAACTGACTGTTGTCTATCGAACATTAAGCCTGTGGTTAAAAAACACTATTTCTGCTGATTTAAAGGGTTATCTATTGAAGTCAAATACTATATTATGCGATTATGACAACCTGCCAGTACTTTGTCATAATCACGAACAATTGTGGTTAATAACTATTTTCGCACATTATAAAGTGAAAGCCCTACCGTATCAATATTAAAAAAAATAACATAGACAAAATATATTTCTGTATTATATTGGCACTAGTGTGAATACTTAAGTTTTGAATAGATTTTCTTCAACAGCAATTTGTAAAGAAAAAAATCATTTATTAAAATAATAAACTTGTGAATTGCAAGAATTGCGTACTAAGACATTAAAAATATTGTCGTTTTATCCCAGTTTTCATCTTTTTAAACATTTCGAAAGTATTAAAATTTTAAGGTACTCGCTGATATGAACATTATAAATGAATATATTTAAAACCTTCGATAAAAATATTGTTATGCATGCAAATCGAAGATAATGACTACTATTCAGTTAGTTAAAAATATTATAACGATTATTTTATGCAGAAATTATATCATTTGTTCTGCTTTTATACATGATAACAGCAGAACAAATGAAATAAAATGTCAATCTTATCCAAGTCTTTTCACTAGTATTTGTTTTTTAAGAAATATCTTTCAATAATAATCATACACAATTTAAAAATGTTGAAACGTCTAAGTTTAAGCGTAGCTAGTGTGAAGCCTTTAAATACATACGTAAGTAAGTACATACATAAATATAGATCTCTCTTTACATATTACACAATTAATCTAATAAAAAAATCATAGCATTTTCTGTATTCATGGATAAAATCGCAATTTTTAATTTCACATAATATGGATTTCAGTTACGTGTGACGAAGTACGACATTAACTCGATCTATAAAATACATGGCAATAAACAAAATTATTCTTAGTTGAGACAATCATAAATTTAAAATTACTACATCATTTAACGAAAATAAAATGTCGAGATGCGTCTTACGTAATTTTAATATCATAAAGTTACAGTAACCAAAAGAATTCGAAATAAAAGATAGTTAAGCCCGTACAGCCCTCATCTTTGGTGACGAAAACACTTCTGATAAATAATTTCTAATAGGTACAAGTGTGATTAGATAGGCATAAAGGTTGTTATACACTAAAGCTAGAGTCACAAAATGAGGTAGGATTGTAAATTAGAATCATATGGATGGACTCGTTTCATAGTCCTACGAAAACAAACTAAATAGACCCTGGTATGAAAGCAATGACAAGAAGTCGTACACCAGAGTATGTTCATCCAAAGTTTGTTACGAGGTCATGGATCAAGAACACTAAGGCCCTTTTTACCACTAGATTATAATATGCGGATAACTTATCTCACAGAAAGTTTGAAGATATGTCAAATTATCTGTTGGATAAGCTATCCGAAACTTATAAGTAACCAGTGAAACGGGGCCTAAGTTTTGTTTATAAATTTTTACTTGTTTATGTAAAAATTAATATCACTTGAACAATTTTCTTAGAAGTAATTATAATCGCAAGTTGTTTAGAGTGATAAAATGAGAATTACATTGTGATTCTATAATCTTACACACAAAACATTTTTCACACATCACTCCTACATAAACTGTTCATAACTCACTGGTTATCTCAAATAATACAACCGATATAACTCCGTACAAAGCAACATTCGAAATATCTCCAAATGACACATATCCCATGCTATTTACAATATTTCTATTAGTCATTCATAAAAATTACTATTGAAATATAACTACTTACAGTCTAAAACATATATGTAAGAATTCAATCGTATCTAGATCCAGACACGTGATACAAAGTCAATATTTTTAGTATTTCGGTATTATTTATCGCGATACTAACAAAGCGTTTATTAGTAAATAGTCGAATGACTACACAAAAAGACTCCAACCTTCTATTAAAAGCGTTAATAATCAATATTAAGAAGTTTTAGGCCCGTATTATAGAAGGCGTCTCAAGTATCGTTTGATCTCCGATCAGCTGAATCGAGTTTCAAGTTATGATCGAATCTCAAGCGTCGCTCTTATTATAGAAGGCGTTTTGAGTTCTACTCAGTTGAAACTAGTTTCAATATCTAATCTTAACTCACAAGTCTGTTCTCAGTTACGTTTCTGCATTGTCGAAATTATTGTTCTGTATTACGCAGCTAATTATATTAAACACGTCATATCTAACAAGTATAATTTATATATTATTGGTTATTAGTTGATATATAATACACTATTGGATAGTGTATCAATTTAAATATAAAAATAAAAAGCAGTTCGCCCTAAATTAAATACTTTAAATATTAAAAGAAAACTGACTAGATACTACCTATAACGGAACGTTCAAATTATTTTCAATACTTGTCAATGTCGAATTATCAAACTGTTTTTGTTTTTACTTTAAAATTATTGTAATATTTTTGTCAGAAACCGAAAGGTTATTACTATTGCTTGAAGGATATTACTTGAAATAAATAGTTGAATGTGTATTTTAAGTGAATTGAATATCAATTAGTGTTAATTAAAGTGTATTGAAATGTGTATAATAAGCAATTCTATCGTAAATAAAGTAAAGTAAAATAAATATTTCGTTGTTATTCTGAAAAATCATCATAAAATACGTTAATTTCCCTTAACACGGTGTTCCCTTACAAGGTGTAAGAAATTACCACTTGAGACTAGATTGAGCTTGTCTCAGTTGAACGGATATCACATCTGTCAAAATCTATTCCTGAGAGGCGATTTTCACATAAATATCGTTCTAAAATAACACAAATGTATTGAAATGTGTATAATAAGCAATTATTTCGTTATTATTCAGAAATATCATCATAAAATACGTTAATTTTTCTTATTAGGCATTAGAAATTACCACTTGAGACTAGATTGAGCTTGTCTCAGTTGAACGGAGATCACATCTGTCAAAATCTCTTCTTGAGAGACGATTTTGGCATAAGCGTCGTTCTAAAATAAGCTAAGCATTGATCTTTACTCACTTGATCAAAGATCAGTAAATCTTGACTCAAGAGACGTTCTATAATACAACCTCTTCTTGAAACTAGTTTTAAAACTCGATTCACGACTGAGACGCGTTCTATAATACGGGCCTTAGTGTCACCAATTTAATAAAACACGAGTGTTTAAACTATCTATCTCACTTATGATAAACTTCTCTCTAGGTGACTATTAATTCTATATCAACTCCTGAGAGTGTTCGAGAACCTGACAAAAGACAAACCCAGGCATGAAAAACGACAAAAATCAATGGACACATCAACCAGCCTTCTGAGTCATAGCTCTGTAATTATAACTTAATTTAAAACTAACATTACAACAGACACAAGTGTTTGATAACACAAAAGATTATTCGTTCAATCATTATTTTTAGAAGCTCTTCTCGCTACCGCAAGGGCTACCAACGTGAGCGAAACATTAACAACTAATTTTAAATAATAAAACCAAATAATTAAGTGGATATTTAAAGGAGAAATTTAAATTGTAATACATAAGTTTCAAATACAAAACTGACTGTGACGAATTATAGAAAATGATAGTAGCGTCAATAACCACGAAAATGTTTGTGCAAACAGAAGTACAATAAATGACACAGATATAGATTCAGATATTATGTATTGTCAAAACGCTGAATACATTCAATTCTTATAATTAATATTTACAACACGTAAACACGACCTTTGAAAAATAAACACACATTTTAATTCTTTACTATGTACCACAATAGGGACGTCAACTAGACCAAAACATTTACTGCAATCCAATATAAAAAAAAGATTGGTCGTAATTGACTCGCACGATATCTATACCAAGCGTTCGGAAGTAGTCCTCGGACACAGAGGAATTAATATGTAAGTTATGAACACAATATGCATCACAAGGAGAGCGTGTCTCGTATAAGTTTGCGCACCGTATTGCCGACGGACGTGGGCGGAGCGCCTGACAAATTGTAGTGTACTTTGAACAAGTAGGGCTGTATATCAGAATATGAAGTGTCGAAGATGAGATCGGCGTCCGAGCGACTCGGCATCTTGGGTACGTACTCGTGTCGGTTTATGATCTCCGTGATGAACACTATCTTATCTTGCAGCATCTCCACTACATTCTCGTGTTTGCTGTGCATGTCCTGCTCGTTGCGCGACTCGGTGAGCTCGCAGTACACGGTCCACACTTCCCAGGGCACGCACTCGGGCTGGAAGGGCCAGCGTGCACGCCTCTTCTGGAAGAACTCTAGGCTAATGGAGCCTCTAGGCGGGGCCGACGTGGAGTCGGCGCCCCGCAATAGCTCGGAGAAGTCCGATATTTCTCGCTTCATGCTTCGCCCGAGAGCATCCGACTCGCAGCATACGTACGTGAAGTCGATGAAGTCGCAGTCGACGTCCACATAGCTGACGGTCCGTATGGAGTAGCTCTCCTCGTTGTTGTAGGTGAACTTGCCGCTGGAGCGGTGGAAGAGGACCGTGTGGAAGATGCAGGCGACCACCTCGTCGACCTGCCGCCCCTCCATGGACAGTTCGAAGGCGATAGATCGCGCGTTCATGTTGCCGGCGTCAGTGGGCCGACGCGCGAGCAGAGGGCGCCACTACCGACATAATCACTCTAAGTTCGTGCGTTACTGACGGCTCCACTGTGCCACGGCCGCAACGGATACCAAGCGCATGCACTGAGCCATTTTAAAATATCAAACGAGTCAACTCCCACACTGAAATGGAGAATGACCGTTTTAGTTTTTCTTAAAATTCCATATCAAACTATTAGATGTCGACCTTACTCGCAACAGTGACAATTATATTCCTATTTCAGAAAACCGTTCAATTATCTCAGTATAATATGGATAATATTTACATGAAAAAAAATGCTTACCCATATATTTGAGAGTTCCACACAGAGTCGTAGTACGGGATCCAATCGAAAGCCACTTAGATAATCCAAAGTCGATTAATCGAATATGGTAATCAGAATCGAGAAGTATATTTTCTGGTTTCAAATCTCGATATATGACGCCAGCGTTATGTAGGAAGTCTGAAAACAGAAAGAGATGAAATGTTATGTTTCGAAGGTATTGAAAGACTGTTAAAAAAGATATATTGTTTAAGATTTTGAAAGAATAAATGAGATTGTGCCAGACCTTTAACAACAAAATGTAATAGTAGAATGATCTATAATCTAAAAATCTTCAGGTAACGTTTGGATTTGCCAGAGAGCCTAGAGTAGCCTGTCTAAAAACAAATAGTTTCCTATTTGTTTGAACAAATGAACAAAAATCCTACTAATATTATAAATGCGAAAGTTTGTTTGAATGTTTGTTATTCTTTCACTCAATAAGTTTGAACAGATTTAGATGAAACTATGCTTACATAGTATATAATTTTATCTTTCTTTAAAAAGACAACTCCCGCACTAGGAATAATTCATGTGCCCCTTTACAAACATACATGAATCGGACACAAAGAACACCCTGACTTAGAACAAAAATTTGTGGATTATACAAAGTGTAATTCAATGTGGGATTTGAACCCACAACACTTGGCGAATTAGGGAACGACGTGGCGACCGCTTTACCACTAGGCTAAACGTGCAGTTTAATTATAAATTATATAATTTATACATAAGAAGTGTTATTAATTATTTCTATAATCAGAAAAACTCAATAACACTTTTGGCCCGACTAGGGATTCGAACCCGAGATCTCTTGATCGGCAGTCGCATAAGTCAACCGCTGGACCTACGAGGCAGTTACAATTTAAAATTTGTAGTATACCAACCAATAAAGATATAGACAATGATTAATCCATATACTCACCAATGGCAATAGCTATTTCTGCAACAAATATCTTGACGAGTTCCTCAGGTAACCTGCCGTACTTATCGAGTAAAGCCAACAGCTCGCCACCAGGAATGTATTCTGAAACTGCAACAAAACAAACTTGTTAAAACAAGTCTTATTGCGATAGATAACATTTGTGCGAGTCATTGGATGAGCATGCATTTTCTCACAAAACTTATCGTCAGTCAGCGTGTGTATTACGGTACGAGAATTACAACCTCTTATTACCCTTGAAGGTTTTTTTTTTTTTTTATTTATTTAATAGTGGGCAAACGAGCAGACGTATCACCTGATGGTAAGCGATTACCGCCGCCCATGGACACCCGCAACACCAAAGGCGTCACAAGTGCGTTGCCGACCTTTGGAGGATGGGAAAGGGGATAGGGGGAGGGTTTAGGGTATGGGCCTCCGGTATCCTCACTCACTCGGTGAAACACAGCGCAAACGCTATTTCACACCGGTTTTCTGTGAGGCCGTGGTATCACTCCGGTCGAGCCGACCCATTCATGCCGAAGCATAGCTCTCCCACGGTAATAAATAAAAACATTTTTAATTAAATTTGTTGATGCAACTACTCAAAAACAAGTATTGGTACAAATCGTTAGGTCACAACAGTTTATATTGCGTACAATCACCTAATTAATCTATCAATGACTGATAGACAGGTGACAAGAGATTTTAGTGTTTATTTATAATATCTACATCATCATCATAACGTGTCATTTCGGGTTTTTTTTATGGAATAGGTGGGTAAACGAGCAGACGTATCACCGATGATAAGCGATTACCGCTGCCCATGGATACCCGCGTGAACACCAGAGGCGATACAAGTGCGTTGCCGTTGGGTTATTGCCCTTTGGGGGAAGGGGAGCAGGATGGGGGTGGGGTTTAGCAGTGCACTGCTGGACTTTTCTTTCCTTTTATTTTGGCCTACGTGAATGATATAAATTTTTCGATGACATATTCATATTATGACTAACAAAATTTTGGACTTTAATTCAGAAGACAGATACGTATCAATCTACCTACATTTACATATTTACACAACATAAAAAAGGAGTTCATTCATTGGCTATCGTGATGTTCTAAATTCTAATATCACACTCATTACAATTTATATAAATTTATCTTTAAAAAGACTTAACTATATTCGATGTACAATTTTTGATTTTTACAAGTGAGTTTTGATCAGTTGATAAGATTAATTAGCATTATTTTAATGTTAGCGACTACTTTAGCCCTATGTACTTAGAAAATTAAACATTAAAGATAAATATAAAGTTCAGTTACAGACGATTCAGTTGCTTTAAGGAAATTACCTATCTAATATATAAAATTCTGTTGTCGCAGTGTTTGTTACCAAACTCCTCCGAAACGGCTACATCGATTTTTATGAAAATTTGTGTGCATATCGCGTAGGTAATCGGCAAACACCTATTTTTCATACCTCAAAACATCCTAAATTTTATTTTTATGGCAGAACAACGTTTAACGGGTCAGCTAGGATACAATAGGTGAATATTATACAGACTACTTTCTAAACGCCCGCATTTTGCAGATATAATATACTAAAATAAAAGTTTTACTTTAGCAAAGAACGGGCATCATGCAAATCAAATTTTCTGCAAACCTGATCAAGTAGGTATTTTTTTTTAAGTAAAGGCACATAAGAAAAACCCGTACTCGGTAATATCGATTAAGAACTAAAGGCAACAAGGGAACAGGGAGTGATGCAAAAATAAACACCTATTTTTTAATTTTATTGAATAGGGGGCAAACGAGCAGACGCATCACTCGATGGTAAGCGATCACCGCCGCCCATGGACACCCGCAACACCAAAAGCGTCACAAGTGCGTTGCCGACCTTTGGGGGATGTGGAAGAGGGAATGGGGGTAGGGGTTGGGGGAGGGGTTGGGGCATGGGCCTCCGGTATCCTCACTCACTCGGTGAAACACAGCGCAAGCGCTATTTCACACCGGTTTTCTGTGAGGCCGTAGTATTACTCCGGTCGAGCCGGCCCATTCATGCCGGAGCGTGGCTCTCCCACGGCACAAAGATGTAAAGCCAAAAACCTAGACGCAAAAGATGGGCTAACGAAGAAATAATGACGAATTGTGTTATGTAATGTAAGTAAATTGTTAGTGTCTAATTAAATTAAAAACTCACAGGTTTTAGTACTAAATGACCTCAGACAATATGAAACAGCAACATAGACCCAATTTAAATTAACACAGCAAACAAAACACGACCTCATTGCAGTGAACTACCGCAAATGACGTGTAAAAGGTAAACATACTCAAGATAAACACAATCGATAAAAAATGATAGCTATGTTATTGTTATTATAATTATCTAGAACAATCACCTTTACTATTGGGTCGGATGTTATCAGACGTCTTGTTAATCAGACGTGTTTCGCTTTACATCCTAACGTCAAAACAAATTGGCCTCAGGAAACAATTATATTAGACCGGGCCGTGCCCGTCTTGGCCACGTACATGGCCAAAACGGCCACGGATTTGAAACGTTACATACATTTAGTGTGAATCTATACTAATATACACTCTTTTGCAAAAAAAACGGGCACTTAAGCAAAGAACTATTTTATAGTTACTATTAGTTTGTTTGACAATTTTAGGTATTGTTATCCTCAGAATTTCATAAATTAATTAGGAAGGAATAGGTATCAACAGTTTTATCATAACATTTTGATTAAATTATTGAGAAATAATGTTTAAGCTCAAAACACTATTATTGTACCTGCTCGCTAAATAAAAATGAAACGCGTTAATTTCTTTGTTTTTCTTGAATACATTAAAAGCAGATAAAAGTTAAGTATTGATTGTGACCCGCTCTTGCTGAAATCACGGCTTGCATTCGTCTGGGCATGCTAGCGAGTATATCTTTTATGGTTTCTTGGGGAATACGTTCCAACTCCGCGGTAATCACATTCTTTAGCTCTCTGATGGTCTGCGGAGCCGGCTGCACTGATCTCACTCGTCGCTTCAGAACGTCCCAGACATGCTCTATGGGATTGAGGTTCGGACTTCTAGCCGGCCAGTCCAAACGACGAATTCCGACTTCTAGCATATACGCTTCCACATCGCCAGACTGGTGGGCACCAGCGTTGTCGTCCATAAAAAATGAGTTTTCGCCAAGAGCGGTTAAAGCGGGTTGTGCATAAGGAATTAGAACTTCCGTTATGTATCGGTGTCCAGTCAGTGTACCGTTTTCGATGAAGACTAACTCCGTACGATCCATGGAATTTATTCCTGCCCAAAACATAACAGAGCCCCCTCCATAAGGTGTGATTTCTTCAAAACATGCCTCTGCAAAGCGTTCTCCTCGTCTACGTAGCACTCGCCGACGTCGGTCTTCACCATGCAGAGATATCCTGGCTTCATCGGAGAACAATATCCTATCCCAGTATTCGTGAGTCCATAACACACAATTTCGAGCGAAGCTAAGCCTAAGACTCTAATTGACAAAAAGTTAATTAGAGTCGATTTTAACTATAAGGAATTCGCGCCACAAAATGTAGTTAAAAGTTGTTTTCTTTGAAAACCAGGCTCAGTCAAAAATTTGAATTTGGAATGTACTCTTATAAACATTATGGCACTTTTATAACTGGCCAGTAACATGTTCAAATGATTAAAACCTTTTTGGTATTTTATTTTTTATAGCCAGGAAGAAAATCGAAACCGCCCGTTTTTTTTGCAAATGAGTGTATAAAGCTGAAGAGTTTGTTTGCTTGTTTGAATGCGCTAATCTCAGGAACCGCTGGTCCGACTGAAAAATTATTTCACTGTTGGATAGTCCATTTGTCGAGGAAGGGTATAGGCTATATATCATCACGTTAATACTAATAGGAGCGGAGTACCAATGAAGAATGTTTCAAAAACGCGGGAAAACTTTCACGCTACGGTTCAGCTAGTATGAAATATTTTTGAAGGACAAAAAATATTCGAGGTTATTTTAAGAAATGGATGTCCTCAGTACAACAGACTTTAACAACATAAATGATGAACAAGTCGAGTTGACTTATTACCTTTTAAATTGAAAGGTCGACGTACCTATGATACACCGCTGAAATTAATTGAGTCGTGTCGCTAAATTCGTAAATTGGATCTGGGATGATGAGAACGAGGCAGTAATACGAGAGTCCGTGACATCCCTGTACGATTCGCAACTATATTTAGAATGTAAGATAATGCATCATCCAACAAACAAGTGGCTATCACAAGTCTAGCGTGTGACTTTTCGCGCACTTTAGTGCCCGTTTGTACCTACTTCCCGTATTAATTACTGTTGATGTTACGTTTATTTCTCAGCCGGTCATTTTTTAAAAAGTCAAACAGTAATAATAATATTTTGAAATATCTCAATCGTGTGATGACTGAGAATGTCAAAATATGGTGGTATTATGGGTGGTCAAATAAGAATACAAAGTGTCACTACCCCTTTCCTTTTTTTCCCCGAGTATCTGAGGGGATTTCCCCGTGCGGAAATCCCCTCGGATACTACCTCCTGGTGGCATGTCGGACTCGAACCGACTAAAATCGCACGCCGTCTGCGGTACTAGATGCCGGGGAACCAGGTGCACCCTAGAAATTTCATTCACCGTGGGAGAGCCACGTTTCAGCATGAATGGGCCGAGTGAGTGAGGATACCGGAGGCCTATACCCCAACCCCTCCCCAACCCTCAAAGGCCGGCAATGCACTTGTGTGTCGCCTCTGGTGTTGCGGCGGTAATCGCTTACCATCAGGTGATACGTACTGTTCGTTTGCCCACTATTCAATAAATAAAAAGTAAAAGAAAACCCTGGAACCTCGACGTAGTGTCACTACCCCTATAAATCTCATGAGCGTCGTGTTAATAGGCACCAAACTATTCACCAATGTGGTATAGTAGGCGAAAACCAACTTCATAAGATAAGGCCTATGTCCTATAGTGAACTGTTAAAGACTGTTGATGTCCATGATGACATCTCAACCTATCTGGTCATCATGGTATATTATGTCAAATCCTATTTCCTAAGGAAAAGCTTAATACAGGCCACCAGTGGACTGCTGATGACGACATTTCACATACGGCCTTTTGGTCAGAAATTAGGAGGGGTCTCTGTTATGGATGATGTTACACTGAAACAAGAGTATAGTTATCTTACCAATATACAGTCTTTTCTTAGTCTGCCATCGGGCTACAGCGCCCGCTATGAAGGAATGATGACCGCACGCTGCTTGGATACGAGCTTCTTCTTTCACTT
Source organism: Spilarctia lutea (assembly GCA_916048165.1). NCBI lineage: Eukaryota > Metazoa > Arthropoda > Insecta > Lepidoptera > Erebidae > Spilarctia > Spilarctia lutea. Next base: position 7,364,033 of record OU696480.1, read on the forward strand.
GACGCACTGCGCTCTCCTTCACAATCTGAAATTCAAATATAAAATATGCAGGTGTGTGGTTTTGTGTTGTTTGTCGAATACTTATAACGAGTTAAATATGATTGACGTTTCTGTGTTGTCTGTGTTTATATTAATTCATGTCCGCGAGCTCAAATTATTTAATAAAATGTAATTCGCATCATAAATATATATTTTTGATTTAATAATATATATAACATAGGCCTCGAAAACACACTAGGCAGATGGATTTGTAGTTTGTGTCAAGTTTTCCTTCTCTTTGCAGTCTGGTTACCCTGCAGAGTTTTTTCTCTTTAGTACTCCCACACAGGAGTTATATAACGTTAAAGAATGTTGCCACGCAAAATAGGCGCACTAAAAGTCGTCGAGTTGCGGAGACCCAGCCCGCAAGTTTTAAGTTTAGAGAATGTTGTCTAACTTTTTTTTAACAAATTGTAACAAAAGTTATAAATTGTTAATGATGTTAAACAACTTAATGTAACAAAATTTTACAAATAATTACAAACTTTATATAAAGACTTGTAACTTTTGTTGTATAACATCATCGGAGTCTCAGCGGGACGATAGCGGAAGGGCGCGGGGATGAGGTGCAATTCTCTTTCCGATTAGATTCAGGTGATATTCAAATTCTAAACTATTCATACTTAAAAAAATCGTTCAAACAGCCATCAATACCCAAATATTCTATGGCACCTAATTTTTCTTTCGCTTTCAGAGTTCGACGGATCCAGTAAGAACGCCTTTTCCTTTTTTTTTAAACAAAAAATAAAAGTCAAACCAATTAGCTCTTTCTCCATTGAGCCACTACCAGCTTTTCGACTAGCAGACCCAAACTGATTGTTACAAAATGTTATACAATGTTATACAATGAGTTTAATCAGTGTGGAAGAGTTTGGAACATTCTTGAGATGTTGTGGCGCATGTTATAAAATGTTATCGTGCTAACATGATGTTTTAAAACGTTGGGTGGGAGCACTTTTAGTCCACGTTTACGACACCGACGGGATTCATAGGAGTGGTGACTGTTGGTGATCACGCCTGGTGTGCCCCCGAAACGGTTGATATTGGTAAGTTGTGTATTGTTGTCCCGCGATACAGGACTAGCGGTTACTCCTTAGTTCAGTATGTCTTCGTTAGATAGCGTTGTTATATGTTTAGTTGCGCTGAATGTTGCAGTCGCCACAATGACAGTTCGTATTCTTAATCTATCACGGATCTTTGGTCTCTTTTAGTAATTTAAATATTCAAGCTAATTGGTATACCTTAAAAACTCATAAATTTTCAACAACAAACTGATACTTTCACGCAAACACGTCAATGTTTCGCATGACTGCGAGTATGTAGAGTTCAAGTGCCTATTGCTCATCATGATGTAATAATTTACTTCTAAAAAACATATATAGGTACTTTTGGCTATTATGCTGGTGAGTAGTTACATAGAAACGTTTCCTTTAACGTGATCTGTAATTACTTAAGCGTTAGATGTCAAGTGTAAGGTCTTTGTGAGCTTTGTGAGCAGTGTTGCCTGGTCGATTAACTGATTCATATATAAGTACCAATTGGTATAACAACTTCTAAAGTACATGAAGGTGAGTGGATTTACGTACGTACGAAGTTTGCATATAAACAATTATAATAAGTCATAGGATCAATAAACGTGAGCAAAGCCGTGAAGTTAGCAAAATAGTACTTTATTGTATAAAATGCTGCACTTTTTATGTAAAGATTTAACATAAAGTAAAAAACAACATTCAAAATTCTCTTCCCCTCTTGGCTTGATCTCACAAATTCTATAAAAAGTAGGTATTCTCGTAAAAATTGGAACTAAATTTTTATGACAGGGGTAATTATTACATCAGGACAATAGGTACATAGAAACAGGATAACGACAATGTTTTACAGACATAACCGGACGGATACCTAGCTATCCAACCGGTATGCTGAATCGATATCCAGCAAAACTACGTAATATCCGTAACCGTTATCCGTTTCATAGTTAACTTTCATATGGAGCAATAAACATCACCGCGCCGAAGTGCACGTCCATAGTTTTATATCGCAATCACCAATATTTTTCAATTTGAAACAAATAGAGCAGAGTTAATGAAAACGAAACGTAATAAATGATAAGGGACATTTTATTACATACTATACTAAAGCTTATCGTTCCTTGAAACTCATTTAGGGGTAAAAAGTGACATGTAGGTCAGTCGATAACACGATTTCCGATAAAAGTGCATATGCACTATAATCTCTTATATTGATAAACTATGGCTTAACTAAAACATGCTAAGCCATCAAAATCAGGATAGATATTGCACCTAATTTAATTTCTGGATTACCTACTATGATATAGTGACAAATTCTTAGGAGTAATAGCGATATAGTGTCATTACATTTTTCGTACAAATCGCTGAAAAAAATAGATAGCCGAAAAATTTAGCATAGAAACGAAAAACTAAAATTTTAAAGTGTTAAATGAAGGGATGTCAGGAATAATGAGAAGTCGTTGCCCAAAATTCAGGCATTGCTTTAGAAAAAAGTGACGAATAAGAAATTTATTTATTTACAAATTATGGAGAATTAACAGCTACTAAATCAAAATATAATCAAACAAGAAAACAGACAGCTAATGACGAATTCTTGCTTATATACGAGTACAACAGAACAAAGTTAAAGTGCACAAGACAATGCATGGTAATATTACTAAATACATTACAAGCACTTTGACATTGTTCATTTGTAACTCCTTAGTATTGTTTTAATGACAAACATTTAAATCATATCAACTATTAAGCTGCAAAATATAATAGTCCCAGGTTTTGCTTATTTGCTTTTTGATTAAATCCGGGACATAGACCAACAATTTTTTTTATCCCCCTTTAAGGACCTCATGAATTTATAAAAAAAAATTGTCGATCTTCCCAAATTAATATTGGAACAGTTTTTTTTCGTTTGAACTAACACGAATAATAAATTTTCCATTTTGATCGCAGTGGTCCCTTTTTTGTTCCGGTACATGCACAGCCGGTCGCTAGACACACAGCCCTTCGTATTGATCAAGAACTGTTTTCGAAACAAATATTTTTTTCAACAACTTATTACATAAACGAAAAACCGAACGAAACGAAGGATAGCTTTGTGCGGAGTGCTATTCAAAATCGTTGAATATTATTGGTTACACTTGAAGGAACAACGAAAGATGGTTCCTGTTTGCTATGGCGTCGGGCGAACAGATAAGGAACCAGTTTGTGTAAGGCGGCTTGTGATAATCCCACAATCGTCGAGACCATTATGGTTAAAGCATTTTACTTAGTTATGAACTTAACTGAAGTAAAACAGATTCAAAATTCCCTATAAAACTGTTTTTGTATTTCATATTAGCGAAGTCTTTAAAATTCTCGGATTTCGTCTACAATATGCATTTGTTCTCTTGAATTACTCTATCTGTTGTTGAGTTATTTGAAAGATCTAAGCAGATAGCGGAAGCGACTTCGTTTTATACTACGTACAAAAACAAATCTATAATTATGCGTGGGTAGGTACAAAATAAAGATTTAGTCCATCTTGGTCTACATATAAGTTTCTAACGACATAAGTAAAACCCCCTTCTCCAGACTAGCACGGTTAGTATACTTCTATTCAAAACATTGTTTAAAAAGATTGTTGGAATGCTGATATCAAAAATATACTAACTTTGTTTATGTAAATACTAAGAATATTTTTAAATATATCTGAATTAATACATCTTGCGATAAGTTTGAAATGTAGCACACGCTTTTTACAATCAGCATGAATGGTTTTTATCAAGTGGCTATAATTTACTGGATTACAACACCGAACGCACAACGAAAAGGTCAACAATTCAAAAACACAAATACATTCCCGGCTATTGCGTTTAACCCGATTCTTGGCTTAGTTAGCTTAACCTTATTAGTCAAGTGGGTCAGGGATTCTGCGATTGATATTGTTTACGTTTGTAAAATGGGCTGATTTCCATTCAGTTTTGCAAGACAGGTAGAGTTTGGAATTGTTTGTCAAATCAGTTGTTTGATCACAAACAAATTAACAAAAAACTGATTTGAATTATATTTGTACACTAACTGAAACTCGCGATGCTACCCGGTTTACGACAATAACCGCGACGACGCAGCGCGAATCTAATTTAAAATAATCAGCTACCGATCAGTAAAAGTCCCGATAAAATCGGTGAAGCCGTTCCAGAGATTAACCGGAACAAACAGACAGACAGAGAGACCGATAGACAGACAGACGAAAATTGTAAAAAAAAAAAAATGGTTTATGTACTGTCTGTCTATACATACATATGCATTTAATAAAAAGCGGTTATTTTAATATTACAAACAGACACTTCAATTTTATTTATTTGTATGTATAGATACGCTTCAGGAACCAGGAAAACGAAACCACCGTGAACATATTACATTTACACAGATATGCATGCATGTGTAGGTGCATCGTAACGTAAATTATTAATGCAAACTACGACCACGCAAGCACTAATCTAGAGTCGATTTTGTTGAATATACGAAGAATCCGGAAGATTGTCTTTATCTATTTCAATCTTCTTGTATTTATACTGCACAAGGCGGTCTAACTAAAGGAACGGCGGGTTGAATTTTACTGATATAAACCGGTTTAATTTAATTGATAATAGATCGTATGATTAATTACTAAACATTTCCAAAGCAATTTGTTTTGAAATATAATTAAATATTAAATTGTATCCATCCTACTAATATTGTTAACGCGAAAGTTTGTAAGTATGGATGGATGTTTGTTACTCTTTCACGCAAAAACTACTGAATAGATTTTGATGAAACTTTACAATAATATAGCTTATACATCAAAATAACACATAGGCTTAATTTATAAAGATATAGCTTCGCCTCACGGCATTGCCTGCTGTTATTGTCGTACCGCGGGTAGCACCGCGGGGTTCAGTTTATCCTTTATCTTTATTGTCAGATAATTTAATTGCATGTAAAATTTTTACTAGACAGGGTAAGCTAAGATTTTAATATACGAGGCGTCAATTGATTTGGAAGAATGGCCCAAATGACAGACAGATATAAATAATAATAGAATAGATAAATAGATATTCCGGACATCTAACACACAACGCCATCTAGTCCCAAGCTAAGCAGAGCTTGTGTTATGGGTACTAGACGAAATACTTATATACTTTTTTTTGTAAATACATACATATTATACATAGAAAACACCCAAACTCCGAAACAAATATTTGCAGATCATACAAACATTTGGTCCGACCCGGGAATCGAACCCGAGACTCAAGCTTAGCGGTCGTATACGCTACCACTACGCCACCGAGACAGTCTATATAAATATATAAATTTTATGAAAAGCTTTTAAGTAATCGAATTATATATTTTTTTAAGTTTTCTTGTTTATAAGGGTGTTTGCCACATGAGCTGGTGTTAGGACCTCATCTGTATAAAACCTATAAAGATTGAATATGCTTTTCCCTCAGTGTTTCCCAAACTAAATAAGAAACTCGATATGGTTGACAGACATTAAAATATAATAATAAAAAATGGTTCGCAGATGTCAAATAAAAACTCGGGTCATAGATCGATGTGTTTTTACCTGCTCCAACAGTTTTTGCAATTTAAAAAAAGTGGATACTGTAGAGCATTCACTTCTCCATATGCTTGGTATCTTTTGACAGAGATTTGTGGTGTTTTTTTTCTCGTGATTATAACGTAGGATAGTGTTCACACAATCACAGCAATATGTTCACTAAATACTTCCAAGAGCAACACAGATGTTATGTAAGTACATACATATATGTAGATAACATAAACCAGATACAAATTATAGCTCACGATAATTGGGTTGAGAGATGAATCAAAATGACAACTTAGATAAAGGGCCAATTTATTTATGTCCTAGTGGCTCCTATATGTCAAATTGGCCATCACTTTTAAAATTATACTTTAATGATAGCAATACATTGTAAGTTTATAACTGTTTACGAGAACGAACTCGTTCGCGATAGGTATTATTAAACACATATGTACATTCTTAGTGTATTTTAATTGACTTTAGTTAGTAACTATAATTTAGTGTTAGGATAATTATAACAATTGCCAGCATCTAGAAAAATTAATTTTCATAATACGTTCCGCCAAACGCAAAACCCCCAGAAAAACGTATCAATGTTACTGGCTATGTAGGTTGTAAATTAGCAAGCAATAATAGTTTCTGTAACTATTATACACAACATAACAATCTATTGTAGGTGCTGATTGTAATTGAATAGGTAACAAAACGAATTATATTTTATATATTGGAATTATTAAGGTTTTGGTTACATGGATAGGTTTAGACTTAGCATATTTATAAAAATATATTATTCCATTATGTTTTAAGATCAGGGGCCCTACCGCGAGTTTATTTGACAATTATACGATCATCAGGGTGAGAGCGTTCGGCGCTGTGATTGGCTCGCGATAAAATCTTCACCAAACACAACGCCAGACGCGCTCTCTGTCGAAAGTGAGTAGAAGTGGAATAGACTTACACTAGGCCTTCCGTGGGCCTGGGTCCGGTCGTTTTAATATCAGCGATTCCCGGACCCCTCCCTTCTCAGGCGCAGAGTTGGCACACCGTGTGGTTTTAGTCGGTTCGATTCCGACACACCGCCCCGCCGCAAACCCCGGCGGGGTGACGGCCCGAGGGGGATTCCACACGTTAAAAAAAAAAAAAAAAAAGGCCTTCCGTGGGCCTAGGGACATGGAAACAGCAGAATACATACCTGTGATTTATTGAGCACTTTCAGTGCGTACTCCTTGTCTTCACTGATCTTCTTGACTTTGTACACTTCACCAAAAGCACCTTTGGCGATTGTCTCTTCTATTTCAAAGTCTTTCTGTACTAAGTCAGTGGTGATGGGGAATTCAGGTTGGAATATGGATTCTTTGTGTGCCACTGGCCAGGCAGTTTTGCTGGCTTCGAGTGGATTCTTCAGTGTGGAGTCATTCCATCTGAAATATGAAGTCTCTTTGAATATCCCATTATTCTACTATTCAACAATAGTTGTTTACTGTAAACATAAACTAAATGTGTGTTAGACTTGAGTTTACCGTCATAATGGGTATAATTAATTATTCATCAATCATGACTTTTATCTTACAATTTTTTTATTGAACACTACAAATAAATAAATAAATAAAACACAAACTATTTGCTTCTATTAAAAATTATATGTGTTTGTTTAAAAAGTAAGATTCTTATTGGATTAGTTAGTGGTTTTTCACTCTTATTACTATTCATTATTAGCAACACACAAATCTTTAGAAATTAAACTCAATTCTTGTAATTATATTGTCCCCTGTTCTAGAGTTCTAGAGTATTTTGAGGACATTATCAACTAAGAATAATATTTCCCCAGGACAACAATGCAATAAAAGCAAAAATTCAAGGAATGAATATTTGCTATTTACATCTTTTTTTGATCTCACCTGAATTATATTTTTTACTACAAGAGTATTTAATATTTTATATTATTTAAAATTTTAAAACATGATTACAGTTGAAGAAATATAATCATTAAACCTACAGAAACTTTATGAAATATACTCATTAGCCGTTTCAAAATGTTAAAAAAAACTGAGCAAATTACTTTTCATAAGCAATTGATTTTCAATAGCTTTTGTTATCACCTGTAGCAAACATTTATCTATTAAATTAAATATTAATAACATTAGTGCTAATTACTGTAAATAATAAACAATGTTAGTTTTTTTAGGAAGTCACTTTGGACTCCTAACATTTAAAACTAACAAGACAACTAATCATGTAAGTAATTTATATACATCAATATTTTTTTACAACATGCAACATCACACATGCAACAATTACTATTGTGCATAGTGTAGGTAATTATATTTTTTCTAATCACTTGTACATGACATGCTTTTAGAAAAAAAAGTATAAGGTAGACTTGATTATTGTCTATTAGAACAATGTTTATCAACAGTTTTTTAACTAGAAACTTTATTTATTAGGTATTTGTAAATTAAACTTGATTTCACTTTCTTATGCAACAAGCTCGACTTAATAAAATCAAAGCATAGTACAAAAATAGTCCTTTGTCACAAAATATGAATATAATTTTTTTTTTTTTTTTTTAGTTAATATAGTGCAATGCATTTTGAAATCAAACCCAGTATTTATATTTTACTAAAGATTAATACCAATACCATTATCTATTTTACATAGCTAAATTAAACCACTACACACAAACAAATTTCAAATGGATAATTAAATTTCACAAACATTATCCATAAAGATTTTTAAAACTGGCGGTATACTTTTTTTAATAAATAAAATGAAAACTGTTTGTTTTGGGTGACTTGATTACATTACTAACCTTCGCCTCGAAACGCGAGACCAAGGCCGCGATGCGCTGTACACCGACTGGTTACTCGTCACGCTGACGAAAGAACGCCCGCTCAGGTTGCCCACGAAATGCGACAGACTGAACTATATACAAAAATAAAATAAGCGCTTGGGCTTAACAAAGAACTCGACACAAACAATGGAAGATAAAACAAATTTATATGTACATAATACTCCACAAAAGCACATGTGAAATAAATTACACAGTAACCGAAATATTAAGCGTATTATCCGAGCGTAACTACATAAATATTTGTTGGGTGAGTTCAGCTGAGAATGACATTAGCAAGTTTTCGTTTCATCACTTACCTGACTAGCAAACGCCTGCTCGTCGCAATTTGAATGTGTAGAATGCTTTTGTTTTTTGGAATCAGAGCTTCTATTGTGCGTATTTCCCATTAAACTAAACTATAGTACTCTTTACATGACGATAATGTTAATGTTCGTATAATTTAGAAATCTGTTGACTAATTTTTCCACCATGAATCCCATAGACAATTCGACAACATGAAATTGTTACCAGTACTTTTATCAGAAGAATAGAAACTCGAACCTAATGTGGTAAAGTTTGAAATCAAATTTCTTTATTATTATTTTAATTTGTTAGAAGAGTTAGTAGACCGTTTAGAGTAGACAGCTAAAAATGAAATCAAAGAAATTATTGAGCCATTCTTATTAAACTTTGAAAAAAGTGGCAAATTTTACTATGGCAATATCAGAAATGCTGCCAGAATGCATTTGTTTGTATTTGTATATAACACGCTTATCACAACATTGAAAGTTTATTGAGAATTTGAATAATGAACTCAGACTACTTAGAGCCCTTTTACGTGATTTCACTGTAGTACTATTAGGTCAGCACGAGTAAATCTCCTTTTATGGTTACTAATATTAACTCGAATTATACCATGGAATATTTAAATTTTGGTGAGTAGGATCTGGATATCATATTATTATCATATCATCTTCAGAGTAAATATACCTAATTCTCCTGTCCTTATTTCAGTGTTTTCAATTAAGTAACTATAGTCCCTATACAAGCTGATTTACCTATCCATCTACCGTTATTATTATCTCCTCTTAAAAAGTACTTACTGATACGTCGTTTTGCAAATTGCTCTTAGATAAATACCATCAAACACTTGATAAATGTGTGTACTACTACAAAATATTTATCATTAGGTTTTCAGTTTCTGATTATTTTAACTGTAACATACCAAGTTACCAACGTGACATTTCGAAACGCTATATTTCTCTCCATAACATTGAATCCATAAATGACCTATTATACTGAAATTCTAATTTAAGTAAAAGGGAATAAAACAATGAATAAAACTAAAGTAATATTTTACCGTTTTTAATGTTATGTTATGTTACAGATCGAGGCGGTATTTCACTCCGGCCCACCGCCTTCGGCTTTATAAGGCGCAGGTTCGGCCTCACATGGAATACTGTCCTCATCTTTGGGCAGGGGCACCCCAATACCAGCTCCTCCCTCTGGACCACATTCAGCGGAGGGCGACTCGTATCGTCGATTGCCAGGATCTTCCGATTCGGCTAGACTCTCTGGCGCTGCGTAGAGATGTTGCTTCGCTGTGCATCTTCTACCGCATTTACCATGGGGAGTGCTCCGAGGAATTGTTCGGATTGATCCCTGCCGCATCTTTCCGCCATCGTCCTACGCGACAGAAATTTCATCCCCATCATGTAGATGGTTGGCAGTCCACAACTGTGCGATTTTCCCGAAACTTTCTGCCGCGCACAGCAAAACTGTGGAATGAGCTGTCGCCTGCGGTGTTTCCGGACCAATACGACCTTCAAATCTTCAAGAAAAGAGCGTACTCCTTCCTAAAAGGCAGGCCTCTGGTGTTGCGGGTGTCCATGGGCGGCGGTAATCGCTTACCACCAGGTGATACGTCTGCTCGTTTGCCCCCTATATAATAATAAAAAAAATAGTAATAGTAATAGTTGAACATTTAATCCTTGAGATAAACAAAAATGGCGTAAAAGGCGTGAGTTTGAATACATTTCACTATTAGATCAACATTTAAATTTACAAGACACTGAACCAAAATAAGATCTCTAGCCAAGGATTGAAATATAAAGTGGAACGTATAATGGTTACAATTTTACCACCAACACGGAAAATTTTGTGGTTCTTCATAGATAATTTTAAATTATTGACCACCTTAAAACCTAATGCAACCTTTTTTTAGTAAATTTTGATAAAAATTACAAATTTTGTAACTCTAATTACCGAAAATGCAAGAAAACTTTTGAAAAAATGGGATCAGCCTCGCTTTTGTTTCAAGATTAAGCGAGTTTCGGTTTCGGCCGAAACTGGGCGCTAGGCCGCAGATTCGGTTTTGGTTTCAAGTGAAAAACCAGTTTCAGTCCGACACTAATTTATAATAAATAGGATAGGTTTATCTAATCAATCAATATGTAGGTATCTACCTATATTTAAAAAAAAACAAAAATTAATTTGCAAGTGCCCTTTATTTTACCTGTTATAATAATAATAATAATGTAGTATGTAGCTACCTAACTTTGATTAATTTTGTGCAATCTGCTTTTCTAATATACACATGAACTTTTTATCTATATTTTTCCTTAATTTTCTTAAACAATTTCTTGCTATAAAACGTAAATAGTTCCAATAAAAATATAATAAATAGAAATCCCATGGACACACAAAAAACATTGAATAAATTCTTTAAATCATCCATTCCCAGTGGTTTTACAGGTGCCTCTTCTTTTATATTTGCGTAACGGTATTGTTCCCATTTCTTTATAAGTCCAGCTTCGTAAAAAGTAATCATGTATTTATCGAATCGTTCTGTTATAGGTGAATGTTTCGTTAATAATATGGTCAAGTAATGACTATGCATTCTATCTCGTGCGATGTGCAAATATTGCTCACCATCTTCATTTAAGCGATTTCTTTCCAAGTAATGTCCTACAGCACAGTCTATTAGACAAAAGCGGTGTCTGTCTACATTCAAATTCCTGACGCATTCGAAGAGACTCTGAACTGGAACCAACCTAGAATTAATTATTCGAAATCTTTCTTCGGTATCAGGAAGGATGAGATCTGGTGACGACATACCATAAATACTATATCCTTTCTCAATCATATCTTCGAAAGTTTCGACTTCTTTACCTCGCTTCGCTGCCGTCAAAAAAGATATTATTGAAGCCTGATTTGCAAAATTTAATAGAAAAAAGCTCCAAATGGTTATTGTTAAAAAAATGCGAAAAGACTGCCTTTTTGGTGGATTGTACAGTGTCACCAATAATGCGTTTCTAAAAGTGTTTAATAAATCTTTTCCCAATTGGTCATATGTAAGACGTCCTTTTTCCGCTACTTTATATATAGTAAATATAAGCCAGACTCCCAAAAAGCAGAAAATTGATTGAATAATAATACCTCGATTAGCATGTAATGTATTTGCATCAAAAAGCGTTGTTACAAATCCTGCTCTATGTGACATTATGCATACTCCACTTTCTTTATAAGGGAAAGTGTAATCTACTTGTACTACAGCGACATCAAATAAATAAATAGGACCTAAATAAAAGTCCGCTTTCCTAAAAGCAAAGTTAAATAACTGGTTGATGTTTCGTTCAAAATCAAAGGGTAATTTCATTTCATTCACGCTCGGTGTTAGATCCAAGCTAAAATTCATCAATTTAGCCATTGAATTCCATATGATACCGTCCCTGGCTCCTAGTGTGTAACTACCATTTCCGTTTTCTGTTATAAGAAGGAATGGTTCTATTTCAGAAGTAAATACTCTGAATTTGAAACCGCGAAAATTTTTGCTTTTTTCTTCAAATAAGTCCAATGTAGCTAGCATTTTGGTTGCATTATATGGGGTTACAATTGTACTAAAACCAATACATGTGCCAAGATTATCGGCCCTTAGTTTAGAGTTGATGGAAGAAACATTCTGACATCCATTCTTACAAGTAAATCCTTCATGAAATTTTGATACAGGGATTCCAATTTTCCTAGTTGTCCAGCAGCCGTAAAGATTGTCTAGCTTGTAATCGTCAGTTATGAATGGGCTATAGTAAGATATGAGTAGCATTTCCTTAATATCATCATATTGGATGATTATGACGTTTACGGCCTTGTAATAAAACAAACTGAAATATATTTTAGCTAAAATATGTTGAGATTTTTCATGATAATAAATAATTATGTTTGAATACGGATGCCAATACGGGGAATCCTTTACTTTCAGTAATGTGTTTTCGTACTCGTCAATCTTTATTAAATTTATAATAATAGTATTTGCATAATATTGAACAGCGTCTTCATAGTATTCGTCCTCACGATCCAGACTTGATAATGCAAAGGGATAAGAGGTTTTTTGTAAATTGATGAAAAACTCATCAGGAAAGTTTCCAAAGCAAAGTATAGTTGACCAACCATTATTTTTAAGGTTCAATGTTACTATGTCAACCTGAAAGAAAAAGGGGTATAGAAATGAGCAGTACAAAGAATTATTATGTTTTTTATCAACTCCCTCGCTAGGAATATGGATACGGATACGAAGGGCACCCAGACAGAAAAATTGTTTATGAATCACACAAAGTTCTATTCCAATTGAGTTTTGAATCCACATAATTTAGCGTAGTAAAGTAGACGACATCGAACGAAATTTCAAGAGAGTGAGTATATAGGTACCTATGTATTGGAATTGTCATAGGGACTATTGTTACGAAGAATTACGTACCAAGTTAGTTCAAAAATTTTAATTCAATTTATACTTACGATCATATTAATACGTATAGTTTCAAAATTAGAATCGCCTTTATTCAACTCTAGTTGCCCTTTTACACTACACGAACATAAAGTTATAACAATTAAAGAAAATAACTTCATATTGCTTTTATATCTTAAGACCACTTCATCCGATGTATTTCTCTACAAAACTGCCCAATGTAATAACATCTATTTGTAATTGACTCCTCAAAGTTATCTTTATTAATGTAAAATTGGGTATCAGTGTAGGTCATTTACAAGATTATCAATGTAATTTCCAAAAATGTGCCATTAGTATATTGGGGTAGGTTTGTGTAGACTTTTATACTTAGGGGAAGTATAAGTTTCATTATTGTTGATGCTTGACTGGTAAAACTATATTACGGAATTGGAAATAACTTATTCATAACTGTACTTATATGTCTGCTTGTGTGAGTTACCGTGTTCATAGACCGTGAAGCACTCTTGTGCAATCATTACTATAGTGTCCTTCAGGACATGTAGCGCCCTTTAATAAGAGCGCAGATTCATTAAAAGTGCCCCTAACACTGATGCGTTGATGCGATGCACGTTAAAAAATTTCCTAACCTTATCTTTCTAGCGGTCGAACCACCAGCGCCGCAAGTTGGGTTTTTTCGTGCAGGGTATAACGATATAATCCGAATAGAAAAATAATTTTCTTTTTATGGTAAAGTGTTTAAGGAACAAACTAGTAGATGGTCACCGTAGTAATTATCGGCGCACCAGAACATTATACAACAAAAGTGTGCAGTCTCCTCCACGTTCCAATAACCTGGCTCATCATCAACAATCCATAATGTCCCATGGATGGGCCCGGGTCTCCTCTCAGGAGAAGGTTAAGGCCAAACGCTGTCTCACTCAGTTCAAATGATTAACAGCTGTTTTCCGTGAAGGCATGAAGTTGAGCAACCCATTAGTGACGAAACATGACTATACAACAAGGCCATATAAATTGTATGAAATATATAAATTAATCTTTGAATTGACTGTCTCGGTGACGCAGTGGTAGGGTATGCGACTACTGTGCTTGGTCATAGGTTCGATTCCCGGATCGAAGCAAATGTTGTATAATGTGGAAATATTTGTTTTCTATGTATTATACAGGGTCTGTCGTAAATAATGGATAAGTCGTAAACTGGAGTTGGTCCGGCTATGAGACTATTAGAAAATCGTATCTTTTTGCCAGGGTTTCTAACCGTATGGAAATGGCGTAGACTTTTATGTTTTTTTATAAATTTCGCTACTCTTTGCATTCATTCCGTTGCCATTTCGTTAAATTTAGGTATTTCTGTGTCATTTTTTTTGTATTATAGTCTTGAAGATGTGTATTATTTAGTTTTAGTACTGTTTTAGGCGTTTTTAACGTTGGTCATTTTCAAAATTGTCATTTTAAGATTTTTTATGTTTTTGTTTTACTTAGGGTCAACTTTTGATCATTTACTGTGTAAAAAAAAAGTACGGCGCTATAGCTGCCCATGATCTTAATAAATTATCTAGTATGTGTAGATTCTAAAAAGGTATAACAATGCATACTTCACAAGTAATATTAAGCTACATGAGCGAGATCAATATCAAGGTGAGAAAATATTTTTTTCATGTAATGTTGTAAATGGTTATAAAACTTCGTCAGAATGATTTATTTCTGCCAAGATTCTTTACACAAACACTATGGGGCCACTATTAAGGATATTCAAAGAAAACTAGGTAGTTTTTTGTCAAAAAAATTTCATGCCTCCTCATTTCATAAAGGTGTTTAATTTTAAAATTGATGTGCTCTAATAGTTACATGCGACAAACATGTTACAAGTTTATTCGTAAAAAGGATCATCAGGTAAAAAAATGAACAAAGACAGCAATACAAAGGGTCTCCCCGCGTGAAAAGGACATTGTTACTAGGCACACTGCATGATGCACCGTCCCTTTCACACTCACGATGTGTGAAAGATGAGGGAAGACCAAAGTTTTTTTAATAAAATTTTATGGAGTGACGAGTCAACGTGTCGAAAAGATGGTTTTTTGAATCTTCACAACATACACAGCTGGCAACTCGAAAACCCAAGACTTATCCGAGAAGACCGATCGCAATATCAATTTAAAATTAATTTATGGACTGGCATTATTAATGGCAAAATCATTGGTCCATTCGAATTGCCGGCAATATTAAATGCGGATATGTATTTGAATTTTTTAGCAAATACTTTACCTAGTTTACTGCAAGACGTCCCACAAGAGATAAGAAATGAGATGTGGCTACAAAATGATGGGTGTCCAGCACATTACGCTGTTCGTGTCAGGGAACATTTAAATAATACTTATCCAGATAGATGGATAGGGCGATTGGGGCCAATTTTATGGCCTCCACGTTCGCCAGACCTGAACCCCTTGGACTTCTTTTACTGGGGCTGTATAAAAGAAAAAGTATACAGTGAAACAATAAGTTCTGTAGAAGAGTTGCGTGCGCGCATTCAAGTAGCAGCGAGAAAAATTGAAGAAGCCGGTTATGTGCGCCGGATTAAGCGATCGTTTATTAGGCGATGTAGAGCGTGCATAGCTGCCGGCGGAGGACACTTCGAACATTTAGTTTAAGTTGTTGAATAAATATTTTTACGTACTAAAACAACCTAGTTTTCTTTTGAATATCCTTAATAGTGACCCCATAGTGTTTGTGTAAAGAATCTTGGCAGAAATAAATCATTATGACGAAGTTTTATAACCATTTACAACATTACATGAAAAAAATATTTTCTCACCTTGATATTGATCTCGCTCATGTAGCTTAATATTACTTGTGAAGTATGCATTGTTATACCTTTTTAGAATCTACACATACTAGATAATTTATTAAGATCATGGGCAGCTATAGCGCCGTACTTTTTTTTTACACAGTAAATGATCAAAAGTTGACCCTAAGTAAAACAAAAACATAAAAAATCTTAAAATGACAATTTTGAAAATGACCAACGTTAAAAACGCCTAAAACAGTACTAAAACTAAATAATACACATCTTCAAGACTATAATACAAAAAAAATGACACAGAAATACCTAAATTTAACGAAATGGCAACGGAATGAATGCAAAGAGTAGCGAAATTTATAAAAAAACATAAAAGTCTACGCCATTTCCATACGGTTAGAAACCCTGGCAAGAAGATACGATTTTCTAATAGTCTCATAGCCGGACCAACTCCAGTTTACGACTTATCCATTATTTACGACAGACCCTGTATGTATTTATTTATAAAAAAGTGTATGTATTCTATCAATGAATTTCGCTGTCAGTACAAGTTTTGCTTAGTTGGACGCCAAATGGCGTTCTGTACCAGATGTCCGAAACATTTATAATTATGGGTATTTATCAGTCAATACTAGATAAATAAGAGTACCAAATCTCTTTTCTTGATATATGTATTCTTTATTTAGCGATTGAATAACCTTAAAAGTAATTTAACAAAAAAATATCACGTTATTGGTGTGGTACTTATTCCCGGCATTGTCTCAAAATACGTATATTTATTTAACCATATGCTTGTAACAATCGCATTATATCATTTTATATTATAAAGTATCAAGACATTTAACAGTTGTATACTATATACATACTTCATATTAAACAAATGGTCTATTAATGCTACAATTGCAAGTTTGTACCAACAAAGTAATATCAATCATAATTCACAATGCAACTTATTTTATATACACATGCTTATAAAACAAATAAAATAGGTTAATTAATACACAAAGAATTTAATTTATCAAAAACATCGGTTTTTTGTATGTTGGAGATATTTAATTAATATGTAGGCCAATGTATATAATAGAGAGCAAACAACTGTGAATTGTTGCCCTCCATAAACAAAGGTAGGGAGGAAACAGGTTTCAGCAACGAGTATATCGCTCAGGGTCACTGAGGATCGAACCAAGTGGCATGCAATTAAAGTGTTTATCCATTAATGCTTTGCAATAACCTGATGCAATAACCACGGTAAGGTATTTTGTTTTAAACTACAACGAACCTTGGTAATCGAGAGTAAAACCGCATGTCCTTGATACATTTGAATAATTGCACACAAACCATTTTTTTTTACCTAACGACATAAAATTGCTTAAAATGAGCGTCAACTTAACAATTGCCTTTAACTACAAAGAACCTTGGCAATCGAGAGTAAAATCGCACATCTTTAAAACATTTGAATATTGCTCACGAAACCTTTTTTTACCCAACGACATAAAATTGCTTTGAATAAAGAAAATGAGCGTCAACTTCACAATTTTTAAAGAAATTTTGTACATTAATTTATTTATGTATTAGCCTACCAAAGTGATTTCACTCTGCCTGACGGAAAGCATGTGTACAATCCAAGAGTGGTGGTCACCATACTCATTGCGAATGCAGACAATGCAACAATGCAGCATGGTGACGGCACACTATGTCGGCTTATTGAGGGTCTGCTTAGTCCCTCGTAGCCAGGTATTCTTGTAACTGGTCCCAAGCTCGATCGATTTGTTTCTGGGTGTATTCATAGCTCCAGTACGGACTGAACACCACATTGGCAATAGCGATCTGTTCTAGATTCGACGGCTGAGCGTCCACTCTTTGTCGAGCTTCTTCCTCGGACAGCTCGTTGCGTTCCTGTATCCTCCTAATAGCCTGGCAATTTAAGAAGGAACAAGAAATTACAATCTAGAATCAAACTGGAATCAAACTAGAATCAAGCTGTCCGAGGAAGAAGCTCGACAAAGAGTGGATCTTTGTCGAGCTTCTTCCTCGGACAGCTCGTTGCGTTCCTGTATCCTCCTAATAGCCTGGCAATTTAAGAAGGAACAAGAAATTACAATCTAGAATCAAACTCACTTGTACTTATTTCTATAACCATTAATCTTTGATAATTCTTGCTATGCTTGCTTGGTAATGCTATCAAAGGTTAATAGTTGTATAAAATATATCCTACTAATATTATAAACGCGAAAGTTTGTGAGTATGTAAGTGAGACGGTTTCTTGCTCTTTCACGCAAAAACTACTTATTTTGATGAAACTTTACAATAATATAGCTTATACATCAGAATAACACATAGGCTACAATTTATAAAGATAACAGTTTCGCCTCGCGTCGTTCTCGCGGTTATTGTCGTACCGCGGGTAGCACCGCGGGGATCAGCTAGTATTTTATATAATCATTAACCTTTGATAATGCCATAAGACGAAACCGCTGACATAAAACTTAATTAAAGTTTTACCTCACCGGTTTTCGTGTTGTCAAAAAGAAGTTTTCGTGACAAGGGAATAATTCCGTGTGGTGACGGATTAAGAACACAAGAGTGTTACCACCCCTATCCATTCCATAGGTGTCGTAACTGACTTTCTCTTTTTTCTTTTATTGGTGCACTGCACTCTGTCACACACTGGGTCATTTAGCAGTTGGCTGGTCGGGGTTGTCATGACATGCTCGGTATGTGACCCGAGTCTCATCCTACTTTACTGCGTGTGATTTAAGCATGTTCTGGGGTATTTTCCGTTTTAGTCTTCGAGTTGCGTGAGTTTCCTCCATCAAGACTTTCGCCAGGGATTTGGGTGGTTTGTGAACCTTTATTGTAGGTTCTTGTATGTCGTAAAATTTCCTGTTTGACAGTATGTACTTGAAGGTCGTGATGCAACTGTTCGTTTGTCGACTAAGGGACTAAGGGAACAAACTACGCATTACGACATCAGTGCAGAAAGAAGGAAATCTTCAAACAAACCCTATACCAACCCGTCTGGCCAGCGTAATATAATAGGCCAAAACCTCCATTATAAGATAAGGGCTTATTGTCCAGCAGTGGACTGTTAAAAGCTGTTGATGATGATGACATTAGAAGTTGAGAATCGTCGGTTAACAAGATACACAACTTCAACATCATTATGTTAGCTAAACAGATATTCTTTAAAAACAATTAAAATGGAATGGAATGGAATTGTAAAATATGTGACGTCACACTGAGGAGACTCACAAATGTCTGCTGCTGGGACAAAAACGGGAGATGACGTTCAAATTAAATGACATTAGCTTGAGTGTATGGTCCGAAGTAGATAAACAGGAAATTTAAAAACAAGACCATTTATTAAAAAAAAAATCTGTCTTACCAGCCAGTGTGGTTTATTAAGTCAAACCCTCTTTTCTAAATAGAGACCTATGCCCAGCTGTGGGCTATTATACGACGAAATAGATAAAAATCTACAAACAATTAATTTCCTAAAATATGTAAAATGCTTACTTCGTCCCTCGGTATAAAGACAGTCCATAGCTGATGACAATATTGGTACCACTTAGCACGAACCATGACTGCCGCCTCCATGACCACGACTCGATGTCCTTCCTCACCCAACAGTTGGATTCGACGCTGTGTCTCTGCGATCACCTCCGGCCAAATCAGACTGTTTAACTTATCTAGTTGTTCCTAGGATAGAAATTAAGTAATTTAATTAGATTACTTGTGTAAATACAAGAAAATTTTACTGCCTAAAACGTCTTGGACTTTACAAACACATGGCGCAATGTTTAAGCGGTTTTCTCTCTGCTTAATACGCACTATGTGTTGTGGAGTCGATCCCTACATGGGAACAACGTTTTGTGTGATTTTACACACACAGAATTTATATAATGCGTTATTGTTTAAATTATAAAAAAAAATATGCATAAAAATCACAATCCCATCCATAAATGACTAGGTTTTTGTCTAAAAAGGCAACAACCTGCAGCCTTGATAGAAACTACTACAACTAAAATATCAAAAACTAGTTTTTGCCCGCGGCTCCGCCCGCGTTTATCTCGGTTATCGCGGTAAAAAACCCTTCCTAAATAATCAAAGTATCTCAATGCCAAATTTCATTAAAATTAGTGTAACAGTTTAACCGTGAAAGCATGACAGACAAACAGAAAGAGTAACTTTCGAACTTATAGTATCAGTATGGATTAGAAGTAGGTATTCATAAACACGTTTTACCACAGTGAAACAAAAACGCGAGAAAAAATAAGCAGTAAAAACACTATCTAATCCATAAGTGACTCAGTTTAGTTAATAAAGGTAACAACCGGTAGGATTACAAACCAGTACAATCAAGATTAAATAAACTACAGGTAATGATATCCAACTTATATTATAAACGTGAAAGTTTGTGAGTATGTAAGTTTGTTGCTCTTTCACGCAAAAACTACTGAATGGGTTTTGATGAAAGTTTACAATAATATATTTTATACATCAGAATAACACATAGGCTACACATTTATAAAGATAGCAGCTTCGCTTGCCCGCGGTTATTGTCGTGGAACTTCAGCTAGTTTTAAATAATATCATTGACTACAGGTATTCATTATCACGTTTGACCACAGCGAAAATGAAACTCCTTATTGTACCTATTTCAATATAGTTAAATCAATAGGAATCCTCAGTTGATAAGTAATTGTTCTTTTTAAAAACGATCTCTCAACACATGTATGTGTCGGACAATACGACCGCGCCGGCAACTGTGTTTGCTCTATTAAACTAATATTAATTATGTTGGTATTGATTCCAATTATCAAATAGTAAGTTTACTTAAGAAACAACACCTGTTCTTGTTTTAATATCTTTAGTTTGTTTAACACGCTTTTGTTCATTGTAATAATTATGTGAACAATCTTGGAAATCAATTTTAACCTATATCTAATTGTGTTCTTAATAGACATTTGTTATGTTTTGTAGTTTTGATAATATAACAATACTAATAATTTTGAAAACCGGTGTGAAATAGCGTTTACGCTGTGTTTCACCGAGTGAGTGAGGATACCGGAGACCCATACCCCAACCCCTCCCCCCATCCCCTTTCCCATCCCCCAAAGGTCGGCCACTTACTTGTGACGCCTTTGGTGTTGCGGGTGTCCATGGGCGGCGGTAATCGCTTACCATCAGGTGATACGTCTGCTCGTTTGCCCAGTATTCAATAAATAAAAAAAAAATTAACACCTTTGAGCTAATTTAACGATAGAGTCAGGGTGTTCATGTAAGGTAGACTTCAGTGGATTATGATTTTGTCCTGAATGATTCTTTTCGAGGAGTCCAATCATAAAGCAATACAGGCCGGTTGACCGGAGGAGTCATAGCGCCTTTTTCCGATACAAAATAGTCTGTTATTATTTGTGAGGGTAAATCTATACAGATACACATTTTATATTCACATACAAAGACAATCGCCTGTCACTACGAACTCGCACATCACATTTAGGAATCATTCTATGTAATATCGGTGCAATATGTAAGCCTTTTTGGACTTATACTTTGATAGAGGGGAACGCCTTCGTATCACTACTCTCTACCGTGTTGCTCTATAAATTTGGTGAACGAATTACATTTTTAGTATTTAGACTTTTTCGGAATGAAGTGATAACTGAGTACGTTAGTCCATGGATGTGGAAACACACATTGGGACCTCTTTGGCATCGGACCGAACTGAACCTGGAGCGAACTGAATTCGAAGGTTTATAAGGTTTCTCTTCGTTCCTCAGGGAGCACGTTAAGCCGTCGGTTCCAATAGGCACATGGAACATCTTTGTCAATCAATATGGGTAGTTGGAGCCCTCCAATGTACGCACAA
This sequence comes from Spilarctia lutea, assembly GCA_916048165.1. NCBI lineage: Eukaryota > Metazoa > Arthropoda > Insecta > Lepidoptera > Erebidae > Spilarctia > Spilarctia lutea. Next base: position 7,385,901 of record OU696480.1, read on the forward strand.
CAGTCTTACTATAAAACTTCGATTCGATGGCATTTGGATTGTTGAGGTCTGATGGTAACCGCTCTACGTAAAAAAATGAAGTTCAGACGTAGATACTGTAATAGACTTCAAATCTACCCCATTTGGAAAAAATAGGCTGGGTGGAAAAGACCAATTCTTCCAAGCTTTTATTATTCCCATGATTATTTGGGGTCGGCTTCTAGATCAACCGGTTTCACTTGAATATCAGTTTTTTCACGGAGCGACTGGCATCGGACCGAACTGAACGTGGAGCGAACTGAATTCGAAGGTTTCTAGTTGTTCTTTCTTTTTTTTTTAAAACCACTAACTCCTGTACACCAGGATCAATAGCAGTGACCCACGAACACACCGAGTTACGACACTCGGGAAGTCCCAGGAAAAATTAAACTGTCTTGGAACACGCAACGAAATTAATCAGAAGAAAAAATGGAGAAGTTGGTAATATAATAAGTCTACTTCCCTCTTTAGCAAAGTGCAAAATAAAGTCAAAATAGGCCGACACCTTTTTCAAACCAGGAAGTACCACGGATAAAATATTATTAGTTCTTAGTGAGCTATACCTATTTCATTTTTATAGTGTGTAGGGCAGAATTGCCTAAACGCACAGATATTCACCGCAGTTGTCACAAGATCCCCATAGTATACCGACCCTGATGTCATTTGTAAGCTATTTCATGCTAAATCTATATATACTGCTCTGCCTCGGTGGCGCAGTGGCAGTGAATGCAGTCGCTGTACTTGAGGTCTCGGGTTCAAATCCTGGGTCGGACCAAGTGTTTGTGTGATCTACAAATATTTGTTTCGGAGTTTGGGTGTTTTCTATGTATGTATTTACAAAAAAAAAGTATATGTGTATTCATATCAGTTGTCTAGTACCTATAACACAAACTCTGCTTAGCTTGGGACTAGATGGCGGTGTGTGTTAGATGTCCGAAATATTTATTTTATTTATTTATTTATATATAAAAATGTTATGTTGGTTTGTGTACGCTTCAAAAACTCAAAAAGTTCTGCACCGATCGAGCTGAAATTTTAGAATGATATATAATCCGCATCAAAGATTGTTTTTATCTAATTTTTGCATCAGTCACATATTCGCAACCGCGAAAAAACACGGAAAAAACCGACATAAACGCGGGCGGAGCCACAGGCAACAGCTAGTATATATACTTATATATAAATATACGCCATCCATCAAGGTTTTTAGGTGTCAGTATATTTAAGAGCACTTACAATAGGATTATGATTGCCACAGATGTTCATAAAAACCGGGATCGACGTCTTAACATGCTCTCTGAGGCACGGGGTGGGTTGAAATACACTGTTTTTTTTAATTTTTTTTTTGAACTTTACTTACATTAATAATCTTAGTAGCCTCCTAGATATATATTTTATAGTTTGTGTATAAACAGAAAGTAGCTAAACAAACCTTATCGCTAAAAACGATCTGTCCCAGTTTCTTTCTATCGATCTCGCCGGATTGTGTGAGGATGTCGTGACCAAAGTTCTCTGCTAACGTTCCGTTGAGTGGCAACCCTGGCTTGTACAATTCGTGGGCGATCAAATCACAATTGACTATAACAGCTCCTTTATTCCTGTTATGAGAAATTAGTATATCTATACAAATAAATACAATTGGAGTGTCTGTTTGTAATATTAAATTAACTGCTTTCTACTACATGCATATGAATGTATATACGGTACACATACCAAAATATATATTTTAAAATTTTTTGTCTGTCTGTCTGTTTGTTCCGGCTAATCTCTGGAACGGCTGGACCGATTTGGACGGGACTTTCACTGGTAGGTAGCTGATGGTACAAGGAGTAACTTAAGCTTACATTTTTTAGACTAGCTTCGCCTCGCGGCGTTACCTACGATACGACAATAACCGCGGGTAACACCGCGGGGTTCAGCTAGTTTATAATATAGTTGTTATAACCTAACTACGTTCGTTACGTCATCACAAATAAATTTACTCTCGTAATGTGATTGTTATAATCTAAATTGTAGCAATGTGTTTGACTGCTTCGGTGGCGTAGTGGTAGCGTATGCGACTACTAAGCTTGAGGTCTCGGGTTCGATTCCCGAGTCGGACCAAATGTTTGTATGATCTGCAAATATTTCTTTCGGAGTTTGGGTGTTTTCTATGTATAATATGTATATATGTATTAACAAAAAAAAAGTATATAAGTATTTATATCAGTTGTCTAGTAACCCATAACACAAGCTCTGCTTAGCTTGGGACTAGATGGCGTTGTGTGTTAGATGTACGGAATATTTAATATTATTATTATAAATGTTGTGACGAAAATTGAGTGAAATGCAGACAGTTGAAGTGTGTACTATCTATTACATAGTCGCATCAGTTCTCGTATATGTATGCTCATAATATGCTAATATTTACCGTGGGAGAGCTATGCTTCGGCATGAATGGGTCGGCTCGACCGGAGTGATACCACGGCCTCACAGAAAACCGGTGTGAAATAGCGTTTGTGCTGTGTTTCACCGAGTGCGTGAGGATACCGGAGGCCCGTACCCCAACCTCTCCCCCCATCCCCTTTCCCATTCCCCAAAGGTCGGCAACGCGCTTGTGACGCCTCTGGTGTTGCGGGTGTCCATGGGCGGCAGTAATCGCTTACCATCAGGTGATACGTCTGCTCGTTTGCCCACTATTCAATAAAAAAAAAAAAATATTAACAGTTAATCAAACAATAGGTATAAAAAAAATGGTGTAAATGTAAAAGTCCTTACTGTTTTTGGTTTTCATTTACATACCTACATATTAACCAACAGTATTCATTTCTTTTGAATGATGTAATTTATTATAATTCTAATGATATAGAATCAAAAATTCTATTATGTAATTTTAACGTTAACTGATTACAAAATTTACAAAATTATTGATAAATATTTAAACTGTTTCATTTATTTCTTGTCTTATTTTATATGATTTATCTGTTTGTGAAATAACTAATTTAAAATATGTTTACTCTACGTGACTTCTTAATTTAAAAAGATAAAATGTTTATTGGCAGTAATTTCTGTTCTGTTTTTCTTAAAATGTATGAGATTGATAGAAGAGAGAAATTGACTCACTTTAGTTTTAGTGCAACGTTCGACTTCCCACTACCTATTCCTCCTGCCAATCCAATGACATAAGGCCAGTCCGGAATATTTGGTTTTAGCTGTAAAAAATATATTTACAAAAAGAAATAGTTATAAGTATTGTATCTGTCAATCTAGTTTTTATAATACAAGCTAGTTAGTTTGAAACTAGATTGGCATTGTATGACAGATGTCCAAAATATTTAAATTCTTACCACAGGAGGTCTCAATAGTGTTCCGAGGAGTCTCATCCGCTGATTGCTTGAGCTGAGTTTGTCCTCCTCTTCGCTGTGCTTCTGAGGGCTCGTGTCTGCCGCCAGTCCTATTACGTGAACATACATTGGCGCTAGACCCCCTTCAACACGTTTCTCGTTAATTTTCGCAGCTCCTTTAGCAGTTTCTTCACTTACAATGATTAACTGAAATCAGTTTTTTTTCTTTTGTATAATGTTATATTTCATTCAACGCTAAATTGTTATTTCAATGAATGATTCGTTTTTCTTCTCTTAAATAGGTGTAATCTACAAGATTATTTGATAAACCACAAAATAGCATTTGTGGAATGCATTATGAACATTGCCAAACACACTTTTTTATCTTTGCGGAAATCCTACCGGCTATCTATGGTGGTTATGTAGAACTCGAACAGATTAAAAACCGCATGGATAACAATAGCTGGGAACCAAGCCCTCGTTTCCCAGGCCTACGCCTATAGAGGACGAAGGGCGTTCAGCGACCTCAAGCGCCTAAGTTCTAAAAACTTAAGAATCTTTGTAGTTTTAAATGCTTAGATTTTTTCCTAAGTAAAAGCAAAAATCTATAGTTTATCTATACTAATAATAAAGCTGAAGAGTTTGTTTGTTTGTTTGAACGCGCTAATGTCAGGAACCGCTGGTCCGATTTGAAAAATTTTCTTTCAGTGTTGGATGGTCCATTTATCGTGGAAGGCTATAGGCTATATATCATACCGCTACTACAAATAGGAGCGGAGCACCAATGAAGAATGTTTCAAAAACGGGGGAAAACTTTCATGCTACGGGCAATACAAGACGCAAACGAGGTTGCGTGGGCCAGCTAGTATTATATAAATTTACGCGCATAGGTATAGGTACTATTTGTATGACAGTTAATAATTTATCCGACAAGCATGTATCGTAGGCTGTCTACGTAATTAACAAAATCAGCGTTACATAGGCTTCACGCATTAGCTAGTCAAAAAAAGCAAGCGAATTCACTTCCAAAACGTATAATACTCTTTTTAAAGAAGTTTCAGCAAAGTCTTACCTCATACTTAGGATCTTCCTTGGTAGGGCCATAAAGATCTTGCAACGGGAACACATTGTATTCAAGATCTGGGTTGATATCTTTCAGAAAATTCCGCACTACATTAATCCTTGTTTCTACAGGTTCTATCAACTCCCATAGTTTTTTTGCTGTAAATGTGTATTAAGTAAAAAATTTTAAATACTCCTTACTCCAATATTCCTTTCAATGATTAATAAAAGACCACATTGAATACAAAACAACCTAAGCTTAAATTTATCATCAGCCGGTAATAATCTAATGATAAAAAACTCGATCAATTTGTTAGTTAAAGGTTCTAATGGAGAGACACAAAAGTAAAAATTGCCCAAAACTTTTGAAAGAGCGAAGTCTGTCAGGGCTACTAGTGAATCATAAAAATAATTATAAGCAGTTTCTATATTTACAATCATTCATGTATTTCTTTCTATCTATTACTAAGTTTGTCTCTTGCTTAGAGCAGTGACGTGTGATGGTTTAACAACACTAAGGACAGTAGGATGTGGTGACCTCTTAAATGACTATAACATTAATGCAGTCAGTTTTTCACTTTTAGTAACTTGAAATAGTGTATGCAAGTAAAGCAACAATGTTTATGCTCTTAAATGTTCCTTACACTGTATCATATTAACATCAGTAACTCCCACCGTGACATGTTTGGTAGCTCGTAGCGCAGCTTGTGATAGTAGTATCTTGTGGCCGTTGTGCAACCGATCAAATGTGCCCCCAAGAGCAACATTCTCATATCTTCTTACTATATTTTGGCTAGTTTCTTGGCTTGAATCTTGAAAGTCTGAATTACAAATAATAATTCTACATAAAATCAAAGAAAACAAAAATAAAAAGAATGGCACAAATATTATACCCTGTGGTCCTTTAAACCCATCCCTGATCACTTCTGGTGGAAAGGTGCCCATTAAACTTGCAGCATTGAAAGGCAATGTCCAACTATTGCACCAGGGATGAGTTGCAACGGCAGTCACCCTTTATTTGTTATTTAGTATTATTTAAACAAAAAATATTGCATCTGTTTTTTTTTAAGTATATTGGAAAATCTCGAAATACTTTAGGTTCATAGGATATAATATTTTGTCTGTATTCAAGGAATTGATTCTTAGACCTGAAGACCTGAAGAATACATTTAAGGACTTGGATATTGAAAAAATCTTAGTGGGTTGGATTAAAAGTTTTGTACAAAACATTAAAGGTTGTTCTAATTAGAAGGCATCAGTTTCAAAACAGATACTTTCCAACCCATAGTCGTAATTGAACAGTTTATGCATTCTGTGTATGCTCCCTACTGCCACTATATATCATATTTGTATCAGACCATGCCCTTTAAGGGTCCAATCATCATATTAAAACTTGAGCAACCAGTGCAGACCTTTTTAAAGAGTACACTTCACAACCTTCCTTACACTGAGAGAGCCACGCTTCGGCATGCATAAGCCAGCTCCACTGGAATGATACCTGTTTCACCGAGTGAGCGAGGATACCGTACATACCCCAATCTCTCCCTCCACCCCCTAAAGGCCGGCAACGCACTCTGGTGTTACGGGTCTCCATGGGCGGAGGTAATCGCTTACCATCAGGCGATACGTCTGCTCGATTGCCTCTTTTCCATAAAAAATAACATTTAGTGCAGGGTGTGCGGTGCACACAGGCGCAGCAGTGTTCATGGCGTCGACTGTGCCACTTTTAATGAATTAAAGGGCGCTAGAAGAATGATTGCACATGGGTGCTTTACAGTACGAGCTAGAGACACCTCTGATGGATATCTAATAACAATAAAGAGGAGAAGGAATAAGATATTGAGAACAACCAACCAATGCTTTGAAGTTTACAGTTATCATCAATTGTGGTCACTGATGCCTTTAGTTGTTCCACTTCCTTAGATAACTCACTATCATAAAGGATCATGTCTATTGCATAATTTGTTTTTATTTCCTCCATTACCTGACTAGGCTTCAACATAAGTCTAACATCCAAATTTGAGCATTTTGCAGAAGCCTAGAACATTAACATAAACTATATTATAATATATATGGTTCTACATACTAAATCAGCATTTATGTTGTTTCGTTGGTGGGTGCGAGACTGGAGGCCAAATGATCCAGAAGCATCACTACACCACCATGCTGCATTGTCTGCATTCACAATGACTATGTCCACCACCCCTGTTGGAAGCTGCTTATGCTTTCCATCAGACAGAGTAGTCATTTTAGCAGGAACAAATAAAAAAAAATAAAAGAAGTAGCTCATCCATGTCCTTCCTCAATAATCAAATGTATCAAATTTTCATTGTAATTTTTCTTTATTTTATTTCAAGTTTTTCTGCGCTTTGCAGTATTGCATAGATCTATCTCTTATTTGGGTCTTACTACACCTACTTTAATAAATAAAGTAAGTACATATTATCTATTACTAGCTGAACCCCGCGGTGCTACCCGCGGTACGATGATAACTGCGGGCAACGCCGCGAGGCGAAGCTATATCTTTATAGTAGTAGCCTATGTGTTATTCTGATGTATAAGCTATATTGTGGTAAAGTTTCATTCAAATCCATTCAGTAGTTTTTACGTGAAAGAGTAACAAACATCCATACATACATACATCCATACTTACAAACTTTCGCCTTTATAATAGTAGTAGGATATAACATTCTCGTATTGCAGTGTTTTTTACCAAACTCGTCCGACAGTGGACCAATTGTTACGAAATTTTGTGTGCCTATCGGGTAGGTCTGAGAATTGATCAACATTATTTTTCATACACCTAAATGATGAGGGTGACCCACATCTAAATATTTTTCTTTCATTTTCATGGCTTTGTTTAGCCATTTTGCCGGGTCAGCTAGTATAATACAAAACATTCAAAAGTGATTAGTCAAATGGACTTCTGCAGCAATATTTAGCAAACTTTTTGTAGCACTTAGATTATGTATGTTCAAAGACTTTGTTAACATAATGTAAAATACAAACAATAAAAGTATATTATAAATATGAAAACTTACCTTAGAATACAAAGTGTCTATTTGAGTACTAATTGCGGGTAATGCACTCTCTAACTCAACATTCTCTTTAATATTTACATACAGTACTCTACGTACATACTGGGACACCTTCTGACAAACCATATGGGCTTTTCCAACATTGGATATGAAGAGAATACCATTGTTTGCCATTTCATCTGCAGTAGAAATATTAATTTTTAGATAGTCATTTTAAATAACCCAAAATTTAATGAAATTGGACATCTAACAACAGCCTATGTTGACACACAGTAAGCCTAGTTTGTGTGGATTCCAATGTGTACATTTGAGCTTCATCTACACATCTATGAATGCTGATTTACGACTGAATTATAAGTGTTCAAGTTTTATGTAAAAAAATAGTTATTTTAAACTAGCTGACCTACCTGTTGTATTCATCATAAAAAAATACGTCACAATAAGTGTAATTGATAATACTCCTAAAGGTGTTGTATATGCATATGCTACATTAAGCATGTTATCAAAGTCCAAAGGTTGCAGTACGCCAAATTTTATGGTTAAACTAACGAACTATATTACAGAAATTAACTATCATACCTGCAAAAAACTAATAATGTTGTAACAGCTAAAGCCTTGTGGTAAGCTATTAAATAAAATTAATTAAAAGTTATTTACATGATGTGTTATCAATCATGATATTTATTACCATTAATTTAATTGTTGTACAAAAATACAAAGGTTTAAAATAATTAAAGGTGGTTAACAAATATTACCTAATTGGAAATTAAATATTTTATAAATTAAAACAATTAAAAACTATTCTTATTTAGTCTTAGTTACTTAGACGCAAATGAATAACTTTACAGCAAAACTAAAAATAAATAATTCTCAAAAATTTACATATTTGACATTGACAGTTAGAATGACAGTAACAAAAATAATCTCCATAAATAAAAAGACAAAAATAATGCAATTATATAATTCATTCATTAATTTTACCAGTTTATTTTTTTCGTCTCCCAATTATGCAGGGGAACTTGGCTCTACATATTCTTATCTATGCTTGGTTCGCACTTCTACGCTTTTGCCAGCGTCAAGTTTTAGTTTTACCCGTTTTTTAATAGATGGCGCTGTAAACAGACGTCACTTCGAAAATTGTATAAGATTCTTCGTTAGTGAATGACCTTTGTCGTAATTCAACGGTCCTAATTAGCTTGCACAGTTAAAATAAAAATAGGGAAAAAAATATTATTAAATAAATTGGTTTTTCTCTTTTCAATGTTAATCGATTTCATCAAATAATATATCGATTTTTTAACTTTTAACACATATTTAAAATTCCACATGCTTTTCAAATTCAAATAATAAACCTAAGACTTTATTATTATCAATTTATCAGATAAAAAATAAAATTAATAAAAATAATGATGTAAATAATAATGAAAATAAAATTATCAAATTCAAAACTCAAAATCAAAACTAATGTTCGTATAAATTTTCAAGGTAAGGAATAAGGAAACCAAATATCTTTATTGATGCATATTTTTAATATTATTAACGTTTTATTATATTATAAAGGAAATGATGAGCATCCCAACAAAATGACAACTTTATGGCCTCAAAAACAAAAAATCAAATGTCCATAACTATTAGATACATATGTACTTAACACTACTCTTACGTAAAACGAGACTGCAAATCTATACTTCTATCTAAAAATTCTTTCACCAATAGAAAGCCACCTTATTGCTGAGGTGTCATAGGTTATATAAAAAACCGAAAAATAAAAAGGCTTTGACGTGGTAGTCTAAATTTCAACGGAAGGCCAAAGCAGCGGACGGCGCGCGATGGCTTCGGGTTTAATTCGGTGTCGGCTCCTTACGCAGCGGACGTCTCCGATATTGAATTTTTCGAAACGTAATTAGTACACTTTGGACATTGTTTAAACAAAAGGTTCTTATCAGAACTACTTTCTATCTTATTCTTGGCAGTTAGAAATTAAAACATAACACTCTGTACTAAAAAAAGATTATTAACCCTTAATTCGACGGATTTTTTTTTTAAATATAACTTGCAAAATCGTTCCAGATCTTGTTTCTTAACTTGTAAGAGACCCTAAAAAAATAACTAAAAAAATATAACTTTTTCAGGTTCCTGAAAAATGTACGTCTATTATAATGGACGTTATCAAGTTTATAAGAAACTGCTGCACTCCTATGATGTGCAGTATAGTTCCCACTGTCAAAGGCAAAGAATTAAAGAAACAAGTAATTTTGTCATAAAATATTTATTTTACTAAAAAAATGTCTTCTTAGGAACATACTATTAGGAATTAATCACTTCCATACTGAAAATAGTGATAGATGTATTTAAAATTCTTCATAATAATCAACATTAATATATTTAATAAACGGTGGCACGTGTCGTGTGAAAAGAGGCTTCTTTTCTTTAGTTCCTTGTCACTTAACAGTCCATTGGTACAACCTTTCAGTCTATTTTGCCGTATGGTGCCGAGACTGAAAATTCCCCGGTGTTCAAGGTCCAAGGTGTGAAATAGTTGTCGAAATAAACAGCACATCCTGTAGTCTGAATTGTTTTGCAAAGGGCTAATACCATTTTAGCATCCAGTGTCATCTGCTCTTCTTGTTCCTTAAAATCGATGTACCGGAAAGTGTCTTCACCACCGTACAATAAAAAATCATAGACGATTCTAGATGCACCAGCGCGTACCAAGTTCTTGAATCCCCATTTATTGGGTTTCATAGGGTTAAACTGTCTTCGGTTGCCTGCTTTAGTGCCCTTGTATGGTATCGTCATTTCATCTATACTGTCCTTCATTTCTTCTTCTGTCGAAAGGCAGTTCCTTCTCATTTTTTCAATAAACGGTCAAGGTGTTGCCCACAAAATAAATATTACGTCTTATCTGCTGAAGCCTTTTTAATGGCATGATGTCGGCCTCTTGGGCATATCTGAATTCTGTAGACCAATAGTCTAGATAAGAAGGCATTTTCACTATACCCACGATAGGAAGTATAACAAGAAAGTCTTTCAGCTGCTCGATGGTCAATTGCATACATTTTCCAGTTCTATGGGTTGAGTATAAGTTCCAGTTCTCGACAATATCAACGAGTATATCTGGGGAGAAGAACCGATAAAAAAGTTTAACGGGGAGTCAGTTTCTGGTAGATCAAAGACGAAGTCGTTTGATTGAATGTCAGCCTTGTGTTTAAATTGTAATTTTTTCTATTTGTAGGTCACAATTAGTGCTTTCTTAGTAGTTTTTGCTCGGACATTTGGCATAGTTCGTGTTGGTAGTTTCCTTTTACGTCTGGTTGTTCTTGGTGTTATTGGACTAGCCATAGACGAAGCATTTGATGATGGAATTGACAATAATGAAGCCAAACTCGGTAATGCATTATAATAAAATTAACTTCACCGCTCGGTGATAGCACGTCGTTAATGACAGGAGTCAACGAAGGCGGTGGAGGTGAAGTATTCTCATGTTTGTCACTTTCGGAACAATCAAATATATTCATGGGCTCAAGGTCTGAGTCGATTGAAGGACATGATAAAGAAGACAACTCTTCAGTTCTATGAACCGTTATTTCCTCTTCATTTTCAGGTTCTGATCCCACTGTCTACGTCCGAAGGAGCGTTTTGAGGCGGCACCAATGCTACTAAAAAATTACCTCTAGACTTAAAACTCTGAAATACAAAATAAATAAGATGTAAAACATTTCATCTAGGGATCCCTAAACAAATTATAACGAAAAATTTATTTTATCTACGGATCCCTAATAATTTTATTACATGAAATAACAAAAGTTTAATTTTCTATAAATTTGGCAAGGTGAACAATACTGGACATAATATTAAGCTGTTATTTTATTAGTAATTCGATATTGGGAAGCATACTGGACATACAAGTTGCGAGCGTTATAAAAACTAAATAAAACTGAGTAAGACAATAAAAATATTATAAGCAGCTATCCGGGTTTCTTATCTTTAGTTTTCAATGAATTACAAGAATGAATAGCCTTAAAATAATGAATAAAATACGACTTACTGAAAACCCACGTGGCGTGTTCTTCCTTCCTGCCATCTCGCCGCCGATTATTCGCGTCTGGATCAAGTGCACCCGTTACTGATTTTTGACAACGTTGGTAAATAATTAAGGATGCATTAAAGCACCCTGAGCTCTGAATATAAGGTCTGTTTTTTATGTAGTTTTTTTTTTCATCCAATGGGAAGTATACCGCACATAATCGAATTAAGGGTTAACATGATGCCCAACGAAGTGGGCACGGGTCAGCTAGTTAATAATAATTCCTCTTTTGATAGTTTAACTCTTAAAAAATAACGAAAGATTTGTTTTTAATTTAGTTTTTGAAACCATAACGTAGTAGTTTAGGTTTTTAATTTTTGTTATCAGTATTTTATAACACTAGTCAGATGTAAAATAGTACTGTATATATTTAATAGTTTAATATTTTAAACTTAAAATTAACGAATGATTGGATTTTTTGAAACCACAACTTATTCGTTAAGTTTTGTAATTAACGTTTTTAGTTTTTAATTTTAAAACTAGTCTTAAAATGAAGCGATAAGTGAAAATGATGAACGACAAAATTTTACATTTGATTAGTATAATTAATACCATGAATTTTCAGGTAAGCCATTTAAAAACAATAATTTTAATAGTCTCCTAGAATACGGTTTCGTGTTTTCCTGACCATATTTCCCTATTTGGAAAATAACACAAGTCAACAAAAAAAAAACTTTTTTTTGGGTTTGTTATTAAATGAATATTTTCCGATTGTCTACAACTAAAAGTACCCACAGCCTCCATTTATAACAAATAAAGTTTGCTTTTGTACATTTTACAATGAAAAATAAATATTTTAAGATTTTGACAGAACGTTTGAGGAACAACGATTTTAACACACAAGAGGCGGGGTTGCGGGGGGATTACAGGCGTGCAGCTGGGAGCGGCGGGTAGTCTGGGCAGTATGCGTACAAGCATTGCCGAAAAACGACGCCATTTGTGTTGCACGGAGTCCAAAATGGCTTCCAGAAAGTGTAAAATGACGCAAACTCTTTTTGTTACATTTGTGGCGAATTCATTAAAGTAAGGGCTAAAAAATTTAGTCTTTCGACAAATATAAGACTTTGTGAAGCTTATGAAGCTTATTTTAATCTTACCATTTCGATATTTTGTCTTGACTTCGGTCAAGACAAAATATGGAAGGAGCCCACTAATCACATCAATGATTGCTACTTTTGTATAGTTGATCCACGCAGGCGTCGGGTTGGCAAAAATGCCAAGAAGATTAAGTAGGTACCCAGATCTACCATCAACAACCACTCCAGTACCCCACAGTGAACATTTCCTGTGCCTTCCCGTTCAAAACCGAAGGAACAGCTGCCGCTATCACAAGAATCTAGTAGTAGCGAATCCAGCGAATTTTTACCCGAATCAGTATCTGTTGAACCACATCTTATAAATTCAGAAGAGTTTTAATGACTTAGTAAGAGACTTAAACCTACCTAAACCTAAAGCAGAAATATTAGCTTCCCGGCTAAAACAGTGGAATTTGCTCAAGGAGGATGTTAATATAAGTGATCAAAGAAAGCGTCATGAAATATTTTCTGGATTTTTTACAAAGGAAGACGGACATTGTTATTGCAATGATGTGAAAGGATAACGCTTTCATCAAGACGTGATGAACTTTGAACAGCGTTATCAAGGACAACACAATGAGAACATGATGAGTGATTACATTTGGAGTTTAATACGAGAAAGTTCTTACTTACATAAAAGAAAAACAAAAAATGTTCATTTTTAAACCTTTTTTCTGTTTATTTTACATATTTAGATATTTACCTTTATTGTTCTTTCTAAATAAAAGTGATTAACATATAAATTTGAGTTCCTTTTCTTACTTTTGTATTTTACTGAATTAAAAAATTTAGATTTTCTTAAAATTTGAAATTTCGTTCTGGTTGCTACAAAAGCAAACTTTATTAGATGAAAGTATTTTTTCCTTGTTTAAGTAGACATAATTAATCAAAATCGGCACCACAGAACTCAGACTCAAAAATCGTGTTGACTTGTGTAATCTTTCGGATGGGGCAGAAGAGGTCATCACAGAGAGATGCTTTAGAGCCAATTCGGTTAGCTTAGGAAAAGTCCCATCAGAGCTCTTCTAGACGTTGAGAAGATCTACCATACTATAAGATCCGATAGCGGTGCCACAACGTATAGGTCCAATTCGATATTTTTGACCATTGACGGGCTAGATGCAAAGGTCATTTTTTTATGATGTACCTGCCATATATCTTCTTCTTCTTATTGAATGGCAAACTGTGCCGATGTCGACAATTCTGCCAATGTCAAGTGGGATGGAGATACGTGGGTTTTCGAAATTAGCAGTTGACTGAATGTGGGGCTTTTTGGTGAGGTTAGTAAACTGAAACAAACGGACAAATACAGATAAATAAAATATGTGTTATTTATATATATTCATAGTTTATATACAAACAAATCAAAATTACAATACACATATGTACACAGGTCAAAGTTTGATATCATTGCCTCGAATGAATACCATCAAGGCTTGAAGGAGCTTGGGGGATGAAAAGGTTAGTAGGGATGCAAAGTTAATAGGGACGGGAATTTTTAATTTGGGTAGATATGAATAGAGGTCTAAGGAAGGATTATTTTTAACGCAACAAAAGAAAATGTGATCCAGATTTCCCTCGTCCAAACCGCATTCGCATAGTGATGAATCCCGCACCCGAATTTTATTCAGAAAGACAGGGGAGCTGCAGTGTCCTATGCGAAGTCTGCATATAGTGGAAATGACAGGTTTGGATACTTTTTTAGGTTTAAAAAACCAAGGTTTTGGTGGGATGCAAGGCTGGATTGCATAATAATGCCGACCTTTAAGTTGTGAGGACCTATTCCATTCCACCTGCCAGGATGTTATCAATTCTTTCTGAGGTAGTCTTAAGAGGTCGTACTGTTGGTGTGTCAAGTGTTTCGAGTCTGCTATTAGGGAAGTAGCAGCATTTTTGGCCAATGAGTCGGCACACTCATTGCCCACAATGCCGCTGTGGCTGGGAATCCACACCAATTGGACCACTTTATCATTAATAGAGCAATTGTAAAGACTCTTTTTAATTTCTAGGGTTAGAGGGCTGTGGAGTTTGCAATGGAATTGATCTTGTAGTAGGGCTTTAAGGCAGCTTAATGAGTCTGTGAATATAACTGCCTTATAGATATTGTGGGATTCAATATACAGGCATGCCTCTAATATAGCGACAGATTCACCCGTAAATACTGAAGCCTCTTTTGGACACTTGAACTGCAAGATGATTCTAGAGTTTTGATAGTACACAGCGGCTCCAGTGTAACTATCACTTGACAGTTTAGAAGCGTCAGTAAAAAACCTTTCAAACCCAGTCCAGTGGTCGTCCACATGAGCATTAAAGGCAGAATTAGCAGAAGTGGATCCCTTGTGTATTCCAGTATCTAAAAGGACATTTGGCCTAAAAGTAACTATATTGTATTCAAAAGAGAAAAGGGGGAGGTTATTAAATTTCACAGCAGAATTGATAAAAGGACTGTAGAAGCGAAAGGATTGTAGAATCAATGGAATTTCTTTGTGTGTCCAGTAAGGTGAGGTATTGCAAATTATATTTAAATCATAAATTTTTTGTAGTAGAGGGTGAGTGAATTTACATACAAATTTTAAAATAAAACGCGAAGCAAAGTAATGTCTTCTTATAGCCAAAGGGAGGTCTGAACATTCTACCTGCAGTGCATTAATAGGGGAGGACTTCATGCAACCAGTTATTATTCTGAGGCACCTAGATTGTACTCTGTCTAGAGAAGCTAACGCAACTTTATTACATGGGAGCAGTAAAAATAGCCCATAGTCAATTATGCTGCGAATTAAGGCGTTATAAACGATCTTCATGGTGTATGGGTGTGATCCCCACCAGACTCCAGCTAGGGCCTTTAAAATTGGGATGACTCGTTCACATTTTGAAGATAAATGGTTGATGTGGTGAACTCCGGTCATTTTAGAGTCTAGGTAAACTCCTAGGAATTTATATTTACTAACAAAAGGGATTTCCTGCAGCTGTACCTGGACATCAATCTGTGGCAGCGTCTTTTTCCTTGTGAAGACAACGATGGCACTTTTCTGTGCAGAAAGACTTAGGCCATGATCTGATAGCCACTGCCACAGAGAATTAAGGGAAGTTGTGAGTGATGTAGCTGCATCTTGGATGGAGTGATTGGTTACATACAGTGCCAGATCGTCGGCATATTGTAGTATACTGCAGTTGTCGTTTAAGCATAAGCCCATGTCTGCAGTGTACAGATTGTACAGTAAAGGGCTCAGTACAGAGCCCTGTGGTAAGCCCTTCCAGGTCTTTCTCTGTCCAAACTCTTCACCTAAGACTCTTAGGACTAGAGTTCGAGACATAAGCATGGCACATATGCAGTGGATCATCCTAACCGGAAGTCTCAGCTGATGCAGTTTCTGCCTGAGAATGGGTAGTAGGACATTGTCATATGCGGCAGTTATGTCAAGGAAGGATGTTACTACTGATGCATTTTTAGATAGAGAAAGACGGATATCGGTTACTAATATTGCAACACTGTCCATGGTACTGAGCCCTTTGCGGAAGCCAAATTGATAATTTGGAAGTAGATTCCTTGATTCTACAATCCATTCGAGACGGTTTTTAATAAGGTGTTCCAATAATTTAGGTAGGGTTGATGAGAGGGCAATTGGTCTAAAGCTATTTGGGTCACCTGCATGTTTCCCAGGTTTGAGGATGGGAATAATTATGTGGACTTTCCACTTATCAGGGAC
The DNA here is from genome assembly GCA_916048165.1 of Spilarctia lutea. Classification (NCBI taxonomy): domain Eukaryota; kingdom Metazoa; phylum Arthropoda; class Insecta; order Lepidoptera; family Erebidae; genus Spilarctia; species Spilarctia lutea. Next base: position 7,402,212 of record OU696480.1, read on the forward strand.
CCAACCCATGATATAGCAGAAGTTTAGGATTTCTAGAAAGTAAGTTTTTGTACTAGGGCCGGCATTGGCCATAAAGGAGTATGGGATGCCATCAATGCCAGGTGCAGAGTCTCGCACACTGTTTAGGACCATGGTTAGGTCGTCTAGTGAAAATGGTTCGTCATGTATGTCAAAAGGCTGAAGTGGAATACTGGGTTCGATGACTTCTTTAAGATGAGGAACGTAAGGGGGGGCAATTTTGTTAAGAAACAGTTCAGCAGTGATAGAGGAGATAGGAGAGGAGACTGAGGGTGAGCATCCAGAACGGAACCGGTTTATATTCTTCCAAACTATTGAGGATGGAGTGGAAGGGGACAAGGAGGAGCAGAAGTCAATCCAACCAGTACGCTTTTTGCGTCGGAGAAGTCTTTTAGTCGACGCATAAGTGTTTTGGTAGATTAATAAATTTTGGAATGACATGTCAGCATTATATCTCCTTTCAGACTCCTTTCTTAGCTTCACAGCCCTTGTACATTCACCAAGGGGGTGAGGGAATTTTGCCTTTACTTGAGTTTTTAACTCTAAAGCAGCTGTCTGCACTTGACCCGATTGCATTCACAAAAGCATCACAACAGTTCATCACCTGGTAGCGATCATCATAGGATAGGGATCTATGGTCTAGAATAGGTAGGGTTTTAATATTATTTTCGAGAATTTGGGAGAAGTTTTGCCAATCAGCTTCCGAAAGGTTATATTTTAAGAGAGGAGGGGATGACTTTTTCAAATAGGTTGTACTAGGAAGGGCTAACAAAATTGGATAATGATCACTACCATGGGTCAGATCCGTGCACTGCCAACTGGCAGCTGCAGCAATGCCCAGTGAGCAAATGGTCAAGTCCACACAGCTTTTGTTTTGTCCAGGAAGGACTCTACGGGTGGAGCACCCATTGTTGAGAACACAGAGGTTCAAATCATCAATGATGTCTACCATACCTGATCCAAAAGAGTCGCAGTTCTCTGATCCCCATCTAAAGTGGTGGCAATTGAGGTCACCCATAAGTAGTACTGGGCCCTGTAGGTTCTGTAGTGTGTCTCTTATTATTGGAAGGAGGCTTTGATGGGGGTGTGCTATGTAAATCGAAAGCACAGAAAAATTACCAACTATTGCTGCAACAATGCTGACATTATCTGGGAATGGGGGTAAGGATAGGGGTAATAGGGGGACTCTGTTACTGATGAGGAGGGCAGCACCTCCATAACCATCAGACCTGTCACATCTAAGTATATTGTAATGAGGGATATGGAAGTTGAGACCTGGTACTAGCCTGGTCTCAGCGAGGGACATGGCCAAAGGCTTGAATTTATTTAAAAGGAATGTGAGGTCATGTTTCTTATGAAACACACTCCTCGCATTCCATTGTAGGAATATTTGTTGGGACGCCATTATTAAGTTTGGTTAGTAGATTGATTAGTGTGTTTGCAGCGTTGGACGGTATAGAAGAGGTGGATACTGCCATATATCTTGTTCGACGACTGTAGCTTTTGATGCAACATATGATTCAGAGCTACCCGCTTCCGAATTATCATCATTTGTGTACCTACCCTGTGAGTGAAGGCCGAGATGCAATAACGAACGAACGATAGTAAAAATTTCAATTACTAGATTGACCCAATCAAACAAATAAATAAACGAACATACACTACGGCCGACGTATCTTGGCGAGTCTGGGCATAGGCTCTGTGAACTTTAGTTAACAAAAGTGTTATTGTAATTTTTTATATACCAGTGTACGAATAAAATTACCCTAATACAGTGACCAATTAGTACAATTTAAATAAATGTCAAAAAAAGTGTGGATACAGAAAGCTACAAAAATAACTTTTAAATTAGAGATTCAATTTCGATACCTCTCCTTTTGACAGTGGCGGATTTTATCACAAACACACACAATATTATTGACATTTACTACTTATATATATTATTTACACCTAATATTATTTAATCACTCTCCGTGGTACCATGTACTAGGTAGGAGGTACTTGGCAAAGGTTCATTAACGTAATCGTCGCTCTCACTTTCAGTTTCACTTTTCGAATCTCCTTTGTCCGCGTTACGTTCTGTCGACGTTTTAAGCGGCTACGTGCCCTTTACTGGTAGTCCATGCCATCTCGAGTTTAATTTAAATCGATTATTAATTTATTTAAATCGTTTTTTAATAATCCATTTTCGTAGAGTTATTAATCGATCGATAAATCGATTTTTTATAAATCAACTATAAGTGTGTTCATTTATTAATATAATTACAAAAAATATCATCTTGTAATCAGATGGGTTTAAGTCGACTTTAACCTGCTCTTATACTGGAAAGAGCACTTATATATTGTACTCTAAAAACAAAATAGGTGTTTGAAAAATGAAAGAACATTGTAAACATTAAGGAAAACATTTAATTAAGCTTTAATGTATAATAAAGGTTAAAACCTGCTTTCACAGGAGAGGCTTAAAGCGAATTTAAATGCTATTGATGACATGATGACGTACAATCACTATGTAAGTAGGTAATAGGTGTGTTATTTATGAAAATTAAAGCATACAGGTTTTATTTGACAGCTCTCTTTAATATTCACGGTAAGCATTCTTATTATACTCTAGATGGTGATATTCTCAAATATCCTGTCACACAGTCCCTGTGTACTTTAAATTTTTTTTTCTCTCTTTGGCCAAGTTCCATATATGTAATAAAATTTATTATAACATTCCCATAATCCCTACCACATCCATACTAATCTATACTAATATTATAAAGAGGAAAACTTTGTTTGTATGTTTGTTTGTAATGAATAGGCTCAAAAAGTACTGGACCGATTTTAAAAATTCTTTCACCATTCGAAGGCTACATTATCCACGAGTAACATAGGCTATATTTTATTTTGAAAAATAATAGGGTTCCGTAAGATATTGGGGTTTTTCGGACACAAGGTGTAAAAAATCAACCCTATACGGGGGAAAATTTTTCGCTACGGGCAATAAAAGACGCAAACGAGGTTGCGTCGGTCAGCTAGTATTTAAATAAATTAAATTAACTGCCGTGCTTTCATGATTATCATTCCGTAACCGATTCTATCCTGCTGAACTGCTGCTGCAAGCTGGATCGATGCCAATGAAATTTTGCATGGAGATAGGTACCTATTTTAGTTCTTGAAGAAGAACAAGGTGACTTGGCGGCGCGCAGCTGTCATCTGGCGGTCGGTATATTTTTTTTTTAATGAAAAAGGGGGCAAACTAGCAGAAGTATCACCCGCAACACCAGAGGCATCACAAGTGCATTGCCGGCCTTTGGAGGATGGGGAGGGGGATGGAGGCAGGGGTTATGGTATGGCCCTCCGGTATCCTCACTCACTCGGTGTTACACAGCGCAAGCGCTATTTCAAACCGGTTTTTTTAGCCGTGGTATCACTCCGGTCGAGCCGGCCCATTCATGCCGAAGCGTGGCTCTGCCACGGAAAGTTTAAGGGGTACAGATAATAATACAATTATATCAATATTTTAAAGGAATATTACACTTACATAATTGTTTAACTGTAACTAAAAAAGTACATTTGGTAATTCATTATTTTACTGTCCAACGCAAAGCATTCACATACATAAAATGTAAACTTTGTACGAACAAGTATCAAAAACAAATATCGTGAAAATTGCGGCACATGCGGCAATTTATTACCTTGGCTGACTTTGGACCACTATTATGAATTATATCCAGACAATGTGATTAAATTATCACATTGTCTAGACAATTTTGTTTTCATATATAAAGACTTGTCATTATGTATTAATTCACAATGACTGTAACATTTACATTGAGTTGCTATCGATTATCCTTCGTTAATCACCACATTTCCTATCAGCGTTGACTTAAAGTGCAAAAGTCGAAAGTAATAGAAAGTTTATGACCGAGTATGTTATATGGTAAATAGACTGCTGATAAAAATAATATTATACATTGTTAAATGCATACCTATTATGGATAAATACATCCAGATACAGAACAAATAATCATGCTCTTATCAAAATTATTTATCCTCGGTGGGAGCCGAACCCTTGGCTAAACCAATAAGTCCGTCTAAAGATATTAATCACCCAAATTGGAAGTTCACCAAATGTAACAACAAATTTCGGAGCTTGATGCGGTCTTTGTCAATAAAAATGACCTAAAAGTTATTTTATTTATTGATTTATTATTTTATATATATTATGAATTTCTCTGGCCCTTGAACTAGAACTTAATTGACCTGACTAAATTACTATTTATTTTTAGCTTCCTTAATTTGCCTGTTAACATTTTAAAGTCCAAGATTCGCGTGTTTTTGTTAAGCTTTATCTTCACACTATTTGTTTAGTGTGGTACGTATATGGAAACATAATACAAACATTGATTCTGTACACAGTAAAGTAGTTACTATGCTTTTACACCATTGTCTCAGTGTCTTATTATTGTTCTGAAAAAGCACGAGTTTTGGTCCTAAAACATACAAACTCGCATTTATTCATGTTGTGCAATTTTAACATTATAACAACAACCATCCGCCTGAGCTCTTTCGATTGGTGTACTTTAATCCATCATATTTTTCTTATATCCATAAGTGCTATACTATAGCTACAACTAATACTACAAAAAGGCAATAAAAACACACAACAATTTAATATTCCTTATTTACTACTACTTAACCTAATACAGGTACCGATCGATATAAACATAGTTCGTTTTTAAGGAGTCCGTCTATAGGAAAATATTATAATTTTGTACTTTATGACGTAATTTATGAATTTATGGTAGATTTTCTATATTTTTGTTTTTCAAGGGTTATTTTGGCAGAACCATACATTTAAAATACAATAAGATTTAATTACTGAATTAAGTTTAAAGCTCAGAAATATTTTATGATTCTCATAATCATTTAAAAACAGAACACCGTTTAATAAGTGTTCAATTTCCATGACCATAGACAAATATATGTAAGGAATAAAAACTGTACTATCGACACGTTACAAGTGGTAGGTGGTTTTAAAGCTTGACGCTGGCAAATGCACAGAAGTGCGAGCCAAGTTCTCCTTTCTAACTTGGAAAGAAAATAAAGTGCGTGGGTGTTTATTGAGGAAACTGTTTGCCACGACTAAGCACTCCTGTGTTTCCAACTATCTCTATATAAATACAAATACAGAATATTACTCGAACTACATAGGTTACACTTAGTATAATATATAAATGTCTTAAAGTATTTTTCTTCATGTTGTTCGTTGCTCATCCTGCAATTGATTTGACTAGCAATTACAACGTGATACGTCCTTTGTTCATGAGAATTCTTTGGCTCAAACATGTCATTTTTTTCAATTCTGTAAATAAAACACGAATAAATAGTTAAATTTCATTGGTTTCATAAAAAAAAATCATATAAAAATTCTCCCCATGGTCTTATAGCCTTCCTAAATCTTTAATTATGAAACCAAACACTTACAGCAAATTCAGTCACTGAGATCCTACTAATATTATAAACGTGAAAGTTTGTGAGTATGTAAGGAAGTATGTTTGCACATAGGCTATAATTTATAAAGATACTAGAATCGCCTCGCGGCGTTTGCCTCGGTTATTGTAGTACCGCGGGTGGAACCGCGGGGTTCAGCTAGTATGTTATGTTTATAAAACTTTTCGATTGGTTTTAAACGTTTTTCAAAAACTCTAAAAGTTCTGTATCGATTGAGCTCAAATTTTGAGTTGATAACGCTTCAAAGATGGTTGCCATTTATTTTTCTTGTTATTTTCGTTTCTTATTTCTCATCAATTCAACTACCATAATATGTGTCAGGGCACAGCTAGTAAGGTACTTATAAAAAGTATAATTTGCTTTCAGTTGTACAGGTTATGGCTATTAGAATGAAATAAAACAATCTGGGAAACTATTGAGGTCTTTCTTCAATCGTTTTCAAATGCGTAATTCGCTCCAAGATTAGACAAATCAATTGTGTTATACAAATAAATTACCGGTATTCACTGCATTTCCCTTAATCTGAGCGCTGAGTCGTCAGTAGATATCCTCGTGTCTTCAGTAGGGGCTGTGCTCGTTGTGGTCCACTTGGGAGTACGCGTGTCCGGTTCGGTTTTCTTTCCGATGGTTATATTGAACCTGAAAATAAAAGTTAAACATTAATTACTATCATTCAAACAATGTTCTTAATAATAAACGAAAAGACGAGCGTAATCTGAGTGTCTTCTGTATTTAACGTTACTACTGTAAAGGGATAATATAAGGTTAAGCTAACTTTTTGATGTGAAACGTCTAATGCGTCGCCACGGTATGCGTCCCCACACTGTATGAAAGTATATGTAACGCGTTGTGATGCCATGCCCAAGAAACTCTGCTCATTTTCGACAAAATAAAAATGTTTCACATCTGCCAGACAGTGCCAGACGACCTACAAGGGCTTATGTTTTAACATGCTTTTATTAGTTTCATTCGTATGTACGTAACAGAAACTTTGAACATGATATGATATGACCCCCTTCAAAACTTCGGATTAACTCGAAATTTTACATTTACCAAGGACCGATGACAATTCAATATTTTAAAGAGTTAGACTCGTTTTCATTACTAGAATAATCGGGACTAGCGATTTTTCGATTTTCCTAAAAGTGGTAGTGTCTTTTCGCCAAGAAAACATGTCTTGAGTTTTTCTTAAACTATTCATTTTATTTAACCACGCATTTTCAAAAGCATGCTATAAGTATTTTGTTATAAGCATGCAAGCTTTATTAGAAAATGATTATAACTATATGGCTTCCCCTTCTATCCATAAATGACGTAAATGGAACTGTAATAATTAAAGGATGTGGTCGTGTTTAGATTGTTATCGAAATATTCCAGATATTTATAATGGCGATGTTATCTTGTTCAAACAGGGTGGTATCGTTTGATGCTTCACTGGTTCAGCCTTCATAGCTTTGTGTCGGTACATAATACAACCAATGCTCCACGAGGCAATATACTATATGATGATGATGATACTCGTGGTCGTACTTATTTCGGATAGTAATTTATGAATCGGTTTGGAATTTATTTTGACTACCTCAGTGGTGCAGTGGTAGTGTATGCAACTGGTCTGCTTGAGGTCTGTAGTTCGATTCCTGGGTCAGACCCAATGTTCATGTGATCTGCAGATGTTTGTTTCAGAATTGGGGAGATTTCTTTATAATATAAAATATAATTACAAAAAATGTAAGTATATATTTAATATCAGGTGTCTATTACAAGCTCAGCTTAATTTGGCACTAGATGGCGTTGTGTCAATAATACGAAAATTCTTTCTCTTTTGATCTATTCAAATATTAAGAACTAATGTTACCGGTAAGAGGAAAATTTTGTTTATTACAATTATGCATGATGAGGCGCTTTGAAGTCGACAAATGTTATCACTACCTATTTCGAATAGTTACTTATGTACGTTTGAATTATCACTATTACTGTTTCTACATTAATTCATGTCAACATTGACACAATATGATAATAATTCAGTGTCAGCTTACATCGAATGGGATATTATAATGACAGATGAGACGACATTTAGATTGTGTGATAGATTATGTTCTTGATGCTTTGAACAACGCGGTTTCTATTTTTTATACCCTGTTGCAAATATATTAACGTGGGCCATCATCACATCACATCAACAGCTCTATCGAAAGGTGGTTTTGACCTTCCATATCACGCTGACTATAATGTTTTTTTAAGTTATTGTACTGCGTAGTTCGCTCTTAGTAAAATAAATATCGGTCAGTCCGTAACTAAAGAGAGCTTGATATAAATACTATTTTTCGTAAATACATACTTTTTTATGGTATGGGGGACAAACGAGCAGACATATCGCCTGATAGTAAGCGATTACCGCCGCCCATGGTCGTGGCAACACCAGAGGCGTCACTAGTGCGTTGCCGACCTTTTGAGAAGGAGTATGCTAGTGGATGGATAAGACACTTGGGTGTCCGACTCTAGAATCTCTTTGCAGCGCGATGCTCTATGTAGACATGTTCATATTCTAAGGTTTTACATATAAAACTCTAGTGCAATAATAATATTTGTGGAATACAACATGTACTTACGTGTAACTTAAATTCTTAAAAAGAGAAGAAAATATTCCTATTTTAAAACGATTAACGATATTTTATATATTACTCGTATATTGGTGATCGTTCATTTGCAATCGTTATTGAATATTCTCGATTTGGCATAAAGACACCCAAACACTAAAAGTCAACTGTCATTGTATAATCGATAGCAATCTCGTAGATAAGATTGGAGATCGCTTTTTGTTTTTTCGAAAGACGGTCCCCATTTCGTGTCATCCATATTTTATATATTTTTTATCATTAATTTCATCACGACGACGACTTGAAGACTCGAAGACTTGATAATTGAAGACGATAAATACTTGACATTGGCAGAAATAGCTGATCCGAGAGATCCTGCTGGTTGCCATTTAATCAAAAAGAAGAAGGTAGACAAGATTGAAATTAAAATACCAACATGATCTGTACGTAAACCACAATTATTTAGTGTTCCTCTCAGCAATAATAATGTTTCACATAATAACCCACTAAACAGAATATATTGTGCAGGAACTGTAATACCGTGTGCTCATAGTTTGATATATTTTACGAAAGAACCAATGCTTTAAAATTTTCTCTCCTCCGTTACAGCAGTCTTTAATTTTAATGCACATTTTTCTCAGTTTCCTATATATATTTAGATTATAACTGTGTATTATTTTTTGTTTTTCTTATAATTTTAACCTAATGCCAAAACGAAGCACTGTCTACTGTTAAAGTTGTGTACAGTTGTAACTTGATGGCAGGTTTACTGTAATGTACTGTTAAGACTGCATTTTGTATTTTTTCAATCTGTTATCTGTATTGAATAAAATAAAATTATCACCCTCTCAGATCAGTCAAACTATAACTGGTTTTAATCAGATCGTTTTTTGTTTTTTCGAAAGACGGTTCATATTTCATCTCATCCATATTTTTTCATTTTTTTATCATTAATTTTATCACGACGAAGACTTGAAGACTTTAAATACTTGATATTGACAGAAATAGCTGATCCGACTCGTTGCTATCTCATCAATAGAAGTAGAAAAACTTGTCTTAATAACATTTGCTCACACGGCAACGACAACATTTTTTATGTTTTTCGATTTGGTGATTTATTGCGAGGGTTAAGATTTGTAGCATGTCATAAATTGCAAGGGAATTCACAGAAAACCGGTGTGAAATAGCGTTAGCGCTGTGTTTCACCGAGTGAGTGAGGATACCGGAGGCCCATACCCCAACCCCTCCCCCCATCCCCTTTCCCATCCCCCAAAGGTCGGCAACGCACTTGTGGCGCCATTGGTGTTACGGGTGTACATGGGCGGCGGTAATCGCTTACCATCAGGTGATAGGCCTGCTCGTTTGCCCACTATTCAATAAAAAAAAAAAAAAAATTGCTATCGTAAATATTAAAATTTTTATTATGGAAACGGTCTAGGTCATGATATTAATGTTTCCGTTAAATAGATAACAGTTAAGTCTGAATCTTTCATTAGTGACTCTTAAGGTACTTAGGGTATACGTATACAAGCTGGAGAAGTATCAAAAATGTTTATCTTACCTCTTCCGCACCAGGTTGCGAACCTTCTTCTTCCAGACGAAAATAAAGAAGACCAATACTCCGAGCCCTATGTTCGAGATGTCAGTCAGGATCCAGTACCAGTTGGAGCCGCCAACCGCGAAGCTAATCAGTTCCACCGTCCAATTGACACCCATCACCATGAACAACTTCAAGTAGAGGCTATATCTGTAAAATTAAATTGTGTATTTTATAGAAAAGGAAATTACAGCAGTGTCTTGATTTATATTCTTTACTAAGATGGAATGTTAATGGATGAGGTTGACGTTCTCTCTCTTTTTAGAGACCCACATATTGATAAAAATTTAAACAATCAACCTCTTCGATTCTTGTTAACAAAAAGTAATAAAAGTTAAACTTCAATATTGTTCTTTTGCAAATGAAAATTTATGAGAGGATAAAAATGTACGAGAGGATAAAAATATACGAGAACAACTTTCGTAACAATAAAAGTTAGAAGTAATGCGAGTATTTTTTGATATATGGTTAAACGCACACCTACGCCTCTACTTGGAAATCAACTTGAATTGGTTTCTCTTTACAATGGTTTAAATGTTTTTTATTTATACTAGTATTAACTTTCTTCGGGCTTAAATGTTGTTAGTTTGTGTCCAAAAGTACATTACCAGAACTCCTGCTAATTATTTAAGTGGCTAAAATAAAACCCAAGGCTAATAATAAAGGTTCTAGGAATATATAACCGGGTACAGTAATAATATTTCATCAAGTTTTTAATTTGTACCATACTACTCTTGCTGCATGTATCAGACCTGATACATGCAATGCTGTGCAGATACGTCAATATACCTAGAAATATTTGTATGCACATATCATTATGGAACACAAATAACAAAAAGATTTTATTATTAATGAAACTAACAAGTGTATAGAAATGACGTCATTTCAACGCTAAGCCAAGAATAGAAGAGAATAGAGACCTTAACGATTGTAGAAAAAGAGAATCGACGCGAAACACTCACGTACCGGCAAAGGGGTTGAGTTGCAGTCACTGAATGAACAGAGAATGATAATAATAACAAAAGAAAAGTGTCTTATCTAATTTGTTACGGGCGTTTATAGAGTTTAATTATTTTCCATCGTAGTGACTCGTTTTAAATGTATTTAATCTATATCATAACATATTCACCACGGTATTTCTTATTCTTTTTTGAAAAGACAAATCCCGTATTAGGAATAAACATTCTGTGTCGCGGGGTACTTTACAGAGAACATGAAAGTGACACAAAGAACATCCAGACCCCGAATAAAAAATTGTGGATCATACAAAGTGTTGTCCCATGTGGGATTTGAACCCACAACACTTGGCGCAGTAGAAATCGGAGTGGAGATCCCTTAAACCACCAGATCTTCCGTGCATTAAGATGTGTATCTATGTCATAACATAACAATTACAGTGTTACGTAATTATAAATATATTTTTGGAAAAATTTTCACTCATTAATTACATATACCGTGATAATAAGAACAATTACTCAAGATACTCGTATTATCGATACGTCACGATTGTATCGTAATTAGATGTAGGCGCGGTCGATAGTTTTATTGCGAATTTAGTAGTCTTTTTCATCTTTCATTTTTTCAAGCGAAAAAATATTTTTGTTGATAAGAAGATTTTTTATTATTATTTTTATATTGCGGGTTGCTCAGCTATGAAGTTGCATCAATGTACAGAAGAAACTAAATGTTTATGCAGTTATTTACACTGTTCTAAACTTTGTCTAGGTAGAACCTAGCCCAAAGAAAATAAAAGGTGTTAATAATTGCCAAACAACCGTTCCCGTTTAGTTCTATCTCTTACAGCGAGTAAAATCACTACATTTTACGATTCTCCAGTGAAGATTTTTATTAGTGCATCAATTTATGACGATCTATCACTCGTATCATGGACTATCCGTAAGTGTTGTAGGTCACAGCGTCACAGCGTAATTACGTTATTCAATAGAATGAATGTGACACACTTTTTGAAATTATTTGAATATTCTTTGTCAACCTGTAATAATGTTCGCATACATATCCGTTGGGAATAACATAAACTCGTACAGTGTACTCGTAGTGGTAAACAATTCCCGAGTAAAGTTTATTTTTCCTCTGAACTACTGCAAAATTCGTAAAACCTATGTGCGCATTGCAATTGAAGGCTAAATTAAAAAAAAAACTTGCGCATCATCAACCTCCACCACAGAAATGTCACTTTGTAATTTAGATATGTATCTAGGGAGAATTGATTTAACAAAATCTTTCAAATATCTAATCTACCGCTGATTAGAATTGACCTTGCCTGGAAATATTAATTAGATACTTTTTTTTGAACAAGGTGTAATTGTTCCTGTTTTCATTGAAGCTTTAGCTAAGCAAGTTGTTAGGGCTAAGTAAGTAAAGTACCCGTCATTGTAATGAACTAGAGATATTGAGACTAATAATGGGGAACGCTAAAGGGTGAATATCTCGATATGTGACGTCGAAAAGAAGATGATTGAATATTTACTGTGCAGGTGTGAAAATTAGAAATTCTTTGTTTAAAAGTAGAATCTGTTTGACGATCGAAATAAATAAGATCAATACTAAGCGTAATGAAAAGTAAGATTCTGCTGTTATAGTGGATCTGTGTACTCTTGTGTACCTTTAGAGAATACATTTAAAAGTGGAGTATTGTTATTGCTTCAAAAAAGTCTAGACTTACATAATAATTTCGTAATATTGACGTTTAAAAATGCGTTTAAGATTTATTATAAAAATTGTATAATTAATTTCATGTAGTATTTTTTCGCCTGCGCTGTGTTTCACCGAGTGAGTGAGGATACGGGCGGCCCTACCCCAATTTCTACCCCCATCCCCTTCCTCATCCCCCAAAGGCCGGCAACGCACTTGTAACGCCTCTGGTGTTGCGGGTGTCCATGGGCAGCGGTAGTAGCTTACCATCAGGCGATAAATCTGCACGTTTGCCCGCTATTCCAAAAAAAAAGTATACACACCTTTGTTTGTCTTTCTTGAGTCTATCACTCCTCGAGGATTCTGAACTCTTCAATATGGCAGTCTCCTGTCTGATGGAACGGATGCGATAGGCAGTGACGACGAAGAAAATCACGTTGCACACGACAAGAACCAGTACGGGTGTAAAGAAGTATACCAGGTCGCTCATCCAGTCTGCATAGGACAAACAAATGAAATACGATTGTGATATGATTCAATCATCTATTTAAATTTAAAATGATGATGTCACCACTTTGAAGTAAAATGAATATGACTAATTATAGTGAATAAGTATCGTGGTCACGTTACAGAAGAATGTCATTGCGAGTCTTACGCCCCTTTTTTTCTGTGCGGAAATCCCCTCGAATACCACCTACACCTTATGGTGGTCTATAGTGCCTATGTGGGACTCATAAACAAAAAAGAAAGGTGTAGTATTTATAAGAAAGAGGAACAAGAAAGTAGGTGCGACAGTGAATTCTTTGCTGCTAAATTAACTATCAATCACAACTTGATAAACCTACACGTGATTGTCTGATTTTAAACTATAGTGTGTGCGTAGTAACCAGACTGATTTAACCCATATATTTCTAATTACAAACGTGTGTGTATACACGTTTGTAGTAAATAGATAAATTACACCCACACACCAGAAATGTTCGTGCTCACCACACAGTGATAATCCTGTATTGGTTAACAAAGCCCATATGGATCCCTAAGGACCATATCAATTGCTGATCTTATAGTCCGGCCACTCAGAGAATGCGTTTCTGACACTTGTAAATTGGTCATGAGTAGTGATGTGCCATGAATATCATTAATAATATTTGGTAACAGTATTTATAGCATTCATTATGCATAATTATTCAATTTAGATATATTTTATATTTCAAACACAATATTAACAAAATTGTTGATTGATGAATTAAATTTAATCGTAATTTCTGAATGAAACCAAGGGAAAGAAAATAAAAATACTGTATTTATAGAATAATATATATTATGAAATACATAGTTTTAAGATTTCAATAATGTCAAATCAAAATTTAATCCGACTCCGATTCGCATGGGGACTCGCTGTCATCTTCACCAACATGTATTATCATGTTATTATCAATCATAGTGTCTGTACGAATATCGCGGTCAAAGTCATCAAATATCATTTTTTTAGTTTTTTCAACCACCTTCATCCAGTCATCTCTTGTGACTTTTTCGCATGCTTCTTTTAAAAGCGTCTTCATCTTTTTTATGCCATATGGTGGAGAAGTATTATGGCGGGCTGCATAACCTTTAATTTGAGCCCAGATTAGCTCTATGGCATTGTACTGGCAGTGATATGGAGGAATTCAGAGAACGCGATGACCGTACCTACTCCAGAGCCAGCTCATCTATTTCGTATCGAATATTTGATAGCTTATGGTCGTTGACTAATTTCATCAGCTCAGTTTTTAGCATTGACATATTTGCGTCAATGCCACTTCTTTGCAGCCAAGCCACCAATTCCTCTTTTCTATTAGCTTGAGTAGATGCTTTATTTATTTGCACTGAATGATAAGGGACGTTATCCATTATTATAACTGAAGGCTCTGGAAGGCCAGGTAGCAACACATCCTGGAACCACTCCTTGAATACAGCCGCATTCATTTCTTCGTGGTAGTCAGTGGTAGTTTTTGACTCAAATGCTAATAAAACATGTTCCACAAAACCATACTTCGCACAACCAGCGTGGCATATTATGAGACGTGCTCCTTTACCGATTGGCACTTTCGACGTCGACCCTTGAGTGTCGTCTGTCCAAGAACGAGAAAGCTCGTGATTGGTGTTCAGCCATGTCTCGTCAATGAAAACGACATTGTCCCAATTATCAATTTTTTTTTTGCTTCTCTTAGAAAAGTAATTCTTTTTACCAGAAATATAAAGGGATAAAAATAGTTTTTTATTTATTTTTAATTCAGCTGACTGATATCACGACAATTATTTTCATAAGTTTGGTTTGATCGTACCTATATCGTATTATAAACTATATTAAACTTAACTCGTATGTATTAAGTACATTATACACACTCTAGAATAATTTCTCCGATATCCCCAGGAACTTTAATGTCGTTCGTATAAATTCCCAAAGCATTTCGGCACATTTCCCTAAAATGGTGACAACATTCGACTGTACAACATCCTTACATACTTTGTAACTCATCTTGTTCTACTGTTTTTTTTTGTGTATTCAATAAAGATAAATAAATAAAATTTTATATTATTATAAAATTAGAACGTTTTATTTAACAATATATCGACCGAACGAATATATTACGATATATTCGATATATTCCAAAAATACTCAGTTACAATTCAGTATTATTTTGTCTCATCACTAAAAAAACAAACTATTGACATAACCTTGAAACAGCGCAGTTTGACGTCGTTAGACTTTTAAAAATTATTGTTCTTAAATTAATTAATTGATTAATTGTTAATAACTTTAGCCCAAAATAAAAGGTTTATTGTACATTGGCATGATTATTCAATTTTTAATGTTATTACTCATTATTAAGGTTAATAAAAGATATTTAAAATTTTGCCATAAATTGTACACCAGTTCAAAGTTACATCGCCCATTGGATCACGACCTGTCAGGAACGCATTCTCTCAGTGGCCAGACTATAGTGTAATATTTTTAGCCTTCCTCCGGAAATTTATTTACTTGAAACTTTATTTATTTGCGTATAACATTAAAATATTTTATAGGGTCTATAAATGTTATTGCTGGATAAGGCGGTTTGGTCTGTGTAATTTAGGTATATCTCACTCTTATATGAGGCATTATGTTTGAATTACGTTCGTAACAGTGCGATGCTTCGTTGTGAGTCGGTTGACATTTCTTTGTATTTCGAAATGAGTTGGTTTTATAGGTTATAGCTTTAGCGTCCGTATTGTTTTATTGTACCCCAGAACGTTTCCGTTAATTGCCTTTTAGCAAAATGAGAAGATTAATATTGATGGGACAACACGCGTTAGTTTTATTGTAAATTAGGGGTACCCTTCCACATTGATGAGAAATAAAGAACAAATATTGTACGACAAATAGATAAAAAACATTATGCGTTTATCGAGTCAAAATTTGAGCTTGGTAGGTTCAGAACTTTTTAAGTTTTTAAATAGTACACTAACCAATTTTACTTTTTTATACGTATTTTATAAGGTATCTGTGTAAAGTATGTGGGATTAGTCAATCGTGCAGTAAATAAGTTGTTGATCTACCTAATGTACCTAATCGAGTTTTAATTTCGAATGTTAAGTTAATACAGAAAATTCGATTTTTAAATATAATCAATGTTATACATCCCTACTTAATTATACTTACCGCTTATAGCTAACCTTTTGCAATATGTTATAACCCATAAACCCATTATTTACGATTTCAAGCCATAACAATCAGAAAACAAGGTCAGACGTCGCTATTTTATTTCTTACTTTTAATAACAAATAAACATGGTGCCAGTGTTTACAGAAACAAATGACTAAGAAAACAATTACAAATTGATTTATTTTAGTTTACAGAATAAATAGGATAAACTCAACACTCACTTTTACAGTAGAGCGTAAGAAATTAAGGAAATGCACGGTTGGCCGAGTGGTGTCAGCGGTCGCCATGCCGCTTGCTACTGCGCCAAGTGTCGTGGGTTCAAATCCCACGCGGTACCTACAACACTTTGTGTGATCCACGAATTGTTGTCCCGAGTCTGGATGTTCTTTGTGTCCGTTTCATGTATGTTTGTAAAGTCCCCCACGACATAGGATGTTTATTCCTAATGTGGGAGTTGTCTTTTTAAAAAAAAAAAAACCCACATTTCATTGGTAACTGTCGCGTTTAATCTTGCAGACCTCTTATAGCGGCTTTAACTAATTTGAACTTTGTTTTATTAAAGTAGGCAACAATATATATTATTTATATATATGTTCTACTTTATATATATATATATATACTAGGGTGGAGCATGGATGTATGAAAAAATTTTTTTATTTTATTTTAGAGTTTTAATAGTGCGGGATTGGTGCCTTATATTAAAATAAAAGTACGTGTAATTTTTTATTTTATTTGATGAACATCTTCAGCCTCCGCAGTGGCATCAAAATTTAAAAAAATAAGTCAAAATGTTAATCGTTTTTAAGGCGAATCATTGTACTTAATTTAGTGGTAAATAGACATGAAATAAAAAAAAAGTATAGTTAAGATGTTGATTAAAGTATTAAATACGAAATAAACACACACAAATTTGGAGAACTTAAAAAAATATTATTATTAGTTTGCTTTAAAATCTCTTTTAGTTTCAAATTTAGGCATTACTTTCCGTGATTCCAACTTGGCTGTTATTGCACCTAAACGCGCCTTTTTTTGTGCATTGTAAAATAGAAGCCTCTGTCGTAATCTTAACAGCTCTCTCAACAGCTTGAGTGTGGCAGGGAAGCTTTAAAAATAATAGTTCGCTGTCACCATAAGAGTCGACGATGTACTGAAGGTCTTGGTCAGACACATTTTTCAAATTTGGTGGTTCGGTTAAGTTTTCCTGCCAATCTATTAAATCAATATATGTCGAAGCATTAAAATTGATCAATGGTACTTGAAACAATCTAGGTATTGTAGGTTGTGTCTTATTGCGAGCCTTTAGTATGCGTCGCGCTGCCAACTCTCTAATGTGTTTCCTGTCATCTGTTATCATCGCAAGAAGAATGCTTTCGGGATGCGCAAAATAGCTATTTTTTGAATAACCGGATCTATAACCTATTTTAAAGTTTCTGGTAGGTCTCTAGAGGCTATAATAATATTAAACAGATGACGCGTGCGATTTTTGCATGACGGTTTATTTTTTATTAAGTACCAAGAAGGCGCGTAAACTTTAACAACAAAAGTAGCCAGAATTTTTAAATTTTCTGATGGTTCTTCAGTTCCTACATACAAACGTAGTATTCGGTTAGCACGCGTCAACCAACGGGTATGTGATAGTTTGCCTGGAAATTTATTATAAAGATCTTCTGGGAATTCACCTGTAATTACTGCAGTAATTATTTTATACAAGTACTGTTGATCTGTACTTAGATCCTTGGCCATTTCTTGTAGCAATTGTCCTTCGATGCATGTAAATTTTTTGACAGGCAGCTTTTCGCAGATTTCTAGAATTTTTCTATTGGACCAACATAAGATTGGGATTTAGGTCCCGAAGTACACCCGTCAAGATGAAGAAAAATGTGTCTTAAAGGCAATTCGTTCATGTGCAGCAAACAGATTATCCATTGAAGCGGTTTTTGTAATCTATTCTCAAGAAGTCTTATGATTCCACCGTATTTTCCTGTATTTACATTCGTACCGTCACAACCAATTGCCGTAATGTGATCTTTAGAAATCTCTTCATGTAGCAGAAACCCTGTTTTCGCAGATTCTATTCCTTTCGATGTGCCAACGTCAGGTACCACGTACCCCATGTAAACGGATCCCGGTTCTTGAATCAATGAGATATCTAGTCCTATAGCATTTACCACCTTTTTTAACAATCTTCAATGTTTTATCTTTCCTGCCATCAAAGTACAAAGACGATAGCTCTGTATGAGATGCATTTTTAATTATTTTTTCTCTATTTTTAGTTCTCTCTCTGCGTAACTTGTGTCTATCGATAACCTCAACTTCAGATCCAATGTCAAACAATACAGATGATGCTATTGCTGCTGCTACTCTGTCTGATACCCCATACCTATCACAGGTCTTCGACAGCGTAGGGAAATCATAGGACATAGATTTTTTTCTTTTTTTTTCAGGAACGCGATCGATCATGATGCTTTCCGGCTTTTCTGACGCTGATGATGCCGCCGAAGAAGTACTACTACATCCATATCAACTGACGCTGAAGTGTTTAAAGATATATGTCTTAGGGTGATTTTCCCGTTCATATTTCCTTTTTAAAGTTTTTTGCAACTTTCGTGTAGCAGTTACGTCGATGCCGCTTATTATCATATTTCGCAACGTTCTTTGATCACTTAAAAAGCTTGCTCTTGTTTAGGTACCTTTTTATCCTAAGGACAAATACATTGAGCAAATTCTTTGCACTTGCATGCTGAAATATCGAAAAGTATTTTACCGCTTTGCCGAAAACTTTGTAACTTGTAGGTGACGCGCGCGCAACACGACAATTGTAGCTAATTGCCAATTCCCGCGCCCCCTCAATCCCCTTTTTTCAATTTTAACTCGAAGTTAAAGTTATTTGTGTCGAAAATACAATATAGCAGTAACCGTTTTTCATTCAAAAATTGTATTTTTATTTAAATACCTTACAATTAACATGGCGTCTTAATAGAGTCTAATACCAACTATTTTCATAATTTCAAGGCCGATGCGGAGGCAGTTGTTCTAAACCAAATTAAATAATATTTTGCATGAGTTAATTTAATCCTAAAAGGCACCGAATTTTCACTATTACATTACCATTAAATGAAAAAAGTTTTTTCGCTCCACCCTAATATATACCTCGCACCTCTTTCTACTGTGTGAGTGTCGGTTCAAATCCCGCATGGGACAACACTTTATGTGATCCACAAATTGTTATCCTGATTCTGGGTGTTCTTTGTGCCCGTTACATGTATGTATGTTTGTAAAGTGCCCATCGTCATAAGATGTACATATATTAGGCATATACATGCCGGAGTTGTTTAGTTGTTTTTATAATAAAAAATATAATAATGTAATTCAGCCGTATAGAAATGATAAGAAAAAATATTAATATGTTCGTCAATATCTTTATCGTAAGTTTTAGTAAATCGGTTGAACTAGTAGCCGACCCCATATAATCTTGAGAATAATGGCTAGGAGGATGATGTTTATTAGTAGTCTGGTTAGCATAGTACAGACTCTGCCTAGTTTGAAATCAGACGTCCGTGTGTGGGATGATTTAAATGATTAAAATAATGATTTAAAAACAAAATAAACATTACCAACAAACCAGCACCTCCTGGTGCCGAAACCAGGTGTAATGATCTCGCTCGGCAGATCACTGAATTGCATGGCCGCAGTCAGCGACGTCAGAAGGAGAGGGACCCCCCAAGCGTAGAGTCCATAAAGAAGGAATCGTTTGGTGTCCCTTCGTTTCGTCGTACTGCCTCCTCGGTATCCACTACTGAAGATATAATTATAAATTAATATATAACAAATATATTTGTTTAAAATCAGGTTGTATCTACGTTATACGGCATAATTCATCTATTAATAATATCTCGATAATAAATAAATAAATATTTCGGACATCTAAACACACAACGCCATCTAGTCCCAAGCTAAGCTAAGCTTGTGTTATGGGTACTAGACAACTGATATGAATACATACATACTTTTTTTTTGTAAATACATACATATTATACATAGAAAACAACCAAACTCCGAAACAAATATTTGTAGATTACACAAACATTTTGGTCCGACCCAGGATTTGAACCCGAGACCTCAAGCACAGCAATGGCATTCACTACCACTGCGCCACCAAGGCGTGATTGCTTTTTTGTGGCGCCAATAGAGAATTCATAAAAAAAAATTACTAAATATCTTTTACTTAAACCTCAAAAACTATTTTCATGCTGTATAAATGATTCAAAATCAAATTGCAGTAGAATAATTTATTTAGTTGATAATTAGAATTATAATCTTATTTTACTAAATTAACATAGTTGTTATAAGACGATTTTAGATAATATATGATAAAAGCAAATATATTTTTTAATAGTACTTTTTCAGTAACGGTTTTCTAGAACCGCATCTTGCATTTAACAAGCAGATACGTATATATTTTTTTTTTTTTTTAAATGACAACTCCCACATTAGGAATAAACATCCTGTGTCGTGGGGGACTTTACAAACATACATGAAACGGACACAAAGAACATCCAGACTCGGGACAACAATTCGTGGATCACACAAAGTGTTGTAGGTACCGCGTGGGATTTGAACCCGACCGCTGACACCACTCGGCCAACCGTGCAGTCATATAAACAGTTATTAAAACATTAAAAATGTTACGATTACATAAAATAAAGCTTCTGCGGATTCCTATACCGCTTGCGTATTTATACCAGATAAGGCAAAATAAAGTATTTGTTTTTTCGAAAAGCTCATGAGCTATAGCTCAGTTCTCATACTTTTTATTCAACTCGACGTGTAAAGACTCTCAAATTTGCATTTGCTCTCTCTCTCTCCTTTTTTTTACTTAATACGTATAAAAACAAAATATTAGTAACTAGCTGTACTTGGAGCTTTATTCTTTATTTAACAAAAGGAATACGTCTACTGGGATTACATTGAAAATATTAATTAAATGTAAATGTTTGGCAAATATATATTACACGGATAGCTGCTTTTCACAATACCGAAAGCCTGGTGCTCATGATAAGAAAAGAGATAGTGTTGTCTCTTTTTCTCGCACGTATAACGACAGAGATATACAACATAGATATACATACAAAAAAGTGCAAATGGATTTTGCGATGATACGAGTCTTTAATAAAACATGTCATGATTGGCAACGAATCGTGAAAATCTATGGCCGGTATTCAATACACGTTCAGTAAATAGAAAATGAGAAAAAAAGAATAAAAGAAAGTTAATATGTATTGAAAGCACTTGACCCTAAAGCCACTTGGCTGTAAGTGCTCTCAATAAGTTTAATACTAATAATTAATAGACGCACTTGCGTCTCCTGGATTTAAAGTAGATAGCCATAGATCTATC
Source organism: Spilarctia lutea (assembly GCA_916048165.1). Taxonomy (NCBI): domain Eukaryota; kingdom Metazoa; phylum Arthropoda; class Insecta; order Lepidoptera; family Erebidae; genus Spilarctia; species Spilarctia lutea. Next base: position 7,423,660 of record OU696480.1, read on the forward strand.
TATATGCCCATTTAAATAAATATACTTTTACGATAATAAACTTATGTAGATATACTTAAAGTTTAAAATTAAACAGTTCAATCAAATGCCAACCTCACCAAATTAAATATGAGATCCTATGTTTAAATAAATAAAAGTAATTTCATATTAAATATATCGAGCGCTTAAATTAAATAGTAAAGTCCGTTCAACAGATTTGACATACATTTCCATAGTGTGTCTACCTAAAGTATTTAAATGTGTTTTTGTTTTAAAAGAAGTAATGAAATATATAAAATATTGCCTAGGAGTGGTTAGATCTACGAGTACAAAGATTTATAGCATCTAAACACAATATACATTGTATGTAAATAAATACACAATAAATTAAAAACACACATCCGTGTCGTAATTACTTTTAGTTTCATATAATTCACATAGTTACCTCGTTGAAAATAGTATTTTATATATGTATATGATTTTATTATTTAATGATTTTTTTTATTAAATTGCTTATTTCCTTGTTTGTTTTCCTTGTGTACAAAATAACATTATAATTCTCATTACCGCAGATATTTAAAAAATTAAGAAAACCAGTATTAATCAAAATTTATTAAACAAAGTATATATGTACATACGGTTACTCGAAATTAAACAAGAGACGTAGCGATATCTACGAAATTACTTGCCTTAAACAAGTTACGAAGCGTAGACTTCTAAGTGAAAGGTTACATATAGCACGTAGCAATTTCGTAGTAAACAACTTTATTATCAAGTTTGTATTTACACAAAGTTGTAAACAAGCATTTAAAGAAAACAGTATGGTTTTAATTAAAATAAGAATTACTCGTAACATATATAATTTTATTTATAATCTAATTTTCATTTCTATTTCCTTATTGCAAAAAACTTGCCCTTGCCCAACAAGGGGCAAACGAGTCAACGGTTACCTGATGGAAAGTGGACAAGCAATTTAAGAAACACATTTGCGGTACTTTGAGTGATCCTCCAAATTAGAAGAAGGTTTAACTGTTTGTAATCACAGATGCTTTGACATCGGACATACCGGAGGAGGCACCATGGTGCATGCTATTTGCAGACGACATTGTGTTGGTCGGGGAAGACGCGCCCGAGGTCCAGCGCAGACTAGAGACATGGCAGCAACGATTGGAGAATGGCTTAAAAATCAGCAGGAGTAAAACCGAATATATGTTTTGCGATTTCGGCGGTCTCTCCGGTCTTGCTGCCGTGTCACTAAATGGAACGGTGATTCCGGTCTGCACAGATTTCAAGTACCTCGGTTCGCTGTTACAAAATAATGGCGAAATTGATAGGTGTGTGCAGCATCGAATCAATGCAGGATGGATGAAGTGGCGGCAAGGAACAGGAACTGTGTGCGATCCAAAGTTCCCTTTAACCTTAAAGGGACAAATATACAAAACGATCATCAGACCTGCCGTTCTGCATGGATCTGAGTGTTGGCCAGTGAAGGTAACGGACGAGAGACGCCTGCATGTGGCTGAAATGCGAATGTTGAGATGCATGTGTGGTGTGACAAGAATGGATAAGGTGAAGAATGACTACATCAGAGGAAGCCTGAAAGTTGCACCAGTGGCTGAAAAGTTGAGAGGCGGCAGGTTAACGTGGTATGGACATGTGATGCGTAGAGATGAGCAGAATACTGTTAGGAAAGTTTTGGGTATGGAAGTTGACGGGTATAGGGGTAGAGGACGACCAAGGAAAAAATGGATGGACTGCGTAAAAGAAGATATGGCCAGAAAGGGAGTTAGTAGTGAACTGACGAGTGATAGAGGAGAATGGAAAAAGAAAACTCATTGCACCGACCCCAAATAAATTTGGGAAAAGGGTAGGAAGATGATGATGAATCACACTTATTCTTTGCAAAAAAGATTACACTCCGATGAAGTCGCCCAATGAGTGCCTTAGTACCCAATTAGTGTCTTTTATTATTTTTGTATCTGATTAAGTGCACTTTAAGTTTTTATAAAATTGTAAACCTCACAACTTAAAGTACAGTACTCCCACGTTGTATACTTATTAAATTGTTATGTATTACAATGTACGTTAGTATTACTTCTGTTTCTGTGTTTGCGGACTGTAACTCTTATTGCAGTTTAAATTGTTTGGTTATTTCAATAACGTTATGGCAGTTGTTACGGGTTATAATACTAAATGTTTACTGAAGTCGAAAATACTTGCTCTGATTTCTAATGAACATTGCTTTCAATTTTCTTGTTTATCGTTTTCGTGATTTTCTGGGGTGGAGTCCGAACACTATCGCTTTGCTGACTTTTTGGACACAAATATATTCGGACCTTAGTCCAAATCGTCATATAAATAAAATTATTTAATTTAAAAAAAACACGATTCGAACATGACCTAAAAATATTGTTTTGTACAGTAAACTCAAAGTAAATGGTTTATTCATTATATAACGATCGCTACACGGCTTGTCAATGTCGGTAAAGGCAGCCTGTCTCAACGGAGACTAAACATACCCAGGAGATATTATAGTGCACTAGTGCGAACGCGAGCACAGGTGCACTCACTGTTACCTCAATCTCCAAATCGGATGGGACGGTTATCCGACATGACCAGGCAGAAATGAGGTTTCTGATGATAATGATTATTTTATTGAATCAGTTTAAGTGTAAAAAATTAATTAATTAAGTAATCATTAACTAGATAATCGGCCTTTCAGATATATCAATGTGAACTGATTACTAACAAATACTGAAAACGTGTTACATAAGTAACTAGCAAGTATTTTTTAAAACAAGTTATTCACCTTCCTCCATACGACACTATTTGCTGGCACTTATAAACCCATCACATAGTGTCGTATAGTTACACACCGTTCAGGAGATTAATAGCAGAAATTCGCTCCAAAATTAAACGATTCGGCTCTTGTTAACAATTAACAAGAGCCGAATCAATCAAATTCTGGAATTTACTACCAGCACCCGCGTTTCCTCCACACTAAGATCACAGGTCCTTTAGGCAGGACGTATAAAAGCATCTCACTAAACCCCCATACGGTGGATAACGTTATCCACATTCGTAATTTCAGTAGGCTAGTATATAAAAAAATCTTCTTGTATCTATGATAATCACTTAAATAATGATATTGCGCCATCTTCACTTGATAGCTAGCGTATATTTAGGCTTCTATTTGTAAATTTGTACTGTACTAATACTCATAAATTGTATACCTATAATTCACACTGATTCCGATAGCTTACCCACATACATCTTACCTTTGTGATTGTTGACTTAAACTGCCGATGCTTCATTAGGTATGCATTAAAAATAAAGTTAATAAGATTACGAATAGGGCTAAGTTTATAAATAGGGCTAATATTAGCATCGATGTCGGCTTTATATAATAATAATAAAGAAATAAAATTCAAAAGAAATAAAAAAAAGCCAAGGTTGTGTTGACTATGTAATTTACAAACTAAACGATAATGAACGATGATTTCCATTCATTGCATTTTAAGGATTTCCAAGAGAAATAAAAACTATTCTTTCACTTCTATATTTAACTAAGAATGAGTTCGATGGTAAAAACTATCCGAATCACTAATATAAGTGAAATAAAAAGTAGACAGACGCCCACTATAGATGATGTTTAACAATAAATATTTTAAAGAATGTTTATATTATATAAAATGTTCTATTTCTTCAATGATAGTATCGAATAATAGGATACCTCATTCAATTTCAATTGAAAAGATTCAGAAAAATTGCGAACAACATTCAATTACATTATTTTTCTTTTTGGTCTTTCTCTTTTCAACTAAAGATAGCTGTTATCTGACCATTGTCAGATAGATTTATCTTTTTTTAATGAGACAGTAATTTAGATAAAAGCCTTTTGCCTCCGTGGGAGCTAAAGTAACTATTTTTATTCGATTTAAAATGATTTTACATAAAGTTATTTTAAATCGTAAAGTTTTGAGTTATTTATATACGAGTTAAGATAATGCAATCTAACTGCAAACTAAAAAAAATATATCGATAAGATATAAAACTATGAAAAAAACTTATTTAAAAAAAAACTATTTGAAATTTACAAAAAATAAGCGCTCGCTTGTATACTTTTATCTGGATCGTTGCTTTTTATTTCTTACATATTTTCACACACTCCTGTGTCAACCCAATTATATATATAACTTTATGTACCCATACCCTTCATAGCATTTTTTTTATTGTATTGTGGCAATGTACGAGCAGTGTATGTACGAGCAGACATATCGCCTGATGGTAAGCGATTATCACCGCCCATGGACACCAGCGTTACAAGTGCGTTGCCGGCCTTTTTAAGAAGGAGTACGCTCTTTTCTTGAAGGTTGAAGGTCGTATTGGTCCGGAAATACATATTTACATATTTCTTTATAAAAACATCTTATAGGTAAATCACACCAATAAGAAAATTGAGCGTCTTTTTCGCACACAACAATTTATCCTGAGTGGAAATAGGACATGTGACTTAATTAGACACTAATAAACTAATTAGACACACTTAATTAGACTTAGACAAGATTAGAATAGGCATAAGTTCTCTGATGTTCCAAGGAATTTCAATGTCGTTCATTTGAATGCCCAAAGCATTCCGGCACATTTCTCTGATATGCTGACAACCTTCGACTGTACGAATGTCCACGCAATTCTTGTATCGGAATCGTGGCTCAAGCCATGTCTGTCCACGGTATCGTATTCGTTACCAGGCTTTCAGCTTGTAAGGAATGATCGAGCCTGTGGGCGTGGCGGTGGAGTTGCGATATATATCCGATCTCACATTCCCTTCTCCATAGTAAATATGTCGTCTCAGCCCCCACCCACAAATGCTGGCGAGCATTTATTCATTGAAATCCTACTTCACAATACAAAACTACTTCTCGGTGTATTTTACAGTCCCTCCTTACGAGTAGACTACTTTTCCTCACTCGAAATACTGTTAGAAAATCTAACTCCTTCGTACAGTCATACTATAGTCATGGGTGACTTTAACACTTGCTTACTAAAAAATGATTCTCGTTCTGTCCACCTTAGATCTGTTACCGAGTCCAGTAATCTCTCCATTCTTCCATTAAATCCTACACATAATCTACCAAACCATAATCCATCTCTCTTAGACCTTATCCTTGTTTCCTCTGTGGGGCACGTTGCCAAACATGGTCAGTGCTCTGCAGATTCATTTTCCTACCACGACCTTCTCTTTCTTTCCTATCTCACTCGCACTCCTAAACCTAGATCTAAAATAATTTCGCAGCGTAATTTTCGTGATATGAATGTTAAAAATCTTTGCAGAGACGTCGAAAACATCGACTGGACTCATGTTTTTAATTCTCAATGTGTCAATGAAAAACTTGACTTGTTCACGAAAAATCTGATAAGCCTGTATGACAAACATGCGCCGATGCGACAGATAAAGGTAAAACATCTCCCTGCACCCTGGCTTACAGAGGAAATAAAAGAGGTTCAGAGAAAAAAGGCAAGGGCTCAGTCGAAGTATAAGAAAAACCCGACAGCATTAAACTGGGAAAAATTTATATTCATTAGAAATCACTGCAACAAGATGTGTAGGAATGCTCAACGCCGACATATTCATAAATCTGTTGAAAACGGTGACCCAATTAAGGTCTGGAAGTTTCTTAAGTCACTGGGGATCGGCAAGTCACGTCCTACTTGTGCTTCAAAAGATGTTGATATCGAATCTCTTATTTCATATTTTTCTGCTTCCTCCAACTACGGAGGAGCTATCAAGACTACAACGCTAAATTATCTTTCTTCTCTGCCGACTCCTAGCTGTTCCGAATTTCTTTTAAGTCAATTTGCTGCATGTGATGTTAGGAGGAGCATAATATCAATAACCTCTAATGCTGTGGGGGTCGATGGCATCAGCCGTAATATGGTTATTCCTATCCTGGATGAAATCCTTCCCATAATTTGCCATATTTTTAATTATTCCATATCCATCAACACGTTTCCATCTGCATGGAAAATGGCCCAAATTATTCCTCTCCCCAAGAAATGCAATCCGTCTTCCATCTCTGATTATCGCCCCATATCTATCCTTCCTTTTTTCTCCAAAGTCCTCGAGCGTCTCATTTACACACAGCTTAGCTCATTTCTTACAAGAAATTGTTTCCTTAATCCTTTCCAATCTGGTTTTCGTCCAGGCCATAGCACTACCACAGCGCTAGTCCACATTGCGGATGATGTTAGGTCAGGCATGGACCAGGGTGAGCTAACGGTTCTCACTTTGCTGGACTTCAGCAATGCCTTTAACACAGTTGACTTCGATATCTTACTAGGTATATTGTGTTCACTTAACATATCTCCATCGGCAATTGACTGGTTTCGTAGTTACCTGTACGGTCGCCAGCAACGTGCTTGTATCGATAATGTTTGCTCCTCTTGGCGTACAACATCTGCGGGTGTACCTCAGGGCGGCGTGCTATCACCATTACTTTTTGCAATTTTCATAAACTCAATCACTAAACAATTACTTTCTTCCTACCATCTTTATGCAGATGATCTACAAATCTACACACGAACTACTCCAGGCAATTTAACGCAAGCAGTGGATGTCATTAATAGAGACTTACAGCAGATATGCAACTGGAGCACGGAATACGGAATTAGTGTAAACCCAAACAAAACCCAAGTAATGATAGTGGGCAGCTCAAGGTTACTCTGTACAATAAACTTTAAGCAGATACCAGATGTTTGTTGCAACGGCTCGGTTATTGCATACAGTGATAAAGTTAAAAACTTAGGGATCTATATGGATAGGTATCTATCCTGGGGTCCTCAGATTGGGGAAGTCAGCCGTAAATTATTTGCAGCAGTAGGATCTATGCGAAGGCTACGGAATTTTCTTCCAACTAACACTAAAATTGCGCTCGCACAATCTCTTCTACTTCCCATCCTTGACTATGCCGATGTTAGCTATCTGGACATCACCGAAGACCAACTGAATAAACTTGAGCGACTTCAAAATCTTTGCATTAGATTCATATTTGGATTACGCAAATATGATCATATTTCTAAATTTCGTTCTAAGCTCAAGTGGCTACCAATACGCTTTCGTCGGAATCTACATATTCTCTCTCTTCTATACAGTGTTCTGTTTCTTCCTCACTCACCTCCTTATCTCAAAGAACGTTTTCAGTTCTTAAAAAACACACATTGCAAGGACCTGAGGTCATCAGAGAATTTAATATTGAAAATGCCAAAACACTCAACTCTGTTTGCGGATAAGTCTTTTACTGTGCAAGCTGTTAGATTATGGAACAACTTGCCTGAGATAATTCGACAAGCCAAAAATTTGTCTGCTTTTAAAAAGCTGGTGAAGGACCATTATTTGACATTATGATTTCTTTTCTTTTTAACTCTCTTTAGCATTATATTCAATCTGTGTATGTATTGTATATAAATATAAGTAGTTATATTGTATGTATATATGTTTAGGTATATTGATATATATGTATGTATATGTATGTGTGTGTTACTTGTATGTAAGCTACCCAAAATTTTTGGAAAACAAAAATCCGTATCATGGTTGTCTGGAAGAGATCGCCGTGAGCGATAAGACCGCCTATTGTTACATATTTTGCATATTTTGTAACTCATTTGTTTGAAATTTTGTAATTTTGCTTTTTGTTATGTAATTTTGTATGTATTCAATAAAGATATAAATAAATAAATAAAAAAAATAAGTGAAACTAATTTGAAATATTTAAGCGATACGAGCGAGCACTAAATAAAGGTAAATTTATTGTAAAATGACAATTATATCCGAACATAATATTTAAACTACTTACTTTTAAAGCTAAAACTGTCTACATTATATTATATTTCAATCTACAAAGTAAGTGTACTACAAAATAAAGGTACGCTGTTACGAATAAAAAACACAGATATTTTATATATTTTACTTACTAATAAAACTAACAAAGCTCATTTAAAAAGGATATAAAAACTATTGACAACAATAATTCTTTGTAAGGAATAAAAGTACAAACTAGCTATACTCGCGATCAACTACAATGTAATCTGTACTAATATTATAAAACTGAAGAGTTTGTTTGTTTGAACGCGCTAATCTCAGGAACCACTGGTCCGATTTGAAACATTTACAAAGTATTGGAAATATTTCTAAATATAATTAACTTCTGGTCACTGCTTCAGACCCAAGAGAGAATTAAAAAACCGCAGTTATAAATAATAACAGAGCGAAATAATCAATTGTTTTTAAAAACAAATTAAATATATATTACGATCTAAATTTGTAATGATATCATTGTGTAAACTTTTTTTTAAATATTTTGTGATGACATTACTTCAAGCTTTAAAAAAACTAAAAGTTATTGTTCTAGTTAAAACTAAACGCACATTTATTCAGTATTGAATCCTAACTAGTAAATATTTAGTATTGTTTATTTTGTACAAGATTAATATTATAAATCACCAGAATTTCAACTCGTTTGTTAAGTTCCTTTGGTAATATTAACATACATAACAACGGTTATAATAAAAATATATTTATAGTAGCTTATACGAGTATATCAAATTGTTTGTTTGTTAGTTTTATAAAGATGATTCATTGTTATTGGTTAAGATATCTTTTAAATAGTTTAACAAAGCAATACAACTAAATAAATACTTATGTACGTACGTACTTAAATATTTTGTATAACCACATTGTTATTTTACAAAGAAGATTCATTTTTTATTTTTTCTGAAGAAGAAATAGAAGAGTAAATCAAAAATAAAGAAATCTTGATTCAGGTAGGTCAGAATTGGAAAAACCATCTTAGTATTTGGTATTTGTTTTTCTAGATAATTTAAAAAACAAATTCGTGACTCACTACAGGAATTATAAAACTTACGACATACTTACGTATAATACCCGTTTTAGCAAATATATATATGTACGTATATAGCAGAGATGAAATAACGTCATCTCAGTGTTATTTTATTTACGTTTCCATTTTGGTATTCATTTGTTTCAAAATACATTGCCGTCTTTACAAGGGTTTAGTATTTTAACTTAACCACAAAAAAGGTTTTATATCTATCATTTACCTAAGGTGCAATTAGGTAATACTTTTATAAGTTTAATTTTTTAGAGCAAATGAGTTCGGCCTTTCCTAACCAAGTCCTGAAAAGAAAGGACGAAACAAATTCAGGGATCATCGTCTCTTTTAAAGTCGTGACAATCTTTTTCGAAATGCAAATGACATTCTATTAGTATAATTTGAGTTATAACTATCATAATTTGGTTAAATATAATAATAAAAATGACTACAGTTATAATTACAGGTGAATTTGTATCAAATTAAAAATGATGATTCTAATATTGATATGCGATAAAGTTGAAATGTATAAAAACACTTAAATTATTCATGGGTGTGGGGTGTAATTCATAATTAACAAATTTAACAAAGTGCGATGAGCTTTGCTTTTTTTGCCTTTGTATTTCTGAAATTAATAAAGAATATGAAGAAATTAAAATATAGTGGATAATAACAAAACACAAAGAGATCGAATTTATGTACTTGTTAAATGCAATTGAGCTTAATTAAAGTCCTCCTTGTGTAGAAATTGATGAAAATTACTACATAATGTCTATTCCGGATTCAGAGAAGCACTTGAATACCGTAATTTGGAACATGAAAAGAGTGTGACGCACTTAGATATGTGTACTTGTTTGTAATCATACAGTCAATTTGTCGCCTCTGCAAAAGTCATTATTAGATACTTATTGTTGTTTGTCATGAGGTTTACGTCATAAAAAGCTTTACTTTTCCTTAGAAATCCGTGTGGCGGTAGATAACAACCTCTATTCGTCATTGTAAGAGCGAACTATCGAGCAAACTTTTCAAGTCAGCAGCGCTGCAAAGTGAAGGAAACCTTGAGACAATCTCTATACCAGTTAGTCTTGGCAATGTGGTCGCGATCAATCTATCGCCAAAGGGCCACTGCTGAACAAAGGTCAGCAACTAATTCAGTGTGGTATAGTATCTCAAAACCTCGTTTCTGATGAGAAGTCCATGTCCAGCTGTGGACAATTTGAGGCTATTGTTTGTAAATGAGAAAGTGTATTCTCGTCGAATTTGAGTTTTACTTAATATTTAGTTTGACTTTACGAGTTTCGAAATTGAATGTAAGTGTCTAGAGGTAAAAAGAAAATAGAAACAAAAATATCTAAAATGTCTACGGTACTAATGAAAGTGTAAAACTACTTTTACCTGCTATTGCTTTGCTTTAGATACATACATTGAAATAGGCATACTTTACAACACTACAACAACATGCGAAGTCAACAAATCTAGTTTTTTTTTGGAGCACAAATACGAACAATGTAAGATATGTGCAAGGAACTGTATTAATACGAGTATTATGTGGTCTTACGAAAAAGGGATAAAGGAGTATACGGTAAATAAGTACTGCCGCCAATGGATTCGTCCCTCAAGGGTCAACTCAAGAGTTACAAATATATTTCCTCCCTAGAATCAGGGTAAGATGAAATCTAGACTCCGGTTACCGCATTCACTCAGCGAAAAGTCACGAGAAAATAGATTAAAACTAGTTCGCTGTAACGGTGTCGTGTTAATCTTCTATGTAGTTTTTTATGGGATATGGAGCAAACGAGCAGACGCATCGCTTAACCATTAAGCGATTTCCGCCGCCCATGGACACCTGCAGCACAAGAGCCGTCACAAGTGCGTTGCCGACCTTTTAAGTAGGAGTACACTCTTTTCTAGAAAGTTTGAAGGTCGTGTTGGTCCGGGAATACCGCAGGCCATGGTTCATTCCACAGTTTTGCTGTGCTAGGCAGAAAGCATAACCTGCTACTTTAAAAATACAAAATTCTCAACTTTTGCAATTCTGTGATCATCAAAGGTGGTATATATATATATAGTATAGTTGGCCCACAAACATGTCCTTCGCTAAACCGTTTGCAAATTTACTGTACATTAAATACGTGGAATAATTCATATCAAAGTGTCATGTTCGCTAATGACAACATTAAACAGGCAGTTATCACGACAATAATCGAGCATTATCTATCGAGTGGCATGCACTCATGCTTACAGACATGGAAATAAGCTAAAAATAGAGACCTACAAATGGCTGTTGTAACCAGTACTCGGAGTGCAAGGCGTGGCTGATCTGTAAACCAACTTAAATTTAGACCTATGTAAATACCAAAGTACAATTAAATTAATATTAGATACAGTTTCATTTTTCAAAGTGTATATGTGTTGTATATATATAATTTCCGTGTCACTTTGTTGCTCATAATGAATTCCTAAACAATTTGACCGTTTTTCTCGTTTTCCTTAAATGTTAATAAGAGCCGAGTATAAAAGAAAAGAGACGCGAATGTAGTTGCGTGAGTTAGCTTTATTGCTTGTGGGTTTTAAATGTGTGTTTTGCTGGTGTGCCTAAGGTAGGATAATATATTAACAATACGCTTAGAGCCGAGTATAACTGAAAAAAGAGGCTAACTTGTTGCGTGACAAACAAACAGACAGGTCACCTGAAAGTTGATGCCAAAGTACTACCGTCACACATTGACACTTGCAAAACAAGAGTAACAAGTACATTAACACCCTACGAGTAAATCCATACTTCTGTTCTAATAAATAAAATAAAATAAATAAATATTCCGGACATCTAACACACAACGCCATCTAGTCCCAAGCTAAGCAGAGCTTGTGTTACGGTTACTAGACGACTGATATAAATTACTTACTTTTTTTTTGTAAATAAATTCATATTATAACAAATATTTGCAGATCATAGAAACATTTGGTCCGACCCGGGCATCGAACCCGAGACCTCAAGCTTAGCAGTCGCATACGCTACCACTACGCCACAGAGGCAGTCAAAAAATAATAAATTCGAAAATAACTCTGTCTGTCTGTGTTACGCTTTCACGACAAAATCACTGCACCGATTTCAATAATTATATAACATATTTCGGACGAAAAGAAAAAGTAAAGAAAGTTACGCCAAGTAAGTCTAGCAAATATTGATTCTTTTACACATATCAATATGAATGTAATATAGTATATGAATATTTGTATTATGAACTTTACGTTCACGGTAATAAAAGCTGGTACAGCTAATAAACGTAGGCTGAAAGCGCATCGGTTACAGTCGTTAACTAAAGATGCGAAGAAATACAAAACAAGATTAGAGACTGACTAAAATTGGCAGTTCTAACATTAAGAACAAAAGCATTTTAATATTCTTGGAATAATAGATACTCTTTGCTGCTTAAAACTTTTCAAGATATGAAGAAAATATGTAGTATGTCGTTCGACATCACTAATGCTAATGAACTGCTGAGCGACAAAAAATTCTAGGATACTAACGTTTGTTACCTGTATATTCTAAGAATGTCACTAAAAATCACTGTAATTCACGGTTAAGAGATACTGATACTATAAAATAATAGCTATATATAAACAATGAGTTATATTAATCTTCATTTAAAATCCAAATCATTTAACGATTCTCTAAGACTGTTGCTAATACTATATCTGTAGTGACTTTGAAGGTTAGTTTTAAAACTAAACTTTATCCATCTAGTAATAGGTACTATAATCATATCACACATTGATGCATGGCTTCATTGATAGCCTTCTTATTAATTTTTTAGTCGCTAAAGATAAGTTTTTAAAGCAATAATTGAATTCAGTCGTGTGATTTAAAATACACGACTAAGTGCTGAAATCCTTATATTTCTTATTCGATTCTAAACTATAGCTATTAGTATACATACTCGTAGATATTGAATACTTTGTCCACCATAAATGTTATAACAAAGTGTACTCAAATGTGTACCAAAGTCATTAGCCAAGAGATTTGCAAAATGGACCAATTACAAATAAAATTAATCACATTTGGACGTGCTGAGTGCTAGGCGTGCAAGATACGGGGAACGGATTGTAAATGCTACAGGTAAACATGTCATGTGAAATAATTCATATGTTCCAACATGTTGAGTGGCATGGCCGAACGACCTTTGAAATATCCTCGCACCCGACACTGTCTAAAATGAATCCTTATACTAAATGGCATAAGTCTAACTTTTAGATAATTTATGTCGTCAAACGTCGGACGTCGTAATGTGTTATGGTCGAAATACATCGTAAGATGAACTATAAAAATGCTGGATTTCATCGTATCGTTTTAATTTTTAAGATCGTTTTTTGTAATAAAACACTATAGTAATACTATTTCTGTTTGAATTCTATTTTTCTTATCAATTTTCATTCTTATTTTAAATAAAAAATTTAAAGACAAGAGTCCTTGTCTTTTAATTTTTATTACCTTTTTTATACCTTTTTTTTAATTACCTTTTATCTTTAAAAATCGAGGTTCAAAAATATCACTAGTTCTTATTGATACTTTTTAATTTCAATTCAATCTATTTTTCATAGTTACCTATACAAATTTTACAGCTTAAAATTAGGCATTAACTGAAATTAAGTGATAGAAAAGCTCTAGCAATTCGAATATGTTAATAAGATATTACCGTTATCAGTATAATCTAGCATAAATATATACTAATACGATATTATTTGGCATATTAACCAATGTCTACGTTTATTTTAAATCGACTAACATTTCCTCGCGTCAATTACGCCGAAAACTAAACATTTAAATCAGCACCCGATACGCAAACAATACTAAATAGGGAGCTTCACTTCAATTGCCTTACTAAGAGCAGGAATAATAAATAGGATAGTTTAATAAGTGTATTTATATGTAACGTTCTGGTAAGTGTCATTATCGAAAACATTTACATCAAATAGTTACCTGAACGTTCTCCATATGTCGAAGCACATGACGTTGAGCCAGAAGAAACTGGTTTGGAATGCGTAGTAAACGATGAACGCTGAAAAATATACAAAAACGTGAATAATGACAAACATTTTACTGTTATGTGCAGAGGAAATGATCAGAGATCAACACAGAAAAGATAAAAGAATTTCGACAACTGCAACACATTACTCAGATATTTAAAAACATATAAATCGTTGCGGGATATTTTGATTAAAAAACTGGGTCAGTTACAAAAGACCAATGTTGTTGGCCAACATTCATTTGATCTGATTATAACCTAAAATCTTCAATTTTTAAGTGCCGTAGGAAGGTTTCTTTAAAAATACATAAATATTATTACCTACGTGAAATGTTATTTGTGAAATTCGACGTAATTTTTCATCTAACACCGTATAATCCCGTTCCCGAGCTATTTTCTAATTTTATTTGAGGATGGTTCTATGAACATCATTGCGTTTATATTTTTATCATCAAGCTGAAGAGTTTGTTTGTTTTTATCCTGCTTGTTTGTGTTTTAGATCAGCAATCTCAGGCTTGAGACAAAAAATATTTAAGTGTTGAATAGGAGGGAATCTTTTTAGTTTCGTAATTTTTTATTTATTCAAGATTTACTCCTTTACTACTTATTCAGTCATTAAGAAGTTGCGGTTACATTTTCAGAGCTACAAAAAGAGACATGGGTCGTCATTTAAAAAAGGTATTGTTCCCAAGGGCTAGTAATTTATTGACAAAATCTACATAAAGGGAGCGAATTACGGGCAAAAGCTAGTACATTAAGAATATAATTTATGATGGTCTTTATAGCTCTTCGTTAAGAGTATTTGTGTGTACATACGAGTATAATGTCTGGTCTCAATTATTATCCATTTTTGGCGTAATGGCTGCGTAACAGCGGTTACGTACTCCGTCCGATCCGAACCGATTCGAATCCGATCCGATCTGATCCCAACCGATCTGAAATAGACGTATAACTATTTCTATGGTAGTTTATAGACTAAATCTGCCTTCCTTCATTCGTAAATCTCCATTTCAGATATGATTATTTGTTGGTTTGTATTCATACTTTCATATTAATATTATGAATCCGAAAGATACTGTCTGTCTGTTGCACTTTCACGGCTATGCCCGCTTACCGGTTGCAACAAATATTTGAATTATATGTAGGAATGTACACAAAAACAATGCATTTCCTACCCTTCGGTGCACAGTATGTATCGTTTACCGTTTTAAGCGTTACATTCTTTGTTTGATCTAAGGACAAAAAATACTGTAATCAAGTAGTAGGTACAGTGGCTATAAATTTCGTATATTGTTCTATTTTTTGTACTATAGCATAAGGGAACAAACAAGTAGACGATTCTTTAGGTGGAAAGTGACTATCGTCGCTCACAATTGTGTTGCTCGTAACCACACTCACTTAAGTCAAAAGAAATTAAACAACCGTTTAACACCTCTTAAGCCTTAGTATACTCTGGTCGAGTTGGTCCTTTTGAAAAGCCTCCGATTTTAAACGTTCTTTAGATACTTATCGTACCTAAATTAGCTCATACCATAGTTCATAAAATGTAGTTTGACCTGCGTGACAGTAATCACTAATATAATTTTAGAACGCACAGTTTACGAGGTACATTTTAGGTATAAATTTATATATTTTTAATATATTGCACTTCATTTATAATAAAAGTTACTAGTAAATGCAATATAGGAGATACATAATAAAATAGATAGTTTAAAATTAGTGCGTCGGTTTCGTAGCCATCTGTTACAGAGATCAATAATAGTCACAAATTACCTTCCAGTGTTGTGAACGCTTTGATTTGTTATCAAAATATATAATTATCACTACGGTTCGTCACTAAAAGATTCAGTAAAATAAATAGATTTAATTATTCAGTGTGGTAACACCATCAAGAAAGCATTTAATTTAGAAGATATTGTGTTTTTCTGCTCGGCATCACTTATTAGAATCTTTAGTCTCTTGAGTTTTTAGAAATGAATGCTGTCAATTTTGTCATTGTCAATTCTAAAGAAAAGGGCGGGAGAAGCATAATTATTTAGTTAGAAAATAAATTAATACACAATGAAAACATTATAAGTGGCGACAAGGATAAGCAAATCTAAAGAATAAATCCATCGTTTAGTCAAAGTGATGTCCTTATTTTAATAGAGTTATAGTAGAGGCGATCTGTGTTTACATTGTTGGAGCGTAAATAATTTGTATTTATTATTTTATTACATTTTGAACGTTTTTTTCTTTTTCTCTGGGACCAGTATGTATGCACACATTGCTTTTACTCCTTGATGTGTAAGTGATTGCAACCTTATATGCTATGGACTAATTTTTATTATTTTATTAGACAAAAAAATTATTTTCCTAGCTTTAATATCTTATTAGACCGCTTTCTAGCCTTTGTGTTTTGGTTGCATTAACTTGCACATAGAAATACTGTTGTCAAAAACAAACAAGCTTTGTATGAATTATCTGAAAAGATGGTGCACATGAGTTTCTCACCAGCTCTTCTCATGAATGCAATACCCATCGGAGCTGGTACTTGGATTGATTTCAATTTAAACCTTTGAGTTGAATTGAAATCAATCTAAGCTCCGGTAATTCAAATCATCTCAGTGCATTTAGTATTAGGAGTTTTGTTTTATATTTTTATGTTTGTATTTTTGACGTGTTCAAGTGCCTTTTGGGGCCAATGGAAATAAATGATTTGAGTTTTGAATTTTGAGTTTTGAGTAAAATTTTCTCTCTATCAGCCATATATTACAGTCATTAACTAATAATATTACTTATTTAACACATCACCTCACAAATAAAGGGAATATATACTGCGAATGATCAATTGTCACATAATAGTCTATTAACCTCCGCGGTGGTTAATGAAGTCGTAGGAGGCCTTTATCTGTATGCTCCTTGTGACCCCATTTCAGGTTTATTTTCGATAGTATTATGTCACTATCGTCAACGCTTAGTAGACTTAAGGAGGCAATAATTTGGTTCAGCTGTAAATATTTAAGCATGTATTGCGTAAAGGGAAGTTTATGACACGATATAAACCCTTTAAGACTCTCTTGACTAAACAAAACGTAGGCGTTATTGCGTTTTCCACTCATGATATTCTTTGGAAAATAATCTTTTAAGTTTCTATTGAAGGATAAAAACCTTTAAGGATTCGAACTTTGAAACGATAAGCCACAAGACGGCGTATATGTATAGCATTCAAAAATCATTTAACTAATATGGTATCAAATTATAATACACACGTTAACATTTGTAAGTTTTGATATTATCTCTCTATAATTTTGTAACAATCATGAATGACATGTTAGAAATATCATTCAATAACATAGATAGATTTATTTAATTTACACATAAACATCAATATACATTATAAAGTTTAAGTATCTATTTATAACGAATGTTTATCTAATACCTAGGAGAACAATTGTCATTTTTTTTGTTCACGTGTTTGTTTCGATTCCGAAACTAGATGACTAACTTCCCCAGGACTTTCAGTGACAGATTTCAAATAAACCATTCGGCTTTCGTACATAAATATATAAATAAGAATGCAAGTTAAGACTGATCAAGTACATCATAAAGATACGAGTATATAACAGAAATTTCTCCAATTCACTGGGACTCGAAACTTTCAGTAAATTTTCTCTGCTTATGTTTATAATGTAATACGAAAAACATGTGTGTAAATTTATTTCGATGTAAAATTATACTCAGAAGATTATTTAGATATTAAATATAGCAGCACCAATATGTATTTAACTCTTGATAAACATTATCTCCGTGTACTGGCTTTCATCAAACACATTTTATTCCAAATGAATGTTTATTTTCTTTATTTCTTAACTCTCTTACACAAAGAATTTCTTTGTTCCATAGAAACTCCGAAATTAAAACATTTATTTGGTCACGTACGATCATCCTCTGTTGACTTTTGTGAGTTGGAACTATTTTGTAAATACGTTCAAGGGTTTCCACGAAATAGAAATATTTACTGAACGTGTACGCGTACCTATGTACAATAAATATATGTATATAGCAACAGTTTAAAAAGGCTTTAAATGTTAACCTGAAATTAAAAAACATTTTTTTTTTGGGTTTTTTCTAATAAAACCATTCATTGTTCAAGTCGTTCCTTAATTTAATTAATTTACTTTTTGAGTAGGAAGTTAAAAGTCTCAAATTGTTGTTGGGTTTTTTCTTATAAGAAATTGTCAATAAAAGCCCGACGCGGACCTAATGTAAGGAAGATCGGTCGTGTTCACGCTAGTGCCTCAGAGAGCACGTTAAATCGTCAGTCCCAATTGTCATGAACATCTAATGAGAACTAGTTCAAGCTTCGATTTAGTTCACCCTCAGGAAAAAACTGATATCCAGGTAAAACCTGTTGAACTAGTAGCCGACCCCAAAAAATCTTGGGAATCTCTTAACGTTTCCTAACGTTTATTAAACGCTAGGAAGAAGAGTAAGAGGTTAAAAATTATTATGATAGTATTTATACATCCTATTTCCTACTAATATTATTAACGCGAAAGTTTGCGAGTATGTAAATGAATGTTTGTTGCTCTTTCACGCAAAAACTACTGAATGGATTTTGATGAAACTTTACAATAATGTAACTTATACATCAGAATAACACATAGGCTACAATTTATAAAGATACTAGCTTCGCCTCGCGGCGTTGCCCGCGGTTATTGTCGTACCGCAGGTACGTACCACGGGGTTCAGCTATTTATATCTATACTAATATTATAAAGAGGAAAGGTTTGTATGTAAGTATGTTTGTAATGAATTGGCTCAAAAAGCACTGGACGAATTTTAAAAATTCTTTCGCCATTTGAATGCTACATTATCACTGATTAATATAGGCTATTTTAATTGTAAGAAAAAAAGAAAAAAATCTAAACTAATAACTGCAGGTAACACCGCGAGGTTCAGCTAGTATTATATAAAGTTAATCAGTATCATTTCTTTTTTTTAAGTAAATATTATTAATCTAAAAAAATTTTGTTTTTTTTTTCTAAAATGAAGTTTAACGTCGTACTGGAAGGAAAATTGATAACATCTGATGTGTTTTCCCAGAAAAACCAAACTTTAGTGACCACATATTTCCTATTAGCTTGTTTTGGTATTAGCTTTGATAGTGTAGGTCATGTGAAACACAAAATAAATATGACTACAGATAAATATTTACAGGATGTAAATATTTCACTGGATATGAGCACTTTAAAAAAGGTTTAGAAGTCGATGACAATCATCATATACGCAACTTTAAATACATAACTAACTGTTTGTGTTTTGGGGATCGTTTTTTGTTTTTTCGAAAGACGGTCCCCATTTCATGTCATCCACATTTTATATATTTTTTATCAATAATTACATCACGACGAAGACTTGAAAACTCGAAGACTTATAATTGAAGACTATAAATACTTGACATTGACAGAAATAGCTGATCCGAGAGATCCGGCTGGTTGCCATTTCATCAACAGAAGAAGAATTGTTTGCGTGACGAACAGCGTTAAGAACTTAATGCTGTAGTGACTTGCACTAATATAAAATGTGTGTTTAAATGTGTTAAAATAGTAAAAGTTAGTAATTAATTATTTTGATTTCTTGAATCTATAAATGTTAGTAGTGTTAGTTGATGCCTACAATGACGTTATTTTTGGATATGAACCCCTTCTTGGGTGAAGACCTCCTTCATTTCTTTCCACTGGTCTCTGTCTTTGCCAATAGTTAACCATTGGCTTTCTATTTCTGAAATATCATCTGCCTATCTTCTTTTTGATCTACTTACTCCTCTTTTTTCCTATATAGTATAAGAACTCTACAGTAAACACTAATTTTGCGTCTGGCAAAAAAGTTTTCAAGCCAATTAGTAATAGTTGGGTAGGTAGTGGTAGCCGATTAGAACGTGTAGAGATTCCCAAGTAATCAGTCCTACCTCCCTATTTATCGTTCGTATCGTCAACGTTCTTACTAGAAAATTAATATTATCTTTCTCACGAACACATTTTCATTTATTATTGACTAACGCAATGCAGTGTCTAAATTATAAAACATCATAACTGGGCAATAAACATCGCTTTATTTGAACAGTCATTCTTAAATCAGTGTGGAATTTTGATATGTAGCAAACAACACGTTTTATGAAAACTTACCACTTATAAAACTCTCTTTTTATTTCTGTCATAATAGTAATAAACTATATGCAATGTTTAATTACATTTAAAGCTATCTTAAAGTGATCACTAATTATCATAGGCTATTTAAACAATCACATTAAAACGACCTCATTTTTGCATTATTAAATGACTGTAATAGTAGCTTTTATATACTTAAATACGAATGCGTGTTTCGTGTCTACAGGCGCCGGGGGTTGGAAATAACATTGACAATCCAAACACACGTTTTTAAAGAGTTGAAGTGGTGTTGGGAAGTAATTATGATGCATCACTACGATCTTTTACTAATAACTAACTTTTGCCAATGGCTCTAAACGAGTACTTTTAAAAAGAAGTCCTTCCTTCCCGGAAAACCAAAGTATTGTGACGACGCGACCTCCATATACAGCGCAACAACAATATAACATACTACAGTGCTATCTACCGAAGATACACTGAACTACAAAGTAACACACTACACGGAGTAACTACTAATCCTGAATCGCACAATAGAAGTTCTCGCGCTGATTATCGTATATACTCGTACAACCAACCAACCGGGATATAACCCCGTTCCCCCACAGTATCTCCACGAAAAATTTTATAAAAATTGAGTCTGTGGTTTGGTATGGTTTCTTGCCACGTACGCGTCACAAACTGTTACACAAAGTCACATTTGTATTTATAATATTTTTATAACGCAGATTATCAAGTTAATGAGTCCTATAGGAGAAATTGCTTTACCACATATAGAATTCGTCCTTCTAAATATGGATTCTATACATAGTTTTTTACTGAAAGTTTATATTTTTAACATGAGACATATACGTTAAAAATAAGGTAAGCTTTAGCCGAAATTTCACAAACTAATTTATAGATAATTAAGAAATGGTTTCATTTTTTCTAAATTCTTTGAAATGGACACCGTTTTTCGTCGGTCATCACATGACCTACTTTACTGTTTATTCGTTCCTTTTGAGATAATTTATTAGCTAAAAAAGGGCGTGTTTGACACATGTCATCTACATGTATAACAATGTTGGCCTGTAATAAACTAATTAATTACTCAGTTCCGGGTAATTTGTTTAATAGTAGGTAACCCACACTTTATTCGGTGACATATTAGTCCTTAAATTAGCGTAGTGACTGTATTTCCTTTATTAATGAGTTGCCAAGATTGAAATCTATTCTTTTTTAACTCATTCTTTAGTTGAAAGAGCTATTAAGGCTTCAGTCAACTTATATCTTCATTACTACTTTTTAAATAATAAATATATTTTTTTCTGCTTTTGTTTGCGGAAAATAATTTTCCAGTAAACAAAATAATGAATATTAAGTATGTTCTATAAATACTCTCTTTGATCTAGCGGTTAGCATTCAACTCCCAAGTCGGATCAAAATTGTTGTTAGTTTTTCTTAATGTTTTAGTAATAGCTTGGAGTATTGAAGTTTGTCGGTGTTTCTTGGCGTGTTGAGAACATCTATGGCAATAGTTATTTTGAAGTCAATAAAAGCCGTTATTCGAAGTTAGCTTGCCCGCAGGGTTGTGAAGATCCAATGCCAGTCGCACCGTGGAAAAATTGATATTCAGGCAAAACAGGTTGAACTAGTAGCCGACTCTTAGTAATCTTGGGAAAAATAAAGACTAGGAAGATAACTGACATATTTATGTACTTTTAAATTTACAGTAGTAAGCCAATGTAGCTTACTATCTTTTAAAATCAATAGCTGTTAAGCTTTTATGTACGTAATGCTATACATATAACTATTCCATAGATATAGCTAAAAGATATTGGAATGTCTAATAGGTATATCCAATTAATCTTTATTAAGATTAAAGGTATGAGATCAATAAAACTGAGACATTTGAACACCTGTTGCAGAACTTTCAAAGATATTAGGCTCTACCCTTGACATTATAATTAAACAGGATTCCCGTCGTTCTGAAATGTGACATAAAAACTTTCCTAATATAAAGCCCTGTTTATTTAAGTAAATTATGGATATGCAAAATTCTTGTTTCTAAATTTCTGTGTAATGTTTAGGCCGGATAGAATCCTTAATTAATGCCTACATGCTTAAAAAAGTCCGCAATGTTTTTACACTATGGTTAAATGTTTGAGCTTTAGATTAAAAAAAAATAAGACTATAAGTCTCTTAGTTCAATTCAAACTCATTCAAATATCGAAGTTGTAATAACCCTCCCCCTCTCCATAAATGCAAAGTTTTTAATTCAGTTGCACCACGATCTTTTCATATCTTTCATATTTCAACAGCTGTTAGTCATTTTTTTTATAATATGTGCTTCCAAATAGCTACTATCATTTTCAGTTTTAAGCTTCGAGTAAACTTTACTTCCGAAACTATACTTATTTCTTGGGAAAGAGCATCAAACCTAATGATGAATATACCGATGTAACTGATGAAAATTAAAAATAGATAATTATTATAAACATGAATGTAAGTTTCGTTGTTATGCTTTCACGCGAAAACTACTAAACCGATCATCATGAAACTTTGTACACAATTATTCTTGGAGGTATAAGAAGTAACATAGGATACTTTTTATTCAAAGCGAGCAAAGCCTCGGGGGATGCTAGAAGGTTAAAATATTTATGTGCCCAACCATTTTTCTTAATTAATAGGATTCGCCTCGTTCTAAGTTAAAGTACCTACTAATAAATTCTTCTACTTATTTCTTGTGCTTTATTATCATACATTATTACTGTGTTTGCCATAAAACCTACACTGCAGATCTGCTAAAAAGAGTTGCGAAATTGATTATATTTTAATAGAAAAGGAGAAGGTTAATGATTACCATTTTGTGAAGTTATTAACATTTATTACCACTGATATATTTACTATATACTGAATAGTTTTGTTAATACCGTTCGTTTTAATTATAACTAGGTATTTTTTCTGTTTGTCTCCCTAGCCGATCAAGTTTATCCATCAGAATTAATTGTTTTTTTATCAAACAATTTGGGTAAAATACCTCATTAATTTGTTAGGATATTGTGTGCACTCAATGTCAGGCAGTAAACATAATTTATTATCACAGTGACACTGATGATGTAATGAATTGTCAACAAACATTTTGTGAGTAATTTATCCGTTTTATTTTTACCCAAAGTGTCTTGTTTATATGTAGGTGTGTGGTAATACACGTACGTTTCAGTCACTCTAGGTTATTTTTTTGCACTTTATATGATTTTAATTACTATTTTTCTTATCTGTTATGTAGATTATGCCTGTTATATAGAAGGTTGCCTGGAAGAGTTTAATTTAGCCAATAAGGCCGCCCTTTGCACATAGATACCTGACATTTTATGTACTGTCTTTAAACTCTGTATTACGGTGTACAAATAAAGAGTTTTCGATCTATCTAGCTATCCATAGATAAGGACATTAATAAAACAAATTTATTACATGCCATAATAAAAACAGTAGTACAATGGGCGGTCTTATCGCGTTCTGTGATCTCTTACAGGCAACCTTTAGATGAAATGAATGATAAGTTAGTGTTAGTGCGCAATTACAAGTTACGAGAGACAGAAGAGACATATAGACATATTTAATGTTTGTGTAACTTTGGAAATAACTTTTAGAGAAAACTGTCTTAGTATATCATAAAATATCTTATTTTGAAAAACTATTCATTACTCTATGACCGGAGAAAGACGAATGTGTGTATGAAATATTTTAACGACCTTCAGATTTCAAATCGTAAAAAAAAACGTTACTCATATCTGAACTTCATGGCCGCTAGCTGTGAAATTATAAACAATGTGTTAGAATTCAATTTATGTGAAACTGCTACGGAAAGCTTCGCGTGTAAAGTTGTGTTAATGTACGAATGACACCAGTATATCATTAAATTGCTGTACAGACGGATTGATATAGGATTTATTTTAAGTTTTCCTTGTCTTGACAGTAATGTTGTCTTGTGTGTCCTGTTGTCTTGTGTGTCCTGTTGTCTTGTGTAGCTTCCTCACTAAGTCGGCTCTTAGGACATCCATGGCGTGAATGGAAGTGCTAACATTCCGCAACATTCAAAATCTGTCACTTCATGGATAACATTTGTATATCAATTAAACCGTGGGAGAGCCGCGCTTCGGCATGAATGGGCCGGCTCGACCGGAGTGATACCACGGCCTCACAGAAAACCGGTGTGAAATAGCGCTTGCGCTGTGTTTCACCGAGTGAGTGAGGATACCGGAGGCCCATACCCCAACCCCTCCCTCATTCCCCCTCCCCATCCCCCAAAGGTCGGCAACGCACTTGTGACACCTCTGGTGCTGCGGGTGTCCATGGGCGGCGGTAATTGCTTACCATCAGGTGATACGCCTGCTCGTTTGCCACCTATTACATAAAAAAAAAAAAAAAAAAATCAATGAATAACTTTTTATCCAACATGGTACGGAAAACCCATTGATTAATAGTCCAAGTTATACTGGCAAATAAGTAGCTTTGATTATTGAAACAAAACAATCATAAATATGTTCATCTATTTTAAAATATCGAAATAGAGGTTTTCTTTTCTTAGATTGTTTATCCGAGGCTAAGAGGTGATTTATTATCGATATATTTTTGTTTAATGGCTTTATATTTATAAATAATAAATCAATCGACATGTTTAGTATCGGAGTGAGATGAATGTCAGTTTCTCAAGAATTGTTTTAAAAGTTTCCGTCTAGTGTAAGTTTTCATTTAAATATCGATTGATATTGATACTAGCTTTCTAATTAACTATGTAAGTAATGATAAAGTGACCCACATATTTATTTAATAATACAGTTTTAGCTCACACGGCTGAAATGAATGAGGATTAAAGGTATTCCCCCAAAAATATTTCAGTACATACTTACACCAATCACTGGAAGTATTTATATATCTTGAGAAAAGATTATGTTTATGGGGAATCCCCGTCGAATTGAGAATGAATTTTTTTCAGTTCAGAAATATACTACCGGTAAGAAAATTATACACGAACATAGCCTTCCAATTAATGTAATTGACCAATCACATCAAAAATATCAATAGTTTTTAATAGTCCATTGCTGGACATAAACCTCTCCTTCGAAAGGAAGTTTTGGCCTACTATATCATGCTGGTCAGAAGGGTGGGTGGTGGTGTAGTGACACACATTATACAAAATGACAACTGCCACACATTTTGATTATCTTGGGACTCGTAACTTTATAATTATACATTTAACAGCCTTGGTTTGATTGCTCAAAATTCTATTTTTAAATAACAACAAAACAAAAAACTTCGTTGGGGTGATTCAGCCATACATACTATAGAAATCAACTATAGTTCACTTAGAATCCATAATATTTTATCCGTGGTGCTTCCCGGTTTGAAAAAGGTGTCTGCCTATTTTGACTTTATTTTGTCTCCCGCTTCGCTAAGGAGGGAAGTGGACATATTATATTTCCAACTCCCCCAGGTTTCTTCTGATTAATTTCGTTGCCGGTTCCAAGACAGTAAATTTTTTCCTGGGACTTCCAGAGTGTCATAACTGGGTGCGTTCGTGGGTTACTACTGTTGATCCTGATGTACAGGAGTTACAGTGAATGGCGTGTGGGCGGGATTAGTCCCAACGAAAAATACCTACCTATATTTTGTTAGTAGACAAAGGCTGCATCAGATTATGTGATTTTTCTTCTTACATAAAATTTTACATACCAAATTCTTATTTTGAGACAGCCATATTGAACTAAAGAATTGATTGACAATGATGTATCATAAGAGAGCGGACCAGTTTGAACGAAACTGAAATGTGTAAAAAGGTATTTGTCTCTAAGTATTTATTTAATCTACAACTTTTTTAACTAACTCAACTAAAGTTTAGGTTAATAATAACTAAAATATCTTTTAAAATTGCGTACTTTTTTTAAATAAAAATGACATAGTCAGTCAGATATTTTTACATAAGACAAAAGTCAATAAAAAAATGTTTATAGTCGTTCCGATCGTTTATTTAACTTTTGGCAGATCACGCACATAAAGTTTTGTAATAATTTTTGATACAATGTACTACAGGGAATATTGTACTTCATGGACGGGCACCGCCCACTTAGAGATGTGTCATTCGTACTTAATGACCACAGACTATAAAACCGGTTTTGAATTTATCGATTATCGGATTCACGAAGGCGCAAGACAAACTCTCTTGTTTGTCCTTTGAGTACTTTATTTTTTGGCATTTTGACAGTAATGAAGGGAGGAACGTTACGCTTAACTCAATCAAACGTGTGAATTCACAAATAAATCAATACGGAGGAATATAAATACTCAACGACGTATGAAAATGTGGATTAACACTGACAACAAAATGGCGTCGCGTGTCGGCTCCGCGTCTGGTGTTGCCGTTTAATAATCGAGAAAAGTACGAAATTATCTATAAAATAATGAGTGTGTTAAATCGATTAAAACTTCTTCATGCATAAAATCGATCGATAAAAGAAATCGAATCGGTAACGGGTCGGGGTATCACTATTTGATTAAGTATTAGAGCTGTCAAAAGTAAAATAATTTATTTTTATTTTTTTATTTTTTGTTTGATTGGAAAGATTATAGTAAGTCTACCGAGGGAACCGCGACTCATATATTTTTTAAATATCCCAGGATAAGATTTCCTATTTATGAATTCATTCTTCCTCATTCATATTGATATTAAATAATTATGTTCGTTACATAAATGTTTAATATAAATATTTTCGGTTCATAGCGTTTGCAGTACTGCGTCTATAACGCTACACAGATACAGAAAAATACAAAATGGCGGAGCGAGGGCAAATTACTTCTTTTAAAACTCTATTGTTTTTAAGTAGGTAGTTAAAAACGC
Organism: Spilarctia lutea; assembly: GCA_916048165.1. Classification (NCBI taxonomy): domain Eukaryota; kingdom Metazoa; phylum Arthropoda; class Insecta; order Lepidoptera; family Erebidae; genus Spilarctia; species Spilarctia lutea. The sequence goes on from OU696480.1 coordinate 7,450,580, forward strand.
GTGTCAGAGATTTAAATATTACTAATATAGTTGCTTTTATTTGTAGAAAAGTACTGAAACGTGATTAAATATTGAATTTGATCTGATTCAAAACGAACAATCATGCTTATTTTTAGTAAGTAAGTTCTTACCGATAATCAAGCAGCCAGTCATTCCTACACCTATCCTTCCTATGTGTAGCTTCAGGTACGCCAAGAAGGGATAAGCGACTATGAGCCCACCGCAGTACGCCATCAGACACATGCCGTGCAAGTTCCTTAGCTCTGGGATGAGGGCGTACACCAAGAACGTCGCCAGCAGGAACGGCACTGACAGCAGAAGACCTGGAATGATGGCACAATTTAGTAAAGCTGGTTATGTATAAGAACATATTACGTTTAAGTTGGTTTTACAAATCCTGCCATTAGATGTGCCACTTCATTCAAAAAAATAATAATGAAATTAACCAAAACTAGACACATAAAAAAGTTTACTTTAAATCAAAATTTAAATATGTAAGTATAGTATGTTTTATATCCATGTATGTATGTTGCTAATTTATGTCTAATGTATATATTGGATCCGAAGATATATAACCTACGTGCGTCTACCTCACAAGATTTCTACACCACCCTAAGGTTGACTGGTAGAGAATGCCCTGGGCATTAAGTCCGCCCATGAATCACACTTGACGTTATATAAAACACACATATACAAGGTAATTAATGTTATTAAGCTTTTGCTTGAGTTCTCGGGTTTCGATTCCCGGGTCGGACCAAATGTTTGTATGATCTGCAAATATTTTTTTCGGAGTTTGGGTGTTTTCTATGTATAATATGTATGTATTTACAAAAAAAAAGTATATAAGTATTTATATCAGTTGTGTAGTACCCATAACACAAGCTCTGCTTAACTTGGGACTAGATGGAGTTGTGTGTTAGATGTCCGGAATATTTATTATTATTATTATATAATAATTGGTTGGCATATGAAAAGAGAATATCTCGCTATATCAAGTTTAATAGCATATAAACAACGAAATAGGATAAATATAATTATTCGCAAACATCAGCCACCCATCATGAATATTAATTTTATTGACCATTAATTCCTAACCCATTTTACAGATACCTTAATATTATAGAGACGTAACAACTTTACGATCAATAATATGTTTGATATCGTTGTAAAATACTATTATTAAATCTTATTATTTTAACAGTTTTAGAAAATACATTTTATGTATGTCCAACAAATTGCTATCGTGTTAAATGAAGTTACCCTGTTTTGAATAGTCCATAACTAAAGTTTAAAAAAACGTTTTAGAATTTGAATGAGTACTTCAGGCATACAAGTTAATTTTTGATTATTATATATATATGATTATTATAATCTTGTGATCAATCACTCACTCAATTGTAAATTAATATGTTTTCTGCCTTTTTATTTTACAAAGCAATGATATTATGCGTAAGTTTAAGTCGTAAACTCATGTGGATTAGTATCGGACAGTGCCATTACCGAAATTTATGTCCCAATTTAGAGATTAACTGCATGTTCACAAGTGCTTAGGGATAATTATGAACGATAAGCATTTAAAAGCCCAGCCTATCAACAATACTACGGCTCGTAAAAACTGGGATTGGCTTGTAGTGTTTTGTTATCAAACTTCGTGTTATTTATACGCTTATGTAACGATTTGGGAGAAATGGGCTATCATCCATCGAGGTCAAGCTAAACAATCTCTTTACGAATTTGATGACAAACGGCCTGTATTTATCTTTTTCCTTGATTCGTTGCACGGCATTTCAATTCTTGCAAGTTACAGTAAAAATGAAGATTAATTTTGTCCAATGTGGATTTTTGAAACTGCCGGCCGGATTGAAATTTTGCACTTGATGTGTCATTTCTCTTATACTGTAAGGCGTCCGTCGCTTAGAGTAGAACTTTTTCATAATGTACAAATAAATAGCAAATATTTTTCTATCCTCATGAAAAAGGTGTGTTAGATAATCATAAATAATATTTACCAATCGCATATGCGGTGTACAAGGCGAAGCTGTCATCATTATTAGGTGGGACTTCAGGGTAGCACACACCGGCTAAGAGCATTGGCGGCTGAGCTGGGTCTCTGCTAATCATATCTACGCAGTACATATTAAACTGGTGCAACTGTTGTCCACCGGGCGCCACTTCGAAAAGCGTACCATTCTGGAACAAAAATATGAAAATTGTAATTCAAATAGTAGGTTGTGTTTTCTTTGAGATTCATTTTTTGTTGTTGTTTTCATAGATCAGTCTTATATTTACACATGTGTTGCCATGCAAACATCTGTAAAAGAGTCCCAAAAATTTTGACAAGTGTTTCAGGAATTTATGGAAAAGAAAATCGCCCGATAGACTTACATATACAGTTGTATTGACACATATACGAGCATACACGCACACACATAGACGTATTTTTTAATGTAAGTGTGATAATTTTAATTTTTTATTAAATCATTAATTCTTTTAGTTTTTAAATGTAGCTTAGTTATGTACCGCACGGAAAAGCGAACTGAGAAGCTTCAGATTTTAGTTATATAAGTACTAGTATTTATTACTTACAAGACTTGGTATCTTATTTTTTCTCTGTGTCTGTTGCGCAATATACTGTTAGGTTATAAGACTTGTGTAGTACATATTAGTAGCAGGGGTGTTACGAATATTCGCATCCGCATCCATAAATGCGGATTATTCGCATTAATTCAGACATCCGCATCCGCATTCACATTCGCATCAATCAATGCGAAGTTTTTACGGATGCAGATTCACATCAACAAAGTCAACCAAAAACCTGAGTAATTTTGTGGAACAAAATTTGTTCTAAAATATGATTAAAATAAATAAAAAAATAAAATTAAATTGATTTTCAGTTGTTTATGCACTTAAAATTTGAGTAATTATCCTTTTAAAGTCCCAAAATCCGCATCCGCATCACATCCGCGGATGTGAACTTCTAATAATCCGCATCCGCATCTACATCCGCGGATGTCTAAATTTTGGCATCCGTAACAACCCTAATCAGTAGCATCTCACGTAACTTCTTTTATATGAGACTTTTTTTTTTTTTTTTTTACGTGTGGAAACCCCCTCGGGCCGTCACCCCGCCGGGGTTTGCGGCGGGGCGGTGTGTCGGAATCGAACCGACTAAAACCACACGTGTGCCAACTCTGCGCCTGAGAAGGGAGGGGTCCGGGAATTGCAGGTATTACACTACCGGGCCCCTCCCTTCTGCACTGAAGCGGGCACCGTCTGCTGGTAAAAATCTCAAATTAGGCGACGCACGGCACACGCGTACGTCGCCCCCTCGCGGTTGGCCTGTAATGCGGATGGAGGGGAAAACCCATCCCGTCCATCCGCGGCCACACTCAGGGCGGCATGAGGCGCTGATAGGCGCGCCTCCGCCGCCCCGTGCGCCGACGGCGGATCGGGTCCGAGTGGATATCGTCCTCCCGGGCCTTCTCCGCCGCCTCCTTCTGCGAAATTACTTCTTCGCAGAAGGTCGCGACCGCGGTAAAACTGCTGTCGCTACCGGCCATGGACAGTACGACGGCCGGTAGCGACAGATCTCCTCCGATGACTGCAGTGAGGGCCCGGCGCTGATCCGCCCAAGCGGGGCAGATCTCCAGCGTATGCTGGGCCGAGTCCTCACTGCAGTCGCAGTGGTGGCAGGCGGGACTCAATTCCCTCCTAGCGACCGAGTGCAGGTACTTTCCGAAGCAACCATGCCCGGAAAGCACCTGCGTCAGCCGGAAGGAAAGGGTCCCGTGCTGCCGCCCTGCCCACTCGAGGATGACCGGCTGGAGCGCCTCCACGGTGGCAAAGCCAGCGCGTGGAGCCTCCAGCCGGGAAGACCAACGAGCCATCGTGGCTCGGCGAGCGGCTTCACGCCAATCGCGTACCTCTTCGGGCGGAGGACGATACCCGTTCTCCGCCCGATATTCAGCCGCTCGCCGATAAACTTCGGCGAGCACTTCCGCCTCCAAATCCCACGGGGGTGTTCCGGCCAAGGCGCACGCCGCCTCCGTCGACACGGTGCGGTATCCGCGTATGGCTCTGATCGCCAATACCCTCTGAGGCCGCCAGAGGCGTGCCTTATTCTGGGCGGTCAGAGCCGCGACCCACACCGGTGACCCGTACAGGGCCATCGACCGGACCACCCCCGTGTAGAGGTGTCTAGTTGCGACGCTGGCTCTTTTATATGAGACTAGCTGAACCCCGCGGTACTACCCGCGGTACGACAATACCCGCGGGCAATGCCGCGAGGCGAAGCTAGTATCTTTATAAATTGTAGTCTATATATTATTCTGATGTATGAGCTATATTATTGTATAGTTTCATCAAAATCCATTTAAATGTTTTTGCTGAAAGAGCAACACACATACTCACTTAAATGCTCACAAACTTTCGCGTCTCTGTCTCGCTTTCTGACCCGCCTCAAAACTAACGGATATTAAAAGGTATACGTAAAACAAAGCTTATACAATAAATAGTATGGCCGTAATATCGTGTATGTGAACGCTTCGCTTCACATAAACAATATAACTAAATTTCTACTAACGACTCATTCGAAATATTCTATATTCACGCTAATATACGAATACGAACTGTGAACTGTGGCAATTATTGTGGTTTCACAGAGTGTTAAGTAGTACTAAGTGCAAAATTAAATGAGCAGCTCATGGCCCAGTTGCACTTCGTGATAAGAAACAATCACCGAGGGTAAGTAACGATGGTGCGCTCAATACCTGGATGGGTGACCACTGGTGGATGGTAAGTTACTATGAATGTCTCCGGGATTCAGAGGTCACGTTAAGCAGTAGACCCCGGTTATCATCGTAGGTTAACAGTCGGATGCTTAGTTGGCCTTTGGGCGACTTAAAAACACCCAACGGCAAGATTACGATTACATTCGTGCTATCCCTCAACCCGTATTCGTCCAGCGTGGGGATGTATGGCCTTAACCCTCTCCTGAGAGGAGACCCGAGCCCCCTTCGAGTGATGTGCCTTTGTGATACTTTTTAAACAGAAAATGGTGCTGGATTATTGTAAAAAGACTACATCTATACTAATATAATAAAGCTGAAGAGTTTGTTTGTCTGTTTGAACGGGCTAATCTCAGGAACCGCTGGTCCAATTTAAAAAAATATTTCAGTGTTGGATAGTCCATTTATCGAGGAAGGCTATAGGCTATATATCATCACGCTAATACTAATAGAAGCGGAGCAACAATGAATAATGTTTCAAAAACGGGGGAAAAATTTCCCGCTACGGGCAATAGAAGACGCAAACGAGGTTGCGTGGGTCAGATAGTAAATTTATAAAGTTATCGTATATATTTTCATATTTCACGGTACAAAAACTTCTACTAAAACAGTGTATTTTCAAAAGTTTCAAGAAAATGCGGTGTCGCCTTTAAAATAACCTTCGTAAAACAAAACAAAAGTTCATCCCAAGCTACAAAAATGAAATAATATTAATTTGAATATATAATTTTATTATTCTAAACGTTATAGTGTATTGTGCGAAGGTGTTGTAGGAATTGTTAGGTTATTCGTTCTTATAAGTACTGTATAAATGATTGATCAGGATCATTCTCATCAAATGTCAACTGTTTGTCACATGACTCCGAGGGCGGAGGTTAAGATTGTTTTTCAAAGATGCTCACAAGCCCGTGGGACGGGCATTCGTTTCTTACTTTTCAGCAAAGTAGCAAGTGTAGTAATTTAGTAAAGATTGTAAATAATGATTGTATTGAAAGGTGCGCTCAAGCATGTAATAGGCTGTATCTTTACAATGTTTTAATTACATTATTGAAACCAGACTGTATCTAAAAGAATGCAGAAAAGGACCGAGAATACCTGTCATTTGGAACTACGAGTATTTATCCAGCATAATTCATTGATAAATGTTATTATATTTTAATAACAGTGTAACCGGTAGAAGTTGTATATTTATAACAGATCAAGGCTTATCTTGGAAACAAAACAGCTCAAGAACTTTCTAGTAATTTATCTGAAATGTGCAAAGTTATAGAACTCCCGCAACTAAGCCTTAAATAAATGTCTTTCTTATCTTCAATGGTAAAGCGTTATCTGAAATATACGTAGGAATCTAGAAACATTTTGCAATTCGCACACGTTCTGGCAGTGTTGACTTACTAGAAATCCACCCGAATGATATTGATTGAACTGGTATTCCAGGGTTATTTTGTTAATTGAGTTCGTTTTGTAATTTATATAATGATACAATGCGAAAACTTTGGCGCATGCAATTTGGTATACTTTAAGGTTATATAGATGTGATAGATGAGATATTTAGTAATATTACGAACACTGTATACCTATATTATTTTAAAAATTATTGATGCAAAGTTTGATTTTATGATATATTACTTTTTTTTACTTATTGTTTAAACTTAATCATTAACTAAATTAACAAAAACCATAACTTCCAATTTAAGGAAAAGTACTAACTACTAACAATAAACATTTATTTGTTACTTTCGTAGAATGTACAAAGCATTGTAAAGCAAGAAATAAAAAGGCTTATTTATTTGTATTTATTTATTTACTTTACTCATGTTTAGTAGATACACCTAATGGATCATTTCTACACCTCATGATAAACTGGCAGAGAATTTTTTGAACAAATTAACTAAAAGAAATGTTACAAAATTTGTTAAGAAATGCTGTGTAAGAGTTCGAAGAACGAAATATTGCAACTTATTAGTTAGATTGTACTGAAGATGTTTTTTTCTAAAATCACGCTAGAAGCTCAATGAATAGAATAATAATAATCTATACCATAAATACTAGCTAAATATTTGACGACTAGTTGCTATGTAGTAAATATAATATCGTTACTATAAGAAATAGAAGTTGAGATGAATAACATAAACAAAACCACAACGAAGTTACGGAATGGTCGAAAATAGGTTGAATGGCATAAAAGAATACAGAAAAAAATGGGTATTGCTCGACTTGACGGGCTCGAAGCTGTTCCTCCGAATGCCTCCACAGTTTTTTAGAAGTCAACCACATGACAGCTTAAAATCCTTTGAAAAGAGCATACTACACGACGAAAATCGATAGTTTGAATGCCAATATGAACATCATAATGACATCACAGTAATTACGTTTAAACAACAATGAGGTCTGGATTGTCTGCAAATAGGGTAGTGCTGAGTTATAGGTAGGCTTAGATGGGAATTGTCTGTTATAAGTTGCTGCAACCTGCCAAATTTCGAACTCTATACAGTGCACAACACGACCGAGAACCGTCTTAATGAAAGGGCCACCTTAATTCGCCCATAGAAAAGGAGTTAGACTCTATCTTGACAATAAACCATACATAACTTTGATGAATGGGAACAAATTGACGGCAATTGGTTTGAAAGTTTGATTGTTTTGATTTGTTTGACAATACGATCAATACACTGCTGACAATTCCTCGGTTCTTGGAATTGTAAAGTTACCAGAAAAATAGCAAAGATCTTTTGCCATTTTTATAATTTCTATGAAAATAAATGAAAAATCCTGTTAATAATTTTAACTTTTAGTTCATATATTATATTTTAGTATATATGGTAATACATCAAACATTTTATCTGTATATTCTGGTTAACCTCTGTAATGGCTCGACTGATTTTGATGGAACTTGCTTGGCAGACTTGATGTTATAAGAAGTAATGACGGTTTTTTTATTTTAGAAGCAATAAGATTACGCAAACAAGAAGCATATGAAATGCGGTGGTCAGCTAATAGTAAATAAATACATTAATAAAATTAATTTTCAATGAGGCAAATTTCGAAACTTTCAATGGCCTGATATTCATATTTGAAGATTTCCTAGATATTACAGATAATATGTTAGCAGTACATATTGTTATAATCTGTGGCTGATAAAAAAGTACCGTGATTTGTGTTTTATCTTACAGTTATAAATTAATTATTTTTTAAATGATATCGTTTTTAGCTCCCAATTATGATTTTTTCTTAGCCCTGAATTACTTTTCATTTAATAATAACGCCTAATTAACTGCCTCGGTGGCACAATGGTAGTGAATGCGACTATGCGACTGCTGTGCTTGAGGTCTCGGGTTCAAATCTTGAGTCGGACTAAGTGTTTGTGTCATCTACAAATATTTGTTTCGAACTTTGGGTGTTTTCTATTTCTATCTAAGTATGCATTTACAAAAAAAAAGTATATATGTATTCATATCAGTTGTCTAGTGCCCATAACACAGGCTCTGCTTAGCTTGGGACTAGATGACGTTGTCTTAGATGTCCGAAACATTTATTTATTTATAAATGTGAAAATAACCATATTAGTAGACTGTTCAATAACCTTAAAAATACCTCATATAAACAATAAATTTGAAAATTATAAAAATTCAACTCGAACAAGAAAATTTTTAAGAAACCATAACCCGACCTTGTAAAAACTGTTAATAAAATTATGTCTCTCGATACACACATAGCAACACTGATGACTCAAATATGTACCTAAATCTTGATTAGAACGTATTACATATTATTAGAACAAGGCCAAATTTTAGGACTGGCCAAACTAATGACTTGAGCGATAACTTTGCTTGAAAAAACAAACACAGTCGAACTTGTTTAGGAAGTTTACTAATTACATATTTAAAATAAACAATTTAAATTCTTATATGTACATGTATTTACGACAACGAACATGTGTATTTCTGTCTTAGTCGTATGGTAATGATAAGAATTTTGATATTGTTACGGATTGAGAATAGTCACCAATCCTATTCATCCCATTCCATGGGAGGCGTAGGAGTCGAGTAATGGAGCAAACTACACAGGATACCAACACTGCAAAGAGAATGAAAACTTAAAACAAACCTTCTTTCCAGCTAGCGTGGTACAGTAGGTCAAACCTCCTTTCAGCAGTTAGGGAATTCCTATGTCCAGCAGAAAACTGTTAAAAGTTGTAACGGTTATTTAAAATGCTACCGGTAAGATAATTTAAAACAATATGAATTATCAGTCATGTCATGTCTGTCCGCCATCGTCCTACGCGACAGTAATTTCATCCCCATCATCCAGATGGTTGGCAGTCCACAGATGTGCGATTTTCCCAAGACTTTCTGCCGCGCACAGCAAAACTGTGGAATGAGCTGTCGCCTGCGGTGTTCCCAGACCAATACGACCTTCAAACCTTCAAGAAAAGAGCGAACCCCTTCCTAAAAGGCCGGCAACGTACATGTATCGCCTCTGATGTTGCGGGTGTACATAGGCGGCGGTAATCGCTTACCATCCAGCGATACGTCTGCCCGTTTGCCCGCTATATAATAAAAAAAGAAAAAAAAAGTTGACATTGAATTCGGAGATTGTTTTTGGTTTTTTCGAAAGACTGTCCCTATTTCATGTTATAAACATTTTATCATTAATTTCATCACGACGACGACTTGAAGATTCGAAGACTTACAATTGAAGACTATAAATACTTGACATTGGCAGAAATAGCTGAACCGAGTGATCCGGCCGGTTGTCATTTCATCAAAAGAAGAAGAAGACATTGAATTCGGTTCTTGCAGTGAAGTGATTTACTTAACCACTGGAATGTGACGCCCTCTTAGGGTCTAATTAACACATGTGTAGTCATCACTTCTAGGTGGACTCGCGAAATTTAATTACATGTGATTAAAATGACAATATCTCTAAAGTTTTGTATTGTAGCTTTATATAATACTGATGCCTCTGGAATCTTTATGAAACCAGCTAATTTATAAATTATGAGTTAGACCAGTCTTGTCTAGTCATTAATTATTAATTCTTATTTGAAATCAGGATTTGAGATTTTTATCCCGTTTATTGTACAAAAGTTGTTTAAATTGTGGGGGAACGGATATCATGTTCCACCCAACACAAAGGGAAGATCCTCCGACCAGGCGAGGTGATCATGCCTGGCGGGCTACTGCCCAACAGTTGATGTTGGGATGTTATATATGTGATAATCGGCGCGAGAACTTTAATTGCGCGATTCAGGATTGGTAGTTTCTTCGTATTGTAGGTTACTCCGTAGTTCAGTGTAACTTCGGTAGATGGCGCTGTAGTATGTTATGTTGTATGTGGAGGTCGCCACAAAATAATAAAAATTAAATCGATATTACAAAAAGTTTTTATTTAATTTACAGAAATATACATTATTTCCTATTTATCAATTGAAGAAATACATTTCGTCATAAAATTTTTTACACTACAGGCATTACTAAAATGTCCCTTTAACGCGATCCGAACGCCCAGTCAAAAAAATAGACTATTATCATACTTGAATTCCAAAAAGGTATGTTGCCTTACAAAAGAGGTTAAGTCAATTCTATTGTCGAAGTGTTATTAAGACAGTATTCGAGATAAGATCGCAGTAGTGTGATAGTGAATGAAACGTAATACGGAACTCTTTGGTATGAATAACGTTCTGGCAGGTGATAAAAACTCTGAATCACTTTAGTTTATATTTAAAAATTAAATAGAAAAAAGTGTAATCTCCCGTCATGAAGTTTTATCTATATCTATTTTTATAAATAATATTCGAATACCTAAAAAAACTAGCTTTATAGTAAAAGAGGAAATTGTGTGCTCAAATGTTTTAGTGTTCTAAATAAGATATGGGGTTAAAAAAAGCTGTTTGAAAAGAGGCAATTTGTTTATCGTTACGGATTACCTTATTCTTAATCCTTGAGGACCATGATTCGTGATTATTTATGCTCGAAATTTAAAAAATCGCTGTAGTTGTTGAAAAAGTGGATATTTATTTGTTAAACGCCAACTGAAGCTTTTTAAAACTAACTTCTTCGCGTATAAATAAAATCTCGAATAACATGACCTTATGAGACATAAATTATGAATGTTTTTATAAAACCTTCGTTAGCTGTCCTATATGTTAAATAGGTTTTTAATATATTTTAATTTGCATGTTGCGTGTGGGAATGTAAATGTATTATTCGAGTAATGCGAGTGCTACTTTTTTAATGTACTGTAAATTAAGTCGACGGTGTTATTTAACAAAGTAACGATTCGCAAAACTTTTAAATAGATTTGATGAAAAGTGTTCTATTTAAAAATATATTTTATGTCATAATCGAACTGATTTAAACGACACGACGGTGTGTCGCCATCTCGGATGCCAGTCATTAGTCTGAGAATCAGATGTACCTATCATAAAAAGGAAATGCCTGGTACCCCAAATAATTCTAATCCAATTACGGCTTTGGACCCCTTCGTGTTGTTCATGATACCCTGAAAATTTATCTACTTCAGTAGAGAAAATAGAAAGCGAATTTTGAGATGGAGAATGTGACATATTTATTCTAAACACAGTCGCATGATCCAGGGAACTGTATGAAGCTGTCATCAATCGTCCTTGTACGTTATCAAGTCTATCTCCTCTAGTTTTTCTGAACCGCATAAAGGTATGACCCTTGATTCATAAAGTGAATTAGATACTTATAACTGGTTTTAGCAAATGACAGAGAATGAAACCTATGTATTTTATCTAGAGCTATAAGCTATAACGATAAATGCATATACATCGAATTAATATACCAAGCTCTTATTCCTACTTTAAATTACAACGATCTTTGGTAAAATTTATGTCAGAGCAAAAATAAAATAGATTCATAAATAATTTAAAATCCACGTAACTATTTTCTCACTCTAATAATTCTATTCTCCACCCACAGGTTATTACTATTAATGCCCACCACAGAGTGTTTGTTTATGATATTATAAGTAAAGCGTAGTCAGTAGCGCTAAAATTACGTCATAAATAGTCATAATAGTAGACAACAGGTGGCTGCAGAATATATTAATACTAATTTATACTTGATAGTTTCAAATGTTCTAATAATAAGTAACACGCTACTAGAGATTTCTTGACAGTCGAATTTCGATCGTTTGGAATGTCTTCTTTTGTTTAATTTCTTCATTGCTTAATATAAACTACTTTTGTATTGACTCTTTTAACTACGACAGATAAAAGTATTGTAATTTTATGAATTTTTGAAGTGAAAACTTCTTTAGCGGCGCTGTGTACTTTTTGGAATGGGTAAAAATGTATAAACTCGCGTCAGGTGACGTGACCTGATCGAAAATTCGTAAGACGGATGGAGAGAGGACAGGCGGCGCAGGGCGCTTGCGCGAATGTTCGTGTGTGTATGTAATATAAATTGTCATGTTTGTGTACGATGGCGCAATAAATGAATATTGTATTCCACCACATAAATAATAGTACTTTTATACTGATAATGAAAGCAATTCGTACAAAATTATTCTCTAACCATTCCAAAATATCAAAAATGCACAACGTTAATATTCAAGTTTTCACTTCTGCCGGCACTCCCGGAGTGCAACCCGTCGTTTTTTTTGCAAACATTTAACTTTTTAAATTTTTTATAGATATTGTTTAAAATATAACATACTGTACTTCTTCTATATATAAAGTAGTAAATACTTCACAGATATAAAACCTGTTATAATTAAAATAATAGATATTATCAGCGATAGTAATTACATAGTAAATAACCTTCAGTGCTTGTTCTAATCGGGCGCCAATTTTACATGTGCAAATTAATCTGCTTCGTATAATGTCTAGTGCGAATCTGATTGACAAAATGTATTATTTAAGGTCTTGTTCATGTACGATGTACCTACGCGTACAGGTTGATAGGTTCACGTTTTTTTTATTTATACAAGGTACGTCTTTATCATCATCATCATCAGCCCGATGCAGTCCTCTGATTCAAGGTACATATTGCTGGAAAATTAAATTGTATTGCGCTTTTCCATTTTTAAAACTTCAGAGGTCTATTTCAGTAATTCCTGATATAGTTTCAGATAGTTATCTGCTTATTAACACTTATTAACAGATAAAAGTCACCGATTAATATATGTATATCTGACAAAGAATAGAAAACTCTTTATTTGTACACCGTTTAACAAATTTATAAGATAGTACAGAGATGAATAATATTCATTGTAATGTACAAAGGGCGGCCTTATTGCCAAAAGCAATCTCTTCCAGGCAACCTTAGGATGGATTAAAAGTAAAAGACTGCACGGTTGGCCGAGTGGTGTCAGCGGTCGCCATGCCGCTTGCTACTGCGCCAAGTGTCGTGGGTTCAAATCCCACGCGGTACCTACAACACTTTGTGTGATCCACGAATTGTTGTCCCGAGTCTGGATGTTCTTTGTGTCCGTCTCATGTATGTTTGTAAAGTCCCCCACGACACAGGATGTTTATTCCTAATGTGGGAGTTGTCTTTTTAAAAAAAAGAAAAAGAAAAGAAAATTAATATGTCTCTATCAAAGACTTGTGAAACCGTATTATGTAGTTATTTGGGTGATAAGTTCAACATAGTCTATTGAGGTCTTTATTAGTAAAATGCGAAACTGGTCTAAGAATTCTCTTCACGTATTAATATATGTGTAGAGAGATACAACAAATATGTCTTTGATAAAGTATAGTAATATCCTACAATTACGAATACTTGTCACTGATGACGCCATAAGAATAACGATGGTTTCAGAAATAAAGGAATTTCGTGCAAAGCTCGCGTGAGTCGTTATTACTACATAACACGTTTCTTTGACAAAAGCCATAATCTCAAAGAGTAGACATTTCTAATATCAGTATTAAATAATTTATTTTGAACTTATGACAATAATATGAAATCTTTATTGAATACTAGCTTTCGCTCGCGGCGTCGTTCGCATTTAATAAAAGTAACCTATGTCACTTCTAATACCTCCAGGAATATGTGTACAAAGTTTCATGATGACCGATTAATTAGGTTTGGCGTGAAAGCGCAACAAACAAACCTACATTCGCATTTATAACAGTAGACTAGCTTTCACCCGCGGCTTCGTTCGCATTTAATAAAAAGTATCCTATGTTACTTCTTATACGTCCAAAAATATGTGTATAAAGTTTTATGATGATCGGTTAAATAGTTTTCGCGTGGAACCGTAACAAACAAACTTACATTCGCATTCATAATAATAGATAGAAAACTATATATATATTTCCTTTCATGACACTTGCTTATGAAATATCTCTAACATACATGAAGATGTAAGTTATGTAATATCTATTATGTTTAAAACAATAACAATTATGCTGTAAAACTGGTAAGAATACCAGATTTATAGCCAAAATTGTGATCTTTTCAAGTAAGGATGAAAATGTTGTGATAGTTCTTCGACACGGGAATCTTTCGAACCTTCAATTTTGATTATGAAATATAGAATATAATATGGAAGTCTTTAAAAGAAAAACAATTGAATACAAATCGTTTGAGCTATTCAAATTGAAAATAAAACTAAATGAAGGTTAACTTTGATCAATTGTTCCTAAGCTGATCCCAGAAGTATCGTGTATGATCGTGACGCTTATCTAGTAACAGATTTCGTCTTATATTATTTATGCTCTAAAAGTAGGCTTTCAAAAAAATCAAACCTGTTCACCTAAATACCTTCTCCCAGTCTATATTAATATTATAAAGCTGAAGAATTTGTTTGTTTATTTGTACGCGCTAATCTCAGGAACAGGATTTGAAAAATTATTTCAGTGTTGGTCCATTTCAGTCCATTTGTCGAGGAAGACTATAAGCTATATATGACCACGCTAAGACCAAGCTCGAATGAAGAATGTTAAAAAAACAGGGGAAAATGATTACGCTACGGGCAATAGTAGACGTAAACAAGGTTGTGAGGGTCAGCTAGTATCTAATAAAATGCTGATTCAAACTTCATGATACCACAGCCTCAATATAATGAAATAAAGGGGCAGATTTGTCAACTTCACTCAGTTCGTGAAATCTGTCTAAGCCTGTTTATAAATCGAGCAAAAGATTACATTACCTTACATAATATATGTATATCCTCTTTCAGTATTCAGAGTTATCTATTTTAAGGACAGGTTCGTACCCTTGCTTTTCTAAAAGCTTTTTTATTAATGACTGGTAGACAGTTCCGAATTTACCAGGGTTAAAAGGTTATAGACTAATGCTGATGCTGGAATTTTTAATTTAAAGACAGTGGTTCTGAAATTTTCTTCACCAAATATCACACACACACACAAACTCACAATGTTAGCACGTTTTTACACGCTTTTTATTAGCTTCGCCTGTATTTTTGTAACCGACTCCTTTGGACTTCATTTTGACCCACTTCTAACGGGCAGATTTCATTTAAACTTAGTAGTCTTATCAAGGACCGATGATAATATAATAATTTAAAAAATAACAATAAAAATGCGTGTTTTCTGAAAATATTTGAATAAGGTCGCTTCACGCTTTTTTACATTAATATTATTTTCTACCTTTTAGTTTGGTTTATTTATAAAAGCGTGATTTTTTAAACTATTGTATATTTACAATATACTTTTAGTTTCATATAGGCCATTTATAGAGGAAACTATAGGCTCTAAAACATCACGCTACCACCAATAGGAGATGGGAATTGTCTCACCTAAAATGTATTTATTTATGTATTACAACATCACCTTCACTATCATTACAGGTTGCCCTAATGCGATAGAGAGGCTAATTTACATTTCATTATTACATACACACACACACATACATTAACGAAGTATGAACTCAATAAAAGTAAAAATCTGTCTTAAAATGAAAAATATAAAACAAAATATTGCAACTCTTTTAGTTTTTGTAACAAATAAAATTTAAAAGACATTTTACGAGTACACTTTTTGAACTTCGTTAATTAGATGGATACTTCGCGTAAGAAAGCACCCCGCTTTCTCAAGTAGGTTGGTCCTGGCTACTGGTATAGCCAAATACTATACATACTCTCTGAAAATATTTATTTTCAGAGCTGGAGACGAAATTACACCGCCAAGTTAGTTTTCTAAGTAATCGCTTGCAATACAAACATTATTTAAATGTAACTTTTTATACAAAATACGTTGTCATAATAAAAAAACGACAAACGATGCATGGAGTATAACAGGTGAACAGGTTTAGTGGAGTGGTGTGGTATTCAAACTTAATATATTGCCTCATTAACCTGGCAGAACAGGGGCGTTTGAAACTATTAGCCTACAGAAACACGACGTCGTTTTGAAGATAAATGACTCTTAGCTACAACTATAAATCAACAAATACAGTAAATCCTTAACGTTGAACAAATGAATGAGCATAATTGCGTCAAACCTGTGCCCTCCCCTGGTTTTGCTTAAACAAAATATCTTTCCTCATCGGATTCTATGAATTCGTTTAGTCAAGACGAGATTCGTTTACAAAACCTAGATTCTAACTGTCCATCTGTACGTTTTGCAATCATCCACGTCCACAGGTACCAGGTTGTAAGCTTGATCACCTTTTACCACAACAGTGTGATGTTTCTTTTTTTGTCAAATGGGTGGCAAACGAGCTTTAGTTCTTAGTAAGACGTGTCGCCTGATGATAAGCGATTACCGCCGCCCATGGAGACCTGACCAGACCATGAACACCAGAAGCGTTACAAGTGCCGGCCTTTGGGGGATGATCCTCACCCACTCGGCGAAACACAGCGCAAACGATGTTTTACACCGGTTTACTGTGAGGTCGTGGTATCACTCCTGTCGAGCCGGCCCATGCAAGCCAAAGTGTGGCTCTCCCACGGTAAAACGGTGTGGTTGCGGTACTGTTAAAACAAGCCTTTAACATCGAGAACTTTTTCAATCTCAATGGGTGTATAAGAAACTAACGAATCAAAATATCCTGACCTTTACCCCGTTCCCTATTTCTTACAATGAACGGTATTATTGTTATTAGGATTGTCGTAGGTTGCTAGGTACATTGTAAATATTTATTAAAGAAAAAATTGACATCACGTTGACATTTCCCAGTTTGACATTTTATAAAAAACAACTGCCGTACTAGGAATATATTCTGTGTCGCGGCGTATTTACAAACATTCATATAACTGACACAGAATATTCTACACATCCCAGATTCCGAAGTACTATGAAGGGATCCATAATACCCAGAGAAGTAGGAAATGCCGTGTTAACCGCTTAAACTACGATACCAAAGGAATTTGCATAAGTTCGGAAATTGTAATTCAACATAACGTCAGATAATTTTAGCATGGCTATGGTTTATTTATTCAGTCAAGCTGTTGTTTCGACAGAACAGTAATTATTTATAACGCAGAATACGTGTTGTATGCAGTAGAACAAACAAGCATAATTTTATTCGTGTGTGTGAGGTAAGGTAAATGAAGGATTTGCTATATGAATTCATCAGGAATAAGTAAATGTAAAAGATTATATTTTTTTGAATAAAATGGCATAGATTTGCTCAGTATGGGATTTTTTTTTAATATGTTTAAAGATTGTATGTCAGTGGTCATCTCGCGGGTAGCTTTTCATGCTATGATGTTCTATGATTTTAAACGAGGGTTAAATTTCAACGAATCTCAAAGAAAAATGTGAACTGCTTTTGGACAGACTGTTTCTGCGTTAGCAACAATTATTTATTGTACATTTTTGGGGGATTGAAGGGGGATACTTTGAAAAGCTGTAAATGAACTTTTTTATATTCTATTTTTCATTTCACCAACTATTTTTTGATGAAATGAAAAGTTAGCTAGCACGTAGTTATTAGAAGTGACGGCTGATATTAAAATGAACTGATAATTTCACCCCTGGCTGTCATTGAAATAGGATGATAAAATCAGATATATTGTCAATGAGATTTACACTAAGCTCGAAGCAGCATTAAACAATCTCATACTCAAAATAAATCGTCTATTTGGACCCCTGTTTCAACATTTATAAAAAGCTCATAGTGTCAATTCTCACGCAGTCACATGGCTGTGGCAACCGCTGCACTTGTAATAACATAACTCTGAATAGAACAACAGTTTGTAAAACATTTGTTTACACCACACCACGTTCATACATAAAAACCAGAGTATGATGTACATATTTGTGCCTCGAGTTTAGCCAACGTCTTGGTCAGTTGGCGTTACAAAAATAAATATTTTGTTAATATTAAAAGTAAAATATTTCGTGCAAAGACGTGTAAGTACTTATATAACCTTATGTTGCGATGGCGGGACATGGTGTAGTATTAGCTGTAAGTTGGAAAACACACTGATAAAGCTTAGAAAACTTTAAAGACGTAAAAACCAGACAAGTTTGTGTTGAACTCCCGTTGAGAGCGCTCTGTACGATGAATAACAAACAAATTTCACTTTGTACTTGAAAAACATGTTCTACATTGCACAATTCTAATACATAACGTATAATACAATAAGCTTTATGGTACACCGGCCTTAGTACATCACACTTTCGAAATGAAGTATTTTAATAATAATTTTAAAATAAATAGCTATAAAATACTGAGTTAAATTAACATAATTAGGTCATGACCACAGTAACAACTCATCGATTCTTTAGATAAACAAAAAACCACAAACCCGCGACAGAGTGGATTCTATAATAAATATTTTTTTCTTGGAAAACGCCTGAACTAACAAAGCATCTCAAGGTTATTTTGTGATATGAGAAACACCGTACCGTCATATTTAAACAAGCCATTTACGTAAGTACAGACTACACAGATTCATTCATAGGTACTGGTAGAGGAAAATGAAATTTGTTTGAAAAGGCAACTCCTACACTATCCATACGAACATATTCGGAAGTGGCTTTATCGTTTGTTACTGCGCTTTCGCGGCTAGACTGTTTCACCAATCTTAGATGAAATTTATCAAGGAGATACTTTGTTTCTTGAGGAAGGACATAGGCTACTATTTTTCGCGATAGCCAGCATACACGGAAGAAAACTAGTTAATTAAAATATCCTGTGTCACGAAGAATACTCAGACTTTGAACAACAATTTGAAAATCACATACAGTCCTGAGTCCTGAATACGAGTACTTAGCGCAGTAGGAGCGAGGCCACCGCTTATACTTTTACGCCATCCATTCACCTTGATGAAATACATGTTTTTCAAGATTTAAGTTCTTATTTGTAAATAAATTATTACACCTGTAAAATTAAAATGTTTTTGAATTTTCTAATATTAACTGTTTTACGCGACAACATTTATGTCTCTTGCCTACAGCTGTCTATGGTTTATGTAAGGAGATCTGCTAATATTTTTTTAAAGAATTTGTTTTACTAAAGAAAATGCTATGCTTTGGCACGAATAGCTGGCTCGACAAATAGCAATTCCTTCATTGCTTTGAACGTAGTGAGTGATTACCAAAACCATAAACCGTTTAATTCTGTGGGAGGAGGAATCTGAAAGAGCAATGCACTTGGGAGGGATTTGAAGTATTAAAAATTTAGCCATTATTATGCTATGGTTTTATCCTTAACCATAAAAGAACTTGTAGGTGTTTAGGTTACGTGAAGGTTAAAAATTTATATTTTGACCAATAAGACCCCTGTTACCCAATTATAAATGATCTCTTTGGAAGCCTAGGGCTCAATAACAATCTATTAAATATCAATTCAATCAATACCAATAATATGAACTTGTTAACAGCAATTCATCACTGCTGCCTATTTCTTTTCAGTTATTTTTATCATATTTTATTGCAATAAAATCTATAACGATGCGAGCGGCAGCAGATAATGATTAAGTAGAATTAGAGGTTGCATAATCTTATCAGCGGTATTATTTATTTTTATATTTCATTGACTTTTTTTGTTTCATAAACTAATTCACCATATACTGTCATTGTATACATTTGGTCTGGCCATAAATACCGTTAAAACAAAAAAGTACCTACTTGGATTTGAATTTGGAATCTGTCATTTCTAATTTGAATACTTTTTGTGTTTTCTCATTTTCGAGCCAAACCATGTGAATAATTTTAGTGATTTCAAAATAGACTGAGGAAATAAAAAAATAACAAATAACTGTGATAACATGAAATGAAGAACAGAGCTAAATACAATTTTAAAAACTTTAAGAACCGGGTAAGTATATTGTTTTTTAAAGCTTTATTTTTATATTTTAATGTAAAAGAACATTAAGTGTGTATTCCAAATTTGAAATACTTCCGTCGTTGTATTTATTTTAAAAGGTGTACACACCGAGAGTATTATTTACATAATATTTATCTCTAATATATAAAATTATCGTGTGCGGTTCTTGTTAGAAAACTCCTCCGAAACGGTTTTTATGAAATTTTGTGTGCTTATCGGGTAGGTCTGAGAATCGGCCAACATCTATTTTTCATACCCCTAAATGATATGGGTGACTCCTATTTTATTATTTATTTTTATGGCAAAACAACGTTAGCCAAGTCAACCAGTATTAAATATAAAATAATAACATTCTGTATATACATTACATTATTTGATAAATTATAAGCTATCCTATGTTAGAAGTATATCTAATATTAAAGAAAATCTTTATGACAGAACGAGCAAATAACCTAATAGAAAGTGATGACCACCACTCATGAACCTGCACTTATTCTTTTTGTTGAAGATTTGAAGGCCGTATCGATTTAATATATTTTTAATTTAATACCACAGAGTATATAAAACAACAACATAACAAAGAAAAAATGCGCGCGCAAGATATAATTATCTGACTTTAAGGAGTTTTGTTTCTACTCAACTATTTGTTTGTCAGGTTTATCTTTCTTATCTTCAGTGATTCAACCCTAAGCACATTATGACCTCACTATAGTTTCGGTGTAATCAAACGGATGGTTATATGTAGCCGGAATTTTACTGTACAATTGTAGAAAAGTTAGTTACGTATTTGTTGGCCGGTGCAATACCACAGCGTCATCGAAAATCGGTGTTAAGTAATTCTTTCCGTTGCTTTTCACTGAGTGAAACAGATCACAGGAGAAAGTATTTCTAACTCGATGTACACATTAGTCTTTTAACATACAAGCGTGTCGTAAGAGGCGACTGGGGGAGCAAATTATGCCAGTTAACATCACTGCAAAGAGAAGGAAATCTTGATACAAACCCCTATGTTAACTCGTCTGGCCAGCGTGGTATAATAGACCAAAACCACTTTTCTAAGGAGTCCAGCTGTTTACTATCAAAATCTGCAAATATGATTATGTGATGTGATGTGACCCTATCTAATCGTTTGCTCCCCTATAAAATAAAGATAAAACCGTAGGATGAGGACACTAACTAGCCTTTTTTTTATTGAATAGGGGGCAAACAAGCAGACGCATCACCTGATGGTAAGCGATTACCGCGCCCATGGACACCCGCAACACCAAAAGCGTCACAAGTGCGTTGCCGACCTTTGGGGGATGGGTAGAGGGAATGGGGGAGGGGTTGGGGTATGGGCCTCCGGTATCCTCACTCACTCAGTGAAACACAGCGCAAGCGCTATTTCACACCGGTTTTCTGTGAGGCCGTGGTATCCTACCTAAATACTTATAATTAACAAATAACTTTTAATTGTTTTTCTCATAAGTGACCCCCAAAGTACTACTATTAAAATAAATTAAACGTATTAGGCCGACTGATGTTCTGTGGTTTAACAGGCAATATTTCAGGCAGCACACCGCACCTGTTTTCATTAGAAATTGGACGGAGGGGTTATTAATACCATCTCACAAGATTCATTTGCTAAACTGCCTCAGTGGCGCAGTGGTAATGAATGCGACTGCTGTGCTTGAGGTCTCGGGTTCAAATCCTGGGTCGGACCAAATGTTTGTGTAATCTACAAATATTTGTTTCGGAGTTTGGGTGTTTTCTATGTATAATATGTATGTATTTACAAAAAAAAAGTATATATGTATTCATATCAGTTGTCTAGTACCCATAACACAAGCTCTGCTTAGCTTGGGACTAGATGGCGTTGTGTGTTAGATGTCCGAAATATTTATTTATTATATATTTATTTATTATTATTTGACATTTATTTCTTCCGCCCGATTCTAATATCTTTAGCGAACTATTATATGACAATGCAATGAGTATGGTGACCACCACTCCTGGATTCTGATTATGCTTTCCCTCAAGAATAGTAGAGTAGAGTCACTTTGGTAGGACT
Organism: Spilarctia lutea; assembly: GCA_916048165.1. NCBI lineage: Eukaryota > Metazoa > Arthropoda > Insecta > Lepidoptera > Erebidae > Spilarctia > Spilarctia lutea. Next base: position 7,472,632 of record OU696480.1, read on the forward strand.
TTACTTTAAAAAAGTAATTAATCAGAATGTCATAATATTTAAACTCAATATTTTTTTCTTCGTGACCACAATTAGCGCATTTCGGCTATGTGTATTATTTTTTTGTAATTAGGTCGTATATGGAGTGTAATCTATACTAATATATAAAGCTGAAGAGTTTGTTTGTTTGCTTGAACGCGCTAATCTTAGGAACTACTGGTTCGATTTGATAAATTATTTCTGTGTTAGATAGCACATATATCGAGGAAGGCTGTAGACCAATAGGAGCGGAGCACCAATGAAGAATGTTACAAAATTATTACGCTACGGGCAATACTACATTTAGAATTGTCACCCATTAAAAATGATGTCTACGACGTAGGACTCGCTTCTCAACTTTAAATGCGCAAGTCCTAAACTAACATAAAACTACTTTTTTTGTAGGTCTAGGTACTAGGTCACGTTTCAAATACCTGCTACATTTTACTCCTTGTATGGTTCAATTTGAAGGCAATTTAGTAATTTTGTTTAATTTTGATATCGTTCATATCAAAAGTAAACAAAATTATCTTGTGTGTATCAACGACGTAGCATGTTATAGCAAAGTATTTAAGTTTAACGTTTTATTTTGATTCTTTTACGTACTTCCTACGGTACGATGGACCGACAATTTGAAGACAGTGAATGGTAGTGGATGGACTGCCGAAGACCGAGATAGTTGGCGCTTAATAGGGAAGACTTTAGAAGCAGGCAGTGAAAGGATAGGTTGATTTGATTGATTCCATACAATTTTTCTAGAACAGAATAATACATTGGGACTGATCATGGGTTGATCGAAGCGAATCTAATAAATGTATATAGCATGGTATTTTATCCCTGGTCTGTTACTCTTTCTCATTTAATTAGACAATTCCCGCATTAGGAATATATCCTGTATTACGGGGGACGTTCAAAAATACATGAAATGGGGACAAAGAACACTCAAACTCGGAACAACAATTTGTGGATCATAATAAGTGTTGTATCATGTAGAGTTTGAACCTACTATACTCAGTGCAGTATAAAACGACGTGGTTACCGCTTAACCCACTATGCCATCCGTGTAGTCGACTCTACTTTTAACAAAGATATTAGCTGAATTTTATAACCAGGCAACATTAAAAGGTTGCTATGAATTTATATTGTCACCCGTCCTATGCCCGTAAGCAAGGATGCTACAGAGTATGTATAAACGGGTAGCATGATATATATATCCCCCATTCATATTCCGTCGCAACAAGTTTTCGTGCCATAGTCAGAGATCATAGAGATCAATAAACAGTCTTTCGTATTATATGCCTGCCTAGATTTGTACAAAGCTCAGATAAAACAGAAAATTGAGTTATTGATCTATGTCGCAACGTATCTTTGTGTTTGTTTCGATTGATCAAGGAAAAGGATTTATTATTATACTTCAGGAATGTCTGAATAATATTCGGTGATAATGAAAAATATCATCAATACGCCATGAAGGCGTGACAGACAGAGAGAGTTACTTTCGAATTTATAATATTAGTATAGATATAATTCTCGTGTCCCATTGTTGCTAACGATAAACTCCGAAACTATAATATTATTTGTGATAGATCTTGTATGTCTATGATATTCTGCGAAAGATGAGGTTCCGAAGAAAATATCGACGTGAAAACTAGCATCGATAATAGCAATACACTTGATGGTCGATTATTGATTAAATAATAATGGGAAATGCATGGCTGACGTCGGTCGTATTATAATCGTTTCTTGATGAATTATTTATACTGAGAAGTACAAATAAATTCATTCTTCAAAAACAACGAAAAGAGATGTATTTAAAAAAAAGAATTCAGGAATATGATTAAGTGTACTTGAAATGTTTCACGTTAAAATAATGTTATGTCGTGAAATCGAGTTTAAGATTTGCCTCGTTGGCTCAGTGGTAGCGTATGCGACTGCTGCTGGGTCTGAACAAATGTTTGTATGATCTGCAAACATTTGTTTAGGAGTTTGGGTATTTTCTATGTATAATATGTATGTATTTACAAAAAAAAAGTATCTATGTATTAATATCAGTTGTCTAGTATCCATATTACAAGCTCTGCTTAGTTTGGGACTAGATATCGTTGTGTGAATGAGTGTATGTTAATGATTTTCTATAGAAATCCACAGCGTTAGGTATTAAACTATATGACGTTTAATTGTGATTACCTGGATGACAATAAATAGTATCGGTATTATTTTTCTGGTAAATTTTCTAAAAATCAATACTAGCTAAATCGATTTATCGCCTCGGGAACCCTCTGCATACTAAATTTCATGAAAACCATTGGAGCAGTTTATTTCTGAGATTGAGATTATATAAATATACTAGCTGACCCGCGCAACCTCGTTTGCGTCCCATATTGCCCGTAGCGTGAAAATTTCCCCCGTTTTTGAAACATTCTTCTTTGGTGCTCCGCTCCTATTAGTAGTAGCGTGATTATATATATAGTCTATAGCCTTCCTCGATAAATGGACTACCCAACATATTTTTCAAATCGGACCAGCGGTTCCTGAGATTAGCGCGTTCAAACAAACAAGCTCTTCAGCTTTATTATTAGTATAGATGTAGATACGAGTACAAGAATTGGTCGCTCGAAAGCTTTAGATACGTAGTACTCTATATACACAATAATATACATCCGTTAAATTAATATCAATGTTAATAATATTAATGGAAATGTAAACATGTTAACGAGAATAATGTACCTAAATGTAAATAATATAAATGTGAGTATAGTCTAGGCTTGTAATATAAGTTCATATTTAATATCTTTCTGGGGATTTTGAGTGTTTCCCCGGCCTACCCAAATGTCCTGCTGGCGGTAGTGTCGCGCTTCGGGGCGTTAATTTTGACTTATACCGGTTAGGTAACACGATGGCTGTTACTCGTATGCTGTCTGTATGGACAGGCCGACTCAATACCATGGTCCTTTCTTCGAAAGGTCAACCCAGATCCTATATACTGTACTCGCATAGATTTTTATTATTTTTTTATTTAATCAATGTTCAAGGACTTAAAAAAACACCTCTGTGATTTGTTTCGACACTTCTTTCCAGAGTGAGTCTTAGGAAATGCCGGTCTCTTCTAGCTGTAAAGTCAGACGTGTAAAAATATCTGTAAAGATTTACTTAAAAAATAAATATCATTTATCATTAAATAGTAGTGTCGTGTCCTTCCTAACAAAATTAGTAAACGTCTTGAATTATCACATTTTCATAATAATGTCGCACCAGAGGCCACGAACCGCTTCGTAATATGACAATTTATTAAATAAATAAAATGAATAAATAATAAAAACCTTTGAACAGCTGAGAAAACTAAAAAGCAAAAATAATAATCAATTTTTTATTTGTGTGAAATAGCGCTTGCTCTTTTTGCTTTACTCGGTGAAATACAGCCACCGAGTGAGTGAGGATACGGGAGGCGTATACCCCAATTTTCCCCTCCATCCGCTCTAGTGGCCAGCCGCGAAGGGGCGACGTACGCGTGTGCCGTGCGTCGCCTAATTTGAGAGTTTTCACCAGCAGACGGTGCCCGCTTCAGTGCGGGCAGGCGCTGGGAGGGGTCCGGTTGTGTTAATAACTGCAGTTCCCGGACCCTTCCCTTCTCAGGCGCAGAGTTGGCACACCGTGTGGTTTTAGTCGGTTCGATTCCGACACACCACCCCGCCGCAAACCCCGGTGGGGTGACGGCCCGAGGGGGTTTCCACACGTTAAAAAAAAAAAGACGTATACCCCAAAGGTCGGCAACGCACTTGTTATGCCTCTGGTGTTGAGAGTGTCCATGGGCGGTGGTAATCAAAAAAAAAGCTTAATAACTAAGTTCTATAATATAGCTTCTAAGCTACATTGTTAATTTCATTTTTATCTTCTTTTTTATATAATAGAATTATTGTTGACGATGTCCATTGAGAAGGGATTTGTAAAAGGTTTTGTTATCTCGTCCATAGTAAGTTTAAGTAATTCGTAATTATGATATCATCTCCAGGTGATTTACCAGCTTTCTGTGTTTGGATAGCTCATCTTACTTCACTTTGCATAACGTATGGTATTGGTTCTGGGTTCGGGTCTTCTAAAAATTGCTTAAATAAATATATTTTAACTATTCACTCATATCTAAGATTCGTATATGTATCGCGAATATCTAAAATACAAATCAAGAGATCGACTTTAAATAATTTTATCTACTTTTATTATTTAATTTGCATCGTAATGAAATGTTATCCTAACTGATTATATAAATGTGAATACGAGTTTGTTGGTTATGCTTTAACAACAAAACCACTAAAGTGATTATAAAAGTTCTTAACTTAATTACCGACTTACACGCGGGTGGAGTCTCAAGTAAAAGTCAGTAGATTTGTAGTTTGAAAGTTTGTTTTTCATCAACTTGATATACTCTCGTAAAATACAAAAAAAAAATTGTTTGGGCAATATAATTTATTATATTCTATTATATAAAATAATAAGAGACATCACGGTTCTTTTAGATAGGAGGAGGAACTCATTTGTGGTTACTACAAGGTCACTGAACTTGGAGTCAGTCACTGAAGTCTTAGTCATAACTAAAATCATTATATTATTATCTCATCAGCCATTAGCTTAAGTGAAATTCCTTTATATGTGTCATTTGTAGATAGAGATAAAGAAATACGAAGTATTTGTTCCCTCGTATAACATTTTAGAAATCCCCAAACACGCATATTTTCTCCATTAATTAATAAATCCAGTATTCAAGTTATAGCAGGTAGAAAAGAAAACTCAAAAGATAACCAATAAAACTGAAAAGACACTTTGTTAAAAAACTTAAAATCACCTAAAAAAAATGTACGTCTAGTAATCTTACTGAAAATATTATGATCAGTTACTATAGTAACGTAGAAATGAGAGCCTGGCAAGTTAGATAATCCTAGCCAGGTAAGCCTTCGAACAAAACTGTGGAATGAGCTGTCGCCTGCGGTGTTCCCGGACCAATACGACCTTCAAACCTTCAAGAAAAGAACGTACTCCTTCCTAAAAGGCCGGTAATTCACTCGTAACGCCTCTGGTGTTGCGGGTGTCCATGGGCGGCGGTAATCGCTTAACAGCAGGTGATACGTCTGCTAGTTTGTCCCCTATATAAAAAAAAAGTCATTTTCACAGATTAAAACCCTCCGCTCCGTATTGATCTATTATATTATACAATAGATTGGAAATTACGAACCAAAAATGCATAGGCCGAAATTAAGAATTCTTTATCGAGGCAAACGTAAGTTTAGTGTTCAAAACCGTGTCGACTCGACCGAAGTTGACATAGTGACACGTGACAACAATGAATGCGATATAAGGTCAAAACACTGTAAAAAATCAAGCAAAAGTATTTTTCACTTGTGTCATAGTCAATATGTATTGAATTGAAGGCAAGTAAAGCTGTAATCAAAATGAAAAAATAATAATTGCAATTTACAGTGTTACCAAGCACACCACACATATTTTTTCCCAGATTTAAATATATTTACTATTTATTCTATTCAAATATAACAACATTTTTTTTTTAATATTTCAAATCTTTTTCTCGGTTTTAATGGGTAAATTTTCATAGAGTAGTAAACACTGGTTCGCCATTGTGAAGTTTATGCTTTGTCTTTGTCTTATCACAGCGACGTTATAATAATGTTTTTGTAACGTGGGTAAGTGAGACATACGCATGTTACTTTCAAATGTCTAATGGTTTCAGACCTACAACGTCATAGTTCAAAGATATTACATTTTTTGCGAAATGTGGTAATGAAGTTTGCGCGTCTATAGATATATCTCAATGCCCCTCCGTGCCTTAGAGAGCACGATTAGCCGCAGATCTTGGTATCCATACCGATATCCCAGGAAAACCTTACGGGTAGTAACAACTGTAAATTAGAAGTAAGATAACCATTATTTCTTCAAACCTTTCATAAAAATATATGAAATGTCAGTATAGTGACCCTGTATATATATTGACAGCTGTAGAATTCTCACGAGAAAAGCCTGACAATTTACAACAATGCAATATTTTAAAGTATAGTCTAGCGAAGCTAAGCCTCCAATTCTTATTTTGTTTAGTTCGACTGTTGCCAAAACAGATATTCTGGTTAAAAGATGGTATTTTGATATTAATAAGGCGGCAGATCTTTTTATTGGTGAGTAATATGGACGGCGCAAATCAATGAGATATATATATGAGTTAGACAAAAATTCATTAAAGCAACTGCTGCGAAATACGTAAATTTGTTACCACACAGTTGTGTGGTAACCATCACGAATAAAGTTTAAAACTTATCACCTTTAACAGTACTCTTACTCAAATTACACATAATATTATTTATATTTAAGTAGGTATATATTTGTATTTTACCTTCATAAATATTTGTTTCTTAACATCTAAAAACACTTATACTTCTTTCTAATGAACGATGACGGTTAAAAGTAGGTATTTTCTCTACGAGCTTTCATAATACACCACTAAAAAATGTTTCTCGTACTAACATTGAAGCGAGCAGGCCCAAAGACACCTTAAAAACTCCTCACTTCAGAGCAAGTTAAATTGCTACTGTCCTAGCATTTCTAAATGTATAAACTCATTAGTAGCCAAAAAAATATTTAATTCTTTTGTTTTGCAGACTATTGTTTTGAAAATAGAAATACACATTTTTTTTTTAAATCATTAACTTGAATTGAAACAAAAACTAAAACAAATTTAAATAAACTTTTGCTCAGTGGTTTACGCGCTTAAATCTTTATTAAACTGAATCCAAGAATTTACGCATTACTACTATTTACATGGTCTTTATTTATCCTTAATACGTAAACAACAATGAATCACTGTTACAAGTAATTTCATTATTAATGAATGGATTAATCATTTAAATTTTCCGGTCGGCTAAATAAACACTAAATGATAACCGTTTTAAACTACGAGTAATTTCATAGCGAAATTATCGAAATATAAGGAAAGAACTTCCTTATAGTTGACCATAATATTATGAAACTCATTCATCAATCATTCTTCCTTAAAATTTCTACGAATTCAATCTTTAACTTTTAGTTTCCTGACAAAAAATCTTAATGGTAATCGTCAAGCTCTCGTCTAACGTATGTCTATTCCAAATTCAGAAAAATATTCGTTAGTTAACGCGTGTAGATCCTTGACAAACATACAGATGGTTCATTTTGTATAATTTGGCGTGTTGATAAGGATTATCTTAAACATTAGTTAGCTTCGTGTTTGTCTGTTTAATGATATTTATTTATTAATACGATAACCACGAGGAAAAGAGAGCCAATAATTGTCTTTGTTTACAGCATTATCAGTAGATTTCTAGTGAGTACTTGAGACGTCATATATTGCCAAATGTGATTGAAGGTTATCATTTTATTTATTTTCTAGGTGACCCACACAATCTCGTCTGCGTCTCTTATTGCACCGTTGCCCATGGCGTGATGATGCTATAACAGACTTTTTATTAACTTTTAAAGGGGAATGTTTCTTACATACATTGTTTTTGTGAAACTTTAACTGTTTACGCATCAGACGCTATGGAAGCTCTCAAAACGAATAAGCTCCTTTTAGTCGTAGCTTGAAGTTTTTTTTGACAAGCCTTTTGCCTTCCTCGATAATTGGGCTATGTAACTCTAAAGGAAATGTTTCAATTTGGATCAATAATACCTAAGATTAGCGTGTTCAATTAAACAAAACAAAATTCACTTCTCATCATCATCTCAGCCGAAGGACTTTCACTGCTGGACATATGCAAATTAAAATACCTTTACAGTAGTAGTATTCCGTGACAGCTAACAGATAGAGTTTTTTTTGCAAATTTATATATTTCACTATAAATATATACCACTTTTCATTCGTACATCACACAGTTACAAAATAGTATTTGCTATACGGTTAATTATTTTGAAGGCACATTAATACACTTGAAGCATTGGAAGTTATCGACTCTACTTGATTGAATTTCTGTTTATTCATGTAAATATGAAACATATAAATTAATGAAAAATTCCAGACACAAATATTGCAAGACCAAAATAAAGCGAGAAGCCGAAGATCGAACTAAATGGCGTGCAATTGGAGAGGCCTATGTCCAGCAGTGGACTGCGATAGGCTGATGATGATGATGAAAATAAAAATAACTTAAAACACTCGTCATTGCATATAACTGTATTATCAGCCTAATCCATACTAATATTATAAATGCGAAAGTAACTCTGTCTGTCTGTCTCGCTTTCACGTCTAAACCGCTGCACCGATTTCAATTTAATTTGGTATGGATACTTTGATTCTTAAGGAAGGACATGGGCTACTTTTAATAAATATAATTAACACGACATAAGTACCATATCCTTATCCTATTGAAATTTCAATTCAGTCTTAGAAACTACTGCCTATAGGAGCAATTTGCCTCTTTTTACTGGCAATATTACCAATGATCTTCAGCCGACTTCAAACAAGGAGGAAGTTCTCAATTCGACTGTACTTTTTATATTTATTATCTCAGAAGTTTCGACTGGGTGAACCGATTCTGATGATTCTTTTTTTAACGGAAAGCTGGTGATTTCCTTGTGGTCCCATTTCAATTTGGTCCAGTTCTTGAACTCGGTTTTTTTGTTAAATGTTATTTATTTTTTCAATTTTAGTAGAATCAGTTCAGTCGAGTCAACCAATGAACATCACATAAATTTTTAAAGGTTTTACATAAAGTATAGTAAAAATAGCACTTACCTCCTGAATGAATACTTCTTCGTTGTTAGTGCCAGAGATGACCACGTAGCTGTCATTACACGGGGGCTGGTATAAATAGAAGAAATGCTCGTGGGCAACGATGTTCGTCAATACCCTTCCTTGGTACACCGAAGGGCTGAAAGGGTTTATCACACTCGCATTTGATGGAGCGCATGACGAGTTGATATACATACTGCCTGAAGGACAGCATCTATGAATACATAAATGTTCAATACATGGACATCCCAGAAGTACCAGCACCCCGTCTTCTTCCACTTCATACCAGGCCCCACTCACGTATTCCAAACCGTTGTATATAACTGAACCGTTTACATGAGTGACACCACCAGTAATGTTCACGCTTTGTATCCTAGGACACGGCGTGCACTGCACACTAACAATTACAAGGATTTGCACCAAAAACAAAATCGCCTTCATTTTTAACAACACTATAATTAAATTCACTTTATGAGAAAAGCGTCACTTAACACATTTCAGGATATAGAGTTCTTTAAAAATTAGCTCAAGAATTTTTAAAATGAATTGAAATGTAGTACATAAATGTGTTTATCACTCCTTGAGTGTTTATTATCAGTTCACTAGTGAGGCGATTTGATGTATTATTTTTTTACAAAGATAAGAGATAAGGAAAGGTTTCTCGTACTGTGTATCACTCAACGTTGACTATCGTCCGTAAAGTGCGAGGCGTGTTTGAGTCACAAGGTTTGGAACCAGACTGACGGTTTGGTTGCAGCAGTAAAGTCTAGCCCGCGTCTTGCTAGCTGCGGGCTCAAAGTACCTTATCAATGTCCTTTGTTTGTTTACTTGTTACCAACCATTGCCAACCAATAACACTTCTACCTTAAAATATCAGTATTATAGCTATATTTAGAGTTCTGGTAATATTATTGAACATAAAGAATAGGTTTTAAACTCATACTTTTTTTCTATATTATTAAATATGTTAGATGATGTTGAATACTTTTTGCCTGTGGTTTTACTGGTATCAATATCATTGTTGTCAATAAATTCAAATTCTATTTTGAATAAAAAATTACTGGTCTCTTTCCGCACGCTTACCTTGATTTTTAGAGGATTAGTTAAGGTGTAAAAGCATTGACAAACAAATAGGAAAACAAAGACACTTTTTCAGTTTCTTTCGCTTAGTAATACTGGTAATATAGATACATTGTAATAAACTTAATACATTTAAGTTCTTAAAATATTCTACTAGTTTCTCATATTTGTTAAATAAAATATAGATGTATCAATGTATTGAATTATGAATCATATAATTATTAATGACTAACTGTTACTCTCGGCTCTGCCCGCGTGTATCTCGCTTATAGCTGCAAATAGTAGTACGAGTATATTGCTGTAATCAAATCCGTTCAGTATTTTTTTGCGAGAAAGAGTAACAAACATCCTTACTTTCGCATTTATAATATTAGTAGGATGATCTAAATAAAAATTGTTATGTATATAGGTAGTCCAGTCATTTAAGCTTAAATTAGGTAAGAATCTCGGAATTCGAGATACCCAGCTGTAAGTTTGTAAATACTTGTATATTGACACCCTAAAAGTTGTCTCAAAACCTACATATGGTAGGGTGTAAGCAACTATTAAATTTCAAGGTCAATGGTAACAAAAATCGGTTTTTTGCGCTTTTTTTGAAAATATCTCATTTCCTATGTGTTTTTGCTATTTGTATTAATTATCAATATTGTAGAATACAAAATTCTCTACAAATTTTGTTAATTTTTTTTTTATACGGTGAACCGTTTTCTAGATAGAGGGCGGAGAGTCACAGCAGCACTTCAGGTCAACCGGTGCCTCCGGTCGAAAACGCGCCATATATAGTTGATGAACTATCAATATATTTGGATGAACTAGCTGCAGCATTTGAGGAAGAAAATTGTTCGGCCCAGAGATTAGAGAGTGGAACTCAAACCTTATTGGCAGTCTATAATGCTCCGAAATCTGTGAAAAGTCTCGATCTTCTTCGTTATATGCATTACGTCAAGTTTACAAAACTTAATAAACCTGTGCAGCTTTCAAATATTCCACCAACAAGTGCAGCTGCTCATCAACATTTCAACCGTGTATATTATCAAGTTCAAACTTGGTTAGGACATGATTTGGAACCCCAGGTATGGGGTTGGGCGATGCGAAATGATTTTCTGGAGCCTATCATGACAATTTTACCACCTGCTCCAGAAGATTTGCTAAATACAATTTTCTGCCACTGCCAAAGTGGTTGTGGTTCGCGATGCGGATGCAGGAAAGCGGGCTTGCAATGCTCTTTAGCTTGTGGCCAATGTAATGGGCAAGCTTGTCTCAATGCTCTACCATATCAGAGCGACATTAACGAAGATGGAACCTTTGATCCCGAAATCATGGAAGAACTTAAGACAAATGTCGTTGAAGACGATAATGAAGACCAGTTTGAAATTTACCAGCAGCCAGAAGACGACGATGAAGAGGAAGAAGATGATTAAAATTATAAAATGTAGTTTTTGTGCCGTTTATTCCATTTTTTTACTTTCAATAAAAAAAAATGTATTCAATGATATTTTTTAATAAAAAGATTAATTCATAATTTATTTGTTTTTTTTTTTCATCATGTAAGAAGTTAATAATATTAATTAGGTTAAAATTCAAATATAATTCTTATATTTTCATTAACAATTCTGCAATTACATGGGCAGGTAAGTGTTGTTAAATTAATTAATACTGAATAAAAAGTGGATAAGTTAGGAAAAAAATGATAAAATATAATATAATAGTTAATAAAAATTGACAAATATTTATAATCATTGATTTATCGATAGTTCATCAACTATATATAGCGCGTTTTCGACCGGAGGCACTGGTTGACCTGAAGTGATGCGGTGACCGCGCGCTCTCCGCCCTCTATCTCGAAAACGGTTCACCGCATAAAAAAAAAATTTAACAAAATTTGTAGAGAATTTTGTATTCTACAATATTGATAATAAATACAAACAGCAAAAAACCCATAGGAAATGAGATATTTCCAAAAAAAGCGCAAAAAACCGATTTTTGTTACCTTTGATCTTGAAATTTAATAGATGCTTACACCCTACCATATGTAGGTTTTGAGACAACTTTTAGGGTGTCAATATACAAGTATTTACAGACTTACAGCTGGGTATCTCGAATTCCGAGGTGAACTTACTATAATGACTGGACTAAGGTACATATTTCGAAAATAGATATAGTACATGACACTTACCTGAAGTGTTGTTAAATAAATTAATACTGAATAAAAAGTGGATAAGTTAGGAAAAAAATGATAAAATATAATATAATAGTTAATAAAAATTGACAAATATTTATAATCATTGATTTATCGATAGTTCATCAACTATATATAGCGCGTTTTCGACCGGAGGCACTGGTTGACCTGAAGTGATGCGGTGACCGCGCGCTCTCCGCCCTCTATCTCGAAAACGGTTCACCGCATAAAAAAAAAATTTAACAAAATTTGTAGAGAATTTTGTATTCTACAATATTGATAATAAATACAAACAGCAAAAAACCCATAGGAAATGAGATATTTCCAAAAAAAGCGCAAAAAACCGATTTTTGTTACCTTTGATCTTGAAATTTAATAGATGCTTACACCCTACCATATGTAGGTTTTGAGACAACTTTTAGGGTGTCAATATACAAGTATTTACAGACTTACAGCTGGGTATCTCGAATTCCGAGGTGAACTTACTATAATGACTGGACTAAGGTACATATTTCGAAAATAGATATAGTACATGATCAACATGGGAAAATAACATCAGCCTAGATACAGAAAAGGATCTTAGGTCCTTATCGTGCAATTTCTGTCCTGGATGGAAATCGATCGCGACGACGACATTTGGCCTAGCAATCAGGATCGGTTCCTTATAATTATATTAAATATTTTATTGAACCCTATTAAAGTTCAGTTCAGTTTTTGAACCAATAATGGTAAAATTTGTTGGATGAACCGAAATATTTTTTATGATATAACATTGAAACCAACACACAAAGGACAGTAAGATGCTAAAGTCAGTCTGCATTATAAAACTTGGGATTTGGAGGCTGACAACGAAGTGCTGCCATCTGGCGTCGGCAATCCGAATCTTGTACTCTATTAAATACCTGACATTGACATTTATAACAAGTAAACAGAATTCATTTTATTATATAGTAAAAATTATAATTCTAGCTAATCATAATGCATTGTTGTGATGATGAAATAAAAATAAATCTAATAGCGTAAAATTTTATTACTTTAATTTCTTATTTCTTTCTTTAGTATGAGTTTCGAGCATTTAGAAATAATCAATAATATTAGTAGTGAAAATTACTTCAGAGTTTTGTAATTAACACAGCCAATCTTTCAATCTATTAGTTGCTAGTTTTTTACCGCATTCAGGAGAATTTGCATACATAACTAATTTACAAATTATTTTCAAGTCGAAAACATTGGATATTTTAGTTTGTGCGACAATTTTAATAGTAATCACAGCCTAAAATTTTCATCATTTATAATATTATTTAAATATATCTCTTCAACCTCTAATACACGACCAGCCTCGAAGATCTTATGGAAATTATTATACTGTGACGTACGATACCTAGGTACATTGTATCGTTCATCCACAAAACAGAAAATAAGCGTACATCGTTCACCGGCTACCGATGTCGAAATTATCATACGACTGGCAATGCAGCATAAAGTTTAGAAAAATAGATAATTGGATTTGGCGCGGTGCGGCAAGCACCAAAAGTAAAATTGACTTACATTTCGCAAGTTCACAAAATATAAACTATTATTAAAAAAAATTTAACCTTGTGAGAAAACTTTAATTTGAGTATTTTCAGCGACATCTAGTTGTCATATAATAAAACACGCAGATCAGAGTTGTATTAAGATCATACCTCTCGAGTGATAGATGGCGCTACTAAGCACCAGTAAAAAAGACAAGTTAATAAAAGCACAATGAAATGAAATTGAACTTCGGGCAGTTAGTATAACAAAATTTTGCATATCTTGCATTGCATTGGATTGAATAACAAAAATTTCTCAATTAGCCTCAAACTTAAGCACCTTATGAAAAATAAAACTATTGTTTACGACGGGGACTTCCCCAATTTTTCATTGCCTCGCCAAAGAGTTACATGTATGTATGTGTATGTAACTATGTTGTATTGTGTATCATGTACGCAGAATACGTATCTAGTTTGTTATCATTTGTTATAATATTATAAAGACCTGAAAGAGAGAAGTGAAATCACACACGAAATTCAAATATCATAATTATGCTATATACCTATGCATACATTATTATAGTACAGTATTTAATTACTTATTATGAAGATTTTCGAAGAAATACTGTACCTTGGTAAAACTCAACTGGATCGCCAATCCGGTCGTTTATCTAATAATAATTAACATTTCGGACATCTGACATAAAACGCCATCTAGTCCCAAACTAAGCAAAGCTTGTTTTTTTTTTTTTTTTTTTATTTGAATAGTGGGCAAACGGGCTCACGTATCACCTGGTGGTAAGCGATTACCGCCGCCCATGGACACCCGTAACACCAAAGGCGTCACAAGTGCGTTGCCGACCTTTGGGGGATGGGGGGAGGGGTTGGGGTATGGGCCTCCGGTATCCTCACTCACTCGGTGAAACACAGCGCAAACGCTATTTCACACCGGTTTTCTGTGAGGCCGTGGTATCACTCCGGTCGAGCCGACCCATTCATGCCAAAGCATAGCTCTCCCACGGTACTGAACAATGTCTAAATTTTTGTAAATAAATACATTTTGTATATAGAAAATACTGTACAAACTGCATTGTCTGCATTCACAATGAGGAGATGCTGACCACCACTTTTGATTTCTACTTTAGCTTTCCATCAGGCTGAATATGTTTTCGACGCTTGTCATACGTAAATATTTTCATTGTTTTAATTAAAGAGTATTTAGGTTAAAATTTATATGTGTCATGAATTAATTACCATTTGATCCATGGTTAATTTATATTTTAAATTTCGTAATAATAGTAACGCGTAGTACTATTGACGCGTGATACCGCGGAGCAAAACTAGTCTAAAAAATGTAGTCTGTCACAATTTATAACAGCAGTTATCTGTCAGTGAAAGTCGCGTCAAAATCAGTCCAGCCGTTCTAGGGATTAGCCGGAACAGACTATTTGTTTGATAGAAAAAAAATGTATTATTAATTTTTTTTTTCACACATCTCCATCTAGTCTCAAGCTAAGCAGACCTTGTTTTATGGGTACTAGACAACTGATATAAATACGTGTATACTTTTTTTTGTAAATACATACATATTATACACAGAAATCACCTAAACTCCGAAACAAATATTTGTAGATCATTCAAACATTTTGTCCGACCCGGGATTCGAACCTGAGACCTCAAGAGCAGCAGTCGTATACGCTACCTTGAAGTTGGATTAAAAAAAAAAATTTTATTTCGGTATGTACTTAAAAAACGGTTATTTTAATATTACAAACAGACATTAATTTTATTCATTTGTAATGATAAACTAGAGTTACAGTTACAATACGAAGTTGGTATTATTACGAATTTACATTTTATTATAAAACAATCTAAAAACACGTATTACAACATTTAATTTAATGTTTGAATTATAAAATATGTAGGCAGGTAAGAAAAAAAAACATTCATTTAAAATAAAAAATAAAACAACAAAGGTTATCAAAACAAGGTGATGCTCTAATCAAAGTTATTCAGATAAGTAGGACACTGAAAACCAAAGAGTAATTTCTTGACGTAGCTACATGAGTTTGCCATATTAATTAATCTGTGGCCGAAATAAACGAAACGGACGGATAAATGTCACAACCGCTTTTTAAATATCATTTTTTCATCATTTTCTACATTAGAGAGATTTAATACATGAAAAATGAAAAGTACATGCAAAAGAGGTAGAAATAGTAGCTTGTTTAACTGTAGAACAGTCTGAAACGATAATAATTTAAGAACATTCTGGAAAAAAAATCATTGGTTCTAAGTCTATGGTCGGGAACTTCCTTTTCCGCGCATGTGAGTTAAAAACGTCCAGAGGCTATATAAGCTTTGTAAAATCGCAACGGCTTCGCACTTTCACACAAACCGAGTACGGTACTGACGTGTTTAAGCAACTCACGGACTTGTGTTTTTTTTCAACAATTTTGATTCAGTAAGTTACTTTAATTAACATGTACTTATTTCTGGTCTATCCTATTCACCTGTTGCTGGCTATCTGCCTTCTTTGAATACTTAGGGTACCTTTAAGAGCCGTATTATGCAGGAATTATGTACTTAATTTATACAAATTGTCCAAAAGGGAAGCATTGATGTAGATAATCTTTCCGGTAAAAGATTTCAATAATATTATATGTGCATTATAATGCTGACTTTAATTACAAATCCTTTTTAAATCACAACTTACATAGACAAGTGTTTCCTCAACTAAACAAGAAGACAAAGTTTTATTAATATTGTCTCGTTAATTGACGTTATTAGTTCAAGCGATACTATTTTGTAGATGAAATCATTTCTCCTTATAACGGTCTATAAACAATGTGAAAAACTCAATAATTTAGGTCTTACTTTCTTGTTGTTTAACTCACAGTGGGGCGGCCATTTTGTAACTCACTAGCTGACTCACTCGTTTGCGTCTTATATTGCCCGTAGCGTGAAAATTTTCCCCCGTTTTTGAAACATTCTTCATTGTTGCTCCGCTCCTATTAGTAGTAGCGTGATGATATATACCCTATAGCCTTCCTCGATAAATGGACTATCCAATACCGAAAGAATTTTTACATCGGACCAGCGGTTCCTGACATAATTCAAACATACTACAAAAACTAAAAACACAGCCAGCGTTGCCAGACATACTGATTTTGGCGGCACATCCCGCTTTTTAATCAAAATTGTGATGTCATGGAGACATGTTTGTCCCGTTTTTTGGGGATATAACCGGACGTCCAAAGCGAAGTTGTATCTCTTTGTAATATTAAAATCACCGCTTTTGACTAAATGCATAATAATATGTATGTATAAACGTGTATTACCAAAATATTATTCTAAGCATTTTTTTTCTGTCTGTCTGTTTATTCCGGCTATTATCGCTGGAATAGCTGAATAGATTTTGATGAGGCTTTCACTCATAGGTAGCTGATGATATTAGGAGTAACTTAGGCTACTTTTTTGACAAGCTTCGCCTTTCGCGGTTCTTTTTGTACCTTAACATTAGCGGGTAACACCGTGGATCTCGGCTAGTTACTTATGAAATTGCTTTCTTCTATTTCAGATAGAATGGGGCTTCTAGCGGCTATTGCAGTGAATTTAGTAGGAGGAGCGGTCATCTACGGCACAGGAGGTCTTCTGACTCCAATTGTGGCACCGATTTTAGGATTCGGAGGTGCGGGTATAGGGGCTGGGACTACCGCAGCAGCTGCACAAGCCTATTACGGCAATTTAGCTGCTGGCAGCATCATCTCGCAGCTGACTGCCGCAGCCATGGTGGCACCCACTCCGTAAGTATTGTTATTCTGCTAATACGACCTGATAAGTATTCCAAAGTCGGGACAGGAAACAATCTGTGATTTCTACTGCTACAGTATTAGCATAGAAAGTTTTTTTTTTTTATTTCGATAGAAGTCCTATTTAAATAAACTGCCAAGGAGATCAGTCCCCCTAACAAAGTTGGCATTTTACAAACGTAAGCGACAATATAACACTAACAAAACTATAGAAATAACGTCTCTCAACGTTAAGTTACGTGTTCAAAACAAATATTAGCAAACATTACAAGAGAAGAGAAGCGTTAGCGATAGTAAAAAGAGATTCAACGCGTACCGAATAAGGGAAACCCCCTTAGCCGATACTGACTCATTCACTTTAGTACAAATGGGTTGGCTCGAACGGAGTCCTAACACTGTCTCACAGGAAACCAGTCTTAACAACTCTATCATTGTTTTCCACCAAGGAGTGAGGTAACCAGAGCTCGAATCTCCTATCACGTAAACTTTAAAGGTTGATGTACAGTGAGGGCAATCCGTAAACGACTATTCCGTCGTTTCCTACAATCTTGTAAATATTTAAGGAATACATTCTTTAACACATCATACATCTTTGGGCTTAGTGTGAATTTATTTCTTATGGACTCGATCTTCGGGCTTTGGTAAGAACCAACGCTCTTCGCCGCTTCATCCTCGAGACCGAGGTGATAATCCTGCCCTAAAATGAGAGTTTGAGGGCAGTCCAATCACCTCAATCCAATCACTATAGTATGATTAATCTAAGAAGCTGATATTGACTGGTGAAACCATGAAACTCGCATTCTGTGACCGGAGAACAACCTGGCACTATGCCAAGGCGTCATGAAACTAATATAGGAGAATTTAAATTTTTAATACCTACACATTTACAAAGTCTTAAATGAACCTCCTTATTAAAACAATATGCCAATAACCTCGGCTTTCCGGCTGACTTGTACAATCTGAGCGGTCCAAGATAATTACTTATCCATGTAGATGCCCAAGTTTTTTTATTTTCTCATTATATGGAATAAGGGAATCATTACAACAGACGACTGGTATCTGCTGAGCATTTATTCTACAGTGCAGCCTAGAACTACCCACTATAATAACCTGTGTTACTTGATCCATAGTCCCTATTCCAGTTGCAAATTCGTTTTAAATTTTGTTTAATCATATCTACTACTTGAGTTGTTGTTTGGAGTAGCTTGTGAGTAAATTTGGAGATCATCTGTGTAAAGATGGTAGGAAGAAAGTAGTTGATTTGTGATTAAATTCACAAATCAAACAGAAACACTTTTCACATGTATTTAAGATACATTTGAAAAGTGTATTGCTTGATTTTTTTATTTTTTTGACCTTGTATCGCATTCATTCACTATGCATTTGCTCATTTAACAGATTGTTGTTGTCACGTGTCACTACCTCAACTACCTGTGCATTTTTGGTTCGTAATTGCTAATCTAGTGTTTAATAGATCAATGCGTCACAGTTAACATAAACAAACAGACGAAAAGTATAGGTGGGCGGTTAATTGTGCCTGTGAGTACGTAGTACCTATTTATTAATCTGTGGTACTGCCGAGTTGAATTGAGGTTAAGGGACAAACTAAACAACGACGGGATTTTTATTTCTATATGGATTAAGTGATGTTAGTTTTATATCGTTGCAGAGGTAAAGATCGATTGTCTTAATTTACAAATCGTATATTATCGACTTGCTAACCAGTGATCATTTTCGTTATAAATTCTTTAATCAATAGCTGTTATTATTAATTCATTATTTTTCACTGTTCACTTGCTTTTTGTATAGGTATTGTACCATTGTTTTATATCTGTTTTAACATAATGAGCCATTGAATTATTTTCAAAATTGAATAACTATTGTGTTTGTCATTTTGCATGTGTTCCTAGTTTATGCAACCAAGTCAAAACTCTTAAACCGTGGTTCAGTACGTTAATATGTTTAAAAAGTTTTTTCATACATACTAGTAAATTTTTATTTTGTACTAATGTATTGTGAATGTGTAATATTCTTACAATAATAAAATCTATTAGGACATCATTTCTTTTTACCGTTAAAACTTTTAACTGCGTTAAGTAATTTTTGGTAGGAGTACCTTTACAATATGTTAATCGGCTGCGACGGCGACGGTGTGGTGGTGGCGGCATATGCAAGTGCTCTGTAAAGGTCCTCCCGGGTTCAATTGCCGGGTCGAACAGAATGTTTGACGCCTGTTCTTCAATAGTTCTATAAGCCTTTGTTTGCTTTTATGTACGGATATGTACGAAATTACAAAAAAATACCTAGTTAGCATATCTTAACTGATTTTGAGGCAAAATGGTAAAATTGTGTAAAAATAAGGAATGTCACGTTTTGAACAAAACTTTTGGTTCAATTCAATCAAAAAATAAGCTTTTCGATGATATTCATCGAAAAGCTTATTTCTTTTTGATGTTTTACAGCGCGAGTTCTGTCATCCAGATATTTACATAGTCTATGGTTTTACACATAAACTCACGCGAAGCCTTATTTTTTGCCGCAGTCTCATTATTATTATTTCAAACGGTTGATTGTCCCGATCATTGCCCATATTAAATGTTATTTTGTATTTTTTACAGGTAGGTAATTTCTTGAAGATCCCGAAAACGCCCGGCGGCGCGAAACTCCCAAACGTAGGAACGTATGGGAAGTTTCTGCCTGCGTGTCTTCATGAAATAAATTGATTGATCATATTTATTGATTTTTATTCAGTTAAATTAACAACAATTAGTTTTGTAACGATATTTTATATTGGTACATATTATCAAGACGCAAAAAACAAAGACAGCGCTTTTAGTCAATTCAAGAGTCAACCAAATTATAGTGTAGATATTTTTTTTATTTGACAGCTGTCAAAGTTACTGCTCACCATGCTTACCGCTAATGCAGTATGGCGTCCCACACTGTGGTGTTTTTTTTTGTTGACGAGGTCCTTGGAAGACACGCGCCCTAGTGAGATGTTTTTCAAGCCCCCTTAAAAGACCCGGGTTCATAGTGGGAAGAAAACATGTGTTCGTGAGTTCCAGTTTCAACTGCTGGACACTAAAAAGAAGAATCGAGCGGTTTAGTTCCAGAGCGTAATTATGTATTAACGACTCTGAGGCGGTGACTTTGTAAGAAAGAATAAACAATCTGGTTATCAATAAATTTATTAAGTATTAGAGTGCAAACGGTAATAAAGGCCTTTGAGGTCGAGCAGCTCGCGATGGGTGCCGGACTCTGCGACCACTCCCCCGCTGACCACGCAAATGAGGTGAGCGTCTCGGATGGTACTGAAGCGGTGTGCGATCACCAGGCACGTGCAGGATGCACTCGCCGCGTCCAGAGCCGCCTGCACTACCTGCACACATCATCTCAGTGTTTCAACAGTGGGAGAGCTATGCTTCGGCATGAATGGGTCGGCTCGACCGGAGTGATACCACGGCATCACAGAAAACCGGTGTGAAATAGCGTTTGCGCTGTGTTTCACCGAGTGAGTGAGGATACCGGAGGCCCATACCCCAACCCCTCCCCCCATCCTCTTTCATATCCCCCAAAGGTCGGCAACGCACTTGTGACGCCTTTGGTGTTGCGGGTGTCCATGGGCGGCGGTAATCGCTTACCATCAGGTGATACGTCTGCTCGTTTGCCCACTATTCAATAAAAAAAAAAAAAAAAAACAAACATTATTAAGCTTATAGAATAATACAATCAGTAGTCTTAATACGAAGATGGCCGTCGATTTAGTTTTCGGGGCACCTCTAACAATGTTTGCATTAAATAATAATGTAAACTTATCTTTATTTCATGAATTGTAAACTTTGCCTGGTAACAAATAAGAAAGTAGGTACTTATTACAATCTTTTTTATTTATTTATTTATACGTCATTCACATTTTTATTACACATCAGTTATCTAGTACCCATTGCTATATAAGCTCTGCTTTAGCGGACTTAAAGCCTACAGTATTCTCTGTAGCATGCAGAGAAAACGGGAAGAAGGTAGGAGTAGATACCTCTGCATTTGATTTATTTAAAAGTGTATGAAAGTCAAAACTAAAGTTTTTAATCTCCATGAAATTAAGGAAGGAACCATAAACCAACCAAGTAATATAAGTAGACCAATATATTTCTAAGAAGAAACCCTATGTTCATCTGCACTGGACTGTTAAAATTAGCCCTATTTACATGAGCGTTTAAAACTGTTTTCTCACTAGTGCTTACCTTTTCGCTCTCAGTGTCAAGAGCACTGGTGGCTTCGTCTAGCAACAGTATTTTCGGTTTTCGTATCAACGCTCTGGCTATTGCCACTCGCTGTTTTTGTCCACCCGATAACTGCATCCCCTTTGGTCCAATGTTTGTTTCGTAGCCCTAAACAAATATGGACGTATTTATGTGAAAATTGAAAAATACACAATAATATAGGGCAAATGTATTATAATAATAATATGAAAATGTATTGCAAAGTATTTTAATTTAATCTATCGTATTACTGCTTATTAAAATACGCCTCCCACACACAGTTTTGCAACACCCAAAGGTTTGACTGGAAGAAAATGCCTGTGACATTAAGTCCGCCTTGTGCAATATGTATGCAGGAAGTTTGTATAAAATAAAATAAAAAATATGTAAAAGCGTTGATCCATATAGTAAAACATACGAACGAAAATTCGTAAACAAAGTAAATAGTATGGTATGTATAGTATTATCGTTAAGATAATTGTTGACCTACTTCGCCGATAAACCGTTTGAAAACTACAAAGAAATCTTTCCTTTACAGCACATTCCGCACTTAGGACGTTTTAAATATTAAACCAGCTACGTCAATACTGGTTGAAAATCTACGCATTTTTTTACTTTTATCATCACTGCACTAGAAAACAGTAATAATCAATTTTGAATAAATTTCTTTGACTACAACTCTAAACAAATTCTTTTTTGGATACTGCAACAGATAATTCTCCTTCCTTCATGAAAATGTATATTTTCGCGAAGTATTTCAATGTCTGTGAGAAAGTAATCTTAAAGGAGGTCACATTCAAATTTGTCGAAAGTACATAGGTATTTACATATGAAACTACAGACTTTCTATAATTCTGTAAAGATATAAGAAAAGCTCTTAAATTTTAAACGTGTGGTCTTTAACATTCAACTATAGCATGGCCAGCTATTAAGGTATTATGTATCGCTATATTCAGCAAAATTGGACTTCTGGATACTTCTGTGCCACATTGTTTCATGAATTGTTTATAATGTCAACATTTGATAGGAATGGAGCAATTAAATTTAGATTAGAAAGATGATGCTAAAAGGCGAGTGAGACTGCAGGTTCAAATTTTATAAAAAAAAAAGTCTTACGAGTGGCAAGGATATAACAAAATCGTGTATGTTGGCCTGCTTAGCAGCCTCTACGACATCGTAGTGAGATGGTGAACGGGCGTAGTCACCGTACGCGATGTTCTCTTCTATGCTGTAGTCAAATAACACTGGCTCCTGGGACACCAAGCCATATGCACTACGCGCCTCGGACATCTTCAAATTCATTAGTGGTATTTCATCTAAGTACTAATAGAAAAAATTGGCATTATATAAACGGTAACTGTGTAGTTTAATACAAAGCAAACTGGAACAATCCTAGCCAGGTCAGTCTGTGGATCCATGGAGTTTATTCTTTACACATTGAGATCCCTCCGTGCCTTAGAGAATACCTAAAGTCATCGTCCCAGTTTAATAGTGAAATATTTTTTTAAATCTAACTATTTACCCAGTCATCATTAGCTTTATAATAATAGTATATATATGATTACGAAGCACAATGGTGGCTACAAAGACAGCTAATATCTCCCTCTCCTCCCTTGATGAAAAACTAGTTGCGCCTATCAATATACTTGTAATACAGATCAGATAACCACAATACTATTTGAGCTTATTAGTTCGATAAGCTAGTATTATATAAATGATTCACCAGAATAATTCTCATAAGGTGTCAAGTTTTATAAGTTGATATTATATAAATGACTTACTAGAATAATTCTCATAAAATGTCAAGTAGTTGTCACACGACTCCAATGGCGGTGCTTATGATGGTTTTTGCAAGAGGCTCACCTGGGCATTCCTGACTTCTTGCTTTTCAGCAGAGTAACAAATGTAGTAGTTTGATAAAGACTTGACAATGTTTGTCATTAAAATGTTGAATCCTGACTGTACCCAACAACTACCATAAAGACAAGGCTACCAGTAGGAATAGAAATAATTTAAAACTAACAACGCATCCTGCGTTTGGATCGTAGAATCTCTGAAGCAATTCGATGACAGTGCTCTTGCCGCAACCACTATGACCAACCAAGGCAATCGTTTTACCACTATCCACCTACAAACATATTATTATGAAATTAAACTAAATAACAATTATAAAACGAAGGTAAAACCTGTAAACCGTTTTTTTTTTCACAAATCATAATCAATAATCATAATCAATCATATCATAATCATAATCAATATACACAACGCTATCTAGTTTTCAAACTAAACAAAGCTTTTTCGAAAAAAACATTTACAGGTTATACAAGAGAAGAGCGTACTCCTTCTTAAAAGGCCTGTGGACTGTAACCCCTCTGGTGTTGCGGGTGTCCATGGGCGGCGGTAATCGCTTACCATCAGGCGATACCTCTGCTCGTTTGCCCCTTCCACAATAAAAAAAAAGTTCCAAGACCTCAGCATAGCATACCAGTGTTCCACCGAGGCAGTCGACAGGCACTAAAAATATTTTTCTTTTAATATCAACATTAAGTCTTCTCACTTTAAACGATAAATAAATAATTTATCTCTCATATCAAGAATGGCAACATTTTTTATGTATGAGCATGAGAAAGTGACTCTACTCCGCCTGATGGAAAGCATGAACAGAATTCACGAGTGATGTTCACCATACTCAATACGAATGCAGACCATGCAACAATGCATCATGGTGACCAACACGAAGGCGGCCTACTGCGATGCTTCTGCATCATTGGGCCTCTGGTCTCGCACTCACCAACGAAACACGACAGTACGAATACTGTAATTTTACGTTGGCCTTCTGTGTGAGGGTAGTATCGTCCCGGTCGAGCTGACCTGTTCGGGCTGAATTCGGCGTAAGTACGCTGTAAGTAGTCAACTGCAGCACATTATATCAACAGTATTTAATAGTCCATTGCTGAACATAAACCTCTTCTTCGAAAGGAACGTTTTGGCCAACTATAGCACGCTGGCCATGGCTTATCTATTCTCGGAAATTTCGCAAGTATCAATTAATTATTATATGTTGTACCTGTAAGTCCATACCTCGTAGCACTTTGACACTGGGTCGAGAGGGATATGTGAACTCGACATCCTGGAGCCGCGCCTGTCCACGTGATAACTACATAACAATGGTACGTATTAGACTATTGAAGGTAATGAGTGAGACTTTTGTGTATGTGTGTGTGTGTGGTATATTATATACACAGGCAGGTAGTGAAATGTCGTATTGTCAACTTAATAGGGCACTAGTTATTTTGTTAGTATTTTTTTTTAGGTAATATTACACGTCGGACTTTACAGCTAGTAGAGGCCGGCATTTCCTAAGACTCACTCTGGGAAGAAATGCCGAAACAAACCACTCAGGTGTCTTTTTTTTTAATTCCGTGAATATTGATGAATCTATCATATGATTAAATATATGTTTCCAGTAATGTAGAATTGTTATTTAAGTCCTTATATTTATTTTCCTATAAGTTGAAGATGATCGATGAAATTACCCGTGCCGACTTGACATATCTCATCTTAACGAATAATATTATTTTGGTTCTTAATGTAAAGGATTGTAAGTAAGTAAAGTGTTTACTTACAATACTTAAATTAAAAAATAAGGTATTTGATGGGACAACCTAATGTATATACATGGAATAGCGTAACACACAAACTACCTTCCGTCTTTCTTTAGTTTGAACACGTTCTTAAGTCAGCTTTGTTAAAATGTTATATTTAGGTATAAACAATCATATTCATATATTCAGGATATTTCAACACATTTATGTCCTCCGTTTCGAATTAAGTTGGCTTATAAAAGAAAAATACTAACAAAAGTATCGACAGCTGGTACTTCAGGATCTAAAATAGTTGCTTTCGTATTCAGCATCGCTATGATCCTGGAAGCTGCAGATATACCTTTCTGGAATTCCGGCGCAAATGTGAAGGCGTTCTGCGCTTGACCGGCAGCCATTTGCAAGGACTGTGTTGTTCTGAGAAAACATAACTAATCAGTGGGATAGCCACACTTCGGCAAAAAATATTTGGGCTGATATTATGTAAAGTAAAAAAGCGAATTTTTGTTATGTTTGTTACTCTTTCACGCAAAAATTTTTAAATGGATTTAGATGAAATTTGTGCACAAAGATAGATAATAGTTTGAAATAACACTTAGGCTCCTTTTATCCCGAAAACTATATTTAGTGTGATGAGGAAAGTGTAACAACACGTCTCACCGCGCTAATATCCTACGACGCCGGCGTGGTACAGATATGAGTTTCCATTTAGTATTACTACATACTAAAAATAGGTAGGTACACATTACCTGTAACACTTACATTAAGATATGTTCGTAACGGACACCTTCAGTTACGATAAGATGCCCTCCATACGTGAGTGCGATTGAATTGACAAAGTTGAACAAGGATCTCGAGAGGCCAGTCACAACACCGCGGCAGTGGGCGTTTTTATGAGCGATCTTAACCACAGGTGTAAGCGCGCGCACATATTCGCTCACAAACCATTTCTCCAGACCCAGCGATACAACCGTTCGAACATTGCTCACCGCTTCCAAAGCTATCTGTCCAAGTACCAACCAAAATGTATAATTTTGTAATGTAATTATAATGTATCACAACAACAGTTTGATAGTCCACTGCTGGACTTACAAGGGTTTTCATACGATTAATACTTTTATAATATAAATTCAAAGGTGCATTTAGAAATCTACACGAAAGTAAATTGAAACCAAACTAAACTACCTTTATCAATGATATAAAAAAAAGAAATTAATGTCATTGACCTTTATGAACTGATACTCCAAATGTTAGTGCGGTACAATTTATTTTTCTATAAAAAAACCACTGTCGCATTAGGAATATACATCCTGTGGCACGGGGTACTTTACAAACATACTTAAAACGGACACAGAGAACACCCAGACTCAGAACAACAATTTGTGTATTACACAAAGTATTGTCCCAGGTGGGATTTGAACCCACAACACTTGGCATATTAGAAATTAGAGTGGTGGCCGCTCAAAATACAAGGCCAGCCGTTCTGTAGAAACTTCCGAAACAAATAGATGCATACCTTAGTACTATTTTCTAATGCCTTTGCAGTTCCGAAAGATTCCTTCCTGGCTAATTTCGACTGATAATAGATGACAATAAAAAGCAAAGGAAAAAAAGCTAGTGCGATTAATCCGACCCGATATTCATACAACATGGCCAGGGTTAGCGCCAGACCAATAGAGCCCAAGCCTTGAAAACAAATACCAATTCGTTGACCCGTTGCCTGTAAATCGACAGAACATTGAATTATATATATGAATTTTTGGTGTGGTAGATGTTGCATCTTCACGCATTCATTAGTTTACCCGGCTAGTGCTGGCACCTAAAGCGACACAACTTCCATACTCTTATTTTAATACAATTTCCAGGGATTTTTTTTAAAAGTGGCACTAATTCGTTCACTCACACATAAAAACGGCTTCACTTTCTTAATCTACACGCGCTATCTACCTTTTCTTATTTCATCTGAGTGTAGCAACTGACTTCTGAAACTTGATTTTAATGAATATAAGGTGACCATAGTGTCGTTATAATATAAATTTTATTAACAGATTTTTCGAAGTCAGATTTTAGTGTCTTATTTATTTACCTTGGTGTTCCTGTACGTCTAACTATTAGTGTTTCATGTTGTAACTCACACTTTCTACATAAGAAGCTTCAGCAGAGAGTTTAGCACATAATGCGCCAGTGGAATTGGATTTTTCGTCGAAGAACATTACATCTTGATTCACTATGTGTTCGAACATACGTAAACGCAACATCTGTATAAGATTTGCGCCTGATATTCCAAACGATATTGCCTAAAACGGTTTAGATAATTAATAAGTTATCATATATCATAGGATAACCTGATATCCTGAGTTGAATATTAGTTCTTAAAATATAGTGTAAGGACCAGTTTCATCGGTTTGCTGATAAAGTTTTAGACAGTTATCTAAAAATATAACATTACATAACACATTAAAGTTGCTTCCTATAGAAAGTAAACTGAAAGATTGAGTGTTGTCTAAATTTAATGAATTATTTAAAACGAATCACATCTGAAGCCAAAGGTTCACTTTTGGATGCATAAGTAGCAGCAAGTTTATGAAAATATTGGAATAACGGATTTGTTGTTCTGAGTCTAAAAATAGTGCAAGTACCAGAATCTGTTTACCCGGAGGTGAAAAAAGCCCTAGAAATTTTACTGACAATGCCTCATTCAACTGCTACGGCTGAAAGGTCAGCACATAGTCGGTTAATGATTGTTCTAAACCAGCTGAGCCCAGCGGCGGTACAACAGTAACCCTGAGTAAAGCCGCGGGGCAAAGCTAGTCTAAAAAAGTAGACTAAGTTACTCACTGTAACTGTAACATCAGCTATTTGCCAGTGACAGCCCCAAAATCGGTTCAGACAGACAGACAAAAATTGAAAAAATATATTATGTATCGTGTAACATACATCGACAAAAATTGGTACATATCACAGTCGAACTACGGTTGAGGTTTTGTGTTCCGACACAACAGTATATATTATCGATTAAATAAATAATTATAGCAACCCAATAATCTGTATTTACCTGTAAAAAGATATTCCATCTTCTTTTTTTCTTTTTGGGAACAATGTTTAATGACGTAAGACGGCATTTTGAACATAAAATCAAAAATCACTCGCAACGTGAACACAATATGGCGGTTTGTCAAACACTGCCGCGAGATTGTATTTGCTTTCTAATTCATATTTACTTCGTTAGATTCAATGTCGTGTTCTTATACAGTCCATCTGGCTTTTTGGTAATCTGAATGTATTCACGGTACATGTAACAAAATAACATATTTTACAATTTTTTCCCGTCTGTCGGTCTGTCTGTCTGTATGTTCCGGCTTATCTATAGAACGGCTGGACCGATTTTGACGGGATTTTCACTGGTAGATAGCTGATATAATAAGGAGTTACTTAGACTACTTTTTTAGACTTTTGTGACCTATCTGTAAATACGTCTTATAGTTTAAGTAAACAATTCTCACCTCGATCAAATAAGCAATGCCCACTATTAATCCAATAATTACACACAGTACAGAAATCGTGTTGACTTTGCTTATTAAAACTTTCGGATCAGGATTTGACATTGACTGAAAGTGATTTTTATGATTTTATTTTTATATTATTATAACATATAATTCTGTATATTAATTTGAAATATGTTAAAGGACATCCAAAATGGGAGGTACAAGGTTCTCCTAGTAAAGTAGATAATACTAAGAGGATTGTCATTTCACTCAGTTTAATCTGTACTGCTTAAATGATTTATTCATGGCCTAAGGATACAATGCAAAACACATAATTAAACAGTTAACACAATATTATTGTACATTAAACGACGGGTTTATGGACAAAAATTTGAATCAGAATGGGCCACCATCTCAGCTAAACGCTTCTTTCTCAAAATAGCAACACGTTCATGCGCGCTACACTGATAAGGTAATAATAATAAATTATAACAAAGAAATATTTTCGGGCATTTAACACACAACGCCGTCTAGTCCCAAACTAAGCAGAGTTTGTACTATGAGTAGACAACTGATATAAATACATTACAAATTGGTAACACTCAAAGTCCAAAAACAAATCTTGCAGATCTTACAAACAATTGGTCCAACCCGGGAATCGAACCCAAGACCTCATGCACAGTAGTCGCCTAAGCTACCACTGTGCCAGCGAGTTTGTATATTGTTTATTTCTATAGATTAATCGATAGAAAAAAAAGTAACGCACGCCAAACAAATTTCCAAATAAAACGATGAAGAAAGGCATAGTGAATCCGACGAACATCGAGCAGATGATACCCGCCACCATCCACTTCCATTGCTTTGACTTCAGAGCCAGGACCCGCCAGAAAGACACGATCGGCACTTTTGCCTCGTCATCACCACTAGACGACTGGAGAACATAAAATAATGAGAACTTTGTTAATTTATTAACTCGTAATACGACCTTCAAGAAAAGAGCGTACCTACTCCTTCCTAAAAGGCCGGCATCGCACTTGTAATGAACGGCGATAATCGCTTACCATAAGGCTTACGTCTGCTCGTTTGCCCCCTATATAATAAAAAAAAACTATAAGTAATGTATGTAGTAGTTACATTTTAAATTACACATTCTTTATATTATTATTTTATATTTAAAAGCCAACTCCCGTGTAAGGAATATATATCCCGTGTCGCGGGGGACTTTACAAACATTAAACAGTCACAAAGATCACTCAGATACAGAACAACAATTTGTGATTCACACAAAGTGTCGTGCTATGTGGAATTTAAACCCACAACACTTGGCATAGTGGTAAGCGGCGTGGAATACCCTTAAACCACTAGGCTACCATGCAGTCAGTTAAAAAGGTAGTTTCAAAAAGTAGCTAACAACAATTTTTGAAATGTATTTAGGCTACGTCACTCGAGCCCTTGTTATGAATCTATTTACACCTCATTCATTAAAATTGATTCAGTAGTTTAGGCGCTACGATGCCATAACTATTAACCCTTCCTTAGAGCTTCGCCGTAGTCAAGCAATAAGACAACTGCCGAACTAGGAATATGTTCGCGGGAAACTTTACAAACATACATGAGACAGACACAAATAACACCCAGACTCAACAATAAGTCGTGGATCATATAATAATAAAAATAAATAATAAATATTTCGGACATCTAACACACAACGCCATCTAGTCCCAAGCTAAGCAGAGCTTGTGTTATGGGTACTAGACAACTGATATAAATACTTATATACTTTTTTTTTGTAAATACATACATATTATACATAGAAAACACCCAAACTCCGAAAAAAATATTTGCAGGTCATACAAACATTTGGTCCGACCCGGGAATCGAACCCAAGACCTCTTGCTTAGCAGTCGCATACGCTACCACTACGCCATCGAGGCAGTTAATAATGGATCAATTGTAAGAATATGTATGAGTACGGGTGTATTAAAATAAAATAAAATAATTACCGTCTTAGACAAATTATCCGTGATCAAATTTTCTGAGAGCGTAGAATCCTCCCTCTTCAGAACTTCTTCTGCCATAAAAAAAAAACCTTACTACAGACGACTTATAAGAACAAAATGGAAAATTGAAATGACAAATTGAATTGGATTGGATTCAAATAAGTCTTGTCATTCTTGTAAAATTGTAATACTAATATAAAAAAACTACAATGTTATTATATGTATCTGATTCCGTTTTCCACGTTATGATATGGAAAAATAAATACTTTAAAAACACAAAAACGCTCTTTAAGAACTTTCTGGCAGTGGCATTAATACTAATAGTGACTAAAAATAATTGATATCACTAGTTGTAATCAAAGAAGAAACGATAATTTTATTACACACCAGCTTAAATTAACTGAATTGAGATCACAGTATCCAAGCTCTTAAACACACACATACACACCACATATACATTCACACAACACATATGCAGCTATCGTGATCATGAAATTTTGAATGTTTGTGTAATAGTTTTAATCTTAGGCATAAGATATTCCTTGACGAGGTATGCAAGCTCTTTGAAAGAGTGGCTTGCATGGCACCTCGTCAAGCATCTCTTCAGAGTAGGGCCGGATCTGGCGAACAACCAGTACGGTTTTCGTCAGGGGCGCTCCACTGTGGATGCGATCATGCGCGTGAAGGCTCTGGCGAAGGAAGCAGTTTCCCGGGGCGAAGTGGTGTATGCGTTGTCTTTGGACACGTCGTCCGTCGACCGTCCCGTCCGTCGGGGTTCCAGGTTTTTTTCTTTCTAGGGTGCACCTGGTTCCCCGGCATCTAGTACCCGAGACGGCGTGCGGTTTTAGTCGATTCGAGTCCGACATGCCACCAGCAGGTGGTATTCGAGGGGATTTCGACACAAAAAAAAAGGATAAGACATTCGTATTCACTGATAGCCACGATACAGGCTGCGCTTAGTGTGGATATGGCTATCAATGTAACATTTGTGTAACCTCTTAGAAGAAAGAAAGCACACAAGGAACGGAACCAACCTGTAGAATCAATGTCCATTGGCTCCTGTAAACCAACCATGTCATAGTAGTGACCGCGTTTCGCCATTAACTCCTCGTGGGTCCCAGACTCGACAAGTTCGCCACTCTTCATTACATATATCATGTTTGCGTGGCGGATTGTTGATAACCGGTGGGCAACCACCACTGTAGTACGACCTTTCGCGGCCTGTATAATATTAAGCGTTAAAACAAATTGTTAGGGCATGTGTGGCCCTAAACTGACCTGATAATCTGGAACCAAGCGGCTCTGCTGCACATTAAATATTTTTATCGTAGATTTGAAGAGTCACTGACCGTATTAATTAGCAATTGAGTTATGCTTCGAGATCATAAGATTTCTATGACTGTAGACCCTCCCCCCCATCAACCTATTCGATATTCAAATACATTCAATAATAAATGCGAATATACAAAAAGCAGATCAACACTTTACACCACAGTGAGGTTTTCTATTCAGGTAATGCTGTAGTCATGTGAAGGAACTCACGAGAAAAGAAATAAAAATAAATTATTTCGATGAGATGATTTTAGCAGCAGTAGCAGTACGGTTACCTTTTCAAGGGCTATTTGTACTTTTGCTTCAGATGCAGTATCAAGCGCTGAAGTAGCTTCATCTAGAAGTAGAAGACGAGGCTTACGCACAAGTGCTCGAGCAATTGCTATGCGTTGTTTTTGACCACCAGACAAGGAAGCTCCATGTTCTCCTAGTAACGTGTCGTAACCCTGGACAAAAAGAATAGATTCAGAACTGTAAATAAAAAAGAAAGTTAAAAGAATTATAACTGTGGTGATGCAATACTCTAAAATGGCTCTATAATATTTCAAAAAGTCTACGATCTTCTGTGGATTTCTCTAGTCGAAGAACTGACATTAATGTACCTCCAATGAACAATAAAAGAGATAATCATTCAAAGAGCCCCCTGCTCTATCTACACTATTTTATTTAAAAATCTTGTAATATTATAAAGAGGAAAACTTTGTTTGTTTGTTTGTAATGAATAGGCTCAAAAACTACTGGACCGATTTTAAAAATTCTTTCACCATTCGAAAGCTACATTATCCACAAGTAACATAGGCTATATTTTATTTTAGAAAAAAATAGGGTTCCGTAAGATATTTGGGTTTTTCGGACACAAGATGTAAAAAATCAACCAGAAAAGTTACTTATTTTGCGTACGCTGCCTAAACTATAAAAGATAGAACCATAAAATGTTCTAATTAATCGTAGATCTTATAAATATCTACAAAAAAGTCCGCGACACACTATACGAGTACCTATCTATGTCGAGTGAGGCACAACAACCATTTTTTATTTAAAAATCTAGATTTTTTTTTGGACTACATTTGATCGCGTTTATTTTACTCATGCTATCAATCCTTATCAAAATAATAATCACTAAGTACAGTTTATGTAGATAATATTTGGTCTTTGAATGATAAAAATTGGACGTATGGTTTTGAAGTTATGGCAAAATTAAAATATTACAATTTCTGCTGCACGCGGGAGGGGAGTTTAGATCTATATATTATATACTAATAATAAAGCTGAAGATTTTGTTTGTTTGAACGCGCTAATCTCAGGAACAGCTGGTCCGATTTAAAAAAATCTTTTGGTGTTAGATAGTCCATTTATTGAGGAAGGTTTTCGGCTATATATCATCTTGCTATTACTAATAGGAGCGGAGCACCAATGTAGAATGTTTAAAAAACGGGGGAAAATTTTCACGCTACGGGCAACATAAGACGCAAACGAGGTTGCGTGGGTCAGCTAGTAGTTTATATGTTGGGAAGTAACACTAAATCTATTTGCATTGCAAGATGTAGGATTATGGTACGTGTTCTTTAGATGATACTAAAGTATATTTTTCATTGTTTGTATTTAAAGGTGATACGAGTACTTTGAAAAACTACAGATACTCTGCAAAAATGTATACCTTAGGTAACTTCATAATAAAGTGATGAGCATTAGCTTGTTTAGCAGCGGCTATTATATCTTCATATGTTGCATCTTCTCGCCCATAACGAATGTTTGCCCGAACAGTCGTGTTGAATAGTACTGGCTCCTGGCCAACCAGACCTATCTGAGAGCGCAACCACACTACCGAGAGAGTGCGCACGTCATTACCATCTATACATACCTGTAATATATATAATACTCCAATGTGTGTGTCTACGTAAAAGATACCATAAAGATGTTCTAAACATCTGCAAATAAAACACCTTTACCAACAAGTAGGTGGCAAGAGAATAAATGATACAAGGCTTGGAGGCGAGTCTAACTTTTCATTCAGAACCTCCCCTCTTGTACTCGAGATCGATTCAGAACAAAATTCGAGTGACTGAATAAAATACAAACAAATAAGGATGTGTGTAAACATGTTTGTCATAAACCTAGCAAGCTAATTCCGCAGACACCCCTCGTGTATTCAACTCAAACAAACCGTTATAAAACTAGAGCCCCAACACGCTTAATGCAGACAAGGATGTACATAAAAACATCAAGGATGAATTTAATTTACCCTAATTTAAAACTAAATAGTAATTTGTTTCATAATTAAACATTTATGAATCGAACTTACGCTTCCATCGCAGACATCGTAGTATCTAGAAATGAGTTGTATGATAGTAGACTTGCCGCAGCCAGAGTGGCCGACTAAAGCTATCGATAATCCATGTTTTACACTTAGGCTAACGCCTTTTAATATCTGTAAAAAGGAGGACATGGGCGCTGTGAAATATTGTCAACAACTAGGATTATTCCACTTCCATTAACCATGAGATAGGTGGGGAAACGTGGAATATTTATAGAAAACGAATGCTCTTTCTCGCTTGTCGGATATTCATTTTCCAAGGCAAGTACTTGATAGCTAGAAATCTATATAGTCACCAAAAATACTTACCGGCACGTCAGGCCTAGAGGGATAATTAAAATCAACATTCTTGAGTTCAATGACGCCATCACATGACGAAGGTTTAAGTCCACGATCTAATAATGGGTTGATTGTAGGTACACTGTCCAGAAGGCGAAAAATCTGAGCACCAGCACCGCGCGCCACGCCAAAAGACCGGACTAGGGAGCCAACCATACCCATATTTCCAAGAGCTGTCATAATACCAAAAAATACCTAAAATTTATAGAATTATTATTACTTTATGTGATTATCTACTAACTGTTTTTCAATTATTTTATTCTTCACATGATATATACTCGCAAATAATTGCATCGCACTTAGTCTTATTTATTTATATATTTATTGTATACATACAAAATTACAAAAAGAATACAAAGGATGAGTTATAAAATATGCAAATGTAACAATAGGCGGTCTTATCGCTCACGACACACGGATTTTCGTTATCCAAAAATTCACTCTTATGTTGCCAGCTCCCAGTTCACTTTCCCAGTCAGGGTATTCTAACGGCTTTGGAAGAAATTGTTTTTACAATTATATCAAACTTTGCCCGCGTGTATGTCGGCTATCGCGGTATAAAGCCGAGCCTATATTCTTTCTAAAGAATCAAAGTATCTCCATACCAAATTTCATTGGTCCCTGCGACCTTTACTAGGTCTTCCGTCCATCTCATTGCATGTAAAACATCCATAAAAACGAAATAGAAATGAACTCACCGAAAACATGACACTCGCATTATAATGTTTGGGATCATTAACAACCAAATATATTCCAAGATATAATGATAGTGCGTATGAACAAAACACGCAGACAAATAGAGAACCCATAGACAAGCCCGTGAAGAATTCTGTAGAAAAGAAGAAGTTATTGTGATCAGTTACCGATATGTAGCACTCCAAAGTTATGTAAGGTTTTTTTTATATGTACTAGCTTTTGACGGCGGCTTCGCCCTCGTATCGTGGTAAAAAGTATGTCCTAGCCTATGTCCTTCCTCAAGAACCAAAGTATCTCCATGCCAAATTTCATTTAAATCGATAAAGCGGTTTAGTTGCGCAAGCGTAATAGACAGACAGACAGAGTTACTTTCGAATTTACAATAATAGTATAGATTTAATAAACCCTAACCCCCCCCCCCCCTCCCTTTCCCTCAAATACTAGAACGGACATCGAAGGCTATGACTATATAGATGGCTATGGAGATCGATAGTCTCTTACTAACACTTATTTTGTTTATATAGTATAAATAATAAAATATAGTTTAAAAAAATCAAAATGACGCTTAGAAAAATCGGTTACAAACCAACATACAGGTGACGCTAATAAAAGCGTGTTAAAAAGGTTAAGAGTGTTCGATTTTCTTGAATGCTTAGTAACAATGTTGTTAAATTTATTTTAGTATTTATTTTTTTTACTTGTGGAAACCCACGGTACGACAATAACCGCGGGTAACGCCGCGAGGCGAAGCTAGTTTCTTTATAAATTATAACCTATGTGTTATTTTGATGTATAAGCTATATTATTATAAACTTTCATCAAAATCCATTCAGTAGTTTTTGTTTTAAAGAACAACAAACATACTCACTTACATGCTCAAAAACTTTCACGTTTATAATATTAGTAGGAAGTAGGATATTTCATATGTAAATAAAGTAATAGTAACTACCCACCTTTTTTTATATAAATCTTCTTAGCTTTAGCAAGAGGTTCTGCATATCTCTCTATATCTTTCTTTTGGCCATTAAAAGCATAAACAGTTCGTATAGAACTTATAACTTCATGTGCTATAGCACTTGCGTGACCTGTTTGTATTGCTTCTTTTTTGTACAGACGATCTGCTATCTGTTTGTAGCGACAAATACAATTTAATAGCAAAAATAACAAAAAAATAAAAAATGCCCCTACAATAGTCAGAGAATTCGAATTTTGCAGCGTACTCGCAAAAGTGTTTATTTAAAAAAAACGGTAGTTTATTCATCATATGATAACCAATAGCAGATGCGGCAACAATACTACTATCTTTTAAGTACCGCAATTACAAAGATTGACGAACGATTCAAACTATTGAATTAAAACAGTGTTATTTCTTCGTTTCTTAAAAATTTAAAACATTACTTTTTCCGTGGGAGAGCCACGCTTCGGCATGAATGGGTCGGCTCGACCGCAGTGATACCACAGCTCACAGAAAACCGGTGTGAAATATACTATGTAAAGATGAAGTTCAATAAAATGGATCGTACCATTCCAGTCATACCGACTAGCGCGAATGTGACGGGTGTAGTGGTCAGGCAAAGAAGGGCCAGCTTCCATCCTTTATAGATAGCCATACATAAACATCCGATTGCAGTGGTCGCGCTGAATATGAACGACGACACCTTGTCTCCGATACCTTCTTCTAGTTTTATCACGTCGCTATAAATATATTTGATTTAATATTAAAATTGTTCCAACGACCTAGGCCTACAGACTTCTAATTCTCCACCTTGTTATTGGATAATAGAAAGCTTTTTACATGAACCGTTTATTTTTTTTTTTAAATCTTTGGAATTTAGAATATTAAAGTAGAACAGCCAGCTGATTTCAACGCCTCTTTCAGAAGACCAACCTAAAATAAGAGAATTCCACCGTAGTGTGGAATGCTCTTATTTGCAGGCAAAATGTACTATTAGTCGATAAAACTTAGAAAAAAGTAAAGAATAATAAATGAATTCTAAATATTCAATCTTGTTACTTAGACTAACACAAAATCACAACAACTACAGAATTTGTAGCCAGAACTGTTACTTACTCAGCCATCTTGGATGCAAAGTCTGTGGTTTGATGAACATCAAAATAGGCAAAGTCTTGATTTAACGCAACCTTTAAGTATTTTCTTCGCAATCTATAGATCTGGCATCAGAAAAATATACTTTGACTAAGATAGAAAAGGTACAACAATTACTTATTGAAAATGAAATGAAAAAAAAGATTTAAGCAACTAGTATCAGGTAACCATGAAACCTGTCAAAACTTATTATATTTAATCAAAAGGTAAAACTAATTTGATTTCTTGCCTGATTAATAGCAGTGATATTCATGAAAGCATATCCTAGGTAGACACATAAAAACAGCGCAGCTCCAACACAAGAGTAATAGATTCCGAATTTATGCATACTCGTTAGAAATTCTGTATCGCGCCGTTTCCCCTCTTTTCGTGACTTATCATATGTTATCATCGTTTGGAAGATGTTTGCTACAAGTGTGATCGCATAAGGAAGTATCAAACCCGCAATCACAGATGCAATTAATGCTATACTCATCAAAAATTTATCCTGTCTAGATGCGAACCTGTACTGAAAAGAAAAATTATCATGAGCAATGTTTGATAGTGCAATAATAAATAAATAATAATAAATATTTCGGACATCCGGACATCTAACACACAACGCCATCTAGTCCCAAGCTAAGCAGAGCTTGTATTATGGGTACTAGACAATTGATATGAATACATATATACTTTTTTTTTGTAAATACATACATATACATATTATACATAGAAAACACCCAAACTCCGAAACAAATATTTGTAGATTACACAAACACTTGGTCAAACCCAGGATTTGAACCCGAGACCTCAAGCACAGCAGTCGCATTCACTACCACTGCGCCACCGAGGGAGTCAATAAGGTTGACCGATTGATTGTTTAAAATAATTTGTAAAAGCATAATGATAAAACAATACAAGTAGACGGGTACAGGAAGTGAGCACTTTTTTGGTACAGAAAATCCATCATGACGTTCGACGAATCAACGATATCTTTATTATTTTATTTTATATTAGTCATTTAAAAGCTACTTTTATTAATATCTGTCGCGACTTGGGAGTATGAGTATCCCACATGTAGATTACCATCCTTGATAGCTGCATAATATATACATATATGTATAGGCATATGGCGCAAAAGCTACAAACTGCTCGGCCTAAACAGAAAATGACAATCGAGTGTGGATGACGATATCCAGAGCTACAAAAGACAACGACCTACCTGCCGTAGACTTTTGGCATATTCGACACTGGTGTACTTGTGTTGAATACGCTAAAAGACTGCTTCAAATGATTGCAATATAATATATATAAATATGTACATGTAGCAGTTGTCGTTAAGAACATCGCCTTTTTGGCAAAACTTTTGACAGAAATCATTAATCCAAAAATACTTTTTAACTTTAATTTTTGTAAACTTGTGCATAATAACAATAGAATTAAATCCAAAATCAGTATCCATACCAATGTAAAATAAGATATGCTTGGAGCAGTATCCTCTTCCTGCTTTTGTTCCTGTGATCTGGAAATAAAGCTTTTCAATTAGAGTTAGTTAAAATTCATTGTTTCATCCTCATGTCTCGGCCTCATCGGCATCGGTTTTTTGTTAACAAAGACTTTTAACTAAGGGAGGAAAAAACAAGAACCGCAACAACTACTTAGGATCCTTTCGAACGATCCTTAAAAAGTGAAATATCATGTAATCAGATGCGCCAAAATGCCACAAACGATTAATTTAATTCAAACTTCAAGGCAAATTGTTAGAGCAGTTACTTACATTCCCCAATGTACAAGCGT
Source organism: Spilarctia lutea (assembly GCA_916048165.1). Classification (NCBI taxonomy): domain Eukaryota; kingdom Metazoa; phylum Arthropoda; class Insecta; order Lepidoptera; family Erebidae; genus Spilarctia; species Spilarctia lutea. The sequence goes on from OU696480.1 coordinate 7,511,906, forward strand.
TTTTGTTTACCTATTCTACTTTCCACTCATTACCTGCTTTTCCTTAAATATACTACCAATTTTCCTACATAGCAAAATATGAGAAGACGTTGTTCATTCTTATAAATAGCCTTCGTGGAAAAACTCACTCGCAACCTCGTTTCGGAGACATAAGCACTGAAATTCTTGTCTCCAGCTAGAATATCCGAATAAATAGCGTTTGCGCTGTGTTTCACCGAGTGAGTGAGGATACCGGAGGCCCATACCCCAACCCCTCCCCCCATCCCCTTTCCCATCCCCCAAAGGTCGGCAACGCACTTGTGACGCCTTTGGTGTTGCGAGTGTCCATGGGCGGCGGTAATCGCTTACCATCAGGTGATACGTCTGCTCGTTTGCCAACTATTCAATAAAAAAAAAAAAAAAAAAAAAAATAATTTCAGAAATGAGTTGAAAGAATTTTCTACACCAATACTAAGAGCACTTTGTAATTAATTATTTAAAATATTGAGTTAGTTTGTACTCGGTACCGATAAGAATAATAACGAGACTTACTCTACCGGTGTCCTTCCTCTTTTAAACTCCATTTTTTAATTTAAAAATATAATTATATCCTCAATAATCATAGGAGATATGACTTCACGCATAGCAACATAAGAAAAACATTTTACAAAACGTTTACAATAGTTGATATTTAAAATTATATAGTGTTTTATGTCATAAATGAATAACACGGGTTTTCTTGTCGACGATTAGCTACCATAGAGTTAGTTATAGGAATTAGGCACAAACTTCTATTCTATTCTTCTTGTTTAATAGAGGTTTATCGTTCTGTCGTGATAAAATATATTACAAAAATATACATAGTTTAAGGATAATACTTATTTAAATTACTATTGAAAAAAGTCTTCCCATCTAAATTAAAGAACCGTAAAAATATTTTAAAACTTTCGAACATCATATCAAGGATTATTTAATAATCCTACTACTATTATAAAGGCGAAAGTTTGTAAGTATGGATGTATGTATGTATGGATGTTTGTTACTCTTTCACGTAAAAACTACTGAATGGATTTGAATGAAACTTTACCACAATATAGCTTATACATCAGAATAACACATAGGCTACTATTTATAAAGATATAGCTTCGCCTCGCGGCGTTGCCCGCAGTTATCATCGTACCGCGGGTAGCACCGCGGGGTTCAGCTAGTAAAAAATAAATAAAATAAAATCAAAGCTTATAACTACAAGTTGCACCGCGCATTGTTTCATTGCATTGCTTTTCCTACGAGGACACTACATTTTTATGTGTTAAAAGTAAAGTTATGCTATTCTGAACTAAAATCTAACCTTATACCATCTTTCATGCAGATTTCTTCACCCGTTTTTTGGTGAAAGACTAACAAACATCCGTCCCCACAAACTTTAGTATTTATAATTATAGTGGTAGTATCGGAAATAGAATAAAACCAAGAGCTAAAACTCTGTCATGGTCCATGATACAAAGCTCTCTATCTATATTCCATACTATGATAGTTTTTAAGAATACTGTTAAATGAAACAAGATATTCAAAATAATATGTTGAAATATGACGGCCAAGCGATCACTACCCGCTCGCAAGCAAACGATTGTTTACGTTTTCAAGTGCTATCCGACGCTTGAAATAACCGACGTGCCTTATGAGCGAGGTCATAAACATTTTTTGTTGATTGTTAGCAACAAGACTCTATTCAAGTGACGTTATTCTAAATGCTTATGAATGACTCTTTGAAGTCGTGGTTTAACGTCTGACGTCGCCCACTACGCGGACAAATTCACGGAATACAGTAAGTTAAATATTTAAAATGCGAACAAAAAGATGGTCAATGGTCATGCTAAAACTGAAAGGTTAAATACTGACTACTGATCCTTAGAAACAATGCTAAAATGTTTTTTAGAGAGATAAAAGTTTAATTATCTGTAGTTTCTGATGAAGAGTTTGTGACAGAAGGGAATATATGTAGGTATATTGAAACAAGGTACGCGGTGACTCAGTGAATTAACTATCCAAACTTCCTCAAAACTAGCGACTTCCCGGTCTTTGTAAACAAACCGTCCTCATACCAGCTACCTAAGTTGATATATTACAAACGTGAACATTATTAGAAAATCAACAAATGTACGAGAATGACGTCATCTTAACGTTAAGTCACGTGATCAAAACAAAATATTATAATACAAGAGCCTAGAGGCGTTACAATAACACTAAGAGCGCACTAAGTATAGTAACATATTCACGACTCTAAACTTCTTGTTTACGACTTATCAACAGTTATACATAAAACATACCTAATTTATTATGGGAAAACATTGATAAGTACTAATATAAGTTCAATGTCTGAAATAATTAATTCATAATATATCAAAAACGAAACCAAAAATTACATCTTAGCAAACACGTTAATTATCGAGATATGATCAACTTAAATTAATTTGGTATATCATAAAGAAAACAAGTTTTTTTTTCCTGGTATCATCTATAATTCAGTACTAATATAAAACATCAGATAAAGATTAGATCGCATTCGCATTCCTTCAAGGCAACTTACATTTGAAGTGCTTATTTACTTTATCTATCTCCATTCTACATCATGGTTTTATCTAAGAAATATATAGTTCTTAATTCTTTTGTTGGAGAACCTAAAAAAAGTGATTTTAAAATAATTGAAGAAGACTTGCCTGCTCTACAAGAAAATGGTAAATGATTAATAATGTTAAGGTTATACCTGTTATCGTTATATCTATTTAATATACCTGAGATTAAGAACAGATCAATTACTTATTATTAAATGTATAAATATTATCAGGCCAGCACTCTCTCTCTCTCTCCCTCGCTATGTCTGACGTGTTTATGTCTGCAGATTAAAATATAAATATGACAAAACTTATCCATGAGCACAGAATATATAAGTATGTTAATCCGATCTTACAGTACAGTTACAGTTAAGCCCCGTAAACTCACGGTAAACTTTTGTTAATAAACAGAGTTGCATCAACATGTTGCTGAGTTACTAGCAACATGTTGCTAGCAATAGTACTGCGTGTTGCAGAGTTGTTAATGGCTGTTGACAAGTTTTCGCCAATATTTGTTTAACGACAATTGTTGACGACGTGTCGGACGTGTTAGCGACCGTTTATAAACATGATAGTAGTGTGAAGCAATTATACAATAATGCTATTAATAGAACTATTTCAATTAAAATAATTATTATAGGATTCTTCAATCAAAGAATACAAGGAAAGAAACTAAAAGAACGATGCATTTCAAGAAATTTCTCACTTGCCCTGAATATACCCAAAAAAGACACGTCTTTTTAACCAAATTAAAATACATGTACAGTCAGCAACATAATTATTTATGCTCTCAGGGTACTCAAAATTATGTAAAAAACATCAATTCAATTTTATATTGGCAGACATGGTAGGTACTCAAATTGTTGTACCTACAGAAAACACAACAACACTACTTCCTTGGGCAACATTTTGACGCAGACCGGCGTGTGGACAACCTATATTGATTTATACAAAGTTTTCAGCAACATTCTCGTTGCTCATCAATAATGTTGATCAACTGTTGCTAAACAAATGTTTAACATGAATACGAGGCTTTAAATCTTGTAGTCATAGTAAACATTTGCTTAGCAAGTTTTATATTTTTTTTCTTTATTTATTTAATAAGGGCTTAGTCACGAAGTGATTATGTCACCCTATCGAAGCAGTTTAGCAACAGTTGTTGCTGGAAACTTTGTTTAAATCAATCAGTTGTCAACGCTTGTCGGGCGAGAACTTGTCAACTGCCGCTATCAACTCTGTACACGCCGTTTTGCTAGCAACTCAACAACGTGTCAATGCAACTCTGTTTATTAACAAAAATTTACTATAAATACGTGGCTTTAGCCGTCTCACTTAAGAACTGTTATTATTACCTTGTTTCAGAATTTTTAGCTGAAGCTGTATACATCAGCGTCGATCCATACCAACGAATGAAGCTCGGAGAAAACTATCCTTGTGATATGATTGGCGGCCAAGTTGCAAAGTTCGTATGACCATAAATAATAAATAAATAAATAAATAAATATTTCGGACATCTAACACACAACGCCATCTAGTCCCAAGCTAAGCAGAGCTTGTGTTATGGGTACTAGACAACTGATATGAATACATATATACTTTTTTTTTTATAAATACATACATATTATACATAGAAAACACCCAAACTCCGAAACAAATTTTTGTAGATTACACAAACATTTGGTCCGACCCAGGATTTGAACCCGAGACCTCAAGCACAGCAGTCGCATTCACTACCACTGCGCCACCGAGGCAGTTAACAACAAACATATATGTTTTATACCACTAAAGTGTAAATTAACTACGCAAACATAAACTACGACTAACACCTCTTGCTCCCCAATTCCCCGTAATACTGGCACTGCTTCATTTTATCAGAATACCCCCCCTGTTTAGTAAACAGGTTTGTTTCTTTTGAGTTAGGTTAGTTCGAGTTTCAATTTATAGGTTTTAAATTATACTACATCCTTTATAATCATCACAGTCAGACGTCTACTGCTGAACATAGGCGTTCCCTAAGCCTCTTCATAACAGCTGGTCCTGTGCTGCCCGCTCCCAATGTCTTCCCGCCACCTTCACTTCCTAGGTCGCGTGAAGTAGGATAGTCCAACGACCGACCATATGATATATCTAGAATCTTATTCCAGGGTAATAGAGAGCAAAAATTCTGAATATCCTGTTGGGACGTGGGTGATGGGACATTTTGGTTGGAGAACTCACACAATAACCAAACCAGAAAACGAGAAATTTTGTAAGCAAAAACCTTATATGTACAAATTGCCCGATTTTGGCGATTTTCCAATTTCTTTGGCAGTCGGAATGTGTGGTAGAGTGGGGTGAGTATTGTTTTGTAATAAAGTAGCGTTGTTAAACAGTCCTCATATTGTTATAGTTAGACTGAAAGTTTATATTGACCATAAATTTTAAGTTTTATTATTATTTTTTATCTAAAACCAATAAATATAAGTGGGTATGCAATATTATTCGCGATTTGGACATGATAGACGCTGAGACCGCAAAACCGAAGTGGAACTATCATGTCCAAATAAGCGATATTGAAGTCAATTTTTGTTATGAGAACACTATAATAAATTTGAAGTTACTGTTTAATCGTTATCAAATTTGGTTACAGGAATACAGCGTACTTTGGCTTTACACAGATTTGTCAACCAAAGCCAGGCGAGACGGTTGTTGTTTCTGGCGCTGCAGGAGCTGTTGGTTGTCAAGTTGGACAAATTGCCAAGATATTAGGTAGGTATTTTTAAATTTAATAAAGGGGCAAATGAGACCATCAAATCATGACCTGACATATGAACGCCTAACTTTTTTTATTTATGGCCTGCCCTACCCTACCGAAATGTCTCTAATCTGCCACACCATGGCGGCCTAATGATGCTTCTGCATCATGGGCCTCCGGTCTCGCACTCACCAACACGGCAACACGAACGCTGTCATTTTACATTGATTTTTTGTGCGAGTGCCTTTTTTTACCGCCCGGTCGAGCCGGCCTGCTTGTGCTAAAATCAGCGTGGCTCTACTACCTAACTATTATAGTCTAACAACAAAAATTATCAAACTACGAAGGATAATTCTGAAAATATAATATCTTTTTTCAGGATGTCGCGTAATTGGATTTGCTGGCAGTGACGAGAAAACCAACTTCTTGGTAAAAGAACTAGGGTTCGATTGTGCCGCTAACTACAAAACTACGAATTTAAAGGATTTCCTTAAAGTAAACGCTCCAAACGGTGTGGATTGCTACTTTGACAATGTTGGAGGTGAAATAAGTAGTACTGTATTATCACAAATGAACGAATATGGTCGAGTAGCTGTCTGCGGTGCTATTTCCACTTATAATGAAACCGACCCTGAAAAACGAAAGGGTAAGTACAAATTCAACATCCAATCAATGATCAATCTAATATTATCTTAGAGAAAATAACTTTGTGTCTGTCTGTCGCGCAATCCCGCGCGCGTATGAAGTTGCGGGCACAGCTAGTTGATAATAAACGCAATTTAATTTTGTTAATCTAATATGCATTTTTTGTTCCTTAGCAACAGTACTACAGCCATTCATAGTCGCAAAGCAAATAAAAGTCGAAGGGTTCTTAGTTAACCGATACGCCGATCGCACATTGGAAGGAGTGGTCCAAAACTTACAATGGGTAAAAGAAGGCAAATTGAAATATAAGGAACATGTTACAGAAGATTTCGAATCAGCTGCCGATGCATTCATTGGCTTATTCAAAGGAGAAAATATTGGTAAAGCAGTGGTTAAAGTAAAATGACTATGTAACGAGGACATTCTGTATTTTTAAGTTTATAAACCACTATAAACAAATATTATATATATAAAACGTGGTTAAAATTTATTGTATTGAAGTCAAATCCCATTGTAATGACCATTTTTTGAAGAGAAAATAAACTTAATTATTATTAATTATAATTATTATTATTATGTTAATGTATTATTTATCACCGATATTTACGTCTTTTTTTTGGCGAATTATCTTGAACTGTCTGTGCATATTTATTTATAAAAAGTTCTTCATACAATATACTATTGGCCTGTGGACTTAAGAATTTAGATATTTCTTGATACAGGTGCTTCTTCTGAAGTTCTTCATTTGCAGTAGTCTGTGTATGTGCAACTTTTTTATTAACAGGGACTGTTAGTGAATTTTGTAATTCCACTATTCTTCGAGAATTTTGGTCTATTTTATGTAACAAGATATCCTCCATTTTTTTCATTCTAGCTTCTAGATATGCCACAGTATAATCCTGCATGCTAGGTAGCTCTGGATCTTTAGACAAATAGGAACTAACTTTTTGTGTAATATTATTTTCTATTTGTGCTTTTACTTTGCTATTATTATAATCATTAGTTTCCTCATCATCTAGTTTATCTAAACAAGATGCAATTATATCTCTCAGTTTCATGTTGAATTTTCTTTTCTCTTCAATAGCAGCTATTCTTTCTGGAGGTATTTTACTTTTTAACAATGATTGATTATTTTTTTTCTCCTTAATCACATTCTTTACATTATTTGTACTGAGCACTAAAGAATTCTGCAAAGGAATTTTATTTGTTTTGGCAACATTTTGTTTAACTTTGCTTGTTTTGTTTAAAGTTCTAATATCACTTTGCACATTATTTTGGTTCAGATTTAAAGTTTCAGGAACACTCACAATCTGCACAGCATTAATATTTACATTATTATCAAGATTTATAACCTGGCCCACCATATTAGTATTTTCTACTAAAGCAGGACCTGAAACTTCATCTTGGTTGTCCTTTAGCTGTGAATTTAAATTTACCTTTTTTCTTTTATTTGGCAGTGTTAAGATTGCAGACGGACATATTAGCTCCAATTTCACTGACGCTGGCAATGGTACTTCTGCAGGATCTAATATTTCTTTTTGATCTAGAATTGTTATTTTTTTACTTGGTTTGGTGGTCTTTGTTGAGGGTGTTTTAGGGCAATGTGTTATTACGTTAATGTTATTTTGTGGAGAGTAAGATTGTGATACTTTTTCATTAGGAATGTTCACATTCCCTTGCACTTTAGTATCATACTGAACAGGCACTTCAGTGACTTCAACTCTAATAACATTATCGTCATTGGCTACAAATGCCACATTTTTGTTGTAATAAGGAATAATAGGTGGAACTCTTTGATTAACTAGATTGTCATTTGAAATAATGTTGTTGGATTCTTCATAATGTTCTTCTTTCATTGCTATTTGTGTGTTATCATTAGTTGTGGTCATTGAATCTAAATCCATCAAGTCACAGTTAGTTAAAAAGTCACCATATTTCACAGAAAAGTTAGCCTTTTTGTCATTGAATGTTAAATATTCATTTTCAATATCTTCAAGTGATATACTATACACTTTTGATGCATCTTGTTCACGTTTCTGATTGTTTAATTTACTAGAATCACAATATGGTCCATCAAGTGTAGGTACTGCATCAAATGTTAGCTTATCTTTCTGAAAATATATAAAAGTCATTGGAACATTATAATTGCAATAAAATTAATAAAGAGGGACAAATAAATTCACCTACATTTGAAAGGTAGGATAGAATGATAAAGAGCTAAGTTGCATGTTAGGACCATCAACTCAGACAAACCGGATAGGAACATATAGTATGCATAGTTGACACAATCCTGTTAGAAAAAACCTGAGCCATCTTAACTAACGAGAAATTCAAGTAGTCTTGTCTAACCCTCATCATTAAGTTAATAAACGAAGGCAAAACAAAATTACTCAAAAATCTAAACTAACAACTATAATAATTAGCTTTAAGCTATTCAAGATTTTGCTTTTGTTGAACAAAGAAGAATGGAAAATATGAAAGATATGTATATGAATTTTTGGACTTCACAACACCTCACTAACGAAAGATATTTTTTATTTTTTCACCGTTAGCACAATAACACAACTTAATTTATTATTGTTACTATTTATACATAACATACAGCACCAAAAAATAAATAAAACTGTTGTCTAGTCATGAACAACCCATAACGTCTCACTGCCAGGCTCAGGTCTCCTCTCAAGAGAGGGTTAAGGCCATATGTCCCCATGCTGGCCAAGTGCGGGTTGGGGACTGGCAAGACAATGTTGTGGCTATGTAATCTTGCCGTTGGATGTTTTCTAGTAAATGTGACATACTACTTTATACCTTAAATAATTATTAATGACATGATTTTATAGGAAATCATTGAATTGAAGGACAACGAGAAGTTAACAAAATGGTCACATTTTAAACCAATTTTACATGCAGTCATGACTTAATTCCTCTCCTAAATATTAGGCTTCAATCAAATATACACAATTAAAATAGGCTATTGATTACGCTGTTTTAGAGCAGTGCAACCCACAAACATCACAACACAAGCTATTTATATATTTAACTAGCGACCCAATCCCGCTGCTCACTAGATTCATTGTAAATCTCAGATTTATTTTATTATAATATGAATGTATTAATAATAATATAAACAATACAATATAATAAATAATATAATACAAACATTCCTCTTGAATCACTATCTATAGCTGAAAACTGCATTAAAATCGGTTAAGTGGTTCAAAATATCAAATCATACAGCAGGAGCAACCTATGTTATACTATGTAAAGATTATATACGAGTATACTGCTTTATCTTATTTTTTGACTGCCTCGGTGGCGTAGTGGTAGCGTATGCGACTGCTAAGCTTGAGGTCTCGGGTTCGATTCCCGGGTCGGACTAAATGTTTGTATGATCTGCAAATATTTGTTTCGGAGTTTGGGTGTTTTCTATGTATAATATGTATGTATTTACAAAAAAAAAAGTATATAAGTATTTATATCAGTTGTCTAGTACCCATAACACAAGCTCTGCTTAGCTTGGGACTAGATGGCGTTGTGTGTTAAATGTCCGAAATATTTATTTATTTATTTATCTTCTGTCATATATCTGTGATGTATGATAAAGTTACTATTAATTATTCATAACATACATCTTTTAAAACTACTCAAAGGATTTTCAAGAGGAAGGCTTATATGTGTAATATAGGCATATAATAGTGAGCGAATCCAGGCAGACTCGCTAGTGAGTTATAAGCTAAAAGTTCAAGGATAGTACCAGAAAATTCATAAAGTTATCATCCTTAAAATGATGTTGACACACAACTCTGTTTTTCAACTGAGATACTTTTAAGTTCAGAAACTCCAATTTTCGTGCATTGGTTAGCCATTGGTGACATCGAACTTTATCAAATACAGGATAATGGAACATATGTGTAACTCCATCTGACTTTAGAGAACAATTCTTGTATGTGCAGCGACATCCTCCCATTGTAAAACTGTAAAAGGTAATAAATTATACACGAGTCACGATAACATAAATAATTACACAACTAAAAAAAATTCCAAGAATAGAGTATCCAATGTAACGAATAAAAAACCGTTTTTTTTTCAGTTATAGATAGTTATGTACAAGACAAAAACGAAAGATACATTTTTTAGTTATAATCTCAAAACATTGTAAACAACAGGACAAGATTATTCAGTATTGATAACCTACTTTCACGTATTACTTACCTATATACTCGACTATGTTCAAACCGTCTAATAAAACGTCAACAAGTTATTTTGCTTAAGTATGTTAAATGTTATTTTACAACTTTATCTAAACGCTATTAGTAAATTGAGTAAACAAATATATAAAATGCACTATTACAAATACATACAGACATCCAAATGTCCAAATTTAGACCATAGACTAGGCTTGGGCATAAAATATCGATATATCAAAATATCGATATTTTTACAGAAAAATATCGATATATATCGGCGATATTTTTTCCCGCGATATATCAATTTTCGATAATTATTTTAAGATATCAAAATCGATATATTTTTAAAGCTCTGCTGTCTGCTCATGCGTCACATCATGTATTTGACCAATCCAATTTCTTAGTCTTAGTTTTTTTGCTTCAAACACCAACAAAAATTACAGTCATGACCAGCTTGTCTATGACAATGACACTGCTTGTTGGTTGGTTTCACTGCACTGCCCACTGGACTGACTGCATGTGTTGGAGTGTTAGTATTGGGCAAAAATATCGAAATATCGAAATATCGATATTTCTTGGGTGATATATATCGATATATTTGAAAAATATCGATACGATAAATATCGATATTTTTTTCCATTTGCCCATCCCTACCATAGACAAAATTTAACAGACTTGACGGCAATTCACTTATTTTACATGGCAACACTTATGCATCTTCTACCGCATTAACTATGGGCACTGCTCCGAGGAATTGTTCGGATTGATTCCTGCCGCCTCTTTCCACCATCGTACTACGTGTAATGTTTGAAAGCGATTTGAATATATTCTTTTGTGTGTTCAATCTAGACTGCCTCGTTGGTCTAGTGGTTAGCGTAAGCGACCGCAGATCAAGAGGTCTCGGGTTCAATTCCCGGGTCGGACTGCTGTTGAGTTTTTCCTACAAGAAATTCTCAATAGCAGCCCGGAGTATGGAAGATGGCGGTGTTTCCCGCCCGTGCTTCGGAGAGCACGTTAAGCCGTCGGTCCCGGTTGTCACGAACAGCTATGGCAATCGTTATTGGGAAGTTAGTGCCCTCAAATATACTGACAACTAGTTCAACCTTTGAATTCAGTTCGCCCTCAGGGTTGCGGAGGTCAGATGCCAGTCGCTCTGTGTAAAAACTGATATTCAGGTAAAATCGGTTGAACTGGTAGCCGACCCCAAATAATATTGGGAATAATAAAGGCTAGGACGATGATGTGTGTTCAATCTAGACAAAAATAGTGGTATCAAACAGATGTGTTTACTTGTGCTCCTTAATCACCTTGTTAGACAGTACAATACTAAATCTTGTCACTACGTGACAGCAATTTCATCCCCATCACTTAGATGGCTGGCAGTCAACAACTGTGCGGTTTTCTAGGAACTTTCTGCCTCGCACAACAAAACTGTGGAATGAATTGCCCCTGCCGTATTCCCGGACCAATACGACCTTCAAACCTTCAAGAAAAGAGTGTAATGCTTCTTAAAAGGCCGGCAACGCACTTGTGACGCATTTATGTTGCGGGTGTCTATGAGAGGCGGTAATCATTTACCATCAGGTGATACGTCTGCTCGTCTGCCCCCTATACAATAAAAAAAGTATCGGAAGTTAGAAACTGACACAACACCGAGCATTGGAACGCGCGACCGATGACAAAATCATTGCAACTTTAAAATAATAATCACACATATAAATAACTAGCGGTCGCCCGCGGCTCCGCCCGCGTGGATGTCGGTTACCACTGCAAAAAGCCTACCCAGGAAAGACACGGTCAGTAAAATGACCTAGGTCAATTAACAGACACCGACACTAATACCGTCGCAGTCATTATCCGCAGGCTGCACAGATTGTCTTTCTCTGGATGTTAAAGTTGTTAATGAGGAAAATATTTAAATGTAATTAATACTAAGTTTTCACTTCTGCCGGCAGTCCCCGAGTGCAACCCGTTGTTTTAGGATAGATAACTAAAGCGATTATTGTAGAGCTTCTGTATAAACAACATTTGACGTTAAATTATTTTTAGGTAACAAAACATACTGATGGTCGGGAGCCCCGACCCGTGATAGGGCAACGTAAAGTTGCCCATGCGTAAAACATATTTTAATTTTGCAATAACTTCAAAACCAAACGTCCAATTTTTATCATTTAAAGACCAAATATTATCTACATAAACTGTACTTAGTGATGAAATAATTTATTTTGATAAGAATTGATAGCATGAGTAAAATAAACGCGTTTAAATGTAGTCCAAAAAAATTCAAGATTTTTAAATAAAAAAATGGTTGTAGTGCCTCACTCGACATAATCGACATAGATAATAGTGTGTCGTGGACTTGTTTGTAGATATTTATAAGATCTACGATTAATTAGAACATTTTATTGTTCTATCTTTTATAGTTTAGGCAGCGTACGCAAAATAAGTAACTCTGGTTGATTTTTTACACCTTGTGTCCGAAAAACCCAAATATCTTACGGGACCCTATTTTTTTCCAAAATAAAATATAGCCTATGTTACTTGTGGATAATGTGTTTCGAATGGTGAAAGAATTTTTAAAATCGGTCCAATAGTTTGAGCCTATTCATTACAAACAAACAAACAAACAAACAAACAAAGTTTTCCTCTTTATAATATTAGTGTAGATTATAGTCGTTCCAATACTTTATTTAACTTTTGACAGATCACGCACATAAAGTTTTGTAATAATTTTTGATACAATGTACTACAGATAATACTGTACTTTATGGGCGGGCTCCGCCTACTTAGGGATGTGTCATTCGTAATTAATGACCACAGACTATAAAAACGGTTATGAAATAAATCGATTATCGATTATATTAATAAAACATACAATAAAATTATTGTGATTATATTTTATATCAAATCACGTAAAAAGCTTTATTATTTTGCATTAAAATGCCCTAAATGTCTCTGTTTCAATGCATAAATAATTTGCGTAATGAAAACAGTTCCATCGTACTCGTACCTAGTAATGGGATCGAATGTATTCGCCGCAAATTAATGAATCTAAAATAATTGTTTAGACTTACTATAGTTGGTTCAAATAAAAACTACCTGCGGTACCTACTTGTAATGAACAGGTACAAAATGTTGAAATTCGTAGTAATTTACGGATTAAAAATAAAACAACCAAAAGAGGTACTGTAATACTAATTTTAATTATAAAGAATCGTCTTCTTCGTATGACCAGGAATCATCATCACTTGAGTTCTCAGTAATATTGATTATCATTTCTTGGATAGATAAATTGTCGAATGCAACATCCCGATCCCAATCCGACATTATCACCTTCTTTGTTTTTTCTACAACATTCGCCCAGTTTTCTGGAGTTACTTTTTCACACGCATTTTTCAGTAAATTCAGCATTTTTCTTGCGGTGAAAGGAGGAGTTGTATTGTTCCTCGCAGCATATCCTTTAACTTGTGCCCAGATCATTTCAATTGCATTATATTGGCAGTGATATGGGGGAATTCTGAGGATTGCTGCCATTTCATCTATGACGTATCGTTTTGGCAGCTTCTTTGTTTTTAATATCTTTACTAACTCTACTTTTAGTAGGGACTCATTCACCTCTTCGCCATTGTCACGGAGCCAGTTTATAATTTCATGTTTTTTGTTGGCCTGTGTTGGTATTTTATTAATTTGACGAGAGTGATAAGGTGCATTATCAATAAATATTATTGATGGCTCTTCGAGTGATGTAAGCATTTCTCTGAACCACTTTTCATACACGTTCGAATTCATCTCCTCATGATAATCTCCTGTTTTCTGGGATTTAAAAGCTAATAGAGCGCCTGGCACAAATCCTTTTACTGTTCCTGCATGACAAATAATCAGTCGTTCGCCTTTTCCCATTGGTACTGTAGAAGTGGAGCCAACGGTGTTGTCAGTCCAAGTTTTTGACAGCGTATGATTCGCATTGAGCCAAGTTTCATCTGTGAAAACAACATTCGACCAATCTTCTATTTTTTTTGCTTGTCTTAAAAAATCGCATCTATACAAAGCAATATTGCGTTCCATTAAAATTTTTCGTTTGTCACATTTTTGGAATAACATTCCAATGTCTTTCAATACCTTTGTCAGAGAAGATTTTTGACCACGGAACAAACCACTATTTCGAAGAGATTGTGTTAGTTTTTTTAATGTTGGAATCTCTTTTCTTTGGTAATAGTCGTATATATGACGACGAATAGCATCAGCGTCAAAATTGTCAACGGCCGTGACTTTACTAGGCGGACGTTTTTTCTTAGGTGTAGATAGCTTATTCTGTTCCATGCCACTGCTGCCGTAGCCTTCTTTTGTTATTTTTGCCACTGTTGGAGCACTAATACCTAATGCTGCTGCAACACGGTCTCTAACTTGAGTCACTGGTATAAGAGGCCCACCATTACGGCTTTCCTTTTCAAAGTATTCACGAAGTCGCAAGACAAACTCTCTTGTTTGTCCTTTGAGTACTTTCTTTTTTGGCATTTTGACAGTAACGAAGGCAGGAACGATACGCTCAACTCAACCAAACGTGAGAATTCACAAATAAATACTCAACTATATTGAAGGTTACTCATTGAAATACTGTAGATTATTTTAAAATAGACATAGAGAGATTTAATAAAGATCATCAATAGTTTAACAAATACAATATTAACCACTGAATTACAACACAATACAATTTTTAAAACAAATTTTGAAAATTCAGTTCCTTTTATATATTTTTTCATGACATAGAACCGTCATATTTGAACAACATTCTTTTAATCCATTTCTTCTTTATTTTGACAAAGGAGGTCGCACATTGAAACACATAGAAATATGAAGTACGAAATTATCTATAAAATAATGAGTTTGTTAAATCGATTAAAACTTCTTAATGCATAAAATCGATCGATGAAAGAAATCGAATAGGTAACGGGTCAGGGTATCACTATTTGATTAAGTATTAGAGCTGTCAAAAGTTAAATAAACTATTGGAACGACTTTAATGTAGTCGATTATTTTATGTGGTAAGCCATAGACAAGGATCGCAGGTCAGTTACTTTTATCCCATCAACAAAAGAACGGTGGATAGTTAGTAAAATGGAACGCAGCTGGAGGGCCAGCATCACAGAACACTTTTACTTAGTGGCACATGACAATCCAAATTCAATCAAGTCAGAGCCTTTACTAAGTTAATCAGACTGCTGATAACTGTATGGTTATCATCTTATGCTTAAAACTTACGTGTTTCAACTAAAGTTTCTTCTACATACTACAGTGCAACCTTAATATAACGTACCTCAATATAACGAATTCCTCGATTTAACAAATTCTTCGTAATCCCCTTGAATTGTCCATAATAGTCAATATAAAATATACCTTTACAATGCGAACATTTTTTGCGAACAACCTCTTTATAACGAATTTCAACTATCAAGAAAAAGTATTCATACCTCTGTAGCAGACAACAACGTGCGTAATGAACCCGAATACTTTCTCCCTCGCACAACGACTATCTGTCTCAATCGACGCGCATCACATCGTGGAGGGGGTCGCACAAGGCCTATATAAAGAGCCGCGCAGCCTCCATTCAAACAGTCGACAGCTAGACGACTCAGAGTGCGATAGCCCCGCAGTCCACTCTGATGTCCAGTAGGCATAGCTGACCTGATCGATAGCCCCGCAGTCATCAGGTTCTGCTAAGTATTGAGGTCTTCTAGAGCGATAGCCCCGCAGTCCTCTTAAGACACTCACGTAGCGTAGGAAGGGTAGTGTTGAGCGATAGCCCCGCAGTCCTCATCACTCCCAACATAGGGTTATACAGTATAAGTACAAGTTTGTGAATATATGTATGAACTACACAGAAACCAGAATAAACGATCAAAAGTACCAAAGACGTCTATAATTTCTGCACTGGTAACCCTATCGCCCTACACCTCTAATTAACGAATTTTGTCA
Organism: Spilarctia lutea; assembly: GCA_916048165.1. Taxonomy (NCBI): domain Eukaryota; kingdom Metazoa; phylum Arthropoda; class Insecta; order Lepidoptera; family Erebidae; genus Spilarctia; species Spilarctia lutea. Next base: position 7,528,036 of record OU696480.1, read on the forward strand.
ACCCAAAACCTTAATATAAAGTTCCCACCAATAGAAACTCTTAATCTTATAGTATGTGATTCATGTCGCGACATGTTTCACGCGACACGCATTTGTTCATAAAACAATCATTGTTGTTTGATGGAAAGTAATGTAAACACTTCTGCTCGTCACTATTGTTAAAGATTTAAGTTAAAATGGCTCAAAAACGTAAAAGGTGTTTCTTATCGGTCGCAGAAAAGCGAAACATCAATAATTATGTTAACAAAAATCCATAAATATGTATTTCTAAATGCACATGTTATAAATAATTACACCCACCGATCGAACCCACTACTTCGGCTTAGCAGTCCGTTTAGCCAATAGAACTAGAGACAATGACTTTAACGACTCACTAAGTGTGTAGAAGCTACATCAGGGACTTGAGACATCCTACTTTTAAGCACATAATTTACATGTCCGCCTTAACGTGTTCATTATATTAGATTCATCATTGTAATTTTTTTAATATCTAATGATGAGGGCGCATAGACGTACGGACCATCTATAATCCGTAAATAACCCAGAGTCCGTTGGAGTATCAGATATTTCTTTTCTAGGTAATAACTGGTTCTCCCGCTACTATACTCGTTGCGCTATAGGATGGTGCGGGTGACAGTTGCCTGTACGACATTGACATCTATCAGTACCACATAACTAAGGGATGTGACGTTATGCAATTCATTTTTATCGCTATCGATACTCGCACCATAAATCTAGTTCTCTTTAATATTGTTATGAAAATGAGTGTGTTATTCAGTTGTGCAGTGTAACTGTTATTTGTTTGTTGAGTTCGTTGTTATTACCATGTCTAAGCATACAAAATAAACTATTTTGGGTAGTCAGGCCAGGGAGGTTGTTGTTCGTTAATAATATCCATCACAGATTCAGATGATGAATTGAGTGACAATTCAGATGTTCCTGACTCTGATATGAGTTGGATGAATAAAATGTATTTTTTCTTAGCAACCTTACCATATAAATGTTCTGTTGTATTAGGTCTTTACCTATGAAATTGCCGTTTTGTATGCAATAAGTGAAAGTACTTATTTTTTCAAACTTTTTTATTTCTGTTATTCCGTAAACGTTTTTGATGTTACGTGCCGTTTGTGTCGCGTTGGTGCCACGACGGAACTCATATTCCATAATTACACGAATTTTTAAAGTATCCATTATGACGAAAAATGTTCAAATGTAATGAAAATACAACGCTAATCAAAAAACAAAAGACTGAGTTTGTAAATAGAATGTCATGGTTTTAAAACAAAATTAATTTGAATTTAGAATACAGAGCCATTACAAACTTTTTTTTATTTGAAATGACCAGTACTGAAGAAACGCAATTTGATAGGTAAAGTCCTATTATAATTATAGACCAATTTTAACAATAAAAAATGACCGTTTTTTATTATGAAAAATATCGACTATCCATCGTAGCAGTACATCCCATCACTAAATACTTCTATGGCGTTACGTCATACGCATAACACTGCTTAATTTTTCATTAAATTTGATTTTATTTGTAGATTAGAACATTCTGGTTTGGTTTAATTTAATTTACTAAAGTTATTAATGATTTAATATATTGCGAATGTGGTACAGCAGAAATACTCAGTCATAATTTATAAATCGCGGCAACTTTCAAGAGTGAAACGAAGTGTTACTTAAACTGTCACCCGCACCAAGCTACAGCGCACAGAATATAGTACCTGAGAAGGCGTGCTATATTTAGTCGGTTCGAATTCGGATGTCGGAAAGAAGGTATCCGAGGAGATTTTCGCACGATAAAAAAAGATGTACATATGTATTAGAAAACAACCCTTAATTATATACTTGTAAACAATTACGCAGTACTCAGAAAAATATGAATTCAGTCAGAAGAAGTAGTTAATTACTTTATTAATTATTATTAACTTTTATGTTGCAGATACAGAACCTGATGTCTTTGGCCTCTAGTTCATAAAAGGGCTCCATATATACTATACACAAGTATATGATAGTCGAATAATTAACATAAGTGCTTTGGAACAATTGAATATTCTGTAATTAAATATTCATCTAACTATTACTTTTACGTAGAAGGCGAGGGTGTTATTGTTAATATGTTATTATACTGGTATTTAGTTAATATAAGCTTTCCACACGAGTCTGCTTTTATTTCAAATACTATTAAAGAGTGTCTGATACTGTCTTTGTCTGATTTACTGATGTTGAATTTGGATCGGCGTAAGTTAGAATCCACTATGTATTTAAAGGGGTTGCCAAGGTCAAATTCAAATATCAGCTGTTTTATAGATATACATAGCGGTTAATGATACACGTAAAACTGTCTAAAACCGTATCCGCCCATTTTAAAATAATACAGAAACAATTACACTTGATACATTAAGTTCTACCTTATTTTGAAAAAATAATAAGGAAATAAATCATCTTGCTTACTACTTATAACTTTAATATTAATATCTTTCGATATAGCAACACCTTCTTGGCTTACACGGGTGTTCGTAAGGAACCAATATAGGTACCAATCGCTCGTACACAATCATCTACTACTATTTATTACCTACCCTCATTGTGTATTCATGGGGTCGCTGCCTATGAGTAGATTATGTTACGATAACGATCCATGAATTTAATTTATGGACTATAAAAGGTACAGCTACTTGCTGTGAAACTCAATACTTCTGTTTTACATGGACGAGCTGGTGAACAAAGTGTTAGTGAATATATACCTAAATTATAATAGTGTTATTAAATGAAAATCAGTGACGTAACAATGGAAGACAGAGATAGGAAAACGTTTAACACAATGTTGCCTTTAATTTGGATTTTAAAAGTATTTTGTTTAAATTGCAATATAGACGAGAAACCCTGTAATTCTATTTTTACACCCATAAGAAGCATCATAACGGCTCTTATATTAGCCGGTCTTAATTCGACTTGCCTATATTACAAAATAAGATACTTCTACCCTTCTGTTGACCTCTCTATAAAAATAACCGATATCCTACAAACAGCTTACAATTTCGGCCAATATATAGTTGATTTATATTTTGTTTACAAGTACGGAAGGCACATTTGTTTGCAATATTTTGAACAATACAAATGTATTGATAATATTATAAACGTGACCTGTTTCTCCGTTATGAAAATGAACCTTCTAAAGAGGATGGCAATTTTATTGTCAATTTGGGCAATCAGCTCTGTATTTGATTTCCTGGCATGGTACATTTCTTATGGTGTTAATACTACAATTTACATGTCAATAGCGTATCTGTTCATGCTTATCAAAGTGTTAACAACACTGGATTTAATAGCTCACATGATACAGATTGAAGTTAGACTAAAAATTATTTTTGAAGTGATGTGGGATTGCTATTCATCGATAGACTGTACCCCAAATGTTATGGCAGTGGAATGTGTAGGCAATAAGAGGTGGTTTTATATGAAAGATAAGAGAAGTACTCCTGTACTTCGTGTTAATTCAAATCATACTGCAACAGTTAAGTCCCCTACGCACTGTTATCTATTGATAACTGAACAAGTTACGTTCATTAATAAAATATTTGGATTTAGGGTAAGTTTATTGTTAAAGCATTCTTTATATCTTCTTTGTAGTTTTATTAGCTGCAGCAGGGTCACTATGACTGATTTTTTCTTGCGTTGCGATGTTGTGACGTATACGCGCGCTGGTGTGAAGAAGCCTTACGCGCGATTTACAATGCAGTCGCGTGAAGAAAAATGAAAGACGCCATTTACCTACTTACCTAAAGAGCAGAGTTGGCCATACGACTAACAATTTAAATAAGGGCTCTATAATTATGGTCCTTTATGTATGTTTAAATATGCTATTTTGTTGTCATTTTACACTCGCTCGGGGAAAACTTACAAGTCCTGTATAATTATAATAATCGAAGGTTTAAAAACCTTTGTTTTATATGTCACAAGACTGTATGTATTGTCATTTGTCAAATAACAGTGATCAATTTACTTTTCAGATGTTACTGACTAGTGTGACCCTACTCGCAGACATGGTAAAAATATCCAATTTGGCAATAAGGATCATTTTGGTATCTCAGGTAGTAAAACTTTCCAAATATTTTTTATATTTTGTTCACTCTGATCTTGTTATTTACAATCTTATAGAGTAAATACTTTTCGGAAGAAGAGTACCTATCCTAACTTGTTTTTTTGTGTATAGACCTGTAAAAATGACTCTAATCTGCCTAATGGAAAGTATAAGCAGAATTCAAGAGTGGTAGTCACCATACTCATTGCGACTGCAGACAATGCAACACTGCAGCACGGTAACCCGCCTTTGGGCCTCCGGACTCGCACTCGCCAGCACGAACGCTGTCATTTTACGTTGATTTTCTGTTTGAAGGTAGTATCACCACGGTCGAGCTAGTCCGTTCTTACTGTAATCAGCGTGGTTCTACTACCTTGTACACGTAAAACTTATAAATAGCTGCAATTTACTCAATTATGCTTTTTTTTATGTCGCGATTAATGGACAATTAAGAGTAATAACGGATATTTATCAATAATATCAAGCTTTATCCGCCTTTTAACATGTGCATCTATATTCGTGACTCTGATAGAACAGAGCGAAAGGACAACTAGTCAACGAAAGAGGATAGTCAACATCATAGATCATTTGCTAATCAATAAAAATCCCGGTAAGTAATCAGCTTTGTGTTGTAAATAATACTTTCTTGTAGGGTCTTGCATAGTCTGCAAATATTTGTTTTAGGGTTTGGGTTTTTTGTAGTATAGTATGTTTGTTTTAAAAAAGTATAGTATTCTATCAGTCAATCTCTACTTTAACTCTAGTAATTCATAGTAAAAACTCTGCTTAGTTTAAATGGCGTTGTGTTGTATGTCAGATAAATACAAAAAAAAATACGTAAATATTTCGAATATTAAGTACATAGGTACATACATTTCTTGGATTTTTTTTGCAATGAATTAGCTTATACAATAAACTTAGTTTGCCGTTAGATTAACAAACAAAAAACTTAACATAACATAATAATTATTGTCTATTTCAGACGAAGATCTACGAGCCGCAGTTGTAACATTTCGCGCGCTAATGCAAAACCGACCTATAACTTTCAACATGGCCAATTTTGTCACTCTGAATTATGGTTTTCTTGTGTCGCTTACTTCTGTAGTCGTTACATACACGATTATATTATTGCAAAATGTGAAATGAACTAAATAATCATTAAGGGAAAGACATTACAGACTCCGTAGACAAAATAAAACAATAATAATTCAGTATAAATATCACATTTCACTTTTAATTTTAACAAATTAATGATTTATCAGCTACTACTGTCAATTAATTGCACGCAAAACACATTTACACATGCGAACATAATTAAATAATTTCATGGAAAAAAGCAATTAGACACTTCATCGAAAGTGAACATTGATCGCAGATTACAAAAACCACTACTAACGTAATGGGGGTTTGTCAAACACTGCCTCGAGATCGTATTCGCTTTTTTATTCATATTTGCTTTGGTAGCTTCACTTTCGTGTTCTGTACGTTCCATCTGCCTTTTTTGAAATCAATGTAATGTCAATTTTTTGTATCTCTAAATTATGTGGAACCCATGAAACATTAATATAGAGAGAGAAGTTAAACGAGGGTATGGTAACGGTTAACTGGCGTTATGTTAAATTCAATTGAGAAATATTTTAAATAACAGATAATGTGTTACAAAATAATATGAAATAAAAAGTTATTAGGATAAACGTCATGCATACTTAATTATAATTAATTTTATACTCTGAAGTTCAATATTTCTTTATATAATAACTTAATATTAAATTAACATACTTGTAAATAAATGGCAATGCTAATTCTTTGTGCTATAAAATGGCCGGCCTTCAGGTAACGAGAAGTGTCAACCTCTCGGACTCCATGAACCTAGCGTCTCGACCCCAAACGGTAAAAATACATTCCAGAATTAAACTCACTTGTCCTTATTCCACCATTTAAATCACTTCAATCCTGACCAGTTAGAATATTGCTTATATCAGCAATTAATACAGTTATTAATTCTAAAGTGAAACTTGATTGTATATTTCACTATTTTAATTCACTTCAATCCTGACCGGCTTATAAACGCAAAAGTTTGTGAGAATGTTTCTTGCTCTTTCACGCAGAAATTATTGAAAGGATTTTGATGAAACTTCACAATAATATGGCTATATATCCATGATTCGTCAGTCGTAAGAATGTAGGATACGTTTTGCGAAGTTAAAATTGAAGAGATTTTCCTAACTTTATGGCGTTCATGCAATATGGTGGAAACTGCCTGTGATCCAATGTTTAGCTCAGCCTATATCTTTGTATGTGTCTATTCTCTCGCAATAGCCACTTTACCCTGATGACGTTTTCACGAGTTACTGCAATTCGAAGTCGACAGGGTCTAGGGCCACGGTTTAAGTTCTCTTTACCACGTTTGAATCCACGAAACCAATAAGTAATTGATGCTAGCGCAGGAGCAGACTCCCCAAAAGTAGCTTGTAAATATTGCTTGAAATTTAACCCTCGTTTATAATCATAGAACGAAAAGCTTCTCGCAAGACGTCCATTGTTGCAAACAAAAGAAGAGTGACAGACAATCTTTAATTTTCGAAATAACCTAGGCTTTCTTTACTTTCCAAAAGGGCCCCAAAATCTTGTATACACAATTACCAGCTTAGTTAAGGACGGCCCTGGGTTTACGGTGTTTCTCTGACCACCCAGAATAAGGCGCGTCTTTGGCGCAGAGGGTATTGGCGGTCAGAGCCATACGCGGATACCGCACCGTGTCCACCGAGGCGGCGTGCGCCTTGGCTGGAACACCCCCGTGGGATTTGGAGGCGGAAGTGCTCGCCGAAGTTTATCGGCGAGCGACTGAATTCCGGGCGGAGAACGGTTATACGTCCTCCGCCCGAGGAGGTACGCGAATGGCGTGAAACCGCTCGCCGAGCCACGATGGCTCGTTGGTCTTCCCGGCTGGAGGCTCCACGCGCTGGTTTTGCCACCGTGGAGGCACTCCAGCTTCGGGAAGTACCTGCACTCGGTCGCTAGGAGAGAATTGAGTCCTGCCTGCCACCATTGCGACTGCAGTGAGGACTCGGCCCAGCATACGCTGGAGATCTGCCCCACTTGGGCGGCGCAGCGCCGGGCCCTCACTGCAGTGCAGTCATCGGAGGAGATCTGTCGCTGCCGGCCGTCATACACTCTATGGCCGGTAGCGACAGCAGTTTTACCGCGGTCGCGACCTTCTGCGAAGACGTAATTTCGCAGAAGGAGGCGGCGGAGAAGGCCCGGGAGGACGATGTCCACTTGAACCCGATCCGCCGCCGGCGAACCGGGCGGCGGAGGCGCGCCTATCAGCGCCTCATGGCGCCCTGAGTGTGGCCGCGGATGTACGGGACGGGTTTTCCCCTCCATCCGCAATACAGGCCAACCGCGAGGAGGCGAAGTACGCGTGTGCCGTACGTCGCCTAAATTGAGATTTTAACAGCAGTCGGTGCCCGCTTCAGTGCGGGCAGGCGCTGGGAGGGGTCCGGTCGTGTTAATATCAGCAGTTCCCGGACCCCTCCCTTCTCAGGCGCAGAGTTGGCACACCGTGTGGTTTTAGTCGGTTCGATTCCGACACACCACCCCGCCGCCAACCCCGGTGGAGTGACGGCCCGAGGGGGATTTCCACACGTTAATAAAAAAAAAAAAGAACAAAAAAAAAATGGGTTTACGGTGTTTCGCTTAAAGCAATTGTCCGCAATGTATATTTGGCCATGAAAATACAGCAGCATATTAATGCATCCCTATCTTATAACAATTGAACTGAAATTACATTCTGGAGAAATGTATTGCATCGTATAATTAATGTTATAATTACTGTAGCATGATCCTTTCATTTGGGCCCCTCAACTAATCTTGATACAGGGCCCCTATAAGGCACGCCATTCCACTGTCTACCCCATTATAAATAAAAACGTGCGTGTATTTTATAAGAACTGTTGTCAAGAATATATTTGTTAATTAATATATTTATGATATTTAATGGCGTTACAATTACTGTTTTAAGTAGATGCGTTTCCATGATAGTAAACATTTTTTTTGTTGTTACTAATTGTTATTATTGTACTTAGTCGTTTTTGATGAAGAATTACTGTAAATAGTATGAAAAGTTGATTAATGTACCTAGACTCAATTTATAATGTGTGTTTCTCCTTGTCTTTGACGTGATTTTAAGCCAGTTTGAAATAAACAGAAAAACTATGTAAGAATTTTTCAATTTTAGCAAGTGTGCAGATTGTTAACAAGAATTTTAAAAATAAATCTTTAAATTAGAAAAACAATCCTTTATAAACATACTTTAACTCTTTCAATACAAATTAAAAGATTGTTGTCTGTATTAAATTACTGTTACTGTTAGTCACAAACCCAATTAATGCAAATTTTATTGTAGTAATTTAATTGGTAACATTAAAAAATTAAAATGTTATAGGTTACATACACACTTATTACTATTTAGTAGATATAGTATAATACAGGTTCCCTCATTGGTTGGCGTATACAACTGCCGTTCAAGATATCACCGGTTCGAATCCGGCTTCGAGCGAAAATGTGTGATATGGCTTGTCCTTACTGAATAGAAGAAGGTAAATCCTAATACCAGCCTGGTGTTTGGCGGTGTGACGCCCCTCCCTCGGAGAGCAAGTTAATCAATCAGTCCTGGTTGTCTTGCAATAATACTAACAACATTACTCAATAAGCCAGCTATAAATTGAAACTAGGATAGGAAAATAATAATACCATGTATACAATTAATATACTTTATGTAATACCACAAAGAGGTGGTCAATAACTACTAAAATTCAAATGTCACAAGTGATTTTTTGAAACTAATTTGAAAATGTTCTTTCAAGTTCCAATAATTTGTCTTTACGATCTTCACCACTATTATATCCTCCTTTAGAACCAGCTCCAATGAGTCTATGACATGGTACTACTACTAATAAAGGATTGGCACCACAAGCTCCACCTACAGCCCGTGAGTGACTCTTAGCCCGCCCCAAAGCTACTGCTAAATCAGCATAGGTTTGAGTTGACCCATAAGGTAACTCCAACAGCTTATTCCATACGGCCTGGAACAATGTGAAGCTTGAAACTTGATTTATGTATTGATGTCTATGTAGAGTTCAACAATCAATAAATGAGTAGAACAAAAGCCAACAAATGTACAATATTCATGGATAGAGATTAACTACCCAAATCTCAGATAATAAACAAAACAAACAATTTATTCTGAGTTTTAAGAATTGTTAAGTTACTGCTGGTAAATTGGTTCACTAGCCACAAGACGAAGGATAAACTTAACAGTGCACGGCACACTTTTAAAGCAGTTCACACTAAAGGGCAAGTAGCTGTTCCTATAAGAGTAATTGTTTACCATCAGGCTTAGTGTGCTTCAGTAAAACAAAACATAAGATCTGCATAAAAAAATTGTAATTACATTTTGAAATTCTGTACCAAAGAATTTGACAGGCACAGTGAATTTCTTGAGGTTGCCTTTAAAGTATTGCGTGAACTCTACTTCAATCTTTTCTGTTAATTTATTTTTGTTTTCTACAAATTTACATTTCAGCTGAGTTGAAATTGTTTCAAACTTCTTTTCTAAATTTTTTGAGTCCTCGAAACAAAGTACGTACAGGTTATCATCATCGGCAGCTGCAATGGCTTTGCCAACCGGTGTATCAAATGTATCAACATTAACTACATACGTAAATTTAGTAGAAAATTTTGTTAAAATGCTTTTAACAGACATGTTTTCATTTATACAAATCGGTAAAATACTTAAAATGTAATTAAACTTTTACAATGAGAAAACTAACTAGGTAGATTAATTCACATATACATTTTTACTAATAAACATTTGAAAGAATACACTAGTTACTTTTTGAATTAACATTATCAGCAAACAAACGAAAATGAAAAGCAAATAAACAAAAACAGAGGTTTGAATTTCAAATTCAGAACACAGATTGACAGATTACAAAAAAAAGAAATGTAGTTGTAATTTTGTTGCCATGAATGAAATTCAATGAGAGATCAGAGAACTATGGAGGGTAGAGATAAGGAGTATCATCTCTGTACATGAAAAGTGTCCGTTGAAATGCATTAAATTAGGGTGGCGCCACATTAGCATCAGGGTAAACTTCTTAAAGTCAATACACACACTTTTTCATAAAATTGAATGATAAAAAATCAATAAACGTACTATTCACAGTTCAGAAAATAAAATATATTTACTACATTATTTTGTAATACGCAAGTAGTGACAATAATGTTAAATTTTTTAACTCGCGTACTTCAATTCGTTCACAATTGCTACATTCATACCATAACCTATGTCTACACCAGCGCCATTCTGGAAGGTTTTTGAACTGTTATTTACAGCTTATGCTAGACACTTTTTTCAATTTTCTTCCATATAAGATAACACTCCTTGTCTCTACCCTCCATACAGAGAACGAACAAAATACTCGTAGCATTACACTATTATATTCAGACAGTTGTGTTGCCAATATCATAATCATAATATTAAAATCAACTAAAACCAAATCTACATCGAGAAAAGAAATAACAAGAAAACTCAATTTGCTAGTATTTGCGTTGTTTTTATTAAATAAATATATTTTTATGTCTTTTTTGTATGGCCCTGACAAATGACTCTACTCTGCCATAAGGAAAGCATAAGCAGAATTCAAGAGTCACCATACTCATTGCGAATGCAGATAATGCAGTAAGGCGTCCTACACTATGGCAGCTTAGTAAAATGGTTTTCACGCACCGCATAAAGGTAGTGAGTTCCAGTTTTTTTTTTTTTTAAAAGACAACTCCCACATTAGGAATAAACATCCTGTGTCGTGTGTTTTACAAACATACATGAAACGGACACAAAGAACATCCAGACTCGGGACAACAATTCGTGGATCACACAAAGTGTTGTACCGCGTGGGATTTGAACCCAAGACACTTGGCGCAGTAGCAAGCGGCATGGCGACCGCTGAAACCACTCGGCCAACCGTGCAGTTTTGTACACTTACCTTGACAATCCAGTACATACTATGGCGTCTGTTCGTCGATCTATGATTTTTAACTGTAGCTTCAATTTAACGTTCATAAAACTGCGGCCTTCTCGCACTCACCAACGAAACACGACTGCACGAACACTGTCATTTTCTGTGCGAGAGTAATATCGCCCCGGTCGAACGCCCAGCTTACAACAACAATTACAACAGTTGTAACAGGTACAACAATTGTAAATTTGAATAAACATAATATTGCATGTTACATTTACATGTTCGAATAACTTGACATGTGAAACAGGCGGAGTAAAAGTCGGGTAGAGGTACGATTATGTATTTTAATCACACGAAAAAAGATCACAATAATGGCTTGGCATTCGCTTATATAGACACATCCCCACTACTGGCTGGCTGGCTGCCGGGCGGTTGACTTGGCAGGCGGGGGTGTGAGTGAGGGAGTGTTAACATGGCTACTTGGCTATGGCGGTGTATTGGCTGACGTCACATCCGTTACACATGTTCTATTTTCTTGAAATGCTTTAGTCTGTAGCGTATAATCACAAAATTTAACAAAAAAATAACGACTTCAAGAACTGGACTTTCAAATAAAAATCATCAAAATCGGTTCCGCTAGTCAAAAGTTAAGAGTAAAAAAATTTAAAAAAAACCGTCAAATTTATAACCTCCTACTTTTTTGAAGTCGGTTAAAAGGACTTAGTGGGATTTCAACTTGAGAGGTATTGTTAAATTTGTCTTAATTGCAAAGTTATACTGAGTATTTCAAAATAATAAAAAAACGAGTTTTGATGTCATTTTACGTCTCCAAAAGGATTTTATTGTATTAAGTGTGTGTTTCATTTTTAATACTAGAAGGTAGGGTAGGCCACAAAGTGTTGAATAAATGTCAAAAATATTACAAATTATTAAAAGTATTTTTAAATAATAAGTGCTAAAAAAGAATCATCAAAACACCCTACAATTTATATCTCAGCTTAAAATATATTATGTACGCCTATTTTAATAACTAATTTACCTGACAGCATAATCCCGACATTCGCGGTTTTTTAGGGTTCCGTATTTACGTGAACCTCACTTCGGGAGCTTGGTATTGTGCTATATTATTTTTAGAATTTTTTGAGTCTGATTGTCTTCAGTTTTTGTATAAATAAAACTGCATTATAAACTTTTTGATTCATATAATTGAATTGATTATTTTACTTTAACAACCGCTTTTCCAGTATTTTCTCCTCTAAGCATACCTACAAGGGCATCTACCATATTATCAAACCCATGATACACTTTTTCTTGATATTTCAATTTTCCTTCGCGTAACCAGTTAAAGTTTGCATTAATGCCTTCATTCCAGCGGTTAACCCAACGATGCACCAGAAATCCTTCAACTTTTAGCTCCTTAAATACAATAGCAGGTTGAACTATTGTAACTGAAATTATAAGCACAAGATGAAATGCTAGATTTTCAAATGAATATGCAGAAAATGATAGAGGCTAAATAAAATTAAATTTTCTCATTGTAAGGCAAAATATGCAAAAATTTAAGAGTCATTATTATTTCTTTTCTGTGAATAATGTTTATTATATTTTTGCAAAATAATTATACAAATAAAAAAAAAATACTTCGTGCTCTAAACTTGTGGGAATACTATCCAAAATAAAAAAACTTTCTTATCTTCATTTAATGCGTGTATTCGACAGGGAAGCGCACACGGGAAGGGACCACAGACAATATATGCGGGGTTCACATCATTCATATATCCAACACCCCCTCTCAATTTCAAGTCTACTATAAACAATAATTAGTTTTCTCAAATATTTACTACTATCATCCAAAACTTGAAATTGGAACAACTTATACATTTTACAATGGCAACACTAATTTAATGACAATAGACAGCTGTCACAATCTGACATAACATGTGTGACATTTCTACTATACAAACTTATAACCTCATTTCGACACAACTTGCCTATTTCGATCAAAACAAATTTAACTTATATCTAATACACTTTAACTTATTACTACACAATGCTTTTGTTAAACAGTCAGCCACATTTTGTTCACTTTGCACGTATTTAACTTCAATTAACTTCTTGTAAACAATGTCTTTGACAAAATGAACTTTTATGTCAATATGTTTTGATCTCTTCGTATTTTCATAATTACACATCATACTTATAGCACTTTGATTGTCTACCATCATCTCAACACTGCACTTTTCAATACAGAGTTCACTTGTTAGTCCTTTTATGTAGAGAAGTTCAGCAACACACATTGCACCAGCAATGTATTCCGACTCAGCTGTCGACAAAGCCACTGCGGTCTGTTTCTTAGACGCCCATGAAATAAGATTTTTCCCATGAAAAATCATGCTGCCACTGGTACTCTTGCGGTCTAGCTTATCATCCGCCCAGTCAGCATCTGAATATGCTAAAATAGTATTATCTTCATTCTTCATATACATTAATTTTAATTCTTTTGTTCCTTTTAGATATCTTAGTATTCTTTTTGCTGCTTTCCATAACTCTTCATTGTATTTATCTAAATATCTACTTAGATAGCTTGTAGCATATGTAATATCAGGTCTAGTCAACATTGATAGATAGTTTAGACATCCAACTAGTTGTCTGTAAGGTAATTCTTCGTTTGAAGGTGTTTGTTCAGTTCGGAAAGCCTGGAAACCATTCATCATTGGAGTATCAACGGCCTTACACTCTTGCATACAAAATTGTTGTAACATTTTATCAATAAATTTTTCTTGTGATAATGTTAATTTGTTTTTCTTTCTTTCTATATTTATTCCCAAGAAATCTTTTACTATTCCCATATCCTTTGCCTTAAACTCCTTTTTCAGATTACTAATCATCTCTTCTATGTTTTTTTGTTTCTCCCATTAGTAAAATATCATCAACAAATAGTATCATCCAAATGTCTTTTCCGGTATACAAACAAACATCATATTTTGATCTTTTCATTCCTGCTCTCTCACAAAATGTGTTCATAGTCTCGTTCCAACATCGTGGTGATTCTCTTAGTCCATAAAGAGCTTTATTTAACTTTAAAACTTTTCTTTTATCTGATATTTTTACTCCTTTAGGTACTTCAATGTAAACTTCTGTGTCTAATTTTCCATTGAGAAAAGCTGATGGAATATCCAACTGCCTGACCATCCAGTCATTTGTGACTGCATGTGACAACATTAGGCGTATTGTTGTTATCTTTGCTACTGGTGAATATAAATCTTGATTTTCAATTTCCTGTTGAAAACCCCTTGCGACTAACCTTGCTTTCCTAGTACCATCTTGTTTTGTTTTAAATACCCATTTTGTTTCAATAATTTTCTTTCCTTTTGGTAAATTACATTCGGTCCACACTTCCAGTTTTGTTAATGAATTTATTTCTTTGTCAATTGCTTCTTTCCAGTCTTTTTCTATAGCTTCTTCATATGTTAATGGATCTTCCGATATTAAAGCAAAAGCTGCATATAAATCTACCTCATAATCACACAACTTTTCTGGTATTTTCGGTAATCTTTTAGGTCTTCTTTGTACTTCTGAATATTCTGGGGTGTATACGCCTTCTTGGTCACTATCTTGTGTTTCCTGTTCTTCTGTTACTTTTTCTTCTTCTTCATTAATTGTATCTTCTAAGTATTCTACTTCTTCATAATTTTCTGTAGTATATTTCTGTTCTGTTTGGTTTTTGGGTTTCTCTTCATATTTATAGTTAGACTCGTCAAACTTGACATCTCTTGACGTTATAATGTCATTTGTTTTAGGGTTCCACAGTCTATACCCTGCTGGTCCATATCCGACCATTCTCATCTCCGTTGCTCTAGAATGCAATTTATCTTTTCTTGGCAAGTTCACTACCCAAGCTTTACTTCCAAAAACTCTTAGCTTATCCAACTCCGATTTGGTGCCTAAATAAATATCAGCTGGGATTTTACCATAGAGTGCCCTTGTAGGTGATCTGTTCAGTGTATATGTTGCACATTTTAATGCGTTCACCCAGAGATACTTTGGTAAGTTACTTTCTAGCAACAAAGCTCTTACTCTGTTCATGAGAGTACGGTTCATTCTCTCTGCTACACCGTTTTGCTGGGGAGTATAATTACATGTAAATTCTTGTATTATACCATTACTTTTACAGAATCCTTTTAATGCTTGATATTCCTTTCCATTGTCTGATCTTATTCTTTTTATGTTATAACCCTGGTTCTTCATTCTAATCACATATTCTTTTAGTACTTCTGTAGCTTCACTTTTATATTTTAATGAGTATACTTCTGTAAAATGTGAATAGTCATCTATTATTGTCACAAAATATTTTTCGCCATTACAACCTTCTACAGACAGGGGTCCTCCTATGTCTGTGTGGATTAACTCTCCTATAGCTTTTGACCTCGGTCTACTCGCATCTTGAAACTGTTTTCTTTCTGCTTTGGCCTGCATGCATATGTCACATATATTATTCGAGAATGGCAAGCCCAAGATTCTCAGTCCTCCATGATTCAAATGGCCTAAACGACGATGCCACAAATTACTTTCTTCTTTACTTATCAAGGCTTGATTATCTTTTATAGTGAAATTTATGAGAAACAAATTTCCACTCGATTTCCCATGCATAGTTCCACCATTCTTATGCTTTAAAACTGCAGTATTTTTTCTGAAAACTACTTCGAAATCCTTCTCATTTAAACTTTTGACTGATAACAAATTTAACGTTAATTCCTTTACAATATGAGCTTCTAATGTTACATCATGTCCTTCTTTTGATTTTAGTTTTAATATCCCTTTTCTGTTTATATGCATTACTTGTCCGTTTGCTACTCGTATATTTATCATTGGTATTTCTACTATGTTATGCATATAGTTAACATATGTCTCACTGACCATATGGTGGGTTGCTCCGGAATCAACCGCAAAACTTATTTTCTGATTATCTCTTAATTCTTCAGTTGGAAAGGCAACCAATGTAAACTTTTCTTCTGTTTCTTCAACCAAATGGGCTCTTCCTCGGCCTCTATATCTTCCAAACCGTCCTCTATATCTCTGTGATCTGCCGCCACCTCTTCCTCTACTTGGCTTTGGACAATCTCTCGCATAGTGGTTGGGTTCATTGCAATTGTAACACTTAAACTTTGTTTCTGTTGTAAATGCCTCTCCTTCATCACATCTGCTTTCTGACATATCCAGTTCTGCATCTAGCAGTTTTCCTTTGACATAATCCATTGTCAGGTCTATATTCGTGGCCTCCAATGCTGTCACAATAGTTTTGTACTGGTTGTCCATGCTCAGTAACAAATAGCATACCTTTTCTGATTCTTCTAACTTTTTCTTATCTGTCTCCAACTCTCTGAATATTTTTTCTATCTCCACAAAATGGCTCTCGAGACTTTGTCCACTTTTAAGTTTTAAATTGATCAATTTCTTGCGCCAATATAAATCTGATAATACACTTTTACGTTCCAAGGCATTCTTTAATTTTAATATCATGTCTGCTGCACAAACCGCATCTTTTATATATTCAATGTGCATGTCCGTTAAACATTGAACAATTATTGATTTAGCAACAGCATCCTTTGCACAAAACTTCTCGTCTGTGTTTCTTTGTTCTAATGCCTTTTTTGCATCGACATCTATTGCTTCCCGACACTTCTTTTCTTCCATTATGCATGTTATTCGGAACAGCCAATTTGAAAAATTTCCGCTTTTTAATTGCGGGTGGTACTGTAGTGACGCCATTTTTTATTTCTTCAAATTTTTATTTTCTTTTAGCACTGCCCTATTCCTACAAATTCCTACACAACTGCATCTAATCTTTGTTAAATATCTTATTTGCGCTCCCTGTGTCCTTTCTGGGCCCATAACCTGTGGGAATACTATCCAAAATAAAAAAACTTTCTTATCTTCATTTAATGCGTGTATTCGACAGGGAAGCGCACACGGGAAGGGACCACAGACAATATATGCGGGGTTCACATCATTCATATATCCAACAAAACTGGAACTGAAATTTGAACCACTTATTGTCTGCTAGCAAAATATATTTGAACATTGATGAACTGAATTCTAAAACTAACTTTGTATGTTACATCTTAAAAGTATAAGCATAAATAACAATTATAGTCCGGCCACTCAGAGAATGCGTTTCTGACACTTGTAAATTCGTCATGAGTAGTGATGTACCATGAATAACATTAACAATATTTGGTAACAGTATTTATACTCGTAGCATTCATTATGCATAATAATTCAATTTATATATATTTTATTATATTTCAAACACAATATTAACAAAATTGTTGATGGATGAATTAAATTTAATCGTAATTTCTGAATGAAACAAAGGGAAAGAAAATAAAAATACTCTATTTATTGGACAATATATTTTATGAAATACATAGTTTTAAGATTTCAATAATGTCAAATCAAAATTTAATCCGACTCCGATTCGCTTGAGGACTCGCTGTCATCTTCACCAACATGTATTATTATGTTATTCTCAATCATAGTGTCTATACGAATATCGCGGTTAAAGTTATCAAATATATATTTTTTAGTTTTTTCAACCACCTTTATCCAGTCCTCTCTTGTGACTTTTTCGCATGCTTCTTTTAAAAACGTCTTCATCTTTTTTATGCCGTATGGTGGAGACGTATTATGGCGGGCTGCATTACCTTTAATTTGAGCCCAGATTAGCTCTATGGCATTGTACTGGCAGTGATATGGAGGAATTCGGAAAACGCGATGACCATACTCCAGAGCCAGCTCATCCATTTCGTATCGAACATTTGCTAGCTTATGGTCGTTGACTAATTTCATCAGCTCCGCTTTTAGCATTGACATATTTGCGTCAATGCCACTTCTTTACAGCCAAGCCACCAATTCCTCTTTTCTATTAGCTTGAGAAGGTGCTTTATTTATTTGTTTATTTATTTGCACCCAATGATAAGGCGCGTTATCCATTATTATAATTAAAGGCTCTGGAAGGCCAGGTAGCAACACATCCTGGAGCCACTCCTTGAATGCAGCCGCATTCATTTCTTCGTGGTAGTCAGTAGTAGTTTTTGACTCAAATGCCAATAAACCATTTTCCACAAAGCCATACTTCGCACTACCAGTGTGGCATATTATGAGGCGTGCTCCTTTTCCGATTGGCACTTTCGACGTCGACGCTTGAGTGTCATCTGTCCAAAAACGAGAAAGCACGTGATTAGTGTTCAGCCATGTCTCGTCAATGAAAACGACATTGTCCCAATTATCATTTTTTTTGCTTCTCTTAGAAAAGTAATTCTTTTTAAAATTACGTCGTTTCTTACTAAAAGATTTTTCCTTTTGTCTGTTTTCTTATATTGAAATCCAATTTCTTTTAAAATATTGGATAAAGCAGTTTTTCCCACCCTAAACAAATCAGCTGCTTTCAAAGATGCTAGAAGCGTCGACCTATTAAAGTATTCATTCCTGGCATAATAACTATATATATGATTCCTTATTGCATCGGCGTCAAAGCTATCTATATCTGTTATAGGTTTAGTTCTGCGTTTCTTTTTAGGTGTTCGTAAAATATTTTCTTCCATGCCAGATGAGCCGAACTTTTCTTTATTAATATTTGTTATCGTCCGTTTGCTTACTCCAAGTGCCTGAGAGATACGTTCTTGTCTTTCCAACTCAAAGTAATTTTGAAGCTTGATTATTAGTTCACGGGTTTCACTTCTCAATGGATGACCGCTTTTCGATATTGTTGTTAAGCATCAAAAGTACAAAACAGTAAAATTCTAAACAAATTAGCGCATAGGTATAAATAAACAACAATAACAATCACGAGAAAACCCCCACAACGAGAAAACTGGAAAACGTAGTCTATGCGCGCAAGACGACAAGAGACGACTGTTTGTGTATGTCACAAAATGACAGTTAACTTAAATTGGCGGGGGTAAATTGATTTTTTTGATTTTTTTTTTGCTAAATCGTTTGTTCGCCGTTTGTTTGTGATTGTTCGATCAAATTTATTGTTTGTTCGTTGTTCATTTTGTTATAAATAATTTTCAAAATTTCATCCTGAACCTGACTCTTAATGTAATGATAGCTGCCTTTTTTTTTTTTTTTTTAAATTTTCAAAAGTTCACTGTCAATTTGTTCGAAAAAATATTTTTTTTTGGTTAGGTTAGGTTAGTTTTTTTTTTTTTTTTTTATAAATACTGTCTTCATCTTGCATGACAAGAGTCCTTGTTCTGCACTTCTTCTTTCTTTATCTGTATATATATTTGGTTTTTCCTTTCCTCTTCAATTCAGTTCGTTACGGACGAATAATATAAATTAGTCGTCCGATTAGCGGACAACTAGCAATAGCCGTTATAATATCTATAAAAAGCAAAATCGATCAGAAGTTCGCGCATGCGCAGTAGAATTTCTTCTTAAATGTGCAGTAGCGTGGGTGTAATTAAATTAAAAAGTTGATTATAAAAAAAAATACGATCGAACAAACGTTTTTTTTGATCGAACAAACAATATCTAGTTAGGATTAATAAAAAAAAAAAAAAAAAAAGGCAGCTATCATTACATTAAGAGTCAGGTTCAGGATGAAATTTTGAAAATTATTTATAACAAAATGAACAACGAACAAACAATAAATTTGATCGAACAATCACAAACAAACGGCAAACAAACGATTTAGCAAAAAAAAAATCAAAAAAATCAATTTACCCCCGCCAATTTAAGAGAGCTCAAAATGACGGTCCTCATATCGCTATTTTGGGTTACCAATTTTTTACTAGAAATATAAAGGGATAAAAATAATTTTCCATTTATTTTTAATTCATCTCACTGATATCAGGACAATTATTTTCTTAAGTTTGGTTTGGTCGTACCTATATCGTATTATAAACTATATTAAATATGTATTAAGTACATTATACACACTCTCGAATAATTTCTCCGATGTCCCCAAGAACTTTAATGTCGTTCGTATAAATGCCCAAAGCATTTCGGCACATTTCCCTGAAATGGTGACAACATTCGACTGTACGACATCCTTACATACTTTGTAACTCATCTTGTTATACTGTTTTTTTGTGTATTCAATAAAGATAAATAAATAAAATTATATATTACAAAATTAGAACGTTTTATTTAACAATATATCGACCGACAGAATATTTTACGATTACAAAAATACTCAGTTACAATTACCTATTATTTTTGTCTCATCACTACAAAAACAAACTGTTGACATAACCTTGAAACAGCGCAGTTTGACGTCGTTAGACTTTTAAAAATTATTGTGCTTAAATTAATTAATTGATTAATTGTTAATAACTTTAGCCCAAAATAAAACGTTTATTGTACATTGGCATGATTATTCAATTTTTAATGTTATTACTCATTATTAAGGTTAATAAAAGATATTTAAAATTTTGCCATAAATTGTACGCCAGTTCAAAGTTACATCGCCCATTGGATCACGACCTGTCAGAAACGCATTCTCTCAGTGGCCAGACTTATAGACGTATTATCTGATGTAGTGGTTCTCTGACAAAGATTTATCTTGGTCCTAAAAATCTAATAAATTCCTACCTTTGGGAGGTTTGGTATCATTATAAGAAGAAATAGACCCACAAACAGCAACTCTACCATATTTGTTCATTTGGTTCATTATTTGCGAACTTATTTCACCTCCTACCTGTAAACATATTAAAATATAAAATGAAATGCAGTTACGCTAAGTCTTTAAGTAGAGTTCTTACATGTTCCACACACGTCCGTCTGGTCCCAAACTACGCAAACCCCTTTTTAACCTATAGTCAAAGTCAAAGTCAAAGTCAAATCATTTATTTCCATAGGCCCCAAAAGGCACTTGAACACGTCAAAAATACAAACATCAAACATTATTAATCCTACTACTATTATAAAGGCGAAAGTTTGTAAGTATGGATGTATGTATGTATGGATGTTTGTTACTCTTTCACGTAAAAACTACTGAATGGATTTGAATGAAACTTTACCACAATATAGCTTATACATCAGAATAACACATAGGCTACTATTTATAAAGATATAGCTTCGCCTCGCGGCGTTGCCCGCAGTTATCATCGTACCGCGGGTAGCACCGCGGGGTTCAGCTAGTACAAATATAAAATAAAACTCAAGTACTGAATTGATCAGTGATAAAAGGATGTAACTCAAGTAATCAATGATTTGAATTACCGGAGCTTAGATTGATTTCGATTCAACTCAAAGTTTTAAATTGAAATCAATCCAAGTACCAGCTCCGATGGGTATTGCATTCATGAGAAGAGCTGGTGAGAAACTCATGTGCACCATCTTTTCCAATAATTCATACAAAGTTTGTTTGTTTTTGACAATAATACTTATATGTGCAAGTTAAGGCAACCAAAACACAAAGGCTAGAAAACGGTCTAAAGAAATATTAAAATTAGGGAAATCAATTTTTTGTCTAATAAAATAATTATAATTAGTCCATAGCATATAAGGTTGCAATCACTTACACATCAAGGAGTAAAAGCAATGTGTGCATATATACTGGTTCCAGAAAAAAAACGTTCAAAATGTAATAAAATAATAAATACTAATTATTCACGCTCCAACAATGTAAACACAGATCGCCTTAACTTAACAAAATTCAAATGTCTGGCAATCAATGCAGAATAAGATGCCAAGAATTAATTACAATCAAATAAATTATATTAAGGATTGTAAATAAATAAATATATTGAGTATCAAATCAATCAATCAAATCAACACCAAATTCTCACTCACACCCAAGGCACCGCGTCGGTCAAGAAATCGTTCACCGCATAATAGCCCCTCTCCACAAGACGACCCTTAACGGTACTCTTGAACTTTTGTAGGGGTAAGTTCAAGATTTCGACAGGAATTTTGTTATATAAACGCACACCAAGTCCTTCAAATGAATTGTGGACTTTTTTCAAGCGATAATATTGGCCTACTAATTTGTGCTTATTCCTTGTGTTGAGTGAATGATGATCACTTTTGTTAGTGTATTTATGTATGTTTTTTCGTACAAACATAATATTAGCAAATATATATTGAGATGCTACTGTTAAAATACCTATTTCCTTAAATCGTTCTTTCAGAGAATCTCGAACTTTGAGTTTGTAAATCGCACGAATTGCCCGTTTTTGAATTACAAAAATGGTTTGAATATCAGCTGCCTTGCCCCATAGTAGAATACCATATGACATGACACTGTGAAAATAACTAAAATAAACCATTCGCGCAGTTTCAATATTAGTTAACTGGCGAACTTTCCAAACAGCGAATGCCGCGGAGCTCAGTTTCCCTGCTAGATACGATATATGGGCGCCCCACTGAAGCTTATGATCCAAGGTTATTCCTAAAAACATAGTTGACTCTACGAGATCAATCATTTCGTTATTTATTATGATGTTCGTGTTGAGTTTCTTAACATTAGGCAAAGTGAACTTTATACATTTAGTTTTATTCGAGTTCAATAGTAAGTTGTTGCTTGTAAACCAATCTTGGACTAGTGTAAGTGACCTGTTAATATCATCAAAACTATTCTGATTACGATCAACTTTAAAAACAAGCGAAGTGTCATCTGCAAAAAGTACTACATCACAGAAATTTTGCACAAAGAAAGGTAAATCATTAATATACACTAGAAAGAGAAAAGGACCGAGAATTGAGCCCTGTGGCACGCCCATTGAGACAGGTAATCCGGAGGACCTAATTCCATTTATATCCACTCGTTGAACTCTGTCTCCAAGGTACGAGGCAACCAGATCAAGTGCAGTATCCCTAATGGAAACTTCATGAGGGTGGCGCATCGGAATCGGACCGACTAAAACCACACAGTGTGCCACTTTGTGCCTGAGACAGGAATAGGAGGGATTCAGATCGGACACAGCTGTATTACGACATACAGACTATCAATTATCAACTAAAATATACTTTCATATAGAGCACTCACATTGTCGAAGTAGCAGTCAATCTTGTCAGGACATCCTTCTCTTAAAGCTGTTTTGATATCAATAGTTTTGTAATTAAAGGCATGATCGAATCCCAATTCTTTTTCCAAGTACTGACATTTTTCGTCACTCCCAGCAAATCCAACGACGCGGCAACCTAAACCAGTTGTTACGAAACAATAAGTTGGGTTTTTAAACGATAACTATTTTAACTGACATAAAATGGTTCTTATTTCAGCTGTTGGAACGAAGTTCCTTATGGCGCGTTGTGTAAGGGGGCTAGACGGAAAAATTGTCACGACACAATTTGTTGACACGACACAATTTGTTGTCACGACAAAATTTGTTGTTACGACACGACGACGACACACACAGATATTTTCGTTTCGTCTTTCTATTTCGAACTTCGTATCATCCGGGTGTCCCTTGACACCTCTCAAGTTTTTTTTTTTAGTATCTTTGCTATAGGTCAAACAAGTAATTTTTATTGTAAATAATTTTATTTTACTCAAGGTCCCACTTACATCTGAAGGAAATATATTGATTCTGAGGAATTATAAAAAAGATTATCGATAATTGGGAGAGCCACGCTTCGACATGAATGGGCCGGCTCGACCGGAGTGATACCACGGCCTCACAGAAAACCGGTTTGAAATGGCGCTTGCGTTGTGTTTCACCGAGTGAGTGAGGGTACCTGAAGCCCATACCCCCCCAAACCCTCCCTCCATCCCACTCCTCATGCCCCAAAGGCTGGCAATGCACTTGAGATGCATCTGGTGTTGCGGGTGTCGGTGCGGCGGTAATCGCTTACCATCAGGCGGTACGTCTGCTCGTTTGCCCCCCTACTCCATTAAAAAAAATATAATTAAAAGTTTTTTTATATATTGACCTGCTAAAGTGACTACTCTGCTTGATGGAAAGCATGAGCACAATCCGAAGAGTAGTGGTACTCATTGCGAATGCAGATAATGCAAAAATGCAGCATGATGACCTACACAATGATGGCCTATTAAGATGCTTCTGCATTATTGGGCTTCCGGTCTCGCACCGACCAAGAAACTAGACAACCCAAATGCTGTCATTTTAGATTCGTTTTCGGTGAGAGGGCAGTACCGCCCCGATCGAGTCAATTCGTACTAAAATCAGCGTGTCTCCACACCTTTGAATTGCACCTCTTTATGATCTATATTTTGTTAGGCATACGATAGATGAAAATTGTTGGTAGCTAATTGTTTTATACGAAACTCAACTTTAATGTAGGTAACTAATCAAAAATATTTCCTAAATAAAAAGAATATCATGCATGCATAGGCGATTCAAATCTGAATTTTCTTTAATCAGTTGTCGGTAGTAAAATGAGAATAGTTGACAAATGGAATTGACAGTAGTTACCACTTTCAGCAAATCATGGAATAAACATTTATTGCACTATCAATATCATAAAAAGTTTAGGTAATAGGTACATGATGCACTTACAAATTCAATGATATATCTTAGTTTAGTTATTACATTCGAACATACATTGTTTAAGCAATCAGGTAATTACCTAAGCGTTTGAAGACTATCCTGTGACCAATTCGACGCTTTGTAAATAATCAACCCTGAAATATCTAGTCAGAAAGGTTAACGAGGGTTCATCATATTTCTATTAAAATTAAAGATAAATTAATATGAGAACGAGTTTGGTCTTACCAAGTATTTTACCAATCTGGCCAACATGAGACCCCACAGCGCCTGCTGCACCGGTTACAACGAGGGTATCTTTTGGTTTCAGTTTTAATATTTCCTTAGATCCAAAGTAAGCTGTATTACTAAAACAGCAGAAAAAGTAATCGTTCAAACGTTCGGACACAAAGGATTTTTTCTGTGGAATGGGCGTTACCACTTTCTGAAGCTGTTACGACGAGTTGATCTGTTGTTGTCCGTAGCTACTACCACTATTCTCGAGGTACTTTTTTCACACTTAAAAAGGTATAATTCTGTACTTCTACATAAGTTGTATGTCCAGTCTTTACTAAAATTAACTATAATTCTTTATTTAAGTAAGTATTTATGACATGCATAGAGAAGAACAGAATAGAGAGTAAAGTGCAGAGACAAGTGAAAATAATATATGAAAAACTTAGGTAGCAGTTAGGCGCTCTGTTAAGTCTAACAGCAAATAATGTCAGGAACAGAGCCATGGAATCGAATTACGTTCTTGGTTGAAGTTCATTAACATTCCTGATTTATAACATTATAACACTCACCCGGGCATACCCAAAATTCCCAGAGCCAAAGATACCGAATGGGGGTTGATATCAGGTAAAAGTGTAACTGGCAATAATCCCTGCTGATTTGACTGTGCATCAGGATTAAAAACAGTGTGCGTTCTCCACCCAAAAGATCCAGTAATATATTTACCAACAGAATATTTTTCGTTGCGACTAGCTATAATTCTGTGAAAAAAGACATAAACCATGTCAGCATGATTATGATGATGATGAATTAGTATGATGAAATACACATTTGCCGTACATGGACACTCACTTCGCAACTTGTTCCCCTATCATGTCTGCGGGTAGTTTATATCCAATCATATAAGCTCGCATATAAGGATCGACACTAAGGTATTCAGCTTCAGCCAGTATTTCTGAAATATAAATGTTCAAGTTTGAGAAATATGGCGACTGACAAAATTGAACAAAGTGGTTTTTGACCCAGTGTGATTAAGTCGACTGAAAAATAAAAATCATTTATCAACATTCTGGAATATTGATTCAAAATTTTGGGTCGTATACATACGAGTAGGTCTCAACCGTTGACTGTTAAAAGAAAGGATAGTGTGAAGGTATGAAATGATTTCACTTAATCTCGAGGGATATCTTCATGATATGTTTGAACGTATGTACACAATTCGTCGTTACAGCAGAAGAGGACGGTCGGCCTTTGAAGTGGTGGACTGGTATGGCCAATCTCACGAAGAAGACCCAATTACCTGACCCGACAACCTAGGACAAATTATCCTGGCGCCGAAAGATAAGGAGAGCCGACCCCACCAAATGTGGAAATTAGCAAAAGAAAAGACACAATTCTTCCTTACAGTCTTACTCTACTTTTTTTTTACTTATTCTATAACAATTTAAGGTATAAACTTTAGTGGAAGATTTACAATAGATCACCTCCATCTTTCAATTCAGGAATTTCCTCTTCAACGACTTTGAAATCAGTTTTCTTGGGTTCTCCTTGAAAGTACTTTGTCAAGACATATTTTTGGGCTTTTACGTTACTCGGCACTCCAGAGTACATCCGCTTGGCAAAATAAAACGTGCTCATTATCTTAGCCATTTTTGCTTGATATTATTTCTGCAAATAATGTATAAGGAATATATTGTGTGAATGTGATGAGTGAAAACGTGATTTTAGATAAAAACAACAAATACTTGTTATTAAGAACATACTTGAAGGTTATTGGTAATTTGTAACATTGTGTATACCTACTGTATAATTTCAAGGCAATGTATAGGTGCGATTATGGAGGGTAGAGGTAAGGAGTATCATCTGTGTACATGAAAAGTGTCCGTTGAAATGCATTAAATTAGGGTGGCGCCACATTAGCATCAGAGTAAACTTCTTAAAATCAATACACACACTTTTTCATAAAATTGAATGATAAAAAATCAATAAACGTACTATTCACAGTTCAGAAAATAAAATATATTTACTACATTATTTTGTAATACGCAAGTAATGACAATAATGTTAAATTTTTAAACTCGGCGTACTTCAATTCGTTCACAATTGCTACATTCATACCATACCCTGTGTCTACACCAGCGCCATTCTGGAAGGTTTTTGAACTGTTATTTACAGCTTATGCTGGACACTTTTTTCAATTTTCTACCATATGAGATAACACTCCTTGTCTCTACCCTCCATAGGTGCGATGAAGGAAAATTCCAGAAAAAATCTGAATAGCCGTGAAAGTTCTAGTTGGTTCCTTAAGTTATAGAACAATAAACCTTACGAAAATTTATATAATGTCGATCATATACTGCTTGCCATTCGCTTGATTTACATTTGCGGTTCAAAACGTACCAATACCCATCGCACCTTATATATAAAAATACGTTTTGTCAGCAGCAACAGTAGTTTAATTCAGTTAGAGCTACAGTGCGACAAATATCTGAATGATATAAGTGATTAACCAAGTGACCTCAGCGATCATTAAGGACTGATTTTGATTCTAATTTATTCTGTGATTTTAAGAGTATTAATAAAAGTCAATTTTACCGCATCAAAAGGCTTATTTCTTAATTCATCTAACCCTAACACGTAACAGTATAAAATATCTAAAAGGGTTAATTGATATAGAAAATATTATGTTTGTATTAGCAAAGTAAATATTCTATACAACACCGAATACGCGACCGATAATATGGTTAAAATTATTGTTTAAACATTCGCAATTCGAAGAAACATGATCAGTAACTTTCTGCTGCGCACAGCAAGACATTACGCACATAAAAAAAAAACGTGAGTACTATTTCATATCAGGAGTTACAACTAGGTTACATGAATGCGAATTATGCGGCATGCCAGAGTAGTGGGCAAAGTGGGCATTCCGCGGGTATCTGCGCTATTGACCACACGCGTTCACACGTACACACTAGCTCGATTAACGTCAAGTTTCTCAAACTTTTGCTTTTAACGTTTGCTAGCAATATACATAAAATTTCAATTATGGTGCAGTGCGGTAGGTGTGGAGATGCAGTACCCGATTGTAGTGCTATCCTATGTAGTGGTTGTAAAAAGCATTTTGATTATACATGTTCGGGTGTTACGGAAAGTGGTTATCGTCGACTGGGTGCAGAGCGTCAGGCCGCTTGGAAATGCTCAGGTTGCAAATCGCCTAAACCCATCTCTATTGACCAGGTCATGCAGGAGTTAAACAACATCAAAGTAACACTTGCGCCTATGATGGATCTTCTGAATGGTATTAAGGACATCAAGACTGAAATTTCAGAGATGAAGTCAACCTTGGGTTCTTACTCTGAGCGTCTGGAGTCTGTGTGCCAAAGGTTAATTGTAGTTGAAAAAGCGCAAGATGACATTTTGCAGCTGAAAGATCGAGTCTGCAATTTGGAAGAGGATCTTAATGAAAAAAACCAGTGGACACGTCTCAACAATGTCGAAATTAAAGGCGTCCCTATGAAGGATCGTGAAAACCTGTTCAACATCGTGGCCAAGATTGGAACAAAGATAACGTACCCCATAGAAAAGCGAGACATAAATTTTGTAGCCAGGGTTCCTTCGCGAGACCAAAAAATTAAACCAATCATTGTATCTTTTATTAATCGCTATATGAAAGAAAATTTTATCGCCGCCGCTCGTTCTTGTAAGGCTTTGTGCTCGACTGACATCGACCTAGGTGATAAAGGTCGAATCTACATTAATGATCATTTAACGGTACAAAACAAAATGCTGCTTACTAAAACAAAAAACCTAGCGAAGGAAAAGGAATTCCAATTTGTGTGGGTAAAAAATTGCAAAATATTTATTCGAAAGAATGTCCAGTCGAAGATTATTGTGATAAAAAACGAACAAGATTTAAACAAAGTAGTTTAGTATCAGCTTTTGCAATTAGAGTAGTGTTAATAGTTGTGATAAACTATTTTTTTCACAATTTCAAACTTTATACTTTGAGAACCATTGTCATCTCATTAGTAGTAGCAAAACATTGGAATTTTACTCTATTATGTTGTGTACTTATCTTTTGTACTCGCTGGTCAAACATTTTTTGCAATATCTTTGTTTCGAAACCCACTTTCGTAACATTATCAATAACACTTATTCTAATTAGTTTCCTACTA
The DNA here is from genome assembly GCA_916048165.1 of Spilarctia lutea. Classification (NCBI taxonomy): domain Eukaryota; kingdom Metazoa; phylum Arthropoda; class Insecta; order Lepidoptera; family Erebidae; genus Spilarctia; species Spilarctia lutea. The sequence continues at coordinate 7,556,996 of OU696480.1, forward strand.
ACTGGGACTTATATTGTCATACTTGCAACCATAATTTTCTATATCTTGTGCAGAGTGCTTATATATATATTTATTGTGTTAACATTGTTAAGTACGCGTGTATTCTGTAGTCTAACTCATAATATCGTATTTTGTACTCGCTGGTTCAACGTTTTTTACATTTTTATTGCGATACCCACTTTTATAATATTATCAATATCTTTTGTTCTAATTTGTTTACTACAGACTAGGACTTGTATTGAGATACTAGCAACCCTAGTTTTCTATATCTTGTGCAAAATACTTATATATATATTAATTGTGTTGAAATTGTTGTATACGGGTGTATTCTGTATCGTGACTCAGATTATTATATTTTGTACTCGCTGGTTCAGCATTTTTTACATTTTTATTTCGATACCCACTTTTATAATATTAATAATACATATTCTCATTTGTTTACTGCGAGTTATGACTTGTGTTACGATACTTGTGACCCTTATTCTGAAGGAAAGAAAGAAAGAGCTAATTCTCTGTCTCTTGTGTGAAACACTCATTCATAAATTAATTATGCCGGTGTTGTTGTTTAGGGATATATTCTGTAGAATGATTAATAATAACATGGTATGGAACGTAAATATCATAAGTGTGGCTGTTATTAGGGCGAGTGTGTCTTATTTACTGGTTTATTTTGTTGAAAATAATTGCTATAAAAATGATTAATATTTATTATCAGAACTGCAGAGGACTTCGATCCAAGACAGATGTTTTCTTGCGTAATCTCTGTATGAGTAATTATGATATAATTTCGTTAACTGAGACGTGGTTGTCAGGTAGTATTACTGACAGTGAACTATTTGACGAAAGGTACTTAGTATATCGCCGCGATAGGGACTACAACTTAACACAGCAGACTAGGGGTGGCGGGGTTTTGATTGCGGTGCGTCGAGAATATAAAAGTACCTATAGAATTGATTGGAATTCCTCGGCTGAGGACCTATGGGTAACTTTAACTTTACGTAATCCTTATAACAAAAAGCCAATTAAACTTCACATTTGCACCTTATATTTATGTAATCAAAACAAAGGTAACACGTTCAGTATTCAACTAGATAACTTCTTACACAACTTAATTAATATTACTGATCAATTTAAAGAAGACGAATTTCTTGTAATGGGTGATTTTAATATGAGTAACATTCAATGGACCTCAACAGATTTGGGCCTTCAGCCTTCTAATACTAATAATTTTCTCGCGAATAACTTAATTAATGCATTATATGATTGCAATCTGAAGCAATATAATTATTGTAAAAATAGTATTGGTGGTATATTGGATCTTATTTTATGTAACAATGATTTGTCGGTCTTAACATGCTCGGATCCCTTAGTGCCCGAGGACTCCTATCACAAATCCCTTATTATTAAGTCCTTGTTGACGGAATTCGACGCCCTAGTTATTCCCAAACGAGTGGTACATATGTATAATCGAGCAAATTATGATGAAATCTGTAAGCTCTTTTCGGAAACCGATTGGTCAGTTTTGACAAGCGCTGGGTCGGTCGAGGAAGCTGTACAGATATTCTATGACTTAATTTATAAAATTAGGGATAATTTTGTGCCGACACGTATGACAGTTTCTCATAGATATCCCCCATGGTATAAACCATCGCTGATTAAAATGATTAAAGAAAAATTTAAAGTGTTTAAAAAAATTAAAACTTATGGTAATCTATCTGATGACCATTCTTTTCGTCTACTTCGCGACAGGGTTAAAAAAACTGAGCATAGGTGTTATAAAGAATACATAGAATCCGTTGAAAACTCCATCTTAAAAAATCCTAAACTCTTCTGGTCGTACATTAAAAATGTGCGTCGCTGTAGCTCCTATTCATCGACTATGAACTATCTGACTGCCACAAGCAGCTCGACTGAGGGTATTTGCCAGTTATTTAGTTCCTATTTTAATTCCGTGTTTCTGGTTGATGACAAATTACATTACTTTAATGAACTTAGAGAATCAAACACTAGGTGTGACATATCAACTGTTAGAGTGAGCACTCAGCGAATATATGAATTACTAAAGGCTCTGGATCTTAATAAATCAGCCGGGCCTGATACTCTACCCGCCTTATTTTTAGTAAAATGTAGTAAGGAGCTGTCGGTGCCAGTTTCTATAATTTTTCAACGTTCTATGAACGAAGGAGTAATGCCCAAGATATGGAAGGCTGCTTTCATTACCCCAATACATAAGAAAGGTGCAAAAAATGAGGTTGTAAACTATAGGCCCATCTCGAAACTCTGTCATCTAGCTAAAATTTTTGAGCGATTAGTATTTGATCAAACATATGAATGTTTAAAAAGTGAACTTATTCTCGAGCAACATGGTTTTATCAAGGGTAGATCAACTAACACCAACTTGGTTGTATTTAATGAGTATTTAACTAGTAATATGGACAACAATAATCAAATCGATGCAATTTATACTGATTATACTAAAGCGTTTGATAAAATACATCACGGGATTTTATTACGGAAAATGGCGGGTTTGGGCGTAAGAGGAAATCTTATTAAATGGTTTGCATCGTATCTCACTGAAAGAACACAAGCTGTTGTTCTTGATGGCTGTTCTTCCAACTGGGTGGACATCCCGTCCGGCGTTCCGCAGGGATCATTATTGGGACCACTCCTTTTTGTATTATTTATTAATGACATAGCATCTTGTTTTTTAAATTCCAAATTTTTATTGTTTGCTGATGACATGAAAATTTTCCGCATTGTTAATAATGATTCCGATGCATTACTTCTCCAGGAAGATTTGAATAGATTAGACATATATTGTGAACGTAACAAATTGGACTTAAATGTTTCCAAATGTTTCTGCATCGCCTTTACTCGGAAACGTAATATTTTCACTTTTGCCTACAAGCTAAAGAATTGTGAACTTCAGTCGACTGGCGTGGTCAGGGACCTGGGCGTTTTCCATGATAATAAATTGCTATTTGACAAGCACATCGAACATATTGTTGACAAAGCGTACAAAGCACTTGGTTTTATAATTCGTGTTTCCAGACCTTTTAAGCATATGAAAACAATAAAAATACTTTACTGTGCCTATGTACGCAGCCACCTCGAGTTCTGTTGTCAAACTTGGAGTCCTTGTTATAATGTATATAGTAATAACATAGAAAGAATCCAGAAACGATTTATTCGATATTTAGGCTTTAAATTTAAATTGCCTCATCTTGCCTACGATCAACAATGTAATCAACTTCATCTTTTACCTCTTTTCTGTCGTAGAAAAGTATCTGATATCTGCTTTCTTTTGAAAATAGTTCAGAGCAAACTAGATTGTCCTGATTTACTTTGCAAAATTAAATTAAATGTGCCCACTAGAAATTTACGTTCCAAAAACCTAATCCACGTACCACTTTGCCACCGTAATTATCGGTATAATAGCTTCCTACCACGAGTTTCCAGGTCATTTAATGAACTTAACCATCTGGAACGCATTGATTTATTCTGCGGTGTCCCAAATGATGTCAAAAGTGTTATGTTACAAGAACCAGAGAAAATGTTCTAGTAATCTACATTCTGTTATAATTTTTGATTAAATTGTACAGCACTATGTTATTTCTACATGCGGAAGCTTGTAATTGGCATATAGAGAAACAATGTCATATTTATATTGTAAATTTAGCTGTAAGCTCCCCGAATAAAATAAAATAAAATAAAAATAAAAATAAATAGAAAAAATTAAAAACACGTTTTACATAGTTGACAATTTATTGCACCAACCAAAGTTAATAAAGTGGCCAGGTTCAGTAGTATTAAAAATGTAGCAGATGACAACACTTGCAGCACAAAATGAAACACAAGTACATGTAATGCTACGTCGTTGTTTTTATCATCACTGCTTTTATTTAGATTTACTAGTTACACTTACACCTGCTTTTGATAAATGTTAATAAACAATACTACGCTAAAAGTGTTTGTCCAATTTAAGGACTCCGATAACGTTTAGTATGAAGTCTAAATTCAAAAAGATACAGTTCATACAAGTTTCGTATATAAAAAATCTTAAAAATAAACGTGGTAAAATAAATTTTATTTCTAACAAATAACTAATAACTTATATTAAATATTTTTGCTTTCTCATTGATTACATGAAAATTAATCGACTATTTTGTTTCTTCTAATCGATAACTTTCGTCGTGTCTAGAATAGAGTATGTTTGCAGATTATTGCAAGAAATATAAATAAATACTTACAAAATGGCCTGCGTTTTGTTTGGATTTATGGTTAATTCCATTGATGTTGAACTATGATATATCTTAAAGTTTATTGTAATCACAACTAATTACAGAGAGATAGAACTAAAATTAATTAACTGTACAAGAAATGCGGTGCATTACTCTACCATGGTTTAAGTGCTTCGAAAGAATAGCGTACTGTGCTGAAGAATTATAACTCAACATCAATATGACTACAGAACAGAAGTTTAATTGTATATTTTGCAAGGACGTTTTCGATAATAAAGAGGATTTGCAAGTTCACTTTCGGTAAATTTATTAGTTTTGCATGTATACAAATGTCAGAATATTAGGCTATATCTTGACGTTTTTTGTGATTGAATTTTAATTTAAATGTTTAGGAAGCACGCCGATCCACAGTTTAAAAGTAAAAGTCGCTTTGGAAATGAGCCCCAAATGTCTGATGAAAAATCTAAAGAGAAGTCCGAAATGGTTAGTTGTGACGTGTGCTCACAAATGTTTCCAACAATATCAAAGGCGATTACTCACAAACACAAGGTACACCCGGATCACGATGTCAAATACTTCTGTCCGTGGTGCGGGAAACTCTTCACTATGAAAGTAAGTGTTGTTTTCATGGACAGTTTCACACCTAGATATTTTCTACAAACTTTGCCCTCTCCCCACTTTATGGCGACTTTTCTTATCGACGTTATTTTATCATTGACAACATTGTTATTTTTTAAACATATTTCCATATCTGATACTGCCTTCTCTTCCACCAATCAATAAAAACTAATAGGTGTTCTTATTGCTCTAAATAACTTTTCTCTTATTGTTGTCAGTGACCCAGTTTTTATAAATTTTTCTATTAAAATTTTCAGCACCCCTACAATATACACATACAAAGTACCCATGAAAAACAAGAACAGATAGAAAGTAAGATCTTCCACTGCGACTGCTGTGATGTGGATTTCTTTTTGCCATCGGCTATGTTATACCATAACAAATTCTTCCATCGGCAAGATTCGGACATACCAGATGTTGGTATGTCTAAGAAATTAAAATTGTACAATCAGGTAATTATCCAGATTTTAAAACACATAACTACTGTCATGTCATTACTTTTAAATAATATTTAAGTCCATAATAATAATGAAAATCCACTATATATCCTTACTAGTAAACATTATATTAATGTTTCTATGTTCCATTTAAGCTATCTCGGTGACATATATATTTCAACCTGTTCTCAATTCAAACACCCCACTAGTATTTGACAGTGGATACTAATATAACATAAGCTATGCTATGCTTACCACAAGCATTATTTGAAACTATGAATAAAATGCCAAAAGATTAGAAAAGACTCAACATTCTGTGATGTTGTGAAGTGAACATGTTTATAAATTTAATGTTATGTCATATTTGCTTAAAATCTTGGTAAGCCTTTGGCCATGAAAATTGGTTGGTTGTATAATAAAAATAAATACACACTAGTTATAATGTGCGGCTCTGCATGTGTGTCGGTTATCGCAGCAAAGGGTAGCCTATATTGTTCCTCAAGAATCATAGTATCTCCATGCCAAATTTTATTGAAAATGGTGCAGCGGTTTGGCCATGAAAGCAGGACAGACATACAGAGTTACTTTTGCACTTATAATATAAGTATGGATGTGTAAGTTACAAAATAGTATTATATTTCTTCTTCTTCTTACCTAAACTTGGTACAGCCTTTATCTAAGTAGACAGTATAATATACTTTTTTTACTTGTTTTATTAGCAAAATTATTCTGTACATTCATTATCTCATATAATTGGTTAGTTATTTTTCTTATATTTTTTAAGAAACTTCCGTGTATGACACTGTTAAACCTAATTTCATTACTAGGACTATTACTACTAATAATTTTTCATTAGTGCTTTTGTCTTTACTTGCAGGAAGTCTTACAGCTTCACTATTGTGCTTTTTGTGGAGAAGAATATGAGAATAAAGTAAATTTGTTTGTAAGTAGATACCTACACTAATCTTATTAGAATAAAATAGCTGTTGTGTGAAGGAGAACAAGGTGATTTTGGTAAAACAGGAAAAACAATTCTGCTGTTATTTTATTTGCCCTCAAAAGATTTTGTTTAACAAATAATAATGTTATAATCCTCACATCTACAAATAATATCAAAACAGTTGTTAATATGCTTAACATACTCGGAATGCTGTGCAAATACACTCAGTATTTTCCTAAAGAAACATGTTTTTAAACACACCATTGAGGTCACTATGTGAGGAATGATGTTTTATAAGCATACCATAGACTTACACAAACAATACTAAGTTAAATATGAATATTTAAAGTTTTCAGTATAAAAGAAATTTAGTAGATGTGTAGGCTGTTCAGTGGGAAACCCAGGCTTCCCCCAGGATAGCGTCTATAGACGCGGTGTCGTTTCTGGGGAGGACCTGAAATAACTTGGCCCGGGTCCTCCCCAGAGCAGGGCGCCCGAGGCCAGCCGCCGGGTGGTTTTTAGTGGACTCACCACATACCTGGCTCCTCATTCCCCGGTAGAGCCAGTGATCCAAAGGGATTTTCCACACCGTCAAAAAAAAAAAGATGGGTAGGCTGTGGATTACGATTCTGGCGTGTCACCACCCCATTTTGTGGGTGTCGTAAGACCTGATTATGGAAGCAAACTACAACACCAAAGACAACACGAAAGAATATTTGAAGCAAATCCTATACGAACTAGTCAAGATAGCCAGATGTCAAGCAGTGGTCTATTATAAGCGATTGATAATAATGATGATGAAAGAAAACCAATATTTGTGGCGACAGTAATTTAGTTTTGTACTTATTTATTATAGAAACACATAACAGATGATCATAGTGATGAGAACCAGAGTCCCGAGGAAGTTTTGAGATGTCCATTATGTGAAGCAATATTCTACCATCTAGATGCATATGAAATACATCTCACATTCCATTCTACAGAAGACTTGTATAGTGCTCAGAATGAATTGTAAGTATTGCTTTATCTATGTGGGTGAAAGTTCCCAAAGGAACTATAGATATGAAATTACCTTCTGACCCACGCTACCTCGTTTACGTCTCCTATTGCCCGTAGCGTAATAACTTTCCCCCGTTTTTGTAACATTCTTCAATAATGCTCCACTCGAAAAATGAACCTTTTTTTCCTTTTAAACCTGGACTACGACAAATATTTTAAAATCAAAATCAGCAAAATCGACCGAGTCGTTCTCGAGTTTTAGCGAGAATAACGAACAGCAATTAATTTTATACTCGGAGGTGTGGCTTGCTGGTTTGTATCACGTAGGAATTAAGGCGATTAAAAGTATGTTCGTTTGCAAGTTCGTCACCATTCTGTCCTAATACATATATTTCTGTGGAAAATACCTTCTTATAAAGTGTGTACGCGACAACTAACGTTAAACTTCCAGCATGTATTCAGACCGTCGCGTCGTTCTCAACAAAATTCCCCAAAAAGTTAATTGTTAGTTTTAATTGCTTCATTAATCAATTAATATACATCAATTGTAAAAAACAATTAATGTCATTGCAATTAACTTTTTAATTGATTAATGAAGCAATTAAAACTAACAATTAACTTTTTGGGGAATTTTATCAATAAGTATCAATAAATTATATGAGGACCAACATATTATAGTGTTTTAAACATGTTATACTTTTACAGATTTGCAGACTTATTGGACTTTTCATTGGAAACTGTGCCCCCAATGATAGAAAAAGTTGATAGCAGAGAGAATTTTGAAGGAGAAGTACATTCTCAAGATACTGACACAGAGTCTAATGTAAATGCCATGGGAATTGTTAGTATCATAGATCAGTTCATATTATTTAATTACATCTATTCTATTGATTTTTCATGCGTTAATAAGTCTATATTAACACTCTGCATGCTGCATTGAATATTGAAATTAATAGTGCCTATAGTTTGTATTTAAACAAACCTATAATAAACTAAACTAATTATATCTAAATACCTACAAATCACACAAATTTAAGACTGTTCTGTGTAGTCCGTGGGAGAGCTATGCTTCGGCATGAATGGGTCGGCTCGACCGGAGTGATACCACGGCCTCACAGAAAACCGGTGTGAAATAGCGTTTGCGCTGTGTTTCACCGAGTGAGTGAGGTTACCGGAGGCCCATACCCCAACCCATCCCCCCATCCCCCAACCCCTCCCCCCATCCCCTTTCCCATCCTCCAAAGGTCGGCAACGCACTTGTGACGCCTTTGGTGTTGCGGGTGGCCATGGGCGGCGGTAATCGCTTACCATCAGGTGATACGTCTGCTCGTTTGCCCACTATTCAATAAAAAAAAAAAAAAAGTGTATGTGACTGGGTGATCATTGTTATTCTAAATTACACACAAAATAAAATCGGTCACTTGGAATTTTAAACGTCATGTCTTCAGCATGGTTGATATCCATACTGCTACAACAGCACAAGTAGTAAATATTTGTACGCATGAATACTTAGTAATTATTATGTTTTATATTATTTCCGTAGGACTGAGCATTTCTATGTATATTGTTACAAAAGAAAGTGTAATAGTAATGGCTCTCTTTATTGTACACCAGATTCATTCCAAGGTTAACATAAAAAATAAAGAAGTTATAGGCCTTATCGCCCCGAGGCAATCAGAAAAAGAAATAAAGTATGTAAATAATCAGATCATATCATCAGAAAAATCCCGTAAACCAAAGCCAAACCCCCTTTTTTAGGAGAGATTTATGTCCAGCAGTAAACTGTTGAACTGTTGGATGATTTAAAATGTGAAAGAACAAGCTCTACTTAAGTTTAATCAAGACCTATATAATCTTATTGAAAGGTCCTTTGTTTCATCTTTTAAAAGTAACTATTAAAAAGGACGACCATTCTGCTAGCAATTTGGTATAGACTTAAATTCTCGCATTAACTTCAGTGTTTTATATTTACAGGAAAAGTTTTTGGAGTTGGCAATGGATCAACCAGAAGACAGTAATTCTGGGAAAGTGAAAAAGAAAAAACATAAGAAATCAAAAAAAGCGGCCATAACACTTGACGAGTTTTTAAGCATGAATCAAGATGTATTTGGTGAAGACTTAGATTTTCAGGGTGTTGAAGAATTGCCAACACACGTTGTAAAAAAAAGAGTGAAAAATAGTAGAAAAGCTGCAAACACAATAGCATCTGCAGAATTAGAAAAATTAAAACAAAAAGGTATTGTTGTTGTGAAAGTAGGATCCTCAAAACCTTCAAGGGCTGCTCCAAAAAAGGTTACTAAAAATTCTGCGCCCAATAATAGGGAATTAAAAACCTCTAGTGACGTGTTGACAAAATTAATGAACCAAAGTAATAATCAGATAAAAATAGTAAAAAAGTCAGTACCGGTTATAATAAAAAATGAGACAGAACTAGATGTGAAAACAACATCCATTCAGAATGATGAACCTAGCCAAAATAAAGATGATGCAGTCACAAATAATTTAAGTGAAGAAGAAACAGAAGAAAGAAATATGCCGAAAGCCGACGCTGAAATAAATTCTACAAACCCAACGTCGCCTACAGCTAACAACATGGATGTACCATCCTCAAAAACAAAAGACATTCCATTGTCAGATCTTATTTTACCAAGCACAGCTTCTGGAATTACTATTAATAAGAGTACTAGGCCATTGCATGAGGAGCATGATACCAACAATATCATTGCCAAAGAATCAAATCATACTATAACTAAAGGTGTTAATTTAGAGAAAACTAGTGTTGGCAATTCACAAAATCTAGGGGAACAAAAAGAATCATTAGAAACATCAAACATTGCTTTCAATAAACAATTGAACAAAGATGAATCAGACTATGGCGAATCTGACTCAGAAATATTTGATGGAGATAATGGAACCGAAGTAACCGAAGGTATTGAAGACAAGAACGAATTTACTAACGAAATTCAGGATTTCAGCAATACAAATAGAGTTGAACCTAATAAAATATCGCCCGTTACTTCTTTATCTACCTTAAAACGTTTAAGTCATCTTACTGTAAAACCTATTAATCAAATAAGTACAGTGCCAGATTTGGATACAGAAGTTTCTGATATTAAAAACAACGATAAACCTTTAGCAAATAGTGACAAAGAACAATCTCGGTTAATTGTTAATACTACTAACGAAATGACAGCACTTAAACCGAAACCAACTGTTGATAAAGATCCTAATTTAGATGCTTTGAGAATTTTAAGTAAAAATATAACCATCAAGTCTTTATCAGTATCTACAAAAAGAAGCGTTGACAGTGGATCTGAGGTCGACAAAGAAGCAGACGAATCAATAATAAAAGGTAAAAATAGCATGCAATTAAAACATGTCAGTGGAAATAAAAATGTTATAAGTAAAAAAATTAAAATCGAAACCAATGAGCAGGTGCCCGTTGCTAAAGTGATTAATATGGTCAATAACCCTACAAAAAATATTGAAGGAACTATGAATAGTGTTTCAAAAACAAATCTTAATACTAATAAACAAAATATAAAATACCTTCCTAATATTACAACTAAACTTATATCACCTAAGAAAAATGTGGTATCTCAAGTTGTAAAACAAACTAATTCAACTAAGGAAATTCAAAATGAGCAAGAGATTATAGAAATTTCTGATATTGATGATTCTGATGATGAAACAGACAATTGCATCAAATCTGAATCTAAGCAAGATACAACGACATCCACAGATCCTTTAAAAAATCTGAGTAAACATATAACCGTGAAATCCATCAATCAGCCAGTGCAGTCTGTTCTTAAGCATATAAAAGTTGAAAATCAAGACGCAGAAACTGACAATGAAGATTTTGAAAGTGATGCATTTAATAATGATTTACCTACAAGTGTGAAAGTATGTACTCAAAATTTGTCAAATAAAAATGTTGCATTACAAAATGCACTAAAAAATTTGGGTAAAAATATAACAGTAAAATCTGGGACCTCTTCGCCGTGTCAGTCCATTAAATCTCAAGATAATCACTCACAGGATTGTAACATAGACGTAAATGAAACTAATGATATCTTGGGCATGGATACTGAAAAAGTAAAGATTACTGAACTTGAAGGTGACATTTCTAACGATGAAGATTTTAATGATTGTAATTTAGAACACACTGATAATCAACCAATAGTTGAATCTCCACACGATTCTGATAGTGAAAATGATGAACAAGATAACAAATTATTAGATTTTGAGGCTGAAATATGTGCTAGTGCAGTAATGAAAACTAATCATGAAGTCACAACCAATAAAAATAATATTTGCTTAAGTAACTTGAAAAATATAAGCAAAAACTTAACAATCAAATCGTTAAACGTAAGCTCTACTACCACCCAGCAAGAGAAAACTAAACCAGTTTTGCCACAAGAACATGTAGAAACGGCCATAAACCAAACGAAACCAAGGACTAAATCGACTAAACATTTAGTAACTGAATCTTTTAATGATGAGACCTCTTCATCTAGGAATTTAAAAAATGTTGCCAATTTTGTTGACCAAGCCTCGAATGAATCTTTAAATCAAAAAGTATCTGTAAATAAGGAAGTCACTGTAAAAACATTTCAAACAAAAACAGTGATACAAGAAATCACGACAACTGTGACAAAAACTATAAAAACAGTTAACCAATCTGTGAAACAAGAAACGAAAAACTCTAGCCAGATGAGCATACCAGTAAGACCCCAAAAAGTGCAAGGTATACGACCAAATACATCAAAAAACCTTCAAGGTATGGTCATTCGACAAGCTGGTCCTACAGTAATCAGGCCAAACAACAGTGTGGTTCAAGTTAGGCCTGTCGGTAATGTCGTTAGGCCATCCAAACAAATCGTTCCTATGAGGGCTAGTTCAAGTGTAACAAGACCTAGCACTCCAAGAATGACAAATTCCAAAACTAACTTGCCCAAATCTAGTCCAAACAAACCGGTAATAGGAAAACCTTTAAAATTTTCGCCCTCTGTTGTGACATCGGGACTTGCCAAACGCCCAAATACTGATGATGTAAGTGGTCCATTCAGCTGTTTTAAGAAACCGAAAGAGTCGCTAATACCGGTATCAGATATACCAGATTTCGCTAGTGGTGGGGATACCACGATTCAAGTCAAAGCAGCCTCTCAAACTAGTTCTAGTTACATGAGCACGTCTAAAATCGTTAGAGGTAATTCTATAGTTACAGCATCACAAGTTAAGTCTGAAATGTCAACTGTGCATCAATTAAGTAGGCTCAATAACTCAGCTGGCATTAAAGGAAAGGCTCCAGTCAAACAAAGTCATGTACAAGTAAATGAAGCAAGTTCAAAGAAACAGACTACTTTAGAAGCAATAGAAAAGTTACAAAAACAGGGATTATTAATTAAAAAACCTCGATTAGAAGTCAATGAAAATAGCGATTACTGTCCACCCGACGCAAATGTTGCTATGGGTGACAGTTCAGCAGATGAACACGAATAACAGTTATAGCAATGTATTTTGTTTTTATAATAGACTAAATGTTGACTGATTCGATTAAAATTTATTTCAGCGCAAAATGCCAATTCCTAATATGCATAATTTTGTACATTTCTAGTGTATTATTTAAATACATGATTCATGTATACAGTATTGTATATGCGGATATTTTCTTAAGGAATAATGAGAAGGACATGTTGTAAATAATAAGTAATACTTATGATATAAATAATATAAGATTATGTTCCGTTATTTCATTTTCACGCGCTTTCCATTCCCGCTTATCTATCTATTGCTTATTTTGTCTCCTGTTATTGCAAATACACATTCGCAGATGCTTCAAAAATATTTTAAGGGGTTTAATTTATCTTTGCAACTTTAGACTCACATAACCAGAGATGTAAACATCAGTAAATATAACTATTGAATCAAAAATATCTCATACACTAGGATTCCGTGTCGTGGTGGTCTTTTTTTTGTTGCAAATTCTTTGGAAGTCATTTTCCCTGTGGTATGTTTTAGTTAGACCTGAAAAATTGTCTTACTCGGACGTAAAATAAATATATAAAAAATATTATTTAGGTACATTCTGAAAATTATCTTTTTTATTTGTATACTTAGCTTGTAGTGCAAACAGGTTTTACTCGAGCGTATTGAAGTGCAGCAATACTTGAACGCCCACGCGCTCTTTAGAAGTAGTAGGTAGATAGTAATATTATAATGGTCGCAATCTTCTGTCTATCAGAGGTTCTAATACCTACCTTTTTATGAGGTTATGCTATTTTTTAACGAAATGTCGCTACTCCCTATCAGGAGTCGGAGTGTGATATAACTAGGTATATATAATGTAGGTAATCTTGCATAATGAATAACTATGCAATACAAATCATTACTAATTAAATTAATTTAACAAACATAAAACGCTTACAGTTATAATTTTCCTATAAGTATTGTTTGTAATTTTTAAGTATTGAGATTAGGTACGTAATCTGATTAATAAGTAATCCTGTAAATAAATGTCGATGTCGCCTTCATTAAAACGAATACACGTTACAAAACATCTCTAAAAATATATTTTTTACAGGTTTTCATTTCTATTAGAAATAAGTCAACAAACATTTATCCGTGGGAGAGTCACGCTTCGGCAAGAATGGGCTAGTTCAATCGGAGTGATACATGATCACAGAAAACCGGTGTGAAATAGCGCTTGCGCTGTGTTTCACAGAGTGAGTGAGTACACCGGAGGCCCATACCCCGTCTCCTCCCCCCATCCCCCAAAGGCCGGCAACGCACTTGTGACGCCTCTGGTGTTGCGGGTGTCCATGGGCGATGGTAATCGCATACAATCAGGCGAAACGTCTGCTCGTTTGCCCCTATACAAAAAAAAACAGAAATATATTGCTCAATTCAGTAGTCCAAAACAGTGACGTCACAAGTTTTTATTTAGTACATTTTTCATACAAAGTTATCGTTTTGACAGATAATCAAAAGTAATTAATTTTAATAAGGTGTTATCTACCTTATTAGATAATTGTTGGATACTTTTATGAATTAATGGTATAATAATATGCCACAATTAAAATTACATAAATTTGTCAATTTATTTTTCATTTACTAACTTTTAAACTATTCGGTCAAAATATGATGATGATGTACTCCTAATGAAAACCAGCCAACTACGCAGGAGATATCGTAGTGCACAAGAGTGTGCGCAAACACAGGGGCACTCTCTGTTCCCTCACTCTCATAATCCGGCGAGACGGTTATCCGATACCGTCCCGGTACGAGATTCAATTTGTGTACAGACATGCACATGTAAAATTTGTTGTGCTCTGTGTACTTAAGTTTTATTATTATCTGTGGATAACACTTACATTATGAAGTATTTTTTATTATTTATGTGTAATGACAAAATTATGATGAATTGGAAGTAAATGGAGGTTAGTTCACCAACAAGGTCCACCAGTTAATAAAAAGCCAATGAAGTATTAAATAACTATATTTACATATTAGAGAAACAACGCCGATATACAATTTTAAACACCATGAATTACGAAAATATAAATTGTCCATCAATCTATTAGACACAAATATTCGTAAATTTTATGATTAAAATCACAATAAAACCCTTAGGCCTGATACAGTTAGTCGGTTTTTGTTTCCACTTTATTCTGTCTCCATTTTTGATCCTGTAATTGACAAATGGTTTTTCTGAATTTATAGATTAATATAAACTAATTGCTAGTATTAGTTCAATTTTATGATTATATATTTTTCTGGATACGAAAATATTTATGTATTTTAGAAAAGGTCATATTGAAATTACACTTGATTGTGTAAACGAATCACTCTTTTACTTATATTGACATCTGAGTGACCAGTGTGAGTATATTTCACATCAATCGACCGTCACGGTTACGTAGTGGCGTTCGGCGTTGCGATTCAAAACTACCCTTCATCAATCGCAACGCCGAACGAGGTCACCGTAACGGTTAAGTTGATATGAAATAAACTCACACTCAAACGGTAACTACCGCATGCTTACCTACAATTGAAATCACAAGTGCATGGCGGGCTCTTGAAATAAGGTTATATCAACAATCAAATTACAAATGTGAGACATATTTTGCGGCAAATGTCAGTGAAAACACCACAAGCAGCTATTAAACCTAGTGATGAATATTTTTTTTTCAATGTATATTATTATCTACGTATCCAGGGAAATATACAACCAAATGTCCTCCACCAAAACTCTAATGCCGAAAATTACTAGAATGGCATGCTACACACAATATTTTATTATCTTCACTACAAAATACCCATTCACAGTTGCTTTTAAATAGATTATTACATGATGGAAGAAATTTCTTAGATCTTTACGTTCTTATACTATAATAAAGTGGCAAACAACGTTTAAGCGTGGGAGAGCCACGCTTCGGCATGAGTGAGCCGGCTCGACCGGAGTGATACCTCGGCCTCACAGAAAACCGACGTGAAATAGACCATACCCCAAACCCCTTCCCATCCCCCAAAGGTCGGCAACGCACTTGTGACGCCTCTGGTGTTGCGGGTGTCCATGGGCGGCGGTAATCGCTTACCATCAAGCGATACGTCTGCTCGTTTGCCCCTTAATCCATAAAAAAAACGAAAAAAAACGCAGTGTCAAGACTGTCACTAACATGCTGATAAACTCTACTCTTCCCACAATACAAGTAATGTCCTCGCTCTTTTTTCTCGTAACAGTCTCTTAGATTAATTCTTAAGGGGTTAAGGATGTCATAAGTAGGCCAAAACCTCCTCGCGAAGGCTGTTCAGTAGTGGACTATAAAATACTGCTTATGAATGATAACTGATTAGACTCAAAATCTAAAGGAACTACTGCCACAGCATGGACGGTTCTCAATTCACATAAAGCTCAATATGGCATATCATGTGGTCTTGGTCGGTTAAAAGTCTACATACTCAAACTATTTTAGGTTCCACAGCTATTTTATTATGATGAGTGTGAAATAAACGAAAATTAAATTACTTAATTTATAAAAAAAAACATCTTTTGTCTAAATAAATAAAATTGATCGATTTCCTTTTTAAGGAGAGACCTATGTTTAGCAATGGCCTGTTAAAGGCCGTTGATGATCAATTTAAGACATTAAAATGTGAAATCCCTAATGTATATATGTATGTTACGTAAAGCTTGCCACTTTATTTTCGAAATTTTATAAAAATTCGCGAAGTTAACACCGATGCTCAATTTAAACGCAACCTCTAAAAATTTAAGATCGTAAAATGTTACCAGAACGTACAACAAAGGTGAAACCACTACACTACAATTAACACTCCAATTTTACAAAACATTATTAAACATCTATTTGCATGATTCACACGATAATTACACACGTACAAAATAATTACTTACCAATTCAAACCAGACACCGCATGTAAGTTATTTTTACCGACTTCCAAAAATAAGGTTCTTTTTTAATTAATATATTTCATCAATACCTATTGCATTTTATGGAAGCAATTAATATTTTTAACTTCAGATGTGCTGTTTTATTTATGCTTGCGTTTAAGAAATATACATTTAACTAATTTCGAAACAAATAATAAACCTTAATAAATTATTTTGTAGCAATTACCAAGGATTGCAATCCCTCTCTATTTTCTAAATTAAAGATAATCCTTGTTTTAAAGGTTATAAACTTTTGAAACAGCCCTTTATGGAAATTCTCGTTCCACTTCGCGATTCTTAATTATATCTATTTCAGATCTAAATCGATTTTAATATTATTTAAATTAAACAATAAAATAAATATAATGATGTTTAGCGTGAAGTTCTTCTGCCAAGTATAACAATATTTATCACTTAGCATAAAGAGTAGAAATTAATTAAAAGTCATAAAGAAGTATGTACTATTAAAATGACAGTCAATGACGCAAACAAAACCATGAAAAAAAAAACCCAGTAAAATAGTATTTCTAAAATAAGCGAGTAGCATTAGCACCTTCACCTTTTGCCATTCTTAATACCAGTTTCATGTTTAGAAAAACACCACCATGGTAGAAACCTAATTAGCTTAATTACGTATCTTTGTTTTCCATTAACACAATACAAAGTTTGTAGAAATAAACACGAATTCCAACAAAGACGAGGACATCGACTAACAAAAAAAACTTAAAT
Source organism: Spilarctia lutea (assembly GCA_916048165.1). Lineage (NCBI taxonomy): Eukaryota > Metazoa > Arthropoda > Insecta > Lepidoptera > Erebidae > Spilarctia > Spilarctia lutea. The sequence continues at coordinate 7,574,411 of OU696480.1, forward strand.
AGATAACCTTCTAGAGCGAAAATTATCCGCTACCACTCTGCGATAATAGTAAATTGCTAAATACATTATACTTAAGTTGTTCCGAAAATTGATAGCCACAGAATTAATACAATCTCTTCTTTGATGAAATTATTCTGGATTGACGGCTAATTTAACACAAACCTCCTTTGTGAAAAGCACTGGCCACCTATGTGTAGTTTTTTTTTAAATGTTTAATGATTATCTGCCACTCTTCTTTTGTTTGCAACAATGGACGACTCGCGGGAAGTTTTTCGTGCTATCACGAGGGTTAAACTTTAAGGAATAAGGATACTATAATAATCATTCGTTAATTTCCGTTTGTTACTAAAAATGGATACATTATATGTTACACAGTTATGACAATATTAACTTTTTTTGTAAATACGTATCTACTTAAATATAACAGAGTAAGATAAAGAACCATCACGGTATTTTTTTCTAACTACTTAGTTGAATATAGTGATTCTTCTTAAAGCAACAAAAATGCCCGAAACCCTTCAACATATATACATTTAGATGGACAAGTATTAGATTTGTGATAGACAATGGAATGTAAACCGCAACAGACCGATTACCGCAGAGTGGAAAGTTTAAAGAGCGCATAGTGATGCAACACGTACCAATGTCGCGAACTCATTAGATAGCCGGTAGGCAATTGCACGTAATTTATATCGTAGCTTCAAACGGCCCTGCAATTTCTTGCGTAACGTCGTCAGTATGGTGTACATGTTGAAACAGTGCAATGTAAGAAACAAAACCGCCAGGTAAGATATCTGTTGAATGATGCAAAACAAAATATAAATGAAAAAAAATTAAAAACTAAGTGTCGCTGAAAAACAAATTTATTCTAATAATGCGTATAAATAAATAACACAGTTATAAATAAGCTAAAACAACTTATAAATATCATCTAATATACAATGACACTCGGTTTACTGATTCCTTTGTTAGCTTGGGCCATATTAATCTTTCTTGCCTGTAAATTACATATTTCCGATTACAAATATACATAATACTAAGTCCACTATCACTTGCGTTTATTAATATGTATCACTCTGATATCGTCTAATTGATTTAAAGCCTCCTACACACCATGCTGTGGGTGGCTGTGACGACGGCCGCAGGGCTGACATGTTCCTCTGCGGTCTCCAGTGGCATGTGTTGGCCTTACGATGCTGGTGACATACCCGGGCGACCTAATCGCGCCTGCCAGGTCGGTGGCATGGCATGTAGAAGGCCTTAGTATACAAGTTACAACGTTATTTAACTATTAAAAATATGACTAGTCGTGCTACAAGATACCGATTGCTGACATTATAATAAGCTTTTTAACAACTAATATAAGTTAGGTCGGTCAATCTACATATTTCGTATAAATCTATTACCCCGGTAATAAAGACTTTTAAATAGAAAAGGTACATGGGTATACCAAAAGTTTCTGGCACTTTCTTATTCCATTTTAATTTTTTTGCGAGAATATTCATTTAATATCCCGTTGTAGCGCCACATACAATATTTCGAGTAGTTATTAATATGAAATAAAAACAGGGTATACTTTTTAAAACAAAAAGTATATAATAAAGGTTTCCAATATTTATTCCTATTTATCGGTAATTAAACTTTCTGTATTACCGAAGTACAAAGCGATATTTCACATGAGACCATAATTTTATTTCTACAATTCGAGCAGATTTTATTTGATGTCGTTACTAAAACTAAATATATACATACAAAAAATGCACTCAAAATCACACGTATAAATAAATTAAAACCTATTTGTGCCTTAACTCTAGAATTTAAAAGTGCAAAAAAATGAAATATATTTTGGAATAAAAGAAACATTATTACAGAGAAATATTGCGATTAAATTTACCAAAAAACTATCAGAACATTTGTTTTTTCTGTTGCATGTTCATTAAGACTTGGAGAAATGCCGGTCAGATCTATAATTGTAACTATAGTTCATTCACGGTAAGAAAATAAGAGACACATCGGTGAAGCCGCGATTCCTGACCAACCAGCTACCCTAGACAAGTTGACATGCTACAAACGTAAACGTTAATAGAAAACTAAAAAATGTATGAAAATAACGTCTCTCAACTGTAAGTCACGTTAACAAAAGAAAATAGTGGACACAAGAGAATAAAGGCATTAGCGATTGCAGAAAGAGAACCGACGCGAAACACTTGCATCTTGGCTAAGAAGGTAAGTCTTAATCTCCCGTACGAAACGAGAATTTTTCTGGAACGTGATTGGTCAGGGGCAGAGTTGGTCGATGTCACTATCTTCTAACCGCGAATAAACTATAAATCCCGATTGAGAACTGCAAACTATAAAATGAGAACACAATTCGAGATTATACGTCGCCTTGTTTGTATATATGTTACTCCAGAACTTTATTTTGAGACATAGTTTTAAAACTACCCATTTAACTTTAAAAACTAATAAATTTTAGCAGTCATTAAGCATAACTTTGCAATTTTACAAGAAGTTCCCGTGACGAAAACTAAACTAATTTCCTACCTTTTGGTTTGAAATGCAAAATGACAAACAAAAAAAAATGGCTTATTAAATATAAAATATTTGGAGTCAGAACGTGCGTATCGTTTAAAATTAAATCATAAATCATTCAATACAAATAGAATCCAAAACACGATAAACGTTACTTATAATTTTCAAGATAACTTTCTGTTTAAGTAATTAAAACTTTTGTCATTAAATGTTACTCATTTTAATAATAGCAAAGGATTTTTAAAAGCGAATATTTATTTAGATATAAAGATGTAAAAATATTTCGTAATAAATAACATTATGACAAAAAGCTCTTTATAGAAAAAAAAATATAAGTCCCGAATATTTAGTAGACATTTTCTCTGCAAATATCGCCACTGTACGTGTGTGACCAGAAATAAAAATGTATTTTACTATTTCAACATTGTCAGTTTTGTTCCAAATACATACACAATACTAAAAAAATGGTCCTATTCATACAAAGTTCGGTCATAACGATATCAGTAATTTTGTCCGGTATTTACAATAGATTTCATTTTAAATTTTGCTGTTTCTTATAAAAACTTTTTGAAAATAGCTCCTATAAAGCAGTTAGGTTGGTTAGTTGTGTAATAAATAATTACTCAAAAAAATATTTACAATAAAAATACATGATAGTAAGTTATACTTTGGATTCCGAATGTAATTTATTAAGCATACAATGTTACAATCGTTGTCCAAATTGATAAGCTACCGATAAATGAGAAATCTTTTAATAGCACACCACTAGGCACTATTTCAGCTCCCTTATCAGTTTAATCTTCAAACACATTATCTAATAGAATACCGATTAATATGATAAATGGATAAAAAATAATTTGTGCGATTTATTTATTGATAAAAAAGAACCTATTGAAACTTTTGCAAGTAACGTTTGTAATTAAATATTTTTTCCCGAACGTTGTTCATTTATTCTCAATGATTTTAAATGCACTGTATGATTAAAAAATATATAATAAAATATTATAAAAATGAACACAAAAAATTAAATGAAATGTTAAGAATTGAAATACGAGTATAACAGAAAAGATAATTAAAGTAATACAATTATTATTATACACAATAACATACAAATTTTATCAAAACAAGTTTGTACAAAATTGTATAATTAATGATTTGCTTTCAGATCATATAATTCACACGCGATCATTTTCCGACATAGAGAATTTAAATGCTCTAGTAAATTATATATATACTTTTTTATCGACTTTTTAAATAATCGCGTGCGACTATTCTAGATAAAAAATAAAAAGCCATTTTCATAATAGATACTATGGTTTAAAAAAAACTAATATCTATTTGTTGGTCCAAATTAGTACAAGGTTAAGTACGAATACGAATGCATTGATATTGAACCATATTTTTTCAAATATGATGCAGCTCGATAAACTCATGTTTATAATATTGTTACGTATATTATTTTTCCTCAATTATATGTCCCGTATACAAAGGCATATTTCGATACACTTTCAGACAATAACGGGATAGGTTTTGAAGAAAAACTGTGAAGTGTTTAATATATTTAGTCATTAATATCATAGGCCTAAGAAAACTATACACCTTTCCAAGGATGGCATAATATTTGAATTTTTCTTCAAATATAATACGTTCTGAAAGTACATAACCGTTGTCTAAAAGCATCTTAAACTAAAAATCACGTTCGTTGAACTATTGCCGATTTTATAATGGCATCCGAAAGCTGTAACGTGCTACTACTGAGAGAATTGGGCAGACTTTAAAATCCTGAAAAAACAGCAAAATTTTCAGAGAAAAGAAATGAGAACTAGACAGGAAACAGGTATTTGTAGAATGTGAATGAAAGTGGAGAGTGAAGTCTGCCCGATTCTTTTTCTCAAAACTACATCTACAAAACACAGGCGTACGGTGTTGAAGTCCATTTCGGTCTCAGTTCCACTGTACCTGTTCGTTGAGTTTCTGTGGTATGACGATGAGAGTGGTTGCGAAGTTCCCGATGCCAATCAGCAGGAATGACATACTTAATGCTGGGACCTGTTGTCGTTTGTTATAGGATATTGGTTTCATTCATATATTTTTGTGTGCTATTGTTTTTTTACTGACTTATAACAAATAAATTATTCTGTAAGTAATATGTTTATCATAGAAGCCTCTCTAATTTCTGACGATAAAATTGACTTTCTAAACTAACACCTAAAATTTTTATTGCTAAATTATAATATTTTGATGTTTTGGTTGTTTATCCTCAAAAGTATTATAATATTGGAAATTATTTTAAATATAACTTTTTTATATTACCTGCGTCAGTAAGAAATGTCAACCTAAAATTATCCTGTATTTTTTTTATTAATTTAATATTTTTCTTGATGTAATCTAAACCCTAAACCAATTCAAATATTCTTAACATTTTTTATAAATAAAAACATTTTCAATTTTTAAACCAAAAAATGTCTACCGTTCGACATTATATCATTCACTGTCTTTCTTGAAGATGGCTGTCTATGGTTTAATAAACCATAGACAGCCATCTTCAACAACTTATAATAAATATATCCTAATATTTCTTACCTGCCAAGTGGCCGCTGGATGATAGCTGAGACTATATAACGTATATGCAATATATAACTGAAATATATATCCTCCAAACAAGAACGGCAGTAGATACGAGAGACCCCGCCACATCCACGAGTGGAAACCTTCTATTGTGATGTCCATATTATGTCGAGCACCTAGTGCTTTTAGTCTGTACAACACTCCACTTTGGTATCTAAATTGCATGTACTGAACTACACCTGTGGGAGAAGAAAATCTATATCTGAATACGTAAAGATAATTCATCGTACGTTCTGTGTCATGTTCAATGTATAATAAACATTTAAGATGTAATACATTAAGGTCCAAATTCCGGTGTGTATCTCTAGTAACTAATATTTTATTACTTCAGTTAGAGAATACCCACATTTTCATTTACCAAATGAGTAATTTATGTGGGCGTGTTTGCATATTGTAATTGCATTGATAAAAGAAAAAAGAATACTAACCCAAAAAAGAAATTAAAACAATCGTTGAAGTAAGTTGTAAAAGAAAGTCCTTCAAAGCAGAACTTTATTAGTTCGTTAAACGTAAACAAACTACAAGACAATATGCTTACTACGAGTATTACATGATTTATTACAATAATTGTCATAAAATGACAAGTAGTTGACCCACGATTTCAAGGGCTCCCATTGTTTTTTTTTGAACATTAGAATGGGGAGTCTTTGATTAGCATTATGTGAAGAAACAAGTGTAGCAAATAATAACTGTATTGAAAAAGTGTGCCAAGACATTTAACTGCCTCAGTGGCTCAGTGGTAACGTATGCGACTGCTGTACTTGAGGTCTCGGGTTCGATTTCCGGGTCGGTTCAAATGCTTGTATGATTTGTTTCGGAGTTTGGGTGTTTTCTATTTATAATATGTATGTATTTAAAAAAAAGGTATCACTATCAACTGTCTAGTACCCATAACACAAGCTCTGCTTAGCTTGAAACTAGATGGCGTTGTGTGTTAGATGTCCGAATTATTATTATTATTTATATACACGGACGGACGACCTAGTTAAGATCGCAGAGACTCGTTGGATGCAGGCCGCTACTGACTGGTCGAAATGGAAATCAATATCAAAGCCCTGGCCTACGTTCAGCAGTGGACTTCTTGAGGCTGATATGATGGTGATGATTATTTATATAATACAATGCTGTATACAATACAATATAGGACTTGACAACGTTATTTATTTTATTGATGAACAGCCAGAATGTCTCAACAATATACAGTCTCCCGCTTAGAACATTAAACATTTACTTTAATGCTGTAAGGTCATCGATATGTTTATCAAGGACGTTCATATCTATAGTATTTAAAGTTCATTTTAGATACGACTGTCATGATTATTGCATTTCAACGTAAACAGTACATAAGTAGTGACACCTACATGACAAATTAAAATACAAACACGTATCTGTTACGTAGAAATGACAAGAGCTTTAGATTCGGTATTAATCATATACCTAATAAGTATATAATGATTGATCGATAATATATTTGAGAAATTTATATCACTAAATCTTTGTCAGTATGTATTTATATGGCGTCTAATACAGAATAACAAATAAGAAATATGGATTAAAAACGTAAAAATATTTGATTCTATCAAACTATAATAATCAGTTAAAACTTTAGTATTTTTTATTAGTTTAGTTTAGAATTAATATAATTCGCGTCATTATCTTGTTGGTTTAAAAATTATCAATAATTAATTAATTAATAAATTGATATTCTATAAACATTATTAGTTGCTAAGTGAGATATTTGTACTATATAAATAATGTCATGCCTATTTTCCAGAGGGGTAGGCAGAGACAATCGATCTCCATTTGCTGCTGACAAACTTTTGCTTCGTCCACATTCATCAATATTCTTCTGCTCGTAATATACAATACTCATCTCTTCTTTTTCTTAGCCTTTATAATTCAATACATTATTTGGGGTCGGTTACTTATTCAGCCGGTTTTACCTGAATATCAGTTTTTACGCAACCCAGAGGGCGATCTGAATTCCATGGTCGAACTAGTAGTCAGTATATTTGAGGCACTTTGGTCCGACTTGGGAATTGACTCCGAGACCTATTGATTGGCAGTCGCATACATTTAACCGCTAGACCAATGATGTAGTCAAAATAAATATAATAATACAAAATCTCTTACTGATATACGCGATAAACCACATGAATGTATGTCTAAACAAGTTCCAGGGTTCGTTCTGCGGCCAGATGAGGAGCACTCCAGCGACCACTGTGGATATGAAGTGGTGTAGCCGCCACCAACCCTTGATTCTAGAGCCATTCACTTTCAAAATGCTTTCCCGGATCGTCAACGTACAGTAGTACCATACCAGAAGAAACAGCAATATTAATTGTAAAGGCCTAAAATAAATACAATTTTATTATGTATATATGAAATAAATAATTCTCCTTAATATACAAATTACATGTTCTTAATAATATACAGGGTGTAAAAAGACGACTACCGAAAACGAAAGGGGCTGATTCAGCACCCCAAAACTTATAAAAAAAACCAAACAGTTGTCCTTAAAAAAATTGTAGCCGTAAAAAACAATGTGTCAATATTTTTAATAATTCCACAAGCCAGTAATGTATTATTGCGTGCACCGCGTAGCTACTTGAATACCTATGCGCCCGGCCAAGGTCATTGCACTCACCCGACCAGCTGTTTTGTTTATCAAAATACATCGCTGTTTTATTGATTTTATTTGTTTTTTGGTTTTCTAAATGAGATAATTAGGTAGTTTGGGTCCTATTATGTTGTACTATGTGTATGTAAGCAGATAAAAACATAAAAGGACTTAGATAAATTATAATTTATTTTGAGTTTTTTTTTCGCTAAACCTATTCAGTATCATGGTCTGATTGCAACCCCCAAGTTTTCGGTAGTAGTCTTTTTACACCCTGTATATACAAATTAGGTAAATATTTTACAACATAAATATAAAAAGACAGCACAATCATTCAGAGGTCGCCATTTAACCCATCCCGGATCGCCTTCGGTGGAAAGGTGCCCATTAAGCTAGCAGCATTGCCGCGTTGTATAGCAATGGCCAATCTTTGCACCAGGAACGAGCCGGAACGGGAATCACCGTTCAGCAAAGCAAGCCTACGGCCCCATTCACCCACAAACCTCAGAGTGTCTATAGAGAGAGTGTATTTCGTATACAACTGCATATTTCGAATAAAGGCCGGACAGCTGCATATTTCGAGAAAACGCCAAACAGCTACATAATTCGAAAATATGAAAGACATGAGACTTTAAATGCCTGAATTTAACGCTTAAATAGGCAAATATTTTAATTGATAGGATGAGGACTGAGAGATTATAATCCATACTTAGGTATATTATAAATGCACTGTCTGTCTGTGTGACCGGCTTTGCTTGTCACGGCCAAACCGCTACACCGATTACAATGAAATTTCGCATGGGGATACTTTGATTCTTGAGGAAAGACAGACTACTTTTTGCTGCAATAACCGACAAATAATGCGCGGAAAGATAGTAATTTTATAAACTAACATATAATATATATTCATAGTGCTGAAGTTGTCCTAAAAACGCAAAGACAAACAAAGTAATAATTACCTGAAGTCTATATAAAGATTGGCAACAGCTAACACGAACGCTATAGCGCTGAGAATCAACTTGAACTTCTCATATTCGTCTTTGTATTTAAACCTGAAAAAATAAACTAATGTAAACTAATCCTTAACGTATAAATTAAAAAAATAATAATAGAGAAATGGGTTAAATTCACATCAGTATTGTATAAGAAACTTGGTGGCGCAGTACACAGTACGCAGACAGTAGTATCACAGATAACAAACGCAAAGTACTAAATTATGAGGTAAAGTAGTTTAAGTAACTTCGAGTATTACCCGTCGGAAACATCTGCGCAAGCGGCTGGGAAGCGCTTCACCTCTCGCTTCCCCACGCATCGCCCCGCCTTCGCCTATCTAGTACTAAAAAGTAGCCAACGCAATGCCGATTCACGTGTTCGCAAATATTTCCGACGAGTTGTATTTATAAATTTAATACAAATTGACAACTAAATTATTTAATTTTATTTAAAGAATATTTAATTGTCTATTAATCCAATTTTATTCCATGCCTTGGATTAATTGCTCTCGAGCGCATTTCTAAGTCACATGAATTTGTTTAAATATGTGTTTTTTAATTTGAGTAATCATTATTTATGTGAATCTCTAGCTTTTTACCTTTAAGTATGTAATTTCAAATATGACAAAGTAAAGTATGTACTGTATTCCATGGAGTTTCATGTAATAATTGATTTTAGAGTTTCTTAAGAACCTCAAAATATTTGCATTTCATTAGTGAGCAGACTTCAATAAAAATGGACTATTACCTACTACTATTAATTTTATTGAAGTGAAACTTCTTTAGAATCGTTGTGATTTCAAACCGGATGCAACGGAAAAAACGACAGGTAAGAGACACAAATACAAAAAGTCGCCTGTAATTAGTGAGTCAGAGCGAGAGAGCAAATGTCGGTGTGTATGTATAAATTAATCAAAATACTTGAATTCTTAAACAAATAGACTTTGTAATTATCCTACCCTACCCTTGTTATATATATTCATCTCATTCTTTTGTCGATTTATTGAAGTTTCACTTCGCACACACACCTTTTTAATTTCTTATTGTCTTAGCAGCTTACTTTCAATATGAATCATAGTAATGTAAAACATTACATTTTACATTACATGATTTCTTTATTTCATATTAGTTTCGGTTTCATTAAGATTAGATAAAAAAGATTACAACTGTATCGAAACCTAAATACTAAGGAAACTGAATGTATGAAATTATTTTGCTAATATTGAAATTGTTGTTTTTATAATTTTATATAGATACGGGATTTATTATTCGTAGAATTCAATTTTTATTCCTAATTTTTAAATTAAGCATTATCAATATTATAAAAATATAAGAGAAATTAATTAATTAATTTACACAGCGGACTGACATCATGGCCACAGAGCAATAATGGTGTTCACGGTGACGACTGTTATCTTCAAATTTTTATTGCACTTATTGAGTGAATACAAAGGTTTTTTAATGGTTTAGTAGTACCATAAACTCCAATTGCAACATAAATACAAATTAATCATCTTTTCAATTATTTTCATGTAATTACATTTTAAAGTTTAAATTAAGTACCTATACAAAAAACGATTTCCTTAGCTGAGTAAGCCTGTTACATAATCATATTATGTGCAGTGGCACTCTTATCAGTGTACATAATCTAGTTTATTGGATTATATCAGAATAAATTAATATTAGCTGTCTGTTATATACATACTAATGGTACATAAACTGATAATAATGTTGATGGAAATATATCATTAATATCAAGGGTATATTGATTAATGTAACTTATTACACAAGTGGATATATATATAACCAGTGCTAAAGTCTAGTAGGTACTTGGAAGATCAAGCTTTGGTTGGTATTTTTTTTGATAAATTTTGATAGTCTTATCCAGATTGATATAACACCCCCAAAAACCACTGCATACTAAATTTCATGAAAGTTATTGGAGCTGTTGCCCAGATTGAGATTATATATGTATACTTTTATATACAAGAATAGCTTATTTAAACATATTAGAGAAAATATTTTATAATTGGTGATTGAGGGGTAGTCTGGATCACTTACTCACACAAACTGGGATTGGAATAGAGAATACTGATTATTTTAATTCTTAGTACAATTTAATTTATACAGTGTCTGTTTCTAATAATTAAATAAACGCTTTATATTAAATGCATATGTATGTATATACAGTTCATATACCAAATTATTATGATTTAAAATTTTTGTCCGTCTGTTTGTACTGGCTAGTCTTTGAAACGGCTGGACTGGAATCGATTTTAATAACCAATAGGAAGCTGATGATATAAGGAGTAACTTAGGCTACTTTCTTTTAGACTAGCTTCGCTCTGGCTTATCCCGATGTAATGTCGTACCGAGGGTAATACGGGGTTTAGCTACTTTATATAATAGAATTCTTATGTAATGAGCAAGCTTGTTTGTCCTATCCATGTGTGATTTATCTATTATATATCAGTATTTAGAAATGTGTTTATCAGCACTCTGATTAGTAAACCCTGGCTAGTTTAAAATGAGACGTGTATAAGATGCCTTAACATATTATTATCTACAATGTTGATAGTACACAGTACAGATGTTTAGAGTGATGACTTAGTAAAACCTGCTTTTTAAGGAGAGGCCTTTGTCACAAACATATGTATGTTTGTTGACAGAAATATACTTCCAATGTTATATACTTACTTGTCATTTTTGTTAAGGATAGACACATTGACATTTCCAAGTATGATACGTAGATACAAACTGTTCTGTTTTGGCAATGTAGCTTTGATCTCATGGAGCATCGCTTTCCTTTTCATTATTTCCTTTTCTAAATTAGCAATGCGGTCATCTTTTGTGACACCTTTCTTTTCCAACCTGGCATAATATTGAATTATTTTTTAAAACAGGCAATAGCAGATAATGGCTACATTATATTGCAAGATATTCAACATTTATTAGTTCATGCAGTATTGAATTGTTTTAAAACTATTTATTGATATTTATACTAATATATAAAGCTGAAGAGTTTGATTTTTGCTTAAACAAGTTAATCTCAGGAATGGTTTCAGTGTTAGCCCATTTATCAAGGAAGGCGATAGGATTTATATCATCATGCTAAGATCAATAGCAGCGGAGCAACAATGAAGAATAATATTATAAAAACAGTGGAAAATAATTACACTATGGGCAATAGGACATAAATAAGGTTGCGTGAGTTAGTTAGTTAAGAAATAAAATCAATTATTATTAATTGATAACCCTTAAAGATTCGTACAGTAGGGTCATCAATAAATGAAAACTTGATTAATGTTTATTAGTAATGTAGGATATAGTAGCTACCTGCTTGATTAGACATGTTACTTAGCTTATAAAATCATTTATAGACCACACTCAGGGCTCTAATCTAATAAAAATACTCTATTACTACTATCCATAACATGATATCTTTTTTTTAACAAATGTCTCAACACACAAAATTATAGACATATTATAATGTAAGTTTCTATATCTGTGACTGATAGCAAGACTGATAAATAAAATAGATATCTCATATTTATCCTCTGTTAATTACTCAGAAATCTGTGTAAATACGTTTTTAAATAAAGTCCTACCATTATGAGTTAGATGTACTAAGTAAAAGTGTAAATGAAAAGAGTTAAACAAAACTGTTGTGTTTTAAAAAAATTAAGCATTTGCTTATGGAATTTTTGAACAATGAGTAATTATTGGACTTCTAGATGAGAGGCAAAGGTCATATGTTCAGTCATAACTAATTTCTAACTAATGCTAAGAGCAATACAACAACATAACAACGTCTAAGCTTATCTTTGTGGAGTAAATTAATTTGAATATATGTTTAAGGTATATAGAGTTGTATGTTTACATAATAAATCCTTAAGAATGAGGAAATAATGATAATAAATGACATTAGAAGCTGCAATGACAAGAAATAAATAGGTCTGACCTTTTGATTGCAGATACTATGACCGACATGCGATACTTTTGGTGATTGATTTCTTTAAGGCATGCTGCCTGTAGCTCACCAACTTCTTCCAGTTTTGTAGTATATTCCTTACTAACGACCTACAAAATATCGTTTTTTATTACCTCTTCACATTGAAACGCTGTATGCGTTTATACAGGTAGTCACATATAAAAAAAATATGTAAGTTGATAAAAAGTAACATATTAGTACAAAACGCGCAATATTAAATTGTATTTAAAGAATTTGTTTAATCTTACAAGAAACGGGTGATAAAAATTAATTGGCACATATTTACCTCTAGACGTTTATAATCTGCAACCAAATCTGCCCATTCCTTAACACACTCTTCGACCTCCATTTTTATATTACAATTAGTTTGAATTACAGTTTCTTTACAATTTATTTAAGAGATTAATAATCGAACGTGAAAATTCCATCACCGTATAAACGACCTTTTTCCATATGTCACCAGTCGGCGCAAGCAAAGCCCCAGCTGTCGCCAGTCGTGTTACAGACTATATTCGGATAGAGATGTTAAGTTTTACTAACGAGTTAAGTCGATTCTAATCCACGATAATTAGTTGATTAGAAAATCCACACAAATATTTCACAAACAACACTATTAAATTGACATTATTAAACAGAAGTAATATTTCCTAATAATAACTGTTTAAAAAGTATTTTAATGGTGGTAACTACCTCGTTGGCCTTGCGGTTAACTTATGCGACTACCGATCAAGTGGTCTCGAGTTCGAACCGCGGCTTGGGCCAAAAGTATTATTCGAGATTGTCTTGAGCACAAAGTTTGGAAGTTGGGGTCTAAGAGCACTGACCAGCGTGCCACGACACGCTGCAACGAAATATAGTAATACTATAGATTCTAAAGTCATTGAAATAATGATAAACCTTGATCAAATAGAATCCTTCACAATGCTTCCAGTACCGCGTCAGTAAGCGCTTTTAGATCATCTACCTGCGGCAACTAGCACATACAATAGACTCAAATAAGAATAGGAACGTCAATGACCTCATCTGTCAAACTATGGAGGTATGGAGGGTAGAGGTAAGGAGTATCATCTGTGTACATGAAAAGTGTCCGTTGAAATGCATTTAAATTAAGGTGGCGCCACATTAGCATCAGAGTAAACTTCTTAAAATCAATACACACACTTTTTCATAAAATTGAATGATAAAAAATCAATAAACGTACTATTCGCCGTTCAGAAAATAAAATATATTTACTACATTATTTTGTAATACGCAAGTAGTGACAGTAATGTTAATTTTTTTAACTCGGCGTACTTCAATTCGTTCACAATTGCTACATTCATACCATACCCTGTGTCTACACCAGCGCCATTCTGGAAGGTTTTTGAACTGTTATTTACAACTTATGCTGGACACTTTTTTCAATTTTCTACCATATGAGATAACACTCCTTATCTCTACCCTCCGTATTTTCAAGGGACATTTGACAGATAAGAGGTCATTGACGTTCTTATTCAACTGAGTTGCACTGTACCTACATACCAATTTATCGAACGGTCCGAAAATTCCAATTTCCTTTAACATAATGATGTTACTTATAAAAACTTACAATTGAAGACTATGCAGTGGGTAATAAAAAATTCTCAATATTTTTTTATGTACCTAATAATACTTTGTACTGCAAAATATCTTTCTTTATTGTATCTGCGGCAAACATGCAGACGTATCGCCCGATGGTAAGCGATTACCGCCGCCCATGGACACCCGCAACACCAGAGGCGTTACAAGTGCGTTGCCGGCCTTTTAAGGAGTACGCTCTTTTCTTGAAGGTTTGAAGGTCGTATAAATATAGTTTTCCACAGACATAGTAACCGAAAGGCACCGTGAATATGTTTCCTTGCCTTGCCGTTTAAAGGCATGTTAATTTTTAACGTAAAGTTTTTTCAGTAACTAGCAAAAGTGTCGATTGTCTAATTTAAAAGGAAGTTAATAAAACACACTGTAAAATAAATTAAATACTTCTTTATTTACATGAAACGCGAACCAAATTTATTTGGATTTCGGTAATAATTTTGACGAGTTATAGCAGTTATTATGAGTTAGGGTACTGCAAAATTCTCATGCAAACCTTTGAAATACATCTTAACAGAGCTTGAAGTGATAAGCTGAAGATACAAACAGGGCTTTGTTTTTTTTATTTAACAAGTAATTCTATGAAAGATTGCACATTTTTATTTTTAAGTTTGTAATATCCATTTTATTTCATACATTATCATAGTACAAACCATAGGGTGTAGAAAATGTTTTTTTTTTAATATTCATTTTAGCTGCCCTATATACATTTTAGAATAACTAATTGCATATGCGCGTACAATGTGTATGAAATAAAATTATATTTAGATATCATCGAACCACTTCAGGACACTTTTAAAATGATCAAATAAAATACTTGATTAAACAAATTTTGCAGTTGTTTTCAGAGAACTTTGCAAGTGTATGTCTAATATTGATATAGTTATTCTTACGGTAATTACATTTTATAAAGTGCAAGATACTTATTTTAAAATTGTAATACAAACGATTTATGAAGAACAATCACATGTTCTGCTGATTACTTATTGCATAATAGGCGATTGCCTTATTTAAAGAGATAATTATAACTATGCCAAAACAATACAGCACGCGTAGTTATAGAGAGCGCTCTTTGAATTATCTAGTTACTGTTTATTTATGTCCAGATAAGTTACTTCTAAACTTATGTTCATAGCGGATGATACTTGCCCATAAAAACTACTATTAACTTTGTCTTTTAAAACAAATAAAAATAAGTACTTATTAAACAATTACAGTTATTTTAACAATAACAATAAATATTTTTTGCATTCATAAAAATCCCTGTAAAATAATTATTTTCCTCAAATAAAACTGGATTTATCCATAAAAATATTGATAAGTGTAATTACAATTAATAAGAAACGAATGTAAAGGACAGTTGCAAATAACAAGAATGACTAGAAAATTCTGTTGTGATGTATTCAGAATATAAAACGTAAATCTGTTGTAAACTAGGTCGCTGTGATTGGTTGAACATGACGCACGACGCGCGACGCTTAACTACCACTACTGTCGATATTTAGTTGAGCGCTCTCTACAGATACGCCACAACACTATTGTAACGAACTCCTTGGTATCTGCATATTTACGAATTTACACCGACAAAGCGATTATAATCCTTTATGAGTTACTAGTTCTATTCAGACAGCTGCGGCGCACGATGCATACATCTCGATTACAAATACGAAAGCAATAATGACATGCTGTAAGAGCGATAACTCACTAAACACTATTTATTATTATATTAGCATGGTGTTACCAGCTGTCACAAACTTTGTAAGCAATTTACACTTGCATAATGTCATGCATTAAACACGTTTGTTACTATATGAGCGTACCTACGCAAACTACTCTACGAACTAACGTCTACAACACCAGGCAACAAAATTATTCCGTATAATAAATAACTATTGATAGTAATAATAGATATTATTAAAAAAAACTTAACCTCGACCACGGATAACGAGCTGTGACAGTCGCTGTCACTGCGAGGGTACGAGACTATCTACCAATCAAATACTATCGACACAAAGCAGTACACCAATACATACGCCGTAATCACTACTATTAGTTTAGGCTTCACCATGGTCGAGTGAGAATGTTTCATCTAAGATTTATCTTTCAATCTAGCTACCTTAAACAGGCCTGTTATTCAAAGTATTATTAAGTTTAGATATATCACACATTAATTTACTTAGTTATAATTATGATGACGTAAATAAAATCGGCTTATCTTTAAAATCAGATTGTATTTAATCATGTAAAGTATATGAACTGTATTAAAATTACCCATTTAGCAATTCAATGCTCTACACTTAACAAAATTGTTTGTTTTGAGACAAAGAAAATAAACACTGGCAATACTTTAATAAATAAAATTTTGAAATATAACTCACTAACTTATAGTTAAAGTTTTGAATTGCCAAAACTTAAAATAAGTCCCTATGAAACCGATTGATACAAAATTCTACAAAAGTTGCTACATATTTATATCCATGGTTTCGTTGTCTCCATAGATCTTCATCCATGTGGTTGGCGCGCTTGCTAACCGACATAATGAACATCGTATCGAGCTGAGACAAACATCAAAAGCCTTATTTACATAACTCCATGAAGCATTTAAGATGAGTCCGAGTGCTGATAAGTAATCATTATTGAATGGTTGTCATGAATAACTAGCTATCAATATCAAATTTCATAAAACTAAAATTATCAATAAAGAAATCAAGGTACAAAATCTGATTGGCTGGGTAATAAATCAAATTACTTATTATAACAAATAAAATTTATATCTAAACGTTTTACGAATAAACAATAACTATAAAATAAATCAGGACATTGAAAGTTTATAATAACACACAGCTCACTCCATCGTTTCGAGGGGGTACATGACGAATGCTACGTCACTACTTAACTAACGAACTTCCAAATATTACAAAATTGGAAAACAGTAGTTTAACTAAAAAATACACACAGAAACTATGTGCCATTACACTTTAATGGAATGTGTGAATCTAAACCGAAGAAGTTGCACACGTATACATACGATAATCGGGCATCAGAATTCGCCAATAAAGATAAAAAGAGACATAGCATCGTCAGGTGTACGATAAACTACAATGAGCAGAACGAGAGAAAACAAAATCCCTTTTATAATGATTGACCATAACGACAGCAGTTTATATTGCTCTCATTGTAGCTACAACGCGAAAAAATAATGATAAGAATATCATCGGTGAGTTTAAGTTACTAAAATGGCAACGCTTCTAGCGACACTCCCAAACTTTGACGGTCTGATCGACGCTGCCGGATATCACGTATGGCAAGCTCCTGTGGAAATCTGAAAATAAAATATACCATTATAACGACATTATTCACAGAAATAACAAATCAAACAAAAGGTTTAGAGTCACTAAATGGTAAACTGTAATAATAATGTATGGTATTTGCACTTAGCAAATTTTAATTACGTATTATTTTTTCGAGGTACAGTATACAATGCGTATAATTCTAAATACTCGTCTAATAGGCACAATTACCATTAGTCAATAAGTCAATCATGAGTTTTTGTTGTTGAATATCTTATTCTAAATTTCATCATTAAAGCAATGAAATTGATAAAGAACAAGGGTCTTGTGATAATTTACTAGCGCGGAGCTTCGTATTGGCTAAGGCCGCCACCGTTTACGTAGGTTTAGGAGTTCCTAGTCAGGAATTGAAGTATGAGACTTCTAGTTGCTGTTATAATATGCCTCGGTGGCGCAGTTGTAGCGTATGCGCCTTATGGCTTGGGTTCTATTCCCCGAGTCGGAAAAAATGTTTGTATAACCTGCAAATATTATAGATAGGATAGTTAAAATCACACTTATACCAATAAATACAGAGTATGATTGACAAGTGACGCAGGCGATGTTGTGTGGGTCAGCTAGTATCATTATGGGTAAAGCTATGTGAAGTGTGGACAATTCGAAAGTCTATATTTTTTGGGACATCTAACACACAACGTCATCTAGTCCCCAACTAAGCAGAGCTTGAATTGTGGGTATTCATAGATAACACTCAAGCTCGGAAACAAATATTTGTAGATCATATAAATATTTGGTCCGACCCGGGTATCGAACCCGATGCGCCACCGAGGCAGATGAAGTCTGTGGAAGATGTATCGAAGGTGTGTGGTAGGTGTGTGTGGGTATAGTGACCGAGGCTGGTGGCGAAGTGCTGGTGCGCGTAGAGCGTCTTGAGACAGCGCGTGTGCGCCACGTCCCAGACGCGCAGGGTCTTGTCGTCGGAGGCGGTGAGCAGGTAGCGCCCGCCCGGGTGCCACGCCGCGCCCCGCACCCAGTTGTCGTGCCCCACCAGCGTCGCCAGGCACTGGCCCGTGCTCACGTCCCAGATCTAAACACACAGCGACACCTCGAGTCAATTCATTTCATTGCACAAATATAGCTATACAAAGATCTTTTTAATCTATACTAATACATATTAGGAACATGGAAAGTTTATAACTTTGTATGGTTGTAGGGGGTAATCTTCGGAAGTACTGATCCGATTTAATAAAAATATTTCACTACATGAAAGCGATACTATTCTGGAGTGGCATAAGCCATATTTTATTCATATTTCACAAAAATAACCACAACTGCGTGCGTGTTCGTCGGATATAGTCCGTTCGTTTAGGTAGTGTCGACTACCTAAACGAACGGACTATACTCATTTAGTGATTCTCAATCATTTGGTGAAACTTTACCTTGACGGACTTGTCCCGTGAACCGCTGGCGAGGAACGGCCCGGCGTGGTTAGCGCGGCGGTTGTCTGTACCAGCGGCTTCGTTGATGGCGGCGGCAGCTGCCTCCGGTGCCCACGACACACACTCCACGACATGCTCGTGTTCGCGCAACTCCATCTGACAATATTACATTCAATGGTTAATCATAAAACAATTTGTCATCTGCTATTTTCATAATTAAACTTTTTATTACTATACTGAAATATATTCAAAAGTATACAAATAAAAAAAAATGTGTAAAAGCAGATTGTGATATGTAAATACATACGTAAAATTAAAAGGTATCCTTTTAATTTTACATATTTACTTGCTTGAAATGAATAATCAACAGCATTAAGAAATTAACGTATAACAAAATTGCAAGATTTCTTCGTTAAAAAGTTTTTAGCTTTGATTCTGTCGGTTTAGTGCAGTATATTACAAATGAAACGGGTATCCGGGAACTGTCCGGATGACTCATTTTCATCACGCAATACATAGGTGTGTCCTGTGTAGTATTACAAACCTTGCACTCATTAGTATCCGCGTTCCATATGCGGACAGTTTGATCGTTGGAGCAGGATGCCAGCAGCGTACCGTCCGGCGACACGCGGACCATGCGCACCCACTCACGGTGACCTTTGTATGTTTTTACACAATACCTGGGACGAAGGGACAAATATATAGAAAATAAATCGATAACTCAATATTGATAAATTAAAGTCTCATAAACAACTATTCTTGCAACTATGTCTGTTTTTTCATATGATTTTGTAGAAGCCTCACAGAAAACTGGTGTGGAATAGCGCTTGCGCTGTGTTTCACCGAGTGAGTGAGGATACCGGAGGCCCTTATTAACAGTGTGCAAATATACACCCCTCTTCCCATTCCCCAAAGGTCGGCAACGCACTTGTGACGCCTCTGGTGTTGCGTGTGTCCATGGGTGGTGGTAATCGCTTACCATCAGGTGATGCGTCTGCTCGTTTGCACACAATTCAATAAAAAAAAGGCTTCAACATAAAAAATTTAATTGGGAAATATTCAATATTGGTATGTATTATATGTTGTTATTGGTATAGTAAATATATATATCGACATCTAGAGAAGACGCGGCAGGATCTTAGATGCACTACTTCTACCTCGCACAATTAAATTTCTCTATCTAGTTTAATAAATGATAATAGCCTGAATCAGGTGATTAATAGAGTAAGTATAGACAGTAGGCAAATTTATAAATTTATCGACCTACCAACATTGTATATTTTATTTGATTATAAAAGATAAAGAGATATAATAAATACAGAGATCAGTAACTCAATTTAAGATTGCACAGATACGCGCTAGGGTCGATTTGCAGCACTTTCTACAATAGGTATCAGCTGACAAGTCGGCGCTCTCGTGGTGCATTTTATAACAATAGACGTCTCTGAATAAATTGTCTGTGGTTTACTTATGTACTCGAACAAGTGAAAATAAAATGTTTACTTTTTAGTATAAAATAAGTTTTCTTTTGTACAATTAGTCATCCTAAGTTAAAAGTATTTCAGTATTATTTATATTGCCCGTTGTTCATGACCAAAACAGCCTCGACAGATGGCGTTGTACCATTTGGCTGAATCGCGCTGTTATTTGCTTACTTGTACTTGTATAAGATATTTTGATATATTTTAATAAACGAGATCAAGAGATCAAGAGGCCAAGCTAGACTGCTATGCATGCATGCTATCCAGCGACTTAAAATTATTGCTGTGAACTATAGCTTGGTCCTCATTGCAACACCAACCATGGGGTCGAGGTTTACCAGACATCCAACCGCCTTTATTGTTGATTGACAGCAGCGGATTATGGTTCCTTTCCTACTTAAATATTGATCTAACCACTTTTTAGGGAGTCTACTGCTTAATTGGTATAGTTGTTAGCGTATTCGACTGCCGATTTGAGAGGTCTCTGGTTCGATTGCCGGGTCGGGCCAAAGAGTTTTATTGAGTTTTTCCGATTATATAAATGTTTAATAACAGCGGGACTTTGGAAGTTGGAGCCTTAACCCCCGTGCCTCAAGGAGTACGTAAGACGGAACTGCGTCTGATTTGTCCTTGAAAGCTGTCCTATGGGATGGTGAGAGTGAGAGAACAGAGATTGCACCTGTATTTGTGCACACACTTGTGCTCTATAATCTTACTATAATCTCCTGCGTAGCTTAGTTAGCCGTTGAGAAGTACGTCAGCGTCCCACCTACTCGCCGTCTTCTGTTACGTCTCACATTCGCCTTGCAAAATATTAGTTAACATATTATTGACTTACCCGGTGGCGACTTCCCATGCCTTAATAGTTTTGTCTCGACTGGCGGAGTAAACAATGTCGCCACTCGGTGAGAAGGCGACAGATGACACGTTATGGTCGTGTCCATGCATCGTCTTCACGCATTCGAATGTCTGGTTAAACTCCCATAGCTTGATGGACATATCTGCGCTGCAAGATACTGGAAATAAAAATAGTTAGTTAGTATTTCTTAGCATAATCACCATCATGGTCACCTCAGGCTAAAGATGTCCACTGCTGGTAACCGGTATACAATATCTATTCAACTTTTATTTTCACGCCGTCTTTTGTAACCCCTGCCACATCACTTTACTTTACAATGTAAACCTTAATTCATACTTTCATCTATTAACATTAAATATGTATTACAAGATAATACAAACATTTAAATATTCTTTAACAATAGAAAAAAACTACCGAAATAAATAACAATAATTAATATGGGTTCGTTAACACAGACGATTGATATAATGGTTATCAGTGTCTGCTGATGTAGCAAAACAGTTTTTTTTTTAATACTGAGTGACACAGCCACCTCTATTCATCCCATTAGTTTCGTAAGAGCCGTCTTAGGATGCTAACTAAGCTGGACAAAGAAGAACTTTACACAAATCCCATACCAACCCGACGGTCCAGCGTGGTACATAGACAGTCAATGTCTAGCAATGAACTATTAAAAGTTTGTGAGTTCGCTTACCGAGTAGTTTTCCATGATGATCGAAGGCGATGTCCTGAACGGAGTCGGTATGCCCCTTCAGGGTTCGTTCGTACTCGCCACTCTCGAAGTCCCATACTTTGATGGTTGCATCCTCGCTCGAGGAAACCATCAAACTGAACACTGGGTGAAATATTACCTGTAATAGAATAAATATACAATTGTTTATCACTTTTCTTTACTCTTTGTTTCAACTCCTATCATTCAAAAGCGGCTTTATGAAGCTTTTAACCACATTCAGTAAAGAACGTATAATTTAAAGTAAGAAGTAACACTTTCATCGCATTATGAATCGTATGATTAATGTTAACATATTAAGAAGTGTATAATTGCTCAATGTTCACATTGAATCCATGTACGTAAATGTACGTGAGAGTAATGTATGAAACCGATTGTATACCCGCGGAAAACTACAATAACCACATTATTCTCTGCTCTAAATCAATTGTGCGTGGTTAAAAACATTTAGAAATGAGATACTGTGAAACCAAGAAAAAGGCAAACAATACACTTATAAATCGGCTTTCATTGAATTAGAAAGTTATGACATCTATAGCAAATTCGTTACAGAATTAAAGGTCTTTATACAATGGACAATTGCCTTATCATTTATAATATGGGTTGAGAGATATTCTTAAAGGAATACCACAATGTTATATTGCATAACACAACATTTCAAATAATGATAATTATAATGAGACTGTTTGTATGAGAGACATCCATATTTTAAATGCTCGGTAAAACAAAATTCGTAAAAAATGTTTACTAGAACATAATGAGATATAATATCGAATAGAGCCTCATAAATAGTAATAATATAACAAAAAAATGAAATGCGATTACTTACATCACTATTACAAAAAAAAACACAGTCACGTTCTGAGAGCTAACATTGTTAATATTTTTTTATTACCACATTTATGCAATAGGATGATATGGCAATAAATAATGACAATTTGCAAATATGTCACATGATTTAAATTGGCAATATATTTATTACAGCCGTGAAATCATTTAAATTAAATTATGAATGTCTATGACATAACTCGACATCGTTGGTCATTCTCAGTTTAAATTATTTAATTCTACGTAATAAATATTTTATAATGTCCGTAATGTTTTGAAACCGACAGAGGAGGATAACCGACCCCTATTCCTAAGAATTTAATGCGTTAATGAAAAAAAATGTGATGTTTAAACCTTCAGGGCCAGTTTCACCAGTTCCTGGTTGAGCCTGCCAAAGTGACTCTTCTCTGCCTGATGAAAAGCATGAGCAGAATCCAAGAGTGGTAGTCACCATACCCATTACGAATGCAGACAATGCAGCATGGTACCCACACTATTGAGATGCATCTGCATCTTTCGGCCTCCGGTCTCGCACTTACCAACGAAACAAAAGTTTCAGATAGTTATCTGCCTTATAACACTAACCCATAAAGGATGCTGGTATATATATGTCTCTATCCAAGACATGTTAAACCAAAATCTGTACTTATCTGGCCGATAATGGCAATGGCAAGTGATTAAACGGGATCTTAGCGTTATAAAATTATATGAGAAATTTTTCATTAATCTTAACTATTTTGTTGATCGCCACATCTTTAGATTACTGTCAGGTAAAATTAAGTATTCTAATTAGTTGGTATTTATTATTTGAGTATACGAGTGAAAGGATCTTGTTCAAAAGAAACGGAACTCAATATTCGCCTTGAAACTAATCATAACGCTAAATACACATTCAAACATCCATAAAAATCTGATACTCTCATCGATTCAGCTTTAAGTCTATGTGTTTTGATCTCAAATGCGTTTTATGTTACTGTCAAAATTACCTTAGTAATAGTGGCCCGGTGTCCAGTTAGACAGAACTTCTCAGGTGGTCTCGGAATCCACTCGGCGGGTGTGCGTTTTGCACGCGTTGGCGCGCCTTCGATAAATTCCTTCTGAGCCTCCGATAGCTTCGATTCCAATTCCATCACCTGGTGACAAAAGAACACAACAAAGATTTAAACACATGTGAGTTTTGGGATTGTATGTAATGTAATTTTCAAGCTGTTTAACTACAACTATTACAAACCTAAGGATATCTGATAATCGATTTCATTCATTGAAATTTTCAAATAAAAATAAAATATACGTAACGTGCATTCAGTATCACTATAGTTTTCTAATTTCCTTTATAAATAAAGGTACAATGTAATGAATTAACTGTTAGTCTTGCCAATGATATAATCAACAGTTTAAACAGGTGCATTCCTCGACATTGTCCTCTAGTTAGGTTTTTCATCAGATTAGTGACGAAATGCGTTTCCTGTTTTGCATTATCTAACAAAAAAGGCATTTAAGCTTACCTATTTACTTTTTACTCACGTATAGTTGAGGACACAAACTCATATTAATGGAAATAACTGCTACTACTAATTAATTTGACAAAATTTGAAGCTTACAATTAAATTTTATTTCTGCTCAAGATTCGGAACTACTTTACAGATACATAATTATGATGCCAGTTGGTCCATGGTAAGACTGATATTCAGGTAAAAGTGGTTGAACTGGTAGCCGACCACAGTAAATTATTAATCTTGGGAATAATAAAGGCAAAAAAATGATATTGCAAGTACCACATATACTTTCATATGCATTTAGGGAAAAGCTGTTAACTTTAAATTACAAACGGACACTTGAATTTTGTTTATTTGTATAGATTACTTATTTCTAATAATTATAAAACTTGCACAAATTTGTTTTACTTTAAAGATATGCAAAGATAAACGCATGTGTTAATGATTTCAGAATACCAAAATATTTACTATGAAATGTAAACATCTTAATTTATTATTGGAACGTGGTTCAAGATAAAAATAGAGCACCGACCGTCCCGATTACAATCACCTTGAGAGTTCTATTTATTTAAATAGTGGACATTGTTCGTCGATAGATAGCTAGTCAATGAATAAAACGTGTCACGTTCATTTGAGAGTGTGTCACAGTCTATAAGGGTCCTGTGCACCTCCCTACAAGATTTCTACACCGCCCTAAGGTTGGCTGGAAGAGAATGCCATGGGCACTAAGTCCGCCGATGTACAATGTGTATAAAGTGTAAAATAAATAAATAAATAGATTTCAACTTCTTCGGATATCTACTTTTTATTTAAAAGAAGTATAAAGCTATATAAGTTAGCGTAGGCCTTTATACTTCTCAACAATGTAGACTAAAAACTTAAAACACTCAGTTCAACAGTTGACAGGAGTTGTAAGAGATAGAAATTCACGTTTCAAAGTGTATCTCACCTGTACTTATGAGCTCAAATAATGCTCTCGCGCTTTCTCGCACAGCGGATCTGTTAACGAGTCTGGGAAGATATTTGGTCCATCAGATTTGTCTAGTTCATTAATACCTGCTAACTGTAAAATGGCCCTGCTTTCAGCTTAGCTAGCGTGTATTCATTCGATGGCGTTGTGTGTAATATGTTCGAAATATTTCTTTATTCTTTTCTGAGTATATGTTACACTACCGATCCTAAAAGTTTCATCTTTCTTTACTCATAACTCGAGAAAAACGATGTTTAAATTTACCCTAGTAAAAACATTGAACTGGTCATAAATTCTAGACTCCACGAGATTCAGATATGATATTTTTCTGTGTAGGGTAGTAGTAGACCTCAATTTAGGTGTATATAACTTTTCCAAATTCAGTGGATTACTTAAGAAAGAAAAAAAAACTACTCCAAAAAAAGCAAACTACTAGATTATTTATAAAAAAATTGTAAAATTTTAAGCTTAGTACAGTTTTAAAAGGCAGGCGAGAATGTTTGGCGTTTCAATTGATGTAAATTTCAGTCAGCCAGTTCAGCCAATGGCGTTAATGAAGGCGATCACCGTGACGGTCGAGTACATGTAAAATAAACTCGCACTAGAGCCCCAGACCGACCTAGAAACGTCCCCTAGTCAAATCGATCTTTTAGAACTACGATCGTGTTTAAATGTCGTTACAGATTTTTGTAACACACGTTTTTCTCATCAGCGGAATGGCCCCTTCCAATTACATAAGACATTGCGTACAGAGGGACACTAATAGGCGTCATCATCTCCTGTGCTCACAATCGATTACGTGTAATCAATTATAGAAAGTGTTACAAGATATTTACTGCACCACTACCTTCATTGATGGTTTGTTGACAAATTGAGTCGCAACTAAACGGTTTCTGAGGAAGATTACCCTATCCATAATAAAATTATAAAGTCCAAGATTACTTTGTCTCTCTGTTGCACTTTAATGGCTAAACCACTGCACCGATTTCAATCAAATTTGGCATGGATATACTTTGATTTTTGATGAAGAAGATGACTACTTCTTACCGTAATAATCGACAAACACGCGGGTGGAGCCGTGGGCAAAAGCTTCTATATTATATAAAAATGTATGCTTTTTTCCTCCTCTGCAACTCTGTCAAATGGTCACGTATGGTCCAATTTCGCTATTTTTTTTGTAGGATAGTCCAGGCACTAAAGATGCCTATCGGCTATAATGTTAATTAAATCGCACTACGACCAATAGGGGCCGAGTACCAATAAATAATTTTGGAAAACGCTTTTTTTTTTGAGAAACGCAGACGAAGTATTGAAATAAAAAACCTACATCACACGTTTTTTTGAGAAACGCAGGCGAAGTATTGAAATAAAAAACCTACATCACACGTTTTTTTGAGAAACGCAGGCGAAGTATTGAATTAAAAAACCTACATCTCACGTTACGTTTGATGTTAAAAATATACTTATACGTAGTAAATGTTTCCACTTTAATAGCCATCAATAACTCTCACAACTTTCGATCACTAATTTACCAAAGCTATATTTATAAGTGATTAAGTTTAATTTGATTACAAACAAATGTTTACAAAATACAAACAGTTTCACAATAGGAAAAGGTTTAATAACGTTAATTCAAGAAATTTCGGTAGATAACTATATACTAGTAACTAGTATTGGATATTTATTGCCAAAGTGCAAACTGTTACAAGGAAAGATTATTCGCGAACAACGATCGTAAAAGTTGATTTTTGAGGCACGGAATAACGAACTTTATACTGATATACATAGCGTCGAATATCGATTGGTTATTGCACGATTGTTCACATCGAGTTCGCCAGCGGACTTGTCTTTGATATGGGGAACGCCCTCGTATGTTCGAGACATTTCTCGAAAGCGCTTGTACTAGTAAAAATGTACATAAATACGATCTCTCGTGGGCCCCAGGGCAGTTCAGTTTGAGTTAGGGATGTACATGTAAAAAAAATATCGATACTTTTTTGATATAATATATCGTAGTGTTGTATCGATACTTTGCGATATATCGAACAAATATATCGATATTTTAAAAATATTGTAAGTAATTACTTGTATTTAACTAGTCTATAATATTAAATAGGGATCAGGTTAATTATGAGTAAAAACACAAGAGAGAAGAAACAAATCAACTTTATTTTTAAATCATACGAAAAAGAATCCAAGATCACACGACCCATGTTTAGCATAGCGTAAAGAATAGCAGGTTTTTCTTTTCTACCATACCAATCTGAAAGATTTATAAATCCCACTTTACTACTTTTTTCTAAACCTTGCATAAACAAAATTTTATTTAACCTTTTGGCTTGCAATCGACATCTCTGCTGTGTAAGAACTTGTGCGGCTTTTGAGAATAGTCATTCGGATGGAATGAGCTAGCCACCATAGTCAAATATTTAAAAATCCAAAGTTTAAGGGTCCAATATAGTAGCGATAGCTAATGACGATACCTGTTCAATGGCGTCCATTCGTTTATTAATTTCAGTAAGAATGCATTTTTGTACCTCCTAGATTCTTCAATTACTAAGTTTTTGAGTTTTGATATCATACAATGCACTAATAGAATGACTTTGCTGCTTGAGCAATATTTATCGCCAGATATTTCCTTGGTCGCTGTCTCTAGTGGGCCGCCCATAAAATTAGCTTTTTTTTTAGTCAAAATTAGAATTTTCAATAATCCGGGGATTTTCGTTTTATTTTTACTCAAATTGACAATGTTGCAGATTTAAAGGAATAAGTAGATATAAAGAAAAAATGGAATGGGACACGATATTTGGTAT
The DNA here is from genome assembly GCA_916048165.1 of Spilarctia lutea. Classification (NCBI taxonomy): domain Eukaryota; kingdom Metazoa; phylum Arthropoda; class Insecta; order Lepidoptera; family Erebidae; genus Spilarctia; species Spilarctia lutea. The sequence goes on from OU696480.1 coordinate 7,602,691, forward strand.
ATCGGATGAAATATATCGATATTACATTCGATACTAGATGATTCGATAATATCGGATTGAAGCGATATATCGCGTACATGTATCGATATTTTTTGAAATATCGATTTATATCGCCCAACACTAGTTTGAGTTACAGTGCTACGAGTATAAACATCGAGTGATATCATTGATCAACCTAGCAATCTCGGCGACCATTAAGCATCGACTGATATTGTGATTATAATAGCGTTATTAATAGTCTCTTTTACACGTCAAAAGGTTTATTTCCCAAATCCATCGAACCAATATTATGTCAGCCGATAGCAGATAATGCGTGCAGTAACCACAACTTAAAAATGTCCCCAGTAGGAATATTTATACAGGTATCTTCGACTTAGTATATTCAGACGAGATAAACATAGTTTAAAGAATCAACATGTACCTTTTTCTGTAATCTGATGACTGAAGTCCATTTCTTCTCTAGGAGGCCGCCGAACTTGCGATCCATTTCGCCGCTCATGTCAGCCTCCTTCTTGAACGCTTCCAACGCGTCCGTGTAGCCATTGCTACCTAAATAATCGGCGATCGCTTTGTTCCTGTAACAAAAAAAAACAATTTTAATATTATATTTCTCTTGTAAGATTTTTCACTTATATCTCTGAATATAATCTCTCTCTTTCTCTCTTAGAATAGATCTTTTTAGTTTCATGTTTTTTATTTTATTTGACAGCCTGCCAACCTGTCCAGTCCTGCCACTTCATGATGTGGTTCAAATGTTGGTTTTTCATGAAAAAACAGACTGATAAACGATTTTTTTCCATTTGCATGTTATTAATTTATTTATTTTAAAACAAAATTGTTGCTAATGATTGATCATAGTAAGCAAACGTGCCATGTAGCTGTTTAAATTGTCAAACGATGATTATTCATTGATCTGGTAATTTCATATTATAATGATGTAACCGACCACTTAATTAAATACGAACTTTCAACAAATGCATCACAACATTATGGAGTGATCAAATCTATGGTTTTGCAACAATATACCTATTAACGAAATAAATATTTACTAATTTTAAGAATTAATCATATTTACATTTACTATATTTTTGTAATTTATATAAAAAAATAATACATGCATGAGTATATTTTATTATTATTACAGTAAACGGAACAAGTTAAAATATGCAATACAATATTAATTATTCAGAATTCTAATTCCGTAGCCCATACACATACATTATTATTACGATTTTAATAATTATAAATGCATAAAATAGTAAAAATATAATTATTACTCTTAAACTTATAAAAAAGGACTCTTAGTCGTTTAAAATTATTTAGAAATACAATATCAGTCTCAGCTGTAGTGCGGAAAACACTATATTTTGTGTTAATATATTATGTTAAGCAAATAGTCCCGGTTTGTAATTTTATAAAAGGTCATATATTGTTCAATATTTATAAAACAGCATAGTAAAAATGATAAAACAGGATATAGGATAATGATTCATAAACTAAATATTGTTCCTGAAGCATAGACAAGTATGATAAAGTCACAAACCAAAGTTAGTATGATGAATACGAAAGCGAGTTTGTTTATTTGTTTGTTACGCTTTCACACCGTAACCACTCAACCAAAACTACAAAAATTTTCATGACGATCATGAAATTTTGCATACATATTATCGAGGGTACGGAAAAAGAGATTACGACAACAAATAACAAAGACCAAACACTTTTCGTGAAGGCTACTTAAAACTAAGCTAACCCGCTGGCGCTGGCAAATGTTCATTCTTCATTTATGCCTTCGATTTTGTTTTTTATTCATTAGCATTGCACAAACGTAGTAACGAGGTAATGTATGTTGTTACTACATGAGACATATATAAATGCAACGTGTTTGGATATAGTACAAATATTAAACTAGACTGTACGGATGGCTTAGCGATAAAGCGGTCACCACTCCCCGATTCCTGCAGAACCTGAGTGTTGTAGGATCGGTCCCCATATAGGTAATAATTTATATGATCCACAAATAGGTGGTCCGAGTTTGGGTGTTTTTTGTGAACATTTCATGAATGTTTATGAAGCCTGTCGCGACACAGGATATATTTCTAGAGTGGGAACTGTCTTTTTAGAATATTGAGTCTAATCCGGCCCACACGCCACCCACTATAACTCCTGTACACCAGGATCAACAGCAGTGACCAACGCACACCGAGTTATGACACTCGGGAAGTCCCAGAAAAAATTTAACTGTTTAATAATTGGAACCCTTAACGAAATAAATCAGAAGAAAACTGAAGCAGTAGGAAATATAGAATAAGTCAACTTCACTCCTTAACAAAGCGGTAGGCAAAATTAATTCAAAATAGGCCGACACCTTTTTCAAACCAGGAAGCACCACGGATAAAATATTATAGATCTTAACTAAGCTATATATGATTTCTATAGCATGTATGGCAGAATCCCCAAACGCACGGAAATTCACCGCAGTTGACACATGATCCCCATAGTATACCCCAGATATAATTTGTAAGCTATTCAGCATTATGTTACGTTCATTGTACCAAAAACTACATTCCCAAAGGACATGATGCTGACTGTTCACAGCTATAATCAGGTGTTGAGCATTGACACAATGGTGAATTCACTAATTTAAATGAGTGTAGTTTGCTCTTAAAGTTACTGTGGCCTGGAAGAAATTGAGAGACACACCTCAAGCCATTTTTTGAATAACTGAGTCTACTTGACACTGGCGGATTAGCTAGGTGGGCTGTCAAGGGAATACAGACGCAGCACTAATGATCCTCCTATTTCAATTAAGGACAAAAAGGTACGTATAAACACAGCAAGATAACAATAACGATGAATACATAAGAACAGCAGGTGATCTCAAGAACATAGAATTTACTTAGTCACATTTTTTTAAGTAGAACTTTATTGTTGGATGTCAAGGTTTCTAAAAAGATAATTGACTAAACGATACATTATGTATTATGAAGTCTTTTCAAGGACTTAAATAAAGATCGTTAATCTATGCCTAGTAGTAAATCATATGTTGTCTATTTTATATTAGTTTACCTTTGCTTTCTCACTAACAAGGTGACTAGCTGTAGTATTTATTATTATATATAACATATTTTTGGACAGTAAAATAGCCGTGGTTTTCTTAATTTAGTAACCTGGATGAAGAAAATAGTAAACAATAATCTTCGTTATACACATTGTTATTGTTAAGCGTATGATTTATAGTTATGAAAAAGAAACAAAGCAGATGCAATAATATAACAGCTGTACTACTAGAATATCTATCATTAACGATTCAGGTAACGTTATCGCAAGGTTAACGTGCAATGTAGGAAATACTTTAAACTTGCTGATCTGAACGATACATATATATATCTATTAAAGTTAAATAAGCCTAAATATTTTTTAAATACTACAACGTATGCCTTTGTTTATGAGGGTAAGTTAATGGGCGAATTTTATCATGTATATATAATTTGTTGACTATGGTTTGAGAGTAAAAATCAGCAATTCTAAACGATATACGCAACTATATTTTTCATGTACAGACAGTATCGTCAGTTTTAATAATTGTAGATTACGTAGGTCATTATTAAGAGGTATTTATTTATTAGCTGATATAACCAAACGATCTGACAGGAGTGCGCAAACGTCGATGGATACTTATTACAAACGGGTGAGGTGATCAAAATCGATTATTTGCATCGCGATTCGCAAGCAGAGGAACACTGGTGTGGTTATTAGTCGGTAAAAGTCCGACAGACCCCTTTGGCCTCTTCCTTCTTCTTTTTCAATGAGCGAAGGACATACATGAGGTTCTTCCACCCCGTTAACAAAAAGAAATGAGGTTAGAAGATTGATATTTTGTTGTAGTTTGCGTTTATTATTTGGTAAATAAATCATCTCAGATCTGTTCATGTTATATTGGAATAAAAACAACATGTCATCGGTAACAAAATGCACTGAGAGCAAAGATGTTTTTTAAGATTTAAATTCACACAACTCTTCTTACGATTTTCGAAAATTCTGCATTTTGAGATCGTCTTTTACCGAGTCACGTTAACTTTTTGTCGTTTTGTGAGTACAATATAATTTTATGTTTTTAGGATAACGGAATTTAAAAACAATACATGTGTATTTATAATTAATGTGTATATTAAAGCAATAATGCACTGTGGTGCAAAAAATGCGCGCGTATTGGTGTTACTCATGCAGTTTTTTGCTTTAAGAACACTTAATCTCTGATCATAGCAAGCATTATTATTCATGAAGTTGTATATACAAACTAGCTGACCTATGCAACCTCGTTTACGTCTCATATTGCCCGTAGCGTAATAGTTTTACCCCGTTTTGGTAACATTCTTCATTGGTGCTCCACTACTATTCATCTTAGCGTGATGATACGTTCCAGCAAACAATCTCTTCAGCTTTATATATTAAGTATAGATACTACAGCTGTAATAGACATCGATTTTTGTAATTTTATATCAAGAACAAAGTTTAATATACATAATTATTTATAGTTAATTGCAATAGCTAGGAAGAGGATGTCCGTCCGCCACCTGGTGCTCAAACAAATAAATCTAGTCAGTCTGAACACATCCACAACGGAGAATAGATGTTTTTAATTAAGATAACCTCCTCCTTTTTTGAAGTCGGTTAAAAACAAAGGAAATCTGACTATCTCGGTTGCACAGACAAGATAAATGTAAAATATGTATAAATATTTCCGAAGAAAAGCAATGAAACTTTTAAACGTTTAAACTCGTTAATCTAGAAAAGCAATAAAAAAAATTACTTAAAAAACGTGTATTATTATTGCCGGAGATAGCTTATAGCCAACAAATTCAATATTTAAGTCAATCAATATTCTGCTCCTGAATGGATATTCACAGATAACGGATAGGAATGAGATGACGGAAGTTGGATGTAGTGTGTACCATAGAAATAGTTCCACACATTCGGACCGTTATTTCACAGGATCGGATCGGATTCTGATTGGAAGTAACGTAGTGGGAAACACCTCTAAAGGTAAGTATACTGCGTTACGAGTTACTCTCTTAGTGCAAATTAAATAAAAACAATATTCAGTTAAGTAATTCTATATGTATTTCCACCCTTCATTCCACTATAAATATATATTAAAGGAAGTAAGTAATAACAAGACCAAATAAAAAAAAAACGCACTATTACGTTAATTCTAAAACCTTTCAATATGATCAGAAGATATGATTAAGTTTTATGCATACGAGTATATAAATACAAACATTCAATTCTAGATAGACGAATGATATTTAACCTTTCTCTCAAAAGAGAAGAATGTAATAAACTATGTATATTTATTGTGCATCTTTACACTAATTTACGTCACATCATCAGATCCCAATTGTTCTATTGATTTCAACGCAATTTGACATTCGGCACATGTCACATGCTTTGTAACGTGTTCAATCTATGATGAGGTCATCAATGAGTTATGTTTAATTTATTAAAGCAGATTGTGCTAACAATATTGTATTAGTACCTAAAAGAATCAGATTTAAATAAAATAATGAAGTAAATATCCGTCACATAACTGTTCCGATATTCTTAAACTGATATAGATAATCGATATATGATCTAAAAATGTGATCAATGTTTCTCATGTTATATAGTATAGGTACAACTGGCAGTATTTGCATGTGGATGACAATAGGGTAGTTGACTGTACTCGTATCATAAATAGATACCAATGTCTCCTTCATTAAAACGAATAATACCATTTTGGAAAATATAATTATTACAGCTTTCATTTCTATTACAAATTATAATCAAGACATTGAAATATATTGCTCAATTGAGTGGTCTAAAAAAAGTGACGTCACACGTTTGTATTTAGTATATTTTTCATACAAAATTATCGTTTTGACAGATGATAAAAGTAACTAATTTGACTAAGGTATCATCTATCTTCAATAAGACGAATAAACAGTACGGAGGGAGATCGTTTTTTGTTTCTTCGAAAAACGGTCCCCATTTCATGTTCTTCACATTTTATATATTTCTTATCATTAATTTCATCACGACGAAGACTTACAATTGAAGACTATAAATACTTGACATTGGCACAAATAGCTGATCCTAGTGATCCGGCTGGTTGCTATTTTATCAAAAGAAGAGAAGAAACCGGAGTCACCACTTGTATTTATTCTATGGGTATCGTAAGTTGTGACTTATGGAGGACAACATCGCTGAAAGTGAAAAAAACTTGATACAAAATCTGTACTAACCCGTTTGGACAGCGTGATATACTAGGTTAAAACCTCTTTTCTTAGAAGCCTCTATCAAGCCGTATATTGTTAAATACTTTAGGATAACTTTTCCAAATTTAAAAAGATTAATATTTTTATTTAGTAAACATTAATTAATGTTGTAATTTTTATATTTTACTAGCTGCGCTCGCTACTTCGTACACGTGACATTTAGATTTCAAAGTTATTTTCAATTTTTCTCCGTTCAAACCTATCCTGGACTACGACAAACATTTAAAACAAAAATCAGCTAAGTCGGCCCAGCTGTTCTCGATTTTTAGCGAGACAAACGAACAGCAATTGATTTTTATATATAAGCAGAAGATCGTATAGTAACTACTACTCTAACTATAGTTTATATGAACTACTCTAGTTTAAATTAAGGAAATGTTGCACGTTAATGAGTTTAAAAATAGATTAGTAATAATTTCTAAAGTGTGAATGCACCTACTAATTAATAAACTTTGACGACAGATCAAGTACTGAAGATTATGCACGACGCCTACTCAACTTTCTACGAAAGTTTAATTTATAAACAGCACGGGTATCGTAAAGCTCTTATTGGTCCTCTTGCCAATTCTATTCAGATCTTGTACTCTGAAACGGATATGAATTCTCTGTACCGACTACGACGTCTTGCGTCGAGATAATTGATATTGTGGGTGTTAATATGCAATACTCATAAAAGGAAATTTATACGACCAGTTGACGTACATGTCGTAGTGGTTTCTATTACATTCACAATAAGTACAATATCACGCATACACATATCTACACGGTCATCTGATATTAACTTCAGCAGCACCTGTACTATGGTAACCAGATTATGATAAACATATTTAGATATTTCTAATTACATGCTTCATTTAGATTAATTGCACTTGGACACAGAACAATTGATTTTCTTCGTCATACAATTATCTGTCCTGGGATGCTCACGAGGCTTGCGGTACTATTCTTGATCCTAGCTGTCTTACCCTATCCCCAATCCCTTACTCCAATTAACTTCTTTCTAATATATCATCGTAAAACAATTACATTATTATTCGATAAATAAAAAATAAATGCTACCAAATATCCCAAGTTCATGAATTGCCTCGTATTCTTAGTTGTCGAATTATTTTACTACAAGCTGAACCCCGCGGTGTACCGCTACGCGCGGTTCGACAATAACCGCAGGCAACGCAGCGAGGCGAAGCTATATCTTTATAAATTGTAGCCAATGTGTTATTCTGATGTATAAGCTGTAGTATTGTAAAGATTCATCAAAATCCATTTAGTAGTTTTTGCGTGAAAGAGTAACAAACCTCCAACCATACTTACAAACTTTCGCGTTTATAATATTAGTAGGATTGTTAACACGAGAAATAAATAATTTATTGTTTATTGCTTAAGTATATAAATCTATATGGGTATATAACATTTTCCGGGTTAATATGACTAATAGATAAGATAACGATTTATTGTAGCGAGCTCTGTTTATTTCTTTACATTGTTTTTTGCACCTTATAGATTAGGGAAATGTAATGAAACTAAATAAAAAAACTGAAGTTAAAATCCTCTATTTTACAAAAAGAAACATCGTACAAGACGACAATCGTAACAATACCCAATAGAATATTTCAATTTCCCACATAAAACAGTTAACTGACTTTGCTAATCAATTGGCTTTTGCCTGCGGCTCCGCTAGTGTATAATATGATTACCGCAGTGATCCTTTAAACTGATATAACTTTGGATTTGTCAACCGATTGAAATAAAACAAACACGAAATGTTAAGTTTATCACAATGCAACTAAGAAAACTGCATCTAAATTGGTTGAGTCACTTCAGAGATCAACATGCACAAACAAAAATTTCAAGAACTGCTGTTTAGAGTGCTGTTTCTTTAATAAAGATCCCTCTTCATTAGTTTTTATTCAACATTTTTATTGTTCAAGACAATAAAAATCGAAATCTTACAATTTTATTATAATACTAGCTGACCCACGCAACCTCGTTTGCGTCTTCTATTGCCCGTAGCGTGAAAATTTTTCCCCGTTTTTAAAACATTCTTCATTGGTGCTCCGCTCCTATTAGTATTAGCGTGATGACATATAGCCTATAGCCCTTCTCGATAAATGGACTATCCAACGATTATCTACTCCAACGCACAAACGCACACTGTTTTGATAGATATGATTGAATTTGAACTTTGTATAGCGGTAATAAAGTGCAAATTGACTCATTGATGTTAGGAACACACCTACATTGCTTAGACAACAGTGAGTGCTTGTAATAAAACTTTGTACAATAGCAATAAAGTTCAAATTGACTTTACGTTTTTGTTAGAAAACGTTTGTATGGGAAAAAAGAGTGCTTTTAGGGCTTTTACGGCCATTATTCGAATTTTTCTTGCCGTAAAAACCATCCTTGAACTTCAACGAACATTTAAAAAAAGAATTGGCCAAATTGGTCCAGGCGTTGTTGAGTTATGCGCTTACCAACACATTGAGCGATTCATTTTTATATTATATAGAAGATATGTATAGTTAAGATTAGATGTATAGATGTTTATTTGACAAAAATTGATAAACATAATCAAAAAATTCAAACTATTTGGTGAAGCAATGGATTTAGATAAGTATCTGCATCGTAAATATTTTTGCCTAATAATATATGAAAACAGATTTTAAGATAGTTCGGCTACTATCTCATACACGACCGTGAGCATGTATACGATCATTCCGATCAGATGACGGATAAATTAAGATAAATTATTTATCTTACAACAATAATAACCGTTATTTTATAATTCACTAAAGAAATAACGTGTTTTACATTGTACTACAACTGGTTCGGTGGCGTAGTGATAGCGTATGCGACTGCTTTGCTTGAGATCTCGGGTCGAACCCAATGTTTGTATGATCTGCAAATATTTGTTTCGGAGTTTGGATGTTTTACTGTATATTATGTGTGGATTTACAAAAAATATATATGATGTATTAATGTCAGTCGTCTAGTACCCATAACACAAGCTCTGCTTAGCTTGGGACTAGATGGCGTTGCGTGTTAGATGTCCGAAATATTCATTTATTTGTTATTACTGGTACTTTGTTGCATAAATACCTTACTTTCAAATTTTTCAATAGCTGCCGCATTGTCGCACTTTACTGTATATCAATATGGCACAACTAAAATAAGAAAAGAACATCTAAACCAAAACCATTTTGCTTTTGCCAAAATTTGTTAAGCACAAACATAATTAAGATTTATATTTTATACTAGTTGAACCCCGCGGTGCTACCCGCAGGACGACAATAACCGCGGGCAACATCACGAGGCGAAGCTAGTATCTTTATAAATAATGTAGCCTTTGTGTTATTCTGATGTATAAGCTATATTATTGTAAAGTTTCATCAAAATCCATTTAACATTTTTGCGTGAAAGAGCAACAAACATCCTTACATACATACTCACAAACTTTCGCGTTTATAACATTAGTAAGATAGGCTATAAAACACTTTTTATATTACAATTTTAAGATAATTCTATTCCATATCACCAATCATCACATATTACCATCCACTACTGAAGAAAACCCCCGCCCAAGGGAGCTACAACTATCCCGGTAATATTTTTATATATGAGCCTGCCAAAGTGACTCTAATCTGCCTGATGGAAAGCACGAGCAGAATCCAAGAATGGTGGTCACCATACTCATAGCGAAAGCAGACAATGCAATAATGCAGCATATTGACCTACACTATGGCTGTCTATTGAGATGCTAGATGTGAGTGCGAGACCGGAGGTCCAATGATGCAGTCATTGGACCTCCGGTCTCGTATGCTCACCAATGAACACGACAGCAAACCAGGCGGCCCGTTCGTGCTAAAATCAGCGTGGTTCTACTACCTCATGAAATATATATTACCATAATGTTACGAGCCTTGGATAGAATTGGCTTTGCTTGGGCAAATCTGCATTAATTAGCCAGGTATTTTACTCATACCACCTTTCCATCTTCTATTTAGTGATCAAATGCCAGTAACTTTTGACTATAATATATATTTCAACTTAAAGTTGAAATACAATTATCAAATTCAATTCTTATTCGTCAGACTAATTAGTTATTGTTTTGATTAGCTACCTCATTAAAGCAATTTCAAAACATATCGTAAGTCACGCTAAATAATTCGCCGAAATTTCTTTATCTCTATGGGCTGTGTTAAAAATTATCTACTTCCGAAGGACTCGTCGCTAAATATTCTAAAGATTCACCAAAATGGCTCCTTTAGCTTGAACAACCTTCATGTAGTTTATCTTAACAATTTTGTGTCGATTTACATGGACAGATTTAAAAAAACTTTCTAATACAACGAGGCCCTCATGCGTGGTAAATCAGGAATTATTTTACTTAGTTTTATCTTTTTAATCTTTAATGCTGCAATGTACACCTAATTCGATATCGAGGCAAGTGTCGTTGGCCGGCTTTGGCGCTGGCTTTTCTCTCGGGATTGGGAGGTCAGCCGGCAGTAGCTCGCTTAAAAGTCCCAAATTAAGCTAAACGAAACGGACGAAGCAAATATGCTCCAGAATGGAAGCAACCGGGAAAAACGCTAAGACGATGACGATGATAAGCTGCTCGAATGTCCAGCTGCATAAGAAACATCGCGAATATTTGGCCAATGTTGGCCAATGTGGCAGACGAAAAATAAAATTATGTATGGAATAGAAGTGGAATGATGCCTTTACTTAGTAATATTTAGTTTTTTTTGGAAGTACTTGATAGGCTAACACAATTGTTTTGTTCCTTTTTATTTCTTAACAAATACAATTTTAATACAAAAAAACGACTTCAAGAACTGACCCAAATTGAAATGGGAACCACAACGGAAGCTCTAACTTTAAAAAAACAAATATATTATCAAAATCTGTTTACCCAGACGAAAGTTCCGAGGAAACAAACATAAAAAAATACAGTCGAATTGAGTACCTCCTCTTTTTTTTAAACGTTTAAAAACTAGAGATGATCAGGTGATTGATTAACCTTAAAACATTCAGTAACAGCGAATATGTTACATTACATTTTCATCGTTTATTAAATTACTAATACCTTGGTCTTATTATTTAAGCAGTTCATTTGTACTTAGATTAGCGCTAATATTATTTTAAAGCGTACTTACGGTATTTATTTAAAGCTAATTTAATCCCATCAAAACATAACATTAAAATTCATTTCCGCAAATCGCAAGCTCTTCTACCACAAATGTAAGGTCGTCGTACAACAAGTGTAAGTGTTACTTCATTTGTTTAGATAGTACAACAACAACCGCGGGGTAAAGTTAGTTTAAAAAGAAGCCTATGTTACTCCTTATATCATCAGCTATCTACCAGTGAAAGTCTTGTCAAAATCGGGTCAGCCGTTCCAGAGATTAGACGGAACACACAGACAGACTGACAGACAAAAAATTGTAAAAAATGATATTTTACATGGTACATGTATACATACATATGTATGTAGTAAAAAGTGGTTATTTTAATATTACAAACAAACACTATTTTACAATATTATTTATTTTTATTGATGGTATAGATTAATATCTTTCAGAATTGGATTAACTTGACCATGTTTTATCAGCAATGTATCTATAGTACAAGCTCTGCCTAGTTTGGCACTAGATGGTGTTGTGTGAATATAGTAAAATAATATTATCGCTATAAGTACACTTACAGTAAACGAGTATTTACTTTAGAATAATACTTTTCAATAGTTTTAATTGATCTTGGTGCTAAAGAGCCTTTATTATTTGTGTGCGTAAGTCAAACCAATTAAATTCGCGATCGCGAATGTGAAAACTCCAACATTCGTTACATCATTTGCACATAATAAAAAAGATTTCAAACTACATAAAAACTTCATGATGAGTAATAATTTGAAATATCGTATTGATTTTTATTAAAACGATATAGGTATCTAAACATGAGATAACTAATGAACATAGTTCATCTTTGTACCCAAAGTAAGCGTGTTAAACTTATAGCGGTGGACAAACATGCTTGGTACATTTAAAACAGGTTCTACTGTATTCTTATTACGTCACTGCGGAATACATTATTCTGACTCAAAATAACTTCCTTCCACGATGAGAACGTTAAACGTGCTTATGTAACAAATAATCCTGATCATAAAATACATCAAGTGGCAATACTTTCATGTAATGCAACTTGACTTCAGCAAAAAAAAAATGAGTATAGAGTTTCATCTTATTGAAGGTTTTTTTTCTTGCTTGAATATTGAGTCAGGCTTCTCTAAATTGGGGAGGTGAAACTAAATCGATTCCATAGAAGCATAGACAATTAATATCGTGGGTGTCCCTATTGTTCGCGTGAGAGTAATCAAGTTCACATTACGTTTATTCCAATTAGGGATAAGTTAAAAGGTTGGGGCGGACAGCGAGTGGGGGCGAAAGTGCGACGGCGCATGAGCAAGTTTTAATGTAACAGTTCTGTAGAGACCACGCGCAGCGGTACTGAGTTCGGTTGAAGCAAAATGGCAACATGGGTTTTGACGACTACATGGTGCCTCACGCCCGTTTCTCCATAAGAAATGTTTAGGTATGATGTTTTAACCATAGTCTAACTAGAGCGTGGACCCCTTCCCCACACCACATTTTTTTCTATCATTGGAAAATTCGGCTTTGAATAATGTCAATGAAAACATGACATAGAAGTCTGCATTAATAGGAAATCCAAAAGAGTTCTTAAACAACATAAATAGATCCAACAACATAATTTTAACTAAAATTTTCCAGTGTAGGTATTTTTGATCGAAGCTGATAATAAAATAATTTAGATCGAAGAGTAGGTAGCAACCCTGACCTAGAATCATAATTACTTGCAGATCCTACGGGTTAATCGTTTCAAAATATTAGAGCATATCAACATTAACCTAAGTACAATATGGTTTAGTTTTAGAATCCTTTTACCCAAAGAACATATAAAAAAATACAATCTAATTTGAGGTCAAAATTAAATTTATCTGTACTTTAAATTAAATTCGTGCAAGTTATTCTATATAAAGAACATTAGAACTTTAACACAGGGCTAGTTAAAGTTTAAACTAAATATTGAACAGTTTTTTTTACAGCTGTTGCCTTGGATTTTCTGATTTTCATACAATAAAAAAAACGTAAACCTTATACGATTTGATCGCCGGGAGTTCTCGTATTACTTTTACAATGATCTATTCTACAAAATAAAAATATAAAAAGAGGATGGTTGTTTTTTTGGGTCTAAAAACATACTGTGTGTTTTGTCACAGCTTTAAGTCAGTAACAGTATTAATAAACACGTTTAACACCTATGCGGAACACATAAGGCTGTAGTGTGTTGTATACAAAGTTATAACAATAATATCTTAAGCTTTAAACTGCATAACTTAAAAGATAAGTGAACATAAGTTGAGTAATTTAGTTTAAAATTTGATTCAATAAATTGCATGCAATATGGCACCATATTGACGCACACAAATTTATCTAACCCGGTAAATAACAAATGCTGCAAGACGTCATAGAATTGTATCATTGTCAACAGACAATATGAGAATGTTGAGGCAATGTTACAATTCTCCAATGTCGGGCTACGGCGAAAGTGGTTTTGTGCGTACAGTTAGAGGCGCGGACAGATCTGGGACCTGCCTGAGAAAATAACTTTCTCGATACGTTTCCGATAATATTACGACGATTGCAGGGACAAGTAGTAAGCTTTTAACAAGGCCTCTTCCCTTTGCTTGTTGGTGTATAGCTCCATTACTATATAACAAGAAATCATCCACTATTTGTTGTTACAATTACTTCAAGTACAAAATACATTAATTTTCATATTAATAAGTAGATAAGCCTTGCAGTTTATTAATATATCTATACATATGTAAGGGTACTACGTTTTAGGTGAGTTGTAACTTTAGCGTAATGTTACGTCATAAAGGTTAATGTTTAAGATGTAAGAGTTTAAGACAACCAAACAAATATACGATGATATAAGAAATATATATTTGGTTACGTGAAAAGTTTAACATTAATTTAATTTACTATGCTTTCAAGACTTTCTTATTAAAAGCTTTAAGACCTACATGAAGTTCTATTTACACTTCGTTTAGGATTCCATTTTTTGCACACGGCAGGTGCGTGGGGTGTTCGCCTTGTTACACTTACCGTCAGTTGAGTCAGTCGGATGCTGGTAATTTTCAGTTATACAAATCGTAGCGTAAACATGATTTACATTAAGAAGACCGATTTTTTCAACTATCTTGAAAGGCCAAGTGGGGTCATATTTTGTATTGTAACATTTATTTATATATTATGTTTTAATAATAGTTTTTTTATAAATTCTTAAATGAAAGTAACATGTGCATAGCATAAGTAAATTTGTTACAAAATAAAATAATGAAATAGTAAAAATTTTAAGCACTACTGACATTTCAAATCTTTGTTGATTTTTTTGACGTGTCATGTGTTTTGTTTTTAAGTTTTTGTATGAAGCACAATCTTCTTTTTTTGTTACGTACTTATTTAAGCTCTGTAGATATGTTGTTACTGGTTTGTGAGGTCGATGATGTCAGCGGATCATCTCTTCGCCACCTAACGTTCTGGCCAATTGAACAATAAACTTTTTTCTGTAGATTTTTTTTATCTGTCAGTTGTTTGTACAAAACCCACAAAATGTTTACATTTTTTTATCCATCAGTTTTTCGTACAAAAAAAACCTCAGAATTTTTTTATCGCTAAATCCAAAATATCGTAAAAAACCTTGTAGGTATCGGCAGCGCTTTGACCTCTGCCTCTTTTCACACTTTTATTTATGTTTCGTAAAGCAGAAAGAGGTACTGAATATAAAATAATAAAATAGGTACATGTAAAGTTCTCGATCTCTCTAAATAATAACAACTTATTTGCAAACTTTACATTTACATCAATGATTTCAAACATATACCTACACCTATCATCAGAATCGCATTTAGTGTCGTCATCACTCAAAGAAACATTTTCTTGTCTAAGAATGTTACGATCACTTTTATCATTTTCTGAAATTAATTGCTGATTGTATATTTATTTTTCAATTAGTTCCCAATCTGATTGGTCTTTCGGTATATTTTGCAGCACTCCCAGTATTTCAGAATAACGTAGGAAACGGTTTCTAGACATGATTATATTAAAAATTAAGAGGAAAACAAGACACTGAAAGGATATATGTAATTTATAATTAATATAATATAAGTATAAAGTGGCAATTTATCAACAACAAAATTATGAAAGTACCTAACTAATGATGTTGTTTAGTCTTTTTTTTTATTGGACGATATAGAATTATGAAAAAATCTAAAATTGAGTATTAACACCACATCTAGCGTTGTTATGAAGATGTTAGATTCTATTAAAAAAAAATTATTTATTTATTTTTTATTATTATATAGCGGGCAAACGAGCAGACATATCACCTGATGGTAAGTGATTACCACCGCCCATGAACACCCGCAACAGCAGGCGTTAGTGTTATTGTTCAACAATATGTGTTTAGTGGGTTGTGTTTCGATTACTCAATTATGGTTGCTAAGCGATTAAATCTCGTACCAATCTATGTGCTAATTATCTTATTAGAATTCAATCAGCAGTGGCACCTTAATGAATTCAATTTCCGGGTGGGAATACTTGAAGATAACTTAATATTTATTTGAATGAATTAGAAGTCAATTATACAGTTTTTAAAAGAATTACATAAGTATATGAATTGTTATCTATTAGGGTATACCTATGCATGTTTGTGAAAAAATATTTATGGTAAACAATATGGTAACCTTGTTTTTCGGATACAGAAAACTATTATTTAACATTTTAAATTTATTGGTTTAATGGCTGTGATTAAGCCTAGTCTAGCGGTAAGCGTAAGCGACTGACAATCAAGAGGTCTCGGGTTCTGTGTCGGCCTGCTGTCCTACAAGAGATTCTTAATAGCAGCCCGAAGTATGGAAGCTGACATGTAAGATATCGAAAAATGGACTGTAAGCGGACGAGATTAAAGTATATATACCTACCTAATCCAACAAGAAAATTTAATGAATTTTAGTTTAGTGCTGACAACAACAGAATCACCACCATTGTTGCACCTATTATAACATACATATCGTATGCAATGCCACTTCTCTGTAGTGTTTTTATATTGACAGAGCATATAATAATAATAATAGATATGTATTATATTATATATTCAAATTACTTCAAGCACGTTCATTCACAAGTTCGTGAATGAACGTGCTTGAAGTTCGCTGACCAAGTCCTCCATTTGTATGCTCTTCTTATCAATATTATTGTGAGACTGTTATGTGTCCGAACAGTCGTAATCGATTATTACATTGTTATAGCTGCACTTGTAATAAATATCCTTTGGCCTTTTTTAAATATTTAAAGGACTTCTTAAATTAAGAATAATGTGTGCGTTATGAGACGATTCTTGTTTTATTCAGGTTACGCGCAAGAAGTAACAAGAACTTTGAGATATAAAGCAATTTGCTTTTTTGTGTGGTCCGCTGTCATATTATTAAGGAAGATTGCATTAATGAAAAATGTTTCAAAATCGACCAAAAAAATAATTTCTTTCGTAAGACGTTAACGAAGTTGCGGTCAGTTTTCAATATAAACATAAAGAAATCCAGATATTTTATAATAAATCATCAATTATTTGAATTAATATATGATTTAGCTACAGCTAAAAATTAAAATGACTAATTTTCGACCACATCAAATCTCATCTTAATACAGATATCGTCTCCATAAATATATTTTCTTTTACATTTTAACATTATCGTCAGTATTACACAGAAAGTAAAAAAAAAACGCGAAAATATTATTTCACTCAAGGTCCTGCACGAAAGTGCTCCATACTGTTAAATGCCATAGAGAGCGTATTGCCGGTTTGTATTTGCTGGATATTACTGCAGTTTTTGTTTAAATGACTGAAAGCCTTCAAATAACTATATAAACACGTAATACCACACAAACTCTGGGGATCCATACCTAATGGTTATTGCAAATCCAATAGCCACTTTCCCCTTTATGTCGTTTCTGGCTGACCCCTCACTTATACGTAGCAATTAACAAATTATATATTTTAAAACCTTTTCTTGATCTTGACAAGTAATCCCATTAATAGCAGCAAAAATGCATTAACTACAATCTTAATCACAATCGCAGTCTTATGTTTTCAACACACGACGTGCCTACGCCAATGCACAATTCATTTTAACATGGTTATAAGAGTACATATTACGAAGATGCATAATCACTACATAGTATAAAACAAAGTCGCCTTTTCTGTCCCTATATCCCTATGTGCGCTTAAATCTTTAAAACTACGCAACGGATTTTGATGCGGTTTTTTCCAATAGATAGAGTGATTCATGAGGAAGGTTTATATTTATAATACATGCATCATATACTAAGGCAACATTGCTAATTTTAGAGGTTTCTATTTTATGCCCGTGCAAAGTCGGAGCGGGCCGCTATGTTTTTATGTACAACGTTCATAGTTTTTCTGTAGTGTATTTAATTTAGTATCAGCATTGCACCCGTGCGAAGCCGGGGCGGGTCGCTAGTAATATATAATTCTAGAAAAGTATAGTCAGTTTCTAGAACAAAATTCTGGAAAGTTATATAAACACTTTTACCTTCTTGGTAAAAGTGCTTGTTATTAACCTTATTTCTTTACGTACGATTGATTTGTATAAAAAATACTTTTAAAAGCATTTTTATTTTTCTTCTTTCTACTTCAAACGTTTATCATCAATTAGATGGTATTCTGTAGACATTATCCAATCAGCAAACGAATTTGAATTAAAGAATTGGTGCCAAAGTAAGGAATTTACCAACTTTTTAAATTGGCAAAAATAATACTTTTTCTGGTGATTTTAAACTATTTCTTCATTACAGGCTTAGTAGTTAATTTAGATGGTTAACCTTAGAATTTATTGGCAAACATTTTTCAATTATTTCAACACTCATCAACAAGAAGGATCACCAAATGTTCTGTCAAATAGAAATTATACCACTAGAGCGGAATTACTGTACATGCTTTGAAATGTTGGCAAGTTGGTTTTCCATAAACAATAATGGAAATTTCGTTTCAAAGTTACCAATAATGTTTTAGGAAGTTTTTTCGTAAGACGATTACAAATGATGAAAGCAAAGTGATTTCTGTAGCGAATCTGTGAGTTACAGGTGTAGAAGAAACTGTATTCACTAGCATACGAGGGGTACTAAACAAACAATAATTTGCATACAGGTTCGTGACTTGAAGTGTAAGTATCTAAACAACTCATATCTAAAATAAGATATGTGTTGACATCAATAAAAAATCAGTCAAATTTTACGCTTTAAACTAAAATAAATGAATTTTGTCTATTCTTTATCACTTTTGCAAGTTGTCAATTTCTCATACTATTTCGAAATATGTAAATTGTAGTTTTCTATAAAAAAAATATACTGAAGCTATATTAGGGGAAAGTGTCACAAGGAATTCAATACCTAATACTTTCTAGAACATTAAACTTAAATTTTGTTTCAGCCAGTAGACACGAAATTTTCTGCAGCCAATAGAAATGGAATTATATAAGTGTGGGATTAAAGTTGATAATCGTTTTACTTATTGCGGGGATGTAGGGGAGGCCGCCCACGCGACGGGGCATATCGATCGCCCCCACAGGCGCCGGCTACGTCAGAGCTATACTGCGTCATTGCGAATCTTTTATCCAGAAGCCTTGGGATATTAAACTCCCACGAGATTTCAAGACATTCATTTTTGCTTTGCTGAGATTAAAGGATGGAAATATACGTAACAAAATGTAATAAACCTAAAAGATAATACAATGATTATAATTCATTTTCATTAAATAATAGCTTTCGGCTCTGCCCGCGTGTATTCGATTATTTGGGTTTTTAGTAAATATGTCCTTACTCGGAATCAAAGGGTCACACTACTATAAATTCAATTCATCTAAATCAATTCAGCGGTTTAGCCGTGAAAGTGTAATAGACATACAGAGTTACTATATAATATTAGTATGGATTGTATGCAAATATGGAGGTTGGTTTATCAAGAATATTAAAACTTAAACAAATGTATGAGTCATCAGTGCCCTTTGAAGGAACAATAATTTAGGAATGTTCATTTTCGCAGGGGTAACATTGTGAGCAGTAACCAGGGGTTGAAGGCCGGGAAAAACTAAACAAGGGGTGGAAATGCCATCAATGTGATATTTACCAAGGGGTGAATGTTAGAGACTATGAAAAGTTACCTGCGCTGTATTAACACCGCTGAAACCATACAAGAAAATAAAAATACTGACAAAAAACGTTGACATACTAAAAGTTCATGCACACAAGGAAGTTCATACACATTAATTTAATTAGTTCCGTGCCCTCGCATACAAATCCTTTACAATAGACAGGTAAGCTTACCGTACACATATTTAAAATATCGTATTCGGTTCAACAACACCCATCAGTAGATCACACGATCTGAATTACCAAAAAGACTTAATAAGTTATTCTTACGCCTTTTCGTTTGTCCAAACAATAAATTCTCTTCGTGTTAATTAAGCAGAGGATTTTTAGATTACTTTCCCATTGTTATCTTTGGTTTTGACTAACAATGATGTGAAACGAAATCTATGGAAAGCATTTAACTTGTTATCTAACTTATGTTGACCTACAGAATAGTGTTTTTAGTTTATTTCCTGGTAGTGATAATTTTTTACTATGAAAGAAATTAGTCGAAATGTATCTATGCTCCTCTCTGCGCATACGTTAAATAAAACAAAACTACACGAAGTAAACGTTTTGTGTGGCTAATTTAGTAAAAGTAATAGTTTCTCTATAAAAGCTACATTATATTTTATAGGTACATTGATTAATATAAAATAGTATGAAACATTTAAGTGTTTGATTGGTTGGTTAACTAACATCACAGTTCAACCAAAATCCGTAAAGAATCTACTCACATTTCAAGTTTTGAAATCAAAAGTTTGCAGGAGATCGTCTATTATTGAAAAATAATGGCAACACTGTAGAGCACACTGCATTATGCGCCCAAGTATGCAGCATCGACAGAGCGAAGACTGCATTCCTGACGATCCGCAAGTCAGGCAAAGGCAGTTAACCGAATGGACAACGGCCACGAGACAACCTAACAATGCCTTACATTCCTCTTCTTATTACATTAATATATTCGCTAAAATGGTAATGTTATCACATAATATTAATCTATCAAATTATCAGTCTGTCAGACCGCGATGATAAACGGACAGTTCACTAATTGCTTGTGCAAAGATTCGCCAATGATAAGATATGTTTTGATAGGTACGCTTTTGATTATAGTACTTAATTATACCGTGAAGACTATAAAATAGATGCTTATTACCTTTGATATTATTTAATATGTGATGTAGTGTTAATAGACAAAGGGGTATAATAAAAATTACAGTTTATTTATTTTATTGCCACTTACATACTCGTAATATAAGTTCATTAGTGTTAGAATTTTTTTTCGATTTTTTTGAAGGCAACATGGTTATGCAAACATGTTTGCATCCAGAGATCAGACTCAAAGGACGGCATTGCACTTGTGAATCTTTACTCATCTGCTCTTCTCATACCATACGTAAATCGTCGCTCTAATTGATAGAACGAAAAATAATTACAAACGTCATTCCTAGTCCATATAATTGTAGCTTTCGATCGTCATAAAGATGGCAGCAGTAAGAACAGGTTGACATTGACGCAGCTACATATCTTGGCGACAATGATATGTGATGAGTCACGGCCTTTCCTAAAGTCACCGTATACACAATACTGTAATGTAGTCGTTTTTCAAAAGCCTGACGCAGTATTATTGTTTAGCATTGTTTAGTTTTATGTTTTAGTTAGTCGCTAAATTGAGTAATTTTGAAGCAGCGCTTGAACATAGGATGTCGTCAAATATAACACAGTCTTACTAAAGAACTTAGATATTTGTAACAAGGGGAGTTGGTTTCGCAGATTCCTGCTCCAATATCAAGCATTTGACATATATCACTGCTTTTATTGTTAATGAATAAAATTTTATATCAAGGTAACATAAAACTAAATTAAGTGGAAGAAATCAAATAGTAAATTTAACAACTATTCATGTTCTTTAAGAATTTAAAACATATAGTAGGCAAACTAATATTCATGATATCTAATGAACTTTCGCGATCATAGCTCCATCTTAAATAGCTCCGTAATTTCTAGGCCAGAATCGGGCAAGTCATCTATTTATTTAGATCTCTAAGGGTTAGCAAGGCTCTTAACATCATTAGTATACCAGACGCGATTCTATGCACATCATCAGCTGCTTACTAGATAACAAGACAATCTTCAGTTTGTTTGGTAACTAAATGTACGCAAAACACAACAGTAATTAATGAAAGAAATGGCATATGTATGTGCAAGTACCCTAATGCACGTATTACAGTTCCGTAACGTGTGATGGAAGTGTACAGACCTACGTCATGTATATTACGGACATGCCTAACATCTAAAATGCCACTCAAGGTCAACAACGGATACGTGGTTTTATCGGTTTTTGTTTATTTATCCTTTCGCTCAATTCTGGGTAATAAATAGAACGGAATCAATTTAAGTAATATACATCCTAAACAAGACGCCTTTCTAAATTATCTAAACGTTTACGTAACAGATTATAATCTTGATTGATCATGGTAATAACATGTTTTGACGTATGAAGTTTTTTTATTTAGGTACAATGTAAGACAACAACTTCTTATATTGCTGACCTCATACTCTGAACCAATGGGAGGCGTGATACACATTGAAATATTCTTATCATTAATCTTAAATATTACTCGAACATAACAGCATGATTAAAATTGTATTTTTGGTTCTTACTTTCCCTGTTTGTAGTTATGACACTTAACTAAAAGTGGATCAGTACTTTTGCCATTTTTTTCCATTTTATTTAAACTTACATAAGGTTAAGTAGGATCTTAACGTGTTCATAATATTTTAATAACTGTTTCTTTAATTGCATTTCAACAATAAGCTCTATTGATAACGGCAATTGAGAAAGAAAGTGTCCTGATATGCTAACGATCATGACATGACTCTGCTATTTTTTTTATCTGTTTTATTTCATTTTCAAGCTTTTATAACATAAGTTTATTACACAATCACTCATAAATAACTGTTTAATTTTCATCTGATTCTCTATCTCATTTTACACACGGGATTTATTACTCAAGTGATAGTTTTCAGATGTGTATTTTAGATACATGGTGTTATTTCCTTCGAGACGTGACATAAATTGATTTAAAAACGCTACGTTACACTAAGACGAACATATTTTGTCAGATTAGTAAAGTTGCCTGTCTTTTAGCGTTTAACGGTAAAAGCATGTCCATTCATTTAGCGAGAAATGTCTGTTGGTGCTTTAATTTGTGATCGTTATTTTTAATCAACAAGCGAGTACAATGACCCCGATTCGACGCAGTAGATCCGAACCGAACACGGTATAGACCATTAACATTACCATTGCCAAAGAAATACAACTGCTAATCCGTTGCCCGGTTACACAATATAAGCTTGTCTTTGATATAAAACAGTTAGGTCCATAATTTTAAGATATTCGATAATGGTGAAATAGCGCTTGCGCTGTGTTTTACCGAGTGAGTGAGGATTCCGGAGGCCTATACCCCAATCCCTCCCCAATCCCTCAAAGGTCCATGCGGGTGTCCATGGGCGGCGGTTATCGCTTAATATCAGGTGATACGTCTGCTCGTTTGTCCCCTATTAAATAAAATAAAATAATTGGCGGTAGGCATTTCTAAATTTTGTTAACTTATATTTTAAACTTAGCTTACTGCCATTTTTATAACGAACTTACATAATATGAACATTTTTATTCCGAACGCGTTGTTTGCACTTGTATAACAATAGCGTGTGAACAGCATGACCACATCTCTGTATAGAAGCATCGCGAATTAGATCTCAGTTCGCCTTTCTCTTCGTGAAATAAATTAAAGGGTAAACATATTATGGAGCGGCTAAATATTTTAGGTCATGGGTTCACGGCCGAGGCATGTGGTTTATAAACCAATGTGTAACATTATATAATATTTAAATTATTTACATCTCATTTCATATACAAGTTGTGGTATCGAAAGAAACAATTTAAATACATAATCGCGGAATTAATCAGTATGATAAGTTTCTTTGAAAACAGTAATCACCGTCCTCGCAGGTGAACCGTTATTTGCAATTGCAACGTCAATAATCGAATAATAATGATGGGATTTCTAGGTTCTCGATGAAAGCTGTACACTAGCATTGGATCGAGGAAGGCGCCAACAGCGACGCGGGGTCAACGACTTTGTTTATAAGAACAACTGTCACTTTCAAAGGTCGTCAAGCGCGCAGGTCGAGTATTTCGATGTTACACCTTTCATTGAACATCAGGTGTCTTTACATTGAAAATATAAAAAACGCCTTCAGAAATTTCGATAAATAAGTTATCCTTGAAGCTACAGAGAGGCTATTCTACCTTTTTATTTAATTTTTATTTTATTTATTAACTTATTGCACCTTAAGTACAAAGGCGGACTTAATGCCATTAGGCATTATCTACCAGTCAACCTTCAGGTGTTGCAGAAATATGATGTGGTAGGTGCAAGGACAAAATATTAATTTCGGTAAATAGTAATTACGTAAATAATATATAAACCTACATCAGATGTAATAAATATAGACAATTATACTACTACACAAATTTATACATACACAGTATACACAAATATACACATATACACTACTATAAAAATATATAAACGAGTATATATACCTACACGGGCACTAGCGTTGAGACTGTATTGCCAACTCATTCCGAAGAAGTACGCGCACTCTTTTCTTAAATGTAAGGCGGTTAGTGGACATCCTGATTTCGGTAGGAAGTGTATTCCACAGTAGGACTGACTGCACATAGAAAGACGAATTGATAAAGTTAGAGGTGTGAGAGGGGCATAGAAGAAGCAAGTTGTTTGTTGCCCAAAGACTTCGGTCGTGGTTGGAATAAAGGAAGTGGAAATGTGATACCAGGTATTAGGGCAATGATGGAGAGTTCAGGAACGAAAAAAGAGATGTCAGAGCACGCAGACTGCGGCGCTGACGAATTGGTAGCCATTGCAACTGGGAACGTAAAGCAGACATATGATCATACTTTTCTAAGTTGACCATAGACAATATAGAATATATTTCTCACTCTGATCTTCTATTGTTATTACCTTAAAAAGCAACTTAATATTAATGCAAAATAACGTTAAAATTAGATTCATAGTTACAAGTGACCTTTTAAAACTTTTTTTTGTAATTAAAAAATAGCAAAAATGATAAGTGTTATATTATGATTATGAAGATAGGGACTCCCATTTTAAGCAGTATTATACATACAGTTAGCTACTGACGGAAGGAAGACTATCGTTAAAAAAAATATGGCAACACGAATTTAAATTGATTTTTATACCCAGCAATTAAAAACGATTAAGTAATCGAGAATGTATGCATTGCTAACTGGTTTTAAGCATTAGAGTATATATTTTTTCGAGACTAATTTTTTTATACTGTTCACTTGTTGAAATTATAATTTACAATGCAATAATAATATTTGGCAAAAATTAACTTTAAAATGGTGCGTAACGACTCGATTAACAAAAACGTGTATATGCGTAAGTTTTGTTTTGATTTATTTACTTTCTAATGATTTGATAGAATATCGTAATTAACAATAAATACTGAAAGTTTCTAGTAAAGTATTGGTAACATTGCGTTAATACTGTGACCTTGTTGCCGCCGCAACTATTTGCTTGACCGAATTCATTGAAATATCAATTCTGTTGTTCCAAAAACGCAATCGTATATTTTGAAGACAATGCTCCTTCTACAGTACTGTACGCGGAATGGAATAATGCATCGCTTTGGTAATTATCTACAAATAACTACTATTATATCGATCATGTTGAGAGTCAATGTAAAGGGATATTCATTCTTGAATTAACCTTGAAGTGGTTTAATCAAACAGCGCAGTAGGCAAAAACAGTTTTTTGAATTAGGCGACTTTCTATTTCGCATTTCAAATAAACTTAGAACTCCATTCTGTGTGCAATTTGTTACTGGATACTTTGACCTCATCATTACCGCAGAATTAGTGTTTATTTAGCTAGATCAAAAGCTGCATAACTGGGAGGATTATTTGACGTTATGTTGTGTGCAAGCGTTGAACTATTTAAAATTGGGCATATTAACTTGATACACTAGATTAAAATCAATTTAAAACAATCAATTACGACGTAGAGTAGAAACTTTGTCCTAAATCAGAAATGACGCCTATATGGATTAGCAAATGAGAAACATACAATCCAACACATTAATTAAATATTAATTTCAACATTATGTGAAGTGATCAAATTTAAAAGGATTTGCGAAAGTTTACTTAAACGTCAATTTAGTTAAATAGCACGAGATCTCTCTAACCATCCTAGTTCAATATGTTTTAGTCTGAGAATAAATATACTATCGTCGAGTGACCTAACACACGATTACGTGTACGTATCGTAAATAAATATTACTCACAGCTCCTCTCGTTGCCGTTGTGACAACACCATTTTCATCGTGGTCGGGTGACGCTTGAGGCGGCGGGCCCGTGTGGTTCACTGTACTAGAGTCTCACTCTTCACGCGGGCGACGGCAGGATCGCCGTTGCCATTATATCACC
Source organism: Spilarctia lutea (assembly GCA_916048165.1). NCBI lineage: Eukaryota > Metazoa > Arthropoda > Insecta > Lepidoptera > Erebidae > Spilarctia > Spilarctia lutea. The sequence goes on from OU696480.1 coordinate 7,628,826, forward strand.
TGTGTACAATCACAACATCTGTTTATTTACTATATAAGCCATCATTTGTCAAACTTTTATTTTGTATATATAAAATACAAACGCATTACGGTTAGAAAACTCATAGGAAAAATGTAGTAAATATTAGGGATGGGCCGAAGTTCGTTTCACATTCGGTTAGACCGAATTTCGGTGAATTAAACAGAACTTCGGCATTCGGCCGAAATTCGGTTCAAAATGAAGAAATTCGGTTCGAAAATGAAATGATTCAAGTATGTGATGAGAGAAGTAAATAAAACAGTCTGTCATAATTTTATAATGTATGTATTATTAAGAAAATCAAATTTCAGAGTAATCAGTCCAATTTGTAAACAATTTTAAAAAATATTTATTACTTAATCTATTTGTATATAAAATTTACCAATGGTAAATTGTGGTGCAGAAACACTAGAGATTCTGCTGTATCTGGGCGAAGTCTGTTACGTTTTTTTTCATATATGTTTCCTGCTTCTGAGAAGAGTCGCTCAGAATATACTGAGCTTCCAGGAGTTGTTAAAAAAAATCGTGCCAAAAAGCTCAGATTAGGAAACTTGTCCTTGTTCTTAGCCCACCAGCTGAATGGACATTGTTCTTTATGCAGCAAACCATCACTCAAATATCTATCTAGTTCAGACGCAATTGGGCTTCTGGTTTCTTTCACTTTCGTCGGCTTTGCTGCTGCCAGTTCCTCATAACAGCTCCAGAATGTTTTGTGTGTATCTTCAATGTTCAATTGTGAGGAAGTCTGTGTTGTCTGATTAACTTCATCCTCGTCACTGCTTGAAATTTCCATATCTGCGCTCCTTCTTACATATTCTGCTAGAAAAGCACGTCTGATAAAAGGTACATTGTCTGGGGTGAAAAAATTCATTTTGAAGCGCGGATCCAGTAATGTAGCCAAGGTGTAGTATTTATCATCTTCAATATGCTGAAAACGTCTATCCAACTCATTTTTTAGTGACAACCGAATAGCGTCCGTATTTAAACAAGCCGATTGAACTTCTTCTTTGGCTAAGTATTTCGAAAGTATCATTACGTTGGGAATTACTTCAGAAATACAAGAGTATGTGGAGCTGACTTTCTTGGTGACTTCTTCAAAAGGCTTGAGTAAGGACAAACATTCTTTAAGAAGATCCCATTGTCTCTCTGTCATATTTTGAAAATTTATTGTAGCACTATTGTCTGATATGTACAGAGAAATTGCTCTTTTTTGTTGCAATAACCTCTCAGCCATATAAAATGTACTGTTCCAACGTGTGCTGACGTCTTGGACTAATTGATGTTGTGGTATATGTAGCTCAGTCTGTATCAGCTTTAACTTTTCTTGAGCTGATTTTGAGTGATGGAAGTGAGTTACGATACGACGACTCGCCGTGAAGGTTTCGTTTACATTTTCTTGCTCTTTTATAGCCTTGTCTATTACTCGCTGCAAAGTATGGATGAAGCATTGTTTTCCCACAAAAGGACTCTCATCTACGGCTTTTACAATATTGCGTCCGTTGTCTGTCACCACAGCATTAATTTTCTGTGAAATCTGCCATTCATTAGCTATTTCTTCTATAACACTGCGGATATGTTCCGCCGTATGCTGGACTGCGAATGATTTCATTCGCAGTACTCCGTGGTTCAATTTAAAATCGTTGTCAAGCCAATGCACAGTAAAGCTTAAGAATCATAACATATTATTGATGCAAGTCCACATATCACTTGTAACTGAAATCGTTTTGGCTGTAGATAACTGATTCAAAATATACTTTTTTAATTGTTCATACAGTTGCGGTAAAATAGTTTCAGTCATGTGTTTACGGCTTGGAATTTGGTATTTAGGCTTTACTACTGCCATTAACCGATTAAATCCAGTATCTTCTAAAATTGATATAGGCTGATTATCTACGGCTATCATTTCTGCAATGGTTTTGTGAATTTCTTGAGATCGTGGATCATCTATCCTCCATTTATTTTCAAAGGAACCTTCGATAGATGCTTGACGTAACGAGGACACACATATAGGCGCGGCGATCCGTATGTTCGATGTCGAAGCACTAGTAGAAGGTAAGATTGGATTTGGCGTATGAGGTAAATGTTGGATTTGTGTTGTAAACTCTTGATAATGCTTCACTCTAAGATGGTTGGTCAAAGCAGAAGTAGAAGCTGAACGCCCTTTTCCACCACGAGATATTAATGAACTACACAATGTACATTTCACTTTATTTTCTTCATCGGTTTCTGTGTAAAAATTCCAAACATGTGATTTTTTTCTTCCACTCATTATTAAAGTATGCAAAGTCACTTGCAATGAATAAAATATTAAGTATTTGTTACTTTATTCTTCGGTAGTCTACTAGAAATCACGTTAGATATCACGTGTCGCAACGGTAATAATGACGCAATAACTGAACTGATGAAATGAGTGACCGGGAAGCGCGGGGTACCGCGCGGGGTTGCGGGCGGGCAGCGTAGGCTTCGCAGCTTAAACACGTCACAACGTGTCCATCTCAAGAAAGCGGAGTTGCAGCAACCGAAATTCGGCCGAACTTCGGCCGAATTTTTTATTTTTGCCGAATGTTCAGCCGAAGTTCGTATTCGGTACAAATTACATTCGGCCCATCTCTAGTAAATATTGGTCAATGTGGAGGTCATTGGGGGAGGCCTACGTTCAGCAGTGGACTTCTTGTGGCTGATATGATGATGATGATTGTTGACCAAGTTTTAAGTTCATAAGATAATTGTAAAATTGATATTTTTGTAAAAACAAATAATTAAAAAATAAACTTTTCTATTTAAAAGAGAAAAAGGCAAAAGGTACATGAAGAGTTATAACTAGGTACGAAATATGATGCAGCTAATATCATGATACCAGCTGACAGCTGTCAACTTGTTCATCAGTTACTGTTGTAATAGATATTGTTGTTCTTAGTAGGCACATGATAATTGGAGTAATTAAAGAATGTAATAAGAGATGCAAAAAGTACATGGAAATTGTAGTCAAGGATTTGTAGGTTGAATGTTATACAAGAAGAGATCTTCTCTTAGAACTTCCAAGACAAGGATTTGTAGTTTCGAAGTTTTACAAGAAGGAAACTATTTGTTTAACTTCCAACCTTCAAATCCTTGACTTGAGTTTCTATTTACTTTCTTCTTCTCTTAGTACATTCAATGTGACCATAGGGATTTACATTTAATCATAATTATATAAATTTATAATTAGTGTCAACAACATTATACATTATTGTTATTATTGTCTTTATTTTATTCATATATATACATATTATTTACATTTTTAAATACATCCAAAAGATAAACAATAACATATTTTTAAAAATATATAAAAAATATTTTTATTATTTAGATTTTTTATTTATCTTCCTTTTTGGAGGGGTAATAAACGTGTCATGCAGGCCTTTTTTTTATTATTTCTTTTTTTTTTTTTTAACGTGTGGAAGCCCCCTCGGGCCGTCACCCCGCCGGGGTTTGCGGCGGGGCGGTGTGTCGGAATCGAACCGACTAAAACCACACGGTGTGCCAACTCTGCGCCTAAGAAGGGAGGGGTCCGGGAACTGCAGATGTCATGCAGGCCTTTTTTTTTTTTTTTTTTTACGTGTGGAAACCCCCTCGGGCCGTCACCCCGCCGGGGTTTGCGGCGGGGCGGTGTGTCGGAATCGAACCGACTAAAACCACACGGTGTGCCAACTCTGCGCCTGAGAAGGGAGGGGTCCGGGATCGCTGTTATTAACGCAAACCGGACCCAGATGTCATGCAGGCCTAAGCCAAGCATGACACGTTAAATTGAGTAGGTGGATGATATAGATGAGGATGTTAGAAATTTACGGGTAATGCGGCAGGTATTGACTATGGTGGGTTTTATTATTATTCTTGTCAAAATACTGAATTAAGAATGTTACATATATTAATATGTTATCTAGAACCATGGGAATAACAGCTGTCATACTATCATCACCCTTTCAATACAAGCTATGGAAGCGGTAGTTTCGCTTTACTGTCAAGCATTTAAAACAAGATTCGTAACTCTGGTGAGAATGATCAGATAATTTTGAAAAAAAAAAGGAAGAAAAAGAATTTATTCTGACATTCACATGAATTAAAAAGAAGTAGACATCATTTTAGATAAGGTACCAGGGATGTCTTTTACAAAGATGGATAATTGTACTGTTTTCGTTGTTATATATTTATTTATATGGTATACCAACAGCACACATACCACACACTTTAAAAACCATTATACAAGAATATTATCTAGTATACATGCCCATTACAGGTACACACAACATTCAGTTACTCTTAAATTATTGCCAAGTAGAAAATATTAACAAGTTTTAAAAAAAAATACCAACAGTGTTATCATGTTTATGTAAGTTTTATATCAGAAGATATAATGTTTTTTAAACACTATTTACTTAAGAAGGAGACACTTAATTGATTTTTATTGCATTAATGGGTAGTTAACCTTTGCATAATGCTGACACAATTTGAAGTAAAATATAGTATTAATTAGTAAGAACTTTATAAAAGTCACTAAGGTTTAAAATAGATTTTGCATACATATGACCTAATATTACAGACATTATGAAAACTAATTTAAAAAGAAAACATACATATAACATAATATTATATTGTTAGAAATTTCCTAAAATATATATATAACAAGGATAAATTCACAAATCATTATGTAAATGACCCAAGAAATATTGTGATATTTGTGTTATTTGTAATGAATTATTGATCATATAGTTTACTCTTACAAAAATATGTTTTGATATGGGGAAAATACTCTTCATGCTGTATTACATCATTGACCAGATTACCATATACATACTTAGTGAGTCATGTATAAAAATATAATTTTAAGTATCTCCACATTTGGCTGATCTTGTAGTAATTTATTTATTTAACCCTGACAACTTGTACTTGACAGAAGAAGAAAATGTTTCAAGCAATTTTGAACCTAAAGAGCTTCTTTAGATATTGTTTATAAATTGCATCATATTAAAAAGAACTAACTTCTCATCTTCTTTTAATCAAAACTGTTTTTATTTATTTATGTACTCAACAAGAACCTAAACATTACATTACAGTTTTAACCCTTTTTAAGGCAGAGGCGATATATTTACCACCAACATTTTTTTCTTGTTTTTCTATGTGACCTATAAAAGGAGTCCTAATTTGTTGCACTGGCAACTAAGGAGGTCTGTCTTATAATTATTAAGAAAAAAAAAAGACGTTTGTGTGACATTTTTTTTCTTGGCGCCTCTAGCTGTCAAAAATTTGCGCCAATTTTGAAAATAATTTAGTTACTCCGTGAATTTTCATATTTTTTTATTGGAAAAGAGGTAAGAATGAGTTTTTTATTATGTATTTACAATTATTCTTTGCGTTGTTTGCTATACCTTAGAAGTTACTATCGTATTTAGATGTCAGAGGACTTTTTACTTGGTGGGGAAAATATTCCCGCTGCCCGTGGCGTATTACGTACATTTGTTGAATTAGTTCCTTCTTTTCATCAGATTCTCATGAAAAATGCCGCGCTATTTAAATGCAAATGAAATTGAAAAGACATTGGAGCAGATTTTTGGCATTCCCGATGATGGCTCAGAAGACGGATTTGAGTCTGATGAGGGAGAAGAGTTCAACGTGAATACAATACAACGGTTGCTTGAATCAGATGAAGTTTCAAGTAACCTTTTAGAAAATTCTCCTGCTCATTTAAATTCTACCCCTAATAGTTTAGAGTCAGATACATCTACAATAGCACTATTTTCGCAATTAGATAAGACGCAACCAGAAGAGCCTCTGATAGTACAATCATCACCACCCTTAGAACAAGAACAGACTGATGAATCTGAATGTGAAGATGAGTCATGGGGGAAGGATTTGTGGACATCTAGGCCAGAACCAGGTGAATTTGATAAGGTGACAATAATACCTCGGTATTTATTGAATAGGAGAGCACGTCCTGTAGCGCATTTTAGAAAGTTTTTTACTGATGAAGTCTTTGATTTGATTGTTACTCAGACAAACTTGTATGCGGAACAGCAAAATATAAAAAATTGGCAGCCTGTTGACAAACAGGAAATTAGTTCTTTTTTGGGCATTCTCATTATAATGGGTTATCATATTCTTCCACAAATCGATTTATATTGGTCATCAGATCCTGGATTCCGTGTGAATGAAGTAGCTGAAGTAACGCCAGTGAAACGCTTCAAAAAAATTTCAGAGGCTTTGCATTTGAACGATAATAGTCAGCAACCAAACAGAGAAGACGTAAATTTTGATAAATTGTATAAAATTCGTCCTCTTATATCTTTACTTAGTCAATTATTTAAAAGCAATGCCTCTAATTCTTCTTCCCAAAGTATCGATGAGAGCATGATACTATTCAAAGGAAGGTCCAGTTTGAAGCAGTACATGCCGCTAAAACCGATAAAAAGGGGCTATAAAGTGAGGTGTTGTTGTGATAGTAGCACAGGGTACTTATATAACTATGAAATTTATACAGGCAAAACAGGACAAGGAACAAAAGAGGGTCTAGGAGCTAATGTCGTAAAGAAATTGTCAAATAAATTGGCAGAAGAACAGTTCAAGACTCATGTTGCATTCGATAACTTTTTTTGCGAGTTTTCTCTCATGCAGTACTTGTATGAAAAAAATATTTATGCTACTGGAACAGTGAGAAGAAATAGAGAAATTTTACCTAATATAATAAAAAATAACACAAATAGAAACGGCAGAAACAAAAGCCTAAAGTTGAAAAAAGGTGAGTTCAAGTGGAGAACTAAACAAGATGTAGCATTTACTGTGTGGCAAGATACTAAAGAGGTTTTATTGCTGACAACTGCATTTCATCCTAAAGTAGAAGTAACTTCTGTACAAAGAACGCAAAAAGATGGCACCAGACAGGCTGTACCTTGTCCTAGGGTTGTGAAAGAATACTTACACCAAAAGAATGCGCGGTGTCGACCGTTTCGACCAAGTGAAAGAGACGTATGCCGTCGGAAGGAGAAGTAAACGCTGGTGGTTGCGGATATTCTACTTCTTGGTGGACGCAAGTTTGACAAACTCTTTCATTCTATACTCCCTAACATCGAGAGTAGAAAAGCTTACCAACTTAGAATTTCGGGTGGCTGTTGCTAGAGGTTTGATTGCTGGCTATACCAGCAGAAAAAGAAGGTCAAGTTTGCCTACATACATCTGCAAGAAATCACGCATAGCATGCCCAGAGGTATATCAAAAAAGTGTAAATGCTGTACCTGAAGAACTGCGGTTCGTAAACGTAGGAGACCATAGCCGGCAGAGTTAGAGACTTACCGACGCTGTAAATTGTGCAGCACAAAGGTCAAAGATAAGCGTAGCAAAATAAAATGCAGTAAGTGTAATGTTCCTCTTTGTATTACGCCTTGTTTTGCACAATTTCACAGAAAATGATATCAGAAATTTAGTTAATATGTGGGTCTGTTGATGGGCAGTGGGAATATTTTTACCACCTATTTTTCCAAAACTTCCGAAATAATTAGCGTTTTTCTATTAAGTTTATTTTTGTTATTTAAATAAAAACATGCCAAAAACATAACATCAACTTATTTTATTCCTCTGAATCCTTCTGCCTTATAAAGGGTTAACTAAATGCTAAAACATCATGTTTTTTCGAATCTCATTCTATATAGTATATTATGTACATACAAATATAATGTTAAGAGTTGCAATTTAAAATATTAAACTTGTAAGTCTATTGCTCAAAAAAAAAGTCAGGCAAATTGTCTAAATAAGTAAAATTAAAAAGTTAACTTCAATTTAAGAATTGAATAAATCTCCATTTTAAAAAAGTTTGAACGATCTTTGTTGGTAGTAGTATGTATCCTTCAGACCTATTAATTTAAATAGGGTAACATTTGAAATGTTTAAAATAGTAGAAAACGAATTTAAGCATTAAATATGTTTGTCACACAATTTAAATAACATATTCCACGAGCATTTTATTAATTATTATAATAATGATAATCATTACTTATGTTAATTATCATAATAATGATAAAACTCAGCAAATATGACTCATTAAAAACAGAAATATGATGATTATGGAACACACAAACAGAAACAATCCCAACAGTAATAGGAACAAGAGGTGTGGTAGCTAAAAATATACACAGATAAATTAAATGGAACAAAAATTAACATACATTTATTACAAAAACAATACATATACACAAAAGATTTAGGGGAACACATTTTTCTTAAATTCGAGAGAATCCAAACCTCTTCTCTGAAGGTTTCAGAGCGAATAGTTTAGTTAGGATAAAAACCGAGAAATTAAGAATGTCCAATTCATCAAAGTCAAGCCTAGTAGTTAGTTCCTGACTGCTAAGTTAGAGGTGTGTTTGTCAATGTTTTTATGATAAGCATGAACATTTGTACTTTGTCTGGGTATAATATATCTATCACCTACCACACTATGGTAACCTTAGTACTGGCTTTGTCTAGTTTAGATCAGATGATAGTGTGGGATATGTGTGACAATATTATTACAAACAGTTATTACTATGTTAATACCGTACTAATCTAATCTAATCCTTTGAGCAGATAGTGTAATGTTTCCAGTACCGAACAAAGAACATCGTAACCAGCAAAGTAAATAATGAGATCTTATATATTTTTTAATAATTGACAATTATCTTTATATACAATATTTCTTAACTGTCTCGAAATTAAAATCCTATTTAAGAGTTTTACAAATTAAAAAGAGAAATTATTTAATATTATTATACTGAAAAATATAGACACATTGTTTCATTTGTAGCTCAAATATGAACCTGGTAAATAGGATGGAATTTATTGCCAAAATCTCTTTTCTAAGGACAGACCTATGAGCAGCAATGGAGTATTAAAGGTTTTTATGAAATAAACAGGCATCTAATTAGAATGGTAAGTCAATACCTACAATTTTATTTTCATGTTTTTTTCTGTTATTTTTATACTAAAAATAAATTAAGTCATGTCATGTCATCAAAATAAATTAAGTCATGATACTGTTCCACCTTTATCAATATAAAAGTATTTAATCAAAAATCTTAAAAAATAATGTTCCATATTAAAAATTATCATGTCCTGTCCTTCATGAGAATTTCTATCTCCACCCAGATCTTATTACTATCTCCACCCTTCTTATCCTTCTTTAAAGCGGGTAACATGACAGAAGACTATCTTTTCCTAATTCCCTAGGCCTTATTCTTTGAATATGGAACCGTTATAATAGTTTCCTTACTGTATCAGTCTTGTACTACTTGTAAATTGGCATAAGCACTGTAGAAGCATTCTATATTACACAAATGGAACTACAGTCAAAACCGTTTATAACGACATCGTTTACAACAACCTATCGGTTATTACAACCAGATTTTATGGTCCCATCCGAATCCCTAGTAAACTATTCAGTAAACAAACCGCTTATAACAACATCGGATACAGCGACATATCGCTTACAAAGACGAAATTTTATCGATATTCATCGGCTATAACGACCAACCGCTTCTTGTCTCAGCAAAACAAAACAATACAAACGATTTTAAATCTTATTTATAAGCATTAAATAGATGACAGTGTCGCCGTGTGCGCCTTAGCAACTGAGGAAGAAATTTTTGCAGAAGCTGAAAGTAACAACCGTAACACTGACGAAGAAAACGAAGACCAACAAGACTCTGAAGAACAGTTTCAGCCAACAACGATTTCCGAGGCTCTTAACCCGTCGAATGTCAGCTGCACAGACGGGTGTGCATAAGAAATAGCGTCCCGACGCGCTTTATGCACAGACGGGTGTGCATAAGCAATACGCTCCTATTGGTTGTCGATTTTCTACGTTTCGATTCATCTATGCCACGAACCAAATTCATAACGCGTTAGCCTTGTTTTTAATCTATATTTTTTTCATACTTCTTACAACTTGCAATAACGGAACGAACACAAAAAAAATTAAAACTTAATAGTCACGCGTCAAATTGACAAAATCGCGCCATCTTTGGAAACATTGTGTTGTGTGCTATCTCCAAACAGTTAAAAAATATGTTTAACAGAAGGAAACGGTGAGTACTTTTATATGATACTTATACAGAATTACTGGGAAATCAATGAAGTTTATGTGTGAAGTGAGATTCATTTGAGAAATAGTGTAAACATGAAGTAAAATGTAAAAAACTTTTAGAGTATGTTTACTTTTATATAAGTTTCATAGATATTTTGTTACATTATTTATATAAATAAGCTTCTGAGTGTTCTGCATGCACATAAGTTTTTAGATTATTTATTCATAAATACATTAATAAAATTAGTCCTTTGCATTATTACATTTTTTAGGTGTAATCGTGTTTCAAATAATAATTCTCGCCAATTCTCCAAAATGGTGGGACGCCATGTTCAAAGTACAGTCAGGCACAAAAAAAAGTTACTTTTTTAAACAAGAAAGTTAGGTTGATTTAATTACTTACAAATAATAATATATTTTTAAACATATTAAATGTATATTTTAGATTGGCTAGACTTCGGTCTCTAAACCGGGATCCGTCAAGATCCCCGACTCCTGAACGGAGCCGTGGTCAGCCATCGATCGCACGTCGTGCACTTTTGTTGGGTCTCATAAACCAACAAGAGGCCAGAGATCCACAAATGGATATATCACCATCCAGGTATTTATACTATACTCGTACATTACCTACGATATATCGCACATTTTATAAATAACCATCATACGATACAAATTGGTTTTGATGTTGAAATCATATAATTTGATTAATATGTATCAAGAATATATATGTATATCATTAACACATACATATATATATATATATATATATATATAGTAAATTATCCTGTTTTTTCTAGACCAAAATTCCATGCACCGCATGTGGATAATACGCCAGGTGGTTCTTTGAGAGTGACAGATAAATCGATAACTGTTCAAAGAACCCCTGGCGGTAGTCATCGAGCAGTCGCGGATGAAGTACCACTTTGGTGAGTTTCTTTTGTAACTTTTTCTTTTTTTTTTAAGATATAAAATTCTCGTGTCGCGGTGTGCGTAATTTAACTACTCCGAAACAGCTCGAGCGATTTTCGTGAATATTAGCGTGCATGTCGGCTAAGGTAAAGAATCGGACAACATCAATTTTTTTCATCCCCCTAAAGGTTAAGGGAACCACCCTTATTTTTTTTTACATTTTGGACTACATTTTTTGTTTTTATTTTTTTATGACAGCATACAAAAATACATACAACGCTAAATTTTCACCCCTCTACGATCAACCTCTATTTTTTATTAATAATTAAAGATTTTTTTTATGTTTTCCTACAAATACATGGCAAAACAACGTTAGCCGGGTCAACTAGTTTTTATATAAAATAGGTGGAATGTCAATTATATTTTTAGGAAATAAAAGTACAGAACTAGCTATAGAGTTACCTTCTCAGAAGGCAAAGTAGCAGAGTTTCAATTAATGTTTTCTTACAGCTCCAATGTATTGGAAAGAGTAGAAGCCATGGACGTGTCCGACGAGGAAGCGGCAGAGCTTATGCAAAAAGCGCCATGGCACGTCCAGAGGTGGGTGAAGGGCATGGAAGCTGCTAGCGGAACCAACATACCTTCTGCGGAGTGCAATATTGACGTTATCTCCGATGTTCATGTCATTCCATCGTCATCGGGGATAACGTCAATAAGGCAGAACAAACATGGTTGTGAAGGTAGTGATTTGGATAGCGAATTTGATGACGAGTTTGACGTCACTCCTATCGAAAACACTACCTTCACAGATTTTAGACGGGACGTACCAGATGTCGAAGAACTAGAGGGACCCATTCTAGATGTCATAAACAACCTTGAAAGGGGTATGGATGACGAAGCTGATCGTTTGCTTGGCACATCGGCAAATTTCAACTGGGTGGAGGGTTTTGAAACGTTTAGGGGAAAACCTGAACAGTTTTCGGGCCCTACACCTGGTCCCGTAAGGGATTACGATTCGGCGTATGAAGCCTTCATCGACATTTGGGATGAAGACATCATGCATCGAATCGCTTTTGAAACTAACCGGTATGCCAAGCAAACACTCGACAATTTAAAAGCGAAAGGGGAACTGAAACCATCTTCGCGTCTGCATGATTGGGCCGACACTAATGCAGACGAGTTGTTTGTCCTTTTCGGGGTGTTCATGTATATGGCAATAGATCCAAGAACAAGTCAGGCCGAATACTGGAAATCAGGCGTCCTGGGAATGCCAATTTTCAGGACCCTGATGACCTATAATCGTTATATTTTGTTGAGCAAATTTCTTCATTTTGTTGATAATTCTGATCTAAATCAGAATGTATCTCAAAATGAAGAGATTTCCTCAACAAAACTATCTAAACGATTATTTAAATTACAGCCCATACTTAAACACCTCGAAAACAAATTCAGTTCCCTTTATAATTTGGGGCGGAACATCAGTATTGATGAGTCTTTGACCTTATTTAAAGGACGCCTGTCTTGGGTCCAGACTATAAGGTCAAAGGCTGCGAGATTTGGAATCAAGTCGTATGAACTTTGCGAATCGCAAAGTGGCTATATGGCTCGATTCCAAATTTACACTGGAAAGTCGGAAGGATCGTACATTACGGATCCATCATTGAGTGTCGATCTGGGAGGTAAAAGTACCAAAGTGGTTCTTGAGCTTCTGCAAGGCCTTGAACGTCGGGGGCATTGTGTAACGATGGATAATTTTTACAATTGTCCATCATTAGCACGATACCTCAAGACTTCAGGCTTTGACTGCTTGGGGACTCTGCGGACTATTCGTCGTAATGTGCCTAGTGACATCTCGAAAGTGCCGAAAAACGTGCCAAAGGGGACTATAATCTCTCGCCAATGTGGAGATGTTTCCATCGTGTCCTGGAAAGACTCCAAATTGGTGAGTATTATATCCACCTATCACGACGACAGCACTGTCGTAGGATCGAAGGCCGGTAAGACCTTGATTAAGCCTGTGTGTGTAAATGACTACAACAGTACCATGGGGGGTATTGATCTCAAAGATCAAAAACTCTCCATGTACTTGTTAGAGCGAAAGAGAGGTGTGAAATGGTACATTAAAATGTTTAAAAGGTTTTTGAATGTAAGCATTCATAATGCTTTTATTATGTATGTGAAATCTTTGAGACGTCGCAACAAACTGTCGGTGACGCATCGTGAGTTCCGTTACGAACTTGCTCAATCTCTCGTTGAACAGCATCGCCCCTGTCAACTAAAGATTAGTGAGCCCGTAGCGCAACTCATGAGGCTGAGGCGGGATGTTGTTCACGTCCCAAAGTATGAGACTGGAAGAAATACAAGAAAAAGGTGTGTGATATGTTTTCGAGTGGGCACTAACAAAATGGTTCACTCACAATGTTCGACTTGTGACGTTTTTCTGTGTTTTGAGAAATGTTGGGAAGAGTGGCATTCCTCTAAACATCTCAAAGGACAAGAAAAACGTGGGCGAAAAAGAGAACGTAATGAGTAAACCATTTTGTGAATGTATGGTGAATGTGTGGTGAATGTATGGTGATGAATATAAGTGTAGCATTACGACGTTACCTCCCTTCCGGCTGACCCCGTCATTACTGATGTTTTTTTATCTCACTTTATTGATTAATTATTCTATAACTTATTTAACTTATTATTGACTTTATTTATTCAAAAAACAAAGGATAGAGGACGCGAAGAGAAACAAAAAAGGAAATCAGCTTGTATATATATATATTGTGACTTTGTGTTTTGGTTACCTTAACTTGCACATAGAAGTACTGTTGTCAAAAACAAACAAACTTTGTATGAATTATTTAAAAAGATGGTGCACACGAGTTTCTCATCAGCTCTTCTCATGAATGCAATACCCATCGGAGCTGGTACTTGGATTGATTTTAATTTAAACCTTTGAGTTGAATCGAAATCAATCTAAGCTCCGGTAACTCAAATCATTTCAGTGCATTTAGTATTAGTACCTTTTATCACTGAATCGATTACTCGAGTTTTGTTTTATATTTTGATGTTTGTATTTTTGATGTGTTCAAGTGCCTTTTGGGGCCTATGGAAATAAATGATTTGAGTTTGAGTTTGACCAAACAGTAAGAATATTGCTACTTAACGTTGTTTTTTCCTTTTCAAGGTTATTTATGACATCTCGATAGTCTTTACTAGCCCTTCGTTTGGGTTAGCTTAACTTCCGATTGGGAACCAATTTTGATGATTCTTTTTTATTTGAAAACTGGTGCCGATTCAATTTGGTTCAATTCTTGAAGTCGTTTTTTTATTATAGTAATTATTTAGGTAATTTTGTATTGTAATAATCATATTTATGATAATAAATAAACAAATATGTGAAGCATGTGTTTAATTTATTTTCCCTTAAAAGTAGGCAATAACGGTTTCAGCTGTATGCTACGTATAATAAGTACGTAAGTATAAAAAGTTGTGGTAATTATTTTTCGAAGAGTTGGCATTACACCTTACGGGACAGCCTTTTAGGCTTACTGACTCATAGAATTATACAGTTATTGGCATCTATAAACTATACCTATACCTAACTATGTATTTGGGACAAGAAGTATGTACTCGTACTTAGGAACATTTAATTTTGGCGATGATGTGTTTGGGTGTAGTTCATGGACTATTTAAAATATAAACATTAAATACGAATGGAGCAAAAAAATCCATCGAGATTATATTGTACGTACTACGTACCACGTAACATCTCTATGAAAAAAAACACAGTAAAGTCGGGAGCACAGGATTTTACTTTGGTCGAAATTTTTAACATAAAACACATACAGAAAGCTAAATCGTTAAATACGATAAATTACATCATTGCATCATTTCGAAAATAAAATCACAAGGAATTCACCTAAACTATATTACTGTTTCATAATAATTAAATTTCAAATTTTTTTGGAAGTAGATTTGAAAACCTAATAGACCGATTTACGTATTTAGAATATTATTTATTTATTTATTTATTTAGGTATACCAACAGCACACATACGATACACTTTTAAAAAACTTTTACAATAATATTTTCTAGTATGCATGGCTATTACAGGTACACTTAATACTCACCATATAAGATAAGGTTTATTTATCATCACTACATATTTTAGTTCGAAATAAAACAGAAAATCCTTTTCTATATTTTACGAAGTAGTTTTACTATAATAATATTTCAGATGCATACAATTGCCCACCTAGCTTATAAATAACACACTTTTGTAATTACTATTTTACGTAAAAAATTATTAGCAATAGAAATTATTGCATACTTCATCAACAACCGTCGTTGCTTACCCTCAGTAATTGTTTCTAATCACCGAGTGAGCTATGAGCCCCATTGCATACTTTTCTAGTATTAAATATTTTTTTTAACCAAAAATGCAATGATAAATAGCCAAATAATAATTTCACATTCGTATTTACGTTTGATTGCGACTGTACTTATAACCACTCATAAATTTGTATCGACCAATAGCAATAATTGCATTTGATTACGTCACGCGAACGCTAGCCGACGGGACAGGTCACGCGTGCATTCCGGCGAAATGGCGGACTTTTGTAATCGTTAAATGTAAATATTTGTTTTATTGTGATAGTTTTGTGTTTTGAAAGATAATAAGTTATGTTATAAGTGCTTAAATATATGTGTAACAGTTTATAAGTGATAGTGTATGTGTAGAAGTTATATATTTAATAATATGAATGAAAATTTTGTCAAAAATGTGCGAATGAATCGTGACATACAAAAATATCACATGATTTCTCCAATATGTAAGTAATTCTTGATAAATTATGTAGTTTAAGATATTGCAAATTTCATAACGATGACAATGATGTGCGTATAATGTATTATAATTACATTTTAATACCAAAAAAACTAATTTTTCGGTAACTCATACCAAAAAATTTTTCAAGGCCTCTGACGGTTGGCATTTGGGTAACTTTCTCCGTGAAACATTGCAACGTCCAAGAGGTTAATGTTGTAACAATTTTGCAAAAATTTGTTGCCTTTAACGAACAGTTTGATACTGGTGATACTCATACCTTCAGGAGTATGAAACGTAAAATGCAAAAAATATTTGAGACTGGGCTAAAAAAAAACAGACCAAAATGACTGATTACTTTTGTACCTAATTATTTCGTAATAAATATTTTTGTTTCTTTTTTGACTCGTTTACATATTATAATATTAACATACCATATTATAACCCACACCTACCTATTCTAGATAGATAACTATGATAATATAACTATGTACATACATATGTACTGTACTTGTGTATATGACATTGCTTATAACGACTATCGGATATAACGTCGGCAACTATACGACATAACGACATCGAAGGGACCGCCCTTCGATGTCGTTATAAACGGTTTTGACTGTATTTAATATTAAAAAAAAACACATTTAATATTTGTACTTTGTAACATTTATTTACTTTAAAAACAGATACTTTATTTGAGTATGAGTAATTTGAGACTAATAAAAATTTGCTAAGGCTTCTATGCCAAGGACAAATGTGCCTCAAATTTGGTGAGTTAAAGAGAAGCCATAGTATGATGTATAATGAACTTTGCAAGGTTGACTTCTATCAATTAAGCAATATAATTTGCCCAGAAACCAGAATTGTAATAATGAACATGATGTATATTGTTAGAATGAAGAAGTTTAAATGTTATATACAAATATTTTTTATATATGCACAAAATCTTTTAGAAAACAACAGATACTATCCATCCATCTTGCAACATATCTTTAATGCTAATGATTATTCAGCAGTAAAAAAATTACAATCAATTAAATTTGCTTTTCTACATAATTCGTTACCGATTGCAATTAAACGTCAGGTGGTCTCATAATATATCTTTACACTGAAACAAATATGTACCTACTTTTTCTTGGACTAGTGCAGCATTTATGTAATGGTTCATCATTGTTATTACCTTCACGAAACAAACTGTTATACACCCCACAACAAAATAACACACATAGTATTATTATCTTTTAGTGAAGAAGGCTATATTTCATTGTCAGTAAATGGATAAAAAATAGTTTAGAAATGTGAATGCATTAAAATGACTCAGAAACGTCAAAACCATTAGGGTTACTGTCATTTTGCCACATCAACGAAATTCGCAAAACTTGATGAAATCTTAAATCTGTATGTTAAAGTATGCTTCTGCATTTTATGTGTAAATGATTTATAGCACAAATTAGGTAAAATTTGTAAAGAATAATATGAGAGAACGGCCATATTGAACGTCTCCAGGGAAGAACTACTACATATTTGGTTCGTTGTACGTAAATACTTTCTATTCATGTTCAAAGGTAAACAAATAATACTTACAGATCACAAAACACTTTAAATTTCACTTTTGTCTGAGATAAATATCACGCACTCTACAACCACACTACACACAAGACCCAAGGCAGAAAACCGTTTTCGTTGCAATGGCTCAAACTCACCCACCAATCCAATACAACGTGAAGTTTCGATTTTCTTTCTTTCGACAGTTTCTGTTTTAACGCCATCTATCCACAGATGTATCTAAGTAAAATAATAGAGATAAAAGATATTAAACACTATGCGTGGGATAGAGCAAGGAGAAATCCAATTGGATTGCCAATTACCAGGAAAAAAATAGAAATTAAATCTTTTTGTTGATTGATGTAGGGATACTTTAGCTACAGCTGATATTTTTTTATAAAAATGACTTAGAATGTTGGGATTTTTAAGTTACTTATGTACTATATATATTAAATTAGTAATTTCAATGCGTAACTGTAACCAGTGACTGCAAAGATAGTTGACAAAGTCGTGTCAAGTTGATGTTTACTAAGGGGTGTGCGATACAACTGGATTAGCCTTGGGATTAAGCTCTTGTTATTTATTTGATACTAGCTAAAAAATATGAATCTCCTACTTCCAAGTAAAGAGAACCTCTAATAGGCAGTGAAAGCCAGTAAACAGAGATTGATTGTTATATGCTATTATATTTTATTCTGGTCTATAAAAAGGAAACAGGTACACTCAGTAAAATGTTCAGTAGATAAGTTTGTTAAATAAAGAGAAAGCCAGGCCAGATTATCAACTTAACTAATATTGTAAATAAAAGGTAGAGGTATAACGTCCTAAAAACTTTTACAAGGAAGCTCTCTAATGTTATTGGTAGCCTGTAATTGTGCAAAGGTAGTATTTAATAAAAAATCATTGTTAACACTAAGCTACTTTAGTAAAAATAGTTTACTACGTATTTAACGTAGTAACACTACATTTTTATTTTTAAAATTCATTACAGCCAGTTTTGAATACTTATCGTAGTTTTATTTAAAGGGTCTGAAAACTTTAAGTTCTTCGTTATATTTAAGTTACATGTTTTTAGCAATGTATTTTTGACTATGTTATTTAAAATGTTCCGAGGTTATCTAATCATTGAAAAGAAACACCAACACTGGCTTAAAATGTTTTTTTCATAAATCTTTAAATAGTGATAGAGTACAATCGATTTATACATTTTGTTTCATTAGTCGATTGTAAATATTTCATTTTATTTCAATGTTTCCAATTCAACGATTTACATCGTCTTGGATCTTTGGAAACATCAATTCAAACGCAGAAGTTAATGTATATTTTTTCTCAATTGATTTATTCCTATAATGAGCTATTCATTTGAAGGTTATTTAGATTATAACTTTAACAACATATCATATTTTATCAGGAATACGTAGATTTTTTATGTTTCTATGATGTAGAAAAGTTATCAACTAGTATAATAATAATAACACTTTATTGTACACCAGATAACTAAATAAAATGACTTAATGCTAGATCAGTACAATTAGCGGCCTTAACAACTCAACATGCAATCTCTTCCAGGCAACCGTGTAGATTTATGTCAGTGAGAACTAGAAGTGATCACGTTGAATTGAGAATCTTTTCCTTTTCTTTGAAGTCAGCTACATATACGTATTATGTTTCTAATACATAGTTCAAGATTATTTTAAAGAACAGACACAGGTAAGTTAAAGTTACTATGATGGTCCGAAAATTAGTCGATTATGGTTTTAGTTGATTTTCTGATATCGCCTCTATTTCAACAAAACAAATGTCCGAATCGTGCGCCCATTTCGTAAGTTCCTCAAATGATAATTTTTGATTGACGCCCTGGAAAATATTTCTACAACAAGCAACCATACGTGAATAGTTTTATATACTGAAACAATAAGCAATAGATAGTGTTTTATAATAAATTTATTCCAGGTTTTGATTTTTTTTACATTACCAGAACCTACGTAGACGAAAGGAATCAAGTTTCATAAATAATGGTGTTTGCATAATTACCGCGATATTCAGGACTTATAATTAATTAGATCACTTGGACTTAATTTAAATTGAAAACAGTGTTCGTGCCTCAAAATGGCAGTGATCAGTGGTCACCTTTCACCTCGCAGCTAGTGAATAGATTTTGTTTCGATCATCGATGTGTTCGTTCAAACACGTACGAGGCACGGATGCTGACTTTGAGGAGCAGTGTGTGCGATGGTGATAGCAAAGAGCAAGAAAGTCAAACCAATAATGAATAATACAATGAAAAGTATGGATTACAACTGGACACCTGGTCCAGAAGTAACAAATAACCAGGAAGGCGGCGTTCCTAAGGCGATTTTTATACCCCATTCTAACTCTTTGGCATTTGATGAAAGAAGAGTTACATTGGAGCAGCCAGTCAAGGTACATGATTTATCTTCATATTTTGTATTTCTTTAGACCTTACAGATGACTTAGAATAACTTAATATCTTGAAGCTACCTTGTTAAACTCTGCGTACACGCACGTAAATCGCTTTCTACTAGTTAAAGACTTAATTGATAAACTTAAGAAATCCTTATTCCATAATTAGTAATACCTATGTACCTAGGTAAATTATTTCAGGAACAATGTTTGTTTTCTTAAACCTACTAGATCGAAATTGTAGATCATTTAACTGAACATTACTTACTATTAGCAGTATTATGTATTGTTTTAGACAAATATCAACTTTTATAACAACCAAAATCTATCAGGCTAACTTTTTTACTGAACTGCAGTTTTGATGCAGGTTTAATAGATAATATAAGAAATCGTTGAATAAAAATCAAAGAACATGCACTATATTGTAATTCAAAAGCATCCCACAAAGTATAAATGAATATCAATCAATCAACAGCATTTAGTAGTCCACTGCTGGACATATGCATCTCCTAAGAAAGAATATTTAGATTATTATACTGCATTGTAATTGCATTTAAAAGTTTATCACTAGATAATCTTCTTGTTCACAATTTTTTTTTTTTTTTTTGATGATGAATGGCAACTAGCCGGATCACTCGGATCAACTATTTCTGCCAATGACAAGTATTTATAGTCTTCAATTATCAAGTCTTCAAGTCGTCGTCGTGATGAAATTAATGATAAAAAATATATAAAATGTGGATGACATGAAATGGGGACCGTCTTCCGAAAAAACAAAAAACGATCTCCCATTCACAATTATATTGAGACAGGTTACATTTAAAACATGAATCCATCTCTGTCATAACTTGTCTATGTTTTTCTATCTTAGTTTTACTCATGAGAAGTATATTAATTAAAACTATTAAACTATAAAACTAAAATAATTAAACTGGATGCTAATCCTACTACTATTATAAAGGCGAAAGTTTGTAAGTATGGATGTATGTATGTATGGATGTTTGTTACTCTTTCACGTAAAAACTACTGAATGGATTTGAATGAAACTTTACCACAATATAGCTTATACATCAGAATAACACATAGGCTACTATTTATAAAGATATAGCTTCGCCTCGCGGCGTTGCCCGCAGTTATCATCGTACCGCGGGTAGCACCGCGGGGTTCAGCTAGTAGTACCTAATAGCACATCTCACAAGACAGAAAAATTACATAGTCATGTCAATCTAAGTCTAGTATGTATATAAGTCTTATTATTATTAAAATACTATTAGTACTAAACCAAATTGCATTGTTTCATATGATTATGAATGAATACTTTTTATCTATGGAATGATAATTGGAAAGTTAAACTTACAAATCAAATTTATTAGTCATTACTTAGATAAAGTTAATTCAGACTAACAAAGGCTATTCCAATTACAGGTATGACTGTCCTGCTAAAGCTAATACTTAAATCTGATAGTGAATTTAGATAATATTGTTTTCTTGAAAATCTTATCTCTTTAATTACTTTTCCTTTCACTGTAAACTTTGTCATCTATTATTAAAGTACTTAGTTCATGCAATGGCAATGAGCTCCCATTTTTGGGGTTTGAATCATCTTATTGCTGTGTGCAGTTCAATTAATACTTCCCTTAAAGACCCTCTCTTTTTATATAGGTGGATATAAAATAATACTTACTTTTATCTATCTCACAAACTAGGTAAAGCCTGTTCTATGGTAAACTTAAGCTGAAAAATATACATACATATTTTAGATAAATTATACCAAGACACAGGATAAATGATTATGCTCATCATACAATTATTTGTCCTGGGAGGCTTTTGAAAACACAACTTCTGGCAGGTTACTAACTATGGGATGTTGTGAGCTTCATAATCATAACCCTAACAGAAACTAGGATATCTGAAATAAAAAACTATCCATAACCATAACTTAATCCAATATAAAAGATTTGTATGATTTCAAAAGCCAAATAATCTATACTATCTATACTAATATTATAAACAGGAAAACTTTGTTTGTATGTTTGTTTGTAATGAATAGGCTCTAAAACTACTGGACCGATTTTAAAAATTCTTTCACCATTCGAAGGCTACATTATCCACGAGTAACATAGATTATATTTTATTTTGGAAAAAATAGGGTTCCGTAAGATATTGGGGTTTTTCGGACGCAAGGTGTAAAAAATCAACCCTATACGGGGGAAAATTTTTCGCTACGGGCAATAAAAGAAGCAAACGAGGTTGCGTCGGTCAGCTAGTATATAATATAATTAAATTAAATATACTAAGAAAGGAGGTTTTATCCTACTGCACCATAGACAAAGATGCATAGAGGTGTATCAGTTGCTGAACTCCTTTACTGTTTACATATAAGAACTGTCAATGATTTTAGATTGTGGCAACTTATAGCTAGACAACAATCATAGTATCTCAGACCTCTTCTTAGTTGTATTTATCTATTGCTCGACAATATATAGATAAAGGTTTTATCTGGATAGGAATTGACATATTTAGATTTATCTCATGTTTATCAGATTATTAAAATATTTTTAGCAACTATTTGAAGTGAGCCAAAAGAAAATTTGGTCCAACAAACATAAAATTATGTTTTGTATTTATTTATCTGTTATTAAAAGTGCCTTTCCTGTCACTGATAATTCAGATAAATAATATTTTTGTTTTTTATCTGTGATAATCTTACTGGAGAGTGATGAAAGATGACTAAAATAACACAGTGTTCTCTCAAAAATTAGTCTTTTAGATGACCCAGGATGTCCTTATAAGCTAACCACTTTGAACCCGATATACTACACTCAAAAGACTTTATTTGCCATATAAAGTAATTTACCATGGGAAAGCCAAGCTTCGGCATGCATGGGTCAGCTCGACTGAGATGATACCAAGGCCTCACAGAAAACCGGTTTGAAATAGCGTTGGCGCTGATGAATGACTATGTGAGTGAGGATTCCAGAGACCAATATCCCAACCCCTCCCCCATCCCTTACTCCATCCCCCAAAGGCCGGCAACGCATCTGTGCCGCCCCTGGTGTCCATGGGCGGCAGTAATCGCTTACCATCAGGCGATACGTATGCTCGTTTGCCACTTACTCCGAAAAAAAATAAATAAATAAGAAAAGAAAGAAAGTTACTAATGTAAAGACCTTTCTCATTATTTCTAGAAATATATGCAGAAGATTATAGATGTTCGTTTTATTTTTTTTGTATGTCCAAAATTGGACTGCAACAGGCTGGTAAAGGTTTTTTTTTGTGAAGTTGTCACTACTTGTGTAATGAGAATAACATAAAGAAGTAAGGAATGTTTCTACTTTTATTACTGTTACATATTGAGTGGCTTATCTTAAACGGGTATATTGACATAATGATCTAGAATAGTCTAATTGTATAAGAATAATAATTAACTTAATATTCAATTATTATGTTGATTAATTTGTCATCATATTTCAGCTTTATCCAGGGCCCTATTTCATAAAACCTGACAAGTCAACAATTTGTCAATAATGACGTAATTTGTCGGATTGTCACGACAATTCCACGACAGTGGTAATTGTCCCTTTTTTTTATGGCGTTACATATAATCCTTTCCTTACAATTGATAATAAACACGCATCACCCCAAAAAAGGTACGTATAAAATTGTCAACGACAAATGACATTTCTACTTTACTCAAAATGTATTCTACCGCCGATTTACTTTTTATTATAATGACAAATTTTAACAAAAATACTACCGACTTCAAGAACTGGACCAAATTAAAATGACCACACGGGAACTACCAGCTTTGAAATAAAAAAATAGTCATCAAAATCGGTTCACCCAGTCGGAAGTTATGAGGTAACAAACAAAAAAAAGAAAATATAGTTGAATTGATAACCTCCTCCTTTATTGAAGTCGGTTAAAAAGTAAAGTCAGTTACTACAAAAGAAAACTTTATTCTTCCCCCAAAGAGATCTATCACAGCAGAGTGTGCTGTGATAGGTCTCATCTAAATACAACTCGGTCTGTTTATCACTGAAGAAGAAGAATTTAGCATTATGAAGATTTATTAAAAATTATGAACAAAACGGCGAATTTCTTAGTCACTTATCACTTGCGATCTATTTCGGACACACGTCGAGGCCTCGAAATTTGAGGCAATTCTACAAATTTGTCGCGTGGTATTCACAAATACCTGTTTCATGAACAAAAAACATCAGAAAATTGTTGAAAACTTGTACAGTTTTCATTGTCAATTTGTACGAAACGTGTAGAATTTTACGATTACAAATTAGTAAGAGCAAAAATTTTATGGACCGGACAATTGTCAAATTGCCACTGACAATTGTAAGTTTTATGAAATGGGCCCTGGTTGGGTGTTTACGGAATTATCTTGTCGCTTTTTTTATTAACACGTCCAACTGAACTAAATTTATGTGTAAGCTATAAGGGAGGTGGTGGCCAGTACGCTACCAACCTTATAAATTACTACAAACAAAAATTAAGCGAAAAAAATAGTACTAACATGAGTACAATCCCAATGCCTTAACCATTTCGCTATAGCTTCATCTAAAGTTTGACTATAAACCTTATTAGCAACAGTCTGACAATAAAGGCTTCTCATACTATCGTACAAATTAAGATCTTTTCTTAGTTTTCATCTCAGCAAAGTCCAACAGGCGAGAAGCACGTCTTCAGCTCTCCACTGATATTTTTCTGTCAATCTATTACTAAAAGAGTAAATGCTACTTTTTCATTATTTTCTCGTTCTTGGTCAAGGTGCAGGGCGAAACGAAATATTCGGGACCTCTTTTTAAGCACCAGCAGGATCTCTAGACAGCTAATAAGTCCGTCTCAAAATCCCTCGTAGAACATTATGGTCTAAGTTTCTTCAGACTAATATTTTGCTGTGGAAAGTGGACGTGAGCATTGGTTATAGAACGTTTGTTTACCTAAAAGAAAAGGCTTTACCTACATCAAAGCATCATGACGATACGGAAATAATCGCTAGTGCATTTGAAGTATGAGGCACAAATCAACACTCCGTTGTGGCTGAACGATCACTATATCGAGGGCCTCGTGCGGCTAAAGGGGTCAGTATAATTAGGGATTAATAGTCACACTAGAATGCTTTTCCCTCTTGCAGCAATATATTTGTTTTCGACGACACAGTTTTTTTGTACAGTCTATGATAATTTCTTCTGGCTACTTTGTAGCATCCATGATGTTGTCCAAAGCTAGTCTACCTAGTATTATAAAAAACTTGAAAACTCTAAAACTTTAATGCTAATAACATTACAAATGCTACTTTTAAAACTTAAGTGTAAGATTTTAAAGAGTATTGAATGTACTACGTAACATTGTTCCATATAAGCTACCTACTGTTTATATCTGATATCCCCGTGATGAAGACCTGACATACAGACGAACCTTCATAAACAGCTGTTTAAAAAATTAAAA
The DNA here is from genome assembly GCA_916048165.1 of Spilarctia lutea. Classification (NCBI taxonomy): domain Eukaryota; kingdom Metazoa; phylum Arthropoda; class Insecta; order Lepidoptera; family Erebidae; genus Spilarctia; species Spilarctia lutea. The sequence goes on from OU696480.1 coordinate 7,654,095, forward strand.
TAGTAAATAGAAAATAATAGGCTTTTGTACTGAGTCTATTTTTCAAACTGCTTACTCCAGTAATATTGTATCAACATACATGTCTGTGGTGATCCACTTCCGTAAATCTTCAATTAGGGGAGTATTTATGAAACTGACTTTCGTATCGTCAGCAATAAACCACAGAATAAATTTCATGGGCCTTAGTTTAAACTTTCTTTCTATGAATGGATTGTCATCGTTTATTAGATAACGTATAAAACTTCTTTTGTTCGAGATGAACGTCTTAATAAACAACACGCAATTGACAGCGTCGCACTCTACATTCGTATCATATATTACTCCATCAGTTTGTATGCAATCCAGGCGCATTCGTCAGCGAACGAGAGTATATGCCCACGAGTCCATGTCTGACTCACAATGACCCCGGTCCCGAAGTGCTTGAGACGATCGCAATTGTGCATTGGTAATTAAATTAAATGAGATTAAATAGTGCTATTTTAGACCAACCATCTGCTGGCATTCTTTAAGGAAGTCCATACTTGTAAAATTATTTGTAGTGGAGGTTCATGAATCTTTCTTATTATTTATAGTTACTTAAATGATCGGTTGTTACGTGAGTGTGATAGCTGTAGCTTGGACTTAACACATTGTTTGTTCCCATCTGAATCCAATAAAGTTGATTTATATTGAAAACTGTGATTGTCAGGTCAGAGTTGTTAAGTTTTATTGCGAGGAGAACAAAGAACAGTACTAAATAGGTCGTTACTCTTCGTAGAAATTAAATAAAGATTTATTCTTGTTATATCTTCTTTAAACGAAACATGTGACCCGTTTAAATGAGGGTGTAGTGAAATGTGTGTTAAGAGAGTTACCATGGCTGACAGACACAACACCAGTTGCAAAAATAATAGCGTACTTAATAATTATGTTATTCATAATAAAATTTACAATTGCCTTAAAATTTGCAATTTAGATTTCTTAATAGAGAAATGCACTAATGATGTAGTGTAAACTGTAATAAAGTAAGAGAGTGACATGGAAAATAGTATGGATTTGCTTTTAACATTATATAAGTCGCAATTTTTCATATTTTACCAAAAGTATTTTTATTTATATGTACTTTGATTGGTTCTTCCAAAAAAATAGTGACACACAACTTACCCATATCGCGATATAGAAACATACCACTTAATTATTTCTTATTTATCGCTTTCATCTGAATCCTTATATCTTATCACCCTTTATGCTAAGTCATGTCGTCTATAGACAGATAAAGTCAAGGCTTTCCGAACAATATTCATTCTAGGCTTACGTATCGACAGGGCCCCATTTTAACGTCTACATTTCAGGGAACAAGATCTGGTCCTATTATTACTGTTTCGGGTTTCGCCTTTCGCCTATACAAATATAGAAAACCCTTTACCTAACACTAAAAAAAAGACTAAATGTGTTACAAAAATGATAATAAATTAAATACAGTTGGCCAAGGTTCACAAGGTAAAGATGAGTTTAACTATTTTTTTCACTTTCGCGTTCTATTAGGTATGTTAGGTATGTATAATTGCGAATACGTAAGAAAAATTACGTAGGTATAGGTATTTCATACATAACTTTGGCCAATCGCGTTAATTCCCATACGTATTTCATTATAAAGATAAATTTGTAAAAAAAATAATAGCCGAAATTGCTGAGTTCTCACGAGTATCTACAAACTATTGCAAATAATTATTTTATATCTAGATGTTACAATACAAACATGATTTGAATTTATTATGCTATACACATATGAACGTTAGCTTCGTTTTCTAGTACATATCATTTTTTAACCTTGATGAACTAATAAAGGTGTCGTATGCCTCGAGACATTTAATTATTACAGGGTTAGATAACCGTGTGATTGCCATTGTACGTGTGACAAAGACTAGCCTAGACCCCGGGGAAAAATATGCGTTTTTGTTACGACGCGATAGAGCTCCTAAAATCTGCTTCTGAGGCAATCTGCTAAAGCTATTGCTTACCACATTACCTACTCACAGAGACAGCTTTAAGAATTTTCAGGACGTATCTGATGTCTTTTTCCAAATATTTGGCCCTATTTGCTTTAGGACTTGGTAATTTTACTACACGCTCGCTTCGCTCGTTCGCTTCGCTCGTTCGCTTCGCTCGTTCGCTCTTTTGTGTTGTTTGTTATGACTACTCAGATAGCACACTCGAGTGTTGTGATTTCGATTTCGTCTAGTTATATTAGGAGGCTACTGCTTTAAAGCAATACCTGAGACCTGATGATTTAGTAAATTTATTATCAATTTTGTCGGCTTTTTGACGGCATTTCGCTGCTCGTAGCCTCTTATCGCAGATAACTTACGATAGTTTTTTTCAAGATACTCGTACTCAATTATTTTTTCTATTCGTTAGTACATACTTCTAATTTTTCTACTACATTTAGGTTTCAATTTAGTCACACGTTACGTTGTTTAACTGTATAAGTAACATCATATCATGTATGTTTATCACTTTAAGTCTAAAGTTCTGGAGCATTATAAAAATTAGTAACTAAAAGTAAGTCGACCTTTGATTAAAATTACACGTGCAGAATGCAGAAGTTACGAAGTCGATTTCTGGTGATCTGTTAATTCTTACAATATTTAAGACGGTCGTTTTTCGTAAATTATTTAAGGTTAAATTTCATATTAAGCAAATTAAAAAATATTAGTTTAATATATTTAGTTTGAATAAGTTTGGAAATGAATCAAAATGGTTTATGCTTCTGCGTACCCAAAGATCCCATCCTCTTAGCCTTTATTATTCCCAAGATTCTTTGGGGTCGGCTACTAGTTCAACCTATTTTACCTGAATAGCAGTTTTATCACGGAGCGATTGGCATCGCAGGGCGAATTGAACTAGTTGTCAGTATATTTCAGGGCACTGGCTTTCCAGTAACGATTGCCATAGAGCTGAAGTAATTTGCCTCTTCACTAAAAAAAGTGATTAGATCTTGCAAGCGCATAGACAATTGTGTCGCCTATAACTCTTTTTGAGTAAATAGAGCATCTTCTAAATCATTTTTAGGTTGGGTTCCTCATAATTTTTCTTTTGAGGAACCTATAGAATTTGTTGTCAGTCTTACTTTTTGTCAAGACTTTTTATTCCTTAAAAAAGTTTTTACGAATCAATTAAAAATTAACTTTAAGTATTTCAACATTCAGTTTCTTGCACAGGTATAAATAAGACTCTCTTGAGTCTTTTTTTTATATTCAGCAGGTATACAAGAACATTTAGAACTTTCAATTACAATCGCCCCGAAGTTTAACGGGAACGTTTCACAATAAGTAAAGGAAAACATTAGAAAGTGGTTACTTTGTTCTTAAATATAAATATAGAAAGTTGAGCAATTACCAAGTTAAGTTACGTCTTTTGAAATTAACTCTATTGATGTATAAGAAATTGTTTTTAAAACAACGAAGTTTGTAACTGGAATAATAATCTTCGAGGATCGATTACCGACATAGATTTACATACAAGTAACTACGTGGAATAGATTTGACATATATTGAAATAAAATTTTGCCTAATATATTCTAGGAACTTAAAGAAAATTAAGTAATAGGTAAAGTATAAATGCCAGTAAATTTGTTAAACGCTGGTTAGTTATTGAATAGTGTTAGTGGTGGCAACAGGCACGTGCTAATGTTGGGATTGTTTCTAGGCATTAACGGCTTTCATAAAGCGGGCCATGTGCTTGTTTGCTAACATGTTTAACTTAACATGCCTTTTCCTCTATCCGTTAAGAGTTAGCTAATAAAAAACCAAGACTTGCTACAACTGGAACAGAGAACATCTTAACATAGTATGAAATGATATTTTAAAGCGGTTTTTAATAATAGATTGAGTGATTCAAGAGGAAGGTTTATATGTGTATAAACAAAATATGCATATTATATTAGAGGAAATCCTAGAATTAGAAAAAGTTCCATGTGAAGCCCGACTGGGTCGTTAATATTACTTAATAAAGGTCTTCCATTCACGTTACCATCATCATTTGCCCATTTGTCCTAAAGAACGTGGTTACGATTGTATTAATTAAAAAATAAAATTATTGATTCCTTTCTTTGAAAAAGATAGACTAATCAGTCTATCTTTTTCAAAGAAAGGAATCAAATCCTATCAAAATAATCCACATCATTCGTAAATACAAGCACTTTGACTGAACCGTTTGCCTAATTGTTTAATCGGTGGCCTCGTCGCTTTCTACTGCGCCAAGTGTTATGGGTTCAAATTCCATATGGGACAACACTTTGTATAAACCACAAATTCTTGTTGTTTTGTCTGTGTGTTCTTTGTGTCCGTTTTATGTATGATTGTAAAGTACCCCACGTCGTAAGATGGTATATTCCTAATGCGATAATTGACTTTAAACAAATATCCTACAACAACCGATGACCATATTTGATTAACAATATACAATCCCTTGTGAGTCTTGAAACTCTTGACGCCGATTAATTACCAGAGCCCACGAAACCTGGTATTACTGAGAATAGATTTGACTATCGATATTTTGCTCCGTTTTCCAAAACTGGTCTTAAATTTGCTTGTTAACAATTAAGGAAGATTAATTACTATTGCCGTTCCATAAGCTAAGTCTTTAAACTGTCGAGAAAATTAGTCAAAATATCAAGACAACCATTTCTTATCACAAGAAAAACAAAGTGGGAAATCGATATTCAAGAAATTTTTGACATTCTGAAATAATGTACTAATCGTAATTACAAAATTGTAGTCTGTATATTCTATTCCTATTAAAGTAATGATATGCTTGTAACGTAAATAAATTGTATGGATTGTGTTTTAAAACGAGAAAAAATTTACTTGTGGTCATAGTCCCGTGAAAGTTTGCTAGACTAGGACAACTGGTTAATGTCTCTCGTAGACGAACCAGCAACAAGTTATTATCGTCACGCTTATCTCTTGTGATGTACCAAAACGGACAACAAAGAAACCGGAATTTTTAATACATATGCGTCTCACATATACATTGATTCTGTAAGTTGGGATAAGATTATATATATATTTTTGTCACTACTTAATTATGACCCACAAAATATTTTCATACGAAAAACCACTTTAAATATGTAAATAGTTAAATGTAATAATTACTAAATTACCTTATTAATTCGTTTCGGTTGATTTAATATTACATAGTATTTTTTCTACAAATAAATTGTTTAACTGTACATTCATATAATAAGAAAACTATTTTATTTTATTTGAAATAGAAAATAAAAAACCATAAACATATTTGTTAAGGACTAATCTATATATGGATTTGGCAACCCTAATTCTATAGACAATACGGCGCGTAATACGAGACTGTTCCGATACTCGCTATTGTTCTCTAGTCTTGTAACAATCATTATTTGCTATATCCTGAGTATGACACACCCATCGGATGTGGCAAAGTCACAACAAACTCCGACAAGCGAAGTTTTAATACTCCAAGCATTAAAAACTTAGCACCTCTTGTTCGAATTTAACTGATATCAGACGTACTAAATGCTTACAAAGTACCAAATGTTTTATCAAAGATTAAGACAACTTTTTTTTGTTTAAGTTTTTAACCTATAAAAAACCGTTGCCAACTTAACACTGCAAGGATAACTGGATAGTGCAGTTTTCTCTTAATTGCCAATTGGGTTCATTAACAGTCTCCAACAGTCAACTGCTGAACATATGACTCTCCCTAATGGTTTTAGTCTATTAGGTTTGCAACTCCTACATACACGAGTACATGATAAGACATACGGCACTTTTATGAGTAACTGTAAGACCACTATTAGGACAGACTTCTGTTTAATTAACTACTTTAATTATCTTCTTGTGAATACTTAAAGAGACCGTTAATATGTGGAATATACGGATATAAATAGAAAACGCCCACCAAATCCTGGTGCCGTATTATATCTAATGCCGAATTGACCACTTAAGCAATTGCGCCATCCATTTTACTGCTCCATCATAGGGTTTTATTTAAAGTAAGTAATAACAATAAAACTGAATGGACATAAGCACACCTAAATAAGTTAGATCTAGTGTAGGTACTAGATCTAACATTACGAAGAGATAACTTGGAGTTCATTAAAGAAAACATAGGTAATATATTAAACGTATTGCATTAACCTATGTAGTAAAATACCAACTTTCTACGTTCTATATTCAGAATTTAACTATTTAAGGTTGTTGACGATGATGATGGGGGTTATGAGTTCAGCTTTCAGTAAAACAAATGAATTTAATGTGGGTACCAAATGCTTACAGTCTGCTTTCCGATAGATCATTAGCTTATCTACTAACTAGGGTAAAAACCCTTTTCCATATTTAAATAGTTTATCTAAATCGCTTCGTTTTAAGTTTGGCCACATTCTTAATTTCTCACACTAAAATAAATGAGCCGAAATCTTATATTGCAAGATTTTTCTGTAGTATTTATTAACCACCAGATAATGCATATTTCATTACAAAACATACTCAAATGACGTGCACATTAGAAACCTAACCAGTATAATGAATATTAAAATCATTTATTCACTGAATTGAGTAATGATGTAAATTCTCAATTTTTTTTAAAGCAGTGTGTATCTACTATAGTATGTCTTATCTTAAAAAAATATTGCTATTTGGCGGGCGCATCATTTCTTTAATCAATTCTGGTAATGAAATTAGAACAGTAAGGAAAATTAAACTGTGTTAATAGGTAGTTTAAGGTTACTTTGAAGTGAAGTCACTGCGCCTAAATCAAAGTTAAAGATACTGTTTAGCACGTTTGTAATTAGTAGTTTTGTCAAGGTTGATTCACATGTGACTTGCATTAGTAGATTTCGAAGTAAGTGTTACGAGAACGGTTCGGAGTCATTCGCAGGACGTTCTGTGTCCCAAGTATACGAGAAACATTATGGAAACTAAAACTGGAGAAGTGTATATTCTTTGTTAAGCTATACTACACATGTTAATTACAACTAGTTACTAAGCGACTCCGGTATCTATGACGCTGTATATCTCAGAAGTGGCTAGTTCCTTACTAAACAGCTTTTATCTCAGAATTGATATAAGGTATATGTTTGACCCGTTTTAATTTAATAGTGACGTTTTAAATGCGAATCTGTGCTTGTTAGTTTGTGACGCTTTTACACTTTATCTACTTTATCCATCATCTTTAAATTTTATGATATATTAATAGTATACGTGGATTGTTTAAAAAATTATAAAAAAAACAGTTTATTTACAGCTTTTCAAAACATCCCCCTTCCAATCTCAATGCACTTATGCATTCGGGTGAACCGGCTTTAAAACATTTAAAAAACGTGTCTTGCGGGGGAGGTCGAAAAATAACTGGCGAAATTCTTCGACGGCCTCGTCTGCAGTGCTAAATTTTCTTCCATGAAGCATTTTTTTTACCGTAAGAAATAAAAAAAATCGTTAAATATATCTGAGCTGTACGGAGGATGAGGTAACATTTGTACCCCAAATGTTGTCAAATAGTCCATAGTTCTAGCAACTGTGTTATCTTGGTGAAAAAAAAATGCCTCGGACGTTGCTACTTGCGCGCTCGCTTATCCAACTCCCCGAAAGCTTGAGGTAGACTTCGCTATACCATTCAATAGTAACTGTTTTACGGTCTTCTAGCAAAATTACTGCTACTGGTCCATTGCGTTCAAAAAAATCACTATATTTTTTTAACACTCCGACCGCGAACAACTTTTGTGAACAAATCGTCCTCTTCAAACACCTATTGCGTGGATTGCTGCTTCGTGAGAGGATCGTAGCTAATATATCCATTATTCGTCAGTTGTAAGAATGTAGGATACGTTTTGCGAACTTTTCTAACATTAATTTGCACGTTGGTGAGAGAATGAGGTATCCATCGCGAAGCAAGCTTCCTAACTTTAAGGTATTTATGCTGCATGTTGGAAACTGCCTGTGATCCAATGTTTAGTTCAGCCTGTAACTCTCGATGTGTAATATGTCTAGTGTCTCGCAATAGCCACTCTACCCGTTTCATGATGACGTTTTCATGAGTCACTGCGGTTGGTGGTCGGCCGGGTCGGGGGTCATAGTTTAAGTTACGTTTAGCATGAAACCAATAAGTAATTGTTGCTAAAGCAGGAGCAGACTAGCCAAAAGCAGCTTGTGATATTTTTTGAGATCCCTTGAAGTTAACCCCTCGTTTATAATCATAGAAAATCATAGCACGAAAAGATCCTACGAGACATCCATTGTTGCAAACAAAAGAGTGACAGATAATCTTTTAACATATTAAAAAGAAACTACACATAGGTGGCCAGTGATTTTCACAAAGGAGGTTTGTGTTGATATTAGTTGTCAATCCAAAATAGTTTCATGAAATAAGAGATTGTATTTATTTTGTGGCTATCCATTTTCGGAACAACCTAGGTACTCTCTCTACTACTACTACTACTATTATATAAGAAACTACCTGTTGCCCGCGGCTCCGCCCGCGTTTATGTCGGTTTTTCGTTTTTTTTCGCGGTCGCGGATATGAAACTGATGCAAAAAATAGATAAAAACAATCCTTGATGCGGATTATATATCATTCTAAAATTTCAGCTCGATCGGTGCAGAACTTTTTGAGTTTTTGAAGCGTACACAAACTATACATAACTATATATACTCGTATATAGATGAGACTCACAAAATAGGTAAAAACAATCTTTGAAGCGGGTTGTATCATCATCATCAACCTAAAATAGTCTACTGCTTGACGCTGGCCTCTTATTGCACGTCGCTCTGATCGATTTGAGGCTAATGCGGCAACGCAATGTTAAACAAAATTTGAGCAATTTGGTGTCGAACTAATTAACATCTAAAAACACTGCATTGGACTGCACGGTTGGCCTAGTGGTTTAAGCGGTCGCGAAGGCGCTTTCTAGTGTGCCTAGTGTTGTACAGGTTCAAATCCCACATGGGCCAACACTTTGTGTGATCCATAAATTGTTGTTCGGAGTGCTCTTTGTGTCCGTTTTATGTATGTTTATAAAGTCCACCGCTACACAAGATATAGATTGCTAATGCAGGAGTTATTTTTATAAAAAGTTAAAATACATAAAAACATAATTTTTACCTAATTTTTATTTTTATCGTGGGAGTGCCACGCTTCGGCATGCATGGGCCGGCTCGACCGGAGTGATACCACGGCCTCACAGAAAACTGGTGTGAAACAGCGCTTGCGCTGTGTTTCACCGAGTGAAAGAAGATACCGAAGGACCATACCGCAACCCCCTATCACCCCTTTCCCCATTCCCTAAAGGTCGGCAACGCACTTGTGACGCCTCTGTTGTTGCGGGTGTCTATGGGTGGCGGTAATCGCTTACCATCAGGCGATACGTCTGCTCGTTTGCCCCTATTACATAAAAAAAAGTGTTTTAGTATTATTAGCCTCCAGAAAAGTATGTACTGTTTTAAGAAGACACTTTAAGTTATTGATAAAATTTACATTAACGTGTACAAAGCCACAGGCTAGCTAGTATTCTGGATGAATGGTTTTTTTTCCTAAGTGACTGGCAGAATGTCTAAATTGGTATTTAGTTACTAATTGTCCGTTTGATGTTACAGATTGGACGTAACGTATATCGAGCAACACCCAGCCCCACGAACACAATCTTCGAGTGCAGAGTCTTGTCTCGACATCATGCTACGCTCTATTACGACAAGGGTCACTTTTATCTTGTGGTGAGTTTATTATATAAATTTTTAGCTGTTTATTGTTTATGTTAAATTTAAGAAAAAAAATCAAATTACTTTTTTTCTTCACCACTATCTTGAGGAAGTTTATCTATACCATATACCACACCGTACCCATACTTGAGTACGGTTCTGTGGTTGGAATCCTCAATAAAAAAAAAGATATGAACCAAATTGACAGTATAAAAAATAAGTTTAATAGTCACATTACATGGAGATATGGCAGGTGTGAGAATTCTGATAATGTACCTAACTTAGCATCCCTACAGATACGATATTGTCATTAATACTTGCGATTTTAATTGTTCGTTGGATATGTTTCATCTCTAACCAAATTTAAAAAAAAATACTACACGATTATCTGGCTCCTAAACTTGACAACTGAGTCACGAAAGACTAACTTAAATATGAATAATTTCATTTGTTTTTGTTTTGTTGTTTTCACTTTCATTTGACTGCCTCGGTGGCGCGAGTGGTAGCGTAAGCGACTGCTGTGCTTGAGGTCTCGGGTTCGATTCCCGGGTCGGTCCAAATATTTGTATGATCTGCAAATATTTGTTTCGAAGTTTGGGTGTTTTCTATGTATAATATGTATGTATTTACAAAAAAAAAAGTATATATGTATTTATATCAGTTGTCTAGTACCCATAACACAAGCTCTGCTTAGCTTGGGACTAGACGGCGTTGTGTGTTAAATTGTCCGAAATATTTATTTATTTATTTATTTATTTATCTTTTTTTTGTTTGGCTCTAAATGTAAAATTTATTTGTGGAAACTGTTTTGGATTACGTGTGAATTATTTGTATGTTATTGTTCTTTATTTTGTATCTGTTTGTTTCCCTAATGAACTAAAATAAATAAAAAAATATGCACTCTAAATTTCTTAATTAGTAGCATGATATTAGGTAAATAAGCTGTCGCCAAAAAGGCTTGGATAGATCAAATGCGATTTTTTTACCGCCGCCCACATAGCTGAAGAATCAACAGTACCGTTGAGTGCCTTCCCCAAAAGTAGGGTTAGGGACTGAGGAGGGAAAGGGAAAATTTGTGTTCCGGTGAAACTCAATGAAACCAATTTTAAGCAGTTTTAAGACAATACATAAGAACGATCTTCCTATTTGTGTTGGTGATCACGGCTGGATGAATGAAGGATAGCATGAGGATTTTCATTCCACGATGCATCGATAAACTGAGTCCTATTTGCTGTATTTCAAAGTCGTCACAAAGGTGTAATTGATTGACATATTTTATTCAATTTTTTATCTTTAAAATAGGAATCTTAAAATATCAAAAAAGCCTAGTGCTATTCTCGTATCGTTCGTACATATGCTTCTATTTCTGTAATTATTGCACTAACAATGTTCAACTAGGACAATTGGATTTATGTGACATAAGCGAATGGCCGCGGCTTCGTCTATGCTTAAATTAGCATACTTAAGTAGCAAACATAAATACAATACACGTTTGTAACATTTCCTTGTAGGTACAGTAACCTAAATGTTCTGTGAAAATTTGTTAACAATAGTGCAAAGTAAATTAAGAACAATGTGTTGATTGTTTGTCTTAATAATAAGTAAGGGGGCGTCCATTAATTACGTGATATTTTTTTTTTGCATTTTTGACCTCCCGTTCCGCTTGGTGGTGAGATTTAAGACTAACCACCTCCACCTCCACCTAAAATCACGTGTATTTTTAGAATGTTATCTTTAAATACAGGCATATAAAGTATAATCTACTTTTATTCTCAAGTTAAAAACCATGATAAAAATGTCAAGACAGAAAGGTTGCAGGTTGTTTTTGACTGGTATAAAAATAATATTAAAGGAATGGTGTGAACATGCGACAAACAAATATTGTATTAGTAAGTAGTACACTATCCAGAGAAATACTCTCTGAAAAAAAAATACACGTGATTTCTTACTACGCCTCTCCCCAATGCCTCACGTGATTAATGGACGGCTCCTTACAATGTATTTATTTCTATAGTAATGCTATTCTATAAAGGAAACGTAGTGTTTGTCGTCAGTCAGTGGAAAACTCCATGGGGTTTCTAGATAACGGAGTGAAGGGCTGTATCTATACATCCATATAAGTAAAGAAAACTGAAATGTCTATTTGTAATATTAAAATAACCGCTTTTTACTAAATGCATATGTATGTCTACACGGCACATATACCAAAATATCATTATTAAAAATTTTTGTCTGTCTGTCGTCTGTCTGTATGTTATCTGGAACGGCTGGACCGATTTTGACGGGACATTCATTGGTAGGTAGCTTAGATTTAACAGCGAAAGTGTGAAAACCCACAGTTATACTAAAAACCATCAAATTAATTTATCTGATCTTGGAACACACATTGAACTTCATTCTGCCCCATAAACTATGTAGTTACATTTATAGCCGACCCATGTCAAAATTAGTTTGTTAACAAACGTTACGATCTGTACGAAAAAGTCTACCCATCCCACATTTAATGTTATGAAAGAACCTTGTACCGGTTACGTGTTTAAAAGCCTAGTTTCAAATATTTTTATTCGGCTATTACTTACATTTATAGACATCAACGCCCACTAGTGATTTCTACGAGCACTAGCAAGACTTGATGCTAATTCTACTGTAACTCCGGTTTTAAAGGTTGTTTGCCTACTGACATTTGAATTGTTCGCGTAACGTGAAATCAACCTCGTAATAATCCACAATGAGTTGTAAAGAATGAAGTCACACTAAGCTTGATTGTAACATCGATAACACTATGCTTGTTTCTTTATTTAATGAGCAAATTGACATATCAGGAAACTTGTTTTACTTTATGTAGAATATTTCCTTTGAGGCAAATACTTTTTATAAAATCTTAGCTACACGTGATATTTTAATTTTCAAGTTATTTTTAAATTTTCATCGCTTAATCCTCCCCTGGACTACGAAAAACATTTAAAAACCAATATCAGCTAAATCGGCCCAGCCGTTCTTGTGTTTTAGCGGGACAAACGAACAGCAACTGATTTATATATATAAGAGAAGATAAGACTAGGTCATCTATGGCTCGAAAAAATTAGAATTGGTTACCAAAAAAAAAAATTTTGCTATTTACTACTTCACTATCATCATCATCAAATCAGCAATAAGAAGTCCACTGCTGAACGTAGGCCTCCCCCATTGATTTTCACATTGACCGGTCAGTAGCGGCCTGCATCCAACGAGTCCCTACGATCTTAACTAGGTCATCCGTCCACCTTGCGGGAGGCCTTCCCACGCTGCGTTTGCCGTCACGTGGTCTCCACTCAAGAACCACTTACTACTTAAATTACCTTTTTATATATATTTATTTATTTATTTATTAAAACTTCCTGCAAACATGTTGCACAAGGCGGACTTAATGCCACAGGCATTTTCTTCCAGACAAACCTTTGGGTGTTGCGAAGTTATTTGTGGCAGGTGTGTGTTTATACGACACGAGAGACTAAATAAAATTATTAATTATATATGAGCCTGACAAAGTGACTCTACTCTGCCTGATGAAAAGCTTGAGCAGAGTACAAAAGTAGTGGTCACCATACTTATTGCCAATGCAGAAAATGCAACAATGCAGCATAATAACCTACTATATGGCGGCCTATTAATATGCTTCTGCATCATTATTGCGCCTCCGGTCTCCCATTCACAAACGAGACACGACAGCACCAATGCTGTAATTTCAGGTTGGTCTTCTGTAAGAAAGTAGTACCGCCCCGGAACCTTGAAGCTTTTTGCTGATTTGGTATTAGATAACTGTAATTTATTTAACTAGTATTGTTTTACCTAATAAAACAATATATATATGTAAGCCAAACATTAAGAATCTATTCGCATGTGTCACTATAAGAGAGAGTATCATTTCTTACGACCCAATACTTCAGTTGTTGTCAAGGTTTGGAATTAGCTGTTCAGAATGGGTTTACCTTTGAATCCAGTCTTTAACAGTAAACAGAATTTTTTCACCGTTCGGAAAAATATCAAATAGGTCATAAATTTCACGAAGTCACGGGTATAGTATAAAAGGTGAAAAAATAGCCCGAATGATGTCAGATAGTATGTGAAGTAAAATGGACGTATAAGGAAACACATTGCACTGTCCCTAAATAAATTTGGTAATAGGAAAAGGGAAGGCTTGTTATAGGCCTACTGTAATATTGTAGTTATAGTCGTTCCAATCGTTTATTTAACTTTTGACAGATCACGCACATAAAGTTTTGTAATAATTTTTGACATAGTGTACTACAGGGAATACTATACTTCATGGACGGGCTCCGCCCACTCAGAGATGTGTCATACGTAATTAATTACCACAGACTATAAAAACGGTTTTGAAATAAATCAATTATCGATTATATCGCAAGATAAACTCTCTTGTTTGTCCTTAGAGTACTTTATTTTTTGGAGAAACGATACGCTCAACTCAACCAAACGTGAGAATTCACAAATAAATCAATACGGAGGAATATAAATACTCAACTCGACGTATGAAAATGTGGCTCTGCGTCCGGTGTTGCCGTTTAATAATCGATAAAAGTACGAAATTATCTATAAAATAATGAGTGTGTTAAATCGATTAAAACTTCTTCATGCATAAAATCGATCGATAAAAGAAATCGAATCGGAAACGGGTCAGGGTATCACTATTTGATTAAGTATTAGAGCTGTCAAAAGTTAAATAAACGATTGGAAAGATCATACAACACATAACAATAGCCACTATACATACATACTTACATGTTATAACTGCAATAACTGTAGCTATTCTTTTAGCGATTGGTGTTTTTTTTATTGAATAGGCGATAAACGAGCAGACGTATCGCCTGATGGTAAGCTATTACCTCCGCCCATGGATACCCGCAACACCAGAGGCGTCACAAGTGTGTTGCCGGCCTTTGGGGAAGGGCATGGGGGGACGGGTTGGGGTATGGGCCTCCGTCATCCTCACTCACTCGGTGAAACACAGCGCAAGCGCTATTTTACACCGGTTTTCTGTGAGGCCTTGGTATTACTCCGGTCGAGCCGGCCCATTCATGCCGAAGCGTGGCTCTCCCACGAGAAGTGTGTAGTTATAAAGTGTTTGTATTGTACCTATTATAATAAATGTTAACAAAATAGTTTAATATTTTGATTGATATCAATATCACTCGTAACGAGTGTTGGGTAAAGTCAGGATTCATTGAAAAACGTTGTCAAGATACAGCCTTGTATTACATGTTTTAACAGATCCTTTCAATACAATCATTACATACAATCATTATTTACAACTTTTACTATTCTTTACTAAGTTATTCTTATTACACTTGTTACTCTGCTGAAAAGTAAGAACCGAATGTCCATCCTACGGGCTCGTGAGCCTATTTTATAAACAATCTTATGCTCCGTTCTTGGAGTCGTGTGACAACTACTTGCCATTTTATGAGAATTAGTGTAATAAATCATTTATATAAAATTAACATAGAGAACTCGACACTTTAAGACAATTATTCTAGACCATATTTATACGATACTAGCTCATCGAACTAATAAGCTAACAGCTCGGCCATCCTGTTTTAAGCGAGTCCCATCGCTTGGAATGTTTTGTATTGGACCATGAATACAAAAAGAAACATATTTATTTATATTCATTAGGCTTATTAGTTTATATTCAATAAGAAAGGCTAAAAAAACTGTAAAGTATACACTAACGACAGCTAAAGTTTCATGAGACAGTAACCTTTTACAATTTTTGTTATTGCCTGATGATTCTGATTATAGATTTCTGATAAACTAACACAAGGATGAACTTTATTCATGTCGAAAATAATAACAATGACTTTAGAACATTTCTCAGAATTTTGTTATAAATTGTTATAGATTTATACAATTCTATTGAATAACTTTTAAAATCCAAAAACAAATTGTAAACTATACAAAAATATTTATATAAATCACATAATGTCAAACATTAATAAGTATTGTGTCAAGTTTTATGAATTATTATTTCATATTAACAATATAGAATCTCTTCAAGTACAATGTCATCGAAGTTGGACCCGATACCACGTTTTTGCTATAGAAGTTTAGTGTAGAAAATTGTAAATATTTTAATTTTCCTTCGGCACATTTTTAACCTTAGTGATACATGTTTACTAGGTTTGATCTTTTAGCAAAGGGTCAAACTCCGATACCACAATCGTAGAACAGTGCCGTTTCTTGTATGTTGACTTCACTATCCGCCTTTATCTTCTGCCCATCTTGGTTGTTGAACTCTAAAATATCTTGCAACGCGACATTTGCATCCAAAATATGTTCCTGTCCCGTTCCCTCGGGATTTGTCATTGATACACCCGTTATCTCGAGCTATAACATTATTGTACCCATTACCTTGGGATTTGTCGTCAGTACGCCAGATATCTCCAGCTATCGCATCACTGTACCCATTACCTTGGGATTTGTCATCAGTACGCCAGTTATCTCGAGCTATCGCATCATTGTACCCATTACCTTGGGATTTGTCATCGGTACGCCAGTTGTCTGGAGCTGTCGCATCATTGTACCCATTACCTCGGGATCTGTCAACGATACGCCCGTTACCTCGAGCTGAGCTACCATAACACTGGTGTACGCCTTTTCTCGGGATTTATTAGAACCATGCCCTTTACCTCGGGATTCCTCGACATTGATGTATCCATACCTCGGATTTCATCAACACCGTACCTCGGTTTATCCTCGTTTTCAAGCTAGTTGATGATGAGCGCATCGTTGTAATACATTGTCCTGGAACTTTTGTAACTTCTGAACTTCTTGCAATCTGAAACTTTCAATCATGAGCTTAATGTATGATACTCATTTAGACATCAAATCCTGTAATCATCATATGATACTCATTTGGACATAGAATTATAGAAGCTTTTTATGGTCCTATAAATAGTCATAGACTGCGATAAATTGTAATTTGTTCTTTGCATTTAAAATAACTAAAAGGACATCTGTAAGTTTTTGAACTCACACAGACGCTAGTCTATAAACATGGTAATACAGATTAACCATTATAATAGGTACATATAGTCAGTACTGCTGATAGTCAATCCATTTTATATGTGATTCTCTTCATTGTATGTTTAAAAGTTCACTTTCGTAATTAGGTATAAAGGCGACAGGCAGATCCTGTACCGCTAGCAACATGTTATTGATGGTTATTAGATTTATACCGTTTTGTCTAATATCCATGTTTTACGTACACAATAAAGGTAAACTAATAAAGTGAATCCTCCGCCATTTGTACATGGTCAGTCAATTGATGTAGGTTTTATTTTTGTAAATTGTAATATCTAGTGTACAATAAAGATTATTCTTTTCTATCATCCTAACTATTTTTACGTATTTATCTATTTTCAAATATTTGTTAAAGAGTTTTAATTCTTCTCAAAAAGTTGATACAACTGCATTAATGAAACCCATTTCAGTGTTTTCTAAACTAGCCATGCTTAAAATCTACCTAGTTTGAAAACTAGATGATTTTGATATCCGAAAATACTTTTATATAATTGTAAAATTTAAACTTCATCCAAAAACTATTACCTTTACATTAAAATGTTTACGGCAAACCAGTTAAATAAATAGAAAACAATTCCTACCACAAGATGCGCAATATATACATTCCTGCTATTGTCTTTTATGTGTGAGCACATAACCATTTGCATTATCAACATACTCAAATTAGTATATCTAATAAATAAATAATCAACTTCTTAGAAGTGTACTGTAATACTTGATCCCAATGACTTATTAGTTGCCGCGCTCTCACCGCGACACAGCTCTATACTACTGCTGTTATCATCGTCCAAAATCTATTGTATATGTGTTCCTTGTTCTAAAGTTAAATTTATTATAATCATCATCATCATC
This sequence comes from Spilarctia lutea, assembly GCA_916048165.1. Taxonomy (NCBI): domain Eukaryota; kingdom Metazoa; phylum Arthropoda; class Insecta; order Lepidoptera; family Erebidae; genus Spilarctia; species Spilarctia lutea. The sequence continues at coordinate 7,671,734 of OU696480.1, forward strand.
AACGGTTCCCAACAGTCCATTATTGTCATTCAATAAAATTTAATTCCTTCTTTCTTAAACATCTCACACCATGTCAGAATATAGTCTCAAACTAAGTAGCATTCGTACTGTGAAAGCTAAATGAGTGCTAGAGTACCTATAAATATACCATTTTTTTTCTAATTTAAACATAAGAAGAAACACCGGAACAAAAACTTACAATCCATACTAAACTTTTGTCCAACTCGAGAATCGAACTCGAGAAATTTCAGATCCAACATTGCACCGTCGATATAATTAATAACAATGTCAACCTCACACGTCCCACCTATATCAGTTGAATGCTATCTCGTTCCAAGCTCGGGAGAATCCATACTTTGACCATACTGATATTAATACTGATACTGATAAACGCACTGTACCTTTAGACATGTATCTCACAGACAAATTATACCCAAACACACACCAAAAGATCGCCCTCATCTCACAAATATTTGTCACGAGTGGAAGTCGAACAAACGATCTCTGGATTGGTAGTCAGGGTCCTTAATCATTATGCCAACAAGCCTGGTCATACAATTTTCAACTTTATTCTTCAATTCACGAGGAAACAATTGTCATTTACGATGTAAAACTCAATCAATGTAATTTCACTGACAAATTATATCACTCTAGGTTAGTAATTACGTACCAAAATATTGCCATTGACTGTTTTTTATCCATAGTTATATATAGCAAAACAGACGTCAGTTAGTATGCAATGATATGCCAATCGAGCTCATACAGGGAGACGCGGTAAAAATAATCTCAAAGCAATTCAAAGAAATAAAACAACTATTCCCAAAATGCAATTCAAAATCATAAAACTACCATAAATCAGAAACATTAATTTTACACGTCAATCTGCCAATTATGCATTACTATTAAGGTTAAATAAGCTAAATAAATAGATTAATCATTGTAATATTTTCCAAGTGAACACCAAACATCGTTTCTGCTTTCCACTAATGCGGAAACCCTGCATTTCATAGAATACAGTATTTTCACTTCTCAATGCATTACGTGTAGGAATTGAAATTAATAAAATACAAGGACTACACATCAAACTTCCGATCTTTTTTCAATTGCCTCAAATTCAGATAAAGTCTTTATCAGTTTTGTCAGTAATATGTATATTATCAAAATTTACTCTGCAAGTTTCCGTCTGCTTCGGATTTAGCGTTGTCCTGATAACCCTTTTTAAATTAACATCATTAAAAACGCGAAGCTGTCATCCGGACCATACCTATCATTGAGAACTGTCTACAGAAATGGAAACCTAAGACATTGTTTATTAGATACGGTCGTCATCGACTATCTCTTGTTACTAAGAACTGTTTGAGTCGTACTGAATTTTGTATTGTACCTAATAGAAAATAGCGAAAATTGTAAAACAATATTTAAATAACAAAATATTTCATTTTACCATAATTAATTATTATTATTGTATTTTAAACCATATTACCAGTGAGTATATATGACGTTTACATACTCAGCGTAATAAGCCGTATTTATGGCTACAGATATAAAGCGTTAACGCGTCACATGACCACCATGTCGACGACAGCTCACTCTCCATCCAAATCCGTCTTTAGAAGCTATTACTTTAAAAACAACCGCCGTAATATTCAGATTTATCATATTGTTTCTTTTATTTGTCAATGGAAATATAAATGTTCTTCATATAACCATCACTAATAAGCTGCCGCGACTGTGGATACTCTTTGTTTACATTTTTACATCCAACTGCTAAGGGATTCAAATTAACGTAGGCTGCTTTTATTTTCCTGTTTTAATAGGCTATAGGCGGAACATAACTCCAGCAGGAAAAATACGATCCTTTGCTATTTTTTATTTTATTTTGTTCTTACTACTTTGTAATACCCAAAATTTTAAACGGTAGTCGACACTGGCTAGCCGTTTCATGTGATGTGTGTGTTTGACTTTGTTTAATCCCAACTATTATAATATATACTCGTATCTAAGCTCGATCCGATCTTGTAGATCGCAATGAACGGTAACGTTTTGACCTGATCCGTGCATCGGATCGCATGCTTTTGATTCGAACTTCCATAGACAGATCTGATAAAATCGCATAAAAACATTTATTTCCGAACAAAAATAATTGCAACTGTTTAAAACATAATTCCACATAGTGTACATTTCGCTATATCAAGTGTTTTATAACATCAGACCAAAAACTTGATTTAGCGGGCGATCTTATTTTGAGAATTAAGTTCGCTGTTTATTATTAATAACGAATACAAGCTTATCGTATATTTCGTGTCATCTTTCTCCGCCGCGTCGGTACCATTTGGAAACGTCAATAAATTAAGACGTAAATCACTGACGTTCTGTTTATATTTGTAACATAAACTAAAATGTATGTAACATAAACTAAATTTTACTTTGATTAACCGCCCTATATTAACACAACTAGTCACTGTAGTCAGACAATAGTCAATTTGTATTATGCCATGAACATAAAACCCTTACAAAGTTAAAGATTCATTTACTATTTTCGTTAGTTTGGTGTAACATAAAAGTAAAAACTAAGACTATTAACTTCATTTGCGTTATCCATATACAGTGCAACCTTAATATAACGTACCTCAATATAACGACTTTTCAACTATCAAGAAAAAGTATTCATACCTCTAATTAACGAATTTTGCCAACCCAAAACCTTAATTTAAAGTTCCCATCAATATAAACTCTAATTCTTATAGTATGTGATTCATGTCGCGACATGTTTCGACACGCTTTTGTTCGTAAAACAATCATTGTTGTTTGATGGAAAGTAATGTAAACACTTCTGCTCGTCACTATTGTTAAAGATTTAAGTTAAAATGGCTCAGAAACGTAAAAGGTGTTCTTTAACCTCTTTATAATGAATTTTAGACCAACTAACCTTAACATAAGAAACCTCAGTTCAACGAATTACTTGATATAACGAATATTTTCTTGTTCCCCTCCGATTTGTTAAATCATCGAGGTTGCCCTGTAGTTTGTGATTAGACATTAATATGCAACAACAGAGTTGATTGTGGCGTTATTACAAACAATTTATGTTTTATAGTACGTATTCGTATTGTCTACCGGTGGGGAATCAAGTTTTCTAGTTGATGTACCTGCTGGTTTCCGTCGCAATGTGGATAGTTACAACACATATTTTCTACTGTCGATATACGAGTATTCGCTCTTCCTAATTGCTAATTCAAAAACAGGCCTCTGAACAACTGCGATCAAAGAATTACATTACAATTATCCGTTTTTCAAATTTTAAAATTGATCCGCTGAAATATCTGATGATTTTATATATTTATATATATATATTTTTTAATGTAGCAATACTTGTACATTATCGAATAGTACCAACGGCTACCTGTGGCTATCTGGGATTTCTCCGCGAATTGTATTCCAAAATTAGGGACATCATACTCATAACAAACAAATTAACAACCAATATTAAAACTGCTGTTGTTACTACTGGTTCTATACACAAACTTGAAATATCTGTAAATCATACACTAGATGACGTAAAATGTTCTTCTCTTTTTTTTTATTAAAAAAAACAATGCAACATGATCGCAGAATACCTACGAGACCAGCAAAAGAGAATCGTCACGCAAATTTCATTAGATCAGTAAAACAATGACCACGCCTTTTGGTAACGACGATGTGTGACAAGTTCTTTTATAAAAATAATAATAATCTAACTTTAGACAATCCAGTGTTCACCTTGATATTGGAAAACCCCAACTATATTTATTTTCGATGCTTTAAAGTGTAATCACTTAAAACAAATACTTTTTGAAACAGCATTAAATCAGTGCGTTCCGTAAAATGAATAGTGTAAATTTAAATCACAATCAATTCATTAACAGAAAAAAAAAATTACGTAGTTGATTCATCTAATTATTTTATTGTATAATCTTTCGAACTTTATCTCGTAATTTGAATGGTTCTACGATTATTTTACAACAATGGGAAACCGATCAAATTATTAGAAAACAGAAAAATATCCATGAAAGTAGGCATACACATATTTTAAGTTCCAAGTTTTAGCAATAAATGAGTAAAACTTACGTTTTCCGAGTTGTGAGCGTGACAAGAAAGTTGTTTTCTTGTTTATCCCACTTCTGACTTGTTGGGTAAAGTCAGGATTCAATGAAAAACGTTGTCAAGATACAGCCTTGTATTACATGTTTTAACAGATCCTTTCAATACAATCATTACATACAATCATTATTTACAACTTTTACTATTCTTTACTAAGTTATTCTTATTACACTTGTTACTCTGCTGAAAAGTAAGAACCGAATGTCCATCCTACGGGCTCGTGAGCCTATTTTATAAACAATCTTATGCTCCGTTCTTGGAGTCGTGTGACAACTACTTGCCATTTTATGAGAATTAGTGTAATAAATCATTTATATAAAATTAACATAGAGAACTCGACACTTTAAGACAATTATTCTAGACCATATTTATACGATACTAGCTCATCGAACTAATAAGCTAACACGAGTCAATATTATCATATGTATTTTAGTTGGACAAAGGGAAGGTGTATCTGTTTAAATTTGCCCTACAATATCGAGCGAAATCCGCAGGTTGTTATGGAGTGGTATAATGGATTTAGGAGCATATCTACTAGGGATACTATTGAATTAACTCAAAGATTTCAAACCGCATTTTTCCGATCTCAATAGGAACTGAATTACTTTAAATATTGAGATAAAAACGCACCGTAAGGAATTCCAAATCTGAACACGTGAATACATTTAAATGTAAAATAAGATTGTAAACGTATTCGTCTTACTTTTGTATGTAAATTTGTTAAACTGGTCCCGCCAGTTAACGGAATTTTAATTTGTTATGGTTACGTATTTTATTGTTAAAGACAGCCCTTAGAAAGAAAAGTATGTAGAAATCTTACGTACCATCTCTAACATTAAACAAACCATTTCAACGATGTTCAAAAATTGTTTCTTATTTATCTATCGGTCTATGATTGGTATTCAAAACAATTACTAAAATGTTATGCTACTCATGTTAGGGATTAAGCTTGCTTAGTATAAATATTTAAACTGTAAAAACCTAAGTAATAACAACCAGACGACCAGAGACAACGATGATCCATTACTGCTATAACTAACTACAGACCAACGTTTACTCCGACAGACCAAATTGTATTTGGCTGGTCAGTTCAAATTTTTTAGCAGTACTGACACATCAATAGGTAATTGTAGAATTCGAAGGTCAAATTCCATACGCTTCTACGTATACCTATGGAATGCATTGTTTTTATGTTTACAGTAATTGTGTCTGTTTAATTATTCACCAGGTTTAACAGTCCATTGTTTGTTTGTTTATTTACAGGACAATCAGAGCAGCAATGGTACGTTCATAAACAACAATCGATGTTCCATATCGAAAGAGCAGGAGCCACACGAAGTGTTCTCTGGTGACGTGGTACAGTTTGGCATACCGGTCGTTGAAAATGCCAGCAATTCTGAAAAGGTTAGTTTGGTCCTTATTTCTCTATGTTCTGGTATACAGTATTCTAGAATATTCGAAAATTTATATATCATGTTATATGTGTTGTGAGTGCTGACTTTGCAGTTTCTGAATGACCTTGGTCTTATTTAAAAATATGTCGATAGATGCTGTTATGGTATGTCAAACACGTTAACTTATTAATTTATTGGTAACACATTATTTGAGTCACTTACTTTGTGAGTTGAATGTTTCTATATTTCTATTCTTTCTCTTTCTCCATTAAATATAGAAGATTTCATTTTAAACGACAAATAGTCATGACAGTAACGTCCAATACCTCTACTATAAAAAGAACATGGTGAGCATCAAGCGTAGATGACCAGGGTTTGTTGAACATTCGTGGTACAATTTTTTCAAACCAGTACTTTTTTTCATGCGCGAGCAAGATATTTTCACATATAAACCTTTATGATAGTAAAGAATGAAGTGAAAATTCAGAAAAAAACATGTTTGAAATAAAGGTTCAGCAACCTTTTCGTTTTTTAATATATTTATCTAACAAGTGTTCTGTGCGAAATCATTAATCCATGTTATTATTATATAAATAAAACGTGATTTTAAAGTCGTAAAACTTGTTTTAACGCCTTACGATCTTTGATCATTTTATATTTATATTATTATGTTGTAATTATGAATCTTGATTATAATTCGTGGTAAAGTATACGTCGCATTATTAATTATTCTTACTTACTGTGATGTTTCTTAATAGTCTATGGACTACCCTTTTAACACAACACCAGCCCCCCTAGCCTTTTTTCTTTCTGCAATCGTTAACGCTTAAAAATGCGTGTGTCATTGGGTAATTTTTGACGAAGTATTAGCCAGTGACACCCGACAATTTAAGCGTTAACGATTGCAGAAAGAAAAACGCTAGCAACTTGGCTAAGGGGACAGGTCTAGTAACAGTCATAGAACAATAAAGCGTAGCGTAGCGGAGTAACCATAACATCTTTTTCCTAAACATAATAGTTTGTCAATGGTAGTAGTTTTTTGCGTGGGAAATCTTCACACATACACATTTTAGACTCACATACAAAAACAATCGTCTGTTACTACGAATTCAGTAAAAAATAAAATATTGTCAATTTCGCACACTCATTAACTCATTTTGTGTCATAACATTGTGTAATGCGTAGATCCATTTAGACTTATACTTTGACAAAGGGGAACGCTTGCGTATGGTTACTCCCTACCATGTTGCTCTATCAGTAACAGTAGTCCGGTTGTCAATCCTATGGATCTATCTTATTTATCAATCTTCTGCAACTTACTGTAGAGTTGCAATAGTTCGATTATTCGGAGTAACGACCAGACTGCAGCTATTAGATCCAATATCATTGCAGAACCCGGATAGCCTCTTAATGACCATACTGGTTCAACTTTGAAAACACAAATTGTTGTACTGAATCTGGGTGTTCTTTGTGTTCGTTTCAAATATGTTTGTAAAGTACCCCGCGGCACAGGATATAATCTAAATGTCTGAGTTATCTTTAATAGAAAGAACTTGTAAAGATCCTAACGGACTAGACACTTACAGAACAAAAAAATTGTCGGATCGTTATCTTTTTAAGGGCCCGAAAACAGAAGCTTTGATAGAAGATAATTTGGTTGTAGCTTCCAGTGAGCCAATATCACGTCAAACCCATAAAGTATGTTCTTATACCTATGTCTGAAATCTGTTCTAAATGTAAATCTTTACGGTCATTTAAACTTAGGTACGAAAAAGTCTTGCATAAATTTTGTTGGTATTCGATCTCGATATGACTATTTTATTAGCTTTTGATATAAAACTAGAAAATTAAACGAAAACCAGATTTTTTTATACTGTTTAGTCACATGAATTCTTGATTTTCTACTCTCCAAACCAGATAATATATTACGTAAAATTTTATATAGCTTTAAAATTGCATTAGTGCAATTTTTTGCACAAGGTCAACGGCCTAGATACTAGAGAACAAAATGCAGACTTTGTCTCATCTCCATATTGAGTAGGTATTGGAAAACGACAACTGTTGTAACACTAATTTATTAGTATTTATGTGTGCTTATATTTTAACAAAATCATTTTAAAATAGTAATATAAATGCGATCTTTTAACAGGTTTTGATTGAACTGTCTTTTGTGTGCCTAAATATGTATGGTTTTTTTTAATGGCAATCTTAGCTTATAGGCGGTAAATCCGATTTTATGGAAAGTCAAGCTGGAATCATTTTGACTCTTCTTCAAACTTTTTACATTCAAATATTAACGACTGGCTTAAATGGACTAGAACCCAGAGCCGTAAAACCTAGTGAAAATTGACGATGAATCTCAAATTGTTATGTATTTCTCCCATGGGCGTACCCAGGGTAGGGCAGGGGAGGGCAGCTGCCCCCCCCTAGATGTTGACGGTCCGACTTTCTTATTCTCTCGATTATATATAAAGCACACTGAGACGCGTAAAAACGTGTCTAAGATCGACTATGGACAAAAACAGGTTTATTTTTTGTGTTGTTGTAAGATCGGCAATCGTCATCAGTCCTAGGGCTATGCGATGTTCGAGCGCAGTGACGATCAGAGCGTGCTCTCTAGCCAGGAGAACTACTCATCATACTCGTAGTCCTAAGATAGTAAATCTTCTGAGTCGTTTTACGTAGTTTTTATGGTCAGCTGACATGCCCATTCATTTAGAATGTATTTTTAGTCACTACAAATAATTATCGGAGGCATGTCGTACTTTCTGACTCACTTTTTTCACTGAGAGCTGTTGATGCAGTTTCGCATTGGTAACAAACCACGATACATTTACTATCGACCTTAGGATATTGTTCTGAGCTCTCTGTATGACGTTTATATTGGAGTCTTTTGCGGAGTCCCACAAGTGTATGCCGTACATCCAGGTTTAATTATAGTCTGATATATCAGAAGTTAGTTGTCCAGTAATAATTAGTAGTTTCGTCCTAGCATCCAGTATAGGTTTTTGTGCCTTTATATATATCATCTCATTTTGCTTTGTTGTGGTTTTTCCACCGGTCTATATGTAAGCCCACATTGGGCTCGCACCCGAAGGCCGATGGGACACCATTTCCGAATTCCCAAGCTGGCGCAGCGCATGCTTGGCTTGGTTGCTGCCAAATATGAGGGGCTCCGATGACTCCTGCAGGAGACTATACGCGGGAGTTGTGCGGTCCCCAGTATGGGCGGAGGTCCTGAAGGCCAGCAATATCGGGATCTTGCGACGTCCTCAACAAGTGTTGACCTTCAGGTAGGAGTCCTAAGACTCGAGAAATCGAAGACCACAAATTTCAATTCCACCAGGTCTTTGTGGAGGAATGGAACGACTTGGACAACCGAGTGCTGGGCACGCCGTTATTGCGACGGTAAGACCCGTTATGGAGGATTGGCTCGAGTTTCTCACCAGATCTTCTCATGAATGCAATACCCATGGAGCTGCTACTTGGATTGATTTCAATTTAGTTTCCTTTGAGTTGAATCGAAATCAATCTAAGCTCCGGTAATTCAAATCATCCCAGTGCATTTAGTATTAGTACTACTGAACTGATTACTTGAGTTTTGTTTTATATTTTGATGTTTGTATTTTTGACGTGTTCAAGTGCCTTTTGGGGCCTATGGAAATAAATGATTTGAGTTTGAGTTTGAGTTTGAGAGGCATCACGGGACACTCTCATACCGGCTGACACAGGTGATCACTGGGAAAGGATGCTTCGAAGAGCACCTGTGTCTGATCCGCAATGAGCCAACACCTGAGTGCCACCACTGCGATGACCAGACCGTAGACACGGCATGCCACACGCTGTCAGAATGTCCGGAGTAGGGCGAGTCGAGGCGACTAGGGATCGGGCCAGGTACCACAGACAATTCGGGCGCCAGAGATCGCCAAACGATACGATAACAATAAACCTGTCACCCGACAGGTGAGGATCTCCCTAGCAGAAGCAAGCCGAGGTAGCTTGGGTGGCGCGAGCTCCTAAAGTGCTCGCGCTCCTTTTTAAAATAGAAAAGGAGCAACAGGATTCCTACACAGGAGGGGGCCATCTACAAACCATAGGTGGCCCGAGGTACGTCGGGGTTCCAGGGATTTCCTTCCAAGGGTGCACCTGATTCCCCGGCTTCTAATATCCAAAACGGTGTGCGGTTTTCAGTCGGTTCGAGTCCAACATAACCACCAGAAGGTGATATTCGAGGGAATTTCCGCACAAAAAAAAACAAAATGGTTCACACACTCACGTAGCGGTAAGATAAGATATTTTCTCCGATTTTTACTTGCGAATTACCCTTTTTTCTGTACGGAAATCCCCCCGGATACCACTGACTGGTCCTGGACCGCGCGCCGTCCCGGTTACTAGAAGTCGGAGAACCAGATGCATCTTAAAAAGAAAAACCCTCCAACTTACGGTTTGTAGATGGCTCCCTCCTGTGCAGAAATACCGGTGTTACTTTTCTGCCCAAAAATAAGCGCTTATGTTGCCACCTCGGCCTGATTGCGGACAGTTACACTGACGAAGAGTGAATGTTATTTGGGCTGATTTAGCGGCACTTGCTTTTAGCCTCCAGTCCTGTAGGCAATTGTGGACTTCAAGAAGCAAGTCTGAGACTCGCTTTGGATTTTTGTAGCTCACAAGTACCGTTATGAATGTTGCTATACCAGACCAGGCAAATATAGAATAAATTGACTTTTTTGCTCAGTGTACATAGAACAATTTGTTAACGATAACGTTTATGTTTCATCTTAAACTGTTTTGCCGAAGACTTTTGAAAATTTATTTTAATGTGATCGAAACAAGTGCCGTGCAATTAATTGGAGAAGCCTATGTCTAGTAGTGGACTGCGAAAGGGTTTTTAAAATAGCTATTCTATAATGAAATAATTTATTTAAAAAAATGCCTTTTTCATATCCTTTTATTTGACGAGGAGCTTTTAAAAAATTCCGATTTGCCCCCCCCTGGCCCAGAACCTGGGTACGCCCATGATTTCTCCATTACTTTATTACTCTAACCATCACTTTATTTTTCTTTAAATTAATAAAATTATCTTGAATATGCATGTATTTGATAGTGCAGAAAAAGCTCTGCCTAGATAAGATCAGATGGCAAAGAATGTATTGTGCGGTGTTGAGTTATCTATGTACCTATTTATGCGTGAAACAAAAACGTTGCGAACGGAGAAGTATGAAATTTGGCACAGTTGAAGTTGGAGAAGTATAAAAGAAAAAAATAATATTATGGTTGAATTTCGACCACTAAACGAGCAGTAGTTATTATTAATTTGAAATCAGCATAAACACCTTTTGTTTGTAATTGTTAATATATGTGTATACAGCACTTAAATATAAATACACAATAAACATCAAGTTGTTGAACTACAGGGTCAAACTTAGAATAATGCACAAATGAAAGGTAACAGATGTAACGACTGTGGAAGTCAGTGCAGCGCAACAGCTTATAACATATTTACACTATTTAAATGCCTCTCTGCCATCGTCGGGGTCACCACTGTGGGGGGAACGGGTGTTATGTCCCTCCAACACAAAGGAAGGATCCTCCGAACAGGCAAAGTGATCATGCCTGGCCGGCCACTGCCCAACAGTTGATGTATATACGAGTATATGATAATTATAATCGGCGCGAGAACTTCTACTGCGCGATTTAGGATAGGTAGTGTCTTCGTGTTGTACAGTGCTCCGTAGTTCAGTGTGTCTGCGGTAGATGGCGCTGTAGTATGTTGCTGTTGCGCTGTATGTGGAAGTCGCCACAATAGACATTGGAATCGTCACTTGAGTCGTCATCAAATCATATATATAATACATTACTTATTCCAATCGATTTTGAAATGACTGGAACTGCAACGTCATCAAAATGGTAATTAAATGAATGGTTATTATTAAATATTTAAGACTCTTGGGACCTTTTCACTCAAAAATTGAGTAACTATCAAAAGACCATCCGCCAATAAACAGATTTGATTGTACCTAAGAACCCAGAAGAAAGTCGATGATTTTATATTAAATTTTTCAAGAGAACCCTTTCTAGGAATCTTGAATCGTTTTTCAAAACATCAGATCTGTCAAGAAGCATACAGAATTTAATCAAAGAAATATAATAGATATGTAAATGTCCTTGTACAATATATCATCAGGTTTTTTTGTATTTCGACAGAACACGTTTCCCCCTGTCGTGGCACTGCTCAAGCTCTACCATCCCGATGGCAAGGAGGCGAAGCTATCATTCAACCCCACCATGACAACACCACTGCACCTCAAAGAACTGTATCAGCTTAATAATTTTGTCCAGGTACGTACGACGCAACCGGTATTATAGCAAGTAGTATTGCGCGGATGACGCAGTGGTCCCCTCGCTCGTTCTACTGAGCTGAGTGTTTTGGGTTCAAACCACTATGGGACAACAGTTGTTTGATCCACAAATTGTTGTTCTAAGTCTGGTTGTTCTTTGTCCGTTTTATATGTGCAGGTAAAGTCCCCTTCCAGTCCAAACAATTTAAGATAAGAATTATAATTTTTTCATAGAACAGAACGCGAATGAGGATATTTTTCAAATTTAGTATTTTTGTGATTTCATTAAACGGGTTCTCTAATAATATGAATAAGCTCTTATAATATATTCTATCATCATCAAAGCGATTCTCATAATCATGGCATCAGTTTCAAAAATAATTTTCATCTATTTTTAACCATCTTCAAAAAAGAGGAGGTTTTCAACTTGATTGATATTTTCCTTTTTCTGTCAGTTTTGATTCTCATTTCTTATCATCGCAACGTGCTACTGCAAAATGTGGCAGGGTACAGATAGTTCTCCATACTGCTAAAAGTAATAAACAAAATTGTTGTTCTTCAGGAAGCGATCCAACGTGAGGCATCGCTAGAATCTCGTCTACGCACGTTACGCGAGTGTGTGGAGCGCACACGTGCAGAGGCTGCCTCGTCATGGGAACTGTTCGTGGGAGAGCAGCGCCTGCTCATGCGCGTGCAGACACTCGAGACCATGCTCACTGTCGGGAAGCAGCCCGATCACAACCAAATAGCACAACTACTCACCGATAAGAGGAACTACCAGGTAACTTAGACTTCCTTTGGGACAAGAGGTTAACTAATGAAATAGTGACAGTTATGTAATGGGGAATTTGTTAATATTTACCTACTAAACTTCGTGCTATTAGTCATCTGTAAATACCTGTGCACAGCACTACCTATAGCTTGCCGTTTAATACGGCATAAACTAACTAACGTAATTGACGATACAACTGCTAATCAAGAGGTCTCGGGTTCGAATCCTGGGTCGGGCTAAAAAGATTATTGAGTTTTTCTGGTACAACAATTCGAAGTTTGGAAGTTGGGGTCTTAACCCTCGTGCCTCAGAGAGCTCGTAAAACCGTAGGTCCTGCGCCTAATCTCTCCCCGGTCGTGTTGGTTAACCGTCCCATCGAATTATGAGAGGGAGGGAACAGAGAGTGCACCTGTGTCACACTAGTGCATTATAATATCTCCTGCGTAGTTGGCTGGTCTTTTCGTACGCTTAGTTTTAAGCGTACGAAAAGAATCAAATCCCCTAATCCGGAAAATCGAATGACGTGTCTGCAATTGTCTATCCTGAGTTGCAAGTATCTTATATCTTGATAGTCGCTTACCATCAGGCGATACGTCTGCTCGTTTGCCCGCTATTCAATAAAAAAAAACATGTTGGGTTTCCAGGAAGTGGCGCAGGAAAGTCTCCGAGTGGCACACGAACAGCGGCTGGCTCTAGAAGAAACGCTGGAGCGACGCAGCAGAGAGGTGGCCGCGCTTCATCAGCACAACTACACGCTCCGACTTACCGCCAACAACGCACTCGCCGAACTACAGGTACCGTCTTCTTACAACTCTCCCCTCGCGACACAACATGCCTAATGTTCAACGATTTTACCTCATATTTAGGCGTTAATTCCTTCTTTAGATTCTGCCTAGACTTTAAAAGAGACGATATTTCTTGAGTTAGTTTCGCCCTTTCCGCTCCGCTCAAAAAAAAAGTTTAACTTGGAAAAGTGTTCATGAAACCTAATTGCAGAATAAATGATTTCATTTCATTTAATAACTTGAACAAATATGTACTGACTCACTACTGACTTTCGCTTATCCTTGTGAGAACCATGTTTTGGCACCAATGCACGGCACAAGAGTCGACCCGAGTGATGAACGCCTTGCATGTATGGAGCGCTCGGCATGTTTTATGGTAATTGTAATTAATAACAATCAGTGAAAGGCATTGCGTGATGGATTCCTCAGTTTGCTGGTAGTACTAGCGATTAGATTGCTAATTTAAAATTATTCCTGTTTATATGATCGGTTCTTGCTAAGATCTGAGAATGAAGAAAACTACTGAATCTCAATTTTTATTTACTTATAATATTTTTCCTTTTAAGTGAATGATTACAGGATTTACTGTTACTAGGTCTAAAAATTCTAATTTTAACCTAAGGTCAGTCTTGACACTAAAATCGAATAACATATTGGGAGATGAACAATAAATGTTTGACTATTGTTAGTATCTCATGTCGGTCATTGTGAAGTGGACTTATTTGTATTTACTTTATTTTAAAGAAAGCTTACAGACTAATAATACTATTAACGTAAATACATTATTCTCTGGCTTTGTATGTAATTTTCCAGGAAAGGTACAACTTAAAGAGACGTAACGTAAATTAGCCTGAAAACACATGTACATTGAAGTGACGAATCCATTGTGGTACTTTATAAATAGATAGATATTCCGGACATCTAACACACAACGCCATCTAAGCAGAGCTTGTGTTATGGGTACTGGACAACTGATATATAAATACATATATACCTTCTTTTTTTTGTAAATACATATTATACATAGAAAACACCCAAACTCCACAAAGTCGCATACGCTACCACTACGCCACCGAGGCAGTCAAGTGTCAAATAAGCAGACACAATACGCAGTAATAAGTTTATCTAAGAGAGTTGGTCTTGGTCCCGCAGAAGCTGGCAGCGCGCTGCGAGCGAAAGATGTGTGCGGCGCGTCTCGCCATCGCAGCCGCCGAGGAACGTGAGCTCACCGTCAGGAACCATCTCCCACTCGCTGTGAGTTCTATACTTTGATATCGAAAACTCTAAGGTAGTAGAGCCACGCTAATTTTAGCAAGAACGGTTTGATTCGACTGGGGCGAGACTACTCTCGTAAAATGACAGCGTTCGTGTTGTCGTGTTTCGTTGCTAGGTGGTGTGGGTCACCTTGCTGCATTATTACATTGTCTGCATTCGCAATGAGTATGGTGACCAACACTCTTGGGTTTTACTTATGCTTTCCATCAGGTAGAGTAGAGTCATTTTATCTGAGCCATATATAAAAAATATACCTTTCTAATCTGTGTACGCCCATCTTGTACCTGACGAAGTGACGAACAACTTAATTGGTGAAATAACATTACAAACACACACACACAAAGCAACAAAAATAACAAAGATTTGACATTATTCCATGAATGCCACTAATAGAAAAAGAAATTACAAGGATTTGTAGCATACTTACGTACACTGGACCATAACTAAAATTCAGTATTCATTGTCAAATCTATCAAAGATAGAAGAGACAATTGCAATTTTTATAAGAAATTGCCCTAATACACTAAAATACTAGTTTTCAGAAAACCTCTAAAGTTTTATAACATTATCTTTCAAATACAAGTATACTGTAAAACAGTTACATTTGCGATATAACCTCGTAAGTACTGATGTTTGAAAATTAATGTTTGAGTTAAAATAAGTTTTCTTTTAAAATTTTTGGTAATAAATGTAATTGACACTCTTGATTGTCGGCACTTGGTGGAAATTGTTTACAAAACAAAATTACAAGTGAGTTAAATTCTAAAATGTATTGATAATATATGTTTACAACTGCTGTGAAGAGGTTTAAATTATATTTTCTGTAATATATTATGTAATACATAAGCTAATTGCTTGTTTTGGTTTTAGTATTCAGTACAAAACGGTGAAGCAAAGATGCTAGTGGTGAGCACGGACAGTAACAAGCTTATGGAGGCGAAACGCGGAGGATCATTAGAGGATGCTGTACGAGCGCTACCGGACTATATCAAATTATTACTGCCACAGCAATTACTCAACAAGGTAAATAATAATAACAACTTGAATGACTCCGTGGCGCTATTCCCGGGTTGGACCAAATGTTTGTATGATCTGCAAATATTTGTTTCGGAGTTTGGGTGTTTTCGATATATGTACTTACAAACAAAAGTTACATGTATATCAATTGACTAGTACCCACAACACAAGCTCTGCTTAGCTTGTGACTAGATGGCTTGTGTGTAAGATGTCCGAAATATTTATTTATATGTATATATTATTTATATTTGAAATTCACATTACCTGTCTGCTTCTTTGCCCGCTCTGAAAAAGGTTTTGGACGCTGGCGAGACAGGTTAATGTAGAGTTTGTATCAAGTTTACCACCCTATCTTTGCAGTATGTTAATGTCCTGACAGTTGTGTAGTTTGCTCCCAAAATCGGCTTTTGCGATACCTACAGAATGAATGAGGCTAGTTGCATTCCATATTCTTAATCTTGCATCGCACGGAATGTAGGATAAGAAGAAATTGATGTTTGTCTTTCTTTTTTAGGTGGGGATCAAAACTATATCTGCGGAAGGAAAGTCAGCCAAGGAGTTCGAATTAATATTAAAAAAGAATAATGTTTATGATAGCGAAAGTAAAGGTAAGAGTTATTCCTTGAGACATTTGCGATTGTAGAAATCACATCTAAACACGTCACGTTACACTAAGACCCCGTATGTAAAGTTAACCAGTTAGCCGGTTAAAATCAATATTTTCATATACTGCGTTGTGCGGCGTCTAAGTAACATTATTATCAAACTTTATGTTTAAGTTTTAACGTAATTTGGTTGGTTTACAGAAAAGGGCGTCTTGCACCTAATCGAATAATGTTTCATAAGGAATGAACAATTATTCCTTGACACAAGAAAGTACTTAATTTTATATTTAAATTTTAATTTTAAAAATTAGTTACTGTTCGTTTGTCTCACTAAAACTCCAGAACGGCAGGGCCAATTTTGGCTGATTTGATTTAAAATGTTTGTCGTAGTTCAGGGAAGAATTAAACGGACAAAAAAAAAATTAAAATTCAAATGTCTCATGTACTAAATAGTGGGCATATCTAGTAATAAATAAGTTAATAAAGTATTGAAATGTTTTCCTCTATTATGAAATTATTAAATACGCATTTTAATTCAATTACATACAATTTTATTTTACAGAAAATCAAAATACCGAAGACAGTGCCGAGAGTGGTAGCGGTGAGGACAAAACGAGTGACCCTGAGTCGTGTACTGACGATGAGAAGCAGTCAAGACTTAATCACGGTAGGTTATAACCTTTTTTTTTCTTGATTTTTTTATTCTTACAATTTTTTTACATAAAAGTACTTTTCAATATTGATATAGTACCTATTTGACCATATCTAATTTACGTATTTTTGAAGTGGAACTTACTAAACGTTTAGGTACATACGTAAACATATCCACATTCAAATCGGGATCCTGCTTTTGTATTGTAATTTGAAATTTATAAAATAAAATATCTTTATTTGTCTTTGCAACTTTGCTTTTTTGCTATATTTGGTAAAAATACTCAAGAATTGTTGCTAAAGACCAGAGCTGGCTGCTCTTTCCTATATTCCTATGTTTAGTACTAAGCCTCGTAATATGATTTGACATTTTAAGACCTCTAATCTCCACAAAATCAAGGCAAGATGGGGCGTTTTCGGTTTCGATATCATCTCTCACTCGGTGAAAGGTACAGCTAAAATCCCTTGACGTATTTCTGTAAGGCCTTGGTATCCGGTCATATCACTGCATATCACAAAACAAAGTCCTCCGTCGCGTCTGTCTGGTTGTTTGTTCACGAGAAACTCAAAAGCGGACTCACGGAGTTTGATGTTTGATGCGGTTTTAACCAATAGATAAAGTGATTCTTGAGGAAGGTTTTCGTATATGTATAATTTATTATTTTTGTAGTATATTGGCTAAATACAAGGTGTCTCAAAAGAAATTTCATATTTAGTGGATTGATTAAAAAAAAAGGAAGCGGTATATAGAAAAAATGTTTATTTATTGTTAAAATACACTTTTTGGGAATTCATTTCTTAAAAATAATATCGTCTAAATGTAAACCCTCACGTTGTTGGCACTCATTTAATCGAACAGTAAAATTACTTATGACTGCTCGACAGGTGGAGTGAGGGATGGCTGCCATTTCGTGACGGATATTTTCTTTCAAATGCGCCAGTGAAGTTGGTTTATTGGCGTAAACTTTAGATTTAAGATAACCCCATAGGAAAAAGTCCATAGCGGTTAAATCTGGGCTACGTGGAGGCCAATTTATGTCACCTCTCCGGGAGATCAATTTTCCTGAGAAAATTTCACGAACACGTGGCAGAGATATATTGGACGTGTGTGAAGTTGCTCCGTCCTGTTGAAACCATGTTCTTTGGTTATAGCCAGGAAAGTTTTGCAGTTCAGGTACCAAGAAGTTGTCTAACATCTCCACATAACGCTCTGAATTCACTGTAACTGTACGCCCCATTTCGTCTTCAAAAAAGTAAGGGCCGATAATTCCTCGCGCCGACATGGCAGCCCATACGGTCACTTTAGGCGAGTGTAGGGGTTTCTGATGTTTGCGTTTCGGATTGGCTGAACTCCAGTAGCGGCAGTTTTGCTTATTTACGTGGCCATTAAGATGAAAATGAGCTTCATCCGAAAACAAAATGTTGGTAAACGTTGAAAATCGCTCAATCATCTGATTTACGAAATTAAGCCTCTGACCGGCATCTTGGGGCTTTAATTCTTGCACCAATTGAATTTTGTAGGGGTGCAGCTTTAGATCTTTGTGCATAATGCGATGTAATGATGATCTATGCACATTTAAAGCACTCGCGCGCTTCCGAATTGAAAGGCTCGGGTCGTCACGTACAGATTGATTAACACTCTCCACGTTTTCTACCGTTCTTGATGACCTAGGTCGCCCGGATTTTGATTTATGCAGCGTTGATCCAGTCTCTTCAAACTTTTTAACCCAATGTCGAATGAGAGGAAGGCTTGGCGCATCATTTAAGTGGCGAAAACCTCGAATACTGCAGAATTTTCTACGCGCGACAGTTGTCGAATCACCGTTCTTGTAAAACTCTCGCACGCACAACGCGCGGTCTGCTCCCGAGAAACGCTCCATAGCGACTGAATCCCCAAGAGCCAAGCTACCAATTGACATAACCCCCGCACCCCTCAAGTACGCAGCGTTCACGCAGTAAGCTAAACAAATATAAAATTTCTTTTGAGACACCCTGTATATAACGATATATATCGGGGGTAACATAGGCTATATTATGTTTTCCGTAAAGAGCCCGTGCGAAGCCGGGGCGTTTGCTAGTAACCTATAAATAAATATTTATTATTTTAGATCCAGATCACGAGTCGGAGTGTTCGAGCCCTTTGGACGGTGAATTACGCCCCGACAATAACGCCAACTCAACCTATAGCGAACCCAGCACTAGAGAAGAATCACCTGTAAGTACCTCTCTTTGTATCTATTCAGTTAGGTATACATAGTCACACTAATCTTATAAAGGTGAAAGTAAGTTTGTTTGTTACGCTTTCACGGGTGAGCTACTTAATTGATCATCATGAAACTTGCACATATTCTTGGAGGTATTACAAGTAACATAGAATAGCTTTTTATTAAATGCGAGCGAAACCGCAGGTGAAAACTAGTAGTTTATATAAGGGCCATGTGAAGTTCACCAGGAACCGAGTGAGTATGCATGTAGCGATTGATGAATGTGGCAGAAGCAAAATATGTGTCTAGAACCGTAGTAAATGTGTGGTAAAGATAAATTACTTCAAAATGACACACAATGTCTAGGGTCAGCCTTTAATTGAAATCTTATATTTCGTTTAAAAACTTATGGCTTTAACATTTATACATGCCTGGTACGCTGATCTCTACATTATTTGTAGAAAGTTTTTTTAAAGCATAGAGAATAACACTTTGTGTCTTTTTGGATATGTACATCTTTCCGCTATCGTCCTACGCGACAGAAATTTCATCCCCATCATCTAGATCGTTGGCAACCCACAACTGTGCGATTTTCCCGAAACTTTCTGCCACGCACAGCAAAACTGTGGAGTGAGCTGTCGCCTGCGGTGTTCCCTGACCAATACGACCTTCAAACCTTCAAGATAAGAGCGTACTCCTTTCTAAAAGGCAGGCAATGCACTTGTAACGCCTCCGGTGTTGCCATGGTGTCCATGGGCGGCGGTAATCGCTTACCACCAGGCGATACGTCTGCTCGTTTGCCCCCTATATAATAAAAAAAAACATGCTCTTATGTGTATATGTATTTTAATTTGGATATTTTTAATTATGTATAAATTGTATTGTTTATATATCTGTAGAATCCTTAGTATTGTAATATATTTTAATTTAATCTATCGTATTACTGCTTATTAAAATACATGCCACACGTGGTACAGTGTGTACCATGTGTGGCACATGGTACACACTGTACCATGTAGTTCACACTGTACTACGAAGTAACGCATCTTCGGTAGATGGCGCTGTAGTAGGTTATTGTTGTGTTATATGTGGAAGTCTCCACACACGTCTCAGAGACAGTCGTCTGGTTCCAAAGTATACACACCACACAAGTCCTGATCAGGCCATCCTAGGCCAATAGGTCAGTTAAATGACTGAAGTCCTTTAGACTATTGGACAAACGAGCAGACGGATCACTTGATAGTAAGCTATTACCACCACCCACAGACACGCACATCAGAGGAGTCACAAATGCGTTGCTTGACCGTTTGAAGGTCGTATTGGTCCGGGAATACCGCAGCTGACAGTTCATTCCACAATTTTGTTGTGCGAGGCAGAAAGTTTCTTGGAAAACGCACAGTTGTGGATTGCAAACCATCTTAACCTATGAAAATTGAGTTGAAAATAAAAAAAGTTATGAATACCAACAAACTAAATATATAATCGAGGTCATTTACGCGTACAAGCTTATTAACCTACGGGAGCTGTGTTTCTTTTCTGATTGGATGTATACCGCGTTCTTCTCTATGCCCCTTGTTAACTGCTACTTATTTATTTTTTATGAAACTAACTTTCCCTTTAAATACCTGAATACGTCATTATTGGGATTCTATATCAATAATGACGAAGTCCATATAGATAGTTAGGCTTCGTTTAGTAATTGCAAAAGCTCTGTTATCATATACTTAATTGTTACACTATTTCTAGTATATACTTCATTCTTTAAACCTTAAAAATCTCTTGCATTTATCTTTAAATGCAAGAATCAAGTCGAAAAAGATAAAATAAAATATTAGAACTTGGCCAATAAATATTTCCACATCCACTTAGATAAGTATGTAGCTATCTGCATAATATGATTAATAACTATTTATAATAATCATGACTGTATTACATTATCGTAACGTGTTTGGATAACTCTGTCAAATCGTAAAAGTTATTTACAGAATTTGCTCCTATCCTCCGTAATTATTTTTTGTAGACTGGTTTGATAGTTTTTATCTTCACGTAAGGGCTGATCTGACGATATGTTACGACGATATATACTGTACTTCAAGCGATAATATAATATAATAAGCTATTCACTAAGGTGGCCGCTAGTGTGCTTCACTTTTTTTATAATTGACTTTAAATAACTACAAATTGCTCACGAAAAAAGCTGTTTTTGTTTGTTCTGATAGCACGGATGGCCTAGTTGTTTAAGCGGTCGCCATCCCCCTTCCTATTGCGCTGAGTGTTGTGGGTGGGTCCACAAATTGTTGTTCGGAGTCTGGGTGTTCTTTGTGTCTCTTTCATCTTCGTCTGTAAAGTTACGGAGGACTTAATGCGAGAATTGTCTTTTTTATAATTATAAATATGTAAAATGAGGAAACCTTCACGTTATTTAAAGGGGTGTAACTCATCTGTAATATGGATGCATTTAGAAAGAAATGTTTGTTAGCAGCCCGGTCACCATAGTATAGGCTTTGCCTAGTTTGGGATTAGACAGGCGAGTGTGAGATGTGTGTGAATTATTATTATATTTAGAAAATCCCTACTATACAGCGCTGCTCATGAAGTAAAATTTTCTTATAATTATGGCTTGGTCAGGCCCCAGGGTTCCATAGGAGGTGAATGGAAATCCATATCAGGTTTTGCGACTAAAATTAATTAATTTTAAGGTTCATTTCTACAACAACCAACTAAATTTACTTTATCGTAATAACTTCGTTTTTAATCAAAACTTATGACTTGTAATGTTCATTACTGAATATCCTTGAAATAAATATACTTATTAAGATTTTAAAGTCAGTGTGCACAATTGAAATGAAGGCAGTAAGCTTAATTACATTATATAAAATGTATTTAATGGTTTTCGTGCTCTTGGCCTCGTCAAACGCTCGATCCAACCCTGACACGCAGTGATTCATTCGTTTAGTCAATGCGCCGTGAATCTTCTCGAATACGATGACGAACGTTCTGTTAAATGTTGTTGCCTTACTGTTAATAGCTGGTTAGCCCGTGACTAAAGCACCGACCTCAATATCTATCCATACTTACACAATAAATCTGAAGGCGTAGCTTTTTTGTTCATCAATATATTTGTACAAATAAATAAAATTGAAGCGTCTGCTATTGTACGATGCAACCGTACACTAAGCCGCGTGTGCTCCCTCGCTCCTTTACAAAACATATAATTTTGGTCCTCAATAAATTAGTAGATATTATATTCTCACTACATTATTATTTAGCAAATTACAAACTTCTACAGCTATTATATTTTATAACATTTTTTAAATGCATTCTAATCCTTACACGGTACTTAGAAAAACAAATGTTGTGTGACGTTTCGGTTATATCAGGAGCAACTTTAGCAATAATTAGTTTTCCGGGTGTTCCGTGCAAAATATATAGAGATTTATTTACTTCAGAGGCTTCGTATAGTTCATTAAAAATAGTGAGGGCTGTTGAACGACAACTAAAGAAGCTTCATATATTTTGTAAATGTCTCTTTGTGCAATAGCCAACCTAAATTTTCTCGTTACTGCTACGTACTTACGTTGAGTTCAGTACACACTGTCTCAAAAAGGAAAGTTTAATGAAATAGGTATCTTCCTTACATGCATGCATGTCTTTAAGATTAGCACTTCTAACATCTTTTCATTTATTTATATCCCTCGCTAGTCAATTGATTTTCAACCTTTCTACGTAGTATTAAACTTTTAATCAATGTAGAAATTTCAAGAACATTCGCAAATATTCTAATTTTGGTACACAATATACTTACTAATTTTTGTTTAAAAATCGTTTGTTGTCTCCGTGGCAGGAAGCAGCTGCAATTTATCTTCATAATATTCAGTACGTGAGAATAATTATGCATTTATGTTACAAATAAAACAGATATGTATTTGCGTAACATTTTTAATATTCGCGGTAAAGGGCGGGTGTACTGCGCGAGCATATTATTAAGTATGTTAATGCACAATTTCACGGTGCCGTGGTTTCGTGCGTTGCTTTGTTCTTTATTGCGATATGAACGGTGGACGGTGAGTCAAGCTGTCGGGCGGCGCATTGCGGGCAACGCCTCCTACCGCCCACTAATAATTCATTGCACCTTAATACTTGACGGGTAGGACATCTTAAGGCGCTGCTTACACTTACTTACTGGACAATAAAACATATTTTTGTTTTAATGACATTTCCATAGAAATAAAACTGGATTGCCTGTACTTTTCAATGCTTACTTACTTATTGATATCACAAAAAGAAATATATCACTAGAGCAATCCTTACTCTTTTAATAACCGTGTCTTTTAATAACTCTTCATTGGGGCTCCGCTCGTATTGGTCAAAGCGTGATGATATATACTATAGCCTTCCTCGATAAATGGACTGTAAGAATTTTTGAAGTCGGACCAGCGTTTCCTGAGATTAGCGCAAACAAACAAACAATCAAACAAACTCTTCAGCTTTATAATATTAGTATATATTAGTATAGATAAATAAGTTTAAGTTACTTATTTTTGGGATTAATTATGAGGGTTAAAAAAATCGATGTACGTCGTTATTTTTTAAATTAGTTTTGTTCATAAATAAACCATTTGCATTTTAGAGCAAGGCGGGCGTGGAGTACGCAAACATTTTGCGAGTGATGGCGGGTCTCAACGACGAAATCAAAGTACTTCGCGAACGCTTGAGCACCGCCAGCGTCGACATCGAGCAGCTCCGCGCCACTCGCGACGAGCTGCTCGCCGCGCAGCCCGACGCACAGGAAGCGCCCGCGATAGAAGTTGACGATGCGGTCGCCTATCGCTCCCGGATTGCAGACCTGCAGGTTAATAATTACATTCTTTTTCATTTATACCACTCACTTGTATTCAGCAATAAATATTTCCTTCTACGCTCAAATCCAATTCATCTTACATTTTTACTTATGAATTTTCCTAGTCGTGATATTGACTGTCGAATAAGTTCAAGTATAGCAAACTGTTTTAATGTATTTTAGGCTCAACTAACCCTTTCGACGGTCGCTGAAGAGGCGAACATCGCTAAGATTCAGCGATTGGCCACTAGCGCAGCCGAGATGCAAGCCGAACTCGCATTCAGACCGACGCGGGCGGACATCGACGATCTCACGGCGGTCGTGGGTAAACTTCGAGCGGATCTCCTCGCCAGAGAACAACAGATAGAGAGGATGCGAATCTCCGCCACTTCCACTATCCGAGAGAAAAATACAGCAGAAAAGGGCGTTGAAACCGGAGGTTCCCTCGAGGACCTGCACCGGGTCGGCGACGACGAGTCTTCCACAGAGAGGAGCATCGACACGGGCAAGATCTCCGCCGAAATCGACGAGATGTTCCGACTCGACTACGAAGACGACGAGGAGACGGACTCCGCCGTCACCGAGATCAATCGCGAAGAATTCGACGCCGAATCGCCTCCGAATACCGAAGCGGGCGAAGCGGACGAAGCCGACGAAGCGGACGAGGGCGAGGGCGTGAAATGCGCGGCGGGCGAGTTCGTGCGGCTAGACGACGGGTCGCGGCTGCAGGTGACGCTGCAGAACGGGTCGCTGCACGCGCTGGAGGAGGAGCTGGTGCGCGCCAAGGAGAGCTGGGCCGAGGTGTGCGCCGAGCGCGCGCGCCTGGCCGCGCAGCTGGAGCTGCTGCAGCGCAAGGCGCCGCGCCTGCAGCCGCTCCTGCTGCTGGCGCTGGCCGTGCCGCTGCTGGCCGCCGCGCTCTACTACGTGCTGCTGCCGCACGTGTCCTGATGGACCGCCACCTGGGACCCGCCCGGCTACGCCTAGCCCCGGCGAGCCCGGCGTAAGCGTTCTTTGCTCACTCCCCCGGTAACCTCTGTGACTTCCACTGCGTCCCACCGGGCCTCTGTTTTCGGACGAATCGACTCCGCCGCCGACGTCTCGTTTCGATTATTATCGTACCGCTTCTCGTTCTCGGCCGCCGAACGACGGTTTCAGTATATTTATGGAATAGGATAATTTAGATATGATATATTATATGAAGTTCGACAGAGCCGGTGTAGGTGGGTCCGGGGCGAGCGGTGAGTGCCATGGCCGGCACGACGGCAGGTGGCGTCGCTTCGCCGCCGAAGTCGGCGCACGTTGTTATCGCATGACTGTATATACTTAAGCATCGTTTCTGTAAAAATTGTCAGTATCGTATCGATATATAGTATAAATTGATTGTTGATATCTGCCATAATAAATAACTGTACATTTTAAATTTTAAGGCCTAACGACTGTCCTAAGTTATAGTAATTATTGTTGTATATAAACTATCGAAATTCTCAGCCGAGCGCCGTTCGGTGTCCTTTTGAAACAGCCGATTGTCTCTTGTTAAATATTTTAGATAAATAATATATTGATAGTGTGTTCATCTTTTTATTATACTATATACGGTCGGGTCGGGTCGCCTCGCTTCCATCCTGCGTTGAGCCACGCTTCGGGAGCTACACATATCATTGTTAGGGTAACGCGGTGTGGACGTTCATTTGTCGACAAACATAACATTACGTTTCTTCGAATGGTTTGCATTTTCTAGTCCTTAGAATCGGCGTAGAGTTAATCGCATGACGTTACGCGCTCCGGCGTGTTTTTACTGTTTTACGATTTGTTAATTTAGACGAACCTCCGTCTGTCGCGGACGCATTTACGCGCAGCTCTGATATTTTGCATTGATTTGACAATATTTATTAGCGATGAAGTATTTTAGTTTGGGTCGTCAGTTTATGTTATATGCATGTAGAATTAATTTTCGTTTGGAAATATTTACTGCCACGGATGAATTCGTTGTAATGTTTGAGTTTAGTTGTGTGTGAGAGAGTGTGTGGTGAGTGACACGTTGATGTGAGACGCATCTCAGTTCAAAGTTCGCGTATCTGCGAGGCAGTTCTCACGGTCGACCCTCGAGATCGCTTAGCTCTGTGATGTGAAGGCCAATAGATAATTTTGTAACAAACATTGTAACTAACAATTGAATAATTATATCTTTAGATTATTATAACTACCACGTTGAAGTCCACTGTCTATAAATATTTATTATTTTAATTGTTGCACTGATTTTGTTATGTTCTATGTTTTATTTTGTGTTTAATTAAACCACCTTATTGTAAATAGTTCTTATCTTATACTCGTTCTAATGTTTAATTTCATGCTGTCGAAGTCTTTATGTTGTATTTTATTTAGTAAATTTCATATGCATTCAATGTGGATGTACTGATAAATTTATCGGAAATAATATTGATTTGTTTAAAAACTTTGTTTCTTTTTATACCCCACTGTTTGGCAAGAGTTCCGCTTGCGTCTTGTCTGTAGTTGAACTATTTCTCATAGTATTAATTGCAAGTAGGTATGACGCAGTTGCCAAATAATAAACTGACTAATAAGATACGTAATCGGACGTAGCACGATTTCTATTTATATCGTATGCGGAAGTAACACTGTTTTTGTTTCTTTGCTGCATCACGCAACGAAATTTAGACTTGTGTAATGCAATTGTCTCTGTGTTAATGTAAAATATGGCTTAAGATCGGTTGCCAATCCCCATCGATCCCCGTTTAAATAAATTATGTATGTCAAGCCCATACGTCATCCAACAAACTGCAGACTTTTAAATTTAAAAATGGTTTTGTGTTTGTGTGTTCTTGTGTTTGCTTCATGTTGGCATGTTCATTATGCCTTTCGCGATACAAGTATTCTTGTATACCTAGCACTTGTCATTTAAAAAATAAAAATGACACTTCCATGCCATACCTACCCGTAGCGGTAACATGCATACGCTTTATGTACCATCACTTTAGTTATTTATTTTGTATTTTTATAGTTACTTGGTATTTGGAACTAATCCCGCCCACACGCCCACCACTGTAACTCCTGTGTGCAGTGATCCACGAACACACCGAGCAACTCGGGAAGTCCAAGGATAAATTAAACTGCCTTGGAACCCGCAACGAAATTAATCAGAAGAAAACTGGGGGATTTGGAAAAATAATATGTCCACTTTCCTCCTTAGCAAAACGGGAAACAAAATGAAATTAAAATAGGCACACACCTTTGTCAAACTGGGAAGCACCAAGTATAAAATATTATGGGTCCTAAGTGAACTATATTTGACTAGTATGTATTGCAGAATCGCATAAATGCACGGAAATTCACCGCAGTTGAAACAAGAACCCCATATTATACTGCCCCAGATGTAATTTGTGAGCTATTCTATATTGTACATACAGGGTCTGTCGTAAATAATGGATAAGTCGTAAACTGGAGTTGGTCCGGCTATGAGACTATTAGAAAATCGTATCTTTTTGCCAGGGTTTCTAACCGTATGGTAATGGCGTAGACTTTTATGTTTTTTTATAAATTTCGCTACTCTTTGCATTCATTCCGTTGCCATTTCGTTAAATTTAGGTATTTCTGTGTCATTTTTTTTGTATTATAGTCTTGAAGATGTGTATTATTTAGTTTTAGTACTGTTTTAGGCGTTTTTAACGTTGGTCATTTTCAAAATTGTCATTTTAAGATTTTTTATGTTTTTGTTTTACTTAGGGTCAACTTTTGATCATTTACTGTGTAAAAAAAAAGTACGGCGCTATAGCTGCCCATGATCTTAATAAATTATCTAGTATGTGTAGATTCTAAAAAGGTATAACAATACATACTTCACAAGTAATATTAAGCTACATGAGCGAGATCAATATCAAGGTGAGAAAATATTTTTTTCATGTAATGTTGTAAATGGTTATAAAACTTCGTCAGAATGATTTATTTCTGCCAAGATTCTTTACACAAACACTATGGGGCCACTATTAAGGATATTCAAAGAAAACTAGGTAGTTTTTTGTCAAAAAAATTTCATGCCTCCTCATTTCATAAAGGTGTTTAATTTTAAAATTGATGTGCTCTAATAGTTACATGCGACAAACATGTTACAAGTTTATTCGTAAAAAGGATCATCAGGTAAAAAAATGAACAAAGACAACAATACAAAGGGTCTCCCCGCGTGAAAAGGACATTGTTACTAGGCACACTGCATGATGCACCGTCCCTTTCACACTCACGATGTGTGAAAAGGTTAGCATGCGTTTAGCTAGGGCGCACTCCTGATACATCTCTCAGTGTGATTTTGACCATCGCATGTGCTCTCGTTTTCATTACTGTCGTCAATTTGTTACTGCTTTCTAATATCGGACTTAGATTTTCT
The DNA here is from genome assembly GCA_916048165.1 of Spilarctia lutea. Lineage (NCBI taxonomy): Eukaryota > Metazoa > Arthropoda > Insecta > Lepidoptera > Erebidae > Spilarctia > Spilarctia lutea. Next base: position 7,700,151 of record OU696480.1, read on the forward strand.
TTGTGGTGGTGATGATGGTTTTTTGAATCTTCACAACATACACAGCTGGCAACTCGAAAACCCAAGACTTATCCGAGAAGACCGATCGCAATATCAATTTAAAATTAATTTATGGACTGGCATTATTAATGGCAAAATCATTGGTCCATTCGAATTGCCGGCAATATTAAATGCGGATATGTATTTGAATTTTTTAGCAAATACTTTACCTAGTTTACTGCAAGACGTCCCACAAGAGATAAGAAATGAGATGTGGCTACAAAATGATGGGTGTCCAGCACATTACGCTGTTCGTGTCAGGGAACATTTAAATAATACTTATCCAGATAGATGGATAGGGCGATTGGGGCCAATTTTATGGCCTCCACGTTCGCCAGACCTGAACCCCTTGGACTTCTTTTACTGGGGCTGTATAAAAGAAAAAGTATACAGTGAAACAATAAGTTCTGTAGAAGAGTTGCGTGCGCGCATTCAAGTAGCAGCGAGAAAAATTGAAGAAGCCGGTTATGTGCGCCGGATTAAGCGATCGTTTATTAGGCGATGTAGAGCGTGCATAGCTGCCGGCGGAGGACACTTCGAACATTTAGTTTAAGTTGTTGAATAAATATTTTTACGTACTAAAACAACCTAGTTTTCTTTTGAATATCCTTAATAGTGACCCCATAGTGTTTGTGTAAAGAATCTTGGCAGAAATAAATCATTATGACGAAGTTTTATAACCATTTACAACATTACATGAAAAAAATATTTTCTCACCTTGATATTGATCTCGCTCATGTAGCTTAATATTACTTGTGAAGTATGCATTGTTATACCTTTTTAGAATCTACACATACTAGATAATTTATTAAGATCATGGGCAGCTATAGCGCCGTACTTTTTTTTTACACAGTAAATGATCAAAAGTTGACCCTAAGTAAAACAAAAACATAAAAAATCTTAAAATGACAATTTTGAAAATGACCAACGTTAAAAACGCCTAAAACAGTACTAAAACTAAATAATACACATCTTCAAGACTATAATACAAAAAAAATGACACAGAAATACCTAAATTTAACGAAATGGCAACGGAATGAATGCAAAGAGTAGCGAAATTTATAAAAAAACATAAAAGTCTACGCCATTTCCATACGGTTAGAAACCCTGGCAAAAAGATACGATTTTCTAATAGTCTCATAGCCGGACCAACTCCAGTTTACGACTTATCCATTATTTACGACAGACCCTGTATGTATTTATATCAGTTGTCTAGTACCCACAACACAAGCTCTGCTTAGCTTGGGACTAGATGGCGTTGTGTGTTAGATGTCCGGCATATTTATTATAGTCCGGAATATTTATTTAGTAAAGTATGTACTTCACATTAGAATGTCTAGACTGTGCACAAAAATCAAATCGTTTGTAGTCTTTAAATAACGTAGTTCAATTTATATTTAACCAACTTCAAAAAAGGAAGTTTTCAATTCAACTGTATTTTTTATGTTTGTTACCTCAGAACTATCGACTGAGTGAACCAATGTTGATGATTCTTTTTAAAGTGAAAGCTGGTGCTTCCCGTGTGGTCCCGTTCAGTTTAGTTCTGGTCCAGTTCTTGAAGTAAGTTTTTTTTGTTAAAATTATGTACTACGAGTATTACGGTATAGAAAAGCAAATAAGACCGTTACATTACAATCTCTCACATTATCTTATGTAAATCTAACTCAATTGCTTATACAGGGTCTGTCGTAAATAATGGATAAGTCGTAAACTGGAGTTGGTCCGGCTATGAGACTATTAGAAAATCGTATCTTTTTGCCAGGGTTTCTAACCGTATGGAAATGGCGTAGACTTTTATGTTTTTTTATAAATTTCGCTACTCTGCATTCATTCCGTTGCCATTTCGTTAAATTTAGGTATTTCTGTGTCATTTTTTTTGTATTATAGTCTTGAAGATGTGTATTATTTAGTTTTAGTACTGTTTTAGGCGTTTTTAACGTTGGTCATTTTCAAAATTGTCATTTTAAGATTTTTTATGTTTTTGTTTTACTTAGGGTCAACTTTTGATCATTTACTGTGTAAAAAAAAAGTACGGCGCTATAGCTGCCCATGATCTTAATAAATTATCTAGTATGTGTAGATTCTAAAAAGGTATAACAATGCATACTTCACAAGTAATATTAAGCTACATGAGCGAGATCAATATCAAGGTGAGAAAATATTTTTTTCATGTAATGTTGTAAATGGTTATAAAACTTCGTCATAATGATTTATTTCTGCCAAGATTCTTTACACAAACACTATGGGGTCACTATTAAGGATATTCAAAAGAAAACTAGGTTGTTTTAGTACGTAAAAATATTTATTCAACAACTTAAACTAAATGTTCGAAGTGTCCTCCGCCGGCAGCTATGCACGCTCTACATCGCCTAATAAACGATCGCTTAATCCGGCGCACATAACCGGCTTCTTCAATTTTTCTCGCTGCTACTTGAATGCGCGCACGCAACTCTTCTACAGAACTTATTGTTTCACTGTATACTTTTTCTTTTATACAGCCCCAGTAAAAGAAGTCCAAGGGGTTCAGGTCTGGCGAACGTGGAGGCCATAAAATTGGCCCCAATCGCCCTATCCATCTATCTGGATAAGTATTATTTAAATGTTCCCTGACACGAACAGCGTAATGTGCTGGACACCCATCATTTTGTAGCCACATCTCATTTCTTATCTCTTGTGGGACGTCTTGCAGTAAACTAGGTAAAGTATTTGCTAAAAAATTCAAATACATATCCGCATTTAATATTGCCGGCAATTCGAATGGACCAATGATTTTGCCATTAATAATGCCAGTCCATAAATTAATTTTAAATTGATATTGCGATCGGTCTTCTCGGATAAGTCTTGGGTTTTCGAGTTGCCAGCTGTGTATGTTGTGAAGATTCAAAAAACCATCTTTTCGACACGTTGACTCGTCACTCCATAAAATTTTATTAAAAAAACTTTGGTCTTCCCTCATCTTTCGCAGCATTATGCGACAAAATGTTATTCTCGCAGCAGCGTCCCTTGGCATTAATGTTTGGACCCTTTGATAATGATAGGGATATAATTCATGCCTTTTTAAAATCCTGTGTACAGATTTTTGAGGTATACCGGTGCGCCTTGAAATTACACTTATGGACGTACCAGGGTCTTCTGCAACTATTTCCAGTACTTCGGCTGCACTGTGGCGTTGTGGTCGTCCTTCACTCGCCCCGCCTACGCCGGTCCCAGGAAATCGTCCTTCCAAAAATGTGTTGTGCACTCTTATGAAGACACGATAGTCAGGATGCCGGGCATTTGGATATTTTTCCCGATAAACTCTAGCAGCTCTATTGGCGTTGCCATCACATAAACCATAAATGTAATGCATGTTTACGTATTCGGCCGGCGTGTATTGTTGAGGCATGATATACAAAATTTTCCAAAATAACACGTGCAATCGATAGCATAACACGATGCCCATAAATGAGAGCTGAGTTGTCAATATCACCAGGTTAACAAGTCCAAATCACAAAGAAAATCTAAGTCCGATATTAGAAAGCAGTAACAAATTGACGACAGTAATGAAAACGAGAGCACATGCGATGGTCAAAATCACACTGAGAGATGTATCAGGAGTGCGCCCTAGCTAAACGCATGCTAACCTTTTCACACATCGTGAGTGTGAAAGGGACGGTGCATCATGCAGTGTGCCTAGTAACAATGTCCTTTTCACGCGGGGAGACCCTTTGTATTGCTGTCTTTGTTCATTTTTTTACCTGATGATCCTTTTTACGAATAAACTTGTAACATGTTTGTCGCATGTAACTATTAGAGCACATCAATTTTAAAATTAAACACCTTTATGAAATGAGGAGGCATGAAATTTTTTTGACAAAAAACTACCTAGTTTTCTTTGAATATCCTTAATAGTGGCCCCATAGTGTTTGTGTAAAGAATCTTGGCAGAAATAAATCATTCTGACGAAGTTTTATAACCATTTACAACATTACATGAAAAAAATATTTTCTCACCTTGATATTGATCTCGCTCATGTAGCTTAATATTACTTGTGAAGTATGCATTGTTATACCTTTTTAGAATCTACACATACTAGATAATTTATTAAGATCATGGGCAGCTATAGCGCCGTACTTTTTTTTTACACAGTAAATGATCAAAAGTTGACCCTAAGTAAAACAAAAACATAAAAAATCTTAAAATGACAATTTTGAAAATGACCAACGTTAAAAACGCCTAAAACAGTACTAAAACTAAATAATACACATCTTCAAGACTATAATACAAAAAAAATGACACAGAAATACCTAAATTTAACGAAATGGCAACGGAATGAATGCAAAGAGTAGCGAAATTTATAAAAAAACATAAAAGTCTACGCCATTTCCATACGGTTAGAAACCCTGGCAAAAAGATACGATTTTCTAATAGTCTCATAGCCGGACCAACTCCAGTTTACGACTTATCCATTATTTACGACAGACCCTGTATATACTTTTTTTTTTTTGTAAATACATACATATTATACATAGAAAACACCCAAACTCCGAAATAAATATTTGTAGATCACACAAATATTTTTGGACCGACCCGGGAATCGAACCCGAGACCTCAAGAACAGCAGTCGCATACGCTACCACTGCGCCACAGAGGCAGTTACTTTAATGAAGATACGTATATAATAATCTTGCGCTGTTTTTCTTGTAAGGAGCAGTTTCCCGGAGTTACGGGCTGCTGTCGGTCAAACAGATTTCTTTAAAGGAACCCTATTTTGAAATGTGAGTTTGAAATACCAGGCAACCAATAGTGCGTGTGCAATGCAATGTAGGTTCTGAAAAAGAACATGATGTACAACAGTTTTAACAGTCTTATTGAATAGCTTTTATTTAGAATAACTCAATTTACTTTCTTTTTCTCAGAAGAGATCGAGTTCAATCTCAAAAATCGGTCCTGTGTCCGTATCCAATGTTTTCTTGCGACCTTCATTATGTAGTCAAACCAAGGATAAAGGTATTCATGATAAAAACAATCTATAATTTCTTGTTCCTTACACATAAATAGTTAAAAAATAATCCTAAAATCAAAGCAGGAATGATACCATTTCTTTTTCGATTTAGAAAGATCATTCGTGTACAATGATCGAGAAAGTTCTAGATAATTCGCGAACAACGATCGAGGAACTTGATCGATTGGTTGTTGCGCGATTGTTTACAACGAGTTCGCCGGCGGGCGTGTCCTTGGTACGGGGAACGCCCGCATATGTTCGAGATGTATCTCGAAAGCCCTCGTTATAGCAAAAATGGACATAAATACGAACTCTCGCGGGCCGCAGTTCAGTTCAATTTGAGCTACAGTGCGATAAACATCGAATTGAAATCGGTGATCAACCTAGCTACCTCGGCGACCACTAAGGATTGTTATTCGGAGTGATATTGTGATTGTAATAGTGTTTTTTTAATAAAGTCTTTTACACGTCAGAAGGTTTATTTCCCTAACCCATCGAACCCTAACACGTAACAATATGTAGTTGATGTACCTACCTATATCAAAAACATCGCCTCATTATGAATTTATCTTTAAATAATAAAGTAAACTGTATAACAACAAGGGTTTCACTACGAACTCTGCTAACCTTGAGACTGCACATTCGAACTTGTTTTTATTTACAGATATACTTAGTAAAATTATGTCGGCATACATTTTGTAACATTTGTGTTCTGGGAAGAGTCTTCTGTCGTAGAGCAGGATATTTGTTGCTAATGAATAAAGAACACTCAATACAATATACCTGTTTGTATTTGGTGGATTTACACCAAAATCCCATACACCAAAAGCCATAAGACAACATCATTGCTATGAAAAAGAAAAGAACATAAACCCTGGCCATCCGTATTAAATTTATTCAAACCCCTTTTCTAAGAACAGGCCTATGTCCAGCAGTAAACTATTGAAGGCTGATGATGATGATAAGAAATAGGTATATTGGTACCTAATAACTAGTAAAATAAATACGGTATATTATCACATGTCCGTAGGTATGCTGTAGGTACACCACGAGAAACTAGATGCTGAATCCTCTTAATGCTGGTACTATCAAACTGGAAGGTCGCTGTAAAATATTTTCACGCAACCTTGGAGATCTGAAAGAAAAAGCAAATATAAGAAATTTTAAGCTCAAAAAGACGGATAGAGGTATTACATAGCTCAGATTACAAAAAAAGCCAGATGGACTTTAAAGAACACGACAATGAATCTAACGAAGTAAATATGAATTAGAAAGCAAATACAATCTCGCGGCAGTTTTTGACAAACCGCCATATTGTGTTCACGTCGCAATTGATTTTTGATTTTTATGTTCAAAATGCCGTCTAGCGTCAACAATTGTAAAAGTACGAGTAGTTAAATTAGAAAAAAAACAGATGGAATATTTTTTCACAGGTAAATACAGATTATTTGGTTGCTATGATTATTTATTTACCCGATAATTATACTGTTGTGTCAGAACACAAAACCTCAACTGACTGTGAAACCAATTCTTGTCTATTTTTTCCCTACAATTATGGAAATCACTTGTTAGTCCAGACATTAGTGAACCTCATTTTTAATAGATATTTAGGGACTTAGTTTCAAAGCTCATTCAAAAGTATTGTTTGGTGATACATACAATTATTTTTGATAATTATTACATATGATCAATTTGTGAATGATTCTACAAATTGCTGTTCTGTGTCTTTAACTTGTGCTTCTCATCATATTTGAATGGTTGAAACTGATCGATATTAAGAAACTTGATCCCCAGGTACTTACCATATAACTGCAGAATATTAACAAAATAATAATGTTAAATACCCTTATTTTTCCATCTTAATATTTATTAAAATAATAGGAACTTTTTTACTCATTGTGGTATCACTATACGCACACAGATGTACTTGTTCCTACAGTGTCGCTGCCGATTGTAACGCACACTTAAATTATAAACGGCTTCATGTTATTTGACAAGTACGTTCCATTTGGCTTTCTTTTGTGATCTGAGTTGCATAGTTTATCACTGAATAGTGATTTTTTTATTAAATAACGGGGGCAAACGAGCACATGAACGGCCTCATGGTTAGCGATTACCGCCGCCCATGGACACCCCCGCATCACCAGAGGCGTGCGTTGCCAAGTTTCTTTAAATCATGGGATAGACTTTATAACGAATAATATTAGGTCTTTACCTATGAAATTGCCGTTTTGTATGCAATAAGTGAAAGTACTTATTTTTTCAAACTTTTTTATTTCTGTTATTCGAAGTAATCACCCATGCAATCGACGCATCTTTGCCAACGCATTGGCAGTTTATTGATGCCCTTCTTGTAAAAATCAGCTGGACGGGAGGCAACAAACTCTTCAAAGGCATTTTGTACTGCCTCTCGGGAATTGAATTTTTTACCCACTAAAAAGTTGTCTAAATTTTGGAAAAAGTAATAGTCGGTAGGTGCAAGGTCTGGTGAGTATGGCGGATGAGGGAGAGCTTCCAACCCCAGCTCTTGCAGCTTGGAGACTGTCTGTTGCGCAGTATGGGGTCGCCCGTTGTCGTGAAGGAGCAGTGGGGACGACCGATTGACCTAAGCTGGTTGCAGATGTGCAAGCTTCTCCATCATTCTCTCCAGTTCTTCACAGTACACATCTGCATTAATGCTCATGCCGTTTTGTAAAAAGCTGTGGTGAATCACACCCGCACTAGACCACCAAACAGTGACCGTCACCTTTTTAGGGGTCATTTATGGTTTAGGGCATTGCTTTGGTGCTGAACCAGGGTCTAACCAACTTGCTGAGCGCTTTCGATTGTCGAACAGAATCCATTTTTCGTCGCACGTAACTATTCGTTTCAAAATTCCTTAATTTCTTTGCCTGTTGAGCAGCGAAAGGCAGGTCTCGACGCGTACGTTGCGCTGGCGATCGTTAAGGTCGTGGGGCACCCATCTATCAAGCTTTTTTATGTTGCCAATTTGTCGCAAATGGATCAATATTGTTTTGATGCTTACATTAAAAGCTGCTGCTAGCTCAGCTGTAGATTGAGTTTCGTCAGCTTCCACAATCGCCTTAATTCATTATTGTTAACCAAAGTCTCCGGACGACCACGAGCTTCATTTTTCAAGTCAAAATTTCCAGAACGGAACCGGGAAAACCAATAAACGGTTGTGCGTTCGTTTGTACAGTTCTCTCCGTAAACGTTTTTGATGTTACGTGCCGTTTGTGTCGCGTTGGTGCCACGACGGAACTCATATTCCATAATTACACGAATTTTTAAAGTATCCATTATGACGGAAAATGTTCAAATGTAATGAAAATACAACGCTAATCAAAAAACAAAAGACTGAGTTTGTAAATAGAATGTCATGGTTTTAAAACAAAATTAATTTGAATTTAGAATACGGAGCCATTCCAAACTTTTTTTATTTGAAATGACCAGTACTGAAGAAACGCAATTTCATAGGTAAAGACCTATTATATAAAAAACAATACGTGACGCAGGGCTACCCCTTTCATGGACTCTCGCAAACTTCGATGAGCAACTAATCGTATTCGAATATATCTTTCTGCGTATGGTAATGTCGGGTACTTTAGGAATTCTTATGTGTGTTTATGTAGAGAGGAAAAACTAAAACAATCTCTTTGCCAACCCGTCTAGCACGCGTGTTATAAAAATTGTTTTTACGTGGCTAAAACTAAAAAGCTAAAAGGAGAGGCCTGGACATTTTCCGAAATGTTGCAAGCTGGTATAAATGAGTGTCCACTACCTTTAGCAAAGCAATGCCAAAGAAGCGTTTGCATTTAAGGTATTTAACGCAAATGCAAATTTTTTGCGATAAGCAATAGAGTTTTTTTTAATGTAACTGGAGTAAATTCTTCAATTTTTTGAGCGTTACGTTCATTTTATTTGTAATTGCAAACTACCCAAAATTGTTGTGTATTCTATTATAAAAAGACGAGTTGTGGTTTTCTTATTGGATTGTAAAGAAGCCATGTTCTGATTAAGTATGGAACAAAATATCCGTCAAATTCTCCACGGCTCTGATGAGGGACCATTACCCTTCATGAAATTTTCCATTACTTTTTTTGGATGTGGCTGTATCTCACCAATGTCGCGTTAGATATCGGAATTGAGCGCCGGTATTGCTTCTGCTTATATTCGCGTAAATCCGATATTGCACAAGACTCCAAAGAAAAAAGGTAAACTTTCTTAACTGAAAATTCTTCGAAGTTAGCGAGCGGCCATAACTTAACTCAGTTCGGCTCTCAGAATAACTTTTCGAATTCTTAAACAAGTTTTTCATAATTATAATGCGTAAATCTCTCTTAAATGTGATAGCTGCAAAATTTCAGAGTTACCAATTGCACAATACAAAAATTACACTAAATTTAAAAAGTACATTCTTGCCAAGACACTTTATATGTATAATCTGAATCTCTTAAATGGCGCTATCGATTTTCATGAAATTTAATGTGCGGGGGGATATAAATCGATCTAGCTAGGATTCATATTTGGAAAATTTACCAAAAATAAAGGTTAGTTTTATTTTCTTATATCTTAATATTTTTTTAATATATATCTTAATGTTTTATATCTTAATTTTGTTAAATTATATCTTCCTTCTAACCGCTGTTAGAATAGAATAGAATAAACCTTATTGTACACCAATTAAATAAGAGTTTAACAATATAATAAGCATGTACAAATGGCGGCCTTATCGCTAAAAAGCAATTTCTTCAAGGCAACCTTTGGATGGACAAATCGACTGAAGAATCACTAATTATAGGCAGTTATGGTGATAAAAAATAAATACGAAATAATTCACATAAAATTACATAAGTAAAAACAGAGATTATATTACACATTAATACAAATAAATAATAATAAAATAAATAATACAACATTAATACTTTTATAATCCAAATAATATAAATTAAACTCGAAAAAATAGCACTTGAGTAATTATTTCTTTGTAGGTTTTAGGGTGTGTCGTCCTTGGCTTATAAAGAAAGCATTGTATTTGGTTAATAAATGAAACACAAATAAAGTTTTACTTAAGTAGCCTTTACCATTAACTTTGTCTCTTGCTATTATATTTTGCTTAATAAGGTTAAACATTTTAGGGTTTAATATCATTTGACTTATGAAAGTCGATAATAAGGTAAAGTACAGTTTTTTATGGTTCCTTTATATACAAAACGAGGTGAATAAATTTATATCCTTAAAATTATCATTTTACATTTAATATACATAATAAACTAGAAGTACATTGTAAACTCTTAGGTATAAAGGAATTTAGGCGTTCGTACATATGAGTTTTGATGACTAAGATCCACGTAGTCTTACATCTAATAAATTTACACACAAATTAAAATACATACACAATTTCAAAGTTACAAATCTATATAAATACTAGCTGACTTATGCAACTTCGTCTGCTTCTCTTCAAAAGAAATATTTTTTTCCCAATTAGTAAATTGTGATATAAACTATCCTATCTCTCAAGTTGGATCGAACTGCACATGGTGTGCGAATTTTATTATAATCGGTAAGTGGTTTAGGAGTCCATTGAGGACAAACATTGTGACACGAGATTTATATATATTAAGATTAAATAAATAAATATTTCGGACATGTTACACACAACGCCATCTAGTCCCAAGGTAAGCAGAGCTTGTGTTATGGGTACTAGACAGTTGATATAAAATTATAAATACTTATATAGTTTTTTTTGTAAATACATACATATTATACATAGAAAACACCCAAACTCCGAAACAAATATTCGTAGATCATACAAACATTTGGTCCGAATCGGGAATCGAACCACAGACCTCAAGAACAGCAGTCGCATACGCTACCACTGCGCCACAGAGGCAGTTAAGGGAAAATAAAAATTAATCACAAAAACGATTGATCGATCGACTACACAAAATTAGTTTTTTCTTTTATCTGTTTGTTATTGTCAGGACGATGTTTGTATAAAAGGAAATTAAAAGAAAACCGGGGGCATTATATTTTCTTAGTCCGCTTATTCCTGTACACTACAGCCCTGTGGGAAGTTTCGGCGAGTTTGAATAATAAAAATGTTTTTCAATAATTTAGAAAAGTAAAAAAAATCCAAAGTTTATCGGGTTAGCTGGTAAATTAATAAACGTACACAAATAAATAATTCTTGAATAACTTTATTCCATTGTTTCCTCAACAAAAACGATGGATATTTTGTTAAAAAACAAAGTCTTATTAATAACGGAAATATTAACTAACTGACCACTTTCAAAAGTGCTATTAACTAAAATGGCTATTCAAATATATACCTACATTATTATTCATTTAAAGATGTTACTATTGATTGCATGTCAAAATCGATAAGCCCTAATAATTTATAATTAAGTAAAAGTACCCAGCTAATTATATTTTATGTACCAAGCGCGCGTTTACTGGTCAATTACTGTTGTCTGGCATACTCATCATACATATTGAACTGCAGTGAAAATCGAACCGTCCCGTTAATTTTTGATTTCATTCAACAATTTATAGCGGTATTATACAACGTCATCGGACGTTGGTTATGTAAAACTGCTGAAAAACTATTGAAAGAATCGTTTTCGGTTCGTTTCTTTTTTAATGTTCTTCATAGTGACATTCACACTGCATGATATTATATGAGCGTTTTTCATGGCGTCCATACTGTGATGCGGTGTTTCTTAAACTTGCAAAATCCAGCGTTGTTTGTAGAAAAAACGTATAAGCGATACAAACGGACGAAGATCCCACCGACCCGTTTGTGTCGGCCGAGCTGGGAAGTTCGTCCGGGCGTAGCACTTGATACTGCTCTTCTTTCTTCTTACACGTCTTCAGTTTATTTTCTTGACTTCTTGATTTAATTATTCAATAATTTCGTAAAACAATAACGTTGAGTTATATAATTAACATTTCTCATAAAACTGGTATAGCGTCAACATAATTAGGCGTTAACATGCACCTCAATCCTATTGCAAATATTTAACTAAAAAGAACCTGACATAAAAATAATATATAACAAAATAAGTTATTCACCTGTAATAAAGAGCGGATGTTAATGGATGTAGATTCGGCGCAGAGTGAAATAAGCGCTCGGTTGCCTTCCGTCGACCTTCGATCGGCGCGAAGCGGGCGAATGCTGTGGCGAATGTCCGACGGAGGAGCGCGCGGCGCCCGGCGTCGGCGGTGAACGAACTCACCTTGACAAATGCACCATTTGGCATTGTTCGCGGGAAAACCGGCGGCCTTGCGCGCGCGCCGCCGCCGCCGCCCGCGCCGGCCAATCACGAGCCTTCGCGCCACAGCCTGCGACTGTTTTGGCGGGAACCACTCGTCTGAACCGCTCTCTATGTCTGCCGCACGCCGCACCGCGGCGCTACGGTCGCGTCGGCAACACCTCGATTTCAGCGTGACGACCTTTCGACGTAATCTTGTGAATGACATACGGGCATGTATATCTAACCATGTTCTTTTGTTCAATGTATTTAAGACACTACGTTAGTTTTGTTGTTAAGTATTGACACATTATTATATAATATAGAAAGGATTTCATTACCTTTATAATTTATTCTACTAAACAGTTGATTTTCACGTTCGCAAATATAAGTAAATTTAATTTACAACTACTAACAATTACTGAGTTATATAGACAGTAAGAAGCTGTCTAGCACATAACGTGAATGTATAAAATGGTAATGTGGTCATGCTCGAGCGGTTCCGAAGCTACCCGACGATATCAAATACTAAGCCTGAACACTTTGTGCAGTTTGAACAAAAGACGCGAGGAAACGGCATTTTCTCTTACATTCTATTTTATTTATGTTAAAACAATTATGTTAACATCTTTTTTGTCTCATGAAAATCATAAAGTTGTTGTTCTATTGATTTAGTATTTATGTTTTAGTAATTTTAACTTTTCTATAATTATAATGAAATGAAACACAACAAATAATATAAATAAAAGACTAAGATGCTAGAGGTTTAACTGTAAATCATTACTTTGATTTACACTGAGGTCGTTTATATTTTTGTTACCTATTAAGTTAACATTTTCTAATGCATCTGCGACTGTAACTAAGAGTGTCATTTTATAATTATCTTTTAATTTCTGTTGATATATTTTTATACATTTTTATTTTTAAATATTTATATCTACAATATTTACCCATCAATTGATAGAAAGTTTGAAAATCTAGTTTTGAGTCAGGTTCTATTCAATATATCTCATAAAATTTGTGTTGAGACTGTAAACAACTGACACTACTTGAAATATCAAAAATTGCGTATTATTTTAAAAGTCGAGGTCCCAATTCCTGTTTTCGTAGATACTCGTAGTACTCGTGCTACGCCGTAGCAAGGTAACGTTTATTAGGAGTAGTAACATTGTATAAAATAATAATTTATGTTTGTCATTGATTTTATCGACAATTAAATAAAGTGCAGCTGATTTAGTATAAGTATGTAAATTTAAAGCAAAGGGGTGAAAGATCAGATTATATGAATGAAATAAAATTTGTAAAAAGTACCTTTTTACGTTACTAAATCTATAACATATGAAGTTTTTATAAAATAACCTACGTTTGTGTTAACAAATTTTATCTCTATTTTTAAAATAATCGATACAATAGACATGCCTACGCCACTTGCGTAAAATATTATGAAAATAGCATTCAATCTAAGATTTTTTTAAGAAAAACACTTCTTGCAAGATTATTAATATCAAATATTTCAGAAACATGAAACAGACATTTTCTTTAATAATTTAACCGTCCGAATTCTTGACTTTGGTAAAGGGTTTAACACCTTAAACTTGGTTAATATTTTTTTTTTATAAATTTATATTCAACATTACTGAATAAATAGAACTCAATCCACACCCTTCGCAATTAATTTTAAAGACAGGTGTAGTGTCAAGGTAGTCAATGGCATCATCAGCATTAATCACAATTATGGAATTTCCCAGGGAGCTATTCTGGGACCTGCTTTGTCACTAGTGCACAAAAATGTACGTTAATTTTTCAAGTTAACGATATGGTGAAGTAAAAGACAATGCACATGAAATGGTTGTTTCTATTTTTCATTACAATGATGTATTAAAAACAAAGGTGTATGCCAAATTATTGCAGCTCGCAGTGTACTTTATAGAGTGATAAATTTTAGGAAGAAACTGCCATGCTTCAATATGGGCAGCGTAGCTGTTGACAAGTCCTTGATCATTTATCATTTATTTGGGTTTATTCAGTTCTTGAGATTTAGTACACTTTATACAAGTGAAATTAGCATAATTATGTTAGTGAATAAAATTATTACAACACTGATTTAAATTAATTTAGCGTCCAGTCTGATACTCTGAATTTCATTATGGCAGTGTGGCTGGGAAAGACTAAACTTCTTCACGAAGCATTCGTGTACAGTTTTTTGTTAGACAAATTAATTAGGGTAGGTATACATCTTCATCATCTTAACTTTTTAAAGAGTAGATGCAGTAGGGTTCAATGTTTATCTCGTAACTAGCTGACCCACGCGGCCTCGTCTGCGTCTTCTATTGCCCGTAGCGTGATGTTATACAGCAGCAACAAATTGATTTACTATAAAAACGGTTATAGAAGGCCACCTATAAAGATAGACATATGCTGTCGCAAACTTTTTTTAGAACTTTTAAAGAACAATTCTGTCATATATGATTTTTTGCAAAACTTTAACCGTTTAGCGCACGCAGCGGAAGCTGTCAAAAGGAAAAATCCTCCCAATTTTGAAACATTCTTCATTGGTGCTCCGCTCCAATTGGTCTTAGCGTAATGATATATAAAATATAGCCTTCCTCGATAAATGGAATATCTAACATTAAAGAATTTTTCAGATCGTACAAGTAGTTCATGAAATTAGCGCGTTCAAGCAATCAAACAAACAACACATTTTCAACTTCATATATTAGCAGAGAAATATAAATTCAATCATTGACCGAATTACCATTTTAAGATACAATTTTTTTAGGTACAGTGATTGATGACGCTTAATTATGATCCTTTTTCTTAACCAAATTTATATTCATATGTTTATTATAGAAGGGTACTGCGGTGGTATCTTTTTGTGAGCAATCTTTGAACCTTCCTATAATTAGTTGGAACACAAAAACAATAAAAAAACTCACTACAATTTTGAAGTTTTAATACAAAGATTTTAATGACAACTGTTGTTTTAAATTTATGAATTTAAACATTATTTTTTCGTATCAGAAGCATCAGGAACTTGCATGCATCGATTGATGAATGTTAACAAAGCAAAAGAAGTGTGTCAGGACCGTTGTAAATGAAGATCAATTGTCTCTATATACTCCTCTGGGAAGTAGGCGTGACATCATGTGTGTCATATACTTGTTTTGAAAAAATACACACCAATGACTTGAACAAAAGTTGCAGGGTAAGGAATCTATGTCTTTATATGTCATTTCACCTCAAGTCTGTACTACAACATAATATGTAATTTGTATAAATAGACCTATTTTCCTCGTATTAATCGGTTAATTATCAGTGTCTGTGAATTCATAATGTTGACAGAACTGCGTTTAAATGAGGTCGAATATTGATTAGTAGTAAATAATCAATGTTTTTATACACATATGTATGTTCATTTCTGAGAACACTTTATTATTAACTGTGGAATACGAATATTTTTGTGGTAGTGTTTGACTTTTAGCTAATAGGAAATTAGATGTCACCTGTTCTTGGTTTTACCGTTATTTTTCTTTTTATTTAATTTCACTCCTATTATGCAGGACATTAAATGTACTATGTAATTTACATTCGTATGAGTTCTCAAAAAATATCCCTAACTGAAATTCTATCTTTCTTATGTTCTGAGCGATTATAAATATTATTTTTTTAAACACAATTTGCTGCCAAACGTACCATAAATCACAAAAACGGATGGTGTGTAATTAGTAGACATAATTACTACGTATTATATACTTACTCTGTATAATTGGCACACATCAAAATACATTACATTATTTATGATAGTAATTTGATTTGGCAATGTAAAGTATGCATTTTACAATTGCGCATTAATGCTATTAATAAGTATTAATTCGCACTTAGCATCAGAACATTTAATTTATGTAAAAGTCTATAATTCTATATTTAAAAAAAATATAAGTTCATGAATGTAAGTAAGTATACATTTATTCTTGAATTCTAAATTCAAATTAAATTAAATTCGATGTTTTATTGGTAATATTTTTTATACTAATCCTCAAATGTTAATATTATTAACTATACCTACATGTATTTCAAATAATATTTCGCCACTTATCATTTACACAGCGAGTGTCTTCGGGTTCGTGTGCGCAGGACGTGAGTCAGGTGTCGTTCACCCTCGGTGCTACGCGTCATCACAATACCTAGTCCGCCGCCATTATATTTTACGCCAGTTTTTATCACAGTCTCGGCTTATTTGACCCTCGTTTCATCGTAGAACGTTGCATGATGCCGATCGACATTTTATTGACATTCAACTATGATTTCATTTTAATACAAACAAATGATGGTTCGTTTTATCTTATTCTCGAAAAGATTGGCTGGCTAAAAAGTAATTTTGTTGCATTTTCATATTTGGAGTACTTTAAATAATTGAGCTGCAGATAATGAAATACATTAATTGATAATAGAATTAGACCTAATGGATTTGCGTTTCTTGGCAACATTTTCTTGGTTGAGTCATTAAAAATTATCAAAAATGTTGAGCCACAAAGGTACAATTTAGAAGGCAAACTAAAATAGGTAATGGAACTTCATTTTATTACTTATCGGTACTGGAACTAAATCATTAGGTAATGAATATTTATTGGGTATGCATCCGGGAATCATGAGTCACACACGTACGGCGAAGCAAACGTAGATGCGAAGTAGAAATAATTTTCTTTACACTAGTTTGCCGTTTTCTAGGTTATTCTTGGTAGCCATGAGGTGTTCTACAAATTTATAAACATATAAATTCTGTAATTTGTGGAAAAACTACTAATTTTCAACTTATAGGTTACTGGTTAATGGTGTGAATATTGACTTACTATGAGATCTTCTGACAACTTGTTTCGGAAGAAAAAATAGAAGGCAAAAGAAAACGGACAGATCTAGATCATTTCATTAACTCGTACTTGCAACAAGTAAAGAAGAAAGTGGGAGTCGTGGTGTACCAAAAGGTTAAACAGATCACAGAACATAGAGAAACTTGGCAATTACTAAATTGACAAGGGCATGACGTTTAAATTGAGGGAGAGGTGAGATCTGTTCTAGAATTTGTAATAAAATTATCAGTCTTACTTAAAGGAAGACTTCCTTTAAAGTTATAGTTACAACTGAGGTTAAAAACAATATACTCTAAGATAAGATTTAATCACGCGTTGTAAAGTAGATCCGCACTCGGACCGTTTGTATAACAGTGTTAGTTTGCCAGTATTGCCAGCTAAAATAAATAGATACACACTTGTCGTAAAATAAACATGTACGCGTATACAGCAAGAATCAACATTTCTGGTAACAATTCGCTTTGTGAATTTGCACGGCGTATCTGCAGCTCGTAACTTTGTTCTATTACTTCTCAGAATTCGGTGGTTCACCTCCTTACACGGTTCGCATCCTTCCGTCCGGCGGTTTTTAGTTATCATTCATACCACGAACCATTTATTTGTGTGGCATTGGAACCATTTTAAATCATGTATGTTATTCATTTTATGTTAAAGCCGGCTAGATGCAAACGAGGTCTTGTTTGAAGAATTCCAATAGGAATTCAGTTTAATTGATGAGAAACGTGATTCTTTGCTTTGCACGGAGTCAATAACATACCTGCATATCATTGAATAAATTTCGTTTATTTTTCTAAATACTCCTTCAAACTCGCCGAGACATTACACAAACTATAAATCTTGACAGTTTGTGTTTTTTCTTTTTACTTAATTAGTTTTAGTAAAATAGGCTATTGTCATTTACTAATGATGAGATTAGCGCGTTCAAACAAACTCTTCAGCTTTATAATATTAGTATAGATTTTAGTTCTTAATAACGACAAGTTTTATAAATATTTTTTATTTAATAAGCCCACGTTTTTTTAATTAAAATAAAAACGAGTTTAATGGGAAATTGCTTGGTAACTGTAGTGTTTTAAGAATATGATTGATGTCAAGTATTTTTGAGGTTATTTTATCAATTATTAGCTTTACCTTTGTAAGCGTGTTTTTAAGGTTTTTTTAACTACATTTTTCATCAATTATTTTCAATATTACCGCAATAAAGGTAATATAATGACGAAAGATAAGTTTACCATTTCGATATAATGTCAAAACGCAATAATCGTTAGTTGTTGACACAGTGCCTACCTTTATTCTTCTTGTTCTGTTTATAACGCTTCGCAAGGACACGTCTGTCATTCTTAGCAAAGTCGTTTGCAGTAAATCTGAAACAATAATAAAATGTTTGTTATTTTATTTAGAAGTTGTCTTAATAATGACATGAAATTATGATATTTTATTTTTATCCAATTACGACGAAGCCAAAAGGACAGATAATAGTTTTGGCAGTATGTTTCACCGTAGCGCTTTAAGGCTATCTCGTCAGTATAAGGAACATCAAATAACCAAATTAATCAAAAGGAGGCAAATAAGCAAAACTCTATGTTGAAGTGATAGTAATACATATAATGTTAATTAAATAAAAAATGTGTTTCTACGACGCTAAAACTTGATGAGCCCACAAAACTTCTTTAATTCGAGTTAGTATTGAGAAACTGAGATTAGATGGAGATGTGTAAAAAGATACTTCTTAGACGGTAACTGTACTTTCTACATTACCGTGTATTTATGGGACAATTAAAAATTAAAAAAGTAATATGTGAGTAACAACCGTGAAAAGTCGGTTTCATATATTCGGAGTCTATGAGTTTTGTCTTTTTTTTTAATTAGACAATAAGTATTCCACAATTAATGTTTCCTTATGAATAATTCGTGTGTTGGAGGAAAGAGCGGAGGGAGGCGGGAGAGGGGAGTATCACCGACTGTGCGGCGTATGCGCAGCCAAGTGTGAATTTAATCACTCACACACATACACCTTGCCATAGTGTGTGATGTCACCTGTACTATACATGTGACTCAAACTCAAGTGAACACGCGTTTTTTTCCGGGGATTTTTCTTTATTGAAAGGGATTTATAATTCCTAATGCATGAGCTACGAACTTAAATATTGAAGTTATGAGATCTGCAAAGGAGTCAACTTATTGATTGAAATGTAACAAAGCGTTAGTTATGTAAATCGTAATATTATTTTACTTTACAGTGATATAGATATGTGTAGGTACAGAAAATTTATTAGATTAGGACTATCCTAAGCGCCGTAGCTCTATTTGTGTAGAGTTATGTTTAATTAAATAACTTTTGGTACTAGCCAACCATAACTTGATAATGTAAAGTTAAGCCAACCATAAAAATAAAAATGCAATACGTAGGTATGTTTTTGTTTCAGTATTGAAGATAATAATTTAAAACATTTTTCTGAGTGTCTATTTTTAAGGGGAATCACCAACCATAGCAAGGTAAGTGCTTGGATATTACTTGTATTCTCAATTAAATACTTGTCTTTGAGTTGATCACTTGCAACTACCTGATCGGAAGTCGTTCCAAATTCTTAGCCATTACGAATTTTAATTATCATTATATTCTATTCTTTTAAGTCTTAATATTTGTAAGAGTAATTAATGTTCGCATTTCTAATTTTAATATCCAACCAACGGCAGACTGACAAGCAGCTAGTCAGTTAGACAGTACAATTAAACTGGGGGGAAAGCCACCGTGTGTATTAAAGGTTATCTATCTAAAAGATACTCGTATTAGATTTTTGTTAAATTCGCTGTGAGAACTAAGAAAACCTCGATTCCGTTAGTTCACCTACAATGGACAAGTTATATTGACCTTCGTTGTACTTCACCTTCCATAGGGTCTACCAGAAGATATTTACATCAAATCTCGTATGGTTTTCCGCAAGAACTTCAAACGAACATTTTCATGGCATGCACCTGCATAATTACGTTCCTAACTTGTGCACCATATTTGCCTACAGGTACTTTATTAAAAAAGCATTTTTAAAAATGTATCGACTATACAAATTAATTGATACAATCTTTTTTGTCAACAGCACGTTATATAACCATTTCAATTCTCTCGTTTGCAGTAATAGTTTTCCAATTAGTTCATATATACTATTTTAAGAATGCCTATAACTATATACTACAATAACTAACAACAGTGTTACAAAGTGTACTTTTGTTTCCAAGTTTCTGTACATTTATAACCCACAAAGCAACCGAATCAACCAGCCGTAACAATGCAGGAGATAACCTCTATCAGTGTACTAAACATACTCATAACTATACAATTATGTACATTACGAGTGCATTATAAACAATAATTGTTTTAGTAGGATACTACAGATATTAATATATAAAAGCGTTTATGCTCCAAGTTTCTTATATAATGAAATAAAACTATGCGTGCATACTTACTCATTCTACTGGGTACTTTGGCGCCAATGCAGATAAGGCATTCTATTATATATCTTGATGAGGTGCTATTATAAATACTACCAAATAACCGAACTGTTTTATTAATGTTAGATTCTAGTATTTCCTTTACCCTCGTACAGAAGATCAACCTAAAATTACAGCATTCGTGCTGTCGTGTTTTGTTGGTGAGTGCGAGAATGGCAGAAGCCATCAGTCCTCATCATCTAGGCCGCCATGATGTGGGTCACCATGCTGCATTGTTGTATTGTCTGCATTCGCTATGGTGACCACCACTCTTGGATTCTGCTTACGCTTTCCACCTGATAGAGTAGAGTTACTTTGGCAGGCAGGCAGGCATAATAACTAATAATAATAACTTTCGTTAGTCTATGATTGTACGTTTTTATGTTACTTCAAAGTGCCTAAACTTCTAAACCGATTTTAATAAATGAGGTATCAATAATGGTCAGTGTGACAAAGGCTATAATGTAGGTATACATTTTTTCAAAAGTTTTATGTAGTCGGGGTATAGTTTTTGAAGTATTTTTGTTTCAGTGAGTTTTACATTTTTATTGACATGCCTCGCGTGTCTTGCATATCGCATTTAAAGTAAGTATTGAACGGCATATTTATTAGGTCATATTTGAGGAAACGCTAATAATAACATATTTTCCCCGTTAAGTAATATGAATGTAACAAATACTATAGAATAATAGAATTAAATTCGCAGAAATATTTTTTCCTGTTCAAATACATATGTATGTCTGTCCAACGAGACATTATCATTTGTCCACAGTGAGTCACAAAAACCGTAAGTTTCACCTTAAATCGATTAACACATCCCTTCCTACTTAATATTATAAATACGAAAGTTTGTCAGGATCTATGTTTGTTACTCTTGCACGCAAAAACGTCTAATCGTATCAAGGTTAAATTTTGCCCCAGAGATAGACTATAGTCTGGAAAAGATCATACTTTTTATCCTGAAAAATTTAACCTTTTTGGAACAACAATAATCGATAACACCGCGGGGAGATCTAGTTAAAACATTATGTAAATAGGATTTATAATCAAGATACCTACACCTACTTACTTTCTTTATAGTCGTAGAAATAACGTATTCAGTTACGTAAAAGCCTCTATTGCAGCCAATTTCGAACTCTACACGCCCTAACTCTACAAGACCCTTCACAAACTCTACATTAATAAAAAAAATGGGCTTGGTCTTTTTGTCCCTACAAGAACTTTATTTTATGTATGAGCCTACCAAAGTGACTCTACTCTGCTTGACGGAAAGCATGAGTAGAATCCAAGAGTGGTCGCTATCCTACTCAATGCGAATGCAGACAATGCAACATAATAAATAAATAAATATTCCGGACATCTAACACACAACGCCGTCTAGTCCCAAGCTAAGCAGAGCTTGTGTTATGAGTACTAGACAACTGATATAAATACTTATATACTTTTTTTGTAAATACACACATATTATACATAGAAAACACCCAAACTCCGAAACAAATATTTGCAGATCATACAAACATTTGGTCCGACCCGGGAATCGAACCCGAGACCTCAAGACTAGCAGTCGCATACGCTACCACAACGCCGCCAAGGCAGGCAAACATATGGCGGCCTATTGAGATGCTTTTACATCATTAGGCCTCCGTTCTCGTACTCGCCAACAAAACACGACAGCACAAGTGCTGTCATTTTAGGTTAGAAATGATTGAATAACGAAAAGTATTTTCTTTGAATAATTCACAATAACTAAAGTTTTCATCTTGCAACCATATAAAGGTTACGAAACGGCTAAGGTATATATTTTGTTCAAAACTAACTTCTTGTACCTAAAATTATTCGTGATTGTGTTATAACCACCGCCTACTGCCTCGTAAACATCAAAGAATAGCCCTTTTGTATCCGGTTTTTATTATTATGTGGGAGACATTTTAATTGAAATACCTGGAAATGTAGTTACGATGGAGCTTGATTTTAATTGTGTCAGTAAAGAGACTTATCGACTAGCTGACTATGTTATACCTACTTGTGCTTATGTATATATGTGCAATAAATAAATCATGCTTATGGTTAAAATGTTAAGATAAATATATAAATATTTCGGACATCTGACACACAACGCCATCTAGTTCCAAGCTGAACCTGAGCTTGTGTTATGGGTACTAGACAACTTTTTTTTTACATAGAAAACCCCCGAACTCCCTTATTATTATTTATTTATTTTAATCCGAATGTAGTTTTTCAAAATGATATTTTAATTTATGTAACAAGTACATATTTAAATATTTACTAATGTATGGCACAGATCAAGTAATCTTTATATACCATTCACTAAACTACCCAGAAACACTTCACCACGGTGTTGAAATCCACAGTGACTTAGGCATAATTACATTAAAGCGCTAACTCAACCAAAAATATGATTGCCTTGAAATTTTCTTCGGTAAATATCAAACACATCATTCTCAGAGCCTACGCATTATTTCAAATGATGATGACTGTTTTAAGTTGTGAATGACGGCGCAGGCGCACACCTACGGCACGGCAACTAGCCCACACACACACACATGCATATTGATGGTGTTTGTGTGTGTGTGTTATCGTTGTGTCAACTAGCCGATAATGGCGGGTCACGAGTTACGTCAACGTCAGCTGCTGCCCTATGGGCTTGTGTTTATTGTGTCGTGAAGTCTCTGAACACCTCGGAATCGATGATCCCATCATAAATATTAATGCTATCACGATAGTCAAATGTATGTCACGATAGCTACTTTTGTTCGCATAGCTTACAACAAAAATCGTTTATGATAAGGTGTAGATAAAATAATATCATGACAGTAATAACTCAATCGATCGATTACATTTCTAAAGATCAGTAGATATCCTGGAATCCACATTACTTTTTACAATACCAAAGATTTAAAAGCCTTTTTTTTCACTTTTACAGAAAATACAATCGAAATTTAAAAGCAATATGGCGCGCACAATACTATCTCTCGTGGAATGTGTCTAAATTTATCGGTCTATTCTCTGCAGTGACGTAGGATGACAGAAATAAGAGATAAGAACGGTTATCGTTACATCACGGCACAGCTGTTAAACTAGTTTGATCAGCATTCCTGAGGGAACGCCAGCGGAGCCCGGCGCACGGTGAACAACGTGCCAACACGTCCACATTAAAAAGCTACATGAAACACTCGCCTACAACTGGGTAACTGAGCATTATAATTCAGAAACATATTCAAATTGATATACGGTAGCTGCTCCTTTTTGAAGGAAGTAAAAAACGATGAAATTATTTTTTATTATATATTCGCTTGACTGTAATGGCGATTGCAAGAGTTAATGTTTTAATTTTGAATAATTACTTTAATTCTATTAAATAATTTATTTTATTTATAAAAGAAGTAGAATGTTGGCTGAGAAAGGAAACGGCGTCAATTATATAAATAAAGCAGGTATATCTGATGTCTAAAACGATTTCTTTTCTTTACTTTAGTAAATGAATATACACACATAAACTGTTTTGTTTGTTTGTTGAGTTTAAAAGTAGAAAAACTATGCTAAAACTACTTTTTAACATTGCATTTTTAAAGACCTCTATTTTCTTGCCAGTCTTTTAATTTTTCATCAAGCAGGACAATATCTAAAGTTGTCAACTTGCACATGAAAATTGCATTTAATTATCCTGGTTGTGTCAAGAGCTACCCTAACTAAAAAGCCAATTGCGTAACTTGTGTGACACATTCATGAGCTAAAGACCTATGATCTCACGTATACTTAAAACACACTGAAATTATAATTCTAGTGAATACATTCATGATGTAATTGTGTCTGTGTGATTCACTTCCAAATGTTACGATGAAACCGCACTTTAGCATGTCCAGTAAATATATGTTGGTATCTTGAACTTTTAAATGCGCTTCTCCACATTTATTATCTTATCCTTTCTAGAAGATATCGTTGTTATGAGTTCTATATAATAATAATAAATAGTCATCATCTTTAGCTATTTAACTCACGGCAATTTGATCTCAAAGTACGCAGAGACTAGTGTGACATTTCAATCAGATGTGGGTAAATTAAGATGCTTGTTTGTTTGTTTGTTTTACCGGGCCATTTCCGCACTTAGCCTCTTGATTGGGCCGTTGTACGTGAATTTATTTTCTTCCTACTCCAGCCAACCTAGTTTGTCCCAGAAGCTAAGCAGCTTTTTCAGGTTGCTACATGCTACCGGGAGTGACGCCGTATAATGTACGGGCTGCAACAGAAGCCGGCGCCTCGTTGGAAAATGCCGGCACCTCGTTGGACAATGCTTGTTTGTTGCTCTTCACGCATTATTTATAATTAAGATGCTTATTAAAGATTTATATACGAGTATAGAGTAGCTGAACCCCGCGGTGCTACCCGCGGTACGACAATAACCACGGGCAACGTCGCGAGACGAAGTATCTTTATAAACTGTACCCTATGTGTTATTCTGATGTATCCTACCAATATCAATATCATAAACGCGAAAGTTTATGAGTCTGTAAGTAAGTATGTTTGTTGCTCTTTCGAGTATGTAACTCACAAACTTTCGCGTTTGTAATATTAGTAGGATACTTATTTTTCTAAAAACTGCTTTCTGTACCTGTGTACCACAATAAATTAATTACACAAATAAAAAATTGAGAATCTCTAAAATAGTAAGTATTTTAACGAAAACCAGAGTAACTAAACGACTATTTTGATAGTATAATAAAAAAATAGTCGTTTTATTAAAAACTTTGTTAACTCGCTTCTGTTGGATGTTTAGGTGAGGTAAGTGTCTTTATAAAAAGATCACAAGTTAGAGTAATCTTCATTTCCGCACGAAAATACAACAGGTTTACAATAGACAGACATCTGGTAAATCAGAGATATAAATTAAACTAAACGTAAATAGAAACTATATTAAATATTTGATTCTATTTATGTTAGGTACTCGTATACTAACTTCACATAATAATACAAACTAGGCGGACTGCTAGCTGCTGCTGCTATGGTAACGAGACTATTAAAAACACACATAACAATATACGTACACATAAACCTATAGTTTGAAAGTAAGTCTGTATGTATGTCTGTTATGCTTTCACGGCTAAACCACTGCACCGATTTCAATGAAATTTGGCCTGAAGATACTTAGATTCTTGGGGAAGGACATAGATTACTCTTTATAGCAATAACCGACATATACGCGAGTGGAGTCGCAGGCTAAATTAGTATTAAAGATAAAGTAGCTGAACCCCGCGGTGCTGAAAACAACCGCGGGGAACGTCGCGAGGCGAAGCTAGTATCTTTATAAATTGTACCCTATGTGTTATTCTGATGTATAAGCTATATTATTGTAAAGTTTCATCAAAATCCATTTAGTAGTTTTTGCGTGAAAGACCAACAAACATCCTCACAAACTTTCACGTTTATAATATTAGTAGGATTAGAATAGAATGAACTTTATTGTACATCAGTCCTATGTGGTAATCGAACCCAAAACCTTGCTTGCTTAGCAGTCAATAACCAGACCAATAGATACTTTGAGTTATAAAGTAACCATTCGAATACTGCAGGCCGTCAACACGCATAGTTGACGTGATGGGATTACCAAGCTGCTTAGTCACTCGTGCTAACAAAGTTGTATTCTAATATCATTAGACATTTGTGGGACACAGTGAGAGATAGTGGAGATATTTATCGCTATTTACCACGCGTTTTCTTAGTACAAAGTCGCAGAAGTATATAGTCAGTTTTACAATTTAGATAATTTTATTTCTCTGTGGTTTTGATGGGTACATTTTGCAACTTTTTCGTAGGTAATTTAGTTAAGAGAATTTCGTATAAAGTAGATCATACTTTAAACGAAATTCTCTTAACTAGATTACCTATGAAGACGGTGTTTTTTTTTTAAATTAAACCCTACAGAAGTTTGACTCACTTCAGGATGTTGTTTATGGTGTTTTTGTTTTTTATTTCTTCATGAGAATTAAACTAACATTTACTTTTGTGAAGTATAAGAAATCATATAATTAAATTATTCAAATGTTATAATTTTTTGATCTTTACAAATGCTTGCTCTGTATGATGTATACTCAATAAAATGATGTATATAAATTTTTCAAAAGTTCTAATATTGAATATGGCTAATATGTATTATATTCCTTTTTCAAATTAGTTTTTGTTTTCAAAACATATCGTATATGCGGTACATGTATATGCAACCATGCGAACAAAGTAAATAAATTATTCTAAATGTAGCCGGACGCTCCCATAAAACTGGACTGTTGAAGCCTATCAACTTCTAACAGGTCTGAACATGAAAGCAACAAGACTAAACATGTTATATTCTGTAAGCTGGTCTCTTTATAAAGGAGTTTCAATATCTCGAGTTCCATTATTTCCCTACTTATATTAATTTAGTCGCCCATCGAGGAATCAGAAACTTGTGAAATACCTACAGGCATACGAATAATTTCTTTTAGTCAGTTCATCGTCATCTAGTAAATAAACATGAGTGTAGAAGCAATGCAATCATATACCTACTGCGAAATGGGGCCGTAAACAACGTTATTACAGCACTCTAATGACAATAATAGCCTAGCATTGAGTGTTCCCGAATTACTTGCGGGTGTGTAGAATTGGCGCCAACTACTGACACCTACTCACTGACATGTTACTGATAGGTAAGCATAAACAATATATATCATCGAGTACTAGAAGGTGACCAAAATGCTTATATTACCAATAGGTATAGAATTGTGGGAAATATGTTTGCCGTAGGACGATTATATGAACGTGTTTTCTAGATTTTATTGTATTTGTGCTTTTTTCAATATTCTTTTCGTAATTATGAATTAATTGTCTGTAAAATTAGTAGAATAACTTTTTAAAAAAATAACTCTATAAACATTATTATACTTTTTCCTATCACTGACCCAAAATTGTAAATTGTCAATTTGACGTCACACGGTTATTTTCACTTACATTGCAATGTTTAGACCTATTAAACATTCATGAATCGTATAAATGAAATACTGTACTATTGAAATTGTTATAAATTGTTTAATAGATTATAAATTCAACTTTCAATAAGAACGGATTACTAACGACATACAATCAAAATTGCATATTCTAAATGAGTCCCAAATGATCCCGAACACATAAACTAAGCCGGGTCATTGACAAATTACGATTTTCCTGTTTTAAATGAATTATTTATAACACGTTCGAAGCTAAATAAAATAATCGCCTACGACTGAATGCATAATAATGTTCAAGTTGACAGCAATGGTGGTTATCTATTCAAATGTCCGGTATTAAAATATGTTTCGATAGATAATCTATTGATTAGGAAGAATGTCAAGTTATTCACGATAATATTATTAGGTTATGATTCTCTTTATTTCCCGACGTTTCGAACGTTTTATACGTGGTCATCGGTAGAAGTTTCGTGTACCTTCTAGGTATCGTAACCGTTTAAATTATTTTATCGCTATGTGTAAAAGTCGCGAAAGTCTCAATACCTACTATTAATGTCAAGTTGGTATAGTTCTGACATAGTACACATGAATTCCAAGTTCATCAGAGGGTAGATTATTCGGCAGTATCATTTTGATGAGGTATAGTAGATACTAGGGATGTATGTGGCGTTTGAGTTGAGATATATACCTTTTTTTCTACTGGGTAACTGGTTTTTTAGGGAGATCTCTTAGCATTTGCAAACGTGGCAAAATATTGTAGTATACTTTAAAATACCACTATTTCTATCTTTTGTGTGTTAATAATGCTTGAATTGAGCGAGTTTGTCGTAGGCAAACAATTGTCAACGGCAAACATTAACCAGGACGGATATCCGGCTGTCAGTACAGAGTCTTTCGGAGGAGCAAAAGAGAACATCGTAACAAAATGATGTAATGTTTGGCTATGACCTCGCTAGTAGCAAAAATTTCGCTGCGCTTTGACCTTGGTATGAGACAATAAATATTTTTTATAAATATTCAAATTCTTAATGTTACGTATGTATTTTATTGGCATGTTGTTTTATGTTGGCACATGTCAACATTCCTAAAATAAAATTCCTATCTCAGAAGAACATCAGTGTTGACAAGGTTTTTATATTAATAGATCAAGAAATTTAGGGTATTAGGTTAATATATTAGAGTTTACGGCGATAAAATATCGATGTCTATAATTTATAAAGTCCCTGGAATAGTGCCAGATTTATCCGGAAACTTATAGGCGTAACAGCAACATGTATCGATTATTTTTTCCACATTCCATTCTAAATATATGTATGACGATGCTGAGAGCCGTGCAATGGTGACGTGTGGTGACGCGGCACTGCCCACGTCAGGCGTCAGCAGCTCCCACAGAATCACGCGCCGGCTACTCCCGCGCCTCTATCAATTCCGTTTACACTTACGTTTCCTTATTAGGTTATTTCCGTACATTTTGTGTAACATAAACTTTACGTATGAACTTTTACATTTTTATTGCTACAACTGCCTGTTTGACTGCCTTGCCTCTCTGACGTTAGTGTGTTAATACGCCTATGATATTTTAAAATTTCATGTTTCAATTATAAAGATATATGTATTTATGTACCAAATAAAAAGAAATGTAGGAACACAAAATTGACATTGCAAGTTGCAACAATTTTGACAACTGTTCAAAAATTTTCATCCATTTATATTATGTACTTCTAAATAAGTAGTAATAATTTAATAGATTCTTTAGATCACAACTGGTTCTACCTTTCACCTACGACCGTACATCTGCCAACCGCGTTTAGGTTCCTGTTCATTTCAAACTAACTACATTAAAATACTTTTTCCTTTAACGTATGAACTTTTACATACATTTTGCCTGCTGCTATTACTACTCAACTTGCGGTAGTTTCTATGTACTCGTTTGTATCTTGCAAAATTTGTCCACCAACTTTCCAACTAAGAATTTGTTTGATGTAGATACTAAGATTAATTTCAAATCAAACTTTACGTTAAGTTTCTAGTGTTTAATAATTTTCTTTGTATAAATGGTCATAATAAGTAAAGTTATGAAAAATTAAACGCCTTTGGCGGCTTTTATCGCTTGTTAATATGAGTGTTTAAGTACAGTAGCGGGACAGCAAAAGCTGATAGATAGTTTTATTATGATTGACTACCGGTTACTCAATGACATTTGAAATATATTATTTTGTTTTATTATATGGTATGTTCATATCTGTTAATGAAATTACGGGACTGTCCCGTTCAAAACGGGATGGTCCCGTAACATATTTGTTTTTTTTTTAATGTAGTTACACCTATGTTAGAAAATTATCTGAAAGTTTATCAGAACCTGGTGAAACTGACCTAGGTAGAAAATTTTTTGTTCAATACTAAATAAATGTCAATTAAGCCTTTACTCATGAGTTCCGTTATCAAGTATGAATGTTTAGAGTGCCTGTGAGAATGCATATGTGTATTGTATATCACAGAAAAGCATTACAACACGTAAATTTCATAATATCTCAAAATAATTATTGAGCCAAAAGCTCTCCACAACAAACGGTGCTGTGGAGAGCCAAAAGCTCTCCACAACATACGGTGTTGTGCTGTCCTTAACATGGGATAATTATAAATGTTTTGTTTAATCCAATGACTTGAACTATTTATGATGGCTAAACGGCTTTACTCACGCGTGTGTTTCGGTGATAACCACCTAGTTTTGGACCCGACGGAAAACCTATATAAAGGGGTAAAGCGGCTTTCCGTGTTGATCTTGTGATTGTGAAGAGTAGCATACGGGATAGTCTATGTCCTTCCTCAAAAATCAAAGTATATCCATGCCAAATTTTGTAACAAACAGACAGACAGGCAGAGATACTTTCGAATTTATAATATTAAGTATGGATTGTAAAATCAGTTTTAAATTTCTACATTTATAAAGGTTAAGTATGCACGTCTTAGTTAATTTATTAATCGTCATCATCATCAGCAGCCTTTAACAGTCCACTGCTGGACATATGCGTCTTTATAGTGGGGATTTATGGCCTATTAAACCACGCTGAGTAGAGCATGAGTGGAGGCCGCTCTGCAAACGTGTAGGAGGGCAACAATTCAGGTGGAGTGATGATCTGCGAGCTGGATGCGAGAAGCCGAGGATGAAACCATGTACCGTGCAATTGGAGAGGCATATGATGACCAGTATTGGACTGCGATAGACTGATGATATCACGCTTGCCAGACGGGCTGGTATTAACTTGTTGCATTGCACATATAAATATTGATTACACCTTAGTCAATCGTTTGATTTAGTCATGAAATTTGTTTTCAAACTAAATCTGTTGTTTCCTTAACGCTGGATATTCCCTAGGATTTATTTACTGGAAAGTATCGTTTATTTTATTTATTATTTTCCTACTGGCTTTTATTCCAGATTTAATCATATTTATATGACTCGTAAGAACGTTATGGAAAATGTATCTTTGTTAAACAACGGCCATGATTATTTTAATTATTATACGACATTCATTGAAGAATAAATGAAAATTTTTCAGCACAGGAATTTACAAAGAAATAAATAGTAATACACTAACAAAAATAACCTGAATATTTTCTTAATGATAGGGATTTCAAGTACAAAAATCAATTAAAAATCAAAAAAAGGTTAGATCAGTAAACATCACGGTGGCTTGAATTTTTTTTAAATCATTAATGTTTTACTACACTGGCTGGAAACTTTTTTTTAGCTCTTGCTCATAATTTATTTGTATTATTTACTTGTTACCACAATACTAACATTATCCCTTGTCTTTTAAATTTTTACCCGACTACAGTGAAGCCAAAAAGGAGAGTAAAACTTTTATCAGTTTATGTACATATGTACCACCATAGCACTTCAACTACTGAACCGATTTCAATGAATGATCTGTCAATAGATTGGTAATAATGGGTGACATGGGTTATATTTGTCTAAGATTTTTACGTAGTTATTTTAAACTTTTACTTATTAAGGTCTGGTCTTTTTAGGGTTACGTACCCAAAGGGTAAAACGGGACCATATTACTAAGACTTTTCTGTCCGTCTGACACTAGGCTATATCTTATGAACCGTGATAGTCAGACAGTTGCAATTTTCAGAGATGATGTATTTCTGTTGCCGCTATAACAATAAATACACTATAATAAATATAATAAATAAACTTCTAAGCCAACGCAATCAAAAGGCACACATAGACAAGATATACAGCCGTTTATGACGCAAATTTTCGACACTCGCAAGGGAATCAAAATCTACAGGGTACTTCCCGTGTACTCAGAATTTTAAAAAGCAACGTCTTATGGCACAAATAAAGGAAAAATTGCGAAAAGCGTAAAATTTACATCATATAATAAACCTACAGGTTTGAACGGAACCCTCGCATTTGGCCGGTTTTATTTTGCTCGATATTGTTAACGACAACAGATAGACACTTGAAATGTATAGACAATGGTACGGAACTCTTCCTGCGCCAGTCCGATTCGCACTTGACCGATTTTTTTTATTGAATAATCTAGTATTATACAAATGTTAAATACGCATTGAATAGTATCCAAATATATATTATAGAGGTTGCTAGTATAGGTACAAGACACATAGATCTAACATGTTAAGAGCAAATGTTGGGTCTGAGGCATCAAAACCGGCTCTGTGAGTCATTGTGGAGGGACCAACCATTGCCAACCAGTCGCGACACTATCATACCACCAACCTTGTCCACGCAATATTGGACTCAATCGAATTATTGTTGGAACTTAGATATAATCTAAATTCAGATATATTTTTAATTTAAATTTTTCTTTTTTTTTTAATTATTTTCGGAACTAACTAACCAGAATTTATCATTATGTTTTATAAAAAACTGTACCTAAGTATTATTTATGTAAGGAAAGAAAAGTAATCAAGAATTTTGAAAGATTATATTTTTTTTTTGTTTTTAGTAACCGCTATTATAACATTTTTCTCATTAAGACAATAAGTATTCTTACTATCGGAACGAGGTATTCTATTCTTGTAGAAAATAACAAATAATTATTATTATAAAACGAAATATGTGAACGTCATATTTTCAAATTAACAAAGAGTTTAAACACCTGAAGTTAGAACTTCTTTGTTCTTCAGAGATGAGTAATTGTTTGGCATTATGCGTCCGCGACAAGTCCCGACATGAACCTCGCAGCCTCGCAGGCAATCGGCCTCCTACGGGGACCTCGTGATAACCTCCGATGTATATAAAATTTATAACTTTTTGTTGCTAGACAGAAATGAAATTTATGTGATGTGAGATTTTCGGGTTTGACATAATAATAGGCCTTAACGGAATTGATACCAATCATTTAGAATTTAGTTTGGTCTTTATTTTAGTGCCAGTTATTATTACTAAATTAAAAATGTAACGTTTTTTAAACAATGTGATGGTGGAATGAATAACCAATTTAATGTTATTAATTTTTATAAGGTTTTCCAATTGGGATTTGTTATTATTTTATATTTAAACTTGATGTAAACTACATTATTAACTTTACATGTAACATGTTTTCTTTGCATTAAAATCGTTCGTGTATCAAATTAAGTTTAATTGGTTATTTATAATCTTTGTTAATATTCAAAATTAGTCTATAAATTGTCCTTATCACTGACAACGTTCGCAAAGTTCAGCCGTAGTTCGCGGCGCTGCGCGGGCGCAATCGTGGCTGTGACGTCACGCGCATGATAGGTGCTTTATCGTTCACATGTACAGCCGATTGTTTCTGACTAAAAGTAACAATTTCGTCTCGTTGTGGTCGCTATCTCACTTCCTTAGCACTGGTAAAATTTAATTTACTTTAATGTTTAGGGGTGTGCGTCTACATATACAAAGGTACACACACATATGCCGATGACGTGGCACATGTATTTCAGTACCTAACTCGGATACTACCCGTACTTTTTAAATAAAATTAATTAAAAGGTTTTTTTTTAATTCTGCACAATTTTAATAGCTAATTAATATTACAAACTTAACCTGCAATATTTCCATCCTTGCACACAAATATGTTTAAAACGAGGGTCAAATTTCTATTCACGGTGTACGGTACTCAAGTTGATTTGCAGCCAGTGTCCGTATCGTAACTTGATTATAATTTAATAAATAATGCATGACGGAAGACTGACTTATGTCAGAGGAAGGGTTTCTTTTAATGTCTCAGTAAGCGAGAGATGCAGTTAAAAAGAGAAGCGGAAATGCTCATCAGTCTGTCAATGCGGCGACAATGTCGTGCTATTTGCGTTAAATGAGCGATTTATTTCAGTCGGTCGCAGCGTGAACGTCCGCAGCGGAATTTCGGCCGCGAGGAATCCAATTCCGTTAGCTTGCAGCTCGCACGCTGCGAGAGTCGTCGGTAGCTACAGCGAAGTTAGAGTAGGCAGTGTGCTTGCTGATAGGGCCAGATACCTGTTGCCAGGCGGCTGAGCGCGCTGCACCGAACACCGGCCGACGACGGCACGGTCAGCGCGACGCCCGCCGACACCCCCTCTATGACAATGACGATAGTCGACCACGAGGAAAATTCGAGATGCGTCTGACTCATTACCCCGTTCACCGACGCCCTGCCACGCTGCACTCATCCCACCTAATTGTTGTCGATTTCGAAATTTTTCAACCATTTTAGCGAACATCATTCTGACGTCAGTTTTTGCAGGTGGAATTTATTTTTCATCTCTTACCTAGGAAAAGTCATCATCCACATGGGTAAAGACGACACATGCACGGCGCTGCGGCCGGTGCTCACTCACTGCATTGTGCACAGTAATATCCAATCGTAAATCACACTAAAACGACAGCGAATAGGAAGCTCGCGCTACTACGGGCGCGCGCGCAGGCACGTCGTGCAGGCCAGCGCGCACTCACGGAACTGAGTGCGCCGGCGCTCATTTGGGTCACTGTCATACAGTGGTCGGTGGTGGGGGACACACGTTCGCCAGCTCGCCTCTGAAAAATTGGCGTCTCGCAAATATATTTCATCGGCGCGGGCGTTTTCCCTTCGCACCAATCGCTCGCAATGAAGGCGCCGGGTGCCGCTCACTCTTTCTAGTACAACTTCACGAATTCACGACATTTACGTCCGAATATCTACCTGCGACTGACGAATGCTACGACACCTGTAGGCCGCAACTCCTATGCCATTTTCTCCGGTCACTGTCAGTTATGAGAGTTCTGTTCAATCTTTGTATATCGCTGGCATCAGCGCTTTCTATGACACTAACGGTGCAAAACTCATAAATTTCAACATCTATTTAGATTCTTTCTTAGCAATAACAATTTTTTGTTAGAGATATTGGCAAATCATCCATACATCAGATGTATTTTGTATTAACTGGTGTAAGAGTTATTTATGATTTTACATAGATTTGCGCTACTGATATCAACCCGTACTCAATTTCTCTAAATAAATGCCCTGATGAATTGACTACTCGTTAATTTCAGTCAAGTAGTTTGATTAAAAAATAACAGAGATTCTTAAATTTATTATAGATATATTTCTAAAGTAAATGAAATGAAATGATAGTTGCCCGACTTTAATCATTCTTTCTCATAGGATATAGCTAAATATTTCAAAGATGTTCCCGTAAAAACAAAAACGATTCAAGAGCTGGTAAAAATACTAATGAATAACTATAATTTTCTCATTAAAACTTGTCACACGCATAGGTGCTCTACAATAACATATTTTTGGTTTAAATTAAACTGTACTGAAGGATGTTAAAATTTATTCTTTAAAAATTAAATAAGATGTAACTAAAAAAGTGTCCCTTAACGAAATACCTTAAATACTTTTATAATAATTGGTGAAATACTGTCAAAAAATCATTTCTTCTTCTTTTTTGATGAAATGGCAACCAGCCGGATCACTCGGATCAGCTATTTCTGCCAATGTCAAGTATGTATCGTCTTCAATTATCAAGTCTTCGAGTCTTCAAGTCGTCGTGATGAAATTAATGGTAAAAAATATATAAAATGTGGATGACATGAAATGGGGACCGTCTTTCGAAAAAACAAAAAACGATCTCTCTAAAAATCATAGCAAACTGGTTTTGTAAGATTAGTCCCTTTTTGACATGTGACAAAAGCAGACAGGTCGTCTTCCTAAGAGTGTTGGTTATGCCTCCAGTAACCATAGTCACTAGGTGTAAAAGCAATGATAATTATTCCTATAGCTCCGGTCATTATGTATAGCTACTTAAAAGGTAGCTGATCCACGCTGATTTCAGCACGAACGGGCCGGCTCGACCAGGATGGCACACGTAAAATGACAGCGTTCGTGCTGTCGTGTTTCGTTGGTGAGTGCGAGACCAGAGGCCCAATGACGCAGAAGCATCATTAGGCCGCCATTGTGTGGGTCACCACGCTGCATTGTTGCATTGTCTGCAGTAGCAATGAGTATGGTGACCACCACTCTTGGATTCTGTTTATGCTTTCCATCAGGCCGAATAGAGACATTTTGGCAGGGCCATACATAAAAAGTCTTCTAATACGAAACGCTTCATTATAATTTAGAAAGTACTAGATGGATATACATACCTACCTATCTAATTTTAAAAATATATTTAATTTAGATGACCGTAGACAATAAATAAATAAATAAATAATAAATCGTTTATTTTTCTTCTCTCACACAAATTACAAAAATGAGTCACCAAAATATACAAAAACATCAGTAACAAAGTAACAAAGATCTGTGTGAGAGACTGGTTTCCGTACTAGGTAGAACCTGTATGACAGATAACCAGCCTCTCCTAACTCCAGATAATTAAGTAGGAACAGAGGATCTTAGGTATGTAACATTTTTGGTGTACGTACATAAACGAAATACTTAGTGATTAAAATGATCAAAATATGTGTGCGTGTGTGTGTGTGTATGTGTGTATGTGTGTGTGTGTGTGTGTACAATAAAACCTCCATACTATGGTCTAGTAGAAGCCCTACGTATTTTATGTAATTGAAGGCCTGCCGAAGTGACTCTACCCAGCCTGATGTAAGCTTGAGTAGATCCCAAGAGTGGGGGTGACTGCAGGGAGTTGCATTATAAGTAGTTGAAGATGACGATGTTAATACCATAGATAAAATATTTTACAGTGAACTTAAAACATTTATCTTCTCCCATCTATTGTCATAAGTTTGTTTTTTATGTGTTATCATCTCAAAAGTACAATAACGAGATCATAATAATGGCACTGTCATTTCAGCCATTATGGAAATGATAAAACTAGCAACGGCCATATAAATTGACCCTAACATGATATGCAATTAAATTTAAATATCTTCCTTGTTGTTAAGCATATTAAGTAATAATATTGAACACTAGCTTTTGCAGCTCCTCCCGCGTATATGTCGGTTATAGCGGAAAATAGTAGCCTATATGTTATTCTGATGTTTGAGCTATATTATTGTAATGTTTCATCTAAATCTGTTCAGTAGTTTTTGAGTGAAAGAGTACCAAACTCACACACACATTCTTACAAACTTATGCAGTTATAATATTAATAATATTATTGTTGATTAAAGAAACCTGTATTGTAACCAGTAGTAAATATATTTCATTCTTCTTTTATTACGATTTCCTAAATAAGACTACCCTTTTGACTTGAAAATGGTCTTAACTGTTTTTTTTGGATCTATATATTTTATATTAACTGGTGCACAATGAATGTAAATCTATTCTATCATTAAAATTAAAGGACGTGAGCTTGTTTGTTACTCTCAATATTATCTTATTTTGCATGCCTTAAAAGGCTTATAGAAAAACACCTTTTTGAGCTAATGTCTAATTACGATACTTTAAACACTTAACATACTTCTTCTCATCGGCTGTACTCTTTTTTGTATCACTGTAATCCATAAGAATAAATTCCTAACAAGGCAATTTATTTTTTCTTGATCCATAATTCCCTATAATTACATAATTGTGTAAAACCTCTTTCATGGCTGAGAAAAAACATATTGTCTATGCTCATTCATAAATTCGGCGCCATGACGTCTGCATAGTCGTTGCTCTGAATGTCGGGCTGGTGAAAGTTATCGACGAAACACTCGTGATGGATCGTGTACCAATTAACAATAAAAAATACTTTCTACTTAGTTTTATTCTAGAAGCATGATATTTTGTTTTTGGTATTTCGAGATTGTGAAGCTGAAAAACCACGAGATTCTATCTCTAAATAGATACAGGACATTAGACCATAGTTATAAGATTAAATATCAAAATATTACCTATTGCTATAAGTGTAGGTTCTAACTTTCAGATGTAGTGTGGCTTGGACGGTTTGTGTGATCTTATCTGTACGTTAGTTAGATTGTATTACAACCTCCTTACGCGTCCATCCGAACTATTAAAGTCCCCCTTTGTATATGTAAAATTAGGCAATTAAAATAAAAATTTATAAAAGCAATTGGATTACAGTCTATCCAGAGTTTAAATTAGAGATATGGTAATAATCGGCTATATTTTGGTTATCCCTTCATTAAATTAGTTATGTTATTAACTCAGATTTATCTGCAATTATAGCAAGTGAAACGGCGCCCGAAACAAGTAAGTTCTTGACATATGAGCACACGCCCATATCATCTTAGCCGGCTAGACCTACCACATTCCGCACAGAGTAGGGCTGGTACAAACATTAAATGATTTACTTTTTTATTTTATCTTTAAGTATGTATTTATTTTTGTAATGAATCCTGAAGGCCCTAAAATTAATAAAGTCACACAAGTTAAGTATTTTTATACGATCATAACATTTTCGAATTCTGTAACTATTCTGTAAGGGATTCAGATGAGGTTTCTCGATCTATGTCCTGTGGTCAGATTAAATTCCTACGAGTATGAATTCCTTTCATCTTTTATACGCGAGATGATGCGTCAGTTGCTGAGTTATTTACGTCGAGATCACACGAATTGCTTAGTTTATGTCTTCCATACACGGTACCTACATTTTGACGGTTACACTGAAATCAGAATACACCACAGATGTGTGATAATTTTCTAGTCTTGTTGCCGAGTTTAACTTTAACGCTACTGGTGCAATGTAATTAAATTAACAAGACATTCTTCTTCCTTTTAAGTTCATCAAATGTTTGTTGTACCGTCCTACCATAAAATTACATAGTTTTACGTCAAAATCGTGCGAGAGACAACCCTACAATAGTTTATGAGTATCATTCACCACGTTCTCTAAGTATAACACTGTCATGTTCTAAAACTGCTGCTTACATGTTACTTGTGCTTTTACTTTATAGATAGAAGGATTTATCATAAATTACCATTAACCATACCTCACGGACCTGAATTCACTTTTAATAGATCGTAACGGTAATACTGACATTATTGATACTGTCTTTGTGATGGGAGGAAGTTCAATATGGAGGTACGAAAAAAAATCGGTCGTTCTAAAACAGAACACCATCTAGTCCAAACCTAAGCAGAGCTTGTATTATGGGGACAACTTATATTAATACATTTAATATACTATGTCCACATATCATAATGATATCATATATTGAACTCGATTCTTCAAGCACAGCAGTCGTGTACGCTACCATAGTGCTACCGAGGCAGTCAAGAGGAGTCTACACAATTTCTATACCGGTATATTGTTACTCGAAGAATAGAAGTGTCACCTGTGTAGTATTCATATGGTGACGGATAATGCATACGAAGTTTTATCACTCATATTTATCTCATGGTTTATCGTAAGAACCGACTAAGGAAACAAGCTAAGTAGGACCAAGGAAAACGACTGGTCATCGTGATATGGTAAGTCAAAACCTAAGGAGACCGTTTACCGTGGGAGAGCCACACTTCGGCATAAATGGGCCGGCTCCACCGATTTGATACCACGGTCTCACAGAAAACCGTTGTGAAATAGCGCTTGCGCTGTGTTTTATCGAGTGACTGAGAATACCATAGGCTCGACCCCAACTAATCCCCCCATTCGCCAAAGGCCGGCAACGTACTTGTGATGCTTCTGATGTTGCAGGTGTCCATGGGCGGAGGTAATCGCTTACCATCAGGTGATACGTCTGCTCGTTTGCTCCCAATTCCATGAAAAAAGATGCCTAAGACTAGACTACACTATTAGATAATGATGACCTTACTAGGTGGGAGCTACTAAAGCTGATTACAGTTATTTTTTCTTGGCCTAAAAGTATTTTGTTACCAAGTGATAAGTCTTATTAAAACGAACAAATTAGTTTAAGTATCTCAATTAAAATATTTTTAAATGCAATTATTATTCATATTTATATTACTTCTCATCTTTTTAATTTTCGTAAAAAATTCGTCCAACCATTAGTATTACACAGACAAACTTGACAACATTTACATAGAAAACTTAATCATTTCTTAAATCAGTTCAGTATTTTTGGATTGGTAAATTTGTCTATCGAGAAAAAGACAATGATCTTTGAGATCCTATTTCTAAGATCGATGAACTTTCATCATACAGGTTTTAATGGACCCCACAGTCTGTGAGTCAGTCTCGGACTAGTCCTGTTTTTTACTTATGCATTACCTACTTAAAACAGGGCATGACTGTGATATGATAATAATACTTTAGGAAGTTATTATTCACTATAATAATTAATATTCAGCATCTATTTATCATCACAACCGGTTCAACTCTCCATAAATATTTACTTTTAAAATATTCCGGTTTGGCGAACCTATCAAAGTCGTACGAAGGATGATTGGACAAAATCACATAGGTAGGTATACCAATGTATGTTCTTTTAGAAAGTAATCTTTAATCCTGTTAATAAACCTGGATATTACTTAAACCTTCTTGTTCATGATAAATTTATCTTCGCTGAAGTATTATGTGAAATAGGAATTTATCACAATTAGCGAAGAAAAACTCTGTATAACCTAAAATTTCCAGTTCAACCAATGTTTATAACTAGCACTGTAACAATAATCTACTTTCAAAATATATAATTAGCTGTATAAGCTATACGCAACTTCAAAAATAATTTGGAGAAACTGTTATGAAGAGTCAAGTACAGCAATTCTCTCAAATTTCTAGAAAGTAAATACAAAAGAGTATTGTGGTGACGGATTAAAAATACAGAGAGTACATCACCTCTATTCGTCTCATGAGTATCGTTAAAACCGACTAAGGAAGCGAACTTAGCAGGACAACAGCGCTGCAAAGAGTGGGAAAACTTGATGCAAACCGTATGTATACCAATCCGCCTTGCCAGCATGGTATAGTAAGCCAAAATCACATTTCTAAGGAGATGCCTATGTCCAGCTGAGGGTTTATTAAAGATTATTGATGTGACGATGTGACA
The DNA here is from genome assembly GCA_916048165.1 of Spilarctia lutea. NCBI lineage: Eukaryota > Metazoa > Arthropoda > Insecta > Lepidoptera > Erebidae > Spilarctia > Spilarctia lutea. The sequence goes on from OU696480.1 coordinate 7,741,142, forward strand.
AACTAAAGAGAACATTATGCCAAATTTCGCACCTTAAGAGCTATTGAATACAAGTTGTGTGAGATCTAGTATTGATATTTAGTGTTAAAAGATCGGTAGAAAGTCAAGTTCATTACTGACTTCAGAATGGTTTCGACATGCTATTTTTGAGCTGCTCCTTTATTTATGTATTCTTTACCTAATCCTCCTTGTAGGTTCATACATGACACAGGTGCATGTATATTGCCAGTGAGAGACTATTAAAAAAGGTGGGACCTAGAAAGGATCCCTGTAGAAGACCAAAAATTAGTGTTTTAGTATAGCTTATTAATTGAATCTATTTTAGCATACTGTGTTTTACTCATAAGGTCCATCTTAAATAATGTATAGGTAATACTCTAGATCCTTAACGTGTTCCAAAAGTTTGGGGAAAACACTTACGAGTAGGTAGTCGGTTTTGAGTTTGAGTCGGTGTCAAATGTCTTAGTCAGACCTAACGAAATATTTCCATTTACTTATTCCTTTGTTTAGTTTGGGCACTGCATGCATGATCGATAGCTTATTCAGATTACAGTGCATTTGCTGTATCTGAAGTAATATTATTTAACACAAGTGTGTACATTCCATGTTTACAAGTAGGTTATATTAATAGTTTATTTTTTTTTTTAGTATTTCACAGAGTGTGGCAAGAATAGATAATAGACTGTAAGTATTGGTACTGTTCTTTTGTCACCCTTCCAAAATAGGTTCACCACTGATTTTATAAAGGGAGAAGGTTACCACATGTTGTTATTAGACAGATTTCCAAAAATTTGTTTGTTGTTGTTTTATATGAGTATTTCAAAGAGCTAGGAATAATCGTTGAGGCTAGTTTTTCATCCTCATCAGTACTAAAGTCGTAGGCACATTTAATTTAATAACTAATAGCGAGGTACTACTAAAACTAGTTACAGTATAGGATACTTTTATTAAAAATTTCAATGTTTATAATAATATACAGATTTTTTTGATTATTATTTACAAAAAAATCATATTTATTTGCCTAAAAACAAGTACTAATATGGATGCTCCAAGAAATTATATCGATATTTCTAGTACCTATAATGTTCAACTTAGGTACTTTGTTTGATCTAATAATATTGATTACTATTTATAATTTGTCATGGAGTTAACGTCAGCATAGAAATGAGGTCATTGCCTAACTCTATTTCGCGTAGTTATGACATTTATTTACTTTTATATTGGCTTTTGTTGATTCCCTCTTTTAATAAGTGGTTCATTTGAAATATTTTATTGACGTTAGCAAATGTATGGAGAGATCGACATGCTTATCATACACATGTCAATTAATAGCTGGTAGCAAGCAAGGTAATGTTATTATTCATTGATACAGAAACGAATACAGCTTTGTTTAAATTTATTTAAATATTTCTTGGAAATAATGCTACTTTTTCTAATTGGTAATGAAGACGATTGACTGGCCTTTACTGCATCAAAAAGAACAAATTAATAAGTAGACATAAATTATTTCACAAAGATGAACTAAGGCTCCATGTTTTACTTACTAGAACATTATTTTATGAGGTCTCCTTTCTCGTCTGGACTACATTTTGATCGTTATTGTAAGGACAATATACGATAAGGAACATCTACCTGCACTCCGAACATTTGTCTATGACTCATATAAGTATTGTCTCGTAGGGGAACAAACTCACAAAACTGGACACAGTGGCAATTGCGAAGGCTACTAATCTCATCATAGGAAACTTGTTTAATCGTTTTTAAATGTAATACAGGCACTCATTTCACTAATAAAATATATTAAGACTCACCTCTTTCGGCAACAGAAATGATCGAGCTTCAGCCACGACGCACAATCTCAAGTTCTCAACAACACCGTTCTCAATCAAACAGCGCGATCACGCGTCAATAAAAAAACGCGGCAAATATAAAAAGCACGACCTGGTACTATGATGAATGTTCCGTCGCTGGCAAGTCATTGACGCGTATGCCAGTGTTTGGCAACACATTAAGTATGACGCGGACATGACCTGATTAAAAAAAAGCGCGGCAAAATCATGGCTGGCTGGGCGGAGCGAGGGGCGGTACAGGGCGTAGCGCCCTTGGCACCGCCCCCTGAGTCACCGGCGTCGGGTGCGCTCGCGCATCTCGCAACAAAACCACGGTATTCGGGCGAACAATCGATTCGAGGTTTTATAGACCAAAATATTTGTTAGCATTTGTGATATTACTATATCGTTTGTGTAACAACTTACTATTTGATTTGCTATCTTTTTTTAAAAGACGCTTTCTTAAATTTCTACATCATAAACATTACTTATGTCTTATTAACTTCATAGAAAACATACAAAGTAAATTGTAATGTGTAAATAAGACATTATCTCAGAACTAGTTAAGTGAAGGCCGTAGCTAACTACTTTACATGATTTGGTTAGATATTCGTTCTTAGTCACATTTCACACTTAGGTACCAGAAATATTTAAATCTCCCTATCAGCGACAACCTCGATAAGTTTGTAATCCTTATTTAAAAAAATACTCGTAGTTTTATTGTCTGGGTGAAATAGATAAAATAAATTTGTTACTGAGCAGATAACAAATTATACTAAAGACGTACGCAGATTAGGCAAATGCCTATCTAATTTTATCAATAAACGCTTGCAGTGCCTTTTATTTTTTTCGTAATGACACCTGCTCTGACTCTAGAAATCGTAGCGTGATATAGCAATATCTAGTCACCAGCAACGTGTCGGATTGAAAGCAATATGGATACGGACGAAATGCACATTCTTAAAATGATTTAGAGGACAAAAAATGTTCATTGCCGTTCCTGTTCTGCCCACATCAAATGGATTCCACTTCGATACTTAGCGGTTAGATAACGTTTAGTGTTTAGATACGCAAATACGGATACAAATACGGAGCTAAAGATTTTTTCTCAGTCGATGCTAACACGTGTGACCTTGAAACAACAGTTGAGGTGACTATTGACGACTAACACGACAATTTTTTAACTTGCACTATGTTTGTTTTTAGAGTTCTGTAATCCTAGCAAGAAAACCAAATTAGGCACATTTGTAACCTAAGATACTCCTCATATCATTAGGTATCTGCCAGTGAAAGTCTCGTCAAAATCGGTTCAGCCGTTCCAGAGAATAACCGGACCAAACAGACTGACAGAAATACAAAATTAAATAAAAATAACTTTTTGCTGCTTACACCAAAAGTGATTTTTTAAGGGACTTATCCCGTATTATATACTTTCAAATGTATTAGGTGAAAAGCTGTTAATTTGAAATTACAAACAGACACTTCAATTTTATTTATTAGTATGGATTAAGTGATATTAATAAAATAAAATTACATTTTCTCCATAGTCATCAGTTTATACTTTAAATTTTTTCGTTTATTGTGTGCCTGGGCAAGTATTAAAAAGGAATTTAACAATAAACTACAGAACTCCAAGTTTCGCGTGGCTCAGCACGGACTAAGGAGATTTTTTTAAATTATAATAATACCCACATATCATCACAACAGGTTTGACTCCGTTATCAACATAGCAAATAGTTTAATCTTATAACTATTTATAATAGGTATCTATATTTATCAATGCATTTGAAATTTGAATAAGTAATTAACAGTCGAAAATAAACAATTATTGCGTTCAACAAGGTATAATTTTTTTTAACATTTGTGCAAAATCCATAACGAAATAGATATGGAGACGGCTACAGGTTTTTTTCTTGTTCGTATATCCGGCACATCACTATCACAATTATAGTTTTAAGTAGAAAATGTCCTTGACGTAGCAAATACAAATGTAATGTGAATATGATGTGTGTCGTCGAAGTTATCTAAAAACCAACCAACCAAAACTTGCGTTAACTTTAGATTAGTAGAATTTGTGTGAAATTGGTATAGCGCCATCTAGTGGATGAACAAGTCACTTCGTATTTCCACAAAATCTAAAGTAAACTTGCAAACTAGTATATACTTGAAAAATAACGGTGCGTAGTCAATCAAATACTGTTTATTTTCTAAAGTTGAGTTGAGAGATTTAGGTTGAGCATACTCCTGAAAAGGGACTAAATAACTTCATCATTTCGTACATGATCGTGTAATCCAAAATTAGTCAAAGTGATTAAAGAGATAACTAATTTCAAATACATAAATACATTTGATAGATGCATAACATCCAGCTATGAAACAAATAATCGTGCTCGCCACGAACCTATTTGTCCTTTGTTGGGTTCAACCCAACACTTCTTAGAAGTCTACATACTAAGTTATTAGATAGACCCAACAGGCTTGTTGATGATAATAAACCTAGTACCTACATGTAATACGTATCTTCCTACAATACTATGCTAATCAAATATAGCTCAAGCAGTACTTAAGATCCATAATATTTTATCCATGGTGTTTCCAGGTTTGAAAAAGGTTTTATTACTATTTTTACTTTATTTTAACTCCCGCTTCGCTAACCAGTGAATTTGAAAAACTTATTACATTTCATACTCCTCCAGTTTTCTTCTGATTAATTTCGTTCCAAGACAGTTTATTTTTTCCTAGGACTTCCCGAGTGTCATAACTCGTCGTGTTCGTGGGTCACTGCAGTTGATCCTGGTGTAAGTTTAAAAAAAGTACCTAATATCTTCTGAAATGCTTGTTAACGTTGGGTTATGTTACCAGATATGTTTGCCTACATAAGCATACAAAACCTTCGCATCGACAGCCTTAAATAGACCACTTCTGAACATAGCAAAGGTCTTAGAAATGAGGTTTGACCTACTACACTAACTACACCAGGATGGCCAGACAGGTGTATTAGGTTTGTGTTAAATTTTCCTTTTTTTGCAGTCCTTTTGTCCTGTGTATTTGATCCTTGGTCGGTCCTTAAAGTACCCATGTTATCTATAGGATTGGTGATATTTTGTATTCTTAATAATCAAAATATTATAACTATAATATGTGTGTAACTAAACAGATAAAATTCAACTTCACGATCCAATATATTGGTGTATGTATGACTCATCAAACTACAAATCAGGTTTCTCTGCATCCGTATCTTTTTACATTTCTGGCCTCGAATCACTAAGCAATGTGATTTAGATATAGATCGATTGGCTAATATTGAGATTAGATTATTAAAGAGGTAATAAGACAGCGATGTATTAGCATTTTGCGTTGATGTGTTATATAAACTGTAGTGAATGATCTTATGGTCTCAAATTGTCACATAACTAGTTTTTGAAAGAAATATGTTTTTCAACTAGCGGCCTTGCACGAAAACATTAAGTATACAAATATAAATATTATATAATTCATGAAATATGTACCTTCTTTTGAAGGGGAGGTTAATGTTCAGCAGTGGAATAGTAGAAGCTGTTTATGGTATGATATGTTGTACTTAATAGGACAAATACAACGATACGATAATTGATGAAACCGATTTAGTTTTCTGAATGATACTGGTTACAATTATCCACCATCGTTTAGGTGGCAAAACATCCATCGGCTACTAAGTAAACATTCAGTGAGCAATGTCTGCTTTGCAAAAAACTTTTTTGACTCTCACAAAATATATCATCAATCATCAAATCGTTTGAAACGGTATTTCAACTTTTAAACCTTTAAGGAAAAATTTTACTCCCAATTCAAGTAACGGCAACTCTCTTAACTCCTGGATTAATGTCTCTTTTGTCTCCAATCTCATAAAAATAAATACGTTATTAGTAATTAACAAGCGTCCATGAAAACATTCTAATTAACGTTGATGTACTCCTACATGATTTCCAGCACGGCGGCCAACTCAAGCACGGCGGTTGATATTAGTCATGGAGACCAGCCAACTACTTAGGAGACATTATAGTGCACAAGTGTATATACAAACACAGGTACACTCTCTGTTCCCTCACTCTCATAATCTGATGGGACGACTTTACGTGCTCTCCGAGGCATGGGGACGAAATTATTAATATAGATTTAAAGTGTAGTGTAGTACAGAGAATGGGTACCTAAAAGGAACAAGAAAAGGAAGGAAATAATCTTCTTCTTTTGATAAAATGGCAACCAGCCGGATCACTCGGATCAGCTATTTCTGCCAATGTTAAGTATTTATAGTCTTCGTCTATATTATACAGTTCTGTCAAGGAAATCATTTCAAACAATAACAGTACCGTTGCTATGGAATAGACTAAGTACCATTAGCTTTGTCTATGCCAGCTCTACTAGGGTAACGACACACACGACATCGAAACGACACACTTATAATACGAGTAATAATCTCTAGAAGTATGGATACATGCAAATCTCATCTCTTATCAGCACTTAAAATCTAAAATGACTGCAATAAACACTTGGCGGATACTCAAAAAAAGTGTCCGGTCCGTTAACTATAAAATAGATTGCAATTTGCTTAATATTTATAAATAGTAGATATTATCAATCTGTAAGGAAGTAAAAGGACGTCTAAAGGACGTTTAAAAATCAATTTTGATGAACATTGACCTCGTTGCCGCGTCCGCAAATTTTTTTGCTATAAAATATGTGTATAATTTACATTTGATATATTTTATGTTTATCTAAAAGATCTAACAGCATTTCAGATGTAGATAACGTATAAGGAATACGGAATGTCATAATCGCAGTTCATCCCTTGGTTGTCAAAAGAATCGACTAAGGAAAGCAACTACGCCGGGCAACTGTAAGCAGAAGGAAAGTACAGTTACAATATAATATATAAACGAATGTTTTTCGACACTAAAGCTGGAGTATTGTAAGAATAAAAGACACGTAATTAAATCCGTTTCCCTGACAATTTATCTAAACGGTAAATATAATTTATCTTTATATGCGTAGAGCGTTCAATCGTAATGCCTACTTTCAAATCCGCCGCCCTCACAGGCGGCCAACATGACTCACTCGGCTGAAGTCGGATATCGGGTGCTCTCGGGGAGGGCGAGTGACGTCATCGCTTCTTGCGATGCATCTACTTCTAACTGTTGTTCAACTTCAAATCTACCGCATTCTTTCCTAGAAATCACAAGTTTGTTTTTATTTTTACTAAGCCTCGATTTGTCGTTGTGGGTTTTTTGACAGCTATTGTCAATCATTTATTGACATCACTGAAATTTGAAAATGTTTCATAAAACTTCGCGCTCTCCACCCTCTCAATGTTCAGAAAACAACTTAACTTGTTCATAAACTCAATGTATTGTAGGAAAATACCAGGTTAGTCTGGCCTTCATGTCTCAAACTTACAGACTACCTAACTTTCTATTTAGAAAATGGCTTTCTTTGTTTCTTGTGTAGAGTAGGTAAACTGCACTGCACTAGCATAGTCTCAGATATATGAACCAGGTGAACAATTTATGTCTAATTCCATATCAAACTTAAAAATAAATTCAATTATTTTCTGTAACTTGTCAAAATGTAGCTAGCGTTGCGTGGATCCGACATTCGGCTGGGTGCGGGTGAACGACCGCCAAACCGCGCCAATCCGCCATATTGGATTCGTCACGGAACGCGCGCATTATGTCTTCTGCGCAAACTCCGGACTGGTCATCATTCACTTTGATTTCTGAATAAAATCTCTTATCTACACTTTGGCAGTCACGATTACCTGATGATTATATTCGCCAAATATATTGAAAAGTGGTCATTTTTACGTAGGTACACGCATTGCTTACTAATTTGTTAGAAATAAATTTAGCTCCAGTATTTTCCTAGGATTTTTATTACTACGTTGCCAAATTTTATGTATTTAGGTACAATATACCGTCTTCTACAATATCCATTTATATAGTACTGTTGTACTTTAATAAACTCATGATTGAAGCAACCAATACTCTAGAAAATAATATATAGGTATTTAAAACCTGCTTTCAATCGAGTCTCGATGTTGTTACTTTTTTAATCAACCTGTTTTAAGAATGAGTCACAAGAACCAGAAATACCAAACCTAAGTCAAAACATATTACAAGTCACATAAACGAAAATATGGCGAGGTCGCAGAGCCCAGTGCGGTGCGTCACATAGCAACAGTTGTAGAAGCGTTTATTCTCTCGACAAGTGTAGATCGACCCTCTTAAGTAGACATTTTGAAAACAAGATCACTTGACTGCTGCAATGTTTCTTTTGCTAATCTACTATATCGCTTTTTCTCTTTCATTATTGTGAATACCTGTAGAATGCAATATCGATTTTGGCTCCCCTGGCTATTAGCAAGGAGAGAAACACCAGGGTAGTCTTTAATCGGTAAGAGTTCAACAGACCCCTTCGCTTCCCTCCAAATGGCCGAAGGACATCCCATCCATGAGGATATTCCAGCCTCGTAACAAAAAACGATCTTGCAATATGTCACGGGGTACTGACGAAAATATAGTTCACAAATTAAAATTTCGAAAGAGTTCATTACGAAACCTAAATCAATTTAAATAACGTGTTTTTTCATTAATGCAGTAAACATTATTCCTCACCATAGCTAATCAGCTAATGTATAAACAAAGGCAAAAACTTGCGCAATGAAGATTCTGTAAAAAAGTTTTAAAGTCCACTTTGAAGATTAAGATCAAAGCCTGATAAGAAAACTCGATGTAGTTTGTAGTCAATTTAAATGTATTTTTGTAGTTTTTACCGCGCTAGATTTTCTTGGTTACAATTTCTCTAAATATTCTAGAACAATTTCAAGGTAGTAGAGCCATGCTGATTTCAGCACGGTTGGGCCGGCACAACCGGGGCGGTACTATCCTCGCACAGAAGATCAATGTAAAATAATAGCGTTCGTGCTGTCGTGTTATGTTGATGAGTGCGAGTCCGGATGCCCAACAATGCAGAAGCATCACAAGGCCGCCGTGGTGTGGGTCACCATATTACATTGTCTGCAGTCAAAATGAGTATAGTGACCACCACTCTTGGATTCTGCTTTTGCTTTTTATCAGGCAGAGTAGTGAAAAAGAACTTCACCCAAACTCAAGATTCGACAGTTCAATACAATTGGTCCCGATCTTCTCCTCAACCGAAAGACACCTTTTTAGAGATTGTACCGGTACGGTAGAGTTATAAATATTTTTTAAATAGATTGAATGATTTAAAGCCACATTAAATTACTTCTTTTACCGTAAAATTGCGACGCGTTATGTTTGAACAGGTAGGTGAAAAATTAACGGTACAGGTTACAGGAGTCTTCAGGTTAGAATAGTAAGGGTAGAGGACCTTCTAACCAGGAGTGCCTCTGTGGCACAGTGGTAGCGTATACGATTACTGTACTTGAGGTTACGGGTTCGATTCCTGGGTCGGACTAAATGTTTGTATGATCTGCAGATATTTGTTTCGGAGTTTGGGTGTTGTCTATGTATAATATGTTTGTATTTACAAAAAAACGAATATATGTATTTATATCAGTTGTCTAGTACCCATAACACAAGCTCTGCTTAGCTTAGACCTGCTGGCGTTGTGTGTTAATGGTCCAAAAATATTTTATTCTAAATTTTATAACGTCAATTTTAATGATTTTTTTATTGTCTTGTTTCTTTTGAGTCTTTTGGCTCAGGTCCTGTGTCAGGAAGGAAATTCCCAAAAAAAATTAGGTGACCGCACACTCGTTGAAAATTTCTCTGTAATATTTTTCGATTACAGAACACAGTAAGGAATTAGTAAATAATCCTTTACTACGGTAAAGGATTATTTACTAATTCCTTTTATCTATGGACGCATAGATAAAAGAAATTTATTTATGCTCAGAATAATTTAGCTTTTTTTTTATTTTATACCGGAAATAAAGTTTATTGGCAATCATTCAGAAACTATAAAAATGCCTGTCTAAAACAAAGAAATCCCGTAAGATGTATATAGTATGTAGGTGACATTCCTCGCAAAGGAGAAACTAGTTTGACGACATTCAGGGCTCGCCCTTAACCACCGCGGAGGCCGGGTACCGTTGTTGGTATTGCAAAGACTAGCACCAGTAGGGCTGACGTCTATTTCAGCTACACTGCACTACTGCAATAGATAATAATTATATAATAACCACAGTTTTTTTACGTATGGGTGCCTGACTCTACTCTGCCTGATGGAAAGCATAACCAGAATTCAAGAGTGGTGGTCACCGTACTCATTGCGAATGCATACAATATAGCATGGTGACCCACTAAGTCGGCCTAGTAATGCTTATGGATCATTGAGCCTTAAAACAATACATTAAATTGATACAAAGGGTAAAAATATCCATAACGTTACATGTGTCTATTGAACTTCAAATTTTGATGTGGGAGAGCCATGCTTTTTTATGGAATTGTGTGCAAACGTGCAGACGTATCGCCTGATGGTAAGCGATTACCGCCGACCATGGACACCCGCAACACCAGAGGCGTCACAAGTGCGTTGAAGAATTTTGGAGGAGGGGTAAGGGGACGGGGGAACGGGTTGGGGTAAAGGCCTCCGGTATCCTTACTCACTCGGTGAAACATAGCGCGGGCGCTGTATCTAACACGTGAAATATTACTGTCTCTTCTGAAACAATATCTTTTATTTTCAGGAAGACAATTTAATTTGAACCCATCTCTTAAAATAAATAATTCTACATCACAAGCTACACTTGATCTTCTTAAAACATGCGAATACTTTGCGTACCACTTTTTTACTATGGGCCAATCGTAGGTCCAAACCATCCAGATCATGTATCATTACTCTTTCTAAGAGTAATGATACGCCGATTTTCTTCAATTAGTCGTTTAACAGTAATCACATTTTCCTCCGTGATCTCAGTTGATGGTCGACCTTCACGAATTGCATCATGGAGAGAAACACTGTCACGATGAAACTCCACATGCCAACGCCTCACAGTGCTTAAATGTCGTGCTTCCCTCCCGAAAGCATTTTGAAGAAGAACAGTACAGTCTTGCAGTAAGCTTTTAAAATCTTAAAAATCATCACCATAAAATCTTTTCTTGTTAATTCCATTTATACTACTTTAACTTAGGTAAAAAATAATTGACACGCGACTGCCCGCCAAAATTTATCTTTATCAATTAATGGTTAAAAATATATATACCATGAAATTCAAACATTTATTGGCGGCCTGTAATGCAAGGCATTCAGTGTGAACCATGTTTAACATAGTAAGAAAACCATTACTATTGATTACTTGAAAATTTCACATAAACACCGTGAATAAAGATTGAGACAAATACTGATACCTTAGTTTAAGTGTTAAAATAAATAAAATAAAAATAAAAAAGCCTTTATTGCTGTTCTTAGTTTTACAAACTATATCAAATTACTTAAACATGCCAAAACTTAAATACTAAGTTCCTTATGGAATTAAATTAAATATCGGCAAACGGTGGTTGTGGTATCGCAGCTTGTCCCTCGACAAAGGCCTCCTCTAAAGATTTCCACTGTGTCCTGTCCTTTGCTGTACGCGTCCATGTAGTACCAGCTATTTTTATAATGTCGTCCTCCCATCTTTTAGTCTGTCTACCTCTATTCCTTTTACCATCGCGTGGATACCATTCAGTTATTAAACTGGTCCAGTTTAAGTGTTAGTCTGCATTAAAAAGAGATAGAGGAAGAACAAGACAAGACAGAGAACTAGAGTAACCGACATCGCACGGAGAATGAGTACGCTGAAGTGGAAATGGGCAGGTCATGTCTCTAGACGTACCGACGGTCGGTGGAGCCGAAATGTGCTTGAGTGGAGACTGCGATTAGGCAAACGTAGTGTAGGGCGCCCTGCGGCACGGTGGATCGACGAGTTAAAGAGAGTGGCTGGCAGCGGATGGATGCGGACTGCCCAAGACCGGAATGGTTGGCGATATGCAAATAATGACTACAACATGTGTTAATCTGTCTAAGTTTTAAGTAATGAATAAAAGCTAAAACAAAAATGAGACCTTTTGAATTTAGTACTAATAATACTAACTGTGGGCAACCCTGCAGGGCACGATCTAACAGACACAGTGGATTCAAAGAGTTCGCTCCAGCACGATATGTCTCATTGGTCTGGCTATAGACCCGCATGTAAAGATCTTAGATTTACTGTCGCACAGAATCATTGTATAAACATGTAACGTATTGATTTACAGACAGGCATTGGAGTCCGACGTTACTGACCATATTTCTGATATAATTAAAATTAAAATTCAAAATCATTTATTCAATTAATACACTAAGTGACACTTATGAACTTAAATTGAAACTACAGTTAAAAATCATATATGGAGCTCGTTTTTCTTTCGAAAGAAGGTCCCCCATTTCATGTCATCCATATTTTATGTATTTTTATCATTAATTTCATCACGACGACGACTTGAAGACTCGAAGACTTGATAATTGAAGACTATAAATACTTGACATTGGCAGAAATAGCTGATCCGAGTGATCAGGTTGGTTGCCATTTCATCAAAAAAAAAACATATATCGACACAAACACAAGACGTCACAGTATGTGGTGGATTGTCAAGGTAAATTAGAATAAGGAAACACCAAAATCTACTGCCTGCTTGTATGGATCTATAATTCCTGTTTCTAAAATGCGTAGAGTCTAATGAGAAGAATACCTACTGGCAAAGAAACTCATGGTTACTCTCTTTAAAAGTCAGATATTCAGGTACAATAGTTTTAGTATTTTACATGAAAGGTAAGTAGTATACAAGCTATTGCCATCTGAATTTCATTTTATACAAATGCTCCACAAACTAACGTTCCAACAAAAAAAAAACATCAGATATATCGTTTGAAGATTTGAGCCTATTAAACAGAAATTATTCAAGGTGCTCATCTACTTACATTCATGCATTAATTTTCATTTCATTCATGAATTATAAGCGTATAATTCATATTAACAGTGGAATTATTTATCATAAATCCTGTATTATTTACGTCGTCGATAAGGTGGTCCAACGACCTGGAGAAGGTCGCGGGAACCTGTTGGATGAAGACAGCACACTACCGGTTATTGTGGAGAGCCTTGGAGGTGGCCTAGGTCCAGCAGTAGAAGTTTTATGGCTGATGTGATGATGATGATAATGAAGAGTTATTCTTCGGCACACATAGACCGGTTCGACTGCTGTTAATCTATTATATGTTGTTTTTCACCAAGTGTGTCAAGTATAGGAGTTCAAAACTCCTTTTACTCCCAAATCTGAAACGAAGGTAAAGCACTTATGACTCATGTGTTGACGCAAGTGCACTAGTTACTTGCTATCAGGTTAACTGTCTGCTAATATATACTATCTATGCTTATTCTATTTCTATACCACAAGAAAACTCACTTTATTCGTACAAAGATCATATTATAGTGATGCACTATATAATCTTTTTCTCGAATATAGCAAGTTTCACATCATGTATTTTAATGTTACAAACTCTCTACCAAACCAAATTTAAAACTAAATCACACCACACGCGGCGGTGGATAAATTTAGATTCAATAAGTGTACGAGGTAACAACTGCTTCATTTCGTCGAGGAAGGAATGACCGGCCTTGAGGAATGCCGCTGCTTTACAATGTAAGCAGGGACTTACTGCGCGATAGCTCAACATCAAAACATTGAAATAGCTTTTCATTCCATTACGTGTTTCAGTAATAGTTTATGTTAATCGTGCATAATTAAAGAGTCACTAGATTGCAAACAAAAATGTAAAGCATTGTCTACTTTCATAATAAGCAGAGATTTACAGCTAAGCTCCGGCCTCACTGCGCGATATATCTTTACACTATCGCAAGTTTCATCTCGGCCGACGCAACTGCGCTAGCTCGTATTAATTGGCTATTATTAGCGAATTCTGTTTTTTCATGCCCGACAGTATTTCGATTAATTAAAATATAATTTACAAGTGCACTGCAATACGTCAAAGCTCATAAAAATACAAATGTTTTAATAGTAGATAATATTTTTATTTATAGATGTCTACTAACTTAATTAAAATTCTAGTATTTTATGAGGTGTAACATAAAACTCGATGAATTATCACATTGTTAATATCTACACATATTAATTGTGAATTTTAACCTCATTTATGGTGTTAATACGCTATAATATGGATTAGTAGTTTATCATATATTATAGTAACAGAAAAATACTTAAAAAAAAAAACTCTAGAGGAATATAAATAGGTAATATAGACAGGTTGTTTTTTCAAAACATAAATACACATAAATTTACGACAGGCAGAAGCATCACTTTTGTAAGCCAGAAATTTTAGGACTTTGGATATTTATTTAATTATAGGAGTGTAGCATAACTATGGATAAAGCAAAGCTTCTTCTTCTTATCTCGGGGAGGAGGGAGGGAGGGGGAGAAACCAATAGCTTTTTCAAACAAAGTTCAGGAGATTAGCATTTAATGGTGTAATTTCCTATAATTTGGCGTATGCGTAATGTTGCGGACACGCAAATATTATTGATGTTAATGATTCATTGACTAGATGTTCACCTAAAAAAATACAACGTTTTTTTCCATTTGTTTCTTACCATCGTCAGAAAGATATGAATATAGTTACTTGTTATTGTTTTGTTGAACAACATGACAAGTGTATTACTCACTAGACGGTAAGGGGTTACCAGTGAAACATTCGCATCACATGTGCTAATGTGTGTAATGTCAGTTTCTTCGGAGTTGTTTTCTTCGTTGTTACATCACTATGGATCGACTAATGTGACTAAAAATTTGTATTTAAACTCTTTGGTCATAAACTTATTTATTAGCAATGACATTTGACAATTTCTATTAATTACCTAAAGTTTTGTTACTGAAATCCAACATACCTTAATTTACTAATAAAATACTTACTCCAATAATGTTGGCAGTTATTGAACATTATGTACGTATATTATGTATTACGTATGCCTAATAAGTATCATTGTACGTTTTTGTACTCAACATTTCTCGTTTCGACACCCGACATCCTTGAGGTTTAAAAATAGTTATTTCTAACGCCTTCACGTCTATGATAAATCCGGTTATATCTAGAATGACAGTAACCCTAACTTTGAGTCATACACTGTCTTTGTCCGGAGCGGCAGGCTCGCGGGGAATCATGATTCATAGCGTTGCGTGATGTGCCCATTTCACTGAAATGTGAGCCCAACACTCAAGTGTATATATACCACTTATGTATTATACTCATTATGTACGCAACACACGCTGTTGTCCTACTGTTCCACGTGCACTGTTGCTTTCCACAAGCTTGAAAATAAAGCATGTGTAAACATTCGTGTGACGTTCTAATGTGAAGACAGATACGTAATTTTACCTTTGTGTTATAATCTTGCAAGAAAGTATATTTTTGGAATATTTATTCAACTTTGCGGTTAGAACTCTTTTATTAATGTGTCCCTAATAATCAAATATAGTTTAATAGGATACAATTTTTTTTTTTAATATTTAATTTAAAAAAATCACAAATAGGTTAGTAGAACAAGTGATACTATCGAACTAATGCCTCACAGGATTACGCAAGAACTTAGATTATGAACATATTTACATATTTTAATTATTTAAAGAAAATAAATTGTAGCTTTAAGAGTGAAGAAAGGACCTGTGGTCTTTTTTACATTATATAAACCTTAAAGCGACCCACTGTGCAATTACATTTTACGTAATAAATAATTAAATAGCTCCAGGCGATAGGAAGCCTAGCCTTCTTCGCTAGTCAGTGGGACTAAGTGATTCTACTGTGTTACACGTCTTAACTTTCATTATCCGTACCTGTAACAAGAAATAACTATAGAATGATTTATTATCATTGTGACGATGAAAGTTTTTTTTGAAATACGTACGTAAATAAGTACGCGGGGTTCAGCCCGCGGTATGACAATAACCGCGGGTAATGCCGCAAGGCGAAACTAGTATCTTTATAAATTGTAGTCTATGTGTTATTCGGATGTATAAGCTATATTATTGTAAGGTTTCATCAAAATCCATTCACTACAATCATCACTACAAGGCGAAGGAATACTTGAAACAAACCTTATTTCAACCAGTTTAGCTACCTGGCGATTGGTGGTGGATACAATAGGCCAAAACCTTCCTTGCTAAGAAGAGGCCTATACCTAGCAGTGGACTGTTAAAGGCTATTGATGATGATACTGAATCAAAATACAAAAATCAATTAGGTATTCAAATTAAAGCAATGATAAGTATTTTTGAGGCCTCACAGAAAACCGGTGTGAAATAGCGCTTGCGCTGTGTTTCACCGAGTGAGTGAGGATACCGGAGGCCCATACCCCAACCCGTCCCCCCATGCCCTTACCCCAAAGACCGGCAAGACACTTGTGACGCCTCTGGTGTTGCGGGTATCCATGGGCGGCGGTAATCGCTTACCATCAGGCGATACGTCTGCTCGTTTGCCCACAAAACAAAAAATAAATAAAAATATTCTCTATCTTTTCTTCGTTGGCCGGACAATTGTGATGACCTGCAATCGTTATTTATTTATGATCTAAAAATATTTGTTTCGAAGTTTTAGTGTTTTCTATTTATAATACTCGTATGTATGTTTTTACAAAAAAATGTATATTTGTATTTATATCAGTTGTCTAGTACCTACCCATAACACAAGCTCTGCTTAGCTTGGTACTAGATGGCGTTGTGTGTAAGATGTCCGAAAATATTTATTTATTATTTTATCATCGTTATTTGTCTATGACAGCTTTTGACTACACTAATCAAAGCTTCAACACTTGATGTAGTTTCAGTTAACGAGATTACCATTTTAATTCGTGCTGATTAACACTATGGTCAGAAAGCTTTTATTGATTGTTTAGTTGAGTAAAACGTAACAATACTTTTAGTTACTCTTAGTTTAGTTGGTAAACTAATCAGTTACTAAAACGCTAAACAATATTAGTAACAATTAACTAAACATCTAACCTTTGATATTTTAGTAGTCAAGTCCCCTATTTCAAAGTTGGATGATAACTAATATTGTTTCAAACATATTTTTTATACGTTAATGTTAGAATAAAGTCGGGTCATAAAACGAAATGAAAACTAAAGAAATAATTAAAAGCAGAGTGTAGATCGTCAACCTCAGAACCACAGAGCGTGACGGTTGGCCGCCGACGTTGCTTTATAATTTCAAATAATAATTATATTTCGAGGTGTGTTCGCTAATTAGCCTCGGAATAATTTTACTATATTCTGTCGTCGTCATGTGTAATATGGTGCTTTAATGTTACCTATGAGTGACCGATAAATATATTGTTTTTTTCAACTTCCAAAGTCAAATAGTTTGGGCACTGGAGTGAAACACACAGCTTAATTAAAATTTCATCGAAATAAATAACTACAAAAGCTTTCACCCTTCTAGGCAATACTTTTACCTTTACAAAGGTTTACGTAGAGTTTAAGCTGGTAATGGTACTAAAAAGAAATTACTGGAAATTGGTGATAAGCAATTCTTTCTTTATTATTCCTCCCCTCGTCCTGATTTTGGGGAAAGGGGGCACAAACGCAGCAGCACATTTGAGACTTGGGTTACAGGTGTACCTACGTCTGTTCGTTTGTCCGTTTATACCATATAATCATTGTGAAAATGTTAGACTATATATACCTGTAATATTTGTATGAATAAATAAAATTTAAGCGTCTGTTTGTAATTTCTAATTCATAGACACTAAATGCACGTGAAAGTATATACAGTACTTACAAACCAAATACAAATTTTAAAATTGTGTGTGTCTGTTTCTTCAGACTATTTTCTGAAACGGCTGGACCGATTTTGATGGGATCTTCCACTGCCAGATAGCTGATGATATAAGGAGTAACTTAGGCTACTTGTTATAGACTTGCTTCGCCTTGCGGCGTTTCTTGCGAGCGATAACAAACGCGAGGGTCAGCTAGTTTTTAATGATGGAAGAATAACACTTTTTTCACGTAATCACCTACAGAATTAATTTGGATAAGTGCCTTTTTTTTGTAACTGAGGCAACAATAGATATAATTTCTATAAAAGACGTCACGTCGCATCGCGCCGCTGCGCCCGCGCCGGTCAGCGTCATCATAAAGCGTATCAATTAAAAAGGTCCCTATCTATTTGAAATATAACAATTATCTTTAAGGAGCTTAAGTATTTAGATTTAATTTACTGAGGTATGTGTAAAATGCCCCGCTAATTTCATTCAGGATAGCAATCTATCTCGCCCAAACAGATACAATGTAACTGTACAATGCCTATTTCGAGATAGTCACACATAGACAGCGTCTGTTCTAGTCCCATATAAGGGATTAATTAAATAAGTGGAGTATCGACACGACAGGCATACAAGCAATGCAGTATGAGATCAAAGCGCGGCAATGTCGGCACAGACGGTCGACCAGACACGAAGAGGTGGGTGCAGCGAGGAGTGAGAGGGGGAGAGTCGCGGAGTGAGCGCAGGTGGGGAGAGGGGAAGCGAAGGCTGCGTTACGTCATTCGGCCGCATCCGGGTTCGCGGCCGCCTCGCTGCACGCGGTTTCTTTTGCTCGTATTGTCAAAGCCTTCACCGATGTAGACAAATCCTACAGAACCCTAGATTTAATATTTCCAAAAGTATTTAAATATTTTTTACTTAGGTACTTTTAATTTATTTGATCCTATGTGGTGTAAGTACAAAAATATCAATGGGCTCACTGACATTCCTATAACCAGAAATTATAATTTTTCCAGGTCTATGACCTTGATAATTGTATCTAGTAACCTCAAAATCAACTAAAATACAGTAGTTTGCTTGTCAAAGTCAAAAAATCTTTCCCATTGATGATTTTTGGTAACTTAGGGACCTAAGGCCCCTTATACTTCATAATTAATTTCTAGCCCATGTCACAGACGTCTTCGATCACTCCTAAACAAGGTAGGTCATTTACTGCCCTGTTTTGATACGTTATCACGAGTGTCAGATATGATATTGTCCCAAATTAAGAACGAAAACAATAAGAGCGGCCTGACGTGTGGTGATTAGACTAAATAGCAGTTAGTTTCGGCCTTGTGCCACCAGCTCGTTTGAACTGTAAAACTTCAGATGTACCGTTACTTAGTCTGACAGAGCACTGTTGTTTTAATTTAGCTTTCATGGTTCGTTAGATGCTTTGAAATCACTGGAAAATTCTCGGTTACTTACATTAGAAACACGCTTTTGATATTAATCTCTGCATTTCATCATTTGACAAGAAGAAATCTATTAAGTGCTGGTTCACAGTCGTAATTAAAATGAAGAGATAAATGTCAGAATATTGTTAGACTTATAAATATTCGCAATTTAAGTGTAAGAAATTATACACTTTTCATTCATCTTGAAACTGAAGTTTATTGATATATTCAAAGCCTAAAGAAGGTCACCAATTAATTCATTTGGGTATTTAAGTTCGATATGATTGCTACGTTCCTAGGGCTTGTATCGTGATGTTATCTTATAAGCCTTCCTCGATAAACGAAAGGCCACGGTAACTAGAGCGTAGATAAGTGATTAAAAAAAAACTAATCATCGAATTTTATTGAGATACTAATGTAAATAAAAAATCGAGCAATAGGAATTTAACTTGTGCCACTCTGGTAAAGTGTGAGTAGGTGTGAGGAAGAAGCGGGCGCGGAGACCGCGTCTGTCTGTTGCTAAGTGAAGCCAAGCCGCCACACCGCACCGCCCGCGCCTCGCACCGAGCGACCGTGGCAATCGGAAATTGTCTGAATTCTAGGCCAGCACGACTATGAGCATCGCTATATTCCATCTCACTTGCACAATTACAAGCCTCTTTGAAATTATACATACGACAAAGCTTTTCAAATCCTATAAAATAATTTATGCTCGGCCTTTTTCTCACAGTGCGTAAGATGAAAGGCTGTTAAGGTCGTTTCGTAGATCTGATTCCGACAGACAACATGTCGTTTTTCGAAAAGGATTCCGCAAGATTGCTCGTGTATAAATCCAAAATTTCCAGCTTTCGCCCTCACATGTTACATTCTATTTTAAACGGGCCTATTTGTTAAATTGGTAGCGAAGGACTGCTAAGCTAGAAAAAGTGCATCCTATTCTCGTCCAGATAAATTATTGTGTGATTATTACGATCGTGTCTTCCGTTTTTGGATTTATTCACCTGTAGTTGGGTACATATTTAGTAAAATATACGTTTATTAGTAATCTGGTAGGTAACCGTAAAAAATAGTTCAATGTCAGGAAACATCCACCCCCATTACTTGAAAACATGGCACTTAAAGTCAAAGCAATTGTTGATGTGCGGTATTACTGGGCCAGAACCACGTCTACGTCGGCATGTATGTATTTTGTGGTACGACAATAACCGCAGGAAACGCCGCGAGGCGAAGCTATATATTGATAAATTGTAGCCTATGTGTTATTCTGATGTATAAGCTATATTATCGTAAAGTTTCATAAAGATCCATTTAGTGGTTTTTGCCTGAAAGACTTACGCGATTTTTTTTTTATTATATAGGTGGCAAACGAGCATACGTATCGCTTGATGGTAAATGATTACCGCCGCCCATGGACACCCGCAACACTAGAGGTGTCATAAGTGCGTTGCCGGCCTTTTAGAAAGGAGTATGCTCTTTTCTTGAAGGTTTGAAGGTCGTATTGGTCGGGGAACACCGCAGGCGACAGCTCATTCCACAGTTTTGCTGTGCGTGGTAGAAAATTTCGGGAAAATCGCACAGTTTATAATATTAGTAGGATTTAAAAGCCAACTCCCGCATTAGGAATACATCCTGTGTCGCAGGGGACACAAAGAACAATTTGTGGATCACACGAAGTGCTGTTTCATGCTCAAACCCCGAGCACACAACACTCAGGGCAGTAGAAAAAGGCGTGGCGACTGCTACGCTATCCGTGCAGTCATATCATAAACGTGCAGGCAATCATTCAATTTCTATATATTTATATTTCAGATATCTAACACACAACGCAATCTAGTTCCAAGCTAAGCAGAGCTTGTGTTATGGGTATTAGATATAAATACATATATAGTTTTTTGTAATAAAAACCGAGCCGGCCGAACCGGGAACCGAACCCGAGAAATGTTACATCATTTTCTTTTCTTAAGAATATATATCTACATATAATGTTGCATTAGGTATATTACTTTCATATTGGCGTAAAGTACAATTCAAAATATCTCTTTCAAATCCTAAACTTGTTACGTTCTAAAATTAAAATTTAATCCGTCAATTTATAACAGTCATCGACAATATTTCACTACAGGACCTACAAGATACTGATAAATTAAAACAAGAACGTGCTTCGTTATAGAATTTAATTCGATTTACAAATAAATTAAAAAAATACTTGAGAAAGATTTACCAATTTTTTCATAGTTTCAATTTTAAAACTCTTTCTTTTTTTTAAATTAATTAATGCCGATATACATACTTTTTAACAGACTTCAAAAAAGGAGCAGGTTTTTTATCTATGTTTGTTTCCTCATAACTTTGGACTGGGTGAACCGATTTTAAAGATTTATTTTTTATTTGAAAGCTGGTGCTTCCCGTCTGATCTCATTTCAATTTGGTCCACTTCGTGTTGTGAATTATTCCACTACGAATGCTTTGAGGATTGCATATTTTATGACCAGTGCTGTGAATGGCCGTCATCGATGTGATCTGGCATCAGTCCAAACATGGCCAGTGCATTTTTTTGCTAACATCAAACCAGTTACCGAAAGTGTTGCGGGCGCATAACGGCATGGCAGGCGAGAGGCGCGGGATCGGTCCGTGGGAAGAGCGAGTTCCGGCTGTGCCACCTTTCACCAAGCAAGGTCGCCGCGCGGCCGCGCCACTTTCTTTTATATAACCGCATGCGTCCGCCAACGGAATGTGACACCCAAATTTATAGCTATGACGTCACTTTTTAAGGTGAATCACCGGACTCAATACCATCAAACTGCCTAAACGACTTGTACTCCAGTTATGGATTATCTATTTGTTTTTATTGTTTGCCATTCAAAGTCTTACCTGGTGACCACATCGTTGGGTTACCTACCGATAATATTTAATAAGAATTGATTACGATTTATCAGAAAAAACTTCTTGGCTTTGCTGCAGAGTTTGAGTTTGTAAAACAGTTGCTAGCAACAAATGACAGTCAACATAAGCGGTTATGGTTTTGTTAATCTTTAATTAAGTTCTCATAATTAACTCAATTGAAATTTTCGTCGAAACTTAGAGTTAAATGTTGAAATTGCTATTTTACATAAAACGAACTATTTAGTCACATTCTCTGCAAATGCTTAGCAGGAAATAGCTAATTACTTTATGTAAGAGAGATTCCATTGCTTGCCAAGTTCCTATTGCCCATATCACAGTTAGAACGAACGATCAAATCGAGTTTATAGTTTCCCATTGGGATCATTAAATTGGAAGTTATTTCTAATGGCTTTGCCAAAGGTTGACCTAACCCGTAAAGAGTATAATAGTATTAACCGTAGAAGTAAATTGCGGTGGTCGAGAATGTCTTCAGTTTAATTGATGCGCTTGTCGAGCTCTCGAACGGGTGTAGTAAGTGGTTGCTTGTTATCTCTCCTGCTCCTGCATCAATGCTAGTACACGTATAATAAATATGCACAAATTACTTTGTACACTCATATGTATAATCTATAATGACATCAATAGTCATCACTTATAAGGAACAAAAAGTACGAGTATCATTGCAAAACGAGCATAACATTACCGCTACTTTCTAAAGCGACTTGATAATTTAAAATACAACTGTTTAAAATTTTACTTTTTTATGTATGGCCATGCCAAACGACACTACTCTGCCTAATGGAAAGCATAAGCAGAATTCAAGAGTGGTGGGCACCATACTCAATGTAGCATGGCGACCCACACCATGGCGGCCTAGTGATGCTTCTGCATCATTGGGCCTCCGGTCTCGCACTCACCAACGAATCACGACAATACGAACACTGTCATTTTACGTTGGTTTTCTGTGCGAAGGTAGTACCGCCCCGGTCGAGCCGGCCCGTTCGTGTTGAATTCAGCGTGGATCTACTACCTTGTACTTTTTGATTTGATTTTAATGGCAGCGGCATTCAGTCTTAACTTACTTAATTGAAAGGCTGTGTACTAGTAAAAACACAATACGTCACCCTAAGGCTGTGTTTGAACATGTACGAGTATACACGTTCATAGATAGGCAATTACAGATTTTGAATGAAGGAAAGTATATCTGAAAGAGACAATAATTTACAGACATTGGAATTGTTTCATCATTATCAACAGTCATTAGTAGGCCACTGCTTGAGATAGGACTCTCTTTAGAAGGGAGGTCTTGGCCTAGTATACCAAGCTGGTATAGGGTTTTTTTCACGCTTTCTTTCTTTTTCCAGTGCCGTTGTCCTTTGTAGTTTGCCCTTAGTTGGCTCTTACGACATCCTTGAGATAAATAGGTGTGGTGAGATTTCGTATTCTTAACCTGCCTCGCAATGAAACTTATTTCACCAAGTATTATATATCATCGGATAGAAACGGCATTCTGCTTTTGAAATTGCCAAAATGGCGGTGCACAGTTAGAAAGTGACAGGTACATCCGGTATGTACCGGAACTATGGCGCGTGTTTTGCGCACGATGGAATGCTGTTACATCATTCACCATCACCGTACTGGCTGGCGTGATTCACAATCGGTAGGCCCAGCAACAGTCCTGAAAGCTAAGGAAATCAAGTAGGTCCAGAATTCTCTGAAATAATGAAAAAATATAGATATCTCTTTCTCTTTTCTCTTTTTCTCTTTTTAAAAAAGACAACACCCACATTAGGAATAAACATCCTGTGTCGTGGGGGACTTTACAAACATACATGAAACGGACACAAAGAACATCCAGACTCGGGACAACAATTCGTGGATCACACAAAGTGTTGTAGGTACCGCGTGGGATTTGAACCCACGACACTTGGCGCAGTAGCAAGCGGCATGGCGACCGCTGACACCACTCGGCCAACCGTGCAGTCGATGTCGAGTTATTTTGAGAGTGTTATTTAAAGTTACGATAAAAAAGGAGAGGGAGGAGTAATAAAATGTCTCCCCTCTGGTCCTAAACTTTGGCATAATAACGACCGCGTTTCATATTTTTTAACAATATACTGTGTAGGAAATATCACGCGTTTAAAAATTAGAACCTAGCAAGCAAGCAAGTACACGCATTTTCCTTACGAGAAGGTATGTAGATATGTAAATATAGAATTAATCTGTATTGGATATTTTATTTTAATAAAATAAATGTATCTACAGAAAGATGAAAGGATTTTTATGACAATTAGGTAGAGAATGGTTATTATAGTTTAGCGCCTCGGGCGCAAAACTATTTTACATTTAAGACTCCATTAATGAAGACAATATTTTTCCTTTTTCACAAAATATTTTTCAAATATTCGCTCTACAATATAGCGTTTCTGTCTTCATGCATGTCAACTGATACGAAATGTTATCACAAAAACATATAATTTTTTTTAAAATAATTTTAAGGAAATCCTTAAAAGTTTAAAGGACATTGCTTATCTGCCTCAGTGGTAGCGTATGCAACTCTATGTGCTTGAGATTTCAGGTTCGATTTCCGGGTTGGACCAAATGGTTGTATGATCTGCAAAAAAATGTTTTGGAGTATGGGTGTTATCTATGTATAACATGTGTGGGGGAACGGGTATCATGTTCCACCCAACACAAAGGGAGGATCCTCCGACCAGGCGAGGTGATCATGCCTGGCGGATTACTGCCCAACAGTTGATGTTGGGATGTTGTATATATGATAATCGGCGCGGGAACTTTATTTGCGCGATTCAGGATTGGTAGTTACTCCGTGTAGTGTAGTTTGTAGGTACAGTGCGTTACTTCGTAGTTCAGTGTATCTTCGGTAGATGGCGCTGTATGTGGAGGTCGCCACACATGTATGTATCTGTAACAAAAGAATATAAGTATTTATATCAGTTGTAAGACCTGATGAGTTTAGGACTAAAAGACGTTGCTTGGTAGATGTCCGAAATATTTAGTTACAAATTGCCTTATTGTTTTAACTTAAAGATGTAAATATTCGTATTATATTGCGAAGTTAAAATCACGGACAAGCAAACACGTGAAATTATAGGTTAGTTAAAATCGTAATGCAGGCCACTTCTCGTTGTAAATAAACCACATCGATTTAACAGCTGTGTAAATAGTCATTTTAATACACTTTCAGGAGATAAATAATTCCAGGAGAAAATTTTAAATATTTTAATAAATACAAGGATTAAATTCTGCCCAACATTATCGTTGGGCCTCTGTGCCCTCACCTTGGGGATCACCTCGTACATTCCAACATCGCCGAGCACAAGTTATAGCGATATACCGAAAGCTATGGATCCTGTCTATCACAGCAGCATTAAAGCCCTCACCTCATGATTGTAGGTTGGTTCCTTTTGTTCGCTATTTTATTGGAAGATATTGAGATGTACCTATTACAATTACAATATGGATGCAGAAGCAGAACCGAATCCCAAAAGCCCTTCTAAGATAATAAAAAGCCCTACGCAAGATGTTGCTTTTCATCCTAGGACTTGTATCAGTTTTAACTGATGTCTGCAAACTTTTGAGTTGTCATAAATACTTACCTTACTTACTTATACTGTAATGACACACTGTCTATCATCTGCATCTGGTCTGCTTCGGTCTGTAGAGTATAATGAATTAAAATTTTGTGAAATGTACTTCTTATAGTCCATACTTAGAAGTATCCGGCATTTATTAAACTTACATAACTAACTTGTAAAACACTATGATGTCTGAAAGGTGATAGTGGCGCTTGCTTGACTGTCTAATACTTAGAAGTAATCAAACTTAACTCATTCTTACTAAATACCGCGTATACCTCTATAGGTAAACGTAACCTTATTAAAAATATAGTCATTAAAACCTTTTTTTTACACACGAACAAAACGAAGTATTATCATTATCAGCATTTCAGCAGCCTTTATTAGTCCACTGCTGGCTAGTATAACAGCCAAGCCCCCCTTAGAAAAAATATTTTAGCCTACTACATAAAGTACTGTACTAAGGGACAATTAAATTGTATATACAATTATATAAATGATTAGGTCATTGAATGTTATTTATTACATTTACATAGATTAACATCTTCAATTCTCGCTATTCTCCTTCTCACATTATTTTCTGAAAATGTTACACTTACAGTGACATCTTGTGGCAGCTACTTGTAAAATGAAAATTGATTTATTTATTTGAGTTAGATAGATACCTATCATAATTAGTTAATAATTTTTAAGAAAATTTTCAACATGCAATTACACCGTAATAATGTTAAAGGTTATTTAAACTGTAAATTAATAAAAAAATCAAAATTATTGGCGACTCGGATGGCTGTCGAATAATCGGTGCCAAAACAATTTTATACGGTTATATAATAAAAATGTATTTTATTATGACTTTATAAATCTAGCACCTCGTTTTTTTTTAATTTGTATTCGTTAAATCGCATAAAAAGAAAACTGAAAAATACAATCTTTAAATTTAAACGTTGGCAACAATGAAATTATCTGTCAAAAAGTTAAAAGCAGCTTTACGTTTTGCACAATTTGTTCTTGTTTAGTTTAATGATAATTTGAAAAATGGGAGTTTTAACGTTCATTTCTAAATAATTGAGAATCATTTAATTTTCAAACTTTATTTATTAAATAGCAGAGTATCATCCTAGACAGGATCACCTTATGTTTTTTGGTTGGTTTCTTTCGTCCCTAGTTTTATTGGAAGAAATTGAGATATTTTGAAAAAAATGGATGCGGAACCAGAACCAAATTCCACAAGTCCTCGTAAAAAAGTAAAAACACCTACGCAAGATATTCCTGTTAATCCCAGGACTTGCATCACGTGAGTTATAAGATATTTCTTCTTAATATATTTGCCTTAATTTTGCCTGACACTAGTATTTGTGTGCATCTCAATGCCACAACAGAAATACCAAGATAATATTAACTCAAAGTAATCCTTGAATTCTAGGTGCACAAATGTCCCTGATTGTTTATTTGATGCCACAGCAGCAGGTAAACACTTCAGCAAGTTTGGACGTGTTCACAAGATCCGATTAGCCCCTAAGAAACATATGTGTATTATTGAATATGAGCAGCCAAGCTCTGTTGAAAGAGCTTTATTGAATGCAGGAGCGTATGATGGATTTATGTTTGATGTCACCCGCACTAAGCTTAGACCGTAAGTATTACACATAATGCATAGTTGATTTATATATTTTTGTGGTACTGGTTTGATAAAATGCAGGTAAAAAAATAAAAACATTAAATGCTTATTACTTGTTTTTTTTTTTTATATATGGGGCAAACGAGCCGAAGTATCGCCTGATGGTAAGCGATTACCGCCGCCCATGGACACCCGCAACACCAGATGTGTCACAAGTGTGTTGCCGGCCTTTTAAGAAGGAGTACGCTGTTTTCTTGAAGGTTTGAAGGTCGTATTGGTCTGGGAACACCGCAGGCGACAGCTCATTTCACAGTTTTGCTGTGTGTGTGGCAGAAAATTTCAGTTTTTAAGTAAAGTGAATAAATAAATGTCGATATCAATAAAACAATCAGGAAAAAATATAATTCAATGTTATTCTTGAAATTAATATCTTATCTTTTTGATTTAAATCCTTATTCACATGTTGTAGTGAGTCACCTTTATATTTTTTTTGTTACATTATAAGCTTACATACATATTACAACTCATATCTATCTATCGATTAGTATAACAAAATTGTTTGGGGTTGATATCTGAACATTACAATATTGAAGAAAAGCTGCATAGGGTCAGCCCCCTAACCAAGTTGCAAGTATTTTTCTTTCTGCAATTGTTAACACCTAAATTCTAGATACACGAGAATTTAGGTGTTAATGATTGCAGAAAGAAAATTTCTTGCAACTTGGCTAGGGGTATGGAGGGTAGAGGTAAGGAGTATCATCTGTGTACATGAAAAAGTGTCCGTTGAAATGCATTAAATTAGGGTGGCGCCACATTAGCATCAGAGTAAACTTCTTCCGCTAAGTTATAGCGCGCTTTTTAAAATTCTCATAAAGTAAAAAAAAACATATGATGATTTTTTAAGGTCTACGTAGTGAATATTAAAAAAAAATGTATGAATAAAATTTTACCCATAATTGTTCTATTATACACACACTTTTTCATAAAATTGAATGATAAAAAATCAATAAACGTACTATTCACAGTTACTCGGCGTACTTCAATTCGTTCACAATTGCTACATTCATACCATACCCTGTGTCTACACATTGCTACATTCATACCATATCCTGTGTCTACACCAGCGCCATTCTGGAAGGTTTTTGAACTGTTATTTACAGCTTACGGCGGACACTTTTTTCTATTTTCTACCATACTAGCTGAACCCCGCGGTGCTACGGCGGTACGACAATAATCACAGGCAACATCGCGAGGCGAAGCTAGTATCTTTATAAATTATTATATAGCCCGTAGCATGAAAATTTTCGCAAAATAAGTAACTTTTCTGGTTGATTTTTACACCTTGTGTCCGAAAAACCCAAATATCTTACGGAACCCTATTTCTTTCCAAAATAAAATATAGCCTATGACACTCAGCAATAATGTGCCTTTCTATGGGTGAAAGAATTTTTAAAATCAGTTTAGTAGATCCCGAGATTACCCCCTACAATTTAACAAACACACAAACTTTACTTCTTTATAATATTAGTATAGATGAGATAACGCTCCTTACCTCTACCCTCCATAGCTAGGGGGGCAGGTCTACCTACAGTAGCGCCACACACTTGACAACTTTTTTTATTTAGTATTTAAATAGTAGGTAGGTTTGTTCTACTCTCATCATAAATAAATTTTCTGTCTACCCTCATTTACAATATATAATGTTGCTTTGTGTTTATTATTCTTTGAGCCTTTCACTCACAGAGAAGTTTATTTTTTGGTGTATTCATTAAGTACTACTTAATTTTTTTACTTTTTTAATTACATTTCTTTGAAAGTGATGTTCTTAAGAAGAATAATTGTGTAAATATTTATTAATTTGATTGCTTTTGTATGTATAGTGGTTTGGTTATAAGTTAAGTATATTAGTGCGCAAAATTTAAGTTCAAATTGTAGTGCATGCATTAATATAAATGCAATTAATATACATACAAGGGTATGTATATTAATTCAATGAAATTTATGGTGAAACGATCAGTATAATTTCAAGATAACCATGTTGTTTAATGTTCTATAGAGTATTTGTCTTATCTTATATTTCTTATCCATACTTAGTATTATAAACTCGAAAATAACCCCGTCTATCTGACTATTAATGCCTTCATAGCTAAACTGCTGCACTGATTTCAATGAAATTTGATATGGAGATACTTTGATTCTTGAAAAAAGACATAAATTACTATTTACCGCGTTAAGCGACTTCATACGGGCGGAACTGTGGACAATATCAAGTAGCATAAGAAGTACAAAAGACATAATTAATTTGCTATAGTAGTGTATATACACAGTTTAATTGTTAATCGTCAATGTTTTTTCTTAATAGTAAAATTAACTTATTGAATTAAATGTCTTGTACTGTGTTGACATTCCACAATGTTTTTTTCGCTTCGTTTCATTTTTATTTCAAAGTTACGACAAATCTAGTAAAATAAAGGTTTTGGAACAGTAGACATGCTTTAATTCACAGTATGTAAAGCTTAATTGGTGGATTGGCAGAAAATGTCTTAGGAATTAACCGTGGGAGAGCTATGCTTCGGCATGAATGGGCCGGCTCGATCGAAGTGATATCACGGCCTCACAGAAAACCGGTGTGAAATAGCGTTTGCGCTGTGTTTCACCGAGTGAGTGAGGATACCGGAGACCCATACCCCAACCCCACCCTCCATCCTCCTTCCCATCCCTCAAAGGTCGGCAACGCACTTGTGACGCCTCTGGTGTTTCGGGTGTTCATGGGCGGCGGTAATCGCTTACCATCAGGTGATACGTCTGCTCGTTTGCCCACTATTCAATAAAAAAAAAAAAATAATTAAGTCCGCCACTGCATGTAATTTGTGCAAATAATAAAATAAAATGTTTCCTAATGTAACCTACTTTATTACTTTATCTGTGTAGACGAAAACGCAGTACAAGAAAGGAAGATGATCCTGACTGGGTCCCAGATCCTGAAGTTGAGCAGGAGCTATCAGCAATGGGAGGTACTTCAACATACAGATTCACTCGAGCCCGTAATTGTGAGTACCTAAGTACATTGACTTTCTTTTAATGCAGATCTTTATTCTAAATATTATGAATGTGAAGCGAAATCTACTTAATCGATTATCATGAAATTCTGTACAAATATTTTTGTTGGTATTAGAAGTAACATAGCATACTTTTTATTAAATGTGAGCGAAGACGGGGCCAAATCTAGTATAGTATATAATGAAGTTGCGTCCGCTGTTTGTTCGCTTAGATCTTTTAAACTACTTTTTTTTTTTTTCCTTTATCTTGCAATCGGCTTCACGAGCCTTTAGCAAATTTTTTGAGGAAGATGATATGGCGGTAGAGATTGTTCCTCCAATGAGAAACCTATCTCCTATTAACTAGGGTTTACCAATAAAGTCCCATATGTGTTGCCTTTTCAGCCTTCTACCACTCATCTGTTCTCATAACACCGTTGCTAGGCTGTTAGTATGAGCTCCCAGGCGGTCCCTGTATGCTCGTGCTCTGTGTTCCACCTCCTCTTTGACAGTTTTCATTTCTGTGTAGTCATGCAATTCGCAGATTTCAATGAATAAAGGTGCATTGGTAATTCTTTTAAGTGCTTTATTTTGGAACTACTTAATAGTTTTCAATGCAGTTAATCAAGGGAAAGGTTTATTACTACAAAAACCGCGGGTAACACCGCAGGGCGTAGTTAGTAATGTATAATCACTTGGTAAAGGCTACTCCTACTATAAAAACCTACTTTTGCAACAGAACACCTTATGTCATTTTAATAGACTATGCAGAATAAATGTAAGATGCATTTAAAAAGTTGTTTTAAATCATTTTTTAATTTCTCATTTCTAATTATTATAGAAACACAATTTAAATAGTTAAACAAACTGATATGTTATTTATTTATTTATATCTTATATATTGAATACATACAAAATTACAAAACAAAACTTAGGATGAGTTACAAAATATGCAAAATATGTAACAATAGGCGGTCTTATCGCTCACGGCGATCTCTTCCAGACAACCATGATACGGATTTTCGTTATCCAAAAATTTTGGGTAGCTTACATACAAGTAACACACACATACATATACATATGTTATTTACACACTTTACATTCATTAGACAGTGTAGGTAGAGGAACTGCTGGTATATTGCTCCAACACAAAGGCATTATCCTACAACTCAGCGAGGTGATCATGTTGGGATGTTGCATATATGCCAATCGGTGCGAGAACTTCTATATCATGATGCAGGATTTGCAGTTTCTTCATACAGTATGTTACCCGGTCGTGTATATGGTAGATGCCACTATAGGTTGTTTTCTTGTTGCACTGTATGTGAAAGTCGCCACAGAAAGTGATGACCAATATAAATTTAGTGTTTAACATGTTAATTTTAATTTCTAAAGCAATGGATTCCGAACCATCTGATAACCTGGTTGTTACATCTCCAAGAATGAAAGCATTGCAGCAGACTCTGAAACAACCACCTGTGAGGAAGAAAGTTCCAGTCAGAGAAACAAAACCTGTGTAAGTAATATTTGTAACATTATTTTGGTCAAATGTTGTAGAGCTAATATTTTTCTAACTTACTTACTTCAATGCAATCTGCAATCATTAACACCTAAATTAAATATTACAGAAATAAATCTAAAAGCGAATACACTAAATTGTTTCACTGCTCAAAGTTATGGCACTTTGTTAAAAATTAATAATAATAATAATTATATTAAATTTGGATTTATCTCACGAGAATTTGGATTTATCTCAAGAGATTGTCGATATGTGGAATGTGGATTCGGTGATCATTGTTCCGATAGTCGTATCTGCTCACGAATTGATAGCCAAGAGCCTCGACCAACACCTTAAGAGGCTCACGTTAGGGGGCTGGATCAAGGGTCTGATACAGAAGGCAGTCCTTCTTGACACGGCACGTATAGTGAGGAGGTTCCTGTCTTTGGAGCCCTAACCACCGGTTTCTTGGTCCCTGTACCCGAAGTCGGTGGTCTACTATTTTTTATATTTTTAAATGTATTTGTTTTATATGTATATTTAAAAATTTAATCTATATGTATATACAAAAGGAATAAAGAGAATAATAATAATTATATTAATATTTATTAAAAGTAAGATAGAAATATTATTGTTAGGTATAGGTTCGTTGTTATTATCCCTTCTTATGTGCCAATCATAGTATTGTAGGCTACCTACTACACTTACTACATCTCATCAACTTATATCGATATCGATTACATCGACACCTGGGGTGCACTATACCGGGACGCGCAACGCACTAACACAGGGCGTGCGTGCGCGTTGACGAAACAGTCGTAACTTGTTATTGACGTGGAACGTACGCTTGTTTACCTCAGTTTATATACTAGTGTAAATGCTTATATATCGCTTATGTACTGTATGTTATTTTTTGTGCTATGCTATGACTATACATCTTCCTGCCTTAAACTATGTATTGTGCTGTGCTTATGCCTGTATCTTCCTTTACTTTATTGTTTACTTGTAAGTGTTGGACAATAATACATATTAACCGTGAGATGAACTTTTTATTATACCTGCTACACACGAGTCAAGTGGTTACTGCTCGATCACCACACAGGTGATCGCAGTACTACAGTATATTCTTTTGAAAACACAGGCAGCAGGAACACTGTTTTGTTCTCTATTATAAATATATATAATACTAGCTGACCCACGCAACCTAGTTTGTGTCTTCTATTGCCCGTAGCATGAAAATTTTCCCCCGTTCATTCTTCATTGGTGCTCCACTCCTATTAGTATTAGCGTGATAATATGTAGCCTATGACCTTCCTCGATATATGGACTACCCAACATTGAAAGAAATTTTCAAATCGAAACATGGTTCCTGAGATTAGCACATTCAAACAAACAACTCTTCAGCTTTATAATATTAGTATAGATAACTAACAGACCACTGCAGTGTTAGCTTGTTTTTCTTTTATTAATATTGTATATTTGTCTCTTTCTGCTTCTTTGCCCATTAAAAAAATAGTTGTAAGTCTTGGAATTATATTTCAAAATCACATAAATTATTTACAGAGTTCAGCCGGCAAGTTTAATAGAAACTCCAGTGGGAGTGATGACGACACAAACAAACCTTAGTACCTCAGAAGCTGCGATGGAGTTGCATCAGCTTCGTTCGAAGATATCACTCACTCCTGACGAGCAATGGAGAATTCTAGACGCGAGAGACAGGTAAAGGAGCTTACTTACCAAACCCATGCAATAAAATTTCATCATAATACATCAACAACAAACATCCATCCATCCATCTATACTTATAAACTTTCGCGTTTATAATATTAGTAGGATATACTCCAAATACAATTTTATAAGATAATCAATGCAGTGTCATAGCTAAAAATATTTATGATAAAGAGGTTAAATCTGTTTTGTTAAATGTTTGGGCATTATCAGTAGGTAACAATTTAAAACTTTAAATAACAGTACCTAATTAATCACTATATATTATAAAACAAAGTCCTCAGCTGCGTCTGTCCGTTTTATCTGTTCCGATAAACTCAAAAGCTATTGCACAGATTATTAAGCGGTTTTTACTTATAGATAGACTGATTTTTGAAGAAGGGTTTTGTATATAATTTGTAAAATTTTTGGGTATATTGGTTAAAATAATAGGTTGGTAAATATGGGAGATATTTTTTTTTTTTTTCCGCTTTTTTGCTCTTTATTTAATGCTTTATAAAAAGTGTTACAGTGATCGGATTTAGTTGAAATATGCGCTGTTTTGTTCGATTATCTGTTTCCATTTAGACAGCAACTTCATAATACCCCCCTCGTAGAAGCCCCCCTCCTTATTTGCGAAGAATTCGGACAGCCACTTTTCACAAGCCTCTTTTGAGTTCAACTTTTCTCCACCAAGGGCGTTCGCCATGGACACAGGAACAGGTGGTAATCACTTGACGCTATGTCCGGGATATATGGTGGATGCGATAAAACCTCCCATCCGAGCTCCCGTAGCTTCTGACGAGTCATCAACGAAGTGTGTGGTCTGGCGTTGTCCTGGTGGAACACTACACCCTTCCTGTTGGCCAATTCTGGACGCTTCTGGTCGATCGCCTACTTCAAGCGGTCCAGTTGTTCGCAGTAGATGATGATGAATTAAGCGTCTGGCCATATGGGAGCAGCTCATAGTGGATGAATCCCACCAAACACATAGCAAAACCTTCCTGGCCGTCAATCCCGGCTTAGCCACTGTTTGGGACGATTCACCGGCCTTCAATCACGACCGTTTTCGCGTGATATTGTCGTATGTGATCCATTTTTCGTCGCCAGTCACCATCCGCTTCAAAAATAAATATAAATAAATAAATAAATAAATATTCTGGACATCTAACTCACAACGCCATCTAGTCCCAAGCTAAGCAGAGCTTTTGTGTTATGGGTACTAGACAACTGATATAAATACTTATATACTTTTTTTTTGTAAATACATACATATTATACATAGGAAACACCCAAACTCCGAAACAAATATTTGCAGATCATACAAACATTTGGTCCGACCCGGGAATCGAACCCGAGACCTCTTGCTTAGCAGTCGCATACGCTACCACTACGCCACCGAGGCAGTTAAATGGGTCGAGTTCGTTCCGTTTCAGCAGAATATCGTAGGCGTTGATTCGGTCCAGAAGGTTTTTTTGCGTCAAATCATGCGGCACCCAAACATCAAGCTTTTTTTTGTATCCAGCCTTCTGCAAATGGCTTAAAATGGTTTGGTGACTAACTCCCATCTCCTGGGCGATGTTACGAGACGCCACATGCCGGTCTAACTCGATGTTTTCCATGATTTGATCGGTATTCGTAGGCGGAAGGGAGATATTTGCCAACCTATTATTTTCCGTAATGAACCCATGCGAAGTTGTGCTAGTTTAATAATAAAAAAACATAATTGATATTATGAAATTGCATTTGTGTCCAATTTGGTTCAGTTTCAATATAAATTATTTTTATGTATCTCAGAGTGCTTAGAAACTGGGGAGGCGCTGGTTCAAGAGTAAAAGTTGGTGGTGCTACTATTGGTACATGTCAAGACATGTGCCCGGAAAAAGAGTTACTCCAAAGACAATCGGAACACCAGGTAACACGATTAAACAATATTTTTAAATTAAATAACTGTACTTTAATATCTATTTGATACGAAATCAAGACTAAATCTATACAAAAAAATAAAATTGGAGTGTCAGCATGTAACATTAAAATAACCGCTTTTTACTAAATGCATATATATTATAATATGTAGTACAGTTTTTGTCTGTCTGTCTGTCTGTCTGTTTGTTCCGGATAATCTCTGGAACGGCTGGACTGATTTTATATATTGATGAGATAAGGAATACTTAGGTTACTTTTTTAGACTATCTTTGCCCCGCGGTTGTCGTTGTACCGCGGGTAACTTCGTAGGGCTCAGCTAGTCAAATATACAATACTAATTTTTAATATTGCTTCCCAATAAGATTCTACCTCCCTGCTGGAAAGCATTAGCAGATCCCAAACATCCTGATTGTAAATTATTGTAACTACCTAAAAGACCAAATGTTAGTGGTTTTAGTCCATAGTGTTGTACCAGTTTGTACAATATAATTAAATTTATATTAAATTTAGACTACCTCGGTGGCGCAGTGGCAGTGAATGCGACTGCTGTGCTTGAGGTCTCGGGTTCAAATCCTGGGTCGGACCAAATATTTGTGTGATCTACAAATATTTGTTTCGGAGTTTGGATGTTTTCTATGTATAATATGTATGTATTTACAAAAAAATACAGTATATATGTATTTATATCAGTTGTCTAGTACCCACAACACAAGCTCTGCTTAGCTTGGGACTAGATGGCGTTGCGTGTTAGATGTCCGGATTATTTATTATTGTTATTATTATAATACTTTTGCATAAATAGAACATCAGTCAACCTAACCAGTATGTGTATGCCCAAAGTTCTAGAGCAAGGGTGCATTGTGAGTTACAAACGAACATACTGTTGTGTAATGTCTTGTTATTTACAGGTGATGACTCTTGAATCAGTCCCAGAGTCAGATGGCGAGCTGGACGCTTGGCGCGCTGTGAAACAGTACAGCCGCAGTTCGGCCGACCAGGAGATTCCCATGTGCTATGAACTTCGACCCCCTCAAGTGCTAATTCGCACTTGCGCGTACCTACTGTATGAAATTGCTGATACTAAACGACAGGTAACTTTGTACATTAATTGTTTTAGAGTAGATTTTTATTTTCTCATCAGTCACAGTCTAACTAAAGAAAGTATTGACATACCACACTAGCTAGACGGTACGGGTTTGTCTCAAGTTATCTTTCTCTTTGCAGTGCATTTCCTCTGCATAGTAGCACCTTCATTTGGCTTTGACAACACGCATGAGTCGAATAGGGATGATAAACACTATCAAACATCACATGAACAACTTTTACTTTACCAAATACAATTATAACAGATTGGACATGGATCAGGTACAAACATCATTCGTTGCTGAATGACTGTTTCAGACTCTTAAGTAGTCCATGTAAGTGACGGTAGTATTATTAATATGTAATGCTATATAGAGTGTTCCACTGTGCATAGTTCGATTATTATATATTAAATAGCTGTTGCCCGCGGCTCCGCCCGCGTTTATGTCGGTTTTTTCGTGTTTTTACGCGGTCGCGGATATGTGACTGATGCAAAAATGAGATAAAAACAATCCTTGATGCGGATTATATATCATTCTAAAATTTCAGCTCGATCGGTGCAGAAATTTTTGGATTTTTTGAAGCGTACACAAACCAACATAACATTTATATATATATTATGGAGGGTAGAGATAAGGAGTATCATCTGTGTACATGAAAAGTGTCCGTTGAAATGCATTAAATTAGGGTGGCGCCACATTAGCATCAGAGTAAACTTCTTAAAATCAATACACACACTTTTTCATAAAATTGAATGATAAAAAATCAATAAACGTACTATTCACAGTTCAGAAAATAAAATATATTTACTACATTATTTTGTAATACGCAAGTAGTGACAATAATGTTAAATTTTTTACCTCGGCGTACTTCAATTCGTTCACAATTGCTACATTCATACCATAACCTGTGTCTACACCAGCGCCATTCTGGAAGGTTTTTGAACTGTTATTTACAGCTTATGCTGGACACTTTTGTCAATTTTCTTCCATATAAGATAACACTCCTTGTCTCTACCCTCCATAATATATATATATAGATGTCGCTTCTAGTGAGGCGCGTTAAAATCTTATATCTTTGTATTGTGATGTCTGTCTATGGTCACACAACTGCGACCATAGACGAACATTACAGTGTGGGTAGTGGTTAAAAAATATTATATTACTAGCTGACTTATGCAACTTCGTCTGCTTCTCTTCAAAATAAATATTTTTTTCCCAATTAGTAAATTGTGATATAAACTATCCTATCTCTCAAGTTGGATCGAACTGCACATGGTGTGCGAATTTTATTATAATCGGTTAAGTGGTTTAGGAGTCCATTGAGGACAAACATTGTGACACGAGATTTATATATATTAAGATTACAGCTTTTATGTATATACTCTTAAGTAAAATATATTTATCTATTAGTCATTAGTATTGTTTGCATTGAGGATGGTGACCACCGCTCTTGGATTCTGCTGGTGCTTTCCATCAGGCAGGGCAGAGCCATTTTGGTAGCTCAATTAAAAAAAAAAGAAAAGTATGTTCTTATGTTAAGTGAATTGTATTATAATTCTTAATGAGAATATTTTAAACCGATATGTTGAATGACCTGTGCAACGTCGTTCTCTCAGACGAAATATATTTTCCTTGCTTTTGCAACATGTTTTATTGCTGCTCGGTTCTTTTGGTGGCATTCTTCTGTGCAGCCTATAAATGGGCGATCGGGCAATATTATTTCAATTTCAACCACTAGTTTCTGAGTTTAGCGAGTTGAACCAAGTAAAAAACTCTTTAGGTTTATAAAATTAATATGCATTCATAATATATCTATACTAATATAATAAAACTGAAGAGTTTGTTTGTTTTTGTTTGAACGCGCTAATTTCAGGAACCGCTGGTCCGATTTGAAAAATTATTTCGGTATTGGATAGTCAATTTATCGAGGAAGGCTATAGGCTATATATCATCACGCTACTACTAATAGGAGCGGAGCACTAATGAAGAATGTTTCAAAAACGGCGGAAAATTTTCACGCTACGAGCAATATAAGACGCAAACGAGGTTGCTTGGGTCAGCTAGTGTATTATAAGAATTCATTAGATAAGTCTAATAAAATGTTATTCAAATTATTCTTACAGGTTTCTCTGGCTGACTGGTTCCATTTCATGTGGGATCGATTTCGTGGTATACGAAAAGATATAACACAGCAGGCTCTGTGTTGTGCAGGTGCGTAAATAGTGTACTTATTCATGATATTGTTAGAGATATGTAAGACCTAGAAAAAAAAAATGAACAAATGAATGACTACCTCAGCGGCGCAGTGGCAGCATATGCGACTGCTGTGCTTGAGGTCTCGGGTTCGATTCTTGGGTTGGACCAAATGTTTATATGATCTGCAAATATTTGTTTCGAAGTTTGGGTGTTTTCTATGCATATTATGTACGCATGTATTTACAACAAAAAATATCAGTTGTTTAGTACTCATAACAAAAGCTCTGCTTAGCTTGGGACAAAATGGCATTGTGTTATATGTCCAAAACAATGTTTTATTATTGCTACAAATACATTTTTGAAATAATTAATGAAAAAAATCTCAATGAACTTAAGTTGAAGTTTGATAAACCTCTATTATTTATGCTTACTAGTAATCTACTACTGTTACTTGCTCAATCGCCGAAATTCGACCATATAGTCCTTTTATTTATTAAAGTTTTGCTTATTGCACTCCGCTTCCATAGAAATATTAACTACTAGCTGACCCTCGCAACCTCGTTTACGTCCACCATTGCCCGCAGCGTAATAATTTTCCCCCGTTTTTAAACGTTTTTCATTTAGGCTCCGCTTCTATTGGCCTTAGCGTGATGATATATAGCCTATAACCTTCCTCGATAAATGGACTATATGGATAACACTGAAAGAATTTTTCAAATCGGACCAGCGGTTCCTGACATTAGCGCGTTCATACATACAAACAAACAAACTCTTCAGCTTTATAATATTAGTATAGATGCCAAACTTCACACTACTCCGTTAGCATATTTTCACATAAAGAGGTACAAATATTTGCTTCATGTAATTATATCACTCTCACTAATATACACACGTTACTATTACTGATGTTATTAAATACCTAGTATTTTTTTCTTGTTTATATCATTACAGATTCAATCAGTTTGGTTGAAATGTGCGCACGATTTCACGCTCACTGCGCGGCTCGACTCGCAGACCTCGAACACACGCAGTTTGATCAGAAACTTAACACCGACAATCTCACAAAATGCCTGCAGACCTTGAAGCACATGTACGCTGATGTCAGTCCTGAAGCGAAACCGAGAGAGGCTGAGTTCCGCGGATATATTGCGTTACTCAATCTTGGCGATGCGAATTTTTGGTGGGAGGTTAGTTATATTGCAACTTTATTTTTATTATAAACTAACTGACCCACGCAACCTCGTTTGCGTCTTATATTGCCACTACTACACACTGCCACACACTAAAACCACACAGTGTGCCAACTCCGCGCCTGAGAAGGGAGAGGTCCGGGTACTGCAGATATTACACGACCGGACCCCTCCCAGAAACTAAATAAAATAACCTAACCAAAATAGTAAGAAATCGGAATGGATAGAGGAAAAAATTAAAAATGTTATTAAAATGATAGAAAATTATAATAAAGCTAAAGTTTTGGGAAGTCGGCCCACAGACAAAGAATACTATCACGCCAAAAGGTATGACATAATGACATTTAGTGACGAAAAAGTTTGTCAAGTCTGATTGTACCAAAGTCTATGGACACAAGCATTGCCACTATGACCTATCAGAGAGCAGTGTGTTATTTTACGTATTTCAAAGATGCGTATATTTAAAAGTGTTTCTGTGATTGGTCGAACCATATAAAATCTTACGAATAGATATCCGTTAGTTTATAAATTTACCGTGTGACGTCGGAAATTGATAAATTTACGAAAATGTGGACGTAAAATATTACAATTTATCTCCCGTTTAGATCCTACGAAAGTTTATAAACTTCCTAGTAGATTGATAAACTTACGGATCTTGTTATTTTCCGGTGACATAGCGACTGTGTTTTATGACGTCACACGCGCTCGGGTTTATTCGGGAGCTGTCGGCGCGTCTTCGGTACTGGATTCAAAACTTAATTTTTATTTTGAAATAAGTTTTGATATAAAACTTTATATACGATCTTTCCATTTATCACAAAAAAATTTTTTTTTCAAATACCCAATTAGATACTAGGCACTATGGATATCAACATCACTTTTACTTATTAATCCTGAAAGTAATAGTAAAAGTAATTCTACTGATATTATTATTTCTCGTTAATTACAGATCAAGCAGTTACCAGAGCAGATACAAAAGTCGCCACCGATAGTCTTTGCGATAAACGTATTCAATGCTTTAGACAACAATAACTATGTCAGGTTCTTTCGACTCGTTAAACATGAAGCCACATACCTTCAAGCGTGTATACTATTGCGATACTTCAACGATGTCCGTGCTCGAGCACTCGCAAGGATTGTTAAAGCGTACGCGCCCAGAGGAGGCTCTCGCTATCCCGCCGAAGACATGATAAGGACTCTCGCATTTGAATCCATTGAAAATCTTAAATCTTTCATTAACCACTATGGTTTGAGATTCTCCAGAACTGATGATTCAGAAATATGTATCATACTAGATAGAAACCAATTCATAGAAGACAGTGATCCATATCCAATATCTAGATCTATAAATCTTATCGAGTCTAAGAAAAATTGTTCAGTTGGAGAAATAATTGCGGGTGGGATCCTACCTGATGTAAGTTACAGTCAACATATTATATACACTAGTTTCACTCCAGATGGTAAACTAAAGGTATCTGCACTGACTGCTGAGGATCAAGGCTATAATACTGTCAATGATAGCAACAAAGATATAAATGCTTTGAACACGGAAATTCAGAGGCTTTCTCAAGGCGGTAAATCTTATGGCACAGAAAAACCGGCTGAACCTAAAGCCAACGTTTTTGTTAAACACGACACAAGAACTTCAAGCCCCAAGTCAACTTTCAATTTTGCTCCACCTGCATCTGATACAAAATTATTTTCTTTCAAACCCGCTATTCCCGTTGAGCCGACAGATATTATAAAACATTCACCAGAAAAAATATTCAGTTCAGACAAAAATATGTTCTCGTTTTCAAAACCTCAGGAAACAGCAGTTGGCAATAGTATATTTTCTGGAACAGAAACTGTGAAGAGCCTATTTGATACGAAGCCAGTTGGCGCTACAAATAATATTTTCTTAAAACAAGATGTTGATAAAGGTCAAAGTTCTCGGTCTCTCTTTGGTGGTACAAAGTCTGACGATAATGTTTTTAATAAACCTAAACCCACGACTGTGTTTGGAGATGTTGCGAAAAATGTATTTGCTTCTAACGAGCAAAAGAGTACTATTAATCAAACTGTATTTGGTGGCAATAATATATTTTCAAAAAATGAACAGAATAGCGCCGATAAACAACCCGTGTTTGGTGGTAAAAATATATTTACAGCTAAAGAAGAAAATAATACGGAAAATCAGACACCATTTAGTTCCAATAATATATTTACAAATGCTAACAATAATTTATTTGCCAAACCAGATAATACTGTCATAGGCGAGAAAGGTGGCAATATATTTCAGAAACCACCGGACACAGGAGTTAGTGAAACAAAAGACCCTTCTAAAATATTTGGTGCCTTTGGAAAGTTGCCTGAATCTACAAATTTATTTGCTAAACCTGAAAGCGCAAAACCACCAAATAACTTTTCTAATGGTGAGACGTCCCAGATAGTTTCACCAGGCAGCTTATTCAAAAGCGTTTTAAAAGCGCCGAATGGCTCAGATGATAAAACTTATTCTATATTTCAAAGTAAAAATAAAGCTCAAACAGTTGCTATGAACTTATTGACTTCTATACCTACTACCGGCTCTTCAGTTTATGAATTCGACCAAAATGATAATGAAGCACAAAATCAATTAAAAAACTCATTGCTGGAAAAACAACATGTTCTCGAGGAACTAGTTAAAGCAGAGGAACGAAAGTTTCAGGAAGCTAAAAAGCAAGATGAAATTAGAAAACAAGAACAAAAGCGGCAAGAAGAAGAAAG
The DNA here is from genome assembly GCA_916048165.1 of Spilarctia lutea. NCBI lineage: Eukaryota > Metazoa > Arthropoda > Insecta > Lepidoptera > Erebidae > Spilarctia > Spilarctia lutea. Next base: position 7,783,703 of record OU696480.1, read on the forward strand.
ACGCAAAGAAGAGACACGTAAAAAACAAGAAGAGGCGCGTAGGAAGCAAGAAGAACTTAAATTGTTAGAAGAGAAACGTAGAAGAGAAGAGCAAAAGAAACAAGAGGAATTAAAGAGGAAGTTAGAAGAAGAAAAGAAAGCCGAGTTAAAACGTAGGGCTGAAGAGGAACAAAAATTCAAAGAAAGAGTTGATAAAGAATCTGCAGAACTTGTCGAGGAACTAATCAATGAAGTAAAGATTAAAACAGTGCAAGATATGGTTAGTGAAGAACTGAAAAAACTTAAAAGTTTGATGGATTTTGCTGCCACGACAACAGATGAAATAGTATCTGATTTATGTGTTGAAATCTGTGATTCCGAAATGAAAGCGGAAAGGTTCTTAACTCAAAGAATAAGGAAAAAATGGTTTCATGTCTGGAAGAAAAACCACTTACGAAATATTAAACGACGAATTCTTTTAAATGACACACCAGTATGGCTGACACAGAAAACTCCAGTAGAGGAGGCGGCTCTTTTGAGGCGTATCGCCGAAAACTCCGCTTTATACAATATGTGCGCTATTCACAAAGGTTACAGGTTTACCGGTGAAGCTAAGCAATTACTTAAACCAAAGCCCTACAATATTATGGAAATTATTAGATCTCCTTTGTTGAAACGCATGAAACAAATAAGTTATCCCTATGACAAATGTTTCTTTTGGAAACTCTCTCTCATTGTCCCTGGTTCAACGAAGCATCTTTATCGAAAGATTAATGTTGAAAACTGGTTACTAGATGCGTTTGGTGATAAGAAAAAACACGATGTGTCTGATACTCTAATACATGTCGGCAAACAATCTTGGAATCATTTGATGGACTTCGCTATATCTGTTAGTTTAATTAGCAAAGATAAACCATATGATTTTACCGAAGCTGTGGATGGTGCTAATGGTCTACTCTTTTATGCTACCGAGGACGAAAATGATCTTGTTGAAGTGATACAGGAAACACTAAAAAGTAAATATCCATATCAAGTTATTCCACTTGCAGTCATAATTCCAATACTGGAAAACGACTCGCTTCAAACCCGCGTAGAAACTCTATTGGCGGATATGGTGAAACGGAATGTAATATTAGCGTACAGGCTTTTCGTTATCAGTTCAAAGTCCGTATCAGAAACTTTAGACATGACTACCAAAACAGCTATGAAATGGTTAGCAAAAAAATATCCACTTATTCATCCATTAGAAATAGATTACTTGAAATCATTATGTCAACGATACCTCGGGAATGAAATTTGGTGCAGATTAAAATCACAAACACATAATCGTATGAATTTGATTGGAAAAGATTTATATAAATTGATCAAATGTTACAATACAGCAGTGGATAAACTTACTGATGTTATTACAAACGAAGATCTCTTTAACTATTCAACATTTCCACTGGAATTTCAACCGTATTTAGATAGCGCATCTCCCTATCCTAAACCATACGAGTTTATACCGAGTAGCGCAAGAACTTCTGATAATGTATCGGCGATAAGAAGAATTATGAATCAATTAAAGCTGCCCGATCCAAAATCAGATTTTAATCCAATAAATGCGATTAGCATGCAGAATCAAATAACAGATTATTGTAATCAGATAGGATGGTTTGAGGATCCTGCGGAAGTAGTGTGTAAGGTGGTCGCCATCTTGCCGAACGAGCTTTCGAATATAAGCATGCCCAACGAGGATTTTAAACAATATTACGCTCACTATGACCTTTTAGACTTCATGAATATAGTAGTATACGAAAAGATAAATAGACTGAAAAATTTTGAGAACAGGTTTGCAGTATACGATAAATCTGTTTTACAAGATTATCGCAATGCTCTTTGGTTGCATGAAGTGTCCGCTATCAATGAATTGAAACACAAAGCCTTTGATTACGAAGATGGAATTGATATTTATATAGAGTCGAAACGAAAGAAACTGGCAGTGACTTCATTAGAATGCTTAATGTTGGAAGATAAAGATAGGACATTAGTTGAAGAGCAGATCAAGGAAACAGATGAAAATATTTCTAAATACAATAACTGTACGGAAGCTGTAAAACAGCTGGAACAGCTATTAAAGGAAGAAAAAACTAAATCTTTGCAATTTGAAAATTTCTTGAGGACCGCATTGGGTGATTTGTAATTGTTAATTTAATAAGCACACAATTGTATTATTATTATTAATAATAAAATGATTGATTTTATAGTTATTGGTTTTATTGATAATATTAACATAATATTAAGTCTTGGGTTCATAGCAGTAGTTTAAATAATATGTGTTAACAAGTACTAGCAATACTAAGTAGGTCACTCTACGGATATGACGCATGTGTGTAGATTAATTATCCAGAAACCATTCTCGTCTTTGTAGAAATCGTATATGAATTATTATCAAGTAACACGTCCAATCTCATATAAATACAGGCATACAATAAAATACATAACAACTTCATTATTTAATTGGTGATTCTATAAATCAAATATTTTTGATTGATGGCCTGCCAAACACTATAAAAGAAAAATTCATATACATTCATATCTTAACCGTACTGGTTGATGTACGTTGGAAATTATAAATCTGTGCTACTAAAACGTGGTCTCGTTACCGCCATCCTGAAACCTATCCTTACATAGCGCACGCTTATTCCAATACTGACACTATTCCAAAAACGTGATTTTACAGGAGAGCAAAAAAACAGTTTCTCTTCTTCGAATATGAGTTATATACGATGATTATGACACAATTCCCTTATTCTAATGTATAAATATTATAAGTGTATATTGTATCTTGAACTTAAGGGTAAAAAAGCACAAAAATATTTGTCTATAATTATGTTTTTTCATATATTTGTGATATAGTGTCAGCTTTGCTTTAATTAATTTTCTTTTTTTTTCTGGAAATGTCATTTTGCACGTACATGTTCATAGAAATATTAATTTTTAAAAGCCTTATATCTATTGATTTATGACTAATAAACAGTATAGTTAATATCCTGTATTAAAAAATAATGATAATTATATCCTTACTACTGCAACATTGGTTTTTATAATATACTATGATTATAATATTTATTTTTTTTTAATTAGAAAGATGTTTATTTGAATTAATCTTAGAAAAATAACTTTAATGGAATATTAATATAAGCAAAATTATATTGCTCCAGAACAAACATAACCTGACCTAAACTTTGAAAACATAAATAAAAATAGTAACACAAAACTCTTAGTAATAATTATAGTAAAACAATCAGGCTTAGCTCACTGTTATGTTCTAAACATTTAATGATATTTAATCAGTATTTGATTGGAGGCAGAGAGATAGCCACTTATATCTCTTATAATTATAGTTAGTCGCAAATGAATTAAACATTTAAGCCCAGACATGGGCGTACCCAGGTTCTGGGCCAGGGGGGGGGCAAATCGGGTTTTTTTAAAAGCACCTCGTCAAATAAATGGATATGAAAAAGGCATTGGCATGGAATCAGGTGCAACCTCGGAAAGAAATCCCTAGAACCCCGACGTACCTCGGGCCACCTATGGTTTGTAGTCCCCCCCCCCCCGTGTAGGAACCCTGATGCTCCTTTTCTATTTTAAAAAGGGGTGCGAGCACTTCGTTGAGGTTGCGCCGCTACTGCTTGCTTCTGCTAGGGTGATCCTCACCTTTGGCCGGAACACCTCCGTAAGATTTGGAGGCGGAAGTGCTCGCCGAAGTTTATCGACGAGCGGCTGAATATCGGGCGGAGAACGGATTTCGTCCTCCGGCCGAAGAGATACGCGAGTGGCGTGAAGCCGCTCGTCGAGCCACCATGGCTAGTTGGCCGTCCTGGCTGGAGGCTCCACGCGCTGATTTTGCCACCGTGGAGGCGCTCCAGCCGGTCATCCTCAAGTGGGCAGGGCGGCAGCACGGGACTCTTTCCTTCCGACTGACGCAGGTGCTTTCCGGGCACGGTTGCTTCGGGAAGTACCTGCAGTCGGTCGCTAGGAGGGAACTGAGTCCCGCCTGCCACCACTGCGACTGCAGTGAGGACTCGGCCCAACACACACTGGCGATCTGCCCCGCTTGGGTGTCGCAGCGTCGGGCCCTCACTGCAGTCATAGGAGGAGATCTCTCGCTACCGGCCATTATACGATCCATGGCCGGTAGCGATTGCAGTTTTACCGCTGTCGCATCCTTCTGCGAAGACGTAATTTCGCAGAAGGAGGCGGCGGAGAAGGCCCGAGAGAACGACGTTCACTCGGACCCGATTCGCCGCCGGAGAACCGGGCGGCGGAGGCGCGCATAACAGCGCCTCATGCCGCCCTAAGTGTGGCCACGAGTGGACGGGACGGGTTTTCCCCTCCATCCGCAATACAGGCCAACCGCTAGGAGACGACGTATGCGTGTGCCGTGCGTCGCCTAAATTGAGATTTGAACAGCAGACAGTGCCCGCTTCAGTGCGGGCAGGCGCTGGGAGGGATCCGGTTGTGTTAATAACTGCAGTTCCCGGACCCCTCCCTTCTCAGGCGCAGAGTTGGCATACCGTGTGGTTTTAGTCGGTTCGATTCCGACACACCACCCCGCCGCAAACCCCAGTGGGGTGACGGCCCGAGGGGGTTTCCCCACGTTAAAAAAAAAAAGCGTGATGCTCACCTGTCACCCCCAAGCTTGCGCTTGTGGAGGATGGAGATCGTTTGGCGATCTCCGGCGCCCGAGTCGTCTGCGGTACCTGGTCCGTTCCCGGGCCTGGCGGACGGTAAGATCGCCTTCGCAAGCATAACTTGCTCGCTGAAAAAGACGGCAGAGTTCTACGCGCTCTCGCTACGCAACATAGTCGCAATAATGTTACCAAGCGAGAGAACCCTCACTCCGATGGCCGCCTCGACTCGCCCTACTCCGGACATTCTGCCAGTGTATGGAATGCCGTGTCTACGGTCTGGTCATCGTAGTGGTGGTACTCAGACGTTGGCTCCTTGCGGATCAGACACAGGTGCTCTCCGAAGCATCCTTTCCCAGTGATCACCTGTGTGAGCCGTGATGCCTCTCGAGCCAATCCTCCATAACAGGTCTTACCGCCGCAATAACGGCGTGCCCAGCACTCGTTTGCCCAAGTCGTTTCTTCCATTCCTCCACAAGGACCTGGTGGAATTGAAATTTCTGGTCTTCGATTTCTCGAGTCTCCTACCTGAAAGTCAGCACTCGTTGCGGACGTCGCAATAACCCGATATTGCTGGCCTTCAGGACCTCAGCCCATACTGGGGACCGCACAACGCCCGCGTATAGTCTCCTGCAGGAGTTATCGAGCCCCCTCATATTTGGCAGCAACCGAGCCAAGCACGCGCTGCGCCAGCTTGGGAATCAGACTTCGGAAATGGTGTCCCATCGGCCTTCGAGTGCGAGCCAATGTGGGCTTACATATAGACCGGTGGAAAAACCATATCAAAGCAAAATAAGGTGATATATCTAGGCAGCACCAAAACCTGTACTGGATGCTAGGACGAAACTACAAATTATTACTGGACAACACACAATTTCTGATATATTAGACGATAATATTTTGTTTCCGAGAATTATTTGTAGTGACTAAAATACATTCCAAATGAATGGGCATGTCAGCTGTCCATAAAAACTACATAAACCGACTCGGAAGATTTGATATCTTAGGACTATGATGAGTAGTTCTCCTCGCTAAAGAGCATGATCTCTGATCGTCACTACGCTCGAACATCGCATAGCCCTAGGACTGATTCCGATTCCGATGCCGGTTACCGATCTTACAACACAGAAAATAAATCTGTATTTGTCCATAGTCGATCTTAGTCACGTTTTTACGCGTCTGAGTGTGCTTTATATATAATCGAGAGAAGAAAATAGTAGGAACGTCAACATCTAGGGGGGGGCAGCTGCCCTCCCCTGCCCTACCCTGGGTACGCCCATGAGCCCAGATTCACAGACGCTTTTTTTCGATTTTATGCCTATATACTTCGTCAATAACTTTTTTTGGTGTCCATATTTTCTTCTCTTTTCAGGTTCCATCATACCATTAGCAACACTGTTGTTCTCTTGAATTGCGTGCCATCATAGCTATTTTCTTTTTAAAATTTATCACACCTTTACGTTTATTCTTTAGCTGTGAGAAATGTTGCGACAAATTTTCTTGCTCATTGTCAGAGCAGAGCTTTCCTCGTTAACACTATTAGGTACCGAGTTACAATCACTATCATCATCATCTGGAGAGAATTCACCTGCTCTTGATGAACTGGAACTTAGTAATCTGGGTCTAGATAATTCAAGAGGTAAATTCATCTCAAAATGTATTCCGGTCTCTTTAGATTATAGATATTTATTGAACCTGAAATATAACTGGTAGAAGAAGATGAGCTACTTGATGAAGGAGAACTACTTGAAGAACTCATGAGGAGGAGGAGTTTACCCTGTACGATCTCTGGATGGAGTTCATGCTATTTTGAAGCTGCAAGGGTTCAAAGAGTTCTAAAGTTGATCGTTTTCATGCAGATTCAGATTTTCTTCTTCAAGAGCAGCATTTTTTTTATTTTCTAGTGCAAGTTTTAACAACTTGTCTCTTCGTTGCATTTTTTCAGCTCCTAAGGCAATAACAAAAACACTCAAGTAGATGAACAACTTTAATTTGGCCAATTAACTATTTAACACAATATTATAGGCAACTTAGAGACCGATTTAGCATAAATGTATAATCAAAAATCAGTTAAGTAAATACTATGTATTGATTTTTTTTTTAAAAGGCCTCTATTCTAATAATACGAGTATATCCATTGTTTTAGTAATATTTAATTTAAGGCTAAAAGACATTATACGTAATTTCTATATTCATAATAACAGAAATAGTGTCACTTTTAAGATAATTCAATTTAATTTTATTTATTTAACGAAAATAAATAAGCGTAAAGGTGACAATAAACGTAAAATAACGTGATGCCTCAACAAATAACTCATATTACACTATGCAACATCGAAAAAATCACTGATATCTAGGGTGATGATTTGTATTAGGTATGCTTAGTAAACAACAGAAAACAAATTTATATTTAGATATCACGTCCCAGAACAAAAATAACGGTAATATTCGTAACGTAAGATTTTAATCTTACTGAATTTACTTTCTGTTACACTTAGTTGAGTGAAGTTATAAATTAATATCATTGATGTGTACAAAAGACATCAGAACATTTATGTTATTCATATCTACAAAATGCCGCGTGTCTGTGTTAATTCTCTTAGCTTATTTTGTTAATTTTTGTGGTCAATTTACACCTAAAAGTGAAAGAAAGCCAATTTCGCCTCTGCTTGAGAAGTGTTATGAAGCTTATTTTAAAATTGCCATTAAACATCAAGATAAATCATAGAAAATGCGTTGTTTAAAATGTTATAAATATTTGACGGGTTGTACAAGGGTAATATTAAACAGATGCCTTTTGATGTACCAATGCAGTGGCGTGAACCCAAAAATCACGTAGATGACTGTTACTTTTGTTTAACAACTGTGAAAGGGTTTTCAAAAAGTCAAAACATTCGGTGAAGTATGCTACTGTGTCATCAGTGTCAATGCCGCTACCACATTCTCCAGATATTCCAGTACCGAAAAGATTTTGTAGTTCTTCAAGCTGGACGGACCGACCTGGATTTTTATTTCTTAAAACAAAATTTCCTATGCTAAGTGGGGCAAAATTAAAGAAGGTATTTTCAACGGTCCTGACATAAGAACATTGGTCAATGATCCTGCTTTTTTATCGAGCCTCAGACCTTTTGAAAAAAATGCATGGTTGGCTTTTATCGATGTTACAAAAAAATTCTTGGCAATCACAAATCACCGGATTTCCATGAAAAAATTAATCGGATGCTGGATGCGTATCAGAAACTAGGATGCAATATGTCGTTAAAAATTAATTTTTACACTCTCTTTTAAGTTACTTTCCTGATAACATGGTTTCGGTAAGTGATGAACACGGTGAAAGATTTCATTAAGAAATTGCAGAATACGAAACCGTTACCAGGGAAGATGGGAGCCAGCAAAGGTTGCAGACTACTGTTGGAGCCTCCAGAGGGATACTGCCACTACTGACTATAAGAGAAAAGCACGTCGGTCAGAAAAATAAAAAAAAAAATGTAGAATAACAAATTTATGTAGATGATTTTAAGTAAAATTAATAAATCCATTTCACTATTAAACTTGATGTGATAGAAAAATTTTATTTCGATTTTTCACATAGTTTTAAGGTGGCAAAACATAATTACATACTGTGAACCCAGTGAAATATTTTTTTTTTAAATTTGTTGCATAGTGTTATTATCAATATTTTAGGGCTATATTGACACTAAACGAAAAGTGTCTTTTCTTTCTTTTTCTTAAAATATGGCAAACTGTGCCGATGTCGACAATTCTGCCAATGTCAAGTGCGAAACGAAAAGTGTCAATGTATCCTCAAATATTTGTCTAAATATGTCAATATTTTAAAACTAAATCGACACTAAACGTAAAGTGTAAATATAACTTTAAATTATTTACATAAATATGAGTTAACTTTTAGTCAATTATGAACTTAAATAAAAAATGACACTTTTGTAATAATAAATTTTTTTTTTTTTTTTTCGGACATCTTTTACGCACATCGCCATCTAGTCCCAAGCTAAGCAGAGCAGAAAATTAATTACTTACCAATGACAGCTCCGACAAACTGTTTTAATCGCTAAAATGACGGTTTTGCATTCAACAGTCGTACTTTTTATCATTGACGGCGCGTATTCTTTGGTTAACAGTCAATTTAGCACTCCGCGGGGAGGGGTATTTCGTTTAGTGTCGAAAAAGAATCCTGCCATCTAGCGGCTATTTCTAAAGCTTTTAAGTCAGTGTTAAAATCAATTGTTGGAGTTTCATGTTTGCCGGAAGATGGCATTAATAACTCAATTTTGCATAATTTTGTATAGTGACAGTATTGGAATAAGCGTGCGATATGTAAACATTGTCATACTTTGTTATAAGTAGACAAGATATTAATACCCCACCAAAATTAGTAGTAGGAACACAAGACAAAATATGGTTGGCTAATTTTATTTGTATTGCTCAAAACAGTGACTCCAGTTGGATGGCGGCAGTTACTTATACCCAACGTCATGAAAGATGAATGATTAAATGACACGGATAAGTTCAGACTTAGGCCCGTATTATAGAAGGCGTCTCAAGTATCGTTTAAACTCCGATCAGCTGAATCGAGTTTCAAGTTATGATCAAATCTCAAGCGTCGTTCTTATTATAGAAGGCGTTTTAAGTTCTACTCAGTTGAAACTAGTTTCAATATCTAATCTCAACTCACAAGTCTGTTCTCAGTTACGTTTCTGCATTGTCGAAATTATTGTTCTAAGTTACGCAGCTTATTTTATATTAAACACATCATTTCTAACAAGTAAAATTTATATATTATTGCTTATTAGTTTATATATAATACACTATTGGTTAGTGTATCAATTTAATAACAATAATAAGAAGCAGTTCGCCCTAAATTAAATACTTTAAATATTAAAATAAAACTGACTAGATACTACCTAAAACGGAAAGTTCAAATTGTTTTCAATACTTGTCAATGTCGAATTTACAAACTGTTTTTGTTTTTATTTTAAAATTATTGTAATATTTTTGTCAGAAACCAAAAGGTTATTACTATTGCTTGAAGGATATTACTTGAAATAAATAGTTGAATGTGTGTTTTAAGTGAATTGAATATCAATTAGTGTTAATTAAAGTGTATTGAAATGTGTATAATAAGCAATTCTTTCGTAAATAAAGTATGGTAAAATAAATCTTTCGTTATTATTCAGAAAAATCATTAGAAATTACCACTTGAGACTAGATTGAACTTGTCTCAGTTGAACAGAGATCACATCTGTCAAAATCTGTTCTTGAGAGACGATTTTGACATAAGCGTCGTTCTAAAATAAGCTAAGCTCAAGAGACGTTCTATAATACAATCTCTTCTTGAAACTAGTTTTAAACCTCCATTCACGACTGAGACGCCTTCTATAATACGGGCCTTATTAGAGTCATATTTTATTATCAACTCTTGAACTTACAATTAAAATTTTATGGCGTAGATAAAGAACGAATCAGTAATTTGATACTCAAAAGAATCCTCTTAGTTCCTTATTTGGCTGTAAATATTTTGCTGATAATGTCTAACACTTGCTAGTTGATTGTGTCAAATATCGAAACCAAAGGAACTCGTTGATGTGCAAATATAACTTTAGGGGCTAAAGGTGTGAAATAGGGGATGGAATTCGTATGCAAGTAAGTAAGGCAAAGGGTTTGCCCTAATACATATAATAATAAGTATGATAATTATTGACATCCATATTAACCAATATATTGTCTAAAAAAAAAACTTGTTATTGAAATATAAAACAATTTATTAATTCTAAATCATTGTACATACACAAAGAACATGTAATTCACTCTCTGTTGCCACCTCATTGTATTTAAATGTCAGCTCAAAGATGGGTCCTATTAATCCTTTAGCAGCTTAACCATTTTCCAAGGTTAAATTAAAAGGAAAAGATTTTTCCTTTCATTTATTTTTGTCTTCAGGCTGTACAACTTTTAGGCAGGCATCAACAAACTCCGTAAATATAGGCTCCGTCATATACTGTTCCATCAGTTGGTCAGGGTGTGGAGATTTGTCCAGCAACTCCAGTATCTCTCTGACATTTGGATTCTCTAAGCATTTCTTTAGTTCTTCAGATTGATCTGTAAATAAACAGTTGATATTAGGTGACATAATATGATACAAGCTAATTGGGTTTAGGATGTTTCCATTTGGAGTAGGTGGTTTTGAGAGCAAAATGTCTTTGTTAGCATTTAGTTCATTAATCCTAACATCCGATAAATAAAAATACCCAAACAAAAGAAAAGCATAGTTTAAAATACCCCTAAAAACATCCCTAACTTATTATTTGTAGTTTTATATATATGTATACAGTCTATGTCTATAAATAATGTTGTTTCCTTCATTTTGATGTTTGGTGACTTTGCAATGACAGTAAACAGTTCTATAAGTGGGAGAGCCACGCTTCGGCATGCATGGGCCGGCTCAACCTGAGTGATACCATGGCCTCACAGAAAACCAAAAAACAACCATGTTGATATATGATTGAGCAGGTTACTACTTATATGCGCCAGAGCTATGTATTGTGCTCAATAAGTAGGTACTGTTTTGATTTTAAATGCTTACTTTGAATTTAACTACATGACATACATTTGTTGTTTGTATACAATTCTTTCCTAATGTAAAGTTATTACACATTTTATGTAAGTTCTATAGTAGAAGTTAATTTTATGATACTTTAGCTCTCTATTGTCCTTAAGTTTCTAAATTTGACATACATATGTAATGAAGTATAATTTGTACTTCAGAATATGTATCTATGTATAACATAATATATTATCATTGGATCTATAATTTGTCAGATTGCAAGGTACTAACTTGTAAAAAATTCCAAACTATTAGGGGTCTTAGACATTACTTTATAATCTGACAAATTCATAGGTAGTTCGACACTGCCCTGTAAAACAATTGTTGGATTACTGCGTGTCTACTGTATTTAGTTTTTGTTGTTCCATTGTCAACCTAGAAAACAGTGTTTATGGCTTCAATTCATGACACGGGTTGAAAACTTCAACCCGTGTGTTCATTATTTCAACTTGAAATAGTGAAAACTATTGATACCAATAGCCACTATAACATCATAAAGCATCTAGGTTAACCAGTAACCCTTTATTTATTAATTTTATATATAACAGGAGGTCGCAAGGCAGGCAGTTGCTGTGCTTAAGAATTGAAGTTTGGACAACATAGTAGACTTAAAACAGACTCAACTTAATTTGGAAAAAATAGGTTCAGAGGAAAACATTTTTTTATTTATAGTGTGTGAGACGTGTCAAGTTACTATTATTTAATTTTTATTTTGTAACAAAATACACTTACCTAACAAATTTAACGTCTCTAATGGTACAGTATCTTCGGTGGGAAATTGATACTCAATCTTCGATTGTTGTGTGTCATTTGTTTCTCTTTTTGGTTCTGGAGGAGCTGAACACGGATTTAGCTTGTGCTCTTTAAAACACGAAACTGAGCAGCTGTAAGAATAATATATTGTTTTAGATTGAACGTGGTCTTTTCTTAATATATTTTCACAACATTAAGCTAATTATTTTATACTTACATTCGCGCTCGGCACACGGGACATTTGTATTTGGAATTTTCTTTACACTGTGTGCAACACATTGCTAATTTGTTCTTCACAATCACAAGAATAGAAATAATAAATTAGCAGGCTTCTGACGTTCGATCGGTATAGATTGTAGACAGACCAGTACAGTACAGCAGAACAATATTACTCAACCAGCGTGGTGGTGTGACACTCGGTGTATGCTGATCTGATATGATATAATGTACTCTGTAAAACCACAGAACACATATACACAGAGAGCTGTAAAATGAGTCACAATCCAGTTACCACTTTATTGCAACGTAACATGAAATGATGGTAACATTTTCAGTCACCATTTTATTAAAAAAAATGAAAAATGCATTTATATTGTTAATTGTGCATATAATCAAACAAAGTATTTCAATTGGAATATATGATAACGTAAAACTTTATTGTTCTATCGAATTCACAAAGAAAATAATGGTGGTTGGGGAGTTACTATTTTACACTACTGGTAGCACTGAAATGGGCTGTATGAGTGTTTTTTCCAGTGTTGCCAGAAGGTTACTTTTGTAACCTTCTGGCTAACTCTGTTGTTTACTTTAAACTTTAAGGTGACTTTTCGACATTTTTTGAATTAACTTAATTTCATACATTCATGTAACAAATTAAAAGTAACTTGAAATGGAAAGCTATAAAATTTCAATACTTATTTTTTCTACAAACGAACTTTTGGCGTCGTTCATGTCGTTATTGCCATTTGCCTGCAGTGAAAGTTACAAGTGATAGACAACAAAACTAAAGATTCCCTCCAAATTTTGAAGGGTACGGGATTCGTTAGTTTTATTGTTTGTTGAAAACATAGTTTATTGTATATAGATACTTATTGAAAGCTTGGTACACTACCCTACACATTACTGTGCACCAAATGGGCAAATTTAAGTTGAATTAACAATTGATCAGTAAGTTATTTTACGAAAAAAAATTAAAATTAACATTTTTTACCCCGTATCAGTTTTAGTATTGTGCACTTGCGTGTGTGGATTTCTAGTAAAATATTGACGACATTTACGATAGTAAGTATATGTTCTTTGGCCAAGTCTATGACACAAAAAATGTAATTGATACTGCCTCGGTGGCGTAGTGGTAGCGTATGCGACTGCTAAGCAAGAGGTCTCGGGTTCGATTCCCGGGTCGGACCAAATGTTTGTATGATCTGCAAATATTTGTTTCGGAGTTTGGGTGTTTCCTATGTATAATATGTATGTATTTAGAAAAAAAAAGTATATAAGTATTTATATCAGTTGTCTAGTACCCATAACACAAGCTCTGCTTAGCTTGGGACTAGATGGCGTTGTGAGTTAGATGTCCGAAAAAAAAAAAAAAAAATTAATTTAATAATTAAAGAAATTAGAAATTGTGTTATTTTCGTCGTCGTAGTCGTACACCTGATTGCCTCATTACGTTTACTTTTATAGTAAGTAAATATGTAGGTGTTTAGTTTTTTTTATTAAATGTTTGATTTAGGTACCCAATTAATTTCATCACAATAACTTTTAATCAATTAATTAGGTACCTAAATCAAAAATTAATAGATTAATGCCCAACACTGCTGTGCAATATGTGAGTTTGTCTTTTTACCTTTTTAAAATCAAGGAACAGTAATCATGAAAATCATGAAAACTACTCAGTATTACTATTACAATAAGAGAAGACGATTTGTGGCCACGTAATCACGTGACCACAATTCGTCCTATATTTGTCCGTCAGTCTTTCCAATCATAGGATTGGAAAGACTGACGGACTGAAAAAATGAAGAAGTTTTTCCTTTACTTTGCCTAGAAGCCTTTGTGCCAGACTCGATCAAAGGCCTGTTGGACATCCAGGAATGCTGCAGAGGTGTAGGTACTCCATTCTTTCAAACACCTGTCGTATTGCGTGGCACACGCGGTGGACCTGTTCGATTGTTGAGTGCAACTCTTTGAATCCAAACTGATGAGTTGGAGGAGGAAAAAAATACAAGTGATAAATAAAAAAAAACAAATTTGGGATATAAACTTTTGTACTTTATTGACATTACAATAAATTAATATTCTCATTGCATAGAATTCATACGTTTTATATTTATTACAATATAAATAATAATAATTACAATTTTTTTTTCATACTGTCATATACACTTTATTGTAAATTTTTTGATAAAAATACAACAGATTATCACAACACTCTTTGATAGGCATTATTTTGAATGCAATATTTTTAACAAGAAGTAGGTAAACTTATGACATACGTATTTATTCATAGGTACGTATTATTTTTCATGTTTGGCCTTTGATTGATAAAAGACCAGTGTAACAATGTGACACAATTAAAATTGTTACTAAATTGTAACATTGTAAAATGTCATTTGCATTTGACCCTGTTGCGCTTAGACAAAATAAGCTGTGAAACCTGTGACCGTTAACTTACCGTTGGCAACATTTTAGCAAGTTACTTAATAAATATTTTAAGTTGATTTTATCTACTCAATTATTTATTATCATTATGACTTACATCTAAAGTAGACACGCAAAAAGTATGAATTTAATAATAAAATGAAATTTTGTTCGTTGAATCGATATTTGACTAGTTTTTTTGTAACTATGGTCAGCTTAGATTTTAGTGCAGAAGAAAAGAGAGGATGATTGGCTATGAAAAGAGCCACAAAGATGAAAATGTTGCACGCGATAAGTCGTTGGCTACGGCTTGAAAAATGTGTAAAATATTTTGGTCGTGTTAAGTTATACCTACCTTACACTTTTACTAAAACTATAACCTAATTATAAAATGTATTCTATATAAAAGTGCTAACATCTGCTATTAAGTACCGATGCTTAGACACACCCTAGTAATACAACAATAAGAGCAAGTGCGCATAAAACGTACCTACCTACTTGTCATGCGTCGTTTCTAGTAGAACATTCACATGACACGTGTCAATTAATTAATTCACACGTATTTTGTTCAGGTCGTGATTATTTAACGCACGTTTTATGTCGGATTAAATAGTTTAGAATATAGTGTACAACCTAACGTGCTCTCGACACCTGTCATGTGAACGTACGCTACAACTTATAATATGAATATTATTTGGTGATTATTATGGCGGGACCATAGACGTAGCTGTGGAAAAAAGTATCAATCTATACTTATTTTACAAATGCGAAACTATCTCTGTCTGTTTGTCAGTCACGCTTTCACCACTAAACCGCTGCACCGATTTCAATGAAATTAGGCATGGATAAACTTTTTACTGTGTGTTACGACAAGAAGCAGGTGGAGCCGCGGGTAAAAACTAGTATAAAATATAACAGATGTTTGTGTGTAAATGTAGTTACAATTTTCCAAAACAAAAATATAAAGCAATCCAGCATGATAAAACTTACTTAAATGAATACTTTTAGATTGAAAATCGTCATTTAAGCCCTTGCCAAACTAAGATCTTACTTAAAATATTAAACTTAGGTTTTATGTTGAAATGTTTAAGAAGACCAATATTGGATTGGTTTAAAAAGACGTTGAGCAAGACCGAATCTAGTGCTTTAATTTTTGAAATGTGGTGTCTACTTCCAGGACAGTTTTCTGCTACGCCTATAGCTAATTCGTCTCGTGTCGATTACAATTCGCTATGTTTGGCGGCCTGGTCATCGCTCACGTAGTAAGCTGTGTCCACTTTTGGTATACCGTGGTCAGCTGCTGCTAAAGCGTGGTACCTCGCACGAATATGGTGAGCTGCAGCCTTTGGTTGACGGTTTCGGGTGAATATACCCTTTTTGTTGCCACCCACTCGAGTAATTGCTGCAAAAGAGAAATTATTTTATCGTTTAGAAGAACGAAGAAGAAGAAGATACTTATGTATTACACTATGTATAAAAAGAGCGTGACCGGCAAAATTTAATCAAAACCTTAGAAATATCAAACGATAAATTGTAATCAATTAAGTCTTGTATAGCGGCATACTTTCCAAACCAACAATTGAAAATGTTTGGGGTAAAATGTGTGGGATAGGCCCTCACAGTCAGGGGACCAATCCAACACGTTAATACCATGTTCTGCTTTACAAGTAGCGCAGAGCTGACTTTGGTGTTTAAGATCATTATCCTCTTGCAGAATCCAGAAATCATTTTAGTGTGGAAACATTTTAGCGAGAAGCATCCGCAAACATGCACCTTTAAAGGATGTTTCACGGTTCGTACTATCAGTCTATTGTCAGCCGTAGTCCAAGCTCAAGTCGAGTAACCAGCCCAAAATGAAGCTTCATCAGGAAAAATGATCTTGTCCCAATCACGGTCTTTGTTTTCCCACGCCCAATGCAGTCTTTTTCCAGTATGCGTTTCAGAATAGAGAGGTTTCTTCGCAGTGCTTCGATATTTCACGCCATTTACAACTAAACGCCTTTGGTGGTGTCAAGTGATATAATTAAACCCTTTTTCTTCAACTATTCTTGACCAATGCGAAGTGATAATAAAGGTCTCTTGGCAAACAGCTTCACAATCCGTTTATTCTCTGTGACATACATCTTTTTCGATTTGCCACGATCTGGTAAGTCATCGATTGTTTTTGTTTGAGAACCTCTTCACCCACTTGCTTCCGAAGGCGTTGGACTTTTTCATAGAATAGGCGGCCTGGACAATGTAGGTCGTTACGGATGATTACAGAGCTTCAAGGCGGGAAAAGTACGCGGCACTCATTGTAAAAAAATATTTTTTTAAGAAGAAAAACTGGAGGGAAATCTTTGTTTTTTACAATGCATTTATAGGCAAAGGATTGCTCTATTCAGCCTTGATAATATTCATATTTATAAAATGCATTCTAAAATTAAAAATATGCCGGTTACGTTCTTGTCAAACAAACACACTATCGATTACATATTGACTAATATCCATGACACCTTGGTACAAATTCATCACAGAAGACAGTCCTTTATGCTATTTAACATTTCTTTGTATCCATAAACTAGAACAACATGCTTCTTGTTATTTTATTCCCATTGTCTATATAAGACACAAAAGAAATCTGTGGATTTCTTTCTCAAACTTTATAAAGTTTCATGCTTGATGTAATACAAGGGCTTTGCGCTTCCAAAGCCCTTGTATTTCATCCTTTGATTTTCCCATCCTTTCCTTGATTGCATCTTGGTCTTCAGAGCAAATTAGTTCCGCGAGACCGAATTGAAGCACACTTTTTAACATAGTTATACTAGAAACCACACCAATTTTTATGTATCCAATGACTCTTGCCACAAGGCCTACAAGTTTGACAATGCACTTTCTAGTCATTCCCAATCCATTCACTGTCATGCTAAAAGAAATGCATTTTCAAACAAATAAACAATGTACCACGATACTCATTAAACATTCATTCTTATAATCATGTATGTATCGCTTACGATTGCAGCGGTACAGATTGCGTCCTTTCTGAGTTTTGGGGCGGTTTCGACGAGGCTTGGAAAGTTTCAAAGACCTGCCTACATAATCAACAAGTCAAAATTAAACTAAAATAGTATCCTATGATTCAAGTAAAGTTATTCGTGTACCTTCATTGTTAAAATCGACTAATAATCAAGATAAATAAATTCGTAGAGGTATACTAGAGTAGTATAAAGAAATTCTGTTTTGTTAAATACCTACTGTTTAAGCGTTTCTTCTGAAGAGTAAGTAGTAAATAGGACGTAAGTATCATGCTTTACAGAAAAAAAGTAGCAAACCTATATAACAGTGTTGCTAAATCTGATAGGTTAGGTAGTAAAAAGGTTCTTACATTGTGCAGTCTTGAAGTCGGCGAAATTCCAAATAAATTCTCCAGCGAAAAAGCCGGCCTGTCGTAGGTGATCAAACGCCTTGAAGTGTTCGGACAACAATGCGCACTGATATTCCTCCGACCAGATGAACTCGGGATACTGCAAAATAACATGAAAGAAAATATGAAAATTCGAACTACCAAAATAGTCAGTAAGCAAAGGTCAACGGCAATGACTCTGACTCATAGAGCCATGTTGGTAGGAAGTAGCCATACGCAGGAGTTCCCCTCTGTCAAAGTATAAGCCCAAATGGGCCTTCGCGTTACACTGTTTTGAAACCGAATGTTGTTATATGTATGTGTAATTGTAGATGTTTTGTTTTAATAGTTATATGTGAGTTCGTGATGACAGGCGATTGTTTTGGTATATGAGTCTAAATTGTGTATTTTGTTTATTTAAACTTCATGCACAATTGAGATAAGCTAAGAGTTATTGCATGTAAACATATACTCGTACATAAATACATTCGTATGTATGTATATACATACATATAGGCATAAACACAAATAGCACACTGTGTACAGAATACCATTTAAAGAGGTAGGTATACTATTGGTAAGGTGACTCTGTTTTCCCAAGAAGCTAATCATGCACATACTTTTTAAATATGTACAAGTTTGTGGACATCCTGACTTCAAGTGGGAACACATTCCAGAGCAGAACCGCCTGCACGAAGAACGAAGCGTTCACAAAGTCAGAGTTGTGAGAAGGACGCAAGAGAAGCAGATTATCGGTTGAGCGAAGAGCGCAGACGGATTGGTAATCATTTTAATTGTAAGCGTAAAGCAGACACGTGGTCGTACTAACTTGTGTATGTGTGAAGATTTCCCTCCGCGAAAAATGATAGACTGTTTTGTATTTAAAAAAAAAACGCTATTGTTGTGGTTACTCTCCTCTAGTCAGGAGCCCTGTGTTGCTTAATGCTCTGACTCGATGCTGAGAATGTTGTAATTACATCGATAACTGCCTCGGTGCTGTAGTGGTAGCGTATGCGACTGCTGTACTTGAGGGCTCGGGTTCGATTCCCGTGTCGGACAAAATGTTGGTATGATCTGCAAATATTTGTTTCAAACAGCAGTTGCTTACGCTGCCACCGTGCCACCGAGGCAGTCAAATATGGCAAAGTCCTATTTTTATTTATGTGTCCTTTCTATGCAGAGGCCTATTTTACGCTGTGGATCTGTTAAAGGCGATTAAAGTATCTTCTAATAAAGTTTCTATAACAATATCTGCAGATAATCATTCTTTTTTTTTAAGTTTTACTCACCAGATGCAATCCCGCAATGGTGTCAGCTCCGTATTCGCTCATGATGACTGGCTTTGAGTGGAGGCGGTACCAGTTCGTAGCCTCTTCTATCACGTTATGTGCGATCTGAACTGTTGAACCTGCGTTGGCATACCACCCGTTGTATCGGTTGAACGATATCACATCCAAGTGACGGCCCTGAAAGTTTAGTTGTTAATGAATGTTATTGGATTCGAAAACCATTCATTATCAGATTCTGGGGGTAATTTACAATAGGTACACGATATGACTATCGGTTTTTAGTTGTTTCGTTTTAAAGACAACTTCCGCATTCAGGAATATACATCCTGTGTCGCGGTGGACTTTACAAACATACGTGAAACGGACACAAAGAACACCTAGACTAAAAACAGCAATTTTTAGATCGCACAAAGTGTTGTCTCATGTGGTATTTGAACCCACAACACTTAGCGCAGTAGAAAGTGGCGTGGCGACCGCTTAAACCATTAAGGCAACCGTGCAGACAATAGGTTTGAACACATACATTACCACAAATTGCTGGCAAGCGAGAGAAATTATGTTCAAGATATTCAACTTTTTCACTAGATGTAGAAGTTTTTTTGCGCCAGAATAATATTTGACAGTGGACGTACTTTATGGTTTATGGGTTCGTAGTTTGATGGTTTACGTATTGAAGATACTTACTGATTTATCGAGTAAGGCATTAACTGATATGGCGATAGTAACGGGCCTGGATAGATCCATAGATTTAACGTGTTTCACCAGCTCTCTGTAAAACCAGAAATAATGTCAATACAACATTCAACTAGATAAAGAGATTTCTCATAATGTCAATGTATTTACATTTACAAATATTCTACTGTACTGATCTGCATCATTTCATTTTATTAAAATTTATGTTACAGAAAACTTTATCTAGATATTATTATCACGTTTAGTTACTTTCCAAATGTAACTTTTTTTTGAGAAAGTAAAAATGGGTATTGCTTCGTACGTAATAAGGATTCCATTGTCGAAGTAACAACAAAACGTGCGAAGTTTGTTAATAGACAATTTCTACAAGTACGAGACGTGTTACCGCGTGTTACATTATTAGTACGTGTTTATAACAACGCCGTGACTGTATTTTTAATTTCTAAAATCATCGTGTGGAGGATCTTGATGACGAAATATTCGAAAATAAGTGGCAAACGGTAAGTTGGATTATACAAAGAGCAAAATAAAATAATGTTGTTTCTTTTAATTGTAAAATAAAAGTGAATTTATTAAGTGGAATAAAAGTGAATAAATTAAAACAAATTAGAACGTAC
This sequence comes from Spilarctia lutea, assembly GCA_916048165.1. NCBI lineage: Eukaryota > Metazoa > Arthropoda > Insecta > Lepidoptera > Erebidae > Spilarctia > Spilarctia lutea. The sequence goes on from OU696480.1 coordinate 7,804,351, forward strand.
TCAAGGTTATTTTAAATGAGGAATTAACTTTTTTTGTAAAGATTATACTCAAACCTTCTACTTAAAAAAATGCATTTACATTTTACAATCTGTCCGAGAGTCATAATCTAATAAATATATTTGTTAATGCAAATTCATACTTCTTGTAGTCTTATTTATAACAAATAGTTTGAAAGAATTAACTTTTTTTATTTTGTAATTAAAAATATTTTAGTAAGTATATTTTAATAAAAAAAAACCGACTTCATGAACTGGAACACTTAGTCAAAAGTTATGGGGTAACAAACATAAAAAAATACAGTCGATTTGATAACCCCCTCCTTTTTTGAAGTCGGTTAAAAATACAGATGTTAAAATAAAACATTTTATCGTGAAATGTTTCTAATTCTTAATTCAGCCAGCCATAAAAGTATGATTTATTGCTTTCATAGATCATAGTTTCATAATTCATGCATGTTAAAGATTCTGTTACATAAATATTCCCAAGTTCATAGGTGCAAATACAGATAAAGCTAATAAAAGCGTGTTACTAAGGTGTTATAATAAAGAGATATGTACCCAAAGTATTTGTCTGCGAGTTTGTTCCCTGATCGGGGCTCGTTGGCGATGGACCACATGATCACACTCGGATGGTTCTTGTCGCGACGGATCAACTCTGTTATAGACTGCTTGTGTTTAGCCAATAGATTATTGGTAAAGATGCTGTAAAAGAAAACAATATCAATACTGTTTTAGTATAATAGGTTTTTATGCCAGTTATCGCGGTAAAGAGTGGCCTATTTTAAGAGTTGTAGAGCGTTGATTTTGGCACGAACGGGCTGGCTTGACCGCGGGTGGTACAACCTCGCACAGAAGTTCAACGAAAGAAAAAATGACAGCGTTCGTGCTGTCGTGTTTTATTGGTAAGTGCGAGACCGGACGCCCAATAATGCAGAATAGGCCCAATAATGGTGTAGGTCGCCATGCTCTTAATCGGCAGTCGCATACATGAACAGCAAGACCAACGAGGCAGTTAACTATACGAGTACATAATATTGATACAGATATACTCACTCAATGTCAACTCCTGGGCATTCGTCGATGATCATGATACCGTACTCATCTGCTAGCTGATAGATTTCTTCAGCATACGGGTAATGTGATGTCCTAAACGCATTTGCTCCGAGCCATTTGATCAGATTGAAGTTTTTAATCCAAAGGACCGGGTCCCAGCCTTTACCTCGCAACTGTTGAGAATCATTAAATTTATCATTTAGTTAAGGATGATATTTACGTGGCAAGGTAAAGTTTAAGTGGTGTGAATTTCAATATAATTTTCGCAACACCTTGTTTGTGTATTGCTGTTTTAATTATTATTTTTAATTATATAAATATAAACCTTAATTTAATAAAATTTATTCTGACTAATGAATAACTGGAGACAGACAAGTTTAATAAATTAAATATATTAAAGGTGTGTTTAAAGTTTTACTTCTCTTTAAATCTTTAAAGTTGTTGTCCTGCGTAGTTTGCTTCCTTATTCGTCTGTTACGACATCAATGGGACAAATATGAGGGGGGGCACTCTTTGTTCTTAATCACCACACGGATAAGTACCACTATACGAAGTTAGACGTGTGGCGTCCTCCACATACAGCGCAACAACATAGTACAGAGCCATCTACCGAAGATACACTGAACTACAAAGTAACGTACTACACGGAGTAACTACGAATCCTGAATCGCGCAATAGAAGTTCTCGCACCGATTATCATATATACAACAACCCAACATTAACCGTTGGGCAGTGGCCCGCCAGGCATGATCACCTCGCCTGGTCGGAGGATCCTCTCTTTGTGTTGGTGGAACATGATACCCGTTCCCCGACCGTAGCGCCGGCCGCGTTACAATGAATCTGTATGCTTACTGAAGGGCGTTACGCGTACTGAGGCGCGCTACGCTTACTAAAAAGCCTTAGAGTAATGACTCACACGGGCGCTCAACGAATTAGAGACGCCTCTGCGAAAAATATGAGTATATTTTGTAATTAAAAATACCTACATCAGAGTCTTCATGCATGCCGAATCCTTTCATGTAGAGAGGCTTGTCATTTATGAAAATAGTTGTGTTCGACCAGGTTACTGTCCTAATACCAACTTTCTGGCTGTAAGTGTCCAGGATTTCTCCCATCGAACCTATTAGAGACACCTGAAGACAAGAAAAATCATAATTAATAAGATTAAACATGAACAATAGCAATGACAAAATGTAAATGAAATAAGTATTATTTAATAAAAATATCATTTATTAAATGAGTGAATTTAAAGTAGTTAATATTTTTTCTTTTTATTAAAGCAGCCAGAACAAAACGCATCTTTATATTTATTCAAGTCCTTTTACATAGTTTGAAACTACTTGATTGATATTTATTAACTTATATTCCTGCAATAATGATTTACTTTTGGAAATTTATTTTACAGATTAGCCAAGCACAGGCTCAATGCTATACTGAGGTACTTTCTAACTTATAGTAAAAAAGATTACCAATGCAAAATTTAGAATATGCGAATTATATAGTCAAATTATAACTAATATTTCAAAAATTTTTAAGGTTAATCAGACATGTTTTATTCATTACAGTATGAAGAATGGCATGCGAGGTAAATCAATCGAATGCACCTTAAGCGATTCTCGATTAGGAGGTTTTTGCAAAATTTATTTATCGATTGTTAATAAAGCACATTACAGCATATTATTTTTTTACTTTACAATTAAAAAATGTGAAAATATCACAATTAATTTATTAAATAATTTGAACAAATTAGTTATAAGATAACCAATTTACAGCATTTTCGTGCAATATTGTTAAAACAAAACGCTCAAAATTCGGTTCGGATCGTTACACCATAAAAGTTTAACGTTTTGAGATTGGAACAAATAATCAGTAGCTCAATGCTTCTTAAATATTTTTAGTTCTTTGTACCTCTATTTATATTTCCTTCTAACTGTGAGGAATGTCGTTACTCCAACAAGACAGATTTTAAAAATTTACTATCCCTCTAGGTACGTTTAAACTTTGAGACTATCCTTTTGGCTTCGTTGTGTTCGGAAAAATCAATCATAGATTTCAAAGTTGTGATTGAGGTGGTGAGAATAAAAACAGAAGAGAAAGCACTAAATTCATACCTTAAAAGTGTACAAGTAGCCGTGTTCAGGATGCATTAAGTATGGATACCAAAACTTGGCATTGCCGATTTCTAACAGACCAGCGCAATCGTTGTAACCAGCTACTTGTGTGTCATTCTTGTCGAAAACCTCCACTAAACATAGAGTTTTCTCAGCGTTCGACCCTTTGTAGGTCACATTGTACACTATGAAACCTGTAAATTAAATTTAATTATTTAGCATTTATCTAATCTAAAAAGTTAGCACAAAATTTTCAGTACCTATTTTCTATGCTTTTTTTTTAATTATGACACCAATATTACTGGCAATGAAAATTCATAGATTTATGTTAGAACTAGGGAATGCAATCTCGTTCTCGCGAGATCTCGGCCTTTTTTAGCGAGATTCATCTCGGACGAAAAAAAGGCGAGATCTCGCGAGTTTAACGAGATTGCACTCGTTCCCTGGAGGCATTAATCAAAAAGGAAATGAATTTATACGAGTTCGGGGGGTCTAAAGACCAACTTTTACAGTTCGTGGATAACTGCCTGAGATCCGTGGTTCCAACTATGGTTCCAACTAGCATTGAATCTGAAAGTGCATTCTCAGCGGCTGGTTATCTGGCCAACAAAATAAAAAGCCGTTTAGCAGACGATTCTTTGGATATTTTGTGCTTCTTAAGGAGCTACTTTCAAACTAATTCGTAATAATGGCTTGTGATTAGAACTGAACAAATCTTTCATTTGATTGATATATTTTGTTAATTAATCTGTAATTTGTATATCTAATATCTAATGGATCTACTGAGTACATATAGTTTAATTGATAATAATATCTCAGTTTAATAGTCAACACAATTTAGATAATAAGTTTTTTTTTTTTTTAACTTCTCGCTGTTTTGCTTGTTATAAAAGAACTGTTTTATTACTAAAAGATTTTTGTTTGATATTAGAAGAGAAGACTGGTTGTTTCTTTTATTTGTTATTTGATAGATACGTATGTCAGAGTTTACTACTTAGAAGTTTATTAAATCAAACAATGTTTGATGCATAAAAGTCTAGTAAAAAAATTCGTGAAAATAAATGTTTATCATATAATACTTATTATTGTTTGCCTGATTTATTCAAATATTGTGATTATTTGCAAAAACACACCAAACTGCTAATCTCGCGAGATCTCGGAAATGGCGAGATCTCGCAGTATTGTTATTCATAAACTCGCGAGATCTCGCTTGAGTCCCAATCTCGCGAGATTTGCATTCCCTAATTAGAACTTATAGTCTTGTTTATCCAAAAATAACTCCTGCACTAAAAATATTCCCTATGTAGCGGGGCACTTTAGGGGTTCCAAGGATTTCCTTCCGAAGGTGCACCTGGTTCCCCGGCTTCTAGTACCCGAGACGGTGTGCGGTTTTTGGTCGGTTCGAGTCCGACATAACCACCAATTGAAGGTATCCGAGGGGATTCCCGCACAAAAGAAAGGGAATAAGACAAAGATTTGTGAAGCTAACACAAGGAACACCCAAGATCACAAAGTTTTGCCCCACAATACTCTGCGTAAAAGGATGTGGGTGAGATGACTGCTTAAGCCACTACGCCACCCGTTAAGCCGAATTAATTTATTTTATAATAATTACCTGTCAGGCCTTGTATGTCGGTGTTGACGATTACATCATCAATGTAAGTTTCAGGGGTGGAGTACAAATACACACTGCGGTGGATACCCGCGTAGTTAAAGAAATCAAACGTGTATGTTTGCTCTTGACGGATCTTTTTTGGACTGAAACACAAATTAAAAGAAAATATAAGTTTAAAGTAGTAAGGTTCAATCTACAACACTCTCTGATTCAAATTCTGTAGCTACTTGTTATATTTTGGTGATATTCATTCGTAAGAAGCTATTGCTACTATGGACATTAAATATTATATTTCCATCACGAAAATCCTCAGCATTTGCTTATTGGGTGTGGGGCGCCAAAGGTCGGTTCCTGTGACGAGCTTTGTGGGAGATTTATGTCCAGCGAGGACCGTAATTAAGCAAGTTGAGCCTCTTGTTGAGTTGAGTTGAGCAAGTTGAGGTTTTGTTACTCGAAATTATAATAATGGTTTCATTAATGATTTTTGAAAGTCCTAGAAATGTTGTTGTTTTTTTTTTATTGAGTAGGGGGCAAACGAGCAGACGTATCGCCTGATGGTAAGCGATTATCGCCGCCCATAGACACCCGCAATACCAGAGGCGTCACAAGTGCGTTGCCGGCCTTTAGGGGAAGGGGAGGGACATAAGGTAGGGGTTAGGGTGTGGGCCTCCGGTATCCTCACTCACTCGGTGAAACACAGCGCAAGCGCTATTTCACACCGGTTTTCTTTGGGGCTGTGGTATTAGGTACTTCGATCGAGCCGGCCCATTCATGCCGATGCCGAAACATGGCTCTCCCACGGTAAAATGCACACACACACTAATGAATGTTTATGAACAAAAATTTATTAGTGTGTGTAAATGGATGTGTTGATGTCTGTATGTTCAAGCTAGGTACGGAAATGCGGTTATTAATCTATTTAGAAATCGAAACGTATGGTTTTATTACTTTCAAGTTCATTAATAATTTTTAATTGACAACTAGTGTGATAATCGACTGATAATGTGACTTTATTTCAGAGTAACTTGAACGTCACGCTATCCGCGTTCACACTTAGTATATTGAAGAATATTCGATACAATACACTACATAGCTTAACCAGACAACCAGCAATCCCATGGAACGGATAGGGGTTGAATTTTTCATCAAACGAATCGGCGAACTCAAATTTAAGAGTAATAGTTTTGGTAGTAGTAGTATTTACCTATGTATGTTCCGCCGCGCCGTGGCTTCTACTGAACCAATGTCTAAACGAAATGAGGTGTCAATTTATTCGTAATAATGGCCCGGCTAATAGGTTATATTCATTCATCAAAAATTTTATGTAGTTGGCACATCAACAACCCATAATGTCCCACTGCATGACTCGGGTCTCCTTTCAGGAGAAGGTTAAGGCCATACGTCCCCACGCTGGTAGACTGCGGGTTGGGGCTGGCAAGACAATGTTGTTATGGCTACGTAATCTTGCCGTTGAATGTTTTTAGCCACCTAAAGGCCTCTAACTAAGCTTCACGACTGTTATCCTATGATAACAACCGGGAACGACTGCTTAACGTGACCTCCAAAACACGGAGACACTTACATATCATGCAACCATCGATCACGCATTCTAGGTACTGGCCACGCCGTGGTTGCTTACTCTCGGTGATTGTTCCTAATCACCGAGTGCATCTGGCTCATAGAGTTTTAAACTTTTTCTTTCATTTTCAAAATTAAACCAAAGAAAAAAATATCTACATAATTCTTTGCCTTGTATTATATTTATTGATCTTGACATTTAAAGCTTATATTTTTATTACTTTTAATATAATTGCAGTTACTATGAACTTCCATTTATACTATTTTATTGCGTATTCGTATATTCACATATTAGTGTTTGCATTCGTCACGCATTCGTATTTATATTCGTAACGTAACAATTAAATTACGTAACCAAGTTATTAAATCCTCAATGAAACAATTTATCAACAATGTATTGAATGTTATGATGTCAACAAAGGTAATTAAATCTTCTAATAACAACCATTACTCGTTGTTAGGGTTTTTTGTAACAACATTTTTTTTTACCTTTTATGGAATCTACTTTTTATGCAAACGAGTGGGCCAGCACTATCGCGTAAGCGATTACCGCCGCCCATGGACTCCCGCAACACCAGAGGCGTCACAAATTGCCGGCCTTTGGGGGATGGGGAGGGGGACTGGGGAAGAGGTTGGGGATATGGACCTCCGATTATGAACTACAAGCATTTTTGTATTTTGACTTTTTTTATTTTTTTACTTTTTTCCAAGTCCCGCTCTAGGAATGTATCTTGCATTACTGGGGACTTTAGTTATTTTTCTATGGTAGATTTTCTAAAAATGAATCCTAGCTAGATCGATTTATCGTCCCCGAAACCCCCTGCATACTAAGTTAAGTAAAATCGTTGGAGCTGTTGCCGAGATTCTGATTATATATATACAAGAATTGATCATTTAAAGGTATATAGGATAGCTAGACTCAAACGGACACAAAGAACACACAGATTCAGGTCAAAAATTTGTAGATCACACACATAGTTGATCGAAAACACAACATTCAGTGCAGTATGAAGTGGCGAGATAACAGCCAACACTACATCACGATCGCCACGAAGAGGAGAATCCAGTCTTAAGTTGAGTTTGTGAGATGGCTCTGTTTTTTTTTATGGAGTATGAGGCAAACGAGCAGACGTATCGCCTGATGGTAAGCAATCGCTTACCATCAGGCGGTGCGGGTGTCCATGGACGGTGGTAATCACCGCCGCCCATGGACACCCGAGGCGTCACAAGTACATTGCCGGCCTTTGGGGGAATGGGAAGAGGGATGGGGGAAGGGTTGGGGTGTGGGCCTTCGGTACCCTCCACTCACTCGGTGAAACACAGCGCAGGCGCTATTTTACACCGGTTTTCTGTAAGGCTTTGGTATCACTCCGGTCGAGCCGACCCATGCATGCCGAAGCGTGGCTCTCCCATCACCCTTAACCCATCCTTGGATCCGACCTAGTTACTAAATAATTCTGAAGAACACTGATCACCATTAATCTATACACTAATACGTGAAGCCAAAACTTTGCACCCCTTTTTACGTAAATTATGCGCAGTTAAAGCTCATATCAAGGAGGAGTGAAGAACGCTAAAAGAAACAAAAATTGAATCGTTTTGGAATCGTATTTCGACCACTAGGCGAACACTAGTATAAATAAATGTGATATTTTCCAAAACTCACCCAACATAAATATCCTTAATAGACCCTTGTGGAATGGTGTCACTCAGAAGCGTGTTGTCCACAACGACTGTTAGCAAGTTGCTGGTGTTGTACTTGACTACATCTGTGATCTCAGCTTCGAACGGCAAATGTCCGATTTCATGGAACAGTATCGATTTTCCGTTCACGAACTGAAATAAATAACAAATGATTGTATTAGTGCTTTGTGTTTTTTTCTTGGTGGTTGGAAGGGGTTTTATAATCATCATCAACTACTTATAACAGGATACTGCTCCACAGATTAAGGATTAACTCCTTAGAATTGGTCTACTATTCCACGCTTCCAGATGGATGGATATAAGATTTGTTACAAGTTTTCCTTGATATGGTTTGGTCAAGTAGAATTCTTTTCTGGAAACTTTTTGGATTTCGATATAGCGATATAACTTATCTTCAGTACAATTACTTGTTTTAGTAATGTAAAAGCCTTTCAATGTAAATGATAAAATTTAACATTGATAAGAATCAAAAGCCTATTTAGAAGTTTGTCTTTTATATTGTTTTTACTTAGAAAACACTTCAGAACTTTATCTATATTGGATCATGCTGTGAACAGGTAAATACATTAACTTTCTTGATAAGAAAGTTTTATGGCGCAACGAGCCACATACTAACCTACTTAGACCTGTAAGAATAATTTACACACATACGTACGATTGCTGTAAAATGAATTTTATGAACATAAACATACATATAACAAACATACTACACATATAGCAACAAGAGGTGGGCCGAGATTACGTTTGGATATTTTTGTTATTGCACCTTGAAGTTTCCAGAGAAAAGGTTTTTCTTTTTCGAGTTTTTTTTTAAAGCCGAGGTCCCCTTCAATAAATCCTGGGTCGCGGGAAATTTCACAAACATACAAGACACGGACACAAATAGTACTAAGACTCGGAACAACTATTTGTTAATCACACAAAGTGTTATCCTATGTAGGGTTTGAACCCAGAACACAGTAGAGAGCGGCTTGACGACCTGTTAAGCTTTGTTCTCTGTACCTGAATCGAACTAGCTATAGACCGCGGCTTCACACGTGTGATTGTTTATTATTTCGTGTTTCATCATCATCCAAGCCAAAAGATGTCCACCGCTAGAGATCTCTCAAGGTTCTCCACAACCGGGTTTGTAACTTTGAAAATGACGAATTTTCATAACCATATGGAATCGTTAATCCACTATTTTACACTTTTAGGGGTGAAACTTCCAAAATATTTTCTAAATGGGTACTTGTAGTACAAAAAAACCACAAGTTGTCTATTTAAACAGTATACAGTTTTGTAGCCATAGCGGTTTGGGTTCTGTTTTAGTGATTTTTTTTTTATTGAATAGGGGGCAAACGAGCAGACGCATCACCTGATGGTAAGCGATTACCGCCGCCCATGGACACCCACAACACCAAAAGCGTCACAAGTGCGTTGCCGACCTTTGGGGGATGGGGAGAGGGAATGGGGAGGGGTACTTATGGGGTATGGGCCTCCGGTATCCTCACTCACTCAGTGAAACACAGCGCAAGCGCTATTTCACACCGGTTTTCTGTGAGGCCGTGGTATCACTCCGGTCGAGCCGGCCCATTCATGCTGAAGCGTGGCTCTCCCACGGAACATCATTCAGTCAGTCAGGACAAGTAATTTATACCAAATCGGTTCATATAATTAAGTGTGTAAATACAACAAACAGAAGAACTATTTTCACATTTACACACTATTTATGATAATGTAATAAATACACTGTATGCTTTATTTAATGTGCTATCGTTAAGGAGGCAAATGTAATTTGTAATTTGACAGATATCGCTTAGAAATTTGGAGGTTTTTAGCCCCGTATTTCAGAAAGCAATCGATATCACGTTTCCGATGTCTCGTGTATATACGTTCGAGTATCTAAAGTGAGAATTCGATTAAATTTATTCGAAATAATGCAAGGGATAAGAAAACCGATTGATTTAAAGGTAGATAGATACAATTGAAACAAGAAAATTTTCATCACAATGGATTCAACGTGTTTGGACTTCTTGAACAAACACCTTTAACACAGCAGAAATCCTTATTATTTATTTCTATTATTACATTCAAGTACACGGTACAATAGACATTTTATATTAGCCACAAAAACATCGGTAAATAGTGCGAGTCTGTAAATTTTTGTTGGACATTTTATTAGCCGTATTTCATTAGTTAATTAAAGTGTAGATTACTTTAATTTTTTTTTTAATTTATAAAACAAAATCGTGTTACTTATACTACTTATAACTTAAGAATGGCTGGACAAACTTTTATGATTTTTGTTTTTTTTGAATTTATCTTCGTCTGGAATAGTATAATAAGTATTAAAAATGTAGTATTCACCAATAAAAAATCTTTGAAAAAAATACGATCTGCTGCACTCATTCACTGATTGTCAGGCGGAATGAAGTTTGCCAGGTCAGCTAGTAACAAATGCAAGCGAAAGTGACTTTATTTTACTATCATGCTTAATTTTACCATTATTACATTATTCAACTTCATAAAGGAGGAGGTTATCAATTCGGATTGAGATGTATTAAAAGGAAAACTTTGTTTACATACACACACACACACACACATACGTCTCATATCTATCCAATGTTAGGTAGTAATAATAGAACATCTATGTGCTACATCTTCATCTTCAGGCCGCCAGGCATACTGACTGTTTTTGGGTACTATGTTATATTACAGGCATCCAATTTCCTGGGATGCTTAATAAGAATATCACAACCCCTACTCATCCCGTGGGTGTCGTAAGAGCCGACTAAGGAAACAAACTACGCAGGATAACAGCACGGCAAACAGAAGGAAAACTTATAACAAACCCGTCTGGCTAGCAGCGTGTATGTAGGCCAAAGCTCAAAACTTCCTTTCAAAGAAGAGTCCTAAAAAGATGTCCAGTGGTGGAACTATTTAAAGACTGTTGTGGATGACGATAATATCGAAATAAAAACAAATAAGTGATATATATCAAAACAATGAGTTGTCTCACGTTTCCGTTCCTTATACAATATATCTCTACTAATATTATAAAGCTAAAGAGTTTATTTGTTTGGTCTGATTTGAAAAATTCTTTGAGTGTTGAATAGTCCATTTATCGAGGAAAGCTATAGGCTATATATCATCACGCTAATGCCAATAGAAGCGGAGCACTAATGGATAATGTTACAAAAACCGGGGAAAAATATTACACTACGTGCAAGACGTAAACGAGGTCGCGTGGGTCAGCTAGTATAGATATAATAACATAAAATCTATAGAGGTGTCCTTAAAATTACTTAACACCTTTATGTCAATGTCAGTCGGTTTACATAATACAAGTATGTTTACTTTACATGACTGACATAATGTGTCAAAGTCGTCCTAATAAATTTTATTTGGTTTAAAGGGGAGTTTAGTACGTGGGTTTCCATGTTGCAGTTTGATTTGTTCGTTTATTTATAGGATAATATATAAACTTGATTTATGTCGATAGGATTACTTTTTGGAACGAAGTTCCTTATGGGGCTAGACGGAAAAATTGTCACGACACAATTTGTTGACACGACACAATTTGTTGTCACGACACAATTTGTTGTCACGACACGACGACGACACACACAGATATTTTCGTTTCGTCTTTCTATTTCGAACTTCGTTCCATCCGGGTGTCCCTTGACACCTCTCAAGTTTTTCTTTGTTACAGTAACTAAGGATTTCCTTTGTTAGTAATATCTTACTCGTTTCAGCGTAACCCAGTGAAGATTAGTCGAACTGCAAATAGGTACGAATTTTGGATCCTGGATCGCACAATGACAGTTCTGTCACAAAATACTTGAGAGAATTGACTTGCGTGGTCGAAGGAATAACACACTAGTGCTTTTACAATTTCCTGAAGAACCTATTCTAGAATAATATCGATACCAAGTGGCGGTTAAGTTATAAAATTGATCTAGGTTAAAGAGACTACCATTTACGCCGTGAATGATTTATAGATCGATGTACGAATAATGAAGTGTCGTCTACGAATCTGTAAATCGAAACCTGGCATAATTTACTGAGTACGATTCACCGATCAACGTAGAATAAATTAAACGTGTGTGTGATTTATTGCCTTCTCGGAAATAATTTCTTTTTCTCGTTTTGACCTACTGTTTGACTTGTTTAGATTATTTATGTTAGAAATCGGGTACTTATGGACAAATTAGGTTTAAGTAGACAAATAGCCCTAGTTCTGAAACGACTAAAACTTTATTAACAAATAATTGCAACGTTTATCACATTTAAAAAAAAAATTATATAGGTGGCAAACGAGCAGACGTATCGCCTGATGGTAAGCGATTACCGCCGCCCATGGACACCCCCGCAACACCAGAGGCGTTACGTTATGAGTGCGTTGCCGGCCTTTTAGGAAGGAGTACGCTCTCTTCTTGAAGGTTTAACGTGCAACAATGCAGTATACTTACTTGGGGAGAAGTCTACATAATTCAAGATGGTTTCACTTTATATTTCTAGACAAACGACGGGGAAATGATAACGTATCATGCAATAACGTCCGATTGTCTCACACTATAAAATTTTAATCGGCTTTAAAAACAAATGAGGGCTTTATAAAGAGGTCACAATTTAATAAATGTACTGTGGTTTAACCTCATAACATTTTAATAAGAAGAGAAGAGGAGGGATCGTCAATTTGTATGAATAAATAAGGTATAAAGGATTTGAACCTTGTAAGTTACAGTATGCTTTATCATCAGTCATCCAAATCGGGGTTAAACAGATTAGCCGTGAAAGCGTAACAGACAGACAGACGGAAAGAGTTACTTTCAAATTTATTATATTAGTATATAGAGTATTCAATCATGCTCGGTTCTTATTGGTCTCAGCGTGATGTTAATAAATTATCCTATCTGGCCGACGACATCGTGCTTTTCGCAACCACAGCCGGAGAACTGCAAAAAATGCTTCAAGACCTAAGCACGGTAAGCCTTGAGGTTGGACTTCAAATGGATCGATCTAAGACCCAACCTATGACCAACGGCAGAAAATGTAAGGTGGAGGTCGACGGGCGGGAAATACAATATGTCGAAGAATACTTGTACCTAGGCCAGTTAGCATCCTTCGAAAACAGGCAAGAAAAGGAAATCGATCGCCGAATCGATAACGCCTGGAAGAGCTACTGGTCCATGAAACAATATATGAAAGGGGATCTTCCCTTTTCCTTGAAACGCCAACTCTTTGACATATGTCTCCTGCCCATCCTTACATATGGCGCCCAAACTTGGTCTTTGACAGAGGGTCAGAAGTCCAAGCTCAAGGTTTGCCAAAGAGCAATAAATAAACGTAGCATGTTGGGTGTGAAGCGACAGGATCGTATTAAAAACACAGAGCTGCGATCCAAAACGAAAGTCGCGGATGTGGGCAAAAAACTGCCAGATTGAAATGGGATTGGGCCGGACACGTATGTCGGATGAATCCGGACTGGTGGGCCAAGGTCGTCGAACGCTGGGTGCCTGAGGGTGGACGCCGACGACGAGGCAGACCCCGTAAAAGATGGCGCGACGAACTTGACGCCTATCGCGAAGACTGGCCGGAGTTAGCTTTAAATAGAGAGAAGTGGCTTGTTGCAGGGGAGGCCTTTGCCCAGCAGTAGGACACAACAGGCTCATAAAAAAAAAATCTTAGGCAGGCCGACAAAAAACAGTTTAAAAAAACGTGAAAATCGGTTACATAGTTTTGGAATTATTGAGCCACAAGGTGACACGAAAATTGTATAAATGGGTAATATATTTAGTCGGTTGCTATGAGCAGAGTCAGCAATAAGAAATAAAACAATCGTTGACCTATATACCTCGCACAATATCTTATATAAAATGCACACACGAGATAACGAAAGACTGTCTGTCACGTCTCCTGACTTTAGTAGGAAGTTGATTGAGTAATGTCTGTTAGGCGAGGTCAGTGATTCTTACCCTCTAGTACAATTGGCATATGAATTACCAGTACGATCGTTCACAGTAGGTATTTATTTTAATATCAGTACGTTTGAAAAAATATCTGACCATGTATTAAGCATTAGAGGACTTCCGCATTAGGAATATACATCCTGTGTCGCCAGGGGACTTTACATACATACATGAAACGTACACCAAGAACACCCAGACTTAGTACAACAACTTGTCGATCACACAAAGTGTTGTCCCAAGTGGGATTTGAACCCACAACACTTGGCGCAGTAGAAAGCGGCGTGGCGACCGCTTAAACCACTAGGCCAACCGTGAAGTAACGCCATATTAATAGATGCGATACTACAGAATGGGAACTTGAACTTTAATTCGCGGGCTGAGTTTCCGCAACTCGAGGACTTCAATGCGCCTACTTTGCCTGGATACCACAGAATGGGAATATTATTAACATCTTTTTAAAGATAAACAATAAGAGATTTCCATTAAAACGTGGCTTGGAGGATGCTTGTTCAACCTTGACCACGGTGAAAAATATCCATGCTACTATATTATAAACGCGAAAGTTTGTGAGTATGTTTGTTGCTCTTTCACGCAAAAACTACTGAATGGATTTTGATCCTACTATATTATAAACGCGAAAGTTTGTGAGTATGTTTGTTGCTCTTTCACGCAAAAACTACTGAATGGATTTTGATGAAACTTTACAATAATATAGCTTATACATCAGAATAACACATAAGCTACAATCTATAAAGATTCTAGCTTTTCAGCAAGTTTAAAAATAAATTTTAAAACGTTCTCTATGGTCTAATTCATATTACATATTCTAGAGGTAGCTCTAACTGTCTGTCTGTTACGCTTGCATAGTTAAACCGCACATTTCAATAAAATTTGGCATATGGATACTTTTAATTCTCGAGGAAGGACATGTCCTGTTCAAAAGCTAGTGGTTTATAAAACAGGCTTATTATATAGTATTTGAAATAAGTTATTAAAACTTGTATAGACTTAGGAACTGTTAGCTGTTTACATGTAGCTAGTTCCTTAATTTTATATTTTTTGTTTTTTAACCTCAGGTAATTGATACTGCTGTACGCTTGTAGGTACTCCTTTTTCGTAGCAAAACCTTTGCTTACCTGTTATTTAAAAACATAACGGTATTAACATAGTAGGAAATGATTGCCTCCAGACTAAAAATATCGGTAATGAAGCGAAAGTATTCAATACGTAGCAAAAAGTAACTATTAACACTTTACGGTATCTAACCTAACCTATACATACAATTCGCTAGTTTCTAGAACGGCTGAACCGATTTTGACGGGACTTTCACGTCAGATAGCTTATGTTATAAGGAGTAACTTTCGCTACTCTCTCTTTTTGACTGCCTATTTGGCGCAGTGGTAACGTATGCGACTGCTGTGCATGAGGTCTGAAGTTCGATTCGCGACTCGGAACAACTGTTTGTATGATCTACTAAAATTTGTTTCGGAGTTTGGGTGTTGTTTATGTATAATATGTATGTATTTACAAAAATAAAGTATATATGTATTTATATCAGTTGTCTAATACTCATTACACAAGCTCTGCTTAGCTTGGGACTAGATAGCGTTGTGTAATAGATGTCTAAAATATTGATTTATTTATTTTTTAGACTAGCTTTGCCTTGCGGTGTTACCCGCGTTTGTAAATGTACAACAATATCCGCGGGTAACACCACAGGACTCAGCTAGTCATAAATATAAGGATTCCATTATCTAAGTACAAGTAGTGAAGTAATGAATAGGTTTAGTCAACTGATTTGTTAGAATAGGGAAGCTCGTTTAGCCGGCTAAATCTGTGTCGAGTCGAACGAGACTAAACTCGCGAGACCGGTGTCACATGACAAATTGTCCAATTACAATAAAGTGCCTCGCGACAGACACCTTTAGCATACCTCAATAGATGTAAGGTCTACCCTTTCTTGTTACCAAGTCCTGTTTTCACCGGTTAGAACACTTACGATGATAAATGTGTGAGAAATCTGACACTGACATACTTCACAGTAATTCTTGAGAAGTTTATACGTTTGCAGATTACCGACTATCATTTAAAACTAAAGTAGCCTTGGAATGATTTCATTAGTCAAACACTTTTGCTCAATATGAAAGAAAAACAATAAGACCAAAATTATTTCATGACCGTGTGATTTTTTTGTACAATAAATTGTATTTGTAATACCTTCGCAACGTGGCTAAATATTTAGAAAACATTACAAAATTAATATTTTTGAATTTGAATCGCTATTATTGATTTACAATCTACATATAATATTGGATAATATGGTTAAAAGTAATGTACAAACAGCAAAAATCGGTTTCGTTACAGTCGTGTCCTCATTATGACGAATTTTTAATATGTGCCAATAAGTGATTTATTTTGATTTGATTGCTTCGAGTTAATGTATCTATCCGACTTCTTGGTCTTTTAGGGTTCTCACGACAATGGGACAGGAATTAAAGGGTTACGACAAAAGTAAAAGGTTATTTAATGGTCACTTTCTTTCATCATCAGCCTGTCGTAGTCCACTGCTGGACAATGGAAAAAAAGTAATTAACAGTTCAAAAATCCTTAAAAGCTCCTAAATAATTGGTACTTCTCTTCGGTACATCAGGATAGTAGTTTATTTATTACGCAGGGAGAAAAACTGGACGATCTTGTGATTAGAGTTGTTTAGGATTTGGAATGTTTCTAGGAATGACCAAAAATGTAAATTGTAAATGCACATCAACAACTTGTTTTACATTACAACTTACCATAAGAGGCAATAAGTTGTGCGATCCTCGAAATAGTTCAACTCTAATAGATAATATACTTGCTATATATAAGTACTAAGTAGAAGTTAAAATCCTGTAACTCATAAATCTTTTGGGACCACACAATTTAAAATGACAATAAAAAAATACTATTTGCAAATCTCTGCAAGTATAGTATGTTCTATATATGTACCATTAATGTTTTATAATGCATATAAGAAAACAATATTTCAGTTGCGGGGCTAACTGTTTAAAATTCTCCGCTATTGTGGACATAGATCGTCATGAAGGATGTATTTTAAAGATGATAGAACGATCTTGAAAGCCGTTTATATGGTAATCATGTGAACCAGGGTTTATACGAAGCAGTGTCGTTGTTCTGTATTTGAATAAAATAATAGTATGACAATAAACACTTCTAAAATAACTTTAATGAAAATCGTTTGAATAGAGATTTTAGATCTTATTTGAAAAGGCTTAGTCGAAAATTTTGTAGAATCATAATGAATGTTGATCAATTTATTTTCAACTACCTTTTGTCCGCGGCTCCGCCCAAGTTGATTGTCTGTTATCATGGTAAAAAGTAGCCTATGTCCTTTCTCAAGAAATAAAGTATCTCCATGCCGAGTTTCATTGAAATCGGTGCAGCGGTTTAGCCGTAAAAGGGTAACAAACTGACAGATTATACTACTGTCGAATTTATAATACTAGTATTGATAAGTTATTATCAGTGTGGTCTATTTATCTAAAGACTCGTATACATAACCTTATACAACGCACACAACACATAAACAAGAATAATCAACTCAAAAGAGATGGGCGTTAATATTTATATTTAGTCGTACAATAATCTTAATATCAACATACAACCTTGAACTCCGGTTTATTGTCTGTTAAATTTCGAGTTCATTGTGATTATGAAATCGTGTTATTCAAGTAAAACTAGCCGAAACACGTGTGACCGGCAATTGTTAATTTGTTTTGACTCTTAATTTATTCCTTGAACTATTACCAGTTAAGACTTTCGTCTTTGCGTTCTTAGTTTCTTTACCATTCATCATAGTAGCTTGGACTGGCCACTGTTGGACGTAGGCATCTCCTTATAAAGGAGCTTTGCAGGTACGGTGGTACCTCCGCTAGCTCCCTAATCGTCGCCTAAGGGTCGTTGTGGCTAAATCTACAGGAGATGTGACCGCTGCAAATGACCCTAGACCGGTGACAACCCGGTGCGTTCGGGGGTGTCATCTAAGGCGGGTCGGTGTTCCGCCCCTTACTGTGTAGAACGGTCAGAGACGCGGCAGCGATCTGCCCCGGAGGTGAGTCTTGTTACTCCGGGATGTACCTCAAATGTGACGTACTGCAAGAAGCCGCTGATGCGTTTCTGGAACTCCTCCCGACTGCCGAGGTAGGCCGCCGCGGGATTTAGTGGGTTCGGTATCGGTTCGCCAGGAGTCCCACACACGTACTTCGCAGGACCCCCCACGGTGGGTATGGTGAGAAAAGCATTCCCCGCGTAAAAAAACTGTACATTACTACCTATCACGCTGCAAGAGCTGGCCAGACGGGTATAACTTTGTACTAAGAATAAAGCTATTTGTTTCGCCAATAGAAGGCTTTTTGGAAATGAACGGAATTTCGTAGCGACGGGGATTACTAAGAATACTATTATTATGCAAACTGCATAACTATTTGTAGGCTTTCATGGTTTAACATCTAACCAAACATTTTTTATGTTGTAGCTGCCAAAATGAGTCTACTCTGCCTGTTGGAAAGCATAAGTAGAATCCAAGATCTGAATGGTATTCACTGGTATTCAGTAATCACCGTCCTCCTCCATAAAACTATAGCGGCAAGGGGTAATATATACTGATTTAGAATACAAATAAAGAGATTGAAATACATTTTATGGTACATTCATACCTATTTAATATAGAAATATACCCAACGCAGTACAAATAGACATATGCACTTTTCATTGGTGTAGTTTGGATGAATGCGCTTCTAGAGTAAAGCTCTTTGTTCAACAGTGTTTTGCGATAAGCTGATGATATTGCAGTCGTATTTTACTACTACTGCTTTACTATAGAGAAAGATCAAGTATTTGTTTTCAGGATAATATTAGAGGTTTTTGTCAACTTACCACTTCGGCTGCATAATGGACACTGCTAAATCTCAACCAGATGCGCTGTCCGGTAGAACCCCATGAGTAAGGAACATGAAACCGTCGGTCGTACCACACCACTCCAACGTGGTCTCTCAATGTTATGTCCTCACCAACGTCGTTATATGACGACGGAACCGGCATCGGGATTACAGGACCTGTCTGGAAATATCGAAATAATCTTGTTAATTTTTGTAGTTAGTCAGTGAACATTAAAATTATGGATTTTATCTCATTAATTGACGGTTGTTTTGACAGTACCCACTTGTGATTTCTTTTTTACGTGTAGAAATCCCCTCGGGCCGTCACCCCACTGGGGTTTGCGACGGGGCGGTGTGTCGGAATCGAACCGACTAAAACCACACGGTTTGCCACTCAGCGCCTGAGAAGGGAGGCGTCCAGGAACTGCTGTTATTAACACAACCGGACCCATTTGACAGTACCCACTGTTCTAACGTTAAACCAGTTGCTTTGCCTAAATCTTACAGCAATGAAAAATTTCCATGACAAATAGGAATTTAAAAACAATGCAACAAAAACAAACGTAAATTCGTCATAAGTCTTTTAGTATCCCAAAAAGCTGATAAAATATTTTTATTTGAAACCATGCATTTGTGGGCAAAGAATTTTTTTTTAAACAAGTTTATATTTCACTTACATTTTTATAAGCGATACGTAAAAAAACAGTTTAACCAATAAAGCCAAGTGTGTTTTTACGAGTGTGATTGACATGTAGTATATCTTAATTGGGTAGCATAAAAATACGAATCCTGGTTCCAAACGGAGTCAAAGATTTAATCAGAAATATTATATTGCCTGCATGATTGCCTGTAAGATATTGCCATGGAGCGATAAGGCCGCCACTTGTACATACTTCATAATAGTTTTAAGTTTACTATGTAATCATATAAGCTGGTGTACAATAAAGAGATTTATTATTATTATTATATTTTATTAAGTTAAGATATTTTGGTTATTTAATGTACCTACCTATTTACATTTACACACATTCTTAAAAGTAAATAACATCGTTACCTATATACCATACACAAATATCTATAACATACATTTGCACCATCAAAGTCGAGCTCTACCGAGAATGACCAATAACAGCTTACTATTATCTGGCCTTTGATCTTTTAGAATACGGATGTCAATTGATGTTTGGCATCTGCAAACTGCCTTTCAGGACTTACGTATATTGTTTAATTAAGATTTTGTATGTATTTCCGCTTTTTTTATAATTTGCGGATTTGGGGGTTTCCAGATAGCAATTAAATATTTATTTATAAATTTACTCTTTATTTTTAATTCTTATTAATTCTAATGGCTTATAATATTTACATTGACGTATATGACATATAATATGTAGTTTTATGTATGTATTTTAACATTGTGTTTACCACAGAACTGTACATATTTCAGAAGAAATACTCGTGTGTTTAGAATAGACATTAAATTGTAATCAATGCTAACCTAATTTCTTTTCACGTTCACTCACTTAAAGGTATCGAGGAACAATGTAAAAGAGACCTCAAATATTGAACGAGTGTGCAAACACATGCAGATATCCCGTCCACCGTTTTTTAATCAGAACTATTTATTCCTTCCTTTTATCCGAAACTAACATAAATAAGTTTTTCATGCGCATGTTTCCTCGTTTTAAAGTAGGCATTATATTATGTGTACAATAGAACAATAAGGTCATCTTAAAAATAGCGGTAGCCTACGTTTTATGATATTGAATCTTAGTAATAAGAAAATGTATTCAGGGCAAATCATGTTTACCCCAAGAGCCGCGCTTTGGCATGGGCTGCAGTAATCGCTTACCATCAGGTGATAAATCTGCTCGTTTGACCCCTGTTACATAAAAAAACTACAACATTAATATATTTTCTAAGTAACTGTTTTAAATTATATAGGTTCAAATTCTGATTTGGTCGAAGATAAAATATAGCTGATGAATATGACAAGCCAACATTAAAAAACCCTCTAGGCAAACACTTAAGTAATCATACGCCAAAAATGTCTTACAATATTTTGGAAAATTCCAATGGTTTTCAAATGAAAAAAACTGCATCGAATCGGTCCATTTGAGAGCACACAGACACAGACAGACAGACATTAACGTCAAACTTATAACACTCCTCTATTTGCGTCGGGGGTTAAATACAAATATATACAAGAGTCAGTTTACATATGTATAAATGTAATAATCAAGTTATTTAATTTATTCAGCAAACTTACTGAAACTTTTTTAACTGAAACAATAGCCATATCGTTATCAATTTTAAGGACATTGCTATTTTTAGCGTCTCACACGTTTCCTTCCTTATTAAATTTTCCCTAGGTACATTATTCTCACCTAGTGAACATATTTATCGGACAAGTACAGTAAATAATGGTGATATTAAACTTAGAATCGGCTGCCTATGGACATTCGAAGTTTAAGCGACGAGTGAGAAGTTTAAGTTCCTTGTTTGATGGTGGCGGTAGAGGAGCGGATAGCGAAGAGCTAACCCAATTTTTAAACCAGCGGGCTAGGCAGCGGGCGCTAGAGGGCGGTACTAGATAAGTGAAGGCGGGGCGATGCGCATTCCAGCCAGGTGCGCAGATATTTCCGACGGGTAGTACATTTGAACGTGCCGCTGCCCGCTCCGCTTTCGCTGAGTTCGTGTACGCGGCCTAGGGTTGCGTCAAACATAGTAACAGCTCCTAAAGAATTTGTCTAGTCTCCCAACTTGGCGAGTGTACGTCTTAATTCTAATGCATAGCAAATATTTAAAACCTCATTCCTACGAAAACTCATACTTCTCTAAAAAAGGAGTATCGATATATTGATAAAGACAACTCCCGCATTAGGAATATACATCCTGTGTCGCGGGGGATTTTACAAACATACATGTAACGGACACAAATAACACCCTGACTCAGGACAACATTTTGTGGATCACACAAAGTGATGTCCCACGTGGGATTTGAACCCACGGCACTTGGCGCAGTAGTGAACATTTAAACCACTAGGCCAAACGTGCAGTCAAAGTATTTAAATACCTATTCGGTTTATTGGATTTACGAAAAAATGTTGTCACAAATTCTGCAAGTCATAAGGAGCATAATAATAGGTAATATGTTTTCTAGAGATTTTATAAGTATTTTATTTATTTTACGATTATATGCATAACTGCATACTTGGAAAATTAATACAGTTGCAATTAATGCAAACATGTTATAGGTATTACATACTTCTGATTAGCCTGACGTTTCAACCGGATTGCCTAACCGATATTGACAGGCTAACTATCTCAGTGGTGCGCAACTGATCGGTCACTTAATTGAAATTATATTTTTTTTTTCCCGTGTCAATTTTTTTTTATTGTTACATCGCTCTTTTTGGCCGTAACGTGATGATATATACTCTGTAGCCTTCCTCGATAATTGGGCTATCTAATACTCAAAGAATTTTATAAATCGGCCTAGTACTTCCTGAGATTATCGTGTTCTACCAAAGAATCAAACTCTTATGTTTTTTTTTATTATTATTATACCTATAGGGGGCAAACGAGCAGACGTATCGCCAGATGGTAAGTGATTACTGCCGTCCATGGACACCCGCAACACCAGAGGCATTACAAGTGCGTTGCCGGCCTTTTAGGAAGGACTACGCTCTTTTCTTGAAGGTTTGAAGGTCGACAGCGACAGTTCATTCCACAGTTTTGTTGTAAGTTTCGGGAAAATCGCACAGTTGTGGACTGCCAATCAACTAGATGATGGGGATGAAATTTCTGTCGCGTAGGACGATGGCGGAAAGACGCGGCAGGGATCAATCCGAACAACTCTCGGAGCGGAGGAACAACTCCCCATGGTAAATGCAGTAGAAGATGCACAGCGAAGCCACATCTTTACGCAGCGCCAGACAGTCTAGCCGAATTGATAGTTCTTGGATATATTTATGTTTTGTAATATTGGTATTCTAGGAAATATTGGGTGCGTAAAAGAAGCAAAAACCATCTTTAAAGCGTGTAGAATACCGTATTATAATTTTAGTTCAATAAATTAAGAATTTTTTGAATTTTTGAAGCATACAAAAATCAACTTAAAAATTTTATACATACACAAAGATATACGGTATTATTCAAATCTATTCTCGACTAACTTAAAGGTATATGGACCGAGAAAAAACTATTTGTTGCATTTCTGAAATCCAGTTGTTTTATTTCCAAAAATAGTTTTCGAGCGTGACCACGCTAATAGCTTGAAAGCCTGACTTGTTTTGGGGGCTTGTTTTGTTTTTGACGTGTCAGCTTTGTTAATGTTCCACCGAGGTATTTCCGTAGTTTGTTTTCGAGTGAGTAAATACAAACATATGCACATTTGAGCTTAGTTGAATGTAGACACGCATATGTTCGTGTATCATATTATGTGTTTTAAAGACAGTGTGACTTAACAGTATTGTTTCTATACAAATAATAAATGAATATAAAACAGGACCTCTAAAGGCGTGTCTATTGCTCCTAACAAGTAAAATTAAAAGAAAAAAACCCACTACGTCAATATTTTATTTTAAATTTTATGTACCCAGTGTCACTCTCATGACTAAGACGAATCTATTGACACGACTCACATAAAAATACGACAAGCCGTTTAAGCTTTAGTGCGTGCTAAAGAAATATAAATACATATATACATACACTCGAAAAACATAGCAGTTCTTCTTTCGCAAGCGGGAAAAAATAACAAAACAAACTAACAAAACATGTTAGAAAAATATTGCAGACTAATGCGACTTTTAAACATGAACATCAAACATCTAGGTACACTTCAAAATGACTTCGGATGAAGAAGACGTACTCGATGTTCAATTGCATACAACAAGAAAAAGAACAGATTTCTTTCGACCGTATCTACAGCGACGTACTTTTAATATTTACGCAGAATTACAAGTGGCAGAACGATTTGGACTGAAACCTTTTTTTCGTTGCTCAGAAAGTGCAAATCAGGAAATACGAAATCCACAACCTTAATGTTCGCAAGCAACTATGAAATGAAATTGTCACTCCCCCGCAGTCGAACGCGGGGATGTTTTCCGTCCGCTTCGTAAAACATGTTTGCTTGTTTGGGCAAACAAAACAGTTAAGCCACGTCCATATTTTGTTAATTGTTTGATGTTAGAAAACACAAAACAGTGTCATCAACTTCCACCAAGAAGAAAATAATAAAACTAACCTACTGTCGAAGCCTGTTAAATAAATCAAGTTAAGCAAGTTTAAGATACCTTGTTTAAAGAGTTCAATAAGTCATAATATCAAAAATAATAGGTGTCGAGCTTTCCTAATATTAGTGCTAATTCTGTTATTATGTAACTAAACTATTTTTTTCTAAAATTATCTTCTAGTCTCTAATTTTAGTACAGCGATTCCCGAAATGCCATGTTTGTTCACATGTATTTTTACATACATATATTTTTAGTGTGATATTCTGTAATTTTAGTCTATCTTTGACATTTAGCAAGTCGTTTGACAGGACATAACTCATATTTAGTGATTTTTAGTATGGTATAAAGAACTCTCGAACAAGAGACTTATGACCGTTCATTGTGGACAACATTTTTTTTTGTGAATGTCTGCGAATGTTCAAATTATGTCTTAAAATTCAACTAAGTAAAAACTTACATGAGTAATATTGGATTATAAACATATAAAGCAAGAAACTTGATAATCTAAATGAGAATTTATATGCTGGAATTGACGCCACAGATTTTCGGTAACTTTATAACTAAGTTCAACAAATCTTAATTTGGTCTGAAGTTGCGTGGGATACAAAATTTACATCCAGCTTATATCCACACTACAGTAAGGCACGTTTATTGCATCTGTACAGGTTATAAATTGCAGATTGCAAGCAGTATATCTTCAATGGTCCCTCTCTTTCTTTCGTTGCTCGTCGTCGCTGACAAATTTTATACTTATATTTTGAATTCGAAAGTCTGTCTGTTACGCTTTCACGGCTAAAACGTTGCACCGATTTCAATGAAATTTGGAATTGAGGTACTTTGATTTTTGGGGAAGGCTCTTTACTGCGAGAATCTTTACATACACGCGGACAGAGCCGCGTACAAAAGCTAGTAGGTATATTTAAGAAAAGTTTTCGGGTAAGTAATTAATTTAATCTTTAGTAAACTTTAAGTTTTTATGTGAGTATGTTTGTTGCTCTTTCACGTAGAAACTACTGAATGGATTTTAATGAAACTTTACAATAATAGGTATAGCTTATACATCAAAATAACACATAGGCTACAATTTATAAAGGTAGTAGCTTCACCTCGCGGCGTTGCCCGCGGTTATTCTCGTACCGCGGGTAGCACCGCTGGGTTCAGCTAGTTTAGAAATCAATATTGTTTGTTTGTGTAGTCTGATACCATAGTACAAGCTCTGCCTAGTTTAGGAACAGATAGGTGTGTATGAGAAGTGTGAGATTATCATTACTAAAAGCCTAGGAGCTTTGGTAATTTTATTCCATAGCAGCAGTACAACGGCTAGAGTTATTACGAGTTCTGTTTTAAAGTTCAACAAAAATCTTTTGTTTCCTACCTCCGCCTCCTTCAACTACACCGTTAATTCATTAAACGTTTTTATAAAAAACATTAGGTGAGTATGTTCAGACTCCTGAGTACATTATGAGTTCATGTAACCCAAGCGGTTTAACATGACAAAGGTGTTTGACCGTATGATCTCACCGGGGATGTACTTATTTTTTAGGTGTGTAGGCAATCTTCTTATTCATTTTATTCTTTGTGTATAAATATTGCCTCAACTGAACACCATCTCAAGGAGATTGGTTTCAACAGATTTTCTATTTAATTGGACAACTACAATATATAACACCGTGGATATACAATTAATGTATACGACTATTATTGTTCTAATTTAAGCCCAAACACAAGCGCTTTAAAACTCGAAATACCAGTCTATTGTTTTTCACAAGATGCTATTAAAATAATGTTGAGATAAAACAAGTCTAGATGATAGAAGCATTTCTAGGAGCACGACTGTAGCCACATTCTTATTTAGTAGATTGAAAAGTGTCAATTGTTTAGTAGCTATACTGTATATAGGTATACTATATGATGTAACTAAAAATTTATAATTTTTACTTGTCTGTGTTACTTATACAAATAAAGTAAAAATTGTCTTAACATTGCTTCGAACCAAATTTCAAGATCCTGAAGATCGGAAGTACGCTGTAGGTTTTGATTCCCTTGCGAGTGTCGAAAATTTGCAGCATAAACGGCTGATCTTTTGAATGCGTTGGCTCAGAAGTTTGCTCCAAGCTCCAAGGGGCAGTAGACCTGAGTATTTGATATTAATTTCAACTTGATACTTCCATGCGTTCCTGAGTAAAACGGTCTTGACAAACAGACAGACATCAAAGTGATCATATAAGGGTTCCGAAATAACGTTTTGAGGTACGGAACCCTAAAAAAGAAAAATATGTCCATAGGCAGCGTTAGTCACATACTATCATCATAAAATGCAACTAAAAAAAATTATTTAAATTTTGATATAATTTTAAAATTACCTTAATAAGATCCTGTTCGTACCAGCCACCTCGATATCCAACTTCTGGATCCGATGGGGATTTCCTGAAGTTCCATATTCCATCTAACTTTATTAAATCTCTAGTTTCCGTAGCTTGTGGGAATAAGGCTCCCCCCGTGGTTGTCGTTTTCTTCTTTGGTACTTCGTTGATGGAATTGCCTGAGAGTGACGCGGACAATATCACATTCACTATACACGATAGCGTAGCGATGGTAACTAATATCTCCTTTGTTAACATTATATCTGAAACAAGAAAGACAAAAGCTTTAGATTTTCTTTGTAGTTCACTTACATTTATCACGTGGCTGTTATCTATTATTAAAGTTCCCACGGGAATTATAGCGATCATATAACATGTATTATATTGCAATAGTAGAATATTACTAAAGTGAATATCGGACACTATACCGATTATTATACGCATTAAAAATAGTTAAAAGCTGTATATAATATTATAATACTAAACATCTCAGCGCGTATATATACTAACAGAAAGTTAAAAATAACGACACAACATAAAAAGCCATCTTCAAGAACTGGACCAAATTGAAATGGGACCACACGGGAAGCACCAGCTTTTAAATAAAAAAAGATTCATCAAAATCGGTTCGTCCAGTCGAAAGTTATGAGGTAACAAACAGTCGAATTGAGAACCTCCTCCTTTTTTGAAGTCGGTTAAAATAGCTAAAATAGTATCACCGCATAGTTAGTTATTCTTAAATAAAATCTAGGTATATTATAACATGAACCTTGCGAGGGCGTCGTATCTTGGTCAAACTATAAAGTTATATGTAAATCGTGGGAGAGCCACGCTTCGGCATGAATGGGCCGGCTCGACCGGAGTTATACCACGGCCTCACAGAAAACCGGTGTGAAATAGTGCTTGCGCTGTGTTTCATCGAGTGAGTGAGGATACCGGCGGCCCATACTCCAACCCCTCCCTTCATTCCCTCTCCCCATCCCCCAAATGTCGGCAATGCACATGTGACGCCCTTGGTGTTGCGGGTGTCCATGGGCTTCGGTAATCGCTTACCATCAGGTGATACGTCTGCTCGTTTGCCCACTATTCAATAAAAAAAAAACTATATTTACATATACCAACGGCTTAGTGGGAAAATGCCAATAAAAAGATCGTACGTATTAAAAAAGTAAGTAAGTAGTCTTAGATCTTATTTTTATATAATCCATACTATTATTGTAAATTCCTAACTATGTCTGTCTGTCACACTTTCACGATTAAGCCGCTGCACCGATTTCAATGAAATTTAATACTTTGATTCTTTTTTTTTTTTTTTTTTATTGAATAGTGGGCAAACGAGCAGACGTATCACCTGATGGTAAGCGATTACCGCCGCCCATGGACACCCGCAACACCAAAGGCGTCACAAGTGCGTTGCCGACCTTTGGGGGATGGGAAAGGGGATGGGGGAGGGGTATGGGCCTCCGGTATCCTCACTCACTCGGTGAAACACAGCGCAAACGCTATTTCACACCGGTTTTCTGTGAGGCCGTGGTATCACTCCGGTCGAGCCGACCCATTCATGCCGAAGCATAGCTCTCCCACGGTGGAATTCTTGAGGCATAGACTACTATTTACTACAATGGTCGACATACACGACGGAGGAGCCGCAGACAAAAGTTAGTGGTGATATATAATAGTAACAATAAAACACATCAATAAATACTAGAGAAGTATTAATAAGAATATTTCCCTACAAATTATCGTAATTGATAAATTCTATGAATCTTTCAAATTCAAATATAAAATATATATAATAAAATCATTTGTTCAATTAAACATTGTAACATTTATGAACGATAAATTCACAGTTAAAAATCATAAATCGACAAGAAGAGACGCCACGGCATGTACTGGATTCTTAAATTAAATGAAAACACTTAAACTACACTCATGCTTGTGTCGATCTATAACTTCTAGTTTCCAAAATGTGTGGAGCGAGAAGAATACTGGTAAAAAAACTCATGGCCACTATTATTAAAAGTTAGATATTCAGGACTCAGGTACAACATTGTTAGTATGACATGAAAGGTAAACATATTACAAAGAAAACTTTTCAATGATTTTCATTATTAAATCATTATTCATCGTCTACTGATACTTGCAATATTCATCAGTTGGGAAAAGTGAAACCCATCGTAATTGCTAGACTTCGCACCGTCACATTATAACGTTGCATGTTTATCCATTATTTTTTTTCACTTTTTATCAATTTGGATATTCATGTACGAGAGCTTCTTTAACAAATATAAGGTACAAACTAATTTCCTTTGGACGTACCTTTGATATATTATCACGTGAGAATAGTTGACCGAAATGGGATGTTGGTTAGAGACAAAGGTCCCAAATGATCTAAGATACGGCTGCAAAATGAATGTAGAAATTTGATATGCGACTTCTGTGCTTGAGGTCTCGGGTTCGATTCCCGGTTCGGACCAAATGTTTGTACGATCAGCAAATATTTGTTTCGGAGTTTGGGTGTTTTCTATGTATATATGTGTATTTACGAAAAAAAAAGGATATATGTATTAATATCAGTTGCCTAGTACCCATAATACAAGCTCTGCTTAGTTTGGGACTAGATGGCGTTGTATGTTAAATGTCCGAAAATATATATTATTTATTATTATTATTATTTTCAGTATCTACGTGATGAACGTATAGATTCTGTAGCCGGATCTTAGACTAAAATTGATGATGATGTTACCGAGTAAAACCTCAGGCAAAAGCTAGTTATATGTGCTTGTACAAGTGAAACTTTAAAAAAGTCGAATAGTTCTTAAATTGATAATAATTTTTTTTTGCATCACTTTTCTCTCCCATTGCCCAAATACCGAAAAAAATACTCATGTACTTCCTAGGTTCGGAAAATTACTCTACATGCAAATCCAATCGTAAATCAAGACGGTATTTATTTAGTTCAATAGTCCATAATATCATGACAGCATCTAGAATTACGCTTTTTACGGTTAATAGGTATTAAAATATTATCGCACATCAATATCTTGACCGTCGTACCGTGACCGACTGCAGATAGTGAGAATTTGCTCTATAAACTGACTTCACCAGTTTATAAATCTCTACACATATCTAATAACTTAAATAATTATTTAAACTAGTGAACAATAACAAATATACATTGGGCCATCTATATTTATAAACTACGTTATCTTGGTTTGTGTACATTTTAAAACTTTCATTGAGCACAATTACTAACTCACTTCAACGATCTTTTTACACAAATATTTTGTACAACTACAATGTGCCACAGATGGGATAGGATTATGAAATCATTAAGAATGACAGTGAAAACCCACGTTTTTCAATGTTTTAAGCATGTCAAAACTCATTAAACGTAACAAGATTATAAAACTTTCATCATAAAAAGATAGAAAGAAAAAGGTACCGTATACATTATAACATTTTATTTATTGGTCTATATCTATATAACTGCTTCGGTGGCGCAGTGGTAGTGAATGCGACTGCTGTGCTTGAGGTTTCGGGTCCAAATCCTGGGTCGGACTAAATGTTTGTGTGATCTACAAATAGTTGTTACGGAGTTTGGGTGTTTTCTATGTTTCAATTAATGTATTTACAAAAAAAAGTATAGATGTATTTATTTCAGTTGTCTAGTACCCATAACACAATTTCTGCTTAGCTTGAGACTAGATGGCATTGTGTGTTAGATGTCTGGAATATTAATTTATTTAATGGTAAAATTAAAAATAGCTTCCACACTAGGAATAAATCCTGTGTCGCGGGGAATTTAGTAATTAATAATAAATTAACATGCATGTAACGAATACAAAGAACAAATCCAGACTAAGAACAACAATTTGTGGATCATACAAAGTGTTGTTCCATGTAGGATTTGAACCCAAAACACTGGGTGAAGTAGAAAACGGTGTGACGACCTCTTAAACCACTAGGCCATACGTGCAATCAATTAAGAAAGCACATGGCAAAGAAAGAGATTAAATTTATAAAAAATATTGAGTACCTCTTGGACAACATCTAAACAGATATTGCGTTAAAATGTTTTTTATTAATGGAGATTCGATTCTCTTAAGCTACTGCCTTCGAAGGGTGTATTAAGAGTCAATCAAAGGAGCAGTATCAGACAGATAATATTGGTGCGACTTCTACATATAACACAACAATAACCTACTACAGCGCCATCTACCGGAGATACAATGAACTACGAAGTACACGGAGTAACTACAAATCCTGAATCGCGCAGTAAATAGTTCTCGGGCCGATTATCATATATACAACATCCCAACATCAACTGTTGGGCAGTAGCCCGCCAGGCATGATCACCTCACCTGGTCGGAGGATCCTCCCTTTGTGTTGGGTGGAACATGATACCCGTTCCCCCATAATGTTATTGTAATAGATGGCAACCTCAAGATGAAAACCTTCGCTAAATCCCAATTTCAAACATGTAATAATAATTTATTTTGTATACTATTTGTTACAAGCGCTTACCTAAGTGGTAATAGTAAACCTAACTCCCCTTCAACAATGTGTTGAACACACGAAAAAAGAGCCCTAGATTCCAGCAATCACGGTGTTCTCGATTACGGCAGCCGGGGTCGTGGAAAAGGTGGGAAAATTTACTGATTAAACCAACAATGGATTGCATAACATGAAATGCAGTGTGTAGCCATAACAAAATAAATATGTAATTACCAACACAATACCTATGTAAATTACATACATGTGCTGTTAAAAGCAGGTGGCTTTCTAGCACACGCGTTCCAACAATACCGGACAGATAGTTCGTCAAAATTCTGTGCAGATTCCGTGCCGCGTATGTTTAGTAGGGTTGATGCGTATTGCGTTTCTTATATTATTATTAAACAGGCTGTGTGAGATTTAATAAACCAAGAATACTATATTATAGGCAATAGAACACAGGGATTAATATAAATAATAATAACAGCAGTTCCCGGATCCCTCCCTTCTCAGGCGCAGAGTGGCACACCGTGTGGTTTTAGTCAGTCCGATTCCGACACACCACGCAAACTCCGGTGGGGGTGACGACCCATGGGGCCTCACGTTAAAAAAAGTATGTTTCAAGTTGCCTTCACGTTGCAGTGTTATCATTCTTTTTAGTTCGTTCCCTTAATTAGTCGTTTCTTACGACACTCTTGAGATATTCCGTATTTCTAATTCGTCACGTATATACAAATGTCGACGAACTCAGGCAGAGTAGTCACTTTGGCAGGACTGATTAAAGTACATATAGTCTTTTTTTAAACTTAAGTAGATATAAGTGCCCGCTTAAGTTTACTAATTACATCCTAAAATCGTCGTGAAGAGAAACAATGGAAGAGATAATATTTTCGCCTAAAGAATGTTTTCTCTTTTTTAATTGTTGTTGGTTTCTACCACGTTCTCGATTTAGTTTTTGTTTTTCCTCACATGGGATCTTTATAAGGAAATTTGATGTAAAGTCCTTATTGAAATACAGGTCGAATCAAACTGAATAATGGATAGTTAATGCTGAATTTTTAGATTTATGACTATAATTTTCAATTTATAAATTTAAATTAATAGTCTGTTTTAGCACTGCTACCGTATGTATGTGTATGGACCATGGTATTCACTGTTATGATATTGAAGAAATGAAAATGAAGGGGAATTTGTTAAAGTAAGTCTCCTATATATTGTGGCAAACTTTACTTAACATTTAGTGTTTGGTTTATTTCAATCGATTTACAAATCATAAAAGTTATATCAGTTAAAATAATCACCGCGGAACCCGAATGTAGTCGCCGTCAAAAGCTAATCCTACTACTATTATAAAGGCGAAAGTTTGTAAGTATGGATGTATGTATGTATGGATGTTTGTTACTCTTTCACGTAAAAACTACTGAATGGATTTGAATTAAACTTTACCACAATATAGCTTATACATCAGAATAACACATAGGCTACTATTTATAAAGATATAGCTTCGCCTCGCGGCGTTGCCCGCAGTTATCATCGTACCGCGGGTAGCACCGCGGGGTTCAGCTAGTATTAAATATATTTTGTGAGCTTTATGTTTACCAACCCTGTTCAGTGACATATTACGTAACATCAGTAACATCAGATATGTAGGTAAACAAAAATATTCAACAAGCGACCGCTATCTGACAGATTCCGTTGTGTTGCGGCTCGTACTGCACATTATCTGTCATAATGTAAATTTATTACTTTACAATTAATGCAAATATTTAATGTATTTTTGCAACTGATAATAACTGAACTCGTGACTACTTAACTTGAACTCAGGGCAGCGGTTTAGACGTAAAAGCGTAACAGACAGACAGACAGAGTTACTTTGTTTTAATGTTGAGGTCTCTGGTTCGATTCCCGTGTCGGACCAAATGTGACCAAATATTTGTAGTTCATACAGAACTACAAATATTTGTTTTAGAGTTTGTTTTCTATGTGTAGTATGTATGTACTTACAAAATGTTGTCTAGTACTCATAACACAAGTTCTGCTTAGCTTGGGATCAGATGGCGTTAGATGTCGGAATCATACAGCTTATTACAACATATGTAATGATTTATGTTGGTTGACGTTATTTATTATTAAAAGTTAATAATAGATGTTAGTTTATGATTTGTATTACCTGTATTTAATGTACGTGTAACCTAGATGATAATAACGCAGAACGCGGCCGTTGCTATGACTCAACAGTTAACTGATAAAATCTTTTAATTTTACCACATTTACAATATCCTTGTTGGTAATAATTATTTGCTAAAAAAGGCGAATTCGAGTTCAACGCATTTAAATTGTAATAAATTATATTATTATAAGTTGCTAGCTGATCCGAAGCTTTGTCTGCAACTCTCAAAAGCCATTGATTTTCTTCCGCATTTTATTTCAGCTTTTGCTAGACTTCCCATTATTAGATATTATATATTAGATTAATCAAACCGCACCAGTCATTCCCAAGTTTTATTAAGAGTATCGAACAGGAGATATTCTATTGTTTTAAAAAATTAAAATACCTACATAATACACGTTTGCGTCTTATATTGCCCGTAGCGTGAAAATTTTCCCCCGCTTTGTAAAACATTATTCATTGGTGCTCCGCTCTTATAAGTAGTAGCGTGACGATATATAGCCTATAGCCTTCCTCGATAAATGGGCTATTCAGCACCGAAAGATTTTTTCAAATCAGACCAGCGGTTCCTGAGATTAGCGCGTTCAAATAAACAAACTCTTCAGCTTTATTACTCGTATTAGTATAGATTATGCAGGTACATACATACTCTCTAATGACGGTGGGTGAATAGACATCAAAAACGTGGTAACTGATTTCTGGCTTTAGATAGCCATGTGTTAATAGGTGGTGGTATTCACTTGCCAGATAACTTGTGGCGACCTCCACGTACAAGATAACATACTACAGCGCCATCTACCGAAGTTAGACTGAACTACGGAGTAACCTACAATACGAAGAAACTACCAATCCTGAATCGCGCAATTAAAGTTCTCTCGCCGATTATCATATATAAAACATCCCAACATCAACTGTTGGGCAGTAGCCCGCCAGGCATGATCACCTCGCCTGGTCGGAGGATCCTCCCTTTGTGTTGGAGGGACATAGCACATGTTCCCCCCCACAGTAGTTCAGTCTAACTTCGTTAGATGGCGCTGTAGTATGTTATGTTGTATGTGGAGGTCGCCACAAACCTATTTCGTTAATACCCTATGCCATATGTCATAACTCATTATGAACGTTCTTAACAAATGTAGCACTAATGACTTACTACGCAACATATTAATGACTAACATTTACTAATAGGATAAAAATGCGTTTATTATCTCCAAGTATCATTGACTCCAATGCTATTGACTTCACACTCATGATAATTAACTACATGAAGTGGGTTAAAACTAATAAGTACTGTTAATGTAAAAAAAAACACTCAAACATTACTTTCCTTATCGTTCAAATAGTCGAAGTGTAGTGTAATATTTGTATCCATAAACTCTTCAACGTTTAACGTACTATGGAAAAAATATAATACCCCTTTTGTGCTGAAATTTTAGTATAATTCTAGCAGGTGTGAATAAAAATGCAAAATCAATATAAGGCGGCATTAAAGTCTACAAATACTCTTAATAAATATACTTTTTATTTATGCAGAGACTAAGAGACAAGACACTA
Source organism: Spilarctia lutea (assembly GCA_916048165.1). Classification (NCBI taxonomy): domain Eukaryota; kingdom Metazoa; phylum Arthropoda; class Insecta; order Lepidoptera; family Erebidae; genus Spilarctia; species Spilarctia lutea. The sequence continues at coordinate 7,839,115 of OU696480.1, forward strand.
TCAATTTATTAAAAGTTAATAATAATTATATTATTTATATAAAGATACATAGAAACACAAAGTACATAAATGTTGTAAATTACACAGTATAATCTTCAATAACAAACAAAGTTTTACCGAGCATTACCAATAGCAATACCGATTGAGCGGTTGCTTACTTACATATTGCATATTCACGATAAGATTTGTAGTTACAACAACAGATTATAAAACATAATCACGAATAACCACAAACTGTATATTTACAATCTCGGTATGTTTCAAAACAAGAAATTATTACGTTAGTTTACGGATGCAGCCTCACTTTGCCACCTGATTGTTATTATTCTACACGGTAGCTGGCCTTAGCTACTTTTAATTACATACTCACGAATCGACCCACAAAAAACACTAACAAGCCGTGTGATTAATTAATCATAAACTAAAACAAATGAATGTCATGTTTATTTTATCATGAATAATGGTGAGATTTTTTTTATTGTATTTTTATTTATATAATAAATACTGGTAACTGTTTAACTAAAATGTCATTTACGTTTGTCTTTGGTTACAAAATTCCTTACCAGCTTGAGAGGACGATAATAATGGCGAAAATAATTTGTTTAGGTATTTCAATAAATTGTTATTGAATCCATTAAGATAAACAAGTGTACAAGCAGATGTATTGACATGCCTACTGTGCCAGTAGTCAGTTATCCTGACTGTTAAGCCAAAGGTCGTGGATTCCATTCCCAGTAAAGACAAACAACTGATTAGCAAGGGTATTTTTCCCGTATCGAACTGTAACTTACCTATAGGTACTAATATTATAAAGCTGAAGAGTTTGTTTGCTTGAACGCGCAAATCTCAGGAATCGCTGGCCCGACTTAAAAAAATATTTCAGTGTTGGATAGTCCATTTATAGAGGAAGGCTATATGCTATATATCATCACGCTACTACTAATAAGAGCGGAACACCAATGAAGAATGTTTCAAAAACGGGGGAAAATTTTCACGCTACGGGCAATAGAAGACGCAAACGAGATTACGTGGGTCAGCTAGTCTATAATATACCTACATATGTGAATTTGGATATATACAAATATTTTTATTAGCAGCCAAGATTGGGATCAGACGATCGTGTGTGAGATATGTGACGTTATTATTACTATTCCTAAAACAGTCTAGTGGAGTGGTTACGTTAGAATTAACTTGACTAAAATCGCATTTCGGATGTATACATCCGCATTTGGAATAGGAAAAACATATACCTACTACAATTTTGGCTTATCATGGTATCCTATCGAAGACGGCATCTAAGATATCTTCACTTATAGGTAATGATGACGGTTTTGCAAACAAAAACCAACACTCGTGAAGGTCGAGACTGGAGTAAACTAGATATTTTCCGTTTCAGATTTAATCTGACGAAAGATTAATTTATTTAAGGTTTACAAACACAAAATGTTAATAATATTCAGATTTATATCTGACATGTTGTTAATTTTAAAAACAAACACTAGTTAATGATATAATTCATGGACAACGGAAGGAATTGCTACAATCTACAAGTCATATATTTATTTATATGATTATTTTTAATCAATGTTTTAATACATTACACATTGCCGTTATATTGTAAAGGATGATGACGAGACTACGGGCATAAAACAATAACATTCAACACTATGCCGTGACTTATAAGCTGTCCAACTGATTACCGGGAATTTTTGCCCTTGTCACATGATTTTTGTACGGCGTTGCGGAATAATGAATTAGAGATATAGAAATTGTATTGAACCTGCCAGAGATTGTCTTCGAGCGATAAAACCGCCACTTGTATCACCTAATTCTAAGCTACCGTTGTAATTAATCTCATGTACAATAATAAAGCGATATATTATTATTATTTGTTTACTATTAAATTTAAATTAGACTGATCACGAATGGGGGAGGTGACGCTTAATCTTGATTGGCTATCTTCCGTTGAACGACGTTACCATGATGTAATCTGGATAAGTTAATGATGGTAAGCAAATATTTGAATAAAGAACGCAGTTGATTGACCCCGTGTTCCTTCAAACGTTATTGGTGATTAGATTTATTAGTATCGTGTTCAATTTCAACGTGTACACCATCTCTGACATTTTCGTATAGTGATGTCGCCTTTTTATCCTCAGCCAGTACAAAAAGTTTTTAACCAGTTTTATAACTATTACAGCACGTTGAGTTGAAAAAGGCCTATCAATTTGATTACGGAGGAATTTACTTATAAAAATATTTTAAAGGAGAGGTTTATATCCAGCAATAGACTATTTGAGACTGTTGATGTAATGTGAATTTTTTATTTGTTTTTTTTTATGGAATACGCTTAATGGTAAGCGATTACCGCAGCCCATGGACACGCGCACTACCAGAGGCGTCACAAGTGCGTTGCCGGCCTTTTAAGAACTGAGTCATGAGTTATGATACTAGATTACATAAAGATTATTGGCCTTTATTCCCATCTCTACAACTACTTTTTTCTTCCAATTTTCGAAAGACATTGTCCATAACATGAGCGCTACCTACTATATTCTATATCGGAACCTTACATACATGTATGTAACGGACATAAAGAATACTCAGACCCAAAACAACAATTTGGAAATCACACAACATTTTGTCACATATGAGAATCGAACCAGCATCACTCAGTTCAGTAGACAGTATTCACTCATCAGTTTCCATCCTTTCTTACTTTCCCGGTTTTATTCCTTTTTTTATGTGGATTAATCCCACCCACACGCCGACCACTGAAACTCCTGTAAGTACACCAGGATCAACAGCAGTGACGCATGAATACACCCAGACAAGAAAAAAATTAAATTGCTTTGGAACCCACAACATAATTAATCAGAAACAAATTGGCGTAGTTACAAATATATAAGACAATTACGGGTTTAAAAAAAAAAAGAATTTCTCGAAAAAAAAAAATTACCACAATTTTCTTTTTTCAAATTTGAATTTGACCGAGCGTGAAGTATGCTGTCCCAAATATAAAAAAATCCAGATCGGTTCATAAATGTATTAACATTCTTAAGTGTCCTCGATAAAACTGGTGCAATGAGAACATGCAGGCATAAGAGCAAATTGAAGTGTCGTGACTTCATTTGCATAAAATTCTCAACTCCATGCATGCTACAGGCATAATTATGTGGTTCGAATGTACCACATTCAAACCTCAGTTGGCAACACTTTGGTAAATAACATAATTGCAAGTTGATCTGATCATTTAGTTTATTGTCTTGTAATATATGAATATATCTTCCTCGCCTTTATTATTCTCAGGATTATTTAGGGTCAGCTTGTAAATTAAAAGTACCTATTCATTATTATGGACATTAAACACCTTTCATTTTAATTTGATATGAGGTTTCTGATAATTTATTCTGACTGTATTCCAAAAATGGTTCGTGTAAAGATTCTATGAATAAATTTGTCGTATCGCCTGATGGTAAGCCATTACCGCCGCCCATGGACACCCGCAACACCAGAGGCGTCACAAGCGTGCCGCCGACCCTTGGGGGATGGGGAGGGGAAATGAGGGAGGGGTTGGGGTATGGACCTCCGGTATCCTCACTCACTCGGTGAAACACAGCGCAAGCGCTATTTCACACCGGTTTTCTGTGAGGCAGTGGTATCACTCCGGTCGAGCCGGCCCAATTAAAACATAAAACATTGCTTTGTGCAAGCTCCAATAAAATAGTCGTTTAAATAATAGATTTAATATTTGGTTAACGTGTAAAATTCCAACCAGTAAAGAGTTCATCGGTTTCGAAGAATATAACAAATATTTAAATAATAGGTTTAACCGGTTTCGTTATCGATATGATCAACACAAAAGGATTGGAATGCCAAATCCTGAGTAAATAAAAGGAAACCGGCACCAAATAACTAGACAAACTAAATTGACAGTGAAATACCGTTATGATAAGTAAATATTAGCCGTTTATCAGTGCTTTAGGGCTTTGCTAGTACAACGTTAATTCTAAAACAATTGATTAACGTTTCTTATAAAACGTTAATCAATCAATCAAATCGTTTACATCTCCTATTGCCCGTATCGTAATAACTTTCCCGTTTTTGTAACATTTTTCACTGATGCTCCGCTCGAAAAACAAAAAAAGTAATATACAGGTAACGAGTTCAGATATTTTTTATATAAATACTTGTGTCTTGTTGTTGCTCACTCTGAACTCCGAAGCTATCTAACCGATTTTACGTTATTTGATCTGTGTTTTTCTGGCGTGTCTAAGATAGGATAATTAACATCACGTTTAGACCAGTTGGAGCCGAGAATGATTGAAAAAGCGCAGACGAAGTTGCGTCGGTTATCTAGTCTTACTATAAGCCTGTTGCAAATACATTTGTAAATACCGAGTTCAATAATATCTGAATTCAAAAGGTAGGAAAAACATCGATATAATACAATATTAATATAAATAGACGTAACAATTACTTGATAAAACAATAACATCAAAAACACGTGCGAAATTTCCTGCTTAACGTATTAGTTTCATATTACAATGGTTTTTTTTTTAATCCTGCTCTTGTTTAGGATTACCATAAAGCTCTGATGTTAAGTTTAATATTGGTATTTAATGAGCCATCTAAGGGATCTTGAGCAGGTAAACCAAACAACGCTTTTTGTTACCATGTGATCAAGATTGGACGTTACAATTATACAAAAAGTGTTCTAGCGACGTTTTTAATGCAGATGTTACTTCTAGTAAATATTTCGCGAAAGTAATTATACTTCTCTATCTCCATTACACAGAGAGCAAACAATAGGCTGAGTTTTTGGCATTTTCCACGTTTATAATGTATCAGTAGAATCGTAAGCTCCGAGTCTACGACTAAGGTTTTTAGCGAACTCGGAGATCTCTTTTACTTGTTAATTTGAGTCCGAACCCTTAAATTCACAAATATTTTCTAGACTAATTAGAAAAAAAATGGAATAGGAACAAATATTGCGTACTAGCTGACCCACGCAACTTCGTTAACATATCATTGAATTGGTTTCAGTTCTCAAAAGGTTATCATCCCATAACAAATCAAAGCACGTGCATTCACATACAAAATTGTCTGTGTCTAGCACATTTTCACCTGCCGTCTGACCTAATCGTGATATGTTTATGTTATTCTTTCAACGAAAACAATTATTTTTAATTTTTATTTAATTTAACCGTGGGAGTGCCACGCATCGGCACGAATGGGCCGGCTCGACCGGAGTAACACCACGGCCTCACAGAAAACCGGTGTGAAATAGCGCTTGCGCTGTGTTTAACCGAGTAAGTGAGGATACCGGAGGCTTATACCCCAACCCCTCCCCTATCCCCCTCCTCATCCCCCAAACGCCGGCTACGCACTTGTGACGCCTGTGGTGTTGAGGGTGTCCATGGGCGGCGCTAATCGCTTAACATCAGGCGATAAACCTCCTCGTTTTCGATAAAAAAAAATATTTAAAGCAAATACGGCTCACTACCATATTCTGAATTAACTTTTCCATGTGGTGACGCATTAAGAATGCGGAGTGTCAAAATTCTATTCACCCTTTGGGATAAATAAGAGTAGCTGACTCAGGTATCAGACTAGGTAGGACAACAGCACAGCAAAGAGAAGGAAAGTTGAAGCAAACCCTATAGAACCCGTCCGGACAGAGTCGTATTTCAGGCCTAAATAACATTGATAAAAAAATATTATGTCTAGTAGTGGACTAGGTATTTAATGCTATTAATAATTCTGAATAAACGCTATAACAATTCTATATCCTTGTACATATTCAGGAAAAAAATATAATACAAATAAACGTTTTGTTATGCAAATTCAAATGAATAATATACATACATTGTAACCAATCTGTTACACTATTGCCCGCGATATGATCAAATCGTAATCCTAAACGTCTATTTTTTCCGTGAAGCATGTTCTTGGTTGTAAAACGTTTAATAATTAACCAAGATAACAGAATAATATGGTATCCCGTCATTTCATATCGTATCACCTTGGTTTCCATTAATAAGCAGTATTTTTTGTTACACAAGCTGCGAATCAAATAATTGATGAAATAAATTAAGACATTAATATTATCTCTTTCATTATAAGTATACATTATAATCATTAAACCCATATTACAAAGTTAAACACTAAAGTTTAATTGGTATAATTCAATTTCCTGTTATTAAAATTATATGTTATCTCTTCTGTAAGAGTCTGGGTCTGCCTTGGATAATTGTTTTACTGATCTTGAATAGCTAACATCAGAAAAGTAGCTGCGACGGGTAGTAAACAATATTTTTTGTATTAGCACACATCGCACTACACCGAAATAAAAATAGAAAAGGGAGAATAAGGACGGAAAAAGAATAATAGGGGGAATAATGGAATTCGCATTTTCACAATAGTACAAACATAATGTAAAAACACAAGGCGATATAATTTTTGGAAGTTCCAACGAAGTTAAATATACTTTTTATTTAAACTCACGCTTGTACCCCCCTGTACACGGAGGTAGCTAAAACACCTCTTTTCTTCCTCTTTCCGCCATCATGCCACGCGACAGGAGTTTTATCCCCATCATCAATAATATTTATTTTGTAAGTAAATCTTTACAAATACATTTTTACTTTTACACGTCGGATTTTACAGATAGAAGAGGCCGGCATTTCCTAAGACTTACTCTAGGAAGAAATGCCGAAACAAACCACAGAGGTTTTTTTTTACGTCCGTGAACATTGATTAATTACAAAATAATAAAAAACTATGCGAGTACAGTATAGGATCCGGGTTGGCCTTTTGAAGAAAGGACCATAGTATTGAGTCGGCTTTTCCATACAGACGGCATACGAGCAACAGTCATCGTGTTACCTAACCGGTTAAAGTCAACATTAACGACCCGAAGCGTGACACTACCCGCCAGCAGGACATTTAGGTAGGCCGGGCAAAACCCCCAGAAAGATACTAAATATGAACTTATATTACAAGTCTACACATTTTCATACACAAAAGAATTCAGTTCGTATAAAAAATTTAAAAACAACATACAACAATAAAAACTATATAAAAACGTCTATCACTTTCACACAAAATACGTAGTTAAAAACTGGAGTAAGCCTCATCAATCTCAAGCAAATTTGTCGTCTAAATAATCCAAAACTGTGTACTAAGCCTTTTCACCTAGTTTTTGTTTTATTAAGGTCTTAAATTTGGCATAATTTGGTAGACAAACCATTGTGTGAGTTCAACTTTAAGAGATTTGCCATGATGAATTAACAAAAGTTAAAATTAAATTTATGAAGACACGTACGAGTACAGTAGGTATATTAAATTATCCTGACGCCATGAAAACACCGTAAGAGGATTATGACCTAACAGTTTTAACACGGGAAGCAACTTCAACCATTGACCCGGTTCAGTGAAGCGACTCATTAAGCCAATGAGCTTAATCACTTGTGTAATAGTCGCTTAGTTGCTGAACGTCTTAACATGGTGTTCTTAAAAAGCAAAATTTAAATTGTCAACAACACGTGAGTACATGTATAACTAAAGTAAATCTTTCTATTAAGGGAATTTCTTTCTAACCAATTATAATAATTAATACATTAATTGCACTAAAGGTCACGATAATTCGTCTCAAATATTAAGATTTGGAGTCCATTTATTCAATAATTAAGTGTTCCTTCACTTATTTATAACCGTTTGAATTGACTCACAATCGTATTCATATATTAACTTCAGACGTTCTTAAGAACGTTCATCTTTAAAGATGAACTTTCAAAACCAGACCAAATAAAGTTTATTTTTCACAGTCAGGTACGTGTAGAAGGCTTCGAACTCTTATCGAATTCTTAACATGAATCACAAGATACCATCTGAATGCACAAGGGTTACCATTCCATACTTAAGTCGGTGTAAAGTCGAGATAGAATCGACGGAACATAAAAGACATATTCATGAGACACATAACAAAGAAGGAATACTAATCTTTGCCTAGGGGGAAAGCGATCACAGAGTACCTACATAGGAGTCTAGGTGTTAGAAATCTAATGCAATCAACGCGTTTAAAATACAAAGATGCGTCAAAAAAAAAAAAACAAAAAAAGTATGATGATCGAATAAGCTATGCGATAGAAAACAAAATTGAAACAAATATAAATTGACTTTTATAAATCATTGTGATGCATTGATATTAGATAAATTCTCGTGTGTCATTGGCTACTTTTAGACAAAGTATTAACCAATGACACATGAGAATTTAGGCGTTAACGATTGCAGAAAGAAAAAGGCTTGTGACTTAGCTAGGGGGGCTGGTTGGAGAATGAATGATCATATCTATAGATAGGTGGATGCGAGGCCCATGTCCAGCAGTGGACTGCAGTGGACTCATGATGACGAAATATGATTTCACTCACGTGTAAATGTTAGTGATACCTGCTTTATTTCGGACCCTAAGAGGTTCCTTTATCGCATTGTGAAGCGACATTCGAGTCAGTGTCAGGCAGTTTATTTATTCACAAACGCTTTAAATTGGCGATCAGTCGGTACAGTTTGACCGGATTCTAGATAATATGATTATCAGTATCTTCCGGTTCTTATATCAAATATGCATTAAATTATGTTCAGTGCACAGGCTCGTATAGGTCGCTTTATCGCTAGGAAATCTGCATGACTGACCGTTCTAGTTAGAGTTTTAGTGTTTGACGGATATTTTGTCCATCATAGTATCGAAATAATAGTTACTAAAATAATAAACCATTAAAATTAAAGAAACTTCATATATCATATCATTTACTGTTTCATAAATTGTTTATTTGTCCTTAAAAATATTTGCGTACACCTGTTTTATGAAAAGGGATATATACCTACTTTAAAGGTTGCCTCAATAAAATACTCAACCTACTTAAATCTTATTTTAGGGAGCTGGAAATTTTGCGTGTTTTACTAATTTTTATCAGATAAAGGTAGTTGAAAGTTCTTGCAGTGAATACCAAGAAAGCAGAGCAACATCCACGCAAATGTTATTTTATGAGCATCACTGTAGGTCAATACTCTATCTTGACATTTTTCACGATTCTTTCAAAGCATTTAAGCAAAAGATAATGCAGTGTTAGATCTTACCGTTACCCTTTGTGAAACTTTATTTTATTTTATTTTGTTTTTACTGTTGCTTTTATTTTGTTCTTAAATTTTTTGGCGTTTTATTTGTGTTGAAATTGTTTTTTTTATTATTGCTCTGTACAAACAATGTTGTGTACATCTATAATAGATGTACATATAAGTTATTATTCCTAGCTCCTAATGTTGACCGTTCTTGTATATGTATATTGTTGATGTTCCTTAGAATAAATAAATAAATAAACACTATTTACCCTATATACCTAACAGTGTATAATCTTACCAAATAAATGTAATATACCATAATGTGAGAGTAATATGGCAGCTTTTAATTTGCACCGTCACGCAGGATCTCGTGCGTAAAGATATTTTACGTAACGAAAACCTTATAAACACGACCTTTCCATGTTCAAAAGTAATGGTAACCATATTGTGACCTAGTTCTATTAATACAAGTAGAAAAATAATAGTTTAGTTTACATTAGCCGTTTACGACACTGTTACGCTGTTAGCATACCTACTTGGTTACACGGTAGCGTTTTATCTGATAAATAAAGTTATTTGTACTAATTTTCTTTGTACAACGCTTAGACTATGCTACGAAGGTAGCCTGAAATAGCAGCGCACGAAAAAGTAAATGTAAAATTTTATTAATATTTTAACAAGTATTAAGCTTTGTAAGTAAGCACTGTAGCAATATATAGATGTCTTTATATTTATATATTGCTATACCGAAAGAAATTATTTAATTACTACGTCATCAACAGCTTTTAAAAGTCCACTGCTAAACATAGGCCTCTCCGTTGATAGGAAGCTTCTATAACTTAGTTAATGCAGATTATCCATGTGGGGTTAAGAATACAAACTGTCTTTATTCATCCTGTGGCCGCATGGGTGTCGTAAGAGCCGATTAATGTAGCAAAATATTTGGGATAACATTGTAAAGAGAAGACAAACTCGACACGAACCCTACACCTGTCTACATGACAAAGTGGCAATATTTGGTCAAGAAGCTATATTCAGAAATGGAGAACCTGTTGGTTACCTAAGAAGAGGAGATTACGCTGTTTATTTAGACAAGCCTGTAGGAGTTGGTTACGTTACTAATAAAGGCGGCAAAGTAACCAAAGAATATTTGAAAGAGGGTTAATATGAGATCGAAGTACTGGGGCAACGCCACAAAGCGACATTGCATTTTAAATCTCCATTTGATACTCACGGTCAAAGAATACTGGGCAATTATGGAAATGATGAACCGCATGCTGGCCAAAATGAAAGAGCGGGTGGTGTTGAATAAAAACCTTGCACCATAGTTGTGATCTCAGTATAGTACTTTTTTTAATTTGTCTTTTTCTTCTATAACAACTGTAAAAAAAATAAAAAACCTGTCCGGTCAGCGTGTCACAGTAGACTAAACCCTACCTTAGATATGTTTAAAGAGGGGCCTATGTCTAGCAATGAACTATTAAATGCTGTTGATATGATGTATGATGTGAACATCGTTTACCTTATCCAGTGAAGTTTATACCATAGCTCCTCCTTTCCCTTCATTTCATTCAGCGTTCGTTGTACTCTTGACTATTCACATCTGGATCCGATCTGGCTTTGTTTCATCATAAGATAATCTGTTTCTTTCTTTGGTAGTAATGAGTGAAAGTGAACGAAATTGAATAATTGTGTACTAGTGACATTTATCATTGTCAACAGAAGAACAACAGCACATAACAGGACACCTGAGCATGTGAAAACAAAGACAAGATGTTCTATAAAAAGTGTATTGAGGATTATATTATGTAATTAGGTATGTGTTTATCGTACGCATGTTTTCAAGAAACGCGACTAGACGTATGTGAAGTTTGTATGCAATACTTAAGTTTTTGTAGAAAAGTAAGACTAGTAAGGTTTTGAAATAATTTGTAAAATTAAGGTTAATCGCAAAGAGAAGGAAAACATACTTGAATCTCTATACCAATCCGTTTGCCCAGCGGAACTATGGTGGACCAAAACCAGCTTGGTAAATAGAGGCTTATGCCCAACAGGGGACTGTTAAAGGCTGTAAACACATTTATGTTAATGAAGTTAAATATTATGTAAAAATTACTATATGAACTAAAGATAACATACATTTGGACGAGTTGTTGTGGGCTAGGAAACAACCAATAGAACAGGTGTGAGGGGTTTTGTATTTATTTACCTGTTGTATTCACGAATGCTCTAACTAATGATTTTGGACTCAACGGGGGCTGAGACTTTTCCCACCTTGAATAAGGGCCTTTGCCAATTTTACATAGGTTAGCTTTTGCCACCGGTCCGCCGCATCAAAACATTATCACGGTAAATTTCATTGAAATCGGTGATGCGGTTTATCCGTCAAAACGTAACAAACCGACGGACAGAGTTACATTCGAATGTATAATATTAGTATTGAAGTATGGATGTCTCCGTCTGTGGGTAATCTCTTACTTAAGCGATGTTTATTAAATTCTTTCCCAAAAAAAAAAACCATAGAATTAATAGCACTACTCGGCATCACATTTTTCACGCTTTTAATTACTAACAATTTGTGCAAAGAACTTTTAACGGCTTTAAAATAATTAAGGCAATTATAATTATAACATAATTAAGGCCAACACCTTCCTATCAAGACGAGGATGTAAAATATATTAATCTTGCAAAGTTAAAGCAAACTTTTAATTATTATCATGCTTAATATAATTCAAGATAGTATAATTAAATTAAAATGGAATTTACGTGTGTTTATTTACGAGGTCCGGGTGAACAATCAACTTATTTACTTTAGGTTCTACGAACGTTGTTTATTCAATTAGATTAGTTTGTTTAACTGTATTGATTTCATCTTGTTTGTTGTGAAGAAAGTTTTAAGTATATGAGTAGAAAACAGCTACAAAAAAGATGTATGAACTACGATAAAGAGCATATATCCTGGCAGCAGTGATCTGACTTGTGATTAGAATGGGAAAAAAACTCACTGCAGCGACTCCGAATAAAGTTGGGAGAAGGGTAGACGATGATAGCAATGTCTTCTTATTTACTCGTAGTAATAAACTATCAGTTTATCGCTTTTCGTAATCAACAACCCACAATGTCCCACTGCTGAGCTAAGATTTCCTTTCAGGAGAGGGTTACAGCTATGGCCTTACCCTTGGCCCGCACGTGGGTTGTGGTCTGGCAAAACAACGATGTTGGTACGTAATCTTGCCGTGGGTTCTTTTAAAGCCACCCAAAAGCATCCAATTAAGTTTAACGACTGTTATCCTATGATAACAACCAAGACCGATTGCTTAACGTGAGTTCCGAATCACGGAGACACTCATGGTATCGTGATACCAGCGGCCACCCATCCAGGTACTGACCGCGCAGTCGGTGCAGCAACTGTGCTATGAGCGCCTCATAAACTACGTTTTTCGTAAATTATGTAAATACTATTATTGTTTATATACGTTATACTATTATATTATTTTATAAGAAAAGTCTCTACATAAATCATCATCTTCCTAGCCTTTATCATTTCCAAGATTATTTGAGGTCGGAAATTAGTTCCAAATAAATAAAGATTTAAAAAAAGGTTCTGTTTTACAATGTACAAGCAATAAAAGTGAAACACAACGAGGATGTAGGTACTTATAACAAAAAACAAAGAAACTGTTATGATAGTGAATATGGTATTACAAAATGTGAAATCTCAAGAAAAGTTATTACAAGAAAATTACATGTGGAACGTGGGTAAGCAAGTAGTACAAATTGCGTTTGTATCGCGAGTTTTTGCTCGACTATTTTGTAATAATTGTTTTCCAATACCAGGCTACAATAATGTTACATAAGGTGAGCAACACAGCCCAACTATGTGTACTATAATGGAATTGTATAAATTTTCATTAAAACAAACTAGCCGATATAATAAACAATTAAATATATTTTATTATGACTGTATAAGTTATTCAGAATCTGGTTAAATATTTGATTAAGAGCAATCATTCGAACTCGCTTTATTTATTTCTTATCAGTGAACGAGCTGGCAAGCAAAATCATGTAAAAAAAGAAAAAAAAATCTTTACCAATATTCTCGGCCCTCTGGCCATCTGACATATTTGGCCAAAACCCCCTTTTAAGGAAAGGTGTATGACTAGTAGTGAACTGTTCATCAGTGGTAAAGCAACTTTTTCATTGTTCTTCACTGAGTATGAAAAGTTACCTGGGAGGCCCAATTCTCGTAACTCAAATGGCCCCAAAGAACATGTGCCTCTTGAGTGGAAGGTATCTATAGGCAGCAGTAGTCACTTATAAGCAGAGAACCTGCGCCTTCATTATCAACATCAATTAATAATGCACTACTGTACTTAAGCCTCTCCTTCAAAATAAGGTTTTGGCCTATTCCCACGCTTTCCAGATCAGTTGGTATAGAGTTTATTTCAAGTTTTCCTTCTTTTTGCAGTGATGCTGTCCTGCTTACTTTGCTCCCTTAGACGACTCTTACGACACCCATGGGGTAAACATGGGATGGTGACACTTTATATTCTTAATCTGGTAATCACCACACGGACAAATATGCCTTATTTAAAAAATAAAGATCCTTCTTTTTTTTTAAAGACAACTGTCGCACTAGGAATAATTCCTGTGACGAAACATACATGAAACGGACACAAAGAACATTCAGACTCAGAACAACAATTTGTGCGACACAACACTTAGCGAAGGGAACGGCGTGGCCACCGCTTAACCACTAAGCCAAACTAGCAGTTTTATCTGTTTCCGTTAGGTATGTCTCCAGATATCATTGACAAAAGATCGTATATTCTAATACAGCGGGGTTCATTCATAAAGAATCAATGAGACACATTTTATCTTAAAGTTCATGGGTTAAGTTGTTGTTTATTCACTTAGAAAAGATGATTGATAGTGTCAAATTTTTCCATTCATGTAATAGTTAATAATGTTAATATTTTATTTTGATAAACAAATATGTCTATAATAGCTGTCTAATGACCGGCATAAGTTGCATGAATGTCCTATTTCTTAATTGTGATAGAGACCTTATCGGTTGTAATGCTTTATTTCTACATTGTGACAGTCACTTTATCAGACACTGATAACTGGATAAGGCACATAACTTGGTCATATTCATATATGACAAGTTATGGGTTCATACCCTTGCAAAGGAAGTCCGTACACTAATTTATTTCGAGAACAGTAACAGAACATATAACATACAACGCCATCTAGTCCCAAGATAAGCAGAGCTTGCGTTATGGGTACTAGACAACTGATATAAATACATATATACTTTTTTTGTGAATACAAACATATAATACATAGAAAACACCCAAACTCCGAAACAAATATTTGCAGATCACACAAACATTTGGTTCGACCCGGGAATCGAACCTGAGACCTCAAACACAGCAGTCGCATACATTACCACTGCGCCACCGAGGCAGATAATGACCGAGGGAGATATGTACCAACTCTAATACCTTTAAACAAGCAATTTTTCTATAAACATTTATATGTTACCGTTACATTATAATCCTACCTAGTGAGATTGTAAACTGTCGAAAGATTGTCAACTGTGACATACTGCTTAAAATTTAACGTACTGTTTTTCGTTAGATTATAATGTATCGAAGTAACAATCTGAATCTCAAAAATGGCACCAACGAGTTTTATGAAATTTAGTCGGCAGGGGGTTTCCGGGGTTATAAATCGACCTAGCAAGTATTCACATTTAGAAAATTTCTGAAAAATAAATACTGAGCAAAATCGTCCAGGTATTGATGTAAATATATTCTCACTTGAAAATGTAAAAAAGTGTTTTATTGTTGTATCAACAGATTGTTTATTTCAACGACAGACTGTTATGTTCAATAAAATAAGAAGAGTATTCTTAAGGTATAAACAAAAGCGACCTTTAAATACTGAAATGCCAGTAGAATCAGGATATTATCTTCTATATTTAACATCTACTTTACTGTTATATACTACTATACTACAAAAATTATTTGTTTGTTTTTAAAACGTAACTCATTTTCCAATATCTCCGGAAGCCAGACAGGAATACGATATAAACCTTGGAGGTAAATTAATAATCACAAATTTTAAGACACAAACCACTTCAAGAACTGGACCAAATTGAAATGGGACCACACGGGAAGCACCAGCTTTTAAATAAAAAATGAATTATCAAAATCGGTTCACCCAGTCGAAAGCTATGAGGTAACAAATAGAAAAAAAAGATACAGTCGAATTGAGAACCTCCTCCTTTTTTGAAATCGGTTAAAAATAATAAAATTCCGGTGACACAAATAAACAAAGAAGAGTTATGCAACAGTTTTAATCATCATAACAGAAAACTTTTTAAGAAGAAGAAAGGGCAGGGTCTCGATTATATATTAGGTGATATGATTACCATTATGTATTAGATGTCATCAAAGTCGATAGCGTGAAAAACAAGTATTTTATTATTTATAAACATAAGCTATGATAATTTAACCCATAACTCAAAATTTAATTAAGATTTTATCGGTTTTTCTATTGTTACTTATCAATTCGGTAGTGGAAAAATAAACACCAATTTAAAAACAAATTGTATATTTTATTTTGACACTAATTAGTTGCACATAATAAAACAGTGTTAAAATTTTATTAAAGTGTTAGATTTACACAGTAATTTTAATTAGTAAATAGTTATAATCATTATTTTCAGTAATTCAGGGCAGGCTGGACACACAATGGCTGATTTACGACTCAGAAATTCTTAGTTAATCGATATTAGAATTATAATTTCGATGGTAGCTTTGTCTGTCTGTTACGCTTTCATTGAAAGTTGGCATGAAGATACTTTGATTCTTGAGGAAGGACATAGGCTTCTCTCCACCGCGATAATCGACATATAAACGTGAGTGGAGCCGCAGGTAAAAGCTAATATACTCATAAATTACAGGTCAGTATCTACCAAATTATTCCATTACAATTCATCAAGCATTTGTAATTAATAAACTATTTGTAGTAAACCAGTTTACACTAAGTACTCTATATAAACTCATAATAAAACCTTTTTAGACATCTCTAAAGAATATCAGTCAATTATTTCGGTATGTGAGAAATGCTGAATTGGTAGTTCTTAAGGTGTATACATTATAATTTTACTTAAGTTAACTTACAAGTTTCGCTAATTCGTAGAATAAAATATTGATAATGTTAGTTTTTATACGTAGATATACACCAAAGGCCGTATTTTAATGATAGTTTAGACAATTATCAATAATTATAAATACTTACATATAATTTAACAATGAACAAACTTCATTTTGCAATGACAACACTTTAAATGTTAAAACATTGAAGATGTTTTTTCTATTGCTTCAGTAGGGTACCCATTTTCAGCCATACTGAAATTTCGAGTTTCGGAAGGTTTAGGGTTATCTAGGCAGGAAGGTACCTTTTATTCGGAGTGCATTATGTTTGCGCCACAGATCAGGAGTGATCTGTGTGTTTGCGCGCTTAAGTGAGCGCTTGTTTTGTATTGTGACCCGAGGGTTGCGTGTTTTGGACATAGGATTGTTCATTTAAGGTTGTTGTATTTAAACGATGTGTGATGTTTAATATAATAAATAAATTTAAAATAAAATTATATATAAAAATAAAGTTATGTCCATATTCTCTAGATCTATGTCTGTATTTTTTTAATAAAACAATTGGTTAATCGGGCTTACGTTAATAAAATACATTAAATATTTTTTTACAGACTTCAAAAAGAAGAAGGTTCTATGTTCGCCTGTATCATACATCTTTTTTTGTGATAAAAATATTCTTAGAACAATGATATGTTTGTATAATGTACTTTTTTTTTCTTTATGTATTAATGAGGGCTTAGTCACAAACTATAATGTACTTAAACATACAGATGAAACTTTTAGATATATAATCTTACACAATAATGTGAATAACACAGACGGCAGTATTCTTAACACAAAATATTGAACTACTCTTAGGAAAATTTGTGAGTTTGCAGAAATCTAATTTCAATTTGAAACTTTGAAAATTAACTGATAAAACTAATACTCATTGTATGAAAAAAAATGGCAACAAATATAAAAATTTGATGTCATCCATTTTATAAAAGGTTGACCATAAAATCAATCATCTAACTCTTAAAATTATGTAATGAAATTTGCAATTACACAATTCAAAGCATTTTCCCAATAAAAATATTAAAGTTGAAATTACTAATGACGTAAAAAAATATTTCGTTATTTAAATTATTGATTGATTATAAATATAGAAACCTGCTATAGTTTGTAATTTTTTTATGTAACCCTTCATAAGTACATCTAATGACTAAAAATCACGAGAATTCTTGAATGCAAATATGTCACTTCTGTCAGATAGTAATAAGTATAGAGCGCGCCAATTTCTAGTGTTGCGTTGTGATAAAGAAGTTTAAAGAAGGTTAGTTTTCTTTTATCACTCTTTTGTGATCTGCAGCTTTAAGGTTATAAACTAATAACAAAATACGACGATTTTAAAGGTAGGTTTATGATAATGTAGAGGAACACTAACTTATACATACTATGAATAAATTTTGATGAGTTTATTGCATAAATTTTATTTTTTGAATAGCAATATTTTTGAGTAATATTTTGACATGGGCGAGAGAAAATTGGAACTACCTACTTAGATATATTTCTTGCATTAAACTTAATTTAGTATCCATCTCTTCATAGATTACCTACCATCAACTGTTTAGTTTTTCTCGATGACGGAACGATACGATAAGTATAATATATATGAAGCGTTTTAATGTGCCTATCTACAAATGAAAAGTTTATGAATTCAAAATGATAAAATATTTATAAAGTATACTCACATTAATAGTGCACAAATATATTTGAAATACAGTCTTCTAAATTATATAATAAACAATATTGTTATTAACAGGAATAGTACTCTTAAATAAAAAGTTTTGTCTCTCAAATTATTAGTTTCGCGATGTTTTTGCATCCGAGTAACAAATTTCGAATACACGCGTTCTCCGCCTGACGCGTGTCGGCGGACTGGCTGAATGTAAAAATCTGTTGTCACATATTATCGGAGCGTACCGGCATAAACCAACCAAATCGGAATAAACACAATTAATTTACGAACCTTGTAGCATAAAATTACAATTGTACGTGGTCGGTTATACTTATTTTACTTTCTAGTAAAGTCGTAGTAACACCGATGCTCATATAGTGATAAGTTGATAAGGAAGTTTCCGACTAAATGATCACGTCAATAAACATAATAATTATAAAATGAGTTCGAACTTACATCATTATGAGGGCCTCATAATAAGGCTAGGTTACACCAGTAACAAGCTGGTTGTACAGTATGTATAGCGCTAACTCGAATCGTTGTAAATTATATCATGAAATATCAGACTAATTAGAATTAGTAATTGATATTTTATCCAAATCTAAACACATTTTATAAAGCTTTTATAATTTTTTATTTCGATGGTAAGCCTTTTTTTTTTTTTTTTGTTTTTTATACTTTGGCTACCAAAATGACTCTGCCCTGCCTGATGGAAAGCACCAGCAGAATCCAAGAGTGGTGGCCACCATCCTCAATGCTTACAAGGACAGTGCAGCATGGTGACCAGCACTATGGCGGCCTAGTGAGATGCTTTTTCACGCCCCGCTTAAAGGACCCGGGATCATAGTGGGACGGAAACACATGCGCTGGTAATGAATTCCAGGTTTTAACCGCTCGCCTCAGGTGGATTTGAATTTTTAAGATTACGCTAAGTAGCTACCTAAGTATACTTTAAATAATCACAAATATGATCAAAAAATACCGACTTCAACACGCCGAAAGCTTTCGAATAAATAAAATCAACAAAATCGGTTCACCCAGTCGTTAGTTATGAGGTATAAAACATAAAAAAACAGTCAATTTGAAAACCAAAGTTTTTGAAGTTGATTGAAAATATCCTAGGTACATAATAAGAATAATAATTAATAATTGTTGCCTTCCAAGGTCGTTAAAATATCTTTTTTTTAGTATTAAAAATTTGGCTCATTGTTGCATTGTCTGCATTCGCAATAAATATGGTGACCACTCTTAGGTTCTGCTTATGCTTTCCATCAGGCAGAGTAGAGTAATTTTGGCAGGGCCACATATATAAATAGAAATGTCGAAATTCAATAGAAAGCGATAAACTACAATAAAAACTAAATGCATTTGTAAAAAAACCTCTTTTAATTTTAAAAGGCTTTTTAAAAAGACATTCATAAATTCGTAAATGAGTCTTAATTTTCAAATTCAAATTGAGAATTTATGTTATTCTCTATTTTGTTAAACACATTCGTTTCCAAGCCAAGAAAACATCACTGCAAAACAAGTGATTAATTTATGAAGCTTTTTTTATAAAAACAAGCTTGTATTATTTGGAATAATAAAATAACTTGAAGCCCTTTCATTTGTTACCCGTATTGGGTGGGTTGTTCAGAAATATGTACGCCGCCATTTTGTTACGGCGGCCAATTTGGATTAATAATAACACCGATCATATATAATTGCATTGTCATCAGAACTAAATGTGTATTTCAAATTCAGCTCAATTGGAGATCGGGCAGTGGATCAAATTTAACTTTCAAGATTTGATTGCTTGTAAAGAAGAAAAACTTAAAACAAACCTTGTACCTACCAACCCGTCTGGCTAGCGAACAATAGCAAAAACCTCATTTCTAAGAGAAGGCCTATGTCCAGCAGTGGACTGTCAAAGGCTATTGATGTGATGTGTGATGTGATTCGTTTTCATATGAATGCCCTTGCGATAGTCATCGCGATATAAAAAGACCCCAACGGAGCTTGCTTTTTATTTTTTTCTCGGCTTGTATTGATTGTTTAGTTCATTACAATGAAGGCTATCAGTAGAACAATGAATGTAATCTGTTCGAACTGATGAGAAAAGTCTTCATATGTCATGTGGTAGGAATGAATAATCGTTGCGGTGTTCATCTCTTGAGAAATATATACAAATGAATATAATTGAAGGGTTTGTTTGTAATCTATACTTCTATACTAATATTATAAAGAGGAAAACTTTGTTTGTATGTTTGTTTGTTTGTAATGAATAGGCTCAAAAACTACTGGACCGATTTTAAAAATTCTTTCACCATTCGAAAGCTACATTATCCACGAGTAACATAGGCTATATTTTATTTTTGAAAAAATAGGGTTCCGTAAGATATTGGGGTTTTTCGGACTCAAGGTGTAAAAAATGAACCAGAAAAGTTACTTATTTTGCGTACGCTGCGTAAACTATAAAAGATAGAACCATAAAATGTTCTAATTAATCGTAGATCTTATAAATATCTACAAAAAGTCGCGACACACTATACGGGGAAAATTTTTCGCTACGGGCAATAAAAGACGCAAACGAGGTTGTGTCGGTCAGCTAGCTTAAAATAAAAAAACATTCACTAAATGCAACTTCTATCGAAATTTATTTTTTATTTATTGAAACGGCTTAACTGATTTTGACGGGCCTTCACTGGCAGATAGCTAATGTTATAAGTGATAACTTAGGCTACTTTTATTACAGACATTTAAAAATATTTTAGAACAAAATTAAAACCATATAAATAGTGAACAATATATAATTGAAGATCAATAAAACTCGCGGGTAATATCGCGGGGCGAAGCTACTTGGAATATTAATTAATTAAAATATCATCGAAAAGTGGTTTAATTAATTTCTCGACTGATCAATAGCAATGTGCACTTAAAAATGCATATTTGAATTGTAATGTCTATTTACACGACATGCATATCATAAAATTTATTATGTCAGGTCGATAACCCAGTTTCAGATGGCAATAGAATTCAGAATACGTACTCTATTGTTTTCGTAGAATTTTTGACAAGCTTGAATCGTTATGGGTAACTGCTAGCATAATCTAATTCCATATTCCATAGTGATTCTAATAGGTTTAATCACCTTTTGGTTCATTGAATTCGGATAAATATCATTTTGTGTGTGGCCATGGGCATTTCGACATTGGCCTGACAGACAACTCGTAATTAGGTCCTAGTAGATTTACAGATAGTGGTACCTTAGAAAGAATTAAAAGAAGATTAAAAAAGAAAATTAATCAACTGCGTTATTATTTCATACTTCTACTTTTAAAATGGCGAACTTTCTTATAATCGTTTATTCTTTATTTTATCCTCTTAGAGGTAAAATTTACCAATATCCTTTAACTCGTTAGTTAGTTTTGACTGGTTGCTACAACCATGCTACATACAACATAAAAACATCAGCTATCAAAATTTCATGTTAATAGCCCTGCAAGGTCCCCAAAAAATACTTCACCCCCCCTCAACCTAACTTTTGAACCAATTACCCCAGCACCTTAGTGCTTGGACTCATTTTAACGAGCACAGCACCCCCAACCCTTTCGACCCACCAGACTGGTCATTTTCTGACCTCTCCTCCCCACTGATAGTACACATATTTTTAACCCGTTAGTTGGATATCACGTTTAACTAGCAAGTTGCTCATTTCCACCCCCACCCCCTATCAAATCATCCCTTAAGGAAGATACCCCTTCTATCTCCGAAACTATCGCTCGGAGACATTTTATAGCCCCCCCTTGCACACCCTGAAATTCTCTTATAGAAAGCAAGCCAGATATTTTCGTTTCGTCTTTCTAGTTCGAACTTCGTTCCATCCGGGTGTCCATTGACACCTCTCAATTTGGCTCTGCATTGATGTATCGATCAGTTCAAAAAACCATGTTTTGCAGACCTTTTATCAAAGAATATTGTCATACTAGCCAAGCCCCACGGTGTTATCCGCGCTTGTATTTACAACAAAAATCGCAAGATTAGCCATTACAAATAGACAGCTAAAAAGGCTTTTTTTTAAATTGCTTTTATATAAGTAGCGTATATACTTTCATGTGCAATAGCTGTTAATTTGAAAATTCAAATTCATCACATCACGTTTTATTTATTTGTAGAGATGCAACATCATCTCAAATGCAAAAACATGTGATATGAGACCATTTACGAGTATTTAAATAATTCAAGATTGTTTAGCTGACTGTCGAACAGTTATTTGTTTACAAAAGTCACATCGAATCGTTAAGGTCATATCCAGCACCACCACAGGACTATTTACAGGTTATCCGGCAAAGGTTAGCGTATCAATACTATTTCTTTTTTCATAATATTTATATAGTATTGGTTAAAAAGTAAGGGTTGTGTCATTTTTAGGTTTCGGGCTTAAAAATAAATTTAGGTGGTAAAAAACAACAAAGTTACGTAACCTACAAATATTTTATATGTAATTAGAAATTAGCGCCTTCTCTGTATTTTTGCAAGGTACTTTTGAACTTTGAACGTACCTAAATGGAAATTGATATTCAGTCAGCAATTTAATGTTTTGTATAGCAAATTTTTGTGTGTTATATTATTATTATATAATTATTGCAATATTCTATTACATAAGTTAATTGTCAAGCTACGGGTTCAAGTTGGTACGATTTAAATCAAATCTAAAACTGTAAAGTGTAGTTAAGATGATGTACTCCTAACCGATTTATACAAAAGCGGCCAGACTCAACCGAGACCAGTCAACTACTTAGGAGATACTTTAGTGCACTAGTGTGTGCGCAAACACGCGTGCTCTCTCTGTTCCCTCACTCTCATAGTCGATGGGACGGCTATCCAACACGTCCGGGGAGAGATCAGGTGCAGTACCGACGCCTTTACGTTGGTTAAGACCCCAACGTCCTAACTCCTGGCTATTATTATGCACTTCTACAATTAGAAAAACTCAATAAAACTTTTTAATCCATCCCGGGGACCAATTGATCGGCAGTACATACGCTAACCGCTGGATAGACAATCATTTGAAATATTTTTTCTGACCTCATTCATTCATTCACTGGTTTATTATATTATTTGTAAGTCCAAGGTAGTAAAGACACGTGTTTCATTCGTAGTCCACCGTCGGCCGAACCCATTCATGACAATGATGAATTACGGTTGGGCGTGTACTCCGATGTTGACCTTGCTACTGGTTACATATTGTACGACTTGACATCTGTCACTAGTTCAGTGTACTCTTCATAGATATAGTACATCTATGCAAATGCTGGATATATTCATTCATTAACTCATGCATACATCAAATTGGTAAGTAGAAATCTGGCAGTCTTACTAAATCTTTAATTAAATATGACTAATTTTGAAAAACTTTTATGATGTTCGGAAGTATATCCTATTATCAAAAACAATCATATTTCTACAAAAAAAGTGCGTGCGTACAAAGTAGGTACACATGTCAGAAGTGAAACTTCTTTGGCTAACAAATTTTTAAGTCTTGTTTGTATTTATACAAATCTCAATCAAATACAAAGATAAGAAGTAAAAAAAAAATACGCTGCACATTTTCGTGACGTTTCATCCGTAAATTTTTTACCCTCAAGCGTCTAAAGAAGTTTCACTTCAAAAATAAAGTTTTAGTAGCAAAAAAATGCCATTTAAATTTTAAGTTTTAAATTCACTCCAAAACGCTCGGTGGTGTCATGGCGTCTGCTTGTGACGTCTCCTCGTAGATGTGATGTCACCATTAGTCAACCACTGTCAATTATAACGCTTAGGGCCGGTTTTTCAATGGCCAGATAAAACTTATCGGAGAAGTAAACTATAAGACGGCAAAAATAAGGATACGTTACTACTGACACCTACCTACTCCTTCAAATAAAGTGTCCATAAATGTGCCGTCTTATAGTTTACTAGCTGACCCACGCAACCTCGTTTGCGTCTTCAATTGCCCGTAACGTGAAAATTTTCCCCGTTTTTGAAACATTCTTCATTGGTGCTCCGCTCCTATTAGTATTACCGTGATGATATATAGCCTATAGCCTTCCTCGATAAATGGACTATCCAACACTGAAAGAATTTTTAAAATCGGTTTAGTAGATCCCGAGATTACCCCCTACAATTTAACAAACACACAAACTTTACTTCTTTATACTATTAGTATAGATTTCTCCGATAACTTTTATCTGGCTATTGAAAAACCGGCCCTTATAAACATTAAAGTCAGCATCGATTACTTCTATCCAAAGAAAATGACGTTTACATAAACGTAATTTTACTCGCTCTATTTGGTGTTCAACTAAAAATAGCGGATTGCTATATTTTGTAATAATATTTTTGTTAATTAACTATTAATCTCGCACTAAATATGATAATAAATACGATTTCTATACTCTATGAACTCCATTTCATCAGATAAATACATAATTTTAGTGGTTGTTGGTAACTGTCTGCCTATCATCCAAATAATTGTCACTACAACAACAACAACTGTGACAATCCTTATGGGTAATTGGATCTCCAACAGTCTGTCAATTAGTATTTTGATGTCGTCTACTGCTGGAACTCTGAAGTTTGATGGTTATTTGAAATAATGGAAGTTTAGGTCTAGCTTGGAGTCGGCTAACAGTTGTAAGCCGACACCAACAAAAGCAAGAAATTATTTCTTTTCACCGAGTAAGGCCCAAATCCGCCCCCCTCCCTACCCCTGTCTCCAATGGTAAGAAATCCTACACTAGTCCTACTACATCCGTCTGTTCATTAGCCATCTTATACCATTTAAAATAGTATCCTAATCTAAGATTGTTTTAATTCTTTCTTGAAATGTGAAATAGTTAGTTTGCCCGTTCAGATGATAAACTAGTGGCCTGTATGCAAATTAATAATAAATAAATATTACACACGCTTGATATCGAAATGCAGTACACATGATACCTATTATTAAAATCCAAATCATAGCATAAATATGTAATTGTAAGTCGAAACCCATGTAATAGACAGTAATTTTAAAAAGTGGTATAAATCAAAGAACAGATAATTTTTGTTCTGTGGTAAAAATACAAATATTTTTTTGAGTGAGAAATTTCTTTCATTTTTTGCTAACAAGTAACGAATTACTTAAAAAAATCGACGGGTTGCACTCCGGGAGTGCCGGCAGAAGTGAAAACTTGAATATTAACGTTGTGCATTTTTGATATTTTAGAATGGTTAGAGAATAATTTTGTACGAATTGCTTTCATTATCAGTATAAAAGTACTATTATTTATGTGGTGGAATACAATATTCATTTATTGCGCTATCGTACACAAACTTGACAATTTATATTACATACACACACGAACATTCGCGCAAGCGCCCTGCGCCGCCGGTCCTCTCTCCATCCGTCTTACGAATTTTCGATCAGGTCACGTGACCTGACGCTAGTTTATACATTTTTACCCATTTCAAAAAAAGTACACAGCGCCGCTAAAGAAGTTTACACTTCAAAATAGCTGACTGCGTCAATATCTGCCATCTTTATTAAATTCATTGAAGAACTGAAAAAATAGAAAGAACTGAAAATGAAAGATTTTTTTAATTAAGTTTTTTGTAATTTTGACCAGTGTTACTCACGACTAAGACGAATCTATTGACACGGCTTACATAAAAATACGACAAGCCGTTATGCATGCATACATACATACACTCTTAACACATAATCCATCTTTCGCAGTTGGGTAAGAAAGGGGTAAATCTTCATACATACACATTTTAGATTCGCATACAAAAACAGTCGCCTTTTGGTAAATTTTCCAAAAATGCTATTTAAATCGATTTATTTCCCTCTAAACCCCCACATACTACATTTTATGATATATGAAAGTCGATTGAGAATCGACCAGTTTATTATAATATCACTATTGAAATTGTAACATCACGGCTTTTATAATATACCTGCGACATATACATATATACAAGAATTACTCGTTTAAAGGTATTCGATTACTCTTAGGTTAAATAATCTAAGATAAGTACCTATTACTTCAACAAATTTATATGTAGTTCAAACAAAAGGGTTAAAACACACAAAAAATATTACTGAGTAATGACAGCAAATCCATTTTACTGGTAAACTTCATTGATTTAGTTGGTCAAGGCCTGACACCCCATCCCTACGTGAAGCTTATTAATGTCAAAAGCTTATGGGGGCTTCCTCACCTGACGTGTTAATAATAATAATTTTATTTAGTTTCATACAATATTAATTATATTAGTAAGAATGGTTTTGAAAATATGTGTTTGATGACATCTAACTATGCCTGATATTGTCCATGCTTGCCAAAAACTTATACTACTACTACTTATATTTAATGTTATAAAGATAATAATAATAATAATGTTTGATTCTATATATGATGTTTAGGTTGCGTAATAATAACTTTATGTATAATTCTCACTTGCTTCAATAAAACATCTGCTACACACAGCTCTGCACCACCCAAAGATTGACTGGAAGATAATGCCTTTGGCATTATATCTGCCTTACGCAATGTAATTACAGGTATCTTAAATAAATAAATATTAGCCGGTGGCGGTCATGCCTTCGTCCAAATGAGGAAGGAAGAAACGGCGTCACCGCCAACGTACCAGGGTGCACCACGAGGAGGTTTCTTAGTTCAGCACCCCATTCAAATCGGACCTGAGATAAGCGCGTTCAACCAAAAAAATCTTCAGCCTAATAATATTAGATATATCAACTGTATAACAAAAGAAAAAACCGCTTATTTATGTACATACATATGTAGTCATACACATTGTCTAGGTAAAAACTGTTCATTTTACGCTAGGTAAGTATATCATTAACTAGCTGACCCTCGCAACCTCGTGTACGTCTACTATTGCCCGTAGTGTAATAATTTTGCCCCGTTTTTTAAACATTCTTCATTGGGGCTCCGCTCCTATTGGTCTTAGCGTGATGATATATAGCCTATAGCCTTCCTCGATAAATGGACTATCCATCACTGAAAGAATTTTTCAAATCGGACAAGCAGTTCTGAGATTAGCGCGTTCAAACAAACAAACAAACTCTTCAGCTTTATAATATTAGTATAGATGAGTAGATAAATTGCAAACTTTCAATAATTATGTTGTTAAGTATCTCATAAAACGAATGTTAGCACTTTAATTAATCTTTAACACCTCTTTGTCATTGTTCGTATCTGTACATCTACATTTAGATCTTTTAAGGATTGTGTACTTGATTAATGCAGATTAATTGCAATTATTTCGAAGAATGGTGTAATTTCAGGTGACGAGCTTATCGAACGTCTTATTTTATAGTTAATTAAGTTACTTTCCTGTTATATAAAAACATATTTAAGCTAAAGTAAATGTGTTCTACAAAATTCCACTTTTTGGACAGTGTAGTTACAGCTACAGCTTATTCATTGTTATTTTGAACAGGATGAGGACAGTTTTATAATTGTTATCGGTCTTAGAAGCATCGTAACTCACGGGACAGTCTTACGGTGTCAAATCCGGTCTCTTTAAACTGGAATGGGTAATAGGTTCTAAGATTTGAGCTTTTAGAATTTGAATTATTAAGTATTTATTTTTTATCACCATAACTGCCTATAATTAGTGTTTCTTCAGTCGATTTGTCCATCCAAAGGTTGCCTTGAAGAAATTGCTTTTTAGCGATAAGGCCGCCATTTGTACATGCTTATTATATTGTTAAACTCTTATTTAATTGGTGTACAATAAGGTTTATTCTATTCTATTCTATTCTTTTAGATTATTTTTGCTATATATTGCCTGCCTCTTATTGCGTGATATTTCACACAAGCAGGAGAAAAATATGTTTATGGTTGAAAATAAAAACAAATTTCAATACATGAGTATCCTCATTACCGAAATTTTGAATAGTCTTCGGCTGGAAACA
Organism: Spilarctia lutea; assembly: GCA_916048165.1. Lineage (NCBI taxonomy): Eukaryota > Metazoa > Arthropoda > Insecta > Lepidoptera > Erebidae > Spilarctia > Spilarctia lutea. The sequence goes on from OU696480.1 coordinate 7,867,064, forward strand.
GGCCTATCTATTCTAAACCTATAATATTAATAAGGAGTGATTCTTATATTGCAGAGAATTTAGGTAAAATAAAACGCCGGAAAACACGAAGGAACAATGAACTGAAAGGAACTATAACTTCATACACAGAAGAAATACATGAATGTGACTTAAAAGGATGAAGTAGAAACGCTATACTATGCTTCAGAATTTTTTAAAAGTTAAGTATTTTAAGTCCACTTTTTATCGTGTGATTATGAAACGATAGATTATCCTAATCGTAATATCCTAAATTATAAATGTGAATGTAAGTTTATTTGTTACGCTTTCACGCGGAAACTACTTAACTGATCATCATGAAACTTTGTACACATATTCTTGGAGTTATTAGAAGTAACATTAGATACTTTTTGGATACGCGGGCGAAAGGTAGTCTTATAATAAAGGGGTTATTGACAACATCACAGATTAAATCTAATCTCCATTAAGTTATTAAAAAGTGCACTTTAATCACAAAAGATTTGTTACTTGACAGCTGCTTTTTATGTCGCGAAGAACAAAGATCAGACGTTATAAATAGCTGCTTTGTTATATGGATTACCTGATTTCTTGTTACCGTTTTTGTATTCTTAATTCATCCTTTATTATTTGACCTTTGGGTCTAACAAATGTGTAATCCTTAGCATCAGTTATTTTGTCATCTTAACGGACAACTGCTATATTATTATACATAAATCAGGCAACATAATATTCATTTGTTAAACTGATATCTCTATTGATGCTCAGTCAGTTGTGCGAACAAATTGAACCCGCGTAAGACCCGTTTCTGAGTGTCCTGCAACTTTTGCCGTTTCAACTACAACGAAAGTGTTTTCAACTAGTTGCAGACTTCCATGATATTTTTAAAGTATTTTTAGGCATGCAGATAAGATTCCAAAATATTACACGGTGATTTATTGGAACTTATCAGACTATTTTAATCATGCAAAAAAAAGCTGAACTAAACACAGTGAGAGCTAAGATTTGAGATATCAAAAAATGGACTAAATGAGAATTAAGTATACAATCCAACAACAAGTTTTAGTGAATTTTAGTTATGCGTCAATCTGATAGATAATATTTATTTTGACCAATTTAGTATGAGCATCGGTGGTTCAGTGGTAGAATGCTCGCCTGCCACGCGGGCGGCCCGGGTTCGATTCCCGGCCGATGCAATTTCTTTTTGAATGAATTTATATTTTTCTGCATTGTCTCGTTACGTTATTGTTGTTACGAGCTGCCTTTTTAAAATTAACCTATTCGACCTTTTATTATTCGATTACTGTTCCTTTATTGTTGAGCCTGTCGCAGTACTCGCACTGGATTAGGATCTGTCGACGATCGAAAATGTTTTTTAATGCTACACAATTAATTTGAAGATTGCAATGCCGCTCGATCGTAAGTGTTCGGTGTCGTACTAGTCTGGACATAGACATCCTAACCTCCTCCTTCGTCACCATAAGTCTGTGTTGTAAAATTGGATGATTTTTTTCAGTTACACTTACAATTTACTTACACTAAATTTTTTTTCAAAATACAAAAGATTGAAAAAACAAAAGGAAGGTTTGCCGAAACCCGGGATTGAACCGGGGACCTTTAGATCTTCAGTCTAACGCTCTCCCAACTGAGCTATTTCGGCTGTAATAGATGTGGCGAAATATATTAACTTATTCATTTTAATGTATTAAATATCTAGACTTACAAAATGGTATCAAGATGTCACTTTTTAATAACAAGAAGTTTGTATTAATTTGTTGTTGTTACTTTACTTTTACTTCTAATGTAAAGCAAATTGTAAGTGTGATTCGTTCATATCGAGTAAGGCCATTGAAATAATTGCACGACCTAAAAGTATTTTAAATATTTTTAAATTTCAAGTAGTACGATTGAAAATAAAAGTTATTTCTCTTCGATGTGATAGCAATTTTGCATAGGATTGTTGGAAAAAATATTTACTGTAAGCACGCCATCTAATGTATAGTATCTTCAACAGTTTATAGTAATATAATTATGTGCGATTGAACCGTCAAAGTTTTATAACTATGACATAGATGGCGCTCTACCGTTGTCTAAAATCTTAAATAGATGTCACTAGTTGCATTTTTTTTTCACAACAGTGTTTGTATAGACATAAGCTTCCTTTTTTTGGTGGTGTCTGGAAACTCCCTTCAGATTTTCGCAGAAGCAGACCAAGTGATTTTAGATTTTACTCGTATAAAACATTCGGAAAATCAGGCACTAGCCAAGTCTCGCCTTTACGTAAAGAATCTTTACAAAGATCCTGAAGGATCCTTTGTATATCAATTGTGACCTTGTCCTTTCGGGATCATCATACCTTATTATCTTCAGAAAAGCACTTTTATAAAGATATGTAGCTTATTCAATTCGCATTGTACCTGTAACAGTCATGGTGTTTGATTGAAAAATAATAACACGAAAAAAAAACATGTATCCTTAGATTCAAATGTACATAATAAACGATAACTATTAAAGATGCATAGTAGATCAAAAATGTTACTTTAAGGATGAAATAAGAACCCGGTATGATTGGAATCGAACTTTATCTATCTTTATCGAACTACAAAATTGTACCAAACTGCATGCTGTTTGATAAACAATTTTATCATCGTAAGATATGTGCGTGCCCGAACAGTAGGGTGTGGTGCATACAGGAGCAGCGGTGTTTAGGGTCACCTCCGGTCGCAGTTCTTTTAATGAACCGGGCTCTTATAATGATTGCGCTCGGATACTTCATGGGCTAGGAACGCCTCTGGCCATACCATACGTACTCTTCAGATTCCACATCACACGGTTACGGATAGTAGGTCCTATTTTACACAAGAAATTTTTTGGTGCAAGGCATTTGCGAATTCAGTTTTTTTTTATATTTAGTTATGGAGTCCAAAAGAGCTTAACATGTTTAATACATTCATATTATTACAATCATTTTTTAATAGACAAGTTTTATTTCTGCAACGGTCTGATGATGATAATCCTGAGACGTGGGATAACAGTTGCACCTTTCTCACTCGAAAGGAACGCAATGTCTTCTTCGTCTGGTGTGGCTAGCTAGCTATGAGAGCGAAGGCCAGGGTTCTCTGGAACTTCCTTCCTAAAATAATACCTTGTAATTTGGCCGGTTTATTTCCGAATTTCCACTTCGTTGTCAGCCCCAGTGAAGACATAACAATCGAAGTTTCCACACGACATTAAAATATCTTCAGACGTCAGGTAAATCCTTATTGATTTATAACTTTAAGGAATTATGTGCATCGGCGAACTTAATACCCAAGGCACTCTCTTCCAGTCAACGTTAAGGTAGTGTAGATATTCATATATCTCTGTGAAAACTATATATGCAAGACCCAAAGCAAGATTATGACGAAATATCTCTTGGCACATGGTCTAGTGTCAACAATAATTGAGTTACAATCACGACACCTGCAAAGTAATTACTTATTACCGAGGACACTCTATTGGCACCCTGGTTGAAGCAGGTGGCAGTACATTTCATAATAACCTTGGTCTCATGAAGATTGAATACCTTATTGTCTGTATACTTTACAAACGTATCAGTTCAAGAAACCCTTTGACTGTTTAGAATTGGTAATTAATTGATCACATACATGTAAACACACAAAAGATTTATAAATTGATTTTGTCTACCAAACCCTTTTCATAACTATCCTCTCAGACATGTTGGTAATACTGTGCCAATATGTGTTACTGATGCATTTTGAAGAAAAACCCTGATTGTCATAAATAATGTCTTACAATCTGGTCGACTAGTCGTAAAAAGAAAATGTAGACAGACAAAAGCGTCCTGTGTCATTAATTTTTGGTAATCCCATGCTTTAATTATTTTAACACAAAACCTGCTTTGTTTTCCAAATTAAAACAAACGAACAAACAAACAATCAAGTACGAGTTTATGCAACACTGCAACGGTATCATTTCCATTGTTCCCAAATCCGATTTCGGAGCTTCAAAATTAGAGGACAAAGCGTGGTGGATGTGGATTATAGGATAATTGGAAGCGACGTCGCTTTACAAAGCGGATTTCAGGTATTTATGCCTAAAAAGAATGGACTTTGGTACACAACGGTGGTTTATGAATACGATATTGTGGGGCTCTTTTTAAATCTGCTAGCGACAACAGCTCTAATTGCTTTTAGAATAGTTTTTGTAAATATTTTAAGTATTACCCTCTCTTATTAAGATATATTTCACCAACGTAAACGTTAATAGAAAACTTACAAATGTACCTATGCTAATGCTCAACGCTAAGTCACGTGATCGAACAACACTAAAAGAGCATAGAGTCGTTACCGATTGTAGATAGAAAAATCGATGCGAAGTACTTGCAACCTGACTAAGGGTGCTGTTTGGATTGTTAGTGTCAAAATAATCAATATTTACAAACAAACCATAAAACAATTATGTAATAATCCCCACGTTTTTTATTTTTCTCTTTTGATTCTCAGAGAAGGCCACTCAAAGGTCGACAAAGGACCTATGTATCTTGACTGGTTGCAGATGTGCATGGATCATTTTTAATTACCACAAAATAGGTTTTCGTGAATATGGTTTGATATGACAATAGGAATAATATACATATTTGTTTTGAATATTTCGAACCCAATATCAGTTTTGTAGTTAAAAGATTTGAGACTTCAATTTTATTACATTGCTGTATTGAGAATCACGTTACAGGGCCGTCACTCTGTGATATCCAAAAAAATCATTTCAACATGGTCTTTTTTCGTTCAGCGGGATAAGGTTCGAGCTCATGGAACCTAAAAACTTCTTAATTGTCATCAAAGAACATATTAAATATTAAATATATATAATAATTGTCATAAAGACTGCCTCGATGGCGCGAGTGGTAGCGTAAGCGAGCAAGCTGTGCTTGAGGTCTCGGGTTCGATTCCCGGGTCGGACCAAATGTTTATATGATCTGCAAATATTTGTTTCGAAGTTTGGGTGTTTTCTATGTATAATATGTATGTATTTACAAAAAAAAGTATATAAGTATTTATATCAGTTGTCTAGTACCCATAACACAAGCTCTGCTTAGCTTGGGACTGGATGGCGTTGTGTGTTAGATGTCCGGAATATTTATTATTATTTATTTATTATATTTAAGAAATCTGAAGTAAGAAGACATCTGCAGAAACCTGGAGTTTAAAACTCTTCATAAAATGAAATATCTTCTTCTTCCTAGCCTTATCCCAAGATTATTTGGAGTCGGCTAATAGTTCCACCGGTTTTACCTGAATATCAGTTTTTCCACGAAGCGCTCGGCATCAAACCTCCGCAACCCTGAGGGTGAACTGAAATCGAAGGTTAAAACTAGCGTCAGTATATTTGAGGACACTTACTTCTCAATAACGATTACCATAGATGTTCTTGGCAACCAGGACCGACGACTTAACATGCTCTTTCGGGGCACGGGCGGGTAACACCGCCATTTTCATACTCCGGGCCAGTTAATAAGAATTTCGTATACGAAAAACAAAATATATTAACTTTGGCCCGACTCGGGAATCGAACCCGAGTCTTCTTGACTGGCAGCTAAGTTGCATACGCTAGCCACCAGATAAACGAAGCAGTTCATAAAATGAAATATGAAAAAGTTTAATTGTGAAATGAATAATTTAAGTTATCAATGCACTAGATAGCAGTGCAGACAACAATGACTCAGAAATGGTATGACACATTACATAGCAATGTTATTGATTACCGCAAATAAAAGATCGGTGAAGCATCATGTTATGAAACTAAAAAAGGGTTCCTCATTTAAAAATATTGTGGTTATTGGTTATTTGAATGGTACAGGTTCATAATTTCATACTCTTAATACACATATAGACATAGTAACGTGTATGATGTGTATGTGAGTCAGGCGCCATGCACCATATTGATGCGACACGATGCTATAACCCCCGCGCGTTGACATTGGGATTGAACCTTGTCATAATAAGAGCCGCGTGACGTCATCCATCGCAAAATAGTAACGCTAGTAACACAATCTAAAAGTTTATTTTTAAGAAATTTAATTTGATAGTTTGATTGATTGATTTCAGTTGATAATTCTTGTAAATTTCACATGTACTAAAGCAATACTGACGTCACCGCTCTTAGCTGTCAATCCCAATATCAACGCGCGGAGATAATACATCCCTTAAATAAAAGAGGTCCACATATAAAGTTCTTTGCAGAGAGCTCAAATTCAAAATCAGTAATGCTTGTAGCTTATTTCATTTCTAGCCTTTAAGTACCAAATAGGCTAAGTCCATATGTAGACCTGAAATGATATAGAAAGCCTGTAAGTATATTATAAGTACTATTAATTAGTCTCCTAAAGTTGTTAAAAATAATCATAAAAATAAATTTTAACACGTATTAATGAATAGAAGATAGATGTCCTGTTTTTAAGGTCGTTAAATCCATTTCTTAAACGCCTTTAAGTAGCGCCTATTTTTATAAACAATTGGTTGACATTTAACATCTCCAATTTATGACTTTATGTTCTTAATAAAGATTCATTAATTTTTATTACAATCTAATAGTAGTGCCAATCGCACGATAGATTATTGGTCGTTAACCCAATAATTTCTAAAGGTTTCTTGACCCATTTATGAGATTTGTAGTAAAATTTATTTTAATTAGCCAATTATTATATTTATGTGTCTAACTGCTTAAGGCGTTTGTTTGCTTTGCTTTTTTGTCATTCTCTCATTGTCACTGATAACAATGCAGTTAATTTAAATTTAGTAGAAATTTAAAAGAATACATACCTAAGTTATAGGTAAATCTTTAATGTTTCAATTAATATAATAAGAAGAATAAAAGATTTGATATCAGTACATGACATATTATAAAACAAAGTACTCGGCCGCGTCTGTCTGTCTGTCTGATCGTGATAAACACAAAAGCTACTGCACGGACTTTTATGAGGTTTTTACCAATATACAGAGTGATTTTTGAGGAACGTTTTGTGTAAATTTGTCAATTTTTTTAATATATTGACTTAAAATATAATGGTATTTGTTGAAGATCTCGAAAAAAATTAAACCGCACGTCTTCTAACCGTAACATAGGCTATATTATATTTCACTTAGAGAACTCGTACGAAGCCGGGGCAGGTTGCTGGTAATCTATACTAATATTATAAAGAAGTAAAGTTTGTGTGTTTGTTAAATTGTAGGGGGTAATCTCGGGATCTACTAAAGCGATTTTAAAAATTCTTTCAGTGTTGGATAGTCCATTTATCGAGGAAGGCTATAGGCTATATATTATCACGCTACTGCTAATAGGAGCGGAGTAACAAAGAAGAATGTTTCAAAAACGGGGGAAAATTTTACGCTACGGGCAATATAAGACGCAAACGAGGTTGCGTGGGTCAGCTAGTACATATATAAAAAAAATGTTTTTAGTTCTAATTTTTTCGCTTCAGAAACTTAAAAATTGCTAAAATTTTAACTCTACGAACTACACCCTTCAATAGTGTTTTATCTATTTCTTGAGTTACTTTTTGTAACTGCAACAATGGGGCGAGGCAGGGTATTAGGATACAGCCATGTTAATTAAAGGTTAAATATTGCCTCGAGAACACATACCCAGCCGTTCCAAATATGTGCTTTGGAACGGCTATTATATAATGCAAGTGCACCTGATGAGTATCTCAATTCTATAATTAAAACAATACCTATATCTTCTTATACTTAAAAGGCTAAAACTCGAGAACGACTGGGCCGATTTAACTGATTTTGTAATGTTTGTCGTAGTCCATGGAAAGTATAAACGGTGAGAAATTAAAAATAACTTGAAAATCCAAATATCACGTGTAATAAGTAGCGAGCACAGCTAGTACTTTTTAAAATGTAGCCTTTGTTATATGTGTCTGCCTCTAATTATAAGTTTAATCTAGTTATCGAATGACTCATTGCTCTAGATATGTCACCACGGAACCCTGGTGAATTAACTTTGTACGCATCCCGTCTGCAAATGATAAAAATATTGCAGTTAACATTGGAATAATTTCTTTTGTTATACCATAATCGTGTAATATACAGTATGATTTCACTATTAAACTTTCTGACAAAGACTCGGCCAGATTTTGAAGTGTATGTAATTGATTCAGTCTTTTTGAATTTTGGAGGTTTGATTACTTCTAGAGAAAGTATTACTTACTTCTAGTAGAGCCACTGGCAGATTCATTCTACTGCGCTAATTGTAATGGCTTCAAATCCCACATGTGTGATTTGTGTGATTCACTAATTGTTGTTGTGAATCTGGGTGTTCTTTGTGACAGTTTCATATATTACTACGTTCGTTAAGGCAACCGCGACACAGGAATGCATCTATATTCCAAAGGCGGGAGTTATTTTTAGAAAAAAAAATACGAATAGAACTCACACCATGTCCTATGTTCGTTATAGTCTTGCATTCTGTAGTAAGTATTGAGCTCTTAACTACAAAATAAATAGCAGCATAGGTATTTTTATTACTCACACATCAGCACCTCATGACAAGCATAAGATGGCAAAAAATATTTACGGAAATACTTCAAAGATAAGTGTTTTCATGACTTATTAGAAATTCTACAACACATTCACTTGATAAGTATTTATGAGAGAGTGAAATATATTTATTTTCAAATAAAACAACACATGAAAATCTGTTTTGGAGTGTTAATTTACAGAATATAATTTTGTAATTTTCAATTTGATATATCGAACTTTTTTCAAATATTTTAAAACAACGCCATCTAGTCTAAAACTAATCAAAGTTTGTACTATGAATATAAAACGACTGTAGATACTTTTTTTTGTAAATACATACTTAATATACATAAAAAACACTCAAACTCCGAAACAAATATTTGCAGATCATACAAACATTTGGTCGCATACGCTACCACTGCGTCACTGAGGCAGTCGTGATGATTATAGAAATAAACTAGATATAAAACCATATGATGACGTTGCTTGTATGTAGAACCAGTATACTTTAAGCCTTATCCCCTACAGGGCCGGGGCAGGGGTGTTTTGGCGCCGCTAGTTGTTGAAAAGCAACGAAGAAATCTGTCATACCGGTAGAACCGACTTATATGCGTCCAAGCACGACCCGACTCTCCAACTTAGTTTTACCAGTAACAATTATTATTATTATTCATAGTTATATTTTTTATATTTCACCGGCGCGGCGGTGGTACAACTTTTGGTAGACATTATAGAAAACAATGAATAACGCTGAAAGCAAACTATAACTGTAAAATAATAAATAATAAATGTTTTCGGATATCTAGCACACAACGCCATCTAGTTCCAAGCTAAGCAGAGCTAATATTATGGGTACTCGGCAATCGATATAAATACATTTACATTTTTTTTTTGTAAATACATACATCAGTTGAATACTCATAGAAAACTTCGAAACAAATATTTGCAGAGCATACAAGCATTTGATTCGACCTGAGAATAAATCTCAAGACCTTTTTTTTTTCTTTTTTTTTTTTATTGAATAGTGGGCAAACGAGCGGACGTATCACCTGATGGTAAGCGATTACCGCCGCCCATGGACACCCGCAACACCAAAGGCGTCACAAGTGCGTTGCCGACCTTTGGGGGATGGGAAAGGAGATGGGGAGAGGGGTTGGGGTATGGGCCTCCGGTATCCTCACTCACTCGGTGAAACACAGCGCAAACGCTATTTCACACCGGTTTTCTGTGAGGCCGTGGTATCACTCCGGTCGAGCCGACCCATTCATGCCGAAGCATAGCTCTCCCACGGTTAAAACAGCAGACCTTATGCACAGCAGTCGCGTATCGAGGCAGTCAGTGTAGGTAATAGGTATTATAATGCACTAAATCGATAGTATTTCTTTATTTATGTACCAAGTAATTAGGTACGGTACAAATCCTGACGAATGTAACACAATTTATATTAGTACGGTCGTCAACGGCAACCTCTAATTAAATGTGTCGCTATTAGTGTTAGAGAAATTTGTAAAATTGTCTGTTGAAAAAACATTATTATTATTATTAAATGATAGGCTTGTGATGCGATCAGGCAATGAGAGCGAAGCTACAGTCTGTAGTTATTTAAAACGCTAAGTTATATATATAAAAAAAAACAAATAAATATGTAGGAAGCAAAAACTACACGCCCAACGTGGGGCTCGAACCCACGACCCTGAGATTAAGAGTCTCTACCGACTGAGCTAGCCGGGCTACAGAAACGTAGTGTCAAATAGTATATCACGACCCAATATTGTATTTTTTATCAATATTTTATTTATAAACAGAAATACCCGCCGTCCTTTTCCTCAGATTTGGAACTAACTTAAACCTAATATTCGTGTCAGTGTGTTTATTACACCTGTAAAGCTTTGCATCCAAGTTATTCCAGCATTGTTATTTAAAGTCACAGCGATTAGACGTGTGCCCATTAGTATTTTGTCTGTCTTTATCCGACCACCCACCGCTGAGAAGGAGTACGGAGAGTGCCAACGACCTCATTAAACTAACTGATATATTTATTGACAGTATTGACACTGATATTGTACAGAGTCATCTATATCTATACTAATATTATAAAGAGGAAAGATTTTTATTTTTGTATAAGTATAACGCATAATCTTAAAAACGACAGAACAGATTTCAAAAACTCTTTCACCATTAAAAAGCTAAATCATTCCCGAGGAACATAGGCTATATTATCATTACGTAAAAGTTAGGAATACGTATGAAAATTTCGATAATGTAACTCAAGGTGTTAAAAACATATTAAAAAAAATATATCCGTGTGATGCGGAAAATATGGACAATAGAGCAAAGTGATGTAGGTACATCAATATCGAGATTCGTTTTTTGTTTTTTCGAAAGACGGTCTCCATTCCATGTCATCCACATTTTATATATTTTTTTGCATTAACTAGCTGACCCACGCAACCTCGTTTGCGTCTTATATTGCCCGTAATGTGAAAATTTCCCCCGTTTTCGAAACATTCTTGACTGGTGCTCCGCTTCTATTAGTAGTAGCGTGATGATATATAGCCTATAGCCTTCCTCGATAAATGTACTATCCAACACCGAAAGAATTTTTCAAATCGGACGAGCGGTTCCTGAGATTAGCGCGTTCAAAGAAACAATCAAACAAACTCTTCAGCTTTATTATTAGTATAGATTTCATCACGACGAAGACGTAGAATTGAAGACTATAAATACTTTACATTGGCAAAAATAGCTAATCCGAGTGATCCGGCTGCTTGCCATTTCATCAAACAAACCAACTAACATCAATATTTATAAAAAAGTCCTCGGTACTATAGTTATATCACAATAATACCTACTACATTTTCATGTCAAAATTTTTGAGAGTGTCGTTGATAAAAACTAGGCTTCATTATTTGTACCTTGCCATTAATCCTTATCTAAACAAATCATCTTCATATTCAAGGCTATATATATATCTTTAAATTATTCAAATCGGACATACCATTCAAAAGTTATAATGAGTATAATATTTATTAAAAATGAAATTTAAGACACTGTGTTCAAGTGATTAATAGTTTTATCTACAATAGGGGATATAAATATAAAATTTGACTAATGGTAGAGCATCAAAGATTGTATATAATGATAAGAAATCTAGCTTTGGCTATTACTTTATTATTATTATTAAAGCACCTAAAAAATTAAATAACATTAATGGGAACTACGGCCATTCACTACTTAAATTAATCACAATATTTAAGTGTCAATTTTCACTTTTTAAATCTTTGTCTATCAGTAACCGTCTATCCTGTCTCTCTCCCCACGAAGGGTATGGTGCTAAAAGTATTCCCCGCAAAAAAAAAGAAAATATAAGATATTAGTTTGACGTGTGGATCTATGAGTCTGTGTGTATATCTGTCTGTGGATTGTTGCGGCATCATAGCACCCAGTGTTGGGCATTAATCAATTAATTTTTCAATTAACTAATAGTTGATTAAAAAATAAATTGCAATTGAATTAATCGCAATTAAAGGTTTAATCGGGTTTAACAATTAAATTAATGTACATCAATTGTAAAAAAAATAATATAATTGCAATTAACTTTTTTTAATTGATTAATGAAGCAATTAAAAGTAACAATTAACTTTTTGGGCATTTGGTTGAGAACGACGGTTTGAATACGTGCTGGAAGTTTTAAGCTAAAAGTTTGATTTTAGGATACTGAAACGTTTATTTTAATTTTTTATTTTATTTTATGGTAAGCGATTATCGTCGCAACCCCGCAACACCAGGGCGTCACAGGTGCGTTGCCGGCCTTTGGAGGATGGGGAGAGGAATGGGAGGAGGGGTTGGGATATGGGCCTCCGATATCCTCACTCACTCGGTGAAACCTGCACTACGTTTTACTCTGTTCACGATCCTGTGAGTGTAAAATAAAAAAATTGTGCCTCGCTAGGATAAGTGTGTAGAGTTCAAGTAGACTATGTGGAAAATAAATGTCTTGCATTATCGTTAGTTTGGAATTATTTCAGACCACACTCTTTTGACTGTACTCTGCCTGATGGTAAGCATGAGCAGATTCCAAGGTTACCATCATCATCAGGTGATACGTATGCTCGTTTGCCCGCTATTCCATAAAAAATATCGTAAAAACTAAAAGCAATAAACTTGCGCGCGTGAGCTTCCTCAATCAGTATTCGGTGACCGTAGGACGGAGGAAGTAGCACGGCTCGACAGTTAGCTTTTACTTAGCGCCGATGACCTGTCGGTGCAGTGCTTGCCTTTTTATGGCACCTAAGACACATTAGATTGTCAAAATATCCTATTGATACAAGTTCTTTTTTAAATATTAAATGGTTTGTGCTCGCTTTCAATGTAAAAAGTTCTACACTGATTGAGCTCAAACTCAAACGATCCATTTAAACTTTCATCAGACCTTTGCTTACACAATAAATAAATAAAAAAGGTCATTCCTTACGAGATTAAATTGCTATCTAAAGTCCTACCAATCAACGATTTTAATATTTATTCTCTCTTTAAGATGTGTTTTATTTATAGATTTGACAGAAAAATGCACGACATAATTAAGATTTCAAGCATTAGGTTTCAGAAAACTTTTAAAACATACATTAAGCCACTGACTCCAGTTATGGAGAAGAAGACATGACAGCTGCTGTCAGTTTCATTTTTAACTTATATAGTTGTTATTTTAATAGTAAATAGTTGGAGATCGTTTTTGGTTTTTTCGAAAGACGGTCCCCATTTCAAGTCATCCACATTTCATATATTTTTTATCATTAATTTCATCACGACGACGACTTGAAGACTCGAAGACTTGATAATTGAAAACGATAAATACTTGACATTGGCAGAAATAGCTGATCCGAGTGATCCGGCTGCTGGTTGCCATTTCATCAAAACAGAAAAAGATAGTAAATAGTTGACAAATATAACAAAACCTTATTCTAAAACCCGTTCATAAAGAAGTTTATGACTTTAATATTTCACTCTCGTGTATAAGCAGTTATACGATTGACTGACGTCACTGCTTTTGGTAAAATACAGAGATTGATTTGTAAAAACTATTAACACTACTAAGGGTGTGCTTATGTATATTCTAGACTCTAGATGATACGATACATGAGGTTCTTTGTGTCTAAAATGACTTATTTTTTATTTAAATATTTTTTTTTATCAAAATTACTTTATTGCTAAAGGTCATACGATCCATAATATATGCGTAGCAAAGAGTCGCGGGATAGTTGATATTTACAGCAAGTTAGAACATCTTCATTCCTATTTCTAACTTTAACCTTAATATACACGGTTAACCTAGTTAAATGTTTGTACATATATAGGTATCTTAATTTAGGTCATTGGACCTAAGATACTGGAGCTTTTAACCAATTAGTTGCAGACGTCTGCCGGTAATGAAGCTGGGATTAACTTAATTTCTCGGTGCTTTGTACGTTAGAGAGAACAATAAAAGTGTCTGGCTTAGGGTAACGTCTTCTTCTTCTTTTGATGAAATGGCAACCAGCCGGATCACTCGGATCAGCTATTTCTGCCAATGTCAAGTATTTATAGTGTTCAATTATAAGTCTTCGAGTCTTTAAGTCGTCGTCGTGATGAAATTAATGATAAAAATATATAAAATGTGGATGACATGACATGGGGACCGTCTTTCGAAAAAACAATACTAGGGTAACGTCATAGGACAATTAGTGGAATATTGACATTATTGTATACAGAATAATTTTGTTTCTACCTGTACTTGCGTGCATATTGCGGTTTTCATTGTCTTATAGAATTTCCCTCGTGCAGTTACTCATTATGCTAAAATAAAATTAAACTTATGGGGTTCTTGCGGCTGTCTATTTATGTAGGAAAACGAGGAAACAAAGCAAAATTTGTATTTATATCATATACCTGTGAATAATGGTCTTTATAAAAGTCATTATTATAATATATGTTCTATCGTACTTTTAGTATTAATTGCTGGATTATTTGTATATTTTTTTTAATAATGTGTTTTTTTAGGAACTGGCAGAGGTATAGATGTTGATAACGATAATATTACGTATACCAGGGTACTTATGATAGCCATTAAAGTTCAAAAGAGAAGATATCTAAATGTCTGTTTGTATGAATATATAAATAAAGAGGCGTTATCTTTCTGTCTATAATTACTTTATTTTTAATGTAGAATGTTTATTTATCAAGACATACCCATTTCTGTCAGAGTATATAAATTTACTTTTAATGTTCACGGGCCATTGATTTTTGATGATTTGATGAATAATATTCTAAATATATCTATCTATCTATATATATCTGTTGAAATCTACGAAATGGAGTGAAAAGTTTCAATAGAATAACTTAACACCGCTTTTTTTGTGGGACCCTGGTTTTACCCTGGGCAAAATGGCAGACACCTAACGTGCTGAAGATTATTTCATCCACGTCCACGTACAGAAGACCTACAGTCGGTTTCCTCCAGACCCACACATCTATAAGTCGTAAACTTGCCGGGTAACAGACAAAAGCGAAGGTCTAAGAGAGACCTCCTATATATCATGCATCGTTGCAGTTATGAACTTATAAATAACCGAGTGGCCACGCCTGTAATCCGCTGGTATGCTGTTTAGGTGGCCTTAGTTATACTCTAATCTTATTAAGAGGTATTTTGTAAGACTCCAATACGTCTACCACTTCGACGAGAAGATGACGTTGCTAGGATAACAAATAGTGAGACATCAATTACAATCAAAACTACTGCCACAGTAAGTAGAGTTAAAGACTATAGTAAAATACACATATTTTGTGTTATGTGGTTTGCTTATTTTGTGGTTTTATAAATGAGTGTACACCTTAGGTTTTTCCAGTGAGTCACGGTTTGTTAGCGTCAGAGAAATCAGGCGGAACTATCGGAGTTAAAAACGTTAGTAGTACTTATTCATCATTTCTCAAGTACGAATTATATTTGAATTCTGTTTGATATTACCACTACCTATTATTGGGATTTACTTGTTTAGTTTTATGTTTTTAAATAGTAGAATTTATGTGCATGCAATTATGCATGTTTATGCAACGCACACGATGTCAAATGTACCTACACATACCATTCCTCGTACAAATTCCCCAACAAACATAATTCGCATCGAATCGTATTTTGTTTTTTCCTTTTATTTTTTAAGCTTAGGTATTGTTAGAGCATATTGTGGTTAATATTTAGGGGAAAATACAATCACTTGAAATACAGATGTAATATCTGCTATTTAGCGCGAGTGCCTAGGAGTTAAGGAATTCATAAATTATACCATAGGCCCATAACCCACACCCTCCCCCCATCCCCCAATGACCGGCAACGCAGTGTTGCGGATGTCTATAAGCGGCGGTAATCGGTTACCAGAAGGATACGTCAGCTCGTTTGGCTCCAATTCCATTAAAAAATATATAAATGATTCGTTAAGTCAATAAATAATTTGTTTTACATTATATTAATGGTGAATGTTAAACGAACCGTGTCATCAGTACAGGCGAACTGAGTGACTTGGATTTACGTATTTATTTCTTAGAAGTAACGGGCATTTCAACCGCAATCAATTTTGTACGCGGTGAGTTGGGAATTTTATTCAATATTAAACATTATTATACGTTATTTTATTACGGTTAGTTGGTAAAGTCTCGAAAGTCTTCTACTTTCGAGACTTTACCTGTTAACAGATAACGATGGCAGGGCAGTTAATGATTTTATTACAATTTATAGTGCAAATTACTGAGACCTTTCAATCATGTGAAATGACTCATACTAAACTAGGTTCATCTAATTTTGTATTCAATTTTTAAAGTGAAACTACTTTCGGCGCATGAGGGTAATTTTTTTATGGATGAAACGCAAAGATAATGATATTAGCGTCACGAAGAAGTGCAGCGTTTTTGTCGAAGAAGAAGGAGAGAGCGATTGAGACCAATTGAGAGAGAGTGAGAAAGGGCGAACGTAGCATGAAGCAAATAGCCATGGAGTGAGAGTAGGGAGCAAGCAAGTGAGAAAGATTGACAGAGAAAGTTAGATAGAGCGAACGTCGCATTACGCACAGTGCCATGGAGCGTAAGGTGGGAGAGAGCTATGTTGAATCAAAAAGTTGGCCAAAGAAGTTTCACTTCTGACATGTGTACTTTGTACGCACGCACTTTTATTTTTATTTAGCTCTGTCTGAAGAAAAGCACGAGTACAATCCAATGGGTAAATTTATGAAAGTTTGTTTCACGCAAAAACTACTTAACGGATTTAGATGAAATTTTACAGTCATATAGCTTATAAATCAGAATAACCATAAGCTACTATTTACCGTAATAACCGACATTTATGAGGGTGAACCCGCGGGCAAAAAGTAAGTAGTTAGTAAATATTGAATCTATCATTGAGGCCATTGACGCAACAACAAACAACAGTGCAGATAAACTGCACTTTTTAATATGTAATTTAGTCATACCCAGAACTCTTTCACGATTCAAAAGATTACAATATAATTTGTAGTTATCGAACCTGTACACAAAGTGCTTTGAATGTATGGAGCTCCATAATAAAGGTTAATTTAGCTGTCATTATATTCAGTTCTGAGTACGATGACAATATGATGTGAACATATTGAATCATTCACCCCGTTTATGACATGGCGGACGGTTTTACGATCTCCGTAATGAGCGAGATGCAGCGTGCATCCTTACTGTAATTAATTTAGTAGGTGCATTGATTCGGAGACCTTTCTCTCTTGTGATTTGAACCGTTATAATTGTGTTTGATTTGATTTCCACTGCGCAAAAAAGCTCGTTTGATACGATGAAGTTGGCAGAAACCAATAGCCATACGTCCTTATTGGATTTAAAAGATAATTGAAAACATATTTGAATATATACCAAGTAATATGTTCTGAACATATTCTTGTTGAACTTTTGAATCTTAATCAAGTTAATTCTGTTGTTCGAAAATTCTCTAATCTTAACTAAAATTCAAATGAGTGAATAAAAACATAAAAATGAATTTTGTATCTATTGTCTACTGTCAAAAGTAGCTCTAAAATAATAATAACAGTAGAAGTAACACTAAGTATAGATGCTTTTTTGACACTTGATTCTTAGTTACTTGGTTTGCCAGATTCCAAACCTATTACCCATCCCTGTTGCTTCGCTGAAGTCGGGTTAAAATAATGATAATTTTCATTCTTAAACTCTACATATTTACTTTTTTTCTTAATTCTTTCGTACCTTTTCACTGAAAGAGGAAGATTACCGGAGTCCAAAATTGACCCTTTCTCTTATCCTGAGGGCTTGTGTCAACTTGACTCTTGAGTTGCAGGTGTTTATTGGCGGCAGTGGTGACTTTCCATCAGGTGAAACTATTGTTCGTTTACCCTTCATAGTAGTTTACCATCACCAACACCGGATCAGCTGAAAAAGAGATTCGAAGGCGAATAGGTATGGCTAAGAGTGCAATGTCTGACTTGGATAGGATATGGAAGGACCGCAACATCTCTAGAGGGACAAAAATAAAGCTGGCACGAACCCTAATCTTTCCTATATTCCTGTACGGTGACGAGACGTGGACGCTAAAGGTTGCTGACCGCAAACGCATTGATGCCTTCGAGATGTGGTGCTGGAGGAAGCTACTACGAATGCCCTGGACAGCCCATCGTACCAACGTATCCATCCTAAAAGCACTTGACATTCATGAGAGTCTATCGGCTCTGTGCCTCTGCAGAATCCTTGAATACTTAGGCAACATTGCGAGGAGAGAATGCGATAACCTTGAAAGACTGATGGTGACGGGTAAGGTAGAGAAGAAAAGACCTAGGGACCGTAGCCCACTGCGCTAGGCGTATCAAGTTCGCGCTACTCTCGGCACTACGATCCATGCTGCCCCACATACCTACTGCTCTAGACAGAAACAGGTGGCGAGCTATCACTCGCACAATAGCTCCAAATAGTGGTCAGGACCCTCAGAAGTCAGGATAACGATGCAAGGAGGAGGACTCTTCGTAGATAAGTAAGTATTATAACCCTAACGACTATATATAGTATATTACGACGTAAAGCAAAAAAAGTTGCACCTCTTTTCCTGAAAATATTGCTAAGTATAAAATTTGGCATAGCTTATATGATGGAGAAGTACGGAAAGCAAATAAGAACAATAATGATAACAATTAAATTAATTTTAGTTTAATTTCGACCACTATGCGACCACCAGTAATACTCGTAACACTAATGTCGGCACTCTTTAAAGGCCGGCAACGCACTTGTGACGCCACTGGTGTTGCGGGTCTCCATGGGCGGCGGTTAATGGCTTACATCAGGCGATAACTTTGTTTGTTTAGCCTCAATTCCTTAAAAAAACTCACACACACACACAAGGTCGTCTGGTCCCAATATAGGCAAAGTCTGTACTATTTCAGTCAGACTACTAATACTTAATTATATACTTATACATTTCTAAACACATACATAACAAATGTATACCCAGACACGGTCCACGGCCTCTGGCATAGCAGTTAAGATAACTAATTACCTAAATCATCATCATCATAGATCATCTGGTCTAGAGAATACGTCAGTCAATATTGTTATTGTCTTTGTTTCTCATCTTTGTATATATACAAACAAAGTTAAGTGCTAATATCAATTACGAAAGTACAATTGAGTTCCTCGTAATTTTTAAATTACTAACATTTGCGGCTTGCAATGAATCATAGCAAGGAGACAGCAACAAAGAGCTTTAAACATATCTTTATTACACCACTTACACTTTTATTGGACTGTAATAAAATTATTGTAATATGACGGGAGATGGTGTAAAATAAAATTTAAAAAAAACCTTTCGATAAAAGCACATAAAGCTAGCCATACGTGGTCAGGTACACACTAGACAGGTTTACTTGCACAGTTACACCCGTCAGGTATTAGGTACACTCTACTGTGTTTACTCCTTTTTTTTGACAAGGTTAAAAATCCCTTCAGATCTCCAGCTCCTCGGGAACACAGGAGCCAGGAGTATGTGGTGTTTCCACTACAAAACACCCCGACGACCGGCCTCTGGCGCCCTACTCTGGTAGGACCCGGACCATATTATTTCAGGTCCTCCCCGAATTGACGCCGTGCCTTATCAGGACCTGTCCCGAGAGAAAATTATTTCCCCCCCTCGATCTCAGCAATGTAGGCTGATTGCACGGCATCCCGACCCGACGAAAAAAAAAGTGTTAAAGCGTCTTCTATCCGTAATGATCATTCTCCTTCGTCATCAAGCATAGGATGTCACTTCCTCATAAAGAATTTGTTTGTTTTAATGGCTTTCGATTTATTTCGGGTTCTAATTTTAGTTCGTTTTGGTCTAAAAATATTCGTTGGAACTTGAAACAAGCTTGTTCATTTGAGTTAAAGAGAAACTACGTGTGAACATTCAACTTTATCTTTATGTTGCGGAACACGACAGGTATTCTTTGTTCTATTTACAACTATGGATTTACCTAGGTACTAGGTATATAATATAATCTTGGCTAAGTTGTCTACGCCTCTTATGTAGATATAGATATGATCTTTATTAAAAATACTTTTTTTTAACTCGTGTGTCGCATTCTATTCTTATAAATTAATTTCAGTTTTAATTGAATTTAAATTAATCTTGTAATTTCTTCAATTATTTTCTCGAAGGTTTTCTTTAACTAAATTAAAATCTTTTTGAACACATTTTATCACTCGAGTAACAAATAAACAATAAAATAAATCTAATCCGGTTTTAATTAAAAAGGATGATTTACCAAATATTCCAGGATTTTTGTTTAGAAGAACTGTATATGCAATACAATGCTTAATTTCGCATTGAGAAACATCAGCCCGGCTAGCTCAGTCGGTAGAGCATGAGACTCTTAATCTCAGGGTCGTGGGTTCGAGCCCCACGTTGGGCGCAAACTCTTTTTGTACTTAAATATTGAAAGACTTAGCATTAGAACTACATACGGCCTCTCCTTATAGTACGAAATCCCACTGCGGGATTGGTGTGCTCATCGACTTTTTGTTCAAAACCAATTTTTTATGTTTATTTATAATTGATAGAATATATATTTACTAGGGTGCCTATCAAAATTTGGCCGCCATTATTTTTAATTAAATTATTTTTAATAGATTTTTGGTAAAAAATTTCGTTTATTTATTTTTTAAATAAAATAACGTCTACATCACGGTAATTAATATGAAGATTCTAAAAAATCACGGTTGCCGTTGCGCACCTGGCCGCACCTCTTTGCAGCCAGGTGTAAACAGGTATGATTTCGATAAATTTATACGTTTATAACCTATTTTCATTAATTATATGTCAAATTGAAGCTAATTTTTTTCTATTAATTATCATATAAAGTTGCTTAATTAAATCTGGCCGCAAATAAGGGTTACTGGTTGTTAAAGATAATAAATATTTAAGGTAGAGTGAAAGAGAGTTAGCGCGTAACATCATTTGTCAGACGAGGACAGCGATCGCCGGCTGTGCGGCGCTTTTAAGCCATTGCGCATGCGTCGAATGTTAGTGTTCTCAACTGAACAGATGCAGCATTTTTATTCTAACATAAAAACCACGCTGTTTTGGAGTTCGTAAAAACAACGTTTTATATTTACATTGTTATTTTATTTGTGCATCTAAAAATTATTTTATTAATTAACGTAAAATAAAATTGATAAAGATTAAGTCGTGTTTTTTGTGTAACGAAAAAAACAATTACTTCAAAATTTATTATCATTTTAAAGAACCATTTAATATCATTAATATCTAATAGAGATGTAATATTTAAGTTTGAATCATTCAAATAATTTGTAATTCGATTATTGCTTCATCAAAATGTTAAAAAAATCACCCTCTAAAAAATAAGGAGATAGACAAATTGCTAACTAGACCGTCGATATATCAAATCAATATTAATTTTTTGTTGCAATTTTTAAATTTGTCATTTTGAAAAAAATTACATATTTTTTGGAGTATTTATTATAAGTCGTCTCTATTACTCCCCGGTAGTTGAGAACACTAACGTTCGACGCATGCGCAATGGCTTAAAAGCGCCGCACAGCCGGCAATCGCTGTCCTCGTCTGACAAATGATGTTACGCGCTAACTCTCTTTCACTCTACCTTGAATATTTATTATCTTTAACAACCAGTAACCCTTATTTGCGGCCAGATTTAATTAAGCAACTTTATATGATAATTAATAGAAAAAAAATTGCTTCAATTTGACATATAATTAATGAAAATAGGTTATAAACGTATAAATTTATCGAAATCATACCTGTTTACACCTGGCTGCAAAGAGGTGCGGCCAGGTGCGCAACGGCAACCGTGATTTTTTAGAATCTTCATATTAATTACCGTGATGTAGACGTTATTTTATTTAAAAAATAAATAAACGAAATTTTTTACCAAAAATCAATTAAAAATAATTTAATTAAAAATAATGGCGGCCAAATTTTGATAGGCACCCTAGTAAATATATATTCTATCAATTATAAATAAACATAAAAATTTGGTTTTAAACAAAAAATCGATGAGCACACCAATCCCGCAGCGGGATCTTAGACTATTAGACATAGAAAGGAGGAATTGATACATTTTAGAGAGAGACATACAAGAAAACAGACCAGCAGGAAAATATCGTCTATTTATGTAAGGTATATTCCTTTCCGTATGGGTTTCAAAAGGAATTCCTAAGATGAGAAAATTACATAATTATACCTTTCCTGTTGTTGTAATTTTAAATATACTTACATGTTTCTTTGTTTATTTATTTACTAGCAACCCATCCAGGCTTCGCGCGGAATATAATATCGCCTATTTTCTCTGAGATGTGCGGTTTAATTTGCCAACGTCTTCAACATATCGTTATATTTTAGCCAACTTACTAATTTTTTTTTACAAATTATATACGTTAACCTTGCTCAAAAAAAATCTAAAGTTCTTACATAGTTTTCTTGTAGCTATAATTTAATGTAACTACATATATTTAAATTAAAATTATATTGTTTTTTAATTAGGCCTTCTTATTTGTGTTGTAAAAATATCATACGCAGTTTATTTTATAAAAGTGATCCTAGCTACTCATATATCTCAACTCAATAAAATGAGCTTTTCAACTTACAAATTCTAATTCAATTAGAATATTTTAATAACAAATTATTGATTGATTCCATGAAGTGCCTCTTGGGAAAAGACAGACACCGATTGATTTATTCAATAGTGCATGTGAATGATTCTTTGTCACGATAACGAAATACTTTAAAACAGTCTTTATTAATATATTGTCCTACCATAGACAACTATTAAATGGAGATATTTTAAGTAAAAATATTAACATCTCTGATATTTCGTTACCAACTTAAGCCACACTAGGTAATATAGACCTTAAACAAAGTAGTATAGTAAATTCAAAATTTTATCAAATTGTTTACAACAACCAAACAGATATTTATGTGTATTAATATATGTGGTTATCCTTGATTTCCTCCGCAAATATTGTTTTCTTTTAAAAAATAAATAATGCGAAATATAAAGAATCAGAAAAAAGGTTTTTACCACGTATGTGTAGGTACTTAAACAATATGCGCGTCCATCAGGTGGCGGATTAAGAACACAAAGTTTCATAACACCCATGGTATCGTGAGTTCTTACTAAGGAACAAACTACACGAAACAACTGCACTCCAAAGACACACCACCCACCAGGGTTTGCGGCAGGGTGGTGTGTCGAAATCGGACCGACTAAAACCACATGGAGTGCCACTCTGCGCTTGAGAAGGGAGAAATCCGGGAACTGCTGTTATTAACACATGCATACCCAAGCTTGAAACAAACTCTATGTCATCCCGCCTAGCCAGCGTCGTCTAGTAGACTAAAATATATTTTTTTTAAAGTGGTGATGCAGTACGCTAAGAGGCTGTTTGTTATGATTGATGTTGTGTAAACTAAGTAGCACCTAAGCAGATAATCGATGCGGTGGCACACATGCTATGCGGAGATTAGTAAAAGTCAATCAGCCTTTCAGTTAGTTGGCAATAGTCATATTTTGACTGTCTTATGTGCTATGGCGGTCATAACTTTGCCATAGCTCTGACTAAAGTCAGAGATAAAAAAATGAAACTTACAACTGTGCGACAACTTTATTATATCCTCTAGTCATCAACAACCCATAACGTCCCACTGCTGGGCTTGGGTCTCCTTTCAGGAGAGGGTTTAGACCATACGTCCCCACGCTGGCCTAGTGCGTGATGGGGACTGGCAAGACAACGTTGTGGCTACGTAATCTTTGTCGTTGGATGATTATAAGCCGCCTAAAGGCCCTCTCCAACTAAGCTTCACAACTGTTATCCTATGATAACAACCGGGACCGACTGCTTAACGTGACCTAGGTTTCACAGAGACATTACAACAAGTAACATGCCACCAGCGGTCACCCATCCAGGTACTGACCGCACCATCGTTGCTTACCCTCGGTAATTGTTTCTAATCACCGAGTGCAACTAGGCTATCATCTAATAAACATGACTAAATAGACGGTCTGTAAAGTTAACATTGTGGAAACACCAGTGAGTGTGCTCTATTTCAAGCTATATGTAATAAACACTGACAAATGATTTATTTGAGAACTCTCTACCCATATAAAACAAAGAAAGTGTGCATGAAAACAATCATTATCGTATTTACTATTTAGGGCAAAAACGTCAATGCGTGACACATATTTTCATTATAGTAACTGGTATATAATTTCGTATAAATTTATTACTATCCATTGATTCATGGGTAAACAAAAGTGTTCCTGGATGTTAGTGGCAACATATGACGTATTTAAAATTGGTTTATCGCAATTATTACTAATAATTGCCGAGGTATAATCCCTTTTCCTCATTTACTGGTACAGTTGTGGTTTCTGAATTAACAATTTGTTGGTACCGTATACTGGATGGAAATAATATGTTTCTATTGTTGTAATTATAATAACTGCCTCGGTGGCGCAGTGGTAGCGTATGCGACTACCGTGCTTGAGGTCTCGGGTTCGATTCCCGGGTCGTACCAAATGTTTGTATGATCTGCAAATATTTGTTTCGAAGTTTGGGTATTTTGTATATATAATATGTATGTATTTACAAAAAAAGTATATATGTATTAATACCAGTTGTCTAGTACTCATAGTACAAGCTCTGCTTAGTTTGGGACTAGATGGCGTTGTGTGTTACACACAATGTTAAATGTTAGAAAAAAAAAGTTGTTAGAAAGAAATTTATAGCGGAAATTAAAAGAAGAAATATTAATCAGTAAGTAGGTATGTATCAAATAATAGTGGTTATGCACACTACTTGACGCATTGACATAAAATTTTTCTGGATGCGAAAGTCAGTATTTCAACGCTTAGCCGTAGAGGTGCTTGGGCCCTTTCTTAATTTTAAAAACATTATTTTATTGTTGTAGTTAGAAAATAAAGAAGTTTGGAGATATTGCATGGACTGCAATGGCCTGTCATCTATTCATAGATAGAGAAACAAGTTTAAAATGTTCTTGAAATACACTTATTTTTCCTTTTAAATTATATAATCAAGTCATAAAAATCAAGAAAGTTCTCTATGATTGAACTATAATATTATTCGATTCACTATTTACTTTGAAGTAAATAGTTAAGAAGAGAGAATAACAAAAGACAGAGATATAACATGCATAATAAACCTATCGTCGATGCGATTCATGACAAAACTTATCTTTAAACGCTTTATACTACAGAAAGGCTTTTATTCAATGTCTGGACTTCATCTTTGTATAACACCTGAGAACGCTATTGTGTATTCAAAGCAACACACGTATCCTTTGTTACGTAAAACTCTAAAGAAATAAAAGCGATCATACTCCTTTAGTATCTTAGATTTTTTTATAAAATAGGGCACTTATTTTTCTAAGGAAATCACTTCGTATTGTTACGTTAGAATAGTAGGTAGGTATAATATGCGCTAACATGATACTAAATAGTTTATTTGTTGTTAAGGAAAGTTTATAGGTTAGGTACATCATGTTTCTGCCGTGGGAAACCTCAATCCGATAGACCATCCTGTAAACTGTGGTTGGAGTTTATTGTTTATGATGAAAGTTCAACCAACCTGGTACAATATGATGTTCTCCACGGCCACGGCGGCCAGTCTAAACAGAATAGCCAACTGCGCAGGAGATATTATACCTAGTGCACAAGTGTGTGCGCAAACACAGGTGCACTCTCTGTTCCCTCTTTCTCATAATTCGACGGGACGGTTAACCGACACGACCGGGGAGAGTGATCTCTCCCCGGTCGTGTACAGACGGCGCAGGCTTTACGTGCTCACTGAGGCACGGGGGTTTAGACCCCAACTTCCAAACTCCGAGCTGTTATTAAGTATTTCTATAAACACAGATCTTAAATCTCAATGGCCGTCCACTGCTGAACGAAGACCGCATCCATCCGCTGCCAGCCACTTTCTTCAATCATCAGTCCAACGTGTCGCTGGGCTTGTATCTAGTGTTTACTCTACTTTGTTCTTTCTCCCTACCAATGAATAGGTTTCTCATACAATATGATACAAAATGAAAAAGAAATGTAATTGGAACATCATGATCTTAAAAAGGAGGTTTAGGCCTACTACACCACACTGGTCATATGGCTTGATATGGCTTGATGTTCTCCATGTCATGATATCCATGGGTTGAATAAGGATGGTGACACTCTGTATTCCTATATACGTCAACATATGGAAGATAAATTGAAAATTTACATTTAATAAAATTTTAACAATTTATTTGTATCCTGAGAAGTGATAATAAGAACCCTTTTTCTAACTAGGTTATTCTCACACAACATGCAAAAATGTAAACAACATGTAAACATACAATTTGCATTATCACTTGGTAACACTAGTCTGCAGAATTTAATTTTACGGTTTTGTAAGCCACCTACTTAGTAAATTTGAACTCAAAACTGTTGTTAAAGGCGGATATTTAAATTTTCCAGATAATACGCAAACAGCGTCTGTTAACGTATGATTGGCCACACTTACAGCGTTTTACAAGCTAAATAGCAACCGTGGTCTTTGACCGATTTTCTATTTTAGTTATCCGAAACATTAGCCATTAAGACTGTCTAATTCTTCACACCTATGTTCCTATATTTTGTCTATGTTTTGTTAATATTTGAACAGTTTCTTAGAAAAGAATTAGGGTGATAACGATGTGTTATATTAGTATCCTAGTTTCTAAATGTAATTATAATAAACGTTTAATGAAAGGCAGTGCGCTAATTATGGAGCAGTATAGAATGTAATCAAGTTCTTTTTTTAAGTCATCAAGTCTAAGCTGATAAATAATTAGAAGGTGACTTCCACAGGGCAATATAATCACAAATTAGGCAATGCTTTGTATCTATTAAATTAACTAGCCTGGTTATAAATATATGATACTTTTATAAATTTTCTAGCATTTGTTATGCTGGGTGAGATCAGAATTGAACTCAACCGCAGCTCGTCTGCAGTGCACATGTCTAAACTGTGGTCTAACAGGCCATGCATTCAAAAGATGATGTGATATATCCAGGTCTATCCACCCACTGATGTTTTTAAAATCTGACATACGTACGTAACGTATCCATTAATGTTTTGAAGACAGTGATCCAGTTAAGGTCTGGAAATTTCTTAAGTCGTTGGGAATCGACAAGTCGCGTCTTAATTGTACTTTAAAAGATGTTGATTTCGACTCCCTGAATTCATATTTTTTAGCTTGCTCAAATTACGGGGTAGCTATTAAGACTGCACCACTAAATTATTTCTGAAGAAATTCTCTGACGACTTCCGACTGTTCCCCATTCTTCTTTAGTCAATTTGCTGCATGTGATGTGAGGAAGAGTATAATTTTAATAACAGCAAATGCCATAGGAAGCGACTGCGTCAGCCGTAATAAGGTTCTCCTATCCTGGATGAAATCCTACCTGTAATTTCTCATATTCTCAATTACTCCATAGGTATGCGGTAACACTTTTCCAAATTTTATTTTCTTTTTAGTAAACTTATTTATTGTTTCAATATTCACGATATGTGAAATGTGTTACTGGTGTATAAACTGCCTCAAATTAAACACCTAATATCCATACTAAGGTTGTCTGGAAGAAATCGCCGTGAGCGATAAAACCGCCAATTGTTACGTATACATCTCTTTTACTCATCTTTTATTTTATTTTTTTGCTATTTTATATATGTTACACAATAAAGATGTAAATAAAATAAATAAGCGTTATGATATCTTCATAATAGCAGTGCAAAATGTATGTACCTAAGTGCATCAATTCTATTTATTTAGCTTATTTTTGTGTTTTTAATTAATTGCCATTGCTTAGAATGCTTAGTATGAAACAAAATGTTTAAAAAATGGTTATACTCGTATCATATGATGCTTTCTGTTTTCTTCACAAGTAGTTGAAAGAAATTGAGTACAGAAAAAATTTACTATGAATGTTCTATGTACATATTAAATATAAAACTGTCTCGGTGGCGCAGTGGTTGCAAATGCGACTGCTGTGCTTGAGGTCTCGGGTTCAAATCCTGGGTCGGACCAAGTGTTTGTGTGATCTACAAATATTTGTTTCGGAGTTTGGGTGTTTTCTATGTATAATATGTATGTATTTACAAAAAAAAGTATATATGTATTCATATCAGTTGTCTAGTACCCATGACACAAGCTCTGCTTAGCTTGGGACTAGATGGCGGTGTGTGTTAGATGTCCAAAATATTTATTTATTTATTATATAAATACGGGAAAAGTGTATTTTGTATAATTCAAATATTTATTCAAGACAGTGTAGTAGGAATACTAGGAGTTAACACAAATTGTAAAACTCGCATTAGAATTAATGAAAGCACATTCTATCGAGCGAACTAAAATAAACAGTTGTATCTTATGAACTAGGTATATTTTACGCAGGGCACGCCGTTATTGCGGCGGTAAGACCCGTTATGGAGGATTGGCTCGAGAGGCATCACGGGAGCCTCTCATACCGGCTGACGCAGGTGATCACCGGAAAAGGATGTTTCGGAGATCACCTGTGTCTGATCCGCAAAGAGCCAACGCCTGAGTGCCACCACTGCGATGGCCAGACCGTAGACACGGCGCTCCACACGCTGGCAGAATGTCCGGCGTGGGCCGAGCCGAGGCGTGATCTCGTGGCGGCCATCGGGGTGGGGGTTCTCTCGCTTGGCAATATGATTGCGGCCATATTGCGGAGCGAGAGCGCGTGGAACTCTGCCGTCTCTTTCTGCGAGCAAGTTATGCTTACGAAGGAGATGGCGGAGCGGGACCGGGAGAGGTCTAGAACTCTCCCTGCCCGCCAGGCCCGGGAACGGGCCAGGTACCGTAGACGACTCAGGCGGCGGAGATCGCTGAACGATCTTCGTCCTCCATAAGCGCAAGCCTGAGGGTGACAGGTGAGGCCACCAGTCACCTTTGCAGAAGCAGGCCGGGGTGGCGGCGTGAGCTCTTTAAAGTGCTCGCGTCCTTATATAGAATAGGAATATTGGGGTTCCTACACAGGGGGGGGCCACCTACAAACAATGGGTGGCCCGAGGTACGTCGGGGTTCCAGGGATTTCCTTCCGAGGGTGCACCTGGTTCCCCGGCTTCTAGTGCCCGGGACGGTGTGCGGTTTTTGGTCGGTTCGAGTCCGACATAACCACAAGTGGTATCCGAGGGGATTTCCGCACAAAAAAAAAAAAAAAAGGTATATTTTACGCAAACAAACTGAAAATTGTATCTAAACACATAAATATTTACTATATTTAATTTAAGAGTTTTGTACGCCATCTACTTAGTATGTAGCCAGATAGTACGTAAATAGCTTAGACTGGAATGAACTGATGATGAAACAACTGAATACTCTCGACAATTTTTAATGTGATATCTGGTTTTATACCACCCAAATCAATCATAATCACGATTATTGTTCACCCAAAAAGTGCTCAACGCGCACTTTTTGGGTGAACAATAATCATGAAATTTGCAGCATCGTCACTGAACGTTTTCCACGAGCTATATGTATATCTATCCTAATATTATAAAGCTGAAGAGTTTGTTTGTTTGAACGCGTTAATCTCAGGAACCGCAGGTCCGATTTGAAAAATTATTTCAGTGTTGGATAGTCCATTTATCGAGGAAGGCTATAGGCTATATATCATTACGCTAAGATTAATAGGAGCGAAGCCCCAATGAAGAATGTTTAAAAAACGAGCCAAAATTATTACGCTACGGGCAATAGTAGACGTAAACGAGGTTGCGAGGGGTCAGCTAGTGGTATATATGTAGATAGATATACCTCTGCGTTTTTAGTTTTCACCTCTATAGGCAGTCCTCAACACAGCCCCACCGAGCTCAACGAGCTGATGAGCCTTACCTAACGGTAAGTAGCTACCACGGCTTATGAACACCTAAAACTCAATAGTCACAAGCTCGTTGCTGTCATTTCAGTGATTTCTTCCAGATTCGAGGATGAGGGTATCTTTCCTTCAGTCTCTCTGTGTAAAGGTATGAAGGAACTGTTTACTGTTTACTAAAAGACCATGGTAACACTCCGGTCAGTTTTCACCGATACGTATGTGGTTAAGCAAGGCTGTCTCACGATCACCATCATAAATATAAAGTCCAGCGATGTTTCTATTACATAAAATGTAATTATTGTTTTAAAAACTTGTTTTGGTTTTATGACACAGGCCAGTATAATTATAGAAAAGTATCTTTTGTTGTTCATAAAACACTACGGACTCTTCTCCATCATATAACCCATAACTCTTTATGTATGAATATAATTTGTATAGCACACAAGTGTTCTAGTTAAATTATACTGTCGATCAGACCATTATCGTATCGCAGGATGTCGGGCGAAGGGTCGTCGTTCGGTCAGGCCACAACTAATTGTTATAAATTGCGATATATTACACACAAGATAATGTAGGTACGCAAACGAATATATTTTTACTTGAATTCATGACATCAAATGTTTTGTCTGAACCTGTGTTAGGAAACTATAGCAAATATTTCATAACAGTACATACATTAACTGTAATTCAATGAAATGTACTAAAATGTAAGTAAAATATATTTTGTAAGTTGCAGAGTTTAATAGACTTCAACAAATGTAGATAATTTTTTTTTCTAAAAAAATTTTTCAACGGCTTTGGCAAGTAATAATAATATTGTAATACAAGTGATGATGTACTTCTAGTCAATTACGGTAAATTTTAACAGATATCAGTCAACTACTCAGGAGATATACTAGTGCACAAGCGTGTGCATCAATATAGGTGCATTCTCTGTTCTCTCATTTTCCCAATGTGATGGAACGGTTATCTAACATGACCAACGAGACATCGGATCGAACCAAAAGGCACGGAGGCCTGACCCGTTAATCGAACACAAATGTCGCATATGCTAACCGCTAGACCAATAAAGCAAAATTAATGTAATATGTACCCGTAATTGCCAAATCTTCAATATTTGACCTAAACAACAGATTTGTTTACAAAAAGAAATAAGATTTTTCCTAACCCCAACAATGAAGCCCATTCCTTGAAAAATACTTTCAGTATCGTCACTATGTATCAATAGAACAGTATTCTTAAATATAAATGAGAATTTAAAAGAAAACAAAGGCTTAAATGGCAGACAGACGCCACCCAAAAAAGGTCACCTTAAAAAAGTTTAATAATTTCGTAGGTATGTGGCTTAAGGTACGACTACAAAGGTTCAAACTTATTAATAACAGTTGTTTTAATACAAATATTGATCTAAATCAGCTGTGTATCTGAAATAATGTGGTAAGCACCTTTGACAGTTGGTGGGCTTGAACTCTTTGTGTGAAAACTTTAACAATATGTATTTTCATTTTGATACCCCCTGTCTGGACTTTGTGGTTATTGAGTAAATTAGTACATTCAAAAGTTAAGTTATTCTAACCAAGTCTGGTCTGTGAGTGAGTGAGTGACCGTGTGACCGTTCTAAACGTTTCCAGAAATCTTTGGCATAATTAGAGCCCCTTCATCCAGTGCTTAGGATGATTTAGGATTCTTATGGCTGATACTCTACGTAAACAATCGAAGTTCAGCTCTATCTTAGTAAGTTGAAATTCGATCCCAATCAAGTTTAATAAAAGGCTCGCCAGATGATTTGTATTAGTCAGTGTTAGGCAGGACAATGTCCTTATCCTGGTGACTTTTAAATCGAAGAAGAACACAAATGTATGTTACCAGGGGGCCTTATTTTTGTTCCGACACTGTTTAAACCATTTCAAAACACATTCCTCTATGTCCATGTATTCACCAACTTTAATCTTTTACTGTTTGGACGCAATCCACTTTCTTCCGAAAAATGTATCTTTGGACTTTAAAATTACTAGTGGGAATTTAGAAATTTTTAGGAATGTCGATTTTTTTCATTATAGAATGTTCGTACTTACATACTTTATAATTTTTGCTGCGACCGTTAGGGAACAACTTTTTCGTTTATCAGCCATTGCAAACTTTAACTTTACTGAAAACCAAACAATAATAATAGAATAATTGACACCTTAGTCAAATGAGTTACTTGTTATCATCTGTCAAAACGATAACTTTTATGAAAAATGTACTAAATACAACGTTGTGACGTCACTGTTTTAAACTACTCAATCCTACTACTATTATAAAGGCGAAAGTTTGTAAGTATGGATGTATGTATGTATGGATGTTTGTTACTCTTTCACGTAAAAACTTCTGAATGGATTTGAATGAAACTTTACCACAATATAGCTTATACATCAGAATAACACATAGGCTACTATTTATAAAGATATAGCTTCGCCTCGCGGCGTTGCCCGCAGTTATCATCGTACCGCGGGTAGCACCGCGGGGTTCAGCTAGTTAAATATATTTCAAAGATTATTTGATTAAAATTTGTAATGGAAATGAAAAGTTGTAATAATAATATATTCCGAGATGTTTATAATATTCCTTTCAAGGAGGGAGACATAGATTTTTATTTACAATGTAATAATAAAGCGAAATTTCTTGGCTTAACGATTGATGATTATCAATCGTTAAGCCAAGAAATTTCGCTGAATTGGAAGGCTCAAGTAGAAGCTTTATGCAAAAGAGTAAGTAGTTCCTCCTATGCTCTTTATAAGCTGGCTCACGTAGTTAACACCGAAGCACTAATTACGGATTATCATGGCACTGTCGCATCCGTGCTAATATATAGTCTTATTTTTTTTGGGACAACTCCACGTAAGAAAAAATCGCCTTCAAATGTCAAAAGTGATGTATCAAGGCCATGTTTGGGCTTCAGACAACCGATAGCTGTAGGCCCTATTTTTTATGTACAATCTAATTGTAATTTATAAGAAACAAACAGATATATTTTCGCATATTATTTATTTTAATGCAATTTCTAGGAACATTTTTTTCAAAAGGTGCAGCACTAAAGTAATATTTTTAAAAATGGCTTAACTTTCTTAATCTACGTGCGTTATCTGTCTTTTTTTATTTGATCTGAGATCACACAACGCATTACAACTGCTCCTATTTATCGGTACGAACCAAAATAAATAAAACCACCTACAAAAAACAATAGCAGAAAAAGTACACAGTCCTTAAATGTGAAGTAGGTGTTATGAATCTGGAAATAACAAAAAGTATACATTGGTCCCTATAGTACTGTCCACGTCTCTACAACACTATGACGACGTTATTCCAAAACATTTAAGTACACCACAGTTTGAAACTCCTTGATCTGAAGTCTGAATCCCAATAAGAATAAACAAATAAATAAATATTCCAGACATCTAACACACACGCCATCTAGTCCCAAGCTAAGCAGAGCTTGTGTAATGGGTACTAGACAACTGATAGAAATACTTATATACTTTTTTTTGTAATACAACATATTATACATAGAAAACACCCAAACTCCGAAACAAATATTTGCAGATCATACAAACATTTGGTCCGACCCGGGAATCGAACCTAAGACCTCAAGCTTAGCAGTCGCATACGCCACCGAGGCAGTCAATACCTCCATACTTTTTAAAAAAGCAGCCATGGTGAACTCCTGCAGAATCGTCAGAAAGTTTCTGCAAATAGACGAACAGACACACAATGCAATAGACATAAGTCACTTTTAATCACTTTTACAAATTTACATAATTCCGTAAATGCGACATAAGTACTGCCAGGCTACTAGCGAAATCTGAGAAATAAAAAAGTTACCAAAATAATAGTAATTAGGCTTCATTTGATACACACTGCATACAAACTAAATACTAAATCTAAATTTTACAAATCGTACAATCTTAGTGTACAAAGTTTAAAAATAAAAAAACGAACATTTATAAGGCTTGCAACACTAGGTAAAGTCAACCCATAATAATCCAATAATCTAGAAGTCAATCAATCAATCAAAGTCAAGTGAGGTGGCCTTGCTGACGTGATAACGTGTGTTGGCATACGATTTCTTATGCTTTACGTGGTTTTTATATAATCTCAAACGACTAACAATAAATTTGACAAATTTAGCCGCGTAACGTAAACAAGTATACAATAACGGATAAAATATATAATAAAAATTAAGCCTGTGTGGCGACTTCCACATATAACACAAGAATAACCTACTACAGCGCCATCTACCGAAGATACACTGAACTACGAAGTAACGCACTGTACCTACAAACTGCACTACACGGAGTAACTACAAATCCTGAATCGCGCAATAAATAGTTCTCGCGCCAATTATCATATATACAACATCCCAACATCAACTGTTGGGCAGTAGCCCGCCAGGCATGATCACCTAGCCTGGTCGGAGGATCCTCCCTTTGTGTTGGGTGGAACATGATATCCGTTCCCCCACACCTGTAAAACAGAACACTGATTAATGGAATATGTTAACTTGGGCTGTATGCCGTGTCTATCAAAATGGTGAACTTCTACAGGGTTCACTGCGATGGGTATTTACTACCCATTCCAGTGCTGATTTTCTGTGCCCACCGTATCAGTTGATTTGACGCCGATAACCGCAGCTACCATCAAACGTTTTATCTGTCTCTTCCTACTCAAAAATAAATAATAATAATAGTTGGTAAGCATCTGCTATTACATTATATTAATTATAGTAATGTAATTCACAATTAAGTAGTATTAAGTTTCCTTTAATATTTTGATTTTTGTAACTATTACCTTACTCCTGATACTGTAGTGCTATTTGTTATATTATATGGTGAATGTTGTATGTTCCTGTAATGGGCATGATTAGATGATATTTTTAAAAGTGTGTTGTATGTGTGCTGTTGGTATACCATAAAAATCAATAAATAAATAAATCTGATATCTGTCCATTTTACAAATTTAATTTCTTCCTTTTATCAAATACACATAAGATAAGCACATTTGTCAATTACTCCTAACACCAATACAATACTTTACAGGGAGAATTACCTAATTGTGGAAAGTAAATAATCAACTAAAATTTAAAATTAAAATTACTAACTGTCATTGTACTGGGTCATACCAGTACTGTTGCAGATGTGCATGCAGACAAAATATAATGCTACCCTACCCAGCGGTGGATTTACACTAGGGGCAGTCGGGGCAAGTGCCCAGGGCGGCAAATGTTTTAGGGCGCCAAAATTTTGAAAGTGAAACAATTTTTTTTTTTAGTCTTATCAAGATTCCCCAATATAATTAATTAATTCTATTAATTTATAATTTTTGGTTCAATTGATAATTCAAGAAATTCAATTCATTCATTATTTATGAATTATAATTTTGGCACTTTTTTAGTAAAAAATAATAATCAAAATGATTTAATCAATTCGTTTCCTTGGAGATTTCCAATAACAATCGATTTTTCTATTGCACGGTTGGCCGAGTGGTGTCAGCGGTCGCCATGCCGCTTGCTACTGCGCCAAGTGTCGTGGGTTCAAATCCCACGCGGCACATACAACACTTTGTGTGATCCATGAATTGTTGTCCCGAGTCTGGATGTTCTTTGTGTCCGTTTCATGTATGTTTGTAAAGTCCCCCACGACACAGGATGTTTATTCC
This sequence comes from Spilarctia lutea, assembly GCA_916048165.1. Lineage (NCBI taxonomy): Eukaryota > Metazoa > Arthropoda > Insecta > Lepidoptera > Erebidae > Spilarctia > Spilarctia lutea. The sequence continues at coordinate 7,902,732 of OU696480.1, forward strand.
TAATGTGGGACTTGTCTTTTTTAAAAAAAATTTAAACAATATTTTCTGGAATTAAAGAAATTTAATTAGTATTTATTTTTGATTGAAAAAAATTCAGAATTATTTTTTGCATTTCTTAAAACATCAACTTTAACAATCAATCAATTAAAAAAAAATCGACGGGTTGCACTCCGGGAGTGCCGACAGAAGTGAAAGCTTGAATATTAACGTTGTGCATTTTTGATATTTTGGAATGGTTAGAGAATAATTTTGTACGAATTGCTTTCATTATCAGTATAAAAGTACTATTATTTATGTGGTGGAATACAATATTCATTTATTGCGCTATCGTACACAAACATGACAATTTATATTACAAACACACACGAACATTCGCGCAAGCGCCCTGCGCCGCCTGTCCTCTCTCCATCCGTCTTACGAATTTTCGATCAGGTCACGTGACCTGACGCGAGTTTATTCGTCCTCTCTCCATCCGTCTTACGAATTTTCGATCAGGTCGCGTGACCTGACGCGAGTTTATACATTTTTACCCATTCCAAAAAAGTACACCGCGCCGCTAAAGAAGACTTCACTTCAAAAAATGTTATAATTTCACCACGAATCTATCTGTAGAGATTGTACAAACTTGGATCACGAAGGTTTGTCGTGACAATCTTGTTAAGTTCCATATTTTTTCGAGTTCAATAATGATCTATTTGTTAATAAAATGAAAGTAAATTTTGACAGGTGATGATGTACGTTCTACCTCAAGTTCAAAATAGACTTCGTCTACGAGTAATGATACTGGCAGTTCCACGACTTCTTCGCTGCCACAGAATATAAATAATGAAGATGAACTCCAAGCTACAATCTCAACAAGAATAATAGATAATGTTGTGTTGGAAAATATTGTGATAAGCGATGATCCAGCAGAATGGGCTATAAATAATTTCACCAGAGATTATGTAGCTACTCATGGGTGTAAACAAAATAAAAATTTGGATTTCTCCGGTACAAAACGTGATTACAGTGATGGAACTTCACGATGGCTATCAGAATCACTATTTGTTAGAAAACTTATTAACGGTGAAAAAGTTCCACGACCGTGGCTCATTTTCTCAGTTAGTAAAGGATCTGTATTCTGTGCAGCTTGTCTTCTTTTTGATGTAGATTGTTCATTTAATGGTAAAACCGGATTTAATGATTGGAAACATGCAGGCGTTATTGAGTATGAACACTCAAAAAGTCATTAAAAATGTATATTAACCCTTAAGTAAAGATCAGATAATAAGAATAGGATAGACCATGATTTAGTCATTCAAACAGAAACAGAAATCTCGTATTGGAGAAATGTTTTGAGAAGAGTAGTCGCTGCTACTAAAGCCTTGGCTTCTCGAGAGCTTCCATTCCGAGGTAGTGACGAAAAATTTGGTTCTCCAAATAAGGGCAATTTTTTGATGCTGATTCCTTGCTTCTTTCGACCCATTTCTCGAAGAACATATCAGAAAATTTGGAAATAAAGGACCTGGCAGTACAAGTTACCTATCAAAAATTATCTACGAAGAATTTATTCAGCTTTTGGCACAAAAAGTTGCTTCTATTATTGTTCAAGAAGTCAAATCAGTGAAATATTATGCCATTATTGTAGATTCCACACCTGATATATCTCACGTCGATCAACTTTCGTTTGTTCTCAGATATGTGAAAAAAGATGGAACGCCTTGTGGCGACCTCCACATACCACATAACATACTACAGCGCCATCTACCGAAGTTGCACTGAACTACGGAGTAACCTACAATACGAAGAATCTATCAATCCCGAATCGCGCAATAAATAGTTCTCGCGCCGAGTAGCATATATACAACATCCCAACATAAACTGTTGGGTAGTAGCCCGCCAGGCATGATCACCTCGCCTGGTCGGAGGATCCTCCCTTTGTGTTGGGTGGAACATAGCACCCGTTCCCCCACAGTGGTGACCCCGACGTGACTGGAAGCAACCTTTAAGGAAGCAGATCAGCACCACCATCATATTCACTCCCACAGCAAGTCTCAAGCCAGCCAGCAACCTCGGCCTCAACAGGGATACACCACACGCAGGAAGCGACCACTCCAGCCTGGTTACCCCTACGGCCTCTATAGCGTCTAGGCACAGCACACTGCACCTACGGGCCATGTAAGCAGAGCACAACTCTCCCGTCTACGCAGCAGCCAGCCACTACGCAGCAACCGTCCCTGACTCACCGGGGACCCTCACCGCAGCACCGCGCACCGCATGCGATCCCGACTATTTGTGCTTGCTAAGTTATATTGTTGTTTAATACGAATAAATACTCATAAATATATGTATGAAATAACCTGATAGTTTCAATATATAACATCACAGCATGAAAACGTCTTACTACACGGATTTCCCCCCTTAAGTAAAATTCTAGTAATAGGGCGGACTTTTTTCCGGTGCCCAGGAGCGGCATTGAGTTTAAATCCGGCCCTGACCCTACCTGTGATAGTGATGTACTGTCCATGGATCACAAAAATAAAGTTGTGTAACAACATTCTCAACTTTTTTCTTTTTAAGTAGGTATTTAAAATTTTAATTTAAAAGAGAATATTGAGTGTAGGTCCCTAATTGGCGGCAGTATGCAGTTAAGCATCATGTCGCTGCGGAATGCAGCAGTACTATGTCCCGGTATGCTGAGTGCTCTAGCGATGGTCTGATGGAATAAGAGAAATGGTTTATACCTCCAATTTATCTTCTCATGTAAATAGGTAGGACTACCTTTTTTGATTACACCAAAGAACAAACTGGCTAAATGCAACTTTCTTCTGGTTTCTATCTTTATTATGTTATAGTCATTATAAGTCCTTATTGATCCTGTCCACTAGACCTGTTACAATCACACAGTAAAACAGTTAGGTATGTATGTATGGTATGCTACCATTTGCATACAAGTGGTACCCACAATTTAAAAAGCAATCTGTTATGTCTGCTGTATATCATTGGGACTAATCCCACCCACACCCCCACCACTGTAACTCCTGTATACCAGTATCAATAGCAGTGACCAACGAACGAAGTCATGCTATACTGAATACAAAATGAATAAAATAGGCCCCAATATGGAGCCTTGTGAAACTCCCCTGGTCACAGCTAGGTGTTTTCTTTCTACCTGTTGTGATCTGTTTCAGAGGTAGCTACGTAACCACTGTACCAACTTGAACAGGAGTAGACAGGTTTAGCAGTGCGAGTATTGTTGCCTCTCCACAATACTTAGCTTCTAATATAGTACCTAGCACATCACACAAGGCCGTCACAGTTCCATGTCGCCAGCTTGCTATGGCATATGCCCCAGATCTGTATTAAAAGGGACTCGCAGAATGTTCCTATATGATCTACATGTAAGCTGCCATTGGCAGACTGGGAAGAGTCATATGGGCTAACGTACTCTTATTCTCGTCTTCACAAATAGGTTGGTCGCGGTTCTTGTCTAGTTTTTCCTGCATTCCTGGCATTGCCATTCTCTATTCGCCCTTGTCATGTTAACACACGACAGGTGATGTTTTTTGTACATTTACAACATACAACGGCACCATTGGAAGACACGAATCTACCACAGGCTGCACAGTCTGCCTGTCGATATCTGCTCTGCATTCTTCACGGGATCGATGAGATGGTCGGTTCATATTGGCGTATTTTGTCGATTTATTCTATTCGACAACAGATGGCGTTGGTATCAATATATAGTTAATGCTCTGTTTCAGGTTTACTGCACGACACGACACGCCATTAAACTTTCTAAACGCTCAATAATCTCTTGTAACTACTATTTTACCGAAGTCGGAAGGACATGGAAGATACAAAAAATTGGACCAAGGGTTCTGCATTGCGTCTAATGTACCTATCTTATAAAAGAAAATAATACAACAACTCCGCTTAGCAAGACCTTGAAAAAAATATAAACTTCCTCCGTACTTACGGGCAGTTCTGAGGTACGTGACGTCCTTTCGTTATGTTTATTGTTTGCGTTTTGATTTACACAATTTACGCTTCATTCAGTTTTATATTGAAGCCATATGACGACGGAAAAAGAGAGTTACACCTGTTCGTCCGGCCGTCGGCTCTGGGCGTCTGGAACACAAATGGCCCAACTTAAAACGCGACTCATATTTTACAATATTAGTAACGTAAGTCTTACCGTTAAAAGTGACTCATGTGTCGTTTGCAGTTCGAGTTTCGTGGGACGAAGGACCAAGATGTCCTTGAGATCGGCAATCACATGCGGCGAGTCTGCCAAGCTCCAGGATCGACCTCAGAACACTCGTGTAAATATAACGACACTTATTACCATTTTTTCCACTTCCTCTAAAAATTAACTAAAAATGAATGCTACTTTGTCACTCACTTTTACAACCCGTCGGAAATATCTGCGCAACTGGCTGGAATGCGCTTCACCTCTCGCTTTCCCACGCTTCGCTCCGCCTTTGCCTATCTTGTACCGTTGCCAACACAAGCGCTGACGCACGTGATTATTCTTGCTTTTGAAATCTCATTTTTGTTTATTGTTTGTCTGTTCAGTGAAATATTAATAAACTACCTATTTAGTATACCGCTAGCCAGGTTCGCAGATATTTCCGACAGGTTGTATATAACTTATTTTTCAATTGAAGTAAATATCCCCTGCATAGGTGGTGCTTTACTTTGAATCTTCAAAAACAACGGTGCGTGTAGTGATTTACAAATTTCAAATGTACAGTTTTTTTATTTTTACCTTTTCTTCTTCTATGATTCAGGATAGTTCTTTTTTTTAATTTACTCATTTCGCTATTTTAGCTTGATATAACACGAAAATTGATTATCTACAAAACCTGTATTGTATTGTAATGTAAATTTTTTGTAAAGTAATTCATGGAGTTTCTTGCCGGTTTTTCTCTATACGAATGACATTTTAGAATTACGCAACTAGTCAGTACTATAACAATTCTAAAATGCCTGAAAGTAGGCCTCTACTTTTAATGTAAGCTAATTGATTTTGTGCTACTGATAACAGCATGCTTACTTCTTTTAGAAAGTGTTTTGATCTGTGTTCTAATACCAGGAAAGAGCAGCATACGAGGCTCATTATTTATAACGATCCATATGTTTCCTGACAGGAACTAATGCGAGCTTTCTATTGTATAAAACTACATGACGCTCAATTTGGATTTAGACCTAGACTGTCGGCTGAGAGTGCCATTTTGTGTCTTAAGCAGACCTTACAGTACTATAATGTCCTTTGGGAAAAGCTGCATAAGGAAACAACAATCGATGTTGCAGCTATTTCTTTACTTACATGTTGGTACAAAAATCAGATGAATTATGTCAAATGGGCGGGTGCTGTATCTGACGTTTATAGAAAGGAATGTGGGGTGCGACACAGAAGGATTATCTCCCCACGCCTTTTTAACCTGTACATTAACTCTACTGCTACTCTGAATCATCTCACTTCCGCCTTGACTCCTGACTGTTCTTCTTTTTTCTTTAGTCGATTCTCTGATTGTGATGTTAAGAAGATAGTGTCTATTAATTTCAGTAGGCTCTGACTGTCTTATTCGTAACATGATCCTCCCAATCCTTGATTAAATCCTTCCTGTCGTCTGCTATTGCTTAAATTACTCGATCTCCCATAGCGTCTTTCCAAAGGCTTGAAAGGATGCAGATATTATACCAATCTCCAAAAAAGAACCCTGCATCCTCTTTCGATTACCATCTCTATCTTCCCCTTCCCCTCCAAGATCCTTGATCGTCTTATCCTTACTCAATTTTCGAAATTCTCTTCTGTTTTCGAACTGGCCACAGCACCACCACTACTCTAGTTTACTTAACGGAGGGCATCAGATCCGCTATGGAGAACGGCGAGCTCCTAACACTTCTGGACTTTAGTAATGCCTTCAACACCGTCGACTTTGACATACTGCTATGTACAGTATGCTCTCTTAACGTATCTCCAACTGCGATTGACTGGTTTCACAACTAACGACTAAATTGCTGGCAGCGCATTAACATTGATAACACTATCTCTTCTTGGTGTAGTACTAACGCTGGTGTACCTCAGGGCGACATGCTGTCTCCCTTTTTTTTTCTTCGTTTTTATTAATATAATCACTAATAATCTGATTTCATTACGCGGTTGATCTCCAGATTTATTCTAGAGCACCACTGGTTAATCTCGCTAATGCTGTCACAACAACAGCAACATAAACGGTGACCTGGAAAAAAACTGTAAGTGGAGCATTTCCTATGGTCTGAAGATTAACACTTCCAAGACTCAATTTATTATCATTGGAAGTTCGAGAACGATTTATAAAATTAATTGGATTTCACTGCCTCAAGTTTCTTGCGACGGCACACTTATTCCGTACAGTGAAAAGGTAAAGAACCTGGAAATCTATATCGGCACAACCTTTTCATGGAATCCTCAGTGGCAAGAGTTCAGTCGCAAAATGTTTGGCGCTGCAGGATCTTTGCGTAGACAACGCAACTTTCTATCTACCTCTACCAAGAATGCTCTCACACAATCCCTTCTTTTCCCCATCCTTGATTATATTTATGCCAGTTATTTAGATCTTACTGAAGACCAATTAAATAGGCTTGAGAGACTCCAAAACCTCAGCATAAAATTCATACTCGGATTACGGAAATATGATCATGTCGTCTCTGTCCAAGCAGTTCGGTTGTGGAACGCCCTATCAATCGCTATAAAGAGTGCACAAACACTTAACTGCATTTAAAGGACTGGTAAAGGAGCACTACATGGGAGACACCAATGTTCTATTAGGTTGAATTGTAAAGAATTACGCGGATAACGCCTTCTCGTTGTTCATAACACATAATACTTTTTAACTTTTAACTCGTCCAGCAGTATACGAGCGTTCTGAAGTCGAACCTGGAGTTTGGCAGACTTGGCCGCATGTGATTGTCAATCTCAATGACACCTTGATCCTCCGACCTGCGAAACCCGAACTGCCAACGACACACGAGTCACTTAAGGGTGAGACTAACGTTATTAATATTGTAAGATGTGATTCGCGTTTTCAGTTGCGCCATTTGTGTTCCAGACGCCCAGAGCCGACGGCCGGACGAACGGGTGTAACTCTCTTTTTCAGTCGCCATGTGGCTTTAATAGAAAACTGAATGAAGCGTTAATTCCGCAACTTAGAATGCAAACAATAAACACAAGGAAAGTACGTCACGTACCCCAGAACTGCCCGTAACTACGGAGGAAGCATATACTTTCTTCAAGGTCTTGCGAAGCGAAGTCGTTGTATTATTTTCCTTTATAAGATGTATCAGACGCAGTGAAGAACCCGTGGTCCAATTTTTTGTATCTTCATATCCTTCTGACCTCGGTTTGATAGTAGCTAGAAGAGGTAATTGAACGTTTCAAAAGTTTTATGGTATGAATTGCCGAATGCGATTAGTTAGTTTGGCGATCAATATAGTTGTGCGATTAAAGGTGAATAACAAAAATGAACTCCCAGCTTAGATTTGTTCAACGTTAAAGAGAACATTATTTCTCTCACATCACACTAAAGACATTAAAAAGCAGCTTACACATAACGATGTGACAGACCGGGCTTAAGATAACTAACTGCTGTATTCTAAATTTACCTGTTATTTCTACTGGAATACGCCTTTGTCCAATTGTCTTGACGACTTTTTTTTTCTTTATTTATTTAATGAGGGCTTAGCTCTTGACGACTTCATTCTGTTTATTTTGGTCGAAATGCAAATGCACCCCAAAATCAGTGCTTGTGGTTGGTACACCGACTATTGCTACTATTATCTGAAGAAAATAAAATATTGATGGTAATTCTGTTGGTGTCATCACTGAATTAAAATGCACCAAAACTTGTTGTTGGTTTATATACTTTAACTGCATTTGCTTACAGTCCATTTTTGTATATCTCACATCTCAGCTTTCACTATATTTAGTTCAGTTCAGTTAAGTATATATATAGCTAGATCAATTACTTATCATAACATATCATAAAAAATGAGATGTCGTGAAACGAATATGGCGCCCTGTAGAGGATTTAAAGTCATATGTCATAAATCAGTGTGTAAAAATTCAGTGTCGTCATGGGTATAGCTAAACTTACGTTTTAAACCTTTAACGCATTACGCATAATGGAAATAACAACCACATTATAAGTTAAAAAAAGTTAAGTTAAAAAGTTAAGCCGTATACATGGTACACTTTTGTTAATAAATAGAGTTGCATCAACAAGTTGCCGAGTTGCTGGCAACATGTTGTTGGGAATACTGCGTGTTTCACTTCAACTTAATTTCAATTATGATGTTTTTTTTCAAGTTCCTTAAATTTACATTGTGTGTGTGTGTGTTCACATAAGTAAGTGTAATCTAATGTTTACACCTTATGTGGCAAGCACTATTCATTTACTTTATTAGAATAATCATTCAATTAGAATTATATAGAGGTGCCAAATATTTGATTTTAAGATATAAAAAATGCACTAATTGGAATTTATTAGTCTTTTAATTCAGCTTTTCATCCTATCTATTAAAAAATAATACGATCCACTAGAAGAGTAACGGAACGCGGATACAAGTACGGATATGGATATCCGAAACATCACTAGTTGTGTCATATTATTATAGGTAGTATCTGTATATAATCTGTCACGGTTAATATAATACGGTTTGTTACCATGCCTGTCATCCCAAGGAGTAAGAGCCAACTGAGAAGCAAACTAAGCAAGACAATAGCACTGCAAGAGAAAGAGAACTTGTCGAAAACCCTATATCAACTCGTTTGGACCAGTGTGGTAGGTATAGCAAGCCAAAACCGTTCTATGGAAAAACTTCTAGCAGTGGAATGCAGTAGAATGTTCAGGGCTATTGATGTGATATGATTAGTACCTCGTAGATAACTTTTTAAAATCAAACATGGCTAGGATTTTTAATTTTACCGTAAGGCTTTATAGCTTTCTAATATCTACATCTTTTTGTCTAAGAACAATTGCTTTAACCTTTTAAAAAAACCTCGGTTTTGTTTGGTGACGGGATTCTGCATGTTGCATGGTAACTAGGCAGGCAAGTACAAAAAAAATAATGTCATATTGGTTTATTTTCAAAGTCAAACACTGCTAGTACCTACTGTTTATTTTACCGTAAGACATTATAGCTTTTTTTATCTTTTTATTTTAGTCAGATTGGCGTTTATGTCTTTCCAGCGGTGCCAATTCGACTACCGACTATCGAAATGTTGAGGTGTTTTGCAGTAGAACGCTATTATTGTATCAGTCATTAAAGCGAGGAGTGAGGCAGGAAACTATTCACCACGGTACTGGAAGACTTCTTAGACTTTTTTTTATGGGATAGAGGAAAACGAGCAGACGGATCGCTTAATAGTAATTAATTACCGCCGTCCATAGACGCCCGCAACACCAGAGGCGTCACACGTGCTTTGCCGGCCTTTGAGAGATGGGGAACGGGCAGCGGTAAGAGGTTGGGGTATGGGCCTCTAGTATCCTGGGGTCCGGTCGTGTTAATAACAGCAGTTCCCGGACCCCTCCCTTCTCAGGCGCAGAGTTGGCACACCGTGTGGTTTTAGTCGGTTCGATTCCGACACACCACCCCGCCGCAAACCCCGGTGGGGTGACGGCCCGAGGGGGTTTCCACAAGTTAAAAAAAAATGGGCCTCCAGTATCCTCACTCACCAAGTGAGACACAGCGCAGGCGCTGTTTCACACCGGTTTTCTGTGAGTTCGTGGTATCACTCCGGTCGAGCCGGCCCATTCATTCCAAAGCGTGGTTCACCCACGTATATTTATATTTTGGTCTATGTGTGTATGTAAACGTTAAATAATGTTGTAAACTGTTACATTTTAATCAATTACATTTGGGTATGTAACCTCTGTGCACTTACTCTATAAAATTTTTACACCACCCGAAGGTTGACTGGAAGAAAATGCCCTGGGCATTAAGTCCGCAGATGTAGAATCATCTATATATATATATAAAAATGTAATGTTGGTTTGTGTACGCTTCAAAAACTCAAAAAGTTCTGCACCGATCGAGCTGAAATTTTAGAATGATATACGAGTATAATCCGCATCAAGGATTGTTTTTATCTAATTTTTAAAACACGAAAAGACCGACACAAACGCGGCAACAGCTAGTAGTGTATAAATGTTATAAATAAATAAAATAAAAATATATATGTATTCAGTACAAATATTTTTCTCCTAATTGCAATTGACATAAATATTTATCCTGTGTTATTCCTGTTGTTTGTGTTCCCAAATTATTACATAATAATGTTCGATATCAAATTATACGTTGTCAATTCGTGAAATTTGTGTAGGTATATATTAATTGCATCTTAAAGCCACATCGATGAACTGTTCAAAACATTCCAAAGGGTCAAGTGATTCATTGCATTGCCCATCTCGATGGTCATTAATCAAGGAGGTTCAAGAAATTAAGACACAATGCATTCGCTTTTCGTAGATTGGTGAACCCTTACCTACTCTTAAGACTATAAATACAGGTATCGCTCACAAATAAAAAAAAAAATTTTTAAAAGTGAACCGTAAATGGAGGCAAATTCAATCACGTTTATTTGAAAGAAACATGATATAAATTGCTGCAAAATGTCAAAAGTATGTTTAGAATCTTTTGCGATATAAGATTTATTCGTAGTAAACGAAGTCTGCGAGCAGCGGCGAGTTCAAATGTTTAGACTTCTATGGGAGTGTTTACAAACCCAGCGGAGTGGATAACGGGCGTACGAGCGCGGCGGTGCGAACCAGTGTAGCGGTGTCAGATAGGGGTGGAATAAAATACCAATCACCTGTGATTAACGATTTTTAATTTTGTCAATGTTATGATTTTTTCAAGTTTATTTAATAATTAATATTTCAATTAAAAAAAACAAAATCATCACGATCTAGGTGTGATGGTTGGTGTGACAGGCGATTTGCACATCGATGGTGAGTACGAAGTTGAAATCGAAAGAAATGTGGCGTTATATAGTAACACGCACACCCGCCTAGTATGGTATGCCGCACAGAAAATATATTTTAACAAAGTCAGAATCCACCAGAAGAGCTTTTTTATTACTTAGACCTATTAGTAAATTAATTTAAAATACGAGAAATTGTGAAGGTATAAATATTTTTTAAACAATCAAATTTACTTTAGAATTTTCTCGAAACTATTTTATTTCTGACTCATGGATTCATATGAAGTCCCGAAAGAGAAACCTGCTGAAAATATATATTATTCAAAAGTTCAAAAGAAATAAAAAAGGCTTTGAATTCGTAGTAAGTAGACGCCACGTTCCCCAGTGGGATGTGTACCAAATCTTAGAAAATAAAGTTCCCTCACTCACGAGGTTGGTAAATGCCTTGATTATTTTTTTTTAATATAACTTAAAAGCCCTCAAAATAACCTTGCGGTGTAAGGTCGAGCGATCGACTGTAAATAGTCGTAGGTTAGAAGTCGTGTATTTTTAAAAAATAAATTGACCTGGAATGTATAGGTATGATGTGTTTATATATATTATATATAAAGCTGTGTTATATGCCCAAGATATATAAATAAGTACGCAAATTATTTCTTATAGTATCAACCTATCGCCGTCCATTGCTGAACGAAGGTCTCCTCTAAGGAGCACCAACTATCCCGGTTTTGGGTAGTCCGCATCAACCAGCCAGTTTCTTTAAATCATCGGTTGCCTAATCGCGGTTTCCACTCTAACACATTTCGCCTCCAGCGTCCATCGGTTCGTCTCGAGACATGACCGGCCCTCTTCCACTTCAGCGTACTGATTCTCCGTGCGATGTCAGTTACTCCAATTCTCTGTCGAATAACCACATTACGAATGTAAGTGGTAAGTGTCCACGTTTCGGCTCCGTATGTGATTAAAGGTCGGACGCACTGGTTGTATATCTTGGTCTTATGTGATTGAGGTATCGCCGACTCGCAGATATGACGTACCTTCCCATATGCTGCTTAGCCCAGACGAATCCTTCTGTCGGCCTCCCGATTAAAGTTGTGCCCGCTGAGTTGGTTGGTTGGTTGATCGAATATTTCTTAACTAATTAAAAAATAATTAACGTGGCATAATTACAAAAAAATATAAATGTTACATTGCTATCTCACGAACTAATCTAAATAATTCAGTAACAAATGACTTCATATTACCTACCTGTAATGATTTATCAATTCAAAACTAATTACGCGTAGAAACTTAGAAATAAGGAATTCTAGACGCGTGTACGTGACTATTTGTAAGTTAACACTTTAAATAAACTTTGTATAGTGCCATTCATAAATCGTATTAGTCAACTTTCATGCATATGACGTCTGAGCGTTCATTTGGGTCGAGTACTTAGAAGTTGGTGAACCACTTAGATATGTTACTCATTGTCCACAGTTTCTTTCAAACTCTGAAAAATGTATTAAATACTGCAGAATTATCATATAACAATTAACGTTTACTGGAATTAGCAAAAGTGTAGTGAATTAGAAAATATATAAAAAGGAAAATGGAAACTCCTTCTTCTTGAACATTAAGTACAATAAACATGAAGTATTCATAATACGAATTCCGTTCAAGAACGAGGAAAAGGTCAACGCTTTTATTTTATAAAAATAAACATTTATTACAATACAACATCAAAAATTACAAGTCAATATATATTTTAATTAAATTACATTAAAAATTAAATAATAATAACCTAAGCCACAGAGGTTAAAAAAAACACCCAATGGGTTTATAAAATCATAAATAACCGTTTAAAGCATTTATTTTACTAAAAAGTAAGGTAAAACGTATAATTTACTAGTAAATCACAGGTAAGACACTGTATATGAAAATATTAATTCGTTATTAAAATGCTTTCTATCAGGCAGAGTAGTCATTTTGGATGCGCCATACATAAATTATATATATATATATATATATATATATATATATATATATATATATATATATATATATATATATATATATATATATATATATATATATATATATATATATATATATATGTATATATACCTTTGGTCCATCCAGCTTGAAGTTTACGTATATTTTATCACTGACATTGTATAAATTTAGGCTGTATGTACAGTATTGTACAGTGTCATAAAATGTGATATATACACATAGGAGAGCCTAAGCTTGAAAGTGTATTAACATATTCTATTTTGTGTACAGTCATACAGTAAATAAATAAATATTTCGGACATCTAACACACAGCGCCATCTAGTCCCAAGCTAAGCAGAGCTTGTGTTATGGGTACTAGACAACTAATATAAATACATATGTACCGTTTTTTTTTTGGAAATAAATATAGGCTATTGCTAGTTGTCCGCTAATCGGACGAATAATATATATTATTCGTCCGTAAGGAACTGAACCGAAGAGGAAAGGAAAAACCAAATATATATACAGATAAAGAAAGAAGAAGTGCAGAACAAGGACTCTTGTCATGCAAGAGGAAGACAGTATTTATAAAAAAAAAAAAAAACTAACCTAACCTAACCAAAAAAAAATATTTTTTCGAACAAATGGACAGTGAACTTTATTTTGCCTAAAAAAAAAAAAAAAAAAAAACTAACCTAACCTAACCAAAAAAACTAGACACTTTGGTTATTTTAAAATTTACGGACGACTAGCTTTAGTGGTTAAAGCTTAGCTGATCATCCGCTAATCGGACGACCTAATTTATGTGTTATTCGTCCGTTTATCGGACGACTAGACACTTTGATAAATATATACGAGTATTATACATAGAAAACTCCGAAACAAATATTTGCAAATCATACAAAGATCTGGTCCCACCCGGGAATCGAACCCGAGACCTAAAGTCAGCAGTCGCATACGCTACCGCTGCGTCAACGAGGCAGTCAATAAAATACGTGTCGCTGTCGCTAAAATGGTCGACAAAAAATAAATTAATGAACTAATAAGCTAATACAGGTGAACGACTCATGTTTATTCAAATGTATCTATACCGGAAGCGATTCGGATATTTTAGGTGTTAAGAATCTAGGTTGATAGAGTAACACTTGCCGATTTTAGGTTACCGCTTCTTTGAATTCTGTCTAAGTCGTGTGTATTAGCTGATGTAGATCTATAGCTCACCTTACTAACACCTGGATATTCGAAACACTGTAAAAACTTACTTTAATAGATTGATTTATGTACTCGTGTAATTAGGTTTTTCATCTGTGATTTAAAGCATTATTTTAAACAGGCAAACAATAGCATGTTTTAATGTAACTGGTTTGCTTGCCAATGATCAGAAGCATCACTGGGCCGCCATAGTGTGGGTCTCCATGCTGCATTGTTGCATTGTCTGCATTTGCAATGAGTATGGTGACCATCACTCTTAGATACTCCTTGTGCTTTCCATCAGGCAGAGTCGAGTCATTTTGGCAAGGCCATACACAACAAAGAAATATATAAATAATGCAATATAAACAATGTGTGCCGGCATCTTTCGTGATTAGTATAACAACAATAGGCGTCGTGGATCAAAGTCACGTTGCTCCGGTGCCGCTCCGGTCTGCTACCAAAACTGCTTGTCACATACTTATTATACCATTAGTTGAATCCCGCGGTGTTACCCGCAGTGATTGTTGTACCTTCACAACCGCGGGCCAAACCTAGTCTAAAAACAATATCCTAATTTACTTCCCATTATATCAGCTGTCTGCCAGTGGAAGTCCCGTCAAGATCGGTACATCCGTTCCAGAGATTAGCCGGAACTAACAGACAGACAAAAATTGAAAAAAATCTTATGTTGATTTATGTAGTGTGTAAACATACAAATGCATTTGAAAAAAAGCGGTTATATTCATATTACAAACGGACACGTCAATTTTTATTTCATTTTATTTGTATAATTATAGATCTCTATGTAAAAACTGTAGCTTTTATATCTTTGGCTGGATAAGAACATATGGAAATTTTAAAATTCTAAAAGTGTGGTCAAAAAAAATATAATTACCCAAAAAAATGCCTAAATCACGATTGAGGCAACTGTATTTTTAGTACCCCTAAATTCTGATTTATTTTTTTAACCTAACAGGTATGTTTTTTTTATTAAAATTGGTTGCAATTGGCGAAGTACTCCTTCTTAAAAGGCAACGCACTTGTAACGCCTCTGGTGTTGCGGGTGTCCATGGGCGGCGGTAATCGCTTACCATCAGGCGAAACGTCTGCTCGTTTGCCACCTATACAATAAAAAAAGTACCTAATAAATCCGACACTTGAAGTTGATTTTATACATGTCTAAAGTAGAAAAGACGAAGAAAACTTCAGATGGTCACCGGAACTCGGTGGGGTACCAAGTATTGGTCCCCTTGCTACCGGCTCTCCGGCAGTATGTTGTTAGCTCAAGTTTGATATAATTATTCCACCAGTGGAGGGTACCAGAAGATTGCTGAACTTAAAAAAAGTTGAACATCGGTACTATCCCATAAGTATCAAATTCAATTCCATTGATTTGTAGTTCGAAATAGCTGGAGGTGAAATGTCACAATAACATTGAATAATACCGAAAGATGACATTGGCTGAATGCACAAATCGTGCGAAGAAAAATACCGAAAGATTTTCAAATTGAACTTAGATTGGTAAACAAAGTGCACTAGATTAACCACACGTGTCTTTTGCAATAGTCGCACAAGTTCCTGGTATTGATTACGTAATTGTGTGTACGTGCGTACTTTAATACACATTAAAATATTATTATTTCAATAAATCTTCAATTGGATGTACCATACACTAGACACTAATGCGACTGAGAAATATCTACTGCTTTTTTTTATTTTACTAGCGTTTGTACGTGGCTCCAACCGCAAAAATCAAAGTATTTCCATGCCATGAATTTCATTTCATCATCGCAGACAGACTAACATACAGACAGACAGAGTTACATTTGAATTCATTATATTACTTGCAACATTGCCTACATTATGCGTCACATTATGGTCCTTACAACGTTTTTGCAACATTTTTCATTAATACTCAACTCCTTTTGGTGGTAGCGTGAAGATATATAGCCTACAGCCTTTGATATTTGGGATATCTAACGCTGAAGTTTTTTAATCGTACCAATACTTTCTGATAATAAAGTAATCTATATTATAGTCGATATAACGCCCTCCCTCCTTTCGTGTACTACTTAGGAATAGCCTTGAGATGTAGAGCTGTTGCAAATTTTCATAATCATTTTATATAAAACTCTTACCGTATATAATGCTCTATTAACATCCAATTTTAGTTCGAGTCCACAAAAGACGGTGATAATGCAGCTGGTCATCTACCTGCATTACCAAAGACGGAGTGTTTACTGTGTGCATAATACATAAATATATAAACGATGCACTATAAAGACGGAATATTTCTTCATTCCTTTACATTTGGTTTTCCTGTTTGGCGAATGAGATTATCCAGAAATGTCCTCACGTATTGAGGACCAAGTAGTGCATTGTGGGTGATTGGCCTTTCCGTCTAGCCTTCGGTATGTTAATATTTAATAGCAAAAAACGAAGCGTTCTCAGATTTCTTCGGATTAAAAAAATATTTGGTATGTGGTTTCGTGTTAGAAAAAAATAAATGTTAGTGAAGCTTATTACCCAAATAAAAGAAAGTGTGAAGAAACCATAAGAAAATTAGTATTTCTTCATTTTATCTTGATTACCTTAAAATAACATAAACATATGACTTTTAAAGTTAACGACTTCATTTGGTATTTTCGAGTATTTCATTTTGTGTTGAAATAGTATATGGTTTTTTTTATTGAATAGGGGGCAAAACGAGCAGACGTATCGCCTGATGGTAAGCAATTACTGCCGCCCATGGACACCCGCAACACCAGAGGCGTCACAAGTGCGTTGCCGGCCTTTGGGGGATGGGGAGGGGGATGTGCTATGGGCTTCCGGTAGCCCTCGGTATACTCACTCGGTGAAACACAGCGCAAGTGCTATTTCACACCAGTTCTCTGTGTCTGTGGTGGTTCGCCGTGGTATCATTTCGGTCGAACCGACCCATTTATGATGAAACGTGGCTCTCCCACACTTTATTACGTTACAGGTAAGTATCTGTATTAGGATCGACATAAACAATGTGAGCTACGCTGAACGGATCGGTTCTTCCGGGGCGGTACTACCTTCTCACAGAAGATCAACATAAAATAATAGTATAAATAAGAGTTATAACACTTTGTATTTTTAATTCGTTGACACAAAAAGTACCTACCTCATCGACATATAAATAATTTTATCAATAATTTCAGCCATGATATATACTTCTGCCATAATTCAATTAGTCCCTGACCAAACTGACCCAAGAATTACTGGTTCGTACGTAAACTAGAACCTATGGTTGAGAGTCTTTATGGATGCGTCACAATCATTTTAAAACGAATGGACTATTATATCCAACTTGTTTTATTTGGTTGGTGAGGTTATACAAATTCCAATATAGCAAAAAAAATTGCATCAACATTTAAAACCTCGCATATTTCATCAACTGCACGTGGGTATAATTGTTAAAGCTACACCGGAAGGTCGGCATTCCTTAAGCTATTAAAAGCCTCATCAACAAAAAATAATATTTCTAGATCCAGTTCTTGGGTTCAGACATTACACAAAACAAGTTTGATTTCGTTAGTCACAATCTTTTTTGCAATCATTGAGTATTTATATCTTTTGGTAATATCTGATATGACACTATCGGTGGTGGTGAATTATGGTAATGAAGAGTCACGTCATTATTTTGTATGAAGGACAGTAACATTATTGGTAATATTTTTTAAGGTTCCTCGATTCAGTTTAACATAGAACTAACCAAGTCAATGTTTCTCGTCCCGGGATTAATCCCGGATTAATTCCACATTTATTGGAACGAAGTACCTTATCGCGCGTTGCGGAAGGGGGCTAGACGGAATTGTAACGACACTTTCGACTTATATCAACGACACATTTTGTCAAGACGAATTTATTATACCATATTGTGTGTTTACCCAAGAAATTTAGTGATACCACAGGGAGGATAAAATTTTCCTTTATGGTAGGAATGTCTGAACTCTTTACATGATGGTAAGTGCCTACCGCCACCTCCCAGAATCAGATCAGAAGGATAAGCATTAGTAACTTCACCTACATCGTGACATAAAGCAGGTAAAGCTATTTTTAGCGTAACTCCGGTTTTCTGCGCACGTCATACTTTACTGCAGTCGAGCTATCTCATTGTGGTCGCAGGATAACTCTACTAAATTAGCATGTGTATTGTAATTTTGCAAAGGTTAATTTCATAATAAATTGTTTTAAACATTTATTATGAATTATTAAATAAATTCAGAGACCTGTATGAAAATAATGGCATTGTTAAATATGAATTTGCAACTTTAGAAGTTCATTAATAACAAGTTAACAGATGTCAGGCTCAGACGTCGAAATTCTTGAGGTTACTAGACTTTTTGAAGGTCACTCTAATTACGCGCCAAGGGGAGGTAGGTACTAGTATATACCTACTGTAACGATATAATCTAATTACAGTTATATGCAACAGCTAGATACTCACAATTGCTGAGAAATAAGTTAACTTTGTGTGTATTCTTGAAGTACCGAAAAAATCTCGAATCTAAACTTGAAAAATAATACTTTGTGAATTTATCTTAGTGTACCTTTAAAATTAGCTGTTCACAGATACTAGTGTTTGTATTTTTATAGTTTTTTGACATTTGTTTGTTTTATGTGATACCTTTCTAGTTCTTTGACATAGGATTATGGAATAGGTGAAAGTATAAGAGTATAAGAATAAAAAACGTGCAAAGAAATATTGTTATTTCAAAAATGATTATTTGGACCTACTTTAAAATCATATGTCATTCGTTTATACTACACTATATGTTTCGCGTGAAAGCGTAACAAACAAACTTACATTCACATTTATAATCATAGATAATATTAGTATCTCTTGATTGTATTATTTACTTACGCTTACTAATCAATGGTTGACGTAAATATTTTATTTATAATATTTATATTACTGCACCTTATTTGTAATGTAAGTGATTAATAACTATGCGGTAATTCGTCACATATTTCCCTTTTTTCTTGTGTATCTTCGATGACATCAGCTCAAGCTACCAGGATGCTCTAAACTCTTCAGTGATTTGTGCATTACAGTCGACTCTCGTTAATTCGAAACTTGAGGGACTCTTAAAATATTACGAATTATCGAGTGTTTGAAATATCAAATGGTTCGAAATTTGTGAGAGAAAATAAATAAAACTTCGAATTATTAAGTGTTGATCAATTATGTCTTATCTTTTAACTGTTATTCTATAACAATGTTAAAGTTTAGAGGTACATACGTATTCATAATGTGATAATTAATCTTCCGAAAGAACTCTGTTAGGTATAGTCAAACTAATCATTACAAAAACAAAGGCTCGTTTTCGTTGATACAAGTTTGAACTTGTCGCAAAATGTACTTACAATCTTTCCGCCTCGCTTGATATAGTGCTTGCGCTGTGTTTCACCAAGTGAGTGAGGATACCGGAGGCCCATACCCCAACCCCTTCCTCCATCCTCCTCGCCATCCCCCAAATGGTCGGCAACGCACTTGTGACGCCTCTGGTGTTGCGAGTGTCCATGAGCGGCGGTAATCGCTTACCATCAGGCGAAACGTTTGCTCAGTTGCACCTATTCTTTAAAAAAAATGTTAAAATGGCAAGTACGACATACAAACAATACTAACCCCATGTGAACACGACTACAAAAAAAATTGACATGAATCATAAACCATCTTTACAAATATAGGTTGTGATCTATTTTAGACCAACAGAAAGCAATTGTTTACACAAGAATTAGCTGCTGAAGTATCCAGCATGCTTAGCTCCGAAACATATGTTTTCGCTAAAATAATATATAAAAGGGAGTGTTCTACTTTTCTACCGACAATCTGAGTGATAAACTTTGAGATTAAAAAAAAAGTGGATTTCTTTTAGAAAATTTATTTTTAAAATTATTGTCCAGTTATCGAAGATTTAAGAAACGTACGATGCATGGAAGTTTTATTTTATACCTTTTAATTTAAGTTTTCTCAGAATAGTAAGAAAAAAGCACCTAGTATTCACTTAGTATTCACATTTTTTTAAATTAATTATTATGTTAAATTATATTTCCATTTTTTGCTTAACTAGAATACAAGCATTCATTATTATCTAAATCAATTTATCGGAATTCTTTTTACAAATATATAAAAATGACTGTTAATGTCACTCTATTACATTTTTACTCAATAAGACAACAAACTTTATGATTTTTATTTATTTATGGAATAGGGGGCAAACGAGCAGACGTATCGCCTGGTGGTAAGCAATTACCGCCGCCTATGGACACCTGCAACACCAAAGGCGTTACAAGTGCGTTGCCGGCCTTTGGGGAATGAGGAAGGGGATGGGGGAAGGGGTTGGAGTAGAGCCTCTGGTATCCTCACTTACTCGATAAAACACAGCGCAGGCGCAATATTTTGCAATTAATTAAAATAACCGTAGCTGAAATTCAGTTCATACCATGTATGGTTAATATTTGTAAGCATCTAATACGTTATTTTTGCCGTTGCCGTTTAATTATGTTAGGAACAAAATTGTGTGTGATCGTAATGCTTTAGTCGGACATTGTTTGAATTAATAATGAATCGATTTTAAGTCCTTTATAATTGCATTACATGAGCTCACTGAAGATGAAGAACCTTTATAGTAATTTATTTTAGTGTAGATCTCGTGTCCTTTACATCAGCATACGAAGCAAACCTTAGTTCGCTTTGAAGCATATTGGGCAATTAATACGACTCTATAAGACCAGACCACGGATAGCAGTACCTACTTGATCTAGACTAGAGTCAATGGTGTTAAAAAATTATAAACAACTTTATACCTAATAATAATACTGAAAAAAAACTTGATTGTTTCTAAATATATTCCTATTATAGGTAAATAACACGGAACAAATGATCGAACTCATTACGTGACAAATAATTGCGTGATAAGTTCGAACTTTTGGGAACCGAATCCACCACCTTCGGCTTTGCGGTCAGGGTCACTAAGCACTTCTCAACAGGCTAATCCAACCCAGAAGATGAAAAGATAATAATATTACGACGTCCTAAAAATTAAAGAACTAAGCATAAGCCCACTAGGCATAACTCTTGCCTTGATTACGTGTTCTACAGAGGTAACATAATCGTGAAAACAATCGTCTACCTGTCGTCTGTATCTGATCTTGCTCTGGTTATGACCAGGGCCAACAATGCCTCCAAAATACAAACTACGTGTTCACTATGACTCGATTATGGAAGAAACTGAGTAATATGGACTAGTCAGCCCTGAAAAACATACAGAATGTTGTCGAGCAAACTGATACCTTTATGAAAATAATGATGCAACCTCGGCATTGATATTGTCGTTCAAAAAGAATCCTAAAGCCAAGGGCCAAACTCTACTTAGAAGCCAAAACACTGCAAAAAGTTACGCTAAAAATATAAAATTGAAAGGATACCTATCGAAATTTCTATGTTACCCTTTTACGAAAAGTTAAAATTAATTACGAACCCGACTAAATCCCCACAACACACTCACACACACACACAATACTGACACATACTAAATCACCATGCATTCGATACATTCTTTAAAAAAAATAAAAAATATATGATTCTAAAAATTACAAGGTAAGTTTTAATAGTATGACATCGTTAACATAACTATATTAATGTAGGTACTAGAACTGATTCCCAAACTAGGCCCTAGCCTGTATCTTGGGAAACAGTCATAACTACCTACATCAAATACATTTCGAAAATGTTAATGCATGTTTCTCCATATTTTGTTATAAAAACTAGTTCTACTGCTTCACCTAGTGCAACTTTTATTGATATTTACGAGTATAATGATGTACAATTGGACAGCATTATATTTACTATATTAGTAGTTTATATTCCTCAAAACGACCTTACTCTTAAACGATTAGTACTTGAATGCTTTTGATTTATTTAAACGAAAATAATCCCTTCTTTGCATTAAAATCCTTCAACGAATAAAACTATATTCAATCTGTATACATTACAAATGTCAGTCACACATATAATTTTTAAAAAGAGAAGGTACCTAGTTGCTGTTTCTTTACACTTACCATGGCATTACTGTCCCACCTACTCAACCCTTATAATTAACTCCCAAATTTTCCCGTATAATCCCTAAAGTCCCCGTTTGCGACAATTAGCTTGCCCGCCATATCGCGTAATTAGGTCTAAAATTGTAGCAAAATGGATATTTAAAATACTTCTACCTTAGTGGATATATAAGTATGTGTACTTATTACACAAAATAAAATATATACCAAATTATATATAGGCTAATACTAAATTATATAAAGACTCCACGCCGTTTTCTACTACGATCAGTGTTGTGGAAAACACTTGATTGGTGATATTGATGATAATAATGTTTATATTATAGGATAACTTCATTGTAACTTCTTTGTATCGAGTGGAGCTAAAATAAAGAGTAGGAGGTAAGACTACAGCGGTCGTCGCCGTTTACTTCGCCTAGTGTTATGGGTTCAAACCCCACATGGGTCAAAACTTTGTGTGATACACTGGTTGTAGTTCTGCGTCTTGATGATCTTTATTATGCATAAGTGTATTTTTTTAAAGTACATTTTAGAATTGGAGTCAATCCTTAACAATCAAATCCTCAACAATTAGTCAATGCAATTGGAGAAATTTGATTTGATCAACAAAACTTAATGAATCAAATTGAAAAACTTTATAATTATGTTTTTGTTCTTAATAGTATATTGTGGATCACAATAACCACTCAAAGGTTGGTTAACACTCCGTATAAACAGTGTTAATTGCACGTATTGCACATCGAAGAATCCAGTAATGAGTTCCCCTAAACTCATCGTGGTTGGCACAAAGACCCCACAGAGACTCGACAAATAAAACAAAGAGGACCATGCAAGGCCCAGATTACAAAAGAAATGTACCACCAAAGCACATAATGACTTGCTAAGTAAAAAACGACGTCGAGTGGTTAAGAACATGTTACTTTATAAAACTAAGCTGAGTAGTGAATAACAGAAAACACTACCTTTTTGACAGTAAGTCTATAAGCTAGTACATTCTTGCATTAAAGTAACTAGTATATAAGTTAGTATACAAAAAAGTGAGTCTGCTCATTTGTGCCCTATTAAGATATAAAAAAATAATAAACTATAACCCGACGACGTCAAACTTAAAAAAAATTTAAAGATTATGTCAACTGGGTCATTATTAAGAATTTATTTGTTGAAATCGGTCCATTACTGTGGAATGAGCCTGCGGTGTTCCCGGACCAATACGACCTTCAAACCGTCAAGAAAAGAGCGTACTCCTTCCCAAAAGGTCGGCAACGCACTTTTGACGGCTCTGGTGTTGCGAATGTCCATGAGCGGCGGTAATCGCTTACGTCTGCTCGTTTTCCCACTATATAATAAAAAAAAAAACTACAGTGGAACGTCCAAAACTATTACCCTTCCTTTGGCTTCATTGTAGTCGGGTAAAAATATCGACCCCGGTTGTAGGGAACGCAACCCACGTAGGGTTGCGTTCCCTACTACTAGTGAATAATATGGGGTTGCATCCAATATGGTTTTATAGGGGTGATTAAGAAAGAAATCATTGGTTGGATATTTTTTAGGTTATATTATTTGACAATTGACAGTATTGCGAGTTCATTCACACGTCTGCTTTAAAAATACATGAACTCTAAAAGAAATCCCTGAATTCTCTAAAGACATTTTTCACTACTTTTACCGTAAAAAAGCAGTAAATGTCTTTCCTGCTATAAATATTGTTGATTAGGTCTGGGGGATACAACCAACCTCAAAAAAGGTACAATTATAAAAATATTAAAATCAGGTACAAGTTCTAAAAATGTACTTCAATAATTTACCAATCCATACTAATATTTAATATTAGAAATTCGATTGTAACTCTGTCTGTGTGCCGATCTGGCCGAAATTTAATTGGCAGTTTAGCCGTGAAAGCAGATCGGCATCTGCTTTCACGGCTAAACTGCCAATAATTTCGATGAATTTCGGCATATGATGCCTGTAGCGTGAAAATTTTCCCCCGTTTTTGAAACATTCTTCATTGGTGCTCCGCCCCTATTAGTATCAGCGTGATGATATATAGCCTATAGCCTTCCTCGATAAATGGACTATCCAACACTGAAAGAATTTTTTAAATCGGACCAGCGGTTCCTGAGATTAGCGCGATCAAACAAACAAACAAACTCTTCAGCTTTGTTATTAGTATAGATTGGACTTGGTAGAAGGACATGGGTTACTTCTTGTCACAAAATTCAATTTAGGAGGATAAATAATTGTAATATTTATGAACTTATCTTTATTACTCATACAATCAAAAGTAATGGAATAAATGATCAAGTGGCGCCGGAAGTTGTCGCTAAAGCATTAGGTACTTTTATTAAAATTATCAGTTAGTCACTTAGTAATTTGTATTATATTATTTATAGATTGAATTATTTATTATAAGTGTCATTTATTAATATTATTTATATGTCTTTTATAATAATAAGTTAACTCAATATCAAACAATGTTTATTCAGCAGAACTGATGTTCATGAATGACATACAAAATAAACTTACAATTTTCTTAATCTGATAATCTGTCGTAGAATCTGTTAATTTCAGCATTTATTTCAAAAATTATGTCTATATGTAAACGTAATTAAAATTTGAGGATAAAATGGTATTGAAAAAGTGCAAAATACAAAGACCCAATTTTGTTCATATTCCGACATACTGGGGTCATTGCTACCTAGGTACGATTTTAACCCAAGCTTGCCACTGAGAATTTCTTGACACTTAAAACCGTTTTATTATTATAATATTTTAGAACAAAAGTAAAAAACAAAGCTTCCGTGGTCTGTTTAACACAATAAAATCGACCCTTATCCGCACTTACGCGCCGAACAAAACACTACAAAGCAACAAACCCTTCACTTGTTTGAAAATACGAACTAAGTAAATGAACTCTTGTTTGATGATGGGCACGTTCATATCGAACGTCTCTCATTGCTTGCTGATGAAAAAAAAACATTGTGGTCGGCCTGTATTATACGGAATACGCCGGCAGCATAACGTTCCGTTCCTAAAGTTTAGTAGTTAGCTCGCGCGTGATCGCGGTGCACGCATTCGGAGCGTTGCGCTCATGGACACTGTTGTTTTATACTTACGATACACTCGTTCTAAATTCGAATTTCCACTTATAAACAGTGCGTTACTTGAATGAAGTACAAGTTTGTACGTATCCCTAAACATTAGTGTCACTTTTTTAAATCACATTTTCATCAACTGATTGTTTATTTTACTAGCTTCGTTATTTTCCCTGGATGTATAGTCTCAGTGTGAATTCTGTAAAGTTTTTAGTGCTTTCAGTGTCAGCTGTGTTATTTGCTGTCTCTTTCTGTTTAGTAGAAAGGGAAAGGAAGGCCGAGTGTTGAAAGCGTTGTTTTGTTTTCATGATTTTCTTTGCTATATGTAAATGTAGAGCGGAGTAAACGGATGTAAGTTTAATCAAGCTTTTTATGTGTTAAGTTTTGCATGCTCTGTTTTCACAGGAATAAAGTTCAATTTCCAATTTTACTTGCATTTTTGTAACATACTATTTTTTTTTATTTTGAGAGCTGTTATTAAACTAGATACTCAACGGTTATTTTAAAATTTTCTTATTTTATTGTGCTTACTTTAAAAAATCAAACCGAGACTAAGTAATAAAGTAAAAATACATACGAATATAAAGCTCGTCTTATTCGTTTGTTGTCAAATTGAAGTTAAAAGTAGTTACGGTGTTATGATTTATTTGTAGATCGTTGTCGGTCATGTGCTCTCCAATTAGACTTGCGTACGTTTATTAATAGTCCCCACTTAGAATCACTTGCAGTAACTTGTGCCAACGGCTTACTTTAAACAGCTTTGCGTTTATTACTTTCATTCTCGGAGCTTTAAAATTTTGCAATTACTTTTATACTATTATAGCAATGTTTATGGCTTTGTAATATGTTTTTTTTACAGTTTTTTTTAAATTTCGTACGGATCACTTTCATTTGTTATTCATCCATACTTAATATTATCAGTTCGTAAGTAACGCTGTCTGTCAGTCTGTTACGCTTTCACAGCTAAACCACTGCACCGATTTCAATAAAATTTAATGTGGAGATACTTTGATTCTTAAGAAAGGATAATAACTACTCTTTATCGCGATAACCGATAGAGGTACTTGAGGATGGAGCCGGCAAAAGCTAGTAATTAATATGAACAAAATATTATTGTAAAGTTTCATCAAAATCCATTCAGTAGTTTTTGCGTGAAAGAACAACAAACATACTCACTTAGATACTCACAAACTTTCGCGTTTAAACGAAAGAATGTGAGTATACAAACGAGCACTTCTTGTATATAGATATATATATATGTATATGAATCTCGGAAACAGCTCAGACGATTTTCATGAAATTTAGTGTGCAGATAGTTTCGGGGACGATAATTCGATAAGCTAGGATTCATTTTAGGAAAAATTACAAACAATATTAATACCGTTCATCTAGGTACTAATATAAATCAATATTTATCAAACCGAGGGACTATTCACTTCATACTTTTAATAAAGCAAGCTGGAAGCAGGAATATGTGACATTACTTTTAATATTTGAATATGAGTAACACGTAGGTACGATGTTTATAAATTATAACTAGCTTTGGCACGTGACCCCGTCTGCTTATTGCCTTTTCGCCTGTGGCCTTCTCCAAGGCCCAATCTATTTGTATACCGAACTTTATCTAAATCGGTTCAGTATTTTAGCCGTGAAACTTAATAGACAGACAGTTACTTTCGAATTTATAATATTAGTGACGATGTAGTACCTATATACCTTCACACTATGTATAATATGTATGTTTTTACAAAAAAAGTATATGTATTTTGCCAGTCAATCTAGCTTTCATAGTACTAGTTAAAAGCTAGATGGCGTTGTGTGTCGGATGTCCAAATAAAAATATGTATTTACCTACTTTACTTGCTCATTTATTAAATAGTATTGCATGTTAATTAGTGTTATCAAAGTGCTGAACAATCTCTAAATAATAAAAAATATGAACTAACTGGGTCGGAAGTTATAAAAGTGGTTTTATATATATAACGTTACATAATCTAGATTACCTATATATTTAATTATCGGATTAATAATAAGCATTAAAGCAGACTGCCTCGGTGGCGCAGTTGTAGTGTATACGACTGCTGTGCCTGAGCTCTTAGGTTATATTCCCGGATCGGACCAAATGTTTGTATGATGTGCAAATATTTGTTTCAGAGTTAGAGTGTTTTCTATCTATAAAATGTATGAATATACAAAATAAAGTGAAGTATCTTTCAGTTGTCTAGTACCAATATTAAAAGCTCTGCTTAGTTTGGTACTAGGTGGCGTTGTGTGTAAGATGTCCGATATTTTTATGGTGTTTTAATTAGAAATATTAATAATAATAGGTACTGAATAGTAGACCAAACCCTTCTATCTAAGAAAAGACTTATGTCCAATAGGAATGACTGTTGATGGACCTGAAATACTCAGAATAAATATCTTCTACTTCAAATAGACATTAATTTTGTCTAAGTATTTGAATTTTATTGCAATTGTTATTGTTCATGCAGAGAATTTGCATTCCACAGGAATCGAAACTGCACCCCTCTCACTTTTATTGACAGTTAGGCCGTAACAACTCAGTAGTCAAAAGGTCGACTCACCGGCTGTTCTATTTAAATGCAGATCAAAATTATTTACCCCAAATAAATAATCCATACTAATATTATAAATTTGAAAGTAACTTTGTCTGTCTGTCTGTCACGCTTTTACGGCTAAACTGTAACACCAATTTTAATGATTTTTTTTTATAAGAGACACTTTGATTCTTGAGGAAGGACATAGGATAAGTTTTACCAAGATAACCTTCGATCTACAACCACAACCGACCGGAGATAACCGAGATACACGCGGTCGGAGCTAGTTCAGTTTTTAATATCAAAAGCTTTTAATAATTACATAACAAACTAGCTACTTTATTTCATATTTCGTGTTTCTAATTTTGATGATGGTCTTCCTTACAACCATCAATTCCTTAATTTACTCCCTTAGTGGTTAAATATTCAAAATCCCTTAACTTGTGGGTGCTTAAAATCAGCTACAAAAGCCTTAGAGGTTTAGGCTCTGCATTGCTAAAGCAGTCAGTCAGAGCAAGTAATTTTCAACCGACTTAAAAAATGGAGGTGGTTCTCAATTCGTTTGTATTGTATCCAAATCAAATCCACTTTAATATGATAAAAAGTGATTATGTAAAAATATCAAAATCATCACAATATTTCAATTGTAATTACACCTCGTACTAAAGATCACCGTAAAATGACAGCGTTCGTGTTTCGCTGGTGAGTGCGAAACCAGAGGCCCAATGATGCATAACTATCACTAAGCCGCCATGGTCCACACCAGACTTTATTAGTATTCGCAATCATTAGGTATAGTGACCACCACTATTGGATTCTGCTTATGCTTTTCATCAAGCAGAGTGTAGTCATTTTGGCATTGCCATTTATAAAAAAAAATGGCATATAAACTACAACCATTGTGGCTTATTGGCGAAATCAACACGATAGAGAAAACACTGCAACTCAGGCCACGTACACGAACTCAGTGGGAGCGGATCGGGCACAATAGCGGAGAGGGCAGCGGCATGTTCAAATGTATAGCCTTATATGGTTCACGAACACAGCGGAGCGGGGAGCGGGTGATGAGCGGCGTACGAGCGGTGCGCATCAATTTAGCGGTTACCATTCCCTGCCCGCTCCGCTGCCGCCGCCTCTCCGCTCCCCGCTGACTTCAAAAACGCGGCCTTACAAAGAAAGTTTGAATTAAGATTTTAAACTGCTGTTAAAGGATTTAAAAAGATAGATAAAATTATTGATTTAGTTGAACCTTACTGCTCCCTGCTAAACGCGGACAGACGTCCTAACCTTTCATTGTAGACATACGAAAAAAGCGTTTCAAACACTTTTTATAGTTCCCTTTAAATTTGAGCCGCTAAGATTTAGAATGAACTCACGGTCCATTATGACCTTGGGATTATGTACTCTTCGTTAGACGTGTACTTTCGTTTTCTTTAGCTGAGTTTAAAAACAGACTCCTATACTGATTCAAAATAAAGCAATCATGTCGCATTGCTTCGAATATAACCCGCAAGGATCTAAGGATATTATATGCAGTTAGCACATATATTCGTCCTTATTTGGCCAAAACTATTTCCTTTTAACTGGACTGTTCGTTTTAGTAAATCCGCATTCTAACCTGTCGAGCCTCCTTATAAGTGCATGCCCATTCTTGTGTGTATAAAGGAAGGAACCGAGTATCCGAATCGAGTATCCGCAAACAAGACAAATTAATTGTAAAAAATAAACTTAAAGATACTTTTAATAATTTAAAACGTTAGTCTTTGATAGAAAAACCTTCTAAGAAAGATTATTTCAATTTAAAGTGTAGAAAACATTGAGTTGAAAATGAATAAAAATAACCAAACACGTATCATCCATACCTAAATTATAAATGCGAAAGTAACTCTGTCTGTCTGTCCTGCTCTCACCGCCAAACCACTGCATCGATTTCAATGAAATTCGGCATGAAGATACTTTGATTTTTGAGGAGTATTATTATATTTCATTATTCTCTTCTGATTCATTTCTTAATATTTAGTTCTTTTTGGATTACTCTAAAAGTCCTAACGAAACTTAGTAAAACTTCTAATTTATTTTCGCGGTTTTTAGACTGGTTCAGTAAGTCTTAGCATTATGTCCGCAGTTGTACATTTTGTGCATAAAGTTAATAAATCAAAATAAAATATCACACAATACCGTTTAATTTAAACATAGCAGAGTCTACGGTTACCAGACTACCAAAAAACATACTTAATAATTCTAACTACACACATGTTATAAATAATTGACACAGAACAAACGTCGGTGCTCATTATACAATTATTTGCCTTCAGTTTGAATCGAATTCAGAACCTCTGACTCAGCATTCAAGATCAATAACTACCAGGTCAAAAGTTAATTTGAAACCGCACAAAAATAGTTCTATAGATAAGCCCGTTTAATAAAAAAAGAGAAAAAGCACAGATTCTGATATCTTGAGTGTCAACCATGTTATTTCAATTTTTGACACGGCCTGATTTTCAAATGTCATACGCGAAATGTCATTTGTCAATTTGCGAATTGGTATTTCAAACCTTAGCTGTTCGCTTTAAGCGTTCAGAAAGGTTTAACGTTACTTTATGATGTTTTGAAGTGGAGCTTTTTAATTGTACGTGCTCATCTAAATCGTAAATCCTAAGTGTCATAACTAGTTATATTGTTTAGTATATAGTACTACTAGCTAAAGCCCGCGGTGCTACCCGCGGTACGACAATGCCCGCTGGCAACCCTGCGATGCAAAGCTAGTATCTTTATAAATTGTAGCCTATTTGTTATTCTGATGTACCAGCTATTTTATTGTAAGTTTTCATCAAAATGCATTCAGTAGTTTTTGCGTGAAAGAGCAACAAACATACTCACAAACTTTCGCGTTTATAATATTAGTAGGATTTAGGGCGGTACTTTCGCAGTTTAATACAAAAATTGTTAAAAGGTTTATGCGAAATTTTTCAAGGTTAGTTGTAAGTTTAAGTGTAGGCTTATTCAAGAAATGCGATGTATATTCAGAGGAAGGTCAAGAAATATTTAATATTTACGTAAATTAAGTGTCGACATGTTTTCTACTGTGGCATATCGAAGTGTTCCGTGGTAGCTATTGTTTGTGGTAAGCGAACCGTTGCAGAGGGTTGCCTCGACACATGCAGTTATTTTGTCTGAATTCTGCATATAGGTTATACTAGACTCTCATTGGAGAAACCTTAACTCATTTTAAAATTACAAACGATTTAATCGATTGCCAAAATTATATGTTTACATCGCTACTGCTGTTAAAAAAAGCTTTATAAAAACTTTGCTGTAATGTAAAAGAATAGTAGGTATTATAGTTATGAAGGTCGTCGGTTCATTCCCACTCAGGACAAAGGATTGTACGTCTGGATGTAATTGATCTCTAATATGTATGTATTAATAAATAATAAATTTATAAATTCATTTATATAGTGTTAAAAGGTGTTAAAAGGACACAATTAAATTCTTAAATTTATAAATACAGTACGTTAATAACGTACGATAATAGTATAAGTATGTCTGTGTGTATGTGCGTGTATTTTAATTTTAGAAACATTCAATTAGGTTTAATAAAAAGGTTCAGTATTAAGATATATAGATTCATCTCTTGGTCCAAACGTCAACTTTTTAAATAGTTAAAAAAATTAATTAAAAAAAAAAAAAAAAAAAATACCTTTTATTTATTATTTACAAAATATGAATGAAATTCCTTAGTCATATATTTTTCAATGAAGATTTATTATAACTCACTTTTTAAGCCATAAGTGTTTAAAAATTTCCATTCAATGATCGTAATCACTACATAGTATAAAACAAAGTCGCCTTTTCTGTCCCTATATCCCTATGTGCGCTTAAATCTTTAAAACTACGCAACGGATTTTGATGCGGTTTTTTCCAATAGATAGAGTGATTCAAGAGGAAGGTTTATATGTATAATACATGCATCATATACTAAGGCAACATTGCTAATTTTAGAGGTTTCTATTTTATGCCCGTGCAAAGTCGGAGCGGGCCGCTATGTTTTTATATACAACGTTCATAGTTTTTCTGTAGTGTATTTAATTTAGTATCAGCATTGCACCCGTGCGAAGCCGGGGCGGGTCGCTAGTATTAAAATATATTCTACAAAGGAAGTTTAAGAAGATTTATTAACTTAGTGTTGTATGTTAATCTAAAATGACTTATTTATTCAGTATACGCTAAGGAACATGCAATCTATTCAGACATTTATTTATATTATGGTCGAGAAAAGGACTTTACTCTGTTTGATTGAAAGCATGACTAGAATCCAAGAGTGTTAGCCATCACCTTTATTGTTAACTAGCCGAATCCCGCGGTGTTACCCGCGTTTATTATCGTACCGCATATAACGCCGCGTGGCGAAGCTAGTCTAAAAAGGAACCTTAGTTATTCCTTATATCATCAGCTACCTATCAATGAAAGTCCCGTCAACATCGTGCCAGCCTTTCCAAAGATTAGCCGGAAAAGACAAATAAATAAAAAAATATATATGATATTTTAGTATATGTATTGTGTGTATTTAGTAAAAAGCAGTTATTTTAATATTACATACAGACACTCCAATTTTATTTAGGTATTTGTATAGATGTAGACCATGGTGGCTCTTTTTTTTCTGTGCGGAAATCCCCTCGGATACGAACTCATGGGGGCAAGTCGGAAAAAAAAACACTAAGGTGACCTAGTAAAATTTTTTTCAAGTCCCGCTTTGTTGTATATGTTGTCGCTTACTTTTTGTAATGTAAATCAATATAATTATGCCTTAATTTTTGCCTCTTATTATCATAACTACTAGTAATCGTATACAAAGTCCTATTAAAACAACAAAGTAATTATATATTTGTTTATTAAAGCCTTTTATTACGACTATTGGCCGAACAAAAGGTGTGGTAACTTAACATGTTTTATAATTATGGTTATTGTATAATGTATAGCAGGTGTATTGTTCAATATATGCGTCTATTTACTTACATACATGAATTACCCTACATACACTGACGAGTGCCCGAATATATCAAAATTGAATCTATACTAATAATAAAGCTGAAGAGTTTGATTGTTTGTTTGAACGCGCTAATCTCAGGAACCGCTGGTCCGATTTGAAAAATTCTTTCAGTGTTGGATAGTCCATTTATCGAGGAAGGCTATAGGCTATATATCATCACGCTACCGCTAATAGGAGCGGAGCATCAATGAAGAATGTTTCAAAAACGGGGGCAATTTTCGGGCACGGGCAATTAAAGAC
This sequence comes from Spilarctia lutea, assembly GCA_916048165.1. NCBI lineage: Eukaryota > Metazoa > Arthropoda > Insecta > Lepidoptera > Erebidae > Spilarctia > Spilarctia lutea. The sequence goes on from OU696480.1 coordinate 7,935,877, forward strand.
GCAAACGAGGTTGCGTGGGTCAGCTAGTACAATATACAAAGACAATAAATTATACCTATAGTCTTCGATTGAATTTCTAAGGCGATTTTACAGAATGTTACAAGTAACTTAAAGTTCTTAAAATATAGTATGATCAGTCATTTTCGAGCTTACAAGGAGTTTCTAGGTGTGTATTTTATATTTATAATGTACAGCACTACATTTATGATAAAACTGGTACGTAAAGAATGAAAATATGTTTGATGAATAAACACGACGCTCTTTCAAAGTTACTTACACAGCGATCATCACAGTGATCAAACTACATATACTTTAAAGACTGTAGACCACTGTAGTCATAGACACATAAAGTTTCAATAAAAAAAATAACCTCATTATTAAACAGCCAGCTTAGCATTAAGCACCTAGTTTTGCAGACATTTGTAACTTACATTTCGTTCCTCATGGTTGACGTGTAGAAAAAGATAATGTGCTTGCTAAACCGTAAATTATTACTTTACATAAATTTTGCGGATTATTATTATGAATTTAAAAAACTTTTTTCTTACGTCTAAACGTTGGTTATTTAAAAAATTAACAATTGTTATTTTGCTAAGTAATCTTCAAGGTCACCATTAAAATTTCTTCGAAATTAGTAGGTTCGTTACGAAAAACAATTCTCGACTACGGAAAAAAAAATAGGTTTTTTCTAATGCATCGACAGACCTCAAACTCTGTTTTCGAACAGAAAAAAGTATGAATTAGAAAACGAAGGGAAAGGTATAACAACGAACCTACATTCTGATTATTCCTTAATTTATGCTGTTGTTATTATGTTTATTAGTTTTAGCTCCACGCGTTACAGACAGATGAACAATGAAGTATCCTATCATCGTCCACTGCTGGGGAAATGTCTCACTCAAAATTCTACATCGCAGCTAATCCTGTACTGGTCGTCGAATCAGTACCTAGTAGAGGCCTACCTATAATAAATAAAATAAATAAATATTTCGGACATCTAACACACAACGCCATCTAGTCCCAAGCTAAGCAGAGCTTGTGTTATGGGTACTAGACAACTGATATGAATACATATATACTTTTTTTTTGTAAATACATACATAATATACACTAGCTGACCCACGCAACCTCGTTTGCGTCTTATATTGCCCGTAGCGTGAAAATTTTCCCCCGTTTTTAAAACATTCTTCATTGCTGCTCTGCTCCCATAAGTAGTAGCGTGATGGCCTATAGCCTTCCTCGATAAATGGACTATCCAACACTGAAAGAATTTTTCAAATCGGACCAGCCGTTCCTGAGATTAGCGCGTTCAAACTAACAAACAAACAAACTCTTCAGCTTTATTATATTAGTATAGATAGAAAACACCCAAACTCCGAAACAAATATTTGTAGATTACACAAACATTTGGTTCGACCAAGGATTTGAACCCGAGACCTCAAGCACAGCAGTAACATTCACTATCACTGCGCACTGTAATGCTACCTTTCTTTTGGAGGAACGAAATCGTAATAAGATGGGATTAAAATATTATTACGTGATAAAGACCAATGTGTACACATCTGCAAGTTGCTACTAAACCGCAAATAAATAGTAACAATAATACGTTTTGGTCTATATACCTACTCGTCTGTGAGTGGTATCACTTTCAAGTTCGAACCCGTTTATCACCGAGACTGACGTTTGTTAATTAATTAGGTGTATTTGTACTCATTTTCCATTGTTGGCAATTATTTCGCTTTCATTAGATTTATTGGCTACGATTTTACTTTACTAATGTTATATTAGTTACATATTATTTTTTTTTATGGATTAGCGGGCAACGAGCAGACGTATCGCCTGATGGTAAGCGATTACCGCCGCCCATGGGCACTCGCAACACTAGAGGCGTCACAAGTGCGTTGCCGGCCTTTGGGGAATGGGAAGGGGGAGAGGGAAGGGGTTGGGGTATGGTCCTCCGGTATCCTCACTAACTCAGTGAAACACAGCGCTAGCACTATTTCACACCGGTTTTCTGTGAGGCCGTGGTATCACTCCGGTCGAGCCGGCCCATTCATGCCGAAGTGTGGCTCTCCCACGGGAAGATTTGTTATTAAAAATATTTTAAAAGAAAATATTAACAAAAATATTTCAACTTTTGATTTTATTATGTTAAGAATAATACGAATTAACACGATAACTGATCAGATTTTAATTTAAAACGGAAACTAATTCTCTCTCTTCTCTAATCTTTAAAAATGTTTTTAGTAAGTACACATGGGTACTTACTAAAAACTAGTTGGTACCCATGTGCATTTTTGATTGGTAATTGTACGAACTTACTATATATAATATCAATGTATGCCAATAGTTAATATACCTAAAATATATTAAATCCATTGAAAGCCATTGATATCTTACTCTAGGCATTAATTCTTTGTCAAAAAAAACTTAGTGAAAACAATGATATTAATTTTGTTTTTCATAAACTCTCTTAACTAAACTATAAATCTTTAAAAATGAGTTATGTACTGTCGAACGACGTTTCATTAGAATATGAGAATAGAAAATAATTTTAGAGAATTTTTACTTTAACGAAGCAATCGCAGAATTACCACCAATAGTAATAAAATATCAAATAAATCATCCCTGATATTGAAATTATACCGAATTTAGAAAATAATAGGCACCTGCAATATCAAACTTTGCCGCAATTTTGACAAATAGAGCCCTGTCAATTTCAAATTATAATAAGACAAGTGGTATCTGATAAAATGACAACATAGTAATTACTTTGAAAATGGAATAGCCAACTATTTTCAACTAAAGTATTATATGTCGAATATTACATAAGTTCAAGATGATCTATGAATCCTAAATTACTTCTTTAAATAACCGGAAACGGTTTGGCCAATTTAAGCTGCATACCGCAATGTCGCTTGAGACTGCCTGTCGTTTGTCTCGTATTCGAAGGTAAAAAAACTATATAGGTTACTAGATAGGCTTATTAAGATCTATGTATGAAATAAAGTTGTAAGAGATCGATGTCTATACATCAAATATATTGAAGAAAAACTAATGAGGTATTTATTTAAGTAACAAAGCTCCTAACAGTTTTATATATTTGTGGACGCTAATCTAAGAATTGGCTTAATCGATTTCGATGCGGTTTTCTCTCATGTATAGTGGTAAACTCTATATAAAATGTAGTATTCGTTTTATTTCAATCGGTTGACAAATGAAAGAGTTAAGTAAATCAGTTTAAATAATCACCGCGATAATCGGAAGCAAGTAGGTAATATGTCTATTCAATAAAGTATCATAGTTTATAAGTTATGAAACTATTATTGGTACATATATCATTTTAATTTCACTAAGATTAATTGTCACAAAGCAAGAATATATTTTGTCTTATCTTTACACAATACAATAGTATTAACCTTTGCGTAACAAAAACTCAGAAAATATACCTACTGTCCTTTAGGTTCATTAATTTAATTGGATCTAAAACATTTGAAATCGTCTGCGCTCTCCTACGATAAGTACGAATGCGAACAAACCATATATTTGAAACAAAATTACCAACTAAGATTTATGTAAAGGGCACGTGTTATCTGTACGATATTATTTAGTACGTATTCACTTACTCTCTTCGTTATCAATAAAATGCACACTCAAGTAATACTCAACTATCGTTCTTGGAGCTTTCCTTATCTGGATTTCCTGTTTTCAATATAACTTGAATGACTACTTTTTATACGTAATAGATATATTTATAACTGAATAAGACGCTAACGATGTGGTGAATGTACAATGTCAACAACATTACTAACAGAAAGTCAAACCGTTGTTTGTTGAAGTTACCAAACACAGGGGTATTTTCTTTGTGTTCTTTATCATAAATTATAGTCATCAGATATCATTCTTTTGTTACAGAAATCGCTTCTATATCTTGTGCATACAAGAATATTAAAAGTACAGAACAAACAAGCGCACCGCCCACGTTGCGAGATAACAGCATCCCGTCCAGAGAGAAATTAATCTGGCACACGGTAACAGGAAACATGCCGATAAAGTGCTCGATGCTGTAGCAGAGTTGATGAGGAAACCGCTACAAGTTGCAAACACTCGAATATGCTTAGCTGACACCTGCGAACAAGGAACAGTTACCAATATGAACAGCCCGCGACAATCGTTCGTGGCCACACCTCACCCCTGCAATAAAAGTGCCAGACACATTTCGCCAACAGCCAATATTTATCAAACGATTCCTACGTCGCGAGACAAACAAATATCTTGTCCTATAGCAAATAACTATACAATGACGAACAGTAATCATTCCATTGATAATTTAGAACAAGTTCACGAATCGACTGACTTAGATAGATGTAGGATAGATAAGGAAAAAAACGAATGTCAGTATGACCCCGAAAGGCGATGCTCTGTTCCAAGAGCTTTCGAACGATGCGTAATGCATAACAAAGAAGATGTATACGAAGAGGAATCGATTAGAAAGAGGGATGATGTTGACGAATACGGTAGTAGAAGGCAGACCGCTAATTTGAAATTTAAATATACTCAAGATCGGGGTGCACAGTGGATGGAAGCGATCGGGAGGACAATGGACGTCCGCGGGCGTGCGTTAGCCTTTCTGTTACTGATTCTTCTGAACACGTTAGCGACTTGTGCCGCGGCGCCGACGAATTCCCGACCCACGCGCAGCGCTCATCATGAGAAATCTGCGGTAAGTGTTTATTTACGCTTATCTTTTATGCATAGGTAAACAAAACATGAAAAAGAAACTATTATAACAAAGAAGTTAAAAGAACTAAAACAAAAACACGTCTTCTTAAGTCTCAAAATAGTAAATTTCTATTTATTTTGTTTTATATTTCCTTCGTGATAAAAAAAGCTTCAATTGTTTCAACACCTGCTGGTTTTCTTAATATCTGTTAATGTGCTAGGTATTTAATAGGGTTTTAAAAACAAACATACGCATGCGTACGTATATAGAATTTAAAAATTAATTTTAAAGCAGATCACATTTGAAATGCCTATTTAATAAAATTCAATAATATCCACCAATTTTCACAGTATATTGTCTACTAGTAAGTAATAAATGGTGAACATTAATTTGTTTTTATTATATTTATTTATAAGTTATCAGACTAATAACTGACATATAAATAAACTTCAAATAAAAGTACCCCAAAGACTGGACACGAAACCAAAACTTTGGGTTTACTCAACTTTAACTTTATGGATACTAAGATAGGAACCTGTCCAATATTGGATGTCCAACAATCTTAATACATAAAAACAATACATTTCTTGATTAATACTACGAGTACATAGAGAATAGATGTTTCCATGTTCACGCATACTAAAAAGCTTAAGATACGTGTATCCTGACGACTTGTATTTGAATCGCCCCAGCCGGAAACGTGCTCCTTATTGTACTAGCATTGTCTGTGTTATCTGAATCTTGCCAGACAATGTCTTACATAGCCATTTTTATAAACGCTTGGATTATTTGTGAGATCTTTTGAAAAAGAACACAGATATGTCGTTTTCTGGTTACTTAAGGACACCGTCTCAAGAACACAAGGATGTCACCAAATCGAAATTAGAAAGAAACTTGTTGCAAAATTAAGACATGATTCTTGTGAATAATGAACACTACTCACATGGTTAAATAAAAGACTGAAATAAAAGAGATTTCGATATTCGTAATTCATTCAATTAAGTCAAAAGATTTTTCCTCTTTTTTTAAACTTAAATCGATTGAAAAGGTTTGTGGAATCGATTTATGTTCACACATTCTTCTAGAATTGATCCTTCCATAAATATTTGAATGACTTTTGAAATCGTTTAATCCTGTCAGATGTGCGTCGAACACAGAAAATGACATTTTATCGTCTAAATTAAGGTTCAGTCCAAAATAAGGGTCTCAAGTTCCAATCTCTCCATAGTTTGAAACTGTAGTGATATGTGCAAACAATTTGATTGGATTTATAGGCTTTATACGGGTATACGCTTTCTCGTTAATTGCTCTTCGATTTGACACTTGTTTTAAACATCATCTAATATGTTCTTCAATTTGGCTTCAATAACTAGCCAATTATTAGTTAGAATATTATTATTTAAATGCTGTACGGAAGATGCAAAGGATTCCACTATCGTTTAGTACAGAATGTAGAATATTCAGATATCGATGTAGGTACGTTTATTATTCCCACGTGGGTGGGGCAATGCCGTACATTCGATTATTCGATTACATACGTGATGTTATATAAGTGAAGAGGTATGAATATCTGCGTCCCTTAGGTACAACTTCTTAACGCAATTGGCATGGGTATAAATAGATTATGAATTGCTGTGAAACAGGACGGTATTCCGTCTTAAATTGTATTGACTTTTTGAAGAATAGTATTCATGTCATGTTGGGTATGCCCGAATGCCTTTGTACTAATATTACTTCTAATAATAGTCATATTAATAATTCTTTATTGTAACGAATGATGCATACAATTCTTACAAATTAAGTGCAAGCCTTGATTCCTACACGAGCGTGAGCTGTAGGTATGTCGCGAATCAGTACCTTCTCAAAAAACAATGATACAATTTTTTTTACAATTAACTAGTGGAACATACATAGAAACGTTGAAACATACTTATTAACAAATTACGTTTATTTTGCGTGTGCGAGAGCTTATATTTGTGTGAGTGTCTTTGTCTGTGAGTGCGTCTATGCGTGCACAATCGTGTGCAATATTAGTTATATATTATATCTGTTGTCTAATATATAAAATTCTCGTGGAGTGGTGCTTTTTATAAAATTTTGTGTATATATCGGGTAGGTTTCAGAATCGGCCAACATCTCTTTTTCATACCCCTAAAATCTAAATGATAAGGATGATCTCCCCTTAAATATATATATATAATTATATATATAAATATATATATATATATATATTTATGGCAAATAACGTTTGCCAGGTCAGCTCTTGCTACTGCGCCAAGTGTCTTGGGTTCAAATCCCACGCGGTACAACACTTTGTGTGATCCACGAATTGTTGTCCCGAGTCTGGATATTCTTTGTGTCCGTTTCATGTAAGTTTGTAAAGTCCCCCACGACACAGGATGTTTATTCCTAATGTGGGAGTTGTCTTTTTTTAAGATAAGATAAGATGACGATTAAATAAGTTACCATTTAATATAATCTTCATCAAATACTTTAGAAAGATAATTTTTACAACTCTTATTGAATCAAGATATGATTATTTTTTTCGTAAAACACAAATGTTGGCAAAGCTTTGTGTCTTGTAGTGTCGTTCATGTTTACTTGTTATACTGTATTTCGTCAATTTCCTGATAGTTACTTGTTTTTGATTACACTTTATAAATTTCTCTAAGCACAAGAAGCTACAATAACTGTACCTAAAGATATTTACTTACACTATTTTTATCTGAAACAGCCATCTTAAAACAAATAATTTGTAACGTCTTAAAGGTTTTAACGTTGAACGTATTTCAATATATTTTTATCCTTAATTCTTCGTTAGGGTTGTATCTTTATTAGATATAATTATTAAATTTTAAATATAATTGAATAGCCATAAAACATGTTTTTACAAAAGCTATTTTACACTGACGGATTAACAACCATTTCAAGGCGTATTCCTACTGAGTGCAAGTAATATGGGGGATAAAAAGTTGGCGTGTCGTATTAGATTACTGGCAGTGACAGACGAACGGTCCGTTTGGGATGAGATTAATGGGCACAGTGACGAGTGGGAGGCATGCCCCTGTGTCCGCGTCTTCGGTAGATTCTCATTTATTACGTGGACCGTTACAAATAGTGAAAAATTCGACTAATTTTATTGGGGCTGACTGTAAGTGATCATTACGCGGTATATAAAAAAAGACTTTGATTTTTAAATGGATGTTATATTATATACAATACCTCACTCCCTTATTTATTTTTGTGTGACTTATGAATCAGTTTCGGTCTTATTTTCGACTAGGTGAGCTGAGCAAATGTAGTCTAGAAAAAGTAGCGTAAGTTACTCCCTATATCATCCGCTATCTGCCTGTAAAAGTCCCGTCACAATCAGTCCAGCAGTTCCAGAGATTATCCGGAACAAACAGACAGACAAAAATTTAAAAAAAATGTTATTTTGTTAGATGTGCCGTGTATACATACGTGTTTATTTAGTATAAAACGGTTATTTAGGTCGGTTATGCCGTCTGTATGTACAGGCCGACTCGATACTATGGTAAATATTTTTAATTTAAGCGTGAATTAGCCACAGTTTTTTTTACGGCAAGTTCCGTATTAGGAATACACATCCTGTGTCGCGGGGGACGTTACAAACACATGAAACGTACATAAAGAATACACAGATTCAGAACAACAATTTGTAAATCACACAAAGTTTTGTCCCTTGTGGGATTTGAACCCACAAAATTTAGCGCAGTAGAAAGCGGCGTGGCGACCGCTCAAACTACTATGTCAACCGCCCAGTCCAGTTATCAACAAGTTAAATACACAAATTGTAGTCTCATGATGCAATTATGCAAATATTATTGAAGTAAAACTTCTTTATCGGGGTTGTCAAAAAATTTAGTGTAACATTTTTTCGTTACGCGTCACATTTATCCGTTACGCGCCATCTTTTTTTTATCCCTACCACGCGTGATTCGAAGTATACTTTCTCCAGCGGAGTAGGGATTGGTAAATGTCTCCAATGTATTTTGCGGCCCGTTTTGAGTAGTTACGTTTGAGTTTTTTTCCTGTTATTTATAAACTGAAACAATTGTTCATTTATAGTCTCTACTTTATTCAGAGACAATCGTTTAAATTCTGCTTGTAAATCGATGGTGGACGTTGACGTTTTTCGGCCATGATAAAATGTTTTATCATTATTGAGAGTAGTTATATACAATCCTTTAAAAAAAATTTATAAAATAAAACAAAAAACATTTTCAAACACAAACAGGACCAAATTAATACTACAATGAAATATCACATTACAAACAATATTATTTTATTTAGTCCACAATGTAAATAACTACACACATCACATTCCACAAACTTACTTCATTCACACCACAGATCGCGAAATATTTACTCAGGTCTCGCTCCTTAACTTTTATTGCATTTGAAATAAGAATTGTCACGAATATTGCTGGTTTATAAGTCTTTTTTCGTTATACCTTACGTCATATCACATATGATATTTATTTTTTGAAAAATAACGTCATAAAGAAGTTTCACTTCTTACGAGTGTACGCTAGTACACGCAACTTTTTTTACTACAATTTACCACCAGCTAGTATGATACCCAAAACTAAAACTTTAAATAGACCACTCCACAATGAGGTCAAGACGAGCAAGATGAATGCAATCAGATTTGAACCCAGTTTAATTAGAGTTAAAATACGGCGTGACCGCTGTGTTTAACAGTTTCCTGCGCGTACGCATGTGGGTCTGTTTGTGTAAAACTTTAGTTATGCAAGTGATAACTGGTTCGTTGCGATACTGTACCGAACCTTCGTGAGCTTTGAGTTTCTCAACCTTCTGATATCATGACCCTCTTAATGACGATCAGACGGTACTTTATATAAAAGTATTATTGTCGTGTCCACTAAAAGGATTAGAAATTTAATACTATTATCTAATTAAACATGTAGTAAGCGTTAACATTATTTAACCTAAACTCATTTAGTAAGTCATAAAAATTTCTTACTCTGTCTATAATTATCTGTTCGTAACTGTAATTATATTTAAAGCCGTATATATTCCTATTAATTTCAGTCCAAAAACATTGAACTACAAAAATCTATCGTACAAAATGTCTCTGGTTTTAACAATAGAATAGATTCACAACAAATGAAATAAATCTGCTATGCAAACACACATCGAGTTAATTGAATTTGTATACAAGATACTACGCAATAGCTTAAAGCATTTCTCTACAACATGTTAGGTACAATACTCTAACCCGTTTATGCGTAACAAAATTACCGCTTATTTCACTGTTATTGTACTTGTTAAATCACAATGTAAATAAGCACTTGATAACGTCGACAGTTCGCGCTAATAAGTACAAAGAATACATGACTATCCTCAATTTCATATTCTTCTCGGAAATTGCTTAAATATATATTGGTTTCGAATTAATATTAAATAAGGATATGGGTAGTAGATATATTTATTTAATATGTTATTTTTTCTTCTTATGTCTACTCGTATATCATCCATTGTATATCAGTATCACTACCTCGGTGGCGTAGTGGTAGCGTATGCGACTGCTAAGCTTGAGGTTTCGGGTTCGATTCCCGGGTCGGACCAAATGTTTGTATGATCTGCAAATATTTGCTTCGGAGTTTGGGTGTTTTCTATGTATAATATGTATGTATTTACAAAAAAAAAGTATGTAAGTATTTATATCAGTTGTCTAGTACCCATAACACAAGCTCTGCTTAGCTTGGGACTAGCTGGCGTTGTGTGTTAGATGTCCGAAATATTTATTTATTTATTATTTGGTGGTAACCAGGTGTATCCTAGAAAGTAAATCTTTGAAACCCGTTATTTCTACACGTAAATCAGAATTATCAACTTTGATGCTTACAATTGTTTCATTAATCCTACTAATATCATAAACGCGATAGTTTATGAGTATGTGAGTGAGTATGTTTGTTGCTCTTTCACGCAAAAACTACTGAATGGATTTTGAGGAAGCTTTACAATAGTATAGCTTATACATCAGATTAGCACATAGGCTACAATTTATAAAGATACTAGCTTCGCCTCGCGGCATTACCCGCGGTTATTGTATAAACTAAACCTTATAAAAGTCGAAAACGCTTGATATCATATCAAGCGTTTATCAGACGGTTTATATTCTAGATATTGCAATATTTTTTTTAATTTAATGTATATTACATCAACACGTGAAAATAGTTTCGTGTTAAAAGAAATATTGTAGCTTTCTAACAAATTTTTATTTCACTTTTATTAAAAGCACGCAATTATTTTGTTTTGAGATACTTAATGTGTTGCAATTAAAAGACTTCAATAAAAGTTTGTATATAATTTATATAGGTATTAATTGTTGCACCATCTTAATAGTTTCTGACCGAAGTTATAAACAATATCGAATTATTATAGAAATGAAAATTAGTCGACTAAAAATAGAGGTGTGCTTTTTATTGTCTATACTTGCATTTCGCCTGTTTGAACTTTGTCGACTGGACTAAAATCTCTTGTCAGTTAGGTACTATTGCGTTTATAAACACAAGCATAATAAAATAACTAAGGTCTGCTATAAAATATACAGTTTGTATATGTTTATATTTTATGAATAAAGCAGTGTCTTCGCCTGGAGTTTTTGATGTTTTAACTCGCTAAACGCCCTCCCTAGATAGTAGTGTTATCATTTTCTAAATGTTCACAGTTGCTGCAGCATAAAATAACATAGTGTAAGAAGAAGAATGAACTTGAGCTTGTTTAACATAAAATGTTAGTCGTTAAAGTTTTGGCAAACTTTACTTGAATTGAGTTTGAAAGTTTACTACAGTCGTTTAAAACGTTATGATTGCTTTTTCTGAGCTTAGATACGGCAAAACTTTTATAAAGAAATCTCAAGTGGAAAGGTTGAAAATCTTTCAAGAATTACTCGGTCTGGTGGACTGTTTATCTATTTGGTTTCAATTTCCTTTCTATATTTTTTTAAGACCTATTTCTGTCAGAAATATACGTATTAAGTTGCAAACGGTTTAAGAACGGTTGAATATATGGAGCTGATGTAATAGAAGCTTTTTGATTAGGATACCAAAATGATTACAGGTGTGTTGTACTATTCTATGCACTTCTAGTTAAATGATTATATTTTGCTTTATTACGAGCTGTATGTCAGGCAGTTTATTTTTATCGCTTCACGAGTGTGATACGAGTATATAAGACCTTGCCATACCATACTGAGCATCACCAAATCGACAACTTATCGGTCTAATTGTTAGTGTTCCTGAATTGAATGCTGAGCTGTATATATTTGAATCGATTCTTGAAAAAGACAAATATATATTGATATACATACATAGGTATTTCATATATCAAAGTCATTCTCATTGGTCTAGTTACATTGGTACAGGTTCTGCTATCTTTGAGATCAAAGGACCTTCTGTAAGTTACCTCAAACAATTATAATTAAATTTGTACTTTCCTCAATTAATTTCACAGCATACAAACATATGTATTACTAATTCTTTTGTCTTTCAAAAGTTTAATTTACGAGCATTGTGTACAAATAATGAGGAAAATTCGTGGAACAGGTCATTATCACCGTCTGTAATCTACGGAATTTCACTAATTTATGAACACCGTTCAGTTCATGAAACTCAATATTAATTAATGAGAAATTTATGAGGAAAAAGTGTTACCATTGTGTGATTATGTGTGATAAGGGCAGATTGAAAAATCCACAATGACGCTTGAATGTTAAACTCCATGAAATAATTTATTGTATTGTATTTATTGAGCTGTGTTTCACCGATTGAGTGAAGATAACGGAGGCCCATACACCACCTCACCCCACCTCCTCCCCCCACCCCCTCCTCATCCCCCAATGGCCGGCAACGCACTTGTGATGCCTCTGGTGTTGCGAGTGTCCATGGGCAGCGGTAATCAGTTACCATCAGGTCTGGTGATACGTCTGCTCATTTGCGTCCTATTGCAAAGAAAAAAACTGTATCAATTGGCAAACCGTGCATTCATCCATTCACGATGTCTTGGTATGCAAAAGTCTAAAACTGATTGAAATGAGTTGAGGTGCTCAAACCAATGCTATTTTGAAGCATATAATCAGCAATCGTCAAGTACAATAAAAAACTATGCTAACAGTGATATCAAAGCATCATACATAATTAAATTATTATTCCAAATATACTTGTAAAACCAGTTAAAATCTCTACAAAGCGATAAGTGCAATGTAAAATTTAGGTTATCTATTAAACTTCCTGTGAATCGCGGTTTAATCCATATTTGGATGGATACACACTTGGTCTACAGTTTTAACAAACCAAGTTGTATTAATCTGTGAGGTCAATTAGAGTTTTCCAGTTCATTACTTTGATGAAGCTACCCCGGTTTTGATACCATCAAAGGTGCGCCAGTAAAGGTTCGTTCTAATATGTAAATTATAATTGGAGACGCGTTCAACTGGTTCAGTGCACAATAAAGTCTTTGCAACCAACCAAAGTCTGATTACATTTTAGTCAAAATTTATGGAGATTATGTCACCGATTTTTGATAAACTTTCCCTTTTTCTCGGGAACGCGTGGATGTATCAAGCTGAAATTCATACCAAATACTCAGGTCTACTGTCGCTTGGAGCTCTGAGAAAATCAAAGTTCTAAGCCGACGAAATCAAAAGATACAGCCGTTTATGCTGCAAATTATTGACACTCGCAAGGGAATCAAAATCTATAGGGTACTTCCCGTGAACTCAGAATCTTGAAATTTGGTACGAAGCAACGTCTTATAGCACAGGTAAAGGAAATATTGCGAAAATAATATTTTTTTAGTGACATCATAGGTATTATACCTACAAGTTTTGTACGGAACCCTCGGTGCGCGAGTCTTACTTCACTTTTCACGGTTTAACCTGTATATTCAGTAAAATGTGAGTTTAACGATTTTGAAATATATAAATATGGGTTTGAAACCGTTGGATTTGATAAAACAATGTGTGGAATAGGATGATAGCAGTACTGAATATTTGGGTCAATAGCGATGTCCTCTACTACGTCAATTATGACTCAGTACATACTAATGTTGGCCAAACGATTTTTTAGACATTTTAGTATTTAGTGTTTCTATATAACTATGACTTATAAACGGGGTCTATTCAAATATTAACTAAATTTATGTTATTTTTTTATGTATGGCCCTGCCAAAACGACTCTACTCTGCCTGAGGAAAAGCATAAGTAGAAACGAAGATTGGTGGTCACCATACTCATTGCGAATGCAGACAATGCAACAATGCAGCATGGTAACACCAATGAAACATGACAGCATGAACGCTGTCATTTTTACGGTAATCTTCGGTGCGATGGTAGTACCGCCCCGGTCGAGCCGGCTCGATCGTGCTAAAATCACCTTCAATTCATATTATATACATTATTTTTAATAGATAAATAACTAAGGGGAAACCTATGTAAATCATTGAACTATCAAAGGCAGTTGATGTTATGTAATATTATGTAAAAATGTTAGACTGGTCGGTGTAACTCTGGCGGAACTTAGATTTTAACTCGAAATATAATCTTTTTCAAATAATGTTTTATCTATTTTTCGCATTCGTCTTATTTTTCATTCCTGAAAATTTAACCACAAAGCGCCAAAGCGACACGTGGCAAGATACAGCTATACTGATAAAAATACTGTAGTGCTGTGTAACTGTAAACAAACAAAAAAAAACGGGGTAGTTTTCGGGGACTGACGATAGAAGTGAAAACTAAATAAAGCTAAGAGAATATTATTTTTGAATAAGGAATGCGTTCGGTGACGATGACGCGAAATCCATCATTTTTGTTCACACAAAAAGTGCTTAAGGCGCCTATAAAAGTGGTTTCACTTCAAAAACTTTGTTGATATAAACAATAGAAAGACAAATTTTGACTTACCTATGACAACTTTCGCATTCAGAAAAACATTGCAAGGGGAGATATATTGATCTTCGTTACAAGTCGGCTACGGATAACGTACTATGCATTGAGTACGTGGGTTGAGGTACGTTTGTTGCGTTAGCTCTAACTTGTACAAAGTACTGTACTAAGATTTACTAGAAGGGAAGCGAACAAGTCATTTTACTAATAAATTACATGTTGTTTTGTATTCCCGCCATTATTTTCTTTTCTTTTTTTTTCATTGTAAAAAGGCTGATCCTAATATGGTTGATTATTATTATGAAGTAGTAATCCATTTTGTTTTCTTTTCATTGATTTAGAAAGTAAAAATTATTATTATTTTAAAATGAGCAAAAATGATAATAAATATCGAATTCACTTTAATAAAATTTAAGCAGTTTTATTATGTATTTCTAATTGCACGTTTTTAAATTTCATTTTACAATAACAGATTAGCGTTATCGAGTAACTGTCAAATAACAAGAATAGAATAGTAAAATTGTTTAACCAATAAATAAATAAATAGATATAGAATATTCACAGACAAGGAAACCGTTAATTGGGTCACTAAGTACAAGCCCGGCTAGCTCAGTCGGTAGAGCATGAGACTCTTAATCTCAGGGTCGTGGGTTCGAGCCCCACGTTGGGCGCGATTCTTTTTGTCGACGATATTTACACAGAAACAGTAATTTGTTCCTGGAATTGCGTTGTTACCATTTTTATGTAGTTTGTTGTTCAAGCGCCGTTTATCAGTTAGTATTAGCGCCAGTAAGACACAAGTCATATGTGACCTCGTTAGATAGGGGATTATTTAACATCATATATCCTACAATGTCATCCTTTTATGTACAATGTAGCCACAAGCAAGCATTATGCGTCAGTGTTGACCAACTCACTCAAATTGCACGTAATTAAAAACGCAGTTGTTAGACTGCCATCTGTAAACTTACATTGGTTTGCTTTGTTTCAATTGAAATACAAAGAGATTACTATGAATGGATAAAGAAAGTGCATTTATTTTTTACGGAAAATTGGACAAAAACATAGTGGTCGCTCATTGGTCGAAATTCGACTAATTTTAATTATATTTTTTTTATTTCTGCGCTCCCTATATATACACTTATATAAACTTTAATTGTGCTAAAATTTTCATGCCTCTCCGTTTACATATTTTTTATAAATAGGGGTACCAAGTTTTTGTTTCAAGTAGCAATATACATAAAGATAAGATCAATATTAATAATTTACTTTAAAAAAGTACTCGAAAAAAAAAATTGATCCACTGCACATATTCTTAACTATAACTTTTCTTACAATACGGAACAGTCCCGTTTAAACGAGACGTATTGTTATGTTGTGTATACCAGTAGCAAGCAAGATATTAGGAGATTTTAGGAGTTACAATGTTAAGGGTTACCATGCACATTTATATGTGATTCTTTAACTTCTTTTAAAAATAAATATTAGACCTTACAACTGTAGACATTCATTTAAAAATAATAAAATTCATAATTCTATGTAGAAACATTTCTATACGAGTACATCATCGACAAAGATAAGTAGTCTCTCTAAAAGGCTCGGAGACAGGGAATGGGAGAGATGATACACATCTGAGATATTGTCTAGTACAGTTTCAAGTCTTCAAGATTACTTTTGGGTGGTCAGCGATAGGCACTTAATTTAACTTACACAAATGTTCTTTAAAAATACAATTTGGTTTTGAGATTTGACGTTGACATGGCGCATAGAAACATGTTAAAAGAACAATTAGCCCAGATGCTAATATTGGGTCCGACATGCCACCAGGAGGTGATATCCGAGGGAATATCCGCACAAAAAAAAGGTGCTGATTTTAGGAGGGTGGAAATTATCAAAATTTGAAAATGGTGTAAACTTTAACTCACATGTATATCTGGAAATCATTTACTTGCTTGCGATAAGGCTTTAAGATAGATTTTATTAAAAGAAAATAACGATTTGATACGCGACTCGTGACCGAATTCGTTTGAATCATAACGGCCATTTTTGTTATTTACATTGACAAATAAAACTTCTCATAAAAACATGATAAAAAGTATTTGTATAACAATAAAAGTATGAAGTCAACTCATAGTCATATTCAATCATATAAAAAAAATGTAGACCATATCCGGAACTAGAGATAGGTTATTCAAAACAGCCATAAAAGTACCGCATCTGTCATTTTGACGTTTCAAAAAGATATCAATTTATTCTCCCTCATTTAGATCATATTACACCTATCTATATAAAAATATTTTTAATGTTTAAACTCTAAATCTGAAGGCGTAATAACAGTGCATGTTTTCACACTTTCTTTATCCATATTTTTGTTGACTCTCTTGACATTCCGGGCAAACTTTGGTAACTTTGAAAAACTATTGTAACTATGATAAGATATCAAGTCAAACATTGATAATGATGACGGAATAGCTTTGTATAAGATGCATTCCACATTGTTTAAACTATACGTAATAAGTTAAAGTAGGTTCTTTCTTTTCGGGCTTCTTGAATTGAGCCTCCTCCATAGTAAATTATGATTTTAGCGCTACTTCAGTTCCAAATTAATATGTTACATCTTTTAACTAGCATTTTCCCGCTGTTCCGGCTGCGTGTCGATTATCGCGTCTTTACGCGGTATATAATAATCCACATAAATAAAAATGAATTGCCCAAAATTTATTTACGCGCATAACCTACGATGGACTTGGATATTTTTTTGTGTTCGTTATTGTTAGGACAAGATTTGTATGGAAAAATATTAAAAGATAATCTAAGGTATTATTTGCCCGCAACTGTACACAACTTGTGGGAAGCGGAGACGGTATAATTATTAAAACAAGTAAATATTTACGACAGTTATAAGTTTCGCCGGATCAGTATACTCGTACCATAAAGATAAAAGTATTTTCATGCCTTACACTAAAATTGGTGCAGCGATTTAACCGTGAAAGTGTAACAGAATGACAGACGGTCAAAGTAACCTTCGAATTGGTAATACATATTAGTATGGATTAGTCTACTAATCCATACTAATTTCGTGGGAGAGCTAAGCTTCAGCATGAATGGGTCGGCTCGACCGGAGTGATACCACGGCCTCACAGAAAACCGGTGTGAAATAGCGTTTGCACGTTTCACCGAGTGAGTGAGGATACCGGAGGCTCATACCCCAACCCCTCCCCCACCCCCTTTCCCATCCCCCAAAGGTCGGCAACGCACTTGTGACGCCTTTGATGTTGCGGGTGTCCATGGGCGGCGGTAATCGCTTACCATCAGGTGATACGTCTGCTCGTTTGCCCACTATTCAATAAAAAAAAAAAAAAAAAACTAAAATTACACCTGTTTATTGAATGTTTGCAGATACGAGTAAAGTTATGTTTTAAATCTTTTCAGTCCATAAAATTGGTCACATTTACTTCTTTTCTTTTTATAAATCACGAAGTCACTTGAATTATATTTACATGTGTGAGTGTGTTTCTTTTTTTGATATACGGCTTACTGTCGGCCTTGAATATTTTACAATAAAGGATTACGTGGAGAAATACTTAGATCTGTCAAACTCTGATATTAAAAAAAATCGTGATATTTCCATTTTAAAACCATAACATGTAACTATTTCATTACGTATTTTTTTTGTTATTTAAACTGTATCTTTAATCTAATTATTTTAGAAGAAGCTGTCATTATTATCACACCCTTAAGATTACCTCTGTGGCTTCACCATATTCCATTGGGTAAAATAGTTTAAATGAACGTGTTGAGCATATTCTTACTCGAGTGCAGTGCCACTATAGGCCCTGCTGAACAGTATCCGCTGGCCGGAAGCCGCATCTCGGAGATAAAATTAGACGGGCAAACAGAAACAGACATACAAAAATTATGTTGTTAGAGCGAGAAGGCATGCTTTCAGTGGTTGCGGAGTAGGCCTGCACTATTTACATGCGAATCAACGATAATTGGGTTATTCATACATCGTTGATAGCAGCTGAGTTTTTGAGCAGTCATTCATTTATAATGCAAATTGTGTTAGCCTTGGTACGCTTTGTTCCAATGCATTTGGTACGTTTTTATTTTAATTTTTTGGCCCTATGAACAAACTGTCCATCGATGTAGGTATTTTTTGTTTTTTCAACATTACAGGTTTGGTTTTACGATCTTGGACGTCCCTTACATATATTTTAGTGGTTATTTCTTTATATAAACGTCCATTTGTTTAAGTAGTTATAATTATTGGAAGAATCTTTTAGTACCATATATTCTGCGAAAGGGAAGTGTCCCTTAGGCACAAAGTTTTTTGTGGAACAATAATGATGTACTTACTTTAGGCACGTTTTTTTAAGTTACTAGTATTACCTAATTAATCCATTTTAATGCTTGTTTTTATTATTCCCAAGATTACTTGGTCGGTCGGCTACTATTTCAAACAGTTAGACCTAAATATCAGTGTTTCCAAGGCGGGACTAGCATAAAGTACGTTTAGTATTCTAATTATTTCGTTTCAATGTTAATATTAAACTAACAACGTAAATTATTCTATAAATTCTTATTATTTTACATCTGTATTTTTCAAATTAATTTTTATAAATAATGATCCAAGGTTTAGAATCTATTGATACACTATATTTATGTTCCAAGAGTGACCAATGTATGTCGAGGCTTTATCGACGTTTTTTATACGAGTATATGATTAGTAAAACAATTTTTACGTGAGTGATCATAAAATCAATTAATAGATTAATCATCAGCTTTGTCTATGCTGCTAGCTACAGTTGCACGAAGGCATTAAGCTCTCTCAAACGGGCATGGGAAAACAAGCGCTCCAAGCTTAGATGTTCAAGACCGCTTACATATTTGGAATAAAGTACAATCCTTACCGCTTGTTTTTGTACTGAGTTTAAAGCCCCTAACTGGATTGCGATCGCTTCTGCTCAGAGACAACCGCACAGTTCTACGTTGGATCGTAATTGCAAGTTATACATATATGTACCTACCTTGTAGTTTGTAGACTATGTAGGTAGGTATACCTTTAGATACAGAGTGTCATTCACTTAATTCAAACCAAAGGACTTGATTCTCTTTGAGATAGTGCTGAACTAGACAATCGCGAAGTTATACCTCAATTTTGTGACTGTGTCTTTTGTTACTCTAGCTCGGTGTTACCTTTTCAAGTAGAAACGATATAAGTAGACCAGTAATTTGTGTACAGGCTACTTTTATACTAAAACTAAAAATGTAGTATTGCCGTGATGTATTGTACAATTGTTAGAAATTAAACAAACTTTTTAGTTTAGGTACCTATCTGATAAAACGCTGGTAACACCGCGAGGTGTTGCTAGCTTTTTATAACGCAATATTCGAGGAGCATATCTATGTATGTGAATAACTAGCTATGTAGTTTTGTGATTCACTTTTACATATAAATAGGATTATTAGACCTCGTTACGATAGACGAACTGGCAATAGATAGACAAACCACTACCTGTGTTATGAACTATACTCAGTAACCGTACTTATTTGAGAATCTAACTAAACATCTGCGTTTATTAAATTTTCTTGATATCCTGTGACTAATCAACGCAAGCTTGACAGTTCAGCAGAACGTACAAACTATTACGGGATCGCGTCTATAAATAATGTAAAAGCTAATTCATAACATAACTAGGTGGTTGACTTAGCAACCGCTGGTATGCAAAAACAATAGATGTATGACAAATCAAATTTTTCATTCAAACAACGTTCAGTTGCGTATAAAAAATTAACAATGTAAATTGTAACAAATTAAGTTAAGGTATGTTTGTTTGTCACGGGCGTGAACAGTCGTCAGATTTGATGATTAGTATTCATTGGTTGTCCGGCGCCTGTCGGCTTCCAGGTGAGGTCCGGACACGATTCGGCTCAATGTTCCGGTAGCTCTGACTCATCTTGCATCCGTCCACGCAGACACATCCACAAACTAACATAAGCCTTATTCCCTTACAATAAGGATCAAGCCATGAGTAATTTATAATCCAGTTAGTACGAATACCGCTTTCCCATTGTTATTCTAAAAATGTTTTAGTATAGTATTTTTAGATTATTCTTTCAACATTATGGCCATGACGTACGATATCGTTGACCTATATCTCTGTTTAGTATCTGCTAACTATGTTTATGTTAAATATGGCGGAGAAAGGAACATTAGTAACGGAATAAATAACAAATTTATTAGGAATAATTAGGGTTGTTAAACAAATTGTTAAGAGTTTCGTAGTGATTTTTAACAAAGACCAAATTGTAGCACCTTATTCCGATAAGAAACTAATTATCATATTTCATAACACGAGTGCTACTACTTTCCTGCCAGTAACAATTGTTATGAACTACAAATTTAATGCAAGTGGGCGCAATTTATGACCTTAAACTGTTTGAGTCCAAAATTTTCTTTTCTCTGTAAAGTCTAGATGATTAAACTTGTAACTTAGAAATATAGTATGTAATAGTAATGCTAGCTGACCCAAGCAACTTCTGCGTATGGTTTCAATCGTGCTCGGCCTCTATTAATGTACTTGTGTGATGTTAACTACCCTATCGTATCCAGCAAAACATAAAAAAATTACAAAATGGGTTAGATAATTTCGGAGTTCATTGTGAGCAACAACGTGACACGAAAATAATATATGAAAAAGATACACATGCGATAAAACATCTGGTACAATATTCACTCACACTAAACTATATGAGGTGCAGAAAACATGTCTGAAATATTAATTTAACAAAAGGTGCAGACTTTATATTATTATTATCTGTGGTCGTACAGTAGATAATATTTTCTCTGTAGCTCGTCTAGAACATCCATTAATGAGAATAGACAATATTCTTTATCTTGTACATTTTTCATATCTATGCTTTGGTGTTTTAACATTAATATTAAAGCTGTAAGATTATTTTTATTAGCTGTTACCATTTTAGTTGAAGCATAAAAGTTTAGTAGATATAATTTTTCAAACGGCTCGGTCTTTTATAGCTTTTTAGAGGCGCTGTACCTACTGTCCATTACGCAGTATATTTATTGAAACTCAAAAAATATGTGGAAAATACATCAATACCTATAAGCATATAAAGACATAAAGCAGAGATTATTAGATAGTAAAATACTAACAAAATTACGGGAGTACACAATTTACAACACCAATACAATGTATCGAAAAATGTAGCTCACTTTTTAACTTTAAACAAAAGTAATCCTTCTGTCACTTTCACATACAATTTATTTTGCCCTGTACTGAAACTGGATTGTCCTGTGGTAGTTACTATGCAAACTTAAAAGTGCATACATACGGCATTCTATTTAACCCTCTTATAACGTCACTTGCACTTCATAGTGGCTATGTTTAGTTTTATTATGTTGGTATGTGTCACTTTTCCGTTTAGTTAGCAGACGTGGTATATTTTTTTGTCAAAAATGTAGCAGACATAATATATTATTTGTGCATACCTGTGTTCTAAAATACATAAGACTATTTAATCTAGTAATTAGTAAAAACATTTCTAAAGGACATACCATAGTGACATAGTAGGCCAAATCCTCCTATAAACGGAGATGTCTAAGTTAGCAGAGGAGTAGTATAAACTTTAACTAGTAAGAGGTTTTTACAAGACCCTTAGCCAAGCTAAGTTCATAGAAAGTCACTGCCACTGTCTCAAGACAATGTCCATATCTATAAAATTACCAATATGCTTAAACTAGCTGCATTATTAATTCATTAAAGTTAGTTGGAACTTGGCACCCAGACGCCGTCGTCTCGCCGACGCCGTAGTCCTAAATAACTTTGCTGTAGTTTTAACAGCAATATCAGACATGTAATCTATACAGAATATATTATAATAACACGTCTAAGTTAGTATTAAGAACAAACTCTGATGGGTTCTGTTGATGATAGGTCAAGTACTATCCGTATACAGTATCGATCCTTGCAGTCAATGTTAGGTCGATTTCAAATTTAAATTTTGGTCTAAATATAACGAGACAATCGATTTTAAAACTAATTAGTTTTAGGTGACATAATGTAAACGAATTGAGGTCTTATATTTTCACCTAAAAAGGTCGAATAATGACGATAACATATGTACTTTTTTATTTCTAGGCGTGTTATGTAGAACTTTGAAAGAAAATACTCTAAAGCACTTGTCTAATTCCAAAATCAAACCTTGGATCGTGTTTCACTTGTGCAACGGTATTGATGAGACAGCAAGTATATATGTAAATTGAGTTAAAAATGAACCAACATATTTACCCAACATTGCTTTATCTCATGTTTCATAATGCTGTCTTGATCAGATAACACTCAACTAGCTACCGTCTCTGTATGCAGAGTTCATAAATGCATAAAGTCAATATAGTTCAAATACAAACATACATTAGTGTAGACAGTGACGGCGGCCGGCGCGTGCGCTGCCGCCTAATATAATCTGTCGGAGTGAGGACATGGTACATAAGCGATAGCGATTTAACTACGTGACTCTGAAATACTCTACCTCGTTTTATTTCCTACTAAAGACAATAAAAAATGCGGGTAAAGCAACAACCACAGCGCGTCACCGGATCTACCGTTTGATAGTAATTACTGTAATGTGTTCGTGCACGTAATGTTTAGGTAAATATTATACGACGCGTGCGAGTTCGAGAGAAATTAAACTTTATTTCTTTCTTGCGAGAGTACTGTTTGCTTTAATGTTTATTGTCAACGTAAAACATCTGTAACGTAATTTAATAATGTGCGGTCTAGTTGCAAACGACAGGTTGAGAAATAGGAGGTAGGATGCCAAATCAAATATTTTTACTAATCTAAATATTGAAACTATAAGTATTTTGTAAGAGATTATAAGGCGAGACGTCGCGTCTCACGATTGCCAATTATTTCATTCTTTCGTTAATTATGTGTATACGCTCTTGCACAGTGTCTGCATCCTTATCGTCTAAGTTTAGACGGACGCAGCGAGGGGGGCTACCTGTAAGCTGAACTATAAATGCGCTACACTTTCTCTCGAGGGCGTGACCCGGGCCAGCTGATGTATTAGCGAATAGGCTAATAGATTAATGATAGACAGACCGTAACTGTTATCATAAATTTAGTACTTAACGCATTTATAGAAAAACAGCTCTAGTCTAGTATTAGTGAGTGTTAGCGAGGTACCGGTCGATACATCCCCAGAATTCTATAATTTATGAAACTGTCTGGGTTGTTTTTTTTTATTTGCAAGAGCATTTAATCTAAAACTAAAGGGTGTAAAATGAAGAAAATTATGTATTAGAATTTATAACAATGCTCAATTTATTTAGGTACACATTAAAGTACGTTTTACGTTTTACATAGTTAATTTGGTTGATATTATTTTAAACTTGGCTATTTAAAATATTGATGACAATTTAGATATGACTGTTAACAAATTGAAGCAATATTTTAGATTGAAATCGCAAACTAATAAGCTTTACTGCACAGACTAAATAAACGTTTTTAAAGTTCATTTAATTATAATTAAATTATAAGGATATCTAAGAAAAGAAACAAGTAAAACATTCTTCAAATAATATTACATTACAAACGTTACATGTTAGATTAAATTATTCCTCTAATTAGCAATGTATTATATGAGAATATTTACTATTTTAACAACGCTTTCGCTGTGTTTCACCGAGTGAGTGAGGATACCGGAGGCCCATACCCCAACACACTTGTGACGCCTCTGGTGTTGCGAGTGTCTATGGGCAGCGGTAATCGCTTACCATCAGGCGATTTGTCTGCTAGTTTGCCCCCAATTCCATAAAAAAACGTCCAACAGTTTTTATGACGCCAGTTTGTAGAGCGCGTCGCTTATGGCTGTTATAAAGGTCGTACCAACCCCTGAGCCCTTATAAATAGATAGGCAGCCACCCCTGGGGGTTGTAAAACGCGTCAAGACACCCCTCCACTAATATATCAAGATATCGAATTCCTTACGTGCACACTTCCTGAGAGACGGCGCAGTGAAGAGGTATTTTTAATTATCTGGGTACATTAATCTAGTCTCTATCAGCTGGAAATGGAGAATGTTAGTTATTTCTTATTTATGTAAGGTAATTCCGAATCACATTACATTTACACTTTTACGAGTTGGGTAGTTTTACTCGTAGTGTTATCGTATAAGTCTGTAGTCTTCGTGATTTCAATGAGGATCATTATAAGGAAGTGTTTGTCTGTTCAAGTATTTGATTTTGATGGAGTCTTTGCTGTAGGATATTAAGGCATGTCTAATGTTAGAAACTTTTTGTATGAAGTATGTAAGTACATTGATATAGGATACAATGAAATGAGACTGGCATAATCACATTTGACTAAAAGCCTGTTTAACTAACTAAGAATAAAAAAGTAACACGCTGTCCTGTACTCCTGTCGAAGTCAACATTACGTTGTAAATATGAAGAATATTTTGACTGTAATAAAGTGTAAAAGCTTAAGCTTATTCAATTATTAAAAAATCTGAGCTGAAGAGTTTGTTTGTTTGTTTGTTTGAACGCGCTAATCTCAGGAACCGCTGGTCCGATTTGAAAAATACTTTCAGTGTTGGATAGTCTATTTATCGAGGAAGGCTAAAGGCTATATATCATCACGCTCAGACCAATAAGAGCGGAGCCCCAATAAAGAATGTTTAAAAAACGGGGGAAAATTATTACACTACGGGCAATAGTAGACGTAAACGAGGTTGCGAGGGTCAGCTAGTAATAAAATATATCTATCACTAATACAAAATAGACTCTACAGTACAGGTTAGTTATGTAATCATGTTGTGCTGACTTTTGTATCGTTCATAAAAAAAGAAAAAAATTGAATCAAAAAACAAAAACACAAAGAACTACAGGACTGTCAAAATGTATAAAAGAAGCGTACCTCTGTCAAAAAAGCCAAGCGTTCCGGGCTGCTTCTTTAAAACCAACCAAACGCCCCACCCCCCATATCACAGAAATAAATCAACCGCCCTCATTAAGACTTTATCGTACCATGTAATATGTACATTTCTATATACATGCAAGTTAAATTTGGTATAAAGATAACTTGATGTTGTATATCTATTAGAATACAAAGTAGTTTAATAACAGTTGATACATATTTATATGATATGAAGATAAAAGCAATCTATAAAGCAGTACATTTATCGTGTTAAAATTTGAGTTCAATCATCGGTGCTTTTTGAACTTTTTCTTTTCTTTTTCTTTTTTTTTTCTTTTCTTTGTTTTTCTTTGTTTTAAAAGACAACTCCCACATTAGGAATAAACATCCTGTGTCGTGGGGGACTTTACAAACATACATGAAACGGACACAAAGAACATCCAACTCGGGACAACAATTCGTGGATCACACAAAGTGTTGTAGGTACCGCGTGGGATTTGAACCCACGACACTTGGCGCAGTAGCAAGCGGCATGGCGACCGCTGACACCACTCGGCCAACCGTGCAGTCAAACACACACTTTGAAACACAAGCCAGCTGAAAAAAAGTTTACATAATATTGGATATTTGTAGATATAAGTTAAAGATTACGAAGTTGAAGACTGAATAAGTTATATATAGTAAGAGTGATGTTCCATTGTTTTTAATTTATCCTCGGAATGTTGAGTTGGAATATTGTATTTTAGTTAACAAACATAGACGTCATTTAAACGCAAATATTCTGCTATATGTGGTGGTAATTTTAATTGATGTAAGACAACACGCTAGTGTACCGTACCGTGTAGGTAGAATACAGTGAACCTGTTTCAAACAAATTATAATTTTATTTGAAGTGAATATTTCTTCAAGCGTGCAGACAATAGGCTGAATGGAGAGATTACCTTGAGTGCATATTAACGACTGTTGTTCTCGACAGTACATCAATATTATTCAATGGATTGTTACTACACGCCATTGAGGGAAGCGATCGATTGCCGGGGTCAACGACACGGGAACTGACCTTTGAACCAGCTGATCGAACGTTTTGTTATTTGAAATATGAACTAATTTCATTATTAATTAAAGTTTAAATTATTCTTCTGAAAAAAAAAATTGAAGTGTTCTGATTTTTGAATTGTCAAAGTCATTCTCTCTTCTTTCTTCATTTTATTAAAGACTTGTGGTCAAGGAGTCAAAGGTAAAAATGGCAGTCTGTAGATTGATTATTACATTACAAAAAAAATATAAAGCAATTTCAAAGACTTTTAGTTTTCAAGAATTTTCGGCAAGAAGTAAATATGCTGAATTCGTTGACAAACTACATAAAAATTTGTTGCTTTATCACACAAGGAATTTCGCGCACATGTCAGTGAGACACATAAAAAAAAAACTTGATTTATTAACTTACTCGAAGAACATATATTGTCACTGAAAACAGATGTAATTGTTGAGAAGCACCTACTCAATTTCAAGTGCTCCCTCTCTTTTTGCCGCCGAAGAAATTGCAGTTGTTTTATGTCTGAGAAAGATGCTAAATAAATGACAGATGACTGATAACTTTTTAAATTAACATTCCATTATGCCCACGGATTCATTAATTCTAAATTCAATTATTTTTACTCTGATGAAAAAAAAGGTGATATTTATTTAATAATTTTATAATTTGATGATGACGTGACATCTTCATACTAAAGAATATTGATGTAGGTATTTTTCATTTAAGTTTTGTAAAAACTTTCTTTAAAATACAAATTTCGCTATCATATTGATCTTTATCTATTACTCTCTACTAAGTACTGCGTCTCATGAATCACCAAAGTGGTTGAAACCGTAACGGACGGATTACTTACTTTTTATATAAGATTTTTATAACACTCAGCCTAAGTGAACTTTAATATATTCTACGCTTTCTAATTTTATATTTTAATTTACTTTGCAATTTGTAACATGTATTCAGTAATTCGTAGTGAGTCACGACGGACAAAATTGTCGGTTTTGTTTAATAATAAATCGTCCTGTGTCCATGACACTGAGGAAAGGCAGTTAAGTAAGTGACTGCCGTACGATGGAGTTCCAACGAAATAAAGCTGTATACACACAGTAGGTTGGAGGGAATAGTAGCGCGACGCAACCGCAACAACCAGCAATGCTTAAGTGGGTTAGATGGCGCCACTAACTTAATTAGTTTATATTGAACAAAAATATACATCGGCATTCATATTTTATACGATTTCCAAATTTGCAATTACTTCAACAGCCTTTAACAGTCTAGTGTTGGACAATGCACAGTGGCATTTTCAATACTTGGTCGGTCTTAAGTGCAAACCGCAATCAACTCCTTGTTTCATCAAAAATATTAATTAATATTATTATTTCACGTACGAAATTCGTTTTAGGCCAAACGAATAAATAAAATGTAGCATATTCATTTAGCATACTAATTAATAATTCTTAAATACTATACTTTGGTACTTTGGAATCCGTTCACAAAATTGCATTGACGATACTCTCTTCCGCAGTGTGTCCGCAGCTTAAATGCATTGCTTTGGCTTCTGGCCAGTGACGCGTAAAATGAACTATTGAAAGGTTCTTTTGTCATTTGAATGGTTTATTTGGGTTCATTATTCTGCTAATAATGTTGTCTGCGATTGTCGGTTGTCAATCAATTATTAGCAATGACATTCAAAATCATTGACCACATAGCGCAATGATCAACGTGTTTACTTCGCTACTTCGTAGTTTTCAATTCCTGGAAAAACATTAGAGTCATGCGAACATAATAACTTATCAAGGTCTGGGTGTGCTTTGAGTCAGCTGTATCAAAATTCATAAAATTTCCATCATTAATCCGCTGATTTAACTTGAGCATGATTTTTGAAAAAATAAATTTGTCCATAAAATTAGCTGTACTTATAATTTGTGCCCCAGTATCTTAGTAGTAATAGACCATACTATAAACCTATAAATTCAAACAGTACCAGTTAAGCCTCTTCGGTATACAGCAGGATCATATTCTTATTAACAGGAACTACAACCCTACGTAATAAGCACTCTCATAGGGCTCTGGTGACAAGTCATTATATAATTCAAAGGGTAAAACTTCTACTTATTAGCCCTCTCAAAAAGCTCTGATGGCAAGCTTTACTACCTATATAAACAAGGTAACGTACTTGGTCAAAATACATAATAAACTCACGACCATATTCTTTACGACCTCTACCTACTACAATTCGTATAATTTTTTACGTCTATGATTCATCTTAATGAGTGTTATTATAACTGTTACGAGAAGTAGGCCAATGAGTTCACACCTATTTGATTTTATATTAAACACACGTACATTGAAATTTACTCAATGTATTTATCATTGCAAGTAATGTGATATGTTTGTGGAAACTCATAAAGAGCCAGAGGTTCTTCAAGGTTTTTTTATGTAAAAGTTTGCTGGAGTGACTCTATTCTGCCTGATGAAAAGCATGAACAGAATCCGAGAGTGGTAGCCGTCATACCCATTGCGAATGCAGGCAATGCTGTAATTCAGAATGGTGTCTCACACTGTGGCGGCCTATTGAGATGTTTCTGCATCATTGGGCCTCCGATCTCGCGATTCACCAACGAAACACGACAACATGAATGCCGTTATTTTAGGTATGTCTCTTTAAGGCTCAACTTTAGTTATATTATATTATTATACTAGCTGACCCACGCAACCTCGTTTGCGTCTTATATTGCCCGTAGCGTAAAAAAATTCCCCCGTTTTTGAAACATTCTTCAATGGTGCTCCGCTCCTATTAGTAGTAGTAGATATATAGCCTATAGCCTTCCTCGATAAATGGACTATCCAACACTGAAAGATTTTTTCAAATCGGACCAGCGCTTCCTGAGATTAGCGCGTTCAAACAAACAAACAAACTCTTCAGCTTTATTATTAGTGTAGATATGTAACAAACAATATTTGTATTAGCTTTTTTTATGTATTGATGATCAGGGTCGCTCGATCTTCTAAAATAATATTTTCTTAACTAATACAAACCCGAATCGTGATTGTTGTTAAACACGTGAAAGCATAATTGAAAATTAAGGGATAATCACGTTTCTTACTTAACATAAAGTTCCGTGATTGTAATGCAAAAACAGTTGAGCTATAAACCTCCAGCGCTGTTATATTACCTCGTAATAATTGTAAGTCTACTCTTAAAAGGATTTCAAATCTAAACTACTCTCGGGTTTCTTGTGTAACCGCCTGTAAATCTATGTGAATACATTTACTATTTTGAATACTTGATTGCTATTTATTACATAGGTGTACTAACTTTTGTTTATATTATTTTACATGTTTCACCAAATTTAGCCTGAATTGAAGCTTCGAAATGCGGCTTTTAATCATATTTCATGACTTTACTCTCATTTCGCAGAAGTGTCTATTTGGTTACCTGGTGTTAGTGAAAGTACCACAGCTCATAGATGCTTGTAGTTTAAAAGACACTAGACTGTCGCCGGTTTTTTTAAGTTTCTTACCTTCCTTTCAGATTTCAGACTAAAGATAATTGCACCCCTAGTAACCTTACCCATTAGATAAAACAAGGAAAGAAATTCTTCACATTTTTTTAGTAGGTATGGTGGTAAGTTTATGGTTGGTAACGGTGAAAGACTTTGAGAATCTTACATAGATAAAGGCTTACAAACGAGTGTCGTAGCAGAATCCTGTTTCACAGAACTCGGTCTTGTGTTCTATTCGTACGTATATTTTAGGTTACAAATCGAACTGTATCTGTCCATACTCAATTAGTAGTATAGTTTTCTTAATATAAAGAAACGTAGTTTAGATATCGGTATATTAAGTTCATACTTATAATTAGACATATTGCCCCCTAATCAAGATCAACCGATGTTATATAATAATTTATTGCAGAGTCGTTGTAAGTTATTCATATCGACGAACGAATAAGTGGTCGGTCGTTGTACACTAACGGCAGCCGTACATTATTTATGTCAAGTTTGAGCACGGGTATGACTAAAGCCATTTAAAATATGAGAATTGGAGACTATTGAACTACCTCTACTTAGATTGAGGAAACCATCTCTAGTAACACCACAGTAATTATCAATTATAGAATAAGATAGCTAAAGACTACCAAATAGGTGACAAAACTGATGCTTTGAAATATCCTAGATAGATAGATATTTTTTATTCTGGTCACATTAAATTATTTTTCTATTTAATCCTAATTTTATTGCGTCATTTATATCTTGACTTTTTACACATATAAGGTACATAAAATTAACATTGATTTAGATACCAGTTTCGCTACGAAAGTTCTATAATGAAAAGAGTAAATAATAATAACCCACTCAGTCGACAATCAAAGTTCTGCTTAGTCTGTAATTATTACATAGGAATCAAGTATAAATACTTAATAAGTGCAACATGTACATATGTTTACATTCGGTTTATATGCAGTACTAAGGCTGTGATGCAGCGGTATCTCGGAATACGAGTATCTAAAGACTAGACACAACGCGGTCAATCATACTACGAATCAATGACGGGCATTGGGCCAGCGTTTTCACTGCGATAGGTGAACGACTGCTTTATTGACTTGACATTACATTACTTCATCGATCTTTGCAATAAAATGTGAATTAAACTATGTGTGCAATTAAATGTATTATTTTTTCATAAAATGACGAAATAATTAAATATTTTTTTCTAAATATGTTCGTTTCAGGACTATTTGGCCGGTTTACCAGTAACTACATACTTTAGGCATTGAAATGGGTATTTGGTATTAGTAATTTCCCAACACAACAATCATATTGTCTCAGTACATATGTTATATTAATTCTGAAATTGAAGCCAGCTGAAATGTCTAATAACTTTTGTCTGCCTAACAAAGTCGTGCGTATTCAGCAAGCAGTCATTGCTCTCCGCAATCGTGATAAGTACTAGCTTTACCACACCTAAATTTGAAAAACAGATTTGAATCTTACATTGTTTTAACTGGAAGCTAACACAATGAGATCTAGCGGGGATAAATACAATCTTCGAAACCGGTTCTAAAATTACCGTTAAAAGACTTCACGTGAGCAATTATATTATAATGTTGTTTCGAAAGAAGAGGTTAAATTCAATTTCGTCTAAAAATGATTGGAACGGTACCCAAAGATTTTACATGCCTTTATGAGTGTTGTTACTGGATTACTCATTTGTATTCAAAACAGAATTACTTCGGGATTATAAATAAAAGTTAAAGTGAATGTTATCTGCATCAAGTGTTACCTTACACCAAGATCTTACGAGCAAATCAAAATGAAAAAATAAAATGTATACAAACGAAGCTTTTACGAGAGGCCGTCCGTCATGCACTCTCAGAATAAGCTTTATAACACTGTATTTCTTGTTGAAGGTTTTATTGCAAGCATTACAGTTTATTAATTCGATCAGTCGCCGGTGTGTAAGCGGCTTTACAACCGTTTTATTGGTCCAAGTGGACACGTGTGTTCGATCTTAATCATAAATGGCGCCGGTTTGTTACTGTGATTGGTTCTGACACACTGATTCCGACGATTCCGTTTAATGATGCGAATATATTCAGTACTTTATTAATGATTTTATGGGAAAGGATGCAGATGTCTCTATATAATTCCTCATGTGTTTTCAAATTGTAAATATTTCAAGTAAAATGGGGTAATCGTAGTACTTTAAGCGAGTCTATGATTGTACCTTGCATGTTATGGCAAATTGATGAAAAAATGTATTTTCTTAACTAACAGGTGACTGTAAAATATAAACTAACTAGCTGACTCACGCAACCTCGTTTGCGTATTGCTCGTAGCGTGAAAATATTCACCCGTTTTTGAAACATTCTTCATTGATACTCCGCTTCTATTAGTACTAGCATGATGATATTTAGCTTATAGTCTTCCTCGGTAAATGAACTATCCAACACTGGAAGAATTTTTCAAATCGGACCAGCGGTTCTTGAGATTAACGCGTTCAAACAAACGAACACTTCAGCTTTATAATATTAGTATAGACTAGCTTTCGCCCGCGGCTTCGAAGTAATCAATGTTACTTTTAATACCTCTAAGAATATGTATACAAAGTTTCGTGATGTGACAAACTTACATAAACATTTATAATATTTATGTATATATGATATCGATAAATAGACACTTTTGTAACTTTAAATACGTACATAACGATGTGGCAACCCCGATTATACTTAGAAAGAAAATCACAAACCTAGTAACTGTCAAACTACAGTAGACATCCGTCCGTCACAATTAAATAATTATGAAAATATTTTTTTGATTTCAAATTTTAATTTCCAAAGTTTAATAAACTCACCGTCGCTCAAAAATAATTTTAAGCGACTGTTGGATACGTTTCATCGTGAATAAAATATTGTGTTTGCGGTTTTTTGATGTATGGAAACTTTGAGGTATAAAGCATGATTCGGAGCCGAGACATTCATAATTTGACATGTGAATACGAAATAAATGTACCATTTTCAAAGATGATTGATTTAACATTATGTAGCTATCAAGAAAAAAGAAACAGTAGTTGAATTATAAGAATATATTGAATTTTGAAGTGAAAACTTCTTCAGCGGCGCTGTGTACTTTTTTGAAATGGGTAAAAATGTATAAACTCGCGTCAGGTCACGTGACCTGATCGAAAATTCGTAAGACGGATGGAGAGAGAACAGGCGGCGCAGGGCGCTTGCGCGAATGTTCGTGTGTGTATGTAATATAAATTGCCATGTTTGTGTACGATAGCGCAATAAATGAATATTGTATTCCACCACATAAATAATAGTACTTTTATACTGATAATGAAAGCAATTCGTACAAAATTATTCTCTAACCATTCCAAAATATCAAAAATGCACAACGTTAATATTCAAGTTTTCGCTTCTGCCGGCACTCCCGGAGTGCAACCCGTCGATTTTTTTTTTCAAAGCAAACGCCTTTAAAGTTTAATAAGTTTGAACTACATATTAATTAACCCCAAGACCCCATAACATCGGGTTTTAATCAGCTATGAAACACCTAAATTCTAATAAAATTACAAATAATTTTCTATGAACTAGTTACATAAAAAAATATTATACTGTTAGGAAAGCTTGTTATCAACGATAAACTTTTAAGTACCTGTACGATAGCATAAACATCAAACGTAATATTTTATAGTTTTTTTTTATGGAAGTGGAGGCAAGCGAGCAGACGTATCGCCTGATGGTAAGCGATTACCGCCCCCCTTGGACACCCGCAGCACCATGGCATCACAAGTGCGTTGCCGGCCTTTGGGGGAAAGGGAAGAGGGATAGGGAAGGGTTGGCGAGTGGGCCTCCGGTACCCGCACTCACTCGGTGAAACACAGCGCAGTCGCTATTTCACACCGGTTTTCTGTAAGGCCGTGATAGTTAAGTTTCATACATAATATATTAGTAAGCTATGTCACTATCATCAACCCGTTGACATATTGGATATGGGCTCCTAGAAAGAAAATGCCTGTGAAGTAAGTATTTAAAAGTACATACATACCTACTATTGATCCTAACTTGTATTAAGTATATCCATGATGCCCAATCTGTACGGAGTACTTTTTTCAAGTTAAAATACAAACTGACAGTTGTCAATCGTAAAAAAATATTTTTAGACAATCAGAAACATCATAATTGACATTTAGCTCTTCTAAATTGAATTTCGAAATGGGATGCGTCCTTAATTCCTAAGCTAAAATCCAAACTATGTTATTTAAATCGAAAAAAAGATGAAACTGTAGTGATAAATCAAATAACTGTCTTAAGATTGGTTACTTATTTTTACTAAGTGAACTTAGTAAAAATAAGTAACGTCCAATCTTAAGACAATTATTAATTTGATAAGAATTAGCAATTTTTATCAAAATACAATAACTAAACATATTTAAAAAAATGTTTTTCTTTCAAACTTCTTTAGATAATTTAGACGATACGTTTCTTGTCTTGATACTCTCGTTTGTAACAAAAAAAATTGTTTTAAGAAAACTAGTAGTAAAAACAGCTATAATTACAAAGTGGTTCCTTATGGGAGTGATAAAAAAATCTGACATTAAACACTTTGTCTAGCCTTTCTCTTACAATGACAGATTGTTAAAACTCCCCATAACTTCGTTTTATAGGTATCCATAATGTGCGACGCACAATGATGGTTTATTGTTCTGTGATGTTTTGGAACACGTGTATTTTACTACCGTCGCCGGCGCCTGCAGTCAACAGTTAAGATCCTAACAGACGTGATATATTTCTTGAACATTTTGACAAATCAGGACTATCGTTGTCATCTTTACCTAATTTGAGATCAAAAAGCCATGCCATTATCATTTTAAATCATTTTCTTTTATAAAATCGGTATCTAAGCAATTACTTCAATTAAACCTCAGTATTTTTGAATTGTCGGAAATAGGAGACAGTGCAGGCACAGACTAAGTCCAGCGTAAAACTACCAACTCTAATATACTCATAGACTTAAACTCAATTAAAACTTTTTAAGCAAGCATTTCTTATCCAGAAAATTAAATCCTCGGTGATAACAATAATTCCTTGTCCTGGTTTATTTACCTAATTAAAAACAACACACAGGTGGACTGAATACTGAGGTCTATACATGAACACACACCCGAACATTCGTAGTAATGAGGAAATAAAATATATCGGTGTTAACATATACCCTATAATACTCATATTCAATTTCTGATGTCTATTTAAAATCTAACCCCATATCTTTAATGATATTTCCACGGACAAAACTTTTTTTTGTAGTTCTATCAGTTCGACCATGGACGAGAAAATGTCCAGTAGGACCACGGGCAAAGAATCTTTTTATCGCCTGTCTTTGAGTTTCAGGGTAATATTTTACTGAACTATTTCCGCACTTAACCTCTTGATTGGGCCGTTGTACTTGGGTTTGTCATCTTCTTACTCCAACCATCCCAGGACATCCCAGAAGCAAAGCAGCCTTTTCACGTAACTACATGTTTCCGGGAGTGACGTTGATTGGAGGATTTCTGCCTGTTGATCTGCCACACTTCTACATTCTGTAAGAACGTCCTTTGGCGTTTCTTCTGCCCCATGCATCCCCTGCACAGCGGGCTGTCTGTATCGTCTATGGTAAATAGGTGCTGGTTTAGGGGACAATGCCTAGTCAGGGTATTATATCATAGATTACATTATAGTCCGGTCAATTTAGACATTTGAAGGTACATAAATTCCCAACAAGCTGAAAATGAGTAAAATTGTTCTAAACATAATTATAAACAATATCTGAAAGTTCCCCATCATTCCCGTGTAAGGAAAAAAAAATATTCAAGGTCAAAGGTTAAAAAAATTAGTTTTTCGCGATTTTCAGCAAAACGGTAAGTTTTATCATAAAAATACCTAAGACAAAATTGTAGATCATAAAATTATCTATAAGATATGGATCAATACTTTTTACCTACGAGCCACCATTTCTGAGATATAACGATTCAAAAAGTTATAAAAGTTGTTATTGTCATAATATGCATGTGTACGCCGCGTACATACATCTCCAGAGTTGTTATATATTATTTTTTTTCTACTCGAGTTTTTTCTCAGTTTTTATCCTAATTCCCGCTCTGTAACCTTCAGAGAAGAGGAGGTTAGGATTCCCTGGAATTTAAGAATACAGTGTCCCCTAAAACTTTTGTGGGTATTGTGCATGAGGCAGTAGCAGTTTTCCATCGTCCTCCTCATGTCCTGATCACAACTGACCCGTGGAATAGGAGGAGTAGACCTACTGGGGAAACCACGTTATAAAACGCGCTAAGTACACTAGCTCATAGGTGGCGTGGAAACGTGTGCATATTATGACAATAACAGCTTTTATAACTTTTTGAATCGTCATGTCTCAGAAACGGTGGCTCGTAGGAAATAAATATTGATACATTTCTTATAGATAATTTTATGATCTACAATTTTGTCTGAGGTACTTTTATAATAAAACTTACCGTTTTGCTGAAAATCGTGAAAAACTATTATTTTTGACCTTGAATATTTTTTTTTCCTTACACGGGAATGATGGGGAACTTTCAGATATTGTTTATAATTATGTTTTGAACAATTTTACTCATTTTCAGCTTGTTGGGAATTAATGTACCTTCACTATTAATTTTTGGTCTAAATTGACCGGACTATTAGTTCCTGTTATTGAATCTGTTTAGGTTTGTCTAAACAATTGCCATTTAATTACAAAAAAAATCGATTTCGACAATTCCTTTTTGTCTGCACCTCAAACAGGTTTAGTGAACTGTAGTTATTATGGTACACAAATGCTATTAGGTATGCCTAATACTAATATCTAAATTGCTCATTTTATTAAGACGGCGTTAACTTAATGCGCACTTAAACACAGACGTTACATTTTACAATGTTTAATTTTCTTTAGCCAATATTAGTTTTCACAATATTAATATAATCAAATATTATTTTATATGTATACACTAAGAGTTCATTGTCTGCCCAATGCCCATTACGACCTTAAGATGCAAGTTATCCTCAACATTTTGTACTCAAACCTAACAATTCAAAGCTTTTTTTAGTTTAAGTTTCGAATCCCAATTGATTTACTAGCGACCTGACTTCTTTGAAATTCTTGCATTTCATATAATATAATAAACCTTCCTCTTAAATCGTTCTATGCATTGCTGAAAATCGCATTAAAATCCGTTCAGTAGTTTAAAAGATCTAAGCGAACAGACAGCGGCAGCGACTTCATTTAATACCATATGGTATAAAAAGATTGGAAATTTATTATACCTCATAGACCAGTGTTATCCCAAGACTATAAGGTCCGAAACTACTCAACCTTTGTCGAATCCTATATTAGTAAAATGCCCTAATAGTCATAATCTCTTAAAAAAAAACAATTCTGTGGACATAGGCCTCTTCATTGCTTATTCGGGTCTATACCTATCTGCCAACAAGCAGGATTTTTAAAACACGAACATCTACCTACAAGCAACAAGGACTTATATAAGTCATACACGTCAATTGTTCCAGTTTATCTTTTGAACGATGTTCGTATCAATAAACTATAAATTGCACTTCCAATGTAATTGAAACCACAGGATGTAACCTATCACATCCATTGAGAAGCTTTTCTGAACTTGTCAGGAGATAAATTAACAGCAAATTTAAGCTTTATGACTTTTACTGTAAAGTTTGAATTAGAATACTGACAAAAGGGGATCAGAAGCAATGACCTTACAAGTCATTATTATATTGAATGGACAGACTGTAGGGTTAAAAGTTATTATTAAAGACGATTATGTTAATTTGTTTAGTGTAATGGAAGTGATAACTAAATAAATGATACATCCGTTTTATAGATTAAGGTCACTAAATAACAATGATGACAGAAAGAAAACAAAATAACGCATGATTGGCAAAAAAACTGTTTATAACTCCTGTCTTTATGTGAAGAACAGCCCCTGCTCAGCTCAAAATCATTTTGGATGTTCTACTTCTCTTCTCGTCTTTTAATAAAATTTAGTTAAAAGAAACTAAATGCGAATTAAATACGTGTAATATATTAATGGAACAGTCTTCCCTCCAAAATGGTTTCTTCTAAAAATATCGATTTCTGCAAACGATCCTACCTACTTCGGCGAGGTCGTTAGGTCAGGTTAGAATTTAAAAAAATATGTAAGCGAATAAAGGGACATTATAATGCTATCAACTATAATTTAGCTAGCTAAGTAAAAATACTATACCTAACGAAACAATAATCTATATTCGAATTATCTTACACTTCGGTAGTTTTCTCTAACACACACAAACATACTGAGTTTCGTAACAACACCACGTTTTGTTAAGGGGACGATCGCATGTCAAAACAATAAACATTAACTTCTTATGATGGGTTCCAAACGTCTCCAATAACAACATTTTCTGTACTGTTTATCGTTAAAATTAAAGACCAATGCACTCGAAATGGTGACAGATTGTCATAAAATAAAATAAAAAGTACTATATAATTATACTCATTGTTGTTTGATTAATTGACCCACAAAGGCAGACCCCTACATTTTAACTCAAGATGATTAGCGCATGATACTAAAGCAATATATATAGATTTTTCAAAATAATAGAATATGAAATAGCATCGAATGTATTAAAATTATATACTATATTAATTTATTTTTTATAATTTAGCCAAACCTCATATTTATTGAATTTAAATTGCACTAAACATACTTATATAGAAACTGATAGCGTAACATTACTGTTATTTGACATTAACTGTCATAGTTGTGCTATTTGACAGTTAGGGTCACGCTTTATAAAAATAAACCCAAACGTTTTACTTCTATTACAACTTTAGATGAGATCAGTCATCACATGGCATGGCAGTTGCTCACCAGCCGCTTATTTATGAACTCTCACTCACTTTGATTAAAAACAAAAGAAACTATTTATTTGCAAATTATTTCACCAGACAGGCCAGAGCTAATGAGAAAATGTACTCGAGTGAAATGGACCATTAAATGTGCACATAAAAAACAGTAACAAATATTCCGTAGATTTTCCTTTTTTTTTGAAGAGGGGCTCGGGTGTGCTCGGGTCAGACATATTAATTTATTTAGCTCACCAAGCATTTACATAGATTAACCGGTGGCGGCCCATCCCTCAATTCCTAAATCAATACATACTTAATAGAATCGTTTTTTTTCGGATCATTGCATATCATCGCAGCTGCTAAACTAGTAAATAGTTACTCATACGTCGAATTGAAAGGTCATTACTGAAGTCAATAGTATCATTAATAACAATTTTATTGACAAAACATTGTATCGTCAGAATTGCGTATCCGTAGTAAGAATTTTTCGAGGGTCGAAGAACTTTTTATGTTCTTGATCAATCCGTCAATCAATGCATTTTAGATTTAACTGCTTTGTGGAACGCACGCTTGTGAGTGGATTTTTTATTTAAATTTTCAGGGTTGGTTTAAACAACAATAAATAACTACTTGACACGATAGCATGTAACACTATATTGTGTTTGAACATTAGGCTTATAATCCTTTACCATGGCAGCCATATTGTTAATTAAAAAGGGTGAAATTAAAGTGTGTTATCTTTTGTAATTCGTTCAAAATATTTATGTACGCACTAAATTA
The DNA here is from genome assembly GCA_916048165.1 of Spilarctia lutea. NCBI lineage: Eukaryota > Metazoa > Arthropoda > Insecta > Lepidoptera > Erebidae > Spilarctia > Spilarctia lutea. The sequence goes on from OU696480.1 coordinate 7,975,697, forward strand.
ATGCCGCGGAATGTTTATTCGCCATTTGGTGCCGTTGAACTGTAGTTCTATGTCAAAACTTTATTTAAAATTATGATTTTTAAGATTTTTTCATTACAATAAATTTCATGGAAAGGAGGCCTATTAGAGGTTTAACTAAGGTGTTGTATTCGTCATATTTTGGTGGAAGGAGACGAGGTAGTACCGATACTTTTTTTTATAATTTTGCATGTGTAAATGTGCCAAAATCATAACAACAGATTAAATTAACTTAGGTCACTTTAGCTTAGTAAGCTTATCTGTATAATACCAAGTCAGAAAATATTAAATAAAAAGTAAAAACTAAGGGAGGGAAATTCAAACTTAGAAAAGGCGTCACTATTAGTCGAAACGAAATGTGATGTCGACGGTCACTTCATCGAAAGTATCGGCGTCGTTATTCCTACTGTATTTGTAAGAAAATTAAACTTCTTCCATGATTTTTATAACAATTAAAACTGTAAATAAATAAGAAGTAAATGAAACACTGATTAATAAACAAACATTACATGACAATGACGTCATCAAAAGCGTGCGCAAGATGGCGGCGTTTGAATAGCTCAAATTTAGTCAGTGTTCTAAATTTCACTTTAAAAATCAGTTTGACTATTTTCAAGCCTATTTCTATATTTTTCTATGTTATAGAGACGTAAATGATCAGATTAAGAGAAAAAAAAGCATATTCCCTATTTTGTGAGACAGAAGATTTAAATAACAAATCAGATAATAATATTATAATAAATAGACAATACTTTTCAGTTTCATTCAGAGACAGCCCTATATTTTTACGTACATAAATTTAAAAGGTATTGAATTTTTGTTATACTTTATGGATGAGGTTTATATGTAGCTACATTTTATTATAGGGGTGGGAGCACTTACGGTTAAGCGTTACGGGTTCGATTGTCCGCTAAAAGCTTATTTTGCTGTTTTAAAACAGTATAACGGGCTATATTACAATTTCGCTTAGTATTAATGAATCATTTTTTTAAGCACCGCGGGACTCAGCTAGTTTTAAATAATACCTGACTTTGACTTTGGCCTCTAAGACAGTTTTGTTAAAAACAGAAGACCGATGTTCACTATTTTTTATTTGATACCACCCTTAAAAATTTCACTCACTCCCTCTAAATTACTCAGCACTACCAATCGTAAAATGGCCGTAAAATGAAACTTCCATAAGAAGGTTTTATTTCCAAAAAAATATTGTGCTTTTTGTGTGAGAGTAAAATAAATTTTCTAAAAGCATCCATATTGGGATTATCTCACTCTTTATCGATGTCTTCTTTGTGTGCGTTATAAAGTTCATTGAACCTTATCTTTGATTTTAATCTGTAGCGTAATAGATCATGATTATACACGGTATCTCTTTAAAATCAGTCGTATGGTTCCACATTCAAAAGCCTCCTAACAAAAAACTTCAATTTATTAACTTTGCATATAAATGAAATGTCTTGTAGTGTAAATATTAGAATGACTCATCAAGAAAATGTACATATTAAATACGAAATAGACCCTTAAATTATTGTACATGACACAAACATCATTTTAGACATACATAATTCAATTATTTAAAAATAAGAAAATACAGATGTATACACTGTACTTTCGTACATCTGTGGAGAGATAGACGCTTGCTTCTTTATGGACAGTGAAATAGGAAAATAAACATCTCTAGCGAAAGTAACAACACTATTAGTGTAATAGTAAAATCATTTCGGCCTTGTCATGGTACTCTTGACTGACGTCACTGTAATCAGCTTGGTAGGATAAAACTTCATTGTTTTTCCTTTTAGTGTTTATGGATTAAACATTTTCAATTTTATCAAAAACAGTCTGCACGAATTGCGAATAGTGCTCACCACCACACTGCTTTCTGATGCGCTGAGTGTGATGGATTCCATCTCCAAATGTGTGTTCCATAAATTGCTGAGTCTAGGTGCTTTTTGTGTATGTAAAGACCTTCGTAACACCAAACGCGACAGTTGTTCTTTAAAACAAAAACAGAAAACAGCCAGTCTAATATCGGTTAGGTATTGACGCAGCATGGTCGTATCAACATTATGCTCAACATTTCACATGCCACGAGCATATCAGATTTAGTCAAAAGTTATTGTGTACTGTATCATCTATGCTACAAGCGTATATATTCTTAGAATTATCCAAATACACCCTTTGTGAATGCATGTTACTCATATCTTTTGACAGTTCATTTCATTTATGACTGCAATAGAAATGCGCAATACCAAGCCTGCGAGTCGCCTTTGTCGATCTTTTATATTTCGCTACATTACTGATTAAAGACCTATGATTTAAACTTTTATACAGAATTTATGAACAGTTTTATCTATGCTTGTGTATTCTTTAAAGATAATTCTATTTTTTATGAAGATAAAGCATGTTTTCAACTCGCTTCTCATTATGTATTTACAAAAAGCTTCAAGCGTGGGTGCGACTAATTTATTCAATTATATAAAACTTTTCTAATCAGCTGTATGTTTGATGTTTAATATGACACAAACATAATTAAAATTGTGAATAATTAGTAAGAAAGTAATTATAAAATATAGCGAAAACACGATGTACTTGTTTCCCTTTACTTTAATCCCTTTAATTGGATTGAATCCAAGTAAAAAAATCTATATAACTACGCAATCAATATTTATACCGCCTGTTTCAATTATTGGTACTGCGCCTACCTGCCTTTTAGATGTTTATTATATTTACTGTCGCCTTTAAGGAGTTCAAAACGAAATTCGCTAAAAGTACTCAAATTATCAAACAATTTATAAAGCAACAATCTCTCGTACTACGGTTTTGGTAAATATGGCGTTAGATTCTATGCTTTGGTTTTTATTCTAAATCTATGTAATACATTAATGTATTGTCATATAAAGGGGGCATAATATATTACGGCAATTACAGAGCTATGAATTACCAGAGCTATATTTCACAGAAATGAGTTAACAATCCCAATAGTGGTCGTATGCGATGATTAATAGTTGAGGATGCGATGCAGACGCCACGCAGCTCTGACGTGGCCGGACATTCATTGTGGACCTTAATAATTATAATAACATTTAGTCTGAATACGTCTAGTGATTACTAGGAAGGATCTTTTCCTGTCGTTTCAATACTCAAGCACGCATTGACTATAGGGCATGGCAGTTAATTCTCGCAATTGTTGTTGGTGGTCTCATTATCTAATACGAAAAATTCCTGATTGTTTTAACAAATATTAATGTTTATACTACCTCGACTGCCTCGTTGGTCTAGTGGTTAGCGTAAGCGACTGCAAATCAAGAGGTCTCGGGTTCAATTCCCGGGTCGGACTGCTGTTGGGATTTTCCTACAAGAAATTCCTAATAGCAGCCCGGAGTATGGAAGATGGCGGTGTTTCCTGCCCGTGCTTCGGAGAGCACGTTAAGCCGTCGGTCCCGGTTGTCATGAACATCTATGGCAATCGTTATTGGGAAGTCAGTGCCCTCAAATATACTGACAACTAGTTCAACCTTCGAATTCAGTTCGCCCTCAGGGTTGCGGAGGTCAGATGCCAGTCGCTCTGTGTAAAAACTGATATTCAGGTAAAACCGGTTGAACTGGTAGCCGACCCCAAATATTGGGAATAATAAAGGCTAGGAAGATGATGAATGTTTATACTACCATTATCATCAACAGACTTTTGTGGTCCGTTGTTGGCTATAGGCGTATCTTTACGAAGTGGATTTTAGCCTACTATTTCACGCGGGGCATGCCAATATAATAGCACATTGCCAATTCATTGATAAATAAAATCTGTTATAAGCTATCTTAAAGAGCTGACCTCCACATCATTAGTATGTATCTGAATATTCATTTTGTTTTTTCATTTATATCTGTGTTTAATTAAACTAACTTAATTAAGAGCAACTTTACGAAAGAAGGAACGGTCTGTATAACTTCTTACTCAGTCTTATTTGTATTCCATTCTCGGCTTAAGTATGCTGTTTCACTTCTGTAACTTAAGAACTTAGATTGTAAAGATTGTTGGTCATGGAAGGTTTTAATTAAGTCTCATTGTAGTAATGAACTTGTGAATTAAGTGTAACTTAATCTTAATGGGAAACATTGTAGTTATATGAAGTCTTTGTTATGAAATCGGTGATTCTACTGAGCCTTATCTAAACTAGTACATTTATGGATAAACACTAGAAATAAACACGTTTATTTTTATTATTGACTCGTATGAAAACAAAAAAGACTGCATTTAATTAGTATAAATGAATTTCGAATAAATCTCCTTTTTAAAATAGTCCGATGTTCAGCAGTGTCCCAATAAAGGTTTGTGATAATGGTGATGACCCAAAGTACCCTGAAAGTAAGCTAGCCCAATTTTTTACTAAACCTGCAACGAGTATGTGAACGTATGCATATAAAGTATTTCTGTTTTGTAGTTAGTAGAATAATCTCGTAGTAGAAACAACATATATCTTAATGAACAGTCACTTAATTTGAATATGAAATCGAATCAATGATAAAATGTTAAGAATTGTCTACTGTTTTTATTTGCCACTCAACTCTAATAAAATGCTAAAAGAGTGTATATTCATTATTTTAAATGCAGTTCTTGAATTAGAAAGAGTACCACATATTCCGGCATACTTTGCTACTCTTACCCAAATACAGTTCTATTGTCGCTACTTTCTGACTATTTCACTTACTGGGGATAATCAAAGTCTACCAAACGTTCTATGATGAGACTGTTATAATTCAGGCAGAATTGGTACCTATGAGAATGATGGCCTATGTCATGTTAAAGGAACCAACAAGTTTATTGCCCAAAGACTTTTGTTCTTCAGTAAAAAAAAAATATTATTAAAATTAAAAACCTCTATAAAAATTTTATTTGCACTTAAGTGTCTCCATAAGAAATGAAAAGTAAATTCAAAATATGCAGCTTTTTGAAATATGATTTGCATTCGCATGTACCGCACGAGTGTGCAACAATGACTTCATAAATTAAAAAAAAAGTGACCATAAATAATTTTAAACTGACCGTTTGGCGGGATTTTAGTGACAGATTCGCTGGCGACAATGTCGTGAAAATAAAATTTATCGTGGGACTTGCTCGCAGTTGAAACCCACGTAATAAATTTAATATAATCACTGATTTTCACAATGGCAAATTCGAAAGTACCGATGCATGAGTCAAACGTCCTATGACTTGTGGAGAATAATAAATGGCGATTGATAATAACGTGAGCTGGTACAGTTATGATTTGAGTCACTTTCGGAACAGGCTTATGATGCAACTATATCAATATACCTTTACCTTACCATTCTTTGTTACTGAGCACCATCATTTTACATATTTCAAATAAACGTTTATAGAAAATGTACCTAACACACAAAATGTATTGAATTGATCGTGATGTGCACCTACAATTAGCATTTTAAATTTGAATTAAAATGAATACATTAAAAATGAGTGTTCATTATGTATGCGACTGCAGTGCATGAGGTCTCGGGTTCCATTTCCGTATTGGACCAACTGGTTGTGTGATCTGCAAAAATTTGTTTCGGAGTTTGGGTATTGTCTATGTATAATATGTATGTATTTACAAGTATATATGTATTCATATCGGTTGTTTAGTACCCATAACACATGCTCTGCTTAGTTTGGGACTAGATGGCGTTGTGTGTTTTTTTTATGTGAAGCTAATTAAATAGCTTATAAAGACCTCTTAAAGGCAGTTTTGAATCTGTAGCATTACTATGTCTCAGTTCGATGACAGTGCCTAGAAAAGACGTAATAATCAGAACTTATATCGAACAGTAATAAATAAAAAGTTTTAGAGAAAACTTTGTAGGCTCTTTTTCGCAAATACCTCCTTCTACAATTTCTGATATCTAAGGATCATGGTTAGTATCAGAACTGTATCTGAAACGGTTGATCTATTCCAGATCCTTTTGCGACCATGTAGAATTTTCACTTAATGGGATCATTTTAACTGCGTCGCTGGTGCAAGTGGTAGCGTGAGCGACTGCTGTGCTACAATGTTCATTTCCCGGGTCGGACCAAATGTTTGTATGATCTGCAAATATTTATTTCGAACTTTGGGTGTTTTCTATGTATAATATACATGTATTTACGAAAAACAAAGTATTTATGTAATATATATCACTTGTTTAGTACCCATAACACAAGCTCTATTTAGCTTGGGGCTAGATGTCGTTGTGTGTTAAATTTTCCGAAATATTTATTTATTTATAATCAACCTTCAAATTCAAATTACCGTGGGAGAGCCTCGCTTCGGCATGAATGGGCCGGCTCGACCGGAGTGATACCACGGCCTCACAGAAAACCGGTGTGAAATAGCGCTTGCGCTGTGTTTCACCGAGTGAGTGAGGATACCGGAGGCCCATACCCCAACCCCTCCCTCATTCCCCCTCCCCATCTCCCAAAGGTCGGCAACGCACTTGTGACGCCTCTGGTGTTGCGGGTGTCCATGGGCGGCGGTAATCGCTTACCATCAGGCGATACGCCTGCTCGTTTGCCACCTACTACATAAAAAAAAAAAAAAAAACAAATACATTAGAAAATTGAACTGATATTTTGAAGGTTTTCGCAGCATGATCATGTCTTCGGTGTCCCCAAACATACTTTCTTTTTCAAAATTTTAACTGTAACTCAAATGTACTTATTCACTGTTGCAAACCAAACTAACATCAACATCATTCTAATAAATTGAGGTATTTTCCTTCATCATAATATTTTTCCCTAAAATAACACTACTTCCTTGCAAATGTCGAATAAATCATTCTCGAATCTGAATCATATTTTACGTAAGCCCAATATTACGTGATGATTGTTATGCATATTGACTAAAATAGGATGATGCTGATGATCCACGAATTTGTTAGTAATGTTTACAATATGTTATTCTGAGAACGAAGTGCATTAAAGGAAAAATATTCCATTTTACTCAGAAGTTCACTTGTAAGCGGATGTATGCAATATTAATTTAAGCTAATTAATTTTGCTACACACATTACACATTTTCTTTAATAAATATACTTTTTGGTTTAATTAAATATATCTTTTCATTGCGTTTTGTAATAAGTTTAAGATGTAAAATTAATTGCTACTGCTGTCTCTTGTTTTTGTTGTATCTTCTGCTCTTCATACCCAAATGATCAGTTTTCTAATTTTATTGGTTAATTTTATGAAGAATGCTAAGATGAATCATAGGAATGATAGTAGGTATATACATAACATAGAAGTAATTATTTTGTTTAATTAATTTATGTCAATAAACACATAAAATTTCAGCTAAGGTTAATCGAAGAAGGGATTAACTTCTAAGTTAGTTTTGAAGTGTTTCAGTATTAGGTAGATTTTTTTTTGATAAATACTTCATAAAACAAAAGAGTAGGTACAAGTTTAAGTAATATTCATATCATTTAGATGCTTGCCGATCCTTTAAACCCTGGTACCTACATAAAACGAAGCCTATTAAAACGTTTAATGTGAAGTAACGTTTTTAACAATTTATAGATTAAAGTGTATACATAACGCGCTGAATAAGCAAAGCAAATCCTGTGTAAGGGCTTCGTTAAAATCTGTTTAATTAATTCAGTGACACGCGACATAACTTCACTGTGAATAAATTAATTAAGTCCTATTTGTGCGAAGATTCTGTCACCCCATCGTATCTTATAATATGAAGCAAGTTAATAATATTGTATACCCTAAGCTTTGAGCTTTATTAAGTTCACTATGTAACCTTGTCGCTTAAATTTACTTATTTGCTTTGATAGTCTAGTGAATTGTTTAGTAATAGCTTGGAATTTTAACTTTAATTTTAACTACGTAGGCGTCTTTGAAAATGAATTAGTCTTCCCCTATTTTGTAAAATATTTCATTGATGTTCGGCTCCCCTTGGTGACATAGCCTTCTTCGATAAATGAACTATACAACGATTTAAATTTACCAAAAGGTTTAACTTCTTAGCTTAGATAGAGAAATACACAGTTACATGAATGCTATTGAACTAATGAACTTTGTATATGCATACATTTACATTTATTGCACATTGAAGAAAAATATACGGTTTTATAAAAAAACTACATCTATCGTTTAATTATTCTGAGTGACTATCACGCTTATCCACAACAAATGAATGACAATAAGACCATTAGTTCCCTGGGGTAAGCAAGAGATTAGTTTTCAGTGAGTCGGGAAGACGTGGGATCGCAAAATCGCAGGCGCCGGCATGACGCGCTGAATCATCCGACCTCGTTACTGAGTTACAAACGCGTCGGGACGCCTACCGCACTCATACGATGCAAACTGTACTATACATACATCGATGACAGTTTTTGAGCATACAGTAACTTTGGCAAATGCTGCTAATGGAGAAATACTGAATAAAATTAAATTATATATAGTATTATGTTTCAGCGTGAAATATATTTAAAAAATCATTGTGATCGGAGTGAAGGAGCTTAAATAATACATCCGAGGTTACCAACAAACGTAAAGGGAAAGAAGATTTAATGTTGCTATCTAAACTAGAAACTAACTACTACATGGTGTTGCCACTTAAAAATGAAACTAAATATGTAAGCCGAAGCAGCAAGTGCTGTATTATTAAATTTTTATATTTAGATAGACTAATATTATCAAAAGTAACTCAGTGGCTGCCTGTCACAGTTAAACCACTGCACTGATTTCAATGAAATTTTAACATGCAAATAGTTGATTCTTGAGGCGAGTTGCCTTTATCCTTCTTCAAGGGTACGAGTGGCTGCCGCAGGGAAACGCTAGTTACCTATATATTTATTTTAAAGAGAACTACTAAACTAGGAAAGTATCCTGTGTCACGGGTTTACAAACACACATAAAACGGACGCAAAAAACACCCATACTAATGCGTAAAAATGAGAACACCGCCTAAACTAAAATACTGCGCCCTCTGTACAGTTATTTATGCAGTCTTCATTGTTACTAATATCAATATATTCTATAGTACCTACACTTTGATTCGCATTGCATGTGCCTAATTCTGACAACATTACTAGTTCAGCTAACAGTCCTAACACGATTCTATGCGAAAAACACATGTGGCCAATACGTCCATTCAAAAATCTACATTGAATTTCTAAACCTAATTCTCTTCAAAATAGATGATAATTTTGAATGACGGGATCATATTGTTAGCTAGGCTGATCAAATGTGAATTGCTATTATCATTATGATTTAAATTGAACCTTATTGTCTTCTTAATTTAAACTTTGTTTAATGCTGCGATATTTTAGAGTCAGTAATAATAGAACAAAATCCACTTTGTACTTCTCGAAAATTCTTTGCATTATCTTTTTTGACAATTAAAGTGTGGTTGGCCGATTCATAAATTTATTTAAGGGTGAGCACGTACAAAAGTACTAAAAACCCTTTAAATCGTGTCACTTATGCTACGCTGAGTAAAAAGTATGAAAAAGATTGTGAAAGGTTGACAGTACAGCGTTTTCTAAAGAAGCCCTTGAATTCTGAGTAGGCTACACCGCATGGTGCAAGAGAATAAAATTATTTTAGTCACTATTACATACCCATCTGTACTTCTGATACTTAAAAATATATATCCTTTTTACTCATCACTTATCAATGAATTTTATTCTAAAGAAATACAAATATGTAATAGCAATATTATAAGCTGTTCCAAAAAATTAAATTTTAGAGATTTGTTCTCAAACTATTGAGTAATCCAACCTGAATTGCAAATGACAGCATAATTCTACCAATTTTTTCATGACAATGAATAGAAATTCTATCTGTTCGAGTCTACACTCTACAGTTCTACACCTAAAAAAACGTGTGCATCTCGGAACACCCAGGACAGAAGTGATAACTTAAACTAGTCTAAATTGAACTATTTTCGACTAGCGCTGTGGGTTAGAGTGAGAAAGGAGGAATTTGCCTACCGCTGCCGTATGCGTGATAGAAAGAGAAACCACACAGACTGACGCCGTAACGCATTATGTAACGGAGCAGTTTACCCTCCCTTAGGAAGTTATCACTTCAAAATGTCGCATATTTAAAAACAAATATAGTTTTACACGATTTGCGGAAACAGATTCTTGCGAAATGATCACAAGCTCTCGACGCAGTTGCATTTCAAAGTTGTAAAGCGACTATTAAACATTGAGTGATACTTTTTATCTTAACTGCTTTACGACCAAGCCTTTGATTTGAAACGGAAATTAAATCTAGGAAGTAATTAAGGATAGATTGCACGGTTGGCCTAGTGGTTTAAGCGGTCACTACGCCGCTTGCTACTGCGCCAAGTGCCGTGGGTTCAAATCCCACAAAATGTTGTCCTGAGTCTGGGTGTTCTTTGTGTCCGTTACATGTATGTTTGTAAAGTCCCCCGCGACACAGGATGTATATTCCTAATGCGGGAGTTGTCTTTTTTAAGAAAAAAATAATAATAATTTATAACGTACTTTTATCCATGTTGCTATCTGAATGTAGTTCATTTTGGTTTAATTTTTTTCTTTTTTTCTAAAGACTACTCCCACATTAGGAACATAATCTGCGTCGCAGTGGACTTTATACAACTTTTTTTTACTTTTTTGAACGTACGCAATTTGTGGTTACTGGATCACACAAAGTGTTATCTCGTGTGGGGTTTCAACCCACAACACTTTAGCGCAGTGAAATCGGTATAGCTACTGCTAAAACCACTACGCCATTTATGCAGTCAAGAGTATTCTCCTTTTTAGTACTTTAAAAAAAACAAAAATATGAAGTAAAAAATAGATTTAAAATACATGAGATAATATCCTAAAAAAACTTAAAATCTCACTCTAATGTGTTTAATATAATTTGATGCGTGATACGGAACAATAATTTCGATAATGCAGAAACGTAACTGAGAACAGATTATGAGTTGAGATTAATAATTACTGAGACTAGTTTCAGCTGAGTGGGTTTTATGTCCTACTTAAACGTCGATCGAGCGACGCTTGAGATTTGATGTGAACTTAAAACTAGTTTCAGCTGATCAAAGTTCCACGGGTACTTGAGACGCCTTTTAAAATACTGTCCAGAGATTCATTGATCTTTGCTTACTTGATTAACGATCAGTGAATCTTGTTTCAAGAGACGTCCAATAATAACATCTCTTCTTAAAACTAGTTTTAAAACTAGATTCGAGACGCCCTTTAAAATACAAACATATAATATTATCTGCTGCAGATTTGCCACCGAAATGTAACCACATAAATTAAAGCTCGAACATTCCTGCCTAATTTATCTGAATTTGATAACATATCAACTGATTTAATTGATTACAACTATTTAATGACCGTTTCTAAGCTACATTTTTATGCCCAAACATTTAATTCGATAAAAAATCGACGGGTTGCACTCCGGGAGTGCCGGCAGAAGTAAAAACTTGAATATTAACGTTGTGCATTTTTGATATTTTGGAATGGTTAGAGAATAATTTTGTACGAATTGCTTTCATTATCAGTATAAAAGTACTATTATTTATGTGGTGGAATACAATATTCATTTATTGCGCTATTGTACACAAACATGACAATTTATATTACATACACACACGAACATTCGCGCAAGCGCCCTGCGCCGCCTGTCCTGTCACGTGACCTGACCCATTCCAAAAAAGTACACAGCGCCGCTAAAGAAGTTTTCACTTCAATAATAATAATAATACAATTTCATTACAACTGTTACAGCGTATTGTACAAGCGCACAATTTAATTTGAAAGATAAAACATACTGTAAGTAATGTCTCCGGGATCCTATATGCCGATTAATAAAGATTTAAGAGTGTTTCCAATATCTATTTTTGATCAAATTCGTGCCACACGTGATTTGAACCACGGAGAATACAAACAATATGTAGCTGTAAAACCATCAGCTGACTCTGCCAGATGTCCCAAAAGGTTAAAAGTGGTAGAATCTTACTACCGTTTTCAGTTATGGAATATGAAAGAAAAAAGTTAGGTTTTGTAAGCTTATGCTTAGCTTAAGTTACTCAAAGCATACTTACGCACTGTTCAATAGAAACTGAAATGCTTTTTTTCATTTTTAGTTTTAAAAATATAGAAATAGAATAAGCAGATAAATTTAAAATAGAGCAGTATAAATTGGTGTACTAACAATTTTATTTAAGATTTTTTCTGATGAATACGTACAAATAAATAAATAAATATTTTCTTAACATCTAACACACAACGCCATCTAGTTCCAAACTAAGCAGAGCTTGTATGGATACTAGACAACTGATATAAATACATACTCATATATATTTATTATTTGTAAATACATACTGTATATTATACATATTTATATGTATATTATATATAGAAAACACCCAAACTCCGAATTAAATATTTGCAGATCATATAAACATTTGGTCCGACCCGGGAATCGAACTCAGAACCTCAAGCACATCAGTCGCATACACCGCAACTGCGTCACAAAGGCAGTCTAGTAAAAGCGTTATCGCTAAAAAGTAAGTTCTTACAATGATGGAATGGAAACCTTGGATGTACACATCACTACATAGTATAAAACAAAGTCGCCTTTTCTGTCCCTATATCCTTATTTTGTGCGCTTAAATCTTTAAAACTACGCAACGGATTTTGATGCGGTTTTTTCCAATAGATAGAGTGATTCAAGAGGAAGGTTTATATGTATAATACATGCATCATATACTAAGGCAACATTGCTAATTTTAGAGGTTTCTATTTTATGCCCGTGCAAAGTCGGAGCGGGCCGCTATGTTTTTATATACAACGTTCATAGTTTTTCTGTAGTGTATTTAATTTAGTATCAGCATTGCACCCGTGCGAAGCCGGGGCGGGTCGCTAGTCGACAATAAACAAACAAGTTCTGGCGTAGGTATGGTTTGAAAAACTATAAGAATCGTGACATATGTATTCTGCATATATAACATTTGATATCGATAAATAGTTAATAACAAAGTTGATGAAAATATTTAATTATTTCAGCATAAGTCTTTTTTGCTGTGTGTCACAATCTGCGACCACTGTCGGTATGAAAAATAACGCATTTTAACTTCTATTTAAATTAAAAATACTCATGATGAATTATTATTATAAGTAATAAAATATATTTGAAACATTATTTAGATAAAAAGCAGGTGAAAAGCAATTACAATTCTTTTGCCGAAAATCGATTCGGTGACCCTTGGTACAGACGGACAGAGGTCACATTTTCGGTCAAATTGTATTTAACATTTACGAAGGGCCCACGCAAATTATTATTAGAGTCTTGTCTGGCCCTTTTTAACGCAACAGTTGCGACATGTTTTAATTATTGGGAGGCAAATATCTATGCTCCCTATATTATTTCGTTGTTCAATCTCATCTGATTTGAGTTTGAACTTAAAATTTGTAATAAATAACAGCATTCGTGCTGTCGTTTGTTATTGGTGAGTATGAGACCGGATGCCCAATGTTGCAGAAGCAATGAGTATGTTGACTACTAACTCTTGGAGCCTGCTCATGCTCTCCATCAGGCTAAGTAAAGTTACTTTGACAGGCTATATATATATATATGAAAAAGAGGTAATATGTCTCTGTTCAACGGCTAAAACTTATTTTTTTCATAACTGAATATTTCTTCATAAAAATAACTTTTCGAAACAAATGACTGCCACCTGTGTGGTGTCTTGGAATTTTAAAAAAGCATTGTCATCGGCTGTAGAAAGTCAATGCCGTTGCATAAACATTCACGCCAAACGTTACCTAATATGTGTCACTGCATACATTGTTGGGTGTACCAAACTTCAAGAGTGCATTCAATGCACGGCGCAACGTGATTGTTGGTTGATTGCGGACAAATAATTCTACAGACTGGACACTTTTTGTTGCCAAGTAGGGCGCCTTAACACCTTATAAAGTACGTGCTTACTTGCTACGTGGTAAATTATTGGTTACAGCCTCGTAACCTTGATCGCTATAGAAAGTGAATAACTGCAACTCTATGTAATCAATCGTATCTTTGTAATACATTTGAACCTAACAGATAATATGTTCAGTATTAGATATTTAAGTTATTGTAACAATATATTAAGAACTTTAGAAAGCTATTTCATTAAGTTAGCCTTTCACCTCATTCAACCAGCGTAAACGTTGAACATGAACATAAAATGAAGCAATTATTAAATTTACAATCTGCAATTCTATGAATCTTCTACTTGAAAAAATATGCCTTAATAATATATAAATTATTTGTAATTTGGATTTCAGAATTTATTGTGTACCTACATAAAATCAGGACACTCGTTGTCGCCAGTTTGCAGCGTTTAAACATCAAGTCAGTGAACTACGTTAACCCGAATTGGCCCTCTGTTCGTTTCGTTTGCAATAATTAATCACGCGCAATGCCGTGGAAGGGACACTAATATGTTCAAGGACCACATCAATTTATCACAATACTGTGACAAAGTCCGTTCGCTAATTAATAGTTAGAAGAAACTTCGTTCCGTAAACTTTATTACATCGCACTGAGTAATTCCTTGTATATACCATGCAATTTACTTTGAAATGAACTTGTTAAAATATATAAACAAAGTATTTACAAATTACAGAATTGTTTCTCAAAGTTACTGCAACTTCGCAGCACAGAAGAGTCAGAGTAATTTCTTACTGAGTAGTTTTCGTCATATCCGAAAGAGTTTTAAACCACTCCCGGTCCTATAAAAAGACGACGATTCCTTTAAACCTTAACCTCAAAAAGTACGACAAAACATGCTTTAAAACACTACAAATTTAACATTATGTTAATGAATTTTGCAAACTCATGTTAGCAAAATAAATAAATTTGTTCCCGTAAACACAACTTCGATAATAACCATAACTTCCTACAATATGCAACAGTTAATAACGTCTGATCGTCCGAGAGTAACCCCTCGGAACTCGCAGACGACGACGGGCAAAATTAGTTCCACACAAATTGTGCTCTCTTTATGTTGGTACAACATGCAACAGTTGGCTGTGCGTACTGGACGCTCATTCAATAGCGTATATACAATATAGAACGAAATTATAAATACTAGTCTATAAAAATCAATGTATTTATAAACAAATTTGTCATTCGAGAGCCATGCTTCAGCGTTAGGCATTAGTGATTAGTTTAGTAATTCTTTAGAAGCATTTCTACTAGTGAGAGAAGTTACCGAAGATCCAATCTACAACATCCATTTTCCAGAAGACTGGCAATATGTTTGTGTCTTAAAGTTTCAGTTATCCTTTGTTGGGAGTAGGCATTGACCACCAGTTTGCTCCTTGAATTAGTGAGCTATGATAGAAAAAATAATAAATCAAAATGCTGTAGTGCTCATTTCTTAGTCTATTTTTCACATCTAACTTCAGTTTTAAGTTTAAGACGGTAGATATAGAAGCTTTTATAACTATTGGTAAACCTTTTAAAAATACCTATAACTGGCCCTCTATATGGGAAGCGTATAATATGATTTTAATTAATTATGGGGTCACTGACATATGTGGATAATGTGAAGGCTGCACTCAATGTACCTACTAATTTACAACAGATATGCGAGCTATAAAACCGCAATGTCAATTCAGCATAATAATTTAATTCCGACGTTTCATATGAAATTTACAATTAAAAATAAAGTTCATTACATTCCTTTGAGAATATTACGTATATAGATGGTTGACTGGTAGAGAATGCCTTAGGTATTAAGTCCGCCAATGCACCTAAAGTGCATGATGTATTAAATAAATAAATATTATACTAAGAGGGACAGTGATATATATATGCATTATGAACTTATAAGATATGCTTGAGTCGATCATCAAAGATAACGTAACCAAAAATATTGTGTACTACTAAAAGAACACAGTTTAATTTCTTCGTTACATTATGATTTTTTTAGAACAATCACTTTTTATGAAACTTATTTCTACCAACTTGAGATGCTTCCATAAAAAAAGTAAAAGATGGTAACATTATATTTTTGGCGCGTTAAAAAGATGACAACAAACTCAACGATCCTTTTTTTGTGTATCGAGTATAAATATTAAGTTCCGTATAAATTTTTAAACTTATCAATTACCTACCAGTATTCTTACAGAAGTTACTAAAATAATTTGACTTCGTGTAAAGTCTGTCTACGTGAATTGTAATATAAATTATATGCTATTATAGTTCTATGAGACTGGGCTAGCCAGTAGACTAATTTTCAAAAAACTATTAAAAGTTCCTTTATACTTAAACGCTATTAAAGTTGCAACAATTAGTTTTAGTCGCACCTGTATCAACAAAGCATCTCCACAAGTAACTAAAATATCACAGTAGCGCAGAGGTGTTCGGTTTCCCAACGACCTTGCTATTGCCATTTCAGTTTGACGACCTCGGACCATATGATCGACGAATTTGCGAGCGGTCATTGACTCATCACTTTGCAACGAGAGTGTATAACATATAACAATACAACGACCTAATTCGTAAGGAGTTGGATCTCAGTTCAGTACTATTATTATATTATATATTATTGTGATTATGTCTGTTATTGCCACTAGATAACATTATTTTTACGCAACATTTTATAAGATTGTTTCCCGTACCTTTTGTTGTGTTCTCTGTACCTTTTGATTTTAATAAAAAGGTTTACATATTTAAATATGCACCAATAAAGATTTATGGAAATATATTCCGCAGTTTTATAGGTAGAATTAGTGCGTAAAATAAATGAAATAATTAATTTAACCCATAAGACCAATTCTCAATAGTAAAAAACAGTACTATTTTACTTTAAAAATGTACATACGTAGGTACCTATATAATCCCCTGTTGTTTTGTTAAGTATCCCCAAAAGGCGAACAATGACGTGTTTTATAAATAAATATTTATATATGGGACCTATCTCTGTAACTTTGAACTTTGTTTTTCTGAACTTTCTTTCTTAAATCATTATTATAATAGCGAAATCTTATTTATTTTTAAGAGACATTAGAATAAACTTCAGCTGTCGTCATTGTCTCATGTGTAAGAATAATAAGACACAATTTAAATAAGTATTCAAGGTAAAAGCAAGTTTCCATGAAGAAACATTTACATTCTTATATGTATATAAGAATCTCATTGAAGAGTATAATAAATTCAGGTTTTGTAAACTTAAGCTTAATTTGTTAAATTATCGAAGATATTAAAATGTATCGTCCATTAAAAAAACGACATGTTAATGTACTTAGATATTATATTTTTATAGACCTTGTTGCAATGTGACGTCATTATGTTTAGTTATTATTAGTTAGAAGAATCTAAATATATAAAAATGTTATGTTGGTTTGTGTACGCTTCAAAAACTCAAAAAGTTCTGCACCGATCGAGCTGAAATTTTAGAATGATATGTAATCCACATCAAGGATTGTTTTTATCTCATTTTTGGATCAGTCACATATCCGCGACCGCGAGAAAACACGAAAAAACCGACATAAACGCGGGAGGAGTCGCGGGCATCAGTTAGTATTTTATAAGAACTAATCTAAGAAATTCATGTTTTTTTTTCTCGTTGAATGATGATGTCTTATTATGACTCATTTGGCATTTCCATGCGTTTTTTTTTCTAATATGAAAAGGTTATTCAAGCAAATTATTATACTACAACGATAATACAATGAAACATATAGTATTGTATTACTAGCTGTGCGACTCGTCGTTGCATGCTTTTGGTGTTGTAAAAGTACAACAACCTTTTTCTTGAATCACTCTATATATTGTTTATAACTGCATTGAAATCTGTTAAGTAGTTTAAAAGATCTAAGCGAACAGACAGAGAAAGCGACTTCATTTTATACTATGTAGGGAAGTATAAATATTGCGGACATCTAAAACACAACGCCATCTAGTCCCAAACTAAGCAGAGCTTGTGTTATGGGTACTAAACAACTGATAGAAATACTTTTGTAAATACATACATATTATACATAGAAAACACCCAAATTCCGAAACAAATATTTACCGATCATACAAACATTTGGACCGACCCGGGAATCGAACCCGAGATCTCAAGCACAGTAGTCGCATATGCTACTACTGTGTCATCGAGGCAGTTGCTATAAACGTCGCAATTAATAATCTCTGTTTTGAAATTTGTTTTTATAGGGAGAAACAGAAACAATTTAGACGTAAGCTGGCTTTACGAAAGCAAAAAGTTAGAATAAAGTTATATTAATGTGTTTGTGTTCGGAATCTCTGATTCACTCAGCGACACTTCGTTTTCTTGTGTTGTAGTCGAAAGAGCGATGCACACTAGCTCTTTAGTTCAATGACTGAGACACACACGTTCATTAAATAGAAACAATATTGGTTGCCAAGAATCTGTTATACTCATAATAATAACGTTACGTGTCTTACACCCTAGGCACTCGTATGTCGACACCGAGATGAAACTGTTTTTTATACCTAAATTTCGCTCGGCTCGATACGGTAAAGTAATTCCTTTAATGTATAATATTTTTTAAATATTTAATATGTAATAATTCCTCAGTGACGCAGTGGTAGTGAATGCGACTGCTGTGCTTGAGGTCTCGGGTTCAAATCCTGTGGATAGATATTTGTTTCGGAGTTTGGGTGTTTTCTATGTATAATATGTATGTATTTACAAAGACAAAGTATGTATATATTTATATCAGTTGTTTAGTACCCATAACACAAGAGTCCCAAGCTCTACTTAGCTTAGAACTAGATGGCGTTGTTAGATGTCCGAAATATTTATTTATTAATACGATATCCCCCTTATAAATATATATATACTAGCTGAACCCCGCGGTGCTACCCGCGGTACGATGATAACTGCGGGCAACGCCGCGAGGCGAAGCTATATCTTTATAAATAGTAGCCTATGTGTTATTCTGTTGTATAAGCTATATTGTGGTAAAGTTTCATTCAAATCCATTCAGTAGTTTTTACGTGAAAGAGTAACAAACATCCATACATACATACATCCATACTTACAAACTTTCGCCTTTATAATAGTAGTAGGATTCTAAAGTATCATTGACTGATTCAGACCTACCATAGACACATAACGAGTGCGCAGCCTAAGTCGAGTATATGACGTAACTGTCAAATAAGTATCCAAATAAATAACAATATTAAAACCAAATTATAGGATGATTAAAAACTTTAAGAGTCTTGAATGTTTCCTCATCTATAACCTTTAGTCATGAAGGGTTTGTCACTTTTTTTTTTATTATTAAGTTGTGGGCAAACGAGCAGACGTATCACCTGATGGTAAGCGATTACCGCCGCCCATGGACACCCGCAACACCAAAGGCGTCAAAAGTGCGTTGCCGACCTTTGGGGGATGGGAAAGGGGATGGGGGAGGGGTTTGGGTACGGGCCTCCAGTATCCTCACTCACTCGGTGAAACACAGCGCAAACGCTATTTCACACCGGTTTTCTGTGAGGCCGTGGTATCACTCCGGTCGAGCCGACCCATTCATGCCGAAGCATAGCTCTCCCACATTATTTTTATATTATCCCTTATAATTATTATTTACCATTTTAAATGTTTTACGAACAGCTTACATCATGTTCTTTAACCAATTCCATTTTATGACATCCCCCGACGAGTGACACTAATGACTTGTTTTTTTTCCCTCTCGTTGCTTTCTTTATCATTAAAAATATTTTGGTACAAGTTTACGATGCACTTTATCGTCGGTGTAATAGATACTCATTTTGTTCATGCCTCTAGTTTTTCTTTATTGTCTATTTTAAGTACAGTACTTCACTTAGATTAGGGGTGGCCATACAACATTATACCTATTAATTTAATTACAAATTTATTTTGAACTTACAAGAATTGTGTGTAACTGTAATTTGTTACTATATTTAAAATCGTATGTTTACTTTGATTCCTTCCTTCTTTAAATAAATACTCTTGTGAGTTTAATTAGGTTTATGATTCCGACTAATTGACCTAGATATTTAATTTGTTGTACTTAAAACTATAACGTGGGATCCACATCAAAAGAATTTTAACACTGCTTGTCCCAGTCTTAACCCTTATAAAAAACTAGTCATAAACCTCTGGACAATTTCACACACAAATTACTGATGTCAAATATATGTTTTATCATCACATGACAGCCCTATTAAGGCGACGACGAGGCGCAATTCGTTCCTGCGCTTACCGGCGCCCTATTTGGCTCTCTCCCGATAAAGTAACCACCAGTGTGACGTGTTTTCCTTCCAATAATGTCGTGATGCGTGACTTGAACTCCACCATACATATGGAATTTTCCCTTCGGGCTCAATAGAAACGCTGCCTTACATTGTACAGCTGTCCCTTAGTGCCTTTTAATATGGTATTGTGTCCGGTATCTGTTTGAAAGGCGTCACTGGCATTTGTAAGGTATCACGTTTTTCTAAGTGTTCACGATCCTTATCCGATAAAGTATTGATCTAATCACCAGGTGAATACATGACCTGTCTTACCCAGTTCACCTCTGTAGGTTTCGTTCTTTGATTGTTATCTATCATTAACAGCTTTTAATAATACACTGCTGGAACACACACCGCACACTGGTCGGGCGAATTGCCTATTTATAAAGGGTTTGTTACCAATTTTCTGTTACCTTCTCCTTGCAATGTTGCGACTTGCGTATGTTATAATGTGTGAGTTGTTAATCTGCACAACAGTTAACTGGAAAACCTATTATTTTTTATCCATATTGACACTTTCTCTATTCTAAGCTACGAGACTACAATAACTGTAACCAAAAAACACTTCACGCGAGGTAAGAAACCATAGTGATATTGGTTAGGTGATATTTACAATATGACCTCATTTCACAGATTGCTTTTAAACAAGTTTCTACTTTTATTGTAGAACTAAGTTATTAAAACAGCCTACTTTTTCTTCTTTTGATGAAATGGCAACCATCCGTAGTATTTATAGTCTTCAAGTCTTCGTCGTGATAAAATTAATGATAAAAAATGTATAAAATGTGAATGACATGAAATTTCGAATTTCGAAAAAACAAAAAACGATCCTCCAGCGTACACCACGCAGAATACACTTAATTGTGTAAAAGTAACTTCAAACTTCAACTTCAAAAATAAGTCTTCAAATTTAAATGTTTTGTTTTTAAAACCACAGACAAAAATTTGTTTTTTTTATTTACACTGACTTATAAATTCAGATGCTTAATACTGCATTGTTTTTAAATACTTTTCTATCTCGCTATACAACCAGTAAAGCTGCAGAGAGTTTAATACGGATTCTTTGTGCGATGAAGTGTTGTCCAGTAAGTTGCCATAATAGTCGGTACAAGTATGCACAGCTGCTCCACTGTTGAATCACCACTCATTATACCAGATTAAATTATAGCATTACGAAATAAAATATATCACATTTCTAGGCGATCGCCCTGTTTTACTTGACAAGCTAATCTGAGAAAACTTCAAAGAAAGTGAAACTATTATGGAATATGTCCAACTTTATTTTAAGTCACTTATTATGAATATTGGGTTATAATTTATAAAAGGTTTATCTTTTATATGAATTTCAAGAACTCAAAAAGTGCTGCACTGCAAGTGTATATCATATCAAAATTTGAGCTTAATTAGTGAAGCACTTTTTGAGTTTTTGAAACTCATACAAAAGATTAACCTTTTATAAATTATAACCCAATATTCATAAGAAACACTTCAAAGATGGGGTTTAGCCTTCTTTTATAACCACATCGTGTCACAACTAAGCGTGGCGTCCTACGTCAGCTTTATGTATTATCACAGGTACATATATCATTTTTTGTTTGCCTGTCATTTTAGCATAATGAAATTAAAGTTATTAGTTAATGATGTTGGAATCGAAAATAGTTCACATAAACATAAATAACTTGTAAGTTTTATTTTTAAAATTGTACAAAGATGAAAGAAGTTTCGGAATGGTCCTTTTGCGTGAGATAGCCTTTATAAATAATATCACGCGCGACTCATTAGGAATGGAAGACGTGGACGTCAACCAAATTAGGAAACTGAAAAGTAGCGTGAAGCGAGATAAATGAATACAACCTCGGCGCAGAATTTAGTACAAAAGGTTAAAGTCCATATATTAATACTTAAAGCAAAATCTTTATACACCTTTTTACGAAAAATATGCGAACGGAAGAGTACGAAGTAAATACATATTTCGGGCAGCTAGTCTCCCACAACGCAGAACTTGTTTTATGGGTACTAGACAACTGATATATACCTAAATACACTTTTTTGTATATATATACATATTATATATAGAAAACACCCAAACTCCGTAATAAATGTTTGCATTTCATACAAATTTGGTTCATACAATTTGGTGTAACCCAGGTTCGAGACCTCAATCACGCAGTCGCATACGCTACCACTGCGTCACCAAGACAGTCAAAATTTTGCTAGTGTGGAGTGCAGAAACCTAATAAATTAATGAATTACGGCAGAATTACGACCACTAGGCTACCACAAGTGCCTAAATATATAAATGAATGAAAGTACTGAGCCACATGCGTATCCAACCACAAAGAACACTGTGTGTCTAACGTACTTTTGGGTTTTTCTTATAATATAAAGTCATGAAAACATTACTAAGTGTTCAGCGTTTTTCGCATCAATGTGTTAAAAGACATCGGCAATAATGAGTCAGTACGTTCACATTACATCACGTTGTTCCTTTATATCTGCAAGACGTTCATTATATTTCCCGCTGCACTTAACACACAAATCGATTTAATTGAAATTACATAATAAACCTTACAACATTGTATTAAAATATACATTCGCACGTACACCGTTGGATATGTTTGTATACCCATATTGGTCTTGATTAAGAATACTATAAAATAGCTCTTTTACGTCCACCCGTAGCTATAAACAAGTATATATTTACGAGAACGTTTACGGAGATAATATTATATCAATTTCATAATATATAAGTATGGTAGTAAAACAGGGAAGTTTCATTCAGGAACTCGTAAAAATGGTAAAAAGTGTACGTATAATATCGAGCAATATCTCAACTTTATAGCGTGGACCGATGGATATTAGTATTTACTTTGAGGCAATAACTGAAACTTGCTGGCGATTTAACCGCGGGCTATTTGATTTCAGACCTTAGATAGTGATTTCTAGTTAGATTTTCGGATAGACTTTTAACCTGACTCAAACGAAAAATACCAAAATCGTTCAAATTCTGTACAGCGTTGTTTGCGGTATAAGGATCAGGGACACATTTGCGAGACAAATGTGTCCCTGATCGTTCCTTCATAGTAGGTCACTACCAGGGCCCATGAACAACTGCAAACTTCAGACACAAGTGCGCTGACGCCGATTGAGTGAATATGCAGGGTCGTGTTGGCCCCAAAGTCAGATGGACAGACATTAACAAATCTTTTATAATCCCATCTTTTATCAGCTGCTCCGCCCGTGTTTATGTCGGTTTAGCCACAAAAGTAACCTGTATCCTTCTCCAAGGTCCAATCTACCTCTATACCGAAATTCATCCAGATCGTTTCAGCAGTTTGGCCGTGAAAGTGTAACAGACAGACTGATAGATACACAGACAGATAAACATAGATACTTTCGAATTTATTATCTTAGTATGAATTTTAAATTAGTCAAATTCAGATTTGAATCACCTTTGCTTCTCTCTTAACTGTTACAATAATAAAAAAGGGCCTTATTGGTTACATAAACTCTGAACACTCCAAAACTTTATGAATTAATTGGATTGGTTGGAATTTCCGTTCAAATGACCATTGATATTTGCCCCACACGAACGCTTATAGAGTAAACATACATTGTATTCGTATAAATAGTTAATACTAAAGAAGTAATTCGAAAGAAGCGCTCCAAAATTCATTTCTCTGTAAAGGTCAGATTCCTTTACGGCGCCTTATATCGCTGTGACTAATAGCTGTGGATAACATCACATTACATACACTTAACCGATAGCAGTATTTACCGAAATTTCTGTCAAAGTACATGTTTTAGCATGTTTTAATCTTCTCCCTCGCTGTATACGAAGTTCCTCTTTACACTTTTAAGTTGATAATATAAAAAAGTCGATATGTTTTTTTTTCGAATAGGGGGCAAACGAGCAGACGTATCGCCTGATGGTAAGCGATTACCGCCGCCCATAGACACCCGCAGCACCAGAGGCGTCACAAGTGCGTTGCCGGCCTTTAGGGAAAGGGGAGGGGGATAAGGTAGGGGTTAGGGTGTGGGCCACCGGCATCCTCACTCACTTGGTGAAACACAGCGCAAGCGCTATTTCACACCGGTTTTCTGTGAGGACGTGGTATTACTCCGGTCGAGCCGGCCCATTCATGCTGAAGCATGGAACTCCCACGGTACATGTCATGCCATGTCAACAGATTTATTACTGGAGGCATTGTACTTTATACCATATTCGATCTAGTTTGTGTGACTCATTCCGGCGAAAGTTCCCATGACTGGTATGAATAAAATTTGGCCCTAATTCGTGTCCAGAGCGTGTTATAAGATTTTGATCAAATTCTCAATAGATTTTTATTAGAGTAACCAGCGCTCCTCTACTATTCTATTTATCCACTAAATAACAATAATACTCTATTTAATAATACTGTTCAGTACATAGTTAGCACGATTCTTGTAAGAACAATGTTCTTCATTAGTTCCAACATACACAGAAGTTATGTAATCTAACATCTTCTATGATCTCTTTCAAAATGGCCAATATCTGGTTTCCTTCTCAAACTGATAGTATTTTATTTTATTTACTTTATTTACATCTTTACGCACAAACACATGCATCGGCGGACTTAATGCCTAAGGCATTAGGGCAATGCAGAGGAAAAATGAGGTAGGTGCACATCATGGGCGAATAATAAATGGTAGAGGTTTCAATATAATTAAACTATTTAACCTAATAATGCAAATACATACAGTAATACACATATATACACATACATATATAATACATATTACACAGAAGATTTAGTAAATTTTTTTCTACTGATTCTTTTGGAATTGTTATTTTTATATTAGGTAAGTACAAATACTTTTTTCTGGATCTAAAGATTTATTTAAATAAATTACTACTAATACGAACGTGTGCAGTTTATGTAGCATAGCATTACTGCATTCTAATTACTTTCGGTGATACGTGTGTGTGCATTCAAATAAATAAAATATAATATATGAAGATTTAATTCTTGAAAGATACTTGAAGAGTATTTCAGATTAAAGTTCAGAGGTCCAAGTAATTAAACTATGGGGGAGTGAAGCTTCAACTTATTCGGTTTCGGAATGATACACGGCTTACAGAAAACCGGCATGAAGTAACTGTTCCGTTGCTTTACACCAAGTGAAAGAGGTTGGCGTAGAAAATCTAATTAGAGGGGTCTAATTGAAGAGGGGAAGGTCAAAAAGTTCTTTTTTATTGAATAGGTGACAAACGAGCAGACGCATCACCTGATGGTAAGCGATTACCGCCGCCCATGGACACTCGCAACACCAAAAGCGTCACAAGTGCGTTGCCCACCTTTGGGGGATGGGTAGAGGGAATGGGGGAGGGGATGGGGTATGGGCCTCCGGTATCCTCACTCACCCGGTGAAACACAGCGCAAGCGCTATTTCACACCGGTTTTCTGTGATGCCGTGGTATCACTTCGGTCGAGCTGGCCCATTTATGCCGAAGCGTGGCTCTCCCACGGAAAACCCAAAGTATAAACCC
Source organism: Spilarctia lutea (assembly GCA_916048165.1). NCBI lineage: Eukaryota > Metazoa > Arthropoda > Insecta > Lepidoptera > Erebidae > Spilarctia > Spilarctia lutea. Next base: position 8,001,481 of record OU696480.1, read on the forward strand.
ACTTGTGACTCTTGAGCGGCAACTCCATGGGCGGCAGTCATTGTAGAACAGATGGTATGTGTAAGATTCCTTTTGAGGAAAGTATTAACGGTATTTATACAGAGAGCTTTTAAACCGAAGTGTAGAGTTGTGATAATTTTTTTCTTTTTCTATCTCGGTCATTTTTAATCAGAGTATTTCTCACGCACAAAGCATCTCGTAAATTGCATGCACACACGACTATAAATTGTTTTATTCAGGAGGTGTATATCGACAGCACCTTTTACGAGTGCATTAAAGCGTAGACAGTACAGTCACCCACATATACTTCTACCAGTTAACTAAAGAGCTATTTAAGCTATAAGTAAAGTTATTACGACTATTAAAACATATTTTAACGATTCAACAACGACGAACAAAGTTTGATGATTGACGAAGATTGTAAGTGTCATTTTAATTCGCCTAATTAAGTTGTGAATATGAAACTACCCGCACGTCGAGACTACTTAGCCGGTTTATTAGATTCACGACGGCTTTTATGTGGGTAGAAATTGTATTGTCATTAAACCTGCATAGAAATGAAAAATTAGCTATAAAGGAAACGATGAAAATGATAAAGAGAATGTTCTTCAATATATTACTTACCCAGTGCTCCTTAATACTATTACTTAAAGTATAAAGTATTGATAAACTTTTATTATACGAATTAAAATAAGATGTTCAAATACCGACAAACTATTAAATTAATAAACCGAATGATTCTGTTATATATTCCGACACAGTGTTTAAATTTTCTAATAAATTTATTTTACTAAACTAACGGTATGTGAAATAAGTATTTTATTATATGATCTTGATTCTGGGTTAATTGAAAACATATTTTAAATACTAAGTTTTAAATTTAGTATTTAAAATATATTTAAAGTGAACTTAAGCTTGGTTTTTGAATAAGCTTTTTGTGATTGACTTTACAATAAAAGCTTTCTCGGCTGCGTAGCCACGACAGCGTTCGTGAATTAATGTAATCGAGTTTTAATTTCTTTTAATTGAAACTAGATATTTTATCCATTTTCTTTTTGTTTGATTGGTTCTGTAATGGAATAATAAGCAGAATTACATATTTATGAATTGAAAATGTTTTCTCTACCAAAAAAGCCTCTTATTTAATAAAAAATATAGATTTTCTTTAAATTTGTATTCAATATACATCTTTAAGAAAATATTAGATACATTATGGATCAGGTATGTTGGTAAATATGTATTAGTCTTTTCAATAAGTCTCTATATTCGCGCGTCTCTTCAGAGTATGAAATGTTAATTTAAACGTTCTTTTTTACATTAAGCATAAGACTAGTTGGTTTCTGGTTTTATCATCATTTTGAGATTCTTTAACAGATAATTTAAAACCCAGTTTTTTTTTTGTTGTTCATCTGTTTTTTCGTTCGGTTACTTCAACGAACTTGTTAAAATTTCAATAAAAAGTGGATCATAAGGTTTTCTTTGCAAGTCTTGAAAAATATATGCTTCTGTGGTATAGGTTCATGTTAATGTCATAAAGCCAAAAGTTTATATGTTTAAATTCAAAAATCTTTTGACGAATTAAATAAACCAAATATTCAAAATTTTTTAAATTATGGTAAAATTCAAAGAGTTTTAGTCTTCATTTAAACAATTGTGTTTGTGTATTCGTACTGACCATAGTTAGATTTAATCTTTAAATATGTGTAAAGAAACTATCCGACGGTCAAAGTCCTGATCTGCCTAGCCAATCTGTGTAAGTTGCCCAATGCATTTCAACATTAATTGAAAAAAGTAATTCTTCTTCAGCCTATTGCCGTACATTGCTCCCCAAAAGAAAGTCAAAAAAGTAATTACTAAAATTAAAACTGAAGTCATTTTAAAACGAATGTAATTAAATAAGGTTCATTCCCAGTAATGGTTGTCAAGATACTTAAGGATGCCTGTCATTCAAAGTTCGATGGAAACACGATAGTAATCTGATTCCAATTGCGAGCTGCGCCTGCGACCTTTCCTGGCCGTCAGTCATTATTTAAGCCAATCACATAGGGCTTTCACATGCGCCTGAGTACAGAACTAAACATATATCTTTCATACATATCTGTACGGTGCATTATTTATCCGCATTTTGATACCACCGTGACAAATGCGCATCAAATAACAAAACTGAAAATAAAACTAAAATGAATATGGTTTCAAAATTTGAATAGAAAGACATATATAGAAATATGAATTTAAGATATTCGTTTAGTTATTTCTTTCTTTATCTTACTTACAAAATTACTATTTAAAAATATAAAGTACCTCAGATTTAAACGAGAAATGGCAAGGGCTGATGTATTTATGATTTCCTTTATGATCCTTCCTTCCACCAATCCTTTTAGTAGCTGTGATAATAACAGGCACACAAACAGAAAAAAATGTCAGTCTTACAACTATAAAAACCCAAACCCAAAAATAAAGAGATACCTAAATTTAGTAGGGGTCATCTTTTGATGACGATGATGTTAACTATCCTCCCTTTACACACAGTACTATCGTATCGTCAGAAATCTAAAAGCAAAACACTATTTTCTCATATTTTTCCATTACATGTGGATAAACAAAGCGGTAGAATTTATCTTGTTTTATTTTCTTAAACTGTGTCTCGTACGTCTTGTTACACAGTGAGTACTGTTATGTATTCTGGTCTTGTTACTGTTCCTAGTTACTGGCAACTCCGGCAAGAACACTCAAGTTCTATTTTTAAATTCAAATTTATTTTCACTCTTATAAACCTACATAGTAAACATTCTTAGCTTGGAACTGCAAAGTTGAAACCGTATATGTTTACAACTTAAAAATTTTCTTTTTTTAAAATAACTACTGTTGTTGTCTGATTTTTTCTGAAGAAAAATATTATTTTAAATTTTAACTGACTGAAATAATACATAATACAATTTTGCATTTGAGATCAATAACTATGTGAAAGAATAAAATCATGTTCTCGTTTTAAAATTAAAAACAAATTATAAAAATATATTTCAAACATTAATTTCATTAGATAAGTGTGTTGATGTTTTAAACCTTATAGATACTTTTAATTCTAATTTTCATTATTTCGTATGTAAACATTTCATAAATAAATTTCATTAAGCTCATCTGTTTTTATGAGCACCATTAGTTTATAAAATTATGCTTCTCATGACGCAGCCTTTCGTTCTTGTACGAAAATTGACATGAGTAAAGTGACAAGTCTTTTTGGCTACAAGCCAGGCACCAGGTGAAAACAAAGGCAGTCTGAAATATCCCTGAGAAGTCCTGAACGTCAACAAACCGGAAAATCAAAGGAAATATTATGATTTAATTGCCCAGTTCACAACCAAAGAGCTCTTCTTGAGAATTTTAACAAAGCACGTACTAATAGTTTATTTTGAACCAAAACAAAAGTATTCTATTTTTAAAACTAAAATAAATAAAATTATGAGCCTACTACGAACGAACGAGTTTGAATAAAAATACCTATTTTATAACTATTACACACTTTTCTAAATTTAAAAACTATAATGTAACCTTTTTAAAATTTATATGTGCTTAATTACTCTGCTCATTCTCGTACATAAATGGTCTTCGATTGAAAGAAGCTTTAATGTAACAAATAACAAAGAAGGCAACAAAACACAATGAAACATACGTCGATCTGTAGTTTATTACATACATTATCAGCAACAAAACTCTGCATATACAATGATACCAAAAGGTATATTTCAAGTTATTATTTAAAGATAGCCATAAAACTTTGAACGTCTAGACTGCAGCGTGGCCAACCTATTACATTGAATAATATATGAAAGGTCAACTGAAAGATGTAGGTAATAATATTTTTTGTTGAACTATCAACAAAAATATTTTTACCTACTTGAAAAACTTGGCTAAAATTGTTTATTTTGGTGCGAAAACTTTTAAAATTCACTGAGTAACATCAATATTTGAGTACTGAGCCAAACCTCTGTAGATAAATAAAAGAACTTGATTTTCGTTCATGGAATTTTAAATTTTATTGTTTCACAGATATTTTTTAGTCTTTTCAGTAATTTGTTTATAATCTATGGTTTATCAGCTCGGTACTCCTTTGTATATCCTCTTCTCGACATACAAAACTTAACTTGTTTTATAAAATAGTAATAATGAAAGAAATAGGTTTGTTCTTAATTTCAGCAATGCAAATGTAAATCGTTCTTACTGTACACTTTTAATTCTTAAGTTTAAAATTATCTTATCTAGAGTTGTAAGAAAACCTATTTCGCATTCTCTTCATAACTATATAGTTATACTTTGTAATAGTTAATATATATGCGAGTACATTATAATTCTAGTCAGTTTGTTTCAAAGTTAATTCTATTTCTCCAGATTAATATTTTTGTGTTTAAAATATTAAAATGAGAAACCTGAAATCTTATAATTATCTTGTTTATATTTATGAACCAACTGACTAACGCGACAGACCTGGGGTCTGTTCGAAAATCAATAAAGTTTTTATATCTAATCGAAGTCATGGAAAAAAAGCATTTTCGAAAGCTTGATAAGTTATTATTAACGTTTTTTTTGTATTTTGATTGAAAATCCAAGAAGGATTGATTCAATACGCTCACGAAACAGAATTTAATCAGTTGTTTCAACTGCTTGCCTATCTATATACGAGTAATTATAATAAAATTTAAACTGGAAATATCGAAAACGGTCCAGTCAGTCCAGTCGATTGTTTTCTAGACATGTTTGATTTCATTGTACATAAACTACTAACAAAATACGTAAAGCACCTTCTAAATCTCGAGGAAAACCACAAACACTAGACATGTGTTTACACAAAGTTGTGTATTTTGCGACGTAACGTGTTATTGTTGTTTGTGGTCATGGTTTTAAACTTCATGTGTCCATATTAGAGACCCACTGTGTCCCTGTTAGAGAATTATCTATGGAGTTGAAACAAAATTGGCACTACATCATCACCACTGCACCGCTTCAATGAAATTTGATATGGAGATACTTTGGTTTTTGAAGAATAACATGGGCTACTTTTAACCGCAATATTTTTTTTTTTTATTGAATAGGAGGCAAACGAGCAGACGCATCACCTGATGGTAAGCGATTACCGCCGCCCATGGACACCTGCAACACCAAAGGCGTCACAAATGCGTTGCCGACCTTTGGGGGATGGGGAGAGGGAATGGGGAGGGGTTGGGGTATGGGCCTCCGGTATCCTCACTCACTCGGTGAAACACAGCGCAAGCGCTATTTCACACCGGTTTTCTGTGAGGCCGTGGTATCACTCCGGTCGAGCCGGCCCATTCATGCCGAAGCGCGGCTCTCCCATGGAATATCCAATATCCACGCGGACAAGCAACTTTAATATTATTATTATTATATTAAGTAACTAAATAGTTTGTTTTTATTTCATACCTGATATTATGACACATTACACAGTTTCGTAAAGGCACTTTAACGAAGGTGTAGCAGTAGCTTAAATTTTAAAAAACAATAAAAATTTATACTCCTCAGAGATTTTTGAAAATTTTCAAATAACGAACTTGAATCCCCGTCCCTTAATAATAAATATTAGAAAACCTCGTTTGAGACAGGATAACAGGTTCAAATAACACATATACTAGCTATTTACACAGTGCACGTCATTGAAGTTTATCGGAATTGGTGGCAACAGGAAATTTGTCGTCAAATTCTATTGAATGAGTTTACACTGTATTCAGATACACAAAAGGCGGAACAAATAAAATGTCTCCATTGTTTCCTATATAATTCCAGTCAATTTCATGTGTCATTTATGAATTTGAATTTCAAATTCATCCCTCATTGTCCCCTAAATCCGAATTAGTGTTTTGATTTCGTCTCCTGACACTTATGCATTAAAGCTACGTGCACACACCGAGCGGCATGACTCCATGATGGTGTTGAATATAAAATAGCAACGGAACGGTAATAGTGTGACAATTGAATTACAGTTTCACGGTAGTCAATGTTAGCCATTTATTTTAATCTGTTTTGTAATTTTCCAGGTAAAGTCCTAGTTACTTTTTACCTGATTACAGCGAAGCTAGTACACATAGTAATTTTGCAGTAGTAGCAGCCTTGTATGGTAAACTACTGAGCCGATTTTATTTAATGTCATGTCAATAGATTTGTAATAATAGTCCGAATGGGATAGGCTAAAATATCAAAAGTATTAACGTAGTTGGGTTACAGTTTTTAACTTTTTCTTGGTCAACTTACAAACAACCATTTCGTAATATCGTTTAGGTTTAGAAGCTATTGAAAAGTATTAAGATTTCTAGTCATTAGTAACCAATTAAATGGATTAAGCCCTATCTATTGGCCACTTGTCTCTTATATTTTATATTTCTTAGTACTTTTTCTATATTTATCTTTTTGTATGTTATTTGAAATAGATAACCCTAATGCGACTATCATGAACACAATAAATAGAAATTAGTACCTGGTCTGGTGGATGACCGGCATTTTGCTCGGTTTTTTATTTTGGATATTTTTCTAAACATGAATCCTAGCTAGATTGATTAATCGCCCCGAAAACATCTACATACAAAATTTTACGAAAATCGTGGGAGCCGTTTTTGAGTATTTATAATATATGTGTATGTGTGTAAAGTTAGCTTAAATGGCGTCAATGAATACGACTAACAGTTAGCTGACGCATATATACCTATAGAAAGTAAAATGATTCATGCATAAGTAGGTATACACACTCATAGTGTTGCTCATACATGCAAACACTTTTTTCTTTTTGTTGAAAAGATGACCCACTCAATCTATTGAAAAAAATTGATTGAAATGCTAATCTTTTTTAACTCAGTTGACTTCAATTGATGATTGCTGTAGTTAATTGAAATCTGTTTATTCAAACTAGTTCAAATAATTGGTCTTGTTGTTGTTTGAAAAAAAGACAAACGATAACCAATGTTAATTTTTTCGCTTATATACTCTTAAATAAATAATTTAAGTGATTAGTTTAATATGAAAAACTACTCTATTATAGTATACTAGCTCCACGCTCCACTAGACCCACGCAACCTCGTATGCGTCTTAAATTACCCGTAGCGTGAACATTTTCCCCCATTTTTGAAACATTTTTCATTGGTGCTAAGCTCCTATTAGTAGTAGCGTGATTATATATAGCCTATAGCCTTCCTCAATAAATGGACTATCTAACACCGAAAGAATTTTTCAAATCGGACCAGCGGTTCCTGAGATTGGCGCGTTCAAACAAACAAACAAACTCTTCAGCTTTATTATATTAGTATAGATATAATATATTATTCAACTATCGTATATATGTATGTATATATATTTAAAGAATAATCTCTCCCACTGTAAGCTAATCTGCTTGATAAAGCTATTAATTAATAAAAGTTTCTTATTGTAGAAATATTTTCTAAGATTTTAGGCAAATTCTTACGTCGAGTACAATTTTCATTATTTACTTTATGGTTACTTTATCAAAGGAAATTTGCCACTCAAAATAACTTCGCTGCGGTTAATTTATTTAAAACTGTATTTGACTTTTTAATTTAACATCAAGACGTTAAGATTGGTTATTATTTAATAAAACCTTCGATTTACTTCAACCTAAAAACTATGTAAATATGTATATCGTTAGGAAGAATCTATGTCACGAAATATGTTTTGTATATAGTACGAGAGGTGAAAGCACCCATTAGTCAGCTGTATAATATAAATAAACATAGTCGATTAAGTGTTGTGTATAAACTTGCACTCTATTGTTAGAATTAGGAAGCGCTTTTAACTAAAATAACACGGGAAGGAGTCATCTCTATAAGTATATACGCAGGCATTCTTGAGTAGTGACTGCAATTAACGTTATTTATTACATTATAGACTACTGTAACCGGTATTTATATAAACAAAAAAAAATTCACTGATTTGGTAACTTGAGGATGTACGACTGTTTCAGCAAGTGAATCGGTTAATTAAAAAGGGGAACCATTTCAATGGATTTCGGTTCTTAAAGACAAGGTCGAGGAAAACATTCGTTTAAAACAGATAGGACGCGAAAAATTTACCTTCACTGAAGAAACGAAACATGTCAGTGACTTGTTTCGTTTTTAAATCAACCATTTTTTTATCATTTGGTTACACTGATTTAAACGTCATTTTGAACTACATAACATTTTCTAAATATGAAAACTAGCTACATCGATTTAAGCCTTCGACCTAATTTCCTATTTAATCCGTTGCATATTAAATTTAATGAAAATCGTTGAATCCGTTTCTGATATTCAGATTACCTATTTTAATATTTAAATATACAAGAATTGCTCGTTTAAAAGTATTAGATATATTTTCTTTATGAGTTTTTAAACTTTAGATACTTTTTAATCTCTCTCTTTCTTCTCCACTTCTAAGTGTTGAGTAGTGTCCTTCTATATTCAAAACTTTGTCAGTGTTTCCTCATTGCTTAACAAAACGTTATTTAATTTAAGCGACGATTTTGTGTTGTTGCTTGAAATTAAATAACGTATTTATTTAGCGAAATAAATCTCATTTTAATTGTATATGAAATTAGATACGTAAGTAATATTCTTCTGAATTGTACTTAAATTGAATGACTATATAATTTGCATTCATTCATAAGATACTTATAATGGTAATTACCGTAAACGTATAAAAAATGTTGTTTTGTACGCTTTATACGACTTGTTAGTGTTGCGAGTGTATACTTCGTTATCTCTTCTGCATATCGATTGTGGTGTTAACAGTGCAATCACGTGCACTTTGTTACATAACGCACTTGAAATGAGACGGAAGAAATTCTAGTGCACACAAACAGGTTTTATTAATAATACAACTGTCTTACTAAACCTGTTCTGTAGTATCATAATACATATATTATATGTATTAGTATTTATTACATTATTTCACGTAGATATTACACTAGTTATTGAAAAACCAACGTTTCCTATTCAGATCAATTTTCATTAATAAAATATTTTGCAGAAATACTTTTTTAAGTACTCTTTTTATTTTAAAATATAATGAAATTTGGTGTAGGTATTATTCTCTAACGTAGAATTTAATAATTAAAATACCTAAGTCAGATATTAAGCTACCCGTTTAATATCTGACTTAGGTATTAGGTATTTTAATTCACATTGATTTGCCAAAAACTGTAAAAGTCTTCAGAATATTTCATATTTATTTACCTTTCAAATCTAACTCTTTGCTATTTAAAAAGATTATAATAACAAACGCGCTGATTTTCATAGAAGTCTGTATAAGTTCCGTTTGTAACGCCACCATCGTATTAAAAGTAATTTAACCAAAACCATGCTGTCAGTAATTTATTTTCATAGGCGTCAGACGCTAGAAGTGACAGCTCACGTCCATCAACAGGGTGGGTATATCACCCCTTTGTCCCTCGCACAGTGCATGATTAGCTTCCGATGACAACCACACGCGATGCACCGTTCTGCATCAATTTTGGTAACGGGGGGCGTTACAGTACGAGGGGGCGATACAGTCCGAGGGGGCTGATGGTGTGTCGCAATCACTATGGTAATTATTCTCGAGTGATTTAATGGATATTGATGAAGTTCCGAATTAATATTTTAATGAAGTTCATAATTATATTGGCGGCGTTGTGGTATTATAGATTGCATGTCATATTTCATTATGAATTATTTATAGCGAGATTTGGGCCTTGTATATTGTTATGGAAGTACATAATGTGAGAATTAATTAGTATTTTCCTATTAATTTTACAAAGTAATGTAATTTATCTCTCTGTGTGTGTTTCATATTATGTCATTACAGAGAGCCACTGTTTAATCCTTTACATCAGACGCTTATTATCTATTTATATAATGTAGTAAATATATAAACCTCTTAATAAATAAGTAGTTACAACAACACGGTAGGTCGTATGAACTTTTTCTATACAAGAGTGAACACTGTCCCTAAAAAAAAAAAAAAAGCTGAACCGAGGGCTTTACTTTACTTGCTGTTACCAAAACCCATATTTTGTCTTATAGGCTCTACTTACATCTACTTATCAAAACCACACGGTGTGTCAAACAAAACAAACTAATAAGTATGAATAACTTGGAAACATTAAGAACTTTGTAGTCCTTTAATTTATTTTTAAATGATTCTATTCTTTTTCTATCTCCAAGCAATCGTAGGTACTTAATAAAACAACTGCCACATTTATTTAATCGACCTGAATTGAGATCCTCAACATCGGAAACGGCATGTCACGAAGGTAGAAAGTAGCTCAAGCTGATGGCAGAGATTTGTTAATTAATTAAGAGACAAAATAGACAGCGTCACGCAATCTAGTATGTTGTGATTGGAGGTACTTACTGTGTCCCATATTAAGGACTCATTTGTGCCCCCCAAGCCTGACCCTGTTTTAGGTTACGAGTGAATGGCAGATTAACATTACCTCGACATGCAAAAATGTAATTAAAACTGTTCAAAATATACCGCTTATAAACTACGATCGTTTTAAAGGAGACCTTAGTAAGTCTTAGGAGGGAACAGGAACGAAAAAAGACGCTCGCTCTGATGAATCATACAAAACCACAGCACAAAATACCAGAAAACAGGAAGAAAACGAGTTAAAACGAAGTTTGAAATCTAACTTCTTCTAAGCTTTATCATACACAATAATTTATATTGGCATTTTTTTTGTATTGCACTCGTGTAAGATGGATTGGCCTTAGCGAGACTGAGTGTGACCTTCAGCCCTGACCTTTAGCAATAAACTACAGACCTCCAGGAACGGAAACCTAAAGATCTTCTACGAAACTAACACATACGTTTTTTGTATTCAACAGTCACGAATAGTCTTAATAGGAAGTTTTTATATAAAAAAAATTAAAACGTGTTAAAAAGTTGAATGATGTTCTAAACATAATTATAATAACTAATAACGTTGTATACTTAATATCATTAAGATCCCATTCAAAAATCCGAATGGATTGTTTTTTTTTTACACTCTTGCAAACGAATATTTATCGTTTAATTATATGCAAGTTCTTGCTTTATCCTAATAGCAATCTATTAAGTGCGTCCTGAATCGATCGTCCGACTATTAACCTAATTGGTGAAAATATTTGCATTTTTTATGGACGGTTTTATTTATGACCACGAATACATCAATAAATTAATGATATACCTACCTTCTCACCTGACACGGAAACGGTAGTGACCTATATTCGCATGAGTTTTACAATTCATTGAAATATACGAACATTTTTTTGAAATTTAGAGACAATTGGCCATGATTTAATCGTTTTACACCACTTAATTAAAATGCTAAGATATTACTAATCATATAGACGTGCCTTGGAGAGCACGTTAAGCCGTGGTCCCGGTTGCCCGGTTGTGGTGGTTTGAAACTTGGTAATCGAGTCAGTGCCCTCAAATATACTGACGCTAGTTTCAACCTTCGAATACAGTTATCCCTCAGGGTTGCGGAGGTCTGATGCCGGTCGCTTCGTGGAAAACTGATATTCAGGTAAAACAGGTGGAACTATTAGATGACCCCTAATAATCTTGGGATTAATAAAGGCTAGGACGAAGAAGGAGATTACTATTCATACAGTGTAAATAAACACAATAAATTTTAAGTTTTGTTCGTCCTACTATTGTACTAATAAGCTCTAGTGTTCCTTGTCCACCTTCGAAACATCTCTGTTAGGTCTGCAAGATCGTCAAGGTTTGATTTAGGATTACGGCTACATTTAACAGCCCTAAATTAACAAAACAGATTTCCAATGCTATTTGTGGAAGAGAGTCAGTAGAGATCTTTATAAAATAAATGTTTACTTATTAAACGTCTTATTAAATACTAACATCATTTAATAATTTCCAGAAAGAAAAATGATACCACTGTCAAAGTAAAATTAATTTAACTGATCAATTTTTTTTTTAAATGTGGTTTGTAAATTCCATAGGTCTTTACCTAGACGCATAGTTCAGATGATTTTACAATGGCCTCTATAAATTTATTGTCGGCAAACTTTATTTTATTAAATACCTAACTTTTGTCTAAGGCTTTGCCCGCGTGTATATCACTTATTGCTGTAAAAAGTAGCCAATTTAACTCACTCTGAATGTACCTTTAAATGTAAAATGTAAAAGAATTAATAAAATCGGTTCAGTGATTTAGGAGTAAAGGCGTCACAAAAAAACACATTAATTTCCGCGTTTATGATATTTGTTAGCATTACTATGAATAGGTAGTAATTAAGCCCACCCTTATTACAGGAGTGTTAGTTTTCGTTGTACGCACAAGTTTCGTAAGAATAAGGTAAATATGTCCGACAAAAGGATCCATTTTAAATACGTAAATACTTACGTGAACAATAGACAAATTTATTGAACCAATCTAACAATGACTAACGTAAAATTGTTCTTTAAAAGCGGAGTTATTTAACGTCCTTTTCAAATACTGGTATGTCTAAACAAACAATCCCTCAGAAACGTTTAGGGGCTAACTTAGAAAAGTTAGGGAGTGAATAATAGACGAGAGAGATTGCTTAACTGTCTTTATTGTTCCTCGTCAAGTTGGAATAGAACAAAGTTTTGTTCTTAATTAATTATTATTGTTTAAATGTATATTAAATTTAATGCAATATGAAATAAAACTTGTTTGTAAATATAACTTCAGTAAGAGTCAGATTCGAAAAACAGGTAAATAAGGTATAAATGTTTATATCATTTTCTTTCCTAATTGGCAATTGAAATTTACCTGAACTTCATACCCATTAAGGTACTGACAAAACCAGAGTTTTGTGTTGATTTAAACATACAGTAAAACAAGTAGGTAAGTATGCACAAAACAACTAAATTTATTTATAAAATGTCTATAAAAAATCGGTCTTCTTCACTTTATCACCACAAACTTGATATTAATATTGTTTCATTATAAGATTATGGTTCTTTAAAACTAGAAAGGAAATATTAAATATAACCATCTCAGGTCATGCAATGTGATGTGATATATTGAATAGACACCCCACAGTTTATGGACCAACAATACATGTTAATAAGAACTCAGATTCATAAATAATCAACCGTGACAGACCGAGAGACAGCCACCTTATCTTTGAATGACGCGGACGTTTTGAATGTGGCTCCTTAAATATATACACAAAGAGGAAGTCTAAAAAATGTATAAAGGCATACTACTGTCAAGGCACTGTGGTTTTAATTAAAAACAAAAAAAAGGATGTTTGAGCGGGAAAATAAAGTTGGTTCAGGATTAATGAGGTCTTTAAAATGTAGATGACAAACTTTTTTTACCGCTTGCTGTTATAAATGGTGACAATGTTACTAATTGACGAAATAAACCCGTCTATTTCGTCTGTATATACTTTTTGTCGCTCAGCCGTAGAAAGCATATTTTTTATATATAATAAATAAATAATATTTCGGACATCTAACACACAACGCCATCTAGTCCCAAGCTAAGCAGAGCTTGTGTTATGGGTACTAGACAACTGATATGAATACATATATACTTTTTTTTTGTAAATACATACATATTATACATAGAAAACACCCAAACTCCGAAACAAATATTTGTAGATTACACAAACATTTGGTCCGACCCAGGATTTGAACCCGAGACCTCAAGCACAGCAGTCGCATTCACTACCACTGCGCCACCGAGGCAGTAATATGAACGACAGTTGTGTATATTCACATGACAGGATCAGGACAGGATTACTGGACCTTAGGATCGTGTTAGAGGTGTCGATTCAGTGATAAAAGAATAATAAAATCTAACATCTAAACAAGTTACTGAGTATGTACAGTGACATTACTTTCTACTAATTACATCCATCTACATTTATACATTTATCAAGCTCGCCAGGTCAATTGATGATGCAATAGAACTTTATTAAAACGGAAACAATTTGACTCACAGATTATACACGTTCTCAATATTTGAGTTTAAAGACATGATAAAGTACTAAATGGTGCATTTTCAACGATAAATTGAAACTCAGACTCTTTTGTAGCTGTCAGGGATTTGCCCTATTTGAGACAAGGTTCAGGACAATTGTGAAGAGTCATCCTACGTGTTGGCATTGCTCGCATATTTTACTATCAATCTATATCTTACTGGCTGACCTGACCTCACTTTGTTGGGCGTTAAATATTTTGAAGCAAATCCGACTACCACGAAAAATTCTTATAATTTTTCGGGTTAATACTATTATGACACTTGCAAATAATGTAGCTTTCTATTGGTACAATCTCAAAAACTTAACTCTATGATAATATTAATATTTATATACATTATATTTAGTATAGATACAGATGGATTTGAAGACAAGCGTTTGGATATTTTATTTTTTTATTTTTTAAAAAGACAACTCCCGCATTAGGAATATACATCCTGTGTCGTGGAGGACTTTACAAACATACATGTGACGGACACAAAGAACACCCAGACTCAGGACAACACTTTGTGGATCACACAAAGTGATGTCCCACGTCCCACATAGTCTTAATGTCAATAACGATGTGCTTACTGACAAATGTATTAGCTACCTAAAACTGACATCTTAGATCGCAAATCAAACACTTAAACCAATTCTGTCTTTAGCATTTGAGAGAATAAGTCTTGTAACATCTAATGAAATATATTAAATAGTTATATTTTAGTGTGTGTTTCTTTCAATTCTTTATAAGTTAAAAGCTTATCAAAACATACTCATCCTATTTGCTCAACTACATTACAGGATTATATGAATTGTTTATGAAATAGAAAATGTCTCAGCGCTAATGGAGGCTTAAGTATTATTATCCCTACTTTGTCGTTTTAAGTTTCTAAACGCAAAAGGAATACATAATATGTTAATTGCTTACCTACCTGTAATAACTTTCAAGGTCGTTAAAAAATCACTTTTATACATTATGTCGTCAAAGTTACGCACACACACAGAGACACACAAGTCTGTATTACTACTTCAGTCTATAAAAATAGCTTAATGTTTGTGACAGATAACAACGAAACCGTTGAAGTAACTTTGAACAAGCGATTTTATTTGTATCACTCTCAGATCAAATAAAAATGGTAGAAAACGTACGGCCTTTGTTCTAAATCCAAAATAATAAACACACATGTTAACGCCTAACACATGCAAATGACTACGCTACTTTTCATTTGTATTTTACAAATAGTAGTGCAGTAAGTTTACCTACAACTTACTTGGACGTTATAAGGCTATAAATGAGATGAATATAAAAACTATTCCAGTATCAATGAAGTACAAAATTTTATCATTTTTCTAAAATTTTCCCTTAAAGTAATTTTTCTAATTTAATAACTTAATACTCGTATGTTTTTGTAAGCCACTGTCAGTATTTTATAAACTCAATTAATAAGTAAATACATAATTATAGGTACATTCCTATGCAATTTTAATTGTTATCGTTTGTTTTCAGAGAAACTACCTAGAACAATTCGGGTACCTGAAGAAAGGCAGCCCAGAAGTAGGCAACTTACAGCTCGGAGACAGCACGCAGGACTACGAGGACGACTTCAGAATCGCTATCAAGACTTTACAAGTTAGTATTATAAACATTTGCATAAAAGAAGTACACAGCGGGTCACAAATAAACCTATTTTAATGTGCATTAACAGTAGCCGTCGCTGTTATAAAGTATAATGGTATAATAACAATAAATCTATACTAATAATAAAGCTAAAGAGTTTGTTTGTTTGAACGCGCTAATCTCAGGAACCGCTTGTCCGATTTGAAAAATTCTTTCAGTGTTGAATAGTCCATTTATCGAGGAAGGCTACAGGTTATATATCATCACGCTACTACTAATAGGAGCGGAGCACCAATGAAGAATATTTCAAAAACGGAGGAAAATTTTCACGCTACGAGCAATATAAGACGCAAACGAGGTTGCGTGGGTCAGCTAGTATGCTATGAACTTCCTTTTTAAAGAGAGGCCTATGCAGCAGCAGATTACTAAAAGCTGTTGATGTAAATAACGATATTTACTTTTTGAACTTGACTATGGTCAAGCCAAAAGGAAAGGGTAATTCGTTTTGGAAGTCTAGATATGTTCCACCGTAGCGCTTAAACTACTGAACGAATTTTAAAGAATGAGGTATCAATGGCTTCGTAATAATGGCCCGGGTGACCAAGGTTATATGTTTTAAACTTTTTCTTGTACTTAATGTAACGTGGGTTCTAACTAACATAATATAATGATATGATTAAATAGTAAACACCACGAATTCGTGTGGTAGCTACCTTATGCCTTTAAATACCACTAGGATTTTTGGGTACTTTGCCACCACTGCGATGGTCAGACCCTGGACACGGCGCTCCACAGGCTGGTAGAATGTCCGGCGTGGGACGACCCAAGGCGTGATCTCGTGGCGGTCATCGGGGTGGGGGTTCTCTCGCTCGGTAATATGATTGCGGCCATGTTGCGGAGCGAGAGCGCGTGGATCTCTGCCATCTCTTTCTGCGAGCAAGTTATGCTTGCGAAGGAGATGGCGGAGCGGGACCGGGAGAGGTTTAGAACTCTCCCTGCCCGCCAGGCCCGCGAACGGGCCAGGTACCGCAGACGACTCGGTACGATCGCAAAACGATCTCCTTCCTTCATAAGCGCAAGCTTGAGGGTGACAGGTGAGGCCACCAGTCACCTTAGCAGAAGCAGGCCGGGGTGGCGGCGCGAGCTCTGTAAAGTGCTCGCGCCCTTTTATAGTATAGGAATAGGAATGTTAGGGTTCCTACACGGGAGGGGGCCACCTATAAACAATGGGTGGCCCGAGGTACGTCGGGGTTCCAGGGATTTCCTTCTGAGGGTGCACCTGGTTCCCCGGCTTCTAGTACCAGAGACGGTGTGTGCTTTTTAGTCAGTTCGAGTCCGACATAACCACAAGTGGTATGCGAGGGGATTTCCGCATAAAAAAAGGGTACTAAGGTTGATGACAATATACGTCTGTTTCAGGAATACGGTGGAATTCCAGTGAGTGGTAAGATCGACGAAGCTACGGTGAATCTGATGAAGCAGAGACGATGTGGACGACCAGACCGAGAGGAGGGTGACCAGCATGGACACAGGAGGAAACGGTTCTTGGTGCAGAAGGGCGAGAAGTGGAAACACACCAACTTGACATGGAGGTAAGTTACTTTTAATACAAAACGTTAAAAATACAAGAAAAACCTATAAATTGATTAATTAAATTGTCTCATAAGCAGATAATTGTAGTCTTTAGCTAACATTATTTGTGATATGTCTTTATTATGCGTGATTAAACCTTTTTAAATTTCTTCTTCTTCAGAAAAAACTCAGTTGTGAAACTTTTTTAGCTTTACAAAATTATTTATTTTACAATAAAATGTGTCAAATAACAAATACCAACTAGCTGGACTCCTCATTAGCTTGTTTGGAAGGACCATGTGAGAACTTAATTAAATAAAATCTTTGTAAATTTATAATTATTATTATAGAAAGAAATAATTGTTCAACAAAAATACTGCCATCTATATTGTGATATTAAAACTACATGATATACAACGCCATCTAGTGCATAGAATTATTTTTGAGGTAAGAGCCATCTGTTGATATTACGTTGCACTAGTTAATCCTGTAGTATTGGTCTTAACATTCAACACTCTGAAAGTCGCTTTTTCCCTGTAGATGTCTCTAGTCAGTAGTTCAAATCACTTAAAACTTTTTTACTTTACATAATTTTTAATTTGTGTTTTTTAAACATTTAATTAAATTCCAACAATGTTTCTCACTATATAATAAAATTAAATTTTTTTCGTTTCATTTTCGTCTGAAAATGTTCATAATTATTTTTTCATCCCCCTATCTCGGAAATAGTATTTTTGCCCTTCGATATCTGAGTGCAAAAGCAGTTTTTATCTGCTAGAGTATAAAGTAAATTGAATTCAGAACATCGTGTGCAGTCAGTGTAGTAAGTTTGTGAATTCTAAACATCATTAAACCTATTTACTTCTACCTTCATGGGGAACGTTCCCTCGCTAACGCTCATCATTCTAATTTTAAAATCCTTCGCGAAAAGCAACTTTGCACTCTTTTCACCCTAGAATAGACAGTAGGTATTCATGGTTAAAAACGAATACCAAAATATAAACAACGAGATATAAACCACTGTAAATAAACAATTATACGGCACTAAGTACTATAAGCAAACATCACTCGGTTTCATGAAATAACAAAGACAATCAAGACAGCCGTTTTTTATCAAAACAAGCAAAACAAATTCCTCGTTATAACATTACTATGGACAAAACAGTACACGGAGAGAGTTGGGGTGGAACTGTGACGTCAGTTTTTATGTCGAACAGTTCTTACTATTTGTTTTAAGACCACATAAAATTGATGACAAATAATAGTTAAATCACGGGTCTCGTAACTTTTACGATGCTTTCCGCGTAGCTTAATTAAAAGAATATGACCTTTTGACGCCTCCCAAAGACGGATATTTGGAACGGCAAATAAACTGCGAATGCTTTTAATTTGATCGGATATTACTTTTATTCTTATGACACTTTACAGTGTTGCATAGTGTACACTATACTCGATACCTGTAAGTACATATGTACCTATATACAGGTATCGAGAAACCGTAGTGCATTTAATGCCTCTATTCAAATCTACTAGCGTATTACTGCCTATTTACATACATTAAACAGAAAGCAATGTTTAATGTATTAAAATAAAGATAAATTCCGTTCGGAACAACTATGTATATTCTACGCATCAAAAGTTTTAATCTTAAAGCGGTAAAGTGAATTGCAGCCAAAAATATTTTGAAAAACTGGAATATAAAATTTGGACAAAGCCTACTTCTGGGATAGAACTGCCTCAGTAGTACGTAGACATAAAGGTACACAGTCAAATACTTCCTCTCTAATAGATATACATATGTATACAGACGTACACAGTTATATATTTTATCAATCAATATTCTTTATTGTGAATCATCTATACTAATAATAAAGCTGAAGAGTTTGTTTGTTTGTTTGAACGCGCTAATATCAGGAACCGCTGGTTTTTGAAAAATTCTTTCAGTATTGGATAGTCCACTTATCGAGGAAGGCTATAGGCTATATATCATCACGCTACTACTAATAGGAGCGGAGCACCAATGAAGAATGTTTCAAAAACGGGGGAAAAATTTCACGCTACTGGCAAATAAGACGCAAACGAGGTTGCGTAGATCAGCTAGTAGGTTATACGAGTACATGTATTGTCTACAGAAGTGACTTTGATCAACTATGTTCTGCCAATTAGTCCTTCCTCCATATTAGACATGAAAAAATAGAACTACACGTCTATTAGACCTATGTGTGTGACCAATTTGCTAATTTTTTTAATTGTACATTTTCACACAGAAAGTTTATGTCATGTTGGGTTTTCTTTTGGATAAGCATTTCCAATACAATTTTTAGGTTAGTTTCTTATACCTACCGTAAATGTTACATAACTTTTCTATTACTACTTCAAGGATATTGAGAGTGCTACATTAATTTATACTCTGAAAAGGAGTACCTACATTAAATGCACCACATGAACGACGTGAAGAACCCTTACCAATGCACCATAATTAACTTCTAATTGAAAAGCAATTCTTAGGTACATAGTACATTTTGCTTTATTCATAGACTTTTAATGTTTCTTCAGCTAGACTTACATTCGTTATAGTTCATAGTGTGGAATATAGTTTAAAAATGAATCACAAAAATGTATGTACGCCCATAACTTTTTTTATGTATTTATTATGGTCAGGACAAGGTTTGTGTAGAAAAAAAAATTAAAAGAAACCGTAGGTGTTATATTAGATTAGCCCGCTTAGATCTGCAGACTGCAGCCCTGCGGGAACTTGACACGGGATTACTAAAAGTTTATTGTCGGTAAGTTAGAAAATATTCACAAATATAAATAAGGCGATATGAAGTTCGCCGAGTCAGCTAGTATACCTACTTATAATAAAATTATAAGAAGTCGATGTCTCTATACACTAAATATAAAATAGATAAATATAATGAACTAAAATTATTAAAGGTGACTTTATTAAAGTAACAGAACTCAAAACAACAGTTTTTTAGAATTTTACTCTGCTTGTCTGTGTATTCACGCGCTCTTATCTCAGAAGGAGCTTAACCAATTTGATGCGGTGTTCTTTTATGTATTGTGGTAACCTTCAATTAAGATTTAGTGTTTGTTTTATTTAATTCGATTGACGAATAAAAAAGTTACATCAGTTTAAAGAATTGTCCCCGTAAATGACATATACGCGAGCGTGGTGTGTAAACCAGTGTGGAATATACACTGTTCAGTAAGTAATTAGAGGAATTAGCTGTTATATATTGTAATACTAAATAGGCAATGTAAATGGGCTTTAAGTATTTCTAACTCGTTTGCAAAATAGTCGGCATTACAGCCAAACATAAGCCTGCCTTGCACAACTGCCAACTGTGTTTCCAGACCTCACCTGATCCAACGAAGCCGCTTAGCTCGTGCATTTTTATGTAGTACATTTGGATCAGAGCTTTGGCCGTGTGCCTGATTGTTTAAAAAAAATACCTCACTACCATATGCGATTTTCGTACCTGTAAGCAAATGTACCTACATGACAATAACAACAATTAATATTTCAGTTTCTTTTCTTTAAAACCCACCTCCCGGCATATATATATATATATATATATATCACGGAGATCTTTACAAATATTACATGAAATCAAAGAACATACAGGCACATATCGATTAATCTGTGAATTACACAAAGTGTTGTTTGGTAATCGATATTATTGCCTGCGAAGCGATACAAACGAAATCTTTTTGGAGAACTTTGCGCTGCCTTATTTCTATTTTAATGAGCTGTGCCGTATAGTAGTCCGATTGTTGCTTACTTAGATACCGTGTTTATTCAACTCGATATCCCGGGAGTGAAAAGCTCGGCTGGTCACTGCCTCTATTTGGAGTTGAAACAACCGCAGAGCACGCGGATAATTTGAAAAGTTCACAATCACCTGCACAGTGCGCTGTTTCAGCACAATTTCCTGTCGAATTAATGGTCTGTCAATATTGTAGTCCTCCATTAAAGCTTGTTGTGCAAACAAGCAATAAAACTAGCAACGCCATCTCGCGGTGGGTTTACGAGAGCACGGCGCCAGGGTGGGTCAGACAGACATTGCATACACTCCTAGCCACGCTAACAGAAAATACATATTTAACAAAAGAAAAATTACAATCTAAGGAATAGCTAGCTGCGTTCTGTCTGAAAAAAAGTGTGTCGCAATTTTTATGTTTCGCAAAAATAGACCGAGTGTTCCGCGTACTAGGTAGATGCGGAGTAAGGTTTTCTAAGTAATTAGGTAAAAACGTATGGTACTCGTAGTCAGTCTGAACTTTGAACGTAAACGTCACTTTACTTTACTACTTTTCACTAACGTGGTTGCTTTATAGTGAGCTAAATAATTTATCAGTCAGAACATTCAGAGCATTAAAAAATTTAAAGAAGAGACAATAAAAGTATATTTATATACAAACCTTGTAATAAAACTAAATACTAAAAAGGAACATGCGTGACATATCGACTACCTACTCAAACTATTTTTAATTATATGTTTCACATCACTGCATAATCCATTTTCAATTACAAGTTCATTATGATGCATTGGTACGGGTTCTTCGTGTATCTGGTGCATTTCATGGAGGTAGTTATTTATTTTCAGAGTATAAATTAACCAGCTAAACTCCGCGGTGCTACCCGCGGTACGACAATAACCGCAGGCAAAGCCGCGACGCGAAGCTAGTATCGAAGCTTATAGATGCATAAGCTATATTCTGATGTAAAGTTTCATCAAATTCCATTCAGTAATTTTGCTTGAAAGAGCAACAATATACAACATACTCACTTACATACTCACAAACTTTCGCGTTTATAATATTAGTAGGATGTAGCTCGCTCAATGTCTTTGAAGTAGTAGTAGAAAACGTATGTAACATTTGCGAGATAAGAAACTAACCTAAAAAATAAAATAGAAAATGTTTATCCAAAACAATCAATTTACACATTTTCAAGTTACAAAGTAATGAACCTAGTTTAGGAGGCAATCACTTTTAATTGTATATTTAAAAGCAACGTTGAAATAGAACTCGCTTTGATACCGTCATAACTTTATTGAAGTAATATCTCATATTAAAAATAATATGCGATTGCCATAATTTTCATCCATTTAACTGACGGTGTTAGTAATTTTAATTCAAATATTAAATACTCGTATCTGTACTAATATTATAAAGCTGAAGAGTTTGTTTGTTTGTTTTATGAACGCGCTAATCTCAGGAGCCGCTGGTCCGATTCGAAAAATTCTTTCAGTGTTGGATAGTCCATTTATCGAGGAAGGCTATATGATATATATGCTAAAATACTGGGGAACATTATTACGCTACAAGCAATAGGAGACGTAAACAAGGTTGCGAGAGTCAGCTAGTCTTATATAAAATCAATATTTGAATGCCTGAGACTCTCAATGTTTTGTCTTTACTAAAAATAGTAAAGCAATATATTTACAGTCTTTAGATACGAGTACGTAGGGGAGTGTAACGTAGATTTACGTGGGAACATCATCGTGAAAACTTTGTGTCTACTTTGAACAGCTTCGAGTTCTATAGCTTCTGCTGTGGCCAATACCAACTAACTTCATCTAATGTCAGGCTAGCATAGAACGTTTTGTGCAAAAGAACAAAGCAACGAATTCAGTAAGTTAAATAAATAATAAATAAATTAATATTTCGGACATCTAACACACAACACCATCTAGTCCCAAGCTAAGCAGAGCTTGTGTTATGGGTACTAGACAACTGACATGAATACATATATATACTTTTTTTTGTAAATACATACATATTATACATAGAAAACACTCAAACTCCGAAACAAATATTTGTAGATCACATAAACACTTGGTCCGACCCAGGATTTGAACCCGAGACCTCAAGCACAGCAGTCGCTTTCACTGCCACTGCGCCACCGAGGCAGTTAACTGCGCCACCGAGGCGCGAGGCGAGGAGGAGTTGTTACAAAGCAAAATAGGTATTACAAGTCCATTCCACTTAGAAAAACTCATAATAAAGTAACAATAGCCTTTAACTAAATAATTTAGATAACACTCCTAGGTTTATTATTTAATTGATGAAAAAAAGAAGAATTATGAAGATTAAAAACACACATTTTCTTAGACAAGGAAAACAGTGCGCTTTTCAGTTTGTTTTTTCATTTTAAAGAAAACCAATTCTAATGCTACCAAGCCACAACTCCAACAAGAGTTAATCCGAAGATTGATCAAAGGACTTTGTAGGAAGGTTTCTTTTTTATCATCCATCGAATTCAGTATTACATTATGGTCAGTACAAAAACTATTTTAAAATGAAGTTCAAAAGTGGCCTGATACAGTTGCTATCGATTAAAAGGAACCACTTAAAAAAAATGCCATTTTACTAGCGTCACATTGTGTCGCATGTCATATTATATATATTAACATAATCTAATAAAATATACGACTCAACAACATTGAGAGCGAAGGTTTACAGGGCTTTTAAATGGTAAGTTTTACATAGGTAGTATGGATTTCATAATAATATTAATATTCGTAGTGTTGGCCTGAGTGGCGATGACAGCGCCGCGCGCAACGGGTGGCGAAATGCGGCTGTCACTTAGCTGTCAGTGACAGCGAAAACAATACCGTTATTTCCATATAATAACTCTATCATTATCGGACGTCTAAAACATTATACGTTTGTTTACATTTGATTGACTTTAATTTATTGGAAAACAATTAGACCTAGATTTATTATATTACGTTTTATATCTCTAGGGACGATTTAATAAGATAATTCGCCACTTTGAGGATTAGCCATTCTTATTGATTAATGGTGATTGATATCTGTTCTCAAATAGATGATTTCTATATCATCAATTCAAAAACAGTTTTAGTATTGAATATACCATTGTTATAATTTTTTTAAAACCAAAATTTTATAACATATAAAATATCTTTACAAACTTTTATTTCATTTCATAGCATTAAAGTCTTTAGATACACTTTTAACGTAGGTAGTAAAATAAGTAACCGTTACACCAATAACGTTTAAAGAATACAGATTTTGAAATTTACTTAAAATAAATACAAAAGATCATTTTCAAAACTAAACTTTGACGCTGATTACACTTAACGAAAGTTCATTAAATTCATGAGCAAGACAACAACAAAAGCAGATGCAATGAATTTGCACTTATGCATGTTATTCAGTCTTATAGAATTGTACAACGTTTGTAAGTAACACGTACACCTTTCACGAAAAGCAACATAATATATAGGATAGGATAGGTTTAGAATTTTTAAACTCTTCTTTGTCAAAACTCGAATTATACTAATATTCTGACGACTGTTTTGTTTTCTTCATTTAATTCAATATAATAATTCAATGGAGTCAATTAATTTTATATCGTTGACAGACGTTTTCGTTTTTAAATCGATATCATAAATAAGTATAATAAATATATTCCGAGTATGTTCGACCATGGTATCGAATCGTCTTACAAAGATTTCTTTTGTTTTTTTGATATCACAGATTTTGACTAAGGTACGTTCTTCGATTTGAACTAAGAACATTCGTTGGCACAATTTTTTTTATTTGAGCTTTGATCAACTTAGATTGGTTGAGTTGAAGAGAGGTCAACTTGTCAAATATAGCTACCACACACAAAAGTATCTCCATCTCACCAATCCTTTAATGATAAATGAAAAGAAACTATTATTTTTCCTCTAATAAAATAGATGAGCACTATGACGAGTCATTATTAATTGTAGTGACGTAGCCAACGCCCTCCGCCCGTTTGCACCCCTGTCGGGCACACCCGCAGTGGCACCCCGCGGCCGAGCGAACTGGGTCGACATTTCAATATTGAAGGCATTTCACAATTTCTATTGCTCTTTATTGCTACTGTACGACGTAATAAACAGCTTATTATGCGTATATTGAATGTAGTAAACCGACAGGAATCCGTAAATTATTCTATTAAAGTTATGCTTACAGTTTAAGATAAAGAATACTCGTAATCTTACATGTGGATAAATTACGCTATCAATTGTTTAATTCGGAAATTTTATTATTTTACTTTTTTTTCTCTGAATATCTTTCGCTGTGGTGGATTGCGGATGCACTAATTAGAAAGAAAGTTTATCCAAAGCCTCTTAGCCAAAAGTCTTCCACTGATGGACATATGCCCCCAATGTTCTCATCAACAGCTGGTCCTGTATTTATATAGATATTAAGACGTATTAGTTTCACACAAGACTAGTATTACTTTATTTTCGAAACCTATCAAGTGTTTATTTTCTGCACGTTCCTCGGTAAACATTGGACCTAATCTACTTATTTGATTATAATCTCTTCAACGTAGACCAAAGTTCTGCACCGATCGAGTTGAAATTTTAGAGAATTGTTGTTATCTAAATTTTGCATCAGTCACATATCCGCGACCGCGCAAAAACATGAAAAAACCGACATAAACGCGGGCGGAGCCCCGGGCAACAGCTAGTTAATTATAAAACCATTCAACACTTCTCAAGATAAAAAGAAAAGTAAATTATAGATAAATTGACATTTGTATAACAAATTACTAAATTAAACATCTTAATTAAAATAAATTTAATATAAAAAGGACAGAAACTATCCTAAGATACCCCTGGTGGGACTCGAACCCACAATCCCCGGCTTAGGAGGCCGATGCCTTATCCATTAGGCCACAGGGGCTTGCGTAACGAAGTTCAAATTATTCTTCTAATAACAGTATAATGTATTTCTACTTCAATTTTTTATTCTGCGATACATAGATGAATTTATTACCTTGAAATTTGTTACAAGATGAC
Organism: Spilarctia lutea; assembly: GCA_916048165.1. Taxonomy (NCBI): domain Eukaryota; kingdom Metazoa; phylum Arthropoda; class Insecta; order Lepidoptera; family Erebidae; genus Spilarctia; species Spilarctia lutea. Next base: position 8,027,469 of record OU696480.1, read on the forward strand.
CCATAAAAATAATATCTTACCGTTGTCGTTTACACAACGATGTAAAAATGAAAAACTATGATAATGGAAATATTTTGACTAATTTTTTTTCTAACTATAATAAAATTTAAACAATAATAAATTAGTAAGTAGAATAGCAATTTCGATATAGTCTGATTGAGTTTCAAAGAAATTTACGATATACAAAAAAATACAAAAAGAAGTGGCCGCCCGAACAGGGACTTGAACCCTGGACCCTTGGATTAAAAGTCCAATGCTCTACCGACTGAGCTATCCGGGCTCGTGAAGATAATGCTGAAATTATACTTCTGTTCACAAGTGGTAGATGTGCCGTTTTATTATTAACGTTTTTTAAGATAACGGTTACGGATACTTTATGGGAGTTGAGTCATTTTAACACTTTATGTAAATAATATATATTTAGAATACATAGTTAAAATTCTACGCATCATAATATAGTGTAAACAATAAAATGGGCACATTTGATTAATGTAATCAGTATTTTTAAAGTTTTTGTTTTCATTGAATAAAATTTTCATTCTCCGCATATACAAGGTGTCTCAAAAGAAATTTCATATTTAGTGGATTGATTAAAAAAAAAGGAAGCGGTATATAGAAAATTTTTTTATTTATTGTTAAAATACACTTTTTGGGAATTCATTTCTTAAAAATAATATCGTCTAAATGTAAACCCTCACGTTGTTGGCACTCATTTAATCGAACAGTAAAATTACTTATGACTGCTCGACAGGTGGAGTGAGGGATGGCTGCCATTTCGTGACGGATATTTTCTTTCAAATGCGCCAGTGAAGTTGGTTTATTGGCGTAAACTTTAGATTTAAGATAACCCCATAGGAAAAAGTCCATAGGGGTTAAATCTGGGCTACGTGGAGGCCAATTTATGTCACCTCTCCGGGAGATCAATTTTCCTGAGAAAATTTCACGAACACGTGGCAGACATATATTGGACGTGTGTGAAGTTGCTCCGTCCTGTTGAAACCATGTTCTTTGGTTATAGCCAGGAAAGTTTTGCAGTTCAGGTACCAAGAAGTTGTCTAACATCTCCACATAACGCTCTGAATTCACTGTAACTGTACGCCCCATTTCGTCTTCAAAAAAGTAAGGGCCGATAATTCCTCGCGCCGACATGGCAGCCCATACGGTCACTTTAGGCGAGTGTAGGGGTTTCTGATGTTTGCGTTTCGGATTGGCTGAACTCCAGTAGCGGCAGTTTTGCTTATTTACGTGGCCATTAAGATGAAAATGAGCTTCATCCGAAAACAAAATGTTGGTAAACGTTGAAAATCGCTCAATCATCTGATTTACGAAATTTAGCCGGGCTTTAATTCTTGCACCAATTGAATTTTGTAGGGGTGCAGCTTTAGATCTTTGTGCATAATGCGATGTAATGATGATCTATGCACATTTAAAGCACTCGCGCGCTTCCGAATTGAAAGGCTCGGGTCGTCACGTACAGATTGATTAACACTCTCCACGTTTTCTACCGTTCTTGATGACCTAGGTCGCCCGGATTTTGATTTATCCAGCGTTGATCCAGTCTCTTCAAATTTTTAACCCAATGTCGAATGAGAGGAAGGCTTGGCGCATCATTTAAGTGGCGAAAACCTCGAATACTGCAGAATTTTCTACGCGCGACAGTTGTCGAATCACCGTTCTTGTAAAACTCTCGCACGCACAACGCGCGGTCTGCTCCCGAGAAACGCTCCATAGCGACTGAATCCCCAAGAGCCAAGCTACCAATTGACATAACCCCCGCACCCCTCAAGTACGCAGCGTTCACGCAGTAAGCTAAACAAATATAAAATTTCTTTTGAGACACCCTGTATAATAGTTCAAGATCCCGGTCACCACAGACTTCCGTAATTTCAGAAAAGATGAAATTTTTAGGTTCGATAGGATAACCTATACTCAGTTAGGAACCCATAATACAAACTCTGTTCAATTTGGGACTAGATGGCGTTAGGTGTTATATGTCTGAAATATTAGGTAATTTATTATTCTTTTATATTTTCTTAAGCCCACACGGATTCTTTCATTCTGCGAGACATAATTATCTGACATGTAACTTTATGTCTACCTGCACTAAATCTTGCATAATAATCCGTAACTAACTAAATTAAACAAAATCGTTTTGAGTTCATATTCGAATGGGAATCAGAATCGAGTTTAATTAACACGAGTGTGTATCGAGTAGGTACACATGCACGGACACGTGTTACCACTAAGCTCGTAATCCGTTATGGGGAATGTCCAATCTATCCCGTGCACAAACGTAAATCTCTAGTTTGTTGTTTATTGTGCTTCGGCTGACTAATCTGATCTGTGTCCAGGTTCATCATTAGATGAAAAGAATTGCAGATCTTGTGTGTATTGACATTTCGACGTTTAAAAAACAATTCGTTTCCCATTTGACTGCCTCGGTGGCGTAGTGGTAGCGTATGCGACTGCTGTTCTTGAGGTCTCGGGTTCGATTCCCGGGTCGTACCAAATATTTGTATGATCTGCAAATATTTGCTTCGAAGTTTGGGTGTTTTCTATGCATAATATGTATGTATTTACAAAACAATAGTATGTATGTATTTATATCAGTTCTCTAGTATCCATACCACAAGCTCTGCTTAGCTTGGGAATAGATAGCGTTGTGTGTTAGATGCCCAAAATATTTATTTTTATTCTCAAATTGTAATACTTAAATAATACTGAATAGCGACTGCATGGTTGGTCTAGTGGTTTAAGCAGTTGCCACGTCGCTTTGCATTGCGCCAAATGTTGTGGGTTCAAATCCCACATCGGATAACACTTTGTGTGATCCACAAGTTGTTGTTCTGAGTCTGGGTGTTCTTTGTGTCCGTTTCATGTATGTTTGTAAAGTCCCCCGCAGCACAGGAATTATTCCTAGTGCGGCAGTTGTCTTTTAAAAGAAAAGAGAAAAGTAATTGTGATGGGTATCCAGCAAGACGTTACTATTATAGTTTAGCTGACCCACGCAATTTCGTGTGCATCTCTTTCGAATGAAAATATAGGTAACATAAAAAGATCTCTAGTTCAGAGTTACTTGGTCGGTTTCGTGGCCATCTTACGCAGAAATCAACCTACATTTCAAATGAATTTAATGACCTGATTGAACTGAATTTAATATTGCCGGTGATTCGCTAATATAAATGTTTTTGTATTGTTTCTAAATTTGAAATTGACAAATTTTCATAAAACTGTTCATTTTATCCCTTACAAGTAAAAAGCATTACCTGACAAAACTTTAGAGCCTAAATCACTAGGGGTTTGTACCCCAAGGGTTACAAACTTTCTTATTCTCAACGGTTTTGGCTCTGCATTTATGAAACAGTCAGTCAGTCAGTCAACCAAGTCTCTGTATGTAAAAAACACGTACAAAGACACAAAATACGATAGTCGGCTGTCAGTTTCCTTTTATTAAACGTCAAAAGGACAGCTGATATAAACAGTTTGAAAACTAATGAAAAACTTGAAAGTATTAACAATTTTCCGATTTAAATTCTTATAATAAACTTAATTTGATGAAGCCGCTGTTAACTTAGAATCGAGTACCTAATATATTTGAGACATGGCAACTTTTTTTTAGCAGAATAATAAAAAAATGATTAAAGCCCAAGACATCGGACAGTCTTGTGGTTCTCTATTATAACACTCTTGACTTAACGTAAGGAGGTTTCCATCCTCTTTTAGCTATGCCCGAGTTGTTCTATAGAAGTTTCGAGTTACAGCTAAAGGGATTTTTCAACGTGTTTTCCTTCTCGGGAACGGACATAACCCACGAAATATCTTTAATATCTAAGGTACCAAAGGTACTCGTATATTATTATTTTTTTAAGATGAATCCTAGCTACATCGATTTATCGCTCCCGAAACCCACAGCATACTAAATTTCATGAATATCGTTGGAGCCCTTTCCGTGGTTCATGTTAAATATATACTAGATTTGCTGATTTAAAGGTATTCAATAAATATTTATATATTTGTTTAAAATATATAAATTTCTAATTGTGCCAAAACAGATACAGTTTTCGCTGGTTTTCAATTCGGCCAAAAAAAAAATCATTTTAAATATTTTGTTAATTTATACATAATTTTAATCGAATAAAATAAATTAACAGCCACACAAGTGATATATTGACAAAAAAGACTGTCAAAAAATATATTTTGGTTTAAAAATATCATTGAACCTTTTCGCGTATAGAATTTCAAATTGCCTGACATTCCAAAAACTCATATTGGCCGTAAATGAGCACGTGCCTATCATTCGTCTAGGAAAGCCTTATATTACACATTGGGCACACCATTGCTCTATTTGCTATGACGTCACCGGCTACGGCAATCAGCTTTCCTAGAAGCCAAAGGTTCAAGTTACTGGAGCAGCGACGAAGTGATTAACTTACACAAATTCATTTTCTTCTTCATTTTCTATTATTATTGCCTTTAGTTTTAACTTTCCTATCTGGATTTTATATCACGACCAGCCAATGTTATTGTTCGTCGATGTATTGAAGAAATAGAAAATCACGTAATAAAAATTATAACTATAATTTAAATTCGTTCATTTTCTTATCTCGTTCTATGAAAGGTGAGTAATAAAATTAAAAAATGCAAAAGAAATGCATACCTATGTGGTAAAATCTGGTATCAACTTTTTTTTTATTCACATACATTTTATACCCGTTATTTAACGATACATTCGATTACTCGGGCTCTGATAATTCAACTGTATTATTTTGCTTTGACATTAGAGATGTAACAAAACACATTTGACGATACTTTATGTTACGTGTATGTTAGTGAACTTTTAGTGAGGGATTACACCGTCTTACAATTCCACCACCGCTTAGTCAGGAGTGTGGGCGGGATTAGTCCTACAACAAAATGAGTACTTATTTTACTGACGAAAAGAAACAGGAAACATATTAATGTCAATGCAAAATTATGAAGCTGAATTATCAGAGCCCGAGTAATCGAATGTGGTTCAAATATTTCTTTTTTCACCTACATTTATGATTGGTCAGTAAAGTAATTACTTGATGTGTAACTTGAAACTATAGTAAAAACGCTTGTATGCCGCTGGTATATAGATTCAATATAAAAAAGTGTCACTCTATAAATTGTATCTTAGCACAAATTGAAACATCAGGCAACAAGAGGTTGTGCAGCAGAATGATATAAATCAGGTTCAATCTGGGCTCAGCTCGTTCGATGCCCCATCCAAAGACCTCCCTACGAGTGGCTCGTAAATCCTGACTGGAAAACAATCCATGCTCTAGCCAAGTATCCGGTGGGTCTGAAATTCCAATTAAGGGGAAGCTCTAGACGAGTTCGCAGGTCGGCTGCACACGCGGGCGATCACTCACTTGCACTTTTAATTAATTTATTTATCGAGTTCGCGAATCGACGGCGCAACTCGAGCCGACGCCCCGCCCCTCCTTTGCCTATATAACGCGTAGAGGAACGGCGACGTCCGTCAGTTTTCTCAGGGACTGAACGGGCGCCGGTCGCCCTCACCCGGGAAAATGTGCCGGAAGGACGAGGGTTACTTTAAATTTTTAAAGTGAGTAGTTCAAATGTAAGGGGGGTCGCGCGGCGAAGTTGCGCGTAGGGCTCGGGCGTATGAGCGGGTGATGGTCGTCGTTGGCGGTGACCTTGAGGTGAGTGAGTGCACGCGTGAGGGCGGCTGAGTCGATAGGCCTAAGCAAGTCGTTGCCGCCCGCCCGCGCGCCTGCACTACAGCTGTTTCACTTGATAACGTGGTATTTTGTCACGCTTTTTGACATTTTGACAGATTTTGTATCATTACGTTGCCCTCGAGCTGCTAAAATCCCGAAGTGAAGCGCTCAGGTCTTAGCAAAGTTGTGAGATTGCTCTCAAACTTTTCAATTAGGCCGGTTTAAAACTTACTTTAACGTATTTTCATGCAAGAATTCATTTGTTACTTAAATTCTCCCGTTATTACAATACTTTTATCAGCTTCTATGTTACACACACACAGATAATTTTCGTTGTATTAATGACGTGCACTGTTGTAATATTATCTGGTGACATTTTTTTTGTTTGAATTTAACAAATGAAGTTTTTAAACTTTATACATTATTCTATTGTCAGCTCTACAATTTTGATAAATACTTTTATATAAAATAAATAATAACGAGGGACTTTTCACTATTTTCTAAGCGGTCGTCAAAGCAAAAATCGTTGACGCCCGCCTATGCAGCTCTCGCCTACGATAACATTCATAATCCATAGAATGCCCATGGGGTTTGTACCAATTGAGTTACGCTCGAAAATCGGTGAATCGAGTCCCTCATAAATCGGGCGAGAATGTAGTATAAGTGAGTAGACGGCGTAGTTGGTCGGTGGCCAAGCACAGACGCGCCATAATTACTGTCTCAGGAGCGGCTCTTAATTTGCCTAATTTACCCGAACCCGCTCCTGCGAGTTAAATCGCAAGATTTAATGGGATTGAATGATGCGCATTGTTTTAAAACGTCTTGGGTCTGTTCCGAACGATCTTATTTCCGTTAAAACACTTATCCGTTGAATCGCTGCCATTAATTAATTAGTAGCTACCGTCTTCTGATTAAGCTCATCGATATCTATACGGATTTTTTTAAATTTTCTGGTACTATTGGGTTATTAACAGAATTCTATAATTTTCTTTTTGATTTATTTAAACAAAAAGTAATTAAGATATATTAAGAAATGAATTTCCTAGATACCTACATCCCATGTTCCTAATTTGACCATGATATAAAATCCAGCCATATCTACTATCATATACTACAACTTTACTGCCATAAAATCAAGAAAAAAAAACTTAAAAAATATACAAGCACGTAATCCACAATAAATTATAAGCATCTAGATTTATTAAAGATTAAAAATCCGAAATATGCACAGTGGTAGTTGAAAATGATATTTCTTATATTTTCGTTGCAATATAAGCACACAGCTATAATAGAACAGCATATCCATCGTTCTCAAGATTGCTTACGTGTGGTGAGCAATAAAAGACCACCAAGAATGTGCTCAACCTCTGTATTTTGAGCATGAATTTTTGATATGTACGAATACATGGACAATGCAAACATACATACAAGTAAAATATATCATGTGCCGAGTGGGCTTACACTTCGCTATTATTCATAATACAACTCTGTTACGTTTTGTAGCTTGCGTTCAAAAACGTTGAAATATGCAAATAAAAATTCTTGACATTTTTGCCATAAATTAGATGATGATGCCATATAACTTTTTTAAATTTTTTGTTGTACATCTTATGTTCTTTTACATAAACGCTAAATCACCGTTTTTACAAGTAGCTTCAAGACGATCAAAACCTTGAAGGTTTCGACTTTTGTAGTTTTACAGTATATTTTCTTTTAATTCTAAAGCATTAAAATTTACAACACTTTAAAGTTTCGCTTACGTGTTAAGTCAATCTTTAGTTTTTAGACATTTTTCCTGTCGCCTGGAGCTGAATTACTATCGTTACATTCTCAATTGGTTTTTGCTCATAGTTCGTTTGTAATTCTTGACCATCTGAGATATAATCAGAGAAAAACAAAAAAAGTAACATTTTTCTTGTTATTATTTTAATTAAATAAAATTTCTGTCCAATTGACCACCATAAAATCGAAATATGGATTTAATTCGTGCGCGTTGAGTAAGTCTGGAAAATAAAATTATATATTGACTTCAAGAACTAAATACAATTTATACATTATGAGTTTCTTAGTATTTAGTTTATAAAATATACTCATAATTACATATTAAAAATATAAGATATATCTTTGATAGTAGATATATATCTAGTTTGCGGCAAGCGACCAAATACATTCGCATTAAAAATTCACACATCACGTAATAAAATTTTCTAAAATATATTAATTTATAGTAGCAGATACGTTACACATACGTAATGTAAACCTACGTTTTAAAATGTGCGGAAAGCTCAACTTTTCCGCTGAGGAGGCCGCATTTGAATTATAGAGGAAACGTTGAAAAGACGTCGGTACTCGGTATTCTTGTAGCGACTTACGCTCCTTACGAAAATTATGATTTATATCACTGTTCATCCCGACAGTACCGTAAACAAGGATGATTTGACACCATTTACAGAGAATGTTTCTTGTACAATAAGTAATTTTAGCGTAACACCGCCGCATCTCTACATTGGAGAACAAATAATTTAATAGGCGTGCTGTTGCGTATTGTCATTGTAATAAAATTGCGATAAGGAAAGAAACCAACCCCCGCAATTAAAGGTGGAGGTTCCGTTTCACTTTTAATGTTCTCTTTAATTACCGCTTTGATACTGAATTTTGTTGGCGTTCGCAAATTATCTTAAACAGATGTACGTCGTTGGAATAAACATAAAATTTTACAAAAACATAAAATGAAACGTAATTTGTGAATATAGCAATCGACGTAAAACATTATTTCTTTCCTTAATTTCTCTCAGCTCTTAACGAACGTCGCTGTTCATATATGTATGTTGGTTGCATTAAAACACAACCCACTGGACTTAAACTCACAACGTCCTTTTTGAATGTATTTTGTGCCAGGGATGCTATTCATAGAGCCGCTGCTAGTTTTATAACATAAAATTAAGAAAAACAGCAATTTTTCTTTTTATCTTGGCTTTTGTAAGTAAGTGGTATGTATTTTACATATATGTGACAAACGTAGAAACGTAGGTACATAATTTAGAACGTGGTACCGTTTTTTAGTAAAGATATACGAGTATATTGCACCACATTTTATACAAAAGGAGATCCAGATGAGTTTTGACTAAAACAAAAAACTAATGAAATACTTAAAAATAAAATAAGTTTAAAAGGTTAAAAAAAATTAATAACAATTTTATTATTAGATTTTTATTTATTTATTTAGTAGGTACATTTACATAAAAAGTACAAAAATATTTGAAGTCCCTGACTCCTGAGCTAGGCTCGTGACCTGTGTTACAAAACTCAGGAATTCCAGAAACAAATTACTGTCCTCTTATGTATACTAGAGTAGATAATATTCCACCGTAAGATTTTTATTTAAACATGTACGAGCTGGTACAAGATTTGTTGACTCCGTACTTAACAAAAATGTATATAGAATAACAACACATTTTATATGTGGTGTGCAATATCGATCATTGAAATAAACACACGTCGCGAACTATAAAATCGCTGATTGGGCAATCCTGTAACAATCATTTTATTGGTACAAATACGAGTAAATCGACTTTTACCTTAACTGCAATGAAGAAAACTCCACTAATCCACCAGCTATCTGATGTCACTGTACAATGCATAAACAGTGTCTGAGACTAAACTAGACGAGAATATAATTACTAAATACATAATGGAAAACTGCTTTTAGCCTTTCAAGTATGAAAATCGTTTCGCTTTGAATATTTATCATAGCAGATTTTGTTATTCATTGAAATTGTCTATTCGAGATGTGTTTATTTAAATTCAGTGCAATGTATAGCAACTGTACTTAATTGTACAATAATAATTGAAAAACAAATATATTTGTTTGAATAATAAAACATTTAAATTACGGTTGAGTGGTTTCGTTTTAGGAGATCGCTATTCCATTTGAAGTCTTTGGCGAAATATACCGCATACCGGTGGTCCCGTCTAAAAGAGGCACTTACCCCTCAAACTAAAATGGACTGAAGTACATACACAATAGAGTATAAAGTCATATCATATCCTAATTCTGGGAACAATTAAGTTATTAATATCCCAGCATACTTGATACATTTCTAACTGCATGGTCGTTGAAAGGAAATATAATTACAAATAAAATATAAAACCTTTAAATTAATTGCTCTATAGTTTAATAATATTTGACTGCCTCGGTGGCGCAGTGGTAGTAAATGCGACTGCTGTGCTTGAGGTCTCGGGTTCAAATCCTGGGTCGGACCAAATGTTTGTGTGATCTACAAATATTTGTTTCGGAGTTTAGGTGTTTTCTATGTATAATATGTATGTATTTCCAAAAAAAAGTATACATGTATTTATATCAATTGTCTAGTCCTTACATCTTATGTATCCTTCGCGATTTAGAATATATTATTAAGGTACTGGTCTGTCTTAATAAATAAAAAATCTGAGTAGTTTTTTAGTTTTTTTACAGCCATTTTCATTTTCAATTGTTTATTATTTTATATACTTATTAATACTTAGTAATTAATATTTTAATAACACAGTTTTTGTTATGTTCCTGACATTTGAACTTTTCAGTAATTACTTTATTTTTATTAAGCTGATGGGTTACCTTTTTATGTTAACACGTCACCGAAATAACTTTATTATTCGGTTTAAATTAAATGCAAATGCTGAGAGGGCAATGTGGACATTGGTTCCATTAAAAATGTTTACCGCTGGAAAGTGCCAGCGCAATGTTTTTACACGAATACGCCAAAAATAAATGCAATTTATTTAATAGTTTTCTTTATTTAATTGTCTGTACTATAACGAACATATAAATGTATATTAATTTAATATTGGAGTTCTTGATTTAATTTATACTATAGATTGTCGGCACTTGATGAAACTTGCTGAAATACATTATAGAATTAAACTCACTTGTACTTAATCCTTAATGTACTTAATAGAGGAATAAGTACAATTTATTTTAAAAATGTATTCTAGATCATTCTGATTAGCGGCAATAGCCAAGTTACTTATTACATGAAATCGACCGGAGTGATACCACGGCCTCACAGAAAACCGGTGTGAAGTAGCGTTTGCGCTGTGTTTCACCGAGTGAGTGAGGATACCGGAGGCCCATACCCCAACCCCTCCCCCATTCCCTCTCCCCATCCCCCAAAGGTCGGCAACGCACTTGTGACGCTTTTGGTGTTGCAGGTGTCCATGGGCGGCGGTAATCGCTTACCATCAGGTGATACGTCTGCTCGTTTGCCCACTATTCAATAAAAAAAAAAAAAAATCAAACCATGAAAAATGGACATTTATTACAATTTTGGCTTTGGCTGATCGGACTTTTTCAGTTCTAAATATGTTCATTTATTTCCAATTAATTTCCTAAAGTTATTACGATAGTCTCCAAGTTTTTATTATTATAGGTTATATTAGGAATACTATAATCTAATGAAAGTTCTTCTAGACATAACCAGAAAAATATAAATGAGCATTTAAAATAATAACCTCTTCATATTTATGTCTATTTATATAAAGACACATTCAAACCTATCATAATATACTTTAATAGACTTTTTTGAAATTATATTTTCGTAATTTACTCATTTAGGAAGACAGTAAGAAGGAAACTAATTTTTAGCCTGCACGTCATTGCTTATAACTACTATATCTTTATATGTCTCATACAGGTTCATCTGATTCTAAATTAGGTACACCTGTGCTATGATAAACTCATTTATAAAATTCTAAATACATTTATATGATGATATAGATATAGACTTTAATTAGACACAGTCGTTTACAGTCACACTTTAATTGGTCGGAATAGAACTCACCACTACTGCTTGACAGTTAGGCCTGCTAACCACTAATTAAATAGGCCAGTAAAAACTTAACGATCACTACTAAATAAAAATATCACATTAGACTGCCTCATTGGCGTAGTGGTAGCGTATGCGACTACTAAGCTTGAGGTCTCCGGTTCGATTCCCGGGTCGGACCAAATGTTTGTATGATCTGTAAATATTTGTTTCGAAGTTTGGGTGTTTTCTATGCATAATATGTATGTATTTACAAAAAAGTATATAAGTATTTATATCAGTTGTCGAGTACCCATAACACAAGCTCTGCTTAGTTTGGGACTAGATGGCGTTGTGTGTTAGATGTCCGGCATATTTATTTATTTATATCTATTTATATTTTTACCATTCAACTAAAGTACTTACATAGTACATATATACTGGTACTAATTCTATTTCGACAACTTTTGAACTAAACAAAAAATCACTAAAATAAATTTTGTCCTCTAAATGACTTTACTGATTAACGTAAAAGGAGTTTTTGTATAATGATGCAACAACAGAATAAGCACCTCAGGGTTCATTATAACATTTGTATTTAGCACTCAATGAAAACGTTAATATAATGTTCTTACAACGGTTTAAATGAACACTAGGCATCATAGAGTAGTCTGTATAACACTCACAATCTAACTAATAATCTGACATGCTATAACACAATAACGTTAACATTTACATATGTACTTACGTTCCCAAATAGTTGTACACCCATAACATGGACTGAATATTAAATCAGAATATAAAGAATAGACTTCAGCACGACAGTTATTAAAGCACCAGTTGTGTCTAAAAGCTTTGTTTTGGGACAGAAAAAAATACAAGTAGCAAAAATAAGACTCTATTTAAATACTCCTATTTTTGCTGGCTCCAGTCAGGTACCACGGAACGTACACATTGAGGTAGAATTTTTTTGCTGACCGCATGAGAATCGAAACCTGGCTAAACTTTTGTGATATCCATTTGGACATATGACTTTGGAGGCTAATATTTATATCACTATAAAGGAAATTGTATTTTGGGTTAGAGGTTTATCGATATAACTAAATCATAGTCTTTACTGTGATATTTAGATTGCATTCTTATTAACAAACACATAGTTTTGAAATATGTTATTGTGTCAGTTTCATTGTTTGTTAAATAAATATGGGAAACTGTTATTATCTATACTAATGCACTCATTTGCAAAAAAAACGGGCGGTTTCGATTTTTTTCCTGGCTGAAAAAAATAAAATACCAAAAAGGTTTTAATCATTTGAACATGTTACTGGCCAGTTATAAAAGTGCCATAATGTTTATAAGAGTACATTCCAAATTCAAATTTTTGACTGAGCCTGGTTTTCAAAGAAAACGACTTTTAACCACATTTTGTGGCGCGAATTCCCTATAGTTAATATCGACTCTAATTAACTTTTTGTCAATTTTTATTAAATTATCTGATGTCCTTGACATTTAAAAGTATTGTTATTGCTGTTTAGCAATCTCGAAAATGGTAGCTAAAGTGATAAAAGCGAGCAAAATTATTGCGCTGCTTGAAGAAGGTTGCAGCCAATGCTTCGTGGCTCAGAGGCTAAATGTGAGTCGGTCGACAGTTCAAAGGGCCTGGCAGCGCTATCAAGAGACCGGTGCCGTCAAGAGAAGGCCTGGTTCTGACAGAAAGACATGTACCGAACCACGGAATGATCGTTTTCTAGTTAGTCAAGCGTTGAGAAATCGCAAATCTTCTTATGTGGACCTCAAGAACAGCCTCGAAGAAGTAAGAAATGTGCAAATTAGTCTATGGACGGTCAGGAGGAGGCTTCTCGCTGCTAATATACACAGTCATCGCCCGGCACGCGGCCGTAAATTACTCCGTGGACATCGAGTTGCCAGGCTTAGCTTCGCTCGAAATTGTGTGTCATGGACTCATGAAGACTGGGATAGGATATTGTTCTCCGATGAAGCCAGGACATCTCTGCATGGTGAAGACCGACGTCGGCGAGTGCTACGTAGACGAGGAGAACGCTTTGCAGAGGCATGTTTTGAAGAAATCACACCTTATGGAGGGGGCTCTGTTATGTTTTGGGCAGGAATAAATTCCATGGATCGTACGGAATTAGTCTTCATCGAAAACGGTACACTGACTGGACACCGATACATAACGGAAGTTCTAATTCCTTATGCACAACCCGCTTTAACCGCTCTTGGCGAAATCTCATTTTTTTATGGACGACAACGCTCGCGCCCACCGGTCTGGCGATGTGGAAGCGGATATGCTAGCAGTCGGAATTCGTCGTTTGGACTGGCCAGCTAGAAGTCCGGACCTCAATCCCATAGAGCATGTCTGGGACGTTCTGAAGCGACGAGTGAGATCAGTGCAGCCGGCTCCGCAGACCATCAGAGAGCTAAAGAATGTGATTACCGCGGAGTGGGAACGTATTCCCCAAGAAACCATAAAAGATATACTCGCTAGCACGCCCAGATGAATGCAAGCCGTGATTTCAGCAAGAGGGGGTCACACTCAATACTAAACTTTTATCTGCTTTTAATGTATTCAAGAAAAACAAAGAAATTAAAGCGTTTCATTTTTATTTAGCGAGCAGGTACAATAATAGTGTTTTGAGCTTAAACATTATTTCTCAATAATTTAATCAAAATGTTATGATAAAACTGATGATACCTATTCCTTCCTAATTAATTTATAAAATACTGAGGATAACAATACCTAAAATTGTCAAACAAACTAATAGTAACTATAAAATAGTTCTTTGCTTAAGTGCCCGTTTTTTTTGCAAAAGAGTGTATTATAAAGCTGAAGAGTTTATTTGTTTGTTTGTTTGAATAAGTTTGCGCTAATCTCAGGAACCGCTGGTCCGATTGTAAAAATTATTTCAGTTTTGGATAGATCATTTATTTATCGAGGAAGGCTATAGGCTATAAGGAGGAGGAAGGCTATAGGCTATAACTCTAATACTAATAGGAGCACCGATGAAAAATGGTTCAAAAACGGGGGAAAATTTTCACGCTACGGGCAATAGAAGACGCAAAGGAGATTGCGAGGGTCAGCTAGTATACTATAAAACAATAAGTTCAGAAATATTGTTTTATCATCATCATCATAATATCATCCCAAGACGTTATCGTTCTAGATAACCATTCTGATACAAATAATGCTAATTAATAGGTCCTATATCTAAAAATCAGACAATTGAATCTCTGCTAATTGTTTGTAGCAATTCAGTTTGAAATCGGATCCAAGAGAATGTGACTCTCTATTAAATGCAAATTCAGAGCCTGCTGACAACAGTCAACGTAAAAATGTTAGCATAAAGCCATGTACACACTCTCTGACAAAAACGGTGTGGACGTGTGCATTGATTTTGTATACGCGAGTTGTTTTTTACATTTTACACAGCACAGTTCAATGTTTATAGAAGCGTCTATATATCTATATATATATATATATATATATATATATATAGTATTTTACATTAACAAAACCAGCAGTCATAATATTCTCCTAGCCGATTACGGCGGTCAGTCTCAACGGAGACCAGCCAACTACGCAGGACATAATATAGTCGTGCATGCGCAAACACAGGTGCTCTCTCTGTTCCCTCTCGCTCATAATCAGATAAGGCGGTTAATCGATATGATTGGGGAGAGATCAGAGATCTGACAGCTTTATGTGCTCTCCGAGACACGGGGGTAACCCAACTTCCAAACTATGAGCTGTTATTATGTATTTCTATAATCAGAGAAACTCAATAACACTTTTGGCCCGACCAGGGATTCGTACCCGAGACCTCTTGATCGGCAGTCGCATATGTCAACCACTAGATCAACGAGGCAATTGACTAGTTGAGTAAACAGATAGTTATTTTAAATGACCCATCAACTATAAATAGGATATCACAATTCATGTGAAATTTTTGAAAGTAGGTAAAGGGCACATTGAAACCAGCTATCATTTAATCTTAACGGCATTCTATTTTCAAATCTGTCTAGAATATTCAAATAAAACTGTTGCATATCGCACAATTTAAGAGATTTGTTCCACAGTGTGTCCACGGCTTATATATGGCCGCTTTTCATTGTCCTATTTAAATACAGAGAGCTACCATAAAGGCTAAAACCCGTTTGCAGATCAAATTACATTCATTTTCATCCTGCTGCATGATAATTAAAAACACGTTTGTATAAACGCTTAGCCCGCTATTTGTTAAGTGGAAAATCGTCCCATTTATCGGTGTATAATATTGCGACCTCGAACCTGGGATAAAATTAGGTCTCTCAAATGACCTCGTAGGATAGTTATCACCTAAAATTAGATAACGTTGTTTTATATATTCCAATTTGGGATTTAAAGGAACATTGAAAATGTTGATAAAATTAATAGAGCACTGTAAACTAAAAACGCTTTATTGCTTAGACAGGACAACGGCTGTCAGGTCATGAACTTGACGGGCGTAGTCCTGTGCTTTTTTAATGAAATAATCCCACTAAAAGAAAATTGAATAAATACTTGATTTTTAAATTATACTAGATAGTAATGCTAATAATGTTTAGGCATTAGCAAGGAATTTTTAAATTATTAATTTCATCGCTGGAACATCATATATAAAAATAAATCTTAAAATCATTCGTTGAAACACTTTTCACATCTCTCTTTAATTCTCCAGATTGACTTGAATTTTTGGTCAATCTGGAGAATTAAAGAGTTCTCCAGATTGACCAAAAATTGCTACGATTCGTAGCCCTGTAGGCGCATCTATTTCGGTCCGTAGACGTTACGTATGCGGCTCGCGCTCGTAGCCCCCCGGCTACGTCACAGTCAACAGTCGAACGGACGAGGCGCGAATGCAATCCGGATTTAGCTCAATCAATGCATCCACTCGTCATGTTTACGTAAAATTGAGCAGAATCAATTTTCGTTGACTCACTTTAAATTCGAACACATTCGACGATATCCGGAGGTACAGCGTACATTTCCTGCCGTCTAGTCAGCAGGAACATTTTGTGTAGCTTCCATTTTTATTTCATCATAATTCCGTTTTCAATTTCTAGCGGCAGCTATGGCGGCGGCGAGATTGGTGCGTAAAAGTCGCGTAAACATTCGAGCGTTTGTGGAACGGTTACACCCGGCTGTAACCGGTTTATGCCGGTGTAGAATGTAAAGAGATAAGGTTCTTTATGTATGTAATCATTTTGCGTTACGACGAACTTCGACATCCGTGAGTGTTATTAAGGCGGTTCTGTCTCTTTGAAGTTTATGTTCACAGATTTTTGAATGCTCACACGAATGTGTGACACTGCTAATTGCTGTATCTTCGTGGTTAATTCCAAACTCAAATTTATAATATGCGTTGATTTTTTGTATTCCTCTGAGTAAAATTACATTTTCTCATCAAACCAAATGTAATGGGTACCAAATTTCCTCTAAAGTAACGAGCCGCGTTATGGCGTATCGTTGTTTTTCTTAGTACAAGCCCCATTTTATCAACGTCGGTATTTACATTTTAGTGGCGTCGCTTATTTTTCCTTTCCCTATTTTCATCACTGTTATGCCTCGCAACAGCCATGAATTGGCGCAGTGTGATTACAAATTTAAGCTGTCGCAGCTAATATGAATGACAACGGGTCGACCCACTCGACATTCATTTCCCCCGGCGCACCTCTCTTATAATAACTTACATGCCAACTTCGCCTTAAGGTATCGATGTATGTTATACCGCGAACAATGTATGAGACAAAGTAAATACAGACATAGCTTTGATTAAATAGCAGATAAAACTAATTTTTTTTGACAAACTGATTTATTTGGTTAAATAAACTTTGCTTTGTCTTATGAAGTATTATAAAATGTGCGAACACATCTTTTTTTTCGTTTCATCGACATCCACCACTGCAGGACATAGCGGTCTCCTTCGAAAAGAGGTTTCAGTCTACGATATGACGCTGGCCAGACATACTAGTAGTTACATACATATTTATATATCTACTTTTCATTACTGTTATACTTATGTTATTTTGTAGAAATTATAGAAATCTATTCTAGTATAACTATAAAATTATCTGCGAGACACGAAAAACATTTAAAACATTGAGTTGCTTAAGTTATTATAATATTATTAAAAAAAAAAAAAAAATCTTATGCACACATAAAGATGCTGGAACACTTTAACGACGCTGTCTGGTGCTCCACCCGCCGTACCCACTATATCTTTCCTCATTAGAAGTTAATTCAGTATGATGCACCCTTAAATAAAAATATCCAATCAAAGCGATAACAATCCTTCCTTGACGCCAAAGTATTATGTTTAGTACCCTTCTAACTCGTAAATTATAATATCGTGGTACAAAATCACACGGCTATTTTATTTTCGACTTTGAATAGAACGAAATTACACAGTCTACAATTTTCGGTGTTTCAATTGCCGATCTGCAAACAAATTTATACATATCTGATGAAGGTGCAGAGTTTGGCGCCCTATAATCCGGAGTCGGCCCTTGAATGTGAGCGAACGAGCGGGTGGCCGAGGTTTTAGAGTGGCCCTTCAATCAGCCCTTCCTTGGGGCGTGCGGGGCGTGAGCAGGCGCGAGGTGGCGCGGCGGCGGCAGGCACGAGGACCTTTGAGCTACAGGCTCTTTGACACGAGCCACTGGCGCACTCTTCAAGTAATGATTCATTCTGCTGATGACTGACGCGGCTAATGCGCCCGTTTCCCCCTTCGCGATGTTTGCTTAAGGATTAAGGATACGCTCGCACTAAATTACATTTTATCGAATCGCCTCCTTTATAAATTACTTTCTTCCCTTCAAATTTACATTGTACAGTATGTGTATGTTAGTTGAAAACACACATTTTTTGTTTACTCAAAATGATAAATGTGCGGTTAATATTATACACTATATTTTGAAGGACTTTCTTAATGGAACTCTGACACGACACGGGGCTCGTCATCAACTTTAGTTAACTTTTATACAAGTCATTAGGATTAGTTAAACAATCTCATAATAATTTTTGGTTCGTCCATTCTCTAGAATGTTAATGAATTTATTTAAAACGTGCTTACTCAAAGTTTCACGTTTAAAAATGACATCGATTCAAAATTACATGAGGTATTACTATTACTTCTACATAGATTTTTTTACTACGAGGTTCGTAATACTTTTGTTGACACTTTTCGTGCCAGTTGCATTTTACAAAATCATTGAATATAACGTCACACGTTCAACAAAATGTGCTCTCAATGTAGCCATGCACGCATCGCTGCGTTATTATAAAGTATCCATTGTTGCCCAGATTTACCAATTCTAAAAGACAATAGCTATCCTCGAGCGACAGGATCACTTTCATAGTTTAAATCCCTAATCGATATTGGAATATAACTTAATCTGTCGGTTAAAAGCTCGTTTATATCAGCGGTATTCGTAAAACAGTTCTTCATTTTAATCGTGAAATCAATTTTTTTGGTCGATTTGTTTTACCAACATCCCTTTATGCAATTCGCTTCACTGAAATACTAAGTTAAATAACATACGGCCTACGTGCTAGACAGCGGTACTCTAGACAATAGTTTCTCTGTAGAACTTTGGATCAATACTAACCCAAAGAATAACAATTTCATATTTAATATATTTCGTCAGCTATATGATCTATTCCTGAGCCTGATATTGAATGACCCAGAATATGTTTACTTTTATTATTGAACGGAACGGTAGCTTCGTAATGTTGACAGTAACATCGACGTGGAGAAACACGTAAGCGTTAAGTTTCCCATTTGATTTTTTATATTTACATGATAGTGATAATGTATACACAATCGATAATTTTTAACCCCCGACGCAAAACGAGGGGTGTTATAAGTTTGACGTCGATGTCTGTCTGTGTATGTGTGTGTGGCATCATAGCTCTCAAACGGATGAACCGATTTCGATACAGATTTCAAAATGATGTAAGGCATTTTTGTCGTATGATAACTCGATTAAGTGCTTGCGTAGGGGGTTTTTTAAATTGGAAATTTTAGTTATAAATATATTTTCTACTTATATATAGATTGTTATAAATTACTGTGGAACAGAGTAAGTTTTAAATATGAGAGTGGAATGAAAAAAAAATAGCACAGTCACGGTCTACAGTCTCATTTTTGTAGCGAATCACTCCGATTAAAGCCGCAGTGGAAGCAAGAAATAAAATCCTTTGAAACCCTGACAGAATGGTACTCACAGCGCCGAAAACCTCTTGTTAATCATTTCTTTTTATTTTTTCTACGTTTCTATAGTAAAGCGCTGCACGTTCCCAATTTAACATATTTTTCTTTCGGCTCACTTTTGACAAACTCTTCAGTAATAATTGTTTTAATTTACAAAAATCCAATTAAAACTTTTTTATCTCTTTTGAAGCTTAGGCTCGGTTCGCAGCCAGCGGCAGCGACCGAGTTTGTCTCGAATTACGTTTTGTTTTTATTTCCACATTTAATTTTCTGACCGCTGTAATCCTGTACTCTTGATCTTTGCTGTCGTTACATAAATCATCATTGTTTTTCATTATGCTCCAATTGTTGTTGACATATAGTTATTGTCTAAACTTTTTTCCGTAAAAGTAATTACGAACTTTCGGGTATACAGCTGTTTTTTGATTTACAATACATTAATCGAAAACTTACGAAAAGTCTGTTTAATAATAAGTACATAACCGTTACGATGCTATTTATATAAAGCGTAATGTAGAAATTCCATTTCATATAAACTATTACTTTTCAATACTTTTAATATTTATCAAAAGTAATAATTCATTAAATTATAAATACGATAGTAACATTTATTTAACATTTCAATCGTCATTCAAGCAAACCGCACATGTGTGGTTTGATATTCTTTAATATTTCAAGCTTTAGCACAGTGAGGGCGGACGTCAATGGAATATAATGTATTCAGCGAAGGATCGTTATCATGTCAAAGAAACTATCGCATTACCAGACTCAAAAGACTGCGGTTTGTTTGATACCAGCCTTGGTCAATATTTTACTTACTAATATGAAATTCCATCTTGTTTATATGACATTTTTGATCTGAAGACTGATTAAAAAGATTTTTTTTAAGGATATTTTACCTATCTAAACCTCATTTCTAATGAAAGGCCTATATAGCAGTCGACTATCGTACGCTGTTGAGGATGATAAAGATTCTATATATATATATATAACACTAGCTGATCCACGCAACCTCGTTTGTCCGAAAAACCCAAATATCTTACGGAACCCTATTTTTTTCCAAAATAAAATATAGACTATGTTACTCGTGGATAATATAGCTTTCGAATGGTGAAAGAATTTTTAAAATCGGTCCAGTAGTTTTTGAGCCTATTCATTACAAACAAACATACAAACAAAGTTTTCCTTTTTATAATATTAGTGTAGATTTCTGGTTACAACAAATACCGTGTAATAACATATAAGTAACAACAAATGCATAAACATAATCTCCACAAGTAAATAGTTAATTTAAAAAAATACCAAACGATCTTGTTCAAACGAAAGTTCTTTAACTAGCGTGCGATGAGTTCCAATAGAGAATTTGCGCATTTATATTTTATTCTTAAAACATGTAAAAGTTCTTGTCACTATCAAAACCAAGGTGTATACATCAAATACTGAATTTCATGTTAGTACGATGCCTGCCTCAAGAACGGTATTTTATTCAGCAGACACGAGCAAGTTGCATTGCCACCGCATATCAAATCACAAAATATCATTATCCCTAATACATCTCGAATGACGTTGGAGTTTATGTAAATTGTAATACACGCCCAGAATATTTCGGTCGATTCGAAACGTCGCGGTAATGCAAGAAGCAACTTCTTACGTATTCTCACCGTGTACCTATTAACGGGCAGTCTCTTTTAAAGATATTCTGGAAAGGAAAATAATATCAACTGTGAAGCAAGACGAACAGATTTTCGAATAGAGAAAGCTTTTACTTGTTATTCTCTTGTCGAGTAGCCTACAGAATGCTCATTTTCTTTCCAACTTCTGTAGTGACGTGGCCAACTGGATTATTTTATTCGGTGTAGAAACTGAGAACTATATAAATGACTTTAATCAAACAGTGGAATTACGATTATTGATTAATGAAATTTAGAGTAAAAATTTAAGGAGCCCTTTCAATGAAGTTTAATACGTCGTCATCATATCAGGTACAAGAAGTCCACTGCTGAACGTAGGCCTTACCTATTGATTTCCATTTCGACCGGTCGGTAGCGGCCTGCATCCAACGATCTTAACTAGGTCTTAACAGTTATTTCTTAATGTCCAAAATGTTTTATTATCAATACCAAAGCAAGCATAAGTGATACTATGAAATAAAGAACACTGAAATGTAATTATGACATTACGGCTAAGTGAATCATACGTTGCCAACGCAAATGGTAATCTAATTATTAAGTGAAAAATACAATATTTACGCCTATTATGCTTAAATATTGTATTGTTATTGTATTAATATGCATATACCTTAAATCTATGGTTTATGATGGTAATTTAATAACTTCATACAAATTGTACTTTGGCACTAAAACGTGGTACAAATTATTTTTGGTTATATAGATTATGCCCTTTGAAGCACGTAGAAGTGTAATTATAACTGATCACCTAACTGTGGCCTTGATACCGAGCATTACTACGTAGTTAACAAATGAACTACATCCTACCATACTGCGCCCTTCTAAGGTTTATAAGTAAAAATAAATCTTTAACGTTCTATAAGCGTTTTTGTTGAGATAGACCCGAATTTTGTTTTCCTGTTTCATTAAAGTAAATTCGGCTTCTTTTCGAAAGAACCCCGTTTCACGTGTCAATGAAGAGTAAATTTCACGTTTCTGACTTTATACAAATGTAATTAAGACATCGCCATTACAAATTCAACAGTAAATATAAAGCTCTTAATAAACACAGCGGTCAAAGTATTAATTTCACCATTAATTTTGAGTAATTGCTCTCTGTTATAATTTGGACAGATATTACACAGCTTAAATTGTATTTATGTTTATTTTTTATACTTTCACTAAGCACATGTATCTTCGTCCGGCCTTAATTATTACAAACGCGAGTAATATCATGATGTATGGACATGAAAATAAATAGGGTAGCGCAATTTATAATTATTATTTTGATATATTAATGCCGTATTTATTACGCAATGGGAAGCTTTATTAATTACATCTTTGTGTTTTAACGAAAGGTTGTTTAAAATATATTTATTTAAATATATATTTGTTTTGCTAAATTTTACTTTATTGTTGCAGGTATGTACAATGCTTTTTGATGTCTCATTACATTCTAAAGGGTAAGTATTTACATTCATACACGTAACATGTCAAAATATTCCATTACTTTGTATATGAAGTACAAACTATATATTTAAAGTTATTAGAAATGGACTTACCTGATTCATGGAGGTTTCTAAATCTTAAAGAAGGTCGCTTATTTAATTATTAAACTAAATATGGTTACATGGAGTACCTATATTTAGTTTAATCGCACAATTACAGAGAAAATATGAATAAAATTTCGTCTTCAAAGTTACCAATATCAAAATAATAATGTGATTTGTATTTCGAACGAATATTTTGAAACTCGTTATTTACACCTTTAGATATTAGATTCATTTGGTATTTGTCGATATATTTGTGAATAGAGGTTCACATACAAACGGTAGCACTTTGTAAGCTATCGATAAAACTTCACAGAAAACTATTGTAACTCTTCTGACAATATATGTAGTATTATACAGATTTACAATAAACTTTGAAAGCGTCAAAGCTTTATAAACGATTGATACAGCTTTTGAAGCGTTTCAATGAGGATTTCAATACATATTACTACTAAAGAATATTGAGATATTTGTAATAGACATTTTCTCATGTCAATTACGTCGTTGTCACAAATATTTTTGTATTCAAAATGGAGTTAGTCAGGGTCTAAATGGACCTCTCCCCTCAATCGTAACTCGAGCAACCGACAATTAATACTTCAAATCACAAGATGTATTACTTAAACAATACAGTATTATTTATTGTACACTATAAAGACAACGTATTTTCCAGTATAAGAAAATAAAAACAAAGTTAAATATTCAAAAACGGCGGTAATGTCGCTTATTAAGACAACCTTTAATTAAGAAAACGTTTTCAATTTTATCTGCTTATTTCACAATGAAATAGCTTTTTTCCAACGTTATTACTTATTAGTAGTATCTATTGTTTGATATCAATGGTTGGGAGCGATATGAGACAGTCACCAACAGTCGGGGCGGAAACTCTCCGTCCGGTCGGCAGGGACGAACGGATTTTCTTACAACTGTAGCATGCCCGCAGGACACTACCGAAATACTTTATAAAAGTCTCACTCACTTGATATATTGTTACCGGATGTTTTATATCGATTGTGCCTTCAAAAGGAACAAATGTAAAAGGACATGTGAAAAGGACGAATTTAAAGATTACAAGTGCGTTTTTGTTGAATAGTAGAATGTTAACGGTTTATATTGAAATAAGATTTTAATACTGCTTTGACTTTTAAGTAGAATATCGATTTAATGGAATAGTCAATAATGTAATAAAACACACGTCATAATGACATTTCAAAAATAAGACATAAGACTATGATTTTTTTATCTTATTTTATTATTGGAACGAAGTTCCTTATGGCGCGTTGTGTAAGGGGGCTAGACGGAAAAATTGTCACTACACAATTTGTTGACACGACACGACGACGACACACACAGATATTTTCGTTTCGTCTTTCTATTTCGAACTTCGTTCCATCCGGGTGTCCCTTGACACCTCTCAAGTTTTATTTCTTAACATTTTTATATTCATTTTATTGTTGTAATATCTAAAGTAAAACTAAAGTCAGAACCTATTATTATTTTTACTTATTGAATTTAAAATTTTATTATAAAATAATTTCATATCTACAAAAGTTATCGAGTGAAACGTGTCGCCACGGTACTAATTTTATGTGAGTTAGAAACAATTAAATGATTTCATTTCTATGTACCACATTATAAATCCGACACCTTACATTTTCTATATGTTTTACAGCCATTAAATACATTATAAAACAAACTTATACCCGTAAAAGTGTTTCCCGACAATGTTCACGTATGTAACTCGCTAAGGTTCTTACAAAGTTGTAGAGTACTAAGAGCACTAAAAGGCTCCGATGCGTTAATCCGAGCGCCGATATCGGAAACGCTCGTTCGCCGGCCCCGAATATAATATAAATAAGAATCACGTATGTAATAAGGCGAGGTGGGGCGCATTCCTCACACGTCGCGGGGCTTCCCGAGGCTTAGCCGAACTTGGCCCATTACCCACCACCTCGAGCGGAGATTTCTATACGATCTGATACCGTTCCAAACGCATGTCAGACATTTTTAAGTTTCGAGCGTTTTCAACAATAGCACCTATTAAAACATTGGCACTTAGAAATTATGTGCCTGAAAAGATACCACATCTTTTCAAGAATAACATTTATTGTTTTTAATATTCAATGTTTTATATTAATTATAATAACACTAAGTATGTGTTATATTTCAATATAATAAATGTAGCAATGGGAACAAGGACAAAGGACGTTTTTAAAAAAAATTGGTTACACATCAAAACCATTTAACAGTCCACTGCTGGACAAAGGTTTCTTAGAAAGACATACAATTTGATTTACTGTAAAATATACTTAAAAATATAATAAAATAGAATTACTCGTGCATTTAACTTGCATTTTACAGCTCTGAAAGTTATTAACTAACAAAATTTTTTGCACGTTGGGTGTTTTAACTTTTTAATTATGTATCCGTATTTAATACAGCTAAGCATACGATTCATATTAGAGTCATATAAATATGGAATGGATTGGAAACAGATAATGTTTCAATAGTAAGCCTCCCATACAAGGAGAGAACGGTGACCAGCAACGGTGGACCCTTAAAGGCTGTTAATATTATTATTTTTATTTATTTATTAACATTATACACTAAGTATGTACATCGGTGGACATAATACCCAGGGCATTCCCTTCCAGTCAACCTTCGGGTGGTGTAGAAATCTTATAAGGTAGGTACACAAAGGTTACATACTTATGAAGTCAGTTAAAATGTACAAAGTTCACAACATTTTATTACTATTACACATACACCAATTAATAACAACATACTTACATATATAAATACATACATAGGTATAAAGATTGAGATATGATATTTATACACAATGAATAATAGAAACGTAAGGTATGCTATTGATTAGATAGTTCAGCCATTTAATTGAGAAAGAGATCATGTACGATCCTTTTAAATGTAAAACGGTTAGAGATATGTCTCTGTGAAAGATACACTGTTGCTGGAAAGACTCAAAAAAACAAACAAAAACAAATTTACTGGTTTGTCTCCTTTAACAACACAATACATCGATATTTATTTTTTTATTTCCCGCTAAAATCGTTCACAAATCCGAGTCACGTCGAGAAAGGAAACATTAAGTTAGTGAAACATATACTTTTGAATTGCGTTCAAATAAAACTTATATTCTGCCACTACTATACAGCAATCAGTGCAGTTTTAGTGGCACGTGCTCTGAAAACGGTTTATGTAAATCGACTGTTGTAAACTCTCAAGTGATGATATTGGATCTGTTGCAATCCGAAACTCTAAGCTAAAAGGTAATACGAATACATTGCGTCTTTTTCGAAACCTTAGTTTGTATTTAAGTATTATTAACTAGCGATGTTTGGCACATTGGCAAAAAACTTGACGTAAGAAGCCAATTTTTTGGGGGTTTTAAAACACTTGCTCTTTAAATGTTACGCTCCAAAAAATATACGATATTATCAAAAACATTTAATTAAATAGAAAGTCTGAAAAAAAAACTTAGTTCATAGTCCTAGAATAATGTAATAATAATACGTGCGCTACAATACGTGCGTTACGTTACAATACAACTTTTTAAAATTTATAAAATGTACACGTTGCATTAGCTCTGTATACATAACTTTCTAACTGACAGTACAACGCTTTTATTTTGAGAAAAGAAATGTTTTTACAGAAAGACAGAAATATTTTATTCCAAGTTACATAAGACCTTAATACAGTTACTTTATCTTCATGATATAAAAAGGGTTGAGAAACAACCACTATTACTACTTTTGTTTTTAAAAATAAACATGTGTACATTTTACTACACCGCAAAGAAGTTAACAAATTGCGTATAGAATGAGTATGTATTTTTCTTAAACAAACATTTATTTCAAGGCAAACATTTTTACTGAAATAGCATTTAAAAAATAAAATATGTTCCAATTTTGCTCAGCTTACAGAGAATGTTATTTCGTAGATGTCCTACGCAGCGAGGCGTGACAATCGCTGTACAAACTTGCCTCATGCTTGAGGAAAAATATGGTGTGGTTTAATACTTTGAAATAATATCATAACCATAAATATTCCATTAATATTCTTTACGAATTCTTTTTCTCTATCCATAAGTTACGATCGTCTACGGCGTAGCAATTTGCTACACCCACCAATTGTGTTTTCTTTTTTAATTCTTTAGATTTTAGAGACCTTTGATTCTATAATACGTTAATTGGTAGACATTTGTTTCAAATTGCCAGTTTATAGGATTATTAACTTTTGCTCGCAATAAATTAAAGTATCTATGTCCTTCCTAAAGAATCAAAGGATTTTTATTGTAAATTTCATCCAATTCGATTCAGCGGTATAACCGTAAAAGCGTAACAGACAGACAGAGTTGTTTTTTAAATCATAATGGATGAATGGCACTTTCCTACAAAATAACTAGGTCTGCTTTGAATTTGAAATATCTAATTACAAAAGCATTGTGAGCTCAAATATGCTCATATTGTATAGTACGGAGGAAGTTGTAGTGCAATAATTCGGAGTTTATTTGCGATCTGCCCATTAGCAAGTTAATTATTCAGTTGCGAACAAACTTTGTGTAACGAGTAGACGTATGTGTCGGACTGATAGTGTTCTCTTTAACATATTTTCATACATTTTCGTTAGCATAATACTATACATTTATTAAGTTGTTCATATGAAACACGATAAATGATTTTATTTAAATAAGAGATTACTTCAATGAAAACTTAATTATTTTGCTTCACAATATTTGCTAACAAATTTATCTATGCAAAAAAATAGAATTAAAGTGTCTGTTTGTAATTCCGAAATTTAACTGCTTTTTACTAAACCTATGTAAAAGTATATACGGTACTACATTAAATTAAGATTTTTTTATATTATGTCTGTCTATTTATCTATTTGTTCCGATTAATATCTAAAAATGATGGACCAGTTTTACAGGGCTTTCACCAGCAAGCTTTTTTTTTTTGCTTTTTTAAATCTACAATCAGCCCATCGGCTTTAATCAGATTTCATGTAGTGCTCTTAAGACTTTTGGAGAGTGCACATCCAGTGATGTGTCAACTCTTTCATTTTTTTCCCCCGTTACAGGACTATATTGGTAACACTGCGGAACGCATAGTTTAACAGTTACACAGTAAGTATGCAATAGGTATAATACATATTTTAAGTGTCTAACGTAGCCATAGTCAAACAGTGTTCACGCAAGACATAAATAAATAGGTAGGACATAACTTCTTATGTTCTAATCTCTGTTAGTCAAACTTTATAGGTTTTACATCAAGCTGCTTTTGATACGAACTTCACTTAAGTGCCACAATGCACGCTACTTTTAGTATCGGTGAACATCGATTATCTAACTGCATCAATACTGCATCGTGAATTACTTCCTAACTTCGATCGTTCAACATGAGCGACAACTGCCTACTTTCAGGAACTATTAATACAAGACAGGAATTCTAAAACAAAATACTGTGTTTATCAAAAAGTTGCAGTGTACAAAACTTTAAGAAAATGTATTTAGGAAAAATTGGCTTCAAAATAAAAAGCTTATTATTAAACTGACAAACTGAATTTAAAAGTTGACCGATGAAGCTAATGTTAAGTAAAAGAGAAATAAGATAGATTTAAATCAAATTAATAGTTTTTAATTCAAAAAATATTGATAGAATGACTAGTTTAATACAATATATTCGTAAAGAATACAAGTTTTAGTTCGAGTATATGTATGTTTATCTGAACTATGAGAATCTATAATATATATAAAAGTTATGTAAATGCAAAATCGTAGAGAAATCGAAAACTAAATCACTATCTAAACTGTTTTTGATCTTGTTAGATATGATATTCACCCAGCACAAATATTTTGTGATAATTCTGAAACAGCTAACATAGAAATATATGTGTTAAGTTTGAAGGTAAAATATATGTGAATGTTTAATATGCTTCTGTCTATTCCTACAGGTATAGAAACGTGATGTATATTAGTAGCAACGAGTTAATATCTATGTCTAATTATTTTGAGTACACGGTTGGCCTAATAGTTTAAGTGGTCACCATAAAATACGACAAGCCGTTTAGGCTCTAGGGCGTGCCAATGAAATATACATACATAACTACACTCTAAAAACTGTATAAACGCTATACGTCTAATTTTAAAGGTTGTGGGTTCAAATTCCTCATGGGACAATACTTTTGTGTGATCCACAAATTGTTGTTCTGAGTCTAGGTATTCCTTGTGTCCATTTAATCTGTTTGTAAAGTCCCCGTGACACAGGATGTATATTCCTCTTATTGTTTTCTAGAAACAAATTGGTTATTTATAAACACATATTCGGTTGTCCACTACAATACAATCACTTCAGTATATCCTTAGCAGGATCAGTGCCCTTATGAAGTGTTCCGGAAGCAATATAGGGGCCTGCTCTCGAACAGATAAGATAACATAGTTTGAATTGGCTATTATGAATTGGGGTAGGTTATTAACACGACGCTTAATATTACAAACAGATGCTTACAGGTAATCGCAAACAAAGTTTTCGTAGTACCGTATTGAAATAGAAATAAGTAGGGTTTATTTCTGGAATTTCTTGAAAAGGCAAAACTCTTAAACAATCCCTAGAGTATTTCTTGTATCTTATAAATAGTTTGTGAACAAAAAACGTGTATTCTTAGACTTTAAATTTATTTTATAACAAGAGTTTACTTGTGTTGTTATCTATTTTTGAAGAAAGTTTAAATTTAAAATAAAAGAAGTTAATCATACTTTAGATAAAGTTAACCTTGTATAATCAAATTCATGCTAATATTATAAATTCGAAATTAGCTTCTCTAGATAGCACCTCTGCACAGATTTAAATAAAATTTAGCATGGAGATACCTTGATTTATTAGTTAGAACATAGGCTACTTTTTACCCGACTGCGAAAAAAGGAGGGTTATGGGTTATATATTTATTTGGCACGCCCTAGAGCCTAAACGGCTTGTCGTATTTTTATGGTGTTAATAGATTTTTCTTATTTGTGAGAGTGACACTGGGTACATCAAAATAAAAAAAAAACAAAATAGAAATGATACGTAGTCGGTTTTTTTATTGAGTTTAGTTATATGAGAGTATTAACGACAAAAACAATTTCTATCAGACCATCTTTAAGTTTGGTGCCAGGAATTGATTAGTAGTATGTGATGTAGGTGATGTTATACTATATATAATAATATATTTTATGGTGACCTAAACCTAAGTAATTTATCAAAAGTATTTAAGTAGTCGAGTTTCAGTATTTTAAAGCAATGTTAAAGTACTGATTGCATTTAAAAACACAGTAAGAAATGCAATTCAGTCATCATTTGTTATTATTTAAAGAAAGGCAATTTATAAAATATATTTCAAACCAAGCAGTACAAATTCAAAGACATTTCCTGCTTGAAGTTATAAGCGCCTCTGGCACGGCCTCACACCAACACTGCCGACTGCTAGATAATAATTTATTCACATGTAAACGCGTCCTCTCTCACAACTTAGATTGGACTTAAACGAGTATGTTGCGAGCGGCGTATTATGCTTAATGAAGTTAAACATGTCCCAAACAGGGAACTTCACGACTAGACTCGGGAATAATTACAATGCCGCACTGAAATTGTTTCGAGACCTCAAAACTACTTCACAATTAATAATTAAATGTTTTACTTTAAAACCGCAAATGAGCCTACTGGGAAAAAATGTACTTAGTTATATATTAACTACTACAGAATGTACAGTAGGCATTAGCTTTAGCCACGTGAAAGAATAGACAGGCCATCGATATATCTTTGGATTTACTTCAAGATATAATGTAATCTACATTCTGAGCTCAGAACATTCATGTGTATATATTTGAGAAAGGGTATTCTGAACTTCAAAAGTACCTGGGTAAATGTACTTACAGGTCCAAATCCTTGCATTCATTGATATTAATTACTATTTACTACTATTTAAGAGGCGAGTTTACATATTAAATAATGATTATACACAGCGTTAAGAATAGAATAAGATTATAAATGACACAAATATTTCTAAAATTTTTTGACAAAACTAGTAGGTTTGAAAATGCACCTCAGATTTAATTCACAATTCTAATTTATAAACTTGATAGTCCACAACCATTTTACCACAGACGGGCATTATTAAATTATATAGTATTACCCTCGTACTATCATTAGGACTTCCCCAATATTGTCGTACTAAAAAAACAGCGGCCCTAACATGCGGTGTTGTGGACAGTATAAATTGAAGGTTTTACGGGCTACTTTAATACAATAGTTTGTTGCCACATCGGGTAACTACATTTGAAGTTAGACGGGCAGCTAAAAGGCTATTACGAGACGGGTAGTATGAATTATTTGTAGTGGGACTGGGCACGCGACGTGGTTCGGGTAATCGAGTAAATTATTATGCTAGCAATGTAAACTCTATGTAGTCTAACCGATACATGGTAGAGAATAGATATTCGTGTTATATTACTTTGTCTTTAATTTCCTCTCGCCTTAAAACAAATATGTTGTATTCCCTCATATAATAGTACTTTTGTGTTATAAATGTTAAATTTATATTTATGTGATGAGGTTCTTTCATGCTCAAGTGCTAAGTATAGTGTGGTGGGTTGTTGTTGTCTCGATGTAGAAATCTGATTCAATTTTTATCCTTTGACGAGGTGAAAAATTTCGTTACAATTATTTCTGTTACGACATGATTACTGTTTTGACAAATGTGAAATTTTTCGTGTTGTTTTCAAAGGTTGTGAGATTCCTAAAGCCTTAAAAATAAGAGACTAGAGCACACTACTTTAAACTACTTTTTTGGGAGGGATAGATATTTGAAAAAAATGCTAGAAACATAAGTTTTAACATCCTAGACGTTAAAAATGTGTTGTAAAATAGTGTAACATGTAGTAATTAAAGATTTAAAGCAGTAGGCGCCGGTCGGCCGCCCGACGGCCTGGCATGCGATGCTTTGTGCTCTATTCAAACAACAAAATGGAATACTAGGGTAACTCGAATGTGAATAATTACCGACGTCAATCATCGACTTCACGTTGTGTCATTACTGTGAAACATTTGTAAGGTATTGTAGTACTTATTCATAGTTTGCAACCAGTCACAATAATAAATTTAAGTCTGTAGAAAATAATTATTTAATTTGAAATAATAAGTGAATTAATCATGTGAATGACTGATGAATAGTTCAAACGTTTTCTGTTGCTGCCCAAACAAAAATAAATATTGAGGATAAATATTGTGCGCTGCTTTGGAGACTTCTTTAGCATAATAAACATACGTTAAATAAGAATTCAGCAGTTCAATCTTCGAATTCCGTTCGTCTTCAGGGTTGAGAAGAACAGATGCCAATCACTCCTTGGAAAACTGATATTCAGGTATAACCGGTTGAACTAGTAGCTGACACCAAATAATCTTGAGACTAATAAAGACTAAGAAGAAATTTAATTTATGTTATTTGTTTTGGTTTGCTTCATTGGCGCAGTGATAGCATACGCGCATGAGGTCTTGGGTTCGATTCCCGGGTCGGAACAAATGTTTGTATGATCTCTAAATATTTGTTTCGGAGTTTGGGTGTTTTCTATGTATAATATGTATATATTTAAGAAAGAAAAAACCTATATATGTATTTATATCAGTTGGCTATTACCCACAATACAAGCTTTGCTTGGTTTGGGACTAGATGGCATTGTGTGTTAGATGTCCGAAATATTTATTTATTAATATTTAGTTCTAACTTCGAATGATTTGAAAACTGTATGTTATAAACATTAATGGAATCGATGTAGTGTGGATTTATTGAAATGTTAGCCAATAGAAACCACATATAAGATCGAGAACTCATAGTAGTTGCAATACGTAGTGGCGACAAGTACCGGGTGGTCGTGACGCTACCCCATATATCAAACTTCACATGAATAGCTACAACAATGCACAATATACAAACGTATGTTATATATATGCGGCATTCGTAACGAACCACCTAGAAGAACCTTAGAATATAAAACTTTCGACATCTAATCTTTCTCGTGTCTGTTTGTAACCAAAGTCCTTCGACATGGCTAACCCGATTTTTATGAAATTTTGTGTTTAATCGGGTACGTCTGAGAATCGGCCAACATTTATTGTTCATACCCCTAAATGATAAGGTCCTGATGATGACCTACTGGGGTCGGGTCAGCTAGTTTTATTATATAATTTACAATAGTCTTAAAGTCTTTTAAAAAGAAAATCCTTAAGTAATAAATATAAAGATTGGAAGATATATATTCAAGAAATACTCATTTGAAGGTATTAAACACACATTACACATAAAAGTTTTAAAATCATTAACCATTTTGTTTTATAAAAAAATTATATTCAAAGAGAAAAGCTCTCTAATGATTTGTATTACTATAAAGTAATAAATTAGATACCCTTCTCGTTGTAAATAGTAAAGACATATATTTGCATAAAACACACTAAACATAAAAGCGTAATTTCTGCACAATTTAAAAAATAACTAATTTACGACAGTTTTACCAAAACATACGCCGCTATCCAAAGACATTTGAAAAAAGGGTCAATAAAACCCCAAATTTACTGTAGATGCTGTGTAGTGGAAGTTCACAGTTTGTTATAGGCTTAATACACGCGAAAGCTTTCTTGAGGTGACTCGACTAAACTAAGTTTGTATCCAGTTGCGTTTGTAGCTACATGAATAACTGGGACACCGCTATACTAGTTTTTTCTATTTCCAACGTGCTTGAAACAATGAAATTGTGGAGATGAGGCTTTACTCTTTACTTACGCTGAGAACTTGACAGTGTGCTTTCAACTTTGAACGTTCTTAAAATATAAATGTTTAAAGCATATTTCATATTCTTGTAGTTTTGTAAACTATTTTCTGCTCAACTTACTTAACTTCGTGTAATTTTAGTAACCACTAACCTCTATTTCGTAACTTGATTTGAAGTAAATACAAAAAGAGTACACTAATTTTATACAATACAAATATCCAAGAATAAAGCTACCGCTAAGACAACGAAAAGATGTTCTTTAAACATATACTACCCTAAAATCTACTTACTATACTAATTTTGCTTCTTTTACGTGTTATTCAAGTGGAAACTTTTACGAGCCTGTCAAAAGACTTTTAAAGCATTTAATTGAAAGGAAATGAAGCGAAGTACATTTTGGTCCTTAAGAACTATTTTTGTTTACACACATGTAAAGTATTTGAACCAAAAACTGGTTGCGACAGTAGCCAACGAACTGTGACTAACATAACGGCGCATCCCGACCCATAACGACCTAACAACACTTTCATTTATGTTACACAACTCTCGGCTATTTGCTTAATAAATGCTCGTTAAATTAACGTACCACCAAATAGAGGTTCTTTGAAACCCACTTAGATCCTATGAGCTTTCGACTTTTTATTAGACGTGTTAACAGAGATTTAATGATAATCGGGATAATATCATGTGGTCATGGGTCAGACCACGATTGGCGTAATTTGATCAAGACCGATTCGGAAAATGAAAAGACCGAAAAATAAAGTACTTTTACACTCACAATGAGTTGACGTTCTTTTACTTTTTCTGGTATTGATTATTCAATAAGTAACATACTAGAATAATAATGATTCATCTCAATTTTGTAACAAATAACTTTGTCGATTCTATGTTCATTTTATGATGATTGTTAATTTTCGTAAAATAAATTAGAACTTCAATCTAATAAATATTGGAGTACAATCACAGTTCTAATACTCACCCCTGAAATGCCGTGTCGTGGTAAGTGCACATATGAAGAAACAAGATGATTTTGAAACAGCCGGTAGACGCGGGAGAAGCAACGCATCCGGTACAAAAGCACCGGAGAACGGAAGTCGACTTACCGCGACAATCACGACAACACGCCATCTTGCCTTGCCGTATTCACCACAAACCTCTGGCTTTAATGGACTTTTAGGCCAACGTTAAAAAGTACTTACCAAGCTTAGTACAATTTTAATAAAGCTAAAAGCCGCGTAATTATCATCCCCAAATAAAAAGGTCTAAAATGAACATTGATAAACCTACATGGCTATCTAAATCTCTCTAACAAGAATACATTGCTCTGTTTTTTTACAAAGCACCATTTAACGGAATATTCGATACGAAAACTGCGTAACACAATGTTCTAAGCCAATTAGTTGGTCATTTTTGCAATAGCACGGCTGTGTTTACGCGAATCTGGCCTAAGCTGGAATAAGCCGGTTATACTCGTTTCGAATCTAATTAAAGGTCACCGTTTCGTCTAAAATGCTGACAGTTGCCATTTGAATCGTTTTTATTTTACGTTCGTATCGCGATAGAGAGGTCGGTTAATTGGTTTGTTTTGAAAAGCCATTGTGATATTTTTTAACGTTGTATTCAGATAATACAAGAAGCAAACAGACTAAAGTAAGGATGAATAATTCGATCAAGTAATGCAGCAACCGCAGTCGCTCAAAATGAATACAATTGTTTTGTTTTCCCTCGGTAAATTTATTCCTTGTTTAGAATAATGAAACAGGATTGCTCAAGAAAATCCATTCTCTAACAATTTAAGACGGAGCCGCCTAATGTGCAGCAATTTTTCGTGTATGCTAATAACATGCAAATTATATATGTATTCAGTGGCGAGCAAATACCAACCGGGGTATTTATTTTGTCGAACAGTTATTAAATAAAAAAGCCATTTTATGAACACAAGCATTTTATGAACAGAAGTTTTGCGTAAATTTTTATCGATTCTGAAATCAAATTATGGAGTAACTTATTTTGTTCTTTTAAAAGACACACTCTCACATTAGGAACAGATCCTATGTCAAATCAAACTAGACAGAGTTACATTAGTACTGGAACATACAATTTATCTTATCATGTCAAAATTAATAGGCTTTTATGGAATTCTTTAGGTCTTAATTTTTATTTACCAAAAATAAATGATATCTACGACCAGAATATCGAATTCTGTCAGCCTAAGAACTGAATGTTGGTTTATACCAACTGATAAGTATTAAAACTTAAATTGACACTAAAAGAAGCACGATTTCTATTAAAAAGGGACTATTTCGCTAATCCCAAATAAGACTTTCTTCCTAAATATGATTTATGTGTAAGTTTGATACCTGGGAGTGTTAGTTTTTACTGAAATACAAAACACAATACACTCGTAGATAGAAAACGTATTATATTAACATGATGTACACAACGAGGCATGCTCCGGTCGACGTACGACATTAAGTAAAAGAGTTTCGTGAGCTGTAATTTAGTAGAAAGCATTGAAATATTCGTGTATAATCTGAATAACATGCCGATATGAACAACGGGGGAATACGTAGAAACGTTAGGGTGTATTTTATCCAATATTTAACGTTTAGGGAACTGCGAGTGGAATATTTTACGAATTACGAGAGAGCTTTTACAATATTCAATAAGATAATAGATGGAAAGAGTGTCTTCATCAAATTATATATTTAGTAGATTGTTTAATATGTTTATGTCTGTGTAATAAAGCGGTCCTCTTGAATATTTTATGATTTACGGGTTTCGTGCTCGATTTCGTTACAGATTTACGAACACATTATATAGTTAGTGTTCAATATACAAATCACAATATTAAAGGTTGAAAAAAACTAATAATAATTATAGTATTTAGAAGAAAAAAGAGTTATAGTATATTCTACTCCTGACGATTTTAAATTGCAATTAAAATTTTTCGTAATTATTACACAAATTTCGAAAATGGTAGACAACATAAACAAAACTAAAATGTATTCTACAGCTGGCTAAACAAAGAAAAAATAGAACATGTTTGAAATATACTTCTATAATTATTTTCCAATAATTGTGTTAATTTTATTTAAAACACACAAAACAAAAAAAGGCAATGACAACAAACGACGCAATCCGGCATAAAAAACAAGTAAGAATACTCAAAAGCATAACCTCAGGTAAAACACTAAACCGCCCAACACGCGCTGTACATGCAATAAAAAAAAGCTATTTGTCATCTCCTATATAAGTTACGCTTAGGAAAAACGTAAAAAGTAATTTAAAAAAAGCAGTAATAAAGCGCGAACAGTAACAGCCAATGCACTCTAAATTTTATGTGAGTCCTAGAAAAATTTACAACTTACGTGCTTTCAAAGCAAATGAGGATATGCAAAACTTTTACACATATGTATAAAGTTAGGTTGTATCCTATACCATATAATGTACCATATGTATAAATGAGAATCGTATCAATGCTTGTGTGTAATATCTATTTTGCCACGCTATGTCATAACATGCTCACTTGCTAAGAAAACCTCAATATCTACAAAACCTTCATAATGTAATTTTTCGCCTCTCCATTTTCTCATGCCCAAAACTTGGATCTTTATTGAAATATTGGATATCAAGTACGGTGGACTTGTTTTTATTATTCAAAAGTTTGCCGAATTCTTGGTCCGGCCTACCAAACTATGTATAAAAGACACATTGAGTTTATTTTGATTTTTACCCTGAACAAAATTGGTTTAGCATGAAAGAAAAAGATAGGGTAATATTGAGTGTGTCACGGAGAACGAAAATACGGTCACGCCTTGAAAAATGTGTGACATGACATATTTTTATTTCACCTACATTTTTATATTGACTCCAGATCGCAGTTACTTTCTATTCTCGTTTCTCACTTAAAGAATTTAAATGGTTTAAAATGTTTGTCTGACTATATTCAGAACTACATACAATTAAATATTTGCTCTTGTGTATTGATTTGTAACAGTATTAATGTTACTACGTTCCTGTTCTTACATACTTTGCGGCTTGTGGCCACGTGAAACTTGAAGCCAGCCGGGCCAGTATTGATGTCTTTTCCCATCGCTAAGCTAGCCCTAGACTTGACTTAGTAATATAATCTCTAGTAGAGTAGTCTAGATGCCTGTTAACTTGTTTACATTTATCTGAGAATTTTTTAGGTAAATGGCTTAAAATTGTTTCTACGTTTACTCTAGAATTAGGCAGAGCATAAAACTCCAAATTAAAAGTCAAATTATTATTAAATCGTCAATATATAAAAACGAATATAACCAATGATTGGCATAAAAATCAAATAAGTAATTTGTTAGTTAAGACGAGTTGAACGTAAGATTATTAGAGTTAAAACCGTAAAAGATTATTACAGACAATTGAATTTTCATCCCATGCAAGTAGTTAAATGTGATTGTATAATCATAAAACATATTATATTGTTATAATATCATAGAATCGTAACTCATGAATAGTGGTTGTATAAACTGTGTATATTCTGACAAACCTATGCCGCGATGTTACATAACATTTAATAAGTAAAAGAAACTCAAATAAACAACGGTTTGCCGAGTTTCTAAGTAAGCGAGTCTCTCGAAATTAGAAGACAAAACATAAACAACAAGTAAATTGGTAGCAGACGAGACAAATTTCGCCGCATGCCTCGGAGTAAACCACCAATAGTGAAAAATTCTTTTGCTTTTATTTCTAGACGGGTGACATTCGATCGCTTATGGTGCGCGGTGTCACTTCGCCGCCAGGCTTGATTTATGCGACCAATATGGCCGCCCCTGTCACTCGGCTATATTGAACTGCGCGTATCATCTAATGGTTTATACTTGACCAGATACTGATATAGCGTAATGTCTTATTTAAGTGTCAAAAATATGAGGGTCTTGATTCAGCCATGGAGCAGTTTAAACCAAAGAAATTTACAAATTTTATCAATTTCTACTTAATTATATCAATAACTGAAACATAAGTCTTTCGAAGTCTTTCGAAGCTAGAACAAATATTGGCTTCATTTTTAAATATGTAGATTTTAGATGGAATAACGGTCAACATTAAATCATCTTTTCGAAATGTTGTCGAACTTTTATAAATTAACATATCAATAAAAACAATAATTTAATACAAAAATAATCTTTGAGTAAACATGCGTGACGTTTGTAGGCGAGACTTGAACTAGTCGAGCTTCCCCGAAATACATGAATGAAAAATACGATTCCATAGAAACGTATTGACAAAAAGAGAAATAAAAAACAAATTGTTTTTCTAAGCTCTCAATTTAGCAAACTAATACATGTGGGTGGTTTATTTACAAAACTGGAAGGTAATATTGAAGTAAAGGCAATGTTGCTTAATCTTAGCATTACAGCTACTTCGTAATTCACGCCACTGAATTTAAATTCGTTTACGATTAAGACTTCATACATAGATATTTAGTTATATACACATACTTATTATATATCAATCTGTACACGCTTTAATTTAAAGTATGTACACATGAAACCCATTTAAACTGTGATAATATACATTACATCTTAGTATACAATTGAAATAATAAAAAAGAAAGATTAAATTAAACTTACCTTACACACATAAACAGTCCTGTTGTTGTCTGAAGTAATTAAAACACAATCTAATAATTACACAAAAGCTTAAAGAAAATATATTTTGCAACACCTAACAGAATAATTAGTCTATATAGATATGGGACGAAACTTCAATTTGATTATTTTATAATATTTTACTGATCGTTATAGCGTTTATATTTTAAAGTTACGTCTTGAAATCCGCATAACGACACAGCTATATATTTTAAAAAATCTCAACTGTGAAGTTTCTCTTTTACAATTTCTAACATAAAAGGATAATAAAAAATATAATATCACTTGGTGTCTTGAAGCACGACAGTATCAAGTAGACACCTATAGCAACACCTCGGGCTCATCATCTATTGCCACCTCTAAGTAGGTTGAATAATGTGACGGGTTCGCCAGAAGAGCTCTCAGGACCCCTTGGCCGTTTCGAGGGCTCTTCTCCACGATCCTTCATACTAAAATCGCTTGATTTGACATGATTTTAAATGCCGATAGGAAGAACAGGTACCGCGATCCTTGGCGTTTAAAACCACAAAGAGTATTGTAACAAGTATTATGTATTTGTAAATTGTTTACTAATTCTGCAGTTTAGTTATTATACACGGATTAAGGTAAAATTAAACGTTTTGTGTGGTTATATCTTAATATCGCTTTATGATGTCATGTGTGTAACGATGATTGATATATTTAAAGTCATGAACTTATTAAAATATAAAATAAACCTATTTTATTTGACCATATTAAGTTAGAGTTGAAAATTACTTAGAAATGATAATTGAATGTGGTCCAACTCGGACTAATGTGCGAGAAATCATTTTTTTAAATACAATTTATCTTTATAACTGGTCGACGGAATGGATTAGTAACCGTATGTATTTGCCACAAGGGGAGACTATCACAGTTGTATGACGTAGGAATCGCTCACGCGCTCTGACGGACCAACTGAATTGAGAAATTGAAACGCGTATCTGATGAAGAAAAAATCTTTAGCGAAGTCGGTGTAAAACATTTCAAATATAATTTAAACTCCCTAAGCAAGTAGTTATATAAGTACTTATACCGTATTGTAGTCTTCAGAATTAAATCAAGATTGTAACTTAATAACATTTTAAAGGAACACGTAGCCACTTAGAGCTCACACCCTCTGAATTTAATTGACGCTCGCATCTAGAACGTCATGCGGTTAGAATGTTAAAATAATTTTCGCCATTTACGATGTTCCTCTCGATTTCACAGACACGACTATTCTACGGTGAATATTTAGAAAAAGCTTGATAAATTGGTCCCGAAATCGATTTATTTCAAAGTCGAGTCTAAACGAAAATGAGAAATTCGTAAAACCTGTTGGAATCTCTTAATAGCCTTTTCATCAATCAATACAATGAAATCGAAACTGACAGGAGTAGCGTCTATTATTTTCGAATCATAGCCTATTTTTACACTATAAATATTTTTTCCTCATATCATCGTAGAAGCTTTGCAGAAATATGTCGGTGGCTTTCGTCTTTTTCATTGTTCAGCAAATAAGCCTAGTGGGTGGACAAAGGCGGCGTGTCGTGACGACAAGCACGTAAGGGCCCGCTTCCGCCGCGCCAGCACTCTCAGACTGCTAGCTCGAGCCACCTCGAGCCTTGAGCCCGAGACTCGAGCCGCCTCGAGTGCCTGTCGAGCCGAGCGCTGACGAAGCCCACCGAATAGCTGAGATTATTATGCTATGCAACGGCTACAAATGCAGATTATACAGTTTTATCGTTGAGATAGTTGCGGTTTTACGTGCGCTTTACTTACAAATTATTATTAGGTACGTTTGTTAACTGCTATTAAACTATGCATTAAAAAAATAATGACAATACCAAATTTCATTCTGTTTCTTTGATTCATAATTAGACTGATATATGTAGAAAAGAACTAACTATATGTTTTTGTGGCATTGAGTTAAACACTTCACCACAACTAGACTATAATCAATTTGATAATATACCATATTAGATAATAACATTGTATCTTAAGAAATTATGTTAAATATATTTGTGAATAAAGTTTCTCATCTTGCATTACAAAATACAATAGCATACCACTTATAAAGGACATAGCATGTAGCGTTAACATTAGCTTATAAATTAATTGAACAATAATCTGTGTTAAATCATATAATTCGTCTGATCAAGCAGAAGTGGTTTGTAAAATTAGAGAACGCACTAAAAAAATTTAAATAACCATGTAGCAAACGAATTTAAAAATTCTCGTATTACGATGAAAATTTAATATTCAATTTGGTGTGGATAGAGCCCGTGGCGCGACAATCTGTGGAAACAAAAAGTACCGTTCAACACTTGTAATTAGACGCCACACAGTTGGAAACAGAAATTTAATACATCTTATTTATGTACTGGGACTTTGCTCTGTAATATAAAGAGTTATTTTAATCTGCTGCTTTAAACCATTAATTAACATTTACGACTGTATTTATTTTTAAATACGCTCAAAGCTTTTCTGTCTTATTAAAGCTTGGTGAAACATATCGCTCGACATATTATCGCAAGTAGTAATTATTAAACAGTGCTAAATTATATTTTGATTTATAAAAAAAAATACTGAAGTACTTTTTGTCGATCGATTGGTTATGGTGTTTTTCGGGTATCAGATGCACTTTCAGATTGTATAAACTCTTTGTTCTTCGTGGCATCAAAGAACGTAATCGCAATGTATATTATATTGTATGTATGTATATTTTGCGTTAAGTAAGCACAAATATCTGAAAATATTAACATTTTAATGATAGCTTATCAATCGTGATGAGATTTATTAAAACAAATGACAGTGAATACTGCCTCAGTAGCGCAGTGGTAGCGTATGCGACTGCTGTTCTTGAGGTCTCGGGTTCGATTCCCGGGTCGGACTTAAGTTTGTATGATCTACAAATATTTGTTTCGGAGTTTGGGTGTTTTCTATGTATAATATGTATGTATTTACGAAAAAAAGGTAAATATGTATTTACATAAGTGGTCTAGCTCTGCTTAGCTTGGGACTAGATGGCGTTGTGTGTAAGATGTCTTATTTAAAAAAAAAATATATAATAATAATATAAATAGTCTCGTAAGTTTTATATGTAAGTATTTACTTAAAAAACTGTTTTTGCTTTCTGTTTAACTGCTAACATTTTGGTCGCTTTAAAATAAACTTAACTCACTTGTCAAATTAACTCTTAAACTAACTTTTAGAGTTGACGAATATGATTAATGATTAACATTCACAACTATTAACACAACACCAACTTTTTACTATCATGATAAACATATTATAAAATATAGCTGTATATCAAGTTAATTGAACAATAAGGAACGTTTATACACTATTAATATAGAACAATAATGGCGTACAAAAAGCGTTCATACATTCTGCAGAAACCTTTCCAGTCGTAGCCTGTTAACAAAAAGGCTACTAGAGGCTCGACTCAATCGCGATTAAAATTCAAAATTAGTTCTATTTCAAAGTGTATTCTTCTCGCTAAAGTTCTGCTTAATCTACCAAACACTGGCACGTTGTGAATAGAACTCTTTGAGCATGAAAATCCATCTTCTTATGCATTTTTGCATTAACTCGGCGTCGGGTCCTTGCTCTATGCGCCATTGAAACCGTCTACTTACACACTTACATTATCCTCTAGTTATTTTTCGCTAGTGTATTAAACTCTGAACAGTCTCACAGATTACAGAGTTATCTAATATTGAACTAAATTGTAGACGCGTTCGAACAGTTTTCAATTGTAGTCTATTCTTAACGTTAACAAAAGATATTTTTCGCTTTTCATAAAGCCTAATCCTGTCGTATCTCTGCTGAAAATAAAAGTGAACGATTCGATGAAATTCACAATTCTATTATACGAGATCCATTCTTTATATACGTAAACATAGTCAGCCAACGCTTTATAGATCTCATCTTATGAAGGATTAGTTACACTCTCAAGTCAATGCAAATACATTTATATTAAGGACGGTATTACAAACCATTACACTTCAGGTTATTAATAAAATATATATAGAGTCTCAAATTCTAGTCCTCCATCTGACTGCTTGCAGAAAAGGTTGTAGAATCTGTCTAAGTATAAAATCAAAAATTGTAATACAATTAAAAATCCTCTAATAATAGCAAATCACAAATGGAATTATAATTTCAAGAATTTATATATCTCCCAACGAAGCAGTAAGGCATATTTTTAAATATCCAATATCAGACAATTGCAGGTGCAATGCCAGGTGTACATGGCGGCACGTGACAGCCGCGAGAGAAAATAACTCAGTTAAGTTTCACATTCAAGAGTTCCATGGACGTGAATAAATGCGGTTATCACAATTATCTCATGTCCGGGGAAACTAACGAGCTACACCGACACTTGCACCTTTTTTAGAATTTTCAAACGAGTATTATTAGCTTTATCTGATTTTAGAAATAAGTAGTTTAAATTAGATGGTATAGAAGCGAATAAAATAGTTTTAGTCGTTTTTGATATTCATTTCGATACCATTTAACTGCTTTGGTTCAAATCCTGGGTCGGACCAAATGTTTGTGTAATCTACAAATATTTGTTTCGGAGTTTGGGTGTTTTTTATGTATAATATGTATATATTTACAAAAAAATTAAAAAAAGTATTTATGTATTCATATCAGTTGTCTAGTACCCATAACACAAGCTCTGCTTAGCTTGGGACTAGATGGCGTTGTGTGTTAGATGTCCGAAATATTTATTTATTTATTTATTATTTAAATAACATCCATTAAATATTTAAAAGTTAATGTAAACGAAATCAAATAGCTGTAACATTATACTCTATTGCTACTAAATGATTTTCTACCAAAAATACACGGTATCCAGTCCTAAAAAAACAACTCTATATTAATGTGAAAACAAACATCACAAGAGTGTTGATTATATTAATTTTGGATGACTGTTTTAGAAAAACAAAGTAGTTTGGGCGGTAAGGGGTAGTTTGCGCCACGCTGAGCATCGCGGGAC
Organism: Spilarctia lutea; assembly: GCA_916048165.1. Classification (NCBI taxonomy): domain Eukaryota; kingdom Metazoa; phylum Arthropoda; class Insecta; order Lepidoptera; family Erebidae; genus Spilarctia; species Spilarctia lutea. The sequence continues at coordinate 8,071,907 of OU696480.1, forward strand.
TCCGCGGTCAACACACTCGCCTAATGGAGGGGCCGCGCTGCCCACTGGGGGGCATTACACACTCTTATTGAGCACCTAAGACTTTCTTAATAACAGAATTTATCCCTGCTTCCAATATCGCAGATGGAGTTTTAGAAAATATTTTTGAACTTTGTGCTACGGAAAGATGAAACTTAAGTATGAATTTCATCGCTAGTCTTCTTGAAGAAACTTGTCAAGAGGTTCTAATGGACTAAAATGAATTCTATACTACTAAACCCTTACTCGCCCGATAACTCTTATCTAGAAACACTTATAACTCGTATTTATTCATTTTACACATCATTGCAGTATTTTTTTTATAACCTAGATGCACCTACCTTCCCATATCTCCACACCTCCCAAATGTTGGCTGGTAGAGAATGCCTAAGGCATTAAGTCCGCCGATGTACTTAAGTGCATGAAGTTTTAAATAAATAAATAAACATATATAGTATGTGTAAGGATAACTATAATTTACGAAACTTGTATCCATGAGACATCGGGTGGGCACAAACTAAAAGTTATAGGATTACGGACGAAACTTTTTTTGTATAGAGTACAAAGAACACTATAATACTTTAACGACGGCTTATTCAGTCAATGACCTTTTCCAAATGTCGAGACCCAAGAGCAAATATATGCTTATATATATGTGTTAAAAAATATGTAAGTACTGAAAGTCACATCTAATGATTGCTCAGTACAGAACATTATCATGACTGCTTCTATCGAAGTTCCGTTATGAACCTACTTCTGACACAAGCATTTAACATATACGAGTATATATAAGTTGATACAAACGGACTGACATCATCTCAACGCTAATTCATGAAGTCAAAACAAAATACTAACCAATAATACAAAAGAATAGAGGCGTAAGTGATATTTTAGAAAGAGAATCAACGCCATACACTTGCATCTTGGCTAAAATACCAGAATATGAGTATTTATTTTGTCATTTATTCGTATAATTCATATTAAAAGATACGAAATAATTTGTCACAATAAACAAATTACTTTTACTGTCCAAACCTTTTTAATAATCCCGCTAAATAACAAACGCGAACATCTACATCCATTGAAGTGAAATACAGTCAACTGAACGTGTAAACCAACAACTGTTCACTTAATGTAAAACAACACCCAATTATACACTCTATCATTACAAAATTAAAGCAGAGAATCGTTTAAAACGAGTAACTATTTAATTCTTTGACAACGATGTTTCACAGCCACTTAAAACTTTTGAGTGAATAACAAATCTCCTCCAAAAAGTCTATTCGGGGAAGTTAGACTGTTAAATTGTTTGTCGGTAGACATAGAAGGTCTTTTAAAAAGTTAAAGTTTCAGCATATAAAGGGACCAGGTAGAACGGAGGTTCAGTTCTCAATGGCGTTGCATATTTAACCTTTGTTAATAATATAAACGGTTAAAAACCCAACAACAAAGACGTTTAATTCTAGTAGGTCGTCTAATTACACAAAACCCTACATCGGCAGATAAACGTTTGGAAGATTAGTTAAACTAAATGGTCGTACATACCTTTTCAAGTGAGAATATGTATTCATAACTAGAATTTGCTTTATTGAAGCGTTAATGTGTAAATATGTTAATTAGATAGTTATAATCCAAAAACGGTAATTAAAATACCTCATTAAAATAATGAGATCTTTAAGTACAGAATAGGTTTAAAATTTTTTTATTAAACTCAATCAACGAATCATATCTTTAAAAATACATTTAAACAGAGTAATACATCATTAGTATGTCTTATCAAACTACATTACTACGTATGCAACTATTAGAATATGTCTCAAAGTCTCTGAAACTATTAATCAAGAGAAATTTTACCGTATTGTTTCTGTACTGACTTATAGTTTATCTTTCTTGGAAACTCAAATTAACATCATACCGGCTAAGAGCAGGGAAGCAGTGCTTTACTGAAACGTAAGTCAGTAAACAGTCTTGATTTGTTTCTTGCCAATTCTCATTACTCCATTACTAAATATAGTAATGTTACTCTTACAGGTAAAAGCATCAATATCACTTTATTTCAGGCCGTTTAAACAATACATTATATGCAAGTAATACATTTTTACACCTCCAAGGGTCAGTAGACTCTATTGTTTGATATTAATTTCAACTTGATATCTGCCTGTTCGTCAGGAAAAGGATCTTGAAACATTTTGCTGTCTATCGATCCGGCCGACCCGGCCGGATCGATAGACAGCAAAATGTTTTATTTTACCTTTTATTATACGGTACCAAAAAAATAATGTAAGTTATTGAACACTATCTACGACGATTTTTAACATGGTTAGAGAATATTTTCAAAGTTTTCTACTTAAAGAATTTAGAATTTAGATAACTTAGTTGACAGAATAAAGAGTTATAAACATATATTAGTTTATCAAAATATTGACATAGGGTGCCAAAAAATAACCAACCTTTGTAGATATATCGATACCAACCCTTAGATACGGGAGCTCAAACTACGTCGGCTTGAATTAACCATAACATTCTGGAGACGTGTCGAAGTGGCAACTTGACAAAAAGGTCCCAGTGATTGATGTCCCACCCTTTTGTCGTCACCCCCTATTTTCGCCACCCAACTATGATGTACATACATCCCATACAAATATAGTAAAGAGGGATTCTTTTTTCGTATTACTGTTTTAATCTCTTTAATTCATACCACGTGATATAAAAGGAAAACTAGACGAAAAATGGAGTTAAGTGATTTTAGGTAGTATTTGTGCCCTATTTGCTTTTACACACTTTGTGAAAAAGGGCTTTCAAAAAAATTGGCAGGTTCGTCCACATATACGTAATATAAATAACGTATATATAAATATAAATAGTGTATAGCGTGTACACTTTCCCTTCAGAGAAGTTAGACAGACATATATTTACATTTAATAGTAAAAATTATAGTTTCATTATGTTAATAATTAAGGTCGTATTGTAAGTGCTGGGACTAATTAAAAATGAATAACCTAGTATGTGTGGCATTTGTGGCCTCGGTTCCTCTCCTAGCAATTAAAACCATCAAAATTAGAAGCATAATTCTACAATCAAACCGTGTTTGTACTGTCGCACTAATGTGTTAATTGCTTCGAAGACAAAAACCACACGATAGCTGATAAAACTCGTCAGCGCATACGAACGGGGGAAAGAAACAAATAGTATTTATTTAATTACTCGCACAGCAGTTGACAAATCCATTTACCACGAGACTCAGCATTATCTTTTGTTGTCTACGTCTGAGACCAATCTATTACTCTGAAGTCGCCAGTAGACTTGATTACTGTTCAAATGCTGCTAAGGTACTGTTTTAGACTTAACTATATTATCCAAATGCATCGATGTAGGTGTATCATTGCGATTACGTGTTTAGTATTCACGTGTGTTTCGCGCACGGGTGTGGAATTTAGATGTGAATTAGGTTCGTAGCACGTAGTTATCTAAATGCTATTTGTATCACGATACGTTATCGATAAGAAAACAAACTTGTATTAAGTTTTCTTATTTCATTTAGCGATGTATCTTTTGATATTTATTTACGAAGGTAAACATTTTTAGGTTTAAATGCGAGTAATGATGAACTTAATCTGAGCACGTATTGAACTTGTTTTTCCCGTGCCACGAGTGATACCGCGGCCTCACAGAAAACCGTTGGGGAATAGCGCCTGCGTTGTGTTTCACCGAGTGAGTGAAGATACCGGGGCCCATACCTCAACTCCTCCCCATAACCCCATCCCCCAAACGCCGGCAATCTGGTGTTGCAGGTTTCCATGAGCGGCGGTAATCGCTTACCATCAGGCGATACGTCTACTCGTTTGCTCCCTACTCCATAAAAAAAAAACTCCCCAGATATTAATTATATTCTCAACTAACTCCAAATTACTGCAAAATGAATAAAAAGAATGCGCAACAAAGTTTTAACCCAATACGCAAACTTTGCTACGATGGAACACATCAACATACCAAATTCATTTATTCAATTAAGAAACTAAGTGACATTTATGAACGTTAAATTGAAGCTACAATTAAAAATCTGTACTGGATTGTCAAGGTGAAGACACCAAAATCTAATGCCTGCTTGTATCGATCTATAACTTCCAGTTTCCAAAATGCGTACAGTTTTATGAGAAGAATACTGGCATAGAAACTCATGGCCACTCTTTTTGAAGGTCAGATGTTCCTAAACATCCAAAACTATTTGGTTTCGCTGTAGTCGGGTAATAAGATAACTTAATGTAATATTTTTAAGTGCAAATGTACTACTCTTAAGATGTATCCGAATCCTTTTATGTGGTAAATATATATACATTCCTGTTAATCATTGATCATCAATAAGAAACAAATTTATCTCCTTAAGACAGTTTATAAAATAAACTTTCATTGAAAAGGCGCCAAAAGATCCCTTATCTCAGTAACAGCCGCTTTGAATAACGATTTAAAGTGTAACCCCATCGCGCGGTCCTTTGATGTCCTTTAATTATAAAAGTTTTTCTCGTAAAGGGAAACCTTTTAGAAGTCTTGTACAGAAACACTGCACAGTGGTGAAACCGCCAACTTATGATTCTATTACTTAACTCTTTCGTTACAATGTCCTTTAACTTTGCTAAACAAACGTACTTTTAATCACGCTTCATTTAATATTTTTGTTATATTCATTTCAGTTTTCATTATGTTTTAAAACTGAATAAATTTGGAAGCATTGAGGTACTTAACATAACTAAAGTTACATATTAAATATGTATGCTATTAAAAATATGACATCGTAAATTATTATTTATGATTCTTGATAGAAGGATGAACCAATATGCAGTTTTAATTTTGTTATATTAATGACGTCATAAAAATATTCTCACGCCTCCTTGTCAGTCCTTGTCAGATGCAATCTTTCTAAAATGTTTTAGGCTGTATATTTGAAATGTATGTATGCCTTTGTTTGAATGTTAAACACAAGGTCTAAATGTGCTGCTGTTTGTTGCTGGCAAAACATAAAGAATATATAAAATAGAACTCTTTCAGAGTATCTATATAGCTTCACAAACTTTGACCTTAAGTAACAACAACGTCTGCTGAGTTTAATTATCGTGCAGAAGTTCCAATACTGAACACAAGTACCGACGCAGTGATATGAAGTTAATCCGACCAAAAGACGTTTAGCACAAAGGCCAACAATCTTAAGATAGAACCGTGTGTCTTCAAGATGGCTGGGCGATTCTCGTTCAACGTTTAATGTAGTGTGTTCATTAGGGTTGCATGTAGTTAGGATACGGATTCCCTCCGTATCATCGGATAGAACGTTATCACAGTCATATGCTGTGTAAGATAGAGACAAAACTGAACTCTGGTGTTGGTTTTTGTAACCTACGCAAAATGATTTTCGTAACAATTAATTAATCCATTTTCAAAAATCTTGACAAATAGGTTATATAATAACTTGCTGAAAGGGTGATTAGGTACTCTGATTTTATGGTCGGGTCATTTAACACAGCTTTCAAATTTTACTAAGTTTTATGTTAAGCGACGTTTGAATTTTTGAATATTTAAATGAATTTTCCATCAAGAGAAATAGGTCCATGAGTATCATTAAAATCTATTTTATTAACAGCAATTGAATAAGATTGAAATCAATCTCACGTCAAACCTGACGTCAAGTTTTATTGAATTGAAATCCTTGTCTTTGTTGTCGACAAAATAGGTGTTGGGCTTTAGTATTGTGAATATATGTGCTTGTTATTCTTTGTATGCTGCGTTAGTATTTTCTCATATACCCAAAAAAAATACCCTAATGTTTGTGTTCTTAAAACCTCCCTTTTATTTCACAAATATATAACACACGCCTTCCCAAAATAAACTTAAAAACAGTACAAGGAAAATTTATGTTGTTGAATCTATTTAAGTCGACATTGTCTTTGGCATCACGTCGCGTCGAACTGCGTAAAGTTCATTTGTCAGGGGCTTACATTTTACCATAAATTCTCAAACGACACTTTCTAGACTGGCTGTCGCAAGTATGCCAAAAATGCTGGTAACTTACCTACCTACTTGGGTTACAAAGGGGAGGGTTAATACTAACAGCAGGGCATTATTAAGTTATAATGCCCTCGCCAAGTTTAGTTCCTAATTTTGTAATTATCTGTATTTTTATGTAATATTCCTGTATTAGCAGGCTAACTTCTATCTTTTATTTCTTGGCGTATAAAATCGTGGCGTGTTATCTTTCATTATACGTTACATATTCTATTGGTTTTAAATAAAGATAAATTCAAAAGTAACATGCAGAAAAGAAAAATTATACATACATCAACATTCTCAACGCTCAATTTCTCTTACTCGTTTTTTTAGAATGTACATTGGAATTTTATCGGGCTATTTCTATTCCTTTTGTATACGTTGAATTATTTATACGACATAATATCTTCCATTACTATTTGTTTGAACTACATAAAATACGCAAGGTAAATAATCGCAATGGCATTTTCATAATTCATCGTTGTATTCAAATAAAGGAAAATAGTGTTGTGACTAGTAGCTAAGTAGGGCACAGTGGGCCGAGCTTGGGTATCGATCAGTCGCTAAAACAAGCTTAACGTCGATGTCTAGCCAGTGCCTAACACATCCTATATAAAGCCTATTTCACCTGCGACTGTCTATTTCTATGGTACAATGACCCAGTTAAACGATTGAAACCAAGTTGATTGAAAATTGAAATAGCAATGTGTTGTATGGATTTAGATTAGACTGGGCAGACCTACGTTTACAGTATTGTTTTAACAAAATATTCTCGAATTGAAATCGTTTTAAGCATAATTAAGATTTTATTTTAATATTCAATATGCGCCTTCAATTTTCTAAAAGAAATAGAATGGCAACTTTCAGTTATTATCTGAAAGAGCCTTGCTGGTAAAGTATACTGACTTAGACTATAAAGGTTCAATTAAATAAATTAATGCCACAAATGAGGGACACAATTCACAAGATAGTCTCAGGAAAATCTTCCAAAGTATATTTTATTACCAAAATTAAGAGGATATGTTAACTTTTTAAGGGGAGCCTCCCCCTGTCCATAGCCAGCAGTAGATTATATTATAGGCTCTTGAAGATTGATATACCCACTAGCAAGTCTGTCTAGAAAAAAAAATCTAGATACATAAAGGCTACATGTTACCGTAGGAGAGACACGCTTCAGCATGAATGGGCCGGCTCGACCAGAGTAATCAACGGCCTCACAGAAAACCAGTGTGAAATAGCACTTGCGCTGTGTTTCACCAAGTGACGCTTCTGGTGTTACGGGTGTCCATGGGCGGCGGTAATCGCTTTTCATCAGGTGATAAGTCTGCTTGTTTGCCCACTATTCTAAAAAAAAACCTGTATACAGAACACTTAGGAGGACAGAGAGCAATAGAATGAAAGTGTATTTGAATTATTGAATTACTTCACCGATGGAGTATTGGTTTGAGCAGTCACTTAGCCGGGAACACATTGTGTGATCCATGAATTGCTAGTAAAAGTCTGGGTATTTTTTGTGTCCGTTTCATATATCTCTGTAAAATCTCCACGACACAGGATATGTTTCTAGTGCCAAAGTTATCTGAAGAAAGAGGGCAATATAGTCGAGCTTAATACATTAAATTTGACGTCGACTGCTTAAAATGTGTTTTGTATTTTATACCGCAATAATATCGTTTTGATAAATGAAAACACATTATGAATATTAATTCATTTTGCAGCGAAAACTGAAACATGATCGTGCTTCGCAACTATTACTTTCTCATTTGCGAGCGAATGGAAAATATAATAAAAGAGAGTATCGAATTACTAATCGATGACGTTGAATTTGTTTTACTTAGGAACTGAACCGCCCTCAACATTGTCCAACGTGATGAATCACTGTAGATAAACGTTTCATCAGAAAGTAAATCAAACGAGTCAAGAGCAGCATTTTGAAAGCTTTTATTTGTTTTGTGTTTGATTTCTGATGGAAATGTACTGTAAACGAACATTAATATCGTGCAACTGTTAAATTAATGAGCGATGAGTGTTTTAGTAGTGATTTTTAGGGGTAATGTAATTTTAAACGTAATGTGACTATAATAATAAGACTTGATCAAACGAAAGTAAAAATGTTGTGTCCATAGATCTCTGTGCGTATTTAAAGTTTTAAAACAAATAGATAGTACTTCTATTATTTAATAATACAATATATTTTTTATTAAATGATAAACTTAATGTAGTAATAAGTATAGTTTTACAGTAACAGTATGTTTAAAAAATTAACAACATAATCAAGCGTATAACTTTCCTAATTGAAAAGTTATACGCGCAAAGGTTAAATTAAAGGGCCAGCATGTTTAAAACATAATCTTATATAACCACTAGCTGTCCCGGCAAACGTTGCTTTGCCATAAAAGGGAATATATGTTGTAGAGGTGGGTCAATAAAAATCGCGATGGAAAAATAGGGGTTGATCGTAGAGGGTTGAAAATCTAGGGTTGTATGTATTTTCTAATGCTGCATCATAAAAAAATAGAAATTAAAAATTTTGACAAAAAAAAAAAATTTTGGGGTGGACTACCCCTAACATTTAGGGGGATGAAAAATAGATTACAACCGATTCTCATAGATACCGGATAATCACAAAAAAATTCATCAAAATCGGTCGAGCCGTTTCGGAGGAGTTCGATTACGCACCCCGTGACACGAGAATTTTGATAAAGCGAAAAACTATTCGTGTAAGATAGATTGACAACCATTATATTAATACTAAACATCACAATTGGTCTTCAAAACAGAAATATTCTAAAAGATATCAAGTAAAACACACAAAATAATAATCATAAACAAATATGTAATTTATAAAAAATAAAACAATAACAGCCCTCTTCATGAATGAATATTCGATCTATTTGTGTCATAAATTTGAAGATACGAGTGAGCAATCACTTATACGTTACAATTGTTAGCGCCAATGAACATAGCGGTCACACGTTTATTTCACTTAATGAATAGTTAATGGTATTAACATCAGTAACGAAAAGTTTTCTTACCGCTTTATCGCTGTCATGAATGTCCCTATGCACTTAGGTCGTCCATTAAGGCCATTGCATCGTTCACTGAGGGAACGCGATCGTAAAACCTTTATAACATCCTTCCAGTACTTGTAAAGCGTTTTGAGAATCCTCGCCGTTTTATGCGACCTCACATTACCCTCCACTATCTTGACTTTTTGGTGTCTCAGTGTGATCATACAGTCGACGCTAAGTATACAAGTTTGTACATAAAGACGTCTGTAGTGGCTATCCCGAGCGCTCGGTATAAATGAAAGTATTTTAAAGTTACGCCTCGTTAGACCACCCGCTTAGAAGAAGACCTCTTATCTTTGAATCTAGCCGAGCACTTGTTACTTTATATTTGTTAGTGAAACTTAAAAATTCTTCTTTATTCTTTCAACCCGTAACAAAGTTTTGAGTAACTTTAAAGTTACTTTTGTAATGAATCAAATCACGAGACTATATAACAGTAACGGTATATGAAGCCTACAATTTATAGCGCTTCCTAATGTATTTAGTGTAGCTATTTGTACAGTGCACAAGTTAACGTATTAGGACAACAAACCAGTGTCGGTGCCGGCCGAGCGGGCGTCGCGCCAAGAAGCCATAACTCAACACTTGACATATTCGTTCGGAAGCCATTCGGGTTATGGTATTTTAATACAACGCAACCGATATTAGGTATATTATATAACTAGTGATTTTACCAAAGGATTTATAGGTACAACAATAAAACAGGTACAAGTAGGTACAATCTTTTTTAAATGTACCATGAGACAGATTCTGTACGTTCCGTGCATGATTTCACAACTTTTTTTTTTGAGGGCTGGTGGTGAAAAAATAAGGTGGAGTCTTGGTATCCTTAAAAGTAATTTTTAGACAACTCAAGGTATAATATACCTACATAAACCCACGATAGAAAAAAAAACCATATACATTTTTTTTTAGATAAGTGAGGTTTAATCGACAATTTGTAAGTTAGCATAGAAATTATTAGATGAAAACCAAGTGTTTTACTTGCTTTATCTATTCTAAAAGAAATAATCTTCTGCCTAGGCGGTGCAGTGGTAGCGTATGCGACTGCTGGGCTTGAGGTCTCGGGTTCGATTCCCGGCTCGGACCAAATGTTTGTATGATCTGCAAATATTTGTTTCAGAGTTTGTGTTTTCTATATATAATATGTATATAATTCCAAAAAAAGTATATATGTTTTTATATCAGCTCTCTAGTACCCATAACACAAGCTCTGCTTAGCTTGAGACTAGATGGTGTTATTTGTTAGATGTCCGAAATATTTATTATTATTATCTATTAGTGCAAGTCGTGATTTGCTGGCTGTGGAGATAAGTTTAATCAAAGCACCATTAAGTTTTACAGCTTAGACGGTGCATACGGTTTATAGCGGTTTCAGGCGACATTGTCAACAGATCTTGCGTTGCTCTTTACGGCTGCTGAAACGTTGCTTTAACAGTTTTATAGTTTTCGTCGTACCGTCGCACGGACGGTCACGACACCCTTAATAGTCGAAGCTAAGTGCCCGCCCGGGGCTTCGCTGTCCTCAAGAATGTCTCTATTTCTTTCATACATGCTCAGATTTAAATCTTGAGTACCATAAAGAATTTTATTTTTTCTTTAGTATCACATACGATCTTATTACGGTCTTATATGATTGTCTGGAATATTTTTATAACACGTCAAGAACCGCTGTATGGGCTATTTAAAACATAATTCAAAAACTAAACCTTTACATTTAATAAAGTTAAATATCAGTATTTCTAGATTCTTTTACTTGCTAGAAATAATTATTCCTAGCATGAATTAGAAAGAAACACAAAAATTAACACCCTTTTTCTAAAGATGGAAACTAAACTGAGTAATTAGAAAAATACTACGAGATTCTGATTATATTCTGCCATTCTGATATTCAGTTGGTTTTAAAAAGAGAGTTACTAAAGAAATGGAATAGCTTAATAGTATAACGGTTTTCCTCTATCACAACGTGGTGCTACGCTAAGCAAAACAAGTAGCATACGATTATATAAATACATACATTATCGAACTCCGATCGTTTATCATTTGTACTGATTCAGTCCATCCGATGGCAAGGCGAAACAATTTCAATGACCCTTACTTACATACAAATTACTTAAGTGTATCTCTTCTTTAATTAAAACCCAGCAATGACGGAAAACGCAATCAAGCTGACGCATACCGCCGGCGTCCTGCACAGCGTCAACTGCAAGCCGTACATTATTAATTTGTACACTAATTAATTTACTAGAAATTAATATTTCACCGTTAGCCAGGCCACGTGACTTTTGTACATAAAAACAGTGCACTAAGAAAATGAAGCTCACACGATGCTAATTGGTTTTTAACCTGTCCATATACTTGTTTTAAAGACTTGTTATATTTACAACTGCTCCTGTTTTCTCCTAATTAATTTCGCTGAATTTCAAGATAGTATTTATTCGTGGGATTTCCCGAGTGTCATAACTCGTTGTGTTTATAGATATTGTTGATGCTGGTGTATAGGAGTGACAGTGGTAGGCGTGTGGTAGGAATTAGTCCCATAAGTAAAATATATTTGGCGGAATACAGGCAACAGACAAAGGCTTCACTCGACTACAGTTATTCAATTTATAAAGCTTTGAACTTTTTATATTGCGTAGGTAGTCCTGCCATTTGCTTGTATGAAGGTTCTACAAATGTGAAATATCATGTTACATTGGCATTAAATTATATTTTTGTTTTTATAATCGGTTGATGTTTGTAATAAATGTCACGAGGTATTGATACATTTTATACCTTGAATGATTTTTTAATCGAAAACAAAATAATAGAAGGCGCAGACCAATTAAATGATTAAGTACCCTCATTTTTCGAAGTCTAATTTCATGTGCTGGGTATTTTATCTACACTAATATTATAAAGAGGAAAACTTTGTTTTTATGTTTGTTTGTAATGAATAGGCTCAAAAACTACAGGACCGATTTTAAAAATTCTTTCACCATTCGAAAGCTACATTATCCACGAGTAACATAGGCTATATTTTATTTTGGCAAAAAATAGGGTTCCGTAAGACATTTGGGTTTTTCGGACACAAGGTGTAAAAATCAACCAGAAAAGTTACTTATTTTGCGAAAATTTTCATGCTACGGGCTATATAAGACGCAAACGAGGTTGCGTGGGTCAGCTAGTTTCTTATAAATTTTAACCTTAATCGTTGTGTACCTTGAAAATAACGATAATACCTAAATCTGATGAGATGAGAGACATTAATAAGATTTTTTTTATCTTAATTGCTAGTTATTAAATAAATTTAATGAAAATAATTTCCATGAAGGATCTTTAGTGTGTAATCTGTGACTAGTGCTATTTCAAACTATTTAACCTAAGTTTTTTAAATCATAATCAAACAAAATAAATTATTTAAGTTTCTTTAGATTCAAAATCGAGAATATTATTGTGTTTTATGGAAATTGAGTTTCAGAATAGTTATTCTAACATCTTAGGATATTCAAAGGTCGTTCAATAACTCAACATAGACACCCATTGATCAGAAAGATGTATGTTTTTGAAGCAAAGAGCAGTTACACGAAGATAGATATTCCGAATTACTTTAATGTAATGCTTTAAAACGTAGTCGTTCTAGAATTTATGCAGATGAGATATGTATATTGCCTTCTTTGTTTGTAATGGCAAGATATGCTGGACTATTCTATTTTTTGTTTTTGTTGTTAGTCCGTTATAGTTCACTGCTAAAAGAATAACACCACAAAGCCTGTCAGTCGCTGCCAGCCCTTTTACCATTCTACGTCTTTTTTATTAAAAATCTGATGATTTCTTAACTGTTACTGCTAATTCTAATATCCGTCAAGATAAATACGACTAATTACTCAAAGTTAATCTGACTTGATATTTCATTAAACAATATTATTTGTTACCTATTTGGTGTGGCTTGCTTTTAATCGTTTTTTAAATAAAACCTTAACATGACTAATTTATAAGGATAATGTTGTCATTGCAAAAATCTTAAAAGTACTTCTTTATTCAGTTCATACTAAATAACTTGCCAAACGTCCATCTCATTGCAATTAATCAAAAGCATCGACAATCTTTTACAAAATAGCTATCCTATTTATTTCATATTTTTTTAGTCGATATACTATCGAGAAATACGTTATATATTTAAAACTCATTTTCTGTTACTCCTTGTGAAAATAACCCATAAGCGTGAACGTCGCTGTAAACATTCATTGCGTAGACGTCGTATCTATTATGTAAATAGGATTCTGATAAGCCGGACGCATATAAAAAGGCTGTCTTACAATATCGTCACGTAGGGGTGGTTATGACGTTTCATAGTGCGCAACAAGTGAGGCTGGCGCCACAGCGTCGCCGACGTGGGTCTGCGATAGGAATTCCAATCTGGTCGTGATGAACTGAGCAAAGGCGCAAATTACACACAAGCGACCGTCTTTTATTACCCTTAACGCGCCAACTCGACTGTGCCAGTTCGTTTGTGGACGGACTGCACTAATATACTCAGCTCATTTGATGAAAGGTTATTTAAGGCAGGTTATATGAGTACATAGTTTCTGGTACGCAGAAATTTCGAGAAAATATTTGCACTTTAGAAATGCTTCTTCACTGTCCCTGTATTAGTCCGTTTAATAGACATACAATCTGCTTATTGTTTTGTTTTAATTTAATATTAACATTACCTTTACCATTGGACATGAATAGTTCTAAAGTTTTTCTAAATAAATCGCTTAGACATTCATAAATTAAATAGTTATGGTTTTGCCGAAAAGGTCGCCCTTTATTATCGTTTTCTAATAATGTATAGTCTATCTGGAATGTGTAACGTTTCTTTCTTACCATTACCATGTTTTCCACATCATATTCTGTTTGATCTCACATACCTATATCTATATAGGTGTGTGAGATCAACCACATATTATGAAATCATACATATGATGTATGAATATGAATGGTACGTTTAGTTCAACTCCGTCTAGTTAGTGAAAGAGTCGATATTGTTTGGTCGGAAAGCAAATAATGTGGAGGCACGGCGTCGAGCAACAAGTAGGTGACACGCGACGCGTCGGCGCCACCTCCCTATACTGAAACACAATAAATATATACAAAATATCAGGTTCTTTGAACTTTTAATAGTGAAAACAAATATAACTGAAACTGGTTTAAGGCTTACGCGACTTTTACACATAGAGTAAAAGTCGTGTGTAGCATAAAAGTCGAAATAACACATTCGAAACATTATAATTTCTATTTTAACCAATTGATGTATCGAATTCGAAGATTTAGTCCTTTTGGACTTATGTCTAACAACTCACACTAAAACTGGCCCTACTGGTTGTCATTGGGAATAAGATTTTTTACATTTCTTCCTATCCGTTTAAGTTAGGGTCAGTTTAAGTGGTGACCGTGAATAAAATACTACCAAAACTACTACTACTACCAAATAACACTGTTTAAAACATAACTATGTAAAATTCAATATGTCTAGAACTGTATTATAAATTAACATATGTAAAAATGGAGCTCTAAATTTAAAGCAATCGTGACCTGCACCTGCATAATATGGGCTCTTGAGGTATTTTTTAAAGAATCATGTATGCAAAAACAAGTTACCTCGTTTTGCATTGGCCTGCAGACAGAAGTACCGTTTTGGCAGCTGTATATTTCTTTTAAACCTATTTCTTACCATATTATTATTATTATTATTTTATACTTAAGCTTTTAAGTAAGTCTACGGCTGAATGCTACGATGGATTCGACTACGGTAGCTACGAGCATCAAAATCATTACATGTTCTAGTTCTATAGAAAAAATTATACTAATTTATAAAATTGAAGAGTTTGTTTGTTTGGAAGGAAGGAACCCAGGAACTACTAGTCGATTTAAAAAAATATTTCAGTGTTAGAAAGCCCATTTATCAAGGAAGGAGCGGAGCACCAATGAAGAATGTTTAATAAACGGGATAACTTAAAATTCTGATCTGTAAACTTAACTCTTTTAAACGTTCCCTATAAAACCCTATAAAAAATTACAATTATTAACAAAAGTAATTTTAAAGTATCCATATTCATAAAATACATCAAAGTAATCGCGTCAGAAAGAACTTATTTCATCTTTCATTAAAAATATTTTCACGTGTTCTATTAAAGTGATATAGCAGCATATCGCTGAAAGCCTCGGGCGTCAGAGCCGCTTACGATACGCCTAAATAGACAAATCCTGTTAAATTTAAAATCCCCCATAAATCCATTACGTTGTTGAAAGAATTAAGTTGCTTACGGTATTGATAAACAAATTATTTAGTTTTTTTTTATTTAAAATCGAGCTTTCGTTATAACGTAATGTAAAATATATAAATAGTAATCTTTAAAAGTGTATTGAAATGAATGTAATTAGTTTAACCACACGTCATAAAGAACATATCTTCACTGTAATAAGGTTGTGTTTTGTGATTATAATTTGATGAAATTTATCTTTTCTAACTCGATCATTTCTACCACACCTTTTTTTTTCTCGTGCCGAAATGTTTACAAAATATCAGTTGCATACACTTCGCACTGTTAATTTCCATGCTATTCCAAATTCACTGAAACACAGATACACACACAACACACAAACACACACACACACACACACACACACACACACAAAATTACTTCAAGCAATCATCATCTTTCCTTCCCACCACCTTCCTAAATTTATTTGGATTCGGTGCAATGTGTTTTCTTCCTCCATTCTCATCTATCACTCGTCAGGCCACTGCTTACTTCCTTTTTGGCCATATCCTCTTTTACGCAGTCCATCCATTTTTTGTTTGGTCGTCCTCTACTCTTATATCCGTCGACTTCCATACTTAAAACTTTCTAAACTACATTTTGCTCATATTTACGCATCACATCAGCCACTGGTGCTACTTTCAGACTTCCTTTAATATAGTCACTCTTCACCTTATCCTCTCTAGTCACACCACACATACATCTCACCATTTGAGTTTCAGCTACATGCAGGCGTCTCTCATTCATTATCTTCATTGATCAACACTCAGATTCATGCAAAACGGTAACTCTGATGATCGTTTGGCATATTTGTCCCTTTGGGTTTAAAAGGAACTTGGGATCGCCCACAGTTCCTGTTACCTGCCGCCACTTCATCAATTCGATTTGATGTTGCACAGACGACGAGCACGAAAATTACTCCAAGCAACTTATTCTAAAAATGAATACCCATTACAGTTTGGTATAACAAGGTCGGCAAAGTCCGATACATCTACAAATACGGGCGAAGGCTCACGGGGGCGCGGCGTAATAGCAGTCCACTTCCGCTTTATTAAATTTCTTCGCAAATACACTTTTATTGTCAACGGCCAACGATCTTTGTAGGACATCGTCGTCTTCACTCGTTTATATCGCATGCAAATAGTGGAACAAATGGGGACCGCCCTTAGTACGTTTTATGATTTTTATGGATGCCGTTCGCATAAATTACAATGCATAGAATGCTTTCGAGCGAAAAATATTCATATCGGCGCAGTCAGTCTAAAATGCAGTCAAATGTTTTTCTTTTATAAATGAATATATAATGAGGAACGAAAAAATATGTTAATACTAGCTGAACCACGCGGTGTTATCCGCTGTTATAGCCGTACCGCGGGTAACGCCGCATGGCGAAGCTTATCTAAAAGGCCTAAGTTACTCCTTGTATCATCAGCTGCAGCTGAAGCACTAGTGAAAGTCGGTTATCAAAATCAGTCTAGCTGTTCCTGAGATTAGCCGGCACAAACAAACAAACGTCAAACAAAAATAAAAATAAAAATGACATATGTACCGTGCATACACACATATGCATTTAGCAAAAAGTGGTTATTTTAATTTTACAAACAGACACACTAATTTGATTTATTTGTATAGATTATATTACATAATGCTGGAGCTGGCATTAAGATAAAAAATACTTACATTATACGTTTATACATGTTTTATGTTTCTTCCAAAAATTAATATAGATATTTTTCAAATGTTTTCTGTCATAAATTCTAGAATGAAACTCACTTGTAGTTATTCCACTATTTTTATTGACTTTAATCCTGACTGACCGGTTTCGCCCTATGGCATTATCAAAGGTTAATTGTTTAATATCTTCTGACCCCGAGACTGTATGTATTTCTGTCAATATTTAACCTATACTTTAGTCATAATCGTCCTGGTAAGGAAAACCACAGCCTTTGGACTGCCTATAAACTTTAATTCAGGCAGAAATCAGCTATTCCTACCTAATATATACGAACAATTTCCATGTTGATAGTAACTAAGATCACACGTTCATATCCTTCTTCTTGTATTAATCGTAAAAATTCTATTTATACTAGAAATTAGTACACATTTCAAATAAGTAAAAAATAAATACGAGTATAAATGAGAATAATAGTCTACACACACGGTTCGATGTATTGTAATAACAAACACTTCGAAATATAATTAAAAAGAAAAATAGTTTGGTTTATACACACAGCCAGCTATTCCACATTTAATAGGTACATAAACTTATCGTGTGATGGCTCTTGACGTGGTCTTATGGCTTCCTAATGAAGTTGTCGCCATGACTTTGGTGTGCGTGAATGACGTCAACAAATTTGTATGTGTGGGGCTCGACATATTGACGGCCTCGTAGGTATGTGCAGGTTTTAAGCTAAAGGTCTTACCGATCCATAATCACTTTTCACGCGATTTCCTTCGATAGCGCAAGCGTAAACTTGTTATAGGGTTAGCAAAAAATGAATGTAGTTTATTGTACGCAGATGGGATTAAAAACAGTTTTATGGAAATATTTCGAATATTTATTTTTTCCTTAAATATCTTCTGAACAAAATATTTATTTTTAGCTGTAAAGACTGTAATTTTCAGGACTGAAGAACGTTTTAAAAGATGTAGTTTTATTAAAGTAGTAAAACTTCTCTAAAAAGCTAAAGGTAGCTAAAAGTTGAAATTTAATTTTATAACGAAATACGTAAACAGTACCCTTGGTATTCTTACCAAACAAAGTATCTTTTAGTATTCTCTTTCTTTACCGATAATATCTTCTCTCTGTACTCTGTGCGAGTATAGCCCCATTGAAAACAGTAGATACTACCTGAGTAGAGATAAAAAATAATAATAATAAATAAATGGTTTAGTAACAAAAACCATACAACATTTTCTCGATCTCAGTCACACATATAAGCACATCACTAAGTACGTATGTTTTAATTTCATAGAGTGAATGTCAGTGTCTACTATGGTATAAACTGTGTTACAGACACTGGCGCTCAGATGGTTAACTTCTACTACTATAAAAGTCACTTCAAACCAAGGCAAGATCAAATGACATTCTCGTTACAGAACACTGAACTAAAACCGTAGCCATGAAGTAATGTTTAACTAGAATATAACGTACTCCAGTCTCTCAGGCTATGTAGTCCAGTCTCAAAACAAAACTCGAAGAACAGGCAGCACGAAAATTCCTCAAAAAAAACTATCATTCTCTAATACTCATCTAAAAAGTCTCTAAAATCTTAATAATTTATGAATTCAATATAAATATGAAATAGTTTCACAGTATTACGAACTCATAATAATAATAGATGTTGGTCATCAGAGTGATGAGCGCAGCCCTGATATTGCCAGCACTCAACCAGACTGAAGGTTCGTCTCGAACAAATTGCCGTGATGCTTCCGCCATATTAAGTTAACATCCCGCACCACACCCACTTCCACTAAATTCACTATTTCATTGTCATAATTTGCTTAAGGAAGCAATAAAACTGATTACACCTGATTAACGTGAGCTATTAAGCTCTACATTATCTAGAGCGACTGAGAAGCGATATACTGGTTTATACAATCTGTTGGTTAGTTTAAGAAATACCTCTGGTTACCCCTTTGAGAATAAAATTTAAGTGTATATTTATAAGAATGTTTTTAATTCTGTTTACTAAGAAATATTCTTTCTGTTTTTGTCTTTTTCTCTTTTACTTTTAATACGTGTGTTCTAAAACGTGTGTTGTTTGCAAAATGTTAGAAAAGAACTGTTGCTACTCGTACTAAATCTGCACCTTAATATACTTATAACAAAGCTCATAAATGACACAGTTTTAGAACTACCATGGTAGAGACTAAAAAAGAAATATTTTATTTATCTAAGCGGTATTTGAAATTAAAACGGTTATATGACTTCGTTATAATTGCAAAACATTGACTTTGTTGCGTTAGTATCACCGTAAAATATTTTATCGTAGCAAGTAAGAGTAAAAACTATAATCAATATCCCGAGCCCTACATTTTTCATTAACGGAGGTAAGGGTGTGGGGAGTAAATGCCAGTGCTTCAGTAGGGAAAGTTAGGGTGGCGCGACTGAAGAGGCGAAGGGGCGGGGTAGAACAATGGCCACCATGACATTTAGCATGGAAGCGATTGTCACGGCCCGTTAGCGGCACAAGCCACTGGGCGTACAGCCGTTCTTCGCATAGGTACCCTCAAATACTGATTGACATGGAACGTCGTCTTCCTTTTTTAAAATTTGTGGTCGACTTAAACGTCTCTGTAACAAAGCCTCGAATTGGTAAACAATTATTTTTCAGCGGATGGTTGAAAATAATAAATGAAATATCAAAAATTGCCGGTACATTTTCGATCTCAATATTTCAGATTATTTACATACCGTATCGTGATTCAGGTTACGTAAGTCAGATGGGCACGAACGGCATTAAGAGGTTGCGAACAGTATCATCGAGTAATATTGCGCTCATAAGCAATAACATAAGGATGGGAACGAAACAAACTGTTTAAATATTTTAGGCACATTTTCTGTGCAAAAAGCAAAGCGGAAAAGTTTATTGGAAGAATAAATTGGGACTAAAAAGCAGGGCGCGCTTGCTCGAATTTCTCTTGAGGGTGGGAAAAAAAACAAATTGTTGCTAGATGGTAAGTAATGCCGGGGACGTGCCGCAACGAGTCGAATTACTTCATTTTACTTGGTCCTGCAGGTGTAGCCGGTGCCGCCGCAGGCCGAGCAGCCGCAATCAAATTAAATTTTAATTGCCGAATTAAGTACATTAATGGCGGGTTTTGGCATTAACTTAATTAAATTTTACGACAAATAACTTGTACAAAAATTTAGAAATTGACTTCAATAGTGTTCAGACAACGGAATAGAAATATACCGATTAAGTAAGTTACGAGATAGTTTACAAATAAAAGAAAATTTGAGCAGAAAATGCGGGATATCTTAGATGCAGATGGTGTCAGCCGCCTGCCCTATTTTGAATTAGTTCACCAATCCTGAACCGTATAACAGTGTTGCTTGTATTTTGTACGGTATGAAGTTCCACTTATTTTAATAATTATGACAAGAGTCCATATTTTGTCTTAGCGTGATCGATTTAGAAGTTTTAACATGAAAATTTAAAAAAACAATATCACGTTCGTTGATCTAAGTAAAAAGTAAGCTAATAGATTAGAAGCACATTAATCAGATCTCAATTGAAAACAGATAGCTATTAGATATTCGACTAGATAGAGACTCGAACTAGTGCTCAATGAATTGTAAGATCTACAGCATTATTAGAAATAAAAAATTATTGTAGGTGTACTTTCATTTGGAACCGTTCTCCTAACGAGGCAATTATAGTTGAATGAACTTTATACTTCTATTAGAAATTTTCAGGGAATCGATCCCCATAATACTCGTATTAGTTTGTACTGCGTCTATACACTTGATAGATTTGAAGTACATTTACAGTTGCATTTCAATATATTTCTTCTTTTTTAATAGTATTGTTCTCATTTTGGTTTTAAAATTGTAATATCTACTGAATCCTCCTCTTTTAGATTAGTTTGTTATTTTTTAAATTCAATTGAATTAATTAATATATTAATAACCAGCATACCCACGCAACTTCATTTATATCTTATAATACGTCTATACTTAAAAAAAATATTTCCAATTTCGCAAGAATTTTCATTGATGCTTTTCCCCTATTAAGCTTAAATATATTATTGCCTTCTATTTATTTATATATTTGTGTGATGTTTTTATTTTAGCTAATTCTTAAATACATCTCCTAAGATTAGCGCGTCGAACAAACAAACTCTTTAGCTACGAGTATATAATTTTAATACATATATACCAATTTCATGTTCAACGTAATCGCTACCACTATCAAAGTTTTCAATTAAGCGCAGGTATCTATTACAAATGGAACAAACATTTCGGTTTAATATTGACGGGACAATTAAGTGACGGCCAGTGAGCTCGTTTACATATTACAATAAACTCCGACGAGGCGACCGACGCCGGCACCCAATGCTTCTGACATCCATTCACCAGATAATCGCCTGCATTGTTTGCCAAACCCCTAATGCTTTCAAAGCACCCTAATCTTGTATAACTGTGATGTACAGGATCTTTATTTCGTATAATAAAATTATTAAAACTTTATTAAGATAGTCTTTAGACTACGTTTTTTTCATTAGATGGAGTGAAAGTAGATGTCTCTTTCATACACATTAAAACAAATGATTGCAAAGTTATGTTTAAAGTATATGTATCTCTGACGTCATTTAGCCAATACTACAGTACTTCCATTAAGATATCTCGCGGTGTGAGGTTAATAAATAGATAGACATTGAGCCTATATTGATCGTGTCCTGTAAAACGAATAGATCCATACGTGAACTGACACAGTTAATAGAGTATTAACGAATTTTTATTACGAGTACCTACCACCGTCCCCACAACCCCTCTGGGGGTGCTGGGTGGTTGTTACGTAGGTATTTTTATTTTATGCGGTGACACTCTGAACCCCAATAGGGAAATTGGATTGATACTACTTTAAGGGTTTTAGACGTCAACCGCGGTTTTACGTTTAAAGCAATATTGAGTCTTTATGCTTTTTATGGTTTACGACATAGCCTGTTATTAAGTTTATTACCCACATACATACAAGCTATTATATTTAATCAAAAGCTAGGACAGTATAAGTGCCCTGAACAAAGGCGAAAAGTGCCGGCGAACGATTTTAGCAATTAAGTACGTTTTTGCTTTAAAAAATAAGAACAAACGTGTAGATCATCGTTGTCAAAGTTTTCAGCTTTTGCGTTATGTACAGTTCATTTTGGTCACGAAATTGAATATTTTGTCGGCTTTATAAAGACATAAAAAATAGTTATCACTATCGTTTCTTGTCAAGAAAAGTCAAGTACAAGATTTGATTACAGACAAACATCGGGACAGGTGCAACTAAATAAAAGATTGTAAAATAAAAACACGACTGCGTGTCTTAAAATAAAAACAATTTACAAGTCATGTCGCCATTTTGAATTTTACTAGAACACTCATAAATATTGAGATAACTTATAGAATTACAGAATTACATTTGAAATTCGAACAAGCTTCTGGTGAGTTAGGAACCCACAGGTAGGTAATAAAAGTGTAAGAACATACTGCGTTTATCGCGTTTAGATTGCTGCTCGGGAATAAATTGGGTGTGAAATAAAACTAAGTAGCAGAAAGTTTAACATGCTCGGGCTATACGGGCGGCAGCTTGTGGAGAGCGGTACAAAGTTGCCAGCTCTGAAGTACTGTGATAGTACTGTACACTGGTAGAGCCTTCAGTGCCCGCGGCCACGCCAGCCAACTTCCTTCGAGTGCCGATTTCGTGTTTCGTGAACTGATGTTTCCATCTCAAATTTTTCAATACATCCCAGTTTGTATATTACTGTTTTAATATTGTTGGGAAAACAAAACACGAACGTAAAACTTTCAGCGGTTGTTTCTTATTGTATAATAAATCGTATAAAACTTATTGTGGATAGTGAAATTGTGAGAATTGTAAAGACATAACAAGTTTTGGGACATGAATGTTGTAAAAAGTGATACTGGAATGAATTTTTTTTTAATCATGATTTAATTCTGTCATAAATATGCTTCTTATAGTTTTACGTGCTCAATAAAATTAAGGTTTCACAGTTTGAAAAACCCAACAATCGTATTATAAAACATAGGTTAGGTAGAACTTAGAAAAACTTTTAAAACAGGTTAAATCTCCAACTGTAATAATATTGGTAAAACTTGCATTAAGACGTTAAAAAATAATTGAATTAAATTGAAGAACAAAACGATTTTACTTGTCAATGTATAACATTGTTTAAATGCATGATATTATATGTTTGCGTTACTCAGTACTTCATTGCACAAGGAGAATTTGGCAGCTGTTGCTTCAAAAGTCGACTTGAACAAAATGTCAACTTACGCACGAAGTTGTTCCTTGTCTGGGGTAGAAATGAGCCTATGGGAATAAAACAAACAACTGTCATCAGCGTCAAATCTACAGACATCACACCGAGAGTAGCTTTTGTATTGATCAATTCTTATAATACATATTAGGTTCTTTCGAACTGCAATTTAGATAGTTGCCAAACTTTTGCCCAAAAAAATTCACTGATGCTAAAAAGTTTAAAATTTTATACTTTTGCTTTTGGAAGCAAAAGTATAGTATTGGTACTACGAGTAAAATAAAGATATAAATTAAAAAGTCAACAATAAAACCCTCGTTATTTTCATGAAAAAAAAACAGATTACAGAGCTTTAACGAGTGAGCGGAATACACTTTAAATCTATGATAGTGCTGTATAAAAGTGAGTAAGAAATGGTGGCTTGATAAATGATTCGCTTATTCAATGAATCTCCATCAGCGCGTCGTGGCGCTGCAATTTGAAAAAGGAATTACAGTTCTCTACTCCTTGCTCGCTTCGTGGACTGGCTATTATAAAAATTCTCGCATCCAAACGACAACGGGTTGGTATAAATGACCGTATTAGATTATCATATATGAAAACTTAAACCTAAATCAGTATTTTATATTTACCACTGAAATAAAAATAGGTATTGGTACCACCATTTATTTACCAGGGATTCAATAAAAAGAATTGTTTGTCGAAAGACATATTGGTGTAGCAAGGGACAGCAATAAATCTTTCATATTTTTTTCTACTGTGTTTTTGCAATGGGTGGAGACGAAATGTACATTACATATGTAAAGAAATGTAATTTATTGTATTTGAACTTTGAACTCAATAGTGATAGAGACGTACCAATGTAGGCGGATGTTTCCGAGTAGCTTATCAATAAATATCCAACTTGAGTTATTTCATTTGTTAACATGCAGCAGCAAATATTATAAGTATCATAAATTCGTAATTCCGCCTTCCAAAATCAGATAGGCATTCTTGCTGTATGTAACTAACATCAAGTCAAATATTTAAGTTTTCAAACAAAATCTACCTTAATTACACTACCTACTCAACAGTGTGGTGACATAATATATCGAGGTTAAAATATCGCCTTATAAACGAAACTATTATAATATAACTGTACAAGTATGTTATCGAATAGTCAAAATAAACGGGCCAATTTGTATTGATATAAAATAGCAACAAGCGCCAACACATGATTGTTCGCATGCGTGTTTGCCGCCGATGTTGACCATCCAAGGCCCAGTCGCAAACAGCCTAGACACGACCCCGCCCTACACCATCTGTCCCAAACGATATTGCTCACGAACGATATCCGCGACCCACGTTTGTACAACAACGGTTTTAATGCCTATACCTATCTCCAAACAATTTCCGCAACGGCAATCACTGGCCGCAATTCAGGTAGTTTTGGCCATAGAGCCTTAAGTGCCTTGGCAACAATTTGTTAATCTTCACTGAATCGTTTTAACCCCAGAGTCTATTACTGGACATTTTGTGGCGTTACGTTTATTCATTAGTACTAATATTGCCATTTTAGATTAGTATCATATTTCAGGGAAATTTGTGCTTGGGAAATTTGTTGTTGAAGGATACGAATACGTTTAAGTAGAAATCTGAAACCTCATTAGAGCAGATATTCCTTTCCAAATGTTCGAATGTGTCGTAGCGTCGACATAAAACTTGAATGTTCCTTCGTATAGTTGAAAATCAAATAAAGAGAACCAGATGTCGTCAGTGCAGTTGCAAAGTGCTCTGGTACACGCCCGTCACGACGCTTCGTCACACAGACGTAATATTATCCGATTCTATGAGACTTCGATAAATGACTTGGAAAATGTTCGTATCGTAACCTTCAAAGTAAGTTTATGTACCTATACAAACTATCTAATACAATTTTCACAAATAGCATAATACAACCAACCAACGTGATTTGACGTTTACTTATTAAAAGGTTACAGTGAGCTGTTATTTTACGCCTATTTTTGGCAGAGCCGTGTTGTTTCTCGCAATAAAAGTTGTATTGCAGAGCAAATATTGAGTCCGCAGCGTACACTGACCCCGACTTATTTCATCTTACCTAACCCTTGTTGTGGCTACCCCAATTAGGTTCAATTGTCTTGTAGTACAACCAGATGCCCAGGCAAGTCAAGATTAACATGTTTCTATCAAAAATGATATCGTAATGTAACTTTAAAAGCACACAGGTATAAAAGTAATTCCATACCAGACCTCAGTATTTTTACTAAACACTTTGAAATGAAACTGAAACGTTTTCGAAGTAAAACAATGACAGAATATTATACGTGAATGCTGAAATAACAGCACAAACGCACTACTGGCAGACTAATCCCGCGCGGGTTGCAAGGAGCACGCGCCACCAGACTTGCTCTGGATAATTTACAATTTGTGTTCATATTTAAACATTGTCTCGATAGCAAAACTATAATTATAGTAATGTGTTGGTTTGTAACATTAACACGTATAAGCCCGCATTAAAGCGATGCCAATACTCGCTCGATTCCACTTTTAATATTATTGCACCTTTAATATGGAATTTCTGTTTATTACACCCGAGCGTTAGTGAAATGTTCAGATTCAGGCGATGGTGTTACAAAGTACTGTTCCGAATGGCAATCCTTACAGTTAGACCCTTATTTAAACAGCGGCTTTCATGAGTCCCCAGACAGCACTCTGAGAGGCTCACGTTGCGGAGGACTCGAGTTGCCGCACCGATCTCCAATAAATGATTATACATAGATTTTCATATTGGAGTTTTTTCTATTACACTTCACATTTGCACTCAAGTTTGCTTAAGAACTTTTATTTGGAATGAAAACAGCCGCTGATACTTGATAGCTATGTCTTCATGCCAACTTTAAGTTCTAAGAGTTATCTGTGATTCATTTAGGAAATAAATTAAGACCTGAAAATATCCTTAGAAATTTTTGTACACAGTTTCATGGTACCTCTTTTGTTTACTTTTACTGTGCATGTGCGTTGTGCATGAGATAGTGCAACTTTCACAAGTCACGGGTATTTAAGGAAATACCTGCGACTTGTTGAAATAACATATTTTATTCATGATTTCTGAGAATAACGTTTTGTATAATTCATTACATGTTATACTTTTATTCTCTAGCTAATAAAAGCTTAGTTAAGTCTCCCTTTAGAATTAATGACGAACGTTGCTGGTGATTTATATTTGAAATTGGATTAATAAATCGTGCGATTCGAATGTAAATAGTTATAAGCTGCGTTGTGGAATTAATATTTTGATTGGATTAATCTATTAACACAATGTGCACAATGGATCCACTCGCGGTCGCTGCACTATACAGCCTGAACTTGCAGTACAGTATTTATAATATTATGTACTTATATATGTTGCGGCCATAATGAACATTTGGGACGTGCCTGGTAGTGCACAGGAAACGATAACTATGTGAATTGTTCAGTAACATCGAACACTGTTAATATTATCAAATTCAATGTTTCACATCCAATCTTAAATATATATTTGAACATTATAAACTTGATTCTTTGCTGAATTACTTACAAACTTAATCTTAATTTAAATTAACACATTCCAAACTTAATTATTTACAGACTTAACTGTGGACCTACATACAATCCCAAGTTTTCCCATTAAAAACTTCAGTTTAATTTTCTGACTCCTATGATTTATAAAAATAAATATTTTCGTACATTTAACACACAACGCCATCTAGTCCCAAGCTAAGCAGTGCTTGTGTTATGGGTACTAGACAACTGATATAAATACATATATCCTTTTTTTTAGTATATAAATACATATTATACATAGAAAACACCCAAACTTCGAAACAAATATTGGTAGGTCATACAAACATTTGGTCCGACCCGGGAATCGAACCCGAGACCTCAAGCATACCCGCAGCAGTCGCTTACGCTACCACTCGCGCTACCGAGGCAGTCGAATATAAGTTTACCTAATCCCAAACATTACACGTAAAATGTGCTGGCATGCCAAATTATGTTATATTGCATCCACAAATACCAAAATCATAGCCAACTGGAACCAAAGTATTTAAGTAATACTGATTTGATGTACTTCGCAGACGTTATGTTCGGTAATAGCATCATGTTTAATGTTTAATGTTTCTGTAGCGCTTTAAATCGTGGAATGTGCGTGACATACGATTTTATGTTAATAGTAAGGCACTGAGGATATCTGGACATCTACCGGCCAGAGTTAATTCCGTTTTTATAACACCACAAACCCGAATGATCTGTTTACTAGCGGGTCAGTAATAAAAAAGGGGCCGTAGCGTCCATTACGGGGAGAGTAGTCGCGGCGAGCGGCGTCGCCCCCTATCAGGTTGCAAGTGAAACGGATCGTGGGGGGCGGTAACAGATAACGACCAACATGGCCGTTGGTAAATGTCAACTCGGTGATATTGTGTGACCCAAAGAGGTGGCTTCCATAGACATATTCTGGTATTTCAAATTATCTTTCAAAAGTGCTGTAAGTTGCATAAGTTTAAATAAATATATTCAGTCATTAATCATCGTCATCATATTAGGCTTATCTTTACGGCAAATTGTTCTTAGTACTTTCTTTTAACAGATAGTGATAGTGCTGAGTTTTTCCTTCCTTGTTTTGTTTTTTTTTCCTCCTAATTTGAATAGTATCTAACTAAACTAGACTTCTGCACAGTTCGGTCACCATCATTTTAACAGCAATAATTAATTCCAGAACAGGTTTAGTGGGTGTGTTGAATTGCAAAAGTAAAAATGACGATGTTTAGGCACAGATTTTTGAGATTTCGGCGTAACTAAGCAGTACAAACGTAATAATAATCGCGCCGGAAAATAGCAGTAATCATTTGTTTTTATAAATAAAAACAGTTCAAGTTCTAATGATAACTAATGTACCGACATCCTGTTGTCCGGACTGCTTATCTTTACTTAAGCCGACAATAGGATGAGCAGAATCACATCATTTACAAATTCCGATATTCACCGCAGTAATTGACCGAATAACTACTAGTATTTCTTTTCTCTTTTGTTTCCGTTAATCTACAAAGATTTTAATGCGTACAAGAATATAATTCGTCATATTAAATCCATGTGTTTATGGTTGCTTTTTCAATGAGTTATTCTAATGCGAACAGAGTCAATAAATATGATTTTTTTTTAATATTGTAAGCCAAGCAGTAGGATAACACTAACTGAGTACACTGAGTATTCCACATGATTATTTATTAGCTTTCCGATCTCCAGAACCTATTTCAAAATATTTCATCATATCATCTGTTACAAAGTTGGAACAATAACAATCTATAAAAGACTATTAACACGACATCTATCTGTCTCTATCTTTCATCACGTCGCGTCATCCATCATTTTGGACATGTTTTCCGAACCATATTTATTGACTATCATACTGAACGATCACATTCATTATTCTGATTACAAGAGAACATTCGTTTTAAATCTATATTTGATTCGCGTCATGGTAAACCAATGTACTACTTACCTACACAAATTAGTAGTACAACTTTTAAATAGGTAGCAAATATACATGGAACTTACTAATTTATACCACTGTTTACTACAAAACTACCATAAACAGTTTCGTGACATTTTAGTTTGTAATGTAATTTATAAATACATTGAAAATGTAGACATCTGCATTGTTATACCTAGACAGACTCATAAAACATTAATCTAACAAATTACTAGCACAAAATCAAAGTCTGATAAAACCAACTTGTAACTTCCATTTGAGGTCGCATGTCACCCGTAGGTATTAAAATTTTCATCAAATCTGGTATTACTTAATCCACAGGGAGTGTATCTGAGGTCGTGCATGCCAACGGGCCGCGTTATACCACGATGCCGGTGACACATCCATTATAGTGACATTTTCCCGCCCTTTTTCCTGTCACATTTGACAGGTTTGAAAGCGACTCCTCCTCGCCAATGTTTTTGGGTTGATCCTCATCCTATCTACCCACGTACGTAATATATTGATGATTGAAAAATAATGTTGTAGCAAAAAGTGGTTCTACTCAAATCTTCAAGCCTTTTTTTTCAGATCTCATGTTTGACAATATTTCTCCAGTAAAGTAGTAAAGTTGATTAAATCAAATATTTCCAAACTTGAGGACGTGATTTCAAATTTCTGAATATTTAAACTTATACAAAAGCTGGTCCGCGGTGTGGTTTGTGTGAATATCATTTTTATCAATCAAGCTATCCCTCTAGGATCAATACTTTTTTAGAATGTAAGGTGAAAGGAGGTTATAACTCTTTCCACAGTTAAACTGCAAATAAGCTGACTTTAGTATTTAATTGTGTTTGTAGTTATGCCATTCTGTCCAAAATATTGTACAAAAAGAATATATTTATTAACTATTTTTCGCGTAACGTGTCTCCTTCGGAGTCACTTCCCAAGGAAGACGCTAAACCGTGACGAAAATTGTTTAACAGTATGACAGTGACGTGACCCGTATACTTGTTTTTATTTATACACTCGAGAGCGTTGATTAATTACTTAATCAATGTCATCTATCGAACTTTCCTTACTTTCCAGTTAATCACTCAAGGGCCTCCAATCGAAGTGGACGTCCCATCTCGCTTGCTGTTCCGTTATTTATAGAGGCAATCTTCAACATTGTCGTTGAAAAAAAAGAACATCACCACCTGTGTAGTGACGTCTCACAATTTATTACGTTTTTGGTCACACATTTACGCTCACGTGAGCACTAAACGTTCAGATTGTCTACAATTTGTGTGTATCAAAAATATTTAGTATCTCGAAAATCATGTTAGATATATGTATGTTAGTCTATTACTATTAATTTATTTTTAAAAATTTCATAACAACACTTATGCTCTGAAATCGAAACCCTAACTAAAACTCTTTTTGTAACGATAATTATACCTAATAAGTATAATTTATTCTAAAAACTAATTTTGCTATTTTTGTTACAGGTAAGAATCTATTCACGATAAAGACGATTATTAAAAGTAAGTCACTATAACTGCAAATATAATATTATGAAAATATTTCGAAACCAATTAGTCCATCATGTTTTTCCCCTAACCGCTTAACTTTGGCAACGATGCCCGACATACATCCTCAGCTGCGTCGAATGTAGGGATACAGAATACCGCGAAAATTAATTTCCAAATTTGAAATAGCACGTTTTGTGAAGACGACCGGCGCCAATGAACTGTCCGTAATAAATGCCATTTGAGTATATGACGTCACTCTAGGAATATAGCTGACGAGTCTCCGCATCCAATTATGTCTCAAAACTGCGAGGCACAAATTTCAATAACACAATTTGTCACAATTTGTGGCAGCGTCGAAACTGCGGACGGCCCTTTGTTTTTTGAATGCGGTTGGCAGTATCAGGGCAATATAAACCCTTTACATGGTTAACGACAAAGCGTTCAAACACGAAAATATTTTTCATTTTCTATGAGCTAAAGCTCACGGGTTTTTTCCTTTATTTTTCGAATCCAATAGGAATATGGTAAAACACTCATCGTTCTTTAGCCCTAGACATGACAAATTAATTATCACCTTGTTTAAAGATTGGTTTAACTTGAATTTTGAAATCCAAAAAATATGTAAAAATATTGTTTACTTTAATATATAATAATAATTAAAGAAAAAATTAGACAAACAAGTTCTAAGATTCGTTACGAAAGTATTTGTAGAGTACATACAAATAATATACAAGTTTTAAACTCACGAACCAATGTACTTTCTAGACTTCTTTAAGCTTAATTATTTAAATCAACATAACTTTTATGATTTTACCGACGCAGCGACGACTTTTGATTTTGTCTGGAATATTCCTTTACAAGTGAGAATAACACTCTGTTACCTTAAGAAGGGAAGTTAAACGACCTTAATAATAATAATCTTTTATAACACCACACTAAATCATCTCAGCACACCTCATCATCATCAGAGCGTACTCCTTCTTAAAACGTCAGCAACGCTGTTGTGACGCCTCTGGTTTTGCGGGTGTCCATGGGCGCAGGTTATCGCTTACCATCAGGCGATACTTCTGCTCGTTTGACCCTATACAATAAAAAAAACACGTCACATCAAAACACACCCGAATGATTAATGTAACCAAATGAAGGAGACTAGATCCCACAACACAGGGAATCTTAGTGTGGGGTCTAGGGCCTCAATTTATGTATAATTTCTCCTTTTATGGGACAATAAAAGATTATTATTATTACCTAACCTATTCTATAGATGTAAAAATAATGTGGTAATCACTAAGATACCTCATGCTCTACCTAGCAAGCGTATACTGCACGAACTTAAAGAATTAATCGCCAATGAAAATTTTCACCGAGCCATGAAATTACAATTTAAGCATCGCCTATTTACATGATGTATAACCCAATATACTTACTTGGTACACATATATTAATATAACAACATGAAATAACATGTGATATAACACAATTAAATGATATTCTAATGTGTATTAACTTATTATATTGAGATGTGTGATGAATAAGAGGAACCGTTCACTTTGACTTTATGACCAGACCTAAAAGTTGTTCTGCAAGATTATTGTTATCATATATCGTAGTCCACTGCTGGACATATCACTCTCGAATTGCACACCACTTGGTTCGGTCCTCTGTTATTCGAACCCAGCTTCTGTCAGCCATCTTACGTAACTAATCACTCCATCTGACCTGTTAACGTCCTAGACTACGTTTGTCGAAACGCGGTCTCTACTCAAGAGTGGTCCTACATTTTTACCCCAGCGGTACCCCATCTGCAGACTGTAAAATAGATTATTTTTTTAATTCTAAGTTAGTGAAACATCAAAAGATATTACTTGATTAGTATTAAATAAATACGACGTCGGTTATCGCAGTAAAGAGTAGCCTATGTCCTTTCTCAAAATTCAAAATATATTCAAGCCAAACATTGAAATCGTGGCAACAATTTAGCCGTGAAATCGTTACAGACAGACAGAGTGGAAAAAACAGCAAAACTGTGGAATGAGCTGTCGCCTGCGGTGATCCCGGACCAATACGAACTTCAAACCTTCAAGAAAAGAGCGTACTCCTTCCTAAAAGGCCGGCAACGCACTTTTGACGCCTCTGGTGTTGCGGGTGTCCATGGGCGGCGGTAATCGCTTACCATCAGGCGATACGTGTGCTCGTTTGCCCCCTATATAAAAAGAAAATATTTTGTTCCAATAGATCTAATTTCACAATTAAAAAATTAACAAAAATAAGTATAGAATGCAAATACAAAGTAATTGGTAAACACTTAATGCTTTTGGTAAAGTTGGTTCTCTTCATTTCCAAGTATAATTAGATATCCACCGGTAGTGGCGTGTACGTATACTTCTCTGTGTGTATATGTGTATGCAATCATTAGATTATCGACCCCTGAGCATGAAGCCACAATTCGGCGCTACTTATACAAGGAAGCCTTATCAAGAATGAGCGTTTACTCGATACTGACTTACACATTGATCATACGATACTTTATAGGATTAGGATATTGCTATTTAATACGTCGTTACGTAAAAACGCTTAAAGCTTAAAATTGCTTGCTCAATATTTTAAAAGTTAGCTTGAAAACGGTTTACGGGAGTATTTATAGACTTTTACGGGTTATTAATTGGTATTAGTTTAGTTGCGTAATTTGTTGTACTATTTTAAGGGCAAATCATTAAATTTGTAGCTTTTCTTTGAGGAGACCAATATTTCTTAAGTTATTAATTAAAGGAAACTATTCGAGATGGTAATAATTTCTCAAAATAAATTCAACAGGAAACCCATTCGCTTTATTAAATGAAAAAATAAATAAATTTACTATACTATAGCTATATTTTCATTAGGACTTTTATACTATCTATATAGTCATATATTTTATACTATCTATATACTATATATATTATAAAGCTGAAGAGTTTGTTTGTTTGTTTGAACGCGCTAATCTCAGGAACCGCTGGTACGATTTGAAAAATTATTTCAGTGTTGGATAGTCCATTTATATATATCGAGAATATATATCATCACGCTAATACTAATAAGAACGGAACACCAATGAATAATGATTAAAAAACGGGGAAAAAATTTCACGCTACGGGCAATAGAAGACGCAAACGAGGTTGCGTGGGTCAACTAGTATAAAATACAAGTAAGATCACATCCTTTTATAGTTATTTACTTTAATATACTAAGGTTGTAAAAATATCCTCAATTCTTTCAAAACTCTCACAGTATTCCTCTTACTCAAATATGTACTATAATAACCACATAAGATAATAATTGTATAGTTAAATAAATAAAAATCATTGAACGATAAAACGCAGTCCTTTAAACAGATGTAAATATTTATCATCTAATGGGGATGTAAAGTGAAGCTTTTAATAGATATGAAATGTGATATTATCGTATTATTATTATCAATACCGTCCCGCTGTGCGCGATTGTACGCGCTTATAACCGCCCGCCCCGCGCTAAACGGTCCACTGTATCGAAGTGCATGGGTGGCTCACGCCGTGCTACGTAGTACGCCTACCGACAATACGACACATCGTCTACAGAGCACACACCACACTCGGCCGTCGTACGCCACGGTCGTATCCAACTCCCAGTTCAGTAAAATTCAAATCACACATTCCATTAATTGTTCGTCTCGTGGCGATAACGCGCGTTTTATAGCTCCGTCTTTTATTTTCGTTTTTATTTCGCATCCCGTAATGCAATTGCACTCGAGCAACGCGGACTGTATTATTTTTTACTTTGTTACACTTGTTTTTATTGGTTATTGTGCCTAAATGAAAATGGAGGCGACCTACGAAATGGTGAGTTTATACAACATTACAATTTGTTTTGTATTTTCGTTTTTTCAATCTTTATTTATTTTTGTTTGTTACTAGCACAGTGTTAAGTATTTCAAGATATAAAAATACTACATTGTAAACATAAATAATAATAACTTTACAGAGAAACCAAAATCTTTTAATATCAATTGAGTCCTGGCCACATTCGAAACTCATGCGCATTGTGTACCAATCAACGATGAACATTCAATTTATTATGTCATTTAAACTTGTCACACATCCAATAAAACTCTATACAATTCTCAAGGAACATTAAATTATATTCCTTGTACAACGAAACTAATTGCGGTTTCGAATTCTAATGTAAATTTAGTTCTTTTGTCAATAATTTTTTTGTGAAATATATTCAATAATCAGAATTCAACAAATACTAAAATAGTTTTTCTGCTATGAGTTCCTTTTACTTTTATTACTTTTGTATAAACCAACAAACAACTAATTACTTCACAATTGCAAGATAAAAAAAAACATATTCTAGAACTTAACATCTTTAAGCTCCGAATAATTCTCATCTGGATATTTAAAAATAATTTTGACACGACACAAGCCTGAATGAAAACCTATTATAAATCTATGCCTCCTTTTTTAACGTTACTCAGATAACTGAACAATCCTAACAGCTTCTCGCATTATGTTTCCATAAACACGTACTCCGACGAGTTATCGATTAGCTTCCCTTTTCTAGATAGCAGTTGATAAGACACTTTATCTCATCCGACCCGCCCGGTCGCTGTCATTCTCACCCTGATAAAAAAAAACCAAACCGATCGTGTTCACTAGAAACATAAATACTTAAAGAGGAGTTACTTGAACTAACCGTCAACTTTAATAAACGTATTTTTAACATTTGTTTCACATCACTATAATTAATTAATATGAATTAAAAAAAGTTGCGTGTACTAGCGTACACTCGTAAGAAGTGAAACTTCTTTATGACGTTATTTTTCAAAAAATAAATATCATATGTCGACGTAAGGTATAACGACAAAAGACTTATAAACCAGCAATATTCGTGACAATTCTTATTTCAAGTGCAATAAAAGTTAAGGAGCGAGACCTGAGTAAATATTTCGCGATCTGTGGTGTGAATGAAGTAAGTTTGTGGAATGTGATGTGTGTAGTTATTTACATTGTGGACTAAATAAAATAATATTGTTTGTAATGTGATATTTCATTGTAGTATTAATTTGGTCCTGTTTGTGTTTGAAAATGTTTTTTGTTTTATTTTATAAATTTGACGCGTAACGTAACGGATAAATGTTACACGTAACGTAACGCATAAATGTTACACGTAACGAAAAAATGTTACACAAAATTTTTTGACAACCCCGATAAAGAAGTTTCACTTCAAAAATATACTAATACTACTTTTACGAACGATTTAACTTAACCTCCATAGCTATTTACCAACAATAAAATACTTAGGATAACATAATACTAATACATTATGTTTCATAGAAAATTTAATGATACCTAAAGGTCAACGTTTTAATACTCTAAGTTCTGCTTGTCCTACTTTATAAATACCCTCATAAATACTAAGCTGTTATTACTTTTACTGTAGGGAGGCACTTAAATACACATCAAATTAAAGATGGACACGTAACGTTGCCGTCCAAAAAATATCTTAATAATTAATATGGCTTCACATCACTATCCGATATATTCTCGGTAGCTATTCTATACTCC
The DNA here is from genome assembly GCA_916048165.1 of Spilarctia lutea. Classification (NCBI taxonomy): domain Eukaryota; kingdom Metazoa; phylum Arthropoda; class Insecta; order Lepidoptera; family Erebidae; genus Spilarctia; species Spilarctia lutea. Next base: position 8,107,913 of record OU696480.1, read on the forward strand.
ACGTGAGTCGGCCAGAGAACAATAGAACGCTAGGCATAAGGAGCTGCCTAGCTCTTTAATAGACCATTATTTTCATAGTCTCTCAATACGCATTGCAAGACCAAGAAATGCGGCTGTTTTGTTTTATAAACAAACGCCTTTGTGTGGCCACATCCATACCTACTCATAACTTACTCGATATACTCATAGGAATTGTAATTTCTTATTATTACTCTCTGAATAAGTATGATTCAACGCAAAATTGAAACACATTTGAATTTCAAATTATTCAGAATGTTTCTTTCGTAAAATATGTCACTCATAGATTAATACAAAGACTTAATGATGTTTACCTTAGAACGATACTGCCATAAGAATGTCTTGAACAATTAGGAACATTCATACAAGCGTCTAACTCTCTAATTATCTCTAGTTTCCTCAAAACTACATTCCAATTAGGAAAGTTAGCATTCGAGTTGCGGGCGAGCTACGTTTCACCTCTGTGCTTTAATGCCATGTCATATTTGTTATCTGCGACGCGTGTTCGGGAAAATCAAACAAAGAATAATAAACCAGAACTCGCAGTATAATGACGTCCTAATCAACTCGTACTACTCGTAGTCTCTGATAGGCAAAATGAAGTCATGAACAAAATCCCTAATCTGAGAACCTTAACGAGAAAAAGTGTAAGTACTTGCATTAGATTGAATCACACTATGTGATATTATATTTACAAGTAGTTACATAAAAAAGCACCTTATAATATGTGTAACCTATTTTGTGGGTGAGGCAGTATAGAATGGGAGAAAATACCCAAAATGTATTACCTACAGTTGTACAGAACATTAATTTAATTATCAATAGTTTATTTAAAAGATTCTATATACCTATATACTATTGATTGTATGTATGTATGTATGTATACGACGAGTATGAATTTTCATTTGCGAGATACGCACCTAATTAATTTATATAACCATTCAGTAATATCATTTAACGATGTTAGATTATTTAACAGTTTTACTAAAATTGTAGTCATTACTTTTATTTATAAGATGAGTAAGAAAATAGTTTGAACACTTAGGCTTTACGATCATAATAATATTAAATATAAAAGCAACATAAATCTCCTATTGTTGCTTGAATACGTTTGATATTTAAATGTCAGTATCTATTTTTGTCTATAAACAACCAAAAGCATATCTATTTAGACCTGTATTTCCGAATATATAATACATCACCCGCTTGCAAAAAAAATAAAGGAGATGAGCGTTACTAGTTGCCAGTATAGTGAGGAATACGATCCTGGCACAAATTGATTGAGAGCGACATTTGATATAAAATTGTGTTGTGATTGATGCTACCCCGCCTCGAACGCTGCTTCGCTAAGTGCTCTGTCGTGGTGTGGCTTATACGTACTTACGTAGAGGTACGAACACATCTCATGTACATATGTAAGGCCATTAGGTACACGTCAAATAGATGTACATAATGTAATGACGCTCTATCGTACGATGAAAACTTTTGTGATGTATTGCAAAAGTTTCCATGAATCTTTTCGGGCTATTTACATCTATCTTTGCTCTTAGAGTGCCATTTATTTTGGTAGAAAAGAAGAGATATCCTTTATACATTAATCTGAAAATATTATATTCTTTTATATTTTAAAAACTCTATTCTGATGGAATTATTAGTACTGATTTTGGCTATAAGGCTTTACATTTCCGTGGACTTAAGTTGAACGACAATTTTCAACTTTCGACAGTCTGTTAATTTAATTACGTTCGTGTATTAAACCATCCGCATTGTGAAACTTTTCTTCAAACTGTTTAATTCAGAATCTCTTTTAGATAGTTATTGCATTCTGAGGTCAATGTACTCAAACAAGATTTGGGTATTCAGCCTTCATCATCCTGAACATCGGTTTATCGTGAAAATGACAGCTTCTCTTAAAACTTTACTCCATTGCCACGCCTTTCTGAGGAAGATAGAGCTTATTTTTCTAGACGATTCGGCGCAAAAGGGTGAGATGAAACGCTCGACAAATTACTCTACCGGCACGGCTAATTTACTTTACAAATGCTTTTAAAGTTTTCAACTGAATATCTAATCGGTTGCTGAAATTACTTGCGATTCTTCGTTAATGCTTTGACTATCTCTTTTACTGCATTTTCTTTACGTTATTTCATTTGAATTATTTATTTTAAACGAACAGAGTGTTAAAACTCTAGACCTTCAAAGAACTTCATTAAATATCGAAATTGATTTTATAACTACACTAAATACTGAGTCAGAATATATAATAGTTTCTAGAGTATTTAAAAGGCCCTCTTTTAAGGTCAAAGGTAAATTATTGTTACTTTTGATGACGTTTCAAAAAGTAAGCAAGATTATTATTAAAATGCAATATATTTCATGTTTTTCAATTGACATATGAAATAGAAATCTATATACGTGAATTTATTACAAATTTAATACTTTACTTTTAGTGAGTATTGGATGAGATAAATAAATATATATCATTAACCAATTAATTATAATCGATTCACCGTTTTAAATTCATGAACTGTTTTCAATATTGCTAAACGCAATAGAAAATTGTATAAAACAAGGAAATCCCTTATAAATTTGTTATAAATGACGTATTATAATCGAGTATACATAGCTCTGTTCCGACCGATCCATCCATCACGTTGTGGATTCATGAGTCTTTGTGCAGATGTCCCTTCCACTATATACAGACACTATATGTGTTGATACATGATAAATCTAAATATCTACCAATGGAGAGGTAGATTTACCATGCAACACTGTTCATAGTATATATATAAATTAAGTCGGTCAGTATATAGTCGGTTAGTATAATTTTGGTTATAGAAAATAGATTAATGTATTTTAAGAAATCGTCGTTCATTTTTGTCGGTCTGTTAGTTTCAAACATCATAAGCGATATTTCTATTCAAAAATTCTGGTGTGGATGTACCGTAGGAAGCATTATGCCAACTTCCCCACAAACACATCTTAACCAGCCACGCCCTGGCAGCGAGTGAACGATGACGTGATTCAAACGCGATATATCGCATCACAGGGTAATATTGTGTCGCGGGACCAACTGATAGCTCGGGCCCTTTGGCAAAAAATAAGGTCGCCCGTTTACACGAGAGCAAAGGCTTTAAGTGACAGATACTAGATAAATGTTACGACGCATTAGATAAGGGTGAAGCGCATAAAAAGGTCGACAAAATCTCGTGTAAAAAATGCACTACAAATACGAATAACCTGAATATCCAATGACGGGCGTGAAGGAGCATGGATGTAATTATTGGGTATCTAGATGGAGTAAGTTTGTGAATTCTAGGACAGTTCCAATTTCATTATGCAAGGGTGTAACGGACAGCCGACGTTCGGGCTAAAGTTAGATTGAAGGCGACGACGCGACGTCGCCAGCGCGTGCTTAAACTGTATCCTAGTTCTTATAGAGCAAGATTTACACCAACTTTGCTCCCCAACGCCTGCCTTGCACTGTTTCCTATAATAATATAATATTTTACCTCATTGATTAAACTACACACGACAGTAACAGTACTTTATCCAATGTTGCCTTGTCGTTCATCCAATCATCATTCAGCAAAGAAGATTTTTCAGAAAATAGTATCCGTAGAATAATTTTCAAGGATCGCAATTTTTATTTATAAACTACTGCGGTTATTAAAACAAAACCATAGTTACTCTGTATGTCATATTTGTTAGTACAAGTATTTTCTACTATTAGTCATAATAAAGATTAAATACAAAGTTAATTTTAATGTACGTTTCTATTTTCAAATATCTTACACGCTGTTAGGTTATTAATTAGTAGTTTCAATGTAGTATAACTTACATTAGTAATGTTATGTTAATTGCATACAAGAAACAAATGAATAAATTAATCAAATAAGTAATTAGATATTTCTTCATGATAATATTCTAGTATGTTCGATCAGTTACACTAGGTAATTAATCAACGCAATTATTGTGTACGTTATTTATATTGCGTTATGGGTTTATCCCAATAGCTATCACGTTGCGTACATTCCAATTAGTTATATATTTTTGTGTTAAATTATAATGAATTAGTTTAGGATTGTTTATCATAAAGTAATAGAAGCAGATAACAAATAAATATTGTTAATGTGTATAAAATAATACTTACATAAATGTATTTATCCTTGTCATAAGTACCTATTGTATTCAAACGTTTAATAGTAAATTTCAAAGTCAAATCCAAAAAGAAAATCGAAAGATCACATTAACCAGTTTTAGGTTCCCCTTCGCTTATTTTAACTTATACATTAATATACCATTTCCATATTCAAAATAAATTATGTCTATATAACGGCCAAAACTGTAACAATAAAACATCTATTAATGAGCAAATTTCCTTACGCCTACTAAATATGCTTATCGTGTTTATCCTATAATATTGAAAACCGTCATTTTATAGAGGAAACCTTATCATATCAGTACAGCGTGCAGGCTGTGATGACAGATGTGTCGAACGGACGTGTCGGTGGCGGAAGTACGCTAGTGGGCGGTTTCCGTCGGCGCGTGCGCCACTTCAATGATATAAGATACGAGGTGACAGTGATCCGGCTCACCACACAGTGTCAACTTACATATTCCCTGATCCACTTACACTACTCTGATCTACCATAAATCTACGTATTAAGGTATAAACTACAATTATTTTACTACTTTCGAACCAGAAGCATACTACTCGTAATTTCGTGTTTCCAATAGTATTTTGTTTTCAATTATATTAAGTTTGCTTGAAATCGCTGTGAAATTTTAAAAAGATTTAATAATACAGTTACTAAATATTGTAGTGTCATTAAAACATTACTAAATATTGTTTAAACACGTTTTTTTTACACTAAAGACTATGTTTGATGTCAACTTTTGACGTGACAACGTCTTATAAATTGGTTTGCCGGGTGACACTTCAAGAAACTGCGTTACGCTCCGCTCACGTTATGCGCTCACAATGAGAGCGAGTGAGAGGCACGCGTCCCTTCCACTCGGGCATGGTTAGCCCGCCTAAGAGCGAGAGAGACAGACATAAAAAGTGAAAGGCACGCGTCGAATTATATTTAAAACGTTAAAATTAATGTTTTAAATATAATTCTTTGTATAAATAAATGTTTTAAATTGTTACTATTATTTCATCCTTCTTCCTACTATACGAATGAATATTCACATTAAAATTATTTTACCACTCAAAGTCGTTGTCACGTAAAACTTTCGCCCGTATACCGACTTTACAGGCAACCAATTTTTAATAGGTACGTTATATTAGGTTTATTCCTTATTGAATATTTATTGGTTACTTACTTTATGATGGATATACATTATTACCTATAATGTAATGGATATTAAAGTATCACCTAATCGAATTCCCTCTATAAGGTTTCAGCAAACAAAGTGTTCATACCAAGTTATGCCGATATGAAAGGTTAAGCTAATTTTAGATAGGTACTTTCGAATTACGCACTCCGTAATAAACATTTAAAAGCAAATAGAGAAACCTCACAATTGCTCTAATTACCGGCTCCGTTACCAAATCACGAGAAAATTCACGCCCTCAACCCTCCACATCACAATGACGGAATAAAAGAAGCCTGTGAAAAAGCAAATTAAATTAATTGTGATGTAAACGAGGGTAAGCCGGGCACAGTGCGTACTGTAAATAATAGATGGCGTTGGCTTCAAACCCCACCCCTTTACAATACAATTTTATTTGCCGTATAAAATGTTGGTCGCGCGTGTGGTATTACTTGGTAGTTAATAAATAAATCGAATATGTCGCTGTGTTACATAAAACTGTTTGTGTTTTATTGACATTCAAATATGTTGTAAACGTAAAAATCTCGGTTATTATACTGTAATGTTATATGTATGTATCTTTATTCGTGTAGCCGTTTTTACAACTCTGTATTCGTAAACAGGTGCCTTCATATATTATGAGCCTTCATGTGAATATTTAAATTTTAAACAGATACGCTGGATTTTATAAACATTTGTATGTCGTAAGAATATCTAAAATTAATTCGATACGATCCTATTTGCGGATAACAGAAAATATTTTAAGAATTTCTATAGTAGTGTTTAGTACTAGTTTCTGTAGTATTATATATATATATATATCTCCTCTCTTAATAAGTACTGTAGTGCATTTTGCTGATTATTGTAACATACTGTCATACTGTCAATCTCTTAACGTATTGCCAAACTGTCTACTGATGAATTTTATCTTTAATCTGATAGAGTAAATTATGATCTGTGTTATTCAATAATGATTTACAATTAATTGATGTGTAATTGACCAGTACTATAAAATAGATTTCAAATTGTAACTGCCCCAAAATATCTGTAACCGAATAAATTTTTCAATTACATGGAGTTGCTAATACCAATATGCTAAGTGGTATATTTTCAGGTGATTAATACCGAGTAACGGTCAAAAGTCGAAGGTAAAAGCCATAAACGTGTTTGTTATGAAAATATCATGTTCTTAGGTTGAAGCCGAAATAGTCTGAATGAGACGTTCGATCAATATGCAATCGGAGCTTTACAGAAATCTATTTTAAGCATTCCATCAAACAAGTCATGATATCGTTCTTATGGGTTTATACGATGATTTGAGCGTAATTCTTGTTATGACGTTAGATTTCTTCATTTCAATTTCAGTTGGAAGCACAGGAATGAAATGTAAGCTGGCTGGAGTACCTAACAAACTGTTGGCGCTTCTTGAGACATAAGATTTTAAAAATGCCCTTCTTAGTATACCAACTCAACCCAAGGTTGATTCACTAAGAAGCGTTCCGTTAAATCTTATGCCCTAGATGTTTCTTTTTAGATTTTATGTGAATAGTGACTTTTTATTACCACTGTAATTGTATGTGGCCTGACGAATCTTCCTACTAGGTATTTTGTCATCACGTTTTGAACCCAGGCCCACAGGCTGCCAATTGAACTCAGTTACGTTTTTTTAATACAGAAATAGAGACTGTCTCCCATTCAGACTACTACTTTGGATCTACTAATCATACTCCATTAAATTCTACGTGAACTGAGTTCAATTTGATTTTTTTTTATATTTATATCAGTTGTCTAGTACCCATTACACAAGCTCTGCTTAGCTTGGGACTAGATGGCGTTGTGTGTTAGATGTCTGGAATATTTATTATTTTATTATTTATTATAAAACGCTTCTTTACACTGTAAGATTAACTGATACTTTTAAGATTATAATTATTCAACTATATCAACCTCCAGAAGAACGAAGACCTTTAGAAGAGAGAATAACATGTTCAAGAACAGAAGCTACTTGTTCCCGGCTACTCACTCAACCTGGGTGTGATGTGTGCACTAGGTGCTCGGCCCATCACAACCTCCTTGAGTGAGCGACCGTGGATAAGTCTAACGTCAAACATCAACTCACCATCTCAAGAATTTATCTCTTATTGTACTTATTTATCAATTACTGTACTTTAAATATAGCTTGATTTCTGTGACAGATGACTACGAAACCGACCTTAAACAAAGGAGGAGGGGTTTTGTTTTTTGCGTATGTTGGTGTTTTCCATAACTTGTTACTAAGTGTACCGATTCCTTTTAAATTCAAAAGTTGATGCCTATTCTACTTTATGGCAATATGGTCCCACTTCATTCCAAATGAAGTGCAATACATTATCAATCTAAAACTTCACACCTAAAATGTACCCTCATTTAAAATGACGCTAGTGAAAACTATCATAAAGATTAAGCTATATTTGAAGAACTATAAATTATTATTATTGTACAACAATGTCAATTTATAAATTTTAGCCTATATCTTATTCTAATGTATAAGCTATATTATTGTAAAGTTTCATCAAAATCCAGTTAGTAGTTTTTGCGTGAAAGAGCAACAAGCATAGTCACTTACATACTCGTATGACAATAGCAAAGTCACCTTAGCATACAAGCGCTATGACGGTGCCTAATTTAATTCGATTGTACTAAATTAAGCAATAAATTGAATAACGGTATACTATACTTAATGCAATATTTCAGCTCTTTGTAATGAGATTATTACTAAAATCGAAAAGTTGTCATACTACGATTTAGTTAGAGTTGTATGGTATAATATTATATAAACGGTCCAGTGTGCTGTGAATATCTGTTGAGGAGTATCAATACGTATCTTGTCGTACATTTTATAGAAGAACGATTGGCTGATCGACGAAAATAGCATCACTAACATAACACAAAACAGACGCGCGTCGATTGCGTGATTTATACGTTATCGGCTATCGGCCAATGGTTTACGACAACACAATATTTAAAATCATACCCGGAGTACTCAGTTGAATTGTCAAAGGTAATCTGAGAGTTGTCTGTATTTTCATAAAGCACTTATTTGGTCTCCTGTATGGAGTTCTGAGGATCCCCGCTTTGCATTTGCTAACGAGATCAGTAGCTTCTATGAAGCCTTATTAATTGACTGAAAGAAAAAACTACGAGTCTTCATCTTAATCTAGCCTTTATATCCAAGACTATTTGGGATCGGCTACTAATTCAACCAGTTTTACTTTGGACCTCCGCAACCTTGAGCGTGAACTGAATTTGTGGATTTAACTTATTATCAGTATTGGGGCACTGATTTCCCAATAACGATTGGTATAGATGTTCAAGACAACCGGAGCCAACGGCTTAACATGCTCTTCGAGGCACGGGAAGATGAAACTATGAGTTGTACGCATGTTTTATTATCAATCATAAATATAATGCTTAAAAAATTTAAGTATATGTCAATGCTCTTTGTTTTTACCAAACACGATTAACAATATGAATTTTAAAAAATAATAGGATAATCTTAAATAATCTAAAAGGAAAATTTAATTGTGGCAATACGTGATTATTACTTTGTACTTAAACGCTGAATTTCTAAAGATTGCTTTGTTCGAGTACAGTAGTCTCGCTAACGTCGTTATCTGAGAGGAGTGCTCTATTTACGTCAAGCAAAGCATTTATTTTATCCTTTTATACCATTTTGCGGTTAATGTCGAACAAACTCTTAGTTCAATAACTATTTGTAAATTATTTTAGTGTAACCGCCGATCGATACCAACTAGTATTATTTGTTATCGGAATACAAATGCGTCATTCGACGTAAAAAAATTATATGACACTATAAAATTTTAAATGTATTGAAACCAGTCGTGTATAGTACTAGGTATTTAAGACTTTAATGAAAATTTGTTATACACATTTAAATTTAAAATACAACTTACAGTTTAAAATGACCATTAATATTAAATACATTATGTAAAGTAAAAAAAATGAAAATTAAACTAAAATACTAATTTGACTAATTTGAGACGAAAGCGTGTATTTATATTTATATATATATAATTGAATTAATAAACAAGCCGAGGCAGTAGTTTAGTTGCAAATTTCTACTTATAAATATATTTTATATTGCTTTCTTTGTTAACTGCGGCGAAGTTATAGAAGAGTCGGTAGCGGTCTAAAAAACTTGCATTATAATCATAATGAAATCACACACCTAAGTAGTAAGATGAACCTCGTTGTATACCCTAAATGTAACGAAAATTTATAATTAGGAATATTGTAAATAAAATTAAATCGGACATCTAAAAATTTAACACACAACGCCATCTGGTCCCAAGCTAAGAAGAACTTGTTTTATGGTACTTGACAACTGACATGATTACATATATACTTTTTTTGAAATTACATACATATTAGGCTTAGAAAACACCCAAACTCCGAAACAAATATTTATAGATCACACAAACATTTAGTCCGATCCAGGATTAGAACCGGAGACCTCAAGCACATCAGTCGCATTCACTACAGCTGCGCCACCGTAGCAGTCTATGTAATAAATATAATATAATCTGAATCTCGGAAAAAATAAAACCGAGCTAAGCTCGATCATCCAGGTACCAAACATTTTATGTGAAAAAGTTTGTAGGACTCCGCTTTTCAAAAATGGCAGAATTTTTCTTACCTTTTTTTTTACGCGGGGAATGCTTTTCGCACCATATCTTCATGGGGAGACGAAGGGCGTGTGTGGAACTCCCGGAAGACCGGTCTACCCACTAAACCCAGCGGCAGCCTACCTCGGCAGTCAAGAGGAGCTCCGAGAACGCATCGGCTTCTGGAGTTCCCCGTGCCGTACCCCATGACTGAAGTACATCCCATACAATATAAATACAGGATAATACATTTAATATGTTAAGACTTTTTACCAATAACAACTATCTTTATTTGTAGATTTGTTAAAGTGTATAATATCATATAGTACAGTCATTAAGCAGCACAATTGTTAGCTATTATCTGCTCATACACCTGGACGCATTGATATGCGCTTAGTGTATACATGATTAGCCATGCAATGTTTCCAACTAAGACATCAATTGTGTACACCGCACCTGTCAATGCACCCGCTATCTGTTATTATAATTACATCGTTTGATAAGCATTCAACCATGTACGCACGTCGTTGCGTCCTAAGAATTGTACAGACAGATCTAGATTCTTGAAAGCCAAAGAGAAATGTGTAATTTGACTGCACATATGACCTAGTGAAGACCTTAGATAACACAGTGTGATCCACAAATTGTTGTTCCGAATTATTAGGTGAAAATCACGAGCATGAATTAACAGAAAGGATTCAGCCTGAACTAAAACGACCACAATCTTACGAGATAACTAAAAGCTTATTTCAACGGAGGAAACCACAAGAAGAGTTTAGTTTTTAATCAGTTTCGAGATATACTTCGACCATGGGTGTATCCTAAACGGTGCATGGATATTAATCACGGTAATGCCTATTTCTTGAAATAAGTCTCGCAATATTTTGAAACCGCCATTTTAAATTTTTTTTTTGTTAGAATTTGAATAGAAGATCTAACAGCATTTGCAAATACTGACTCTACAAATGTACCTTGCAATTTTCGTATAGAGACATTGCTTGTCTTTCCAAGCGTAGGTGCCGGGTGGGCTTACCCGCTGGCAACTCGAGCATTCGTAGTTGGTGCCAAGTAACAGGTCTACGCGGTTAAGCCAATATCAGCTGTTGTCGGGTGCTACGCCATCACACCGTAGCCTTCTACGAATTACATTCATGTCTGTTATATCGTGTCAGTTAAAAGCTAAGCATAAAAACTTTGTTTAAAATGTGAGAAGACTTTAGTAATCTGCCAGGACCATCTTCGACAAAGTCAACACTAAAAATATCATACTTATTTCACAAAGGTATACAAAGTCTCAAAGCGACACCGGTCGATGATGGATATATTAATAAATATTTAAATACACCAATAACTCAGTTACACATTCAGTGCACTAATGAAAACTGTGTGACGTAAGTTAAAATTCAATTGCAAATCTAATGTTATTAATTATTCCTTAGAAATGAAAATGACAAGCTGAAAATCAAGTTTTCATACCAAAAAGAGTAGCTACATTAACTCCGTTACACAGCCGTATAAATTCAAATTCAATATGATGAAGTTAGATAATAAAAGCAGCGAAAACGGAACGCACATTTTGACACCCCATTTCTCAGACATATTTATAAAAATTCAAAGTATAACATCGACATAACACACCCTTGTTCTTCGTGTATTGGTACAAGTATGTGTGTAATAATAATAAAAGTTAATACAAAAACATCAGGCTATTAGGCGAACAACATTAAAGACCAACGCCATAATTGTGAGGTTCACACTCGCGACCCGTAATTTGGCAACGTCGACATTGTGTCTATTGCAACACCAATTCCATAGGACGATATTACTGGAATTGCTTTTATTATATGTGGCAACACTGATACAATGTATCACAGTTAGTTAAAAGCTAACAAAGTTTTTAAATATTAATACGCATCACATATCCGTTTTTACGTTGAAGCAATATGTACCTACCTACCTATATTTATATTAGATGATTAAAATTAAACTTTAATATTTAAAAAGTACGATAGGATGACAGGCCTTTTCGTGTATCCGAAGTTTCGATATAGTTACATATATCGTGATTACAGGTGAACAAACGCTATTAAGTCCCGAATGATACAGCTAATCAGAAACTTTGTTGTTAAAACGCGAGCAAAATATACATTTCATCAATAGCATTTACACTATACATATATAATTTATATATTATATTTTTTTTATTTTCAAATCTTTATCCCAAACATCTACGATAGGCTTTTAAGTTTCATTTACCAACACATTCTTTCAGTACCAGTGATATTTTATCGAATCTTTAAAAGATATCCAAACTTGAAAGTTCTTCCAAAGGGGGAAATTATCCTATAAAGGATATATAACTTATAATTGTAAGTAATGCAAGTGTAATAAATATAAACAATATTTACCATACCACCAGTAATCACGATCAAATGTATTTTAAATAAAACAACTTGCAAACGCTGACAAAAATGAACATTAGGAGCATAATTTAAATAAGATAAAACAATTCTACTTTGTGGTCTACATAAAATGTTCTTAAGTCTCGAAGAAATGAAAGTCGAATGTAATTTTAGGGTCGAGTCTACCCCTCTACGAAATTGAAGGTGTTTAGTTTGTTTCGAACATCTGCATAGGGTTGAGTTGTTTACAGTGTCGGGCCGGTCTCAAGACAATTTATTTGAAAGGTGTCGCGGCGCAATCCACTCAGCGATCACTGCCGGTACAAATACCCAACCTAGAATAACCTGGGTATATAAATCACTCTAAGGAAATAACTTCCTCGACCCATTTACCTAACTGGACGTGTCTTTAAACAACGTCTTCTAGTATCGATGTCACTTACGCTGACGATATTGTGATGGCTTTGTACTGATGTTGCTCGACATCATGGAAATATAAAGTCAGATCGATTATTGTCGGTCTAATAAATTTCTATTTTCGGTGGGTCCTCATAACGGCATCAGTTTTTCATATTGCAACTTTAAACTGCTACCTGCTATAAATGGACGAAAAACGAATGAGTTTAGTGATAAAATTAATTAAATACATCGTACATGTGGACTAATAAAGGCTAAATGTTTGTAGTTTGCGAGTTATTGTATTGATAATGACACTGACTGTTTTAAGCTGATAAACCGTTTATCGTTGAAAAGGATATATATTTTTTGAGAATTTAGTTAAAATTTAGAAACATCAGCATAATCAGGTAAATTTAAATATAATAATACTCATACTTTCATGGATTTAAACTGTCCTTTTCACAGTTTAATTCAGGTTTTAAAACTGAAAGAGCCTCTAAGTGCTAAAATATTAAATTAAAACGACCCTAACGTCAAAATATTTTACAAAAGACGTGATACGTAGTGACTTCGTTAGTCACAAAGAGATTAATAATTACAGGAGATGGGAAAATAAGGGAAAATTGTATTAAATCGCGGGTTATCTAAGCTCTTACTTTTATTATTTCGGAGATGGAGCGCGACGACTTCGAAATTTACTTAATTATGTTATAAAGATACTGATCTGAATAAAGCGGGCGAACGATGAAACGCGAGGGAATAATCGTCTGGACCGACGACTGCCGTCTCATCGCTGCGGAGACACTGCCGACACGCGACGGTTTTATTACTTATCACTTTCGTCACAACAGCTTTATTCATTTACAGACAGTTAAATGCAAAAAATATATTACTAGGAAATTATCAATACAGTATAAAAGCATCTTAAGAAATTCACTTAAATTTATTCACAAGCATATTGTGAGTTTTATTAAGAATCGACTTAGTCGCACATTTTTCATGACACATAGCTATGTACCTAATGCCCTCTATTACAGTATACGCAGTCTCAATTTCGTTAGCGTGGCCGTAGGTACTCGTATAGTATACCGTCGGGCTGAAATAGAAAACGGCTGGTGATTAATTGCCAATTACTCCAACTGCCGAGTAATTCCCGCGCCCACTTGTCGCTGTGTAAGCTCGCATATTATTTTTCCATCGAGTTATTAAATGGATCGCAGTATAGAGTTAGAAACTAACGTGAGCAGTCGATAATTAAAATTTACGATAACCTTTGGATGAGATATTTAACATACATCTTCGGGTAATAAGACCCGATATTCTATCAGTATTTTTATTTGCCACATACGATACAATCTGTTATCTTAATTGGGTTTGAAAAGTTTGAACTTTAAAATATAATAATTCCTGACGACACTAGTGTTATTTAATGATTTTTCTTATGTTTGAAGATATATAACTGTTTGAAATACTTTGCAATATGTAGTAATAACACTTTTAAATAAAATATCAAAAATATGAAATAACTTGAAACCAACGAAACTACAATTTAACTTAGAATATAATTTAGTTTTGTGGCTTTTGTATTAAAGGTATAATTATATATTTACTCACTACTTTAACATACAATATCTTTTATTCGTGTGGTTATCATATTAAAACTACGTAATTTAATTTCTCTACATGTTCCCACCCACTCATTTCCTTATATATATCTAATGATAACAAACAGGCGTAATGTAACATACTCGATACAAAATTGTAATTTGCTGTGATATAATTCAATATTTAGAGAGATGTAATTGAATATTTTTCCAATTTGTTGCGCGTAATGGGGCAAGATTGAGTTGACGTCCCCACAGGGCGTTAGGACGCGGACGGCGAGTGAACGATGGCTTGAGCCCGACACCGACCCTGCCTCATCTACGCTTCCAATCGCGTTCATTATCTTATATATATTTATCAAAACGACGTATGATCCTGTGATCGTGAAAATTATAAATAAATTATAGTTTTTATTTGTTATAGTTTATTTTGATTATTTTTATTGCTGTTGATTTGATGTGTTTGTCATTACACAAACAGCCTTAAACAGTCGCTCTGTCATATACAGAGTTAGAAAAGATGTTTTGGCCTTCTATCATAATCAATAACTTCTTGCAGCACTGCTATTACTTATATTTACATATACATTTTTATTTTATTCATTTATATCTTCCTTTCTTTCTTAAATTTATAAAATATGAATATCCCACTAATAGTATAAACGCGATAGTTTGTGAGTATGTAAGTGAGTAGGTATGTTTGTTGCTCTTTCACGCAAAAACTACTGAATGGATTTTGATAAAACTTTACAATAATATAACTTATACATTAAAATAACTCATAGGCTATAATTTATAAAGATATTAGCTTCGCCTCGCTGCGTTTCCCGCGGTTATTGTAGTACCGCGGGGTTCAGCTAGTATAATATACAATAAAAACTCACTAAATTTCAAACTTAATAAAGCTACAGTAAAAAGTCAATTTAAGCAGAGTCGTCTTCGTACAATGTATGATGTCCTCACGTGTATATCTCACTAATATTACTCCTACATACGCTATGCACATCACGCATCGTGTTTTGAACAGCGACAAAAACCCCTCATCTTTCATGTCTTTTCTCCAAATAGGTTAATAGGTTACGTTCCCCCTATTAATACATACTAACATTATCGAGAGACAACAGAAATTGTTCCTGAATATATTTTCAGTGGCAGATTGTGGGATGTCGAATTGAAGCTTAAGTAATCATAAAATCTGGGTGAAAAAGTCTAATTCTGTAACAAGGCCGTTCGGTCGTTCTATCCAACCTTTTTGGATTTTTTTATTAAAAGATATCGTATTTGTAAATTTCTTATGTTTTCTTATCTTTCTTTCTTGATTTCTTCGGTCCTGATTGAGATACGTAATACGATCGTTTTGATAGAAGAACTTTCGCCCACTTAAAGGAGTTCAGTTGTAGGGAAGCTATTTGTAAACATTCATCTTGAATTTCAATATGTGTGCGTTGTTATAATGATTATGATCTATTAGGAAATATAAGGCGATAACCTTACTTTTAAATATATTACAAACACTACGGTGCAAAGAAGCATGAGTACTCATATTAATTCTCTGAGTGGCCGGACTATAGTTAGTTCAGATGAGTAAAAATAATATATTATTTAATGTTATATTAAAATACTTAGCTAATGAGATATTGTGCGTGGATGTTTAAAATCTGTGACTTACTATTTGATTCTCACCGTGTATCGTTGGTGAGGAAATTCGTATAGTGCAACAACGGGAAAAAGTATAAAACAAATCTTTAAAAAATCAGTGCATTTTTGTATATTTATGGTAGTAAATTCAAGTAAAAAATTCAATTAAAGGGCAAAAGTGACTTTTTCAATCAGTTACAATATACTTATTGAGTGGAAATAGTGAAAAATTCGCCAAACCAACAAACATCGCCATCTGATCTGTGTGTCAAATTGTGCATAAACAACGACGAATTGCTTACTAATTGAATATATGCTAGCTAAAATCTAAAAACACAGTATTACAATGGCAATTCTGAGTGATATTGACTATTAGTTACTGTGAGTGAACAAAGTTGAAAAAAAAAAAAAAAAACTGCCGTTAAGAAAAATTTTTCAAATGCTACATCGCATTGGAAGTACACCGCCATCTATATGATTGGTGCCATACTGATAACAAACAAATGTATTAGAATTATCAATGAACATCTACAGCAGCATAAGAACAACGTTTTTAACAACTTATCGTAACAAATTATTGGCTGAAAGGTACTCGTGAGCGACTCGTGACGAGGGTGCCTTAAGTTCAAATCTCAAGTGATTCTGTCTTTTTGTGAATGTTTCATGGATATTTTGTCAAGTGTTAATTAAATAAGTATACAAAATTACAGAAAATACAAAAAGAGATACGCAATTTCACAACAAACGACAAAGGGCGCTGCAATGGCTCAAAGTATGAATTCAGAGCACAATAATAACGTTACTTTTCGAAAACACTACAGAACAAGCTCACTAGAGGACCTGAGGAATTTAAAAAATACTAGTAATGACAGAACAATATTTAATTCAACCGTAATGAGTATACCGGATAGTCTACACGACAATAGCGATATAGTAAATGAGTTAAGTGAACAAGTGAAAACACTCACAATGCAGTTACAAAGCGCGCACTTAGAAATAGAAAATCTATGTAGTGAAAACGCCCGTCTTAAATCCGATAATCAGAATATTTTAAAAACTGTTAATACTTATAAAAAAATATGCTCAACACCTGAACGAAAAACTATGGCACCAGTATCCTCTGCTAAGAAATGCAAAATATTAACAAACAAAAACTCAAATACGCAACATGCAATAGTAAAGGGTAAGTTAACAAAGTCATGCACTGCTTCTTGTTCTCAAAAAATCATCAAGACTGATAAGGAAACCCAAACATGTTATAGTAGTACAATAACAGATGATTTATTAAAAACACATAGTATCCATCCACCCCTCAGCAACAAAATGTCTGAAAGTACTAGAAAGTTAACTAATATTATAGGAAAACGAAAGCAGACAAACAAACTATGCGTTTTAAGCAGTCAAAGAACCAGAGGGTCGCTGTCCATCATTCAAGACATCTTTTCGAATTACTTTGACTTCTGTCACTATGTATTTCCGGGCGGTACTGTGGAGGATCTTTTATGCAACATTGAGATTAAATTAAGAGATTTTACACTAAACGATTACTGCATTCTATTGATTGGAGAAAATGACATCAAAGATGAAAAAGGATACATTGATATGATCAACATGATAGAGAAGGCTTTTCAGAAAGTAACTCACACAAATAATGTAATATGTTGTCCGACATATATAACAGGTGCACCCATACACAATTTCAGAGTGGAAATGTTCAATAATCTCATTTATATGTCTATACAAAATAGTGGATACGCGTATATGTTTGACAGTAATTACTCATTAACATTGGATATGTTTTCGTACATGACCGGAAAAATTAATAATCAAGGAATGAGGAATATATATGAACGGATTATGGATAATATTTTAGTAGATATTAGGATGTTTAATAAATTTGATATAAGCACAAATAATACTTCTGACACAACGATGAATTCTCCTGATGAAAATGAAACTGTTACTCAGTTTTTTCTATGAAAAACATATTTATGTCCTGCACCAAAATATAGCAGGGTTACTTAGTAAATCGGATGCATTATGTATAAGCTTGGAAGAACTTAGAGACAATAATAAATTCATAGATGCTTTATGTATAACAGAGCATTTTATGATGTCGGGGTACGAAGTAAATTTAAATGTACCTAATTACATTCTGGCGTCCACTTACAGCCGCAGTAATGCCAAGAGAGGTGGAACATGTATTTTACTCAAAAAGGAATACAAGTTTAGGGAGATACCGGATGTTAGCCGATTATGTCTTGACTATGTGTTTGAGTGCTGTGCGATTGAATTAATTGACTATAAAATTATTATCGTATGTATGTATAGAGTACCAAAACAAAACAACGTGTATACATTTTTACATAGATTTGAACAACTTTTATTACATATTTCGAATTTTAGTTGTAACAGTATTTTGATTGCTGGTGACTTTAATATCGATATTTTAAAAAGTAATAACATATCATTGTATTTCGAATGTATGTTATTGAATTATAATCTCAAATTGGCACTGCGAGAACCAACTAGATTATCAAGTAAGACATGTTTGGATAATTTTGCACATAACTTTGGAAGACGCTGCAATACTGAAGTTTTAGAGCTGGATCTGTCAGACCATACTGCTCAAATAATTAGAGTGCCGGTAAAAAAGATATTTACATTAAAAGCATGGCGCGTCATTAAGCGAGATTATAGTACAGATAATATAAAAAAGTTTAAAATGTGTATAAACAGTATATCTTTTTCGAATATTTACAGCTTTGATGACCCCAATGAAGCTTATCAAAGTTTTATTGATGATTTCAGGCTTTTTTATGACCTTTGTTTTCCTGAAAAACTTATGTTAACAAAAGTAAACAGCAGACCAAAATGGGTCTCGAATGGAGTAAAAATCTGTAGTAAAAAGAAGAGGTATTTACTTTGGAACATGAGGCTAAATCCTACCATACAAAGTTCATTAAAATATAAAAATTATTGTAAAATATTTAAAAGAATCATAAACCTAACTAAACGGGCACAAAATAATTATAAAATAAAAACATCATTGAATAAACCCAAAACGGCATGGGATATAATAAATAAGTTAAGATTGAATTTGCCTAGTAATAATATTAGCAACATAGAAACTATTGAAGGCAAAAGCATAAATGATCCTACAGAAATGGCTAATGCTTTTAATAATTATTTTATTGACAAAAAAAGTCCCATACCGGGTGTTGGTGAAAATGTTACCTCCTTAATTAATAAATCTATAAATTCAATGTTTTTAGCACCAAGTACGCCTTACCAAATAAATAAAATTATAAATAATTTAAAAAATACAAACAGCGTAGGGCATGATGGCATTAATACTAAAATAATTAAAGCAGTTAATGAGGATATCAGCCATCACATCAGTCACTTAATAAACCTATGTATTTTAAAGGGAACATATCCGAATAATCTTAAGATAACAGTTGTAAAGCCTTTATTTAAAAAGAATAATAGAATGTCAATGCAAAATTATAGGCCAATTTCGTTGCTGTCAGTATTTTCAAAAATATTTGAGAAATATCTATACGGCGAAATAAATTCTTACCTTGAAAATAATAGAATATTGTGTAAAGAACAAAAGGGTTTCCGGAAAGGAAAGACAATTAACATGGCAATTTATGAATTTATTGAAAATGTTATATCACTTGTTGATAAAAAGAACCCTGTTTGTGCAATCTTTTGTGACATGACTCAGGCATTTGACTATGTAGAACATAATATATTAATTAAGAAACTTGAAGGATATGGTATTAGGGGTAATGTATTAGACTTACTGAAGTCTTATTTAACTGATAGGCAACAGATGACAGAAATAACAAGAGTGAATCGGTTAACCAAAACTGAAGAAAAGTATACCTCTTTGAGCCGTTGTATTTCATATGGTGTTCCTCAGGGAAGTGTACTGGGCCCCCTTTTGTTTATCATTTATATTAATGACTTGCCAAATGCCACAAATCAGGCTATGACATTATTTGCAGATGACAGCACCGTTACTATTAGTTGTATGGACATTAGCAAATATAAACTTGACATAAATAACGCAATGACATCCATTATTTCATGGCTTGAAAATAACAACCTGAGAATAAATCTGAGTAAGACAAATATAATTCATTTTAATCAAAGAAAAGTAAACCCATTAAACATAACTTTGACTTACAATAATTATACCATAAAAGAGGTCACCACTGCTCGTTTTCTGGGATTAATTATAGACAGCAAGTTAAATTGGAAGGAACACATAGACTCATTGTGCAAAAAAGTAAGCAGTTTAGCATATGCACTGTATAAACTTGCACCAACTTTAAATACCGACGCATTGCTATCAGCTTATCATGGCCTCGTGGAATCTATTCTTAGGTATGGTATCATTTTTTGGGCAAACTCAACAAATAAAGATATGGTGTTCAAAATGCAAAAGCGATGCATACGCGCTATGTTCGGTCTCCAAACTACAGACAGCTGTAGGCCGGCGTTTATAAGGCATAGTATTCTCACGCTTCCATCACTGTACATATTGGAAACAGCCTTATTTGTCAAAAACAACTTACATTTATTTCCACGGGTTGCTGACGTATATAACGGTAGGAGCAATAGACGTAACAATAATAGACTTTGTGTACATCCTGCTAATACAACATTATTGCATAAAAGTATTGTGTGCAAAGCTCCAATAATCTACAATGGGATCCCTGCTGGTATTAAAATGTTAAAGGCAGAAGTATTTAAAAGATCTTTAAAAGCATTCCTAAATAGAAAATGTTACTATTCAATTGATGAATTTCTTAATGATGAAAGTTTGTGAGACACATAAAATTATGTAATATATGCTTTGACCTAATTGGTGCTTATTTATTATTATTATTTGTGGTTATAATTGTAACATTTTGACATCTGTGTTGTATTGTTGACATTGATAAGTTAAATTGACATTTTTGATTGAATTTTTTATTTTTTTTGTTTTTTTCATGGTTTTTTGATTGTATGGTAAATGTAATTTGTGACATCTAATTCACTGATTAATAATTTAAAAAAAAAAATTTGCATGCCGTTAAGGTAGACCAAAGAGGACATCTACATATAAACTTGTAACACCGTGAAAAACCTTTGATCAGCAAATAAATTATTATTATTATTATTATTATTATTATTACCAACGCCTATTATGTTTTAATAAAAAAAATAAAAATCCTATAGTTGTCATCTGTGTTTTTTTTTTATTAATAAAATATAGTAGTAACTCTTGATACAAACGAGACTTAAAAATATAAAATGTAATATCTGTAATAGGTCTAACGGAATTGTATTCATTCCCAGTTTAAGATATTCCTATTATTGCACTTTGATGTAGCAACCGGGAAGATGGCGGCCGACGTCACGTCTACTCATTCCAGTGGCGATCGCCAATGGCATACTAATTCTCTGAGCCATTCCATGTAATTCCAGGCGATACTCCGCTGCCAATTGTACTCACAGTATCTTGAATATGTTACAGCAAGAAATACTGAACAGTCAAATACTAAACAGATACAACTGAATTGTACCTATGTTATTAAACCACGTAATATTAACTAAACAAATTTAAACTAAAATAAACGGAATATACTCTGGTTACCAAGGCCTCAAACACTATGCCATTAAAGTTTTATTTGCCATATCACTTTTAGTTCTTTTAAACTTAACGGCATCATAATATTTTCTATCTACAAAGTTACCGCCCTAACTCGCGCCTTGAGCGTTATGGTCTGATGTGGTTCAGCACTCGTAATTCGTCTCAGCCTCAGGCTAAACAAACTCAGCTTATCGCATAACATAAATTGGCAACACGTCGTTAAGGCGACCCGCACACCACGAGCCGCGTGGCTTTATCAGCAGACTGTCGTAAACCTACGCCGTCTGTTATTGCAGCTCAGTTGCGACATTTTCCGTGACTTTTTTTCATATCGCTAAACGGCTGCCGATTGTAACGCAAACCGGAGACCGGGACGCGGCTCTTGAACCGCGTAAACGATTTGGCTTGCGCCGATAAATATATCCATTTGGCAATGCCCGCCACTCTATGTTCATATCCACTGAAAAAGCGCTGCCGCCTTAAGCGCTTCTGGTGTAATTAGAGGGCAATCGTAAAACGAAAGGGTTGTGCCTGGAACATCCCATCTGATAATGAGCACGACTGGCGCGGCTCCAGCCGCTGCTCATATTAGGCGGTCTCTCCGGCGCTATCGTTACGACTTTTACACTTTTACGAGTTGTTTAGTTTACAGAGCAAGCTGTGTACGAGCGAGTGCATTGCCAAATGCTGGTTCGCGGCTCACCGCGCGCTACCGGTCTCTAAATATCGCCACCGCCACTTGTTAATGAGACTTACGTTTAGGCTCGTTTGGCATAACACGCTCTATATCGTCACTAAGTAGCTAACTATATATTTACTAAACATTCTTAAATTTGTAAACCACGAAATTGACTTTCCTAACACGTACTGTTGTAGATAAAAAATATATCTGTAATGATAGCTGTAACAAACTGTTGGCATCAGTTTACAATAACAACGAAAGCTTCATTCCCGACGATATCAATTTTGTTCAGTGGCTCTTAATTAACATTTTCTTTTCTTTCCTTTCCAGGTGAGTGAGGAAACGAATACAAACCCAGCAGGCTTTATGCGTGGCGCGGGCGACGGGCCCCAGACAAAAAAGAATATTACACCGCTTTCAATTCGAACACAGAAAAAAAATATGATCTGCACTTTTGTAAAGGCAAATGAGGTTCGCTTTGTAACAAGGGACTTAATTTAAATAATATTTCTGGGTATCTATCGAAATGCTGAAACAGGTGGTAATTATGCAACGATTGGTTTCGAAATTAATAATTTAAAAAAAATAGTTATGGGATTATACGTCACAAACAAAATAATTACAAAAAATATAAGTTTATGCAGGTGACTGAAAAACATAAATACCAAATACATAACACGTACTAATAGATCGAAGGCAAATTCGATCTATTATATATATATATTTAAGTTATAAAACTCATTGGTTAGTAGCAATTTAACTTACATCTTCAATTACAACTTGAACTTTGTATGAAGTAGAGGGTTTGTAGAGGCACAAAGTGGAAATATAAAAAAAAAACTTGTACATTCAGTGATAGAGATAGATAACAATAAGAAGGACACTAAGATGATGACAATCATCTTTTTAGAACGTTCTTAATCCTAAATCATCACAAATGAAATGGTGATACTTTAAATAAAGCCTTCTTTGCGACAAAAAGACTTCTTGTAACTGAATGATTTTAAATCTACGTCCTAAATACGCAATGCACTAATTATCTTGAAATTCCCATTATTGTCTTTTATATATCCTTTTCGATGGCCTTTCCCATATCCACAGATAAGCATATCTAATGGAATTGCGAACAAATACTACGTATAATGCTTTTATTATCATACCAACTACAATTTATAAAGATGTCCTTTAGAAAGCTTAATATACATTTTATCATTTCAAATCTCTAATTACTCTATGCCATAAGGAGTTATTACAATGTTCCTACGCTATACAAACTGGTCGCACCTTCATAGAAACATGAAAACTATTTTCTATGAACTTGTGGCGCAGACAGACAAAATGATTTAAAGTCTAGGTGCCAACACTAGTGCCTTTCGATGTCTGGAAAACATTATTCTGAAAAATATTATCATAAGTTTCTTGCTTTTATTGCTCAGTGTAACAACAATAATAGTTTAGCCTTATATATAACTTAGCGAACTTTAAAAATACTTTTCAAAAACACAAGATGATGATGAAATATGTTCAATATAAGTATTTCACTTACTGTTAAATATTAAAGATACCGATTTACGCCATTATAGACACTATGGCTATGAGTCACCAAAACTAAGCTTAATAAAAATTAAAAGCTAATTTTGAGCGAATATACTATGCTCAATTTAATAATAAATAAAAAAAACGGAAATTATAAACACAACGCCATCTAACTTCAAACTAAGTAAAGCTTGTATTGTGGAAGCTAAATTGATTGATAGGATACTTATGTACTTTTTCTGTAAACACATACATATTAGACATAGAAAATGTCCAACCTCCGAAACAAATATTTACAGATCATACAAACGTTTGGTCCAATCGAAGTATCAAACCCGAGACCTAAGGCACAGCAGTCGCTTACGCTACCATTAATCCAGGTTTGGTGTTTTTCTTACGATATAATGAGGTATGTATGTAAAAGAAAACATTCTCTTACACCTTCCGATGGTAATTTATTTTATAGCACACAATATTCATGACCGGAGTGTTTATATACTTCTATACATTTTAGGTAAGCAATTATTGTTGCCGGTGTCCACTTATACAATTTTGTGATGCAACTGAAGTAAGATTGAGCTGACTTACCTAAACCATGAAATTAAAACTATTACATGAATAAAAAAAATGATGTATCGTAGTATCACGAATGGCGTAGTGGTTTAAAGGATCACCTGAGTGTTACAAGTTCAAAGCTCCCATGGGACAACACTCTGTGTGATCGACAAATGTTTGCTCTGTGTCTGCATGTTCTTTGTGTCCATTTCATGTATGTCTGTAAAGTCACCGCGATACAGAAATATTTGTAGTGCAGAAGTTATATTTAAAAATACCACTCACGCATTGCACGGTTAGCCTAGAGGTTTAAGCCGTCGTCACGGCTTTCTACTGCGCAAAGTGTTGTGGTTTCAAATCCCACATGAGACAACACTTTGTGTGATCCAAATTTTTTTGTTCTGAGTATGAGTGTTCTTTGTGTCTATTTTGTATGTCTGCAAAGTACCCTGAGTTGGCAAAATTTTGTATTTCTAAAAATAAAAATTAAAATACTTTTAAGATGATATTATCTACGTATCAGTTTATGAAAAGAAAGAAAGGAGAAAAACTTTTCGTAGAGAAGCTCACACGTTACATAACAGAGACTACTTCAACGGAGTACTTCGACCTTCGAACCCTCGGGCAAGAGATGTTGAACTCTGTTCACTCACCTCGCGGTCGATGGCATGTGAGTAAAATTATATTGCAGTGGTGTAATATAGAAAATGGAGTGGAAAGTACTACAATAACAAGAAGCGATGCACTACTTCACAAAACATCTGGAATATTCTCGAGTATTCACAGAATTTCTATTTATCCAATTACAACTCGCATAATTAACTTTCCATGAGATATCTTATGAAAATTTAATTAATAACATTCGATATCTATACTACTAATAAAGCTGAAGAGTTTGTTTGTTTGAACGCGCTAATCTCAGGAACCGCTGGTCCGATTTGAAAAATTCTTTCAGTGTTGGATAGTCCATTTATCGAGGAAGGCTATAGACTATATATCATCACGCTATTACTAATAGGAGCGGAGCACCAATGAATAATGTTTCAAAAACGGGGGAAATTTTCACGCTACGGGCAATAGAAGACGCAAACGAGTTTGCGTGGGTCAGCTAGTAGTTTATAAATTTAATTAAATGATATTCTAAACATTCGGTAGTTACAAAATTGTCACTAGTAAATTCATTCATTGCCATGTATTTAGTAAAGTTATTTGGAACGTTTATGACTTGTTTTAATAGTCGCGAATATAATTAATAATATAATTTTGCCCATTTTGTTTTCATAAACACGAGGTTCTTCGTCTTCGAAGACCATAACAATATAGTTTTGAGGATTGACTTTTCACATCACCGCTCACTCTTTTAAAATTGATGATTTTCAACCATTCGAAGTCGAGCTGAAAGTTTTTGAGTCACGTCAGCAACTTATTATAAATTATTTTGATGAGCACTTAATATAGATGATTGGAAGAGTCTAGGTTTTCTTTGTGTCCATTTCATGTATGTTTGTAATGCAATCAAAAGAAAACATAATCTATGCTTGTGAAAAAAACTGACGATCTTACTATACACATACATACCCACTATACATTTTTATATATGATTCTACACACTGATTTTCTGTAAAGTATTTTTATTTTAGAATAAAATAATTGATTAACAACTAAATGTGTTCATAAAAACACTATTTTCGAATAATTTAGAAGACGCATCACGTAATGGCTATTGTCCGATACTATCTCATTTAAATGGAAATTTATCGTTTATTACACCAATACAGTTCATTGACATCGTGTTCGCTAACTATAATAATATCGATTTTAAAGTAAACGTTTGTCAAAAATAATAAGTATTTTTTAAATTAATACTAAAGAATACATGTTAGTACAATACAAGATTGCTGTAGTTTCAGTGATTTAAGAACTTTATTATTAGGCATATTGCCTTTACTCCCGCGGCTCGCCCATCTAAGTAGTCTAAATACTACGTTACTCTCTTGTAGCTTTCCACTGATGAAATATTCTTTTAAATCGGTTTAGTGATTTAGGCCTAAATGCATAGCAAACAACAAACAAACAAGCGCATTTATAATATCTGTTAGGATATACCTATATAAAGGAAACAAATGTGTGTGCAAACATCACAATCACACAAACTAATTGTTATGAACAGTGAGGGGTAAGTTACAAAACTATAACTGACAGTAATGTGCGATTTAGTTAGCGGTATTTTCCTTGTTACTGTCAAGTTTGTTGATATAGGCTGGCCTTACAAGCATGAGTATTTTTTCTAATATTAGTGTTTACTAATAGCAGTACTAGTTTTGTATTGCATGTTTTCTACTAACCAGTTGCTTCTAACTCCTGCATTAGAAATATATCATGTGTAGCATAGGACTTTAGAAACATACATGAAACGGAGACAACGAACACCCAAACTCGGAACAATAATTTGTGAATTACATAAAATGTTGTCCCATGTAGGGTTTGAACCCACAGCGCAGTAGAAAGCTGCGTGGCGACCGCTTAAATGCTTACGGCATCCGTGTTGCCAAATCATCAATAAAAAATATAAATAATAATCTATTACTAAAAGTTAAGTTACCTTGTTAGAACATCCATTCTATTATTATTAGTTCACTGGTTTAATACAGTATTAGGTTCATAACGGTCGGTCACCCACAGCTGTAAGACAATAGGTGCTAGTAGGGGCATGCACCTCGCGTGGGCAGGCGGGCGCCGCCCTACAGTACCTTGCCCCCTCACTCAGCTACTCAGATAGTACACTGTCACGTAACGTTCTTTGTTTTATAACAATTTCGTATTGCCATCATAGTTCCTCGTTCATATAACTATGATTTTCAGATTAAAAGCGTTTCAAATATTGTACATTCATTTATTTCATCATTCATTACAATAGAACCAAATTGAATATCAAAAAAACTTTATATTAGACCCTTTGCTTTACGTGTCGAAATACCTTCGGGCTGTTACACAACTGGGGTTTACAGCTAAGCGGTGTCTCAGAATCGAACCGACTAAAACCACACGGTGTGCGACTCTGCGCCTGAAATCCAGGATAGCAATAGCTTATGATGTAGATACGGTAACTTAATAATGAAATGCAGATGTATTTATGAAAACAATGCAGGTCAATGTACCGAAGAAATCACATAGAGAATAGCGATCTTACGGTATTTGACGGTTTAATTTTTCATTTTTATAATAAGATCTCAAAGTATATAATTATGTATTACTCTGAAATAGTTATGATATTGGTTTAGATGGTTATGTGATAATGCAACTACCCAGTACTGTACACCTTTCATTTAAAAGCTAGTGCCTACCTGAATGACAAAGTTTTGCTCGTTATTTTTGGTATTTTTTTTTATCCTAGCTAGGTCGATTTAACGCCCCTGAAACCCCTTGCATACTAAATTGCCGTTTCTTAAATTTAGATTATACGGAAGGGTCAATTGTAGTAATCTAATACCTATAAGACAGCGATTCTTGTATATATATATATATTAGATTACTACAATTGACCCTTCCGTTAAAACTACTTGCACATTCGTTACTGGAATACGTACTCGTATGTTTCAACGATAAAACATGTTTATTGAATTTTACTTAGCTGCGTGTTCATAAGGAATTCATATTTTATTACTAGCGAAGAGATTGCGTCAGTACCTTGTATTATTCATATGAACAATAGCACATAGAGTTTTATAACTTGATTTTCTACGAGAACTTTAATAACTTTTAATATCTAATAACAACGATCGTTAAACGCACATTAATGTTATCTCGATTTCTCTTTTGAAATTGATATAAATATAACATCTTTCATGGCTGACCGTACATAATTAGGTTCGATATAGTGTACGTATATACGGTGAACGCAAGAAGGCTACATCCTGCTTCCAATCCGGAAGTTATAAATTTGCTTAAACTTGTTTGAGTTGCGAATTCTCACGATGTTTGTCCGGACGTGCGGGTCCATTTAGTCCCTAAACCAACCGCTAACTTCTGTGCAAGCACCAATAACTAACAAAGATTTTAATGATAACATTCTCTTTTGGGATGATTCAATGTTACTGGCGGCGTAGCAGGTTACTAGCGGGACCTTTTTTTCAAGTACAGTGCTAATGTGAGAGGGTAGTACTGAAACTAGTTTTAGGAATGACTATTAAAAAAAAAAGAAAAGAATAAAAAATAATAAAAGAAAAATATAATTTTTGAATAGGATTTGAAGTAGCTAAACTCTTCATAGCAAGTTAAACTTATTTTAATGCCATTTTAAAAACCTATCTCAGGTTAAAATTGGAAATAGTCTAAACATTTTCTCTATTTTTTTATTGATTCAAGGCTTTCATTGATTTGCAAAATCACTTTTACTTTATGACAAGTTTTAGTTGTAAAAATAAAGATCAAATACTCTTTTTTAAGTCTTTACGTAAATTCCAAGTGGTTGTGTGCATGTGTATGTATGTGTGTGTATCCAACCAACACTCAATAAGTGTAGGTAAAATATATCTAAACAAAACTACCCTTATATATAGATATATCCAGTATATGGTTCAAATAACTTTATTGGATGTCGTTATTTTTTACTGTTTAAAGAGCAATGTTATTTTTTAATTTAAAGCACTAATAAAATAAAGAATCGTAGCAACCCTTTTAAGACCTTTTAAAATTACACAGAGAACGCGCTCCGCGGCCGCGGTATCTCCAAAAATACGACTTTGCTAAACTTTCTTTGAAGGCACCCTATATCGTAAGTTTCTCTGTACTGTATTGTTCACTGTTTGTAATGAAATGAAATGAAAAATGAGTTATGACCTAAGACAGACCAATTTAAATGTATCTGAAATCTTTCCAACTCAACAAATGTCTATATTCTATTAATTCTAAGATTACAACTTATGACAGTTCACTACCAAGCTACCTGAAAATAATACTAAATAATCAGTTAGTTTTCATCTCCATTTTGAGTATTCGTATTTAATCATTATTGTACGAACCATGAACAAAAATATTAAACCTAAAAAGTACAGTTAGCTACATAAATACAATACATAAAAGAACCTTAACAAATTGCAAAGACTGTACCTACCAACTCTATAATTAAATGGAAAGTCATCAATATCCGGAACACAGTTTAAAATGAATTGAAACGGTTTCTCTCCCCCACTTACAGCAAATAGAGTTACATACGAAAAGGGACACCTCCCTAGCGCAGACGTGAGCCTACTCTACAATAGAACAAGGGCTCTACGTAATACGTCGAGAGGTTGTTTGTCTCCGCAGCATAAAGAAGAAACATTTTCTAAAAAAATTTTGCTATCCCTACAACTAATATACATCATCACACATACACACACACACACACACACACATAAATATGTTGGTAGAAACAAAGTTTCCCATTTTATGTTATCAATTAATTGCTTTAGGACAAGTATAGACATTAATATATCATTTTTATATATCTTTTATACATAACGAATGCTTTATTACGCTTAAACAATTATTTCTATTGTTATAAAATAGTCGAGTATGGGTTGCGGGAATCCAACTTTAGAAACAAGGCGGTATTTATGTTGAAACTAAGTGTCAATTCACTTTATATGGATTGACAGTAGATAAGCCCTTTGTTCGCGTTGTAGTACAACAAATAAATGGATTTATAAATTTAATTTAGCAATTAATAAAGTATCATTTTCACTTTGTATGCTGTATCTATGCTAGGTCTATCTAAAGAGTATCTTTTTTCAAAGGAATAAAGTATTTTAATGTAGATTATTGATAGACAAGATTATATAATTTAATAAAGCATCGGTAATTGAGGCTCGTTTTTAAGTCTAAAAGTCTACAAACCGTACTAAAGCTTTCAACTTGCTTTTACAAAAGTATAAAGCGACAAAGTAATATTAACTTTCATAAAAATATAGTTCAGAATAAACATTGATACCTGGGATTACGTTCTCTCTTTGATGATAGAACGTAATCTCGCGTAATAAAATTCAGCTTAAAAAATACCCATTACGTACCTGCTTACAAACCACTACTGATCGTGGCTTTTTTATAGAGGTATTTCCTTTGTGAATATGAAAATATTCAGAGACTGGGTCCATTTTGCTATGTTTAAGATATTGTTAGAAATATTAAAAGGGATGAAAATGTCACCGTTGAGAAGATCGTAAGTAATCTCATTAAACATTAGCGCGTACAGTTGACGCGGAGAGGGCGACTAAGCTTGGAGCGGCGCACGGCTGCCGGCGGCTCATTTTAAATGTATCAAGAGTTAACTTCAACTATGTAGTTGCAGAGCCAGCCCCGGCCTCGTTCAGAGCGTCTGAAAACAATCCTAACTGCGTTAATCACTTATTTACGTCCGGAGTCCACTGCCGCCTGAGTATTTCTAACGAACGTCGGGAATTCTGAGGAATCCTAATGAACTGTGGGAATTTCGATTGTAATGAAGCGAGTGAGTCGGAACTTTAGAAGTGGACGCGTGGACTTTTCGCTAGTAGTTCGCTCTTAAATCGAATTTCACAATTTAGTTGAGCATTGTTGCATCGGGAGCGACGCGGGAAGTAATTTCGCTTAGTTCCGCCGGATATATCTCTCCCTGAGTGCAGAGATCTGCAACTAATCGGTTTGTCATTTCCGCAATCGACCGCCGCGACGCCGTTTTGAATACTTGAAATTTGCCCTTTGTTTACAACACTACAGCTTAATTTGTCAAACATGTAGACAAGCTTCAATTTTTGATCTTAGCAAATACGTTTTTTCGCAATAATTACGTAAACTACTTTTTAAAATTAAGCCTTTACTTTGTTTTAAAATTAAATGTCTCGCTAGCCTTTGGCTGTGAAAGTTCTATTGATATTTTAAAAATTCAAGACAAATGCTTTTAGCGTGCTAAGATAAGGGTCCGTAAAAATAACTGCTCTGAGAGCATAGACTTGAAACATCAAACAGCATCCGTTGTTTTAGCCGATGGCATTATTGGTTAGATAAACTAGCACTTACGTAGACACATATTATTTCTGTCGTGTACATATTTTCTTATCAAACTTTGCATATCAGGTGTTTAATCATATATTTTCAGGAGCTCATTGCTTTATGACAAAAAGAGAACTTCAGGAATTAGCAGTATACAAATTATTTTTTTACTTTGCTTGTACTGTATCCTTCTTTTTCTCATGTTTTTTTTTTACTTTAAAGTACGGATGGACAACGTTTTACTGTACAAATTGCCTTATATATTTACTTATTGAAGCGTACTATATAGATATATATATATATATTTACTCATATTATAATAGTAATTAAAAAGTTTCAAATCCATGCCTAAACTGCAAAAAATATCTTAATGTTCTGTATTTTAATAAATGATGCATGGAATTAAATTATCTGGGCTTTAAATTTTTTTTATTAATACTCGTGTGATTCACTACTATATATATAAGTGTCACTATATTAATTGATACATATTTTATTTAGATGTAATTTACACTCCCTATCAATTGTTAGTACATATTTTAATGTACACCATATAATATTAAACAACGGTATTCGTCATTAAATGTTGTACCTACTACATGTCAGCATGCACATTCAGCATCCGTAAGAGCAGTGCCCTCTAATCTCTCCCAGCCTCAGAAAGCTTGCGGGAATATTCATAAACTGGTTCGCTTCCGCCGGTTATCGGGCGGAACTACGCTTCGCACCGAAAACACCTATCGAAAAGATAGGCGAAATTATAGCCTCGCTTACAGGGTGTTAAAAAGGTTTTAATTCCCATTTCATATGCATATCCTTATGTAAAGGATTCCTCCATGAGAGATTAGGATTAAATATGAGTTGAAAGAGCGTTTTATGAATAGATTGAATAACAGATGAAATTTATAAGAAACAATTTAAGATAATAAAATATTATTCATTTGAATTTTATGACATTTTTGTTAAGATAATATAGAATGCATATACTTATTACTTTTTCTTTCTACGTCTCAAACTGAGCCGATGTCGGCAATTCTACCAAAGTCAAGTGTGTTTTAAATGCGTTGATTTTATGAATAAAAACTTGTTTTTTTTAATTAGCAGCATACTGATATGTGATGTTTGCTACCAAGTATAAATAACTACGATATTTTTTGTCATTTTGTCTAAATGTAATGTATGTGGTAGAAACGTCAGAAATATACAATTATTCAAAGGGTATTTAGGCATTATAAAATACCGTTTATTTCGTTCACAAATACAGAACCGTCAAAAATAATCAAAAAAACTTTTTTGATGAATAAATATTTACAAGCGATAATCTTATCATAAAACGTTACCTATTAAAAACTCTTCATTATAGACATAAAAAACAAATAAATAATTGTAACAGATATGAAATTAAACCACACAATTACATACCTATTCCAGCTAAAACCAAGTAATCCACAAAGTTCTAAGTGAAGAGATATTTATACCGTCAAATATTTGCTAAATTTAATGTACCGTGAATCTAGAAAAACTACTGTTTTACGGCAAAAATTAAGATCGTAACTAAAAGCAGTACAACGTGGTGTCGTATCGTGGCGATATTGCTCAAGTCTAAAGTTTCCAATTACATCTCTTCCCAGTTTAGCTAACTCATATAAAAGTTGTAACAGCCGTGTCTTTAACTGGCTTCCAGTATAGCCACTGTTATGACTTTAATTATATGAACTGATGCTACGTACTTCGAATTGTAATGTGTCCTAGTTTTATAGCTTTTTAAATAAATATCAAATTCTTTAGTAATTTAGCTTTCCAAATTATAAATTTAATACTTTCTAGATGCTTGTGTCCCTGTTAAACCCTGCCATGGTTAAAACTTCACCCATATAAATCAAACCTTACACAGATACATACCTTAATATCTTGAAACTGATTACATAGAAGTTTAAACAGCCCAAAATTCCAAACTATAAATTATGAGTAAGGTGCATTTTCGTAGTCAAGAAATTATTTTGATCCCACAGACAAAAAACCAAAAATGGTTTTGTATTACTATCTACACTCCGAGCCAATTGTAAATCTGCACTGATTACCAATGCAATCGAATCATTGTAGATCGTTTCAATTTTAAATCCGCTCTCATGCGGAAAATGTCCTCACGTACCGAACGGTAATATGCCATTACCATCATAACAACGTTACTCTCGACTTAATTTGGCCTCTGGTGGTCTGACGGCCTACTATTAATTCCTCTCGTACAACCACCAAAACTCAATCTAAATGCGAATCGAACCCATAACTGATACTCGCTACCTACCTCTGTCACAAATAATGAAAAGACAAATACATAATAAAGTATTCTCACTTAGAGAGGCAAATACGTACCCAATGTAGACAGAACTACCGTTTAAACCGCCGTCTACAGAGATATGGTAAAGCGCTGTCGAGAAATCCTCTGAAATCCCTAAGGACCGTCAATATTTCCCCACCAAGGAGCGCATAAGAGATGGCGACCGACAACCGATATTCAAAGGAGTTATTAATAAAGG
The DNA here is from genome assembly GCA_916048165.1 of Spilarctia lutea. NCBI lineage: Eukaryota > Metazoa > Arthropoda > Insecta > Lepidoptera > Erebidae > Spilarctia > Spilarctia lutea. The sequence goes on from OU696480.1 coordinate 8,141,928, forward strand.
AACACACCGACAAAGGTCAATTGAGAATCGAAGTCAACTACGATGAAGCTTATAGCATTCGATCATTGTTTCGATATCTTTATCCATTTATCGCTGAGACTACCTCAAAATTTTTTTAGATAATTATTTGAATGTTTTTTTAAATGTAAAATGATTCTTTTTCCTAACTTTTTATTAATATTTTTCTCTGTCAATAGTTATTTAAGATACCGTCTGTTAAAATCAAACCAGACTCATCGATTTAAAATTGGAATTTCTTCACGTTGAAGTCTCCGTAAATCCCTTTATACGTCAAAGAATTCAAGCGGTAGACTGCTATTGAAATCCCCAGTGAGCATCAATGCCTATTGCCACGTCGCTTATCTACAATGTACGGTATAAGAGCAGGAGGCGGAGAAGCAAGCCTGTACCAAAGGGGAACGTATTTCAAAGGAGTGCATTACTGCATCGAGGTGAACAATTACGGCAATCAAGAGAAACGATTAACATTTCATTTCAATACGGGCATAAGAGTGTTTTTAAAAAACTTTTTGTTTTTTTATAGAATCTACTAAGTAACTTACTGCATATTTTTAAACTTATAAGAAGAATTTAACTTATAGGAGACTCCTAACATACCTAGAGTAATTTGTAATGAACTTTTCAATAAAAAAAATTAAATATAAACCATCGAAGTTTTGTTGCAAATAAGAATAAATGTTATGACAGTTAAATAATTGTTGTTAAGTGTGTGTTAAGTCATATAAAACTGTTGTTGAAAGTTAAATGCAACGCACTTGTGACTCCTAAAGTACAGGCGTTCATAGTCGACGGTAAATACTTTACAGCAAGTGACACTGCTTGCTTGCTTGTTTGTTTGTTCAGACAGGGTACCTAATTGTCGGTTTTCACGGTGGTTCTTTAAAGTAACATAACTTTTTTCTTTGTACTCTTTGTAACCAATTGAAATAAAACAAACACTGGTTTATTAAAATACATAAGAGAAAACTACATCCAAATCGGCTTAGCCACTTCTGAAAGTAGCGCACACAAATACACAGAAAATCAGTAAAAAAAATTAAAAACCGTTGTTATGAGTTTTGTTACTTTAATAAAGACAATGATGATGTACAGACTCTTACAATTTTAATATTAATCGTAACAAGCTAATTATAATATTTGCCTAAAGTTTAATTTAGAAAAATCTAATTATTTCTTAGTTAGTCATTGTAAATTTTAAACAAGTTTAATGATATATAATCATAACCTTACTAACAATAATTGCTTTTCAACAATGATCGAGATAGCGGGCTCCACGTCTCGTCGGAGGTGAACTGACAATCGTTTTGACAGCCAGTCGGTGGCAGGGTGCGCCTGGCACGCCACAGGGGACCTTATCCCACTGACATTTTATTATTTTTATGCTAATTCTCCTTTCAAACAGTAAAATAAAAAGTAATTTGCCAACTCTGCCCTTGTCGAAATATTCCACCTTGTCGAAATGTACATCTGTTCAGTCAGAACGGTTCCCTTTTTTTTCTTTCTTTATAAACCTGAATCACCTCATTACAAAACGATGAAGAGATCTAGACTTAAACCGTTACTTTTATATCCCGTATTTAAATGTGGCTGTCTATCAGTTCACCTGTTTGTAATAAAGTGGAAAAATGTTTGCTTGTGCTTCTGACACGCAAGAGTAGATTTGTTGGCGGAACAATCTGACCCATGTGTGGAACATTTTATATGAAGATAACAGGGTTAAATGTTAAGTAATAAAAACATAAAAATTGCTATTATCAAATTAAAAAGAAAATCCTTTATTTCATTTATAGTTTACTAGCTTTTACCCGCGGTTCCGCCCGAGTATATCTCAGTTGGTAAAGAGTAGTCTATATCCTTCTTCAAAAACCAAATAGCAGTGCAACGGTTTAGCCGTGAAATCGTAACAGACAGGCAGACAGATTTACTTTCGAATTTACTATGTTAGTATGGATTTGATGACACAACGTACCTGCTGTCATTCTACATCCACTGCATCTTTTGTAATTTTAAATTAAGACACCGTGACCGTAGACAAGGCTATCTATGATATGCCTATAATCTTTTTGCGACGGCCTCTAGTTACGACACTATAAATTGAATTAATAGACTGATTGAATCCGTGTCCTCTGCCACTGGAAAAGGGAAAACAATCTTTACACTTTCAGCGTCTGCATTTAGACTATTCATCTCATATACACTATAATACTTACGAAAATATATTTTTTTGGTTTTCTGCACTCTTCTCACTCACGCGATTTCAAATTCTTCCATTCGCACAACTCTCGTAAAAAAGGGTTGCAAAAGTCTTGCTTCGTGTTAATATATAGATAATACTTTCCGTATCATTATAATCTATAGTTACTCATCATACACAACAAATAACAATATACTTTATCCCATCCCTTTATATGTATTCACCCCTTTGATCGCTGTTCACCCATTTTGACGATAATGTCTTTGACACGAACAATTTTAAATGTTTACATAAACGTTTCAAGGAAACCACTATGTCTGATTTGTTTGCAAGAGATTTTCATGCACTCTTTCGCCTTGTCGTAAACGTTACGATGTCGTAGGGAAACTTCGTATAATTTTACAGTTCCATATCACGAAAGAATGTTGTGCCACATATTCAAATAATAAAGAAGTCAACTAATATGACAGAACAGAAAATATAGTCGGTAATAAAGTAATACTTGGCCAACAAAGTTACTAGCTTATTGTCCTGTTCGTAACATCTTTGACTGTAATAAACTCTAATGTCTGTAGGACTGTACACGGACGAATAATTTTAATAGCTCGCTGACAGATTATTTCAGAAAATTAAATTTTAGCTCGTTGGACACAGACCATAAAATTCGTGCTTACAAATCTGTTTGTTATGACATCGTAACAAGATTATGTCCGTTTTGCTGCGAAAACGTCTTCGTCGCCACGTCGTCGTCACAATATCGCATGTTTTATTATTTCGCGCTATAAACGCACTGTGTCGCCTCCTCCGCTAAATTATACAGAAACGTTTTAATGTGAGTATCGAACGCGTATCATGACAGTTTATTACCAATAAATATAACAATGGAACTTATTTACTGTTAATAAAGATTTCATGAACTCATGCGGGTGTCAGTCTGTAGATATATGGATATGATAAATATTATGTTGGTGTAACGAATTTTCATTGCATCTATTAAATTGATGCCTTTATAATACTGTTAATCATGTGTTGTGTATTGAATATTGCTTGTTTTGCTAGAAACTTTATAATATTCTAACGTTTTGAAAAATATCTTTATTAGAACCATATCTTCAACCTATTGTGAAACGAACGTAAGAAAAAATATCTATTTAACGATGGTTCTCTTTATTTAAGACAAGTGATAATCTTAAACTACTCTATCGTACTTTATCTTTCATACAAAAAAGGAGAGAATGAAGAGATCTCTCTTTATTAATTGACATAATCTATATTAACACGAGTCAAGCCTCGGATACTAACGTTTGATATTCTAAATAATATATATCCCATTACTAACAATTGTTACTAAACTAATGTTCGCCATATAATAGATAACAAGTTTCATATTCCAATTCCAAAAAAAGGTACAATTACGAGCCAATGTAGTGAGATCAATTTACCTCGGAGAAATAGAATTTATAAGTCAGAGTAGATTTCAATGGAGCTGTCGTTACATAGGCGTTAGGTAGACTTCGTCATCTAAAGGCGATCACGTGGTCACGTGCCGAGACCAGCTCCCACCGTCTCTCACGTGTACCGCCAATCTACCAATACCCTTACAACTGTAGGCTTCTGTTTACCCGTAACTCCTTCAAACTGACCCACCGCTAAACAACGTGCTGCGAAGTCCTTCAAAACCACTACAAACTTATTTACAAACTCACGTGTTATCCTGGAATGAAAATTATTACGCAGCTGACCTCATTTTGAAACAAGAAACGTATTTTTCCGGCTTCGTCCCCAAACAACTCACCGCCCAAGAGAAGACTGTATAATTCTTGGACTATCAGTTAGAAATTTAACTCAATTAAAGTTTAAATCTAAAACGAAAATATTTCTCCATAGATGTTTGAAATGTAAAGTTAAGTAATTAATATTCATGTTTTGATCCAAACAATTAAACGCGGGGACGTTCATAAACTGATTATTATCAGATCATTAGTGTAATGGGGTGTAAAGATACATGACAAACATGACACGGTCAGGAGGCCGTCGATATACGAAATAGACATTTTATTTGACAGTTTAATTAGACACAGTCGAACTGTTCTTCTATGCAATTAATGTTGTGAACCACTGAGTCTTGACAATACCAAATATTATGCTAGAAAACGTATAGGAATGACACATGAAATTCCCTCATGCAGTTTGACCACACTCATTATTTTGGGCTGACATAACAACATTAACTTCGAAATGCGGTTGCGAGTTTCATCCAAGGCTTGCAATTAACTAGTTGGCTGATATAGTGCGTGCACGTTCGGCGGCGCATGGTAATATGGCAATAATAAATTTGGAGCGGTTTTCATCCGACGCCGTGTAAATGTCCCGACGCCTGCCATAATAAAAACGGCTCGATCGAAAATTTTTTCATGTATTATTTCATTAGTGTGGTTATCAAATGTCGTAAACTTCCATCGGTGTATTTAAACCGCTAGGCCACGTGATCGACTACTGTTAAACAGGATGAAAAATATTTAGTGAATGGTTGCCGCACTCGTATGTAAACGGCTAAGAAACTAAGGCAATTCAACAAATGAGCACCCGAAAAAATGTGACGAAAACGACAATGCCACACCTATTGACACGTCCATCCCAATTATAATATGACACGACGTCAACGCTGTTACAAACAAAATCCACCTGTGCTCGTTCTCCCTTGCCATCCACTTAAATGATGGCTTATAGAATTCCATATATTGTTATGCATAAAAATCAAAGTTTATTTAGTCGTATTTTGTCTACTGCCTTGCTTTTCACCATAATTATGTTGCGTACACGTTGCCTGAAAACAGTAGTCGACATCGGCTACCTATCGTTTATCAGTTTCTACCGTTTATCAGTATAACAATATATGGGTGCATAATTTGAGACATAGCTTGCCAAGGACAGGATAGTAATTAAGAAATAATACCACCAACATATTTACAATTTACATGGGAAGCACCAGCTTTCAAATAAAAAAATATTCATCAAAATCGGTTCACTTAGGCGAAAGTTATGAGGTAACAAACATAAAAAAGAAATTACAGTCGAATTGATAACCTCCTCTTTTTTAGAAGTCGGTTAAAAACACAAATCGCGCTACTAGTGTTCCGAATATTTCGGCAAACCCTTGGTACTACTTAGGTAATTGATATTGGGAAACAGTTATACTCGTAGACTTAAAAACACAAATAAACCCGTCTATAATGACTCACATGCCCTGTGTTCAAGAAACTTGTGTAACTGGCATGAGTTTATAGACTCAATCCTATCGCGTACCTCTTTCCCTCGATACGCATCTATATTAAAGTCTCCCTTTTAAATTGATAAGACGCGTATGATAAAAACCTTTTACACTTTCAAATAATAATATAATTTAATTACATAAAAAAGACATAATCTGTTACGTTTATCACATACTCTCATATTCGTTTCATTTCACATTTAACTGAGACTAAAACTCTAATTAAAACCTGGACGGACCTTATGAGGTCTCTCTGTTGTACATGACAACGCATAAATCCCGTGTAATGAACGCAGCGAGCGTTAAATAGAGCCCGAGTCACTCAAATTGTCCACAATGCGATTATTCCATTACTCGAAAGCTGTCCGACCGCAGAACGCACACACAACAACACTGAAATAAGCCTAGTCCTTACTTAGGTTACATTACATAATGCTTGTTATCCCACCTATCCATCTAATGACACAAATGTCATCGAGTTTAATGTTCCACAAAGCTATGTACTATGTTTGGAACTGAAGCCTTTTGCAATTGATATTAGTATTGTTTTTACAGAAACATCAACACTATTGTCACCTATAATTATAATCACTAGGTTTCCACGATTCATAAAGTCATAATGATAAAAATAGCACAATTACAAAAATTAAGGCACTTGCGAATTGCCAACGACAAGTTAAAATTCGTAAAGAAGTTAATTTTCTTGAATAACACATAGTCATTACAAGTAATGATTTGAACAAAAGCTCATCTTACAATAATGTGAATAACCCAATCCCAAGACAGATGATTCATTCAACTGTTTTTCACTGAATTTCTAAAACCTTTCCATTCCCAACACAAACATCTATCTGATTTGAACAATTTCAATCTATAATTTTGAAAATTATGGGACGTGAAATAATTGTAATGATAGACATCTAGACATCTATTGTAATAATGTTTTTCTTGTACACAGTTTATCATCGGACCGGCGACCATCACAGCTCGACCCGTACGGGACTCGCGGCGTACTATCCCGAGCGCTCGACGTCTGGGCCCAGGCATCACGTCTCACCTTCCAAGAAGTCAATTCGGACGAGGCTGACATCGTGGTTTCCTTTGCCAGGTATGTACATTATTTAAAAAATACACTAATTTTATTTTAAAGTATTAATCGTTTTTTTTTCTGTAAATTAAACTTATCAATATAAAAAATTTGAGGCAGCCTCCAGAATTTAATGCTGAAAGGTTTTTTAAAGGAACAACAGTAGTTGGGGTATAGTTCTCCAAACATCTCTGTCCCTGTCTGCCCTCTTTAGTGGTGTATAAAAAATACGTAAATAGAAGGAAATGTACAGTATAACATGCCACTAGCAAAAAAGGAGTGAATAAAATTAGCAGACATCTTTAAATATAGCCAAGCTTGATATACTGTGTTGATAATAAACAATAATCAAGTAAGGATTTAGAAAAACGTCCTATCCATTTTAAGGGGATTTGCGAACTCGTGCGAGGCATAAGAATAAGGTCGGATAGGACACAAGCTGAGTGCATGCCTTACGTTAACTCAACTACACTGCTGATGTTAAAATAAAGCTTGCTATATGTTTTAAATCCAAAGTTTTAAAAGTGGCTTTTGTTTTCTTTACACAAGCATTTTCGACCACAATAATCTAAAAAAAATATTTCTTTATTTGCTTTAAAAAATATTTTCAATATTATAAACATGTTTTCTTACCGATACATACCATAAGCTCCTGCCCATAATCCTGAGCTTATAGGCCGAGTCGTAATAAATAGTCACACTTTACCTACTGCTATTTTAGTATACTTACATAATACAGCCTAGCATAATCCAACTACTAGAAAATCAATATGTCTTTCCGAACACGACTTACGTAAACGATACATATAGGTAATATTTATAAAATGACAATTTTTCTGTTGAACAGTAAAATATCTTCTAACACAAAATAAATAACTGTTTTATACGATAATGACAGCTGTAAACCACTTCTATTAAAACGAATATACTTTTTGTGAGTAAAGTAAATCACCAACAAAAAAGCCTAAACCGAACAGCAGTGATCGAGCACGCGAGCCTATTAGACGACATTAGGACAAATAGTAGATCTTTTATGTAATCATAAGGCGCTTAGCCTCTATAGTGATGGTGACTATTCACGACACAGCCACGATGTGACAAATGACACGAAGTTGCCGACAGGACTCTCATATTGAATGAGAGCAGGGCAAAGTTTCACTTATTAGATAACCGTAAACGACGATATGAGAAAGTAGTGGCGACAAAAAGCTCTAGTTTCTCCTTACAGTGGAGATATTGCGACTACCATATTGCGGACACGCTGCAAACTTGCAGCGACGCGGGACGACGCCGTCCACTATGCTCTGCATAAAATTTTCTTTTTTCGAAGTGTCCCTAGAGTTTCGTCTATTTTGAGAGTTTGTGGTCTCGTCACGAGCGCACTTTTATTACTTGCTGGCGAATCAATAACAAGTTTGTCGTCCAACAAGACTTGCCAGCAGATTATTTGTTAAATGTGTGTTGTGAAGAGTTTTACAAAGAATAAAGTCGACAGATGCTTTAATTCGGTCCATGGCTTGTATGGGAAAAGAAAAGTGTTATTATCACTATTTTCCTTGCAATTTTTACGGGTTTTTTCTCTAAATGAACCTTTCTTGTGCCTTATGACACATATTTAAAAAAATAATTAACTGAATTGGTCGAGGGGTTGTCAAGTCTTGCGCTTAGCAACATATTTGACGATTCATGTATATATATATAGATTGATCCTACACTAGTACATATAAATAGTATAACATTAACGCAAGAAGATATTAAAATCGTCTATAGCACGCAAGACATATCAAATGGTACGACACTCACCTACCTGTCTTGGATTTTATGCGTACCATTAACTTATATTACGCTCCATAAAAGTATTCCGTTTCCTACTGTATTCAACGTAAAGTTATCTTTCTATGGTGAACTGAATCAATATAACGATACTTCGGGTGGAATAATGTACAACAGCGTTACTAAATCTAGATTGAATATTTTTTACGGTTTCTAAACATTTTGAAACGTTTCTAACTTTGTTTTTCCTTTGTTCAATATCTCCAGAACTAAAAACGCATATTGAAATATTGTTTTGATAATATTTATGTCTGTACGATGTATACTCAAGTCAATTACTCAATTTCTTTAAATATTTCTCTTAATTATCGATCTCTTCATACAATTCTTCACTTGTATACATTTGGTTTATCATATTTTGTTTGAAAGTTTATTCTCTCCAATGAGTTTAATCTTGATTTTAGAAATTTATAAATAATTTTAGTCAAAATTTGAACCGAAATCTTATGAAAACAAAATGTTATTAAATTGTGATTAAAATTCGTGCAGTTGGTAGTTTACTTGTTATTAGAGCTGGCGTTACAAATTTGTTTTGCTCTGTAAACAAAAGCGACGCGCGACGGACGCGTCGTTTTGTAGTAGGTGTTCGCTTAAATACTACGGTTTCTCTCTTCACATATAATAACAAATTACTTATTATATTTTAGCTACATACCGTAGTACATAAAAATACGGTCCACGTTCTTTCTCGTGAAGAATTTGTCATAATGTAGCAAATTAAAAGTGCAGTGGGGCCGAAATATTATCTTATCAGACTCAAAATACTAAGATCAATAATAAGCTAAATGAAATACTCTCACTTAAGACAGAGTAAATGAACAATGTGTGTATATAAAAGCTCCGTAGTACAATCCCTCTAGTAATGAATTTTTTATAACTTAATACAGAAACAATTGTATCATCTTCGTTGAATGTGCGCAAGCGGGCGAAGTGATTGCACCAAACGTGCGAGGTACCCCGCACTATATGCGTCTTAGAGATTTATTGCACTCATAAACTGTAATATTGCCCAAGTAATAAAGGCTGCGTACAACTTAACTGTGTTCTTCAACTCACTAGTGATATAAGTGATATCACTGTTATGACAAACTATACGTATATAATATACTAGCTTTTTCCTGCCGCTACTGCTACGCTTACTTATCGCGGGAATGTCCTTCCTCAAGAAACGTATCTCCTTGCATTATATCTTCTTTGTCTACCTAATTTATGTTTGTTGATACATATGATTAACTTGAACATCTAGTGCCGTTGCCGTCCTAACCAAAGAGATTTAAAATTAATGGTAATTTAAAAATTAGTAAAGTAATTTTTCTATTAGGTACATCTTTGTGTTTTTAAGAAGTTGGAAGGAAAAGTAAGCAGTTATGTATGTTTGTATATTTCAACGTAACGCATAAACTACTAAACCGAAAACCTTATATAGTAAAGTTCAAGTATTATATATATATATATATATATATTTATGTTTGTATATTTCAACGTAACGTAAGGTTTTCGGTTTAGTAGTTTATGCGTTACGTTGAAATATACAAACATAAATACATATATATAATACTTGAATATGTTTATTACCAGTCTGTCTACGGTAGAAAAAGCTCTGTCTAGTTTTGAACTCGCAATCAATATCATGATTTTTATATTGCCTAAAGACTACACAGTTAGCCTAGTGGTTTAAGCGGTCACCACGCCTTTTTCTACTGCGCCAAGTGTTGTGGGTTCAAATCATACAACACTTTGTGTGATCCACAAATTGTTGTTCTCAGTCAGGGTGTTCTTTGTTTCCGTTTCATGTATGTTTGTAAAGTTCCCGGACACAGTATGTACATTCCTAAAGCGTGAGTAAAAAAAAAGATAGCATAGGTTATTTATTTTAAAAGTATTTTTAACAATAATATTTTACAGTAAAACATTCGGTTGTAATATGTCGCATTTCGCTTAGAAACGTTAAGGGCAGATACCAATAAGCAATAAATCATCCCCGAACTCGGAAACTTTCCTTTCCGAACCCATTATATTTGACGGCATATGTCAACGAGACACTTCCTCATTGTACCACCTGTATTTTTTGTAAAAGCACTTAATAAAAGTGTACTCATCACATATGAGTAATGCAGATAAAAAAAACATATTTAAAGTATTTTCTTTTTTATTTATTTTTTAAAGACAACATTGCATTACATTGCAAGGCATTGGTAATATATACATCCTGTGTCGCGGGGTACTTTACAAACATACTCGTACATCAAACGTACACAAATTACACTCAGATATATATAAGATATACACATCCATATTGACTACTAGTCCACAAATTATTGTTCTGAGTCTGTAAATTTCCAACATAATTTTAAAGGAAGAATTCAAATATCGGAGCAATCCTATCCCGTGTTTAAGTTACATCTAAAACTAAAGTAGGGGCCAGAGTAAAGGAACTAAAGGCATGTATAGCAACTATTAATCTTACGTCATGATACATTATATAGAGTAATGATAATAATCCTAAAATTAATAATCCTACGTTATATAACGCAGTGTACGAAGTCGAGACGAAAACTTAAAATTATTTATTCTATTCATTTAGATCTACAAATAAATTTAATTGAAGTATCTGTTTGTAATTTCAAAATATCAGCTTATGACTAGATGCAAATGAAAGTAAAAAAAACATAGGTATGTCAAAGAAAAAATCATTTTTGACTGTCTGATTATTACAGCTAATCTCTGGAACGGCTGGATAGATTAAGACTTTACTTTCGCTGGTAGATAACTGATGAGATAAGGAGTAACTTAGGCTGCTTTTTGTTGATGTTATAATTTATCTTTACCTAATCAATACGAGGCTATGTACATAACGATAAAAGCTAGAAGATACATTTAAAGATCGTTGTGTAGACCAGTTTAATGCTTGTTACGTTTATTTCAAACTTTATTAGATCATTGATGTTTTATCAATATCCTGTAATAAAACTTTATAGATCATGTCAACAGTATAAATATATGTAACTATAGTCGCTAGTGGCAGCGCATAGTATGCAATTTTATCTCGGTACCAACCGTCCTCGTTTTATGCCTTCATTTTACCTGGAATTTGGCTATCTTATGAGACACCTGCACCTGGTTAGATTATTTCACTTATCTAAATACTAATAGTAAAGCTGAAGAGTTTGTTTGTTTGAACGCGTTAATCTCAGGAACCGCTGGTCCGATTTGGAAAATTCTTTCGGTGTTAGATAGTCAATCTATCGAGGAAGGCTATATATCATTACGCTACTACTAATAGGAGCGGAGCACCAATGAAGAATGTTTCAAAAACGGGGGAAAATTTTCACGCTACGGGCAATATAAGACGCAAACGAGGTTGCGTGGGTCAACTAGTATATAATATGTATAAGTTTTTTATATAAATAAAGAAAGTATAGCGTAAGTAGTTTTTCTAGTTTTGTGACCGAAAAATTATGAACAGACAATTAGTACAAATATATACTTAGGGTAATAATTCTAATATTCTTTGATGTTATTTTTTTTCTCTTAATTAACCAATGTTTAAAGTCTTTTTTAGTTATGTTATTGCCGCTGTTTATTAATACTAATGCGACCCTAACATAATAAAATACCATCCAAACCAACCCTTTTAACGTTACTAGTAGTGATCGGACTACCTACATTTCCTACTCTCATATTCCAACTAAAATTAGACAAAGCTCTTTGTAGGGGCAACGAACAACCACTGCAGCATTTGTGTTGCGTGTACGGGTGGAGTCTTGTATCCGCTTATATAAGGCGAACCGTTTTCATGTTTACCGACATTGTTATATGTATATTAACTCATATATAGGGATTTGTTCACCGACCTCCAATGAAAATATATTAGATAAGGTTGGTAAACATTCTACATAGAATTTCGCTCTAGTGTACTTACATAACCTACATTCAGTCATAGTTTTATTGACTTGCTTCACTTACAGACCATAATGGCGGTATTAGGTAAGTAGATTAGGAATATTTTCTCTATTAGCACACCCGCCCATATTGGATAATGGCAGAACTTTCACATGGAAACTCAATAACGCAACGGTCAGCTAATACCGCGTGAAATATGCATGGGCGAGGTCTTTCTGTTGTGTTTTGTTGGTGCGAAAAATGATTAGGTTGGTAGTAGCCGAGCGCAGCACCCGGGGGACGTAAGTTTGATTGCTCTGCAGACTCCATCTACTCCATCCATTGTTGTTTGTTGCGGAATGAATACATTACTTCAGTATGACTGTTTTCATCAACAGTAAAGGCCTAATGCAACTTCGTCATAACGTGAAACCACATTTTTATCTAGATTGTATTTTATTTTTTATTTTTTTGTTGTTGTGCAGGCGTTACCATGACGACCCGTATCCATTCGACGGCCGCGGTTCGATTCTTGCGCACGCGTTCTTCCCGGGCAGTGGGCGTGGTGGAGATGCACATTTCGACGATGATGAGCTGTGGCTACTAGAGCCAAACGATGAGGAAGAAGAAGGTATAAACTACAAACTCTTTTTTTACCACAAAGTATTTCAGTTTCTCTCTTTTTTTTTTGCACATACATTTATATGCAAAGAAAATAACATTTTCCTTTCGCAAGACATTGTACACACTTCAACAGGTACTTCATTTATTATACTACTATTATAGTAAGCATATTGCCAATTAGTGGCGAATGTACTTAATACGCAATATTTCTAAAGCTGAAATGATAGGTAATAAAATAAAAAAATATACACTTCACAAATCTTTCCGGTTCAAAAAAAAGTATACCAGCGATTTTGCAAAATAAGACCTGAAAAGTAAAACATGCACAAGTGTAAACTCACTAGTACATGTCTGAACTGCAGAGCGGATTCCGGCGTTTTCGACATTTGCATGTCAAAACATCGCTGACCGCGACACACTCATTTCCGTACGCTACGTAAACTTTTCAAAGCAGACCTGCTAAATTGGAAATCTGCTAATTAACTGCAATCAACACAGCCATCGATAACACTATCTACTGGTAGATACACGATGCTAAAAAAAGAAGTAGAATTTAGGAGACCACTTACGATCTAGTTTCACAAAAATATTGAAGCTTTTTGTCAAAATATTGCTTTCATGATTATCAGTTTATCAAAGTTTTGCTCTTTAGTTGAACTTGTGGGGGAACGAGTATCATGTTTCACCCAACACAAAGGGAGGATCCTCCGACCAGGCGAGGTGATCATGCCTGGCGGGCTACTGCCCAACAGTTGATGTTGGGATGTTGTATATATGATAATCGGCGCGAGAACTATGACGCTGAAGTAGGTTATTGTTGTGTGGAATGTGGAATGTGGAAGTCACCACAAACTGAACAAGAACACTTTATGCAATTTGCTATGCAACCTTTTCTTGTAGTAAGTATATCAACTCATTCGCTGCCAAACCAACTTGAAGTGAGTAGCTACTATATTTTAGTGACGTTATGTAGTGGTGTTTAAAATTATATAATGTACTCGTAGCAGATAAACTGTCGCCTATTATGAAAGAACTTATACTTGATTGGACTTAACAAAAATGTTACCCATGGTAATTATAAAATAAAATAATGGGAGAAATAAAATATTCGGCACAATAAGTTAAGCTTTTTAGAGACGTGACATGATTTTATAATGGAGAATGTTATAAATGAATATTTTAGAATGCATAAAAAAGTGAGTACTGATTTTAAAATGAATAATAAACTTTCATATCATTTAGCAGCTGGAAGTAGCATTTTCATTATTTTACACATTTACATATTAAAGAGTAAATTGAAGGGTGTAATGTCCTTCGACCAGGAGACGTGTTCCCCTCTGAAACACCGCTGTCGACTATTAGTTAGATGTATATTTTTTAAATTAATACCTAATGTAATGAAACTAAATTTTGAGACCGGGTATATACAATTCTGTCGTAAACCTAGCTTTGTCAATTGTACAGAGTAAGCCAAGTATTGTTAGATGTACAATTTAAACATGGGTGGTAGCCTATAGGTGGCACCTCAACAGCGTGAACACGACGCCCAGCGATTACCGCAACGCTCCATACTGTGCATGTGTGATAATTTACACGAACAACGAATGGTTACAACGCCACTTCGAATTGTATTCGGGTAGCCATGTGTGGATATCCACCTTTATTTGAATAACGCCACGTGAATAGAATTAGTAGGACATTGTTCTGCAAAATTTTCAAAATTTTGATAGAGTTTCATTGAGATCAGTAAGATCGTCTAACTTATGCATTTACCAAACTTATTTTGCTGAAATATAATCATGTTTGCGTCATAAAAAATACTCTAAGGTTTCTAATTTTATGAATTACAGGAACTTCACTCTTTGCCGTGGCTGCTCATGAGTTTGGACACTCACTGGGACTACAGCACAGCTCGGTAAAAGGTGCTTTAATGTTTCCGTGGTATCAGGGCATTCAACCAAATTTCGTACTACCCGAAGACGACCGCAACGGCATTCAACAAATGTATGGTATGTACACATTGATAGCATCATTAGAATTGAATACGTCAGTGTCAATTATTCTCATTTTTATTTTTCTAATACAAATAATTATTTTAGGTCCTAAAACAAGTAACAAATGGGCGAGAATTCCACCAAACTACCGACCGGCAGATCCACCACCAACGACCAGTACCACAACGACCACTACCACAACTACCACCACTAGACGTCCATACATCCATCATCATCACAATAGACACCCAGAAAGATACCCCAACCGAGGCTACACACCACAGTATCCACGTATTCCCACCAAATATCCTGTCTATTACCCAGAAAAACCACACTACCCCGACCGGTCGGACCCAAGATACAACTACCCAGATCGTCGACATTACAACTCAAGTGATGAACATCCTCGCCGTACCAATCATCATTATCCACGTCCAACTGAAACTACAACACATCCTACATCATATCGTCCTCGATATCCTCCTGTAAGACCTGAGTATCCAAGTTATCCAAGACCTAGTTACCCTAATCCGAATAATCCTACGCAAGACAACCCAAGAAAACCCTACTACCCCGAAAGGACTACTCAAAGACCTACCACGACAACACCTGCGGACAAACCTGATACGTGCGATACTAGTTACGACGCTGTTGCGCTCATACGTAATGAGCTCTTTATCTTTAAGAACAGGGTAAGTAGTAACCTAAGTGTGAAATATAAATAATGAAGAACAACGAACTTGTAAGAACTCTATTAATATTCGTATGCGATATTTGTCTACAGTATCATTGGAGGATAGGAGCCAGCGGACGGTACACCGGTTATCCAATGGAGATAACCAGAATGTGGTCTAGTTTACCAAGAGATCTTACTCATGTTGATGCTGTTTATGAAAGACCAGATCGGAAAATAGCAATTTTCGTTGGTAAGTTGGGCTTTTACTTCCTTTTTTTTTCACTTTTGTACTATGAATATTTTTATATATATTTTTAAATAAACTGAGACCAAGTGTGAAATGCTTCCACTTAGAATTGAAGTCAAAATCTTTTATTTCTTCGATTTAAATCTTCATCTTCATAATTTTTAAACCATTTATAAAAGGTAATATCTTGTTTCAGGTAAAGAATTGTACTTGTTTGATACACAATACCTAGTGCCAGGTTACCCAAAGCCACTAACCAGGCTTGGTCTCCCTGAAAGTTTGGAGAAGCTAGATGCTGCTATGGTTTGGGGTCACAACGGCAAGACTTATTTCTACAGCGGTTCTCAATATTGGAAGTAAGTAAATTATTTATTTATTTATCTTTACTGTATAACCATTGACATATTATATTAATTTACTAGCTGACCCTCGCAACCTCGTTTACGTCTACTATTGCCCGTAGCGTAATTAATTTACCCCGTTTATTAAACATTCTTCATTGGGGCTCCGCTCCTATTAGTAGTAGCGTGATGATATATAGCCTATAGCCTTCCTCGATAAATGGACTATCCAACACTGAAATAGTTTTTCAAATCCGACCAGCGGTTCCTGAGATTAGCGCGTTTAAGTTAAACAAACTCTTCAGCTTTATAATATTAGTATAGATATAATATTAATTTCCTAAATATTGTAATGGTATTAAATAATTGTGAGAGACCTCCTTGGTTCTTCTATCTCAGATACATCCTTTTGTGAGTTTTCAACTCAGAGTGTTACACTATTTTCCTTTCTCAGGAATACATAATTCTATTTTTACTAATAAAAACCATTTTTGTAGATATGATGAGGACGATGGTCGCGTAGAACCTGACTATCCTCGCAATATGGGCATGTGGAAGGGCGTCGGCTACAACATCGATAGTGTATTCCAATGGAAAGACGGTGAGTTTCAACTAAACACTGTAGTGATATTACCTACATATTTGACATAGAATAATCATAATCTAATCTATATTGATTTCGTAAACCACCGACTATCTACGGCAGTCGAAACTTAAATTATACTCATAAAGTGGCAACATTTCTTTGGTCTAATTTAATTTTTAAATTTGCAGGCAAAACATATTTCTTCAAAGGCAAAGGTTTTTGGAAATTTAACGATCTTCAAATGCGTGTGGAACGCGAAAAGCAGTATCCGTCAGCCCCATTCTGGATGGGATGTCCCACGGAGCGCGCGGGCAGGCGCGCCGGCTACCACGCCCCCCCAGCTCCACGCTCAACTCTTCGCTCACCTAGTTCTGCGTCTACTCTACATGTTAACTTTTTACCTTTCTTATACTCTACACTATTGATAT
Source organism: Spilarctia lutea (assembly GCA_916048165.1). Taxonomy (NCBI): domain Eukaryota; kingdom Metazoa; phylum Arthropoda; class Insecta; order Lepidoptera; family Erebidae; genus Spilarctia; species Spilarctia lutea. The sequence goes on from OU696480.1 coordinate 8,159,112, forward strand.
TGGGAACTTATATTAAACACTGTTAGTCAATATTTAAACCGAACATATTTATTACGACTGCAGCATAAAAGGTGTTTTTATTAGTTTAATTGGGTTACCTATTTAGAATATGCAATGTACTGATAAGCTATAAGATGGCATTTAGGTTTGGATTTTTATTTAGGCTTAATGACAGCTAAATGCTTAATTTTCTTGAATCGTGCAGTTATATTTTTGAAAGTAATAAAATTCTCATCATCATCATCTTTACAGAGATGAATAAATACCAATTGTTTGTTGATTTTACTGCTGACATTATACCTAGCCAGTTTTGAATCAACAAGTACATATCAAAAGTGTCTGAGTTAAGACTAGAGTTAGTAACTATTGCGCAAAATTGCACTGCCTGTTTAGTATTAAATTATTATTATTGTCTACATAATATACCTACCTATATAATAGCATACCTTTTAATAATACTTTAATTAAATATAATCTACTATAGTTATTGTAAACTTTTAAGCTTATAGGTCATATTGTTTATTATTTCTATTATGTATATGTACATTTTGATCTCAATAGGATCGAGTGCTTGGTTTGTTATTGACATGTAAGGTATAAAACACCATCCATTTAGCTTCTGTACAGTTTGTATTGTATTGTCTTCGATGTTTAATGTGAAAAAAAACTGAGTTAATTTAAGGAGAATATTTGTATTTTATATGCGAGTATTTGTACTAGCAAATACTTTGTGTCATAGTAACAAATAATGTAGAAAGTAATTTGCTATTTCATATTAAATGTATGCATTTGTATTTTGTAGCTTAATCTTTTAAAATTCCACAATTCGTACACATATGTTGGATAATGCTGTGCTATAACATGACAGAATTAACGATTTACTATTACCACAAGTAGACAGTAGGTATTTGATTATAGTAAAGCCACTTACACCAATTGTCCAGCGCCGATCTATACTATGTTATTTGATATTTGAATTAATAACAGCTTCTCAAGTTAAACTGAATATCATACTAAAAATTTAGTGCCAAACTACAAATGTTTTTTCAATCCGATTTGTAGGAGCGCGTTCAATTTTGTACTTGACAAAATTCTATCAATTAAAACTTACTAATTTAAAATTTAAATAGCTATGCACTCTGTAGAATGCTAACATGTGTCTGCTGAACTATACTTTTTCATTTAATGTTAATGTAATTACCTATCTATTGTAATAGATAAGTAACTTATTTTATATCTCTTATGCTGGTTAAAAGAGGTACACATATACAGTAATTTGTAAATGATTTAGATGGATTGTAATTTGTAAGTAAATCTATAGGCCATATAAATCATTGCTATCGATATAAATGTAAGGAATGCTATATACAAACTATTATATAAACAAATGGCCTTAAATGGACTGTGAAATGCAAGATGTTGAAATATAAAACGTCGGATGATCTGATTGTGTTGCCAATGTGGAAAATCAAGATTTAGACTTGGTAGAATGAATATGGTGCTTATATAGTTAGTCATTGTACAGAATAAATTCTCTTTGGATATTTTTGTATGTTGCTGTTGTGTCTTTAATATCTATCAATTTAACCAAGAAGAATAAGATAACTGAAGTACCTTCCTTTCTTCTTACCCAATTGTGATTGTAAAATCAGATATTTTAAAATATTTGTTATATCTTGTACAATTAGCAGATTCGGTAACCGGTTCATAATAACATAGAATAATATTTACAGCCAAGTGGTCCATCAACCGGGTGACTTGTACATAAAACAGTGTTATACCTCTCAAGTCGCTCATATTTTAGTATAATAGTCTACATTAAACTTTTTATAATTTCTTCGGTCACAAATAATTTAATAATAACTGTGATATTTACTTTTATAAAAAATGCCAACAAAGGCGATAAAAAGTAATAAAAAAAATTAAGTCTTTCTAAAATAAAATAATTACTCAATGTATAATTTTAGTTTAATGTAATTTCTTTTAAGTAATAGTACATATTTAATAAATAAAATAAAGAAATTTCTTAAATAGTTTCTTATTTCTCTCCCTTTGCTTACTTGAAGTTAAGTTGTGTATCAATAAAGAGTGGTACAAAATGGCTACGATCGATTTTCAATACATTCAGTAAAAATCGCCTCCAACGGTCAGTATTAGAGACAGACCATAACTGATTTCTAAATAAAGTCATCATCTTCCTAGCCTTTATTGTCCGAATATTTTTTGGGGTCGGCTACTAGGTCAACCAGTTTTAAACCTACCGGGACTGATGGCTTAACGTGCTCTCCGAAGTACGGGCGAAAAACATCTTCCATAGTCCAGGCAGCTATTAAAACCTTCTCGAAGAAAAACCCAACAGCAGTCCGACCTCGGAATCGAACCCGAGATCTCTTGATCTTCATTGATACGCTTACCACTAGACAAATGAGGGAGTCAATATTTCTAAATAAAGTAGGTATTGAAAGGATATTCATCAGAATTTATTCTGTTCTTGGTGTCGGAGTGACTTAAAAAAAAAGGTTATGAAGTACTCATGAAAAAACGTAAGGAAGTCGTTAATTAATTGAGCCATTGTGGATTACCACCAACTATTCAAAAGTTTGAAAAGTTTTTGAATTTGCAATGAGCCTGGCGCTGGCTTTCCTCTCGGGGTTTTGAGTCGCTCCCTTAAAAGTCAAAAATTAAGCCTACCGAAATGGAGGAATCAAAGAATAGTGTTAGTGCCACGGATAGGGCGCCATTGCAAAACGGCGCGCAGGAGCTTCGCCCAACTCCTGTGGCAAGTGGGCGAGGGCTACCGTGTCCAGGGCGGGCACGGTTAAAGAAGTTATGCCCAACAGCATTAAAACATGATCTCCGCTTTGCCACCTGGAACAATGGCACACTGACCGGCCGTGCGAGGGAGTTAGCGGATGTACTTTCTAGACGGAGGGTAGACGTGACATTCCTGCAGGAGACTCGGTGGAAGGGCAGTAGATACCGGATTATTGGGAATTACTACAAGTTAATCTACACAGGTGCACCTAGTGGGAGGAACGGAGTTTCCGTGGTGCTCGCTGGGGGTCTTCAGAGTAGCATTTTAGAGGTAAAACGCTGTAGGGACCGACTTATGGTCGTACGGCTGCTTAACAAGTTGGTTATTACCCATCTGATATGTGCTTACGCGCCACAGGTAGGTTGTAGTGAATCCGAAAAGATGACCTTCTGGAATCAACTCGGGGAGGTTCTTCGCGGTATTCCGTTGTAGCAGGGAATCGTTCTGGGTGGTGATCTGAACGGTCATGTAGGTGAGGAGTGCGGAGAATTTGATCGTGTTCACGGTGGTTTTGGGTATGGCGCTCGCAACAAAGAGGGTGAGGACATTCTCAGGACGTGTGCGACTGCCGATCTTGCTATAATGAACACGTATTTCAAAAAGAAACCAGAGCACCTCATCACATATAGTAGCGGAGGCCACGCCACTCAGATCGATTTTCTGCTCATTAGGAGACACACCATCAGCAAAGTGGCCAACTGCAAGGTCATACCCGGAGAGAGTCTTACTGCACAACATCGTATCCTTGTGGATCCATGGACCTCTGTGTTAAGCCCAAAGACAAACGCGTCGAATTCTGCCAGCGTCGGATTAGGTGGTGGCTGCTTGATGAACTCACGTCACAAAAGTTTGTCTCGGCTATCGGAGAAAAGTGCACTGTTACTGAGAGCGAACCACAGTTGGGACAAGATTCAGGCGGCTATTCTTGGTTCGGCGAGGGTGATGCTTGGCGTGTCTAAAGGTGGACGCAAATGTAACAAGGAAACTTGGTGGTGGAACGATTCAGTCCAGAGCGAGATCAAGGTGAAGAAAGTCCTGTTTAAAAAGTGGCAAGCGTCCAGATCTCCTGAAGACCACGATGCGTATAGAGTTGCAAAGCGCGCCACAAAGAGAGCTGTAGCCAGAGCCAGACGTAACCACTTACAACCGTTGTATGATAAGTTGGAATCGCCTGAGGGGCAAAAGATCATTTATAAGTTGGCGCGTTCCAGGATCAAAACGGTGCAGGATATTTCCAAGTGCTGCTCGGTTAAAGATCCTGGGGGTAGCCTATTACACGAAGAGCTCACGGTGAAAGAGAGATGGCGCTCTTACTTTCTGCTGCTTAACAAGCAACTCAAAGTGGTGCAGCCAACGGATCTCCCTCAAAATCTCGGACAGAGCCACTGATCACGACTGCCGAAGTCCTGGATGCTGTTTGTTCCACGAAGAATCGGAAAGCTGTCGGAGTCGATGGAGTCCCCATAGAGGCCTGGAAGGCGATGGGTCCCCGTGGTGTGAGCATTCTAACTACTTTAACCGCATACACCTTACCGGCGAGATCCCAAGGCAATGGAGACTGAGTATCATTACTCCAGTCTTCAAAGGCAAAGGATCGGTGCAGGAGTGTGGCAACTACCGCGGAATAAAAGTGATGTCCCACACCATGAAGCTCCTTGAGAGTATAATTGACTGCCGGATCCGACAGGAGCGCACACTCTCGGAATTGGGTCAATGGTCAATATGGGTTTCGCCCCGGTCACGGGACCATGAATCCTGTTTTTGTCCTGAGAATTGTAGCGGAGAAATCCTGCTGCGGCCTGCGTGTCCATGGCATCGCAGACAAACTGCAGGAGAGTCGCCTGCGCTGGTTTGGCCACGTTTTACGGCAGCCGCCTTCGTACGTGGGCAACAAATGTCTGGCCATGCCGCCTCCGCCGGGTCCTGGTAGAAGGGGTAGACCCAAGAAGTGCTGGCTTGACGTCGTTAAGGGTGACATGCGTGCTAATGGTCTCTACCAAAGATTCGGCATCTTTAGACATCTTTAGACCGGGTAAAGTGGAGAAAAAAAAACAGGTCAGCGGCTCCCGGGCTCCAGAATGGAAGCAACCAGGATAAACGCTAAGACGATGATGATGTTTTATATGTTCAATATATTTATAGAATAAATAAGCCAAATTAATAAGGTATAGTATTTTTAAACTTATACATCTTCTACAAAATTATTATAAAAACAGAAGCATATTACAGCGCCATCTACCGAAGACAAACCGAACTACCAAGTAATGTAACATACAGTACTGGGCAGTGACTACTAATAGTCCAAGATCCCAGGCAGCCCAGACTTACGTCATCAGAAGAGATGAAACTTTTAGAATTGTGAGTCTAACATATACTCAGAAAGAAATGGATACTCGCTTAGCTGAAAGCGGGACCGTTTTACAGTTAGCAGTTATCAAAGGTGTAAGAAAACCATGCTAACTTATGTCATTTTAGGAAGCTTGAATTTTATAAATATCATTAAGTAAAATATTCTACAATGAACCAGACAAATCTGACGAGCCATGCACTGTCCCAGACTTGTTTAAAGTTCATAGGAACAATTGGCTAAGCTATATTTACGGCAGACATCCGCGTCATGTTCATTATATATATATTTTCGGATATCTAACACACAACGCCATCTAGTCCCAAGCTAAGCAGAGGTTGTGTTATGGGTACTAGACAACTGAAATAAATACATTTATACATTTTTTTGTAAATACATACATATTTTACATAGAAAACACCCAAACTCCGAAACAAATATTTGTAGATCACACAAACACTTGGTCTGACCCAGGATTTGAATCCGAAACCTCAAGCACATCAGTTGCATTCACTACCGCTGCGCCATCGAGGCAGTCTATGTAACAAATATAATATAATCTGAATCTCTGAAACGGCTCCAACGATTATCATAAAATTGTATTACTATATAAGTTAGAATAGGCCATCATACTTTTCACATAGAGTGAAATCTAACAATAACTCGACTAGGTAAAAACTTTAGATAAAATTTATATAGCCTATATCACCCAGGTCATCATTATGATTATTACTATTACTCACTATTGCTCATTAAAATTGGTTCAGTAATTTAGATGCTTCGGTGGAACATATACATAGACTGTCAAAACCATTACAACTTTAACTTAACACCTGCTAAGAAAATAGTTTATGGTATTAGGACAAACAATAAATTATTTGGGTAAAAATTAAAAAATAAATAGTTATAGGCACACTATATTTATTAATATTATTTACAAACCTGAAAAAATTATAACAAGTCTATTAGGAATAAAATAACAAATCACAACATCACTTCACCTCTTTAGAATCTTCACTTCTAAAGCCTAATTTAGACCACTCTTCCTTAGCCATTAGGTTATTGTTCATTCTACAGGCTAAATAATCTTTCGCCTCATCTCGACAAAACGAATTATTATTATCGTTATTGAATAAGCACTTCATATATTTTGTCATACTCGATCTGCACATTCCTTCATGATCCAGTGGAAAACTCCCTTTTTCTGGTGGAGTCGGTATGAACTGTTTCTGGCCAAAAGTCATTGCAGTCGACATTTTGCAGTTTTTCTTAAACCCCTGGTAAACCGCCAAGTAGTGATACCAATAACTTTGGTTCTTTGCTCTAAACTAGTGCAGATATTCTAATTTATAGATAACCTTTCAACTATCTTACGCTGAGAATTTCATAGAAAATTTGAAAATTAAGATGTTTTCAACTATCAGCTGATATTATGATAATTGTCATCCTGTCAGTTAAAAGCGATTTTGACATTTCATTTTACTCGATACGAATGGGTTTACACTTCCTACAATCGATGGTCCATTTCATATATGTATATTAAAATTAATCACTTTTACCCGTAGGCCATATATCACCTGTGTGTGGCTGGAGCAATTTAGCTAATTCTTTAAGCCTATTATATATATATAAAGATATTATATATATATATAATATCTTTACCCTATCAATAGGCCATTGATCGAGTAAAGCTGAAGGCTGTAAACATCATCATAAAAATCTCGCTTAGACCAAAGAAGCGCAGTATCAATAAAAATAAACTATCATTATCTAAGTAACTAACAAAAATGGGCAAAAAATACACGTTTTTTGTACGAGCCATCCTCGAATATTTGCTTTATTTTAATTTAATTATTTATTTTTAAAGGTAATATGTATCTAAACATTCTTTGAATATTTCAACCGTCTAATGTTAAAAACTACGTTTAATGTATGTGAGCTTCCATAAATATTCCTTTTATTCTGTTTTTTTTTATTTGTTGTTAAAGCGACAACAGAAATACATCATTTCTGAAAATTTTAACTGTCTTTTTATCACGGTTTATGAGACACAGCCTGGTGCTAGACGGACGGACGGACAGCGAAGTCTTAGTGACAGGGAAAAAAAACTTAACAACATAACTGATGCCACAGAACTTTTTTTATCCCGTTCCCGTTTTACCCCTTGGGTAAGGAACCCTAAAAATATTATAAAAATCGTTAAAATTTATTTCTTTTGAGAGATGCACACGAATTTTCGTGGGTCTGCAATTGTATTTATTCCATCATCATTATCTTAAAGAGGTTTTAGTTCACATAAATATTATTTAATGTAGTCCATCCATAAAAAAATTAATTGCACACCATGTTAGTTAGTTACTTAGTAAACATTTCAAAAATATTTTTTGAACAGAACAAATACATTGTGCTAAGAAAAGTTCATTGCTTTAATGTCATTTTTTTATTATTACTTACTCTTTTTATAAATATGTCTTACATAATATTTAAATACTCACACATTTTACATTTTCACTATGTTGATTTTTGCAACAATGTACAATTATGGCCAGCACTGCAAAACTGTGACGAATTTAATGTCAGTGTCAGTGATTATGAATGACTTGACGTGCGGTACACAGCACGTGCTGTTTATTTATTTATTTCATGTGTGAATTAAAATACTACGAAGTAAAATGTCTCGTCTAATAGTGAAAAACTTACCAAATAAGGTAATATTTTGTCCGATTTTTGAGCAGCCATTAGTTTTCTGTCACATATGTTATAAAAACTATTGTTTCAGGTTACTGTTGATAAACTTAAAGAAATATTTAGCGAAAAGGGAGAAGTTACCGATGTGCAATTAAAATATACAAAAGATGGCAAATTTAGGAATTTTGGCTTTATCGGGTACAGGAATCAAGAGCAGGCAACAGAAGCAAGGGACTTCTTTAATGGTACTTGTATTAATTCTTTGAAAATTGAAGTCCAAACGTGTGCTAACCTAGGGGATGAAAAAAAGCCAAAAGCGTGGAGTAAATATGCAGCAGACAGTTCTGCCTATAAGAAACTACATAAAGATGAAATTGACGCTAACGAACAGCTAAGAAAAACAGAAAAGAAGGAAAAGAAGATTGAAAAGAACAAAAACAAAATTAAAGAACTTCTTAAGAAGGTAAGTGAATGTACAGTATCAGTATCTCTAGGCGTGGTTTCTTTTTATGTTATACATTCTTCAAAACCTACTTCGAAATATTTCAATCCATAGACATAGTATTTAAATTTTAAAAAATCATACAATAAACAATATTAAACCTCTTTTTCAGCACAAAGATGATCCACTATTTGCAGAATTTATTCAAGCTCACACTAATGACAAAACTACTTGGATAAAGGAAGCCCTTGATTCAGCTTCTAAAAGTGATGAGGAGGATAGTGGGGTAGATGATGTAAACACCGAAAGTAATACTAAGGAGACGCCTAATGCAGATGTTGTAAATGGGAAAGATAATGATGTGGAATCTGCTAAAAAACTTGCTAATAAACCAATTAGTGATTTAGAGGTAAGAAAATCCTTGTCATCTAATCAATGTCTTATGTGTGGTTGCATTCTTCCATAACAGCTCCACTAATTGCAATGATTTGAAACCTTAAGTATGCTTTTAAAATCTGTATATTTATACTATAATATTATAAAGCTGAAGTGTTTGTTTGTTTGAATACGCTAATCTCAGGAACCGCTGGTCCGATTTGAAAAACTCTTTCAGTGTTAGATAGTCCATTTATCAAGGAAGGCTATAGGCTATATATCATCACGCTAAGACCAATAGGAGTGGAGCCCCATTGAAGAATGTTTATAAAACAGGAGAAAATTATTACACTATGTTCAATAGTAGACTTAAACAATGTTTCGGGGGTCAGCTAGTATATATATATATATATAGGTCTTAAAGTATTGTTTACCCTTTCTCTCACATACTCAGTTTTTATAATCGCAATAATAGTACATATTTTCGAATGAACATTATGTGCAATTTCTTTGATAATATTATTTATATCACAGAACAATGCTGGGCAATATTTGTATGTGTGTAAAAATTTATAAAAAAAAACTTGAAGAACTACAAAAAAGAATTAAAAACATTAATTAATTTTGTTAATTAAACAACCCAAAAAATTATGAAGGAAAAATCAGAATGCTTTTTTTACTCAATCATAATAATTCTTTTACAGTACATGAAATTACTAATGAAAAAGGTAGGAGACACTACAGACACAGAAAATACAGAAGAATTAAAAAAATACGATGTAGAAGCAGAGACACCTAAAAAAATACGAAATAGACCTCTTTTTCATGTTAAGGTAAGTTTTACTGAACTTTGGAGTCATCATCATCATCATCATCATGTCAGCCGAAAGACGTCCACTGCTGGACATAGGCCTCCCCCAAGGCTTCCCACAACAACCGGTCCGGTGCTGCCCGCATCCAACAGACCCCTGCGACCTTAACCAGGTCGTCGGACCATCTTGCAGGGGGCCTACCCACGCTCCGTTTTCCAGTACGTGGTCGCCACTCCAGAACTTTTTTGCCCCATCGGCCGTCTTGTCTGCGAGCAATGTGCCCTGCCCATTGCCACTTAAGCCTGGCAATTCTACGGGCAATGTCGGTGACCTTTGTTCGTCTGCGGATCTCCTCATTCATGATTTGATCACGCTTTGGAACTTTGGAGTAAAGTTCCAAAAAACAGCAAGTTTTAGCTGAAAATACTGAAACTTAAATTATGTAAATAATTATGTGTCTTAGGACTCTAATGACATAAAATATAGGTCTGTTTGTTGTTTGCCTGCTTATGCAAATCGCTACGAATTATTGTAGATATTACATTTCGGGGTAAAGCCAGAAAGTGGGCAAAGACATTTGGACATGTATCATCTTTCAATCGTAACTCCAAATGTATTTTTATTTATTTGTAAATTTAATTATATACAATTGCTTCTTATATTGATTGAGAAATAGTTATTGCATTAGAAACAATTAAGCAACTACTGCACGGTCAGTACCTGGATGGGTGACCGCTGGTGGCATGTTACCATGAGCGTCTCCGTGGTTCCGTGATCACGTTATGCAGTCAGTCTCGTTTGTTACCATAGGATAATAGCTTTGAAGCTTAGTTGGAGGCCTTTGGGCATTCAATGGCAAAATTACGTGGCCACAACATTGTCTTGCCAGTCCCCAACCCACTCGGTCAGCGTGGGGACGACCCTCTCCTGAGAGAAGTCCCGACCCCAGCAGACAAGACGTTTTGGGTTGTTGATGATTGATATAATCACAGGCGTCCTATTCTTTATTACAGATATCAGGCCTGCCTTACAAATGCAAAAAGAAAGATATTAAAGAATTCTTCAGACCTTTAGTCCCATTCTCAATAAGACTCCCACTTGGCAAAGGCAAGAAAGTCACTGGATTTTGTTACGTTGGATTTAGAACAGAAAAAGAACTGAAGAAAGCACTTGGAAAAGATAAATTATTTTTGGGTATGTATTAAAATTTTACTAAACAAAACTATGTTTATATTAGCCCTAACACAAGTGCTTGGAGTCTTATTTAACGTCTTTCATGGTGGCAGAAGCACTGCTCTATAAACCATGCTACTAACACTGCTAACTTTTGTTAAGTATTTTATTTCTGTTAATAAATATTAAAAGTAAAAATTAAAAGTTTCAAAAACTATAACCCAACTACGTAAAATGTTTCCTAAAATTTATATAGCCTATGCCCCAGGTTTTTATTTAGAACCTATTGACACAGTGTCAGTAGATTCTATGCTATGGTGGAACACACAAAAATACATAGGCTGGTAAAACTATAACAGTACCTTTTGGATTCACTGTAGTTATGTAAAACCAATCGTAACAAACAGACAACATCTCAACATTGCCACATACTTAGCTTTAAAAACTAATATCCCTTCATTTTTAATTTAGTGTTTTAGTTCAATGATATTAAGATACTACTAACATACTAGTTTCACTAAATTTAACATTACCTATGTTGAAACCTACTTGGTAATGAAAAACTTGAATAGCTCTTATGAGTAAGGAAGGACTTGTGCTTTTTGTGGCAATTTTTTAGTATTATTGATCTACATCTGTTCTAATAATTTAAAATATTTTAGGTAATCACAGAGTTCACGTACATAAGTATGAGGATAAAGCAAAACAAGCTGCAGAGGAAGAGGAACAAAATACGACGAAAAGGAGAGAAGAGGTAAGTTTATTTGAACTCCTAAAATAATAAGTAAACAATGTGTGCATTATTGTTATGAACAAGAGTCCACATACTTGTTTCATATTCATTGTTATTATCAACAGCCTTAATTAGTCCACTGTTGGACATAGACTCCTTAAATAGAAGGTTCCGGCATACTGGTGCGAATACTATATAGGCCAAGTATAATTAATATAATTCAAAAGTACAGAAGTATATGTTTTACAATAGGTTCGAAAATGAAGCAGTACTATTGTGATTGCTCTGGATTTTAAGAACTAATGACATAATCTCAATAATACCAAGTGGTCTGTAAAGGTTCCGACCTGAACTAGCAGATGGCAGCACTCATTAATTAAAACTAAAAAATGTAATTGTGCATCTTTGCAGTTGCCTTGTGAACAGAGCTGGAGAATACAAGGAGACTAAATAAAATGTATTATCATTAGGTCGGATACTTCTCAGACTACCCACATATACTTTTTACATGCTTTATTTTGTGAAACAGATATATTATGTTTCAATCATCTTATTCTGGACTCAACTTTAAAAGGCTTGTATCCAGTATTGCTTATAATTTTGTTGGTAGGAGCTAAGAATAAATGTCTAGATTAAGTATCATAACTTTAATCTACATGTGAATACATGTCTAGATTAAGTAATATAACTTTATCTAGGTGAAATGACAATTTCTTGATTCTGAAAGTCGACATTGATTGACGTGTCACTATTTTCTCAATGCGAATTGACTATAGGCACTTAAAGATTACTATAAATGAATAAAACAAAATCGTTTTACAGTTTTTTTTTCTTTTTCTTTTAAAGTTAGTCAGTAACTTTACTCCTTTTTTTGTGCGGCAATCCCCTCGGATACCACTGGTAGTTATGTCGGACTCGAACCGACTAAAAACCGCACACCGTCTCGGGTACTAGAAGCCTGAGAATCAGGTGCACCCTCGGAAGGAAATCCCTGGAATCCCAAAGTATCTCGGGCCAGCCATAGGTGGCCCCCTCCTGAATAACTTTACTCCTGACATTTTATTTTAAATATTACTCTCTTTCCAGAAATCAAACACTGAAGAAACCATTGGAGAGAGTGGAAGTATATTTGTGAGAAACCTACCATACATAGTCACAGAAGAGGAGGTAACGAAACTCTTTGAAAAGTATGGTAAGTATTGCTTTTAAAAAAATTGTACATAAAATATTTATATAAAAAGTTTCTAATTTAACAAAATTATGTGTGTAACATCTGTGTTTCTTAAATAAATAATAAATAAAATTCCGGACATCGTACATCGACATAACACACAACGCCATCTAGTCCCAAAGCTAAGCAGACCTTGTGTTATGGGTACTAGACAACTGATATAAATATTTATATACTCTTTTTTTATTTTTGTAAACACATACATGTAGGGGAACGGGTATCATGTTCCACCAACACAAAGGGAGGATCCTCCGACCAGGCGAGGTGATCATGCTTGGCGGGCCACTGCCCAACAGTTGATGTTGGGATGTTGTATATACGAGAATGCTAATCGGCGCGAGAACTATTTATTGCGCGATTCAGAATTTGTAGTTACTCTGTGTAGTGCGTTACTTTGTAGTTCAGTGTATCTTCGGTAGATGGCGCTGTAGTAGGTTATTGTTGTGTTATATGTGGAAGTCGCCACATACATATTATAAATAAAAACACCGAAACTCCGAAACTATTGGTTAAAAAAATTGGTTAACATGTGGGATAATGTTAATAACAATATACTATCTTTTTTATATGCCAGGTTCCATTGCGGAAATTAACATGCCTATCGATACGGTTTCGAGACAGCCCAAAGGGTTTGCTACGGTAACGTTTATGATACCTGAACACGCGGTGAAAGCTTACACAGAACTAGACGGCACAGCCTTCTGCGGCAGAATGCTTCATCTACTACCCGCTAAAGCTGCCAAACTTGAAGATGAAGAAGATTATGGTATGTTGTTCAACAGTATCCAAACAAATAAATAAATTAAATTCTCTCTTTGTAATTTCAAATTAACAGTTGTTTACTAAATTCATATGAAAATATATACGGTACTTACCTCAAAAGGCAACTTTTAAAATTTTCGTCTGTCTGTCCTAATCTCTGGCTTTACTGATTTTGACGGGACTTTCACTGATATATAGCTGTTGATTTACGGAGGTAACTTTGGCAAATTTTTTAGACTGGCTACGCCCTGCGGCGTTACCCTCGGGGCCCAAATGGTAAATATACCTTCAGCAAGAGGTTTTAAAGTCCAGATTAGTTTCATATCTATAGACAACTAAGACAAAGAAACGATCAGAAAATGTATGAACGCTGTGATGTTTATTATTTACGGAACGTTACTATTTTTATTAAGATTGTTTATAATGTAACCGGATAGTTGCAGGAGATCTGATATCTGACCGGATACCGGACCGTTATATAATATTATTTTATGTTAAATATAATTTAATATTAAATTTTGAATAAAAATAAATTCAGATTTTATAAATATATTTTTAGTAAAAAAAAAATGTATACTAACATTTCTTAATTTTTAGAGGGGCTATCATTTAAAGAGAAAAAAGCAAAGAAATTAAAAGCGCAAGCGAAATCCTCCCACAACTGGAACGTTCTGTTTCTGGGCCCCAACGCTGTGGCCGATGTCGTTGCTGCTAACTACAGCACTACAAAGGAAATATTATTGAACGATAAATCAGGTGTGTTTACTTTTACAACTGGTTCATTTTAGGTCGACAGGTTGTAGGGCTATTCCCACCTAAGACAAGAAATCGTATGATGAACAAAATATAGTCTGTGGCTGAGTGGAAATTCAAAACCTTAAAAAAATCCATCCATCCATCCAAAAATCCCGTGGGAGAGCCATGCTTCGGCATGAATGGGTCGGCTCGACCGGAGTGATACCTCGGCCTCACAGAAAACCGGTGTGAAATAGCGTTTGCGCTGTGTTTCACCGAGTGAGTGAGGATACCGGAGGCCCATACCCCAACCCCTCCCCCTATCCCCTTTCCCATCCTCCAAAGGTCGGCAACGCACTTGTGGTGTTGCGGATGTCCATGGGCGGCGGTAATCGCTTACCATCAGGTGATAAGTCTGCTCGTTTGCCCACTACTCAATAAATAAAAAACAAGAAGTCTAATTGCCATACAGGCTCTGCATGTAAATCTGGTTCTGGCTCAGATCAAGGAACTGTGATATGTGTTACGTTATTATTATAATTCTTTAGAGTAATGTCCAAAGACTAGCTGAAACTTATGGGTGTGTGTGTGTACATGTTAAATCAAAAATAAACAGTAGATTGGTCATATATTTACAAAGTAATAGATTCCAAAAAGAAACAAATTAAATTTAATATTTCACTTGTTTGTGTGTGTGATCAGTTTAAATATAACTAACAACTGCGACTAAATATTACATCTATACTAATATTATAAAGAGGAAAGATTTGTACCTATTTTTGTATGTTTGTAATGAATAGGCTCAAAAACTACTGGACCGATTTTAAAAATTCTTTCACCATTCGAAAGCTACATTATCCACGAGTAACATAGGCTATATTTTATTTTGGAAAAAAATAGGGTTCCGTAAGATATTTGGGTTTTTCGGACACGGACACAAGGTGTAAAAATCAACCAGAAAAGTTACTTATTTTGCGAATATTTTCATGCTACGGACTATATAAGACGCAAACGAGGTTGCGTGAGTCAGCTATGTTTTATATACAACGTGTATTTAGTATCAGCATTGCACCCGTGCGAAGCCGGGGCGGGTCGCTAGTTAACAATAAACTTAACTATACTATTAAATACTGTTTTTTTATCTGACTGGCAGAAAGTTAACATCATAATGCACAATTTAAATTTAAATGTAACGTAAATTTGGGTTCCTCTGAAAAATCACCTATAAAATTGTTTACTTTATTTTAATTCCACGCAGACGACGTCGCGGGTAATAGCTAGTTATTTATAAATTATGACAATTTTAATTATTTTTGTTAGGTACAAGCGCTGCTGTTAGATTGGCACTCGGTGAAACACAATTGGTTGGAGAAACAAAGGCTTTCTTAGAAAAAAATGGAGTCCACCTAGAGGCGTTTAACAAAGTAAGTAGTAGTTTTAATATATTATAATCAAATCTGTTTTCAAACTTATATATATATATATATATATATATATAAATATGTTATGTTAATTTGTGTACGCTTCAAAAACTCAAAAAGTTCTGCACCGATCGAGCTGAAATTTTAGAATGATATATAATCCGCATCAAGGATTGTTTTTATCTAATTTTTGGATCAGTCACATATCCGCGACCGCGAAAAAACACGAAAAAACCGACATAAACGCGGGCGCAGCCGCGGGCAACAGCTAGTGTCTTATATTTTTAAAGGTTGTTTGTAATACAATTTTTACATTATTATTTGGTTATATTGATTCGAAATCACAATTAATTATTTTATTATTCATGAAGCGATGAAAATATATTGAAGGAATAGTTTCTATTTAAGTATTTTAATAATTAATATCGTTGAAAAGTATTTTTTTTTTCTTTATTTGTTTAATGAGGGCTTAGTCACGAAGTGATTATGTCGCCCTAAAAAAAAGTATTTTAGTATTTGTCACGTGTGTGTGTAGAGAGTTTTGTTGTTATTATTATTAATTCAAGAATTTATTTACAGCCGGCACTGAAAAGATCGAAGACATGCATAGTCGTGAAAAATTTACCTGCAAATACAGATAAAGAAGAGATAAAGACATTGTTTGAAAAACATGGACAAATAGCGAGATTCTTAATGCCACAACACGGCATTACTGCACTTGTTGATTTTATCGAGCCGTTTGAGGCTAAAAGAGCATTTATAAAATTAGCATATTCTCAGTTCAAAAGTGCACCCTTATATCTAGAATGGGCGCCGGAAAATGTATTCCTGAAATCTGCACCAAAAGCTGAGACAGTGGAGAATGTAGATAAGGCAATAACGAAAACTGAAGAAAATGTTGCCGAGACAAACGCAAATGTTACACAAAATCCTGAAGAAAGAAAAGATGACGTCACGGACACCGCGGAGCCTGAAAATGACACAACTTTATTTGTTAAAAATCTTAATTTCAAAACGACTGACCAAAGTCTTAAGGAGGTAAGGATCTTTTTTATTTCGATGTTATACTTGCTTTAAATGTTAGCCTACCCTACAGTGAGTCAAAAAAAAAATCTCTGAAAACATATGCATAACAACATATAATATCTTATATCTTCTAATATATAAAATTCTCGTGTCACGGGGTGCGTAATCGAACTACTCCGAAACGGCTTGACCGATTTTGATGAAATTTTTTGTGCTAATCCGGTATCTATGAGAATCGGCCAACATCTATTTTTCATCCCCCTAAATGTTAGGGGTAGTCCACCCCTAAAATTTTTTTTTTATTTTTAGACAAAATTTTTCCCTATTTTTCCATCGCGATTTTTATTGACCCACCCCTAAAATACACTCATTTGCAAAAAAGACGGGCGGTTTCGATTTTCTTCCTGGCTGAAAAAAATAAAATACCAAAAAGGTTTTAATCATTTGAACATGTTACTGGCCAGTTATAAAAGTGCCATAATGTTTATAAGAGTACATTCCAAATTCAAATTTTTGACTAAGCCTGGTTTTCAAAGAAAACAACATTTTGTGGCGCGAATTCCCTATAGTTAATATCGACTCTAATTAACTTTTTGTCAATTTTTATTAAATTATCTGATGTCCTTGACATTTAAAAGTATTGTTATTGCGCTGCTTGAAGAAGGTTGCAGCCAATGCTTCGTGGCTCAGAGGCTAAATGTGAGTCGGTCGACAGTTCAAAGGACCTGGCAGCGCTATCAAGAGACCGGTTCCGTCAAGAGAAGGCCTGGTTCTGGCAGAAAGACATGTACCGAACCACGGGATGATCGTTTTCTAGTTATTCAAGCGTTGAGAAATCGCAAATCTTCTTATGTGGACCTCAAGAACAGCCTCGAAGAAGTAAGAAATGTGCAAATTAGTCTATGGACGGTCAGGAGGAGGCTTCTCGCTGCTAATATACACAGTCATCGCCCGGCATGCGGCCCTAAATTACTCCGTGGACATCGAGTTGCCAGGCTTAGCTTCGCTCGAAATTGTGTGTCATGGACTAATGAAGACTGGGATAGGATATTGTTCTCCGATGAAGCCAGGATATCTCTGCATGGTGAAGACCGACGTCGGCGAGTGCTACGTAGACGAGGAGAACGCTTTGCAGAGGCATGTTTTGAAGAAATCACACCTTATGGAGGGGGCTCTGTTATGTTTTGGGCAGGAATAAATTCCATGGATCGTACGGAGTTAGTCTTCATCGAAAACGGTACACTGACTGGACACCGATACATAACGGAAGTTCTAATTCCTTATGCACAACCCGCTTTAACCGCTCTTGGCGAAAACTCATTTTTTATGGACGACAACGCTCGCGCCCACCGGTCTGGCGATGTGGAAGCGTATATGCTAGAAGTCGGAATTCGTCGTTTGGACTGGCCAGCTAGAAGTCCGGACCTCAATCCCATAGAGCATGTCTGGGACGTTCTGAAGCGACGAGTGAGATCAGTGCAGCCGGCTCCGCAGACCATCAGAGAGCTAAAGAATGTGATTACCGCGGAGTGGCAACGTATTCCCCAAGAAACCATAAAAGATATACTCGCTAGCATGCCCAGACGAATGCAAGCCGTGATTTCAGCAAGAGGGGGTCACACTCAATACTAAACTTTTATCTGCTTTTAATGTATTCAAGAAAAACAAAGAAATTAACGCGTTTCATTTTTATTTAGCGAGCAGGTACAATAATAGTGTTTTGAGCTTAAACATTATTTCTCAATAATTTAATCAAAATGTTATGATAAAACTGATGATACCTATTCCTTCCTAATTAATTTATGAAATTCTGAGGATATCAATACCTAAAATTGTCAAACAAACTAATCTTCTATTATATAAAATTCTCGTGTCGTGTTGGTGCGTAATCGAACTCCTCCGAAACGGCTCGACCGATTTTGATGAATTTTTTTGTGATTATCCGGTATCTATGAGAATCGGTTCTTATCTATTTTTCATCCCCCTAAATGTTAGGGGTAGTCCACCCCTAAATTTTTTTTTTTTTATTTTTTTGACAAAATTTTTAATTTCTATTTTTTTATGATGCAGCATTAGAAAATACATACAACCCTAGATTTTCAACCCTCTACGATCAACCCCTATTTTTTTATATTCCCTTTTATGGCAAAGCAACGTTTGCCGGGACAGCTAGTAGTAACTATAAAATAGTTCTTTGCTTAAGTGCCCGTTTTTTTCGCAAAAGAGTGTATAATACTCCTTTTTATGGCAACGCAACGTTTGTCGGGTCAGCTAGTAGGTATATAGATATGTATAGTTTTATCAGTTTTAGTTTAATTAGTGTTTAACTTTTCTCTTAATATCAACAGCTGTAACAAAGATGATCACATATCTTTTAGATTCAAGAAACAACTTTAACTTGCTATAAAATCAAGCCGTTTACTGTGTAATTAGATACTTAAGACATTAATAAAACATCCGGATATTGGATATCAAGTCGGTGCATGTGAAATAGATGAGTTCTTAACTGCCTCGGTGGCGTAGTGGTAGCGTATGCGACTGCTAAGCTTGAGGTCTCGGGTTCGATTCCTGGGTCAGACCAAATGTTTGTATGATCTACAAATATTTGTTTCGGAGTTTGGGTGTTTTCTATGTATAATATGTATGTATTTACAAAAAAAAAGTATATATGTATTTATATCAGTGGTCTATTACCCATAACACAAGCTCTGCTTAGCTTGGGACTAGATGGCGTTGTGTGTAAGATGTACGAAATATTTATTTATTTATTTTCTAGTTCAGTTTCTAGGATTTTAGTGAAGTAGGAAATTCGAATTTTAATTTAAATGTTGTTGTTTTTTCATAGCATTTCTCAGACGCAGGCAAAGTATTCAGTGCGACGATTGCAAAGAAGAAAGATCCGAAAAATCCCGGCCAATTCCTCTCCATGGGCTACGGCTTTGTGCAGTACTTTACGAAAGAACACACCAATACAGCTTTGAAATTGCTTCAGTGTTCTACATTAGATGGAAAAACTTTGGAGTTAAAAAGATCAGAACGAGGAAATACGTTAGTTTTTTTTTAATTAACAGTAATATTAATAGTGACTTATTTATTTTCTTGTACAAAAGTAACTTATAATATATAGTAAAATGTAGATCTTATATACACTTTAGTGAGTAACTGGTATCTACTAGGAAGACACCAGTCTAGATATAAGTGAAGATACCAGACAGGTGAATGGTACAGGAGATCATGACAGGAAGACGAAACATGTGCATTTTTTGTTTTTTTTTTATGGAATCGGGGCAAACGAGCAGACATATCGCCTGATAGTAAGCGATTGCAAACAACACCAGAGGCGTCACAAGGGCGTTGCCGGCTTTTGGGGGATGGGAAGGAGCAACCTCCTCCCCCAAGTGAGTGAGAATACCGCGTATAGGCCGCCGGTATTCTCACTCGGTGAAACACAGCGCAAGCGTTGTTTCACACCGGTTTTCTGTGAGGCCGTGGTCTCTCGTCGAGCGGGCCCATCCATGCCGAAGCGTGGCTCTCCCACGGTTAAGTGTAGTGTGAACTAAATGTATATGATTTGTCACACAGATTCATAATGATCCAAGCATAATTTGTGAAGCAGCACGGCTTTAGATCAATTAGAACTATTTGTTTTGTGTAATTAAAGTTTGTAATTTATTACAGTATGTAAACTTTTACACATAAGTACAATAAAAAAGGCTGGTGTTCCTTGTAAATTTATATGTTTTTTTTATTGCAGAAATGAAGTGCGAACATCAAAAAAATCAAATAAAGAAACTGTTCAAAATGGAAATAAGATCCTCGTCAGGAATGTACCGTTCCAAGCAAATTCGCAGGAGTTACATGAAATATTCAAGTAAGTTATTCCCATTTTTATATGACATAGAGCTGTGACATTTTGGTTTAATTTTTACGGACGCTAAAATCTGCGATGAATTTCCACGATCATAACAGCGACTCGGTGGTGCAGTGGTACCTATCGTGTGCGACTACTGTGTCCTGACGTCTCAGGTTCGATGCCCGGGTCGTACCAAATATTTGTATTTTGTAGTGAGCAAACGAGCAGATAAGATGATGATAACCTGAATGTAAATAACTAACTGCCATTCTAAGATTCCTTTCCCTCTGACTCAGGGGAAAGAAGGGTTAGGACATCTGTAGCCTCACTTACTTGGTGAAAATTGACGAAAGAATTGCATATTAATATGATAATTATTAATAATAAAAATAATTGCTTGCCGGTTTTCTGTTAGATCCTGGTATAGCTCCGGTCGAGTCGACCCATTTGTACCGAAGCATAGCTCTCCCACGGTAAAACGTTTTGTACCTTTTTTTTTTATTGTGCCGATATCCCCTCAGATATCATGACATGCCACCCCCTGGTGGCATGTCGGACTCGAACCGACTAAAACCGCACGCCATCTCAGGTACTAGATACCGGGGAACCAGGTGAACCCTAGAAAGGAAAACCCTGGAACCCCGAAAACCCTCGGCCACCTACGCTTTGTAGATGGCCCCTCCTGTGTGGGCACCCCAATGTTACCGCTACTGTCCCTAAGGGCGCGCACACTCCACAGCGTCCGCACCGTCACCCGGGCCTGCTTCTGCTAGGGTCACAGATGGCCTCATCTGACACCCTCAGGCTTGCGCTTATGAAGGACGGAAATCGTTCTGCAAAACAAAAAAAAGTTTATGACATGATTTAGACACATTTAAGTTCATTTTCTTGTTTATACACTACTGGACACAAGAGGTATTGCATTTTTAGGAGGTTTTGACCTCCTATTCGACGCTGACCAAACGATTAAATATCGGAGTAAAGATTTGTTCCAAGTTTTTCTTCTAGTTGCAGTGATGTTGCTCCTTCATTTAGTAAACTATTTATATAGTAAACTTTCCCGAAACTTTCTGCCGCGCACAGCAAAACTGTGGAATGAGCTGTCGACTGCGGTGTTCCCGGACCAATACGACCTTCAAACCTTTAGGAAAAGAGCGTACTCCCTCCTAAAAGGCCGGCAACGCACTTGTAACGCCTCCGGTGTCCATGGGCGGCGGTAATCGCTTACCATCAGGCGATACATCTACTCGTTTGCCCCCTACTTATATAATTAATAAAAACTACGACATCCACGGAACGATGACTTTCCTGATTCCTAATCGGTCACCACGTGGAGAATTAAATTACATATGTGCGTTTTATGAAATGGCTCGTATCGTTACGAAATGTAGGCTAACATTATATATACCTACCTACTTTGAAATAAAACTATTGTTTTACCTTATCACTGATTCATGTTCGTTTTAACTTTATCGATGAACATGTCGTCGTAACGCGTAAAAACAAATAATATAGATACATATTTCCATTTACCATTTTAATGTTCGATCGGTGATAAAAACTTTGTTAGTAATTAAAAATGTGTATTTCGGATTGGCCTTGAGTAATGCTTGCGGAAATTTTGTACTGTTACAACATTTCATGGCGGTGAAGTTAAGGAAATTTAATGCGGTAGGTATGTTCTTCTTTAGGTCATTGGTGTCTATTTGAATTTAAAATAGTAAAACTTTTTAAGGTCTAAATGCTAGGAATTATAAATTAAGACCCTTCCGATTGTATTTTAATTCTGATTCAATCGGAAGAGTCATACTTTATTTACCATTTAAAATAAGAGGGTCAAACAAACAACAACAAACTACATGTCTAAAAACCTAATCCTAGGTACTAATATTATAAATGCGAAAGTTTGTAAGGATGTGTGTGTACCACAGTATTTTGTTTGTTTGTTACTCTTTCATGCAAAAACTATTGAACGAATTTTCATGACACTTTGCAGTAATATAACGATATCAGTCAAGAAAGTCGAAATAAAATCAGCCCTCTGAAAGCTAACTTGGAATGCGCTGCCCAAACCGTTGGAGTTACACAACGATAATTATAATTAATGTAGGATTATTCGTCCCAAAATAGTTCTAAATAAAACTCTGCGACAGCATAATTATTTAACAATGCTCATTTTTTATATTTATCAAAATTTATACATTTGTCACTTCAAGTATTGAATGTACATAAACTTTGTCTTTTACACCAAGTAATTTGGACAAATAGTTTAAAAGTTATCACGTTAAGATTGAACCGAATGAAGCGTCAAGTCATTAAACGCCTACTATGAGATTGGTGCGGAGAGCGGGGGGTAGTCAATGCATTGCCAACGTCAAATGTTGTATAGATGCGAAAATAATTAGGTCTCTTTGTAACACTGTTACGGCTTAAACGTCTTTACCGATTTTAATGAAATTTACCATGGAGATACTTTGATTCTTAAGACATTGCATAGGGTACGAATTACCACGATAACCGACCTACACGCGGGCGGAGCCGCGGACATAAGCTAGTCATTTAATATAATCTAAGTTGTATATACTTTGCAATAGACATGTTTCAATTAAACTAATTGAGCAAATAAGATGAAGTATATATTCTTCCTATGTTTAGTTAACATAGTTCCTTACTTACATAATTGTTCGTAAAGAAAATGTCCAGGTCCAAAATACCCGTAGATATAATTTACTTCCGGTATCATATCTAGTTTTAATATCCTTATCTTAGATAGACAAAGATATGTACTAAACGTATAAAAATAAAAGGACCGAATTCGAAGAATGGCCTGATATAAACTGGTAATTAATGTGTTATCATCTCATACAATTTAGATTACATATAGTTGAACGTTTCCTTTTCGATGGATAATTTCTCAAATCTTAATTACTTGCTTCCTTTTTCAGGGCATACGGAGAGATAAAAACGGTAAGGTTACCGAAAAAACTTTCGCCTGGATCAGAGCAGCACCGTGGTTTTGCTTTCGTCGAATATTATTCTCGATCTGATGCTAAGGTATATTTAATTTTAACTTTTTAACAAAACCAGATATGACAAATAACTATTTTCTGTATTAAATAAACTTTACTTCCTCAGTCTGCATTTGAAGCTTTGTGCCAGTCTACCCATCTCTACGGAAGGAGGCTAGTCTTAGAATGGGCCGACCAAACGGACGAAAACGAAGATGTTAACCTGCTGAGGAAGAGAACAGCTGAAGCTTTTAACGCGAAACATCCAGGTGGAAAGAAATCTAGAAAAGGTGCAGTCGATGTGGAACAGTTTGTTGAAGGAGATAATGATGTACAATAAACACTTAACTGTATAGTATAATAAAAAAACAATGGTTAATTATATTTCGCCTTTATTTTCATGCCAAAATAGGTACAAGAAAGATGGATGGCATACATGATATACATTTCTGTGTAACAAAAATGATGAATTCAATATGATTTTAAAATCTCAATACACAAATTCGAGCTTAAAGTTGCCCATTTAATAATGCCCTAGTATTTACATACGGATATCAATATCTCGACATCACACTTTAAACGACACTTTAAGATATATTTACTAGTGACCATTTTTAAATGCTCCGTTTAAAACTATCAAGAAATATAATAAATTATATTTCGGACCTAACCATACTTATGATTTTAGAGCAAAGTGTTATATAAATACCACCAGTCATTTAACTATTTGTGAAATTTAGTACAATAATGTTACAACTACAATTAACACTAGAAAGGCTGAGAAAATATTTACATACACCATAGGAATAGCATGATACAAAGATTGGATGCAATTACACATTTACATAATGTATTGACTAAAAATTAAATACATTTTACATAACAGAATTTCATGGATTAATAAGTTAACTAATAGAACAAAATGATTATGTTAGAATAACTAGAACTTAGATACCAAATCACTCACAAGTTTGGTAAAAATAAAAAATACCCAAAATTACATCAAACATATTTATTGTTTATTAACAGAAATAGTCTTATATAAAAATTAGAATTTATTTCAGAATAGAGTATGTGATGTGAATGTTAACCTTTCACTACTTATTATAAAACAAAGTCCTACCCAGTTCTGTCTGTCTGTCTGTTCAGTAAGACTAAAATATAATGATGTTGAAGACATCAGAATTGACTTAAGCCACACATCTTCTATATAGGCTATATTATATTTTCCGTAATGAACCCGTGCGTAGTTGGGACGGTTTCTATATTATAAAAAGAAACATATTAAACCTACTGTGTAAATAATATGTTCCAATACATACAAAAAAATACCCCCCTTTTAAGAAGAAGCTTATGTCCAACAGTGGATTGTTATAGGCTGTTGATGATAATATACATATATTTCTTTCAAAACATATAAGAATAAAAAAATCAAGACCCTAAACAATTCAATATCAAGCAAAGAAGAAAGTACCAATATTCATTTACTAATAATCAAATAAAAATTATATTCAAAACTGTTCTGTAAATGTATCTTTCAAACAGCTATGTCTGAACCAGCAAACAATGTGAGCAAAGAACAAAACTAACCCAACAAATAACTTGATTACAGTGAATAAGGTCATAATTCATTCACAGAATTATAACATTGGGGTACATTTAGGGTATCTTTTCTCACTCTACAAGTCATGCTCCAAACAATACATGATGTAGAACTATCTTACTTAATATTGCATTAGAGCTCTGTACATATAAAAGCTTTGTTGTTTAACATACAATATTGCTCCTACTAAGTTTGTCAATTTTTACACCGTTACAACGAATAAAATCACATCATTCTGAAGTGCTTTCTAAGAATGGACAGTGAAATGATACAATTTAATGGCAGTATTAGTACATAAATTACATGTGCGCGCAGGTGAACTTCAAACATCTATAAAATAAATGAAATTGAAGTGTCTGTTTGTAATTTTAAATTAGTACATCTATCAAACAAATCTATTTTTAAATTTTTTGTCTGTCTGTTTGTTCCGGGTAATCTCCGAAACAGCTTAAACCGATTTTGACAGGGCTCACACTAGATAGATGATGATAAAAAGAGTCAATTAGTCTATTTTTTACACTAGCTTTGCCCCATGGCATTCACTTCGGTTGTTTTTCTTTTTTTTTATTATATAGGGGGCAAACGAGCAGACGTATCGCCTGATGGTAAGCGATTACCGCCGCCCATGGACACCCGCAACACCAGAGGCGTCACAAGTGTGTTGCCGGCCTTTGCAAAGTTACAACAATAATTGCAGGTAACACCGCAGGGCTCAGCTATTACTAAATTATGATACAAGCAATACTTGTTAATGGTTTGTTGGTGTTAAAATTTACATTTAAAGTTTGTAAACAGTGAAAATATTTTAGACACATTAATGGTTATTCATAAACCTAAATGCATTGTATAGCATATACTTTATCTTTCATGGAATGTAGCCAATTTACCAAAGTATGTTTAATCTTTTACATTGTTAAAACCATTATTAGAGCATTAATTTTCCTAAACTGACTGACTTATGTTGGTGTTAACATATAAAAAAAAGTGAAATGTTGCAATATTCATCTCTTTTCATAAATCATACAACTGTTTGGTGGCACACTCACCTTGCCGTTTTCAATCAATTTTCACAGTGGAATAGATTTTCCTGACAAATATACTGGTGCCCATGTATCCAACAGTTCCACAAATAATTCCAAGAGCTAAGCTGAACAATGCCATGTAGCCAAAATAGAAGGTAGTTTGAAACAGGCCATACATTTTTGTTTTGAATACAAAGTAATAAAATGAATATAAGTAAACATAGAGAGCAGTACTACCAGCAGAAAGAAAACTAGTCCATTGCCAGCGGTAGTCTTCTGCATTCAAAAGGAAGTAAGTACATACAATTGTAACACACACGGTAACAATCATCAATATCAGGAAAACCAGCAACATAAAACCATACACATAATATATTTTGTATGCCCAGAATGAAGTGAAAATGAAATACATTTCAATAAAAATAGAACCAAATGGTAAAATACCACCAACAATAATAATAATAAGCGGCTCCATGAACCATTTCTTTTCAGGGATAGGCCTAGGAACAGCATTAATACGACAAGGGTAGTCCGGCTGACCTGCAAGGTTCCGACCCAGAACAGTTCCTACTAAAGTCAGAGGCAGTATAACAAAAGTACAAATGGACATGACAGCCATCATACTGCCAAATGGGATTGCTCGTGATGCATGATAGTACATGGCTATAAAATTAATGAAGAATGCTGTGCCACAGACTAAAACAGGCAATAAAAAGGCTGACAGTAACATCTGTTTTATCCAAAGTTTACCTCCCATTCTAGCATAGAGAGATCCACCAAAATAGCCATTGACAGGTGAGGTAGCAGCGTAGATGAAAATGGCAGTAGATAATAAAGATCCTCTTTCAGTGTAAAGTTCACCAAAAATGGTAAATATGATCACTGCCAAAGTGACTACTGTTAATTGATATCCTGCCCCTATCAGTGCTGAAAAGACAGGCAAATGAGGTACTGGTCTAAATACATCACCATGGACTTGTTTCCAACCATACTCATCTCCCAAATCTTTTTCTAAATCATCAAGATCATCATCCTTAGAATACCTAGCATAATCCTTACGAAGAGTTCTCATCAGAATCATTGACACAAGACCTACCAAGAATATAACCATCATAAAGCTATTAAATATACTGAACCAGTGAATTCTGTGTTGGAAAAAGTTAGGGTCCAAATACTTGTCAAATCTGTCTTCAAAGTTAATGTTGGTTTTTTTCCAATTTACTTCATAAGTGAACGGAATTTTGGCGTCAGGCGTAAGTCGTTCCTTGTTTTCAGCCGTGAGGTTTACCTCCACAATTCTGTTCCCATTGTATCCGATGTCGAACTTCTTGTGAGTCCAAATGTAGTAGTGGTCCCCGTCGATCTCACCCACGGTTCCCCATATTGGCAAGTCGTCGATGTACATTTGATACCAGTAATGGTTTTTTACGGCATAAACAAGCGCTTTATAGGATTCGTCTTTAAGTTCGATGGCACAAAATTGCTGGGCCGGTACATTATCCGCGAATGTTATATCAAGGCCACTGAATTCCAATTCAACTCCCTGAAGTGCTTCAGATAATGTCTCATGGTAGTGTCCAATAGTTACCTTAGTACCTACGCAAAAAGGTAATGAAAAATATGCATACGTCTCTTGGCGATTGTGATAAGGGCCCACTGTATTCATCCACAATACTACTTGTTCTCCATTTTTATATGAATGCGTGTGTTCGTCACAATTTACTATAGTCCAAAAAATAAACAATAAATATAAATATTTCATTTTTGGCAGCAACAAATAACTTCGTTTAACCAATTATAGTACAAATAAAATAAACATAACACGTATGTAGAATGCCGATGTCGGAACTCGGACATCTATGGGTTAAAAGTTGCCACATATTTTTTTTGTTTTATCTGTCAAAAAGTTCCAATAGATCGTTTTACACAATGATAGCGACCATTTTATTGGACTTTTAATTTAAAGTGCAGTGCTTATTTTATTCAATTCATTTGTTTTTATTTTAAGCTTAATATTAATGTAGTAAAATCGCAACTCTGTCGATTTGTGTGATAAAAGTAATATTGTATATCTAGTGAACAGTTTTAGGGTTAAGAAAACTGGATATAAAATAAAAATTAATGTACAGAGATGGCGCAATATTATTTTTAACCGACTTTAAAAAGGAGGAGTATGACAATTTGATTGTATTGTTGGTAACAAACAAAAAATACAGTCGAATTGAGATCAGATCAGATTTAGATCAAATAAATGCTATGCTTACTGAAGCCAAAAAACTCAGCTGTTTTCAAGTTAATATACGTGTTAACGCACATATATGCAAGAAACTACGCTACTTTTCGTGAGCATCGTAAAAGTTGTCGTGCAATATGTTTACCTACAAAATGCCATCTAGTGCAATTAAAAGGTGTAAAAACTACACAAGTGAACAAAAAGTAGGTAAATTCATAGTGAATTAATGAAGTAGAGAGTGAGATATAAGTATTGCTTTATTTATAGGCACACACATAATTAAAAAAATGAGTTCGTTTTCTACGTGCGTCATCTATTGCCTCTTTTTATCTTAGTCCTTTGTGCTCTGTGATTGCCTCTGAATTTTCGACTGCGTGATCCGATTTTGATGATTCTTTTTTAATTTAAAAGCAGGTGCTTCCCGTGGAGGCCAGTTTTAATTCGGTTTGTTTTTTATTAACATTTTTGTTTATTGAGGGATGATATGTTCTATTTTCGTAAAATGAAAACAAGAACAACTATTAAAAATTAAAAACTATTTGTAGATTTATTTTCAAATTATGCCAAACTACTTCAATTCTACTACGAGGAAGAACAGGTTAATTGACAACACTGAACCACAGATGAAATACATGTCAGAAGAAGAAAAGTCATAAAAATTGTCAATATTACTCATTGTAAATGTTAGGTTATGTGCATGTTTATTACTTAAATAATTCAACAAATTTTAAAGATGGAAATTGACTTACCCAGTTGCGTACAGGCGAGGCTTAAATCTGATACGGGTGAAGATACTGGAAGCCCTCTAGACCTTCCTCTCAATATAACTAGAGATCAACTTCAGTTAATATGCAATGCTTTGTTGCAAGAGGTAAGCATATCATTTTAAGAATATCCTTAGAAACGACCCTGTGCTATAGGGTCATTTATTTTAATTAAAAATCGAATCTTATGTTTTTTACTCTAGTTGGCTAACACACTAACATTATGAAATATTTTTAGGAAGATAAGCCTTTTCTCTTCTTTGTAAAAGATGTCGAAATAACAAATACGTTAAAAGATGCACTGGACATATCAAAGTTGAATTCAGAAGAAGTAGTTGAAATTATATATCAGCAACAAGCTGTGTTCCGAGTAAGGCCAGTCACTCGATGTACTAGGTGAGTATATATAAGTGATGAAATTATTTCTAGAAGTAGGAAGATGTGTGGGGTAAAATTATAAAAAAATATTATATTTACAGTTCAATACCAGGGCATGCAGAAGCTGTAATATCTGCACATTTCAGTCCTTCTGGAAAGCAGTTAGCAAGTGGCTCTGGTGATACTACAGTGAGGTTTTGGGATCTACAAACACAAACTCCATTGTATGTTTGTAAAGGTAACACTATTTGTACATAGACAAACCAATTATAATATTTATGAACAATGACTACGTAATTTGTTTAAAGATGATGAGCCTGTTGATCTCTAGAAGTTAGTAACATTAGTACCTAATAGTAGTTTTAGCACTAATACTACAGAAATGGAGATTGTGGGTTTGATTCCCACATGTTACAATTTTTTTTTTTTTTATATTTTCTTACATTTAACACAACACCATCTAGTCTCAAACTAAGCAGAGCTTGTACTATGGGTACTAGACAACTAATATTATTATATATACTTTTTTTTTTGCAAATACCTACATACATATTATACATAGAAAACACCCAAATTCCGAAACAAATATTTGGAGATCATACAAACATTTGGTCCGACCCGGGAATCGAACCCAAAACCTCAAACACAGCAGTCGCATACGCTACCACAGCGACACCGAGGCAGTTAAAAAGTTTATTGTATTCGTTATACAATAGTTGTTTTGTCTAGGTGTAATTGGTCTGAACCATTTATATATTTAGAAATATCTAAGTATGATTATCAGCAGTCCGGTTACTATGTTACAGGGTCTTCTTAGTTTGAGATTTGACTGTCAAGTGTGAGACCAAAAATGTACAACAACCACTATTCTAGTTTAATGCTTGTAAATTTTGACTTCACAGGACACCCACACTGGGTTCTGTGCATAAGTTGGTCACCGGATGGTTTCAAGTTAGCGTCAGCATGCAAACAAGGCAGAATAATAATATGGGACCCAAACACAGGCAATCAGATTGGCAAGACTATGATAGGTCATAAGAATTGGATCACTGCACTATGCTGGGAACCCTACCATAAGTATTAAAAAAATATAACACATTTAAAAAAAAATGCAATTTTTCGTCATAGTTCCTCTGAGGTTTCAGTCTTTTATCTAAGACTAGCTGACCCTCGTCTTCGATAGCCCGTAGGGTGAAAATTTTCCCCCTTGTTTAAACATTCTTCATTGGTACTCCGCTTCTATTAGTATAAGCGTGATGATATATAGACTATAGCCTTCCTCGATAAATGAACCATCCAACACTGAAAGAATTTTCAAATCAGTCCAGCAGTTCCCGAGATTAGCGCGCTTTAGATATAGGATAGGGTAGGAGTGATACCACAGCCTCAAAGAAAACTGGTGTGAAATAGCGTTTGCGCTGTTTCACCGAGTGAGTGAGGATACCGGAGGCCCATACCCCAAACCCCCCATACCCTTTCCCATCCCCCAAAGGTCGCCAACGCACTTGTGACGCCTTTGGTGTTGCGGGTGTCCATGGGCGGCGGTAATCGCTTACCATATCAGGTGATACGTCTGCTCGTTTGCCCACTATTCAATAAAAGAAAAAAAAAAGGGGTAATGGGAAGCTTTACGCTTACTCCCAGGCTATAGGCCTGAGGAGGCTCAAAGGTTTACAAACCAGAAGGACAAGGCCTTTCTGCATTTTGTGGTTTGGCACCCTAGGTCTACCGGCTTCTGAGTGAATTCTCTCCTGGGCCATATCCAACTCCTTTACAATTGAATCATGGTTTGAGTCACAAAAAAAAATAAGGGTATTGAATAAAATGTTTTACCATAATGGATAAACAATAAGTAAAGCAAGAAATTTTGGCTCACGAAAGTTCATAAAAACTTAAGATATGCAATATAAAAAGGATTTTATACAAGAAGGTTTTTCAATATTACTGATGTTTCAGAAATCCAGAATGCAGAAAGCTAGCTAGTTCATCCAAGGATGGTGATGTCAGAATATGGGATACTGTAACAGGTTTAACAGTTCTAAGTTTAACAGGACACACTAAAGGCGTGACTTCTGTTAAATGGGGCGGCAATGGGCTTATTTATACATCATCGCAAGATAGAACAATTAAGGTACACTTTTTAAGAAAGCAATCCAAGATTCAAGTAGATGAGTTTGCTTCACTAGATTTTGAATTTTTCCAAATGTTGTAAACATAAATTTCCGTTGTTACTGTTATTCAAGGTAATTACTTAAAATTTACAAAACAGCTGAAATCATTCTTCCAGAATGAATTAGGTTTCCTTCTGTACATCTCATCAGAACCTGTATACATCTATACAAATAATTAAAATTGTAATATTATAATAACCACTTTTTACTAAATGCAATGTATATATACATATACTATGGTAATATTTTTGTATGTATGTATGTCTGTTCCGGCAAACCTCTATAACGGCTGTACCGATTTTAACGAGACTTTCACTGAAACGTAGCTGGAGATATAAGGAGTAACTTAGGCTACTTTTTTAGACTACTTTCGCCCAACGGCGTTACCTTACACCGCGGGGTTCGGCTAGTATTATATAATATGCTATTTTATCTTTGAAACAGGTATGGAGAGCAGATGACGGAGTGCTTTGCAGGAATCTACTAGGTCATGCCCATTGGGTAAACACATTAGCTCTGAGCACAGATTACGTGCTCAGAACAGGTCCTTTCCATCCAGTGACTGATCAGCGAGCTCAGGACAGTGATAGTAAGTTTATTTGTTGTTTCCTTTCAGGTCCCTATCGAATTGAGCACCCATTACTGTTTTTAACTATTGATGAAAATTTCACGTTCCTTATACAACTATTAGGAATGTTAAATTATTATCAATTATTAAATAATCCGCTTACATATTTGTGAATTGTTTTTTTCATTTTGAAACTTTTTTTAGAAAACATTCTACAACAGCGTGCCCTAGAGAGGTATGAAGCAGTATGTGGTAAATGTGAAGAACGCCTAGTATCAGGGTCAGATGATTTTACATTATTTCTGTGGTTACCAGAAAAGGAAAAGAGGCCATTGGCAAGAATGACCGGACATCAGCAACTGGTTAATGACGTAAAATTTTCGCCCGACACCAGGTATAATCGTATGGTTGTAATATGGTAATTTAATTAATTTAATTTTAATTTACTTTCATTCATTTTTGACTGCTAAGCTTGAGGTCTCGTGTTCGATTCCCGGGTCGAACCAAATGTTTGTATGATCTGGAAATATTTGTTTCGGAGTTTGGGTGTTTTCTATGTATAATATGTACGTATTTACAAAAAAAAATTATTTAAATATTTATATCACTTGTCTAGTACCCATAACACAAGCTCTGCTTAGCTTGGGCGTTGTGTGTCCGGAATATTTATTTATTCTGTTAATTTTTGTATAGAGATAGAATCTATATCTTTGTAGTCTACTTTTTACGCGGTAATCCATTCAAAAAGGCGGAGCCAAAGGCAAAAGCTAATCTATACAAATAAATTAAAAAATGTTTTTTTCAATTTACGTCTGTTTGTTGGTTAATCTCTAGTACGGGTTATTTTGACGGAACTTTCACTGGATGATATAAAGAGCTTTTATTAAGACTAGCTTCGCCCCGCGACGTAAAGCGGGTGCGGGATAACAACAACTGCGTATAACACCGCGAGGCTCAACAAGTGTTAAATAATAAAAAAGAATAGAGTGGACAGCCTTTATTTAGTTCATGTTCAATATCAGGCATCTATAGACCATACGAAAAATATAAAACTAATAAGTTGTGTTACTACTACTGTTAAAGGACTGAATATTTTTTAGGTTAATAGCATCTGCATCTTTTGACAAATCTGTAAAGCTCTGGGAAGCAGCTTCAGGAAAGTTTATAACCACACTCCGAGGACATGTCCAAGAAGTCTATGCGGTTGCTTGGTCTGCAGACTCTAGATTGTTACTGAGCTCGAGTGCAGACTCTACTATAAAAGGTATGTAAATTCAACATAAGTTTTTCAAAATCACAGTATTAAATGATTCCTATTTAAATTAAAGGCATGTATTCACTTTGATCAGTGATTAGAATATTCACATTGACCAATGATTTTATAAGGTATGAAAGCACTATGAATTTCATTTTCTAGAAACCTCAAATTTATACTTTAACTAGCTGACCCACGCAACCTCGTTTGCATCTTCTATTGCCCGTAGCGTAAATTTTTCCCCCGTTTTTGAAACATTCTTCATTGGTGCTCCGCTCGTATTAATATTAGCGTGATGATATATATATATATAGCTTATAGCCTTACTCGATAAATGGACTATCCAACACTGAAATAATTATTTAAATCGGACCAGCGGTTCCTGAGATCAGCGCGTTCAAAGAAACAAACTCTTCAGGTTTATAATATTAGTATAGATGATTAATTGGCCACAATAAGAGATGAAGTGCCGTCTTCGTAACTCCTTATTTGTGAAACAAAAATTTATTAACGGGCCGTGCAGCAGAAATCGTAATATTTTAATTTTGCCATAACTTCAAAACCAAACGTCCAATTTTGATCATTCAAAGACCAAATATTATCTACATAAACTGTAGTTAGTGATGAAATAATTTATTTTGATAAGGATTGGTAGCACGAGTAAAATAAACGCGTTTAAATGTAGTCCAAAAAAAACCAAGATTTTTAAATAAAAAAATTGCTGTTGTGCCTCACTCGACATAGATAGGTATAGTGTGTCGCGGACTTTTTTGTAGATATTTATAAGATCTACGATTAATTAGAACATTTTATGGTTCTATCTTTTATAGTTTAGGCAGCGTACGCAAAATAAGTAACTTTTCTGGTTGATTTTTTACACCTTTTGTCCGAAAAACCCAAATATCTTACGGGACCCTATTTTATTCCAAAATAAAATATAGCCTATGTTACTCGTGGATAATGTAGCTTTCGAATGGTGAAAGAATTTTTAAAATAGGTCCAGTAGTTTTTGCGCCTATTCATTACAAACAAACATACAAACAAAGTTTTCCTCATTATAATATTAGTGTAGATAATGAAACCACTTAATACAGAAATTTTGCTAATTCTGGTTTCCAAATCATTTGTGATTTCAAATTTCGTTTCAGTTTGGAGCATGAAAACGAAAAAACTAGAACTAGATCTACCAGGTCATGCTGACGAAGTTTATGCTGTGGATTGGTCTCCTGATGGAGCATGTGTGGCTTCTGGAGGAAAGGACAAAGTTTTGAAATTGTAAGCCAATTTTGTCCGCTTTAAGATTTTCTTTATTCTTAAAATCATATATGTACTAACAATTTTTGTTTGTTCCCAGGTGGCAACATTGAAAACAAAAAAGGACTAATTATACAACACTTTTTATTGTTAAAACTGTTACAATATTTTTGTAAAAATAAACTGGTTTTACTTAATTTTTATGCTCTTTCTTACATTAGCTTTAATTCCTGAAGCTTCCCCGGCATACCTAGTTACTTCAGATCTAGGCTCACGAATAGCCCCCTTCCTCCTTATCTTAGCCTTCCTGTATTTAAGCTTATGTTTTACTCTAGGATTCCTTTGCTCCTTCTTTCTATGAGGTGTCAAACCTTTGTTCTTAGCAATTTGATATGTAATCTCACGTTTTTCACCAACTTCCTCAGGAATTATATTCTGGGATGAAGTAGGTTTATTGTCATCCTCAACTTCATTGGGTGATGCATTATCTGAGAATCCACTCTCTTCAGATTCTTCAGTATGCCTTTGGTCATCAAGCTTGTTATCACCCTTGAAGAAGTCATTGCCTTCATAATCATCTTCATTATCTGAAACACCAGTGTCTTCATCATCTTTTTCTATAGCACTTATAAGTTTTAGCTTCTTGGGTTTTGATTCTGGTGCCTCTTTTTCTGATTTGCGTTTTTTACTTCTTGTATCCTTTACTTCAGTCACTTGCAATTCCAAATTATTTTGAACTGCTTGCATTATTTTGTCAATTTGTGGTTTAATCACTTCTAAATAAATAGGTTCCATTTTATTTAGCATTTGTCTGTATTGATACAATCTTTTTATGACAGGGTGGTTCTGAATATTGATTTTTTGACTTTTAAGTAATAAATAAAAACTTATATTAGTGCAGTAATTTAAAATCAAATCATAGTTTGTTTTAATAAATTTTGATGCAGGACAAGTTGGAAGTTTACCATCTTTGACAAGCTCTAAAACGGGATGTAGATCATCCTTTGCAACTATTAATTTCGTTTTAAAATCATTAATAAGACCAGAGAACTCTGGGCTTTCTTTTTCAAGTAGCTCCAGCTTTTGCTTTTTTGTCATCTGGCATAAATCATTCTTTATTATACTTTCTTTTTGCTCTTCAGAATCAATTACATTTTTCTTAAGAAACTGTTGAGTGTAGTCATCATCTCCTAATTGTTCTAACAATCTCTTTTGTATGTTCTTTGCCTCTTCTTCTTCCATGAGAGCAGCTTCTTCATCATTTTGAAATCCACCATAATCTTCATCAACATAGTCAGTGGCATAATATGATCTTTTCTGTTTACCCCAAGCCTTTGCATCTGGTAAATCGTCTTCACTTTCTTCTTGGCCTTCCACATCACTATCTGCCATACCTAAATCTGCTTTATCTTCATCTGAATTATCAGATTCGGAAAAAGCATACATTTCTTCTTCACTAGCAGAGTCATCGTGTTTTCTTTTCCTTACTTTCTCTAACAACTGTTTTTCTCTTGGTGTATAATCATCCTCCGAGTCTGAAGGTTCATAATTACCCTTCATATCGAAGTTAGACTTAACTCTGCAAAATAAAAAGATGAGATTAAGCATTGACATAGTGAATGATTTATAGAGGACTAAGAAATTGGTCTGTCTTTACATTAGAAATAAGTTTTATAATATTTCATGGTGAGATAGAGAGCAGATCGAAACTTAATTTTGGTTGAAGTTTTATTATGAATGCATATCCAGTTTTTAAATGTGCTCACAAGCTAGATATGGCTTTTCTGCCTCATTGGTCTAGCGGTTGACATATGTGACTGCCAATCAAGAGGTCTCGGGTTCGAATTGAATAATGAGAGAGAGGGACCAGAGAGTGCATCTGGGTGTGCGCACACACTTGTGCACTATAATATCTCCTGCATAGTTGGCTAGTCTCTGTTGAGACTAGCTGCTGTGGACATAATCGACTGGGAGACCAACATGGCTTTTATGGTAATATTATTCTTAGATAACACATAAAAATGTAAACTAGGTAAAGTATTTGTTTTTGTGTCCCAGATACTTTACACACATACAAGAAACTAAACAATTTGTAGATCACACAAAGTGTTGTCACATGTAGGATTTGAACCCACAACATTTACCCGAAGTAGGAAGCAGCTTAAACCACTAGGCCAACTGTGCAATCAATCATATGCTATGCCAACATTTATCCTGGCTGGGCACAAACATACAATGACTGGCATAGCAATCAAGAATACTAGTCTAGTAGTTACTAGACCAAATGGCCCATCAAATGGTCTATCATTTGATGTCTCTACTTAACAGTTTTTTTTAGGTAGGTTGTACCTAGGACAACATTGTACATGTTACATGTAAAGAAAAGGAAATTTGAAACAGCCCCATAGCTACATCTGGCCAGTGTTGTATAGAAGGCCAAAACGCTCTTGCTAAGGAGAGGGCTTAGTCGAACAGTAGACTGTTAAAGGCTGTTTCTGATGATACCTAGATACCCTGACACTACCAATCTACTCTTTACAAAAATGAAATCCGCAAATAATACAACAATATGTATGACACATCTTATACATGGTCATCTGATCCTGAATTAGGCAGACTTAATGGACCAAGAACCCAACCCATGCTTTGATAAACACACCTACTTATTTATTTTTCATATACACCAATTAATCATACTATCACCGTCTACCGCATTACGAAGGTGACACGCAACAAGCACCAACCATCCCAGTCTTGGGCAGTACGCATCACATATACATTATTTTACACCATACATCATCTTACAATTAAATTATACAATGCCACTTACTTTATTTTGTCTGCCATGGTATTTTTCTTAACACTCAATGTACTGTCAATAGCAATTTCTAAGGTTAGTTATCCATCTAGGACACGTTGTTGATATTCCTTTTCAATAGTTTTCGATCACAAGTAATGTTATTTTAACGGAAAGATTATTCCACAAATTAACCACATTAGAAAAGATAATATGTCTATGCCTCGTTGTTACAAACTTTACAAAGCACGACTTGCATTTGATTTGAGCTAGGGATGGCGATCTGAGTGAGATCGATTAATCCAGAAATCGAATTTTCGGAGCCAAGAAAATCGATCTTTTGAATCGATATGTAGTACTAAATCGATTCATTGGATCGATACATAACCCTTTAAAATCGACATTCGATTTTTTTCTGTTTTTGTATTAACAACAATACAATTAGTTGTAGGTGTAGGTGCCCGTAGAACAAGAGTACTGACGTTTAATTACTCAAAAACTCACGAGATGGCTGTGTGTTTAGTCTTCTTCGTCTCACTACCTCACTTTTTTTCAATAGAAAAAAGTTACGTTTATTATCTTTAACTTTTTGTATCTGTGCTGTGATTGCGTCACTGCGTCATCACTCACATCATTCAATTAATTTGTTTGTTTGTTATTTAACTAAGTGACTGTTTATTAAGCATACTGTGAATAACGAAATAAATACAGATTTTTGTGTAGTGTTTGTTGCGGAATAATAACTAATTGAGTGTACGTAAATGAAGGACTCCTTGTTTTTATTTGATGCTATTATTTTCAGTTTGTTCTGTTATTTGTGATTATTAAATCTAACCATATATGTGTCATTTATATTTACGTATACATACGAATAAATACTAATGAGCATTGAAATAACTAATAAATAATATGTGTAATTCCTAATTATTGGAAATATTCATACTTTACTATTACTTTTTGTCCGTTCATCTATTTTTTTTTATTGAATAGTGGGCAAACAAACAGACGTGTCACCTGATGGTTAGCGATTACCGCCGCCCATGGACACCCGCAACACCAAAGGCGTCACAAGTGCGTTGCCGACCTTTGGGAATGGGAAAGAAGATGGGGGGAGGGGTTGGGGTATGGGCCTCCGGTATCCTCACTCACTCGTTGAAACAGCACAAACGCTATTTTTAACCTAAAAATTGTTTGTTTGGTATACATAAAAAATAATAAAGCTCCCATCATTTTTA
Organism: Spilarctia lutea; assembly: GCA_916048165.1. Taxonomy (NCBI): domain Eukaryota; kingdom Metazoa; phylum Arthropoda; class Insecta; order Lepidoptera; family Erebidae; genus Spilarctia; species Spilarctia lutea. The sequence continues at coordinate 8,197,813 of OU696480.1, forward strand.
TTAATATAAACTACTGATTCGAAAAAAGATCGATTTTTTGAAAAAAGATCGATTTTTGAAAATCGATCTTTTAGACCTCGATTTTTTTGTGGATCGATTCATCATGTCACAATTCGAATCGATTTAAAAATCGATCTTTTTCGGCTAGAATCGCCATCCCTAATTTGAGCCCATTTGCCAATTGTCTTTTTTTTGTATTTGACGTTTGACATGATTTGCACTCTCGTCTTTTGATCCTTACAATTTTTACTTGTCACCTTTAAAAACGCAATAATTACACTGGTTTATAATGGCAAAATATTTGAAAAAATTATAACTAACTAATTTCTATATGGCTGACAAGTGAAAACCATAATAATAGTTTAGGTTTACAGATTATTGAATTGAAATTAACTCTTCTATCCTCATTGAACTTGTTGATGTGAAATAGTTGACATCGAATTATTATTATTTTTGTATTTCAGTGCTCTGTTCTATATCAATAAGTGAAGTTATTAATAAGTTAAAAATATATTTTTATGTAAAATGTACCAAAAATGTATCTGATATCCAATAATTTCTGTTACATTTATAGTGAAATGATATTTAGTAAAGAAATGAACCGACGATTCGAAGAAAGTGTTTGGCACCGGTTGGATGCCGATTGCCCAAAACTGGAACAGTTGGTGCTCATTGATCTTTTACCGTGGGAGAGCTATGCTTCAGCATGAATGGGTTGGCTCGACCGGAGTGATACCACGGCCTCACAGAAAACCGGTGTGAAATAGCGTTTGCGCTGTGTTTCACCGAGTAAGTGAGGATACCGGAGGCCCATACCCCAACCCCTCCCCCCATCCTCTTTCTCATCCCCCAAAGGTCGGCAACGCACTTGTAACGCCTTTGGTGTTGCGGGTGTCCATGGGCGGCGGTAATTGCTTACCATCAGGTGATACGTCTGCTCGTTTGCCCACTGTTCAATAAAAAAAAAAAAAAATGAGGGGAGATCTTTATTCAGCACACCGCGATTTGTTTATATCACCTACCATAATAATCACAAATTTAAAAAAAAACGACTCAAGAACTGGATGAAATTGAAATGGTACGACACGGGAAGCACCAATTTTCAAATAAAAAAAGAATCATCAAAATCGGTTTACCCAGTCGAATATTATGAGGTAAAAAACATGAAAAAGATACAGTCGAATTGATAACCTCTTCCTTTTTTGAAGTCGATTAAAAAAGCCTACTCTCCTAACCAACATAAAATATCAAGATAAAACTGAGTTTCATCATTTTTTTACAATTAGGCTACTACAGTTCTGAGAAATTAACTGGGTGGCAAAAAATACATTATTTGATTTTGCAGTGGCCTCGCAGTTACAAGAATTAACAAATCATGTGACTGATTGATTGTTATTTCTGCTCAGAGATTTCGTTTCGACTTCTTTTTAGAAAATTATGATGCTTTTAGCTTTGAGAATGTGAGGATCAGGACTTCAAAGGAAAAACGGGTACATCTGAGCATCGTAGTCACTAGAATATTTCGTATAATTAGAGAGGGGTCTACAGGTTAAATAATTTTCTAGGCTTTTCATGGAATAGTTTAAGGTTTCACCGAAGGTTAATAAAGGCAAAATAAAATTCTGTAGCGGTTTTGTTTCATAATTTGACCACCATTTTCAGGATTCCTAAAGATTTTTTGAACGCTGTGCAATACGACCAACGTATCTTGGCGAGTCTGAATATAGGCTCTGCTAACTTTAGCGCATATACACTCGTGAAGAAAACTGTTATCGTCATATTTTTATAGACCAATGTACGAATAAAATAAAAATCAAAATACTATCAAAAAAGATATTGCGCAACCTTCTGCCCGTAGTTCGGACTCGCCAAGATACGTCAGCTATGGTCACAGAGCACATATACTTGCATATAGTACATGTGACATGAAGAGTGATCACAATGACAAGTGTGACAGATGACATATCTACATTGTACTCTGTGGTTGACAGTTTCATGAGTAGAAATAGTTCAAGTGATGGTGATAGGTATTATTTTACAGGTTAAGTTGGTACATAGAATTTGATATTTGAATTTTAATTTAATATTGAGATAAATGTATACATTTCCCAGTCAATAATCGGTATTTTTATTTGGAATTTTAATAATGGGCTTTGCTATGATTCAAAAACAGTATATATTCTTAGTATTATTGATTTTTTGCTGTGAGTTAATAGGAAGCAAAAAAATAAGTTCTCGCGATAGTTCTAGTAGATTGAGCGAGTGCCGACGCTGCAAAATTTTAACGGATTCTTTCAATTACTGGTTGGATAAAACTTCTAGAGGAAAATATGAAGGTGGCGATGCGGCTTGGGAGGAAACAAAATTGAAATCGTACTCTCGAAGTGAAGTTCGGTTAGTCGAAATACAAGAAGGTTTGTGTTCTGACCTTAAAACCCATCAAGATCAATGTTACACCATAGCTGAAGAAACTGAACAAGTTCTTGAAAAATGGTGGTTCCATGAAGATCCAACCACCACTGACTTGTATACATGGCTATGTATAGACAATCTTCAACATTGTTGTCCAGTAAGCCATTTTGGTGAAGCATGTACACCTTGTCTAAAAGATATGGAGAATAAAGTATGTAGTGGACATGGGAGATGTGAAGGTGATGGAACTCGGAAGGGCAACGGAACATGTATTTGTAAAAAAGGTTACACAAGTACATTGTGTAACGCATGTGCTCAAAACTTTTACTCAACAGAATCTGGGCTGTGCGAATCATGTCATGAATCATGTAATGGATGCAGCGGGGATGGGGCAGATTCTTGTCTAGAATGCAACTCGGGTTGGCAATTAGAATCGGGAATGTGTGTTGATATCAATGAATGCAGTGATTCTGTATGCAAAACTAATGAATACTGTACAAACTCTAAAGGATCTTATAGATGTAAGGAATGTGATTTATCCTGTAAAACTTGTACTGGTGAAGGGTCTTCAAACTGTATATCATGTGAAGAAAAATATGTCCTATGGTTTGGCTCATGTATTGATAATGAACTAAAACAAAATATTATTATAAGTACATTTAAAAGGTTGTCATTGTACATTGGTTTGTTAGTTATAGCACTATTTATTGTCCGTTTTTCCAAATCAATAGCATCAATAGTAGTATTAGTTATAGCTATATATATTTACTTTTTTGAGAAGCATCTGAAATTTTCTACCAAAGATATTTTGTTACATCAATTTGAAAATTTCTATTAGTTAAACAATATAGTTACGTTATTCAGAACCAAAGTTATTGCATAGTGTTACCAAGCAAACCGGATTATTTTATCTATTGAATTAATTACCATTTATGCCTTTATCAGCCTTGTGTTGTGTGTAATTATTATTTATATGAGCCTAATAAGGACAATCACAAGTGACAGAGACTTTGTAAGAAATCTAGAACAATTTGACTACTTAGTAGTATTGTGTATTAGAATTAGTAGTTTAGGGTTAGCCCCCAATGGACAGATTGGCAGCAAAGAGACTATTTCAGTAACAATTTAAATACAACCTAAAGTTGCTTAGCATGCATATTTGATGAAATGAAATAAAACCAACTGTCACCGTTGCTTACCGTCATATTATTTCGGTTTAAATTGTTACTGAAAAAGTTTCTTTGCCGTTACTTCATCCATCAGCACTGGCCATTAGTTGTCAACAGGTAATAAAAATCTTTGGAAAGGTGTATTAAAAATACATTTTATTGCAAAAATTATGTCACTACATTTTAGTGTCATTTATATACAAAAAATTAAATACAAAGTTAGGTATTATAACCAAACGTGGGCATACTATATAATACAGCAGCAGGTGCGGGAATTTTCACACAAACTGACTTTGAATAGAGAAAGTTGACACAATAATCATCTAGACACAATTCAGATTATGAGAAAAATATATCTAATAAAAATACGTCAGTAAATACACGTGTATAAAGTAATTAAATAGCAAACTTACATGTATCATATAAACCAGGTGACTACAAGGTAACATGTATTAACATTAGGGTATCATTTCACATGTCTTACAGTTCTATCTAGTAATATCTGTATGTAATTAGACATTACTATTGCTGTGCAATTGTTTTCATGTTATGTATTAAGGTTTTCTACACACGATGCCAGCGGGTGCCTGTGCCGCTGCCCCGAAATATTTCTCTGCAGTCTTCAGTACCGGCATGTACCGGCGGCCTAATAATAGCGGTATACTCATGCGACCTATACACTCCGGCATGGTTTGTAGGAGACTTTAAAGGTTACATATTCAGAACTAGGTAGTAATCAAATGCCACTATAATATTATTTAATAATAAAATTGGCAACAATCAATTTGGCAACAGCAAGCACAGATAAACATTTTCAGTCTGACATAAAGATAAACTCCTTATTGAATACATGAAAATTGTGACTAAAATATAAGTGAATGTGCAAAATTGTTCAAATTGATAGTAATACAGGTAGGATAGAAAATAATATTAATATAGGTGGCATTTTTTATCAATAAATAATGTGTAAGGAATAATCAGTAATAATAAGCAAACCATATTTAAAGCCATATTGAAATAGAACGCAGCAAATTTAAATTCACTGATAATATTAATAAATGTTTGGTTATCTTTAATTAAAATTATGTTTTCATGATAATAGAGTGCAAATAAAATATAATTGTATGCATACAATGTAATAAATTGAGTAATAATTTTCTGCATTATCAACTGAAAAGTTAATTACATTAGCATTTCTGTAGTTATTTGAGTACATATTTGATATGATGTATCTATCGATTGTGTGATAAACAGTGGTCTTTGGTGGAGAATAACAATATATGCAACTGAAAATAAAAAAATAACAGAATTAGAATACGGGCCCGTGTTGTATAACCACTAGGAGACATTTTTAGAAAGGTGTATGGTATCGGTTCTATATAAGTTCAATACCTCTTCTAATTCATTATTCCGCAACTCCGTACAAAAATGTCACAAGGGATAAAAATCGAGAGTTGCTACCCCCTCCCCTTCACCTTTACACAGTTGGACAGCTTGCAAGTGACGACATAGTGCTGAATATTATTGTTAATGCACCTGTATCTTTCTAAAAAGGTCTACTGGTGGTTCAAATGAACCATCAATATTCGACACGGGCCCATAGTCTAAATGTTACTTACCTATTTTTCTCAAATATATTAAATTCAACAACATACAATTGTAAATTAAAGGTTAATGGTTCTCAACAAAATAAACACAAATTGCTATAAATGAACGTAACATTGTTCTAAGAATTTTTTTGGTAAAACTTCATTTTAAGTACTAATATAACACCATTTATCTAAGCCTATTTGTGAAATAAAACAACTACGTACATTAAATATTAATCATTGTCAATGATGTTCCTGTGACACCTTTATTTTGGAAACTTACTCAAGTACTAGAAAGTGTTGCTTACTTACAACATAAAACACCTTAATAATAGACACGACTAGCATGTAAAATGCTGTTGTGGACAAACTGTTTGTGATGTCCGTTAGTCATCAGGAATCCCTATGTCTTTGTAGTGCCCTTCATATATGCTTATACTACAGAGCAAGCTATAAACCATACAAGCTGAGACAAACATGTAAAGAATACTTAATCAGAAATTATGTGGAATGATTAAATATTTTAAATTGTGTAGTAGGTGGACTGTCAAAGTAGATTTTTTTAAACTATGGAGTCGAAACTTTAAAACTCAAAGTATTCCTAGATTATGCACAAGACTGATCTTTTACTGTTTATCTAAGTACCTGACGATTCTCCACAATCATTGATCAGTATGATTCTGCCAACTCCAATAGTACTAAAATATAAATGTAATTTTGATATTACAATCCTAATCAAAATGGAAATAAACTCACTATCCCTCACAATTTATTATTATCAGTCTGATCCAATTTATGCTAATGATTCTAGTACCATAAATTATTAAATTTAGTTTCGGTCCCTCTTCATAATACTCGCATATCGTTCTGAATCATTATGTCGTTGTTGAACTAGCTGTGCCATCGTCACAACATTCAGCTGCCAACGTCACAACCATGCATTCGTGTTTGGTACCGCAATACGCGGTACACTGGTAAAGCCATATTAAAGTGTTAACATGTGATTCTTCATTTGATGTATATGCTAATTTGTAAATGTTTTATTTATCGTCTAAATGATACATCTATGATCAGTCTGTTGTCGTAATAATGGAATGTATTCAGTTGAATTCATAATATCGTACGTAATAAATAAATAGTGTGATAATATAATTGGAAGATAGAAATGCATCATAAAATTGCATATTCCGATATGAACACAATAAGCAGCTATGTAGGATTCAAGAACAGCTTGAATCGAATCTATTAATACTTTTGATAAACACGCTTTAAATAATGCTTGTAATACATTTGCCATACACAAGCTCATAAACTCGTTTATGATGTTTTTCGATATTATAATATGTCGAAATTCATTAAAAACGGCAATGAAATAGTTTCTCAACAGCATGATACGGTGGTAAAAAATTAAGACATAAGAGTAACGCCTACAACTTATTGATTGTCAACATAAGGTAATATTAACTAAATACTATTTCGTCTCGTTGCAATTACTATCAAGAAAAAGTATTTTAGAATTTTGTTTACCAAGGAACTCGTCCTCGGTTGTCAAAAAAGTTTGAGAATATAATTGAAATATTCTCACAGAAATAACGTTAAGTTTGCGGAACGGTCTTTCATAAGTTCATGAGAATTATTCTTGACGGCTAAATTTGACTCGGATTGCAGAGAATGTCATCATCAAAACAGTTTTTTTTCTGCAGTCTTGAAATTGGATATTATTAAAGGATGTAGAGTAACCGTGCAGTTAGTCGAGGACTCGATGGTGAGAGGAGAGCTGTGCGGCGAGTTGTCTCTGCTGCAGTAAGGAGTAGAGTATGCCGGCCTGAGCCATGGCGTCTACGGTCCCGGCCGCCAGCAGGTCGGTCCGCTGCTTGGAGCCTGCACCAGCACTTGAAGGCCGCAGTAGCGTCGGCCCGAACACCGTCGCCAAGTTGTGGAGAGACATTTTGTTGTCAGCCTCGTGTTGGTTCACCCTATTCATATTAATATGTTAAGTGTGTTGGAAAACTACAACTATACTAAACGTTTATCAACAAGAACTTCTAAATTTTAATTTGTGACGCGTATATTTCATCAATGTCTTCTTATGCCACTGCTACACCTGCGTCTTAACGCGTTAATTTAGGCGTTACGTAGATGTGACCAACATTTTAATGCGTTAAATACAAATGGCGTTACGCGATAGCTCGAGTGTCGGTTTTATGGACACAACAAAGGGTTTTAGCCATTAATCTTTCGGATGCGCGAACGGGTACTTCCGGTTACATGCACCGTGCGGCGAAATTGCAAAATTTTGCAGCACGGTGCATGGTGTACGAAAATGATCAAATCTTTTCAAAAACAATGCTCGGTGGTTATAAAAGTGATTATTTTTCAAAAGATGGATAACAAGCGTACATGGTTATGCCATATTTTATTACTAAACTAATGTTATCGCATTATTATTTACTCACAATTGAGCCAAGTATTAATTTACGCACCTATTGTGTTAATAAACATGATTTTAATATTTTATGTGGTTTATTATTCATTTTACTTATTATCCTCATAAAGTTCGATAACTAAGCTATCTACTGATATAAAAAACACTATAACTGCAGTAAAAATTCATTGAGAAACATATTTGTAAAAATCACATTTCGCTGTCGAGATATTCGCCATTTTGTCACTTTACAATCAAACTATTATTTGCGCCGAACACCAAATTACGTAGTATTTATATGAAGAAATAGTGTTTTTTAGTTAAATAATTTATTTTTTTAGTTAACTAGTGCAAAAGACAGGAACAATACATAAAAAAACAACCTATTTATCAAGTTATTTAAAACAAGGACTCGTTTGCTAGACCAGTTTTCATTTATTATTTTTAAGTTCTGAGAATTCTCTAAACTCTATGAAAATGACTGAATGCTAAAGAGAACAAACTGATCGTTCCATTATGTGACACACAAAGTCTATGGTTAATACAAAATAATTTAGTAAAACATAAACAAAGATCAGTTTACGTCTTGTTCATTGTCCGTCACTACTGTGTATGTGTGGGTGTTAATAGTTCCGGGACTTCCCGCTAGGCTGCGTGCAAACACGAATCAACGGCGATATACAATTTTAAGTGGCGTGCTATTGGAGAGGCCTATGTCCAGCAGTGGACTACGATACGCTGATGATGATGTAGAACAGTAATGGCGTGGGAGCCCTTTGTATGTGTGCGTCTAATTTCGCTCGTCAGGCAAAAAATTAGTGTTTATTTAAATATTTAGCTTTTCTAACACATTTTTGTTGCTATTCTATATTCTATATAAGATTCTCATCGCAATTATATCATTTTATCAATAAAAACATAAGAATAAATGCGTAAAAACCTTCAAATGAGTAAGCCCTTTTCAATAGGTAATAGACTCGGTAACTTTTTGAGTAACACTATTCAAAATTACGCATGATTTGTGCCTCAATTCGTATTGATAGTGGTTCCTAAAATAAGTATAATAAGTAAAATATAACAACAAACTACCTTCAAAATCACCTTATCGGCAAAAAATCAGTTTTAAGAGGCACTTGACAGATCGCGTTGCGTCATCGTCAACTTTGAAATTGGAACTCGTTTTTTTTACGGCTCTTGAAGCGCACTTGACAAACGAATGTTTTAAAATGTTGTTCGTATAAAGCAAATGCATAACAAACCTTTCTAGACTTTATTATAATAACTTTAATACCCAAAATTAATTAAAATGCAAGTTAACTGCGAAAAACATGGATCCGTGTGTGCCGCACCGACGGGACAAACATGGATCCGTGTTGCCGCACCCGAGAGGTTAACGCCGTCTCATTCTATCGGATGCGCGCACTTAGTAAGGACGAGTGTACTTTGTTTTAGGCGGGAACTGCATTTACGAGAAAGAAATGAAGAAAAATAAAGACAATGGAGTGGTCGAATGTTCTCATTCGTATGGTATTGTATACACAGTTTCCAGAGTTCGTCGACGATGCATTTGAATCATCCACCATCTTCATTTTTAAGGTTTTTTCTCTATTTTTAAATTGCATTAATAATAATGACGCATAAAATAATTTATGACGCTCATGTCGTAACTAGTGTAGCTGCTTCAAGCTCCATTGTGTGTATTATGTGTAAACGCGTGAATTCATGAGGAATTAACTCTTAAGGGCATTGTAACCTAAATGTAGCCAACGCGCATTTTTAACGCATAATTTGCCATTGTCATTAACGTTAAAGCAGATGTAGCAGTAGCATTATGACGTTATCACGTAAAATTATCCCCTGTAAACCGACTTTACAGACAAACATTTTTTTTACAGACTTCTGGAGAATATATTTTCTGTCGTGGTGATGAGACCGCTTGAACTTGACCACTACGCTTTTCTCGCAGTCAAAGGAATGTAGTATACGGAATTATTCAGTTTAGCAATATTGTACTCTAAAGATACTTACTTTACGAAATGATTTAGCAGAAAGTCTATGCAGTTCTTATTGAGATCCGGCAGTTGAGCATAGCACTTAAGCAACGCGACTCGCCTTGTTTGAGCTGGCCCTGAATCGACGGACGTCCCTGCACCCTAAGTAAAAATAAATATGTTATAACGAACTTAATATAATATGATTGTTATCTATACTAAATGCTAACCACTTCTCGTAGTATTCACCTGCTTTAATGACCATTGCTCTACTTTTAAGAATCTTATCTACAATGTAGTTTCTGTACATATTATGTAACGGAATAGAATGTGAGTAACCAGCTTGTTTTGATAACAATGCCTTATAATTAGAAATTTATATTTTAAACGAATTAACACCGGCACCTTAGTAAATAACTGCACGGTTGGCCGAGTGGTGTCAGCGGTCGCCATGCCGCTTGCTACTGCGCCAAGTGTCGTGGGTTCAAATCCCACGCGGTACCTACAACACTTTGTGTGATCCACGAACTGTTGTCCCGAGTCTGGATGTTCTTTGTGTCCGTTTCATGTATGTTTGTAAAGTCCCCCACGACACAGGATGTTTATTCTAATGTGGGAGTTATAAAAGTATGACTGTACCTGTGTGGAGCCCCACGCTTTTAACAGTTCTGGGTACAGTGCGTCAGTAAATAACGCTTCGGGAAGTTCTCGCAAATACAGTTTCAAGACTCCGGTGACAGAATGAATATCTACTTCCTTCAACAATTGCTCTGCTTCATAAGCATCTGTAAAAATACATTCACAACATACCTATACAATAGACAGTACTTGCATAAAATAAATTTTCGAAATCATTGCTATTACAAATACAAGTAGGGCCAAAGAGGTTTTCATGAGTCGCAAATCAGTTTCAATGTCGTGATATTAATCACCTATTGTTTTAACTATTGTTATTATCTCCGCGCGTTGATATTGGGATTGACAGCTAAGAGCGGTGTCGTCAGTGAACCGTCAGTACAGTTCGCAACGCAACAGCGCCGCACATGTGTCGAGTACTTAAAAAGATTGTTATTGTTTTTTTTTTCGTTGTTCTGCTTTATTGTTGTTGTTAAGTTTTGCTATTGTTATCGTATTTTTTTTAAAATGAGTAAAAAAGTTATGAACAGCCGTGCTCGCGAAATAGTTATTAAAGTCACTTAAAAATCCACCGATAAACATTTAAAATTACATACTACATACCTACTGTAAATATTTTTTTTTATAAATTAAATATTTAAACAGTTTTTCTCATCTTTTGACTAAATCGACTCAATTTACTTTTTACAGTACCAGAAGTAATATAAGTATTGCTTTAGTACATGTGAAATTTACAAGAATTATCAACTGAAATCAATCAATCAAACTATCAAATTAAATTTCTTAAAAATAAACTTTTAGATTGTGTTACTAGCGTTACTATTTTGCGATGGATGACGTCACGCGGCTCTTATTATGACAAGGTTCAATCCCAATGTCAACGCGCGGGGGTTATACTAGTATTAATCAGTATATATAACTTTACAAACTATGCCCACACTAATGTATATTTATTTTTCTTCCATTTGTGATACAAAAACAAAATTTAAATATTATTTTACACTTGGATCTTGTGGACAAGTTTACCCTGCGTGTCCAATATAATAATGTATTTAGGGTGCTTTTGGGGTTACCATGAAGTTGTAGCGAGTTAAGCATATTCGTAGAGGCTTAAGTCCACGGGTTTGCCGCTATAATGCGAAAACGTTGCGCTTCCATGATTGCGCGTCTAGGTTAAGTCACTTTTTACTAACAAAATATGGTTTTATTGATGATTTTGAAATTTAAATAATGTGAATAATACGTACTAGTTTCAAAGCTCTTCTTGAGTCTGTTGAGGTCGGAAGCGCTCCCGGAGACTCGATACACACCGACCTCATGGATACCGCGGCGCTCCACTTCACGGACACATGCGCTTATTATGAATGGGATGTTGCGTTTTTCACGCCTAAAAAAAATAAAATAGAAATAAATGATATTTATTGTCATGACATAAAGAATGAAATAAAGTTTTGAACAGCTTCTGAATTTAATGAATTTTAATAAAGAAATTAAAAATTCAATATTTTAATCGAATTTTTCTTTCTCTCACGAATGCGGCAGCGGCAGGCAGGCTCTTACCGTAAATAGTTCAATCAATTCAACTATCACATATTATTATGGTTGGGGAACTTAGATTCTGGTAACCTCACTCATTTCGATGAAAAGCAAGGCAAGAATTTCCTGAGTTTGTGTGTGTGTGTGTGTGTGTGTGTGTGTGTGTGTGTGTGTGTGCGTGTCTGTGTGTGTGTGTGCGTGTCTGTGTGGGTGTGTGCGTGTGTGTGGGTGTGTGCGTGTCTGTGTGGGTGTGTGCGTGTGTGTGTGTGTTTGTGCGTATCTGTGTGTGCGTGTCTGTGTGGGTATGTGCGAAGTGTGTGTACGTACTTGGCGACGTGCGTGATCTTGGCGCCGAAGAGCGCGCCGGGCTTGGCGGAGGGCACGCGGCGCGCGGAGCGCTCGGGCGGCAGCAGGCGCAGGCGCAGCGTGAGCGAGCCGCCGCCCACCAGCACCGTGCGCGACACGCCGCCGCCGCCCGCCACCTCCGACACCCACTCGCGCGACAGCTGAGTACAACAACCGTACTTTTTTTTTTATATGTTAGCGTCAGATTGTGAAAACCTTTATATTGTAATCTATTTCGCGAGTTTGTAAACTGTCGGAAGATTGTGAACTGCAATACACTACTTACAATTTAATGTATTATTTTTAGTTAGATTAAATCTATCGAAGTGAAACCGTCAAATTGTGATATGGTATGCGACGAATCACATTTCGCGCGCTGATTGGTTGAACAACATATACATGTTGTTCAACCAATCAGCACGCCCATATTTGTTGACATACGTCCTACGCCACCATATTTGTTTGTTAATTCGTTTGTTGCCGAATGAAAAGTGTTTTAGTGATTGTAAATTGATTTCATGTTGAAAATACCTCTCAACTTTAGAAATGCTTACATAAAATTGTTGTGGCAGTAAAATGAATTTGTGATTATTTAATACCCAAAATTAATTAAAATGCAAGTTAACTGCGGTTATCGCGGATCCGCGATGCCGCACCGACGGGACAATCGTGGATCCGCGATGCCGCACCCCAGAGGTTAATCAAAGAAGTTCTAACTTAACTCTATGGCTATAGAACAGTCTACTGTTGGACCAACTAATCAAGGAGATTTAATCATTTGACGCGCAACAGATTGTGAATTAACGGTTTTACTTCGATACATTATAATGTAACGAAAAATAATACGTTAAATTGTAAGCAGTCACAGTTTACAATTTTGCTAAATAGATTACAATCTAACAGTGTTTACAATAAGCCTGCCAAGTGACTCTACTCTGCTTGACGGAAAGCTTAAGCAGAATCCAAGAGTGGTGGTCACCATATTGATTACAAATGCAGAAAATGCAGCATGGTGGCCTACATTATGGCGGCCTATTGAGACATTAATCATAATAGTAAATTAGAGGAGTCGGATGTTCCTTATTATTTCTTCTTTGGCAAAATGAGAAACAAAAATGTACTCAACACTAAGTTCGTTCGTGTGAGTTATCACATGAATAAATTTAGTATAGAACAAATCTGTTAAGATTAATAATACGAAGTGTCGCTACCCTTATTCATCTCGTGGCTATCGTAAGAGCCAGCTAAGGGAAAACAAACCCTACTTCAACTCGTCTGGCCAGCGTGTTATAATGGGTTATGTATTTTTCTACCAATGGATTATTTAAAAGCTCTTGATTGACTAACTGACTTGATCTAGATGTATTTACCTTAATTGTACATTTGCCTCGCAGCACGGGCCTGGCAGCATCCTCGTACAATAACAAACGTAGGTTCTGGGATCCCTCCAAGTCCAGCGTAAAGCTCTCGTTCCATCGTGGCTGCGCACTACGACAGACCAGCTTCGACTTGGCCTTACGGAAGTAATGCCCATACGAATCTACCTCAACGACGATGTAGTAGTCTGTTAACAAAATATCATTTTTTGGTAAATAACTGATACACGAAAGAACTAACGAAACGCGTCAGAGGCCTAGTATGAGTTTATTTTACATTAACTCGTTCTTGTCAATGAATGAACTCGTCGTTGCGACTGGTGAAGTGCGACAACATTCGCAACGCCGAACGCGGTCACCCTGAACATCGAGTGAATGTGAAATAAACTCACACTAACACGCTCTCTGAAAACACTTTGAATTACATCTTATATATAAAATTCTCGTGTCACAATGTTAGTTACCACACTTCTCCGAAACGGCTGGACCGATTTTTATTAAATTTTGTGTGCATATCAGGTCTATCAACATCTATTTTTCAGCCCCCTAAATGTTAAGGGTAGTCCATCGCTAATTTTATTTTCAATTTTTATAAAAAATTATATTTTCTCATCATGTGAGTGGTTCAAGGTAGATTTAAAAATACATTATAGTGTCAAAATTTAGGATTTTTTTGTTTTCGTAATACATAATATATTTAAGTTGTACATAGACTAATAAACATATATAACGGTTATGATCTCATTAGTTTTTACATTTACACAATTACTTTAAAATGTATGTTTGAGATTATTCTATTTGTTAGTCAATTATCATTATTACTATATACATGTAACTAGTTCTTGAGATATTCCTGGAGCTTATATTATATTACATAAAAAAAAAAGTTAACGAACCAGCTGCAGTATCTAACGGCGCAGTCATTCCCCCGATGTGTAGCTGCAAATCCCCAAGTAGGAGCGAGTCGTCTCTACCGCTGCGGAGTAGGTACGAGCCCATATCAGTCTGCAGGTAACTCCGACATGCTGTCACCCAAGCTTGCAACTCTAGCATTGATATCGCGTTTGAACCAGCCGGCGGGGCAGATGATGCCTGTAAAATTATTTATTTATACTTAAAGTGGGGTGTATTAAAGATATACATATAAACCAATATATAAAACCGAATAGTTTGTTTCCTTGAACGCACTAATCTCAAGAATTATGGTCCAATATGAAAAAATCTTTGAGTGTTCCCCATTTATCGAGGACGCTGTACATCATCACGCTAAGACAAATAGGAGCGGAGCACCAATGAAGAATGTTACAAAAACGGAGGAAAATTATTACGTTAAGGGCAAAAGTGCAGTGATGTTGTCTTGCATACACAACTACACAGAGACAGCCATTTGATAAATTATTTATGTTTTCAGTGTTTATGTTTACTATTAATAGTTTTAGGATATTACCTGTAGCGCATGTATGGAGTCAACCCACTGCGTCCGCTCATACTCGGAGCTGAGGAAGAATATGTGCTGTCTCTGCAAGGCCGAGGACGAGCCGGGAGCCCTTGCCCCCACGCGGAACACCAGGTTGGGTGAGGCCAGTACCAGCTGCGCCTCCAGCTCCGCCAGCTTCTTGCGCTGCTTCTCCGCAGCACCTCGCCCGCCGAGACGAATTTTCTGGAACATTATTTTTATTTGTAAGTTTTGACAGACCAAGTAAAAGACGCTAATTTGTGCTGCATTAATTTTTGTATTAAAGTTCACAGTCATGAAAACATAAAGAAAAAAAAAGTATATAAATCACTGCATTCAAAATACAAGCTATCCCTACATTTGGCCGACAGAACTTAATATTAATAAAATAATTGAATTCGGAAAATGTAAGCCAGTTAGTCAAAAAACACTTATGAATATATGAAAGCATACCTTATCATCACTGGAAGCTCTTTCTTCTGCCAGTATCTGATCCCTTACGGTGGAGGCCTGAGACTTGAGTGCTACGATGTTAGCCGGGGAAGTTTCCCGGGTATCTGGTGCGTTGAAGCTGATGGCCTCATCCTCTACTACCACTATGTCCGGCAAGGGTATGAACCACTTCAGTTCAAACGTAAACTTGTCACGACCTGACGCCTTAACAAATAATAGGATATGGTTAAATTTAAAATGGTATTATTATAATGAGTAAAAATTGTTTTGTATAGACATTGCATAACTATTACTGCCTAATTTGTCTATGTTTTTTTTCTAATTCAATACTAGCTTCGCCCGCGTGTATGTTGGTTTCACGGTAAACATGTGTGTGTGTGTGTGTGTGTGCGTGTGCGTGTGCGTGTGCGTGCGTGTGCGTGTGTGTGTGTGTGTGTGTGTGTGTGTGTGTTTTCTCAAGAATCATTGAAATCAGTGCAGCCGCTTAGCCGTAAAAGCGTAACAGACAGACAGAGTTACTTTTGAATTTATAATGTTCGTATGCATTTTATACATGTATTGAATACTAATATATTATAGCATACCCTATATCTATGTACACTATTGTTAGTACACAATGCAATAAATTGCAATATCCTACTAATATTATAAACGCGAAAGTTTGTGAGTATGTAAGTACAAACTACGAATGGATTTTGATGAAAATTTACAATAATATAGCTTATACATCAGAATAACACACAGGCTATAATTTATAAAGATACTAGCTTCGCCTCGCGGTTTTGTCCGCGGGTAACACCGCGGGGTTTAGCTAGTAACTTCATAAAATAGAAAAAAGAATTACTCACCTTATACTTAGCACAAGCGATAACATCATTAAAAAGGAAAAGATGCCTCAGTTTTCTATGTCCATCTGAGAGTTCTACAATAAAAGAATTCTTGACAAGTCTTCTTTGAGCTCTATCGGCGTTCTAGAAATAAATAATAAATATAATAATATATATATTAAGACTTCGTTCCCATAACAAAAATAGTGAATCAAGCAATGAAAAATAAACTAATAACAAATATAATTTAAAATAGCAAAAAGTGTCGTGACAACAAAAAGTGTCGTGACAACTTTTTCGTATGAATTTTTTCCGTCTAGCCCCCTTTCACAACGCGCGATAAGGAACTTCGTTCCAAAACTTCGTTCCAATAATATCTTCTTTTTCTAATTGTACAAAAATAATAATTGTAAGACAGACACTTACCGGGAACATAGATTTAGTTTGTATAATATTGAATTCATCTAAGAAATGTTGAGTCATATTAAGAGCTTCCGTCAACATGGCGTGATCTGGATGACTGGCTGGGGTATACTTTATAAGATCCTGCAACATATAATTAGACAAACATCAAGTTTAAGCTTGTGGCGACTTCCACATATAACACAACAATAACCTACTATAGCGCCATCTACCGAAGATATACTGAACTACGAAGTAACGCACTACACGGAGTAACTACAAATCCTGAATCGCGCAATAAATAGTTCTCGCGCCGATTATCATATATACAACATCCCAACATCAACTGTTGGGCAGTGGCCCGCCAGGCACCTCGACTCGTCCCTCCACAAGCTTAATAATAAGCCAATGATAAGATACATTTCGTAATGTGATAAACACGTGATCAGGAAAATAGTAAAATACATTTATGTGAACTTTATTCATGACATGACTGATTGCTCTGAACGAAAACTTAATTTTCTACCCTCTATTGAGTGCTAGTCTCGGGGTATCTTACTAACAACATACAGCATAATATTTATATTTTTACTGCACCGTTCTACGTAGTTTTGAATTCACTTTACCGCTTCTACTGCACTGACGGGTTCGATTCCCACATAGGACAACACTGAATGATCCAAGAATTGTTGTTGTGAGAGTTTGAGTATATTCTCTGTGTTTGTTTCAAATACGTATGTAAAGTCATAAGCGACATTAAAATATTCATAGTGTGGGCGTTTAAAAAAAAGAAAAGACCTCAATTCCATATTCAACTTACATGTAAGACTAGTGCATTCTTCTGTACCCTTGCTACAGGCTTGTGCAACAAATCGTCAAGTGACATCGGCTGTCCATGACACGAGATCTGTTTGGTGAGGTGCGCAAAGCTTTGTGACGTCGAACTACGTCTGCGTACAGCATCTGTCGCTCGTCCATAGTTGTGTAGGAACGCGCCGTAGATATTTATGTTTTCAGCCTGCAAAAATATAAAAAATTAAAAAAAAACATTTAGCTACACACAAATATATACGTAAATGATTGATTGATCACATATGAACAAACAATCTGTCTTACCCTTTTTACATACATTATGTATCTAAAACGTCTCATATGTGTATACGTTTATTCATATACTAGCGTTACCTGCGGTTGTTGTTGTACCATGGGTAACAACACAGGGCTCAGCTAGTGTATATACATAAAAATTCTTATACCTATATACCATGTAAAATCCTTCTGCCATAATTACTTAAACTTCAAAAACATTGGACTTTCATACAAACTACCATCCTCCTTTTTTTTTTTGAAGTGAAACTTCTTTATCAGGGTTGTCAAAAAATTTCGCGTCACATTTATCCGTTACGCGTCACATTTTTTCGTTATGCGTCACATTTAGTAGTTACGTTTTGAGTAGTTACGTTTGAGTTTTTTTCCTGTAATTTATAAACTGAAACAATTGTTCATTTATAGTCTCTACTTTATTCAGAGACAATCGTTTAAATTCTGCTTGTAAATCGATGGTGGACGTTGACGTTTTTCGGCCATGATAAAATGTTTTATCATTATTGAGAGTAGTTATATACAATCCTTCAAAAAAAATTTATAAAATAAAACAAAAAACATTTTCAAACACAAACAGGACCAAATTAATACTACAATGAAATATCACATTACAAACAATATTATTTTATTTAGTCCACAATGTAAATAACTACACACATCACATTCCACAAACTTACTTCATTCACACTACAGATCGCGAAATATTTACTCAGGTCTCGCTCCTTAACTTTTATTGCACTTGAAATAAGAATTGTCACGAATATTGCTGGTTTATAAGTCTTTTGTTAATATTTATTTTTTGAAAAATAACGTCATAAAGAAGTTTCACTTCTTACGAGTGTTCGCTAATACACGCACACATTTATTTTTTTAACGTGTGGAAACCCCCTCGGGCCGTCACCCCACCGGGGTTTGCGGCGGGGTGGTGTGTCGGAATCGAACCGACTAAAACCACACGGTGTGCCAACTCTGCGCCTGAGAAGGGAGGGGTCCGGGAACTGCAGTTATTAACACAACCGGACCCCTCCCAGCGCCTGCCCGCACTGAAGCGGGCACCGTCTGCTAGTAAAATCTCAATTTAGGCGACGCACGGCACACGCGTACGTCGCCTCCTCGCGGTTGGAAACTACCATCCCCCGTTTTAACCCCAAAAGGGGTTGATTTCTTAACAATACATTATTATTACACCTCCACATAATCTATAGAGCATACATTTTAAATTTCAAGTTTGTTACTTCAAAAATATAGGACTTTCTTACAAACTTGCAACCCCCGTTTTACCCCTTAAGGGGTGGACTTTCGTAAAATCCGTTCTTAGCGGATGGAACCTACCGGCTAAATTTCAAGTATGTAGGTGTTATAGTTTCTGAGATTTCGTGATTAATCAGTGTTTAGTATTTCGCAGCAAGAGTAGATACATTTTAGAACAATTTAGTGGTTCTATTAGTGATTATATACACTGCCTCTGTGGCGCAGTGGTAGCGCATGCGACTGCTGTCCTTGAGGTCTCGGGTTCGATTCCCGGGTCGGATCAAATGTTTGTATGATCTGCAAATATTTGTTTCGGAGTTTGGGTGATTTCTATGTATAATATGTATGTATTTTTGGGACTAGATGGCGTTGTGTGTAAGATGTCCGAAATATTTATTTATTATTTATATTGTCTGCGTTATTTATCTTAGTTATGTGATTATTAAATCGTCACTATAAGTAGAGAAATAGTTTTGAGTAATTATCTATTCTAGGTGCTCTTAGTGTCATATATATACGTTGATGCTTTAAAATAATATATACTATTCACTCACCATTTTCTTAAAATGAATCCCAACAGAAAGAGGCTCTTCCCAACTTTGGACTGCGGCATTTAGTCCATCAAGGAAATTCTTATGCAATTCGTGCAGTTCGGATATTTTATAGAAAATAGTATTGAACTCTTCTTCGGTTATGACTGGCTGTGATGTTGATAGGGTCGCTTTTATTGCATTCATATACTGGAAAAGAAGTATGAAAATTATGTTAGCATTTATTATAATATTAATCATTAACTTGATGTTAAAAGGTTCGCATTACCAGAATTACTTTAGTAACAGCAGCGCAAAGTACTGTTTATGTAGCTTTTGTAGGTGGGAACGGACATTGTGGGGTTTTATACCAACCTATGATAATATTTAACATTGGAATGGGGGCACCTGTTACTCCAATTTCAAGGTTCTGGATCATTATAATTCATTCAAGGCGTTATCCACTTTTGCCCAGTTGAGACAATAAGACAACTTAATTTTATATGCAAAATTTAAAAAATCTAAGACGTAATGTGTAAAATCTTGGAAAAAGAATTTGTCCTAAAATAGGTTTATAAAAATAAAGGAGACTATAAAAAAAGAAAGAATTCCTCATAAAATCCATTTTTTGACGTAACTTTTTTTATATATGATTTTGCCAAAACAATTCTACTCTGCCTGATGAAAAGTATAAGCTGAATCCAAGAGAATGGCGGCCTAGTGATACTTCTGCATCATTGAGCCTCCGGTCTCGTACTCACTAACGTAAACACGACAGCACGAACACTGACATTTTTACTGACACTGACAGTTAATGAAGCATTATATATATGTGGGCAGCTTCAATCCTAAAGGGGGCCTGGTAATCTGTGTGACAGGGACACCTAGTACGGATACCAGTCTCCCACAAAGGAATTAACAAACACATATTCTTATAAGTACTACTGTTAAGGAACCTTTGTGGAAGAGAAATAAACGCTTATTATTATTATTTTACGTTGATTTTCTGTTGATTTTAAACTTTGCCATTTCTAAATGATACTACATATTTTTATTTGAATTAGTTCCTCGCCAGATGAATGCTTCCAGCATTTGAAGTCAGATTTCACTTTTTTAAAGTCAATTAAAAAAATACTCTTTTATTAGCTTCATCTGTATGTCCGTTTGTTTGTAAGCGTGATTTTTTTAAACTTTTAATTTCTTCTTAAAGTCAAAATAACTTATAATTTATGTCATTAATTAAAACCTCAAACTCATTATATTATAACCGAATTCAAAAAAAGAAGAATTTTAATTCAGCAAATTTTTTTTAAAGCATCATATTTTTACATCATATTTTGTGATTTGAATAATTTCTATTATTTAATATTATGAAGTGCATTTTAATGATATCAGATGCACTAATAAACTGTAAAATGTAAATTGAACTACTTTTCATACATTAAACGCTCTCATTTGTCTTCTATTAGCCTTTTTACCCACTCTTCGGTCAAGTTATTATTCTATTTATCTGCAAAAGTACTTTTTCCGGGGTAAGAGAGATGTCTTCTTCTTGCATAAAGCGAGCATGTTTATAAAGAGATACACTTTGCTATCGAAACCTAATCGAGAAGAAAACTTCTTAATTAAAAATTGCAAAAGAAACTTGTTTTATATTACTACTAGCTGACCCACGCAAACTCGTTTGCGTCTTCTATTGCCCGTAGCGTGAAAATTTCCCCAGTTTTTGAAACATTCTTCATTGGTGCTCCGCTCCTATTAGTATTAGCGTGATGACATATAGCCTATAGCCTTCCTCGATAAATGGACTATCCAACACTAGAAGATTTTTTCAAATCGGACCAGCGGTTCCTGAGATTAGCGCGTTCAAATCAACAAACAAACTCTTCAGCTTTATACTCGTATATTAGTATAGATACAGTAGGTACAGTAGATCTTTATTTTTACCCTTTATATATATATTTTTTTTTTTTTTATGAGCCCGTTGTGTCCCACTGCTGGGCAAAGGCGGCCTTTATATATTTATTAGAACTAAAATATACGACATCCTAAATTGTATTTTTTATTTTTATTATATAGGGGGCAAGCGATTACTGCCGCCCATGGACACCCGCAATAATAAATAAATAATAATATTGAAATATTTTTTTTGTTTCAAGCCCTGAGTGTGTCTATATTTGCAAGGTGAAAGTAAAGATGTGCCCGCAGAACCATAATGCGGAAAAAAATCGCCAAGTTAAAATAGCTTGAATTACCTTTTCCATAACGTAAAGGCATTCAACATATACAGTTTCGCTCTCAATGATACTCTTAATTATGCAGTGATGCATAGTTAGACGCTCGGCCTCCGCATTGTTGCTGCTCGACTCCTGAAACAAATGCAAATTATTCATATAAATAACTAGTTCACAAAACTAAAAATACGCAATCAGGGAAGTTGTATAATTGCTTTCGTAACCATACACACAATAGCCATTAAAACGTATGTTTAAAAAACAAATGTCATAAAAAGGAAATATTAAAGCGTTTACTGGTAAACATTAAGTCGATTCAAGTTAAATTTAAACCAGTCTTTTCCAACCTGCATGGCATACAAACCATGGAAATTATATTCATATCTTGTTTCATATATTTCTTGAACATAGCCAATTGTTATTCCGATTCCGAGAGTGAGTAAAATTATCAAAGACAATGCAATTAATGTCATAACTTTTATTAAGACCATAAATAAATTATGAATTTTCGCTTTTAGGTGCGGAATCTAATCGAATTGAAGTGGCTCCGTTTTATGATACTATTATCTATAACGATATCGCTGATATTATAAATGACTTCGAAAATAAAGGTGTAAGTATAAAAATGTACATGTGTTAATGATATCAACTATTTGAATTTCAAAACTAATGTATAAATTCACTAATATATGTCTTTGGATATTACCGCTACAACCGGAGAAACGTGTGCAAATAAAATGTTGGATTTGCATTAACCTATCTGTACTAATATTATAAAGAGAAAAGGTTTGTATGTAAGTATGTTTGCAACGAATTGGCTCAAAAAGTACTGGACGGATTTTAAAAATTCTTTCACCATTTGAATGCTACATTATCACTGATTAATATAGGCTATTTTAATTGTAAGGAAAAAAACAAAAATAACAATAACAATATGTAAACTAATAACTGCAGGTAACACCGCGAGGTTCAGCTAGTCTGTTATAAAAAGGAAACATTTTGCTAGCTAAAAATTTTGTATTTCGAAAAGATCCATACATCACTTAAAGCAGTCGGCATGACTATAGTCATCAAGTTCATTGAATTATTAAAGAAGTCTTTTAACGTAAACGATAAGCTACTTTAACGGCAGGGTTGTCTTTATGCAGTATTAGTCACGTTCCACGTATTTATCCTGGCTACTTTATTCCATATGGCACTATCATGCTCATCACTTTGTATATCTATAGAACTTTGACTCATAGGGTAGTCCGTCCTGTATGTGAGAATTTTGTAAATTAAAAAACTTTTGCATTGTAGGTTTCACCATTCCATGTTTTCACAAATAGCGACAGCCAAAGCGAAGAGAATGTTGAAGAGTTGTTAACAGAATATCAACATTATTTAGAGAGAGCGCACAAACAAAGGAAGGCTTACAAGGAAAGAACGCAGCCTAAAAATAAGGTACCTCTTCTGCGCCACGATCAATTTTCAAAGCCAAAGCCTGGACAAGATTATAAAAACAACGATTACTATTTTCCTAATTACCACTCTGGAACATTCAGGCTTCCTCACGCGTCATTTAGTAATCCGTTAGACGTATTCATTCCTATAAATTCAAAAGGCAAATATATAAATAAAGCGGATATAACCACAGTTAATCCGAAAAGTAGTCATGGAAATTTATTTAATTTCGAGAAAATTATCTTTAAAGATAAGAAAGTGCTGGATCTACCGCCTGGTATTGGTAAACCTTTATTTGAACCAATGCAGTCATCATGCTTTTGTAAAAACAGACATCTCCCCTGTGATTGTAATTGTAAACAGTGCTTAATACATATGGATCCCTTCTCAGGAGTACCGCAAATGAAGATGTTCTCACTAGATGAGCCAAAAGGCACAGGGGTGCAACGTTGTTCACTATGTTCTATGAAAGAAAACGACGACAACTTAAAAGAACTAAATGAAAATACATTAAACATCCATATTAAAGTAGATTTAGAGCTACCAAAATTACTAGAAAATGTTGGAAAGTATAAAAATCTTTTTAGAGGACCTGAACAAGAAGATACTATTTCTAAAGAACTTACAACAGAAATAAAGTTACCATTTCCATATTTCAATTTGCCAGCTCCTTTGGAGCTATTTGGTTATCGAAAACCACAGAAATATAGCAAGGATGATTCCATGCCGTTGCACAAATTAATGCTCCATAAAAAGAAGAAATCCAGAATTAACAACAATAATAAGAAACACCGTAGAAAAATAATAGCATTCCATAATATCAAACTGGAGCAGGAATCTTTATTTCCAACACGCTCTGAAGATAATAATACTTATAAAATTAATAATAACAGTAGCAACGTAAATGCAAATGAAACTAAGATGGAGGAGCCTAGTAATAAATTGCAACTTGATATTAATTCCATGCTAAATAAAAGCGACGCAATCATAAATGAAACACAAACTGAGGCAAGTCTTCTCCTAACGTTTAACATTTCTAACACTGTATATAACACAACAGAAGACAGTCGAAAGTTTGAGAATAGTATTGAAACCGATTTCCCGAAAATGACAAACGGAACTACCAATCTGCCAATTGTACGTCAAAAACGTGATGCCAACAAAAAGCCTGATAAGACCGCGCTAACTGATGCTGAGTTGCTTTATTGGCCTAGTGTTCTGCGAAAAGAGACTCTTATTAAAAAGAAAAACATCACTAAAATAATATTAGAAAATGAACACAAGAAAACAAAAATAAACATGAGCAAAGAAACATTGCGTCAAAATCACACGAAAGTATTAGAACAAGCCATATTTGGTGATGTAGACTGGGATGATATAGACACTGTAGCCCCAGCTTTTATGTCCTTTGTCGGAAAATATGTTCGTGGAATCTTAACATTTTGTTCTCAACAAGTTTGTCATTCAATGAATTGCGCTGATAAAACTTGTCTGCACAGAGTGTGCGCACCAACAGATAGATTAAATAATAAAGGACATTGTACCGGTTCAAACAGTACAGGTCAGTTTAAGCTTGTATAGATATTTTTTAATGAGTTACATTTTTTTAAAAATCACATCTTATATTTGACAATAAAAATCTAACGGCAATACATTTTACAGATAGCGTCGCTTCAATGGAGTCAATAATGGATTTGCCATCAAATATTGCATTCGAAGTCGTCGATATATTACAAAATAAAATGTTGGGTAAGATATTTGGAAAAGCTACGTTTTGCATTAATTCCAAGTGTATTACTCTCATTGCGTCTAAAAAGACATTTATGAAATCAAGATGTACCATCAAGGAGTTGAATACGACCGGTCACTGTGCCAGTGCGAAAACATTGAAAACTATGTAATTGGTATTAGGTAATAAAAAATTAATAAGAACAATGTTTGTTTAAAAACTCCCACGTAACTGTTTGGAACCCTGATAAGCCTTGTAAATATTCCCATACTTAGTCGTGTGCGCTATCGTCTTTGTTACTGTGTAAATGCTTAGATGTTTTTAACTACCAATGATTTCATTCATACCTTTTATAATAATCACAAATATGATCCTGTCTTCAGCGGTACAGGTTAGTAAACAATTAATTTATATTCTTGTTTACCATTTACGTTTATAATTAGATTATTAAGTTGTAGATTATTTAGTTATTTTTAGTTAACTCAAGTTGTAAAAAATGACATTGAAAATTTACATAAGATTTTACTAATATTTTTATTATTTTTGATGTATAAACAGATCGACCAGGCAATTTATTTTAATCCATGGAGTAAACTGAAAAAGAAGTCTCTTAAAATTATAAACCTGGATTCAAGTGCTAATATAAAGCAAGAAATTCCGGACAAAGTACTGTATTTCGACATTAAATCAACAGTACAAAACAGAAAATATAAGGGTCATAAGAAAGTAGGAAGAGAAGGTACAGAGTCAAGTGAGAAAGAGAAAGAATTGACAAATTTACAAAAAATGTCGAGTCTCCTAGAAGCTACATTTGCAAAGTTAAATGTGAATCAAAAAAGGGCAAAGGTTCTTACAAAATGTAATGATGAACATACGTTTTGCAGGTTTTTGACATGTCCTAATCTGCGACAGGGTTGTAAGTTATGTGAAATTTCTGTAATACCACATGACCAAAATTCCTATTGCGAAATATTTTCAACTGCTTATCTGTTAAAAACATAAAAAAATGACATTTTCATTGCATTAACTTTGCTATATATCTAGGTACATATATTCTTTGTCTTATGTTGGAAACCATATTAATAACGAAACAGAACTAAAGTTACTTAAGTTCGAAAACGGAAGCGGTAGTCACAGGAGGTTTAAATAGGTACAATATTTCAATGATCATTAAAGATAGTTCTATTGCCAGCAACCTTTGGGAACTCAAGATTGAAATTTTTTATTATATATTATCACACTTTTGCCCGCGGCCGCGTTTATGTCGGTTATTGTAGTAATTCGTAGTCTCTGCCCTTTTTTAACAATCAAACTATTTTAAAAAAGGGCAGAGAGAGAACAAATTTGTACAGCCGTCTAACCAATCAAATAGATCTGATTACTAACATTGGCATTACATGAACTACTCCGCAGCCCGCACGCCCCCGCGAAACGCTTCCTCATAGTAGGCGTTTAATGGCGCTTCATTCAGTTCAATCCTATCGGGATATTTTTTAAACTATTGGTCCGAATTGCTTAGTGTAAAAGACAAAATTCATTTACATTAAATACTGAAAGGGAAAAATGTGTAAATTTTGATAAGAATTTGATAAATATTTAAAATTTGCAAAGTAAAAAAGTACAAATTTTTTTGGCTCATCATTTATGATATGATTCCACATAAGAATTCACACATTTAAGACAACAACACTACAATTGTTATCATGTAACGGCAACCGTTTGGGCAGTGCACGCCAAGATACGAGCGCTCGTAGCTCTCAGAGGGCTGATTTTTTTTTCGACTTTCTTGACAGTTATCGTTATATTATGACCAAATTACAAATAAATCTCCATAAATTTTAACTTATTATTTTATTCCGATGTCTAAAGTACCTATATTACTGCCAAGTGTCATGAAAATCCGTTCACTAGTTTTTGCGTAGACGTAGGAGTAGACAATGTAAATGTTTATTTTATCATAATCTTACATTGTTCGTTGGTCATGCAAGTTTCAGAAAAGTTTTCATAATGTCTTTTGTATCTCTGATTTTTAACATATTGAGAGTTGAACGAAAGTAAGTAAAACCGTCAAACAATAATTCTAATAAAATACAATTTATTCTCCAAATGTTTAGAAGTTTTAGTTAACAATATGATGCAGAGACACGTTTAGCATCGGCAGAGTCTCCATTTCCTCACTGAAGCTCTATAGAAACTAAACGGTCAGTAATGAGTAAAAAAAAGACATGTACTATTTGTCTGCAGATGCATTATTATTGGAAGTTTCACTAACAGTAATAACGAATCGTGTCGTAATGAGATTGAGAAGATGTAACACATATAGAAAGGAAAAACTCTGTACTTCTTCCACTGGCAGGTGATTTTATGCCAAGATTTACAACGATTTCAAGTTTGTTGCAGTTTAGGGTTATAGTAGTATAGTAGGAAATGATCTCCGTCCTCCATAAGCGCAAGCCCGAGGGTGACATATGAGGCCATCTGTCACCCTAGCAGAAGCACGCTCGGTTGAGGGGCGCGCTTGCACCACAGCACTCGGGCCCCAACTTTTGGGGACAGCAATGGAAACACCGGGATTTCCACAGGGAAGGGGCCCATTTACAAATCGTAGGCTGCCCGAGGTACGTCGGGGTTCCAGGGATTTCCTCTCTAGAGTGCACCTAGTCTCCCGGCATCTAGTACCCGAGATGGCGTGCGGTTTTAGTCGGTTCGAGTCCGACATGCCACCAGGAGGTGGTATCCGAGGGGATTTCCGCACGAGGAAAAAAAACGGTTAAAGTAGGACCAAATTCAAGCGCAATAACCCACCTGCCGTAATTCGATAATATTTCCTGACATTTTCCTCCTATCCTTAAGGTTGCAAGTTTGTCTAACGATTAGGGCCGAATAAAAGTTTGTACCAAACCAAGTCCATGTCCACTGCTTATTGAGAAGGCAAACTCGGACTTTCCTCCACCCATTATAAAACAACACTGTTTGCTTATCAATAAA
The DNA here is from genome assembly GCA_916048165.1 of Spilarctia lutea. NCBI lineage: Eukaryota > Metazoa > Arthropoda > Insecta > Lepidoptera > Erebidae > Spilarctia > Spilarctia lutea. Next base: position 8,225,709 of record OU696480.1, read on the forward strand.
AAGTCAGAGCAATCAGAGTGGTCAATAATCTATTCTAGATCAATTTCTACAGAATACTCAAGGTACACACAAGGAAGCTTCCTAACCAACCCCACTACACAGTGCACTAATCAACCAGAAAATAACATTTTCCTAGTGTCAACAGATATAATAAGAGAAATAGTATATATAATCTGTGAAGTGAATAAAATACTTTAAGGAAATATTAGAAGTGTTTTCATTATCCTGAAACTACGTTACGTATTAATGAATGTGAGTAAATGGTTACTTCCTTATCTCAATAGCTCGTAGATAAGATATCAGAAGTTGATCACGTGATTGTAATTAAGTCACAAAACTATGATAAAGGTATAAAGACCTGTCCATTATTTATTATTTCGTACTATTGTGTTATTTATTATCTTTATAAGAGAATTGCGTCTACTTGAGACATTCATTAGATTAGTACTGAACAACAAATTAATGTTTTTTGATCTTATGGAGTCTGAGGTATCACACATAACTTTTTGTCACATTTAATAAACTAAATCGACGACTTTCAAAGATTTTTGGTCACTTCAGTCAACTTTTAAAAGCTGTAATTGCAAAAAAACTACGCAATAAACAACAAACCGCGACTATCTGTTTGTTTTATTTGATAGCCTGTCAAAATGACTCTGCTCAGCCTGATGGAAAGGTTGGATTGAATCTAACAGTGGGCGCCACCAAACGCAGACAATGCAGTATGGCGTCTCACACTGTAGTGGCCTAGTGAGATGCTTTTTCACGCCCCGCCTAAAGGACCCGGGATCATAGTGGGAGGAAAAACGAGAGAAGAGAATAGAATAGAATAATCTTTATTGTACTATCGACCCAGTTGAAAGGTGACCCACTTTGACAATTATTTCTTTGTAATCATACATTTAGTTAGGTTTTCTTCGCTATTTGCACATAGTACGTTTTGGATATAAACATAAATGCGTCATTACGGGTTAGATGTCAATGCAATTTAAACCTTTGTCACCACTGAACAAGATATATTTTTGATACAGCAGTCTTATTTGAATTTCAAATAATATAATCGTTTATAATCCAAACTCTTTTCATTGCAAAGAAAAAGTATTATAATTTGTAAAATGAAATGACATTATGTGTAAGATGTCAAGTAGTAGTCAATCTGAAAATACTAAATTAAAAATCTAAGAATATATTTATATCTATAAACGAATCGTATAATGGCCAATTTGGTAGAACAAAGAGCTCGGATTGTAGTGCTCAGTGAGCAAGGTTGCGGCGTTAGAGAAATATCACGTGAGTTAAATATAAGTCGTAACACGGTTAGAACCTGGATCAGACGGCACGCTGAAGAGGGTATCCTTGAAGACCGACGACGACATAATCATGGGGTTCGTCGAATCACAAACCAACAGAGAACGGAAATGCAACACCATTACGAAGAACATCCTTTTACTCGTACCCGCTATTTTGCAGCACGTTACGACGTTTGTCCAGAAACAATTAGAAATAATTTGCACCGCACTGGGCTGCATTACAGACATCATGCTAAGAAATTTCATTTAACGGATGCACACAGAACTGCGAGATTGAATTTTGCACATAATTATTTAGATTTCGACTGGACAAACACCATCTTTACAGACGAAAAATCATTTCGCTCTTCTCAACATGGTCGCTTAACTTTGTGGCGTTACGATAACACGCGATACACAGAAGACCACGTAGTGCCTAACCAATCATCTGGCCGTATTTCAGCTAACATGTGGGCATGGATAAATGCTGGAAACATAGGCGAACTTGTTCCTATTTCTCCTCGTCATAACGCTATCAACTATGTCGATTTATTGGAAGAATCAATGTTACCGACTTTGCGAACAGTTTACCCCCGTGAAGATGTGCCAGTATTCTCCTATGTTCATGATAACTGTCGCGTGCATACTGCCAGAATTGTCTCAAATTGGTTTACGGAGCATGAAGATGAATTTACTCTCATTCCATGGCCGTCTAGGTCACCAGATCTTAATTCAATAGAAAATTTATGGGGTTTGATGGTTCAAATGTGGGATAACAGGAACGAGAGGACTAAAGAAGCAATCGAGCTGCATTGTAACGAAATCTGGGATTTCATGAGGGGAAGTGACATTTTCAGTCGTCTAATCGGGTCTATGCGTAATCGATTATTAGACGTTATTGAAAACCATGGCGCTTACACTCGGTTTTAGGTTTAACCAGTAATCCTACAGACCCAAACAATTGGAACCATTATAATTATAACCCAAAAATTAACTATTGAGAAGTTTTCTTTTTTATTCGCTTTACGAAGTGAATGCCATTATTTTTAATTTAATAATATGAAATAAACAAAGGTCTCTAATTTTACTGTTTTATTTTACTAATATGTATGACTAGCTGTCTCGACAGACTTCGTTCTGTTAAATAAATGCTTATCTATTTTTGTTCTACAGTACCCTATGCTACCTTTACGGTACCTCTACCCTCCTACCTCAAGTCTACCCATTATCTACACTATCTACACTAATATTATAAAGAGGAAAGATTTGTATTTTTGTATGTAACGAATAAACTACTGTACTGTAAGTACTGGACCGATTTTATTTTTACCGACCGATTAAATAGGGTTCCGTAAGATATTTGCGTTTTTCGTTTATATAATAGGAGCGGAGCACCAATGAAGAATGTTTAAAAACGGGGGAATTTTTTTACGCTACGGGCAATAGAAGACGCAAACGAGGTTGCGGGGGTCAGCTAGTTCGAAATAAAGTCAATCCTATGTCTCAAACAAATATACAATTAAATCTTTCCTAATATACCTATAGATAAGGACGTTCACTGGCTAACAAACTTTTTCGTGCAATACTTATCATAGTATACGTCTATGTCTATGTCATGGCTTTGTCAGTGTCTAGTAGAATGATAATGGTTCGTCACTTATGAACTGTATGTTCAAGCTAATTTCAACCTAATGGTATAGAATAATTGTAGGAAAATGACTCTAAGGGGGGTCATGAATCAGTTTGGTCCACTGTACATTACATAAATAGTTTGCATAAAATAATGCATCAAATGACTGACCATGTACAAATGGCGGCCTTATTGCTAAAAAGCAATTTCTTCCAGGCAACCTTGGAATGGAAAAAAGCATTGAAAGAAAAGAAAACAAAAACGAATTCACGAGCGCTGGTAGTGAGTTCCAGTTTTTAACTGCTCGGCATAGGAAGGAAGACTACCGTTTAGTTCGAGAGCATATTACTACGACTCTGAGGCGGTGACTTCCAAGGCCAGAACGTGTCGTCCTGTAGAGGACCGTTTTTACCGTGGGAGAGCTATGCTTCGGCATGAATGGGTCGGCTCGACCGGAGTGATACCACGGCCTCACAGAAAACCGGTGTGAAATAGCGTTTGCGCTGTGTTTCACCGAGTGAGTGAGGATACCGGAGGCCCATACCCCAACCCCTCCCTCTATCCCCTTTCCCATCCCCCAAAGGTCGGCAACGCACTTGTGACGCCTTCGGTGTTGCGGGTGTCCATGGGCGGCGGTAATCGCTTACCATATCAGGTGATACGTCTGCTCGTTTGCCCACTATTCAATAAAAAAAAAAAAGGAAGTTTCCTTTTTTACTTGTATTGTGACATCTCGTTTGCTAGATACTATGTTTCAAGTACCAAAAAATATCCTATACCGTACGGTTTTTTTTTTTTTTTTAACTAGCACCTCCAATGTTCTTTGGAGCCTATTACCTACTGTTTACGTCCATTCCAGTTCTCACTAGTGCTACTTCTTGTATTTTCATTCTGCATACTATTATCTTTGTTTCACGCTTTTATACAGGACCTTACGGTTAGGGTTATATGTTCTTATCATTTACATTAACGTAAAGTTAACATGAATAAATGGGATTATACATTGGAAGTATATTATAAGCTGTGGTTAATGTACATGGACGACAGGAAGAGGCGCCGTATGCTGAAGCACAGGTTTCCAACCTAGTTCAGCAGCGGAAGCTAATAAGACACAATTGGTACATTATAATCATGCATTTTTAAAAATAGTGTGAAACTTGTCAAATTGTTAACGCTTTTATGGGTCAATAAATAAATATTCCGGACATCTAACACACAACGCCATCTAGTCCCAAGCTAAGCAGAACTTGTGTTATGGGTACTAGATAACTAATATAAATACTTATCTACTTTTTTTTTTGGTAAATACATACATATTATACATAGAAAACACCCAAACTCTGAAACAAATATTTGCAGATCATACAAACATTTGTTCCGACCCGGGAATCGAACCCGAGACCTCAATTTAGCAGTCGCATACGCTACCACTACGCCACCGAGGCATTCTTTATTATATTATTATTATTACCTTGACTTAGAAGTTTGATTTTCAATTAGTTAACTTTACCTCGATGCTTACAGGCGTTCAGATAAACAAAGGATTATATTAGAGATAACTTTCTTTGGAGAACCAAAATCCATGAAGTAATTCAAATTCAACAAAGTATTCACACACAATTATACACGTAATTTTATTGTTACTTTATTTGTTATTCTAACTTGTATTCATAGAATGGTAATATGTTATATGAAAGTATCATCAAAGTTGCTCCAAGAGCCTGGTGATATGTAAAACAGGCATTTTAGAGGCAAAGAATTATAAATAAATTATATTATTATTAATCTTTTTTTTTTTTTTATTGGATAGTGGGCAAACGAGCAGACGTATCCCCTGATGGTAAGCGATTACCGCCGCCCATGGACACCCGCAACACCAAAGGCGCCACAAGTGCGTTGCCGACCTTTGGGGGATGGGAAAGGGGATGGGGAGAGGGGTTGGGGTATGGGCCTCCAATATCCTCACTCACTCGGTGAAACACGACACAAGCACACACAAACGCTATTTCACACCTGTTTTCTGTGAGGCCGTGGTATCACTCCGGTCGAGTCGACCCATTCATGCCGAAGCATAGCTCTCCCACGGTTAAAATATCTATAATCTATCACTTACCTGGGTGTTCAGTTTTCTTAATGGCGGTGGAGTGGCACTGGCTTCAGTGTCTGAGGATATCGTTCTTAGAAATAGAGGGGTATCACTGGAATCGGCTAATTCGCTTACGGTATCGCTCGTTTCAGCATCACCCCCTCCCTCCCTTGAAGAAAAGAAAAGAAAGAAAAAAAGGTAAGTTGGATTTTTGGAGTCGAGTAACTTACAAAGAATTTCGGCTATTGAATGAAATAAATCTATATCATTTATATTATATATTTGCATAAGAAGACGAAGAAACTTCATCCGCTTAGAGAGAGAATAAAATCTTTTGTATTCATATTTCTTCGTAATTAGGTTTCTTTTTGTTTATTTTTAGAATTTCACAAAAAAAAATTTTACAATATATTTTGAAAACGCATTATTAACTGTACTTTTGTCAAATAGGAAAATAAGCATAAAATTTATAAACAAATACTATTTCTTTGATGCTTAGGGACTCTCTATGTTTTCAAGGCACTACATTCATTTGACAGAATTTATGAATTTATAAATTTAATTTCACACTAACGCAGTCTGTGGAGAGGACGTGAAAACTATGAAGTAATTATTTATATTTTTCAGTATTAACTATTATTCTACAACTGTTTTGATTCTAATATACTTTTAACTATTACATTCGCACATTATAACTCTACCTATTTATGAATTTAAAAGTAACAATAACGTAGTTTTGAATCAAAGCAGTCTGTATATACATATTCCTAAACTATGAATAATATCCATGTTGCAATGGTATTAATAAAAGTTATTCATAAAAGCAAAATGATGAAACAGTAGTCTCTAGATATATTTCTCTCTCTCTCTCTCTCTCTCTCTCTCTCTCTCTCTCTCTCTCTCTCCCACTCTTCTTATAGCTGTACAACAGTATTTAAATAATCTTACTGTATAAAGTAGTGTATGTTGACGTAGTTGGGTGCGGTGGGCGCGCAGGGGGGCGAGTCCGGGGCGCGGGGGGCGGTGGGAGCCACGGCCGACAGAGTTGATGACGCGAGCGGCAATGTACTCGTGCCGCTTGAACCATCCTCTGTACTTGATCCTGTACCTCCTAGTGACAAAGAAACTTCTATATTTTAAACAATGTTCAAAGTTTTTTTTGGACATTTAACACACAATGCCATCTAGTCCCAACTACAGAGCTTGTAAGATACTAGACAACTGATATAAATACACATATACTTTTTTGTTTTGTAAATCCATATATCATTTACATAGAAAATACCCAAACTCCGAAACAAATAGTTGAAGATCGCACAAACATTTGGTGCAACCAGGGAATCGAACCCTAAACCTCATGCACAGCAGTCGAGTACTCTACCACTGCGCTAACGCGGCATCCAAAGATTATTACGTAGTTGTCCGTACATGGATTAAGAATGCAGTGTCCACTACTCTTATCCATCCAGTGTGTGTCATAAGAACTCTTTAATGCCCGGTTCCTATATTTAACGAACCGTCATCGTGTAAAAATTTTCTACAACCGACTACGAGTCGTAAATACCGTTCCTCAATTTATTTTTTATAGGAACGATTTTAGCTTACGCCCCGTATAATATACTACTATTCGTGCCTAGAACGGATCGTTTTTCAAATATAGGAATTGGGCATAAGTGCGCAAACTATGTAGGATAAAAGCACTACAAAGACAAGGTAAACCTGAAACAATATTACGTTATATACCGTCCCGTCTGGTGAGTGTGGTATAGTAGGCCAAAAACCTCTTTTCTAATGAGACACCTATGTCCAGCAGTGGTCTATTAAAAACTGTTAATTTAGATGGTAAATTGTTTGTACTGCCATTAGTCATATCCCACTGAAGAAACCATGATCAGTGTAGCTCGGCCGAAACCTTATGCAACCTCAAAGGCTTGCAATAGCTATTACGTGATAGCGTTATTGCTCATAAACTTAATTATATAAAATGAAGAATTTTCTAAGTTTCTGTTTACGGTACGTTAATGGTGAGATTACGGGTTGAATATTAAACTTGAATGTCAGCTGATCAAAGCGTTACAAAACTACATAGACCTTGCCATAATTCTTGCAAAAAAAATATTCTGGCAATTACAAAGCTTTGAAAATACACTTTTTAATTGTAAAACCAAATCAGTTTCAATTAATTAAAGTGTTCAGTAGTGTATTGACATTTTTCGTTGCAAATACATTATTTTTAACAGATTTCAACCAAAGACGAAGAGTTTTTTATTAAACTTTAAATAGACACTTTTTGTTTCGTGGGAGAGCCATGCTTCGGCATGAATGGGCTCGACCGGAGTGATACCACAGCCTCACAGTAAACCGGTGTGAAATAGCGCTTGCACTCGGTGAACCGAGTGAGTGAGGATATCGAAGGCCCATACCCCATTCCCTCTCCCCATCCCCCAAAGGTCGGCAACGCACTTGTGACGCTTTTGGTGTTGCGAGTGTCCATGGGCGGCCGTAATCGCTTCCCATCAGGAGATGCGTCTGCACATTTGCCCCCTATTCAATAAAAAAAAGAAATAAATTAAAATAATCCTTACCTGCTTGTATATAAACGTATTCTCCATCATTAATGTCCACTGGCACTTGATCGTAGTACGGTTCTTCTTCAGAACCAGGTAAAACTGCCGGTATGCTCTCTAATGATATTGGTGGTGACTTATCGGCGTCGGTACCCTCGCCTATGTCTGGAGTGGTGGATATGGCTTCTTCGTCAATAGACCGTGGTGTCGCCGCACCACCAGAGCGCTTACGTTCTGATGACAGCGAATTTATAGACTCGTAGCTCTTTACCTGTGGGGGATATATCTAGCTTAGTGGTTTTGATTTCATATTACTAGTAAAAACTAATATTACATTCTAGAATTAATTTCACTCGTATTTATTTACTTACTTACTTTTATTAAGTTCAAACCTGACTGGTTTCGCCTTATGGCATTATCAAAGTTTACAAATGAATCTAATTCTAGAATGTAATTCATCAAATTCCATCAAGTGCCGAAAATTGAGAGGATAAATTACATAAGTAATTGATATTGCAAGAAAAAAAACTAATTTTATTATTCCTTATTTCTCTCGCACTAAGAATAAATCCTGTATTATAGCCGACTTTACAAACATTGAAACGGAAACAAAGAACGTCCCGACTCAGAACAATAATTTGTGGATCACACAAACTAACTGACCCCTACGGGTCAATCCCACAACACTGACCCCTTATACTACTAATTCATCCATGCAGCATCCGTCCATTAACATATCATTCGATCGAAAGGTCAATGAAAATCAATCGTGATGTATACGAGACAATATAGTACATAAATGTCATAATTTAAAAATAACTTACTCGTTCACTAATGGAAGGCGTTGACGCTCTGCTGGCGATGGACTCACGAGATTCCGCATTACGGATTCTACGCCCTAAAGATGATGGTGGACTATCTTCTGCTAAGCCAGTCTCTGGTAATGAGGCTCCGCGTTTGCTGAACACTTTTGGCGGTGGTCTAAATGCAAGAAAATTTGATAATAATAATATAATAATAATTTTCATAGCAGAACTATTGTCTCCCACGTTATTTTCGGTGCGATACGAACATTAACAAACTTTGAAAAGGCTGTCAACGGATTAGTGATCCAGGAGTTTTAAGCTGCACTGCATACTTAGCCTGCAAGTAACACGTCTGCTCGTTTGCTACTTAGATCATAAAAAAAGAAAAACTTTGGCCTAAAACACGGATCACTCCTAAAGAAAAAAATAATAACGTTTGTTAATTGGATTAATGATAAAAACTGCTTCGTAGATAGATGTAGCATATTCAAAGGTCCGAGAATTTAAATATCAAGTTGTTAATTAATATTTTAAATTATATAAAGAAACGATTTATACGTATGGAGAGTTAATTATTTCGAGATATAAAAATAGTAATAAAAAAATGAGAACTAGTTAGTTTTTATTAGGCTGTAATAAGAAAATAAAACTAATCGTAGAGTCCTGCCGCAATAAAAAAATACAGTGTAATTAATTATACATATTACAAACATAAAATCTGGAATTTCTCTTCTCTTTTCATTTTAGCGGTTTAATAACTTTACCAATACTATTATTAAAATTACAAATTACGAATACTTAGAGTACTTAATACCTAAGTTTAATATAGACTGCTTTAACCTTTATATGTATGGGTATACTAAAATTATAAACAGGACAAATGTGTTTGAAACTTCTAATTCTATTTTCTTAATAGTCACAACTAGGATATAAGTAACAATAAAGTACTCACTTTGGTGGAACTTTTTTCTTGGCAATAGCTACAGGATCAACAGGGCTCCCTTCCGACGACTGCTGTGACTCATCCGCCTTTTTGGACGCTGATTCTGCTAATTTCAGACCATTTACTTCGATGACTGTTACGAAATCACCAATTTGTGATGTTGGACGGTTTTTTGCTTGAATTGGACTTGACTCTACTCCTACTGCAATAATGGGATCACATAAAAACCCATAGACGTGATCATTTCTACATTTGTTTTAGGACAATTCTAAAAATATCTATTTCTTTTGTCTCTTTATCTTGTTTTATATAACATCTGACTAATCATGATGATGACTGTCAATCTAATAGGGTATTAGGAATTACCCTATTAGATTGACAGTAAATACAATAGCTAACCATAAATCTAAATAGGTAAAAGGTAGCAATCATATAAAACTATGCAAAAGTTAAAGTTTGAACAATAATTACCATTATTTTCTTCCTTTATATCATTTCTCTGGACAATCTCACTATTGCATCTCCTGCGAGCTGCCTCAGCTGCTAAGTTAGACGAAAGTTCATTGATACATTGATTAACAGAGCTCCTTTCAGTTATGCGAACAGGCTTTTTCCTCAATTGCACTTTACATTCTGTTGCCTCCAATGGTGTGGATTCATCACTTTTATTGCTTATGACACTTGCCTCACAGTCCTTAAGCAAGGAGTCATACTTGGAATCCTAAAAATAGATTTTCATTATTTTTCTTAAGATTTTCCTTGACATTGTAGCTTTAATTTATGAATCAATAACATAATATAATTATCACCATCTATTACCTCAACTAAATTCAAGCAAAAGTTATATTAATATATTTTAACTATCTTTATCATCTGATTTATAAAGAGTTAGCCATACAAGCTTTTAAGTATTTTTGTTTTAAACTCACACTGACTTTATTAAATAATACAAAAATCAATTAAAAATCTGATTAATACATCAGATAGATCATTTTAATAGCTATATCTGATAACAGATATACAAATATCAATCTCATGTCACACTGTTGATTTTGATAAAAAACTATCAAATCGATTTTCTCATTTTTTAAAATGTTTTCTGGCGAGTTATTCCATGTCAAATCAACACACTTTTAACAGTTTTTTTCCCTCACCATCTTAGATTTTGATGAAATTTGGTACACAGGCTACTTTAATGTAAACTAAGAAAAATGCAAAATTTCAGCTCAATATCTCAAACGGTTTCCAAAATATGACTATGTAAAGTATGCAAACATCGAGAAATTTTGACCTTCCGCGTAATTTTTAAATTGAAATTGTAGCTCTTCTAGATAAGATAGAGACCTGAAATTTGTGTCATTTTAAAGCTAATTTTATGACCTTTCATATGACATGCAGCTCAATAGGGCTTAAAATAGAAAGTTTTTTTTCAAAATTTGAATTAAAATTTCAAATTTAATTTTCTCAAAAAGCGCACTTTTTAAAAAATTTAAAAAAAATCACTAATATTAGTTAGGGTGATGTTAATAAGTGACATAAAAGTTGTGATGGGACAGCAATGGGTTCATACTTTAAAAAAATATTGAAAAATGTGTGTTTGGCTCATGGTTAAAAATCAGCTACCAAATCATGCAATAACTATGTTTGATTATATAATTTTCAGTCCAAATTATATGTATTGTCTAAATAGTACTAAGTAATGAGTATCACAATACTTTTACAAATTTAGAATAAAACTCAATTGAGTGTTAAGTAATTACTGTATAGTAAAAAAATCTAATAATTATTATATTAAGGTAATTTTATTTAATAGTACCTATATTTAAAAATGGTTATTAAAAGTGACTAAAAACAACCAGCATGATATTTTTTGAGTAAAGAGTTCTTGAATGACAATATCATGTTTCCAAGGAAACCAGATTTTTGTGTCCTAAGCCAATGTAACAAACATTCTTTGTAAAGTAAACCCAGTTACACCGACAGGACGAGTGTACAAAATTCAAGATGCAGAAGAAAAAAATACCCATGAAGCTTTTGAGATCCATCGCAGCCAATAGTTTCTTGGTAGGCCAATGTTTGTTTTTTTTAAATGTTCTATTAAAAATGTAAAATACTTTGTTCATTCTTTAGTACTTACTATATATTTGTTTGTCATACCCGGGCGGTTTGATTTGATAAGTCAGTGACTTTCTGAATTACCCGCGCAGTTATTCCAAATGCAACAGTGCTGCCGTCAACTATTATCTATTAGTGGGCAACTGTCAAATTTTGAGCAATCTACGTCAAGCAGTTGGAGTTGATAGCCATTCAAAGCAGACAACCTCGTGAATTTTTACGAAAATGGAAAAAAGTGAATTTCGTGTGCTGATTAAGCATTACTTTTTACGTAAAAAAACCATCACTGAAACTAAGGAAAAGCTTGACAAATACTACGGGGACTCGGCACCATCAATTTCAATGGTAAAGAAGTGGTTTACTGAGTTCCGTTGTGGTCGTACCAGCACTAGTGATGCCGAACGTTCAGGTCGCCCAAAAGAAGTGATCACGCCGGAAATCGTCGATAAAATCCATGAAATGGTATTGGATGATCGGAGAATGAAAGTGCGTGAATCATATTTTACACGAATATTTGGACATGAGAAAACTCTCCGCGAGATGGGTACCACGATTGCTTACACTCGACCATAAGCGCAATCGTGTGACAACTTCAAAAGAGTGTTTAGCGATGTTCAGCCGTAATATAGTATAAATAAAATGTTTATTTGCCGCAAAAAAAAATGTTTTATTCAAAAAATCACGGACTTATCAAACCGCAAATATTCATGTAGCCTTAAATGTTGTAGCTAATTTGTGTTGAAAATTTCCAGCTTCTGCTTATAGGTCTAATGCTGAATTTGGTCACAATTAACTTTGATTAATATGAAAAACCAACATATTATGGATATTAAAAATATTAATTAATATCAAATAATATTAATAGTATGGATATTTTATAAATCTGCGTTTGAGAGGTTTAGTAGCTAGTCAGATTTCATCCACAAGCAAAATATACATTTTTCAATATTTATTTAAAGTATGAACCCATTGCTGTCCCATCACAACTTTCATGTCACTTATTAACAACACCCTAACTAATATTAGTGATTTTTTTAAATTTTTTAAAAAGTGCGCTTTTTGAGAAAATTAAATTTGAAATTTTAATTCAAATTTTGAAAAAAAACTTTCTATTTTAAGCCCTATTGAGCTGCATGTCATATGAAAGGTCATAAAATTAGCTTTAAAATGACACAAATTTCAGGTCTCTATCTTGTCTAGAAGAGCTGCAATTTAAATTTAAAAATTACGCGGAAGGTCAAAATTTCTCGATGTTTGCATACTTTACATAGTCATATTTTGGAAACCGTTTGAGATATTGAGCTGAAATTTTGCATTTTTCTTAGTTTACATTAAGGTAGCCTGTGTACCAAATTTCATCTAAATCTGAGAGGGTGAGGTAAATCACTGTGTTGATTTGACATGGAATAACTCTGGCACGCCTAAGATAGAATAGTAACATCATGCTTAGACCAATAGACTACAGACAAAGTTGTGTAGGTCAGCTAGTAAAATATATTTATTAAAATTTTCTTTAAGAATAACCTCTTTCAAATTCTGAAACTTTTTTCAATTGAACTAGGTAATTCCATAAAATCTTAGAAATTGATAACAATTGATGCTCAAATAATAGAAATATTTCACGCACACATTCATATCCCACAAACTATAACTCAGTCAATAAATACAACCTCACTTGTCTTTATTATCTGTTTTACATGGAATGAACTGCCAGATTAATAATTTTATCAGTAACTAAACAAAGACAACTGTATAATCAAAGTAGATGAAAATAACAATACCATAGACAGTATGAATACAAACTTATTTGTATTCAGAACCGTATAACAACCATCTTATTTACATCCTCATTGATGATTCATCACACCTTAGTGTTTCACATCACTATTTGTAGTTGAATTTTGCAAGACATTTAAACAACTATATAGCAGGTCAAAGTTATATATGGGGAAATTCACATTCATTTTTGTGAAAAAAGAGACTCCAAACAAGAACTTATAGATTATGCAAAAGTTACCCCGAGCGGGGTTTGAACCAACAAAACTGTTACCGTACTGTTACTTTCATACGCTTCATAAATCAATTAACAGTTAACATTAATAATCTTGCACTCATGTGTATATAATCGTTGCATATCATTAATATTAAATAGACACAGTTATACTTACTGTTCTATTTTATTGAGAGCAACATTTTACATAATTATATGCCACATTACCACCAATGTAAAGAAATACAGGCTTGAAAATATTATATTTACTAAAAGTGTTCTAACTATATCATTCATTGTACTTTTTTTATGTGTGGGCCTGTCAAAGCAGAATCTGAGAGTGGTAGTCACCATACTCATTGTAAATGCAACAATGTAGCATGGTGGCCCACACCATGGCACCCTAGTGATGCTTCTACATCATTAGGCCTCCAGTCCAACGTGACAGCACATTTTATGCTATCATTTTAGGTTGCTCTTCCAAGTTCAGAAGACTATAGGAAGAGGTCACTTAACACATTTATTTATCAATTAAGTATTACTACTACTTACAAACCTTTTATCTAAGGGCAGGCCTTTATGAAGCAATAGATTGTTAAAGAATGAATTAATGAATTACTAAACAATCATTGTTTCTAATTGAAAATACATATTACTATTACACTGATCAGATTTAACTAAATATTACAGTACATATAAATCAGCTTTTACATGTATATATTCATAATATTTTAAAGTAGTTTTTAAGGGAATTACACCATTACATAATTAACAGCCCTCTATAAAATACTTTGTTTTATAAATTTGTGTCAATTCAATCATGTAAATCAATGGTTAATGTTTTGTAATGAATTCTACTAACAGTACCACATTACTATGTGATAAATATAGATAAGCACAAGATCAATGGATTTAATAATGTAATAAAGATTACTTTAGTACTGTAAATAAAATCATTGTAGTATTTACTGTACAGTACATATTCAGTATATACCCAGAAATGGACTGTTATCCCTTACCACAAGTTACAACTCCACTCATAAGACTTTATTCATGCAAAAAATAAATATTTAAAAGTTGTTTGATAACAGGAACCAACTTATTATGTATTTAAGCTTACAAGGCTAGATCTATTAATCTACATGAATCATACAGTAATTAAGGTGGACTGGGAAAATTCAATTGGAAAATCTCAAACACTTATTTTCTCCCAATTTGAAAATAATGTAGGGATATATATGTTCATGAATCTTTCTATTTATTGAAATAAAAAAATGTATTAAGTAATTTTGAAAAAACATTTAAAAAATATTTTAAGTAAGTAATATAAAATTGAATTAAAAATAAAACTCGTAAATTTGTATAAAGATTGAATACTTATCATAATATATATGTTTAAAGATAAATTACAAGTTAATTTATTGGAATTTAACTGAAAAGGGGTCTACAAAATGATATGTCTATAATTTAGTATTTTTGTACAAACAGGTGTACAGACTGGGTTACCTGCTTGCTATCAGATGTCTTATCGTCTACATCATTCACGTCACCCTCCGAGGGCGGAGCCGTACGATTGCTTTGTGAGGCAGCTTTATGTTTCTCAACATCTGAAAGTAGTGTCTCCAAGTACTCTACATAAAATTCTTCCTTCTCTAATTCTTCTCTCAATATAGCAACTTTTTGTTTGTGTTTAGACAAATTGGCCCTGACATCTTCTTCCCAAGCTGCTGGTAAAGCACTCTCAGGAAAACGTTGCACCCACACACGTTGAAAATCACCGAAGACACTCATCTCTTAGAAAACGCTGTCATGACAAAATTTATGTTACAACACAACTGATTTTAATTTATTTACATAAAGTTTATGCACAGTAACAAAGTAGAACAAATTCTGAATCTGTCATCGCATTGCAAATTCTTCATTTTTATTTGCCACAGATGAAAAAATACAATTTATCAACAATCTCTTCATTCAATTCATTGTGTGCAGTTGTGTGTCAGATGTTGACTCACACACAGACAGCATACAGATATTAAAAAAAATTGATTTTTATGGACGCTTGGAAATATATGATGAACTGGTTATGTCTATCTACTGCAATTTAGCTCTTCTAGAACTTCTTCTAGCAACTTTATTTATGGAGAATGTATAAAAACTTTGGCTTTTCTTTTCTTAAAAAGTAAAGCATTCATTGTTAAATAGCAAGTGATTCATTATTCAACAGTAATAATAAGTTGTTTATAAAAATACTG
Source organism: Spilarctia lutea (assembly GCA_916048165.1). Lineage (NCBI taxonomy): Eukaryota > Metazoa > Arthropoda > Insecta > Lepidoptera > Erebidae > Spilarctia > Spilarctia lutea. The sequence goes on from OU696480.1 coordinate 8,241,387, forward strand.
CTTTTAATTTTAGTAGAAAATAAGCTACAAAAGATAGTGTGTAAGCATATCTGTGTTTAAATTGTTGTCTGCACTCTAAACTTGCACTTGTATTGACACATCAAGTAAAGTTCGTCTCACAAATAATGATAATTGATGGAACTAATATGACAGGACTAAAGGGGATTTTGATGCCAAATGCCAATAAACAAAGTAGCCACAGATAGGCATTTGAAGATTTCAGTTCAGTGAGTTTTTCTTTTTTTATTAATGTTCAAATAAAATATTTTATTTTTGTTGAAGATTATCAGCTTCCTAGCCTTATATTCGGTTAGTAGTTCAACCGATTTTACCTGAATATCAGTTTTTCCACGCAGCAACTAGCATTGGACCTCCACATCCCTGACGGGAAGTGAATTCGAAGGTTGAACTGACTTCCCAATAACGGTTGCTTCATCAATTTATCTAATTAAAGTTTATCGACTTATTGTAAATACTGAAAAGCCAACTTTGTTATTTTTTTAATTTACATAATTAAAAACTAATAAGATCTATCAGATAAAACAATTTTAATGTTAAAAGTTTAGGAATAGTGGCTAAGATATTTAATAGCATTGTGACGCCCAACTAGTAAGAAATAAGCGTGATCTGCACTGTGACAGCACTGTTGGCCAAGTATTGTGGGTTCCAAAAGTGTTGTCCTAAACACGGGACAACACTTTGTGTAATCTACAATTGTTATTTTGAGTGTTCTTTGTATGCATTTCTTGTTTGTAAAATCCAACGTGACATATGATGTAAATTCGTAATGCGGGAGTTGTCTGAAAAATATTAACAAAGACCAGAGACGTATTTAAAATTTATGGAAGACACGTTTGCAAACGTGACTCCAGAAGCTTGGATTGTTTGTTGATGAGGAGGGAGGATTTAGAAGATGAGTACTTTTGTAATGATGGGCTGATGGATAACGTACGCAAACTGAGAATGATTGAGGAATCTAATAGATTAAATATATTGTTTTACAATGCTAATAGTAGAGCCGGGCAACATTCTATCGCAGAACTGCAGCGCAGCGACTTCGGACCTCCTTTTTCTTTTCTTTCGTGAGACGGACTCCAAGTTGTAAATATAATCTGTGCGTGACATCTATCATATAAAGAAGTGAATAAAATGTCAAAACATTGGAATTGAAAATATTTTTTTAAATAAAAAATGGAAAAGAATTATGTAAAATCAATCATAGAAGGATTAAAATCAACATCCTCAAGTCGCGTTCAAGAGACTCTTCTAAAAATAAGAAGCAAAGTAATAGTAAATGATGATGGAATAAAGATTTTTCGTGAATGTGGAGGCTTAGAGTATTTGCTTCCACTTTTACGCAAACCTAATGAAAGGATTCTCGATATTACTCTGAGTATACTTGGTAATTGTTGTCTTGAGGAAAGAAGTAGCCTTATGGTATGTGTCGGCGGTTGTTCTTTAGTTTCACTTGAACAATAGACTAGTGTGTGGTTTGGTTATTATACTATAATTTTCATAAGTAATGAATAATCGCAATAATAATATTGTGACAACAACATGTGTAAAATAAAGTAGTAAACATAATGAAATAAGTTTCAAATTGTTATTAAAAATTAATTTTTAATAACAATTTGAAACTTATTTAAATAATCTTCTAATAAATAATTCAGTAATAATAATATAAAAGTAATATTTTTGGATATTACATTTATTAAACACAAATAAGTATGAATTTATTTTTATACAAAATATTGTAGTGTTTTATTTTATAAATCAATATTTTACTGTATTAGTGAATAGTGTAGTAATTCAAAATATTGTTATGGAAGTTTATTAATTTCTACTTAAAAACAACTAGCATTACAGGTGTAGACCAATGTGCTGGTCTTCTGCTTATTTATATTATCATATAATTTTTAATATTGTAACTATAAATACACTCAGTGAGCAATAATATACGTCCACCTCATTCACAATTATATTTAAATAGTTGTAAAAATTATAGTACTTAAATTTTATATTTCCAGGTTGGTAAATTTTATGTGTTTGCCCCTCTAATGAATATAATTAAAACAGTGTGCCGTGATAGTATAGTCGGACGAGCTTGCCGTGTTATAGGGAACTTAGCTCAAAGGACTCTAAATGCAGAGGGCTTACATGGCCATGGAGCAGTTACTGCATTGGTTACCTTAATTGAAAATAGAGATAAAAGTACTTCCTATCCAACATTAACAATGGCTGTAAGGGCAATCAGGTATTTGATTTCAGTTTGATTTTAAAAGACAACTACACAACTTGGAGTAAATCTTATGACAAACACAGAGAACTCCCAAATTCAGAACAACAATTTGTGGATCACACAATCTAGTATGCCAAATGGAGGTCTGCCCCATAGTACTTTAACCCAGTAGGAAGTTGCGGGGCAATTGCTTAAATCATCCATGCAGTTAAATTATCTAATATAAATAAAAAAACAATAGGAAACATCTGCCCTAAAAGTACAATCATACTTATGTTTAGCAGTGTAGGTTGCCGTTTTGTAAATTGATGACAATTCCTTTATTGGTAAAATGAAAACAGATATCATCCATATTATCATCATAGATATGGATGAACATATACATATGGATGAACATATACATATGGTAGGGGTAGTGAATTCATCTGCTGTATTTACACCGTGGGAGAGCCATGCTTCGGCATGAATGGGCCGGCTCGACCGGAGTAATACCACGGCCTCACAAAAAACCGGTGTGAAATAGCGCTTGCGCTGTGTTTCACCGAGTGAGTGAGGATACCGGAGGCCCACACCCTTAACCCCTACCTTATCCCCCTCCCCTTCCCCTAAAGGCCGGCAACGCACTTGTGACGCCCCTGGTGTTGCGGGTGTCTATGGGCGGCGATAATCGCTTACCATCAGGCGATACGTCTGCTCGTTTGCCCCCTATTCAATAAAAAAAAAAAAAAAAAAAATGGTATTTTTTATACATGAGCCTGCCAAAGTGACTTGCCCGATGGAAAGTATGAGCATAATCCAAGGCACCATACTCATTGACCCACACTATTGGGATGCTTCTGCATCTTAAGCCTCCAGTCTTAACCGGATGACGCTGACGCTTCTCTTGAGTCATCATCCATCCTCCGCCCCGGTAATTTTCTCGCCACATGGAGAATTGGCAGATTCATCATGCTGCCCAAGCCGGGGAATAATAACACTTCTCTCGATAGCGTCGAAGTTGTTTGAGAAACTGCTATTGTTGCACCTACACCTACAGCCACGTGACGAACAGTTTACTGCACGACTTTGCGCAACATGCGCGAACGGGTCGTTGCAGTATTCCTTGATATGGAGAAGGCGTTCGATCGCGTCTGGCACGCCGGCTTGCTGTACAAGCTGTCCATATCTACTACTCCTCGTCGAATAGTGAATATTGTGACTAGCTTCCTGCAAGACAGACGCTTTCAAGTGGCGGTTGAAAGCGCCCTGTCCACACAACGACCCGACGGTGCTGTCGGTGTCGTCTTGCGCTGAAGGCCTATGACGCGGTCTACAGTACGATGTCAAAAAATGGTGCCAACGCTATTACCAAGATGCAGCGCACTCTAGACTCACTTCCCAGCTGGCTGAAAAACTGGAGACTGACGGTCAATGTGGTGAAGACTCAGGCGGTACCCATAGGGACTGTGGCACTGCCACTGTTAAAGCTCATGGGGCAGAATATCGAGGGGTCCGCGACGGTGAAAATCCTTGGCGTGACCATCGACCGAACCCTCCCCATGAAACCTCACGTCAACAACGCACGCAAGCTGCACGTTCCCTTCTGCGGCCTTCTGGGTTATAGACCTAGAAAAATTACCCTAAACCCTAGCTGGGGTCTACGAGAAGAACCACTTGATGATTGATGATATGACATATTATATATAGGAAACACTCAAACTCCGTAACAAATATTTGCAGATCATGCAAACATTTATTCCGACCCGGGAAGTGACCCGAGACCTCAAGCACAGCCGTCGCAAAGGCTACCACTGTGCCACCTAGGCAGTCGAAGTGTATTTCATAACATCAATTGTATTTCAGGCAACTATGGATGGTGATAGAGAAAAGAGAAGAAATGCTGAGCCTAAATGCAGTTCGCTGTATAACAATACTACTTATCGTAGAATGTGAAACAGCAGGTATAATAAAATCTACTGGTATTGTGCGAGAAGCAGAAGGACTCAAGAAAAGTCAAGAAGAACTTATTTTAGGAATACTGAAATGTTTGGGCTATTTTACAACTTTTTCTACTGCACAGTGTGCTGAGCAGGTAATATCTTTTCACTTAGCTGTTGCCCATAATGCTTCAAGTTCAGTCAGTTCAAAGTAAAGTGCCTATAGCAGAGGGTCTATTGTGAGTTTTCAATTGAAGTCGATCATCACGGTGACCGCATTCGGTCTTGTAATCAGTCAAGAGTTCAGTTTGGGCCTATCACGCAGAATAGGGTCCCTCAGTTTACGCACTAAGTACTTTTAACACAGTTTTAGAAGCAGTAAATCCACCCAATCAGTTTTCATTCATTTACAGCTGACAGAGTTCTTACTAGAAGGAAGATTTCCAACCTATCCACCCTCCCTAACACATACTGCTAAGCAAGTAACATTTTATATGTTTCAGATGCAAGGTGATGGCAGAGGCTTCCAATGTCTTGTAGCTTTAACAAAAAAGTTTGAGAACTTAGCACTTAAGTGCCTTATGAATATTTGTTTCCTGTATACCTGCAGACCCCTACTTGGTATTGCAGGATTTGTTGAGTGCCTGGTTAACATCCTACAGAACATAACAGGTAAACTGTAAGAAATTAACAAAAATAGTTGTTACTGTAACTAAATTATTTTTTTTCAAAAATGTACAAATTTTTTGAATGGATGTCACGTTGCGAAACCTTCTATTTTAATACAGGATTAGTAGTCACTTCGTAGTTCGGTGTGTCTTCGATAGATGGAGCACCGAACTATGGCATATGTCTTTGTTTGTGCTGTATGTGGAAATCGCCACAGGTATCAAAGCCAAAAATAAAATGCTTTTGATGACACATTACTTGTAATTTTATTTAATCGAATTCAAAAGAGATGGATGTTCTCAATTCCACTGAATTTGTTTTTGTTTATTACCTCAAAACTTTCGACTGGGTGAACCGCTTTTGATTATTCTTTTTAATTTTTTTTTTTATTTTTTTTATTACTTCTCCGAGTTCTTGAAGTCGTTTTTATGTTTAAATTTATATTATTTATTTATTTATTTAAAAACTTCATGCACATTTGTACATTGGCGGACTTAATGCCCAAGGTATTCTCTTCCAGTCAACCTCAGGGTGGTGTAGAGATATTATTTTCTTGAAAGTCGCTTCAAAACAGGTAGTTCCAAGGAATATATATATACATATATTTCTACATTTCTAGTCATTATGATGAAGTTGTGAATACAATATTGTTGTGCCATGGATTACAGATGTTTCTTGTTGGCCGGAAGGGTCGGCACAGGCTCTGGCACAACTTAGCGAGGAGTCAGTGAACCGATCTCGCTTACGTCATTGCGGTGGCTTGCCACTACTGGTATCTGCAGCTCGAGAACATCCACGCATCATGCATGCACTTCTGCAGTATGTTTTCGATGACACATGTAAGTTTCAGTCTTATATTAACCTATTTCTGTTATATTAGTTATTTAAAAAAAAGAACACTTTTTCTAAACTTGCATTGAAAAAGGAAAATTAAATGAGTTTAAGCCTTAGTGGGTCTTTTTTTGTTTTAAGCATTTCAGATTTTGGTCAATGAAGGTCTTGTAAATTTATTAACTGATGAGCTCACAACATATTTAAAAACAATGAGATTTGAACATAACATCACTGAAAGTGACGTTGATGAAACTAAAAATGAAACTGTAGATAAACAAACTGAAAAACAAAAAGCAGTAAAGGCAAGTAGTGAAGGACAACCAGCAAATGAACAATCGGCTGCCAGTAGCACAGAAGCTAAATGCAGTTTATTTGCACGTCGCAAAGGTCCGTTGTCTTGTAAAAGTGAAGATGAGCTTAAGGTGATTATAGAAAGGGACAATATGATAGTCGGCTTTATTGATGCTGTTGATAGTGACGCATCTGATGATAGTCAAAGCGAAGATGAAACAACGCCTCAGCGGAGTAAGTGCTTAAAAAGAGCTCGATCTAAAAGTCCAAAAGCCGTTAAGAAGGTATGTAATGAACAACTTAAATTATTATTTTTAAACGCAATATTTACCTACCTGTTGTTTTTTTTAGAAATCACAATTAATAAAAATGGCCAGTAAAGATTGGTCGGCTGGTGTGTACTGGGAACCAAAGAGTCCTGAATGGCCTTCTCTTAACCAAGCTTCAAGCTCCAATGTTTCTATGAGCCCAGACAGAGGAGAAACGTTAGGGCCATTGTCACCATACTCCTTATATTCAGATGGCTATCAATCTGGGTTTAGCCCGGAATACAGGAATTTCTCATCGAATAAAAGAACGAAATGTGATTGGAGTCCTGAATCTGGCGTTAGTTCAGGAGAAGGTAGTTCAATGTCACCATATTGGACTGAGTATCAATGGAGTCCAATTAGTTCTAGTGGTCCTGCTTCACCGTTTAGTTCCAAAGAAGGTAATATGCATGTTGAGAATATATTAGTTAACAAACTATCTGATACTGAACTGTATATCGAACTAAAACCTGGACAGGGTTCTTACTAGCTGCTTTTATCTTTCATGTTATTAGAAACATTTAGAAAGAGATTCTCATGAGTCATTCTAATCTTGTCTCATTTTCTATAATAACTTTCGGGAATTAGCAAGCTATTGACATGTTGCAGATACTTTTGCGTACACGAAATAGTAATCAGGGCCTAGGAGTGGGGGGGGCAAGTCAGATTTTTATTAGCACCTAGTCAAACCAATTAACATATAACAGGATTTTTTATTAAAAAATCTTTAATAATAGAATAACTATTCCAAAGTAACTTTCGAGGGTCTTTAGCAAAGCCATTTACCGTAAAAGAGAACACAAAACTCATTTTTGATGTACTGCCAGTAAATTTTTTCATACATTCAGATTTTTCAATAAGTAAAGGCACATTACCTCCATTTCTGTCAGAGCATTTCTTAGTATACCTACTTGTAGAAAATGGTGCTAAGTCACTAGACACTTTCATAAATATGATTGAATAATTTAGGTTGTCCAAGGGCTTATGAACGCTTGGACATTTTTATTTTTTTGTTTAAGTAGTGTTGTATTGTTTTCGCGGGGCCAAGGCGCAAGCAGACCACAGACAAGCGTGACATTTTTTCTTGCAGCGCTGCTAGTGCGTAGGTAAAACTGTCACGTGGCATCAATTTTATTAAATGTTTATCTTAAGTTCTGAGTACGCCCATGAGTAATAATGTTACTACGATATTAATATTTTTACATAGAGCGTATTTAATATAGTAGATTTTAATATTTTTGTAGTCTTATCTATATTTCTTTGTTCGTATTACTTTGAAAATTTATTCTAACGAAATCCCATAATATAGTAAGATCCCAGGGCCGCCAGACGTCACGTATTTTCTGACGAACGAAATGTGGCTGATTGCGTAGTGGTAGTATGTACTAAGAACTCATGCCTACCTGCTAACTTGATTAGACGGCTTATTTGCAGGTATCAGGTAATCAAGGTACTTAAAAACATAACGAACCTCACGTAAATTCTGAAAGCTGATTTTCACGTATATTTTAGGAAATATCCTTAAAAATAAGTCGCCAATACTCCCAGACACTTTCCGTGGGCCGATTTGCTTAACAGACGCTTTCAAGCTCCCAAAATAATGACGTAACTTCACGTAAATTCTGATGCTCCATTTTTATATATGTCTACCAGACAACTATTTTAAAACCTCTTACAAAAAGACAGACCGATCCAAGGGGCCAATCATCCTTAATTCAATTTTAATATCTCTGTGGGTAAGAGCGCGAGGGCATTATCCACACGCATGAGACTGAGTCAGATATGTATTAGGATATATTGACTTCTCTGTCTCTCTCTTACAGTTCACTCATATCAATTGATTATTAATTTTAAAAGAAAATCAGTTAAAAATTAAATAATCAGGTAAATAATTAAAAATTAACTTGTAAAAAAATGCTCATTTGACTACCATAATTCTTGAATTTTATCGTACCGGGTAAAAAAATTATTTATAATTACGTATGGAAATTGGCCCTATATAATTATATGTAATGAATTTCTTCGATTTTGGATAATTATATATAATTATGAATAATTATACGAAATCGCGAAAAATCGTTACATATGTGGTAACTTCCACATACAGCGCCATCTACCTCAGATACACTGCACTACGGAGCAACGTACAACACAAAGAAACTACCAATCCTGAATCGTGCAATAGAAGTTATCGATCGTTCGCCGAAGTTTTGATGGTACCAGCACTGCGGGTGTAGTCTATTCGCCGAATGTGATCGTGTCAAGTTTGAGCGGTGGCGGCTACGAATACTATTTTTCGATCTACCGCGTTCCCGTGACATTCTGTCGATTTTTTCTGTTGACATCGTGACTTGCTTGGTTAACGCGGCCATTTCAGAACATTGGCTACTGCGCGACGTAGAAGCGATTGCTGATGTTGAGGCTGCTGGTGCTTGCAAGCCGATGACGTCGTTTATCCGGTCAACTAGGTCAGCCAGGTCCTCCATCCTTACAGAAGAAAGCAAAGATAAACAAACAGAAGTGTAGCAAGTATAGTTAGCACGATTCATTGGATAATTTAAGAAATCGCAAAAAATCATTACTCAACGGACACAGTAGAACAAAGAATACTTTTCTTGTGAGCAGTGCTGCCGGATACTGAGTCAACTGTAAGAGAGAGATAGAGAGACAGAGAGGCAGAGAAGTCAATATATCCTAATACATGTCTGACTCAGTCTCATGCGTGTGGATAATGCCCTCGCGCTCTTACCCACAGAGATATTAAAATTGAATTTAGGGGATGATTGGCCCCTTGGATCGGTCTGTCTTTTTGTAAGAGGTTTTAAAATAGTTGTCTGGTAGACATATATAAAAATGGAGCATCAGAATTTACGTGAAGTTACGTCATTATTTTGGGAGCTTGAAAGCGTCTGTTAAGCAAATCGGCCCACGGAAAGTGTCTGGGAGTATTGGCGACTTATTTTTAAGGATATTGCCTAAAATATACGTGAAAATCAGCTTTCAGAATTTACGTGAGGTTCGTAATATTTTTAAGTACCTTGATTGCCTGATACCTGAAAATTGGCCGTCTAATCAAGTTTGCTAACTAGCTAGGCATGCGTTCTTAGTACATACTACCACTACGCAATCAGCCACATTTCGCTCGTCAGAAAATACGTGACGTCTGGCGGCCCTGGGATCTTGGACTATAAGAGATGTTACCTATTGTAGTTTATATATAATAGTTGATTTTACGTTGATTTGATCCATGCGTGGTGTGTTAATCTTTAACGAAAGAGCCAACTGTCTACTTACAGTTCTACCAAAATAGTAAAACATATTTGATGCGTATTCCAGACAGTTCAGATTCGGAGATCTCCGGTCGTTACTCTCCGGTTTGCAGTGATAATGAAGGTGATGTTCTAAATAACGCAATAGATGAAATGAATGCAGTTCAGGTCGCCCATGACTTAGATGAACTTATTATGGAAGACGATGACAGTGTAGAGGTTGGGCCTTTACTCGAAGGTAGGCTTTCTTTTTGCTATTAACTGGATGGTAACAGTTAAGATATATTATATTATTTTTCGGGGATGGTGTGCAAACTTGTAATTTTTTTTTTAGGTTGTGAAGCATTACTACAAACCTATTTACTTTATTTTTAACATTCCGGGTATAGATTGCTGTTATTATAATATATACTCTTCAGCAAAAAGTGTACTGAATAGTCTTTTGTTCTGCAATTAGGTTAAATTAACATTTTTGCAAGTTAAACTTAAGATGAGGGCGGCTTTTCCTAACTGGACTAGCCCTAAAAAGAAAGGACGTAACAAACTCAGATATTATCGTCTCTCTTAAAGTCCAGACAATCTTCTCAAATACCAAAGACATTATATCAAAAAAAAAAAAAGATAATTATAATTTGAGTAACAATTATAGAAATCTGTAAAGATAATAATTTTAAAAAATGTCAACAATAATAGCTATAATTTAAAATGTATTTGTTGCGAACTATAAGTTATCGTCGCATCCAAATAAATTTAAACATCCAAAATAAACAGCATCCCAGGCGGTTTTGTCATCAAGATATTCTGCTATGGTACAATACCCTAACCTGCTAGATGATAAAGACTACACACTCTAAGACGTGGTTGACTGCTGGCCTCTGCTATCTCTCTCTCTATCTCGCTCGAATTCTACCTGTAAGCACCAGGAGAATAATAATCTAAAGGAATTTTCACAGGAAAAACATGTGTATTTTTACCACGTCTTCTTCCTTGCCTTAATAATTCCGTAATTTTATATATTTTTTGTGTTTCAGTGGACATTCTCAATGTTGACGGACATGAAAAATGTTCCAAATCGTCTCTAGTCCACATCGCATGCGTACTGGTGTTATTATTTCGAGTGTCTCACGGGGCAACAGGCAATATAGGTGCCCTCCGCGAGGAACCGGTACCTAATCATACGTTAGAACTGTTGACGGGTCGAGAATGTTTGAACTCTTTACTGGATTATGTGGAGAGATGCAAAAGGCCTCTTGGTAGAGCAGCCCGGATCCTCGCCAAAGTATTAAGGTAGATTATTTACTGTTATTGCACGTAATTTAATTAAATACCTATACCTTTAGTTTGAAGTTTAGTTTATTTGGCCCTATGGCAGTCCGTTATACAATACTGTATCACGGTGTGGAGTGGAACGGCTATGACGTATCTTATGAAATAGAGAGAGCACAGAGAGCATTGCTAAAAGTAATGTTAAAAAAACATTTTAGATATCCCATATTTTTTTTTTTTTTTTAAAGTCTACTCTTTCATTAGGAATATTTATCCTGTGTCACAAGAAACTTTGCAAACATACATGAAACGGACACAAAAAACACCCAGACTCAGAATAACAATTTGTGGATCACATAGTGTTGTCGCATGTAGCATTTGAACCCACACCACTTAACAAAGAGGCAAGTGGCGTGGCGACCGTTAGAACCATTAGGTCAATCGTGCATACATTATTCATCCTGAAAACCATTATTCGCAAACATCGAAATGTGCCCCTCCTACACCCTAAAAAGCGTGGCTCGTTATCGGTCTGTCCTATGTATAACTCGCAGGAACTCCTTCGCAAAAAGACAGACTCGTGGTGTTAGTATAAAACTATACAATGACTTAAATAAAAAAATATATATAGCCGAACTAAGTCGACGTCAAGTCATAACAAACATTTTAAACTGGTTACTGGAACTTGATTACACACAGACGGAAAATATTCTCACTTACCTATAATAAATTCATCGCATTTAGTCATCAATACTCACATACATACAAATACCTCGCACACACACATATATACACCTGGTCATCATCCATACTCTCGCAATACAACTGACAATCACACTCATGCACTTACGTAATTTACATGTAAAAAAATGTCTAAGTTGTACAACAGCAAATTTGTAAACAACCTATTTTGTCATCCTTAGCGCAACTGATCACTGTATCCCGAGATACAGGCTTCGGCCTAGTTTGGAAATCAGTACTAGACACTAGTACCTACATTAACTTAGTTAAATAAACGATGTTCCTACTTTTAAGCATTATCTTGTAATTTTTTGGCATCAAATAAACATTTAAATCTTATTAAAAAAAAACACTTTGGCAGTGAGCCATAGGAACTGTACTTCTACTTTATACAGCTATTAAAAAGCTACAGCTATGAAATTTATGTTTTTCTAGTACTAGTTTTTCTACTGCATTTATTTATCTGTATATTATATTGTTTTAGTGAAATTTGACTTCTGGAAATAAAATGTGGTCTTCTAACATTACATTTTTATTTTTTGTGTCTTAAATTCTTCAAACCAGACTTGTTTTTTATTTTAATAATATTAATTGTTTACAGCAATGCGCTTTGCCTAATGAGTATATTAAAACATAGACTGGTTCTAAGATTACATTATATGTCTGTCAGTTCCAAGCACCCTTCAACCAAATGTCAACAATGCAAACAAGTAAGTACCTAGCAAAATATTTCCTGTTTAGAACATAATAAAGTTCAAGTACGCACGTATCCATTGTTCACAAGAAGCTTAAATTAAAACGCATGGCATAGTAAGCTAAGTGTTACAACCGGTAATTAAAAAATATCAGACTTAATTTTCACCCTTAGGTTCCCCGGCTCTAGTCGGACGGTTTTAGTCGGTTCGAGTTCGACATAACCACAAGTGGTATCCGAGGGGATTTCCGCACAAAAAAAGGGGGTGAAGTTTTTTTTTTAAATCGGAAACTAAATTAGAAAATAAACTCTTTCAAAAAAAAGTAAACAACACTCCGTCAATTATTAACTGTGACGGAGTGTTGAGCTATTAAGGCCTGCGAATAATGAGAATTGAAATATATTAAAACAAGAAAAGGAATCAACAATATTCTTAATAATCCTGCTACAAATATGAAAAGTTATGAATTATATTTTTGTTTTCAGCTCATGCGACTAAGTTCAAAGCTTCTGAGTCAGCTTACAATATTGGCTGAGTCAAGTTATGGAATTGGAGAAATTAGCTATCAACTCTTGAAGGGTGAAGCACTTGTCAAACAAACTCTTTCATTGACGCTACCTTATATAGTGAGGTAAAACATTTATATCATTATTAATCGCTATACCTATACAGGGTGTCCCAAAAGGTTACGTAGCTAGGAAGAGGGGTGATAGGGGAGGTCACAAGGGTCACCAGAAAAAAAAAAATCCCCTCTGGGAATTAAAAGAATAAAAGGCATTTTTTAAAAAACTAAAAATTTTACACCTTTTGGGACGACTTTGCTCCCGATGATCTACAAATATTGGTATAATAAAAAAAAATGCTGTTATGTTATCGTCAATAACCCTTTTTCAAATTGAAACAAAAAAAAACAATACATATCTAAGCAATATTTTAAAGAAAATTAAGTTCTTGTCCAGTCAAGGACTTAGTAATTACGATTTCACTCAACTTCCTCCAAGTGTACTGAAAAAAAAAAGTACTATACTAGCAACTCCGGCGAGTAACTTAAAAAGATAGGTAATTTTATTACAATTCCAAAATGGTATAACACTTACTTGAAAAATTCTTACTAGGATATGTAAAAATAATTTTCGGAAACAATACCCCTGCAGAACAAAACATACCAATAACAATGAAACCAAACAAAACAAGTTTAAACAAGTTTGGTGAGTGAGAGAGACAGGAGATATATTAAGAAAGAGAAAAAGTAGGTAGGCCATCTCTGGTTAGTCAAATAGTATGTAGGTCGGTCAGTACATTACGATCTCTCGTTTACTGCGCATCCTTTGTATTCGTTTGTGTTCATTTTGTACTAACAACTTTGCTTCGCTTTCTGGACTTGATTATTTCTTTGTGATTTGGACATTGTTTGTGATTTCTTCCAACGACCCGGCTTTCTCAAGGACTAAAGTGTACGATACTGTACCACCATGCCACCCACGTACACTGCGCAAGAATATGCGAACATGCATCTCATTTACGGCGAATGTAGATGTAATGCCGGTGCTGCAGCAAGACTCTACCGAGAAAGATATCCGAACGCCGCACGTCACCCGGATAGCCGTGTTTCCGTCAATATCCACCGACTATTGTCTGAGGGTCGATTTCCACATCAAGCGGTTAATGAAGGCAGCCCTCGGTTCGATGTCGAAGATGAAGTGTTTCAAGCCGTCGCAGACGATCCAAGTACTTCAGTTCGGGCAATTGAAGCAAGTACGGGTATACCAAGAAGTACTGCTCATCGCATATTGAAAGCTGAGAAGTTTCACCCGTACCACGTGCAACGCGTACAGGGTCTGTTACCACGCGATTATCCTGCGAGACTGGCATTTTGTCGTAGGATGTTGCGCATGCATAGGGAGGACCCTCAATTTTTTAATAAAATATTGTGGTCCGACGAGTCTACTTTTAAAAAGGACGGATACATGAATCTACACAATTTACACGAGTGGCACGTAGAAAATCCCCACCTACTTAGAGAAGATCGGTCCCAATATCGTTTTAAAGTGAACATGTGGACCAGAATACTAAATGGTAAAGTAATAGGACCCTTTGAGCTACCTGAGGCACTGACTGGCGCGGCGTACTTAAACTTCTTACAAAACGAATTACCAAATCTATTGGAAGATGTGCCGCTAGAAACAATGAGGAATATGTAGTTCCAGCATGATGGGTGCCCTGCACATTATGCACGTCCTGTAAGGGATTTCCTAGACGAAGAATACCCTGGTAGGTGGATGGGAAGGGCCGGTGCTATAGCGTGGCCAGCTCGTTCACCGGATTTAAACCCGTTAGACTTCTTTTACTGGGGTGCTATAAAAGAAAAAGTTTATGGAAAACCCATCACGGACTTGGCTGACTTGAGGGCGAGGATCACAGAGGCCGCGGAATCAATCAACAATAGAAGATTTGCTCGCCATATCTCCCGCTCATTTTTAAAACGATGTAGGGCGTGTATTTATGTTGATGGTAGACATTTCGAGCATTTTATTTAAATAAATAATTACATTTTTTTTTTATTTTTGAGTTTCATTTAAAACCATTGCAATAAAATTACCTATCTTTTTAAGTTTTAAGAAACAGAATAAACATTAAAAAATGTATTTGCGTACGAATTTGAGACTATTGTTTTATTGGTATGTTTTGTTCTGCAGGGGTATTGTTTCCGAAAATTATTTTTACATATCCTAGTAAGAATTTTTCAAGTAAGTGTTATACCATTTTGGAATTGTAATAAAATTACCTATCTTTTTAAGTTATTCGCCGGAGTTGCATAGTACTTTTTTTTTTCAGTACACTTGGAGGAAGTTGAGTGAAATCGTAATTACTAAGTCCTTGACTGGACAAAAACTTAATTTTCTTTAAAATATTGCTTAGATATGTATTGTTTTTTTTGTTTCAATTTGAAAAAGGGTTATTGACGATAACATAACAGCATTTTTTTTTAATTATACCAATATTTGTAGATCATCGAGAGCAAAGTCGCCCCAAAAGGTGTAAAATTTTTAGTTTTTAAAAAAATGCCTTTTATTCTTTTAATTCCCAGAGGGGATTTTTTTTTTATTTTTCTGGTGACCCTTGTGACAACCCCTATCACCCCTCTTCCTAGCTACGTAACCTTTTGGGACATCCTGTATATTAAAATCAATATTTTTTAAGTTTTTGTGGGTAGTTTCATATTTGCAAATCACAATACACTTACTTAGATTTATTAATTTTTCTAGTCTATGTTTTTACCGTTTTCTGGTGTAATAAAATAAATATTATACTGTTTTTAATTTTTGCAGAACTGAAAAGCCATTGAAAAAATATTTTATTGACTGTGGTGCACTAAATTTGCTATTCGACTCCATTGCGGAGTCTAAAGAAGATTTACAAGATTGTGTTACCGCTCTCACTAAGTTAGCAAACAATGTTCATATAAAGGATCCAAAAACATTAGAGAATAGGTTTAAAATAATATTGAACTTTGACTACAATAATATACTTGAAAACTTGACTTCTGATGGGATTGTCACATTTGAATTGGATGATTTATCAACAGTGAAAGCAAATAGAATGTTTTTATGTCAAAATTCTGATGTTTTCAATGCCATGTTAATGGGATGCTTTAAAGAATCTGAAGAAAATTGTGTACGTTTAAAAAATGTAACGAAACCTGCATTAGAATACCTGTTTTTTCTCATACATTGGGCTTATGATAATCCCAAATTAGATGAACAAACTTTCCCAATGACAACACACCTAAGAACTAGTTTAGAAGTGTTATTGTTAGCCGATAGATTTTTGTTTGAAAAGATAAAAAGTTTGTTAAGCAGTGCCATTTTACAATTCCAATTAACGCCAGAAACAGCTGATAAAATATATGTATGGTCACTGAGCGAGGGAATGGGATTTTTATGTGTTGAATCTGTTGCATATTTGTTAGCAGGTAAAATGTGTGAGAAAGAACGAACGAAGTCATTTAAAACCATCCTTAATTTAGAGTATAGGGACCAGTGGCTTGAAGATATCAAGTCAATGATATTGAGACAGTTGGTGAAGTAAATATTCGTTCTTTGATGGCACTAAAGAATTGAAATGATAATATTAATTATATAAATGTAAAACTGCCAGACAAATTAAATACTTAATTACTATTTGTTAAATGCATTTATTGGAACTTATTTTTAGTGTAACGATTTAATAATATTATTGTTTATTTACACATGTGTAGGTATAGTGTGCTGACATTGTAATGTATTTAGTTATTTCCATATTAATGTCTTATTTTGTACAGTGTAATGAGATCGTCTATTTTTTTTTTTGTAAATACTTACGATTATTTTCCACATTGTGCATAACATTTGTTACAATTTTGAAATAAAATAATAATACTAGTGAATTTATAAATAAAAACAACATTACGAATTAAAATTATTTACTTTAATAAGACCAATTCTCCAAACTTAACCAAAGATCTTAACTTACCTGGTAAGATTGAGAGTGAGTCAAAATAAATAAGTTGTTAATTTCATTATCAATCATATTACAATTTTCAAAATTGAAATCAATTTAATTGTTCTCTAATAGTTGGTATTAGAGAAATCCAAAAAGCGAAAAGATTATTTTTAGACAAATTTCAAACCGCGTGTTATATATGAATTATATATTTCCGTAGTACAAAATGAAGTCACTTCCGCTGTATGTTCGTTTAGATCTTTTAAACTACACAATGAATTTCAGTGCAGTTTTTAACAATAGATAGCCGGGATGGGTCGCTAGTATATAATAACTGTATTTGAGAGTTCTTAGATCCTCGTCCACTATATCTTACTAGTTACTACTTTAAAGAACACCGATGATGACACTTTTATCATGACGGCGGAATGAAGAAAACAGAAGTATCTATTTTACTAAAAGCATGTGACAATTACTTTAACTATAGGTACTACACAGGATAATAAATGAATAATTAATTATTCTTTAACTATTATTTTAATGTAATGTTGTTGTAAACATCTATCGAATACACTGTTCCACGTATCCGGAAATAACACTTGGTTTGTATTATCTTACTAGCCCCCGCGGTTATTGGCGTACCGCGGATAAAGCCGCGGGGCGAAGCTAGTCTAAAAAGCCTAAATTACTCCTTATATCATTAGTTACCTATCAGTGAAAGTCCCGTCAAAATCGGTCCAGCCGTTCCAGAGATTAGCCGGAACAAACAGACAGACAAAAATTTAAAAAACAGACGTTTAGTAAGTAAGACAAAAATTTAGTAACAAGCGGTTATTTTAAAATTACAAACAGACACTTCAATTTTATTTATTTGTATAGATTATAAAGTATTGTTTCAATAGATATGAATATATCCCAGCTCAGAAGCTATGATCCTTCCTGGAGGAGTCTAAACGAGAAAACGCAAGTTTAATATTAGTACTTGGAACAAGCACTTGGGAAGTGTCAGCTTTTATTTCAGTCTTGTTCAAACATTTGAAATCAAAGTTTTCAAGAATCTGGAACAGAAAAATATAATGTAAAAATATTTTCACAGTACTCTACATAAAGATTGTATATGTTATAGAATCAATATCTAAAATAAATTGTGGTCACTAATACCTGACTTATAACTTCAGTCAACTGTAACATCGCCAGTTTCTTGCCTACACAAGATCTGGCCCCGAGAGCAAAAGGCAGTGTTGCAAATGCTGTATGATTTTGTAAATTATTTTTTCGTGGATCATCCCTGTCCCATCGGTAAGGTAAAAATTTCTCAGCCTCACTGAAATATTTTTCATCTCTTCCAGATGTATAGATTGATGCTATGATTGGTGTCTGGAAAATTTAATAATTGATATATTACTTATTGCGAAACATCTAGGTACACTGTTAATGGTAGAGTCTACGTCGTTTGAGTGCCTCGCTGGTCTGACCGGTTAGCGTATACGAATGCCGTTCAAGAGCCACCGGGATCGAATCCTGGGTCGGGCCATAGAATGTTATTCAGTTTTTCTGATTATAGAAATTCTTGTCGCTCCTGCGCCTGATCTCTCATCGGTCGTGTTGGATAGCCGTCATATTGAATTAGTAAGGACACAGAAAGTGCACGTGTGTGCACTTGCGCATTCACTGTCTTGAGTATAATATTTCATGCGTAGTTAGCTGGTCTTGGCTGACTCACCGCTGGGCGAAATCAGCTAGGAGTACATCGATCATGCTGTTTCTATAGCTATCGAAAATAGGCGACGATATTTCGATATGGATATGACTATTTTAGTACGTTATAGCATGAGGTTTTCTATGAAATCAATTGAATCTAAGCGCATTATCAAAACTATCACTTGGATTGATAGAAAAAACACGTGAATTTGTATAATGTAATGTTCTACGACAACAAACTGTCGGGGGAATAGAGGTATACCATAATGCTCATTGCTTTCCACCAGGCAATCGAAATTATGGAGTAAAACTTCTGTGCTCCAAAAATGTTATTAAGCATCACATGAAAGCGTTGGCACCCTGACACATAGCAGGGAATAGGTCACTGTAGAGCCGTGATGTGCGCGTAAGGTGCTCGAATTCGAAAAACGGCGGAAAAAAAATGTGACGACCTCAAGCTGCAACCACTGAAAATAACTTTGCTCTTTCAGTTACATATATGTCAGTTACCAGGGTAAATCGCGAGGTCGCGAAAGAGGCAGTGGTCCGACTGCCGACGATGAACGAAAAACGAATGAAACTACAAACTATAAACCAGTTGTCGATCAGCGAGAAGCGAGTGCGTAATTTCGATAGTTTTGTTACTGGAATTTATGTGAGTGTGCAAGTGCAATTACGCGTATTTCGTTTTTTTCAGAATTGCCGCTGCCACTATCGTAAAAGACATCACCGTCATCGTCTGAACTAGAAAACAATGAGAGTTGCAATGCTTTTTTGATATCCATACTGTACTTTCAAAGCCGCATTGTATAGAAGTGATCAAACGAGCAAGCATAGCTGAGAAAGTTTATCTTTGAAAGCTCTTGTTGCTCAGCTACAAAACTAGTAAAGTCGTTGCCGACAGTGTAAACAGTCAGAGAGCAACTTATAATATATGCATCTCTTTCGTTTACACGAAATGTATATTTATATGCGTTTCTTGAGAGCGAAAATCGCCGATAGTAAATCAGTCGTATTCTCGCCGGCGGTCGGACCACTGCCAGACGCGGTCGCAATATCACGGCCAAAACTGCGTATCTGCTGACTTGCTTGCAGTGAATGAAAAAAATTGAGACATCAATGAATCTCGTTATACATAATCAGTCGGTATTGTGTCCAGAAACCATTCTTAGCAGAAGGGGTAAAACAAAAAATCTATAAACTTGATTATTTTTAAATATTTATATTTTTTTTCCTTTACTTTATAAATATTTAGATTTATTATTTATAGACAATTAAAACAAAACAGTTAATAACAAATTCCTAACTAATTATTTACATTAAGCCACTTTTTATTTGTTTTAAAAGCTATAAGAAGTACCTATAAATATATATTTACATTTTTGGATCAATTACTTCTACTATTAACTACTTTATACAAACTTATGTTTTTGATCACTTACATCAGTACTATAAGATTACTGCATAACTATTTAAACAACAAATTAAGATGGCTTTGGTAAATATTTTTTTAATCCATGTCTTAATTCCTCTTTTATATGTTTGTAAGGTTCTTCCAATTCACTAGGAGCTAAAGGAATTCTTAACTTCCTCCTTAGTGATGGAGAAAGTAGTGCCAAGTTTTGTACTAAACCAATACCACTTGATGTCATCCAGTACAAGCACATGCATGAAGGTACATTGGCCGCTATAGGAATCATAACAATTGTAAATACTCTAAACACATTTGTAAAAATATTATACAATCTTGATGGCTGTCTAAGTTTAGATAACCTTTGAATTTCAATGATAGTTAAATTTGTTAATCCAAATGCAACTGGCAAAATCCATGAGTGATCTGGTTCAGTCAAGTTAGGTATCCAGCCTATTCCACCAGCTGATAGCTCCATAAAAGTAACCATAGCTGCCGGATCTCCATTGGCCATGTACACTAGATTTCGTAATGCAAATGACATGCATACCCAAACTGGTATTTGAAACCATATAAGTAAAGTTGCTTTCAGTGGGTGACAGTTATCTCTAACTATGAGGCTTTGCCACTGCTTTTTCAATGATCTTTTAAATAAAATTGCAGCTTGTTTGTCAGTTAAATTGTACACCTTTTTTGCAATTGCTGTCTCCTTTTTTAATTCATTAACCACATCTTTGAGTTCTAAACTTATGTTCTCCACTTTGGCTAATATGTAGTTTTGATACACTGTTAGTGGTAGAGTCATTCCCGTTCTTATAACTATCGTGGTTGCAACTATTGTAGCCCACCACGGTAACCCCGTTATATCGTGAACGTATAGCAATCCGTCTTGTATGAAATGAACAGGAGCACTGTTTGATATACTTTGATAAGTCTGTTCTTGCCATTTTAAGAAACCTTCTGTAGATATATTTCTTTTAGATAAATGTTTCAAAGTGTCATTTTGTTTATTTATTAAATGTTTGGAACTACCAACATTTTTGAAATCCTTATAATAATTTCCACATATTGCGCTATATTTACGTAAAGTGTGAACACTGGAAATCTGTTTGCGACAAAACATTTCTATTGGTATATTTAACATGTTTAGAAAAAATTATACAAATTATAACCTCAACTAAATAATGTCATGTCTGGTCATGTCAGTCCCAGTCAGTATCTGACAGTTGATTAATAACAACAAAGAGACACAAAATAAAAATGTAAAGATGCCACAAATGAATTTCTTGTGTAGGTAGTAATTTTGTTTTATTTTCTTGTAACCTTTTATAAAAACGCCTAGTTTAGATATTTTATTACTTAGAGAGTTTTTTCACAGGTGTAAGGAGAACTAACTACCGCACTCAGGATGGTAATCCATTGGGGACCCAATGTGTGTGTTCGATTCCATATGACCACGTAGGAGAGACTAATACGAAATATCATAACAAAGAAACATGAGCATTTTTGTCGTATATGTCGTTGTCGTTGTAGAATGTGTATGTTAGCTGCACAATGCACATACATTGAGACGAGAGAAAATATTTTGAACGTTTCAAAATCGAAATGAAACACTGTGAAAATTTTAGTAAAGGCTTTGATTGTGCAGAGCATACTGCAAAGCGGCCGACATGAAACTTAGGGACCATGAAAGAGATCCCATTCAATAAAATTACGGATTCGGTTTACACATACATTTTAAATGCTATTACGGTGACAAATGTGACGGGACGTACCTTTAAAGTTATTCCAAGGGTCTTCTATCAAGTATACCTACTCTTTACAAATTAATTCTTTAAAAAACTACGGTACCAATAGATTTGTACCCATAATGTAAATACTCGTAAAAACAAAACAGGCTACTTACGAATAACATTATTTACTACGAGTATATTGCGGGATTAATTTTCAATAAATATAGAGCAATGTAGATGTTATCATGAGAGATTGTATTTTATTTCGTCGGTGAGTGCGGGACAGGCGGCCAAATTATGCAGAAATGCCTCAATAGGCCGCTATAGTTTGGTCACAATGCTGTATTGTCTGCATTCGTAATGAGTATGGTGGATTCTGCTCATGCTTTCTCTCAGCAAAGTAAAGTTACTTTGCTTGCTTTTGTTGGTAGTCTCATACATAAAGAAAAATATCATACACAAAAAGAAATTCAAAATTCTTCTTTTTTTTTTTCACTCAGTATGTCGTGAAATTTATAAAAGTGGGAATAATCTGCAGATTATTCTTAAATGACCATTACGTGTATACCTACGTGGATGGCCAAAGCTAATAAAAAAGAAATGAAGAATGAATGTTTTTCTAATTTTAAATCTTATTGGAATTTTAACTTTAAAGTCAATAATTTTTTCAAGGCAAATTTATAATAATTTTATTTTTGTATAGTACCAAACTCTGTACGCGTGGAATGAAAATTCAAGTAAGACAGGGAAATATTAATGAAAATCGAAGTACTTACACCGGCTGGAAGTTTGTAGGGTCCCAGCATACTTTCTGTTGGCAATATTCTTGTCAAGAAGGGAGCTACAGGATACAATCTCATGGATTCTTTCAGTATACAATTTATGTATTTTTTGTCTCTAGAGCGTATTTCAGCCTTCGTGTTCTCTTCGTTTGACAAAAGAAACAATGTCCACAAAGACGTATAAGCAGTCTGGAAATGTAAATCTATATTAAATAACTAATAAGAGTATGAATGTTATCAAAGGAACGGTGTTTTCTTACCGTATCTGCAGCGGCAATCACAAAATCTCCCATAATTTTTTTTATGTTTTCTTCACTTACATTTTCGTCGCATAACATTTTTACCAACCCATTACTGTGTTGTCGATTATTTAATACTTCGCCAACTATTTTATGAGCTGAAACATTTTGCAATGATGTAACGCCTTCATAGTTTCAGTTAAAATGTCATTAATTTTGAAATATTTTGTACCTAAGGACAAGGAGCTATCAACCGATTCTTTGAAATCTCTCCAGACTTTTAAATTCAACTTTTGACATAAATGTAATGGTAGTCCATATAGCTTAGTTGTTGTTTTAAATACTTTTTTTACCGATTCCGAAAAATTTGCTAACAGAGCTTCACCATCCTTACTAGTCTTTAGGGTTGAATTGCTGCCCAACATTACAGCGACAATAACTGAAATAAACATTTAATAAATACAATTAAAGAATTAGAAATGCATTTCAAATAATTCTGTGTTTTGGCAACTTTTCTGATATCGAGGCGAAATATCGCTCATTGTGGGTTCTGTAGTAATAATACTTAGGAGCCGTCTCCACAAACGAGAGAATCGCGACAGATTCGCACTTCTATCATCGGGTCACGAACGAGCGATTATTCCTTTAACGTATCGTTGCGCCTCCTAACGAAATCACCGAGATTATAGAAATTGGTGGCACGACGATAATATCGCCCGTGATTCTCCCGCTCGAAAGAAAGATTCTCCCGAAAATAAATATTTTAGGGATTTACTAAAGCGCGGCAGTATAATATAGAGGTTATCCCACCCTGTTCCCGGTTAAGTACTTCCGCCAAATATGAGCTTCATATATGTATATGGCCTGTCAACGATAAATGAATTTGAAAAAAATTTTTTTTTTCTTTTTTTTTTCTTTTTATCGGAATCGAACCGACTAAAACCATACGGTGTGCCACTCTGCACCTGAGAAGGCAGGGGTCCAGGAACTGCAGTTATTAACACGACCGGACCTAGCAACGCTATCCTAAATTGACATTTTAATTGTAGTTGGCTTCTTTTCTTAAATTGGCTGCCTCGGTGGCGCAGAGGTAGCGTATGCGACTGCTGTGCTTAAGGTCTCGGGTTCGATGCCCGGATCGGACCAAATGTTTATATAATCTGCAAATATTTATTTCGGAGTTTGGGTGTTTCCTATGTATATTTTTTTTTTTTTTTTACAAAATTAGATTAAATTATTTTATTACATTTTTAACAAGGGTTGAAAATTTACGTAAAGCCGTACGACTATTCCCATCATGTGAGTAAACCATCAGATTAACATACGTACGTTATAAAAAATACGTAGGACATGGCTGCTATCAATTTTTTTTTTACATTTTTAGACATCCGTAGCCGCTGCCCCCACCGATGAAAAGGTATAATTTTTTTTCGTTTTATCATCTAAACTTTGCCACCCAATAGGTCTCTATGACGATCAAGTAAATCTCCATTTAAATTCATGTAGTAGTACTCCCCTACTATTCGAAAGTCGAAAAAAAATGTTTCGTTTGTTCATAAATCATCAGTGTAAATTATTTGGAACTTTGCTTTGTCCTATCCATCTCCGCAAAGGTTCACCATTGAAACTGATGTTACGAGAACTGAATAGTTCTTAGCTAAATGCTTGCATACTAACTTAAAGGAAAGCTTGATAGCTGTCGGCGGTTGCAAAAATAGTAGTTTAATTATGTAATTTATAAAGCAATTGTACACATTTTCTAATGGATAATTCTTAAAAACAATAGAAACATTTGTAATATAGATACGTACCGTCTATAGATAATCTATAAAATTCAGATTCTAAGTTGGGAACAAAAGTGCCAGTTTCAGTTAAGTTTTTCAACTTCTGTATTAGCTTTTGTACTGTGATTTTAACTGGCGCTTCCAACACTTTTTCACATCCTTCTTTCATTAAATGTTTGTTCATGACGCGTCGATTTTCTAGCCATTCTTCACCGTTCATAAAAAATAACCCTCTTTTAGAGCCATACAGATTTTCATATAGCACCCATGGATCGGGTAATATATGTACTGGATACTTCCCTTCTAGTTTAAGAAAAAGAGTCCTTATCAGCAAAGGATCACTAGTAAAAACTAAATCTGTATTACCGCCTAAGTTTTCGCGGAACACTGGACCCAATTGCTTATGACGGTGATCAATATATTCATGGAGTCTGTAATAAAAATGAGAAAGGTATTTTTATTTATAATTATAAAAATATTATGCATTTAAATATATTAAAAAAAAAACTTGTGTTTCGCCAAAACATCCATGCTGTCTAAGGCTAGAAATTATGATTAACTGCTGTTGTTTTTAGTATAAGGGCATTTACTTAAGAATAAGCAACTTGGTACTGACAGAAAGAGACAATATGCACTGTTTCATCGATTGAAGTAGGTACCTAATTAAACTTAGAGAGATACATCAGCATACCTAGTCTATATTATCAAAATATTCACATTTCTTTTTAGACAAACATTTAGGTATACCTACTTCGCATCAAATTACAGAAAAGACAAGTATTTTCTTTATTTAATAAAATACTTCTATTTATACAGGATATTGTTATAAATGTGACGAGACGCGGCGGACCAAAGTTAGTCTTAAATAATCACAAATTTAACAACAGCAAAGAACCGATACGGGGAACACCATCTTTCAAACAAAAAAAAAACATCAAAATCGGTTCAGCCAGTCAAAAGTTATGAGGTAACAAAAATAAAAAAAAATAGTCGAATTGAGAACCTCCTCCTTTTTTGAAGTCTGTTAATATATGCACAAACACGTTACTCACTTGGTCCCACTACCTGCTGCAATAAATTCCAATTTGGTTCCGATCACGGGAAGTAGTGTTTTTCTATAAGGTATGTCGTCTAATGTTAAAGAGTGTGGAGAACATTCCACAATATTGGATGCATATGCCTTGGTAAGTATTTTTTTATGTAGGATTGAAATGCGTTTTATTTGATGCATGATAAATATCTGAAATACATATACCTTTTCAAAACATTTCATGAAACATCAAACTTCTATGTTTGATAAATAACCAAGAAAGTTTCTAATTAGAATATAAATATAACTTGAGAATAGAAACTATATACGAATGAATTGAGAACCTCCTCCTTTTTTAAGTCGGTTAAAAAGGGAATTTATCAAGCCTCTCGGACTGACATCCCCGAAACTTAATTATCATGTCTATAAATTACAAAAGGTATACAGTATATCCATGCATAGATTTCGTTATATATGAATATAGGTAAATATATATCAACCAATTTAATCGAATTCAAAAATAACGAACACACACTTTACACTGATCTGAGTCCAACAATCGTCAAATGTCAATTTTATTATAAAAAATACTGATTATTTACTCTCCGACAACGAATTGATGAATCGGCAAAAAATCACGAAGACCCTTGATTCAGGTAACAATTTGGTACCAACATTAAATCGTCAAGAGCTTCAGAAATCCTATTGACGTACCATTGGAGGCCTGATGGTTATTAATTTTAGAACTACTTACCGTTGTCTTCAAAAATGTCCTAATAAATATCTAAAATCATTGAACGAATTTGAAAATGTTTAAATATAAATATCCAGCAGCCTCAACTGTGTCTCTCCACGTCTTAAAGTAAACTACGACTATGACGTTTTCTTAAGACGCTTAGAACCGTTACCTGGCGCGTTGTTGTTCTCAGAAAATCACATTGAAATGGTAATACATATTGAATTATACATACATAAAGTAGCCATTGGCTGTAAATCTTAATATTTTTGCTGTAGGTTAGGTATATTCTTAAAGCGTCCGAAAGGACAGAATAATAATATTACAGTGTACAGTTTCTCTGTTTATATTAGTGTCATATTTCAATTTTGTTTACAATGAGAATTTAGAATTATTAAAATAGCCATGAGTAATTTGAACAGTATTTATTAGATTCATATAATAACTATAACTTACGTGTCATTAAAAGTATTAAACTTGTATGAATGCTGTTCGCACGTCTACACTAGGTAATTCAAGAGTTACCAAGAGTTTACCAGACTTCGGTCACTCATCTTCTACAACTGATTCGCTAATCGTTATAAACGAAATGTATTGCTGCCAGGCCCAGTCCAAAGGGGGTGGTAGTGGGGGTTTCACAAGGTACACACGACTTTGAGAAAATAATTTTCTATTTATTTACTATGGTAGAAGCTGCAATAATAACTATTCTGCCTGCCTGGGAGAAGGTGGAACTAGTTGGAAAAACTTAAAGCGATAGAGGACTGCTATACAGGTGACATATTTTTGTTACTGCCGAGGCTTAAAGGACTTTGTTAGCTTCGAGACTATCGATAATGTGAACTGCAACCGATCGAGAGCGTCCAGCAAGTACTGCGCAGATCCATCGCAAAAGTGGGCACAGTACTCTATTCAGGAGCAAACCTGGGTCTTGTAGAGAAGACACAGGTGCTCAGGCGAGAAGAACTGTCTCGTCTTGTTCGCCGTGCCTAGTTTCCGTGACGCCACCTTAGTGACGCTCTTAACGCACTCGCACGGGTTGAGATCCCGGCTAACATGTCATTGATATGTAGAAGAAATAGTGTGGATGACAGGTCGTAGTCTTGAGGTACACCATCGTTTACCTGCTGGAAATTACAGAAAGGCGGCAACCCAGTTGCAGATTTTAGGGGGCAAGCCGATTCCCCGAAGTTTGGAGACAAGACAAGCAAATGATGCCAAACCTTAATACCGTTTGGCTATGTCAAAGCTAATGGCCAAGGACTCCCCATGCCTATATGATGTACGCTGGAAGATCCCTCGTAGATCAATGTAGCCTAAATCCACACTCTCGATTATTTGGTAAGGAGTGATCCTCCAGGTAGTGGACCAATTGTTCAATCCGTCGTCACAACTAGACAATAACAATTTATTCTCCTAAAACTAAATTTGTAGATACTTCAGTGGTATTGTATGGTACGGCTTGTAGGTTCTAAGCGGTTTCCACCATTAGAACCGACTTTTATCTCAAGAAAGGTTGGCTAGCTGAGCCAAACAAGCTCCTTCCAGAAGCAAAGAAGCTGCCAAAGCCATTCACAGGCTTCTACAAGTGATTCCAGGATAACATCTTTTATATATTAATATTGAATGTTATAAAATTAAGTAAGAACTTAAATGGTCATACGTGCCTAACGTATGACCATTTGAGTTCTTATAAGGAAAGAAGAAGGCGTATAATGTATTACGGTATTTTTTATTCTGCTTTCCAAGCAAGTATTAAGTGTATGTACATATATAAAATGTGGGAGACAAATAATTTTAACAAGCTTAGAAATGTGAAAATTATTTAATTCATGCATTATAAATACGTATTCGTAAGTATGTGTATTTCAAGATGGAGGAGCCCGTTAATCTAGTTAGAAAATAAAACATTTCACTTCTGTTTTTTTTTTCAAAGATTTTATTTTGGAAAATGGTTGGGAATATTGAAGTGTTGGATATATGAATGATGTGAACCCCGCATATATTGTCTGTGGTCCCTTCCCGTGTGCGCTTCCCTGTCGAATACACGCATTAAATGAAGATAAGAAAGTTTTTTATTTCGGATAGTATTCCCACAGGTTATGGGCCCAGAAAGGACACAGGGAGCGCAAATAAGATATTTAACAAAGATTAGATGCAGTTGTGTAGGAATTTTGTAGGAATAGGGCAGTGCTAAAAGAAAATAAAAATTTGAAGAAATAAAAAATGGCGTCACTACAGTACCACCCGCAATTAAAAAGCGGAAATTTTTCAAATTGGCTGTTCCGAATAACATGCATAATGGAAGAAAAGAAGTGTCGGGAAGCAATAGATGTCGATGCAAAAAAGGCATTAGAACAAAGAAACAAAGACGAGAAGTTTTGTGCAAAGGATGCTGTTGCTAAATCAATAATTGTTCAATGTTTAACGGACATGCACATTGAATATATAAAAGATGCGGTTTGTGCAGCAGACATGATATTAAAATTAAAGAATGCCTTGGAACGTAAAAGTGTATTATCAGATTTATATTGGCGCAAGAAATTGATCAATTTAAAACTTAAAAGTGGACAAAGTCTCGAGAGCCATTTTGTGGAGATAGAAAAAATATTCAGAGAGTTGGAGACAGATAAGAAAAAGTTAGAAGAATCAGAAAAGGTATGCTATTTGTTACTGAGCATGGACAACCAGTACAAAACTATTGTGACAGCATTGGAGGCCACGAATATAGACCTGACAATGGATTATGTCAAAGGAAAACTGCTAGATGCAGAACTGGATATGTCAGAAAGCAGATGTGATGAAGGAGAGGCATTTACAACAGAAACAAAGTTTAAGTGTTACAATTGCAATGAACCCAACCACTATGCGAGAGATTGTCCAAAGCCAAGTAGAGGAAGAGGTGGCGGCAGATCACAGAGATATAGAGGACGGTTTGGAAGATATAGAGGCCGAGGAAGAGCCCATTTGGTTGAAGAAACAGAAGAAAAGTTTACATTGGTTGCCTTTCCAACTGAAGAATTAAGAGATAATCAGAAAATAAGTTTTGTGGTTGATTCCGGAGCAACCCACCATATGGTCAGTGAGACATATGTTAACTATATGCATAACATAGTAGAAATACCAATGATAAATATACGAGTAGCAAACGGACAAGTAATGCATATAAACAGAAAAGGGATATTAAAATTAAAATCAAAAGAAGGACATGATGTAACATTAGAAGCTCATATTGTAAAGGAATTAACGTTAAATTTGTTATCAGTCAAAAGTTTAAATGAGAAGGATTTCGAAGTAGTTTTCAGAAAAAATACTGCAGTTTTAAAGCATAAGAATGGTGGAACTATGCATGGGAAATCGAGTGGAAATTTGTTTCTCATAAATTTCACTATAAAAGATAATCAAGCCTTGATAAGTAAAGAAGAAAGTAATTTGTGGCATCGTCGTTTAGGCCATTTGAATCATGGAGGACTGAGAATCTTGGGCTTGCCATTCTCGAATAATATATGTGACATATGCATGCAGGCCAAAGCAGAAAGAAAACAGTTTCAAGATGCGAGTAGACCGAGGTCAAAAGCTATAGGAGAGTTAATCCACACAGACATAGGAGGACCCCTGTCTGTAGAAGGTTGTAATGGCGAAAAATATTTTGTGACAATAATAGATGACTATTCACATTTTACAGAAGTATACTCATTAAAATATAAAAGTGAAGCTACAGAAGTACTAAAAGAATATGTGATTAGAATGAAGAACCAGGGTTATAACATAAAAAGAATAAGATCAGACAATGGAAAGGAATATCAAGCATTAAAAGGATTCTGTAAAAGTAATGGTATAATACAAGAATTTACATGTAATTATACTCCCCAGCAAAACGGTGTAGCAGAGAGAATGAACCGTACTCTCATGAACAGAGTAAGAGCTTTGTTGCTAGAAAGTAACTTACCAAAGTATCTCTGGGTGAACGCATTAAAATGTGCAACATATACACTGAACAGATCACCTACAAGGGCACTCTATGGTAAAATCCCAGCTGATATTTATTTAGGCACCAAATCGGAGTTGGATAAGCTAAGAGTTTTTGGAAGTAAAGCTTGGGTAGTGAACTTGCCAAGAAAAGATAAATTGCATTCTAGAGCAACGGAGATGAGAATGGTCGGATATGGACCAGCAGGGTATAGACTGTGGAACCCTAAAACAAATGACATTATAACGTCAAGAGATGTCAAGTTTGACGAGTCTAACTATAAATATGAAGAGAAACCCAAAAACCAAACAGAACAGAAATATACTACAGAAAATTATGAAGAAGTAGAATACTTAGAAGATACAATTAATGAAGAAGAAGAAAAAGTAACAGAAGAACAGGAAACACAAGATAGTGACCAAGAAGGCGTATACACCCCAGAATATTCAGAAGTACAAAGAAGACCTAAAAGATTACCGAAAATACCAGAAAAGTTGTGTGATTATGAGGTAGATTTATATGCAGCTTTTGCTTTAATATCGGAAGATCCATTAACATATGAAGAAGCTATAGAAAAAGACTGGAAAGAAGCAATTGACAAAGAAATAAATTCATTAACAAAACTGGAAGTGTGGACCGAATGTAATTTACCAAAAGGAAAGAAAATTATTGAAACAAAATGGGTATTTAAAACAAAACAAGATGGTACTAGGAAAGCAAGGTTAGTCGCAAGGGGTTTTCAACAGGAAATTGAAAATCAAGATTTATATTCACCAGTAGCAAAGATAACAACAATACGCCTAATGTTGTCACATGCAGTCACAAATGACTGGATGGTCAGGCAGTTGGATATTCCATCAGCTTTTCTCAATGGAAAATTAGACACAGAAGTTTACATTGAAGTACCTAAAGGAGTAAAAATATCAGATAAAAGAAAAGTTTTAAAGTTAAATAAAGCTCTTTATGGACTAAGAGAATCACCACGATGTTGGAACGAGACTATGAACACATTTTGTGAGAGAGCAGGAATGAAAAGATCAAAATATGATGTTTGTTTGTATACCGGAAAAGACATTTGGATGATACTATTTGTTGATGATATTTTACTAATGGGAGAAACAAAAAACATAGAAGAGATGATTAGTAATCTGAAAAAGGAGTTTAAGGCAAAGGATATGGGAATAGTAAAAGATTTCTTGGGAATAAATATAGAAAGAAAGAAAAACAAATTAACATTATCACAAGAAAAATTTATTGATAAAATGTTACAACAATTTTGTATGCAAGAGTGTAAGGCCGTTGATACTCCAATGATGAATGGTTTCCAGGCTTTCCGAACTGAACAAACACCTTCAAACGAAGAATTACCTTACAGACAACTAGTTGGATGTCTAAACTATCTATCAATGTTGACTAGACCTGATATTACATATGCTACAAGCTATCTAAGTAGATATTTAGATAAATACAATGAAGAGTTATGGAAAGCAGCAAAAAGAATACTAAGATATCTAAAAGGAACAAAAGAATTAAAATTAATGTATATGAAGAATGAAGATAATACTATTTTAGCATATTCAGATGCTGACTGGGCGGGTGATAAGCTAGACCGCAAGAGTACCAGTGGCAGCATGATTTTTCATGGGAAAAATCTTATTTCATGGGCGTCTAAGAAACAGACCGCAGTGGCTTTGTCGACAGCTGAGTCGGAATACATTGCTGGTGCAATGTGTGTTGCTGAACTTCTCTACATAAAAGGACTAACAAGTGAACTCTGTATTGAAAAGTGCAGTGTTGAGATGATGGTAGACAATCAAAGTGCTATAAGTATGATGTGTAATTATGAAAATACGAAGAGATCAAAACATATTGACATAAAAGTTCATTTTGTCAAAGACATTGTTTACAAGAAGTTAATTGAAGTTAAATACGTGCAAAGTGAACAAAATGTGGCTGACTGTTTAACAAAAGCATTGTGTAGTAATAAGTTAAAGTGTATTAGATATAAGTTAAATTTGTTTTGATCGAAATAGGCAAGTTGTGTCGAAATGAGGTTATAAGTTTGTATAGTAGAAATGTCACACATGTTATGTCAGATTGTGACAGCTGTCTATTGTCATTAAATTAGTGTTGCCATTGTAAAATGTATAAGTTGTTCCAATTTCAAGTTTTGGATGATAGTAGTAAATATTTGAGAAAACTAATTATTGTTTATAGTAGACTTGAAATTGAGAGGGGGTGTTGGATATATGAATGATGTGAACCCCGCATATATTGTCTGTGGTCCCTTCCCGTGTGCGCTTCCCTGTCGAATACACGCATTAAATGAAGATAAGAAAGTTTTTTATTTCGGATAGTATTCCCACATGAAGTCCTTGAATATTTGCTGGAGACGATCGAAATTAAATTGTATTTCATTGATTTAGACACATTTGGGAGACATGCGCCAAATGTAGTTTACATTAAAACACTGTATGTAAGAATATTAATTCCTGAAAGTCTTTGTTTTATTAATTAGCTCAGAATTGTTTGTAAAAATCCCCATTCTTGTCCACGCGGTTAATGTACTTTTTGTGTTATCCTATTATTATTAATAAAAAAACCGAAATACATTAATTAGTTCACTAATTACTGTATTTCGGTGAAATAGGTAGGTAGTATTTTGGTTGAGGATCGCTGGTGCCCGTGCTAGGCATAAAATTGTCTGTGTTACAGGTCACCAGGGAACAGGTCACAAAAATATATTAAATATATATTTCTGTGTGGACTCATATTGAGAATGCTCTTTTTGATTTACCTATTAACTTATTCCAAAGTGTCCTGAATGTGTTGTAAGTTGGATCATCTCATGGTGGTCTAGCCTACAATAACTAATCTAAACCAGAGCCTATTTCTCTCCAGGGCATTTAAAAGAAATAACGTACGCGGTATTACGAGGTCACGTGATGATGATGATGAATTCAGGAAGAAAGTATTTTTATTAAATAAAAGGTACAGTTTAATCAGAAAATGCATGAAGGTAAAAAACTACTATTACTTATCATATTAATCAAATAATGTATTTTAAAGGATCTTATGACTGTATATTTTTTCAATTAAGAAAATTATTATTTAATTTATTTTATCTTCAGTTAAAAATTTATAAACATAGCTGACTATGATGCTAAATGTAGATATACTTGAGCCTCACGTGGACCTTTGCTTAATTTTTAGTAGATTGGATAATTTATCGATGCGAGCCTCTTCTATATTTTGGTAGACTTGGATTTTTTGCATGCGTAACCCAATGGCGTAGTGACTTGTCAAATTTTGTAAAATCACTGAAAGCTTTAGTATTACTGTGAGTTGTATTTTTTGTCATAAATTTGGGAATAAGATTTCAAAATGACAATAAAAAATAAGACCGAAGAGCCGAAAAAGGAGAAAGTTGAACCAGCAGCAGCTCCTAACGATGATTTGGTACGTATTTTTCTGATTTCTATCGATGTTTCACTAAATCTATTGTCCAAATATAATTATGTTTTTATTTAATTATATTACAGTCCGAAGAAGACAAGCGTTTGCAAGAAGAACTTAATATGTTGGTTGATAAGTTGCTGGTATGTACTCTTGACTATTGATTTATTTTTAATATATCAAACAGTTCTAACCTATTTCGGTGTTTTGTGAACAGGGCAGTGAAGTAGACCTGTATTTACCAGCCTTACAAATGCTTAGCAAGCTTATAAGAACGTCTACTACATCGATGACGTCAGTACCAAAACCATTGAAGTTTTTGAGAGAGCATTATCCTGCCTTGAAGCAAGTGTATGAGAAAATTGAAAATCCTCAAACTAAGAAGTTTTGTGCTGATGTTGTGTCTGTTCTGGCTATGGGAGTCAGTGCCTCAGTTGTAAGTATGCTCTTGCTCAACAATTACAACATTATTTAGTTAATTAATTTCACATAAATAATATAAATTAATATTTTTCTTAGGATGCTGCTGAAAAAAGAGAATGCCTGAAATATTGTCTTTTAGGAACAATGTCAAATGTTGGTGATTGGGGACATGAGTATGTCAGGTGTGTATTAAAGTTTTGTTTTAGTTGTATTTTATCTGATAATGCATTTAAGGTATGAAACTGTAGTGAAATATTGTTATAAGAAAATTAGAAAACTAGTCAATATTAAAAATATAAAAATGACAAAAAGATTTTGAAATATATATCATCATAATTTGATTATATTAATTTCAATATTGATTCTAATTAAAGTAATTTCACTATTTTTCATTGCATCATACATTTTATAATCAATAGACAGTATGATTCTTTTTTAAAATAATTTGTGTATCACTCTCTGTAATTACAGTACAGAATGCTTTCCTAGTTTGAATATAATGTCACAAAATGTCACCATGTTCTATTTCAGAAGTTGTTATAAAGGAACATCTGTTAGAATCATTTGGAGTTAACAGATAATTGTGACTGTTAAATAATAACAGACAAATAATTAGCAATAAATTAAAATTGCGACTATAATTTGAGATTTAAACTATCCTATCTCTCAAGTTGTATCGAACTGCACATGTTGTGCGAATTTTATTAAAATCGGTTAAGTGGTTTAGGAGTCCATTGAGGACAAACATTGTGACACGAGATTTATATATATTAAGAAGAATATCTTTACCAATTTAAATAGAAATGGTTATTTAAATATTAATGTGTGAAGCTAAAACTTTGTATTCTTTTTTACCATAATGATGTCGACATAATTTTGGCTTCCTTTTGAAGAAGTATGTAATTAACACATTTGGCACAGTGAAAGTTTATAACGAGGAGTGCAGAAATGTAAAAAAAGAAATGAATAAAGGTCAAATATCAACCACTGGCCGACCACTAATTCAGACAGAAATCTTACTTATCTACTTTGAATCAGTGCCAACAAGCACCAACAGTAAACAACTACATAATAATATTAAGTGCTTATTATATTTTTCATTCTATAATATTTTTATTCATAACTAGGCAACTGGAAGGTGAGATAGCTGAAGAATGGAATATAGAAAATATGGAGTCCCTACTACCTTTGGTCCGAGATGTGATTTCATTTGATATGAAACATTCGGCTGAGATCCAAGCCTGTGATCTTTTGATGGAGATAGACCGACTCGACCTCCTCACTCAGCATATGGACCAGAGCAATTATCCAAGAGTGTGTCTGTACTTGATTGGGTAAGAAAGTTTATACTAGTAGAATAAAACTAAAAACAATTTTGTTTGTTTAAAACTTGTTCTGTAAAGCGAGTCAGGTTTGTGTAATTAATTTCATATTAGATAGAGCATTTGTAAAAAAGTTTTTGTCATGCTACGAATCTAATCTCTGAGTAAAGCAATAAAAGTAAATGGCAATGAAACAGTGAGCAATCACTCCTTTTTTTAATTTGTTGCACAGAGAGCAGATTTTCTCAGTAGAAGAACTAGACGATGCTTAGTGTTAGAGTTACGCAAAATTAAGTACAGGTGTTGCAAAAGAAGCAAAATATAAAAGAAAAGTAGTTGATTTGGCTAGGAATGAAAATAATTCATTATCTAAATTCCCTTAAACTATTATATAGCGTTAGCCCTTTTCATTCAAATCAAAAAAAAAATTGAAGTGTTTATTTGTAATTTCAAAATAATAGCGGTTCGTTCAGTGAATACTGAAAGTATTTAAGATTAAGGTTAAAGTACTTACATAAAAAAGAAATCAATTTTTAATTTATTGGAACAAACATAATACAAACAGTCTACCGTGGGAGAGCCACGCTTCGGCATGAATGGGCCGGCTCGACCTGAGCGATACCACGGCTACACAGAAAAACGGTGTGATATTGTGCTTGCCCTGTGTTTCACCGAGTGAGTAAGGATACCGGAGGCCCATACTCCATCCCCTCGCCCCATCTCCCAAAGGTCGGCAACGCACTTGTGATGCCTCTGGTGTTGCTAGTGTCCATGAGCGTCGGTAATCGCTTACCATCAGGTGATAGGTCTGCTCGTTTGCCCACTATCTAAAAAAAAAAAGATTCACAATGACTTTTCATTTAAAATCAATGAATACATAATATAATTATTGTGTATCATTTGGTTTATACTATACTTTTTTACAGATGTGCCAGTTATGTAGTAGAGCCAGAGTCTACTCAGATTCTTCAAGGCGTTTTGGACACATACATACGATTTGGAGAATACCCTCGTGCTATGTTGGTTTCCATGCAACTTCATGACAAAGAAAAGTGTGAGGAAGTTTTCAATGCCTGCACCGATCCGTAAGTATATGCATACTTTTAACCTTCAAGCAAATAGTAACCTAGTAAAAAAAATAAATTATCTGTAAAGTCGGTTTACGGACGATAATTTTACGTGAAAACATCACATGAAAAATATACGTCACTAGCCGAACGCTTAGGTCGATCGTGCCTCTCTATCACTTGTTCCACGCTCTCGCTTGCACGCTCGGCTCAGGCGGGACGAGACACGAGTCATGCTTCTTCGTGAGTGCAGTCGGCGTTCATCGATTTATATGACGTTATCATGTCAAAATCATTAGATCACTTTATGCATGGCAAACTGTACATTATATAATAAACGAATCTATTCTGTTGCAGATTAATCAAAAAGCAATTATGCTACA
This sequence comes from Spilarctia lutea, assembly GCA_916048165.1. Lineage (NCBI taxonomy): Eukaryota > Metazoa > Arthropoda > Insecta > Lepidoptera > Erebidae > Spilarctia > Spilarctia lutea. The sequence continues at coordinate 8,278,134 of OU696480.1, forward strand.
TGCTTGCTCGTCAATATATACCCTTGGAGGTGGAGGATGAAGATCTACGCACTATTCTTCTTAATGCACATATCAATGATCATTTTCTCAGTCTAGGCAGAGAGGTAAGTAATACTAAAAATTGAAACACAAGAGCCTATTTGCCAGAATTTTTCACCATACGCAACGTAGAAAGCGATCGCTGTTGAGAGCGAGTTTGTGTTATATAAGTCTTTCGATTGTTCTCTTTGATACGAATGTGGTATAAAGCAGTTACCTAAATAGTTTAGCTAAAATATCCTTATTTTGGTCTTGTCTTAAAGAAGAAACAGTCCTTCATTTAGGACAAATTTTAAGATTTCACAAATCTATCTACTTCCGAATCTAAAAAAATGGATTGGGTTTAATGTATAACTTACTGCTGTATTAACAATTTTTACTTGGCTAGGAACAGCATAGCATATGTTATTACGTTTTTTAATCACAAAAATGCCATATTTCGTGTTTATGTTTGTGTTTATTTTTTTACTTCTTTACTTACATTCAAACATACAATTTTCAATTGTTTTCTTTCTTTCTGTTTAATAACAGTCTTTAAAAATATTTTAGCTTGATATTATGGAACCAAAAACTCCCGAAGAAGTTTACAAGACTTGGTTGGAGTCTGCTGGGTCAGCTTTAAGGCCATCTCTATTGACGGAGCACCCAGTCGATTCTGCAAGACAAAATCTTTCAGCCACATTTGTCAATGCATTTGTTAATGCTGGTTTTGGACGCGATAAACTAGTAACTACTGAAGATGGAAACAAATGGATGTACAAGAATAAAGATCATGGTAAGATATACATTTAAATAAATATAATAAATTGTTAAACATATTTTTTGCTAAGCTTTTACTACTAAACTTAATAATTAGTATTTATCTATAACTAGCTGACCCACGCAACCTCGTTTGCGTCTATTCCCGTTCTATTGCTACTCTATTGCTATTCTATTGAAAATTTTCCCCCGTTTTTGAAACATTCTTCATTGGTGTTCCGTTCCTATTACTATTAGCGTGATGACAAATAGCCTTTCTCGATAAATGGACTATCCAACACTTATCTACTCCAACGCACATCCGCACACTGTTTTGATAGATATGATTGAATTTGAATTTTGTATAGCGGTAATAAAGTGCAAATTGACTCATTGACGTTAGGAACACCTACATTGCTTAGACAACAGTGAGTGCTTGTAATATATGAACTTTATACAATAGCAATAAAGCTCAAATTGACTTTACGTTTTAGTTAGAAAACGTTTGTATGGGAATAAGAAAAGGGATGTTTTTAGGGCTTTTCCGGCCATTATTCGAATTTTTCTCGCCGTAAAAACCATCCTTGAACTTCAACGAACATTTAAAAAAAAGAATTGGCCAAATTGTTCCAGGCTTTGTTGAGTTATGCGCTTACCAACACATTGAGCGATTCATTTTTATATTATAGAAGATACGGACTATTTCCGAGCCTTTCATGCGATCAATACCGCTAGTAAAATCTAGTAAGAGTTGTTAATTTATTTAAATTAAGTGGTAATTCTACAACAAGTCTATGTATTTCATTATATCCTTTTTTGTTTTTAGTTCTTAGCTTATTTTCAGGTTTTGTGTAAGTTTATGTGCCTAGCTTACTTTAGTATGGCATTGAAAGAAGTTTGTCAAATTTTCATAATTTTTTTTTTTAGGAATGTTGTCAGCAGCAGCGTCATTGGGTATGATTCACTTATGGGACGTAGACGGCGGTCTCACCCCCATCGACAAATATCTTTACACCACTGATGAACACATTAAGGCGGGTGCGTTACTCGCCTTAGGACTGGTCAACTGCGGAGTCAGAAATGAGTGCGATCCAGCTTTGGCATTGCTCTCTGACTATGTGCTCCACTCAAGTTCTAATCTTAGGATTGGAAGTGTACTAGGTTTGTATATATTTCATGTACCTAGTTTTTATTAATAATTAACTTTAAATTTATTATAAAATGCTTTCTTACTTCGTAACTAAAATGTATTATATTAATCCATTTTTATACTTCCGTTACTTATTTATTCCTTAATTATTCACTTTAAAACATCTGTATATTCCAAATACCAGTATATCATTATGATCATATGCTAAATCATTAAAAAAATTAAATGTATCTATAACAGGGCTAGGTATTGCATACGCGGGTACACAACGTGATGACGTTTTGTCGCACTTACTTCCCGTTTTGAGTGACACAGCGGCTCCACCAGAGATCTGCGCTCTCGCTGCGGTGTCCTGTGGACTAATCGCTGTTGGATCTTGCAATGGTGACGTAAGTGTACTTTAGTTACATTAATCTATATTTCAGACACCCTATTTGTAGTCTTAAAAAAAATCTTGAAAATTGAACCCTGGAGAACTCAACCACTCTACTGTGTGGGGGTAACAGACATGGAATGTACACAAAGTTCACCCATACTGAAAATAACAATATGTGGATCACACAAGTGTATGTGATGTTTGTACTCACAGTATGCAGTTGAAACCTGCTACAAATTTTATTAATGTACAATTCACATAATGGACAGTTAATAGAAGATACAGCTTCATACAGTTAAGGCAGACATACAGAAAGAATTACACTACACTAGCTAACCCTTTTTCATTGATGCTCGACTTAGTCTTAGCGTGATTTTTTACATCCTTTAGCCTTCCTCGAAAAATTGGCTGTCCAATACTAAAAAGAATTACCGAAATTGGTTCAGCCGTTGACACTTGGTGCCGTGACCAACGGAAATAGAGATTCATTTTTATAAATATACATGTACTCATGTAATAAAAACTACATCCTATTTATGAATCGCTTTCATATTTATGAACTGCATGGGATATGCTTATCTTATTGTGATAAATACATATTGTAAATCTGTGAAAACATTTTCTGGAAATAAGAATCTACTGTTGTGAATCCATTTGGAATATTTTAGTACATATTTGAATATTTTTTTATGTTGATGTATGATTCGAGTTTTGTCATCTCATTGAACTTTTTTTCAGGTCACATGTGCAATAATTCAACGTCTAATCGACGACAACAAGGATTTACATTCATCGACCTATGCGAGATTCTTGCACTTGGGTCTTGGATTGTGCTTCTTAGGTGAGAATTTTCTCATATGTATATATTTTCTAAACCTTAATAATATCTTATTTTTCTATATAGTTTTAAATTTATGAATTACCCTTAGGGTTCCGTACCTTAAAAAGAAAAAACGGAACCATTATTGACCGTCTGTATGTCTGTAAAAACCGTTTTTCTCAGTAACGCGTATATCAAGCTGAAATTCATATCAAATACTCAGGTCTTGACAGACGGTCAGGTCAGATTTTTTCACAGCTCCAAGGGACAGGTCCCTTCTAAATCTAAAAAATGAAACTTCTTAGCCAAAGCAATCAAAAGATACAGGCTGTGCCTGAGCCATTACTAACTTTTTCTGACGGATGCCAAAAAGTTCAAAAGATAAATAACAAGCAAAAAATAACAGTTTACTGGTAATTTTCAGATTTTGCATAATCATATGTGCTGAAACTCTAAACACCAATTTAGATCAAAACAATGTTATACAAAATTATCGAGTAGCCAATTGAAAATGTTATTTTAAATTTTGGTAAGCATTTGATATACCAAACTGCCAGCTACAACAGTGTGTTAATTTTTTCATAGAATAAAAACTTTTTTATGGTTAATTATCTTAAGAGAAAATATAATGTAAGTACCCCCCCCCCCCCGGGCCGCAGGCTGCAAGGAGCGCACGGAGGCGACGATGGCGGCGCTGGAGGTGCTGCCGGAGCCGCAGCAGTCGCTGTGCCAGACCACGCTGTCCATGTGCGCCTACGCCGGCACCGGCGACGTGCTCGTCGTGCAACAGATGCTGCACATCTGCTCCAAGCACTACGACACCGATGTGAGTGGCATACGTCTCAGTCCACCACTATCATGATTGCACCGTCGCTGTGGCGCTGCCGACTAGTTTAATAAGCCGTTTAATCAACGACCTATCTTAGCTTTTTACAAAAAATACACGTGTGTTATCACATTATGTATGTAGTGTGGATGTCGCAGCCAACCAGCTTAATTAGCCGTTCATTCATTCATTCATTCATTCAACAGCCTAATCTGTTTACTTAGCATCGCCGTTCAACTAGCGTCCGTGTTACAAATGGAGGCGAAAAGATTAGGCTAGGGTTTATTTTGTTTTAATAGCCAAGTTTTTGTTATAAAAAAAATTAAAAAAGCGACATAAACGGCACTGTATAGTAAAGAGGCTAGGCTGTTAATTAAAAGGCTAATGAAGCTAATTGGCTGCGACAGCTACACTTATATAATAAGTAATCAGTGTAATTCTAACACTCATTACATAATGTCGCAAAACATTTTTTATACTATTTAAATAAAGAAACAAAGTATAATCGTTGGCTAATGTTAATTTTAATGTAGCGACTGCATGAGAAAATTATCATCACAGCACCAATGAAATTTACTTCATCATCATCAGCTCAGTCCACTGCACGTAGCATAATTAAAAATAGTATATTATAATTTATTATTATTTTTATGGAATAGTGGGCAAACGAGCAGACGTATCATCTGATGGTAAGCGATTACCGCCTATGGACACCCGCAACACCAGAGGCGTCACAAGTGCGTTGCCGACCTTTGGGGGATAGGGCGGGGGTTGGGGGTAGTGGTTGGAGTATGGGCCTCCGGTATCCTCACTCACTCGGAGAAACACAGCGCCAGTGCTATTTCACACCGGTTTTCTGTGTGGTTCACTCTTATTATTGTTATATAACTGATATGATAAACTCAAAGTAATAATTAGTTCAAAAAACATTTTACCTAGAATATTGCGTTAATGTGGCATTTTTTAGATAATATTTATATCTGTCACAAGTTCTAATAAATATCGTTTGTTAAAATAAGGTGCACTTATAAGGGCATTAAATTTCAGAACGAACAATCCTCTGCAGAAGACACAGCTTTTAAGAAACAGGACAAGAAAGAATCCAAAGAAAGCAGCAGCAGCAGCAGCAGCGCGCCTTCAGCTGGCAGCTCCAAGGATGATAAGAGCAAGGGTAAGCTTAAATTGTTTATCAAAGACCATTGACAAGTTTTACACTCATAAATAAAAATAAGTATATATTAGCAACCCGCCCCTTCTTCGTAAGGACTCTTTACGGAGAATATAACATAGCCTATTTTACCCCGACTAAATATTTGTAGATCATACAAACATTTGGTCTGACCCGGGAATCGAACCTGAGACCTCAAGAGCAGCAGTCGCATACGCTACCAATGCGCCACAAAAGCAGTCAAGTGTGAATCACTTGACGTGATGTGACAAGCCTGTAAGCCAATAAACGGTGTCTAAAAACAATAAATTGTGTTCATCTTTCTCTCTTGAAGTTATATGTGTGTATAGTCGTTCCAATACTTTATTTAACTTTTGACAGATCACGCACATAAAGTTTTGTAATAATTTTTGATACAATGTACTACAGATAATACTGTACTTTATGGGCGGGCTCCGCCTACTTAGGGATGTGTCATTCGTAATTAATGACCACAGACTATAAAAACGGTTTTGAAATAAATCGATTATCGATTATATTAATAAAACATACAATAAAATTATTGTGATTATATTTTATATCAAATCACGTAAAAAGCTTTGTTATTTTGCATTAAAATGCCCTAAATGTCTCTGTTTCAATGCATAAATAATTTGCGTAATGAAAACAGTTCCATCGTACTCGTACCTAGTAATGGGATCGAATGTATTCTCCGCAAATTAATGAATCTAAAATAATTGTTTAGACTTACTATAGTTGGTTCAAATAAAAACTACCTGCGGTACCTACTTGTAATGAACAGGTACAAAATGTTGAAATTCGTAGTAATTTACGGATTAAAAATAAAACAACCAAAAGAGGTACTGTAATACTAATTTTAATTATAAAGAATCGTCTTCTTCGTATGACCAGGAATCATCATCACTTGACAGTTGTTTGTCCTTTGAGTACTTTCTTTTTTGGCATTTTGACAGTAACGAAGGCAGGAACGATACGCTCAACTCAACCAAACGTGAGAATTCACAAATAAATCAATACGGAGGAATATAAATACTCAACTATATTGAAGGTTACTCATTGAAACTGTAGATTATTTTAAAATAGACATAGAGAGATTTAATAAAGATCATCAATAGTTTAACAAATACAATATTAACCACTGAATTACAACACAATACAATAATACATTTTGAAAATTCATTTCCTTTTATATATTTTTTCATGACATAGAACCGTCATATTTGAACAACATTCTTTTAATCCATTTCTTCTTTATTTTGACAAAGGAGGTCGCACATTGAAACACATAGAAATATGAAGTACGAAATTATCTATGAAATAATGAGTTTGTTAAATCGATTAAAACTTCTTAATGCATAAAATCGATCGATGAAAGAAATCGAATAGGTAACAGGTCAGGGTATCACTATTTGATTAAGTATTAGAGCTGTCAAAAGTTAAATAAACTATTGGAACGACTATAGCGATAGATATTAATTTGAATATTTGTATCAATTTATTTTTAAATGTATATTAGTATTTATTGTCTTGTGTCTCTGTGATTATTATTATATTATTCCTTCAAGTTAAATGTATATAAACATTATATAATAATGTATAAATATTTTCTGTTTCAATGAACAAACGGACAAGCGACAGGGCGCGTCGTATTAGATACTTCCAATTATTCTCTCTTGCTTTCTTCTGTACACTCCTTCTGTGCTTCAGCTATAACTTTGTATTTGCTTGTGCTGTGTATGTACATTAAGTGTCAGTAAACATCTACCCGAACTGTGAGTGTTGAACATTTTATTTTATCACACTACCCCAAGCCTTACACATTCTACATGTGTAAGAAAGTACATAGTTTTATGTTATTAAAGGTTAAACACTTAGTAAGAAATACTGATTATATTCTTATTAGATACTTAACATTTAATTCTCTTTTGTTAACCGACTTAAAAAAAGGAGGAGGTACTCAATTCGACTGTATTTTTATTTTATTATTGTTACCTCATAACTTTCGCCTGGGTGAACCGATTTTGATGTTACTTTTTTTATTTGAAAGCTGGTGCTTCCCGTGTGGTCCCATTTCAACTTGGTCCAGTTTCTTGAAGTCGTTTTTTTTGTTGTTAAAATTTGTGTTTATAATTTATAGGCAAGTCATCAAAGGACAGCAAGAGCAAGGAGAAGGACAAGGAAAAGGAGGCAAACAAGGAGCTCTCATCCGTACAGGCCGTCGCCACGCTCGGAGTCGCTGTCATCGCACTCGCCGAGGAAACCGGCGCCGAGATGTGCACAAGGATATTCGGACAACTGGTTAGCTCTTAGACCATACTAATGATATGGTTTCAGCGGTCGCCATGCCGCTTGCTACTGCGCCAAGTGTCTTGGGTTCAAATCCCACGCGGTACAACACTTTGTGCGATCCACGAATTGTTGTCCCGAGTCTGGATGTTCTTTGTGTCCGTTTCATGTATGTTTGTAAAGTCCCCCACGACACAGGATGTTTATTCATAATGTGGGAGCCGTCTTTAAAAAAAAAAAAAAACGTTAAAAAAAAACATTTTCTTTTCTATTGCGTGGGAGAGCCACGCATCGGCGTGAATGGGCCGGCCCTACCGGAGTGATACCACTGCCTGACAAAAAAACGATGTTATAGTCGTTCCAATACTTTATTTAACTTTTGACAGATCACGCACATAAAGTTTTGTAATAATTTTTGATACAATGTACTACAGATAATACTGTACTTTATGGGCGGGCTCCGCCTACTTAGGGATGTGTCATTCGTAATTAATGACCACAGACTATAAAAACGGTTTTGAAATAAATCGATTATCGATTATATTAATAAAACATACAATAAAATTATTGTGATTATATTTTATATCAAATCACGTAAAAAGCTTTATTATTTTGCATTAAAATGCCCTAAATGTCTCTGTTTCAATGCATAAATAATTTGCGTAATGAAAACAGTTCCATCGTACTCGTACCTAGTAATGGGATCGAATGTATTCGCCGCAAATTAATGAATCTAAAATAATTGTTTAGACTTACTATAGTTGGTTCAAATAAAAACTACCTGCGGTACCTACTTGTAATGAACAGGTACAAAATGTTGAAATTCGTAGTAATTTACGGATTAAAAATAAAACAACCAAAAGAGGTACTGTAATACTAATTTTAATTATAAAGAATCGTCTTCTTCGTATGACCAGGAATCATCATCACTTGAGTTCTCAGTAATATTGATTATCATTTCTTGGATAGATAAATTGTCGAATGCAACATCCCGATCCCAATCCGACATTATCACCTTCTTTGTTTTTTCTACAACATTCGCCCAGTTTTCTGGAGTTACTTTTTCACACGCATTTTTCAGTAAATTCAGCATTTTTCTTGCGGTGAAAGGAGGAGTTGTATTGTTCCTCGCAGCATATCCTTTAACTTGTGCCCAGATCATTTCAATTGCATTATATTGGCAGTGATATGGGGGAATTCTGAGGACGGTATGCCCATGCTCTGCTGCCATTTCATCTATGACGTATCGTTTTGGCAGCTTCTTTGTTTTTAATATCTTTACTAACTCTACTTTTAGTAGGGACTCATTCACCTCTTCGCCATTGTCACGGAGCCAGTTTATAATTTCATGTTTTTTGTTGGCCTGTGTTGGTATTTTATTAATTTGACGAGAGTGATAAGGTGCATTATCAATAAATATTATTGATGGCTCTTCGAGTGATGTAAGCATTTCTCTGAACCACTTTTCATACACGTTCGAATTCATCTCCTCATGATAATCTCCTGTTTTCTGGGATTTAAAAGCTAATAGAGCGCCTGGCACAAATCCTTTTACTGTTCCTGCATGACAAATAATCAGTCGTTCGCCTTTTCCCATTGGTACTGTAGAAGTGGAGCCAACGGTGTTGTCAGTCCAAGTTTTTGACAGCGTATGATTCGCATTGAGCCAAGTTTCATCTGTGAAAACAACATTCGACCAATCTTCTATTTTTTTTGCTTGTCTTAAAAAATCGCATCTATACAAAGCAATATCATTGCGTTCCATTAAAATTTTTCGTTTGTCACATTTTTGGAATAACATTCCAATGTCTTTCAATACCTTTGTCAGAGAAGATTTTTGACCACGGAACAAACCACTATTTCGAAGAGATTGTGTTAGTTTTTTTAATGTTGGAATCTCTTTTCTTTGGTAATAGTCGTATATATGACGACGAATAGCATCAGCGTCAAAATTGTCAACGGCTGTAACTTTACTAGGCGGACGTTTTTTCTTAGGTGTAGATAGCTTATTCTGTTCCATGCCACTGCTGCCGTAGCCTTCTTTTGTTATTTTTGCCACTGTTGGAGCACCTAATAAATACCTAATGCTGCTGCAACACGGTCTCTAACTTGAGTCACTGGTATAAGAGGCCCACCATTACGGCTTTCCTTTTCAAAGTATTCACGAAGTCGCAAGACAAACTCTCTTGTTTGTCCTTTGAGTACTTTCTTTTTTGGCATTTTGACAGTAACGAAGGCAGGAACGATACGCTCAACTCAACCAAACGTGAGAATTCACAAATAAATCAATACGGAGGAATATAAATACTCAACTATATTGAAGGTTACTCATTGAAATACTGTAGATTATTTTAAAATAGACATAGAGAGATTTAATAAAGATCATCAATAGTTTAACAAATACAATATTAACCACTGAATTACAACACAATACAATAATACATTTTGAAAATTCAGTTCCTTTTATATATTTTTTCATGACATAGAACCGTCATATTTGAACAACATTCTTTTAATCCATTTCTTCTTTATTTTGACAAAGGAGGTCGCACATTGAAACACATAGAAATATGAAGTACGAAATTATCTATAAAATAATGAGTTTGTTAAATCGATTAAAACTTCTTAATGCATAAAATCGATCGATGAAAGAAATCGAATAGGTAACGGGTCAGGGTATCACTATTTGATTAAGTATTAGAGCTGTCAAAAGTTAAATAAACTATTGGAACGACTATAAATAGCATATATATTAGGTTTTTACTAAATGCATATGTATGTTTACACAATACTAAATTAACATTTTTTCAATTTTTGTCTGTGTCTGATTGTTCCGGCTAATCTCTGTGCCGTCTGTACCGATTTTGACGGAATTGTCACTGGCAAAAGGCTGATGATATAAGGATTAACTTAGGCTACTTTTTTTAGACTAGTTTTTCCCCGCGGCGTCTCCCGGGGTTACTGTTGTTTTCCGGGTAACGCGCGGGCGCGCCGGTAATCTGTATTTATGTGTTATGTTATTTTGTAGGGTCGCTACGGTGAGCCGGCAGTGCGAAGGGCGGTGCCTCTGGCCATCGCTCTGTGTTCAATATCCAACCCCCAGCTGTCTGTGATCGATGTGCTGAACAAGTACTCCCACGACTCAGACAACGATGTCGCTTATAACGCGATCTTCGCCATGGGTCTTGTTGGAGCTGGAACTAACAATGCCAGGTATACACGTTGAACAAAACTTACAATGATATATTGTTGTTTCTTTACCGAATTAAGGATATTCAATAAAATCTCATCTATTGCAACCCAACTAATAAGAATTTCAGTTGTGTGGGTTCGGTAGGAAATATCGATTTATTAACGAATATAAAAATATCGTGATTAAGCCCTCATTATATAAATAAAGAAAAAAAAATGACTTTTCCAACTGAAGAAAATTAAATCTTTAACTTTTTAAAATACCAAATTTTTTTTTTAAATATATTATTTTTAAACTTTAATTTAAAATAAAAATTGGACCATATGGTTCGATGAAAAACATCTCAACTCAACAATCTCAAACAAACTCTAAATTTTGTTAAAAAAACATAGGTATATATTTGATACACAAACACTTCAATATGAATACAAAATGTTTGTTACAGGTTAGCAACAATGCTGCGTGCCCTGGCGCTGTACCACGGCAAGTCCCCGGTGCACCTGTTCATGGTGCGGCTGGCGCAGGGGCTGTGCCACGCGGGCAAAGGCACCGTCACGCTCTGCCCCACGCACGCCGACCGGCGCCTCATCAACCAGCCCGCGCTCGCCGGACTACTTGTCGTACTTACCGCTTTCTTGGATTGTAAAAATAGTAAGTTTTATATCTCCCTCGATGTAGCTGCTCATATGGTCCAATAATGCAGAAGCATCACTAGGCCGCCATGGTGTGGGTCACCATGCTGCATTGTTGCATTGTCTGCATTCGCAATGAGTATGGTGACCACCACTCTCCACACTGGATTTTTCTTTTGCTTTCCACCACGCCGAATAGTCACTTTGGCAGGCCCATACATAAAAAATATAGCAGGACTACGAATAGATAGAAAGAAAACCCTCTTATTACACAAATTTACATAATACTACATAGAATGTCAAATAATGTACAAAAGACGGCCTTATTACCAAAAACAATCTCTTCCAGGCGTCCTTAGGATGATTCTCGGAGAGACTAGTTGGAGGTAGTTGATGGTGTACTGAGTTTTGAAGAATTATAATTTCCTTATGAACATAATTAGAAACACAAAATATATAAAATTCAGATAATTAATACACAACTCTAACCACTTCAATTCACAGTTAAATAAGTATAACTATCACTAATACACTCGCCTTTCCTTATTCTTTAACACAATTCCAGATACAGATAATTCTGGCGGTTAAAAAAAAAATTGTCAGAGTAACAATTTTTTTTGTGCAGTGTACCAGTAATAGTCCATGGCCCAGGCCTGTTTTTCATAATGATTACTAACAATCTGAATATTTGTGAGTAGCTTCATTTTGAAGAGACGCCCAACTTTTTCCTCTATGAAAATTGTCGATTGTGAGGTCTAATACAGTATGGAAGCATCAAAAGTGTTAAATGGGTGAATGTTCAAATTTTATTACTAACAGCTACTTTATTAATTAAATCTTGAAACAATTTTATAACAAATTGAAAACAATAATTGTCCTACAAAAATTATGATTCTATCAAAGTGTCCCCCACTCCCAACATGTATCAACAACTAAAAAAATTATTACTAGCCGGTTAATTTTTCCATTGTTGCTTAGCAAATATTTCCTTTATGAACTGGTCACATTGTCCTACAAATTGAGTGATACGTTTTTCCAGTCCTACGCTCGTAAAGGTTTCAAGATTTAATTAATAAAGTAGCTGTTAGTAATAAAATTTGAACATTCACCCATTTAACACTTTTCACGCCTCCGTACTGTATTTGTTCTCACTATAGCGATTTTTCTTAGAGGAAAAAGTTGGGCGTCTCGTCAAAATGAAGCTACTCACAAATATTCAGATTGTTAGTAATCATTTTAATTGTGGGTTCTGTGGTGCAACTTCCGAGCGTAGGACTGGGAAAACTTATCACTCAATTTGTAGGACAATGTGACCAGTTCATAAAGGAAATATTTGCTAAGCAACAGTGGAAAAATCAGCCGGCTAGTAATAATTTTTTTAGTTGTTGATACATGTTGGGAGTGGGGGACACTTTGATAGAATCATAATTTTTGTAGGACAATTATTGTTTTCAATTTGTTATAAAATTGTTTTAAGATTTAATTAATAAAGTAGCTGTTAGTAATAAAATTTGAACATTCACCCATTTAACACTTTTGACGCCTCCATACTGTATTAGCCCTCAATATCGAGAATTTTCTTAGAGGAAAAAGTTGGGCGTCTCGTCAAAATGAAGCTACTCACAAATATTCAGATTGTTAGTAATCATTACGAAAAACAGGCCCTGGCCCATGGACTATAATAAATTATATTTACTAATAACTCTACTGCACACCACACTTGTTTTATGAATGTTATTAGTCAGGCAAGACGTGTTTACATTCTAATTACTTAGTAGTTTTACGTTTTCGTCTTATCAAGTTAAAGTTTAGATACCGAATCACAGTAATTAATATCTCTATTTTGTTGCAGTAATCCTAGGTAAATCTCACTACTTACTGTACGTGCTGGCCACGGCTATGCAACCTCGTTGGTTAGTTACTTTGGACGAGAACCTTCAACCCTTGAACGTGAGCGTCCGTGTTGGTCAAGTAAGGATACAATTTTTAATCGTATTTTTTAATTCGTTTGTTTATGGAATATTTATAACAAAAAAACTCGAGAGGTGTCAAGGGACACCCGGATGGAACGAAGTTCGAAATAGAAAGACGAAATGAAAATTTCTGGCTTGGTTTCTATAAGAGAGAGAGAGAGAGAGAAAGAGATAGACAGACAGAGAAACATGCGCGCGCCGCAAGGCTTACAATAGCTTACTATAGCAAAAAGTGTCGTTACAACTTTTCATCTTAATTTTTTCCGTCTAGCCCCTTTTCGCAACGCGCGAGAATAAACTTCGTTCCAAAACATGAAAAATCTAGTTCGAATGAAAACGAGTAATTTCTTTTTTAACTGTTTACCACAGAAAACATACAACCCTGATAAAAAAAACACGTTTGATACATATTTTCTTTTTCAGGCTGTTGATGTTATCGGGAAAGCGGGCACGCCTAAAACCATCGCTGGTTCACATACGCATACTACCCCTGTATTACTCTCATTCGGTGAACGCGCAGAACTGGCAACCGACGAATACATACCTCTGTCGCCCGTCATGGAAGGTTTCGTCATACTCAAGAAGAATGAGGACAGTGTCATGGGATCTGTTCTGTAATAGGGTACTATAACCTAGATTAAATTAATGTTTACATATATTCTTTTCAATTCTAATAATAAAAACTTGAGAACTATACATTTTTTAATAATTTTATTCCTTAACATACATTAGGGACATCTTAGGTATCAAAAATGCAACATTCTCGGATTTTTAGCATAGATTAACTATTCATTCGAAATATTGCAATTCTAGCGAAATTGCGATCTGTATAAGAAAGTCAGTGAAATAAGTATTTAGAGAAATGTAAAGAAAGGGTGTGATTGATAGAGACACAGTAGTTAGAATTAAGAAATACAGAGAGCTTTGAAATAAAAAAATAATGCATTTTAATCTAGGCAAAATGAAATAGGAAGTGAAAAAATTAAAAAAAATCAGAAAAATAAAATATAACGAGTGTAAAAGGAAGGCAAAGAAAGCTGTAGCACGGGCCAGAGCAAAGGGTCGAAAGAAACTGCACAAACTTCTGCAAGATCCCAAAAGAGCGAAAGATTTTAAGCAAACATGCATAAAAGATGAGGACGGAGGTGCGAAAAGCTAATGAATGCTGACTGGAATGTTGAATGATGTGCATGTGAAAACAAGATTAGTATGGACGAAGTTAAAGTGACAGAACGAAGCGTGAAAACGAAGTATGGAAGATACTGAAAGAGGACGTACATTGATGGTTGACGTTATACTTCAATAAGTTGTTGCAGGAAGAGATAATCCCGTATGAATGGTGTTTGAGTTCACTCGTATCCATCTTTAAAAATAAAGCAGATGTACAGGAATAAAGCTCATTCCACGTAGTATGAAAGTTTGGAAGAAAGTTATTGAGAGGAGAGATGGTAAGTGCAATAAGTCGAACAGATGCCATATTCGCAATTAGACAATTATGCAAGAAAAACAGACAGGCACACAAAAACTTGCATATGGTGTTTGTTGATCTAGAAAAAGCGTGTTGTTACGTGTTAGCAGCATGGCAGCAAAGACTAGAGAATGTTGGCCTGAAAATCAGAATTAAAACTGAATACATGTTCTGCGATTTCGGCGGCCTTTCTGGTCTTGCTTCCGTGTCACTGAACGGAATAGCGATTCCGGTCAGCGTCGCTTTCAAGTACCTCAGATTTCATCTAATGGCGAAATAAATCTGTACCACAACATCGAATCAATGCTGGGTAGATGAAGTGACAAATATATATAAAACGATCATCAAAACTCTCGTCCTGCAAAGGACTAAGTGTTGGGATGAGAGACGCCTGCTTGTAGCTGAAATGCGAATGTTGAGATGCATATGTGGTGTGACTAGAATGGATAACGTGAAGAATGACTACACCAGAGGAAGCCTGAAAGTAGCACTAGTGGATGAAAGTTGAGAAGCAACAGGTTAACCTAGTATGGGCATGTAATGCGTAGAGATGAGCAAAATGAAGTTAAGGAAGTTTTAATATGGAAGTCGACGGATATAAGAGTATAGGACGAACAAAGACAAAAAGGATGGATTGCGTAAAAGAGGATATGACCAGGAAGGAAGTAAGTCAGAGCATCGACGCCAAATAAAGTTGTGAGAAGGGTAGGAAAAGTATGATGATCCACTATAAGATAAAAGAAGAGTAAAAATACATAAACTCACGTGTTTTATCTTTAAGGGTGAACAGAGGCGTACATAAATATAGGGACCACATTATTAATTAGTAATATAATAAATATATTACAGATAACTTATAAACAAACACAGACCAAACAATCGTGTTTAAAACTGTTCATCCTGGGTGGGATGAAGGCTACGACTTCTGCAGTTAGAGTCGCTAAACCAAAAGACGAGGCGTTATTGTACTAAATCGCTTTTATTAAACGTGTTTGAGGCAGAGAAACTTCGCTATAGCATTCACTTGTAACTGTTCTACACTTCTAGCGGCATTACTGCTACTGGTCACTGCGTCGAAAAATAACTGATATTTAACGCTCCGACCGCGAACAACATTTGTGGGCAAATCGTCCTCCTTAAACACACATTGCGTTAGATTGCTGGTGCGTGAGAGAATCGTAGCTGATGATTCGCCTGTAGTTGGTGGTAGGCCAGTTCTGGGGTCATCGTTTAAGTTCTTTCGATCACGTTTAAATTCACGAAACCATAAGTAATTGACTGTAATTGATGCTAACGCAGGAGCAGACACCACAAAAGCAGCTTGTTAATTATCTTGAGATTCCTTGAAGTTTTACATAGAAAATCATAGCACGAAAAGCTTCCCGCGAGACGTACATTGTTGCAAAAAAAAGAATAGCGACAGATAATCTTAAACATATAAAAAAACTACACAGTGATTTTCACAAAGAAGATTTGTGTTGAAATTAGCCGTCAATTCAAAATAGTTTCATAAAAGAAGAGATTGTATTTATTCTGTGGCTATCAATTATCGGAGCAACCTAGGTATATATAGGTATGCGGTCAGCGACAGAGGAGCGTCCTGGTCGCAAAACCGCGGTCAGGCTGCAACATTTAATGGTTGGGCCAACAGGCAGGGGGAAGCCCAGACTTCCCCCAGGAAAGAGTCTTGTAGACGCGGTGTCGTTCCTGGGGGGGACCTGAAATAACTTGGTCCGGGTCCTCCCCAGAGCAGGGCGCCTCAGACCGGCCGCCGGGGTGGTTTTTAGTGGACTCACCACATACCTGGCTCCGCAGTCCCCGAGGAACAGGAGATCCGAAGGAATTTTTCCACACCGTCAACAAAACAAAAGGTGTACATATAGGTATGGTATTTACACCAAAAAAAACATTTATAACATTTTTGTCTCTGTTTGTTTCGGCTAATGTCTAGAACGGCTGGACCGATTTTGACGTGATTTACGTTTGCTGATAGCTGATAATATAAGGAGTGGCTACCATTATTTAGACCACCTATCTAGTAATTGAATACTCTTATAGTAAGGCATATTGTATTCATTCTCACTAAACATTAACCTACCGTCATTGAAATTGCACAGTGTCGTCATTAATCCCGCATGTTTTTTGGCATCTACCTTGCGTAAGAGGTTGTGTACAAACGTAATTTATGAAGGTACTCTTAAATTTAACGGCTAACACTTTGTTCGACAGCTTTTGAAGGAATAATTGCACGAGGTTTTCTGTAAGGCCACAATGTTGAATTTTTCGCCATGGGTCATTATATTTTGCATTGTTTTAATGTCATGTGCTTTGCTGATGTTAGGGTAAGAATTTTTTTGTTTTGTAGTCAAAAATATTACAAGGTATTAGTTTTTTTTATTACATGCTTATCTCAACTTTGTAAGTGTCGCATACAATAGGATTCATAATAAAAGCTTTTTTGAATTTGCTTTAACATTTCGTTTTAGTTGCTACTAGAATTTATCTAAACTTTATTTTCATTGAAAGCAATATTCTCTTGTTGATACATTTTATAGCCAAATTAATAAAATATTTTTATTTTCTTTATCAAGCTACAATATGTATGCTAGACATACTGAAAGTCAGTGTTAAACTTTGGCGATAACTGAACTTTAATAAATGGAGCGCTAGGTCGTTCACGCCAAATATAGAAATAAATATCTAAAATGTAGATTATGATAGCCTTAAGAGTCATCAGTACGCGCGACGTTCCTTTATGTACCTAGTTCCTACAAAATGTACCAAGTTATATCGGCAAAATATTTTATAGCATTAATTGAAATAAACACTAGAATTAGCAGAAACTTTATATTAAAGAATCAAGACTTATAGTCAATAATCTCACAACATAAACTTAGTTGTTTTGTGCAGTTATAAGATATGCTTGGAGAGCAGGGCCAATGTACCTGTATATTATAAATTGTTACTTAAAAGTATGATAGGTGAATTAAAGTATATTGCTTTTTATTTTTCAGAATAAGCATGATTCCCTGGTGTAAGCGCTTAAGGAGTAAAGATGAATCAACAGATATTTCATCTTGGAATCGCATTGCCATACCACCACATGAGACATATGCAGTATCTCCTTTGCCACCTTACTTTTTTGTTAACGGCATAATCGGTTATGATAAATATTCAACATTTGTTTAACTTCCCCGTATACACTACTTAAATTAATAATTTACAATGTTGCATGTCTAATTCTGTTATAATGGAAATAATTAATTAATAAATTTGAATTTGATTAAAAACCTTTTAATGTAGGTACTTAAACTATTTTATTCAATAAAGTTAGATTTTATAGTATTTTCCCTTCCGATTCTGTTTCCTTTTGTTTACTTGAATCATTTTCTTCTTCATCGTCTTCATTTTCATCACTACTTTCAGACTCTGATTGAACTTTCTCTTTAACATCAGTTTTAGCTAATTTTGCTTTCAGTTTAGCATTTTTCTTTTTCTTTAGTCTTTTGGCACGTTTTTTTGCTGTTTTCAGTTCAGCTTCTCTTCGATTTTGTTCTATTTTATTATGATAATCTTCATCAAGTTGTTCCTAAAACCATTTTACTTTAGTTAGTATGCTTGAAAACAATCTTAACTAATAAACACATGAAATACCTTAGTGAAGCATAGAAACAAACCTTTTCACTTTTCTCTTGAATAAACTTTTGCCTGGCGTATTCTTTTCGTCTCAAATGACGATAGACATGAAATTCTCCTGATCCAGCGCCTGCACTTGATCCCATAACATTACGGACGAAGTCTGGAGCAGCAGTTAACGATTTCAACTTTGGAGGATCTGGAATTACCACTGGCTTGTCCTGGTGAAACATTACATTTAATTTTCAATAATATTGCACTGGAAATAATTATACACTTACATAAGTCATACTTACAGGATTTTTCATAAGTTTCTCAAGCTTTAACCTTTGTAAATCCGTGGCATTTTTTATTACAATGGGCTTTTTTTCTGTTTTGGAATCTTCGTCACTCATTTTAGCATTTATAGTTATTTAAAAACTCTGTTTGTATATAACAAAACAAGAGCTGACAGTTGTACACAATTGACAGTTAAATCAATTTTGACGTAGGTGACGTAACATTATTAGAGTGTGGCGTTTTTTCATAGTCTATTTGATTTAGGTTTAATTTGATAAAATTATTGCATTTGGTAGATTCACATTCTTCTTCTGTCTGAATACCTACATGTATTAAATGATTTAAATTTATTTTGGTACCTAAACGAGTTATAAAAGACAGTTTTTTTGACTTAATTATCGTCTCAAAATGGAAATCAATTCATGCATCATTAAAGCAGTTTGAAAATGTCTTTACAGAATTAATATTAGTTAAAGGTATGAAACTTAGCATGGTTGAAGAAAATTAACTGCTTACATTGAAATTATTTTTTATATATTAGTTATTTATGAATTGTTACTTAAAACTACTTAAAAGTGACAATAAAGTGTTAATCGAAATTCACAAGAATTTTGCTACAAATATTTAATCTCAAGGTAGCGATAATTATACGAACAGTATTTTTAGTATTCATTTAAAGTTTAAAAAAATACAACGAAACTCATATATTTTTTGTACGTAATACAAAACGCCGGTTTTCTCACCTCTAGTTTCACCTTACCAAGGGCAGACAGGCAGACACTTTTCAGTTTTTCCGGCGTATTCGGCTATTGCTTTGAGAGTTAAAATTCTACTGAATTTACATATTTTTTAGCAAGTGAGTAAACATTTATTGTAGTTTAATTTAATAATGAAAGTAACTAATATATTCTTATTTATTTTTGAATTGAGTTATTGGCTATAAGGCTATTGAAATAGCATTTTCTTATAAGCTTATGTCAATTGTTTTAGTGTTAGTTAACTACTAAATTTAATTGATGCCGTAACTTAATGTGTTTCTTAAAATACAAACATTTATACGGTATTATTTGTAAATTTACATAGGTACCGAATACCAAACAACCTAGAGTTGACCTTGTCTTTAATGAACTATGATAACTGAAAATAAGTATGTTTCGAAAAGTTAATAAATTGTCTTTATTTGTTCTTTTATCCAGGATGCCTATTAAGTCAATCAAAGCTCGTCAAATCTTTGACTCCCGTGGCAACCCCACTGTCGAAGTAGACTTGGTATGTATTATTTGTACTATGTTAACAGACCTAATCTCTCGTTTCATTTTTTATATAACATTATAAAAAAAGACACACCACAGAAGTTGAATGACCTTCACATGTATTGAAAAAGTAGTTTCTTGGGCCTAGGGAAAGTATATTTAAAAATCTTTTAACACAGGGATTCCGAATTTTGTACACACACACTGAAGCTGTTTTGTACAGAATGATAATCAAATACAATACATATATACAATATAACATATTACTTTGAAGGGTCCTGCATTTGTGAGTAACTCACTTTAACTAATAATGCATAAAAAACTTTAATTTTGAGTTTTATTTGTATAGGTAACAGAATTAGGTCTCTTCCGGGCAGCTGTACCCTCTGGTGCCTCCACCGGTGTCCATGAAGCCCTTGAATTGAGGGACAACATCAAAGGAGAATACCATGGCAAGGGTGTCCTCACTGCCATCAAAAACATCAATGAGACCATCGCCCCTGCTCTTCTCAAAGAGGACCTTGAAGTCACTCAGCAGAAAGAGGTAAAATAAATGCATTACTTACTTTTTATGATACCACATACACTAATACATTTTAATAATCTTATCATTTGGAGACTCTTGCTTTATAAATTACTTATATGACAGTAAATATTGCATAAAAGTATATAAGTTTATTTTATTTATTTGAAAATTTATGCATACAATTTACAATGGTGGATTTAATGTCATATTCATTATTTGCCAGTCTAGTACTAGGTGGTGTGAAGACGAATGATAAAATTAACTACAGTATGGTTACCTCAATAAGAAATTTAACTTTTTATTATACTTTATCTACAGCATGACTTTCAATATTTATTTTGTTGACAGATTGATCAGTTCATGCTAAATTTGGATGGTACAGAAAACAAGTCTAAACTTGGTGCTAATGCCATTCTTGGTGTATCACTCGCTGTTGCTAAGGCTGGAGCTGCCAAGAAAGGTGTACCTCTTTACAAGCACATAGCTGATCTGGCTGGCAATAATGATATTGTACTGCCCGTACCTGCCTTCAATGTCATCAATGGAGGTTCTCACGCGGGCAACAAGCTAGCTATGCAAGAATTCATGATCTTTCCAACTGGTATGTCTTAAATCAATTTGACACTTACTAACAGTTGTACTTAGGAGTTATTGGACCTAATTAGTGTTAACAACATATTGCCCATATTGTCTTAATTGTATTGTTTCCCGAGTTCCATCTAATAAAGCAGTGGTGGAGTGGTTTGTAATTTAATAATATAAAAAAAAAAAGTTGTGTTGTCTGCATTAGTATCATGCTTTCTATCAGGCAGAGTAGGGTCACTTTGACAGGGTCATACATAAAAAAAGTTAATAATCTCAGGTATTTACTGTTATTCACACCTCTAGTTGAGTAGGAAGAGGTAATTACCTACAATACAAATTAATTAGAATATAATAAACGATGTGACAGCAGTTTCTATGTTCTATTACAGGTGCTGCATCTTTCAGTGAAGCCATGCGCATGGGCTCAGAAGTATACCACCACTTGAAGAAAATCATAAAAGAAAAGTTTGGCCTAGACTCCACCGCTGTCGGTGATGAGGGTGGATTTGCGCCTAACATCCTGAACAACAAGGATGCTCTCTTCCTTATTCAAGATGCCATTCAACAGGCTGGATACACTGGCAAGGTCAGTTCTCAAAATATTGTTAATCAATACCACTTTCTCTTTTTAACCTATTATCTAGACCTAGGTGACCCACGCAACCTCGTTTGCGTCTTATATTGCCCGTAGTGTGAAAATTTTCCCCCGTTTTTTAAACAATCTTCATTGGTGCTCTGCTCCTATTAGTAGTAGTGTAATGATATATAGCCTATAGCTTTCCTCAATAAATGGACTATCCAACTCCGAAAGAATTTTTCAAATCGGACCAGCGGTTCCTGAGATTAGCGCTTTGAAACAAACAAACTCTTCAGCTTTATTATCAGTATAGATATTTTGTTACTTACCTTGTTATGTCCTTAATTCATTAGTGCTAAGTATATAGTTCCATCAACTACCCTCCAATTCTGTCTAAAGTAGAAGGATTTGGAGGAGGCCTATACACGCACAAAAAGGAATAAGTTAATAAGATAAGTTAATTATATGTTATTATATTATATGTTTAGGTTCATGGCTTAAATAAATAAAAATATAGTTTGATCTCTTCTGCCAGCCGCCTTGCGCAAACCATCACTCCACCTGGCCTGTGGACGTCCTACACCTACACTTTTTATATCATTTTATTTGTCTTGTATAGAAAACTATTCTTTAACTCTGGTGTGACCATACTATTACTTCGAATGGCCTCTTGGAAATAGTGGAAAGCACTACACATTACAATTTTTAATAATATAATTTCTGTTTTAAGTTATTGGAGACTTAATACTATTTACAGATTGAAATCGGTATGGATGTAGCCGCCTCTGAGTTCTTCAAGAATGGAACTTACGATCTTGATTTCAAGAACCCCAAGTCTAACCCGGCCGATTACCTATCATCTGACAAGTTGGCTGATGTATACTTGGACTTCTGCAAGGACTTCCCTATGGTGTCTATTGAAGATCCCTTCGACCAAGATGACTGGGCCGCGTGGTCGAATCTTACTGCACGCACTCCTATCCAAATTGTTGGAGATGATCTCACAGTTAGTATATAACTTTCTTCAAATTATTTTATTTATGTCCAGGAAGCTCTGGATTTCGGCCAATGTATACATATTGAAAAGTGTTCTAAAGCCTCATAGACTAAAAATTCCAATGTAATATCGACAAATTTGAATAATGACCCACCATAAGCTTATTTTCTTACAGACATTCAATGCAATTAGGTCGACATTTGCTTAAATATGCATTTCCATTGTAAAGACCTTATTTCTATCATTTAATTACACAGAATTGTCTGTTACCGTATCCAAAAAAGCATTTATTCTGAGTTATAGTTAATCCCTAAGGGCATGGATTAAAATACGGATTTTACTGTTTTTGTAACCTACTACAGTGCGGAAAAGGTAAAAAAATTTTTTTGATGGTATGAAACGATTTATCGACATAGTATGTCGGGATTCAAGTTTCTCGATAGTACACAAAGTCGATTACTAGACACTACGTAAAAAAACACTCAATTTGATCTACGAACATGGCTAACACCTTCCGTGCAACTTTAAATAATATAAATCGCATCAAATTGATACAACTCTGACTTTCATTGAGTACTATGGGATCTGTATGTGTTTTTAACATACCTACAAGTAAATAACGTGTACATTGGAACGCTTCGTCAATATATATTATTCCAAGTAAAATTAATTTGTCACACGAAATGAGCTCTGGCATTGTCCAATTTAATTGCATCAAATGGAGTAGTGTGAGGAAAATTCATATGTACGCGATCGTCACAGTGACATTGTGTAGTGTTGCCATTGGCTCTCGCTGAAATCTCGACCAATCGCAACACACTGTAACACGCCGTCGAGTGCCAGTGTAGGCGAGATGAACTCACACTAGGCTTGAAATCTCGACCAATCGCAACACACTGTAACACGCCGTCGAGTGCCAGTGTAGGCGAGATGAACTCACACTAGGCTTGAAATCTCGACCAATCGCAACACACTGTAACACGCCGTCGAGTGCCAGTGTAGGCGAGATGAACTCACACTAGGCTTGAAATCTCGACCAATCGCAACACACTGTAACACGCCGTCGAGTGCCAGTGTAGGCGAGATGAACTCACACTAGGCTTGAAATCTCGACCAATCGCAACACACTGTAACACGCCGTCGAGTGCCAGTGTAGGCGAGATGAACTCACACTAGGCTTGAAATCTCGACCAATCGCAACACACTGTAACACGCCGTCGAGTGCCAGTGTAGGCGAGATGAACTCACACTAGGCTTGAAATCTCGACCAATCGCAACACACTGTAACACGCCGTCGAGTGCCAGTGTAAGCGAGATGAACTCACACTAGGCTATTTCCTTTTCATCTCTGTATGAATATTGAAATGAAATGTTTATGAAATACAGGTCAAATTCAAAACTTATAAATTCTAAATTCAGAAATTGTTTGTTTATTGCAGGTAACAAACCCTAAGCGCATTGCCACAGCAGTTGAGAAGAAGGCCTGCAACTGCCTTTTGTTGAAAGTAAACCAGATCGGCAGTGTCACTGAATCTATTGACGCTCACTTGCTGGCTAAGCAGAACGGATGGGGTACCATGGTTTCTCACAGGTTAGCTAACATTCGTTTAAAGTTTGAACTACAGTAAACATGATTATGTATTTACCCATTTATATTTTCATTTAAAATTACATTATATAAGTAAAGTTGCATTACAAATTTAAGAATTCTGGATTTTATTATCTTAAACAAAAGGTTTTTTAGATTCCGTCAATTTATTCCAAGTTCTGTTTTCCCAGGTCTGGAGAAACTGAAGACACTTTCATCGCTGATCTTGTGGTGGGTCTGTCAACTGGTCAAATTAAGACAGGAGCGCCTTGCCGCTCGGAACGTCTCGCCAAGTACAACCAGATTCTTCGCATCGAAGAGGAGCTCGGATCCGGGGCTAAATACGCCGGCAAGAACTTCCGTAGGCCTGTCTGAATGTAATTTCGCGAAGGGCATATTCCAATGTATATTGTATGTGTACAAGTCATGTCCTAAGGCGAATATGCTCTTATTTGTATCGCATTTGAAACATTTATATATTTTATTGTACTGTAACATGTATAAAAAGAATTATTAGCACACGATTTCGTCAAAAGTTTATTTATGTGAGATTTAATGAAGACTGTAAAGTATGGATTCAAGTTGAATGTTTGAAGCTATTTAACTAATTACATTTTAAGTTTATTTTTTATTGTTGACAATTAATCGGAATCAATGTGTTTATTATATCTTTAGTAAACATTGTAAACGTTAATGTGTTTTATTTATACGAAACTAGCTAGCCCGTGGCGTGAAATTTTTCCCGTTTTTTGAAACATTCTTCATTGGTGCTCCGCTACTATTAGTATTAGCGTGATGATATATAGCCTATAGCCTTTCTCGATAAATCATCCAACACTGAAACAATTTTTCAAATCGTACCAGTGGTTCCCGAGATTAGTGCGTTCAAACAAACATACTTTTCAGTTTTATAATATTGGTATAGATAAGTTGTAATAAAAGTATCTACTGCTAAACGGTCTAGTGGCCAGAAGCAGCAGTGTCACTGACATTGGGATGGCCGCCATCATTAATTAAAATTTTAATAACACATTTGCAACATAAATTTTATCACTAGTTGATGAAATGTGTCGGGAACTAGATTAAAAGGAAAATAATTATTCACGCTTTTTCTTAACAACTTGGGCGCCTAGCGAAGACCTGTTTTCTCCCAAATTTAATAGAAATGTAATTAGTCTATAAAGTCTAATTATTCGAAATTTTTTCGTGTTATGTAATTTAAAATATTGTTGTCAGAGATGAGAGAAACTAAGCTTCCTTTAGGCTTCTTAACTATTTAAAAAAATATTTTGAGTAACTCATTAAGTTCCTTGATTGTCGTCATTCTGGCTACGCTCTTGAATAACAAACAAGCAAAAGTGGGACTGTTCAATTAATGCACCAAATTGTAATAATAATAAATATTTCGGACTTATGACACACAACGCCATGTAGCTTCAAATTAAGCAGGGCAGCTACATTGACGTAACAAAATAGTAAACATTTTTTAAATACATACGTATACATAGAAAACACCCAAACTGAAAAAATACTTGCAGATCATACATTATTTGGTTCGACCCGAGAAAAGAGCGTAAACGACTTCCTTAAAGACCGGCAACGCACTTGTGACACTGGTGTTGCGGGTGTCCATGGGCGGCGGTAATCGGCGATACGTCTGCTCGTTTGCCCCTTTTAATATAAAAATAATATCGAACACAAGACCTCATTACACTCAGACACAGGTCAAAAAAATCGTGCATTTCACGCAATTACTTGTCCTTGATAAATCATCATCACGACCTCTATCAGTCAGTTTCACTAACCACTAGACAAGTTATAACATTTTGTACACAACGAGCTTTTTTTACTTAATAAATAAACTATTGAGACTGCCTCGGTGGTGTAGTGGTAGAGTATGCGACTGCTAAGCTTGAGATCTTGGGTTCGATTCCCGGGTCTGACCAAAGACCTCAAGCTTTGTTGCTGGTTGGATAAAGATATAGCAGAACAAAATTAAAAGAATATCAAGTTTATGCGATTAACCTGTTCTGCAGTTTTTTTAATAATTTATTAATTAGGTTGATACCTATGTTAAATATTCTTAAACCCGATAGATGAATTATACAAATTCCTAGTAAAAATAAGACAACGTACGACATTTGTAATTTGGTGATAAGAGGTAAGCTTTGTAAAATTATTAAATATCATTGTGCTCAGAGTAAATACCTAATAATAAATAGAGAAAGTATCTTAAAAAACTTGTAAGGTAACAGTAAACTGCACACACGTGCTCACTTCGTGAATTTCGCGTCACTGAGCGGCAGTTTTATGTGAAAGCTAGACAGCAGTCAATACATGATCGAGGCGTGCAACAGTTATCGCGTTTATTTATACGATTACAAAGCATAACTATTATTCAAATACTCGCAATAAACAAATGAGTTCATTGTGAATCAACGCTATTTATTCAATACGTTTACTCTGAACTGTGTTTTAAATTTAACAATGGCTCAAATCAAGCAAGAGCTACGTATAGTGACTTATATGTGTCCGAGTCATCCAGTGCAATTGTACGAATTAATATTAGAGCTGTTAGAAGAATCCTTGAATTGTTATACAACTTTGCAATATGAAAGCAGGAACACAGGACCGTTGGAGGATCGGCCTGATCCGTTTTCTACAAATAAAGTAGACTTAGGTAAGATTATTTCTTATACGTATATATTTACTACCTACTAAATAATTTAAATTTTACTAAAAATGATGATATAATGATAATGTAACGCACTTTCTTACAGGTACATCAAGATAATTTATTTTACTCATGTATTTCCTGTTTCTTTGTATTAATTACATTCCTTTATAATATAAAACCAATAAGTACTAGTTCAGCAAATAAACGGCAAATTCAACTTAAATGTATTGTAAAATAAAAATTAGCTTTAAGGAAAAACCTAATTTATTTTTAGCACACTATATAGCGCCTGTTTAATAAGATATATACGAAAATCTTTATTTTGCTCAATGTTATTGTACAGGAGTATTTATAAAAATATATTTATGTTTAAAAGTTCACATACGAACAAAAAAGATAAAAATATTAGTAATAATAATTATTAGTACCTACGCTATATCAAGAACTTAACCTAGGAAATTGCTTCTTGTATTTCAATTGCAATAATGAATGGATGGGTATAGAATTTTCATCTTGATTTATGAAGATAATCACGAATACTGTTCTGCTCAAAATTACAGGTTTTATGTCAGCTGCAGCGTATATGAAACTTCGCGAGAAGAATAAAACGGCCGTGGAACTATTGCCAGTAACCCCTGTTTTTACTCACCATATGAACGTGGCAAATAAACCTGGTTATTTCTCGGATGTTATAATTCATAGCGACAAAAAGTAAACGAGTTTTAATAAAACTAAAGTAACATAAAAGTATCAATAATATTAGCCCATAAGACATTTATTTATATTGTCACGACTCAAATAAAAACGAAATAGATAAAAAGTTATCAACATGTCATTGACGTGTGATAACAATGAGCCTAAAACATATAATGTTACAATAAGCTTCTGCTTGGCTGCTAATATTGTTATATCTACTATATAAAACACATATTTATATTACAGGGCACATAACGTGAATACTTTGTTAGATTTGCGTGGTTGTACATTTGCATACAGTGACGAAGAATCTCTCAGTGGAAGTAAAATTGTTTTGAAAACTCTCAAAGACAAAGGCGAAAATGCTTCCTTCTTTGGATCCACACTAAGTATTTAACATCACTTATTTTGATTCACAATTATATGTATCTAGTATAATAGGGTAAGTGTAATATATACCTACTTAACTACCCAATTTTCAGAATCTGGATCACATTTATCATCAGCCCAGATGGTTCTGTCTAAACAAGCGGAATGGGCTGCGGTGGATTCTACAACACTTCTTAACTCAAAAAAGTTTATGTACGATGGCGGTAGAGATATTATAACATTGGAAACACTTGGTCGCTTGCCGCCCTATCCTGTTGTAGCAAACGCTAATTTGGCAGGTAGGTCTAGGAAATTACGTAGATATTTAAGATAATTAAAATGATATCATTGCTTATATTATCAATAACAACTAAACAAGTTATAAAGGATTGACTCAGTGGTTTCGATATCTAGTCAACATATGTAGAAAAACATATTACAGAATTAATTTTCGGATTATATTTCTGCATAGTCATTATACCTACACATTGTTTTTTTCTAAAACTCCCGCACTAAGTAGCTAGGTATATTTACAAAGATACGTGAATGGACTCAATACAAAAATTAGTGAAGCACAGTTACAGAAAACATCTATTTTTTTTATTATAGGTATAGGGGGCAAACGAGCAGACGTTTCGCCTGATGGTAAGCGATTACGGCCGCCCATGGACACCCGCAACACCAGAGGTGTCACAAGTGCGTTGCCGGCCTTTTACGAAAGAGTACGCTCTTTTCTTGAAGGTTTGAAGGTCGTATTGGTCCGGGAACACCGCAGGCGACAGCTCATTCCACAGTTTTGCTGTGCGTGGCAGAAAATGTAGGGTAAAACGCACAGTTGTGGACTGCCAACCATCTAGATGATGGAGATGAATTTCTGTCGCGTAAGACGATGGCGGAAAGATGCGGCAGGGATCAATCCGAACAATTCCTCGGAACACTCTCCATGGTAAATGCGGTAGTAGATGCACAGCGAAGCCACATCTAGTATCAGAACAACAATTTGTGGAGCATACAAAGAGTTGTCACATTAGGCGATCGAACCCACAACACTAAGCATCGTTATGCGTTACAAGCGAGGTTACCGCCTAAATCCGCCTTCCCTGCAGTTGTGATGTTATATTCCAATTACGCCGTCTAAATCATCACAGAAAACCGGTGTGAAACAGCACCTGCGCTGTGTTTCACCGAGTGAGTGAGGATACCGGAGGCCTATACCCCAACCCCCTCCCTAACCTACAAAGGCCGGCAACGCACTTGTGACACCTCTGGTGTTGCGATCATCAGATCAGGCGAAGCGTCTGCTCGCTATTCCATAAAAAAATGATAGTATGCAGGCTTTTTTTTAAAAAACAAGCAGATGTACGCTCAACTTAAGAGAAAAGTGCAAGGGCACCCTTTAAGTCCCACTTTATACATTATCGACATTGTTTTTATTTTCTTATTGAAATAAACAAATTTAAACAACAAAACACACATATGAATAAAATTACACTTAGCCCTACTAGTGGGAATAATTATTGTAGGGCTAAGTGTAACAGCCCTTAAGTTTAACATGTTCCTATACCTTTAAGGTTTGTTATGTTATTATTTTTCATTTCAGTCGAAATAAAAAAAGGTATAACTGATGCACTACTCACCCTATCACAAAGTGTCAAGTGGAAAAGCGAATTTTCTAAATTGGGCATAAATAAGTTTGACGCCAATAGCGATGGCGCTTACGATGGGCCGTCTGCACAGATGTGGTCCGTCCAAAAAGAAAAACTCAATATACGATATTATTAGAATATGTTTATTTTGTTCCCTACTGTATATAATATATATTTTGTATGTTGATTATACTCCCAAGTAAAAGAGGAAATAAAACATGATAACTACTTTTTTTTTGTTTTGTTTTACTTAATATTCTTTACAACATTTTGCATATGGTATTAATAGTGGCTACAATTATTCTCAATGCATGGTTCTTTCAATTTTATATGCTATAGTCCAAAGAAACCATTGTCTTTTTCTTGCAACTGCCAATTATACCACTGTGTTGTATTGGAAGCTTGTGGTTGTAAAGGTCACAAGCATCTGCATCTTTGATACCTGCAATGTTTAGGTAGCTATGTGTGTATATGCCAATATATTATACAAATTAACTTTAATTATTGAGCCACTAATAAATACTACAGCAATATAGTACATATTTATTGGCTACTAATTTCTAAAATAAATATAACCTTTACCATGTACATAAAAATCCAAATAATTATATAACAGTGCATAAAAGTAATAAGATACAAATAAAATTGGAATTATAATTAAGGAAGCAAGTTTAAAATGAGACAATTAATATATATATATCAATATATTTGATTAAAGGTCATGCTTTATAAAGCCAACTACATCCACCTCTAAATTATATAAATTGGTATCAAGCAAATTAATCAACCTTAAATGAATGTTCAGCATGAGAAAAGTTCTATAATTTAATTACTTCATAGAGATCTACATTGTTTTACTACTTATTGCAACTTTAGGCACTAAATAATTCCACCGCCATTGATCTTGTCTATTTCTTCCTGACTCAATGGAGCCCTTCTATATTTTAGAGGTAAATCAATGTCAGGTATGGAGCAAGTGCTCATTGGAGCCGCTGTTTGAGTCCGTGAGAACTGAAATAAAAAGGTTTTGTCTTTATGTCTTACCTCATTTGATAAGTTAGGTAAAAAAAAAATGTAATAATTTCTTCCTTCATCCACAAGGGGATTAAATGAAATGTGGTTAAGCCGAGCTTAGCTGTTTTTCTGTAACGTTACACCACAACAGCTCACATTAGTATCTTCATAAGTTAATCATGTTGCCCTTAAATAGGAGATTATTAAACTTTGTATTGGCTGAGTTTGAAACGCCTTAATATTTTTACATCATGATATTAAATGAATTTGAACTCAATGTAGTTATGTAAACTAATATTTGTTTTCTGTTGTATTATAATCCTAAACCTGCAATGTAACTCGGTCATAAATAAGAGACATACTACGCATCTGGCTGCAGATGAACGCACGGGTGTAGCTTCAGGAGCTGAAGCAGGAGCACGAGCGGCTGAAGAGGATGGCCCTAACCCACCCTTTCGAAATTTGATAACAGGTGTCCGAAGTAACGTCATTGTGAGTCGCACCATGTTATATTTTTTTAGAATGTAGTCAGCCAAAAACGTGAAAATTGTGAATTAAATTAGATAATTTCTGTTTGACAAGTCTGACAGTTGAGACATTTAGTTAGACATATGATACGACATGAGCTAAGAACATTCAATATTCGATTTGCATCAATACATCGATTCTATCGAACGCACTCGATGCTTCCAATAATTTATATTTTCTTAAACTAAAAGTTATGAAGCAACAAAAAAAGTTAATGCTATTTTCTGTAACTAAATGTTAAATAAAGATAAAAGCTTGTTGGAATTACTAACTTTAAGTAAACCAACTAATTGATTTATAGAATGCGTCTTCCTTGACTAAATATGTTCTGTGGCCTTCCTCCTACAAACTTCAGCAAGAGATATTCTGCGCTTTGGCTGTACTGCTCGACATAGACATTTAATATTATAATAATAATAAGCCTTTTTTTATTTCCAACAACTTAAAAAAAAACAATTTTTCCTATAGCTATTTAAATACTATATTGTAGTCATAATCTAATATTGGAACTCCTCTTCTGGGTATAGGCCTCCTCCAGCTCACTCCATGTTTTTTCTGGTTTTTGCTTTTGTTCTCCAGTCTTGTGTCCAATAGACAGACATATAATATTACGTCCCCCCTTTTTTTGTGCGAAAATCACCTCGGATAACACCAACTGGTGGTTATGTCGGACTCGAACTGACTAAAAACCGCACACCGTCTCGGGTACTAGAAGCCGGAGAACCAGGTGCACCCCCGGAAGAAAATCCCTTGAAACTGTAATATGTCCCCTAAAATCGTCGTGGAACGATGACGTCCACAGCATTCCGCCAACGCGTTCGGTCGTGAGCTTCGCATTTTATCTCGCTCCACGTCTTTCCAACCTTCTTCACCTCGTCTGCAACTGTGCATCGTCAGGTCTATTTGGAACGCCCATGTTTTCGTAAGTAAATTATTTTTCTTAATAATTTTATACTTGCACGACTAAGTAAGTATTATTAAATAGATAGTGAATAGATATTGAATTATTGAAAAAAAAATTGATTATAGCGTAATAGTAAAAGAAAAAATAAACTAAATTAATTTATAAACTTTATACGGCATGTTTTTAATCAGTACTACAAATTAATATCGATTGATGCTCTAAATAGTTAAGGCACCATTTACAGGCGCGCCCACACGCAGTCAAATCTGCATGTGAATGTATTGGTTCTCGGTTCGTTGTTTCAGCCATTCCTTTGTCCACACGCGCTTCTTTTTTTTTCTCCGTTTAAAGTATTGCACAGTCTACATAAGCGACTTTGTGTGTTTTGAAAGCCTTGGTATCACAGTGGGGAACCAACAACGACGATACGTATAAGGCTCGCCAAAGTAGTACACAAGCGACTGGACTTGCAGACTGCAACTCGGCGCTTGTATAGTGTGTGGACGATGACGGTTTTGTCCACGAATGGGTATGGCTTGGGGCTTGGCACGTGGTGCGTGTAGTGAATAGTAGGCTTTAAACACTGCGCGCACTCTACCCTCGAAAATGGTTTAAAATATTAAAAAAATATTTAAACGAAAATTGTAGAGAATTTAATCCTTTACAACAATGTGTACAAATCGATCTTTGACCTTGTAATATCTGTAGTCGCGGACACCCTACGATATGTAGGTTTTGAAACAAGTCTTATGGTGTAAAAAAAGGTTTATTATAAGTTTATTGTTATCTCTCATTCCTTGATAAAACCCTTGTTCTCCTGAAGTATAAGTTTGATATTTAAACGAAACTATTTTTGAAAGGGTTCGTTACGGGCCCAAATGAAAACGATAAGTCGATCTCTTGGGAGTTCCCTATCACCCTAGTCTCCTATTTTCACTTTTTTTCTTTGTCATGTTTAAGTCTTTGTTTCTTTGTCTTTACATACATATTCTTACATAATCAGACTGCAACAGGCTGATTATGTCCAAGTCCCAATAACATTCTCATCTGAAGGAAGGGTAGTAGCAGTCAAATGGATAGAGTTAAGACTGTAAAAGGAACACTATCACTCTGATCCCAATTTTCTTTGTCCATAATGCTGTGGTAATTATTATTACGTACTAGGTTTCGATGGGTTTGGAAAATAAACCTTCTGACGTGTAAAAAAGACTTTATTAACAACATTCTTAAAGTCATAATATCACGCCGAATAACAATCCTTAATGGTCGCTGAGGTCGCTAGGTTGATCACTGATATCACTTCGATTATTGCACTGTAGCTCAAACTGAACTTAACTGCGGCCCGCGAGATATCGTTTTTATATACATTTTTACATTTAATAGCGCTTTCGAGAAACCTCTCGAACATATGAGGGCGTTCCCCGTACTAAGGACTCGACCGCCGGCGAACTCGTAAACAATCGCACAACAACCAATCTATGTCTATCGATATAAGGTTCTTTATTCCGTTCCTCAAAAATCAAGTTGCTCGATTATTGTTCGCGAATAATCTTTCTTCGTAACACTGCCCCCTTCTTAAAGATGCTCGGCCCGAGCATCGCTATTGCTGTCACTACTTTAAATGCTCCTTCTAGATGTCGCTAAATGACGTCGTTCATACGTGTACACACACATACCTTGTACGGTCCCTCCCACTTGTAATTTACGGGGCTTCCCTTACCTACGAGTTAGGTTATGTAGTCAAACCAGTGCCTTCCTTACCTTCTTCCAAATCGTTTGAATTTGAACTCCAATCGTATCTGGTTTTCCTGATCTCGCTCGTTACGTCAACTGCAATTCGTTTCCATAGTGCGCCGACATTGTACAGTTTCTGGTTTCCTTGGCTTCGCATCTGTGGACCTTTTACAGTAGTATAAGTAGTACATTTATGGCACCAATTTTGTACATCCTTCGCTTACCTTTAACAGTGTCCTCTTGACACTAAGGTGGCCTTCTAAAGCTCCCCTGTGAACTTCACGTAGAACGTCCGGCACTTTAGCTCGTGGTACAACTATTTGCAAGTGAAACTCTTTAGCGTTGGGATTCTCCTATTTTCGATACAATACCCCGTTCTGTAGAACTAAACCATATCATTGCGGTCAATAAGCTTTGGTGATAGCGCCTGCAGATTTTTTTTTCTCCTTTCTCCTTTTTTTTTCTATTACACACACGTATCTCCATCGCACTTAACATTGGCAGAATCGTCGACATCGTCTGTTGCCATATTTCAAGAAAAAGAAGAAAGAAAGATAGATATATGACTCCAAGCAGATTTAGCATTACCCTGTGCTCAGTCCTGGATTTATAAATAGGCCGTATAGGCCGCGGCCCAGGGGCGGCAGCGTCCTAGGGGCGGCAGATTTCTGAAGACGGTCACTCGATTTCAGCGGAAGAGTCAAACACTGGTTTTCTCATGGTTTTTTTATAAGTACTTTGTACATACAATATACATAACACACACACACATACAGTGACGCCTGTGGTGTTACGGGTGTTCATGGGCAGCGGTAATCGCTTACCATCAGGCGATAAGTATGCTCGTTTCCTTCTATTACATAAAAATAAACCCAAAGAAACTCATTCCTATCAAAACCTAGATTATGATATATCATCAGCGAAATCGTCTATAATATATGATGATATTATAGATGATTTTGTTATTAAAAAGGCCCGTAGAAAATTGTAAACCTTGATTTTTTTTTCCCTCTTAATGACTAATTCAAATTTTATTTAACTTTAAGGCCTTCCTTACTACAAATGGAAAATTATTATTTTAGAAAGGTATGTACCTACATGGGGCGGCGAAAATAAAGTGGCCTACACTCATAAAAAATATAAATCCGGCACTGCCTGTGCTTTGCACGTGATGAGTTACTTTATGATTCATCTTCATCGTAACTTTGATGCGTTTCACACTGTCAAGTCTGTAGATTTTGAGTTTGGGGTCGGAGAACATTTTCTACACGAGACATACTAAACTTAGCATTGTCTGATGACATCACCTTTCATCTTGCTGTCATGTTTTTCACATTGGAACGTGCATCCTAGATCGACAAACATCTTTCCGCAACGTTTACTCATCAGCTTCTCCAGGCGGTATTTTGTAACCTGGACATCTGCCTGGTCTGGTCGACACTGTGTGGTATCCGCGGACTTTCTTATTCTGTTATTATGGGCGGTCTGAGCTATATAGCGCCATCGACCAGACAACCCCCGTGTAAAGCAGTCTTGTTTCGATGCGGGCTCCACCCAAATTGGGCGAGTCAGAAGGCAAAAAAAGTCAAAGGGCAGAGGCAGCGTCGAGCAGCTTCGGAGCAAGATGTCGGAAGTGCTCGTCGAAGAGCCACCTACTGTCGAGGATCAGGCCCAGATACGTTATCTGGGCCCGAACCGGTACCAGGACCGAGTTGAACTCGAAGGAGGCGGCGGACCACGATGAGGCCCATGGAGCAATAGTGCCTCAGTCTTATCTAGGGCCACCTGTAAGCCCAACGCTTCAATGCGCCGAACCACTACAGACACCTCTGGTGGCCAGGCGCGCCACCTCTTGGAAGATCGCCCCCGGGCTGTGACCAGATTGTCATCGAAAGAAATTCTATTGTAACCTAACTCTATAGCCATAGAAGGGCATACTGTAAGATCGATCAATCAAGAACGGTCGATAATTTGACGCGCGACAGATCGTGATTTAACGGCTTTATTCGCTTCTTACGATACTCAGTAGATGAATAGCGGGGGATGACACTATATTATTATATATTATATAGTATTAAAGTCACTATTTTGCTGTATGTGTACCTACGGTTTCTAATTAATTTGGGGTAATTAACCAGAGCAGTTCAAGGTTTTGCGATTAAAATTTTATCTGAATTTACTACCTACAATATTTTAAATAGGTATTAAACGTTAATATGAAATTAAACATCGTTATTTAATACTATAGTCTAGTTTGTTACCATAAATGTTTTCTTTTGTTTAGTACATACAGTCATATTATATTATTTAGTGGTAGTATTTTATTTCGACTTAATGCTTAACAAAATCTGTACAACAAGTTCTTGCTTTTTTCTTGTTCTACAGTCGATTAGCGAACCACGCGGTAGTTCTATGACTCCGAGTACTTTTGATTTGCTTGATTGTTGTTCTCTCGCAGATGGTGATTTCTGAAATAGTTATTCAATTACATGAGATTATAATAAAATATCCAAAAGAAATGACGATAGATAAATTCGAAAGTAGCTTTGTCTGTCTGTAACTCTTTCTCAGCTAAACCGCTTTACCGATTTTAATAAAATTTGTTATGAAGATATTTTGATTCTTAAGGAAGGACAAATGCTACTCTTAACCTCAATAACCGACATACACACAGGCAAAGCCTCCGGCAAAAGCGAGCCTTCTATCATTTCTACTCAATGTGTAAAAAAGATACTAAACAATTCCACCGCCATTGATATAGTCAACTTCGTCCTGAGTAATTTTCACTCTTCTATATTTCTTTGGCAATTTAATGTCCGGTACGGGGCACGTGCTTTTTGGCGCTATTTGTGTTATCTGAAAAAAATGGTTTTCATGAAATAAAGGTCCGCTAGTTTACAAACATCATACAAATAGTCGCACCTTTTTCCTAGAATAGTAGGCAGAGACAATTGATCTCTACTTACTACGGTCCTGACACACCTCTTTTGCTTCTTCTACATTCATCAATCGCTGCATACAAGTTCGTCGGATCCTGGTGCTCATCACATTACCCTTTTTCGGAACATTACCAATTCAGTCGGTAAATGTTCGCCGTGGACGATCTCTTCTGACACTTCCAAACACATTCACTTTATAAATTCCTTTCATGAGTCTTCTATCATCCATTCTCTCTTAATGGCCAAACCATCGAAGCATGCCTTCTTCGATCCTTGTCACTACATCTTCTTTCAATCTACTACGTTCTCTTATAAGTACATTCCTGACTCTGTCACTAATTTTTACATCACACATACTTCTTAGGGACCGCATTTCCACAGCATTTATTCTACTTTCGTGCTTCTTCTGCCATACCCAAGATTCACTACCATACATAAGGGTTAGGACGGGCACACCATTGTGCACAGCTAAACGAGACCTTTGATATAAATAAATGCAGTGCAAAAGAGTGAGCAGTTGATATAATTAAATAAATAACAGTTTAACTAGAACGGCACGACTAATTGCCGCTGGCTCCCCTCGCAATCCGGCGGTTAATTTACACGGCAAGGCTCAACAGCTCATTGGCATGCCAGCGGACTTTAAAAGTCTCGACAGCAACAACATTGCTAAAATGAGCTACATATTTTTTAAACAAAAATATTTAAAAAACTATATGACGGAAAATATAAATGTTTCTATATAAGATAATAGATATAAAATTGATAGACGTACAAAGCAGGTTGTTGGAAAAACAGATGCGGCAGAAACGGAATCACCTCGCCTTAATTTGTCCTTAATAAATTTAATAACAGGCTTGCGAAAGAATGTCATCATGAAAACTTACTATGCTTTGTTTCTTATTTTAGCCAAAAAGTACATGTTTTGAAGGGTGTGATTATTTATTTTAACAAATTTTACAAGTTAGACATACCTTTGACAAATAATAATTCTGTATGAATCTTTTTTGGTGGTAGTGGTAGTTTTTGGTTTAAGTCCAAAGCGGTAATATAGCAGTAAGTATGACCAAGTAACTGCCAGCATAAATGTCATACTTCAGTAAGGTTAAGGGCAATGGGCAGTTTGGTTCATGCCTTCCACAGTTTTGAACCTTATACCGTAAGAGAGCTACTGGTTTCTTTCATATCACGGCGACCAAGTCGAAATAATGTAATGTTTAAAATGCCTTTTGCACGTATGTTCGTCATCTAAATAATCCTAAACGACTGGACCGATTTGAATCAAATGTTGTGACAAATTATATGTATATTTGTTTTTTTTTTTTTTTTTTTTATTTATTTCTTTTTTTTTATTTATTTTTATTTTTTACAAATTATTTATATATAAAATATTTAAAATATTTCGGACATTTTTAAATGTCCGAAATATTTTAAATATTTTATATTTAAATCTAAATAATCCTAAACGACTGGACCGATTTGAATCAAATGTTGTGACAAATTATATGTATATTTGGTTTAGCTCCCGGATAGTTTTAAAATACAATTGAAACCAGTAGGTGGCGTTATGATAGCATTCTAGAACTCGAATTCGTCGATTTTGCTCAGTGCTCAGATACAGCTAAGATAGGGCTAGATACCGATAGAGACCGTCACAAGTAAATTTTCACTTGAATTTTTCGTTTTAAAAATGCATCAAAATACCATGGTCGCATGGGATTTTAATTTAGTCCACGTGATATATGATGAATAGACATTTTTTTTCCCGTGGGGAATGCATTTACGCACTTTGCTAGACCACCGCGGTGGGTTCGCTTCGTGTGGGAGTCCTGGCCTCCAAGAGAGTAGGCCAGACTACCCACTTAACCCTACGTTGTTCTACATCACCTAAGACCGAGCCACGCGATAGAATGCTCACCGCGACTCAGCTAGGGACGCCCTTTCGGGCTCGCCTCGGGGGGCCAAATCGTTGGAGCCCCCCTCTTCTTAGTTGGTATGCGCCCCCGGAACAAGAGGGGTGCATTCCGCCTAATGGCTAAGGGGCGGCAGGTCCCCCAACCCGCCGCCCGTGACTACTCTCATTCGAGGCCGCGGGCGTTATCACCTCGCTAGCGAACGAGGCGATGGCGGCCCTGCACCGCTCACTGTCGGCCATGGCTTTGATGACGGCCGGCAGCGAGAGATCTGCGCCGATGACGGTCGTCAGGGCCGCTCTTTGGCCGTCTCACGCTTCGCACACGGCCAGGGTGAGTTGGGCCGTGTCAGGATCGCCGCTGGTGCAGTTACGGCACCGGAGACATTAATATCTATCGTTACATGTGTTTCAAGACACAATTGTCTTGAAACACATCAGATCATTGGATCTGATTTCATACAAATTTTATCACGGTACTTTAAAAATTTCCTTCATCATAATTAATATTTTTTTTGTTCTAAATCAAAATGTAGCACTTAATCGATTCAGAGAATTGATCCAGAAATCCATTTTTTTTCAGAATAAGTATAATAAGTGCGTGGCGTATAAAGTACTCATGTTAGAAGTAAAA
The DNA here is from genome assembly GCA_916048165.1 of Spilarctia lutea. Taxonomy (NCBI): domain Eukaryota; kingdom Metazoa; phylum Arthropoda; class Insecta; order Lepidoptera; family Erebidae; genus Spilarctia; species Spilarctia lutea. The sequence goes on from OU696480.1 coordinate 8,317,318, forward strand.
CTTCTTTGGCAAACTAATTTTTAAGTCTTGTTTATATTTATACAAATCTAAAACTTTAGAAGATATGTTAGGAATTTAATGAATTTAATTGTCATTAAAATATTAAAAGTGTCGAAAATTAATACAAATTATATTTTTATTTTTTTAATTTATTAATAAAAATAATTAAAGAGAATTATTAATACATTTATTTTATATTGTTTAAAAAATAATATAGTAAAATCTCAGATGATGAATATTAAATTAAAATTCGCTCTTTCTCACTCTCTCTCAATCGGTTTCACTCGCTCTCTCCCTCTTCTTAAAAACGCTGCACATCTTCGTGACGCTAATATTATTATTATTGCGTTTTATCCGTAAAAAATTTACCCTCATGCGTCTAAAGAAGTTTCACTTGAAAAAAATGGAAGGTTACTTTTTACACAAAAAAGTAACTTTCTTGATTGATAAATGATATTTATTTTGTAAGTAAATTTTTACACATCGGATTTTACAGCAAGAAGAGGCCGGCATTTCCTAAGACTCACTCTGGGAAGAAATGCCGAAACAAACATTGATTACTTACAAAATAATAAAATCCATGTGAGCACAGTGTAGCATCTGGGTTGGCCTTTATAAGAAAGTATCAAAGTATTGAGTCGACCCGTCCATACAGACGGCATACGAGCAACAGCCATCGCGCTACCAACAATTATTTTAGGTTACTTCGGAGAAGACTTGGTTGGCAACACTGGTCCTTAGACCATGGAGTGGACCTACATTATGGAGGGTAGAGATAAGGAGTGTTATCTCATATGGTAGAAAATTGAAAAAAGTGTCCAGCATAAGCTGTAAATAACAGTTCAAAAACCTTCCAGAATGGCGCTGGTGTAGACACAGGGTATGGTATGAATGTAGCAATTGTGAACGAATTGAAGTACGCCGAGTTAAAAAATTTAACATTATTGTCACTACTTGCGTATTACAAAATAATGTAGTAAATATATTTTATTTTCTGAACTGTGAATAGTACGTTTATTGATTTTTTATCATTCAATTTTATGAAAAAGTGTGTGTATTGATTTTAAGAAGTTTACTCTGATGCTAATGTGGCGCCACCCTAATTTAATGCATTTCAACGGACACTTTTCATGTACACAGATGATACTCCTTACCTCTACCCTCCATAACCTACATCAACATATTTTGACATAAACGGTACTAGGAATGTTAGGTTATTAGAGACAGAGTTATATTAACTACATTTTAATGTTTTATGGTGTTGAATTTCTTTGATTTACTTTATAAAATTAATCGCTCAAGGAAGTCTATACAGCAATATGGGAAAGGAAGATGTTGCCACAAAGAAACGCCGTAAAATTAATACAACCACATCAAGTGAAGTATCCAAACAAGCTCCGGTAGATGTGTATACGGTTAGAAAATCATATTTATTTTCATGTTCAAGCTTTTTTATTTGTACAATGTTAAATTTCGATAATCTAATTTGGTGATTCAAAATTTAAGCGCGTCGTGGAGTTTGAGGAAGCCGAAGCACAATTACGGCCAGCTGAAAAGGATGCCAGTCTGTTTAAAAAAATCTGTCAAGATGTCAGACAATTGTTTGCAGAAATAGTGGAACTGAAAGCTAAAGACACAGATGAGGTAAACCATGATATGATAGATATCATCAGTGAATTAATTATATAGTAAAGATTTACGGTTTCTAATGCTTTTTTTAACAGAAATGTTGATTTTAGTAAAAATTCTATTTAGAATGAAGCAATGGTGTAAAAAGTGAATATTGAAATATTATTTACTAGAGTTAGCTGTTAGTTGTAGTTAGAGATAGCTGATATACAAAAAATATATGTTTTTAGGCCAGAGAAAAAATTAATGCCAAAAGGATTGAAGCATCTTTGAATCTAGTGGCTCTGAAGAAACTCAACCGTTTAGAAAAAGTGCGTACAAGAGCTGGACGTGATGCATTACATAAAGAAAAACAAAGAGTAGACTCAACACATCTCCTTCTACAAAATTTATTATATGAAGCTGATCACCTGAATAAAGAAGTTACGAAATGTTTGCAGTTCAAATCCAAAGATGAAGAAATTGAACTAGTACCACTTGAAGATTTTTATAAGGATGCACCATCAGAAGTATCGAGACCAGTAGGTTTATTTGTATATAATATATATAACTTTACTTTTATATGATTTATTCCATGTTCTTTACCTGAGTGATGACGAGCCTTGAATAAAGTAGATTTTTGTATTTGGAAATGGTTAAAAAACCAAATTGCACTGGCCATTTTTCACCTTCAAATTGATTCACTCAGGTGAACAACAAAGATGACCTTTTTTGTTCATCTTGTATACTTTATATTACAATAATATTATTATTTAAATAAGTACTATGTGATTTGATATTATTTCAGGAACTGACAAAGAATGATGAACATCAGCTGCAGCTAGCTCGACTAGAATGGGAATTGCGACAGAGACGCGAATTATCTTCTGCTTGTCATGAGCTCGTAGCTTCAAAGGAGCGCGTCGCCGCTGCCATAGCAGCTGCGCGTTCTCGTCTTGATGCCCTGGTGCCTTACTTACGAGATGTTCTTAAATCAACAAAACCATTACAAGAATGTTTGGCCCTAAGACTTGATGACAAAAGAGATGAAGCAAGGGCTGCATCATTGCTCCCAGCACCTCTATTTCTTCTTTTTGCAAATGTTAGTGCGTACTCTGATGCTTTAGGTGCTGAAACTGTCACAGTTGGTGAGTCTGCATATTCCTTACTACATTTTGAAATTCAAATTTTAATTCAACTAAGTATTCTGATTTTTTACTTACTATTACAGGAATCTCTGGAGATGAAGATGAAGCCAGAAGGCTGGAACAACTGAATAATATTGATTCTGATCTTGTTGCATCTAATGATTCTGACTCAGAACAAGAAAACAATGATGATGACCAGAGAGAAAAGAAGAAGCGTCACCATAGGACTGCTAAGGTGTCTAAAGAAGAAAAGGCTGAAGCTAAGAAAAAAGAGGTGTTAAAAAAACATCCATTAAATGTTCAAGTATCTGTAAAGGTTTCTGATGGCACAGCTTTGAATTTAATTTTTTCACATCTTCGACATTTAAAGATAGTTGTTGTTAAATTCACTGTATCTCTGCCAAAGCCAGTGGTTGGAGTATCAGCAGCTGATGTTTTAAATGGACATTGCATTCTAAATGAACTGTATCCTGGAGATTCAGGGAATGATTCTCCACATCCAGCCACTTCTTACCTACTAAAGGCTGCAGGCATATCTGAAAGTTTTGACCACTTCATTTCTGAATTAGGAAAACCCTATATATGGGCTCAAAGAATGTGCGGCTTAGATTTTATGGCCACGATTACAGAAGATCAAAAGTTCGCAAAAAATATTCAGCTTTGTCCTAGTTTGAGCGTCAGTACTGTAGAAAATTTCATTTTAACATTAAGGAAAAGATTAAAATCAAGAGTAGAACTGATGAAGGAATTGCAAGACCTAGAATCAGGCAAGATTCTACCAATGAAAGAAGAAGTACCATGTCCAGTTCGATTGTCTGGCTCTTTAACACAATGGCAATCAATTGGTTGGCCAGAATACAGCCAGTCCCCATCAACTGCATTTCTGATCTCTGAGGGCTTAGTAAATACAAATGATATGTTGTATAGAGCAATTATAACAAGACAGTCAGCAAAACTAGTTGCTTTAGTTGCGTTAAGAAGTGACTATCCTAAAAAGGCTCCAATTTTTTCTCTCACTCTCCACTGGAATGGAACCCATCATGCTGGTATTAATGACGATATCAGAGACATTGAAAGAGTTATCAACACTGATCAGACTTCAGAAGAAAGAACATCGCATACACTTTCAGCTAAAATAACTAAGTTGTTGACATGTCTGGACATACTTCTTGAGACGAGTGAGTCGTCTGAGTTTCCTCCAGACAAAGTCATGTTGTGTCCAGTGCGGGGCCGCAATCGTGTAAAGCCATACAAGTTCTTAAAACAGGGAACTGGTGTTTTTGTACAGTATTGAACAATAAATGTTTGATTAGCTGTTATTTATTGTGTTTTATATTTTATTGTATTTAAAACTTATTTAATATTGTAAGACACCCATCACAATGTGGCACAGATGTAAATTATAATAATATTTTAGTAATTACATTTTCGGACATCTGCCACACAACGGCATCTGGTTACTACCTAACCAGAGCTTGTACTAACTGTAGACCAATAAGGCAGATCATTACTCTTCACTACCAGTTATAAAGATACTAGCTTTTGCGCGCGGCTCCACTTGCGTGTTTGTCGGTTATCGCAGCAACGAGTAGCCTATGTCCTTCCTCAAGAATCAAAGATCTCCATGCCAAATTTCATGGAAATCGGTGCAGTGATTTTTTCGTAAAAGCAAGACAGACAGAGCTACTTTCACATTTATAATACAACTATCGTAAGTCACGTCGTATTTCGTGACAGATCTGTTATTTTGAAGTCAGACTTAATTATTCAGGTTAGAAAAAGGTGATCAAACTATAATTTGAGAATCAGTTCTTTAGAATAGAAAAAAGATCCCATACAAACCACAAAGAAAATTGAAATACCTATCTGTCAAAGATATGATGTCAATCAAAACAAAATAAACTAGCTAAGATTTTCTTTAGTTATAAAACAAAGAAAATGAGACGCCACTAAGTATCTGCCCCTTATAAAATTTGGTATAATGTTTTATTGAGTAGCATTAGGTTTCTTTGGCAGTACAAAAATAATAATAATTAGTGATGTTAAAAAATAAGTATTTATTAAAAACAAAACAAAATAATTTTATAATACAACAGTCTTTATTCTTATTTCAGTAAAGCAGTAGACATTTTCAGGATAAAATATATGTCGAGGATCACAATATAAAGGGCAAAATAAGTATGATTATAAGAAATTAAGACAAAAATTCATTCATTCGATCATCTTATTGATAGAATACTTTAAAATCATATTTCACAGCTTAGCCTAAAAATGCCATAATATTGTTATTGGTCATCAATGAGATCTCTATAGCATTTATATTTATACCGAGACATTATTCGTCCTTAATTTTCACTTTACATGATAACTACAAGTTGGTAATAATAAAATGTTAATGAGACTTACTTTCAAACAATGCTACATTCTCTACTCTATGCCTATTTAGTTAATATTTCACTAAAATGTTGACTGAAAAATATAACTTGTGATATTATTATTTATTTCACATTTTTATAATATGTGTAGAATAGTTTTGCTACATGTGAAATGTGCTTAATACTAAAATTTAAACTTCACTAAATGATACAACCATTTTTATTTCAAAAGGAATTAAAGACACACATCTAATAAACTATATAATAATGTTCATTGAGAAGCGAATATTTAATTCGTTCAGCTTTAAAATATAACTTGACGAATCTATGTCTACAACTCCTTGGTGTAATGTACTGAATATAAAAAAATATAATTCACTATTGCCATATCTGGTAATCGTCATCACACCCTAAACGATTGTATACAATGATTTTAATTGATATAATATTCACTTTTTATACATTTTTAGATAATAAATTATTTTTATTCTCAGAGAGTCATTTTCGAGAACAAAATAAAATCACTTTTCACGATGCATCACGTCACGATGCTCTTACTCCTAGGTGTGGCAGGTCGCGTACTACATTATGAGATCCCGGCCTCGAGTTTTACGTCCATTATTTTGCGCGGCCCTTTGAGGCAGTTGAGCCGCCTTTGCACTGCATCTCGATCTGTAAGTAAACTCAATCTAAATCATAATCGAAATTGAAAATGTTATGTATATTGAGGTATTTGTATAATTAACTCTATATATATAATAAATAATAATAATAATAAACTTTATTTGAAAAACACAACTCACAACCAAAATACAGAGTTTCAAACACATTAAAAATAAGATTTTAACAATTACTTCATTTTTTTTTTTTTTTGAGACTGCAACATTTCAAACGTCAATCAAAGGCAGATTACGTGGCATTTGATATATATATCTCATTAGCTTGACAAGTAAATATACATATTGCGCAAGTAATAAAATTAATGTATGTACTAACACTTAGAGAGCGTGGTCCTGTGTTGCGGATGTAGCGGGTGTCGTTGCACAAGCGAGTGCAGCAACACTTGCGCCGACATGTAGCGCCGCTCGCACTCTTTCATATCGCCAAATAATTCCTCTATGGCCGCCATCTGACACTGGAAACACAACGACATTTACATTTAGTACAAATATTTTAAGAAATTATTGCTTTAACGGTTTTTTTTTTAAATATCGGATATACATACCAATTCGATAGCATGTTCGTAGAGGATTTTATCACAGATGGCGGGGGTGACGCCGGCCTCGTGGAGCCTGCGGGACTCGTTCACGATCCACTTGTACTTTCCGTTCATAAGCGACACGACTGAAATATTATTTTTTTCATTTAAAAAGTCGAACACTCGACAGTCATTTATATACATATTTTCTACAACGTTCATATAACGTCATTAAATCTTTTGAGATTTGCCGAGTAGAACTTTTACTATGGGTATTTCTCTTGTGTATATAGAAAAACACCTACACTCCGAACCAAATAAACGCGAACGCGGCGCGAGAACGCGTATCTTGCGTAGATAGCGTTGTAGTATGTAACGTTCTACTAAATTAAAATGTGTCGGATTCGATTCCCGGGTCGAATCAAATTTTTGTATGATCTACAAATATTTGTTTCGGAGTTTGGGTGTTCTCTATGTATAATATGTATGTATTCACAAAAAAAGTAAATATTTATTTCAGTAGTCTAGTACCCATAACACAAGCTCTGCTTAGCTTGGGACTAGATAGCGTTGTGTGATAGATGTCCAAAATATTAAAATAGTGATGTGTGAGAGTAGCGGGTGGGTGTGAGGGTGTGATGTGTGGGGGGCGAGTGGTGAGTACTGACCGTTGCGCACTTGCGGCGTGGGCTGCAGCGTGCGGTCGCGGTAGTGCGCGGCGGCCAGGCGCAGTCCGGCCGCCAGCGCCTGCATGGCCTGCACCAGCAGCCCCAGCCGCACCGCCATCGTACCGCGCTCTGACACACACACACACACACATACACATTCATTACCATATTTTTCTTTTTAGAGAACAGCTGCAACTTTCAACTAGCTTTTTTATTTATTTACAGTTTCATGCACGTATGTACATTCCCAGACATAATGCCCTCTGTATTATCTACGAGCCAAGCTTTGAGGGGTTTATAGATACAATAGGCATGTAATTCGAGATACAATAGGCACGATGACTAATTTTGTAAAACTGTTCTATGTTTAGAAGATAGTATCTTCTATTGTCAAAAAAATTACATTTGAAATTTAAAATTCACGCCAAAACGCTCGGTAGTGTCATGGCGTCTGTTTGTGACGTCACGTCTATGTTTGCCAACCACTTGTCAATAGTAAACATTGGGTGTAATTACAATAATATAATTATTTTATTTATTAAATATGAATTCTAAAACATTTAAGTGGGGTGCACTCATCACCGCCAACAATATCTTTACAAATGAAGCCTCATACAGAATTCAGTGAATTAATCTTTCGAATGCGGGAACGGGTACTTCCGGTTCCATGCACCGTGCGGCGAAAGTGCAAAATTTTGCAACACGGTGCATGGTGTACGAAAATGATCAAATATTTTCAAAAACAATGCTCGGTGGTTATAAAAGTGATTATTTTTCAAAAGATGGATAACAACCGTACATGGTTATGCCATATTTTATTACTAAACTAATGTTATCGCTTTATTATTTACTCACAATTGAGCCAAGTATTAATTTACGCACCTATTGTGTTAATAAACATGATTTTAATATTTTATGTGGTTTATTATTCATTTTACTTATTATCCTCATAAAGTTCGATAACTAAGCTATCTACTGATATAAAAAACACTATAACTGCAGTAAAAATTCATTGAGAAACATATTTGTAAAAATCACATTTCGCTGTCGAGATATTCGCCATTTTGTCACTTTACAATCAAACTATTATTTGCGCCAAAAAACAAATTACGTAGTATTTATATGAAGAAATAGTGTTTTTTAGTTAAATAATTTATTTTTTTAGTTAACTAGTGCAAAAGACAGGAACAATACATAAAAAAAACAACCTATTTATCAAGTTATTTAAAAAAAGGACTCGTTTGCTAGACCAGTTTTCATTTATTATTTTTAAGTTCTGAGAATTCTCTAAACTCTATGAAAATGACTGAATGCTAAAGAGAACAAACTGATCGTTCCATTATGTGACACACAAAGTCTATGGTCAATACAAAATAATTTAGTAAAACATAAACAAAGATTAGTTTACGTCTTGTTCATTGTCCGTCACTACTGTGTATGTGTGGGTGTTAATAGTTCCGGGACTTCCCGCTAGGCTGCGTGCAAACACGAATCAACGGCGATATACAATTTTAAGTGGCGTGCTATTGGAGAGGCCTATGTCCAGCAGTGGACTACGATAGGCTGATGATGATGTAGAACAGTAATGGCGTGGGAGCCCTGTGTATGTGTTCGTCTAATTTCGCTCGTCAGGCAAAAAATGAGTGTTTATTTAAATATTTAGCTTTTCTAACACATTTTTGTTGCTATTCTATATTCTATATAAGATTCTCATCGCAATTATATCATTTTATCAATAAAAACATAAGAATAAATGCGTAAAAACCTTCAAATGAGTAAGCCCTTTTCAATAGGTAATAGACTCGGTATCTTTTTGAGTAACACTATTCAAAATTACGCATGATTTATGCCTCAATTCGTATTGATAGTGGTTCCTAAAATAAGTATAATAAGTAAAATATAATAACAAACTACCTTCAAAATCACCTTATCGGCAAAAAATCAGTTTTAAGAGGCACTTGACAGATCGCGTTGCGTCATCGTCAACTTTGAAATTGGAACTCGTTTTTTTTACGGCTCTTGAAGCGCACTTGACAAACGAATGTTTTAAAATGTTGTTCGTATAAAGCAAATGCATAACAAACCTTTCTAGACTTCATTATAATAACTTTAATACCCAAAATTAATTAAAATGCAAGTTAACTGCGGTTATCGCGGATCCGCGATGCCGCACCGACGGGACAATCGTGGATCCGCGATGCCGCACCCCAGAGGTTAATTGAATGTGATATAAACAATATCAATCTCTCTCTTGGTCAAAACACAAACAAGACAACTGATCGTCAGGAATCACAAAATACTTGTTATAGCACTTATAACAGTAAAATGATCGTCGATTCTATCTAAACAAAATCACGTTTAAATAGACGTGACGTCACTCGCTCTGATTGGTGTTCAAATTAACATGGCCGATTGCCATTTATAGTATTTATTTTTGTAAAATAACTATTAACCTCGCTCTAAATATGAAAATGAATACGATCGTTATACTTATTGAATCCCATTTCATCAGATAAATATATATTTTCAGTAATCCTTGGTTACTGTCATCTTGCAATACATAAAGTAAAAAATACAAATATGCATACAAATATATATATAGATATATATATACACCTATACATATTATGTACTATCAGTAGCCTGATAAAGGCTTGCACATCGGACATGGTTTTTTCATGACACCCCAAAATTTTTTTGCGCGCGTCTTAAAGCCGCGGAGATAAAACTTGTGTCATTCGAGGTTAGTATCATGACTATGTACAATATTATGCTGGTATATTTACCGTCCGATGTTTCCATGAGAGCAGCTATAGGCGCTCCGCAGGAGACCGCGAGATCAGACAGCAGTTCCGCCAGCATCAACACAAAGTTTAATTGGGAGAATACTTTGCTGTGCTCTTCCTGTTGTAAAAAAAAAATCTGTTTGAGCACGATGAAAACTATCAGCGTATTTTACGTTTCATCCATTGTGGTGTGCATAAGCGAGAGTTTTTAGGTAATGTAGATGTATAATTATTGTAACTATAATTAATTGTTGTCAATGTCAACAAGGATTTACCTTAAGATTGTTAATCTATCTTTATGCAATATTTAATTATACCTACATGCGAAATCTGATATTGATATTACAATTTGATGTTTTTACACATCAAATTGTGTTTTTGGACAACAAACGCCAATAGTGAAAGTACATGTACAATTTTCTTGGTATCTACTACCACGGTTAGGTGATGTCGATCTGTTTCGAGGACTTGAGATCACATGGTCCTTGTTTTCCCCAGAGTAGTCTTGACCGTCGGGGAAATATTTATATAAAAACCTGTAATACAGTGTAGAAAAAAATATTTTTGTATCTATCAATAAGGAGTATATGCATGACCTGAGTGAAGGTCGGAAGGGACAGAGGGGAGGGGGGGGAGAGAGGGTACTCACGGCCAGGATGGTCTCCTCCTGCAGGTTGGGGATGTAGACGGGCGGGTCGGGCGCCTGCAGCTTGAGGCCGCGCAGCAGCGCGTCGGGGCGCTTGGGCGAGCAGCCCGCCGGCGCGCCCCCCATCGCCTCGCCCCCGCCCCCGCCCCCGCCGCTCGCGCGCAGCGCCAGCGACACGCCCGGCGACGAACCTGCCCACATCAGATCCGTCACTAGTGCCAGACAAACGGACCCGTTAAACTCATCGTGCTCCTCCATTTCTTCGTTGTGGCGTTTGGTTATTCACTAGCTGAACCCCGCGGTGCTACCCGCGGCACTACGATGACCGCGGGCACCGCCGCGAGGCGAAGCTACTGTCTTTATAAATTGTAGCCTATGTGTTATTCTGATGAATAAGCTACATTATTGTAAAGTTTCATCAAAATCCATTCAGTAGTTTTTGCGTGAAAGAGCAACAAACATACTCACTTACACACTCCAAACTTTCGCATTTGTACATAACATAATATTAGTAGGATTACTTCGATGTCAGTCGTTACAAAAATATGCGAAATACGTGATACCATTTACGGTGGATTTTTTTTCATTACGATTCAATAAAAAATGAAGCAACATCTGACGAATAGTAAAATGTAGTATTGTTTCGATGTATCGACATCGAAACAATACTACATTTTACTATTCGTCAGATGTCAACAGTAAGATGGTTACACCCGCCTTTATATTCCTTAACTGTAATATCGTTGTATTAAAAGTTTGAACACTAATCTAATAAAACGATTATAAAATTTAATATTATTGATGACATGAACTAAAAATAACAGAAAAAAGTAATACCATACTATTTGTTTAGATAGTTCTTTGTTAGATGTTATTAAATTCCCATTAAGTGAATAGTTTATAGGTATATTAAGAGTATTTAAGATAATAAAAAATTGTTATAAAAATGATGTACAAATGACAAACCTGATCTGCGCAGTGGGCTGGCGTTAGTGGGTGAGACCTGCCACAGCGAGGGCGGGGGAGAGCTCCCCGAGTTGCTGCTGCGGCGTCTCGTCGACGGGGGTGTCATTGTAAACGGCACCTGATGCAACACAACCCTAATGTACTCTCTTTTATTACATGTCATCACACACTTTATAGTCCATTCGTTTAAATAGTGTCGGTGCACCCGCACGCAATTGTGGTTATTGTTGTGAAATAAGAATATATTAATTCATACAACGGCATAAACTACCAAATTATAGTTGCTTGTGTGTGTGTACGCTGCAGGCGCGATCAGGTGACCGTATCTAAGCGAATGGACTATACACACTCATCAACAGTCACAATAATCCACTGCTCAGTAAGGAAGGCATAGTCTACTATACCACGTTGGCCAGACGGGTTAATATAGGGTTTGTTTCAAGTATTCCTTCTGTGAATGCTATTGTCCTGTGCAGTTTGCTCCACTCTCTCAGTATAAATGGAGGTGGTGCCATTATCTATTATATAAAATTCTCGTGTCGTGTTGGTGCGTAATCGAACTCCTCCGAAACGGCTCGACCGATTTTGATGAATTTTTTTATGATTATCCGGTATCTATGAGAATCGGTTGTAATCTATTTTTCATCCCCCTAAATGTTAGGGGTAGTCCACCCCTAAATTTTTTTTATTTTTTTTTGACAAAATTTTTAATTTTTATTTTTTTATGATGCAGCATTAGAAAATACATACAACCCTAGATTTTCAACCCTCTACGATCAACCCCTATTTTTCCATCGCGATTTTTATTGACCCACCTCTACAACATATATTCCCTTTTATGGCAAAGCAACGTTTGTCCGGTCAGCTAGTATTATATATATTCTTAATACGTCACCACACGAAATAATTTAGTCGTTTGAAATATGGAAAATTATTCAATTATTAATATTCGTTTAAGACGTCTTTGTATAAAGTGAATTACTTGACAATTAAGTTGTATTGAGACAAGTGATGTGACCAGAAAAAATTAAATATTAACACACTCGTTTAAAACTGTGCACTTATTGGATTGTACAAACAAATTACGATTATAAATATTAAATTTTCATTTTGTTTGCAGGTGTTTGTATAATCGAGTTACTATGGCTATTGTTTCTAAACGTAAATTCTGCCAGGTGTGACAACAAAAAAAATAATAAAAAGAGTTAATTGTTAGTATTATCTGTGATGTGACGTAGGGAGTGTCACTACCCCTATGTACTGTACGTCTGGCCTAGTGTTAAAGTGGTCGTCTCGCCGCTTTCTACTGCGGCAAGTGTTGTGGGTTCAAATCCCACATGGGAAAACACATTGTGTGTTTTCCACAAATTGTTGTTCTGAGTCAGGGTGATCTTTGTGTCCGTTTTATGTATATTAGCAAAGTCCCTCGCGACACAGGATGTATATGTGGGTGTTGTCTTAAAAAAAAATAACACTACGGGTATTAGTTGACTGAGAGAGTATACTACACGTGAAATGTACAGCATAGAAAAGGTAAACTTATGACGTTTTGTGGTATAGTAGGCCAAAACCTTCGCTTTAAGACGAGGTCTACGTCTAGCACTGGCTGAAGGCTATGCTATGACCACCACACTCAATCAGGTCTGTTTAAAATTTATCTTTAATGTCTTTATTACTGTTAGTATGTAAGAATTTTTAGTAATTATATCTTATTTAAAAATTAAATGTAAGTATGTAGCTTTTTTCCTTGGCGGTTGACTATTTGAATTTCCAGAAATATTTTATTGCGTATTTTGTATTCCAACAATTTTGAAATGAGATATGTGGATAATATTTACGGGAAGGGAGAAAATGATTTTTTAAAGATTCTATCGCGATATTTCTCGATCTACTAAATTATTATACAATTATAATTACCGAAAAAAAGTCAAGACTGTTTTGGGGAAGCTATATTTATTCAAAATACACTACAACAAAGGTTGGCCCAGCACAGTAACAGTTTATTGCGTACCGTTGTCCTACGTGTAATATTAACTAAGCAAGCATGTACTCACAGTCGGTGGCGATAAGGATCCGATGTTGGTCGCATTACGACTGTAATTCGATCGAAGCACGTCGATGGGTTGTGATCTTGGTACGTTATTATTAGAGGTTACAGCCAGGGAATTCTGCAATTTACAAATATAAACTTGTAGTAATCACAACATTGCCATCAAATGAAATCAATGTATATATATTTTTTAAACATACTTATATATATCTAAACACATACATATTATAGATAAAAAACCCAGACACAGAACAAATGACAGTGCTCATCACATGGCATTAGTTCTGGGTGGGAATCGAACCCACGACCTCTGATTTAGCAGTTAGGATCGCTAACCGCTAAGCCGAGAGGTCTGTCACGTAGAACCCTTGTATTACCCTTCTAAAGACCGCCCTTATTACCCTTGCATAGGTGTTAGTAGGGGGTGGGGCGTCTAGTCGGGCGGCGAGTTGCGGCGGCGCGGCGGGCTGCTGCGGCGAGGCGCCGGCCAGCGCCAGCGAGCGCGGCCTGGGCGCTGCCTCGGAGCCCGATGAGGTTTCCGAGTATTCCGCAGATCCACTTTCGGTAGCTTCTACCAGCACAAAGTCGTCCTCGCCCGCCCATGTCGTGTCTGACGACTCGGCTGAAACGACGAACAAATAAGTGACTACCACGTGACACCACGTCTAAAATATAGTTTCGAAGTAGATTTCATTTACTTGAATCGATGAAATCAATAAAAAAATGGGAATTAAAAATCCTTTATTTTTATCCTTTATTTATACGGAATCCCACGGTAGGTATTATTTTTCTAAAAAGGATCCAGACGATTTGTATATTTTACCAGGCGCTTCTTTGCGCATAATTGGATTAATAAAATCAATGGTTCCTTTGGAGTACCTTTGCTTTGTTATTTATCAGACGTCGATATAGACAGAGAATAATTAGTATGCATGCATGTCAATCTTGAAACCTATGTGACGCGGTAACCCGGATCGTGTAACTATACATTAATTAAAATGTAATTTAACCCAGTGAACCGACGACCTCGACCCTGTTTACACGTTGTATTGGCATAGTGAGTAATACGTACTAATCTATTGGCGGAGATAACCGTCATTATCACATTTTAATATTTGACTTTGATAGTGATAATAACAAAGTAAACTTTAAAAACCATAAACATTAAAATAACAGACTTACGGCCTACTTAGATGCAAAAGTCTTTTTTTAATTAGATCTTCAATTAATGAACACCGTTACCCATTTTGGTATAGAATATATCCAGAATAAAAATAAATCCTTTAGTTATCAAGGCCATTTATTATAAGTTAAAGATAACAATTATCTTGTTATACCAATAAATCAGTTGTAGAGTCTCTCGCATCTTATTAGGATTTACTTTACAAGGTTTTAGAAATACTATTACTAAGATATCAGGAATATCTGTTGCTGAGAACTTTATAAACATACATGAAACTGAGACCAAGAACACCCGACTTAGAAGATCAATTTGTGGATCAAAGTTTTGTCCCGTGTGGAGTTTGAACACACGACAAGTAACGCAGAAGATGGCGGGGTGATCGCTTAAACCACTAGGCCATGGAATCTTTACATGTCACTTCACTACATAGTATAAAACAAAGTCGCCTTTTCTGTCCCTATATCCCTATGTGCGCTTAAATCTTTAAAACTACGCAACGGATTTTGATGCGGTTTTTTCCAATAGATAGAGTGATTCAAGAGGAAGGTTTATATGTATAATACATGCATCATATACTAAGGCAACATTGCTAATTTTAGAGGTTTCTATTTTATGCCCGTGCAAAGTCGGAGCGGGCCGCTATGTTTTTATATACAACGTTCATAGTTTTTCTGTAGTGTATTTAATTTAGTATCAGCATTGCACCCGTGCGAAGCCGGGGCGGGTCGCTAGTTAGTTATAAGACATCCACATTCAATATAATACTCAAGATAAACAGAGCACAGTTAACTCGGTAACTGTTTACTTATTATAATAAAAATAAATATCCATAATCAGCACATAAAAGGAGGAGGAGGTCTGGTCACGGAACTAACAATTGCTATTTCCTAGCAACAGATAAAGAATGAATTGACTCATAAAAATGGTGGAGCAGGCCCATAAATTACAGCAAATTATAACAATAAAGTTGATACCAGCAATATGCTTATAAGGGCAGGTTAGAGAGGGTTATCAATTTGTTTACTTCATATATAATGTGGAACATTCATTATATGTATAGATATGTAGATGTACATATGCATACATATTTATATACATTTATACCTGTATATACATTTACGTTCTGCCATCATGACAACCTAAGTTTTATGCAGTTAGTACTACAGGGGAATCAATATTGGCTAATTGAAGCAAAGCAGTAGGAAGGAAGCTCAAACTAATTACTCATTTTAATTCACGTCATAATCATCAAACAAAAAGATATTGCTGACATGCAAATTTTTACATTTAATTTATACATATTATATTTAATGTATATATTTGCACAATGTTTGGTATTTGATCAAGTTTTCTTTATTATTTCTGCTAAAGGTGTGCTCTGCCATGTGACCTGTCACCTGATATTATGTTACCCAACACGTGACTACACATTTAAAGAACATTGTAAAAAGACTGTGACGTAGACATCTTTAGTAAAGAATTAATATTGATAAACTGTAATCAGTATAGATTGGGGTGTAGACTCGTCACAGCTGCTGCGCGATAAGGCACCTATTTTCTTTATTTGATTCACACGTATTCTATGTAAATTTTATACTATGTGTTTCAAGGAACTTTTACTGATGATAAGTTTATTGATAAATAGCTAAACAACGCGATGTTACCAGCGGTTATTGTCGTACCGCGGGTAACGCCGTGGGACGAAGCTAGTCTAAAAAAGCCTAAGTTAATCCTTATATCATTAGCTACCTATCAGGGAAAGTTCCGTCAAAATCGGCCAATCCGTTCCAGAGATTAGCCGAAAAAGACGACAAAAATGTAAAAAAATATTAGGTATATGTACCGTGTATACGTATACATGCATTTGGTAAAAAGTGCTTATTGTTTTTGTTTAACAATTGTCGTGATATTCGCTTTGTGAGAGACCGCTTTCTTGGTATAGGTTGAAGAGTACTATGAAACAGATTATCGTTGAACTGTTAAAATAATTTGTAAGATAATTGTTACGAGTATTTCAGTATTACTCATTGCAGAATATTCTCATTAATCTGGTAAAATTCTAAATACAAGTTGTATCCTTCAAGGTGTTGACTGGTCTTATCTAAAAGGATCATCTTTACTAACATTATAAAGCTGAAGAGTTTGTTTGTTTCTTTGGTTGAACGCACTAATCTTAGGATGTAACAGTACAATTTGAGAAATTCTTTCAATGAAAGTCCAGTTATCGAGAAAATTTATAGGCTCTATATCATCACGGTACGACCAATACAAGCGGATTATCAATTTATAATGTTGCAAAATAAAGGGAAAATAATTTCCCTTGAGAGCCTTTATTGCGTAACTGTTAAAGTTGCACAAAAACAATGTATGAATGAATTGTTCTACTTTAAAAGTTCTAAATAAAAGTACACAACAGCTTTTGTCTATCTATTAAGGTTGTCTTACCTTTTTAATGGTAAACGAATTTTAATCCCACTGTTATAACCATGATAATAAATAAATAAATACCGGACATCTTACACACAACGCCATCTAGTCCCAAGCTAAGCAGAGCTTGTGTTATGGGTACTAGACAACTGATATAAATACTTATATACTTTTTTTTGTAAATACATACATATTATACATAGAAAACACCCAAACTTCGAAACAAATATTTGCAGATCACACATACATTTGGTCCGGGAATCGAACCCGAGAGCTCAAGCTTAGCAGTCGCATACGCTACCACTACGCCACCGAGGCAGTTTAAGGTAAACTAATTTTAATCCCGCTGTTATAACCATGATAATAGATAGTCCATTATAAAGTCTCTACTCACCGGAGGATGTAGGCTGTGACTTCTTTTGTGTCTGAAGCGTTGGCAAGGGTTGTAGAGTAGGATTGATGACGCGTGCTGTGGGAGTGTTTCGCAGTGGCACATTACCCCCACTACCAGCCGCGCTTGATCCCCCCGAACCTATCGTCGGCATCGCAGTTGGGTTAATAATCGGCCCTGAAGGAATACAATATTATATATCTGTACCACCTAATATAGTATTTGCAGATTTGCTAAACATGTTTAAATATATACATATAGTAACGAACATTAGACTTTTTAGAATTAAACAGTTTTTTTTAAGGAGATGTATCTCTCTAAATTGTAAAGGTAACACAAACATGGAAAACAAGGCTATCTATTTATCTTTAAATATAGTCAATTAAAATGTCTGCAAGTTCAAATGATATTGATTTGACACACCCAATACGTAACATTTCTCTTATCATGCTAAACTTTTATAGAAATTGATGATACAGGCAAAAGGCAAGCAGCAAATGAGTGGCAAGCAGAGTGAAGATTGCAAGCGAACTTATAGTCCTTGAAATTTTTAAACCTACCGATTTTGGTACAAATTATTTTGATTTCCGAACGAATAATGTGCCAATAGCCCAGTCAGTCGTATATTCTTTATCAAACGCTTTACATAAGTGATTCCCCGGTGGAGAGTATGAAAGTCAACCACTTCCGAAAACATAAAAGTACATACTTGAATTGGAGTTAGTAATACGGTTTTTACCAAAGATCAATTTCTTTCGATTGAAGTTTTTGTATCGCGAATTTGTAAACCGGGTATATTCTGTTAGTATAGCAGTCGTTCTGATAAAGCAGTGTTTATTGACACTGGCTCGTTATCATGCTTCTAAAGTGTCGTATAATATTATTATATGTATAAAGTTCATTCGAAATATTATGACACAAATAATATTGGCACTTTCATACCTACATACTGTTATAATTAAGAACACCGTCACCCACCCCATGCACATTCAAAGCATACTGTAAAATAAGTGAAGATGTACCCTTTTTATTCCAAGACTTCTCTATGGAACTGTTAGTGCTAGCTCGGCCCTCGAGATCGCTATCTATAAAGTCCAGCAGATTCGAGTCCAAACCTGAACAACATTACACACTAACTATATACACAAAGTTCAAAACTTCATGGACTAGAAGCTAAGTAATGATAACATGGTGACGATGAGATTGATTGATATTATGCTAACTTCACCTCAATAATAATAATTTAGATATAAAAATATATATGTACATTTCCGTCTTCGATTCATATATACATAAATATCTTTGGAATGTAGTGAATCGACTTAATTTGTATCTAAAGATACCCCATGAGGGTTACGTAGCTGTCTCAAAGCTACAACCTTCATAAAATAAAATGTTCTAGAAACACGTAGCCCATTTAGTAAGCAACAGAAAGATCATTGAAAAGGGTTAAAGCAATGTCGCAGACAGTGAGAAGGGGTCACCGATGATTAGTCACTCGGGATTAGTATTTCATGTATTCAGCTGAAAGTCAATTCAATGTTACATTGTATTCCTTTTCACTTAGTGTGACTTACAAACAAAAGTAGTTAAGCAGTCAACAAAGTGTTTATATTGTTTGGTGTATTTTGTGCGTGGTAGTGTGATATGGTATTAGCGCTAAACGATATTGTTGTTGTAAATACGTGGTGGTATAGTGTCATAACTCACTGGTAATAGAGGCAGTCCGCGGTCGCTGTAGGAAAGGATGGTTGAAGAAAGTTTCGAAGGGCATGCGTTCACGCGGATTTCGTCGCAGTAAGCCGATCAGTAAGCTGCACAGTTCGGGACTTGTACCGACTGGCATTCTGTAATATACGTATATTTTTTCAATAACATGTAGGTATTGTGTATTGTGGACGTAGACATTTAAAAAAGTTATATAACGAATCATTACTATTATCTATTGTTTAATAAACTTGTCTAGAAAAATTAACAATCAATTATTTTGACTGCACGGTTGGCCGAGTGGTTTCAGCGGTCGCCATGCCGCTTGCTACTGCGCCAAGTGTCTTGGGTTCAAATCCCACGCGGTACAACACTTTGTGTGATCCACGAATTGTTGTCCCGAGTCTGGATGTTCTTTGTGTCCGTTTCATGTATGTTTGTAGTCTCCCACGACACAGGATGTTTATTCCTAATGTGGGAGTTGTCTTTTTATAAAGAGATAAAGAGTAAAGAATTATTGCATAATGATTGGTGAAAAATACTCTTTAAAATCTGAGATTTAACTGTTTAAATATTTACTCTATCTGTTATGTAAAAACACAGACTCTTTTGTTCCGTCAAATACTCACTTGGGCTGGAGGTCCACACTATTCTCGTAGAAGGCTTTAAGTTCATGTGGTGTAGTGGCCTGGAAAGGGGCTTTCCCAGTCAAGCATTGGTATACTATCGTCCCTAAGCTCCAGAGGTCTGCTTTAGCGTCATATTTGAGTGACATTATAACTTCGGGCGCCTGAAACAATCGCAATAAGATATTATTTGGATCCTTGCCTTTAGAGTGACAGTAATGTCGAACTTCTAAGGACTAAGTTAACAAAGAGAAATGCATTTAGATCTGTGTACACATACACAATATTCATTGATGTGTGGGTGTATATTATTTCGAGAGTGCGCGTGTAAACGTACATAACGTTTTACGTGTGTAAGTAGATGAGTTTATAAACCTCGTATGAGTATATAAGTGAGTATTACTTGTGAATATGAAAGATGCAGATATTGGGATATTCAATATTTTTTTAAATGGGATTTATAATTGGAATATTAAGAATTTGATGGATGTAAGAAAAATATTAGCTATAATTTTATGAAAGTGAGATAAAAGATTTTTTTTTAATAATTAATAAAAATGATTATTTTTCAAGTACCTAAGTACAAATTGCTTTTTTGAAATCTAGGCAATGTTCTTGCTTGTTCAGAAATACAGTATACCGTGTAATAAATGAAATTACGTTACATTGATTTTTTTATAATTTTATTCATTACACACAATTTCTGTTCTTAATCGAATCTGTTCTCAATTTCTATTATTCAGATAATTCGGGGATTCAAATTTAAAATACTCTAAAACGGATAAAATCATTTTCCAATGCATTTTTCTTTCAGTACCCTCTTTTAGTTAAGTTTCACAACTGAGAACAGTTGTGAAACCCATAAACCATCTAATTTTCTTTGCCCTGATAGCATTTGTTTGTTCTGGACATATTTTTACTCAAAAAAAGTTACCAATAAAATTGGTGGATTGCAGTTCATTAATATAATTTAAATAGTTTTTTATAATTTATAGTTTTCTTGTCAATATTTCCGAGTAACGATTGATATGTTATGAATGACTTATAATGTGTGCACACAGAACTCCGTTGTATTGATTATGAGAACAATTTATAGTTAGTATATTGTTGCATATCAATATAAAAGTAAATGTTACCATATACATCGGAGAGCCACAGAGCGTGACGGCCATGTTTCCTTCCTCGAGAAACCTTGCGAAGCCGAAGTCAGCTGCATAGATAATATAAAAGTTATTATACTATTGGACTTTTTACATGTATCATGAGCAAGATTCGTTTAATGCTAATACATTTTAATAATTTTATCGGTAGATGACTATATCAGTGTAATTTGAACAGTAGCCTCCAATTATGTAATTTAGTTGCATTTAAAATTTACTTCAACTTTTATGTTCAAGTAGCACTACAGTAAATTTAAAATAGGACTGAGAAAATATGAATAATAAATGTTTGAGGAAGCAAACAAAAGAAAGAAGTTATCAATAGGTATCCACAATAAAAACTACATGTAGGTATACTAAGAAAATTATGAACAATAGTCAAACTTCAGTACTAGTCATTCTACACGTATAATGAAGCAAGACTGATTCATGTGACGATAGAGTTGAATATCGTACTGACACATTTATTCTTATTACTTTTAATAATATAGTACTTATATGAAACGGACCTATCTTGAGCGTTATCTCGGACGCATGCGGTGTACGGGGAGGAGCAACACTGTGTGTGAGTAGAATGTTCTGAGGTTTCAGGTCACGATGCACGATGCCCTTAGCGTGGATGGCACGCATGGCCTCCGCTAGCTGCTTCAGGAACAGGCGGATGGTACCCTCACTGAGCATACGGTTCGCTTGTAAATAATCCGCCAGGTCGCCGCCGTTGCAGTACTGAATAAAATGAAAACATACAAATTAGCCTCACTAACTTTTTGGCTAACACAATATTTGGACAGAATCCAGCGGATATTCTTTGCGTCAATGAACGTCAGGGGCAAAAATGTTGTGCTTAGTGTGGTTTACAAACATTAATACAAGGTATACTTGTGTATATCGGTATTTACACAAGCAAAACTGATATTAGCCGTATCAACGAATATCACAGAGAATATTTCTTATAAGTTAAAAAAACCTAGGGGCGAGCTAACGATGTTTAAATAACCTTGAATAGGTTGTAAAATATGTGGTCAGTATAATAGGTCTTTGTAATCAACACATTAACGATATAATTTATAGAGCAGTTAGTACCCAAACAAACGCATGTTAAGCTGTCATATCTGTACTTCTCCACGTAAGTAAATCAACAGGTGTGTTGTACAACAACAGGACTTTATAATACACAAACAAAAGTATAAAGGTAGCATACGTGAAGTGTGAAGATGAGATAAACTTATAGTGCGTGTTTTGCATTGATAACATTTCTATTAAAAGTATTGTAAATCAGTTTATTTTTCCGTAAAAATCATTAGTCATTTGACACTTAATTGTCTTTCAAAGTATACCGTATTGTTATTTTTTCTGATTTAGAAACCAACAGTTAATAAATACATGTAGGTAGTTCGTTGCATATTGAGCGCTCTCATTTGCAGATAGTGTTATAGTTGTGCTAGTGCGATTAGGGATTATTTTCTGTCTAAAGTGATATTGAAAAACAGCCACCCAATATTTTCACGTTTATGCAGAGCGACGTTATCGTGTCTGATTCGCGATAAGCTGCCCATGCCGTTAATAATCTTATCATTGAGTGATAATAGTTATAAGTGTCAGTGAGCTATGCGCTGTACGCTACGTTAGTACTAGTGTCACGACAGGTAACAGCTCTGAAACTCATTTGGCACATCTGTTTTAGTGGGTGCAGTTTACGGTCACCATGACGTCGAAGCATCTGTTTATACTATTGTTGGCACTATTTGCGTAAGTTTATTTATATTTTTAATAATATAACAGTTAGGTACATGTTTTATCTAGATCTCAGATAATTTTACATTAATTAAAATTTTACGTAATATGGTAAAGTACATGTATTCATTATATAAACAGCAAACGATGACTACTCAATAACTATTAACCGATTAACTATAAAAGAGAACATTTAAACAGGTAAGAAGTTTGCAAATCTAGTTCTCTAAAAGGTTAATTTATTAGGTTCTACATAATTTATTTTTTCATATATTGATTTCAAACACAGATACATGGCAAATGTAAGTCAGATATTGTGCTAGTCGCGCCCTTGTAGTACATAAACTTATCGTGATTTTTATCATTGGCTTACTTAAAGCGAATTTGCGTCACCTTCTCATGATAATTCGATAAAGTCACATGTTAGTTTATTATATGGATGTTAAATTGATTTACAGGACGATATCGGCTCAAAATGATGACGAACTACATATTCCCGAAGAAAATGATAACCAATTTCCACCTGTAATACACACTGAATTAGATTTGAACCCTAAAGAAGGTAGTGGAGCAGAAGAACCTATTGAAACGACTAGTCTACATGCCGATCTGCCACCCCTTCTTGAGGACGTACAGCGTTCGTCAGCTATTTTCAATAATGAAAATGTACCTACCACTGATAAACTTGTTTGTCCCACACAATGTATTTGTAACATAGAAGGAGACTCGGACAAGTACGTTGTCGATTGTTCTGATGCCGAATTGACTGAACTTCCCCAACCTTTGGACGTTAAGACTTCGATACTGAATTTAGAAAATAATAAGTTGACTACCATACCTAAAGAGATTTCTGAATTGAAAAATTTGAAAATATTGAATGTTAACCATAATCAAATTATGGATATAGCACCTGGGGTAAGTTATTATGTACAGCTTTTTGTTATGTTAGCAACCGTTATTGTCGAAAATGATGAATAGAAATGGCGGTAAAATTGGTTACTACAGATTATCTATATAAATAAAAACAAATCACCAAATGGGTTGTTAAGCGCTTAACTCGAGAACTGTTCGAGCGATTCGGTAATTTTTTTAAAATATTTCCGTTAGTATACATGGATCCTATGGAGGGAAAAACGTAAAAATGACAAAAATAACTTATATTTTCTATTGGACTGCGATAGGCCAATTGACATAACAGTAATAATAACAAAATTTTGGACATATAACACAACGCCATCTAGTCCGAAACTAATCAGAGCTTGTATTATGGGTACTAGACCAACTGAACTGAACAACAATACAATACATACTTTTTTTTGTATATACCCCGAAACAAATATTTACAGATCATACAAACATTTGACCCGGCCCGGGAACAGAAGTAGTAATTTAGTAATGCATAATATATAGATTACACATTTATTAGAATATGATTGATATATATATGTACATATCGGAGTGTGATTAACAGAACGTGTACTTTTTAAAGAATTCTGGAATTCAAGAATTTTTTCAAGAGAAAATAACGAACAATTTAGTAGTTATAGTCGTTTATTCTTAAAATAATACTATTATTATATAAAAATATATTTCTCCCTCTCAACTTTTTACATAGAAGTGGTAACTACGTATTTTTAAATTTTGTTTAGAGTACCTAAACGTTCATAAATGATTTATTAATTAATAAAATTTCCTTTAAATTTTCAGTCAATCAGTGAGCTACCTGAATTAACATCTTTGACGCTAAGCAACAATCGCTTAATGGAATATCCCACGGATTTAAAGAACAGTTTTGGACTAACGAAGTTGCAAGAATTCGATTTAGGAGGAAACGACATGAGAACGGTAATATTCGAAATGCTCTTTAATTTTATTACCATATTCGCATACATACTTTGAGTGCCGAAACTAATAAATTAATATATACACACATGACATGATCTTATAATCATGTTTAATTTGTTAACGAATTAATATTGCATTGACTTCATATTTACTTGCTCTTCTCGGGTAACAAGATTACCAAGATTTGAGAAACTAATTAAGACATATATTATATAGTTTTGTATAATTATATACTTTAATCTGAACTGAATCTATTGTGGCAGTTATTTAACTAAATAGTATTAAAAGGCAAACCTTTATTATGTCATAATAGACTTAAAATAACTGATATACATAATATTAATGCTCAAAGATTATATTTCATGTGTTGAATAAATTATGAGTTAACGAGGAAATATTTAATACCACCAGAATAAAACTAGAAAAATACTTACTTTGATCTTTAACAACATAAGTAAATCTAAAAAAATACTCTATTTCAGGTTTTAAAAACGGAAAGTTTCACAATATTCAAAGCACTTCGTACATTAACGTTACCTGCGGCTACGTCAGAACTAGTCCAAGATCTGTGTGCCACATTAAAAGATTCTTTAGAAGCTGTATGTGTGGAATCGTGCAAAAACAAACAACACGACTGTCCAGAAGCTCCAGATGTTATTGACGACCTTGATATTGTTATACCAGCGTTAATTCCTCTAGAAACGGACGATGAGGAGAATGAAGGTCTCGTCAAAAGTACCTTCTCTGATGCGAATAAAGAAACAAAAAAAGAAGAAACAAATGTTGAGACAACGACGATAATCGGATCAGCAGGAGAATCCATTGCTGATGGGGCCTTTTTCCGTGCAGCGGTTTCGAACGCATTAGACGAAGAATCAAAACTTATAGAAACTGATTCGGATCACGTAAATTTGGAACAAAAACAATCGGAGGTTAACCCAAAATCCACAAATGCTGGAACACTAGAAGAGCCAAAATTAACAGCCACTGAACCAGCTAAACAAGCTGAATCGAAACCAACAGAGATACCACTAAAACCCACAATAGTAAACCCACAATCTACAGACGTGGAACCGAAACCAACCGATACAGAACCTAAATCTACAATAGTAGAACAAAAACCAACAGGGTTCAAATCAAGGTTTTCAAATCAAGGAGAGCAAACACATTCGCAAACAGAACCTAATAGCGAGAAAACTGAAAACGCAACCGTTGGGGCAACAACATCTAGCGCAAAGTCTGGAGGTGTTGATAAAAGCATTATTGCTATGGTCGTTGCTGGTATGGTTGTAGTGGTAGCAGGAATAACAATTAAGAAAAATTGGAGCTCGATTAGAAATCGCTTTAGCTCCACTCCGAGAAATGCTAATGACCGAACTGTTGACAATGTTAATGTAACTGCGCCCGAAGAAGTTCCTCTTCAGGAAAAGTCTCCAGTGTAAAGATAGCAAGATTGTTTTATATTATGTGAGATATGATTGGTTTCGATCTGAAAGTTATAATTTATTGAATAAAAATATATATTTTACTAAAGTCGGGCCGAAAAGAGGAAAGCTAGTGCATTGTAAAGCGTTGTGGTTTTAGATTAAGTTTGTAGATGTCGTGCGTGATGTTTTGTAAATACTGTTAACTTACCATAAAATATAAGAAAAAGAAAATGTTTTGTACTTTGACCTAATTAAGTTTAATTTCACAATAAACACTGTGTTTATTTAGAACTTTTTTTCATTGTAATACAATAACTTAATTTTTTACAAAAGTTAAAAGCAAGTAAACGTTTAACGCAATTAACTTTCTCGTTAAAGAATATTATGGATATTTTAGTAATTATTATCAACTACTGACAGCACGCTGAGAAAGCTGGTGTATATTAAAATGTTTTTGTATTTATAATATATTTCTAGTTACTTTGAATTGATATTTTTATTTTTGATGAGGTAATCAATTTCCATACTCGTTATATTCTTTTATTGATAATTATCTTTGTTGGCAACTGAATTTGGAACGTCACCGTTACCAGGTATAATATTTTTTTTATTTTAATATTTCGGACATCTAACACACAACGCCATCTAGTCCCAAGCTAAGCAGAGCTTGTGTTATGGGTACTAGACAACTGATATGAATACATATATACTTTTTTTTTGTAAAAACACATATTATACATAGAAAACACCCAAACAAGAAACAAATATTTGTAGATTACACAAACATTTTCAGCACAGCAGTCGCCTTCACTACCACTGCGCCACGGAGGCAGTCTAAGTCTAAATTTAAGTAGTGTGACAGAGTCGACAGCGCGGTGGTAAGACGATAGTTTTCTATCGAATTCCGAATATTTGCCTAGTCTGAAACTAAGTTTACTTTAGTTATGAAAAATAATAACAATGTATAATGCTTTTTAATAGGATTCTACAGGAGTATAAGTAGTTAGTTTAATTCCACTATCACAGTTAAATTAATTATACTCGTAAATGAACACTAAAAAAGTTAAACATACCTACTTCAAAATTTAACCAAAATTTACCAACAAATTGAGAATCTCTTTTAATTGAAATCGGCTAATTCTTTATATGTATTACATATATGCCTATTTTCGCCAAAAAGGGTACATTTCTAAAGTTGTTTCATTTGTTAAGTTTGTGTAAATCATTTGCGCAGAATACTTTTTTAAATCGGTCCACGCATGCCGAGGAATATTCGGAACAGGCAGGTCGATATCCGAACAGAAATGAAAAAAAAAAGAGTTTTGATATTGTAACGTTTCAATATTCAGATGAATTTAGTATAAACTGCTGCTTAAATTCTATTTATTTGAGTAGACCACATACATACATATGTATATGAATAATATTACACGTCATTTGTAACTTCCTACGTTCCGATGATATAATAATTTACTTCAAGTCGAATCGGTGTACAATTAGAACTGCAGCAAGCAACTGCCAAGATAAGGTTGTTTAGCGACCTTGGTTATTGGTTATTCAGTGTTTGATTTCTTAAATTCTTTCAAATTTAGAAAAAATAACAAAGATTGTCTCAATGACTCATATCTACTAGAAATACTTCTACGTACAGTGTATTAACATCTATAATTCTATAACAACAATAACAAAGCAAATCTATTATTATTGTTGCCAGTTAAATTGCTACTATGTTTTGTAGAAGATTCTGGTAGTAGAATTTTAAAGTTCTACTAACCACCAATATTTATCACAAAAGCTACTCGTGACGTTTTATACGTAATATTTAATTATTGCGTAGTTGAGATATAAGTGAAACTATCTGTTTATATACATAAACAAACGATACAATTATCAGAAAACGTGTCTAGTTTTTGCAAAACAAAAGCGGCTCGATTGTTTCTCATCGCAATAAGGTGAAATTAATTCCAATGTCGGGTCGTATCAGGTCAGCTTTGTAAGACATAACAATAGATTTATACATTAAATATATTTCGAAAAGAAATACTATACATTATAGAAGATGCATCCCGATATCACCGTACATATAAACTGCTACAAAGGCGGATGTGCGGCTGAGTGCCTACCGACCTGACCGATAACCAGTGCTAAGTCCCGTTAGTCCGCTATAGAACAATAATATATAGACATAGTGCGTGCTTTATTATACCAAACTTTGTAAGTTTCGAGAGAGTCAAAGACTTGTTGGTGAATTGCAAAGGTGGTTGACATCGAAATTCACAACAAATGAAATTTTTTTTTTTTTTTTAGATTTAAAAAAGACAACTTCCACATTAGGAATAAACATCCTGTGTCGTGGGGGACTTTACAAACATACATGAAACGGACACAAAGAATATCCAGACTCGGGACAACAATTCGTGGATCACACAAAGTGTTGTACCGCGTGGGATTTGAACCCAAGACACTTGGCGCAGTAGCAAGCGACATGGCGACCGCTGAAACCACTCGGCCAACCGTGCAGTCACAGTGCAGCAGAAATTATGTTTTTCTCAGACCACAAGAAGTTAACACTATTGCTTAAACACTCATATGCTACCCAATAAGATGTTGTTAAAATTCGTTCTGTAGCTACGATTTTATTTTTAACTAGCTTAGTCCTCAACTGATCTAACTTTTTTATGTGTCAATCGATAGAAATAAAACGGACAATAAATGTTTGTACACACAATACATATGAGAAAACCGCATCCACATCAGGTGGTTTTGAGTTCTGTTACTTTATTAAAGATTCCCTTCACACTTTCGCACTGAACAGACATCGATCTCTAACAATTTTATTTTATGTACATATTTAAATTTAAGGATTTTAAATAATATGACTGTAAATGTACAAAGTCCTTTGTATATAAGACGAAGGCCATACGTCTATTGATATCCGTCTTCTGAGTGAAATATTACTGTATCTTACGAGCAAATATGATTCAAGTGCACTGCCCTCGTTTCGTGTTGAAGACTTCTGGAAAATCATTGACCCCATTTAATTCGTTACAAAAAAAGTGTGTCTTTATTTTTACCAATGTTGATACTTATATGCTGATATTGAACCAGATTATTGCAATCAAATTTGTATGAGTCACCAAGTATATCAAGATTATTTTTTTCATTAATAATATCAATATTCTTTGAACAATTTTCAAATTTAAATTTAAGAAACC
Source organism: Spilarctia lutea (assembly GCA_916048165.1). NCBI lineage: Eukaryota > Metazoa > Arthropoda > Insecta > Lepidoptera > Erebidae > Spilarctia > Spilarctia lutea. The sequence continues at coordinate 8,346,478 of OU696480.1, forward strand.
ATTGATACCAAATTTTAAGATACTGAATGAAGATGTATCTCGATAATGATGGTTTAATACAGGGAATTAGAATGCCATGAATATATAACGAGATACGGGGTGCTAGTACAGTTGCATAACAAAGACTTATTATTCAATTCGGTAACCGTAAACCTATGGGAACTACGAAACTTTGTTTAACTATTGTAATGTTAGTTATTGTAGGTTTCACCACTTTAGATTTTAAGTTCACTCCGATATTTAAGAAACATTTCATATTAATCTTTTGATATATATTAGACTAAATTGGGTAGGGAACTAAAGAAAGAAACAAATTAAAAAGTTTATATAGAAAATGGATACAACTCAACTTAGAGTGATCCTCACTCTAAGTTGCTCGTACCTCAAGCAACTATATTACATATTCGAAATTGTTTTGATGTAACATTTAACTGACACGAGCATTAAGCATATTATCTAGAAAGTTGTGGTTTCCGGTACGACACTTTCCAGCTGTAAATGAGAGGTACAGTCAAGAGAAACCAGTCTGATGCAATCATCCATGCCGTTTCATCTATACTAATAGTATAATGAGCTACAGTGATAGTAGATGCACACGCCAGAATTTGAAGAGATAGCAGTATACTTATATAACACTTTTAAAGTAACTTAAATTTTTTACGAATCTGGAAATAACTATCCAAGAAACGAACACCTTAAAAAGTTTTTTTTCTATAGAGTATAGATAGAAAAAAACCCAAACTCCAAAACAAATATTTGCAGTTCATAAAACATTTGATCCTACCCAGGAATCGAAACCGAGACCTCAAGCACAGCAGTCGCATACGCCACCACTGCGCCACTGAGGCATAATTTGACTAATGAGGCAACCGTTTGCCATGTGTGTAGTCTAGGGCCCGTGAGCATATTGTATATTAAAACGACCACGAGGTCACTACCTGACTGTCAATATTGACACATTGTTGCATGGCTAGGCTTTTTTTTTTATTGAATAGTGGGCAAACGAGCAGACGTATCACCTGATGGTAAGCGATTACCGCCGCCCATGGACACCCGCAACACCAAAGGCGTCACAAGTGCGTTGCCGACCTTTGGGGGATGGGAAAGGGAATGGGGGGAGGGGTTAGGGTATGAGCCTCCGGTATCCTCACTCACTCGGTGAAACACAGCGCAAACGCTATTTCACACCGGTTTTCTGTGAGGCCGTGGTATCACTCCGGTCGAGCCGACCCATTCATGCCGAAGCATAGCTCTCCCACGTAAGGAGGGCCCGTGTATTATTAGTTATATAAATGTATAAAGGTCTTGTTCAGATCTGGTATGAGAAAACGTGTATGAGACAAGACAATGAGACCAAGACCTGTTTAGAGGCTTACGCCATCTCCATATTCATTGCTTCTGTTTTTCTGTATACAATTGTGTATACATTTAAAGTTGAAATACTTTAATAAAGTTTAACTTTAAATATGCATTTAAAATCGAAGTTTAGTAAAGTTATTTTTTATAAAATTAGACCGGAAAACACTTGTTTTGTTATGATGAGATAGTGAGTGAAACGAGACAATCTATCTTTGTCCAACGTTTACCAGTTCAATGTACGTCTTGCAAGTGTTGTGAAATCACTACAATACTTTAGACCTACATATATTTTCAGGTACTTGACAGGTATTTGTCATACCATGTAAGTAAGAATAACAAACAATCATGTTTTTGAACGCGCTTGATAAACCCTACAATATTTTCTTGATAACAGTCAGACATGTATATTGTAAAATACCGATTAATTGATATCAGTTACAGAAGTATAATAATCTTTCAAAAATTACAAAATATGTCAATACGTATAATTTGTGCCACTTAAAAATCCCATCATATATTTTAGCTCTCTAATAGTCTGATTTGTTTTCACTTTTATTAATCCTTTGACAATACATATTTGATAATAAACGAGAAAGAAAATAATCCTGTAAAACTGTTTCAAATAAAACAACAGTCTAAGTAAACCGCAAAAAAAAATTCGGTAACTTATTTTAGAACAAATATTAAAGTGAACACGTCCGTAATCATAGATCTAAATGTTTAACTGATTCTTAATCAAAATAATCGACACACGTTGTGATTTAGCTACATCCGGCATAGAACCGCACATGCAAAGTAATTGACCTCAGCATCAACAATGCGGTTCGATCACTGCGCAGCAATTACTTCTTTAAATGTTGTTCAAAAATGAATCATAGTTTAGATGACGCTTTACTAAGAAATTTACTTATAAGTTGTTCAGATATTTGTGACAGATTATACCACTGCATCCAGTTAACCATAGGTGTCCAGTTTGTAAACTTTTACATATTATTACATAATATATTACTAATTTCATAATTAACGATGGTAAATATGAAAATGACCAACATGATGAAGTCTTGACATCGTTTATGGTAATGTATGAATATCCACAGGTGTATAAAAGTAAAAATAGCGAATATACATATGTAATGTACCACGTGGTTATAACATGCGCACAGCATAAAACTTAATTGATTACACGCCAAGACTTTCCATGATAATGGCCAATCGCTCCTTCTCTTAATTCAAAGGTAAGAAAGAGTAGTTTTGAGGTTAGGTTGCTATTCTGTATTGTACGAGGCGGACGCAAAAAGAAATATTAGTTAAGACGTAGTTGAATGCTAAACCATCATTCAACTACACTCACACGTAGTATCACATCCAGCAAAGTACTTCGCCGTGTGCAGTGTGACTTGTGTAAATTACGCAATAGGTTGAGAGGACAATCGGCTGTGGTGTGCAAAAAAAAATGAAATCAGATCAGTGGTTCATGAGCTTATAAACGCACAATTCATTGAATACTCAGACAAATAAAAAAAGGACTTTAAATAACAAATAAAAACCTACATCAATAGACAATATATATTTAATTCAGTGAGTTACAATTTTGTAATAGTATGTTACGTATCACAGTGCCAAGTAAAGGCAGTACTAACTTCGATTCTTCCGGTTTTTTTTATGGGTGACTAATGCGAGCCACACGTGACCAAGATAAGCAGCATTAATTATTTCACATCTACATTTTTTATAACAGTTTAAAGTATATTATTACATATATGAGAGTATGTTTTGTCTGTGTTCAAAAACTTACATCTTACGACCGACGAGTCATAAAAGATTTATGAAATAAATGGGGTTATATGTTTCATTTTTGTGTAATACCAATATGATCTTAAAAAGCAACGAGGTTTGAACGTAGAGATATAAATAGACAACCAAAACGTTAACGATGCCAATTACTGTGATCATGGTCCGCAGCAGCCATGGCGATAATCTTTGTACCACAACTAAAATGAAATCGTGCCAATGAACTTGAGTTGGTTTTCGCGATGAGGGCGTTGATGTTTAAACACTTTAAACCCAGCAAAATATAAGTGTACGTAATAATAATGTGTGCACACTTACGTACTTATCTGTTTTTCTGAAGAACGTAATATCGTGCTTATTCAAGTAGGAGACGTATAAGTTTATTTATATAAGTAGTCTAATATAATTCTGCGTCAATTCGACTACAAAGACAAAGACAAAGACAGGAATTAAAATGTGTCATCTATACTAATATTATAAAGCTGAAGAGTTTGTTTGAACGCGCTAATCTCAGGAACCGCTGGTCAGATTTGAAAAAATATTTCAGTGTTGGATAGTACATTTATCGAGGAAGGCTATCCTACTACTATTATAAAGGCGAAAGTTTGTAAGTATGGATGTATGTATGTATGGATGTTTGTTACTCTTTCACGTAAAAACTACTGAATGGATTTGAATGAAACTTTACCACAATATAGCTTATACATCAGAATAACACATAGGCTACTATCTATAAAGATATAGCTTCGCCTCGCGGCGTTGCCCGCAGTTATCATCGTACCGCGGGTTGCACCGCGGGGTTCAGCTAGTAGGCTATATATCATCACGCTAAGACCAATAGAAGCGGAGCCCCAATGAAGAATGTTTAAAAAACGGGGGAAAATTATTTACGCTACGGGCAATAGTAGACGTAAACGAGGGTGCGAGGGTCAGCTAGTTTGAAATATACATTATGTATTGTTACTCAGCTATGTAGTGTAGGATATTAATATTATTTAGTAAAAAGTAGTATATAACGCATAAATTGTATTTTAACAAGTTACTTTTAGGTTTATATTCAATGTTTATTCACTATTTTACTTAATTGTTTAAATAAGGAGCCTCAAACAATATGACTGACTTTATTGGGCATTAAGGTCACTTTGCTATTGTAAAATAGACACAAGAATTCATTAATTGTAGTAATGTGTGAGTCACGTTATTAAAACGCTAAATTAAAATAATAACAGATATTTACGTTTATTAACAACACCAACAGCTATTAATGGTCTACTACTGCTCATAAACCTGTACTTTAGAAAGCAGGTTTTTGTCTTTACCACGTTGACGGCTTGTACCTGTATTTTCTAAGGGTTGTGTAAAGTTTTCCTTCTTTTTGCCGTGTTGTTAGCCTCTGTAGTTCACTCTCTAAGTCGACTCTTACGGCACTCAAGGGATGAATGATGGGGTAATGACACTCCACCACACGAATATTTAATACCTACTTATGCGAGTTTTGCGAAATAACCATTTGTGGAGAACAAAAAGATAAAAAGTAAACTTTCTTCTCTATCTGATTACTCATAACACTATTTATAACAACAGGACGTATACACAGAAGATAAAATAACACAAAGTTGTCATTCAACACGTGTTGTACACTGTACACGAAGGTCTTAAGCAATCAGACAAATGAATGACACCGTTCTACAATTACGGAAAAATACAATAAATGTATATTCGTTATCAATGTCGAATGATCTAATGCACCTATTAAGTAATACATAAACAGTATTACATAAACGTTTTTTTCTTAAATAGAAGACATGGTTCGGACCATTTATCTGAACGTAAGAAATATAGCTGACAGATAAATGAAAATCTTCACGCTTTGTAAATATTAAAAGGTGTCACTGAAAAGGTAAAGTTTTCGGCGGTATCAATTATTAGCCTAGATTCATTAGGTTGACTAAATTAAATATTATGTACAAAACAAACGACGCTCGGGCGGTGCTAGTCACTTTACATCATGTGACCAGTTTACCTAAATATATGAGGTAACGACATAAAAACTCACTAAAATTCTTGATCTTGAGTCAAGACCTGAAATGTTTTGATATAAACATCAAATAGTTTTTTATTTTGTCCCTTAAAACTGGGCTAAATACGAAACCAATCTTCAAGAAACTGAAGCAAACATAAGCGTTATACATTTTTACCGATTCTAACACTTCGCAGGTATATTTTCATAGGCAATCATAACCTAGACGCTCGCTCTCCCAGTGACCTATAAATTTGAAACTGGACGATAAGCAAGGTCAAACGTATCATGTACAAATAAGGAAAAAATCGGAAAGTCGTGGTATTGAAATATCTTATCAACTGCAACACCTATGAGTTACAATTTTCGGGACAGCAAAGTTAGGCTATACTTTTTTGATATGGACAAAAAACATCTAGAATTGGATGATGTTTCTGTGCGCGCGTCAGTACTCGTTGTCTAGCTTTGTATTTTAATCTAGTTTAGCAAACAAACCTCTTCTGAAGTTTTGGCAAACATTGAGCTTGGCTAAAATATAGGTAGCGGTGATACGCGATCAAGATGATGCAACACACCCACACCTTCTGTTATATTTAGAGTGCTCATTTATTTACATTTACAATAAAAATATTTAACCTTTCGAGTGTTTCGTTTATAAGATAATTATAATAAATATCCAGTTATTTATGCAAAGTTATTAGCTATTTATTATAAAATCGCGTTCGACATCTATGTTCTAGTCTTTATGTCTATCAATCATCATATGATGTCTATATCATTAACATGCATGAAGCATTCTGAGTAGATTTTTGTTTTATTTATATATGGTCTTCATACTTTACGTAGGTTTGCGAATTGCGAACAACGCGGTTGGCGTTGACGAACGTCAATTATGCGCAGTAATCTATTTGTTAAGTACATTAGATCATGTAGGGTTTGCACAGAACTATATCTGTGTTCTACCACGAGCCAAAAAGACGCACAGTGGCGACACGTGTATGAATCTTACAGACACAATGTCGCCGTTATCGAACATTTATAAAAGTATTGCATCAGACTATAGATTGTTAATCAATGAAATATCTTACAAATTCATTACATTACTTAAAACATTTTCAGCTGTGTTGACTATAAATTAAATTAAACACAAGTCACGGTAACCTTTGCATTCAGTGTAATGACCTTTAAAATTAGATAAAATTTAACTTTGGATTAATATTTAGGCATCTACTCGTACCTAAGTATTGCGTCGACGATAGGACAGAGTTACAACTTTACATACAATAATTTTATTAAGTCTGCCTTTGTCATATTTGTGCATAAAGACTTATATCCTGTAAGTTATAATATGAACTTGTTTAGTCTAATGTTTAGAAAATTTACAGACTACTTGTTTACATTTTACATTAAGTTCGACGCTTTACTGTTAATACGCTTTAATAGAGGTCAAGAGGCCATCATAGTGTCATTGGTCACGAAGCTGCATTAATATGGTGACCGCGTCAAATGTCTACTTGTACACTCAACGGATTATACTACAGAGATAACAATTAATACGCTGTCTGCATCGTTATCTTTTAAAGTAATATTTTTGTTGTAATATCACCTTGACCTGTTACGGCAAAACTGCGCATTAACGTGTACCGTGGAACACTAAGATAGTAGAAGGGGACTAACTGATATTTGGGTCAACGAAATCAAACGAATTTGAGTAATCTTCGCGACACTGAGATATCACACGCCGTCTGCGTGGTAGATTTGTCTAATGCGTAGTAACCTTGATGTGGATCCACACGCAGCACACTGGCCATGCGGAAGCCTACGTGGTTCTCGACAAGCTAATAAAAAAGCTGAATGATAAAAACTTCGGACTACATTGTCACGTCTATTTTTTAATACACAGTATAAGCATAAGTAGGTATAATATGAAACCTATTTCATTGAAATCTAAATGATAACTCTTTGGATTAAATAATTTATTTTTTGTAGAACACGTTGAATTATTCAAAGCTTAATAAAGAACTTCTGAACATATTTATCTTGCACGTGACTGAAAGACACTCGATTCTTCCTACCAAATATAACAAGTTTTTTTGGATGATTCATACCGATGCAATGGTTTTTAAATTAAATGTCTCTTGATTATGAATAATCAGCGATAATTTCCTCAATATATTAAACTATTCAGACACAAAGGTTTTGGTTGAACACAAAATGGTAAGTCTTTGTAAATGTTTAGAATAGTCCACAAACTTGTTTTATTTATATTTAGCTTATTAAAACGGAAACATTTAGTTGATAACAAGATTGTGGACGTGTGAAACTGGTTTTTAAAATAAAATCTAGGTCTCTATATAAATTGCGTGTGTGTTATTAGTAAACTGTACTGCGACTAAAAAGAAATGAAAGTTATCGATTAAGCTATGCAGAATGCAGGAATATTTAGTTCGTAATGGGTTGACCTAATAATGTTTTCAACTTTTCACAATCTAAAAGTGGTGATAATAAAAATGATCAATATACACACATGTGTGCGATAAAAGAGTAAATGAATGGTTCAATAACTGAGTTTATTTATTAACAGTTCGACAACTTTGATAAAACTTATACTTAGTGATAATATTTTCATATACCATTTAAATAGAGATTCAAGTATTTGAAACCAAATTAATACAAACCAGGAAGTCTTTCAAAATGCATATTACCTACATTAATTATCGTCACTATGTGCTAAAGTTTACAAGATGCTCAAATTACTTTCGAGACGATTGAACTTAATAAGTATCAAATCCTTTCGAACGGTATTATTCTCTGCCGGGAGTTATTTTAGGCAGTGTTTAAAAAATATAGCATCGAGATCCTGTTTACAAAACGACTAATGTCAATATTTGACAAATACCCTCAACATTTACGCGGACGTTATGGTTTTACCATAGAGCAAGTTTTGGCTTGCCATTTAGTAGTGAGACTGAGCACTAAACTCGTGTGGTCTGAGAAACGAACAATCATCGCCGGCTTATCGATTCGGAAAGATGTTCTGACGAAAAGGCATTAAACTCTAAATTGATGAGTCACGTTCGCTAACAAGCGCAGTGTGTACATATTCCGACAAACATTTTATACATACATACAAGTATAATAATAAACGTCATAATTTTAGCCTTTGAGAAGGTCAGTCCTTATAGGTATTACCTGAAAATGTGTCATCAAATGTGTGTAAACACTACCTCATATTAATAACTTACCTCCATGACGACGTAGACAAAGGCAGGACTGTCCATACAGTCGTGCATGGCGACAAGGTTCGTGTGATGTAGAGCCGTTAATTCCCGAAGAATTTTTATTTCCTTTACCAGGATCTCTGAGGCTTTCTGAAGTCCTTTCTTTGTTACTACTTTGACTGCTACTGATTGGGATGGATTCTGAAAATAAAGCAAACAGGTGATTCACATGTTAACTTGTGATTTTCTTAAGACATTCAGTCATTTATATATAGTATTCTAGTGTGTCTGTCTGTGTCTGGTGGAAAATGTACTCGTCTTAGTAGCTTTGTGGTAAAGATCGAGTAATGGGTGACTGAAACTTCTTGTTTTTCGTGCAATACTTAAGAAATTATAAAGAACTTCATAAAACAAACAGGTAAAAGTGAATCAGAAACTAACTTAAATACAGTTTTGTGTTAACAAAAGATTGATACTGAAAATATCTGTATATTTTTTCTGGAATGTACTAAGCGAGTGGAAACGATCGTTATGATTGGAGGTCGTTCAAGTTAGTTACTCAAAAGGCTACCTAAGTGCAAACTAGAAAGGATGAATACGCCGATCGCCGTACAGCTACAGCTTTAAACGAATTGAATCAGTATAGTTATAAACTGTCACAAATAAATACAGCATTGAGTGTATGCCCTAAATAATTAATTTCGGCCAAGTACATTCACATATGAACATGAACTTATATGAATAATTATTTTTAACGTAACATTACTCAATAACATGAATAATTATAGTTATAGTAAACTCTTTAACTAATTATTTCAAAAACAACTCAGCAATTTAAAGGATATTTGGAATCTAGACATTTCATTCAATAAAGTTTTGTAATAGAACTATATTTAATATGGTAAACTCCTTATTGCAATTGTAAATAAAAGTTAAGATCGTTTGTCTATCCTGCCCATGATAAATTATAAATGCCTTGTATAAGAATACCTAATAATTTACAGGCCAATGGCACAATTCTCACTTAATATAATATATGTATTCTGTGACCTCACTGTGTTGTTGTCCAAAAGCATTTCGCAATGGTACAGTCAATTCGTTGAAAATGTGTCAGTGTTGAAAATTTGTATTAAAAAGCTTTGAAATATCGTTCTTAATAGCAGTTTAAAAGTCGTCGTGTCAATTTTAATTATTAGATGCTTTTGAAAATAATAACGCAAGTGCAGTGAGCGTTATAAGAGGACGTCTCGATGCAGGTGGGCGCATTCATCGCATGTGTGAACCAAGGTCTTTATAGCTCTGTCTCTATGACAATTACGGTACATTGCTCAGTACGCTCGCTTACATAATTAATATGTATAAGCTGCGACTTAGAAATAACTTCTGGTCATAGTCAGAAAGATATGATATTGACGTTTAAAAAGTTCATTGCTTACAAGTAATACTTTTGTAATAAATTGTTTTTATTCTTTTTTTATTACGGATGACTGTCTGATGTATATCTATTACTCATTACGAATAAAATTATTTTAAAAACATAGAATGAGCATAAACAATTTTACAGAAAGTTCTTTAATAACGAACGAAAACAGAACAATATGTTATGTGAAAGATGCAATCACAACTAGGTAGTATGTATTTTACAATGGTGTTACATATTTACTATACCATTGTGGCTTAAAGTTACACTTTAAATTCCTTAAATCTTCAAAGATTTGAAAAGACTTGAGTTTTGACAGTTTCAGAACACTATTTCAAGAAACTCTTGTTTAAGTTGGTTTATTCGTTCAGGGGCTAAGACCTCAAACTCAAAAATATAAAAAAAATAATCCTATTACACTCTTTCGTTTTGCGTCAGAGGTTCAAACGTATGGATTACGTCTTTGTTTAATATTCAATAAAAAACACTAATAACCTTACGATTATTTAGAGTTGAAACAGAATTACAAGTTTAATAGGAGTATAAAGTCAAGGGCACGAATGACTAATGACAGCTAAATATGTATAATAAAGGTATCGACTGTACTTGCACATGAAAAACGATTATGTACAGCGGTTAACTAAAGTGAACTGAACTGAAGCACGAGTTAGTATTAAATTAAATCAATATATGTATATATAAGTATGTAATTAATCATTTAACACTTTATTACTGAGAAAAGAGTTTGTTTGTAATTAACATTATCAGTATCAACAGTAAATTCTGAAGGCAAATGATTAAAAACAATGTGGAAAATGGGCAGTGTAGGTATTTCATGCATGCACTAAACGTATGCATGGTGTGAGGAGTGAAACGAAAAAATATTCGCATTAGTCTCTTTAAAATATTGAAAAGCAAATAACATCAGAAGAATAATCGCAGTAGGTTATTGGCGAGTGAGACAAATTCCTATAAACAATTGAAAATAATGTTGATCTAGAAATAGATTATTATCAGTCCTCACCCATCGAAATATCGCTTTTATTAGTTTTTCAAAGCTATTTCTTGTGAAATATCTAATACAGAGGGCAAACTGCGTCGTCGCCATGCTTGATTGATGTTTCACATCTGCTGGACGTCTCGCGACGACTCAATTTTTTTTTAATATTTCAAATGTAAACCATAAAAAAAATAAAACGTTTACGATTATGTACAACTTCAGAATCGAAAAAGTAAGTTCGTGTGAGGTAAACATTACAGCAACATCTCGCGTAGCGTCTGCTTTCAACACCTCTGTTTATTCGCAATTCAGGAGTTTATAAGCAAGGATTTATTTTAGGTCGTCTGCGATTCAGTTTGATTTGCTTTTATCCAGAGGGTGGTGCGTCGGCGCTGGTCTAACATTAGCCCGCCCTACATTCCGCAGGCTCGTGTAGCGATTACAGTTTGACCCGATTTCGACACGAGCCCTGTGAGAGATTATAGGTATTATTGGACCGGTACGGTTATTCCTGCAGAGCACGTATGCACGTAGAATTAACGACCGAAGTAGTTATATCGGAAAATTACTTTATTGTGAACTATTCATAATTGAAATAATGAAACACAAACAACAATATGTTCAACTATGAATACGACTGTCGGTAGTATTACAGGGACAGTTTTACATAATCATAATCCCGTGGTTGTAGTAAATGCATTGGATATGACATGCATAAATAGATTTTTATACGTTAATATTATTATGCAGTATGATGAAGGTCGGTTGTTGCATATTGGTACACTTATTTTTTTCCTCCGTTGCACTTACGTTGCCAAATACAATTAAAATAAATTAGGTGCGCAGTCTAGTGATGTCTCAAAATAATTTAGATTAGATTAACGAAAAGAGGAGAGATGTTTATTTAGAAACTTGTCAAGAACTTAACGTAATTTCTATGAATTTTCAAGAGATAAATAAATAAATAAATAAATAATAAAAATTAAAGAACATATAATCTTTGAAAATTGTTCTCTGAACTAAACAATATTTTAGAATAGAAGACATTTTTGTATAGTCAAGGGGACCGATTTCATGCTTTAGAATGAGCGTGCATATCGAAACTTTAAGCGAAACTTTAAGCAAAGCTTTTTACAAAAACGAGCGCATTTGGGGTACGTTTGACCATATCATGTAGAAAAAAAGGATGCAACCCTCGTTCCTCAGGTAGAAAGGGATCACATAACTTATTTGGCATACAATAGAAAAAATGTTCAGGTAGGTACTGCAGAATAAGTAGGTACGAATAGGTATTAGATATTATATATATAGTATTATACATGTAGTAGGTATTTTGAGCAAAGTATCGTTTACTTTGGTGTTCTTTTTTAAATTTGAACAACATTGAAACAGATTCTTTCTTAGCCGAACTCATCTAGGTATCATATTATATTTAGGTAAATTTATTATTTAAATATAGCTTTTATGTTATGTTTATAGATATATATATATATATATTTATGTGCGTAAAACCATTTAATATGTTTAAAAGCCGCCACGTGCCTAGCGCCCTTGGGATACAAATGTGCACGGTGCATGACACATTGTGTTGCGATCTATTGTCCGGTAAAGTATTAAACAAAGCAAAGAAACCTAATGCGTTACCCGCCAGAACATAAAACTAAACCAGCTTGTCTATGACGTAAGTATACCCACGATTTTTAAACTAGTATATTCCTCTTTGAAACAGTTATTATTTCATCAATTGTGCCTTTAAAAACCTTCCCGCTTTAAATTTATGAGTTGTACGGTAGTGTTGGAAGTCATGGTACATTTTAATAAAGAACAAGGTTGCTTTAACCGAGATAAAAACTATGTTAATAAAATGGTTATGATGAACGCTGATGACGAACGAACAATTGAATTAATATTTAAAAGGTTCTTATTCTTTGATTAAAAATTAATATAAGATTAAATTATATGTACTTACTTTAATTTTCACATCAAAGTAAAGAACGGAAATATTCAGTCTCAAACTTGGATTAACACAAGTGGAATTATAAATTAGGAATTATTTTTATAACTCAGTGCTATTATGTCGGATGGACTATCTATCAAGGGGTTAAAAATAACACATATTTACCAATAGGAATTTGCAGTCAAGGATATCGAGTGAAGACACTTCTATCTAAAGGATTTGCAAGTCTGCTCGGATACTTCGAGAAAATTTTAGGATGAGGCAAGTTGTGTAAGTATAGTTGTATGTCCAGTGCTCAGCTCAGTAATGGTCTGAGGTCTTCAACTTCAAGCTGCTTTCATAATTACGTATTCCAAAAGCTCGAGAAATTTTCTACAAAGTGATTAGTTTTAAGTTCAAGCGTAAATCAAGCAGACATTTCAGTATGAGAAACTGCGAAACTTTCAAATGAGTGAAAGTGGGTTACTAACTTAAGCTCACAAGTCTGATAGTTATGTCAACGGCTGAGGTATAAATATTATGTTTTGTAGTTAATAAGGATACAAGAACATTCGTAATAAGTGGTTACAAGTTTTAATGGTACATGTGCAAAATAACCTAGTTAAAGCCAGCTGCAAAAGCAAACCGGAATAGCTGCATGGCTTGATATATAGGTATACGACATAATATTTGAAAGAGACATGTACAGCAATTTAGTAGTGTGACAAAAAATATTGACCACATTTCCTATTGTTGAGCGGGACGAAGCTTAAGCAGAATGGGAGGTTGGCGTACCATGTGTTTTCGATCTATCAATACCATTTGTATGCATACTGCATACAAATGGTATTGATAGATCTCATCAAAGTAACTTATATTGTCGAGTAAAGTTTTGATAGTTTGATGATAAGTACAATCATTTCTATAATAAAATACTTATTGAAGGTAAAGATCATGTAATAACATCCTGCAACTAAGAGAACAAAAAAGTCATAATACAACTAAGAGCGTGTTAATTTCTAATAAAATTATTATAAATTGAACTATGTGTTACAACGACGGCTACGAGGCGATTTCATCACTATTATACGTCTACGTAAAGAATTATTTTTAAGAATGATGCTTTGTTTCATTGTAGTATTACCGTAATGACAGGTAAACTTAATGAGCACAGACCGCAATAAGACAATGAGGTAAGTTGATTTTACCACAATCTCTTTGACCCAGTAAGAATATTGTATTGGTATAACAGTAACATTTCCGTTAAACCTTGAAAACAATAAGAATTTTGAATATTATAGGACATGGTTATAATAGTAGACAATGATTATCTCTGTGTTGTGTTCACCAAATTAAAAGCCATTTTGTATTTATTTATTTTTTAATTAGCAAATGAAACTGCAGCAAGTATAATTTCGTGACAAAATCTGAATTTAAACCAAGCCTTAATGCTGAAACAAAAGTTAATCCGTTTGTAAACTGACTTTATTTGGATAAAATATTTCTTTTTAATAAATTTTAAATATGTGACTAAGCCCTCATTAAATAAATAAAGAAAAAAAACAAACAAAGTCTAAATTATTAAATCATGAGCTCGGTTTTTCTTTGTTACGTTTTTCAACCTGAACTAAGTACTCAATCGATTATGATCATTTTCGTTTACACCTTTTCAAGGATCAATACTAGTAAAAGGATCCTGAGATAAAAGAATCAACAAAAGCAAAACGTCACAGTCAGAAACAAGTAAGAACAGGACTATTAAACACATGCTTTTGGTATTTTTTCTTCTTTGATGTAATAATTTGCAATGTAAATAGTAAAAGTTTGTATATTTCATCTTTTGTGTGATATATCTATTTGTAATGTAATATTCCTATAATTACTTATTTACACATTGTTTTCTCTAAAGTTCTCTAAAGAAGAAATTGAATGTCTTTCCCTATCATTACTTCAAATTTATTCGGGCAAATGAGCGAATGCGGGCGCGTTGGTGCGGGCAAATCAATAAAGACATCTATTAACCATATTCTGAGAATAAATAGGAGTCTCGACAAAAGCGCTTGATACTAATGAATTTGGAAAAAGTGTGGGCTATATTGCCCGTAGGAAATGGCATTTCTGGACGACAATTTTTTTTTTTTTTTTTTTATTGTATAGGGGGCAAACGAGCAGACGTATCACCTGATGGTAAGCGATTACCGCCGCCCATAGACACCCGCAACACCAGAGGCGTCACAAGTGCGTTGCCGGCCTTTTAGGAAGGAGTACGTTCTTTTCTTGAAGGTTTGAAGGTCGTATTGGTCCGGGAACACCGCAGGCGACAGCTCATTCCACAGTTTTGCTGCGCGTGGCAGAAATTGCATGGCACAATATTCCGCGAGTACATTTGTATTCGTAAAATCCTAGTTAGTAGTGTAGGTATAGTAGCTACGGGTTTACTTAAACAAATACTAGCATAAATGGAGAGGTGTAGATCATTCACGAATAAAGTATAGTAAGTAAAGTATTTAGTATACAATATTACAACATATAAATAAATCAGAGATTTCGCAATAAGTTACAACCACAATATAATAATATTATAAACTCACGCATACACTACCTAGATTAGCTATGTAACTTGTTAAATAATAGTTCTACTTTTGAGTTGAATCGAGCTAAATCGATCGGATTTATATATGTGCAGTACTAACAGTAAGTCATAATAATATGTATATTTAAAGAAAACCCAGAATCCTCGAGAATTTTCCAGAAGATTCCTGGTTAAAATTTCTTTTTTGACGATTTCTACCTGAACAACACAAGGCTATAAATAAATCAGATAAGAATAGAATCTTACAAGATTTTACGTAGGTATTTCAAATTTTCGCAATTTTGGAGTAAATAATGAAATCTAAACATTGTTTCTGTACATGTATGTATGTAATATCTGTAAAAAAAAAGTCATAAAGGGTATTTTACAAGCATAAACAAAGAATATTGCAAAAACAAGTACATTCCTTTTGAGAAAGATAATGCAGATAAAGACATGCAGGTCAGCTAGTATGGATATGGTATGTATGTTGAACCTGTATATATGTTTAGAATCCACAGTCTAAGTTCTCTTTGGGCAGATGAAAACACTAATGCACAACTTATGAAATATTCAATGACAATATTATCTAGTTATTACTACATAATTTGTTATCTTGGAATGCTTTCATTTTCAAACATTAAGTAATTTACTAATTAATTGTGCAATTTAATCTGAAAATTTAGGTTTTGGTGAAAACTAAAAGACTATAAGGTTAAACAATGCAAAATGCAGAAGAATGTTATAAAAATATCAAAGTAGTCATGAGTTGCATTTCCTATTTAAATATTCTGTATTTTGTCTAAATACTTTAATGTAATGCAGATTTCTATTGTGCAATTCTAATAATATGTTAAAATAATAGGGTGTGTGCTGTTTGCATGTTAGTTGGATCATATTTCATCCATAGTAATATTATAAATTCGAAACTTACTTTATCTGTCTGTTACGCTTTCATGGCAAAACCGCTGAACCGATTTGGTTGAAATTTGGCATGGATACTTCGAATCTTAAGGAAGGACATAGGTTACTGTTGACTGTGACAACCGACAATGGGGATGGACCTCGGCAGTCAAAAACTAGTTACAATGTATGTAGAAAGAATAGGAAGAATGTATAACCAGTACATTTCAGCAGAGAATGAACAAGTCGTTTTAAATGGCATAAGAGGCAAACAAGCAGAAGGTCCATTCTGCTTAAGTATGGCTCTCCAACGGGATCATAATTGTTGTTTTTAACCGACATATATGTATGTTCACCAGACCTCATTGGAAATTAAAGTAAATGCAAGGTTTAACTGCATGATGGGCTTAGTAGTTTAAATTGTATCATATAGTGCTGAGTGTTGTGGGTTTTATATCCACATGGGAATGTTTTATGTGATCCATAAATTGTTGTAATGCATTTACGTGTTGTTTGTTTTCTTTTTTTATTATGTAAATTCACCTCTCTGCCTCGTTGGTCTAGTGGTTAGCGTAAGCAACTGCAGATCAAGAGGTCTCGAGTTCAATTCCCGGGTCGGACTGCTGTTGGGTTTTTCCTACAAGAAATTCATAATAGCAGCCCGGAGTATGGAAGATGGCGGTGTGTCCCGCCCGTGCTTCGGAGGGCACGTTAAGCCGTCGGTCCCGGTTGTCATGAACAGCTATGGCAATCGTTATTGGGAAGTCAGTGCCCTCAAATATACTGACAACTAGTTCAACCTTCGAATTCAGTTCGCCCTCATGGTTGCGGAGGTCAGATGCCAGTCGCTCTGTGTAAAAACTGATATTCAGGTAAAATCGGTTGAACTGGTAGCCGACCCCAAATAATATTGGGAATAATAAAGGCTAGAAAGAAGATTATGTAAATTCTCCTGTGACACAGGACATATTCCTATAAGAAGAGAGAAGGAGAGAGAATATTTCTAACCTATATTGCACAGCCAATTGCAAGTGGTCAATCAAGCAATTCTTCAAATATTTTACTATTTTAAGTAAGAAAGATGATGGCAAAAGCAATTAGTTTAAGAACAAATAAGTGCTCTTTTTAGTAAAGACTAATTAGCAGATTAATGAATATGTGATTTAAATGAAACCACATAATTATGTATACAAGCTTTGTTTCTCAACCTATCCTTGTATAAATGTTCTAAAAATTATCATTTATGAGATATATATATATCTATATATATATTTAGGGTAGAAGAGTTAAAATAGACATGTTCGCCTTAAAGGAGTGCTACAAATGATGCCATATTTCTATTGAAGGGGTCTAAGTTAAATGCATTTAGAGAAAATCAATCAAAAGGTACTATTTCTTAAATTTGGTTTGTATTTATGCTTTGTTTACACAAAAATAGTATTTTAAGGTTTCAGTCATGCACTTTTAGCTTGCATGCTTAATTAGTATTCAACAAAATTTTGTATAAGATAACAACAAAAACAAATATTAGCTTTATAGATAAGGAAATGAAAAATTTAAACTGGATTTAAATTTATTTGATTTAGAATTTTAAAATTAATGATATACAGTGAAACTCATGGTCAGAAACAAGCTTACTGTATTTAAATAAGTTATTATTGTTTTACTGTGTAGCCTGATGTAAAAAAGTAGATTGTCTTAAACAAATATTAATACTTTTTTTATATTGCCCAAATTATAATAAGAAATATTTTTTGACACAAATTGTGACAGTGTACTTTTAATAAATACAATAATTTTTTGATAAATTCATAGTATATTCTGGTAAAATCTTACACAATGCTCTTTCTATTGTAATCTTTGTGATTAATCAAATGAAAAAATACTATTAAAGTATTAATACTAATGAAGTAAATAAACATTTAAACCGAAAAATATGATTAAGATAACTGAGAGATAAGGAAAATAATAAATAAACTATGATAAAAATTGTTTACAAAGCTCATAGGTTATTTATCAGCTGATGGTGCCATGTAAAAATTAGTAAGACGTAAATTTATTAATAGTAAACCAATAGTTTCTTTTGAAGGTATTGGATATGAGTGTATACTTGTTAAATGTATTAAAAAGTCTTATTTTTAAAGTGCATCCATTCCTACAACATCAATCAATACTTACTTCGCACATCTGACCTAATCGGAATTTCGCAACTAAATCATACAATATTACTTAATCTTAACATGTTATGAACGATGGGACATCAGAACAAAAGCTAGTTGAACCTATGATAGTACACACCTTTCTTTTCCTGCCTTTGTAAACCATGGCGAAGGCTCCATGTCCTATTATATCTTGTTTGGTGAATTCATATTCACCCACTTGAACGACTTCCATTTTCACCAGTTTTCCTTTTACTACAGACATTTTCTTAGAGTTTATATTTATTTACACTCTAGTACAATAAAGATCAATAATTCATTTCAAGATAATGGATTTTGGAACTTGACTGGGTGCTACATTATGATCACAGTGAGCTACTAATCACTTCCATGTTTCCATTAAAAGAAATATTTTCACTTTGTTTAGCACTTAGCCTATCATTATTTTTGTTATACCAAAACACAACACTCAACGAATGCAAAATGAGTAAAGTGATTTTATTTTGTGTTGTTTTGCGAAGTGGTAGCCAATGTTGCTCTGTAGCCTACAAAAAAAACTACTAAAACAAAGTGATGTATCCTACTACTATTAGCAAAAAGATTAAAATTTATCATTTATTGGTATCAACAATAAAAGAATTTTCTTTATTTCTTATTTCATAAGACCTTTTATTATGAAATAATAATAGTTTGATTCTTTCTGAATCTACGTGGCTTAATAATAGATTTAGTGTTTTGATGGGACATTTTTATTCTTTGAAATATTAAAATTACCAGATAAGTGTGTGTAATATTAAACAATTTATGAAAACACTAACGTGCAAAATCGAAGTGATTCGAATAACATGATTTTCTAGACTTTGTGTTTGTATAGTAAATACCCAATATGTTTTAATTGTTACATTTACTCACAAGTGTTTATCTATTCTCACAAGATAATATGGAAAATAATAATGTGGGAATGAGAAAGAAATGTTTACGATGTCTTAATCCATATTTTCCCTTCGGGTTTTGAAGATATGTAATATATAATTATATGGTTACTAATTTTCCTATTACATTAATAGTCATGCTTCATACATATATATGAATTTAAATTCTTTGAATTAATCGAAAAAGACTTCCATTACACAAAAAAAATTAAAATCGATAAGCCGCATCATGTAATGAACGAACATGAAGCAAAAAAGATTCCAGCGCAGTGCTTTAAAAAAAATACAAATGGTTAGGAAATTAGTAAACCATTTTAGCTTAAAATAAACTTTTACCTATGTACTTTAATATTGATTTAAAAGGAATGTGATACGTGAATTAACATTGGCAAAGGTAAAAAAATATTAATAGAAATTGCATTTTTGATTTTACCTTTCACTTCATAATAATATAAAATAAATGTCTATTAACATTTTTTTCAGTCTGTTTCTTTAGCGATTACTAATTTCAACATTTCCAACAGAAATGTACTATTTTGAAAGTATTTACTAATGGCAACATTTGAGAAAACCAGTTTCGATATTGCCCATATGCAAATTGAAACCAAATTTTTATTTAGTAATGGATCAAAAATAATATTATATACAGTCATTTGGAAAATCTAAATATTATCCAAAAAGGCCTGAGTTAAAAAAAACTTATTTATGTGGTTCGGGACATTTATTTTATATATAAAATTCGCGTTTCACAATGTTGGTTACCATACTCCTCCAAAACGACTGGATCGATTTTCATGAAATTTTGTGAGCATTTTAGGTAGGTCTGAGAATCGGCCGAAGTCTATTTTTCATCCCCTTTAATGTTAAGGGTAATCCACCCCTAAATATTTATTTTAAATTTTTAGATGCATTTTTATTTTTTTATGATACAGCATTAGAAACCCTGAATTTTCAACCCTCTACGATCAACCCCTATTTTTCCATCGCGAATTTTATTGACCCACCCCTAAAATATATATTAATTTTTATGGCAAAGCAACGTTTGTCGGGTCAGCTAGTAATGTTTAATTTTAATAATACACATTGACATTTATTTACAAATTATACAATGAGATTTGAAATTCAATTTATTACACCGTAGTAATAAAACGAAATAATTTGCTAAGGAATAAGTACAGGTTTTCAAAAAAAAATATAGGTACCTGAAACGTTTCGTCTTATATATGTTTTTTTTTACCATAAAGGTAGGCAAGACAATTAATTGATCTCTACTTACTACGATCCATTCCTGTTCTTGACAGACCTCTTTTGCTTCGTCCACATTATCAATTGCTGCTTGTACCTCGTTATTTATTATTATATTAGTCAGTTCCTAGAGCTTTTCACACTGCCCTTTTTATAGCATCATCAATTTGGTCAATAAATCGCCATTGACGACACATCCGTAATTTTTTTTTTAAACTAATTCCTTAATCGGACGTCTTTCTTAGTAGGTCGTCACCCTACCTTCTTACTATGAAAGACCTACATTCTAATATTTATAAAACCAAACAATCTATTTTATGAAAGTAAGTACTTGACACTGCTGGAAATTGCATTAAAATAGGTAAAAACAATATACGAAAATAAATCTGTTTCCTAAACTTTACAAATAGATTGTACAAATGCACAAGACGGCATAGTAGATAATTAGATAATTTTGCTGCACAACTTGTGCGATACTAGCGAAAAATAGCGTAGTTTGTTTAATAATGTGTGCATTAACACCGTGTGTTTACTTGGAAATAGCTGAGTTTTTTGGCTTCAGTCATTGAGATATACTTAGATCAATGGTTTCAGTAAAAACAAAGGCCGTGCGTTATATACCTTTTATTTGATCTGAGAGTGAATCTGATACTCGTTGATTTGAATACCTATTAGATTTCTACTTAATTTAGGCAGCATGCATTATTTATTAAAATGATTCACATTCATTTTGAAATTAGAAAAAAATAGCGGCTATACGAATTGTGTGTAACACACACTGTTAATATTGTAGCATCGCAATATTAGTAGTGTTTCTTGTGTGTGTTACTTCAATATGTTTATTTCAAAACTGTTATTACCTACCCCACGGGAATCGTTAGAAGAGGTTAAGGGATCAAACTCTGCAGGATAACAGGCATTGCAAAGAGATCTTTTGTAAAAAAAGTGGGCAATCGGTCCGGATGCACACGTTTAGTTTGCCATATTTATTGCGCTATAGCCCTTAATAATAATTTCACACCAGACATCCTGTGCTATGATAACCAAACTGCTTATAAACACATTGGGGTATGGGCCTACGGTATCCTCACTCACTCGGTGAAACACAGCGCAAGCGCTATTTCATAGCGGTTTTCTGTGACGCCGTGGTATCACTCCGGTCGAGCCGGCCCATTCATGCCGAAGCGTGGCTCTCCCACTGTTAAAATATATATTTTCACAAGTTTCGATCTCACTTATTTCTGTTCGTATTGTATGTCGTAGTATGTGCATTGTATAATAAGGCCCTAGGGTAGATCCAAAGGACTATAAAATAAATTGACCTACTTCGTAACTCGGCATAGTGGGAAGAAAGCTTTACATCGGTGGGGTCAAACCTTGCCAATCAAATACTGCAAAAACTTGGCACGGATGAGGCAACCTTAGCCATAAAACTAAAAGATCTGATGGATCATTAAACGGATCCTACTGAGGTTTTTACTAATGTAATAAACAGCCTTCACAGCTTTACAGCCACAGTGCTCCAGGGTTCGATAAAATAACAGCAACCATTTTAAAAATACTTTGCTACCACCTCGCTGATCCTATTGCTCATCTAATAAATCTCAGTATTGAATACGGCACTTTCCCGTACGTTCTCCCAGAACGTACGAGAATTGACTGAAGAAGGCATGTCTTATGTCACTGCATGGATGAGAACAGAGAGAGAGAGAGAGAAGCTGAGAATAGTCTGTTAACTTTAAATTATGTCAGTAAAACCAAGCTCCTTTGTTTTAGTAAGACCAGTGTCCAGTCCAAATAATTTTCACACCGCACACATTGCTAACCTTGCAATCGAACAAAGGATGTGTTTCTTTCGTGCTGTGATTGTCCAACTCTAACGAGAACTTCAGACATCAAATATCTAGGAGTAAATATAGATGATAAACTAAACTGGAAAAAACATAATAGGTAACTATCGTTAGCAAATCGATTAAGGAACCTTATTTACATTTTTAAGGAATTACGGATAATACCAGACACTACTGTCCTGATACAAACGTACAAACCTCTAGCCGAATGTATAATTACTTACTGCATCTGCTCGTGGAGCTCATCGGCTAAAACATATATACTTGGGCTCGAAAGAGCGCAGCGAGCAGTGCTCGAGGTACTACTACACCTATGATTTCGACATCCTACAAGTTTAATTTTCTTAAATCAATAATCAATCAATCAAATTTAAGATCCTGTAATTTTTAACACACAGATATCGCGCGCAATGAAAATGCTCGTGCCGTTTACTATATATATGTAACTTTTTAACAGCAACTGTTGGGATACACATACAGTCCGCCAGGGAATATCACCTCGCCTGAGTTCAGCCAAAGATCCATTCCTACGCCAATCGATACTTGTCTTCCAGACAATCATGGAGGTACTAGACAGAGGATGTACCTAATTTTTTGTACTAGTTTCAGCACATTTCAAAAATACTGAAGGCACGCATTTGAAATATTTATTCGTATTATAAAGTTCATACAATAAATACGAAAGTTTTGATATTGCTCCATTTCACGTATTATACGAGTACCATTAAAACTTGCAGAAGTGTTTGATTAATGTATTTATATTAGTTTTAAAAGGATAGCAAACACAATAAGACCCGTAATATACTTATTTATTGATCAATAACACAAACAGCATAACACAGATATAGAGCATTATCAATTTAATATCATTTCACTATGTTGTGACTATCTTTTTTGATCACCCAAATCTTCAATACTGTCTTCATCAATCTGAAAAAAGAGTTATTTAATTTAAAACATATTCCCGACTTTAAAATCATAAAAAAATATAAAAAATTAGTTACCTCAGGCCACTTTTCAGGAATGAAATCAAACAAATCATCTTTTACATCCCCTTGAATTACAATTTCATCGTCACCAGTGACTGAAGAACCGCAAGCAAATTTCGTGCCGAATAATTTAGCTGCAACCTTTAAATCGATATCTGCAAATAAAATAAAGTAGATTTTAAGTAATTGCAAACAATATTCTGCGATTAAAGTCGAGTATGAAGTCGGCTTTTTAATGAGTCGCAAATTGTTGTCGTTGAGGAATAAAAGACTGCAGTTAGATATTTAAGGCATAATGAATAGACCTGAGGAGGTCAAAAGAACTAGAGAAGGTAATACAAAAATATCAAAAGGACAATATCCATTTTTGCTCTCTCAGTGAATTCAATATCAAAAGTCTAGCTATTGTTTAGCTTAGCTATGATTGACGATTGAATGACTCAAAAAAAAAAAAATACAATAAGGTACTATGCGGTCAACAGTGTTTACAAAGGCTTATTCCCAACGGCTATCACTGGTTATCTTTGCTACAAAATATTAATTCCGATCCCAATCACTGGAAGTGGTTAACAACCAAATGCGTGTCACGCAAGGCTATTGGTAAAGTTAGTTCGTTGTAAGGGCGTCTAGTTGCTTCATATGATATTGCATATAAACATTTGTCCACACAAATTTTAATATTTCAGTTGTTTTTAGTGGTGGTTGTTTAATGGAACAATGTGCAAACGAGCAAAAGTATCACCCGATTGTAAGCCATTACCGCCGCCCATGGGCACCCGCAACATCAGAGGCGTCAGAAGTGCATTGACGGCCTTTGGGGGATGGGGCGGGTTGGGGTATGGCCTTTTTTTTTGTATGCTGAAGCGTGGTTCTCCCACGGCCTATTTATTATATATGTTCCTAGCCTCTCTCTCGTCTCTAGTGTAGGCAGTTGGAAACAGATGTAAAATTATGTCCCAACCTTTGTAAACTTTTTCTAAATAAACCTTTGTAAACACTGTTGACAGCATAGTTATTGTTTTTTGTAAACTTTGCTTGTTTATCTGACATTAAAAGTCTATTGATAACAAACAAAAAGTTCATGCAAAAATGAATTATTTGAAGTATATATATATCATAATTTTCAAATCTTTGTACTTTTATAAAATATTTGTAATATTTGACAATTAAGTTTCTTATTTCTTATATTTATATTTCTTATTACTGTTACATTGCTTTTTCAGTAATTCTTTATAAATGACAAAAATAATTAGAGGTGTACTTTTAGATTCATATATGAGTCATGATATTTCAAATTTAATAAATAAATATGAACTTGTAATGGCAAGATACTAACCAAAAGTGCTAAGTCCTGATACTACAGTAACAGATTTCTTCTTGCCACGGGGAGCACGAGAGACTTGCACTAGCTTCGGTACATCTTCTTTCTTCTTTGACTTCAGCATGCCTTTTCCTCCACGCTTTTGAGGCTTTTTTTTCTCTTCACCACCTGCATTCTCTTCTTCATCTGAAAATATATTCCAAGGAAACTGTTATAAATACTAGTGATGATGATGTTCTCCGAGCCGATTTTTGCCACGGCGGCCGGTCTAGAGAGGCCAGCCAACAACGCAGGACATATTATAGGTGTGTGCACAAGCAGGTGCACTCTCTGTTTTCTCACTCTTACAGGTTAATTATTAGACAGTACTTTAAGTAATAACAATCAATGTGATGTAATGTGTTTTGGTATATACATTAACATTAATAAACAATATAAGATCGTAGCATAAAGCTTTAATACTACATCTTCAAAACAATATATAAGATAACCTTACCTTGGTTATATTATTTTTGTATGGATTTACTTACCGATTTTTACTTTCTCAAACTCTGTCGGTAGGTTCTTTTCCAACCATTGCTTACATTTGTCATACTCAGGATAGTATTCACAGTATTCTATGGGCATTGAACAATTTCCACAATACTGAACTTTAATTGGATAGGTTACACCGTCACGGGCACCCATAGATAGGTCTCTTTCGCCCATTTTTACTTTCAATTTGTTTATAAAAAATAGTATAGCATGCTCTAGTTTACTAAATAATGGAAGAGCTTATAAATTTTAATTGATTTATTTTACAACCAATGTAACTTGTAACTATAATTGCAATTACGGTCTTTTGACAAGTTTGACACTTTGACGTTTATCATTTTGACATGCATATCTGATAAGATCGCATTTTTCAATTGGCGTACACAGCTTTTGGTGGCCGTTGGGTATAAGCCAAACTTGTATTTGTATTTATTCTTTATTATACACACACCATATAATTATAAAAGAAATACAAGAAATTTTCAGAGCAAAGGTGTGCATAAGCCAAAATTGAGTTTTCGTCCAGCAAACCCTGAGTGAATAGAGGATAGCAGAGGGCACAGCCCTTACATTTCGTACATAAGAATCAGAAGAAAAATGAATATAATAAGAAAAAATACAAAGTTTTACTGCCCATTCCGTAGTCAATTAATTTCTTTTCTTGTTGTATATGTTACTATGAGCACTAAAACATCTCTCTGCAGCAGCAGATGTGCAAAGTGCAGTTAGTAATTGGACAGCGACTTTAATTAATGGAATAGACATATATTCCTTTACATAATGTAATTGGACCCATTTCATTGACGTGTGCCCATAAAAATCGTCGACGTCATAAACCATCTCTTGCTTTGCATGATGCTAAATTTGTCAACACATTTGAATCCTTACTTTATATGATATATACATATAATATATGAATTACATGGCGGAAACTAAGTGTATTGAACAAGGTGAAACGGTTCTTCTGTCCCGAGTAACTGTGTTTTCTTTATAAGACTCAGGTTCAATTGTGCGTGGAGTACTGTTCTCATCTCTACGATCATGGTTACAGCGACGAGCAGTCCGCATAACCCACAGCCCCAAGCCACCGTATATTGAGCCACTGCAGTTGCGGAGAGATATCCCCTCTATGGCAGTCCTCTATCACATTTACCATGGAGAGTGTTCTGAAGAGCTCTTCAAACGGACCTCAGCTTCTTCTTTCCTCAACAGAACAATATGTGCTGGTTTCGGCTTCAGAGTGGTAGAAATACGCTCTTAAATTGAACAGTTCAATTCTGCCTACCTGTGCAGAGCAATCAAAAACTGTAATTAACTACCAGTTGACGTGTTTCTCTCCCACTAAGAATCGGTTCTTTAAGCAAAGCGTATCACTAGCCTATAGTGCGGATCGTCATATTGTATTTTCTGCAATCGCAGTAAGTATGGTAGGCCCCATTTTTGAATTCTATTTAAGCTTTTCTTAGTATGAGCCTGCCAAACTGACTGTTCTCTGTCTGATGAAAACCACGTTCCATAATTACGTCGGGGTCACCACTTTGGAGGAACGGGTGTCGTGTCCCTCCAACACAAAGAGATGATCCATCAACCAGGCGAGGTGATCATGTCTAGCGGGCCACGACCCAGCAGTTGATGTTGGGAAGTTGTATAATATGCTAATCGTTACGAGAACTTCTATTGCGCGATTCAGGATTGTTATATACACAGTTATTTACGTAGATATTTTTTATCGAACCCGCATTCTATTTTACCTTTCCATAATTTAGTTTTGTGATAAAATAATGTAGTCATTTACTTATTTACTGATGTTTTACATAAATAAATAAGTAATTTTACATCATATTTGTGTATCGGTTTAAAGAAGGCATCTACTATCCAAATTTCAAAGATATGGTTTGAAAAATAATTGTGACATACGGACAGACAGTCAGACAGACGGACAGGGCAAATCTATAAGGATTCCGTTTTTGCCATTTGGCAAATAAACCCTAAAAATTTACATACTTTGTTTTTACCCGACCAAAACACTCAGTTAGTGGAATATTATAGGTGATAACTGGAATTTTACATTGTGGATTTTTTGTGGACCCGAGAGCTTACCATCTCTAATTATTACAACCCTGATTTTTCTCAAGCTAAGCATAACCGTATTATTGATCACAATTCACAATGTCATCATCATCATCATCATCATCATCAGCCTATCGCAGTCCACTGCTGGACTCTCCAATTGCACGCCACTTAGCTCGATCCTGCCAGCTCTTGCCAGCCGTCTTGCGCAAATCATCACTCCACCTGGCCTGTGGACATCCTACACTACGTTTAATTCACAATGTAAAAGAAAATAATTACTAGAGTTACATTCATTCGTAGCAAGAATTATTTACAAATTCAAATTCCTACCGCACGACCAGTGAGGTGGATATGTTGGCAATGTTGGAATTGAACCGACTGAAATCTCGAATATTCCAGAATGAAACTCACTTGTACTTATTCCACTATTTTAATTAAGTTTACACCTAACCGGTTTCCTAGTGTGTGGAGTTGCACGTGTAGAGCAGGCAGTGGCGGACGCGTCTGCGGGCGTTAAATACGTACCACAGACAAACAGACCACCCCTTTTACACGTTGTTGTTACCATAGATTGGCATGCGATTTCTTAGAAATGTAACATTTGTAGATTAATAGTATGTTACTGACAAGGGAATTTACCTATAAACAATTAGCTGATAGCTATTCACATGAATTCCACTGAATGTTAAAAAAATATGGATGAAGACATCTGAATTAAAACACAGTCTTAGGTAAAGTATCAATTTACTAGATATTTATATTTAATAATATCGATACAAATTCTCATTAGAATTAAACGCTTTGGTATAAACTTAGGTAAGTAGTGTTTGGTGTTTGTTTCTAATTGCTTACAATTTATTTTATTTTAGACTACCTATTTGGATTGCTTTCTGTATAGTGCTTAGAAGTATATAAAAATATTTTTAATATTAGTTATTGCGATAGTGACCTAATTTAATTTCAACGTATCTTCCATAGTTTGAGATTCGAGTGAAGAACATAACTAATCGGTTCTAAGAAAGATGTTGTGTTTTGGGTTTTGACTCTACCTTCGATTATTCGCTTACAAATCATATAAATCTATTTCCAACTACATGTAAAGTATCCTTCAGCACGAAGTTAGTCAATTTTGTGCACTTTTTGTTACTCTGTGTACACACTTAAGGCAGTGTATTGTTTTTCAGTGTTAAACGCTATAATTTTCCTTTTATTCTGTTAACTCTCCGAAATATTTGGTTGCACAGTTCGTACACTTAATATTCCTTAAAGTATTTATTTCATTAGTGACCTTACGGTAATTAAATTACAAGAAGAGTGAGTAAGCGCATTTGGATCGCATCAGGCGCTTACAGAAGTTACAGATGATGTTCTTAGCCACTATTGTTTCGCATCTTCTGAAAGAGCTTTAATTAATAATTATTATTTAAACAACTACGCTTTTCTGTAATAATTCTATGCTAAATTGAGGTGTTCTAAGTGCTGTAATTGCTTTGTTGTACAACTTTTTAATGGTTTTTCAAAATAATAAAATTTTAATTTAAATGTTAGAACAGATTGACGAATAATATTGCCTAATGAGGCACCGACAAAGGTAATAGAACAATGTTTTATTTTATAGCAATAATATAAAGTCAAAGAATAATAATTATAGATAATGTTCGGAGATGTTTTAATAGGTAGTCGCGTCCATTCCTTACCATACGATATCCTACCAAATTCTAACAGGTGGTTACATTATTCATACATTAAAAATTTTAGCTTACAAATCTCATAAAATGGTGTAACAACTATCTATACATTTAACAAAAACTTAGTTTGTTATAAAAACCTTTTTCAATACATTTTTGTTTAAGAAAATGCAAAGTTTGGGAAAGAACTGCAGACTTTTTAGAAATAAAATGGTAAAGTTACTTATTAGTTATACTATACACGTATAGGTACTTTTATGACCAAGATAGAACATTGTGATCAAAGTATCGATGAATAGAGATCGACTGCAATTAAATGTAGATGATAATGTAGGTACTTGTAGCGCTGATTGCATGCATAGATAGATGCATTAAGTAGGCAGTTTATACTTCCACCAAAAACGGCAGCGTCGCGGAAGTGTGTCTATGGCGTGTGTTCCAATTTTGTATACGTCATTATTAGCCACGGCACACCGATGACCGAATGTCGTTAACAGTTGCTTCCTTATCGCCTTGCATCATGTTTGGTGCAAGGAACTGCCAAACTTACCAGTAGTTTTTATGCAGAGGTATCGAGCGTCTAGAGTCTAGACGCTTGTCATACACAAACAGTGCCATGCACAACCTAAGTAACATATCTACTTATGTACTAAACAGATCATGGCGTTGTCTAAAATTACACCAATGATAACTATTGTATAAAAATCTAAATTCATCCCATTTTTCTAAAGAGGTTTTTATAATTCATTATAACTAAGTGAGTAGGTAATTGTAATTCTACATTATACCTACATTGCAGTCTATTTTCTATACATCTATAATACTGTCATGTTTTTTATCGGAAGCTTTGAGTTTTTCTTGCATTTGTGTTAACATATCTTGCATGCGTCGGATCTGAAATTCAAATAAATATTCTAAGGGTCAAAGATTTTTTTTTATTTGTTAATAGGTAAAAGGGATAGATTCTATATCTGATAGATATTTACCACAGTGGTTTGTAGTTTTGGGATGATCTTCAATAGCCACAAACTCGTCTTTAAACTGTTAAAAGTATTAGGTATAATATCTGTTTACAAATCTAGTAACTGCAATTTTATGGTTTAACCAGGTTGTCTACCTAAGCTCAGTTTTCATCACTAGGCCCCATTTGCTTGATGTGTCATGATGCACATAACGATACGCCAAAAAAAAAATCAAGATACTTCTAAAAATATTCTGAACTACATATCTCAAGCCGAAATATGTTCCTAAATTATTTAATTGTCCATTTGATGTACTTATTTTAATTTCGTAGAATGTTAAAGTATGTTTTTAATCTCCATAGATTTTTATAGCTTTGCACGGAAGATAAGGCCTAGAAAATATGTTGTATGAGCTTGAAGATAAACAACCAATGTACCTAAGTGTATTTGAGAAGTTTTTCTTTAGAGGTGAAAAATAATCAACGAGTTTGCCATCAAAATTCTGCTTCATACATTTACTACTAGACAAACCGTAATTCGAGGAATCTTTATTCGTAATAACAGTTACCTCTTCATCCTTCTGCAATAACAGGCGATCGGTGTCAGTGAAAACTACTTCATTGTTATTACCCATAGAGTCTCTCTTTAGTTTTCTGGAAAAAAAAAACATTTAAATATATCTATTTAAGGTTTTAAATAGTAGTCAGTAAATGCATAGACAAGATAATTTGGATAAACTACGTAAGTCGAGGCAACAAAATATAACTTTATGAGAAGATATTGTAATTATACGGGCAGCAAGAAATTTAAGACATTAATTCATATTAACAGTAAAGTGTACCGCTCTAAATACCGCCTGCTAGGCAACCGTATCCATTACACTTAATAAGAATAAATGCATTAGACAAAATTTAGCCATTTGGAGGTTGTGAGATCAGAATCCGACGCCTATTGAGGTGAACTCCTTTTATTTAGCACAAGCAATTTAGCTTCGTTAGTAGAGTCGGCAAGAAATATCTTTAATGTGAAGATGTTTCTAATATTACAGAGAAATATGTGTAAAACGATTACACTTTAAACAATATTTACAATTTCAAACAATTACCCAAGTACTTTGTTAAAAGATTCGATTTCAGTCGTTTTTAAGATAAATTTGTCTCTTAAAGACGATTTTTTAATAGCGGTCAGTATTCAAAAGGAATAGTCCTAGTACTGTGCAGGTTGAAGGTGAACAAGGACTAAAGTTTTACCCTCTTTCCCGCATGGCATGTTGAGATATTTGTGAGATGCACTGAGCTCGGAAGTTCTCGTAGTGTACATCTTGCGTTACGTCTTTCAGATCTTGCATGTGCGTGGAAATCAACATCGTTCGAAGCTTCGTGAAGTCCGAGTGTCGAGGATTCTCCACTGCAGTGCAGAAGATGTATTTACAATTATTTGTATTCTAACTATCTTCGTTATGTCTAAAAAACATTATTACGTCTATTTTTTTTTCCATTAAAATCTCATTGTAGTCACAGCACACTCCCATTTTTCCTATCTGTCATGTTAAAAGTATCAGATTAACAAGCAAAACTGGAGTTAAATACGATTATGTCTAACTTAAATTTACCTCCGGATAATATACGAGTATGTCCCCAAAGTAGTAATGTATGCTACTATCTCATTTTCCCTGCCCGAGAACAAATCAAGTTGGCAGTACTACAATTACGTCACTGCGGCAATCCGCCTTATCAAACAATCTATTATTCTTCCTCCCGTCGGATGTGGAAGTTATTTACTATGTGGATGTGTGTTGTGCTACTGAATACGTACAATTGATAAACAATGGTATGTGATGTCGTCGGATTAGTTTGTGGCCGCCAGCTATTTTAGTATGTTTTATCCAACATTTGACGCTTTACGTGAACGTAGCACGTGCTCACTCATGGCTACAAATTCCAAGATTTCAATAATTTCTTTTCAAAGAACGAGACAAGTAGAGACACCAAGAGATGAGAATAAACAAACAAACAAACAAATGTTCAGATTCCTAGAGAAAATAAGTCATATAGCGCTTGTTCAAGATATTTGCTTTAGAGATTAGATGAGGAAATTGGGTGTTTGTGTAGATAAAATTAGAAAACTGTGGTAGGAAACTAGAAATAACAAAGAAATGTAACATTTGTTTGAATGTTGTCAGATTGTTAAGTTTGTTTAGAACTCTCGTGAAAACTATAGGATTCCCCGGCATACCATACGGCACGCATTGAAACCCTCTTTATATATTCCTGACCTTAAACTTACCATCGACAATTCCCCATGGATACTGACGGCCGCGCACCCTTTTTCCACCCACTTCAAGAACAACATCTGAAGCTACTACAGCAAACGGAGCCGCAGCTTTTAACTCCCGATCTTGTTGTTTAAATTCCTCGTCTTCGTCGCTATCACATTCCGGGAACTGATAAACCTGATGAACCACATAACAATGAATAACAGTTTGCGGTAGTCTAACTACGCAACACCAAATACAATATTGCATAAATTATAAGTTGATTATTTACAAGGCATAATTTTAAATTTAGTACAGTAGAGCATATTACCTAAAAATTACGCTTTTAAACACTCATTTCATTACCTCTGTATTAAAAAAAAAACAGTTGACTTTGACTATGGTCTGCTCATGACGCGAAAGATAGTTAATCAAAATTGTAGATTACGAAAACTATATTGCCATTAAATATATAAAAAAAGATTAATTACATACTTGTATTTGATTTTCCTCCAAGTCGTTAAGTATGCGCGTCTTGAGTCGTTTTACCTCCGCTGCAGTGAGGGTATCTGCTTTTGCTATCACCACAACAATATTTACTTTGCGATGAAGGCGTTTCATCATTTCCAAGTCCACCTGACGGAGACTGCAACAATTATGTAGATAGGTACGTATTTTAAACACTCACACACATATTATTATTTTTTATTTTTTTAGACCACTCCCGCACTAGGAATAATTCCTGTGTCGCGGGGGACTTTACAAACATACATGAAACGGACACAAAGAACACCCAGACTTAGAACAACAATTTGTGGATCACACAAAGTGTTATTCTATGTGGGATTTGAACCCACAACACTTGGCGAAGTAGGGAACGGCGTGGCGACCGCTTAACCACTAGGCCAAACGTGCAGTAAATATGTTTCAGGCTTTAGTCACGTGATATGTATCTAGTATAAGATGTTGTTATCCTTCTCAAAATGTATTCATGTTCATTATTCCTATGCAAATTTTAATAGTTTCTGTATTGTTAATTAAAGGATACATCAAGTGATGTGGTTATTGGGTTTAGGCTTAGTATATTAGACTTATATAAGTATCAGGAAAGTTTACTGCTAACAGGTAGGATGCCCAGTATTTTATTAAAATATATATCTTAATATATATAAATCTCGTGTCACAATGTTTGTCCTCAATGGACTCCTAAACCACTTAACCGATTATAATAAAATTCGCACACCATGTGCAGTTCGATCCAACTTGAGAGATAGGATAGTTTAAATCTCAAATTATAGTCGCAATTTTAATTTATTGCTAATTATTTGTCTGTTATTATTTGACAGTCACAATTATCTGTTAACTCCAAATGATTCTAACAGATGTCGATACCTTTCGACTGGGTTGAGTAAGTAATCAATAGATGGCGCTGCTATGGTAAATCTATAGGCTATATTTTATTTTGGAAAAAAATAGGGTTCCGTAAGATATTGGGGTTTTTCGGACACAAGGTGTAAAAAATCAACCCTATACGGGGGAAAATTTTTCGCTACGGGCAATAAAAGACGCAAACGAGGTTGCGTCGGTCAGCTAGTATAATATATATGAAGCAAAGCACATCAGATAATTAAGTTCTAAGAATTGTTAGCGTACTATTTCTCTGTACATTGTAGAATTGTCCCTAATTGGCTACTCTCCTAGATAACAACAGCGATCTCACCTAAATGTCACCCACGCTCGTAACATCCTGTATGAACCTAGTTTTGTTCTTATACAAGAGTGAAGAAGTTTCATTGTCAGACATTAATACTGTTACTTTTTTTCTTTAACGCTGAACAACAATTTATTATATATATATATTTTATGAAATAGGGGGCAAACGAGCAGACGTATCGCCTGATGGTAAACTATTACCGCCGCCCATGGACACCCGGAACACCTTTGGGGGATGGGAAGGGAGATGAGGGGAAGGGGATGGGGTATGGGCCTCCGGTATCCTCACTCACTCAGTGAAACACAGCGCAAGCGCTATTTCACATCGGTTTTCTGTGAGGCCATGGTATCACTCCGGTCGAGCCTACCCATTCATGCCGAAGCGTGGCTCGCCCATGGTAAAATCATATTATATTTTCCAAACAATTTGTGACTATACTAAAATTAAATTACGATACTATTAAATAATAATAATAAAAAAGAAACAATAACAATATTTAACACACAAGCGTCAAAAAATTCCTCCGCATCTTCGCCTATTGGTGGCGTTTCCAAAAGGCTGTCAGCATTGCCACGTTGAATGGCCAGCCTTCTGGCCACGAGAAGCGTTAATCAGTTGCTATAGCTAGTTCTTATTGTTTATTTGTCAGTCTATTTCAATATTTAGGTACTTCTTTATTGTTTTGGTCCTGGTATTTGAGCACGGTATATGATTTGCTCGAGTTCGATAAAGTAAGCCTGGCTGATTAAAACGTTGCAGCTAGTCGAGAAACCACCAGTTTTATGGTCCTGCTTAT
Organism: Spilarctia lutea; assembly: GCA_916048165.1. NCBI lineage: Eukaryota > Metazoa > Arthropoda > Insecta > Lepidoptera > Erebidae > Spilarctia > Spilarctia lutea. The sequence continues at coordinate 8,381,217 of OU696480.1, forward strand.
ATAGAGTGGACATACAACAGAATAAGTTGCAAAACATACCTTACGCTACACAATTAACTACGCGATTAAATTATCTAATGAGTAATCATTATATTGAAAACCAAGATAATGATGCAATCACATGCTGTCACTTCGCAGAATATTTAGGTATTCATCTATATGAGTTTTATGTGTTTGATAGACTTGTAGAAAATCTATCAAACACATAAACCGCGAAGTGTAAAAATACAGACTTTAATGTATTGTAGATGTTTGTGAAGACGTTTGTCTAAGACGTATCTTTAAAGAAACAGTTATGCTGCTGAAGATTGTATAACTGAAAAATGTAATAATATTTTTTTCAGTTTGTAAATATAACCCAGTCCCTACCATTGACAACCTTAAAATTGATCTCACGGATGGCTCAGTGATTTAAGCGGTAACCGCGCTGCTTCCTTTTACGCTGGGTTGTAGCACAATTATTTCATAATCTGTGGTTGTAGGCACCTTTACAATAACACAACAACAACACTGATATGTTTGTAAGGTCCCCCACAACTTAGGATTTATGTATTCCTATTACAAGATATGTTTTTGAAAAACAAAATCACTTGTACCATGGCTGTGAAAGGTAGCCTGTCAGCCGTGCATAGGTAAAACCGTCAAAGCGAATAAGGATATGACAACATTTACTCGCAATTACTAAGACTATAGCTACATATTATAATATTGTTGTTTATTTCTCTAAACCAATCAATAAGTGGCACAACATTCATCTATTTGTTATTTGTGTTAGAAAATAATTGGAATTGATTGAATAGACGTAAGTTGTTATGAATCTGGCCATTAGGCATTATGAACTGTTGTCTGTGATCAGTTATACTTATAATGGGGAAATGATTGTTGGTGTCATCATAAATGCTTTGTGTTATCGAAGTGTTATTGATGTGTTTATTGCTATCCATTATATAAACTGAAATGATGGCCGTTATAAAATGCTAAATCAATCTATGCACTTTGCACTCATTGTTAATAATGGTCCGCTTTTATGGAACAAAAATCAACGAAGCAGTGTGCCACGATTAACTATGATAGAATATTGAAATTTAGACAAATTTTTAAATTTCAATATTATCTATAGTTGAAACGAGAAACCTTTGAAAGTTCTTCATAAAACTTTGATTTTAAATAATTAATACGTAGTACAAATAAAATATGCGCAAGTAAATCGCAACTTATGTGGTAAGGTTTAATAGAATCACAATCTGCACAAATACCTTCACTGTGGCAGGATTCCGGTTTTAATCAATCTAGTGAACGTATATGATGGATTTCTGTATTACCATCACACAAATCCTTTATTTGTATATCTTAATGTATCTTTATCATGAATATAATAACCCATATATGCATGATAGCTGTGAAACGGCTGTGTCTAGACGCTGACTAATCATAATTTGCACACTATGGATTTTAGAACAGGTAAACATAGGTGTTTGTATAAATTTCTTGTTTTGTGTGCACAATGTACATACATAGCTTTTTTACACCTTTTTTAACGTGTGTAAAATCCCACGTGCCGTCACCCCACAGGGGTGTATTATGATTTTTTACAACGTAAACCAATGTATAAACACATTAATATATACAAATAGCACTGAATGGGATTCAAGCCTGCAAACGTTATGAAAACACAGAGTGTTTGAATCGTTACAATTCTAATTCACATGTAAATACGTTATTTTATACAGGGACAAACTTCAAATGTACTAAAGGTCTGCAGTGATAAACATTTCTAATGTTAGTATGTATTAATTTTAAACTTTATCTCTTACATTTACGACACGTGTGCTTCCGCAGCGGAGCTCTATCACTGCGGCCCTGACCATAATTGACCTAATAAAAATAATACACTCCTCTGGACACGTACTTAAACACAAGACATATCTACAACGTTTAAAGACGATGTCTAATGGACTGACTGTACTGCTTATTGTGTGAGTGCAGGAAAAGTACATAAGAAAGTAGGAGGGAAGTAGTAAATTGCTCAATTTTGAATTCACCGGATCATTACACATGTTGATGATAATCGTCTTTGATCATTCCCTAATTATCTATTTGACAACACAATGATTTTGAAAATAACACAAGAACAAAAGGGAAAGTTAAGTGTGAATTGAGATAGACGTGTATTGTAATATAAGAGTTAAGTACCTATGGGCCCAAGGCGGAACGAAGTAAAGACAGCAGTGCACCCGATTGTCTTGCATGTGACGGCGATTTAAACCACTTTCATCTGTGAAATACTGTCTGAATTGCTCATCGATGTAAGAAGAACAAACTCTCCACGAATCTTCGCAGTTGATGGCATCTCCAAAACCCGGCGTGTCTACTATTGTCAAACGTAATTTTACTCCACGTTCCTCTATTTCCATTGTTTTCTTTTCAACTGTTGTAGTTTTTTCTATTCTGTCTGTAATCATGCGTAAACAGTTACACATAAGTTCACCACCTTAAATATAAATAGTTTGTTTATACAATCTAGAAAGGTACCGTTTCTTCTTTCTTACCTTGTACGTCTGGTATTTTTCTGTTTTTGTAGAGATCACCTAAAAATAAACTGTTGATAAGTGTCGATTTGCCGAGACCCGATTCTCCGACAACCATCAGTGTGAAATCAAATCCTCTTTTCACAGATTTGCGATGTACTTGTTCAGGGAGTGTTGCGAAACCAATGTAGTCGCGTTCCCCGCGCTCACGTTCTGTTGACAAATATTGGTAAATCTCATTAAACTACAAAATATTTTCTTTAATCCACAATAAGTTATAATACTTCGAAAGTCATTGAGTTTGGTAAGTATAAACAGAAATGATTTCTAAATTCTGTACATTAATAAGTGAAATTGGTAGCAGTAATCCTTTCAAAAACATACTAATCTTATTAAATATTTTTACATTTTATTTGCCGTTATTTTGTTTAAGTTTTAGAAAGGTGGTTTATTTATTCGGAGAATAGTTTTAAACGTTTACTACTGTCACACTTCATGTCGGTTATTGTGCTCATGTGGTATTTATTAATGGTAAGTATGTTTGATACTAGATCTGAACAACATTATTCTTTTTATTTTCAATTTGGTTGAGGTACGGCTCTGAGAATATCTGGTGGTAGATTGTAAGTCTGGGTGAGTGGTTACTTCTTCGTAGTAAGTTTATAACAATAAATTTGCCAATTGATTTTAAAACAATAACAGATGTCAACCATCTGATGCCTCTCTCATCCGGAATCCTATTACATATGTAATAGGCAAGTAAACTTCAAATTTAATTTTCCGCTTATTTGTTCCACTTTGAATATTTTTATATAATGTTTGACATAGTTTTATTTGTGTGTGAATTTATAATGTAGCACATTTTAGAAACACGAAACTAAATTTATCCAAAAAACAATAACAAACAAAATATATGATAAGATCAAGATTATTTTAATATTATAATAGGTTTGGATTCATAATTCAGAGTCATAGAGATAAACACAGATATATATTTTGGACAAGTCCTTTAAGTTATTCGGTACGGAACAGAAAACGCTGACCAACTTAAAATTAGTGCCTGCTCAAACGAATGTTGTACAAGCCTGTCACGGTTATGACGGCAGTGTTGCGATTAACATTAATTAATTTATAAAAGTAAGTACTTCATTATTCTCTATGAGTACAGCGAATTTGTTAAGCTTATATGTATCAGGACTGCGCTGTGCACCGGAGTGGAACACGACTGGTTCCCTCGGTGCCCTCTGTCCAGGGACAGCGGCGCGTGCGCACCTGATATTGAGGACGACTAGCGGAAGCAACAAACGTGCTTCTCACTCAGCTACGGTGAACAGACACGATTTGATGTTGTTATCTACTAAGCAGCAAAATAACGTCACCATCTGACCCAATTGTTGCTAAGTTCAAACTGTAGATTAAAACAAATCTAATCTAGGTCTGAATGCACCTCTGACGCGTATATGTAGAGAATACAATAGCATGTGTTCACAGAGAGACATAGACATCCATGCCCCTTTTAATAAATTTAGACGTTCTATAGCTGATAATTTTAACAAAACTAACCAAAGTTAATCTTTTCCTTTAGATAAGGTAATACCTTTGTTATTTTAATGTTTTTCATCTTTTATATTAATTTTAATTTTTTCATGTTTCATATTAATAAGAGCATCGTAATTTTAATTTAGAATTAATTAGTATTAAGCTCCTTTATTTTGTTTTTTGTAAAAGTTACCTTACTCCTAACATTGTTTGTTAGGGGTACTTTATTTTATCTCATATGGTGAATGTTGTGTGTACCTGTAATAGGCATGCATACTAGAAAATATTATTGTATAATTTTTTTTTTAAAAGTGTATTGTATGTGTGCTGTTGGTATACCTAAATAAATAAATAAATAAATAAATAAAAACAAAGTTGTAGAGTGGGTGAGAAATGGCATAACCCATGTTACTCTATGACTTTATTGTAGTTTTTTGTCTTTTAATAATGGTACAGGTAACGTCGAGAATCCACGTTTCCCACGATCTTACATTGAGACAATGGTAAGCGTTAATTGTATTAATCATATTTCTTGTCATCGCATGTTCGTACTTGTATCAAGAACGCAAAAATTAAACACTATTGTTATTGTTGGTATTGCAGTTATTTAATTACTATTGTTGTGCGTAAGAAACATTTTTAAACAAATATGGCAAAAAGTGAAATGGTAGGATAATAACTGTAAACTACATGATCAAATTAGATGAGAATAAAAAAATAATACGGGTTTGTGTTGGCCTTTTTAGTTGGTCTATTGTTTAGTTTTAGTTAGTTCTCTAACTATATGTTTTTACAGAAAAAAAAAATTGTTAATAAAATACAAATACATTGTGACTGTTTTTACTAAATTTGTTCAAAGAATCGAAATATAATAAAACAAGAATAAGATTAGGGTGATACATTGTAAATTGTAAACTGTCAAATGTCTAATCAAGCAATGGATAAGGCGCAAAGTGGACGGTAAATACCGCCTCTTGGAACTTACGAATTTTTATAACATTTGTAAAGGAGGATTTATTCATGCCATCACCAGGTGGTTTCTCGTCTTGTGTATTTGCAGTCTTCATACCCTTATCACAAACATTGATATCGAAAAAAGTATAAGAACTCTTTTTGTTCATTGTTATGAATATTTAAATTTTAAGATAGGATAGATGTTTATTTTACTTTTTTGAGATAGGCCTACAAATTATCGTCGTGCACTTTTGAGTTTGAATTTTGTGCGGTATATCACTTTGGGCAGCGTGAGTCGGTCAAAAGAATCTCCATCGAGTAGGTACGAGAGATGTTGGAGTTAGAAGATTAGCGCACGGGTGCGTCTCAAGCACACGGTTCCGTTGCGGTGCGCACGTTCGCACTGCGCACGCGACTTTACTAACTGACTTCAGCTACGTTCAGTTAAACAGATTGGATGTTAGCGTGAAATTGCGTCACTCATTAACTAGTAAATGAGCATATTAATAACAACGTTAATTTGCACGTTGTTAGTAGTGGTAAAGGTAAGTAGTTAGTGATCCCCAGGGTTCAGCATCATCATAAGATCAATAAACTTCACATCAAACGAAGCTATTTAGAGCGACATTTTTGATAATATCACATTTTATGCTGCTTTAATTAAAACCACAAATAAACATGATATATCACATACAAATATTGTAGATAATACATACATACGACATTTATAATCGCAAAACAAAAAAGGTAAATAAAATAACATATGAATAGCTTTTACATTTAACATTACGGTATTGTGAATAATTCTATAGATACTGTTTTAAGATTTCAAACAATCTAAGAAACAAGATAAGTTTCAAATTCACAAAAATAATTTACGTGAAAGAAACAAAAACATAAATCTCGTGATGAAACTCCTGACCAACTCTCTGCATGCCATAATAGATGAGATGATGTCGAAATCGTTCGCTAACTAACAACATTCGTGGTTCCGTCACTTCAAGCATGACACATTTTCTCCGCCGTCAAAAGGCCTTGCCGACCGATAAAACAAATAGATGACATGTTTGCTCATCATTGTTGTTGGAATAACCGTACGGAACACTGTGCCAGTTCTTCTCATAGAAACTAAACGTAATACCCGTTCATGAACACGGTACATAGTCTAGCCCTTGAAGATCTTGACCAGCTAGTAATCTATCAAATATATTTCTAACTAGCTGAACCCCGCGGTGCTACCCGCGGTACGATGATAACTGCGGGCAACGCCGCGAGGCGAAGCTATATCTTTATAAATAGTAGCCTATGTGTTATTCTGATGTATAAGCTATATTGTGGTAAAGTTTCATTCAAATCCATTCAGTAGTTTTTACGTGAACGAGTAACAAACATCCATACATACATACATCCATACTTACAAACTTTCGCCTTTATAATAGTAGTAGGATACAACAACCGTAATACGCTTCTTATTTTTATATTTCATAATATTACTACATCAAATTAAAATATAGTGTATGGCAGTGACATCTCATTCGACCTGAAGCATTAGGAAAAGTCGAAGATTGATTTGGAATTAATTTAATTTTAGATAGTGTTTTTCACACAAGATAAATTTCTCAAGCAGACTTCTAAATGTACCCGACGACTTAAGTAGAGCATCTTTGCGTAGTTCATTGTTAAGTATGTACACTATTATTGCGTAAAAACTGTCAACGAAAATATGCAAGTTAAAGGCTGTACGCATACTTTTATAACTAGCTGCATAAGTTTAAGAAATTGAAGCAGGTGGAATGCAAGGACAGGTGTTTGTTTGCTTGACCATGCCACTATACGAGAGAACTGCTTAGGGTCACAAGTTATTGAACTTAAATGTCTAAGCACTAAACCTAATGGGAAGGGTAAATGTACTCATAAAGTATGTGGTAGTTGGCATAGATAATACAGGCATAATATGGTGGAAAAAATGGCTATTAAGAGAATTTAAAATAATATGATTGTGAAACAAGAACAGTACTTATATTAGTTATCCTTACCGTTGGCGTATTCTAGCCGTCGACAACAGAATGCTGCAGGGATAGAAATAAATAGAAGAATAATGTGTAATTCTTAAAAGTTACGTGTGAAATAACAATCAAGAGAAACCGACATTTTGGTAAAATTAACACATTTATCGTGACAAATAACTATAAAGTAAAAACAGTAATAAATTATGCTCACCCATCGTCATATTTGCGGACAGTTAATGCGTCTGTATTTGCTTCAAAAGTCAATCCATACTAATTTCCAGGAAAAATATATTTGGTATTGTGACGTTGAGTACCATATTCCATATATTTTTCAAATTAGTTTTTCATTATTCTTAACTAGACATGTTTAAATATATCTATAAATTACATGTAAAAATTTATTAGCCCAATGATCGATTTAATTTTTTTACAATGTCACTGGTTTTGTTCATAATATAGGTACACTTTCAGTTAATCACAACTGTGTTTTTGTTCATAAATCTTTCAAAGACACTATTGCGCAATAGGTTTTCAAAATATGTTTAATATCCATCACTGCAGTTTCGAATATATATTAACATTATTCTACCCTAACATCTAGAACTTAGCAAACTAAAAACTCGCGCGACACTTAACATAATATCACGATACTAATCCTAAAAATTGTATAATCAAAAAACAGTAGAAAAATCGAAGAAAAATAAAATCACATTGTTTGTGCGCCGTCCTGTGCGTTTAGTGTTACGTAATGAGAGGGTTCCGGGCCCAGCTCGTGCCCTCGGAGGACACCCCTCTCTTCGCCCCTTTGTGTGGCCTTGCGCGTGGCTATGCGCCGATTTCGATGCGCGAACAAATGCATGCCCTCCTTCACAGGGTTGAGAATGTTGAGATCGTTTTGCCGCGTCGCGCGCACTCATGGCTATTCGCAAGTACCGATCAATACCAGCTTCTTCACATTACGCTTGCGCTATCTTTACCTTCAAGCTTGATTCTTCAAACTCTTTAGTGCCCTAGATGCACAAGTATTAGCATTGTACGTGGCCTACTCACATTCAAGGTCGATCTTTCTTCATATTTATAAAGGTACATTGCTTATTGGAATAATAAAGAGGATTCGTTGTCAATACAATTTTGGCATCAGTATTTCTAGTGTCATAATCAAATTTTGCTACCAAATTAGGTAACTAATATTATATGTTACCAATTTAGATAATTCTTTACAAATAGTGTTAAGAGGAGTTAATAGTTTATGATTATGAATGATATGATTTATGAATTGTAACGATCAAAGGGTTTTGTCCCCAACAAACACTTAGGTTCATATGTATGAGCCCCGTGGTGTTACCAGCGGTACAATAATAACCACAGGGCAAAGCTAGTCTAAAAAAAATAGGCTAAGTTATCCCTTATGTAATTAGCTATCTGTCAGTGAAAGTCCCGTCGAAATTCGCTGTTTTCAGTCGTTCTAGGGATTACTCGGAAAAAAGTTTTTGTTTAGGTATTTTAGGTATATACTTTCATATGTATGTATTTAGTAAATAGTTATTAATTTGAAATTACAAACAAACACTTTTACTTATTTGTATACATAATGACATCATTAAAATTTACGTATTGCGTATAAAGTTTGTTCTATCACACTAATATTATAAATATGAAAGTAAGTTTGTTTGTTACATTTTCACAGGAATACTACTTATTTCATCATTAAACTTTGTACATTTTACTGGAGGTATTAGAAGTAACATATGATACTTTTTATTAAATGCGAGCGAAGCTGCGAGCGAAAGCTAATCAATAATAAATGAGGTTTTTAAATTCACACAAGTTAACCATTTGTATTAGGCCTTCGCAAAGGAGTTCACTTTGCCGGCAATTGTATTAGGGAAATTGAAGTTAAAAAAAAAATGCAATTCGTCTTAAGGACTTCAGCAATATTTATGATGGTTGAGATGTGGTAGCGAGCGAGATATACGCCTGCCAGTGGTACATTCTCATAATTTGAAAAATCCGAATAGATTCTGTGGTACTTTCTTTTCTTTAGTCTGCGTACTCCCGGGAATATGTAGTCCATAAGGTATTTGTGTGTATTTGGATGTTGTTGCAATCTGTCTTTATAGATTTTAACTCTATCTTTTATTTCCTGTTTCACAGTTGCGATACCAAGTTCGCGGTGGAGTCTCTCATTGGTGTCGTACCATGGTGCATCCACTATCATTTTATGGGTTAATGTTTTAGGAAAGTTAAAGATAGACACATACATTCATTCGTACATGGTTAATGCCATGGGTCTCTTTATTAGTTTATTACATCCTAGTTACATCAGGGCATCATAAGGGCGTGGCCGCTTTCCAAAAGGACTTTGTGTCTGTGTGTATGATTAACCTTTATAATGAGCATCAGCAATAATGTTCTAATGTTATTTATCAATCTAATGGTAACATTGCTTTTAAGATTAAAATGAGTTTACTTCAAGCCTTTAATATATGTCTCTTTAGAAACAATTAAATTAGAAATGATTTTTTATTTTCATGGTAAAGGTTTAATAATAAAAGAAAAAAAAATTAAGAATTGAAAGACAAGTAATGTGTGGAGTTTACCAGAGTTGACTTATATACCTAGTATATACGTCTTAAAGCGTCCACCGCACTTCACTTTTTAATGGAGAATAAAACTTAGGTGATATTGATATTTAGAATCAAAAACATTTTTGACAGTTCATTATGATTTTGATTACTTTCATAAAGCATTTAAACAGTGAGATATGATGGAGTTCTTTTTTTGTTTTTTCGAAAGACGGTCCCCATTTCATGTCATCCACATTTTATATATTTTCTACCATTAATTTCATCACGTAGACGACTTGAAGACTCGAAGACTTAATAATTAAAGACGATAAATACTTTACATTGTCAGAAATAGCTGATCCGAGTGATCCGGCTGGTTGCCATTTCATCAAAAGAAGAAGTGAGATTTGATCTAATCTGTCAGAAGTCTGGCGGTGTCAAATGTTGATGTCTAACACATCAACCAAATACGTACATGTGGTTTTATAGCATACTAGCTGAACCCCGCGGTGCTACCCGCGGTACGATGATAACTGCGGGCAACGCCGCGAGGCGAAGCTATATCTTTATAAATAGTAGCCTATGTGTTATTCTGATGTATAAGCTATATTGTGGTAAAGTTTCATTCAAATCCATTCAGTAGTTTTTACGTGAAAGAGTAACAAACATCCATACATACATACATCCATACTTACAAACTTTCGCCTTTATAATAGTAGTAGGATGGACAATGCTCTAAGGAGACATAGCAGAGCAAGACTTAGTCAAATAAGATTAAAAGGAACTGTGAAGGCGAATCTGCGAAAAACATTCTAATTTTATCGATTCAAAAGTGTAAATACTATTTTTTTAAGCAATGTTGACGAAAATAATAACTTAATTTAAGAAAAAATATTCGTTATCATTTAATCTACTAAAACCAATTATTTTAGGTACATACCAGGACACACACACACATAATAAACAATATATCACTTTGCTTCGTACAAGTTATCTGTGGAACAAATGATCGCCTGCGATATTTGCGGAACGATATGACCTTCAAGAAAAAGGCGTACCCACTTCTAAGGCCAGTAACAGTACTGGCATTTGCCACGGCCTATGACTAGCACTTCCACTTCACTTCACTTTCCATCAGGAGACCCATCTTCTCGTTTGCCCTTGCGCCTAACAATATAATTAATTGTATTTGAATGTTGTGTAGGACACCCACAGACCAGGTGAATTGACGGCGGAGGCAGGAGCTGCATGCCAGAAGTCAAAAATTGATTAGAGTGGCGTACAATGGTAGAGCTCTATGTCCAGCAGTGGACTGCAATAGGCTGATGATGATGATGACAGGATTGCTACACGTTTAGCACCAAAATATTTGCGTCGCGGGGGACTTTACAAAACATACATGAAACGTACATAAAGAACACCCAGATTCAGAACAACAGTTTGAAGAACACACAAAGTGTTGTCCACGTGGGTTTGAACCCACAACACTTGGCGTAATGGAAAGCGGCGTGGTGACTGCTTAAACCATTAAGCTATAGTGTAGTCCACTGCATTAAAGATGACCCGGGATGAGTTATATGTATTTTCTTTACATTTAATTCATCCCATTAAATAGAGTTATTATTCTTGTCTAGGCTAGGAGCTAGCGGCGGCGTAGTGTTAGGACGATTAAGGTTGTGGTATTATCAAACATATCGTAATCTATGAAATAATCCATGTGATAATACTCCTAATCTAAAGTGCTTTTCACGCACGAATAACTAAAATAAAATTTAAAAACTGATTTTTTCGATATCTGATAAGATTTATCATGTACTCATAATCAGTCTAAAAATAATCTAAATCAGTTGTTTAATCTTTCATCATAATTTATGTGTTCATCGATTTTACATAAAACTTAAGTTTTTTCGTTCGGGGAAAGCATCAGAACGTCGTTTCGTATCGTATGATTCGTATGTAACGATTCGGAGTTTTCTATATTAATGCAATTAATGGCCTGCCATAAGGCTTTGATGTATTTGTACCCACGCGGTACCGTCCGGATGCGTTCGCTTCGTCGACATTAACAGAAAGAAGATATCAGATGAAATTCGGGGGTAGAGCAGTTCAGCAGAGCGCAGGCGGAATACCTCTGTCCTCCTAGGCAGACGTATCTCGACAGGGCTCATAAGTTTTATTCTAATTATTATAAATATCAATGTAAGTTTATTAGTTACACTCTCACGCCAAAACTACTTAACCGAATATCATGAAACTTTGTACACATATACTTGAAGATATTACAAGGATAACATAGGATACTTTTTATTTTAGGCCTATAGGCCCATCGTGTTGCTTGACGAGGCGGGCAAATTGTTTGAGAGGATATTCTCTGCCCGCATCGTCCGGCACCTCAGCGAGGTGGGCCCCAACCTTCGATATCGTATACCGTGGGCGTTCGACGGTCGATACCGTGATGCGCCTTAGGGCTGTGACGAAGAGGCAGTGGGCTGTGGCGGCGTGGTGTTGGCGGTGTCTCTGGACATCGTTACAGTTTTGTGCAGTTCCCGGACCCCTCCCGTCCCAGGCGCAGAGTGGCACACCGCGTGGTTTTAGTCGGTTCGATTCCGACACACCGCCCCGTCGCAAACACCGATGGGGTGACGGCCCGAGGGGGTTTTCACCCGTCAAATAAAAAACTTTTTACTAAATGCGAGCGAAGTCGCGGACGAAAGCTAGTATTTACATAAAATGCCGGGCAGTCTTTGGAGACTGCCGATCGAAGTGAATACCAAGTAACTTGTTAACGCTACATGCATACGTAGAATATATTTTGTATATAGAGAAATATACTCTTGTAAATATAATATAATATATACTAACTAGCTGTACCCCGCGGTGCTACCCGTGGTAAGACGATAACCGCTTGCAACGCCGCAAGGCAAGGCTAGTATTTATATGTAGTCTTTATAAATTGTAGCCTATGTGTTATTCTGATGTATAAGCTATACTATTGTAAAGTTTCATTAAAACACATTCAGTAGTTTTTGCGTGAAAGAGCAACAAACATACTCATTTACATACTCACAAATTTTCACGTTTATGATATAAATGGGTACGGAGGTATATCACAGTATACATATAGCTTATGGGAATTCTGCGGTAACGATGACGCGATGACTTTTATATACGAAAACCGACATACACGTAGGGGAAACCGTGGAAAAGGATAGTAAATAATGTAATTAATTACCCAGGTCAACGCTAACACCATAATACTATCTGCATTGCACCCGTGCTGGCCCTGAGCTGGTTTTAAATGTATATATATACATATATATGACGTACATTTTCATAATGGCGTTTGCCTTCTTAAAATCCTAATAAGCAGCTAAATTAAAATAAATAAGTGTTAAGTCCAGTTTTACTGAAATCGCAGAACGACCTCCGTCCTCCATAAGCGCAAGCCCGAGGGTGGCAGATGAGGCCATCTGTCACCCTAGTAGAAGCAGGCCCGGGTAGCGACGCGGACGCTGCGGAGCGTGCGCGCCCTGGGGGACAGTGGCGGGAGCATTATGATTCCCACACACACACAGGAGAGGGCCATCTACAAAGCATAGGTGGCCCGAGGTACGTCGGGGTTCCAGAGTTTTTCCTTTCTAGGTTGCACCTGGTTCCCCGACATCTAGTAGACTAGTACCCGAGACGGCGTGCGGTTTTGGTCGGTTTGAGTCCGACATGCCACTGGTTTGTATTCGAGGGGTATTCCGCACAAAGAAATGTCCAGTTTTACTATATACTCATGAGGTCCCTCACAGACTAATGACAACTGTTATACAACTACACATTTCGGTTTCAAAAGTTTTAGATAGTGACATCGACGGTCTAGAAAATAACTACCCAATATACAATTATCATATTATTAAAGAGAGCGATAAGAATATTAAAAATTGGTCCCGTATTTTATATTTGTAAAATCCACTGTGGCAGGCAAAAAAAAAAATAAGTTGCTTTCTAAATGTTAAAACTGCAAAATTGTAGATTGGCGATTTAACTATTGGACTGATAATATTTCTGATAGTATATGTTTATGAACTACTTTTATCTGTTAAATAATGTTAAACGGTATAAATAGAAATATCTGAAACTTCACCATTAATTTGTGACTAGCCTCTTACGAGTTATTGTGCTCTCTTGTGCATATTATCCCATAAACAAAAACACATCGCAACATTTATTTAACCAGGGGATAGTTTAAATTAATGATGCGATTTGTTATAGTTTAGGTAGGGCTATACAGTTAAACAGTTACGATACTATAAATTTTTAACAAATTTTAAAGTAAATGAAACACTACCAGTAACTTCCTAAAAATTACGGTGACGTTATCAAATAGGTTCAAATGTGTGACAAGGTTATATAAATCCGAATGGAACTGTGAAATTGTGACAGTCATTATGTATTGTACAATTGTTATGTACATATCTGTTCGATTTACAACCAAAATACCAGAAAAAGAACTATATTTTAATTCTGCAATAACATCTCGTTAACTCATAAAACGGATGAGTTAAAATATAAAACAAATGAAGTGTGTGTGTGTATGGACCCTTTAGTACAAAATTCTTAGATATAACTATCCTTTAGGTGTTAGACTTACTATTGCGATATTTGGAAAGGTCTATGTCCAACAGTGGACGTCTTTTGGCTGAGATTGTGATGATGATGTTCATTGATTATGTTTGCGACTATTTAATTTAGATATTGAAGTTAATGGGTTGTGCATAGATAAAATATTCATTGTGATTGTGAGTTGTTATGCAAACATTAATCTAAGTCATAAATAGCAACCTTTTATGAAGTTTATTTTCTAGAAGATAATGATTTTTAGTTAGTAACGTAAATTAACTTTCATTATTGTTTTAATACCTATCCCCAGACGTCATCACCATTTATAAATAAAAATATCATTATAAAGATGGAAGCCAGAAGAAAGCTGCATTTAACTACATTACTCATGGGTGTCATCAGAAAAGGTAATCCTACCTGTTTACATGAGAAGATGGACTGGAGGTGTTACCACTTCTTATATTCCATCAGACCACCAGCTAGAGCGCTCAACATATGGGGACACAGCAGCAGCAGGGTACTGCTGCACTGCTGCATTCCGTGGTAGCTTTAAATATGTACTGTACCTGTCTAATTCAATTGAGCAATATTTTTCAAAACATAAACAATTTTATTATATTTATACAAGTTTTAAAAAAGGGAAAATCAATGAGATCAAAAATATTAGACATCTTTAAGTCTATGTTTAGATTCCACTTATTCCGTAGTGATTTAAACGGTCGTAAGTGTTGTGAGTTCGATACTAACATGGGATAAATGCCCTATCCACGAATTGTTGTGCTGAGTTTGGGTGTTCATTCCGGACATCTAACACACAACGCCATGTAGTCCCAAGCTAAGCAGACCGTGTTATGGGTACTATATAGACAACTGATATAAATACTTATATATCTTTTTTTGTAATACATACATATTTTACATGGAAAACACCCAAACTCCGAAACAAATATTTGCAGATCATACAAACATTTGGTCCGACATTGTGTCCGTCCCTTGAATATTTGTAAGGTGGTGTGACATAGGATGTATTCTTAGTGCGAGCCTTTTTAATAACTTTTATAAACAGTCTCTGTTCAACTGTTGGTTGCAGGTGATCAGAATTTACTCAACTGACCTATTATACACCCTGTACATAAAAGTAAACGATGATTCATTTTAACATATACATGACTCACAAATACTCATAATCACAGAAGTGAATCAACAATAAATGAGTGTAACTTTCACAAAAAGCGACGTGCGATGAGGATCGAACTCAAACCGTTAGTACAAGACATCGAGAGTTGAAACACTTCCGAATCCTTGTTTCCTACAAGTAATTTTAACACGAAGTACATATTTACCAGATTACCGTGGGAGAGCCAAGCTTCGGCATGAATGGGCCGGTGAAAAACCGGTGTGAAATAGCGCTTGCGCTGTGTTTTACCGAGTAAGTGAGGATACCGGAGACCTATATCCCAACCCCTTCCCCCATTCCCTCTTCCCATCCCCCAAAGGTCGGCAACGCACTTGTGACGCCTTTGGTGTTACGGGTGTCCATGGGCGGCGGTAATCGCTTACCATCAGGTGATACGTCTGCTCGTTTGACCACTATCCAATAAAAAAATAAAATAATAAACTGCACGTTTGGCCTAGTGGTTAAGCGGTCGCCACGCACTTCTCTACTTCGCCAAGTGTTGTGGGTTCATATTCCACATCCACATGGAATGACACTTTGTGTGATCCACAAATTGTTATTCTAAGTCAGGGTGGTCTTTGTGTCCGTTTTATGTATGTTTGTAAAGTCCCCCGCGACACAGGAATTATTCCTAGTGCGGGAGTTGTCTTCTAATAATAAGGTTATGCTTAAACTTTTGAGAAAGTCGTTACTATAATACTCGTATATAAAAGGCAGGCTTGACAAGGTTACGAAGGTTTAAATACACTGACATACGGGTATAAACGCCCAAAACCTCATTTGACATAGTTCTTTTATTAATTGAAATCCTAGTAGGTAGTGATGACATAGATCATATTGTCAGAGATAAAGATGGGGCCCAGGTCAGCAGTAGATGTTAATACTGAGCAATAATTGTTCAGAAGTACAAAAGGTAACAGAAGCAAATCATTATCATCTTTCTAGCTTTTATTTATACCAATATTATATCTGGGTTTGGCTACTAGTTTATTCAGTTTTATCTAAATGTCAGTATTTCCACGGAGTGATTGGCATTAGACCTCCGCAACCTTGAGAGCTAACCGAATTTTTAAGTTTAACACAGTATATTTGATGCCACTGAATTCCCAGTAACGATTGCTGTGGACGTGCTCTCCGAGGCACTGGGATGCAATACCGCCAGTTTCCACTCAGGTTGCTTTAACAATTTCTTGTAAGAAACACTTAAAAATACTTTGACCCGGGAAATTAACCCGAGGCCTCTTAATAGGCATTCGTATACGCTTACCATTAGACAAACGAGACAGTAAAAAAAATTAGCAATCCACGTGTATTTATGCTAACTGCCTCTGTGGCGCAACGCAATGCAGCTCGTAACAATATTATTCAAGAGAGCGAAAATAATATTAAAAATTGGTCCCGTATATTATACTTGTAAAATTTACTGTGGCATGCAACTGTTTAAGTTGCCACTACGCCACCGAGGCAGTCGGTGATAGCATATGCGACTGCTGTGCTTGTGGTCTCGGGTTCGATTCCCCGGGTTGGATCAAATGTTTGTATGATCTGCAAATATTTGTTTCGGAGTTTGGGTGTTTTCTATGTATAATATGTATGTATTTACAAAAAAAGTATATATGTATTTATATCAGTTGTCTAGTACCCATAACACAAGCTCTGCTTAGCTTGGGACTAGATGGCGTTGTGTGTAAGATATCCATAATATTTATTTATTATTATTTATTTATTTAAGGTGAAACTTGAGAAACTACTTAATAATTGATTTAATTTAATTTTAATGGTTTTCACGTGAAGATTTTTAGTTTTTTGTAGTAACAGTTGTATAATACACCTGTATAATAAAAAAAAAAACCAATTGTTTTTTCGTTTTCGTTTCAAGCATTTCGTGATCAAGAACAAATATTGATCAGAACATCTTATCAAGAATCTCTTCAACTTTTACTTTCTTATCTCATTTTAGACCAGAGTTAATGGAGTACGTTGGTCGTTCCGCTGTCTGCCTTTTTTTCTAAATGCATACCTCCTCTAAATGATATATGATATTTATTTGTAAGTAAATCTACACAGATATTTTTACATGTCGGATTTTATAGCTAGAAGAG
The DNA here is from genome assembly GCA_916048165.1 of Spilarctia lutea. Taxonomy (NCBI): domain Eukaryota; kingdom Metazoa; phylum Arthropoda; class Insecta; order Lepidoptera; family Erebidae; genus Spilarctia; species Spilarctia lutea. The sequence goes on from OU696480.1 coordinate 8,398,701, forward strand.
GCTAGATTTCCTAAGACTCACTCTGGGAAGAAATGCCGAAACAAACCACAGAAGTATCTTCATTTTTAAGTCCGTGAACATTGATTTATTACATAATAAAAATCTATAGGATCTGGGTTGGACTTTTGAAGAAAGGACCATAGTAATGAGTCGGCCTGTCCATACAGACAGCATACGAGCAACAGCCATCGTTTTACCTAACTGTTATAAGTCAAGTTAACGACCCGAAGCGCGACACTACCGCCAGCAGGACATTTGGGTAGGCCGCGGAAACACTCAAAACCATCAGAAATATACTAAATATGAAGTTATATTACAAGCCTAGACTATACTCACATTTACATACACAAAAGAACTCAGTTTGTATATTAACAAATTGAAAAACAATTGTAAAGAAATCAATATTAAAATGTCTATCACTTTCAAACAAAATACTTCAATTATTTAAACTTTATAAAGTTAATCATCAATCCGAAGCAAATTTGTCATTTAAATAATCCAAAACTGTGTAATAAGCCTTTTCACCTAGTTTTTGTTTTATTAAGGTCTTAAATTTGGTAATACTTAATTCTTAATATTTGCTTGGATTTTTATTGTAGAATCGCACACAATGACATTGGAAAATCTTGCTTACTCTTTGCAATCTAGTGGTTGGCAACACGAGTTTATCTTTATTTCTAGTGTTAATATCATGAACGTTGCTAAAGTTGAAACGAACGTTGTGCAGGGAAGAGCGAGAATGCTATTACATTCACCCACATTAAAATTGGGTTTACATCAGTTAATTGACGAATTTTATAAACCGCGTATGTTGCAGAGGTGAGTCTATTCGACAATCCATCAATATGTGGGCCCCACTGCAATTTAGATCCCAGAGTTATACCCAAAAACTTGGTGGTGTCTACAAAGCCCAACTTCTTTCCATTTATCTGAATATCTGCTGGTTTTTACTTGCTTAACATTGGGTGTAAAAATCTAATATATTTAGTTTTGTTCTCGTTTAAAAGTAAATTATTAACATTGAACCAGTTTACGATATTAGAGAGAGTGTCATTCACGTCATCAGTACCAGATTGTTGTCGCTTCAGTTTAAATAAAAGTGTAGTTTCGTCCGCAAATAGCACTATCCTCGTACTATCCGCAAATGGCGCAAATATACTATCACTCTCTCTTTCATGAGAATGAGTTATGATGATGTAAGATACAGCCCTTGTTCAGTGCACACCCGTACTCGTTTAAGTAGTGGTGATTATAACATGTAGAGAAAATAATATGTAATAATTTAAGTCAAGATTACAAATTGAAGTCATAATATTGAAATTTTGTCGGAATGTTTTTAATCGACTTCAAAAAAAGAATAACTTAGATTTTGACACACATACTTCAAATGTGGTTTATATCTATTTTTTTCACAACAATATCCCAAAGCGAAGGGTGCAAAATATGCTATACTTTACGACCACATCGTTGGGTGTTAAAAGTCCGTTTTTTTTCAATTTGATTTACAAATACTATTACTTTTTACTGAATTTTTTATTTAATCATAATAATATATAGCCTATGTCACTCCTGAATAGTCTCACTTTCTGTTAGTGAAAGAATTTTCAGGATCGGATCAGTACTTTTGAAGATTACCCCCTACAACCATACAAACAAAGTTAGAAACTTTACCTCTTTATAATATTAGTATATATGCAATATTAGTATATATAATATATAGTACCTATAATAATACTAGTAATAAAGTTGTAGAGTTTGTTTGTTTGTTTGTTTGAATGCGCTAATCTCAGGAACGATTTGATAAATTCTTTCAGTGTTGGATAGTCCATTTATCGAGGAAGGCTATAGGCTATATATCATCACGCTACTACTAATAGGAGCGGAGCATTAACGAAGAATGTTTCAAAATTTTTTTACACTGCGGGCAATATAAGACGCAAACGAGGTTGCGTGGGTCAGCTAGTGTAGTATATATGAAATGTCATATTTTCTAAAAAACATGCATCAGAAAATATAATAAATCTCCAAATAGAAACATTTATTTATAATGCATGAAAAGAATGCTGCAAAGTCCACATTTTTCGAATATCGTACAGGAAAATGACTGCACGGTTGGCCTATTGGTTTAAGCGGTCACCACGCCGCTTTCACTGCACTGAGTGTTGTGGGTTCAAGCCCCACAAGGAACACTACTTTGTATGACCCACAAATTGTTGTTCTGAGTCTGGGTGTTCTTTGTGTCCATTTCATGAATGTTTGTAAAGTCCCCCACGACACAGGCTGTAAAAAATTAATGCAGCTGTCGTTTAAAAAAAAGCTAGTTCATAGTACCAACTATAAATAGTATCATTTACATTTTACATTACTTTAAAACGAGTAGTACACCGTGGTCTGTTATAACGTTAAATGATTTGGTGTTATGTTTTACTTACAGTATGAAAACAGCAATGAGATAATGGTGTCCTTGAGTGGTGCAATACTTAACAAGTTTGCATGTAAAACGGCTACCTTTTTACTGACTTATTTAACCTAATTATTTTCTATTTGCAGTATTTTTGATGTTTGTACTCTTCGAACTAAACTTTCACTTAAATCATCAAAATCAATTCGTATACAGGCAATAGTTAGAAAACACCAATATAACTTCAGCAAAGAGATCAGTCTTAATGATTATTATACCACATTCGCAAATCTATCATATCAATTTATCAAACGAAAGGTCATGGCCGGGTTAGAGTCGAGTATCAAGACCCGCATTAATTTCCCAAAAGGGTTGGCGTATGCTATTCAGGCTAATCTTTATATAGAAATCATGACGTCAGAGTTTCAATTTCAGTTACAGTACCTATTAGTTCTGATAGTCATAGGCTTTACTTATGTCGGATCTACGTTATGTAATTAATAAGTGTTTAAGACAAACGGCTGAAAACATTACAATGTCTTCATTTTTTTTTTATTGAAATGGCGGCAAACGAGCAGACGCATCACCTGATGGTAAGTGATTACCGCCGCCCATGGACACCCGCAACTCCAATCAATCTTTGGGGGATGGGGAGAGGGAATGGGGGGAGGGGTGGGGTATGGGCCTCCGATATCCTCACTCACTCGGTGAAACACAGCGCAAGTGCTATTTCACACCGGTTTTCTGTGAGGCCGTGGTATCACTCAGGTCGAGCCGGCCCATTCATACCGAAGCGTGGCTCTCCCACGGAAAAAACTTTCTTATTGTGAAAACGGAAAGTCTATTTAAATGTGCACTGTTGGAACAATTTAGATAGTTATTATCTTTAATAATACTACACTTAAGGTTAGTAGTGTATTATAAAAGTAGTAACTATATAATAGAGATGAAAAACCTTCAGCGATAATTGTTTCAATTTAGTTACATTTCATTGAAAATTTACATTAGATTTGGGAGTTATTTTTTTAAAGGTTAATATATTTTTAAATATCACATTCATTTAGATCAAACACGACTTTTTTGTATATTTACTCTATGAAATTCTTGTAATAGATGCGCCAAATTACACAATAAAAATGGGAAGCTTTATAAATAATAGCAAATCGCTGAATAATTTTATTATGCCAATAAAAATGAAAAAAATACCGCACTGGTGTCTTATAAATTCGTTTAGCAAGTACGGATTTTTTATAGTATTTGATGTAAACTTGCATTGTTATGCTTTGTGTATTAAATTATTAAAAATGAACGCATTTACTTTATTTAGATAATACTTTATTGATCCTGCTCATGTTTCAATCTACATATTTCCAAATACTTGCTGAAATTACTTTATAAAGAGTAAGCTCTGAATTTACTTCCATACAGTTCATTTCGAGTACCTATTAATCGAATTTTTGCCATTTATTCGGAGTTCATCACTATCAGAGTGACTGGTGTGCATATGGCCCGAGGGCCCATTCTTGAAATTTTTGCGAAATGGAGTAAAATTCAAGTGGAAATTAGTTAAAAATAGTAAAAACCTAAAGCGATAGTCATAATTTTTTTAAACGTGAAATGAAGCTGTTATGATCAAATAACTTGGACCCTCAGTTCAGATGATTGCAAAAATTATATAACCTAGATCTCAGAAAGTATTGCCTCAATGCTCAATGCTTTTTATTTAAAAAAATCTTAAAAGTTTTAAGTATATTCCAAAACTGTAGAATACAACATTATGGATTTATGGCGGCATAACATAGGGCCCTCAGTTCAGTTACGTCTCTACTGAGGAATCTGCAATTTAGTTAAAAAAGTAATAAAATTTTGAGGCTCAAAAACATTGAGGGCTCAGTTCAAACGTTTTAGTAAAATTTAACTTTTATTTACTTTTTAACAATTGGCTTTTGTCTCAATATTTCTTGTTAACTAATTCACAGAGATATTTAACTAAAACATCCTTAAGTACTATTTATGTATTTCTTCAGATAATTGATTTATTTGCAGATTCCTCAGTAGTACAGATTCCTTACTGAACTGAAGGCCCCAAGATGCCGTAAATCATAATGTCGTATTCTACAGTTTTGAGATTTTCTTAACTTTTGAGAAATTCTTAAATTAAAAGCACTGACCAGCATTGGCAGCGCTTTCTCAGATATATGCTATATCATTTTTTACAAGCATCTGAACTCAGTGCCCGAATTATTTGATCATAACAGCTTTATTTCAAAATCGGCTCTCGGTCCAGATGCACATGAATTACTGTGACCTGTGACTATGTCCCAATGTTGTACAAGCTAGTGTTATACGTAGTAAAAGTCCTTTACTTAGATAAAACAAAATAACATTGACTGACTTATCACGTCTTGACTTGAAATCCATCATTATTCTGTCACACTCATCTTATTTGTTACGGTTCTTAGTAATAATGTAGTTTTACATTTACATATCAAAAATTTGATAATGATATATTTTTATGCAAATATTATCAAGGGTAAGGACGGCGAAAAACGACAAACAAATTTGTAGGTAGGTAGTAGTTTCCTTAAATCCTAAAAACCGTATCTACTATAAACAAAAAACGTGTAAACGTGTAACGTTAGGTACGTGACCAAAGCCACGAGTGAAATGTTTATGTTTCACACAGACACAAACAGCATTTTTTTTTTCATAAAGGAGGTTTTAAAATGAATGAGAATGTATGAAGAAGAAAATAAGGAAGAATATGAATCTAGGATGTATAATGTTTACGCATGTAATAATAAATAATTATGAAAAGGATTTTTAGGATTGCATTGCTCTAGTTGCAGGTGTCCATGCGCCATGGAGGTGGTAACTTTTTTTTTATTGAAGCCGGCCAAAGTGACTATACTCTGCCTGATGGAAAATATAAGTAGAATCCAAGAGTAGGTGGTCACCATACTCATTGCAAATGCAGACAATGCAGCATGGCGACTATTACATGACCGGTCTTTTCGTTTGCACTCTATAATAGGAAAAATATAATAATCTTTTATTTCATGACAATGATCCCGACGGTTGAACCACGTTCCTGTCAATTTCTATCAAATAGTGAAGGAAATGGTAATAGGTAATGGTAGTACAGGAAAAGTTGGTGGGAACCAAATTCCTACACAGCAGAGCAGAGCACCTCGTAGGTCATCAACGCACTGGACTGATTAGGTGAAATCCGCAGCAGGAAGCCGCGTGTCTGACTGTATCCCACAGTCTGCCAACAGGGAGAAGCTGAGTTAATCTCTACCACCGAGTTGGACGTCTCAATGTGCCTATGACCGCCATCCCAAGACCAACGCGACAGAGTAGAAGCAGTTTCAATTGTTTTCCAGATGTTGTAATTAAACAGTTAGCAGTTTATATATGATGGCGATTCAATCTTTAAAAACATTTAATTTAAATGAATTAAATTTAGTTAAGCTGTCGAACCAACTCATACTATAACATCTATATATTACATTACGTTACATATTTATAGCCATGTCTATTAATATTATAAGTTTCATAAAGAATTTTCCTGCACTGGTCGTGAACTGCGTATTGAGTATCAGCCGAGAAACTCTATCCGCGGGAAAAGTGCCAGATGAGACGAGAGGTGGGAATACTTCGACTACGTCACGTCACGACACATGACTTTTACAAACTCGCTCCTATGCCGTGACCAGTAGAGTGGAAAGTGCCGAAGTACCCTACTAACGTTCGGAATATCGTTGGCTTTTATGAAGATGATTTAGACCTTACTGCAAGGGGTTAGGAGTAGTTTTACAACCACTGCTGTGAGAGAAAGCACTTTCCGGTTGTGTGTAGTGTTGAATGACGCAGATGACGGTGTGACACAGCCAACACTAAACCACCAAGTTGCCAGTCGAGCGGAGTCCGCTCGTCTGCGAACACTTCACGTGACATTGAATTATAAACACATAGTTTTCCGCGATCTTTAAACTTCTCGAGTGTACATGGGAAGGTTATAAATGTTATCCTGTAGTTGTTTAATAGTCTAAAAAATTAGAATACTTCAATCAGGGTAAGTACCAAAATATTCCTTTTACTTAGAAATTTTATTATTATTATAAGTACATAAAGACATAAGAGTTACTGGGAAAATTCAACTCAAATATATTCTTGAATAAACTTGAGGAAAACTGACTCGTTCTTACAACATTAAAAGTGCTTGTACAAACTCAAGTAGAATTATTAAAATAATTTAGATAAAATGTTAGAACGTCTCTTCTGTAGAAATTGGTTATAAATAGATATTATTTGGCAATGGCATTGGCAAAAATTTTTGGCGGTTAAAAATAAGACTGTGTAACTTTAGTTCGAATATCAAAAAAACACAATATCTATTAAAATTTAGTAACAATATAAAAAACATGCGTGTTAATATTTTATATTATTATTCTTATCAACGCAGTAAAGTAGGCGTTCCTATTCAAATGGAATTTGATCCAAACTTTCACATAACAAAAAAAGCGTGCTGCATTGTTTATTGATTAACAATGCAAGGTGCATCAATGAAGTTTCACATTTTGATAATGTTCTCGATAGCTACTTGAATAATAAAATATTATTGTTCAAATATCAATCAAACTGTTTGATCGAAGTTGTCAAGAACTATGCTGAGTGTTGTTGTTATGTATCTGCCTAAGTTTATGTGAGTGAAGCCCGTGGGATAGATACGTGAGGCGGTAGGATGATTAATATTGCCCTCTACGAAAGTACGAACTGTCGAAACCGCAGTGAACTGATTATTCCTTTGTTATATGTATGTTTAACTATTCGTCCGTGGCTTCGCGCTGGTACTCTCATTTATATTCGTTTCGGTATATAAAGTATATCTACGACACTGTAATGTACCCTTCTACAACATTTCATCCAGATCGGTTAAGCAGCTGTGGAATGATTGAGTAACAAACATCTATATATACTTCCGCACCTATTAACCTTGATGAGAGCTTAAGTTCGTGGCAGATGATCTAAATAATCGTCACCTAAATCTACTTAAATGTAAATAATAATAATAATAAATTTACATATATTTTATGGCAATAGCATGCCGTTAAGCGGCATGTTACAGTTCCTTTTCTTTATTTCTAAAAAACACAATCCGGTTTGAAAAGTAGGGCGATCAACGGTAAGAAAATTACTTGTCGCATAGATTTTATTTGACATATTAAAACAATCTTGACTAGTCGCAAAATACCCTGACTGTATTTATTTAAACGTAATACAAAAGGCCACAGTCTATTCGCAGTAGTATCTAAAAGTCAAATCTTAATATTAATAGTTATTGACAGTGTGTCTATTTTGACGATTTTAAAAGAGTCAAGTGTTATTACTAGTAAGACGAACCACAGATATTCTTCATTTTATGGAATACGTGGAGTAGTTGTTAACTTAGCGCCATTACCTTGAAAAGGAAAGTTAGTTCATTTACGATAGTACGACAATAGGGTTAACGTGCCACTGACTATGGAAAGCTATAAAGTACGTTATATGACACGTGTTTAAGCCTGTATACTACATTCGTTTTTAAATAATATAATTCGCATAAATAAATCAGTTGCCTGTTTATCATCCGGTTTTCACAGATAGGTATATAAATATTTATCCTAATTAGAGCAGAATTAATACGTAGGATATACGCCTACATATTAAGGATAAATGTTTTGCATAATTTAATAAACATTCCAAACACAATCCATTTCTATCCAATCCCTCAAAAATAAACTGACAACTTAGTTACCTGTTTGAAATATTATTTTTGCTTTTATCGAATTACATTTTAAGATTCCTCACAAAATTGTTACTTTAAAACTTATTCTTATTTAAAAGTACGCCAAAACCTCTATTCTAAGGAGATATGTGAGCTACATCCAACAGTAGACTAATCTATACTAATAATAAAGCTGAAGAGTTTGTTGGTTTGTTTGAACGCGCTAATCTCAGGAACCGCTGGTCCGATTTAAAAAAATATTTCAGTGTTGAATAGTCCATTTATCGAGGAAAGCTATAGGCTATATATCATCACGCTACTACTAATAGGAGCGGAGCACCAATGACGAATGTTTAAAAAACGGGGAAAAATTTTCACGCTACGGGCAATATAAGACGCAAACGAGGTTGCGTGGGTCAGCTAGTAAAGTATATTTAGGATGATTCTTCTATAATAATATTTTTACAATATCCAATAATAATGTGCTATAGTCCAATGTCAAAAGGTTCACTTACCAAAATATATTGTCATAAAATGACAAGTGTCAAATGGCTTTGATAAACAGCCCTTACAAGACGGTCCTCTTCCCTACAAAACTTAGCTAATATTGAAAGGAACGGTTTCCATATTTCGTGAAAAACCGTTGCCAAGATAAATATTTAGACTAATAGAGACTATTCATACTACTACTCAACATTTTAACTTTAAATATGAGATTCATCGCTGTTCAAAGAGTCAAGTACCTACTTTGTTGTCATTTAGAACGCACCGCTAACAAATTCAGAGCAACGAGAAGATTTTATTTAAATGTTTAATTTACATAACTCAATGCAGGACTCCTGAATAGAGACTATATATAATACATTCTGAACAAACTCATTCATCATCATTAGCCTTTAACAGTCCACTGCTGAACATAAGCCCCTCTTAAGAAAAAAGGTTTTAGTATTTAATTAATAAGTCTTTAATAGATACGGTCTTTTGACAAGCCTCAACCCATGGGTATAGTTCAGAAAACATAGGCATAGTTAATGGGATGAATGGAAGTGGTGACTCTTTGTACTTTTAATTCATCACTAAGTTAATTTACGTACTGTATATAACTCTAAGACGACCTTCTCGTTTTAAACTATCTACTTAGAGGTAATCTGATCAAGTAATTCACGCAGACGTGAGCTACAAATGATCACATACCATAATATATTATGGATCGGGTACAATCAGCTCTTTGTTAGTTTCAGCACGCATTTGAGGACAAAGATCCACTGATGCCGCTGTGACAGTGAAAGTTATTTGCAACTGACTCGAAATGTATAAAGATCATAATTTATATGTAGGTACGACTATTATTACCAGAAAATGATTACAAAATTCATTATCGGACCTGTGGCTGCTATTGCGTATTATTTTACGAAACAAACTACAGGATCGTAACCGGATAGGTTATAATGATGGCTATTAAAAGCAGCTGGTAAATCAGATATCTTGTTTTCACATGTACATACATAATGTCACGCCTGTTTCCCAGACGGGTAGGCAGAAACAATTGACCTCCACGTACTACGGTACTGACACACCTCTTTAGCATCGTCCACATTTCGCAGATACTAATCGCTGCATACATACTCGCTTGTCCTTGGTGCTTTTCGTTAAATAAAAACAGACAGAATAATTAATTCTAAATATCATGCTTTACTCTCGGTTCACACACACATGAGATTAATTTGGGTTTTGTTGTAATGTTTTAACATGTGCACTTCAAGGCGATTACGATGACGCTTTTTGTGTACCTACTTACAAATACCTAATCGTGTAAATTATTTCTTACTCATAGCAGGTTTCGACAGCATATTTATACAAATAAATAAAATTCAAGTTTCTGTTTGTAATTTCAAATTTACATCTTTTCAATAAATGCACATGCAAATATATACGGTACTTACATACATTAAGAAACTTAATTTATGTATGTCTATTTGTCTGTTTGTTCCGGCCAATCTGTAGAGCAGCTCTACCGATGTTAATGGAACTTCCACTGGCAGATAGCTGATGTTACGAGGAGTAGCCTCCCGGTGTTAATCGCGGCCGTGAGCGATAAGACCGCCTATTGTTACATATTTTGTAACTCATCCTATGTTTTGTTTTGTAATGTTGTATGTATTTAATAAAGATATAAATAAATAAAATAAAATAAAAATGATTATTATACTGTGGCGTGGGTAAATTCTTTGTTTCCAAACAGGTCCACATAACCTATAACTTTTTTTTTAATTGTACAAAGCAGGTACCTATAAAAATACTCAAGTAAAAATTTGATACAAATGTGATATCAGTTCACTCAGTTCCTTGTACAAGGCGAATTGTATGTACCATAAAACCTGTTTCTACAAATATAAATAACGCATTGAGTGTGTGAATTTACAGTCCGAATAAAATAATTTTAACTTAGGACCGTTTGTAGAAAAGGGCTACACTACAAGCTATAGGTACCTAACAATTATTTAAAAATGACCTCGGAAATTAGACGCTAATAAAAAAGAGCGGTACCTATATTTTGTTAAATCAATAAAATGGTTTACACGCACGCATTCAGATTTTTACATACTGTAATTTAATAACTATTTAGGTATCTTGTCAAATAACAAAGTGTTCACTTAAAAAAAAACAAAAGAAGTTAAAGTAAAATAAACTTTGATTTGTTTCTAAGTCTGTATGATTTAAAATGTAAAGCTTGTAGCTATTTCCTACTCCGTAGCAGGTTTTGATAGTATTAATATGTTTTGTAAAAACACTAGTCAAAGAGGTTAGTGTCCTTGCTCATTCTATAAAAAAAATAAAAGACTAATATAACCTCCTACTGAGAGATAGCTCACAAAATTACGCAATCATGTGCGCTCATGGGATAGCGTAATTACTATCTACGTTTTAATAAAAATTATAATAAATATCTAAAACCAGGTAAAGTTTATATAACTATAACCCGACTACATAGATAGTTTTCACAAAATATAAATTATGTTACCAAGCCCATTATTACTAATTTACTTACACGTCATTTGACGTCATCATCTTCCTAGCCTTTATTATCCCCAAGATTGTTTGGGATCGGCTATTAGTTCAACCGGTTTTACCTGAATATCAGTTTTTACACAGAGCGACTGGCATCGGACCTCCGCAACCCTGAGAGTGAACTGAATTCGAAGGTTGAACTTGTTGAAAGTATATTTGAGGGCACTGGCTTCCTAACAACGATTGTCATAGATGTTCATGACAACCGCGACCGACGGCTTAACGTGCTCTCCAAGGCACGGGTACTAATTTGCTTACACTTCTTCATTTATTAAAGTCGGTTCAGTAGTTTAAGCGCTACGATGTAGTATACAAACATACATAGACCGCCAAAACTTTTGCCCTTCCATTTGGTTTTACCGCAGTCAGTAAAAAAACTTGACGTAGTAAAACTCAACTTGCTTCCTAATTTTAAACTAATAAAATGGCCATAAGCGTCTGTCTGTTATATCACGGCAGAGTTACCATGTATTAAAATGAATCATTTTATTTACATATATTTCAATACTTAGTAACGATGTGGATGAACGTCATCGTCAATCGTGGGGAAAAACGTTTATTAAATACCTACTTAAATTGCTGACAGGTTTGAGTTGTTATTATTGTTAAAACGGAATTTCAGAAGCAGTAATAATACGTTTTGATTATTTATCCTGTGTTATTTCTTTGATTTAATTTGATTGCTTTTTTCGATTTTGGTGACAAAATAATATTATCAGACAAAACTCATTTTGTTATCCTCAAACGGTAGTATAATTTTGTAGATGAAAGTTCCTAACGTCAGCCAAAGCTAAAAAGCTCAAAGAAATTGTAATGTAATGTGAATTGTAATTAAACAGACTATAATTGAACTATATAATCTTGAGCCTAAAAAATATTTAAATACAATATTACGCATATCAATCAAATCAAGCCATTAATTTTCAATATAATAATCCATATATGTATATACATATTTGCGTTTAACATTGCAATTGATTAGTCACCTGCAACTTAAAGTAATGATTTAAAAACATCATTTAATATCCATATGTTATAAAGAAAAGTAAAAGTTATCCACGAGACATTTCAACGATATAGGCATAAACTTATTTCCAAATAATATCTATTAACATAATCCACGGTATTAGCAAAAGGCCCTTAAAATACTGCCTTGAAATATTGCAAAGATAATTTCAGAAACAGGAATGATTTACAAAAAAATATCTTTCTGTCAATAACATAAGTACGTATAATTATTATTTTTACCAAAAACGTTTTTAATGTATGGTAATAATTGTTCGATAAGAAATGATCGCCGTAAGACAAACACCTTATTTAGAAAACGCCAATAGTTTGTTTCACTTATAAGAATTTAATATATTTCATACAACCTTGTGCCCTCAGAATGCATTTGTTACCTTTTATCAATTAGCTGCACGTGTTGTGTACTTCGCCTATTATGTACCTACAGACACTGCCTTAAGTGATAGCAGTCTATAACTAAAATCAGAAAAAATGGCACGTGACCACAAAGCACACTTTATTAATTTTGGATTTGCGGTTAATCAAATTCATCACGTCGACCGATGGCTGGACGTCTACATTTTAATGCGCTTGAACTGCTTGAAAATAAAACACAAAAATTAAAATCTTGTGTAGCAAGGTCGGTCCACTGACCCAGTGACCTTCAGAAGGAGGACCGGTTGCGCCGCCTTATCTGGTGCGTTCGCGCCCAAACATTACTGTCATAAATACACTTTATTTAAAAGAAAGCTCAGTGTTAGCGTTCGTGAGAACTCATCGCAACATTTTTACCCAAACTTGCAAGCATTCCCACTTTTATTAAAATGAGGATTTCTAGATAGATTTGTTTTCAAAAAAATCATAAGTACTTTACAAAAAATATCATAAATTATATCATAGCACACAAAGGCAATCAGACTCAGAACAATAATTTCTAGATCACACAAAGCATGGTAAAATGTCGGGATCGATTTCAAAATATTTCTTGCAGTAGGATGAGAAAATATGGCTTCGGTTACTCTTATCCTGGCATTGTCATTTATTTTCAATAGGTATACATGTTACTGGCCGTATTACACTCCGAACCATCGAACATTACATAATTATGTATTGCCAAAAAAAGATTTTCGTTTTCTTAAAAGTTACCTCGAAAATCAAGTTTGAAATTGTTAATATTAGTTGGTGTGGTCAATACTTTAATAGATATTGGTAACAGGCAGAATGCAGAATCTAAGAATCGTTAGCCCATGCAGGTGTTATGTACTTTCACTTTAAAAAAATGCCTAACTTAATGCTATAAATCTCAACATTTACGCTGCTGAACAAAGATCTCTCTTAAAGAGCCCCAACTATCCTGATCTTGGCCATTAGTATATAATTACACTTAATCCAACAAATTTAATTTAATAATTACAGATGGCTGATTCTACAAAAGCGAGATTATCTCGCGTTTTCCTTTTAGCTATATTTTTGGTCAGCGTGAAAGCTCAATCGTTCACTAGCCCCAGCCTAAATACAGGTAAGAGCTTCTTTAATAAATGTATTTGTATTAAGATAAATTTGGCTTAACATCCACACTGCTTGTGTAACCTGTAGCGTTATTTGTCTGATTTAATTTACGGTAAATATATTTAGTTACTCTCTACAACCTAAAAGACCATCTCAAATTCAGGTAACAAGATAAATAAACATTAAAGTGTATTAATTTCTATTACCACAGAAGAGTTGTCCACCAATCTAGGTGAAGTTGAATCCAGAGAGACTGGCGCGGATTTAGAGTTCCATTACCACGATCATGAACAGATGACCAAATATTTGCGAGCTGTTTCCGCGAAGTACCCTTCTCTGACAGCGCTGTATTCTATCGGGAAATCAGTACAAGGTGAGGAAACAATATAACTTCGTATTTATTTTTCTAATCTGTTCCGAAAGTATGTACTGCTAGCAAATTTTGACCATGGCAGCTAGTCTTAACAGAGACGGAAACCAACCTTTGTAGTGTGTGCGCAATCCTATGTGCACTCTCTGTTCCTTTACTCTCACAATCAGATGGGACGGCTATCCGACAAAGCAGGGAAGAGATCAGGCGCAGGACTGACGACTTTACGAGTAGTAGACGGAGAAACGAATGAAAACTCATTCCCTTCTTGACCCACCTGCGTCTACATACCTAAATGTTATTTCAGAGTAAAGTTCATAATTCCGAACTTCTTATCTGTTCAAATATTTAACCATGAAGTATAAAAAGCTTGAAGTTAACAGCTTGTAAAGCCGCGGTATTACTCTGAGGTGACCTTTAAAAAAACATATTTTAAAAAATCTGTAATACCTAATGGCATCTATCCAAGACGTAATTCGTAGTGGTAAAACTACATGTATGACGTAGATTACATCACATTATACTAAAGTAGCGAGTTTAATTTAGTTTAAACCGTGAAATATACGCATATTGAACGTGTCAACTGAGACTTTTTAATTACCTACCAAATATTACGCTTATCGTGATTATTTGGTCCAGTAACAGTCCGCTGATGGATATAAGTCTTTCCTTATAAAGTAGATTGTGGCCTGCTATACCACAACCTAGATCTTTTTTCCATGAGAAAGCCACGCTTCGGCATGAATGGGCCGGCTCGACCGGAGTGTTACCACGGCCTCACAGAAAACCGGTGTGAAATAGTGCTTGCGCTGTGTTTCACCGAGTGAGTGAGGATACCGGAGGCCCATACCCCAACCCCTCTCCCCATTCCCTCTCCCCATCCTCCAAAGGTCGGCAACTCACTTGTGACGCTTTTGGTGTTGCGGGTGTCCATGGGTGGCGGTAATCGCTTACCATCAGGTGATGCGTCTGCTCGTTTGCCCCCTATTCAATAAAAAAAAAACACTGGCGAGACGGGTGGGATTGGGTTTGTTTCAAGGTTTTCTTTCTTTGCTACCTTATGTGTGACACTCTGTATACTTAAACCGTCACCACATGGAAAATAATAACATTGATCTGTTTAAATAAATTCAGGAAGAGATCTATGGGTAATGGTCGTCTCTTCGTCTCCCTATGAGCACATGATCGGAAAACCTGATGTCAAGTACGTGGCGAACATTCACGGAAACGAAGCCGTCGGTCGAGAGCTACTGCTACACCTTATACAAGTAAGTTACAACCGGTGATTTGCCGCTATTTCCTAATCAATATAACTGTTATTTATGCTCTCGCTGTAGTGGAAAGTAAAGTCGACCACTTGTCACCCGTGATTTTATCACAAGAAGGAAATAAAATTAATGACATATAATGACAAAATTAAATGTTACTCACTTTCTAAAGTTAATGCTGAACTAAAATTGTGGATTTTAAATACAGTCATATTATGCGGTAGGCACGCATTTATCGCAGTAATTCGGTTACAGCGTCTGTCATTGTACCTAAGGAAAAACAAAAGCATTAATTAGTATTGTCAGTTAAAATAAAAAAAACTAAACCTAAAAGCTTTTAAGTACCTAAGCCTTTTCAGGCACTTTCATTAAATTAGTCAGTATACTTGTGACAATCTTCAGGTCCTTCAAAAAAAGCGATTTAAAGCCACATTATGTTGTTTGTGTTACCTACCTTTTGTTATTTGGTTCTGTTCTTCTTTGAGGCTATTCGTTAATTGAATGTAATATGTAATTTCGATTATGTTCGGTTGATAAGGTATAAGCAATGAGACGCCTGTGTGCGTGACTTAAATAAAAACACTAAGCTTAAATAGTATAACAAATTTAAATCTAAATCCTATCAATGTAAATCCCACTTTGAGACTCTTTTTCCTACTTGTTATCTTTGAAAGACATACTAAATATATGTTTACTGTTGAACGTATTAAGGATTCATCGATTTAATATTATTAATTTCAGCACCTAGTGACATCATACGACACAGATTCTTATATTAAATGGCTATTAGATAACACAAGGATTCATTTGATGCCATCCATGAATCCGGACGGGTTCGCCATCTCGCAGGAAGGCCAGTGTGACACTACGTACGGCAGGTAAGATATCTGCATCTGCATTAAGAACGATTGCCATAAATCATAAGGCAAAAGAAACACTCTTGCTTTAGTGACACAAGTAGGTACTTCTCTAATAGGTAATAGGAATTCTAAATCTTCCTTTTGACAAAGAACGATTAAAACTGATAACAAATATGTATCTGTAAACCCTATGATTGCTCCAAGAGCTCACTTGCACAGAGCTCTCTGAAATAAACTCTCCTTTTTACACAGCTTTTATTTGCTCTACGTGACGTGAAGACCCTCATAATATATGTAGGTATAAACTAAGAAAATAGAAAACTGATTTGACGTAACATTTTAAAATTTTCACTTTGGAGTGTTTGTTTAGTTGAAACTCAAGACTGACGTACGACAAGTTAATCCCAAAGGTGCGAAGTTCTCGAAGCAATTCATATATTTTAATAATAGTTAAACGGATTATGATATATCAGGTATTATATAAATAAAGAGACTTAGTACTTAATAGTAGAACTAAAAAGATAGCAGAAATTTATATTAACCAATGGGTGATAGAGGATCAAGCAGCTGAAAAACCACAGTTCTGTTTGGGGTGACAAAATTTTTACTCCTAAGGGTAAGGGATTGCAATTCCAAAAGAATGAGTAGGATTCAGTGAACTAAGTTCTTTCTTTTTTATGGAATAGGCAAACGAGCAAACGTATCGCTTGATGGTAAACCATTACCTGCTGACACCTGCACCACCAGAGGCGTCACAAGTGCGTTGCCGGCCTTTGAGGGATGGGGGCAGGGATTGGGGATATGGGCCTCCGGTATCCTCACTCATTCGGTGAAACACAGCGTAAGCGTTATTTCACGCCGGTTTTCCGTGAGGCCGTGGTATCACTCCGGTCGAGCCGGCCCCTTCATGCCTGTGGATGGAACATGGCTCTCCCATGGTGCTCTTAAGAGTAGGACGTGTAAATTAAGCTATCAGGATGGTTTTTAGTTAAAACACCATATACTCCAAGTTCTTTCATCCCCAATAAGAAGGCAAAATCCTTTAAGGGATTCTTCACGCCGTCACCAAAAAAAGGCCGTTTATGTTTTTCTCTACCTAAATATCATGACCAAATTGCGATATTCGGTGTTGTTCCTGTTCAAATTACTGTAATAAATAATGACAACAACGTAATTCAAAATGATGTTGATGAAATCGGTCATCTACATTATTATCTGTTTATAACCTAAATGTTCATAACACTGTGAAAAGTTTAAAAGAATTATAACAATGTGTATGAAAGGACATGTTTTTGCAGCAAATGAATCTATGTAATAAGCTTTTCAACTATAGTTAGGTGCAATTATTCTATTATAGATCTTTAAAGAATAAAGAGGCGCCTTAAAATCTTATTCATACGAGTATAACGGATTGGCAATAAAACAATGGATTGGTCATTTGATTTGATTGCTTGCATATAACTTTAAGTGTTGAATACACCTACTGATGTGAACATAATTAGGTATATTAAGAATAAGTTACCACTGCTGTGTTATTTCTAAATTGCTTGGTTATTTGTCTACAGACACAATGCTCGCCGGTACGACTTGAACAGAAACTTCCCTGACTATTTCAAGGCGAACACAAAGCAACCACAACCGGAGACAGAGGCTGTGAAGGAATGGATCAGTAAAATACAATTCGTGGTGTCCGGATCGTTACACGGCGGGGCTCTCGTTGCCTCATATCCATTTGACAACACGCCCAGTGCCAGTAACTATCAATGCTATTCACTATTAGTAAAATGTCACACGAGTGTGTCGAGGGTGCTTCGATGTCGCGGCGTCGCATTAAAAATGTCCTGAAAACTGTTACACATCGACATTCTAAAAATCTTTACATCTCATCGCACAGCAGTGCCCTTCCGCGCCTCGTCTTTCTTATTTCTTATCCGTTCTTATCTTAGTCGCAGCGCCAACCAAACTTTGTCCCATAAGTCATAACCTTTTTTTTTACCTGTGGCGGGGCGGTGTGTCGGAATCGAACCGACTAAAACCATACGGTATGCCAACTCGCGCCTGAGAACGGAGGGGTCCGGGAACTGCAGTTATTAACACGACCGGACCTCTTCCGATCGCCTGCCCGCACTGAAGCGGGTACCGTCTGCTGATGTACCATAAGTCATAACCTTAACTAACCATTGCCTGATTTATTATGTAATGTAACAAAGTTATCATAATACGTGTTTTCAAGTTTCAATCAATCAATTAATAACCTTTAACAGTTCATTGTTGTTTCAAACTCTTTATTTCGATATTTGTGCATAGAATATTCTTTACTTGAAACATACTATTCCCTTATAATGAATTTCTTTAAAAAAAAAGTAAACGACATTATTTGTACCAGTTAAATATTACAACACTACGTAATAATTGGCATAGGTACATAATTACGCGCCTCCGTCGGCGAGTATTTTGGTTTTCGCAGTAAAATGTAGCCTATGTTCTTCTTCAAAAATCAAAATATATCTATGCTAAATTTCATTGAAATGAGTGCAATGATTTAGCCGTGAAAGCTTGTCAGACAGACAGACAGAGTTATTTTTGAATTTATAATATTAAGTATGAATTCAATTAACTCATTTCTTTAAAATGAGCTTACGTTTGTCTATCTTATTTCAAGAACACTTTAACAATAGACATTTTATTTACACGCATACCAGGAATTTGTAGGTCATCGGTCTGGTGTTCAGGTAAAGTATTATATATATACACAGTTAGGTTAGGTGACCGAGTAAAAGATTAAGTCATCTGTGCAGTCCATAACCAAACGCGGGGCAAAGCTAGTCCAAAAAGTAGCCTAGTAACTATCTATTAGTAAAAGTCCCATCAAAATCGGTCCAGCCATTTCATAGATTAGCCGGCACAAACAGTCAGACAGAGGGACAGACAAACAGGCAGAAATTGCAAACAATGATATTTTGGAACATGTACCGTCTATACCTACATACAAATGCATTTAGTAAAAACGGTGATTTTAATATTACAAAGAGACACTTAAATTTTATTTATTTGTATAGAGTATAGATGTACAGATTTGTATAAATAACTAGCTGTTGCCCGCGGCTCCGCCCGCGTTTATGTCGGTTTTTTCGTGTTTTTTCGCGGTCGCGCATATGTGACTGATGCAAAAAGTAGATAAAAACAATCCTTGATGCGGATTATACTCGTATATCATTCTAAAATTTCAGCTCGATCGGTGCAGAACTTTTTGAGTTTTTGAAGCGTACACAAACCAACATAACATTTATATACATATAGATATAATTCAAAATAATAATGTTCGTTTTCTTCCAACATGTCCGTTGAATGCAGTATTCCAAAGCTACGCGCACACGCCCTCCATCGCACCGGACGATGACGTGTTCCGTCACCTGTCGCTCGTCTACTCTAACAACCATGCCAAGATGTCTCGTGGAGTATCCTGCAAGTCTGGTTCGCCCAGGTTCGATAAAGGCATTACTAATGGAGCCGAATGGTACCCTCTCACAGGTAATTTAAATTTTCTCATCAACCTGTCACCGTCCACAGCTGAACAAAGGCGTCCCTTAAAGAGGCTTAAGAGAGAGGCTTAGATATTCATCCACTGCCAGTCCCTTTCTTCAAATCATCGGTTTGTCGCGCTAAGGGCACCCGACACAGCCTACACTACGTTTTTTTTTATTTTTATTGAATAGTGGGCAAACGAGCTGACGTTTCACCTGATGGTAAGCGATTACCGCCGCCCATGGACATCCGCAATACCAAAGGCGTCACAAGTGCGTTGCCGACCTTTGGGGGATGGGAAAGGGGATGGGGGGAGGGGGAGGGGGAGGGATTGGGTGTGGGCCTCCGGTATCCTCACTCACTGGGTGAAACACAGCGTAAACGCTATTTCACACTGGATTTCTGTGAGGCCGTGGTATCACTCCGGTTGAGCCGACCCATGCCTGCCGAAGCATAGCTCTCCCACGGTGTAAACGTTTTTTTATAATATACTTATAACGTTCTCCTATCCGATTTCGGCCACGGCGGCCAGTCTCAATGGAGAGCAGCCCACTACACAGGAGATAATATAGTGCACAAGTTTGTGCATTGTGATGGCACGGTTATCCGACGCAAACGGGGAGATATCAATCGCAGGACCAACGACGTAACTTACGACTTAACGTACTCTCACAGACACTAAGGCTAAGACCCCAATTTCCAACTCCGAGCTATTTTTTTTTATTTATTATAAAGCATTTCTATAATCAGATAAACTCAATAACACTTTTTGGCACGACTAGGGATTCGAACGCGTGTCTCTTATCTGTCTGATGGAAAACAGGAGCAGAATTCAAGAGTAGTAGTCACCATATTCATTGAGAATGAACTGAATGAAAGGAATGATGAAAGAACTTCATCAAAACTTATAAATGGCAAACGAATCGCCATGTACCTGGGAGAACGAATTTCTGTAAAGTCCCTCAGGAATTCGTCATTCGATATCTGTCATTAACTTAGTATTATTAAAGAGCATAGCGATTAACGTATGCGACTACCGATCAAGAGGTCTCGGTTTTGAATCCCGGGTTGGACTGATTTTAGAAATACTTTATAAGCTCGGAGTTGGAGGTTGGGGTCTGAACCCCCGTGCCTCGGAGAACACATAAAGCTGTCGATCTTGCGCCTGATCTCTCACCGGTCGTGTCTGATAACCATCCCATCGGATTATAAGAGTGAGGGAACAGAAAGTGCACCTGTGGCCGTAATCGAATAGGAGCTAGGCTAGGCTAACTTCCTTTGGAGTTACTGGCGGTGAAAACCTATAATCAGGGGGCATCTTTGCCTATAGTGCGGGGAGACAGATAGCAGGAGGGGGATAGGAGTGGAGCAGCACTGTGAGGGGCGCCGGCCACAGCACTTTTAATAAATATGCGCGCTTAATGAACCTCGATACGCTTACTAAAGGGCGCTAGAATAATTATTCATAACGGACCCTTCACGGGCTAGAGACGCCTCTGCCTTTAATACAGTAGCTTTTACCCACAGCCTATTCCTTCCTATTCCTTTCAGCCTATTATTTACAGAGTAGCCTTTTCCCTCGTCAATAATGAAACTATCTCATTTAAATTGGTGTAACGTGAAAGCGTAACAAACTGAGTTACTTACTCGAATTTATAATGTTAGTATGGAAACTGATAAAATACTAATTTAGATCTTCACTCCCCTGGGCCATATTGTACGGCGGAAAAAGCTGGAAAAGTTCAACTAAATCTAGATGGCGCTCAAAAATTAGGTGCAAGAAACAGTTTAACAAAGTTTAACAGTATTTTATTGATATGCTGCAATTCTAGTTATTATATTATTATTTTCCGAACATGAATGTTTGTTTCCAATGCCTGCTTTTTAAAAATATTTTTCAATTACGTAACTAAAAGTTATCTCCTATGATTAAGAGATGTCGTTGCAATCGATTTAAAGAAACTTGAAAATAATGATATTTAATAAACCTGAGACCTTTAGACCTGTAATATATTTCGTCAGTATGAATACGTGTTATATTATTATTAAAAATTATTTTATTGTTACAGGTGGTATGCAAGATTACAATTATCTATGGCACGGATGTATGGAAATCACTCTAGAAATTTCTTGCTGCAAATACCCACCGGCACATGAATTGCCGAAATACTGGCAAGATAACAAACAGGTAAAATCATTGTTACGTTTAATAGGTGTATTCGTACTTTTTTAAAGTATGAAAGCAGCCTGGGCACTTACCGCATCCGATCGATTTGACTTTTTACATGACCACACGTGACAACTCATAGTAGAAATTTATATTTTTCAAGTATGTATTTCAGACCGAAGTACGCGCTGTAGTTTACATGGATTTTGGCTAGAATGTGGCATTAGATTAGTGTGATATGTGACACTGGACATACGAACATTTTTACAATTGAAAACACCTGTTTCCAAATTTTAATTGCCATTTTTGTTTTTTTTTTAATAATTCAACAAAAAAATACAAAGAATTAAATTTATATAAGGATTTATTTTAATGATTTATGACATACCGAAATAAAAACTGGGAATAGTTTTAGGTACACACTCACAAGATCTATGTCTTAAATTATCATACTTGTATTGTCAGATATAAAAACACATATAGTTTTATGTACATAATTTATTTATAAATAAAAATATAATAATACTTCAAATGCATTTTACAAAATTTAAATTAAGCGAAAATTATCATTTATTAAAACAGAAAAGTGTAACTAGCATTGATACAATAAAGACCAATAAAGATGGTGAAGATGTAACAGCTGATCCAGCGAGCCACGGGCTGCTTGGAGACCTAATTGCGATCACACCACACGCGATACGAGAATTTGGGTTAACTTCACCAGTAAAAAGCACCGGAGGCAAACCAGGTGGTGCACCTACAATTGGAGGTTGTTCTCCACCAGCAGGAGGTTGGACACCTCCAGCAGGAGGTTGGACACCTCCAGCTGGAGGTTGTTCTCCACCAGCAGGAGGTTGGACACCTCCAGCTGGAGGTTGCTCTCCCCCAGCAGGAGGTTGGACACCTCCAGCTGGTGGTTGTTCTCCACCAGCAGGAGGTTGGACACCTCCAGCTGGTGGTTGTTCTCCACCAGCAGGAGGTTGGACACCTCCAGCTGGAGGTTGCTCTCCCCCAGCAGGAGGTTGGACAACTACTTCAAATAATTCTAGCTGGTGCAAAACTAGAGTACGTCCTAAAACACTGTTTTCACCTCTTAGAGCGATTTCATTATCAGTAAAATTCACAAGCGCTGTTCCATCGGACCCTGCAACATCACTAACTTCAAATACAGCCGTTGTTGTAGGAGCGATGTTGGGACTAACAGTGAAGTTTGTCCCCCCATGATTCAGGTTCTCGGCGTTGAAATAGGCTCCCGGAGTGTAACAAGTGCTTATATCTCCCAATAGATGCACGTGAAGCGAGTACCTGCCAAAAGGCAATCCCGACAAAGTTCCCTGAACGCGGAGTCCATTATCAGTCTCGGTAAAAACAATATTGCCAGTTATGTCTTCACTAATATATGCATCTCGCGTGGTCAAAACAGCGATTGCCTCTCTGGTTACATCATCACCATTAACCGCCACAAGAAGTGCGAATAGAAACGAAGAGAGCACAAGTTTCGACATACTGTTGTATGTCATAGTAAATAATTATTACTCAAATGAAACCGAAATTACGTCCACACCCACTATTTATGCCATGATAAACCATGAGGCATGCCGTAGATAAGATAATTGTAATTAAAGTAATTGATTAACACTGTAATCTTGTCAGCTATTCTGTGATTGAAATCTATCGGTTTCTGTATATTGTGTTTTTATGTTTCATAATAATAACAATAATAATGTAAAAATGTTAGCCTCCTAATCGCACAGGGAAATCATGCGATAGAGAAAAAGCGTAGAAATTATAAGGCAGGTATGCAACGAAGGTTAAAAATAATAAAATAAATTATATTTTATTGTTATATGTATATGTTTTAACAAATAAAAAAATCTCAATATTTTTAAAAACTGCAAACGACAGACAAGTCTGAGCATGAGTAATACCAATTTTGTCAATGGTAATACTAACGAGGCAATTTGAGTAGAAAACAAATCATAAAAAAAAATCGACGGCTTGCACTCCGGGAGTGCCGGCAGAAGTGAAAACTTGAATATTAACGTTGTGCATTTTTGATATTTTGGAATGGTTAGAGAATAATTTTGTACGAATTGCTTTCATTATCAGTATAAAAGTACTATTATTTATGTGGTGGAATACAATATTCATTTATTGCGCTATCGTACACAAACATGACAATTTATATTACATACACACAGGAACATTCGCGCAAGCGCCCTGCGCCGCCTGTCCTCTCTCCATCCGTCTTACGAATTTTCGATCAGGTCACGTGACCTGACGCGAGTTTATACATTTTTACCCATTCCAAAAAAGTACACAGCGCCGCTAAAGAAGTTTTCACTTCAAAAATCTTTAAAATAGATGAACATTGAGGTTTTAAGCATTTTAGATTGCAAAATTTTCGAACGTTGCAAGTATTTTATCAATGTTTAAAGGTCTAGTAAACGGTTGTACTTTTCAGGCTCTGATAAAGTTCGCTGCCGAGGCTCACCGCGGCGCGCATGGCTTCGTGATGGATGAAAACGGGAATCCAGTTGAACGAGCCTCCATCGTAGTGAAAGGGCGTGACGTCACATACCGTACCACTAGATATGGCGAGTTTTGGCGCATACTGCTACCTGGCACCTACACAGCCGAGGTAAATATTTGTCCTTATATAATATGCGTACCTACATACTGTTATTTATAGAATTGGTAACCTTTCCTAAGCACGTTTTTTTTAAGAAAGTTCGAGTGAAAATTGATAGTGACAATTCATATTTAATTCTTTATTTACATTAATGTATTTTACAATACAAAATAATAAAAACAAAAAACACTTTAAATCCTTATTCGTTCTCATAATCAATAGCAACGTTTCGGCGACCGTTATGCTTTCACCGGTGCTTAGAGAGGGACAAAAGAGTACTAATAGTAGGTAGTAGTACTTTTCCTCTTCCTGTCGCGTCCCATTCTACCACAATATTAGCTCTTCGTAATGTGAACTGCGGAATTCTATGTAACTTTAGCTGTAAAACATGTAGAGAGCAGAGTTCTCGCATCAGTTTCTACTGTGATGGCATGCAGACGGAATGTAAAACGAAAACCGTTGCGAGATGTTGATCAGAACCGAATTAAGACCGAACATTTATTACGAGACTGGTCCCTTCTGATATCTTAGAGTATCGAATTACCAAGAACGATGAACATAATATACTTATATTATAATAATTAAAATCACAATAGAAGACAGACTAGTAAAAATCTATTCTTTGGCATATTTTATTTTTCAGGTCAACGCAGAGGGATTTATCCCACAAACAGCGGAGTTCATTGTTGTAGAGAACCATCCCACGCTTTTAAATATAACTTTACGTTCAGCCAAGGTAAGGTATTAATTAGGATTACTAACATAATCGTTTTGTTGCTCAATCTGCCTTGTATATACTGAGATTTAGAATGTAAATAAAGTAAAACTAAATTATAATATAATAGTTAATAGGTAATATAATATAATAGTTCAGAAATAAACTTTACTAACTTTCACCAGAAGTTTTGAAAAAAAATTATACATTTTATGATTTGGCGGCAAAAAGAATCCTTCTTTAAAAATCATAGTATCTTTATGCCAAATTTCATAAAACCCTTGTATATTTATAACAATTTGTACCTTACCTACCTTAAGGGATGATTTTGAGGATAAAACTATTCTATATTACAACCTCCATCTTTCCGAGATGGATAAACCAGCATTTTATTCTTATTTTTCACCACATAAGAGAAATAAATGCCTTTGAAGGGCACAATTTTTTACAAGTTCTTCAAATGATTAAGCAAAAGTAATTTATTTGTTGGTACTTCTTAACCCAATAGATGTCTTTATTTCATTTCATTTATTGTACATACTATCCCTTACTAGACTATCTATATTTATTTTATATTTGCATGTTATATCGGTGGTGTGGTTACAATTACTTTTTGTGGAACTCTAGGGTTATAAGACGCCGGCAGCTGATTCGAAGACTGCCAGTACTTTCAAGAGTGTCGAGTTGCCTACAGCGAAAAACATAACTACTAACGCCAACAAAACTGAAGGAGCTATTGTGTTCCCTGAAGACTGATCTCAAAATTTCAACAATAACTAGCTTATACATGAAAACTCCGCTTAGTCTTCGTAGTAAATATTATCATAGATAAATTACAGTAATATCTACTTTATAGGTCTCGTTGGATAATCCCCTACATTCCGTATTTTTTACTAACCGTAATCTAAGACGATTCACACATTTCGGATTTCAACTGCGGTTTTCCATCATCGATATTCATGTGTTTGTGGGGGAACGGATATCATGTTCCACCCAACACAAAGGGAGGATCCTCCGACCAGGCGAGGTGATCATGCCTGGCGGGCTACTGCCCAACAGTTGATGTTGGGATGTTGTATATATGCTAATCGGCGCGAGAACTATTTATTGCGCGATTCAGGATTTGTAGTTACTCCGTGTAGTGCAGTTTGTAGGTACAGTGCGTTACTTCGTAGTTCAGTGTATCTTCGGTAGATGGCGCTGTAGTAGGTTATGTTGTATGTGGAAGTCGCCACATGTTCATACAATTTGAGTGTTTCTCTACAGTTAGGCGCGTGATCTGCAAGACTGCATATAAATGCATTTTCTGTGCGTTGTACTCCGCAAGTTTTCTATACTAAGAGAGATATTTACAATCAACTTATGAGCACGCATTGCCCTGATGTGAGCTGCGGTGCAGTGTAATAATCGCCTTATTAGCCACTATCTCCCCTCATTCTGCCTCGATACGTGGCATCGACGATAAACCGCTTTATTAGAGACGGTGTGGGACTGCTCGATATACGAGTATACCTGGTTGGATATATCTAGAGTTGGACAAATGAACGTGACAACTAAATGTGTCTATTTGCGACGCTTCTAGCGTTATTTTTGTGTTCTGTCAGGTGTTAGGTTGTTTAAGTGGAGCATTGATAGCGGCGTCATAAGAATGAAGTCTGAAGTGACGCGGGTTTTTCAGATTATCACTAAAAACTCAAAATAAAAATATTTTAAAAATATTTTACATTATTTCCCTTATATGCTGCGTTTATCATATCATAATCGAGTTAATCATCACTATCAAAATATTATTTTATTTGTTACGTTATAAGCCGGTAGGACGGACGTTTTACTGATTTTCAATAAATCTGATTGTAATCTTTTCAGACTGACAAGATTGTAATCAAATTTATGAGAGCTATAAAAACTCAATAAAGATATACCTACCATATTACTCACGATTGTATGTTGTACCTACGTCAGTACCAATTCCGGTAGGTAATACTCGAGGAAGGAATGTTGCGTCCTTCCGCAATTTTATCACATTGACGGTGACATCACCTATTTATAATTGTTATAAATAATCTGAAGAATAGTGACCAAAGAAATAACACTAACGCTAACTCAAATTGAAGATGATATGAATATCTTAGATAAGGTACACATTAGTTTACTTAATAGTCTCGTAGGACTGACATGCGACAACCGTTACAAAGTTACAATATTTGATCAATCTCGGAATTATCCAACGAGACCCAAGACGCAATATGTAAAATGACAGTATAAAGATAATAAATTTAATTCCATATTATTGCCAACATTATGCTTAGTTTTCCATTCGTAATTTGGATAGATATGTTTTAGATCATATTATCTAAGGGACATTTATCTAGAAAACTATTCTGGTTTGCCTGACCTGTAGGTATAAATTTATTGGTCTTGCAATATGCACAAAGCGATATATTTTATTTTAGAAAACGGATTTAGAGTTTAGGGTATTACTTGACTTTAGATATGGAGGATTATGTAATATATGTATAAACTTGCGCGCTTAGTAGTATGTTGTAATATTGCATTTAAGTACCTAAGTACAAATACTAAAAAAGTATACACTTATTGTATTTTATCTTGTTTCTTTTTAATCCAATTCACTTTTTTCAACATTTCGTAGAAATGTACTAGGGGATGAAGGTGAGTAATTTTGAATTATTTGTCTAGATACGTATCTACCTATATTATTAATTGTTCATTATTGATATGTGCGCTATTTAATATCAACGTAAGTTGAAAACCCATGTTTTGGTAAATAATTTTATAAAATAAACAAATATGAATATTGATTAATTGGGAAATGGCCACAATTATCTAATAATTAATATTTATTCGTTAAAATAGTAGATCTGTCACTTTCGGTGTTTAAACCATCTAATTAACATCAAGAATATCGGTCATCAAATAATTATATTGGCTTTCGAATTAATAAAAGTTGCCCAAAAATTCGTCAGCAACAACCACTAACAGTAAACTTTCAAAAATTTTATCACCGCCAATGTAAAGAAGTACACCTACCTACTTAAATTGTATTTATTATTAGTTTTTAAAAGAATTTAAGCAGACATCTTTTTAATGATTTATCCTCTTTGTCTAAGACATGATTCAGTCGTCTGTCTGCGATTTCATATCATAGACAAAGGTGATCTTATAAAAATAAACATGAAGGTCCATGGGCGTACCCAGGTTCTGGGCCAGGAGGGGGCAAATCGGGTTTTTTAAAAGCACCTCGTCAAATAAATGGATATAAGAAAGACATTTTTTTTTAAATAAATTATTTCATAATAGAACAGCTATTTTAAAAACCCTTTCGCAGTCCACTACTAGACATAGGTTTCTCCAATTAATTGCACGCCACTCGGTTCGATAACATTTTAAAAGAAATTTTCAAAAGTCTTCGGCAAAACAGTTTAAGATGAAACATAAACGTTATCGTTAAAAAATTGTTCTATGTACACTGAGCAAAAAAATCATTAGGTATATTCTATATTTGCCTGGTCTGGTGTCAGTATAGCAACATTCACAGCGGTACTTGTGAGCTACAAAAATCCAAAGCGAGTCTCATACTTGCTTCTTGAAGTTCACAATTGCCTACAGGACTGGAGGCTAAAAGCAAGTGCCGCTAAATCAGCCCAAATAACATTCACTCTTCGTCAGGGTAACTGTCCGCAATCAGGCCGAGGTGGCAGCATAAGCGCTTATTTTTGGGTAGAAAAGGAACACCGGGATTTCTGCACAGGAGGGAGCAATCTTAAACCGTAGGTTCGAGGGTTTTCCTTTCCAGGGTAGGTACATGTGGTTCTCCGACTTCTAGTAATCGGGATGGCGTGCGGTCCAGGACCAGTCGGTGGTATCTGGGTCGATTTCCGTACAGAAAAAAAGGGTAACTGTCCGCAAGTAAAAGTCGAAGAAAATATCTTACCGCAACGTGAGTGTGTGAACATTTTTGTTTTTTTTTTGGGCGGAAATTCCCTCGGATATCTCAATCTGATGGTTATGTCGGACTCGAACCGACTGAAAACCGCACACCGTCACGGATATTAGAAGCCGGGGAATCAGGTGCACCCTCAGAAGGAAATAAGGAAATCCTTGGAACCCCGACGTACCTCGGGCCACCTATGGTTTGTAGGTAGATGGCCCCCTCCTGTGTAGGAACCCTGATGCTCCTTTTCTATTTTAAAAAGGGGCGCGAGCACTTTGTATAGCTCGCGCCGTTGGCCCGGCTTGCTTCTGCTAGGGTGATCCTCACCTGTCACTCCCAAGTTTGTGCTTATGGAGGACGGAGATCGTTTGGCGATCTCCGGCGCCCGAGTCGTCTGCGGTACCTGGCGCGTTCCCGGGCCTGGCGGACAGGAAAAGTTCTAAACTTCGCACGGTCCTGCTCCGCCATCTCCTTCGCAAGCATAACTTGCTCGCAGAAAAAGACGGCAGAGTTCTACGCGCTCTCGCTACGCAACATGGTCGCATTAATGTTATCAAGCAAGAGAACCCCCACTCCGATGGCCGCCTCGACTCGCCCTACTCTGAACATTCTGCCAGTGTGTGGAATGCAGTGTCTATGGTTTGGTCATCGCTGTGGTGGCACTCAGGCGTTGGCTCTTTGCGGATCCGACACAGGTGCTCTCCGAAGCATCCTTTCCCAGTGATCACCTGTGTCAGCCGGTATGAGAGGGTCCCGTGATGCCTCTCGAGCCAATCCTCCATAATGGGTCTTACCGCCGCAATAACGGCGTGCCCAACACTCGGTTGCCCAAGTCGTTCCTTCCATTCCTCCACAAGAACCTGGGGAATAGAAATTTCTGGTCTTCGATTTTTCGAGTCTTAGGACTCCTACCTGAGGGTCAGCTCGTTGCGGACGTCGCAATAGCCCGATATTGCTGGCCTTCAGGACCTCCGCCCATACTGGAGACCGCACAACGCCCGCGTATAGTCTCCTGCAGAAGTCATCGGGCCCCCTCATATTTGGCAGCAACCGAGCCAAGCACGCGCTGAGCCAGCTTGGGAATAAGATTTCGGAAATGGTGTCCCATCGGCCTTCGAGTGCGAGCCCAATGTGGGCTTACATATAGACCGGTGGAAAAACCATACCAAAGCAAAATGAGATGATATATCTATGCGGCACAAAAACCTGTACGGGATGCTAGGACGAAACTAGAAATTATTACTGGACAACAAATTTCTGATATATCAGACTATAATATTTTGCTTCCGAGAATTATTTGTAGTGACTAAAATACGTTCCAAATGAATGGGCTTGTCAGCTGTCCATAAAAAACTACATAAACCGACTCAGAAGATTTGATATCTTAGGACTATGATGAGTAGTTCTCCTCGCTAAAGAGCACGCTCTGATCGTCACTACGCTCGAACATCGCATAGTCCTAGGACTGATTCCGATTCCGATGCCGATTGCCGATCTTACAACAACACAGAAAATAAATCTGTCTTTCTCCATAGTCGATCTTATTCACGTTTTTACGCGTCTGAGTGTGCTTTACACATAATCGAGAGAAGAAGATAGTAGGCACGTCAACATCTAGGGGGGGGCAGCTGCCCTCCCCTGCCCTACCCTGGGTACGCCCATGTGAAGGTCAACCAGGAGAAGGTCAAAGCAAGAGGCTAGCGTCTCTACTCTCTGACCTAATCTACGAATAGGTGCGGGTGGACCATTTAAATAGTTTAAAAAGTGAACACATTTAAAGTGGATCGTGTGTGGAGAGACATTAGCATCAGACATTCTTTTCCTAGTTTTGCCTTCCTAATCCATAAAAAGTAGAAGAAGTACTGGAAAAAAAGGAGGAAGGTCACGCAGATTTTAAGATACATATAAATTGGAACTGATCTACTTATGAAGTGTCAAATCGACTATTTAGAATTTAGATAGTAGACTTTATATCCATCGGCACAGGCTGCCATTTTGCAAGATAAAGAAAAGACTTTATATCCGTGTGATGCTTCTAGCTAAAAGTGTTCACTCTACGAAATAATTAATGACGTACACGTATCTATGAATGATAAATAATTTCTAATCCTACATATTAACAAAAATATGATCATTCATATTTAGATACCGTTTGATTAATATTCAGTGACTCATTTAATTCATCGGAATATCAATTTTGAAGGGTATTGCAAATAATACACCAAAGTGCACAAATATTTATGGCGATTATATCTTCTGTCAGTAACACTATTCATATAATGTATCTAAATATAATATTATATAAGAATTTTAATAGAGGGCATTTGTAAATATGTATGCTATAAATACGTATTAAATAAAAAAATATTAACTGCAGAAGATACTAGTAACTTTACCTACATATTAATTGCATGCATGTTAATTAATTTGTCAAATATATGACCTATACTGTATGTAATAAAATGTTATTTCTTTTAACTATTTCAGTAGTTCTGTGTATATTAATAAGATACAATATTTTTCAGAGAATTGATGGTGGTCCTTATTATCGGCCAGTCTCACTGGGTCCTCGACCAGCGCCACCCTCCGCTTCGCCTGGTATCTTCGCTTCACTCAGCAATTCCTTCAATAGTTTGGTTTCCAATATATTTGGATAGTCGTACACCCAGCTAACATCATCATAACATAACGTCCCTTATACCAAAAAAAAACTAATCTCAGTGTTTTTATTCGGAATACGAGTACTGATAATACGGCTTAATTACCCTTATATTGTTTAAAATCGTTTACATATGTAGATGAGCTATAACCAGCTATCTATTTTTGAACACTAAAAACGAGTAAGTAAACTTAATCCAGCATAATGTTAATTATTGTCGCAAAGACAATGTAAATGATAAATGGGGAATATGCATGTTTTTGTTCTTCTTCTTTGGATGCAATGGCAACCAGTCGGATCACTCGGATCAGCTATTTCTGCCAAAGTCAAGTACTTATCGTCTTCAATTACCAAGTCTTCGAGTCTTCAAGTCGTCGTCGTGATGAAATTAATGATAAAAAATATATAAAATGTGGATGACATAAAATGGAGACCGCCTTTCGAAAAAACAAAAAAAGATCTGTCATCTTTTTTTTATTTCATAATGTAATCATTTACGTCTCTATAACATTAGGCTTGAAAATAGTAAAACTGGTTGTCAAAGTGAAGTTTAAAACACAGACTAAATTTGAGCTATTCAAACGTCACCATTTTGCGCGCGCTTAAGACCGACCCATGCCGTCATTGTCATTTCGTGTTACTCTTTACTTATTGACAGTTTTAAAAATCATGAAAGAAGTTTTTTTCTCACAAACACTGCTAACACAATATGAATTTCGAGGCTTATAATTCCAATGAAGTTACCATCAACGTCAATAGTGACGCGTTTCATAAGTTTGAATTTCCCTCCCTTAATTTTCCCTCTTCATTTAATATTTTCTGGGTTTAAATAATCACTAAATAAATAATATACCTTTTAATTATTTGAGATAAATAAAAATTTTATGCATATTCCCTATTACTAAGAGATCATACTAATTGTAAATATTGATTATTATTAAGCTTAGAATAAGGCTATAGACTTTTAAATAAAAGACAAGTAATTTATTACTTTTGCTGTTTAATTTTTAAACATACAGACACCTAAACCAAGTATCTTTTAATTCAGGTTTAGGTCTCTCCTTAGAAAGTAGGTTTTGACCTACTTTATCAGATCAGACGGGTTAGACGGTTGCTAAAGGATTTTTTAAGTTTTAAGTCTCTTGGCAGTGCTTTTATCCGTAATACGTACCGGTAGAACCGGAAAACCTTAATTATATATAATGTCCATCGAAAGGTATCAAAGCCACGGCGATGGCGGATTTACATATTTGCCGCCACTCTGCTATTAAAATTTTGCCGCCCCTTCTAACCTATTGGATAAAATTAAATGGGTACTCGTTTTTACATGTCGTAGCCCCTTCCAGCTGTATTTCCACCGTGGTTTACGTTCAAGAACATACGATGGGGGAGAGGGTCCATTGTTGGTGAAACTAATCGCATATAGCGAAAAAAAAACTGTGTGAGTCAGTCCCTTTTGGAGAATCTCCACTCAGCTTCCTGCAAAATATGCTTTAGGACATTTGCGACAATTGCGGTAAAACTCGTTGCTTGTATTCTGCTAGTGCTTTCCATCAGGCAGAGTAGAATCACTTTGCAGACTTATATAAAAAAAACACTCAATTGAGTATTAAGCGAACACTCGTATTGCATACAAATGGCCCAGCTTATCAAAGTTTACACTCGCAATGTTTATAGAAAGTAGATGTTAGAGTTAGCACTCACCTAATCTGTCGAAGATAGGTATCTACGATTTGGCATGGTTATTACTATTAGTCACGGCGATAATGACATTCCCAAAACAGCTAGGTGTGTGAAGGTACCTTATTCTACCAAATTTAAAAAAAAAAAAAATATACTTCTATAAAAATAGTATATTATGGAAAAGGTTAAAAATAGACAAAGATATAAGATAATGACTGCATCGGTGGCGTAGTGGTAGCGTATGCGACTGCTAAGCTTGAGGTCTCGGGTTCGATTCCCGGGTCGGACCAAATGTTTGTATGATCTTCAAATATTTGTTTCGGAGTTAGGGTGTTTTGTGAAAATACAGTATTTTGCGAACTATATATTTCTGCAATAGTATATAGTACGCCGACCCGAAATATAGTATAATACTTACTATATATTATAGCACGATTGGCAACTGTACTTACATCCGTACACAATCATTGCATATGGTGATTGGCAAAATATGCTAACAAATTGAAGCTCAGAATCGAATGCCGAATTAACCTTCACCGGCGAACTGTACGCTATAGAAACACTTCGCCGGAAGGGTTCGAAGTCTGTTGTACAAACTAGAGTTCACCAATAAACTTGTCACCGAAATAACTCTTCGTTCGTAGTCCATTCTACAAATTACAGTTCAACGGTCACTACATATATATTTTGCAAATAATAATTATAACTATATCTCTTTAGCACATAATTATCATCACATCAACAGCCATCACTGCTAGACATAGGCCTCCGTAGAAAGGAGGTTATGGTCTACTAATCCTCGCTGGTCAGGTTCCTATAACCTATATTTGGCTCAAGTCAAGCGTCAAGCTCAGTGCTGTAGTACTTGCATAGTTTAGGCCCTTAGTCAGCTCTTACGAAACACGCGGAGTGTATAAGTAGAGTGATATTTCGTGTACTTAATCCGTCACCACACATAAATCTTAACCTGATGTTTAGTTATTCTCATTCAATTATGGCTTAATAATTTAAAAAAATATTTTAATGAGGTAATTTTAAAGTAAAACTATTTAGATCTTATTAACCATTTTTTATTACTAAGTGCTATCGTAAAAGTGACCATTGATGAGGGATGTCATAGTCGAAGTTACGATGATCGTTTCATTCCAGGAACCATTTTGAAAGGGTGCTTTTGGCAAACAGTTCATAGGTGATGTATAATTTGTGGAACCGACTTCGAATGAATTAAATAATTGACGAATTCTTAATTCCGTAATCGATTTTAACTTTGATGAAAAGTAGGTATGGCCTTAACCCTCTCCTGAGAAGAGACCCGAGCCCAGCAGTGTGACGTTATGGGTAGTTGATGAAAAGTCCCCTGCTACGCAAAATTTATTCCTAATACGGTCGTTGTTTTTATAATTTAATTTTATAATAGAATATTACAAACAGATAAATGAAGTTTGAAGTGTACTTTAAAAAAAAATCGTTTGTCATCGTGCGCAAATGGGGTATCAATCTTTTAAATCATTTTAGTGTAGAATTCTATTTTCGATCTTGATTGTCAAAAACATAAGTAGCAGTCGAAGGTGTTGGAGTTGTATGAGTTTATCATATTAGAGATTAGTTCGCGCATTTATAATTGCTTCATTATGTAATTTTCAATTTGCGTTATTAATTTTCCATTCTTTTATATCTAATCTAATCGTTTTTATCGAAGCCATAATGCAATTAAAACTTCACAATATTGCGAACTAATATACTTAATGAGGATAACCAAAACTTTAAACGACATAACTATGACCTTCATGCAGCACATAAATAACAACTAAGAAACGTAGTACGCCAAACAGCTCAGGTATTTTTACGTTATCTCGTGGTTGGTCCGCACTGAACTCTCCACCAATCACAACGTCGAACGTAATCGTCGTCGCCAATTGAGTTGATCTAAACTAAACTAGCGTAGATTAGTTGATGATCAGAATTATTTTATCGTACATAAACGACATTTACACAGGACACACAACGCACAGGGTACTTACAAAGTTTCAAAATCAACACCACATTAGGAGTACATGTTGTGTCGGACTTTACAAACATACATGAAACTGACACAAAGAACACCCATAGGCCATACTCATAACACAAAGTGTTGGTCCCATGTGGGATTTGAACCCACCATATCATTCGTGAAGTCAAATTAAAATTTAAGTTAATTAACCAATAAAATTAATAATGGAAATCACTTTATTTGTTATTACTTATACTACTTGTTTTAATATACTACTTTAGAAAGTAAAACGAATATGGCGTTTTTTCTTACCACATAATAAATGCAGGGGCTTTGCCTTAGGTATATACGGGGTGGTAACCCACATGAGGCGATTACGAAATATAAACTCAATCACATACAACTAACTTAGGTTCCATTTTGAAAACTGCAAATTGAAAATTAATCCATCTTATCTAATATCTATCTTTGAACGAGCAATTCTTGTATATACCTACATATAATCTGATTCTCGGAAACGACTCCAACTATTTTATGATGATATAATGAAATTTTTGAGGTTTCTGTAGGGATAAATCTAATATCTTTATTTTTAGAAACTTGACCGAATGAATATCGAGCGGGACTCGGTCATTCAGGTACTGTATCTTTATTGTATACCAGATTAATTAAAAAGATGACTAAAATCCTAAAATCAAATGAAATAAAGTTTATATAAATAAGGTGGCCTTATCATTCGGGGGATTGCCTCCGTAGTGTAAGGACTTGTGTTGTGTATTAGAAAGTTAGTACCTATAATAGTGCATTAATAAAATTGAAAATCCTACCAAAACCTCACTTTGGAACATAGATAGCAAACGTAGTTATTTTTAAAAATGTATTTAGTAGATAAGAATAACAGATTAGATAAAAACTAGCATGATAGGTAGATATAATTGTCTGATATTTTTTGTGAATGTACTTAAGTATTAATCATGGCATACTGATAAATATTATAAATAATACCGAAATAAAATAATTTCCATGTTTATTATACATCAATAAAAACTTTGATTTGGACGTCCATGTAGCGTCGATTTCGGACAACTGTGTGTGGTATGCGCATCCTATGAAAGTACTCGTATATATCTATAGTCTATACTAATATTATAAAGCTGAAGAGTTTGTTTGTTTGAACGCGCTAATCTCAGGAATCGCTGGTACGATTTGAAAAAAGTCCATTTAACAAGGACAGATATATCATCACGCTAATACTAATAGGAGCGGAGCAAAAATGAAGAATGTTTCAAAAACGATGGATTTTTTTTACGCTACGGGCAATAGAAGACGCAAACGAGGTTGCGTGGGTCAGCTAGTATAAATATACAAATATGTCACGAAGTGATTATGCCGCCCTCATAGAGAAATATAACTTATACCTAAACATAGACATTTTAGCTATCTTCGAGGAACACTGAGCTAAACGCTAGAGTGCTCTTCAAATCTGAGAAATACTATATACCTACTTGGCGCTAATGGCGCCAAGTATATAGGTAGTATTTCTATGATGAAAATGATTCAACATATGCCAAGGATTCACTTATTGTAATAAGTTCAACATACATTATATTCATATTACAGCTTATATTGAGTTTCATAGAAGTGTGTTGAAGAAAACATATCTAATTGTGGAATAAAATGTACCGGTAAAAATTCAAGAAACCAATAGCGGTATTTTTCTCTGCTCCAATACGTATGTATTCTTTAAAATTGTGTGACTCGTCTAACAAAGTTATAACGTTATTTTTCGTAAAAGATTTCGATGTAACCCAATATTTTCCAGCCAAGTAATATCTACGTATGAGTAAAGGTTGTAAAACGAATTCATTTTCCATAATGTGAATAGCAGTGCTCTTAATATATCCCCCTGTTATTAATCTCAAAAAATTATTTTGTAATTTATCTAGCTTGTTGACATGACTTAGAAGTGCATTGTCATATAACATACTGATATAATCGAACTTACTATAATCAGGGAGATATACAATCGTCTTATATGGATAATATGTAGATACACCCCATTTTAATCCATTAAGTACTTTAAAATGATAACAAACTAAATCACTTTATCGGCTGTTTTCTTTATGTATTTGACTAATTTAAAGAGCGATCTAACCATAACCCTAATACTTAACATTGTCCACAACCGGCAACGATCTTTTCCTAACTTTGAGATCGATTACTTCTTTCTTATAACCTCTTTAATAAATACAGACTTTACTTTTTGTTTCCGATATTTCGTGACCTATATTTGCGTAACTTACTAAGTAGATCCAATGCCTGTCGTAAATTTTGCTCTATATGTGATACACTGCTACCGGTTATGTACAACACAAAGTCGTCAGCATAGGTACTATGAAACACTGACATTAACCATTTCTTTGCAAATGGCTAGAGTAGTAATATTAAATAACCCTTCTCAGGCGCAGAGTTGGCACACCGTGTGGTTTTAGTCGGTTCGATTCCGACACACCGCCCCGCCGCAAACCCCGGCGGGGTGACGGCCCGAGGGGGTTTCCACACGTAAAAAAAAAAAAAAAAAAGTAATATTAAATAATAGTGGAGAAAGTGGGTCGCATTGTGCCAGTCCGCGTCCCGTCATCCGAGACGAGTAATTGAATGAAGTAATATTAAGATGTCTTTCCTTCAGATACTTCCAGGTATATGTACACATTCTATGTCCTACACTTAGACGGTCCTTTATATGCAACAAAGTTACTATATCTATATAATTATATGCATCATTTATGTCTATAAAACAGCCTATAGTTGTAAGATTCACAGATTCACCCAATTTGTATCGATTAAACTAAATTGGTTAAATCATCTATTGTAGAACGAAACTGCCGAAAGCCAGTAGTTGCCATCGACATGCGATGATAATTCTCCATAAACCACTCGTAATCTATTCATTACAATAGCAGAAAAGTCATGTTTGATATTTATTTTGTACTAGCTTTTCGGTTATCGCGGTGTTTGTTTAAACTGTTTTTTTTTATCAATCGATTGAAATAAAACAAATACTAAATGTTAAATGAAATTTACCAAAAAATATACCAATCGGTTAAGCCACTTCTGAGGTTTATGCGCATACTGATGTCCTGAGTTTTATTACTTTAAATAATCACAAATGTTAACAACAAAAAAAAACGACTTCAAGAACTGGACCAAACTGAAATGGGACCACACGGGAAGCATCAGGTTTCAAATAAAAAAAGAATCATTAAAATCGATTTACCCAGTTGAAAGTTACGAGGCAAAAAAATCATTACAAAAAATACAGTCGAATTGAGAACCTCCTCCTTTTTTGAAGTCGGTTAAAAAGACATCGACCTCTTACTATTTTATTATATGCATAGATTGAAAAAATATCAAACAAATTTCAAGCATAAATGTATGAACGAGTTAAACTAAATTTAAAAAAAAATGCCGTGCAAGTATTTAAAATGATTTTATTTTTAGCAGTTTTAATTGATGTGAGAATTGAGCTTCAAATTTATCGCAAACATAGTTTTTCAACATAATATAATCTTGATCGTCGAATAATTCAAAGAAATCTGATTTAAACTGCACCAACCATTTCTATGATTTCTTTCACATTACGCTTGCTGTTTAATTTTGATCCTTATTTTTATAAGGTTAAGGTATATAAAGGCAAAATATGATCTATCTGGTTTGTTAATAGTTCTTTAATACATGAATGTGATAATGTTAAATTATGAGTCGCTGGCGTCTATCTTCACTTGATCCCTAGCCACTTTGAAGGATGCTATGAGAGCTGCTAACTCGATACGTTCACTGCACCCTGAAGCCAGTCGGGCTTCTGAGTCCGCCATTTTGATAAGCAGAGAGATCAACACCTCTGGAGGTAATTTTACTGTAAAAATGTAATATCATCTATTAAAAACATAATATTTTAGACTATTGTAATTTCGTACACTGTTTCATTTTTAATTTAATATACTGTTTGTAATTTTAAATTAACAGCTTTTTCACTAAATGCATTTATTTGGTCCGGCTAATTTCTAGAGCAGCTGAACCAATTTTAACGGGACTTTCACTGTCAGATTAATCAATTATACACAGTAACATAAACAAATACTACTTTAAAAAAAAACTATCAAAATTGAAACTAACAAAATAGTGAACAATATCCAACTGAAATACAAAAAAAGCGCAGCCAGTTATAAATAATCTTATAGATAAAAATCTATTGCTGTTCGTTTGTCTCGCTAAAACTCGAGAACGGCTCGGCCGATTTAGATGATTTTGGTTTTAAAATATTTGCCTCGTAGTCCAGGGAAGGTTTAAACAGTGAACAATAAAAATAAAACTTGAAAATCCAAATGTCACGTGTACGCAGTAGCGGGCACAGCTATACTCTATGCGCTCTAGCATGGTGCGGGTGACAGTTTCAGTAACACTTCGTTTCACTTTTAAAAGTTGCCGCGATTTATAAATTATGACTGAGTATTTCAGCTGTACCACATTCGCAATATATTAAATCATTAATAACTGTAGTAAATTAAATTAAACCAAACCAGAATGTTCTAATCTACAAATAAAATCAAATTTAATGAAAAATTAAGCAGTGTTATGCGTATGACGTAACGCCATAGAAGTATTTAGTGATGGGATGTGCTGCTACGATGGATAGTCGATATTTTTCATAATAAAAAACGGTAATTTTTTATTGTTAAAATTGGTCTATAATTATAGTAGTATATATTATAGTAAGGTTGCTTAAAAGGTTGCTAAGTAAAAATACATTTTATTCGTCATTTGAAAATCGTCATATCAGAGTCAGGAACATCTGAATTGTCACTCAATTCATCATCTGAGTCTGTGACGGATATTATTAACGAACAACAACCTCCCTGGCCTGACTACCCAAAACAGTTTATTTTTGTATGCTTAGACATGGTAATAACAACGAACTCAACAAACAAATAACAGTTACACTGCACAACTGAATAACACACTCATTTTCATAACAATATTAAAGAGAACTAGATTTATGCTGCGAGTATCGTATGCGATAAAAATTAATTGCATAACGTCACATCCCTTAGTTATGTGATACTGATAGATGTCAACGTCGTACAGGCAAATGTCACCTGCACCTCTGCTAACTTTGGAAAATTTTTATAGTTGCAATTTTATTATTACTATGCTCTATTTTTTCTTTCCATAAAACCCACGTATCTCCATCCCACTTGACATTGGCAGAATTGTCGACATCGGCACAGTTTGCCATTTATTAAGAAGAAGAAGAAGAAGTCACCTGCACCATGCTACAGCGCAACGAGTATAGTAATAAACAAATTTCAATATATGTCAATTTCATGGCGGAGTAGCTACTGCCACAATTAATGTTACAGTATATATACAGAGTCTTTATGCGAAAAAGATATTTTTGAGAAAGATTCTAAAAAAAGACATTTAGAGAAAATGATATGACGAGAAAGGGCATTTGGGAAAGAGACAACATGTGTTGGTGTGAAACCTGATTAAATAAAAAGCATAA
Organism: Spilarctia lutea; assembly: GCA_916048165.1. Lineage (NCBI taxonomy): Eukaryota > Metazoa > Arthropoda > Insecta > Lepidoptera > Erebidae > Spilarctia > Spilarctia lutea. The sequence continues at coordinate 8,439,842 of OU696480.1, forward strand.
TAAATATAAATAAAACATATTATGAAAATAAAATAATAAATACCTCTCTGTATTATTGTATGGACTTCTGTCAAAATGTCGCCAAGAGCCAATCCTTTTGCAATTTTAAGGTCCTGAATGTCTGCACAGTATAATGTAAAGAAACTTATTTTATACTTTTAAATACATTTACTGTACTACTTTATACCCTATACAAGAATTCTAATTATTAAAGTTATTTGTATCGTCGCAGTCACTGTATGTAAAAAAGAGTGTATTTGTGCTCTCTGGCACGTGAACTTCCCCTGCACAGATGTGATAGTAGTTTAGGCGGTCATTTCGACACTTCCTACTACACTGAATGTTGTGGATTCGATCCCTGGACAACACTTTGTGTGATCCACAAATTGGTGTTGAGTCTAGGTGATTTTGTGATCTATCTGCTACACAGAACACATTCCTAATGCAGGCATAAATAAAACTTATTTAAAAAAACCGACGCCCGACTGAAGTGATAACTTAAACTATTCTAAGTTGAACTAAAAAATACGGCTAGTGCTGTGGGTTGGAGTGAGAGAGGAGGAGCCTGCCTAACGTATGCGTGAGAGAAAGGGACGCCAGACAGACTGGAGCCGTAAGGCGTTACGTAACGAAGCGGTTTACCCTCCCATAAGAAGTTATCACTTCAAAAAGTAATTCGTAACATCGCAAAGTTACGAACTCATTTGACGACAGTATTTTTGCTCACTGTCTACTATTTTAATTCGCGTGGCGATTTAAAATACAGTGTATCACCACTTCTGTTCATACGAAAGATTCGGGTGTCGAAAGAGGCGATTAAGGGAGCAGACTATACAAAACAAAATCTTATTTCTAAGGAGAGGACTTTATCCAGCAGAGGACTGTTAAAACCTATTGATGATGATGTGATATCTACTATTTCGGCTATATACCGTTGATAAAGCGTCACTTATTCGTTTGTTTTGCCGGCTATTTCCGCACTTAGCCTCTTGATTGAGCCGTTGTACGTATGTTTGTCATCTTCCTACTCCAACCATCCTAGATCATCTCAGAAGCTCAGCAGTCTTTGCAGGTCACTGATGCAGAAACATAACTTGGCCGCCATAGTATGGGTCACCATTGTCTACATTCGGAATGAGTATGGTGACAATCACTATTTGATTCTTCTTATTCTTTTCATCAGGCAGAGTAGAGTCATGTTTCCGGCTTTCGTCGTTAGGAAGCGTCACTTATTCAAAAGGATACGTTTGAAGCATACAGCAAAGTCATTCTCATTGAGTAGCCAGTGCAGTATGTTGGTAATATCAGACCGGAGCGGGTGTCCCACGCATGTATACACATTATCTTCGGTGACGTCACGGTACGCCAGCCATGTACTCTGCAGAGTGTTGAGAACTTTCCTCATGTCACCACCAGATAGCGCCAGCAATGCCTTCACACCATCCTCAGATATTTTTACACTACAAAATAATAATAACATGTTTGTTTCACTACAATTACATTAGAAATCATACAATGCAATAGAAACACTTAGCAGTTTCATTGCATATTAATAGTTACTGGTACTGATTCCCAAGTTAGGCATAACATATATTTGAGGTGACGGTATTCAATTGAATATTTTATTTGAAAGAATAAGAATATGATATATCTATCAAGATATGTTGCCGGTAATCATGATTCAGCAGTCTTAGTAATGGCATGACATGTAATAATAAGGTGTACGTAACAAAAATACATACTAGTTAGTAGTTGGTCGGCTTAAAATTTTCCTAAGACTGTGTGTTTCGGAGTTTCAGACTGAGTAACACCGGTTCCATCACGGAGGTATATTACAATGAACTATTTAACCATTGCCCTTTTCACGTAGCTACGGTGAAACCAAAATGTAGCGTAAAATAGTTCTTTTTTTTTATTTATTTAAAATCATATACACATTCTATATGCTCAAGTCTGCCAAAGTGTAACACAATATTAATGATCCACCGTAGCGCCTAAACGCTACGCAATTATAACCCGGGTGACACAGGCTACATAAATTTCATTTAAAGTTTTTACTTATTCGAGTTACAGTATTTAAATTTTGTTAACTCATCGTTCGCTCTACCTATGACTAAAATTTCTAGGTATTGAATATTTCATGTAAGTATAATCTATAGGTAGTTTTTAACTTGATCTGACTCACTGATTCATAAACTCAGAACCCTTTTTTTTTTTCCTCGTGCTGAAATCCCCTCGGATACCACCTCCTGGTGGCATGTCGGACTCGAACCGACTAAAACCGCACGCCATCTCGGGTACTAGATGCTGGAGAACCAGGTGCATCCAAGAAAGGAAAACCCTGAAACCCCGACGTACCTCGGGCCGTCTACGATTTGTAAATGGCCCCCTCCTCTATGGAAATCCCGGTGTTTCCGTTGCTGTTCCCAAAAGCTGGGGCGCGAGTGCTGTGGTGCAAGCGCGCCCCCCACCCGAGCCTGCTTCTGCTAGGGTGACAGATGGTCTCATGTGTCACCCTCAGGCTTGCGCTTATGGAGGACGGAGATCATTTTGAGATCTCCGTAAGCCGCTGGGGCTACAAAACTTATTTTAGTAGCCGATTACGCTTATGCTTTTTATGTTAAAAGTAACCACTAAGGAACGAATTTTGAAATTTTATCTCTAAGGAATAAAGGGTTGTATGGAAGTTTGATATTTTCGAAGTTAAACACACGAAATAAGAAATACTCACGCGAGTAATGTCGTGAACAACAAACTAGTTTAGTTCTGTCTAATATAAGAAAGTATCGCATACCCCTCAGCTGCCGCAATCTCTTTAAGACGTGGCACTATCTGTGTCTGCTGCAGCGGCGCAAAGCGAAACCGGGTGCATCTCGACTGAAGCGCAGGTATTATTTTACCCAAATAGTTGCAAATGATACAGAATCTTACATTTTCTGTATACTTTTCTATAACTGAAATATAAAGAAAATTAATATTATCCAAATGTGTTAGCATTACATGAAAAATAATGAAATACTTATAAACTAACTTAATACTTGAAATTGGTCTTCACCTGTTTTGACGAATAAGATAAAATAGATAAACATTTATTACAGTTTAAAAGTTCATCGTCAACAGCCTTTAATAGTCTTTTGGCCGTTTTCACCAACGTCCCTTAAATTTAAGGGACCACTTAGAGAGAATTAGGTAACCCTTAGCGATATTTTCGTGTTCACCCAACCTTTAGGGGCTAAATAAGTGCAAAGACGTCTCCTAAAATTTAGGGGCTCAAATGTTGATCACCTAACCAACCCCAAACAAGGTGATAAAGAATTTCCCTTTCTTTGTAAAAAAATGTATTTATAATAATTTCAAATGTTTTACTACGTAGTTTTGTGTAGTGTAAGAGTTACTTTATTACCTCAACGACTAGCAGTTGATGTGCACACATATATATATTTTTGGTAGTTGTCAGTTTGACATTTTGAAACATAGAAATACAAGACAGTAATTACAAAAATTGGTGATTAAATCTTTAAATTATAAAAAACATTCTATTTCGTACTATATGTGTATTACTTAGTAATAATAAATCAATTTAATAATCGACTTACACTTGAGCACATTTACAGTTTTCGAAATCCCTACAAAATAGGAGGCCCTTATTTAGATGTCACTTAACATGGTGAAATCAAAATTAGATAAGATATATATTTAGGAGCTACCTACGTTAAGGGGTTCCTAGATTGTTTAGGTATAGTTGGTGAAAACGGGCATAATTATTTACTTTATACTTCAGTCGACTTTTACGATACCTATGGGTTGCATTTGAGTGCCGACATTCGTATTCTTAATTCACTTCATTCGTTACCATACTGAGGCAGTTTAAAAGTTAGCATGATGCAATATGTTGAAGTGAACAGAAGAAAATTCTGCAGATATACTCTAAGACCAGTGAAAATTTCGGTAGACACTGACTGATTTGCAACAGTAATAGAAACTGAGTAATTGAAACCAACAAATATATAGAAAATGTTTATTATTGTACAGAACATATAGTAGATGATGCTTTTCTCTGTGCTTTCCTTAATGCTTTTCTGTTCATTATAAGCGACTGAGAAGATATTCCCTGCATAGACAACGGTGTATGTCCATTCATTTCAGGGTCTTTTGGGTGCGGAGACCTTCCGTTCATAACAACAGGCGGCAGCCTTCGAACTTTTATGCCCATCACTCTAGCAACAAGAGTCGTAAACACATTATTTACCTGGAAAAATATAATGCTAGATAGAATAAATGTCATAGGTTAACATATTATTTGCGTTTTTTTTTCGCTAAACCTATTTAGTATCATGGTCTTATTGCAACCCCCAAGTTTTCTTGTAGTCTTTTTACACCCTGTATAATATGGACTATGTAACTCATAGATGATATGCGGCTTAATTTTAATACGTTACGACGTCTTCAACGAATATCATTATATTTTAGCCAATATACTCAAAAAAAATATAAATTATATACGAAAAACTTTCTTATGAATCACTCTATCAAAAATTCTTATAGTAAGTAGCTTTGGAGATTATCGCGAACAGACAGACGCGGTCGAAAACTTTGTTTTATAATGTGCTATCTGCTAGCTTAGATCTTTTAAAGAATTCAAAATATTTCAATAAATAAATAAATAAATATTTCGGACATCTAACACACAACGCCATCTAGTCCCAAGCTAAGCAGAGCTTGTGTTATGGGTTACTAGACAACTGATATGAATACATATATAATTTCAAAGACTTCCGTGCAAAGCCGGGTCGGGTCGCTAGTTGTAGATAAATTACGATAAGCCACGGCACAAATCGTCGTGTCCAACACACCATTATTTTTTCTAAATGGGAATCGAATCCACGACTTAGCAGTCAGGGTCACTAACCACTAGATCAACTGGCCCTTCAAATAATAATTACAATTACTACAAAATATAATTATAAAATCGCGCAGACATTGTACCTATAATGAAGTTTATAATATTTTATTACTTTAATAATGGTATAAATAATTTTTGAGCACTAACGTTATGTATTTACTTCTTATACCAATTTATTTTTATGGAATAGGGGGCAAACGAGCAAACGTATCGCCTAATAGTAAGCGATTACCGCCTCTCATGGACACCCGCAACACCAGAGGCATCACAAGTGAAATGCCGGCCTTTGGGGGATGGAGGGAGGTGTTGGGTTTGGGCCTCCGGCATCCTCACTCACATAGTGAAACACAGCGCAAGTGCTATTTCAAACCGGTTTTCTGTGAGGCCGTGGTATCACACATTATATTATATTAAACATAAATATTATAAGTTGACTATCATTACCATAATACTTTATACATGTAATGAAAAACGTCTTATATCAAATGCAATTTTTCATTTACCATTTCTCCTGTCCTTGCAGAACCCTTGAAATTGTCCATTAAATGTTCAGAAGCGAACTTCTGGACACATGAGAGTCTTATCGCTCTCTGATGTTCCAAATCAACCTTATTGCCGAATAACGCCATTAACGGCTTTTTGACATCATTTTCAAATATTTCCTTCACCTTTGTTAACCATATGCTCAACTTTTCGAAACTTTGAAGATTTGTTAGATCGTAAACAAGCAATATTATCTGAAAAAGAAAAGCCATACTTTACAATTACTAGAAATCTATTTTAAACAATAACAGGTTGTCATTTGAGTAACATTTCAGAATTAGTAGGTACGTAAATTACAAGCACAGCATTATTAGCCTATTAGCTGCGCCTCGCGGTGTTACCCACAGTTGTTTATCTTGCTCGACCCAAGAGAACACAACATTTTTTCGATTCGATTCATTCGATAAAATGTAGTATGTATATGTGTTTTTCCAGATTATAATCTATTTCAGTGAAAAATATCACCTTTAGCTATTTTACTGTGAAAGAGTAACCATCATACAAATTTTCGTGTTTATAATACCTATTTAAGGTAAGATGGATTAACATTGAATTATAACGGAAATGCTAACGTCCTCAATATTCATAATTTTTATTTTAGTCTTATTAGTACATAAGGAAACTCGATTATCATAATACATTCGTATCAGTACATACATTAAGATACCATTATATGATACGAGTTTTCCGTTTCCGGCTCATGGTCATACTTAGTATAGATACGATTATCTACACATTTTTGAACAAAATATTCGACTTACATCTGAAGCAAATAAATAATTAGAGAGCATTCGCGTAGCTAATGCGTTTCCAGCGACGTCACACAACTGCAATGGCACGGGAGGGCGTAGTTCCAGGCATTGACCAGCCATCACCTCCGCACCCTGAGTGCCACCGCCAGCCACCACATTCCCGCCCAGGTAACGATAACATAGACTGCTCTAAAATCATAAAACCAAAAAACTACACTAACATACATACACATACTCCATTAGTATTTTCATATGCAGTGATGGGATAAACACCTAATCATTCTCAAATGTCCAGAAATAACTAAAGTAGCAGAGATGTTGCGGACACCTTCCGCTTAAGGAAAGATTTAACTATATTAGGCCGAGGCGAGACGAGTGTCGTTTGTTAGTTGACGAATGGGATACGGATCATGCACTGTGTAATATAAACTGCTTGATATAAATTGTATGTATTGTGTCAATGCTCAACAGTGTGACCATCGACTTCTGGAAATGTAGTCTTTCTTACAATGAACGTAATATAATGTTGAATGCCATACAAATGTGTGCTTCCCGATTTGAAAAAGGTTTCTGCCTATTTTTACTTCAGAAGGGTAGGGAAGAAAACTTATTAATTTCTAATTACTACGGTTTTCTTCTGATTAATTTCGTTGCGGGTTCCAAGATTTCCTAAGACTTCCTGAGTGGCATAACTTGGTTCGTTCGTGGGTCACTGCTATTGATCTTGGTGTACTAGACTTACTGTGGTGGGCGGGACTAGTCCCATAAAAAAATGTAGGTATGTAACGTCCACGACACGCCCCGGCTAATATAAATCCTATATATAATATTCCCTAAGAACTGAGATTATCTGTTAGATGAGATTTAGTTCAAATTGGCGAAACCCGAATAACTACATACTCGTTAACCTACAGTGGCGTCGTAAGACGTGGGCTACGTGAGCCTATTATATATGCATTACTTAAACGATGCAATGAAATTTTATTATCATAAGATGATATTATTGACTTTGTGATGAATGTTTTTATTCAGCAACATTAGTTTATATTACTATCGCCGGGAATCCCCGCCGCGTGCCGTCAAAAGATGAGGATACCCCGTTCTTTTTGTTAAGACATGTCTGAGTTATACGGAAAAGTTGTCAGTTACTGTCCCTAACAAAAGTAAATCTTTGACGTGTCACATGAGCTCTGGGGCAGAGGGCCCCGCAAAATGTATCATGCGTACAAGACATAACAGGTGAAGAATACCAGCTGAAGAATTCTGCTATAAATATAACACATTTTCTTCTGCTAGTGTATAAGCACAGTTTGTGACACCGTAACCAATATAGCAATAGGCAACTCAAGTATCAACTTAGCTAACAACGACAAGCATTACCAACTGTTTTCCCCTATATGATTTGCAGGGACAACTATACGGAGAGTACCTACTCACATTGATGTCACTATGAAAGTAGTAAAAACATGTAAGTATATATTATGCTGTATGACAACATGTTAATATGGATACACTAGCATAATGAACTATATTAGCGAACAGGTGTAAATTAAAGAATATATAGACAATAGGTGTACTTACCTTACCAGTAGATGGTTCACCAACAACTGCAATCTTAACAGTTCTACATTGAACTTCTTCGTCTTCACTATCCAACATGTTATATCCGACGTTTTTATAGAATTCATTTATCAAGAAACTAGGGATTTATCACTTTCAAAAGGTTAGTGCTGGTACAGTACCAACTATTAAGAACTAAAAATAAAAGTTCTAATTTGGTATGAGGTTTGTGTTCATTCTTGATATCCATGGCAACTAATACAGTTCGGTCTAGAAACCGATTTATCTTCTTCTTATATATAAAATTCTCGTGTCACGGGGTGCGTAATCGAACTCCTCCGAAACGGCTCGACCGATTTTGATGAAATTTTTTGTGATCTTATATATAAAATTCTCGTGTCACGGGGTGCGTAATCGAACTCCTCCGAAACGGCTCGACCGATTTTGATGAAATTTTTTGTGATTATCCGGTATCTATGAGAATCGGTTGTAATCTATTTTTCATCCCCCTAAATGTTAGGGGTAGTCTACCCCTAAATTTTTTTTTTTTTTTGACAAAATTTTTAATTTCTATTTTTTTATAATGCAGCATTAGAAAATACATACAACCCTAGATTTTCAACCCTCTACGATCAACCCCTATTTTTCCATCGCGATTTTTATTGACCCACCTCTACAACATATATTCCCTTTTATGGCAAAGCAACGTTTGCCGGGACAGCTAGTTTACATCTTTGTTGGTCAGTACAGAATGATATACACTCATAAACAACATGTTACTAGGGCAATTCTAAAATAACGTAGCGAAATTTTATCTAGACAAGCTGCGCTACTTCGTCTGCGAATAAATGTTATCGACTTTTGCAACATTCCTTATTGATCGGCTCCTATTTGCCTAAGCGTGATATTTTATAATCTTCAACCTTCTTCGACAAATAACAAAAGAATAACGAAATTGTTCCAGCTGACCTAGAAAAATAGTGATTCCTTTTTATATCTTAATATATATAAATCTCGTGTCACAATGTTTGTCCTCAATGGACTCCTAAACCACTTAACCGATTATAATAAAATTCGCAAACCATGTGCAGTTCGATCCAACTTGAGAGATAGGATAGTTTAAATCTCAAATTATAGTCGCAATTTTAATTTATTGCTAATTATTTGTCTGTTATTATTTGACAGTCACAATTATCTGTTAAATCAAAATGATTCTAACAGATATTATTATTATTATATTATTATATATATTTTATTTTGGAAAAAAATAGGGTTCGGTAAGATATTGGGGTTTTTCCGACACAAGGTGTAAAAAATCAACCCTATACGGGGGAAAATTTTTCGCTACGGGCAATAAAAGACGCAAACGAGGTTGCGTCGGTCAGCTATAATTATATAGATTACAATAACAGAGTATAAAATGTACTAAAACCATTCCATATACCTATTATACATTAATTATATCACAACCTGTATGATAAACTGAACACTGACTAATTAGATAAAGCTTATCGGAAATCGGCTCTAACACCGATAGCCAAGGCTTAAGACTGACGACAATTTTAACGTCAAGAATAGATACAGCATGCCAAAAACAAAAGTACCCAGCTGCTGAATTAAGTATCAGAGTTAATAAAATCACATGTAGGTAAAACATTCATCATTTAAAAATAGTAGGTACGAGTGTCGCCGACAACTAAACATCAACACGATACATCACGTTGTGTCGACGATTTAACAAATGAGTATTTTTAAATAAGATAAATAAAAGTTAACAAACAGTTAAGGTCGCCTTTTATCGGTGCTTTATTCAGTTTCTTCGAGCAAAAACGGGGACATCCCGCGTTTCATTTACAACGACCTCAGATCAAATAAAAAAAGGTATAGTCGTTCCAATAGTTTATTTAACTTTTGACAGCTCTAAAACTTAATCAAATAGTGATACCCTGACCCGTTACCTATTCGATTTCTTTCATCGATCGATTATATGCATTAAGAAGTTTTAATCGATTTAACAAACTCATTATTTTATAGATAATTTCGTACTTCATATTTCTATGTGTTTCAATGTGCGACCTCCTTTGTCAAAATAAAGAAGAAATGGATTAAAAAAATGTTGTTCAAATATGACGGTTCTATGTCATGAAAAAATATATAATAAAAGGAACTGAATTTTCAAAATGTATTATTGTATTGTGTTGTAATTCAGTGGTTAATATTGTATTTGTTAAACTATTGATGATCTTTATTAAATCTCTCTATGTCTATTTTAAAATAATCTACAGTATTTCAATGAGTAACCTTCAATATAGTTGAGTATTTATATTCCTCCGTATTGATTTATTTGTGAATTCTCACGTTTGGTTGAGTTGAGCGTATCGTTCCTGCCTTCGTTACTGTCAAAATGCCAAAAAAGAAAGTACTCAAAGGACAAACAACTGTCAAGTGATGATGATTCCTGGTCATACGAAGAAGACGATTCTTTATAATTAAAATTAGTATTACAGTACCTCTTTTGGTTGTTTTATTTTTAATCCGTAAATTACTACGAATTTCAACATTTTGTACCTGTTCATTACAAGTAGGTACCGCAGGTAGTTTTTATTTGAACCAACTATAGTAAGTCTAAACAATTATTTTAGATTCATTAATTTGCGGTACCATCCACTCGTACCAAGTAATGTATTCGACATTACTAGGTACGAGTACGATGGAACTGTTTTCATTACGCAAATTATTTATGCATTGAAACAGAGACATTTAGGGCATTTTAATGCAAAATAATAAAGCTTTTTACGTGATTTGATATAAAATATAATCACAATAATTTTATTGTATGTTTTATTAATATAATCGATAATCGATTTATTTCAAAACCGTTTTTATAGTCTGTGGTCATTAATTACGAATGACACATCCCTAAGTAGGCGGACCCATAAAGTACAGTATTATCTGTAGTACATTGTATCAAAAATTATTACAAAACTTTATGTGCGTGATCTGTCAAAAGTTAAATAAAGTATTGGAACGACTATAGATAAGGAACGGTCTTTGTTTCTACTGAAGCCAAAAAACTCAGCTTTTCGTTGGTATCGTACAAGTTGTCATGGAGTAAGTTTACCTACAAAATGCTGTCTTGTGCAATTAAATGGTGTTAAAACTGTACAAAAGTGAATAAAAAGTCTTAAAGTCAATTCAAACGGAAAACACACAAAAGACGTATCGGGACAGTGTTGCCAGTAGTTTGCATTCCCAATAGCCAAGAAATTTGGGTAAATAATTTGTAGGAAAATTCATAGTCAAATAATGAAGTACAGAGTGAGACATAAGTATTCCTTAATTTTTAGTCACGTACTTTTATAGTGTTAAATCAATTTAATTGTAATTTATAAGAAACAAACAGATTTATTTTCGCATATTATCTATTTTATTGAATTCCCAGGGACATTTTTTTAAAGTGGAAACACTTCAGTCCATTACAAATATTTAAAAAAAATTACATGACTTCATAATCTACGTGCGTACTTTTGATCTGAGTCACCGGCTAATGCTTTACGTCAGAGTACCTAGTATGTGTTGCATTACCATATTCGTTTCAAATATCATCATTAAAACTATTTCTATAAAGGCAAAAGGCTCTCGATTAAATAACCGCCTGGGGCCTTGCAACGATTTACTCGCCCGGGACCATGCAATTAACAATTATCTACTCACCCAGGGCCTTGCAATGTCTAAGGCTGCCTCTAATAAACGATTTCGACTGCAACTACATTGCCACTGTGGTCGGAATGCAGATATTCTCTGCCACAATTGACGCATTTTTAGCCTAAGTAGTTACCGAATATTATATTTAACCTTGGTTTAAAATCATTTTAACACTAAGTTTTCAGAATACGGAACTGTATTAGGCAGTACTAAAATAAACTTTTAATATTTTTAGTCTAATTTAGAGGATGTTGTAGCCAAAATTGAACTTTTAGGGACGAGAGGTACAGACGAGCAGATTGTCTATTCATTTATTTTTCTTTTTTTATTATGTTGGGGGCAAACGAGCAGACGTATCGCCTGATGGTATGCGATTACCGCCACCCATGGACGTGCAACACCAAAGGTACAGTCCAACAGACTAGCAGTAGAATCAAACAACACGGACAAAGAGTTGAACGGTACAGTGATGCAGATAAACTATGCAGGTAATTAATTAGTATGCCAACAATGTCAATTTACTTACTTCTACGAAGAGCATTTTGAGCATCATTTGTCATTGCATCAGCTTCATCCAAAATAATAAGCTTAGGACCTGCTTTGAATATAGTTCTAGTGGAAGCAAAGCTGAGAATCTGTCCTCTCACAATACCAATACCTCTGTCATCTGAAGCATTTAATTCTAATACCTGAAAAACATCTATCATGAATACTTATACTTACCACTTCGAATAAAAACAGTGATTATAATTTGCTGATCAGAATATATAATTAATAAATAAATATTTCAGACATCTTACACACAACGCCATCTAGTTCCAAGTTAAGCAGAGCTTGTGTTATGTATACTAGGCAACTGTACTGACAACTTTTTTGTAAAAACATACATATTATACATAGACAACACCCAAACTCTGAAACAAACATTTGTAGATTGTACAAACATTTGGTCCGACCAGGGAATTGAATCCGAGAACTCAAGAACAGCAGTTGCATACGCTACCACTGCGCCACAGAGGTAGTCACATATGATAGGAGACTGATAAAAAGAGAGAAATTAACAAGGTTTTGGTAAGCACCTTTCATGAAAACGGAAGCAATTGATCATTAATTTACTCTTACAAAATCATCATATTCATAGTGGTAGTTAGTATGTACGATCAAAACAAGTTCAAAACTATAATGCAATATGAAATATCCAATTATACAATGATACAAAATTTCAGCAGTCTACATGTAAGGCAGTTCTTAAATATTAAGGTAATAGTGTCTTACTGGCTAAACACCACTGGTTGCAACATTGACAATAGAAATGTAAGCGTATGTAGAAATAGAAACGTTTGTTATGTTTGTTGTGAAGAGGCTAAAACAAGTTACTATCAATTACAAGGTTTCTTGCTGGAGAGCATGCTCTACATGTCACTATGCTCAAAAATCACATCTGCTCATAGTCCTAGGACTGACTGCCGACATTACAACAATACATTACAAAAAAAATTTGTTCAATAAGGAGATAGCTATAGTCAGCTGGTGGACATAGCCCACTATACCACACTTGTTAAACAGATTGGGAATATATGAATAGATACTAACATTCCAAAGAGGCAAAGTAATTCAGTGCTTCTTGTAGAAATTAATTGTAAGTTGAATTAATTAATTATCTTTCAAGGAAAGAGTGTACTCCTTCTTAAAAGGTCGGCAACACATTTCTGACGCCTCTGGTGTTGCAAGTGCGTTGTCCATAGGCAGCGGTAATCACTTACCATCAGGCGATATGTCTGCTAATGAGCTTACTTTTTTATACATGTGGCAAATGTGCCACATATATAAAAAAGTTGATTATATTATAATTTAACTAACAGCACTATTGGTACCTCCACCATATCATTTAAACACTACATGTTTGTGTGTCCTGATAATGTTTTACAAACCATTGAGTTAAATTGTTGTGGAGTGTACATTTGTCTGGCACAAGCCAATATTGTAGATGTCTTCCCTGTCCCTGGAGGCCCATAAAATAATAGATGTGGCAGTTGATTTTCACTCATAAACTGATTTACTGAAAAGATAAACAAAACGAATACAATCTTTCATTTTCAAAATACAATAGTTGTATGATTGTAAGTGCCATTACTTACTAGTTTTTATGATGTCATCGTGTGATATTAAGTGTTCCAATTTGGATGGACGATATTTTTCTACCCTGAAATGATGGAATATTGTAGAAGTTTTTAGTGTAAATAAAAAGTTATGCTTAAATAGGTACTTACCATGGTAAATTTTTGCTCACTTCTCCAACCGTCATTGTATTTTCTGAAATTAAATTGCATACTCTGAGACCGAATATTTCATAAGAATTCCGCAACTAAACAAAGCACAGTTTGTCTATATTTATCTATCCTTTTATTGGAAAGTAATAAGGGTTATCATGACCAACAACAACAACTTCGTAGTTTGCTATTCTGTCAGTCAATTATTTTAAGTTTTTAATAATAATAATTAAAGTATTACCTTTACAGATAATGCTTGAAGTATTTCAATAAATCAACTTTCAAATGAAAGCTGAACAGGCTGAACCGTAACAATCTTTAAATTTCGGTAAAGAGTTTGTCAATTTTACCGCGAATATTTGTTTTATTTATGTTTCTTTTTATTGAACTTAATGTTGCCCTTCCTTATTTGAGTATTAGCTTTTTTAGTCCCTTTTGTGTAGATTGTCTAGATATAAAGTTTGTCGAGATTATTAACTTTTTCTGTCTGCAAAATCTAATTTTGGTTGTTTTTTCACTTTATTTATTTATATAGAGGTATGCACAATATGTTATATGGAACATTTAATTATATATTTGCCGATTTAATCATTAGACTAGCCATAGCCATAGCGATATAACTAGGCTCCAGCAAGGATCTTCTGGATGTGTAAGAGCGAACAAACTGTGGCTTTAACTACAAGAATTATTAGATTCTACACGTGGAGAGGTAAAAAGCCAAGGTTATATCTATACATATAAAAGAAAGTCGTGTTAGTTACACTAGTTATCAAACTCAAGAACGGCTGAACACTATTTGGCTGAAAATTTATGGGGTGGTAGCTTAGAACCAGGTGACGAACATGGGATACAAAGGATATACATTTTTTCAGAACTTTAGCACTAAAAACTATCTATCATTAAAGAACAGAGAATTCATGTGTAGGTAATTTAAAACTTTTGCCTACGGCTCGGCACGCATGTATGTCGCTTATCGTGGTAAAATAGTAGCCTATGTCGTTCCTAAAGAATCCAATTACACATCTCCATGCCAGATTTCATCGAAATCTGTAGTGTAGTTTGACCGTGAAAGCGCAACAGACAGAGAGTTACTTTCGAATTATATGTAGGTAATATCAGTATGGATAGGATCGATTATAAGCAATAAAATTTGCACATCGAAATATATTTGGGTAAGAGTCGCGTAAATTCACATACTCTTACAGTTGCTGACATGCATAACAGAACATTACGCACTTTTCTGAAAAGAGTTTATAAAATGTCACGAGTCACCGCACAAGAAAATGTTTATTTAATCTGAATGAAAACTAGAGAGGAAAACGAGATGTAGCTAATTAATAAATATATACATATTAAGGTTAAGGCCGATTAACTGAGGAAGTCGAACAGTGTAATGACATTGAAAATGTCGTATTTGATGTAAATTTCAAGTAATAACTGCTGTGGAATCATCATTATCTTAGCCAAAATACGTCCACACATACCTAATTTTATTTTGCATCTATCTAATATTCAAATTCTCCATACCAAATTCCTACGAAACGGCTGGACCGATTTTTATGAAATTTTGTGTACATATTGGGTAGGTCTGTGAATCGGCCAACATATATTTTACATAACTTTAAATGTAAAGGGTGACACCCCTATTCTTTAAAACAACGTTTTGCCAGAAACCGTTAGCTAGTATCATCTAAAAAATGTCGTGTTCTTACATTATTGAATGAAATTAAAATATTGATAAGATTGCAGTAATGAATCACATTTATGTTCATTGAATGATCATCATCATATCCACAACTTTTAATAGTCCCCTGCAACGTAACATAAGCCTCTCCAATAACCTCAAAACCAATAATCTAGTAATCATATATAACAGATAAATTTAACTGCCTTAGTGGCAAAGTTGTATCGAATGCGACTGCTGTGCTTGAGGTCTCGGGTTTGATGCCCGGATCGCGCCAAATTTTTCGCGCAAAAAAAATATTTTATATCAGTTGCCTGGTACCCACAGTGACATAGTGTGACAGATGTCCGAAATATTATTATTTTAAACTAGCTGACCCACGCAACCTCGTTTACGTCTACTATTGATCGTCGTAACATTCTTCACTGATGATCAAAATTTTTATTTTTTATATATTTATTCACCTTTTAAACCTTCCCTTCATTTTTTGTGTTTTCGAAAGACGGTCCATAAATCACGCGTTTCTACAAATATTTACGATTAATTAATTGAAATTGCTCTTAGGGAGTAAAGGCACACGAATAACAATTTCAATATTAAAACACTAAAATGTCATAAAAATAATATATTTGCATTACAAATTTTCATTTATTTATTTAAACATAACAAAAGAAATAATCAGTGACCAGTTTTCTGTTTACATTTTATACTAGAGACATATTGCTCGACGTCTGCACAAGATGGCGTTTCTTGCATTCCTTGATTTCCCTCGAATATCGCGCTTGCCGAGGGCTCCCAGGGCCACATAACACGCTTTGTGAAAGAACTTATCATATCCATTGTAGCTTCTGAAGGAATATGGTATAAACTATGCACTTTGCCATCCCTTCCAACACAAAAGTAATATTTGTGTCCACTGCTTTTCGAAATTTGTGCGATCCATGGTGCTAAAAAAAAATATATAAGTATCAAGTGCCATTAATTGCATGATCACGCCTGACGAAACTCGTCGTAATTTTTATAATAAACTACATTTTATGAGGTGCATTAATTTTATTATGATTTTTTTTCCTTAAAACTTAAAATATAGTATGGTCAAGTTTATGGTAAATTCAATTTTGAAGGCATTCTCGATGAACTTATTACTTTACTGCAATGGATATATTTTTTTCTATAGTCTACCACAGACATAGAATTGTAATAATAATAATCTTAATTGATGATGATTGTTGCGACATCCACATACAGCGCCATCTACCGAAGATACACTGAAGTACGGAGCAACGTACAACACGAATAAACTACCAATCCTGAATTGTGCAGTAGAAGTTCTCGTGCTTTATTTTATATATTATCATATACACAACATCCCAACATCAACTGTTGGCAGTAGCCCGCCAGGCATGATCACTTCGCCTGGTCGGAGGATCCTCCATTTGTGTTGGGTGGAACGTGATACCCGTTCCCCCACAATGATCAACGTCTCCAGAGCTAATAATGCGTACTCTGGTCGAAAGTAGATTAGTTTTTATTATAAAGTAAATATACCTTTTATCTGTTTAAGGAACAGTACCGATCCAACAACATAGAACAGCCCGCTTCTGTTTCTATCAGGTGCGTCTACAGTAACAGCTTTCTTCACGCGTTTTGTAGCACGGTACTCCAAATTACTAATAGCTGAATCAAATTGTTCCATATTGTACAGTCTTTTACATCTTAACGGAAGAGCTTTGCTGTCAAATGGTTTATTGAGTGCTGTACAAAATAGGTTGCATTGGTTTATTCTGTAAAAAAATATGTATAGGTTAATAATATATCAATAAATTTAGACAAAATACACTAGATAATAGTTTGAAACCATTTTTTTTAAAGACACTTCCGGCACTTTACCATCATAGATGCAACGGACGCAAATAACACACAGACTCGGATCAAAAATATATGGATCACACAAAATGTAGGGTTTTACAGCCACAACACTCACCGCAGTAGCAAACGGCATGGCGACTTCTTAAACCACTTTTTTTTTTATACGCGTGGAAACCCCCTCGGGTCGTCACCCCGCCGGGGTTTGCGGCGGGGCGGTGTGTCGGAATCGAACCGACTAAAACCACACGGTGTGCCAACTCTGCGCCTGAGAGGTAGAGGTCCGGGACCTGCAGTTATTAACACAACCGGACCCCTCCCAGCGCCTGCCCGCACTGAAGCGGGCACCGTCTGCTGATGTTTACTCTCAATTTAGGCGACGCACGGCACACGCGTACGTCGCCCCTTCGCGGCTGGCCACTAAAGCGGATGGAGGGGTAAACCCGTTCCCACCATCCGCGGCCACACTCAGGGCGGCATGAGGCGCTGATGGCGCGCGGGTCCGAGTGGAGATCGTCCTCCCGGGCCTTCTCCGCCGCCTCCTTCCGCGAAATTATGTCTTCGCAGAAGGTCGCGACCGCGGTAAAACTGCTGTCGCTACCGGCCATGGAGCGTATGACGGCCGGTAGCGACATATCTCCTCCGATGACTGCAGTGAGGGCCACTCATTAACACTTGATCTAACAATCATTATAATCAGGCTATCTCGTAAAAAATTCAAATATAACATACCTATCACCTAATGAATAATCAGATATATCAATACCCCCAAGCATTAAGGCATCAATAATGTGTAAAGCCTTGGTGTATCTTTGATTATTCCCTTGTCCAACATATTCTTTTATAATCTGAAATAAAGAAAAAATATTTTATATGAAAATACACATTTGTAAGTTTCCTGGCGGAGTATTTTGTTTACTGATTACTGTAGGTACATATATTAGTAAATCTTGTGATATATTTAATCTACATAGAAGTCATTTAAAAGTTATCTATACTTCTATACTAATCTGAATAGTTTGTTTGTTTGAATGCGTTAATCTCAGGAACCGCTGGCCCGATTTCAAAAATTATTTCAATGTTGGATAGTCCATTTATCGAGGAAGGCTATAAGTTATATATCATCACGCTAATACTAATAGGAGCGGAGCTCCAATGACGAATGTTTCAAAAAACGGGGAATAATTTTCACGCTAAGGGCAATAGAAGACGCAAACGAGGTTGCGTAATAAATATAAAAGTCAGTATATACCTCTCCATATATCAACGTTTTAGCAGGCAATGTAACATCTACAACTGTTCTCCATCCATTCCGTTCCAATTGAAATACTTTTTTTCCTCCACAACCTGCAAATAAAAATTTTACATATAAAATATTTAAATATTTATATATCAATTAATAAGTATAAAATGAAGCCACAATAATGCTTAACCTACCTATGAAAATTTTCAAATCCGGACTGTTTTTGCTACTGGTCAGGAACATAAAATGCCAATCATAAATATTATCAAAAAGGCTTTTTAAACTAGAACTTTTTTCCAAATATTCAGGTGGTTTATTTAAAACATTATTTTTTAAATTATATGAATTTTTACAATCAGAAGGTAGTTTCTTCATTCTGCCCAAGATAGCTGACAATGTATCATCAGGGCTCAGTCTTTCAGGTTGGGTCCGGACAGAATCAGGTAACTGAAATAAAATGATAATTAAAAAAAACTCTATAAAAATGGAAAACAGCATGCATGTGTTTGATTAATACTGACTTTCCATAATGCTAAACATTGTTCTTTCATTTCAGCTTGATGTAACTCCTTTAAATTTTTGTCTTTGCTGTATTTTGCAATTTTCAATAAATTTTGAATTTGTTTTTTACCAAGCCTGAAAGAAAAATAAGCCTGTTAGAACTATAAACATGCTAAATAATATTAACCAAAAATAGTGTTCATACTGAATACATACAAACAATTACTCCTGTAAATGTACTCGAAAAAGTGGCTATCTTCTTTGATTACATCCAAAGGCACAAGTTGTGTGACGTCACCTCCCCGATCGGTACCCTTCCACAACATGCTATTGACTGAAGCCAAGTGTTGCTCAGCGGATTCAGTATTAAACTTTTTCCACAAGCAAACGAGATACCTCTCTGAATTAGCTGGTCTCGACGTCACCGGCTTATGAATACAAACTAAAAAAAATAAAAGTTCTAATTAATTAATTAAAGAAAAAAAAAGTAGGATACAGCGTAGTGGTCTTTCTTCCTCTATCACAGCAACAGCCAAAGCTTAATGCGTCAAATATGCAATGTGATGGAATCGAATAAATTAACAACATACACTACGGGTTATATTCCATTTCAATAGTTGGAAAGGCAGTGAACAGGGTTTAAAAACAGCCACCTGACTATAGAAGCACGTACCACATATAACACAACTATAACCTACTACAGCGCCATCTACCGAAGATACACTGAAATACGAAGTAACGCACTACACGGAGTAACTACAAATCCTGAATCGCGCAATAAATAGTTCTCGCGCCGATTATTATATATACAACATCCCAACATCAACTGTTGGGCAGTGGCCCGCCAGGCATGATCACCTAGCCTGGTCGGAGGATCCTCCCTTTGTGTTGGAGGGACATGATACCTGTTCCTCCACACAGCCTTCTAAATAATCTCTTGATAATAATAAGACCTTGCGATATTCTTGCTGTGAGACCAAAATACTAACTCTAAACACGAATGACGACTTACTTTACTTTCAATCAAAAGTTTTTATTGTTAATTTATATCATTCAAGAGTTAAGTTAATATGTATTAGTCATTACGTTAAATACAATCAAAGAATACTGGGAAAGTTCAATTAATGGTCAATATAAATTTTTATTTTTACAGAAAGTTTGTACAAACACAACACATCCTCACAGATGGGAGAATAGAAGGCTACAAAATTCTTAAAACACATGACCCAATATAACAGGTAGGAAATTAATGTCTGACATATAATTACCAAAAACGCCGACTCGATTTTAGGACTACTAAATTAGAACAAACAAGTAGTTCAACCGGTTTTTTCTGTGTATCAGTTTTCCACGGAGCGACTGGCATCGGACCTTCGTAACCCTGAGGGTGAACTCAATTCGAAGAGTAAACCAATTTTAGGACTACAAAATATTTACATAATTTTCAAATTTACCTTTATCAAAACATCTGTACATTATGTATATGAGGCCGACACTGAACATGGTAAATACATCAAAGAGCTTCACGACGAAATGTCCGCCAGGTCTCACGAGCATTAGAGCTGCCAGACATTGGCACAGGTACAGCTGTTTAGAAAGAATCTCTTGGATGTTTTCTTGACCTTCAACTGAGAAACCCTAAAAAGAAAAAAAAATGATAGTTCAAAGTACTAAATTAAAATTTGAATATACGTGAATTTTCATTGTATTTTTTTATTTTGTTTTGAGAATTGTAATTGTTGAACTTCATATTTCTTATTTTTTTATTATATGTATATTGGGCAAACGAGCAGACGTATCGCCTGATGGTAAGCGATTACCGCCGCCCATGGACACCCGCAACACCAGAGGCGTAACAAGTGCGTTGCCGGCCACTATACAATCTATACTAATATTATAAAGCTGAATAGTTATAGTAGTCAATTAATCCAGGAAAGCTATAGGCTATATATCATCACGCTAAGACCAATAAGAGCTGAGCACCAATAAAGAATGTTAAGAAAATAAGGGGAAAATTATTATACTACGGGCAATAAAATATAAACGGGGTCAGCTAGAATACATATAAAGGAAATGACTTAATAAAGCGTCAGTATGTATTACTTAATCTTAAACAACATATACCAATAATACTTACACCATCAGCCATTAAAAAGTGGACACCAAGATCATCAGTTTGTTTCAGTACATGTTCTTTTAAAGAAGTTAAATTCGCAGGATCAAATATATTTCCATCTTCATTTATACCATAATAAGGGTTAAAAGTCTCAGGTGAGCCAGCATGGAAATCGCATAGTTTGAAATCATTTGAGCTTCTCAATGTGAATCCAAAACCTTGAACGATAAAGAAGAAACAATCACCGAGGTTAAGGAACGACGTGGCGGTCAGTACTTGGATGGGTGACCGCTGGTGGCATATTGCCATGAGCGTCTCGGTGATTCGGAGGTCACGTTAAGAAGTCGGTTCCGGTTGTTATCGTAGGATAACAGTCGTTAAGCTTAGTTGGAGGCCTTTGGACGGCTTAAAAACATCCAACAGCAAGATAACTTGGCTAAAACGTTGTCTTGCCAGTCCTCAACCCGCACTTGGCCAGCGTGAGGACGTATGGCCTTAACCCTCTCCTGAGAGGAGACCCGAGTGTACCGACCGACCCGAGTGACCCGAGTGAGTATACATCATCAACAACCCATAATGTCCCACTGGTGGGGCATTATGAGTTGTTGATTAATAAGAAGAAGATTAATAAATACAATATTAGTTATTATATCTGAACTAGCTAAGCACAGGTGCGCCCGCGCGTTTTTCGGTTATAGCGGTAAAGTGTAGGCCTATGTCCTTTCACATGACTTAAAATATCTTCGTGTCAAACTTCATTGAAATCGGTGCAGCGGTTTAGCCGTTAAAGCGTAACAGACAGACAGAGTTACTTCCGAATTTATAATATTACAGTATGTTACAATATACTATAATTTATCTCATAATTTCCTGGAAGAGACCACAGTCTGCGATAAGGCCATTGTATAAGAATAAGCACCCATTGTATTCTAGTTTTTTTGTTTATATTTATTTGTGTATGCTTCCTAGTAATGGTGTGCAATAAAGAGTAGGTATATATCTATGTAATTACATTTTGTATATACATGTAATGAAGTCCGTACTCAAATTTAGAAGGGTACAAAATGGATTCCACAAGAAATAAAAAAAAACGCAGATTTCTCACCTTTAGCTCGCCATCCTTTCCGATACAAAACGTACTCAGAAAAACCACCAGGGCCGGCACACACGTCGGCAAAATAAAGTATTTCTTTTGAATCTACAGCTTCTTCCCCAGTTTGCTTCTTAGGACTAGTGAAATTAAAGTCAAAAACTGCGTCAATGTTAGCCATTTTAACTGCTGCTCTATTTAAAAATATCACAGCTCCAATAGTTTCATAAGGATTGCTACGAAAGCGAGCATTTCTGAGATCTTCATCGTCCAAACTATCAAATATTGTCTGCAAAAATAAACATACCGTAATTAGGAGTTTGATATAGACAGTAAATTGTACAAAAAAAAAAAAAAATTAAACAAGTGTATAATAATAGTTATAAAGCTGAAGAGTTTGTTTGTTTGAAAGCGCTAATCTCAGGAACCGCTGGTCCCATTTGAAAAATTCTTTCAGTGTTGGATAGTCCATTTATCGAGGAAGGCTATAGGATATATATCATCACGACCTAAGACTAAGACCAATAGGAGCGGAGCCACAATGAAGAATGTTTAAAAACGAGGGAAAATTATTACACTATAGGCAATCGTAGACTTAAATGAGGTTGCAAGGGTCAGCTAGTATAATATAATAAATGAATATGTAAATAAAGTGAAAAGACTTTCAGTGACATAGTATGTATGCTGAGTCATTTCTTAAAAGCGCCAGAACACTGTTGCTGAGTCATTTCTTAAAAGCGCCAGAACACCTTGGAATACCAAGGACAGTGTTGAGAAATGAAAAAATAAATCTCATACAACTGTCGTCTTACTTTAGCGTCCAGAACTCCTTTCAAAATAGCTGGATCAACAAATTCTGTTTCATCGGCAATTGTCAATTTCTTGGGTTCTTTTTTCAACCATTTTTCCAAAACATCTCTTGTTAAAGGTTCGTTAGGAGCGGGATCAAGCCATAGCTGCAAAGAAATTAATATCTATAATGTGGTAAACTTGTTTGAATCATATTTGTATTGTGTTTCTAGTACAATTATAAAAAACTGTATGTATGTATGTATGTATTTACAAAATTGTCCAGTAACCACAGTTCTGCATAGTTTAAGATTAAGCAGATATTTTTGATTTATTTCGAGAAATCCAGAAAGAAATAAAGATGCTTAATTATAGGTCATTCAACTTGTTTCAATTCTCTTGAGTTTAATAACTTCAAAATGTTTACTTACTACTTCCTCTTTTGCTTCAGGGTTTTCTTCTTCAGTAGATGCTTTCAATTCTTGTGGTAGTTCTCCTACCACTGATGGCTTAGCTCCTAAACCTCTTCGTCCCTTTTGGCTAGAGGCCTCAACTGGCTGTGTTCGACCGTGTTCAAATTTACCTAAACCTTTGCCTGGTTTAAATCCCATACTTTTCATCATTCGCTTTGCACTTTCTGAATAACCAGTATACTCTGATTGGTCACGTTTATTATTAAAAAATTTATCACCATGATCTTGAAAACTAGGTCGCACTGATCCTTCTTCATCTTCTGCTTCCTCAAATACTGGTCTATAATCATCATATTGATCATTTGGTGATGAGCAGTTTCCACTTACACTACTTCTACTTAACCTAATATTTTCTGCTGGGCTTTGATCCCCATAGTTTGGTAGTGACCTGCTTGGTTGTTCAAATTCAGTTCCAAAATTATCGGCAGATGATGTGTCTGGAGCCTCTTTGTCAGATTCTTGCAGAGCTGGAAAATTTAAAGAAAATCTTTTAAAAATCCTATTCCTAATTACACTTATACTTACCTAATTAATATTATAAAGGTTGAAGTAATTTTGTTTGTTACACTGAAACGCAAAAAAGAAATTGTATTCATCACACAAAGATTTGTCTTGGGTGGGAATCAAACCCATACCCCTGGCTTACCAGTCAGGATCACTAACAGGCTAACTAGTCCAAGAGGCCCGTCAATCAGATTGATCAATGCCAAAAACTAAAATATAATGATAGTAACACATCTGATTAAGTTTTGTGTTGATTGCTGGAGAAGGGTGGCCTATGTGAAGAGCCACACTGAACTGCGAGACATCATATTCTAAAATTCGGAACACAATGTTATGTAAATTATTTCCGGAGTATAAAAGTCTATTTCATTTATTTAAATGTGCTAAGTTTTCTACTTTGATAATGATGATGAAATTAGCTAATGTACTAACCAGAGCCATGAGAAGTGGTAGACGAAGCACCATAAGTGTCAGTTCTAACACGTTTTGCTGGTCTTGGGCTCTCGTCACTGCTACTGTCGTCATCTGATGGATCTATGAAATAATAATGACTTCAATTATGGTTCAAACCCTTATTTAACAATAAATATTTCGGACATCTAACACACAACGCCATCTAGTCCCAAATTAAATAGAGCTTGTATTAGTTATTTATGTTAGTTGTCTAGTACCCAGACAACTCATATAAATGATTTTTTTCTACAATACATACATATTTTACATAGAAAACACTCAAACTCCAAAACAAATATTAGTAGACCATACAAACATTTGGTCTGGCTCAGCTAGTTTAAATTCAAAGCTTTTTTATATTTAGATATAACTATATACCAGTAACTTAATTCAAGTAGTACAAATGCAAGATAAAAATGACTATATGAAAGCAAAAATAAATACATTACTGTTAGAGATAGTTCAGTAATGATATATAACAACTCATTTAACCATAAGCACAAGGTTGCTTTTGATGACAAAGATTCAATTACATAATTATTACTTGTATAAAATTGTGTGTATTTACATTTGATAAAACAATTTTTTATTTTAGGTATATAAAACTAAGATATCAGATAAAAACACTATTTTACATATAGTAAACAATGGAGCTAGTTTACTTTTGAGGTTAAAAAAACTGCAACATTTATTACTACTCATTTCTATTCTACTCTGCTCACTATAATTACAAAAAACAATACATAATACGTTACCTGAAAGATTCATGTTAAATTAATCTTAAAACTGACACAATTGATTTACTGAAAATAATGCACTTAAAATAAATAAAGCCGGTTAAATTTATCTGTAGTTCATTCGCTGTTCAGAAAGAATATTTTCCTCAGACTAACAAAAACTTTATCATAAAGAGTTCATTATATTTTGTTAGGTGATTAGCTAACTACTATTAACAGTTAACTACTGTCACAATTGACGGGGAATAACTAATTAATCGTACTTCGTAGATGTTTCTAACCAAGACAAGGATCACTCACTCACTCAAATAGTAAACAAAAATCTACACCCAGTGTTGCCGACAGTTAAACTAGCTTTCCACTAGATTATTTTTTTAAAAACCACTAACAATTAAGGAAAACCACAGTAAAAATACTCTATCTGTAGCAGCGTTGCCAGATAATTTTTTTGGTGAAATCTGTATTTTACAACTTTTTAGTGATAAAAAGCGGGATTCTATCTTGGACAGCCGGACAAGGTAAAAAACGTATAAAACCTTTACGACATATGAGTGTATGAATGACTAAAAAAGGTCGTCCAAAAGGTAACAGAAGTATTGAACTTCTGTTACCTTTTGTTTTCTTTGACTGCCTCGGTGGCGCGAGTGGTAGCGTAAGCGACTGCTGTGCTTGAGGTCTCGGGTTCGATTCCCGGGTCGGTCCAAATGTTTGTATGATCTGCAAATATTTGTTTCGAAGTTTGGGTGTTTTCTATGTATAATATGTATGTATTTACAAAAAAAAAGTATATATGTATTTATATCAGTTGTCTAGTACCCATAACACAAGCTCTGCATAGCTTGGGACTAGACGGCGTTGTGTGTTAAATTGTCCGAAATATTTATTATTATTATTATTATTACCTAAATTCCCCTGATTCCTGGTGTTGAAAGAGCTGGTGCTATATATGATTGAGTGTCTAGCGAAAACTATACACTTTGATGTGGCCTCGAGAGATATAATTAAAGATTAAAATAAAAATTAAGAAGGTGGCGGTAAACAATACTCCCATTATTCTCGAACTTAATTCTTCTATACAAAAATCCGACTTTCTACAGAAAATCAAGTCTTACAAATTACAATATAAAAACAAAACAAAACTTCAAGCAAAACACCTTGGGCTCACCACTAATGAAGACACCCCCATAATTATATCAGAATAACAAGAAAGTTTCGTAACCTTCGCAGAGACCCCGCTGCCGCAAATAGTTTTTTAAGTTAGTTCGTCTTCTTCAGACGAATCATTTTGTCTGTACCAAAATCGTCCATTCCAGAATATTTGTCCCTAAAGCTTGGGTCAAAATCCCTAAAAATACAATTTTTAATATCCACATTTCGTTTATTGTCCCTAACGGGCACACGTATCGCCTGATGGTAAGCGATTACCGGCACCCATGAACACCTGCAACACCAGAGACGTCACGAGTGTGTTGCCAGCCTATGGAGTTTGGGGGAGGGTTTTTTTTTTTCACATACTATCCTCCAACATAATCGGAGCCCTTCTTTATCTAGGTGTCTATTTAATGCCTTTATCTCTCACTTCCACTTCCTATACTTTATCTCTTTTATTTCTATTCGCTCACTTGTTCTATATATAATATATAGTACTGTCTCCCTATAAAGTAGATATAAACTTTCGTGTACGTTACTATTATATCTTAATGTTAACCTTATGTTGATTCTTTACCGTGGGGTGAGGTCCTGGTGATCTGTAATACAGGTTTGCACCTAAAATAGACACCAGCTTCTCGCATACACTAGACTGCAAATGAACTTTATTTTCATTACCTTGTAGCATAAGGTCTTGTTTTTGTGAGGAGAAATATATAAATATATTATTATTATTATATTATATATATTATTCTTCTCTATGTGGCTAGGATTTCCGTTTTACGACATCTATTTTATCCATTTATACTTAATTAATTTCCCCCCAAATGATAGACAACCATACAGCACGGCCCCCGGTTCCCGGTAGTCGTTCTATTCCTGGCCACGGTAACGGTACGACAGGGGGTGCTAGGAATCCCCGGGTTACGGTAGGGTACCACCGGCGACTGTTTTTGGCGACGTACAACGGACGCACTCTGCGGCTGGACGATCGCCTAGCAGAGTTGGAAGCGGAGGTGAGCCGTATAAATTGGCATATTCTAGGGCTATCAGAAGTCCGAAGACAGGGGGAGGATACAATAACCCTAGATTCCGGCCACCTTCTCTACTTCCGAGAGGGAGACCAACCGTCCCAAGGTGGCGTCGGTTTTATGATCCATGAGTCGCTCAGGGGCAACGTGGAGGAAGTTGGCAGTGTCTCGTCAAGGGTAGCGTACCTTGTCTTGAAATTATCTAAAAGATACTCCTTGACAGTTGTACAAGTGTACGCTCCCACGACGTCACATCCCGACGATGAGGTCGAAGCCATGTATGAAGATATAGTCAAGGCTCTGTCTCGTACCAACACTTCCCATACGGTGGTCATGGGCGATTTTAATGCAAAAGTGGGAGTACAAGAGTATGGCGAATCCAGATTAGGACCGTTTGGCTATGGATGTAGAAACCGCCGGGGGCAAATGCTGGTAAACTTTCTCGAGGCACAGGAGCTCTATTTGATGAACACTTTTTTTCCAAAAGAAGCCCCAGAGGAAGTGGACCTGGCGAAGCCCCGATAGCGTGACAAAGAACGAGATCGACTTCATTATCACAAACAAGCGTAATATATTCAGGGATGTCTCTGTGATCAACAGGTTTAATACCGGTAGCGATCATCGACTCGTAAGAGGCACCCTGAATTTATTGATTAAAACAGAACGGGCACGCCTTATGAAGTCGTCTCTGAGGCCATCTCTGCTCCAGGTCGAGTCTGGATGCGAAGAGTTCCAATTAGAACTACGGAATCGATTCGCTATGTTGGAAACCGTGCAGAATGTAGATGACGCCACCAATGGCCTGGTACGCGTTATCCGCGAGGTGGGTTATAAACACTTTCGACCGAAGAGCTCTGGGCGCAAGTCTAAGCTCACCAGCGAGACTCTGGATCTTATGAGGAAGAGACGAGAAACAGTAAATGCCACACCATCTGAGCGACAGGTACTAAATAGGCAAATAAGGAGGCTGGTAAGACAAGATATTCGCCGAGCGAATACACGAACGATCGAGGACGCGATTGATCGAAATAGAGGCTCAAAAGTCTTTGCCAAGCCTAAGGCATCCTGTTGTCACCTGTCCAAGCTTCAAACAGCACAAGGCACCACCGTCACCTCTAAAACAGAGATTCTCGCTGAAGTTGAGAGATTTTATGAAGATCTTTATACCTCACGAACCTGCCCACCCGAAACTCACAGCGCGGATGACCCGCGTGCCAGACTAACACGCCACCTCACTGACGAGCTTCCTGATATCGATACGGGCGAGATTGGGATGGCGCTCAAACAACTTAGTAACAACAAAGCTCCGGGTGAAGACGGAGTCACAATAGAGCTCCTAAAAGCCGGAGGAACTCCTACATTAGTAGAGCTCTCAAAATTATTTAATTCCGTTATTCATACTGGCACTACACCGGAGGCATGGAGCAGAAGCGTGGTAGTACTCTTCTTCAAAAAAGGAGATAAAAGCTTACTGAAGAACTACCGCCCAATATATCTCCTGAGTCATGTATACAAGTTGTTTTCGAGAGTCATTACAAACCGTCTTGCCCAAAAATTCGATGACTTCCAGCCTGTGGAGCAGGCTGGGTTTCGGAGGGGCTTTAGCACCGTGGACCACATGCACACGCTAAGGCAAATTATTCAGAAGACAGAGGAATACAACCAGCCTCTCTGCCTAGCGTATGTGGACTACGAGAAAGCCTTCGACACCATCGAGACCTGGGCTGTCCTGGAGTCCATGCAGAGGTGCCTAGTCGACTGCCGATATATCCAAGTGCTGAGATGTCTATACGAAGCCGCAACGATGACCATCCGAGTACAAGAACAGGGTACAAGACCAATTCCTTTGCATCGAGGGGTTAGACAAGGAGATATTATTTCTCCGAAACTGTTTACCAATGCATTGGAAGATGTCTTCAAAACACTCGATTGGAACGGACGGGGAATCAATATTAACGGCCAATACATCTCACACTTGCGATTTGCAGACGACATTGTGATCCTTGCGGAGTCTCTGCATGATATCGAGGTAATGCTAAACGATCTGGACGATTCTTCGAGACGGGTGGGACTTCAGATGAACATCGACAAGACCAAAATAATGCATAATATGCACGTATCTCCAAACCCCGTAGTCGTTAATGGCGTTATTATCGAGGTTGTGCAGGAATACGTTTATCTTGGCCAAACCATCCAACTCGGCCGGCACAACTTCGATCGGGAGGCCGATAGAAGAATTCGTCTAGGCTGGGCGGCATATGGGAAGCTTCGTCATATCTTCGAGTCGTCGATCCCGCAATCACTGAAAGCCAAGGTTTTCAACCAGTGCGTCCTGCCCGTAATGACGTATGGAGCCGAGACGTGGACACTCACTGTTGGACTGGTACACAAGTTTAAAGTAGCTCAGCGTGCGATGGAGCGTGCGATGTTGGGTGTTTCTCTTGTCGATAGAATTTGTAATGAGACAATTCGGAAGAGAACTGGAGTAACTGATGTCGCACGGAGGATAAGCACTCTGAAGTGGAAGTGGGCCGGTCATGTCTCCAGGCGGACTGATTGTCGCTGGAGCCAACAAGTGTTAGAGTGGAGACCACGAATAGGCAAACGTCGTGTAGGGCGCCCTGCGGCACGATGGACCGACGACTTGAGGAAAGTGGCCGGCGGCGGGTGGATGCGAAATGCCCAGGACCGGGATGGTTGGCGCTCTTTGGGGGAGGCCTTCGTTCAGCAGTGGACGGCAATAGGCTGACTGATACTTAATTAATATCTATTTTTATATTTCAGGGAAAGAATTTAATGTAATGCACGGTGTTTTATTAACTATTTCATGACTTAATACATATCTGTCCTATTATCTTAACACATTTTTTATTCTATTTAATACCATTTCTATTACGTTTTTTAAATTTACTATATTCTTATTGTACTGTTTTGCTTAATTTCTATTTGTTTATTATTTCCGTTTATGTGTATGTTTACATTTTTATATGTACAATATATATTTAAACATATTAGTTTTATCTAGGTTTTTTCTCTTTGTTCTTTGCTTGTTCTGTTATACATTTTCCGGGTTTCTTGTACCGTGTTAGTTTGACACCCCCACTGGACCCGAGAGGCGGCTCGGCACATTTTGGGGTTACAGGTGCCCGAGGGGCACTCCCTACACCCGAATCGGCTCAGGTGTTTGGAGAGCCCCCCGTGCTCTGCAAGGATCCACACAGTCTCACCCATCTGCACGTGTGACATTGCAGAGTCGGTGGATGAGCCGAGGCGCCCCCCCGGTCCGGCCGTAATGCCTTCTTTGAATAGCTATAATATTCACAGCCGGCACCATTACGAATGGCGCCTAGCCTCATCCATGTATATTGTGCCGTGAATCCGCCGAAGACCACCTCGCGTCCTCCAATCCGGGTGTCCGGTTTCCCAGTGCCGCCCTCAGCAATACGCCACCCTGGATCTGGCCAGCATCTCCCATTTACCGCGAACTGGGCACTCGGCGCTGAATGCGTTGTGCTCAATGCGATCCAGGCCTTCGTGCACACAGTTGCAGCACCTGGGAGCCACCCCGGCCAGCCAGTCGCCGCATTTAGGTGCGGTCCCCCACAGTGACTACACTTTTCCACATTCTCCCCGCAGAGCCATCTCCCGTGCCCGTAACCCAGGCACAGGGAACACTGGACTAGGGGAATTTGGTCCTCAACCCTGATCCTCTGCAGGTCGATGTGGACGGCCTCTTTTCGTGTTAGTCTGGTCCAAACTTTGGGGGAAACTCTCAGAACAACGTGGTGGGTATTGAGGTTTCTTGCTCTTTTTTTAAATAATACCTCCACTTTTTCTTCCTCTTTATTCAGGCCCTCAAAGACATCCTTGTTTTGGTTTTTGAGGGCCTTCAATATGTCGTCGTCGGTATTGCATTTTAAAACGTCCTTTAATACGATGAGAGGGAGGACGAATTTTTGACTTTCTATGCGTCGGATCTTAATGAATGGGGTGTCGTTCGACGGGTCTTGAGGAGACCTATCCGAATATATAAGAATTTTGAATAAAAGGGATGAAAAGTTATTTAAGAAAAACGTGAAAATTGACAAATTTTAAACAATTTTTTTGTGTTTTACAGGTGTTCCAACTCCGACGGAAGGTCAGAGGCTTGCAAAACGGTGGTGGTATACAGCGAGGGTGGCGACGCAGCGATACAACACGGCTTCAACACAAGAACGACCAGTATCCCGGGGTATGTGTCCCGAAAAGGTAAGTTTTTGTAGCTTTGTGATTTTTGAAGGTTTTTGTAAATTTTTGGAGACACCAATACAATACAGCCCCGAAAACGAGGTGCACCAGTACGTGTGACTCGAGCGCCGACAATTTAAGACCAAAACCGCACAAATATGTCGATAAACGACGAAGATATACGATTTCAGAATATGAAAAATATACGAATTTTTCTAAGTCAAAATATTTGTCAAAAACGATAATAAGTCCCGAAAATATTGCTACAAATGTTTATATGTAACGTTTTCGTCAATATTTAATGAAAATTGCCACTGAAAAAGCATTATGTAGTTGTACGCAAGTTTTTTATTTAGCCTGGGGGCCTCCTAAATAAAATAAAGGTTGGGGTATGGACACATTACATGGACATTCACTCGTATCACATCGTAGACGCTGTTTCACACCGGTTTTCTGTGAGACCGTGGTATGTGGTATTACTTTGGTCGAGCCGGCCCATGCATGCCGAAGCGTGGCTCTCCCACAGTATTTTTATCTTCTTCTGGTTCCGACTGTATGAAATCATAGATGTTGACAACAAATAAACGTACAATTTAGGGAACCCTTGCTGTACGAAATCGCATTGTACATACACAATTCGTGTCGCAGTTTTTTGCGTTGCAAATTTGTATCGCTCCGATTTACAGTTTTGTGTACAAGCCCTAAGTGATGTACCTGTCAATAGAGATCTAAAGTTCGATTTAATAATTTTTTATTTTAACTAAAATTGATCTTAAAACTTAGCCTTAATTCTCAAAAGTCGTGAGTTCAGTTCAGAGTCTGTTCCTTGTCAGAGGAAGGACAATAAATTATTGTTTAATATAATAACAGTATGGTGTAAAAGCTTTATTAGTGCACCTATTAAATTATTAACCACAGCTAAACACCTGTTTATTCAATCAATATTTATATATACAACTCAGTCTGTCACTTTACACCTAAACAATACCTATGGACATTAGCAACACATATTGTGTGAATTTTTAGGCGCGCATCTGGACCGAGCCCATTTTTAAAACATTTGAGAAACGGTATAAAATTCAAACGGAAATTGGTTAAAAATAGATCTAGATCTCAGAAAGTACTGCCTCTAGGAGTGTAGGTCAATACTTTTATTAAAGAATTTCTTAAGTTTTAATAAAATCCCAAAACTGTAGAATACGATATTACGGATTTACAGCGACATATTATAGGGCTTTCAGTTCAGTAAAGTCTCTAAGGAGGAATTTGTAAAAATGCAATTATCTGAACAAATATAGGTATAACTAAGACTTAAGAATATTTACGTTTGAACTGAGGGCCCAATGTTTTTCGCCTTTACTTACTAAAGTCAGCCTTACAGATTAACGCAAACTATACTAAGTTTTTACTATTTTTCAACTAAAACCTGACATATCATCAGTTGTCCTCATAGCTATATTTTAAGATAAAAAATTGTTATGAATTTTTCCTAATGCAATATTTTGTAGGGTACACATGAGTTTTAGTTTTTTAGACCAATTCCCTTTGCATGTGTTTATACACAATTTTTTTAGTGTCTATAGCCCACCTAGAAGAAACGAAGTAACCTAATCGGTATCGAGAAAAAGGGAAAGGCTTGACAATTAGAGAAATAAATTGCAAGTATAATACTCCTTACTCGCCTTATATTCACGAGTTATGAGTTACCTGGCATTATTTGTTTAAAAAAACTAAAATCTATCCTATAGTATCTATCTATCTATCCCTCAATTATATTTGAGAATCTTAACCGTTCACGCAGCGCACGCAGTGGAAGCTCTCAAAAGGAATAGATTTCCTACGTTTTTTTTTATTGATACTCCGCTCCTTTTAGCCGCAGTGTA
This sequence comes from Spilarctia lutea, assembly GCA_916048165.1. Taxonomy (NCBI): domain Eukaryota; kingdom Metazoa; phylum Arthropoda; class Insecta; order Lepidoptera; family Erebidae; genus Spilarctia; species Spilarctia lutea. The sequence continues at coordinate 8,473,321 of OU696480.1, forward strand.
ATGATAATATAGCCTTTAAGCCGCGTACACGTACTCAGTGGGAACGGGCCAGCGGTGCGTTCAAATGTAAAGACTTTTATGGAAGTGTTCACAGCGGAGCAGAGAGCGAGCGACGAGTTGAGCTTGAGCGGTGAGCACCAGTGTAGTTGTGTTAGATAGGAATGGAATAAAATAGTATAATAATAATAATCCCAATAAATTTGAACGGAAACTAGAAGCCCTCAGTAGGCGTTTCACATACTCCTAATTATTGACTGACTACCAATTTATGCGTTCCAAACACGAGAGGCCGCTCTAGCGCCACGCGATCTGCCCGCTGGTTTAAAAAACCAAGGGGTTAGCGAAGCGCCGCTACCCACTTCGCTCCTTGCCGACTTCGAAAACACGGTCGGTAGTCTTCCTCCATAACTGAGCTATCAATTATGACCAGTACTTTCTAAGCATAGTGTGTTCAACCAAGCTAACAATCCAGCTTAATAATATCAGTATAGAATAGCTGAGCGTTTTTAAACTTGACATCAACCACGGGTAAGACCGTTGGGCAAAGGTGGTGCAAAAATAGCTTAAATCCATCAAAGAAATAGACCGACAAAAAAATTGAAGTTTTATGATGCAAATACTGTAGGTATACTTTCATGTGCATTTCGTAAAAAGCTGTTACGATTTTACAAACAGTCCACTAAATTTTATTTGAATGTAATTGATTTATGATAGTAATGGCTCTTTCTTTAAACTGACTACAAATGCGATGAACACGAACTTTTCTTCGTATTCTTGCATTTTTTTTTTATTTATTGAATAGTGGGCAAACGAGCAGACGTATCACCTGATGGTAAGCGATTACCGCCGCCCATGGACACCGCAACACCAAAGGCGTCACAAGTGCGTTGCCGACCTTTGGGGGGATGGGAAAGGGGATGGGGAAGGGGATGGGGGAGGGGATGGGGAAGGGGATGGGGGAAGGGTTGGGGTATGGGCCTCCGGTATCCTCTCACTCGGTGAAACACAGCGCAAGCGCTATTTCACACCGGTTTTCTGTGAGGCCGTGGTATCACTCCGGTCGAGCCGACCCATTCACGCCGAAGCATAGCTCTGCCACGGTAAACCGTTTCTGCCATCCTTTATGTTTTCGTGTGTGTGACTGTACTTGTGATAGTCATAAAACGAAATGGTGTTCACTAGAACTGGGCATAACAAGAAATGGTCAAATACAGATGGATAATATCTGAAAGAAGGTCGACATCTTAAAAAGATGTGAGAGCGTCTAATCGATTTTGTATAAATTCACAAAGTATTTATTATATGTAGTAATGTTTGAAGACTAAAAATGCAATGAACGCGGGTTTGCTTGCATTTAACCGTTGTTGCCATCGTTCAAGTGGATTTGTGAGGCGGTCATAGACCATCTAATTGGTACTATTAAAATTTTCTTGATTACCACAATAAACAAGCCATTTACGACATAACTTTATTTTTCCAACCCAAAACCCGCAGACGTTTGTTACGTTAATGTACTCAAAGCAAAAAAAACACGACTCAAATCAACCTTTGATTACAAATTTCTTTTTTAACGACTCAAATGTAAACGTTTGATAACAAATTTCTTTTTTAATCATGTACTATTGTCAGTACATGGTAACAATACAAAGTGGTCTGAAATTCCGTCATACATAAGTAGTAACTAAGTAAAATCAATAACAGTGCCCCCAAATAGTTATCCAGACCTGACCCATCATTACACCAGCTAAATTAGTATATATGTATTTTAAAGAGACGAATTTCGCCAAATATGTAATAAATGGTTGCTTTTTAAACCCAACAGAGTAATATTACTCCAGCGGAATCATATATTTGTGAATATCTGCTAAGTAGCTAGAGGCACATTTTGAAAGGGTTTATTCCATTACATTCACCTGATTGATTTCAACCATGAGGTGTATCAATGTCAAATAGACTTATTAGTGTTGTTATTTCACCACAAAGGATTTTACCTTTTGATATTGATTCACCCACATCAAACATATGCAACATAGTAATCAGCTTTTGTAGTTTTAACACCCATATAAAGCATTGTAATATAAACAAACATTTATTTTACAAAATTCACAATTAACACAATTTAAGTTCATTACCCACCCAAAGAAAAGAACTGATTAAATTAAAAAAATAATGAGAATATATTTTAACATATTAAATTCTGAATGTTTTTAATATTATGTTTAATATAAGGGATAAAATTAACAACATAAATAAATATAAGTATCTTTATTCAGCTGGGTGAATCAATCGCAAGGTGAATAAAGGAATAATTCCAAAAAATCCCAGATGAACATAGTGGAACCAACATATAAAATATGGGCACATTTATACAATATCGTACAACTATCTGGACATTGAAATCCTTAAAGAAGACAACATATCGCTGAAGTAATACATTAGAGTGGAGTAGCAATTGCAGCAGGTATCTGATTATGGATCTATGGAGGATTTAGTTGGTGTAAGCAAGAATACATTAATCATTGCAAATCAGGGTCTATTGCACTAAGTTTGTTATCAATACAATTACATTTAACATTATATCATTATGAGTAAAATTTTGTTTGGGGAAATAAGTAAGCCTTTATGTATGGTTTATAATTACCAAATACTTAGTTTATTACATTATGTAACATGCATTGAAAAACCACAATAATGTGAAGGTGTTACAATGGTTCTTAAAAACCCTCAAGTTTATGTCAGTTATGTACTGTCCTTTTTATTATTTTCTACACTTAAAGAGAAGTGTCTATAGCACTATGTTTTCGTTTTTCACTTTATTTCTTTCACATAGGCATCTAGTTCAGCATCCAATTGTTCTGCAGTGGGCACAGGGCGTTTGCCGCGCCCTGCGCCTCTCCCTGCACCACGGCGAGGATTGTCGCGACCACGAGATGCTCCTACTTGACTCCTGCCACCTCCTATTTAAAAACAAGTATTATTAGTTATGTTTATTACAAAAACATAACACGAAAATCATATCTATTAGTTATAAAGACCTCTATTTGCATTTCTCCTTGCAGGGCCACTGCCACTACCACCAGCACCGCCTCCACCGCCCAGACGTCCTCTGTCTTCACTCCTGAATGTGTTAATTTCAGATGTAGCCAGTTGTATGTTCATTGCTCTACCATCGAGTGGAACACCATTATATTGTTTCATGGCCTTCAATGCATCAGCTCTCCGTTCAAAAACGACATCAGCAGTACCTAAAATTGAAATTTATATTCATTTTTACAGTTGCTTCATACATAAAATTAGTTTTCAATAAGTAGATGGTTTCAGAATGTTCAATTTAAATATAAATCAAATGGTTAAGTTGTCAATTAATCTTAATGCCAGTAGAAATGTAGGTATGTATGCCTCAATCATTGAGTACACAGTTTTTTTAGGTCAATACTGTAACAGTTAACAATGAATAGTACCTCTATGACCAAGCGTTGTTTGGTATTGGATGGTTGGTTTTAGCAAATTTTCAAAAAATAAATCCTATCCTGAAAGTTAGATTGATTTATTACCCCCGAAACTCCTGCATGTTAAATATAATGAATTTTTTTTGTTTATTAATTTACTAAATTAAATTTACATACAAGAATTGCTTGTTTAAAGGTATTAGATGTATTATTTAAAAAAAAAAACCAAAGCTTACCTAAAGATCTTCCTGATCTATCGTAATGTACAGCTGCACTTTTCAGAACACCAAATTCTGAAAACAGCTCCTGTATATCGGAGTCTGATACTCCAAAGTCCAGATTGGACACAAGAAGTTTGGTAGGGCCCGTGGTTAGAGCACCACCACCACCACTTCTCTGAATCTTCCTTTCAGCAAAATCATTGAACATGTCGTGTTTCCAAGTGCTGTTAACATCGCCCTGAAATAGGTGGTTCTTCAAGGAGCTGGCCTTAAGGCTGCTCCATGCCTTTGCGAATATGCTTACACCCAAGTGTATCAGTGCAACAATCAAGTCATATTACAGACTGCTACACTAACAGCAAATTACAACAAAGTATTACAATAGTGAAATAGTATAGAAATATAAACATAAGACTGATTTTTAAATAACAATATGATTTGAACTTCACAGTAGAAATATAAATTGCTTGGTCACCAAAACCTAAAATTTAAGTTCATGATTTTCACTGACACACACACTCGCTATTTTTAAATACTGTTATCTTGTATTGGTAGAAGCACCTCATGCACCTCAGGCATTTTCTTTTCATTGCTGCCTCAAGCTAAAGAGCTCAATGCTCCTTGCGAAGACAACACGATGGCATTCCCCTTTTAGTCGTCTGTATTTCCATAGCCATCAGCAAATAGTATCGTCCTTGCCTCGCGCGATCTCGTGTTAATTTTATTTATCTCGCATGTTGTTTTGCACCTTAGTTACAAATGCCAACAGCCACCACAAAACAGCAGGGCCGAACATTATATTCAAGACCCTCGTAATTGTCACAACAATCAGTTAAAGCATACAATGTTATAATGCTTATGGCCAAAGCCAAAATTAGATGACAATGAGTGCAAAATTATAGGTAACGAAAGTAAAAGTTGTCGCTGACGAGTACATGTTAGTCAAAGATGTATCTACGTTATGTAGTAACAGTTAATTTAGACCCATCAATAAGATCTAAAGAGATCCACAGCTACGTCGGACATACTATTTTGTCTGATGCGTCATTTCACCACGTTTGGCCGCCATATGCAATTTTTATAATCATCGAAGATATTATTTACCCTTGTGTAATTTGTTGACTTAGTAATACCACCACGATTTCTTCCTCGTATTACGCCACCTGTACGACCATTTCTAAATCCACCAACACCACCCCGTGGTGCACCTCCAGGTCTTCTGTTTGAATTAAATTTTCGTCCAACACCGCCTCCTCTTGGAGTTTTCTTGTTTGCTTTTATAATATCATCCAAAGCCATTTCAATTTGATCCACCATCTTGACTGACTGAATTCCAAGATTTTAAATATAACTTCAACAAAAACAGATACTCCTAGACTTGAAAAATTGAAATTATATATGACACGCGCGCTACATTCACTCTTCACTACGATAGAAACTATAAAGAAAGAAGTCGAATGCAATGGCAAGGGTTGCAAGCACAAACCACTAAATAAATACTCAGAGTTGCTAGCCTCAAGACTTTTTTTAGAGCAAAAAGTACTAAAAATCAAAGATACGAGTTTATAAAAAAGTGTTTTATATCCAGATTTAGTTTTGTGAATCGTAAAATCTCGCTTAAATCACATGCATTTGATCTAATTCTATGTTGATCTATAATCGTATGAAAATCTATACAAATAAATTAAATTAAAGAGTCTGATTGTAATTTTAATTTAACAGCTTTTTACAAAATTTATGCAAGTATTTACGATACTTACATCAAAAAATCAATTTATAATTTTTTTGCCAATGTGTATGTCTATTTGACACGGGTAATCTCTGGAAGGGCTGGACCGGGTTTGAAATGACTTTCACTGGCAAATGGCTGATGTTAAAATGAGTTACCATGGCCAGCTTTTTCGAATAGCTTTGCCCCGCGGCTGTTGTTGTAAAGGTACAATGACAACCGCCGGTAACACTATGGTAAATTGGTGACATATCGCACCTTTAAAGTAAAACCGTTACTAAACGAAAATTTTCATGAATTGTAATATTAATGCCCTCTATCTAAAATACACGTAAACTGTAAGATAAACTTGCCTTTTCTGTCAAATTTCGTATTTAACGCCGTCTAGCGGTAAATTAGAGCGTTACTAAACCGAGTTATGAGAGAACCTGAGACTTTGTCGGGTTAATTGATAACCCGAACCTCGAAGATCAGTTCTCAATAGTCCTAAGATCAATGTTAATTTGATCTATAGCCCTTGCTATATTATCAACATTCGCCTAAGAGTAAAATTGCAGGTCGTCGGCATACAAATGATACGCACCGCGAAGTTCGTGAGAAAGGAGATTAGTAAATTCCGAAAAAAGCAAAGGAGAAAGTATACCTTGAGGGACACCAGAGTCAACCACACCATCTCCAGGAGAGACCGTCAATGCGAACAGACTGTTGTCGTCCCTGGAGATAAGATAAAAACAATTCCAGCACTTCAGACGAGATCTTAAGATAGGGAGGATGGCCAAGAGAATATCGTGACTAACGGTATTAAAAGCGTTCGAGTATCAACTAGAACCAAGACTTTCACCTTAGTATCTTCCAAGGCCTCCCTAATATCGCCAGTCACTTTAAGGACAGCAGTGGTGGTGCTGAAACCGGGCCTAAACTCGATTGAATTATAGAAGCTTCACGCCAAAATGATAAGAAGGTCCCGGAGTATAAGGAGTAATTGATGATATGGGAGAATACCGGTAAAAGTTAGTCGAGAATGGTTATGATCATACGTCTGCAACTCCTGTGCAATGCCCTCGGGAGGGTTTTAGGAGGTTTCAGAGCATAGGTAAGGAAAATGAGGTCATGGTTGGAAAAACCAGGCGCAGGAAGGAAGGCTTTGCTCCTTTACGTACAGGATGTCCATTTATTTTGATAGCTATATTTTAAATAAACGATGAATTGTAGACATTTATAATGAAATAAAGATTTAAAAAAACCATAATCAAACAATGTTAAATTAGTATAGTTTGTATAAAATTCAATATTATAGTGAGGGTTGCCAATACTGGGGTCTTGTAAGTAACATTTTCATCAAAGTAAATAATAACTCAATCATATAAAAGTCAATCAGCTTTATTTATAATTATTCAACATAAAAACCTTCTAAAATTAAAATACCATTTTATGAAATCTTGCCTCTCAATACTGTTATAAATAAAAACATGTTTTGCACTCTGGACAGTCAAACTTTGTGAATAAATAACCATTCTGAAAGACTAACATTAAAAGTAAGTTTTTTTATATACGAAAAATATCAAAAATACCATATAATATACATTAACAAAAACATAACTTCCAAAGGTTTTTTCATAAAAAATTAAAAACTAACAGCCAGAATAGGATAGTTACGTATGTAGACAACAGTCGTTACGTTTAGGAACTCTAAAGTAATGTTTACAACAAGCACACTTACTAGTCATGTCAGGAATATTATTTCCTGAAATGACTAGTAAGTGTATATACATACATATTACATATACATATTGTAATAATAATAAAATCGCATATAGAAGATATTATTAAATCTTCTGTAAGTATATTAATTTTACATACAATACACTTCAAGAACGTCTAGTGACATATTATTATAATATAGCTGAGTGCTTGGAGAAGGTGCCGTACTTATTTCCATAAAATTAGTCAATATCACAGACTCTTTTGATTTGTGTATTTATCTAAGTACTTATGTCTGTAAATTTTTGTTTCTTTTTGTGGTGTTCAATAAAGCTGTATAAATAAATAAATAAATAAATAAATAAATCTTTAACGCATAATAAAAATAACAACCATATTATAACATAAAAATATTTTCATCTTGAGTCACTTTTCCTGCCGCTGATTTTATTATACTTATATACCTATTATTCCTATACCTACCTACCTATACCTATTATTGATCTGTGGGGGAACGGGTATCATGTTCCACCCAACACAAAGGGAGGATCCTCCGACCAGGCGAGGTGATCATGCCTGGCGGGCTACTGCCCAACAGTTGACGTATGCTGAGGTCGCCACAGATCTACATAAAATTTATTTAAGGTAGGTACTTAATTGGATAAAATTATACTGTATGGCTTATAATTACTTCGTAAATAAGCAATTTTTTCCCGTAAAATGTAAAGGTTCAAAAATGGTTATTGTGGGTTATCTTTAAGATATAGACATATGCCATCGCAGACTTTTTTGTTGGCCTTTTTAAGGTGTACAGTACATTATTTTGATTTATCTGAGGTTCAGCCAGCGAATTTTGCAATATAAGCGCAAAAAAATCAGTTTATTTACGACGTCACATTAGAAACCTCTAAATTTATCAGTGTTCCGCTATAATATTACGCATGTATTATACGTATATATCTATCTATAAAAAAACCACTTTGAAATCCGTTGCGTAGTTTTTAAGATTTACCTAATCATATATAGGGACGAACAAACAGCGACAGCGACTTTGTTTTATACTGTGTAAATGACCACGGTAGTTTAAAACAATACAAGAAGTACAAAAAATCGAATAACTAAAAACATCAATTAGGTAGTAACCAAAACGTTACTTTTGCATTTAGCGTAAACCTGACGCATGCATTCTCCGTGATTGTTTGGTCTTCTTCTTATTTCTTTTACCTGAGTAAAAATAAATTAATTCGTAAGGAAGTACCGAGGATGTGAGGAAAGTTAGGGTTCAGGCCTGTTTATCGCTTAGTCTAAATAGGATATTTATAACATCGTGACCTGCACCTGCAAACCTGCACAGCGTAAGGTGGTTAGATCCTATAAAGGTAACGAGTTTACCTCTCTGGGTGGATTAAATTTTCAAGTTTACATCAAAATTGCACAAGCCAATATAAACGCATCTTTACGTGACGTTTTTAGTCCACATACATAACGTCACGTCCTGGACGTTACGTATAACGCGGACTTGTCATCACATGTTTATTGGTTTAAAAATAGCAGATTATACTATTTTACTAGTACACATTCATTATCTACAACATATTTACTTATAATTTAACACGAGTAGTATATAAAATTTGTGGGTTTTAAAATCAATATTCGTACCGGACAAACAAAACAGACCCGTCACGGACCGCGACTGTTGACGATTGAATTTCTTCATTACATTCAAAGGAAAAAAAAGAATGAATGATAAAAACATTGTCAATAGTGCCACTTTATAAAAATAACCAGAGCCACACACAATATTTTTGTGGAGATCGATTTTTGTTTTTTCGGAAAACGGTCCCCATTTCATGTCATCTACATTTTAAATATTTTTTATCATTAATTTCATCACGAAGAAGACTTGAAGACTCGAAGACTTCTAATTGACGACTACTTATATTAATTAATTAATTTGTAACGTAATGCAGATAGTGGCGAAGAACAATTAAACTTCCTTTATATTTTTCAAAACCGTCTGCCTACTAATCGTCTAAGGTCCTCTTTATCTTTTTATCGATTAGAGGTAAGTAATACAAGGAACTATGTGTGACTTATTCTATTTGATGAGTGAAACAAAATTGATATTATTAACTTTTTATTAAGTTACTATACGTAGATACATAGGTATATAACTAAAATTAGCTTAAAAGGTAGAAACTGCGATTTAATTTCATCCACCGTTGTGTATTTATCCAATTAATCTGGGATTTGACAGTATGTTTAAAATAACTATTTAATTAGATAAATAGATCTATCGAAGATTGAAATGACATAGATAAAGAAAATATACACAATGACTAGGTATATTATTATAATTACACAGGTACCTACTTTTAGTTTTAAATGTAATTTATATACATACGTTGATAGTTAATTTAGAAGGTAATATTTACAAATTAGTTTAGGTACATTAATATGTATTTCGGTACGGCTACAATGTTTGATCACTGAGACTATCAATATAATTTTATAAAAAAAAAAAACTTGAGAGGTGTCAAGGGACACCCGGATGGAACGAAGTTCGAAATAGAAAGACGATACAAATATTATATTTACTTCAATATTTTACGTAATTTCTAGTTTTATGATATGAAATGAGAAATGATAAATATAAAGTGCATGCAATGAATCTAGAAATGCAAAGTGAGTGGTTAACTATAGGTGAGTTCTGCATCCCGTTAGCCCTGAAATGGCGCACCTTGCTATATGATTGGTCTCCTGCCCTATTAAAATTCTATCTGAATGCCTTCCAAATGACCCTCCCAGACCAAAGTAACCTAGTGAGATGGGGGAAAGCATCTGAAAAATCTTGCTATACGTGTGGTGAGGCAGTAGGTACTGCTAGGCACTTACTGGTAGGTTGCAGGGTGCTGCTTGATAGGGGTTATTACTCACGCCGACATGATAGAGTACTAGAAATCATACGTGAAGCAGTAAGTCTTTCAGTAGCTAGAGCCCAAAAAGGATTGACTACAAATAAACGAGAAATTAACTTTATAAAGGATGGCTCAACTACCAAATCTAAAAGCAAGCCTTTCTCAATTCTAGGTACTGCACCTGACTGGACTATTTTGATGGATACGTATGATAAGCACTATAAAATCCCAGAGGATGTTGGTGTTTCGTCATCCAGACCGGACATATTCCTTTTCTCTAGACAAATTAAACACATTCACCGAGTGAGTGAGGATACCGGAGGCCCATACCCCAACCCCTCCCCCATTCCCTCTCCCCATTCCCCAAAGGTCGGCAACGCACTTGTGACGCTTTTGGTGTTGCAGGTGTCCATGGGCGGCGGTAATCGCTTACCATCAGGTGATGCGTCTGCTCGTTTGCCTCCAATTCAATAAAAAAAAAAAAAAAAAAAAAAAAAACATAATATTAGTAGAGCTTACTGTTCCGTGGGAAACTAATATTCCTAAAGACCATAGAATAAAATTAAATAAATATTACGATCTAACAACTGAACTTAACAAAAATGGCTATGTGGTTAATTTATACGCGGTAGAAGTGGGAGCGAGAGGTATACCAGCTAAATCTCTCTATAACCTTTTGAAAGACCTTGGCCTGTCGAGATCTGCAGTAAGTTCTATTTTAGAACGAGTATCCAAGGCTGCACTAACAGGTTCCTACCAAATTTGGCTAGGTAGGGCGGGAAACTCGAGCAGTGAAGGTGACCGTTGATGCGTATCTTAAAGGGGGCCTCCTTAAACCTACACCTAGGTCGTAAGTCCTGGGAACTGCTTTGAGTTTCTCCCTCTGCCACACGATGGACCCGGCACCCGCACGGTGAATCCATGGAGTGCTAAGAAGTTTGTCTCTGTGTACACAATAATATTAATAATAATAATAATGATAATGATGATAATGGTGAAAATGATGAAGATGATGAAAATGATGAAAATGATGAAAGTGATGAAGATGATGAATTGATGAAAATGATGAAAATGATGAAAATGATGAAACTGATAAAAGTGATGAAGATGATGAAAATGATGAAAATGATGAAAGTGATGAAAATGATAAAAATGATGAAAATTATGAAAATGATGAAAATGATGAAGATGATGAAAATGGTGAAGATGATGAAAATGATGAAAATGATGAAAGTGATGAAGATGATGAATTGATGAAAATGATGAAAATGATGAAAATGATGAAAATGATGAAAATGATGAAAATGATGAAAGTGATGAAAATGATGAAAATGATGAAAACGATGAAGATGATGAAAATGATGAAAGTGATGAAAATGATGAATTGATGAAAATGATGAATTGATGAAAATGATGAAATGATGATTATGATAATAGTGATGATAATGATGATATGTATATATAAAAGTTCGAAATCTTATCTATCTATTATATATATACAGGGTGTAAAAAGACGACTACCGAAAACGAAAGGGGCTGATTCAGCACCCCAAAACTTATAAAAAAAACCAAACAGTTGTTCTTAAAAAAAATTGTAGCCGTAAAAAACAACGTGTCAATATTTTTAATAATTCCACAAGCCAGTAATGTATTATTGCGTGCACCGCGTAGCTACTTGAATACCTATGCGCCCGGCCAAGGTCATTGCACTCACCCGACCAGCTGTTTTGTTTATCAAAATACATCGCTGTTTTATTGATTTTATTTGTTTTTTGGTTTTCTAAATGAGATAATTAGGTAGTTTGGGTCCTATTATGTTGTACTATGTGTATGACTACAAATTATGTCGCGACAATTTCCGTCTAGCCCCCTTCGTTTTCGTTCATATCGCGCGATAAGGAACTTCGTTCCAATGACATTGAAGCACCATTTCGTGGTCTAATTTAGGTATCTTGAATTGAAATTGCGATCCTTCAGAAAAGATCTTCTAATTCGTTCCTATTATTTAAAACACTACATTGCTCCACTATCATTTTTGTCGAGCAGTGTATGATAAATACTGACACTACTTGACAATTTTGTCTCCGATTAATTTTATATTGCAATTACAATTCAATAAAATCACAATTTTCGCGAAGATACAGGTTACAACGGTACTTTAAATCCAATACTTAACAATATCGAACATAAGTCAGTTTATGTCAATCATGTAGCGTCCTTTCAATTATTTTCAACACTTTTAGAAGTAAGTAACTAGTGTCTATAGCACTACTTATTCACTTTACCTATTTCTTTCACATAGGCATCTTGTTTGGTATCCAATTCCAGGTTCCAGGCAGTGAGCACAGGCCGTTGGCCGCACCCTGCGCCCCTTCCTGCACCACGGCGAGGATTGTCAAGTCTATGGTATCCTCTTCCATGACTTCTCCTCGTAGCATCACTGCCGCTAACACCACCGCTCAGACGTACTCTGGCTGTATGCCTGAATGTGCTGATTTCAGATGTAGCCAGCTGTATGTTCATCGCTCTGCCATCGAGTAGAACACCATTATATTGTTTCATGGCCTTCGACGCATCTGTTTTCCGTTGGAAAACAACGGTAGCTGTACCTGAAATTAAAATTTGTAATAAACTTTTTGTTTGCTTCATCAACCATAAAAAGAGTTTCAGAATATTCAATTCACACTGAGCAATCTAAAGAATCAAACAGTTTAGTCATCACTTAATTTTAATGCTAGTAGAAATGTAGTTATACGTTATACTATAATTAAAAATAAACTGATACGAAAGATTCGATGTAATTAACAAGTTAGAGTTTTATAATAAACCAAAACCACTGACAATACAACTTTTTAGTTTTATACTGTAACAAAGCTTACCTAAAGATCTTCCTGATCTATCGTAACGTACACCTGCATATTTTAGAACACCAAATTCTGCAAACAGCTCCTGTATATCGGAGTCTGATACTTCATAGTGCAGATTTGATACTAGAAGTTTGGTAGATCCAGCAGTTGGAGCAACACCACCATCAACGCGTCTCTGTATCTTTCTTTCGGCACCTCCGGCTTTTCTGTGTGTATTAAGTTTTCGCCCAACACTGCCGCTTCTTGGAGTTGGAGTTTTTTTGTTTGCTTTTATAATATCATCCAAAGCCATTTCAATTAGATTTACCATCTTGTAAATAACTTAATTTCAATTACTAAATTATCAATTCAACAAAAATAGACACCCCTTGATTTGAACAACTTTAAAGTACGACGCGTGCGTTCCGTTCACACTCTTCACTGAGAATGAAACTGTTATCTGTTATACAGACAGGGTTGCTTTAACAGAACACTAATTGAATATTCACAGAATTTCGTATCGTTTTTTTTTGCGACCGTTTTAATTACCAGGCCAGTAGAAGTGAAAGGTCTCATATTGTTTTTACACAAAGACATTTTGATGAAATAAAAACTTTATGGTGGGTTTCCTCTAAATCTCTTGTTACGTGGGTGGGCCTCGTCTGCAGTGCTAAAGTTTGGCTCACAAAGAATTTATTTCACCGTGTGAAATAAAAAATGTCATGAAGGTAATTATGGGATTTATGGGGGGTGAGGTATTTATTATACCTTCGGATTTGTCAAGTACTCCATAGTTCTAGCAGCTTTATGAACTAAAGTAAAATTTTTTACAGTGGTTATAAACTGTCGAATATTTTTAATTGTACTCAAGTGTTTCAACCTTAATTTTAAGAGATCATAAGAAATCTTTAAATATATTTTTTTATAAACTTTATTTTTTACTGTTTAGCCAAATTGTTATTTAACTTCAAAATTTAAAGGTTTAATTTTAAATTTAGTTACGTTATAAACCTTTAACGCATAACGCATACTAAAAATAACAACCACGTTATAATTTAAAAAATAGATTATCTTTTCATCTTGAGTCATTTTTCTGCCGCTGATTTTATTATACTTACCTACATGTAAACGTACATACAGAAACTATCGCTTACGATATATCTAGGTACCCAGATCATCCATTGTAATAATTTATCCCATTAAAACCATCCAGGTTTTAATACACAAGCCCTATTGGCACCTCCAGAACAATCATGTGATGTTGAATTATTATTTATCAACAACAACAAATTATATAAACATACGTGTACTTGGGTAGTATAAATTATGTGAAGTATAAAATGCAACCGTTTGGCAATAAAAAACCAATTAGCTAATAGTGAAATGAGCCAATTACATTACAAGGTAGAAGGGTCATCATCATAAATAATAAGACCAATAATTACTCCATTAATGATAGGTAGACATTATTAGTCCTATTTGTGCCTCCAGAACAAAAATGTAATACATATTAAGTATAAAATGCAACCGCGTGGCAATTAAAAACCAATTAGCTAATGGTGAAATGAGTCAATTAAGTACATTACAATATAGACGCGTCGTCAACATCCTAACTAATATGGACAACAAATAATTACTTAAGTACTGATAGGCATTATTAAGCGTTAAACAATAAATTTGCACCTCGTTTCACAAAAATAATAATGCAAACGAACGAGTAGTATGAAATTATGATTGAAATAGTGTATTTTTGTAGCAAGTATTCAATCAGTTAAAATAATTATAAGAGAAGGATTTTAAATGATATTTAAGCAAAGCTAGTAACTAACAAAATCGATCAATATGAATAACTCTTGCGGAATGCATAATTTTCGTGAAACGAGGTACAAAGTTTTTTCTTAACGTGTCGATAATTTATTAACATCATATTCTTGTTCTGGAAGGGCCTATAGAGTTAATAATGCTTATCATTACTTAAGTAATTATTGTCCTTCTTAATTACTAACAACCCGCCCCGGCTTCGCACGGGTCTTTAGGGAAAATATAATCTAGCCTATGTTGCCCCGAGAAGATGTACGGCTTAATTTTTCCGACGTCTTCAACAAATATCGTTATATTTTAGCTAATACATTCAAAAATTAAACAAATTCCGCATTAAAATATGTGAAGTTACTTTTGAGTTTATAGCGAACAAACAGACAGACGGAAGCGATATCTTGTAATGTAATTGACTCATTTCACTATTAGCCAATTTGTTTTTTTAATGCCACACGATGGCATTTTATACTTCACATAATTTATACTACTCGTTAGTTTGCATAACTTGTTGTTGTTGATAAATAATATATCAACATCACATTTTTGTTCTGGAGGTGCCAATAGGGCTTACAAATGTACTCACTCTATCTTTAATATAGTGAGTATTGTTAACTGTATATGTATGTGAACGACCACGACCACCACCTAATTTATATGTCTTGCAATTAATTCGTAACGTAATGCAGATAGTGGCGAAGAACAATTAAACTTCCTTTATATTTTCAAAACCGTCTGCCTACTAATCATCTAAGGTCCTCTTTATCTTTTTATCGATTAGAGGTAAGTAATACAAGGAACTATGTATGACTTATTCTATTTGATGAGTGAAACAAAATTGATATTATTAACTTTTTATTAAGTTACTATACATAGATACATAGGTATATAACTAAAATTAGCTTAAAAGGTAGAAACTGCGATTAAATTTCATCCACCGTTGTGTATTTATCCAATTAATCTGGGATTTGACAGTATATTTAAAATAACTATTTAATTAGATAAATAGATCTATCGAAGATTTAAATGACATAGATAAAGAAAAGATACACAATGACTAGGTATATTATTATAATTACACAGGTACCTACTTTTAGTTTTAAATGTAATTTATATACATACGTTGATAGTTAATTTAGAAAGTAATATTTACAAATTAGTTTAGGTACATTAATATGTATTTCGGTACGGCTACAATGTTTGATCACTGAGACTATCAATACAATTTTGTAAAAAAAAATATGACATTGAAGCACCATTTCGTGGTCTAATTTAGGTATCTTGAATTGAAATTGCGATCCTTCAGAAAAGGTCTTCTAATTCGTTCCTATTATTTAAAACACTACATTGCTCTACTATCATTTTTGTCGAGCAGTGTATGATAAATACTGACACTATTTGACAATTTTGTCTCCGATTAATTTTATATTGCAGTTACAATTCAATAAAATCACAATTACACGAAGATACAGGTTACAACGGTTCTTTAAATCCAATACTTAACAATATCGAACATAAGTCAGTTTATGTCAATCATGTAGCGTCCTTTCAATTATTTTCAACACTTTTAGAAAGTAAGTAACTAGTGTCTATAGCACTACTTATTCACTTTACCTATTTCTTTCACATAGGCATCTTGTCCGGCATCCAATTCCAGGTTCCAGGCAGTGAGCACAGGCCGTTGGTCGCACCCTGCACCCCTTCCTGCACCACGGCGAGGATTGTCAAGTCCATGGTATCCTCTTCCATGACTTCTCCTCGTAGCATCACTGCCGCTAACACCACCGCCCAGACGTACTCTGGCTGTATTCCTGAATGTGCTGATTTTAGATGTAGCCAGCTGTATATTCATCGCTCTGCCATCGAGTAGAACACCATTATATTGTTTCATGGCCTTCGACGCATCAGTTTTCCGTTGGAAAACAACGGTAGCTGTACCTAAAATTAAAATTTGTAATAAACTTTTTGTTTGCTTCATCAACCATAAAAAGAGTTTCAGAATATTCAATTCACACTGAGCAATCTAAAGAATCAAACAGTTTAGTCATCACTTAATTTTAATGCTAGTAGAAATGTAGTTATACGTTATACTATAATTAAAAAAAAACTGATACGAAAGATTCGATGTAATTGACAAGTTAGAGTTTTATAATAAACCAAAACCACTGACAATTACAACTTTTTAGTTTTATACTGTAACAAAGCTTACCTAAAGATCTTCCTGATCTATCGTAACGTACACCTGCATATTTTAGAACACCAAATTCTGCAAACAGCTCCTGTATATCGGAGTCTGATACTTCATAGTGCAGATTTGATACTAGAAGTTTGGTAGATCCAGCGGTTGGAGCAACACCACCATCAACGCGTCTCTGTATCTTTCTTTCGGCACCTCCGGCTTTTCTGTGTGTATTAAGTTTTCGCCCAACACTGCCTCTTCTTGGAGTTGGAGTTTTTTTGTTTGCTTTTATAATATCATCCAAAGCCATTTCAATTGGATTTACCATCTTGTAAATAACTTAATTTCAATTACTAAATTATTAATTCAACAAAAATAGACACCCCTTGATTTGAACAACTTTAAAGTACGACGCGTGCGTTCCGTTCACACTCTTCACTGAGAATGAAACTGTTATCTGTTATACAGACAGGGTTGCTTTAACATAACACTAATTGAATATTCACAGAATTTCGTATCGTTTTTTTTTTGCGACCGTTTTAATTACCAGGCCAGTAGAAGTGAAAGGTCTCATATTGTTTTTACACAAAGACATTTTGATGAAATAAAAACTTTATGGTGGGTTTCCTCTAAATCTCTTGTTACGTGGGTGGGCCTCGTCTGCAGTGCTAAAGTTTGGCTCACAAAGAATTTATTTCACCGTGTGAAATAAAAAATGTCATGAAGGTAATTATGGGATTTATGGGGGGTGAGGTATTTATTTTACCTTCGGATTTGTCAAGTACTCCATAGTTCTAGCAGCTGTATGAACTAAAGTAAAATTGGTTTAGCTATTTACAAGATATGAGAGTTGCAAGTGGTTATAAACTGTCGAATATTTTTAATTTTACTCAAGTGTTTTAACCTTAATTTTAAGAGATCATAAGAAATCTTTAAATACATTTTTTTATAAACCTTAATTTTTACTGTTTAGCCAAATTGTTATTTAACTTTAAAATTTAAAGGTTTAATTTTAAATTTAGTTACGTTATAAACCTTTAAGCATAACGCATAATAAAAATAACAACCACGTTATAATATAAAAAAAATAGATTATCTTTTCATCTTGAGTCATTTTTTTTGCCGCTGATTTTATTTTACTTACCTACATGTAAACGTACATACAGAAACTATCGCTTACGACATATGTAGGTACCCAGATAATCCATTGTAATAATTTATCCCATTAAAACCATCCAGGTTTTAAAACACAAGCCCTTTTGGCACCTCAGGAACAAACATGTGATGTTGAATTATTATTTATCAACAACAATAAATTATGTAAACAAACGTGTACTTGGGTAGTATAAATTATGTGAAGTATAAATGCAACCGTTTGGCAATAAAAAAACCAATTAGCTAATGGTGAAATGAATCAATTACATTACGAGGTAGAAGGATCATCATCATAATTAATAACGACAATAATTACTCCATTAATGATAGGTAGAAATTATTAGCCCTGTTGGCGCCTCGGCAATAATAATAATATCAATTTATTTACATAAATGTGGCAACAAAATGTGATGTTGTTAACGCCACAGCGCAGAGTCCAAAACGGTCCTAGAGAGGTAAGGGGAACATCATGACGTCCATAAAGACGATTTACCGTGGAGCCTATTGTCCTGTATGCTTCTTGCGTGTGGGTACGGGCAATAGGCAAATTGGGAGTGCGGAAGCGCCTCAATGCGATAAAACGCGGCTTCACCCAAAAACTCTATCGAGCTTATAGGACGGTGTCCCTGAACTCAGCACTAGTGCTGGCAGGGATACTCCTTCTTGACATTCGGGTTAGCGAGATGGCCTCGCTATACGCGGCCAAGAAGGGGGTGCACCTGCCGACACTGGAGGACAAGGATATTGAACAGGTGACGTCGGCGTTGGACAAACCCCATCCAGCGTAGCAACTGGAGATAGATCTAGGAAGCGTGGTAGACGAGGAACAGTACCATAGCCACCAGAATTACGAGGTGCGCATTTTCGCTGACGGGAGCAAGATTGAGGGTAAGGTCGGAGCCGCCCAATCCATTTGGAGAGGTGAGGTTGAGACCAATGCCCTCAAGCTTGCTCTATCGTCATATTGCACCGTCAACCAGACAGAGCTCTTGGCTCTTTGCGAAGCCATGGGGAAAGTCCAACGACGGCAAGAATGTACATTCGCAATCTTTAGCGACTCCAGGGCGGCCCTTCAGACCGTCGCGAATCTCAATGCCCTCCACACCCTTGCAGTCAAGACCAGGGATGCCATCCGTTGCTGCAAAGACCAAAACAAGAGCGTCTTTCTCGACACTATCATGATGACACCAATTAACCATTTCTCATAATTTTATAAATTAGAATGAAAGAAAAGAAATGGTTACGGACCCAATTGATTCCAAATTTGAAACCTAATTAGGTCTGGGAGGTTCTTTTCGTGCGCCCCGCGAGGTTTCGGGGTAACTTTTCCAAGTTTTCGGCCTGTTACAGTGATTTTCCACGCCGCCTGCAAATACAGGTGGGTCACTGGGTTGGGCCCTTGAGTCCGTTGGCAATCCTGGGGTGTTGGTCCGGTGGGAGCGATGTAACTAACGATCGACTCGACCTGCTAGTAACGCCCAAGTCTTATCCAGTGTGGTGGCTTAGCTCCTAGGGGTGTAGACCCTAAGGAGCGCCCGTCACCTTTTTTTTTTTTTTTTTTACGTGTGGAAACCCCCTCGGGCCGTCACCCCGCCGGGGTTTGCGGCGGGGCGGTGTGTCGGAATCGAACCGACTAAAACCACACGGTGTGCCAACTCTGCGCCTGAGAAGGGAGGGGTCCGGGATCGCTGTTACTAACGCAAACCGGACCCCTCCCAGCGCCTGCCCGCACAGAAGCGGGCACCCTCTGATGGTAAGAACTCTCAATTTAGGCGACGCACTGCACACGCGTACGTCGCCCCTTCGCGGCTGGCCACTAGAGCGGATGGACGGGAAAACCCATCCCGTCCATCCGCGGCCACACTCAGGGCGGCATGAGGCGCAGATGGGCGCGCCTCCGCCGCCCGGTTCGCCGGCGGCGGATCGGGTCCGAGTGGATATCATCCTCCCGGGCCTTCTCCGCCGCCTCCTTCTGCGAAATTACGTCTTCGCAGAAGGATGCGACCGCGGTAAAACTGCTGTCGCCACCGGCCATGGAGCGTATGATGGCCGGTAGCGACAGATCTCCTCCGATGACTGCAGTGAGGGCCCGGCGCTGCTCCGCCCAGGCGGGGCAGAACTCCAGCGTATGCTGGGCCGAGTCCTCACTGCAGTCGCAGTGGTGGCAGGCGGGACTCAATTCCCTCCTAGCGACCGAGTGCAGGTACTTTCCGAAGCAACCATGCCCGGAAAGCACCTGCGTCAGCCGGAAGGAAAGGGTCCCGTGCTGCCGCCCTGCCCACTCGAGGATGACCGGCTGGAGCGCCTCCACGGTGGCAAAGCCAGCGCGTGGAGCCTCCAGCCGGAGAGACCAACGAGCCATCGTGGCTCGGCGAGCGGCTTCACGCCAATCGCGTACCTCTTCGGGCGGAGGACGATACCCGTTCTCCGCCCGATATTCAGCCGCTCGCCGATAAACTTCGGCGAGCACTTCCGCCTCCAAATCCCACGGGGGTGTTCCGGCCAAGGCGCACGCCGCCTCCGTCGACACGGTGCGGTATCCGCGTATGGCTCTGACTGCCAATACCCTCTGAGGGCGCCAAAGGCGCGCCTTATTCTGGGCAGTCAGAGCCTCCACCCACACCGGTGACCCATACAGGGCCATCGACCGGACCACCCCCGTGTAGAGGTGTCTAGTTGCGACGCTGGCTCCACCCAAGTTGGGCAAAAGACGCCCAAGGGCGGAGGCAGCGTCGACCAGCTTTGGACAAAGCTGTCGGAAGTGCTCGTCGAAGAGCCACCTACCGTCGAGGATCAGGCCCAGATACCTCATCTGGGCCCGAACCGGTACGAGGACCGAGTTGACTTCGATGGAGGCGCCGGGGGGTGGACCACGACGGGGCCCATGGAAAAGTAGGGCCTCCGTCTTATCAAGGGCCACCCGCAAGCCCAGCGCCTCGATGCGCCAAACCACCAGAGAAACACCCCTGGTGGCCAGGCGCGCCGCCTCTTGGAAGTTGGCCCCCCGGGCTGTGACCAAAGTGTCATCGGCGTAACAAATTACGCCCAGCCCGGGAGGCAGACGACTTCGAAGGACCCAGTCGTACCCCACGTTCCACAGGAGTGGTCCGAGGACAGACCCCTGTGGAACGCCGCACGACATGGGTCGCCGTCTCAAGATGCCATCTCGATCCTCGTACACGACGGTACGCTCCTCCAAATAGTCTGCCACCAGCCGCCTCAGGTACTCTGGCACCCCATGATACTGGAGTGCTTCCCTGATGCAGCTGAATGGCCGACTATTAAAGGCGTTGGCGATGTCCAAGGACACCGCCAACACCACGCCGCCACAGCTCACTTGCCTCTTCGGTCACGGCCCTAAGGCGCATCACGGCATCGACCGTCGAACGCCCCTCTCGGAATCCGAATTGGGCGTCCGACAGGTCGGGCCCCACCTCGCTTAGGTGCCGGACGATGCGGGCAGAGAGAATCCTCTCGAACAATTTGCCCGCCTCGTCCAGCAACACGATGGGCCTATAGGCCGCGACCGAATCGGCAGGCCATCCCGGCTTCTGCAATAGGACCAGCTTCCCGCATTTCCAGCACTCAGGGAAGCGTCCGGACGCCAGGCTGGCGTCCAAAACCTCCCTGAGGCGGTCCGACATATGGTCGAGGGCTCGGGCCATCACTCGGGGTGGTACCCCGTCCGGCCCGGGGGCGGTGTTCTTAGAACGAATTCTTAGAACAGCCGCCCCTACCTCTGATTCCCTAACGGGCGGAACATCGTCCTCTCTGTCCCCGTCGTCTCTGGCCACTGAGTAGGCCATCGACGGGGGCGTATGCTCCGCCCGCTGCGGGAACAGGCCCTCGACCACCTGCTGCAGGAAGCTGGGCTGGAGAGTCTCGGTAAGGGGGGGCCCGCCGTGCGGAGCTTTTGACGCACCGCACGATATGGGCGACCCCAGGGGTCACGATCGAGACTCTCCAGCATCTCCTTTCTCTTTTCCTCTTTGGAGGAGCGCCCGTCACCTAGCACTAGGTCGGATGTTGGGGATGGTTAGGAAAAGGCTGCCACGGCAACGAGATCCCGTGGCAGGCCATACCTGTCCGGCGGTCGCCGATGGTAAGGGGCGAGTTCCCCAAAGTTCTAATTCGGTGGTGGTTATGGATAATGCTCCATACCACAATATATTAATTAATCCTGCCCCTATATCTAATGACAAGGAGGCAAAAATGGAATCGTGGTTAGTAGAAAAGGGGGTATACCCTTTTCTACTAACCACAACTTTACGATCTAATAAAAAAAAACAAAGACGTTGTTATATAAAAAATGATAATAACAGTTTACTTCACCAGTGTTCATGCTCTATTTATTTAATTGCTTGTAGTTTTAAAATGAAATAATATAAATACGACTGGACTTGGATAAAAAAAAAAAAAAGTGAATTTTGACACCCGTAAATCATACCAGGAATGGAGATTTAGATGAAAGAATACCATGACGGGAACTATTGTTACGTAATTTTTATAATGTTCATGGCCTTCTAAAATAGTGCTTTCGAGTGTTGGGTTCGTTAACCTGGCATTTTATAATGAAAATAAACCACAGATATTCGCTTCATTTTATTTCCAATTGTTTTTTATATATTGCAATATTTGATGTAAACCTTCTTTTCCACCACTACCATCAACATATTCTACTTCTAATAAAATATCTTTGTCTTTTCTTAACAGTTTGAAAAGTGCGTGAATTAACGGATTTATTTTAGAACTGTCTGTACATTCTTCTTCTTCGTCATGTGTACTTCTTTCAAGACTATCATCTTCAATATTTGATGACATTGAAGCACTATTTTCTGGTTTTTCTATTTCATGGTCTAATTTAGGTATTTTGGCTTGAAGTTGTGATCTTTCCTGACGTCTTCTTTTCCGTCGTTGATTCGACCAAGTATCGTTTGTTGCTATTATTTCAAGCACTAAATTACTACCCCTTTTGTTGAGCAGTGTATGATTAATACCAAGACTCTTTAAAATCTCTTTTATTTTGTCTTCAGCTACTTTTATACTGTAGATGCAATTAGGTAACTTTGGTAAGAGATATACTGTTGGAGTTTGTTTTTTTCTTGGTTTGTTTCTTGGAGGAACTAAAAAACGTACAAAGACATGAGTAGAAATTCTTTTTTTTAATGATTTAAAATATTTTATAAAAATATACCTAAATTACATAAATCATATTCCTTAAATGTCCAAGCCAAGCCCCATCTCGTAACACGTCCTTGACAAAACTCAGTATGAGTATGTCTTATATTTTCTGTTTTTAAATCTTGTACTAGTTCACTTAAATTGTATTTATGACCAACCATTGTTGTAAATATTCTGAAAATTATATGGTGTGTTAATAAAAGTACAACAATATTTGTAACTTAACTTTTTCAGCATCGTAAAAGTTATAATAAAAAGCTTTAAGTCTACAGACAAATAATATTGATCAAACATTAAATATATACTTCTACTGATACCCGTCGGAAATATCTGCGCACTCGACTGAAATGCACTTCACCTGGCTTTCGCCTATCTAGCATAATTGCGAACGCAAGCGCTTACTCACGTATATTCGTAATCTCATTACTGTTTATTGTTGAGAAATATTAAATCTAGTCGTTTCTAGTGCATAACGTCATTAAGCCAGGTTCACAGATATTTCCGACGGGTTGTAAATTGATGTTTTTCTACTTAAAAATTAAAACTTAAGTTAAAAAATAAATATTCATTCTCTTTATTTGTACTTACATTATATTATCTTTGTACTCTTTACTTTCCCTAATTAGTTTTCTACAAAATTCTAACTCTCCTCCCTCAGTAATTAGTTCTTGGGGAGATCCAGTAAATCCATTTTTAGGTGGAAGTCTAAAAGAGTCAATTTTTAATCATTATTAAATAGTTTTTAAGTCTTTTAATTTGATTAGTAGTAAATTCAGACAGTAGATATAATAACACAGACCTGGCTGGGCTCCGAGAGTCACACAACTCCTGAGCATTACTGTAGAACGGAGGGTTGCACATGCAGAAATCAAACATTAGTTTTTCTTCAGTAAATACTTGTGCAATTATTGATTTAGTTGTATTTTCTTTCACTGTCAAGAAAATAAAGATAAACTATCGTAAAAAATCATGCAAACAGAAAAGTATGAAATTTGATACCATTATAACTAAATAAATAAATATTTCGGACATCTAACACACAACGCGATCTAGTCCCAAATTACTGGACAACTGATATAAATACTTATATATATTTTTTTGTAAATACATACATATTATACATAGAATATACCCAAAGTCCGAAACAAACATTTGGTCCGACACGTGAATCGAACCCGAGACCTCGAGCTTAGCAACTGCTTCGGTGGCGCAGTGGTAGCGTATGTGTCTACTGTGCTTGAGGACTCGGGTCGGACCAAATGTTTGTATGGTCTGCAAATAATTGTTTTGAAGTCTGGGTGTTTCCTATGTATATTAAGTACCTATGTATTTACAAAAAAAAGTATATGTGTATTTATATAAGCGGTCTAGTACCCAGAACACAAGCTTTGCTTAGCTTGGGACTAGACGGCGTTGTGTGTTAGATGCCCGAAATATTTATTTATTATAGTTTGTAATTGAGTAGTGCAGAAAGCTTAAATATAAAATTAAATAGATTATGGTTGTTTTGACCACTAAACGACCACTATACTCGTTGCGCTGTAGCATGGTGCAGGTGACATTTGCCTGTACGACGTTGACATCTATCAGTATCACATAACTAAGGGATGTGACGTTATACAATTATTTTTTATCGCATACGATACTCGCAGCATAAATCTAGTTCTCTTTAATATTGTTATGAAAATGAGTGTGTTATTCAGTTGTGCAGTTTAACTGTTATTTGTTTGTTGAGTTCGTTGTTATTACCATGTCTAAGCATACAAAAATAAACTGTTTTGGGTAGTCAGGCCAGGAAGGTTGTTGTTCGTTAATAATATCCTTCACAGACTCAGATGATGAATTGAGTGACAATTCAGATGTTTTTACTTATATTTATACTACTATAATTATAGACCAATTTTAACAATAAAAAATTACCGTTTTTATTATGAAAAATATCGAATATCCATCGTAGCAGCACATCCCATCACTAAATACTTCTATGGCGTTGCGTCATACGCATAACACTGCTTAATTTTTCATTAAATTTGATTTTATTTGTAGATTAGAACATTCTGGTTTGGTTTAATTTAATTTACTACAGTTATTAATGATTTAATATATTGCGAATGTGGTACAGCTGAAATACTCAGTCATAATTTATAAATCGCGGCAACTTTCAAGAGTGAAACGAAGTGTTACTGAAACTGTCACCCGCACCATGCTACAGCGCATAGAGTATAGTTAAACTGATTATAGTGACATTTTCTGAACTAACATACGAAAGTTTTCTGAAAGGAAATAAATGGATTTATTTTCGTTATTTTTACTAATTTTTTTTCAAAAAGAGAACAAACTAGTTATTGTTTAACTATAACTAGCCGAACCTCGCGGTGTTAGCCGCGGTTATTGTCGTACAGCAGGTAACGCCGCGATGCGAGGCTAGTCTAAAAAAAGTAGCCTAAGTTACTAATATCATCAGATAACTATGTGAAGTGCAGACTCATTAACCGACATTAGATGACTTAAGCAATCTAAGCAATGGCAAATTCAGTACATATTTCATTCTCATGGAGATATTACATCAAATTTGGCATTAGACTAAAAAAAATTAATACATAAAAGATGCCCAGTATATACGCCCATCGTATATTGGACATGCTGTAGTTGGTAGACACAGATTACAGGTACTCTGTGTTGTAAGGTTATCTATTGTTGAAAGTTATAACAAGCATGTCCATGGCAGAGTAGGGGATTGTGATTTGCCAAATAAGGGTGTTATAAACTATGGAAGAAAATGTGATGAATTAAACTCACATGTAATAAGTTCTGTTAATCCATTTTTTTGTACATTTTCTTTCGCCTTTGATAAACTTTCTGTGTCCATTTCTGTTCCCATCATGGTCCATTTGTTTTTAACAGCAGCAAGCAATGGATAAATAGCACACGCTCCAGTACCTAGGTAGATCAGACCTTATTTAAAAAACTTGATATGTTTTCAAGTAATTCAGAATTTCAAATTTTGTGAAACAAGTTTCATTAACTTATAATTCACAATATTGCATTGCATTTAGACTGTAAGGATAAAGATATTGTAAGAAAGAGAGAACTAAATAATAACTATAAAATTTAACTACAAAAAAAAAATGGTATGTTAGATTTTATTGATATTTACTGCTTCACTATTGGCGCAATAAATAAATGGCGGGAACATGAAGAGGCTTATGCTCTGCAGAGGGCCGGCCGTCATCGAAGCCATGGCCGACAGCGAGCGGTGCTGGGTCGCCATCGACTCGTTCGCTAGCGAGGTGATGACGGCCAAGAGAGAGGCCCTGCGGGAACGGGAGCGAGCTGGGCTCACTCTTCCGCCCCGCAGGCCCCCAGCGAGGGGTCGCCGGCGACAGATGTTCGCCCGCGGCCCCGAATGAGAGTAGCCAAGGGCGGCGGGTCGGGGGACCTGCCGCCCCTTAGCCATTAGGCGGAATGCGCCCCTCTTGTTTCAGGGGCGCATACCAACTAAGGAGAGGGGGGCCCCAACGTTTTGGCCCCCCGAGGCGAGCCCGAAAGGGCGTCCCTAGGCGAGTCGCGGTGAGGATTCTATCTCGTGGCTCGGTCTTGAGGTGATGAGGAACAACGTGGGGTTTAGTGGGTAGTCTGGCCTCCTCTCTTGGAGGCTAGGAGTCCCACACGAAGCGAACCCACCACGGTGGTCTAGCGAAGTGCGTAAATGCATTCGAAAAAAAAAAAGAAAAAAAGAAATGCTTTGCAGAGGACTGTGATAGGCTGATGATGATGATAGTGGGGTCCCTGGTTAAAAAAAAAAAGGACAGAAAATAAAATCTCAGACAATTATAAAGTTGTAATTTAGAATGGTAATGTAATTATTACGTCTAGACAAGTTCATCATGTAATTTAAGGTTTTCTTATTGAAATTCAGAAATAAAATCTCTACAAACAAATAAAATAAAAGTTTCTGTTTGTAATTTCAAATCCACAGCTTTGCACTAAATACTTATGAAAGTATGTGAGATACTTAAACAAACAAATCAATTTGAAAGAAGAAATTTTATGCCTGTTTGTTACAGAAAACCTCCTGACTGCTGGATCAATTTTGACGCGACTTTCACTGGCGCATATGCAATGTTATAAGTGAACAACTTGGGCTACTGTTATTTCAAAAAAAAATTGTAAACAATATCTGATTCAGAAGCAACAAAACCTGCGAGCAATACTACAGGATGTAACTATTATAGTAACAGACAAATATGTATATCAACAACTAGCAATGCCCGTGACTTTGTCCGCATGGAATAGTGTCTTCAGGTAACATTTATACAACCTTTTCTCCGCCCCTATCAAACCCTTTTTCGCCGAATCTCCACCGATCAAAAGTTGGCCACTTTAGTGTTGTCAACACGTGTTGGTGACAAAAGATTCTGCAATTTCCTTGTGTTGGGAACAAATATTAAAAACCGTGTTTCTATTTTTGGCGGTAAACATCAAAAGAATATGCTTGTTACAGATAGTGTTGGGCATTGATCAATTAATTTTTCAATTGACTAATTAGTTGATTAAAAAATAAATTGCAATTGAATTAATCGCAATTAAACGTTTAATCGTGTTTTACAATTAAATTATTTAAACTAATGTGCATCAATTGTAAAAAACAATTAATATAATTGCAATTAACTTTTTAATTTAATTGATTGAAGCAATTAAAACTAACAATTAACTTTTTGGTAAATTTTGTTGATTTTTTGCCACATACTCCTGGATCCCCTACTTCGTCACATCGTGAAGTCGAGTTCCTCGATATCGCCATACTTCTCAGTCGAGGTGCCTCCTCCCCCTCCCCCACCTATATTTTCAACCACTGTTTTGGGGTTTATTTATTTAGCGTAGCACCTCCAATCCCTTCACCCCCACCCCCTAAGATCATTCTTTAAGGAAGGGATGATCATCCCTCTATCTCCGAAACTATCGCTCGTAGACATTTTTTTAAGTCCCCCTGGCATCCCCTGAAATTGTCACGAATCAGTACCCTTAATATTCGACTTACCCACCCTCTTTTTTTTCAATTATACTTCACCCCCCCCCCCCCTCTGGACTCATTCGAACCAGCACATCACCCCCAACCCTTTCGCCCCAGCAGACTGGTCATTTTCTGACCTTTCCCCCCACTGATAGTAACTTCATGTCGCCCCCCTCCCCCTCACATACCAAGACCACATATATCTTCAACCCGTGAGCTGGATACCACGCTAAACTCATCATACCCCCCATCATAACCCCTCTAAGATCGTCCCGTAGTTAGAGGGGGTGGGAGTGATCGGGGTAGTGGGGTGAATGGATTGGGAGTGCTAGGCTAGATAAATAAGCCCCAAAAAAGTGGTTGAAAATATAGGTAAAAGTAGGGGGAGTATTAGGGGGGGGGGCACCTCGACTGAGAAGTATGGCGGTATCGAAGAACTCGACTTCACGATGTGACGAAGTAGGCGATCCAGGAGTATGTGGGGAAATTTTTATCCTCCCTGTGGTACCACTAAATTTCTTGGGTAAACACACAATATGGTATAATAAAATAAAATTGACAAAAATGTCGAAAATGTCGTTACAATTCAGTCTAGCCCCCTTTCGCAACGCGCGATAAGGAACTTCGTTCCAATAACTAATAAGAAATATTATATGTATAAATATTTTCAATCTTATACACAGGTTTTGTTTGTATTTAATTATGTATTTGCTATTGGCGCCGTCGTACCTAAGGTGAGCCCTGTGAGTGATGCGCTCGCGCACACGTGCCGCGTGACATATCGTTCATATGAGGTCGGGCAGTACCTTTCCTGTCCTATACTTATATATTTCGCCGCGATAATATTTGATTTTGTTTTGTATATATTGTCATACTCAATATACACTATTACTCCTTTATCTCCTCATACCTCATATTCACTTACTACAAAAGTAAATATAAGTTAACATAATAATGCAATAAGATGTACGAATACGAAAACGAAAATAAGACAATTTATAATTTCTTTCATTAAAGTTTTTATAAAATTTAGTGCCGTAAATGTAGTAAATATACTCGTATTTAAATTGGTGAAATCCGCACATGCACATGCACAATAATAAAAGTGATACTTAGTAAAAAAAATAATTGTTAATTTTTTTTTAAATTGATCAATTGTTAACTGTATTAACACGATTAACAACTAATTAATTGTTAGTTGTACTTTTTCACAATTACAATTGATCAATTGTTAGTTTTTTATAGTGTCCTTTCACGATTAATCAATTGTTAGTCATTAATTTTAATTGCAATTAAAATTTGCCCAACACTGGTTATAGATATTCATTGGCTCTGTGGAGATGCTTAGTTGGAAGCAAAAAGAAACATGCCTAACATGTGAACAAACAAATGAATGGAGTTAATTGTTCGGCGACTCGGTGTAGATACAATGAAAACAAAAGTTGGCAATTTTCTGAAGAATCGGAAACACTGATATTGACAACAATTTTGGCACGGATATGCATCTTCAGGCACTAAACTATCTGTGTATCAAATTTTTACTTAAATTGGTTGGCGACAGACAAACGGACAGAGTTACTTTGGCATTTATAATAGTAATAAAGATTTACCTATATCTAGTCCCTTTATGTCACTGCTTCTTTGTATTGATGTTAATAAGTCTTCCAACCATAATATATAATTTAGTCTTAAGGGTAATGTAGGCACCAGCCTGTCCTCTGGAATCTCCACATTCAAATTAAAGTCAGTTTTCAATAAACACTTGGTCAATATTCTGAGTGCATTGGCATCTTTGAAGTCAATAGTAACCTTACCTGTTACATCCTGCAAATAAGGTAAAAATAATAATAATAAGGGAGAAGTATAATTTAGAGAGATCTAGACTGACTGCCAGAAAGAGGTTATGCGTTCAATTCCAAGCCATATTTTCCTTGATGACCATCGGATTTTAATTTTGATATATTTTATAAAATGGATCAATTTATCACCCTGAAACCTCTTCATACTAAATTTCATGAAAATCATCGAAGCCGTTTCCAAGATTCAATTATATATATAACCAAGCATTGCTCATTTGAAGGTATTAGATACCCACGCAAATTTCACATGTGGCAATCTGTTTTAAAACCGAGCAAAGCCTGTACTATGGTAACAAAACTGCTAATAAATCTAATATCTAAATAAAATTATTATATCATAATTTTTGAAACCAAGCAACCAGTTATTAGTGTAATGTTTCAAAACTGCCTAAAAAGGCTTACTTGAATTAGAAGGTTTTGATTATATTCTGGGTGAGAATCGAACTCACGACCTCTGATTTAGCAGGCAGGCAGACTAGTAGAGTCTGCAGGCCCGGTAGCTATTTTTATCTAATTTGTCTATAATATAGAAATAAAAAAGTATATTTATATGCAATCTGGTCAGTTTTTCTTTGCTTAATTTGGAATCAGACAAGCATGTATATACATAAAGAGAACATGCTCGATTTAATTTTAGTAAACTCTAAATATCAAGAAATGTATTACCGTTTTTGCAATAGCTGAAAAATCTGGATCTAATTTAGTTAACCTCCCAAAATCAGGTGGTGTTTTATATATATTACGTGGATGCATAAACTTATTCAGAGCCATATTAGAGTTAGTTGGTGTCAATTGAACAAATCCCAGTCTTAACAGAACAATAGTATTTTACAGTGTACCAAAACAACAAACAAAAAGCTAAGGCGCAAAAACTTTATGTTGACAGCTTTGTTTGACATCAAAAAATTGGCATTTCTATGAGTAGTGATGTTGCAAACTGAAGAATGATTATTGGCATCAAAGAATTCTACTGAGATGATGACCGAAATGGGTAGAAAAGTGTAAAAGATGGGTGATGGGTGTATAGTCTACTTATTTATCTGTAGGAATCATTGTATCTTGTAAAATGACTTTATTCAGTCTCTCGTCTTACTTGTTCAAACATACACCTGTATATCGTATTGCAAAAGCCAAAAAGTTATTTTTCTCAATTTTTATCGACAAAAGTAGATAGTCGGTAGGAACGTAAATAGAGGCCAGGGCCAGCGATGAATTTGCTCGTGAGTGTCAATCTTCCTCAAGGACTTTTCCGCTACCTCCACCAACACACAGTAACCGCGTGCCGATACTTCTCAAAACAGCCGCTACCGGTAAGGACCTGGGTCAGCTGGAAACAAGGGAAACCATGTTGACGCCCTACCCACTCGGCTTTACCTATAATATAATAACCTACGGTGAAGAAGCCAATAGCAGCACGCCGTGTCTCGACTAGTGGTCTCGCGCCACCTCCGTACATCTTCAGGTGAAGGCCGGTGGCTGCTAGTGCTCAAGAGCTTAGTCGTTCCTTGATATATATACTTCATCGAGCACTTCCGCCTTTGAATCCCACATGGATGCCAACGCACACGCCACCTTCGTAGACTCTTGGTCACTACGTATGGCTCTTACCGCCAAAACATTCTCAGTTTGCCAGAGGCGCGACCTACTCTGAGTAGTCAGAGCCACCGTCCACACCGATGTACCGTATAGTACCATTGACCACACAATACAGCATACAGTTTTTTCGTGACGCTTGGTTCACCCAATATTGATAAAAATCGCATAGGGGCAGATGTGGTGCTCACCAATTTTGAAAGAAGTACTCTCAAAGAGAGGAAGTGCCGACAGACAACATACCGAATTTACTTACATAGCTTAGCCACAAATGTTACTATGTCCCTTACCTATTATTAAAATCACTCAAAATACGAGCGCATGTAGAAACTCCCATATTTCTAAAATTTCCATACTGAGCAGTTTGGGGACATCCCCCCATACAGGGACAATTAGATAAAAAGCCTGTAATGGTTAAATCCGCTGGCAACAATGGAGACGATCTCTCTGTAGAGGATTGGCTAGTGACGCGATCTCATTAGATTTTCTCCTACCAAAAAGTGCTAAAGATGTTTTCACTTCAATAGCGTGAATGCTTCGCTTTTGTTTAATATATATTGATAATCATTTATTATTTTATTACGAGTTTTAGCTTACATAATCTGATTTAAACTTCTGTGGACCATATGCTACTTAATTTATTGTGTTAGTAAACATTGATTTCCTTTTTTAAGTTTACCAAGTAATTTGTATTAAATTGTGTCAAATAGGAGTGATAAAAACTTGTTGTTCGTGTGTGTTTTGCTTGTAACATTTATAACTGAAACTTGACATTGACAGTTGAATTTTAAACTTTTGACATTTAACAATTATAATATAGTCACTCACTGGCACGTCCGTCTGGTAGGGATGGGAGTTTAATGGAAAATAATCGATTAAATAAAAATCGATTTTTCTTTTTCCAAAGCTAATCGATTTGTCAAAAATCGATTTTAAGTAAAATAAAAATCGATTTCTGAGAAAAAATCGATTTTTTCCATTTTAAAAAAATCCACATGCTTTTCAGATTCTAATAATAAACCTAAGAGTTCATTTTATCGATTTATTAGATTAAAAATCAAATTAAATGATACGCATTTCTGACATCTGTCAATTCGTCATGAGTAGTGATGTACCACAAACAGTTTTTATCCGCTTTTTGTCCTGTCTGTACTGACCACAGAACACATATACTCGGAGAGTACTAACAACAGTACACTTTTATTACAGTACTATAGTCCGGCCGCTCAGAGAATGCGTTTCTGACACTTGTCAATTCGTCATGAGTAGTGATGTACCATAAACATTAATAATATTTGGTAACATTATTTATAGCGTTCATTATGCATAATTATTCAATTTACATATATTTTACTAAATTTCAAACACAATATTAAAAGAATTGTTGATAGATGAATTGAATTTAATCGTAATTTCTGAATGAAACGAAGGGAAAGAAAAGACCGCCAATTGTTATACATTCTTACATACTTT
Source organism: Spilarctia lutea (assembly GCA_916048165.1). NCBI lineage: Eukaryota > Metazoa > Arthropoda > Insecta > Lepidoptera > Erebidae > Spilarctia > Spilarctia lutea. The sequence goes on from OU696480.1 coordinate 8,506,454, forward strand.
GTAATTCATTTTGTTATACTGCTTTTTGTGTATACAATAAAGATAAATAAATAAAAAAATTAAATTATATATTATAAAATTAGAAAGTTTTATTTAACAATATACCGACCGACAGATTACATTAAGGTCACAAAAATATTCAGTTACAATAGCCTCGTTATTTTGTCTCATCACTACAAAAACAAACGGTTGCCATAACCTTGAAGCAGTGCAGTTTGACGTCGTTAGACTTTAAAAAAATATTGTTTTTAATTTTGTTAATTAATTGTTAATAACTTTAGCCCAAAATAAAACATTTATTGTTAGTTGGCATGATTATTCAATTTTTAATGTTATTACTCGTTACAGTACAGTGCAACCTTAATATAACGAACTTCAATATAACGATTTCCTCGATTTAACGATTTCCTCGATTTAACGAATTCTTCGTAATCCCCTTGAATTGTACATAAGAGTCAATATAAAATATACCTTTACAATGCGAACATTTTTTTGCGAACAACCTCTTTATAACGAATTTTCGACTATCAAGAAAAAGTATTCATACCTATAATTAACGAATTTTGTCAACCCCAAACCTTTATATAAAGTTCCCACCAATATAAACTCTTAATCTTATAGTATGTGATTCATGTCACGACATGTTTCGACACGCTTTTGTTTGTAAAATAATCAACTGCCTCTGTGGCGCAGTGGTAGCGTATGCGACTGCTGTTCTTGAGGTCTCGGGTTCGATTCCCGGGTCGGACCAAATATTTGTGTGATCTACAAATATTTATTTCGGAGTTTGGGTGTTTTCTATGTATAATATGTATGTATTTACAAAAAAAAAAGTATATATGTATTTATATCAGTTGTCTAGTACCCACAACACAAGCTCTGCTTAGCTTGGGACTAGATGGCGTTGTGTGTTAGATGTCCGGAATATTTATTTATTTATTATTTATTTATTTATTATTGTTTGATGGAAAGTAATGTAAACACTTCTGCTCGTCACTATTGTGAAATATTTAAGTTAAAATGGCTCAGAAACGTAAAAGGTGTTCCTTATCGGTCGCAGAAAAGCGAAACATCATAAATTATGTTGACGAAAATCCTATGACGAAAAAATTAAACATAGCTAATAAGTTCGGGATTCCCGCAAGTATATTCGCTATAATTTTAAAAGTTAAAGAAAAAATTTCAGAAGAATGTGATTTGAATGTAAACAGTAAAAGATTAAAATCATGCGAGTGCAAAGACGTATACTCTTTATAACGAATTTTAGACCAACCTAACCTCAACATAACAAACCTCAGTTCAACGAATTACTTGATATAACGAATATTTTCTTGTTCCCCTCTGATTTGTTAAATCGAGGTTGCCTGTATTAAGGTTAATAAAATATATTTTAAATTTTTCCATAAATTGTGCGCCATCACGACCTGTCAGAAACGCAATCTCTCAGCGGCCAGACAATACATGCATACAATCCTACATACAGATGGCTTTGTTTTTATTTAATCAACTTGTAAGTATTTAATGCTTTCATGTTTTTTCATCCACCGCATATATGGCGCTGCTTATGAAATTGAAACTTACTTCAAGTTTTTTCATCAGTCGGCCCAGAGATGGCACTGTTTACGAAAATCGATTTAAACACGTAATTTATATAATCGATTTATAAAAAATCGATTAATATGACTACGAAAATCGATTATTAAAAATCGATTTAAATATAATAAAAATCGATTTTTTTTTAAAATCGATTATTTTATAACATCCCTACCGTCTGGGACTGGCTGGCGTAGTGTAGCGCTTTGTGGTGGTCGTAGTTTTGTAATGATTGAGATAGTGAAATTGTATTAAAAATTAATATTTTCTCTCAGTCATCTGCTTTTTATAAATCTGCATGAGTCTCATCTAGAATTATAGAGACCTAGCTGCTGTTTTAACATATTTTTTTATTGAGAACGCTAAGTGTTCCTGTAGATAGAACACTATATAGGAGGCCATTCAAAGGATGTTACAGCCCCTGCTCTCGGTATTTTACCGATCTTACCTGTAATAAACTTTAAAATTATTGTGTTGTTTTAAAAACACATTACATTCGGAGAGACACAATATAAATTATCATGGAAGTCGAACGCACACCTGCTGAAGTGCAAGCAGAGCCTTCGTCTGTCCTCAACGCAGAAGAATCACCAAAGAGAGAACAAACTTCTCCCGCAGCGCCAACAGCAGCTAATGGGAATGAGTCCACAGTTATTCCTTCAACCCCTAAAGATTCTCCAAAACCAAACTCTAGGAAGCCTAAAAAGCGAAAGCAGAAACTTAGAGATGTTACAGCACCTCGACAACCACTCACAGGTAAATAGAAGATTGAAATGATTCTAACATTCATTTCATCGTCGTAATCTCAGCAGAATGACATCCTGTTCTGGATATGGTGTCACCCAGGGCCTCCCCCAGGGTTCTTCACTACAACCGATCCTGTGCTGTCCTCATCCAACCAACTTCTCGCGACCTCCTCGATGGTCATTGAGCCGTTTCATTATTTCTAAGTTATTCTGTATATTTGTATTTAATTTTATTTGTAGGGTATGTTCGTTTTTTAAATGAGCGTCGAGACCAGTTGCGTGCTGAACAGCCAGACTTAGGATTTGCAGAGCTGACTCGACAGTTAGCTAGTGAATGGAGTAAGTTACCTGCTAAAGAAAAACAACAGTATTTGGATGCTGCCGATCATGATAAAGAAAGGTAATGTTTACATAGCTGCGGTATCTATAATTAGTATTATGTTACATTTTGCACTTCTTCTAATTCTTTTTCTTTCTTTTCTTTAAATAGGTATGTTAAGGAGTGGGCAGAGTATAAGAAAACTGATGCCTATAGAGAATTCAAGATAGCACAAATGAAACAAAAAGGGGGACCGGCAACAAAGAAAACAAAACACATTGCGACAGATCTTAATGCACCTGCAGGTGACTGACTTAAATTAATCATAACAATATCTTTGAACTCGGGTTCTAAAACATGCAACTAAAATGAATGGTTAACTATTTTTTTAAATGGTTATTTATCTTACTATGACTTATTGCAACTTTATGCACATTTCCTTCCTACTCTATCAGTATCTCAGTAGTTCAATTGTAAATCTTTTGGATGAAAGGAGTAGATGCAGATTTTAATATGAGTAGTAAAGAAACATTTGTTTTGTTGAATACATACAGTTTATAATATTTATTAAATTTATATAGTTTATAATATTTGACTGCCTTGGTGGCGTAGTGGTAGCATATGCGACTGCTAAGCTTGAGGTCTCGGGTTCCCGGGTCGGATTAAATGTTTGTATGATCTGCAAATATTTGTTTCGGAGTTTGGGTGTTTTCTATGTATAATATGTATGTATTTACAAAAAAAAGTAGTAGTATATAAGTATTTATATCAGTTGTCTAGTACCCATAACACAAGCTCTGCTTAGCTTGGGACTAGATGGCGTTGTGTGTTAGATGTCCGGAATATATTAAATATGGTGCAATAACCGAGAAATACGCAAGCGGAGGCTTGCTCATTGCAGCAAAAGGTAGCCTATGCCCTTCCTCAAGAATCGAAATTTATCTCCACGCCAAATTTCATTGAATTTGGTGAAGCGGTTTGGTCGTGAAAGCAGGACAGGCAGACCTGAGTTGATTTCGCATTTATAATATATGTATGGATTAATGTAAGGGTCAAAATCAGAGAGGTGAGAATCATGCTTCTGACAAAGATTTTCTTAATAAAATAACGTGGTATGGCTAAAATACTTGTTTCCAAATGAAGTTTCTGCGCATAATTACAAGGCACTTATCATATTTATTTTTTTACGATAATATTTTATTAGATTTTAAACTAAAAAGGCCTAAATAGTCATTCCGGGAACGCGTCCTTATACCACGTTTCATAGTTGAGACAAGTCAAAAATGTTTACAATTAAGACTTAAAATTGTATTTTTTTTATATATTAGCTTCGAAAATTATTAAGTTACGAATATACGTATAAATTAAATAGCTAAAATATATATTTTTCATATTTTGACTATTCAAATGCTGTCTGACGTTTATTAAATCATTCAGTGAACGCGATGGATATCGGTCGATATAATTCAAACATAACGCGCTAGGTAGCGCTAGCGAGCAACAGTGTGAAGTTCACTAGTCAAAGGACAAGACGCGTGTCGTGTTTTTGGAAAAAAATAATTGATTTTATTGGTAAGTACGTTTTAATTTCGTATGTGGGTAGCGTACTTTAATTCCCTATCACTACGGGAACGCTGTTTGGTGATTAGTCTTCCGATAATTTGCATACTTTTTGCTAAATTCTTATAAATATTACAGTTCACGTGTTCCTAACCTCAAAAACCAATATCTAACATAGCGGCATGAAGCGTGATATGAAAATATTCATCGGATAGTCATTCAGGGAACGGTCATTTCGGGAACGTTCTCGTATATGACGGGCGTTCTCGAAATGACGATTAACGGGCAAAATGACGCTTTCTTGCTTTTAAATACATATAACAATGCATTTTTTTTGTTTTAGGTAACCACTTAGTAATAGTAACATGGAAAATAAAAATGAAGATAAAAAGAAGTCAAAAAAACGATTAAAACAGGACAGTATAGCTTACAAAAAACATCGCGAAAAGGCTAATGAAAGGAAACGCAAGTTTTTAGATAAAATGACACCTGAACAAAGGGAGATGAAGAGACTGAAAGATAGGGAATATTACCAAAGGAAGAAGGCTGAAAATAAAGTTAAGACTATTAGTGATATGACTGAAAGACAGAAGAGGAAACAAAGAAAGTCGTGGAGAAAAATTCTCAAAAGTATAGACAGAAAAAAAGATGTTGGAAAATATTTTAAGTAATAGCCCACCAGATTCTGAAAATGAGATAGAAAGCGATAATCGCTTGTCAAGAAAGAGATCAGGAAGAAAACTGGTTAAAAAAGATAAAGCACAGGCTTACAGGACTGTTAAAAAACAGAAAGATAAAATACAGAAAATGCAAAGAATTATAGATAAGTTGCGAAAAAAAGTACAGAGAAACAGAAGACGCGAAGAAAGAGTATCCCAAAAGAATGCTGATACGCCTACTCGCAAAGTTAATGAATTAACAAGAGAATGTTCTGTTACCCCTGAAATTCGTAAACGTCTATTATTTGGCGAAGTTTTGACAACTCAACTAAAAGACACCGTTAAAAAACTACCAAAAAATTCTAAACAGCGAGAGGCTTTTCAAAAAAGTGTCAGTGGCAACTGTATCAAAAAACATCGTTTAAATTATATGACCAAACAATTTCTGCGTAAAAATAAAAATAATGACAACATTTTAATATCTAATCGGAAGCATCCAACATTTTTAATCACTAATGAGATTCGTGGAGAAATTCATAAGTTTTTTGAGCGGGATGATATCAGCAGAATTTGCCCTGGTAAGAAAGACTGCCTCAAGGGATATAAACAAAAGCGGTTGCTTTTAGACTCTGTAAAAAAATTGCATCCTCAATTTTGTACTGAGACTGGAATTCGAGTATCTTATTCGACATTTTTGAGAGAGAAGCCTAAGTGGGTAGTACAACCTACAAAAAGGGATCGAGATACTTGTCTTTGTGTAAGGCACGAAAATTTTGAATACAAACTGGGCAAACTAAACCGACTAGGAGAGCTGCCGCACAAATCCACATCCGAATGTATAAAAGCGTACAGCTGTGACATTACTTCTTATGATTGTATGTTTGGTTTGTGCGACGAATGCAAGGAGATTAAAATTGAATCAGGAAGTAATGAAGATACCATTGAATATTTCCAGTGGCAAGTAACAAAAGAAGAGCGAATCATAAAAGGAGAGAAGAAACTCGTCAAACTTACTAAAAAAGTTACCGTTACAAGCAAAGTCAAAGATTTGAAAATATCTATAGCTGATGATATTTTTTCAATGAAAAAACATCTTTATGGAATCAGCGAAAACTTGAAGGCCAAAAGAGAACTAAAAGATAAATTAAAAGAAACAGAGTTAATGATTCAAATTGATTTCGCTGAAAATTATATGACAAAATATGCGAAAGAGATTCAATCGATTAGATTCGGAGCTTCAAAAGGTCAATTATCAATTCACACGGGGGTTTTTTATGCCAGAAATAATACCTCTCTAGAAACTATTTCGTTCGCCACTGTGAGTGATAATCTAGACCATCAAGCTCATGCTGTATGGGGTCACATGAAATCAGCGCTGCAGAAAATATTGAGTGTCAGGCCACACGTAACTACCCTTCACGTGTTTTCAGATGGACCCACGTCCCAGTATCGAAACCGGACTAACATTTACTTATGGATTAAAACCTTAATAGAACAATTTCCGCGAATAACTGCTTCAACGTGGACATTCAGTGAACCAGGTCATGGTAAAGGTCCAATGGATGGTGTGGGAGGAGTGCTAAAGAAAACTGCGGATGATCAAGTATTACGAGGAAACGATGTAAATACAGCTGCAGATTTTGTCCGTTTACTAAACAATACATCTGTTTCCCTCCATGAAGTCACTAACCATGATATAGTTGCAATCAAAACCATAATACCTGAAAAGATAGATGCAATCCCAGGAATCATGAATGTAACTAAGATTGTCTGGCAGAAAACTTCTGATGTCATCATACTACTGTATCAGTTCTCAAAATTGTTGCGAGAAATTAAACTACAGGCATTTTCAGTCGAAGATAGAGATAAAGAAAGTCCAGTGCCAGAAATGTTAGATTTAGACATAGAAAAGAATGATAAGTTTCTGAATTATCTTCACATGAGTAGGAAGAGTATTTACGACGCTGTATACGGATCAGACAGTTCAGATGATGAAAATCTTCAAAAGGTTTCAGATCGACTTCATGGAAAGAGTGACGATAATTGTGCTGGTACATCGTATGGAAATGATAAAGAGAACTTCCACCCCAACATGATACGTGCAAAGACATTTTTGCTAGTAAATGTACCCACTGAAAATAAAAAAAATGAATACAGATACGTCGCTGTTGCTGAGACCTCAGTTGATGAAGATGGCGAAATAAAGGTCGCCTTTCTTCGTTGTCAGCGGAACTCAGCAAAGATGTTTAAACTTGAACAAAATGATGTTGCATATGTCCCCTGTGAACAAGTTATTAAAATTTTACCCACCCCGAAATTGCAGAAAATAGGTAGTCGTGGCTTTTATTGTTTTGATGAGAATATGGATATTTTTGAAAAGTAAGTTATTGCTAGACTTTAAGTTCAAACTTTGATACTCAAATTATTTTGTGATTAATATGAATAAGCTTGAATAATGTTTCGAATTCATAAGACTGTTTGTTTTAAAACTACATTTGATTTATTTAATTTTAAGCATTGATGCAAGAAATCTTAATGATACTTGTAGAGTGCAATTACTATTTGTTCCTAATATATAATATTTGTTAACTGAAACTAAAAGTTTATTATTAGATTAAGTTTAAATTTTGATACTCATGTTGTTCATTCTTTAAGTACAAATAAAGGTTTAATACTTAAAGGTATTTATTATTTTCATCTACAACATAATGCAAAAACCAAACGTTGCAGTCATTTAGGGAACGTCAACGTCATTTAGGGAACTTCATTGTCATTTTGGGAACACTCCCATCATTTTCGGGAACATCGCAAAAATGGCAGATTTTTCACTAATGAGTAGGGTTATAGTTAAATCTTGCAAACATATCCTAAAATGACCTTTCAACATTTGTATTTATATCATTAATTGATAACGTATTGCACAAATGTATACAATAAATTAAAATTTTGAAACGAAATTTACACTAATTGAAAATCTAGGGAGAGTAATATAAAAAATAAGTCTTTTTATTATAAAAATATACAAAATGACAGCATTTACTGGTAGAGGGACAGGTTAATTATAATTTCATGACGGTGATTATTAAAAACGTTGGTTATATTATTATTTAAAAAATATTTAAAAGTGTTCCCGAAATGATTTAAGGCCCTGTCATTTTTATTATTAACAGGTATAATTCCTAAAATATAGATTTGTGTGCGTGCCTCTTTACAGGAAAGGTTCATAACAAATGACACAACATATTCCACATGTTAATTTTCTTATAAAGAAAACTTAATTTCTCAGATATTTCAAAACCCAAAATGCCGACCTCTCTGATTTTGACCCGTAATCTCTTTTGCAGGCAATAATGTACCAGTGGATCAAGGTAATCTTGTGCATCCAGCCAGTAACATAGCACAACCAGTGATTGTACCGCGTCAGCAAACTCCACCGCGGCCCAGACCTTGCATAACACCAGCCTCTGTAAGTTATATTTTAATCTACTTATTATTGATGCTTTCTTTGATATAGAGGCAATATATTTTTAATCGATTTAATGCATGTTCAAAACGTAATTTAATTTTAGCCTATAGTAAGCGAATTTCAATGTCTTATAACATTTTATATTAAATACGGTAGTAGCTTAAAATGCGACTTTATTAGGTTCCGAATAGAATAAATATTTCGGACATCTAATACACAACGCCATCTAGTCCCAAGCTAAGCTAAGCTTGTGTTATAGGTATTAGACAACTACATATTATACTTAGAAAATACCCAAACTCCGAAACAAATATTTGCATATCATACAAACAGTTGCATGCGCTACCACTATGCCACCGAGGCAGTCATGATTATTATTTAATGAAAAATGAACTCTACTTCACTTCTGAACAGATAGAGGCTTATTTTATTCCACTAAGGAGTCTAACTAACGGTCCACTGCTAAATAAAAGCTCTCTTGAGGGAGGAGGATTACACCTAATATATGCTGATGAGATTCTTTTTAATGTTATAAAAGTCATTCATTATCATGAACATACTCCAATATATCACACGGCGCTGGTCAGAAAAAGTAAATATTATTAAACAAAATAAAACCGACTTGTGTTTCAGAATGCACCCCCCCTTAAGCTTACACTCGAAAGTGCGCTGCTTTAGAGATGCATTTAATGCTATAATTGATAATTAAAAACAACAGTAAAAAAATCCTGTAGGTGGTACACTAACATTATAGCTGCCTCGTTGGTCTTGAGGTTGACCTATGCGACTGCCGATCCAGAGGTCTCGGGTCGGACCTAAAGTGTTATTGAGTTTTTCTGAATATAGAAATACTTAATAACACCTCGTAGACCACGTAAAACTGTCCTGCGCCTGATCCCTCCCCGGTTGTGTCGATTAACTGTCCCATCGGATTATGGGAGAGAGGGAACAGAGAGTGCACCTGTGTGCGCATACACTTGTGATATCTCCTGCATAGTTGGCTGGTCTGCGTTGAGACTGGCCGCCGTGGCCGTTATCGGCTAGAAGAACATTATACTAATATTATTATACTCTTTGTTTTAGGGAGAAGAGTTGCTGGGTGGAGACACAGATATACCTATATTCACAGATCAATTTCTACAGCACAATAAACTTAGAGAAGCTGAACTCCGGCAGTTAAGGAAAGCTAATTCAGATTACGAACAACAGGTAAGAAACTATATCAAGTGTATGTACTTATATCAAACGACTTATTTTATTTTATCTCGCCAATTAGTTTCAAATATGTTTACCCATTTATGTATTTTCTTTTTCTTCAAAATACTTGATGAAATTTAAAAATCATCTAAAAATATGTGAAGACTCATTTTTTTCATTCATTCAACAACATGAACTTATAATTATTTCTCAAGCTAACACAATTTATTTATTAAAAACTTGATGTACATTTGTACATTGTTGGACTTAATGCCCAAGACATTCTCCTATTTTTTTTTGACTGCCTCGGTGGCGTAGTAGTAGCGTATGCGACTGCTAAGCTTGAGGTATCGGGTTCGATTCCCGGGTCGGACCAAATGTTTGTATGATCTGCAAATATTTGTTTCGGAGTTTGGGTGTTTCCTATGTATAATATGTATGTATTTACAAAAAAAGTATATAAGTATTTATATCAGTTGTCTAGTACCCATAATACAAGCTCTGCTTAGCTTGGGACTAGATGGCGTTGTGTGTTACATGTCCGGTATATTTATTTATTTATTATTTTCTTATTTTTCTGTTAACTGTACTACCCTGTTTAACTTTTAATTTCTTTTGTTCCAACGAGTCACATCCTTGACCTGCACCTCTTCTGTATAAAGATTCAGAGGTTTTTTTTATGTTTTTCTTTAAATAAAGCCTGGGCAAACCCTATCATTAAACGAAGATTGATCTGTTAGTAGTTGTAGACTTTTCATATGTGTTTACAAATATCAGTAGTGAAGCGTATTCCACTGTCCAGTGGAATATTTCTAAAAGTACTGAAATGATAATCTTCTTATCTTCAGGGACATCAGCAGTCTGTTCGCATCGGCGAGGCATCTTCAAGTTGGTGTGAACTCGACTGTGTCCCTCAAGGCGGCATTATATCTCCTCTATTATTTTCTATTTTTCGAAATTTACAAGAAACATCTTAAAAATTCAAAAAGAAAGTTATTTTTTAGCAGTTTTAACATAATTCATTTTAGTAAAAATTAGTCAAAAGCATATTAATATAGCCTCAAGTATAGGGTTTCTGATTAATTAAATAAAAACATTTAACCTAGCCATTGTATAAAATGGATACCTTTTTAGATGGGTGGATGAATCTCGAAATCTAGTCAAAAAGCCTGTTTTAATAGTACTCAAACCTGAAAGATAATCTAAGAGTCTATATATACACCAGCAGTAGTAATTATGATACTCTACAAAAATTATACATATTGGCTTTTTAGGATCGTAATATATCCGTAGTGATGTACCTACTTACTTAATTAAATTTCGTTAGCGAAGTAGCATACATCTTTATAAAAGTACAATTTAGTACAGGCAAACATATAACGTTTTATGTATTACCTAGCAATAAATATTATAATTTACATCAATATTGACTTTTTGGTTTTCTGTATGCCAATATACTTGTTTATATTTCTAAGATATGATTAAGTAAATTAAAACTAGTCTCACTAAAAAAACAGTTTTTTATTGGAATAACTCGACCCAAAATAAAATAATATTTTTAATCTATTCACGGTTTTACGGCGTTTATTTAATGCATCTGACCTTTACACCCAATCTTTTCGTCTTCTAAAATAATACTATCATCAAAATGAAGTTATTAATTTTTAAAAGCTCTAGTCGTAATGTGAATGCAATGTGCTACGAATGAAGTCAGGATGCTCACGAATACACTTTTCAAGTAGGCATTAAAACAATTGTACATCCAGTTTATTGTATGACAGGAACTTAGTACTTAGGAATTTATAAGTTGTCTAATAACTAGACCAAGGTGGCAATCAATCGTTCATATTATAGATGTTATGGGCGCAGATGAAAGATTACATTTAGATGAGGCATATGCTTGTCTTACTATTTGAATAAAAAAATATTATGTATATTACCAATCCATGGTTTCAGAATGCGATACTGCAACGTCATGCAGAAGAAGTTAGTGGAGCGACGGCAAAACTTCGAGCTGAAACTGCGGCGGCTGCAGAACGTACTGCAGCGCTCTTGAGTCATCGTCGGGCTCTTGTTGCAGCGCTAGTACAAGGGTTAAATTCGCTGGCCATACCCGGTACGTTAATATTTAATTTCTTAATATTAGCTTTTAGATGTTCCCGTGCTTCGGAGAGCACGTTAAGGTGTCGTTCCAGGTTGTCATGAACATCTATGACTATCGTTATTGGGAAGTCAGTGCCCTCAAATATACTGAAAACTAGTTCAATCTTCGAATTCAGTTCGCCCTCAGGGTTGCGGAAGTCTGAAGCCAGTTGCACCCGTGGAAAAACTGATATTCAGGTATAACCGATAGCACAAGTAGCTGACCCTAAATAATTGGGAATTATAAAGGCTACTAAGAATTAGCTTTAAGATGTTCCTCAAGTTTAATAGAATCCATTTCGATCAAGGAACAGTATTATTTTATACTGATATATAAAATGCATTGTTTTTAGGTGGGCCAAGTGGTGCAACTGAACAAAACATTGAAGAGTATATGGAAAAACTACAAAGTTTTGCTACCGAGAATAAAAATATATCTGTTCTTAAGCAAGCTCAAAATATCCTTAACAAAATTGAACTACCTTTGCACTAAGGACTAAATATTATGCCATCACCAGTGGCAGGAATAGTATTTAATAATAATAATATATAATATGCATACTTTAATTGTAAGAATGCAGAAATCTAAATTAACATACATTATGTATTATTAGAATTTAGACAGAAAATATCTTCCAGGGACAACGGATTAGTTGGAAATAATAAAAGCATTTTAATTTATAAACTTGTTATTTAAAACCTTTTTCTATGTAGCTCCTTCCTATTCATACAAAATTATAACAAAAGACTCATTCCAGTCCTGCAGAATGGTTATATGGTTGCAGTTGGACGCTGCACATACTTTGGTATTGCGTTTTAAGAGGCAGAAGAATTTCCTGATGATAAATAACGAAAGCTCCTCTGGGAACCTGCAACTTAAATGCACTCCCTAAGGAGGTAGGTTGAGACTGATAATTTTACTCACTGAATAAGTCTTAAAGTATCTTCTAATTATTTATTATTATTGACAAGTAGTAGTTTAGAAAAAAAACCCAAATGAATTATTCTTTGTTTTATTGTCGGCGAAAATCGTATAGGAACAATCACGTCAATAAAATATTATCCATAACTATTACATATATAATAGGAGTCATATAGTTGTACATAAATAATTTCTTTGCAAAGAGCAGAGTAAATGGTTAGATCAAGAGAACTAAGCTTCCTAGTTGTCCTAACAGTAGGACAAATTAGCAAAAGCATAAGAAGACATCTCTGAAGTTGACACATAAAACAAAAATTGTTTTACTATACATAACATAGGTACTTTTACATTAAAATTGTGCAAAATCAGTAGAGTTATGTTATGAAAACTCATTGTAAAAAAGGTCAATTCCTATGGAATAATAACTGATACTAATCTAAGTTACTAAACTAAATAATAAAGTTGAATTAGTGACATAGATACAAGTTAAAAAAACACATAGTCAAAAAGATTAGAACATAATACTTAAAGCATAATAATTCTTTAATATTTAGTACACTATTTATTTTTATTATTAATTTTTACAAGACAACTCCCAAACTTGGACTAAATCCTGTGTCGTGCAGGACTGTACAAACACTCAGACACTTGGAACAACAATTTTTGATTACAGATTGTCCCATGTAGGTTTTAAACCCACAAAACTTGGCAAAGTAAGAGAGCAACATGGCAACCGCTTAAACCACTAATCCAACCGTGCTATCATTATTTTAACAGACAATTTCCTAGTATATTATGTATTAATATACTATGAAAACTCTCAAACATCTGACACATGTTTGTTTAGTCCCAAACTAGACAGAGCCTACTATATGGTAACCAAACAGCTGATCAATAGATTTATATATATTTCAAACATACATAAATGTACATGTCCACTTGTCCTAGATGGGAATCAAACCCACAGCGTCTGGCTCTGGCTGAGCACTCAGAGCTACTACTAGGCCAAAAGGCCAGAGTGTGTTTACATATTTTATACAAAACAATTGCCACAAGTGTTATGATCTGTCCTATTACCAATACAATTCTCAATAAAAACTTAGCTTTTTGGCTTCATTTTAAAGCAAAAATTACTTTTTATTTAAACGAAAACAGTAGATGAGATATTTTTGATAATGATTGTTTGTAATTTGGAATAATCTCCAAAGCAGTATACCTATCATAAGGTTTAAAGATGCAAATCAAAACCATATTTTTTACTTGGCAATGTTTCAACAATTTTCATCAGTGTTAGAAATAACAGCGTCTGACATGCTATGGGTTATTTTCCAACATTTATTCCAACTTCTTGTTATACCTACATCAGTCAAAGTACACCATTATTCCTCACCACCTTCACTGTCATCATCGTCATCTTCTACAACCACTTCAATATCATTAACATCATTATTTGATTCATTGTCAGAGTCTTATTTATGTAACTTTATCCTCCACATTTTTATAAGTGTGTCCCATGATCTTTTGCTATATTTAGTGAATTTATCAGGTGTCTTTGGGTCTTGTTTTCCTCGCTGATCACTGAAAAACACATAAATAAAAACAATTATATTTTAGTCACCATCACCATCACCATCACCCTGCGCAAGGATGACACGCAAAATCGTGAAGCGTTCCACATTTTTTTTACTTGAATGCCATAATGCACTGGAACGCGTCTCGGTACTCAACCGGAACACAGTGACACTGCAGTGGATAAAGGGACATAGTGGATCACTTGGTAACGATGCGGCTGATGAACTGGCTAGGAGAGGATCTAAATCTAACAGTAGTCCACATTGGACATGTTAACGCAGTGGAGCTGTCATTCATATATTGGTCTCTTGTAGTCAACTTTTACAACAACATAAATAGGTGGGGTGAATCTCTGTATTCTTAATCTTATAATCTTAATCATTATCACACAGATCATTATCACTGTTGACTAATACTGTCAACTTCAAATAATCTATACTAATAAACATTATAAAGCTGAAGTGTTATTTGTTTGAATGCGCTAATCTCAGGAACCACTGGTCTGATTTGAAAAATTCTTTCAGGGTTAGATAGACCAATTATCGAGGAAGGCTTATAAGCTATATATCATCACACTAATACTAATAGGAGCGGAGCACCAATGAAGAATGTTTCAAAAATGGGGGTAAATTTTCACGCTACAGGCAAACCAGGCTGCGTGTGTCAGCTTAATTTAATTATGCAGTTTGTCAACCTGTTACATCAGAAAAACAATTGAAGCTTGTTTCATAAGATCAGCATTATTTGTGTGTCTGTGTATTTCAAATTTTTATAGACTTATCTTATCATCACACAAGAATATGTTTGTCACTTAAAAAAAAAAAAATGATAACAAGACAACATACATAGGTACTTTAGTGATATAGTTGTGATATCCCACAGTGTTCTTCCCATAGTCAATTTGTTTCTGCCTTCTCTGTAGAACTGATAGGTCAGTCTCCAACATTGTCGGTTTATGGGGTGACCTAAAATAAAAAATATTGAAGTTGTTCTTATGACATATATGGTACAAGTTTGAATAGTAGTAGTAACACTTTGTATTCTTAATCTGTCACCATATGTATAATGGTCCCTTACAACAATGTTTTTGTTTTAGTAATATTTTCATTTCATCATCATCAGCCCGTTGCAGTCCACTACTGGACATAAGCCTCTCCCAAGGAACATTACAGAGCCCGGTCTGTTGCTTTTTGCAGTTGCTGCCAGCCCAAAAGTCGTCCTGCCATCTGGCCAGAGGGTGTCCCACACTACGTTTGCCAAGACGCGGTCTCCATTCCAAGACACACTTACCCCAGCGGTTGTCTGTTCTGCGAGATATGTGACCAGCCCATTGCGACTTCATCCTACAAACTTTCAGAGCTATGTCGGTCACTTTGGTTCTTTGACGGATTACTTAGTTACGAATTTTATCCTTCAGAGAGAATCCTAGCATAGCTATTTCCATGGATAAAATTTATGCAGCATATGTCACCTGATTCATTATTATGAATTTATTGACACCTCATTAACACCAGTTCAGTAGTTTATTCACTATGGTGGAACAAAGACTATCAAAACTGTTTTCAGTCTAACTGTGTACTAAGTTATAAGGACAACAATATTTGTGCTGCTTGCTTATCTTTGACTAAACAATTTTCATGAATAAATATAAATACCTGGATTTCCTATCACCATTGCTATCTTCTCTTTCCCTTTTCTGAGCACGTGTTGTTCTTCTGCTATTAGAATTTTCTCTACTGTTTTCTTTTCTTGACATCTTTTTTGCTTTGCGATCTGTAACAAGTGACACATTTATAAATGATCAACATCCTACGACAAAATGCCAGTCTCGCAGGATAATCGCGTGGTAACAGACCCTGTTCGCGTTGCACGTGGTACGGGTGAAACTTCTCAGCTTTCAATATGCGATGAGCAGTACTTCTTGGTATACCTGTACTTGCTTCAATTGCCCGAACTGAAGTACTCGGATCGTCTGCGACGGCTTGAAACACTTCATCTTCGACATCGAACCGAGGTCTGCCTTCATTAACCGCTTGATGTGGAAATCGACCCTCAGACAATAGTCGGTGGATATTGACGAAAACACGGCTATCCGGGTGACGTGCGGCGTTCGGATATCTTTCTCGGTAGAGTCTTGCTGCAGCACCGGCATTACATCTACATTCGCCGTAAATGAGATGCATGTTCGCATATTCTTGCGCAGTGTACGTGGGTGGCATGGTGGTACAGTATCATACACTTTAGTCCTTGAGAAAGCCGGGTCGTTGGAAGAAATCACAAACAATGTCCAAATCACAAAGAAATAATCAAGTCCAGAAAGCGAAGCAAAGTTGTTAGTACAAAATGAACACAAACTAATACAAAGGATGCGCAGTAAACGAGAGATCGTAATGTACTGACAAGTACTTTCAAGTATTTTTAAAACCTGGTTTTTGACCCTGGTATTTTTTCGGACTCGTACTTATAAGCCCTGGTATTCAATTTTGCAAGTATGTCTCATCGCTAGTAGTCGCCGACTACATACTATTTGACTAACCAGAGATGGCCTACCTACTTTTTCTCTTTCTTAATGTATCTCCTGTCTCTCTCACTCACCAAACTTGTTTGAACTTGTTTTGTTTGGTTTCATTGTTATTGGTATGTTTTGTTCTGCAGGGGTATTGTTTCCGAAAATTATTTTTACATAAGACGTTATTCCTGGATTTTCAAGTCGTTCCGGACCACGCACGATGGACATCCATCTATAGGCAAACATTCTAAAGCCGTGTCTCCTACGACACTTTGTTGTATCTTCTAACACCTAACAACAAACATGTAACAAAATATGGGCGTGGCCTAATGTTATCAGAAGCGGACGGAAAACATTCCCTCGTTCGCCTTGTGCGGAGATCCCCTCGGATACCACCTCCTGGTGGCATGTCGCCCCATATTTATTAGAATGACGGATGGCCTCATCTGCCACCCTCAGGCTTGCTCTTATGGAGGACGCAGATCATTTTGTGATCTTCCGACGCCTGAGGCGTCTGCGATACCGACCCAAGTTCCCCAGGGCCCCACGATCCGTCGTTCGCCTACGGGGGAGGGCCAATTTCATTTCATAGTTTATTACGAACATTGACTGCCTCGGTAGCGTAGTGGTAGCGTATGCGACTGCTAAGCTTGAGGTCTCGGGTTCGATTCCCGGGTCTGACCAAATGTTTGTATGATCTACAAATATTTGTTTCGGAGTTTGGGTGTTTTCTATGTATAATATGTATGTATTTACAAAAAAAAAGTATATAAGTATTTATATCAGTTGTCTAGTACCCATAACACAAGCTCTGCTTAGCTTGGGACTAGATGGCGTTGTGTGTTAGATGTCCGGAATATTTATTATTGAGGTTGTGTATTTCGTGTTACCTGATTTGTACTCTCTGAACAACTGAAAAAATCAGTCCAAATCGATCTTCCACTTGTAATTCTGCGTAAATATTAAAGTACTCTAGATAGGTCTAACGTAAAATCAGTTTCTTTTTTTGTTGAATGCAAAATAACTTCTAAAACATCAAGTACGTGTTCTTCAACCGAAGTCATTTTGAAGAGTACTTAGATGTTTGATGTTCGTGTTTAAAAGTCCCAGGAGACTGCAATGTTTTATTATTTTTAGGAGCAGGAGACAGACGCGCATTGAGGTCTGTTCAGAACCAATCAGCTGTTATTGCCTGTTATTGGCATTATCTGTCAGTGCCAAACTGACATTTTACTTCGCCCAGCAGTACAAATACAAGCGCTAAAGCTACCTCATGTTGTTTGAAAATGATAATATAATAAAAGTATTAACGATTCTTTGTACTTGTCAGTTTCTAATGGCTCGGCCTGTCATAACAATGTTGATCTCAATACACTACAAATGCCGTGGAGGTCTCTATCCTCGCTCCAACATTGAAAGGTTTACTGTGCCTGATGAAAAAGTTAGTTGGTCTACGGAATTCTTAGAATATAAGCCAGTAAATTATACTTCACCTCACTTAAATGGAAAACCTTATGCGGATCCCGACATTGGTAAGCGATTTTTGCTTATTTCATACGAATACATCTGAATATTCAGTATGTAAGAATAAATTAAAATCCACGTAAAATCAAGATTTAGTCATGACATGGCACTATTTTTGATAAAGGAGTATTAATATAATAATGCCACCAGTGTACTGTACTGTAACCTCAATGGAAACATTTATTTTCTAAGGAGATTCAAACTTCAAACCTAATTTCAACCAAATTGATGGTAAAATAAGCAGAGTGAGTTACATGGGCAAATATAATGTAGTAAATGGATATCCTCTAAACCCTGTTGGAAGAACTGGAATCACTGGAAGAGGTGTTCTCGGTAGATGGGGACCAAATCATGCAGCTGATCCTATTGTTACTACCTGGAAAAGACTTGAGAATGGTGAAGTTGCACTTGATGAAAACAACAAGTAATTTAAATTGTTCTATCAATTATATTTTATATATACTTTCTGTTAGATGACCATACTACATAATTATATTATTTTTAGACCTATTCTACAGTTCGTAGCTATAAAACGAAGTGATACTGGGGAATGGGCACTACCAGGTGGAATGGTAGATCCTGGCGAAAAGGTTGCTACAACAGCTGTTAGAGAATTCAGAGAAGAAGCCACTAACTCTGATACTATGAGTGAAGGTATTTATAATGTACATCCATTAGCCTAATGGGTAAAATACTACAATTTAATCCTATTTGAGTCTTATTACTTAATTTTTTATTTTATGAGATTCGGATATATTTATTGTTAATAATTTGTACTATCTAATATCAGAATTAATCAATTTTAAATATGACTGTTGGATAATTAAGTTACGTAAAAACTAATATGAAATAAACAACAAATGTGTTGAATATTATTTTTTAAAAACATTTAATGCAATACTATTAAGTTGCCAAAAATGCAGAAGACCTAATTCATTATCCCCACTACAAAACGACGACAGGGATTAAGGCAATTTTATTCATACTTTGGTATATAAATAATGACAATAAGATTTCTTTATGGATGTACATGTGCTAAAGTTTGCTGCTCCTATGTTCAAACTCGACAAGATACGTCTGCCGTACAGTAGCTTAATACTGTTGCAGTTCACATCTAGTGGAACCAAAGTTATGAATGTTTGACTATGTTATTATATGCTATCTTAAATCTAGTTCCTAACTTTTGATTCTGTTTGTTTTCAGCTGAAAAAAAGGCTTGGCTAGTGAAATTCGATAAATTCTTCAGTGGTGGTGATGTTGTGTATGAAGGCTATATCGATGATCATCGTAACACTGACAATGCTTGGATGGAAAGTGTTGCATACAACTTCCATGATAGTAACGGTACTATTGTTGGCGGGATGAAGCTCCATGCAGGGAGTGATGCTGCTGGGGTACGCTGGGTCGACATCACATCTGACTTTGAATTATATGCATGCCACAAGACAATTGTTTTGGAAGTATATAACAAATTGTTATCACAGTACTCAGAATCACATCAATAGATATAGTAGTACTCACACAGTCCCTTATTTTTTTTGAAGTGACACAATTTTTTTACTCACTTTATCTAATTTAAATTGATGTCTAATAATATTGAAAACTTACCTTTTTAATTTATTGATCTTTGTGTATTTAATACACAAAAGGTTTCAATAATATAGAGGAGCTAGTATTTCCTGTAATGAATTATACCTCATAGATACATTTTTTGGAATACTTCACTTTTGTTCCTGTTAACTACCACTTAAGTTTAGCAATGTCAGTGAGCTAGGTCTCATTCCTGTTTTATTGTACACAAACGCTTCTGTAATTTACTGTACTAGACAAAAATGCGAGTCTTTCCAAAAAGTATAGCTACGACGACAGTATATATATGAGAAATAATTACCTGTAAGTACCAATAATTTAAATACTAATAATTTAAAACATTTAATGATGACATGTCATAAAAAAAAATTATAACATTTGGTTTGGGTAACATCTAGAAATATTTAAAATGAAGAGTCATTGGTACATTACCCATCTGAGATAGCTAGTGTAATTGAGTTTTAGTGTAACATATTAAGAAAGAATTAAATAAAACAAACAGCTATATCCAATTATTTATCCCTTTATAACCATACAGACTTAAAACTAAAGCTTTCATATATTTTCTCTTTCAATAACATAATTTTAACAAGGAGTTATTGCAAACTAAAGTTAATACATGAAATGCTAGATACAAAGTAAATCATTTTTGCATTTTTTCTTTCTCAAATAGAAGTTCAAAATCTATCTTTTGAAGTCTGGTAGTAAATCACCACAGTCGGGGGTCACCTGCAAACTGGTAGGTGGCCCGAGGTACGTCGGGGTACCAGGCTTTTCCTTACTAGGGTGCACCTGGTGCCCCGGCTCCTAGTACCCAAGACGGCGTGCGGTTTTATCGGTTTGAGTCCGACATGCCACCAGTAGGTAGTATCTGAGGGAATTTCCGCACGGAGGAAAAAATAAAGGTAGAATCACCAAGGGTTTAGTAGTTTAGGCATTTTCGTATCACTATGTATATAAACAAATAGAATAGCATACAGTCTAAAGCTCAATCCTTGTAAACCAAAGTTCTGTCAACATTTGACTGCAAGGTTGGCCGAGTGGTGTCAGCGGTCGCCATGCCGCTTGCTACTGCGCCAAGTGTCGTGGGTTCAAATCCCACGCGGTACCTTCAACACTTTGTGTGATCCACGAATTGTTGTCCCGAGTCTGGATGTTCTTTGTGTCCGTTTCATGTATGTTTGTAAAGTCCCCCACGACACAGGATGTTTATTCCTAATGTGGGAGTTGTAAAAAAAAAAAAAACATTAGTTCTGATCAACTATCGACCTGCATCTGTCATATTTTCGTATTGAAAAAGTCTATTGTTATATTTTAAAGTAGCAGATTACCGATTTCGAAAGTACCTCTGTCTGTCTGTTACGCTTTTACAGCTAAACCGCTGCACTACAATTTAATGAAACTCGCAAGGAGATTTTGATTCTTTGGACAGGACATGGCAAATGGTAGTACGATATAAATACATATAATAACGTTAGATGTTTTAATAACTTACTACGAACATAATTTTTCATAGACTACGAGAGTTGATTAGAACTGAATTATGGCCAAACCTTCATTACGAGGATTAGCCATCTGGTACCAATTTCGCTGCATATACATTACAAATGCTTGATATGCCTTTAAACCATTACACTATACATAAAATTGAACCATTGACTAGTTTAACTATTTTCAAATGTAAATGCAGTTAAATGTTCAAACACAATTTATAAAAACATTAAACAATGTAAGATTTAACATATACCGTTAATATGTACAGTCTTATATTTCAAATTCAGTCCTGAACTTGATTTGTCTCTTACATGTAGCTAAAAATAAAAAGAGAAATAATATTAACTTAATTATTACTTGATAGTAGACAAACAATGAACAGAAAATATTTTTAAGTTGGTACACATTATAACAATATTTTGTATTAAAATAATATTAATACAGTTTAGAGAACGTTTCAAAATTGCCTTCTTACACTAGTAAGAAAAATCTAAAGTAGGGATTCACACCTTCAAACTCACATAACGCCTCTCTTAACAACAATGAGATTTTTACATAACTAAAAAAAAATAGTTTCAAAGTACAGTCTATAAAATTTAAGTTGCATTGTGCCTGTTACAACGAACTAAAAACGTAACGAGCACCTCCTACAGTATGCATAGTCCATTCGTTTAGACAGTGTCGGTGCACCTGTACGCAAGTGATTATTGTTGTGTAATACAAATATATTACCTATGACAGCAGCGCGATCATTTTGACCGTATCTAAGCGAATGGACTATATATACGTATACGCAACTGGAAAGTATAAAATAAATGGTGAAAATTTAACGTGCAACACGGTGCGTACACGTTTTGTATTTTTTCAAAAGGGAAATTAGATTTCGAGTAAATATAAGTGACATTTAGTCAATTCTATTCAGTAATTAATAGTAATAACGAAAAAATAAAGTAAGTGGGTAGTTATACATTGGTTTTATACCTGTTTCAACATGCCAAGTAAATGACACTATACATATGTTAAATTAAAAAAAAAAGCAATTTAATTAGGCAACAATCTTAAAACCTC
Organism: Spilarctia lutea; assembly: GCA_916048165.1. Taxonomy (NCBI): domain Eukaryota; kingdom Metazoa; phylum Arthropoda; class Insecta; order Lepidoptera; family Erebidae; genus Spilarctia; species Spilarctia lutea. The sequence goes on from OU696480.1 coordinate 8,528,815, forward strand.
TAATTTAGTGTGGTGTAAGATGATGAATAAGATATAAGCCGCTTTGAATTATGGATATTAGAAAATAAAATTATTTTTATGGCAATGGTCATATATAGGCGATTTAGGGTCAGCGCTGACGGACAGAGTGGCGGCAAAGAGTACCTAACAGTAACAATTTAAATTCAACCTTCATTACAATACACCTGTATTTGATGCAACAAAATAAAACCGACCGTCGTTCGCCGTCATTTTATTGTTTTGTCTCTGTCACTCTGTCCGTGGGCAATTACCCTACCCTACCCTTATCCATACTCCATTGCCTGTAATGTTTCTATAGGCCGACCATTTATCTGAGTCTTCGCCTGCGCGGTAACAGGGGCGCGGGGTATGACGACAAAGGGGACTGAGACAGGTGCGGGCGGCGGGGGCGCTTAGTGAGATACACACGCGATGAAATGCGCCAAGATAGTTCCTAAGTCCCCTTTGTCGTCATACCCCCGCGCCCCTGTTACCGCGCAGGCGAGGACTCAGATAAACGGTCGGCCTATTGAAATTTATCCACATCGTATAAACACACAAATATAGTAAATTTTCGTACAAATATAAATGTACATTATATCACAATGAATGTGTCATTATCACAGCGACTAGCGAGTGTGGCATATGATGCTAGGTGGCCATTTGTACCGGTGCGAGCGTATTATACGCCCGATAACAGTTCACGTCATTCATCAGACGCTGGATATTTTGGGTGAATGTTGGTAAATCCTGCAACACAATACAATATATTCCTATAGAGTACAGTCGCAATAGCCTCTTACTGTAACAGATATTAACAACAACTAATATTAACAGACCCAGCAACTTCGACTGCGTCTTTCAAAAAGAAAAATAATCACTGTTTCTGCAACATTTTTCTTTTAAAGTGAAACTTTTATTAGATCGTCTCAAAAATTTTGGTCTGTGTGTTGCATGTCGCGTGACGGTCGGCCGCGGAGTAGGGATAAAGTGAAAGGCGCCTGCTAGAGCAGCCAAGGCCAATATGGCGGCGCCTATAGCTCGCAGCAACTGACCGTGTAGCGTATAGACTATTACTCATTTGTGCCAGTGATCCACGCTATTTTGTTTGTTTTTGTTAGTGTTTAATGTAAATGTTGTTATTTATTAAAGTTAAACTTTTATTTGCTTTTAAACTGTGAAACTCAAGATGAAGATGAAATTGATAATAGAATGATTGAAAATAATTGAAAAACCGATCCAATCCATTTTCCAAGTGTTAAAATAAGATTGATAAAGCGATTTTTATACCCTTAATGGAATAGTATTCCAAAAATTTTTAGTTAAATGTCTATAATGTGAAAAAAGTTTCACTTTTACCGTGGTTTCATAAAACCACACCATTTTTTTCGTATTGGATGTGGCTTGATGTAATATGGCTTTCCTTTATAAATGTGCTATTCAAGATTAAACGATCTCTTTACCTTCATAATATGTTATTTTGTATAAGAAAACAAAATTCGAAACGGTGTAAAATCATAAAGTAGCCATTTTGTTTGGCACAAAGTAACTAAATAAACCGTTTATGAAATTGCAATGAAAGAAATTAATTACATTATTCATTGGAGAAATTATTTATTTTTTATATTATTTTCTTTCTGTCTTTCTTTCTCCAATCCTGTTCCGACACTGGCTAAATTGTTATCATAACACCTAGCTCGTAAAACTCATAGAACATTGTGAAGTGAAATAAGGATAAGATGAAAAACAGACCGTATCAGGCGGAAACTGCGCCAGGTGATGTTGATGTTCTGGTGTTAACCCTTGGAGTGAACTCAAGAAATGTGGCAGGAACGAGGTGCGGAATGTGGGGAAGTCGACCATGGCCATGGCGTGTACCGCGGCCGTCACTTCCTCCCGCACCAGCGCTCGCCAGCCTCCCTCCGCCAGCCCCGCCAGTAAAACTGACAGAAATTCACCCAGAAACTCGTTGCGGAATATTACCTACGAAAATGTTTATTCTTTAAGTATAATCTTACGTGAATTGTTCCATGTCAATTTTTGAACCCACAACTTTTAAAGGTTAGTTCCTTAGTTACCTTTAGAAGTTCTGCGAGGACCTTAGAACCCTAAAATATGTTACTGAAAAAAACTTGGTTACCAATATTTTACTATCCATATAAAAGTGCCTTAACTACAGCGGTGCCTCGGCACAGCGAACCCTTTGTATACAGATCAGGGGTGTTACGAATATTCGCATCCGCATCCGTAAATGGGGATTATTCGCATAAATTTAGAGTCAGACATCCGCATTCACATTCGCATCAATCAATGCGGAGTTTTTACGGATGCAGATTCACATCAACAACGTCAACTAAAAACCTGTGTAATTTTGTGGAACAAAATTTGTTCTAAAAATGTGATTAAATAAATAAAAAATTAAAATTAAATTGATTTTCAGTTATTTATGCACTCAAAATTTAAGTAATTGTCCTTTTAAAATCCCAAAATCCACATCCGCATCCGCATCCGCGGATGTGAACTTCTATTAATCCGAATCCGCATCTGCATCCGCGGATGTCTAAATTTTGGCATCCGTAACAACCCTGATACAGATAACCAAACCAGCGTAGAACAAAATATGTAAACACATCTTAATAATCGCTGAAGCGCAATTATTAAGTATTTGTTTTTAATATTTATGAATAAGTTTACTGGTGAATTTAGTAAAAAACCAACATTTTATTGACGGGTCAAAAAACTCACGCTAATGATTTTGATTTTAATAAATATTTTAATACGCCACCTTGTTGACAAAATGACAACTCATTACAACTCATTTGTGATCCATGTATTTCATTGTAATCTAAAAACTAAATTAACGCAATGTTGTAAAAATCTGGCATTTAAAATGGTATTGTCAGTGATATTAGCAGTCAAATAAATACAAAAAAAAGTTGCGTGTACTAGCGTACACTCGTAAGAAGTGAAACTTCTTTATGACGTTATTTTTCAAAAAATAAATATCATATGTCGACGTAAGGTATAACGACAAAAGACTTATAAACCAGCAATATTCGTGACAATTCTTATTTCAAGTGCAATAAAAGTTAAGGAGCGAGACCTGAGTAAATATTTCGCGATCTGTGGTATGAATGAAGTAAGTTTGTGGAATGTGATGTGTGTAGTTATTTACAGTGTGGACTAAATAAAATAATATTGTTTGTAATGTGATATTTCATTGTAGTATTAATTTGGTCCTGTTTGTGTTTGAAAATGTTTTTTGTTTTATTTTATAAATTTTTTTTGAAGGATTGTATATAACTACTCTCAATAATGATAAAACATTTTATCATGGCCGAAAAACGTCAACGTCCACCATCGATTTACGAGCAGAATTTAAACGATTGTCTCTGAATAAAGTAGAGACTATAAATGAACAATTGTTTCAGTTTATAAATAACAGGAAAAAAACTCAAACGTAACTACTCAAAACGGGCCGCAAAATACATTGGAGACATTTACCAATCCCTACTCCGCTGGAGAAAGTATACTTCGAATCACGCGTGGTAAGGATAAGAAAAAGATGGCGCGTAACGAAAAAATGTTACACTAAATTTTTTGACAACCCCGATAAAGAAGTTTCACTTCAATAATGCTGCATTCTATTGCTGAAAATGTTAGTATGTCAGTAGCACCAGAGAGTACCCCCTACTACCTCTCAAACTATATCTATGTTAGTATACATAACCCATTACTTGTTTTCTTGTCGTCGGTAGTTAGAATTGTTTTTAATAAGTTAAGGCAGAAATAGGGTAGGTGAACAGTAAAAGGAGAAAAAAATATTTTGTATTTACCTCCGAAACTTAATATTCGACCGATTTTCTCAAAATGTAATTCAACATGTTTGTGTTTAGTTAATGCCATAGTTATTATGGTTTTCCATGTAACTAAATAATCATGTCATAATCTTAAAGCTTTAAAAAAGTACTGACTCCATACCAGTTCCGAGCTACGTGTACGAACTAAATAAGAATTATCTTATTTTCTACATACCTGTATTAATACATTACCCGTTGAAGCACAAGTTATATATGCATTAACAGTGTAACGATTATAAATTTCCATTAAAAGTTTAATTACGAATATTTTACCTTTTTGCGCCAATATAAATTCGATAAGAAAAATATAGCTCGTAACGGAGAAATGTGACGAAAGCGCGTAACGGATAAATGTGATGCGAATTTTTTTGACAACCCCGATAAAGAAGTTTCACTTCAACAATCCCTACCATGAGATACGCCAGGCGGTACAAAAGTTCCATACAAACCTGCCATTGTCCTTTTACATTAAAATAAAATAACCGAATCTGACAATTTGTATACACAATTTTAAAGTAAATAATACCTTATGATATAATTTCCATCTAGAATTGAGAATGTCAAGGGTGTCTATAGTGTGTCTGAGTAGTTCGATATCGGACTGTAGTAGAGCCCGGCCCAACGCGGCCAGGGCGGCACGTAGCTCGTCCGTACGGCGCTCACTCTCTGCCTCTTCGCACTTGTTGGGGAAGAAGTAACGCCATCTATCAATCAGCACGCTGTAACAAAAAAGTCTTCATTATTTTTGTACCCAGAAAGTCTACACCGTACCTAAAACTCTTAAAGTGAAAATAGTTTTTTTTTTTAATTGGTCTGGTGTAATGCTGATGGTAAGTGCGTTGCCGGCCTTTGGGCGATTAAGAGAGGGATTGGGGTAAGGGCCTCCGGTATTCACATTCACTCGGTGGAACACAGCGTAGGCGCTGTTTCACACCAGTTTTTCTGTCGGTTTTCATCCATGCCATTCGTGCAGCTAGTACACATAACACAGGTCAACATTTTTTTAATCTAGAATGTAGAATGAATGTATGTGGAAGTGTCGAAAAAAGTCGTCATGGCATACATTCACTGGTCAAATGGGTGATGTTCTGAAGGAGCAAAAAATATGTCTCAGAACTGTAGTAAGTAGAGATCATTGTCTCTGCTGCTCCTCTAAGAAATAGGCGTGACATTACGTATAGGCCGCAGCCATGTACGCCGATTATAGAAATGCTTAGTAATAGCCCAGAATTTGAAAGTCAGGGTCTATCTTACCTCGAAGAGCATTTAAAGCTGCCGGTAATGCACCTGATCTCTCTCCGGCCGTTTCGGATAGCCGTTTCATAGAATTATGAGTGTGAGGGAACAAAGAGTGTGTGGCGACCTCCACATACAGCGCCATCTACCGGAGATACATTGAACTACGAAGTAACGCACTGTACCTACAAACTACACTACACGGAGTAACTACCAATCCTATATCGCGCAATAAGTGGTTCTCGCGCCGATTAGCATATATACAACATCAACTGTTGGGCAGTAGCCCGCCAGGTATGATCACCTCGCCTGGTCGGAGGATCCTCCCTTTGTGTTGGGTGGAACATTATACCCGTTCCCCCACAGTGGTGACCCCGACGTGATTGGAAGCAGCCTTCAAGCCGCGCCACCATCATGTTCACTCCCACAGCAAGTCTCAAGCCAGCCAGCAACTTCGGCCTCAACTGGGATATACCACACGCAGGACGCGACTGCTCCAGCCTGGTAACCCCTACGGCCTCTACAGCGTCTAGGCACAGCACACTGCACCTACGGTCCATGTAAGCAGAGCACATCTCTCCCGTCTACGCAGCAGCCAGCCACTACGCAGCAACCGCCCCGACTCACTGGGGACCTCACCGCAGCACCGCGCACCGCATGTGATCCCGACTCACTGGGATCAGCGGACTTCAGCCCCGACTCACTGGGACTAGCGGCATTCAGTTCCGACTCACTGGAACTTGCGGCATTCAGTTCCGACTCACTGGAACTACTCACTCCTGGCACTGGCAAGCTCCGCATCAGAGCACAGACAGCTGACTCAACATATATCGACCTCCAGTCTTGGAAGGGAGTGATGTGGCGACCTCCACATACAGCGCCATCTACCGGAGATACACTGAACTACGAAGTAACGCACTGTACCTACAAACTACACTACACGGAGTAACTACCAATCCTGAATCGCGCAAATAAAGTTCCCGCGCCGATTATCATATATACAACATCCCAACATCAACTGTTGGGCAGTAGCCCGCCAGGCATGATCACCTCGCCTGGTCGGAGGATCCTCCCTTTGTGTTGGGTGGAACATGATACCCGTTCCCCCACAAGTGTACGTGGCGCTGCAGCAGCTCCAGCAGCTCCAGCGCGGTGCGAGACATGGCTAGTGATGGAGTACCTGGCGAGCAGGCGGTGCGCGGCGCGCGTGAGGTCGGGCGAGTGGTGCGGCGCGCGCGGCAGCACGTGGCGCTGCAGCAGCTCCAGCAGCTCCAGCAGCTCCAGCGCGGTGCGAGACATGGCTAGTGGTGGAGTACCTGGCGAGCAGGCGGTGCGCGGCGCGCGTGAGGTCGGGCGAGTGGTGCGGCGCGCGCGGCAGCACGTGGCGCTGCAGCAGCTCCAGCAGCTCCAGCAGCTCCAGCGCGGTGCGAGACATGGCTAGTGGTGGAGTACCTGGCGAGCAGGCGGTGCGCGGCGCGCGTGAGGTCGGGCGAGTGGTGCGGCGCGCGCGGCAGCACGTGGCGCTGCAGCAGCTCCAGCAGCTCCAGCAGCTCCAGCGCGGTGCGAGACATGGCTAGTGGTGGAGTACCTGGCGAGCAGGCGGTGCGCGGCGCGCGTGAGGTCGGGCGAGTGGTGCGGCGCGCGCGGCAGCACGTGGCGCTGCAGCAGCTCCAGCAGCTCCAGCAGCTCCAGCGCGGTGCGAGACATGGCTAGTGGTGGAGTACCTGGCGAGCAGGCGGTGCGCGGCGCGCGTGAGGTCGGGCGAGTGGTGCGGCGCGCGCGGCAGCACGTGGCGCTGCAGCAGCTCCAGCAGCTCCAGCAGCTCCAGCGCGGTGCGAGACATGGCTAGTGGTGGAGTACCTGGCGAGCAGGCGGTGCGCGGCGCGCGTGAGGTCGGGCGAGTGGTGCGGCGCGCGCGGCAGCACGTGGCGCTGCAGCAGCTCCAGCAGCTCCAGCAGCTCCAGCGCGGTGCGAGACATGGCTAGTGGTGGAGTACCTGGCGAGCAGGCGGTGCGCGGCGCGCGTGAGGTCGGGCGAGTGGTGCGGCGCGCGCGGCAGCACGTGGCGCTGCAGCAGCTCCAGCAGCTCCAGCAGCTCCAGCGCGGTGCGAGACATGGCTAGTGGTGGAGTACCTGGCGAGCAGGCGGTGCGCGGCGCGCGTGAGGTCGGGCGAGTGGTGCGGCGCGCGCGGCAGCACGTGGCGCTGCAGCAGCTCCAGCAGCTCCAGCAGCTCCAGCGCGGTGCGAGACATGGCTAGTGGTGGAGTACCTGGCGAGCAGGCGGTGCGCGGCGCGCGTGAGGTCGGGCGAGTGGTGCGGCGCGCGCGGCAGCACGTGGCGCTGCAGCAGCTCCAGCAGCTCCAGCAGCTCCAGCGCGGTGCGAGACATGGCTAGTGGTGGAGTACCTGGCGAGCAGGCGGTGCGCGGCGCGCGTGAGGTCGGGCGAGTGGTGCGGCGCGCGCGGCAGCACGTGGCGCTGCAGCAGCTCCAGCAGCTCCAGCAGCTCCAGCGCGGTGCGAGACATGGCTAGTGGTGGAGTACCTGGCGAGCAGGCGGTGCGCGGCGCGCGTGAGGTCGGGCGAGTGGTGCGGCGCGCGCGGCAGCACGTGGCGCTGCAGCAGCTCCAGCAGCTCCAGCAGCTCCAGCGCGGTGCGAGACATGGCTAGTGGTGGAGTACCTGGCGAGCAGGCGGTGCGCGGCGCGCGTGAGGTCGGGCGAGTGGTGCGGCGCGCGCGGCAGCACGTGGCGCTGCAGCAGCTCCAGCAGCTCCAGCAGCTCCAGCGCGGTGCGAGACATGGCTAGTGGTGGAGTACCTGGCGAGCAGGCGGTGCGCGGCGCGCGTGAGGTCGGGCGAGTGGTGCGGCGCGCGCGGCAGCACGTGGCGCTGCAGCAGCTCCAGCAGCTCCAGCAGCTCCAGCGCGGTGCGAGACATGGCTAGTGGTGGAGTACCTGGCGAGCAGGCGGTGCGCGGCGCGCGTGAGGTCGGGCGAGTGGTGCGGCGCGCGCGGCAGCACGTGGCGCTGCAGCAGCTCCAGCAGCTCCAGCAGCTCCAGCGCGGTGCGAGACATGGCTAGTGGTGGAGTACCTGGCGAGCAGGCGGTGCGCGGCGCGCGTGAGGTCGGGCGAGTGGTGCGGCGCGCGCGGCAGCACGTGGCGCTGCAGCAGCTCCAGCACGGCGCGCACCAGCACGGCGCCGCCGCCCGCCTCCACGCCCAGCCGCACGCACTCTACTAGCCGCTCCATCCCGCTTTCGCCACCGCCCCTGCACGTACCAAGCACACCACACTATATCACAGCTTCATCAAAACGTGGTCTTGGCCTAGTACACTACGATGGCCAGACGAATTGGTATATGGGACTTGAAAAAACAAATAAACAGAGACTAAATGGAGGCCGTCTGCCTACACTTTAGTCAATAAAGAAGTATTAGAAGTAAACATAATAGTAAGTAGCTAATTGCAATTCTAGAAAGATACAATGGTATAAATAAACTATTTACGTACCAAATGATTCATTGTTGTTTTAGTAATTAAAGTAACAAAATATTTTAACTGCCATAATAATGATTTTACATATTGTGAGCAACAGAATTTAAGTCCAATCCAATTTATAATAGAACTAATAAATTAGATAAATTCAAGTAGTACAGTGTACATATTTTACTTATATACTTGGTGAGTAGTAATTAAAATACAAAACAGTAAAAGAAGTCATTATTATCGTTTCTTTTACGTCTTCTTAATAGTAATGTGGTCAAAAGATTATAATCGATTTTAGTTAGGACTTAGTACAAACCTTTGTGCAACCTCTAAGAACACGTCGATTGCGGTGTATGCGAAATTGCCAAGTTGCGGCAGGAGCGCCGTGAACAAGGCAAAAAAGAAGTCGGTTATCTCTTGCTCAGCGTTAGCGAAAGATGGTTCACATAACATACGTAGTGCCGTCTCAGCCGCGTTTTGTATTCCCTCTGCTATCACCTAATAAAAGAAAGCACTAATTTTGACAATCAAATAGCATCTTACAATTTGCCAAATGTTTTGTTTTAAATGCATTTCTATATTATTATTATTCTTTTATTTATTTATTAGTCTTTGATTAAAGTGAACATTAATAGATGTAGGAACCTTTTTCCATTGATAAAGTAGTGCAATATCTAATTAGAAAAAAGAGTTTTATAATTTAATTTTAATCACATTTATTGATACGTGCAATAAAATAAAAGTTAAGTAATGGTTTTTTTTTAATAATAGTGCATTTAAACGGTAAAAAGAATATAAATAGATTGACAATGTCACGCCGTCGTTCCAGTACCTTCTTGTACTGCGTGTTGGCGGAGCGGAAGGCGCGAAGTAACTGCGTGAGAGGGGGGAGTGCGAGGGCGGGGCCTGCGGTGGTGAGCGCTGAACCCCACGCGCTCAGTAACGTGCGCCCCGCCCCGCCCCCCGGAGCCCCTGCCACCCCGCCCACCCCTCCGCGCAGAGACATCGTTAACAGCGCCTCGCGTACCACACCCGCTGTCTGCACACCCATCATAACTTTATTACTAGGTATACCGGTATTCTAACACTACGATGCAGAAAACTATTGAACACTATTGAGATCAGAAGTAGCAATCTATCAAAAAAATAGTAGATAAACTTTTAACAATCCCACATACATATGTAGAACAAAACGGGTTACATTTTCTTCATTACATTTTGATTTAAATCAATGTGTTAGCTTTTTCTAATAGATATAATCAAGGAATACTATACTGTGTCTATGTGACTGCTGGCTATGATACTCTTGTAGTAGAGAAAATAATCGAATAAGCATAACCTATACTATTTCAAAACTTAAACCTATAAGTAACAATAGGTATTTAAGACAATTTTCTATTTAATTTATAAGGGAACAAGCCAAAAATTCCTTCCGCAGGCTTATGTATAGAAGTGGACTATTAAAAGCTGTCAATGATGATGTAACCAACATGTTTGGAGAAATCGTAAATCCTACCTTAGTTTCGAGGTACTGCAAAGATCTTTGAGCGTGTTCATATAAATCTCCAGTGAGCGCTATCGGATCCGTGTTGAACTTAACGTTCATCGCCAGACTCAGCAACAAATGGGCGGCTGCATGACTCAAAAGTGGTGGTTCCTAAAGATAGATATAACATATACTGCATAATAAATACGAATACTTTTGTAGTTTTTCAGATAAAATTGATATTGATGACATTTACTTTTTGGCTCCGTGTGGTGAGGGATTAAGAATACAGATTGCCACATTCCCTATTCATACCGTGGGTGCCTAGAAGAACAGCTCTCTAAAAGGGAGAAGGAAAGCTTAAAACAAACCCTTATTTCCGTCGCATTCATCCCACTGGGTTTGCGGCGAGGTGGTGTGTCGGTATCGGACCGACTAAAACCACACGGTGTGCCACTGTGCGCCTTAGACGGGTGGGATCCGGAAACTGATATTATTAACACATCCGGACTCCTCCCAGCGCCTGCCAGCACTGACGCAGGCACCGTTTGCTATTAAAATCTCAATTTGGGCGACGTACGGCACTCGCGGCTGGCCACGGAAGCGAATGGAGGGGAAAACCCGTTCCGTCCATACGAGGCTATCAGGGCGGTATGAGGCCATGAGGGTATGAGGAGGTAAACGTGCCTGGGTCTGAGTTGAGGTCGTGCTCCGCAGCCTCCTTCTGCGAAATGACGTCTTTGCGACCGTGGTAAAACAGCTGTCGCTAACGGCCACGAAGTGTATGACGGACACGACACTACAACGCCCAGACAAGGCAAACCGCCAGTGTCAGCTGGAACGAGTCTTCATTGTAGTAGCAATGGTGGCAGGCGGGACTCAGTTCGCTCTTAGCGACCGAGTGCAGGTACTTCCCGAAGCAACCGTGCCCAGAAAGGATCTGTTGTCAGTTGGAAGGAAAAGATCCCGTGCTGCCGCTTTGCCCACTCGAGGATAACGGGCTGGAGAGCCTCCAGCCGGGATGATCAGTAAGGTATCGTAGCTCGACCAGCGGTTTCACACCATTCGCGTACTTCTTCCGGGCGGAGGGCGAAAGCCGTTCTACGCCTGATGATGATCCGAATGATGCAGAAGCATCACTAGGCCGCCATGGTATGGGTCACCATGCTGCATTGTCTGCATTCGCAATGAGTGTGGTGATCGCCACTCATTGATTCTGCTTATACTTGCCATGATTCATTTTGGCAGATCCAAACATAAAAAAGACGACCTTGAAGGACCCAGTCGTATTCCATGTACCACAGGAGTGCTCCAAGGATAGAACCCTGTGGAACACCGCTAGACATTTCGGTCCTCGTACATGACTCTCCTAAGGAGAGGCCTACGTCTACTAGTAGACTATTAAAGATGTGTAATATGATATGGCTTACTGGTATCTCATGTGGTAGAAGAAATGGTACTGCAGAAGAGAACAGTCCCTCCATAGTTTGAACGGGCACGCCGCACTCGTTCGCGTAACAACACCATGCGCCCATACACGCAAACATTTCTGCATGTCTAATGTAAACAATAGTAAATTGTTATTAAGATATTTGTTAATAAAAACTATTTTTCAACTATAATATTAGACGCATTACATATAACCGTTTCAAATTGAAGTATCAGTTAACACATATGATTTGCATGCTTTCAATAAAGAAGTTGTGTTTCTTCCTCTATTGTTAACAGAGTGTTACCTGTACCTACTAGTATTATTTGTCGAAATACCATAAACATATTTATAGTTCCTGAACGCATCTTGAATAGTTCATATGTCTGAGATTGGTAGCGCCACTTATTTATATATGTGAAGATAATAATAATAATAAAATAATAAATATTCCGGACATCTAACACACAACGCCATCTAGTTCCAAGCTAAGCAGAGCTTGTGTTATGGGAACTAGACAACTGATATAAATACTTATATACTTTTTTTTTGTAAATACATACATATTATACATAGAAAACACCCAAACTCCGAAACAAATATTTGCAGATCATACAAACATTTGGTCCGACCCGGGAATCGAACCCGAGACCTCAAGCTTAGCAGTCGCATACGCTACCACTACGCTACCGAGGCAGTTAAGATAGATAGATAGATATAATTATTTATATATAGAAATAATTCTATTCAAGTGTAATAGTGTAGATGACGCCTAAGTCAAATTAGTTACTTTTTATCATCTGTCAAAACGTTAACTTTGTATGAAAAATGTACCAAATACAAACTTGTGACGTCACCGTTTTAGACGGCTAAATTGAGCAATATATTTGAACGTTTATTTCATTAAAATTAGTGATAGAAATGAAAAGCTGCAATAAATTATATTTTTCTAGATGTTTTCTAATATTTGTTTAAATGAAGAAGACATCGGATATAATATCGATACAATATAGTGATGCGAGGGCGAGTGAGGGGGGAGTGCTACGTACACCTGCATGTGCGCGTGCGCATGGTGCGCGAGGGGCTGCGTGCGGTGCGGGCGGGTGAGCGCCGCGCCCGCCAGCGCCGCGCCGCAGCGCTCCACGAGCGTGGCGCCCAGCGACCAGCCGCGCGAACGACGACTGCTCTCCGTCTCTGATATACAAACACACTATATATATCTATTTTTAACCTAACAATACATACCACTGGTCGCCCTTATCATTATTAATTTAATTTTATTTGAAGTAAAACTTTTTTACGCAAGAATACTATGACTTGGGGAATAGGCTGGTAATGCGTGACGAAAGGCGTTACGAAAAGTATGATCGGGCGAGGCAAATGGAAGTTGATAAGGAGAAATAGAAAAGATAGAACGAGAGAGAGAGAAAGAGAGAGAGAGAGAGAGAGAGAGAGATTTACGTTGCAATTATTACTGTAGAGGCAAGAACATAGCCAGTTACGTTTCGTACATGTAAGACACACTGCAGGTCTTATACCCCTTGAAGTTTTGTGTTAAATACCACTCTCTTAGCATTATTTTCATAAAAACAGGGTACAAAGATTTTGCTTTACGTCTTAATATATAGAAAGATATACCTTCGAAAACATTTTTAATAAACTTCACCTACATTTACAAATATCTTCTAGTCAATGTTAAAGATAGCCAAAATCAATAACAAATAGTAAAAAAAGTGTTGTGCATTTTACACTAAACAATTGTAACTTAAAGTAAAATAGCTCCAAAACCTATTATACCTATTCTAAGAGTACGTGATTATACAGTAATAGATAAATAAATAAGTAAACTGACCGGCTAACAAAGCAGGTGCCAATCTGCCTAGGACTCGTGTAAGTGTAGCGAGGTCCAACAGTGCAGCTAATAGCCGTTCGCCTTCGCCCCCACGTCCGGCTGCTCGCGAGTGAACTCCTGCGAGACATTGCCATCGCTCCAACTATGAAAATTTACATACTAACTTTTAAAACATCTCTCTACAATCTATGATAAAAAAAAAATAGTGTGTGTACTTATGTACACGCGTTAGAAGTTATACTTCTTTGGCGTATGGAAAAAAAATAACTAAAATGCAGGAGTGATTAACGATAAATATAAAAAATTAATGAAAAACATTTTATTTAAGTAAATAATATTTATTTATTCACACTGTTTGATTGTACTGTTACGAAACACGTGTTCTAAATATAAAAATACTAGAATATACAACTTGAACATAATTATCGATTTTCATGCCACCTAGAACTAACTTCACGATGTAGAATTCAGGTGTCGGTGTGCGCGCGCATCGTAAAAATTCACTCTCATCATTTTTCTCCATCGCGCCAAAAGAAGTATAACTTCAAAAACTCTTTGAGATAAATTCATGACTATGCCTAGACTAGTTAGTATTAACAGCTTTTGGCCGCGACTTACTAGCGAACATCTTATCAATTTGTATACCAATCAACAGCCACAATTTTTTTGAGTTTATATAGGTATGCTATTGATTGCAATTGATACCTGCAAGAACTTTAAAATTAAGAATGCCAAATAACAAAAAATACTAGAAATTACTGTTAATGATTTATTTTTTTATACTAAAAATTTTCAGCTTTCTAAAAGACCTATTACATATTAATGGAAGAATGTTACTCACCACTACTGTGAAAACATCTAATGGCGCCAAATCTGCAACCCGAGCGATACATTCAATACAATGTTTCAGGAACGTTTGCCATTCAGTCTCGCCCTAGGAAGTTACAGTATTTATAAGATATATTATAATTGTATTAAAACGAAATCCAGATAGGGAAAACTCTAATCCAATGATCGCGCAAGGGGTTAACAAGCGGTGACGTATTGAGAATTCGGAGTGTCATCACTTTTATTTATTCTGAGGGTGTCGTAAGGGAGCAAACTGTACCCAAGCCCTTTTTTGTGAAGTGAAAACTTGTTTAGCGGCACTGTGTACTTTTTTGGAATGGGTAAAAATGTATAAACTCGCGTCAGGGCGTCAGGTCACGTGACCATAAACTCGCGTCAGGTCACGTGTTTTTTCCACTCTGCGCCTGAGAAGGGAGGGGTCCGGGAAAACTTGGAATGAGCCCAAACCGTCTGGCCAGCGTGGTATCGTAGGCTAAAACCTCTTTGATAGGAGAGGCCTATATATTACACTAGCTGAACCCCGCGGTGCTACCCGCGGTACGATGATAACTGCGGGCAACGCCGCGAGGCGAAGCTATATCTTTATAAATAGTAGCCTATGTGTTATTCTGATGTATAAGCTATATTGTGGTAAAGTTTTATTCAAATCCATTCAGTAGTTTTTACTTGAAAGAGTAACGAACATCCATACATACATACATCCATACTTACAAACTTTCGCCTTTATAATAGTAGTAGGATGTTCGACTGCAAAATATTAAAGAGTAGAGGAGGCAGCACGCTTGTGACTTTGTGATAAAGGTAAAACGATTTTAACTCTATCTACATTGATATTTTGGATAAATATTATATCTGAAGCAAAAATATATATTTTGATTGCCTCGTTGGCCCAGTGGTAGTGTATGCGACTGCTGTGCTTGAGGTGTCGGGTTCGATTCCCAGGTCGGACCAAATGTTTGTATGATCTGCAAATATTTGTTTCGGAGTTTGGGTGTTTTCTATGTGTAATATGTATGCATTCACAAAAAAAAAGTATATATGTATTAATATCGGTTGTCTAGTACCCATAGTACAAGCTCTGTTTAGTTTGGTACTAGATGGTGTTGTGTGTTAAATGTCCGAAAATATTTATTTATTGTCTTACGTCATCGTCGCACACGTCATTATCGAGATGTTGTAGTTGCGCTTTATTGTGTTGAAACTGTATTTTGTTCAACACACCATTGACCAGCGCTTGTAAAGCTTCCCAATACCTAAACGAATAAAAAAACAGAAAATTATAAATACAAAATACAATTAAAAAAAAGCGTAATTATGTAACCCAAGAAAATTATACATACTTTGGTGTATCTTCTGGCTTTAGAATGTCTATAAATTGTATCCATACATCTAAACAATTCACAAAAATAGCACATGTAGGCACCTGGAACAAATGGCAAAATTATACTATGGTAGATGCCTATCACCAGTGTGGTGATGGGGCAATAACCACTTGACTCCTGTGTAGCAGGTATAATAAAAAGTTCAACTCACGGTTAATATGTATTATTGTCCAACACTCACAAGTAAACAATAGAAGGTGCGGTAAAGGAAGATACAAGCATAAGCACAGCACAATAAATAGTTTAAGGCAGGAAGATGTATAGTCATAGCATAGCACACAAAATAACATAAAGTACATAAGCGATATTAAAGCATTTACACTAGTATATAAACTGAGGTAAACAAGCGTACGTTCCGCGTCAATAACAAGTTACGACTGGTCTCGCCGGCGCCCGCGCACGCCTTGTGGTAGTGTGTTGCGCGGCTCGGTATAGTGCACTCCAGGAGTCGATGCAATCGATATCGATATTGTATGTTATTAATATTAAATATTTTATATGAGAAAGGTCAATATGTAAATATAGTTAGTAAGTTAGGTAATTATAATAATATAGAATATATATATATATATATATATATATATATATATATATATATATATATATATATATATATATATATATATATATATATATATAAGTATAAATATATAAATAGTTATAAGATTTAGATATAGGTTATTCTAAAGATTATTATAATAATATAGTGAGTAAGTATGGTAAGTGTAGTAGGTAGCCTACACCACCCCCCTCCAGAGACCGTCACGGGCGATAAAAATCTGGGAATTTAACTCGCCGTCCAGAACGTGTTGTAAATTCTTTCTGAGTATCTGGTAAGGGTTCGTTGTTGGTTTGGTCGGACAGTATGAAGGCCGGTTTGACTCGGTCTATAGATACTGTGACCTCTTTACCCCTCTGGAATATTTTAAAAATTTTAGTATCCCGGGCTAATACCTTGTAAGGTCCTGAGTATGCTGGTTGTAGCGAACCACGAGATGCGTCTTCACGGAGGAACACGTGATCACTGGTTGCAAGTTCTTTATATACGAAGACCTTTGGCTTGCAATGTCGCGCAGCTGGTATAGGCCGTAGTTTCGCAGCAATACTTTTCAGGCGGGCAGAGAAATCTGACAAGTCAGTAGTGCTGCCTTCGGTAGGTTCATCGAAGAACTCCCCTGGTAAGCGTAAGGGCTCTCCGTAGACGAGTTCCGCAGATGAGCTTTGGAGATCTTCCTTGAAGGCGGTTCGTATACCTAATAGGACCCATGGCAGTGACTCTGTCCATCTGTCATTTCCGTGGCAGACTATTGCGGCCTTGAGTTGGCGGTGGAAACGTTCTACCATGCCATTGCATGCCGGATGGTAGGCAGTGATCCGCTTGTGCTCGAAACCGGCTGTTTTTGCCAGATATTCGAATAGAGCGGATTCGAATTGGCGACCACGGTCAGTTGTAATATCCGTGGGACAGCCAAAACGAGCGATCCACGTTGAAACCAGTGCTTTAGCCACGGTTTCTGCCGTTATATCTTCTATCGGTATTGCTTCCGGCCATCGGGTAAATCTATCTACCGCCGTCAGGCAATACCGATAGCCTTGTGAAACCGGTAGAGGTCCAATAAGATCTATGTGGATCTGTTTGAACCGGGTACGAGGAAGATTAAACGTACCTAGTGGTGCAGTAACATGGCGATTAACTTTGGCTTTCTGACAGGCCATGCAAGTACGCGCCCACTCTCTGCAGTTCTTCCGTATCCCTGGCCAAACGAACCGCTCTGCTATAAGTTTGGCAGATGCATTCGGTCCAGGGTGGCTTAACGAGTGCAGGCTTTCGAATACCTGTCTGCGAAAGAATTTTGGAACATAGGGCCTGGATGTCGGTGTACTGACGTCGCAGTACAGGGGTATACGACTTCCAGGGACACTCAGCTTTTCCAAACGTAATGATGAGCCGTTGTCGATTAGGTGTTGGAGTTCAGGGTCAGTAGGTTGACCTTGGGCTAGCTGCTCGAGGCTAACCGGGGCTCCCAGTTCTTCGATACGTGACAGCGTATCGGCAACTATGTTATCCTTGCCAGATATGTGCCGGATATCAGTTGTGAATTGAGAGATGAAATCAAGGTGTCTATACTGCCTAGGCGAACAGTTTTTCTTCCTCTCATGGAATGCAAAACTGATCGGCTTATGGTCAGTATAGACGACAAAGTGCCGGGCCTCGAGCATATGTCTAAAATATTTTATGCCCTCATATATAGCAAGCAGTTCCCTATCATAAGGGGAATATTTTGTCTGTGAAGGGCTGAGCTTCCGCGAAAAGAAGGCTAGCGGTTGCCAAGTACTGTGCTGGTATTGTTGGAGGACTGCACCGATTGCCTTATCGGAGGCATCTGTCACCAGGGCAAGTTTGGCGGTACAGTCAGGGTGTGCCAGTAGGGCAGCATTGGCAAGGTTATCTTTACATGCGATAAAGGCTGTAAGGGCGTCTCCTGTCAAATTAACGGGATGGGAACCTTTCACTGAGCCTGTTAATAAAACATGTAAAGGGGCTTGAAGTTCTGCAGCTCGAGGAAGGAACCTCCTGTAGAAATTGAGCATCCCTAAGAATGCCTTGAGCTGGCGCACAGTTGTTGGTGTCGGAAAGTCTCTCACAGCTTGCACCTTGGAGTCCAAAGGCTTAGAGCCTCTTTCGGTTATGGAGTAGCCTAAAAAAGTTACCTCTGGCATACCGAAAACGCACTTTTCTGTGTTTATGAGCAAACCAAAGTTTTTCAGCTTTGTGAAAATTTGACGGAGGTGCTCCTCATGGGACAGCTCATCCTTGGAGAACACCAGGATGTCATCCAAATAACAATATATAAAGTCTAGGCCCCTGGTAATCTCATCTATAAACCTTTGGAAAGTTTGGCCTGCATTCCGAAGTCCGAAAGTCATATAAGGGAATTCATACAAACCAAATGGTGTTGTTATCGCGGTCTTCGGAATGTCGTGCTCACTGACAGCTATCTGATTATAAGCCTTAAGCATATCAAGGGTGCTGAAGACTTTGCAACCAACAAGATTGTGGGCGAAGTCATGTATGTGCCTAATCGGATATCTGTCAGGAATGGTGCGAGCGTTGAGCATGCGGTAGTCGCCGCAAGGACGCCAGCCGTTGTCCTTCTTCGGAGCTAGATGGAGAGGTGATGCCCAGGGACTCTGCGAAGGTCGAGCTGTTCCATTCACGAGCATAGCCTGGAACTCCTGTTGAGCAATCTTTAATTTGTCGGGAGCTAACCGACGTGGTGTACAATAAACTGGAGGGCCTGGAGTGGTGCGTATGTGGTGGACTGTGTGGTGAGTGATGTTACGGTGTGTTCCTGTTGGACGGGTAATCTCGGGAAATTCTTCGAGAATTTTGTGATACCGGGAGTCACCAGTCAAAACTTTAACAGAGGCTATACTACTACATATTACTACTTTGGCTACAGAAGATACAGAGGTAGTACTATCTAACAGGCGTTTGTTACGGCAATCTACAATAAGAGAGTAGTAATTTAAAAAGTCTACGCCTATGATGGGCTTAGTTACTTCAGCTACAACAAAACGCCAATTAAATATTCTACGTAAGCCAAAATCTAAATTAAGGTGTATATAACCATATGTGGAAATCGTGGAACCGTTCGCAGCACTCAAGTTGTAGTCCGTCCTAGCACGTCGATCATGAAGAAGAGACCGGGGGAAGACGCAGAGATCGCTTCCAGTATCGATGAGGAACTGTGTCTTCGAAGCTCGGTCTGTGACAAACAGGCGACCAGTAGGAGTTGAAGGGCAGTCAGCAGTCGCCATTATCGACCGCCCCTGGCGTTTCCCGATTTGTAATCGCAGGGGGATACGCATTTGCTGGCTTTCTCTGCAAATCTGTTATGGTACCAGCAAAGCGGGAACTTCCTGTAATTCGACTGAGAGCGCTTCGACCTGGAGACCGATCTGCGATGAGGTGATCTTGTAGATCGCGCACGGGGTCTGCTCCTGTCTGCAGCAAGGTCCTGGAACTGCCTCCGAAGCTCGGTGACTTCTCTAGCCAGAATATCCAGTGATGAATTAGGAGCGGCCATACTTGTAGAAGCTACAGATGGTGAAGGTAAGGCCAGCTCTTGAATACGATCGGCCAAGTCCGCCAGATCGTCGGTGGAGGAGGTTATCGGTTGACCTGCGAGCACCGTCTGGATTCCATGGGAGAGGCGACTTATCCAGATGGTCTTTAAGAAATCGTCGGGAACGTTGACGCCAGCGAGGCTTTTTAGATGGCGATAAAATTGCGAGGGCTTTCGATCTCCAAGCTCCTCGTGCATTAACAGCTGTTTCAGCTTCTTCTCCTTTGACGCTGTCAAGCGCTTAATCAGCTCGCCTTTTAATTTTGCGTATTTGTCTGTGGCTGGTGGACTAATAATGAGGTTTTTCACTTCCCTAGCAAATTGGGTATCCAGCTGGCTAATGATATAATGGAACTTAGTAGTGTCGCTGGTGATGCCAGATATCGCAAATTGACACTCCACCTGCCCAAACCATACCTCAGGCTCTTCCGGCCAAAATGGTGGTAAACGTGTACCGACTTTGAAAACATCGATATTTTTTATCGACACGCACTCATCTCTAATGTTCGACCTTTCCGTCGTCAAGGGCATTGTACGTCGACGTGCGTCTTGGAATTCCTTATCCGTGGTTCAAGTAAGGGGTCACCAATATAGTTGGTCCGATCACCAGTGTGGTGATGGGGCAATAACCACTTGACTCCTGTGTAGCAGGTATAATAAAAAGTTCAACTCACGGTTAATATGTATTATTGTCCAACACTCACAAGTAAACAATAGAAGGTGCGGTAAAGGAAGATACAAGCATAAGCACAGCACAATAAATAGTTTAAGGCAGGAAGATGTATAGTCATAGCATAGCACACAAAATAACATAAAGTACATAAGCGATATTAAAGCATTTACACTAGTATATAAACTGAGGTAAACAAGCGTACGTTCCGCGTCAATAACAAGTTACGACTGGTCTCGCCGGCGCCCGCGCACGCCTTGTGGTAGTGTGTTGCGCGGCTCGGTATAGTGCACTCCAGGAGTCGATGCAATCGATATCGATATTGTATGTTATTAATATTAAATATTTTATATGAGAAAGGTCAATATGTAAATATAGTTAGTAAGTTAGGTAATTATAATAATATAGAATATATATATATATATATATATATATATATATATATATATAAGTATAAATATATAAATAGTTATAAGATTTAGATATAGGTTATTCTAAAGATTATTATAATAATATAGTGAGTAAGTATGGTAAGTGTAGTAGGTAGCCTACAATACATTTAAAATTACACAGATTTCTTTCTTAGATGAATTATAACGTAACTATACTGTACTATATATATAAGTACAAGTTCTAAAAGATTCTCAAAATTAAATTAAACATTATTAATGCACGGTATTCTCTTTTCAATTATCAATCCTAAAAAACTCTATGTAAGAATATGCAAGAAGAGAAGGTATTGGGAAAAACAGTAAAAAAAAATCCGTTAATATCTAGTGGAAAACTGTAGTCATGATGAGGGGTCAAATATTTTATTATTATCTACTATTTTAATCTAACTTCAAAGTAGGTTACTTAGGTTCTTTATTGAAGCATATTAAGATAAAGAGAAAAAAAAATACACATGCCAAAAACTTTTCAATTTTCAAGTTGCAAGGCATTTTTTGTACATACCTGGAATGTATATTGGAATAGATATGACAAAAAATCAATGGCATCAAATTCTGGTTCAGCCTCGAGTCTCTTGAAATGCAATGATATAAATAATTTTAGGAACTCTGCTAACTTGTTAAGGTAACTGAAACAGACCAAATAAAATATTATTGATGAAGAATTTACTGTGTTAAATAACAAGATAAGATTAGCAGTTTTTTTAGGCAAATACGTTAAGATTACTTATATGGATGAAATTACATATAAACCTTCCTCTTGAATCACTCTATTTATTGCAGTTAATTAAAATCTGTTGAGTAGTTTCAAAGACCTAAGCGAATAGACAGCGGAATCGACTTCATTTTTTAATATGTGAAGACTTTAAATCCACAATTTAAAAATAATATTTTACTTATTAGCAGTATTGTTGCGCCATGACCAGATGGAGCTCGTTTGTACGAGAACAATCGAGAACTATTGAGGACAACGCCATCTAGTGTCGGAAAGCGCGCATCTGTGGGCATTATGACGATTACTCGACGCTAGATGGCGCTACGGGTGGCTCTAGAGTAATCTATTTAGCCTAGAAACATCGATCGAATATTTTCGTACATTCGAGTTATTTCCACGGCCATATAAAAGCGGAACGTGTTGGCCGTACGGACAGTATTGTTTCACGATACAGCGGATAAACATCGAAGAGATCTTCTAGTGCGACTAACGAGTGATTTAGTGATTTCTAATTGTAAAAAGTGTTGTTAATAAATAATGTGTTATTTTTGGTAATCAATCGACTACTTTAATTTATTTAATACCCAGCTCGTAACAGTATGATCAAAATATGAAAAAAAAAAAAACTACTAAAATACGGAGAAATTCTATCTTTTTCTCCCTATCCCTATCGATAAATGTTGTAACGTGTCAGCTCTAGTCTATGTAGTTACACCTTCATCAGAAGAATGTGTATTACTATTGAATAGTGTTGTACTTACTCGTGATTGGCTTGCAAGATGTGTGTATGGTTGTGCGTGAGATGTCTCAGCAGACGCAGGGCGCAGTGCTGCAGGCGCAGGGCGGTGGCGGCCGACGAGGGCGGGGCGTAGCGCCGGTACAGCAGCTCGCACACGCCGCCCAGACCACACAACGCGGCTTCTACACTCTACGCACGGTCATCCAACAGTTAAAGTCTATTCGCTTAGATACGGTCACCTTCATTGCGACGCCGTCGCACACCATATAAGCAAGTATGAATTGTCAGTTTACGCCGTTGTATGAATAAATATACCTATTCGTATTTCTCAATAATAACTAGATACAATTGTGTGCGAGTGCCGACACCGACCGACACTATCTAAACGAATGGACTATACTTGTTGCTCAATTCATTTATTTGCAGAAATTTAGATTTACCGTACTATGAATTTTCTTGTGTCGCGGAAGACTTTACAAACATAAAGGAACGGCTACTGAACATTTAGACTACAACTATTTGTGGATTTCATTAGGAAGTGGCGAAGGTGACCTTTTAAGCCACGACGCCATCAGTGTAACATAATGTGGTCGATTTACATTCTACAATTATATCATCACATCAACAGCTCTACCGTGGGAGAGCTATGCTTCGGCATGAATGGGTCGGCTCGACCGGAGTGATACCACGGCCTCACAGAAAACCGGTGTGACCGGCGTTTGCGCCGTGTTTCACCGAGTGAGTGAGGATACCGGAGGCCCATACCCCAACCCCTCCCCCATACCCTTTCCCATCCCCCAAAGGTCGGCAACGCACTTGTGACTCCTTTGGTGTTGCGGGTGTCCATGGGCGGCGGTAATCGCTTACCATCAGGTGATACGTCTGCTCGTTTGCCCACTATTAAATAAAAAAAAAAATAAAAAAAAACAGTCTTCAACAGTCCACTGCCGGACATAGGCCTATAGAGGTTTTGGTATATGTACTATACTATACGAAAGAGACTACCACTATCCATTAGGTGACGGGGAGAGGGAGAGGAGATTATGATTGTGGTAAAAATCGGATTAGTTGAAGAATATTTATTATACAGGGTGTAAAAAGACTACTACCGAAAACTTGAGGGTTGCAATCAGACCATGATACTGAATAGGTTTAGCAAAAAAAAACGCAAAAAAAAATATAATTTATCTAAGTCCTTTTATGTTTATATCTGCTTACATACACATAGTACAACATAATAGGACCCAAACTACCTAATTATCTCATTTAGAAACAAATAAAATCAATAAAACAGCAATGTATTTTGATAAACAAAACAGCTGGTCGGGTGAGTGCAATGACCTTGGCCGGGCGCATAGGTATTCAAATAGCTACGCGGTGCACGCAATAATACATTACTGGCTTGTGGAATTATTAAAAATCTTGACACATTGTTTTTTCCGGCTACAATTTTTTTTAAGGACAACTGTTTGTTTTTTTTTATAAGTTTTGGGGTGCTGGATCAGCCCCTTTCGTTTTCGGTAGTCGTCTTTTTACACCCTGTATATTGCACCATATTATTTATATGAAAATGGTAGGTATCTAAGCTTTTGAAATTAGAGCTACTAAAAAGACATCACAGTAATTGTTCTTAATAATATTAATACTTTTCAAAAAACAAAAAATATGTTACAATAACGAGTTTAATAATCCTGTACTGTTTACCTGTGACTGAGTCGCTATACTGCCCCAATAGAAAACTGTAGTAACTAAAGATGGGGGTACGTGTGATGATAATGGCAACCATGAGAATAAATGTTGAAGGGTCGTGAGACACTTCACCACTATCTCCATATTCAGGGCTCTGTAATAAAAACATGACTTGTGAGTAACAGTTTTATATGAACATGAACACAATATGGAAACCAATGAACTTATCCTTAAATGAAGTAATCAAGCCTATATCAAACAAATAGAAGTATTCAGAGAGCTATATTGACGGGCCTGACTGCAACTTTCTCTAGGAAAAATGTAATAGGCATTGTTTTTTTTTTAAACTAGTAATGGTTGGTAATATGGCAACCCAAAAAGGAGTGTTATTGTCATTTCTTCTCCTCGCCATTACATAGAATGTTATTGTAATTTTTCTGGTGCAACAAATGCTTTACTGTTTGTCATGATGGTGTATTAATTAATTGCGCATCAGTGTGGATATAACAGGCATGGTTATAGTGCATAGATGTAATATTTTTATAAGTATGTTATAATCAATAAAGCTCTGCTCTACAATTTTTTTTAATTGAATCATGGGCAAACGAGCAGTCGTATCACCTGATGGTAAGCGATTACCGCCGCCCATGAACACCCGCAACACCAGAGGCGTCACAAGTGCGTTGCCGATCTTTGAGGGATGGGAAGGAGGATGGAGGGAGGTGTTGGGGAATGGGCTCCAGTATCCTCACTCACTCGGTGTAACACAGCACAAGCGCTATTTCACACCGGTTTTCTGTGACTCCGGTCGCGCCGGCCCATTCATGCCGAAGCGTGGCTCTCCCACGAATAACATTAGCATTAGCAGAGCAGAGCTTTATTGACTATTGAATTATGATAAAATGGCAGTATGTGAGATCTATAAAGTTGTTGTTATTTTCTTGCAACTCAACTTAATAATTTAAACTAATATATTTTTTTTACTTTTCCTCAATAGATTAAGATATACTTGATAAACAAAGTAAACTATACAGTATATAACTTACTTATCTGTACAAGTAACATCATGAGCATTAGCTAAGAGATCAGGCAACGCAGAAGTCTGAGGTATACCATTAGTTGGGGAAGGTGGAGGATTTGATTGACCTTCCTTGTCAGAATTTTTTTCTAAAATGTCTGGAATCAAAATACAATTGGATAAAAAACAGAACATGAGAATATATCAGAGTCCATTCTTAGCAAAGAGGTTGTAGCATACTATATGATACTGTACCATACATAAAACGGTTGGTATACATTGTTTCAAGTTTTCCTTATCATTGCATTCAACTAAGGGAACAATTTACACAGGACACTGTATAAATAGTTCCCTAAGTCGCCTCTCGTGACACCCAAGGCATGAAATACAAGTTTTGACACTCCATATTCTGAATTAATCACCACAAGGATTACTCATTACTAAACAACTCTAAAATTATTATTTACCGCTTAGTGCACTAAGCAACTGTGGCATTCCCTTTAACATAAGACGTTCAAGCTGGTTCCGTCGCTGTGATGGTAGCAGAACACCTGTGTCACGAGCTGCTCCAAGCTCTTCACTTGCAGCTTGGGCCAACACCAGGCCTAATAGACAACGCCGACCGTCACATCTTATTAACTGTAGAACAGAGATATAAATTAATGAGGACACCATTATACATCTACTACGTAACAACAAATCGGTGATCAGACTCGAGCAGAAAAGGTTTGATACTTTTATCTATACATTAAAGCGTGTTTCGAACAAAAAAATAAAAAAAAGCACATTTGTTATATGGGAGCCCCCCTTAAATATTGTTATAGTGTTTATTGTCATAGCTAGTAGCTAGATTTACATATTTCTGTTGTAGCTATTAGCTACAACAGAAATATGTAAATCATCTTTGCTGTTATCGGAGTTCATGATATACAGCCTAGTGACAAACAGACGGACAGTAGAATCTTAGTAATAGGCTCCTGTTTTTATGGTATGGAACCCTAAAAACTTGTCTGAGTGTTCCAAAATCTATAACCAGAATTGTCCTTGGGTTCTAAATTTCCAATTTCCATAATATTATGTTTTTAATTATTCAAAAATTTATATGCATTATAGTACTGGTATGGATGTAAATTGCTACATAGTATAGATTGAGATTTATAGAGTAGAATTAGATTGTAGCACGAAGTCAGGAAATTTTAAATGAAATACAGTTTAACAACGGTAATTTGCACTTTTATAATGTCATATTAAGAGTTTCATATGATTACATTTAAGATTCAGCTCTGATATTCTACTAAGACTAAAACATGAAAGTTTATGAAGGTTTTTGGATGTCTATTCACATATGCCATATATATTTAAAATAACTACATTACAGTTGTTTACATTACTATGCATGCATAATCAAATCAGAACTTTAGAAATTTATTTAATAAACTAAGGATAATAATTCAACTAATTTATACATAAACATGGAAAATTATTACAATTGTGGCGACCTCCACAAACCACATAACATACTACAGCGCCATCTACCGAAGTTACACTGAACTACGAAGTAACCTACAATACGAAGAAACTACCAATCCTAAATCGCGCAAATAAAGTTCTCGCGCCGATTATCATATATACAACATCCCAACATCAACTGTTGGGCAGTAGCCCGCCAGGCATGATCACCTCGCCTGGTCGGAGGATCCTCCCTTTGTGTTGGGTGGAACATTATACCCGTTCCCCCACACAATAATTGTTTATAGATAAATAACCATATGCAGGCGGACAATATAACTTGAACCTCGCGGGCTGGGTTTCCGCAACTCGACTACTTCAGTGCGCCTATTTTGCGTGGTGGGATGGCATTATTGGTGCCACCCCAGTATGAGGACAATATATAACTTACCTCAACAATGTTACTGAAGAAATCGTCATACAAATGAGGCCAGTCATATCGTGCAATGGATACCATTAGAGATGCTAGCTTATTTCTGATAAAATACACCATCACTTCATGTTTCGACAACAGTTCATTCCATAACGTTAATCTTATTTCTGTTTTATAATTATCTGGTAAACTTATCCATTGCCTATTGATAATATTCTGAAAAATAGAAAACGGGTCATTTTCATTGATAAGTCTACCACTAAAAAGTTTACAAACATCAATATGTATCTTTTGATAATTTTTTTTTTCTATTATATAGGAGGCAAACGAACAGACATATCGCCTGATGGTAAGCGATTACCGCTGCCCATGGACACCCGAGGCTGTGGTATCACTCCGGACATGCATGCCGAAGTGTGGATCTCCTATTGAAAAATCCTTCCTAAAAGGACTGCAACGCACTTGTGACGTTTTTGGTGTTGCGGGTGGCCATGGGCGGCGGCAATTGCTTACCATCAGGTGATGCGTCTGCTCGTTTGCCCCCTATTCAATAAAAAAAAAAAGAAAAAAAAAAAAAGGAGTATGCTCTTTTCTTTTGATACCTATTCCAATAAAATATTGTGTAATATAACACCTTAACAGCCACTGATATAGTCTTTAGACTACTATACCACATTGGCCAGAAGTCTCGGTATGGAGATTGTGTTATGGTTTCCTTCTCTTTACAGAAGTGTTATATACTCTTTAAATCGACTATTACAAACACTACAGGATGAATAGAGGCAGTGAGGATCTATATTCTTAATCCATCATCAAATGGATATTTGTATATAAAGTTAACTTTACTTTAACTTTTTAAATTTAAGTCAATTACAATGTTTAAATGTAAACATGTCTTTCTAGCTTATGCTTTCGTGTGCCACCATTTCCATATTTGAAAAAGAACACAATGCTGAAATAGCTATACATTTACCTCTAGCGTAGTCAATGTGAACATCAAAACATATTGGTTTTGTGATTTTTGTAAAAATAATAAACAATGTTTCCAAGAGTCACTGCGGTGAGAGAAGTTCTCGAGCATACTTTCAATCTCTCTCTTTCTGTAGTTACATGTTGCTGGTGCAAAAAACTCCGACATAAGCATATCTAACGAAGCTAATGCTTCGTCAATTTCATTGGCAGCCTGTTGAAAATTTCAAAAATCTTATTTACTTTTGTTATAAAACTTTCACAACAGTATATTCTAACATGGTCATTTTTCTTCAAAATTTAAATTAACTGCATAATACTCACCATCATGTTTAAATTTTGTTTTTGATTTTATCTTTACATAATATTTCAATATTAACCTATATTCTTAACGGTTTATCGGTATCTTTTTAAAGATTAATCTACAGGAATAAGTAGACCTGTTTTTCTTTGTATATTATTATAGTTCTTCTCGTCCTATTTTTGAATTGCAAATAATAAGAAATGTTAGAAATGGAAATCGAGCATTCTACTATCAGTTATCAGACTTTGACAACTGTTGTCAAGTTCTGCATTGAGCATTCTGGACCACAGAGCACATTCTTATTTAAAGAAGTTCTGGACTCCTAAGCATTTTAAGACCATACCCTTTGGTAATCATTGTAAATAACATAAATTTAATTAAGTATGGCATACATTAAGGAAGTAATTAATAAAAGGCATTTTTAAAACTTATAGCAGTGAACTAAAAATATTTTGACTGCCTCGGTGGCGTAGTGGTAGCGTATGCGACTGCTAAGCTTGAGGTCTCGGGTTCTATTCCCGGGTCGGACCAAGTGTTTGTATGATTTGCAAATATTTGTTTCGAAGTTTGGGTGCTTTCTATGTATAATATGTGTGTATTTACAAAAAAAATAGTATATGAGTATTTATATCAGTTGTCTAGTACCATAACACAAGCTCTGCTTAGCTTGGGACTAGATGGCGTTGTGTGTTAGATGTCCAGAATATTTATTTATTTGTTTATTTATTTACACCTATAATTCCAATTTCTACGGATTTGTATGAGTCTTATAAATTGCACTTACGAAAATGATAGCGTTAAAAATTTATATAGTTTATTAGTTTAAAAGAGAGACTTAGCGAACAAACAGCGGCAACTATTTCATTATACTGTGTTAAGAAGGTGATTGAGAATGCACCTTAAAATAAAAACTACAAATAACTGTTGAAGTGAAACTTCTTTATCGGGGTTGTCAAAAAATTTAGTGTAACATTTTTTCGTTACGCGTCACATTTATCCGTTACGCGCCATCTTTTTTTTATACCTACCACGCGTGATTCGAAGTATACTTTCTCCAGCGGAGTAGGGATTGGTAAATGTCTCCAATGTATTTTGCGGCCCGTTTTGAGTAGTTACGTTTGAGTTTTTTTCCTGTTATTTATAAACTGAAACAATTGTTCATTTATAGTCTCTACTTTATTCAGAGACAATCGTTTAAATTCTGCTTGTAAATCGATGGTGGACGTTGACGTTTTTCGGCCATGATAAAATGTTTTATCATTATTGAGAGTAGTTATATACAATCCTTCAAAAAAAATTAATAAAATAAAACAAAAAACATTTTCAAACACAAACAGGACCAAATTAATACTACAATGAAATATCACATTACAAACAATATTATTTTATTTAGTCCACAATGTAAATAACTACACACATCACATTCCACAAACTTACTTCATTCACACCACAGATCGCGAAATATTTACTCAGGTCTCGCTCCTTAACTTTTATTGCTCTTGAAATAAGAATTGTCACGAATATTGCTGGTTTATAAGTCTTTTGTCGTTATACCTTACGTCGACATATGATATTTATTTTTTGATTTGAAAAATAACGTCATAAAGAAGTTTCACTTCTTACGAGTGTACGCTAGTACACCCAACTTTTTTTTTTACTTTAACAACTTATTGCATTTTGTTAAATTTTCATATACCTCTCTATAACTCAATCTCTAGTTCTATAAATTATCCGTACAATCGTGGAACAAAACCTTCGTATATAAACTATGGAGCCTAAACGGCCAAGATTGAAAAACGTTGACGCTGACAGTTTAATTTCATTCGCTCATTTATTTCGCGCGTAATATACCGCTTTTGTGTTTTAAACCATAAATATTACTTATAAAATAAAGTGTGCTAAAGGTAATTCCATTAATTTAAATTGCTATCGTTATATCGTGAAATAAAGTGGTTGTGATACTAAACAAAAATATAATTTATTGCATGAAGTGTCGGTGTTGCATTCACATTAGAATTTAGTGAGTACCACGGTAAGTATCTATAAAATGAGTTAAAACTACAGTTTTTATGTGAGATAAAATGTCACCAAGAAACTACCACGCCTCCTATCATAAATATACGTGAATCCTGTAGAACTCTTACTTCATTAGTGATCCACCATCCTAGTCCATCATTTAATCTAGTGCAAATACATTCTAAAATACGTTCTTCTTGTTTTAGTTCTATTTATCAGCAAATATGAGTGCAGTGAACATTAAAAGAAGTTGGGTTGATGAAATGAGTGATGAAGATGATCAGGATAGTAAGTAATTTATTATGATATCTTATTTTTTATTATCAGAATATATTTTTGTTCTACTAGAGTAATATTTCCTAGCAACAAACTACCAAGTCAAAATCATCTTTTCACATTCTTTTCATAATCAAAATTATGAAATGAATTTTTATGTAGTATAGCATTCAACTACACAACTGTTAGGCACATATTAATATTTTGTACACAATGGTTGTGTTTTCATGACTTTCTTACGGAACACAATCAGTGTGAATAACAGCATAGACATTGGGAACACAAGGTTTGTGTTAGAACGCCTGTAGACGCAGATAGTTTGATCAGGTTGGCTTTTTGCTTATTTGTCAGCAGATACCAAATTGTTAAAATATGCCTACTCCCATAGATCTTCATACTGATAAAGAAACAAACCAAACTATCAACTAATTAAAAAGTTTGTAGTCTGTGGGGGCTCTTATAGGCGGTGTTGCAAAGAACATAACAGTTTGGTTCAGTGTAAGTAGCCAGCATTTGTGGATAATAAAAAAAACTATACTGAAAAACTTTTTATTAGCACAGAGTATTTCTAGCAGTGAAAAAGTTAAATGCCATAGAGAAGTTTAGTACATATCCATTTATTAATGTGTCACTTATTACAGATCGCAAAGCAAAAAAGATGTCAAGAAAAGAAAACAGTAGAGAAAATTCTAATAGCAGAAGAACAACACGTGCTCAGAAAAGGGAAAGAGAAGATAGCAATGGTGATAGGAAATCCAGGTATTTATATTTATTCATGAAAATTGTTTAGTCAAAGATAAGCAAGCAGCACAAATATTGTTGTCTTTATAACTTTCGTCATTAAGAAACAAACTAATCTCTTCAGTCTGATCCTACCTGATGACGGTGTACCTATATAATTTTATTACACAACCACAGTTAGACTGAAAACAGTTTTGATAGTCTTTGTTCCACCATAGTGAATAAACTACTGAACTGGTGTTAATGAGGTGTCAATAAATTCATAATAATGAATCAGGTGACATATGCTGCATAAATTTTATCCATGGAAATAGCTATGCTAGGATTCTCTCGGAAGGATAAAATTCGTAACTAAGTAATCCGTCAAAGAACCAAAGTGACCGACATAGCTCTGAAAGTTTGTAGGATGAAGTCGCAATGGGCTGGTCACATATGTCGCAGAACAGACAACCGCTGGGGTAAGTGTGTCTTGGAATGGAGACCGCGTCTTGGCAAACGTAGTGTGGGACACCCTCTGGCCAGATGGCAGGACGACTTTTGGGCTGGCAGCAACTGCAAAAAGCAACAGACCGGGCTCTGTGATGTTCCTATGTCCAGTAGTGGACTGCAACAGGCTGATGATGATGAAATGAAAATATTACTAAAACAAAAACTACTACTATTCAAACTTGTACCATATATGTCATAAGAACAACTTCAATATTTTTTATTTTAGGTCACCCCATAAACCGACAATGTTGGAGACTGACCTATCAGTTCTACAGAGAAGGCAGAAACAAATTGACTATGGGAAGAACACTGTGGGATATCACAACTATATCACTAAAGTACCTATGTATGTTGTCTTGTTATCATTTTTTTTTTTTAAGTGACAAACATATTCTTGTGTGATGATAAGATAAGTCTATAAAAATTTGAAATACACAGACACACAAACAATGCTGATCTTATGAAACAAGCTTCAATTGTTTTTCTGATGTAACAGGTTGACAAACTGCATAATTAAATTAAGCTGACACACGCAGCCTGGTTTGCCTGTAGCGTGAAAATTTACCCCCATTTTTGAAACATTCTTCATTGGTGCTCCGCTCCTATTAGTATTAGTGTGATGATATATAGCTTATAAGCCTTCCTCGATAATTGGTCTATCTAACACTGAAAGAATTTTTCAAATCAGACCAGTGGTTCCTGAGATTAGCGCGTTCAAACAAATAACACTTCAGCTTTATAATGTTTATTAGTATAGATTATTTGAAGTTGACAGTATTAGTCAACAGGGATAATGATCTGTGTGATAATGATTAAGATTATAAGATTAAGAATACAGAGATTCACCCCACCTATTTATGTTGTTGTAAAAGTTGACTACAAGAGACCAATATATGAATGACAACTCCACTGCGTTAACATGTCCAATGTGGACTACTGTTAGATTTAGATCCTCTCCTAGCCAGTTCATCAGCCGCATCGTTACCAAGTGATCCACTATGTCCCTTTATCCACTGCAGTGTCACTGTGTTCCGGTTGAGTACCGAGACGCGTTCCAGTGCATTATGGCATTCAAATAAAAAAAATGTGGAACGCTTCACGATTTTGCGTGTCATCCTTGCGCAGGGTGATGGTGACTAAAATATAATTGTTTTTATTTATGTGTTTTTCAGTGATCAGCGAGGAAAACAAGACCCAAAGACACCTGATAAATTCACTAAATATAGCAGAAGATCATGGGACACACTTATAAAAATGTGGAGGATAAAGTTACATAAATATGACTCTGACAATGAATCAAATAATGATGTTAATGATATTGAAGTGGTTGTAGAAGATGACGATGATGACAGTGAAGGTGGTGAGGAATAATGGTGTACTTTGACTGATGTAGGTATAACAAGAAGTTGGAATAAATGTTGGAAAATAACCCAAACCATGTCAGACGCGGTTATTTGTAACACTGATGAAAATTGTTGAAACATTGCCAAGTAAAAAATATGGTTTTGATTTGCATCTTTAAACCTTATGATAGGTATACTGCTTTGGAGATTATTCCAAATTACAAACAATCATTATCAAAAATATCTCATCTACTGTTTTCGTTTAAATAAAAAGTAATTTTTGCTTTAAAATGAAGCCAAAAAGCTAAGTTTTTATTGAGAATTGTATTGGTAATAGGACAGATCATAACACTTGTGGCAATTGTTTTGTATAAAATATGTAAACACACTCTGGCCTTTTGGCCTAGTAGTAGCTCTGAGTGCTCAGCCAGAGCCAGACGCTGTGGGTTTGATTCCCATCTAGGACAAGTGGACATGTACATTTATGTATGTTTGAAATATATATAAATCTATTGATCAGCTGTTTGGTTACCATATAGTAGGCTCTGTCTAGTTTGGGACTAAACAACCATGTGTCAGATGTTTAAGAGTTTTCATAGTATATTAATACATAATATACTAGGAAATTGTCTGTTAAAATAATGATAGCACGGTTGGATTAGTGGTTTAAGCGGTTGCCATGTTGCTCTCTTACTTTGCCAAGTTTTGTGGGTTTAAAACCTACATGGGACAATGTGTAATCAAAAATTGTTGTTCCAAGTGTCTGAGTGTTTGTACAGTCCTCCACGACACAGGATTTAGTCCAAGTTTGGGAGTTGTCTTTTAAAAATTAATAATAAAAATAAATAGTGTACTAAATATTAAAGAATTATTATGCTTTAGGTATTATGTTCTAATCTTTTTGACTATGTGTTTTTTTAACTTGTATCTATGTCACTAATTCAACTTTATTATTTAGTTTAGTAACTTAGATTAGTATCAGTTATTATTCCATTGGAATTGACCTTTTTTACAATGTGTTTTCATAACATAACTTTACTGATTTTGCACAATTTTAATGTAAAAGTACCTATGTTATGTATAGTAAAACAATTTTTGTTTTATGTGTCAACTTCAGAGATGTCTTCTTATGCTTTTGCTAATTTGTCCTACTGTTAGGACAACTAGGAAGCTTAGTTCTCTTGATCTAACCATTTACTCTGCTCTTTGCAAAGAAATTATTATATATGTAATAGTTATTGATAATATTTTATTGACGTCATTGTTCCTATACGATTTTCGCCGACAATAAAACAAAGAATAATTCATTTGGGTTTTTTTTCTAAACAGTTACTTGTCAATAATAATAAATAATTAGAAGATACTTTAAGACTTACTCAGTGAGAAAAATTATCAGTCTCAACCTACCTCCTTAGGGAGTGCATTTAAGTTGCAGGTTCCCAGAGGAGGCTTTCGTTATTTATCATCAGGAAATTCTTCTGCCTCTTAAAACGCAATACCAAAGTATGTGCAGCGTCCAACTGCAACCATATAACCATTCTGCAGGACTGGAATGAGTCTTTTGTTATAATTTTGTATGAATAGGAAGGAGCTACATAGAAAAAGGTTTTAAATAACAAGTTCATAAATTAAAATGCTTTTATTATTTCCAACTAATCCGTTGTCACTTGAAGATATTTTCTGTCTAAATTCTAATAATACATAATGTATGTTAATTTAGATTTCTGCATTCTTACAATATTAAAGTATGCATATTATATATTATTACTATTTAATACCTTCAAGAAAAGAGCGTACTCCTTCCTAAAAGGCCGGCAACGCACTTGTGACGCCTCTGGTGTTGCGGGTGTCCATGGGCGGCGGTAATCGCTTACCATCAGGTGATACGTCTGCTCGTTTGCCCCCTATATAATAAAAAATAAGTTTTCAGTATATTTGAGGGCACTGACTTCCCAATAACGATAGTAGATTAACGTGGTCTCCGAAGCACGGGAACATCTAAAGGCAAATATTACCAAATTAAATATTAACGTACCGGGTATGGCCAGCGAATTTAACCCTTGTACTAGCGCTGCAACAAGAGCCCGACGATGACTCAAGAGCGCTGCAGTACGTTCTGCAGCCGCCGCAGTTTCAGCTCGAAGTTTTGCCGTCGCTCCACTAACTTCTTCTGCATGACGTTGCAGTATCGCATTCTGAAACCATGGATTGGTAATATACATAATATTTTTTTATTCAAATAGTAAGACAAGCATATGCCTCATCTAAATGTAATCTTTCATCTGCGCCCATAACATCTATAATATGAACGATTGATTGGCACCTTTGTCTAGTTATTAGACAACTTATAAATTCCTAAGTACTAAGGTCCTGTCATACAATAAACTGGATGTACAATTGTTTTAATGCCTACTTGAAAAGTGTGTTCGTGAGCATCCTGACTTCATTCGTAGCACATTGCATTCACATTACGACTAGAGCTTTTAAAAATTAATAACTTCATTTTGATGATAGTATTAGTTTAGAAGACGAAAAGATTGGGTGTAAAGGTCAGATGCATTAAATAAACGCCGTAAAACCGTGAATAGATTAAAAATATTATTTTATTTTGGGTCGAGTTATTCCAATAAAAAACTGTTTTTTTAGTGAGACTAGTTTTAATTTACTTAATCATATCTTAGAAATATAAACAAGTATATTGGCATACAGAAAACCAAAAAGTCAATATTGATGTAAATTATAATATTTATTGCTAGGTAATACATAAAACGTTATATGTTTGCCTGTACTAAATTGTACTTTTATAAAGATGTATGCTACTTCGCTAACGAAATTTAATTAAGTAAGTACATCACTACGGATATATTACGATCCTAAAAAGCCAATATGTATAATTTTTGTAGAGTATCATAATTACTACTGCTGGTGTATATATAGACTCTTAGATTATCTTTCAGGTTTGAGTACTATTAAAACAGGCTTTTTGACTAGATTTCGAGATTCATCCACCCATCTAAAAAGGTATCCATTTTATACAATGGCTAGGTTAAATGTTTTTATTTAGTTAATCAGAAACCCTATACTTGAGGCTATATTAATATGCTTTTGACTAATTTTTACTAAAAGGAATTATGTTAAAACTGCTAAAAAATAACTTTATTTTTGAATTTTTAAGATGTTTCTTGTAAATTTCGGAAAATAGAAAATAATAGAGGAGATATAATGCCGCCTTGAGGGACACAGTCGAGTTCACACCAACTTGAAGATGCCTCGCCGATGCGAACAGACTGCTGATGTCCCTGAAGATAAGAAGATTATCATTTCAGTACTTTTAGAAATATTCCACTGGACAGTGGAATACGCTTCACTACTGATATTTGTAAAGTCTACAACTACTAACAGATCAATCTTCGTTTAATGATAGGGTTTGCCCAGGCTTTATTTAAAGAAAAACATAAAATAAAACCTCTGAATCTTTATACAGAAGAGGTGCAGGTCAAGGATGTGACTCGTTGGAACAAAAGAAATTAAAAGTTAAACAGGGTAGTACAGTTAACAGAAAAATAAGAAAATAATAAATAAATAAATATACCGGACATGTAACATACAACGCCATCTAGTCCCAAGCTAAGCAGAGCTTGTGTTATGGGTACTAGACAACTGATATAAATACTTATATACTTTTTTTTTGTAAATACGTACATATTATACATAGAAAACACCCAAACTCCGAAACAAATATTTGTAGATCATACAAACATTTGGTCAGACCCGGGAATCGAACCCGAGACCTCAAGCTTAGCAGTCGCATACGCTACCACTACGCTACCGAGGCAGTCAATGTTCGTAATAAACTATGAAATGAAATTGGCCCTCCCCCGTAGGCGAACGAGGGATCGTGGGGCCCTGGGGAACTTGGGTCGGTATCGCAGACGCCTCAGGCGTCGGAAGATCACAAAATGATCTGCGTCCTCCATAAGAGCAAGCCTGAGGGTGGCAGATGAGGCCATCCGTCATTCTAATAAATATGGGGCGACATGCCACCAGGAGGTGGTATCCGAGGGGATCTCCGCACAAGGCGAACGAGGGAATGTTTTCCGTCCGCTTCTGATAACATTAGGCCACGCCCATATTTTGTTACATGTTTGATGTTAGGTGTTAGAAGATACAACAAAGTGTCGTAGGAGACACGGCTTTAGAATGTTTGCCTATAGATGGATGTCCATCGTGCGTGGTCCGGAACGACTTGAAAATCCAGGAATCTATTTTTTATATAGAAATAACGTCTTCTCTGAATTATTTTATTGATTACGCTGGATATACATGGCCTTTGTAGAAATCTAAACAAAGCATCCGCTCGTTTGATATAAGATACTACCCACTTTGCTTAACAGTTTTATGATTAACTCGCGATCCAGACCGGGTTGTATGTATGTAGATGTTTGATAAGATTATTAGATTATAAGATTTGACCTGCCTCGGTGGTATAGTGATAGCGTAAGCGACTTCTGTGCTTTAGGTCTCGGGTTCGATTCCCGGGTCGGATCAAATGTTTGTACGAGCTTCAAATATTTGTTTCGGAGTTTGGGTATTTTTTATGTATAATATGCGTGTATTTTCAAAAAAAGTATATATGTACGTATATCAGTTGGCTAGTACCCGTGGTACAAGCCCTGCTTAGTTTGGGACTAGATGGCGTTGTGTGTTAGATGTCCGAAATATTATATTATATCACAATAAATAGCCAGGGTTAATTTATACCTAGTGGTATACCCAGTTCTATTTAAAATGACAAGTAATTATATCGCAAGTTTAGATGAAACTACTAAACCCTTTTTCTTCTTTGTTATGCACATGGTTGACATTGACAATTCTAATTCTCGAGCTCCCAGTAAAAGAATGGAAACATTACTTATAAATGAGTAATATAGAAAAACATGTCGTTTTACTTGTTTACTCAAAGTGTTCAAAAAAGATGACCTGATGAGATAAATCTTGTAAATAAATAGGTATTTAAACTTTCTTAAAAGTTCTATTATAAAAAAAC
This sequence comes from Spilarctia lutea, assembly GCA_916048165.1. Taxonomy (NCBI): domain Eukaryota; kingdom Metazoa; phylum Arthropoda; class Insecta; order Lepidoptera; family Erebidae; genus Spilarctia; species Spilarctia lutea. Next base: position 8,566,864 of record OU696480.1, read on the forward strand.
GTATTTATTAAATTAAGAAACATTAGATATTTAAATAATATTTATTTTCTTCTTCTCGTTGTTTTCTTAGCTGTAGTTGGTTTCTTGAAAACTGCGTCGTCATCTTTTTTCTGAAACTCCTCATCTAAAACAAAAATAAGAAATTCAATCTTAAAATCTTTTTTTTTAACTATGTTTAACTGCACACATTTAACTAATAAATCACTTTCAAAGAAAGGAGTCGAAGATTGACTAAACATACACATTAAATGAAGTTACAATCATTGATTATGGCGAGGTGCTCATAGCCCAGTTGCACTCGGTGATTAAAAACAATTACCGAAGGTAATAAAGCAACGACGGCGCGTTCAGTGCCTGGATGAGTGACCGCTGGTGGCATGTTATCATGAGCGTCTCCTTGATTCGGAGGTCACGTTAAGCAGTTGGTCTCGGTTGTTATCATAGGATAACAGTCATGAAGCTTAGTCAGGGGGTTTAAAACATCCAACGGCAAGACAACGTAGCCACAAATGTTGTGTTGCCAGTCCCCAACCCGCACTTGGCCAGCGTGGGGACGTATGGCCTTAACCTCTCCTGAGAGGAGACCCGAGCCCAGTAGTGGAACGTTATGGGTTGTTGATCATTGATTAAGTTAAAAAAAGCATTATTTAAAGTTACCTGAGTCATCAGAATAGTTTACTGTAGCTTTATTTCTTGTCGGGGCTTTTCGAGAGGACTTCCTCACGGTAGTTGGCGGCGAGTTATCAGTGTCGTTCGGCGGGTCATTCTTATAAACAAAAGTAAAACATTATAATTTAAATATTATTGTAACTGAGTAAGCCGTGGGAGAGCCACGCCGCAGTGATGTGGTATGTGTGTGCCGGCCTCATAGAAAACCGGTGTGAAATAGCGCTTGCTCTGTGTGTCTTCGAGTGAATGAGAATACCGGAGGCCCATACCCCAACCCCTCCCCTCATCCCCAAAGGCCGGCAACGCACTTGTGACGTCTGCTCATTTGCCCCATATCCCATAAAAAAGTAACAATGTTTCTAGATATTTTAAACTGACTAAAGCTTTCTTAATTTACTAAGTGGCAATTTCCCCACTTGTTGAAAATGTCCCAGATAGACTTCACTGAACCTGTTTGCCAGGTAACTACAGATTTGTCTTATTCAAGTCTCGGTTAAGACATTTAGATGTTTGATATACATATTTACAAAAATGTTTGTCTTTTGTCTGTTAAATAGTATTTATTATATGCCACATAGGGTATCTGAATTTATATAAATATCTGGTGAAATTGTTCCTAAATGTTCAACAAACTTTCTGGTTATAAAATAAGATACCTCATCAGGACTAGAGGAAGACCGGCGCTTGTTCTTCCGCGGTGCAGGCCGACGACGAGGAGTGGCGGCTCCAGGCCCGGGGCGGGCGGCGCCAGGCTCAGGCCGAGAGCCGGCGGGACCTTTCCGTGCCTCACTAGAGCTGTCTTCATCTGCAGTGTTGTGTTCGTCGTTGTCTCGCACCGCGAAACATTCCTCGATTTTATCACCCAACTCATTTACGAGAGCCTAAAAATATATATTTTGTTAAATTTACAATCTAACTTGGTTTACAAAGTAGTCAAATTGATATATTTGTGTGAAGCTGTTTTAGGCTTGAAAACTCTGTGTCTACTTTTAAAATTTGCATTCGTTCAAAACTACGTCTGCAACAAGCATGTGACGATCTTAATTAAAATATCCATTTTGAAATTTACATCGTCTGAAAATTCAGAAAATCGGTATAATTGTTAGAATAGATACATTTATGTTGATGGTGTTGGCAACACTGTCTCTCTGTCTCTTCTGCAAGCTCCATGAGTATGTACGTTGTTCTTCATCCTTAAGAAGAGTTTAGTTTTTTCATGTTGAAAAGAATTACTGTTTGAGAGATGATGAGATTGTGACATGTACATAATGCATGATTTTAAAGAGTTACATTGTTTCTTCATTACTCTTTCAATGCTTACCACGCTGCAATAGCGCCACCGAGGCAGTACAAGATTTTTTGATCATTAATAGGATGATTAAGGTTTAATATCGTAACACACACACACAATCTTACTTTAGTATTTATAGTATAAGTAAGAAACAGTATTAATTAAAATTCTCATCTCATTTACCTTAATTTCAGCTTTGGCCATCTTTGACGTATTTTTCATCAAAGTGGTGAATGATTCCATAACTCCTGGGCAATGCAGCTTTTCTTTATAACAATCCATGTTCTCCATTAATTTCCGTAAAGACTTCTCATTGTACGTGAATAAGGACAAACAATATGCAAGATCACGCCACTGACGCTCTTCGGTAGATAGATTGAATCTCTGGCATAGTTTTTCAATTAGGGCTTCCATTTGACGATCTTTTTGAATGAGCGATGTTATATATCTAAAAAGTACATTAACGCTTAGTTATTATATGTATATAAGTATTTTTTTTGTAAGGAATAACAACAGTATAAAATACAATTTCTAAAAACTAAAACGAATAATATCGTTGCTATTGGTAGGCATACGCTTATAGGTTCCTAATGTGAAGCTAGTAGAGATGTGGCTTCGCTGTGCATCTGCTACCGCATTTACCATGGGGAGTGCTCCGAGGAATTGTTCGGATTGATCCCTGCCGCATCTTTCCGCCATCGTCCTACGCGACAGAAATTTCATCCCCATCATCTACATGGTTGGCAGTCCACAACTGTGCGATTTTCCCTAAATTTTCTGACACGCACAGAAAAACTGTGGAATGAGCTGTCGCCTGCGGTGTTCCCGGACCAATACGAGACCTTCAAACCTTTAAGAAAAGAGCGTACTCCTTCCTAAAAGGCCGGCAACGCACTTGTAACGCCTCTGGTGTTGCGGGTGTCTAGGGGCGGCGGTAATCGCTTACCATCAGGCGATACGTCTGCTCGTTTGCACACAATAAAAAAAATAACACAAAGTAAGCAAATTTTTAAAGCAACATATTTCACAGGTTTTACATATCTAGAGGAAGAAGTATGTTGACTTCTTCTGCCATATGCTGTGCCGTGCTTTGAAGAGGGTGAAAGTGTAAAAGTTCCCAAAAAACGCCGTGGACTTCACATACTGAGTCTAAAACCCACTAAGTTTACTTACTTCATAATAATTCTGTATATGTCTTCAGGTACATTGAGTTCAGGGTCACTGAGCCTCGATATAATATCAGGCATTACGTTATAAAGTGCGTTGCCCTTCTGCGATAATTGCTTGAAGAACAGCCGGGTCATTGAAGCGACCTTCGGGTCCTTGTCAGCACAACACAGCGCCATGTCCGCGATTTGACCTTTCACTCGCACCATTTCGTGAAGCACTAAAAACGATAGCATTTTGACAGCGCATTGACGGACTTCCAGCTCTTCATCATTCAATCTAAAACAAAAACATGTACATTTTTAGTTAATTTGTAGTACTTTCTCAAATTATGGTGTATTGGCGTTAAGAATAAATAAATAAATATTCCAGACATCTAACACACAACGCCATCTAGTCCCAAGCTAAGCAAAGCTTGTGTTATGGATGCTAGACAACTGATATAAATACTTATGTACTTTTTTTTTGGTAAATACATACATATAATACATAGAAAACACCCAACTCCAAAACAAATATTTGCAGATCATACAAACATTTGGTCCGACCCGGGAATCGAACCCGAGACCTCAAGCTTAGCAGTCGCATACGCTACCACTACGCCACCGAGGCAGTCAGATGTATACCTTTAATCACCTAAACGTGTATGTGATGGTAAAACAAAGTTTGAACTTACATGTGATATATGTGTTGAGTCCAGGGTTGCGTGAGATTAGGGAAACGTAAAGTAAGATCGGCGAATGCGATTGTCAAGTTAGTCCTGAGCGAAACGTTCTTGGATTTCTTGAGCACAGTCACCATCAGTTGTAGTCCTTCTTCACAAACAGCATTCGACACCAACATAAATCTGAATGTAAAAAAACTCGGTCATTAATGAAGAGATATAATAATATATTTTTATTTTTTTTTATTGAATAGTGGGCAAACGAGCAGACGTATAACCTGATGGTAAGCGACACCAAAGGCGTCACAAGTGCGTTGCCGACCTTTGGGGGATGGGAAAGGGGATGGGGGAAGGGTGGTTATGGTTCCTCCGGTATCCTCACTCACTCGGTGAAACACAGCGCAAACGCTATTTCACACCGGTTTTCTGTGAGGCCGTGGTATCACTCCGGTCTCCATTCATGCCAAAGCATAGCTCTCCCACGGTTAAATTAAATTATAAAATCGTCATATGATAAATGCTACTTTTAATACATCTGGTTCTTTCAGCAAGACTCGGCGCCGGGTCATAAAGCTTGATCCTCCTAATCTCGGTTAGAAATGAATGTTCCGTACGTCATCAGAGCTGAAGACTGGCCGTCAGATGACGGAGGACTAGATAGTCCTGATCTTAATCCACTGGATTATCTTTTATGGTCAGTTTTAGAGAGTAAGGCTTTCTCTAAACGCCATGATAATTTGGAGTCCCTTAACAAAACAATCCATACGATTGGCAGTGAAGAATTTCACCACAGAAAGAATGCGTACTGCTATTAATACAACTACTAACTAGCCTCAATGTTTAAAGGATTGTATTGCAGCCAATGGAGATCACTTCGAATAAGCTTTATATATTTTTAATGGTTTTATATTAAGAATCCGCCGTAAGACCCTCGCAACTGCAAGTTGAAATTTGTTCGGAATATTGCTGTCTCTGTTGACACATATTAGCGTGTGACGTGCGCCGAGTGCACCACCGTGTGTGTGTGTGTGTGTGTGTGTGTGTGTGTGTGTGTGTGTGTGTGTGTGTGTGTGTGTGTGTGTGTGTGTGTGTGTGTGTGCGTGCGTGCGTGCGTTCGTGCATGCGTGCTTGTGCGTGTGCGTGTGCATGTGCGTGTGTGTGTGTGTGTGTTGTCATTCACGTATTAAACTAACACATTGTAATAGTTAAAAAAATGTTGTTTTTCTTTGTAACAATATTAATGGCAAGACTAAGTGCGTATATAAAAGTAAGTGGTAGAAACCTGGTGAAAGTAAGTGCGGCAGCGGCCTGCAGTTTATGCGTGGCCCGCGCGGGGTTGGCGAGCAGCCAGCGCAGCAGCGGCAGGTAGCGAGCCAGCGCCGCGCCGCCCGCCACGATGTCGCGCTCGCACACGTGGCGCACGTACTCCGCGTCCGCGTCGTCCGCCACCGCGCCTTCTAGACCCGTCTCTTCCTCCGTCATCGTCGTGTTCACCTACTCTCGTACGACACTCACGATCAAAAATAGTTCCCAGAACAAATAATTAAAATCTAGTTTTTGTATTCATGACAAAGTGACTCTACTCTGCCTGATGGAAAGCATGAGCAGAACTGAAGAGTGGTATCATAGAGGTATTAATATAAAATTACGTAACATTGGTACGTTATTAGTGGCATAAAAATGTCATATGGACCGTGGGAGAGCTATGCTTCGGCATGAATGGGTCGGCTCGACCGGAGTGATACCACGGCCTCACAGAAAACCGGTGTGAAATAACGCTTGCGCTGTGTTTCACCGAGTGAGTGAGGATACCGGAGGCCTATACCCCAACCCCTCCCCCCATCCCCTTTCCCATCCCCCAAAGGTCGGCAACGCACTTGTGATGCCTTTGGTGTAGCGGGTGTCCATGGGCGGCGGTAATCGCTTACCATCAGGTGATACGTCTGCTCGTTTGCCCACAATTCAATAAAAAAAAAAAAAAAAAAATGGTATCTTTAATCCAGTAGGTAAATAGTACTAATTTCACAACCTGAACACACATATTCAGTATTTTTACACTTGCAGACATTCTTGAACTTTATTTTGACCATGGCTTTACTCTAAATATTGAGAAAGAAAACGAACTATATTGATACAATTACTATATAAAATGTATTATAATATGTCACTTACCGAGGGTCCTTTATTGGAAGTGACACTAGCCGATCGCTGAGCTCTCGAGGAAGCACTCGCATTGCTTAAATTCATGAGAGTTTGTCGCCGAAGATCGTCCACTCGTCCCCGACGTCCGGGTGTTGCAAACGCGCCTGCTTTCTTCTTACGTTTCTCTTCGACCTTGCGTTCTTCGCGAACCTGCAATGCGATATTTTAAATACTAATTGTATCTATTTGATGATAAAATAATGGTAGAAAGTTACAAAAAATTATCTAATAACTTTAAATGAGCAATTCTTGTATAGATATAATCTGAATCTCTGCAACGGCCCCAACGTATTTCATGAAATTTAGAATGCGGAGGTTTCGGAGGCGATAAATCGATCTAGCTAGGATTTATTTTTAGAAAATTTACTAAACAAAAAAGAACAAGCAAAACTCGATCATCCAAGTACTTAGGACTTATTACATGAAAGATAATTCTATAAATATTTTTAAACTGTGGAATAAAAATAGGTAAGGTAACTTAGATAGATTAAATATATAGATCACTTTTACAGTATTACCTGATTTCTTCGCCTTAGTTCGCTGTACACGCTTACATCAAGATAAATCAGTTGCTGTAGAGCAACATGTCCTAAGACATATACAAAGCGCGTTAGTAATTCAGTAGGCAGACTGACATCCTCCTGATTATCCATATCCTTGACCATCGCTTCTTCCACACGCTTGTACATTTCAGCCAGAATCTTCGCACTGACTATCTCAGGAGTGTCACAGATCGCATATATAAAGTCTATAGCGTTCGCGGCAAAGGCAGCAAATTTATCGAACTTAGAATATATTTCCATAAGACTGTCGAATATAGAGGTTATAATTGTATGGTCGCTTGGGTATCTCTGGCCCTTCTTAGATAAAGTCAATAATAGCTGAACACTTAGGTTCCTGGAATTGTAGTCGGCTGTAAGACCGTGCGTTTGTATGACGTCGAGGTTAGCGAGTGCTACGGACGGTTTCGCTTTAGCGATCATAACAAGAAACGAGTATGCCGCGTAACTGTCTTCATCCGTTGTCCCGTCTATTTTCTTTAAAAACATTTCCCAAAACACCTGTTAATAATAAAAGAAAAAAAATGATAAATTTTGTATGCCAAAAAGACAATACAATATAAGATCTTTTTTTTACAAAATTGCAGAAATAATGAACGATAATGCTCATTAAATTAGAATCATTAGAAAGATCATACTAAATTATTTGTAGTAAAATTCTTGTACGCAATAAGTAGGTATTATAGTCTTCAGTGAATTCAATTACTAAATGCTACACAATATACCTACACCGTCCTTAATTTTACTTATATATATAAATTGCTAAAAGTTACTTTGATTCTTTTTTTTTTAAACTAGTTTTTGTACTAATTTCAAACTAATTTCTTGGAATCTGATTGGTTAGGGGGCGGGGCTTGGTTTACCGTCACAATTTTTGAAGTGAAAACTTCTTTAGCGGCGCTGTGTACTTTTTTGGAATGGGTAAAAATGGATAAACTCGCGTCAAGGGTCACGTGTCCTGATCGAAAATTCGTAGGACGGATGGTATAAATTCGCGTCAGGTCACGTGACCTAACGTCACGGCGCAGGGCGCTTGCGCGAATGTTCGCGTGTGTATGTAATATAAATTGTCATGTTTGTGTACGATAGCGCAATAAATGAATAATGTATTCCACCACATAAATAATAGTACTTTTATACTGATAATGAAAGCAATTCGTACAAAATTGGTAGCATTCGTTTTTCTAGATAGTGGTCCTTTCTCAATATGATTTTATATACTTAAAGTTAATATTTCAGTATCTTAAAGTGATTTACAATAAATTAAAATAACGATTTTCTATTTTTAACGCAAATGTACTAAATGGTTTAATGCAGTGTTAGGTATACCTGTATGATGGCAGGTGTGATGTCGCCTTTCTCCACCCACTTGTCGACCAGGTGTTCTAGCGCCAGGGCACTGCCACGGTCGATGTGCATCATGAGGGTGACCAGCTTCTTGGCGATAGCAAACGCACGCGCCCGCTCTACCTTATTGTCGCACTCTAGGTACATATCCCGGTAGGCACGTTCAACAGCTTCGCGTTTATCCTATCATATATTAATCAGAATAAGTTATGAAATTTATGATATCTATTTTTTTATCGTGCGGGTAGATTTTTTATAAAATAAGAGTAAATAAATAAATAAATATTTCGGACATCTAACACACAACGCCATCAAGTCCCAAGCTAAGCAGAGCTTGTGTTATGAGAACTAGACAACTGATATAAATACTTTTATTTATTTTTTGTAAATACATACATATTATAGATAGAAAACACCCAAACTCCGAAAAAAATATTTGCAGAGTATGTACAATTAACATTTAATATATATTGTTTTATATAGTACAAAATGAAATCACTATATTCTTGTACAGTTCGATCTTTAAAACTATGTAACAGATTCTAGAGTCGTTTCATAATTAAGGAAAGAATTTAAAGGAATGTTTATATGCATAACAATAGAGAAAATACGAAAATTATAAAAAATCCGTGCAAAGCCGGATGCGGGTCGCCATTAATTAATTTTTGTATTGGAATATACAATTGTTATTATATGTATATTACTATACAAATATACTGACGTTAGTTTCAACCTCAAATTCAGTTCACCCTCAGGGTTGCGGAGGTCAGATGCCGGTCGCTTCGTGGAAAAACTGATATTCAGGTAAAACAAGTGGAACAAGTAGCCGTCCCCAAATAATCTTGGGAAAAGGCTAGGAAGAAGAAGTGTATAGGAATATACAATAAAACTCTTACTTTACAGTTAAGTTAGCTGCGATGTATTTTAAAAATCTCACCTGATCTGGAGACCAAACTAACATCAGCATGTTAGCAACACCCGTCTTAGCCGACTCTATATTAAAGTGGTGTGCTGTTGTAAAGAAATCAATTGCCTCGCTGACATCGCCCGCTTGTTTTGACATAAGTAACGCATTCACTACAGGTACTGCTTCTGATACCATTTTGCTAAAATGTACAGATTCTTGTAGAAATGCGACTATGCTTTCTTTTTCTTCGACTCGTTTGTATATTGCTAATTCTTGTTCGCACTGCTGTGTGAGTGAGGTGGATTGCCTTCTGTCTGGTATAATGAATATGTTGCGGAGTAGAGCTACGAAGTAATTAATCTGAAATATTACAACATTTAATATTTGAATACGTTTTTTTCTTAAACATCTCGCATTAGGTAAAAAGCCTGTGTCGCCCCCTAAACTTTAATAAATTATAATTCTACTTTCGTTATAGTATAAAAGCTAAATTTTATATATGTTACTTGGGGACCTATGAAAAGATGTTACCCCAAAAGCCGGACAGTTTCAATGGTTTTAACATCTTGCCAGACACATCGAAAGTCCGCTGTAAGTGCGAGCGCGAGGTAACAACTGTTCAAGCGGGTGCGAGTGAGATAGGACGCTAAGTCGACTGCCATTTTTTACTGCGAAGTATGTGCAGGTACAACAACGTTTAATAATAGAAATTTGTGCATTTTTTTGTGAAATAAAAGTGTATTTTTAGTAAAAAGTGTTATCATGGGAGATACATTAATTTGTTCCGTTTGTAATAAAAGTGATGGTAATATAATATTGTTTTCGGAGGAAACTTTAAAAAATGTAAAACTGTTTTGAAAATCAGAAAAAATACAGCAATTTTTGCGAGCAAATTATATATGTACCATTTGGAATAATGCTCATCTGAAAAATCCAACTACATATCAACCAGACAATAACGGCTGGGTATTGAAAGATGACAAATACCAGTTCAAATGGTTTGAAGGGGATCAACTACCAAGTTATGTTAGTGATTCGCTCAAAACGCAATCAGGTATGTGATTACTATGACAAATTATTGTACATAATTTTTTAATTATTCCTAATTGTATAAACTTGCTTATATTTTTTCAGAAACTGACGAAGAAAATGAAAATATCGACGACAATGATGACATTTATTAAAACGATTGAATATTTTTTTTTACATGTAATAATACTTTTCTTTTGTATTTTATAATATTAAAATGATATTTTTTACTTTATATGTATAACATGGCTATGAATGTAATTAAATTATTTTTTTATTAGATATCTTAAAAGATCGCAATCGACTTAGCACTCGCGCTTGCACATACAGCGGACTTTCGATGTGTCTGGCAAGATGTAAAAACCATTGAAACTGTCCGGCTTTTGGGGTAACATCTTTTCATGGGTCCCCAAGTAACATATATAAAATTTAGCTTTTATACTATAACGAAAGTAGAATTATAATTTGTTAAAGTTTAGGGGTGTCTGACAGGGGGTAGCAACTGTCATAAGTGTCTGGCAATGGATGACGAGATTTCTAAAGTTATCTTTAAGAAAATATAAAAAAAATTGAGCTTTATACTTTAACGAATTTAAGGTACTATTTTATACACCTTTACTACCGGTTACCTGCCCAAGTAACCACAACCCAAACTTTATAGTCCCTGGTCGTATTTACCTGTATAGGGGACATCCGCAGATAAACTTTCAGCTGTTATAAAATAACGAAGGTCTGGCCCTCGTGGGCTCTTAGTCTATTAGGTTATGGGCTACTCAGATTTTTAAAGTTATTGCGTTTTTTCGAAGAGTTATTGTTAGTTTTGTTGGTTTATTTTGCGTGTGTGACATCAACTCATCAAGATGACCTCAAGTTTTCTTTCGAGTGTGCCAAAGCTCAAGGGTCGTGATAATTATGACGACTGGGCGTTCGCCGTACAAACCTTGCTAGTCCTTGAGGACACGGACAAGTACCTCAAGCAAGAAGCAGCGACGACAGATGCAGCACAGACAGTAGCAGATGCCAGAGCACGTGCAAAATTAATTCTGACTATTGACACATCATTGTTTGTGCACATAAAGGAGACGAAGACAGCAAAGGAGTTATGGTCAAAACTCAAAGCTCTATTTGATGATTCGGGTTTTTCCAGAAGCATAACTTTGTTACGTCATTTAATCTCCATCAGACTAGAAACTGTGAAAATATGACTAGTTATGTTACGCAGATTGTAGAAACTTCGCAACGATTAAGTGGTACTGGATTCATTATAAACGATAATATTGTTTTAATTATTTAATTTTTACGTTTGTGTGATGGATGGATTAAATGTTTGTTTCTTGAGAAAATTTACTGGTACATTATAAAAACCTAAATAGAGAAGTCAAGTACCTGGTCACTTTTTTCCATATCACATCTCAGCAACTTAGCATCAGGATACTGCCTCTCAGTATATTTTACGATCAAGTAAGCTTTATAATAGTCCTTTTGGCGTAAATGTTTACGTATTGATTCATACAAGTTGTCTAAGGAGGCCTGTGACAGCTCAGGTTCGTCTTGTGTAAGAACGTCTATACTTTTTTGGATCGAACTAACTACTTCGCTCTCAATTTCTTCCCATTTCTTAACTAACTCCGCATCCGGGCCAGGATTAATCTTTTTCTGCAGACCTTCCAATATTTTCATTTCGGTTTGAAGTTGTTCCTCAAGTAATTCTAATTTAAGTTGCGCAGAAAAAGGGTTGCACTCCAAAAATATCTGTAATAAAAATTAATAATATTCATAAATACAAATTTAGTTACTTTTTTACTAATTATATGGTCTAAGTATCAGTAAGTTAGTTATAATTAGTGATCTGATCGACGCAAATTCCTTTGCTCTTTTTAATCAAGTTAGGCTCATTATGTTCTAAGCGTGATGTTAAATCTAAGGCACGCCAGTAACAACACCAATTAAAAAAATTCGTGGCAATACGTTAGATAGTTATTTTTTAAATTGTGAGATAGAACGAGACGCGAGAATTGTATATTAATATATTTGAAATAATATCCGAAATTGTACCTAGATTGTTCCGAGAATTTATAGCCACAGAATAAATATACAATCTCTCCTTTCCTCCTAACTATTACTACTATACTATTACTTACTATACTACTACTTTGATGGTGCATTACGCCGAACTTACATTTTTTTTTATGGAATAGTTGGCAAAGGAGCATACGTATCGCCTGATGATAAGCGATTACAGCCGCCCATGGACATCCGCAACACCAGAGGCGTCACACGTATGTTGCCGGCGTTTGGGAGTTGGGGGTGGGGGAGGAGTTGGGGTATGGGCCTCCGTTATCCTGGGTCCGGTCGTGTAATATCTGCAGTTCCCGGACCCCTCCCTTCTCAGGCGCAGAGTTGGCACACCGTGTGGTTTTAGTCGGTTCGATTCCGACACACCACCCCGCCGCAAACCCCGGTGGGGTGACGGCCCGAGGGGGTTTCCACACGTTACAAAAAAAAAATGGGCCTCCGTTATCCTCACTCGTTCGGAGAAACAGCGCAAGAAATTATTACTCTTGTCGAACCGGCCCATTCATGCCGAAGCGTGGCTCCTCCCACGGTCACGGTCAAGGTCAAAAGGATTTAAATGGAACTTTATAAAATTTGAGTTTATTATAAATAGAATATTATTACTATTCTAAAATGCAGCACATTTTTCATGAGAGTTTGAAAGTCAAAATGTGAATGATTTTCGACTTACTTTGAGTAGCTGTATGGCAGCTTTCCTTACTAGTGCCGCCTTGTCTTTGAGTCGTCCGATTGCCCGTTCCAGTACAGTCTGCTGTCTACTCACTGGCACGCAGTTCTCCCGTTGGAGACGACACCAGAATTGAAGAACCTGACCAAAGGCAAATCTATGTATCGCAAAATAATAAACCCTACATCAACAGTTATATTTTGACTGCCTCGGTGGCGTAGTGGTAGCGTATGCGACTGCTAAGCTTGAGGTCTCGGGTTCGATTCCCGGGTCGGACCAAATGTTTGTATTATCTGCAAATATTTGTTTCGGAGTTTGGGTGTTTTCTATGTATAATATGTATGTATTTACGAAAAAAAAAAGGTATATAAGTATTTATATCAGTTGTCTATTACTTATAACACAAGCTCTGCTTAGCTTGGGACTAGATGGCGTTGTGTGTTAGATGTCCGGAATATTTATTTATAGTTATAATAACTCCTGTTTTCTTGGATTGGGAGCTAAACTTTTAAGAAAGAGCGTACTCCTTCCTGCGACACGGTTATGATTTCTGAGTTGCAGGAGTTCACGGGCAGTGGTTGTCACTTTCTATGAGGTGTTCCATCGTAATGCCATATAATAAAACTAGCGACCTACCCCGGCTTCGCACGGGTGCAAAGCTGATACTAAATTAAATACACTACAGAAAAACTATGAACGTTGTATATAAAAACATAGCGGCCCGCTCCGACTTTGCACGGGCATAAAATAGAAACCTCTAAAATTAGCAATGTTGCCTTAGTATATGATGCATGTATTATACATATAAACCTTCCTCTTGAATCACTCTATCTATTGGAAAAAACCGCATCAAAATCCGTTGCGTAGTTTTAAAGATTTAAGCGCACATAGGGATATAGGGACAGAAAAGGCGACTTTGTTTTATACTATGTAGTGAAGACTAATACATACCTTATGTCGCACGTAGGCTGACAAGTCGTGCATATGTTCGTGCAGGTCGTCTAGAAAGTCGTCGCGCTGTGCACGTTGCTCCTCCGACAGATCCTCACCGCGAAGCTCTACGCTCAGTACTTCGCACATCATGCCTAACACGCTGATTCGAAGTGTGTATGACTGTCAGTTCAAAATAAATTACAATTTTACTCAATGTTAAAACATTCATCAAGGTATTTCGTATGGTAGAACCAGTTAAACTAAACAAGACAACGTCAGAAACAAGAGATTTTTACAATCATCTTCATTAATAGTCTACTGATATGCAAAAGCCTGTCCCTAGCAAGAAGGTTTTGGCCTGCTTTACCATGATAGCCAGACAGGTGTTTTTAGTGCTGTTTAATAAATAGTTTGCGTCCACACTGGGCTCTTATGACATCCACCAAATGAACAAGGGTTGTGACTCTGTTCATAATCTGGCACAATACCGACACAATCATCTTACTATGGAAGCTATACACAAATAATGTGTAACAAACAAACCTCATCACTTTCAAGATATGGTTGAATAGTAGCAATAGCACTTGTCATCTCCTTGGGCAGTTCTTTAGTAAGTTCCAATAGGAAAGCTCCACAGTTTCGCGCTGCGCCTTGTTCGGTGCCAGCGCCCGCATTTTCTTCCTCCGTTGACGCTAACGCTTCAGCTATTTCACGCACCTGCAAACACCAATAGAATATTAAAATCTAAAACTGTTGATTATGTAGTTATGTATGAAGTATTTTGACAATTTAGATTGGTAATATAAATAAATATTTCAGGCATCTAACACACAACGCCCATCTAGTCCAAAACTAAGCAGAGTTTGTACTATGGGTACTAGATAACTGATATAAATACTTAGATATTTATGTTTTTGTAAATACATACATATTATACATAAAAAACACTCAAACTCCGAAACAAATATTTGCAGATCATACAAATATTTAGTTTAACCCAGGAATCGAACCCAATACCTCTGGTTACGCCAGTTTGTTTCTTAATGATTAGCGAATAAGATCGATATTCCCTTCCCCCATCTACCTTGAACACACACTCGATGCGAGCGATTACGGCGCCGCCTGGCGGACATTGGAGGAGACATATGGAAGAATGTAGAATATATTCGATAGAACGCGGCCGATCGCCCTCTTCGCCGTGAGCCGTGGTCAAGTACGGACGCGTGTGGCGGTCTCGCGCGCGTCGTGGCAATTTCGCTCCAGCACCGTGGCTGTGAGTATATGAGGAAGAATTGAGAGTGGCTTTCGAGCACCCTCCCTCTTCGCCGTGAGCCGTGGTCAAGTACGGACGCGTGTGGCGGTCTCGCGCGCGTCGTGGCAATTTCGCTCCAGCACCGTGGCTGTGAGTATATGAGGAAGAATTGAGAGTGGCTTTCGAGCACCCTCCCTCTTCGCCGTGAGCCGTGGTCAAGTACGGACGCGTGTGGCGGTCTCGCGCGCGTCGTGGCAATTTCGCTCCAGCACCGTGGCTGTGAGTATATGAGGAAGAATTGAGAGTGGCTTTCGAGCACCCTCCCTCTTCGCCGTGAGCCGTGGTCAAGTACGGACGCGTGTGGCGGTCTCGCGCGCGTCGTGGCATTGCGCTCCAGCACCGTGGCTGGGAGTGAGCGAGCAGGCTTGAGGCGTGTGCGCAGCACCCTGTAGCCCCGCGAGCTGTTACCGCGAGTAAGTACCAGTGAAGTACCGAGTTCACTGGTGTATCGAAGAAAGGAAGTTTCGTGAATATATATATCGCTTATCGCTTTGTGGGTACGGTAATCCTACAGTGAAATCTCCGTACAGAACTTACAAATCTGTATCGCTTGTGTGTGAACTATTGACATTAATATGCTTTTCGTGTAATATTTAACCCGTCCGCGAGCTTGCGAACCACGTGTGAATGTAATAATAGACAATCTAATCTGCTTAATATCGCTAAACCCTGGCATTGAGCCTTTGTAAAATAACCCCCACACCGCATCTTGGACGCGCCGTCGTTGCCATCTTGGAGCAGAGGAACTATCGAGAAGGCCTGGGACGCCTGCCTTGGTTGCAGAGCTGGAGACGCGCAGGGAGCTCCAAAAATCAAGTAAGTGTGTGTTCATGCCTCATCCTGACGGTTCCCCTTGATACCTAACTCCATCATACAGTCCACTAAATATCGATAACATCATATATACGCGAGTGGCGTGTCCATATTTGGTCCGTACGAGCCGGATTACACCACATTAAGTGGTCCTGATCGAGCAGGACTCAGACCACATTGAGTGATCCGTTCGAGTCGTAACAGATTAGATCTATATTATTGCGTACCATCCAGCCGTCCTTATTAGGATCCCTTCCGTAGGCACTAATAAGTGAAATATACAATATTTTAAGTAATATATCGTATGAAGTGACATTGCGTCATCCATATTGTACCGCTAAAACACGTAGATTTATCGCCGTGATATATTTATATTTACGTGTATTACCGCTTACATATAAGTATTATATGTACAAATATATCTTATTTATAACATTAATTGCAATCTATTAATAAAATAGAACATTATTGTTACATTTTCTACCGCGTTACACCCGCAACATTTTTTATACACCCACCTTCATTGTGAGAATAATAAATTATTTGTTCGCGTTATAACCCGACCGTATTAAGTAGCTAATCATGCCTCCTAAAAAGCAACCGAGTAAAAGTGAGGGGTCCGATTATGAAGATACACACGATTCGGAAATGATTATGTTGATTGCTAAACGCGAAGCCTTTTTCGAAATAATTCAGCATATTTATGACCTCTCTTCTGACCTTGACTCGAACATCTCTAAGAGGGGAAGTTTCCTTGGTGAGAGTTCTAACATCGATGAGTTACGTAGTGAGTTTAAAGAAATATTAGATGATTGTAACAGGCATTTATTGAAAATAAACCCTACCGCTACGCCTGATTATAAAAGTCTTATCGCTTTCGAGTCTTTGTATAGCCGAATTAAAGAGATTCGGTCTCAATATACACAACAAAGTTCGTCTGCGAGTAATGTTTATGTACCGCGTGAGTCGACACCGAGATTACCGCCAATAGAACTAATGAATTTTTCGGGTGATATTCGTTCATGGCCATTGTTTTATGCCAGTTTTAAGTCGACTGTTCATGATAATCCATCGCTCACGGATGCAGAGAAATTATATTATCTGTTAGGTAAACTGTCAGATAAGGCTCAGTCGGTATGCTCGGGTATAACCCCATGCGCTGAGAATTACAGTTTGTTTTTGGAATCATTAATAAATAAATACGAAGATAAGCGTTTGCTTGCTTCTACATATTTAAATCAAATGTTTGAGTTTAAACCTTTGCAATCCGCGTCAGTAAACAACTTTGATATATTTACGGATAAATTCACAAGTGCAGTACGCGCTTTAAAAAATTTAAAATTAGATAATCTCATGGAATTTATCATTCTACATGTCGCGTTTAAGAAATTAGATATTGATACCGTCCGCGCATTTGAGTTAAGTTGTTCGAGTTCTAGTTCTAAATTACCAACCTTTGACGACTTAGTCGAATTTATAAAATCCCGCACGAAAGTTTTGGAACGCACTCATACCGTTTCTATGGTGAGCAGTGCAGTTAATAATAATAATAAACCCAACTATCGACGATCGAATGTCCCGGCACCGAGATATCAGACGTTTGTTACTACAGCGTGCTCCCCGCGTAAATGTCTTTGTATTAATTTCACACACTCGCATTTGTTTAAATGTGGCGACTTTAGAAAAATGACCCCTCAGGAGCGTTTTAAATCTGTGAAGAGCCACAATGCCTGTGTGAACTGCCTTAGTTTGAACCACAGATTGTCGGACTGCTCCTCCGATGTTGGTTGTCGAGCGTGTAAACAGAGACACCACACTTCGTTACACTTTCATCGAACAAGTGTAGATGAACCGAAGCGAGTTTCGCCCGGTCGGCGGGAGACGTCCGCGAAGCCCCCCGTTTCGCCCGCACCCATAGTGGACGCGTCACGCGCTCGTGGTGACGTAACACTATGTGCTACTCACGCGCCTACCGAATCCATCGGAAACGTTCAGGACGCGAATTCTAGTACTACCGTTTTGTTGTCGACTGCTCAAGTTGTCGCTTATGACAATAAAGGCGTTCGACACATATTACGTGCGTTGCTTGATACCGCAGCACAGAGCCATTTCATAACAAGGGATTGTTGTGAGTTAATGGGTATTCCGTGTTTTGAAACTGAACGTACTATTGTAAAGGGGTTCGGTGGAGCTGAGCAGATAATTAAAAATAATAAAATTAATATTAAAATTTACTCGCGATTTGATAGTAACGTTAATTTTAAAATATCGCCGCTCGTTGTAGATCGAATTACGGACTTATTGCCTACCGCCGTGGTAGATAAGTCAGGTCTGACTCATTTGTCTGGCTTACCGCTAGCAGACGAGAGTTTTGGGACGCCTAATAAAATAGATATGTTAATAGGCGCATCTCTCTTCCCATATTTAATCCTCCCTGACGTAGTTCACGCTCCTCGTGACTCGTCAGCGCCCCCAGCGTTACATACTGCGTTGGGGTATGTGATTATGGGTTCCGTACCCACTATACCCGCGTTCGATTCACACCAGGTCTTGACGTGCTGCGTAGCACAAGAGCCTGTCGCTATTGACAATTTAGTCAGGCGATTTTGGGAGCTAGAAGAGCCTCCCTCCTCACCGCCCATTCAGTGCCCCGAAGACGCTGAATGCGAATTCTTTTATAAGCTAACCACGACCCGCGATTCCGTTAGTGGCAGATACGTTGTCGGCCTGCCATTTAACGAGGATGTTTATACTTTAGGTAACTCCTACGAAACCGCTCGTAAGAGATTTTTTTGGCTTGAAAGAAGGTTAGAATCTTCACCTAAGCTAAGAGTAGCTTATGATGACGTCATAAAGGACTATCTCGCAAACCAATATATTTCACCCGCACCTCAGTACGATCTTCATGACCCCAATCCGATTTACGTTATACCGCATCATGGAGTCGTACGCGAGGGTAGCATGTCGACCCGCCTTCGAGTTGTCTTAGACGCTAGCAGTAAGACTAGCACCGGGCGATCCTTGAATGATATTTTGCATTCAGGACCGAACCTACAGGGTGACTTGTTTAAAATTATTTTAATGTTTCGTTTATATGCCGTAGCTATAACCGCTGACTGTCGTCAGCAGTTTCTTCAAATTGTTATGCGAGAAGCTGATCGCCGGTATCAGTGTTTCTTATATCGCTTTAGCCCGCAAGATACGCTTACGCTGTATCATTTCAACCGCGTGTGCTTTGGGTTATCGTCAAGTCCATACCATGCGCTTCGCACGGTGAGACAGTTGATCGAAGATGATGGCTCGAAGTACCCTATAGCGAGTGTGATAGCCTCCACTTCGTTCTATATGGATGACATGGCCTATTCGGTTCCGAGCGAGTCGGAAGCTATTGCTGCGTCTCGTCAGCTTATTGACATGTTTAAGGGCGCGCAGTGGGATCTCGTGAAGTGGAATAGCAACTGTCCCGCCGTCTTAAATAGTCTTCCCTCCTCACACAGACTACCTGCCGAGGTAGAATTCGATAAGTCCGTGCAACACAAAATATTGGGGTTGCACTGGTCTATAAAGGAGGACGCGTTTTTATTTAAATCGTCCGCTCCTGCTGATATAATATGTACCAAACGCTCTATTTTGTCCACAGTCGCTCGTTTGTGGGACATAATGGGCTTTGTTGCGCCCGCAATCGTGTATGCTAAGTTGTTAATAAAGCAACTTTGGCAGTTACACCTCGATTGGGACGATACACCACCGCTCTCGATAGTTAAGGGATGGAGGCAGTTTTGCGTTGAATTGCCTGCCTTAAATGATATACGTATCCCACGACATGTTGGTGTAACGGAGAACTGCGTTGTTACCTTGTTGGGTTTTTCCGATGCTAGCGAGCAGGCTTACGGAGCAGTAGTGTACCTACACGTTACGGCTAGCAGTGGTAATACCGTTCAATTAGTTTGCGCTAAAACTAAAGTCGCCCCCATGAAGCCGCTTACCATAGCGCGCCTCGAGCTTTGTGGAGCTGTTCTTTTGTCGAAATTGCTTCGCACAGTTCTCGATAATTATTCTCGAGATATTTCCGTTAAGGTATACGCCTTTGTTGACTCTAAAGTGGCTTTATACTGGATAAAGAGTTCACCACGGAAATGGCAAACGTTCGTCGCAAATCGAGTTGTTCAAATTGCTGACAACATTCCTTCTAGCAACTTCTACCACGTAGCAGGTGTAGAGAATCCCGCAGACATACTTTCGCGTGGTATTACACCACAAAAATTATTGTCCCACCCATTGTGGCTCCATGGGCCTCAGTGGGCTTCGTTAGATCCATCACAGTGGCCCCTTCGGACACTCGATAATCAAATTATTGAAAACATACCGGAACAAAGAGTTTTAACACACATTGTGTGTACGCCTGTAAAGCATTGCCTTATATATGATCTCGCGCTTCGAATCTCCTCTTGGAGTAAGCTTCTTCGTCTTATAACATATGTTTGTAGATTTGCCAAACTATTGCCCCGCCGCAGCACTATTGCAGTGACTGCCGAAGACATGGATTTCGCCGAGAATAAAATAATTATCTCTGTGCAAAGAAAGTACTTTGCAACAGAATATTCGCATATATCTAACAATGAAAACTGCTCCTCGGTTTTCAAGCGCTTAAGGCCTTTTATTGACAACGATCTTATTCGAGTAGGTGGTCGTTTAGTCAATTCCGAATTGGACTATGCTCATAGGTATCCCGTAATTTTACCGCACAATGATCATGTAGTGAGACTGATCATTGATTATTTTCATGTAAAGAATTTACACGCCGGACCGGAAGTTTTACTGTCGCTGCTCCGCCAGAGATTCTGGATCTTGTCTGCACGTCGTGTAGTGCGACAAAGAGTGCACTTATGTAATACTTGTTTTCGACTTAGGCCGCGTCCTAATCATCCGCTAATGGCCGACTTACCGGATAGTCGTACGCGTCAAGTAGTGAAGGCGTTTACGCATACGGGCTGCGATTATGCCGGTCCCATCGCTTACACTCCTACACGTCGACGGGGTGTCCGCAGTGAGAAGGCTTATATGTGTTTGTTCACGTGCCTTACAACCCGTGCCATACATCTCGAAGTCGCCACCGACCTCAGTACTCCAAGCTTCCTAGCAGCGTTGAAACGTTTCCTTTCTAGACGAGGCCCCGTACAGTTCATGTATTCCGATAACGGAACTAATTTCAAGGGTGCCAATTCCTATCTACGCGATCTTTATAAATTTCTCAATGCGGAATACCGTCCTAAGCTAGAGCAAGAGTATGCTGAGAGTCGTATAGTTTGGAAGTTTATATGCCCCAGCTCTCCACATTTTGGAGGCGCCTGGGAGAGCATGGTGAAGGTCGTTAAGACCCATTTATTTAGAGTAATCGGACAGCAACTTCTTTCATATGAGGAGCTTAGTACCGTTCTTACTCAGGTTGAGTGTCTACTTAACTCGCGACCGCTCACCGTATTGAGTTCGGATCCAGCAGAGCCGTCTGCTTTGACACCGAGTCATTTTTTAAATACGACACCGTTATTGTCTTTACCCGCGCTCGATGTTAAAGACCAATCTATCGGTTTGGTTCATAGACATTCACTTCTCGATAAATTAGTCCAGTCATTCTGGAACCGCTGGAGGATGGAATATCTTCACACCTTACAGGTTAGGCAGAAATGGAATTCTCCTTCTGTACCTATCACTATAGGTACAGTTGTTGTTGTTATTAACGATAATGTATCGCCCCTAGCCTGGCCACTGGCAGTTGTGGAGATAATACACCCTTCAAAGGATGGCATTATTCGCGTGGCGACAGTGAGGACCGCCAAGGGAACTTACCTTCGTCCCGTCGTTCGTTTGTGTCCTCTCCCCACGCAGTAATTGACACTCTACATATTTAACTTTATTATTTTATATATATATTTTCGTTTAGTTAGTTATTTGTTTCGTAATCCCGGAGCCGCTCTCCGGTATATATATCTATCTCTCCTCCGTCCGCATATGTGTGTAAGTTTAATTATCTATTCTTATGGTAGTTTTTAAAGGTGACCCTTTAAGGGCGGGTGGAAATGGTTACGCCAGTTTGTTTCTTAATGATTAGCGAATAAGATCGATATTCCCTTCCCCCATCTACCTTGAACACACACTCGATGCGAGCGATTACGGCGCCGCCTGGCGGACATTGGAGGAGACATATGGAAGAATGTAGAATATATTCGATAGAACGCGGCCGATCGCCCTCTTCGCCGTGAGCCGTGGTCAAGTACGGACGCGTGTGGCGGTCTCGCGCGCGTCGTGGCAATTTCGCTCCAGCACCGTGGCTGTGAGTATATGAGGAAGAATTGAGAGTGGCTTTCGAGCACCCTCCCTCTTCGCCGTGAGCCGTGGTCAAGTACGGACGCGTGTGGCGGTCTCGCGCGCGTCGTGGCAATTTCGCTCCAGCACCGTGGCTGTGAGTATATGAGGAAGAATTGAGAGTGGCTTTCGAGCACCCTCCCTCTTCGCCGTGAGCCGTGGTCAAGTACGGACGCGTGTGGCGGTCTCGCGCGCGTCGTGGCAATTTCGCTCCAGCACCGTGGCTGTGAGTATATGAGGAAGAATTGAGAGTGGCTTTCGAGCACCCTCCCTCTTCGCCGTGAGCCGTGGTCAAGTACGGACGCGTGTGGCGGTCTCGCGCGCGTCGTGGCATTGCGCTCCAGCACCGTGGCTGTGAGTATATGAGGAAGAATTGAGAGTGGCTTTCGAGCACCCTCCCTCTTCGCCGTGAGCCGTGGTCAAGTACGGACGCGTGTGGCGGTCTCGCGCGCGTCGTGGCAATTTCGCTCCAGCACCGTGGCTGTGAGTATATGAGGAAGAATTGAGAGTGGCTTTCGAGCACCCTCCCTCTTCGCCGTGAGCCGTGGTCAAGTACGGACGCGTGTGGCGGTCTCGCGCGCGTCGTGGCATTGCGCTCCAGCACCGTGGCTGGGAGTGAGCGAGCAGGCTTGAGGCGTGTGCGCAGCACCCTGTAGCCCCGCGAGCTGTTACCGCGAGTAAGTACCAGTGAAGTACCGAGTTCACTGGTGTATCGAAGAAAGGAAGTTTCGTGAATATATATATCGCTTATCGCTTTGTGGGTACGGTAATCCTACAGTGAAATCTCCGTACAGAACTTACAAATCTGTATCGCTTGTGTGTGAACTATTGACATTAATATGCTTTTCGTGTAATATTTAACCCGTCCGCGAGCTTGCGAACCACGTGTGAATGTAATAATAGACAATCTAATCTGCTTAATATCGCTAAACCCTGGCATTGAGCCTTTGTAAAATAACCCCCACACCGCATCTTGGACGCGCCGTCGTTGCCATCTTGGAGCAGAGGAACTATCGAGAAGGCCTGGGACGCCTGCCTTGGTTGCAGAGCTGGAGACGCGCAGGGAGCTCCAAAAATCAAGTAAGTGTGTGTTCATGCCTCATCCTGACGGTTCCCCTTGATACCTAACTCCATCATACAGTCCACTAAATATCGATAACATCATATATACGCGAGTGGCGTGTCCAACCTCAATCACAATGGTTGCATACACTACCACTAAGGCCATCAAGGCAGTCAATATGTTTAGGATTTCCTTACCATTTGAGGTCCGAATGTTCCAATTCCAAAATCTTTGGTTAATTGTACTACTCCTGCACATATGGGTGAAACTGCATGTTCTGCCATTTGGAGAACCTGTAAGAATATGTTAGGATATTTATTAAGTATGTCTTAAGTATTGGGATATTGTATGGGATTATAAATAAATCTTATATTGGGAAAGACGGGAGAATAATTCTAAAGTTCATTTAAACATTAATAGATATATTTAATCAACTAATCTCATTACTCAACTAACCTCAATGTAAACGGCGTAAAACTTAACCATCTCAGATTCGCAAATGACATAGTACTTCTTGAAAAAAATCCAGAAAATCTTAAGCTAATGATAATAACCCTTAATGAAGAAAGTAGGAAAGTGGGGCTGTGGAGGAACGGGTATCATGTTCCACCAACACACAAAGGGAGGATCCTCCGACCAGGCGAGGTGATCATGCCTGGCGGGCAACTGCCCAACAGTTGATGTTGGGATGTTGTATATATGATAATCGGCGCGAGGACTATTTATTTCGCGATTCAGGATTTGTAGGTACTCCGTGTAGTGCGTTACTTCGTAGTTCAGTGTATCTTAGGTAGATGGCGCTGTAGTATGTTATGTGGAAGTCGGCTATCTATGAACAGCGACAAAACCAAACTACTCACAAACATCAAACCAATAACAATTGAAATCGGCGATCAACCTCTCGAATATGTGCAAAAATACATCTACCTAGGACAGTTAATATCCCATGAAGATCAAACAACTAAGGAGATTAACAGAAGAATAGCTAATGGCTGGAAGAAGTACTGGTCACTGAAGGACGTAATGAAATCGGAACTGAACATGGCAATAAAAAATAAAGGTTTTTGATGCCTGTATTCTTCCAGTCATTACATATGGTTGCGGAACCTGGGCACTTACTAAAAACCATAGGGAAAAGTTGGAACGCTGTCAGAGAGCCATGGAGAGAAGTATGTTGGGCATAAAGAAAAAAGGCAAAGTAAGAAACGCAATTATAAAAGAAAAAACTAAGGTTACTGACATACTTACTCAAATTGATCAGAGAAAATGGAGATGGACTGGTCATATGATGAGAGATCCACAAAATAAATGAAGCATAATTGCTACACACTGGTACCCCAGAGATGGAAAACGCAACAGAGGACGCAAACAGATGCGATGGGAGGATGACTTAAAACTCACAGCAGGACAACTGGAGAAGAGTGGCACTAGACAGAACACAGTGGAAAATGTTAGAGGAGGCCTATGCCAACAGGCACACTGAACTGCGAGATATTTTATAGAAGAAACCAAAACTGTTATGTAAATTTTTGTCAAGTTCAGAATAAAAGGCTATTTCATTCATTCAAGTCAACTAAGAAAATTATTTTTTAGTAACAGTTAAATTTTAACATACCTGCACTAATTTGATAAGACATGAAGTCCCATGGTTATATTTTTTTATCAGAACACCAATGACTTGAAACACGGATTCTCTCACTGATTTGTTCTTAATTATTTGTTCCTCGAGTGCTTTGTAACAGGGCTCTGACACCATTCTGTAAAAGTATGTTTATTATCTATATAGATAGAAATTAATCACAAAAATGTATGTACGCACATAACCTTCGATTGACTGCACTAAATGTGATTATTGTTTTTTTAATGTGATTGTCACCGACAATACAAGGTTTGTTTGGAAGAAAATTAAAATAAAACCGAAGGTGTTAAATTTTCCTAATCCGCTTAGTTCTATACACTGTGGCCCCGCGAGAAGTTCAGGCGGGTTTAAATATAAAAAAAAGTTTTTCGGTAATTTAGAAAATATTTACGAAAATAAATATGGCGGTACGTTTGCCGGAGCAGCTAGTTATTTCATATATGTTGTTTAAGCTGTCGCCACGCCGCTTTCTACTGCGCCAATTGTTCAATAGTTTCAATAGAAATAATTTCTTTTAATTTTACATTTTGCAATTTGGCATCCTTTTTTTAGCAGTGAAATGAACTTTTACATTCTAAGGTTTTGATGGAATTCTTGTGTTGATTCGGCGATGCCAACCCTCAACAACTATTGTGTATTTAGAGAATATTGTATTTATACGGAATGTGGTTATTAACACATTCATCTCTTATTAGAGAGAGAGGATATTTTAAGAAAATGGGCGTTTTGCGAATGTGATGTTTTTAAAAGTTCCCATTCGTAAAACAATTAACAAGATATTATTTATTACACATTAATAAGGGGGACAGCGCGTACGCAGTCCCCACTACCAAAAATTACGCATCCGAGTTATCCACATTAGGGATAATCGCAGGGGTCAACCGAACCGCAGTGCAATGGAAGGGTCTCGCCCTGGGGGAACCGCCTTAATGATCACGGTTTCCCCTATGCCAGGTAAGTATGATTTCATCAACGCTAAACGGGTTAGTCATTCACTCACGGAGACTCTTAACACCGACTTTTATAATTTATGTAGCGCCATCTATCGAAATAAATAGCAGTAGTTTTAGTATTTAGTGAGAAGATATATCTTTATTATTAGAAACTTGTTGATGATAAAATATAATTTTTGGCTTCTCCTGGTACTGAAGTACATACGAATATTTTGTAGCATAAAGCTTACTATTATAAAATATTTTAAGTACCTAAAAGCATTGGTCAATTAGTTTGTATTTGACTATTTAATAAATCATCATCATCAACATTTTTAATAACTGCTGGACTACTTCTCAGAAAGGAAGTTTAAAAAATACAGTTGAATTAGAACCTCCACCTTTTCGAAATACGGTTAAAAACTATATCAAATAGAACATCATATGAGGCCTGTAATACTACTTTTGAAATAAGAATTTATCACAGGTGTACTTACGAAACAAAATTATCTTCAGCCAATGGAGGATCCCACAGCTTAGACAATGGCTGCTGTAATAGTAAATTTAGTGCCACCAGGGCAGCTTGCTTATCAGTTTCGGTCCAGCCGGATATGTCATCATCATCTGTTGCTTTTTTACCTTTTTTACCAAGTGTAAGCTTAGTTGAATTCTGGATGAAGATATAAATGGAATTAAAAGAGAATAATTGTTGTGGTGACGAATTAACGATATGGAGGCACAGTATTCCTATTCTTCATCCGACTGAGGGACCCAACTAATCAGCACAACAGAACCCATCTGGTCAGTGTGATGTAGTTAAAACTTCCTTTTTATAGAATTATTTGTTATATTTTTAGATATAATTTAATGATTACAGGCACAAATTTTAAGAGTTTATTGGTAAGTTTTTTTTTTATTGTATAGGGGCAAACAAGCAGATGTATTGCCTGATGGTAAGCGATTTACGCCGATTAAAGTTGTTTGAGCATGAGCATAAATACCATGTTTGTTACATTAATACACTGGTTATCATAACCTCTAACAATACAAATAATATGGTATTTTAGTAAGTTACATCTGTGCTCACTCCAGACAAGTTTCCTCTGAAAATGAATTCTAATTATACAAATGGGAGGCATTGGTGGTAATTCTCTTATTGTCATCACTAAACTAAAATTCACTAAAAGTTGTTGTTAAAGCATGTACTTCTGATCAACTTTTAGTTGGTACTGCACTAAATATAGTGAAAGCTACGTAGTGTAGGACGTCCATGGGCCAGGTGGAGTGATGATTTGCGCAAGACGGCTGGCAGGAGCTGGATGCGAGAAGCTGAGGATCGAACTAAGTGCGTGCTATTGGAGAGGCCTATGTCCAGCAGTGGACTGCGATAGGCTGATGATAGTAATGTGAGATATACAAAAATCTATTGTAAGTAGTATAGAATACAACAATAAATTTTAGTGAAATTTAGTTTAGTACTGACAACAACAGAATTACCACCATTGAGCTCACTACATTATCATATAATTTTAATAAAGTAGTATATTTCTGATTTTAATTGAAAAGGAAATAGTTTTTAATTCTTTTTTAACTAAGGCTATTTGAAAGACATTGTGTTAGTCTTCTATACTTATTAAAACTATAAATACAACCATGGACACTAAAAATATTAATGTATAAGACCCCTAAATATAATTTATATAGACAGAACATGTACAAGCTGCAGCAGATGTGATAGAAGGAGAAACAATTTTTTTTTACACTAGCTTTGGACTGCGGCGTTACCCTTGGTTGTAAATAAACCTAATAGAAAGTGTAGGTGGTTTACTTAACATACATATAAGTACATAATACCCTTAGAAGAAATATATTATGTATTTTATTATTGACAATTATTATAATGACATTCCTAATATAACAACTTTTCTCCAATTCTTTTATACTAGATAAAATAATGTTATGTTTATCATAATCCGCTTAAATTAAAAGGATTTCACTGGCAAAAATATCTCGCATAGCTGTATTAAAGATATAATTAAAAAATAAATAAATATTTTGCATACTTACATCAGCAGCCAATTTAGTGTCTTTTGTTTTCATTATTTGTGTAAACAAATACATTAACATTTTCAAAATGTTTAGGTTCTTTGTTCGCAGATCAGTTTCAATCTCATGCTCTTGGAGTATTATTTCTAAATGATTGCATAAATTTTTAGCAGCTCTCACTATATGATCAAAGCCTAAAATGCAAATTAAAAAAAAAAAAAAGTAAATAAGTAATTAACACCACATTAACTTTTAATAGTTCATTGCTTTACATAAGACACTGCTTTTTTTTTATGTAATAGGTGGCAAACGAGCAGGCGTATCGCCTGATGGTAAGCGATTACCGCCGCCCATGGACATCCGCAACACCAGAGGCGTCACAAGTGCGTTGCCGACCTTTGGGAATGGGGAGGGGGAATGAGGGAGGGGTTGGGTATGGGCCTCCGGTTTCCTCACTCACTCGTTGAAACACAGCGCAAGCGCTATTTCACACCGGTTTTCTGTGAGGCTGTGGTATCACTCCGGTCGAGCCGGACCATTATGCCGAAGCGCGGCTCTCCCACAAAAATTCGAAAAATAATAAATTACTACATATAATTTATTTACCTCTGTTTATAACATTCCATTCCAATTTGTTTCCGTGTACTATGATGGAGAAATAGGTATCAAAGTGTTCCAAGATATATTCCACACCTTCAGAATTATAAGCACGGGCAGCATCTAGTGAAAAGTAATAAATAAACGTGATTGCATTTTATTATCAATACTTATTTAAGTTAGAAACAAGAAAACTTCACAAGTACCTTGTAGTTTTGAAAGTAATACGCGCGGTTGTACAATATCCTCCACATGATACTGTCCTGCATGAGATTCCAATAACTCATCTTTTTTCAGAGGTATAGCAAATTCAAAATGACTCATATTGAAAAGTAAAATATGATATAATTCGTTGAAATCATACGAATAAGAATCAGTTGCAATCAGATCAACAATAACAAATACGAACGATTTACCCGTTTACATTTGAAATTGTCATTCAATGTTGCCATCTCACTCACAGAAAAACAGCGATTCGCAAAATTAATCATTTCCATCGAAACAATCTGCGGATTGATTTTAATATTCTATCTGAGATTTTATGAAATTTTAGTGTGCATATCGGGTAGGTCTGAAAATCGACAATATCGATGATAAGGATTCAGCGAGCAAACGAGCAAATGATGGTTCTTTCCTTAAAGGTTGTCATGCTAATTTATCTTTTTATCGTAAATCATGCAATGACCGTTGTTATAGGGCAGAACAATTTTTGATGAACGAGTTTTCATTCAGCAGTGGACGGCAATAGGCTGACTGAGACTGAGTTTTTGCCCTATGGTTTTTCTAGTCACTATTTTTACTTATTTTTGGTGGCACCAAAAAAGGTTAATCAGAGTCAGAATTGGTAACCTGACAGTCTATTCTAGAGGAATCATAAGTTCATATTGTGGGCACGATACGCCTGAATTTGGGGGACACGAATTTAGTACTCATATTTATTTTTAATAACACTAGTTTAAACACTTTCTAATCACACACTTTCTATTGGGCATGGATAACATCGATACAGAGGGGTTATTATCTGGGTATGGTGACATAGTGCTGTAATAATTGTTATGTTATTATTATGTTACTTTAATTTTATAATTTCTTTTGTTTTTATTACACTTGGTCTTTTTAACATAATTTTATTAATTTTACTTAAGTATTATAATTTGTAAAAATGTATCCTGTAGGCGTCTAATTCCACTTAAGCATATTTTTTTATTTTGAGTGCTACCAGCAATTATTGTAACACTTTGTAAAAGTATTACAGCACAGGTATACACATCACATTTTTTTCTATTGCTACCCATAATTATTTGACGAAACTATTTTATACGAATGGCTTTAAAGCCAAAGTCTGCCTTAATTATTTTTAACAAAGTATTTTAATCTATTTCAAACGTTAATATACACAGCCCAGTATGTGGATTTTGAAAAGACTTCGACTTTCTTTAATTCATCTTCAATGAATGTATATAAACCTTTCATGACTTTTTTATTTTATTGAAGTAACAACTTCTTATTTCAATATTAAATAGTTTGGCTTAGATCAGTTTATGTTATTACGTCTGTTGGGCGTCCCGAGACGCACATGTTTTTTTTTGTGTTGACTTCTTGTAAGTAACTAGTAACTATCACGGAATATTTTTCAGTAATAGCAATATTTTTGACACGTTGCTTACATGTCATTTGACGTTTGACTTTCGCTCGCCAGCGCACAGGCCAGCTGAAGTGGTGGCATAACTTTGGGCTGTTGATTTCCCATTCGAGTTTAATTTGTGCACTTTCTCCGTATTATCTATAAGTGTATTACTGTTTAATTTAATTAAATATGTCGGGCAAAGGTAACAAAGCATTCACGAAGGAAGAGGAATTACTGCTGCAAGATTTTAGCAGAAATGTATCCACAAAATCTTCAGCTCTATTTTACGGAAATGCCTTCATCGTATCAGCTATACCTATTTGTAAGTAACATTGAGATCGTTTTACAAATGTAACGTTACAAGTAATACCCATACTTTCTTACATCAATCACGTAATTAGTACTTGCAAAGTTATTATCAATGTATTAATTTTAAAGGGTTGTTCTGGAGGGTTCACGCTATGGAAGTAAGCCCTTCCTTGGCTTGGTTTGCGTTGGTGACGACGGCGAGTACCTGGCTGCTGGCTTTAGCGTACCGTAATACCAAGTTCCAACTGAAACACCGTGTGGCTGTCCGAAGACAGGACGCTGTTGCTCGTGAAATGGCCCGTGAGCTTGCAGACGACAGGAAGATGAGCCGTAAAGAAAAGGATGAGAGGTAGTACATATTAATTATGATTATAGTAGCATTAAATATTATTTGAAAATGTTCATATATTATTATATTTTTTTATACATATGTGACCTCTTTAAAATAAACAATAATGACTACTATGATAAGAATCTTATAAGGTAGTCTCATTTATACCTAGAGAAAATATCCAATAAGATTCTTTTTTGTTATTGACTGTAATCATCATATAATAGACACAGAAAAGCCTTTCCTTAGAAAAGAAGATTTGATGTACTATACCACTCTGAAAAGACAGGTGGTATATATCTCTTTGTATTACTGCTGTCCTGCATATTTTACTCTCTTAGTCAGCTCTATGGAGCCCATCGAATGAATAGGGCATTATGTATTATTAATTGAATTTAAAATTATTTAGTTTATTTCTGGTGTTCATTTGAGAGATTTTTAAACGACGACGATTGCCGCGACACAAATATGTAAATTGTTTTAATGTACAAATAAATGAAATCCGTGATCATACAGACTGTCAAAATGTATCTCTATTATGCTGCTAAATGTGAATGAATAAATTTCCAGGATTTTATGGAAGAAGAACGAAGTTGCTGACTATGAAGCTACCACATACTCAATTTTCTACAATAACGCACTGTTCCTGACCATTGTCATCCTCAGCAGTTTCTACCTCCTGCGCTCTTTCACACCCACTGTGTATCCTTTTAAAACTATTGCTGATAGATGACATATAAACATTTGACACACAGTCAAAAATATTTAACCAAATAAGCAGGTTGAAGGTATAAAACTATTTAGTATTTTGTAATATTTATATGAATTGAAACCTTTTTGGGTAACATTGGTAACTTTAGAACATTACTTGACTTATATAGCTAAGTAATGAACTCTTTTTTTTCTTTATTTATTTAATGAGGGCTTAGTCACGAAGTGATTATGTCACCCTAATGAAATCTTCCAGCATAAAGAGACATTTTACATATACGTTTGTTGAATACTCAATTAGCTACTGATTGAAAAGTCCATATGTGTGTGTGCCTTTATGGTTTTCATGTAAACTTTCAATATTTTTCATACTATTTATACAAAGCATTTGCACAAATGCCCAAAGAATTCTTCTAGTCTATTTAGTCTTTATCATCATAAACAGCCTAGGCCTCTCCTCAGAGAAAGGATTTTGGCTTTTTGCAATTCTGTGGAAATATTTATGTATGTGTATGTTAATTTATCCTATTGAATTCCTCCATTATTAGTAATTAATTTTATTAGTCACAAATAAGACTGATTACATATAAATAACTGCTTTATTATTTGAAGAAATTATGTTATGAAATACAAGTTGCTTTTTTTAATTTTTTTTTTTTTTTTTTTTTTTTATTGAATAGTGGGCAAACGAGCAGACGTATCACCTGATGGTAAGCGATTACCGCCGCCCATGGACACCCGCAACACCAAAGGCGTCACAAGTGCGTTGCCGACCTTTGGAGGATGGGAAAAGGGATGGGGGGAGGGGTTGGGGTATGGGAAAAGGGATGGGGGGAGGGGTTGGGGTATGGGCCTCCGGTATCCTCACTCACTCGGTGAAACACAGCGCAAACGCTATTTCACACCGGTTTTCTGTGAGGCCGTGGTATCACTCCGGTCGAGCCGACCCATTCATGCCGAAGCATAGCTCTCTCACGGTATAACGGTGTAATATAAATATAGATAAAAGTTTTACAGGTTAGTAAAACAGTCAAAAGGCTTTTTAGTTTTCTCATATAAATTTAAGTTACACTATCTCAATCCATGAATATCACATAAAGTTAAAATATTTGTATTGACTGCCTCAGTGGCGCAGTGGTAGCGTATGCGACTTCTGTGCTTGAGGTTTCGGGTTCGATTCCCGGGTTGAATCAAATGTTATTTGTAATTTTCTGCAAATATTTGTTTCGGAGTTTGGGTGTTTTCTATGTATAATATGTATGTATTTACGAAAAAAAAGTATATATGTATTAATATCAGTTGTTATTACCCTTACACAAGCTTTGCTTAACTTGGGGCTAGATGGCGTTATGTGTTAGATGTCCGAAATATTTATTATTATTACTTTTAACTAGCTGACCCACTCAACCTCGCTTGCGTCTTCTATTGCCCGAAGCGTGAAAATTTTCCCCCGTTTATGAAACATTATTCATTGGTGCTCCGCTCCTATTAGTATTAGCGTGATGATATATAGCCTTCCTCGATAAACGGACTATCCAACACTGAAAGAATTTTTCAAATCGGACAAACGGTTCCTGAGATTAGCATGTTCAAACAAACAAACTCTTCAGCTTTATAATATTAGTATAGATGAAGTATGTTGCGTCATGGTATGTGCATGGCTGGCTGCGTTCAATGCACAGTTAATTTTAAACTAATAATTCCTTGACTTAGTCACAGTAACTACATTGTCTCCCTGTCAGTTGCCTCAGGACTTCTGGCGCTGCTCTCCACCGGTACGAAGTGAACATAAAGTATAAGTGAATGAGGTTGCCACATAAAAAAACAACAATGTTCTTGTCCATAAGATCAAACAGTGGTAACTAAGTGAGTGTTTGGTGACCTTTGTTACAAGACTTCAGCACATATGTCTCTCAGTTTTAAAGGGGCATATATACTGAAATTTAAACAGTTATTTATGTGTTTCTATAAAATAAATATAGATTAATTTTATAATTTAATTTTAATAAAATAACTGAAAACAGTCTTTAGTTTTATTTACACATTTGCAAAGGAAAATTTATAATTAATTAATTGTAAGTTACCTAATAACTATTCTAACAGCTGTTATTATTCTGGGTGGGTTATGTAGTTTTATGTTTTAAATCACAAACAGTTTTTGTTTTCACTTAGTTCACACATTCACACTACATTTGTTTATATAACAAAACTACTGCTGTATAAAGCACACTAAAGTGTTTCTTGAAGAATACTAGTTCTTGAAACATCAAATCGAAATTTCGGTAGTTATTTGATACAATTTGACTAGATAATTTATCGCTTAGATTTTTTGGGGTGTGAAATAATCAATTTTATAATTTTGCTGCACCAATGTCTGCAAAGTGACAAGTAGTTAGAATTTTAAATAATTTATGACGATAAATTATTTAATTCTGTGGTAGAAGGTAGTGTTTCTTGTATGCAGCAGTAGGCGATGGTCGACGCAGTGTTGTTAACGTTGCTTGCAGTCCGGTGATTGATGTTACAAGTGAAGTAAATGTCGCGCTGCAAAAACCAGTGTTCTTGTTCGGAACTGTGGTTTGTCAGGGCCTCAGTACATCATGCCGACGTGCAACGGTTCCGTTCGCTGGAAGTACACGTTGGGGTTGCTGCTGAAGGTAGGCTCCACACTCGTGTACACGTTGCCCTCCTCCGGACGCACCATCACGCCTGCAAATTTATATATATTCATTAGTATTTTTTATTTAACAATAATCTTAGTAAATACTTTCTTCTTCACTTTAACCTTTAATTATATATTTGTTTTCAATGAAAAATAATGTTTTCTTTGCGTTTAACTAAAGGTAACTGAGGGAATATTATGTAATCGATCGTTGTTTGATTATAAAAGTATATGAGATAATCTAGTGTAAATAGTATGGCTAATGGGGAATACTTGCAAGCTCTTTGCTTAAAAAAAGTAGAAACAGAGTGCATTCTATTACCAAGCGAGTGTGATGATGAATAGTTACCTGGCGGAAAAAGATAAGGATAGGGCGGGTAATTGTAGTGGTAATTTAGCATTAGAGGGTGCATTGTGTAGTGCGGCGGAGAGTACGGGGCGCGTGAGTGCGGGTGCGGCGAGTTCGCGAACAGGGCTCCATAATCTGCGAAAGAATGTGGCGGTCTGCGGTCAATTTGTGTGCTGAAGCGCTAGTTCTTACTAATAGCGCACGTTAGATACTTAACTAACCGGCTGGCTGAGCAGGCTCCTTACGGTCGAGCACAGGAGGCTGGGGCGGCCCGACCGCCGCCGCTGACACCATACCGTACTTCACCGGTTTGAAGTGGAAGAATGAGGGTGAGTAGCCGGAGCCTCCAGCTCCTAGCGAACTCAAACCCTCTTCACGATCTGCGTCCCAACGGCCTTCGCGGCCTAGTGCAGCTAATCTTCGACCCTTAGGCGCGAACATGAGTGCGAACACGACCGCACAAGTGGCAAGCAAGCCGGCGGCTACGCACGCGTCTCGGTGATACTCGGGTGCGCCCAGTGCCGCAGCTACCCAACAAACCCATATCGCTGCAGTTGCACCACCTGCACCCGCAATATGAGTTGCTTCGCGGTAATTGTCACGTATACCACGAGACCGCAACGCGACACCACACACTATGGCGATAAGGAAGGCTGCGTAACACAGCGACAGTAGAAAGTCTGACATGTATACGTCGCATTTACCTCCACCACTCGCAACTCTTGGAGGTGAGCCACCAAGCCACTGAGCACCAATAGTCACTTGTATCATAACAGCAAAAAATAATAACAGTCCTTGATATGCTGCTGGCAAATACACACCACCGTTTAAACTCAGTAAGAATACACATTTGACGAGCAATGAAGCAAACACGATAACATACGCAACTCCCGTTCCAAAACGTACAGCTCCACATGTGAATGGGGTCGGTGTAGTCGCGAACAATGCGGCTGTAGCGGCGCACGTAAATAGTCCAAATAATAACGTCTGTCCCAACAGCAGATGACGTTGACTCGGGGCTTTACGGCTAGCTCCCCATATCACAAACGCCTCAAACGCTCCGAGTGTCAACATACTTACGCAGGCCAACGCTAATATGGGAACCGCCCAGGATTCTGACCTGAGGGCTCCTAGGTTTGTAGGAGTTGGTGCGATTATGAGTGTTCGGTTCGGTCTTAACGTCGGTGTAACAGCGATCGACGTCGATGGGGTTGGTGATAATGAACTACGTTCAGGAATTACAAAATATTCAGTGCTCATCTCTAGTCGGTGTGCTTCTGTACGAGTAGGAAGACGCGGTTTCTGGACCGGTTTATGGATCTCTTCTTCTTCATCAATTGAGAGGTTTTGTTCCTCATAGTCTTGTTCGTTAACTTCATCTTCATAATCATTGTCGGCGATGTGCTGAGCAGAAGGCGCGTTGCGCGGCGCGTAGGCGGCAGGCACGCGTGGTGCAAGGCGGTCGCCGAAGCGGACACTGGCCTGGGCACTCGCAAGCGCTGTGACCGCCGCCATAACCAGCAGCGCACGAACGACTCCTTTCGCCATCTGGCTTCAGGCCACCGGGGCCGTCAGCTACCGGAGTCTCGCTGCAGACTCATCCGCGTTTGTCTTTCGATCTCTGAAA
Organism: Spilarctia lutea; assembly: GCA_916048165.1. Taxonomy (NCBI): domain Eukaryota; kingdom Metazoa; phylum Arthropoda; class Insecta; order Lepidoptera; family Erebidae; genus Spilarctia; species Spilarctia lutea. Next base: position 8,602,757 of record OU696480.1, read on the forward strand.
CAGATAAACTTGGCGTCAGTCAAGCGGCGAAATATTTGTGTCGGCTGCAGTCGCGACGTCTCGACTCTGAGATAGCCAAACAAAGAATCTCACAGCTAAACCGGTTTGACAGTCGCTTTGCACCTTCTAGGAGCCCTAACTTAACCGATTTGGTATTCTTTGTTGTTTTATTTTACGTCGTTAAGATTGAAAAAGCCGAGTTAACGCTTACATTTAGAATGGCAGCTTCACTGCTTGCATATGCAGGGAACGTGATCACGAATATATTTAGTGGAACTATACTGCTGCTATAAATTGTATGAAACCTATGTGTTGCATTGCATATTTTTAAAGTTTCGAGATAAATCTCAATTATCCTCGTGTTCATTTTTTGTTATTTACCATTTTAAGATCTATAATCTTAGTACACAATTAAATTTTAAACTTTGCTGGTTCTACAAATTTATTATTTTCTCTATTTTTATTTTATTTATTGCATAAAACCCACGTATTTCCATCGCACTTGACATTGGCAGAATTGTCGACATCGGCACAGTTTGTCATTTATTAAGAAGAAATTTTAAACTTGAGCTAGACCTAAATTGGTCTGTCTGTACCTACCTACTGTATCTAATTTTAACAATAACTTAGGACCACCTTAGGACATACTAAGTAGATAACAAAATTGTTTATTTCTTTTCCAAACTATGAACTCTACACTCTAGAAACATTCGGATAAATATACCTACATAAATACATTAATAAATGTACACTACAACACAAAGATTACACAAAGATAGTACATAAATATTTAAAGCAATAAAATTAGGTAAATAATTAACAACAATAAATATATTTCATAAGTAGATAGGTACATATCAATATTTGCCAAGAGCAGTAATCGACTTCGCGACCTACGGCCTGGCAACTGTACGCGTACATTGTACAAAAGAGAGTTACTTGTTTTGAAATATAATAAAATGTACCTACTTGAGTGTCTGTTTGTAACATTAAAATAACCGCTTTTTACTAAATGCATATGTATGACCTTAGCCCTCTCCTGAGAGTAGACACAAACCCAGCAGAGTTGTTAATATTGATATGTACCTATGTATACACGGTACATATACCAAAATAACATTTTGTACAATGTTTGTCTGTCTGTCTATTTATTCCGGCTAATCTCTGCAACTTTCACTCTCCCTGATAGGTAACTGATAATATGAGGAGTAACTTAGGCTAGACTAGTATTAAGATTAGCTTCGCCCCGCGACATTACCCGCGGCACGACAATAACCGCGGGGTTCAGCTAGTTTATTATAAAATAGGTATAATTTATAGTTATATTTAATTCAAGCACAATACCATGTATAGGTAACTTTGTGGCCCCATCGGTTTATTAACCAGTAAGGGCAAGTAATTTTATGTCTTCATCATCAGCCTATTTCAGTCAACTGGCCAAACAAGCTTGCACTCGTAAGATACACCACAGAGCCGGTTCTGGTGCTTTTTACATTCGGTCACAGTCGGCGTATCCCATCATCTGGAAAGAGTGCGCCCCAAATCACATTATGCCACGATGTGGTCTCCACTTTATCGATTCTACAATATATATGACCATTGCCACTTCAATCTACTAACTTTCAGAGCTATGGCATCACCTTGGTTCTCTCGATGTTGATCCTTCAAAGAGATTCCGAGCATAGCTTTTTCTATAGCACTTATATGTATACTTAGGTATATTATACAAAATAAGGACGTGTACGACACAACACAGATTGGTTTTAGATTTTTGTTGCTTCTTAAACTGGGTATTGACCGCGTTTTGTTAACAACTGTTATTAAGTATACCTAATTACAGTTAATACCTTACAGAATACTGTATAAAAGTCTATGTGCAACAATAAATTATCATCTCAACTGGTAACAAAAGAAAGTAGCGGGCTCCTAGGAAATAAATTTCATGTTACACCCAAATTGAAATTCTTAGCACAAACATAAGTACATACAATGTCGATACTATACTGCATGTACTGAAGGTGAAGATAGAATAATCAAATAGGTTAGAAAGTATTTATATAATAGATATACACAACGAAACTGATGAGGCGAGAAATCTTATACATAGCGTGGATACCCCATTGATTTATTTTTATGATATTATTCTGCGTCATGACATAAATCTTTCTCCCTGCTAGCCTTTTTGCACCACCGAGAACAGAGAGTTTCATTGCCGAGAAAAGTTGGAATGAGCTTTAAATCTGCTGTGATACGCTTGAAGTTAATTTTTTTACATAAAACGACTGTTATCATAGTCAGACCTCCATAACCCAAGTAGGTAACTAGGTGATATGGAATTTCTGTGGAAAGACATATTCAGTATTTGCAAAAAAAAATGGATTGGTCAGAGGGGGGGAATCCTATTTTATTATATGAAATCTAAAACTGAAACTAAGTTGAACTAGCTTATAAATGCCCACAGATGTTACAGGTAAATACTATATACTGCTTTTACTGCCTGAAGTATGGGGTGTACTGTTTTACTTTTCTACGTGTAATACATTTCATCCTGAAATCGCTATCTGAACATAAATGAGAAAGCAGCTTAGAGCTGGTGGAGGGCTATTAATTATGAAGCACATACTACTACACGACACTTCGATAAAAGCATGTTTATTATCCCACATGTGTTAAAATACCAGACTGCTTTCGTCACTCTTTCTTCTTTAAAATAAATATAGGTATGTACTAATTATATCAGCGTCGTAAAGACACATTTTCATTAGATTGATCTCCTTGAAATAAATCTTCTGTGGAGTGGTAGTTAAAATAGCAAATCAATCTTGACACAAATATAGTCAAAACACTAACGGTTTTATAAAGTGTTGCCGATGTGCCCTTAGGATATAAATTCACAGTGACCGCATTCGTTTCAAAGATAGCTTCGATATAAAATATGCATTTCCCTTACAAGGCAACCTCTAATTCACCGAAGAGATTACCAAGACAGCTTCACGGAACCGAATCGTGACTTTAAACTTATTATCCGAATCAAAGTACACAGAACATAACATATTGTAGGCAGATTTGGTGCGAAAGTAACGGTGTGTTGAGGTTGCGCGGCGTTGACTCTGTTGCCCATCCGACGATCGTACGAGCAAACGATCTCTGCAGTCGGCAACGGGACCTGAGTAGTGTTATCTTAAATCACTTCCAAATCTCCTCGTGAACCGTATCCAGCGATGGCATCGCATTTTGTTTTATTTACTATGCGTAGATGATGAGCAGTGCGTATTACATTTACAGAACACAATTTATTGGTCCTTTAAAAGGTGACGCATACTTGTCTATTATTATTTTCCAGTTTAAATTCTCAGTTAATATTTTTTAAATTTAATTGTTTAATACTTTATTACTTTGTAATAAAATATGGATTTGGAGTTACATTATACATGGGGCAAATATTTTTTGTCCTTAATTTCAATTTTGTTTTAGTGAACAATATGTGAAGAAGTCTGTGTAGTCAGTCAGTTCTCTAAAATATTCTCTATTTTCACAATGTTCACAAATTTGCTAGGCCCTAAACTTTTCTCAAACATAGACTTTTAAATAAAAATAATTCGGCGATGCAGGTAAACTTGATCACAAAATTTCGGACATCTGACACACAACGCTATCTTGTTCCAGACTAAGCAGAACTTGTATTATGGGTGCTAAACAACTGATATAAATATTTATATACTTTTTGAAGTGAAAATTCTTTAGGCGCATGAGGGTAAAATTTTTAAGGATGAAACGCGTCACGAAGATGTGCAGCGTTTTTGTCGAAGAAGAGGGAGAGAGCGATTGCGACCGATTGAGAGAGAGAGAGTGAGAAAAGGCGAATTTTAATTTAATATTCATCATCTGAGATTTTACTATATTATTTTTTAAACAATATAAAATAAATGCATTTTTATAATTCTCTTTAATTATTTTTATTAAGAATTAATTTGCCGAAGAAGTTTCACTTCTCACATGTGTACTTTGTACGCACGCACTTTTTTTTATTGTCATCATATTTTACATAGAAAATATCCAAACTCCGAAAGAAATATTTATAGATCATACAAACATTTGGTCGGACCCGGGCATAGGCACCGGAGAACTTAAGGAAGCAGACGCACACGCTACCGCTACCGCTAAAATTGTCATGGAATCATGGTATAGTGGCTTATGAGTGTGTCGAGAATACTTACGAGATTCTGGTTAGTCGTCGTTTAAAAATACTTGATGCTTTTGTTACCATTCGGTAACCTCATGCCCTAAATTAAAATAATCATAAAATCTGGCAAGCCGTTTTGTAGCAATACTATTACTAGACTACAAACACCGTGACACGATATATTTTGTATATTTATCAGAAATAAATATTACACATTTAGGTAAATTTAACAAATTTACATACAACTCAACACTAATCAGAGTGTAAACAGGCCATGAAGTTAGCGTAACAAATTGTAAGCACACATTTTAGTTCTACAGATATATATTAGTTTTAACCGTGGGAGAGCTATGCTTCGGCATGAATGGGTCGGCTCGACCGGAGTGATACCAAGGCCTCACAGAAAACCGGTGTGAAATAGCGTTTGCGCTGTGTTTCACCGAGTAAGTGAGGATACCGGAGGCCCATACCCCAACCCCTTCCCCATCCCCTTTCCCATCCCCCAAAGGTCGGCAACGCACTTGTGACGCCTTTGGTGTTGCGGGTGTCCATGGGCGGCGGTAATCGCTTACCATCAGGTGATACGTCTGCTCGTTTGCCCACTATTCAATAAAAAAAAAATATAAATATTAGGTCTTTACCTATGAAATTGCCGTTTTGTATGCAATAAGTGAAAGTACTTATTTTTTCAAACTTTTTTATTTCTGTTATTCGAAGTAATCACCCATGCAATCGACGCATTTTTGCCAACGCATTGGCAGTTTATTGATGCCCTTCATGTAAAAATCAGCTGGACGGGAGGCAACAAACTCTTCAAAGGCATTTTGTACTGCCTCTCGGGAATTGAATTTTTTACCCACTAAAAAGTTGTCTAAATTTTGGAAAAAGTAATAGTCGGTAGGTGCAAGGTCTGGTGAGTATGGCGGATGAGGGAGAGCTTCCAACCCCAGCTCTTGCAGCTTGGAGACTGTCTGTTGCGCAGTATGGGGTCGCGCGTTGTCGTGAAGGAGCAGTGGGGACGACCGATTGACCAAAGCTGGTTGCAGATGTGCAAGCTTCTCCATCATTCTCTCCAGTTCTTCACAGTACACATCTGCATTAATGCTCATGCCGTTTTGTAAAAAGCTGTGGTGAATCACACCCGCACTAGACCACCAAACAGTGACCATCACCTTTTTAGGGGTCATTTTTGGTTTAGGGCATTGCTTTGGTGCTGAACCAGGGTCTAACCAACTTGCTGAGCGCTTTCGATTGTCGAACAGAATCCATTTTTCGCCGCACGTAACTATTCGTTTCAAAATTCCTTCATTTCTTTGCCTGTTGAGCAGCGAAAGGCAGGTCTCGACGCGTACGTTGCGCTGGCGATCGTTAAGGTCGTGGGGCACCCATCTATCAAGCTTTTTTACCTTGCCAATTTGTCGCAAATGGATCAATATTGTTTTGATGCTTACATTAAAAGCTGCTGCTAGCTCAGCTGTAGATTGAGTTTCGTCAGCTTCCACAATCGCCTTTAATTCATTATTGTTAACCAAAGTCTCCGGACGACCACGAGCTTCATTTTTCAAGTCAAAATTTCCAGAACGGAACCGGGAAAACCAATAAAGGGTTGTGCGTTCGTTTGTACAGTTCTCTCCGTAAACGTTTTTGATGTTACGTGCCATTTGTGTCGCGTTGGTGCCACGACGGAACTCATATTCCATAATTACACGAATTTTTAAAGTATTCATTATGACGAAAAATGTTCAAATGTAATGAAAATACAACGCTAATCAAAAAACAAAAGACTGAGTTTGTAAATAGAATGTCATGGTTTTAAAACAAAATTAATTTGAATTTAGAATACAGAGCCATTACAAACTTTTTTTTATTTGAAATGACCAGTACTGAAGAAACGCAATTTCATAGGTAAAGACCTATTATTACACATTTAGGTAAATTTAACAAATTTACATACAACTCAACACTAATCAGAGTGTAAACAGGCCATGAAGTTAGCGTAACAAATTGTAAGCACACATTTTAGTTCTACATATATATATATATATATATATATATATATATATTACGTTTTAAGACGTTGATACTAGAGTGAATAAAATTTTTATGTAAATATTTTATACCATAACTGACCTGACCTTATCCTAATGCTCTATCTATTTGTACAATAATGTTAAGTTGATTTGTGTATGCTTCAAAAACTCAAAAACTTCAGATTCGATTGAGATTAAATGACACGATAAACTTTCTTCAAAGATTATTTTAAATATTTTTCGCTTCGTTTTTTATCGTTTTTTTATGTATGGCCCTGCCAAAATGACTCTGGTGGTCACCATACTCATTGCGAATGAAGATAATGCATCAATGCAGTATGGCGACTCACACTATGGCGGTCTTGTGATGTTTCTGCGTCATTGGGCATTGGCGTCTGCTCTTGCACTCACCAACGAAACACGACAGCACGAACGCTGTAATTTTACGTTGATCTTCTGTGCGAGGATCAGCGTATCAGCTGAAATCAGCGTGACTCTACTACCTATAAATTTTGTTCGTTCCTTATTTCAACGAAATTTTATTTTGTGTGAGGTGTTTGTCCTTATTTATCACGCGATATATTAGTTTGAGGTTAAAAATTACCAATTTGTATTTATTCTTAATTTAAACTTGATACGAGAAAGATATCGCGGCTTCCGGGGAGCTTTGTTAGACCTTTTTAACATCAGTGTTGTCTCATGTGGGGATCGAGCATTCATTGCAATGGGTAGGGCCGAGATGATCAGGTGATAGCTTTAACCACTACGCCGTACGTACTTAAACAATCGACCGAAACATTTCTTTTCTCAAAGAAAAATTATGGTCAGGGTTGATCAACCGTTAAGTCTACCAGTCGAGTTGGTATCAAAATATTTATGAATAGGAAATACATGACTTCTAAAGTCAAGTCAAGGTAAATTAGGTGAAAACACCAAAATCTACTGCCTGCTTGTGTCTATCCATAACTTCCAGTTTCTTTAGGTGCAATAGTATTAGTAATACGTGCAAGGAAACAAGCTGTTGCCACTTGAATTTCATTTTGTTGAAATACTCCAAAAGCTAACACATCAACAAACAAAGAAACACTCAGTGATACCGTTAGAGGTTTGAACTTATTAAACATAGAAATAATTCAAGGTTCAACCACCCTGATTACATACTAGTACGATAAAATATATGTCATAAAAATACACATGTAAATAAATACGATATTTACGGTGACAGCCAAAGGAAAGTCAAAGTTTTCCTTTGACAGTGAGTTAAGTAGAAACGAAACAATGAGACTTAGAGAAACAGAGTGTTCGTGTGCGGTAGCGCGTTGTAAAAGTAACAGCACGAATACTCCAAGAGAAACTCGCCTGAACTGATTGTAAGACACCACCAGCGGCTACTCCGACGTCACATTCCTCCGTTACGGACAATTATTTAACTGAACTTCACTTGCTCATTCACTGCGATGATTCAATGTCAATATTCACTTAAGCTGCAGCATACGCCGAGCGCGTGGGTAAAACCAGCTGCCAGTTTCTAAGATGTCGTTAAAGTTGTGACACACTTTAAAATAATTATAGAAAAAATTCAGAAGTGTAGCTCACCGTCACGACTGTTGAATTCTGATGTCATTTTGTGTTAATAATTTTAACTAGCACACAGTCGTGTTTGGGAATCCTGTTAGGTGAGAACTAAAAGAAGGTACTCGGCAAAATTACTCATTAAAGCTAGTAATCATATATGCAATAAATAGAAATACCCTATTTAGATAGATTTGCGTTATGTTTTTTTATTGGTATAAGGGGCAAACGAGCAGACTTATCGCCTGATGGTAAACGATTACCGTCGCCCATGGACACCCGCAATACCAGAGGCGTCACAAATGCGTTGCCGGCCTTTGGGGGATGGGGGAAGGGTTGGGGTATCGGCCTCCGGTATCCTCACTCATACGGTGACACACAGCGCAGGCGCTGTTTCAGACCGATTTTCTGTGAGGCCGTGGTACGAGTATTACTTCGGTGATTCTGCCACGGTAAAATATTATTCAAATAACAAAACGGATTAAGGATATTGAGTATCACAATCACCAGTATCCCGTAGATGTATTAAGAGCTGACTAAGGGAGTAAAGTACGTAGGACAACAGCATTGCAAACAGAAGGCAAACTTAAAGAAAACCCTCCCCCAGTCTGACCAGTATGGTATACTCGTACTAAGCCAATATCTCATTTCTAAGTATTGTAAAATAAAATAATTTTTAACAAAAAAAAACCGATTTCAAACAGTTAACTAAAAGCAAAAAATTAATTTACTTCGCACAAAGTAATATGTGTTTTCAAATGAAATCACGTATTATTTTGTGCGTTAATGCGTGTGTTAATTATTTAATCATTTCTATTTAACTAAATAGTTAAATAGAAATGATTAAATAATTATTTTATAATTTTGAAGTCGGTGCCAAGTAAAACAATAACTGTATATAGATATTATCAATCTTTTAAGTGATTTTGGTTTCATTATTATCCTTGTTTTGCTAAAAGATTTTGTGATTTCATGTGATTTGTGAGTGATGTGAATTTATTTTACAATTTTAATTAAGTGATGGGTAGACCGAGCAAGGATGCTTCTCGAATGAGGAGACGACGGTTACTTGAGATGGATATCCCTCGACTGTCTATGGTCTCCATCATCAGATCTACTGCAGACCTGCATTTAAAATCATATGGGTGCAAAATTCTCATCAATGTGAATGAATTAAGTCCAAACACTAGGTAGCTACTTTAAACCGTTAAGGAATTCCCTGAACTGTCCTTCGTCTTAATCATCATACCTCTAATGACAGTCACAACCCATCTAGGTGTAAAGTTCTTATCAATACAAATTAATGAAGCTCAAACACAGCGTAGCTGTTGTGAATCATTGAGGAGTTCCCTCTACTGTTTCTCGGCTCCATCCTCCATCAGATCTACTCTAGACCTTTATTAAATTGTGCTTTAATAAAATAAAAAACTTACAAACGCACTATTCGCCCCTACCATTTAAAAAAGTTCACTTCGATTTCTCTGGTTTCCTTATCATGGGACCACCTTTGAAATATCTTCTTTCCAACAAAAAAAGAATCGGTTTATAAACGACAAAGTTATCCGCTAAAAAACAAAAAAATATATATATACGGTCGAATTGTGAAACCTCCTCCTTTTTTGAAGTCGGTTAATAAAGGCTCTTAATGTTGATAATGATATATAGAAATAAACTTTAAAACGAAACACGTAGGAAAAGACTTCAAAGATTTTATAGAGTCGGAGTGTATGTGTAAAATATGATCGTTAAAGTGATAATGTCTGAAGTGTCTAGAGTTGACGACACGCGATTTCTAACAGATTACAATTTGTATTCCAAATTGAATTTATCGAGTAGTTAAACTACGTAATAGTTTTTCTACCTATTGTCTTCTTTCGTATTCGTGACAAAGAAGACACTTTCTGTACGTTGTATTATGTTTGTTCAAATAAGTGAATTGTTATTGTTTGGTAGTCTTAAATTTATTTATTTATTCGACTGCCTCGGTGGCGCGAGTGGTAGCGTAAGCGACTGCTGTGCTTGAGGTCTCGGGTTCGATTCCCGGGTCGGTCCAAATGTTTGTATGATCTGCAAATATTTGTTTCGAAGTTTGGGTGTTTTCTATGTATAATATGTATGTATTTACAAAAAAAAAAGTATATATGTATTTATATCAGTTGTCTAGTACCCATAACACAAGCTCTGCTTAGCTTGGGACTAGACGGCGTTGTGTGTTAAATTGTCCGAAATATTTATTTATTTATTATTTATTATTATTATCTGAGACACGATTAATGTAGCCTGAAATATTACACGTATCTATGCTGCTTTGAGACATGCTGTAGCAAAGTTAAAGTGACTTGTTTAAAAAATCACGCTTTAAAATAATTTTTCGGAATTGATAAGGTGTTTTTATTTATTGAAATTACAAATTGCCTAGAAGCCGTTACTAAACGTTAGGCACATAATGAACTTATTTTTGTTTTTGAAGTGAAAACTTCTTTGGCCTCGTTGAGTAGATAGTAATTGTTATTTCAATTAAATCTTATTTACATTTTGTCATGATCTTGTATAGACTGTAACTGAAATATATTAAAATAATAAATTGTGAAAAAAATGTATATAATTGTTACTTGGAGAGTCAATAGTTCAGAAATTTCAAAATTTTAATGTTTATTAATACTTACTAAAATTCTAAGTTATAAATTTTCACTTCAACGGCAGTGCCTATGACTGCCAATTTTGTTTTTTTTTTATCATATATATGAATGAGATGCATTTAAGTCTCGAGAATATCTGTAAGAAGGAGCCAAAGGTGACAATTAAAACAATCCATGACACAAAGGTAAGATAGCACGCAGTATATTACGGATCAAATGAGATTTTCTTATTACTCGTACTTTATTTTATTATAGCTGGTGTTTGGTGTAAGGATCTTTTTCTACAAACTCTTTGGTCATTAGTATCTACCATGTATGGTCTATGGTTTTAATTAAGAATATATAGTTTCACCGACCTTATTCATCCTATATGTGAAGTAAGCGCAGTCTAAAGGAGCAAATTACGAAGGACAACAGCGCTGTAAGCTGAAGGAAACCTTGACACAAATCCTATACCAATTCGTCTGACTAGCATACAGTAGAACCTTCGAAACCTCCATTCTTCATTTGACTGCCTCTGTGGCGCAGTAGTAGCGTATGCGACTGCTGTTCTTGACGTTTCGGATTCGATTCCCGGGTCAGACCAAATGTTTGTATGATCTACAAATATTTGTTTCGGAGTTTGGGTGTTTTCTATGTATAATGTATGTATTTATATCAGTTGTCTAGTACCCATAACACAAGCTCTGCTTAGCTTGGGACTAGATGGCGTTATGTGTAAGATGTCCGAAATATTTATTTATTTATTCCAAGAAGTCCAGTGGACTTTTCCATTGTAAATAGGCTGTTGATGTGATATATGGCATCAGGATCCCGCAAATATGATTCTCAGATATAGAAAATGCAATGTTTTACGGTCTTGTGTAATTTTGTACCAATCAAGAAATAATTGCTTAGAAACATAAATTGTTTTTGCTATTAAAACCTGTCCCGTATCGTCCGAACTCGAACAACCTAATATCATTGGCCTATAAATTATAAGTTTTATGTCATGAGAGTTTGCGTTGTCCGTGTTTTATTCGTTATAAGGCATAAGTATGACCTAAATTATAGTAATTTATGGCTTTCTACGTGTATTTTTGCCATTATGTGTAGAGACAACGTTCAATGAACCTGATGCCCTTTGCCGAGAGATTGCGAGCGAAATGTCGCGACAAACTCGTAAACACTTTGATTTATGATTAAGGCTATTTTGTGGCTGCATATCCATTTAGAATTTCATTACCTTGCGAGCCTTGGTAACAAAATTGTTCTGAACTAAGAAATTTATGGTATTTATAGTCTATACCGAGATCATGAACTTTACGATCGTACATTAACTTAGTCTATAGATCGTATTTACATAGTTTCTCATTACATAATATATACGTAACTGACCCACGGAACGCTGAGCGCTGTAGAGGTCTACCTATATACCTATAATATGATCTGGTCAAGCATATTACGTTTGATCTGACTACGACGAAGCCAAAAGGAAGGTTAAGTTAAGGGTCACCGTGAACGGACGGAGTGACTTGTCAACGCCGGTAAAGTAAACGGAGATGTATGTAGTATATCAGCGATGCGAAAGACGGTAGGTTTTATTTTGTTCCATCAAATAGAGTTGTATTCTGAAGAACTTAAGGTTGAATTTAAATTGTTACTGAATTAGTTTCCTTACCTTCACTTCGTCGGCGCTGACCCTGATAGTTTTGGCAGGCTACGTATATTCCACCGTAGCGCCTAATTTACTGAACCGATTAAATGAATGAGGTGACAATAGATTTGTAATAATTGTCCGAGTGACATACCAAGGCTATCGCTATATAAATATCATCAAAAGTTTTTACATACTCGAGATATAGTTTTTTAAACATCTTCCAGTTAGAAAACGATTTGTTTCATTTTTAATAGATATATTTTTGTGATTAACATTTATCTACACTAATATTATAAAGAGGAAAGATTTGTATTTTTTTATGTAACGAATAAACTTAAAAAGTACTGGACCGATTTTAAAAATTATTTCACCATTCGAAAGCTACATTATCCACGAGTAACATAGGCTATATTTTATTTTGGAAAAAAATAGGGTTCCGTAAGATATTTGGATTTTTCGGACACAAGGTGTAAAAAATCAACCAGAAAAGTTACTTATTTTGCGTACGCTGCCTATACTATAAAAGATAGAACCATGAAATGTTCTAATCAATCGTAGATCTTATAAATATCTACAAAAAAGTCCGCGACACAATATACGGGGGAAAATTTTTCGCTACGGGCAATAAAAGACGCAAACGAGGTTGCGTCGGTCAGCTAGTCTTTATATAAATACAAATACTGTATTTGTACTGTGTTTTTATTACTATATGTGTATGTATAGAAGGTAGGGCTTAACATTTTTTTGCAGGTGAGCGCTGGGGGTTTATCAGTTCAATGCAGGAGATCCTAAATATTTTATTATTTTTTATTTTGAGATAATATCATAGCGCGATATATTACTGAAATATTACAGCAGTAGTATAAAAGCACTTATGATTTTTCCCGGGATAATATAAATTAAATATCTCATATATATATACCAATTTGTTCACTATATACTTTACAATATAACAATAAGCTGCCATTAAAAAAAAAATCGACGGGTTGCACTCCGGGAGTGCCGGCAGAAGTGAAAACTTGAATATTAACGTTGTGCATTTTTGATATTTTGGAATGGTTAGAGAATAATTTTGTACCAATTGCTTTCATTATCAGTATAAAAGTACTATTATTTATGTGGTGGAATACAATATTCATTTATTGCGCTATCGTACACAAACATGACAATTTATATTACATACACAGACGAAATTTACGAATTTTCGATCAGGTCATGTGACCTTTTTTTTTTTTTTTTAAAAAGACATATCCCGCATTAGGAATATACATCCTGTGTCGCGGGGGACTTTACAAACATACATGTAACGGACACAAAGAACACCCAGACTCAGGTCAACATTTTGTGGATCATACAAAGTGATGTCCCACGCGGGATTTGAACCCACGGCACTTGGCGCAGTAGCAAACGGCGTAGTGACCGCTTAAACCACTAGGCCAACCGTGCAGTCTGGCAACCTGACGCAAGTTTATACATTTTTACCCATTCCAAAAAAGTACACAGCGCCGCTAAAGAAGTTTTCACTTCAAAAAGTATTCTTAGTTACTAAAAGTATTTTATCAGCTATCTGTCAGTGAAAATCGGTCCAGCTGTTAGAGTAGAGTCGTAAAGATTAACCGGCACAAACAAACAGATACTACAGTTTAATTTATTTTTAACGATAACATTACTTAAAAAAATGGAATAATGTTTGGAATCCTTATCATGTGTTTAAACAATATGTTTAAAAAAACAGCTTAGGACTAAACACTAGAAATAGGTAGATACTAACCAACTATAATATGGTTGATATTCAATATCCTATCTCCTTACGCTTTTATACTTCCTTGATTTTCTTTACTACCTTTTAACTGTATAAAATATTTATTGAATTAGGTACAAATATGTTCGAAAACTTACATATTACAAAAGTTTTAAAGCATACCCGAAGTTGGCTAACGGTTTTTTTTTTCAATCTGAGTAATGAAACTTATTTTCCGCTTCTTCTGCAGTTTGTTAAGACATTTTTTATAAGCTTACAGAACTGAGTGAAAACATTTACTTTCACAGTTATACTCGTAACATAAGTCTAGATCATGTAATACTGTTAAATAATATTTTATAATCTTAGCAACGAATCGTGTAACAGGTTTGTGCAAAATATTTATTCAGCAAAAAGTTGACCTTCACACCAGAACCAAAGCCAAAGAAACCAGACTAACAACAATACCTGTATCTCCTCCAATCGCATATTTGAGATAAAACAGTCCAATAAATCCAAATGTATTCATTGGAATGAATGTAAAAAATCTTTCTATTTTATTGTTTTGTTTTAGCACGCAGGTAGTCTGGTTAAATTTACGTCAGACTTAAGAAACGAATGCAAATTTCTGCCAACTTAAGCTATAGAAAACTTTGAAGTAGACTGTCTCTGATATAATTATTTTTAATATTTATTTATTTATTTATTACACAAACAAATTTTGCTACTGTGTTATTTAAAATATTGAAGATAATTAGATATGTTTCCGTATGATTTTATAAGAAGAATATCAAGCCTAATCATCCTGTGGGTGTCGTAACTTGTAAGAACCGACTGAGAGATCTGAGAACCCAAAAAATCTTATTAAAAATCTAATAGATTGCAGTTTGGAGTTTCGGCAAACGAGGATCACATGATTTTAAGTGACTAAAGCCGCCTCGGGACACTTGGGAATAACGAGGGGACGAGGTTTAAGTAGCCTCTCGCCCCCGACTTTGGCCCATGAGAACTTCACTCACAGGATGAAAAGCGTCAAAACAGTTGTTAGTTGTTTTCTGTAAGGTAATGGTTTCAGCCTCTGCGAGTTGGTTCACGCGTAGGGCAGCGTGACTCTCGATCGGCAATAGTACTTAGGTAGCTAACTGTTGATAGCAAACGATCATAGTTACATATGAATATTTTTGATACGATCGTGCCACAATAACTTTTTAATAGACTGCCTCGGTGGCGTAGTGGTAGCGTATGCGACTGCTAAGCTTGAGGTCTCGGGATCGATCCCGGATCGGACCAAATATTTGTAAGATCTGCAAATATTTGTTTCGGAGTTTGGATCTATGTCTAATATGTATAATCTCGGAGTCTATGTATAATATGTATGTATTTACAAAAAAAAGTATATAAGTATTTATATCAGTTGTCTAGTACCCATAACACGAGCTCTGCTTAGCTTGGGACTAGATGGCGTTGTGTGTTAGATGTCCGGAATATTTATTATTATTAATTACTTCATTTTACTAAAACGCCTTTTTTTCTTTTTTTTACGTGTGAAAACCCGACTAAAACCACACGGTGTGCCACTCTGCGCCTAAGAAGGGTCCGGGTACCCCTGTTATTAACAAGACCGGACTTTACTAAAACGCTTAACCTAACCATGATGTTTTTAATAATAAATCGATTATGTATTGTTAAGATTTTAATGAATATCGCCTCGTTTAGTTTCTCTTGCTTTTGTAAAATTGAAAAGAGTTATGTTACATAATAAGAATAAAAGAGATAATATTCACTACACCGCTATAGTACATATATAATATTATACTATTATGTACCAATCATCAAAGTGATTGGTGCATTCATTTAAAGTCTTACATACATATGTGTGAATGTATCAAGTTGTAATAATTATGTTACTACGAACTCTTATGTGTTACACAACAGTTATTATTTCATACCCGTTCAAGTTCTGAACTGCGTAGAAACCGACCAAACTTTGTTAAATATATAGAAACATGCTGATCTCATCCCTAACTCGCTAGTGCAAGTTGATTTTGAAACATGTTACAAATTATTTCGTAAATAATTGTCTAATATTGAGTAAGAATAAATCGAGTTTGAATGACTCCATAAATCGTGTCAACCTATTTGGTTTTGCATAAGGTCAAAAGTCATAAAGTTATGTATGAAATGTAGTATGGTAGTGTCAGTATGGTATGAAAAACCATGAATATGACATTAACATGAAAACGTTTGAAGTTAAATATTAATTGTCCGATTAACTGTAAGTGGTGGGTACTTAATGCCCGATTGGCCGACGGGACTAACTTCATCATTTTTAGTCCTGTCGGCCTAATTCAATAAATATAGATAAGTACTATATTTTAGGTTTAAATATTGATGTATTAGATTATTTAAAAAATAAAATTTAGAACGAGGTTTTGTATCTAATAATGTAAGGCATGATTGGTAATCAATTTTGGAATTATTAATTATATTAATAATTTGATATAGACATTATTTAAATTCATTAGAATCCTGCTTCCTGTGGTAGGTATATAAGTAGGTATATATATATTATTAAAAACATCTAGGCGACTTATTTATGCCAATTTGTGTTACTGATCTAATAAATGCTAATTAATAAGTATTATAAAAGCACTTGCATAAATTCATAAACATTTAAATTTTGTCACAGAGTTCTAGAAATTAAAAAATTGTTTTTATATAGAACGTAAAATTAAAACTAGGTATAAGGCATGATAAAATATGGACAATACTTGCTTTATTAAATACTAGCTGAACCCCGCGGTGCTACCCGCGGTACGACAATAATCACAGGCAACGTCGCGAGGCGAAGCTAGTATCTTTATAAATTATTATATACCCCTTAGCATGAAAATTTTCGCAAAATAAGTAACTTTTCTGGTTGATTTTTACACCTTGTGTCCGAAAAACCCAAATGTCTTACGGAACCCTATTTTTTTCCAAAATAAAATATAGCCTATGACACTCAGCAATAATGTGCCTATCTATGGGTGAAAGAATTTTTGAAATCGGTTTAGTAGATCCCGAGATTACCCCCTACAATTTAACAAACACACAAACTTTACTTCTTTATAATATTAGTATAGATATATATTTATTCCAAAGTCTTAAACCAGCACCTAAAGGTAAATGCACCATTAACGTGTGGATAGTAATACTCGTGTTTCCTTTAGCGTGAGCCATACATAAAATATACGGGATGGTGCACATTATGTAAATGAAAGTAAAGCTGTCCAGCTAGCAACTACGGACAACAAATACGTCGGGATATTGCCGCTGCATACATAATTTTAAACGCATAAAGATTCTTTTCTCCCCGCTACATTCATTAATTCTTTTAAAAGTTTAAATTAAAGACAATCAATTCAGTATGCACCTAATTATAAGTCTATAAAACAAAGCGATGGGGCCATTCTACGAAGGCATTCCCATCCATTTAAAAATTTTGTCTTAAAAACGCATCCAGCATAACTAGTTTTTAATGAAAAGTATAGTAAATAAGTCTATAAATAAGTAGTTATATTACAAGTATATGGTTGTATGTGGTATATTTATAGTCCGTTGCGTTTGCCGGTAGCCCTTGCTACCGGATGACGCTATGGACCATGTTATACTAGTTTGTCGTCTATAATGATTGGAAATTAATTTATTTCTTGTCATGTGTCGAAGATAAAAACTCGAAAGAGAATAATCCAAGAAGTCCATCGGTCAGTCAACACCTTAAATAGCACAGATTCGACCAATTAAATTTCTTTACAATCAATTTTAAAATTATAAAAATAAAATAGTTACAATTTAGGGTTTCAGATAATAATATTAACTAAATTAACACTTTTGAAAAGTTTTACCCAGTTAACGGTCTAAATGGTTTGAATCACGAATCGTCTTCGTAAAAGAAGTTCGTCGATCTTAGCAAGATGAACAACAGGTTCAGTACAGATTGTCTTAAGTCTTGTAGCCCCAAAGAGCCAATGTGCCGGCGACGCGACGGTCAAAGCCCTAATCGACCCGTAGGGCATACTCACAATATTTTATCTTCAGCGCTACTACTTTTTCGTAGATCAGCTACGGAGCACACAACTGCCAACTGCACAACTTAAAAATATCAGGTTGCTTTTCATAGTCACATGCGCGGGAAAGATACCGGGCCTCCATGCGTGCGAATGGCATGGAGTCTCAGAACAAACTAAGCGATTTTCTGGGTGATCGTGAAGCGTGACGAGTGCACGTGTTCCAAGCACAGACGCATCTTTACTGGCCGCTACATACGATCTGCAGTTGTCAGCACATTGTCAATTTGGAGATGTTGAATTTAAAAGAAAAATACGGATATTCATATTTTTAAGTGTAATAAAGAGTGCAATCAACTTGTGTCTCTGTTTCGGTTTTTTTTCATTATGTTGGTTGTGGCCATCCCTTAAATGAAAGGAGTGGCTAGCTAATATGACATTAAGTTAGATGTCGCCCTTTTGTCAGTTGGCTGTTTGATTGGAAGATTGCATCATGTCATTGAAAAAGAAAAGATGCAAATTTTCCATTTCGGAACAAGTAGGATTATAATATATATATGACTGCCTCGGTGGCGTAGTGGTAGCGTATGCGACTGCTGAGCTTGAGGTCTCGGGTTCGATTCCTGGGTTGGACCAAATGTTTGTATAATTTGCAAATATTTGTTTCGAAGTTTGGGTGTTTTCTATGTATAATATGTATGTATTTACAAAAAAAAGTACATAAGTATTAATATCAGTTGTCTAGTACCCATAACACAAGCTCTGCTTAGCTTGGGACTAGATGGCGTTGTATGTTAGATGTACGGAATATTTATTTATTTTATTTATTTATTCATTTTATATGTAACCAATCCGATTGTTAAGCGCCTATCGGATAATAGTAATGTTTTATTCATAGCGATTGTTATAAATTTACGAAAGTGTATTATACTGAGTTTCGCTTAGTTCTGCACTTCTGCCGTTTGAAATGCTTGAGTAATACCTTTAATAATACATTGCTCGTATGAAAATGAGTTAACAGGCCTTAAATGACGTTTACTCATTTATTTGTGCCGGTCATCAGAATGGAAAATGTGTGTCACATACAGCGTGCCGACAATGCCGGGGAAATAACGACTTATACAAGTAATGTGACTTTCTTTAGCGTGTTTCAAGGTAGTTGGAAAGTAAATTGTTACAATAGGCTGTAATGTGTTACAAACATAATACATATATGTATGTAGTATACATTTTTTTCTGTAACTAACTCTTTTCTAACTAATTCTACGGGTTTATGCTGCCAAACAATTAAATGCTAGTAATTACTCTAGATTTTGAAACTTCTTAAAAAATAATTACCGACCGTACTAACTTATACATATGTACCTACATTATCAACAAACCCATAAAAACATTCTACATACTTTTCATATTGTAATATGAAAAGTATAATGAGATTGTATATCCCGCGAAGGTTTGGGGGTCGTGGACTACTAAATATCAAGACCCTTCACAATCGCGAGGTATACAATCTTAGAAAATATTTTCTGCAAACTTATGTGGGAGTCCATCGCAGTGTAGTTACAATGGATACCGGGCTTACTCCGCTCGCTCTGGCTAAAGAGAATTGGCGCAAACCTGTGGTACTTAGTACTAATGGTCGCAGGGAAGTATGGAAGGGCAAAGAACTCCATGGTCGGTTTTATCGGGCCCTTCATGGACCCGATATAGATTTGAAAGCATCTACGTCCTGGTTACGGTATGGTCATCTCTTCGGAGAACCGAAGGTTTTGTCTTTGCGATTATTGACGAAGTTATCCTGACGAATAATTATAGAAAATATATACAAGACATCTGGAGAATCTATCAGGCATATTATTTCTGGTTGTTCTCGTCTTGCTAACGGCGAGTATTTGCACAGGCACAACCAAGTAGTCAGGATAGTACATCAGCAACTTGCCCTTAAATACAATCTTGTGAACTCAGAGGTGCCATACTACAGGTATATGCCTGATCCAGTTCTCGGAATCGAACTGACTGAAATAACACGGTGTATCTTATTGCGCCTATGCCGCCTATAAGGACACACGTGGACAGCTACATAACGACTAATGCTTATTGTCTCAGCATATGCACACATTATTGGAACACTCAAACAAAGCACAATTATGTTTTTTTTTAATTTTGATTGTGTATACACAAATCTTATTTGAAGTGACTTTGATATCTATCTCTGTACACTGATGAAAGAAAAACTTCAAAAGGACGTCAACTATCCCGGTCCACGGCGGTCCGCATCCATCTGCTGCCAGCTACTTTTCTTAAGTTGTCGGTGCAGTGTCGCAGTGTAGGAATCTTTACTAATAAACTTTATTATAAAGCTGACGAGTTTGTTTGTTTGTTTGAACATGCTAATCTCAGGAACCACTGGTTCGATTTGAAAAATTATTTCATAGTTAGATAGCCCATTTATCCAGGAAGGCTATAGGCTATATATCACGCTAAGACCAATAAGAGCTGAGCCCCAATGAAGAATATTTAAAATACGGTGGTAAATTATTACGCTACGGGCAATAGAAGACGTAAATGAGGTTGCGAGGGTCACCTAGTTTATTATAATTTAGAAAATGTAATAAATTAAACAGTAAAACGATACAAATGGTTTTACGTATTACATTGTGAGTGAAAATGAATACAGAATATAAATGAAGTATTTAAGTCTCATCAAGAATCTATCGTAGTATATATGTGCGTCGTTCAATCGTCTCGATCCGTTACTACTTTCGCGTTCTGCTTCGCTGAACTTTTTGATATAAGTCTTGATACATGTCTATCATACAATGTACTTTAATTGAGTTATGATGTATGATTTATGCAGAAATGGTACTGTATAGTAGACAGTGGAGTACATTTACCTTCTTTTAATAGTTCGCCCTTACCAAGGTTTTATTTTGGTATGTTATTGGATCAGGTTCAACGACATTAGAGAGTCTTACAAGGCCGTAATGTATGTAGGTAGTACTAAACGATATAATTTAAAATACATAAATAAACTTTAGTATCTTTAGAGGAAACTCTTACCGTAGGAGAGCCATGCTTCGGTATGCATGGGGCGGTTCGACCGGAGGGATACCACGGCCTCACAGAAAACCGGTGTGAAATATCGCTTGCGCTGTGTTTTACTCAGTGAGTGAGGATCCCGGAGGCTCCCCAAAGGCCTTCAACGCACCTGTGACGCCCCCGGCGTTGGACACCCGTCCATGGGCGGCGGTAATCGCTTACCATCAGGCGATACGTCGGCTCATTTGCCAAATACTCCATAAAAAAAAGAAAATTTGAATATTGGAACGGCACCAAGAACTTTAATTAAATTTAGTATACAGGCAGTTTCGGGGCGATAAATCAATCTAGATAGGATTCATATTTCTTTATATAAATAAAATATAAAATATAATAATATTTTAAAAATTTTAAAATAAAAAAATAAATACCGAGCTAAGCTCGGTCATCAAAGTACTATATATTAATAACCCTATTAATCCTATATTATAGTATATAATCATAGTATATTAGTAGCTGTATTAATTGGAAATGAGGAACAAAACGGACGCGTATCATGGGCAAAAACACTATTTAAAAAGTTCAAAATCGCTGTAGAACTATTTGAGTTTCCGTATGTAAATCAACTTTACATTGTTATACACATATTTAGAAGATTATTTTATCATATCATTGACATTTCTCAGGAAGTAGATGTATTTGTAACATTTAACATACTTACAACCTGTTCCATGTCGACATTACAAATTGGACATGAATAGTCATGTCGGTCAGACTGGCTCTTCATGGTGATATAACAGTTGCATAAGAACTCTAATAAGATTGTAGAGTCATAGCGTGAAGGCTAGTTATCGCTAAAATTTATGATAATGTAATATAAACCAGAGCAAGCGGATAGATTGTCTTATTTGCTTATAGACTGCACGAATAGCTGATAGTTTAGGCGGTCGCTTTGCCCTTTCTACTGCACTGAGTGTTATGATTTCAATCCCCACTTGGGACAATACTTTGTGTGATTTACTTTGTCTGTCTGTCTGTTTCAGCTTATCTATGGACCAATTTTGACGGGCCTTTCATGATGATATACGGAGTACTTTAGAGCAACAACCACGTTTAAAACCGCGGGAATTAGCTAGTCTTACAATATCATCATTATCATCTTCCTATACTTTATTATACCCAAGAGTATTTGGAGTCGGCTACTAGTTTAACCGGTTTTACCTAAATATCAAATTTTCGATCGACTGGCATCGGACCCCAAGAACCCTGAGGGTGAACTAAATTCGAAGATTAAACTAGTTGTCAGTATATTTGAGGGTACCTGCCTTCCCAGCTAGTCTTACAATATACAGTTCAAAAATGTTAACATTTTTACTGTCAAATATTTATTGAGTTTCTAGAAACATTAATGAAAAGCATCAAGAATTAAATTTATCTTTATCACATTTAAATCAGTTTTGAAAAGAATTGTATGTATTATTCGTCTTCACTACTTTCAATTGCATCATATCAACCAATCAGACAGTCCGACAACAGTATGGTCAAGTTAAGATTCACAGGCCATGTTTAATGTTATAACATAACACAATAAAGTTTTCAGATTATTGTCGGTTTATATTTTTTAATTTTTGATGTTATGTCCAAATTTTATCCATAGGTATTTTGATTTTCGAAATGATAGTAGGTAATGTATATTCAATGTACCTAATATAGCTGCGATCTTATCTCTGTGTGAAGGCAAAATTACTATTTCTGCCAATTCACTTGGAGTCTTGCATCCAGCCAACAGGGTTGCTTTACACTGACTGACTGACCAGTTATCTATCTGGTTTTTGTGGCTATACTATATTTACCCCTTTATAAAATCTGTAGACTAATTCGAATCATGGAATCGTCTACTTATTGTTTTATTTAAAATCTTTATTATCTCAAGTATGTGCATATATGTATAATGATAGTAAAGAAGCACGATAAATCTTTAACTGGATGCACAAAACTGGGGAACAAGTCACGAATTGATTGAATTTGTATATATATTATTGGCAAGGTATTTTTGTAGACTGATCTCTAAAACTGCTGAATCTTTTATTTGATTCTAATCTTTAATATTACGAACTAGCTTTCGTCCGCGTGTACGTCTGTTATCGAGGTATAGAGTAGCCTATGTGCTTCCTTACTAATCAAAGTATCTCCATACCAAATTTGATTGTAATCGGTGCACCGGTTTAGCCGAGAAAGCATAACAGACAGAGCTAATTCAATTTCATAATTATAGTTTAGGTGTAAGATAGCTGACATGGTAATGTTAGAATGATGTGTATACTCTACTATTATAAGTATATCTATTTACGGAGAGAATATATACAAGTCGCAGAGTAAAACCAGTATTGTAAATAGGTATCATTTATTTTAATAGCATAATAAATAACTTACACCATTCTCACAAAATCTTATAGCGGGCATCACTTTTCAATCGCATCTTGTAAGTGTACATGGTACATGAACAAAGCAATGTATCTTTAAATAGGTACAGTATGAATAATAGGTAACAATAAGTAAAAGTGTTTGACTACAAAGATTATTGTAGACACAGTCATTTGTAACCTGTAGTGTATGTTAATATGCATATGCAAATAAATATGCGTCAGCATATGTAAATGCAAATACATAATAAGTATTTGACGCAATTCCTGCTGACTGCCTCGGTGGCTCGAGTGGTAGCGTAAGCGACTGCTGTGCTTAAGGTCTCGGGTTTGATGCCCGGGTCGGACCAAATGTTTGTATGATCTGCAAATATTTGTTTTGAGGTTTGGGTGTTTTCTATGTATAATATGTATGTATTTACGAAAAAAAAGGTATATATGTATTTATATCAGTTGTCTAATACCCATAACACAAGCTCTACGTAGCTTGGGACTAGACGGCGTTGTGTGTTAAATTTATGCCCGATTTTTTTTTTATTATATAGAGGGCAAACGAGCAGACGTATCACCATGGACACCCGCAACACCAGAGGCGTCACAAGAAGGCGCATTTCTTTTACTAAAATAAAAACCAGTTTGACTGAAGGCGATCATCACGAAGTAAAATTTAACTTGTAGTCTTGTACCTAATTATAGTAGAACGACTGTACACAGGAAACTCAATAATGCTGGCGGTTATAAGTCTCTGTTCTTGTACACAAAGTGCATTTTGTTGTTTAAACTCTAGACAAGACATTCTAACGCAATTTCACTGCTGATCTCACTGCAGTTAAAACGTAAGACCTCAATAATTGTTATTATTTCCTAGTCAAATAATAAGCGTATTTTTGCTGCATATTTACATACACTACATGTTAGAAATGACTGTATTTAAGATAATGTTTGTAGATAAACACTTTTAATTTTAAGAAATAAGTTTGGAACCAATTTTCATAATCAATCATCGTGATTTGTGTAGTTGTACGCTGTATAAAAATAAGTAAAAAAAGGTTTTAGAGCCAAACTGATTTCAGCCCGAACGATAACAGGATTCGTGCTGTTGTGTTTCGTTTTCGTTGGTTGGTGCAAGATCGGAGATCCAATAATGTAGAAGCATCTCAAAAGAGCCGTCATTATGTGGGTCGCGATGCTTATTGCGGACCTCGATAATACAGCATGGTGACTCACACTTCGGTAGTCTAGTGAGATATTTATTCACACCCGACTTAAAGGACCCGCGATCATAGGGAGAGGGAAAAACGTGCGCTGATAGTACCTATGTTACAGGCTTCGACTACTCGGCTCAAGAAGGAAGAGCCGTAACGTATAGTTCGTGAGCATATGTCTACTATTTTAAAGCGGTGCGGTTACAGAAAACCGGTGCTAAGCAATTCATTCGTTGCTTTCCACCGAATGAGTGAGGTTACCGGCGGTCCAACCACCCCCTCATTCTAGGTAAAGGTACGCAATCAAAGGGCGGCGCGGCAGTGGTAACGCACTTGTATGTTTTGTATTACAGATTAAAATTAGAGACGATAGTTACGTGTAGTACCAGTCTGTTGCTATACCTACAGGTACCCTCCTACCATCTAAAGAGAAAATAATTTTGCAACTGATTCGAGTTCAAGTGAAAAATAATTACGCTTGCTTTCATCCCATCCCATTATAATAAACTGATCCTATTCTAAATTTCAGTAATTCCTTTCGTTTCCCTACCTTTTGATAAATAAAATAAAAATTTAACTCGACATTGGCTGAATCGTGCTAGGTGCGCACGATTCAGGCAATGTCATGTTAATTTATGTCATGTCAGAGAAGAGGAAAAAATAAAACAATAACGCTACACTTTATTATCAAGTAGAAATTTAAAAGTAATGTAATGTAATTAGGTATTTGTTTGCTCAAATAATGTATTCCTTACTTTAAGTGAGGTATGAGTCGACACACACACCTTTTCACCCTTGGCTTCAGGGCGGTGGGAAGCCTTAAAAGTTTCGTATAGAAAAACAAAAGGCTATCATAGCCAGGTAAGGTAGCCAATAAAGACATTATAATAAGGAAACATTTTGCCAATAAACTTCCTTATATAAATTAAACACTCCTTACGATTCGCTCTAATGCAAACACAAAAAATATTTACACCTATTTCAAAAGAAAATGTTAGTATTTACTTATTAATATGTACAAACTTCATAGTGTTACTTCTTCTTTCGTGGTTATATACTCTATGGTATGGTAATTAAAAACGAAAAATTGAGAAAAAGAAGTAGACTGCCGTAAAATTAATTTACTTATCTACTTAAAGTACGTTAACATCATATGTGTTAAAACATATAAAACACTGATATTAGGCGTGAGCTAGAATTTAAGGAGCTTGTTCTATAATGAAAATGATTAATATACTCGTACTATCTGTGTGAGGAAATAATATTCGTACTCCTTACAGAGGGCGACAGCGATTTTCTTGGCAATATTTATTTATCTACCTAATTCGATTTCAATGCCATGGATTTGAAGCCAAAATGGACTAGACACATTGTGCAGTGCAGACATCAAACTCCTATTGTATGCCTTTCTTAGCACCTATCAAGATACTTTTGTAATTAACTAAACTAAAATCAGACTGCTACTAATACCAAGTTTGGTTTTTAACGAGGTGATCAGTACCCACAGTTTCTCATTGATGGTTAAGCTATCGATGTGTGCAATGGCCTGTTATTAAATTAAAATGATTTAATGTTATTTCTCTTTCGTGCTTTAAGATATTCAGAAAGAATTATCTATTGAATTTAACCCTTTTAAAAATACAACAACAACTTGAAGACATCGTCGGTTGTAGATAAATATCAAACGAAAACACAAACTACGATATTGTTGTTATTAAGAACGGCGGTTTAAATAGACTATAACTATTGCTATTGTTCAGGTATTTCAACTAAATTCCCATGATCAATCGTGCAGACAAAATATTGTTAGTGCATATAGTCTATCAATTTATAGATTTCAAACAAGATAACCTATACAAAATAAGCGGATCTCTAACGGAACTTAAACTCGAGTTCAAGACGAAGCGCTCAAGACCATTACAATAGTAATTTATATTATTAAGCCTCAGATCAAATAAAAAAGGTAGATAACGCACGGTCTTTGTTCTTGCTGAAGCCAAAAAACTCAGCTACTTCCAAGTAAACACATACGTTAACGCACACACATGCAAAAAAGCTACGCTACTTTTCGTTAGTATCGTACAAGTTATGGTGCAGTAACTTTACCAACAAAATACCGTCTTGTGCAATTATATACAGTAAAAACTACACAAAAGTGAACAAAAGATCTGAAGGAATAATATTTTACACATACAACACACACAATAACACATAAAAGACGTATTGGGAGTATTTGGGAGAGTGTTGCCAGTAGTTCGTATTGCTAATTACCAAGAAATGTGGGTAAGTTATTTGTAAGTTAGTAAGTTGTCACATAATGAAGTAGAGAGTGAGAAATATGTTTTTAATCACGTGCCTTTATTGCGTTAACAAAACTATGTAAAAATAAACAAAGATTTAAACTTAACAATTAAACGTATAGGTACTGTCGCTTTCGGGATATCTTTCGTGTTCATTCATTATCCCAATTAAAACCATCCTTATGTTATTACAATGGATTATTAGGCCATCAGATATACCGTAAGCGACAGTATAGAAAGTATATATGTAAGTAAGTATAATACACTCAGCGGCAAAAAAAGTGGTCAAGATGAAAAGATGATTTAACTTTTTTAAGTTTCAATGTGCTTATTATTCTTCCTACCGGTAATGTGTTAAAGGTTTATAACGTAAGTTGAGTTGTACCCATGTCGACACATTTTCATGTTTTCTGTTATATTTTTAATTACGACTTTACATCCTCTACAGGGCGCCGTATTGAATTCACGACACCTCGTTAGTTATGTTATAGGTAGTTTAGAAGTTCTCATAAACTTCTAAACGAACAGACAACGTAGATAGGTACGGCACGAAATCATAAGCACAACAAAATAATTTTCATATAACTTTCCAATATTTTTTCCACTCACACATACATGCTTCAAATATATAAATATTTATAATTCGATTGTAATTTATAAGAAACTAAACAGATTTATTTTCGCATATTACCTATTTTAATGCAATATCTAGGGAGTTTTTTTTAAAGTGTCAATATTTAAGTCACTCACACATATTTTAAAAAAAGGCTTCACTTTCTAGTTCTAAGTGCGTTTACTACCTTTTTTATTTGATCTAAGTATTTAGCTGTGACGTTATTAATAAAAGGTACATATTTATTTTAATTTGAAGCGGTTCCATTGTCAAAGAGAAGACGTCTTGAAGTCACGGCTATATATTGTATGATATAAATCATTAATAACGGAACTGTTTTCTTATTTATCATAATATCAAAAGTAACCATTAACTTATAAGCTAAGTACCATACTTACTTAGAAATAGAACTGTTGATTCTATTTCTATGCATATTATTTTCGACTTTTTTAGTAACTTGTACTTATTATGCTTATCAAATAGGAGTTTCACAAGAACATAATGTCTGAGAGAGTTGATTTCTGAACTTGGTTTCATAGTTTTTATCATCAAAAATATTTTGTTAGGTACCAATAATTTACCCTACACTTGTTGCATAAGACAACACAGCCTCAAAAACAAGTGTATTTTAGGATTTGTGTTGTCACTTTATTATTGTTAAATTATGACAATGCTATTTCACTACCTTGTTCGGAAATTGACAACTTCTATTCTATTCTTCTGATAAATTGTTTGATAACCATCTCCTCTTTACTTGCTTGGTTAACGTTAATGTTCCAACTGCATTGATTTTACACATCTTGCAGCTTATTATCATGTTTTTGGAAATCGTCTTTAGTGCCAGAGTCTTTGAAATTAGTCAAGATATTATATTTGATGAATTAAAAACTAGAGGTACGTTATAATCCATTTATCGTAGATCCCAAACTTTTAATCGCACGCAAATTACAACTCAAAATTTAAGTTTTGTTTATATATTAAGCGTATCTTGTTTTAAAGATAGAAGGTACAGGATACAAACCCTACCCCATAAGGCCGATATTTGATATTGCTCAATAATATACACAATAAAATACCTAATAAGTGTTTTACTCTTTGAAAATATTACCTATAGAATCAATAAAATACATTTACATTGTCTGTAAATTAAAAAAAAAACTAGTAAAGTCTAATAACAACAAATATACTTAATACGAAAATGTTTTTAAATGTAGAATGATGACGATTATATTGTGAATTAAATATCAAAGAAAAATTTTAATAACAACAATAAGTATAAGTTGTGTAATATAATGGCTTTTAAGTTTTATCGCCATTTCTATAAGTGATTTCTGTTTTGTGACTCGTGCTAATGACATCCATCTCATCCATCCCTGTCGCTACTTGGTAGATATAATAGCCATAAATCTTAGACAACACAAAGACATAACTCTAAATTCATCAGATCCTCGCAATTTATTATTCGCAAGCCATTTTTCTAGTTATTTTACGCTATCATATTTTTGCAACACTAAATATTAATTACATTTAACTTTACTTATATCTAAGTGACGTCTTCTTACGATCTAAAACAGTGTTAGCAGGAAGGAGTCGAGCAGTGTTGGGCAAACTTTAATTGCAATTAAAATTAATGACTAACAATTGATTAATCGTGAAAGGACACTATAAAAACTAAAAATTGATCGATCGTAATTGTTAGTTTTTATAGTGTCCTTTCACGATTAATCGATTGTTAGTCATTAATTTTAATTGCAATTAAAATTTGCCCAACACTGGAGTCGAGGTACAATACGACGATTAATCTCGTTAAAGATCGCATTTTAAGTATAACGGGAAACTTTCCGGTGATTTTGAATAAAATATCAATCGCATTCCTTTTCTAAATATACAAAACAGTCCCAGTCTTATCCGTAACCTTGTAACTTCCTTTAAGGCTTTCTCCGTACTTAAAACTCAACTATAGACAATGGTTTATATTTTGTTTGTATGTAAGCGATCTTCGTCATCACTGTGTTCCTCTTCGAGAAGAAGGCTGTCAGGCGGACCACGTGGAGGAGCACGTTGATTGCCGCCAGCCCGCCGGGAACTGCCTCTAACAGAGCTGAACATTCTTGAAAATTGGGCGAATTTCTTCCGAGACACTGTGAAATTATACGAGAAATAAGAACACTGGTAGTTATGAGAGTAAAACAACTATTGAATAATCAAAACCATCCTAATCCAAACACACTATACCTGGAAGTTTAAAACCTTACACACAGCCGTCCGTCAACCTAAGCTGATCTGAGATTTCCTGCATGAGAATCTTATGGCCTTTGTGTTAGAAGTCAGGATAACTACTATTTCTTTTATTTTAGTTGCAACTTTGATAGTTTATACTCGTGTTGTGTAGATTCCACGTTTAGTCATTAAGATTATTATTAAACTAAAGTCATAGGTCAGAAACCGGATTAAATAAACTATATTCGTATGGTACTAATAGCCCACACGCTTAACACTAACTCCTGTACCTACACCAGGATCAACAGCAGTGACCTACGAACACACCGAGTTATAACACTCGGGAAGTCCCAGAAAAAATTAAACTGTCTTGTCTTGGAGCCCGCAACGAAATTAATCGGATGAAAAATGGAGGAGTTGGAAATGTAATAATAATTAAGTAGAGCATTGCGCACATATGATTTTTTTTCCATTCAGTTAATAACATTACTTTACTTGTTAATAAAAATATTTAATTACTAAGGAGTATTCAACCGCTCTGATGACGTCACAACTGATTTTTGTAACATGACGCAAACCGTTTAGAGCTTAGGCACTTGTATATAATACAAACGCGTTACATAAAGACTTCAAATTATTTTCATTAATAGATTCATCAATTTATTAGAAAGGCAGACGAGAATCAGCGACGCGACGTCCTCTCCAACGGAGTGGTAAATTATTCACTTTTATGTATTACTTTGCGTTACAAGTGAACCAAATAGAAAATATCTCGGTTGCAAAATGAAGGCAGAAATTTAAATTGTGTGAGTTATTAATCGATCAATTACAGACCTGTCCATAAACTGCCGAAACATACAAACGATCGATAATTTTATGTAGAACTCTTGGAGTCTTGGACGACATTGATAACTTGAAAGATAAGACACTTTTGCTTATTTAAATATTTTGTAATAGTTTGGGACCAAAAACATCATTAGAATTGAAAATAACATTCTTTTTTCATGAAAAATTATTGCATTTTATTATACAAATAAATAAATAAATATTCCGGACATCTAACACACAAAACGCCATCTAGTCCCAAGCTAAGCAGAGCTTGTGTTATGGGTACTAGACAACTGATATTAATACTTATATAGTTCTTTTGTAAATACATACATATTATACATAGAAAACACCCAAACTCCGAAAGAAACATTTGGTCCGACCCGGGAATCGAACCCGAGACCTTAAGTTAAGCAGTTGCATACGCTACCACTACGCCACCGAGGCATATACTCACAAATTTAAAATAGGATCATAGTTAGGCTTAAAAAAAATTAAAACTTGAAACTATAATTAAATAAATTGAAGCTGAAAAAAAAACATTAATTAGTCTAACGTGTTTTCTGTGACAAAAGTAGGTACTTCAAAACTTTAAAATAAAAAAAAATATTGTTGTTGTTGAAAATTATGGATGAATTTATAATAAAATTAAATCTATTTTCGTTCAGTTCATAGTATCAACATTTATGTAACATTTACTATTTTAGAAAATGTCACATTCCGGATATTTCTGTTTATACATATGTACATAATATATGTATAAGGCGATACGCAAGCATTGGAAATCTAATCATGGAGGACTGTTTACAAAGGTTTAGATTGAAAAATAGATAGGTGTCGATCGATAAAAAAATCATTCTCACCACTCCCAAAAAATAGGTCCATTTACAACTTGTAAATATTACTAAAACAATCAATTTTTAAAATAATATATATCTACAAATTCTGGCACATTTACGTTCTTAAGTAACTTTATCAAAAAGTAAATAAATGAACGTAGTTATAATTAGTATTCAACACATTCGGGTGTTTACAGTTAATTATTTATTTTATTTCACACTTTTTAGTTTTTATGAACTAAAAGAAAGTAACTCTACGGTTA
Organism: Spilarctia lutea; assembly: GCA_916048165.1. NCBI lineage: Eukaryota > Metazoa > Arthropoda > Insecta > Lepidoptera > Erebidae > Spilarctia > Spilarctia lutea. The sequence continues at coordinate 8,634,340 of OU696480.1, forward strand.
AGTTACACTTATAAGAAATACGTATATATATCATTCACTTCCTTATTAAATCCGTAGAATAAATGTGTGTTTTAACCTTTCCTGTTTTAACAAAAAAATTATTAAGTAACGCGTCATTCCCGTCCAAACTATTCCAATGACAACCTCATTACGGCGATCTCTTAAAAACGATTTATGCTATTGAATAACTAGTATGGAGGCCTAAACAGTACCTAATTTTAATGTGACGCATTAACCCAAAACTTTAAGTAGTATCATAATTTTTAACAACATAGAGCTCTGACGCGTCACTGACTATCGAAGCAATTTAAATACTTAGAAAAAGCAAAAAATAAACAAATTTTAAACTTAGAATTCAAAATCGCGATTAGATTTTCACTACACTCCTCAAATCGGCAACGAAGGAAATTAAAATTCACCAGATTATTTAATGGCAAATTGTAATACAACGACAAACAGATTTATTCAGGTCACGGACCACTGATGTAGTACAGGCACCTTTGTAGATATTACCAGAGAGAGAGGGTGCCAGGATGGCAATACGCCAAGAGCCCATAACTCTAAACCTCGAATCCCGTACAACAAGGTCAATAAAACTGTGTTTTAGGGTCAACCAAGGCGAAGAAATAGATCATTTTGAATACGACTTTACAAGACTGCCGTCTAAGTTTCGTTTAATAAAATAACTATTCAAAAATTAAAGCGTATGCAACTATGTAGGTATATGTAGATTTAAAATGTTTCTGGTCTAGAAATTACCTAGACCACTTAAGTTAGCCATTGCCATGATACCTCGTTTAAAGAATTATTACGTATGTTGAAATTAACGACAAGTGTTGACCACGAATCCATAAAGATCATCAGCACCAGCCTCTTATAGACCACTGCTTTACACAGGCCTCTCTTTACAAAAGAGAGTTTGGCCGACTATACCACGTGGGTAAGACTATTTTTTTTATTTTTTTTTTTTTTATTGAATTGTGGGCAAACGAGCAGACGTATCGCCTGATGGTAAGCGATTACCGCCGCCCATGGACACCCGCAACACCAAAGGCGTTACAAGTGCGTTGCCGACCTTTGGGGGATGGGAAAGGGGATGGGGGAGGGGTTGGGGTATGGGCCTCCGGTATCCTCACTCACTCGGTGAAACACAGCGCAAACGCTATTTCACACCGGTTTTCTGTGAGGCCGTGGTATCACTCCGGTCGAGCCGACCCATTCATGCCGAAGCATAGCTCTCCCACGGTTAGACTATAGACTATAGGGTTTATTTAAAAAAAATCTCTTCGCAAGGATGTTATCCTGCGAAGTTTGCTTCGTAGTCGCCTCTTACTACACCCAGAGTATAGATAGGGGTGGTGACACTTTGTGTTCTTAATTCGAATCACCGTATCAAAACTATAAATATGATTTGACAATTTTGTTTTTTTTTTATATCTCTATTGTGTACATAAAACAAAAATAATAGTAATAACAAAAGATGAGTAACAGAGATTATACGTAACAATTGGCGTTCTTATCGCTCACGGCGATTTCTTCCAGACAACCTTAATAATTTTCGGCAGATCTGATCCATTACCTAACTCCAAATAAGTCATATTGTACCTATGTGTAATTATTTATTATATTTACCTCTATGGGGGTATTTGCAAACTTAGTAACAATATAATTAGAAACATGTACTGTAAAATAACTATTTATAATCTAATGCTGCGTCCGCTCGCTTACCAAGCCGTAGCAAATTCAAACGTGTGGATAGAGTGTTTGCCTCGGTGTGTTGACTTGCAAGCGCTTGTAGCCGATCCGATCGAGTGTCGGTTTTTTTGTCACAAATCAAAAGGAATTTGCCATAAGCGCTTGCGACGCGTCTACACGTGTGCGCGCACATGACATGTAGACATACGGTTTTCTTTCATAAATAAAATCGGCCAAGGGCAGTCGGACTCGCGCAGTTAGGGTTCTGTTCTATTATCTATAATTGCAAGTGTCTACCTGTTGCCATTATCAAAATAGAGCAAAAAAATCATGTTTGTTGTATGGGAGCCCCCTAAATATTTATTTATTCTGTTTTTTAGTATTTGTTGTTATAGCGGCAACAGAAATACATCATCTCTGAAAATTTCAGCTGTCTAACTATCACGGTTCATGAGATACAGCCTGGTAACATACGGACAGTTGTTGTGTCCTTTGGGTACGGAACCCTAAAAATTGAGTTACTGTTCAAATGAAGACCTCTTGGACTTCCTGGAATGTTGTGGAAGCGCCTTAGTACATCATTGAATAAGCCAGTAAAGGAATTGAAAATTAAGAAGCTTATTGTGGTCACCTTTAGAACGCATTTGAAAAAGAAATAAACAAGTAATTTCAAAATTACCTTGTAAGGTTTTTATATCTAGCATCTTCTTTGCCGTATTTTCCGTTTCCTTTTGCTTATTTTCTGGTTTTCATAATAAAAATAACTCAAACCAATTGTTATGGCCGATACAAGCTCTATGCCCATCACGTCTGTCATGCTTGCCTCTTTAGAACACGCTAACTCACTCACAAGCGTGTACGAGTATGTGTATGGTAATGTTTGATTCCCAAAATCAGTCCAAACGTTTGTAGAGGTTTGGAGTTTGCGGCAAGTGTCAAGCGTGCCGCGTTTATAATATTATTAGATTTATTAGGATAAGGACGCGTTATCCTAATCCTACTACTATTATAAAGGCGAAAGTTTGTAAGTATGGATGTATGTATGTATGGATGTTTGTTACTCTTTCACGTAAAAACTACTGAATGGATTTGAATGAAACTTTACCACAATATAGCTTATACATCAGAATAACACATAGGCTACTATTTATAAAGATATAGCTTCGCCTCGCGGCGTTGCCCGCAGTTATCATCGTACCGCGGGTAGCACCGCGGGGTTCAGCTAGTAATATTATAAACGCGAAAGTTTGTGAGTGTGTAAGTGAGTATGTTTGTTGCTCTTTCACGCATAAACTACCGCATGGATTTTGATGAAACTTTACAATAATATAGCTTGTACATCAGAAAAACACATAGGCTACAACTTATAAAGATAATAGCTTCGCTTCGAGGCGTTGGCCGCGGTTATTGTCGTACCGCGGGTCGCACCGCGGGGTTCAGCTAGTAATAAAATGGATCCTAAATTATATCACTTCAGAGTTATGCTAATTTGGACCTACATTTTTCATACAATTTTAGTATTTTACTTTCTCTTTTCAACAAGCTTTTTTCATCATATATCATAAGCATTATGTTAAATATAATCGCAAAGACATATACGTACATGCAATATGTATATGAACCGTTTAGCATATTGAATATTTAACATTATAAATATGCATACATACACACACATATATATATATATACTAGCTGACCCACGCAACCTCGTTTGCGTCTTATATTGCCCGTAGCGTGAAAATTTTCCCCCGTTTTTAAAACATTCTTCATTGCTGCTCCGCTCCTATTAGTAGTACCGTGGTGATATATAGCCTATAGCCTTCCTCCTCTAAATTTTTAAATCGGACCAGCGGTTCCTGAGATTAACACGTTCAAACAAAGAAACAAACAAACAAACTCTTCAGCTTTATTATATTAGTATAGATTTATATATATATATATTGTACTTAAATGCGCGCCACGCCAACAGTACCTATAGTCCATCTAAAAGTTGCATAATTATATCACAGACTGTGATAAAAATGCCCATTGTACCAATTTTTTATACCCTACATTGTATGTTCCGTTCCGAATCATCGTCAGTAGGTAGCAAAGTGTCAAAATGTTATTTATTCAAAACATTAATCTCTTTTTAACATTTTTATTTCAACATAATATATAAAGCTGCCTAAAATGTATTAGGTACCTACCCATATTTTGGTCTAATTAGACTAATTAGTCCGTGAAGAAATAAATGTTCGCAATAAAAGTAGAAGGTAATAATACTAATGAATTAGTTTCTTTATAAATTCGCGTTTTATACAATCTATTTTTACTTTACTAACAACTGGAACCATATAATAATATGGGTACTCAGGTACCTGGGGACTTGGGAACGTATGTGCTATAAATCAGCAGATCAGAGTGGTATGGTGACGCATAAAATACGAACAAACATAAATTGATTTTTGGGGGTTTTATCTTCGAAAAAGTCGCATTTGTGGTCCACCGGACTGTTGAGAATTTCGAAGCGTTAAATAAAGTACATTATAGTACATTTAGTTTCTGGTTCAACACACAGAACAGTACCTACTCAAGAACGCGCTACAGCCCGCTGTTTCATACCTACATAATACCTAATATATCTGAACTAATTCCACAAGTAGAGATATTTGGAACATTTATCCACCGGTGGCTACACCGGTGGGGATATATGGAATCTTCTATTTAGTAGGGATAGAAAGATTATCGTAAAAATTGATATGATCAGTATAAAACGTTGCAACTGAAACGTTAGGTAACAATTGAGTATCGCGACTGTATGCGGTAGTAAGTAGCGTTCAAGACTTGCTTTTTTTTATAAATGAATTACAAAACATTATTAAATACTTGAAATCATAAGTGGATATTTTATTTATCTTATTTTTTTCTTAGAATATTTTGTTCGTTCTGTGCTTATAATCATATAGGTACTTAAGGAATAAGATTAAGATTCATAGTAAATGTAAATTAGTATTAACTCAGATTAAACACCTACTCGTCTTGTTCATTGACTTATCTGAGCATCATTTCGCGTGTTTATCGTACTTTTAGCGATAGTAAGTAGCATATCTTCCGCTCACATAATCACAAGACAACTCAGGACAGCAATCTTTCAGGAATGATTTCTAATGGGGAAGAAACCATGAAACGCATAAAAAATCCACGGACCTTTATTCACGATTTCCTACTGACGCGGAAATCCCGGGTCACGGTATAGGTAAGTAGTTAGGTGTGTATTAAAAGACGTGGCACATCACATACAATAGAAGTAACCCATTTCAGAGCTTTACCCTCTTCTAATAAAGTAATCTCTCTCCTAGAATAGATTTAAAAAAAATGTGATTGGGAACTTTAAGTAGGTACTTTGATTAGTTTACCTTTGGACATGTCTTATACATAGCTAGCCTTGTCCTGAACTTTGAAAACACCTGGCGTTACCAAAAATAAAATTAGGGATACTCACATTTGCCCATATTCTTCAGTCTCTCCTTGAACGCAGCTTCATCGTCATGGCACTTTGTCTTTTGACCTTGTTCGCTGTCCAAAGCAGCCATAAATTCCTGGTTCCACCGCAACTCTGCCATAAACTCTTCATTTTGCAAGAAAGTAGCTATACGATCGTCATCCATTTCTAAACTGAGATCTATCCTGGCATCGGTACCAGGGGGTATTCGCAAGAACATTGGGGGAAGTGGTCCCAGCATGCGAGGTACCCATTTTTTTCTAATAGCTAAAGGAATTGATTCGTCGTCAACGTCTCTGCAAATAAAGTTGTATGTTGAAAAGCTGTGTTTTTAGATGAGAAGAAGTTAGAAGTTACAGTTCAGTTTTCTATAGCACGAAGCAGTTATTAAACTAGACTTTCTACAAGTTCAAATAATTTTAACACATTACAACTTAAGTAAGTATACATATAATAGTCGGATCAGGATGCGCTCACCCTCCTTAGGCGCAATTCTTGCTAGTCATGCTAACCTGTTGCCTCAATTGTGATGGTAACACCAATAGAAACGAAATATGAAATGCTTCATTATTAATATAATAAATTGACGGGCAATTTTGAAGAATTCTTAAGTATAAACAATAGTGTCGTTCGTGCATTGTTCAACATCATGAATGTATTAACTGAATAGAGCAGCATTTATACTCACACAAGTGCTGTAGTATCATTGTCATCACCATCTGCCGGTCTGCAACCCGAACGTCGATCTTTACGACGTGATGGAGTACTGCCTTCCACGCGTTCCATTTCAAGACGCAATCGTTCGTTCTGGTTATCTGTGCTCATCGCTAAAAGTTGATCAATCGTCGCGTCTACGGCGCCCTGGTTAGCGCGTAATACGGCTTCGATAACATCGTCATCCATGTCCGGAAACATCGTCTTGAAATCGGTCATAGCCTGTGTAAATTCGAGCTGCATGGTGGACGCCATCGCGCCGCCGGCTCGCGACACGCGACACGCTAGAAACGTCACGAGCGCGCGCCCCTTACCGGCGAAACAGCTGATATATGACGCAAAACTGCCGCAGTGCTGATGAAGACCGTCGCCTTGCGGGCGATGGCCATCCTCGCTGCGCACTCTACACCGAAACCTGATCGGGTTTCTTAAGTTCCTTATTAATACAGATAATGCAGCAAAGTTCTTTTATTGCGACGATCAGCACCGGCAGCTACCATGATGTGCAATTTTCACTTTCGTCGTTTTCAAATGCACATAGCGCATGCGCCAAGTGAAGCGGGGGACCGGGTCGTCGATATAAATAGAAAATGCACAAACCGGCGCGCGTTCCAACAAAGCGGACGCCGCTAACGTCCGATCTCAACCCGAGGTCTCTGGTCTCACTGAAAACTTTCCACACGACGAACCATATGCGCATGTGCAATGTATTGTTTGTATATCATCCTTGTCGCTGAAGTTCCAACATGACCTTTAATGTTGGGATAGTAAGCGAGTATTGTTTACCCTACATTCAAGCTATTTATATAGCACAAAAGCTTTTAGTTGTTAAATTAATAACATGTATATAATGGTGTTTTTATACACCTACATTTTATAACTTGACGCCGCGCTTTGTTGCCCGCAGGACCGATTGTTGTGGTGAACGATGGAGGAAACCTAACAATGTTCAGCAGTCGACATTTTTCGACTGAGATTACGTTTCTGTTGTCCGCATTTCTATTATAATATTAATGCACATTAATCTATCAATATCCGTGTTTAAGATTCGGGGATTAAGAATACGGTCTGTCATCACCCCTATTTATCCCATGAGTGTCGTAAGAGGCAACTAAGAGAGCAAACTACGCATGACATCAGTACAAAGAGAAGGCCAAAAATAAAAGAGACCCTATACTTACCCTTCTAGCCACCATTGGTTTAGCAGGCCACTCCTAACAAGTACCTTTAACTTTTTACAAAAGTTTGTAGTTACACTGCAAACGAAGTAAGTAAGTAATAATAATAATCTTTATTCATACAAAAAAGTTAGTTCATAAAATAATGTAGGTACATAATTTATCAGTAAATATAATCAAATTGAACCAAAAACATCTCTGGTCCCCACACTAGGGTTCCCTGTGTCGTGGGGAAGAAGTACCTACATACGTTTGTATCAAGGCATACATTTGATTGATTTGATACAAATGTCGCAACCAATTTCCGTGCGACGCGACCGGGTCAGTCTGACGATACAGTAATACGACTGTAGGTACAGTCATAAATGACGACGGACGTAAATCCTTAATCATAAAAAATGTAATGTAATGATTTAATTACTTGAAGTCAGTGTGATTTGACTGTGAGACTAATTCTAGGTCCTAATTTCTGTTAATATGAACTATGGGAATTATGATTGGAAAATTAGTACATTTTCGTTTCTACATAGCTGTCGAAAAGGAAATGTACCAATGGAATGATGTTGGAAATGTAGCTAAAAGGGAAGTTTAAGCTATTGGTCCAGAAGTTAAATAGGTCCTTCATTGTTTCGCAAATAAAAAAGTATTATTACTTTGTTAGGAGTTTTCATAAATTTAGTCTAAGCATGGTAATTCCCGTACCTATTTACCGGATTATCCTACTAATGTTATAAACGCGAAAGTTTGTAAGTGTGGATGGATTCCTGAATTGATTTTGACGAAACTTTATAATAATAAGTATAGCTTGTACATCAAAATAACATATAGGCTACAATGTGTATAAAGATACTAGCTTCGCCTCGCGGCGTTGCCCGCGGTTCTAGTCGTACCGCGGGTAGCACCGCGGGGTTCAGCTAGTGAAAATATAAGTACAATAAAATAATTGAAACAATATGAATTACGCCGTTGGCCTAGTGGTTTAAGCAGTCGCTTTCTACTACGCTAAGTGTTATTAAAGTCTATTTCTATGCAGCGTTCAAATCCCGCAAAGGACTAAACTTTGTGTGATCCACTAATTGTTGCTCTGAGTCTGGGTGTTTTATGTATGTTTGTAAAGTCCCCCGTAGACTTGCCTTTAAAAATCACTTATTGTTTGGAAAATAATTTGAAACTTGAAAATGATGAGAACAAACTTTAATTGCTAGTGAAATCAGCTTGTCCATTCTTAATTGAAAATGATGAAAACAAACTTTCATTGCTAGTGAAATCAGCTTGTCCATTCTTAAATCAGTCTCCCATTTATTTTTCTTAATTTTGTCTTCTAGAAACAAATGAAAACCTTTTCCTGAATCTCCGTAAGTAGATACTACATTAAGGAACGCAACAATATTTCGTATTCCTGCATTCATTAGCAACAGGTTTAAACAATTATCCTCAATTTTTAATAGCAAAGTATCGTTAGACAACTTCTAAATTTTACCGCTAAAGGCGCGCGGATAATCTTTGCATCGCCAATATTGTTTGAACATCCTAGAACCGTTTCCTAATTCTGAATTTCAATGATGGAACTAGTCAAATATGTTTCTTTATAAAAAATACCGTTTGTCATCATTCTGTGTTGTTACTATATTTTTTAAAAGCCTGTCCTTTAAGAATAAACTTTAAAGCAAAATAACGCAATGCATTGTATCCTGTCGCGTCGTGATCGTAACGTTTTCGTCGCTGACGTAGGACACCACCTGAATTTGCTACGTTTTCGTCGCTGACGTAGGACACCATGTGAATTTGCTACGTTTTCGTCGCTGACGTAGGACACCACGTGAATTTACTACGTTTTCGTCGCTGACGTAGGACACCACGTGAATTTACTACGTTTTCGTCGCTGACGTAGGACACCACGTGAATTTGCTACGTTTTCGTCGCTGACGTAGGACACCACGTGAATTTACTACGTTTTCGTCGCTGACGTAGGACACCACGTGAATTTGCTACGTTTTCGTCGCTGACGTAGGACACCACGTGAATTTGTTACGTTTTCGTCGCTGACGTAGGACACCACGTGAGTTTGCTGTTATGTTTTAGATTGAAGATGGATGCACTCCAGCTCTGCTATAGTATGAATTGACCTGATTTAATTCATTGATTAAGTTTCAACGTTAAAAGGAATCGAACTGTAATTAAAAATATATAAATTATTTTTAATTTACGATGATTTATTTCAAGAATATTAATTTACATATTACACATTTTTTTTATAATTTATAACAAGTCACGCCAAGAAACATGTTTTTTTGATTCCTACATAAAAAAAACTAATAATCGTAATAATACCTACTATAAATATACAATAATAAGTTTACAAGACAAACAAAATGTTCAGCAAACTCTTATTTTTAAAATGCTGTTTTTCTAATACAGCCAAGTGTGTATTATTAAAAATATATTCTGTGCTACAAATTCATTTAATTTCAGCTTGAATTTATTGTTACACAAAAGCAGGCTACCTACTAAAACACGGACGATATTATTTACTAATTTACAATTTAGGCCAAAGTGGACTACTTACAGCCTTACCAGAAGCAATCTTCTAAGACTTTAACATTACACATCTATCTAGTTTTTAGTGTTTATTTTTTATGCCTTAATAACTTTTAATGTATCATATTCGGCTGATACGTAATGATAAGGCATCTTTTTTATTTTTAATAGTTTTTTCTTACGGTGAAAGCTTTGAACAGTGACTGTATGAGCAATAGAGAATAAATGTTACGTCTTAAGCAAATGGATACGGATATTTCACAAAATAACTGTTAATGGTGTTCGTTGCTGTTCGACTCAAGCATAATAGGCTCATAGGTAATGATAAGGCATCTTTATTTATTTTTAATAGTTTTAGATAGAGAAATATCTATCTACAAAGTGTGCAGACTTTAACTTTTCAAGTTTTTACTGTTTTTATGATAAAATCTTTGAATAGTGCGCCTTAAGCTGATAATACTTAATAATAAACTTATTTCTCTCACAAGGAAGGTACAGGTAATGGATTTACACATATCGCAAAATAACTAATAATGTTGTTTATTAAATTTAGTCTTTAGCTTTTTTATTGTTTATAAAAATAATTTGTAAAATAAAAAAAGTTAAATAAAATACTTATCTCAAGCCCATACTAGCGGAGCTTACAAATATTCTATATACACACACGTGTTAAAATTCGTGACGTAAGTAAAATTATGTGACTTCAATTTGATATAGAATAGTTTAGTATAAAGGAATGTGGTTATTAGTATCACATAAACTTAATCATAAAAAAAACTTCTACACTTGTTTCCACAACATCATATATTAAAAAAAAAAAACAAAAAAAATAACACAAAATTTACTGAAACTTGAAAAAAAAATGCATTTTAGTTTTAGAGAAACAATTTTGCACTATTTTGTGCCATATATTATTTGACTTTTGTAGATAACTGATTATAAAATCTTAGTAAAAAAAAACAATTTTAAACAATTTATTAAGTTGACAAGTGAAATATGTACCAAGAAACTGAACTTGTTATTTTTAACTCGCAGTTGCTTTTAGACAACTTTTTTTGCAGGAGATAAATCTAATTATTTTATTAGTACTTACACTAAGTACAGAAAACAGCAAATAGTAGTTATGCAAAGAAAATTTATATTATAACTAGGAAGGGAATATAACTCTAACGATTTCATGAAGTACAAAAATAAAATTTTATTCATAACACGATGGCACTTCTCAAATTCTCAACGATGATGAATCTACAGTGGTTTATTTATTGAAGATGATCAAACCGACTCAATCACTATAAAAATACAAGAGTTAACACATAGAGTTTGAATGATAATGGCTTTAAATCAGACATCAACGGTTACTAATCTATACTAATATTATAAAGAGCTAAAGTTTTTAACTTTGTATGAAGTACTCATCCGATCTTGAAAATTCTTTCACTAACAGGAAGCGACACTATTCAGGAGTGACATAGGTCATACTTCATTATGATTGAAGTTAAAAAATAATAGTATTTGTAAATCAAATCGAAGAAACTCGGGAAGTTAACGCCCAACGTAGTGGTTCATAGATATAATTACATATAATTTTATTAGGGAAGGTCCATGTCCAAAAATGGACGTCTTTTGGCCGAAATGATGATGAGAAAATTATTGCTAGAAGAGCACACTTTATAACATCAATATAAATAACATTGGTCTGAAACAGTCAAAGACCAAATTAGTACTATATATATGAAAATTATGTTTTTCTGTAATGCATTATCTTAGTTCACCAAGTCGAAGATAAGTATTTCAATTATTTTCGTATTTATTTATCAATCAATCTCAAATTGATTGATAAATGTAGCTGCGTTAAGAATTATTTAAATATATATATTGAATAAGAAAACTCGAGAATTGTTGTTAACAATGTTATTTCATTATAAATCTTTGTAAAAATATATTTTTGACATATTTATGATTGTTACACGAGCACAGCCTCCAACTGTAAACTTGTAAGTTTACATTGAATATATATTTTACGTATGGCCTTAACCCTCTCCTGAGAGGAGACCCGAGCCCAGCAATGGGACCTTATGGGTTGTTGATTGATATATATTTTAGTGCGTGCAACATACAATGAGATTAAACAGAAAGATTGTGTCACTGATAGAACTATTCTCATGTCACTCTAAATTTATTTATCATACCTTTTTAATATTGAAAAGTTGCTATACACAAGAATCAAATGTCTGAAGACCAATATTGTCTAATGAAAACTTCATTAAACATTTCAAGTTTTAATTGGACACATTTGGTCTGGAATTAGTGGAATTTAGTGATTGGTGGGTAAAAAGAACGATTCCTCAGTCAGAATTACTGAAAATATTTAAATGAGCAATTACAGATGCCATTACACATTGCCACTCGGTATTTGATCAAAAGTCAATACTAGAAGACAATGTTAACAATCTAACAACTCGCTAATGCCCGGTTCCTATATTTAACGAATCGTCATCGTGTAAAAATTTTCTACAACCGACTACGAGTCGTAAATACCGTTCCTCAATTTATTTTTTATAGGAACGATTTTAGCTTACGCCCCGTATAATATACTACTATTCGTACCTAGAACGGATTGTTTTTCAAATATAGGAACTGGGCATTAGTCAATAAGTCATAATATCAATTACTCATTTTGTTTAACTAAAGCGGCAATACCATCATCAAACTTGTTCACGTTTACCATTTGATTGGTTCATACCTCCGTTGGTCAGCTAAAACAAATATATGACGACGCACACATTTATTTATGCCAGGTTCCTATATTTAACGTATCGTCATCGTGTAAAAGTTTTCTACAACCGACTACGAGTCGTAAATAACGTTCCTCAATTTATTTTTATAGGAACGATTTTAGCTTACGCCCCGTATAATATACTACTATTCGTACCCAGAACGGATCGTTTTTCAAATATAGGAACTGGGCATTAGTGGGTAAATTTTGAACGAACAACCGACATTCACAGATGACATAACACCGAGCGCTGGGGAGGCGGCCATTTTGAATCGAGTCATGAGAGAGAGCGCACGCACCCACGTGTTCTGGTGGAATGTTTTAAATGCGATCAGATCAGTGTAATCTTTTATAATTAAGAGTGTTGTAGATTGATTTAGTGATTCATTAAACGAGTGTCGATTATATTTCGAAGTATTTTAGTGACCAGCACATACTGGACTCCTCGCCCAACTACCCACGTTTACATTATGGCAAATGAATCAAAGAATGATGATGTGCTGCCTCCTGACGTGCCTTTATGTATATTCATATTTTACTTGTTTACAATTTTTGCAACTTTTTAAAACTATATTCCATTTAACAAAAAAATCCTAAGAGAAGAATGGAACCAATAAAACGTGTAGTTATCGAATGAGGAATGTAGTCTTAAAATATTAGTTTCCGAATTTATACATTCGACATACGCCTGTTTGTCTTCATCTTTTAATGAGACAACAACCATCCAAATAATATTAGCTATTTCTTCCAATATCAAGTATTTCAAGTCTTCAAATCGTCGTGATGAAATAAATAACAAAATATATAGAAAATTGGATGAAATTATGATTTTTTTTCTCGAGTTGATTACAATACGTGATGCTCAAAAATATTAAAAAACGTTAAACGTGAACAAGTTGCATTGAAATGTTTTCATAGGAGAGTGTAACACGGAAAATGGCTGGTTATATATATATATAGGTAATGGTGGGTGTAGAGTTAATCCTCGACGCTGTTAGTTAGTGGCGTGGGGTGAGATTCAGAGGCAGGCCTGCGAGCCGGTGTGAGGTAGTACCACCACGGTGTTGGTGGGCTGAGGGCGGGGAGGCCCGGCCGGGGCAGCCGTCGAGCTCTCCGGTCTCTCCTGCTGTAACAATAACTCATATTTACTTTATGTAATTTAAACTCTCGATTGTCGGCACTTGATGCAACTTGTTATAATAATACCATAAGGCGAAACCGGTCAGGTGTAAACATAATTAAAATACCGTGGGAGAGCTATGCTTCGGCATGAATGGGTCGGCTCGACCGGAGTGATACCACGGCCTCACAGAAAACCGGTGTAAAATAGCATTTGCGCTGTGTTTCACCGAGTGAGTGAGGATACCGGAGGCCCATACCCCAACCCCTCCCCCCATCCCCTTTCCTATCCCCCAAAGGTCGGCAACGCACTTGTGACGCCTTTGGTGTTGCGGGTGTCCATGGGCGGTGGTAATCGCTTACCATCAGGTGATACGTCTGCTCGTTTGCCCACTATTCAATAAAAAAAAAAATTGTGGAATAAGTACAAATGATTTTGATCAAAATGATAAAGAAAAAATATTCAAACTAAACACTTTCAGAAAAAAAAATCCCTAAAATAATTCACACACTAAGATTTAATAATATTCGAAGTGTAAATGGGAGCGCAGTATCCTAAGACGAGCCTGAGTTTTAAATTTTCTGAGATAACATGTAATAATGATATAATTGTAATAATGAGGTAATTTATATTTATAAGCAATGTATTTATTTGTTTACAATCTTGACATCTTATACTGCATTTATTACCTGACATTTGAATTTTGTTAAGTTAAGGCGATCTGTGTTTACATTGTTGGAGCATAAATAATTAGTATTTATTATTTTATTACATTTTGAACTTTTTTTTTTTTCTTCTGGGACCAGTATATATGCACACATTGCTTTTACTCCTTGATGTGTAAGTGATTGCAACCTTATATGCTATGGACTAATTTTTATTATTTTATTAGACAAAAAATAGATTTCCCTAACTTTAATATTTCTTTAGACCGTTTTCTAGCCTTTGTGTTTTGGTTGCCTTAACTTGCACATATAAGTATTGTTGTCAAAAACAAACAAACTTTGTATAAATTATTTGAAAAGATGGTGCACATGAGTTTCTCACCAGCTCTTCTCATGAATGCAATACCCATCGGAGCTGGTACTTGGATTGATTTCAATTTAAACCTTTGAGTTGAATCGAAATCAATCTAAGCTCCGGTAATTCAAATCATTGATTACTTGAGTTACATCCTTTTATCACTGATCAATTCGGTACTTGAGTTTTATTTTATATTTGTATTAATAATGTTTGATGTTTGTATTTTTGACGTGTTCAAGTGCCTTTTGGGGTCTATGGAAATAAATGATTTGACTTTGAATAGTAATAATAATGTAATACACATTTCAATTCAGGAACTAATGGAGTACTCACAACGGTAGTGAGAGAAGTGTCGCCGGTTGCCAAGAGCGTGGCGGCGCGGTAGGAGGGTGGAGGGGTCTGCTTCACCGCCTCCTCGTAGTCGGGCAGCACGCTCGTGTAGTCCGGGGCAGGCACGGCGAAGGGCGTGAGCTGAGCCGGGTTGCCCACGTCATCGCTCGATATCACGAAGGGAGATTGGAGGGCGTGAGCCCTCAGCGTCAGATACTTGTAGCATCGCCACACGACGCTGATGCAGTAACCCTAAAAAATATAGTATGATTTTAGATAGATTTGTGGAGGAACGGGTGTAATAGGCTAGGCTAGGTGATCATGCCTGGCGGGCCACTGCCTAACAGTTGATGTTGGGATGTTGTATATATGATAATCGGCGCGAGAACTATTTATTTCGCGATTCAGGATTGGTAGTTACTCCGTGTAGTGCGTTACTTCGTAGTTCAGTGTAACTTCGGTAGATGGCGCTGCAGTATGTTATTTTGTATGTGGAGGCCGCCACAGATTTAATCCGTGTTATCGCCATCCTTAGAAATCATCTCAAGAAGAAGGTTTTGGTATAGAGTTTGTTTCAAGTTTTCCTTCTCTGTGTAGTTTGTTCCTTGTCACCTACTACGATTAATTCATATAGTGATGAAATAAGAGTATGGAGTATCACCACCTCTATTAATCCCCTGGGTGTCATAAGACCCGACTAAGACTACGAAGGCCTACAGCATAGAAAAACAGGTCTTTAAAACAAACCCCATATTAACCCCTCCGGCCAACCTGATATAGTAAGTCAAAGGGCTGACGATATTAACTTTAAGCTCCATTTGCACAAAGGTCTCCATTCCTTGACCGTCTTCTTTGTCCGATTTGAAATCTAACTGACCTGTGACCTTACTTTGACCTGTGACCTTACTTTGACCTGTCTTACCTTAATCAATACAGCTACTAAGAATGCAGACAGGACTACAAGAGCTAGCACCGGGGCTGGAAGCTGTAGCAGTTGAGCCCGCCATGGTACGCGTTGCGTCTCTGCTACCAAACGGTCAATGGAGCGCAAATAGCAGAGGTAGCCTGTAGCGGTTAGACTAAAAATAACAAAAACAGAATCATGAAATCACACAGGAACACAAGGACTCGGGGAAAATCAAATGATTACACGGTTTTCAAGCATGAATATATTACTCACGTACATAGACACTACTTTCTCACCGAAGGCATAGAAAGGTGAAGTATTCTAATTTTAGCACTTAATGCATACGGGCTACGGCGGCTAACGCGAAATTACATTCGATTAATATAGGTCATAATCGTTTTTGTTAAATGCAATCAATAAGCTCGTCATGGTTCAAGTTCGGTTGGGTTGACGCAGATAAGATTAATGGAAATTGTAATATGTCAATTATTATTGAAGACTTTTATAAGAAAATAATTTTATTGTACACAAAGTTGTGCAATAGCTTAATTATGTTGACGTAGGTATTCAGAGTTTATATTTACTTATTTTAAGGCTACGCTAGTAAATAGGATTTAATATGTCCGCATAAGATGGTCCGAAAGCCTTTTGAAGGCGAGAAGCCTTTAGATGCAAGTAGCACAGAACCAACTATTTTGGCATAATAAAACTAAATCTTATACAACAGGTCGTTCAACCAAAATGTAGTGCATTTATTGCCATGATTTTCTATAATACATAATTATAGAAAATCATAGCACGAAAAGCATCCCGCGAGACGTTGAAAAAAAACAAGTGGCAAGTGATATTCACAAAGGAGGTTTGTGTTAAAATTAGCTGTCGGAACAACTCGGAACAACTCGGAACAACCTAGGTATAAGAAAAAGTGTACGTCAATAAACCAAGAACAATTCAAGAGCTAAAGGATGAGATAATTCAGCACTATGTTTCAGTCATAGAAAATATGGACCATCGGAGAGAGGTATGCCTCCGAAGCCGTGATTCTGTTTTTTTTTGTTTTATATACAAGTAACATAGGTATGGTATATCTATCAGGACTTTAATACACATTTTTAATATTAATACACAGTAGGTATATTATTACAATGTTAATAATAAATACGTTATATACCTTTATTATTATTTTTTATAAATATAAAAAATCCAACCATTTAGTCCGACCTGGGAATCGAACCCGAGACTTCAAGCACAGCAATCGCATACGCGATCACTGAAGCAGTTAATAAACAGACTTTTGGTACTACATCTACTGTTTTAGAATTTAACTTATTACTTACACAGTGATAGCAAAGTCGAAGATCTGGAGGCAGAAGAATGGCAACAGGTGAGCAGGTTTGCCGAGCGCGGCTCCATAGATCAGCATGAACGTGATTGCCAGAGTACAAACTGTAACCAGCGCACCCACATCCACATCATCTAATACGCAAAACCAAGCATATCATTATTTAGGGCATAGCCAAATATTTTCTTGATATGCAATTTTGAGAAAATAATAAAACTAAGTTGTCTACTATAATAAATTATATTTATTTTGTAAGTAAATCTTTCCAGATATTTTTACACGTCGAACTTTACAGCTAGAAAAGCCCGACATTTCCTAAGACTCACTCTGGAAAGAAATGCCGAAACAAACCACAGAGATGTTTCTTTTTTTTGAAGTCTCACGGACTTACACGTCGGACTTTACAGCTAGAAAAGCCCGGCATTTCTTAAGACTCACTCTGGGAAGAAATGCCGAAACAAACCACAAAGGTGTCTCACTTTTTAAGGCTCACGGACTTACTATTGTTTAATTACAAAAAGAAAAAAAAACTATGCGAGTACAATATAATAATAATAATAATATAGGATCTGGGTTGGCCTTTTGAAGAAAGGACCATAGTATTGAGTCGGCCTGTCCATCAGATCGCATACGAGCAACAGCCATCGTGTTACCTAACCGGTATAAGTCAAGATTAACGACCAGAAGCGCGACACTACCGCCAGCAGGACATATGGGTAGGCCGCGGAAATACTCAAAACCACCAGAAAGATACTAAACATGAATTTATTACAAGCCTAGACAAAATACTCAACGACTATTACTTTACTACATTAGTTTAACCGCCTGTCCAACATGAAGGTAAAAGTTGAAGGTGAGTTATACGCGTATCAAGGCAACAATAAAGTCGATAACACTTAATTATACTTTACAAATGTCCACATAACGCTGTAAAAGTACCTATAAAATATTGAACACGAAAGTTTGAAAATCGTGTCTTATTTAAGTGTGCAATAGTTACTTTTAACATAAAATGTTGTTTTATGTGCATTAAAATGCGCCAACATGTTAACAAGTGGTGAAAACTCAATCCCAAAACATTTATGCATTGTATTTTATACTAATTAAATGATAATTTACTTAACCTATCTTTATTAAAATGAATAGCCAAGTACACATTTGGCTATTCATTTTAATAAAGATAGGTGGTTAAACGCAAAACTCGAAATCCGCTTGATCAAATCGGTTTTTTTTTCTTTTCCCAAGGATGGTTATAAAGAAAAAAAACGTAAAAATTGAGTACAACTCTTCTATTGGATTACGACAGGCCAACAACTTTTGACAGAACGAAGTTTGTCAGAGCAGCCAGTAATTATTGAAACTCATTATTATACACGGCACATATACCAAAACATCATTTTTTAAATTTTTTGTCTGTCTGACTGTTTGTTCCGGCTAATCTCTAGAACGACGAATGATTTTAACGAGACTTATACTGGTAGGTAGCTGATGATACACGGAGTAAGTTAGGTTACTTTTTTAGACTAGTTTTGCCCCGTGGCGTTACCCGGGGTACGACAATATCAGCGGGTAACACAGCTGGATTCAGCTTGATAAGAAATAAATTTGTTATACCTATTTGTGTGACACATAAAACATGACAGCATGACAATAGATAACGAGTTAAAAAGCATAATCGCCTCTGTAGATGGTACATTTATTTTGTATACCTTGATTTAGTTTTCATGTGAGTATGTGAAAAAAATGAATATCAATAAACTTACGATATATTAAACTATGATCTCGATGCTGTCCGACGTGTTGTGGAGCATATGAACTCGGTGGTGGTTCTATTTTGGGCAGTGCAGTAGGCAAAGTCTCACGACCTGCATTGCTCCAATCCACAACAGGAGCAGAGTCTCGTTCAAGTTCATCTAATAGCCGTGGGTCACGCACGATAGCTGCTAGGAACCCTAACGCTATTAGGTGCAGCATCTATGAACATCAGTATTCCTTCAATCTAGTCTTAAATAATATATCAAAATTCTTATATACTGAAATAATATTTGATCTAATAGTAGAGCGAAAAATTAGTTGCCTGATTCTTTTAATCAAACTTTAAGGTTTTTGTTTTCTTGTATGGTACATGGTGTCTGTACCATTTGAGGGTAGGGTTTAATAATTCTTTTAGTAGAAGATAATTATCAGAGTAGGTATTACCTTTGATACTGCATTACATACTTTGATGCACAACAAAGCATATTTTGATTTATATCTGGATCGAAATTGATTAAATACCTAATTATAAAAGAATCAATAGACAATTTATAATTTATTTTCTTTAACTTGTAATTTTTGTTAATGTTGTTTTGAAGTGATGTTAAAATGAAAAGCTAAGCAAAATTGCTGTAACCCTACAGGTGATTTCAATTCTCAACATTTATCAACAAATGCCTTTAGATACAGACCTACGATTTATAATAAATCGTGAAATTGTTATCGTAATTCAATTTAGAACATGTTTTTTTTATGTACAGCTGTGTATCAGTCCCTGACAAAGGTAACTGCTACCTTTACCTGCTCAAGGTCATATCTATATAGCTTGCACCAGTCAAGATTAAACATACTAATGTATGTTTAATCTTGACTGGTGCTACTACTACTACTACTTTACAGACATTTGAAGCATGTTGTCCTTGATCAGATCTTAATCATATCAAAATGGTTCTGTTCTAACTATTTGATTAACAAATCAGAAACAAAAGATTGACTACCATTATGGCTGTCTTTAATATACCACATGCATAGTAAAATTGAAAGGAATTAAAATTTAATAAATTCATAGGGTTACTTACAAGATGCCATGTCCCAAGTAGGATAGTGCCTGTGCGCACATGAATGCAGAAACAACAGCGCCACTCACTGTTGCGTTCACTTCCCAATTTGGGACGTAAACTTAACATTGTTACCTGTTCAATGGATGTATCAGTTTATTTTCACGAATAAATTACCTTTGGTAACTAAAAACAGAGTTTTTATAGTTTGTTTACTTTTCATTAAAGTATTTAACTTAAGCAACTTGACATTCATTTACCATAAGGGCCAACATACACTTCCTATTCCAGACTATTTTAGGAAGACTGCTTTTAGGTATCTAAGCCATAGCATAATTATGCTCCTACAGCCATCCATAGCATAACAATTTCATCTTCCTAGCTTTTATTATTCCCAAGATTATTTGGGGACCAATTTTGACGGGCCTTTCATGATGATATACGGAGTAATTTAGAGCAACAACCACATTTAAAACCGCGGGGATCAGCTTGTCTTACAATATCATCATCACCATCAGCAAGATCCTTTATTATTCCCAAGATTAGTTGGGGTCGGCTACTAGTCAACCATTTTTACCTGAATATCAGTTTTTCCACTGAGCAACTGGCATCGGACCTCTGCAACCCTGAGAGTGAACTAAATTCGAAAATTGAACTAGTTTTCAGTTTGTCAGTCTTAAGAGGCACTGACTTCCCAATAATGATAGCCTTTGACTAAAAATACCGCCATCTTCCATACTCTGGACTGCTATTAAGAATTTCTTGTAAGAAAAACCCAACAGCAGTCTGACCCGGGATTCAAACCAGAGACCTCTTAATCGGCAGTTGCTTACACTAACCACTAGACCAACGAGGCAGTCCATAGCATCAGAATTTATCCTCATAATATTATATTCATAATATTTGAGCATGCAACTTAGCAATTTGAAATCTGACTATTATCTTGAGATGACAAATCCATTTTTGCCGCGGTTACAGGGTCAGCTAGTTTATAATAATATTATCTAATCCTGCGAAGCCTGTACTATGGTAAGTAGATTGCTGATAAACATACTTATATATTTTTAAACTACATTATAAATAAATAACAGTGTCTGTATCCGACAGAGCAAATGATAAGTAATAATGTCTAATATTCACACAACAATTAAAATATACAGCTACATAGCTAAGGAATTAAACAACAAAATCACGCATATGTCGAAGAATAACAGCGTTGAAACCTACGAAACTTAGGATTCTTATGTTTTTAAGTTGAAACATTATGAAACCCCTAATGAAGGTGATATAATAAGGTTTACTTGTAAACATGATTATACAAAAACAAATTTATTGTAGCCGTTTAGTGAAATTTACTTTGCATAACTGTAAAAACATTGCTGCAGTAAGCAAAATATCAAAATGTATCATATTGATATCGCATATGTTTTTTACTGCGTATTGGTTTTGTCGTTTAATTAGATTATGATTCTATTATTAAAGTAAGAGACATTGAAAGTTTACTAACCTGTACTTAAATTGACTCGTTATTTTTCATAAGATTTACTAGAACTATTTCTAAATGTACAATTTATATGTAATTTGTTTAGTCTTGATAATGCAGTTTCATTCGTTCTATAGATTCTACTGATCCTGATCTCACTCAGCTATAGTGTGACCACGCTAAAATAAAAAGTCATCTGTCAAGTTTTGTCACAAGTACAATAGTGATGTGCCAACTCGGAAAAAACTAAACTCGAGTTAACCCGAGTTAAAATCCACGTAACTCGGGTTGAACTCGAGTTACGTAACTCGAGTTAACTGGATGGACAAGTTAATGATTTTTTGAGTTTTTACTAATTTATTCCCTCAGCTTTGCATTAATAGTTTAAAAAATTGAGACAGACAAATTATATTTTTATCTGTTTCAATTCTTTATTTTTATATTATTCAGATTAACTAAAGCATTATCACCCGAATTTTGCGTTATTTTTTTTTGGCACAGCGAGACGGGTTTGGGTTTGCCTTAACCTTTTTTGAGGAGGGTCAACATTCAATGTGGTTGTCGATACCAGTAACTGCGATGAAGATGAATCGAGATCGACCGAAGTACTCGTATTACTTTCATTTGTTGATGATGAACAATGACTTTCCTCGATGGCAACATTGGTAGGATGCTTTTCTTTTAATGTGGTTTAATAATGTGGCCGTATTTCCACTATATTTGAATGACTTTGAACACTGTTTACACGTAACACGTCCACTCACTGGCGATTCAAATACATCCCAAACTAAAGATTTTCTTTTAGGACCCGGCATTTTTCAAAAAAATAACAACGCATAACACGCAAAAACTAAAATAATAACCGGCACTTTAAAGATAACCTCAAATCTACATGTGATGACACTTGTTTGTTTGTTATGAATGAATGAATTTGGTCTCAAATGATCGGCAAACTTCTCTCCATGTCGGTTCCATTCGGTTTTCGAACTCGAGTTAGAGAGAATTCAACTCGAGTGGATTCGAGTTACGTCCAACTCGAGTTAACTCGAGTTAGTTACTCGAGTTGACCATCACTAAAGTACAACACTTTTACTCAGAGAGGGTCTCAGACCATAACTACTCACAGGCTATACAGCGACGCGTCAGCCGTGTGACGCAAAGGAAATGAAAATTAAAGAAAAACTCCACGCTTATTCATGAAGCAACCCCGCTAGAACTACTCAATTCGTTTTGATACTTTAATTTTTTTATTTTTATTTTAAACACTTTATTTCACCTCTTAAAGAAAAGTGTATAGAAGACAATGCTAGACACGAGACATTTAAAGTTTTTATTAGTTAACAAAATATATATAAATATATGTAAGTTTATCAATATCAATCAATCGCCGTCCACTGCTGAACGAAAGTTTTCCTCAAGGAATGCCAACCATTCTGGTCTTGGGCAGCCCGCACCATCATCATTTCTTTTTCTTTTAATGAGATGGCAGCCTGGTAATCTATTTAAAATTTAATTTAAAAAAGCTATTTCTGCCAATAGTATATAGAGTATTTAAAGTCTTCGTCGTGATGAAATTAATGACGAAAAATATAAAAAATGTGGATGAGATGCAATGGGGAGCATCTTTCGAAGAAACAAAAAACGATATTCAACTTCTTTCGTGAGACGGAGTTTATATTATAAATTGTCAAAAGTGTCAACTTTGGGATGATTTGTGTCAAATTTGACAATTCGTGTCTTACGGTCGTGAGGTAAATTAAATTTACTTGAAGTTTCGTTCCTGTATTTCTTTGTGTTAGCAAATTGTTTTTAAAATTACAGTAAAAATGGAAAAGATTCCTGATCAAATTGGTTACTTGGTTTTAACAGAAGACGGAGCCGTCCTGGAATCTGGTGGAGACTTGGAAAACGACGAACGTGTTGCAACAATCATAACAGATCTCATCACTTTATCGAACAAGTGAGAACATTTTTTATTGGTGCATTTTATCAATATTTCAATCATACAGTTGTACATACAGCCAACTAGTTTATGTGGATTTGGTATTTAATGAATCGTGTTACATATTTTTTAATTATTCTTTGTCTTCTTCCAGGGTTGATCCTTTAGCTTTTGGTCCTAATGAACAATTTAAGAAAATATCTATAACTTATGACGATCATTGGTTTGTTATTTGCCTTTCAAATAAGAAGATATACATTGTAAAACGCAGTTTGCCGACACATCTCTATGAAGGAAATAATGTTATTGTCTAATGCAACATCATAGATCACCATGGCACGCAATTTGTTAATGAGTAGTTTGGAAAATGCCTCATTTAACATTATATTTCAGATTCTATTTAGATGTATAACCTTTGTTATTAATGCTTGGGTCATAAGAAATGTTGGACATGAAGTTCTAGGTATTATGAATGTAAGATTATTACTACTAGAGAGTACAATTCTATTCCTTAGCCGTGAACCATTTCATAGAGCTTGTTTAGGCCAGAAAGATAAAACTTCATGGAGAGATTTGTTTAACCAAATCTGGCTTTCTGTGCCTGTTAGTTGTGTTTTATCTCTTGTTTTTGTTTATATCTGGTTAAACTTGTTACCACTTGGCCATCCTGAACATGTTGTTCAATATGAGTTTGCTTGTTGGAGTGTAGCCTTTTCATGTGTGTTAGAATTATGTGGTGCTAACTTGTCTTTAGTGGCACAGCTCTTTTGTTTTATAAAACTAAAGGTAGCCTTAGATACCTTGCACATCTTTATTAGAACAGTCTTGTTCCTGTCTATTGTTATCTATGACAGGTCTCTTGCACTTATTGCATTTTCTGTAGCACAAGTTGGTAGTATAGGATCTATTGTACTCAGTTATTATATATTCTTTTATTGGTATATTAAAAATAAACCAGTTTATACCAAAGGACAACTAAGAAATAAACTAATTCCTGAAATTGTTATAACGAGATTGTATAATGATATGGAAGACTTTCAATTTACATCCCTTAGGGACTTTTTGCCAAAATATTCAGGATCACTAAGTACCATGTTCAAT
The DNA here is from genome assembly GCA_916048165.1 of Spilarctia lutea. NCBI lineage: Eukaryota > Metazoa > Arthropoda > Insecta > Lepidoptera > Erebidae > Spilarctia > Spilarctia lutea. Next base: position 8,658,786 of record OU696480.1, read on the forward strand.
AAGAGATTAAGTACCTTAACTTACAGTTTTGCTAAACAGGGGGTGGTCAAACAGATTTTAACAGAAGGCGAAAAATATGTGATGTCTGTTAGTCCAGTCATGACCTTCACAGAACAGGCTACTTATGATGTTGTTAATAATCTCGGTAGTCTAGCAGCTAGGTTCATTTTCAGGCCTATTGAAGACAGCAGTTATTTCTACTTTACCCAAATGGTAAATAGAGACTTACCTCTTATTAAACAAGATCAAACTAAAATCCAGGAATCATGTGTAGTACTGTCACGGGTTTGCAAAGTTGTCTGTTCTATAGGATTAATAGTTTTAGTGTTTGGTCAAAGTTATGCAAGAACATTACTCATGTTGTATGGGGGCGAGTCATTTGTTGCAAGTGGGTTGCCAGTCCAATTATTGAGAAGTCATTGTCTTGCTATAGTTTTGTTGGCTATCAATGGTATCACTGAATGTTATGCATTTGCAACAATGACCAGCGCTCAATTGAACAGTTATAATTATTTAATGGTACTATTTTCAATAAGTTTTATTATGTTATCATATGTTTTAACATACATATTTGGCCCAGTGGGCTTTATTATATCTAACTGTATTAATATGTTTGTCAGAATTCTGCACAGCGTGCACTTTATAAATAAAAAATATAAAGGGACTGATTATAAACCTTTAGAGGGGTTATATGTTGGTAAAATATTTATGTTGATGTTATTTATTGCTGGCTGCCTTTGTAAACTTTCTGAAAATAGATTGTCTCAAGACTCAGTACTTCTTCATATCATTGTTGGGGCTTTATTATTTATTTGTGTTCTAGTTTCATGGGGATATGAGAATCGGGAACTTGTAATTGAAATGTACAGGAAAACATGGAAGAAAGAAGAGAAAGTCTCTCTTGATTAAGCTGTTATTAGTAGGTATCGAATGAAAGCATATATTGTATAATATGGTATTTTTTTTATTTCTGTAAAATAAATATAACAATATTATAATATGTACTTATTTTTATTTTTACCTACACAATCCTTTGTTAGTATGTGCAGTAACACCAGTAGCAAATAACTTGATTTAATTCTAGCTATCTTTTTAATGTCTGAGTAATAATATAAATGCGAAAGTATGTCTGCCTATTATCTCTTAAAATACTGGCTCGATTTGGATGAGAATTACTATAGGGATCATTCTTTAGACAGATGAATAGGGGAAGAAAATTGTAAAGGATTACAAATAAAAAGGATAAGAGTCTTATTAACTTTGAATATTTATGAATTAATGACCAAAAAACCGACTTCAAGAGCTTTTAAACAAAAAAGAATCATCAAAATCGGTTCACCCAGTCGAAAGTTCTGAGGTCTACTATTTATTGCGTTAAGCGACATAAACGGGGACAGAGCTGCTAGAAAAAGATTAGTGTTGTATAATTATTTCCAATTTGTATAAAATAAACATAATGGCCCTCTGAAATTTTGATATTAGTATTTTGCCTTTGTAAACATAATTGGGCGCAATGCAACCAAAACACTACAAAGGTATTACCCGTCGGAAATATCTGCGCACCCGGCTAGAATGGCGCTTCACCTCTCGCTTCCCCAAGCATCGCATCGCCCCGCCTTCGCCTATCTAGTACCGTTGCCGACGCACGTGTATTATTCTTGTTTATTGTTTCTCTGTTCAGTGCAATATTAACTTTCTAGTTTGCATGAAGTCATAAGCCAGGTTCACAGGTATTTCCGACGGGTTGTAGCAGCTATGACTATGACGGTTCGTAGTCGTTGCCGTTTAATGGCTATTAACAAATATTTTACGACATTTTGCTGCAATGATTAATTATTACTGAAACAATCTTATATAACAATAATAAAATATTGGCAACAATTCTTAACAATATTTACATAGGATAGAAGAAAATGCCTTTCATTTGGGTTTCACATATCCGCCTTACTTCATCTGCAAAAAAAAAAAAATTTAGTTAAATCAAGGAGCAAGGCCAATCTAATTCTATTGCATACGGTCATCCAAACGTACCTGCTATTTCTTTCAAGTTGGCATTTTTTTCTTGTATTATTACATAAAACTCTCTTTCATTCGAAGACTTCCCTGTAATCCAGTATTCATCTGGTGTTTTGATTATAATCTCCCCATAATTTCCGAGGCTGTAAAGAGGACATTCATTATAACTTTGACTGCACGGTTGTCCTAATGGTTTAAGCGGTCACTACGCCGCTTGCTACTGCGCCAAGTGCCGTGGGTTCAAATCCCACGTGGGACATCACTTTGTGTGATCCACAAAATGTTGTCCCGAGTCTGGGCGACACAGGATGTATGTTCCTAATGCGGGAGTTGTCTTTTTTATTAAAAAATAAAAAAAATATCGCCAAATCATTCAAGCCTTACGCATCAATTTGATAATAAGTATAAACAGTCATATATGAATACGATAACAATAGGTGGCCTATATAATAACAAAAGCAGTTTAAAACTATATAGTTATTATTATCTCAATCGAAAGACGTCTACTGCTTGATATAGGTTTCTTCTAAGGTAAACAATGGGTCTTGTGCGTCTCGCATTCGGACTACTCTTCTTTCTTTCTTTCTTTCTATCTTACCTTTTCTTATCCGTATGTATACCAGATATAATACTTAAAACCTCAGGTTTTATAGAGGTAGAAGGATGTAATTTATTAACCGGTGGCTGAAAAAACACAATTATTATAATTTCGCAAAATTCTAATATTAAGTTAAAATACCGTTAAAGTTTTAGTAAGCCTGCTACCTATTTAGGATGAGGGGAATATGTGGTTTTTTAAAGTAATACTGCAGATAAAACGGTATGTTGATTTTATATAAAAGTCATTTTTTTAATTATAAAAAATTAAAAGAAGTACCTAACACAAGTCTGGTGGCATTTAACAAATACAACTATGACCATGATATATTGAGAGAAAAAAAAATTGGTAATCATTATTTATCAATAGTTGTACCATACTCGTGGCAAGTTGATTACTTAATCACCTAGATCTAGGTATCTACCTGCACCCACAGATTGGATATAGTGAAGCTAGGATTTAATTATGAATGAATTCATTCACTTTGAGAGAGAGAGAGAGAGAGAGAGAGAGAGAGAATAAAGTGACTATTATATTCCACTAGCTTTAACCCGCGTTTATGTCAGTTATCGCGGTAAAAAGTATTTGTAAAGCCTTATGTCTTTCCTCAAGAACCAAAGTATCTCCATGCCAAATTTCATTGAAATCGGTGCATCGGTATAGCCGTGAAAGCTTAACAGACAGTTATTTTCGAATTTATAATATTATAGCATGGATAAGGCTGTACAATCGTGGGAGAGCCAAGCTTCGGCATGAATGGGCCGGCTCGACCGGATTACTACCACGACCTCACAGAAAACCGGTGTGAAATAGCGCTTGCGCTGTGTTTCACCGAGTGAGCGAGGAAACCGGAGGCCCATATCCCAACCCGTCCCCCAATCCCCCTCCCCTTCCTCCAAAGGCCGGCAACGCACTTGTGACGCCTCTTGTGTTGCGCGTGTCTATGGGCGCCGGTAATCGCTTACCATCAGGGGATAAGTCTGCTCGTTTGCCGTCTATTCAATAAAAAAACGCGCAAGAATTTCGTGTTCTGATCTTTAATTTTATAATATGTCAACTTGTCACACTAATTCTGAGTATTGATATTTGCCTAAGTAGTATTTTCTAAGCAATATATTTACTTTTGTATGTTAAAAAAAAACAGAATTACTTACGGATGTTTTAAATGCTAAGTTCAGTCTATTGAAATAAACGAACTTGTGTTCTGAGGCGGCTAGCTGGGCTGTTTGTAAAGCATGTAATGTACATTGCTCACTGATCGTAGACGCGATAGCCGACAACTGAGGCCCAATAAATGCATCTAATGATCTGAACATTTCAAATTCAAGTTCTACATCCACTGAAAATAAACAGTAATGACTAAAAATTAAAACTTCAATAATACAAGTCAATATACCAAAATAATAACAAAAGTACTTAATTTTTAATTTTGTTTTAATCTCTAGCATGTATTACTTGTTAAAAAGAAAAACTTTACGTCCTTTCATTTGATACCCATATTGGGTTGTTCATAAATATGTACGCTGCCATTTTGTTACGGCGGCCATTTTGGATGAATAATAATATCGATTATTATATAATTGCATTGTCATCAGAACTAAAGGTATATTTAAAATTGGAGCTTAATCGGAAATCGGGAAGTAGATGAAACTTAAGTTGCCAGATTTGATTACAGACAAACTATAAGCTTGTAAAAAACACCGACACCGACTTCAAGAACTGGACCAAATTGAAATGAGAACTTATGGGAAGCACCAGCTTTGAAATAAAAAAAAGATCAATCCAAATCGATTCAGCCTTTTTCAAGTCTGTTAAATACAAATTATTTCTATGGAAAATAATATTTCCAATTTTTTACTAAAAATAATAGTAAAATTTATAGTGGAACTTCTAACACTTAGATTTAGACGGAGCCTAAGCGATAAAGCAAAATAGTACATAAAATAAATAATGATCTATTGTGATATCTAAAGCTCAGGTTCGTGTAGTTTTCATGTTAGAATAGATTCTTAATCTATATCAAGCCATACTAAACATCTATCTATCTATTCTATAATAGACGAGAGATTATTAGAATAGATGAGAAGACATTTCGAATTCGAGACGATGCATATGTCATTCGATTCGTCCATTAATGGCAAACCATAAACATATATGTATGTCTTACCTACCATCAACAGTAAAGCTTACAGTAGCACTCATAGTTCTGTATATAATTAAATAATACTGCTTTATTTCTGTGTCATCTTCCCGCATGAGGTGAACTTTAACTAGTTTCTGCAGATCTTCACTATTCCTTATACCCTCTGCGGGTTGTATAAATTGACCATGTCTTTGAGCAGCAGTCACTGCACCTCCTTGGATCTCTTTCTCAACTTGCTTTGGTAGTAGGGTTTGCACCAAATATTGGTATAATGTTAACATGTCATCCGAGTTCAAACCATTCCTGTGTCAAAAAATAATCATTCATTTCATTCATTCCCGATATATACGAATCTGATGAGATCTCATATCTATTTATTTAATACTAGCTGACCGACGCAACCTCGTTTGCGTCTTTTATTGCCCGTTGCGAAAAATTTTCCCCCGTATAGGGTTGATTTTTTACACCTAGTGTCCGAAAAACCCCAATATCTTACGGAACCCTATTTTTTTCCAAAATAAAATATAGCCTATGTTACTCGTGGATAATGTAGCCTTCGAATGGTGGAAGAATTTTTAAAATCGGTACAGTAGTTTTTAGAGCCTATTCATTACAAACAAACATACAAAGTTTTCCTCTTTATAATATTAGTCTAGATTTTCTGGGTTTAAATAATCGATAAATAAAAAAAATACTTTTAGGTCTTCTAAAGACAATAGAGAATCTAGAAATAATATTTGAAACAATTATATGCTCACAAAAACGCCCCCAAATGAAAACTGGTATTCGTCATGATAACTGTTATCACTGCTACAGCAAAACTGTTTTAATTTTTACACTACATTCAAATAGTTTCAAATTAAAGTTTAATTTAATTCTTTGCTAAAGTCTCCTCTGCTTTTTTAAATTGCTTATTTACACAACATATTTTGGCAAAATAATTTATAATCTGTTGGTCTGACAACAATTTTAGTGTAAAGTTATTTTTCAGGCGATGATGCTCGTATGCATGTTGGTTTAATGTTTGTTATTCGAAATAAATAAGTAATTGTTAAAATGAGTGAGAGTTATTCTCCCAATTAAAAATATATGTTCTTAGTTTTATTTTAATTTAAGATAATAATAATAAATATTTCGGACATCTTACACACAACGCCATCTAAACCCAAGCTAAGCTGAGCTTGTGTTATGGATACTAGACAACTGATATAAATACATATATACTTTTTTTTTGTAAATACATACATATTATACATAGAAAACACCCAAACTCCGAAACAAATATTTGTAGATCACACAAACATTTGCTCCGACTCGGGAATCGAACCCGAGACCTCAAGAACAGCAGTCGCAAATGCTACCACTGCGCCACAGAGGCAGTCAAAAAGAAAAAACAAGTCAGATTAAATATTTTTTGTAGAAACTTACCAAATAAGTTGTTCATTGTAGATAAAAGAAATACATTTAAAGTGAGGGTAGTTGACTTCTAATAGGTCAATGAAGCAAAGTACTTTGAAAAATGAATTCTTATCGAGCGGTAAATAGTTAATGCCTTGGATCACATCTGATATGTCGTTTGTAATGTTCTTTGAAACGATAAACTGAAAAACAAAATTTATTTATTGCTTAGTATATAATAGTCTTAGCAGCAATATATTATGTATTCTAGCAATGACATATTTGATGTAGTTAGGGTCTGTCTCATTGAATATTATGGATTAGCTAAGCCATGCACTGTTACACGCGATACATCAACAACCTAGGGTAACGCCGCGTGATGAAGCTAGTCTAAAAAAAGTAGGCTAAGTTACTTCTTATATCATCAGCTACCTGCCGGTGAAAGTCCACTCAAAATCTGTTCAACGCATCAAGAGATCAGCGGGGACAAAGAGACTATCAAAAATTTTGATAATGACTTTTTTTAAGTACCTTATATACTTTCATATGCATTAAGTGAAAGGTTGTCAATTTGAAATTGCCAACTGACACTTAATTATTATTTATTTGTATAGTTAGAACAGATTTATATCTGTTAAACCTGTAGTTGAACACAATTTAGGTATTAAAATCGTCTAGGGTTTTAGTAAAATAAAAACACTTAATATTCTTGTTAGTTACATATTAACTGATTCACTCCTCGACCAAGACTGCTTGACTTGCTGGCAGCCATTATGAGGTGAATATATCCCTCCATAATTAGAGCCCGACATCAAGTCAGTCTTTTACATTTCTTATTTATTAATTATGACATTTAATATGATTTAATAATTTAATTAATTATATCTTTGACTTTCGGAATTATCTGCATTATTAATATTCAACTGACAGATATTCCGGAAGTCAATTGCACAATCACAACTGTATTTTATAATTAGAATTACCGCTAACAGTATATCAGTAATATTTTAGACGTTGAATCTAGTAGTGATTTGTTTTGAAACTAATAATAGTTGTGATAAGTTGTTCTTCTGCCCTACAAATAAAGTACAAAGTACCTTGTTAGATAACCAACAGGATGTCGTTCAAATACCTTAAGCATAAATACTTTGAAGCAGTTGAAAATGAAACAAGTATATACTCACAGGATTGAAGAAATGCTCACAAACTGTGTAGATTTCTTCTATAGAAAAGTTTTTAAAAGGCCCTCTAAACATCTTAAACATTTTGTATGCTGATAACAACAAATCATGCATAATAGATGGATCTATCTGTGAAACATTAATAAACATTATGTATATTAACATTAGATATACAAATAAAATATATGAAATATGTGCTAAGAAAATAAACCAGTAAGCCTTATCATATAGTCAACACAAGTTCATGGTTTCTTTGTATCGTTTTGTATATACATATAGCTGTCAATGACTCTACTCACCCTAATGGAACGCATGAGTGGTGGTCACCATAATCATAGCGAGCATGGCTGCCCAGTGAGATGCATTTCCAGCTTAAAGGACCCGGGATTATACAGAGAGGGGATAATGTGAACTGTTTGGTTCAAGAGTGTATGTCATATGAAAGGGCAGTGGGACCAGTAGTGGAAAAGCTTGTCAGAACACTCTATGATTAACCATAATATCTTTCCTTTTTTTCTTATTTTATGTAATAGGGGCAAATGAGCAGATGTATTTATAATTTAATTTGATTATATTTTTTTAATATTACAATAACTAATTTTTATACAAAATAATTTAATCTAATTTTATATGATAGAATGGTAATTTTTTACAACACGCGTTTCAACTAATATTTCTTTCTTTTTTGTAATAGGGTGGTATCGACTGATGGTAAGTGATTACCGCCGCCCATGGACACCTGCAGCACCAGAGGTGTCACAAGTGCGTTTGCCTTTGGGGGATGAGAGGAGGGGTTGGGGTATGGGTCACTGGTATCCTCACTCACTCGGTAAAACACAGAGCAGGCGCTGTTTCACACTGGTTTTCTGTGAGGCTGTGGTATCACTATGATCGAGCCAGCCCATGGATGCCGAAGCATGGCTCTCCCGCGGTATGAGCTTCTTGGTTATGTGACATTATCATACCTTTAATGAAATATGTAATAACAATTATAATTCACTTACTACTTCTCCTCGAGTTTCACCAATAGCTGCTAGTGCCTTAGTAGTGTAGGGTATCCTTACAACCTGTAAATTATACAGCAATTAATAGCCAAGAATTGTTGAGTTTAAAAGATTATTCTAGAATTCAGTTTATTTTAAATACATTTACAATTGAATTATTTCATTTTATTCAGCTTTTTTTTTATACTTACCAGAACCATCCAATATCCTTTTTCTGGCTGATAGAATATGTACCTTTTTGTCTGTGTTTGTAAGGCTTCACAAGGCTCTGAAGAAAATGTACTGAAAATATAATAGATAGTAGTAATGTAGTTTTAATAACTCAAACCTTCCACTATCTACTATTAGGTTTATAAGAAAAATAACTAGTGATATAAAAGCTAAAGTGAATAGTACTACTGACAGCGATCGTTAGCTTTATAAGACTACAGTTCTGACTTTTTTTTTATAATATTATAATTGTTTAAGTTGATTTTGCACAATATCACTATTGTGTTCATTCAATTTTAATTAGATTATAAGAAGTAATTTTTTTCGAGTTCTCCCACGTGTCCCTCTGTGCCTAAGAAGGCACAAGAAGGCAAGAACATTGAAAATGAAGTGTAAAAACATACTCACCACATGAACTTAACAACAGCTTCACATAAACCAACTTGCATTTTCTGTGCATCGGGACTAGTTTGACTTGGATGATAAAATAATATCCTTTTTAGTTCCTAAAACCATTTTATTTCGGTTTTAATAATAATATAATTAAAAGCAATAGAATACAACATTAGGAATTTGAGGCCTGAATAGTCTATTTCTTTTTATTAATTGTACGCTTTGACAATTATTGTTTTAATGGTAGGTATTTAATTACAGTAATATTTGCCTACTTACATCGCCTTCTCTAGGTCCAAAACTAGAATTAAATATAAAAAAAGAATTAATTTTCGTCTTTACGTCAATCATTGTTATAAAAAACACAGTATACGCTGTACAGTAATGTACTTTTGAAGTAGTCAGATGTAGTTTATGGTTATTTAAAGTAAATAAATAATAGGCATTTAAAAGAAACAATTATAACAATTTTAACACAATAACAACAGAAATATTTTGAGACAATGACAATCCTCTTGTCATTTGTTCAGCTGTCCAAATTTTGACATTCCACAGATAACAACAGTTATAGGTTGAGCCAGTTTGATATATGGACTATGGAGGGTAGAGACAAGGAGTGTTATCTTATATGGAAGAAAATTGAAAAAAGTGTCCAGCATAAGCTGTAAATAACAGTTCAAAAACCTTCCAGAATGGCGCTGGTGTAGACACAGGTTATGGTATGAACGTAGCAATTGTGAACGAATTGAAGTACGCCGAGGTAAAAAATTTAACATTATTGTCACTACTTGCGTATTACAAAATAATGTAGTAAATATATTTTATTTTCTGAACTGTGAATAGTACGTTTATTGATTTTTTATCATTCAATTTTATGAAAAAGTGTGTGTGTTGATTTTAAGAAGTTTACTCTGATGCTAATGTGGCGCCACCCTAATTTAATGCATTTCAACGGACACTTTTCATGTACAGAGATGATACTCCTTATCTCTACCCTCCATAATATGGACATAGTTTGATAGTAATATAATAAGTTTTATTACCTATGTCTAAAAATATTTTTACTAGTTTTAATTTTTCTACATATATTACACAAAACATTTGCTGGGTTAACATTACCCAATAAAAATTACAAAATTTATTGTAGACTTTAAATTTATTGACGAACAGTTCTAAAAAGATTTTGACTGATTTCGACTGGTACATAATTGTTGCCACACAGAATAGCAATTTTTTACTTGTTACTCGTTGCTATAACAATAATAATAACTTATTTTGAATTAGAGCTTATACTTGATTTTTTTAATATAATTTGCGTATTTTACAATAAAAATGTCAATAAGAAATCCAAGATTACCACTTTTGCCGGGTTACGGCACTAATCCTCTGGCAAGTACCTAATTTAAGTTCTAATAAACAAAATAGCACTTTTTGGCAAAGAGTGCACGAGTTTGTTTAAATTATACTGGCATATATATATACCATAAATAATGGCGTGCAATTGGAGAGGCCTGTGTCCAGCAGCGAACTGCGATAGGCTTATAATGATGATGATAATTCTTCTTGGACTGTGATAGGCATATTGATGATGATACTAATCGCTGGTGCCCCAGTGATTTTGAGAAATTCACTTACTTATTCCACAACCGTAATACCCATACGAGGGTGTTTCCACACTTAAAAGAACGTGTATTTAAATTGATTCATCATCATTAACAGATTTTAGTAGTCCACTGCTGGGCATAGCTCCTTCAAAAATAACTTTTATCGTAGGTACTACACTACCATACATAGGTAGTATAGTCACGCTAATTTCAGCACGTATGGACCATCTCGATGGATGAGAGAAGCCTAGGATCGAACTAAGTGGTGTGCAATTGGAGAGGCCTATGTCCAGCCTATGTGATGATGATGGGTCAGCTCGACCGGGATAATAGTACTTACAGAAAACCAACCTAAAATGACAGCATTCGTGCTCGTCGTGTTTCGTTAGTGAGTGGGAGATCGGAGGCTCAATTATACAGCAGCATTTCAATAAATTTATAAGGATACGTATTCTGCTTATGCTTTTCATCAGGCAAAGTCACAGAGTCACATGGCGGGCCCAAAAAAAGGTTTTTGCACGAGTTAGTTTCGGGTTTGTTTCAAGTCTTCTTTGTCTTTGCAGTAGCAGTTATCTAATCTAATTTGCTCCCTTCAGGTCAAGAGCCATTTTGATTAAACTCTTGGCTAAATTGACTTTATAAACTAATTATTTTTAGACCGGCCAATGATATCACTGGTTTTACTACAATGGAAGGAAAACCTGAAACAAAAACCTGGCGCCCTAATTATGGCTATACGTACCTACTATAAATTTACTTTTACTCTTCTCTGCATTTTTAATAACATAAAGAAATTGCAATCTAAACAGCCACATAATTATGTTAATAATTAAACAAATAGGTGAGATATAGGACTCTGACCAAATGAAATTGTTAAACTAACTGAATTATTATTCTTTTACATTTATATTGCAGATAGGGAAGACCAAATTCGGCGTGCGCCCCATATTCACGAGTATTGACAAAGTCAACATGTTGGTTGATAAAGCTGAAGGCGTGAATAGAGTACCTTCATTGTATTGTCGAAAACAAGCCCCGGATTTACCAACTTGGCTAATGTTTGATAAAAACGTAATTATATCAGTGATATTTCTCTGTAGTTTATGACTATCCAGCTGTGCCCCGCGGTGTTACCCACGTTTGTTGTTGTACCTTTAAAAGAACCGTGAGTAACGCCGCGGGGCATAGCTAGTCTAAAATAAAAGCAGCCTAAGTAATACTTTATATCATTAGCTATCTTCCAGTGAAAGCATATCATCGGTTATTCTGTCAAAATCAACAGACAGACATAAGTACAGACAGATAGACAAAATGTAAAAAAAATATTATTTGACGAAGTGCCATATATATTTCCAGATACATTTAGTAAAAAGCTTAGCTTAGTTTGAAAGTACAAACAGACTTAAACTCTATTTTAAATTTTTGTTAAGATAATACTCCATATTATTATTCTACTTCAATGTAATGTAAATATATCACACTTAATCCTTGTTTTGTTTAGATTCTACATTTTCATGCGTACTTCCAACAAACTTTGCACGAAAATCGTTCGTCGGCATCTGTTTTACGTAAAGTTGAAATCTTCTTCTTTCTTGAAGATGGTACCTTAAAAGTCGTAGAACCAAAGACAGAGAATAGTGGAATGTCACAAGGTATAGCATCTTATTTTAGTGCTAGCATACGCTACCACTACGTCACCGACTGCCTCGGTGGCGTAGTGGTAGCGTATGCGACTGCTAGGCTTGAGGTCTCGGGTTCGATTCCCGAGTCGGACCAAATGTTTGTTTTTGATTTTTCTGATCTGCAAATATTTGGATTCAAGTTTGGGTGTTTTCTATGTAATATGTATGTATTTACAAAAAAAAGGTATTTTGTGTGTATTAATATCAGTTGTCTAGTATCCATAACACAAGCTCTGCTTAGCTTGGGACTAGAAGGCGTTGTGTCTTAGATGTCCGAAATATATATTTATTTATTTGATAAGTTCCAACGTAAACTTCTAAACTATATAAATATCAAAAGTCAAGTGGTCGAGTTATAGTTTTTTTTGTAACTTTTTCTTGTCTATTATGGTTTACCTTTGTAGATGAATTAATATCGTTAATTTATTATATTTAGGAACTATGATAAGTCGTCAAAGAGTGCGTCTTCCGAACAGTTACGACTTGTACTACGATATACTCGATTTAAATATTGGACGGGAGGTCACTTTGTATGGAAAAGTATTCAAGGTAAGTTACTCCTAATACTTACTAAAGATAAATAGATATCGTGGAATTCACTGCCTTAATCTACTTTTGTAATTTTTTAGATAGTAAATTGTGACAATTTCACGAGAAACTTCATGAACCGACTAGGTATCAATGTGCCAGACCCTATTCCTTGGCCGGATGCTATTGAGGTAAATAAATATAAGAAGCTTTCAAACAGTAAAATATTAATTTCATAATTTGTTTAACTTTTATTATTATTTTCTTTTAGAGAACATTGAGTACTAAAAAACCGCCGAAGCATCGACCATTTAGACAATTTTTAGATTTTGATAGACAAGTACTGAGGTAGGACGAGAATTTATTGTTTTAACTGAATACTCGTATATACGAAGAGAAAATACAAAGATTAGTGACAATTACCGTTTAATATGTTTTAGATTTTATGGCTACTGGGATGACAGGGATTCAGAATTTGGTACGCTGCACAATCTGGAGATTCATTACTTTCTATCTGATGACACGATGGAAATCAAAGAAGTGGTGTCAAAAAACTCTGGAAAAGAAGGCGGAACTATGCTTGTTAAGAAAATGCGACTACCTAGAGTAAGCATCCCATTCATGATCATTTGGAAAATGAAGAATACTTCTTCAAACGGACAGCCGTAACATGACAATGTGAAATATTTCGCAACTACTATTTGTAGATTGTCAAGTGATGAAATAATTAGTTCAATATTTAAACCGTTGTGCAGTATCATCAACTTTAGTTTACTATATGAATTTGCCCTAGACTTTATTTTATAATTTACATTTTATAAATTTTTAGAAAATCCCATCTCGAATAGAAATGACAGGTGGACCAAAGATAGCGTCGTATTCTCCAGCAGACCTTAGTATTGGTGCAGTGCTCAACGTGTATGGTCGCAAAGTCTTTATTACCGATTGCGATCCTTTTACTAAAGAATATTATCGTGTTACGTATGGATTAGGTGAGTTTGAAACTTAGTGCGAAACATGGGTTTAAAATTTCCTTGATCAGACTTAACACTACGGTGAATTGTGTTTAGATACTTTTAGACCAATACCAGCTCCTGTAGATGAAAGCTCAGAATGTATCGGTTCAACATTGGATGAACGCGAACTGCCGCCATGGAACGGATATGGCTCTTATGATGACTCAGCCGAGAATTGTCGCACATGTGAACCTAAGGCTCCTCACAAGGATTTCATGAAGTTTTTACATAAAGACCGGTAAGCTAATTCATATAAAAAGGGGAAACTTGGTTTATAATTATTTAATTAAATGGGTGTGAAAATATCACTTTACGAGTATTATTATGAAGCTGTGTCCATAACTCTCTTGTTCAAGATTATATCGATATTGGTGAATTTGCATTCATCTTTTTTTGGCATACGGGAAAAACAAGTAGACAGATCCCAGATGCTGCTAAGTGAGTTATTAGTGCGTCGCCACGTTTTAAGCCCCCACCCCCGCCTCAGCATCAGTGGTTAGGTTTGGATTACGATAACATCACATACTTCTTTCGTTGCCTTTAGATTAGAGTTTTCTTTTTGACTGTTAGTTTGTTAAACACACTGTAATTATTGCTTTTAGGTAGTAATTTTGACGCAATTAAGTTTAATTTACTTGGTCAGTACTTAGTTGAGGTTCCATACCTATCTCTCCGTCTGAGATTTTCGTTTTCTTTATGTATTTATTTCTTCCCATAGATTCCTTTATATATATATTAACTCAGAGGTGTTTAGGTGTCGAGCGGGGAGATCAAAGTAAATATAAACACACTTTTTCTTATTCTGTCAGGGTCGGCTTTGACTCTCACGTACTACGTTTTGCTGCGAGACTGATCAACGATAATCCTGAAGACGCAAGACGTTACTTTATAATTAAATATTTCCTAAGCGATGATACGATTGGAGTGTTTGAACTTGGCGAACGTAACTCTGGTTTTACGGTATGTAAACAGTCATCACATATTGGTTGGCCGAGTGGTGTCAGCGGTCGCCATGCCGCTTGCTACTGCGCCAAGTGTCGTGGGTTCAAATCCCACGCGGTACCTACAACACTTTGTGTGATCCACGAATTGTTGTCCCGAGTCTGGATGTTCTTTGTGTCCGTTTGATGTATGTTTGTAAAGTACCCCACGACACAGGATGTTTATTCCTAATGTGGGAGTTGTACTTAAAAAAAAAATAAAAAAATTTGATTTGATCGATTTTGTTTGTAAAATAAGCCAAATAGTTTAAAGTAATGCAACGACGAAAGGTCCATTTGTATAGTTTTTAGATCTTGTAGTAATTTATTGATAGTTTCGTTCTTAAAACAGGGTGGCAAGTTTTTCCGTCGCACAAAAATGTATCTGCCCGATGTAAACTTCTTTGTGCCTAAAGAACCAGCGGCTTACACAGACAAAGATATGTGGGTAGGAAATGAATTGGTCATCAACAAACATAGATTCAGACTAGTTGCTGCGGACGAGTATGCTCTCAGATATATGGAGCTTAATTATGAACTGGTGAGTCCATGACACTACCGTGGGAGACTCACACTTCATGCCCCATCCCCTCCCTCCATCCCCCAAAGGCGGCAACGCACTTGTGACGCCTCTGGTGTTGTGCTTGTCCAGGGGTGGCGGTAATCGCTTACCATCAGGCGATACGTCAGCTCGTTTGCCACCTATTCCATGAAATAAAAAAAAATACATTGATTCTACATAAGGTTTATCAACAGCCTTTAGTTGTCCACTGTTTCTTATGGGACTTATTTTAGAAAATGGATTAGTTTATTTCATCAACTGTTGCAACGATAAATAAAGATAATTTTAACCAGTTCCTGATAAAGTGACAGATAGTTATCTGCCACATAATACTATTTAACAGACAAAGATTGCTAATATAATTTGTCTATTCGGGACTTGTAGAACTGAATAGTTTATCATGGACTTGATCTGCAAGTAAAACTAGTCCAAGGGAATAGAGAACGAGTTGTTTTGCATATTGACTGTTTACCTCTTTTTTTCATAGTATCATATGGCGCATGTATCTCTCATAATGGACAAAATTCGACGTGTATTGGCATCTCAGGAAAATGGCTACAAAAATTTTGTTGCAAGATATATGCAAAATGTTCACCCAGTAAAGAAAGAACTTATGTCTGTAAATTGTTTCAAGTAAGTATATACACTTGCTTTATAAGTTTTATGCATTGATAAAATAATACTAAAATTACTTTTGAATTACGTGGAAATAATCTGGTTAACCAAAACAGACTGACAAGGACATTACTGTTGCAGGCAAGCATTGAAAGAAATAATGTGCGAGAAGATGACCGAACATGAGTTCATAACTCTAATACGATTTTTTAGAGGGGACTCAGGAAAAGAAAAAAGTGCGCGCAAGGAAATGATCAGGTAAAAATCATATTCTTGACTGCCTCGGTGGCGTAGTGGTAGCGTATGCGACTGCTAAGCTTGAGGTCTCGGGTTCGATTCCCGGGTCGGAACAAATGTTTGTATGATCTGCAAATATTTGTTTCGGAGTTTGGGTGTTTTCTATGTATAATATGTATGTATTTACAAAAAAAAAGTATATAAGTATTTATATCAGTTGTCTAGTACCACAAGCTCTGCTTAGCTTGGGACTAGATGGCGTTGTGTGCTAAATGTCCGGCATATTTATTTATTATTATTATTATTATTATTCTGTGTACATGCTTCCATTTGCTTCAGTCTTGTATAGCGACTATATCATTAACCGTGGGAGAGCTATGCTTCGGCATGAATGGGTCGGCTCGACCGGTGTGATACCACGGCCTCACAGAAAACCGGTGTGAAATAGCGCTTGCGCTGTGTTTCACCGAGTGAGTGAGGATACCGGAGGCCCATACCCCACCCCTCCCCCCATTCCCTCTCCCCATCCCCCAAAGATTGATTGGTGTTGCGGGTGTCCATGGGCGGCGGTAATCGCTTACCATCAGGTGAAACGTCTGCACGTTTGCCAACTATTCAATAAAAAAAAAAAAAATCGAGAACAAGCACAGAATAAATGGCAATTTCTTGTTTAATATCGATACTCATCTAACGCGTATGGCGTGATCTCAGTGTGGAGACGCTACATGTTTGTCCTGGACATGACTACACTACTGATACTAAAAAGATAAGCTTAGCAATTTTATGAATCAATTATATTATAGAAATACTAGACCTGACCCGACAAACGTTGCTTTGCCATAAAAAGGAACATATATTTAGGGGTGGGTCAATAAAAATCGCGATGGAAAAATAGGGGTTGACCGTGGAGGGTTGAAAATTCAGGGTTGTATGTATTTTCTAAACAGAGACGTTGTCCGATTCACAGACCTACCCAATATGCACACAAAATATCATGAGAATCGGCCAAGACGTTTCGGAGGACTATGGGAACTAACATTGTGACAGGAGAATTTTATATATAAGATAGTATCTTTTATGTAAGAAATAAAACATGAACTCTATAACAGCTAAGACACAATAATGATATGCATTTTCTGTAATTTATTTTCAAGGTCACTGGTCTTTAGTGAATTGACTCGTGGATTGTGGGATGACCGTGAACGTCTCCTTGAAGGTCTACTTCACGCTGACGACACGGGTTCAAGCGTTCTATCCGTTGACCGCATGCGCCAGTTGTTACGGGCCCACAGACTGCCTATTAACAATGAACTTTTGACCTGTATGTTGCAAGTGTAAGTAATAATATGATTTACTATTTAAACTATGTATATTGGTCAAGATCAGGACTCAAGAAATAAGGACTTTTAAACTACCTACCATGATCATTTCCATTTCAAAATGAATTATATCCAAACGATTTTTTTACACTATACGCCGTCGACAACATAGTTAAATGTAAATTTAGTTCATAAGTTAAACATCTTTTGTTATGTAGCTGTTCTATTATTTTTCACAATAAAATCAATTTGAATGAGAATAGTTATAGAGAAATAAAAAAATAAATAGAGAACAAATCTATACTAATATTATAAAGAGGAAAAGTTTGCATGTAAGTATGTTTGTAACGAATGGCCTCAAAAAGTACTGGACGGATTTTAAAAATTATTTCACCATTTGAATGCTACATTATCGCTGATTAATGTAGGCTATTTAAATTGTACGAAAAAAAAAAAACAATACGTAAACTAATAACTGCAGGTAACACCGCGAGGTTCAGCTAGTAAATAATAAATCCTTAATATAGAGCGTACTCCTTCCTAAAAGGCCGGCATCGTACTTGTAACGCCTCTGGTGTTGCGGGTGTCCAAGGGCGGCGAAATCGCTTACCATCAGGCAATACGTTTGCTCGTTTGCCTCCTATGTAATAATTAAAAAAAATGTTATATAGGTATGTATTGAATATAATTTTCATTAACACAACCAGGTTGGCTAAGGATGAAAACTGTAACATTTATTATCAAGACCTCATGGATTTCCTGGACTTTAAAACGAGGCCGGTATATAACCTGACTGATTCTGATTATGAAAAGGTGGTGCGTCATGCACCACCCCTGAAGTATACAGAGGTAAGTAATGAGAAACGACAGTCTAGTTGTCTTTTTATGTATGACTAGCTGAACACCTTTACTTCGTCTGCGTTTTAAAAAATGCTTAAGTTACTCCTTATAAAATTATCTATATGCCAGTGAAAAATGGGTCCAGCCTTCACTGATATTAGCCGGAATAAATAGACAGACAATTTTTATGTTGATTTTTTTAAGTAAATAAATATTTTATCACGCATTTAGTGGAAAACCTTTAACGTGAAATTTCAAACAGAAACTTCAATTTTATTAATTTGTATAAATCAATAGTGACGCGCTCTATGGCTAGAGTTGCGTGATAGATTGGTTTTTTAATGTATTTTTTCTCTGTAGTGCAAGCTGTGGGCAGAGTCCGAATTAGAAGTACAGAGTGGTTACGTTAATTGGAACGCATTCTTGTGTCAGCTAAATCTAGAACATCTAGTCAAAGAACAGAAGTGAAATCATTATTGGAAATTGCCTTATTATCATATTTTTACTCGTAGGATGAGGTTCTAGCTACTAATTTGTATTTTATATAAAGCGGCATTACGGCATAAGAACTTAAAATTTAAAAGTAATAAAAACATGTTTATTTATATTATAATTCATTAATTTATACAAAAAAATACTCTACATTTTTAGATAAATAAATTTGTGTAAAATGTAATCTGTTCAAATTGTGTTTAGAGTAGTTTGGAGGAATTGTACTTTTGGTGTGTGTGTTTTTGAAATACATAATATAATGATAGTATTCAAGTTTTATTAATTTCCATCTGATTAAGTTCACTTTCGTTTCTGGATTTGTTATGACGATTTTCATGAATAAGTTAAAAAGGAAAAAACATTTGACATAAGATAATCACATACTCTATCCAAAGTCTTAAGGTTAGGTAGGGGTATAATAACGTGATGTACCCTATTTATTATATAAGTTCCAAGATCTGAATGAATAGCTAACGGCCACATTGCATCAGTATCTTTATTATACCTACCATCTTAGCCAAGATTTGTTTATTCTGTTGTTTCTTTTAAGTCTGTATGTTCTGCTTCGATTCTCTTTCTACAATCGCTAACGTCTCTATTCTCTTGTATTCTTCGCTAATATTTTGTTTTGACAACGTGAATTAGCCTCAGATGACGTTATACGCAATATTTTTTTAGTTTTCTATTAACGTTTACGTATCTACATGTATGTCAACTTGTCTATGGGGGCTGATTTGAAAAGATATGTACGAAAAGTTATTTATACCGTCAGACAACGTTTTAAGCCATTCTTTTTTCTATCAGAAAAGAAGAGTGGCAAGGATAGTCCATTCGTTTAGATAGCGGGGTGCACCCGCATGCAATTGTGGTTATTTCTAAGTTATTAATTCATACAACGGCGTAAACTGACAAATCATACTTGCTTGTAGACTGTGTGGGTGGCCTTTTGATTATGTGGCGGCTTGACTCAGGTGCGACGGCGGTGCTGTCAAGGTGACTGTATCTAAGCGAATGGACTAGTAACAGACTTCATTAAGCATCGTGAAAAGAAAATAAAAGAAATATTATATTTGGAATTTCTGTATTTTTCGACCTCAATAAATACAATTAAACACATTCATTCTCTTTATTCTCACTATATTTTAGATACAATTAAAATAGTAGTACAATACACATTCACTGTTGCAAAACGTATCTTCACAACATTGAATATGTTCCGTAAAGTTTGTAGTTAGGACTAAGTGACGTAGATTATAAATTGTGATTGTTATTCAAAATGGCTACACTCAATACGTTTGCACTCTCAGAAATTTTTAGAAATAAATAACTTAAAAACTAAATATACACCTAAATGACTTCGTTCTTCTATTTATAGAATACCGAATAATTTTCACTAATTCGTTGTCATCCAATTTAATTTGATATGTCAGTTAACCTCGTTTCCTATTAAATTATACACATTTTTTGCTTTTTAATAAGATTAAATAAAAACAATGACGTTATAAGAACCAGCTCTTATCAGTTATTTTAAAGATTCGAATTTCGATAAAGTGATATTGAATCAAATACTAGAGTGAATAAAAAAATATGTGTGAATATAAATTAAATAAAAGTAATTTACTTCATTAAAAAAAATTAGATCACTTTGCATTATTTTATTAAAACAATTATTTATCAAATTCATTTATAATTAAAGCTTTAATACTTTTACAGTTACTTAAATAGTCTGACCAATAAAATATAGATTAACAAAAGATATACATTTAAATACCAGATAAGAGTAGGTCTTTAGTTTACAATACAATTTCAATATTCATTATCCAATATAAGTTTGTCAATATGCCTGTCTATTGTTAATCTAATATAATTATATATATATCAGCTGTTTGATGATAAGATTATAATATATTCTATTACAATTTACATTCATCAAAAAATATTATTCATTTTGTAGCGTAACATGGCACAAAGAGTTCATTTTGTGTCGATGTCGTCATTCTTTCTTTTATTTCATTTACATTAGTTCACAAGAGGTACAACACTAAATCCTAGGCATTTTAATGTATGACACTGGACGGATTCATTACATACAATTTAGATACCTACCTAAAAATTTACATATTTACAATTTATAGATTTTTCACTGGCAAACTTGCTGTATTTGACCTTTTTAGGCGAATTTGTGAGATAAATAAGTCTGAAAATTATATTCATGTCATCATACTTACTATTTTTACTTACTATGTTGTATTTTTGTAGCACAATTTCAATTAAGTTCATATTATGCTTCTAATTTTATTTTAAAAGAACTGCCTTCGCTTTTGCATTTAGAGATCAGCAATTTATTTGATAAGGTCAATAACACGATTGTTGTTTTCGTATAGTGTATCCTAGTATTGATTATTTATGCTATTAATACACTAATCTAATCACCACATGTCTTTTATCCGCTCGGCTGCCGGTATTTGTGGGCGGTACCTGAAACACATTAATAAATTAATTCTACATACGTAAAACATACATTGCGCAGTCGGTGAATGAATTAATTTATTAAAACTTTACACTCGTTTTACACATAAAGCTGGAATAACAATTGGACAGAAAACACGTTTAAATAACAATTTAAAACAATAAAAAAAAAGCCAGAGCTTAAATTAAAATCGGTTTATAGTGTCATATTACTTTTCTACTTTAAATATAAACCCTATTTACCTATGAGGAGGGATTGAGGGAGGAGGCGCAGCTGTGATGCCGCTTGTTGCCAGTGGCGACATCCTAATGCCGGAACTGTTACCGTTTATACTTGATCCTAGACTTGACGCCGAGTCGGCTCTGAAAGTTTAAACGTTATGTAGTTAGTTGTGAAGAACTTCGTATGACAGTGAACTTTGCAATGTTAATTACATCCAATACTAACTATATTAAGACTTTGGTTGCTGAAATGCACATGGTTATGTTCCGGTGGCAAGCGTATAGTTGTGAATCGGGCGTAAATATTTTTAAAAACAATGTTAAATATAGATATAGACCCGTGCCTCGAGCTCGTGAAGCTGTCGGTCCCGGTTGCCATGAATGCCATGGCAATCGTTATTGGGAAGTCAGTGCCCTCAAATATACTGACAACTAGTTCAAACTTCGAATTCAGTTCGCCCTCAGGGTTGCGAAGCTCCGTAGCCAGTCGCTCCGTGGAGAAACTGAGATGCAGGTACAACCGGTTGAACTAGTAGCCGACCCCAATTTATATTGGGAATAATAAGGCTAGGAAGAAGAATGTAAAATATAGACAAATTTCGTTCAGACACAGAAGAAATGATCGTGCTCATTAAAGCCACGACTTTTGGCTCAGCAGTTAGGATCTACAATAACTAGGCAAACAGGCTAATGATTCTAAAAAGAGCTTTATTGTTAAGCTACAAGGAATTCTATTTTTGTATTCTTATCATAGTGTAAATAATTACTCCAAGCGTTCTAAGTACAGAAATGAGTAACTACATACCTATCAATCTGTCTCCTAAAAAGGGGATACCTCCACGGTGAGTTAGGTTTTCTCTGCTCATGCTGATAACCAGGGTTGTCCCGGCCTCTTTCATTCACTACCGACACCGAAACTTGCCCTTCTGTGTCACGTGTTTTTGATGACAGTCTCCTGCATTTATTCAAAGAACTTTTAGCCTTTATCTATAAAAAATCATCAAAAATAACTTGAAAAATTAGGTAGGTATATAAAATCGTTTAGGCTGAAATTAATAGTGGATTAAAGCCACATCCTTGAATAGGGTGCATTATTTTTGCTGATTTAAGTAAAATAAAAACTTCAAATTCAGTTCACCCTCAGGGTTGCGGAGGTCCGATTCCAACCGCTCCGTGGAAAAACTGACATTTAGGTAAAATCGGTTGAACTAGTAGCCGACACGCTAGGAAGATGACAGTGATAATATACTGTTATTGAGATTGAGAATAACATTGAGCGATATCGGTAAGTACTTAGAATGATTGTACAATTATTGATTAAACCTTTTCTTAATAGTGAGATAATATTTTGTACTAAAAGTTAGCGATATTAACCTAAGTATTCTCGTGGGTAACGAAGCTTGGGTTTGTGGCCGTGCTTGCTGCCGACTGTCGACAATAAGCACGTGTCGATCATATGGAGTATCGTAGTCCACCTCAAGGACAGTTGAGAACCTGTGTGGCCAGACGAGGTCTAGTACTGCGATAACCACACCCACCGTCACGCATATACAGCCTGGAATTATAAAACATTTTATTTTTATTTTATTGGCCTTATATTTTTGTTTTTGGTGATAGATGACCACTTTCATAAACCATTTAATCGGAAAAATTGTGACATTACAGTTTCGCCACAATCGTATTTTGAGCTCGCTTTGCTTAATCAATTAAGTAATTGCTAATCGAAAATTCTAACAGTTATATTAAGAACTCTATAACATCAATATTATATAGTTTATAAATTATCCCAGAAGCATTTTAATGGGAAAACTTTTATGTTTTATTTCTAGATCAGACGTGATCAATTTTTTACCTCGTGTCGTGTGGATTTTTAAAAGACATAACCAATGTACACAATGTTTAAAATTGACCATATTAAAAATGTACTTAAAGATATGAGTAATACCTGCAATTAAAACAAGCCAGAAACACCATCCCAGGGAGAAGAACAGCATGGCACCGTCGAGTCTCACAACGAGAGGTACATGTGGCAATGATGCCCAGTAGCCTCCCGCAGCTGCACACAGCGTAACGCCTAACGTGGCCATAGCGTATGCGCCATATCGAGGAACTACCACCAGTAGAAGGTTCATCAACAACCACAGGGCTAGCGCCGTCCTTTAACAG
This sequence comes from Spilarctia lutea, assembly GCA_916048165.1. NCBI lineage: Eukaryota > Metazoa > Arthropoda > Insecta > Lepidoptera > Erebidae > Spilarctia > Spilarctia lutea. Next base: position 8,682,461 of record OU696480.1, read on the forward strand.
TAAAGCAAATTGATAACTTGCAGAACTTTGACGGATAATCTGCCGGTAAACTTAAAGAAAAGAACAAATAGTAAACTTATAAAAACAAGTATGCTAATCTATATAGCTATTCATGGGCGTACCCAGGTTCTGGGCCAGGGGGGGGCAAATCAGGTTTTTTTAAAAGCACCTCTTCAAATAAATGGAAATAAAAAAGACATTTTTTAAATAAATTATTTTATTATAGAATAGGTATTTTGAAAACCCTTTCGCAGTCCACTACTAGACATAGGTTTCTCCAATTAATTGCACGCCACTTGGTTCGATCTCATTTTAAAAGAAATTTACCAAAAGTCTTCGGCAAAACAGTTCAAGATGAATCATAAACGTTATCGTTAACAAATTGTTCTATGTACACTGAGCAAAAAAATCCATTTATTCTATCTTTGTCTGGCCTGGTATAACAACATTCACAGCGGTACTTGTGAGCTACAAAAATCCAAAGCGAGTCTCAGATTTGCTTCTTGAAGTCCACAATTGCCTACAGGACTGGAGGATAAAAGCAAGTGCCGCTAAATCAACCCAAATAACATTCACTCTTCGTCAGGGTAACTGTCCGCAATCAGGCCGAGGTGGCAGCATAAGCGCTTATTTTTGAGCAGAAAAGGAACACCGGGATTTCTGCACAGGAGGGAGCCATCTACAAACCGTAGGTCGGAGGGTTTTCCTTTTCAGGGTGCACCTGGTTCTCCGACTTCTAGTAACCGAGACGGCATGCGGTGCAGGATCAGTCAGTGATATCCGGGGGGATTTCCGTACAGAGAAAAGGGTAACTCGCAAGTAAAAGTCAGAGAAAATATCTTACCGCAACGTGAGTGTGTGAATCTTTGTGTTTTTTTTGTGCGGAAATTCTTTCAGATAAGAAAAGAAAACAAAACAACATGGAAAAGCATTGAAGGATGCAGGCAAGAAAAAAGTGCAGTTCCGGTAGCATTAAAAAGATTTGCCCGCAACCTGATTAGACTAAAAAGAGACGATCTCAGGAAGGTCACAGGTATCCTGACAGTACATTGTCTCCTAAACAAGCACCTATTCACTATAGGCGCAACAGACAGCCCTCTGTGTGGGGGATACATGGGGGCAGAAGAAACGCCGCAGCATGTTCTCACAGAATGAAAAGTGTGGCAGACCAATAGGCGGACATCCTCCAATCGGCAACACTCCCGGAAGCATGCATTAACCTGAAGGGGCTGCTGAGCTTCTGGGACAAACTAGGTTGGCTGGAGTAGGAAGATGACAAACTTAAGGTACAATGGCCCAATCAAGAGGCTAAGTGCGGAAATGGCCCGGTAAAACAATCAAGTCACCATCTGGGGGTTATGTCGGACTCGAACCGACTGAAAACCGCACACCGTTATGGATATTAGAAACCGGGATATAAGGTGCACCCTCGGAAGGAAATCCGTCGAACCCCGACGTACCTCGGGCCACCTATGGTTTGTAGATGGTCCCCTCCTGTGTAGGAACCCTGATGATTTTTTTCTATTTTAAAAAGGGGCGCGAGCACTTTGTGGAGCTCGCGCCGCTACCCCGGCTTGCTTCTGCTAGAGAGATCCTCACCTGTCACCCCCAAGCAGGCGCTTATGGAGGACGGCGATTGTTTAGCGATCTCCGGCGCCCAAGTCGTCTGCGGTTCCTGGCCCGTTTCCGGGCCTGGCGGACAGGAAGAGTTCTAAACCTCGCACGGTCCCGCTCCGCCATCTCCTTCGCAAACATAACTTGCTCGCAGAAAAAGACGGCAGAGTTTTAAGCGCTCTCGCTACGCAACAATGCCGCAATAATGTTACCAAGCGAGAGAAATCCCCACTCCGATGGCTGCCTCGACTCGCCCTACTCTGGACATTTTGCCAGCGTGCGATGTGTGTGGTCATAGCAGTGATGGCACTCAGGCGTTGGCTCCTTGCGGATCAGATACAGATGCTCTTCGAAGTCTCCTTTCCCAGTGATCACCTGTGTCAGCCGGTTTGAGAGGGTCCCGTGATGCCTCTCGAGCCAATCCTCCATAACGGGTCTTACCGCCGCAATAACGGCGTGCTCAGCACTCGGCTGCCCAAGTCGTTCCTTCCATTCCTTTACAAGGACCTTGTGGAATTGAAATTTCTGGTCTTCGATTTTTCGAGTCTTATAACTCCTACCTGAAGGTCAGCACTTGTTGCATACGTCTCAATAGCCCGATATTGCTGACCTTCATGACCTCCGCCCATACTGGGAACCGCACAACTCCCGCGTATCCTCGTCCTGCAGGAGTCATCGGACCCCCTCATATTTGGCAGTAACCGAGCCAAGCACACGCTGCGCCAGCTTGGGAATCAGACTTCGGAAATGGTGTCCCATCGGCCTTTGAGTGCGAGCCCAATGTGGGCTTACATATAGACCGGTTTAAATACCATATCAAAGCAAAATGAGAGGATATATATGCGGCACAAAAATCTGTACTGGATGCTACGACGAAACTACAAATTATTACTAGACAACAAACTTCTGATATATCAGACGATAATTATACCTGGATGTACGGCATACACTTGTGGGACGCCGCAAAAGACTCCAACATAAATGTCATACAGAGAGCTCAGAACAATATCCTAAGGTCGATAGTAAATGTATCGTGGTTTGTTGAAAAAAGTGAGAAAGAAAATACGACATGCCTCCGAGAATTATTTGTACTGACTAAAATACATTCCAAATGAATGGGCATGTCAGCTGACCATAAAATAGTACATAAAACGACTCAGAAGATTTACTATCTTAGGACTATGATGAGTAGTTCTCCTCGCTTGAGAGCACGCTCTGATAGTCTCTGCTGATAGGACTGATTCCGATGCCGATTGCCGATCTTACAGCAACACAAAAAATAAATCTGTCTTTGTCCATAGTCTATCTTAGTCACGTTTTTACGCGTCTGAGCGTGCTTTATATATAATAGAGAGAAGAAGATAGTAGGAACGTCAACACCTAGGGGGGGGCAGCTGCCCTCCCCTGCCCTACCCTGGGTACGCCCATGTAGCTATTCTTTTATTTAATTTGTACTTCATATTTTATTACTTTAATTTCAAACTTTAAACTCCTTCAGTGTATTTTATAATTACGTTTTTTCCGTTCAAAGATGAATTTAGTGCCAAAGCCATGAAATGACGTTTATATTAATATTGGAGCGATCGTTTATTGTTTTTTTGGAAGACGGCCCCCATTTAATGTCATCCACATTTTATATATTTTTTATCATTAATTTCATCACGACTTATAATTGAATACTATAAATACTTGACATTGGCAGAAATAGCTGATCCGAGTGGTCCGGCTGGTTGCCATTTCATCAAAAGAAGAAGTATATTAATATTGTAGTAGTTGACATTAGTGGTTCTAGAGCTAACATAGTCAGTTACAAGTGTAGACTGAGTATTTCAGCATTGTATATTCTTTGCCCTCACCGTGATTTGAACACATTGGACAACTTACAGTCCAATATACGGCGATGATTATCGTTGCCTGAAATATCCATACCATAATAGCGTCGAAGTTGTATACCCAGCGGCACGATATTTTGCTCCCCATTCGAATCCTTCATGCTGTACAGCAAAGTGTTCTGCGACTGAGAGCACAGGAAAAGGTAGACCACGCGATAAAGCCTCTCGGTAAAATTCCTGAATGGCCCCCGCTTCTTCCCATCGGAACTGTTCGTTATAATCCACCCCTGGGTCACCGATACTCGTGTTGCCCCAAGACAGGGCTGAAATCAGAGATTTATTAAAAACAATTTAAAGGTTCAAAATTTCTTGTTACCATATATGCCATTATTGTGATCTTGATCAATCTCGAACATAACGTTCTAACTATTTATTTATAATCCATGTAATTTTGTCTTTGTAAATTAAATATAAATGTAAAATTTACTGTTCATGATCATACAGTTATTAAGAAATTCATAATAATTGTATGACATCAAGTTTTTGATCACAATTTCAGAAAGGTAATTATTATGAAACAAAACGCTTTTTATACAATTCACGTATATTTCTTTTATGATTGTTATAAAAAATTCTTAATTCAGACTTAGAATAGAATATTTTTTACATTACCAGTAAGCGTGACGTTGACGTGGTTTAGGCCGACGTGCACTGCTAGCCAGCAGTCGAGTCGCTCGGCCGAGAAGGCGCGATAAGCGGCTCGAGCCACGCGCGCCCCCGCTACGTGCCATGACGACCCGTGCTTACACACTGGAAATAACACAAAAAGATTAAACAACCTTGGACACGAATTACTCGTAACTATTTTAAGACCAAAGGAAGACTTGTATAGCTAAAAATTAAATATAAAATGAACTTTACCTTTGACCTTCGCCCGGGCAATACTTATAACAGCAGTGGACTGAATGGTGAAAGTTTTTTATGTAATTTCTTAGAGTATTGCTGTATTTATTTAAGAATAGTGGAAACTGTTTGTTTAGTTTCCAAGCGTCTGATTTTATTCACGTTAACAGATCTTGTTGCTAATTTAATAATTAATCTTCTACTCGAAAATCTCACATTATTCAGCCACCAAGTATACAAGGTAAAAATAAAGACACAGTTTTGTGGTTATTTCAACAGATTTTCATTTATTATTATTATTTTTTTTTTTTTGATGATGAATGGCAACTAACCGGATCACTCGGATCAGCTATTTCTGCCAATGACAAGTATTTATAGTCTTCAATTATCAAGTCTTCAAGTCTTCAAGTCGTCGTCGTGATGAAATTAATGATAAAAAATATATAAAATGTGGATGACATGAAATGGGGACCGTCTTCCGAAAAAACAAAAAACGATCTTCCTTCATTTATTATTATTTATTACGTATGGGCCTGTCAAAATGACTTTACTCTGCCTAATGGAAAGCATAACCATAATCTAAGAGTGGTGGTCACCATACTCATTGCGAATGTAGATAATGCAACAATTCAGCATGGTGACCCACACTATGGCGGCCTAGAGATGTTTCTGCATCGTTTAGGAAACATCAAGAAACATAATAATATGCAGTATAATAATATTATTAAAGTTCTAACGCCAGAATAATATGTTCTGACAAATAAAAAAGACGATCATCGCAATGCTGACCAATAAAGAGAACGGACGAGAGACACCTACATTAGGTGGATGGACAAGCAAGAAAGAAAGGCCGATTAAGAAGAACGCATTCAGATGAAAAGTTCTTGAGCAACAGACTTATGAAACAAAAATACAACAGGGCGAAGATAGCGTAATGCAAAGGTAAGTGAAAGATCAAAAAAAGAATGTATGGATTTTCAAAGAAAGGACTAAAAAGTGAATTGTAAAAGGAATTAACAACAAAAATACAAAAAAGAGAAGAGCCTTTTCCTAAAACTTGGAAAAAGGGCAAGAAAATAAAATTCGATTAAAGTTAAAATGTTGTTAGTAGTTTGCAAGGTTTAATATTACTGAACATCATAGTGTGTATGTCCAATTTATAAGATTGAGTATCCTATCTATACTAATCTATACTAATAATAAAGCTGAAGAGTTTGTTGGTTTGAACGCGCTAATCTCAGGAACCACTAGTCCGATTTGAAAAATTCTTTCAGTGTTGGATAGTCCATTTATCGAGGAAGGCCATAGGCTATATATCATCACGCTATTACTAATAGGAGCGGAGCACCAATGAAGAATGTTTTAAAAACGGGGGCAAAATTTCACGCTACAGGCAATATAAGACGCAAACGAGGTTGCGTAGGTCAGCTAGTAGTTATTACGAGTATAAATGTGAATGTAAGTTTGTTACGCTTTCCCGCGAAAACTACTTTCCCGATGACACTTTGTACACATATTCTTAGCGGTTTTAGAAGTAACACAGGATACTTTCTATTAAATGCAAGAGCAGCCGCAGGCGAAAGCTAGTAGAGTAGTAAATTTCAAAGGTTTAAACATACATATCTTTACATAGTATTAAATGAAGTCACTTCTGCTGTCTGTTTGCTTAGATCTTTTAAACCAATCAACGCATTAGATATAATTATTCAAAAGGCAATTTTATGCTTGTAATACTTGCATATTAGTCTGAGAATTGAATGAAAATGAATGAAAGACTTTCGGGCCAGGTCGCCAGTGTTTATGTAGGCATATAATACGGTCTCTCCTTTGACCGTTATATAATTATCGTAACCGAAATATCTAAACTTGTATTGAATGTAAATGTGAAATGAATCAGGGTCGGATCAAACAATCGAGAACTAGGACATGGAGGTGTTACCGATTTGTATTGTACCAATAATGTGAAGCTGTAAGCTTTTTGTAATAAGGTTTTTTATTTATATAAAGATTATTAAAAAAGTCTCGGATTTAAATGTATATTTTACAAATATTTGTTACGGAGTTTAGGTGTCTTATTATACTAGCTGACCCACGCAACTTCAAAGAAAATATTTTTTCCCATTTCCCCATAATTATCGGTCAATATCCGGCTCCCGTTGGTCGTGGCGTGATGTTATATAACCTACAACCTTCCTCGCTAAATGGGCTATTCAATAAAACAATCCAATCAAGAAATAACCTTATATCATATATAACTGCAACCCAGTGATCTTGTTTATGGTAACTATTTTGATTTTATTATTTATAAAGAATTAGGGAACAAGGTATTTAAATATGAAAAAATATTTAAAAAGCCAACATGTGGGCCACCCCACATGTTGGCTTTTTAAATATTTTCCTTACTCACTCAAAATTATATTAATTTTCTAGTAATAGACCGGGACTGTTAACTACTGACGAAATTGTATGTAATTTTATTGTACCGTATAAATCTATGAATCTTCAGCCAGCATCAGAACCGCTCCTTCTTGGTGAATTGAATCACCAGGAGCCGCGTTGCCTGTCACTGTTAGTGACAAACTGTTATTGGCGACACTGGGATCACCAGAAATTGACCTTTCTATCTTTACATTTGAAATCGCCTTGAGGCAATTAGACATCGCAGCTGCTGACATTGTTCTTGAATTAGAACCATCAACTGACAGAGTTCTCGAAAAGAGTTCAAATATCCCAACTGTAATATCTAGGCGGTCATCTACTGTTGCTGAATATGTACATCTTTTTTTTTTATGGTGTAGGAGGCAAACGAGCAGGCGTATCGCCTGATGGTAATCGATTGCCGCCGCCCATGGACACCTGCAGCACCAGAGGCGTCACAAGTGCGTTGCCGGCCTTTGGGGAAATGGGAAGAGGGATGGGGGAAGGGTTGGGGTGTGGGCCTCCGGTACTCACTCAGTGAAACACAGCGCAGGCGCTATTGTACACCGGTTTTCTGTGACGCCGTGGTATCACTACGGACGAGCCGGCCCATTCATGCCGAAGCGTGGCTCTCCCACATCTACTAGATTTTACATGGTCAACTATTGAAATTGGTATTATTATTTTTTTGGTTCCTAGTTTTTTTCTTTTCATGACTGTACAAGAAAAACATTGCCCATGCTTAGATAAAATACTTTATCAGAATTCACAAACATAAACCGATTGAAATCGGAATAAAATTCAGGAAAAGTATGAAGAAATGGAACTTTGTGCCGAATTGTGCCCTTAAGTGGTCATCTACTAGTGCTCGTACCTTATATACCATGTAATAATACAGTAATAATAAAAAAAAATAGCAGATATAACAAAAATAAATACAAATTCGAACAAACAAATTATACAAATATATTGAAATTTATCTAAAGTATCAGCGATACAAAACGTTTTCGTATGACTGACAAGGCTAAGTATTTCAATGTCCGAAATTCGATACTTTAAAAAACTTAATAGAATATAAAATCTATTACGATACAACTTAATGAGTATAAATGTACACAGTAATAGAAACCAAAAGAGTATTTAGAGGTTTTGATTATATTTAAATATCGTAAATAAATATTCATTAGATACAGAGGTTTTAACAAAGTGAATCAGCAACCTTGCAGAAAGGTTTCTTAAGTCTGTTTTATTTAGCGTTCTAGAAATAAGTAGTATTTCTAAAGCTTCCCGTGGTTGTTTTTTAATTTTCTAGATTGACCCATTTTACGCTGAAAAGTTTTCGACTGGAACGTAAAGATCTTATTAACGAGAGATCAGCTCTCGTTAATAAGATCTAGTGAATGTACTTGTGCATTTGTGCATCTCTGGAAGTATAGTCTAGTGGTCAAGGAGATGACGAGATAAAGAAAAATAAAACAGGAACAAGAAAAAATATCTTGTACGAGTATCATCGTTAGGTTGAAAACTTGTCAGGACAAGGTACGTTCAGGGAAACCGCATAAAAGTAATTAAACAGAGAGTGTTTGACAGGTTTAAAATACCAATTAATTTGCAGATTAATTTTCATAAGTTTTTAAATTGTCACATAAATAAACTTTATAAAAGGAATTTTATTAATCATATTAAAGTTAAAGTAATGTTATGGATTGTGGTGAGTATTTGCGTAATATCATAATATTTAATTTTGTTAGAAAGCTATTAGTGTCACATAATAAATAAATCACAAAGATTAGTTATTTGAAACATATTATTTGTTTAACCCATCAAACCAATTTCTTATTGTTCTAGTCTTTTACTTTTGTCGTCAGCTACATTACATAAAGTTATATATTTATAAAGAAAATAGTGAAAACAATAATGAAGGTAAGTTTAACATAGGTTTAAAATTGTTTGTTTTTATTATCATAACGTAATTTATTATCAACGACCCACAATGTCCCATTCCCGGGCTCGGGTCTCCTCTCCGGGGAGGGTTAAAGCCATACGTCAACGTAATTTATGACAGTTGTTATCTTTTTCAAGAAATATATAGAGTAACAAATGTTACTTGCTCAGGTAGCACTTCTAAACCGAACCTCTTTTAAATTAGCATTGATATGAGTACCGTCGCGTCGCAAGAACTCCAGAATGGAATTTGGGAGTTGTACTCGTATTGTGGATTTAAGCTATCTTGCTTTTCTAATATGACGGCATAATATAGTCCAACAGGCTTGTGTTAGGTTTATTTATCTACAGGAGATAAATGAACCTGACATCTTCATAATGACTGGACTATTCTTTGAAGTGACTGCACGGTTAGCCTAGTGGTTTAAGCGATTGCCACGCCATTTTCTACTGTGCCAAATGTTGGCGGTTCAAATCCCACATGGGTGTTCTTTACGTCTGTTTCATGTATGTTTGTGAAGTCCCGATAGTCACACACAGGATGTATAGAGCAAATGTTGGAGTTGTTTTAAAAAAAAAGAAAATAAGTAGACGATAATTATGTACTTCATGTATGAGTTGATTGTATTTTACGTTTTCTTGAGTAAGATACTAAGATAGTATTTTCGTAGACAAAGTATGTAGGTAGAATTTGTTTGTGACACACGAATATCGCGGTCAATGGCAGAAGGCAAGATGTTGATTTCACCATTTGGGCGGTCACCCGAAAACAATGGCGAATTCATTACGAAAAATTTACAAAATCATTAAACACTGTTTTATCTAGCAATTAATTTTTTTTTGGTACTAAGGCATGCTAAAATTATTGATCAAGTTTTAGGAAGATAGAGGAAGATTGATTCAAATCTCATGGTGATGGGTTAATGACGCTGTGAGGCAGTTAGTTCGTATGACTCGAAGTATGTGCCATAGCTCTTGCACTTCACAACATGGATTCGAATAACGGAGGAGTTATGTAATCAACCTTTTATCGGACCGGAGGAAAAGCATTCGAGAATAAGCGATTTGGTATATATCTGATTGCCAAATAAGAATTATAAGCAAGAAAAAGTTTAAAAGTCTTCAACCCGACTCCATAAAACTTTTGATAAAACATTATTACGAATGTATTCTCTCATTGATTGAAATCGGTTCAGGCAAGACGGCGCAACATGCAAACATACATTCATATGTAGACTTCCAAAGCTATTACCTCTCGATTTGGCCTCGCCATAATTGATTAAAAAAATTATGTCCCATCACACTTTTTAATTGATGACAAACATTATCTCTGGCTAATTCGTGAACTTACTTATTTTGAGCGAAGGTTGGTTATACTTAATAAGTGACTTATATCATAAATTATATAAGTGATTGACATTTCAGACAAATTTCTTTTTTTCGAGTAATTTCTTAAACATAACCGGTTGACACCGAATCAGGTCGTGGGAAAACACAAAGTACAAATTACGTTGTCCTGTAGTTAACAAGTTTTAAGTAGCTCCAAATTGCTTTGTCCATGCTTAATTTCATCGAAATCGGTGCAGCGGTTTAGTAGTAAAAGCATAACAAACAGATACGAGTATATAGCCAGAGTTATTTTTGAATTACTAATATAAATATGTATGGATTAAAAAATCTATCGGTACCAATCAATCCCCAGTTGCATTTCTCGATATATTTATACTGATATTATCAATCTGAAGAACTTTCTTTGTTTATTTAGTTAAACGCGTTCATCCCAGAAACTAATGCTTCGAATTAAAATAATATTTTATTTTTTGACAGCTCATTTATCAAAGGACACCAAGCCGAACATCAATGACAAATAAATGTTGCAAAAACAGGGAACATTTATTTCTTTTGAGAGACGCAAACGAAGTTGTTCAGTTCTGTTGGTACAAGTATTTCAAGTAACAAAGTAAATTCAAATTAATAACGGTATTTAAGAGCAGGTAAGCGCTTATTGACATAAAGCATATCACAGTAATTGGTAGTAATTAACTATAAATCGTTATCAAGGTTATACCGTCCGCTGTAATCGATTGATTTGACAAAGGTAATTAATAGGTCTATATGTACAGCGTAACGTGTTAAGAATAAATTACAAATAATAAGTTTAGAATGGTATATGGTATGCAACAAATGTGTACTAATCCATAATATTAATACAATGATGTTCTTCCAGCCGATCAACCCAGCCTACTATGCAGGAGATATTATAGTGTACAAGTGTGTGCGCGAACACAGGTGCACTCCCTGTTCTCTCAATCTCAAAATCCGATGCGACGGTTATCCGACACGACCGGGGAGATTTTAGGCATGGGACCGACGGCTTTACGTGCACGTCTGAGGCACGGCTGTTCAGACCCGAATGTCCAAACTCCGAGATGTTATTAAACATTTTTATATTTAGTCCCGGTTGTTATTATAGGATTGTAGTCGTGGAGCTTAGTTTCAGGTTTTTGGGCGGCTTAAAAACATCCAGCGGCAAGATTACAGAGTCACCACGTTGTCTTGTCAGTCTCTAAGCTGCACTCGGCCAGCGTGAGGATGTATGGCCTTAACCCTCTCCTGAGAGGTGGCCCGAGCCCAGCAGTGGGACATTATGGATTGTCGATGATGATATTTAGGGAAACTCAATGGGGCAGTATATACAATAGAGATCCTTTAACTATTGGGGATAGACATAGGGTACTATTTTCCAGGATAACCAAGACGGTGTACGTCGGTTATCCTGGAAATATAATATCCAGATTGAACTCCCGCGGCCGCGTGGGTTCGATCTGTTTAAGAACTCTGTAAAGTCTACATGGAGGCAGAACAAGCGGCTGCAAACTTCTAAAGTGTACGGGTTTAGCCACATGTTATGTCACGTTTTCAAAATGGCGCACAGCAGAATTATACATCAAACATTGAATGGACTCAACTGAGAATAGAGTCATTTTTAAAATATTATTTTTAGTACCTATTTTAAAGAATAAACACATTATTGTATAATTGTTATTAAAATTTACTAAAATATTGTGATCTTTGTACTAAAAACATTATACGACACCCCGTAGTATAAGAAATTGATAAAGCACAGGGTATGTAAAAACAATTCATTTGTTAGGCCAGTAACACGGTTATATTATCTATTTGTTAATTTGCTAAGACTTTTATATACTTTATTGGGTTTATTGAAAAAGTTTTATTAATGTTAAAAATTCATGATTTTTTATTTCTGTTTAAAGTCAAACTATTCTTCGATATACTAATAGGGTCAGGACAGAGAGAATAGAATTACTTTACCGTGGGAGAGCTATGCTTCGGCGTGAATGGGTCGGCTCGACCGGAGTGATACCACGGCCTCACAGAAAACGGGTGTGAAATAGCGTTTGCGCTGTGTTTCACCGAGTGAGTGAGGATACCGGAGGCCCATACCCCAACCCCTCCCCCATCCCCTTTCCCATCCCCCAAAGGTCGGCAACGCACTTGTGACACCTTTGGTGTTGCGGGTGTCTATGGGCGGCGGTAATCGCTTACCATCAGGTGATACGTCTGCTCGTTTGCCCACTACTATTCAATAAAAAAAAGAATTCTCACGAAGATGCAACTGTTCGTGCGCTCTAAAGTAGTTTACATTGAGTGAGCATTCTTAGATTATTCAATATAATCCTTTAGAACGCAGATAGAAGAACGAAAGATTAACACAATCTTTAAGACAATTCTCTCTGTTAAAAAGAACACATTGGTTTTGTATCATGAAAGAAAGAAAGTAGGAGGCATTCGAAGTTAGGTGAAAGAAGTTAAATGTTATTTAATAAGGCTTACCTAGTATTACGGTGCCGACGAAGAGGCTGAGCGTGACTATGGTAAACGTGGAGAATCTCTGTAACAAACAATAGACAGGTCTTGATACGTGCGTTAAAATCTGCTCAGATACAGTTGCAGCTAGCTCTGAGATTAACCTCCTTTGATTATTGTGTTCATGTTTTGTAAATAACGACCTCCAAGATATTTATTTCTGATGGTGTACATAGGAGAGAACCTCTCTATCCAAGTCTGTATAATTAGATTTAATTTTTCTTTGTGGAAATCCTTTTGGATGATGTGGTTGTCGGACCAGAACTCTATTAAAAACCAACGCCGTCTTGATTACCAGTAGCTGTGGAAAGTCCAGAAAGGAAATCCCAGGTATGTTTGCGAGTATATCGCGAAACGTGGCAATAATTGACATATTTAACTAAACGGAAAGTTTTTGACACTAATTTACAATGCATATATCCGTGTACGTTGCTGTTCACCTTTAAAATTAGCTACAGAGGTCATTGAACTAAAATGCTAGGTTCAGTTATAGATGAAGTTATCGTTAGGAACTTTGAACTCCATACCGTAATCAACAGTCTCATTATCTATGTATTCATATCAAGGACATCTAACCTTCTTCCTTTTCAACAGCTTGATACATGCAAGGATAATTTAGGTTTTGCGGTAAGTCATATTTGTAGCGGACCATACTTTGTTTTATAATAATGTAGATAGTTATCTTTTATTTATGTAAATACTCGTACTTTGTAATAATTTAAATATTTAATGTTATTTAATCCTACTACTATTATAAAGGCGAAAGTTTGTAAGTATGGATGTTTGTTACTCTTTCACGTAAAAACTACTGAATGGATTTGAATGAAACTTTACCACAATATAGCTTATACATCAGAATAACACATAGGCTACTATTTATAAAGATATAGCTTCGCCTCGCGGCGTTGCCCGCAGTTATCATCGTACCGCGGGTAGCACCGCGGGGTTCAGCTAGTATTCTATAAATATAAGTAATTATATAGTTTTGTATTCAATTAATTTATTTAATATAGTCATATTGTAAAGGAAAGGATCCTTACACACACGATCCTATAATATATGACTGCCTCGGTGGCGCGAGTGGTAGCGTAAGTAACTGCTGTGCTTGAGGTCTCGGGTTCGATTCCCGAGTCGGACCAAATGTTTGTATGACCTGCAAATATTTGTTTCGAAGTTTCTATGTATAATATGTATGTATTTACAAAAAAAAAGTATTTATGTATTTATATCAGTTGTCTAGTACCCATAACACAAGCTCTGCTTAGCTTTGGGACTAGACGGCGTTGTGTGTTAATAAATTGTTCGAAAAATATTTATATATAATTTTGTAGTTTGTTTATCCTAGTCACTTTCTCAACGTCATTATTTAAATTATCTAATTTCTTTTAAGTGGCCGTACTCTACACTGATGTACTTAGAGCCAATGGCGATTAAATAAATTGAACACATAACATATTTAAAGTAATTACTTCAGAAAACGAGGTTGTTTTACTTTTTGCATATTTATTAGCGGTAAACATAGCTTTTATGAACACGAATACGTCTAGCGGCCCGGAATAAAGTCATTTGAATTTGGTGTCAAGATTATTTGTAGGTAGTCGATCTGGTAAGTAATTAATAAATCGTTGAGGACTGTTTTAATAAGTGGAATTTATAGTAAATACATGTCTTGGCAATAGCTGTTAAGTAATAACCTCAGTCAAGTGTGTTAGGGTCGACATCTAGTTAAACCTGAGACAACTCATTAACTTACGTTCCTGCCTTCATCATACAGTTTGACCCTTAGAATCCAGGTAATAAAAATATTATAAGCCGGTCAACTTGTCTTTTAGCTATGACTAGATTTTTTGGAACGAAGTTCCTTATGGCGCGTTGTGTAAGGAGGCTAGACGGAAAAATTGTCACGACACAATTTGTTGACACGACACAATTTGTTGTCACGACACAATTTGTTGTCACGACACGACGACGACACACACAGATATTTTCGTTTCGTCTTTCTATTTCGAACTTCGTTCCATCCGGGTGTCCCTTGACACCTCTCAAGTTTTTTTTAAAGTCAGGTTTTATTTTCACACATTTTATTCGAAACAAATTTGTATAAATACAAATCTGTGTTCGAATGCAAAAATATTCATATTTCTATTATTGTGTAGTAAAACTGCCAATAGCTATCGATTAGTTTAATAGGAATGCATGAATATCTTTTTGTTTGGATGCTATTTTGCATAGTTCTTTGTTCCTACTACATATTATGTATATATTATATTATGTTTGGCCCTGCCAAAATGTCTTTACTTTGCCTGATGGAAAGCATAAGCAGTATTGTGACCACCACTCTTGCATTCAAGAGTGGTGGTCACAATACTCACTGCGAATGCAGACAGTGCAACAATGCATGCAGCATGGTGTGTGTTGATTGTTAACTGTTGATTACGGTATAGAGTTTAAAGTTCCTAAAGATAACTTCATTAATTCAAACAGATTTTTTTCTTTTCTCGTCTCGCACTCACTAAAGAAACACGACAGCGCGAATGCTGTTATTTTACGTTGATTTTCTGTGCGAGGGTAGTACCGCCCCCTCGCAACGGGTGCTGGCCATCAGGATCAGATGCGATGGCTAGACCGTGGACACGGCGCTCCACACGCTGGCAGAATGTCCGGCGTGGGATGAGCCGAGGCGTGATCTCGTGGTGGCCATCGGGTTGGGGGTTCTCTCGCTCGGTAACATGATTGCGGTCATGTTGCGGAGTGAGAGCGCGTGGAACTCTGCCTTCTCTTTTTGCGAGCAAGTTATGCTTGCGAAGTAGATGGCGAAGCGGGACCGGGAGAGGTTTAGTACTCTCCCTGTCCGCCAGGCCCGGGCACGGGCCAGATACCGCAGACGACTAAGGCGCCGGAGCTCGGAAAACGATCTCCGTCCATCTCGTGAAGTGCTCGCGCCCTTTTCTGAATAGAGGGTGGGAATGTTAGGGTTCCTACACAGGAGGGGGCCACCTACAAGCAGTGGGTGGCCTGAGGTACGTCGGGGTTCTAGGGATTTACTTCCGAGGGTGCACCTGGTTCCCCGGCTTCTAGTACCCGAGACGGTGTGTGGTTTTTGGTCGGTTCGATTCCGACATAAATAATACCAATTGGTGGTATCCGAGAGGTATCATAAAAAAAAAGTTGCGTGTACTAGCGTACACTCGTAAGAAGTGAAACTTCTTTATGACGTTATTTTTCAAAAAATAAATATCATATGTCGACGTAAGGTATAACGACAAAAGACTTATAAACCAGCAATATTCGTGACAATTCTTATTTCAAGTGCAATAAAAGTTAAGGAGCGAGACCTGAGTAAATATTTCGCGATCTGTGGTGTGAATGAAGTAAGTTTGTGGAATGTGATGTGTGTAGTTATTTCCATTGTGGACTAAATAAAATAATATTGTTTGTAATGTGATATTTCATTGTAGTATTAATTTGGTCCTGTTTGTGTTTGAAAATGTTTTTTGTTTTATTTTATAATTTTTTTTTGAAGGATTGTATATAACTACTCTCAATAATGATAAAACATTTTATGATGGCCGAAAAACGTCAACGTCCACCATCGATTTACAAGCAGAATTTAAACGATTGTCTCTGAATAAAGTAGAGACTATAAATGAACAATTGTTTCAGTTTATAAATAACAGGAAAAAAACTCAAACGTAACTACTCAAAACGGGCCGCAAAATACATTGGAGACATTTACCAATCCCTGTGATAAGAAAAAGATAGCGTAACGGATTAATGTGACGCGTAACGTAACGGATAAATGATACGCGTAACGAAAAAATGTTACACTAAATTTTTTGACAACCGCCCCGTTCGAGCCAGACCGTTAGTAAACTAAAATGGCTTAATAAAAGTTTACATTTCAAAGAAATTATTTCAATAGTGTCAATCTTAGAAGATGAATACTTTGCATTATTATTTTTAATTTCCGGAGTCACTCTTAGATCACTTTCGAATGGGGTAGTTGACTGTATCGTAAAAAATACCGATGTTTCCTTCCTTAAAACAAATATTATAAAACATCTCGGACAATTTATTATATCACAGCTTTTCATTTCTATTATAAATTTTAATCAAATAAACATTGAAATATATTCCTCACTTGAGTAGTCTAAAATAGTGACGTCACAAGCTTGTATATACATTTTTCATACAAAGTTATCGTTTTGACAGATGATAAAAAATACATTAATTTGTTAACCGACTTCACAAAAGGAGAAGGTTTCTCAATTCGACTGTATATATGCTTTCCCCTCGATTTCTCTGGTCCGCCATCATCAAACCCTGATTTCCTTATCATGGGACCACCTTTGAAATATCTTCTTTCCAACAAAAAAAGAATCATCAAAATCGGTTCATAAACAACGAAGTTATCCGCGAGCAAACATAAAAGCTTCTATATACATTTTTCATACTAAGTTATCGTTTTGACGGATGATATATATATGTATTAGTTAGAATACTATGCTGAATACAACCTCTTTCCTGATGCCGGGGAACACAGCGAGGAAGGCGATGTATAGTGTGAGCGCAGCGACAAGCAGCGCGAGTGCAGGCACGTCGGCTGCTACCGCCGTGCGGTTGTGGTACGCGTACAGAGTCGGCCCGCCTTCCTCGCGAAAAGCATCGAACCACCCCTTCATCGCTCACCCAGCCTGTGACAAATGAACACACAATTAGTTAACAGTCTTCAATCATAAATTTCAACATGCCATCATCATCTTTTAAGTTTAAGTTAGTGCTAGATATTTTTTTTTTATGGACTAGTAGGCAAACGCCAATGAAATATAACAAATAACCACCGCCCATGGACACCCGCAACACCAGAGGCGTCACAAGTGCGTTGCCGGTCTTTGGGGGAATGGCAAGAGGGATGGGGGAAGGGTAAGGTGTGGGCCTCCGGTACCCTCACTCACTCGGTGAAACACAGCGCAGGCGCTATTTCACATCGGTTTTCTGTGAGGCCGTGGTATCACTCCGGTCGAGCCGGCCCATGCATGCCGAAGCGTGGCTCTCCCAATAGGGTTTGTGTCAAGTTTCCCTTTTAACAGTTCTGTTTTTATTTGTTCTGACCTGCGTAGTTTTTTCTCTTAGTCAGTTGTTACGACATTCACAGAATGAATACGGGTGGTAACACTCTTCATTCTTAATCCACCACTACCCACATGGGTAACAAGATGTGCGTTTGTAAAATATCAATTAAATTTAATTAGAAAAACTAACTGCCACAGTTTTTATTAATAGCAATATGAAAATACAATGAATGTAAGGGATCTGGAATAAATAAATAAATAAATATGGCGGCAAATAGTTAATATTACGTAGAAGGCCATATCGTAAAGTTTTGCCTAAATATTTGTTAAAATACAAAGCGCTGAAGTTTTGTTTGCCAAAATGCAAATATTGCTTTTATATGTTTAATTAGTAGAAAAAAATAAAAAAAATAAAATAAAATAATAAATATTTCGGACGTCCAACACACAACGCCATCCAGTCCCAAGTTAAGCAGAGCTTGTGTTGTGGGTACTAGACAACTGATATGAATACATATATACTTTTTTTCTTGTAAATACATACATATTATACATAGAAAACATCCAAACTCCGAAACAAATATTTGTAGATTACCACAAACGTTTGATCCGACCCAGGATTTGAACCCGAGACCTCAAGCACAGCAGTCGCAATAACTACCACTGCGCCACCGAGGCAGTCAGTAGATTTTAATATAGTACGTATCTTTACGAGAATAAAGATTTCTTAAATCTGAATTATAGTACATATAAACTGTTTTGACGAACAGTCCGTAGATATTGGCAGATATTAATTTCATAGGTGCGATGGTATCTAAAGGAGATCATTTTATGTTAGCACCTAGGGTTAATAACTATCTTTGTCTTTGGGATATAAAGATCAGGGTTGCAAAATATACCACATTTTTTTGTTAAGATAACGTTAATGTGTGAAACACAATTATAGGGATGGTGCAAGACTTAGCACTCTTAATTAACATTAGATGTGGGTCATTTGTCTAGATATAAGTATTAATGAAATTTCGAAATGTTTAAAAAACTGATTTAAAATAGATAGCACACATATTTATTTTCATGAACGAGTAAGCATTGTTCATATTAAATTTAATTTTACATTTTTATTACGTTGATGTTTTGAAAATTAACAGTAAATCAGGTTAAATATTTAACTGATAGTCTGAGTGTTATAATATAAAATGAGATCGTTTTTAAATAACTTAAAGTCTGTTTTCCCATACTTCTTAGATTAGATAGTTATTTGTTTTTAATAGTGGGTAATAATGGTTCCAAATTATATAGTACTAGCTGACCGACGCAACCTCGTTTGCGTCTTTTATTGCCCGTAGCGAAAAATTTTCCCCGTATAGGGTTGATTTTTTACACCTAGTGTCCGAAAAACCTCAATATCTTACGGAGCCCTATTTTTTTACAAAATAAAATATAGCCTATGTTACTCGTGGATAATGTAGCCTTCGAATGGTAAAAGAATTTTTAAAATCGGTCCAGTAGTTTTAGAGCCTATTCATTATAAACAAACATTCAAACGAAGTTTTCCTCTTTATAATATTATTATATTATTAGTATAGATTGAATAATAATGGTTGCCTGTAAGAGATTGCCTTCGGGCGATGAGGCCGCCAATTGTACCTCTTATCTTTAAGTTACTTTTGTTAATTATCTGGTTACACATTACATTACAATAAAGCGAATATTATTATTAATAATAATAATATAGAATTTCAATAGCGATACTGACAGACATGCAACGTTGAATTATTACAACGTTTATATTCAGTGGTGGGCCATGCGTAAGTAATCTGGCAAATTACGTGTCGTGTGAAGCCACTTTATTTAAGCTTCAGTTTAATTTAAAGTTTAGACAAAAACAGGCAGCCTTCGTCGAAGTCGTCGAACTACAATCGTCTCAATCGGTTGCCTTATTAATTTCTCTTCAACTTTTATCCCCTTTCTTTCACAGAGGCAAGGTCCTATACTAAGTAAATCAACACGTCGCTATCTATTGTTATACTTCAGTATGTCAAAAAAGAATGTGTTGTTGTTCTGAGTTATTCATGCGATTAGCGCGACTACAGTGCGCGGTTTCTGCTCTTGGACCCCCGGTACACACCACTTTTTATTCGGTTCATACATGATATACCTAATTATGCACATGCACAAAATCTTATTTTACAAAAACCATAACTACATCACCCTCTTCTTTCTTACTAACCATGTAATAATCTAAATACTCTGATATATTTAGGAATGATTTTGATTTACTTTAGAAACACACCAAGGCGATAAAACTAGTGCACAAATATTAAGAGTCGGTCATACAGAATACAGACAAATTTACTTGTGCAAGTTGACACTATGCTAATATGTACAAATTAAATGACAAATAAAAATTGATAACGATTTCCTTTTAATTTATGTAGCTTAGAAAGTCCTATGTGGAAACAAAACATCACAAGTTACGTCACTAGTAGTGGCATGCCATAAATTTCAGCCTTTGATTGCAAATTAGGAACAAAAAGGTCTGCTTATGCACCTCTATAATTAACGTAAATACTAGCGATGCTATCGTCATCAATGTTTTATGTGTTAAGATGATCACAAATCTCCTATTCCTGGTCTAATTTGTCCAAGAATTGCAGTGATAATATCTGTTGGTTGAAACACAACGTTTCCTTGAAAACGCAGAAATAGATGAATTAATTGATAAACAGGCAGTGGGTCGAATACTAACAGCATAAATGTTACTGTAAAGCCATTTACTGGTACTCGAAAATAGATTGAAAACATCAATAAAACAACGTCACAAATAGTTTAACAACATCAGCAAAAACAAAAACTTAGATTAAGAAAATGTTACACTCCTGGGATGGGATTAAAAAATGTTGTGGCATGTATGTTTTTACATATTATGATGGTTTGAATCTGAAAAGCTCAAACTCTCTGATCAATTTATACAAATCATGTACGGATAAGTATGGTATCAAAGGGCGTTTAACTATAAACTTGTTTAGGAATGCTCGCGGAATGCGTCCTCATAGCTCTCTGGTAGCTTCACTTCGTACTTCGTGGCTTGTCGGTCAAGGCAAGCTAGGAAGGATCTTAATTTAATTACTGCTTACACTTGAATTTTGTAAATTCTATAAAATCTTAGAATGTTATTGGGAATAAGACTTACCGATTTATTTACGCGTATCACCATTAATAAGTAGGTAATAGTAATAACTTTTAACCGTCTGTGAGACAACAAAATATTGTTTTGATCATCACAATCATTAATTCACTGGCCCCTTACTCCAACAATGCCCTCAAGATTAATCATTACATAAAAAAAATCGACGGGTTGCACTCCGGGAGTGCCGGCAGAAGTGAAAACTTGAATTTTAACGTTGTGCATTTTTGATATTTTGGAATGGTTAGAGAATAATTTTGTACGAATTGCTTTCATTATCAGTATAAAAGTACTATTATTTATGTAGTGGAATACAATATTCATTTATTGCGCTATCGTACACAAACATGACAATTTATATTACATACACACACGAACATTCGCGCAAGCGCCCTGCGCCGCCTGTCCCCTCTCCACCCGTCTTACGAATTTTCGATTAGGTCACGTGACCTGACGCGAGTTTATACATTTTTACCCATTCCAAAAAAGTACACAGCGCCGCTAAAGAAGTTTTCACTTCAAAAAAATATTACTTCAACATTATACAAATCATTTATAATAGGCTTTGAATACATGTTAATACAGTATGTGATATACACAATTAATAATATACTTCCATTAGCTAGTTTATTATTGCTAAGTATTATTAATAAGTTGTAGAATGTATTTGAAAAGGAGTGGTTCTATTAAGCTACTGATTCTGATACATAAACTGAACATAAAATGAAATCTGAACGTTTATGATACGAGTAATTATAGTGCAGTACGAAAATACTCGTAAGTCTAAATTTTGTGAAAAACGTCAAACTTGATATCACAAAAAATCAGACTTTTACTTTTAGTGTCTTTTTACGAGTTATAAAATTTATATAAAATGTCCCGAGACTTTAAAACTTAATAAAACCCACACCCTTCTTCAAGAGAAGATAACCAAATTCTGAGTCAGAACTGATGACCCAGAATTTGCTTTTTAAATAGTAATTTTGTTGGATTAAATACTATATGAGTATATCTATGTCAAATGTATTTTAACATACCTATTACAGAATATTGTCTTATCATACCTATTATGGTAGACATTTTAGAGTTCCACATATATGTTTGAGGTAGGTCCATTACAAATATTTTTTTTTTGATTATATTAAAACATGACAAAAAATATGACACATAGTGTGTACGAAGTTGTAACACCGACTGGTTCAGAAGATACGTACTCTGTGCAAATGCCGCTGATTTCAATTTGGGGAAACGGGGGTTATTGCGTTTTATGGTGCAGTAATTAAATCTTCAAGCACTTACGATCCTGTACCGATTGTGAGTATTACGCAACCATGATCACCGGTGTGAAATACAGAGTCTAATGTAAAAAAAAAAATCACAAGTAATGGTAACTATGATTAAATTACAAGGACTATTATTTCATGGCTGGTACCAAGTTATATGCAATTCATGAAATAGTTAGGTTCTAAAGTTTAATCTCTTTGTTTGTTGTTTAACTTGATGTCTACAGAACGGATTTTGATGCGATATTCAACTATAAACAGAGTGATTCATAAGTTAGGTTCAAGTGTATAATTTGTTGAGGTTTTGTGTCAAAATATGCTCACCTCTACGAAACCGGGATGTTAGTTTAAAATAATTTTCCATTATTCGATTACAGTGTCCATCATAATTAAATGTATTTTAGATCTGTTCTATGGATTTAGTTGTCGAAACCTTGAATACAATAACCGTTTTATAAATTATTATAAAAGCGATCATAACGATCGTTCCAATCAATAGAAATATTGACCTTTATCAAGCAAAGTTCTTGACATGAATAAGTCAAACTTGTCGGAAGAGTGTTGACAAGCAGAGCAAGTGGGTGCGCTACCGGAAGTTTTTAAATATTAAAAACCAAGGTTACTTCTTTCTTCAGTAATTAATACACAGCATGCAGATAAGACAGTACAGTTGGCCTAGTGGTTAAAGTGATCGCCACGCCACTTTCTACCCCGCCAAGTGTTATGAGTTCAAATCCTATATGGGACAACACTTTGTGTGATCATTAAATTGTTGTCCTAAGTCTGGGTGTTCTTTGTATCCATGTATATTTGTAATGTCCCCCGCTACACAATATGTATATTCCTAATGCGGCAATTGTTTAAAAAAAAAAGAATTAAAAACTATACGTCATAAACTTCCTTTAAAGTGACTAAGAGTAAGTATTGCGGCTCAATCAAACATTCTACTCTGAGAATATCTGTCTACAGTTTAATTTAAACACAAAATATTTATCGTGCCGCTATACCTACTATATGCGCTATACTTACGCCATGCATAAGATAAATTGCGCGTATACAGCAACAGAATCCACCTAGCAGAATTAGGTTTTGTGCTGTGGTTTATTTACTTCAACTCTCATTAATTAACTTTGACCCCTAGACAATTTGACATTCTACAAACGGGAAAGTTAATAGAAAACTAACAAATGTGTATGAATGACAACTCTAAACGCTAAGTCACATGATCAAAACCAAATATTAACCAAGACAAGAAAATAGAGGTTTAAGCGACTTGTAACTTGTCTAAGAGGGCTGGTACTGTAGTACTCTATACTGGCATCTAACTTAACATAACATATATTATTATATACTAGCTGAACCCAGCGGTGCTACCCGCGGTACGACAATAACAGCGGGCAGAGCCTCGAGGCGAAGCTAGTATCTTTATAAATTGTAGCCTATCTGTTATTCTGATATGTAAGCTATAATTCTTGCGTGAAAGAGCAACAAACATACTAACATACTCACAAACTTTCGCGTTTATTATATTAGTAGGTTTTCTTTCTTTTATTGAATAGGGGGCAAACGAGCAGACGTATCGCCTGATGGTAAGCGATTACCGCCGCCCATAGACACCCGCAACACCAGAGGCGTCACAAGTGCGTTGCCGGCCTTTAGGGGAAGGGGAGGGGGATAAGGTAGGGGTTAGGTGGTAGACGGGGTGCCAGAGTACCTGAGGCGGCTGGTGGCAGACTATTTAGAGGAGCGTACCGTCGTGTACGAGGACCGAGATGGCGTCTTGAGACGGCGACCCATGTCGTGCGGCGTTCCGCAGGGGTCTGTCCTCGGACCACTCCTGTGGAACGTGGGGTACGACTGGGTCCTTCGTAGTCGTCTGCCCCCCGGGCTGGGCGTAATTTGTTACGCCGATGACACACTTGTCACAGCCCGGGGGGCCAATTTCCAAGAGGCGGCGCGCCTGGCCACCAGGGGTGTTTCTCTGGTGGTTGGGCGCATCGAGGCGCTGGGCTTGCGGGTGGCCCTTGATAAGACGGAGGCCCTACTTTTCCATGGGCCCCGTCGTGGTCCACCCCCCGGCGCCTCCATCGAAGTCAACTCGGTCCTCGTACCGGTTCGGGCCCAAATGAGGTATCTGGGCCTGATCCTCGACGGTAGGTGGCTCTTCGACGAGCACTTCCGACAGCTTTGTCCAAAGCTGGTCGACGCTGCCTCCGCCCTTGGGCGTCTTTTGCCCAACTTGGGTGGAGCCAGCGTCGCAACTAGACACCTCTACACGGGGGTGGTCCGGTCGATGGCCCTGTATGGGTCACCGGTGTGGGTGGAGGCTCTGACTGCCCAGAATAAGGCGCGCCTTTTGCGCCCTCAGAGGGTATTGGCAGTCAGAGCCATACGCGGATACCGCACCGTGTCGACGGAGGCGGCGTGCGCCTTGGCCGGAACACCCCCGTGGGATTTGGAGGCGGAAGTGCTCGCCGAAGTTTATCGGCGAGCGGCTGAATATCGGGCGGAGAACGGGTATCGTCCTCCGCCCGAAGAGGTACGCGATTGGCGTGAAGCCGCTCGCCGAGCCACGATGGCTCGTTGGTCGTCCCGGCTGGAGGCTCCACGCGCTGGCTTTGCCACCGTGGAGGCGCTCCAGCCGGTCATCCTCGAGTGGGCAGGGCGGCAGCACGGGACCCTTTCCTTCCGGCTGACGCAGGTGCTTTCCGGGCATGGTTGCTTCGGAAAGTACCTGCACTCGGTCGCTAGGAGGGAATTGAGTCCCGCCTGCCACCACTGCGACTGCAGTGAGGACTCGGCCCAGCACACACTGGAGATCTGCCCCGCTTGGGCGGATCAGCGCCGGGCCCTCACTGCAGTCATCGGAAGGGATCTGTCGCTACCGGCCATCATACGCTCCATGGCCGGTGGCGACAGCAGTTTCACCGCGGTCGCATCCTTCTGCGAAGACGTAATTTCGCAGAAGGAGGCGGTGAAGAAGGCCCGGGAGGAAGATATCCACTCGGACCCGATCCGCCGCCGGCGAACCGGGCGGCGGAGGCGCGCCTATCTGCGCCTCATGCCGCCCTGAGTGTGGCCGCGGATGGACAGGATGGGTTTTCCCGTCCATCCGCTTTAGTGGCCAGCCGCGAAGGGGCGACGTACGCGTGTGCCGTGCGTCGCCTATTTTGAGAGTCTAACAGCTGAGGGTGCCCGCTTCCGTGCGGGCAGGCGCTGGGAGGGGTCCGGTTTGCGTTAATAACAGCGATCCCGGACCCCTCCCTTCTCAGGCGCAGAGTTGGCACACCGTGTGGTTTTAGTCGGTTCGATTCCGACACACCGCCCCGCCGCAAACCCCGGCGGGGTGACGGCCCGAGGGGGTTTCCACACGTAAAAAAAAAAAAAAAAAAAAAGGGGTTAGGTGGTAGGCTTCCGGTATCCTCACTCACTCGGTGAAACACAGCGCAAGCGCTATTTCATACCGGTTTTCTGTGAGGCCGTGGAATTACTCCGGTCGAGCCGGCCCATTCATGCCGAAGCATGGCTCTCCCACGGTAAAATTATTTAAGGTAAAATTTAAATGTGAAATAATATAATGTTTTTTATTTAATATTGGCAGAATAAGATTTGAATCATGTGAAAACTATTTATGAACAAGGAATTGATTTAAAAAGTTATTTTTAAAAGCAAGCTTTTATTATTTGTTAATAAAAAAATACATTAAACCCTTTCATTTGATACCCATATTCGAAGGCTTGTTCAGAAATATGTACCTACGCCGCCATTTTGTTACGGTGGCCATTTTGGATTAATAATAATACCGATGATAGGTATATAATAATGCATTGTCATCAGAACTATAGGTATATTTCAAATTTCACCTCAATCGGAAATCGGCATCTATTATTATTGACGAGTTCGTATCTCAGAAATTATTCATCAACAACCCGTAACGTCCCACTCTGGCTCGGATCTCCTCTCACGAGAGGGTTAAGGACATACGTCAGAAATTATTGTCAATAGTTTAAAATAATTTACTATATGTGTATCTATACTAATATTATAAGGATGTAAAGTTTGAATTATTATTTAGTTGACTTAATTGAACATCTTCAATCAAGTCAATTAAATAATAAAAATAAAGGTAATCTCTGAATTTTGGCAATAGAAAATCACTTTATTTATAAATAATATGTTTAATATGTTATATTGTCCCAAAAAAATATTAGGTGCCGCGACATTCGATATATCGCGGGCCTTGGGCGGGTCCGCTGCCAAAAGGTAGTGGTATGTATGTAAAATATCTCATCACATATGTGTGTAGCTACTAATATATTATATTAAAGCTAATGGGATCACATTTTTTAATATGTTAATCTCTGAAATTATCAGTCATATTCTTATTAAAACTTTTGTAGTAATTGCTGTAACTATTTGCAAAGCTGCGGAGGACAGATGTATTAATACACATTTTTTATCACAATTTTTATATTATGACTATAGTTTTTTTTTTAAACTACTTATTAACCATTGGAATGTAATTAATCTATGGTTCTTAACTTGAGTTGACGTACACGATGATACGTACATACGGTTATCAGGTCATCAGGAAAATTGACTTTTTTGTTTAAGGTAAACATTAGAAACAAAATTGTAAAAACGACCTTACGTGATTTTACTAAAATTATTTCCCCACTTGCTATTGCCCGTGGCTTTGATCGCTTGATATTTTCTTTTACTGTGTGATGACGCTAAGAATACAGTATCACCACACTCACCACTGTTACCTTTACCACGACTGTCGTAATAGAATGCAAAGAAGAAAAAGTTGAAATAAGCCAACCAAATATATCAACATCTTCTTTCTAGGAGAGGCAAATGTCCAGCAATATGTTGCCACTCAATCCACTTACCTTATTCCGTTATAGTTATTTATTTGTATGTTTAATTGTAAAACAAACTAAAAAAATAACGTAGCCGACATTTACTTTCGTCTAATGTAATTATGCATTCAATGCTGGCAGTTGCATAGAAAAAAATACATTTGAATAAAACCTTCATATTAAAAGGAAGTACTGATGAGTATTTCACAATTACAGTTTCGAACATTGACCTCAAGCATCTTTTTTTGTTTGTTTGTGGAAACGTCTTTGACAACAAATTATCCTTTTAAGAAGGCAAGAGCGATGAACGTGACTAACTTTGGGTAGCCACGAAAACAATTCGTCTGAAGGTTCTTAATTTTGTTATCTGTGGTTTTTCATTTCGAACAAGGACATATATTATTACACTATTGTGCTTTAGTTCATACCATGTCTTATGGTAATGAAGCTGATAATGTTGTATGTGAAAAGATACATTGTGTCGGTTATGCTACAGTTGAAGATTTACAAAATTTAACAATGAGCCTCCGGTATTCACCGTCTACTCAATGTCAATTACTTAAAAAGGCTTGAAATCGTAACAATCAATGCTTTCAATCTTAAGAATTGTGTACTGAAAAAATTAAAATCACAATTTAAGTGAAACATTATTCTGTATTGTATTGTTTATTGTATTAATTACAAACAGCATTGATTTATTCACGTAAATATATACCTACTTTATATTCGTACAATGTAATTAATAGGCTACAAGGAGGTGGACTAACTTTCCCCTCTCCAGAAGGTAATTGTATGAAATGATTTATGTATATCCTTATTTCGAGTGGGAGGCATTCCAGAAATTATTTACGCTGTTTCGTGATTATATGAATCTATTCACACTATGAACCCGTCTCTAACACATGAGAATTAATTGACGATTTATACAAGTTTTAGAGCCTTTTAAATTAATTATTAATCAGAAATATAATCTATGGTCGAGGTTATGAGCCAGCCGTTTTTCATCTTTTTATGCGATGGTCTAAAAATAAATACTGCATCATTGTAATATTTTAGTTCATTAATAAATTCGACGATTAAACGAACCAAACGCCAACAAAGTTCAAGGATGACCATAAAGTCTTTAAGCTATTGTTAGACAACAGTACATGCTTTCATGGGTGGTATTTAAATTATTTTTACAAAACATAAGTATAGTTCAAGAAAAAAATATGTTTTTTACGAAGTCTGACATTGTTGGTCAATGTAGTTTCACCCCATTAGGATTGTCCTTAATAAGGAAATGTCATTTTTGTCAAGCTTAGACCTGTTTGTGCTAATTCGTCAGACTATCATGTTATTTGATTGTAAATAGATTTAGCTTACACTCAACGCCGTTGACGGAAAGATGTCGTTAACAGTGCGGTGGAATCACTTTCTCTTTGTTCTTGAGTGAAACAGCATTTATTGCTTGTCCTGTGTGGGCAGCTAATAGTCGTATAAAGTTTTATATTGTAACATTACTGTGTTATTCGAAATCACATTGTAACCCTCATTTGTACTATACTATTGGCACACGGGGTCTTGTGAAATACTTTCGTGAAATAAATTGGGAAAAACAAACTTTTGAGAGGATAGGTGTAAAGACTCGTTGACATCTTTGGAGGGTAGGAAGAAGAGCACGGGATGTAACAGGTTACTCTACGAGTAGGCTAGATTCTCTGCGCCGTACTTTAGTTTTTATTGTATTTTGTAACTCTAACATGATTGATTTTCAGATGTTGGATACATGTGAAAATCATCACCATTGGGTGAGTCAATAATTGTATTTGCCTTAAGTTTGTTTACTTAAATGTTTAAACCGCGTATCATAGTTTTACATCCTCTAAGACCTGACCTATGGGCCCAGCATAATCTTCACTACAACAACATCATCCATAGAAAGGTTTGAACATTGGTGCATAGGTGGACTTAATGCATATACCGATTCCAGGGCGTGGCAAGTGAATTTTGAATGCAGTTTTCTTTCTTTTCAAAAATAAGGGAATGTATCTTTGAGTAAAATTTTCTATCTACAGTATTATGAGTACTTTCCCTTCAGGTGGCATTACAAAATTCCACCCAGTATATATCGATGACACCCAGTCAACAATTACGTAATGCAAACAAAATAGGAAGTGCAACCGAAATAGGTACATAAAAACTTGGATAAAAATCTAGGTACTTAGTTACATACGCAGATTTAAACTAATATCAACTCAAACATGGAACTGTAGGGGAACGAGTATCATGTTCCAACACAAAGGGAGGATACTCCGACCAGGCTAGGTGATCATGCCTGGCGGGCCACGGCCTAACAGTTGATGTTGGGATGTTGTACTTATGATAATCAGCACGAGAACTTCTATTGCGATTCAGAATTGGCAATTTCTTCGTATGTTACGTTACTCCGTAGTTCAGTGTAACTTCGGTAGATGGCGCTGTAGTATGTGATGTTGTATGTGGAGATCGCCACAGAACAACTCAAACTACACGACTTATTAAAATAATTTACACGGGCACAAACTCAAAGAGTTTATACAAAAAATATATAAAGTTTTATTATCTGGCGCAGCCTTCTAGTGCAGCACCATAATACTAGATTATGATACTAATCAGTATTGTTATACAAAGCTTAATTTGATCACGAATAGGTTTAAAATAAATTCTATCATTTGTTTGCATAGTAAGTTAGTAAGCAGTGAATTAATAAATGTGTCTTAAAAACAAGTTAATTCTGAAAAGCTACATCCAAACTTATAAACAACTTAAAATGAAAGTTTGAATAATATAATCAAAACTTTAACATCATTTTAATCGGACTGTTATATGTAACTTTAATGTACTCCACTCTTTTAGATATCGTTACAGATAGGTAAGTGTATTTTTTAGTAAAATTTAATTGATATCTACAAATTTTTCGTGTTTCCAAGCACCTGTTTGGTTCTAATTTATTGTTTTATTCCGTTCAACAAGTATGATTAATGGATTGCATCTAACTTTAATTTCTACAGCTTATACAGAAAAAACCGGATTGTTATAGTCCGTTGGAGAAGATAAATATCAAAACATTACTTGTCCGCCCACTCAATAAAAACGCTTCGCAGAGGTTCTTATTCTAGTGATGAAATCGACTTTCCTATCACTTAAATACTAATTCTATTCCTAAAGAGTTCAAAGGTTTGAGGGATTCCCTCGTCACCACATGTGGACACACACTCCTATAGGTACACAATATCCCTTGGTATCAAACCCCACATGTTACAAAATTATGTATCGCATATCCGTCTTTGTAAGTTTGTAAGTCCCCGGCCTTGTCATTTAAAAATAAAACAGAGTTTATTTTGCATTTGACACTGAACTTGGACAATTATTTTTTTGTTTAGCAATTATAAAAATACAAGTCGTTTTTTACGCAAGTCTTGCAGGAAATTATAATCGTTTAAAAGATCTTTTGTTTTTATTAAATTTATAGGGCAAGGTTAAACGCCAGTCTCACGTCGGCTCATAAAGTGTCTTATTTTAAAGATTTTATTTTTCTTTAATAACAAATAACTATTTACTAAATATTTCTCTAATTATGTTATATTTAGATCCTTTAAGGATTAGTTTTTTTTTAGCAAAAGAGCAATAACTTAATTGAGTTATTTGGATTAATTAAATGTTTTTTAGATTAAACGCTAAATACCAATATTGAATTGAATAATATTAAAAATATTTTGGATTGTTACAACAGAATCGGCATCACTGAGCGATTTATAAACCTCTTATTGCCTCCGAAACCTTGCCCTGTAACTCCCGGAAGCAAGACCTGGGTCATTGTGCTTTAAGCAAGGTCAGCAGCCAACCTTGGATGCGCTGGTGATAGCAAGGGCGATCACAGATTAGGCGAAGGTAGTTATTATGCTGAATTAGTAACCATAAATAAATATAATAGAATGGTAATTTTAAGCACACGAGATTGGTGGCGAATATTTTGTTTGGTGAACTAAGATCCGTCGTCGTCATGCTTCCTTATGTTATACTAAACCGCTGCATCGATTTCGAAGAAATCTGGTATGAAGATACTTTGATTTGTGGGGGAACGGGTATCATGTACCACCCAACACAAAGGGAGGATCCTCCGATCAGGCGAGGTGATCATGTCTACCGGGCTACTGCCCAACAGTTGATGTTGGGATGTTGTATATATGATAATCGGCGCGAGAACTTTAATTGCGCGATTCAGGATTGGTAGTTTCTTCGTATTGTAGGTTACTCCATAGTTCAGTGTAACTTCGGTAGATGGCGCTGTAGTATGTTATGTTGTATGTGGAGGTCACCACAGATTCTTGAGGAAACATATTGGCTACTTTTTATCGCGATAACCAACATACACGTGGTTTGTAACTTATATACGAGTATAAAGCGGATGACTTTTTAAATATGATTTAAGCGTAAACATGAAATAAATATTTATTGCTGATATTAATAATGTCAATTGAAGCTGTGATTTTATTTATTTTTGTAACCTACTTATACGTAAAGTAAATTATTGAAACATTTTTTGTGTATTGTAGAACTTTGGAGGCAAGGGCAATTAATTGAAACAATTACCTAAACCTTTAGTTTAAGTTATTTAACATACAATTTAATATATTTTTTTATTCATAAGCTTCTACTTGTTCACTGATCATAATGACCAAAGAAAAAAAATCGGTTCTTGAAAGAAAATCCTTAGTTCTTAAAACCAAAGAATGTAGTACAGATTATTTTCCCTCTTTTTTTTCCTCTTGCGGAATTCCCCTCGGATACCACTGATAGCATGTCAGACTCGAACCGACTAAAACCCCACGCCATCTCGGGTACTAGATGTCGGGAAACCAGGTGAACCTCGACGTACCTCGGGCCATCTATGGTTTGAAAATGGCCCCCTCCTCTGTAGAAGAGATTATTTTCCCTCTAAATAAATTATTTGAAGCCATACTTACTTAGAATAGTTTTGGTTTTGTTAACCAGGTCTTTTTATTTATTACTTGAAAACTACAACAAGTGTTTTTTTTTTAAATTAACATTGTAATGCAACCTGTATAAGTACCGCCCATGTACAACCCAATAGGTGAATGAACTTGACTTTACAACCTTTTGATCAAAACATCTTTTTGAACACTGACAATTTCCGAACAAAATAATGCAAATGAAAAACAACATGCATACATGTATACATACATACATCTTTAATATGTATAATAAGTCTTAAGTTCTTCCTACAGGAAAATACCTCCGTCATCCATATCGGACATTCCAAGAGTGGTCATGAACCTGTCCAGATCGTTCCAAGACGAGGACACTTTGCCTCAAAAAGCAACAGCACGTAGCCTTATTCCTTTAATGTTTATGATACGCTAACATTCGTATATTCAGATCACGTATACATTAGTATTATATATGGCTGCATTTTCCTAAATGTGTTTAGTATGTTACGAGCGTATATGATATCATATACTCTGAAGGCATTAGAGCAAGGTTTTTGATTATTGTCAGGTAAACCTCTATTTTCTAGGTAAGTTGGTTTATATAAGCTCCAAAAACTAAAGAAGTTATGAGTTAAATTTTTTACACGATTTACAACCAGCTCTAAAATATGTTGTAACACATTTTCAGCCGACTACAGCCAGCAAGTGTAGGTACTAATATTGGCAGTCTATGTACGTTTGCATGTTCTACGAGCGGCTAAACAACTGAACCAATTCTAGAGCGGCGTTCCCACCAGGCGTTAATCACGACAGTGAACCACGCTTTCGTGAAATACACTTCTGTGTGAACGCCCTCACGAAAGCAAGTTATGCGTTCACACAGAAGTGTATTTCACGAAAGCGTGGTTCACTGTCGTGATTAACGCCTCGTGGGAACGCCGCTTAATGAATGATGTATCAACAGATTTGTAATAATGGTACTGATTATGTATGTATCTATGTAAATATTAAAAGATTTTATGTAATCAGGTTGTAGTTTTTTGAACTTTTTCTTTTTTGTATCTGGATTATTTCTCATTTCTTATAAATGTAAACATAGCAGGCATGCCCCTTGACAGTGTACAGCTGATTGGTTATTTATGACATTTTAAGCTTTAGCATTTTTAGCGGAATATAAAATGTAAGTTGACAAATTTTTGTGAGTTATGTAAGTTCTGATTTTTGTGATTTCTCTGTGTTTTAGATGAGTTGAAGTTGTTAACCCTCAAATGGTTGACGCAACCAAGTTGTGGTGTTAACATTACAAATGTATGGGATTTGTGTGTAACGTTTTTTATTGGGTTTGTGAAATTTGTGTGGTGTTGCTACAGTATTAAAGGCCTGTCATGTGGTCACAGAAATGATCATTTATGGGCCTGTCACTGTACTTTTACACATTACGTTCTTTCTTGTTTCTAATTATTATCGTATCGTACTTAACGACCACAGCTGCATAAACTTGATAGACTTGCTAAGTTTACAGCTTATAAAAGTAATAATCGATAAATTTTAAGTATAAATTTATTAGCAACGTCTTTTAGTTTTCGAGTTTAAAGGACTTACACTGTGTGTGTGTACACTTATGATATTCTCCAGAAATAAATATGATTAATTTTTCTCACACGAAGAGTGACGCTTGCCATTAGTTGCTGCGTTAGTTTCATGAAATACTATAAACGTTGTATTAAACGTAGTTTTACACAAGTATTTTTACTTTGCTACAGCTTCCAAATATTATCATCATACAACTTCTCCTTCGTTAGGGTTCCATACATCAAAAGGAAAAACGGAACCCTCATATGATCACTTTGTTGTCAGTCTGTCTGTCTGTCAAGAACCTTTTTCTCTGGAACGCGTCAAGCTGAAATTTATCAAGCTGAAATTCATATCAAATACTCAGGTCTTAGGTCTACTGACCCTTACACCTGTGAAAAATTCAAACTGTTAATTAAGCCAACGAAATCCAAAAAGATACAGCCGTTTAAGCTGCAAATTTTCGACACTCTCACAGAATCTTGAAATTTAGTATAATAATAATAAATAAATATTTCGGACATCTAATACACAAAGCCATCTAGTCCCAAGCTAAGCTGAGCTTGTGTTATGGGTACTAGACAACTGATATAAATACATATATACTTTTTTTTTGTAAATACATACATATAATACATAGAAAACACCCAAACTCCGAAACAAATATTTGCAGATCATACAACAACATACAACAACATTTGGTCCAACCCAGGAATCGAACCCGAGACCTCAAGCTTAGCAGTCGCATACGCTACCACTACGCCACCGAGGCAGTATGAAACAACGTTTTATAGCACAGATAAAGGAGAAATTGTGTACGTAACCCTCGGTGTGCGAGTCCGACTCACACTTAACCGGTTTTTTAACATTAATGAAACGCATACTGTTGAAACTACTTACAAAAAAAATTTCGTATTTTCTGAACTAGGAACAACACCCTCTTTAATAGTTATAATATTTCACCAGTCATCAATAGATTGCTGATTTTATTAACAACCTACATCTAATTATTGGTACCCAAAATGTAATGAACATCGAACAATCTTAATCAGTAAAACCTAAGAGTTCGTTTGATAACTTACTTGTGTATGTTACGAAGTTTGACACTTTACCTAATCGTGACACAAGAATGTATTGTCTAACCGTTCTTTACCAATATTTCTTAAAAACTGGTTAATCGCTAAAGTTGCACAATGTCAGGCGTAGGGTTAGTTTCAAAATACTTGAACATGTTTTGCAATGGTAACCAAGTTTTGATTGCCATTATAGTCAATTTAAGATGATTTTTAACTAACTTGAAGGTTTTGTCTTTACGACTTTTAAAGAATCTTTACGTAGTTCAAATATTTTTTTAAATAAAACCAATATCGATTTTAAAAAACAAACGAAATATGCGAAATTTAGCTCTAACATAATCTATATACCTATATATTGTATTTAGTAGAATTTCCATATTATTATAAAATGAAAAAAAAAATATTAAAAAAATTATATTAATTTATACAGTTTTTTTTGTGTATAAATAACAGATCGATAGAAAAAGAGCAGAAAACTAATATTTGAACCACCAACATATTAACCTGTAACGGAACGTAATTATAATCAGTGCAAGAGTTATTTTTAGCTACAGCTGGACAAATCAATAATATCAAATGGAATTCTTATAGAAATAGAACTTCTAAGTGTTCCATTGCATTTCAATAAGTTTATATTAGTACGAAATTTTATTTAGTTACAAGTTCTTATAACCGCGTCTCTATCATGCTTGTAGATCTGTATAAGAACTTAACCGTCGTCGTTGCCTCTCCTTCATACTTTTAAGTGAGCATTGTACTTAGAGTGATTTGAAAGGTCGTTGATCATTATCATTCCCATTTAAGATTTCCTATTAAGTAAAACACGTTCTTGTTAAGGTGAAGAAACTTGTCCTAACTACCACTTATTATAGGCCAAATGGGAGTCATTGACTTATACAAACCTTTACCACGAGTACCTATAGTCAGACTGCAGTAAACTTTGCCTCCCGATGGTTTACGAGACGCGGGGCGGGTGGTACGCTCGGTTGTATATATATGACACGATACACTAACACGGTACTGAAGATTGATTTGTTAGGGATTTGATCTACAACACTGTAACTAAAGTACTATTTATTTTTATGGTATTAGAGATCAAACAAAGACAACTGATGGTACATCACAATGTTGACAAGTACGTTGCCGCCAATGAAACCCCTCTTCCCAAGTCAGGAGATACGATTTGGGTTTTAGTAACTTTACTCACTTGGTAAGAAGTTTTTTCTGTGAGTCCGTGGTATCTCTACAGTCGAGTCTGCCTTTTCTGCCGAAGAATGGCTCTGCCACAAAATTTTATTTGGATTTTTTGTATGCGGCTTGTTTACGTAAAGATGCAATGACGTAGATTCATATTCATTACCTTGATTTGCCGCCTATCATTTAGTGTGGTTATATACGAGTAATACGCCAATTTACAATTTTTAAAATAAGTATGTTTTATGATTTATGACAAACCATTTTGTGAATAAATGTATTTCGTTTAACTAGTGAGCTATTGAGTAGTGGCACTTGTGAGTGACTGCGTAACAAGAATGGTTCACGTAATTAATATTAATGATTTTTGGCTTCCGTACAATGGGGTCGAATCAATGAAATAATTAAGTGGTTAGGCAAAGATTTTTCCATTTCAAAAATTATACACTTTTAGTCGCAATTGAGCATATTCTTACTGCATAATTGAAATTAAAGGTACCTACATTATTTAGCATAATTGCTATCGAGCAGAAGACGAGTATAAATATATTTATAAATTCAATTAAAGTTTATTGATTTTAATGTTTGATGGACGTCCTTGCGGAAAGCGTACATCACAGAATAAATTTGTTGTTATTTTATTGTGGCTCACCTTTGAACCTCAACTTGAAGGTTCCAGCGTTTTATACAACAAGTTATATTCAACAAAATTTCATTCCATTGTGTTTAAGGTTGAATATGTCAGATTTAATTAAAAGGCACCGGGAGTTTAGGCATTTATAAGTTTTGAATATGCTACACGAGTATGTGTAGTATGTAGGTATAGGTGTGACGGACTGCATTCGGAGTAAATTTAGTGTGAGGTGAGTTTAGGTGAAGATGTAGTTTATTTTAAGAATTTTGATTTTCGAATAATGTAGTAGAATGACATCGAATGTATATTCTCCTTCTTCCAAGCTATTCACCCCACTTGGTGAACGTGTTAACTTTCCTTATCTCTCGGCTTCACATAGCTTTCCTTATCTTTTTGCTTCACAAAGCTCTATTACTGTTGTCTTCAGACATCTGACACTTATTTATAAACTTACTCTTTGTAACTATTATGTCGTCTTTAAGTAGACAAGATTATAGTTACTTACAAGAACTCTGAGTAAATTAAGATAAGAATTAAAAAACTTTCTTATTAAACGAATATAAGCTTTTAAGTTAAACAGGGCGCAAACGAGTAGACGTGTCGCCTGATGACAAGCGATTACCGCCGCTCATGGACACCTGCAACACCAGGGGCGTCATTAGTGTGTTAACGGCCTTTGGGGGATGGGGAGAGGGATGGGGGGGAGGGGTTAGGGTATGGGCCTCCGGTATCTTCACTCACTCGGTGAAACACAGTGTCTATGTAGCTATTACATTCTTTGTATCATTTTTATTGGGTAGGGGAGTCTGTGTTGCCTGTTTTGTGTAATAGACATGTCATTAAATATAATGATTGGTATTTATTTACATGTATGTCACTGACGTTTTCTATTTCAAGCATATTTATGGTCTTTCCACAGCTTCCATGTATTGTGTAATAAGCATTCATTCGAAATTCGAAATATCTGATTTGACTCTAAGATTGTACTGGATCCAACAGAAAATGAATATGAAAATTTAAAAATATATTTTGAAGTCTTTGTGGGATATTCAGTTTGATTTTGACTGACTACAATCAATTTGATACATATGAGTGACATGAAAAAAGAATAGGTTCTCAATTCCAGCACATGTTTTGTCTTTTTTGTGTGGGTAAAAAGTGAAAATGATGATATATATATTTTTTTAAATGGATGTTTTTGCCTTTAGTAGAAATAGAAGTGGTTGGGAATAACATAGGCTAACAAGAAGAGAAGTGATTGTCCTAAGAATAACACCATTTACATTTGAATATTTCCCTACAACGGTAAAAAAAATAACATACATTGAAGGCGGTGATACTCTTTTTAAAATATATAGATGTATCATATTTAAATCACAAATGACTTAGCTTTTTTGCAAACACACATACTCATACAGTACACTTTCTATCTTATAAATCCAAAGCTATATTGAGGACAAACTCTTCATTCATATAATCGACAATATTTATCGAATGTCATCTAACAATAGGAAAACCGTTACTTCTGACTGTATATAATTTGTTATAACCGTGTTCTTGACACAATCGTGTCTACAAATTAATTGAACGGTTTAATAAAATCATTGATATTATTTTATTACAAAGTCAAGCACACAGCTCCCTCCCAAATATCTCTACAAGCCACAAGGTATTACGTTTGTTAGGTTTCAGGAAATCTTTAGAAATCTTTTCAAGTTCTGATAATTTTCTTACGAAAGTATTGAATGTACTGCTTGAATAGAAATCTAAATGAAAAAAAGAAAAGTCTTCTGTAATACACGAATGATCTCATACTTTAACCATTCAACACAATAAGGAAACGTGATCGTGGTCAGGTTTCTACATAGATGTTCGGTTACGAAAATCTCCGAAATTTAACTACGTGTCTAGTAAAACTTGTCTTGTCGTCTCGTAACAGATATTTTAAATTTTAACACTATTTTTCATTATCCAGGTGGTGACGGATGAATGACTTGTTTGGTCAAGACCCTCATTTATCGCAAGAATGTCGTTAGAGCCACCCAAGGGGGCAAACTATGCAGGCCCGTGTGGTATAGACCTTCATTCTAAAGGACCTATGTCAAGCATAGGACAAATAAAGAATGATGATGATCCTTTCTGTCTTGCTTAGCATTATTTTTTCTGTTGATAAATAATATATTAGGAAGTGATACCACAGAAAGAATGAGTCATTTTAAACTGTCAATGAATCATTCAATTGTGGATCTGAATGACGTTTGTTTGATCGTGTTTGGACAGCCAATATAGGAACTTGACACAGTGCGTGACTATAGGCACGCTTGCCATAGTGACGTGCACGATTGTACATCCTTACTCCATCTTGTAATAGTTAAGAATTTAGTTTAGTCATACACGAAGCTTTTTTTTACTATCTGTATCCGCAAAACCTTTGTTTAGAATTGACGACTCGTCGACCGAAAAGTTATTATTAGAAAAGGCTTCTTTAAAGAAACAACTTAAGTAGAAAGATCAATAGTGTAAACTAAAAATCAAACAGTTAGATCGAAAGTTGTCCAATAAATAAAAATAGTCAATATTTTTGTAACAATTGGTACGTAATACGGATTTTGAAAAGTCCGAAATATTTTAGGGACAGAGGACAGAAAAAAAAGAAGATGAGGACTGAGGACGGAAGAAATTTGAAGGACAATAATTATTTTATGTTACATATATGTACGAGTGTGTTATTACTTTCATAGAGCCGAACTAGAATGTTTAAATTTTCTCGCCGGAAAGAATTTAGCAGAACTGTTGAAGCAAGTATGTATTTTGATATAAGCCGATAAATTAGCAATGTTAGCATATCAGGGTAGAGATACACGGACTGCTTGTTGAGAGAAAAGATTTAACTTTAAACGTAACTATCTAAAAAGTGTGTAACAATAATTATTTGTTAAAATAGGAAATAAAACATAATATCTTCAATAAAATAAACCTGAATTGCAATAAGTTTTAAATGTTACTTGATCGCCTTAACTTGCCACTTGATTTTCTGTACGTATAAATCGCATATTGTTAGCAAATATTATTTACCTATGAGATGTTATTAAGCAAATATGCAATCAATAAGTACATTAAATATTAGCTACAAAAAGTTGTGGTACCGCATAAAGAAACAAATACAGTCAAGGTTTGGTTACTATTAAAGACTAGTAATTATTTTTTTCTGTTGCGGAATATTTTGTTTCAAGAAGACAATTATATATTTTTTTGCACCTATC
Source organism: Spilarctia lutea (assembly GCA_916048165.1). Lineage (NCBI taxonomy): Eukaryota > Metazoa > Arthropoda > Insecta > Lepidoptera > Erebidae > Spilarctia > Spilarctia lutea. Next base: position 8,722,179 of record OU696480.1, read on the forward strand.
ATTATAAAAGTATTGTTGTGGAAAGATTTGTGATGCTATGTCAATGAATTGGCTGTCTAATCGTGATAAATATTATTTTATCGTATCAAAAATAAGGTGGCTATAGTTAGCGCAATGTTATAAAAAGTAACTTTAAAATACTTTTTTTATATATAAATATATCAAAGCATAAGCAGAATCCAAGAGTGTTGGTCACCATACCTATTGCGAATGCAGACAGTGCACAATGCAGCATGGTGACCCACACCATGGCGGCCTATAATGCTTCTGCATCATTGGGTCATGCAACAAGTCTATAATACTGCCTCGGTGGCGTAGTGGTAGTGTACGCGACTGCTAAACTTGAGGTCTCGGGTTCGATTCCCGGTTCGGACCAAATATTTGTATGATCTGCAAATATTTGTTTCGGAGTTTGGGTGTTTTCTATGTATAATATGTATATACGAGTATTTACAAAAAAAAGTATATTATAAGTATTTATATCAGTTGTCTAGTACCCATAACACAAGCTCTGCTTAGCTTGGGCCTAGATGGTGTTGTGTGTTAGAGTCCGAAATATAAAAAAAATATATTTATTATTATTAAAAAAAAATATTATTATTAAAAATAAAACTACCTTATCACATAATTTTTTTTATTGTGAATTGGTTTGTTTTGTAGTGACTATTGTTGCATTATACTTTTGCAAAATTTAATATTGTAACAGCATCACATTTATAACAATTTTGTAAGATAACAAGCAATGATGTAACAATTAAATAAAATATTTGATAAAATGTTTTCAATTTAACAAAACGAACACCAAAAAATTACAAGCTATTTGCTACTGTCAGAGCAGACAGTGTCTCCATACAATTGAATGTTTCAATGAACTGTAAACGTCGACGTATTGAAAACTGTAAGGGAAATGAAAGTTTGTAAATAGAGAGTTCATAATTTGTATCTACATATTTTCAGTGAGTTCAGTTACGTGCTAAATGGGAAATTGGAATCGTGAAGTTTTTATTTCTCAACAGCCTTTTGCTGGACAAAAGGTTTTTCTTAGAAAGAAGGTTTTTGGCCCACTATCACGCTGGTATAGGGTATATTTCAAGTCTTCCCTGTTTAGTTTGCTCTCTCATTCGTCTCTTACAACACCCATAGGTTGAACAGGAGTGGTTATACCTACTCTGTATTATTAATCTGTCAACACACAAAGAAGTTATTATTGAGTAAGCAATACTCGTAAAAAGCGACAACATTAAAATCTAATTGTTTTAGTCAATAATATAAGAATGATAAGTCTGGACCTTTAACGATGCACTTGCATTCGTCATGATGTGATCTCACGTAAGTAGGTACTTACTAGACCGAGTAAACGGATTAATCTACCTTAATAAATACTTTTTAAGAGCTGTTGAGTTTAGGTGCCCGAATGAGCATTAGACGATGTATTAAATACAATTAAACGTTCTTAAACGCATGAAGATATGACAGAGCAGATAAACACAAATTGAGAATATTTAATTTACGTTTGCCCCTTTATGTAAATGTTTTTTTTTTAAATATCAGTTACTAATCGAGCATAAAGCCTCATCCACACTCGAATAAATTCACAGTAAAGAACAGTGGCACTATTTTTCATTTGGAAGTAGAACAGTAAACGGTTGTTGTCGATAAGTACGTGAGCGGCCAACACGTTACATAACACGACGTGTGGCCCGCAAAGCCAGTGTATGGAACTTGACCTTGGTTCCGATAAATTGCCAGATCAACTCTCGGAGTACACCTACATATTACGTTAACTGTTGTTGAACTATTCGTAAGGTATAATAGTGTCTAGTTCGTACTGTAGTGTCAGCCTCTGTGATATGAATGACGTATTAGTATGTGACAAGATACAGAATATGGGTTGTGCTTACATTTTTAAAGACACTAATTTTAGATGTACCTAATATTTATAAAATTGTCTAAGTTTATTGAACTCATACTTTCTTTATTTCATCTATCCTATTTAACTTATTTATCACTAGTTAAGCTCCGCGTTACAAGCGGTTGGTAACACCCGCGGTACAACACCAACCGCTTGTAACGACGCGGGGCAATGCTAGTCCAAAAAAGTTACTTCTTATATCATCAGTTATCCCTTCGAAATCGGTCAAGCCGTTTCCGAGATTAGCCGGAGCATACAGACAAAAATTGTAAGACATGATGTACATGTACCGTGTATGCATTCATATGCATTTAGTAAAAAACGATTATTTTAATATTATGTATTGATTAAAACGTAAATAATATAAACAAACTTGTGGATACAAATTTATTTTCAATGTCGATTCGGGTGATATTAGGTACTTCACATACTCGGCAGTAACTCAGGAACTCATAAGAAAAATGAGGTAAATCGATTAATGAAAACATATAATAAAATATTATTATTAAAATAATATGAAAGCAAAGAACCTATTGAATTACGTCACAAAGGCTTTAATGGATCGAAAGTGTGATCGTCAAATAAACTACTTCGTGATGTAGATGTTTGCCTACCTTGAGCAGCATATTTGCTTTGCCGGAATCTGGCTTATGTTTGCCACTATAATTAAGTATAACAAACGAAATAGGGTTTATTCGGTATGAATTGCTGTTCAAGTTAAATATTACTACTTAGCCAGCCACGTGAACGTGACGTACCTGAGACTAATTGCCACATATTTGCAACTTCTGGTGACCTCCATTAGCTTCCAAGCTTCTAATGCTTGTGCATAATATATATTTTACGTACGTTAAAGTGAACGCAAGTACTGTATTATTTTATTTTACATGCAAACGCATTGACTTGAACTTATCTTTTACGATCAAATTTCAATTTTTTATCGCAAAAAGGATGTATTCAAGGCACTTCGGTCTGTTTTATTTTAAACTTGTTCACAAACATACATTAACAGTATTTTTGATAACCACTCCAGCTATGATAACATCTTTTTTTTTTTTTTATTGAATAGTTGGCAAACGAGCAGACGTATCACCTGATGGTAAGCGATTACCGCCGCCCATGGACACTCGCAACATCAAAGGCGTCACAAGTGCGTTGCCGACCTTTGGAGGATGGGAAAGGGGATGGGGAGAGGGGTTGGGGTATGGGCCTCCGGTATCCTCACTCACTCGGTGAAACACAGCGCAAACGCTATTTCACACCGGTTTTCTGTGAGGCCGTGGTATCACTCCGGTCGAGCTGACCCATTCATGTCGAAGCATAGCTCTCCCACGGTAAAAATCTTGTGCTAGATATGAGTTTACGGCGTTAGTAACCTGGACTCACGAGTTCTCTGTAATACCATTCAATGAAGCCTTTGTTGATGCTACTACTAGTGGAATCATTTTTCATTTGATTAATGAAGTGTCTAAACATAAATGGATCACCTCTATCATTTTTCATGTGCCGGTGGCAGAATCAAGTCTCCTACATTGAACAGTGGTACATGTTTACATTGAGCGATCGTCGGCACAACCTTCTTAAATGACAGCGGTGTATAAAAACAACGGACAGTTGGTATTCAAGCCAAGGTCCTGTAATAAGATATGTTAGTTGATAGCTGTGTTAAGAGAATTAACACAATTTGTCGGTTAGATCAATCTCTATGGTCAATTTTTTATGGGCGAGCATGTACCTGCAAGTGCGAAAATCTTTGAAAGATGATATGAGATTTTGTTTTTTTTTTAAAGACAACTCCCACATTAGGAATAAACATCCTGTGTCGTGGGGGACTTTACAAACATACATGAAACGGACACAAAGAACATCCAGACTCGGGACAACAATTCGTGGATCACACAAAGTGTTGTAGGTACCGCGTGGGATTTGAACCCACGACACTTGGCGCAGTAGCAAGCGGCATGGCGACCGCTGACACCACTCGGCCAACCGTGCAGTCGAATTTTGATAGTATAGTATTTTATAATATATTTCATAAGTCTGATCCGGTGTATGATCTTATGCTTTACCCTAGTGGCTTCTTCAACTGCAGGACGAAGATTCATCACGCAACACCATCCTCCTGGAACTACAAGTCTTTGTTTTAAATGTATCTCTTATCCTATCACTGTAGTGCGATTCATTTTCAAGAATCTAATTGTTCTCATTCTTTCTCACTTCCTTTCGCATTATAAAGGAGGATAAGCACAAGCAGATGGCCGATCGTAAGGTACGAGTAACAAAATTTTGGGAAAGACGGAAATATATAATATGTATTCATAATAAACATGTTTTTAGAGAAAAGAGGAGTGCCGCCATTCAGGATATCGCTAATAACTTAAAAACTACAAAATGTAATGGTAAATAAAAATATTACTCAGATAGTTTTATTTTAGTAGACAGTTTGTGTATTAAAATAAAACTAAACAGTAAAGTACCTAATATACTAAATGGTTGTATCTATTAGTACGAGTACTTAAAACTGAATATGCATGTAATATTTACATATTAAGTTATTTACTCGGCACACAGTCCTGACGATAGCATAATCAGCAGCCAGCTAAAACACGGTAATTTGTTTTCATTTCTCTTTTTATTAATCATAGTAATTTATATAGTGTTAAGTGTTTTTGTATATTAGCCTAGCTAGATCAATGTGTTTAAATTTGAAGTTTGAAAGTCTTCAACTTTTTTCTGGGTGCAAATAGTGTGTGAGTAAAGTAATGTGTCTTAGGTTCAAGTAATATTTTACATTTCATTTTTACTTTTTAAACAGGAAGTCTGTTTCATACGCAAGCGGATATAATCATTCTTATTTAGACTATAGTGTCTCATTTTTGTTTCTTTCACTTTTTAATTTTATATACTCTCTTCATTCATGTCAAACTGTTTCAAATTTCGAAAACTGTTAACTGTTAACTGTTAGGATAGGCATTATCCTGAATATCTTTCAGATCACAATGATGCCGAAATTGAGACTACTGTTACTACTGAATATTAAGTATAAGAGAAAGTGCAATGCACTGATGACAAATCTGTTAAAATTATGCGGACATCGACAGCAAATACTATACCGGTCGCGGTTAGATGATCATTGTATTTAAAGTATCTTTTTTTCTAAGTGTTTTGGCATATATTAATAATACCTACTTCAGTTGTAGGCATATTGTACGAGTCATTTTGGCGACAATGATCCACATTCAAATTAATCATTGGCATTTCCAACAGAACTGAGGACATTCTCAATGTTATGGTATTTCCTTTTGCATTAACTGCCTCGGTGGCGTAGTGGTAGCGTATGCGACAGCTAAGCTTGAGATCTCGGGTTCGATTCCCGGGTCGGACCAAATGTTTGTATGATCTGCAAATATTTGTTTGGGAGTTTGGGTGTTTTCTATGTATAATATGTATGTATTTACAAAACAAACTTTATATTAGTATTTATATCACTTGTCTAGTACCCATAACACAAGCCCTGCTTAGTTTGGGACTAGATGGCGCTGTGTGTTAGATGTCCGAAATATTTATTTATTATTAAGACAAGATATCTTGCAATATAGACACAGCTTTAGTAAATAATTGAATAGATATTACGTGGCCTGTAGTTACCAAGATGCGTGTGGTGCGTGCACGTCGTACCTACCATTGAAATGATTGTTGAGGAACTGTAGGCAGTTACTCATCGTAATGAATGGTAGAGGCCGCAGCTTAATGACGAGATTAATATTAGTGTTTTATGTGGCATCTTTTTATTGCATTGTTTCCTGTGCCCTTCTCTTTTTTTTCCTCGTTCAGCAATCCCCTCGGATACCATCTCCTGGTGGCATGTCGGACTCGAACCGACTAAAACCGCACACCGTCTCGGGTACTAGATGCCGGGGAACCAGGTGCACCCTAGAAAGGAACCCTGGAACCCCGACGTACCTCAGAACATGTAAATGTAAATTCCACAGAACTACAAAATGTTGAAATGTTTTTTCATGGGATTTTCTATATTCATAGATCTACTTACCGTTATTAAAGAAATGATTTTCACATATATAAGTGATACACATGATTCCACATATATATGAACAGGACTTCAGTACAAGTGATGAAACAGCGATAAATGCGGGTAATTGTAAAACACTGAAATGTATATATCGAATGATGTCAAGGATGGATTTGTATGGTGGTATATATATATTACACTTTACAGAGTGAATGATGCAGCATTTATTTACATTCCTTATTGAATAAAATACATAAATGAAGGTGTGGCATATTTGTGGCATGAACGGTTTGCAGTTGGTAGTTTAGAAGAATTTTGGTATCTGTTTTTAGTACATAGCCTTTGTTCTTATTTTAAATCATAATCATTATGCTTCGGGCGATTATTATCGGTGAACATGTCAATAAATTTAATAATAACTCAGTCATATTAATTCATTCGATTATTCGAGGTTGATGGTACTCACAGATAAATTAGTCGAGTCTTGTAGGTCTAAACAATAAAGGATTGCAACACAGCCACTGCTGCACTCAATTAACGTGGGAAATAAATATTTATCTCATCCGTTAATCACGAGCAGCTTGTCCAATAAAACTGCGACCATCAATACGTACGAGTGACTAATTCTTTTGTGTTATTTAATTTTATGAGGGAATTATACACTTTTAATGAAATTTCGATTGAATTATATTAGTTAATTGAATACTTGCTGTATCCTGTCATGCTTTATTTTGGAACATTGTGGTTGGATTAACGATATATGACAAGTAAAACATCTCCGAAAAATAGATAATACAGCGTCGGGTAGTGTTTTAAGTTTTAGAAGCGCCAAAGGAATTTCACATTTATATAGATACCAATATAAAAATATATATTTTATATAAATATAAAACCACTTTTCCAAAATATTGACACCATGTCTTTGCGATACTTGTCACTATGTAACAAACGTGCAGTTGCAAAAGCCGCTAAAACTGAGACTAAAGACAAATATTATTTTTTCTATTAACCTCAAAGTTAATTTTAGCAACTTAATTATCTCTAAGAAAAACTAATTGCGTAGTTAAATGCGCGTCCAAGAATGTCTATCTAAATGAGTGAGTTATGTGAACGTTTTTAAGGCTTATATGCAACAATGTGATCGGCTAGTTTTCCTCTTCCTATATTATTGAGTTTCTCAGTGCGCACAAGCCGCAGAAGCTGCTTCAAATGACGTATACGTCGAGGCCATACTAAGGTCGTTTCGTACTAAACTATATCACTTAGAATAATTACTACTGTTCCAATTTACGATTGTTGTCAAGATATATGTTCGAAGAAATGTTTTAAGATCGTTTTCTTTGTGACATAAGCGAAATTACAGTTATTTCACGTTCTCATAATGCATAACAAATGTTGCAAGACGAGTTGCATTGTTATTTCAAAAACATAGATGTACTTAGTAGAATTTTGAGAACATTGAAACTGTAATGAAGGTCAAAGAAAGAACGGTGTCTATGAATGGTTACTATTTTTTTCCATATGTAACAAATAGCGAAAGAGGAGACTTTTTGAGTCTAAGTCACTATCAAACATTGTTAAAAGATGTTTAATATTATTGCTCAAATTAGTAGACTGTTAGGTAACCTGACTAGTAGTTTACTAAATAGGTAATTTATTAATATTTCACTGAACAGATAAACAAGAATGAGGTTACGAAAGCAAGAATCATACACGTGCATCGGCGCTTGCGTTGGCAACGGTACTAAATAGGCGAAGGCGGGGCGATGCGTGGGGAAGCGAGAGGTGAAGCGCATTCCAACCGGGTGCACAGATATTCCAACGGGTTGTAAAGGTTTTTCGTGTTTAACACAATTTTTAGAACTGTAACCGACTTTAATTCAAAATACAAAAGTTCCATTCATTTCGGTAGTTATTAACTAAGAGCTATTAACTCAAATAATTAGTATGTTAAGGATCATTAGTGTGTTTACTCTCGATTATTATATTCATTTTTTGTATTACTATCTTATGTAGGTCCTACTAATTGTCTCCCAGATCTTTAAAATACCAGAGAGTACTCTGTTCGTAAACCATATAATATAAATATAATACGGAAAACTAAAACACACGCAGACCGTATGGAGTTTGCCCGAATGTTACCTTCAGAAGCGCACTTCCAATGCGTCTTTGTGTTATAGCAGGTCATCTTTATTATTATAATTATCTCTTGAAATTCCAAAATAAAATCAGAGTAACTAACTGGCCACCGTAGGATTATGACCAAACGGAATTGCTGCTTAAACTTACAATCCTAAAACATTCACACACACGCATGTACACATATACCTTACACAAATTTACACCAATCACACACTCACACATTCACACGTTAAAATGACGTTTAATTGGTTGAAATATATAACACAAATAGATAGTCAAAAGCGTAAGTAGTTGTTTTTAAAAAGAATACTCTTAATTTCTTATCTGTTTCTTCATTCATCCTTAATTTATTCACAATACGCCAAGCTGTGTCCGTATCGCGTTATTTACATAATGTATATGTAGTGGAATTTATTTTACATATACCTTATTATTCAAAAGATAAACCTCTTGACAACGTACGAACGAATTAGTGGTATATGATTCGTATACATACCTAATTTAAGTTTTTTAGAAGCATATCTTATGATTAAATGTACGAAGCTGGGTTCAACGTGACTTGGTAACGACCACTTACGAGCTACACCCATTAGGCTAGGTTTTATGTTCATTTCGCAATTTTTTTCTGGTTACAATTTGAAGGGTCACGTTTATTGTAATCGTAATAAACCTTATTATTAATAACTAAAATATCCTTCGCATTTGGTCTTTGGTTTTTCTTCTAAAAAGACTTAATATAGAATTTCACAAAAAATAATAATAAATAATAATAAATATTCCGGACATCTAACACACAACGCCATCTAGTCCCAAGCTAAGCAGAGCTTGTCTTATGGGTACTAGACAACTGATATAAATACTTATATACTTTTTTTTTTGTAAATACATACATATTATACATAGAAAACACCCAAACTCCGAAACAAATATTTGCAGGTCATACAAACATTTGGTCCGACCCGGGAATCGAACCCAAGACCTCTTGCTTAGCAGTCGCATACGCTACCACTACGCCACCGAGGCAGTTAAAAATAAAACTGAGACATATTTTATTCCTCCTAATTTAGATTAAACAAAAAAAATACTACGCTTATTCGAGTGATTCTATCAAGACAGAATTAGTCGATCACACAAAGCAGCATATGACACATAAATAGCTATTACGAAATTAACCACAAGCATCTCTTAAATGGCCTGCTTTAAGTTGACTAACTATTTACAAAAAATCTCCCATGATAAGTTCTTACTTTATAAGTATCTGTAAACTTTCAGTATCTAACCTAATAAATACTAAAGACACACGAGGAGACTGTATATTTGAAGATTATATCGGTCGTTTGTACAGCATCCAAAAACTAAGTTACCTACTACCTGTTATGTTGACAACCCTAATTATTATAAAGTTAATGAATATCTTGCTTAGTATCCCAAAAAATAACCAAAAAAATACAAAGTTAAGTTCAGAAACAGCATTAACAATATGGGAGTGACATTGTTAAGTGGTCAATTAGATTCAGTTAAACTGTCAGTTCAATTTATTTAATATTCTATAGAGTAGATTTTAATAAGTTCTCATTTAAGTATAAGAAACTGAATATCTAACTATGATAGATATCTTAACATAGTTGGTATTGATGTGTACTTCCTTATTCCTTCTTCTAAGAATATAATTAACAGTATATTTCTACGTATTGAACTGCAATGCGTCCGAATTTTTCGTGTGCTTATAAACACAAAAATGTATGTATACTTATTGAATCACGACTGTTGAAAAGTTTAATTACTATAACCGTGGGAAACTAATCAATTAATTAATTAACATATTTGGGATCATCAAATGTTCTTATGACCTTAGTACCGTTTGTGGTTAGTTGGTGCAAGAGATTCTTATAATTCTATGTCTAATTAGTACTATCATGGTTGTTCGTGTAATTTGAAGGGACAGTTACATTACCCAGCGTTGTAACTCGGTACAGTTGATGCAATCGTGAACAATTGTTGGGAAGGGAATGAGTTATGATGCGAGATGAAGCATTTTGATGGATGAAGATGGTTTACTTAGTTAGCGAAGGCATAAAACCAATGTGGAATAATGGGAAAAGTCGTTAAATGAACATTTGTGTACCTCAACCTTTAAAAATATATGCAATCTGTCCTTGAGTGCCCGTTAATCTTCAACACCAGATAACAAAGTTATGACGTGGACACAGAGTTCATATTGCAAAAGTCTTTTCTTTTATTATGGAATGGTGGACAAACGAGCAGACGTATCACCTGATGGTAAGCGATTACCACCGTCCATGGACACCGCAACACCCTAGTCGTCACAAGTGCGTTGCCGGTCTTTGGGGAATAAAGAGGGGCTGGGGGGAGGGGTGGAATATGAGTCTCCGGTGACCGCACTCACTTGGTGAAACGCAGTGCAAGCGTTGTTTCACACCAGTTTTCTGTGAGGCCGTGGTATCACTCCGATCGAGCTGTCCCATTCAATCCGAAGCGTGGCTCTCCCACGTAGGCGAAGTGTGGTTTCCCACGTACACTGTTTCTGTTCTCTGATTATTTTCGAGCAGAGGAATTGTAAACAACGATATGTATGTTCAAGAGATAAATATGTGAAATAGATTTTTAAATCACTGCAAATCGTTACAAAGGGATGATGATGCCAATAAATATTCAGTTTCGAAACTTAACAAGTTTATTAGAAAATATTTGAAAGACAATATCCTGCGGCAGTATTATAAATGACAGGCAGCAATGAAGAACGAAAGTGTTACAAATAGTTGTAACATTTGGATATTTCTTGAATTTCAATAATGAGATAGGGTTGGAAACTTTACCTGAAACGGTACCGAGACGGAGGTTTAAGCCAGAGGGAGTGGTCATCGAGTTATTTCTTACAATCTGAAAGCCAGGTGCTTCCCGCATATGACAATAACCGCAGGCAATGCCGTGAGGTGAAGCTATATCTTTATAAATTGTAGCCTATGTGTTATTCTGATGTATACGCTATATTATTGTAAAGTTTCATCAAAATCCATTCAGTACTTTATGCGTGAAAGAATAACAAACACCTACCCATCCATACTTACAAACTTTTGCGTTTATAATATTAGTAGGACTATATGAATTTCAGTTACGTTTTTTCTTAGAGCGTAATAATAGTGATTATTATAATATATATTTGTAGCGAGTACGTAGTATGTTTATATTTTAATTTATGTAATGTACATTTAGTATTCACAACTTGCGCTTTATTTATGCGGAAGCATAGCAAAACATATTCTAATGTAAAGATATTCATTGATGTTTCAATTCATTCAACTTACAAAGAGGTCGTTTTTTTAATAACAATGAATTTTAAACGATAAAATGCATATACTACTTTAGTTGTAATTTGAGCTCACAAAGTAAAATTTAACAAATATTTCAAGCAACACACTTGGGTTACAAATTTATCAGTTTAATACATTTATACCTTGGGTATGAAATTGTAGAAGCTTTCTAATGATGTCATCCGTATATAATTTTAAGCAGAATTACCAAACCTGCCCATAACGAGGAAACTATGACTGCCAGAATGGTGTAACTTCATATTTAGAAGTTGTTAAAATAAACAGTCCGCTTATCATTACAAAATCAAAACGAAACTATCCGAATTATCGTGCACTTTCGAGTTTTAGCAATAGACATGCCTGCTTTATTGTGTCGATAATTTATCTAAAGCTGTGCAATAAACTATTCTTGTTGTGGATATACCTGGTTATATGACTCACTGCGCCAGTATTAAATTCTAAATTACTCCATCATTTAGAATTTAATACTGGCGCAGTGAGTCAGTGAGTGATAACGACTTGGTAGGGTAGTAGAATAACATAAATGTCAATGACTACCCTCTCTAATTAATAATTAATTGTGCATATTTTTGTTGAGTTCTTTAATGTTGTTTATTTTATTTTTCTTCTTTTAATTGAAACTACACATGTAATATGATAAAGTATTTGAGAATGCTGTATCATTTTATAACCTTAACTATGTATAAAAATAGCAGAAATCGTGTGTAGTATGTAAACAGATTTAAATATGCTTTGGTGATGACTCTAATGCACGGAAAAACTCGAATGAGTTTATGTGGCATCTTACATTTAAGATAAAGTGTGTACCTTAAATTGTTACAATTAAATAAATAAATAGTCGTAATCTAAAGTGGAATATTATACCTATAGTTTTATTACAAAGTATCAAAGTTAAATGAAAACGGAACCGCTTCTGAAAATGGAACCCAATTTTTGTAATACTCGTAGTTGATGTTGTGAGTCAAATAAATTAAAACTATTTCTAAATTCAATAGAAATCCTAAAGCTATTAAAAACTTTATTTCACACTAAATCTATTTCTAACTTTACTACGTGCGATATAAAATTACGATACATAATAATCATTGTCTGTGGTGTTGTTCAACTGTTTGCTTTAATTCTGTTGGTTTATTTTATACGAAACTGAGAGTTTTACATAAGTTGAGTTAAAAAACTCTTTCGTCTGATTCGGTCCGGTCCGATGCCAGTCGCTCCGTGGAAAAACTGTTATTCAGGTAAAACCGGTTGAACTGGTAGCCGACCCCAATAAATCTTGGGAATAATAAAGGCTACGAAACTTTTACAGACATAGCAAAAGACCCCTCTAGAGTTTTATCAGTTAATTAATAATTGAACAAAATAATTTAATAGAATCATAATGTATTTGAATTCAATTTCAAATCTTATTACAGATTTTATGAATTTATTCTTGAAAAAAATATAACACTAGTATATTGTTTAAACACAATTAAATCTAAATTTAACTCTAAATAAAGTTAATAATTGTGTCAATTATAAAAAAAAAAGAATATCATGTTCAACAGTACTGTAAAGAAGTTTAACAACGTAACAATTAGAATCGGCACGATTGTCTCCATATTTTCTCATTTAAATTTATGGAAATAGCACTATGATTAATCACAGTGAAACAATCTTAAGGTTATTCATTTCGTCACACAAATAGTTGATTAAGAGTTGGACAGTTTACGTGGTTGTAAATCATTACATAATATTTTATATTGATTAATTGTCTTACGTTGATATCTAATACCTTTAAATAAGCAATTCTTGTATAAATATATAACATAATCTGAATCTCGGAAACGGCTCTAACGATTTTCATGAAATTTAGTAAATTTGCGGGAAGATAAATCAGTCTAACTAGGATAAATTTTTGGAAAATTTACCAAAATACATAAATAAATAAATAATCCGGACATCTAACATACAACGCCATCCAGTCCCAAGCTAAGCAGAGCTCGTGTTATAGGTACTAGACAGTTGATATAAATACATATATACTGATTTTTTTGTAAATACATACATATTATATATAGAAAACATCCAAACTCAGCAACAAATATTTTCAGATCACACAAACATTTGGTCCGACCCAGGATTCGAATCTGAGACCCCAAGCATAGCTGTCGCACTCACTACCACTGTGCCACCGAGGCAGTCAAATACCGAGTTAAGCTTGGTCATCCAGGTTGTAGAGTTCATTAAAGGACTTTAGTAGACTTTTTATGGACTTAAAGAGAAAAAAAAATAGTTTTAATAAGTAGAAAGACCAACGGCTTACTAACCAACTCCAAGGAATGAGCTAAATGTTTGTGTAAGGAGTGGTTTTACGTGGCTGGGAACTCAAGGTCTATCTATTTCTATTTAGAATGTTTAATATAGGCCCTCTGTCTTATCTTAATGGTCAGATTATGTAGGTAGGTGCTTAAGAGTCTGAATGTTACACAAAGTTTCTGGCCAACAGGCGTGGTAATAATATCTATTTGCTGTTTTACCGCAACCAGAGGTGATATTTGATAAACGAAAGTATAAAGTTGAATTAGATATTTTATGTCAGAGAAATGAAAACGACATGTAAATAAACCAAAATTTTAACAAAAAAAAATGTCTTCAAGCACTGGACCAAATTGAAATGAGACTGCACGGTAAGTACCAATTGTCAAATTAGAAAATAACTATTGAAATCTTTTCACCCAGTTGAAAGGTCTGATATCTCTTCTTCTTCGTAGCCTTTATTATTCCCAAGATTAATTGAGGTCGGTTGCCAGTTCAACGTCAAGTTTCACCTGAATATCAGTTTTTCAATAAATCGACTGGTATCGGCCCCTCGCAACCCTGAGGGTGAACTGAATTGGAAAGTTAAACTAGCTCTTATCATATTTAAAAGTACTGACTTCCCAATAACGATCGTCATAGGTGTTCATGACATCTAAGACCCACGGCTTAATGTGCTCTCCGAGGCACGAGCCGATACATCGCCACCTTCCATACTTCGGACTGCTATTAAGAACTTCTTGTAAGAAAAATCCAACAACAATCCGACCCGGAATAGAACCCGAGACCTCTTGACTGGCAGTCGCTCACACTAACCGCTAGATCAACGAGGACAGAGGATTGAAAGGTCTGATGTAACAAACATAAAAAATGCAATCGAATTCAGAACCTCTTCCTTTTTTGAAGTCGGTTAAAAATCGAAACAATTATAAAATCACCTGACTGACTGATTCATTAATGCAGATCCTAAACCACTGGGGACTGGTACGAACTTGAAAAGCAGCTGATGAAATTAATGTGGTTTGCACCCATTAAGCAAGTATTTTTGTACGGATAAGGTTCTACATAAGCCTCTCATTTTAGTTGTAGTCTTCTCATATACATAGTTACAACATAAGTATTAAAAAACATAAATGTCTTATTGTAATAGTAATAATTTCATTTGTAATAAATTAGAAACAAGTACAAACTTCTTACATGTTCATAGTAACACGATTAACGAATAATAAGGTTCTACTCGTTTTGCAAATAAGAACTGCCACACGTCCTGTGTTGCCATTGTGAAGCTTGTTGTGTGAACAAGGTACGATGTTTTCCTAAAACTACATAAACTTTGTCTATGTCAGACACAATGATACATTGACAAAGAAGCGTGAATTGAAACAATATGTGTTATGTAATATAATTTTAGAGAATTTATCGTTTTTAGGTTAGCTATCGGCTTCTAATAACGGGACTACCAAGCAAATGCGTAAATTATTAAAAATATGCTCTTCAATTTTCTAAACATAGAAAGACGATTGTAACTCAAACTCACAATAGCGTTTCATGTTTTTTTGGAAATTAGCTAAATTCGACTCAAAAAAGAACTCATTATATAAAAAGCTGATTTAAACCAAGTTTTTTATTTAAATATTTATCTTATGTCTATTGTTCAACCAAAGTTATAATAATAATAATAAATATTTTTGGACATCTAACACACAACGCCATCTAGTCCCAAGCTAAGCAGAGCTTGTGTTATGGGTACTAGACAACTGATATGAATACATATATACTTTTTTTTTTGTAAATACATACATATGATACATAGAAAACACCCAAACTCCGAAACAAATATTTGTAGATTACACAAACACTTGGTCCGACTCAGGATTTGAACCCGAGACCTCAAGCACAGCAGTCCCAATCACTACCACTGCGCCACCGAGGTAAAGGTAGGTAAAGGTAAAGTAAAGAGGTAAAGTTGCCAGTAAGAGAATATTGTAATTAAGTGAATAGATTTGAGTGCGTAAACCTTTAACTTAAATTCGTGTTACATCGCATTACAGAGACATTAACATTGCATATAAACTGTAACAGTATTTAATTAGAAAATGAATATGAGAAACCTATAATTGGTATACACAATCTTTAAATGTGTATTACTTATTGAAATATGATTACTAAAGCGGGATATTAACGTCGAGGCTACTCAGTTCACCAGAAACATTTAATTATATCGCATTCAGGTAATCTTATTATAAGACTAGTTTAATACCGCGGCTCCGTCCGGATGTATGTCGGATACCGCGGTAATTTATTTTGATAGCCTACGCTCATAAATAATGTAATTTTCTTTTGATAAAAGAAATTTCGGAGTTGATTCTGACAAACTCACAAAATTTACCTTTTTAAATTTTAGTATAAACTAGTTCATGTTTTACGTTTTTAAGTTATTAGTAAATGTTATTTACTGCCGTTTTCCATTCAAAAAGGTCTCAATTTAAAAGAAGAATTATTTATTTTTCTTTGACAACTATTTGCTGTCAAAAACAACAAAAAGAATTGGCAGTCATAAGGACAAATAAAGATTAATGTGAAAATTATGAACATCAAACATTAGAATGTCAGTGATGTGCACTCATAAGATTTTCTCCTACCAAAATCTGTTCAATGCGGCTAAAGAACTTTTCACTCTTAAAAAGATCCTGCATATCGATAAAATTATTCAATCAATTCAATTTAAAAAATAACAGTTACCAATTTCTAACTAGAGATAGGATATTGAAAACAGCAGTTAGTTGATTAATTCTGATATCTCTGGGTATTTGGTATTTTTAGAGAATAAAAAACACTCATTCACAATAAAATAGAACTCTTCAAATGATATTCTTGTAGATTTACTCATTCTCAATACATTAGCACAGAATAAGAAACATACAAACAAAGCAGCTACGCCATTTTAAGGGAGGTTTGACTTGAGTGCATGAATTAGGAACATATCCAAAATGACGAACAAAATAGTTATTTAATTTTGAAAGTAATTCAATGGCTCATATTGCTGACTCAGATACGATACAATGATACTTTAGGATGTAAGGTAACTTTCTAATATTATTCAAATTGTCCTTTATAATATAAATATGAATAAATAAGTATTAATATTTGTTCAGTTCAGTTTCAGTACACGAAAAGCACGAAATTAAAGTAAACGAATGAATAAGTATCAGCTCCTTAATTATAATGAAAATGATCACTGCTTGGCAAGGCAATAGAATCCGGTTTGTAAATCAAAACGATTGATCTTAAAGTTCGCAACGATTAAAGTGTAAGATCACTAAATGGTGGTGGTGGTTTTGTGACACCTTGGAGAAATGAAGAATCCCGCGATTATTTATTATTATTTGTAGAAATTCAAACTGAAATATGACCTATTACGTTCATTCAACTCAGTAGTATAAATTATAACATTTATAAAATTTATTTGACTTAAATTAGAAAAGTTTAATAGTGAGTTCCAATAGTGTATGGTTGCATTCTGTCGTTATGGAACGTTAGTTGTCCCACGTAGGATTTGAACCCACAACACTTGGCGCAGTAGGGAACGGCGTGGCGACAACTTAAACCTTTAGGCCAACCGTGCAGTCAAACGATGTTTAAGTACTGTCGTTAATATCGGGTATTACAATAATAAATACTTTTCAATTCATTATATTTAAGGGACATATTTTGCGTGCGCCTCCTTAGATCGAACAAACTATAATTAGAAGAGGTAGTACCGCGCTCATATATTTCGGGTATATTTAGACTTTAAAATATAGGTCGTTTGTCCCTACAATAGAATGTCTAGAGTAGAATGACGAATTACAGTCACCGGTGGTGAAGGGTGACTTTCAAAACGTGATTCAATAAAGGTTAAGCTTAGATTGCTTAATAGCTTTTAAGTAATATTACCGTAAATCGTATAAAAATACTTTCTTAAGTAGAAACAAGATGATTTATAAAACACTTTTTAAAAGGATGTCTAATCGCTGATATATACGAAACGGAGTTTCATATTTC
The DNA here is from genome assembly GCA_916048165.1 of Spilarctia lutea. Classification (NCBI taxonomy): domain Eukaryota; kingdom Metazoa; phylum Arthropoda; class Insecta; order Lepidoptera; family Erebidae; genus Spilarctia; species Spilarctia lutea. The sequence goes on from OU696480.1 coordinate 8,739,955, forward strand.
TAATTATATTTAATAATTTAGAATATTATTTCATGTTTAATTTGATTATTTTAAAACATTAGGTATGTTCTAGGACTGATATGATAGGCATAATTGTTATACATTTATTTAGTAAATTAAGTTGAAAAAAAACATAACGTTCCAGTGGAGTAACACCAATTGAAGCTTTTAATTACTTCGATCCTTAGATTACGGAGAGCTATCAACTTATACTAAATAAAAATGCAAGTTATGTTCCAAAGCATATGAAGTTCAAGGATGACGCTGCGGCTCATAAGTTGACCCACTAATGGAATTTTGCAATGTTATCTACATCTATAATAGGATGTAATGTAAAATTGGTCACAAGTCTGAAAGAAACTGATGTGGATTTGATATTAAAAATGTTAATCTTAGATATCGATAACGCATTCGATTTCAACAACACGCAAGTGACCTATTGCACAAATGTGTAACTCTTTCTCTGCGACTGAAGGTACCACTCACCTTTTACAAATGCACTTGCGAACACAATAAATACCTCCTAATATGGCACAAGGAGCATTGGCACGAAACATCACAATATACACTATATATACTAGTCGTTTCACTGCATTGTACAGCTGAAGCACAGGGTCGAAAAATATTTAAGTCACTCGAGGGGCGTTTTAATCACTTATCACTAAAAGATCGCGCGTGTAGACGAATTGTCACAAAAATCGTTCGTGTTATATCGTTAAAGGCTCAGGCCGGACTGAGCAGTTTATTATTGTATCGCGGGAAGGAGCGCGGCTGTATTCAAGGTTCTGGCCGCGGCCGGCACGCAGCACGTAGCGAGGCTTATCTGCCGTCGCCTTTGTCGCTCATGGTCTGTGTTCGCCTGTTTTGTTGCGAGAAAATTGTCATTGCGGTGTAACATATTGTAGTGGTTGATTTAACGATATCAGCCTAGCTCATGTGGTTAATTGTATCGGTAATTATATTCAATTATTCACAGCAAAAAATGAACTAAGATTACCCACTTGATAATTTACATGTGTTTTTATGTCAAAATCTATTTTCGTTCGCCAACAACTAAAGAAAGATCCTGGGATTGGGAAGTAAAAAACATTCCTTTTGATGATTATGTCTCTTAAACGGGATTAGAATTCAAGCTTAGCAGTAATTGCTAAATGTTAGATTGTTAATAGGAATAATGAGTCATTGAAAACTAAGGACCTTTAAGTGAAATACAAATAAAATAAAACATACATTAAATTTGTATTGAATATTATTTTTTCATAGTCATTTCTCGTCAATTATTATCGATCTTTACGATGAAAACTAATTTGGGTCATGTAATAACATTTGTGTACATACATTTCCTTCTATTAAACTCAAATCAATTACAAATTACATTCGTTCATGAATAACAAAATTGCGTAACTTCTGATTCGTGCTTTATGGATTGTGGATGTTAATTAATACAAGTTATAAATTACTTATTATTTTTATGTATCGTAATATTGCTATTAAAAAGAGGCCAAAGACGACTAGTGTACAGACAATTAATGAAATTTATTGTTACAAATATATTGAACTTATTTTTCGAATGTAGAATATGTACAATAAGAAGGTCATTCAGCACAGTTTTAAATTAAAGGTAAGTTCTTTTCTTAAATTTTTTATGATATAAGAGGTAAATGAGAAGACGGGTCAGATGGTGGTAAGTGCCTACCACCACCTATGCACGTCTGCAAATCAAGAATCACAGAGTGCGTTACTGCCTATTGAACCTCTTTCTCGGCAGAACCAGGGGGTATTGTGAACAAAAGTAGCGTGACATTGGTGTTTTGTGAGCTTCAGTTACTGTCGAGCGGGTCCATGTTGTGTCAAACCATGGCTCTTCCATGATTAACCAAACCAATTTAAAGAATAAAATCAATATAGTATAATGAACTAAAGAACACGCTTACCTAAATCGGATACAAAAAACAACATAAAAACGAAGATAATAAAACAGTGCTCAAAATACTCGACTTAGTTAAATATTATTCGTTTGAAATCATTCTTTAAAGGATATTAATATAGCCACAATATATGCTTAGGGTAGTCCTACACGGCGAACACCTCGTAGGACTTTTGATACGCCGATGTAAGGTAACGATACGAGTAACATCACGTTCATTACATCATACGTTCACGTTTCTTCAAAGTTACAAAACGTTATAAATTAGTCTTCGATCTATGTATGTTACGTAATATTATGAAAAAATAAAAGGCAAGAAACAGAACAACTTAAAACAAATTTCTTTATTTCATCCTGTTACTTCTTATAAATTCTATTCGTACGTTCTCATCTTACTGTATGTACAAAAACCAATTTACAATGATGTACTCGGATCGAATTTTATAGTCATTATTTCAAAAGTTGTAATTATTGTAATTGTAATTCAATGGTGGATGTGTTTTTTGAAAAGTAAAATAAAAAAGGTAACTGTTTTTGTGTGATAATATAATCGTAGGTATTAGAACGATTTGTTTCGGATATGCTACACCAAAACCACATTCCCTATGCGTAAGTAAAGCTACGTCATCTACGAGAGCTACGAACATTTCAGGATATTACTGATTTGCGCAACATTAAGTTTGCGATACACAAAATGCGTCATACATAGTATAATAGGTGCTGTTGCTATGCAGAGAAGCGTCGACTAGCTAAAGACTTAAGCAAACTTAGTAAGTTGTTATTAAATCATCAACCAAACATAGCAAAGTAAAACATGTTCCTGTTTACTGATACTCAGACGTTTATTGATTACTAACAAATAATATTGATTGAAATGTCGAGATAATAATACGGTAGTGGGTTTCATTATAGCTATATCGTTCAATGTAAACTCGGAAACATACCGCTGGCTAGTTGACCTTTCTATTTGGCATATCAATATCAACTTGTATAGAAGTAAATAGGAATCAGAAATCATTTCCTAGTTAGACAAGGCCAGTTGTATATTTATTCTATGTATTAAAAGGTTATTAGTTTGTATTTAATTTCACTGATCAATTTATTGAAAGCTGTTTTGTAAATGTTAAGATCGCAATCACGATTTAAAGACATGCTAAGATATTGAAAATTTTCCATGTTGATTTGTTTTTGCTGAAGAATATGATTCATGAACACTGCTCAAGGTTACGAAGAATGTGTAAAATAGGAGACAATTTCTCTCCTATTTTACACAGAGGGACTTAGAGAAGATCATTATGTGTTCTTTTATGGCCTTATATCGCCTGATGATAAGCGATTACCGTCGCCCATAGACTCCTGCGACTCTAGAGGCGTCACAAGTGCGTTGCCGGTTTTTGGTGGATGGGGAGGGGGATGGCGTAGGGAAAGGGGAAGGGATTGGGTTATAGGCCTCCGGTATCCTCACTTACTCGGTGAAACACAGTGCAGACGCTGTTAAACATCGGTTTTCTGTGAGGTGATAGATGTTGAAAAGGGACCTTATGATATACTTAACATAACGTATTTTTTTTATGTATTATATAGGGGGCAAACGAGCAGGCGTATCGCCTGTTGGTAAGCCATTACCGCCGCCCATGGACACCCACAACACCAGAGGCGTTACAAGTGCGTTGCCGGCCTTTTAGGAAGGAGTACGCTCTTTTCTCGAAGGTTTGAAGGTCGTATTGGACCTGGAACACCGCAGGCGACAGCTCATTCCACAGTTTTGAGAAAATCGCACAGTTGTGAACTGCCAACCATCTAGATGATGGGGATGAAATTTCTGTCGCGTAGGACGATGGCGGAAAGAGGCGACAGGGATCAATACAAACAATTCCTCGGAGCACTCCTCGTATTACGAGTATTACTTATCACTTATATTATTAACAAAACAGCAACTTAGTAAAACATCCATTTAAATATTGTTAAGTTTTAATTATTGGATACCGAGTAAAGTTTACAGTTAATCTGAATAGTTTTAGTTATTTTTATCGCATGGTAAATTGTACGTTTTAATATTCCTAAACACGCATCAAAATTTAAGAGCTTGCTTTAATTTGCGTTTTTATAGTAGGACCATAAAATATTCAAATTTAAAAATCATCAAATAACAGTATGATACATGATGAAGTGAAGAATATTCTTGTGTATAGTTATGTAACCTGTATTGTAGATTGTCTAACTTATTTTAACATTTTAAAACTATTATAGAAATCACATAGTGCATTTTTAGATTTTAGAGGAATCACATAGCTATGAATTCTGTCCTAGTTTTGTTAAATAATTCTCGAGGTTTTTGAATTAAGATTACGATTATTGTAGGAAAGGAACAGGCTGACAAATATCTTTACATGTTTCTAATCGTAAAGAAAACCATTAGACATTGGACTTACAGTTTAACATTAGTCGGTGTCTAATTGGCACACACAGCGTCAAAACAGCTATTGTTATTAGGCGACAAATTTTCATCGTAGAATAATTCAGGCCAATAATATTGTTGGTCAAGCAGCAACTGCCGATCAAGAGATTTTGAGTTCGCTTCCCGGTTCGGTCCAAGAAGTGTTGTTGGGGATTTCTTACTAGAAATTATTTATAATAGCCCGAAATATGGAAGTTGACGGTGTTTAACGCCCGTGCTTCGGAGAACATATTAAACCTTCGGACTCGGTTATCATGACAAATCTCTACAATAATATATGTACTGATCACTAGTTAAAATTTCGAATTCAGTTCGACTTCATTCATGTAAAACTGCTTAAATTAGTGGTCAACCACAAATTACCTGGGAATAAAAAAGGCTAAGAAGAAGATGATCTGTTTAGACCAACAACTACTTTAGTATTCATGATCACGAACTGCAAAATATAAAACGTATTCGTAAAAATTCAATTAGAGGTCGATTGTTAAGTAGAAACTAAAGTATGCCTTTCCGTATTTCGTTGCTAAAGTTAGCAACTTTATGTATACGTAAAATATTGTTTACGTACTTAAACATTGTGATAAGTTAATACACGTAAAAAACGTTCAACGTGACAGAATTAACATAAAGAGTTTTTAGGAAGAAGTTTAAAGGGTAATTTTCAATAATATTTTCTAGCCGATTTCAACATAGCTGCAGTCTTTTTTCCCTCACTTTGAAAATCCGATGGGACGGTTATCCAGCACGATCGGAGAAAAATCAAGTGCAGGATCGATAGCTTTACGTACTTTCCGAGGCATGGGGGTTGAGGTCCCAACTTCCGAACTTTAGGCTGTTATCAAGCATGCTATAATTAGAAAAACTCAGTAACACTTTCTAACTCGGGAATCGAACCCGAGACCTCTTGATCAGCAGTCGCATACGCTAACCGCTAGACCGACGAGGCAGTTTCGAACTATAACGGTAAATTTAAAATAGGCAATATGAGACTTCAGCACCGAGAAAGGGCAGCACCTTATTCAGAAGACAGAGTAAAATAACCAACCTCTCTGCGTAGCGTATGTGGACTACGAGAAAGCCTTCGACGCCATCGAGACCTGGGCTGTTCTGGAATCAATTCAGAGGATAAATCGATTTATCCAAGTGCTGAGATGTCTGTACAAAGCTACTACGATGACCGTCCTAGTACAAGAACAGAGCACAATATCAATTCCTTTTCATCATGGGTTTGACAAGGAGACATCATTTCTCCAAGACTGCTTACAAATGCATTAGAAGATGTCTTCAAAACACTCGATTGGAACGGACGAGGAATCAACATTAACGGTCAATACACCTCACACTTGCGATTTGCAGACGATATTGTGGTTTTGGTAGTCTTTGCAAGATATTGAGGAAATGTTGAACAGTTTGGACGATTCTTTAAGACGAGAGGAACTCCGAATGAACATTGACAAGACCAAAGTCATGCATAATATGCATGTGCCTCCGAGTCCCGTGGCCGTTAATGGCATTATTATGGGGGTAGGTCTATCTTGACCAAACCATACAACTCGGCCGGCACAACTTCGATCGGGAGGCCGATTTAAGAATTTGTCTAGGCGTATGGGAAGCTTCGTTATGTCTTCGAGTCCTTGATCTCGCAATCACTGAAAGCCAAGGCTTTTAACCAGTGCGTCCTGCCCGAGCCGAGACGTGGACACTTACCCTTGGACTGGTCCATAAGATCAAGGTCACTCAGCGTGCAAAGGAGCGTGCTATGCTGCATGCATGCGTGCATTATTAAATTAAATTTGTAATGAGACAATTTGAAAGAGAACTGGAGTAACTGATATCGCACGCAGAATCAGCACGCTGAAGTGGAAGTGTCATTTCCAGGCGGACTGATGGTCGCTGGAGCCGACTAATGTTAGAGTAGAGACCACTATTAGGCAAACGTAATGCAGGGCGCCCTACGGCACGATAGACCGACGACTTGAAGAAAATGGCTGGCAACGGATGGATGCGGACTGCCCAGGATCGGGATGATTGGCTTATTTGGGAGAAGCCTTCGTTCAGTAGTGGACGGCAATCGGCTAAGACAGAGAATATGAGACTAGGGATTGATATATATTAATACAGTATTCATGAAATAAATATTTTTATTAGGTAACTGTTATTTATTATACGAATAGAAGCGGTCTCCCTAAAACCATGACAGTGATTTTAACTAAGTTGAAGTTCAAACAACTAGAAATATAGTTGATCATTTTGTACTGTATCCAATTTGATCTTTTCGTAACATACCGAATGGAACATACCAAATAAATGTGGCTTTGTTTATACCGAAACATACGTTTGTCTGATGTGGTACAATCACTTGCAATACAGCGTAGACTTTAATTTCAAGCCATTGATACCCATTGTCTTATGAAATGTTATAAAAAATTCTCCCGTTACAATGAAGGATGTTGTATTCGGTTTTGTAACTGTTATATTATAAGTGTCATGTGCCGTGTCTGAATGAATGAAATTAGACTCGGTATTGTGATGCTAAAATGTATTAGAGTTATTCTTTTGAAATATGTATTAACAAATGTGCTGAGTGTAAGGCAGTTCTTTGTTTGTAGTTTTTTTTTCATAATATTTAACAAGTACCTGGTTCGTGAACTTTGTTTATATAATGCAACATACAAATTTTGATACTTACAATGTTTTAGTATTATATCCATGCTTTTTGTGGTTAGTTTATTCAGTTTCTATGTGTATGAATTTTACACAGAGTTGTTGATTGGCAAATTCGTTTTAGGGATTTCTTCTCAAAAAAGTGTCTCATATATTTAAAGGAGGTAAGCAAATATAAAACGACGAGGAAAGAAAAGTACAGAGGAGCGGAGAATACATCGGGTCAGAGCTAAACAGGACTAAATTATGCTTGAGGACAAAATATATAACAGATTCAGTAGTTAAAACAAAAAATTAAGGTTTTAAGTTCAGATTAGCATATTGTTTACGTTTTCTAACAGCAAAATAGAAATAATAATTTCCGTACTCCATTTCCGTAAACTATTATACGTTTACAAAGAGCTGTACTGTAAATTTAGTTATTGTTATTGCGCCGTAAACTCTTGAGGCTAGATGTAAGATAGTGAAATATCAATCGATATTTAAATCGATACTAAAATAGAATTGTTGAATAGTTAAATAATGCTGAATTTCGTGTCTCAAATGTAAAATTCATTTATCGAATTCAAACTGAATTTAGCTGACAATTGTTAAACAAAAGGAAAAACTTTCTTCTCACTTATTCTGATTCTCCATCGCACAGTGACGTCACTATGAAGCCCTACGAACTTGCTTTATGCATCAAGAGGATAAAAGTAGTGATAATTAATAGTAGTATGAAGGTGCTTTCTCATGTATTAGTTTAATACCGTTCTTGTAACATTTGTTTTTATGTTACAGAAAGGAAACGACCAGACGAATCACCTGATGGTCAGTGGTAACCACCAGTCATGGACCAGTGCACTAGCTTTGCAGATGCTAAGCTAGTGCGTTGATAAAGTTTTAACCCTCCTCTTGAATCAGGTCTAGGTAGAGTACAGGCTCAGGTAATTTCTTTCAATTTAAGCAACTAAAGACTCCGGTCGAGCTTGCTCATCTAATAAAGTGCATATATTTATTTCTTATTCTTAGGATTGCGAGTTTATAGAGGCACTCAGGCTTAAGAGGCATTACCGTCACATCATTCACTTCAATAAAACATAGGAAGGCCGCTGTGTACATTAACAATATTCATTGTATGACCTTAACATAACTGTGTGTAAATTACATTGCAATTATATTATTTTACAAAGTGTTTGAACACTACTTTGTACTTATCAGTATTCTGCGTGTCGCTGAAGTTGCGAGTAATAGAGCAATTAGCATGAAAGATCTCACAGTACCTACGAGTAGATATTAGTTGATGATCTGACTCTTGACGTTTGAGATATAATAGTATTTGCGTAGGATAGAGACAGATAGACAGTGATGTACATAATCCTTAATTTTTTTTATTTCAAATTCTATATTCAAATCGGAATATCAAACATTTAGTTCGGATTTCGACATCTAAGTTATAGCTCATTCGTGTTCAGAAAATAGTGACGCATCGGGTAAATCAGGTTTCAAGTTTCGGTAAGGAGTATCACCATCATCAACAGTCTTCAATAATCCACTGCTGGCCAAGCAGGTTGGTATAGGTTTCGCTTCGAGTTTTGCTTCTATCTTTGTCGCTCTTAGGGCACCTAATGGATGAATGGAGGCGGTAACACTCCATATTATTAATGTATCCACATAGAAAATGTAAGGATATTTTCTTGAAGTGGATTGGATGGACTATATTTTATTCTCACTTAATTTAAAGAGTTCGTTACATGTAATATGACATGAAAATATTTAACTATTTACTTAGGCACACAACGTATTATAAAAGCAATGTGCAGACATATGCCACGCATCTCTATTTCTGAAGCTATGTATTTTTTTTTTCTTCTTTATAAAAAGACAACTCCCACATTAGGAATAAACATCCTGTGTCGTGGGGGACTTTACAAACATACATGAAACGGACACAAAGAACATCCAGACTCGGGACAACAATTCGTGGATCACACAAAGTGTTGTAGGTACCGCGTGGGATTTGAACCCACGACACTTGGCGCAGTAGCAAGCGGCATGGCGACCGCTGACACCACTCGGCCAACCGTGCAGTCGAATTCGATTTGATCATGTGGAACATCACAGTCATAATAATTATATCAACAACCCATCTTCAAGGTACAGACTTTAAAATTAAAAAAATACCTTACATTTTGTGGTGAAACTAGAATGTAAGTACTTAAATATAAAAAAAAGTAAATATTACATTTATTTTTACAATATTCGTTTTAAAGCGGCCAACATGTTTGTAATACATAACTGTTTATCAAATAAGAACAATAGTTTCATTTCATTAAAAAAACACAGATATTTTAAGATTATTTAGAATTTTCAACATTTTAACTGATTAAAGTTATGATAGTAAAATAAAATACAGAATAAATAAATTTTTGTTTTTAAAGTACTTTTTTTATACACCCAATTTCAGTCTTGACTTTGGGTACGGATTTACCATGTCTATGTTTATGTCCCATCTATCGAAGAGTTCATGAAAGCAATTTTTTGTAGAACTGTTATCCTTACATGAGTGCTAAGTACCAAGGGGTGAGCATGAACGCTTTGCCGGCACCGTTGGTGTTAAGTCTTGGCAAACTAAATATTATAAAGTAATTATAACGTATATAAAAGCAAATTGTTGCAAACTGCATGTGATCAGCTGAGTCACACTGCACCCGCCGAGGTTGCTCTTGTGTAATATCCTCCTTACGCTCAACAATTTAGCCTCCAGTTAAAAATAATTTACGTGTGCATTATATTAAATTGACTGGTAACACCAATTGTAGACTAAGTTATTATTATTTTTTATTTCACTTTTATGGCCTTTACATATTTTCAAGTTTGCCAGTGATAACATTGTCTTTCTATTTGTTTTTTATAAATCTAAGTAAGTGTGTTGTGAGTAAAATAATGTAATCTGTGAGAACGTTATGTTAAACTTACATCGTTTATGATATTAATGATAATTAAATACCTCTATCGTATTATTTTAGTCCATTAAAGCGTGTTCAGAAATATGACACCTACTCAATCATTTTGAAATTATGATCGTTTTATAGCCTACGGTCATATAATAGTTATATATGTCCATAATATGTTTATTAGTTACCAGGGTCCTGTTGATGTATGGTACTTAGCGTAATAACAAATTAGTTACTTAATCTTTAATTCTATTTGTTCCAAATTGAATGATACGTTGAACCTAATCTGGGAAAATTCTCTAAGTTTAATTGATGTTGTGGCGACCTCCACATACAACATAACATACTACAGCGCCATCTACCGAAGTTACACTGCACTACGGAGTAACCTACAATACGAAGAAACTACCAATCCTGAATCGCGCAATTAAAGTTCTCGCGCCGATTATCATATATACAACATCCCAACATCAACTGTTGGGCAGTAGCCCGCCAGGCATGATCACCTCGCCTGGTCGGAGGATCCTCCCTTTGTGTTGGGTGGAACATAGCACCCGTTCCCCCATAATGTTATATTGTATTAATTTGTTGGGTAGTATCCATAGCATTACTCCAAATTGCTTTTGTTTGGATAAGCAATGGAATAAGAAAAATGTGGTTTACTTATATAATAAGGTCATTGCTAGTATATTAACTAATATCGTGAAACATAAATATAAAGAATATATCCATATTTAGAACTTTCTACATCAAAATCCCAATGACGAAGGGCGTTGAGTCAGCCTGTGCAGGTTGGTTAAAATATCAAGTAATTTAAAGACATAGTTTTGGTTGTATGGCAGGACTTATCTATACTAATACTGGTTGACCCGGCGAACCTTGTTTTGCCATGTATATTATATCTATAAAAAATAATTTTAGTTCAATAAAAATAACATAAAATAAAAATCTAGCATAAAAATTAAAGTTTTTAATTAATAAATATAAAATATGGGTTGATCGTAGAAGGGTGAAAATTTAGCTTTGTATGTATTTTTGTATGCTGTATCATAAAAAAATAAAAACAAAAAATATATATATATACGAACGACAACAGAAAGTAGGAACGGACGTCAAACGTTCTTTAGAGATAGGAGAGGAAGTATGGATGAGACATTATAGGGGAAATGAAAAATGGAGTCCGGGGCAGGTAGTAGATAAAATGGGTACTACTGATTATAAAGTTATGGACTGTTCAGGCAAGGAAAGTCATAGACACATTGACCAGTTAAGACAGCGATCGCGAAGCTCATTGATTTGTCCGACTAGCACATCAGAACGGAGTTCTCTTGATGCGGAACGTCCCGACAATGCCGAGGTGACGAAGCCATTGTCAGTCCCCGGAGAGACTCAGAGCCCTCGGAGCGTGAGGGAGTTCAGTCCGGTTCGAACCGCGACTACCGTTGAGTTGCCGTCTACATCTGCTTCGGGATCAGTACCTCTCAGTAATGTACCCAGTCTTGAGGAGCGGGTGATAGTTTCCCAATCCGAGGATGCTGTTCCAGAGGTAGTCCGCCCCCGTCCTGTACGGGCGTGTCGCTTAAAAAGACCGCCCCAATATTGTGATAGCTAATATTTAGTTCTTACTCATTTCACTTATTGTTGAATGAAGTTATACTATACTACCCACTACTGGTAGCTATTGAAGACTAAGTTCCTATTTCATTTATGTTTGTAGAACGTTGTAAACAGTTGTAAGATATAAAATAGTTAATGTTAAGGTTTATATTTTATTTTAGTTTTGTAGATTTAGGATATGCATTATTTAAGGTGGAGGATTGTAATATATTTGGGTTTACCCACATAAGAAAATTAGTGAGTAAGATCACATATAAATAAGCCTATATCATTGTAACGTTTTAGTTCGCAATATACGCTCGCTACAAGTTGACGTCCTTTTATTTATTACTCCCAACACCTCACATTTATATATAAATAAAAGATAAAGCCTTAACATTTAGGGGGATGAAAAATAGATGTTGTCCGATTCTCCACCCCAGCCGATATGCACGCTAAGATGCACGAAAATCGGTCAAGCCGTTTTGGAGTAATTCAATTACGCACACTGTGACACGAGAATTTTATATATCTATACTAATAATAAAGCTGAAGAGTTTGTTTGTTTGTTTGAACGCGCTAATCTCAGGAATCGCTGGTCTAATTTGAAAAATTATTTCAGTGTTAGATAGTCCATTTATCGAGGAAGGCTATAGACTATATATCATCACGCTAATAGTAATAGCGTGATTAGTTATAATAGCGGAGCACCACTGAAGAATGTTTAAATAAGGGGGGGAAATTTTCACGCTACAGGCAATAGAAGACGCAAACGAGGTTGCGTGGGTCAGCTAGTTAGGAATAAAATTATTCCTAAACTTATTTGGAATAAAAATAAAACTTTCTATATCCTGACGTTTTTAACTGGTTATACTGCCTAAGGTCACAGGTAAACTATTAATGAGTAAATAATTTTATGGCGAATAAATCCTGCTGTACAACAAAAACTATGTGTTCATTTCCATATAAACTTTGATTATGACAGATACACAAATCTATATAAATAAAAATTGATAACTGAAATGTAACGCGCATAACTGCTGCTCGACTGCACCAAATTGGATAATTCTTTATTTTATATGTTGGGTATTGTCAGGACAAGGTTTGTATTAAAGAAAATTATGAGAATTCCGATAGTGGATTTTTTTTATTCTTTGACTGTGCTACCTGTAGGAAGCTGTAGCGGGCATAAATTATAAAATATATCATATTTACGGTCAACTTGAGAAACCTCCTCCTTTTTTGAAGTTACGCGAAACAAGCTTATTGGGAATTCAGAAAAAAAATGACGGTATGAAGTTCGTCGGGTCAGCTAAAACAATATATGGTTGGTCTATAATATATATATGTAGGTTTAATATATATGTAGGTAGAAAGAAAATATATAAATAGGTAGTTAAACTTTAATGGCTTTACAGGCGGTGTATGACTGCAGCCATTTGTGTAGTGTTTCGAGCTATTAAAGAGGCCATAAAAGGATGGTTGATATTTTATCAGATGAAGATATAGATATGCATATATAAGCAATAAGCATGATCCGATGTCACGGACGCGGATACGAATTATTAGTTTTACAGAATAATAATAAATGAAAATTTTCATCATGTTCAGTTGAAACGTAGAATTACGCGTTATAGATATAATACGTTGAAGCAATCAGAGTATGTAGTGCAAGATTCTCCATTGAACAAGTCCTCAGAAGTAACATAGGAAAGCTTCTGTATAATCTCACAATTAGTTCTCATCATTGTAACAATTTAATAGACAACATAGCGTCACACCTACATCTTCTTCGAAAGTTATAAGAAGTTAGACGATGTCTACAGCTGCAGCCACAAAAGCAACATGCATAAATTTTAAATAACAAACTTCAAGTTTCTTTTTTTAATTATGACACGATTCCCAATTAAACTTAATCCAGTACATGTTGTGTTTTGAATATGAATAATTCATCACTACATTCTACAATATCTTGATAATGCTCAAACATTCCGGACACGTTTACACGACGCACCAATGAGTGTCTGCCAAACGCGGATTGTAACATTCATGAGACGTAAATGTCGCAAATGTTACAAAATTGTGCATTGATGGTAGAACCATTCATCTTAGTCAAAGTGTAGTATATTGTTCTCAGTGGATAACGACATCCTAGATCGTTTGCCTTGAGTGCGCAGGCGCAGGGCGGTGAGACCTCCACGCGAGCCGCACCGTGACCTCACACGCCATAGTAATGTAGAGGAAAATAACACTTCCGTACACCTGAAACATTTGGCCTAACGACCACATAATGGCCGTGCTCTAAGAATAGCTAAATTACTGTACAGCCATTAGCAATGTATGTATTCTTAGAGATTAGAGAACATTATGTACAATCATATTTGTTTACATCTTCAGGCATACTCAAATAGTTTTATTGGGTAGGCCTTGTTACAGTGTACTTTCAAACGTCAGTAGGTATAGCAATTATCTTAAGTATGCATTCAAAAAACTCAGGGCTTAGGTACTTGTGTTATCAATTATTTCTTTTATTAGATTCTAACATGTTTACAAAGGTTTTAAAGTTTTAAAAATATTGTGGGAAACCTCTGCACTTAAGAGACGACTCTCGACGAGTTCTGTTTTTCTTGTATAGTTGGCAAATTAGCAGACGTATAGCCTGATGGTAAGCGATTATCGCCACCCATGGACACCCGCAACACCAGAGTTACAAGTGTTTTGCCGGCCTTTTAAGAAGGAGTACGCTCTTTTCTTAAAGGTTTGAAGGTCGTATTGGTCCGGGAACACCGCAGTCGACAGCTCATTCCACAGAATACCGCAGCTTCTCAGAAAACCAAGGAACTTTACGGCCAATCTTACCCTTCTCACTGATTCCGAGGGAAGAGGCCATACAAAGGGTAAAACTTAAGTACTTGAATCCTTTAACTTGTAGTTGTTAAAGGACGGATAGTTGGCGCGCTCTTTACCAGCTAACTGACTCTTCACTAGCGATTTTATTATTGACTACAATAAGAGATTACATAAAACTGTAAACCTTTGACCTGATTCGCGTTCTATAGGCTATAAACGGAAATCAGACTTCGTATGTGATTAAACTTATAATGAAAATGTAAATTCGCTTTTCAACTTGCCGATCGTTAAAATAGACAAAGCTATTCCAATACATTCTCACGCAATTGGCCGTCACTAGCCAGTCACGTTTAATGAGATCACCTTAATCATGGATCTGTTAGAGCATCACCGCCACTCATTTATTACAACTTTATTGGCATGTTATCTTTTGTATTTTTTTATTCATAGCAACACCCGCTATAATTTGTTGTTTAAACCGTTTTAGTTCCTTAATATTACTATATCAGCGGAGTAACGATTAAAAATGTTTTCTTAAATAAAATCTATATTTTTTTATATTTAGTTTCATTTTATAATCGTTTAAAAATCTATATTAATGCAAATAGTAATCGGAGGTTCTAAGACCTTGTCGGTTTTGTGAATATTATCTAATTATTTTAATTATCAAACTTCCTTCCTTCTTATTCCATAGAAATGTAGTATTAATAATCTATGTATTTATACCAATTTATACTGTATTATTAAATTTGAACACACCGAAAAGGATTTTTACCCGAATTTTTTTAAGTGAAAACTTCTTTAGCGGCGCTGTGTACTTTTTTGGAATGGGTAAAAATGTATAAACTCGCGTCAGGTCACGTGACCTGATCGAAAATTCGTAAGACGGATGGAGAGAGGACGTATAAACTCGCGTCAGGTCACGTGACAGGACAGGCGGCGCAGGGCGCTTGCGCGAATGTTCGTGTGTGTATGTAATATAAATTGTCATGTTTGTGTACGATAGCGCAATAAATGAAGATTGTATTCCACCACATAAATAATAGTACTTTTATACTGATAATGAAAGCAATTCGTACAAAATTATTCTCTAACCATTCCATACTATCAAAAATGCACAACGTTAATATTCAAGTTTTCACTTCTGCCGGCACTCCCGGAGTGTTCCTCCCTCATAACTTCTCCACTACTTATTAGAACTGGACAACAAATGAGATATCGTTAGAAGCGTCTTGATAGGCCATATGAAGTGACACTGAATTTAGTGTGGCGCCCTCTAGTGGTCATAAATTACTGTATTAAAAATAAATTTTAGATAAATATGCCGTGTATGATATCATTGGAAAGGACATTACTTGAACATTTCAAAAATATATATATTATTAGCATAGACTTTGGCCGTATTTATTAAAAAAAAATGTATGTAAAGAAATTAATATTATAATGGCAACAAAACATTTAAAAAAAAAGTAAAATCTAAAACCCAACTACGACAAAAAGCGACGCTAAAAAAGTATGAAACAAGTTTGAAAAGCCGTAGTCATACGTTAACATAGAAACGTATCATAACACTTTAACAACACGTGACTACGGCTTTTCAAACTTATTTCATACTTTTTCAGCTTCGTTTTTTTGGCGTAGTTGGGTTACAGAGTTTACTTTTTTTATTAGATTAATAGGCATCAAAACAATGATCATCAACAACATTTATCTAGCTTTTCAGATATCACATATTGAGTGTTCACTTAACACGTCATAAAATAATTAATATAGTACAGCTTACTTCAAAAAATGGAAAAAAGAGGGTTATTGAAATTTAAAAAAATAAAAATGAAATGTATAAATGCGCGATTTAGACAGTGTCAGAATGGGTGGTGACGATTGCATACCTTGTCTTTATTTAGTACGGTCGTTTTCCCGGTATCTGAAAAATAATGTTACAGAATGTCAATGTTTTGTGGGCTTGTGTCCAGCAGTGGATTGAAATAGGCTGATGATGTTGTGTAATGAGATCAATGTTTTGTAACGCACTAAATTTTTACATACTTTTACCACCAAATTACAAGATTTGCATAAATTATCATGTCTGTGGTAATTGACCAATGACATAAAAACACCATTCCTTTCATCGTAACCAAGACATCGTCCATTGTATTTTATGATTTAATACTAACTGACAACCACGCATAAGTTTTCTCTTCTCAATTTGGCGTATAATAATACTAGCTTTTGCCCGTGTCTCTGCTCGCGTGTTTCTCGGTTATCGTGGTATAAAGCAGCTTATGGCCTTCCTCAAGAATCAAAGTATCTTCATGACAAATTTCATCAAAATCAGTATAACGGTTTAGCAATGAAAGCGTGACAGACAGACCGAGTTACTTTCGAATTTAAAATATAAGTATGGATTTTAACACTTACTAACAAAAAATCTTTTATGATTTTTACAAGGACTATGGCAATTCACCCACTTTCTAAGTCATGGAATGCAGTTACCGACACCTACATTTGCAACCACATCGCGTTAACTTGATGCAGAATTTTATATAACAAATGTAATCGTATAATAATAATAACTAATATTTCAGACATCTAACATACTACGCCATCTAGTTCCAAACCAAGCAGAGCTTGTTCTTGAGCTTGATCCTATAAGATCATTTAGTAATCACGACAATAGCTATATCAAAGCTTGTTTAACTATATTCTATAACATAATATGGATTGCAGCAGTTTTCTGAATACTTTAGTAAATTCTCAAACGTCTACTTAAAGAAAGTGCATATAATCAATTGTGCGAACTCGTGCTCTTGCGCAATCGAACTGGTTTCTCTACCTACAGTCAACGAATGCTGTGACTACTAACAACGGCACTTGCAAATTGCTTGTTTATTTCACTAAACAACAATGTTTCATTTATTTAGTAACGGTCATGTAACCATTCGATCGTTTTTTAAATAATATTATCGAAAATGTTTTGCGAAGCGCATCATATGTTATTGTACGCATTGAAGAGATATAATGCGATTTTATTTTTATTTATTATCATATAGGGGGCAAACGAGCAGACGTATCGATTGATGGTAAGCGATTACCGCCGCCCATGGACACCCGCAACACCAGAGGCGTTACAAGTGCGTTGCCGGCCTTTTAGGAAGGAGTATGCTCTTTTGTTAAAGGTTTGAAGGTCGTATTGGTCTGGAAACACCGCAGGCGACAGGTCATTCCACAGTTTTGCTGTGCGCGGCAGAAAGTTTCGGAAAAATCGTCTTAAAAAATTGTCTTAAATGAAACAATACCCATGGAATCAAAGCTACTGATCGATGAAGTTTTATCAAAACGTTTGATTGAATCACACATTAGTTATCACACTGAAAAATCTAGCGTATTAACATCTTGAAGAAGAAGCAAAATTTCAGCTGAAAGGTAGGTCTGTTTTCTTGCTGGCAATTATTACAGATATAACGACCAGCGTATTAGTTAGACACAAGCTAATCTTCCAACTGCATAGTCGGATGTCTAACCACTAAATATTCGTAATTATCCTGTGTTTCGTAATGAACGCTAAACGTTTCAAACTATATATTTTAATTATATGTGTCCTATGTAACCTTATTATCAACATTTAGTTTAAACCAAGCGATTTAGTCAGAAAGCTGAAAAACTTTAACATACATTTATAGACTCCGCATAGATATACCTAATCATATTATATCAACATACCTACGTGCTTTGTGAGATACAAAAATTGTTGTTTTGAGTCTGGGTGTTTT
The DNA here is from genome assembly GCA_916048165.1 of Spilarctia lutea. Classification (NCBI taxonomy): domain Eukaryota; kingdom Metazoa; phylum Arthropoda; class Insecta; order Lepidoptera; family Erebidae; genus Spilarctia; species Spilarctia lutea. The sequence goes on from OU696480.1 coordinate 8,758,156, forward strand.
TTTGTGTATGCATTTTGTAAAGTTCCCCGTGAAACAGGATATATTTCTATTCCGGGAGTTGACTTTTAACTTTAGACTATGTGCTTATGAACCGTTAGTTACAAAATACCTTGGCCCTATTTGATATATTCTTCAGAAAGCCATGCTTACGTAAAACGATCATCATTGAAAATAACTCATCTAAATAAAATCAAAACCAAACCAATGACTGTATAATTTCATTGTCAAAAGTATTATTTACGCATATTTCAAGGCAGTGAAGGACAATATAGATCTGCTTGTTATAATTGTCATTGTATCTGTAAAATTTAATGAAGCGACGATCTTAACCACATTGGTCTGTCTATTCACTTGGTAATCACTACCGCTTCACACTTTATTGTCACGTATATCGACACGTGTTATATTCACGTGAGATATTTACCTACACCTGACACTGAGACACATATTATTTTGTAAAAATATATTAAATTATAAAAGTTCACTTCATATTCTTAACCTAATTATGTGGCACTACGTTATGTATTCATGCATGTCAAACTATAGTATCTTGACAAATACACTAAATACTTTCAGGCTGATTAACTTGGAGAAGAAACTAGGTTAGTAATGACTAAAGGCAGTACAAGAAGGCTGTGTGAATGCATTTGTCAATAACGATATTTGTTCCGTCAAAGCGCAGTGCTGCGGCTAACGCGACAACGAGATAAGATAGCTATCAAAATCTGCATATTTAATGTTAAATTATTATCATACATTGTTGTTTATACTATACATACTTTTATACATATACATTAATAATACACTTTTATGAGTTGTAGAAGAAATTGAATAACTTCTTACATATAGCATTCTATCTCTATTCCTGGCGATTGGCTATACAGTACGGGATTATACAGTATTTAAAAAAGAGTAACGATATTTTTTGGTATATTTTCTAACAATGAATCCTAGCTAGATCGATTTATCGGCCCCAAGCCCCCTACATACTAAATTTTATGAAACATTTGGAGCCGTTGCCGAGATCCAGATTATAAATATCCAAGAATTGCTCGTTTAAAGGTATTAGATATACAGAAAGTTAATGGTATATCGAAAGAATAGCTACACTGAATTGACTTACCTGCTAACTAACATTCTAACAAGGTATTAAAATACAGAGGTGAAACAAAACTTATAAGCACTCGTTTCTTAATATGTCATTTCTAATTTAAAAAAAACAAAAGCAAAAACAATGGCTTAATGCCATAGTTTGTTGGTCTGCAATCTGGCCTTTTAGATTTAGCGATTATTAGCCTAGCTTTTATTACCCGAGCTTAGATACCTAATGACGATAACTGTGATTCCAGTTGGCCTCAAAGAAACAAGTCAGAGCAAGCTCAGCTCTGTAATTTATTCAGCATCCGCTGTATAATATCAGGGATTTTGCGATTGAATGCTAGTGGGCGTATTTTTAATATGCAGTATGTTTAAAATTGTTAGTTATTTAAGGATAAGTTGACTGTATATTGTACTGTACTTCTTGGTAATTCCAAGTAACAATTGCAAATGTTAGTGTAGCCATTGAATTTTATTTAAATGCTTAAGATACTTCAGGCCTTACTTTGTTCTATAAAATAACACAGAAATTATTGTTTCCTGCGTATCAATTTTCAGTTAGCAACACACAAAGGAATGCATAATTTGATTGTGATGGAGTGATATACGGGTCAATTGCGTTATATTAAACTATTATGGATTATATAAGTCACTAGCTTTTGCTCGAGGCTACGCTCGCGTGATATCGCGGTGAATAGGAGCCTATGTTGCTATTTAGTGTCGACAGTGTAACGCCCCTCCAATCCTGCGCCGCTACCCTTTCTCATAGTAGTCGCTTACTGGCGCTTCATTCAGTCCAATCTAGTCATGATAACTTTTAAACTATTCGTTCAAATTACTTAGTGCATGACTCAAAATTCTTCTACATTAAAAACTGAAAGCGAACAATGTGTAAATTTTAATTATTAATAAGAGTTCGAAAAATATTCTAAAACGTGCATTGTAAAAAGTATCCAATATATATAGTGTTTATGCCTCACTATTTAGTATATACTCGGTTCCATACAAAAGATTTTAAGCTCTCACTTTATATAAACCTTTTTGAGACAAACAAACATACCGTATATTATTGTTGTCATGTAAGGCAGTTCTCAGAGGTCAAGAATTTTGATTTATTTGATACTTATGGTTATATGATTGAAAAATTACACAAAATCTTAACAAATCGTAGCCCATGTGTCATTTTGTGATACATAAGCTATATTATTGGGGTATGGGCCTCTGATATCCTCACACATTCGGTGAAACAAACGCAAGCGCTATTTTACACCGGTTTTCTGTGAGGCAGGTGGTATCACTCCGGCAAAGCCGGTAGAAATATTTAAATTTATTTATTTATTAAAATAATCGTAACTGACTGTTAAATCAGTTATTGATTTAATTATATGCATTTTTATTCTTATTATTTATTCGCTTATAATATCTTAATATATATAAATCTCGTGTCACAATGTTTGTCCTCAATGGACTCCTAAACCACTTAACCGATTATAATAAAATTCGCAAACTATGTGTAGTTCGATCCAACTTGAGAGATAGGATAGTTTAAATCTCAAATTATAGTCGCAATTTTCATTTATTGATAATTATTTGTCTGTTATTATTTGACAGTCACAATTATCTGTTAACTCAAAATGATTCTAACAGATGTCGATACCTTTCGACTGGGTTGAGTAAGTAATCAATAGATGGCGCTGCTATGGTAAATCTATAGGCTATATTTTATTTTGGAAAAAAATAGGGTTCTGTAAGATATTGGGGTTTTTCGGACACAAGGTGTAAAAAATCAACCCTATACGGGGGAAAATTTTTCGCTACGGGCAATAAAAGACGCAAACGAGGTTGCGTCGGTCAGCTAGTTTTTATATATAGATTTCAAGACAGATCTGTAAAGACTTCGTAGGTTTGATTGCCATCTAGGGCAACTAAATATGTGATGAGTACTATCATTCGATCTGTGCTTAGGTGTAATTTGTTTTGTTCTTTAATAAGTAACAGAACTCAAAACAACAGTATTTAGATTTTTTTGTCTGTTTATCTATACTCTGTATTTGTACACGCCCATCTCAGGAATGGCTTAACCAATGTGCATGCGGTTTTCTTTCATGTTTTATGAAAAATTTCACTTAGCATTTAGTATTTGTTTGATTTCAGTTGGTTGACCAATAAAAACGTTTTATCAGTTTAAAGTATCAGTGCGATAACTGACATATTTGTACGTGGGTGGGGAATGTATTAATTTTTTTAAGTAAGTTTGCCAGCAAACTAGTCAGGATAGCACAAGGCCATATGATTTTTCGGCGGTGTGTTATGTGTGAATACGAGTATTTTGTTATAAAAGAAAGATGCATACCTAAGTCACTTTTTATATTCCGCGATACCAAGCCAAACTCAAAAAAAATGTAAGCCATTACAAAATAAAACTAAAATTATTATTACTGTCAAAAGCCAACAATAAACATGTCATCAATCGAATCTTTCCCGAAAGTAATTTCGAGGGAGATCGTTTTTTGTTTTTTCGAATGACGGTCCCCATTTCATGTCATCCACATTTTATATATTTTTTATCATTAATTTCATCACGACGACGACTTGAAGACTTGAAGACTTGATAATTGAAGACGATAAATACTTGACATTGGCAGAAATAGCTGATACGAGTGATCCGGCTAGTTGCCATTTCATCATAAAAAAAAAGTAATTTCGATACACACGTAATTTCGCGGCATGATTGAATTCCATTGACAACGGCACTTTCTTCTTAAACGCTTCATTGCATAAGCCAACGAGGTTTAACTTAACTGTTGACATTGTGCAATACTGCATGACCATAACCAAGCGTGTAATGATATAAGTAGGTTGTAATGCACATATATATATTTGGAATAATGACCTAATGATGGTTATGCTTTATAGTACAGCATAAAATTGGTCTTCCCTTTCTTATGTAGTCCTAAAAATAATTAATATTAATTACTAATTACTTAACTTAATTACTAATTGATGAAAAAAAAAATCTAAATAAATATTCTGGACATCTAACTCATAACGCCATCTAGTCCCAAGTTAAGCAGAGCTTGTGTTATGGGTACTAGACAACTGATATAAATACTTATATACTATTTTTTTTGTAAATACATACATATTATACATAGAAAACACCCAAACTCCGAAACAAATATTTGCAGATCATACAAACATTTGGTCTGACCCGGGAATCGAACCCGAGACCTCAAGCTTAGCAGTCGCATACGCTACCACTACGCCACCGAAGCAGTCGGTAAATATAACAATCTTTCATTGTTTAAGGATAATAAATTCCCGCACTACTTTCATATTGTCTATATCACGGGGGACTTTACAAACATTCATAATATGAACACAAAGAACACTCGTGCTCAGAAAACCAATTTATTAAAGCTCTAAGCTTTAATCACAATTTGTAAAAAACTAAATTCAAAGGCAAAAGGAAAAAACACAGAAGAAAAATGTCCTGGCAATCAAATGCGGTCAATGACATGAATAAGATAAATTGTTTTTACTCCCAGTTTTTGTGAACTTATTGGTTTAATGACCATAATCAAATAATAATCAATTTATTTTGTGGATACGGAGCTATAAAAACTTCTTAATTTTTGTAGCAGAAATAATGTGCACACTTAGACAAAGTACAAGACAAACTTGTGAATATATATATATAAGATAATAAATTGCATTGTTGTCGACATCCCATTCATGTAGTTGTTAACAATGTTAGTCAAATGATTTTACAAAAAAAATAAGGTAAGTGCAAAAAATACGCATTTGTAAAACTGATATGAAATTAAATATTACACGTACAATATTTATGTAGGATAATTTTTGTAACAGAAATTGATATAGTAAGTAAAATTTTACATTTCTCTTTTGTTTCTAATATACATTTGCGACATACAGCTCTGCGTTACCTAAAGGTTAGTTGGAAGAAAATTACTTAAACCACAATACTAATTTTACTAATAGACATCCTTACGTAACAGCTTTGAAAAATATTTAGATTTGATGACCATGCGTTATGTTGGCGAATGGTTTTACTATAATCTCACGTTGGACTCAGACGTACTTTGTAATGTGTTGTCACGATATGTTTCTTATTAGTTTTTAATGTCCATTGTAATGTTGCGGCCCCTGGCTTTGAAGGTAATGACAAAGGTAGATAAGGGTGCAATTGTGCACGAATGTTTATTAAGGCAGCAATGCTTCAAACGTATCATTACAAATACATAAGTCATTGTAAGGTCATGATTAAAATAATTACATTGAAAATTATGAAAATAAAGGCTTTATAATAGAACTAATATTATTAGTCTATAAAGTGATTTATATCATACAGCTTACTTGAGTAATAAGTGCATTAGCTGCCATTACAAATATTTTTAAGTATAAATATTTTATTTATTTAACATCAATGTCAATAATATTGAAGTTTCATGCTCCATTAAGTATTCTGTGATAGTATACTAATAGTGGTTTTGTTGAAGTACATTGCTAGAGGATTTATTTATTTACTAGTCTTTGCTCGTGGCCTCACATGCTACTCTACTACTACTCACTGATAATGTAGCTTTTCAATGGTGAAAGAGTTTTGAAAATGGATCAGGTGGTTTGAAAGCAAACTTAACAAATAAACGAATTCGAATAGGAGTTCGTTTGTTATAATATTAGTTAAGATAGGTTACATTCAAAGTGGCAAGATCGATGGTTATCTATAATCATTTCCTGTGTGAGATCAGCTTGTTATTGTTCATGCTTTTACGAAAACTTAACGCAAAATTCTTATTCAACATACGAGTACTTGAAAAACCTTCTATGAGATATTTGTGGCTGTGATAAAGTAATTGAAAACAATGTAGTTACTTAACTCTTTAAAGCACTTGTACAAACCTGTTTACTTTGCAATGGTTTATCAAATGTTACCAACATTAAGTGCCGTATTCAGAGATAAAATAACATTCTAAGCATCTTTTAGCCATTGAATTTTTATTCTAAATCCTATGTCCTTCTTACTTTATTGTACAATTGTAAAGTTATGTATAGAGTATAAGAAAGGAGGTGCATGTATTTATCTTTGGTAAAACTATGATAGACTAGCTGAACCCCACGGTGTCTGCGGTACGACACTAAACGCAGGCAACACCGCGAGGCGAAGCTAGTATCTTTATAAATTGTAAAGTTTCATCAAAATCCATTCAGTAGTTTTTGCGTGAAAGATCAACAAACATACTTACATACTCAAAAACTTTTGCGTTTATAATATTAGTAGGATAGTAGGAAGTATCTAAGTGTCAAGCATGCGTTTCTACATTACTCAAACTCAAACTCAAACTCAAATCATTTATTGCCAAAGGCCCCAAAAGGCACTTGAACACGTCAAAAATACAAACATCAAAATATGAAACAAAACTCAAGTAATCAATTCAGTGATAAAAGGTACTAATACTAAATGCACTGAAATGATTTGAATTACCGGAGCTTAGATTGATTTCGATTCAACTCAAAGGTTTAAATTGAAATCAATCGAAGTACCAGCTCCGATGGGTATTGCATTCATGAGAACAGCTGGTGAGAAACTCATGTGCACCATCTTTTCACATAATTCATAAAAAGTTTGTTAATTAATAAATAAATAAATATTCCGGACATCTAATACACAACGCCATCTAGTAACAGCTAAGCAGAGCTTGTGTTGGTACTAGACAACTAATACAAATACTTACATACTTTTTTTTTTTGTAAATACATACATATTATACATGGAAAACACCAAAATTCCGAAACAAATATTTGCAGATCTTACAAACATTTAGTCCGACCCGTGGAATCGAACCCGAGACCTCAAGCTTAGCAGTCGCATACGCTACCACTACGCCACCGAGGCAGTAATCTTTTTATCATTGCATCAAAAATTGTCTTTATTTATAAATATCATAATCAATTGCCTTTAATAGTTCATTGCTAGATATAGGCCTTTTCTATAAAAAAAGGTTTTGGCCTACAATCCCACGCTGCCCATATTGGTTTGATATAGTATTAATGTCAAATTTTTTTTTTCTCTTTGAATTTCTATTGTCCTGTGTAGTTTGCTCTGTTATGCCCAGTTCCTATATTTGAAAAACGATCTGTTCTAGGTACGAATAGAAGTATATTATACGGGGCGTAAGCTAAAATCGTTCCTATAAAAAATAAATTTAGGAACGGTATTTACGACTCGTAGTCGGTTGTAGAAAATTTTTACACGATGACGATTCGTTAAATATAGGAACCGGGCATTTAATCGGCTCTGACGTCACTCACGTGTTGAATAGGAATGGTGATACAAAGTATTATTAATCGGCTATCACATGGATAAATGTAAATATTGTAAAAAATATGCTGTGAGGCATCGCATGTTGAACATGTGCTCATAGGCCACTGCACATCGAGGTTGGTCCAACAAGGTCACGCGGTACATACGCCCACGGACGCAGAGTTCGTGTGAAGCACGATTAACGATCACTCTTCCGGATCCGGATGGTAAAACCCACAGAATAATGAACGCCATTTGACTAAGCATGATTTTAATTTAAGATTTTTTTTTTATTTTATTGTTAAAAGGATGCTATTGTATGTCTAACACTTGTATACAATTGTATGATCAAAACTAATGACGAATCGTATTGGTTTCAAATTCATTCCATATATATAGTCATCGGCATTCATAATGCATTTTATAGATTCTATTTATGCGCAATGTAATTATAAAAAAATGCATTTTTGATTATTCTGAAGTAATTCTTCTATTTATATTTTAGAATATTATATATTTAAACTTATATTATTGCGTTATATATTTAATTACATATGTACATTAACACACAATTTGTCTAAGTACACATTTAGCAGCTATTGCTAGAAATAGTCATATTTGAAAGATTAAATGAATAGTAAGGCCCTAGGTAACGTAGGATGTTTTCATAATTTGTACATTTTTAAAAGGAATTTGTTTTGTTAATTGAAAATTTACAGTTAAATTTAGTGACTGATAGTGTCTACATGATTTTCATTTCTTAAAAATAAACTTCACATAGTATTTTTAAACCTCCTTTTTAAGGAGAGATTATTTAGCTCTGTTTGTTTAAGCAAAATAGTGATTATTTAATCCTACTTAACAAAATAGATTAGCTCTATTAGTTTGATAGTCGTCCAACTTATGAGATACTAACATTTGAGAATTTTATGTTGCATATCCAATGGGTAGCAACAGCACTTAGATGCATAATTTCATGTTTAAAATAGTTGTTTAAGGTATTTAGAACCTTATGTAATCTCAGTAAAGTAACAAACCCTCCAGAAAGAGAAACCGCAACACGCTAAGTGTCTTTTCGTCATTGGTTACATATTATATCATCTACAATAATAGTACCTGTATAGGAAATAGGTAAGGTGTTAAAATGATTTTAGAATTGCACGTAATTGTAAATTTCTTAAAATTCGTAAAGCCTTTATGCATTTTCTGCTTAAAATGAAATTTGTTATTATAAAAATCAAATCAAGGAAAGTTTAAGTAAAATCAAGACTCAAGTCAAGTCAAGAATGAACACATTATTTATTGATGTTCGGCGATTGGGATCTTGTTTGTTTTGAATTGCAGCCTGAATTTAAAATACTGCAGTTCCTGTAAAAATGTTGCTAGCGCGGCAAGACTCTTCCGCATATGGTTTTTGAAAAGTGTAAAAGTTATTGATAAATACATATTTTTTAACTAATCGCATCATTATGTTCGTAGAGAATTACTTCTTTGAAAGTAGGTTCGAGAATAGTGTTTAAAGACAAGCTGATAAGGCCCATCAAGGAGACACAAAAACTTGATAGTATATGGATTTTTAAAAATTAATGAAAACTCACAGCGATTTCCCTTATAATTAAGTGTAAATAATATACTTTCAAACATACCTTCAAAAGTATCGCCAAATGGAATATAATACTATCGAAATTAAAATTGGTGACCTTAAAAGACAGCAAAACTTGTCCTATACAAAACGTTAACGCGAGTCTTGTGTACAACTGTATCAAATGAAGCATTACACTTTGAAAGTAAGCAATCGACACAGGAATGAAACCTATCAGAAAACATGAAACACACCATCAAGAGGCGTAAGCAACTAGGTTGTGGCCTTAGGTTAGGTGGCTTTAATAAACAAATGACTTTAAGCGAATTTATATTGCAGTTATATAGAGTAGATAGCTTTGAAATGCAGAAGTCTATTTCTGAACGGGCTTTTGAGCTCTGAAAATCTCATTAAATTTAACCCCTTAAAGAAAACTGGCAGACTACTCTTCATACATATAAAACAAATGTTTTTTGAATATACATATTTCAAAATATGTTTGAGGTAACTGTATAATTTAGTTATGGTCATTACCAGTCAGTCTGTGGTTTTGGCGCACAATTCACGGCAAAATAAAACAAAGCGGAGTCAACAATGACGACCTTGCGCACGCGCAGTGAGCTATCGCCCCACCATAGCGTTGTGCAACTGCAAATTGCTAGAAAGCATACTTTCCTTCACGTAACATTAGTCAGAAGAGTTTGCCGACGAAATAACCAGTACTAAAGGTCGATACAATATTGAATACCTACCGATTATATTAAAATCGTTACATAAATTATAGAAATTTTGAACCGTAATTCCAAAAGTGAATGATTGCAAATTCAGAGGTTTTTTTAGATCCTAGACTAGTTTTAACAGTCTTATATAGTCAATACAATTAAATCACAATAATTACAAAATTGATCTATGTTGATGTTCTTAAATGTGAGTAGCAAGTTAAAAAAAATGTCTTGCGAGGAATTCTTCTGTTTCAGTAGAAACAATAATTATACACATAAGAGAGCGTCAGAATATAATTTCTATTGCCAAATGATACGCTCTATAATCGTTTAATGAGTAAACAAATCAAAAGTATGATAGCTGATGATGACTAAGTAGCGGAATGCCATATGAAATAGATGTTTGCTTTCATGCTTCATAAGCATCTTTTACTGTTATTAAACTCTTCCTACAACGCTGATCTTTCTTCATAACACTTCCTGGCTTTGCTGATAAGGCTCCTTTTACATAGATTCTTGTTATTCCTTGGTAACTGATTTTTTAAGCACTCAGTGAGTTGCTTCATCTTGATCACTATTTCTCTTTACAAATTATTTTGTGTATGTCAATATAATTATTAATGTAACATCATATTGATTTAAACTAATATTTTCAAACTTATATGGAAGTAGCAGTATTTACATATACGTACGTACGTATAGTATATGTTTTCTAAAGCTAGCCTTGTCTATGCAGTGAAGCATAGCCGTTTGTTTCCTTTTAATGCGGAAAACTTGGAATTCATTCATAGATGTTTTTCTTGTTAATAAAACGGCAGCGTATGTTTTATTAAATTCTTTAAAAACCGTTGTCGTACTCATTAGTTCTTATGCACGGATTGTTCTATAAATTTTTCTCATTTCAATGTTTGAAGTTGTGTTTGTTACTGACTTAATCATAGTCAATTATGCATCATAAAGGCTGCAAGACAACATTCCAAGACATTAAACTTCCGGACGAACAACTTTACCGCCAGAGGACTCATGTTATCGAATGTTAGCCATAAAGGGCATGCCGTTATATTGCCGATGCCGTTATTTGTGTTGTCGACCGAGGCGGTCGGTGTCAGGGTCCGTGCGATCACTATTTACACTTTCACCTCACTTCGGGCTTTACCAGAATTTACGTCATCGCAAGTCAGCGCAATTATATCATCACGAAATCAGCTGCTGGATAAGTGGCACACTGACACACTGGACTACGAACCAAAGCCACTTTTTTAACTTATTGTATTTCTGAGTATTGCAATGCTCGTTGTCGGTCATTAGGTTTCTTAATAACAAATATACAAGCGATTTTTATTTCTACCTAGGGTATAAAGCTTATAGCCACTCAATGCTGAGTACATAAATAAATGTGATAATAATAGCAGTGTACTTGAATAATCGTAAAGAACATGATATAGTCGATGTTTTAGTTCCTATTGTACATACGGCCATGACCACTGTGGGTCAGGGCCGAAATAGATTAAGGGCTTCGGGACGGATACAAAACGATATGTAGTAAATCTATTTACAACGATGCACAATGCTCAAAACGGTTGCCACAGAGCTGTCTCCGTTGCACATACAAGTCCTTTGTTTTATGGAGAAACAAACGCATTGTTTTTCAGTTTCTCTTTGCTTAGTCGGGCGGTACCGCTTGTCAACTGTGTCAAAGCATTTGTTAGCCCATAAGCATGATAATTCAAATTTTGGTGACGCCAAATGGAATCTTTGAACTTATAATTTGAGAAATAAACTTAAAGGTCAATGAGTAAAGTTGAGTTTAGATTGTCACAAATATTAATTTCTAATATCGTATTAGTAAAGAAATAAAACTCTTTATTCCTTTATGATCACAAAATAACAAACAAATGTCAAGATTATTGATTTAGAATATACGTATGTTTACTGATATTTGCAATAATTTATGGCTTAAAAGAGCTTGGCGATAAAAATTCATGGCCTATGATAGATATTACGAAAATTAGGGATCGTCTATGGTTTTGAATCTACCACACCTATTAAACTTTAAGATGAACAGAGACTTAATGCATTACATGTTTGTAAGTTTTTATGGTGTAGGGGCAAACAAGTAGACGAGTCACTACAGAGAGTCCAGAGCCACAAGTATAAGGCCTCTTTTTGAGTTCTCCTGAGAGAAAAAAAAGGCTCTGGGAAACTTATTCACTCGTCAATCACTTTTTTCTCATCTTTTCGCTTAAATATCAGACCCTCATAGCCGATTGGACATTTAACAAACATAAACGTTAGAAGAAAACTAATGAATGTATGAGAATGACATGACAACGCCAAGTCACGTGGTCAAACAAAATATTTGCCAATAAGACAAGAGAATTGAGGCGTTAGCGATTTTAGAAAGAGAATCGACGTGAACCATTTGCATATTGGCTAAGAAAGCCAGTTAGTTTTTAGCCATTAGTTCTTGGCGAGTGGGGACCTGAAATAACTTGGTCCGGGTCCTCCCCAGAGCAGGGCGCCTGAGATCGGCCGCCTGGGTGGTTTTTAGCGGACTCACCACATACCTGGCTCCTCAGCCCCGAGGAGCCGGAGATCCGAAGGGATTTTACACATTGTCAAAAAAAATAGGTCTTGGTGAGTGAAAAAATGTTTGTGTTAACTAGTATTTAAATCAGAGATATCCTAATATAAAATATTTTTTATTAATGTAAAGTATTCACTAGTATTACCTACGTCATTTGTAATTCACTTTCATTACAAACTTTCAAACAATGTGTTATTTCGCAATTACTGCCTGCGTTCACAATAAAACACATTACAAATTTTGTTCATTGAATATTACGAACATTAAATAATACTTAATTTAGTTTATTTTTAACATTGCTTGACCCAGAAACAACAGTTACCCGTAACTTCGGAACTAAACATTGCTTAGAAGATGCTATTCGGAACAAGTGTGGTAACAATAGATAATATGACTATGCGTGTGAATTTTTTTATGTCTACTTCATAATTTTTAATAATTTATTAACGTGTTTAACATATAAAAGTGCAGATGGTAAAACATAATTTTAATAATTTTTTGATTTGACTATATTGGTTAGAGCTGTTATAGGAAAGATGCAAATATATCATAATATGTTATATTTGCATCTTTCCTATAATATTTTGTGACTGAAATGTAAGTAAAACATTAAAAAAAGCAAACTCACTTAGTATACTCGTATTTTAACCTTTACTATCATGTAATAGATATATTATCTATGATTTCGGATATTTAAAGCTAAAAATTCTACCATTTGTTCATTTTGAGTTTTAAGTTAGTAATTTATCCTTTAATTTTTGACAAAGTCGTTATAATTTACGTATATTATATGTAAAATGGCATTTCTTTACTTGTTTTTCTCATTTCTGTAATAATTTAAGTGACTTTTTATTTTCCCTATTATTATTTTTTTATTATTTTTATTATAATTTTTTTTCTTTTTTTTTTTCTTTTATTATATTATAATAAATTAAATTAAAAACATGCGTGTGTTTAGTTTAGGTTTAGTAGTAAGCTTACCCGTGTTCTGGAATAAAGTTCTTGTATTTTTCTCTTTTCATTTCCACGTTTATTTCGAATGATGGACACACATTGCACTGTACGTATCACAAGGCACACACACAACACTCCTTACAATACACTAGTCTTTACCCCCTGCTGGATTCACAAAGTTCCTCAGTCCCATGACGTGGCACCTGTAACAATACAAATTAATTTTAAAATCCATTCTACATACTAATATTATAAATTCGAAATACCGTCCCCCAATCCCCCTCCCCTTCCCCCAAAGGCCGGCAACGCACTTGTGACGCCTCTGGTGTTGCGGGTGTCCATGGGCGGCGGTAATCGCTTACCATCAGACGATACGTCTGCTCGTTTGCCGTCTATTCAATAAAAAAAAGCAAAAACCAGTATGTTATAAAATTTGTGTCTTCATTAATCCTTCCTTGTTTTTTTCCCATACACATAGATGTCAATCTCAAAAGGAAGTAGGCTCACATTTCTCAGAAGTAGTTTGAAAGCTTACACTAAGAGAGTGGCCTAGTTTATTGTCTAAATGATCGTTTTCTAATCGATGTTTTATGCTTATTCACGCTTTAACATCTCATTAATTTCAACATTATGGATTTGTAATATATTCGTGCCGTATGGAAGTTATAACTGTGAGCCCAATCTGAAATAATGAAATACATTGGGAAGTTTCGTATATAAAGTTTTTGTAATCATTAATTTGTCCGAGCACAATAAATGATTTGACAAGCTAATATCAGTGAAATTGATTTCTATCGATCGGTTTTAAACGATTGTATGATTACATTGTATTATATTTAAGTATTTGAGATAATATTGTAGACATCTGATATTGTCATGATGATGGTTGCAACATGTTAGTTTCGCAACCGCTACCTTTAATCTAGATAAATTGCTTGACCATTTGATATTTTAGGACGTATATAATCTTAGATAGATTATGATCGCAGCTTTGGTATTTTAGATACGGTAGAAATGTAATTATTGTAGGCAATAAAGTTCTAATAATATTTTATCATGAGGGAGTATATTTTAAAACCTGCTTAAGTTTGTCATGTGGAAAAACAGTGTGGCAGAACTATTTACAGACAACATTGTGCAGAATACTCTCTCTTGATGCGCTAGACATACTACTACCACTAGCGTGTCGTAGACCTTGTTTCAGCGATGAGCCAATAGCGAAGTGTTTTGTAGGATGCATGCTAAAGCTTTATGTTTACTGATTCTTTGACTGAAAGATGGTTAAAGTCACCACGCCGCTTTCTTTAAACCCCACATGGGACAACCCGAAAGACAGATATGGTCTGCCACGAGATCTCGTCTCCGTGGCAACCTCTAACCCCGAACCATCATCAATACACACCGGACCATCCTCTACCTCCGCCCTAGTGCCGGCTGACGGGCGCTCCTTTGGGCCCACACCCCTAGGAGCTCGATCTAGCTAAGCACAGGTCGGACGGGTTGTCGGGTCCCTCGGTTAATTACGCCTGAACCTGGGCTAACACCCTTAACTACCTAAAGGCTCACCAGGGCCCAACCCAGTGACCCGCCTGTAGTCGCAGGCGGCGCGGAGCACTACTTAAACAGACCATAGCCTGGAAAAGTTTCTCCGAGACCCTACGGGGAGGGGTCTACGAGAAGAACCACGGAGAGAGAGACAATACTTTGCGTGATCCATAAATTGTTGTTCTAACTCAAAGAGTTCTTTGTGGCCGTTTCATGTATGTTTTAAAATCATACATAAAACGGTCACAAAGAATATATTCCTAATGCGAGTGTTATCTTTTAAAAATAATAATAAATAATTACTTTACACAATAGTGACATAATACCTACTTACTTTTGAACTTCCTTGTGATCATGGGAGGACTGAAATCGACCTGCGCCTAAAGCTTGTAACACCTGGTAAAAATGCCTGATAATTCAAAGAGTGCCTATATCATTTAATATATGTTATTTCCGCAGTTTTCATTTATTATTTTTGTAAAAAGTATAATTTTGTTTTTTTTTATAATTTGGAAGTATTGGAGTTACTTTACCTTTTAATGTTACACAATTTTATCACAATTGTAAATCTCGGAACTTATGCTTAACCACCTTTGAACAGTAACGTAAATAGACATTCTACTACTAAAAAAGGTACTTATACGATCAGATATCATGGATTTGAATATATGTGTATAATAAAGAGATTTCGTCGATCATTCTAGATCACGACACAAAACATTGAGTCGGCTGTGCTCGAGAGTGGATCGTGGGAAATGTACACGTGACACCCCGTTACATAGTCCGCCGTGACGCGTTTTAACTTTTATTTGTGAACATCATGACTTTAATTTAGTAATGTTTACTATAAACGACATGTTGTGACATAATTATACTAACCTGCTCCAGTAACATTGGTGTAAGGTATTATTAATTAAAGATTTGATCACATATCGTCATATCTATGTTTCTAATACTACGGGTTTTAGAATCCAATAGATATTCGTGGATAGTCTTTTTTTACTCATATTGATATGGCATAAGGCTATAAAATATTATATATAAAATTCTCGTGTCACAATGTTAGTTACCATACTCCTCCAAAACGGCTGGACCGATTTTCATGAAATTTTATGAGCATTTTAGTTAGGTTTGAGAATCGGCCAACGTCTATTTTTTATCCCCCTAAATGTTAAATTTTTAGATATATTATCATTTTTTATGATACAGCATTACAAAATACATACAACCCTGAATTTTCAACCCTCTACGATCAACCCCTATTTTTCCATCGCGATTTTTATTGACAACTCTCCCCCCTAAAATATGTATTCCTTTTTGTGGCAAAGCAACGTTTGTCGGGTCAGCTAGTATTTTATCATATGAATTAAACAATTGAGTTTGTACATATTGTTTTACATTCCAATCCTTGAATTTACCTTTATCTTAATGGTTCTCTTTATTTATGTCTTAAATGTCGTCTGAGTCGTTGCATAAGACGGCCTTCGTGTACGAATCCTGCGCCCGAATCCGATGTGGACAATCACTTGATGCCAGCGTCTATAATTACTCATTACACTAATGGATCTTCGATAAAGGTGCATTATGTGCTTTGTCACGACTGTATAACTCCGAGTAGGAACGAATATTGAAGCTTATAAATAAATTAATATTTCGGACATCTAACACACAACGCTATCTGGTCCCAAGCTAAACAGAGCTTGTTTTATGGGTACTAGACAACTGATATCAATACATATATACTTTTTTTTTGTAAATGCATACATATGGTACATAGAAAACACTCAAACTCCGAAACAAATATTTGTAGATCACACAAACATTTGGTCCGACCCAGGATTTGAACCCGAGACCTCAAGCACAGCATTCCCTACCACTGCGCCAACGAGGCAACTGAATCGTGAGTAGTAAATTTTTAAGAAGTGAGAGCTATTTACGAGTCAGCACTCCAGTACTGGTGTATGTACAAGCATTGAAATCCATATTTAAAACTTAAAAATAATACGACAAACCAGTCGTAATTGTAATTTTATTCCATTCGTGGGTTAATTTTTATATCGCCCTACTCACTATTAAATTCAAATGGAAACCAAATATATAAAAATAGTAATAATAATAAAAATGGAAAATCTAGTAAGCAAGTAGCTGACTTGCTTACTAGATTTTCTACAAAGATCTTGTTGTTTGTAGACTGATAGCACATAGCGTGTGCACTGATAACAAATAGATCATAAAACACGGTTTAATTCGATTTAAGAGCCCCGAAGATGGTCGGACCGAATCTACGAATAGCTTTATGGAGCCACGATCCTCAGTGATGGAGGCTATTATGAAGAAGGTCATGAGATACGGAACATTTACTACAATATAGACCAGCTTTTTAACTGTCAATAAGACAGTAGTAGCACAGTTAATCCTTCCTCTGCGGTAGTTGCGCTTGATAACATACACGATCTCAACGTTGAATGAAATCTAGCTGTATATCAAATCACAAATTTACTATCATGTTAGTAAGAAGGAAGAGATCAATTAATAGTAGGCAGCAGCAGCAGTTAACGGTCGTAAAACTTTTTTTTGGTGGAACAGTGGGCAAACGAGCAGACGTATCGCATGATGGTAAGCGTTTACCGCCACCCATGGACACCCGCAACACCAGATGCGTCACAAATGCGTAGCCAGACTTTGGGGGATGGGGAGAAGGATAGGGGAGGGGGGTATAGGCCACCGGGTTCCTTACTCACTGGGGGAAACACAGCGTAAACGCTATTTCACACCTTTTTTCTCAAGACCGTGGTATCACTCCAGTCGAGCCGGCCCATTCATACCGAAGCGTGAAACCGGATCTTGTGATCCTTATTGTAGTGAGAGCAGCACTCTCTCATGTTTGGTTTTATATTACATTGTCACTAACGAGCATCAGGAAAAAAGAAACTTTCGCATTTCGCATTTGAATACATTAATAAACATGCTAATGATACACTTAAAAATATATTTTAAACACAGTCAGTTGTTGTTTTATTAATGAAATAACGATGCATAATGCAATGCATAGGCATTATTAAGAAGCTTTGACTGTCATTGAATGGCTTATTTGTCTGCCTATAATCTGAAATTATAGGTTATGTGTAAGTTACTGTTACACATCATATCACATTACATGTACGAGTATATCGTCTGGTTTTCCTTTACAATTTGCATTGGGACCTATAAAAAAGGCTTTTATCAAGTAGTGTGTCCAGAGAATGGTCGGCCTTGAATGAAGGATATTGGTTTCAATTTATGTGCTTGAAAATAAAAAGAAATATCCACACATGGAACCGATATCAAACCTTAATGTCACTTGCCATGCAAGGTCATTTGTACCTTATTTATAACACTCCTTCTGCAACAGGTTAGTACTTGTTCTTGGAGATAACTAGTTTCCTCAACAAATATCCTTTTACATACCTCGTCTTCAAAGTCCTGGTGCATTCTTAAACATATTCTAAACTACTCCTGAGATAAACATTTATGGTCACGACAACTGCGGAATAAATTAGCCATCTTTCGCAAGATACAGACGTTTTAAATAAACTGAGCTGCTAGCCGGAGGGTAATGGAAAAAATAAACAAACGTTGTAGAAGTGACATCGTGTTCTAATCTCTCTATACCTGCACTCGTGGTGCCTGACGTTTGCGCAACAGTCGACGGTCACATCAGTCAAACGACCTTGCCCGAAATTTTTCTTCGATCACTGACGTCACCTTTCCCACTATAGTACAGTATTGAAATAACCACATTCCGGACCAAGTGACAAACAGGTTTCACGTTACCAGGGGCTGTTTTGTTCTTGGTTATAAGTAAAACTTTACTTCTGTAGTTTCCAGTTCACTGGAATAGTTTCAACCAAAGATAATGAATTTGTCCTTTGTTTTACTTGCAACTATTGCATACTAATCATTATGGAAGTCTCAAAGTTCTATTGCAAACAAATTTGGGCATTCGAAACTATAGTGCTGGTCACCATGCTGCACTGTCTTTGTTTGCATTGAGGATGGTGACCACCACTCTTGGATTCTGCTGATGCTTTCTATCAGGCAGGGCAGAGTCATTTTGGTAACTCATGTATTTAAAAAAAAACTTATTACTCTAATATATCTGAAACTCCACAGGTTTATCGATATTATTAACTAATCCATAGGTCCGAATATAAGTTTCTATAAAATAAGGTGGATTAATATTTCATATTATTATGTAATTTATTAAACAATTTGAATTACCATTCTGTAATAAACACTACATTTTACAAAATATCATTGGATAAAATTCAAAACGTAAAGTCAAGAGAAACGCACAAATTGAAATCAAGAAATACATGTAATTACAAGTTGATTTTATTCACTGGAAGAATAAAAATACAGACATACAGCGTTTGTATATACATAAATATATTTATGTAAGTATGACAACTGAATATATTTATCATCGTAAACACGATATGTAAGTATTTGTTTAAAATATTACTAACTATGAAATTGCAAAAATACTTGTCGAAGAACGTTGACGCAACAGTCCATGATGATAATAGTTTCATGTGACGTATGTATGTGTAAATAAAAAGTTGTATTTGCTCAGTAACATGCAAATAATACAAGAGGTTATCCACACGAGGCGTTTTATCGTGTGATTGTATGACAAACTGAGACAACCACACGTATTTGACTCAATTGTGGCATTTTTGTGCTCATATGTGTTTTGTTTATATTGTAGGAGTGCGGTTTCGTGGGTCATTACACCTCAAGTTAATCACGTTTAATCAAAGTGAGCTGAGTTACGTTTTATTATTATTTTCTATTTACATTTGTTGTATGTGGAGCGTGTTACAGAAATACAATTATTTGTATGTTTGTTTTCTTGTTTTAAGCCCGAGTATAAGCCCATCCCCCGCTTATTAAAATCAGCAACAAACTTACCGCATTTCGTGAACTACTGTTGGGTTATGTTAGTGAGTAAGAAATAGGCATATAAATAGAAAGAAAGATTGAACTAAAACATTAATAATATAATTTTTTGAAGATACCAGTAACCGCTTAACCGCTTGATAACTCAGTACACAAAGATTTGGCCGATTAGAACGTCGCATATGGATAAGCACTAAGGTACAAACATGCATATAAATCTACCACCGTACCAGTGGTATTAGTACGTGTGAAACTATAACTCATTGTGTACGAAACTAAGCACGCGTTCTGTGTGAACAGTAAATAGCGAGACTGCGCGTGTACAATAGCTAGATCAAGTCACGCGCTACTACTTGGGTATAAACTGTTGTTGAAATATTTAATTATAGAAAACAATAGATACACACTTGCCTAGCGAGGACATTTACAAATGTGTTTTTTATAATATATTCAGTTTTGAGCTAACTGAGCCAAATAAATAACTAAGGCCACTACAAAACTAAGCATTTCATGCATAAACAAAAAAAACAAATGAAAATCAGCTTTAAAAAAAAAGACAAATGTTCTAAGGTAACAATTAAAAAAAGCTCTCAGCAGTGAAATTGAGAACCTATAGTATATATAGAAGATAGTAAGTACCTAAAAAGTTAAATGATTAATATATTTTTATTATTTATAAGTACCTACATGAATATCAAAATAGATAAAGTTGGAAGGCGAGAATGGCAGTTTTCTAATTCTGTTAGTGAACAGTTCAACGTGGGAATATCGCAATAATCTTTGATCGACGACCTTTCCAATGATCGCTGATGGATGGCCATGTCAAAGTTTATTTCTGTCATCACATACATGTATTCGTAAATTAAAATCTTCATTCGTCTGGGAACTATTATCAATACTATACTATACATGTGTTTACATGTAATTTGTTTTTGAAGTATTAAGGGTCAGTAGATTACACTCTAACCATGTCGCTATGCTAGACTAGCCCTTATCAGCATTGTGTTGAACCTCACACCAGGAGTGACCAGTGAAGACTACTAAAAGGTCATCGGTATATGAAAAGACATGCGCATTTGACCGCTTAGTACTATTCAGTTACTTTCTCTCGTTATCCTTGTGACCTGTTTGATTGGATGAGAATGGTGCTATTAATTCAGTCTAGGCAACCGTTAATCTGTTATGAATTATTAACTGTAAAAAGTTTCGTGTTACGTCATAGCTCGATTGTGAGCTAACTTCTTTACCGAGAATATGTATTTGGTCACAGTCACAAAATATCTTTAAAAAACTTCCTTTTATAAACTGCCATGAAGATATGTCCAGTGATAGATAAAATAATAATGCAGAAGATTAACTAAGCACTATTTTTTTTAATTAAAGAAACAATAGAAATTTGTACACAAAAGAACTTTCACTTCACACAATTTCGACTCATCTTCAGATTTTGGAGATACCATTGAAACCAATAAGGGAAATCGGCTTTCATCACTTCGATCACATGTGGCGACTTCCACATAACATACTACAGCGCCATCTACCGAAGATACACTGAACTACGAAGTAACGCACTACACGGAGTAACTATAAATCCTGAATCGCGAAATAAATAGTTCTCGCGCCGATTAGCATATATACAACATCCCAACATCAACTGTTGGGCAGTAGCGGTCGGAGAATCCTCCCTTTGTGTTGGTGGGACATGATACTCGTTCCTCCACAGTGGTGACCCCGACGTGATTGGAAGCAGCCTTCAAGGAAGCAGATCAGCGCCACTATCATATTCACTCCCACAGCAAGTCTCAAGCCAGCCAGCAACCTCGGCCTCAACAGGGATACACCACACGCAGGAAGCGACTGCTCCAGCCTGGTTACCCCTACGGCCTCTACAGCGTCTAGGCACAGCACACTGCACTTACGGTGTATGTTAGCAGAGCATCTCTCTTCCGTCTACGCAGCAGCCAGCCACTACGCAGCAACCGCCCCGACTCACTGGGGACCTCACCGCAGCACCGCGTACCGCATGCGATCCCGACTCACTGGGATCAGCGGACTTCAGCCCCGACTCACTGGGACTAGCGGCATTCAGTTCCGACTCACTGGAACTTGCGGCACTCAGTTCCGACTCACTGGAACTACTCACTCCTGGCACTGGCAAGCTCCGCAACAGAGCACAGACAGCTGACTCATCAGATATCGACCTCCGGTCTTGGAGGATAGTGATGTGGCCGGAGGATCCTCCCTTTGTGTTAGTGGGACATGATACTCGTTCCTCCACAAATAATATATTTTTCTAATAAAATATGCTGTCGAAACACTCAGAATGCTATAAAGTTTCCGGTTTTACTGCAAAATATTTTTATAGTAAAAATCAATAATTTGGTAAATCTTAATTGTAAAGAATTGGTAACGGCAACTAGTGAATAGATGAAAAGCTTATGGTATTAAATTCACTCGCTGAACTGTGCATAGCGAATGCTTTCTACAAGTTAGGGTAAATTAATTGTCCTCCAGTCTTGGAGGGGAGTGATGTGGCGACTTCCACATAACATACTACAGCGCCATCTACCGAAGATACACTGAACTACGAAGTAACGCACTACACGGAGTAACTATAAATCCTGAATCGCGAAATAAATAGTTCTCGCGCCGATTAGCATATATACAACATCCCAACATCAACTGTTGGACAGTAGCCCGCCAGGCATGATCACCTTGCCTGGTCGGAGGATCCTCCCATTGTGTTGGTGGGACATGATACTCGTTCCTCCACACATACCTCCCCTTAAATTTCAAATTTCTTCCTGCAAAGGACCCATATGGCACTACTAATAACCGCTTGACTCGTTAACAACCCATAAAAAAACTCGCTCAAAGTTTTAGGCATTGCTGGACCTAAAAATATGTGACTTCTCTTGAGCTGTCACAGAAATGAAATATTCCACCACGGTAATTGCATAAAGAAAAATCGCTAGGCCGGGGGAATTCTAGACTCCGTTTAGGCCATAATTGAGCTGAAAAATATATCTTAACCAACGCATTTATAATATATTATTATTATAATTATATTATAATTAAATAAATACTTGTATATCCGAATGTATTTACATGCCTTTCCAATCACGCACTACCTGCTTCCACTTCTATTATGAAAATACAATACTAGAATATATCAACACTAGGTGAACGCTGGTAACTTCCAAATTGCGAAAAAAAAACCGATGAATTAAAGAGAAAGTTTTTTTGCCAATGCTAGCACTAAGGTTGAATTACGTTCGCTGCCAGTGTTTGTTTGTCATACGGATAGAATATTACCATAGAAAGGTTGGAATGTATTGTCTTATGGTCTTAAGTGTGAACAGAATAGCAAAGAGCTAACACACATAACGAAAGATGGACAACACATTGACTATAAACCAATAGAATCGAAATTCAAATGTTATGTCATAAACATTCTTGTATATGT
This sequence comes from Spilarctia lutea, assembly GCA_916048165.1. NCBI lineage: Eukaryota > Metazoa > Arthropoda > Insecta > Lepidoptera > Erebidae > Spilarctia > Spilarctia lutea. The sequence goes on from OU696480.1 coordinate 8,781,376, forward strand.
TACTGTAAAAGCTTGAATTACGGTAAATTCAATGATTTTCCAGTAAAATCTAAGATTTACAAACTCTTAATGGTAAAAGTTCGAACAGTTCTGTGATCATCGTTCATTTCGAATTTTTACCACATTTGGCAAATCTTAGGATTTACCTCAAAGACGCGGTAAATGTTGAATAAGACATGTCATAATGCGTTCGGCTTATCGTCTCGTACTCGTTGGCAGTCTGCAATCCAAGCCGTGATATTATATTACATTATATACAATGTCACTAGTGGTATTTTAATAAAACGGTAGATTGACTTCATTTCTTATAATTTTCCTAGTTTTACTGACATTGTAAGTTTCAGTTACAGTTTTTTTTTGTTTATTAAAACATTACATCATTACATTGCTAATAAGCAAGTTTATTTTGCTTTAAAAGAACTAGATAAAAAAATAACCTAAGAACTAGTGAAGTTTTTATTATCAAAATCAACATTTGCGTGTACTAAATTGTAATGCCTGAAAAAATTTATTCTTTTTTAAAATACCTTACATTTACCAACTCATGTGGGCAAATTTTAAGTTTTACCGACATAGATGGACTCATGTAATGAAAACTAATGAAAGAACGACATGAAAACCCACTTTTTACTTCGTCGACACAGCAACCTCTAAACGGAGAGATTAGCAAACTCGTACGACACGATCCCCGATGCTCCAATACTCTTCCGATCGAGGGTCAAAGGTATTTGTACAATCTCTCGGAAGAAGCCACCTGACAAAGTTGAACACAGCAAGTGGAAAAGTCGTTGCTTGCAGGCCGGCTGACCTTTCGGAAGTGGAACGATTCTATGGTGGTTTGTAACCTATGCATGCATCTCAACCTGATCCCGAAAATGAAAACTCTAGAGCCACATTAACACGCCACTACACCGAAGATCTGCCAGAAATCAGCACTGACAAAATCGAGATGGCTCTTGGGCAGCTGAAAAATGGAAAAAGCCTTGAAGAGGACGGCGTTACGACAGAATTGTTAAAAGCTGAAGGTAAACCCGTACCGAGGGAGCTCCAATAGCTTTTTAACACTGTCTTGTTCGAAGAGACAGCGTTAAAAGCTCTAAACTCCAGAGGCGTCGAGTAGAGGTGTGGTCATCTTGTTCTTCAAAAAGGTTGAAGAACTATAGACCCATTTCCTTTCTAAGTCACGGCTACAAGCTGTTCTCAAGAGTCATTACGAGCCGTCTTGCGCGAAAGTTCGACGAATTACAACCACCGGAGCAAGCGGAATTTCGGAGCGAATATGGCACCATAGACCACATCCATGTAATGCAGAAGACAGAAGAGTATAATCAGCCCCTGTGTCTAACATTCGTGGACTATGAGAAGGACTTTGACTCGATCGAGATCTGGTCTGTTCTGGAGTCCCTGCAGCATTGCCAAATGGACTGGCGATACATTAGAGTGCTGAGATGTCTCTATAAAGCCGCCACCGTGTCCAACCAAGTACTGAATCTGCAAACAAGGCCCATACCATTGCATTAAGGAGTGAGATAATGGGACGTGAACATGTACTATCGGAACCGGTTGCGGTACACGGTGCGGTTCTCGAAGTTGTTCAAAAATATGTATACCTCGGGTAGGCTTTGCAGTTAAGTAGAAACAGCTTCGAGGACGAGATGAACAGGAGAATTCGGTTGGGTAGGGCAGCATTTGGGAAACTTCGTCGGGTCCTTTCATCGTCGATCCCACAGTGCCTAAAGACTAAAGTCTTTAATCAGTGGGTCCTACCCGTCATGACTTACGGAGCCGAAACGTAGACACTTACGGCACGGCTGGACCACAAGTTTAAAGTTGCTCATGCAAGTGCTATGCAGAGGGCTATGCTTGGCGTTTCTATGAGGGATCGCATCAGGAGTGAGGTGATGCGTCAGAGAACCAAGGTCATCGATATAGCCCAAAGAATTAGCAAGCTGTGGGCTGGCCATATTAGCGGCAGAACTGACTATCGTTGGGGTAAACGGGTTCTTGAGTGGAGACCGCATCTCGACAAAGATAGTGTGGGATGTCCACAGGCCAGGTGGAATAATGATCTACGCAAGACGGCTGGCAGGAGCTTGATGTGAGAAGCCGAGGATCGAACCAAGTAGCCTATGTATAGCAGTGGACTGCGATATGGTGATGCTGATGGTAAATTCTAATATTTACCGGTAAAACCTTTATTCTTAGTTTATACCAATATACGGGTTTTTACGATAACATATACACGCCTTTTGAGTACATAGTGTACGAACACAGCAGACATTTAGTATAAGTAATAAAATTTATTGAGACAAAAGTGTGATTATACATCTGATTGACGGTCATGAGGACTGACGTTCGTTAAACCAAAGGTGTCTTAAAGTGAAAACCCTGAATTGGTCAGCAAATGGTAGGTAGCCAAAACTAACGTCTGAAGAGAGGCAGCCGAGATTAACAATATGTTAATGGGAAAGGACAGTAGGTATTTGGGGTGCGTTGAAGAAATAAATGTTTGATAATTAAATTGATTTTAAGTGTATTACCAACAGGTTAGGTTACATGTACGAATATTTTCTTAATGTTGATTAGTAACTAAAAAAACGACTGCGTATAATTCTTTTATTTTGGTTTTTATTTTTAATTTTGATGTACCCAGTGTCACTCTCACGAGTAAGACTCTGTTGACACCACTCACATCAAAATACGATAAGCTGTTTAGGCGTGCCAAAGAAATCGTATCTTTCGCAGTCGGTTAATAAGTTTTCATTTTTAATTCAACTGTTTTGGTTTTATTTGTTTTATTAATGGTCTTAAAACTCATTAATCATAATGTTTATTTGCTTAATTCAACATTTATTTGTGGTAGTCGCAATTCTTTTTATTATTTAATATCGAACTTCTCTTCGTTATTGCTCAACTTTCTTCAGAATGCTGTGCTTATCTCACCAAATAATATTATATGTAATTTTGATCAAATATATTATTTTTTTATTGTCTGAACGACAAATCTTTCTTTTGTATACAATTATAATAAATTCTATTGTAGCATCAATGCTGTAAGCGTATACAATATGTAGAGACATAATGTCAGTTGCGTGAGGAAATGTGCCGTAAACTGGTTGCGTTAATAACAGATTTTTGGAATTGTTACGTGTTTTACGTAATTTTAATATAAATAAACTATTACATGTGCGTGCCATGCATGCGTTGGATATGATTTACAATTTAGACGCGGTCTTGTAAAGGCAAACATTTGAACCATTAGGGTGAGCAACTATTTGTTCACAAGGTCTTACTAGGTCAGAAGTGTACATAACATAAGATTACGTGTAGTTAGACAATCGAGAATATCACTATTTCGTTTAGGTTAAGAGGTGAGCTCATAATATTCAACGCCGATTTTATAGAAAGACGAATTTTTGTTTTATAAAAACATTATAAGTGCATGGAGAACTGATTTTATATTAAATCTCTTTTGCAGGATTATGGTGTTTATAAGAGGACGTAGTGTAACATTAAATTTCCATTCAATCACTTTTTAACAGGGTTTGTAAATCGGTTAGTTACTCTATTGATGTAACTATATATTTACTCATATTTGTTGTGAACTAATCAAAATGTATATTGAAACATTTTTAAATGTTAGTTTTACTTTGGATATTTCATGAAATTAAATAAAATGTACCGTTGTTTGTGCGATGACAGATTAAATATAAGTTGAGAAAATCCCTATATAACCCGTCCTATTAGCGTGTTGTAGTAGGTTAAAATCTCCTGTCATGCGGCGTTCCACAGGGGTCTGTCCTCGGACCACTCCTGTGGAACGTGGGGTACGACTGGGTCCTTCGAAGTCGTCTGCCTCCCGGGCTGGGCGTAATTTGTTACGCCGATGACACTCTTGTCACAGCCCGGGGGGCGAATTTCCAAGAGGCGGCGCGCCTGGCCACCAGGGGTGTTTCTCTGGTGGTTGGGCGCATCGAGGCGCTGGGCTTACGGGTGGCCCTTGACAAGACGGAGGCCGTGCTCTTCCATGGGCCCCGTCGTGGTCCACCCCCCGGCGCCTCTATCGAAGTCAACTCGGTCCTCGTACCGGTTCGGGCCCAGATGAAGTATCTGGGCCTGATCCTCGACGGTAGGTGGCTCTTCGACGAGCACTTCCGACAGCTTGGCCCTAAGCTGGTCGGCGCTGCCTCCGCCCTTGGGCGTCTTTTGCCCAACTTGGGTGGAGCCAGCGTCGCTACTAGGAACCTCTACACGGGGGTGGTCCGGTCGATGGCCCTTTATGGGTCACCGGTGTGGGTCCCGGCTCTGACTGCCCAGAATAAGGTGCGCCTTTGGCGCCCTCAGAGGGTTTTGGCAGTCAGAGCCATACGCGGATACCGCACCGTTTCGACGGAGGCGGCATGCGCCTTGGCCGGAACACCCCCGTGGGATTTGGAGGCGGAAGTGCTCGCCGAAGTTTATCGGCGAGCGGCTGAATATCGGGCGGAGAACGAGTATCGTCCTCCGCCCGAAGAGGTACGCGATTGGCGTGAAGCCGCTCGCCGAGCCACGATGGCTCGTTGGTCGTCCCGGCTGGAGGCTCCACGCGCTGGCTTTGCCACCGTGGAGGCGCTCCAGCCGGTCATCCTCGAGTGGGCAGGGCGGCAGCACGGGACCCTTTCCTTCCGGCTGACGCAGGTGCTTTCCGGGCATGGTTGCTTCGGAAAGTACCTGCACTCGGTCGCTAGGAGGGAATTGAGTCCCGCCTGCCACCACTGCGACTGCAGTGAGGACTCAGCCCAGCACACGCTGGAGTTCTGCCCCGCTTGGGCGTAGCAGCGCCGGGCCCTCACTGCGGTCATCGGAGGAGATCTGTCGCTACCGGCCGTCGTACTATCCATGGCCGGTAGCGACAGCAGTTTTACCGCGGTCGCGACCTTCTGCGAGGAAGTAATCTCGCAGAAGGAGGCGGCGGAGAAGGCCCGAGAGGACGATCTCCACTCGGACCCGATCCGCCGCCGGCGCACGGGGCGGCGGAGGCGCGCCTATCAGCGCCTCATGCCGCCCTGAGTGTGGCCGCGGATGGACGGGATGGGTTTTCCCCTCCATTCGCATTACAGGCCAACCGCGAGGGGGCGACGTACGCGTGTGCCGTGCGTCGCCTAAATTGAGATTTTTATTTGAAGAAGGTGCCCGCTTCAGTGCGGGCAGGCGCTGGGAGGGGCCCGGTTGTGTTAATAAACGCATTTCCCGGACCCCTCCCTTCTCAGGCGCAGAGTTGGCACACCGTGTGGTTTTAGTCGGTTCGATTCCGACACACCGCCCCGCCGCAAACCCCGGCGGGGTGACGGCCCGAGAGGGTTTCCACACGTAAAAAAAAAAAAAAAAAAAGGTTAAAATCTCCTCTCTACGAAGAGGCTGGAGTGGATTTTTAAAGGCTGTTAAAGCCATACTCCAAGCCATATGAAGCAAAATGAAACATTCCAATTTTTTCTTTAGGTCATTCAAATACAGAATTACTTTCTTTGCCTGTGCGATAAGTTTGTCTACAGGCAGTGTGACCTCACAAGAATTATTGGTCGTAAAATGGCCTTGTACAAATAACTATGAGTTGAAAAATCCATACATTTTACATAATTAAGCTGTAGACACAAATGTAGCTAATTTTCTTAGTGTTACTTTTCATAATGTTGCGCCATAGCTCATCTCATTTCAACTGACATTTGTATGTTATCTGCAATTAGTTGCTTCTCTATTGTGTAAGAAATACGCGGTTAGAATACTCGTTTATCTCATTTTGAGGGAGATTTTATAGAAACGAAGACAAAAACAATTGAACTTTAAGTTATATTTCGAAATTTTTCACATTATAAAGTGAAGGTGAATATTACCTTCCCAGTACATTTACAAATAACAATGTCCTAAAAAGCTATGAATGTTTAGATTTGTTTTGTAGAGAAAAGTTTTTATGTTTAGCAATTCTATTGGTCTAGTGGTTTCCAATCCCTAATGCTAAGCCAGAAGTTGTGGGTACGTTTCAAACCTAAGACAAATATTGTCTTGATCACGGTCATTTTTGCTATGTTTAGGTATAATTTATCAATAATATATGTGCATATTGATTTGTATGAATATCTTTATCTAGGAACATTATACTTATGTGTATATATATTTATGTAAATGATTATTAAAATGATAGTGTTTTATTTATTTAATTCGCTTCTACCTAAGCCTTCGGGGAAAGAAGCGTAAGTGTAAAAATTAAATTCTCCGTGAAGTGATATCTCGAATTATGATAGTGTTATTAGATATTTAAGAAAACCTGTGTACTTTAAAATAATACTTGTTTTTACATGTCACACGTAAACAGGTAATTAAGAGTGTTACAGTCGTCAGGAACTTTTAAACAGTTATTGATATAGATTATGACGATATGAAAGAATTTATTTGAGCAATATGTACAAGACTCTCTCGACTCGACTTTTAAAAAGCTGGTGAGTGACCATTATTTGTCATTATGATTTCTTTTTCTTTTTAACTTTCTTTAGCATGTTATATTTAGTCTGTGTATGTATTGTACATACATGTATATAAGTGTAGGTATATTGATATATACATATATGTACATATGTGTGTGTGTGTATATGTATATATGTGTATGTATGTTTATGTGTGTGTGTTACTTGTATGCAAGCTACCCAAAATTTTTGGATAACGAAACTCGGTGTCATGTTTGTCTGGAAGAGATCGCCATGAGCGATAAGACCGCCTATTGTTACATATTTTGCATATTTTGTAACTCATCCTATGTTTTGTTTTGTAATTTTGTATGTATACAATAAAGATATATTAAAAATAAAATAAAAGACTCATTTATATTATTGTAATTTAAAACTCAATTTTTAGACAAATACTTTACTAAACTTATAAATTGAAAAGGATTGCCTTCCCGCCTTTGACGCATTAAATAAAAATGATGTACCTAAACTAACGTACTTATGTTAACAATCAAAATTTAAAAAGATTTCTGTCTTTGGATATAAAAAGACATACCGTTTGAATAACCTAACAACTATTTGAATGACATGAGTTCATAAAATAAATCTGACTTAACCGTTTCAGGTCGCTACCAATACACAGACAATGCGAACAACTTGCGTAGACAACAAACTGCGGGCCCAGTTACGACAGTATCGAACCCATGGCTTTCTTACAAAACAACAAAGTAGATCTAATCTCGGGACAGTCTTACAACAGTTTTATTAAATCATATTAGCTTCGGCTGCGGTTAATTTGTCTTGACATGCTGTGACTAAAACTTGGTACTTTGTCGACAAATTTGAGCAGATTATGACTGATATTTTTACTTCACAAGTACAACAACTCACGCGTGTGCCTTATTAATCTAGTTTATTTGTTTGTTTGTTTGTTTGAACGGGCTAATCTCAGGAACCGATGGTCCGATTTGAAAAATTCTTTCAGTGATGGATAGTCCATTTATCGAGGAAGGCTATAGGCTAAATATCATCACGCTAATAATAATAGGAGCGGAGCAACAATGAAGAAAGTTTTAAAAACGGGTGAAAAGTCAGCTAGTAAATTATATATATGTGTACATTTATTTATTTGTCATAAACACTGCCAATGATAAATAAAGAATACAAATCAAACGGTGACAGCTACTGTTATCGCTTCTTTCGTGTCCAGCGTTAGGCAACTTGCAAGTCAACGAGTCGTGTATTTAATATATTACATGTTATATACATGTATTTCTTTTTGCCAGAAACTCAAAACTTAGATTTAGTGAAATAGTCTTATCACCAACTTCAGTTATTGTAAGTGTGTGTAAGTAACAAAATGTCCCGCGTGGTTTTTGAACACAAGTTCAAATTTATTCATTCTAAATTGATATTTGCACGTTGCATGCCTTAATATAATGCATCGATTGCAAATTGAAGTACCTAAACCCTGCAGTAAATGTTCCAATTATGGCCGTTCACTATTGCAAGTTATAAGGTAGATCTACCAATCAATCATCTTTAGTGTTACATAGTTTAATGAGTTCGGAAATGTTGAGAGTACATTATTACTATAATCATTTCCTTTTGTAGACTTAAAAGGCAATAATGAATTAATAAGGTTATAAATTGAACTCAAGTACAAGTCAATACCAAATTGCATGTGGATACTTACAGAGATAATGATTTCAGTCAGGACAACAATTGTAATATTCAAACAAGAACTGCTATAAATAGTTTTAATTGAGGGCAAGGATGTCTAGCTGGGGCCACGACGTGCAACTGCGCGACCGCAACCACCATCCACAGATTTAAATTATCGTATTCACCTGCAGAGATCGACGGTGCAATGCCCTTGCAGACTCCTGCTGACGTCACACTAATCGTTACTCGCCGTGGACTTCCGGCGGATACTCGGATCAGTTAAGCACATCACTAGCACTAGGAAATGTTTGCGAAACTTCGGAGGTCGCCGACAGAGAGCGCCGCCGCCGCGCGATCACTGAAAACTAAACCTGGCTCAGTGTCGAACACCACACCGCGACCGCCTTGTCGTCGCCGTCGCAGCCACCAGCGTCGACGAAAGCGCGTTAGAAAGGGACGACTAGTCATTTCTTTCTTTTTAGTTGCACATCGATAAATAAATGGCAGCTTTCAAATTAATGGTTGATAGCCGAAGAGCCAGTTTAGCACCTTGTAATCATGTTTTACTTGTTTTTGAGCAAATTATACGTTTCCAGATAATATTGACCAATTAAGTATGAAACTGATACCAATAAAATAATTAGTTACTTACAGTAGTTGTTACGTCACACCGTTAGATCAGCATAACATTCGCTACATAATGTATCAAATAAGTCTTCGTAATTGCTAAATTTTCAATGAACTTCCTTGTACGCTAGTAAATAATCAGGAAATATGGCGAGTTTTACCGAAGTATGCAAGCACCCGTGTGGAACATTCGCACCGATAATTTTCCGCTGGCTGTTCATTAGAGGATAAGACGTCAACGAAGCATAAAAGTAAAATCCCACTTATCGAAAGTTAACTATTTATATTACATAAAATATCTACGGGTTATTGATTTTATACTTATGAGGAATTCATGACTTCATACGAATATTTAATTGGTGTTATGTTTCGTTTTTGAACTTTATAATGACCTTTGGCCGTGCAAAGACGCGATTGAGAGATATACTATTATGTCATATAAAACTCAAAGTGTTAGTTCTCACGCGAGATGTCATCGAGTGTTTTATTATTTTCTACATAAACATTAGATATATCAAAGAGAAGGATTCAAGCAAGAACACAGCAGAACCAGTTAGATCGGATATTTCAATTATTAATTTCCAAAAGGTCACAAAAATCAATTAGCCTGTTTACATCTGCATGAATTTTGCATAAATGAGTAGATATTATGTAACAAGTAGTGAAGGAAACAGAGCAAAGAAAATACACGACTTAATGGAGAAGACACGGATCGTTGCTTTGTTTGCTCATTCTGTTACAAGTGAATAAGTTATAACAATATGTTTATTTATTATGTAAGGTGTAAGAGAATAATTTAGAATTTATAAAATAAAATTGTAATTTATAAGTACAAATATATGATTCATTGAACTTACATTCATTACTAGTCATTTGCGTATCAAATGATATTTTTAGAGGTCACAATAGTGGAATGTTTTTGTTGTAAACTAATTTAAGTTACTAATAAATATTATGTAAGTTAGACTTAAAACCACATAATATGTAAACTACAACAGGTTTAATTTTAAACAAGAAAGGCTGAATAGCCTTTCTTATTTACAACGGAAGCGCAAGTCAATAATTTGCTACAAAGCACGAGGCAACGCTTGAACGGTGACTTCCTGACTGTCGGATTTCTTTAACTGATTAATTATATGTAACATGACTATGATTAATAGTTTAATTTAAATTTATTCTAAATATTATAATCATAATAGTATTTATGAATAGTTCCATAATTGTCAGATTACAAAATCTTATACAATGATCTGTTCACGGTAAAATTGTGAAATGAATCAAGTTTTGATTAAATGTAAGGAGATATATGATTTAAATACGAGTAGTATCGAATATTGTCACTAACTCAAACAAAAAACTGTGATAGTATCAAACTTTGCAATATTGAGTCAATATTTATTACCTTTTGGTTCTATGTAATCTAATCTAACCAACAATGTAGAGTAATAATACTTATTACTTTAAGTGTTAATTTTATACGATTCATAGAATTATCAAACCTATAGATTTTAATTCTAAATTTGTTGCGCATAGTTTTATGCGCAGCGTTAATCTAACATCAACTATTTTTAAGAGTTATGTATGTATTACGTATATATATTAGTATCTATACCATCTGCTCGAATAACCCCAGGATACTTGCGTATTCTTTACATCAAGTCGCTGTTTATTACAACAAACATTACACTTAAGTAAATTGTTTCTTGCATTGGTGGTTGTTGTTAATCACTCGCCTCATATAATCTCTAATGACTTGTTGCGTCACGTAAAATAAGTGCCGCGGTTTTTTAGAATCCCATTGCGGGTGTTGCAAGCTTAAATTAATTTAAATATATGCATTTTTAACTTGCAATAATACCCTATGTATTTACAACATTGTGGTATTGTATAATACAACACTTCTTCATCTTACATCTAGTCTTTTATGTACTAAGTATAGATGTTACAATTGCACGTTTCTTGCAAAACTGTCTGCACATTGGTCTAATAACAGAAGATATATGAGCAATAAAACAACTGTGTGTTACCAATTGTACAAATAGTAAATTAAAGTAGGCAAGAACAGCGTGGACATAACGAGCACCGTTGTTTAACATCGATAGACTATTTAAAAGCTGTAACATTTTTTACTTATAACTTTTAGATTTGAGTCAACTTTGGTGAAAATTAAATTGGTATTATTACTAAATTATAATTGACATGAAAGAGCTTAAAATGAGAAGTTTATTTACCTTTATTAACTATTGACTTTTTCATTACGATTGACAGTTCCAATTACATTACATAGAACATGAAAACTCTTTATTACGCTGTTTGATAGGTCAGATGTCAAACTGTATTGTTACGATCAAAAACCTTGTGTTTGATTAGATTTTATTACAAGCCTTTGTGTAAAATGTCCGTAGGCTATGAAAGTTAGTTAATTCATGTGGCGGACATAATTATAGCCGTGATAGATGTGGTTCGCATTTCAGTTCATAATATGTCAAGTAGAGGTATTTAATGTTGAAAATATTGATTGTCTTGTCTCTATACTAATATTATAAAGAGGAAAACTTTGTTTGTATGTTTGTTTGTTTGTAATAAATAGGCTCAAAAACTACTGGACCGATTTTAAAAATTCTTTCACCATTTGAAGGCTATATTATCCACCGGTAACATAGGCTATATTTTATTTTGGAAAAAAAAGGATTCCGTAAGATATTGGAGTTTTTCGGACACAAGGTGTAAAAAATCAACCAGAAAAGTTACTTATTTTGCGTACGCTGCGTAAACTATAAAAGATAGAACCATAAAATGTTCTAATTAATCGTAGATCTTATGAGGATCTACAAAAAGTCTGCGACACACTATATGGGGGAAAATTTTTTGCAACGGGCAATAAAAGACGCAAACGAGGTTGCGTCGGTCAGCTAGTCATATATATACATTAAATATACCGCGTTAATAAAATTTGTCGTCGATTTACCCGCTTACCTCAATTGCATTGTATTTAATAAACTTTATAGTATCGTGAGCTATATTCTCATGATTGTATGAGTAGACAGTTTGATTACAGTATTGGAATGAAGTTCCTTAATTATGTTCATCGTTATTTGGTTTTCGGTTAAGGCAGATGTGGCTAGGGTAACGTCAGTAATGTTCATAATTTGATAAACATTTGAAGGTAAAACATGACAGAGTTTCAAATTCGCACATAATACTTACATATTCTTATAATAAATAATACTTAATTATGTACAAACTTATTTAATGTCAAGTTTCATGAAGTATTTATTCTATATTCTTCTCACCACGCATATTTGCATAAAAGTAAAATTGTGACAGGTCATAATTCGTCAGTGCACGTTTATTTAATAAGTATGAAACCAAAAGTAGAATAGATTTTGCATAACTTATAATGTTACATAAAGTTTTGTGGTAGTATATTTTGCCGTGGTAATACTCGTATGTTGATGAAAATTTTGAACTATGAGTAGAAAAAGAACTAGTTAAACTTAGGTGGAAAACATTATTGGCATACCTACACTAAGGTTCATAGATTTAGTTTTAATGTTATAAGTACTATTAGAAAGATAATAGTTCCTCATCAGCGTACATCATACAAAAGAAGTATAATAGATCTAGCAAATATTCAAACTAAATTTGTTGTTGACAGCACATCGAAACATTCACCATTTCAATGATGAACTTCGGTTGTCCGTAATACCGTTTTATGTAGTAATAGCAGGTACCTACTGCGTATAGAAGTTCTCACTTTTCACGATAATAAACGATTGTGTTGGCAATGGGTTGATATGAGTACAAGCCCAACAATAATAATAATAAATGTTCCCGACATCTCTAACACAACGTCATCTAGTTCCCAGCTAAGCAAGAGATATACTTTTTTTTTGTAAATACAAATTATACATAGAAACCACCCAAACTTCGAAACAAATATTTTGAGATCACACAAACACTTGGATTTGAACCCGAGACCTCAAGCACAGCATTCGCATTGCGCCACCGAGGATACCGTATTCGAAAACTTCAATGTGACACATCTGTTGTTACTTTTTAATTATTTATCTTCGTTGTAAACATATTCAAACAAATACAAGAAGATGAGTTACAATATACATAAATATAACAATTGGCGGTCTTATCGCTCACAGTGATCTCTTCCAGACAACTATAATATGGACATCAGGTGTTTAAAATATTATTTTAATGATGCAATGTCCATGAGAGTTCGTCGCAGACTGTCGGTTTTGCGGTTCGCGACTTTATATTAGATAACTGGTAACGGACCGTAACAGTACCTCACTGCACATAATTTATAGCAATTAGGCACATATTACCTGCGTAACGCGATGTTGACAGCCGTTTGAACTCATAAATAATGAAGTTATAACACAAAATATACATGCCATAAAATACGAGAGTATTCATTCCGTAATTTTTGAGATGCATGTTTGTAGGACACTGACCCAAAAGTAGTATTATTCACTTAAAAGGTATATTGTATTATTTAGTGACATTCGCACGATTTACATAATTTAAAATAATTCCGCTACAACCGTCAGTCGTTACAAATTGAAAACAATGTACAAGTCTAGCCTCATCATTGCCGGCTTGTGCAAGCTTTTTTCGTTTCCTTGTCATATCATCATCTTCCTGCTAATTCTGGTTTTCCTAGTGTTATTTGAGTTGGATGCAAAATGTAAGTGTAAAATGGGTTCTAACTAATTTAATTAAGGTACATTGGTAAGAGTGCGGTCTATGGATAAATCGCGTATCAGTAACGGAACTGACACTGGGTTTAAAAGGCCGGGGTCTCGTATCTATATATTCATCCTGATTGGAGAAATCATCAGGACCAGGGCATTTTTCCAGATCATCTTTGCTATCTGTAGTTTAACAGTGGAAAAAATATCGCTCTGACTGTACTCCACTACACTTCATTTGTGGTGATTACATTTAAAGAACTCTTTTTTACTAAAACTAACCATCTTATTATGCACGCACGTAAATAAATAAATAAATATTTCGGACATCTAACACACAACGCCATCTAGTCACAAGCTAAGCAGAGCTTGTGTTATGGGTACTAGACAACTGATATAAATACTTTTTTTTGTAAACACATAGGTACATATTATACATAGAAAACACCCAAACTCCGATACAAATATTTGTAGATAATACAAACATTTGGTCCGACCCGGGAATCGAACCCGAGACCTCCAAGCACAGCAGTCGCATACGGTACCATCGCGCCACAGAGGCAGTCAAAATGTTTGTACAGTCTTCTGTGCCTTTCAAAATTTCTTTGTTATGTTCTAACCCATATCTAATATGATTAATCATTACAAAATAACTCGTTAGTTGTATCAGTTTTGTGCAATTTTTATGTTGTTAGTAGAACGTGATTTTGTTAATAATGATAATGTTTATTCTTAAGATTTAGAATGTTCAAAAATGGACTTAATGTTATTTTCATGAATTAAATTAACTAGAATATATAAATATGCTTCGTTTAACATGTTAATTTGCTATCTTTCGACACCCATAGGACAAATAGAGGTAGTGACATTCCGTATTCTTATTTCGCCACCACAGGGCAAGTTCGGTATATCTATATATATTAATTTAAAAATGAATTGCTGTCCGTTAGTCTCGCTAAAACTCGAGAACGGCTGGACCGTTTTGGCTGATTTTGGTTTTAAAATATTTGTCGTAGTCCAGGGAAGGTCTTAAAATGAATAAAAAAATGTTTTTCGAGCGGAGCATCAGGGAAGAATGTTACGCTACGGGCAATAAGAGACGTAAACGAGCTTTCGTGGGTCAGCTAGTACTTAATAAAAGGAACGAAAGTATGTTAAAATAACATAAAAAACACCTTTTCCATATCCTCTTTTAATAGAAACTATTTTCAAAATCCCGTACTGTATATTCGTGGGAAGGCCAATCAAACATTTAAAATGTCATGGCTGCAATCGTTACATTTAAGAATTTTTAGTTTATTATCGCCGTTAATTAAGAGGAAGTAATTAGTTTATACGTAATATATTAACCTTTCAAATGTTATGTTAATTGAATATATCCCGTCAAAAATGTATAGCAGTCACGAGCTAGCGATTAAAATTGGACAGCTCATTCCATTACACATTTTTATCATGACATTATTAGTTTTGTAATGATTATTTATATTTAAAGTTAAGTGTAAGAAGTATATAAGTAACGTAAGCCTCTTTTATAAGGGGATAGAGATAGCACCGAGCTTCATTGAATCCCTGAGGTTTTATTAAAAAGAAAAGTAATGTAACAATTCCAAATTAGACAGAACTTAAATGATCGTTAAGTTAGGTACTTAACCTTCTTGTCACTCCCATTAAATAAGAAGGTAGTTTTCCTTGAATGCAAATATTTAAAAATAAATAAAAATAGTTGATTAGTAATATTAGGTACACTGACAGTTTTTTAGTTTAATTGGTTACAATTATACGGTTTTGCATATCTCAAATCTAGAACGGAAAGTCAATGCAGTGATTTTGTATCAATGATTTTTAAATGATTAATAATGCAATAGTCACAGTTGTAAGTATAGGTTTTTTTCGGACACAGTCCAATTATATTAAACTGCAATACTAATCGACTGTTTCGGTGGCGTAGTGGTAATGTATGCGACTGCTAACCTTGAGGTCACAGGTTCGATTCGGTCGGACCAAATGTTTATATGATCTGCAAATATTTGTTTCGGCGCTTGGATGTTTTCTATGTATAATATGTATGTATTTACAAAAAAAAAGTATATAAGTATTTATATCAGTTGTCTAGTACCCATAACACAAGCTCTGCTTAGCTTGGGACTAGATGGCGTTGTGTGTTAGATGTCCGAAATATTTATTTATTATTTATGTATTTAATAGGTCGGTACCGGTACTACTGATCAGATTTGCTAAGGCATAGGTACATTTCATGAAACTATACGTGTGGTCATAGTAAAAGCCAGTAACTAATTAGAAAGCTTTTAAGAAGGTGTGATAAAATCACGTACCAAAGTCCTACAAAAAAAAATAACACGATTTACATCTAAATGAATTATACGCTTTTGTATATAATAGCTGCACTTCACTTGAAATCTGCACTTAGAACAGTTTCCACTTTTAAGTAATAGAGAGGTACTCAAGAAATGAAGGGACTAATGGAGGTCGAACAGCATCGTGTGCATCGTGAAGCAAGACGAGCGATCTAAACGCGAGCGGTCACTGTGCAATATGATAAATTAAGTTATGGCCTTAATTACTGCACTGCGGTGATTTGTTCGCACGCGCCGCTCCAAATATACACACACATACATATTGAACGAAGAACACTGACAAATACAGAGCAAGTGTACTGTACTTACCTGTTTATTAACTACTTCGGGTTTTACGTAAGCCGTCTTAACTATGAACATAGTTCATGAAAATATGACAAACTGTCAACACATTTTCATGAACGGTGTCACGTCGGGGTCAACAAAAAGGGAGAATGTTCCTAATATGCAAAGTGATCATGCTTTTAAATTGTATTTGTAGCATAAAAATATAATGTAAAAGTAATGGATACTTATTTTATAAACAAAGGTATCGTGATTTTGTATTTTTCATTTATTTAAATGTAAAGAAATATTCCAAATCAGAAATACTATATATATAAAATACAACATAAATTAGGTATGTGCATAAGGACCTACACGATACAAGATATTGAATCCAACCCAAAGAACATCCAGACTCACAATTTGCGGATCATACAAAGTTTTGTGTCTATTCAGTCCAGTTCGTCCAACAACACTCGGGACCGTAGGAAACAGCTAGGACTAGGTGACCACTTATATCACTTCACTGTCGATTCAGTTTATTCTGCAATATTTACCTGAGTTAATTTATCAGTACTTATAAGATTAATTAGTTTCCTCTCTAAACCACTGAAGTCTTTGGGTTGGATTCAATATCTTGTATCGTGTAGGTCCTTATGCACATACCTAATTTATGTTGTATTTTATATATATAGTATTTCTGATTTGGAATATTTCTTTATTTTTATTTGTTAAATAATATTTACTACTACTTTTTTCATTGATTTTCATAATCAGAACGAGCTTGTAATAAGTATCTATAAAATCATGAGATTGTAGTACAACGACGGGTTTAGATTATTGTTTTTTACGTGCGAAACAGTTGCAGTCTGCTATTATAAATCAACCAGTTGTAAGAATCGATGTGACATAGGAAAACTTAATTATAAAAATTAAATTTATGAATTCATGTTAGCTTGCAATTTTACACTAATGTATCTTGCACAACTGAGGTAAGGATCTGTCTGGCTAATGATCACAATTGCAATACCTAACATCAAAATGAATACGCATTTAACTTCATAACCACAAACATTACACGATCCCTACATACCGCACCTTTAAGCTTATAAATTATGCCGAGAAATTAAATGACGCAAAGCCTTCATCTTCATAATTAAGATTATCTATCTATTGTCTACCTCTGTTGATTATTTAAATAAAATTGAAACTTGAAAAGGGAGGAGAGAGGGAGGAGGTTCTCAATTCGTCTGTTTTTTTTTAATGTTTTTTACCTCATAACTTTCGACTGGGTGCACCGACTTTGATGATTCTTTTTTTATTTAAAAGCTGGTGTTCTTGAAGTAATTTTTTTGTTGTAAAATTTTGATATTATTGAAGAACGGTTAAAGAATTACTTTCGCAAGAAATACTATTTTTCACAATCTATTTAAGAATAGATATTAGATTTCAATTTGCAAAACGATGAAACGTTTATTTAAATGTAATTCGCAAATAAACATAGTTCAAATTTTGAGAGAAATGGCATTTAAACGAGAGCACGATCAGCAGTGCGCACGCGACGTTCGTGTGTCACGAGTCCGCAAGGCTATTGTCTGTACCTTTTACTTTGAATTAAGAGCGAGGAACCTCGAATTACACTCGTTAATAAACTACGATAAAGGTCTGGGAATAATCACACAGTGTAATTAAATACTGTTGAAATTAATATCTGATACAACGTATCAGATGTACAATTATTGTTTGTACACGAACATTAGGCTAGAAGGCCACACCTCGTTATTAAATGCACATTGCATTTTTTCCTATACAACACTAGCTACAATTTGGCATTATAGCTTTTTCAGTCAATTTAATATAATTTAATATTTTATACGAGAATAATATTTATTATTTCTTTCTTTTTGTTATAACACACACAGAATAAATACAATCTCTTTTTCATGAAACTATTTTGTATTCACGGTTAATTTCAACACAAACCTCCTTGTGAAAATCACTGGCAACCTATGTGTAGTTTTTTAATGTTTAAAGATTATATGTCACTCTTTTTTTGTGTGTAACTAATAGACGTCTTGCGGGAAGCTTTTCGTGCTATGATTTTCTATGATTTTAAGAGAGGTTTAAACTTCATTGAAAGTAAAAAAAAAATAACAGCTGCTTTTGGGGAGTCTGCTCCTACGCTAACAATGATTACTTATTGGTTTCGTAAATTTAAACGTGGTTGAGAGAACTTCGATGACCCCAGATCTGGCCGACCACCAACTGCAGTAACTCGTAACGTTTTTATGATTTTCATGACTTGCAATAGACTCTCTGTCTACTGTAAGAGAATAGACATATTACCCTCATTGTCTCACCGATGAGCAAAAATGCCGTCGTGTTGATTGGTGCAAATTTACATTAGAAAAGTTCGAAGGAAGAACTTCGCAAAATGTATCCTACATTCTTACATGATTCTAACGAATCATGGATATATAGCTACAATTCTTTTACGAAGCAGCAATCCACGCAATGGGTGTTTGAAGAGGACGATTTTCCCACAATAGTAGTTCGCGATCAAGCGTAAATAAAAAAATGATAGCGGTTTTTTTTCGACGCAGTTGACTAGCAGAACAGTAACTAGTGAATGGTATAGCGAAGTTTGTCTGCCTTAAGCTTTTCGGGAGTTGGATAGCGACCGCCCAAGGAGCAGCGTCCGTGGCATTCTTTTTCGCCAAAATAACGCCGCCGCTCACACAACTGCTAGAACTGGACTATTTGACAACTTCGAAGGTACAAATATTATCCCATCCTCCGTAAAGCCCAGATTTAGCTCCATAAGATTTTTTTATTTACCACAGTAAACACATTGCTTTGTGGGCGAATATTAAGCACTGCAGACGAGGCCGTAGAAGAATTTCGGCGGTTATTTTTATAACTATTTTGCATTTTCATAGTGCATGCTACTTGCAGGTGACATTGTGTTGGTCAGTAAGGACGCGTCCGAGGCCCAGCGCAGATTAGCAACATGGCAGCAAAGACATGAGAATGTTGGCTTGAAAATCAGCAGAACTAAAACAGAATGGAACAGCGATTCCGGTCTGCACCGATTTCTAGTACCTCGGTTTGTTGTTACAAGGTTATGTTGAAATAGATAGCAAAGAATCAATGCCTCATGGATGAAGTGGCAGCAGGTAATAGGAACTATTTGTGATCCCAGGTTCTCTTTAACGTTAAAGGGACAAAAAAGCAATCATCAGACCTGCACTCCTGCATGAATTTGAGTGTTGGCCAATAAGGATAACGGATGAGAGACGCCTGCATGCAGCTGAAATGCAAATGTTGAGATGCATGTATGGTGTGACTAGAACGGATAAGATGAAGAATACATTATAATATACATTAGAGGAAGCCTGAAAGTAGCAGCAATGGATAACAGTCGAGAAGCAACAGGTTATCCTGGTATAAACATGTAATGCGTATGGATGAGTAAAATGTAGTTAAGTAAATTTTAAGCATGGAAGTCGACGGATGTAAGAGTAGAGGACAGCTAAAGTAAAAATGGATGGACTGCGTAAAAGAGGATATGGCCAGGAAGGGAATAAACAGTGAACTGGCGAATGATAGAGGAGAATGGAGGAAGAAAAATCATTGCACCGATCACAAATAAAGTTGAGAAATTGGTAGGAAGATGATACCGCTGCCTTCACAAGATCATCATTTAAAAATTACTGAACCCAAGGACACGAAAAAAAAAACAACAATAAATTTGAATATTTATTTACACTACAAATCAATTCAATAAAACTAAATTAAAAAAAGGCCAATACAGATTTATACATTATTTACAATAATTTGTTTTAGAACATTGCATTACATAAATAAACAATTTAGATCGCAATGAGTATTATATATTATTCTAAGTAACTATTTAAAATGTTTGTACATTCAAATGCGCGATGATAATTTTGTACTGACATAATACAATATACATTACCTACTCTTAGGTTCTGTCAGCGATCACAATAATTTTTGTGAAAGTGTATTTTCTTAACATTTTACAGGCGATCTGTGTTTACATTGTTGGAGCGTAAATAATTAGTATTTATTATTTTATTACATTTTGAACGTTTTTTTTCTGGAACCAGTATGTATGCACACATTCCTTTTACTCCTTGATGTGTAAGTGATTGCAACCTTATATGCTATGGACTAATTTTAATTATTTTATTAGACAAAAAATTGATTTCCCTAATTTTAATATTTCTTTAGACCGTTTTCTAGCCTTTGTGTTTTGGTTGCCTTAACTTGCACATATAAGTATTATTGTCAAAAACAAACAAACTTTGTATGAATTATTGGAAAAGATGGTGCACATGAGTTTCTCACCAGCTCTTCTCATGAATGCAATACCCATCGGAGCTGGTACTTGGATTGATTTCAATTTAAACCTTTGAGTTGAATCGAAATCAATCTAAGCTCCGGTAATTCAAATCATTGATTACTTGAGTTACATCCTTTTATCACTGATCAATTCAGTACTTGAGTTTTATTTTATATTTGTATTAATAATGTTTGATGTTTGTATTTTTGACGTGTTCAAGTGCCTTTTGGGGCCTATGGAAATAAATGATTTGGCTTTGACTTTGACTTTGACTTACACACAATCTACACGTGAATTTAATGAATAAGACAGTTTGTAAGTATAGTGATAGTGATAAGTTAATTACGAATAGACAGACAAACAGATTTGTGTCAACTTATTTACTAAGGAGTAGAAAGCCACAAAGCCTTAAAATACATAGTATTTTGAAAATATACTTATATTTATAGCATCGTGACTATTTCAAAGTGTTTTGTATGATGATAATCACGAAAACAAAATGTTAGATACATAAATCAGCAATAGCATAACTGTAAGATGTCAAATGATAAGTTATAGTTAATAAGTAGTTTAGTTAACTTGTAAAAGTATAACAACTTAATATAAATAAAATAAGTTAAGAAACAAATGGAACAGCGGAAGAATAAATGACTTTTAGAATGTTTGCTATCACTTTGATTGATCCTGATTTTACATTAACATTACCCATTTAAATGTTAGGCTGTGTATAAAGAATACTGTATGGTTAGCTATTTATACATTCTTTAACATGTATTTATATAATGTCTATTTTTAGTGCGACAAATCTAATTTTAGTCAAAATTATATGCTTTTTGACAAGGTAAAACTTATTTTTAGTGATTTTAGTATACTTTAGAGAGTTTTGATGAATATAATTGGCAACATTATCTGATTACTACGATCACATAAAAGTAAGAGGGTTTTGAATCCATTGGAAAGCTAAATAAAGAACGACGATTTCGTAAAGTTGTATTTTAGCACTATTTAAGATAAACGGCAAATTAGTGAAACTGTTGGATATTAAAGTGAGAGTTTTGGTTCATAAAAGTCATTTACGTAATATTTAGGTACGCGAAATAACGCCAATCAACTTTAATGACTCTACGACGTTTCTGAATAAGGATTGATCATAAAAGTTTATAGGAAATAGCAGATAGATAATTAATAAATGTGACGATTAGCGATTTACAAATCGTCGCTATGACATCGCTAAATTAAAAATAAATGGAAAGCGTGTGATTGAGTAATAGAACAAAAGAATGAATAAATTCTTACTTTAAGAAAATGAATACTTGAACTAACCTAGAAATAAATAATTTTCACGAAAAGCGTAAACTAGCAAAAGGGAGAAAAAAGGTTTTTTTAGTTATTTAACCTTAATTGCACTCATTACAAGCATTCAAATGCCCTGTAATATTGTATAATAGTTTATAATTACCTATTTTATCCAAATAAATACAATTGTTTAAAAAATAAGGGTCCAAGGTTAACCGAAATTTTCGAAGTGATGTATGAAGTATGGTAGACGTCTGGTTCTGTTGACTTGTTCGCACGCCGACATTACTGACTTAGTGAGCGGTCGCGGGCCGCACGAGAACACCCCAATTTTCGATACCTGATAAAGAAAATTGCTTTAAAAGAGTATAGGTTTTCTAATGTGGAAAATAAATGTCATAACAATTTATTTCCTAATAAATGGATTATGACTTACTAGCTGAACCCCGCGGTACGACAATTACCTCGGGCAACGCCGCGAGGCGAAGCTTTGCTTTTTATAAATTGTAGCCCATGTGTTATTATAATGTATAAGCTATATTATTATAAAGTTACATCAAAATCCATTCAGTATTTTTTGCGCAAAAGAGCAACAAACATCCTCACCAACTTTCGCGTTTATAATGGGTCAATCTTTTTAGGCATTCCTGAGGCTAAATATAGCGGTCTGATGCATTCAGTGAAGTACGTAACCATATTTTTGATCAAAGTCTGCCACATTTCGTAGCGATTCATGTAATACGGAACATCACCATTTAATTTATACAAATAAATAAAATTGAAGTGTCTGTTCTAATTTGAAAATAACAGCTTTTCACTGAATGTAAATGAAAGTATATCCGATACTTACATCAAAAAAATCTATTCTTAATTTGTTTATGTATTCTGTTTGTTCCGGCTAATCTCTGAAACGGTATTACCGATTTTGACGCGACTTTCACACTTTTTATTTCACATTTACGGCGTACTGGGGATAAAACCACGGGGCTCAGCTAGTACGTTTATAATCCAAAAATCTTATCTATATCCCTAAAGATAAAATGCTACACATAATCTTACACAAACAGGCATTCTTGCAAAAAGATTTTTCTAAAATATTGAAAGAATAGTTGGCCCTTCTAAGGGAATAGATATGCGGCTAAAATATTCAGTATACTTATTTATACATATATGTATATGTATATTTTCTATACTCACATAACTATGTTTCTTCTGTACAAACTTAAGGAAAGAGGACATGTCGGGCCTCCCGAAGTGGTTAACGGCCTTCAGTCCCGTGAACATTGATGTGCGGGACAATCGCTGGAAGTGGTTCTCGCAGATGTACTGGGGGAAGAACGATGGTATATAGTAAAAGCTATGTACAATAAACATTATTAACTAAAATAAATTAAAATATTGATAACTAAATATAAATAAGATAAAGGTAAATTTTGTGACAAAAATACAAAAATGTTTTATAATAACAAAAAGTATTTTTTGCAGTTTGTTAGGTTCTCGTTAAAAGTAACACATACATTTAAAAATAAAATCATTAAAATCAAATATAATAATATTAATTTTTCTTTTAGAAATTATTTTCAAATTTGTACTATAGTTTATAATATGTTTTTTCAATTAAAAAAGACGGTAGTAGTTTAAATCGATATATATTAATAATGTCTATTATTATAAGTTACCAGCATGGTAGTCCTTAGATCAAATTTATGGAAGAATTGTGTGATGAATATGTGTATCTCGAGAACCGAAGTGACGTCCTTGCGCTCCACGTCGCGCAGCACGTCGATGAACCATTCGAAGTGTTTGTGGGATGGACATATCCATAAGAAGTAAACCTAGACAAGACAGTAAACATAAGAATTGTATTTGATTAGTCCGTAAACGTGTGGAGGAACGGGTGTTATGTCCCTCCAACACAAAGGGAGGATCCTCCGACCAGGCGAGGTGATCATGCCTGGCGGGCCACTGCCCAACAGTTGATGTTGGGATGTAATATATATGATAATCGGCGCGAGAACTTCTATTGCGCGATTCAGGATTGGTAGGTACTCCGTGTAGTGCGTTACTTCGTAGTTCAGTGTATCTTCGGTATATGGCGCTGTAGTAGGTTTTCACGGTTGTGTTATATGGATGTGGATGTCCCCACATCACTAGACGGAACGTAACAATAAAGTTTCTTCCGACAAGTTTTTCCTTTTGTTTAATTGAATTGGGGCAAACGAGCAGACGTATCGCCTGATGGTAAGCGATTATCGCCGTACTATAGACACCCGCAACAACAACAACAGAGGTTTCACAAGTGCGTTGCCAGCCTTTGGGGGAATGGGAAGGGGGATGGGGAGGGGTTGGGGTATGGGCCTCCGGTATTCTCACTCACTGGGTGAAACACAGCGCAAGCGCTGTATCACACCGGTTTTCTGTGAAGCTGTATCACTCCGGTCGAGCCGGCTCTTTCATTCAAAAAAATGTATTGGATGATAAGTTAATCTTTGTGTAATAAAAATATATTGATTACGATTCATTAATTGTACAATATTAATAGGGTATAATTATGAAATTTCAAAATTCGTTTCATCTACACTTTATATTTAATATTGTGTAATTTTAGTTCAATATACATTACCTTCTTGCAAGCAACTCCAGAGTACCTATTGGTTGATGTACCAAACACGAGGTCATTGAGTATGGAGGCGTAGGGCGTCACACCGATACCTCCTCCCACCATCACAGCCACCTCGAACTTGTACCAGTCCTGGTTACCCCCTCCGAATGGACCTTGGATTCTGTGAAGTAATATTCAACTTGTACCATATTCTAAATCTACTAGTTTGAAATTGTTCTTAATTGATATCTGGATGTTTTATTTGAAATTCTCAATCTGATTTTAACACGTTTGTGTACTTAAAATAAAGGTGTTCGACGTGTATGGGTTTAAATGGAAATATGTGAGGGCGATAAATGTGTCACGTTTCAAATATAGCGCCACAATTATGGTAATATCGATGTATCTCTGGTGTGCGGCCTCCCTAACGTCTATAGTATATTCCAAAAAATAGGCCACCATTGAATTGTATTATTTCTAAAATGATTATATTTTTAGTTGCTATGTACAAGATTTTGCTTATAGATGGCGTTGACATATTTGAGGCAAACATAGCTAGTGTGGCTGGTGACCGTTCGTACAAAGATGTGCTTTTAGCTTTATGATTGTTTCACGAATGTATGTTTTCTATCGAGACAGGATAGATGACTAACAATATCAATAATAATAATATAATAATACTTTTATTTCGGCAATATATCCATAAAGTGTTGGAGAGTATTCTACTGCGAAATGTTTTTTTTTTTAAATTCGCTAAATTTAACTCACTATAAAATATCTGAATTGAATGTATTCTATGGCGATAAATATAATGTTCTTATTCCCAATTAACTTTTAATGACAGTATTAATAAAATAGTCTTAGTAATACTTACCTAATTTTAGGATGATCCTCAGGATTGTAATTGCAAGGGTCGAAGTAATTTCTGAGTTTCCAGGTCCAGGGTCCCTGTGCTTTAATATGACAAGACAGACAATTTTCGTGTGGAGCTGACGTTAGGGTAAACGAATGGAATTCTTCCTTTTTAAAAGCTGTACATGAGAGGCGAACCCATTGACCTGGAAGGGAGATTTTAGTGTAACAACTAGTTAGTTGATAATTATTGACTGCCTCGGTGGCACAGTGGTAGTGAATGCGACAGCCGTGCTTGAGGTCTCGGGTTTCAAATCCTGGGTTTCGGACCAAGTGTTTGTGTGATCTAAAATTATTTGTTTCGGAGTTTGGGTGTTTTCTATGTATCATATGTATGTATTTACAAAAAAAGGTATGTATGTATTCATATTAGTTGTCTAGTACTCATAACACAAAGCTCTGCTAAGCTTGGGACTAAATGGCGTTGGGTGTTAAAAAAAAGTTAAAGTTAGAATAGTTGTAAAATATTACGTAATAAGTAATATTTTTTTAATAAGTGAAAATTCGAATTATTTTTTTGTTTTTACCAAAGAAAATGCTATTTCATTAGAAAGAGTCAATTGAATTTGGCCTTAACACTACGAGTATTATTTTACACATATGTTTTAATACGTATCTGTTGTTTTTTATACATCATAACCAAACTCAGAATGAATATTCTAACCAAAACAACAAATAACATAAAAGGTTGTTGTTACCTGAAAGATACTTGAGATTAGGTGGTCTGTAAAATTTGATTTTGATCACATCCGAGGGCAACATTTCAGTTTCTAGTACGTCCAGCGCCAAGTATTTCGTTCTTAGAGATACAACCTGAAAATAAATTTGCATTTACTATGATAGAAAAATAATACCGTGAGTATAATCGCAATTGTTTAATAGTTTTTGCGATAATCTATTGGACAGTAAACAATGAGTAGAGATTTATATCCTGATCCTAATAATCACACTAATACGAGTATTATAAAGGTAAGTTTGTTTGTTCATCATCCGATCCGATTATCATGAAACTTTGTACAAATATTATTTTAGGTGTTAGAAGTAACGTAGGACTTTTTATTAATTGCGAGCGAAGCCGCGGACGAAAGCTAGTCCTACTAATATTATAAAGTTGCGCGAAAGTTTGTGCTTTGTAGCTTCGCATCGCGGCGTTGCCCGCGGTTATGGTCGTACCGCGGGTGGCACCGCGGGGTTCAGCTAGTATGAAATAAATCTTTGTACATTTAATCACTACGGGAAACAGATGACGGATGATGATTGTAACACAGTATTTATTTATTAATACGTGAAGGATACTTTGTACACCTTTGTACGAAAATTATGCAAACTGTAGAGTAAGAAATTTGGCATAGGTATACATACCTTATCCAGGGTGTAAAAAATAGCGCATTCCAGGAAGAACTATGTATTGAGTTAAACTATTTAATAATGAAATTATGCGTCTGTGCGAAATACGCCTAGCGCTGTGGATTAGAGTGAGAGAGGAGGAGCCTGACTATCGCTGCCGCATGCGTGAGAGACAGGGAAGCCAGACAGACCGTTGCCGTAACGCGTTACGTAACGAAGTGGTTAACCCTTCCACAAGAAGTTATCACTTCAAAATAAATATAACTTATAAGACCTAAATGAGCAGAGATCGATAGTACTTACGAACAGAGAATGTTTTAACCACAGCATCGTAAGGCAATACCTACGTACCTTATCGAGTGTGTAAACGATGGCGGGTCCAAGGAAGAAGATCCAGAAGCGCGGCGCGCCGGTGAGGCGGGCGAGCCCGTGCACGAGGCAGAGCGCGTACAGCGCCACGTGCAGCGAGTGCGCGCGCCAGAACCACGGGTACGCGCGCTTGCGGATCACCGGGTGCGCGAACACGAAGATCACGCACATTATCACGAACAGTAACACGCCCGACACACCTACACGCGAATATAGATACAACAAATGCGCGTCATGAAATATGTTAAGTTTTAAATCAATCGATATCGATCTATCAAATAATCTTTTCTAACACTGTGACTTCATTAAGATGTATGGAAACTATTTTGAGCTCTATAAATGAAATAAATAGATAAGCATAAGCTACGTTAAATATTATTTAACAAAACATACTAAATTAAAAGTGCAAGAAGTGCGAGTATTAAAGATCACACACAGGAAATAAAAAGTAAAATCGAAGTTCATACGTGTTATAGTAAATTGAAAATGGACCCTAATCCAATGTAGAAAAAATCTCGAAGAATGATGGAGCTTAAAATCGTCAGTACTTGCTACTCCTATTTGTTCTATTACAACCCGTTTTACGTACCTACGATATATTAGTATGCATAAATAGGTGTCAATATTGTGGATACACATTCGTAAAAAAATATGTAATTATAACAACCAAGAATTACCTGTGACAGTCTGGAATACCCAATAAGTAATACCAGGTCTAAAGTCTGATGTAAAGTGAACTTCTTTGGTGAGACATCGCAGATTCTCAATGGGTTGAGTCGAGACGTGATAGAAGTTCACCATGTGACCCGCAGTATGTAGGAGGGAGAAGAATAACGCTGTGCAGGCGACTATTTTGTGAAATTGAATGCTTGAGTCGAGGGGAATATATTGTTGGATGCTGAACTCCTGCAAAACAAACATTTATACTTTTGATTGTAGTTAGTTTGGTAATCTTTTGCTGAAGCATAATAACTATTTATTCAGATGTAATATTACTTCCTTCTGGGTACAGGAGAAAGTAGTACTTTACATTTTATTCCATTTCATTTATGCCAAGAACTCCAATGGGAAGAAAACAACTGTTGTGAAACAGCTGAGACAACGACACACGTGACTTGATAATTTCGTATGAAAGGCAATACCGATGATAATGCGCATTTAAATGGACGATTTTAGAAGGCAAATGAACTGTTATTTACTTGTTCAATTCACACTTGAGAAGGGAGTTGAAGCTTCCTGCATAATTATGTGAAAAGTAGGAATCGATTAGTAGGTTTTTCATGGAGCCAAACTGGAATTTGCGACTCAGGTACTAAATATCTTTAAATCAATGTTATAAGTTCCGATTATCAGGCGTAAATTTACATTGAAATATTATTAAAAAATATATTACCTTCAATTTTGTCAGCAAATTCCTGGACATAGTCAGCAGTAGTAAACTGTAGCAGAACGACAAAGCAGCTGCAGAACCTCTTGTGATCGCAATGCCGACTCCCATAATGTGTCTCAAGTCCAAATGTTCTGACATAAACGAGTAGTGGGCAAATCGTTCAACGAACAGCCCAATTGTCACCACGTAGAACACGAATAAGTAAAATATATTCTGTCTGTTTTCTTCAAGGAATGTTGTTAGGTAATCCCATTTTAGTAGCAACCAGTTCCTGAAATCATAAAATATATATTACATATATGGAATAAATAAATAAATTTCGTTATAGGTACAATGAAATCGTTTAATTTCAGTCAGTTATTCAGTTTTATTAGACCAAGTCACACTAGCATTTTCTCATTGAGTTCACTTTGTTTTGTTTATTTCGATGTAATCAAGTTTTCTTTTTGAAAAAATATACCTTTTTTTTCTTTTTTTTATTGTGTAGGGGGCAAACGAGCAGACGTATCGCCTGATGGTAAGCGATTACCGCCGCCCATCGCCACCCGCAACACCAGAGGCGTTACAAGTGCGTTGCCGGCCTTTTAAGAAGGACTACGCTCTTTTCTTGAAGGTTTGAAGGTCGTATTGGTCTAGGAACATCGCAGGCGACAGGTCATTCCACAGTTTTGTTTGTGTGAAAAGCGCCTATTTTATTGTATTTTTGTAGCTTGGTTGTTTTTGGCAGTTTTGCTAATTAAAGTTTATTTTAAGGGGAAAAGTTTTTTTAATAAATAATTGCGAAAAGCCAAAATCCAAACACCCACATGATTATGATTCTAATAAGTAAGATGATACTACAAACCTGGATTGATCCATAGAGGGCTCAATGTGGAAACTGGTCATTCTGGCAACGTTAGTGGATGTGTCTAAGAAATTCTGCTTAGCACCTTTACAGTCTAAGCCTATGGCAACAAATTCTCCTTTGTATTCTTTCATCATGACCTTGAAATCTGAATACGTCAGGTGATCTTTGTGTTTAAGTCCTGCATCCTAAAATTTATATTTTGTAACATTATTTGTGTGTTATATTAAATAGCTTTCGGGAAGAGCGATACGTATTTGTCGTTAATCATTGTAAAATATTTTTCTTGCTTTACTGTAAGTCTTGTCGTAAAGATTGATTTTTAATTCAAATATTTTAAAGTAGTGTTTTAAGGACCCTCTTGTAACCTGGATAGCACAGTAATTGTGAGATTTTTTTTTAATAATTATGTACTTTTATAACATGATTTAAAATATTAAGTACTTACGGAAAACATTCCATCGATAAGTTCAGTTACGTGTTCATCCCTTAGTGACGTTGTTCTGGCAATTTCAACAAGTGACCGCAACATTTCGCTAAGTTCGCCCTTATCTATAACGCCATTGCGATCATCGTCACACATATCAAATATAATGCGGAGTTTGTCTTCAGTTGCACCTCTCGAGAATAACACTACAGTGTCTAAGAATTCCTAAAATAAGTTTA
This sequence comes from Spilarctia lutea, assembly GCA_916048165.1. Lineage (NCBI taxonomy): Eukaryota > Metazoa > Arthropoda > Insecta > Lepidoptera > Erebidae > Spilarctia > Spilarctia lutea. The sequence goes on from OU696480.1 coordinate 8,811,284, forward strand.
AATACATTAATATTAAAGTTAAAATAATATTTGTCTATTTAATGTACCTGTTTTAGTGTAGTACGTTATTGTGTGTTAATTATTATTCGTCCGATAAAGATTAAAATAATTAAGTTCGGACATTGAACTGAAATGATTATGTAATTGTTGCTGAATGAAAAATATAACATTACAATTTAATTTAAGATTTATTAGGTTGGAAATATATTTTTCCACTGATAATATTGTATATGTGTTGTGTATTATAAATACCTGAAAAGAGATCCTTCCATCGCTATCTTTATCTACGATGTTAAACATTTTCTTCACAAACACTGCGTCTGCTTTCATGCCCAAAGCGCTGGCAAATTCACTTTTTGATAGAGATGTTCTCATTACAATGGACTAGAAAAAATATATTTCATTACTAAGGGTAATATGAATAATAAATATTTTCGGACATCTAACACACTACGCTATCTAGTCCCAAGCTAAGCAGAGCTTGTATTATGGGTATTAGACAACTGATATGAATACATGAATACTTTTTTTTGTAAATACATACATATTATACATAGAAAACTCCCAAACTCCGAAACAAATATTTGTAGATTACACAAACATTTGGTCCGACCCAGGATTTTAACCCGAGACCTCAAGCACAGCAGTCGCATTCACTACCACTGCGCCACCGAGGCAGTGTATACAGGGTGTAAAAAGACTACTACCGAAAACTTGGGGGTTGCAATCAGACCATGATACTGAATAGGTTTAGCGAAAAAAAAACTCAAAAAAAATGTTAAATTATCTAAGTCGTTTTATGTTTTTTTCTGCTTACATACACATAGTAAAACATAACAGGACCCAAACTACCTAATTATCTCATTTAGAAAACCAAAAAACAAAGTAAATCAATAAAACAGTAATGTATTTTAATATCAAAACAGCTGGCCGGGTGAGTGCAATGACCGCGACAGAGCGCGCGGGCGCGTTAAGTTGTACATTGCTGGCTTCTGAAATTAATAAAAATCTTGACACATTGTTTTTTCAAGCTACAATTTTTTTTAAAGACAACTGTTTGTTTTTTTTAATAAGCTTTGGGGTGCTGGGTCAGCCCCTTTCGTTTTCGGTAGTCGTCTTTTTACACCCTGTATATATATAATATATATAGGGATAATATAGGGATTTTGAGGAAATGAGTATACAGTTGTGAAAGCACCGAAATTGCAAGCCTTCAGAAAGGCCTTATACTTGTTTACCATCAAATCAACTTACCAATGACTATACGTCATTGACAATATTGATTTGCAAATTACAATCATTAGCATTTTCGTCGTCTACATACGAATCTATATTATTATTATTGTATATTTAATTTAATTGCCATTTTAGTTATTTATTTATATATCTTAATTTATATATATTATTTTACATGTATATACTCTGTATGTCTGTCCTCTTTCACGCCTAAACTGCGGCACCGCTATCAATGCAATTTGGCATTTTTTTTTTTATAGAACAGTGGGCAAACGAGCAGACGTATCACCTGATGGTAAGCGATTACCGCCGCCCATGGACACCCACAACACCAAAGGCGTCACAAGTGTGTTGCCGACTTTTAGGGGATGGGAAAGGGGATGAGGGGAGGGGTTACGGTATGGGCCTCCGGTATCCTCACTCATTCGGTGAAACACAGCGCAAACGCTGTTTCACAACGGTTTTCTGTGAGGCCGTGGTATCACTCCGGTCGAGCCGACCCATTCATGCCGAAGCATAGCTCTCCCACGGTAAATACTGATGGCATAGAGATACTTTGATTCTTTAGGATGGACGTAGACTACTATTTGCTGCGATAACCGACAAAAACACGCAGGTGGAGCCGTGAGCAAAAGCAAGTCAACAATAAAAATAATAAAATTATTATTTTGTAATAGTTTTCTTACCTCTGGATCAGAATCTTCATTTCGTCTTCGTTTTTCACCCGGAGCTAAACCGAATGTTATAGCGTAAGCTTCCCTAAAGAAATGTTCTAACTTTCGTTGTCTTCGCTCTCTGGTTTCCGCTGTTGCTAAAATTTGTTCTCGATGTCCCTACACCATAAAACTATTAATATTTTTCTTTAGTACTTTACCTATGAACTAGTAAATAAATTCTGTTATTACCTGGCTAAGGTTCAGGGATTTCTTATGCTGTGCTAAAAATGTATCCATTTTTACAAGGAACTTACGGCGCGAGTTAATGGAATCCATTTCTAAAACAAGATCATGTTCACGTGGCGCTCGAATCAGAACCAAAGGACGTTTGTTTTGTCTGCCTTCCTATAACATATTTAAAAATATATATAGGTATAAAAAAACTAAAAAAACATACTTTTAAAAGTCAGATCAGTACAAACAAATAACACACAAGTGAATTTAATAACAGCGTGTTAAAAGCTATGATTAGTTTGAACAGTCAAAAAATATGAATTTTTCATCAGCTATCTGTCAGTAAAAGTCCCGGCAATATTGGTCCACTCGTTCCAGAGATTAGTTCGAACAAACAGACAGACAAATAAAAAAAATCTAAATTGATTTTTTGATGTAAGTGTCGTATATATTTTAATTTGAATTTAGTGACAAGCTGTTAATTTAAAATTACAAACAGACACTTAAATTTTATATATAGATATGATTACTTTTCTAAGATAGTGGTGTGTATACCTGGCTCTCAATCACTGTGATTTGATCAGTATGGTCCAAAGGAACGGTGCGTAGTTTGTCCCCTTTACGATCTGTGACGTGAAGAGCAGGTTCTGGCCCCAGCCGAAGTTTCACTATACGTTTATATGAAGCATGGACCCATTCACGGCATACCATTTTATCCACTGAACCTATAAAATGAGATCGAAATATTTTTACTATTTTTTATAGGTGTAATAACTGTACATATGGGCTAACTTTATGGATAGATATCTTTAAAAATTAGAAACTTAAATTTTTTTTTCAATCTTTTTGTCACATTTTATTGTTGGAACTGAATTTTTAAAAATCATTGAAGAAATACGGGATTTAATAGATAGATATCAATATCAATCAATTATTTGGTTAATATTGATAACGATGATTTTCAATTAATTTAGATAAAAGTTGGATGAAACCAAAATTAGGCCAAAATGCCAATATCTATCGCTAATAATGTCATATAAGCCTTACCCTTGTGTTGAGCAGATTTCAAATGCTCTTGTTGAATTTTCAGTTTCCTTCGTCTACTATTTTGCAACTTGACTACTCCATATCCAGCGCCAGCGCATAGGATTGGGACGAATAGTAGTATCAAGCATGTGTAAATATACGCAAACTCATTTCCCTAAAATTGAATTAAAATATTAGTTTTGCATCTCACATTGTATGTTTATTTTTTACAAAAACATATAAACTATTACAGGAATAATGTATTATTACAGATCAATAATAAGCATTTCACCTACAGTCCTTAAAATAGAGCTTGATCTCTGTGACAGTTTTCACTTCTGTCACAGAGGTCAAGCTATGTTTTAAAGACTGTAAATACTGGTTTTCTAAATATAAATAAAAAAAAATTAAACATGAATTTTTAAAACATATCGACTCTGAGTTCAGCTAAGTTTTACGAAACTCTTATTTATTTCTTCTTCTTATTCTTCTTCTTATTTTCTTACCTCAAAGTAATCATAACCTTTAAGGTACTTGCAGGGTGGAAGTTTAGTTGCGTTCAGTTGGTAAGGTTGTGGACAAGGATCGTCAGACTTCCAATGAAATACATCCCGTTGTATGTCATGTGGACCTACCGCAGTACTGTTTACAATTATGTCCCACATTGTGACCTGACGCAGCTCCTCGATTTCATCTTTGGTGAAAATACTAGAAGTACAATTTACTTTTGGTTTAAATTTTAACAGCGAAATTTTAAAGAAAACAGAGTAAAAATTTGTCTAAACTATTTCTAAACTTTGTTTAAGAAGGATATGAAGCAATATTCTGTTTTATTGGACTTGACATCAATATATGGAATGGCCTATGTTGGAATAAAGATGCCAGTGATTTACTTCATTATAGATGTAAGCAATCAAAACAATCAAAAAACCTATAGTTAAAAGACAAAATCCAAATGAATTACTGTCTCAAAAATTGAAATAGTATCCTTACCCATTCTGCTCATTTTCGAACCAAAACCTATCTGCGTCTCTAATACGTGTAAATTGATCTATAATAATTGCTCTGAATAATTCTCCTGGGTGCCCTGTTGATTCCAACATACCACCTGAAAAATATTACGTATTAATCAAAGAAGTTTGCTACAAGTATGGCTTTAACATTATAGTTATTCTTACCAATATAAACATCGATATTATCAAGTCTCCCGTTGTAAATTTGTATAAGTTTTTGCAATAAATCAGGATCACTTTCAAATAGTACTGGATTTATTTCATTGAAGGTTTTCAGTTTGGGTAATCCGTAGTATTCCCTGGAAATAAATTACTACAGTGCTATATGAAGACATCATAGATTTCAACTTTGTTTTATCATTAAACTATATTTATTTAAGTTTAACGATTTTAATAAAATAAATATTTCAGACATCTAACACACAACGCCATCTAGTCCCAAGCTAAGCAGAGCTTGTGTTATGAGTACTAGACAACTGATATTAATACATATATACTTTTTTTTGGTAAATACATACATATTATATATAGAAAACACCCAAACTCCGAAACAAATATTTGGTCCGACCCAGGATTTGAACCCGAGACCTCAAGCACAGCAGTCGCACTCACTACCACTGCGCCACCGAGGTAGTCAACGTTTAAACTTGAAGCTTTCGAATATTAGTAAGTTTATTAATAAATTCTTAACAAAAACTAATACAATTGAATTTGAATAGTTGATTTAAGATATGAGACATGACATGATATGAGAAAATACAATAGTATACCTGGCAGTATTATAATCAGGGAGTCCGTTATCCCTTCCACGCATTATATTAAGGGCTCCCAGATCTCGTCTCGAAAATTCCATAGGTCCAAACAAATTATCACGAACATCAGAACACAATAAAGCATCTTCGCGTTCTGACATTTGTGAGGCCATTCCCATAAGAACCTCCTCTATCGGGACTTGAGACATGACGTCCTAGAAACCAATATTATTTAAAGTTTATCTCATCTTACACATCACGTCAATTAATTATGAATGTGTGTAACGATGTGGCCGATTTCGGCCACGGTAGACAGTTTCAGAGATCGGTCATCTACGCAAGAATTATTATAATACACAAGAGTGTACACAAACTTAAGTGCACTCTCTGTTCCCTCACGCTCATAATGCGATGAGACTACTAACCGATACGACCTATCGAACCGAACCGATCGATGACTTTACGTGAATATGTATATTTTGCAAGCTTCATAGGAAATCATTCTATATTTCACACTTACATTAGCATCCCACCAAGTCTGACATAGCCTAATTGCATCATGTCCTCCCGGTGCTCTTCCGTATCTGCATTTTCTGTCCCTCAGCAATATAGCTGGCGGAACTAGAGTGTGGCCGAATCGAAAAGCAGCCACAGCAAACGCATGTGTTACTCCCGGGGCTACATCAGCTCGGTACCCTTTATATGGAGGAAGAGGTGTGCCTAGGAATGCTGGTACGTATTCGTAAAGAATTATATTCTGAAATAAAAAGATACATCAATCATTCGTTTATTCCCCTATTATTCTTATTTACGAACCTTGCCAAGCTGCCAACAAAACTGACGTAGATAACAAATAAAATAAATGAGGTTGATTTGCTTTTTTTGAAATTAAATGGTGAGCTCAGTCAATACAAAGGTTCTTAAGTAGTAGAACATACGTTCGATATGTCTATTAAATTACAAACCTGTAAACTGGCAATGACGATTCGCCGAGCACGTTGGAACAACTGCTCGTCGCTCCAATCAGGATGCTTGCGGTGTACTCTGGCTGCGACAACGTTGTGCCATCGAAGTAATAAAATCCCAAAAGTTACCATAGCTGGGTTCTGATTAGTTCGAGGATCTCCTAGTACTGAAAAAATATTACTAAACAAATAAGATTATTCTACGACCAAACCACTAAGCTAAACGTGCACTCAAAGTCAGTTAATATGAAAGACTTAATGAAATAAGGGTTAAACTCAATTATTCTTTATGAACTGATTTGGAAAAAAATATTTTTTACTTTCAGAAAGTCATAGTTTCTGTTTAGTACCATTTGAATTGAGTGAAACCACCGTGGGAGAGCTATGCTTCGGCATGAATGGGTCGGCTCGACCGGAGTGATACCACGGCCTCACAGAAAACCGGTGTGAAATAGCGTTTGCGCTGTGTTTCACCGAGTGAGTGAGGATACCGGAGGCCCATACCCCAACCCCTCCCCCCATCCCCTTTCCCATCCCCCAAAGGTCGGCAACGCACTTGTGACGCCTTTGGTGTTGCGAGTGTCCATGGGCGGCGGTAATCGCTTACCATCAGGTGAAACGTCTGCTCGTTTGCCAACTATTCAATAAAAAAAAAAAAAAAACCATTTGAATTTAAAATAGTACCACTACCAAGCCTGGAAAACAATGAGATTCAGAAAATAGTTTAGTACAATTTATCACAAAGTAGGCACACCGCACTATAACCCGATATCTTGGAACTGACACTATAGATTTAGCCTAGAACACATGTATGATTCAATACTTACAGAATAATCTTTCTTGACTGAGCATCCTCATATAATGTGGTACAGGATTGTTGAAGAGTGGGACGCGTTTTGTGTTACGCAGTGGCAAACCGCCTTCATGCGCTAAGCTTCCGTTCTGTATATAAAATACTTTGTTTTAAACGTGGGAGTAGACCCTTTGTTATAAAATAGGAAATTTGATGTTAAACCTTTTTTTTCTACTTATATATTTCGAGTTGAGGTTTTATTGAGACAAATTAAGAAAAAAGATTTTAATACATGTATGTAATAAGAACAAAAAACAACGTCGATATATCTTAATTTTATTAATGCATGCATGCATGGGCCAGTTCGACCGGAGTGATACCACGGCCTCACAGAAAACCGGTGTGTTTCACCGAGTGAGTGAGGATACCGGAGACCCCTTTTTTTTTCCTACCGATAGCGACAACGGAGGCCCTACCCCAAGCCCTTCCTCCATCCCCTTCCTCATCCCCCAAAGGCCGGCAACGCATTTCTGGTGCTCCATGGGCGGCGGTAATCGCTTACCATCAGGCGATACGTCTGCTCGTTTGCCTAGGTGGCAAAATTCCATTCCATAAAAAAAGAACAACGATTTGTCGATTACAAAAAATGTTGTCTCACGTGGGGTTTTAACTAATAACACTTAGCGCAGTAAAGAGTGTCGCGGCGACTGCTAAAATTTCTAAGATATTCGTGCAATACAGGCAACAAAACAAAACGCAATACGAATGTAGAAAAAAGTCAACACACCTAAACAATTTCAATGCATAAATAATGCATCATAATTTGTGATGAAATGTTACGTGACCTTTTTCACGTAGACATTAAGTAAGAAATAAAAGTACCTAGTTGTGGGCAAATGTATGTTCATCACAGTACATGTCACTTGTGTATTTCGTAAGGTACATTAACACGAGCCGTTGGATGGTCATCTATCCAATAAAAAAACTACAATTGACAACTCGCTATCATAGACGTACCAGTTTGACTACACTTTCACACACTTCAGACATAATTATGGTAGGGAATGCTTATTAAACACTAACTTTGCCCGTGGCTCTGAATCGCGGTTTTAACCGTAGGAGAGCTATGCTTCGGCATGAATGGGTCGGCTCGACCGGAGTGATACCACGGCCTCACAGAAAACCGGTGTGAAATAGCGTTTGCGCTGTGTTTCACCGAGTGAGTGAGGATACCGGAGGCCCATACCCCAACCCCTCCCCCCATCCCCTTTCCCATCCCCCAAAGGTCGGCAACGCACTTGTGACGCCTTTGGTGTTGCGGGTGTCCATGGGCGGCGGTAATCGCTTACCATCAGGTGATACGTCTGCTCGTTTGCCCACTATTCAATAAAAAAAAAAAATAAATAATAATAATAAGTAGCCTATTTTACTAGCTGATAATGTAGTTTTGGATTAGCGAAACATTAAGAAAATTACTTTAGTGGTTTAAGCTTCAAAGTGCCTAGTAGTAACCTTCAACTCACATTGGCATTTACGAAATTAGTAGTAGGGAAGTAGGGATTTAATAATATTTAGGAAATTGATTACTATTATTAAGTCTACCGTAAAGGAGTAACAGAACTGTTTTAATAGTATTAATTTAATATCCTTATGAGCTTAATATGACTATTAATGATAGATTACTCATGAAATAACTTCTTAAATGTAGATTTTTAAAGTTCACCCATAAATTATGATTAAAAAAAAATTGTGTTTGTATCTAATAAAACAATTAGTGTTAACCCATTATTTTTAAATAAAAATAATATCTTATATGTCAATGGCATTATCGGTATCGAAAAATATCCTTCCCGATACCACGTACCATAAACTCTGTCAATTTTTATAACTTTTATGTGTACCTGTAATAATGTCTGTAATTTATTTTAACACTTTTCATTAAACCGTTTTTCACTTATTAGTACTTATTAGCTGACCCACGCAACCTCGTTTGTATCTCTTTTTGACCATAGCTTGATAATTTTCCCCCGTTTTTCTCGATAAACGGACTATCTAACACAGAAATATTTTTTCAAATCGGACCAATAGTACTGACATTAGCGCAAGCAAACCAACATACACATTCTTCAGTTTTATAAATTAGTATAGATATCAATTTCAGTTGTTTCTTTAAGAAATTAAGTGGTTAGTCTAATTCGTTTGGGCCAGTAATGTACGTATGTAGATATGTATTGTATCATGTTATATATGTATAGGAAAGTACGTAAAGACGCAGGCGTGGCTGCTGGGTGGCACCTGAAATGACCTCATTGCATTCACCCACGCCTCGCTGGTGCTGTACACGAAGCTGCCATCGATCCACGACGTTATTTGGTTTATCTGCAACAGAGTGACATGTGTTATTGTCGACCGAGGCCGAGTTGGACATGTTTGGATTTTAACGTGTGATTGAGTCGTGTTTGTAATTACAATGTATATTTGTGTATTACCTTTGTAACTTAGTATATGATTTTTTAGGTATTTGACATAAATGTCGTTTGTTATTTGTTTCTAAAAGATCATGTATATTAAAAGCATTTAACCCAACTACGACTTCATAAAGCCAAAAGCAAGGGTAGTATTTTTCGCAGTCCGTGTACCTATTTTTGTTCTTTCTACTGTAAGTAGTGTTTTAACTACCGAATCGATTTTAAAGAACATGGACTACATTAATTTTATTAAAACTATAAGTTAATAGTTTTTAAAATTTTTTGTAGTCCTTTATCCTATATAAAAAAACATTATAGAATTCGAATATGGTTACCAATTATTATTTTGTCAACAAATTCCAGTGAGACACATTTAATTAACGACCATAAAGAAGATAAGCCCGGGGCAACCATTGCACCATCCTTATTCAGTTTAATAACATTGAATTTAAAAAATCTCTATTATCTTATAATACGTGGACGATAATGGACGTGGATCCAATGATGCAGAGCATCACTAGACCACCATGGTGTGCAGTCACCATGCTGCATTGTTGCCCACCACTCTTGGATTCTGCTTATGCTTTGAGTGATTTTGGCTGGGCCATACGTAAAAAAAAAACAAAAAAACAATTATTTTATCTGTTATAATGTCCACTTTCATTTATAGTTATACGTATACAAGGTATTGTATTTGTAAACAGTATGCAAATGTAATTTATGCAGAATGTAAAATATTTACAATGTGATAAATGACATATCTGTTTGATGTAACAAATTAGAATATAAAGTTTGCATTGTTAGATATTATCTAACCAAACCTACAGCAATTAAACGGCTATTAACATTCTTGAACTGGTTTACAGCTTTAAGGTAAGGTTCGCTCATAGGGACATATTTGTAGGTTGCAGTTGCATTCATCTGATGGGTGTATCTGGGTTACACTACCATTAAATTTTATTGCCTGGAATTCGGCCTTCGATGAGCACGGACCATTGGTGGAGGTTAGGCACAGTTTACACTACGCGTTAAATATGTGATTTCATACTTGAACTTATTGCGAAAACATTGTTCGATGTGTAATCTTAGTTATGTAAGATTGATAGGTTCTGTTTGTCGGTGTTTGTAAAATGATATCTAAATAAAATAGTTTCAAGCGCATTACTTGAAAATGGTGTGCCAATTTTGACAAGACGGGGTTTAAAATATCTTTGTAGTTGTGTAATCTTTTCTAAGGAGAGGCTTATGTCCAGCAATGGACTGTTATTTTTGACACTTTTTGGATTTTGAGGTTATAAAGAAGTATAAATAAATATATTTTGATTTGAATAGAAAAGTTTAAATAGCGGATGAGTTTGGTGACAATACTTAAGAGTAATTTAAAATGTAAATTTTACTGTAGCAAAAGATCCTACAATATGTGTAGTTACTTTATAACCTAAAATTAATTACTAAAACGAATAACAAAATAAACTGTACATAGATACGTAAAGTTTTATAAAACTACTATAGTTAACCCAGTTAATGTTCTTTTGCCACAAAAATAAAATATTTAGGGGTGGGTCACCCGTATTATACATAGAAAACACCCAAACTCCGAAACAAATATTTGCAGATCATACAAACATTTGGTCCGACCCGGGAATCGAACCCGAGACCTCAAGCTTAGCTGTCGCATACGATACCACTACGCCACCGAGGCAGGCTAATAGCATAATGCTTTGAATGACATTTTAACTATTCTTTACTAGCTGGACCCCGCGGTGCTACCCGCGGTACGACAATAACTGCGGGCAACGCCGCGAGGCGAAGCTAGTATCTTCATAAATTGTAGCCTATGTGGTATTCTGATGTATAAGCTATATATTGTAAAGTGTCATCAAAATCCTTTCAGTAATTTTTGCGTGAAAGAGCAACAAACATACTCACTTATATACAAACACATTACAAACTTTCGCGTTTATAATGTTAGTAGAATTTTTATTAATGTTTAATATTTATAAACCCTTTTTTAAATCTATACTGAGCAACAGAACTGTTAAAGTCTTGTAGACTCTAATGCCAACTGATTAGGCTAGTGACAAAATGAACTTAAATGAAGAGCTGATAGTAGATACCGTCTGTCGAACCATCTGTCATTCTGTTTGTATTTAAACTCCTTTATTAGACAACGTGACACAGACAAATCAACTCGACCATGTTCCTTAGAAGGCTTACCTGTTCTCTTGGACTATTAGGACTTTGGCCAGTATTCCGATCGTAAGCAGCTCTGAGAAACGGCATGTACTTAGCACCGTTGCATTCTGGATCGTACATATGGTCACATTTGTCGACTGGAATTCGATGGTGCTCAATTGGACAACCAGATTCTGAAGCCATGACTATCTCGTTTGTGACAATTTGACCTGCGAATAATAAAATATGTAAAATTCTCAACATTTTTAATTTAAAGATTTTATAAGAAGCATAAAGAAAAAGAGAATACGAAGAAGTAATAAATTACTATTTGGTACCTCTTGTAAGTAAGAAGAAATATGGAATTAATACATTAACAAAGTAAATAGGACAAACGATCTGTCCCTGGCTATGATAAAAAATAAAGTAGTGATGAGGAGAAGCTGGTGTTTGAAATCTAAAAAGAATTAAAAATATGATAATTCTAAAAAAAATATGACTCTTACCGAAGAAAGCAAGTAAAGCAGTTCTATTAGCAAGTGACGGCAGGCCGTCTTGTCCTCTCATAAATAATTTGGAAAGAGTTCGGGCTCCCGGCCTGTCAGAACCCGCCATCATGTATACTCCATCTGCATATGCTGCAGGCGTTTTGCGGGTAAGCCGGCTGTCTGTGAATAATCGTATTCATGTATATTTTTACATAGTTGTATACACAGTGAAAGTAATTATTTCCCTTCGGTTACACTTACAAACATATCTAATATACTCAAGTTAATTTCTAAGTAAGGAGTAGGGTAATTAACAAAGTTTCTAATAGTAGGATAGTAATAATAGTTATTTTGGAATTCCAATTATTCTCAGTAATAAAAATAATTTCTAATTTAATCGTTAGCCACTCAGACTACAAAAGAAATTCATATGGAACGTTCTTAACAAGTAGTATGACGCCATTTATTATTTAAGTGTGCGTGACAACCAGCAGCGACACTGTAGGGAAACGTGCATTTGTGTGCGTGTTATGATACCAGGAGCAGAAAAAATACCCTGTTATTTTTTGTTAATGTTATGATTGGAAAAAAGATATTTTAATATTAAAAAATATATCATTTAATTATAATATTATTTTTATTTCAATTATTATAATTCATAGATTATATATAAATCAAAATTATTAGTAACCTTCACTTTAGACTGTTTTTGTTTAATATTGCCGAATAATAGAAATTCATTCGTTGCGTAACAATCATATAATGGTAAAATTAATTACTTTATTGCAAAGTAATTAATTTTACCATTTTATAATATTTTATAACTAGTTAAATATGTTTAAAATTCTACAGTTCTACCGTAGTACATTCGGATCGAGCTTGAGTGGCCATTTTATTTTTATTAGTTACTTAAATTAAGGTATATATATCAATTTGTACTATTGAAACATGTATGATGCGAAGCATAAGTTAAAAAGACATAAAACATTTCAAGACTCCGAGCAAGCAACCAAATAATAATTATTTAACTGTAAAGGGATATTCCATTTTATTTTATTTTTGGGAACTGATTTCATAGTGTTTAAAAACGCAAGACGGTATTTTGACGGACTCGTGTCGTAAATACAGTATAGCGGTCTGTTAAACACTGCCGCGAGATTGTATTCGCTTTCTAATTTGTATTTGCTTTGGGAGCTTCACTTTCGTGTTCAGTATGGTCCATCTAGCTTTCTTTTGTAATCTGAGGTTATCAATATAAAAAAGAAAAAATAAAATGAAAAGGAAGATGGCGTATTTGATTGATTTCAGTTATTAAATTAATTTCGGTGCTATACGCTTCACATTCTACGGGTGTTGAACTAGCTGATGAAACATTATATTCTATATTATATTTATATTATTATTACTAATCACAACTGAATTATAGTTACCCGTTGAAAAGTGCACGTTTTATTTATAATTAATTAGAAACTTATAGAAATTGCAATAATGTAAAACTTATAATTAAATTACTAGTTAAATTTGAGATTTAAGTGACATAAGAAGAAAACAATATTTAGTTTTATTGGATAGCGTTAAGCTTTAGCTAACTAGCGTAATTTAGTAAAAATATTTAGAAGTATGTAATCTCTAAGAAAAAACAATATTTCCTTAATTTAAGTAGATTGTTTGAACCGTTGATTACACTTTGTATTTTTTACCAATTATTGATAATATGCGGAACTTTATACTCCAAACTCGATACACAAGTCGCACCTTAAACATCATTCCATTCTAAGGTAAATAAAAGAATAAATCACGAATAAATAGTTTAGAAGTTTTGTTTGTAACTTAATGATATTTTGAAATAGTTGCTTTAATTACGTCTCATTCTTATATAAGACTTTATTTAATAAATGAGTTCTCACTGCAATATTTTCAACACATAATTAGGTAATTTTAAGTTTAAGTTAATATTTTTATATATTGCGTATTTTCATTAACTACAATAATATAAGAAAAACACTGAACACAGAAAGGTAATTCAGATAAGTATTGACAGGGACTGCACAAAATTAGTTACTGACTGACTATCCAGTGTTCAAATGTACTACATATAATACGAGTATATACTGAACTTAATACTAACCTTAAATTGAAATTAAGCGGTATATACCAAACAAATTATTTTAATTTTTGAATGATTATTTAGAAATATTTTGAATTTGAATAATAATTTAAAAATATTTTGAAATTGAATGATAATTTTGTTGAAAAACGAATATGATGCGTCTGTTGAAAACTATTTTAGAATTTATTTTTCTTAGTTAACTAGATCGCTGATCGGTGACGCTGTGACTATCCCTGTATCAGTTTTTTAGACATAAGAATAATATTCAAAGATAAATTTGTATGAAGAATGTATTAAATACAACGTTGTGACGTCACTGTTTTAGACTACTCAATTGAGCATTATATTTCAATCTTTATTTGATTAAAATTTGTAATAGAAATTAAAAGCTGTAATAATTATAATTACCGAGATGTTTTGTAATAGATATTTATTTACCATAGGGTCAACTACCCTATAGTTCTGTGGTTCATAAGTTCAGATTATACTTTAAAGAATACAAGTTACTGCTTTCACTTTTTCTACGTTAAAAATATATCTATAACTATTCAAAAACAAGTCACAGACAGATCTATATTAATAAACAAGTATATTTATACAAATATGTAATTATATTTTGTATGTATGTTTATTATATTTTGAATGAGTTTCTATCATTTTCCATTGTGCTCTCTTTTTTTCCGTGAAAGAAACAAACATTTCAATAAACAGGTTTATTTAAAGATCATGTATCATGTCATAATTTGGTCTTCAAAGTTTGACCATTATTCTTGATCAATTTACAATCTTTCACATCACGATACGAAGGAATTTTGAATGTAATTATTAATAGACAGATTGAATCAGAACAGATCAATCTCATATTTCAATTAAAATATGGTAATTTTTTCGAATAAATAATAATATTTTTTTTTATCGAACTAAGTGGCGTGCTATTGGAGAGGCCTATGTCCAGCAGTGGACTGCGATAGGCTGATGATGATGATGATGATTTTTTTCGAATACACCTCTATCGAAATTTGATATTGCTAGGCAAACTTCTTAGTTTTCAAAGTAATGGGGAATACATGAAACACCGTTAATTAAATAATACGAAAAACATTCTACATGTGGGCCCTAATGAGTTATGAACTTAGATGTATGGTTCTTATATAACCAATGCAGGTGTTTAATTTAATATATCACTTTCAATTCCATCAGAAGTCAAAGTATATTTATTTTATCATACAACCTATTACTACGTATATCAACAACAATAAATGTAATGACTTAAGCTGGCTTATCAGTTTTTCATCAATACTAATGGAGCAACTGCCCTATATTTTAATGAGAGATTAAATCTAAAATATATTATCTGCAGTTAAAATAAAGGCCAGGTAAATGCATTAGTGAATGTTAAATACAGAAATAACAGAGAGGATATTGCTTAATACAACGCATTCTCTGACGGGGATTTACAAGAGTGAGCGGCGACGTTCACTTCGGGAATCGAATACAAGTCCGGTTATGGTATTTATCTCAGACCTGACTGTACCTTTCATGCAATAATAGATCATAAACATATATTTGATTTTGATTTAACGCAAATATTACTTTATTTTCTCAGCCTCAACTACAGGCAACAGATAGTCACATAACTTCATTGAAATAAATTGCGAAAAAATAACAAATACCGATTGGATTCATCAAATTATATATATTTTCTATAGGTGAAGAGGAAAAGTACATCAAATTATATATATTTTCTATAAGAGGAGTGGATAGTACAATCGCTTAAGTTATAATTAGTGGTAAATACAGTGAGGTGGATGTAAAATATTACCAGCTAGTTTTAACAAACAACAAACCAACGGTCATAACGTAATAACATATATAGCGTATAGCCTTCTTTAATAAATAGGCTTTCTAAAATATAAAGAATTTTTCAAATCGGAACATAACTGCCTGAGATTAACGCGTTCAACCAAACCAACAAGCAAACTCTTCGGCTTTATAATATTAAGTAAAGAATAGGTATATAAAAATCTTTATCGTATTATTTGTCTTACAATAACATCGATTCGTGATACTGCGGTGGCGCAACTCTCGCTGGTTTATTTGCATGAGGCGCTAATTAAGAACGAGGAGATATAGCCTCACACACACAAATTACTCTGAGTTTGCTCATCATAGCTATAATCGCCAGATTATCAATAGGTGTTAATACAAATCGCTCACGATGTGATAATTGTGTCTTAAGATTGTATTATTATGAACAAAACTTTGGTAATAATCGTAATGGCTATTATGCATTTATTGTTGATCGTGTGCTGTGGTTTAATGCTTTTGAAATAATAGAGGTTGGCTTATGACTCTAACGACAGATTGGGTCATTTCATTTGTTGATGTTATTTCAATGCAATATCTAAATGAAAAAATATTTTCAATGATAAAGACAATGAAATATTCTTGTAGTATTTTTTTATTATTTTATTATTGTTATGAAACATTGCAAATAAAAATATTATGTTGATTTGTGTACCTACTTATCTACATCATTCATCCAACGACATCTAGTCCGAAACTAAACCGAGCTTGTAACATAGACAACTGATATACATATATACTTTACATCATCAGCATATCGCAGTCTACTGCAAGACATAGACCTCTGCAATTGCAAGTTCCTCTTTATTTTTTTTATATTTACATACATATTATTTATCACATAGACTCCGAAACAAATCAACATCCGAAACAAGTCTTGCAAATTACAAACATTTGGATCCGACTAGGGTATTAAACCCGAGACAGCAAACACGGAGGCAAATAAAACTTTCTGTGCGAAGTTAGCTCAAATTTTCGTACGAAATACAAAATTCCATGGCGAAGCGTAGTAGAATACAGTTAGTGAAAAACTTAAATGTTTACATATGCCGTTGATTAGATGAGCAAGTAGTATTCTTATCTAAGTTAGTAAAGTAAGTATTTATCGAATCAGAGATTGATTGAAATACAGATTTCAACCACATATACTTATAAAACCACTATGGACAGTTGAAGTTTTACTGTAATCGAACCTGTATCTTAGTTTAATATTGTTAGTGCCGACAAAACTTTCTTACATGTTAACAAACTTCTTAATTGACTGGGTCTTTTTTCGTACTTATTAAAAGACATACATTATGCTACTGTGCGACTTAAATCTCTAACATTGTTTGCTAAATCACTTTTATATTTATTTCTTTTTTAAAGTTCACGCTTGGCCTAGAAATGAATTCTGTATCACGGGAGACGTTACAAACATACACAGATCATACAGACTTAGTTATACAATATTCAGTGCAATAGAAATTCGCAAGGTTGGTCTCTTTACCACTAAGCCATCCATACAGTCCTAAGTTTTTTGCATGTTAATATCTAGAATAAAGCATAGGTTTCGTATCTCGCTTATACCTACTTGGTAACTGACGTACTAGCACTACATATTTGGGTGAGTATATTACAGAACTTTTTTAAGAAAGGAAGTCGATGTCTGACAAAGATTGAAAGCATAGATCTAATAAATAACATCGCATATACATAAAAACCTTGCATAAACATTAAACTTTCTAATATAGCAATACCACACAATTAATACATTTACCAGGTTGATTTCACATTTCTAGATATAGTATCAGACGTATCAGATTGATCGTCTAATCCAATTTATTATCTTATTGTTCATAATTAATTTCAATTGAAATGAAAGGTTATATATCACGGTCCCTATCTTTGTATCAGAAACGTCATATGTTGTACATGTCAATGAATCCTACCGATAGTCATCGATTGCGAAACGATGGATGACAAATTCATGAGGTCTTTATCGATAGTTGTTATCTTGTATTAGTTGATTCATGATTCGACCAGGTTACACAAGAGGTCAACAAAGTAGCATATACTGTTATAAGTAGCTAGCATACTGACTGGCTTAGGATAACAACTGTCGCTTTAAAACATTTACATAGGTTTTGCCATATGCTACGATAAAACTTTAACTATAACTGAAACTGTAATTATAATAATATTGCCTTTGTTCAGATCAACAGCATAATAACAATACTTTAAAACAAACACACTTAATAGTAAACTTAACTTAGTCATGTTAACTTGCATCTTGTTTATTTTCTGTCAATGTGTTTGCTAATTAGTAAAAGCCTCCTTAAACTGATATTACAAAACTGATAATAAGTGGTTGTAGTCTAGGGCCCACCCTCCAACAAGATCGAAAAATTACGAAAACAGTCACGAAAAATCAAAAAAGTATGTTACAGCCTGTAATCTATTTACATTTAAATCGATGGAAATTTTACAAACCTAATACATACCTGAGGTGGAAGAAAGCCTTTTAAACGGACTTACAATTTTAATTATGGACGACCTGTATGATGTATGTTTACCTTTAGCAATTCAGTAGTGTAAGAATCGTGTTTTGTATGTCCGAATAAAAGGTTTTATTATTATTAATAACTAGTTAGTTTCTAATATTCAATATCATGTAATTAACATCACGAGTATGGCGTTATGTCTCAGGTGACTATTCTTCTGTCAACATTATTTCTCAACATAATATTGCGCGTTGATATCTTTTACAAAGAAGTTTGGTCGCAATTGTTACACAGCATTTCTGAATTTAATGAACTACCCATATCAATTTAATAATATATTTTTTGTGATATATGAATTCTAGAGATACTATATGCTGTCTGGTAATCAAAATAGGTCATTATTCATTTTTCTATAGTTCACTTCCTTGGCATTTGACCATGATAGATAGCTTTACGCGTCCAGCACATACGCTGGACGCGTAAAGCTTAATGTCAATTTAAGGTTTAAGTATCGTATCTCTACAATATAGTTTTTTTAATTTATATTACTAGCTATTGCCTCTGGTTTCGTTCCTGTGATTATTTTACGTTTGTCACTTTGGCAATGATGAACTTCCACAAAATCTTTCAATTTGCCATACGAACATCAATAGCAATTATTAGGAGCCCTAAAAACTTTTTCAACAGTTTTTCTAAGGAAGTTCGTCTTACTTAGGTCTCACGGCAGTCATTCTGCGTAAAATATTAAAGTTCAGTCGCATCACAAGAGACTTATAGCCGACCCCAACCAAAATTGCTTCTTCTCTTTATACTTCGTTTTAACGTCTAGTTCCTAAAATGTACGTAAGTAGCATTAACATTAAAATCGACAAAATTTTTGTCTTAAGAACCATTGATATTTGCACTTAATTGATTTATGTACGGACAATGATAGCTTGTATTTTCATTTAGTGTTCTCATGAGTCGATTGATTGATTAATGTTCACTAAATTAATTACCATCATTTTTATTCAAACGGTTTGTTAACCGAACTCCTGTTATCTAACCGTTCATTCAGGATACTTGTTAGTTATTTTTTCTACATTTGTTATAAATTTGTTATTTATACGATTTGACTGTTTTCTATGAATTATTAATTAGAATATAATTATAAGTATTGTAGGTACAGAACAAATACGAGTTACAATAAATTCTGTTAATATTGAAAGTGGTTCATGGGCTGTCATTCTAAAACTGTCAACGTATAGTTCCATAATTGGCTTGGCCAACTTTTTTGACTCACATTATCAACTTTTGTAATAGTTAAATTCTCATAAGAAGTAATAAATATAGCTGATCCTTACTAATATGTGTTACGTCAAAATGTCTTATTTAATACGTTGAACGACTTTAATGAAAATTAATAATGTAATTAATAAATTTAGTAAATTAATTTAATAAATAAACCTATTAAAATAGATCCGTTGTCTCATAATTATCTTTGTAATTTTAGTTTGAAGGTAAACAAAATTTATTTTTTCAGAATATTATTAATAGCTTTCAATCAAAAATCAATCTCTTGTAATCTGATAAAAATTTGTGTTAACGTACTGGTGATGTCTAATATATTCAGAAACCAATAGAACTTAAGTACTGCGCTGTGTTTTAATAACAGTTTCTTATTTATTTTTATAAGCTTGTGATTAAAACAACATCAATTATAGTCTCTTTAAAAATATATATAGATGTTAGCGCTAGATAACAGTATAGTAGTATTATTATAGATATAATTGCCTCGTTAGTCTAGCGGTTAATGTAGGACACTGCCGATCAAGAGGTCTCGGGTTCCGAACTCAGGTCTGATCCAAAGTGTTATTGAGTTTTTCTGATTATAGAAATACTTAATTTACAGTTTGGAGTCTGAACCCCCGTGCTTCGGAGAACACGTAAACTGTCTGTCCTGCGTCTGATGTCTCCTCGGCCGTATTGGATAACCGTCCCATCGGATTATGAGATAGAGAGAACAGAGAGTGCACCTGTGTTTGCTCATACACTTTTGCACTATAATATCTCCTGCGTAGTTCGCTGGTCTCCGTTGAGACTGGCAGCCGTGGCCGTAATTGGCTAGGGGAACATCACCATTCCATTCAGCGATATAGTTGTAGCACTGGATTGACCACCACTCTTAGTCTTTATTTAATCAATCAATCAATCATCAAGTACAGTATCGCGTTCAGATAAAAAAAAAATGTTTGAAAACCATCCATTTTAGAATGGCTCCGGTCGGTTGTAATTTGGAAGATAATTCGTCATATTATTTTTGTCGTGACATCTTTGTGCAATATTTAACAAGGGTCCTCATACAATAATACGCCGATAGCTATCTGCTACTTTGTCTTAATAAACTACCTGTTAGTGAGATTAGAGCAAGGTGAAATCGATAAATCAAATAGTATACCAAATTGGTCTTGATTAACGTCAGTTTAAACAATGACAGCTGGCAATGAGGTTGTATTGCTCTATGTATAACCTGATATTGGGTTACAACACACTTCTTATGGTATTTTGATTTGTATAGAATACAATTTTGTATTGACATACTATTGTTTATTTAACACTGGCTTCAAGTTGAGTTCTATTTTATCTACACTAATATTATAAAGAGGAAAACTTTGCTTGTATGTTTGTTTGTAATGAATAGGCTCTAAAACTACTAGACCGATTTTAAAAATTCTTTCACCATTCATAGGCTACATTATCCACGAGTAACATAGGCTATATTTTATTTTGGAAAAAAATAGGGATCCGTAAGATATTGGGGTTTTTCGGACACAAGGTGTAAAAAATCAACCCTATACGGGGGAAAATTTTTCGCTACGGGCAATAAAAGACGCAAACGAGGTTGCGTCGGTCAGCTAGTGTAAAACAAATACACTAGCTTACAGATTATGGAATAAGGCATAAATGACAAATATACCTATGAAATTCAATAAACCAAGCTTGAAAACTACATTGACCTTAACACTTAACTCGGACGCAGAATTATTACATGTGGGTCTCCCTACAATACCTACCGAGTCAGGGAATTGAGAGACGATTATTACATCGATAATACATTTCCGAGTGTGTTATCAAACTATAAATATTCTTAATGCTCTAATTAATTGAAGTAAGACACTGAATCGCAAAATAAATTATTTGAACTCACCAACTGATCCCCAATCAGGATAGGCTCTGTTGTTGAACCAACCATCGTATCGCTGTTTTTCGAAATACACCTCTGAAAATAAAAAAATAATCAATATTAATAAATTCATTCTCATAGTTTCATGAATTTTTTATTCGTATTCTAAAACAAGTCTGATGATCATCTTAAAACTTATTAATAAATATAGCTTGATCGCTATTTTGCTGCCGACTGTTGCCAGTAATGATATTTTAGAACTTACGAAGTACATTTTTGGTGTAAATTTTTATATTTATAATATACTAGATGGACCCCGGGGTGCTGTCCGCGGCCCAACGCCGCATGGCACAGCTAGTATCTTTATAAATTGTAGCCTACGTGCTATTCTGATATATAAGCTATATTATTCTAAAGTTTTATCAAAATCCACTCAGTACTTTTTGCGTGAAAGAGCAACAAGTATGTACTTACAAACTTACAAAATTTCGCGTTTATAAGATTATTAGAATTACTTTATTTATTTATGCCTAAATAAATTTACAGCCAGAATCATTAAAAAATTAAAGCAGATTAGTCATGTGGTAAGAGTATCTTTATGAGACCGTAAAACAAACAAATGGTTGAGAAAACAAAGCCAAGATGCAGATATCGTAAAGCGTGTAGCTAAACTGAAGTGACAATGGACAAGTTTCGTATCCCGTAAGTTTATTTCGTGGTGCAAAGTAAAGACCTCTTAAAATGGAGACCGTGGGACAAAATAGAAAGAAATGACCCGTACGGGTCTTGTATGCCCCCAATCTTTAGCCGTAGTCGTCTGTTACAGAGATCATCATATTTTAGGGTCTGCAGTACTGCTGGTAGTTTATGTGATTCCCGTATAGGATTTTTTTAATAAAAGCTGTTTGCCTTGCTGACTCAAAGTAATCTTTGGTGTCACAAAAGTATTCAACATTATTCTATCGTCTATTGTTTAAAATTGTATTTTTCATAGCAGTGTATAACTATATGGGCTGACTCGGCAAACGTTTTGACATAAAAATAAAAATAATATTTAGGGGTGGGTCACTATTATCATTTAGGAGTTCATGTTGACCGATTCTGAGACCTACCCGATATGCACACAAAATTTTATAAAAATCGGTCTAGCCGTTTCAGAGTTGTTTGTTAACAATATATTAGATAATTACTAAGAGCAACTTTAAATTTAGTCTTGTACGTCAAGTACTAAATGATATTCAAAATCATTAGCAATGTCTTACGCTAATCCTATTATGTTTTAAAAATACAAATTAATTTTTCCATTATATATTAAATTACAATCAATCAACAACTTTTAACACCTCTGCGGGTGGTTTAATCAAGGCTTACTTAATGTTTAAGAATGTTTATTGGTTGACATTTTAATTAAACCTTAAAGAGTGTGTATGTAACAAAGTAGCAATCATGTTTCTACGGATGGTTGTACTAGTTACGTGGTCGTGCGTTCATGGCCTTGCACTGTTCTCTGTAACCGAGATGCATTGCAAATGAAGGGCTCGTTACGCATTCAGAGCTTACAAGCCGTAATTCTATTAACAAGAACTTTACAGATTTAGTTTCATTTGGTTTTCGATAAAGATATAGAAATATTTGCAAGATAATCTATACTAATACTCGTAATAAAGCTGAAGAGTTTATTTGTTTGTTTGTTTGAATGCGCTAATCCGATTTGAAAAATTCTTTCAGTGTTGGATAGTCCATTCATCGAGGAAGGCTATAGGCTATATATCTACACGCTACTACTAAAAGGAGCGGCGCAACAATGAAGAATGTTTCAAAAACGGGGGCAAGTTTTCACACTACGGGTAATATAAGACGCAAACGAGATTGCGTGGGTCAGCTAGTTTATTATAAGACTGAAAGTATTAGTTCATAACTAGAAAAATTAAGATTAAACAACATGATATATTGGTGTCGAATAATAGTACTATCAATTTTGCTATTACACGTGTTTTTTAAAAGTCCTTGGATTTTTATTTATGTAAACACTTTAATTATATTTAAGGTCTTCATTAATATATATATTTAAACAATATCTTAATAAAACTATTACCAATAATTTCTTAAATCACATCGAGGCAACGATCAGGTTAAAAGTTCGATAGCACGATGAGGTTTCGCACAGTTAAATTTGAGTGTATCCATTTGTCTCAAGATGTATTAAAATTTATTGCCGTCGGACTTTTATTTAATCACTTTAAAATTTATAGTTCATTACATTTTGATAGTGGTGATGTAAAATATATTTAAGTCATAAACTAAATCACAATTAAGTTACGAAAATATTAGTATAACACATTGAAAATTCTCAAGTTAAAACGAAATGTTATGTTGCCCTCGTAATTTATAGTTTCCAATCATGTATTTCTTTGTATGTTATGTATTAAAATATTCTGTACTCTGATTATTATGAACTTTATGAGTCTATTTTATAGTACATATTACATGTAGTAATAAATTTTGAGAATTAAAGGTTTCATTATTCTATTACAAATAAATTAAATTAGAGTGTCTGTTTGTAATATTAAAATAACCTTCTTTTCCTTTGCCCCTTCCCACGTTAGGTGGGGTCGGCCCTCCTTATTATTCGGCGCCAGGACTGTCTGTCCTGGGTTGTCGGGTCCGGTAGTTGCGTCTTTTTAATGAGGTTGGCCATACCAGTCCACCACGTCAAGGGCGGGCGTCCTCTTCCCTTCCTACCTTCAGGAAGCGCCAGTGCCACCCGAACGACATGCTCGCTGTCTCCAATTTTTATATGGCATAACTGTTACATAAACAGTTTTTATATGGTATATTGTAATATTAAAATAACCGCTTTTTACTAAATGCATATGTATGTATACACGGTACATATACCAAATAACATTTTAAAAAAATTGTCTGTCTATCTGTCTGTCTGTTTGTTCCGGCTAGTCTCTGGAACGGCTGGACCGATATTAACGGGACTTTCATTGGCAGGTAGCTGATGTAATAAGGAGTAACTAAGGTTACTTTTTTTAGACAAGCTTTGCCAAAGGTTTTACCCGTGTTTGTAAAGGTACAACTACGGGTACGGGTAGCACCGCGGGACGCTAGTTTGTAATAAAATCAATCTGAAGATTCATTCCTTCAATGCTTCATTGATATCGCGATCTATGCTTTAATATCTCTAATTACGTGCGGGTTGAAATTCTAAAATCATATTTTACGGATTATGACAAACTGGTCACAAATTTAAAATGAAAATGTATAATTCTAATTTGATAAACCATGATAAACATCATAGCAATATATGACCGTAAAACAAATGTAATACAGGCAATGACGTGTTTCTGAACAAATTTAAGTTAGTTAAATACAAAAAAATATAACGAATGCTTACTCACTACCCTAAAATAGAAATGAGAATTGTTTTTCTTTTCTCAGTCATCTATGGTTTATATATTGTGATAAATAAAAAGAGCAGGTGTGTCAAACAAGTTACTTATGTGGTAAATAAAGAATGAAAGGCAACGTATAGAGGTATTCGGCACACTTGTTGCCTGAGCACCTGCAGAATTTTTTTTGCTAAATGTATATTTCATGAGCAATTTTCATTTCAATCATGCTTGAAAAATTGTTTTAAAATTATGTCAATGAAATAACTGATATTAATTACAGCAACATTGCATTATAACAAAGTTTACTATATTATAAGATAAAAATTAATGTAAGTGTATCAGTTTTTAAATGGTTCAAGTCTCAGCGAAATGTTTTTTTGTAATTGTTATTTATGCCCGATCACTTCAGGCGCTTTCAAACCATGTACAAAGTAGAAGACAATATATCATCAAACTCTATGTTCTAGTTTTCGTGTACCATACTATATTAGGATAATTTGATCATTATCTAATCAAATCGATCTTCGAATGCAATGTCTAATTGGAATAAAGTTTTTATGTTTTGCTCTTCACAGTGATAGACGCAGTACATCTACAATACTCTTAATATTTGAATTCGACCGGTAGATAAGCACACGATCCAACCACGCATAATGATATCTCTTTAAAGTAATAAAATGAACAGACCGAATGGCCGTATATATGTCAATAATTCCAGTCTCGGTGCAGGTGTGTAATAAGAAATCAATAGACAAGTGAATGATGAATTGAATTCTGTACCGATGTGCCAATAGACATTAAATAAATCGGTAAATAGAGACTACAAGGTTTATAAATCACTGATCAATTTACTAATGTACTTATATGGTACAAGGTTTATGAATTCATATGCCTGTTTAATTAAATTAAATGTTTATCTAGCAACATATATCTAGATAGGGAAAGGTTAGACATACACGAAAGTTAATCTAGATGTGTTAGATAAACCTAACGAATCAAAAGCTGTCACTGACGAGAGTGTTTGATAGGCAGTGGGTGTGACAGTATATTGATATCTCAATTTGTAGGCGATCTGGTTTCGTAAGTACGAAGAATGCTGCGTCACAATCATTTGTCAATAATGTAGTCATTTTGAAAGCTTTAAAGAGTATATCAATTCGAGTGCGAACAGGCGTATGACATGTTGAATAGACTGGTTGTAAGGTACTGGCCGGATCAAATGTTCAACTGTACTCAGTTGTTGCATCATCCGTATAGATAAAAACTAAAATTACTAAATCAGGATTTAGGAACTTTAACGGAATTAACTACTGCCTGGGTCCTGGTCCAAGTCCCGTACCTGGATCGAATAAGGTCAAAAAGTTTTGGAATATACCGACATTATGAAAAAACCGGCACACATGACTTATATTGACGAAAAGGGTTGCCAGCTTAATCTGTACAAATCACCAGAAGTTTTAGCTAAACGTGGATACAAGGGTGCACAATAACTACCAGGAAATCAACAATTCAAGGACAAACACATAAGCGAGCACTCATTTCAAACAATACAGAAGATATTTTTCATAATCAAATATTTTTAATACAATTTTTTTTCATAAAATCCTTGAAATATTAACTTGGTTGTACTTAGTGTTATCTTCCTAAGATCGTGAAGAGATGATAAATATCTACTTAAATGGTGGGTTTATTACAACAACCTATTATCGTCTAATAACTCTAATGGCCCTCTTCATTTGGATGACTACAGAAAAAAACACCTCTTCGTGATGACTTTGTGGACTGTTGGTTCAAAAAGTAAATCCAGTACATAAAGAAGGCAATTAATTTAATCGTTACTTACGTATACGTGTCATGTTTTTGCACTAATAAAAGCTTTTTTCTATAAAATGAGATCATGCAGCAAATCCTTATGTCAATTACCTCTTTTTTTACGGTCATGATGTATTTAATAAACGAATAGATTTAATGAACGAATAAAGGGTATATTTTTATTCATTAAAATAGCTAAAAAATTTAAGTGAATTGGTACTTGATTTCTAAGTGCAAGAAATTCATTTGATTGCTTAAAAGCTATAGCATAAAACATGGATATTTTCTGAAGTATCTTTAATAGTTAAATACCGATGATATAGGTACATACCAGAAATATTCATCGGAAAAAAAAGAAGCCTATCAATTACTAACAAGTTTTCAGGCCGCAATGCTTCTAAGTACGTAGATAATTTATATCTATAAACACTACAGACTGCTTTTTCATATATAAAAAATCGTATCATCAAGTTACACCAATAAGATATCTATCCCTTTTTTCTATTGGTGCGATAAATCTACCAAGTGTCACATTGCTTTGTTGAGTAGTGAAGACGTGAATGCGTGATAAGCATATACACTCACCTATCATTTCCTTAACACACATACATAACATAGCTAAAAATGCTAAAATACAGAATTGGAGATAGGATACTTTCGCATCGTATAAAAACTGCTGTTAAATGGTGAAAGGATCGAAACCAAACCACGAGCAAAAAATAAAAAACATATATCAAATTAATAGTTAGGACTTGGGATTTGTAATTTATGAAGTAGGTAATAGTATTCAATCTCCGCAAGTATGACCACGTGTCTACTTTCCGTTCTCAATAGCAATAGTTACCTATTCGCCAGTGCCGCAGTCAGTGAGTTGATCTATCTCTTTTCGTTCCTCAACTCACTATCTTCACCTTTTGCTTGCAACAACTTGCTTTTCTTGTGCCCCTTTCACAAATACGACATCGTGAACTCTTTGTACTTGTGCAAGCTATACTGCTATGGAACACACTCCCATTCGAAACCAGGATGTCAGCAAGCCGTGTCTCATTCAAAAAGAACGTCAAAAACTACCTCTTCACGAAATGGCAGGAAAACATTAATTAAGATAATATTTACTACTCACAGTGTACGTATGTAAAGTTTATGTATTAGTATGTATGTATGTCCATATATGTGTTTAGTTGTATTATGTTAGTTTATATCGGTTTCATATATTGATGGCAATTATAACCTCTAATTTCCACCACAATGCACCTACCACCTTACAAAATTTGTACATCCCCCAAAGGTTGGCTGGTTGAGACTGCCTTGGACATTAAACCCGCCGTTGTGCATATAGTTTTAAAATAGAATAATATAAAAAAAATAAGACAGTTAAAAAGAATATTTTACTTTGTTTTTGGATATTTACATGATTTGAGCATAGAGTCCGCTGTTCCATACAAAGCCAATCTTAACTGTTCGCCATTATTGGGCTTTCCCAATAATGTGTTTGTACAGAAACTACAATAGAGACCATTATTATCCACAAACAAGTTTTATTTTCTGTTTTTTAACTTTACTCAACTGTCTGAGTATACATGAGTACGCCTACGCATAACAGTACTTGTTGTTGTGCTGACTTTTTTAACATGATGTCTCATAATTTATCTTAGAATTGTATTGAAACTGAAGTATCTTACTTCCTTGTTACTCAATAGAACTGCAACCTATTTGAAGTTGCTTTGAAGAGTATAAGTGATGCTACAGTGATAAACGATGTTGTTATTTTTAAACTGCCTTAACCAACTGATCTAAGTTTTAATTTTTTTTTTTAGTAAGACAACTCCCGTACTCGGAATAATTCCTCTGTCGCGGGGGACTTTACAAACGTACATGAAACGGACACAAATAACACTCTGACTAGACTAGAACAACAATGTGTGGATCACACAAAGTGTTATTCCATGTAGGATTTGAACCCACAACACTTGGCGAAGTAGGGAACGGTGTGGCGACCGCTTAACCACTAGGCCAAATGTGCAGTCAGATGGCCAAATGAGTAGATAATGATTTTATGAATAAGCAAATTATTTTATAAGCTAGTTCTTTCTATACTAGAAGCGTAGATCATACAATATTTGACGATGTAAGTTAAATGATTCTCTAAATAAGATAAAGAATTTGATTGGATATAGTACGAGCCAAAGGCTAGTCACTTAGGTAAATAGTCAATTAATATCAAAGACATAAAAAATATGAAGTTGAAAATAGGATGACACAATAGTTTATACATACAAACACAAAACATATTTGATGCAGATGCAAGCAGATAAATAATAATAATAAATATTTCGAACATCTAAAACAACACCATCTAGTCCCAAGCTTGCTGAGCTTGTGTTATGGGCACTAGACAACTCATATGAATACATATATACTTTCTTTAGGTAAATAGATGTTTCTATTAATTACGGTGATTTCAAAGCGATTTTTATACAGCTTTGAGAGACTGTATGTTTAGGGACAGTCGTACAAATTCCTTTTACAGAACTAAAACACAAAAAACTAAAGTGTTGCGGTTGGTTTTATTTACCTAGGAAGGTGATAATTAGTGCGTATTGTGGTATTTAAATGACAGTAATTTTGTAAAGGATTCTTTTCTTTCTTTCTTTTTTCTTTTTTTTAAAAAGACAACTCCCACATTAGGAATAAACATCCTGTGTCGTGGGGGACTTTACAAACATACATGAAACGGACACAAAGAACATCCAGACTCGGGACAACAATTCGTGGATCACACAAAGTGTTGTAGGTACCGCGTGGGATTTGAACCCATGACACTTGGCGCAGTAGCAAGCGGCATGGCGACCGCTGACACCACTCGGCCAACCGTGCAGTCAGATTCACCCATACAGTTCATCTAAATAACGGTTGTTAAAGAATCGTTACGTTTACACGGCCTTCAGCTTTCACTAGCGCGATATGCGGCTGACGACGCGCGCTGCATTCGCAACATCAGTTGACTCACGCTCTATAGTTTACTTGATTACTATGTTTATTTGAATGGTTAACTGTCTCCGCTTTTGGTTTTCTTGTCAGTGACATATATTATCTTGATGTTCTAATTCTGTTGATTCAAACGTGTCCATCTTTTAAGGGTACAGTACCAGTACTACTTAATCTCAATAGGTATTCAAGTTGTTGTGACATTGACTTGCCAATAAACTGTAAATTTAGTCCTTTGCTTAAATTTTCTTTGAAGACTTTAGGACAATTTATTGATGACATAAATGCTTGCCTGAATGCGACTGCTATGCTTGAGGTCTCAGGTTCAAAGGTCGGACCAAGTGTTTGTATGATCTAGAAATATTTGTTTCGGAGTTATTGATATCAGTTGTCTAGTACCCATAACACAAGCTCTGCTTAACTTGGGACTAGATGGCGTTGTGTTAGATGTTCGGAATATTTATAATTATTATTATTACAGATGACAAATGAGCAGACGAATCACCTGATGGTAAGTGCCTCCGCCGACCTTAGACACCTGCAACTGAAGAGTCACGAGAGTGTTGCCGCCTTTTGAGTAACCAGAACTAGAACGAACCTATAATTAGATTTACTAGAATAGATTCAAAAAAATGTCTAAGACAAAAGGAAGAAACTTTAGTACCCACTTAGTGTGGCATAAATGGATTATATTTCAAATAAAACAAGAGAATGTTGTAAAGATATCTTCAATCTATACTAATCTATACTAATAATAAAGCTGAAGAGTTTGTTTGTTTGTTTGAACGCGCTAATCTCAGGCCAGCTGGTCCGATTTGAAAAATGTTTTCAGTGTTGGATAGTCCATTAATCGAGGAAGGCTATAGGCTATATATCATCACGCTACTACTAAAAGGAGCGGCGCAACAATGAAGAATGTTTCCAAAACGGGGGCAAGTTTTTACGCTACGGGCAATATAAGACGCGAACGAGGTTGCGTGGGTCAGCTACTAAATAATAAACTAATAAGGAATAACTAACGCTACTTTTATTTTTCAAAAGATAGGGTTACCCGAAAATATAATATCAAAACAAGCATCAGGTACAGTTAGTGTTTCAAAAAAATGTGGACTAAATAACAAAAAATAAGAGGTAAAGAGAAACTCGACAGTAAAGGTAACTAGTGGTTCTTACTCAAGATACAAAGGAAGCTGCTAGATCCTGTCAGAAAATGAATAGTAAGTACATATAATCAATAAGCGTTCATGAATAGGAAGTAAACGACTTCTTGATCAATGCGATGACATTTAAATGTCAATAATTGTTCCGTATGCAACTGATACCAGTATAAATGAGTAGGATTTGGTTAGTTTAAAATTAATAATAATACTGCACGGTTGGCCGAGTGGTTTCAGCGGTCGCCATGCCGCTTGCTACTGCGCCAAGTGTCGTGGGTTCAAATTCCACGCGGTACAACACTTTGTGTGATCCACGAATTGTTGTCCCGAGTCTGGATGTTCTTTGTGTCCGTTTCATGTATATTTGTAAAGTCCCCCACGACACAGGATGTTTATTCCTAATGTGGGAGTTGTCTTAAAAAAAAAAATAATAAAAAAAAAAAAATAATGATTAGATATTTTTTTGAGTATTATGATTATAAATCTTATTCATGCCTAAAATACGAATCAACCAAACCAAACTTTGAATTTTATTGTAGTTGTTGGCAGTTTTACGTAATACCTAGCGCTGTAAGCGCTTCAAAACAGTATTCAGTCACCATTGTAATATTTTATGATTTTTATATATTTTTTTAATAAATTGCATAAGTTTTTCCAAATTGTATTTTTAATGGAATAATATAAAGATAAAGCAAACAAAGTTAAAGACTAGCCAATAATGTATATATTTATAATATAATTATGATGTTAATTTAGTCTAGTTTTGCTGCATAAATTATGTTTATAGTCACTTATAGCATTAATTACAAATTTAATATTAATACGTTGTTTTAATATCTAATTAGGTGTTATATTAAATATAGTAAAGCTTTTTTCGCGACTCACTTAGCGTATTGTTACTGGCCATAAATAAATTGTTGTTATGTTATTTGATACTTATTCACAGCACTAATTTTAATTCTTAGTTATCCTAATACAATACATAAAGTACAAATTACTATTCATTTATTTAAACATAATATAATTAATATTTATATTAAACGTGCATGCATTCAAAGGATCAGATTTGTACAAGTATGCTAAACGTTGTATATTTGGAAAAGAAACATATTGTTAGAATTTAAATAAACAAAGCATAACTTAAATGGTTTTATGTATATTTCAAAGATTAAGGCAGAATAAGAAAACTTAAAAAAAATGTACCCATGTTTTTTAAATTGTTTGCCGACCGTACAAAGCGAAGAAAACTTTATGAGATTAAAATTTCGTTAAATGCATAATTGTAGTTAAGTTCAGTCTATTTAACCTTGACCTAAGGAAGCGGAAATGCAGTCAAGGTCGAGGGGAAATGTTGTCAGGTGTCGTGACTATTATGGAGCGCTGGCAGCTCAAATGTCAAGATCTCAGTGTCACGTCATAACAATCAGTTCACGTCAAGATATCATAATGAAAGGATTTACTTTGATACAAGTTAGGGCTGCTATGCGGGATGTCATCTTCTACGTTACTTTTTGTTAAACCAAACACCTTTTTTTAGTAATTTAAATAAAATCATATAGTCAATGGGGGACACTTTGATAGAATCATCATTTTTGTAGGACAATTATTGTTTTCAATTTGTTATAAAATTGTTTCAAGATTTAATTAATAAAGTAGCTGTTATATAATAAAATTGTGTGTAATAAAATTTGAACATTCACCCATTTAACACTTTTGACGCCTCCATACTGTATTAGCCCTCACTATCGAGAATTTTCATAGAGACAAAAGTTGGGCGTCTCGTCAAAATGAAGCTACTCACAAATATTCAGATTGTTAGTAATCATTACGTAAAACAGGCCCTGACCCATAGACTAATAATTTTTAAGCTCTCTGGAATCTATAGAATATTATCTCTTTACACTAACTACTACTAATCTTATTTTATTCTACATGTCAAAATATGTTTTTCGTAAATGTATTACTATGTACTATTATTTTTATTATCACCTATGTCATTTTTTTATATGAATTATGAAGCTTTTTGATCGATGCGTTGGCGTTAACTTCTTCAAACCACTAAATTGATTTCTAGGTCCTGTTATGTTCTCTGCCCATTAAAATACGGTATACCTGATGTTCATAATTATACTTCGTGACTGAACCACACGCGTGATGTACTGTACTGGTGACAATAAAAAACAGATGGCAACAAGCCCACATCCTTGTTGTATATACAAACTACTAACACACCGGATATGTGTGTGTAAAGTAATCAAAACCCTAAAATGTGGACATGAAGAACTAAGTTGCTTTGCACATTCGGGGCAGATGCTAGAAATTGTGTAGCTGATTGTGCATGTTTGTATGGATGTCTGCAATACACATCCGCTTAAAGTCTGATTGGCAACAATATTATCATTTGCGTAATAGGTGGCGTTTACTTGAGGAACATATGCATCTGAGTGCTAGTGCAATACTGAACTATGTTCCTGACGAATGAAGCTCGGAATAAAAATAATATTTCCTCGTTATTAAATGAGGATGGTGACCAGCATTCTAGGATTCTATTCATTCCTTCCATCAAGTTGTTTAGAGTCAGTTTTGAAGGTGATTTATAAAAAAAAATACTCGCGTGGGTTGAAATCTATACTAATATTATAAAGCTAAAGAGTTTGTTTGAACGCGCTAATCTCAGGAACCGCTGGTCCGATTTGGAAAATTATTTTAGTGTTGGAAAGTCCATTTATCGAGGAAGGCTATAGGCTATATATAATCACGCTAATACTAATAGGAGCGGAGCACTAATGAAGAATGTTTCAAAAACGGGGAAAAAATTTCACGCTACGGGCAATAGAAGACGCAAACGAGGTTGCGTGGATAAGCTAGTTAGAATATACAAAATGTTATGTGATAGACAAATGTGCAGGTTTGAAACGTGGGTGAATCATCACATCATCATAAACAGTCTTTAGTAGTTCACAGCTGGACATAGGTATCTCTTTAGAAAAAAGGTTTTGGTCTTATACCATACACTATACAGGGTGTAAAAAGACTACTACCGAAAACTTGGGGGTTGCAATCAGACCATGATACATGATACTGAATAGGTTTAGCAAAAAGAAAACGCAAAAAAAAATATAATTTATCTAAGTCCTTTTATGTTTTTATCTGCTTACATACTCATAGTACAACATAATAGGACCCAAACTACCTAATTATCTCATTTAGAAAACCAAAAAATAAATAAAATCAATAAAACAGCGATGTATTTTGATAAACAAAACAGCTGGTCGGGTGAGTGCAATGACGTTGGCCGGGCGCATAGGTATTCAAGTAGCTACGCGGTGCACGCAATAATACATTACTGGCTTGTGGAATTATTAAAAATATTGACACATTGTTTTTTACGGCTACAATTTTTTTTAAGGACAACTGTTTGGTTTTTTTTAAAAGTTTTGGGGTGCTGAATCAGCCCCTTTCGTTTTCGGTAGTCGTCTTTTTACACCCTGTATATACGCTTGCGTGGTAGGTTGTTATTTTTTTTTTTTTAATAGTCCTTCTTAGTGCAGTGATGTTGTGTTTGGCGCTTCTTAAGATACCCACGGTATCTTAAGAAGCGCCGATAAATATGATAAAACGTTTTACAAACATAAATCAACTTTCTTAGACAATACTTATCTCTGACGTGACACACACTTACGTTCACATACGTAATCCATATGTTTATTATGGTTTTTTTTTTATTTATATAGAACACAATCTAGTAAAATTGTATAAATTTCTTAGTTCTCACTTTGTATTTAATTAAGTTGTTAGAAAATATAATTTGAATTATGACTAGTAGTTATATTATATCTAAACATACCTGTATCGCAGAAACTTCTAGTGATAAATACCAGCAAAGTGCACAGCACCAATTCGTAACACACTCGACGACCCACGCTTAATTGCGCGGCCATTTTAACAATATAGAACCTGTAACAAATAATGTTCATTTTATTATATTATTTGCATTAATTTGTATTTTTATATATTAAATGACAAAATACTAATTCCGATTAAAAGCGTGTCGGCAACAGCTAAGCAATAAAATTCCCTCCAAAACTTGATAAAAAAAAACAAATGACATAAATACATTCCTTTTTCAAAATTTAAAATGAAAAATAATTAATTCTAAGCGTGTTAGAATACTCATTAGTAATCTAGCTCAATAAATTAAACTACATTAACAAAAACTTAGCTTGAACTTATTGTAATTTATATCGTTTTGCATACATTAACATATTACGTGTACTATTTGATGAAATAACTTATTTAATAGTATTATATTTTTATTATATATTCAATTATTGTGTACCGTAAACTTAGTATACTTATAGCGATCTCACTTGAATAATATTAGCAAAATTTATTTTTAAGAGTACTCCTTCAAAGTCATCACGCGCACGTGCTCGTCTAAGTACTCGTATGTGGGAGTTTAAAATGTGTGACAGTAATTTTACATCTCGTTTTGATTGTTGGATACCCTTTATGGTTGTGATAAATTGACAAGTACAATATAAAAACTGATAGTTATCTTTTTACCATGTCTGTTACCTTTTTGTAGAACAAGCAGGAATATTATTTAGTAGCCTTAGTGAGAAATTTTATCTAGTTTTGAGATTTACTCAAAGTTTAAGAGCAATATTTAGTTAACCATAGACAGTTAATGTTTTAATCTACACTTTCATGTTAATTTTTTACAAAAGATGTTTTTTTGAGTTGGCAATGGTAAATTTATATTTAAGACTATAAATTTGTGGCTTTGTCTGCTTATTTCCATTATTCTAAATTATTCAGCACTTGGAATTCAAATTCATAACAAACTCAAAGATGTAAACTATAACATGATAAAGCGTAATATACCTGTTAGCTCATCCAAATATTTGGTGCCAGTCCTTGTAGTAATAGGTTTAATTAATAAAGAATTTCAAAATAGGAATTGTAAAATTACATAGTTATCCACATTGCTTCATTCTGATTGGGAAATCAGATTTCTAGGTCTCAAATAGTCCAATATTGGACTAAGATCTTAACTTAGAAAATAGGTACTGGTCTACTGTAGCATGCTAAGTAGGTATATAAGTCTGGTTTGGTTCTAATTACGTGTGGATTTCAAAATATCAGTCTTCTTTGTTTCTCGTACAATAAAGCAATGAATATTAACTTAACGTTAAAAAGCGCGGGTGTGCATTCGAATCTTTAGATGCAATAAAATACTATAACATGTAATGAACAGTTAATCCAATTACATATTCCGTAGTAATATCCCATAAAATGTGGCCTTTCACTAGAAAATTTACATATTAAATAGTATAATCCAAGTACACATATAATCTATTTATGTATCTAGAACAAGCGAAACAGTAATAAGATCTTACTAGTAAAAGTAAAGGCAGTGATCACAGCCTATGACGTCTGTAATGCAGCAGACGCATTAGAAATATACATCCTGTGTTACAGGGGACTTTACAATCATTCATGAAAGGGACGCAAAGAACACCCAGATACCGAAATCATTTGCGAATCACACAAAGTGTTGTCCTATGTGGGATTTGAACCCTTGACGCAGTAGTAAGGTGTTTGAAAACATGGGTACAGAAAGATGAATACTTATATCTCAAAATAACTAAACCGATGCTTCGATTTAAATGAAATTTGGTATGAATAATACTTTGATTCTTTAATCAAAGAAATCAAAAGCTGAGCCCTGTGCTACAGCAACAACCGCGCGTAACGCCGTGGAGCAAAGCTAGTCTAAAAAATGCTAGCCTAAGTTACCCCACCTCACCTTCTTATATCATAAGCTATCTACTAGTGAAAGTCCCGACAAAATCGGTCCAGCCGTTCCAGAGATTAGCCGGAATAAACAGACAGACAAAAAATGTAAAACCTGATATTTTGGTACATGTACCATATATACCTACATACATATGCATTTAGTAAAAAGCGGTTATATTAATATTACAAACAGACAGTCCTATTTTATTTATTTGTATAGATATAGACAACATTACAATGAGATGTCTAGTAGATCCACGTACGTAATCTTCCTTCCAGCTTTTGAATGTTTTTACTTATTCAAAGGCGCGTTCAGTTCCAAGAGTTAGCTATTAGGTAAGGTTCATTTCAAAATGATTAGGTAGACTGATTGTTAGTTTACTACAAACCTAATGTTTTCTAGTTAGTATTACTATTAAAAACATAAAAATTTTACGTGACCTCCCGTAACTATACATTATTGTAGTGCTTCATGTGTGGTTCATTGCAAACTTGTACTTAAGATGTTAAGCGGCATCCTAACTTAATTCACTTATATTTCTTACGTGTATATAACAAAACACAATCATATTGTTTTGATGAAATGATTTTTTTATTGTTGTTTTACACAATATAACAGACTAATAACTCGTCCGGATTTCTCACAAGTAGTAGAGCACAACTGCATACAAATTTTTAACACATATAATTTAAATGATTCGTAATTTAATATTCCTTATAAATACCTCTATCTATAAGCGAAAGCTGTATGAAAATAAGTTATGTTTTCTTTTAGAGTTTATGGCGTTCAAAGTTACAGACAGAAAGAATAATAGAGGCGGATTCCTCTCTTTAAGATATGGAGGCAAAGATATATCAAACTAATAAAACTAAAACTTGATGTAAGTTAGAAATAGCTTTCAGTTAATGTTTTCTAGTGTAATACAGATGAATTATATAATTGTTATACAGTGATACACAATAGCGGTTATTCTATCTAATAAAGGAACTTAGTTACAAAAGAATCTTTAATATTTTTTTAAATATGGGCCTGGCAAAGTGTCTTTATTTTGCCTAATGAAAATAATGAGCAGAATCCAAGAGTAACGGTCACCATATTAATAGAATGCAGACAAAGTAACAAGGCAGGATGGTGACCCGTACTATGGTGGCCTATTGAGATACGATACTGCTGCACCATTGGATCTCTCCGGTTTCACATTCACCAACGAAACGCGATAGCACGACAGTCATTATAGATATATAGGTTATATATAGGTTGGTCTTCTGTAAGAGGGTAGTACCGCCCCGGTTAAGCAGGCCCATTCGTGCTGGAATCAGCGCTGCTCTACTATCTATTTCTGTTTGCGTAACGCTTACAGCTATTTAATAGAAGGATACACACAACCAGTTCCTAATTCCCAAGGAGCTGCAAATTCTGTATAAAGCTTATCTATATTTCCACCATATACATAAACCTAAATTGTATGTAAAACACAAAACATTTAAACCACTAAATAATGTTTCAACAAACCAGTACATACTCGTATGTTGGTCATGCAAACTCATAATGGTAGCTGACCTTTAAACTATCTAGCTTATGTTTAAAACTAGTTTTGTTCGCGGCTCCGCCCGCACGTGTTTTATCGCGGTGAATTAATAGATAGGCCATGTCCTTCCATAGTCAAATCAAGTTCCGAAATAAGAAAATAAGAAATTCTATCAAAGCAAGTATTTCTACGCTAATTCTATTAAAATCAGAGGTTTAGGGATAACTTAATTTATCATTTCAAGAACTTTTATAAAACTTTAAAAAACATAATAATTTTTTTTCTTGGTTCCTTGTCTCTACTATTTTGAATCGGAATGCCTCTGTTTTTTAAACGTTATCGTCTTTTTTTGGAATGTTAATATTTAGGAAGCTCTTAAAAGCTTATGTCAAGGATATCAAATACAAATATTTTGCATCACCAAAATAATGTCGGTATTTAAATGTATGTATTTGTTTACATGGAAAGAGTTTAGAATTCCGACGTCTTAAAATGTCATTAATTTAAATTCAAATGAATAACATTATACATGCATACATAAACATAGCTAAGAAATAGTTTTAAATATTGGTAGTTTTTCAGATAAAACTAGTTTTCGCCATAAATTATTATTACTTGCAAACTTTTCTTTTTACAAAACCTTGGTACACCATTAGCTAACAAGAAAAAGTTTAAAAAACTATGAGTCGACTACGTAAATGTTTTTTAATACTACCTACTATACATAATATTTAAACACGAAAGTTTGCGCAAAAACTACTGAATGGATTTTGATGAAACTTTACAATAATATAGCTTAAACATTAGAACAACACATAGGCTGCACAATTTATAAAGATACTAGCTTTGTCTCGCGACGTTACCCGCGGTTATTGTCGTACCGCACGTAGCACCGTGGGGTTCAGTAGTAATATTTATATAGCATATGTCAATCCGGTCATTATTAAACATCTATTGACACCTTATTCGTTAAAATCAACTCATTAGTTAACAGTTGTGGTACATACAAACAAATATAAACTGCCAAAACTATTACCATTCCTTTTAGATTCTTCTTAGTCAGGAAAAAGGGCACAAAATTTTATTTCTTCCTATGGCATCGTATCAAGTGGCTTCGATCAAAAATATATTTAACAGCCTTAATAGATTTTTATACATTGATTTGCTGTCTGCTGTCTGTTATGTGGTTCCCTCATTAGCTTTTATAATGACAAGCTATCACAAGGACGTTACCTCGTGCTCAAGAAGGTGTACCATCGAGATGTTTGGCCTACATTATTGCACTATCTTGAGCAATAACAGATCTATACTAATGTGAATATCGTAATAGTACCTACATTCTTATTCGAATATTTGTTTATTCGATTACCGAATATTGTATTCGGAATGTAAACGGTATGAGTTTTTTCATCTAAACTGTTGGTATGATATCAAATATTGGCTTTTATTAATGGATAGTTACGCCTACTTGATATTACATAATGTTTTTTATTCCGGCTAGTTTGCGAACTTAAAAGCTAGCAAGTTGATTCTTCCTTAAATCATGAAACTCGGTTCTTTAAACAAGTAATGAATGATTTAAAAAAACCGGCTGTGTATTTTATTTATTTGGTTTTATAAATTTTGATGAAGTGTCACTCTCACAATTGAGACGAATCTATTGGCACCACTCACATAAAAATACGACAAGTCGTTTAGGCTCTAGGGCGCGTCAAAGAAATATAAAAACATACATACACTCGAAAAACATAGCCCTTCTTTTTTCGCAGTCAGGTAAAAAGAGATTGTATATATTACATAATGTTGAACAATATTAATAATCTATATCCCCTGTGAGACCACGGAACACAACCTGT
The DNA here is from genome assembly GCA_916048165.1 of Spilarctia lutea. Classification (NCBI taxonomy): domain Eukaryota; kingdom Metazoa; phylum Arthropoda; class Insecta; order Lepidoptera; family Erebidae; genus Spilarctia; species Spilarctia lutea. The sequence continues at coordinate 8,851,257 of OU696480.1, forward strand.
TCACATGTATTTAACAGTTATTACGTTAATATTACAATTGATAAATGCACTGTTATTTTTTCACTTTCCGCTAAAAGCATAATGTGGTCGGTAGTACAGTTTTTATTTCACTTTAAAATTACATTTTTACGTCATTATAAATGTATCTCGAATAATTTAATGCTGAATTTTACATAATTACCTACTTCAATACTACACGACTTCTGACGGCTGATGTGTTTTCGTTTTTTTATCTACACTAATATTATAAAGAGGAAAACTTTGTTTGTATGTTTGTTTGTTTGTTTGTTTGTAATGAATAGGCTCAAAAACTACTGGACCGATTTTAAAAATTCTTTCACCATTCGAAAGCTACATTACCCACGAGTAACATAGGCTATATTTTATTTTGGAAAGAATAGGGTTCCGTAAGATATTTGGGTTTTTCGGACCCAAAGTGTAAAAATTCAACCAGATAAGTTACTTATTTTGCGTACGCTGCCTAAACGGTAAAAGATAGAACCATAAAATGTTCTAATTAATCGTAGATCTTATAAATATCTACAAAAAAGTCCGCGACACACTATACCTATCTATGTTGAGTGAGGCACAACAACCATTTTTTTATTTAAAAATCTTGAATTTTGTTTGGACTACATTTAAACGCGTTTATTTTACTCATGCTATCAATCCTTATCAAAATAAATTATTTCATCACTAACTACAGTTTATGTAGATAATATTTGGTCTTTGAATGATAAAAATTGAACGTTTGGTTTTGAAGTTATGGCAAAATTAAAATATTACTAATAGGAGCGGAGCACCAATGAAGAATGTTTAAAAAACGGGGGAAATTTTTTACGTTACGGGCAACATAAGACGCAAACGAGGTTGCGTGGATATATTAAAGAAAGTCGACCCAAGGTCCTACTTTAGGTACTGAAAATTTTCTCATTCGTTAATACCTAATATACCTCAAAAAATAATGAAATTTCATCAAATAAGGTCTTTTTTTTATTTTCGTATACAAAATTATTTCTTATTATGTAAGATAAATGAACATGCGAATGGTAAATAAGGGACTGCATTGTGAATTATATTTTTGTAACAAAGAACATACTCAGTCTGAATTTAAAACAGTGCAAATTAGCATTCCGAGAAAGATAAATCTAAATGTCCCCGACAAAGTTCAATAGTCCCAAATTTATTGAACTCGCTATGACAATAGTAAGTCACTGTATCAATAACTGTTTTATTCAGTTTCAATTCACCTTGATTACCGTTCCATGAATAATATTCGTATAAGCTAAGTTTCCTTGGCCCGCCCTGCCGCGCTTCATAGTACCATTAAAATTGTATTGATAAAAATGAGGAAGAAAATTAGCATGAAAAATTGATAAAAGCAATCTTAGAAGCGGTTTCAATATCATGTCCAAATTTAGGCTTGATCAGTACAGAACTTTTTGGGTTCTAAAATCGTACAAAGGCCGGCTTAACATTATTAATTTTTTAAGCAGATTTTCAACCCTGGCTTGTGCCTTTTCAAATAATTAATTTTAATATGAGACTGATGTATGAGTCAATCTTATTTTATTTTAAAACTTTATACTCCATTGCCAGTATACTGTACGAAATTTAGTCATGACTTTATTGAAGTGTTCTGTAAGTTCAATTGATGTTAACAGTTATTCAATCTTTGTTCGTAGAATGTTTTTACAGTTTGTCTCGATATATTCCGTTTTCCTTAGTTACTTAATATTTTTTTAATAAAGCCTACACATCCGATAGATTAATCACTCAGGGAAATATTGATAAGTTTATTTTATTTATATAAAAACAGTGATTTTCAATAAAATGTACCTTTTTTCATACATATATAAAAAAATCTTCCTTACTTACTGAAGGCTTACAGCATTATCACGTTGAATAACATTAATACACTCTCTGTGCTAACATTTCTTTACTTATGTATTCGTACAAGTACTAATTTGCTAAGATAGTAAACCTTACGAGCGTTCACCTAGGACCGAATATTCCAGCGATACATGTAATTACGAGTATATACTTTGATAAGGAGAAATTAAAATAGAATAAACGAGTGGTGGTAATTTAAAAAAGGTAAATTGACATTTATATATATATATATATATATTTAATGTTTTAAATTAGCCTGAGTATTCGTTCATATTAGTATATATAGAAGCTCATATTCCATTCAACGAGCGTGCGGTCAGTACCTGGATTGGTGACTGCCGATGGCATGATACCATGGGCGTCACTGTGATGCGGAGGTCACGTTAAGCAGTCGGTAACGGTTTTCAACATTCAACTAGCGTGAGGACGTATAGCCTTAAGGTCCTGAGAGGAGACCCGAGCCCATCTGTGGGATATTTTGAGTGGTTGGTGAGCCTGAGTAATTTAAATGATTTTCTTTCGTGTTCCATTTACGTACGGATCGCAGGGGATTTATTGGGTCTAGAAAATATAAATTTACGGTTTTAGGGATCAAATTATTTATTGATAAAGGTATCTTTTCAGATATACGAAAAATTGAATATTTTTTTCAGGAAATGTATCTCTTCTGAGTCGTTGCAACTAATCGATGGTTAGTTTAACTCAACATTCAAATAGACAAATATACAAAGGTAACTTGTCAAAATATTCGGCATTAAGTAATTTTAGTAGAACAATTACAATGGCTAACAATTAAATCTCGTAACACGCTCTTTTGCTTCTCATGATAGACCGATAAGTGTTTGAATTATTGAATAAAATAATGGTTGGTCATGTATAATTGCGCTTGGGTAAGCGGCGCGTGAATTTGACCCATTTGCAGCCAAGGTCGACTTGCCAAACTGCTGCTAGCACTACATGCGTGTAGTGCAATCCTATCTTCTGCCGTATCACATGTCTTTTGTATATTTGTACCACCTTTAATGATAGTATAAAATTAGTAATGATAAATTTATATATTTTTTTTAGACATCTAACACAACGCCATCTACTCCCAAGCTAAGCAGAGCTTGTGTTATGGGTACTAGACAACTGATATGAATACATTTTCTTTTTTGTAAATACATAGAAAACACCCAAAACTCCGAAACAAATATTTGCAGATTGTATAAATATTTAGTCCGACCTAGGATTTGAAACCGAGACCTCAAAATAAATGAATGATAGTCAGATCAAATTCATTTATTTCAATTGAACTAATGACTAGTACTTCTATCACAATGTAGAATTTTTTGATAGACAGCCTTTAACAGTCTACTGTTTTACATATACTTCTCCGTACAAATGAAGCTTAGACCTACTATCTATACCATAGTACCATATTAATATAGATATAGAGTTTGTTTCAAGTATATGTCTTTTATTTAAACATAAGTTAGGAGAAGAACAAGAAAGAATAATAAAAGCCCTATGTATGACTACTTATCTACAAACAACATTGAGGCATTGTCCGGATTTATACATTGCAGAGTAAAAAACAATTCGATACACACGCTATCATGACAAAAGATGTTGGCGTTAAAAATTAACGAATTGAAACATCATGCGATGAAATAAAACAAGTTAATTGTGTAGTAAAGTGTGACATAATTGTCTTGATGCATTTATTGTTTATGCGATGACTGACCTCCATCGCATGCGCATATTGTAATAGGTCATTGGCAGGATGTCAACGGAGATCCTGCACAGAATGAATCACACGGATTTAGCTTGTGTATACGTTCACGATTACCTACGTACACATTATTCCTGGGATTTACAAGCGCTTTAAACTCATGGGGTTTTACACTTAAACCTACACGGATGTTCATAGATCAATAGTCTCACATAACGATTAATCGTTGCGTTTGTACTAACCTCTAAACATGTTCAATATTGTCTTCAAAACACAAGTCGTGTGTACACTATTCAATTCCTTTCAAAATACAAGTTCGTGTTTGTTTTTAAAGCTATGTTTAAATATTTGTACATGATAATAAAGGTATGGTCTTTGAGTAGTCTTCATAAAGTAGGAATAATAGATAAATGAGCTACTTCATTTATTAGGTTACATACTAACATTTATAGCTTGTTGTAAATATGTTTATATTGGAAATTATATAGGTACTTTATTTACACTTTTATTGTAATGGTTACACAGGAACATACGTGCAATATATAACCTATCTATCTATATAAAGCTTCGTTATTTTAACCCAATGAGCTGTGCATTTACCCATATAAATACACAGCTCATTGGCTTAAAAAGTTTTGTCGGATAAGCATGCTTCGATGCCATACCATGCGATGATCGCATCGAAGCATGTTTATCCTGGCAAAACTTTTTGTTGGGAATTTCCACAGTATTTTTAGCCGAAAGTTTATAAGGAAAAACATATTGTTTTAGGACCGCATATTAAAGTTATTCTTCTTCTTTAAAATCCTTATCTAATGGATTTGACTGTATCTGTAATTTACGTATCTATACGTGCGCATTCTTCAAAGGGCTCATTTGTTGATCAGTGAGATTGCACAACTATTGTCTTCGCTAACTTATTCATGATTTGTCACGTATCTTTGTTATTTTTGTAATTCGTACAGTTTGTTTTGTAAAACCTCCGAGAATGTCGTCATGTACTTTTGTCGGCATTTCACTATCCGAATTCATTAAAATATCTCTGTATTATTTTTCGTTCGAAAAGAAATCTTCGTGAAAACAAATAACTTTTCCCTTACACCTCTCATTGAGAAACTATTGAATTTTGGACTCGTATTTTTGTTTCTCAAAAACTGCACATAGGATAACGCATTAATCTCATCCTTTCACGTTTAAAATAATGACCTAATTGTAATAAATTTATGAAATTATATTGGCCTTAAATAACAAACCTTATCTTAATCCGATAAAACAGCTGATCTATGAATGCCGGCCATAACTAGACCGGTCTATACTTAACTGTTATTCTAATGTAACTGTTCAACCGATTACTGTAGATGTGTGAAGCAGGCAAAGTAAAGAACGAGGACGACTTAACTTTTGTTTAAAGCTTCTCAATTAAAACGTGAATAGTTTATTTTAATTTCTTACTATGAGTACCTTACAATGTATCTAATGTGTATACAGGACAGTGACTAGTGGATTCGATATCCAGTAGCCATTGGTCACGTCCTTGCATTCACTACAAACGTTGCGCCCACCTTATCATCTAATGTCATCTTACACAGAATTGACTGTGGATAATAGAAAGGTACCTAACTAAACTCACCTCTAATCAGTAGAACACATCACTAAATAAACTAAACTGAACTGAACTCTTTATTTCTGTCAAAACACCGTATGCATAGTCTTAGTCAACGTGATTAAACACAAATAGTTCACACGAGAACTGTTTACAGAGCGAAAGCGTTGTTACGGACGCGGAAGTGGGTAGGTGGTAGATTGTCGCACCGGCGTCGAAGGCGGTCGACTCGCGCACGGCTAAGTGTGTAACTCACAGCGACGTTCGTTTCACCGGCAGAGGTGTCGCGAGGAGAAAGTCTCGGCCGTGGTGCGCCCGCGCCGGTTGGCCGCCGCTGTGGGGGGGAAATGACGACGTCACTAAACCAACAGCCTGCGAACATCATCATCTATTGCTTCACCGGTCAACGCAAGATGTCCTCTGTTGCGTTAGGATGAGCAGCTAATGAGATAATACAAGTTGGCACATCGACGTACGTTGAACCTATGAAGCTCATAGTAAAAATTTTAAAATATGTTTTCTTAATCGTATGATTAATAAAAAAGTCAGTCGATAAAAATATTAACTGTATAAGATCTAAAAGTACTTTCTCTTTTTCACAAAAAAATATAATGAGGCTATTACAATTGTGTATCGCACGACAATGGGGTTATACCGTCCAAGTTTGATTGTATTTAAGTATGTACTTTGATGTCTTACGTTTGATGTAACTAGGACAAGGCAAAAAAGGATATCGGTGAGACGATAATACGTAGGTACCATACAATCTGATGTTTCTACTTACTTTTATATATAAACTAGTTGCGCCTCTCGGCGTATCCCACGGTTTTATTGTACCTTTACAGCTAACCCGCTGGTAATATTGCGGGACGAATTTAATCTAAATAAAAGTAGCCCAAGTTACTCCTTATACCCACGATTTAAAGTCCCGTCCGCTGATTAGTCATTGAAACAAACAGACAAAAATATAGAAACAAATTTTTATGTAGAGTAACGTATATAGATACTTTGATACGGATTTACAGAAAAACTGTTAATTTGTAAATACAAACACAGATTTTATTTGTATAAATTACAATTATCAACCGCTACATTTGACATTGTTACTTTTCGTCATCATATTCTAAATTACTAGTTTTAATATATAGTCTTATATTGTGTTTTTTTCGTGTGAACTCTGTTACATTTGTAAACAAATACGCATGAGTCTTCATTGGCTAACAAGTCATATCGTATAATTTAACCAATTAGCCGATGTTCCCACGACTCACCCACCCCAAGAGACGAAAACATAAGCAAAACATATTGAATGAGTTGACTAATGTAGATGAACGAATAAGCATACCTTTTTGATCACTGATGCAATACGTATTTATTCATTGTACCAACCAAATCGTTTGGAACCGTTGTTTTTTTTTATTATTATTTAGTGGCCAAGCGAGCAGACGTATCGCCTAAGCAATTACCGCCGTCCATGGACACCCGCAACACCAGAGGCGTCACAACTGCGTTGCCGGCCTTTTAGTAAGGAGTACGCTCTTTTCTTGAAGGTTTGAAGGTCGTATTGTTATGGAGATATGGAACTTACGGGAAACCAGAGGACTATCTACTACTACTACCTCAATAAATAATAGAAACAGCAGTTGAAAGTGTCACGACTAATACCTGTGTAAATGGTGACGTACTATATTTCTGAACAACTCACCTAATATGAGTTTCAAATGAAAGGGCTTGAAGTTATTTATTTTATTAATAAGTATTAAAAACTTGATTTAAAAAAAGGTTTTTAAATAAATCACTTGTATACTGATAGTAATTCCTTACTTGTGCGTCTCGAACCCATATGAACATTTCATTGCCACTTTATTTATGTTTATAGACAGATATTTATATCTTTATTCTTATTATCATACAAAATTACGAAAGAAAACATAGAATGAGTTAAAAAGTATGCAAAATGTGTAACAATAGGCGGTCTTATCGCTCACGGCGATCTCTTCCAGACAAACATGACACGGTTTTTCGTTATCCAAAAATTTTGGGTAGCTTACATACGAATAACACACACACATACGTATACATATAAATATACACACACATACATACATACATATGTATAAATATACCTACACTTATATACATACAATATGCATGTATTTTTTTGTAATATTTGTGTGGGAGAAGAAACAAACAATTTTATTTTATTTTTTTATTTAAATATTATTTATTATTATTATTATTATTTAAATACAATACATACACAGACTAAATATCTATAATATGCTAAAGAAAGTAAAAAAAAGTAATCATAACGGCAAATAATGGTCTTCTCCAGCTTTTTAAAAGTAGACAAATTTTTGGCTTGTCGAATTATCTCAATTGTTCCACATTCTTACAGATTGCTCAGTGAAAGACTTTTCCGCAAACAGAGTTAAATGTTTTGGCATTTTCAATATTAAATTCTCTGATATTATGAGTTTAAACTAAAATTATTAGATTAGACTGGCAGAAAATGCCTTTGGCATGTATTTGTCCATAAAGTTATAAAGAAATAAATTAATTAATTAATTAAAGGTATATAGGTCGTAGGTAAGTAGGAAAGTCTAAAGATATGTACATCTGAATATTAAAATATTACAATAGAAACTCTCTATAAAACCAATGCTGTCGAAAGAACACAATACCATATCTAGAATTTTTTTAAATCAAATGGTCAGACATCGATCTACACATGTGTCATCGATGAAAAAAAAACATGACGTAGTTTAATTTAACAAATTGAATAAAAAAGCTTCAGGCAATCATCGCCGCTATTTAAAATATTTATTGCGGTAGTTAGCTTAAAGCAACAGAGACAAAGCTTGGGGAACGAGCCGAGTTTTACACTCTTGATGACAAGTCACCCATTCGCCACACCAGGGACGGACTCGTTAAAAGACACACTCATATACGAATATATAATTTGTGTTAGACATACCGATGAGGTATGGATACATAATAATAATATATTTAGTGTTATTTTAGTAATAATTGTTTAATCCAAGTTTGTGGGAATTTTAATTACATAAAATTTTGTGGGGGAACGGGTATAATGTTCCACCCAACACAAAGGGAGGATCCTCCGACCAGGCGAGGTGATCATGACTGGCGGGCTACTGCCCAACAGTTGATGTTGGGATGTTGTATATATGATAATCGGCGCGAGAACTTTATTTGCGCGATTCAGGATTGGTAGTTATTCCGTGTAGTGTAGTTTGTAGGTACAGTGCGTTACTTCGTAGTTCAGTGTATCTTCGGTAGATGGCGCTGTATGTGGAGGTCGCCACAATTTATATCCCCTGATACGATACGAACGGATTGTGTTTCTATAAAATTTGTCTAATTATGCAACAGACTAATTTTATAGGAATACAAATCCGTTAAAAGAATTACTCAGAAATCCTCCGTTTGCCAGTATGATTATTATCACAAAAACTTTCTCCTACTTAAACAAAATCCGTCCCTGTGATATCAGCAGCCATCTGTTTATACAATTATCGGTTAAGGCGGAGCAGTGGCGCGCGCTGTTCTTCCTAAATGACTCCTTCATGAACGATATCCATCGGAATACTTATTAGTGGGCTCATACGACTGAGAATTAGTACGCATCCTGTATCCGAACAGGCACCAATATTGCCGGAACATTCAAAAACATTCTAAATATTGTGTATGATTTGGTGAATAGTTGTGTGTAGAAATGGATAATTTTCTTAATTATCAGTGCACGGAAGAATCTTGGCAACAACACAATATGTTCTCGGTAACTTCATTTCGTCATGAAGCTCAACCGACAGTAAAACAGCGGTGTCAAGCCAACGCACGTGAGAGAGACCGGACTCAAAAGTTAGTACCGATATTTTATGATTTTCTGCAAAGTGGTAGACAGCAATCAGCTGTCTTAGTACATAACATTATAGGTAGCCAAGCTGACTTAGGCTTATATATATTTAACCGCATATATATCATATAAGTTTTAATCTATACATATAAGAGACTGTTATACTCCATTTCTTATATCATTAACATGTACTTACCTACCTACCCACATAACTAAACATGTATGACGGATCTTACCGCTAAAAAGCAATAATTATTACAAACAGGCAACATCTGATTTGACAAATGGACTGTTAATAGACAAATACATGGGTAGTTTTGATATGAAAAATTTAAAAAGGTCTTTAATATTATTTGTTCAGAAAACAGCATTTGATTTCGATACAAAATATAGATTATATTGTTTTTAATACACTTGTTATTTTTATTTATGAATAAGATTGTAATAAAGTAGATTATTTTGATAACTTAGTGCTCCAATAAAGACTGTGATTTAAAGTTATTTATATAGGTGCAATTTGAAAATTTAAAAATTATGGAGAAAACTCACAATTGCGGGTAAGTTTTTACAACGAGTATTAACGTTTGTAATGTTTCACATTTAACCTTCCTAGTATTTTTTGTTATCTAACGGGTAATGCAAATTTTGCTTTAAACTTCCTTGTTTAGAATTTTTATTTTCTATACCTCTGATTAATTATGACCAACAGGATGTTCTAGAGGTTTTTATATATAACTTAGTAACATTGTTCTAATGTCTGGTCTTTTTTAATGAATGTTTTGATGTTGTTGTTAAGTCACTAGATTTTGCCCACGTTTCTGTCCGCGTGAATGTCGGTTATCGCGGTAAAGTACCTATGTCCTTCCAAAATTGAATTTATAATGTCACTGATATCGTAGTTATTACATATAATCTTTTTTAGTTCAGAGGTATTAGGAGTTTCTCAATCCGGATGTTTATATTTTTTTTATGTATGTTCGTTATTCGAAAAAGGTTATTCTGCAACGATCCTATTTCAATTTCATATATATCTATCTGATGATGAGTTCCGGAACAAACAAGAAAGTCGAGCACGGTTATTGCTTTTGCATTATTAAGTATTGTTTACTCAATCATATAGTATTGTCATAAGTTGGTTTACTTTTATTCGAAAAATTATTGAAAATATTAAGTCTGGAATAGTATGGGTGTGTTTAGCGTATAGCTATATACTGTAATCTAAGTATGTAGAATTGGCTAAGTAAAACTGATTAACGTGTAAACATTATATGATACTCGTAGTTTGCTTTAACATAATATTAACGAAAAAAATAATGATGACACAATAAGTCATCTAGTGAAATAGGAATATCATTCATTTGATCTTTGTATTGCTATTTGATATATTCTGTATAGTTAACAATATCTGTACTTCTAATATGAAGTAGGCACCATGCATTATAAAATAAGGTTCTTCTTAATAAAAAAATAACTTAGTAAGAACTATTAGATAATTCTATAAAGAAATGAGTCTATGATAAATGGTTGTAGTGTTAATAGTTGTTTTATATATCTATCTCTCTATATAAATTCTCATTTCAATATAAATAGACAACTGTTTTGTTTTGCGGCATATCCCTCGGATACCACCAATTGGTGGTTATGTCGGAATCGAACCGACCAAAAACCGCACACCGTCACGGGTACTAAAAGCCGGGGTATTAGGTGCACCCTCGGAAGAATATATGTAGACACTAAGAACTCCGACAGTAAAACTGTTCATTATGTATCAAATCCTTAACAAACTAATGTAATTACGTACATATTATACATGTAAAACACCCAGACTTTGAAACGAATATTTGTAGATCATACAGACATTTGGTCCTATTTACAGCAACACACTATTTACGGCTGTTGATGATGAAAGGAATAAACGTACTATTCTGGTGACTTGCTAGGTTTCTTCTTCTGCTTCTAGGTTTACCCCAGTTACATGTTATTCATCATTATCAGCCGATTCACCTATCTACACATGCCAGTTCAACGCTGGACATAGACCTCCCCAATTGCACGCCCCTTGGTTCGATCCTTGGCTTCTGCCAGCCGTCTTGCTAAAGTGGTAAACGGAATTTTGAGTGAAGACCGAGTCTCGGCAAACGTAATGCAAAGACCATTGGTACAAATTATTTATTTTCAACCTAACACAATAATTTCACTAATAGAATTGTTATCAAAATACTTTTTATATTTCCAAGCAGCGTGAACACTGCCTTTAACACGCTGCGTTTGCTCATCCCCACGGAACCACCTGACAGGAAGCTTAGCAAGATCGAAATCCTTCGACTCGCCGGCAGCTACATCACACACCTCGACAATCAACTTTACACAGGTAACATAAAACATATTTTACAATAAAAATTAGAGATCCGGCATTCAAGTACTTCAAATTTTTAAGTGCGTCTACATAAGTAATAGTTTGGCCGAGGCTTATAGTAATCTGATGCAATAAGAGCAATTTGTTTTAATCTTAAACGCCATACTGGGCTGACCTTAGCATTGTAATATTTAACTCACTTCCATCTATATTTTTCAATGTAGTCACTGATATCGTAGTTAATATGTATCTTTTTTAGTTCAGACGTATTAGGAGTTTCTCAATCCAGATGTTTATATTTTTTTATGTATGTTCGGGCATAAATCCGTCAGTTACAGATGGATTTGCAAAATTATTTTTTTTTTCGAAAGAGGTTTGTTCTCCAATGTTCCTATTTCAATTTCATATAGATCTGATGATGAGTTTCGGAACAAACAACGAAGTCGAGCACGGTTATTGCTTTTGCATTATTAAGTACTGTTTACTCAATCATATAGTAGTTAGTGTTGTTTTAAGTTGGTTTAAATTTTTTTCGAAAAATGATTGTTTTTTAAGTCGCATTTCAATATAATAGTTAGTGCTCCTTTGTGGAGATCTTCAGCATGGGTAACGATAAGCTGATGATCTAGTATAATTCATGAGTAATTGAGTCATTTGTGACTGCATAATTTGCCTAGTGGTTTGAGCGGTCGCTACGCCACTTTCTATAACGCCAATTTTCGTGGGTTCAAATGCAAGTTTTTAAAACAGCAGTTCCATTATTGATTTATCATCAATCTCAACTTATCCAGACATGCTCTAGACTCTCCTTCAAAGGTGGTTTTGGCCAACTAAACAAAAGAGGTGTATCTACTTGTAGTCAATTTATTTTCAAGTTATTAATCAATCAATCATTTGTGGGACGTATGGATGGATGGTGGATGCCGTAAAATTAAATAAGAGACATGTTTATTAAGTATTTCGATATATTCACAAGCATATTAATTTCTTTGTATCTTTAAATAAACAGTCTCATCACTGTAATATATCTCTGTTGATTGGATTATATGAGTCAGATTTCAAATTGACTTAGTCCCACTGGTTCCTGTATAAGGTGGAGTTTTCCTTCATATTCTCTCGACATCCCAGTCTAATAGCCAACTACAAGGGTTTTATTTAAATTGTTCTTTAATCACAGTATTCTATTACTAATATTAAGTAATATCTATATATATAAAAATGTTCTGTTGGTTTGTGTACCTACGCTTCAAAAACTCAAAAAGTTCTGCACGGATCGAGCTGAAATTTTAGAATGAAATATAATCCGCATCAAGGATTGTTTTTATCTAATTTTTGCATCAGTCACCGCGACCGCGAAAAAACACGAAAAAACCGACATAAACGCGGGCGGAGCCGCGGGCCAACTTAGGTTCCAGGTGATCTTAGGCCTAATTCGGGCATATAATTATACACTGATTGTAAATTAATATACCTACCATTGAAACTACTAGTAAATTAAAAGTAAAGCAACATTGGTTATTGAAATGTCTTTTTTGTTCTAGGACAAGTGGAAAAACCGTGTCTTGTGAAGACTGACGTAGAAGACAAAGAGAAATCATTATGCACTTTTTGCTGTACGGTTGTCAAAAAAGATGTAAGTTAATTAACAAATAATTAAATAAACAACTGATTCTGTAGTCCTATTGACAATGTGACCTGATTTTGGCTAAATGAACTCCCTTTTAATTTTTTAAAGTTTATTTATTAACCAACAACATAATTAAATCAAGAAATAGAAATTGCGTAGCTTCCATTGTCATTCATTTTTTTTTATTGAATAGGCGGCAAACGTGCATACGTATCGCCTGATGGTAAGCGATTACCGCCGCTCATGGACACCCGCAACACCAGAGGCTTCACAAGTGCGTTGCCGCCTTTGGGGAAGGGGAGGGGGACGGAGTGACAGGTTGGGGTATGGGCCTCCGGTATCCTCACTCACTCGGTGAAACACAGCTAAGCGCTATTTCATACCGGTTTTCTGTGAGGCCGTAAAAAAAAAAGTGGTATTACTCCGGTATTATTATTTAATCGTACGGTATTTTATCGTACGGTAATAAGATAATTAATAACTCGGTAATCATATAATATGTAATGATATCACATACGATCATAGATTACCTTTTATTTGGCAACTTTATGTATGATTTATCTAAACACGAACCCATCAATCTGTTTCAGAAATCGTCACCATCACACGACGGTTACTGTAGGGTGCCTCGATAGAGCCTGCGATTCCAATTAATGCATCGATTTAATATACTTTACTGTATTGTAATATTATTTATTCCACTACATAGTTATTTACGTACTTTTAGCTTTCAAAATGTGCAACTTTGAAGTAAAACTCATGGTAAGTATGATGTTATACCGCGTGAAATATGTATATTGTCTAGTTGTGATATAATTTTAAAGTAGTATATTTGTAAACCTACAGTGTCATAAAAAGATATATGAATTTTCCCCCTCTTCTGATTTTTATACATTTAGTATAAATATTTTTTATTGATAGCTATGAAAGAATCCCAATTGGGAATAAAATTAAAAAATTACATATTTTTTTGGCTAAATATAAATATAGCGCGTTTATTGTGTTGTGGTATTTCTTATATTGGCGATAACGATAACAATTAATCCATGAATATAGACCTACCTATGGCGTGATTGCGTTACTGTTTGATTGGACCTACTTATAACACTCTCATGTTTAAAATGAAATGTCTCAAAATATCATAAAAGGCTTCAAAACGAAGAACCAGAGTCCAAATTCTGATCTCTTACTTATATTTTTCTCTAAACTATTTCGTAACAGAGCTTTAAAGTAGGCAATTTTAAGCTCATAATCAGAAGATCCAGAAGTTTTGAGTTATGTCATTATGGTCCTAAGAATGCTATGCTATTGATCACTAGAATTGGTGGACGCAATCACGTGATAGTTGATACATATATTTGAGTTACCTAACGTTTCAATCGCGTTATTGTTTGTAAATGATGTTAGGCCAAATTTAAGAGTTGGTTCATCGTGAGGCTAGTCATTGCAACATCTGTCCTTTTATTGCTTTTTGAAATCATCGTGAGTCGTTAAAAGGGTGATAATAAGGGTGATGGTCTATCTCAGAATAAAAAACTATAAAAATGGCACAATTTTATTCAACCTATGTATTATTAAGTAGGTATAGATAAACTAATCTATATTACTTAGGTACTGATTCTTGAAGAGTGTGTAAAAACCAAACCTGCAAAATTTTCGCAATTTGCAGTCTTTGCAGTTCAATGCAAATTCGTTCCATAATTTTAGATTAGCTTATCTATTTTAATATGTATTTTAATAATAACTGAAATCACAACCAGTGTCATTTAGGTGGTCAAAATTTAATAAAAAGAATATGAAATACTAGGTGATAGGATCATTGGCAGTGATACTGGGCGATTTTTTTTAATGAAACGTGTATATTTATGCCTCTATTTGCAAATAGAAAATTTAGTAAAAAATCTAATGACATGGAACTATTATATTTACAACACTTACATTAATTCTTAGTTTATAACAAATTCATATCATATACTTAATCTATTTGATATCTACTCAATAATTTATGTGTTTGATAGTGAAATATGAAGTAATAATTGGAAATACAAAACAATAAAAATATTTAA
The DNA here is from genome assembly GCA_916048165.1 of Spilarctia lutea. NCBI lineage: Eukaryota > Metazoa > Arthropoda > Insecta > Lepidoptera > Erebidae > Spilarctia > Spilarctia lutea. Next base: position 8,866,393 of record OU696480.1, read on the forward strand.
GTACTCATCATTGTTTTAATTCAAACATTGTATCTGTGGTAAATAATGCTTCTTTTTTTTAAAACCTACCATGAATAATACAATAAAAACCACAATTAAATGCACTATTCAATACTCGCACACATCATCAAAAAGAAATGAACATTTAATGTCAAATTAATAAATCTATGCTTTCAAGTTGTGACTAATTTTCATTTAAGTATATATTTTACAGATAGTTCCTACACAAATTTTAATAGCTACGCAATAACATTTTTACAATTTGTGACTAGACAAACATCTAGTCAAATTAAGTAGACATTTAAATTATTTATAAATAAAATGTTCGTATATACAGAAAAAAACAAGGCAAACCTGGCAAAAAACCTGTGTTATATTACTATAATATGACCGTGTGTTGGTCTGTCTTCACATCGAACAATGTAGATAACATTGAAAGAAAAAATCGGGTGGGGCTGTGCCGGGGCACACGGCCGTTGGTTTTAACGTGAAACGTCTATGTTAGCGAATCGCTTTTAAAGTAAAAGATTGAAATGAAACAAGATACTCAATGTCATAACAGCGAGGTGACTATATAAGTGAAATATTCACACCACATTTTTGTTTCTAAAACTAATAGTTTTTCAATTATTAAGGTAAGATGATATAGACCTTTTCGTTACGGTCCACTTTTTAAACCTGGTACCCGTATGTTTCGGCGCGATTTTAAAGACGTTTCACGTCAAAAATAAATTCTCAAAATTTTCAACAAAATGCGGGTAGTCTATAATCATTAAACTATTGCCGTCCACAGTAGAATGAAAGTTTCCTCAAAGGGGCACCAACAATCCCGGTCTTGAGCAACCAGTCTTTATCAGACACTTTAATCTAGCGTTCTCAATATTTGAAATGAAAATTGTTATCTAAATAGTTCGACAGATTTTTCATCAGGTCTAGGTAGTGCAATTCTTTAAAATATACCAACTTGAAACAATAAGAGTCACATATATTAACTAAAACATTAATAATAAAACAATATTACATACAAATAGTAACGAGGAAGGCCACCTGGTTGAAAATAAATGATATATCACGGTTGACATTGTTATGAGAGCTGGGCAAGGACAATGTTTTTTAAAAAAAAATCCAACTGTTCATTCTGTTAAAATACTTAGATCACCATGAGTGGTAAATCAATAGTAATATAATATTAACATATAAATAATGAAGCAACTTAAAGTCGTGTTGCCGGTAGGAAGGACTACCGGCAAATAGATCCGACGTGCGATTTTGACAGTAATTGTCAAATGTCACCGTGACAGTTTGATCACTTTTATCACACGCAGATTAGGCAAAGGTATCATTTTATAATAGGTTTTATTTGGACTGAACCCGAGTTTATTCTTAATAACATTTTTTTTTGTATGTTGTTGTTTTTTAATTTGGATAAAAGCTATCCACATTTATGGCTTTCAGCCATGTATGTAAAAGTGGTATTTTGTTTAAATTATGATCTAAAAATGCATTACAATAAAAATGACCGAACTCAACAAGATATAGAACCATTACTTTAGAAAATCACTACACAAATTTTCCTTTAAGAAGACATCACAGTTAGAGATATTACATACTAGATACTTGTGCACTATAAGGATCAACAAAAAAGTCCGTCGCGGATATTTGTCCGCTGTTGACATTTTTTTCAATGTCATGTCTTCACCGCGATCTTTTATTGAAGCGTTACCTAATGCTTAATTAGTGACCAACACTTTCAGAACCTTTCTCTCACGTATAAAAGTCCCCAAATCAAACCTGAGTAGATTCGTCCAAGGCTTACAAAAATCTAAAGTCTTTTTAAACTTTAGTGGCATATAACCCATCAAAAAGTCTGTCCATTCGTTCCAAGGTTTAATAAATTCCAAAGTCTTTTTAAACTTTAGGGGCATATAACCCGTCTAAAAGTCCGTCCACTATGTAGAGCTTTTTTAAAGGCTATCGAACACTGTTTCTGTCTCTACCTATAAAAGGACTAGATTCGTGATTGTTCTTTTCTAAGTTACCGGAGAGCGTTGGATCTGGCCGGCTTCGCTTGAAGAAGCCTAGCTTCCATAATGCGATGATAAGTAGTATTAGCACTATAAGCCCCACTATCACTGATATTATGATAACCCATAGAGGTACATCTGTTGGCTCACTTATCTTCAAATCTGGATATGCTACCGTCTCCACCTGTACATACAAATACTAGTAAGTAAATATAGAATACAATAAAGTACCAGTTGATATAGTTAACATTTATGGGCATAACAATTTGATAACCATGTACAAATGGCGGCTTTATCGCTCAAAAACAGTTTCATAGAGGCAACCTTTGGATGAACAAATCGACTGTAGAGAGAAGAATTCATGCATATACAAGAACGATGACACCTCAGCCTAATCTAGAATTTAGGAAGGACTATTTATTAGTCTTGGCTAAATAACCGTTTACAGTGGAACCAAAATTAACATAATGTTAATGGAAAACAGATAAGCAACCTATGACAAAAGCCAGTGACTGTAAGGTTTGTACCCAAACTTTTAAATATAATTATTTTAGAGGATCTAGTTTGCAGCTTTGCATTTTATATATATTTTTTGTTTGCATATATGTATAACAATACATATGAGCCTGCCAAAGTGACTCCACTCATGCCTGATGGTACCGTAAACTGTATCAAAGGGTAGTGATCACCATATTCATTGTGAATGCTGACAATGCAACAATGCAGCATGGTGACCTTCACCATTTCGACCTATTGATATGCGTCTGCATCTAAACTGAACGACCGCTGTTGAGATCGAGTTGATATACAATAAACTCGCACTAGGCCCTCTGGTATACTCTTCAAAATAAACTCGCACTAGGCCCTCTGGTATAGTCTTCAAAATAAATGAGGCTATTACTAACCGTTGTTCTATCATCATATTGCTTGTTCTGGTGTATATTGAAATGCGCCGGAATACTGATGTACGCTGTTGATGCAATATTGACCCTCGCAGCCCTTGCAAACTCTTCGACGAGAGTTCCGTTCCATAACCTGGCCCGAACGCTGATGGTGCTGGTCTTCATACGACCCAACTTATATATCACGCATTGGAACTGTATACATTTAGCTGTCTTCTGCTGGCAGTTCTGTAAAATCACAATATAAATGAAATGATGCTACTTCAATTTAATGTGGTTTTATCAGAAGAATATTGAATTTAAAGCCTGTATGATATAATCATTTTACTATGCTCTAGGTATAGTACCTACATACCGTAACCACCATACAATAAACCCTACATACTCAATTTCATGATAGTCGTTGGAGCGGTTTCCGTGGTTCAGATTATAATATGCAAGAATAGGGAATATAAATGTTTTATTTATTTCTTAATCTGATCATTTACGTGTCTATAATATAGAAAAAAATATAAACAGGCTTGAAAATAGTCAAACTAATTTTCAAAGTGAAATTTAAAACCCTGACTAAATTTGAGCTATTCAAACGCGCGCTTTTGACACGGCCAGTGACGTCTTTGTCATTTCGTGTTTGTTTACTATTCACTGTTACAGTTACTTTATACTTATTTACAGTTTTAATTGCTAGAAAAATCATGGAAGAAGTTAATTTTTCTCATAAACACTACTAACACTATGAATTTCGACGTAGATAATTTTCGATGAATGATAAATTTCGATGACCATCGACGTCACATTTCGTTTCGATTAATTAATTTTTTGATGACTTAATTGTCACTTTTTGTTTCATATTTTCTGGGTTTAAATAATCACTAAATAAAAAAAATTCTTTTAAGTATTTTGTAAAGGCAATAAAGAATCCAAATTCCCTATTTTTCGTTTCCAGGTATTAGATAAAAAACTTACTAAATTGATCACGTGTTTTCTATCAGTATATGCTTCAGCTTTCACTGCATCCTCGTCTCTCTTTCTTCTCACTTTATTGGTAGTGCTGTACTCCATAAACTTTCTCCTTGTCTCATTGTGTGACTTTTCGCTAGAGCTGACACTAAGCTTGCCCATTGAGAGGAAGGGGTCCATCTCTAAGTTTTCAAGATACGGCTCGGCTGAACCAGGACGAGCAGTCAAGTTTAGAGGGTTCGTGTCTCGGGCAAAACATTCGCCGTTTTGATCTGAAATCGAAATATGTATTTTGATTAAGAATTGTATTGATTTGGTGAAAGACCACTCGTTTAAATAATAGTACCTACATACATATTATACCTTCGCTCCTTTGAAATTATATATTTTTTGGTTATTACTACACCTCTATGTTGCAGCTACATTTAAATTTAATTTTAATCATCAACATCTAGTGCCTACATTGCGATTTAACTAAATTTTCACCATGAATGTGAAATAGGTAACCTCCAATATATATATATCCATATGTAGTGAGGACTGAAATATAGGATTGAGGTTACCTATTTCACATTCATGGTGAAAATTTAGTTAAATCTAAAATAAATTAAATATTGGTATATATATATATTATATTAGAAATAAAATTGAACACAAAAAACTTACGAAGATAACGTTTATACTACTATAAATTTAATATAACCCAACGGTTAAGTTTGTCGTTAAGTCTTATGTTACTCCATCAATCGACATTTACACATTGGATCATCGAGTATATGGAAGTCGTCATAATGAGCAAATGAAAAACATACTATACCGCCATCTAAGGAAAACACACTGAATTAAATCTGCAAATCCTGCATCGCGGTATGAATAATTCTTACATCGATAATCATAAATACAACTTCTATTCTACTATTTAAATTGTTTTGTTAGATCAGTTGTATAAATCCTAGTATTTAATATTGAAATGTTTATCTTCATATTTCTTTTGTTTAATTTAATTTAGACTGATGTTACTCCATCCGACTAACCGGCATTTACGAAAAAAGTTCTACTAATCTTTGAAAACAAACTTACCAGACTCTCCATCAACAGTGGGTATATCTTCAGGATACAGCAGCCACTTGCCCTGTGATCCATCAGATGCGAGCTGATATGGCCACTGAATTACCACCTGCACTGTTGACACGTGCCATGGACCTTCATTAAACACCTGGAAGATAATTTACAACTTGTTAAAAGTTGTCATCAACAACCCATAACATCCCACTGCTGGGCTCGGGTCTCCTCTCAGGAGAGGGTTAAGGCCATACGTCCCCACGCTGGCCAAGTGCGGGTTGAGGACTGGCAACACAACGTTGTGGCTACGTAATCTTTGTCGTTGGATGTTTTTAAGCCGCCCAAAGGCCTCCAACTAAGCTTCACGATTGTTATCCTATGATAACAACCGGGACCGACTGCTTAACGTGACCTCTGAATCACGAAGACGCACATGGGAACATGCCACCAGTGGTCGCCCATCCAGGTACTGACCGCGCCGTCATTGCTTACCCTTGGTAATTGTTTGTGATCACCGAGTGCAACTGGGCTTTGAGCGCCTGTTAAAATTTGTGTTAGTACTTAAGTAATGTTGGTGTCCTTAGGTAAGAAATTCTTACCTTCACTTCTAAGGCTTACGTTGCTTTTCATTACGTTAGTGAGCTTAGGGGAATCCAAATTCCGCCTTACCTCTGATTTCTGGGGGGAGGAGGGGACACTAAAACGATAACGCACTTTCGACTCTTGCTTTGCGGATGACAAAAAAGTGTTTACCTGATAAGTATGTACAACTCTGGTACCAATGTCGTCGAAGTACCGCATAGCTGACTCTCCTTTAACATCTCCACCGTAGAATACTTGTTCAGGTCGCGCTACGCTGTAATTGACAAGGTGTCAACGTTAATCTTTTCACCTTTACTACTTAATTACTCAGGAATACCTATACTATTTCTCTTTTGAAGAAGAAACACGTGTATTTGACTGTATATATTACAGTATTAAGGAAAAAAGAGTTTTCATTTTCTGTCGTTACTCAAAACAATAATTCTTAGTATTTTTCTGTACCCAACATTACACAGGAAAAGTTCACAATAGTCCGTAGTTATGTTTTACGTTTTTTCTAAAAGTGTATACTTACCCTTTAATTAGTAGTTCAGCATTCTTAATAACCAAGGCCTCAACTTCTACCGGCTTCTTTCCGTGATGTAGTTCCTTCGACGTAGAATTAGCCCACACGGTGAACAACACGGATTGATCGTTGTCTTCAAGAGCTCTCGCGTCGAACCGCATCGTGATGGGAGGTGAACCATCAGCTTGTTTTCTGAACGGATTCTCAAGCATACACGTAACAGTCGTTTTGTTTAAACTTGTACATATTACGTGCTTGTCCTGTAAATATATGTTCTTGTGTATAACAAATATCTCGCAAGTTCTCTAAATGGAACACATCATCTTTAGAAGAAATAACAGTTTTGTATGATTCGAATAGAAATTTAAATTGGAAACATGATCAGTCTGTGCATGTTATGAAAAATGATTTTACCCAAAAAGGACTCTTAAAAATTGTTTATACGTTGAATATCTCATTGGAAAAACTATGTGTTGTCGTGTGAAATCATAATACATGTTCAAGATGTTGAACTTACGCTAATATTTACGGCAATGTAGTGCAAACTCGGAGGATGATTTACAAACAATTGAGCCTCGTACGCAGATTCCCCATAGTTGTCCACCATTATTGATAACTTAATTTCTTCTTCCTGGCCTAGTGTGAGCGCATAAGTTTTGTTATCCTTAGCTGAAAGAAGAAACACGATGTTTGTTAACAACAACTTAAAAGTTTTGAAACACCATGTAACTTACAAGTCTTTTTGAGCATGAATTGACCCATATTTTAAGTTATGTTGTAATTGATATTACATGGACTGATGTGCAGACAGTAAATCGTAATATTATGAGACGGAAACGAGCATCCGGATGGTAAGCGATTACCGCCGCCCATGGACACCCGCAACACCAGAGGAGTCAGAAGTGCATTGCCATTTTTTTTACAAAGAAGGCCTTCTTTTCTTGAAAGTTTAAAGGTCACATTAGTCCGGGAATACCGCAGGTGACAGTTCATTCCACAGTTTGTTTGTACGAAGCAGAAATCGATATTTTAAACATAAAAAAAGTATTACTAAAATCTTGGATTTAATTTTTTACTTGTAATTTAAAAATCATACTCACTTAAAGGCAACAGTAGTTTAGGATCTACCACCAGATCACTGACACAGACTCCATCAGCCCCACAGTCATTGAGGAAGTTAGCGTTAAATATAGTAGTGGCGGTAGCATTCAGCACTGGGTACTGGTCTATGTCAGGGATTGTACCCTGAGATGAGTATCGAGGTTCGGCGTGGACCAGCAAATACGTCACTTGGAACTGTGGGCAGAAAACATTAATTTTTTTTATTAAATTAAACATTAATTCAAATGTGAAAGCTTAATCTTAACGTCCATTATACAGACGCTAAGACGTAACTTCCATCATGGCTTTTGTATTTATGGATATCGAGATAAAATTTAAAAACTAAACAGAATTTTACTACGATTTCCGTTAGTACATTCTATATTTAAACCAATTATTTTGTATTGTGCTATTAAAATTGTATCTAAATAATAGTAAACAAAGTAGAACAGTTGCTGTTTTTTGGTAAACTAGCATTTTGCCGCGACTCTGCCTGCGTATACGTCTGTTATCTCGATTAAGAATAGCTTGTATTCTTCCTCAATAATCAATGTATCTGTGTCCAATTTCAAGGAATTCAGTGTAGTGGTTTAGCCGTGAAAGCGTAACAGACAGAGTTACTTTCGAATTTATGATATTAGTATGGATTCACTTTAGAACTCAATATACATATAACTTAACCAGATGTATGTAAATACTTTTAAATATTTTGTAAAATGATATGGTAGTGAAAATTCTAACACGTGTTCTTTTAAATTTCTACGAATTTAGGATTGTCCTAATTCTATTAATATCAGTCAGTCTTCTAATTAAGTGGGATGCATAAAGTACTCTTAATAATAGTAAACAATTGCAGGACGGTCAATATTACTTTTTTTTTATACTTGAGCTACCAAAATGACTCTGCCCTGCCTGATGGAAAGCACCTGAAAGCACAGAAAGATACTGACAAATGACATAATATTGACAAATGATTACCTTAATAGGTGTCTGTATATCTCTAGTATTATTCTTCAAATAAACAATATGCCCTCTGCAATCTTCAACATCCTTCCCAAGCATAATAGTCTTGTTAACAATAATATCTTTATCAGAGTCAAAGAAAACTCTAGAATATTTCCTTCCGCCCGGATAAGTTTCTGCTTCAATGACGTAATTAAGTTTGTGTATGGTCGTTTGTGTTGTCTTAACTAAAGACTCGATTATACAGCATGCTTCGAAGTAGAAGCAAGTGTAATTGGAACTGGGATCTTTATCGCACCCTTGTTTCGTTGGATCGATGTTTATAATTGTATTCGATGGTCGGATAGACGTCTTGATGTCTATTATCGGCCGTGTTCGTACTAAAGCGACGCTACTCTGAAAATATTATAAAAAGATATTAAGTAATAAAATATTAATAACAAAATGTATTTTCAAAGACTTTTGATTGTTATATGTGTTGAACACTCTGCAGCAGTGTTAAAGGGCTCTTCATATTCAACGTATCTCATCAGAATTTTATTAAATGGCTGCTTTCGCGCTATAAATTTATCCTGAGTCTGAGCAGACATTACAAACACTTAAGAAATGGACACAAGAACTGACTCAGAACAGCATTTTGTCGATTACACAAAATGTTGTCCCATATGAAGATCTTAGTATGTTTTGCTAAAAAAGATACATACATTTTCATAAGCGCCAACTAATAAATCTGGGTATCCATTGGCGTCCAAATCTATGCCACCAGACAATGCATAGCCAAAAGTCTTCATCACAATCGGCAGTGACTCGGCGGTTATAACCTGATCAGGCTTCGAGTTTAGCCCTTTCTCCCTGTGTCCCATATAAATGTAAACTACTCCATTCCCTTCATAAGGGCTTCCTATAGCTATATCTTGGCATCCATCCTTGTTTAAGTCGCCAGCATTGGCAATGGAAATGCCGAACTGAGACTCTTGTTTGCCGGTCAGCTTGACATTGTGTTTCAGTGGTAGGCTTTGGTTTACGTTGAGATACAAGTAGACAGCACCACCCACGTCGCGGGAGAAGTAGAAAGGTGCTCCAACTAATAAGTCAGGTAAACTGTAAATTTAAATAAAATTTTATTAAAGCACGAAAAAATGTACCTAAATATAATTAAATACGAATGATTTACAAATAAATTTTGTAGTGTACGTACTAATTAAGATTGTTACGTGGTTTGGTTATTGTGACTGGTTAGCAAAACAAAAGATTCCAAAATAAAAACATTTCATGATTCTGTATGTACCTTATATGCATGTAAGTATATATTATATGCGCGCGTGTGTGTTTGTGTGTGTGTGTGTGTGAAAAACTAGTTCTTACCCATCTCCATTGACATCAGCACTAGCTACTTCATATCCGAAGTTGGAACCAAACTGTTCACCCTTTAGGAGAAGCGACATATTGAGGATATTCAGATCTGTTCTACCCCAATCTTCTGTTTCAAGCTTACTAAATATAACTACTTGGCCGGTACCATGAGACCGTGGTGCACCAGCTACGTAGGATGCCTTATTGCTGAAGAAGTTACCACTGGTCACTGACATACCTAAAATAAAATAATTGTTGGTTGTTGTATTAACAAGATAGAAATGCGGGGGAACGGGTGTAATGTTCCACCCAACACAAAGGGAGGATCCTCCGACCAGGCGAGGTGATCATGCCTGGCGGGCTACTGCCCAACAGTTGATGTTGGGATGTTGTATATATGATAACCGGCGCGAGAACTATTTATTTCGCAGTTCAGGATTTGTAGTTACTCCGTGTAGTGCGTTACTTCGTAGTTCAGTGTATCTTCGGTAGATAGCGCGGTAGTAGGTTATTGTTGTGTTATATGTGGAAGTAATGTCTCTAATTCAATAAATCATGTATGTAGCGCGTTTGGCCGCGGTATATAGAAAGTTCCTTTCTATAAATACTTATATTAGTTAAGTCTTTACACGTTACTCGTAGTAGTTCTTTAGGCTTTGTAATCTCGCCGAAAACCGTTCTTATAAGATTAGAAAGATCATTAGAAGCTGCTTGATAAAATGATTGCACTAATTTTAACATACCAATGTTTACATGGTTTTTGTACAACTCTACCATACCAACATCCTAGTGTTGGTTTTAGATTTCTTTTACTATGCTCTCTGTACAAATACTAAGGATATTTTGTTCTATAGGTTTTAAAATGCCTACAAAATTTTACGTACCTAAATAACTATACTTCTCAACAGGACTGACACCATCTTGAACGGGTGCCATATAAACTACGTTATCCCTCTCTAAAACATCATCACTGGTATCTTGGGCGAAGATAGTACCTCTCCAGGTGTAAGGTCCTGGACTGCCCATGATCAAAGTATCATCATCCAAAAGCGAACTGCTGGTACCAACCTGGCACAGTCCATATTCTTCATGTTCCCTGGAATTGAAAACAAAAAAATTGTTATTGTTATCAGTACCTATAGAGGACGATTTCAAAAGCATTCTTGCATATGACTTTCAGCTCTATTTCTATGTAGAGATAAGATTATATTTCTTTTATATTTCAACAGTATTTGCACATTTTAAGCTAAGTTTATAGTGGATATAACAATTTCAACGTCACATTCGGGGTGAATTTTTTTTGTAATAGTGGATGACTATCACTGCTCAAAAACTCATGCAACTTTTAGTGTCCCTCCCACTAGAATTATGTGCTTTGTGCTTTGTGCTTTTTTTTTTTTTTTTTTTTTAACACACAACGCCATCTAGTCCTAAGCTAAGCAGAGCTTGTGTTATGGGTACTAGACAACTGATATGAATACATATATACTTTTTTTTGTAAACACATACATATGATACATAGAAAACACCCAAACTCCGAAACAAATATTTGTAGATCACACAAACACTTGGTCCGACTCAGGATTTGAACCCGAGACCTCAAGCACAGCAGTCGCATTCACTACCACTGCGCCACCGAGGCAGTTTTTTTTTCTTGCGTTTTTGTGCTCTTGCGGAATTTTGAAAATTGCAATTATGTGTTCTTGCGGAAACTGTAGGTAGATAACTTTGTTATGAAATTGGAGGCAAACGAGCAGATTTATCCCGATACCTGCAACACCAGAGGCGTCACCAGTGCGTTGTTGGCCTTTTAAGAAGGAGTACATTTTTTCTTTGAAGGTATGAAAAGGTCCGAAAATACCGCTGGTGATAGTTCATTCCACAATTTTGTTATACGAGTCAGAAAGTTTCTAACAAACAAACGTTGAAAAATTGATTTGATTCTGATCACCTAACCCGGTTTTAAATCACTCAGCCACTCAGCTAGCTTAACAGCTAAAAACAACTTTTCTGATACACACAACAATATGATTCGGTTTACCTTAAAACAGATCGTCCCCTGCAAGGCTCCATGACATCAACGAGTTGAAGTTCATTGCTGAGTGTGTAACACAGTCCCTGACCAAATTGTAACTCCCCTTGCATTCGGATGTATCTGAAATATTATTGCATACACTATCAATGACGAACTGGATCATAAATATATTAATGGTACGTAGTTTTTTCAAATCATCTAAGAATAGAATACCTACATACACACAGACACACTTTGTATGTTCTCAAAATAGGCATACACCAACTTCGAAGTAAATGAATGAAAGAAATAGATAAATTCATGTTTGCCCCGTGATCGTATTATATGGTCTGTGAAATCAACTTTGAATACATTGGTTTTCTTAAGACTAGCATTGTGAACTCACCTGTGCGCACAAACTGCAGCTTTTTTACCGGGGCCTTGACTCCTTACTGACACTCCAAGCCATTGGCCTTCCTTTATCTCATCCGAATAAGGAGCCGCCAGATGATCAGAATCCAAATCTATACATGACATAATAATTAATACATCTTGTTGAAATCTAAAGTTGTAGCTGTTAAAAAGCATTGATTGAATTTAGCAAATTATGTCATAAATACATAGTTTTAATTAAAATTAATCACATATGTTACTTCATATGGATTACAATTATTGATGTTTAGCACAATTTTTATTTAAAAGCTTAATTAGACACAAATACAAAATTAAACTCTCTAGTTATCATGTACCATGTTATATAAAAACTCAACCCAGAATTGATTAAAAGTGAATCGTAACTCTTAAAAATAAAATGCACCAAACAAAGGCAGTTGTGGAAGTGTTGCATTTGTTTCAAAATAATCGTTCAAATTCAAACCCAAGGGAACTAAAACGTTGATATTTAATATAAAACGGCAAATGCAAAGCATTGCAACCAGGCGTGTGTAATGCAAGAACAGAGTATTCAATCTAACAGCAAAATAGTCTTGCAAAATGATACTTCACGTATCACGCTGCACATACATCGTGCATATCATATAGCATATCATTTTGTATAAAACATGCATCCCTTACTTATAAACAATTTATCATATAAAGATAGTAATAATAATAACTCGTAATTAATTACTTTCCATATCGTTAACTAATAAAACCACATTCTAAGTGCCTCAATTCATTTATTAAGAGCTTTAGGCGTTCTCAGTGGTCCAATAAGTTTTTACCGATATTAAAAGTGTCAAGTGAAATAAAACAAGGTGTGTATGCACTAAGGTGACGAAATACTCCTGCAACCTGTAATGAATCAATGTGACAATCGTGAAGATACGGCTCAAACATGTGGTCTCGGGTTAATGGACATTATCGAAGACTACGTATGTTAATTAACTTATTAATATGTCAGTTAATTGGCCCAGCGTTACTTGTAGTCTTTTTTTGTTAGACATTTTATTATGCAAAACCAGACATAAATTGGTTTTGACTTAATTAATTTATTAGAATTTTGTAGTGCATTAATTACGCACATTTATTGTCCAAATGTGATAGTTAATAACTAAAGTTTAGATATTATTTCCAGTCACCTTTACTGTCGTGTTACGAGTTAACCCGGTGTCAATTTTATAAGAAGATTTATAAATGTTCGTGTGATAAAACGGTTTGTACAATTTTAATAGCCTAGTTATTTACGAAGCTCTATTTACTTACGTTTCAAAAAAGCTTGGCAATTCTTTAAGTAAAAATGTACCTTAAACATATTTCGGTTGAGTTTATTTTAAGCTTAAATTTTGAGCTTAATCTATTTTACATAACTTTTTGTAGTTACTTATTGCATTCAAAAATATAACTTATATATGATTGTACTTTATCAAGTACTGTGTAGCTTAAGCAAGTGAGTGCTATTGCAAGCAGTTAGTGCTTTAATATTAGCCGTAAAAAGGACATATTTTCTTTTCGGATGATTGGTTAAGTGATAGAAAATATATCCTATATACGTTTAAAAATGTGATGTGTCGCAAAATAAAATTCAAACTTAGTTAGTGATATTCATGCGTTGCAAAATCATGACGGTCCAGCTGGAACTTGGCAAAGTTGACGATTAGTAAATCAAAATTACAAATACAGCGATTAGTCGATTAGTCGAAGAGCAAAATGATTAAGAATAAAAGGAGGTTGAGACCACAGCTCACTTACTCGTGTCTATCTTGCCGTACTTCGCTGTTTGGGGCACCACCGACAAAAGACAACATTTTAGTTAAAATTTTAATCGATATTTAATCGAATACAACAATAGGGTTTCGATGTGTTCCAGCGTTTCCTTCGATGTACATAAAAGTTTAACTGTGTCAACTAGAAATCTACCAGTTTGTGTCGCTATTCCTACAATATATAATATTGTATTCTAAATCGTGTAATCGGCAAAATTTTCTAATGTGTATTTTATATTTCGTGATATCTAAACACTCATTGCACACTTTACTAAAACCTACTCAAAACCTCAAAAATCGAGAATTTACTAACTCTACAAAAGAGGTATACCTATATTTACATTTATTTGTGTCCTATTTCTATTATCTGAAAAGGAAATAATGAAGGTAATTTTGAACCAATGCAAAATGCAATGAAAGAATGTATTTTTTTTAAGGAAGACAATAAGTTCAATGTAGTTTCTCGAAGTCATGTGAAGGCACCTCCATAGGAAATTGTTTTACACTTTACTCACTCCTTTTGCCATCTGTAATGATTTGAATGCAGTCATCTGGATCAGGATTCATGGGACATTTCCACAGCGCACCAGATCTCGTTGTATTTGGCTGAAGATTTTTTCCCAAAGGTGCACCGACCAATAACCTGTAAAGAAACGACAACATTTTAAATTGTTAATCAAAATATTATTTAGAAACTTATTAGTATTTCACATCAAATTTCAATTGAATTGATAGTATAGACGCTTATATAGTAAAGTAAACAACATAATTCTATCAGTATCAATTGTTTTGAACTGAATACAATTTTAAATAGCCCTCCTGATAAACACAACCACATCTTTTGAAGCCCGTAATAAAAACGATAGTGGCTCTAACGAAGCGAACAAACTATCATTAAATTATCCTCACATTTATGAATCAAAGAGATGAAGTTGAATGCCGTCATAGTCCATTGAGAATGAGCGGTAACGAGACGAATATGATTACTGTAGATTACGGTGCATTTGTGGGCATTCATTACGTCATTATCGGAGTATAATGACGACGCATGAACGAACGAGACTAACGACTAGGTACAACTTGAGGAGTGCTTGGGACTAGATGACGCTCACAAATTATTCATGAGCCTATAACAGTAATGAGATGGCGACTTGCCAGGACTAAGAGACATTCAGTAGAATAGCGATCGTCGATAATTATTAGGGACAAAACAAACTTAGAAAACAGTACTTAAAGCGATTATGATATTTAGATTCATTTCTTTCTGATAAAAATGTCTCTTTAAACTCTTCAAGAAATACACATCTTAGAAGTACGCAATTGTTAGTAAGATTTCTTTTGCCAATATTAATTTAGAAAAATAATCAGTAAATTGTGATGGACATGTTCCTAATGTAATTGCTCATAGAGTACACTGAATAATATCGCTAATGATGTGGATTTGAGACATCATCTGATTACAAGCAGGATTTTTTTATTTATTTTTTTGGTGAAATGGCAGTCAGCGGGATCACTCGGATCAGCTATTTCTGCCAATGTCAAGTATTTATAGTCTTCAATTATCAAGTCTTCGAGTATTCAAGTCGTCGTCGTGATGAAATTAATGATAAAAAATATATTGAAATGTGGATGACATGAAATGGGGACCGTCTTTCGATAAAACAAAAAACGATCTCCGAAATAAATATTAAGTGTATTCGGTTATAAACGAAAGCAATTTAGGGTTTATTTGTCAGCGTAAAATACCGTAGTAAAGGTGGCTTATCCCGTCATAACGAAAAAGACCACCATGAAGTCAATATGAAAAAAGGCCAGCAACAAATGAAATTATTCTCAAATTTAATTTGTTGCTGGCATACAAAAATATAATTATTTATATATCTGATCTTATATAAATAAAAATATAATAATAAATAATTATAATCCTTCGTTTTCGGGCAGTGGCTTCTGAGATAAGAATGAAAGAAAATAATTCATCTATTAGTTCTTACTGACTGTTAAGGTAAGCGTAAGTTAAAAACTGAAATTGAAATTAATTTGATTGACTAAACACATACCTATGTAGTGAGAAATTGTACAAAATAATAAAATTGATTTTTATTATTGTTTTATCTTTCCGCACTGCTCTTTCATTTAAACTTTAACCGTACAAATTTCATACTCCTCTGTTCGCAATTTTTTTGTAAAAAGAGTACAAAGATTTTGCTTCACGCATTAATATGTTATATACCTGGGGCGTCCAGGTAATGCATGAAATATTATGACCTAGCTTTGCCCGCTACTTCATACACGTGACATTTGGATCTTCAAGTTATTTTTTATTTTTCATCGTTTAAACCTTCTCTGGACTACGACAAACATTTCAAAACCATAATCAGCTAAATCGGTCCAGCCATTCTCGAGTTTTAGCTACACAAACGAACAGCAATTAATTTTTATGTTTAAGATATTATTGTCCATTACATACTTTGCCTAGGTACTCTTTACAGTTCCTAGGGATTGTGCAGAATACCTACTAATCCACCGGCAATGTGTAAAAATAATAGATTGTCTGTATTTATTAATTTTATGTAACACACCTATAAAATAATGAGCAAAGTAAACGTGTTCTGTTTTCTTTAAATCAACTTTATTCAGAACCATCTAAGTTTAGTTTAGGTTAGAATAGTGACCATTCCAGATCCTCTATGTTTTTGTTGAATCATCTCGATTTAGTTTAAGTCAGAGTTGAGCACTCCAGATGCCCTGTGTTGTTGTTGAATCATTTGGAATATATGAGTTTGAGTGGATTGCTTTTGATCTGTTCTCGTACGTAGCACATTACCGGCTGCGCATTAAATACCCAAACTATAAAATAAATAATATTTCACAAATTTCATACACGTTTTAGGTATTATATATTGCCTTTTGTATAGAATGCCGAATTATACAGATTGCTGGTAACATATACATATATTTGAAGTTTTCTAACCATGGCGTTATTAAAATCAACACAAACACCCCATGCCGTACAGTAAACAAAGTTAATAATAACACAACACAATAAGTAACTGTTAAATTTAAATATTAAACAACACAGTTGACGTTCAAATAGCCATAAATAGAAATTACACAAATGTAAAGTACATGTTACATCAAACGCTATAAATATACATGAGACGAACAGGATTATACACGTAAGTAATGATAGGTTCGATCCTTTACGTAGCTTGTCATGGCTTAATTAGAGCCAGTACATTTGCATAGTAATGCCTGTGGAACACTCATTGTTTTCCCGATAAGGCTGGTTTACATTGCAACGGTCTCTACACTAATAGATCGGGACAGGACGATGAGATTTCATCGATGTTAATGTAGATGTTATTTAGTAGTAGAAAATGAATCTGTATTTCCAATCTGTATGTTTTAATTATATATCAACTGGATTAGATAATAATCAATTGCTTTAATGTAGATAGTTCCGGGCACTATTTCTGACATATTCTTTTTGTATTTAATTGACAGGACAAGATACTTGAAAGGAAGTATTTAAATAAAAAAATTACTTAAGATTTTTTGCTGAAATTATTGCCGAAATAGTTTATTGACAGAGTACTAGAGTCCACTCTTTTTTAGTATTAAGTCCCTACTCACAAAAATAGATGTCGCTCGCGTATTGGATTCTCTTAAAGAGCTTTTATCATTGCGTGCTATTACCAAATAATAATCACAAATTTTAACAAAAAAAACAACCGACTTTAAAAACTGGACCAAATTAAAATGGGACCACGCGGGATGCAACAACTTTTAAATAAAAAAATCAGTTCACCCAGTCTTTTAAGCACCGGCTTTGAGGTAACAAATATAAAAAAAAACCAGTCGAATTGATAACCTCCTCCTTTTTTAAAAGTCGGTAAAAAGTAGTTTTAACGTTTAAGAAGTGATATTTAATTTTTATTGATAAATACACTAACCTTACATGTACAACAATATACCTCACTAAGGGGCTTACATTTAATTTTTGTATGTTATATAGTATATACGTTTTGTTCATGTTCCCATACAAAGCACACTCACAAAATTATTAACTCGTAACATAATACATTGAAAAAGGCCCGACCGATCGATCATTTTGGGTCGAATCGATTTGAGGCGTGCGCCATTCCCTAGCATCTGTACTGATAGATCAGATGTTTAGAATTTCTGATTTCTACTCGTATTATGAAAAAGTAACAATATTTATACCTCCCGTTTGAGCAGTTCTCGTTTCCAGGTTTTAGTCACATATATTTACACACATATAATAATAATATAATAATAATAAAAACTTTATTTGAAAAACACAACACACAACCAAAATACAGATTTTCAAACACATTAAAAAATAATAAAAATAAGATTTTCACAAATACTTTTTTTTTGAGGCTGCAACATTTTAAACGTCAATCAAAGGCAGATTACGTGGCATTGATGACGCATAATAATGTGCACTCTCTCAAACATTCAATAATTTATGGATTTCATAGTAAAAGTTTAGGCGACCAACAATAAATTCATTCACACACATTATTTTTAAGTGTAGCACTTTTATTTTGTTATTTTACAATGTCTTTAAATTTCTTTGTGTAAGTACAATCAGACAATATGAACAAGAGACTTATTGATGTTATATTATAGTTTCCGTATCAAAAACAATCCTTCTTATTGCTATGTATATTCCCTATGCTATTCTATGGTCTGTATTATCTATAGTCTAATGTCTATGGTGTTATCGGTCGATAGAAAATAACCGATTTATATTCAATTTAACATTGGTCACGGACCGCGGTCCCTGTGATTGTACATACTAGATGCGCCTACTACATGCCCTTATGCATTTAAATGAACATTAATCATTACTAACCCCGATGCATTCCCATTTAACTGTATTAAGTAGCCTACATTGAAGACATTTCAGAAATGCAAACGAAATAAATTGGGAAAATAATGTAATTGAATGAATACCTATAAAATTGATTTGGGTGCCATACCGATGGTAAATTAAGATGCTTTATGACTATTTAGCTTTAATCTAATTTTCTCTTACATGAATTTACAATTGTATTTTGAACTGATTGATATTAGAAAATTAATTTAAGATATTTACATGTTTAGAGGGTCGTCATAAGTATTAACAGCAATTTATAATAAGTAAATAATAAATATTTCAGACATCTAACACTAAGTCCTAACTAACTAGTCCCAAGCTAAGCAGAGCTTGTATTATGGTTACTAGACAACTGATATGAATACATATGTATACTTTTTTTGTCTTACTCCGAAACAAATATTTGTACATGACACAAAAACTTAGTTCGACCCAGGATTTGAACCCGAGACCTTAAGCACAGCAGTCGCATTCGCTACCACTGTGCCACCGAGGCAGACTATTAATTTAATGACTTCTGAGAATGAAGTCTAGTTAACACACTGAGAAGAGCACTAAATAAGCCAACCTTGGATTTGGTCTTTGTTTGCAGACTAGCCTATCCTTTTTCAAAAGACAACTCCCGCACTAAGAATATTACTGTGTAGTGGAGAACTTTACAAACATACACGAAACGAACAAACAACAACAATCTTTGGACCAACCAAAGTGTGTTTACATAATAATATGGGGTTTGAACCCAACAACACTCATCGCTGTAGAAAGTGGCGTTTAAATCACTTCGCCATCCGTGTACCTACTAAAAATCAATAACATCAACCGTATGTTTTTGCTACAACTATTATGAAGAGAAACAATGAGTTTTATCAACATTATTTTCATTTAAAACTAAGAAACATTTAGTTTGTTGTTAGGAAGGTTAGGTTTGGGTTTTAACGCTATCTGGGAGGGGTCTGGTCGTGTTAATATCTGCAGTTCCCGGACCCCTCCCTTCTCAGGCGCAGAGTTGGCATACCGTGTGGTTTTAGTCGGTTCGATTCCGACACACCACCCCGCCGCAAACCCCGGTGGGGTGACGGCCAGAGGGGGTTTCTACACGTTAAAAAAAAAATGGGTTTTAACGCTCTCATTCTTCTTCAGAAAAGGACTTAACAAAACTGCCACTATAAATATGTTTTTTCGTCCATTTAACTAAGGGCTAAGCATTACTTAACTTGTACCTGCGAAACAGCCTAAACTTTAGGAATTACGTAATTTTATGACTTAGCACAAGAATTAATGTTGCTTTGTTGTGTCTCTTCTTATTGTAAAACATAAACATTTAAGTTTTGTTATTGTAAAGTTCATTTCTCGACAGTGGTTAATGTAAATGTAATTTCTTCACGTTCTTTGTACGTAGTAACCTGGATGACTACAAGACAATGTATTATATTTACTTTGAATTTATTATAAAGCCACATTTAAATCGATATTGTTATGCGATGTTCCTCATAACAATCAAAAGAATATATTTTGCCTATTTAAAAGTAAATATAGTATTTTTCTAGTACTTACTAGAAAAATACTATATTTACTTTTAAATAGGCAAAATAGATTATTTATCAAAGAACAGAGAAATAAATATCAGAAGTGCGATTAATGGTAAATCCGAAAAGATCCTTTGTCGCTATAAAACAGGTACCGTTTGCCTTCGGTGATTCTTTAAACTGATATTACTTTTTTATTTGACATCCGATTGAAACAAAACAAATACTAAAAGTTTAGTGAAGTTTACCACAATACATTAAGGAATACCACATCCAAATCGGTTAAAATTCAGCTTTTGATATTACAGCATAGAAATACACAAGACAAAAAAAATACCCCAAACATTCATGATTACATTCAAAAGTGTAGAAAACATTTCATCCCTGGATTGAACTTGATGAAAATCAAAAATTTTTTTTTTTAATTATTGGTATATCTTTAATGTATCAATTTTATTATACCTGCTTAGGTATGTATTACTACATTGATAAGATGCTATAGTTCATGCGTGCGTTTGTGTTACATGTAAAGATCTCGGCCAACTCGACCTTTCAGAATCGTAATCCGTACACTTTACATCCCACACAGCAGAGGTCGTTGCACTCCTGAGATGAGAATGAAGGAAAGTCTTAACAATTAAGACCTCATTGTTTACTTCGTGTTGCGACATTGCGTACCTTATCTAAATATTCTCGTAGGAGTAAAAAGCTTTGTTGAAAATGTTTTCAATTAGGCTGTAGGGAGTTTGCTGTTTTTTCCCTCAGAACTATATCATTTATTTATGGACTGATTTAGGAAAGTAATATTTTATTTCAGTTCAATCTCATTCAAGAAAAAATTCCATCCCTGAAATAGACTAATGGAAATTAAGGAATAAAGAATACAGTTTATTACCATGCTATGACAATTCTCTTACCCGACTACAGTGAAACCATAAAAAATAGTTTTGGCAGTCCATGTTTGTGTGTTCCACCATATTGCCTAAACCACTGAACAGATTTTAAGCAATAAGGTAAGATTATTAAAAATGGCCTGGGTGATATATATAATTTTATCAACGGTTTTTGATTAGTCGTATTATTATAATCTGACTACTTGAAAACCGAACGTAACGTAACGTAACTTGTCAAAGCTTTAAAGTGTTTAAGCATTAAATTATTTTAATTTACTTTTCAAATAATGAGAATTATTATTTTAAATCTGAATGGTTTATTTGATTGGGGCTCGAGTTTTCCACAGATATTACTGTTGTTTGTACAAAGAATGACTGTTTTTCACTTTGGCTTAGCTTGTATTTTCTTGGACCTATTAGTAATATAAAATATAATATGTAGAAAGTAATTTTCTAATTATGAGAGAGTTTTTAAACTTAATTCAATAGTTTTACAGTATATTAATTTTATCGAAACAAATATTACTCCTTACAACATTTGTATTGAAAAGTTGGCCTGAGAGAGTTGTGGCTCAAAAGAGGTTTTATATTTAATGTATGACGCATTTGTTTAAAACTATAGACATTGCGAAAGATATGTCTCGGTTCAATAGTCTACATATTTTTTCCTCTGAAAATGATCGTACCTCGAAGTTTAAAAGGCAGTTTAATCTGTTTCCATTATTTAACTTGATGTGGTTAAATAATAACAGACAATTTATTTTAATAATTGCAAAAGGTGATCGGTTAGGCCCTTATGACCAATTTAAAGCACAAAGGGCTCATTTACAGAGAAACGTTGCTCGCCCACATGATCGCGATCGATCGTGCCCTCATTGGGGTTACCGTGCGCACGCGCCTACGCCGCTCGTATTCATAGAAATATAATAGTTATAATAAAATTAACGGGTAGCTATTATATTTTATGTAGGGACTAAGAAGATTAATAGTTACATTAACGATTTCATTTCTATTGATCTGTAGAACTAAAAACCTAATTCAATCGATCAAATACAAATGAATTATTTGAATAGTTTTAGAATTATTTATGTTTAACCTTAAATCTCGCAATTTTAGAATGTATTCTCAATTAGATAATTGCAAGAAGTTTAAACTTCTAAATAACTTTTTGCCGTGGGATCGACTATCAAATAAATACCTAGGCAGGCCCTATTGGGGTAATAGCACGCCAACACTGACAATGTAAATAAGTTACGGTAGGGGGAAGGAGTCCATGGGCAGCGGTCATCACGTACCCGTCTGCTTATTTGGTCTCAAAAAAACTAAATTTCTGGAATAAAACTGCCGTCATATTTAGTAACTAAGTGATATTGAAATAAACTACATTGTAAGACGATATGTTTGCAAACGGAAGCTCCTTCCATTTACCGGTGAAATACAAACATCTGTAGTTCAGAGGCCACTCCTAGTCTGCGGATCGTATATCGTATCCTTGGCCGCGCCCACTGAAGGGCGATAAATTTCCATCAGCGCGCTATCTATCCTTGACATCGAACGATAGTGCCACCATATTGCACAACCATTTAGATACCCATTACAATAAAAATGCATTTCGATAGGCGACCATCAATCTTGCACATAGAGATTTACGATTTCTTGGTTTGTATAGAATGTTGAAATGTCATTCTGTTTTATGGGAATAAATGTTGAAAGAAACACGACAGATTGCTGTAATTACAAGAATGTATCTGGTAATGCACACCTTATTCTTGTAATTATTATAGTAAAACAAAATCTTTTTTTATTATGATTGTTGTAAAACTTGTTTTAAACTCTATTTCGTCAGATTTGTTTTGTGTGTTTGACAAACAAAATAGGGGCTTTAAAGATAAACATTATTTAATAAAAAACATTGGTGGTTACATAAATTTATATAATTATATATTATAATATTTACAGTACAGAACAAATTGAATTGTGATGTTATCAAAATGATTAAAAACAAAAAGTGCTAACAATTCAAATACAACCTATGTCTTACTTATACGTTTAGCACTTCACATTTAATATGGAATCTATTACACTATTCTAAAATATAACTATACCTTTCTATAACATGCTGTATTTGTAAGTCGATAGTTCGAAAATATCTATTTACGCTGTAATAAATAACAAGACCGTGACAAGCGTAAACCGATAAAAGTACAAAAGTAGAAGTCTCATTCTACAAGAATAGACTTTCCTTGTGTATATTAACATATATACAGAAATAATTTATTTTGTACTTGAAGAAACTAGTAGAAAACCACTAGTAGTATATGTAAAGAGTAGTAAAACATGCCCGTGGCTCCACCTGCGTATTTGTCAGTTATCGCGGTAAATAATATCCTTTGTGTTATTCTTACTACTGTAAAGTTTCATCTAAATTCGTTCAGTTGTTTTTGCGTAAAGGGTAACAAATATCAACATTTAAATGTTGGTGAACTGAATCGAATTAAAAAACAGCGATCGAATTAAAATACTCTTCTATTTTCTTGCCTAATACATATGTACAGATATGAAGATTTATTATTCAGATGAAAACACAAATTATAATTAGATTGACACACTTGATCTCAATGACAATTGAATCATCATTATACGTTCTCGTCATTTATAATTAAATGGCATGAAAGCTTAAATTGAACTAGAATATAACATATCAGAACACACAACCTCTTTGCTGGTTCTAGTGACTACGACTCGATTTTATAATCAATCGTTCAGATTAAAGGATACACTATTAGTTGAAGTACCTGGAAGACTGAGCTTTTCTCGGTTTTTTTTATATTAGATAAATCGTTTTATCGTTCCCGAACAAACAAAAAATCGCCCTTTCCGGTATTCGGATTATCTATACATATATATAATACATAATTATATAATACATGAATTGCTCGTTTAAAGGTATTAAATTGAAAAAATAGGAATACGGAACATGGAGTCTCACCATCCTCATCCATCCCATATCGTAAGACCAAAAGTACGCAAGACGACAGCACGACCAACAATCAGGCCACTTTTTTATAGTAGGCAAAAGATTCTAGTAGACAAAATACTAGGTACATTTATTAATTTACTAGCATAAACTTAACTCGATAACGTTTCCATTTAAATAAATCAATTTATATAATGTTAGCCCGCGCTATACTAAGGAGATGACGGTTCGAGATATCACAGTCAATGAAATGCCTACATGCGTTCGAACGTGCGTATTCGTCCCCACATTCTCACACGCATCTACAATAATATATTCTATTTATATGATCAATGGATTCGAAAGCCATTCATAAGTTATTCAATAAAGACATCTTTGATAAATAAGTATATAAGCTGTTTTATGCGATTCTCGTTCACTTATATTAATGCTTTTGATGTTTTACTTAAATTGTATGAAATAAATTAATTTCACTTTTTGATATGCCTAGGTAATTTTCGCTATAATGTTATAGTATATTTAGTTAGGAACCTATATGTGAATAAAAAACCCGTAGCGAGTTTGTTGTTGGTTGAACAGCTCATTAGCGTTTGTGCGGGATGCATTTAAAAACGTCGTGCTTGTGTCACATCTTTAGAACCTTGAGGCAAGTTATGGGCTATTTAACACAAAAGAAGGGGCTAGAGGAACTACATACGATACGACGTATTAAGACGTGGATACAAACGGTTATTGTAACTGGACCTTGGAATCCATAGCTTAATAGGTATGAAAAAAGTTACTATTTGTCGTGACCACACTCCACACATGAGTAGGTACACTCATACAACACTGTTTACTTTGAACTTCTGAAGTTATTACTAATCCCTTTCTAGGGTTCCGTACCAAAAGGATAAAACGGGACCTTATTACTAAAACTTCTCATGAACTGTGATAGTTAGACAGTTGAAATTTTCACAGATGATGTATTTCTGTTGCCGCTATAGCAACAAATAGAAAAATAGACAATAAACCTGTTTTTTTTTCGCCGTTTTCATAGATAAATTTACAGAACTCTTCGTGTGTGAGACCGACCAGCACTTGGCGGGGTTTTTTACTTCAATAAACATATTTTGATAAAAGCATTTGAGCGTTGTTGGTTTTTTGAACCACGTAGTTGATCCTACCTATTTATACTTATTTCGAAAAACCTATATAGTGTATTACTTGTTTCGAAATTGAAAAGTAAAGATAGTGGGTTACAAAAATCTTCAAGGTATGCTCATGTAATTAATACGCACTAAAAGTTGCGGTTGTAGGAATCATTATAAGTGTATCAATATGCGGTTATAGCGGTAAGAAGCGAGATACAAATATCGTAGTATTAAAAATACATGTCTCCGATTCGTAAAACCGGAATAAGTTCCCTTTTAAAAAATCAAATATTCTTCGTAATTATAGTACTTCAGTCACGTTCTGTAAGTATCTATATTTTAAATTTTAAAGTCTCTTCATGCAATCTTGGATACCTCGATAAAAGAGCATTAAAAACAAAATAAGCCACAGTGTGGAGTCCAATTGGTATCTCAAGATTCGTATTCGCAAGCTAACAAAACGATTCTCCTGGGTTTTTTCTCTTCCAGTATTTTTATTTAAAAGTTCGTATAAAACATGTACGATGACAAGGTCTCAAACTGATGTGGTTTAAGCGGGCCTCGCTGTAGGTGGTCCGTCGTCCACCGCAAACATTGTCCCGCCCATTGTCCAAACTTTATTGTCGTAAGTGCCTCCATGAGGTCGCTCTTCCATCAATGTATAGGCAGACTCTAAATAACAAACGATAATTTAGTATCTACTAAAATATACAGAAGAATAGATAGGCCAGGCCGATTTGAGAAAAAAAAACCACCTATAAAAATAAACTGCGGTCGACAACCAAATTGAAAACATTTTGTGCGATATTTATCCCAAATACTTTAAAAAAATTAATGGCTTTGCCTTACAGAATAACTTATTAAGTAGAAACTATACAATAAAATGCTCTGTATCTGGTACTAAACGGTTGTTCGAAATAATTCAGACTCGTTTTGCGAACTGAGAAGGCACGCGCCTCGCCCTGTGTGGCGCAAATTGTATGGAAATAAGCATAAAAGTGCTATGAGAATTGTTCATTCAGCAACAGAGCTCGCTCGTACAAATTGTTACAAAGAGACGGATATTATTTATTTTGATGTAGAACAAAACGAGGACCAGTGTTTGTATGCAATTATAACACATCACTGGCCTTGTTGTGTCTATTATAGCGAAACTAAGACAAATGTATACATACCATATATCAGTTTAAGTTTTATATAATTACTCTCAATTTAGTCACTCTTTATTAATACTTGTCTTTTACTTTTTGATAGATTCTTAAAAGCCGGCAAAGCTGACTGTCTGTGTTGTTATACAATGTCATATTTTGTCGTGCTTAGTTGACAAATGGCGTGCTATAAAACAATAATTTTATGACCTCTCTTCAATGCAAAATATTGCTTTCTCTAGTTGGTTGCGGATTCCAGTATGAAACCTCTCAATTAACTCTGTGTATAATAACTTAACTTAAGCAAATGGCGTTCTAACATCCATTTAATTACACTAGCTACGAGTATTTTCTTCACTTACAAGTACATTACATAAATTTTGTAACAACCCATCATTGGCCCATGTTTGAAAATATAGAAACTAAGCTATATTATGGGGTAACACAGTTGTATAGGGAGCTGGCGCCTAGTTATATACAAATAAATAAAACTGAAGTGTCTCTTTTTAATTTGTGATTATAGTCAATATATACATAAAAAAATCAATTATAGAAATTATTGCTTGCCTGTCTGTTTGTTCCGAATAATCTAGACCGATTTAAACCGGACTTTCACTGGCATAAAGCTGATGATATACGGAGTAACTTAGTCTATCTTTATTATTATTACCCGCAGTTGTTGTAAAAATACAACAACAATTGCGGGGCGCAACTAGTATTCAAATATAATGAAACTGAGGAAGAATAGTTATCTACTTTTTACCCCATTAAACAATAACTATTTTACTTTTACAAAACAATTCGTCTGATCATTACTCAACCACACTTCTTGCAATGGATCTGTTATACATCATCTTCAATGACATTTAGAATTTATTACCGTTGCCTGAATGATGGAGTAGGTGTTCTACGAGTGAGCACACAAGTCTTTTGTCTATGACGCAACACAGAATGTATGAAAGTGGTTATATTATAATGACACGACACCATGTCATAAAATGGTTGAATATCGCATCTACATAAAGGTATATGTGTTTGTTTTAATCACATACTTACATAATAGCGAAAGGCTATTATGCTAATAATGCCAGTTATGCTCATAAAATACTAAACTATAAATTTTAAATATAAAATCTACCCTTAAATTTTAAACTGACTACAAAAAAGGAGGAGGTTCTTATTTCGACCGTATATACATTTTTTATGTGTGTTCGCAGATAACTTCATCGTTTATGAATGATTTTGATGATTCTTCTTTTAATGGAAAGGTGATATCCCATCGGTGGTACCATGATAAGGACACTATGATGTTGGCATCCAATAGAAATCAAGGGGAAACTTCGAAATTCGTAGGGGCGACTGGTGAATTTGTAATTTCTTTTATTTAATTTGAAAGCTGGTGCTTACCGTGTGGTCCCATTTCAATTTGGTCGTTCTTGAAGTCAGTTTTTTTTTTGTTTAAATTGTATTATGAAATAAAGAATACGGATAAATATATTGTCGTACCGCGGGTAACGCGGCGGGGCGAAGCTAGTCTAAATAAGCCTAAGTTACTCCTTGTATCATCAGCTACCTACCAGTGAAAGTCTCGTCAAAATCGGTTTAGCTGTTCCAGCCAGATTAGCCGAAAGAAACAGACAGATATAAATTTCAAAAAATGATGTTTTGGTATATGTACCGTGTATACATACATGTGCATTTAGTAAAAAACGGTTGTTTTAATATTACAAACAGACACTGCAATTTTATTTATACAAATAGATAACGAATAAAATAAGGAGTATGCGGTGTCTGAAAATGCTATTATATTCGCTGGATAACACGCGCGCGCGTCGCACGAAGTCGCACGTACATAGTTATCAAGTGGCGCGATCTCTCATTAGAGCCTGCGTTGACGCCGTTCGTGACTGAGCCACGTTTTCTAGCCTGCCTTACCTCTATATGTATAGCGTGTATATTATATATGTATATAATCGCTCATATATCACATGACGATTTAATGGTAGGCCTTTGACCCGCTTTCTATGTCTATGTGTTGAAGAGTCACGGATTAATGAATTTTTCTATTGTGCCAGTGTTAACAGATTATATGCTGACACGTTTTATATGACTTTGTTATTGGAAATTACAAATGAATATTAGTGATAATCACGTTTAATTTATTGTATTTACCTGTACAATGTTTAACTACATGTATTTGTGAGGTATTGAATTGTCTATGTGGGTAATATGTGCAAATAAAAAAACTCGTGTCTTTTTTATACACTAATGACATTTAGACATCTGTTCATATAATGAATGTACTCAAGTTTGCTTTAAATAAGATTTAATTAATGTCAATTTTGAATATATCTTTGCACCTAACCTATAACAGTTCTATATTATCCCAAGGTTGATTTGTAGAGAATGCCGTAGGCATTAACTCCGTCAATGTATAAATACGTTTCAAATCAACAGCGTTAAATAGTCTACTGCTGTTCATAAATATGCCTCTTCTTCTTCAAATGCCATCTCCACCACGGAGGTCGGCGACCACATGTGTGTACGTCTCCCTGTCTTCAGTCATGCAAATTAGTGTGTCCTTTTTTTTTTAATTGAATAGTGGGTAAACGAGCAGACGTATCACCTGATGGTAAGCGATTACCGCCGCCCATGGACACCCGCAACACCAAAGGCGTCACAAGTGCGTTGCCGACCTTTGGGGGATGGGAAAGGGGATGGGGGGAGGGGTTGGGGTATGGGCCTCCGGTATCCTCACTCACAAGGTGAAACACAGCCCAAACGCTATTTCACACCGGTTTTCTGTGAGGCCGTGGTATCACTCCGGTCGAGCCGACCCATTCATGCCGAAGCATAGCTCTCCCACGGTAGTGTCTGTGCTATCCATATTCAACCAGTCTCTTATATTTTTACTACATTATGTTTGCCTTCTACATCTACTGCACTGCCCTTAAATTTTTCTTTCAATTATTAGTCTTTGAAGTTGTGTTTATTATTTCTATATATATGCCCGAAATACGCCGCTTTTTTTAAATATGTCTGCACATAAACAAATAAATAAAACTAAATTTATTTTATGTTATACGCGATATAAGAATAACATCACAATTGAAAAGCAACATTCAAAATTAAACATATTAAGTGAACGGTAAATAAGACATAATATAAATCAAAATGAATACAAATAGATCGTAATTGTACTAACCTTAATAGTAATTACGAGAATGGATGCAAACAAGGATACACCCGCCAGATTACAAGTAACTTATGCACCTCTTTAACATAACAAAGCGTACTTAATGCGCTTCAGTGATGGTGAACATAACCATTTGGCTTTCACTAAGCGCAGATAAATAATAACAAAGTTGTTCAAAGGGAACAAATTGAAACTGTTCCTCGTATTCATTGGGGAAACAGAACTAAATAAACAACGTTAGCGTAACACTACAACTGTAGCTACGCGATAATGTAACAGAAAATTCTTGTGAAAATTCCAATGTTATCGTCTTCTGAAACATTTATAACACCTGAAACTATACGTCTTTTAACGTTGAGCACGTCTGTCAACTTAACTGTTAACGTTGAGCATTGCTATCCATTTGTCATCTTTCACGTTTGACAATATTTTAGGGTCATTTATTGCCACCGAAAGAAAGTTACCATAGGTTACCCACAATTGCCTACAAATGACGCAAAGTATTCGTGTTTAGTATCATACCTCTATGAAATATTGTAAATGTAAGACGATGTCATCGTGTGCTTGGAGGTATATACAAAAAAAGTTTTTTTATCAAAAGCGGTGGCCAAACTAATGCGAGCAGTCGCTAGAACAACGTTTTGACAGCTAAAAACTTAATTTGTTTCTATTTAATTGTTTTATTCTCAGTCCAGTTTCTATGTAAAAATGCGAAGACCGGGCAAAGTGGAGAAGAAAAAGCAGGAGACCCCTGGCTACAGAATGGAAGCAACCGGGATAAACGCTAAGACGATGATGATGATGAGTTCCTATGTAAAATTATCTCTACCACGTTCGTAATAGGGTTGATTAAACAAAGTGCACTCTCATATTTTCAAAATTATTGTTCTTATTTAGCTACGCTATAAATTTTGTCGGCAAACAAAATCTGTAGCGTAGCTACCAGTGAAATATTGGGTTTATTGAAAATTTGCCGCTTGTCTTCTGTCATATTCATTTAAGTGACTTTCACACGCAACCATTTTCTAACTCTTCGTTTTTGTTTGTAAGTTAAAGTGCGATTTTAACAGTCCAGTTTTCACCGATTTGAAATAGGATGGTCATGGCCTTACCTAGAGAAAATATTATAGAGTAGTAAGGAGGAGTTGAAAGAGTTCTATTTGTGTTGTATTTTACATGATAGTTATTAATCATTCCTTTAGTGTTCATGGATCGCCGTGGTATAAAAAACCGAAGACTAAATTTGCAGTGAACATTTCATAGGGGGTAAAAAATCAGACGTACAAAGAAGTTCGAATTACGATGGGTATTCCCTAAAGTATATCGGAAGCAGGAGGTAAACGTGTCTTATGTTCTAGCCAGATATACACACCGTATTAAATAACTATTGTCAATAGTTATTTTACATTCCTAACGTATTCTTCTTAAGCCATTTTATTTCCTTTGAGTACAGGTTAAAGCTGGAAACTTAGTTTGTGTTTTATACTCTCAAAACCAGTTTTCATAATAACATAATTTTTTCCTATTACAGTTTGTAATGTCTCTAAAAATGCTATTTATTGTCTTAATTAAGATAAAATAATAAGAACTTTTCATTTAAAAACGCCCCGAAAGTTGCATTTGCAAGATGGCGCTACTGTCGTGCACGTTCCCAACACAGTTTATAATTGAACTAACAACTGTAATTAAACGCATAGGTAAATAGAACAATGATTAGCAAGCAAAAGACTTGACAAAATTATCTAGAACAATAAATCTTAGACACAGTATGAACTGCACATTGCACGCTGAGAGGACGATCTCACTGATTATCTCAAACCTGTTCCGTTGGAGTAAATAATAGCGTACAGTGTGCATTAGTCAGGCAGCTCCAGCCAACGTGGGCGGTGACCGCTTCGGGGAACTAAATAAACATTGCTAATCAAAAGCGAATTATTGTACAACTGCATTCGTAACTATCGATTTTAATACTGACTGTATAAATTGTTTTTTTTTATCGATTTGTGTTTCCAAGTTAAAACGTATTAATTAGAAAAAAAAGAACGCTATATACAAAAATTGGACTGGACCAAATTAAAATGGAACCACACGAGAAGCACCAGTTTTCAAATAAATAAGGTTTTCAATTCAAAATTCAGTCGAATTGAAAACCTCCTTTTTTGAAGTTGATTAAAAATGAATACCGTGTGAAATTTCTAAACAAGAACTTCAGAATTTCTCTAACAATTACATTTTAATTTATTATTATTTTAGGGATTTGTTTCAATTATAATAATAAATATCTAATTATGTAGACTTATGTAACCTTGCACAGTACGTCATGAATATTATTATTTCAGAAAACAAAACGCAATCACCTACAGAAATATTATTCAACCGATTGAAAACAAAACCGGATGTTAGACATTATTTCGGTACCAACAAGTCCTTCTAAAACTGTTTGTTTCTAACGAGAAACATTAAGCAAATTAATGTGTATTTAAATAACATTAACGTTTTCTGGGTGAAACTATGAACCGCAGGGCTACAATCATGTAGGAGTAGGGCTGCCAATCATATACTATTTACAATTGATTTTCAGCACACATGTAACATATTACTCTAAAATTCTTTTAGCACTATACTATAAAACTTAATTAGGGTTTCTTAACTTAAGTTAATAGTTAAATTACATAGTCTTTAACACATGTAGGTAAATAATGAGAGAGAAGCAGCTAACCAGAACATCTTGACTTTTCTCGCCGAATACAATTATACAGATTGTTGTTATTATTAAAATATATTACTGCTGGTATTTTATTGTAAACATTGTATTATCGATGATTGTGCGCCAGTTATTTGTACCGAGGGAGAGCAACGCTTCAGCCTGAATGGGCCGGCTCGACCGGAGAGATACTACGGCCTCACAGAAAACCGGTGTGAAATAGCGCTTGCGCTGTGTTTTACTGAGTGAGTGAGGAAACCGTAGGCCCATTCCCCAACCTCTTCCCCCATCACCCCAAAGGCCGGCAACGCACTTGTGACACCTCTGATCTTGCGGCTCTCCATGGACGGCGGTAATCGCTTACCATCAGGTGATAAGTCTGCTCGTATGCCACCTGATAAAATTTAAAATTAAATAATCTCGATTCCAACATCGAAAACTGACATCTCAATAATCGATTAATCTAATACCGATGTCCTAGTAGCTGTTGATCATGAACATCAACAAGTCTGAGTAATATATCGAGTACAAAAATAAACGTACGGCAATGTGTTTATTTTCTTTAGCTGATACTGATCTACTTTTATAGTTCAATATTATTATTGCGGAACCACTTTGAAAATAGGTTACGATTCGATACTATACAACCCAAATTCATTAACCGTTTTATCTATCAACTAGCTGACCCATGTAACTACGTCTGCATCTCCTATATATGTAGCGTGATGTTATAACAGTGTAAACAAATTGGTTTTTTATAAAAAAGTTATAGTGAACCAATTTTAAAAGCTAGATATGTCCATGCTATTAGTTCAATATTATTATTGCGGAACAACTTTGAAAATAGGTTACGATTCGATACTATACAACCCAAATTCATTATCCGTTTTATCTATCAACTAGCTGACCCATGTAACTACGTCTGCATCTCCTATTGATGTAGCGTGATGTTATAGCAGTGTGAACAAATTGGTTTTTTATAAAAAAGTTATAGTGAACCAATTTTAAAAGCTAGATATGTCACAGGCTATTTTATAACTTTTAAAAGGTAACAATTCTTTCATACATTGCTTTGGTTAAACTTCAACCGATCACGCAGCGCACGCTAATGAACTATTTCTCCCCGTATTTTTTTAAACGTTACTCCGTTCTGTTTCGTCATGGCACAATGATATATAGTCTATAACCTTTCTCGGTAATTGGGCTATCTAACACTAAAATATTATTTGAAATCGGACCAGTACTTCCTGAGATTATCGCATCGCGTTTAAACAAATGAACTCTTCAGATTTGTAAGATTAAATATGAGCCTCCTGTGAAATTAATACGAATATTAAGTTAAGATCTTAATTTTAATGTTATCGTTGTTGATTCATAATTTCTGAGTATGGGCGTTCTTTGTCAAGTCCTCACGATACATGATATATTCCTGGTGCAAGAGTTATTTCTTCAAAAAAAAACGGATGTTGCAAGTCTAAGCCGTAATAATCTGAAACTAAACAAAATTGTATTCAAAGTACTACAGATTGCGTAAAGCTTATTTAGCACTAGCTGACCCACGCAACCTTCTTTGCGTCTACTATTGCCCGTAGCGAGAAATTTTTTCCCCGTTTTTGAAACATTCTTCATTGGTGCTCCGCTCCTATTAGTATTAGCGTGATGATATATAGCCTATAGCCTTCCTCGATAAATGGTATATCCAACGCTGAAAGAATTTTTCAAATCGGACCAGTGGTTCCTGAGATTAGCACGTTCAAACAAACAAACAATCTCTTCAGCTTTACAATATTAGTATAGATTAGTCACTGTCCGGAGAGGAGATGATATGAAACCGCACGTAATATTAACAGCTAATGAGATGTTGAAAATTGAAACGTACTTGCATATGCGTCATGTAGGTATCTACGTAGATACGTCATCTTTCATACATTTCCTTGAAGTGATAAGAAGACTGGTAAACAGAGGTGTTCTTTTCTTTTAATAATAAAACCTATTCGACTGCCTCGGTGGCGCAGTGGTAGTGAATGCGACTGCTGTGCTAGAGGTCTCGGGTTCAAATCCTGGGTCTGACCAAGTGTTTGTGTGATCTACAGATATTTATTTCGGAGATCTGGTGTTTTAAAAAAAAGTATATATATGTATTTATATCGGTTGTCTAGTACCCATAACACAAGCTCTGCTTAGCTTGGGACTAGATGGCGTTGTGTGTAAGATGTCCAAAATATGTATTTTATTTTTATTTCATGAAGTACAAGAAAATAAAAAGTGTTAGAAGAACAAACTATCACACGAATACTAGGTATTTATTTGCATGTCACACATATACTCATATTATGTATTACTAAACCGAACCAATGACCTCTGATTACGTCAGAATCACCAAATACCTGGTACACAAGTTTCCAATCAAATTACTCATGACATTTTCCATTATAGAGTTAGTATTTTTAACACTTGACTTGGTAGTACAAAAGCGACATTCGAGACCCGTGTAGTTGGTCTCCAGTACAAGTGTACAACAAATAAACAAAATAAACAAATACGTCAAAGAACATTAACTACGTAAATTTAAGTTCTTGGACCCCCCTCAGGCATCAGATAAACAACAATCAACTGTTATTACCAAGAATACGGTACTTATTTTCTTGTATAGCATTCAAGCTTTGGGAAGCGAAATCATTCACATGGTAATAGTCATTTGTCCATCTCTAAAAAATCAAGGAAAACTTCTTTCGCATAACTCAAGGTGCAACCCGTTGGAAATATCTGCGAACCTGGCTAGTAGTTTACTAAATGGGTAGTTTGTTAATATTACACTGAACAGGGAAACAATAAACAAGACTGAGATTACGAAATCACGAATAATACACGTGCGTCGATACTTGCGAAAGATTACGAGATAGGCGAAGGCGTGCGAAGCGTGGGGAAGCGAGAGGTAAAGTTCATTCCAGCCGGGTGCGTAGATATTTTTTTTTTTTATTGAATAGTGGGCAAACGAGCAGACGTATCACCTGATGGTAAGCGATTACCGCCGCCCATGGACACCCGCAACACCAAAGGCGTCACAAGTGCGTTGCCGACCTTAGGGGGATGGGAAAGGGGATGGGGAGGGGTTGGGGTATGGGCCTCCGGTATCCTCACTCACTCGGTGAAACACAGCGCAAACGCTATTTCACACCGGTTTTCTGTGAGGCCGTGGTATCACTCCGGTTGAGCCGACCCATTCATGCCAAAGCATAGCTCTCCCACGGTATATTTCCGACGGGTTGTAAAGATCCTATTTCGTGTATGCAAAATTCCGTGATGATTGTTTAAGTAGTATAAGCGTGAGAACGTAACATGATAACTAACTGACATTAGTAGTGTAATCAACAATACACACGTTACAACCAAAACATTAACAAATTTTATTCTAAGCCAACACGGAATCAGATGTTTCATCACCATACTTTTTCTTGGAAAGATTCATCTCTATTAAGCATCGGATACGGAATTTGTTTTCATCTACAGTTCATCAGCATTATTTCGTTCTTGGTACTTTTGACAACATTCGTTGTCTTTTGTGCTAAATAGTGTCGATTAGCGCTAATAGACCTTTACTTATGAAATGTACCGGTGCTCTCCCAGTGGGCAGTGAGGACGGTCACGGTATGCGCATCGGACCAATATTTACCCAGGGCGAAGAGTTCCCACGCTGCACGTCGGAACAGTGATCAGTAAGTGTCAATAGTAACAAATATTGTTGTGTTGATGAAACATTTTTGTGTTATTTGGTAAAATTGATAACTAAAACACATTCTTGAGTGTTCGTACACTTAAATTTATAATATAGATTAACCTCATGTTTTCTGTATTACTTAACATTTGTATAGAGCACGTATTTATCTATATTTGGATGGATAAAAATAATTAATTCGTCGGTGGACTTCAAACAGATTTGATACATCAAAATTATTTCATAGGTATAATAAGTAAAAAGCGTTACGTTAAAACCGCCACTTCACGTTATGTAGCGTGGCGACACATATAGTGACGACGCGTCGCAACGATTGGACCCTCCTTAGATATTTCATATCAATGAAATAAATTCGTAATAAAAGAATTGAAGTGCGTTCACGGGTTTACTCGTATGGGTTAGATTATGCAGAAATACGGTGTCTTCTGTCCTTAACTGTAGGTTTATTTTATGTGATGTTTTTAATAAGCTAATGTACTAACTAGCTGACCCACGCAACCTCGTTTAAGTCTTATATTGCCCGTAGCGTTTCTCCCGTTTTTGAAACATTATTAATTAGTGCTCCGCTCCTATTGATCTTAGCGTGATGATGTATAGCCTTCCTGAGCAAGGGTTCCTGAGATTAGCGCTTTCAAACAAACAAACAATCTCTTCAGCTTTATTATTAGTATAGATAATAACTACAACATATGGTGGCGTCAGAACCAAGTTCCGTAAAAGCAATCATCTGAGATGAAATTAGTCATCTTGTTACTTCTATTACTCATATCCTTGCCACATGCTTGTAAACAATTAATTCTAAGAATACATAGTGGTAAAAAGTAATAAATGACTAATGACTTGCATACTGTATTTGCACTAACAGTTCCGCTTTTCAAAATCATTTGCACATATTCTTCTATATTGACAGAGACACAGAATATAAAATATAGTGAACCTAGGGGTCCCATCCATACCGCATGCGACTCAGGCGTTGGCGGTCACAGAACGATCTCCGTCCTCCATAAGCTAGGGTAATACATGAGGCCATATGTCACCCTAGCAGAAGCAGGCCCAGGTGACGGCGCGGACGCTGCGGATCGTGCGCACCCTAGGGGACAGTAAAAAGAACATCGGGGTTCCCACACAGTCGGGGGCCACCTACAAACTGGTAGGTGGCCCGAGGTACATCGGGGTTCCAGGGTTTTCCTTACTAGGGTGCACCTGGTTCCCCGGCTCCTAGTACCCAAGACGGCATGCGGATTTAGTCGGTTCGAGTCCGACATGCCACCTGTAGGAGGTATCCGAGGGGATTTCCCAAGGAATAAGGAAAATACCTTCATACTTTTTGTCCTATATTATGATAAATCGTTTTTTTTTTCGGACATTTAACACACAACGCTATCTAGTCCCAAACTAAGCAGAGCTTGTACTATGTGCTAGACAACTGATATTAATACATATATACTTTTTTTTTGTAAATACATACATATTAAAATAGAAAACACCCAAACTCCGAAACAAATATTTGCAGATCATGCAAAAATTAATTTGGTCAGACCCGGGAATCGAACCCGAGACCTCAGCGAAGCAGTCGTTTACGCTACCACTTGCGCCACCGAGGCATTTAAATATTAACATTGTTATTATTCGACATTAGCAAATCTTAGACTTTGCGTCTTGGCAAACGTAGTATGGGACGCCCTTTGTCCAGATGTTGGGACGACTTATATAGTGGTACTAGCAGCACAGATTACCCCCAAGGAGGTAATACGTGGCTGGCAGCGACTAAATGCAAAAAGCAGCAGACCGGGCTCTGTGGTGTTCCTTGAGATATGCCTATGTCCAGCAGAGGACTGCAACGGGCTGATAATGAATGCTTGAAAATCAAAGACCGATTTATTGAATATCGAAATTATTGTATTGCCAGCCACTTTCTTCAAACCAAAAGTAAATGTCCTCAATATGATGCTAGTAATTACTATATGTAACAAAAACCAATATAATGTACAATCGCAAAAAAAAAAAAATACTCGAACACAACACTGACGGGCGCAATTGCGTGACAAAAATACCTCCCCGGTGTTAGATTCTAACGTCATCCCTTCAAGTTTAAATATAGAAGAGCAAGTATGAACTCGCGATTCGGGTCGGCGTGCACAAACATACTCGTAGGCCGTGCATTTTACACGTGCAACGCCCTAAATAAACTGCATCTGCTTACTCCAGAGATTTATTCTCGTTTATTTCCAGAACACCAAGATACCTTTAATGTTTATTAGCAGTTGAATCAAAGGTGACTGATTGCGATAATGGTATTACGATACTTTCTACCTGCTGCGATAGGGAATCGCGTATATTGTGATGTTTAGACACCGCAAAAGATTTTTTTTTCCAAAACTAGAGAGTACGGAATCAAATAACTTATCAATAATGTTTTCATATAAATTTTATTGGGTTCATATGCGAGTGATTCTTGCTTGTTGCTTTACTGATTAATGAATTTGCGATGGCAATAGTTATATAGGTTTTTCATCAGTAGACCAATTTTTTGGCCTTCTTAATAGTGAAAAAACTTCAGATAAGTACTTGAAATCATACAATATCAAGACAAAAATAAAAATTCATGAAGTTTATAAACCATGAATAATAAATTAGAGTCTGAATTTTATTAGTATAGTTGTCATTGTAATTTATTAATCCTTTTGGCAAGTTTCTATGTAAACACAGAGAAAACTTGGTCAAGGACATTTAATAAAAATAGAAATGCCATTTATAAATACAAATATGTCGCACAGTTGGCCTTGCCAGCAACATTGTTGAGCAGGAAGGAGCAATTGAGCGAA
Organism: Spilarctia lutea; assembly: GCA_916048165.1. Lineage (NCBI taxonomy): Eukaryota > Metazoa > Arthropoda > Insecta > Lepidoptera > Erebidae > Spilarctia > Spilarctia lutea. The sequence goes on from OU696480.1 coordinate 8,905,128, forward strand.
TGAACTGAGCGCGGATCTGAAAATGTTCAATGGTCTTTGAGCTATGATCACGTGTGAACTGGGTCAATCGGTCGGGTCAGTGGCCTCGGATGAGCGAGAATGTCACAAGGATATTGATATGATGAACTGACATGTTATTTATTGAGATCATATTACGCTTTTTGTATTTTTTACAGTTTCTAAATGGATGGATGCTGACTACTCAAGACCAGGATAGTTGGGGCTATTTAGGGTAGGCTTTTGTTCAGCAGTAGATTGCAAGGGTTGATAAGGTACATTTTAGATATTACCGTCTAACATCTAAGAATTATCTGGTAGAAAAATATAATTTTAATGACCTGTAATATCTATTAAATATAATCTAATAAATCTTTTCAGGTACTAACCTCAAAGGTTAATTTAATTTTTGGGTGCTGAATTGTAGGTATATTTTTATTCTCAAAAATAAAATTGTAAAATAACTAATGTGAAGAGGAATAAATAAACTATAACAGTAACTTAACTTTAACAGTAGATTTGCAAGTAGATGTGCACTTTAAATGATTGCTATGTATGCTTGAATTGTATCACTGAGTGTTTTTCTTTTGTTGGTACGTTAGCTTTTGGAGCATTTCAACAAAATGAAATTCAGGTTTCAACAGTTTGCATACTGTTTACCTTTCATCTAATATTGTACCTGAATATCTGGCTTCTACAAAGAGTGGTCAGGAATTACTTCGCCTCAGGTATTTTTTTCATAAAACTACGCATTTTTGGAAACTGGAAGTTATATATCGACAAAAACTGGCAATAGATTTTAGTGTTTTCATCTAATTTACCTTGGCAATTCAGTACATGCTGTATTGTGTGTTTGATTCTATCTATTTTTAACTATAGCTTCAATTTAACGTTCATAAATGTCATTTAGAGTTTTAATTGAAAAAAAATAATTTGATGAAATCATTGAAAAAAAAAATTTTTTTCGACATTTTTACTACACCGTGTTATTTGCAACAACCATTTTAGGAGCTTTTTCTTTTAGATGGTGTTAAATTACAATATAAAAGTAAAATCCATACTTAATGTTAAAAATTTGTCAGTCTGTTTGTCACGCTTTTACGGCTATACCGTTACACCGATTTAAATGAAATATGGCATGGCGATACTTTGGTTCTTGCAAAAGGATATAGGCTACTTTTTACCGCCATACCAATTCTCGCGGACGGAGCCACGGGTAAAAGCTAGTAGTAGTATAAGTATTCATTGTAAAACTATTTTGAAACCATAAAAACTATTTTAAAATAAATATCATAACAAATTCCTAAACACTGTTACTGATAAACTTGAGTACATAATTTATAGATATTAAATCAATAATGAAGTTACCGAGTCCAACATAATGTTATTAAACTACAAAACAAATCACACGTTTCAGTTATTGTGCACAAATTTAATATCAAATTACTGTCTTCTGACATTCTTTTTAAAATCCCCCTTTCCTCAAGTTAATTATAGCCTTACAAAATATGCGTAATGCATCTCGAGCCGACGCATCATTTATCATCCGCAATATCATGATGACATTTCAGCCAATTAGCGGATGTTTTGTGCGCGCTCTCGAGATAATAAAGCCAACCTTATAAGGTGTATCCTTACTGGGAAGAAATTTAAACTGATTGGTTGCAAAACCTGGACAATACGTTGAGAGAATTAACCCTTACTCGTCTTTCATCACTAATTGGGCCCTAACTTGGAAACTACATATCTTTTGCTGAAAATTCTTAATTAATTTACCCTAACTTGTAGAAAGCATTCTCTATTCACAGTTCAGCGAGTGAATTTAATACCTTAAGCTTTTCATCTATTCACTAGTTGCCGTTACCAATTCTTTACAATTAAGATTTACCAAATTATTGATTTTTACTATAACAAGGTAATATATCTAGAACAATTCTAGGAATTTTGCTGTAAAACCGGTAACTTTATAGCATTCTGAGTGTTTTGACAGCATATTTTATTAGAAAAATATATTATTATTTGGATTTACATTTTTTTATTAGTTCTAATAGCCTTTAGCACAACGAGCCAAACAATTGTGTTCGGAACATGTTCAGTACAATAGTATACTGAGTAAGATTCGTAACCAAAAATTCGATCACTCTACATAGAAATCAGTTGTTAAGAATTTTATAGAGGAGATTTTTTTTCATTAAGAATTTATAAGACGCCATCCTTAGATTGGTAGAATTGCAAGCATATTTCTAAAGAACACTTTCTCACCCATCGAACAAGCAAGTTCAAGGTGTACTACGGTTACTAAATCCCTTACGAGACTTGTTCGTCACGAAACTATTTACCATAACAATAGCAGGTACAATCTTTTACTACAAGACGGTAACAGTGCTGGGACATCTTTTATAATTTATGGAAATGACCGCAAAGAAACACATGACAAAGGTGTCTACTTGAAATTAAATTGATGGGTAGTGTTTCGTGTTCTCCATTGTTTAGCTTTTGTTCGTAGCGTCGTAAATATCTTCCCTTAACCCTGGGTCTGATACGTTTTACGATCGAAGTTGTAAAATGTTACGATATCCAAATCTGACCGGATGTATCAACATACAAGTTTTATAAGGTCCATATTAAAACAGGCAAAAGGAGAGAGTTTCATTATGGCACGCATCATTAATTAAAATATCGTTTTCTGAGAAATCCGAGAAATGATTTGGAGGGCTAATAATCACATCGTTTTCTTTAGCACATGCTGCGTAAAGAATTTAAGTGTATCTTATTCTTAGTACGAGGGATGCTGCAAGTGCTTGGTTTCGCTTTGTCGTGATAGCGCGGCGCAGCTTGCTAATTGGACACAATTTATTACCATGCGCGTGCGCCGAACTAAATAGGTAGTCACCTTTAAATTTACCGTCTACAGCTACTTCGTGCAGTATTTACTTATTTAGCTTTGTCCATAACTACGAGATTACCTTAATTAACGATTGTTTAATAATCTTAGCTTCAATGAATTCAATACTGTGTTGTCTCTTTGTTCTCTGTTTCTTAACCAGATGTCTTTATCTCTTGTCGTCAGTTACGAAACGACTTCGCCCACGGTCGAATTTCGAATCAACTTCTCTATCGAAAAATAGAAAGTCATAAATTTACAGAAGGGCCGCTTTCCCAGTTTTATCTAGGTTAATGCTGGCTCGGAACTACAAACCATACTGGAAGGAACACCGGTGACGAGGTGTTATTTTTGTTTCGGTCAATGGAAATTTAAAACATTAGTTCCGGTCCGTGTCTTCACTTTGACATGCTTATGCAAACTAAATGTTAGTTTTACTTTAAATTTACTTAGTAAAGGTTTACGAGATTTTTTAAAAACATCGGTCGTGGAAAATATGTTTATTGGTCCCATTAGTTATACATGATTGACACTAAATTAACGTCCAAGATTATTATTATATAGCAGTTTTAAACCCTATAAGACGCTAACTGAAGACTTGATGGTTAGACTTAACTAGAATCAAATTCATCAAATCTACCTATCGCGGTCCATTTATTACTGAACGAAGATCTCCTTCCAAGGAGTGCCAACTACCCTGGTCTTGGACAGTCCGCATCCATCGCACTTTATTCAAATTCGTGCCGCAGGGCGCCCTAGTAAAACACTTAAAATAATTTTATAACCCATAAAAATTACAATACAACCATGATGTTCCAGTTCCATGAACCAGTATGAACATTTTTTAAAACTGAAGCTCATCTTATGATGTCATACAATGTTGCAATCTGATCGTCTCACGCTTGGTCAGTTTGTATGTTTTGTTTTACTAAATAACTGTCCTAGTTTCATGGCGGACTTTGTTGATTCTGTGATGGTGTAGGTATGTGTGTCGCATAATCTCAATACGTTTACCGATTTATTTGTTTGAGTAAGAATGTTCGGAAACCGTTGTATTATTGACAAGTTCGTTGTTTTAATATCAGTCAAGTTTGGCTACACTCGCGTAATATTATGTTGTTTGCTTGATGATGGTTGAAGGATGAAAAGTAACTTATGTTATTACTGCTTCGAAACTAGTATTGAATTACGATCGTACTAATAGTTATAATTATATAAAGTAACTAGATATGAGTTAATTTCACTTTGGTAAATGTATTTTTTATCATAAATAAACACTTTATTTTATGATGAAAAATACCTTGGTTTATTCCTGACACAGTGTAGTATATTACATTTTATGTTTAGGTATATATAAGGTGAACAGTACACAGCACATACATATGCACAAACTCGTATCGAACTTTATACGCCTTTGTTTTGTTAAGATAGATAGTTAGATAGAAGAGAGAGAATTAAGTTTTTTCTGTGTGTAAAATTCAAGTAAACGTTTCTTAAAGTGAAATAATTTATTTACTTAATAATACCGGTCATAAACCATCTAACACTGCCTTATGGGTAAGCTGGTATGATTCTTATGGCCCATTTTTGTTGTGTTAGCAGCAGGACAGCGGTTTCATTGTAACAATAAAATATATAATTGAAAACTAATCTTATTTCTCTATAAAACTTGATACTAATAAAGAAATATAGATTGTTATATAATTTTATTTTATCGACAAGAAGCTAACTTTCGAGCCGTGTATACGTAACACTAATTACCGAAGCATCATAGTTTAATAATGACTGAGTCTGCGGATCGTACATAAATATTTTTACATTGTTTTGATATACTAACACAGCAGCTGCTATGGCGCTGTTTTCCTTAATATTTAAGATGATCATTAGTATCATTATCTGGATTTTTTAGGTCTATATTTTATTTACAGTATTTCTATAAGTTTTGTACTCTAAATATACCTTCTTCCCACAGGGTAAGTTAAAGACGTGTATTAAGTTATAGTTTGAAATTAATCAACCTGATTTGAGTAAACGTAAATTTAAATAGTAATAATAGTTACAAATTATGGTCAATAGTTTACTAAACATCTTTTATATACATAAGTATTTTTTTAAATAAAATTGTTACAGATTTTACTCGCCTATGAGTTTCTTTATAAAAAAATGAGTTCAATTAGTTATGCAAGGATTGATCTATTGATCCTTTTAACACCAACATTAATGTTATACGCGGTATGCTGAATCTTAAGTTTTTTCCATAATTATATTTTTCAATTATTATTACTTATTGTAATGTTGGTTACTGTTCCAGAACTTTTGTTAATTTATAATGTTGCAAAACTTGTAATTGGCTTAATTTTGCATATTAAACTAACCATGTTCTTTCATGTAGCTGTTTGTTTTCCAAACCGAAATAAATAAATAAAATATCATTTAAACCTCGGGAAAAACATTCAGGATCAGAAATGTTTTATTGATCATTCAAGCTTTCAGTTAATTAACCGCAACTAGTTGGCTACTTAAGTCACACTCAAGCGTTGGTTAGCGTTAAAATATATCCTATGAACTAAGACAGTGACACAAGCCTATTTTAGCCACGATAGGATATTAGCTCATCAATATGTTCAAAGGAAAATGACGTCACTTCTCAATCAATAAAACATTTCTGTATGGGTGGTGATAGTTAATACAGGAAAAGGAATAATATCCGTGAATTGTTTCAAGATACAAAACTATATTCAAATGAAGTATCACAAAATAATGAATTTAATAACAGATGAACCCATATATCAAATGTGCATGGAGTTTATTAATGTGACCATATTTGCACACAATGGCGACGCTTATGAGGTTGCATGCTCGGAATAAAATGTCAATATGAGTCAGTGTAACGTAATAATTCTAATAATCGGGCGTAAATATCTCGGTAACACCTATATTTTATTACTTACACTGATTTATAGGTGTTTCATAAAAGTCTAAAAATCTAAAATATCGTTTAGAAAAGCAGGTTTCTGTATTTCTTTTTATATTAGTTTTCTAGAAATGAGAAAGATTTCGTTTTAATGATTATATTTCCTTTAACACTAATTGTCAAGAAAATATGTTTCCCCAAGAATTTGTTAAGGTTTTTTAACAACTAGTCGTACCCCGCGGTGTGACCCGCGGTTATTGTCGTACCGCGAGGCGAAGCTAGTCTAAACAATGTAGCCTAAGTTACTCCTTATATCATCAACTACCTATCAGTGGAAGTCTCGTCAAAATCAGTCCAGCGGATCAGACAAAAACTGTAAAAAAAAATTTTGGTATATGTACCGTGTATACATTACATATGCATTTCGTAAAAAGTGGTTATTTTAATATTACAAACAGACACTGCAATTTTATTTATTTGTATAGAGTATAAATAGTCAATGCAAATCTAATGATAGTGACACTGACAGTGTGCGTAACCAAGAAATGATTTCATATTTAACTGCCTCGGTTGCGCAGTGGTGGTGAATGCGACTGCTGTGATTGAGGTCTCGGGATCAAATCCTGAGTCGGACCAAATGTTTGTGTCATCTACGAATATTTGTTTCGGAGTTTGGGTGTTTTCTATGTATAATATGTATGTAAATACAAAAAAAAACTAGCATATATGTATTTATATCAGTTGTCTAGTACCCACACAAGCTCTGCTTAGCTTGGGACTAGATGGCGTTGTGTGTAAGATGTCCAGAATATTTATTTATTTATTGATTAATATTGTTGATTATTATATTATAACAGTTATATTATTATTAAAAAGTAACCATAATACATACTTGTGACTTAAAAACTTATAGTTTCAGACAAATAGAAGACAGGATACCCCCTTGCTATCAACCGGTCCTGAAGGATATTATTGTATAACTTTTAATGAGTGTTCTTGATATTTTGGTAGTGGCGTTATTGTTCAAAGTCACAAAGAGCTTTTGATGCCGACCTTTGAAACAAATGTCAGTCTGTCATTATGAGGGTTCGTAAACACATACCACTTTATTATAAAACTATTTATAATGTCGACTATTTACAAGGACTAACAACAGTTTAGCTATTAGTAAATTGTTGATATTTCAATTAATATTTACTGAGAAACAAACCACAAGACGAAAATATACGGTTATTATTGATATATATTATTGATTGCGGTTGGTTTCCGACACAGGTTTACAATTATTAATTGTGGTTTTTGAACTGATGTGTTAGTTCCTTATGTGATAACTACATCATTAATACTGTTCAAACATCATACAATTCTCTGTAAAATATACAAGAATATTATTTTAGAAATTATTGATATTATAAGGCACTTTGTACATATTAAGACCCAATTTATTATTATTATTTTTTTTTTTTTTATTGAATAGTGCGCAAAGGAGCAGACGTATCACCTGATGGTAAGTGATTACCGCCGCCCATGGACACCCGCAACACCAAAGGAGCCACGAGTGCGTTGCCGACCTTTGGGGGATGGGAAAGGGGAAGGGGGAGGGGTTGGGGTATGGGCCTCCGGTATCCTCACTCACTCGGTGAAACACAGCGCAAACGCTATTTCACACCGGTTTTCTGTAAGGCCGTGGTATCACTCCGGTCGAGCCGACCCATTCATGCCGAAGCATAGCATTATGGTATCATAGGTACATTACACACAGCATAAATACACATTTGTATTATTTAAATGTTCTATCTACTATACGGCCATTTCTTTTCAGGTGACCCAAAAACTTTCGAAAAAAATACATATATACCTCTCTTTAACGTGCTAATGTCGTAGATATTTTGAAATAATGTTTTATTCTATTCGACTGCACGGTTGGCCGAGTGGTGTCAGCGGTCGCCATGCCGCTTGCTACTGCGCCAAGTGTCGTGGGTTCAAATCCCACGCGGTACCTACAACACTTTGTGTGATCCACGAATTGTTGTCCCGAGTCTGGATGTTCTTTGTGTCCGTTTCATGTATGTTTGTAAAGTCCCCCATGTATGTTTGTAATGTGGGAGTTGTCTTTTAAAGAGAAAAAAAAAAAAATTCTAAGCTTAGCTTCCTAGACCATGAATAGACATAAACTAATTAAATATTACAGTATGTAAATCATTGTTATCCCTTATTAGCTATACTGAAGTATCGGGTATTGTACTTTATGTCTTGAGTTATTTTAAAATGCATTCTTATATTTAGAACTAATCACGAATATCAAAGTTCGTAGTTTATTAAACCATTTTGAATAGGTAAAAAAACATTTATCTCAATATAAAACATAAGTAAGTAGACCTACCATTTATGTACGTAAAACATTGGTTAATATCAGCATTATTTAGAAATCTACTTAATAATTTGGTAGATTACACATTCATCTAATTTCATGTACAATTAGAAACTGCAGATTGCAAATTCATGTCAATAAAGCCTTAGTGTCTCATCAAGATGGAGCAATATTAAGTTTCAATTGGACTTGAAAGCATAACGGAACTTAATTAGATAGTCTTGATACGGCATACAGCACTTTTGCGCTTTAAAATAAACCTTTATTTCTTACAAACGAACAAAACATTCGCTATTAAATAGGTAGGGCCATTTTGTTAAAAGACATGTTTTAACATAGGATAAATAATAATATAAATGTTTAATGTTATCTTAAAGCGATAAACAGTTACTTTGCCACTTGCAGGGACCGTAACTTAGATCCAAACAGATCCGGTGCCTATTTGAATTGTAAAACTGTTGAGAATGACGGTAGTAGAACGCTACGACCTCCGACCTGCGCAGCCGCAGCACACCGCGCCAGATTACGACGTGCACGTGTCTGCTATACAGATCTGATAATCGTACTCTCTTTTACGGCTGCATTAATACCGCCGTCAGTAACTGTTTGTTTTCATGTCATATAAATAGCTTATTATGGTTACGATTAGTTGCAGTCATAACACGAGTTGTACAGAAAAAACTATGTCAATTCCGCGTTGAAGATTGTACTTTTCACTCATCACAAACGTTTATGCCTTGCTTCAGTAATGTTTGAAAAATCTTTCAATTGTGCGGCAATTTATCACTTATTCAACAGTTGTTGAGCGTCTGTTGACTCACAGTTAAATTAAAAAGAGTATAACACATAAAGTTAAGTGCCGCGTCGGGTCTCGTCTCTTTAATAATGAATCACGATGTGAGAAAAGAGGCAATTACTCTCATTATTGAACCACATGAGTCACATGAGGGAAGCAGTATATCATGCACCAGGGTGGCGTGCCATTGCGCTTAACGCCGTAAATTACACATGGGAAGTTCTCAGAAGTCAATCATAACATATGAATATGCACGAATATTTAACATATCAATATGTTCTTCGCTTCGGTTTTATTTAGTAATCAAGAACTTTCTGATTGTTTCTTCTTCTTTCATTTTTATCTTTAAAGATAATGTGTATTCCATTAAAATTTGTATTTCTATGAGCTGTTTAACATATAAAGATAACGATTAAGGTAGATTCTTATCTTGTAGATTAGTCTCGATTAACAGAAATTTAACCGTTTACTTTTAAATTATAGAATGTTAAAAGATGAATTTCGAAATTATTGACATGTTACTATAGTAATTAGACAATTGAGAAACCTCATAGTTATTAAAGATTATTATGGAAAGGTCTATTATTGTCAATATACATACATTTAAGTTTTAGGTATCTGATTTCGCTGTAACGAGTCGCCATTTAATTTACTAATAAGTGCTTATAGCTGACCACATTTCAAAAACGTATTTAAGAATAATAAATTGAGTAATAATTTTGAATTATTGCCTGAACTCTCTTAAATGTCAAATTTTCTTTCCTATACGAAATAAATAAACTGCTATTTGTTTGATTTCCACAGCAACCTAATAATTCAAACCATGAAACCAACGCTTCGTAGAGTTTAAACAAAGATTAACATATAAATATGTGTCTTGGTCAGTAGGCTGCTTGGCTTACATTTGATATTACTACAAATCCATATAAGGAACGGATATGAATAACGACGGGCGGACTAACAGACGGTTCTAATCACAACGGCAAACAATGGATTTGTTTATTTCATCGAGAGAACACGGAAATTGTATCTCGAATATCTCGATTCTATGATACCCGAGTGGGTGGTCGATAACTATACGAATATAGTGCGCCGTCATATGAAAATGAATAAATGTTTTTGTTACTTTGAAATCGATTCAAATCGATCGACATTTTACAGGCTATTTAGTTAAGAAGTTTTTAGAATCTACGCCACTTGCTGATTACTCTAATACTGCTACAAATTATTTCGTTAAGAATTCTGTATTTTGATAGCACATAAATCAATCTTAGTTAGAAGTAAACATTGACAGTAACCAGAGCCAAGGTTTATATAGGCTGTTGAGGATTTCCCAGATAATATCTGGGTTACAAACAGTTAACACATACATGTGATGTATCCTGATTTAATTGGAATTGACTCGATTTTAAATAACCACTTCCCTGCTGACTTCAAAAGTAATTTGTATTTACAACCTGAAAACAGCTACAATGTTCTAACATCGTTATACTTTTTGGGTTAACAGCGCATGAACACCATTAGCCGTCTTGTTGTAAGCCACTTCTAAGATGTCAATACTGTTACGGTTTAACCACAAAGTAAGAAGTTTTAACTTATGCTTGATGACGATTAGTGTCCATCTTGGTGGCTTACAAGTCCGACAACATATACTGCCGTAGCCTCTTTCTATTTTTCTGTCAACTCTATGACAATGACAATAGTTTTTTATTGCTATAGGAAATAGCTTAGGATTTTATACAATAAATACTATGAATCTAACAGTAACTGACCGCGTACTAAGATGCCTAAGTTTATTTTACTATGAACATGAAAAACTTTATTTAATACTCGTTCAATTATGTTATGTGGCTTGATGAATTCTCTTCATAGATTTTTGGTTCAAATAGACACTTTTAAAATAATTTATACAGCGGTTTTTTTTAATGGTTTACTACAATGTTAGGTCATTAGTAATTACCTAACTTTGTTGTGTTCAATAAAGTAAACACTATACTGGAGTTAAGGAATTTCTAGCATCGACAATATATTGCAGACACTGTATTCTATTACAAATTTAGGTATAGTGCAACACGGGTAATCGAACGGAGGCGAGAGGCCATGGTGTCTTTTATCAATACAAAATAGTCCGTCATTTTCTGCGGTGAGAAATCGTCACACATGTAATATACATTTTAGACTCACATAAAAAACAATCGTCTATGAACTACGAACTCACTCATCACATTTGAAACCAAAAATAAACACACACATAAATACACTCTGTGTCATAACAGTGTAAAGTATAAGTCCATTTGGGTTTGTACATTAATTTCAGAACGAACGGGTCGGCTCGACCATAGCGGTACTACCCTCGCACACAACGTTAAATGACAGCGTTCGTTCTGTCACGTTTCGTTGGAGAGTGCGAGACCGGAGGCCCAAAGAAGCAGAAGCACCACTAGGCCGCCATGATGCATTGTTGCCTTGTCTGTATTCGCAATGAGTATTGTGACCACCATTTTTGGATTCTGCTTATGCCTTTCATTAGGTAGAGTACCAATTTTAGCAGGGCCATACATAAAAAAAAGGGGAATGCCTGCGTACAGCTACTCCATACAGTGTTGTTCTACGGATATAGGCCACAAAACCTATAAGTACGTCTGTTCATAATGTACATTGTAAGTGGCAGTACTTGACCGGAAGTGCTTAAGGTCTGGTAGTCGACAGCAAAACCACTCGAGATAACTCTAACACCTTAAACAGATGCCACAACTTAAATTTATTTCATCTTACCACTTGAAAAGCTCAGTAAAATAACTTTGGGTGTCTGTTGTAGGATGAATGGTGGGCAAATGGCCCGTGGCTTTAGTTTAGTTAAATATTTATGATTATTAACCGACTTGGATGTCTTATTTCACAGCATATAAGGGCAATAAAATTTGATTAGATTTTGATTTATAATAATAATAATCTCTTTATTGTACACCAGATTACTTATAAAATTAACACAAAACTAGGAGGTACAATTGGCGGCCTTATCGCCCAAAGGCAATCTCTTCCAGGCAACCATAGGTATTACTACTACTGTAACATTACTACGTTATGGGATTTTCCTAAACCCCGATAACCGGCTGGTATATGAGGTTATCGATACTTAACCCTAATAGTTTTCGAAACGATTACAACGAGCGACGGTTTTTTCCTTCCTGTGGGAGGTTTGTTGATGAAATAAATGTATCTTAGAATCTTACAGCCATCACTCGACCATGAAGTAGTTATATTTATAATCAGATATTCCACTTACATATATTATTGATATTCAACTATTAATAGATACTTTTTCAGTAAAGAATAATTGTCGGCTCTTTCCCTTTGAAGTAATCAACGTGTTTAAATGGAATAGAGTGGGCACACTGCACTTCTCGACTGACTGTCAGTGTAGTTACCGTGAAAAATAACAAGAAGTCGTAAAGTGTTGAGTGACTTTTATACCACCGTTCTTACAGTGATCCGGTATCGGGACACTTTTGTACTGAGTGTCAATAAGATACTACTCGTATATTAATAAATGTTTTCTTAAATTAGTTCTGAGCAAAAGATCTTCAATTAACGGGAAGGAGGCAAATTCTAAGGCATTTTAAGTCATTAAAATTTTAAGTGTAAAACTGGTTTTCGACAGTATATCCGTATTATAAGGGCGTTGACCTTTTTTATAACGTAGGATTTTGCAATAACCTTGAAATGTTTACGAATAAACCTTATTTTAAGAGAAAGGCAGTTTTTTTTTCTTACAGAGACGGTTAATATTTCTTTAACGGATTATAAGAATGTTTTGGCGCTAATATCAAGAGATCGTAAAGTTCTTTCTGAAAATTTAAAACTAAAAAAATATATTATGTAGGTACACTTTGATAGAATTAAATATTACGTATTCTTAACTAAGTAACGAAATCTGAGGTAATTTATCAACGTTTTTTTAATTAAAAATGTCAAAACAAAAAACACACAAACATATTTCCCATAAACACCAATTACACCGATTAATCATTTCAGTTATCATAATGTTATTAAGATACGGCTTGCTTAAGCCAAAGTCACAAAATGCACAAAGGCTTTCTGTAAAATGAAGATACAAAATGTTATTAGAACATTTTGTACAGTCATACGCAAAAACTGTAGACACGCTGTGATTTTGCTAATGAATGATATAATAAATATTACCACAATAAGTCTTTACATACAGCTAATATTTTGAGTCCCCCTCTCCCCTCTTAACATATAGCTGTATGGAAGGAAGGTCACATAGTGCAACATTTGAGTGCAAGAGTTCATTTAGACTCGTGAAGTCACATGTCACAATTTAAAGTAACTTTAACATAATTTATGTTAATTTATAAATATATTATTTTATTATTAATTTATTTATCCGTATTCTAAAACTCATTTTATATATATTTTACTCACAGGATCAAATAATTACAAAAAGTAATACATAACATATTCTGTCCGTTACTGTACCTGATCTATGAGTACATTAACTATCTAAGAATAACTCGATATCATACCCGTCTAGATATTACAAGGTAACTAGTTTAGTCGGCAGAACTAATGCAAAGAAATAACATCGTTCGCTGCAGGAATCTCATCTACATACATAAATTATAATACATATGTATCTCATTACAGTTTGCAATCCTTAGAATTGTGGCGCCATGGTAATAACGCGATGCAGTGGTGTTGCTAAGTTTAAATTCATAATTTCCTTATACAACTTTAAGAAAGTTTAATTATTTTAGATTTCAAATAAATGTTCTAAAGAGAGGCTGTGTGTCCAGCAATCGACTAGTAAAAACTATTTATTAATATGAACGATGACTTTCGGGAACTTTTGATTTTGATTTTATTACTGAGCTTTGGAAATACCAGTTTACTGTTTCAGTTAAACCATTCAACGAATGAAAAGGTACATGAAATATTAAAGCATATGTTATTATGATAGAATACAGTTAGATACGACTGATAATTATAATTATGATAATTTAAGACCGTTAAAACTGTTGTAAGTATCAAAGGTAAAGTTTTAGTAATACTTTGAAAACAAAAATACAAGTAACTACAAGAAAATACAAATAAATTGGAAGATTTTCACAGGTACACACTACATAAAACATTTGATCTACGTGCTCTTCGTATTACTGTCAGTGACGAATCAAGAATGCAATCTGAGTGAGGCTTCGAAATGTACGGTAAATGAAACGTGAGATTTGTTTTATTATGCTCCATAATGCAGACCAGCTGATGTTAGTGTTTAATAAACTTTTCTCATGAGAATATAAATAGACGGTTGGCTGATTTAATGTCTATGCTGACAGATTGTGATTAAAGTTTCTATTTTCACATTACGCATTAGTTATTGTGAGACTGCCTCGTCAGTCTAGCGGCTAGTATGCAACTGTTGATCAAGGAATCTCGGTTCGATTTCCAGGTCGGGACAAAAGTGTTCTAACAAAAAATGGTTAGTAACAGCACGGAGTAAGGAAGTTGGGTCGTTGGTCGCGGTTGTCATGAACATCTGTTTCAATAGTTATTAAAAAGCCAGTGCCCTAAAATATACAGACAACTAGTTCAAGTAACTTCGAATTCAATTCGCTCTCAGTGCGATGCCTGTAAAAATTCATACGGTTCAACCCGGCTACTAGTTCAACCGGTTCAACTGAATATCAGTTTTTTCATGTTGCGACTGGCATCGCACTGAGAATCCAAATAATCTTAGGATAATAAGGGCCAGGAAGGAAATGACATCAGTTAATGTATCATTATAATATTTACCTTCATCAATATTCATTTCGTCATTGTTAATAAGAACATTATTTTCAGACTTAATTGGCAAGGTAGTAAAAAAATAAATGGCAGACACCAATAAATGGGTAAATTAATTCCGTCACGCCATCGCTATAATGGTAATATTTTGTCTCTACTGAAAGTATAATCATCCAGTCTTAACCAAGCAAAGAGCATGAAAATATAAAATCGCTTGCTTCGGGGCCAGTAAGGATGGTATTTCGTCAATTATCTACGTATAATAGTTACGCCTTCACCAACTCACGCGTTTCCCTCCAACAATGCCTTTTTGTATGCGTTTTAACTGGTTGAACTTCACAAAATGTCGGAGATTACTTTCAAATTTAGAATACTTGATATCGATTATGTTACGATGCTCTTGATCTTGTACGATACTTGAGACGCATTGTACAAGTTGATCATACGCACTCTGCCTACACACATTCTTACGAAAGTACTTCATACCTGATTTGTTTGCCTTTGACATTTTTGAAGCATTATAGATGACTTACCTGAAAAAAGAAACATTTAGGTATTAATATAAAATATGGTAATGTTTTGAAGAATCTATGTGGTGATTCAAGTTTGGCTCAGTAATTTTAAGGTTATGATTACATTTCGACATAGATATAAGGATCTATTTTAAGAGAGTTTTAACTGTATATGTGCTCAAAATATAACTAGACAGCTACATATATACATCGCTTTAAATATACATGTGTACATGATATGTTTTGCTTGCCATTCGAGTAAAATTTTTATATCTATCGCTAAGGTAAGCAAATTTTCTTCCAACACTATTACACAAACCTACTTACAACTACTATTTATTAGCTACTTGATTAGGTAATACTAATTAATTTGACCTTATAATGTTAGTAGAACAAGAACCAATATAGTTAACACAATTGAAATTGTTCTGCGATAAACGAATAATGGGTATGTGCCAATTAGCGAGGAAAGTTACGCGGTAAAGTAAGAAATGTGTATTTGGTTACTATAGCTCTGTATTCAACTGATTATTGAAAAATTCTACTATATAGAGACCAAGAAGTTTAACTAGAATGCAGTTTTTATTTAGCAAGGTAACCTATTTGCGGTTGGTTGTTAGGGCCTTTTATTGTAAAACTGAAGTGTGTTTAACAACGGGGGCAGTATTTGTTTCAGAGAATAGAGAATCCTATTCTGTAGATTGGTTTTTGTATTCGATAGGCATTCTTATGGCTCCATTGTGTTTCATCGGTATAAGACTTTTTTTTTTTTTACTATTGTATATGTTCAGAGATAAAAATCGTCACAGCCTGACACATCGGCTTTCTTTTTCAGATTGAAAATTCCTATGTATAACTGTATATTTTATAATACAAGATAAACAACATGCAGATTAAAGATTCACCTTTACACTACGCCAGAAGGTTAAGCGAATCTGAAATATTCTGCTCGATCTGAGTCGCTCTCCAATTTATGCGGATACTCATACCCAGAGTTGATAATAATATTCCATATGGAATAATTTGGCAAAAGCAAAATTACAGCGCAAAATATTATTGAAGTTGATAAAGGGACGCAAGAGGATTATAGCAATTCTATTAATACGATGTGTTTAATTGTCCTAATGCATACTAATATTGAGCAATGCCATTGACCTGCTTGTAATTAGGTTTATTTCAGTTCCAATAAACTGTCCTCTCTCACAATTGTGTCATAAGGTTACAGGTTATCGGGCAAGGAACCAACTTAACTCTCTGTTGAGAGATAGTATATATAAAATAACAGGAAATATAGTTTAACATTGGAAATACTACTCGGTTTAAAGATTGACATGAAAGTAATCAGCACTGCTGTCTTACCGTGGGTGGGAGAGCCATGCGTAGATAAACTCGCTCGACCAAAATTATACCACGGTCTCGTAGAAAATCGGTGTTAAGCTATTTTTTAGCTTAACGCCGATTTATTTTATACACCGATTGGTACTGATTAAGCGTAGTTAAGAGGGGTTTGCCCCTTATCACTAGAGGAGGAAGGTTCCAAATTTGGCGAAGATTAAGTTGTAGGTGTCCAAGGTATGCGTAATCCGTCTGCTCGTTGGTCCCTAAAATCATAATACTATGGATTCGATGGAACATATTAATGATAAACATCATCATTATCCGCAGCCTTTAACAGTCCACTGCTGGACAAAATCAATGATAACTTGTCTTTAGTTATCAAGCAGTTAGTATCTTCATGTTTTACTCTGAACATGAAAACATTATAGATATATATATCCTTACAGAATTTTAAAAATAAAATAAAATTATATAATAATAACACCCCAAAACAACAACAATAAATAACGGTAAATTAAATTGACCTTGTATATAAGGCAGTCAAAGCAGTAAGTACTTGCAATCTTATTGAATTCAGTGTAATAAATCTCACAGTTACATTTACTTGCGATAAATTCTAAATCCTCTTTATATGACATTAAACGTGAATACTATAAAATGTGTTAGTATCTGCAATCTGTTTCGCGAAAGTCGTAAAGGTACTCCTTAAATTGATAGCATTTTAACACGTAGGGGTAGTTAGACGTATAAAATAATTACTTATCGATGTATTTAACCCTTACAAAAAACAGGTTAATATACATTTTTATAATAAGGATATCTTCCTTCTATGCCTATAATTTTGAATCTCCAGATCCCCGGAAGCTGAGGAGCCAAGAGTATGTGGTGATTCCACTAAAATCACTTCGACGGCCGGTCTCAGGCGCCCTTCTCTGAGGAGGACCCGCACCATGTTATTGCAGATCAGCATCGACGCCAGACTGTATCCTGGGGGAAGCTACGCATATTTATATCTACAAATATTTTAAGTGTGCAGATCTCCTGGTCTCGTGTATGGTGCAAGGCACAGACTATCGAATACCACAAATAGTCTACATACTTTTGCTACATTCCTACAGCAATTAAAATAAGTTGTAAAACACTACATATATCCTCGCATACTCAACCTTACATACTTTAGACGAATGACGGTTCCCGTGTACTGTCTACTACTTTGCCTTCCAACACTACCCTAAATTGTAAAAAGAAAACCAAAAACAATTTACTAGTTGCGTAGGCCGAACATCATACTTCAAACCGATCCACTAAAGTAACGTAAAGAAGACTAATATAATATAATAATATGTATGTAAAATAAGCCCTTCTATTTTAATCTAAAGTGTTTTGCCGCTTATCATACGGCCATTAATTACAGTTGAATGGATTCCGACGCCCACCAGACGTACTTGCAACACAAACATAATTATAGTAATTGATTTAAATATAATAATAGTAGGGTTGGTAAAGATCCAATCTACAAAGTTTGATAAATTCTGATGGTGTGTGTGTAAACAGCGTAATTGTGGCACTTTCGATGCTGTAGTTTGTGTGTTATAGCCTTTATTATCCAATCTGTGCATCGAAAGGCCGCCACAAGACGGTGCCTATCTCGCTTATTATTTTTCATTGCGTTACTTATAAACAATAGATAATATTGAATCGATAAACATGTATTTCGTATAAAAGTCGATAATTTATTGTCGTGGAGACTTACAAACGTATAGAGAATGCTTTTCGTTTTTTATACGTATTCGAACCTTGATTTATTGATAATGACTTTAGAAGGCCTAAGCGCAAGAAATCTTTTAAAGTATATATTATAAAAACATCAATATTTCGTGCCTTACTAAATTGAACAGTGTGTCAGGACTCTATCTGCGATAACATCTCCGACTTATCGGTTATAATTTAAGAAGAATTATCTTCCAATAGTGTTTTACAACCAAGGGTATACAATAAATATTTGTCGTAAACGGATATCTGTGTGAATCTTATTCATTATGAAAAGTGTGAAGTTCTTGATATCATTATATGCGATAAATATTTACGATGTTACAATTACACAAGAAATTATACTATGTAATGTAATACATCTACTAATTTGTTTAAATGGTGATAATGTTTATGCAGAACGCTACCAGCTAGATATATTACTATTGTGAAAATTAATAAATGGATATAATAATTATTTCTAAGTTATATACCTATAGTTGGATTTAAAGCACATAATACAATAAAAATATAACAGAAACTCCAATACAGGGGCACAATTTGTACGGTACGTAGTTTAATAATAAATCTATATACTCTATACAAATGAATAAAATTGGGTTGTCTGTTTGTAATATTAAATTTTGTCTGTTTATCTGTCTGTTGGTTCCGGCTAATCTCTGTAACGGCTGGACCGATTTTACTTTCACTGGCAGATACCCGATGTAAGGCTGCTTTTTTTCCGAGGCTGCTTTTTTTCGACTCAGCTTCGCTCTACGGCGTTACCCGTAGTTATAAAAGTACAAAAAGAACCGTGGGTAATACCGCGGGACTCAGTTAGTTATAAAGTAAATGTGTCAACCATTACTTTACGTAAACATATCCAATAGTTTTTTATCAGCACAGACCTGATTATTAGGTGAAAAGTATACATACATGCATGCTTACAGCCCTCATTAAATTATTAACGCAAGGAAAGAAAAACTGTGTTCAAATTTTGATGTGAAATAGTATCATTTACGTATCATTCTACTCTACGTAGATTAAATAAGGATTTGTGATCGTGAGGTGTTGTGTTAAAAAATAATAATTTTACCACAAGTTCAATATTAAATGTTTGAGGCGTAATCTTAGTATCACATTACGGTAGCTCATTAAAATATCCTTCAATACAAACTGATCCCAGCATCCGTTGTAAAACTCATTTTTTCTGTACTACACCCATAGCTTCGTTGATGGTTTATATAAGGCATAAGAGATGAAAGACAGCATTTATGAGCGCGCCCCGGTGTAGTATTACCAAGGGTTACATTAAGTGTGTTTATATTAAAGCTAATTTAAATATTTACCCATTAGATTTGAGTAAATATCAATAGTTAGCGAACAGATAAAACACGCCGTGGGAATTCTCATAGCAAACATGTGAAGTTGAAATAAGTGTGGTCAGTCTCGCTCATTACTTTTCCAAACCGTTCAAGTTGTGCCGACAAAAACAAGGTACACAATAGGATAGCATGCTTTGTGATAAGATGCTTTTGAACGAAATATGAGACTAATATAGTAAGACTGTTATTTAGCTTATTCCGTTTAGTTTTATGTAAATATGGAACTAACAATGCTGTGTGTAATGTACCTATGATACCATAATGCTATGCTTCGGCATGAATGGGTCGGCTCGACCGGAGTGATACCACGGCCTCACAGAAAACCGGTGTGAAATAGCGTTTGCGCTGTGTTTCACCAAGTGAGTGAGGATACCGGAGGCCCATACCCCAACCCCTCCCCCCATTCCCTTTCCCATCCCCCAAAGGTCGAAACTTATGCGCCTTTGGTGTTGCGGGTGTCCATGGGCGGCGGTAATCGCTTACCATCAGGTGATACGTATGCTCGTTTGCCAACTATTAAACAAAAAAAAAAAAACAACAATATATCAATCGAAATATCTTTAAAGAAATTTAAAAGTTATTAGAGTTTCGTAGTTTCGTATGTAGTGCAATTAAGAACTGTGAGGTGTAGGAACATTCTTTAAAATAAGTGAAACTAGAAAGAAATATTGAACAAAATAAAAGTAGAGAATAATAAATCCATTATCATCAAGCCCTAAACCTAACGTACCTGGAGTGGTCGATATCAGTATACAGGTTTATGTCTAAACATGATGATGTTGATTTTAATAAATGTGTTGTAGACGGCCAAGTTCATTTACGTCCACGGTACGAGTAGCTAACATGGACCAGTGCAATTTTGGTGTGTGGGAAGAGAGTTACGCAATCTTCTCAAGGATCCATTGGATGTAAACAAGACGACTTTTCTGTTTATCCTGAGGCTGAAGTGAAACCAATACCTTTGGCAATCAGGAACACTAAACACCAAAATAACAGGCTCTAAATAAATACTTCGTACATTACACACCTTTCATTTCGCTACTAAGAAAACTTTTATATGTCTAGGTGACTCATTGTTTCAACTAGTTTGTAAATAAACGTAGTAAGTAAAGTTTCACATTTTACAACATAATATTTCGTTCAACTCCAACTGAAATAAGATGCGATGGGGCTTATTCAGGATGACGTCACAGAGCATCGCCCTCGTCGCTTGTAAAACTTTACTAATATTCGCAGTCAAAACAAATGGCACTTTGCTGGAATTCCTGCAAAAGGGAACCTCACTTCTCTGCATTTAAAGTTGTATTTTGCAAATCCAATTCCAGACACCATTATTTTGTATAGTTTCGTCTGGGTGAAAATACTTCAAGTTTTCCTGTTAGTGCAAAAGACGTCTCCTCTTTGAAATCTGACATCTATTCACGAATCTTTTATAAATTTTTCTAATACAAAACTCTAACACTTATTTATTTCGGGAATAGACAGAAAATGACATTATATATATTAGTCTATAATAATCTTATAAAGAGGTACATTTTGTGTGTTTGCGAAGTTATAGTGGTGATCTCTGGAGCTACTAAAACAATAAAAGATACCAATAAAAAGCCACATTATTTATGAGTCTCATAGGCCATATTTTATCATGAGGAAAAACTATGAAAGTTCATCATTTTTAAAGTTAGAAATAATAAGTAATCACGTGAAATTTAAGCTCAAGCTGTGGGCGATAGGTAGTATACGTTATACTTACGATTGCTTTCAAGAAAAAAACAGGAATATACCAAGTCTTGGTGTCGTAACAAATACCCAAAGTCCAGTATAGTTACTGAAAATAATGCGTTTTCCATCTTTGTTAGGTTATAATAGAAATATCAATCATTGTAGTAATATCGCCCACATTGGTTTGAGTCATTTAACAATTGTCAAGAGTAATGCAAAGCCATCATAATGGTGAAATATAGGAGCTCTTAAAATACACGTTCATAGTAACAATATATTATAACTACACAGTGAGAATGTTCATGCTTAAACTAAAACCATAAATTGAGAAGACGGAAAGGCCACCATTTTAACTAAATGATCTATGCGACGAATAAATAGTAATAAATCTAAAGTAATAAAAAATACAAAAGTATTAATGCATAAGTAACACTGTCTATCTGTTACGCTTTAACGCCAAAACCACTGTACCGATTTTAATAAATTTTGGCATGGAGATATCTTGGTTCTTTAGGAAGGTTATAGGCTAGTCTTTACCGCGATAACAGACACCAGCAGCCAGGAGTTTGATAAAAACTATGTGTATCTCTATAACGGTATTACAAGTAAGGTTCAAACAACATTTTGATAAATTTTGACAAATATATATAAAAAGGAAACTCCATAACCAAAATATATTTATTTTTAAATTTACACTACAACACCAAAGACGAAAGAGACATTGTAAATGGGAAATTAAATTGTAAATTTATGTTGCGCTTCCTGATGAGTCATATTCGTAAATAAAGCACACAACTTAATCCTGAATCGCAAGACAAAAGATTGTTTGAGCTTTGTCGCAAGTTAATGATTCGTTGTGATTCGAAGAACCCTCCATCGTCTAGACTGCAACTTTAATTACACTAACACTTCAATTGCAAGACAAACATGAGATCATACATTGAAAAGATCTTTAAAGTTACTTTGCGTTAATTCAGTGTGAATTAACGCAAAGTAACTATAAAGATCTTTAATAAACCAAACTAAACCAATATTATAAATTCGAATATATAGCTTTTAGGCTAAACAGTTGCGCCGATTTCAATTCTTGAGGTTAGACATAAGCTACGAGTACTATTTACTGCAGTAATCGACATTTACATGGATGGAGTCGGGTGAAAATTTATTATAAATAAAGCTAAATGCTTTATCCAATCTAACAATTATACCAGAATTGTTTGTTTATGTATCAAATGATTAGTTTATGGAGCACATAAAACCATGATTTTTCCTAATTATTGAATGTGTTGAAAAATTATGTAGCAGGTTTCGGTTAAACGCACCCGCAATTTTAAATAAATAAATATTTCGGACATCTAACACACAACACCATCTAGTCCCAAGCTAAGCAGAGCTTGTGTTAAGGGTATTAGACAAGTGATATGAATAAATATATACTTCTTTTTTGGAAATACATATATATCTATTATATAAAATTCTCGTGTCGTGTTGGTGCGTAATCGAACTCCTCCGAAACGGCTCGACCGATTTTGATGAAATTTTTTGTGATTATCCGGTATCTATGAGAATCGGTTGTAATCTATTTTTCATCCCCCTAAATCTTAGGGGTAGTCCACCCCTAAATTTTTTTTTATTTTTTTGACAAAATTTTTAATTTCTATTTTTTTATGATGCAGCATTAGAAAATACATACAACCCTAGATTTTCAACCCTCTACGATCAACCCCTATTTTTCCATCGCTCTTCTATTATATAAAATTCTCGTGTCGTGTTGGTGCGTAATCGAACTCCTCCGAAACGGCTCGACTGATTTTGATGAAATTTTTTGTGATTATCCGGTATCTATGAGAATCGGTTGTAATCTATTTTTCATCCCCCTAAATCTTAGAGGTAGTCCACCCCTAAATTTTTTTTTTATTATTTTGACAAAATTTTTAATTTCTATTTTTTTATGATGCAGCATTAGAAAATACATACAACCCTAGATTTTCAACCCTCTACGATCAACCCCTATTTTTCCATCGCGATTTTTATTGACCCACCTCTACAACATATATTCCCTTTTATGGCAAAGCAACGTTTGCCGGGACAGCTAGTAATATATAGAAAACACCCAAACTTCGAAACAAATATTTGTAGATCATACAAACATTTGGTCCGACCCGGGAATCGAACCCGAGACCTCAAGTTAAGTTTAGCAGTCGCATACGCTACCACTGCCACCGAGGCAGGCATTTTGAATGAAAATCATGGCTATCGTGTATTATTGAAATTTACATAGGCCTATAAGTTCATTGGTGACTATCCGTCTGTCTTCGCACTAATCTGATCGTGTGCCTGCACTATAACAGAATAATAAGTAACCTATTGTCATTCAAAGATTTATTTGATACGTGAGATCACTATCGATCTTTATGACTGTTATATACATAAACTTTTATATTATTGATGCACTTAGAGTAACCCTTTTAACATCATATATAATCAGTGTTATCGTGATCTTCAATGGCGTTATAACACATTTACGTAAAATAGTAATCGACATCGCGGCATAAAGAGAAACAATTGAATGAAAATTATAGAGTGAAGAGGTTGTGTGGGTAGTTATTAATAAAAGTATTCTTAGAATATGTTTATTCAGATAATGGTGAGTGACCACACAGGTAGAAGACAAGTAATTACACTGGACGCACTCACAACGCCTCGGGGTACGTTCTAGACCCGCCTTGACTTAAAGAAGGTAGCAAATACATGTTCATATATTCATTAAATATAATTAAACTGAAAGTAAATAAGTTATTACTTTAATATGTGACAAAGTCTAAGAGATAATAAAGCAAACAAGTTAACTATTTTTTATGGAATAGCAGGTAAATGAGTAGACGTATCGTCTGATGGTAAGCGATTACCGCCGCCCACGTGGTGTCCATGCAACACCAGAGGCGTCACAAGTACTTTGCCGGCCTTTGGAGGATGGGGAGGGGGATGGGGGAAGGGATAGGGGTATGGGCCTCCGGTATCCTCACTCACTCGGTAAAACACAGCGCAGGCGCTGTTTGACATCGGTTTTCTGTGAGGCCGTGGTGTCACACCGGTCGAGTAGGCCCATTCATGCCGTAGCTCTCCCGCGGTGAAAATGAATTTAATAGAGTTTTTTAATGTGATAAAATTCTTATTGTATAAATTCAGAATGATTGAGTAACTTAGTATAATTTACCGCATACATACATCAATTGTAGCACTAATAAAGTTGCTGCCTGTTTTTGATTGAAAAATTCTTTAGGCGGGTCGAGCACTTTTTGGGTGAACAAAAATCGTGAAACTCGCGTCATCGTCACCGCACGCTTCACAAGTTACTTGGTTTTCACTTCTATCGGACTTTTTAACCGATTTCAAGAAAGGGCTAGCTTTTCGATTAGAGTGTATTTTTTGTTATAAGTCTTATTCCCTTCCAGATTTTATATATCATTAATTTTTCCTCTACGTAGGAATTTTTTTCATTTTAAATACTAACACTATAATATCTGACTTTTAAAAAGAGTAGCCATGAGTTTCTTTGCCTGTATTCTTCTCATAAGGCTCTACGAAAACTGGCAGTAGATTTTGGTGTTTTCATCTAATTTACTTGACAATCCAGCACATGCTGTGATGTCTGTTTATGTCGATCTATGATTTTCTATTATTTCTAAATTAAATAATAGAAAAAGAACACTGGAAGGATAATATGGTAAAAAGCTTCGAAAATGATCTTATGTCAATAATAACTAGTCTAATTATTACAAAGTAACTGTTTTAAATCAAATGTTCTACACTGGAACATACTCTTATGTATTGGTCAATCAAATAAATATTATTTCATACAATGGACCAAGTTCTGTAAAAATTAACCTTAAAAAAGTGCCTTCTCGTGTTGGTGTTCAAATATTTATAAGATAAAATAATACAGTTTGTAACATCTCTCTATTATTTAATAATGTTCCAAGAACAAAGATCATATATAATAATAATAATAAATAAAAATGTTTATTTGTACTAGAAAATAAATTACATGAGGGTGCTAGCACTGGCTCCCAAACTAGGCTTGAGCCTGTATTTTAGGAGTCAGTTCACAAATTGAAAACTTAAATTCTACCGCAGTCAGTACAGTTAATGTGTTTTCATAAAATGATTATTGTAGCTTAATATATATGAAATAGTGTGTGTGTGTGCGTGTGTGTGTGTGTATGCGCGTGTGTGTGTGTGTATGTGTGTGTATGTGTGTTTGTGGGATAAATGCGGGTAATTATTCTAAGAATTTGAGTAATGCTTCAGTATTTTCATAATCTAGTTGGAGAAGCCAACTAGTTGCTATATTTTTGATCTCATAGCTATTGAGTCCAACAATATCCTCCCATTTGCTTAGAGCATTATAAAGCTTGAGACTTAGACTCTTAAACTGTCGCTTGGCAAAAGTGGTTCTGCAACGATATCCAAGACAAATCGATCTCCCACTACGTTTTTTCTTATCTTTGATAGGTATAGTTTTATGAGTTTTCAATATTGCTCTTAGGATATACAGCTGTCTCACTGTCAGAACTCTGTTGTGTGCGTAAAGTTGTGTTGTTGGGTATCTTATAGGTTTTTTGTTCATAACTTTAAGAACGGCTCTCTGTGCTCTTTCCAATCCCAGTAAGTGCCTCTTATATATGTTTTCAATATTAGGCTTAAATAACTGAAAAATACGACGCAAGTTGTTATTGCACGATTTTACTCTGAAAAGTGAATCAGCCAATTAATTTAAATGGATTAATGATTCACATACATAACTATAGCAATTGTTCAACTCAATATAACATGTATCATCCAAACAACAGCTACTGTTATGGTGATGCTGAATTTAACTGAAGTTAAAATTAGGTCAACCTGGCTTATGAGTAATGTTGCGTTGTAATCCAATACATTACACTTATTTCATATTCACTAATATACCTTATTTAAGAATAGTTTTATTTATAATTCGATTACGTTAAATTAAATTTGCCTGCGAGGTTTTTTCTACACAAGTCATCAAAATTAAATTAAAATATTGTTAAAATTGTTTTTCTTGTTCTATAACACAGTATAATCTTAATATAACAATTTCCTCGATTTAACAATTGTTTTTTTTGAAATCCCCTAGAACTGCCCGTAAGAGCTAAAGTAAAATATATCTTTTTATGACGAATTTTTAATCTTTACAAAATATAAAAGGAAAGTATATATCTACCTTTACCTACCTACCTATATTTAACGAATTTCGTCAATTTATAACCTTCACATAACGAATCCTATCAGTTATCTACATTCAATTTGACAATTATAATTTTTCATAAGATTTTATTGAATTTATTGTTCGGCGTAAACACTACTGTTTGCCACTGTTGTTACTTTTAATTTTGGGATGACTGATAAACGAAAAAGGTATTTTTTGACCATTGCAGAAAAACAAAAATCATAAAGCGTGTAAACGAAAATCCTATATTAAAAAAAATTACATTGCCACAAATTTTGAAATTCCCATTAATATATTTGCCACAAATTTAAGATTAAAGAAAAAATTTCAGAAGAAAATTGATTGCGTGCATATAATAATACACGGACATGTATTTTGAAATGATTAAAACAGTGCCGGGTCAAAAATCAGGCAATCGGAGGACCTATTCTTCAGGCTCAAAAGTCTCGAAAATGTGTTTTCATTTATTAGTGGAAATCGGTCGCTATAGCAGGGAAAGCAGAATAGTACCTTTGGAAAGCTGATATGAATGATTTTTTTAAGAAAACGATGGATATAACGACTTATTTTCTAATTCCTTTCAGTATCGTTGTATCGAGGTTGCATTGTATTATGTTTCTTTTAATTTAACTTTTTGCATATAACCTAATTGAATTTAGTAAGTATAATTAAGTTAAATGACAATTGTACGCATAAAGAAAGGTAAAGTGTAAAGAGAAGGATTTACCAACTAAGCATAAACCTTATCGCTACAATAGGGACCAATATCTATTGAACTAAGGTACATTTGGGGTAAAACAAAGACGGTTTCTGCTTGTCATGAACGATACTATGTTTTCAACTTTCAAGTTCCCAACTTTTGTATTCCGTGTATTGTACCCGAGGAACCGGAGGAACGTCCATTGTAAAAAGAAAAATGAAAGAAAAAGAATGTCTTAGCTTTTATACTTTTTTAAACTTTCCTATTTCATAGCTATTTGAAAAGTCGCCACCATTCGTGCGTGTCGACCATTGTAATGCGTGGTGACGGCTGCGCGTGCCTGCGTCCGCGCCGACCCAACCGTACAATCCATTTCGCGGATCGCTGCCCTTAATAATTACAGCGTGACTTATGGACCTCACAGTTCTATACCACGAACAATTACATTCAGACGCATTCATTTCATAACCTGTTGATACCAACTCATCTTTCGTATTGATTCAATTGACATTCAGTGATTCATAACAGAGTGTTATTGATCGTTGTACCTTAAAAACAGAAATGAACGCCATGCGTCGATGACTGCTTTTTGAAGTCTTTGGGCTTTCAAAAACAATTTGTCGTTCATGATTTTATTGTAACATATTAATTGTCAAATAAATGGAGATAAATGAATCGTAATCGGATATTAACATTCATGGAAATCGTAAACCGTTTCATGTGTGCTGTAAAACAAGACTAGGATTATCTGTTAACAGAATCTTTGAATTAAACAGGCCATGTGTTCATGTATTAATTTGACATGTGAGTTTATCTAGTGTCATCAGTAACATAGAAACTATATTTAATTACACGTTATTGCTTTTTATAAAACAATAATGTATTAAGGAAAGTGGATATTTTTTATTTATTTTTTGTTATCGCGTACGGTAGATACTAAAGGGAACTTTATTACGGGGTAACTAGAAATACTTAGAAGTAAAGCTATATATGACGTTAGAGCTAATGAAAATAAAACACAGAATTTTTTACTAAGACATTTTTACGAACTGAACATAATATAATTCCTTACCAACTACAATGTTTCTAACACCCCAAAATATAAATTTAATATGAATATGGTAAAAAAATTAACGTTTTATTCTCCATTAGCTGAACCCCGCGGTGCTACCCGCGGTACGACAATAACCGCGGGCAACGCCGCGATTCGAAGCTGGTATCTTTATAAATTGTAGCCTATGTGTTATTCTGATGTATAAGCTATATTATTGTAAAGTTTCATCAAAATCCATTCGGTAGATTTTGCGTGAAAAAGCAACAAACATACTCATTTACACACTCACAAACTTTCGCGTTTATAATACCTATTAGTAGGATATTTTTAATATTGAACACTTAAGAAACTAACTAAGTGGTTTATTGACACTATATAAGTGATATAGTTAAGCTAACCAAAAAGTTACCAATCAAACTTTTTTGCAATATCGCACAATAAAAAAACCAGGAAATTGCTGGTCATTTATATAGATGCCAAACTATAACAGCTTTGAAACATGAGTCCATCAGCTTTCTTACTTCTAAACGAGTTTAAAACATATTATTTTAATGAGCTCCATAAGATACGCCTCTAATAAGATTAATTTATTGTTACTAAAACTCAATACGGCCAAAATAGCTTACATTTATTACCGTAATTTTCTGTGTTTGAATATATTGGCATTCAGTACATTGGATTATGGAGTGATCTAATGAGAGGTTCACGAATTTGAAAGTATCCGTTTATTTACAGATTGTGTTCATACCGTGAGATATTAAAAAGTTTTAATCTTACACACCTACGAATACACATACATCATTACAAGTGAACTGGTAGGTGGTTTAGCCCAAGGCAGATTTAATTTAACTTAGCGTACTTATAGAAGTCAAACAATTACATTAAGAATTGTAAGCGGTTTTTTGAGTTTGATATTGATTCACTTATGATCATTAACCTTTCGTTAATACAAACAGATATTATAAATGTTATTTAAACTGCAAGGAAATTAATCTCGTTACACCTATTGTAACTATTAATTTTAGAATTAGCTTTTGCCCGCGCGTCGATCGTCGTAGGATAGCCCATGTCCTTCCGCAAGAATCAAAGTATCTCCATAACACAATGAAAGGGATTTAGCAGTTCAGGTGTGATAGCGAAACAGACAGACAGACAGAGTTTTTTTCCGTGGGAGAACTATGCTTAGGAGGGCCAGCTCGACCGGAGTGATACCACGGCCTCACAGAAAACCGGCTTGCGCTGTGTTTCACCGAGTGAGTGAGAATACCGGAGGCACATACCCCAAAGGTCGGCAACGCACTTATGACGCTTTTGGTGTTGCCGGTATCCATGGGCGGTGGTAATCGCTTACCATCAGGTGATGCGTCTGCTCGTTTGCCCCTATTCAATAAAAAAAGTTACTTTTGAATTCATTATATTTTGTATTAAGCACCTCGAATCAATATATGTATTTAAAACAGTCTAGCTAACAACCTCAGCAGGTGTTGACACTATGGGTGTCCAGTTCATAGGAACACCTATTTTAGCATTACAACACAGTGTCTTGCGATCGGTTCACGCTAAGCAGGAGTCAGTCTAGGAACCGTCGATTAGCCTTTCCGTCACACCGATTATTGTGATAATACAGGTCTCAGCGCTTTAGAGTTAAAATTCTAACGATACGTAATACGCATTTCATAAGCGCAGATTATATAGATGTTGCCAACTGGTTCGTGTGTAATATCATCTCTGATACCTATCATTAGACAAGGGTTCATTGCTCTATAATATACAGCACATGTTCTATGACGTTATAACTCATCCTGTTACTTTTATTTTTGTTGCTCTAAGCTCGCTCTTGTCTGTGAGAATTTAGTGAATCTATTTTTTATAGTGCGTCTTTTTATTAATTGAAACTCTCCGTTACGAGAAACATATTTTTATGTTTTTTTTACTAAGTAAAACATGTGATTATTATTCATTACAACCTAAACAGTTTTCAAGACTGCCTCGGTGTCGCAATGGTAGCAAATGTTTGCAAGAAAGAACATCTGTAAATATTTGTTTCGGAGTTTGGGTGTTTTCTAAGTATAATTGTATGTATTTACAAAAATAAAAGAGTATATAAGTATTCTATCAGTTAATCTAGCTATCATAATACAAGCTCTGCTAAGATTGAAGTTAGATGGCGTTGCGTGTATAATGTATGAAAATATAAAAATATTCAATATAAAGAATATTTGTACCGGAACGGACTTTAAATTAAAGAATCAATTTTTATAATAGGATTCTTTCCGCCTCATTCGTAATAGGTATTGATAGCTTTAGATTCCGGAGAAAAGAAAATGCTGTCCCAAGTCTGATAGACCGCTGTTGACTGACGCTACTGGTGTTATAAATCTGGAACTGCATACCAACATGAGTACTGTAAAATGTTAATTGAAATCTTTAAATAAACATTCAAGTCATTCATGAAGTTGGACAATCATTCATCAAAATGCCACACTGAACTATTTATTATAAAGCGATTGAAAAGTTTAATACAATCATACATTGTTGGTATGGCCACAAAGTGTACTAATGTTTATTTATTATACGTTGAAACAATTCGCTGGATACAGTTTGCGATGGACATATCCTGTGCATACTGACACTGTCACATTGTTTAAATAATCTCACAGGTACTTAATATATCTGCGAGCAAGTTATGCTTGCCAAAGAGACAGCGGAGCGGGACCGGAAGAAATCTAGAACTCTTCCGCTAGGATGGAGATCGCAGAACGATCTACGTCCTCCATAAGCGCAAGCCTGGGGGTGACAGATGTGGCCATCTGTCACTCTAGCAGAAGCAGGCCCAGGTGACGGCGCGGACGCTGTGGATCGTGCACGCCCTAGGGGACAGTAAAGAGAACATCGGGGATCCCACACCGTCGGGGGTCACCTACAAACTGGTAGCTGGCCCGAGGTACGACGGGGTTCCGAGATTTTCCTTACTAGAGTGCACCTGGTTCCGGCTTGCGGTTTTAGTCGGTTCGAGTCCGACATGCCACCAGTCGCAGGTATCCGAGGGGATTTCCGCACGGAGGAAAAAAAAAGAAAAAAAGCGACTTAATATTTATCGATCCAATAAAGCATTAAGGAGTATTGATCATGACCTCCACCCTATCAAGGGCCTTGTGCCAGAGTTCGTTCTGGTTTCTACGATTCGTTTCTGCTATACATATTATAAGCAACAGACAGGTCACTTAGAACTCATAATGTTTTGTGTCTTTGGTGCTTCTCTATTTTATAGGGTGGATGCCAATTAATTTCGTTGTGGGTCCTCCTGGGACAAGACAAGACAGTTTTCCTGGGACTTCGCAAGATTAGAAAGACATCCTAATTTAACTAGCCAAAAAGTTCGAGAAAAATTCACGTCAGACTAAATACACTAGATATATAATACATATGTATATATATCTAGTCTTATAGACTCATAGAGTGATAAATGTTGGTTTACCATTCTGCCGTTCTGGCTAATAGCAAAGTATTCAAAGCTTTTAAAAAAATGGTTTTAATTTTTTCAGTAGGTGTTTTTTTAATAATTAAGTCAATTATATACATCGCATGTGTTTTAATATAAAAGTCAGAGGAATTTACACTGTATATAATAAAACAGAATATTAAATGAGTTGAAGCACTATAAAAAGTCATTAGCAACGTATTTGATTACCTTATTAATAGCTCGTCAATATTGTTTTAATTGCCATTGTTTATTTTAAAGATTTAGAAAAACTTTCAGGGTGAGGGTAAAATAGTAGGTATGAAATGGGTAAGAATGATTATATAACATGATTGTTTCTTAATAATTAGTTAAGATCGTGTAGTAGTAATACTATTGTGTGGGTGCAATAAAAGATGAGAATAGGGCGCTGTGGACTGGTGAGGTGATCGTGCGTAGTAGATCGCTGCCTAGTGTGATGATAGACGGCGGAAAGTAGTAGTAATGTGGAGGAACGGGTATCATGTCCCTCCAACACAAAGGGAGGATCCTCCGACCAGGCGAGGTGATCATGCCTGGCGGGCCCTACAGTTGATTTAGGGATGTTGTATATAAGATAATCGGTGCGAGAACTATTTATTGCGCGATTCAGGATTGGAAGTTACTCCGTGTAGTGCGTTACTTCGTAGTTCAGTGTATCTTCGTTAGATGGCACTGTAGTAGGTTATTGTTGTGTTATATGTCGTAGTCGCCACATTAACATATGTAACCTACACAAGAACTTTAATTGTGTGATTCAGGATTTGCTTATACGCCGTGTCATCATAAAATATTGTTAGGGTTCCGAACCCAAAGGGAAAAACCGGATCCTATTACTGAGACTTCACTGTCTGTCTATACGTCTGTCTGTCACCATGCACTATCTCATGAACCGTGATGGTTAAACAGTTGAAATTTTCAGAGATGATGTATTTCTGTTGCCGCTATAACAATAAATCCTAAAAAACATATAAAATAAATATTTAAGAGAGCCCCCATACAACAAACGTCATTTTTATTTGCTCGGTTTTGCTCAATATTGATAACGGCAACAGGTACACGATTGAAACGTATAGATAATGGAACGGAACCCTTCCTGCGCGAGTCCGACTCGCACTTTGCTGATTTTTTTTATTATAATAATACAAGCTCTAGTTACTTTGGGACTAGTTGGCATTGTGTTAGATGTCCTAAATATTTCATCATCATCATCATCATCATCAGCCCGTTACAGTCCACTGCTGGACATAAGCCTCTCCCAAGGAACACCACAGAGCCCGGTCTGTTGCTTTTTGCATCCAGTTGCTGCCAGCCCTCCTACGTAAGTCGTCCCGCCATCTGGCCAGAGGGCGTCCCACACTACGTTTGCCAAGGTCTCCATTCTACGACACGCTTACTCCAGCGGTTGTCGGTTCTGCGACATATGTGACCAGCCCATTGCCACTTCATCCTACCAACTTTCAGAGCTATGTCGGTCACTTTGGTTCTCTGACGGATTACTTCGTTACGAATTTAATAATTAATATTTTTCGTTGTGAAAGGAAGTCGCCAAAGATAAGAAACTAAATAAATTATTAAGAATGAGGGGATTACCAGGGGTAAATACCGACTTCTCAGTAACATCTGCAGACGATAATACCGAGAATTTACGACTGGAATCTTTGCTCCAATTAAATAAGTCGTGAGATAAAAGGTTCAGTGTGCAGTAATATGTATAAGTCAATTTTTATTAATATTATAAAGTTGAGTCTATTGTGTGTTTGTTGGAATGAACTCAGTATCGGCTGGTTTAAATTGTTTTGTTTTAATATTCTTACGTAATAAGTAA
Source organism: Spilarctia lutea (assembly GCA_916048165.1). Lineage (NCBI taxonomy): Eukaryota > Metazoa > Arthropoda > Insecta > Lepidoptera > Erebidae > Spilarctia > Spilarctia lutea. The sequence continues at coordinate 8,938,927 of OU696480.1, forward strand.
TAGGACCAATAGCCCCGAGGATCAATTTAAAATGTTGCAAAACGGAGAATATTTTATGCATTTCGAGAGACACATACCAAGTTGAGTGATGTTTATCAATATATATGGCATAGTATCTAAAAGTATATAGTTTTATAAAGTATTTTTATTGATTGTCACATAACTACATATGGCTTTCAACTATAGAAGGAAATAGCAACATCGATAACAATACATATAAGATGAGTTGATACGACGTTGCCTTAAGCTACGTTCGATAATAAGTTGCACACCTTTAGTATCATTAGGTTACGTAAAGTATCGGCAGATCAGGAACCTTTCGCCTATTAATCACAATTATCAGTAATGTTGTACAAGAGAAAGTAATGATGTTCATCGCAATTTTATACAACAACATAAACATATTTGCTACATGTTTAAGAATATTAGTGTAAAGAATGTTGTAATGCACTCTGGGTTCGTTTTATCTATATATATATATATATATATTATATATATTTATTTATATTATTTGACTGCCTCGGTGGCACAGTGGTAGCGTATGCGACTGCTAAGCTTAAGGTCTCAGGTTCGATTCCCGAGTCGGACCAAATGTTTGTATGATTTGCAAATATTTGTTTCGGAGTTTGGGTGTTTTCTATGTATAATATGTATGTATTTACAAAAAAAAAGTATATAAGTATGTTTATTAGTTGTCTAGTACCCATAACACAAGCTCTGCTTAGCTTGGGACTAGATGACGTTGTGTGTTAGATGTCCGGAATAGTTATTTATTATTATTTATTTATTATATATTATTGTGAAAAGGTTTGACTTGGAAAACTCTGCTATGTATTTCACTTACTTAAATAGTTGCTGAAATTTTCAAAGGGAACAAGTATTTAATTCTCTACAAATACTTACAGAAAACACCCATTGTAAATAGGGAGGCATAAAACTTAAAAGAGAAGAAAGGTACCACTCGTGAGTTGAGGATCCACTTTAGAGAAATATCTTTGAAAGGTTGGTTGGGAACGATCAAGGTTTATTCTTGTGCTAAGTTCAATGTCGTATAGACAAATCACGATGCAGGAGCGACGCCATAAGCCGCTTAAACGTAGTTTTTCTGCCTTCAAGTGAGTTCAAAGTGAGTTGGAACTAGGTATCAACGTATAATATATAGTCTAAGTATTTCCCAGAGGGCGACAATTGATTTATTTTTTGAGAAGTCGTGTTATAATCATTCAAAGCTTATTTTGACTCCCTCTCTTATTCGTAATCTTATTTTTAAGTGACTTGAAAAGAGGTAACTAGAAAAGAACAGTCATGTTCAATTCATTCCTGTTTTTAATAACTGCCATTGGAGTTGGTCATACCATGACGCACAATCATTCCAGATAACGGATTATTTCATTTAAAGCATAAATCAAAACAGTCATTACTTTTCCTGGTCGTTGCGTGCTGCCAAGCCTGGCGTCGCGCCCTGAACAAAAGCATCATATCGCGTTACATGTTCTCAGTAGTGAGAGTACTATACTGCGAATATTTTCCACAGACCTTAAAACACGCGATCTCATTCGCTAAGTGAAAAATATAATGTAATAGGCATGATAAAAATGAGTAATTAATGAGAGTTTCATGGTTATGTATGAGTAACTCCTACTATGAAAGTATATTATAAATTGTATATAATACATACACATATTCAAATAGATAGATAAATAAATAATCTTTCTACAGACCATTTAGTTCGGATCTAAGATATTTCCATTTCCAGAAAAACAAAGAAAATAAAGCCTTACACTGTCGGTATTTGCAAGCTTAGGGCTCAGTTAGTGTACGTAGTAGAGCACGCTCTACCGCCTCTCGCAAGGTAGTAAAAACACGTTAATTTCAATACTAATTGGCCGGTTGGACTGTAGCGGTTCTACCCTCTCACAGAATACCTAAACCAACCTAAAAAATGACAGCATTCGTGTTGTCGTATTTCATTGGTGCAAGTGAGTGCAAGAACGGAAGGCCAATGATGTAAAGTGCTTCTAAGCACTTCAATAGGCCGCCGAATTGTGGGTCACCACGCTGCATTGATTCATTGTCATAATTTGCAATGAGTATGGTGGTCACTATACTGAATTCTGTTTATGCTCTCCCTTGGGAAGAGTTGTCACTTTGGCAGGCATCTAAATAAAAAAGTACTATGGTGTACTTATGTATATTTCTGTAACATTACAATTTCTTTTCTATTTATTGTTTTCTGTATTAAATATTTAATGTAATTTCACACTAAGTATGGCTATTATGCTACTTCTGTTTATGAGATCCTTCTCTTAGTTAGCAGCACTAAGCAGTAATATTAATCTTCAGTGAGATAAGTACTAAAGTTTTAGTGTTCCTTACGCTACATTGTTTACACAAGAATTTGTCTATAGCAAGTTATTTATAGTCGAATGAATACATACACCACATTTATGTGAAGTTTATTATTGTATATAAAGCAGCAGCAATAAAATTTAAATAGGTGCTAATAAGGTAAAGATCCGTTATTTACAAAAGGAGAGCTCGTCGTTCAAAACCCATCTGCAGTGCGTTAAACTCAAACAATTTAAAAACTACGACATCCTCAGTCTTGACACGAACATTGCTAATTTTATTGATCACTTTAAAACAATTTACTACCGGTTACTGCTATTTCACTCTGAGAAACGTACAAGTGAAGGTACCTTGCATTCCAATTTAGAGAAAACGCAACAAGTTCCCATTTTTAACATACGTGCGGTTTAATTTAAAATAAATTACAATCATTTACAACCTCTGCAGTCGTAAAACGAACATAAATAAAATAGATATTCAGTTTTTTATTAAGTAATGTTCTTTTGTCTGCTCTAGCCCTTTATAGGTCAATAATGAAGTTTATGACCATTGAAAAATTTAAGGTTTGAAATAATTTATAAAGGCTTTTCAAAAGTTTAATTTTGTATTACTGACAAATATGGTGTTAAGTTTCCATAGGTACACTTTTATGTTTTAGTCACTATTATTAAATAAAATTTGTTCATGTTTCGCTTACAAAATAATCCAAAATTATATAATTAATAAAAATATAATGACACGAAGACATGATATTTATGTACCTATATAAACTTAGAGACATAAGATATTTTTACCTGAAATCTGTCTATCTTTTCAGCATACTTTTAAAACCAGGCATGGCCGGTATTAGAGGGATTCTCTAATCCCTAAAGTGCTCTGGTGACGGCAATCGTCCTGCCCCTATTGCACTGGTTGGACTAAAATTTAAAGTTTGCAAAATATTGGCTATTAATTCTATTTTTAAATTTCTAATCATTTTCTCCGTGTTGTTTAGTATATGTTATAAGATAGAGTAAAAATAAAAAGCTTATTATAAAAAGATTTTTATAAAACTAGAAAATCAAATCACACACAGCCTTTAACAGTTCATTGTTGGACATAGGATTCTCCTTACTTAGTAGATTTTGGTCTACTACAAAACACTGGCCAGAAAGAGGTAATTACTTACTCCTTGAACTCAACTGCCTGAAGTCCTATGTTATTAAAAAATGTACTGCACTACAAGGTACAACTACGACTTAACACTGTAACAATCATTAACGTCGTAAATAATACAAATGGCATATCATTATTATATTCATGTCAATCGCAGGGTATGATTTAAAACGATTTGCTTCTTATTATTGAAGTAAGCCGTATACTTCAGTATATTTAGTCTCCCAAAAATAAATAACAGCTAGACATTCTGGAATCTAACTCATTTCTACTTATTAGTGGAATAAGTAAAAATGACTTTGATTCTAGAATGTATTGCAACACGTTCTATCAAATGCCGAAAATGAGAGTATAAATTAAATAACAGCTAGACTTATGATATTTGGGCAAATTATGGTCACCTGATGAAAACAGACCACCAATTCCAGAGTCATTAGCGCCTTGCTGTTTTTTTTTTTTAATTTTAAAAGACTACTACACTGAACATTTATCATTTGTCGCGGGGGACTTTCCGAGTACAAGCATAGAAGAAATGGACACAAAGAACACACAGACTCAGAACAACAATTTGTTAATCCTAAAAAGTGTTGTGCCATGTGGTATTTGAACTCACAACATTAAATAGAAAGCGGTGTGGCGACCACTTAAACCACTAGCCCAACCGTGCAGTACTTTGAGGTGGGAGAACACCTATTTCTTGAAGGTTTTGTTTAGTAGTTTTTTCAAAAGTAAACCTAATATATACTTAAAACTTTATTCATGACGTATTAAACAGAAAATATGAAGAACCTTTGAACAGAAAAGTCAATAAAACGTCTTAAATATTCAAGAACTTCGTACTAAGCAACAGTCGAAAAGGTTAATCGGTCTTAAGTCTAGATTCTAGATAGAAATACATCTTAGACTAGTGGATTGACACTTTACAATTAAACGGGTGTTACAACTGACATTAACACCGAGGATATAGTTGACCGACCTGAATTCTATGACCTGGATTAATTAATAATTAGAACTGCAATAGACGCTGACAAGCGCACTGTCTATACATGGTCAGACAGGGGTATTTCCACTGATCAAACTGATAGCTACTTAGGAAACTAGTTGTTCATTGCGGTCTAATTAAATTAGGTAGACATTGTTTATTAAACTATAAAACAGATAAAAAAATTAAGAATGCAATTTTTAAGTCAGTTATTTATTTTCATACTTTTTCTGTCATAGATAATGAAAATAAAGCGTAAATTAAATTACTACATTCGATATTCGACAGAATTGACTTAACCACTGCTGTTCTGGCTGTACCAATTATATTTTTTTATAATTAGATACTGTTTTCGATAAAAGTTGCAATATTAATTATTTTTTTATGATTTTAAGTAACTTTTAGTCATAGACTGCAAACATTACGATTTTAATCGATACATTTTTTATGTATAGTGGGAAAACGAGCAGACTTACGGTCTGATGGTAAGCGATTACCGCCGCCCATGGACACCCGCAACACCAGCGGCGTCACAAGTGCGTTGTCGGCCTTTGAGGGATGGGGGGAGGGGTTGGGGTATGGGTCTCCGGTATCCTCACTCACTCGGTGAAACACAGCCCAGACACTATTTCACACCGGTTTTCTGTGAAGCCGTGGTATCACACCGGTCGAGCCGGCCCATGCTGCTAATAAATTCCTACTCTGTTACACTTCTTTAACAGGAAAAGGTCTACAAGTACCTTTATTGATGTATTCGTTGAAATGTGCAGTCGCACGATGCAAATAGCGCTTAATCAGAAATGTCATTCTCATTTGATTTGTACAGATTGTCTATACATATTTTATAGAGAAAATGTTATAAATAGTCGGGTCATAGTAAAACACAAGTCATAATCAAAAATATGTTTACCATCGATCACTTACCGAATTTTCGTAATCCGTTACCACATACGAAATTTAACATAAATATTATATAGGTACGATTCGCGTCAGCGGCATAAAAGCCATCAAACCAGGGTGTAACAGTAGGCGTCAAGTGCCACATTGCATTGTAGTCAGTTTACTGCCGCTCCTATATATCGACCGGGTAGTGCCGAAGTGGTCTACTTGATATAATGAACCACCATTACTGCTCGTCGCTCGTAAAATTTATATTTCCTTAACCGTGCTCCTTAATGCATAGCTAAAAGTAACAGTAATAAAATAACCTTCCAATTCACTTCTACATTTCTAGTTTCATTAAAATAAAATAATAATAATCATAAATAAACCTACTCAAACGTAGTCGTCTATTATTGCATAAGCTAAGATTGTTTCAATGTCAAACAACACAATTGAAATTTACATTTTCATTCATTTAGATTTTCCTTGTCCATAAATCAAAAGCGCCACTTGAGTTTGAAACAATAGCTTGATATTATGAATGTATTCGACCAAATAGTCGAGTCAAAGCATTCATAGACTTATGCAGTGCACCATAGACAAAAGCATGTAAAACAATAAAGGAACACGCCATCTAAATTCAAAATTGAGGCGCGTACAATTATCGTGTATTCACGCCCCATAGCTTGTATTCAAATTTGGAATAAATGTCGGATCATTATTTTATTATTTCGTGTTCTTTTTTTCCAAGTTTAGCTATTAACAACATAGGAAATTATTGCACAACAGAACAAAAATGATCGAGTCGTCTTTTATAATTGTGAGTCTCAATCAGGAGCTGTGTTTTTTATATAGGTAAGAGTATTTTGGTGAGTTATAAATCTGAATGGGACTCTATCTAGTTAATAATTTTGGGTGTATAATTTGTATGAATTTATGTATGTTACAGTAAAATACATGTATAAGATCGATAACATTACATATAAAAGCCTATATAGTCTTTTATAATTTATATAGTTTCTTTTGTACAAATTGCAGAGGATCAAGTCTGACACATAAATTTATTTTCTGTCAGACATCGGTATAACATGCTTGTCAACTGTCGCGTGCGCGGCATTGAGGAACACCCGAACACATCGCACATAGCTGATAGCCGGGCATGGCAAGCTACACATCTGCTTTCAGTGAGTCAGCTGCTGTTAGGAAATGTCTCTAAATTAACTGTGGGATAACAAAATAATATATAGTAATCCATAATGTTCTCACCATGTGTTTAATAATTTATGATAAGGTGTTTATGGATATATGTTTTACAATTGCTTAAAAAAATAATAGCCGTAGTCGTTAATGTGGGACTTCTTATAAGCGGTTTTCTTGGAATAATTTATACGGATGAAATTTCTCAAGCGAATTTTTTGTATGTCATTGATAAGTGCATATAAATACATTTTTACTCGTTTAGCGCATAATAATATTTCGTAAACGGAATGTTTATTGAAATGTAAGTGTGCCCTTTTAAAAGAGTTAAAATATCGTACAAGGAACTGCTGAACTTTATCGATTTATTTATTTATTTACAACTTTATGCACAATAATGTACAATACTAAACTTAATACCATTTAGATCATTGCCATAACAACATTTTGTAGTAGTTAATGACATAGTACCTAGTAGAAAGTATCGTATATAATGCAATATTATAGGTTAAATATCAGATTTTACGGTAAAAGAAAATCTCTCTTAGTACCACTTGCTTTTAATGTTATTATAAGTATGAAGTCATTTTAACTCATTGATTTAACGCTTAGTGAACTGATACTACTTAAAATTTATTTTAATTTACTTTCATTTTGGACATCGTGTCTTCTAATATTGGATTTAACGACTCAGCAAACTATTAACAGAAACCAGACTAAAATAAAATGCTTTAAAATACGAGTTTATCGTGATGGGGAATCGTAGATAATATAGGAAGGGCCAGTTTCCTCAGCATTTGGGTCATAATAACAAGGGCCGATCGCTAAGTGAAATTAAACACAGAGCAGGCGACGCTAGGAAAATGCACGGATATAAAGGGGCCTAGTGTCAGTTTGTTTCGAAGTTGCGATTGGTGAATATTTCAGTGCAGACCAATCACGACGCTGAATGCGGAAACCGTTACGATCGAGTTGATGTGAAAATAAACTCACACTAGGCCCACAGAGAAGTTATTCGATAAACTAACTTATGGAACCTTTCCTGTCATAACTGTTTGTTAACATATCATCGTAGCAGACTTCGGCATACTTCGGTAATGTTCGAGACCCCTCGGCACTCGTCGGTGCCTTTCATCTCGTGTTTTACATTAGAAACTAACGGCAAAGTTTGTATTAGCATTTGTCTCTATTTATAGTTCATTTACTAGTCCATCATCCCACCGCACAAATAAAACAGTGACTCAGTCATTACTATTACTAGTTTAGTATGGGTAGTCACGATTCCTCACTATCGAACTGAATATCAAGAAATAGAAATATGGCTTCAATAAGACGTTCGGAATTTAAAACTAAAGAAAACAAACTGTTTAATTTTCGTATATTTCGATTAATACATGTATTACTATTACATTATCTATGCAGTAATTGTTGTACCAGGTTTTCAAATGAAGTAACCACTAACGAACAATGCATATAGTAGTCTATTATTAAATACGTAGAGCAATAATTAAAAAATCTCGAAAAATTTAGATACGACTTTTAAAAATTACATTGTTTTTATATTTGGAACATAATTCAAATTTTCGCATGCGGAATTCTAAGCATTTAAAAAGATTCTCACCGGCCAGTTTTCAATCTCCAATTCAACAAAAGAAAAGAAAATAAAAGTTTACTGAGCCTGCGATTACTCTACATTTCAAGTAGTAAACAAACTATGAATGACTTGGCAGTTACTAAAGAAACTATTGACGCTAATGTTTATACTGTAACATCTGATGTTGGAAACTGAGTTTTCTCACAATTTGCGCCATACTATTTAGTATTAGCACACACTTTTCGTAGATGAAGAAACAGTAACGTGTCGACAAGGTAATTTACACACCCACTTCGCTAGATAAACTGTTGAACATCTTAAGAAAAACGTTAGCCAGTGTGTCCATCTTGCATAATCTATATTGCGATTAACTCTTTTTTGTATAAACAATATCAAGCGTACGCGGTAAAATTGTGAAAACAAGGATTAGGAACGATAGAGATTTTAATTTGAACCTTGTATTAAATACTAGCTGATCCACGCAACCTCGTTTGCGTCTTATATTGCCCGTAACGTGAAAATTTTACCCCGTTTTTGAAACATTCTTCATTGGTGCTCCGCTCGTGTTAATAGTAGCGTGATGATATATAGCCTATAGCCTTCCTCGATAAATGGACAATCCAACATAGAAAAAATTTTTTTCCAATCGGACCAGCGGTTCCTAAGATTAGCGCAATCAAACAAACAAACTCTTCAGCTTTATAATTGTATATAGATAATATGAAGCCAATTTATCATCGCAACGTTAATGTACTCGTAATGTAATCTAAAAGAAAATATAATCATTAAAAATGTGTCGTCTATAGACACACATTATTAGAAAGTGTACTGAAGTATCTTTAGCATAAAAATAACACTTAGGTAGGTCAATCACATAAATTCGCTGCTCACTTATGAATCTATAATATTTAATAAATTGCTTTTTTATGCTAGCTAGTGATATGTATATCCATAAATTAATTAGATTCTGGGACGTTAAAATCAATCAGAATATCTTTATTACTGCTACACAAATAACGCACTCGTACAAATAAAGCATTAAATGTATTTGCTTCCAGTCCATTGGAGTGCTGGCACGCGTCCCTTTTAGTGCAGGCACGTGGTCAAACAAAATATGCACCGGTGCGGAAACTAGGCCGGATTGTCGATGTGCCGAACCGATCGTCGCCCGCGTCAATTTGACGCACTACAGAGGGAAGTTTGTGCACTCACATGGAACAATCTCTTCACACTCTTATTGTTATGTGCCCCTCCACCGATAGGGTCGGTGAAAGTGATTTATCTCCTCGTCTTGTTGACTTTTAGTTTTGTTTTAAATTTGTTGTTTATGGTCAGTTTATGAGTATGTATGTTATTTGTTGGTAATACATGTATTGAAACTAAGACAATAGTTGTACAATGAATGCAACTACTTGAATTCTCGTTTTACGTTATAAGACCGTTGTTGGTAACTGTGTAGTTTAGCTTCCTATCGGATCCGCTATGTTCTCAATACCTACCGAAAATAAAACGTATAAAATCATTAAACACTTGAAGTACATTTTCATTTTGTGCTAGTAATACTGCAACTTTGAATTGAATTAATTGAAACGTAGGTGATTGATATACACAAAACTGGCGTTATTATAATCATTACTGGCTATGTTATGTTTTATTTCTTCCTGATTTGAATTATAAATAATAAAATAAATAAATAATAAATATTTCGGACTCCTAACGCACAACGCCATCTAGTCCTAAGCTGAGCTTGTGTTACGGGTACTAGACAACTGATATAAATACATATATACATACATATTGAACATAGAACACCCAAACTCCGAAACAGATATTTGTAGATCATACAAACATTCGGTCCAACCCGGGCATCGAACCTGAGACCTCAAGCACAGCAGTCGCATACGCTATCACTACGCCACCGAGGCAGTCAAATTATATTATATTAATTATTGTCTATTGTACCATCTACTCTTGTAATACAAAACTTTACGGACATTGGACCTTTGTAATAGCACGCATTGAAATCATAATGGCAGGAACGACAATATTCAAGGACTTTCAAAGAATCACATTTATTGAGAGATGTTTCGTCGTTCTTTTGTGCGGGCTCTAGTGATCCCTACCTCTTGAATTAGAATGGCAGTGCGAACAATCACAAAAATCCCTACATGTAAGTCGATATGTTAGCTTAGATAAAAGCTGTAAATACGTGCTTACTTTTTTTGTAACTTTCTCACATTTTACCACCTACTTATCGGTTACATAAATAGGTGCAATAGATAAGGTTTTTTCAATGTGTTACGAAACCAACTCTCTTTCCTCTTTTTACTTCATATATCTGCTATATCGACAAACATATATGTATTTATATTCTTGTACTAAAATATTATTTTATACACAAGGCCTGCGACCTAAGCAGGAGGGAGTTATGATGAGGTAAATAGCACTTTAAGGTCAAAAGGTCTTTACAGTGAGTTCAAGATTCATGTTAAGGCTTAACAGGAATTATAAGTATTTTCAAAATTGTATTTATACCTATTTATATTATTTTAAAGGTTTAAGAAGATTAATGTACATTTACATTTCTTGTCAATATTATATTCTATCATAGTTTCGCATAATTATTTATTTAATAATGCACTTCAAGAAGAATGAATTTTACCGTGGGAGAGGCACGTTTCGACATGCATGGGCCGGCTTGACCGAAGTAAGTCAAAGTCAAATCATTTATATCCATAGGCCCCAAAAGGCACTTGAACACGTCAAAAATACAAACAACAAAATATAAAATAAAATAAAACTCAGGTAATCAATTCAGTGATACGAGTAAAAGGTACTAATACTAAATGCATTGAAATGATTTGAATTACCGGAGCATAGATTGATTTCGATTCAACTCAAAGGTTTAAATTGAAATCAATCCAAGTACTAGCTCCGATGGGTATTGCATTCATGCCACAGCCTCACAGAAAACCGGTGTGAAACAGGCCCTGCGCTGTGTTTCACCGAGTGAGTGAGGCTACCGGAGGCACTACCCCTTCCCCCATTCCCTTTCTCATCCCCCAAAGTAACAAAGTAACGCCACTGGTGTTGCGGGTGTCCACGGACGACGGCAATCGCTTACCATAAGGCGATAAGTCTGCTCGTTTGCTCCGAATTCCATAAAAAAAATCCTTACTCAGTGACTCTGTAAGTAATAATCAATCAATAAATCAGTTTATAGTGCACGTGGACGAAATAATTATATGACTATTTAGTAAGTTAGTACATAGTTTAGGAGTATGTTACACGAGGTCATACTACAAGCAAGTTTTCCTGATTAACATAATGTAATATTAATTTAATCATTCTTGATATTCCTAAGAGCTAATAGAAAGTAGGTTAAGTGCTTTCCTTTAAGAAAGGTTAACTTATCTTCGTTTTATCAGCTCGACTTGCATTGGTATCAGCTTTAAAAGAGTCTTATCGTAATTTTTAGTTACCGCACAAATCAGTTATGATAGCGACAATCATTATTATCACAACGCTATCATTATTTAGATCAAAATAAGTATTGAAATAATAATTTGTGTTATATTCATATTTCTGTAATACACTAGTTAAAGCAAGCTCCTGCAAAACGCTTTATATGAATTTTTAAGTTGAAAGTAATTTATTATATTTAATTTATATATCAACAATTAAGTGTCATTTTTGTACTGCCTTCTTTATCAACATCAATGTTGAGTCCTTTAAAAAATTAAGGTTTTAGTTTTCTACAAAATCATAGCATCTGTGTTGGTAATAGGCACTTTACCAATATAATATTTACATTTTAACAACACGGGTATTACATTTTTTTTAATTTTACTAGACATCTGATTCAAATACCTAAAACCTACTAAACTACCAACTCGCTCTATTCAAAATATTCATAGTGACTTATCGCAAGCGTTTTTATTATTTCTTTTTTCTTTACAAACCGCCTGCATACCTCAAAAGGCCAGGTGTTTAGCCTTCATTACCGAACAAAGAATTCTATGTGCCGTTCGCTCCAAACAAACCGCATCAACGAACACATTGTAACATTCGCAACCTACGGGATAAATACAGGAGAATGACTGCACCGTCTGTACATTGGCATGATGAGATTGGAATAAACGTATTTATAATATTAATACTAACCATGTGGGCTCTGCTCAGAGGTGAATAATGTAGTAGCCGTACATAGATGTCTTAAACACTTACCTAAAACAAAGGAAACAGATTTATTAGTCAGAAAAATAAACACCACATAGTAATATTAATGAAGGTTGAACGTGTGTTTTGTATAAATATTGTAAGCATAGTTTCAACTTCAAGTATGTATAGCATGTAAATAGTTAAATCTATTTCGAATAGAGTGTCTTTAAGAGATTGCTTTTCAAAATCTTTATCCGAAGCTAAATAACCTAAGTTTATATATATATTTTGAACCCATTTCAGCAAATTTTATTTGTGTTTTTGCATATTACTCAATAATGCAAAGACAGCTAACCCAATTTAAGTTTTACTCGGCACAATGCATAGTCTAAAGAAATAAGATACCTCGTCAACTATTTACTTTTCGAAAAAAGTAATCATTTTTAAAAGTATAGGCAATATAAAAGATTTAAGTAAGGCTTCTTCCACTGAGATTCTTTCACCTTCAAGGCAGACGAAAAATAAAGACGAGTACTAAAAGTACCTTCCGCGATTAATTATCCATTAACTAATAATTACACAACAATGACAATAACTTTTAAATTTCAAGTAAATTATTATCAACTAAAACAGTCTAAGGAAATAAGTCATCTAGTGGATAAACTTTCATGTCACAATTAGGCAAAAAAACTACCCACTAAATGACTACATAATAGCTATTCAACGAGTAGTAGTTGAAACATTTCAAATAGCAGAAATAATAACAATTCTACCATTATTTAATTGCATTTGTGTATAAAAGCAGGACACAGCATAACGAACGCTAACACAAACCTAACCTAGTAGTAAAGTTTCACAAAGCAAGTCATCTGTCCGAATACTTCTATAATTAAATCTACAAAAGGAGAATGAAATAAGGGAGAAATGGAAATAATTAAATTTCGCTTCATTTGGTGTCAGTTGGACGTTTATTCATTTTATATAACCGCCCCGGCCGTTACGCGGCAAAGCCGTTGTGTCAAATGCCAGTCATTGACTGATAGACTAGGGGTTAGAGAAAGCCCTTTAGACAGAATGAAAGGGCACTCCTATACATTCTTCAAACCTTTTGTTCAGTGTCTACGCGTGATCAGAATACTTTTACATATTAAGCGTAAATTTAAAAATCAATCAACCTAACATTCTGCTGAATTCATTTTCAATGTCCGTTTTTACTTCTTTTCAATTAAGAGTAACGATACTGAACAGTAAAACATCTTCATAAAGTATAAACTGATAAAAAAGCAAACACCAAAAAACAAGTTAAGCTCTTCCAATAAACACCCATTCGTTACCCAAGTAAAGCACCGCCGGTCTGTAAATCTCCTTATCTAAATTAAACTCATAAAAGGCTACCATTCAATAGCTTTCAAATCGCTTTATTAAGAAGCTTTTAGACTAATTAATGGATAAGCACCGGGATGCGTAGTTCTGGAGATAATCTGTTCGTTTATGAATCAGGAGTAGCAAGGCTCGTGCCTTTAATATTATCATTATGAAAATGGGTGCACCGGGATCAACACATTATAATAAATAAATAAATACAGGACCAGTGCGAGTCGGATTCGGGTACTTAAGGTTCCGTAAAAACCTATAGGTATATTAAATGATGTAACTAAAAACTTATGCTTTTCGCAATTTTTCGTTGATCTGTGCTATAAGACGTTGCTTCGTACCAAATTTTGAGCCCAAATACAAGATTTTGAGTTCACGGGCGGCATTACCCTGTAGGTTTCGATTCCCTTGCGAGTGTCGAAAATTTGCAGGCTTAAACGGCTGTATCTTTTGATTGAGTTAGCTTAGAAGTTTGATTTCCTCACAGCTCCAAGGGACAGTAGACTTGAGTATTTGATATGAATTTCAGCTTGATACTTCTATTCGTGCCTATAAAAAATGTTCTTGACAGACAGACGGACAACAAATTGATTCTATAAGGGTTCCGTTTTTTCCTTTTCCCTAAAAATACATAGATGTTTGATGTATGGCTAGTCGAAAAAGATTCATAAAAGGTATGAATGTAAAAAACCGTAAAATATATTTAGAACTGTTCAATGCTTGTCTTATATTAAGTACTTATATAGTAGAGAAGTTCATACATTAAAAAATAAAGCAAAAAAATTAAGTGTCAAACCGTATCTCGCGGCCTCGGAGAGTATGTGATCTTATGTGGGTATCGTTTCGGGTAGTTTTAGCGCTAAAAATCCAACCAAAATCTATCTACAGAATTTCATATCACTCAGTACTTAGATTATAGAAATCTGATTGCAGTCGCTTTACGAAAAATAGAAGTTTGGACTTGAAATTCTAAGAGAGTGTGTTCCTTTTTAATCGAATTCAAATAGAAGGAGGTTCTTTGTTCCATTGTACTCGTATGTATGTTCTTTTTTAAAATCACTATTTCCAGCAATATATTTAACAAAGTAATGGATTAAGTTGGCTTGTGTTGCCAAGTTGCCAAGCCGTCTTCATTGTTATCCTATTACGAAGAAATCGTAAAGTCGACAATAAAATTGTGATGAGTTGCAGACACGTTTAAATGTTTTGCGACATCAAAACGCTTTATTTTAATATTGTTTAAATAAAATTTAAACAATACTTATTTAGCTTTAAAATGGCACTGAAAATTTATTTTTATTTTGTGGTGTTAGCAAAATATGCGGTTATACAATTTTATGCATGTTTCATATTACAGGAATTTGAAATTGTGTATGCAGATGTATTGGTATTAACATCAATAATACACATTACCGTTTCAGATCTAAACACGGGGCTGCTAATCACCACTTCAAACTACAACAAAATATTTCTATTACCTTTTATATTTTGCAAATATATCCTAAATTATATTTAAGTAAATCTTTTACAGATATTTTTAAGCTGACATACAAAAGAAGAAGAAGAAGTGGAAGTTACAAACAGACATTTCAATTTCATTTATTTGTATAGATTATTTAAATAATTATGCAATGTCTGCAACATTGTGGTAGATAATACCCAGTATAGTTACCGCATTAAAATTTTCTCGCTTACTGTCCTAAATTACGCCTTAGTCTAGTCAAGTGTGTTTGAAACATATCGTATACGAGTATTTGGATAGCTTCCAGACAGCTTGGTACTTCTTGGAATAATTATATTCCAGCTATAAAAACTTAAAGCTCGATGTATAGCAAAACGAACAGCTTGAAATACTCTTAACCAAGATGCATGTGTGGCCCAGACCAACCGCCTATTTTCGTCCAAGTTCAATTATTCTCTGGACGACTCACGTCAGACCGCATTAAACAGACATAATGTTGTTTTAAATTTAACCGATGCTAAACATTTCTCAAATTACTTCAGCTGGTGATAGAAAAACAATTAAACTACCAGTTATTTCAACCACAATGGTTGTGTATTTTACCAATTACTGGTTTTAGTTAACAATGTAACTAACTAGTTTTGTTTCCTATCGCAGATTGAGACATATAACAATTTTATTAGTATGTTACCATCTTCGGCAACCCAAGTGCCTAGCTCTGACATTATGTGCTTCTATGATTACTAATAAACTGGTTAAGATGCAGTCAGTCTTTACAAGTAAGCTAGTCGTTAGCCAAAGGTTACTTACTATTTTTAATTTGGCTTACTAAGATTGAGATTGGAACTAACTTCAGAAAAGTAAATGATTGTTAGTGTACTACACGACATTCTTATAATTTAAAAAAAGTAAAGTACGTTACATAGAAACTTACCATAACACTAACACAGCGTGACTACGAATTTTCAGATTTGTTTCATACTTTTTCAGCGTCGGTTTATGTCATAGTTGGGATTTAGTTTAAACTTTTGAAGTTATACTTCTTTTGGCGCGATGGAGAAAAATGATGAGAGTGAATTTTTACGATGCGCGCGCACACCGACACCTGAATTCTACATCGTGAAGTTAGTTCTAGGTGGCATGAAAATTGATAACAATGTTCAAGTTGTACATTCTAGTATTTATATATTTAGAACACGTGTTTCGTAACAGTACAATTAAACAGTGTGAATAAATAAATATTATTTTGGTGTTTTTATTAAATCAATTTCATATACGACGGTGATAGTATTTACTAATAATTTATTAGCATTTCTATATATAATAAGTAAATACTAAAATCTAAGAAATTATTAGTAAATACTATCACCGTATATATATAGATACTGTTTTGAGTGCATTTATGGATTTGAGGTTAATTGTCGGTATGTATAATTTTATTAATATATTTGATTCATTGCCTTAATCATTAATGATTGTATATTTTTACTGTGTTGGCATATTTTTACGTTAATAAAACCTTTTTTATTTAAATAAAATCTTTTTGATTAATTTTAATATTTATCGTTAATCACTACTGCATTTTAGTTATTTTTTTCCATACGCCAAAGAAGTATAACTTCTAACGCGTGTACATAAGTACTATCGACCAAATTGAAAGGTGACCCACTTTGACAATTATTCCTTTGTAATCATAAATGTAGTTAGGTTTTCTTCGCTATTTGCACATAGTACGTTTTAGATATAAACATAAATGCGTCATTACGGGTTAAATGTCAATGCAATTTAAACCTTTGTCACCACTGAACAAGATATATTTTTGATACAGCAGTCTTATTTGAATTTCAAATAATATAATCGTTTATATTCCAAACTCTTTTCATTGCGAAGAAAAAGTATTATAATTTGTAAAATGAAATGACATTATGTGTAAGATGTCAAGTAGTAGTCAATCTGAAAATATTAAAATAAAAATCTAAGAATATATTTATATCTATAAACGAATCGTATAATGGCCAATTTGGTAGAACAAAGAGCTCGGATTGTAGTGCTCAGTGAGCAAGGTTGCGGCGTTAGAGAAATATCACGTGAGTTAAATATAAGTCGTAACACGGTCAGAACCTGGATCAGACGGCACGCTGAAGAGGGTATCCTTGACATAATCATGGGGTTCGTCGAATCACAAACCAACAGAGAACGGAAATGCAACACCATTACGAAGAACATCCTTTTACTCGTACCCGCTATTTTGCAGCACGTTACGACGTTTGTCTAGAAACAATTAGAAATAATTTGCACCGCACTGGGCTGCATTACAGACATCATGCTAAGAAAGTTCATTTAACGGATGCACACAGAACTGTGAGATTGAATTTTGCACGTAATTATTTAGATTTCGACTGGACAAACACCATCTTTACAGACGAAAAATCATTTCGCTCTTCTCAACATGGTCGCTTAACTTTGTGGCGTTACGATAACACGCGATACACAGAAGACCACGTAGTGCCTAACTAATCATCTGGCCGTATTTCAGCTAACATGTGGGCATGGATGGATGCTGGAAACATAGGCGAACTTGTTCCTATTTCTCCTCGTCATAACGCTATCAACTATGTCGATTTATTGGAAGAATCAATGTTACCGACTTTGCGAACAGTTTACCCCCGTGAAGATGTGCCAGTATTCTCCTATGTTCATGATAACTGTCGAGTGCATACTGCCAGAATTGTCTCAAATTGGTTTACGGAGCATGAAGATGAATTTACTCTCATTCCATGGCCGTCTAGGTCACCAGATCTTAACCCAATAGAAAATTTATGGGGTTTTATGGTTCAAATGTGGGATAACAAGAACGAGAGGACTAAAGAAGCAATCGAGCTGCATTGTAACGAAATCTGGGATTTCATTAGGGGAAGTGACATTTGCAGTCGTCTAATCGGGTCTATGCGTAATCGATTATTAGACGTTATTGAAAACCATGGCGCTTACACTCAGTTTCAGGTTTAACCAGTATTCCTACAGACCCAAACAATTGGAACCATTATAACCCAAAAATTAACTATTTAGAAGTTTTCTTTTTTATTCGCTTTACGAAGTGAATGCCATTATTTTTAATTTAATAATATGAAATAAACAAAGGTCTCTAATTTTACTGTTTTATTTTACTAATATGTATGACTAGCTGTCTCGACAGACTTCGTTCTGTTAAATAAATGCTTATCTATTTTGGTTCTACAGTACCCTATGCTACCTTTACGGTACCTCTACCCTCCTACCTCAAGTCTACCCATTATCTACACTATCTACACTAATATTTAAAGAGGAAAGATTTGTATTTTTGTATGTAACGAATAAACTCAAAAAGTACTGGACCGATTTTATTTTTACCGACCGATTAAATAGGGTTCCGTAAGATATTTGCGTTTTTCGTTTATATAATAGGAGCGGAGCACCAATGAAGAATGTTTAAAAAACGGGGGAAATTTTTTACGCTACGGGCAATAGAAGACGCAAACGAGGTTGCGGGGGTCAGCTAGTGCGAAATAAAGTCAATCCTATGTCTCAAACAAATATACAATTAAATCTTTCCTAATATACCTATAGATAAGGACGTTCACTGGCTAACAAACTTTTTCGTGCAATACTTATCATAGTATACGTCTATGTCTATGTCATGGCTTTGTCAGTGTCTAGTAGAATGATAATGGTTCGTCACTTATGAAATGTATGTTCAAGCTAATTTCAACCTAATGGTATAGAATAATTGTAGGAAAATGACTCTAAGGGGGGTCATGAATCAATTTGGTCCACTGTACATACACTCATATTTTTTTATAAAAATATTTTGTTTAAATGGTTTTATAAATAATATGAATTTCTTTACAAAGTATATTCTAAATATTATACCATACCATACCATACCATAGTATATCTCAATTATCAAACAAATACGGATAGAGTCACGGGCAAATGCTAATAATATATATATTTTTGAAAGGTACAAGTAACGCCCTTTCCAATGATACACGGCATATTTATCTCAAATTTATTTTTAACACAGTAAGTACTATATGACCGCTAGAGGGCGCCACATTTGATTCAGTGACATATATTCTATAACCAGCGGACGATCAAGGCGCTCCTAACGATACCTCATTTGTCCAGTCCTAATAAGTAGTTGAGGAGCTATGAGATGAACATACATACATACGTAAATAACCTGTCAAAATCATAATTCTCCTTTGACTTTGCCGTAGTCGGGTAAAAACTGATGTCGAAACACATAAAAAGTTAAATCATTGATGCGTTTGGCAAAAATTTTATGTTTGATTATAAATGGTACGAGTACTCAGTTGTAAATTTTATATATTACCATTTTGATGGTGTTTTTCACGGCTATTAATGAAGTCAAAATTAAGTGTACATACCTAAAGTTTTATGCGGTGTTCGTGTAATAAATCGTTGTCTGCAGCGTATTAAGCATGGTTATTCTGTACTGAATGCCTTATAAGAGGTTGATTAATTATCAGATAAGGTGGGGTGCTGGCTTCTTCGGCAATCGATTATTATTGCAGCCACCATCAGAACCTCATGTGCGTATTAATGGAGATTCCAAAAGCACTGGGTATACCTTTTGCGTTGATCGTTTAATCATTAAAGCTGTAGGCATGTATCAATGTAATTCTGTCGATAAAGCTTTCGGAATGCTTTCACGAGCAATGCACATCCGTGTTTATCGTAATGGGTTTTTTTTGAGCATTATTTTGGATACTTAAGTTCGCTTTAGTTGCAATAAAATGTTTTGCGAATTTTGTCATCCTTTCTTGTAAGGTAAATTAAGAACTGCGGTTCCAGTACGTAGTGGGCAAGCTTTGAATTAAAATGGCAAATTCTGTGATGCTTCTTTTAGTAAAATTCTTTTATACAAATATAGTGTTTCTTTTTTTTTGTATGTAAGCGATCACCGCCGCCCATGGACACCCGCCACACCAAAGGCGTTGCCGGCCTTTTAGAAAGGAGTACTTTCTTTTCTTTTAGGTTTTCTATGGCGCTTTGATTCTTCTGCTATTATACTGGGAAGCTTAATGGGACCGGTTTTCTATACCATATATTCTTCTGACCTACCAACAACAGACAAGACAACAGTTGCAATATGCAGACAATACAGCTTTACTTTCATCACATATGAATCCAGTAACTGCATCAGAACACCTGCAACATTATACTCGTAGTAACAAAATTGAAGAATGGCTTAAAACTTAACGAGTTCAGGCAAACCAAAGCAAGTCAACACAAGTGATATTCACTCTCAGGAGAGACACGTGCCCGTCTGTAACACTTAATAATGAAGAAGTTCCTCAAGACGACAACGCAATGGGATTTTTTTACTTAAGTTTATTCTCCCTTTTGTATAATTATTTAAGTTTTATTCACTTAATTCAATTGGCAACTATAAAACTTGTACCAACATTTAATTATGACCTTTAACAAAAACGTGGGAAGTGTTAGGGCGTTGGTTAATTGGAATAACATAGGTTATTCTCGCAAATTGTTCTGAAACGGTCGATTTATGATATATAATTATATCGGTCAAATCAAATGGTCTGTTATACGCTTCTTATTGCATTAGCAATGCGTGGTATAAACTCTAATATACTCCTATAAATTTTACGATGTTCTTCTCAGACATCAAATATGGTTCTGATAGGAAATTTAGAATTTTCATGTCTATAAAATATAAAGAGGTTTTGTAACTCATAAAGATGTAATGCAATTTTATGAAGAACTAGATAAACTTTGCTATGAATGGCTGTTACACAGCCTTCTTCTTTGTTGTAAAGTAATATACATAATATACTCGTAGTTTAATCTAAAGAGAATATTGCAGCATGTATCCTTCCGAAAAATCGAATGAATTCCTGAATACATTTTAACGAATGATACATTTAATCATAAGTTGACGTAACTTTTAAAAGTTTAATTCTCGATTTAAAATTAATTCCTTTGAGAAAATATTCTTTTTTTTTTAAATATGCAATTATTAGGATCCGTCATTTCACAGCACTCAATTCAAAATAGACGAAGTAGGTAGATCTTCGGCTGTAGTTTAGTAATAGTATTTGTAACAGCCCAAAATTAAAAGTTCATGTGAGATTATCTTTAAAATGTAGCAAATACTTAAAAGTAATAAAAGTAAATGCGTCATTAAATCCGATACGCTTTAATAACTAGCGTATAGACGTCCGTTCCAAATCTCGAATTTCGTGTATGAATCAGCGAGTACATCGACCTCAGCAGATAATTGTCAGGATGTTTTATTTATGTGCATAAATGTATTTGCATAATACATTTAAATTAACTTGCTCGTCAAGTTTGCTTAACTCCATTTGAATATCGACCTCACGACCGACACTTCCGCGGAACAAAGTAAATTGTTTATTTTTACGTAACACTGTATAATATTGTGATTTTCAACAAAAGGCAAGGTGGCCTAGTCACCCACGCTTGCTTGTTTCGACATAATTTTCCTATAAAACTTTCTCATTCAAAGTTTCCAATGCAACAATCGGGAAATGACAAAGGGCACAACCTTACGTGTTGTTGTTTACTTTAAAAAACTTATTTTAAATAATGTTTTTATTTATTTTCTACATATCGACCTGCAAAATGACTCTTCTCTGCCTAATGGAAAGCGTGAACTGAATCCATCATTAATGGACACTATACTTATTGCGAATGTAGACAAGGCAACAATACAGCATGGTGATCCACACTATAATAATATATTACTGCAAAAACATACATTAATATTAAACTATAAATATGTTTAAGAATGTGACAACGATGTTTTTTAAGCGTTAAAATAATATTAACGGTATTCTATTCTAGGTATTACAAATTAGAAGCTTTGAGTTATCGAACATGGCATAATTAGATTATTTCCGTTGGGTTTGTATTATTATTTATTTCTTGAAAACCGGTTCCTGATTACATTTTATTTAGCACCGGCTATTTTTAACATTGGTGGATAAGAGAGATCGTTTGTATTCGCCATAATCTTCACAAATATACTTTACGATCGGCGTACTGCAGACAAAAGGTCCCAATTTGCGCATGGAAAGTAATTAAATTTACATATACTTTTAACAGAACATACTTATTAAATACAATGACAGATGAATATCGATTTACGAGGAATAAACTTCCATAATAAAAGTTCAAAATCTGATATTTGTATTGTCAAGTTTTAACATGCTTCAAGTGTATAGTATCTCAAAAGTAGTCTCAACTAATAATGTTGATGTAAAGTCTTATAAATTAGAATTGCTCAAAGTTTATTTTGTCTCAACATATCGCATATAAATGGCACTTCATTTTTTTTATTAATAAACGTATAAGCTAAAGGCATCCTTTACAAACTGGAACGAAGTTCTTAAAATATAATCTTTTCTCGGTTTACGAACTAACCGCCGACTATCATCTATCAAGTTAGAAATGCGTCTACAAAATCTCGCCCTTACACAGAATACCTATTAAACCTCGAGCAGTATCACCGATGATAGCACTACTTACATGAAATTCTATGAATATCTATATAACTAGCTGTAGTTAATCCTGCATAAGTGTCATGCTAGCATTAACTTGAATTCTGAAAGGTATAGGTATGCGGGACATAAAAAGGAATGTGGTGACGATAAAACGCGTGCGATTGTCGCATTTAAAAGCAGGTATGAAAGCAGGTGTGGTAAGGAATTCTGCCTCATCTTGGCAGTATCACTGCAACGATTGGCGACTGAACGGTTGCCCTGCGAGGAATTCGCGTGGGAGATACTTGTTTTGCTGTCGTGTCTTATTTTTATAGACACCCTCTTGTTACGTTATCAAATTTCTCCATTTTGATATACTGTTGATTTATAAAGACATTATGGAAATTCAATATAATAGTAGCATGTTTTAGCTTCTCAGTTACCAGTTGTTGCATATTTAGTTAATCAAACAATATTTAGTGCGTCTTGGCTAATTCTAATGACGGGTTTAGATATTGATGTATTAAATACATATGTATAGAATAAGAAGTGTTTTTTTTAGATATTAAAATGCGCTTATGCATCAATTAAGATGTGTGTGTATGCCTACAAGTTTGTGTGTGCTTATGCGAGTAAACCCATACATGTTTGAGTGTGTGCGTACAAACACGTTAGCATTTGTAATCTAGACTTTTACCAATCTTTGTATGCGTTTGTATGCCGTCTGATAGAGTTCTTCCGTTATAATTTTGTATCTGCAAGTAGCATGTTTTAAGTAAGACCGTAACACAAAAATTCGCTATTCACACCCTGCTAATACGCATATATTTGAAACAGCCCCTTATATTAAAGTGATGGGATTCATATTGAATAAATCCCCTTTAATATCTCTGTTTGTTTCATATTTCTATATCAATGTAAAATATTTGAAAGTGGTGATTTGCGATTTCAAACAGACCACAATCATTTATGGCACTAACTACAAATTATCAGGTCTGGAGCATAAATCATGTCGGTACTTAAATTAATTTATAGTAATTGTTTTTATGTATACGTGGTATTAATTAATACCTAATATATAATCCAGGTTAATAGCCATACCTTTCCGTTAAGCTGTTAACCTTTAATAATTAATATTCATCCTACATTTACTGTATATTTTTACTAGTATTTATGAATCATCATGAATTGAGATTATTGCAGTAACCGTATTCGTTGTGGTGAAGGCATAATCCTCTTTCCGAGAATGAATCTTGAAATGAAATTCATAAGAATCACCCTAGTTTCTATATTCGATATACATTATGTATGAGTCAATATATTGTTCTGGAATTTTATTAGTTTCCTGTTGGAAATATACTAAAGGTATTCGACCCCACAACACTTGTATCTGTGACGAAAAATATTGTTTTAGAAGTACTTATCTTGATCTTGGGTCTATGAGAGGGTATATTCTAACAGGGTGAATTTTGGAAGATCGCTGAAGTTATTTTATTACCCACTACATAAATCTATACTAATAATAAAGCTGAAGAGTTTGTTTATTTGAAAATTTATTTTTATGTTGAATAGTTCATAGGAAGGCTATAGGCTATATATCATCACGCTACTATGCACGCTAATATGTGTGGAGCACCAGTGAAGAATTTTTCAAAAACAGGGGAAAATTTTCACGCCACGGGCAATAGAAGACGCAAACGAGGTTGCGTGGGTCAGCTAGTTTATAATAATTATCAATTTTTTATATCAATATCACAACACACAACATAAAAAATATCAAATAAATTTATTTAAATAAAATTTAACTTATGTTACTTCTGGCAAACTGAATTTCCTTATATTTGTAAATGACTTATTAACGTTAGTTAAGTAGTTTCAAAATAATATAGAAAGAAGTAAGATCGCTTTCCAATACTCTGCCGTTCAGCCAAAAACGTTTGTATTATGCCGAATCTATAAATTATCAAGAGAGTTCGTTGCTCCGGTACATTCAGATCTTCCGATCCACCATACTGCATATTTACTCGTTGGATTACAATAACATTTGTATACAATCTATCATCCTGAAATATTGTATAAACAACTGAAAAAGAACAAAATAGGATCGACTTCGAACAATGAAAAAGCCGTGGTTTATAGTTAGTTCTTCATAAAAGTTAAAATTGTAAAACATCTGGATTAGCGTTGAATTTTTTTTATATAATTTATATTTATTATAAAAAAATTAGCGATTAAAATACGAACAGCGCCATTGTGTGTGATTTTACAATTTAGTATCTATATTAATATTATAAAGATGAAGATATTGTTTGTTCGATCGCGGTAACTGAACCTCAAGAAACGCTAGTCCGATTTAAAAAAATCTTTCATTGTTGCATAGTCCATTTATCGAAGAAGGCTATAGGCCATATATCATCACTCTAATACTAATAGGAGTGGAGCACCAATGAAGAATGTTTCAAAAACGGGGGAAAATTTTCACGCTACGGGCAATAGAAGACGCAAACGAGGTTGCATGGGTCAGCTAGTACATTTATATTTCTAAATAAACATTCTTATTCATTTCCAAACACATATATAGCATAGATAAATAACTATGCTATATCTGCAGTGCAGTCAATTTTATATATATATATATAAAATTTACTGCACGGTTGGCCGAGTGGTTTCAGCGGTCGCCATGCCGCTTGCTACTGCGCTAAGTGTCTTGGGTTCAAATCCCACGCGGTACAACACCTTGTGTGATCCACGAATTGTTGTCCCGAGTCTGGATATTCTTTGTGTCCGTTTCATGTATGTTTGTAAAGTCCCCCACGACACAGGATGTTTATTCCTAATGTGGGAGTTGTCTTTAAAAAAAAAAATAAAAAAAAAAAGATAAATAACAATCTGAAACAACTAAATATATGTCCTAGATGACTTTATAATATTAGTATAGATTAACAGTTACAGATTTATCTCCTATACCCTTACGTAAGTGAGACTATGATAATTGTAGTTCTAAAATTATGGACATAAAAACGTTTCTGCCCATCTCTTGGGGATAAAAACTAGAGTATATGTAGTCTTAAAAAGTATAAATCTATATACAAATTTTAATATATAGAAATCATGGATAAACATATAATTTCTACCCTCCTTTGGTATATTCAAAAATAAAACGTAAACATTGTGGATCACAATGACCTCTAAGTTCCCCCTATAAACGCATAAAACTGCAATAACAACTTATTGTCAATCATAATGTGAAAAGACTCGTATGCCAAGTTGTAAAGTTATATTGTCGAGAACTCGTAAATGGATTGTAATGACGCCAGCGTTCATAAAATAAATTTTGAACATAATCCAAATATTAGGCAACGCTGTGATGTGATAACATGACTTGAGATATGAGGATCACTTTTATAAAAATATGAAACATGTACAAATATCAGAGTACACAAGCGTCAGTTAAGTCCCTATAGCTTTTAATGGAGCTCGGTGTATAGACATTTATGTGTAACCCATTAAAACGTTAATGTTACAAGAAAAAATATTATATTTTTTGAGGAAATTAGCCAGACTCCTTTGGAATACTATATAAGTTGCGGATAAAATTGAAAATAGGCAGGAAAATGATTATTTGACTATTATATTTGTGTAAAATAAAAAATATTCCGTCGAGTAGAACTTCTATTTAGTAAATTAAAGCTAAATGGCAGTAAAAGAGACTGCAGATCAAAGTTCTATCCGGTTCTACGTCCTACTAAATTGGTGCTACAGTAAACCAATTTTTAACAGACTTTAAAAAAAGAGGAGGTTCTCAATTCGACTGTTTTTTTATGTTTGTTACCTCATAACTTTCGACTGGGTGAACTGATTTTGATAATTCTTTCTTTATTTGAAAGCTGGTGCTTCCCGTGTGGTCCCATTTCATTTGGTCCAGTTCTTGAAGTCGTTTATTTTTGCTGTTAAAATTGTGATTATTAGTGTTTCCAGTATTTAAAACTAGCCTTTGTTCTGCAGTCACAACAGACTATAGCTATTTTTAACATCTTCCCACAAACCTCACTATAAAATTGAATGATTAATAAAGTAAAAATAAACACATGACTACACCAGGCATTTATTTTTAAAATACATATAAGAACATAAATATTCTGCCTCACCTTGTACTGAGCAAGGGATAAACGAGTCTTGGAATGCCAAAAATAACTTGTACTCCAGAATGACGTCATACAACCGACCTTTTTAATTGCAACGTTCTTTTATTACGAACGGCAGGCAAATAAAGATGGTCAAAAACATTTTAAGGCGAATGATTCCCGCGGCATGCAAAAATTTCAGGTTTTTCATTGATCACAGTGGCATGCAATGGGCATAACCTATGAGAAGCAGTGGACTACAATATCCTGATGATGATAATAATAATTGATAACTGTTAATGATGAATTTCTATAATTTATACTCTCAATTGTCGGCACTTGATGGAATTAGTTAACCCTTGATAATGCCATGCCGTAAGGCGAAACCGGTCAGATGTAAACGTAATTGTAATAGTGGAATAAGTACAAGTGATTTTGATTCTAGAATGTGTGAATTTGTATGTTTGTTGTAAGCAAAGCTTCAAATAGAACTTTTTAGATGCTGTACAGATAATGTCTTTTTACAACGGTTGTATATTTAAAGGCAACTTCGAGTTGTATCTAACCGTTTTTTATTTTAATTGTCGTATTGCCACCTTTATCATATAGAAACAATATATCTCCTGTGGAGGCTCTTAATGATATTCTGATACGTTTCCTCTGTACAAGTATCCTATTGCGTTAAGTCGGCCCATAAAATGATATCATACGCACATCATTATGAAAAACGAGCCACACTAATGCATACTAATTATCTACTACAACCTTGAGCCTTCATAATTTATTCAACACCGTTATAAACCGACACTAGTTAATATGATAAAAGTTGAACACTAATTAAATAATTCTAATAGTAATATTAATGTTTTAATAGTTTGTCATCGATTTCTTCCACTTTAACTAATTAAGGAAAGCACGTTATTTAAATTCTTGTTATTATAATAAAATAGCTTTAATATACAACACTTATGAAAGCTTAAAAACTAATCAGCTGCCGGATCTTCTGTGTAAATACTTAATAATGAGTTTAGAAGGAAAAGCTATATTGATAATTCGAATGCATTGGGAAGTACACGACCTAATTCGAGATCAGATTAGATGGTTATAATTGTAGCAGGCACTATATGTAGCCAAGAATCTGACCTCTTCAACAAAATTTATGAAAACATGTTACACAAATAAAACGGAACTATTTAAACGCCAGTTAGATCACAATCAGCATCGTGCAGTATACAAAGGCATTGTAACAGATTAACAAATTTCAATAGATATCCAATAAATACTTGACCATGAATAACACTTCATTCTAATGTTATTAAACCAAGGACTAACGTACCCAATCAGATGTGAATAATCAATAACATAATAAATGTAACAAAAAATCATTCGAAACGGTACGAATGTGAGCGATGTTCGTACATCGTGATCTGTAATAACGTCGCCCTCGATAACAGGTAAGAAAAACTTACAGCCATTAGAACTACAGTTATATAAAACGAATAACATTGTACAAATGTGGTAAAAGTAAACTGGACAGTTCAGTAACGGAGCTGATCAAGTCAATGACTAGGAAAAACTAGTCATAAGCGACTTGGATGCTCACGTCGATGCTGGATCGTTCTACGGGTTACTTTCTAAGTTACGTAAATGTGTTTCTGTGAGTCAAGGTGAGGTGAACACCTGTGTCAACAGTAGGTGTCATCTAAACATTGCTTTATCATTCTTATTATATAATAACATGAAAATAAACGCTCTGTATGGTACAATACAGGTCATAATCCCATTAATTACATTACAGAAATTGTTTTATATCTTTATCGAAATTATAATACTGTTTTTGTTTGGCGAGACAATGCCGGTAGTCGTCTTAAAAATTGGAGTTTCATAAAGTATTCTAAAACACTCATATACAATGAACCTACTTACTAAATACTGGTCAGGAAGGTGTTATTCAATGCCTAGTGGTCACTACTCAGGCACCGTTAGCGCCATGTAACTGTACATAATACGCCTAAGTTATGGTGACACCAGTCACCTCGGAACCTCCATAAGAAAACAGACAACCTAATTGACTTACTGTAGATACTTTTGATCAGTCAATTATTAACCTACATCTAAAGACTCAGCAATGTGGAGCATAAATAGTAGTGTTTAACGACTTGTTGCACACTAATGTAAACCTTTTATACATATATATTTTTCATTAAAAGTACTGAAAGCAAAATGTAAACAATTCGATTGGAACTAGCTAGTAATCTCTATGAAACTTATATGTACATACATACATACCTTCATATACTTTTCTTAAACACACGTACACACACACTTATCCTGCATGAACATCTTAAAGTTAGGCTTACTTCGCGATGGATACCTCATTCTCTCACCGATGAGGAAAAATGTCATCGTGTTGATTGATGCAAATTTATGTTAGAAAAGTTGGAAGGAGGAACTTCGCAAAATAATCCACGCAATGGGTGTTCGAAGATAACGCGCCCGCTCACACAGTTGCTAAAACTATGGACTATTTGACAACATCGGGGGTACAAATGTTACCCGATCCTCCGTACTGCTCAGATTTAACTCTATGTGATTTTTTTTTTTCCATGGTAAAAAAATGCTTGTGGGCGAAAATTTTGCACTGCAGACGAGGTCGTCGAAGAATTTCGGCGGTTGATTTTTAAATATTTTGATAGCTGGTTGACCTGTATGCACAAGTGCATTGGGATTAGAGGGGGATAATTTGAAAAGCTTTGAATATTTTTTTTCGTATTCTAATTTTTTTCATTTCAGTTCATCCCACGTACATTTATGGGTTGTAGGTTGTAGATATGGGTTCAGATATTTTAAACAATTGAACAGCAAAAAGGGCCCAGAGCGACGTGTGCTCAGTCCTCAATTACATATTATTAGGCACACCGGGACGCCGACTTCATTGTTCATTAATATATTCATTTGAATACTATTAACTATTTTATCTATACTATTATAATCCCTCAGCTTTTGTAAATACAACCTCGTACATTGATCTTTGTCGATTATAGCTCCTGAGGTAGATAGCTTGAATCCTATCATGTTATCTCCAGTTGTTGTAGCATATTAAGTCCAAATATTGCAATGTAAGGCCAGACTCGTTGCCTACTACACACCAATAAAGCAACAAACGGAACAATCATGTCAAATTACATCAACAATCTCTCAAGTATGATATATCTGATTCACAAAAGGTCAGACCTTGAATTGATGAACAGCGGTAACCCTGATAAGTCAAGCCTTAAAAGGTTACTGGCAGATGAACTGTTTGTCCAATTACTGACGAGTAATGTGACGTAAATGACGTAGGGCTGTCACATGTCGGTAGTTTAACTACGTTTAACAAGAGCAATTTTCACGGATGGTTGTAACACTACAAATTAAAATTAAAGAAATAGTTGAAATAGTTCTACCTAGTAGTGTATTTTAAGTGGTTTTCAGTGTATTAATCTAAATGTCAGTTGTTTATCAGTGCTCCTCGGTAATAATTATACAGTATAATTGAAATTATCACCAATCGATACGTTATGTGAATGTTCGATATGTATATGTACTTATTATAATTATTAATTTAATATTACATAAACGCGTGACCAGGTGGTGTCTCAGACTACTATACAAATGATGATTGCTAAGCTTGAATGCGAAGAATATAGTAAACTAGCTTTTACCTGCGTCTCCACTCGCATATTTGACGGTTATCGCAGTAAAGAGTAGCCCATGTCCGTCCTCAAGAATCAAAGTACTTCTGCCCAATTTCATTGAAATCGAGGCAGTGATTTGACCGTGAAAGCGTGACAGACAGACAGTCAGTCAGTAGGTACCCTGAAAGGTAGACAACTTTTGCTTGAAATTACAAACAAAAGTACAAATAAAAGTATAGTTACAAAAACTGCCAAACGTATTCTATTGGCTTGTTGTTTTACTTTCTGTTAGATACTTGTTGTGACGTCACGGATTCCAACTGTTTTGCTCGGAATGAATGTCTGCTTATTCACTAATCAGAATCGTGAGTGAGCAATGAGCATCTGTGCGACGCCAACAGCATACCCATCCACATTGCCCAGACGGTGCACGAGCAACACATTGAACACGGAATTTAAACTCCACACAATCTAAAGTCGTAAGAACGTAGCCAGTAAATTTTAAAATGCTGTAATTTGGAAAAATAAATTAACTGTAGTTAATAATTATATCGTAATCTTACACGTATAGTTAGCTCTTGTTTTTTATGTTACCTACGAGTATACGAGTTGAGCCTCGCATTGTTACCCGAGGAACAACAACAATCGCAGGTACCGACGCGGTGCAAAGATAGTCTAAAAATACCCTAAGTTACTCCTTATATCATCAGCTATCTACCAGTTAAAGTCCCGTCGAAATGGGTTAGCCGTTCCAGAGATTAGCCGTAACAAACAGACAGACAGACAAAAATTGTACATGTACCGTGTAATACATATATATGCATTTCGTAAAAAGCGGTTATTTTAATATTACAAATATACACTCAAATTTTATTTATTTGTATAGATGTACCTACCTATAAATTGTATGACATATTTGTATTGCTTTGCTATGCAGGAACGGAGCTTCCTAATATTATAGACTAATGAAGCAATCAAGTATTTTGTATTATCAAACCCTATTGCAATAGATCTTGTTACTAGATTACTGCTAGGTTTATTACACGTAATCTCTTTTCCAATATTTTATAAATCTACTAAGCTGTGCAGGGTCCGTTTCGCTGTGGTTAATTGTGGTTGCAAAAATTTATGAAACCATCTTTAAAGCGTTTTGTATATTTGAGTTTAATTAGTATAGATGTTTTTGAGTAATTGAAGCGTACACAAATCAAATAAATATTTTTACTCGACTACAGCGAAACCAAAAGGGTAATCATTTTAGCAGTTTATAATGTGTTTTTATTTATTATGTTCCACTGTAGCGCCTTTACTGCTATCAAATTTTATTAAAAAAATTTAAGCAATTGTAATCTTACTTTTTGTACATATAACTTTAGCATTTGTAATATTCCGTGGGAGAGCTACGCTTTGACATGCATGGGCCGGCTCGACCGGAGTGATACCACGGCCTTACAGAAAACCGGTGTGAAATAGCGCTTGCGCTGTGTTTCACCGAGTGAGTGAGGATACCGGAGACCCTTACCACAACCCCTCCCCCCATTCCCTCTCCCCATCCCCCAAAGGTTGGCAACGCAATTGTGACGCTTTTAGTGTTGCGGGTTTCCATGGGCGGCGGTAATCGCTTACCATCAGGTGATGCGTCTGCTCGTTTGCCACCTATTCAATTAAAAAATAAAAAATAAATAAATATACCGCCATGATTTATAATATATATTATAATTAGTAAATGCTCCATGAAACACTTGTCAGTAAAGATATCTTATATCACCTTGTCTTATGAAAGCCATCCGTTGATGGATCGAGATTCCAAACTTATCTGTATAAGAGACCGGCTTGAACTGTAGTTTAATGAATCAATATCCACCCCGATAATCACGTTAGAGAAATAAATAATTACGGTCTTGATTGACAAGTATTGCTGTAAGTGATTAGAAAAGTAGGAAAGGAGCCGCATTTTATATTCGTATAATAAACATGAAAAAGAAATCCAATCAGTGTTAAGATTCCAATGGCATGCACTTAATATTAATCGAGAGCACGTTAATTTCCGTTTACATAATTATTAATCCGATAGTTTAATAGTATTGTAAGAAGTTTACAATTGAAAGGTAGCGCGAATCAAAAATACACACCAACTGTACAAATCAACAACAGCACCTTTCAAAATATTTCATGAATTAATCAGATCGTATCGTATATTGATACGGAAATGGTATTTTACACAAATCCGTATATCGAGAGGAACTACTAACAAAAACTTAGGAGTCTTCTACCACAGATGAATAAATAAACGTAAACTCCGTTTCCTGTGCTCGTACACACGCTCATAAATTTACATATACCCACACTAAGTATCATGCTGACGCATACACTCATTCTAATATCACTTTATCTACGGCATTCCGCGTCACTCCCAGTATATTCAAACATTCGTCTATAATTAATTTGACATCAGTAATATTTATCATATTGTACAACTTTACCTTCACAGTAATAAGCACCAGACTACGTAACTGTTTTAGCTGGTGTTCCCGGACCAATACGACCTTTAAACCTTCAAAAAAAAGCGTACTCCTTCCTAAAAGGCCGGTAACGCACTTGTGACGCCTCTGGTGTTGCGGGTGTCCATGGGCGGCGGTAATCGCTTACCATCAGGCGATACGTCTGCTCGTTTGACCCCTATATAATAATGAAAAAAAACTAAGTAACAATAACATTATATTCTAAAAAAATATTGAGTTAATCATATCTGAAAGCGTCATATCTTGTCATGAACAAAAGCCTTTAATATTTAAAGTTTGTTTATAATATAAAAAGTTGTAAGTGATGAAATCCTTGTCGTTTTGGTAATTGTTTTATTAAAAAATGATAATATTTTTAAGCAATTACCATTTTAATTTTGTTAAGAGCTTTATTTACCGACAACATCATCATCATCAGCCCGTTCCAGTCCACTGCTGTTCTACGCCTACATATAATAATTACATTAATGTAGTAAAATTAGAAAACAAAAGAAGAAAGTTCCTTATGCATTTTCTCTGTTTTCCTTGTTTGTAGTCCAATTATTCAGGCTGTATTATTTTTTATGGATATAAATAGATTTGAATTTAAAACACACTACCTACATTACAAACCCGGTATCACAAGTATGACTAAGTTCCAACTAGTAATTCGATAAGTTAGCCTTTAGCAACAACAACGAATAAATCAACAGTAATTTATTGGTTAGATTGTCTTGTTTTGTATTAACTTTGATAATAACATTCGAGGTACAGTCGAATTCCAAATGGATAGGTATCATTTAAATTTTTCGTGTGTCGTTCTAGTACGTAATCGTTTCCTATTACTATCGAACTACGTGACTATTTTAACTGCATACGTGAGTACGTACGTACAAGAAAAAGGACATTTAAAAATACTCAAAACTTCGTTCAACTCTACATCTGTACAGAAGATTCACGATTTTC
The DNA here is from genome assembly GCA_916048165.1 of Spilarctia lutea. Taxonomy (NCBI): domain Eukaryota; kingdom Metazoa; phylum Arthropoda; class Insecta; order Lepidoptera; family Erebidae; genus Spilarctia; species Spilarctia lutea. Next base: position 8,972,880 of record OU696480.1, read on the forward strand.
ACCTAGTTTCTATATATGTTTCTAACAGTTTTCATTTTTTTATTTAAGACATTTCCCGCATTAGAAATATACATCCTGTGTCGCGGGGGACTTTACAAACGTACATGTAAAGGACAAAAAGAAAACCCAGACTCAGGTCAACCTTTTGTGGATCACACAAAGTGATATTTTTGTAATAATCCACAATTCCTAATTAAGCGGTCACTACACCGTTTGCTACTGCGCCAAGTGTCGTGGGTTCAAGTCCCACGCGGTACAACACTTGTGTGATCCACGAATTGTTGTCCCGAGTCTGGATGTTCTTTGTGTCCGTTTCATGTATGTTTGTTAAGTCCCCCACGACACAGGATGTTTATTCCTAATGTGGGAGTTTTCTTTTTAAAAAAGAGAGAAAGAGAAAGAGAGAATATTAGTTACGTGTCAAAACAGCAACAGCAACAGCAAAACAGAAACTACATCTTTGGTGAACAGCGCTATTTCGTATCGTATGGCAGGTTAACTCTGAGATGACTTTCATGGGTGAAAAAGCTTCTTTTCGTATCAGACTGAACTTACATGGCGTTATCTTTATCCTTTTTGGTTAAAAGGGTAAACATGTAGTTAATTCCGACAATTTTTTAAAAGAAAGCTTCTTCAAATTGCCGAACAAACTGATCTAGCAAACCGGTTACCGTTAACTTTTGAGGTTAGAAAGGTTATGAGTTCAATTATTTAATTTAAAACATAAAGAATAGAAGTCGATCCCGACGCAACGTAGGAATGTTGAAAATATTCAACACACGGCGTAAACACAGCAGTATTCTACCGAATGAATGTTCCCTCCTTAAATAGCTATAGTTAATACCTCGAGGATTATCTTGTATTTCTTTAGAACATCATTTTCTTTTACATCTTAGAACATAGAGGTTTAACACTCAAACTTTACGTAATTTCATAGGCTTGATCAGTTTTCAACTAGCAATTAACATAATTTTTAATAATGACATTCAAGGAGTCACATTCACGTGTAATTTAGGAAATTTAAAATAAAACTAAATAAATATACTGTAACGAATGCATCAGACAGATGAACATTTAAAAATTCTTTTGGTAGTGAGTTCTACTCGATACATTCTAATCCAACCGTAATCCCCAAACTGGGCTCCCAACTTGTAATGGGGCTATCTACCCTTTTTGTTTGATATCGCAGTTACTAGAATGATTTAAAATATTCCAAGAAGTCAATAGCTAGCTCCATAACTACTGTTATATGTTTTAATAAAATAATATCTCATTGTCGATGGTTTAGAATTTTAAGTTAAGATGCTTGCGGAATATAGCACTATTTGTTTTTTAATCAAAAGCAAATGTTTACCCTTGTTTCAAGGTTTTCAAAATTATTAATAACTAAGTTAAAGTTTATATTGCTGTAAAAAATACTTATACCTACACATGTAGGAATCATCCATATCAACTGACATACGCTGTGAGTAAAAGTAAAAAAAAAAGTTTAAAAAAAACAGCAGATTTTTAAAGTCTATTGCTAAACATGAGCCTCTCCTTCGAAAGGAGGTTTTGGGCCTAATATATCACCTGAACGGGTTGTTATAGGATAGTTTTCAAGTTTTCTTTCTTTTTGCACTGATTTTGTTATGCGCAGTTTATTCCTATAGACGCCTCTTACGATACCCTCGGGATGAATAGGGATGTTGACACTTTGTACCAATATAACTCCATAATTGTGTAGATTGTAGCATATACTATATTATAAAAAAAGTGTAATAGTGTTTTAGCAGAATTCTAAATTCAAGTTCGGCATATTGAACAATCACAGCATTCGTGAGTCACATTAATTACCAGAGGAAGATGTCGACTAACTATTCTCCTTTAAATAACGATGGGAATTCCATCACAAAGCTTTCTGCGAAACGAAATAGGTTTTATTTGGTGTCGTTTCTTGGTTACACTTTTGGCTTCTGGAAAACGTAACTAAAATAAGCATTACTCGACGATCCTTTTTTGTTAAAAATAAACGTTGTTCTATATTAAAAAAAAATGGAAGCAAATGAAACGAACTCTATACTGTATATGTACACACAAAGAACAATGGCTAGTAACAATAATCACATAGAAACACTAACAAGTCTTAGTGGCAATCATTTGATGTGCAGGAGTAAGCCCCGGGGCAACTATTTACCATTACAAGAGGGCCAACACAATAGACCGTCGGTAGGAGAAACACGCCTAACTAGGTGTAAAACGAGTCGATACGGCACTCATGTGTAGGCCCCTTTGTGCTGTCTGAACTAGAAATATTATTATGCGCGTTCAATTTATTATTCCCTGTTCTCGTTACGTAAATAGGATAAACAATTACGACCAACCAATACCTACACAAGTTTTTCTTATCTGATCTCATTTCTATCCAAAAATATGATGTTTTTGTCTATTAAATCGGAAGTGGATAAGAAAATTGGCAGCGTAACAAATTCCGAATAGTTTGTTGAAGTCAATGACTTATGTGGCAACCTTGAACTAATACAATTGTGTGTATTGAGAGAGAAACAAAACCATTTGACAGTAACCCCGCGGGTTAGTGGCCACAACGCTACAGTGACCACCTCTAGTTGTTTCAATAACACACTATTGTTCCTTCGTCTCAGTTTCGATCACGCGTAGTTCACAACATTAAAAAGAAAACAAATGAAGACTTAGAATGCACCGAAAGAGTTATGTTTATTGTAGAAAAGAATTGGTACAACTTTGTTTCGAAGAAGAAGATAATAAAAGGCCAAATGGAATTTATGTAATCCTCTAACGACGATGCAAATCACTTTTTTCTTTTACAAACCGATGAATAACATAAAGCTAATGAATAAAATAAATGTATTCGTAAAAATTCTTAGACATGCTTAGATTTGTTATCAATCTTTACGGCATTTCGTTCATATTTCAAGTTTAAACATGCGATGGGTGAAGGTAAATTATTTACAAGAATTTAAAATTTATTAAGTTAAATATCTTTGTTATTCTGAGACAAGGTTTATTAATATTATGTATTAAAACTTTAAAGGAGTACACTACAATTAATTTTTCTTTTTATGGGTCAATTACAATACAGGTAATTCGCAAAAAACCTTGCAGTATGCAGTGTGTAGCGAAAGTGGTCAGTGTCGTATAGAGGTCTGATACCATACTTGGCGAAGCCGGGCATATGTCCAATTAGAGGGAATGGGTGCCCCTCGGCACAGCTCAGGCGATCTTTTACAGGGAGTTGCGATTTATGCTACATTGAACACTTTATGAACTTAGCAGCTTTGTATGTTATTTCCTTTTAAATTATGTCTGGGTAGCTACTGGTATGGCAATGGTAAATAATTAATATCGATTACTTAACATACTTTCATTTACTTTAAGGGTAGAGTAATGTAAAATTCTACTTTTTACCTAGACTTATTCATTTTCCTGCCTCCAACAGCCCTTAATAATCTAAAGCAAACATAACCCTCTCATTAAATTTATAATTTTAAAATTTACATGCGTCTTTTAACTACTAAGTACGTTTATTAGCTTTAGTTGTTAATGCATATTAGATTCACATCCAGTAGATGTAAATCGGAAGCAACAATATGATGTTAAACATTATCTATGTATGTAAGTGAGATTTTACATCAGTTTTGCGAATTATAATAATGAAAAAAAAAAAAACAAAAAAATGTTTTGGCTTACTGTACCTTTCTGGTACAGGGCTTGTTTCAACTTTCCCTTCTCTTAGCAGTGCTCTTATCGTGGGTAATACCTACCGCGGCTCATTAACGTCGTGGGGTGGGGTTCTCAATACGATTTGATATTCTCAATATAATGAGTGTCACCACCCCTATACATTCCCTGAATGTTTTAAGAGCCCACTAGACTTATTGTTCATAAATAATTTTGAAAGAAATGTATTAAGCTAATTGCTTTCCGAAATAATTGCAACTACAGCAGAAGTGTAAAAAAATTAAGCGAAATATGTTACATAAATAAAGTTACCCGTGTACACAAAAGTTGTCCGAAAAACTGGTCAGATTAAACATAAGTATCTTGTTTAAGATCCGCCTGTAGAGGTGCGCAGAGTCTCCTTAAAAGGCGGTTCGTCGACAATAGCCTGGGAACTTAGCTCATTTGAAGAGAGAATATCATGTCGTGTCGCTTGGCTCGCTAAATCGCTTTTTAAATGGAACTTCACCGGTGTGGCCTGCGAGGACATATCGGGAATCAATATGAGCTAGTCGATAGACTAGGCTGACGTTATAAATTATATATTATTTCCCGTTTATTTTGTTGTACTTTCTGGATATGTGCTGCTGCTATTTGACTTTCATTCAATCGTATGATAATGTGCATCTCGATTCAAAACCAGTTTTTTAATTTTTTTTTGTTTTTTTTTTAATAAATAAATATAATAAAATTGATCTAGCCCCAAGCTAAGCAGAGCTTTTGTTATGGGTACTAGACAACTGATATAAATACTTATTTATTTATTTTGTAAATACATACATATTAAACATAGAAAACACCCAAACTCCGAAACAAATATTTGCAGATCATACAAAATTTGGTCCGACCCGGGATCGAACCCGAGACCTCAACCTTAGCAGTCGCTTACGCTACCACTACGCCACCGAGGCAGTCAAATAATTTTAAATATTAACTAAAGTAAATGCAAGAACACGACAACATAATTTAAGGCAGTCATTTTGATTACACGAAAGCTACTTTCATTCGAGTATAATTAACTGAGATTATTTAATGTAGTTAAACGATGGGGTTCGACATATAATGGAGCTGTTAGTCAATAAATTAGCGTTTTAGAGGTCGGTAGAGTAATAACGTTATTCATAGTACTATAGATACACGACAGTGCGTATATTTAACCTTGAGTTTTATACAAATAGAGGGCGCCGGTGTACTACCGATAACGGTAGGATTATCACTATTTATCTTTATGCGATAAGGGGATAATTTAACAGAAACCTCACCTTTTCATGTCACCAGTTACATTCATAGTAATAACGGTTGAATGTATTAATATTGTAATGTTTAATTACGTTTATATGTCATATTTTATGTCATAATCACCGGACTGGTAACTCATTCAATGACCTTTTAACAATGACTACAAATATAGAGTGGTTAAGGCGGTCACCAAGTAGGTACAAACCTCATATGGGACAAGACTTTGTGTGATTCATAAATTGTTGACCTGACCCTGTGTTCTTTGAGTCCGTTTCACGTATGTTTGTAAAGTCCCCCGTGACACAAAAATATTCTTAGTGAAGGAATTGTCTTATTAAAACAAACCATTTAAGCCGTACAAGTGATTTTTTATCACTTTTTAATTGTTATTTTAATCGGTTATCTGAACTACATTTATTTACATACATAATTGTGTTGTATACGTATAATGTTAAGTGGGGCGCGAACAGTTTTCATGGTTGGTACCCCTTTGTCCTCGGTATAAAAAGCTGAAGGATGACTACGTCGCTGACCTTGCGCGCACTAACGAAGGCTGCACACCATACAAAGCAGGTCTACAACAAAAAAGTATAAAAGTCTGGCCGTGTAAAGACCTTCTACAAAAAATAAACAAATAAAAGAATCGAGACGTGTTCGGAACGCGACCGTGCTGACTAAATTATTGTGCTTACAATATTTGCCTTGTCACAATGATCATTTTAACGTGATGAAAACCTCGTTTTAAATAACTTCTAATATTCCTAATAGAAATAACACTTTACCTTGTTTAAGAAGAGAAGAAGGAAGGAAGGAACACTTTTAAGAATCTAAGATTCGATATTTCAATCTTACAACATGAGTGAAATGCATAAACAATTGAACCTGCGTTCCTTACCGTACACTATGTCAAATAACATATTAAATTACATTTAATTAGAGATTTTGTTAAAAACTATTTAAGCATAATACGTCGTTGAATTGTATTTCATTTAACATTAATACCCGTTTGTCTACCCATATGTAACACATTTAGCTTAGTTTGGTAACCAAAGATAAAAAAGCATTGCGGTATCTGTTGAAATAGGGGCATATGGTGCGAATTAGGTTACGCCTGATATAGCACTATCGACAACAGTACTACTCTTACACAAGCATTCCGATCTGATTGCTTTTCAAAAATTTGTGGCTGATTTATGTCAAAATTATGACAAAGAGAAACTAATCCATTGAATTTTGTGAATTTTAACCGATTTAAAAAACATAAAGCTTTTAATTTGGTTATATTTTTTTTTTATGTTACATCAGAACTCTGTCATGTATGGATCGATTTCGATCATATCATAATATCGATCAACCTAAAATGTGTATGTGTGTTTCGTTCGTGTGTGCAAGGCGGAGGCCATGATGTGGGTCACCATGATGCAGCCTGCTTATGCTTTACATCAGACAGAGTAGAGTCACTTTGGCAGGCATACATCCCGCTTGGTCTCTTTCAAAGGAACCACTTTGTTCAAATGTTATTCAAGGCTTGTTAAAAAAATCTGTGCGTATTGAGTTACGCGAAGTACAGTTTATTAGGATTTTATACTTTTTATATACTCGTAAACCAGTGCATAGGAAACTAAATATTAGCATGCTACTAAAAAAAATCTGACCGGTAGTTTTATAATAAATTGGAAGTTACAGCAACGAAACCACTAAAAGCCGCGCTTCAGTAATTCCAAATGTCATAGCCTTAACCGCAGTTGTCAAATGGGCATTTAAAAAAAAATTACAATTGTAGAAACCATGGTAAGGTATTGTTCTAGATGTATTACAAAAAATATAGCATTAAAGATTATCCGCGTGTCTGTAGAGGACGAAGTTACTTAACAATATTTAAAAACTATTTTTCACATCTAAATCGAATTCATAACATGTCCCACTATATCAAAATATATGCATATATTTATAAATATATGTATATATATTTATATCAGTTGTACCCATAGTAAAAGCTCTGCTTAGTTTGAGACTTGTTAGCGTTGTGTGTATATTATATTATTATATATTTGAACTCAAAAGTACTGTTTACAAATCTGATATTTATGTAGTCCATATCAGCAGTAGATAGTAAGTGGTAAGCCCTATAGGTAAGCACCACTATAAAAAATAATTGTCATGTTTGTCTTGCCGAGGCTATAGTCCTGATTCTTATGAGCCTTGACCTAACTCATGTTAGAAACAATGATATTACTCTAAAACCATTGTCTAATCCGCGGCAGACATTTTTAAGGTAAATAGGTATGAACGGAAGTCCGCCATGCGTGGCTTTTAAAGACGTCACGGGTGTTATAAAAACACAGGCAGACTACCTGCAGTAATCTTTAAATATAAACGCGGTCGCTGATAAGAAGCTCCAATTTGAACCATTTATTGAAGACATTTCAACAAGGCATTTATACAGAATATCTGCCACATAACGGTGAAGCTGAGCCCCACATCCGGCGGTCAAATGATTTTATACAACTTTTATATCTGTTCTGAGTAAGTATTAAATAAAAAAACAAGCAATCGCAAACACGTATAGGGATAATTGGCCCATGGCATGCGACCAGTTACTTATGACACGGGTTTACCTAAGACAGGAAAGGCTATCAATAACTTAGGTTACACGCACCAATTAGTTACTTTAACCAAATCTGAATAAAGTACATTTTAGATTGTGCGATAATTTCTCGATTCCTCTTGGATGTGTTTTAAATGTATATCTAATTATAATTTTCCGAAGATTACTGTAGAGTCTGATTGCGTGATCCTTGGTTAAATAATTATCAAAGGACTGTAAGACGAAGAACGTTGAAGTTTCCTGATGAAGAGCATTTAAGTTTTGGTTCGTATACTAAACTTGCTGACTGACTGACTGACCGACCCAAGACCAAGATAGTTGGCGCTCCTTGAGGAAAGCCTTCGTTCCACAGTAGACGGCGATAGATTCATTGATGAATTTCCAAGTTTCAGTGTCATTCTAATATATTAAGAATTAGTCAGTATTGCTTGTATTAAGATACAAAATCTCCTCATATTTTATAATCGAAAAAATTTTCGAAGAAAACATTCTAAATACCTACATTTATATGTAAAGTGATATATTTGCCACCTAAAACCTGTCTGAACTACCCAACTGTTTATTCATACAGTGTAATAATCGAAGTGATTGATTAATTCGATGGAGCAGTCGCGATTGACTCGCATTCTGCATATCAATTGCTCTCAATGATTCGTTGGACTTTGGCGGCGAACTGCACCGTCTGGGCTTACAAATTATTTTGTAAAAAAAACCCATCCATGATACTCGAACGCGTGAGCTATCTTTTACGAATATCGATAAATCGATTCATCATTATCTGACCGTTAATCTCGATCTTGACTTGATTATTGATTACAAAAATCTTGGCGGTTGGCGTCGTATTTAAAGCAGCGCTAAGGGTTGTAGGTTCGGCTTCCACATGGGACGACACACGTTGTTGTGAATGTGAGTGTACTTTGTGTCCGTTTCATGAATATTTGTAAAGTCGCCCACGATAAAGGATAAATTCTTTGTTTTTTAATACCCTTCTTTTTAGTTTTTCTACCTCCCTTTTATTAAAATATGTCACGTATTGATTAATAGGGAGTTAATTTATAAGTTTTCGAACAAATTACAATAAAAACATAGATATAATTTAATTAATTGCTTTTTCTTTGCTGCTCTTCTTCGCTTCCCAGCATCTTATGTGCAATTTATATTTATACTTTAATAAAATATTTTTATATAGTAACAGTTACATTCGCACAGTAAAAGTCACTTACTTTTAAAGTAACAGTAAAATCACGCCATTACGGCATTAAATTATTCATTATACGTTCATACACTTCCCGCACAGCGAGATACTCGTATTTTTATTATATTAAATATAATGTTATTACCTCACAAACATTTAGTTGTAGTTTAAACAACAACTGCGCATAGTCGCGGGGCGAAACTAGACTAAAAAAGCCTATATTACTTCTGATATCATCAGCTATCTGCTAGTGAAAGAAAGTTCATTAAAATCGGTTCAGCCGTTTCAGAGGTTAGCCAAATGCTGATAATTTGAAATTACAAACAGACACTTCAATTTTATTTATTTGTACAGTACCTACGAGGTTAAATATGGCGATAATATAAAGATAATTAGATGACGATTGCTATATTTTCAAAGTGACACTCAGCTGTTGATTGCTGTTGACCGTTAATTTAAATAAATAGCTCGCGTTGAGTTACCAGTTGACTTATATTGTAAATTCGAGGACTGGTTAACTTGAATAGTGGAACCGGCGCGAAGCCGTGGCGTCGGCGCCTACGCAACAGAGGTGGGCGGACAGTACCCAGCTACGATGCACTTACAAGTACATGGTCGATCTTGAATGGTTTATGTTCGCATTCATCACGCGTACAGTTTATCTTAAGAATAAGTCGATTATTTTACGGACATACATCTTCGTCATATGTAATAGATTAATGTAAGTCCGAAGTTCGTTACAAGAACCGGAACTATTACGGCCTTGTATATCTTTAACGAATTAAAAAAGGAGGAGGTTCTCGATACGGTTGTATTTTTTGTTTGTTTGTAAAGTAGACCTACGTCATTAATAAACCAATTTATTAAATTTGTTTTTGGTTTGACACTTCACGTTTGGTCTCACGTTAAAAGAAACAATACCAATTAGGTCTCCCAGAAGGTGAAAATTGCAGAAATGAAGAGTTTTATTATGCAAAATTATATAAACACACAATATCCGTACAAAGGTTGTCTGGAAGAGATCGCCGTGAATGTTAAGACCGCCTACTGTTATATCGATTGTAGTATTTCATGTAGTTTTTTTTTTAGTGGTAGTCAATAAAGCTGTGTAAAAAAATAAACGTATTGAAATCGATGATAGTTTTATAAAGTTACTAGTTTTCAATCGCGGCTCGCATTAAATAAAAAGTATCCTATATTACTCCTAATACCTCCAAGAATATGTGTACAAAGTTTCATGATGACCGTTTGAGTAGTTTTCGTGTGAAAGCGTAACAAACAAACTTAAATTCACATTTATAATAATTAGGATGGATGGATGTAGATGTATTAAGAATATTGAGTGTCACCACACCTATTTATCCCGTAGTGGTCGTGATGGGACAATGGGACAACATTATTACAAACAAAAGGACTTGCAACAAACCCTATACAGTCTGATCATCATGATATGTGGGCCCTTGTCGGACCTCCTTTCTAAGAAGAGGCCTTTGTCCGGACTATTAAAAGCTGTTGATGTTGTTTCTTGTGATGAGTAGTATCTGAAGAGTTTGCCAAAAAAACTATCAAGCACCCATTTCAAAGCCGCTCTACCGCCAGCCTCCTCTTTTGAAAACCTTATCTTTCAAAAAGGGGGGCCACTTAGACTTTATGTGCCTTGTTCTCTAGGAAAATATATCCGATTTAATATTTATTGTCAAATATACATGTTTTAGACCAACCAAGAGTAGGTCTCTATTTACTTTTGAATCCCGGCCGAAGTCGCATTCAAACTCTAGCACTGGCCTTATATTTGACCTGAAATCGACTCAATAACATTAAAGTGTAATAGTAAGATATTTACTCGTTTGATAACCTAACAATAGAGACTATGTACAACAATAACAATCGCAGGCGAAATCTAAATGTTATCTGCGATATCGGCTATAAACAATACTCGATTCGCATTGAGATTGCGGACGACTGTAACATATTTCAACCTTAGTTACATATTTAAATCCAGAACTGAGCACAAGATGCTAAAGCAATAGTTAATAAAAATAAACTTTACGTAATTATGATTTAATTTGTCAAGTGCATTTACAGCATTTACCCCATTAATAGCTCATCTATATCGAGAATCAATTTTCGAAGAATTTTATTACTTTTGAAGTACTTTTTTATGTGATTTATTCATTAACAGCCATATTAGTTTCTTCTACCAAGTAGGTTAGTTGGGTAGTAGGATTGCAGGTTTGGTTTTTTTTATTGTATAAGGGCTAACGAGCAGACGTTTCGCCTGATGGTAAGCGATTACCGCCAGAGGCGTTACAAGTGCGTTGCCGGCTTTTTAAGAAGGAGTACGCTAGACTTTTCATCAGCCATTGTGTCAACTGTGTCTTAGAAGAGTTTTAAAGTTTTAATAGTTTAAAAATATATATGTATATAAATCGTTAACTTACAAGTACTTAAGTATTATTACCATGTAACTTAGCGCAATCTAAAGCTAAATCCAAAAATTATATTCTTATATAATTTTTGGATTTAGCCACGATACCTTCTATTCAACAATGCTCTACAGAAATACGTTGGTCAATAAGAATGTCACAGCGCTCACAGCGCGGTTTGCGATTTATTTAATATCCCCACATCTTATAAATGAGAATGTCTATCTGTTGCAATAAACTGTGAAGTCAACAATACAATCTATGTCTTCGTGAGCATGGTTAATAATGAGTAAATACTAGTAGTCAGTATACACGTAGAATATTTGAAATCACAGAAGTCTCATACAATACCATCAGATCAGATATATATTCTAATTATGGAGGGTAGAGATAAGGAGTGTTATCTCATATGGTAGAAAATTGAAAAAAGTGTCCAGCATAAGCTGTAAATAACAGTTCAAAAACCTTCCAGAATGGCGCTGGTGTAGACACAGGGTATGGTATGAATGTAGCAATTGTGAACGAATTGAAGTACGCCGAGTTAAAAAAATTAACATTATTGTCACTACTTGCGTATTACAAAATAGTGTAGTAAATATATTTTATTTTCTGAACTGTGAATAGTACGTTTATTGATTTTTTATCATTCAATTTTATGAAAAAGTGTGTGTATTGATTTTAAGAGGTTTACTCTGATGCTAACGGTATGGTATGAATGTAGCAATTATGAACGAATTGAAGTACGCCGAGTTAAAAAATTTAACATTATTGTCACTACTTGCGTATTACAAAATAATGTAGTAAATATATTTTATTTTCTGAACTGTGAATAGTACGTTTATTGATTTTTTATCATTCAATTTTATGAAAAAGTGGTGTATTGATTTTAAGAAGTTTACTCTGATGCTAATGTGGCGCCACCCTAATTTAATGCATTTCAACGGACACTTTTCATGTACACAGATGATACTCCTTACCTCTACCCTCCATAATTCTAATAAAACAAACGAATTGGGGCTGTTCAGTAATTAACAACAGTGGGCATATTTCATAGTTCTTTAAATTTCATCATTATTTTCCTACATTATGTTTATAATATGGTGATAACCTAATTATAAGCAACAATATTCATGTAAGAGAAAAATATTTAAATTTTCAAGCGTATTACCGGTTACTTTAAGTTGGCTTACCGATAACCCGAAAAAATTGTTATGATTAGGTAAATGTTTATTTACGTTACGTTACTGAAAGTTTAACTAAGTACTAATACTTGAATCAAACAATCTTGAAGTATTCAAAGTTCTATTGCCCTGGGCAAGCAATTTATGATCACAATCAAATAATCAAAATTCCTGACGAAATTTAGAATGGGTAATAATTATGAATGAGATAACCCTAAAAGATAATGGTACCGAATCTGTCTGGTACATAGGCAATATTCACTTTAATTGCTAGTTGAACTAATAATCGTAACCATTGAGCAATATTATAGCAATAAGCAAGTAACGGTTTCCTAGTCATTATGTAGCATATAATTTAGCGCAATGGTGCATATTATTTGACTAATCAACGTTAGTGTGCCTTAATTGCTTATGATATGTGTTAGTAGGTTCAAGAGGAAAAACTTATTTTAATATTGTTTATTAATTATTTTCATATTAAATACTATTTTGAATATATAAATGATGATAAAGATATAATTAGCAAAACACACACAACGTCGAATTTAATTTAAACATTTTACCTTCCTTGATATGTAACAAAAGCAGTGTTATTCAACATTAATACATATAACGGCTTAGTAAATATTGTTGTTTTTATTTAGGTCATCGTCAGACAAAAATGTAATACAGGATAAAATTATTCAATTTAACGACTTAGAAATAGTCCCACTGTTGTTAACCACTGAACGCCGTGAATCGTTTAGTCAACTAGCTTGGAAAGTGTGTAATGTGTGTACATAGAAAATATTTCAGAGTTCAGAAGAAGAACATCTTTCACTCAGGACTAAGTAAGCGCTGTGTACAATTCACCCTAATTTGAATTTGATTTAAGGTAAACATCCTTTCTCTACTCATAAGCAGTCCGCTTATGCAAATACTAGCTTTCACCCGTGTCTTCGCTCGCATTTAATGAAGAGTATTATAAGTTACTTCTAATATCTCCAAGAATATGTATACAAAGTTTCATGATGATCCGTTAAGTAGTTTCCGCGTGAAAGCGTAACAAACAAACTTACTCGTACTTTCACCTTTATATTATCAATTAGTGTGACTAGCTTTCACCAGCGGGTTCGCTCGAAATTTCTTCTAATACCTTTAAGAATATAAGTGCAAAGTTTAATGATTGACAAATTTAAATTCACATTTGTAATATAAGGAGAATTAGGATACGAAGGAGTTTCTAGTTCCAATCGTGACCCACTTCACTAATAAGGTATATTTCAGATACGCCTTGATCTTCTGTTGTTTCCGTATCAATAAAATCATCAAGTTGGCTACTAAAAAAAATGACTTTCTATAATGTCAAAATAGACGTCTAAATCATCGTCATAGTTGCACAAACCCACAATTCCTTTACAATTTTATATAGGACTAGCTGACCCACGCAACCTCGTTTGCGTCTTATATTGCCCGTAGCGTAAAAATTTCCCCCGTTTTTGAAACATTCTTCATTGGTACTCCGCTCCTATTAGCAGTAGCGTGATGATATATAGCCTATAGCCTTCCTCGATAAATGGACTATCCAACACTGAAAGAATTTTTAAAATCGCTTTAGTAGATCCCGAGATTACCCCCTACAATTTAACAAACACACAAACTTTACTTCTTTATAATATTAGTATAGATATACAATAGCGTTCTATATTTAAATAACCTTGCACCCACAAACAGAATGCATCCAAAATTCTTCTAATGATCCAAGAATAAAATAAAAATATTTAAAATGCATTCTGTAGTTCAGAACATAAACTCAAACAAGGAACGTTTAAATGCAATAAATTCCTCACCTAATTCCATCTTGTTTGTGTACGCTATTTTTGACAGATGCCGCCGCGTCGGCAGATAACGATTACATAAATAAACAAACTAACTCCCGATTTGGCTGTCTCATAATAGACACAATTTTACATCTTCGAGAGTTACCTATTATGATAAAGTTAGAGCGATTATAGAGGTTCCTCGACTGGCAAATAGATCAATCGAAAGTATAATAAATCTAAAGCAATTGCCATAATTGGATCTTCACATTATGGCCTGATCATTGGAAATATGGATGCCGGCTTTATTTTTTAACAATGACGGATGCTGTAATAAGTGCTGCTTATCCACAATTTCTGCTGACATCCCCTGATTCTGCAATCAACATGACAAGTTGTTACGCCGACTGTAAAAAATGTGGAAACCCTATCTTTATAAAAGCTACAGTAAAACTATGTTAGAAAAATGTTCTCAATATATTTTTTTTTCTTGTGTGCGTATTTGTTTCCATTATTTATATTAATAACCTAATCAATTTTATTTAGTCAATAATTTGACTAAAAACATTTTTTTTTTATGTTTATAATATTTTATTTATTAAGTTGAAATGATGTAATTTATGTATATTTGTTATGTCATCGAGTGTCGCTTATAATTCCCCTAGGATGGAATACATTTTACGTATCATGTGTACCTGTATTTAAGTGTGTTTATTTATTGTGACATAGAGACTAAATAAATATTTAAGACTAACTTGCACAGGGCTTCTTCGTATAATATAATACAATAGACAATCTTATCGCTCACGTTGGGTAAGGTTATGTGTGTACTTCTAATAATGTTCTAAATAACTAATAGTAAATTAACTGTAATCTTCTATCAAGAAAATCCGTAAATAATTCACGAAGAAACATTTTATGTAATTTATTTTCTTATAAATTACGTAGATACAATGTATCCTTAATTTATAACCCGACAAACCCAGCAATGTAACGGTCAAATTTAGCTATACCTGGGAACAATAGCTATTTAACAAAGCCATTTAATCTTCAAATGTACAATAAATAATATATGAAACCAAAAACCTAAATAGTAACAAATCGGTGTTTAAGCGTTCATTGAATTTCCCGTATTACCCCGAACATACTCGTATCCAACTTACAAACGGTCATTATCCATGTATCCCGCTGGGAGAGACGTGTGAACATTTTAATTGGGGAGTCAAGGGACTGACTCACACACAAACATTCCATAGAAAATACAACCATCAAATAACATAACACACACGTATTTTACTTTAATCGTATTTTGCTTACTCAAGCATCTATAAAACGGTAAATAGACCGTTAAGTTCACTTGATTTTTTTTATTACTGGCATTCAGATGCTCGAATTCATCGAAACCGAAGCTATATATCAAACCAAACATAATAAAAAGCGTGTATATATTCGAAACGACACAAAAAACACAATTTTCATAAACAAACACGTACAGTATCACGTCGGTGGGTGAGAAATGTCTTTATTTGTAAGTAAACTAGTAAAGTTACGTATGTATTACTCCCACGTACAAGCCATCTTCGCATCAAAGCTTTAGAAGTTGAACGTATGTTTAAGATATGACTGTTTGCATTCACTACTTTAAACTTCGGTGAATTTTATATTTGTAAATAAAATGCTTTCTTGTAAACCTTTGATAACATTTTGTAAAATATAGAAAAGTTCAACCTCATGCACTTACAAATTCAGACGGAACATCGTTTTTTTTTTATAGATGTCCCTGCTAAAATTACTCTACTGTGCCTGATAGAAAATATAAACAGAATCCAAGAGTGGTGGTCACCATACTCATTGCGAATACATACAATGCCGTCCACACCGTAGCAGCCTGGTGATGTTTTTGCGTCATTGGTCATCAAGTGTCGTACTTACCAACGAAATACGACAGTACGAACTCTGTAAGTTTACGTTGATTTTCTGTGCGAGGGTAGTACCGGCCCGTTCGTGCCGTAATCAGCATGGCTCTACTACCTTGCAATTTGATCAATACATTTTAGAATTAAAATTATGGCGTTATCAAAGTTTATCGTCATATGAAAATATATTGATCAAGTAAGGCCGTGTGATGACGGATTAAGAAGCACCAATACTTTTTATCCCATGGGACACCCATGGGATAAACAAGAAGCGACTCAGAACAAACTACGCAGGATAACATCACTTCAAAGAGAAGGGAAGCCTTAAACAAACCTTATATCTTATACCATATACCCCATTGTAAGATAGGGAAAAATCCCCTTTCTAAGGAGAGGCTTCTGTCCAGCAGTGGAATGTAAAAGGTTGTTGATGATGATGAGCATTAAGTAAGTTTGTCTTGTTCACTTTTATCTAGTCTGACTCAACTGCGATTAACTCAAAAGTTTTAATATACGACGCAAAAATATTGTTAGGTTATCAATGTTATGCAAAAGGTTATGTATGTCGGCGTAATTATTACTCCTACATTATTTTTTGTGTAAATCTTTATTCGTTTTCATAGGTCACATAACTAAATTATACTACACATAGAAAGTGACTACGTTAACAACCAAACAAATAAGTTACAACATTCTTTTACATTAAAAGATTGTATCCAGCTTATTTGTATGCTATCATCATACACATCAATATTACTAACTGTGTAATACCGCAAAACACATTTACAATACCGGTGACTAATATTATATATAATTATCACATATTATAAACTAGCTGGTATACGTGTGATTATTTATTAATGTAAATATTAAAAAGGAATTCCGTATCGCACGTTTTCCATTGCAAATTATTTAATGAACATATTCTCCTTTGAACTGCAAAACTCTCAATGTTGGATAGATATAAAAGATTTCAAAGTCAATAATAACTTAATACTACTTGAGTTATCGGTCCCTATCCCTATTCATCTCACGGGTGACGTAAGAGGTGACTAAGGAGGCAAACAACGCAAGAGTACATCACTGAACATAGAAGGTAACCTTGAAACAAACCCTTTACCAACTACAACAACAGCAGTGAACTCTTTTAGCTGTTGATGATGTTAAATGGCGTAAGACAACTTACGCCTTCCACGGTAAAATGTGATCATGTTTGTCGAGATTGTTAGGATCACCAATCTCTAGACCAACAGAAAATCATTCTAACTAGTACGACGAAAGTGTACGACCGTTTGTAATCAAGAATCGACGTGTATTTATTACAACCTAAATAAATAATATACTCTACGCCTTAAGGGTGGACTCAGACTAACATATTTATACAACGTGATGTAAGCATATGCGATAAACGTCTCGATAATACGTGAACTGATAAATAATTTATACAGAACCAACGTCTATTTTGTAAACGATGCATCGTCTATAAAAGTCGGGTCGATAAGAGAACACAAATATTATCTTGAGTAGTACTGCTTTCAGATTCATGTTATTTGTAATACAACATTATTTTAGTAGAGCGTTGACAGTATCAGTAACATCAGTATATTTGGAATAATATTGCTCGAATGTGAATCGGAACGTGACAGTGGTATTGACACAAATTCTAAATGAATTTAAGCTAAACCATACTTAATTAAAAATTTTGTAATAAGGAGTCTCTTTATAAAAAAAAGATAATTTATGATGTCGCCTAACTAGGTACGTCGTTTTTACTGCCTCGGTGCCGCAGTGGTAGTGAATGCGACTGCTGGCTTGAGATCTCCGGTTCAAATCCTGGGTCGAACCAACTGTTTGTGTAATCTACAAATATTATTTTCAGAGTTTGGGTGTTTCCTATGTATAATATGTATGTATTTACAAAAAAAAGTATATATGTATTCATATCAGTTGTCTAGTACCCATAACACAAGCTCTGCTTAGCTTGGGACTAGATGGCGTTGTGATTATTTTACAGATTTTTCAGGTATAGCCAAGAAATGAAATCCTTGTTATTTGTGTAAAGAGAAACAGCTATTCTTACTAAAAAAGTCGTGTGCGGTACATGTCAAGCTATTATGTATCGGAGCTTCATCTGCTAAGGCGATAGGCAGCTCTGCCTTTTGCTTTGAACAAGGTCCCCTAAAACTGATAGGGTCCTATCAGTTTGTGAGCAACCACATCGCCCTGGAGACATACTGTGGTTATCGTAATTCTGATAAACTGATTAGATATTGTTTAGCTGTGTATAGTGTATAGCTAAATCAAAAATTATAAACGAGCTATCTATATACTCTATATGATACGTAAAACTAAAGCACTTTTAAATGATATATAAATGTAATATATGCTTTAAGTATATATGTAAAGATCTGTACAAAAGATGTATTTTTTTTTATTATATAGGGGGCAAACGAGCAGACGTATCGCCTGGTGGTAAGCGATTACCGCCGCCTATGGACACCCGCAACACCGGAGGCGTTACAAGTGCGTTGCCTTCCTTTTAGGAAGGAGTGCGCTCTTTTCTTTATGTATACTTTAGTGTAATGCTTATTAATAAAAAACTCCTTTCTTCTTGATTCTAATCTAACTTCCGACCGCATCCCGTACAATGAATAGGAACTATATTCTTACTATCAATATGTTCTAAACATGTTAGTCAGTACGGTATAGTTAGAAATATTAGTGGACAGTATTAGGTAAGACTAAGCACATAATCTATACTAATATTATAAAGCTGAAGAGTTTTTTGTTTGTTTGTTTGAACGCGCTAATCTCAGGAACCGCTGGTACGATTTGAAAAATTATTTCAGTGTTGGATAGTCCATTTATCGATGAAGGTTATAGGTTATATATCATAATAATAGGAGCGGAGCACCAATGAAGAATGTTTCAAATACGCGGAAAATTGCCACACTACGGGCAAGAGAAGACGCAAACGAGGTTGCGTGGGTCAGCTAGTCATAATATAAAAAGTTAAAGTTAAATATAACTATTAACTATCTGCTCTAAAATGAATTTAAACTTTATTTATTATACAATAGGGGTGTAATTTATTGCCAATATTGTGATATCTCGGTCAGGATATAAATAAGAGTAGGTCGAGGATAGGTATTGGATGCCGTCCAGATTTACCGACAGCTGAACTAGTCTAGAGAACAGTAATTCAAAAACATATGACTCATGCTAGTTATCGCTTCCTCTAGTTAGTTAAGCTACAATCTTGTAGCAAACACTGACTATACTTCAGACGTTAGTTAGTACCTTTCTATTTACATTAGGTAAGTATATTTTGTATCCATCCATTATGAACCGCTACATATAATTCTACCTCTTAAATATAAGAAATAATATACTATACAGATTGACTAATTTACACATATTGTATAGTGATTTCTAGTATTTCAGTGATTGCTACACACTAAAATGGTTCAAGATACTAAGAAAAACAGTAAGTAACTAAGAGTATTAATACTCTGTCTCTTAAGCGCTAAGTTCTGTTTTCTTTCTCTGCTCCTGAAAAAGAAGAGAGACACAAGAAAATAAGAAAATCTCCTTCCTCTCTTTCTGTGAAAATGATTTCATTGACAATCAAATTAGGCGGTAGTTTTGCGACTTAGCTGGTGAAATAAGGTTATGGGGCAAATATTACGTTCCTATTAAGGACTTATACAAATTCAGTCATGTTTTTATTTTTCCAGGGCAATATTTATAAAAGTAAAACGCAGGTTGATTTCAGGACCGTAAAGCTTTGATCCAAAAAGTGGCTGAAACAGCGTTTAATTTTTTGGTGTAAGTCGACAATGAAAGGACGGAACTGGAAATGGAAGAAATGGAGCCCGGATCATAGGAAATCAAAGTAAATAAAAAAAAACCTTCAAGCAAGCATATCTACGTAAATGACTTTCTGTACTAATGTATTACTGTACGCATTAAAGTAATACAGTATCGTTTTTGTTATTACGATAAAATAAGTGTCTAATAGAGTAGAATTATAAAATTATAGTAAAGCAACAGGTTTTAAAACGTTGCAATAATTTAAGTAAAAAAAACTTGCCGCAATTCGATCTTGACTCATAAATTACAAAATTATCTAAGAGAAAAAAATATAATTGCATCAGGCGATATACTTACTTATAATCTTGTGAAATAATAACACCATAAATTATAGAGTTGAGTTGGATTTTATAATATAGAAAGAGATACAGTTCAAACACAATTTTAGTTACACATAGGTACTATTTTGGTTCTTAATTGGTTTAACCCTTATCTACGTACTTGTCATGTCGAGATTGATCCAGAACCGCTTTTTAATTATCCCTGTGCTAGTTCATGGTTTTGTTTTTTAAAATAAGGGCCACAAAAAATACAGTCATGTGTTAAATTGCCTTCCTTTTTAGTGTACTGCGTGAGAATGTACAAACTCGACTAAATTTAGACACGTAGGTAGTAATATTATACAATATGCGTTATTTTTTGAATCAAAAATATATAGTAATACAAATATGTTCGTTTCAAAAAAAATGTATTTGGTGAGTCATGATTCTAATGTTTGCGATTTACTATTTCGTATTACTTACTATAGTTTGTGATGAGGCCAGTTTTATTATGCTTTCCAGCAAAGTAAACGTTCAATAGTAGATCGACAGTTGGAGCAATGCCATTCAAAAATAATTTTATAAATGCCTTTAAAATAAAATTCTAAAGAATTTTATATAAAGACACATATGTCTAATGTGTTAGATAATAAAACTGTGTGATTAAAGGTACACATATTGTATCAGCTGTTTAGTTTTTTTAACCGACTTCAAAAAAGGAGGAGGTTCTCAATTCGATTGTATTTTTTTTGTTTGTTACCTCAGAACTTTCGACTGGGTGAACCGATTTTAATTATTTCTTTTTTCTTTTTATTGATTCCCGTGTGGTCCCATTTCAATGTGGTCCAGATCTTGAAGTCGTTTTTTTTTGTTAAAACTTTTATTTAAGTATTCTATATTATTCTACTTAAGTATTTATAACTAAGAGTTTAGACATAACAGTTTATAATTCATATAAGTATGTATGTTTGTTTCATATATGTTTATGATATATTTTTTAAATTTCAGTAAATAATATCTATTGAACTTGGGCATCGTAAATAATTACCCGAAAATATATACTCAACAGTTTTATTACCCAAAGCTATTTAACTTTAAAATTGGGTAGCTAACGTTCTTACACATAAAATGTTCTTGGCGAGACGGTTTGAGCGCCTTTGAATAGTCGCCTCCCTCACTAGGTCACCATCTATCTGGCACTGCAAAGTCATTTCCTATTCATTTTATGCATCTGATACAATGAGTTTCCCCTCCAGTTATTCGGCAATTTTTACGAGTATTATATTGCCAAGATATGTAATTTTTGGTTATATTTATATAAGTTTATTTAATGTGTATCTCAATGTATACAAAAAATTATTGATTTGCGGTCTCTATTTTATTATAACATACAGTATTGTAGAAAAATGTTTTGTCACACATAAATAAAATTTAAGTGTCTGTTTGTTATTTCAAATATCAGCTTTTCGCTAAATGCATATGAAAGTATGTGTACATGGTATTAACATCAAAATACCATTATTTGAAAATGTCTGGCTTATTGTTCCGACTAACCTATGTAACGGCTAGACCCTTTTGACGGGATTTTCATTGGGAGATGGCTGATGTTATACGGAGTAAATTATGCTACTTTTAGTTTAGAAATAACAATAGGGTCACACATAAAGCTAAATGAATCCAATGAAATAGTGAACCAGAATTAGAATCATATCCCGTCAGATTTTTTTCTAGTTTTATGAATATTACAGGAGAAAGCCTAATGAAAACATTAATATGATAAGATCTATAATTTATCACTGTTGTTTGTAATATTACGATACTGCATAAGCTTTTTAAGATTCACATCCCGGAAGTCATAACATTCAATTTTAACTATAGAAAAGATCGTAAATGAATCTAACGTCTAAACGATTAATTTACATAGTTAATTGTGTAAATTAAACACTCGAAAGATACCCGAAAACAATTTTAACAACAAATGTAAAAATATGTATAACCTGACAACGTAAAATCTATACTAATATTATAAAGCTGAAGAGTTTGTTTGTTTGAACGCGTTAATATCAGGAACCGCTGGTCCGATTTGAAAATTTCTTGCAGTGTTGGATACTCCATTTATCGTTGAAGGCTATAGGTTATATATCCTCACGCTAATACAAATAGGAGCGGAGCACCTTGTTTCAAAAACTGAGGAAAATTATCACGCTACGTGCAATAGAAGACGCTAACGAGGTTGCGTGTGTCAGCTAGTTTTTTTGATATAAATTGTATAGTCAATCACCCAGGCCGTTATTGCGAATCTATTGAAACCTCATTAAGGTATATATACATATACATATATAGGTGACTAGCTGTGCCCGCTACTTCGTACACGTGTCACTTAGATTTCAAGTTATTTTAAATGTTTCACCGTTTTAACCTTCTCTGTACTACGACTAACATTTCAAAACCCAAATCAATCGGCCAAGACGTTCTTGAGTTTTAGCGATACCAACAAACAGCAATTAATTTTTATATATAACATTAGGCGCTACGGTAGAACATTCAAACGTACATACATAGACTACCAAAATTGTTACTCGTATATGTGTCGCAGCAAATGAATTGTGTTAGTTACAAAATACATTATAAATAGCATTAGCATTCATGCCAGTCGAATTTGTCTTTTGCCAAGTGCATTTCCGTTCTGCCAAATGTTACTATCCGGCCAAAGAGCATTGGTCCCATTATCACGTACCTTTTTTTTGTTCACTGCTAACAGTCATCAGCTGATCACACACACAATACTTTGGATCACGAAATCAGATAAGTTTGAATTTAATAAACGCATTAGCGCTAATTTCTGTAAAACATAAAATGACGCTTTCAGACTAAGGTACTTTTTTGTTTTTATAGGAGTTAGTAATTATCAGCTCTTCCCCTAGGCTCCGCCCACGTGTATCTAGGTTAACACAGTAACGATTAACCTATGTCTTTTCTCAGCTATCAAAGTTTTCCATGCGAATTTCATTGAAAGCGGTGCAGTGATTTAGCCGTGAAAACGTAAGAAATTACTAGCTGACCCTCGCAACCTTGTTTACGTCTACTATTGCCCGTAGCGTAATAATTTTTCCCCCGTTTTTTCAACATTCTTCATTTGGGCTCCGCTCCCATTAGTCTTAGCGTTATGATATATAGCCTTCCTCGATAAATGGACTATCCAACACTGAAAAAATTTCAAACCGGACCAGCGGTTCCAGGGATTAGCGCGTTAAGCAAATAAACTGTTCAGCTTTATACTATTGATAATCCGGAGTGTTACCACCTCTATTTATGCCCAGAGGGTCGTAAGAGGCGACGAAGGGAGAAAACTACGCAGCATAACATCGCTGCAAAGAGACGGAAACCTTCAAAAAACAAACCCCTATACTTATCCGCCTGGCCAGCGCGATATGGTAGGCCAAATACTCCAAATTAATGCCACTGTTAACGGCTGTTGAAGAATATTATAGGTACATATAATACGGAAGAATGGATAAAAATTAATATTTGTCCTGGAGATAAGAATTCATTTATTTATTTTATTTTAACTATTTATGTAAGTACCTACTATAATTATCTTAAATCATTTATCACATATTATTTTGTTACCATTTTCCCTACCCGAACTTGACACATTTAATATTTTATAGTGCAATTATGAAATAATATCCAACTTAGGAGTAATTTATGACCTAATATTAGTTTTTTTTTTACTATGCTGATGTATTTTAATGACATAACTTAAAATTAAACGCTACAGATTATCTTTATGACGATCCGTCCTAGCACACGTAAAGATTTCTACACACCTACTTAAATGTAGAATGTAGAACTGCAGTATTAAGTATTAGCTGATCCACGCAACCGTTTGCGTCTTCTATTGCCCGTAGCGTGAAAATTTGCCCACGTTTTTGAAACATTCCTCATTCGTGCTCCGCTTCTATTAGTATTAGTGTGATCATATATAGCCTATAGCCTTCCTCGATAAATGGACTATCCAACACTGAAAGATTTTTTTAAATCGGACCAACGGTTCCTGAGATTAGCGCGTTCAAACCAACAAACTCTGCCGCTTTATAATATTAGTATAGATTTATTCTTACCAGATATCCTCGGACTCGGAAATAACAGCATTGATTTATGAAACAAATGTGACAGTAGTGACACATGACATTGCAGAATTAACTGCGACAGTGTAGTGCAATGCTCTGTCGGGCGCCTCCCGCACTAGGTCACCATGATACTGGGATGTGCAAACACTACGTTAGGCTAATTTATGTTAATAATTCGCACTTATTTCATTCATTAAATATCCGGAAGAAAGGTTGATGACCTTTGAGATTAAATTTTAAAGTTCGTACATTTTGCACCAAAGAATTTTTGTAATTTTTATAGTTTGGTTTTTAGTTTTATATACAATAGTATATTTTGGAGTATATCTACTATATTATCTTAATACTTCTTATAAATATGTATGATGTAGTTCAGTAAAGTTTATTGCGCCTTTTAATTAAATATAATTAAGAAGTTTCTTTGCAAAAAAACAGTGAAATAAACTTCATAAAGAAAAATTTTGTAAAATATAATTATTTTTTATAATAACTTATAAAAACGTGAAGCTAATCAAAGCTTGTTATAAACCCGATTCATCCTACTAATATCATAAACGCGAAAGTTTTTAAGTATGGATGGATGGATGTTTGTTACTCTTTCACGCAAAAGCTAGTGAATGGATTTTGATGAAACCTTACAATAATATAGCTTATAGTACCGCGGGGTTCAGCTTGTATTGGAATAAAGTATAAATTTTTTTTCTATGTCCAAATAATTAGTCAAAAACATGAACGAAGTATATTTTATAAACAATGCAACTTGAATAATATACGAATATTAGTTAAATAAGTAAGAAATTCTACAAGCACGTATGATTTTTGATACCTTTAGATATCGCAAAAACTAATAAAAAATCGTTCATCATAAATCATTGAATTTCAACAAAGCTTATGTTTCTTTTGACAAGCTTGCTGGGCTTCAACTGCCCAGGTAACCCCAGTTCTTTTTTCTTACACCTTTGAAAAAAGTACAACGCGACAGGTAACATGAACTAGAAGGTCCACCTTTTTAATCAATCCTTCGAAACAGTAAACCCTTAACTTTTTTTTCTCGTCTATTGTATTTATAAGAACCTATTGTTTAAACGATAAGTGATTTAGACTGGAGGAGTACTTTGAAAAAAGTTTACAAGATTTATTTCTCTTTACAGACTGTTTTATAAACATTGAAATACCTACTTGCAATATTGTAAGTCTTTAAACAAGTTTGCTTAGCGTTCAACATAAGTATAACCTATATCATTGCCGTGTACAGTGACTTCGTACTGTTGATAAGCATTTCTGATAATTTTATTATCATAATCGACACAGTGATGTTTTTATTAGAATATTTTATTCAAAGAAGCGTGATCAACACTCCGATACAGCATATGGCAGGAGGCGACCTTCACTTATGACATCATTACGTTTGTATACAGCACGATTAAGTGAATTAACAACGGGTTTTACACTCACCAACTTATTTGAGATCCATCTCCCTTGATGGTTAGGTGCTCCGCAACAGAAAATCCGAAATACGAGCCCCGTGCTCCGATCTTCATCACAGGAATCCTTGGTTCCAAATTGAAACTTGTCACACTGTACAAAATGCACAATAACAAAACACTAGCGCACCAAAAATAACCCATGTTGTACACCGTTCGTAATATATTCGTGTAATAAATCGAATTAAAGCACCAATTCACTGTCTTCCAGTTATTATTTGGCACATCGCGACTTTCGTAGAACTAAACTATAGTGGCGTGCACTGACAAGACCCCCAGCGCGGTTGCCGTCCGCCAGCCGAGTACCGAGTACAGTGTAGAGTTTGTTCCCGCTAAACTCGCGTATCTGTATTACGTGTTCGGCCACACCTGCCTAAAGTACCTTTTGCTAAGAAATTGTCGCTAGCATGTTGCATTATTTTCTAACAAAAATATAGAAAAAAGTAACTTTCATTGTAGTATGAATTTCTTTAAGGCTTAGAGGTTGTGTATAATTATTTCATGTTTATGAAAATAGGGAAAGCCCATGTCCAGCTATGGACTGCAATAAGGTGATGATGACGAAACAGGAATTGTAAATAGGTCACATATTATACCATTATCAAGATCTCTGTAAATCTACATTTTTGCAAGTAAATAAATCTAATTAAATTTTATTCTCTTTGGTTAAAAATGAAATTCAATTAAATTGAATTTCATTCTCAACCACAAAAAACTAACTTTCTTTTCATCAGAGAATAGCTAATGATTTTATAATAAAATTAATCTTTCTGCCTGTGAGTATTTTGGTATCAGAATAAGACTGGCGTAATAATAAAACCAATTATAGTTACAAGTTTATTAAACAGCTAGTATTACATTATTTTTCATTAAATTTAAAATCTTCAGTTTCAATTGTCGTAAAATTACTTTAGGAGCTTCGGTGACATATAATGTTAATTTTAAACCCTCAGTATTCTTATTCATGTAATGTAACTCAATACTAAGTAGAGAAAGTATATATATATATATATATATATATGACAATTAGTTCTCAATAAATTATCTCAAATCACAATAAAATAATAAAAAAATCAAAATGTAATTATTCCTTTACAATTAAAACCGACGTGATTTTCTTGCAAAAATAAGGATATTATATTATCAGTGTAAAAAGTTGTTGAAATATCGCATGGAAATTTATATTTTTGGTACCCTATAAATATTATCAGGCTTGCCCTTAAACAAATGTTTAACAAAATACACACATCAAGTTTTCGACATTACATCCGCAGGTGTGACCGTACACTTCATCATAACTTGTTTAACGTGCCGCAAACAAAACTGTTCTTGCTCTACGTAGAGAGGCAATTGAACTCATAAATAAAACTAACGCCATCTATTCAAGAATCTTTCAATGGCACAAAAGACAGAGGCGACATTCGTGGCTAAATCATGAAGCTTTATAATTGTGTACCGCCATCTAGCGGATAGATTATAACCTTTTTGATAGCTCGTATTGAATACGAACTAATTTGCTGTGTGGTACTTTGGAACCGCCATCAGATGTCAGTATTAAGTTGGTATCATATTTTTTGGTTGGTATCATACATATATATTTCCTTCAACCACCTGACGAACAGTTCGGATTCCGTGCCGAACACTCCACGACACACCAGCCCGCGAGGGTATTGCATCGCCATTTTTTTTTTTTTTTTTTTTTTTTTTTTTTTTTTTTTTTTATTTTTTTTTTTTTTTTTTTTTTGCCAAACCAACGGCCAAATCGGACGAGACCTGTCCACACCAGCAATCATCGTTGCCATGCTGGCGGGTGAGGAGGGCTGGGACGCAGTGGTCTCTTTCTGTGAGACAGTGATGCTCCAGAAAGAGACCGCTGAACGGCATCGGGAGAGGGCCGATCACAAGCGTGGGCGACGTCGCCGGCAACACCAGCCGCCGACAGTACCGCAAGCTGCGAGAGAGTGAGGACCTCTGGTAGCTGATTGATGCGGTCAGCGATAGAGGGGCATCCTGGTCGCAAAACCGCGGTCAGGCCGCTACATTTAATGGTTGGGCCAACAGGCAGGGGGAAGCCCAGCCTTCCCCCAGGAAAGAGTCTTGTAGACACGGTGTCGTTCTTGGGGGGACATAAAAAATAACTTGGTCCGGGTCCTCCCCAGAGCAGGGCGCCTGAGACCGGCCGCCGGGGTGGTTTTTAGTAGACTCACCACATACCTGGCTCCCCAGTCCCTGAAGAGCCGGAGATCCGAAGGGATTTTTCCACCAGGTCAAAAAAAATAAAAAAAGAAGGCCATACTGGATCTACGAGAAAAACCACGAGCTTTACTTCTGTTGCCATATAACGGTAGTATTGTTTTTAGTATTACGTACCCTAAGGGTAAAAACGGAACTATTATCTCATGTACGACTTGCATTTGGCCGATTTTGTAGATAAGTAGATCAAGCATCTGGTGAATCAATTTTATACCTTCGAGAACACCAAACCCAGCCAGCACGACTTTAGAATTGTCCCATTTTTTAAATCGAACCACCTTGATGTTGTAGATGACTCTTGTCAGTCTATGCATTTAACAAGGACTACGAAAAAATATGCTTCTGCCTACTACAATTCCTCATACCACTAGCTTCTGTCATATTTTTTGTATTTTAATTTCTTTCTGATCTAACCCTTTTTTAATCTTATAATCCCAAGATCGTGCGTAGATAAAAATACTTTATTAATCCAGGTTCAGTATATACTTTAAGTACTTTAATAAAAAGTTAGGGTAAGTCCGGGGTAGTCATCTTATTGGCAAGTTGTAATAAGGCCCCTCGCGAACCTCGGTCGTCGTGGTCGTTAAGGAAGCGGTGCTGACAAACTATCGCAACTCTGATCTAATCATCAATCTTCTTAAGTCAGCCATTGCAACAAACAAACAAACGACAATTACGAGTATATGAACAAGGGTAAACAAATCGAACCAAGTTATTCAGTACAATATACACTTCTCAAACCAATCAACAAATAAAGATCGGTGGGCACGACTTGTTACCATCAAATTCCAATTTAAATTCAAAGTTAAAAGAATAAATAGTCCATGATCCTCTATGGGGCACCCGTCTGTTATGAAGACTTGGCGGGTTCCTCCCGCTGTAGGGCTCAACTTAGGAGTCTGCAGCGGTTGATGGCCATACGCATCGAACCGCACGATTTTGTACATAGCAGCGACCGTCGTGGCGCGATCCTTCCATCCTTCGAGATTCTGGCCGACATGGACACTATGGTCTACGATCAAATTCGTTCTGTCCGTCGGAATGACTAAGAGTTAGCGCCAGACCATGAGCCCAGAATGCTACGGCGGAACGCGCATACGCAAACTCTAAGGGCTTGGCAGGTACGGCACGAAATCCAGGGCTGTGTTTTAGGCTACTCAATTGAGCAATATATTTCAATGTTTATTTAATTAAAATTTGAGATAGAAATGAAAAGCTGTAATAATTCTATTTTCTGAGATATTTAATATTATTCCTTTTAATGAAGGAGACATCGGTATTTATTTACGATACAAGTACCTAGTACCTTTATAATTTTACTAGAGTCTAAAGTCTAAAGCATATACTGTGCTTACAACAACTGACTAAAAAAACGAATTTCCAAATGCTACAAATGCCGCGCGATACTCAACACTTGCCATAGATAAATAAGATTTCATGCCAAAGACATGAACGATATGTGGACGAAACATTAGTATGAGATTTTTATAGACTAGCAGTTACAGTCCAAATCGACTTAGATAAGGTTCATCATGAAATTCGGCGCAAACAAATATTTAATCGGTTTGTCATAATTTTTTAAGTTCAACTCTTTTTGGAATTTTTACGCATGTATCGTACTTAATATTTGTTTAGTGCATGATTAGTGCACAGACACATCGAGACAAAAATTAAACTTAAAAAACCTTGAATACACATATTGTGTACCCTGATAAAGGAGTAAAAGATAGTTGATAAGAGTTCTTAAAAATAAAACTATGATTCCATTATAATGTCCATTCATTTTATTCAATTAATCGTTTACAACATAAATACAGAAAATAAGAAACATTAATGTCCCAAAATTATAGAATGAAATCATTTAATACTCTAGTCTTTTGACACTCTCTCCGGTTCAACATTCGAGACTTTAATATGTATTGCTTAAATTATACAAAATAAATATGTTTACAATACTGATTATACCTACTGTTACTTTTCAAATTATAAGAAAAACATCAATGAAGACAGCTTTGGTCTAGAAGATATTAGATGGTGTCTGACGTTAAAGCTTTTTAGAAACTTGCGATAGTAGCTACAATAGCAGCCGTTTAGTAAGTCTAAAATAATATTCGCAGAAATTGATGTTAGAGAGCTAAGTGACACGAAACTCGCGAGTACAACTTTTATAGCTGATACGAGTACTCTTATCAAGTAACCAGCAGCAGCGGCTTATACCAACAAACGTTGACCGCCTCGCGGTTTAACTCGAAACCATTCGATTGGCATTTGACGGAACCTATGTCGCGCCAGGTAGTTTGTTTGGTACTACAATACAGCAATTTGGGCTAAAAACCGCTACTGGTATTGCATTACCATTCAGGCCTCGAAAAGTATTTAAGGCAGGGGATGGAAGGTCAGTTCGGTCTGTGAGTGGGCGAACAGTAGGTTCAACTGCGAGTCCAAACCGACGTTGTAGACCTTAACAAGCTTGGCAACGGACTGCCCTGGCTCCTTGCGGACGAACGCCACTCCCGATACTTTCATTAGGTGTACTTCTAAGTCCACGGACCCGCCACCAGTGGTGGCTAGCGTCACATGGCAAGTGACGTCGACGTGAATGTATTTCTCCACAGCTTTGCCGCGCTTGCCCGGTACGTCTACATATTCAGTTTTCTCTTCCACTTGTGGCAAGTCCGCACGGAATACGATGGCTTCACCCAACAGACCCTGTAGGCAATTAAATAATTCAAACTTAAGTATAAATACAAAAAGACGCCAACACAATTATCAACGTCTTTGCTCGATATGTAACATTGGCTAGAAGCCAAAGTAAAATGCAATCAGAAATTGTATGCCTGCCAAAGTGTTGAACTCTCACAAGTGAATTTTATTTTTATGCTACATTCTATCTGGTAAATAAAGCGGATAACAATCTACGATAATTTATCTTTAAAAAAATTAATGTACGCGTATGGCACACAGCCAATGTGTTTCAGCTCTCTCTTGTAAATACCGCAGTGATCTAAATTATCACATGGAAATGTAAAAAAAAATATTTAACTTTTTTTATTACGAATTATTTATTTAACAGTTGCGCAGAAATATTGCCTAGATTTTTAATGTTACAAACTTTTTCCATGCTAATAAAATTTCACTTCACCTCGATTAATGAGTAAAGAATAAAAATTGAAACCGTACTGGTCAAAGAAAATGTAATACACACCCCATTTCCACTTATCGTGAATTTCATTCCTGGTTGGATGGCACGAGGTTCCATGCCGAGACCTTCAGGATGAGAGTCGGACCAGAAATAGTTTTCAGGCGCGTTGAGCGTATCAGGTTTGAAAGTAATGCGTTTTCCGTAACCCATGCCAATGGACTGAAGCAACATGGTACGACCATTAAAGAGGCGCCGTCTGCACCCAGCGGGACGCATGCGGTAGTAGAAACCAGGAATTATACGGGGGTCCACGTATGTCCCTGCAAACAAAACAGAGTTAAATATACTGTTATACCAAAAATTTACAGCCAATAGTATATATATAGTTTATAAATTAAAATATATTTACCTATGACAGGCAGCTCATATCGCTCTAAGCCAACAATACAATATTGGCATGGAATGTCTTTTATGTCTGCGCCATTGACTTTAATTCTTCTGGAGGAGGATTCTACACCAGGTTTAAGTTCGTAACCTTTTCTTAATTGTTTGATACCAATTGCAACGTTCACCACTCGAGATAGAGTCGCGTTTCCTTTACCCTTTTTCAAGATAGCCACTCCTGTTACAGGTACCAATTTTGTTGCACCATCGTTTTCATACCATTCGACTTTGCAAAGAGTGTTTATTTTAATTTTCTTGTCGATAGCTCCATTTTCGTATATCTTCTGTTCAATTTCATTTTGATTCTTCTGTTGAAATTATTGAACAGTTAAAATTTGTTTATTTGTAAAACATTTTATTACTAAATTTTATGTTATTGTTATTATTACCTGTTGTTGGACTATTTCCAAAACACCTTGCGGTTCGTGGTTTGCATCATAAATCGTAAACTTGTCTCCAATAGAAACTGCCTCAATTTCAAAAACAAATCCTTCAGGCCTAGAGTCGGTCCAGAAATAGTTGTCATTGTCATTGAGTTTGCAGTTGTAAGGTTCAAATGTCAGTCTTCGGGAAAATCCACGTCCAATAGATTGCAAGGTAAGGGCCTTGCCTCCGAACAAGTACTTCGGCTTCACTGACATAGTGGATGCATCCAAAGCCTGAAAAGTTAAAATTCTTATTAGTTTTGTGTTTCAAAAAGTTTAAAATAAATATTTTTTATTCTGAGTTTAATTTTAATTATTTACAAGATTTAATTTAATTTCCCAAAAGTAAAAAAAAAACGTTTTACATAACAGTTACGAATTAAATTTAAGTAATTCTGTGAACAATTATATAATCAGGTATGATTATGACTATTTTTTCGAATGTTTTACTGTTAAAAATGATGAATGCAGAAAGTATTATTGTGATAAGACGATCTTTTTTATTTCCCATTTTAGCGTACACAATGCGATGAAAAAATAATCACAACAACACCAACAAGACAGGATAAAGAAATAGAACATTGATATGATTAACAATGGCGTAATGCCCTTATGAATGATACTTATGGTTTACCTATTGCGGACAAAACATGCGGCCAGCCAGTATGTCACTTTCGACCTGTCAGGTTTCTCCGAAGCGCTTGAGGTTTGTATTTGAGTGAACGCCGCGCATGGCGGGGGTCTGAAAAACTGGACGATCCGAATACCATCGCCTACAACGGCAAGTGCACACAACCAGTGGCGAATACACACTCGAGTTAGCGGTGCTGATTAATGATGAGATTTACATTCTGAAATATCATCAACGGACACCGCTACTCATTGAACTAACACCCGGCTAATCTAATAGATCGAATCGATCTGGACTGTTGAATTAGACTTGCAAATGTTTCAAAACTTGGGTCAGCCACATACGATGTTTGAAATCGACCGCGAATGAAATAGCAGCAGCTTTAGACGCTTGTTGTATAAAGTTATCATAGAAATATTTAATTGCTTCAGAAATTACGGACTGAAGAACATTTAATTTATTTAATATCAAGTTTCATATATAAAATCATTTTTCAATAAATATTTCTGACAACTTTATACTTAAGTATATGACGCGAGTTGGAACTAAAGATAAATCGGTAAAAGATTCGTCTTATAACTAAAACAATATATTACTATTATATTTTATCGATTGTAGTTATGAAAAATGGAACATAGTGACTATTCTTATTTTTTTTAAGGTAATGTTGCAAATATTTTGTTGTACTCGTTAGAAATAAATA
Source organism: Spilarctia lutea (assembly GCA_916048165.1). Taxonomy (NCBI): domain Eukaryota; kingdom Metazoa; phylum Arthropoda; class Insecta; order Lepidoptera; family Erebidae; genus Spilarctia; species Spilarctia lutea. The sequence goes on from OU696480.1 coordinate 9,006,330, forward strand.
TAAGAATATTACCAATCAGATGTCAAGAATATTCACTTATTCCATGAACACTTCTGTAAGACATGAAGTAACTCACCGTCCTCTGGACTCTGTAAAGGATTATTCTTGCAAAAATGTTCTGATCTAACCACAACCGATTTCTTATACTTCTCAAAAATTAAATTGTTGTTAAAAGATCCATCGATATTTTTGTACTTCATTTGAAAACTGATTATTATTTAGATAACGGAGTTTTTAACGCGAGGGTACGACTAAAGTCTACTGCTAATGCAATCACGGTACGATTATTATAGGTCCATCATCGGCGTAGTCGATACATTTGAAGTCCAGTGAAAAAATAATTTAGCCCGAAACGATATGGATCTTCGTGTTTTTCCTTTTTGTTTCCGAAGGATTTGCTCCCACATTGATGATACAAAAGCGATTCCATATAGATTTACAGTATATTTTGCCGATGATAAAGCAACATTCAACATGGCCATGTAAGGAATAGTCGTCAATGAATCTATACTTAATATTGCTGTATTTAGCTGGGAAATGTGGATGATTGCACGCACGAAATGCACATGCTCTTAATTGACATTGCAATCATGTACACTTCCCTAACAAGGTATGAGACTATACCCCACAGGCCTGCTCTTGTGTATTTTCCAGAAGTAGTTTGAGAATAAAATATATTACTCATCTCACCTGCATTGGTTTAACTTTGTATCTGAATCCGGTTCTGACGCGGGGGTCGATGTACACGCCAATAACAGGCATTTGGTGCGGCGCCGGAGCTGGTACACGGTATACAGCGGGCACATCTCCCAAAACACTTGCGTCCAATAGTACTTCTTTGTTGCTACTCCAATAGTACTTTTGAGGCACATCGTATTCCTGTAATTTCAATTATATTTAGTAACCTTTACTATATTATTCATATCATTAATTTTAAACTTAATTATTTTGCGCACCGACTCATCTCTTTCGATTTCAAATAAATCGAACAAATCTTCGGGTTCGTCGCAGACTGTTTTTAATGCAATCATGTTTAAAGCAGAAATTATAAATATTTTTTTAATAAATGTAAGTAGTACAATGACTGAACTAATGCCTGTTCAGCGAAAGAATAAAGGAAGTCAGTCAGTGCATATGAGTATATTGGCACCGTAATGGCGCCCATGTGATTGTCCGTGCCAATATTATGAAGTTACGTAGTAATTCATAAAAAACATTACGTCGTACTTGTTCTATGTTTGTTTCAGAACATGTGACTCGATGCTTACTTTTAGTTTTTACTTTTTCTTTTTCCGAAACTAAAAACATCAAAGTATAAAAGCTCTTCAGTTCATCCTTGAAAACAGTTGTAATGACGCTCAACGAACTGTTGAAGCCAAAAGAATTCAAGTTTGTACTAACTACATTATAATTACTGTTATTAGCGTTTTAAAAAGATGATTGAAAGTCATTGATCTAAACAAGTATGCAATAAATCGATTGAGATAGCCAACTACACAACGTAAAAAAGCATTACTCATTGAAATGAAAATAAATTGATATGTTTACATTTTCGAACCGAAACAAAGTCCGAGTGTACATGTTAGTGTATGTTATTAATAGAATATATATTTACAGTTAGATTCGCAAATATACGATCTTTGCAAATTCCGCAGCGACTACGTGTTATTTTTATTACCAGAATTTTGTAGCACGATGTTTCTTATTATAGAGCTACTGTCCTATTTTTTATCGTGAATATGGCCTTGTATCGGAGACAATAACATCGCCACTTGAAGCCTCATAACTTTGAGTTGTCGGCTTTGATTGTTCTGAATACGAAGCAGAACTTATGCTAAATTGTGGAGCACTTTTATTGATTTGAGATTTGTTTTTTATTTTAGCATCATTAGCTAATGAACTTGAGTCTAAATATGGTGGAGGTAAAGAGAAACGATAATGACGAGTGCAAATACGGTGCGTGAAAGAAGAGAAACAATTCTTCATGAAATTTATAAACATTTGTCGGAGTTGAGAATAACATCATAACTATATCAGTAACAATGGTCTTTAGTCTTGAACATTTGTTACTTACGGTAAAGTGCAATCCTACTTTTGCACAAGATTATAACGAAATAAAACATGTTTTCTTTTTAAAAACCTAGTAGAGTTTAAAATGTAGTCTGTGTTTCTATACTCAAATTCCTGGTGCCTGTCGTAAAACACGTCATCAATTGCCGACAAGCCACGCCCACAATTTCTTGCCAAATTCTTAGTGTGTGTGTGTAAGCTTTGTGCAATTTTAGCTTTCGACTGTAATATATACTTACTGGTATTTCGATCTCAGGGAAAGCTTCCTCCCCATCGCTTTCAATGTCACCAGAAATGGGTAAAAATGGTTTTGGAATGTTTTCCAATTCCTAAAATAAAACAGCTGTTAATATAAATACAGTAGTACTTATATTAAATAAACTAATTAACAACTATATAAAGAATATCTTCAAAAATCTTGAGTCAATAATTTCAATAATAATATTTTCGGCATCTCACACTTAAGTTCATCTAGTCCCAAAAATAAGCAAAGTTAGCACTATGGGTACTAGATATATATATGTATATGTTTTATGTAAATACATAAATAATATACAGATAAAACAAACAAACCCTAAAACAAATATATTCGCAGGTCATACAAACATTTGTTCTGACCCGAGAATCGACCTCGAGACAAGTGCAGCAGTCGACTACTGCGCTACCGAGACATTTACATTAATACATAACCCTGTAGACAATGATAAGAAAAGAGGCCAATATGTATATATTGTCCTTGACTTACTGCGAGATTTTATCTTGTACTGATAAAGTATAGTTTATGATCATGAATAATTTTATAAACTTAATCATAAATTAAGCATATCTTTATTGTCTTTTTGGTATTTTATCTGTGATTTATTTATTAATCATGCATTTTTTATTTATACGTATAATAGTTACCTGAGCATGAGGTAAAGTTTCAGCTAATTCAGGTTGAAATTCAGTGGTAGCGCCAGTGAGGCGAGCACGGGTCAGGTTCCACAAACGCTGCAACGCCGCAGGGGTCTTCTCAACATGCGTGTCCATAGCTTGGTTAGCGGGCATTTTTATCACTTCAAATTCTTCTCAAGTCTGTCAACAAATTAATTTATTAAAAAATGCATTTCAATTACTACTACTATATTTTAGTGTTATTAAAGTTCTGTAAATTATCCTAATTTAAATTAATCAATAAATTAAATTAGTGATATAAACCTTTGGATAAGACACATACCCACACTCTTTTTTTAAGGTAATGGTCTTTCTTGAAATTTAAATTACAAAAACGTATTACGTAGTTCTGAACATTTAGTTTAAATCAGGGTTAACCAATAAAAATATTCATGGTAGTCGATCGGAAAAACCTTGAGAGCCAAGGTAATATCCATGCACAAAGGTACGAAAGAAGCACTTTACGTGAGGACGGAGTTGTCAAATAAAAACGAATGACTCGGGATAAAATACCGGCTCGTTCTATTAAGGTGCCAGCTTTTAAACATTACATAAAATAAATAAAACAAAAAATGTGCACAACCATTAAGTAAACCTTTGTTTGCAATTCTCAAATTTCTTCACAAAACAAAAACGCTAGAAAGGCAGATTCTTTAGACCACTTTCACAAGTTTGCGAAAATAATTTATGTATTATAAAATAAAGTAGTACGGTATTATATTTACATATAGTATTTATTATATATCCTGATGCTGCTTTCCATCGATGTATATTCATTGAATTCAACTTTCGTATAAGCAAGATTACTCTTGGAATGAAATTCTTTCGTGTTTTCATTGTAAAATAAAACAATTCATACTAGGACTGCCCAGAGCGAGTGATTTCTTCATTTCTATTTATTGCAGCACCGAGCTTGCGACAATTTCATAACACGTGTATTGAGTAACTCACAAATGCTAGTAATTTCCTACTTAAAAATACCACATTGTTTTCAAAGGATATTTCATCGTACTCAAAATCAATATCAAAAGATCTGACAGATCTGATTGATGGTTATAAACCAAAATTCTAAGTCTGGGAGATAGTTATTTGGGCGATCGTTTATTGTTTTTTCGAAAGACGGTCCCCATTTCATGTCATCCACATTTTATATATTTGTTGTCATTAATTTCATCACTACGACGACTTGAAGACTCGAAGACTTAATAATTGAAGACGATAAATACTTGACATTAGCAGAAATAGCTGATCCGAGTGATCCGGCAGGTTGCCATTTCATCCAAAGAAGAAGATGATTCTAAGTCAGTTCGTCAAAATTCAAAATCCCTTTTATAAATATAGCATCATTTATTGATAAGTCGTTATTATTGAGCGACCGTTATAAGGCCAACAGACGTGACGTAGGGTTCATTATTTGCACAACTGAATATTGCTGAAGGACACAATATGTCTATAATTTGTGGTAATTTTCCATTCTTCGATGAAAATCACAAGATAGTAAAAAATAACCGTAAGAGGGATTCCCCTAATTAAATCTTTGGATTTTGAAGTGACTCCACAATAAGGAGTATAAATAAAATAAGGTTTTATAAATTGTTAATCAGTCAACTTCCGTGTACTTCAGTGTAGTTCCAAAAAATTGCCAAGCAAACATTGCTTGACCGGTTTAGAATTATATTCTAATTAGAATCTAATTTGTCGCTTATCGCATTGCTAACTTCCGCTACAAAACGGTCTCGAAAAATCCATTAATCTCAAAAGCTATTTCTGTATTACAGGAAGTATCATTATTCAATATGAGAATGTTGTTGATAAAAGTGTGTTAATGAGTACCAGTATTATATATAGTTTGTTTGACAGCTTATCTTAGCTTTATCATTACTTAGAACAGATCCCTCAAAGCTGCTATGGTATGTGGGTACCTACTGCAACTATTGAGTATTGGTATTTGATCAAACCTTTTTTTTATATCTAAAATTCCAAACTTTCATTGTCCTTCAAACCAGTTTTTAAACCAACTTGAATAGAAAAAGGACGACCCATTTGTTTCCACACAAAAAAGAACAGGTAGACATTATGTATTTCAAAAAAAGGTTTAAAACCAAGTTACCGATCCATCCATGCACCGTGCACTCACGCTAACGAATATAAATTCAGTGAAGCAAGTTTTTTTACATTTATAGCTATTTAATTAAAATCAATAGAAATGCACAAGAAAATTAAAAAAATCCTACACAAGCAAATTTAATTTATTGAACAATTTTAACACTTATTGATACAGAAACAAATTTGTTATTTAAATTATAACAAATATCATAATCAGCAATCATTATGTCAAATTAGTATTATAATGGAAAGTGTTTATCTGTACATACAGGCAAGTAACTAACCCCCGTTCGTGAAAAGAGAAAGCGCTCAGTGTAATAAGTCGGCCATTACCTGCTGCTATATACCGTTAGTTAACCAGATTGACACCGAAATAGATGCAATTTAATTGCCATAACTTTCCTTGTTATTTTGAGGAGTCCTTTTACTCCATTGTTACTTAATATTTAAAATAAAAATACTGAAAAATAATTTTGATACTTACTCAACACTAATAAAAAAATCTCAATCGATTGCAGTTAACAGGAACTCAAGGTTTTTCAATTCAGCAAATACCAAGTAACCTCCACAAAAAAGTTGTCACAAGTCACAGTTGCGAACGTCACAAAGTGAAAGAGTTCAACTGTACTGAAGCGCAGATTGAACACTACTGAGCGCTTACCCTCTGCGCGGAGGTATTTTAAACTGCCCCGTGCCCCCAGCGGTTTCGTGGGCGATGACGAGGATGCAGATATGAGGTTCGAACGAGATGGCTATAGGGCACGCACGGACCGCGTGCTCCGCCAGACATCTACTCACACAGTGATAAACGGTTACGCATGCGTCGATGCTATTGATACGTCTGAATACGTCGAGGTCGACGTCACTGTCCTCCTTTCTGACCAAAGTACAAGAGGGCGGGGACTCAGTTCCTCTGGCAAAGTTTACAAAGGTTCTCCTGACAGGTAATAACCCTGTTCAAACTTAGAACAGCGCAGCAGCGCATTGAAAATCATGTGAAAATGATGACCTACTAGTCCTACTAAAATAGTTAATACATATTTTTAAAATAACATCCTGATTCAAGCCCAAAACAATATTTTAAACATATAATATAAGAAAAAAAAATGCAATTGTGCAATAAAAATAAGGAAAAAAAATGGGTACAGCTCTATAGCCTGCAGAAGTATAGATATTTCTAGAAATAGAAGCGCAGGCTATTGATTTTGTTCAAGTAACGTCCTTATTTATCTAGAAGAAAGTTTTTTTTTTATATTCTTCAACTGTAAGTCAATTGCATGTACTTATTTCTAGACTCAAGAGTAATGTGAGTGTGCATCGCGGATATAAGGAAACGGACACATAAAACAAAGAATACATTATGAAACTGGTTCCTAGAGATAAGGACTATACGTATACATTTTAATTTACTTACTTACTATAATATACTTAGATCAAAATATTCTAGAAAGATCCATCTTTCTGGAATGTTGAAAACTGTTTAAAACTTCCAGACAGGGTTAAGGAATTTACTGTTAGGTAGAAACATTCCTGATTCATTTAAGAGTCAATTAGGCAATTAGTCAAACAATTAGGCCAGTTTCATCGGAATGGCAATTCCAGGAAGTAACAAAAAATAGTAAGTAGCCAGTCGATAAGCAATTCGATAAGCTATTTAATGGTATCCTATTCTTTAAAAAAGCGCATATCTGTTGTCCTTTTTCTGTTTCTTTTATTATTATTACCCGATTTTGGCTTTGTAACAAGTCATGGAGTTGATAGGTATTTGAAAAAGTATTTTTAGAAATGCAAAGTTGAATTTGTCAGAAAATTATCCTGTTATTTATTATGTTATTATGCAATTAATGTAATTCGAAATAATGCTATTAACAAACAAATAACTTCAGTGTTTATGTTAAAAATTGACAAACATATCTTTCTGTTTCGTTAGTAGTATAATATCAAATGCTACGCGTGGCCTAAAATGTATTGCATCTGCAAGTTATATAACAGAAACTGCCTTATCTACAAACTATAAACTCGTTAAATCGATATTTTACGGTGGTATGTTATTTTTAGACTGTTTTATTTTAATGTACCTCATCTAAAATACACTTCAAGGAAAGTTATAAATACATATATCCAAATGACAATTGTGTTTCGGTTTTGTAGACAACTAATTCTCGAAGAGAATAAAGGTTATTTTGTGCTCACATCTCAGCTTATTTAAAAAATGGGTAAACAAACAGTAACAATTTATAATACTTATAAGATAACATTAACTAAGACTATAATTATGTCCAGACACGCTGCGATGATATTTACAAATAGTTAAATCATCAAGCGATAAGAAATTCTATGTAAATGAAATTGTATCTATCGTAAACTTCAAACAGAAAACAATATTTGCCAAGATGATGCTTGATAAAATTAATTGCTATTCATTAATCTAATTATCTTCGTAGTCTTATTTGTCATCAAATTTGTTTATAATTTAAAGTTATGTAATAAAGTCCGCCATTTTGTGTCTTTCGTGAGAGATTGCAACCACCAAGTAGTTATAAATAGAATTTCTTGAATTGCAATGCTTGCCTGGCCTCTCGCGTGTACCGCTATGTAAGTTTTCTTCGTCATCTTTGTAAATATCTACAAGTGAGTTTATTTATTATTTGCTTTATGTTATATTGTATACCTGCAACAGCTAAATTAATATCAGCTTTCTTTTATTTACTAATAAATGATTTGATTTTAAAGTAACATTAAATTATTACATTTATCCAATTACATTCTGCTCGTACATACACAACGCCATCTAGTCCTAAGCTATGCAGAGCTTGTGTTATGGGTACCTACTAGACAACTGATATAAATGAATATGTACTTTTTTTGTAAATACATACATATTATACATAGAAAACAACGAAACTCCGAATCAAATTGCAATTGATGATGATACAAACATTTGGTCCGACCCGGATATCAAACCCGAGACCTCATGCACAGCAGTCGCGTACGCTACCACTACGCCAATGAAGCAGTAAAATTGATACTTGTTTACAACTGAAACTTTACATAATACAGGAAGGTATTGTGTACAGTTCATCTATCTTTCTTATTAAGAAGAAATGGAGTAGGTTGAAAAATAGCTTAGCCTGAAAACTGTACTGGAAACAGGACACGCTGCCGCTGGCTGAATTGGTACAGAGTTAATTTCAAGTTCTTCTTCTCTTTGCAGTGATGTTGTGTTTAATCCCTTAGTCAACTCTTACGATACCTACGGTATGAGGAGAGGTGCCCCTTCGTATTTTTAATCCATCACCAAACAAAGAAACACTACTTGTTATATAATGATAATTCAGAGCCCATCAAACAGAGTTAGATCGTGTTGCATTTCCAATTTTAGATTTTACTGACTTTCGTCAATCAGCACAGGTTTCTTTTGAAAGCAGAACTAGTTGATTCGGTACAAAATGTAAACAGAGCCTTTCTTGTACTCCTGTCAAAATGTATACTCGAAATATCAGGATAAGTACTCGAATAAATAAACTGTATTAGGATAACAACCACAATAAACAAACGAAAGTTTTAAAAAGTCATAAAGTTAAATCACGTTTAACTTTAGTTGAAATTTGGAATTTTGGCGTTCCTGACCGCTTGGTATCAAGACTAGTCGTTCCGTTCATTCCATCCCAGGGTCAACACAGTTTAGCCGGATATTTAATGTTTTCCTGCAAGGTGTCGCGACGTGTTTGGATTCGAGTTACATGATTACATTGCACCCGAATGAACGAAGGCGACGTCTGCGGTTTTCACCACGCCTTCGTGGCAAAATTAATTAGTGTTATCACAACTACATAAGCCATGACTTTTTAAAATTTCCTATCTCAACAAAGTTAGAACGTAGTAGATAATCAGCCAATCAATTGGAAAGAATTAATATCAACAAGTCATTTGATAATAAGAAATTATTCAATGTCGTCATAAATTCCATCATTATTACGAAAATATAGATAGATTTTTATAAACTGTATCTTTTATTCTTTATCCGTGTTGTGGCAGATTAAAAATAGGAATCATCACCACCTCAAATCATCCTGTAGGTGTCGAAGGAGCCTACTAAAAGAGCAATCAACACAGGACAACATGTCTGCAAAGAGAAAGAAAACTTAAAATTAACACGATACCAACCATTTTTTTCAGCATCGTATAAGTAGGTCAAAATATCCTTTGTAAAGAGATGATGATGAAAAACTATATATCACCAACATCAGAAACCTCATAATAATTAAGCAAACTCACACTGAGATTTTTCTCCGTGTATGTGATGTAGGCGTTCATAGTCCAGTTGCACTCGGTGATTAGAAACAATTACCAAGGGTAATCAACGACTGTGCGGTCAGTACCTGGATGGGTTACCGCTGGTGGCATGTTATCATGAGCTTCTCCGGGATCCGGAGGTCACGTTAAGCAGTCGGTCCCGGTTGTTATCATAAGATAACAATCGTGAAGCTTAGTTGGAGGCATTTGGGCGGCTTTAAAACATCCAACGGCAAAGATTACGTAGCCACAAAGTTGTCTTGCCAGTCCCCAACCCGCACTTAGCCAACGTGGGTACGTATGGTCTTAACCTTCTCCTGAGAGGAGACCCGAGCCCAGCAGTGGGACGTTATGGGTTGTTGATGAGACACTGAGATTTTTCTCAAACAGAATTGTCGCCTGACATACAATTAAAAGTATTTTTTATTGATTAACCGTTCTCCTGTGGTGTTAGGCGACACCTTAAACCTTCTTGGAAGTCGATGTTTAACAAACACCAGTAACTGGAGAATAAACAATGTGCAGTCTTATCAATCAACATGATCCTCTTATAGCTATACGATTTTACATAGCACCTACCGAGGTAGATACGGAAGCCATGCTTTTCAATAGTTAATGAATTCATATTCTCTGCTATAATTTAGGTTTAAATTTGCACTAAAGCAATTTTATTCGGTTTATACAGGTAATTATACTTATATTATGGTCAGTTCATTAAAAACTCAACTTCAAGTGACATTATTTTTCTCTGATTGCACATAAAATTTGCACTAATTGCATTTCTTGATGTTAACATCTAGCAAAAACGACAAAAAAATCACGTTTGTTGTTTGGAAGCCCCACTTAAATATTTATTTTATTTTATAAAGTTTAAAGGGCGTCCTTATTACAAAAAAGCAATATCTTTCAGGTAACCATAGGATGGCCTAACCTTAGAATGTAATGTAAATGATGATTCATAGTTAGACGCGTAATTAATATAATGACTAACATATTTCTTGATAATTGAGATATTATTGATACGATACGGTAGATTAATGACAAACCTAAATTTAGTTGACAGAAAAATATAATCACCTAAAAGAATTTAGATTATAATTTATATATGTACTATGAAATCAATATCTCCCAACTGTCAATGTAGATTTCTGATGAAATAATGTCACAGAAGATCAAACTAAAATAATGTGCTGTCGTATTTCGTCGGCGAGTGCAAGACAGGACCGGACCAGACCAATGATGCAGAAGCATCGCAATAGGTCGCCATAGTGTGGGTTACCATGCTGCATTGTTGCATTGTCTGCATTTGCAATAAGTACGGTAACTATCACAGTCAGTCTTGGATTTTGCTCATGCATTCCATCAAGCAGAGTCAGAATGGCAGGTTTATACAAATAAGTTTCTGATAAAATGAAAGGAGAATGAGTGTTGCTTTTGCATTGCTGATACATGACGTATTAATAATATGTATGTTATATTCCTTTTGCAGTCGTTTTCGAAGAATGAAGAAATCTTATCTTAAGTACAGAATCTGTGAGCTTAGCTTGATATTTGATATGCGTAATCAACCGTTTTATTGAGGATATTATTGAACTGATTTAAGTACTCTATTGACCAATACGTTATTTAAATAAAACGCAAGGATTATCATTGAGAGCAGATTTGTAAGTTACTAGTGTTATGGAATTTGGATTTTGAAATAAAATAAATATATAGTTTATATACTTTATGTGTACAGTGTATGTTTGTATGTTCTACTGTAACGCCTACGGCATCGGTTCCGTACAATTTCAATAACTCTTCTAATCCGTTATTCCGTAACTTCGTACAAAAATCATATGACAAGGGAGAAAAATCGAGAGTTGCTACTCCCTCCCCTTCACCTGTACTCAGTTGGACAGCTTACAAGAAACGGCATAGTGCTGAATGTTATTGTTTTATGCCCCGGTATCTTTCTAAAAAGGTGTCCTGGTGGATCATTTGACCCTTAATTTTCGACACGGGCCCGTAGTCTAACACCCGTCGTTTACGAAAAAAGAAATAAAATAATAAATTTAAGATTCCGTTAATGATAACGCTTATCAATCAATGAGCATCATTTGTGTTTGAAATGATTGTGCAAGTTTACAAACATTGGTGACTCAACATTATTTCTTCTTTATACGACTATTTATGCTTGATTAATTACTTGAAAGGTTTTTGTTTATATATGTGTGTCACCTTGGGTCTAGTGTAAATACACCCTGTGACCTTGGGCAAATGCACTAGGATGGGGCAAAGCTAGCACGGCGTCGATACAAGGGGACCTGGAATAACATGGTATGGGTTTTCAAAGAGGAAGAGCGCCTGGGACCGGGCCATCGTCTTTATGGTGATTTTTAGTTCAAACATCACATACTCCCGACTCCTGCATCCTCGAGGAGCTGAAGTATCAAAGGGATTTTGCACTCCGTTAATAAAAAAAGGAAATAGGTACGTCGCTGCACTAATTAATGAATGCATTTTGACAGTAAGAAACTAAAATTTTAAATCAACTAAATCAAATGTATAAACAACAAATTAGACGATTTATCATATGTCAGCATCATACATCTGTGTGCTTTTAAGTCGTGAAAGTCTAATTTACAGACGATATTCATTTTCGCAATAGTTCGGACAAAATGGCATAATTGTATCTAATTAAATCAGCAAAAATGCGGTTTTTATATAAACTGCTCATATGATAACGTATCTTTGCGTGACCGATAGTTCTGTAAGTATGTATATGTTTATATACATTAGTATCGTCACGTTTTTCTCTGGACACGTGTCGAGTCTAACACGAGTGAGCAGACTTGTGAAATGTTCGTTTTTACACAGGGCGGAATTTTGTAATGCCTATAAAGGGAAGTACTCTTAATATTCTAGATAGAAAATTTACCATAGACTTGAAAAATAATATTATTATTAACATCACCTCAGTGTGTCTATCCATTCTAAAACTGGTGACGCTCACCAAGTAAAACTGCCTATTTTAGAATTAACAGTATTTTTTATACAGAATAAGAAAATTATTGATGCAACGTACAAACTATTATTTATTACTTATTTGATATCATTCAAATATTATGTATATTATTTCTAGCTCGCAAATAATTGTATTGAAATATTCTTTAACTTTAAATGACTTCTGAAAACTTTGTGATAGAGGTTGCACGTGCCTCGGCATCGAGTTTAAATTTATCGCTGTCGTTTAAAGCCAACAAACATTACACTGTCACTATAAACTCGTATCCAGTTCGTAGTATAGTATCAGATATTTATGATCTTATGAAAATGATTTGCAAATTTAATAAGTATTGCTGAAGTGAAAACTTCTTTAGGCGCGTTAAGCACTTTCATATATCATCATTTCAACCATTTACCGTCCACAGCTGAACGTAGGTCTCGCCCAAGGAGCGCCATCTATCGTAGCATCATCTTGGGCAGTCCGCATCCATCCCCTGCCAGTCAGCACTTGGGGGAACAAAAATCATGAAATTCACGTCATCGTTACCGAACGCTTTCCTAGAGCTATATTTTTATACTTCTTTTTATCGCGCGATAAAAAGAAATTTAAAGATTGAAGAGGTTTATTTCAAGTCAGCTTAAACAACTGTTTGTTTATAGTTTTGACTTTCAATTCTGTCGGCAGTTTTCATGACGATTATTTTAATGATCTAAGTAGTAAGTACTACATATATACATTTGCTGCAGTAGCTTTTATATTATATATACGTATATACACACCAGGATTTATTACAAACAGTTGTAAGACACAGTTGATCTCATGGAAATTGATAGAGTTTGAATATTCTTTTTTGATCTGGATTTTTCACTTATATTTTAGTTAGTATACTTTTAGCATGTATATATACATATACATACATACTTAAATGTGAAATATATTCTGTATCACAAGAGTCAAATTAGATACCAACTCCTAATAAAATTAACATAGTGTTAATGAAATGAAATTTATTACTACTTTATCGAACTAAGTATATATAATTTTTGTGCACGAAAAAACGTAAAATGGAACGATAATTCAAAAGACATGTACTACTTGTATGGAATAGTCTAAGATAACCATAACTTGATTGAACCAGTATACATTTTAACCGATACCACATCAAAACAGAGTGACATCTACATTTTATCAGTAGGTATACCTAATAACGCCGATGTCGTGATTACCAAACCATGGCATACTCAAGCCTCATGCAAATTAGCATGATAAATTAAAAATTTTCCATTTCAGAATTTAAGATTTTATTTATAACTAGCTGAACCCCGCGGTGCTACCCGCGGTACGACAATAACCGAGGGCAACGTCGTGAGACAAAGATATATCGTTATAAATTGTAGCCTATGTGTTATTCTGATGTATAAGCTATATTATTGTAGTGTTTCATCAAAATCCATTCAGTAGTTTTTGCGTGAAAGAGTAACAAACATCCATTCATCCATCCACACTTACAAACTTTCGCGTTTATAATATTAGTAGGATTAGTAGAATGTGAGCAAGTAAGTAGAACCTTTTAAAAAACCTTATGAAAATAAGCCTAACGGTTTAAAAATATATTGGAAGTTGTATTTATCATTTACATTTTTTAAATACAATATTACCGTTTTAGCTAGCTATTCGTTAAGCAATATTCGAAAATGTTTTCAAAAAATCTTTGTCGCAACTAGATTTACACCCAGATTTTATGATTTCAAAGCATTTAAGTTAAATATTTAATAGTCACATGAAAGGGCAAAAAGGTTTTTCGGTCATTCGAAATAACTGGATAACCAACGATTTAAAAACCGATAAAACTGGGATTTTTACTAAAAATAAACGATATTTTCGTTTTTTTCCATAGAAATTAATAGGTATGTCTTTGTTGGCATGTTAAAGTAAAAATAATTTTTTTGTACTTTTTGTGTTAGTAAAATATTTCACAATATGAAATCGATATAATTTAATTTAATTTCCTTTGACCTAATGCGGCAAATGTGTAGAAGACATTACATTTCGTAGTATTACAGGTGCATTAGGAGACCATCTGTCGAAGGTTTAAAGGGGATTAATTTCAATTCAATTCAATCTTCAATCAATTTCAATCTCCCATAAGTGTCGAATCTGAACGAGCGTTCTCTTCAGCAGGTCTTTTATTCAATAAAATCTGCAATTCATTAAGTGATTACTCTCTAGATGCGCTTTTCTCATTACGATCATTTTATCACTCCAAGAAGTTATTCGTTTTAGAGATTATTTATACTAGTTTAGGTTGGAAGTTGTTGAAAGTTTACGGAAATTAATTTGTAGCTATCCTCATATAACTGTATTGTGCGATACTTTTGCGAAAGAAGTTTTGCAACCTTTTTAATATACATAAGCTTCTTGTGACATACTTAAGAACATTCCATTAAGTAAGTGTGTTATCAGCAAAAACTTGTCATCAAGTTCTATAATTTAAAACCTTGCGACCATGAACTTCTGATGCAGATGTTGGAGCAAGAATAATTTGGATATTCGTTACAAATTATACTAGAAATTGATTATATCATTAGAGACTGATTTTATTAACAATATCTTTGGTTAGGATGCTGAAACCCAACAGAAGAATAACCCACTCTAAAATGGATATTCGACTGTCGGAATTCAACGGTTCACATTCCTACGAAAGACATTCAATAGAATCCCTAACGCTGTTAATGCTCTCTCTATATTGGAAGTGTAACAACATTTTTGGAGGTAGCTCGACATACAATCACTCACATTTTATAAGGTTCATTTAATCATCCAAATCTGCTGTAATATCTACTAGGTTATACGTACAGTTTGCTATAGGGAGCTTACAAGCTAACATCAGATAAACACCTGCAGTCAAGTGACCCAAGCCCCGTATTTGGACACCAAGGATTGCTACACACACACAGTATGTAAAACAACGAAAGAATTGCTTCGTAATGTTACACTGCATGCTCACTTCATCTTCAACTTATTGCCGTCCACTGCTGAATGAAGACTTCCCCAAAAGCAGCCTGCGTCAATCTCCTGCCATCCGTCAGTGACACTTAAACAAATGACAATAATATGATGCAGTATTTAAACTGGTAAACTTAAATCTTTGGGCTAGTCTTATATTGGATATTACAATTCTACCCCCTTAGTTGTGTACTCAAGACGAACTCCGAAACTATATAACCGAATTTAACGTTTTTAGTAATGACTGTTTTACTTGCGTGCCTAAGATATCTAAGAGACCCAAACGATGTTGCGTGGGTAAGCTAGTAAATTGTAAAAGCTATAAAACTATAGCGTCATAAGCAACCATCTTGCTAAGGTAATTAGTTCTATTATAAGACACGTCGTCTGGCATTTTCAATAACTTATGTATAAAAAAGAAGGTGTATTACATGTGCTTGTTGAAACGAAAAAAACGTTTTAACAAGCTATATGGTTACTGTTTGAAAATTTTACGTAATCATTGGGTGTCTTTATAAACATGTTTGATGTTTATGAAAAACCATGCCATTATGTCAGGTAACATGAGCACATGCATAAATGAAGGTTTGTGAACAAACGTACAAGCTGACTCGTTTTATTGTAAACGGACTTCGAAGAAGAAGGAAATTTTCAATTTGTGAAATCTTTTTGTTGGTTCTCTGTTCGCTCAATGACGGCTGTACCGTTTAGGATGAATCTGATTTTACTTTAGCAGTCAAGGTTAGATTTACCTCTAATGTAGATGGTTTTGTTATCATCAGGACCTTTCAGTTCCTGTATATGAGGACTCTTTACAGATAATATAAAAACATTTAGAGCGCAGTAAGTATTGTTGTGATCACTTGAACGTAGGTTAAAATCAACAAACGGTAGCAGCACTTTATGATTAATTTAATAAGCCTCAGGTGATAGAAATGCTTTTATATGATACGTTATGATTTTGCATTATTAGATACTGCCTCGCCTGATAATCGTAACGATAATAATAGCTGACCCAGAATGCGGTTATCAGGAAACACGGGCCATTTCTCAACCGTGTTTAGAATGAGCTTAGTCGCATATAGGTACTGTAGGTGAATTACGTCTTAAGATTTAATTTCTTAGTAGTTCACAAATGAATCAGTTTGGTATTTTTGAAGACTTGATATAGAAAAGATTTTTTTTGATGGATTTTTTATTAATCTCTCTCAGTATACATTTGTTTATAGATAACCGTAAATATTCACATTTAAATATGTATTTGTTTGCCGTTTCTCTAAAGATGATTAATGATCTATAAATTAATGTGTCAGTATCATAATGTTACATCTAGTTACATTAACACTAAAAAAACTTGTTAATGTTTAAAGAATTCTGGAAAGCAGTAAGTAAATTCTAAATATCCTGGAGTATTTTGTCATCGAAGTCTTAACAGGGTCTGGAGTTCCTCCCGTCCCGGGATGTTTAAAAACTGACTCTAAGACAAAACACTTGAAGGACTCGAAGGTAGTAGAGCTTCAGCAGACTTCAGCACGAACGGGCCGGCTCGACCGGGGCGGTGCTACCCTCGCACAAATTATCAACGTAAAATAATAGCGTTCGTGCTGTCGTGTTTCGTTGGCGAATGCGAGATCGAAGGCCCAATGATGCAGAAGCATTGCTAGGCCACCATGGTATGGGTTATCAGCTGCATTGTTGAATTGTCTACATTTGTTAGGGTGACCACCAGTCTTGGATTCTGCTTATGCTTTTCATCAGGCAGAGTAGAGTCTTTTTGGCCATACATGAAAAAAACAGTACAGTAGCTACTATTGCAGTACATTTAGGCTTCTATTTATTTTTATACGTTTCGTCTGTATCTCCATCTCGTATATTATGTAGACTTCTGTAAAATTTTAGCTTCTTCTTCTTCTTATATATAAAATTCTCGTGTCACGGGGTGCGTAATCGAACTCCTCCGAAACGGCTCGACCGATTTTGATGAAATTTTTTGTGATTATCCGGTATCTATGAGAATCGGTTGTAATCTATTTTTCATCACCCTAAATGTTAGGGGTAGTCCACCCCTAAATTTTATTTTTTATTTTTTTGACAAAATTTTTAATTTCTATTTTTTTATGATGCAGCATTAGAAAATACATACAACCCTAGATTTTCAACCCTCTACGATCAACCCCTATTTTTCCATCGCGATTTTTATTGACCCACCTCTACAACATATATTCCCTTTTATGGCAAAGCAACGTTTGCCGGGACAGCTAGTATTCTATATGATTAAATGAAGGAAGAATGATATTTAATTGTGACATAAATTACAAGGGCGTTTTGGCAGTTCTTTATATGTTCCAGCGTAGCACCTAAACATCTGAACCGATTTTAATTAATAAGATGTCAATAGATTTATAATAATAGTCCTGGTGCATTAGGCAATACAAATTTTATCTAAAGTTTTCACGTAGTTGGGTTTTGGTTTATAAACTTATTATTGTTTGAAAGATATAATAAAACTGTATGTATATTGGCTTTCTTTCCTTACCGATTTATAGGATAACAAGTTGTTATTGTAGTACAATAGAATTGTCAAAAAATATTAAAGTATTTGTTCACTTAGTTCAGAGCACTGAGTTCAATCATGGCTGATGTCAAGGACGCCTTCCAAGAGCACGTACAATAATTGATACAATTGAACTATAAATACCTACAATTGATTCTGATTACGTCTCGTATAATTGTAAAGTGATACGGACAGTTTTAGAACAGCTTTTTCCTTATAAACTCTAAATAATAATATATTTAAAATAATTTGTAATCTAATGCTTTTTTGCTAAAGATTAAAAAAAGAGATGGTACCTACGAGGAAACATAAATTAGGAAAAAGTTTATCATGTAAGAAGAACGATGGACGCTTTTGAATATAAGGTATATTCCATATAGTGTTAAAATTGTCTAGGTAACATTTACTGTGTTTATAAGACATCTACGCCAACGTTTTTACCCATTTTACACGTTGAGTTAGGCGTGCGAAAAGCAAGACAGAAAATAAATAGATGAATGAAAACTGATATCTAGACTTTATAACCAGTAAAATTAGTAGCTAGGTACCAGCTAGAGCTTTGCATTACATGTAAATGAATCTGTTTATAATGATCTATATGTGTCTAGTACATTAGAGCTTTCGGCTACAGTATTACATGGACCAATTAAATTTAATAATTAAATTATAATTAATTAAAAAAGGAAGATTACTTTTCGCGATGTCTGTAATTAATTTAAAAAAGAAAGAAACCTTATCACGATGTCTGTAATTAATTTAAAAAGAAAGAAACCTTATCATGATGTCTGTAATTAATTTAAAAAAGAAAGACACTTTATTATGATGTACATATTTAATTTAAATAGAAAGATACCTTTTCACGATGTCCATAATTGATAAAAAAACAAAAAGACCATGAAAACCTGTCTTTCTTTTTTAAAACGCAGACCTTTATAAATTAATCACAAGGTCGATGTACGTCTGATAATTAAATTGACGTACGACTTATTGAAAAGAATAATAAATAAGGTGTCATTCACGATATAAGGCGGTGTGTTTACATAGTACACATATTTTTATTGTGCTAAAATAAAATGTTACACGCAGACTGAGTGTGACATATAATTGTAACAAAAAATGTTATAACAATATTGGTATGAAAATACGTAAATAGATAATTCGGTGACGCACAAAATCTTGCAGTAATTACGATAAACAATAATAAAGTGTGTTTGTTTAATTAAATAATAGGTACCTAATAATTAAAAAATCTCCGTGGGTGAGCCACGCTTCGTCATGAATAGGCCGGCTCGACCGGAGTTATACCACGGCCTCACAGAAAACCGGTGTGAAATAGCGCTTGCGCTGTGTTTCAACGAGTGAGTGGGAATACCGGAGGCCCATACCCTAACCCTCCCCTTCCCTATCCCCATCCCCCAAAGGCCTTGTGACTTGTGACGCCTCTGGTGTCGCGGATGTCCATGGGCGGCGGTAATCGCTTATCATCAGGTGATATGTCTGCTCGTTTGCCCAACTATGCGATAAAAAAAAACTACCTTTACGCAGATCCTACATGTACAGTACAAATATTAGCTTTTATTCTAAATGTTTTTTTTATAGATTAGAAGGGAAAATTGTACTTTTTCCAGATCGTTAGTGCCTATCTCTTCCAATGAACTTCTGATACGAGTATTTGACTATCTCGGTGCCGTATTGGTAACATGCGCGACTGCTGTGTCATTCCGGGTCGAATGCTTATAAGATCTCCAAATATTTGTTTCAAAGTTTCTATGTATTTACAAAAAACCTATATAGGTATATCTATTTCCACCTAGTACTAATAGCACAAGCTCCGCTAAGTTTGGGACTAGATGACGTCGTCTGAATATGATACAATATTATTATTGACTGCAACGCAACAGGCAAAAGTGTGTTGCCACCTTTTCAATTCCTTCCCCAGAATCAGCAACGGGGAGAAGTTTTCCAGCACCCTAATTGAATCACTCACCTAACCCCGGCTATCCGGAAAGCTGTGGTATTACTCGCGCCCACGAAATATGAACTTAGTCTAATAAAATGATACTGGAAATGTTAGTATTGGGATTCTGTATCACGTGAATCACGTCGGACTAAAAACCGATAAGAGACATTACTAACATTTGACGCTAACTTTCAATATAAGCAAGTTAGGATTTGGGGGCATCAACATCAAAATTTAGTGTTTTTAAGACCAACATTTACAAAATAGTAACGTATAAACTTATTGCATAACACTTGCCTTCGTGTAAACAAACACTGGCAATTAATTGCTCCTTCACATCAGTCGACACAACCAAACAACACACTTACTAAATCTTCTGGAACTTTCCTCTGATAAAAGAAAATTGCCTTAACTCGACGTAAATAGAGTAGATAACATTTTACGTATATGTTATTAACTAATGCAAAAGATTTAAAATATTCAGATTAATTGCTATTGAAGAATATAATTCATATTTACTTTTTATGTCATAAATCTGACGGAGATTAATGAGTAGGTATTCTGTATTATGAGTAAATACACTCAGTCAGAACTGGGAAGATTATATCGTTACTAGCGGATATCGTTTCTTGTAACGTATCAATAATTTCGCCTGCATCTTTCAAATGGAATGAAAAAAGGAATGATTTCATTTTTTTTTCTTTTTTTGCAATATTTTTATTAATGTACGTCCTATCAGTCATGGTGTAAAACTTATAATCTACACTCCTACAGCATACCTAGATAAAGGGGTTCAACAAGTTTAACTAATTTCACTTTTCTGCTTTATACTACAAAAGCTACTTAGCTTTTTCCGCGACTCTGTACGGATGTATTATCGCGGTAAAAACTAGCCTATATCCTTCTTCAAGAATGAATGTATCTCCATACCATATTTCATTGAAATCGGTGTAGCAGTTTAGTCGTGAAAGCGAAACAGACAGAGTTACTTTCGAATTTAAAATATTAATATAGTAAATATGGATATAGAAGTACTTTATAGACATAACTTTGATTGAACCAAAATACGAGAAACATCGTAACCTCTTAAAAGTTCAAAGAAGGTACTTTAAGTCCTTGAGTCGAAAATAACACATTTTTAATGTACAAGTGTGTAGGTATAAGTGTCTGAAAGCAAACGTCTACTCTAGAATAATGTCCATTCAATTCAATATCGAGTTATCAATGTTAACTGTATGAACTACAGTTCAACTTGATCTATTATAGCAAGTGTGTTAGATATCGTAGTCTAAATATGACTTATATCGCGTACATGTAGGTATTTAACTAATTATATCCGTGAATATATTACATACCTAAATTATAGACTCATAAGCCCGTGTGACAAAAAGCAGTTAAAATTTTTCACTCGAATTGCAGTGCGGTTTTACTGCATACCTATATATACTCGTATAGCCTATGACACCCGGTTTATTATGGCAAATCTATTAACACCTCATTTATTAAAATTGGTTTAGTAGTTTATGTGCTACGGTGAAACAAAATATTATCCTTAATTTTGGCTTCGCCGTACTCGGGTAAAAATGGAAATTTAGCAGATAGAAAAAGACAGCAAACTATTGGCGCTGTAATGTCTGTAATCGTCAATTTTCCTATTCAATTAATGTGTACAAAAAATAATAAATTATATGGAACACTTAAATATTCTCTATGAAAAGCATCAGAAGCGACGAGTATGTATGCGGTGATTGACGAATGTGGACCAAGTAAAAGAGGACCATCAAGACCGTAGCATAGTAAGTGGAGATCAATTATCCCTGCCTATCCCTCTGGGAAATGATGAAAAAGGCGTGACATGATGTAGAAGCATTATATTGAATCTACAATTTGCAACTCAAAACTTTTATTTACATTTAGACTTGCTACATGTCTATACTAAGCGATTACCTCCTTGTGGAATGCACTATGTTTCGCTTTCTCTATGTATGTGTTTAAAGTGTGTTAATTTACTATATGTCGGGCTTCCTGAGTGAAATAGGTAGGTACGTGTAACATAGTGGTTTTATAGTTCTTTTATCTGATAGTTACAAATACATATTAAATACGTAAGGCCGCGGTATTAAAATGTTAATATTCTAAAGTTATATAGTTATTATATAGTAATTATTTGTTGTTTTATTAAGTTTATGTTTTTATTCAAAGATTTTTTTTCTTTTAACATAAGCGTCAAAAGCATCAGCAACAATTACTTGTTGGTTTCGTGAATCTAAACGTGGTCGAGAGAACTTAAACGATGACCCCAGACACGGCCGACCACCAACTGCAGTACTCATCTCTTGAAAACGTCATCAGGGTAGAGTAGCTATTGCGAGAGAATAGACATATTAGACATCGAGAGATACAGGCTAAGCTAAACATTGGATCACAGGCAGTTTCCCCCATCCTGCATAGTTAGGAAGCTTTTTTTTCGCGATGTATCTATACCTCATTCTCTTACTGATGAACAACAATGCCGTCGTGTTGATTGGTGAAAATTTACGTTAGAAAAGTTTGAAGGAAGATCTTCACAAAGCGTATCCTACATTCTTACAACTGACGAATCATACATTATAGCTACGACTCTCTCACGAAGCAGCAATCCACGCAATGAGTGTTTGAAGAGGACTATTTACCCACATATGTTCGCGGTCTGAACGTTATTAAAAAAATGATAGAGGTTTTTTTCGACGCAGTGGACCAGTAGCAGTAATTTCGCGAGAAGACCGTGGAACTTTTACAAGTGAATGGTATTGATATAGCGAGGTTTGTCTGCCTCAAGCTTTCGGGGAGTTGGATAGCGAGCGCCCAAGGAGCGGCTTCCGTGGCATTCTTTATTCACCAAATAACGCACCCGCTCTGAAAAGCTGTAAATAAACCTTTTTTATATTTTTTTTTTCATTTCACTATTTTTGGGACAGCCCACGTATATCGGCCATATATTACAAATAACCTTTATTCACATGAAGTGCTAGCACTTTTCTGCTAGTGTTTACGTCAATGACCTTTGTATTCGCGTTAATTAGGTTATTATCAGTTTCTCTCTCTTATACAATTACTGATACATTGATTACTACTAGTATTACTAGAAAATAACTTGAGTAAACCGGTAAGTATAACGATAAAGGCATTTACGGAGAGTATTCCTGCATTGTTCTGAATTATCTATAATACACATATATATATCGGTCCATGTTAATAACGTCGGATCTGTAAAAGGATAATTTTCGTGTAAAGGATAAATTTCGTAATGCACCACTGTAACTCCTTTACACCAGGATCAATAGTAGTGACCAGCAAACACACCGTCTCGGGAAGTTGTGCGGAGTATGTTTTTTTTCTTATGGAATAGCGGGCAAACGAGCAGACGTATCTCCTGATGGTACATGGACATCCGCAACACCAAAGGCGTCACTAGTGCGTTGCCGACCTTTGGGGGATGAGGAGAGAGAATGGAGGGGTTAGGGTATGGGCCTCCGGTATCCTCACTCACTCGGTGAAACACAGCGCAAGCGCTATTTCACACCGGTTTCCTGTGAGGCTGTAGTATCACTCCGGTCGAGCCTTCCCATTCATGCCGAAGCGTGGTTCTCCCACAGAAAAAATGTACTGTGTATACATACATACTCGTATGCGTTTAGTACAAAGCGGTTATTTTAATATTACAAACAGACAATCCTGTTTTATTTATTTGTATAGAGTATAAATGAACCCCATTTCATCCGACAAATACCTAATTTTAGTGATTCTTGGATACTGTCATCATGCCTATTGCTCAATGGCGGTTAAAAATCCTTTGGAGCAGATGAATTTTGGCCTGTAATACAAAAGTGTTATCAAAAGCAAATTCAACCTTCCAGCACCGATATTGGATAATTTTAGATTATATGCATTAAATAAAGGATGCTAATACTCGAAGCTCATGTCACCATAACTTATTTATCCATATTATCGAGATGACTGGTGTTTTGTAAAGGTCGCAAACCGAACCTCGCCGTTGGAGCGTGTCCAAGAGCGTTCAAGCGATATATTGAACGTGGATTATTATATGTACGAGAATATAAGCACGATAATTAGTCAAACGATAGTGCTATTTAGCTGTGCACTGATAAAAAGGTGTGCTTTCGTGCTCACACAATCTCACTCAGTAGGAAATACGTTCGCATTCAATGTGACTTAAACTTCTTTTAGTAAATTAGTATGAACATGCCGTCCGGTGCCTCTAAGAGCACGTAAAGCTGTCGATCCTGCGCCTGATCTCTTCGCGGTCGTGTCAGTTATTCGTCCAATCAGATTATGAGAGATAGGGAACAGAGAGTGCACCTGTGTTTGCGCACACAATTGTGCACTATAATATCTCCTGCGTATTTGGCTGGTCTCCGTTGACACTGGCTGCCGTGGCTGTAATCGGCTAGAAGACCATCATCATCTATGAAAGTAGCCAGTTTGTTGGCAAAATATAGAATCGAAAATAAACAAAATATGTGTAAATATATATAGGCATGTACCTATTGCTATAGTTCATACCTAGGTTCTTTTCTGTTTAAAATTAAATAACTAATCTTAAAATGCGACAACATTAAACGCGCTCAAATATTTCTTTCTAAAACACTTTAATTTCTGGAAATAAAAAATTAACATATTATTCCGATTAGCATAGGTACATCACAAGTTGCGAATGTTATATTTTTGCTATCTAATATCGAACGTCGAACTTTTATGGCTAGTTGTTTTAACATTTATATATCCTGAATTAAACATGCAATCTTGTGAATGAATTGAGCAATTAAATGAACCTAAGGGCAATAGCCATTTTCAGTTGTAAGGCTTTACAATGAGTAGACGCTCAACCCATACGAAGTTACACAGCGACGCCACGTTGCCGGCTGATTTATCTAGAAAGTTATATCGTAGGTATAGCTGTGTAGAAATCGATTGAGGTCAGACGATAAACATACACACATGTGATATATACCTCGATTACTTTTTTTGTGCCGGGAAGTGCAAATTTAATACTCGCCTCCTTAGATCTTGAGAAAATAATCTACTTTCATGTGACTCAAGTCTATATTGGAAGAAAAGGAAATAAGAATTGACGCATTAATATTTCTGCGTCAATTGGATCAGTGATTCGAACATTGGACTTTACCCTCTAACAATTATTTTATTGTTTATGACCAATATAAGTAAATAAACCAAGGAAAAATGCTCAAACTACTTTCCATGTTTTTTATTCATTCCAAATAAATAGCAAGAAATATTTTTATCACAACTACATAAATGAGATTTCTCGCAATTTGCCTACAAATAATTTTAATAAGATATCTAATTTGTTTTAGTTATTTAACTAGTTTTATTGAGACTACATCACACGATTAAAAACTTCCGTTTAGAATGTGCTGCACTGCACTGTTTATTGTTTTTTTCGCGTATGATAGGTAACTAGGTACTTACAGGTTTCAAAATTATTCCAGAATACATAATTTTTTTCTTTAATGTATCTTTCTCTTAATTTCTGTAGAATAAATGTCAATGGTCTTCTCGTCATTATATGGCATGACAAAACAACCCTATTTTTGTATAAAATATACGCGTCTACACATCAGACGTTGCTATGTAGGTAGTGTATAACATGTAACGCGGTGCGGTGGCACAGTTTTTCAATAAGCATATGTGAATTTCATGTCATTTTATATTGTACTACACGGTTGGCCTAGTGGTTTAAGCGGTTCAAATCTCATACGCCACTACACTGTGTGACCCACAAATTGTTCTTCTTAGTCTAGATGTTTACGCTTACAATAGATCTTTGCGCGCTATTGTTCCACTCCTGCGCACCTTATGCGCACTTATTCTCAACTATGACCATTGGTCGTATTGTCGCGATTACCTGCCTATTTGAAAAAAATCATTGCAGGTAAAGGTACCTGCTTTTTGTCAGGTACATGGGTTCTAAGAATGCATTTTGAACAAATAATAAGTGTCATCTATTGCAAACGTTCATGTAGATCAGGTATTAAGAGACGGTGCTGTCAGTGCAGTTACTGCGAGAAGTGGGTGTATAATATGATTAAAAAGAAATTATTTGAGGCATGGAACATCAATTAAAATGGCTTTTGGCATTGGCATATTACGGTTGAGTATTTGACTGGAATATGAGTATAATCGTTTCGATATAACAATAATAGTTTAACATTTATTATTATATTAGCATGTGCTCGAACTCAAACGATTACACATGTATCGAGTGTTAGAATTGAGTAGTTATTATAAGGGCATTTATTTATTATTGTACTAAAAGCTTACAAGAAACGGCATAGTGCTGAATGTTATTGTTTTATGCCCCGGTATCTTTCTAAAAAGGTGTCCTGGTGGATCATTTGACCCTTAATTTTCGACACGGGCCCGTAGTCTAACACCCGTCGTTTACGAAAAAAGAAATAAAATAATCAATTTAAGATTCCGTTAATGATAACGCTTATCAATCAATGAGCATCATTTGTGTTTGAAATGATTGTGCAAGTTTACAAACATTGGTGACTCAACATTATTTCTTCTTTATACGACTATTCATGCTTGATTAATTACTTGAAAGGTTTTTGTTTATATATGTGTGTCACCTTGGGTCTAGTGTAAATACACCCTGTGACCTTGGGCAAATGCACCAGGATGGGGCAAAGCTGGCACGGCGTCGATACAAGGGGACCTGGAATAACATGGTATGGGTTTTCAAAGAGGAAGAGCGCCTGGGACCGGGCCATCGTCTTTATGGTGATTTTTAGTTCAAACATCACATACTCCCGACTCCTGCATCCTCGAGGAGCTGAAGTATCAAAGGGATTTTGCACTCCGTTAATAAAAAAAGGAAATAGGTACGTCGCTGCACTACTACACTTTAAAATTTTAGTTTCTTACTGTCAAAATGCATTCATTCAGAATGCATTTTGACAGTAAGAAACTAAAATTTTAAATCAACTAAATCAAATGTATAAACAACAAATTAGACGATTTATCATATGTCAGCATCATACATCTGTGTGCTTTTAAGTCGTGAAAGTCTAATTTACAGACGATATTCATTTTCGCAATAGTTCGGACAAAATGTCATAATTGTATCTAATTAAATCAGCAAAAATGCGGTTTTTATATAAACTGCTCATATGATAACGTATCTTTGCGTGACCGATAGTTCTGTAAGTATGTATATGTTTATATACATTAGTATCGTCACGTTTTTCTCTGGACACGTGTCGAGTCTAACACGAGTGAGCAGACTTGTGTAATGTTCGTTTTTTACACAGGGCGGAATTTTGTAATGCCTGTAAAGGGAAGTACTCTTAATATTGTAGATAGAAAATTTACCATAGACTTGATAAATAATATTATTATTAACATCACCTCAGTGTGTCTATCCATTCTAAAACTGGTGACGCTCACCAAGTAAAACTGCCTATTTTAGAATTATCAGTATTTTTTATACAGAATAAGAAAATTATTGATGCAACGTACAAACTATTATTTATTACTTATTTGATATCATTCAAATATTATGTATATTATTTCTAGCTCGCAAATAATTGTATTGAAATATTCTTTAACTTTAAATGACTTCTGAAAATTTTGTGATAGAGGTTGCACGTGCCTCGGCATCGAGTTTAAATTTATCGCTGTCGTTTAAAGCCAACAAACATTACACTGTCACTATAAACTCGTATCCAGTTCGTAGTATAGTATCAGATATTTATGATCTTATGAAAATGATTTGCAAATTTAATAAGTATTGCTGAAGTGAAAACTTCTTTAGGCGCGTTAAGCACTTTCATATATCATCATTTCAACCATTTACCGTCCACTGCTGAACGTAGGTCTCGCCCAAGGAGCGCCATCTATCGTAGCATCATCTTGGGCAGTCCGCATCCATCCCCTGCCAGCCAGCACTTGGGTGAACAAAAATCATGAAATTCACGTCATCGTTACCGAACGCTTTCCTAGAGCTATATTTTTATACTTCTTTTTATCGCGCGATAAAAAGAAATTTAAAGATTGAAGAGGTTTATTTCAAGTCAGCTTAAACAACTGTTTGTTTATAGTTTTGACTTTCAATTCTGTCGGCAGTTTTCATGACGATTATTTTAATTATCTAAGTAGTAAGTACTAATCTCATACACATTTGCTGCAGTAGCTTTTATATTATATATACTATATACACACCAGGATTTACTACAAACAGTTGTAAGACACAGTTGATCTCATGGAAATTGATAGAGGTTGAATATTCTTTCTTTGATCTGGATTTTTCACTTATATTTTAGTTAGTATTATTGACTGACTCGGTGGCGTAGTGGTAGCGTATGCGACTGCTAAGCATGAGGTCTCGGGTTCGATTCCCGGGTCGGACCAAATGTTTGTATGATCTGCAAATATTTATTTCGGAGTTTGGGTGTTTTCTATGTATAATATGTATGTATTTACAAAAAAAAGTATATAAGTATTTATATCAGTTGTCTAGTACCCATAACACAAGCTCTGCTTAGCTTGGGACTAGATGGCGTTGTGTGTTAGATGTCCAGAATATTTATTTATTTATTTATTATTATTTATTTATTTACTTTTAGCATGTATATATACATATACATACATACTTAAATGTGAAATGTATTCTATATCACAAGAGTCAAATTAGATTTCAACTCCTAATAAAATTAACATAGTGTTAATGAAATGAAATTTATTATTACTTTTGTCGAACTATACATAATTTTTGTGCACGAAAAAACCTAAAATGGAATGATAATTCAAAAGACATGTACTACTTGTATGGAATAGTCTAAGATAACCATAACTTGATTGAACCAGTATAAATTTTAACCGATACCACATCAAAACAGAGTGACATCTACATTTTATCAGTAGGTATACCTAATAACACCGATGTCGTGATTACCAAACCATGGCATACTCAAGCCTCATGCAAATTAGCATGATAAATTAAAAAAAATCCACTTCAGAATTTAAGATTTTATTTATAACTAGCTGAACCCCGTGGTGCTACCCGCGGTACGACAATAACCGAGGGCAACGCCGTGTGGCAAAGCTATATCTATATAAATTGTAGCCTATGTGTTATTCTGATGTATAAGCTATATTATTGAAAAGATTCATCAAAATCCATTCAGTAGTTTTTGCGTGAAAGAGTAACAAACATCCACCTGTTCATCCATCCATTCATCCATCCATTCACCCATCCATTCATCCATCCATTCTTACAAACTTTCGCGTTTATAATATTAGTAGGATTGGTAGAATGTGAGCAAGTAAGTAGAACCTTTTAAAAAACCTTATGAAAATAAGCCTAACGGTTTAAAAATATATTGGAAGTTGTATTTATCATTTACATTTTTTAAATCCAATATTACCGTTTTAGCTAGCTATTCGTTAAGCAATATTCGAAAATGTTTTCAAAAAAATCTTTGTCGCAACTAGATTTACACCCAGATTTTATGATTTCAAAGCATTTAAGTTAAATATTTAATAGTCACATGAAAGGGCAAACAGGTTTTTTGGTCACTCGAATTAACTGGATAACCGACGACGATTTAAAAACCAATAAAACTGGGATTTTTACTCAAAAAAACCGATATTGTCGTTTTTTTCAATAGAACTTAATAGGTATGTCTTTGTTGGCATGTTAAGGTAAAAATCATTTTTTTGTACTTTTTATGTGTTAGTAAAATATTTCATAAAATGAAATCGATAGAATTGAATTTAATTTCCTTTGACCTAATGCGTTATATGTGTAGAAAACATTATAATTCGCTATATTACAGGTGCATTAGGAGACCATCTGTCGAAGGTTTAAAGGGGGTTAATTTCAATATCTCCCTTTAGCTTTTTCTTCAGCAGGTCTTTTATTCAATAAAATCCGCAGTTCATTAAGTGATTACTCTCTAGATGCGCTGGTCTCATTACGATCATTTTATCAACCCAAGAAGTTATTAGTTTTAGAGATTATTCATACCGATTTGATTTGACGAATGGTAAAAGTATATATCTAATTATTTTCTTATTAAGGTATGTTAGTTTCCTAAGTTATTTTGTAGATAATTAAAAATTGTTAAAAAAGTTTAAAAACGTACACGTTCTGTTTCTTTTTTTAATTATAAACATTAGTATGTTATTTTGTTTTAGAATTTAACTTGGTTAATATTTAGTATATTTATTATAAGTATAGACAAACGGGCAATTTTATTTTAATAATGACAAAATACTTGATTTCATCTGCTGATTGATCTTATAAAATTGTATGAATATGTATAAATTTTCCTTTATATTACAATTATAGACTGTTTTTAAACAGAGAAACCCAAAAAACTGTTTCTAAAACCGCCCGGTTTTTTGCATGCCCCATGAAATCACACCAACGGCTTTTAATCCACTGCTGCACATAAGCCTCTCATTCAAAAGGAAGTTAGGTTGGAAGATGTTAAAAATTTACTTAATTTGTGGCTATACATATGTAACTGTACTGTGCGATACTTTTAAATGTTGTTGAAAATGGCTAAGGCGAAAGAAGTTTTGCAACCTTTTTAATATACATAAGTTTCTTGTGACATACTTAAGAACATTCCATTAAGTAAGTGTGTTATCAGCAAAAGCTTGTCATCAAGTTCTATAATTTAAAACCTTGCGACCATGAACTTCTGATGAAGATGTTGGTGCAAGAATAATTTGGACATTCGTAACAAATTATACTAGAGATTGATTATATCATTAGAGACTGATTTTATTAACAACCCACTCTGAAATTGATATCTGACTGTCGGAATTCAACGGTTCACATTCCCACGAAAGACATTGAATAGCATTCCTTAACGCTGTTAATGCTCTACATTGGAAGTGTAACAACATTTTTGGAGGTAGCTCGACATACGGTCCCTCGCATTTCATAAGGTTCATTTAATCATCCAAATCTGCTGTAATATCTACTAGGTTATACGCACAGTTTGCTATAGGGAGCTTACAAGCTAACGTCAGATAAACACCTGCAGTTAAGTGACCCAAGCCCCGTATTTGGACACCAAGGATTGCTACACACACACAGTATGTAAAACAACGAAAGAATTGCTTCGTAATGTTACACTGCATTCTCACTTCATCTTCAACTTATTGCCGTCCACTGCTGAATGAAGACTTACCCAAAAGCAGCCTGCGTCAATCTCCTGCCATTCGTCAGTGACACTTAAACAAATGACAATAATATGATGTAGTATTTAAACTGGTAAACTTAAATCTTTGGGCTAGTCTTATATTGGATATTACAATTCTACCGCCTTAGTTGTGTACGTTGTAACTCAAGACGAACTCCGAAACTATATAACCGAATTTAACGTTTTTAATAATGACTGTTTTACTTGCGTGCCTAAGATATCTAAGAGACCCAAACGATGTTGCGTGGGTAAGCTAGTAAATTGTAAAAGCTATAAAACTATAGCGTCATAAGCAACCATCTTGCTAAGGTAATTAGTTTTATTATAAGACACGTCGTCTGGCATTTTCAATAACTTATGTATAAAAAAGAAGGTGTATTACATGTGCTTGTTGAAACGAAAAAAACGTTTTAACAAGCTATATGGTTACTGTTTGAAAATTTTACGTAATCATTGGGTGTCTTTATAAACATGTTTGATGTTTAAGAAAAACCATGCCATTATGTCAGGTAACATGAGCACATGCATAAATGAAGGTTTGTGAACAAACGTACAAGCTGACTCGTTTTATTGTAAACGGACTTCGAAGAAGAAGGAAATTTTCAATTTGTCAAATCTTTTTGTTGGTTCTCTGTTCGCTCAATGACGGCTGTACCGTTATGGATGAATCTGATTTTACTTTAGCAGTCAAGGTTAGATTTACCTCTAATGTAGATGGTTTTGTTATCATCCGGACCTTTCAGTTCCTGTATATGAGGACTCTTTACAGATAACATAAAAACATTTAGAGCGCAGTAAGATTGATGCGTAGGTTAAAATCAACAAACGATAGCAGCACTATATGATTAATTTAATCAGCCTCAGGTGATAGAAATGCTTAAATACATTATGATTTTGCATTATTAGATACTGCCTCGCCTGATAATCGTAACGATAATAATAGTTGACCCAGAATGCGGTTATCAGGAAACACGGGCCATTTCTCAACCGTGTTTAGAATGAGCTTAGTCGCATATAGGTACTGTAGGTGAATTACGTCTTAAGATTTAATTTCTTAGTAGTTCACAAATGAATCAGTTTGGTATTTTTGAAGACTTGATATAGAAAAGATTTTTGTTGATGAATTTTTTATTAATCTCTCTCAGTATACATTTGTTTATAGATAACCGTAAATATTCACATTTAAATATGTATTTGTTTGCCGTTTCTCTAAAGATGATTAATGATCTATAAATTAATGTGTCAGTATCATAATGTTACATCTAGTTACATTAACACTAAAAAAACTTGTTAATGTTTAAAGAATTCTGGCAAGCAGTAAGTAAATTCTTAATATCCTGGAGTATTTTGTCATCGAAGTCTTAATAGGGTCTGTGTACCTCCCGTCCCGGGATGTTTAAAACTGACTCTAAAACAAAACACTTGAAGGACTCGAAGGTAGTAGAGCTTCAGCAGACTTCAGCACGAACGGGCCGGCTCGACCGGGGCGGTGCTACCCTCGCACAAAATATCAACGTAAAATAATAGCGTTCGTGCTGTCGTGTTTCGTTGGCGAGTGCGAAACCAGAGGCCCAATGATGCAGAAGCATTGCTAGGCCACCATGGTATGGGTTACCAGCTGCATTGTTGCATTGTCTACATTTGTTATGGTGACCACCAGTCTCGAATTCTGCTTATGCTTTCCATCAGGCAGAGTAGAGTCTTTTTGACCATACATGAAAAAAACAGTACAGTAGCTACTATTGCAGTACATTTAGGCTTCTATTTATTTTTATACGTTTCGTATGTATCTCCATCTCGTACATTATGTAGACTTCTGTAAAATTTTAGCTTCTTCTTCTTCTTATATATAAAATTCTCGTGTCACGGGGTGCGTAATCGAACTCCTCCGAAACGGCTCGACCGATTTTGATGAAATTTTTTGTGATTATCCGGTATCTATGAGAATCGGTTGTAATCTATTTTTCATCACCCTAAATGTTAGGGGTAGTCCACCCCTAAATTTTATTTTTTATTTTTTTGACAAAATTTTTAATTTCTATTTTTTTATGATGCAGCATTAGAAAATACATACAACCCTAGATTTTCAACCCTCTACGATCAACCCCTATTTTTCCATCGCGATTTTTATTGACCCACCTCTACAACATATATTCCCTTTTATGGCAAAGCAACGTTTGCCGGGACAGCTAGTATTCTATATGATTAAATGAAGGAAGAATGATATTTAATTGTGACATAAATTACAAGGGCGTTTTGGCAGTTCTTTATATGTTCCAGCGTAGCACCTAAACATCTGAACCGATTTTAATTAATAAGATGTCAATAGATTTATAATAATAGTCCTGGTGCATTAGGCAATACAAATTTTATCTAAAGTTTTCACGTAGTTGGGTTTTGGTTTATAAACTTATTATTGTTTGAAAGATATAATAAAACTGTATGTATATTGGCTTTCTTTCCTTACCGATTTATAGGATAACAAGTTGTTATTGTAGTACAATAGAATTGTCAAAAAATATTAAAGTATTTGTTCACTTAGTTCAGAGCACTGAGTTCAATCATGGCTGATGTCAAGGACGCCTTCCAAGAGCACGTACAATAATTGATACAATTGAACTATAAATACCTACAATTGATTCTGATTACGTCTCGTATAATTGTAAAGTGATACGGACAGTTTTAGAACAGCTTTTTCCTTATAAACTCTAAATAATAATATATTTAAAATAATTTGTAATCTAATGCTTTTTTGCTAAAGATTAAAAAAAGAGATGGTACCTACGAGGAAACATAAATTAGGAAAAAGTTTATCATGTAAGAAGAACGATGGACGCTTTTGAATATAAGGTATATTCCATATAGTGTTAAAATTGTCTAGGTAACATTTACTGTGTTTATAAGACATCTACGCCAACGTTTTTACCCATTTTACACGTTGAGTTAGGCGTGCGAAAAGCAAGACAGAAAATAAATAGATGAATGAAAACTGATATCTAGACTTTATAACCAGTAAAATTAGTAGCTAGGTACCAGCTAGAGCTTTGCATTACATGTAAATGAATCTGTTTATAATGATCTATATGTGTCTAGTACATTAGAGCTTTCGGCTACAGTATTACATGGACCAATTAAATTTAATAATTAAATTATAATTAATTAAAAAAGGAAGATTACTTTTCGCGATGTCTGTAATTAATTTAAAAAAGAAAGAAACCTTATCACGATGTCTGTAATTAATTTAAAAAGAAAGAAACCTTATCATGATGTCTGTAATTAATTTAAAAAAGAAAGACACTTTATTATGATGTACATATTTAATTTAAATAGAAAGATACCTTTTCACGATGTCCATAATTGATAAAAAAACAAAAAGACCATGAAAACCTGTCTTTCTTTTTTAAAACGCAGACCTTTATAAATTAATCACAAGGTCGATGTACGTCTGATAATTAAATTGACGTACGACTTATTGAAAAGAATAATAAATAAGGTGTCATTCACGATATAAGGCGGTGTGTTTACATAGTACACATATTTTTATTGTGCTAAAATAAAATGTTACACGCAGACTGAGTGTGACATATAATTGTAACAAAAAATGTTATAACAATATTGGTATGAAAATACGTAAATAGATAATTCGGTGACGCACAAAATCTTGCAGTAATTACGATAAACAATAATAAAGTGTGTTTGTTTAATTAAATAATAGGTACCTAATAATTAAAAAATCTCCGTGGGTGAGCCACGCTTCGGCATGAATAGGCCGGCTCGACCGGAGTTATACCACGGCCTCACAGAAAACCGGTGTGAAATAGCGCTTGCGCTGTGTTTCAACGAGTGAGTGGGAATACCGGAGGCCCATACCCTAACCCTCCCCTTCCCTATCCCCATCCCCCAAAGGCCTTGTGACTTGTGACGCCTCTGGTGTCGCGGATGTCCATGGGCGGCGGTAATCGCTTACCATCAGGTGATATGTCTGCTCGTTTGCCCAACTATGCGTTAAAAAGAAACTACCTTTACGCAGATCCTACATGTACAGTACAAATATTAGCTTTTATTCTAAATGTTTTTTTTATAGATTAGAAGGGAAAATTGTACTTTTTCCAGATCGTTAGTGCCTATCTCTTCCAATGAACTTCTGATACGAGTATTTGACTATCTCGGTGCCGTATTGGTAACATGCGCGACTGCTGTGTCATTCCGGGTCGAATGCTTATAAGATCTCCAAATATTTGTTTCAAAGTTTCTATGTATTTACAAAAAACCTATATAGGTATATCTATTTCCACCTAGTACTAATAGCACAAGCTCCGCTAAGTTTGGGACTAGATGACGTCGTCTGAATATGATACAATATTATTATTGACTGCAACGCAACAGGCAAAAGTGTGTTGCCACCTTTTCAATTCCTTCCCCAGAATCAGCAACGGGGAGAAGTTTTCCAGCACCCTAATTGAATCACTCACCTAACCCCGGCTATCCGGAAAGCTGTGGTATTACTCGCGCCCACGAAATATGAACTTAGTCTAATAAAATGATACTGGAAATGTTAGTATTGGGATTCTGTATCACGTGAATCACGTCGGACTAAAAACCGATAAGAGACATTACTAACATTTGACGCTAACTTTCAATATAAGCAAGTTAGGATTTGGGGGCATCAACATCAAAATTTAGTGTTTTTAAGACCAACATTTACAAAATAGTAACGTATAAACTTATTGCATAACACTTGCCTTCGTGTAAACAAACACTGGCAATTAATTGCTCCTTCACATCAGTCGACACAACCAAACAACACACTTACTAAATCTTCTGGAACTTTCCTCTGATAAAAGAAAATTGCCTTAACTCGACGTAAATAGAGTAGATAACATTTTACGTATATGTTATTAACTAATGCAAAAGATTTAAAATATTCAGATTAATTGCTATTGAAGAATATAATTCATATTTACTTTTTATGTCATAAATCTGACGGAGATTAATGAGTAGGTATTCTGTATTATGAGTAAATACACTCAGTCAGAACTGGGAAGATTATATCGTTACTAGCGGATATCGTTTCTTGTAACGTATCAATAATTTCGCCTGCATCTTTCAAATGGAATGAAAAAAGGAATGATTTCATTTTTTTTTCTTTTTTTGCAATATTTTTATTAATGTACGTCCTATCAGTCATGGTGTAAAACTTATAATCTACACTCCTACAGCATACCTAGATAAAGGGGTTCAACAAGTTTAACTAATTTCACTTTTCTGCTTTATACTACAAAAGCTACTTAGCTTTTTCCGCGACTCTGTACGGATGTATTATCGCGGTAAAAACTAGCCTATATCCTTCTTCAAGAATGAATGTATCTCCATACCATATTTCATTGAAATCGGTGTAGCAGTTTAGTCGTGAAAGCGAAACAGACAGAGTTACTTTCGAATTTAAAATATTAATATAGTAAATATGGATATAGAAGTACTTTATAGACATAACTTTGATTGAACCAAAATACGAGAAACATCGTAACCTCTTAAAAGTTCAAAGAAGGTACTTTAAGTCCTTGAGTCGAAAATAACACATTTTTAATGTACAAGTGTGTAGGTATAAGTGTCTGAAAGCAAACGTCTACTCTAGAATAATGTCCATTCAATTCAATATCGAGTTATCAATGTTAACTGTATGAACTACAGTTCAACTTGATCTATTATAGCAAGTGTGTTAGATATCGTAGTCTAAATATGACTTATATCGCGTACATGTAGGTATTTAACTAATTATATCCGTGAATATATTACATACCTAAATTATAGACTCATAAGCCCGTGTGACAAAAAGCAGTTAAAATTTTTCACTCGAATTGCAGTGCGGTTTTACTGCATACCTATATATACTCGTATAGCCTATGACACCCGGTTTATTATGGCAAATCTATTAACACCTCATTTATTAAAATTGGTTTAGTAGTTTATGTGCTACGGTGAAACAAAATATTATCCTTAATTTTGGCTTCGCCGTACTCGGGTAAAAATGGAAATTTAGCAGATAGAAAAAGACAGCAAACTATTGGCGCTGTAATGTCTGTAATCGTCAATTTTCCTATTCAATTAATGTGTACAAAAAATAATAAATTATATGGAACACTTAAATATTCTATATGAAAAGCATCAGAAGCGACGAGTATGTATGCGGTGATTGACG
Source organism: Spilarctia lutea (assembly GCA_916048165.1). NCBI lineage: Eukaryota > Metazoa > Arthropoda > Insecta > Lepidoptera > Erebidae > Spilarctia > Spilarctia lutea. Next base: position 9,043,686 of record OU696480.1, read on the forward strand.
AATGTGGACCAAGTAAAAGAGGACCATCAAGACCGTAGCATAGTAAGTGGAGATCAATTATCCCTGCCTATCCCTCTGGGAAATGATGAAAAAGGCGTGACATGATGTAGAAGCATTATATTGAATCTACAATTTGCAACTCAAAACTTTTATTTACATTTAGACTTGCTACATGTCTATACTAAGCGATTACCTCCTTGTGGAATGCACTATGTTTCGCTTTCTCTATGTATGTGTTTAAAGTGTGTTAATTTACTATATGTCGGGCTTCCTGAGTGAAATAGGTAGGTACGTGTAACATAGTGGTTTTATAGTTCTTTTATCTGATAGTTACAAATACATATTAAATACGTAAGGCCGCGGTATTAAAATGTTAATATTCTAAAGTTATATAGTTATTATATAGTAATTATTTGTTGTTTTATTAAGTTTATGTTTTTATTCAAAGATTTTTTTTCTTTTAACATAAGCGTCAAAAGCATCAGCAACAATTACTTGTTGGTTTCGTGAATCTAAACGTGGTCGAGAGAACTTAAACGATGACCCCAGACACGGCCGACCACCAACTGCAGTACTCATCTCTTGAAAACGTCATCAGGGTAGAGTAGCTATTGCGAGAGAATAGACATATTAGACATCGAGAGATACAGGCTAAGCTAAACATTGGATCACAGGCAGTTTCCCCCATCCTGCATAGTTAGGAAGCTTTTTTTTCGCGATGTATCTATACCTCATTCTCTTACTGATGAACAACAATGCCGTCGTGTTGATTGGTGAAAATTTACGTTAGAAAAGTTTGAAGGAAGATCTTCACAAAGCGTATCCTACATTCTTACAACTGACGAATCATACATTATAGCTACGACTCTCTCACGAAGCAGCAATCCACGCAATGAGTGTTTGAAGAGGACTATTTACCCACATATGTTCGCGGTCTGAACGTTATTAAAAAAATGATAGAGGTTTTTTTCGACGCAGTGGACCAGTAGCAGTAATTTCGCGAGAAGACCGTGGAACTTTTACAAGTGAATGGTATTGATATAGCGAGGTTTGTCTGCCTCAAGCTTTCGGGGAGTTGGATAGCGAGCGCCCAAGGAGCGGCTTCCGTGGCATTCTTTATTCACCAAATAACGCACCCGCTCTGAAAAGCTGTAAATAAACCTTTTTTATATTTTTTTTTTCATTTCACTATTTTTGGGACAGCCCACGTATATCGGCCATATATTACAAATAACCTTTATTCACATGAAGTGCTAGCACTTTTCTGCTAGTGTTTACGTCAATGACCTTTGTATTCGCGTTAATTAGGTTATTATCAGTTTCTCTCTCTTATACAATTACTGATACATTGATTACTACTAGTATTACTAGAAAATAACTTGAGTAAACCGGTAAGTATAACGATAAAGGCATTTACGGAGAGTATTCCTGCATTGTTCTGAATTATCTATAATACACATATATATATCGGTCCATGTTAATAACGTCGGATCTGTAAAAGGATAATTTTCGTGTAAAGGATAAATTTCGTAATGCACCACTGTAACTCCTTTACACCAGGATCAATAGTAGTGACCAGCAAACACACCGTCTCGGGAAGTTGTGCGGAGTATGTTTTTTTTCTTATGGAATAGCGGGCAAACGAGCAGACGTATCTCCTGATGGTACATGGACATCCGCAACACCAAAGGCGTCACTAGTGCGTTGCCGACCTTTGGGGGATGAGGAGAGAGAATGGAGGGGTTAGGGTATGGGCCTCCGGTATCCTCACTCACTCGGTGAAACACAGCGCAAGCGCTATTTCACACCGGTTTCCTGTGAGGCTGTAGTATCACTCCGGTCGAGCCTTCCCATTCATGCCGAAGCGTGGTTCTCCCACAGAAAAAATGTACTGTGTATACATACATACTCGTATGCGTTTAGTACAAAGCGGTTATTTTAATATTACAAACAGACAATCCTGTTTTATTTATTTGTATAGAGTATAAATGAACCCCATTTCATCCGACAAATACCTAATTTTAGTGATTCTTGGATACTGTCATCATGCCTATTGCTCAATGGCGGTTAAAAATCCTTTGGAGCAGATGAATTTTGGCCTGTAATACAAAAGTGTTATCAAAAGCAAATTCAACCTTCCAGCACCGATATTGGATAATTTTAGATTATATGCATTAAATAAAGGATGCTAATACTCGAAGCTCATGTCACCATAACTTATTTATCCATATTATCGAGATGACTGGTGTTTTGTAAAGGTCGCAAACCGAACCTCGCCGTTGGAGCGTGTCCAAGAGCGTTCAAGCGATATATTGAACGTGGATTATTATATGTACGAGAATATAAGCACGATAATTAGTCAAACGATAGTGCTATTTAGCTGTGCACTGATAAAAAGGTGTGCTTTCGTGCTCACACAATCTCACTCAGTAGGAAATACGTTCGCATTCAATGTGACTTAAACTTCTTTTAGTAAATTAGTATGAACATGCCGTCCGGTGCCTCTAAGAGCACGTAAAGCTGTCGATCCTGCGCCTGATCTCTTCGCGGTCGTGTCAGTTATTCGTCCAATCAGATTATGAGAGATAGGGAACAGAGAGTGCACCTGTGTTTGCGCACACAATTGTGCACTATAATATCTCCTGCGTATTTGGCTGGTCTCCGTTGACACTGGCTGCCGTGGCTGTAATCGGCTAGAAGACCATCATCATCTATGAAAGTAGCCAGTTTGTTGGCAAAATATAGAATCGAAAATAAACAAAATATGTGTAAATATATATAGGCATGTACCTATTGCTATAGTTCATACCTAGGTTCTTTTCTGTTTAAAATTAAATAACTAATCTTAAAATGCGACAACATTAAACGCGCTCAAATATTTCTTTCTAAAACACTTTAATTTCTGGAAATAAAAAATTAACATATTATTCCGATTAGCATAGGTACATCACAAGTTGCGAATGTTATATTTTTGCTATCTAATATCGAACGTCGAACTTTTATGGCTAGTTGTTTTAACATTTATATATCCTGAATTAAACATGCAATCTTGTGAATGAATTGAGCAATTAAATGAACCTAAGGGCAATAGCCATTTTCAGTTGTAAGGCTTTACAATGAGTAGACGCTCAACCCATACGAAGTTACACAGCGACGCCACGTTGCCGGCTGATTTATCTAGAAAGTTATATCGTAGGTATAGCTGTGTAGAAATCGATTGAGGTCAGACGATAAACATACACACATGTGATATATACCTCGATTACTTTTTTTGTGCCGGGAAGTGCAAATTTAATACTCGCCTCCTTAGATCTTGAGAAAATAATCTACTTTCATGTGACTCAAGTCTATATTGGAAGAAAAGGAAATAAGAATTGACGCATTAATATTTCTGCGTCAATTGGATCAGTGATTCGAACATTGGACTTTACCCTCTAACAATTATTTTATTGTTTATGACCAATATAAGTAAATAAACCAAGGAAAAATGCTCAAACTACTTTCCATGTTTTTTATTCATTCCAAATAAATAGCAAGAAATATTTTTATCACAACTACATAAATGAGATTTCTCGCAATTTGCCTACAAATAATTTTAATAAGATATCTAATTTGTTTTAGTTATTTAACTAGTTTTATTGAGACTACATCACACGATTAAAAACTTCCGTTTAGAATGTGCTGCACTGCACTGTTTATTGTTTTTTTCGCGTATGATAGGTAACTAGGTACTTACAGGTTTCAAAATTATTCCAGAATACATAATTTTTTTCTTTAATGTATCTTTCTCTTAATTTCTGTAGAATAAATGTCAATGGTCTTCTCGTCATTATATGGCATGACAAAACAACCCTATTTTTGTATAAAATATACGCGTCTACACATCAGACGTTGCTATGTAGGTAGTGTATAACATGTAACGCGGTGCGGTGGCACAGTTTTTCAATAAGCATATGTGAATTTCATGTCATTTTATATTGTACTACACGGTTGGCCTAGTGGTTTAAGCGGTTCAAATCTCATACGCCACTACACTGTGTGACCCACAAATTGTTCTTCTTAGTCTAGATGTTCTTAACCGTTTTATGTATATTTGTACAGTCCGCCGCCACACGGAATACGTTTAATAGATTTTAGAATAAAGTAAAACTAGTGTTACGCGTGTTTATGAGCAATAGCTATAGCTAATCGCTCATCATTCGGCAGACCGTGCCCTTGGTGTTTCCGCATCATTTTTCACGTAACTAAATGTTTCTAAAAAAATGACAATCGATAACAATGTCTAAGAATAAGTATTGTTCAAAATGGGATCAATTTAAATTGACCTCGATTAAATACGATGATGTTTTTCCATTCAATTTAAGTGGTATGCAAACATGTGTTTCGGTCTTATAACTTGTAGGTAAAACGTGTCGAGTATTTATGTTACGAACTATCAGGAACATTAAACTTTTGCTTAAATACCCCACCACTATATTTAGATGGAGTATTTATAAAGATTATTTTGAATCTATTTTCACTCTTGAATATGTGTATTAATATTTATTTCAACAACAAACATACAGATTATAATAAAATACATTTTAAAAAGTAAAACATGAACGAACATAAAAATTAAAGGACTGGCACTGGTACTGGCACATGTAGTTGATACCTCAACTATTTGATACTTACATTTCAAGCCTTTTGATTTTCCTTCACTATTCAGAATAAAGCTCATTTCTACAAAATCATCAGAATCATGGCCCTCTCACGTTTGTCTTGAGGCTGAGATTGGAAATCTGACCGCAAGATACTTAAGAGAATACTAAAAATATACCAATAAACGAAATAAAATACAAGTATCGAATACCTATAGTCCTATACACTTTCAACAACAGTCTGCAAATAATAGGTACATTATTTAAATCCTCGTAAATATTGTTGAATCTGGAATAATCTCGAATAATTTAATTGTACTTTATGATTCCGCGAATCACGTTGTTTGTGACCGCAGGTAACGTGAGTCTTGGCAAATGAATATATCATTCTAACCGCATCATGATTATCTACTAGGTACTTTATGGAGTTAGTGCTTGTATAAGACATTCATATACCACAACTGTAAAATAATTTTGAATACCAGAGAACGAGCGAGATTTATTTTTGATACTAATTACATACTCCTTAAAAGGCTGGCAACGCACTTGTGACGCTGGTGGCGCGGGTGTCTATGAGCGGCGGTTATCGGTTACCATCAGGCGATACGTCTGCTTGTTTGCCCCCAGTTCCATAAGAAATATTATAGGTATATTGTTTATTTTACGATTTCTTTCTTCAAAGTGGGTGCATATTTAATTTAATCTTAAAATAAAGGTAACGTAGTATATTGTGTACTTCAACACCCACGCACTTAGCGCTTAGGTACACTTTATAAATTATAAAAGATTATCGGTGACCGCTAGAACTTCGCTCCTGTGTGTACCTATTTGGTTTTATTTATAAAGCAGTACTCAAACTTTTCTTTGAAGAAGAAATACCTAAGGTTAGTTAGAAATCGGCTCATAACTGGAACAGACAGTGAGATATTTTTTTTATCAGGTAATAAATTATAAAAGACTGCACGTTTGGTCTAGTGGTTAAGCGGTCGCCACGCCGTTCCCTACTTCGCCAAGTTTTATGGGTTCAAATCCCACATGTAACAACTGTAAATAAGCAGGTTGCACAGGTGTCAGGCGTGTGCCCATAAAAACAAAGACAGAGGTCTTCAACAACTTCCTTTAATCCTCAAGATTACAGGTCGATTTGAGATTATATTTATAAGGAATTATATGCAGTTCAACACTAACATTAAATATAATTAACGATGGTAGATACATTCTATGCGCACAGAAAGATGGCCGGCGAGCAAGAGGCCAAAGACAATAACAGTGTTCACATAGACAAGACATCACAGATAACACACATGTAGAACATAATACTATTCCAACACTTCCCCTTATTATGTTCCATACATGGTCATTCATCAAAACATATAATCATAAACATGCATGACCATGCTAGGCAAAACAACTACAAGATTTATAAAAAAATTCTACATGCTTTACATTCAATCACAGCACTATTTTTATAAATACTTTGTAATACAACAGCTCCACTATTTAAAATCTAATATTGCCTTTACAAATTTACAATGTTTAATAGCGCTTAATGGTTTTGTAAGTATATCTGCTATCATTTGGTCAGTTGACTACATGCAAAACTCAGATCAGGCCTTGTACAAACACATAGGTACATCAAACACCCTAGTAACTCTCTATACCTATATATATTCTCATCTAGGCATTTACCTTGAGGTCTACATAGTTTATTGCCTAATACCATGGGAGTAGATACTGCCTTACAATCTTTCATTCCAAACTGTACTAACAATCTTTTAATATAATCAGATTGATCCAAAGTCAGTATACCATTGCGCTTATCATGAGTTACATTCATACCTAAACATGTTTTCAATGAACCCAAATTTTTCACATTAAATTCTTGTTCTAACAATAAAATTAGTTCAGTCTTAGTTGTGGAACTGTTGCTAAATACATAAAAATCATCAACATATAAGGCAATTATAGTTATACATTTCTCACATTTCTTAATGTATACACATGGTTCACATTTGCTTTGTGTAAAGCCATTATTATTTAACAATTGATGCACTTTTAAATTCCACATCCTACTTGCTTGTTTTAAGCCATATATACTTTTTAACAATAAACATACTTTACTATTATCGGTACTGAAACCTTCAGGTTGTTCCATAAAAATATGCTCATCCAAGTCACTATTTAAAAACGCAGTTTCTACGTCTAAGTGATCTATATTCATATTCAAGTCATTTGCTAATGCAAATAAAATTCTCATAGTACTGTGGCGGACGACAGGTGAGAAGGTATCATTGTAATCTACACCTTGCTGTTGTGAGAAACCCCGCGCCACCAAACGAGCTCTGTATCTATCCTTACCTGTATTATCCTGCTTTGTTTTATACACCCATTTACATTTGACTATATTATGAGCCTTGGGTCGGTCTACAACCTTCCATACTCCATTTTTGATAAGAGCATTATACTCTTTTTGCATGGCAGCTTGCCACTCCTCATTGCTAGATGAAGACATAGCTTCTTCATAGCTCATAGGGTCAGACTCTCCCTGAACTAACAAAGACATATCATAATCACCATATCTGACTGGCTGTATACCACGGGTGCTTCTCATGGGTCGCCCAGTGACGGTCACTGAACCTTCACGACTAGTCACGGCTTCTTCCCCTGTAGGAGACCACCCATCAGACTGCGATGATGTGTCACTTACACCAGCAATGGTGACCGGACTCTCTGAATTCAATGCTTTATCACCGGTTGTGTACTTTGAGTCAGGAGCTGAAACCACTGCTACATTTTGATCAGAAAAACTGTCATTATCTATTATCTCATTCATTGATAACTTATTATTATCAGATATATCATTGAAATTATTAATATTATTATTTTCATTTAAAATATTCAAATTATCATTTCCACTACGATTATCCATATTATTAATACTTATATCAATGTCAGACTGATCATTTAAATAAGACTTACAGTCATATTCATAAAAATTAAAACTATTTGGTCTGTGCTCACCAGACTTTAAAAATTCAGTCTCTAAAAAAACCAAATTCCTTGCATAAAATATCTTGTGGGGAACTAAAGGGTCGACAAGTCTATATATATCCTTTGGTAGTATCACTATAACCTACAAAGATGCATCTTTTAGATTTAGCATCAAGTTTCTTTCTCCTCTGATCAGGTATTAATGCATAAGCAATGCAGCCAAAAACACGGAGATGACTAAGTTCAATTTTTGAACCAGTCCATATCTCTTCAGGCATCTGTCCTGCCACAGCAACAGAGGGGCATCTATTCTTTAGATAGACTGCGGTCATAACCGCCTCTCCCCAATAGCGCTGGCAGAGACCAGATTGCTGCAGCATGCAACGAGCTTTCTCCATCAGAGTTCTATTAAGCCTCTCTGAAACACCATTCTGTTGAGGGGTAAATGGGACTGTCACCTGATGAACAATTCCCTCACGTGCCAAGTATGTCGCAAACTTATTATTACAATACTCGCCCCCACCATCAGATCTGAGAACCTTTAAGGAGTAGCCAGATTGTTTCTCTACTAGTACTTTAAATTGAATAAAAACTGACATTACCTCAGATTTATTCCGCAACAGGTATCCCCAGCTCTTCTTACTGTAGTCATCAGTAAATGTCAATAGGTATCGAGCACCACCCCAACTGCAGCAGCTTACGGGACCATTCACATCACTGTGGACCAGCTCAAGCGGATGGGTAGCACGTTTCACACTAGAAGGAAATGGTTTAGCTACCTGCTTCCCCTCAAGGCATGCCACACAATTCTTCATCTTATTTTCACAGTTCTCACTGTCCTGAAATTTAAGATAATTAGCCTTCCGCAGAGCACACATACTAGAATAGTTTAAATGCCCAAGCCTCTCATGCCAGATAGATGCTGGCAATGCTGCGACCATTGCACTCTCTCTTCCCTGCACATCTGTTAGGGAAGGTGTAGAATGCTCCACTTGCAAGACCCTATTAACAACCTTATCTAGCTTATAGATACCATTTACATTACTAGCACAACCTAGGCTATCCCCAATTATTTTACAAGCTTTATAAAAGTGACACCCTACCTTGTCAAACACCACAGTAAAACCTTCCTTGGTAAGTTTACTGACAGATAAAAGATTCGTGGATAAATCTGGGACTAGCATAGTTTCAGCAACCGTACAATCATTATTTTTAAATGAAAACTTAACTTTACCTGAGCCGATACTACATAATCTATCATTATTTGCTATACATACATTACTTTTGCTAGGCTTGAAGTCCATTAAATGCGTTTTATTGTTTGTCATGTGTGCTGTACAGCCACTATCAACAATCCAGTCATTTGAAATAACCAAAGCCACTTCGGTTGTTATTAAAGTTTTTTCAAAATTTTCACACTTATTGTCACGCTTTAATTTAAAACACTTAGCCTTCACATGCCCTGGCTTTTTACAATAATGACATATTATTTTACGTTTAGTTTTAGCAATATAAGCTGAATTATTTGTATCACTATGCACTTTTCGAAATTCTTCCTGTAATAATCGCGTGCGAACGAGCTCAGTAGTAAGGTTACCGCTAATACATGCCGTCTCCAGATTGGATACGAGAACATCATACTCAGTTGGCAAACCGCTTAACAATATTTCGGCAACTTCTGCATCTTCAATGATCTTGCCAATATCTCCCAACTGCTGTACAAGTGTCATTACTCCATTTATGTACTCACTCATTGATGCAAACTTGCTGAATTCCGTTTGATGTAGTTGGCGCGAGAGCAGCACACGCCGATAGAGACCTTTGTCTTCAAAAATGTTTGCTAGCTTGCTCCACGCAGCTTTCGCTGTTGTGGCTTCTCTCACGTACTGATATAGCGAAGCTTGTAAGCACATGCAAATACGAGCGAGCGCACGTTGATCCCTGATAGGATCCGTATCCTGACCTTCCACGCAACCCCACAATCCATCCAATGTTAGTGTCATGCGCATTATAAATTTCCAATTTGTATAATTCGTCACGCCTTCTAATTTCTCAAAATTATACGAAGCGTTAGTTACCTGCCACGAGGCGTTGCTTTCTTGAGTCACTTGACGATGACTAGAAGAATTCTCAGTTGTCATGTTTTCGCGAATGGGTATTTATTTCACCTGACAAAATATTATAATAACGCGTTAGCGTCTGATGTATCTTTTCAGTACTGGCGCACATAACCTGTAAATAAGCAGGTTGCACAGGTGTCAGGCGTGTGCCCATAAAAACAAAGACAGAGGTCTTCAACAACTTCCTTTAATCCTCAAGATTACAGGTCGATTTGAGATTATATTTATAAGGAATTATATGCAGTTCAACACTAACATTAAATATAATTAACGATGGTAGATACATTCTATGCGCACAGAAAGATGGCCGGCGAGCAAGAGGCCAAAGACAATAACAGTGTTCACATAGACAAGACATCACAGATAACACACATGTAGAACATAATACTATTCCAACAACAACACTGTGTGATCCACAAATTGTTGTTCTGAGTCTGGGTTTTCCTTGTGTCCGTTTTATGTATGTTTGTAAAGTCCCGCGACGTAGGAATCATTCCTAGAGCTGGAGATCATTTAAAAAATAAATTGTACAGATTCAGATGCACTCAGTAAAAGCGGCCCTGTTGACTAAAAAACAGACACTGCAATTTCATTTGGCCTTGTTTAATGCATAAATTTTCCTTCCAGTACGTTTAAAAATACAGAGTAAAATTTCATGACTCACTGTTAGGTATAACATGTTGAACTTTAATCGATAAAATTCAAAGGATACATAGTTTTTAAATCAGTTATCGATGTCACAGATGTTTCTGACATTTGACATTTCCTTTCTTGAATCGATTCTATGTTCTCAGTTCCAAGATGGTCCTTGTATGATTTAATGATAGTATTTTTTGATTATTGTTTATTTAAATGTTCTCTGTATATTCTTTAATTAGTTTTCGCAGCTATATAAACAGTATCCTACGTGGTATGCTGTAAAATTTCATCTAAACCTAAAGAACATCCTCACAAACTTTTGCATTTAAGTTTAATATTACTAGTTTTTGTCTGCGGCTCCTTTGCGTATCGTATATGTCATTTATCACTATAAATTGTAGCCTATATCCTTCCTCAAGAAACAGAGCATATCCATACCTAATTTCATTGAAATCGGTGCAGTGATTTGAAAGTGTAACAGAGAGACAGCTATTTTTGGTATTTATAATACCTAAATATTTGTATGGATAGTAGGATTTGTACAATGATAGCGTGTCTAGTCTAGATGGTTCTTATCAGTTTGTTTGCATGTTGATAGGTCATCGTCTCAGCTGATAATAAAATATTAATTTTATTAAGTTTATCCTCCCTGCTTGTAAATATGTCAAGTACAATCGTACGCGACATTTGAGGATATTGCTACATTTTCTATTTTTAAACACAAATCTGGACTGCATATTTTGATGTTCATATCGAAATTAAATTAGCAAGCGTATTTATTCGGACAAACTTTAGATTTTTATAGATACGAGTACATAAGTACCTATATATACTCAAAACTTGTCGTGATATTACTGTAATATGTAAATTGCAACGTAGGTTATGGAGACTTAAATTATTATCTATACTAATAATAAAGCTGAAGAGTTTTTTTGTTTGTTCGAACGCGCTAATCTCAGGAACCGCTGTTCCGATTTGAAAAATTTTTTCAGTGTTGGATAGTCCATTTATCGAGGAAGGCTATAGGCTATATATCACGCTAATACCAATAGGAGCGGAGAACCAATAAAGAATGTTTCAAAACCGGGGGAAAATTTTCACACTACGGGCAATAGAAGACGCAAACGAGGTTGCGTGGGTCAGCTAGTATATTATAAAACAATACTTTTAATGAGTAAGTGAAATCTATAACTTGAATTTTTTAAATCAATGATTGCTGCTGTCATTCCGCCACTGACGCTTATGAACGAAAACTGTTTGTTTTTGACAATTTATGGCATCAAAACGAGTGGTTACATTATTGCTTGCGTTTCCAAGAAAGTAACCGAAATAATAGTTCTTTCAAACGTTTGGTTCTTTATAAAAGTAATAATAATAATAAATATTTCGGAATCTAACACACAACGTCATCTAGTCAAAAGCAGAGCTAGACAAATGATATAAATATATATATATACTTTTACTTTTGTAATCTGTGTAAATAGAAAACACCCAAATTCCGAAACATATACTTGCAGATCATACAAACATTTGGTCCATTTGGTAATTTACATTACCTACCGATGCAAGGTGATTATGAAATCGTTGTCGGCAAAGCGCAGTATTCGTCCCTGAGTATGCAATGATAAGGCACGCTACACATAGTTAAACGGTTAGGTTCAAATGGTGTTAGGTTATGTTTAATATGCACAAATTGTGGCCGGTTCTATTGTCTCCAAAGGCACCACTGTAGTAGCATTTTTTCAAGTTTTTTTTTATTGTATAGGGTGCAAACGAGCAGTCGTATCGCCTGATGGTAAGCGATTACCGCCACCCATGGACACCCGCATTTATTGTTAAAATTTATGGTACACACCTTAGCTCATAAAAACATGCCGCATAAACTAATTTAAGTTCACTAATGCACAGAAAATTAAATTAATTATAATCTATACTAATATAATAAAGCTGAAGAGCTTGTTTGTTTGTTTATTTGAACGCGCTAATATCAGGAACCGCTGGTCCGATTTAAAGAATTCGTTCAGTGTTGGATAGTACATTTATCGAGGAAGGCTATAGGCTATATATCATCACGCTAATACTAATAGGAGTGGAGCACCATACACGTACGGAGATACAATTGTAATTTTTCAGTATGCATGTAACAGCTTCATACTAAAAGGAACATAAATAATTTCAATAAAACAAGGTTTATTAAATAATATTTATTTAGTGTAAAAATATAAATAATTTACTTGGTTACCTCATTATCTACAGAATAATATAAACAATCTCTTAACGTTATAGATATTGCGTGAGATAATTTATGTCATTTTATAAGCGAAGCGACTAATTTAAGTGAAAGCAACAGTTAGATAATAATTATAATGATCGTTGTTTTATGTTTGTTAGGCGTTAATTAAAGTTGTATGCATTAGATTTTACGACTTTAGTAAAATATTACATGAAGACATATTCATAGAGAGTTGCAAGAAGCATAAAAAATACAATATTTTGTAGATCTACCCATTTATTTATTAAACAAAGCAAATCAACTACAGTACTTTACGTTTAGCTTGATTTTAGTAGCAGATATTAATAATAATAGTTCATTCATTCATAATTACAATGTTAACTTAAATATAACATTCAACTGCACACTGGGATTATGCTAGGATGTTAACCAGTCTAACCAGGTAACGCAACCTAAGACCTTGCTAAGTTATGATATAACTACGAAACCGATGAAGTAACTTTGAACAAGTGATTATATTTTGTTTCACCTAGTGCAAAACAAAAAACGATCTCCCACTTAAAATGTACTTCCTAAGGTCTAGAATGAGTGACACTAGTGACACTTGACACTAATGACAATGGTAGTAAACACTGGCGAATATGTTTAGCTAGCAAATCCTACTAATGTTATAAACGCAAAACTTTGTGTGTATGTAAGTGTTTCTCTTTCACATAAAAACTACTGAATGAATTTTGATGAAACTTTACAATAATGTAGCTTATACATCAAAATAACACATAGGCTACAATTTATAAAGATACTAGCTTCGCCTCGTAGCGTTGCCCGCGGTTATTGCTATACCGCGGGTAGCGCCGTGGGGTTCTGCTAGTATATAAATATAGTTATTATAGTAACATTAGTAGCAAATGTAGTTTATTTGTAAATGTTTCTTTTGTAGTAGATTTAATTTCATTGATGAAGTGTATTACAATATATTGGGCAAATCCATATACATATAAGGGGTGTTTTTTTAAGCTAGATAGAACTTTAAATTGTAAAAAGTAACACAAAAAATTAAATTTTGATGAAACTTTTTTTTTATTTGTTTCAGTATACTCTGACAAATCATCATGAATAGACTCACGCTTGAACAACGCTACGAAATTATCCAAATTTACTTTGAAAATCAGTCGTCGATTCGCGCAACTTATAGACGACTTCGTCATTTGTATGGCGTACATAATCGTCCATCTGAACAAGCCATTCATCGAACTGTGGATAGATTTCGTACCACATACTCTCTAGAGGATGCAATAACACCAGCACGTCGAAGGAATGTGCGTACTGAAGACAATATCGCCGCTGTAAACGAAAGTGTGGAAGAAGATCCAAATTTATCGATTCGTCGTCGGTCGCAGGAATTGGGGCTCTGTCCGTCCACTACGTGGAAAATTTTGCGCAAAGATCTCGGCCTACACCCGTATAAGATCCAGCTGGTGCAGGAATTGAAGCCACGAGACCATTATATGCGTCGTTCTTTCGCCGATTGGGCTCTAGAGCAGTTGGCAACTGACCCGTTGTTTTATCGCAAAATTGTGTTCAACGATGAGGCGCATTTTTGGCTTAACGGGTTTGTTAATAAGCAAAATTGCCGCATATGGAGTGAGACCAATCCACAACAGACCCTACAGACTCCATTACATCCAGAAAAATGCACCGTATGGTGCGGTTTTCACGCTGGTGGCATCATCGGACCTTATTTCTTCAAAAATGAGGCCGGAGCTCGCGTTACGGTCAATGGAGATCGTTACCGCACCATGATCAATGATTTTTTGTTTGAAAATATGGATGACATTGATCCGGAGGAGATGTGGTTTCAACAGGATGGCGCTACGTGCCATACGGCGAACGCAACCATCGACTTATTGAAATCAAAATTTGGCGATAAGTTGATTTCGAGAAATGGACCTGTCAATTGGCCTCCAAGGTCGTGCGATTTGACACCTCTCGATTATTTCCTGTGGGGCTACGTGAAGTCACTGGTTTATGCTGATAAACCAGCAACAATTGACGCCTTGGAGGCCAGCATTGTTCGTGTTATTCGTGACATACGGCCAGCAGTGCTCGAAAAAGTGGCCCAAAATTGGACGTCCAGAATGCACTTCGTCAAGAACAGCCGCGGTGCCCATATGCCCGAAATCATATTCAAATGTTAATGTCACGTATTGATCTTTCGAATAAAAAAAAAATTTTGATTACAATTTAATTTTTTGTGTTATTTTTTACAATTTCAAGTTCTATCAGGCTTAAAAAAACACCCTTTATAAATTTAGTTGATTTAGAGTTCCGTTTACAAGGAATCATAACAGTAGCGCGGTGTTGGTTTGTTTGTTCCTGGACGCGTTTTCTGGTACAAAACCTAATAGATTGGAACCTACGTAATAATAATAATTACTTGTATGAAAATTTCATTGAAATGGGCTATACACGCTTCACCGCATACGATTCGACACACACGGGTGTTTTTTGACAATACATTAGATAAAGCACAAGGTTATAAAGCATCTCTCTTATCTATAAAACTTGATTAAGTGTTATAACAAAAATAAAAACAAATCATTATAATGACAGCAATAAAACCTGTTAAGTCTTAAAGATCATTTAACTGTGTCTTTACAGCCCTTATATGACATTCTAAAGTAAATTACTTAATGGATATTCAAACAACGTTTATCTGAACAGGTAGAGATACACGCGGGAACAAAGTCCATTCGTTTTAGAGCTCATTTAAGTGTATAGACATTAGTTTAATATTTCCTTGATAAGAGAGATAGAAGACATAATAAATTACTTGTTCTGTGGCACGTGCTAAATAAAGCCAATTGTAGAATAGTTTGTATGTTGATGGATTAAGAATACAGTGTTGCCACCCCTTATCATCCCGTGGGTGTCGTGAGACCCGACTAATGCCCGGTTCTTATATTTAACGAATCGTCATCGTAAGGTAAGGCAAGCGATTAACGCCATCCAGTCCCAAGCTAAGCAGAGCTTGTGTTATGGGTACTAGACAACTGATATAAATACTTATATACTTCTTTTTGTAGATGAAACAAACCCTATATGAACTCTTTTGGCCAGTGTAGCATAATAGCTAAGCGCAAGCCATTGCCAGTATATCCGTACAAGCAATTTTCTTTTAAAATCCACCAAAAGGGGTAAATTAGAAATAAAAAAAATAAAATAAATAATAATATTAAATATCTCAGACATCTAACATACAACGCCATCTAGTCCCAAGCAAAGCAGAGCTTGTGTTATGGGTACTAGACAACTGATATGAATACACTCAAATTTTACTTTTTTTTTGTAAATACATACATATTACACATTAGAAAATACCCAAATTCCGAAACAAATATTTGTAGATCACACAAACACTTAGTCCGACCCAGGATTTGAACCTGAGACCTTAAACACAGCAACCGCATTCACTACCACTGCGCCATCGAGACTGTCAATTGTGTTTAGTACGCTTCTGCCTACCCTTGACTTTGATATATTTTTATACATAATCGTATGTACCTTTAAAAAAACGTCAAAAATCTTTTTACATGTCCCATATAAATATATCTTGTAGCATACTCAACGTCTGCATTTGAGTATCATTAGCCGCTGTTAAATCCACAGTGACGTATTTAGCCGCTTGTAGTATCTTGAGACAGGATGCGTTCTCAGGCGGCAGTTTGTGGCATACTTGAGTGAAAAGAGATTTGGCGCACTCGTAGTGAAACACTAACGGGTCGAGGATCTCTGATAAATCAGCTTGAGTTAGCAAACAACATAGATGGGCTAGGGTGACGCAGAGCTGTAACAATAATTGATAATTACTAGCTAAATACATTAGTATAGAAAATATGTTGCTGGTGCAATAACTTGAATTCCATAATATCCTTTGATTTGTCTGGCACTTCAACCAGTTTGTATTTGAGACTGAATAGTCCGAATGAGCCCTATTGTACGTACATTCGCACGCACGCACGTCAGTGCTTGTTTATTTTTTTTTATAGGTTTAATGGCAAACGAGCCGTCGCATCGCCTGATGGTAAGCGATTACCGCCATCCATGGACACCCGCAACACCAGAGGCGTCACAATTGCGTTGCCGGCCTTTGGGGGATGAGGGGAAGGGCCTGGGAAGGGTATGGGCTTCACTCACTCCGTGAAACACAGCGCAAGCGCTTTTTCACACCGGAATTCTGTGAGGCCGTGGTATCACTCCGGTCGAGCCTGCCCATTCATGCCGAAGCGTGGCTCTCCCACGGTATAAGTTGGTAAGGTTGTAGATATAGTACGTATAGATATAGGTGCATAATTAATTATACATGTAGTTAATTTAAAAAGTAACGAACGTGTTAAAAACTTCTTAGAAAAGGCTTCAAAGGCTTTTAGCTAGATTTAAACCATATTTCCATCGTTAGCAGGTTTGGCTAGAAAAGTATAAATAGATGCATCTATCAAAATACCATTAAAATAATTGTAGAAGTTTTGAAGTGTGTTTAGGAATATAAAATGAAAATAATTTTGTTCATTCAAATTCATATTTATTTTGGTAATTTAAAACTTCATGCACTTGATGTACATCGGCGGACTTAATGCCATAGGCATTCTCTACCAGCCAACCTTTAGGGGGGTGCGGAGATGTAGGAAGGTAGGTGCATCGAGGTTATAATTCTCAAGAACAACGCATATTATTCTACCTACTTCCTAGTCTTTTAGCTATATCTAAATACACTAGACGTTATCAAAATATATTTTCGTTAACAAAATAATTAAACAAGAATAAGACTCGGAAGAAAAAGATATAAACTTTAATAGAGGACAAATTTCATAGAATTTTTCGTCTAGGATATGTGCTTCCGTCCCGATAACGTACCCAGAAGCAATGTTATCACTGCCTTGGTTATATACGCCTCGCACAAGAAAACTGTAAAATGAACTGTCTGCCTGCGGTATTCCCGAACCAATACGACCTTCAAACCTTCAAGAAAAGAGCGTACTCCTTCTTAAAAGGCCGGCAACGCACTTGTGACGCCTCAGGTGTTGCGGGTGTTCATGGGCGGCGGTAATCGTTTACCATCAAGCGATACGTCTGCTCGTTTGTCCCATTTACCATAAAAAAACACCGTCAAATATTTACACTTACTTGTTCAATAAGGTTATCCTTATGTTTATATTCGTTGTAATCATCAACATGTGCGGCATTTTCCATGGCAGAGAGCATCGCTCTCCAAACAGGTACGTAGTGACTGCCGTAGTGCGCCCGCGCAGTTGGCGCTCGCAGCGCTGTGACGGCCGTGATGCGAACCTTCAGATTCTTGCAATCTTGAGTCAATGTGCAGAAACTTGGGAAAACTTTATCCTGAGGATTTATTTTTAAATTTAGTAATGTTTTTACTTCAGCTTTGTTTTAGAAGTAAAACTTATTTAATCACGCTTGACTTAGGTATTAATCTGGTGAATGCGTGACGAGAGTGTCACGAAAAGTGTGACCGAGCGAGGCGAACGGAAGTTGAGAGGGAGATATAATTTAGTAAAGATAGAAAGAGAGAGAGAGTTACTTTTCGTATATTACTGTAGGGGTAAGAGAGGTGCGAGCACACATTTTCCCTCTCTCTCAAAGAAGTTTTACTTCAGTCGTATGGTCTAAAGCACACTCGTTTTTTTTTGCTAAGTATGTTATGAATATTGCCGAATTAAGTAAGAACAAGACTGAAGTAGAATTCTTTCAACTCTATTCCAGTCAATTTCTAAACTTTGATAACTAAGAACTTTTATTGAATGCTCTTGTAGAGGAACGGGTATCATGTTCCTTCAACACAAAGAGAGGATCCTCCGACCAGGCGAGGCGATCATGCCTGGCGGGCCACTGCCCAACAGTTGATGTTGGGATGTTGTATATATGATAATCGGCGCGAGAACTATTTATTGCGTGATTCAGGATTTGTAGTTACTCCGTGTAGTGCGTTACTTCGTAGTTCAGTGTATCTTCGGTAGATGGCGCTGTAGTGTGTCGCTGTTGCGCTGTATGTATGTAATGTAAATTCCTCAAAATTAAAATAATCAGAATGACTAAAACCTGTGAGCCAGCATCCTCTATAATCGGTAGGTTATTTGACTTTCTGACTGAGGTACGCAAATAATAGATGAAAGTAGTGAAAAATAGATAGTTTTTATATCTACACTAATATGAAAAGGTTGAAGAGTTTTTTTGTTTAGTTGATCGAGCGTGGTGATCTACTGATTCGAATTTAACAATTATTTTAGTGTTAGATAACCTATTTAACAAGGGATATCAGCAGGGGCCGTATAACTTCACACCATAAGTAATAAAAGAAGAGCATCAATGAAGTGTTGAAAAAGTTGAGAAGTTACTAAAAGGGAGTTCTTTGAAAAAAAATTAGAGCATAGTATAAACTTATAGCGTCTTATAATTGTTTTATACATTTTTGTGTTTTTGTATGTATATAAGAACATATGTATAGACGTGGTATATATAAATATTACAATGTGTCAATCTATTACCTTGTAAACTACTTATCAATGTCCTTGTGATGTCTCGTTAGTTCAAATTAGAGACGCAGTTGGGACTGTGGGTACGTCACATCTACGATACTCACCAACGCGGCAACGTAGTATCGTAGTATATATTTTTTTATTATTTGTAATAATAAATAGTATATTTATCGTATAGTTTATATATCATGCAACAATATTCATATTCATTCAATGAAATGAATGTGGCGCGATGGGCAAGAAATCGACTTTATGATCAAATATCAAATCATGGCGATTCTTCATATAATATACAGGGTGTAAAAAGACTACTACCGAAAACTTGGGGGTTGCAATCAGACCGTGATACTGAATAGGTTTAGCGAAAAAAAAACTCAAAAAAAATGTTAATTTATGTAAGTCGTTTTACTTTTTTTCTGCTTACATACACATAGTAAAACATAACAGGACCCAAACTACCTAATTATCTCATTTAGAAAACCAAAAAACAAAGAAAATCAATAAAACAGTAATGTATTTTAATATCAAAACAGCTGGCCGCGGGTGAGTGCAATGACCGCGACAGAGCGCGCGGGCGCGTTAAGTTGTACATTGCTGGCTTCTGAAATAAATAAAAATCTTAACACATTGTTTTTTCAAGCTACAATTTTTTTTAAAGACAACTGTTTGTTTTTTTTAATAAGTTTTAGGGTGCTGGATCAGCCCCTTTCGTTTTCGGTAGTCGTCTTTTTACACCCTGTATATATATTTTTTAGTATTTTGAAACCTGGGAGCTGTAAAATCTTTAAATTTAGTAGTTTGTCATACTGTCGAGGCGGGATACTCTTGTTTCAAGGTTTCTTCAAAGTTTGGGAACGTTCAAAATATAAGCGATCGAATATATACAAGTGAGTGGGATCAATCTAGACTAATCTAGAGCATAAATGTATTTATAAGGCTGTTTGGACTATTAGAAGAAAATATCTAGAAATCTTACCTGCCAACCACTGAAGCAAGTGAATAATTGTTCATTTTTCATAACACTCCCCATAGCATAGCAAGCGTTCCACCGAACCTTCATATTGTTCACCTTACAAGCGCAATCCAAAAGCTTCATTATTGCTGATTCACATAAGGTTTTAATTTCCGTGTTTCTCAGTAATTTCTCACTCTTTATCAGTCGCAGAAGGTTGCCGAGGCCGCGTGTCGCGCTCATTTTCACCTGAATTACGAAATCGTCACGGTTATGCATGATTTTATGTTTCATGTAATGGTAATTACGGAGTCTGCATAAATATAATTGGTTTCGGTATTTTTACTATTGTCATCTTTCTACCTCTGTCAATCCTACTTTGGATTTAGTATAATGACTCTGTTTTTATACTGTCTCAGCTTAACGATACCCTGCTTGAGAATGTTACCGTTTTTTCGACGAGGCGAATGAAAAAGGTAAATTAAGCTAACGAAAATAGGGGGGAAAAGAAAGATATGGGGCTGAGATCACTTTACTTATATCTTGTTAATATAAAAAAATATTTATTAATTTTCATTGATATAAGTAATATAAATTGAAACGTGTAACAATGTCTAGTCTAAAGTTTTAGGTCATAGGGATAGTCTTTTTTTATGGAATAGGGGTCAAACGAGCAGACCTATCGCCTGATGGTAAGCGATTACCGCCGTCCATGGACACCCGCAACACCAGAGGCGTCACAATTGCGTTGCCGGCCTTTGGGGGGTGGGGAGGGGTATGAAGGGAGAGGTTGGAGTATGGGCCACTGGTATCCTCTCTCACTTGGAAAAACACAGCGCAAACGCTATTTCAAACCGGTTTTCTGTGAGGCCGTGGTATCACTCTAGTTGAGCCGATTCATGCCGAAGTGTAGCTCTCCCACGGAATAAATAAATAAATAAATATTTCGAACATCTTTCGTTCTAGGCGTTTTTAAACAATATTTAAGGGGATTAGGTCAACTCGTTATGATCAAATAATCTTTTGAGTTCGCTAAAATTTTCTTACAGGCATATCACTTTCAAAACAATCATTTACGTCTTTAAACAATAGCTGGAAGATTCCGTTACATTCATAGATAGGGAAATGTACAGGTCAAACTAAAAAAAGAAACTAAATATAGATTAGGTATATAAAATAAAACAGTTAAATAACATTAGGTAAATAACACAAATTATTATTAAAAGTGGATAAAAGTTTGTACCACGTAAAAGACTCTGGGGATTTAGTAAAATGAAACAATTCATATTCTTGATATAGAACTATTACTTATTTACTGATTCACTCCTCGACCAAGACTACTTCATTCGCTGGCAGCCATTATGAGGTGAATATATCCCCTCCATAATAGCAGCCCGACATCAAGTCAGTCTTTTACATTTCTTATTTATTAATTATGACATTTAATATGTTTTAATAATTTAATTAATTATATCTTTGACTTTCGGAATTATCATGCACCTAATATTCAATTCATATATATTTCGGAAGTCAATTACACAATCACAACTGTATTTTATAATTAGGATTACCGCTAAAACACGAGAGTAAAATTTTGTAATTGAGAACGATATTTGTTAGTAGCAGTCCAGTATTTGCTACAACGTCAAATAAAACTATTTTTTTAAAAGTACAAAGGGAAAATATCTGGTCATAAGTGGTTTATTTTTAATATCGCAACGGATTTCGCTGCAAGAAGTTGTCTTTATCAAGAAAAAAAAGCATAACCTCAAAGAAAAAAACATATATTATGTTCAAGTATTTAATACGTTTTTAAATATCTAGAAACGCCCATACATGTTTTTTGTTTATATTATACGTAGATAACTGGGGGCAAACCCGTGATTTCATAGTTCCTACTACAAATCGAGACTGAATTTTCACGCCGCCGCGACGTGAACGTTCGATACTGCCTCGGTGGCGCAGTGGTAGCGTATGCGACTGTTATGAACCCGAGACCTCAAGGTCAAGGTCTCGAGTTCGATTCCCGGGTCAAACCAAATGTTTGTATGATCTGCAAATATTTGCTTCGGAGTTTGGGTGTTTTCTATGTATAATATGTATGTATTTACAAAAGTATAATATGTATTTAATTCAGTTGTCAAGTATCTACCAATATCACAAGCTTAGCTTGGGACTAGATGACGTTGTTTGTTAGATGTCCGAAATATTTATTATTATTATTATATTTTACCCACGTGTCAGTAGTATACCTACTGTACGTACGTATGGAAACATATTGGTACGCTACCGTCTATTTGTATAATACCTCATGGAACCGTCTTTAACAGTCCACTGTGCTGGGCACAGCCTCTTCTTTGAACGGAAGTTATGATTTTTTATAACACACTGGCCAGACGGGTTGGTATAAGGTTTATTTTTAATTTTCCTTTCCTAGTAATGAAGTGACGTTTTCTAGCGTAGATTACTTTTTTGTCGCGTACGACACCAGTGGGATAAATAGAGATAGTGACACTGTATTCTTAATTTGTCACTTTATACAAAAGCCGTTTTTTATACTAAGGGACATATAAGTAGACTAGTCACCTAATAGAAAGAGCCTACCAGCGCCGAAAGGACACCAGCCTCCCTAGCCAAGCGTTCTTTTTTCTACAATGGCTAATATTAGACAAAGTATTAGCCAATGACTCACGAGAATTTAGACGTTAACGATTGCAGAAAGAAGAACGCTTGCAACTTGGCTAGGGGGCCAGGATATATGATTTTAAGTGGAAGACCTATTTTCTCAAGTTTTTAAGGCTATAATACTTCAAAATAACCGTAGGCTACAACTGTTACAAAGATATGTGGAAAGCAGAAAGGAAAAATACAGTCGAATTGAGGACTAACTCTTACTTTTGAAGTTCACTTAAATAGCGCATTATTGGAGGGTCAACATTATATTGGTGATGGGGATAGAATTTTTGGTTTAAAATTAGCTTCTAATCGCGACACTAACGAATCTATAACACATAAATGAAACCAATAAATAATAAAAGACAAACAATAATGTGGTACAATAAATCATGCAAAACATTCATGATATCCGTTAGTACAAATGCGTAAATAAATTGTACGAAAAAATTCCACGACAAAGCGTGACGTACACAAAAAAAAAATGTTGACATTTTACCTTATCGTTGTCCAGTGCGCACTGCACGCTGGCCCCAAGAAGGCGAACCAAGAGGTCATCGTCAATTTCCTCTGAATCAGGCTCGTCCCTGTTACACAATTTTAAGCAATTTCTATTATTCTTTAACTTATTAACTTTAATTAGTGATAAGCTTTAACTGCCTCGGTATGCGACTGCTGCGCTTGAGGTCTCGGGTTCGATTCCCGGGTCGGACCAAATGTTTGAATAATCTGCTAATATTTTTTCGGAGTTTGGGCGTTTTCTATGTATGATATGTAAGTATTTACAAAAAAAAAGTATATACGTATTAATATCAATTGTCTAGTACCCATAGTACAAGCTCTGCTTAGTTTGGGTCTAGATGGCGTTGTGTGTTAAATGTTTGAAAATATTTATTTATTATTTATAAAGCACGTTGATTTGATCACTAGATTAAAAATCTTGAATCAAATGCCATTCAAATAAAACCAAACGTAAATTAGTACATTTCTCGGGTCAACTGGTCAGAAACTAGTTTGTGATAGTAACCCCACTGGGGATTTCAGAAAATACAAAAGCATTACAATACTCATCAATAATAAATATTTCCTTTAACATTAATATTGCTAAATATTTAAAATGGATCTTTAAGTATGGAAGTCGACGGATATAAGAGCAGAGGACGATCAAAGAAAAAATGGATGGACTTCGTAAAAAAGGACGGCCAGGAAGGGAGTAAGCAGTGGAGTCAGAGGAGAATGGTGGAAGAAAACTCATTTCACCGACCCCAAATTAATTTGGGAAAGGGGTAGGAAGATGATAAATAGTCATTAAAATCAAAGCCTTGTAATTATCCATTATGTTAACTTTAGTTTTTACACTACATATTTTCTGAATTGTGCATATAGGTATTATTATTCTTATTGTCTGTCTTGTTCTAGTGGTTTAAGCGGTTACTACACAATTTGCTACTACGCCAAGTGCCGTGGGTTCAAATCCCACGTGGGACATCATTTTGTGTGATCCACAAAATGATGTCCTGAGTCTGGGTGTTCTTTGGGTCTGTTACATGTATGTTTGTAAAGTCCCCGCGACACAGGATGTATATTCGTAATGCGGGGGTTGTCAAAAAAAAAAACAAAAAAAAAGGCGTAAGAAAGTGTAGTGTTTTTAGTAACAAAAGAGAAACTAATACTTTAATTAGTACGGAACCAAACCTCAACCATATATAAGTTGATAATTCTGGCCAAAATTGTTGTAATTGCTAATTTGAAATAACATGTAAGTTCTTTTCCCTAATCTACTTGGATTTATACGTTAATATGCAATAAGCGAATTGAATAATCGTATAAGCAAGCTAAGCTAATTAAATTGCTTCGAATTGTAGGAAATGTATCACCACAGTTTACATAATCTTCTTATCAGGGTAGACGATAATTTTTGTCAAACATTACGAATAGTTTGCTTAAGAGGAAACCACGACCCATACACGTGTACAGACTTCTTAAGACATCGTTTTTTCTAGTTTTATTTATGCCCGGTTCCTATATTTAACGAATTGTCATCGTGCAAAAATTTTCTACAACCGACTACGAGTCGTAAGTACCGTTCCTCAATTTATTTTTTATAGGAACGATTTTAGCTTACGCCCCGTATAATATACTACTAATCGTACCTAGAACGGATCGTTTTTCAAATATAGAACCTGGGCATTAGTCAACCTTAAGTTTATCGTTCGTTTTTTTAGAGTTCTTAACAAAATTAATAATAATTTTAATATTGTTGTGGGTTCAAATCCCACATAGGACAACACTTTGTGTGATCCACAAATTGTTGTTACGAGTCTGGTTGTTCTTTGTGTCCGTTTCATTTATGTTTGTAAAGTGCCCCGCGACACAACGTTGTTGTCTATTAAAATGATATATATCCCTAAAGTTAAAGGCAAGACAAGTTTAAAGTACTTTTAACCAAAATAAGTCCGAATAACTAAATTATAGTAGTTTAAAATGTGACCTTTTAATGCCTCTGCTGACAGATTTACAAACGTAAGTGTGTTTTTTTTACACTTTTTGATGTAGTTACATATGGGCCTACCAAAGTGACTATACTCTGCTTGATGGAAAGCATAAGCGGAATCCAAGAGTGGACACCATACTCAACTGCAACAATGCAGTATGGCAACACACAACACAGAAGCATCACAAGGTCGCCATGGTGTGGACCATGGCGGCCTTGTGATGCTTCTGTGTTGTTTTCAGATTGCGTGATATGTCGTAATTGTTTTAAATAGTTGTTTATTAATAAATGTATTTATAATCTAATATAGAAAATTCTAGTGTCACGGGGTGCGTAATCGAACTACTCCGAAACGGCTTGACCGATGTTGATGAAATTTTTTGTGCTTATCCGGTATCTATGAGAATCGGCCAACAACTATTTTTCATCCCTCTAAATGTTAGGGGTAGTCCACCCCTAAAAATTTTTTTTTATTTTTTAGACAAAATTTTTAATTTCTATTTTTTTATGATACAGCATTAGTAAATACATACAACCCTAAATTTTCAACCCTCTAAGATCAACCCCTATTCCTCCATCGCGATTTTTATTGACCCACCTCTACAACATATATTCCCTTTTATGGCAAAGCAACGTTTGTCCGGTCAGCTAGTTTTATATAGTTATCTAAAATGTCAAGATAACTGAATGAATATCAATGACTTATCATTAAACAGGTACTTAATTCTAATTTGTTCTAATTGTTTTAAATATTTGTTTATTAATTAATGTATTTATAGTTTTATGAAGTCTTTTAAAATGGAAACTACAAGTGTGTAGATAACTGAATAAATATCAATGATTTATCAAATTATATACTTACATGTTTAAAACAAGAGCATCACTTAGATTTCCAAGAGCCCAGGCGCCTTTTATTCGAACTACGAGTGTAGGCTCAGCTAACGCTCGTAGAATGTTTTCACCACAATCACTCACAAAACCTATGTCCTGGAAAATAATAATATTGTACATCTTTCTATAATCATCTTACATAGGTATTATTTATACATTTAAAATCTATACTAATAATAAAGCTGAAGAGTTTGTTTGTTTGTTTGAACGCGCTAATCTCAGGAACCCGCAGGTCCAATTTGAAAAATTCTATACTAGGCTATATATCATCACACTACTACTAATAGGAGCGGAGCACCCATGAAGAATGTTTCAAAAACGGGGGAAAATTTTCACGCTACGGACAATATAAGACGCAAACGAGGTTGCATGGGTCAGCTAGTATTAGATATTATACAGGTAAGCGTCCTTACAAGCAATATCACTTTTTTGTCATTGCCTACCTACATTCCTATTCCTCCCAATAATTTTAATATTGTTGTGGGTGGGTGGGGTATGGACCTCCGGTATCCTCACTCACTTGATGAAACAACGCAAGCGCTATTTCACACCGGTTTTCTGTGAAGCCGTGGTATCATTTCGGTCGAGCCGGCACATTCATGCCGAAGCGTGGCTCTTCCACGATGGTGTACACGATATAGGATTAATATTTCATTAGTAAATAAAGGTTTTTTAAGGAGACACAAAACATTACCAAGCCATACACAGTGTACCAATAACCTGTGAATATTTAAAGATACTAACTTCTCTAAGAGTTCGGTACATGACCAGCATAGCGAGTCCGCGAACTGCGGCCGCACGTACCATGGCCTCTTCGTCGCTACACGAGCCTATCAGCAACGTGCAACATAACAACTGTAGGTGTCTCTGTCAATAAAAAAATATAAAGTGTTTCGTCGCCGATATACAGTACACATACATTCAAGAGCCTAGTTTTAGTGTATATGTGAGCTTGTGTGTGTGTGTGTGTGTGTGTGTGTGTGTGTGTGTGTGTGTGTGTGTGTGTGTGTGTGTGTGTGTGTGTGTGTGCGTGTGCGTGTGCGTGTGCGTGTGCGTGTGCGTGTGCGTGTGCGTGTGCGTGTGCGTGTGCGTGTGCGTGTGCGTGTGCGTGTGCGTGTGCGTGTGCGTGTGCGTGTGCGTGTACACGGCGTTTGTTATGGTTTTCTCCCCAAAGCCCCCTCCCTCATATAAACTTTATTGTAAACTGAACCAGATTTCATTCTCCTTCTTCGCATAATTTTCATAAAAGGGGTAATTTAGTAGTATTTTTGCTTAGCGTATTAACATATGAATTTCGAATGTCTCGAAATTATTTAACCGAAAAACCACGTGATAATTTAAAAAAATGTGATCTTATTTTTAATAATAATGTTCTCAAATGATTAGTTGTTACTATAGTAATAATTATTCATGTATGATATTTAAATGTTGTCAACATATTTCTACCTACCGGCAATTCTTTAAAACTTCTCTCCCCAATGTTAGCGATACAATCGCACACCATGGCTTTAACTGGCGTATTCTCGTGGCATTGCAGCACGTTGGACAATGGAACTATCAAATTAGACCACATTTTAATGCACTGGGATAGCGGCGGAGACTGGTTTACTTGATCTGTAAATTAAAAAAGCTGATGATTTAACGAGCCAATATTACCATTTCATTTTGAAAAAAAAAGGTTTTATACATATAAAAGCTTTTTTTTTCAAATGACCAAACCAGGTTTGGCTGAACCGATTGCTATCTGTATCTCTTTTTTTACCTGACTACGGCGAAGCTAAAAGGTAATAGTTTTAACCGTCTATGTGTGTTCGTATGTTCCACCGCAGCGCCTAAATTACCGAATCGATTTTAATGAATGAGATGTCAACAGCGTCATAATAATGGTCCGGGTGAAATAGACTATATCAATTGTGTCGAATTGAGTGACATAATTCGACTCAATGTAAAAACTAAATAATTTAAAACTAATCAGTTTTGTTGTGACACTCTTTATGATCGAACTCGATCGAGATCGTGTATATGGGTGTACAAAGTTATTTTAAAAAATATGATAGTGACAAAATGTCAGTTTGATTTGCAAATATTTGTTTCGAAGTTTGGGTGTTTTCTATGCTTATTATGAACTAGCTGACCCACGCAACCTCGTTTGCTTCTTCTATTGCCCGTAGCGTGAATATTTTCCCCCGTTTATAAAACATTCTTTATTGGGGCTCCGCTCCTATTGGTTTTAGCGTGATGATATATAGCCTATAGTCTTCCTCGATAAATGGACTATCTAACACTGAAAGAATTTTTCAAATCGGACCAGCGGTTCCTGAGATTAGCGCGTTCAAACAAACAAACTCTTCAAGTTTATAATATTGGTATAGATTTATTTACAAAAAAAAATGTATTTAAGTATTCTATCATGTGATGATCTAACATGGCTCTGTGTGTCAGATGTCCAAAATATTTATTTTAAAACCTAAATTATAAACCAAACTTACCCAGTTTCTGTATTCCATCTCCAATAATACTGATAACTTTAGCAGACTGTAATACGACATCCTGGTGCTCATGTAGCAGCATCTCACTGAGAATATCGCTCAACAGCAATATGTGAGGGTGTAAGAGATCCTGAAGATGGTGAAACGCCACTGCGGACAGAACTTGAAGAGACTCCAGAACTATTGGTATGGCTGAGGGTTTGCAGCGCTGAAATACAATGGCGTATATTATTTTTGGTATTAGGAATTCAACATTAATAGTTCCCACCATGTACCATAAGTTGGAAAGAAAGAAATATTTGTTAGAATATAGTACAAAAGATGTTATCACATTATAATACGTTCCTTATATTCTACCATTTCTGGTGTACAAATTTAAAATCTTATGAACTAATCTTAGGGCTAGACAATCGCATTATATATTTATTTTAGATCTAGTAGCATTTTATGATATATCTTTATCGCTTAGAAATTCATTAGTGGTATAGTAACATTTGCTTAGAAGTAAGTCGAATGATTTACGTTTGAACTGGTTCAAGTTAAGTCATTTGAGGCTATAGAACACCTGCAGTAAAACAAGTGTTCCGTTAAGATGCCGACATTCAATGTGCGGGCGAAGCCACGAGCAAAAGCTAGTAGAATATACAAAGTGTTTTTGACACTCAGATAATACAGACACGCGCTCATCATAAACTATTCATACATGTTATCAAAGTCAGGTCAGAACCGCTTTAGGAACCAGTTATAACAAGAAACATTGCTTATTTAAATGCTAGGTGATACATTCAACTTTATCTCTCCGGCAAAAATAAATTCAAGATTAATCCGGTTGAATCTGATCATAAAGGTTGGATCGTGACATAAAATATCAGGGTTATCTTAGCTTTGCAAGTCATACAACATAATTTTACTTTGGTTACTCTTACGGTTCAAAAATTTGACACTTATTTTTTTTATGGCAAGCATAGGATGAAAACGAACCGCCGGGGTACCTTGTGGTAACCGCTAAAACCAGACCACAACTACCTCTTTACCTTAGAATCAGGGTGCAAGGGTATTATAAAATATAATTCACTCAGTGAAAAGCAAAGAAAGAAATTCCTCGTATTTTTCTTATTTTAGTTTTTTTCTTTGATGTTGTAGCGGGCAAACGAGCACACGTATCGTCCGATGGTATGCGATTACCGCCGCCCATGGACACCCGCAACACCAGAGGTGTCACAAGTACGTTGCCGGCCTTTGGGGGGTGGGGAGAGGGATGGGGGGAGGGGTTGGGGTATGGGCCTCCGGTATCCTCATGCACTCGGTGAAACACACGCTGTTACACATCAGTTTTCTGTAAGGCCGTGGTATCACGCCGGTCGAGCCGAACCATGCATGCCGAAGCGTGGCTCTTCCATGGAGTTTAAGTTAGGACCATTCACTGTTAATATGCCCAGATGCATGTACATATGTTTACTTCAAATTAATCCATACTAATATTATAAATTCGAAAGTAACTCTGTCTGTATGTACCTAACCGCTGCACCATTACAATGAAATTCGACATGGAGATACTTTAAGTTTAGAGAAAGAACGTATGCTACTCTTAAATAACGAACATACACGTGGGCGGAGGCACTAAAAACTAGTTAGATATACAGCGTGTAAAAAGTCTACTATCGAATACTTGGGGGTTGCAATCAGACCATGATACTGAATAGGTTAAGCAAAAAAAAAACGAAAAAAAACTTGAGAGGTGTCAAGGGACACCCGGATGGAACGAAGTTCGAAATAGAAAGACGAAACGAAAATATCTGTGTGTGTCGTCGTCGTGTCGTGACAACAAATTGTGTCGTGACAACAAATTGTGTCGTGTCAACAAATTGTGTCTAGCCCCCTTACACAACGCGCCATAAGTAACTTCGTTCCAAAAAAAAAAAAAGTTTTTTTTTGTTGATATGGCAACCAGCCGGATCACTCGGATCAGCTATTTCTGCCAATGTCAAGTATTTATCGTCTTCAATTATCAAGTCTTCGAGTCTTCAAGTCGTCGTCGTGATGTAATTAATGATAAAAAATATATAAAATGTGGACGACATGAAATCTTTCAAAAAAACAAAAAACGATCTCCATATTATTTGTTAACAAATTATTAGTTAACAACCAATGACTGCCAGGTGTTAACAACCTTTTGCAAACTATGAATTTCTATATACTCTTATTTCAAGGAACTAGTTTAATTATGGTAGTTCTTAAAATGTTGACGATTACTTTGTTCACAGACATTCATCATTAAGTTTAGTATAAGAATGTTTAGGCCATCTTACCACAATTTCATTTGCTTTGAAAATCCATCCCAAGTTCTTGAAACATATATCTAAAATCCAGCTTCTAAAACAATGACTTTCTATAGTGTCGGCTTCTTTGCTATTTTCAATCTTATTCTCAACGGCAGTAAACATTTCATCGTCCGAGTAGCCCTCTTCAAAATCATCACATTCTTCGGAGTCAAACTTGTGATTATCATTAGTGAAAGCTACTTTAGATGAACTCATACTGGTGGATATTTTAGAAGGCACCGAGTCTTTTCCAATTGCTTTTATGACTTCATCCACTTTCGGGTCTACAGAAAGGACACAACCCATTGTTATAAGGGCTCCTACTTGTAGGGTTACATCTGAAAACAAGCTAATATTAAATAAAAAAAATCGATCAAGTGCGAATTGGACTCCCGTAGGAAAGGTTCTGTACCATTCTCATTTATATATTTTAAGCGTCTACCTATTGCCGTATATATATATATATATGTATATATATACATATATAGAGCAAAAACAACCAAATAAGTCACGTTTCTTGTGACTATGGGAGCCCCTTAAAATATTTATTATATTATGATTTTTAGTATTTGTTATTATAGCAGCACCAGAAATACATCATCTGTGAGAATTTCAACTGTCTAACTATCACGGTTCATGAGATACAGCCTGGCGGTAGGCGGAAGTACAGCGTAGTTTTAGTAATAGGGTCCCGTTTTACCCTTTGTATACAGAACCCTAAAAATGAATACGTTGGCGTGAAAAAGGATGTGTTTAGTGAAACCTTAGGACGGCCTCGGTGGCGCAGTGGTAAGATGCGATTGATGTGTATGACATTGGCAAAATTGGTAATTAAATATTAAATCTTAGAGTATCATCATTATCAACAGTCTTTAATAGTTCACTGCTGGCCATAAGATTCTCCTCAGATTTTTTTTTTTAATTTTATTAGAGGCAAACGAGCATACTTATCGCCTGATGGTAAGCGATTACCGCTGCCCATGGATACCCGCAACACCAGAAGCGCCACAAGTGCATTGCCGGCCTTTGGGGGATGGGGAGAGGGATGCGGGGAAGGGTTGGGATATGTGCCTACGGTATTCTCACTCACTTGGTGAAACCCAGCGCAGGCGCTGTTTCACACCGGTTTTCTGTGAGGCCGTGGTATCACTCCGGTCGAGCCGACCCACGCATGCCGAAACGTGGCTCTCCCACGGTATGAATGATGTTAAATGGTAAAATGTGAGTATGGATTTGATTATAACCATTTGCATCTATTAATGTAGTTCGACGTAGTATAGTTTTAGTTATAGGTATGTATGCAATATGTCCTTACCTCGATGTACCAAGAACTTTCTCGTGGCCATAACAAGCTCAGTAATGAGCCCCTCTTTCATTTTGTGGTAAGGCGTCGCTTGAACAAGTGCAGCACAACATTTCAATGCGACTATTATGACAGCGTGACTTCGCTCGCCTTCAAGTATGCTCTGCAGCACCTTGTGCATGCATATTATCATATAACCCAGAGATTCTGAGAAAGGGATGAATGATGTGCTCTCTTTTTTACTGGAAATGGAATAAATTATTAATGTAAAGTTCAGTATAGTACTTACTAACATCTTTTTTTAGGAATAACACGGATCATACAAAACATTTGTAGCGGAATCCATTTTCCACCGTGGGAGAGCCACGCTTCGGCATGAAAGGGCCGGCTCGACCGAAGTGATACCACGGCTTCATAGAAAACCGGTATGAAATAGAGCTTATGCTGTGTTTCACCGAGTGAGTGAGGATACCCGAGGACCATACCCCATTCCCTTCCCCCATCACGCTTCCCATCCCCCTTCCCATCCTCCAAACGCCGGCAACGCACTTGTGACGCCTCTGGTATTGCGGGTGTCCATGGGCGGCGGTAATCGCTTACCATCAGGCGACACGTTTGCTCGTATGTCATTCAATTCAATTAAAAAAAGAACAAAACTAATATTATAAATTCGTAAGTGACTTAACCGCTGCATAGATTTCAATCAAATTGACGTAGAGATACTTTGATTCTTGAGGAAAGATAGGATATTAGGAATAGCGCCACCTAGTGGAAGCAAACCGAATTCTATGACAACTACATCAGTAGTTGGCATGTTATCATTCGTATCGCAAAATATTATAATAATATTATAGAATTGTATGAATAGCCTGGAACCAATGACCGATAAGCAGCCGCCACTACATAGCTTAACTACTTCTTACTAGCTGATCCGGCGAAATTCGTACCGCCATTAATTTTCGTGAATATTTTTTACATATTCGAAAAACTTATTTTAGTGTTTATGCTCGCCTCAGTTTCAATGGGTAATGTACAGTAGCGGACTTAAAAATATAACACTTCAGGTTTTCTTATGTAAACCTTGAAGTGACATTAACAAACATTTAAAAATAATTACACACAATTTGGTGCAGTCGATCGGAAGTTATGCGAGTATATACATTTCGCTGATTCATCTTTATTTATATACTACGAGTATCTATACTAATATCAGGAACCGCTGGTCCCGTTTGAAAAATTATTTTAGTTTTGGATACCTAGTCCATTTATCGAGGAAGGTTAAAGGCTATATATCATCACGCTAATACTAATAGTAGCAGAGCACCATTGGAGAATGTTTCAAAAACGGGGGAAAATTGTCACGCTACGGGCAATAGAAGACGCAAACAAGGTTGCGTGGGTCAGCTAGTATTAATATAAGTATTGAGTTAGTTTGGAATTAAGATCGTGTCATAACTACATCTACAGGGTACTTTCAAAAAAACAAAATGCAATAACTCGACCTCACCTGCTCTCTGCCTGAGATAAATACATTCTGGATCCAGACAATAATGCTAATATAACACTGAGTACACTAGCACGACTGCTTGCCATAGGATCAGTAGCAGCGCAATACGCTAAGGTCTTCTTGGCCGCCTCTCCGACTGACCAGTTACTGGCGTCGGGGCAATCTGGTAAAAATGCCCACCAGTAGCCAAATATATCTCTCTTCTCCTTGACCTTAAATAAATACAATAAATTTTAGAGTTATTTTTTTTGGAACGAAGTTCCTTATCGCGCGTTGTGAAAGGGGGCTAGACGGAAAAAATTCATACGAAAAAGTTGTCACGACACGTTTTGTTGTCACGACACGTTTTGTTGTTACGACACTTTTTGCTATTATATATAAATTATATTTGTTATTAGTTTATTTTTCATTGCTTGATTCACTATTTTTGTTATGGGAACGAAGTCTTAATATTTTTTTATTAAGAAAATACTGTTTTGTTATTATTTTTTAAAGAATTGGTATATATAGAGCCATCTTTTGAATAGAAACTGAACTTACATTTACGTGTTATAGTTGTCGTTGCCAGTAGTTTAATATTAATAATATAGATGTCGCTGTAAATTAATGATTTTTAAAATTTTGTATATCAAATATAAATACAAAATATATCAATAAATAAGTTTAGCAGTGAACTGCGATAGGCTGGTAACGACACTTTTTGCTACAGTAAGCTATTGTAAGCCGTGCGGCGTGCGCATGTTTCTCTGTCTGTCTCTCTATCTTTCTTATAGAAAGCAAGCCAGATATTTTCGTTTCGTCTTTCTATTTCGAACTTCGTTCCATCCGGGTGTCCCTTGACACCTCTCAAGTTTTTTTATTTAACTTTCACATTAATTGGTCCGAGATCACAAAATAAATAAACACCCTTTGAAGATTTCTACTATGATGTTCTCCTAGCCAATTACGGCCACGGCGGCGAATCTCAATGGAGACCAGCCAACTACGCAGGAGATATTATAGTGCACAAGTGTGTGCGCAAACACAGGTGCAATCTCTGTTCCCTCACTCTCATACTACGATGGGACGGTTATCCGACACGATCGGCGTCGACCGAGGACAGATCAGGGCGCTGTACTGACAGCTTTACATGCTCAACTCATTTCTACTATAATATCTACAGAAACCTATCTACTGAAAGTGTCGGGCATACCAAGGGTGGAGTGTTCGTAACATTCTATATGAGTAAGGAATGGAAGAAGTTTATGGTCATACCATTTCTGTTCTCAGTTACAGAACGGAGAGTTCTGATCCGGATG
This sequence comes from Spilarctia lutea, assembly GCA_916048165.1. Lineage (NCBI taxonomy): Eukaryota > Metazoa > Arthropoda > Insecta > Lepidoptera > Erebidae > Spilarctia > Spilarctia lutea. The sequence continues at coordinate 9,078,791 of OU696480.1, forward strand.
GATCAATCTTATATCACAGTTAATTATCCTATGAAAACCTTACTCACCTTGATTAGAACCAAAAGTAAATTAGAAGCACTCTGTCGCACTCTGGACTTTAACGCAATCAGTTTCACTTCTCTACTATTCTCTACATCCGACATATCCGAATCGCTCGTCAAAGCCCATTCATTTTTTGCTCTCTGAGTTTCTAGATAGTTTCTACTGGCCGGTTTGTACGCAGAGTTATTTTCAAAATTATCAACGTCTTTCATCAAACTACGGTCTGACACTGGTATCTCTTTTTTTAAGCTTTCAATGGCGTTATTTCTTTGTTTTCTTAGTTTTTGTTTCTGAAATGTTAAACAAAAAGATTTTTATTTATTTATAATATATATTAGGTCAGAACAATTCAGCATGGTTAGTGTGCACATTGTCGTTTTATAACAGTCTGTACTGTTCTTTAATGCTCTATGTTTTCTGGATGGGGTAGAGTTGTTCCAAAGCAATCTTGATTGGTCAGAACATGTCAAAAATATCTTATCCAGCATCGGGCAACACAGATACTGACTGTTGTACCAGCAGTCATTGTGGTGTCAGTCTGTTGGTTGTGATGTAAAATTTTATATTTTCGCTTAGGCTATTTAGGTTAGATGAGATTGACTGACGCAAAATCCATTCGACCAGTTAACAATTCTAACTGTAACAAATCCTAAACAGCGTTTAACAGCCTACTGCTAGACAAAGGCCTCTACGTAATAAGGAGATCTTGAACTACTACACCACATTGGTCAGAACTGTTGGTGGTCTGGTGGTATAGGGTTCCTTTCAAGTTTTTCTTTTCGCAGTGATGTTGTCTTGTGTAGTTTGCTTCCTAAGGCGCCTCTTACGACAACCACCGACATGAATAGGGGGTGTGTCTTCTATGTCACAATGGGGAACAATTTAAGTTCAGATTGTAACATTTCTAATTCGCAATTTAAAAATTTAAAAACATAATGAACAGAGAAAGTTGGTGTTTAAATTCAAGTATATAAGAGTGATTATTTCAGTTCCAAATTCAAAAATTTTGTGTAGTGAGAACAGTGAAAATAGTTTCAATAATTAAAAATAGTAATAAAACTACCTTTCCTCCTTTTGCAATGGCATTATTTACAACTGGCGGCATTGCTAGAGTTTGTTGGGCAGGCATAATCTTTTCAGGTCTATTTCCTTGCACCACTAGACCATAGAGAACAAAATACCGAGATATTCCCATGACTTCTGGTAAAGGTATGCTGATATTTGTATCATTGAAATATAGTTGTGATAAGACTCTAAGTGCTGATATTACAACCTGAAATAGTAATGATATAAATGACAAAGCTTGACCACAAATGAATAAATTCAGTAATGGCTGTGTGTGGCTGACCAGTGGAAACAAACAAACTCTTCAGCTGTATTTATTAGCAGATATAGATAGATAGAAGTAGGTATGTAAGCAAGACGTAAATAATATCTATTATGAAAAATCCAAGAATAAATAAATAAAGAACTTACTTTACAATACAAAAATTCATCCTGTGATTTTGAGTAGCCTTTCATCAAAAACTTAATAATTATTTCAGAAATCTGAATTTTCATTTCTGCAGTTACATTGGAATCAATTTTACTGTCTTCGATTGAAGATATGAGGTAAATAATGCATTTCATTGCTAACAAATGTATTTGAAGAGAGTTTTGTGTGGTCAACACACTCTTATTCTCGTCTAGGAGCTTGAACAGTATTCCTTGACTGCCAATCAAGTCTTCAATAAACTGTCAAAGGATAAAAAACATTTATATTTTAGTTTTTTATGATATAGGGTTTTTGGATAACTAAATCACAAACCATTAGACACTATAAAAAACAATAATTGAATTGTGTATATTAATAATAATTGAACAATTCACAATTCTTAATCTTTAACAGAAAAAATGTGTTACATACAATTTTATTTTGGAAGTGTGGTTGAAATATTATTTTTCAGTTAACTAAAACTACATATTTTCAGTCTATAATAAAAGCAAGGGTGCCACTAAAATAATCTGTGCATGAGTATGTAAGTGTTTACATATTTCAATGACACAATTGTAAATAAGAATGTGTACAAACCTTCGAACCCGCTGCAACATTTAACTGTAATATACATTGAGTAGTATGTAAGATGTCTGGTAAAACAATCTCGGAACACTTCTTAAGGCATTCTACATGCCAGGACATCACTTTCCAAAGATAATCTGAACTAAATTGGACATTCTGTTTTATTATAATACTATTTATTAAATGAGAAGTTTTGGCAGCCACAAATTCATCCACAGGTTTTACATTTAAACATAGGGCAGTTATTAATGTAGCTGCATCCTGTAAAAAAGTAAACCAATAATTTTGAAATATATAGCGACAATATTGCATTGAATTTAGTCTGTGATGGTATTTAAAAAAAAACATAATTAAAAAATTACAGTGAAATGTTTAGGGCCAGGTTAACCTATAAGACTTACATGTTGCCGAACAAATAATTCCACTTTATATGGCTTAGCGTTCAACTCGTCTATTAGACTATTAACTTTTTCTTTGTCGTACTCTTTAATGTAGAGAAGATTGCAAAGTTCTCCACATAATACCGAAAATGTTTGACTGTGATTGTTATTCATGTTGTGATATTTTTCTAGACATAAAATAGGTAACTAGCTACTATACAGTATTTGTTTTTCGTTAACTAGATAATAACGCGATACTTTTCTTCAAAACTCTAAGCATATTTGCAAAAAAATCTGAAAAATGTAACAGATTTCAGTTGACTTATTTACATTGTTTACAGTTTCTTGAGAAAAATTGAGGAACTATTGACACAGACAGTGACACTAGTGACAATTATGATTGGCTATGACAGTGACAGAGCCTAGGAGATCGTTTTTTGTTTTTTCGAGACTGTTTTTAAATTAATTTTATCACAACGAAGATGAAGTCGTGATGAAATTAAGATCGTTTAAAGAATATAAATGCTTGACATTGGCAGAAATAGCTGATGCGTCTGGACGACATCTCACGCAAAGAAGGATATAGTTTTTTTTATTTTATCTCATCCACATTTTTATATTTTTATTATTTATTTCATCTCGACGTAGACTTGAAGACTTAGGATTTGAAGACTTTGAGCACTTGACATTGGCAGAAATAGCTGATTAGCTGGTTGCCATCTCATCAAATGAAGAACACAAATGTACCTACTAAACTGATAACGATCGATACGATCGTCAATGGATTGACGTTATAATGCCTTGACAATCTAGAATCTTAAAAAGGGGGGAATATAAAATAACTTTTTTTTAAAGATTATTGTTTTTTTCTTAATGTTCAAAACCCATAGGTACTAGCATCTATATACTCGTCATATACTCATCGTCTTTACTGCGTTCCATTTTCGGCGCTTTTCACATGATAGTCTAAAATCCGGCAGTAGAATCAGTACGTTCATCAAGTGTTTGCTAAAAACCAAATGTTTACGCATATTTATGATTAGGAGAATGTATATCTACCAAGTCGCCTATACTTTTAATTTAATTATTAAATTATAAGTATTAGCGGCAACATTTTGATAGGCAACTTGGTAGATATACATTCTCCTTATCATAAATATGCGTAAAAATTTGGTTTTTAGCAAACACTCGATGAATGTACTGATTCTACTGCGGGATCTCGTACTATGACTATGGCATGAGAGTACTATTCTTTGAAAAGTAATAAAATTTTGCGCTACTTTTTTTTTCTGGGTGTATTATAAATTGTACCACAATAAAAAAATGCAAAAATGCAGTATGATTACCTAGAATAATAATTTTCAATAAAATTAATTCTGCTTACTTGTTAAAAGGTGCAATGTTTAAGTAATAGTACCTCTACCCTCAATAAGTAATAGTAGAGTACAAGATTCGGATTGGCAACGCCAGTTGGCAGCACCTTCGTTGTGCACGTTCTTTAGAACTCGGATTGTATTGAAAAATACCGAAGCTATAGTATTTTTGGTAATGTTTCAAATGTGACTTGCTCCGTTTAATCATATCACGACATATCATTCTCTATGTCTTTGCCAACTAGATACATCCAAAATTAATATAACAAATCTGAAGAAATAATCAATAATTATGAATAACAAAGTTTTCAATTCTTTATTTTCCTAAAATGTCATTTCCTCAAGATACTTTTGAACCCAATAGTATACCCATAAAATCGAATTCTAAACAAAATGGACCCTTAAATAAGCACGGTCATAATTATGAGGAAAACTTTCGACGTAAAGAAAGTGATAGAAAAAACTTAAAGGAACTGGATGACCGTATAACTTTCACTGTGATTGGGAACAGAGTAATTAAAGAATTTATATATTGTATGTATATGACATTAAATTTGCATAAGTATAGACCGAAAAAATTTAAAGCTCCTGTGATAAAAGGTGTGTACAATTTATGAAAATTAAATAAGTAACTATTGTATTGCTATCGGGCGGTCCTTAAATCGTTCTTATATAGGCAAGTAAATTGGATGTCCTCAACTGTAGGGTTTTTTTTTTGTATCTGTACAGTTTTTAAGTCCATAAAATAGATAATATAATATTATGGACATCTAACACACCACGCCATCTAGTCCCAAGCTAAACAGAGCTTGTGTTATGGGTACTAGACAACAGATATATATATATATATATATATATTTGTCGTAAATTCATACATATTATACATGAAAAACACCCAAACTCCAGATGCAAAAGGAAGAAAGTATTTCGAGTTCAACAGCAATTTTTTTTAAATGATTATATTTCAAACTAATTTCGAATCTGATAAGGCATTCTTGCTGTCTTTTTTATTGTGTGTATGGATTTATGTTAATTTATTATTATCCTGGTCATTGTGATAATGCATACCTAAAGCGATGGTTGCTCGTAAATTTATTTCCCGTTTCTGTCTCTCTCTCTTGTAAGTTCATTAATAACTGTTATTTCAGGTGTAACCAGTGTAGAATGGCCCAAAGTATGGCATGACTTAAAAAATAAATTTGGCACCTTGGCGCATTGTTTGGATGCGGAAGTAGCCGTATTGATAAATGATGAATTTCTCGGTGGGAAAAATGATTTGAAAGAATATTTAGAATCCAGATATGTTTATCATTTACGTCTGAACTGCTACAAAGAGGGAATCCAACAGTTTGCAAATTTAATTTACTCTCAGGGCGTAAGTAGCCTGTTTTTTTTTTTTTTTTTTTTTTTTTTTTTTTTTTTTTTTTTTTTTTTTTTTTTTTCCTCTTCTTTTCTCGTTTCTTCTATAAATCTTGGTCAAGGCCGTTTGTAGGACTAATGCACCTCTTGTAATCAGTTGAAATACTTTAATTCAATAAACCTAAGAGAAAAAGTAATTAAAAGTTTAATGAAATATGATTTCAGAGACCATGTGCTTATTTGCATATTTCTATTAACGGTGATCCGATAGGAGCTCTGATATTTATGGTGAGTTACTATCATCAATTTTCTTGAGACAGTAATATGGATGCAAAATCGTAACAAGTACCACCAACATATAATAATTGTGCTATATTAAAGGAAGGACGAAGATTGTTTTCTCACTGATGAGTCAATTTTTAAGCGCTCTTATTTTTTTGTTTACATGTGTATGTTTATATATATCCATACATATACCTCCTGTCTAAAGAGATGCCTGTGTTCATCACTGCTGTACTTACTAAAAACATGATAACGATGTGTAGCAAGGAATTTTATGTGGAGTAAATAAATGCATACTATTTACTAGTTTCGCTATTTACTGCCTCGGTAGCGTAGTGGTAGAGTATGCGACTGCTAAGCTTGAGGTCTCGGGTTCGATTCCCGGGTCGGACCAAATGTTTTTATGATCTGCAAATATTTGTTTCGGAGTTAGGGTGTTTTCTATGTATAATATGTATGTATTTACAAAAATAAAATAAAAATATAAGTATATCAGTTGTCTAGTACCCATAGTACAAGCTCTCTAGTCACAACGCCATCTAGTCCCTAACCAAGAAGAGCTTGTGTTATGGGTATAACACAAGCTCTGCTTAGCTAGGGACTAGATGGCGTTGTGTGTTAGATTTCCGGAATATTTATTTATTTATTTAAGACAACTTTTTTAGCTATACGCTGATATAGTTCCTCTAACATGTCAAAACTTTCTACGTCTATGTGAAACAACTAAAAGTGGATATGCGGGAACTCCCATACATCGCATCGTAAAAGACAATTGGATACAGTGTGGAGGATTTAATCTTAAAAGTAACAAGGATCTAAATTGCGAAAACTTTCGTATTCCTCACGATAGACGTGGCATTCTTTGCATGGCTAATGACGGCAGGTAATACAACTAGACAAATATATTTCTATATCTGTTTTGAGACTCGCGACTTTTGCACATATTATATAAAGGTTTTTATATAGCAGGACTTATTTGCGACAGCTGACCCACGCAACCGCGTTACGTCTCCTATTGCCCGTAGCGTAATAATTATCCCCCGTTTTTGTAACATTGTACGTTGGTGCTCCGCTCATATTGGTCTTAACGTGATGATATATAACCCTTTTTGATAAATGGGCTATCTTACACTGTAATTTTTTTTAAATTTAACTAGAAGTTCCTGAGATTAGCGCAAGTAAACCAACAAACAAACTCTTCAGCTTTATATATTAAGTATATGATAAAATTATTTAAATGGTTACATAAGTTATATGGTTCGTGGTCACGAGCAGACTTTAATCAGATCAGATCAGCAGAATCAGATATTTTTATATCATGTTATGAATGTATTAGGGAGAGCATAAAGAGTTCAACCGAAGTGATGTTATTGAGTGAAGTGGTATCACATAAAGCCAGTGCTAAGAAGGCTTTTGCACTAGGAATATATACCCTGTATCGCAGAAAACGATTGAACCTACATCGATCAGCACAGTAGAAAGTTGTGAGGTGACCGCTTAAACCACTACACCATTTGGGTAATAAAATATCACGGTGACGATTTTTTTCAGACACAACGATTGCTCCACGCAATTCTTTATACTACTGCAACCAGCTTCTTGGATGGATCATAAATACGTAGCCTTTGGCCAACTCATAGAAGGTGAAAGAACTCTTAGAAAAATAGAGAATATTCCAACGTATTACGAATCACCAAAAGCTGAAGTAATCATTTATAAAGCTGGAGTTTTCGAAATGTCTTGTAAATATTCTGTTAATAAAGATACCAAAGAATATATTATTAGGCATATTGAAGACCTTAACGCAGTTGGAGAGATTTTTTATGAGGTAAATGACTGATTAATTTTTTAAGTATTAAAAATGACTTGGGTAAAATCACTTTAGAGCCACGACACAGCCGATATCGATATTAAGAAATTTACATTGTACTCGTGTCTGTATTTGAAATACCCCATAAATACGAATCCAAACTAGTGTGTAAATTTTATAAGTCGGTCGAAGCAAAATTCTGCTTTGGTATTTAGGACTGTAAAGTTTAAATTCTAAAAGGTCTAGAAGGAAAATCTAAAACAGAGACGCTGAGGACAAGCGAAACAAGTATTGTGCAGTCTTGTGTGTGTGAATAAAAGTTGAATATGGTTGTTCCGTCCCATCATCTAGCGTCATCTAGCGGCGTAAGGTGGGTGACTGTATATTTGTTTAAGTTCATTTAAGCCGCGTAGCGTGGTATATAGGTCGACTAAGATCTGACCTAGAACAACTTCTACTGAAAAACAACAGCCACTGTGGTCAGCTTTGAAAGTGTCGAACTACAGTCTTCTGTCGAGTCTAATTCTGTGCCTTTAGTATACAGTGATAGGCGAGTCCGAATAACAAAAAAAAATAAAAAACTCAGCTCGCGACCGAACATTACCCATAAGTAGTTTCCTATTCTATAAAAGAAAAAGAAAAAAGCGTTTACATAATTAGATAGTTTTTTCAGTCTAAACTGTTACAGTTTTAAGTCTTTATCCGAATCCTGTGATATGATAGATTTTCTACTTTAATTTATAAATTCAATATACACTTTATTTGTATATATGCTGCAATGTTGCAGGATCTAATAGAAAAGGTATTTGTTGAAATTGAGAATAAAGATGGTGAACTTGAAATAATTCAAGACAATCCTTTTTTAGAAGATATATCTAAAAACGTGCGCCCGGCTAAAAGGTACTTACTCCTGCGAATAAGTATAATTACTTCGCTTTGTATGTCATTTTTAAAATTATTATCATACTTTGCAACCATTGTCGTTATTCAGTTTTTTTATATTTTTTAAATACGTAAATTGTGATTATTAAATTTATAAAATAACATTGATTTTAATGACCGCATTTACTTGTTCAAAATACGGACTGGTCGGAAACAATTTTCTGATGAAGTTGAATAGATCAAATATTGTAGAGAAATTAGGTGCGCCCCGGTTTATTAAATGCAGGTTTATTGCTTTTGAATCAATTATAATTCACTATTTCATTGGTCATGATACCTTATAAAACCTAAATCCTTCAAACATTATATTTCAGCAATTTCAGTTTCACAGCTTTTTACAAAATGCACATTGCATAATAAAGTATATGCGAGAGTTACATCAAAAATAATTTTAAAAGTTTTTGTCTATCTGTTCTGGCTAATCTCTGGAACAGCTGGACTTCCACTGACAGACGGCTGACGCAATAAGGAGTGACTTAGGTTTATTTTATTTCAGAAAAAAAGGTTTCGCGAAAACTAAATTAAAAGCAATGAACTAGTGAATAACATTTAAAAAGCAACATAAACCGCGGGGTGCAGCTTGTATAAATATAAAACTGGAAATTGAGCAAATAATGGAGTTTCATACAATCTAGATATGTCAAATCTCACATAGGAAATATCTTTAATGATACGTACTGGTACTATAGTATTAGTATTATTTACAAGTTACTTATGTTTATTAAATTGGTTTATTGAATTATTTATAAGAAACAAAGTATTGTTCCTTAGGTTTCTGCTAACAAGTGAAGAGAGAGACCAACGTTTATTAAATGCTGATGATACTTCAAATCTTTGTACTCCTGAAAGTTACGAGGCTATTGACTATGAGAGTGATTCGAAAGAGTGTGAAGACGATTTGTATAATGAACAGGTTGGTCTATTGCGTCGAGGAAGTACAGATGCAAAGCCCATAAAGCAATTCTACATGCCTCTAACAGATGTTCCGTATCCTGAAGAAGTTCATTCAAATTTTAATCTACAGAGGTAAGTGAAATAAAAGTCACGAAGATAGTAGAGCCACGTTCTTTCAGTACGAACGGGCCGGCTCGACCGGGGCGGTACTACCCTTGCTCAGAAGATCAACGTAAATGACAGCATTCCTACTGTCGTGTTTCGTTGGTAAGTGTGAGACCAGAGGCCCAATGATGCAAGGTCACTATGCTGAATTATTGCATTGTCTGCATTCGCAATGAGTATGGTGATCACCACTCTTGTTTTGTGCTTATGCTTTCCATCAGGCAGAGTAGAGTAATTTTGGCAGGGTCATACATAAAAAAAACCGTCACATCAATTCAAATACTACTTAAATTAAGATGGTATTTCCACTTATATTAAAGTACTTTTGCCCGTTCCGCCCGTACATATCAGTTATTGCGATAAAGAGCAGTAGATGTTCTTCTTTAAGAATCAAAGTATCTCCCTGTCAAATTTCATTGAAATGAATGCAGCGGTTTGGCCGTGAAAGCGTAATAGAGGCAAAGTTTTTTTTGAATTTGTAATATTAGTTTAAAAGTATGGACAAATCATTACTGTTATTGTAAAGTTTTTTGATTTGGTACACGTCTAGTGATCGCCACAGTCCTAAAGTAACCCTACAATAACCAAGAGTATCTTCACCTGTTCCTGTTCTTCCTTCTTCTATTAATAATATACATATGTACCCAATTGTGTTCTACAGATTGTTGAGGGGTGATTATTGTATACAAAATGATTTACAAAAGGATACTATTCAAAAACAAGGTCAATTTAACATTTCCGATGAGGTGCCTTTTGCAATATTTGAAAGCTACGAAGACCCCGACGAAGAAAGAGGTACCTAAAGTCAACTCTTTATAGTGGTATTCAAATAAGGTGGCAAAAATATCTTATTTTGAACAAGAAAAAAATTAAAAAACTACAAACTGATTACGTAAAAGCTGTTCAGTGGTTTATTAGGTGCTACGGTGGAACATACATAGACTCAAGCTAATAAATAAATAAAAAAATCAACACAAAATTTTTACTAATATTATAAAGTTGAAGAGTTTGTTTGTTTGATAGATTGTTTGTTTGTTTGAACGCGCTAATCTCAGGAACCACTGGTCCGATTTGAAAAATTCTTTCAGCGTTGGATAGACAATTTATCGAGGAAGGCTATAGGCTATATACAATCACGCTACCACTAATAGGAGCGGAGCACCAATGAAGAATGTTTCAAAAACGGGGAATTTTTCGGTTGCGTGGGTCAGGTAGTATAATATAAAATTACAGCGATCATGCTGTCGTGTTTCGTTGGTGAGTGCGAGACCGGAGGCTCAATTATGCAGAAGCATTATTATGCCGTCATAGTGTGGGTCACCATGTACCATTGCTGTATTGTCTACATTCGCAATGAGTATGGTGACCACCACTCTTAGATTCTGCTTATGCTTTCCATCAGGCAGAGTAGTTTCATTTTGGCAGGACTATAAATAAAAAAAGACTGTCAAAACGATTACCTTTTCTTTTGGCTTATCGTAGTTGGGTTAAAAAATGTCTGTCCTCGGTCTATTGGTACTGAATCGATAGTCATTTAAAAAGTTTCACCTACCTCATCCGATATCAGGTAAAGATTATACCTGATATCGGATGAGGTTTTTATTTAACTCATTGAACCTAACTAACAGGCTGTATTTTATTACGATGATCCTCTTGTTATTCTAATCGTTTTGTAATGTAAATGATTACATTCCCATTTTAACTATGTCTACGACATCATCATGAAAAAGAATCATCAAAATCGGTTCACCCAGTCGGAAGTTCTAACGTAACAAAAAAAAATCGAATTGGGAACCTCCTCCTTTTTTTGAAGTCGGTTAAAAGTAGATGTTATAAGTACTAACGTTTACCTACTTACAGAATATTACTTGGAACCTGATAATGATGTTGAAATCAAGAAATATGTAAAGTATGTCTCTAAAGTTTTTCTTAACTTTTACTTCTGTATATTCCTGAAAAAAAAACGGTTATTCTTCTACTTTGTTGAAATGGCAACCAGCCGGATCAGCTATTTCTACCAATGTCAAGTATTTAAAGTCTTCGAGTCTGCAAGTATAATCTAGATCTTCGTCGTGATAAATTAATGATAAGAAATAGAAAAAATGTGGATGAGATAAAATGGGGACTGTCTTTCCGTGTATTGATAGCAAAATTAGTACATTGTCATCATAAATAACATGATAACATTAGGTATACCTACGTTTTTAGTAAATCAACTTATTAACCCTATTCTCTAACTTGACCTTAAATATGAATAATTTACTAATTGTATCCATATCTTAATTTCTAGGAAATGTATGGACAGAGTCAGTTTTGCTGGTCCTATAGTAAAAAAAATTGCGAACCTTAACAAAAGACATGAGCTTTTTCATGATCTTAAAGAGGAGAAAATCAAGTGAGTGTCATTTGAAAACGAACGCAATTAATTAAATTATTGTTAAATGAGCAATTATTAGAGGTCACCTGTGATATTCCCGGACGAATACGACCTTCAAACCTTCAAGAAAAGAGCGTACTTCTTTTTAAAACGCCGGCAACGCACTTGTAACGCCTCTGGTGTTGCTGGTGTCTATGGGCGGTGGTAATTGCTTACCATCAGGCGATACGTCTACTCGTTTACCCCCTATACATTACAAAAAGAGGTTAAATATCAATTATATGTTTTGGACTAGTTCATATATATAACAATATTTTGATCTTACAGAATTGGAGCCTTAATGGATGAAGAACTTAGACTAATTCGGTAACTCAGTTTTAATGTAATATTTCTTTTAATATCTTTATAAATAGAAGAAAGAAAGAAGAAAGAAACGAACGGAAAACGTTTATTCGGACAAACACAGGACAATGTATGGTTCTGAACAGTGTTAAGTTTATAGTATGTAAGCAGTTACCCTGTGTAATGCCAGAAAAGGCGCCCATCTCAGCATATTGCTGCAGTCAGAGTGACTGCAGCGCTGGTCTTACGATAGGGCCCACGCCCGGTGACACGAATCTGCCCGTGTCCAGTGCTGTATATTTGTGTATTAAATTAGATGTGATATATATGTATAAATCCATACACATGCATAAATAGTAAGTGAACATTATTAATGATTTGTATCGTGTATCGGTGATGTACATGATTTTTGCCAAAAGACATCGAGTTCTTCCAACGGACGGACAACGGAAGCATCGCAACGCTATCACGAAGCTATTATGAAGACTGTGTGTGTGACTAGTAGGAAATTGAGCATTTTATTCTATTCAATTTTATTTCACATCTCATCAACAGCCCTTAATTTTACTTAGTACTTAGGAGATTCTTCACCAATGAGGTTTTAGCCTCCTAAACCGGCGTAGTAGGTCGCAAGTTTGAATCAACATTTCTTTCTTTTTGCAATGCTGTTTTCCTGATAGTTTGTTCCATTAGTCGGCTCTTACGACACCTACCGTATAAATGAACACGTATGGTGACCATATGCCAATATAAACTTGATTACCTCTAAAATATAAATGGTCATGGGCGTACCCAGGGTAGGGCAGGGGAGGGCAGCTGCCCCCCCCTAGATGTTGACGGTCCTACTATCTTATTCTCTCGATTATATATAAAGCACACTAAGACGCGTAAAAATGTGACTAAGATCGACTATGGACAAAAACAGATTTATTTTTTGTGTTGTTGTAAGATCGGCAATCGTCATCAGTCCTAGGGCTATGCGATGTTCGAGCGCAGTGACGATCAGAGCGTGCTCTCTAGCCAGGAGAACTACTCATCATACTAGTAGTCCTAAGATAGTAAATCTTCTGAGTCGTTTTATGTAGTTTTTTATGGTCAGCTGACATGCCCATTCATTTGGAATGTATTTTAGTCACAACAAATAATTCTCGGAGGCATGTCGTACTTTCTAACTCACTTTTTTCACTGAGAGCTGTTGATGCAGTTCCGCATTGGTAACAAACCACGATACATTTACCATCGACCTTAGGATATTGTTCTGAGCTCTCTGTATGACGTTTATATTGGAGTCTTTTGCGGAGTCCCACAAGTGTATGCCGTACATCCAGGTTTAATTATCGTCTGATATATCAGAAGTTTGTTGTCCAGTAATAATTTGTAGTTTCGTCCTAGCATCCAGTACAGGTTTTTGTGCCGCATAGATATATCATCTCATTTTGCTTTGTTGTGGTTTTTCCACCGGTCTATATGTGAGCCCACATTGGGCTCGCACCCGAAGGCCGATGGGACACCATTTCCGAAGTCTGATTCTCAAGCTGGCGCAGCGCATGCTTGGCTCGGTTGCTGCCAAATATGAAGGGCTCCGATGACTCCTGCAGGAGACTATACGCGGGAGTTGTGCGGTCCCCAGTATGGGCGGAGGTCCTGAAGACCAGCAATATCGGGCAATTGCGACGTCCTCAACAAGTGTTGACCTTCATGTAGGAGTCCTAAGACTCGAGAAATCGAAGACCAGGAATTTCAATTCCACCAGGTCCTTGTGGAGTAATGGAAGGAACGACTTGGACAACCGAGTGCTGGGCACGCCGTTATTGCGACGGTAAGACCCGTTATGGAGGATTGGCTCGAGAGGCATCACGGGACACTCTCATACCGGCTGACACAGGTGATCACTGGGAAACGATGCTTCGAAGAGCACCTGTGTCTGATCCGCAATGAGCCAACGCCTGAGTGCCACCACTGCGATGACCAGACCGTAGACACGGCATGCCACACGCTGGCAGAATGTCCGGAGTAGGGCGAGTCGAGGCGACCATCGGAGTGGGGGGTTCTCTCGCTTGGTAACATTATTGCAGCCATGTTGCGTAGCGAGAGCGCGTAGAACTCTGCCGTTTTTTTCTGCTAGCCAGTTATGCTTGCGGAGGAGATGGCAGAGCGGGACCGTGCAAGGTTTAGAACATTTCCTGGCCGCCAGGCCCGGGATCGGGCCAGGTACCGCAGACGACTCGGGCGCCGGAGATCGCCAAACGATACGATAACGATAAACCTGTCACCCGACAGGTGAGGATCTCCCTAGCAGAAGCAAGCCGAGGTAGCTTGGGTGGCGCTAGCTCCACAAAGTGCTCGCGCCCTTTTTTAAAATAGAAAAGTAGCAACAGGATTCCTACACAGGAGGGGGCCATCTACAAACCATAGGTGGCCCGAGGTACGTCGGGGTTCCAGGGATTTCCTTCCGAGGGTGCACCTGATTCCCCGGCTTCTAATATCCAAAACGGTGTGCGGTTTTCAGTCGGTTCGAGTCCAACATAACCACCAGAAGGTTATATTCGAGGGAATTTCCGCACAAAAAAAAACAAAAAGGTTCACACACTCACGTTGCGGTAAGATATTTTCTCCGACTTTTACTTGCGAATTATCCTTTTTTCTGTACGGAAATCCCCCCGGATACCACTGACTGGTCCTGGACCGCGCGCCGTCTCGGTTACTAGAAGTCGGAGAACCAGATGCATCTTAAAAAGGAAAACCCTCCAACTTACGGTTTGTAGATGGCTCCCTCCTGTGCAGAAATCCCGGTATTACTTTTCTGCCCAAAAATAAGCGCTTATGCTGCCACCTCGGCCTGATCGTGGACAGTTACCCTGACGAAGAGTGCATGTTATTTGGGCTGATTTAGCGGCAGTTGCTTTTAGTCTCCAGTCCTGTAGGCAATTGTGGACTTCAAGAAGCAAGTCTGAGACTCGCTTTGGATTTTTGTAGCTCACAAGTACCGTTGTGAATGTTGCTATACTGACACCAGACCAGGCAAATATAGAATAAATGGACTTTTTTGCTCAGTGTACATAGAACAATTTGTTAACGATAACGTTTATGTTTCATCTTAAACTGTTTTGCCGAAGACTTTTGAAAATTTATTTTAATGTGATCGAAACAAGTGCCGTGCAATTAATTGGAGAAGCCTATGTCTAGTAGTGGACTGCGAAAGGTTTTTTAAAATAGCTATTCTATAATGAAATAATTTATTTATAAAAATTCCTTTTTCATATCCATTTATTTTACGAGGAGCTTTTAAAAAATCCCGATTTGCCCCCCCCTGGCCCAGAACCTCGGTACGCCCATGTAAATGGTATATACTAATTTATGTTACAGCATGGCAAAAAATTATAACCCTGAAGTTGATAAGTACTCGTAAGTGTAACATTATTTAATTAACTATTTGCATCATAATTACCCCACTGAATTAGAAGCTGTAGAGTTGCTAAATGTCTAACACAACTGATTTTGGAATCTGTGTTTAATAAAATCCAAAGGCGTGTTTGAAGATTGACAACTTGCTATAGGTTACAAAAACATTATATTTACTTAGGGAGGAAAAGATTTATTCAGAATCTTCGCGTGAGTATAGCAGACGAGTGCCGGAGAAAAACTGTAATTTCACAAGACGTATGTCTTACCTTCTACACTTTAATGAAGATACAAATTACAGTAATTATGATGGTTCTTTAAGTACTCTCAGGTGAGTAGCCTGTTAGATTGCTCTCGTCGTGTCTTTTATTACTTAAATCCTTGTTAAGTTCTGTTCTTAAATACATAATAAGCATAAAATTAGCGTTGCAGTTGCAGTAAAAATATGCCAAGTATTATGGGTTCAAATCCTACATGTGACAACAAATTTGGTGACTCACAAATTGTTGTTCTGAATTTGGGTGTCCTTTGTGTCTGTTTCATCTATATTCATAAAGTCCCCCGTCACAAAATAATTTACCCTAATGTGTTGTAAAACCAAATATTTAAGGTTGACTGGAAGAGAATGCCATGGGCATTAAGTCCGCTGATGTACAAAGTGCACAAAGTGTAAAATCAATAAATATCGTTGTTCATAACATTTTAATACGTTCTTAAGAAATATTAACATATAACGTAGAAGATTTAAATAAACTAGTCTGTAAGTAAACCTTCTTAGTACTAGAAGTTTAGATGAAGTTTAGATAGATAGAAAACTCTTTATTTGTACACCGTGTTACATATTTTCAAGACGGTAATAAGATGACAAAAATATAATGTACAATGGGTGGCCTTATTGCCAAAATCAATTTCTTCCAGGCAACCTTAGGATGGATCAAAATGTATCGGTAGTAGTAGTAGCCTAAATCTTTATTTTAACCAAATTAAAATACCAGTTTTAATCACTGTTGGATGCATATTATTATTCCAAAACACTAAATCTAGAAAATAAACTGATAGATCGATCAACGCATAGCTGAAACGCTGAGTCTAGTAGCATAAAATTTTTCTTTAGGCGACGTAGGTGTGTACGTGGTTTGTACTCAGATAGATTTTTTGAGGTGCACCATCCCTAAAACTGCAAAAAAATTGTTTAAATGAAACCTGGTTCCTTTGAGATTAGTAGCGTTATCAAACGCACAGTAACTAAATAATCTTTAGCCTGTGATGTGTGAGTAAATCTAGTAAAACGTAAAGCATTTTCTTATCAAATACTCCACAGAGATACTACACTGTCTTCAAATGATTCTATAAATACCCATGTTCGAGATCAAGAACTCCATCAGCTACCCACCCAAATTTCTTACATGAATTTGAATAGCAGCGTCGCTGAAAAACAGTTTTTGGCGAATACTCGAAAAAGGCAACCATCAATGACAGTTATTGAATACCAAAAGAAAAATCTGATAAATGAAACTAACTTAAAAATTAAAATATTGAATGATGTAAGTAATTAAATATTTGAAGCCGAGGATCGAACCCAATAACGTTAACATATTATTGAAGATGTCTGAGTTCAGCAGTAGACTGTGATAGGGTGATGATGATGAACTACTTGTGTGTGTGAGAGTCAATGAAAGAGAAAGGGGGAGAGAGATATGTGCAAGAAAACAAAATTGGAAGTGAAGAATATTCCAACTAATTTTTCAACCTAATTTAATTGCATGTAACAATCTGATTGCATACAAAAAGAGATATATGCGAGAGACGCATGATGAATGTATGACTTGTGCAAGGGCTGCAAGAATGCGAGAATGAACGGTTTAGCTTGCTCGACTTTAGTAATACCAGTAATACCTATAAAAATAATTCTCAAGTTTTAATTCTTTTTTATTTTTTTTATTATTTTGTTTGTTTTAGATTAAACCAATCGATTTGTTTTTACAGGCGGACAACGCAAATCTAAGGGGTTCTGGTTGTACTTAATATAAATTAATTAAATATAACATTTTTATATTTAAACAAATAATCAGTAAAAAAGTATTTTGTCCATTTTTAAAGAATGTAATCATGATTGATTCATTGATTCTTACTGTTATTTGAGTTTTATATTTATTTAATTTGATACTTTTTTGATTATACTTTATGACTGTTATATTATTTCATGTTTTACAAACTTTTATATTGTACTTATATTTCGAAAAATAAAACAAAGATATTTAGATGTGTATTATTAACTGCCTCGGTGGCGTAGTGGTAGCGTATGCGACTGCTAAGCAAGAGGTCTCGGGTTCGATTCCCGGGTCGGACCAAATGTTTGTATGATCTGCAAATATTTGTTTCGGAGTTTGGGTGTTTTCTATGTATAATATGTATGTATTTACAAAAAAAAAGTATATAAGTATTTATATCAGTTGTCTAGTACCCATAACACAAGCTCTGCTTAGCTTGGGACTAGATGGCGTTGTGTGTTAGATGTCCGGAATATTTATTATTATTATTATTATTATTAATTATAGAACCCTTTCTTTCTAATCATTTTATTGATGAGTGTTAGATTTGTAGTAGGTAACTACAAAATAAACTTTGATTTTGAACAGTGACGGTCTTCCACGGAATCACTCAAGGAATGTAAGATGTACGCAGCAAATTCTCCTAAATAAATATCACACTTTACATATAATATACGATGTTTATATGGTTAACTTTATATAAAGGAAAACGGGCAGATGGGTTTGGGGCATAGGGTAGATTCAACGCGCCGTTGCTTTGGGTGACACCCTTCGAGTGCTCACATCGGGCATTATGGACCCTCTCGCAGTGGAAAGTTATCATCAAGTATCTTCCGATGATTCCATTTAAGCTTTATTAATATATGTAACTAACATGCTTGTGATTTGTTGCCTTTGAAAGGAGAAGTCTTTTATGCTGATTTGATTATAATCTATCTGTAGAGCACTAAAATATCAGACTGGAGATTACTGTATTAGCAAAATACTATGCTTTAAGTAAAGGCGAAAGTTTAGTAGCGAACCCAAAGAAATAGCGGCAAAGAGTTTCAATATTCACCTTTAGTCTCCACTGTAAAAACCATCACTGACTAAGCCCAATGTGATGAACACGTCTGAATGAATCATGTGAATCATACATCGAGGATGTTCTTATTGCTAGTAGAAGTTGAAGTAGTCTAGCGATTAACTACCCTTATCGTGAGTTTGATTAACACCCATCTTTTATATTATATGTATGCACGTGGATAGTTCATTCGATTTCGAATTTTTAAATGTTTGTATGATCTGCTAATATTTGTTTCGGAGTTTGGGTGCTGTCTATCTAGCTTTTAAAGAAGGTTCAAACTCAGCTTAGCTTGAAGTTAGATGGCATTGTGTGGTAGATGCCTGATACAAATATTTAGAATTAAACACTTATGTAAGTATATCAGCTCCAAGGTGACAAATTATTGGAATACAAATTAAATTTTATCGTCACATTTAAGGTTTATTTTCAGTACAAAAATACAGCTTATGCAAATTTACTTTAAAGATTTGGTTTTTTTTTTTTTTTTTTTTTTCTCGGGGAATGCTTTTCGCACCATACCCTTTGTTGGGGAGACGAAGGGCGTGTGTGGGACTCCCGGAGGACCAGTCTACCCACTAAACCCCACGGCGGCCTACCTCGGCAGTCGGGGGGAGCTCCAGGAACGCATCGGCGGCTTCTGAAGTCCCCCCTGCCGTACCTCATGACTGAGGCACATCCCGGGGTAACCAGGGTTACCCCCGGTGCGGGACACTGTCACGCCTCACACCGTTTTACACAGTATGAGGCACAACACTGACCCGCCTTAGACGACATCCCTTCGGCCGCACCGGAGTGTCACCTTCCCGGGTCGTTTGCAGCGGCCACATCTCCCATAGATGTGGCTGCAGCGACCCTTAGACGACGATTGGGGAGCTATATTATAGCTATATTAGCTATATATTGGTTACATACCTACGGTGAAGCATACAAAACCTGTAAACAAGACAAATCACTCAGTTTAAAAGAGTAGGAATTCAGGTACCATCCTGAGTGAAATCTCGAAATAATCTGAAAGAACTTACACTTACAGAACTTACAGAACTTCATAATTACTAAGTAGTAATATCAGGCTGCAATCACAAGTACCTATAATAAAATAAAAATGTTATAAATAAATGTCATAACAGTGCAATAATGTCAATTTGTCAATAAACGTATACGCGATTTCTTATGATGTCGTTTTTTAATCCCGAAATCCCTATTAAACAAAATCCACCATCGAAACACCCGTGGGAACACAGGATTAAAGCCAAATTTTTTGATAGATATAAGTACACTCACAATTCAGTGAAAAATCCCTTATATCCTGTACCGAAAACTAAACATGTCTTAGACAATAAGCCCGTAAAATTCATAGTAATTGGGAACAGAGTCACAAGAGAATTTATTTATTGCTACCATATGGTACGGGGATTGTATAGGCATAGAAAGAAGGAATTTGAAGCTCCTATCATACGAGGTGGGTATATTTAAATTCTTATAGGTATTTAGGCGAGTTTTGGAACATCTTCAATTTCAGGTAAAATATTTTCGTTGATATAGTTTTTACATATATTTCGATAAAATTGTTAAACATTATCTTAACGGAAAATATGATCCGAAGTTTCATTAATGATATGTACTATGATATGTACTAGTACAACTTTTCTCACGGCAAGGTTTCACTAAATGTCCTTCAGTTAAAAATATGCTTCACGACTTCTTGCATACCACAAGATTGGCACATCTAGATCACCGGCTCGATTTACAATCTTAATATTCACCGGTTCGAATACCGGGTCGGTCCAAAAGTGTTATACAGTTTTGCTTATTATAGAAAAAACGATTAATAACAGCTCGGAGTTTGAAAGTTGGGGTCTGAACCTCGTATCTCGGAGAGCACGTAAAGCGTGTCGGATAACATTCCCATCGAATTACGAGAGTGAGGGAACAGAGAGTGCAGCTGTATTTGTGCACTCACTTGTGCAATGTACTATCTCCTGGATAGTTGGCTGGTCTCCGTTGAGATTAGCCACCGTGGCCGTAATCGGCTAGGAGAACATAATCACCATCATCAGTCTAAAATAGTGTCCATGCTTCAAAGAAATAATCCATGAAAAATCCTATTTAGAGGTTTGACTACGAGTTCTGAAATCTAAATTCACACTGCTTACTTCAGAAATAGAATGATTAAAATAAGCATCCTGTTGATATCATCATAGGTGGCTTAAGTAATTCCAAGATCTTGCATTTGCATGTAATCGGCTTCTACTACTCTATTTCAGGTGTAACGAGTGTAGAATGGCCCAAAGTTTGGCATGATTTAAAGATGCAGTTTGGTGAACCAGCTTATTGTATTGAGTCCCAAGTTGCAGTATTGATAAATAACCTATTTCTCGGTGGAGAAAATGATTTTAGACAGCTAATTGCATCTAAATATGTGTACCATTATCCTGATTGCTTAGATTATTATAAGGAAGGAATTGAACAATTTTCCAATTATGTTAAGTCTAACGGGGTAAGTGTGTACAGATTACATTACTATTATAGTCCTTAAAATGTAGCTTGATCTCTATGAGAGTCGCCAAAAGCGTTTACTTAGAACGGCGAATTCATGGATAGTTTTGGTGTGCAAAAATTATTTAAAATAATTTGATTCAGATTAAACAGAAAACCTAAAGAATTATAAAAAGAAAAAACAGTCATGAAAAGAAAACCACGAAAAAGTTGCTTAACACCAGTTCTCGATGAGAATCATTTATGCTGAAACGTAGCTTTATCTTGATTGCCCTCTCTTCTTACTTTCTTTTTGTTGTAAATTTAACCGTTATTTCTGATATCTATGTTTCTTTATCATTTAAGTGAAGTCGATTTACAATTTTTTTAAAGAGTTTTAATTAAAATGATATTTTCATTTTCAGAGATCATGTGCTTATTTACATATTTCAATTAATGATGTACCCATAGGACCCTTGGTATTTATGGTAAGAACTAAATATACATTTATTAATAAACAACAAACAATTCATAAACGATGATTTATTAATAAAGGCATAAACACTGCGGCTTCGTTTGATTTATGTTATTTTCTATAAAATATAGCTTGATCTCTGAAACAATTATCTATTTACTAGTTGTCGCCTAGTGGTCGAAATTCGATAATCTTATTTTAAGTTGTAAGGAAGAAAAAGATAAGTGATTAATAAAAAATAAAATCATTTCTTCAAAGTTACTTCGCCAATTTCTTAGCCGGTACAGAGATGATCGAGCAATATTTTATGCAAATTTCTCACCTTAACGCGAGTCTAGGCTTTCTTTGAAGTCTTTCTTGACTTGGCTAAAGCGTTCGATACCGTAGCCGTTTTAATCCTATTGAGAAAACTATAAGGCATTGGAATATGTGGCATTGCACTTAACTGGTTTCGAAGCTATTTAACATGGAAAAGGTAAGAGGTCAAGGTCTACCTTGACCCGTTACTTTTTGACAGCAGTCTACTGCTGTATAAGCTTTCCGGTAGAAAACGATTTGGGAATGCCGCAGGGGAGTGTGTTGGGGCCTAGCGTCGGCCCGGTTTTTTTTATACTTTAACGATTTAGTTTTGTTGCCATTATAAAATGCAAAAGAAATACTTTAAGCAGACCCTTATTTTTTATGATTCAACATGACATAAGTGCTTGCTGAAGGTGGGATAAGGAATGGTAGTATAGCTACGTTGTAATCTTTTATCTCATAATACTGACAAAACAAAGTTAAAACATTTAGAAAAACAAACGTAAAATCCGATTAGTTAGTTTCGTAGCTCATTGTGAGAAACAATGTAACACAAGAATTATATGTAATCATACTCACAGTAAATTAATTGCTTAAGTTACTATCAAAATAAAATGCACATATTTACTTAATTCTTGCAGTTGTATGACGATATAGTCCCGCTCACATGTCAAAACTTCCTAAGGCTGTGTGAAATAAAGAAAAATGGCTATGCAGGGGCCCCTATACACCGCATAGTTCAAGACTCTTGGATACAATGTGGAGGGTTTACATTGAAAAATCCAACTGAACTAGACTGTGAAAATTATAATGTTCCCCACGACAGACGTGGGGTTCTGGGCATGGCTAACGCTGGCAGGTAACTAAATACTTATGTGTAACACGATGATTAATACAAAAACTTTTCACTCTACATCAAATATACAAGGTATTAGGAATAAATTTTGGCTATTGCTAGTTGTCCGCTAATCGGACGACTAATTTATATTATTCGTCCGTAACGAACTGAACCGAAGAGGAAAGGAAAAACCAAATATATATACAGATAAAGAAAGAAGAAGTGCAGAACAAGGACTCTTGTCATGCAAGAGGAAGACAGAATTTGTAAAAAAAAAAAAAAAAACCTAACCTAACCTAACCTAACCAAAAAAAAATATTTTTTCGAACAAATTGATAGTTATCTTTATTTTGCCTATTTATCCGTCCGTTTATCGGACGACTAATTTATGTTATTCGGACGACTAGACACTTTGATAAATTTTAGAACTACAATCATAGTTAAGACTCATTGTAATAGATCGCTAACAGTTTTGAAACTCGCCACCCTCTTCGCCAACAGATTTTCACGTAGCCTAAATATTTACAGGAATAAAGATTGCTCTAGACAATTTTATGTTTTACTACAACCTGCTCCTTGGATGACACATAAATACGTAGCTTTCGGACAACTCATTGAAGGCGAACAAACTCTTAAAAAAATTGAAGATGTGCCGACGTGGTACGAATCACCAACAGCTAAACTATCTATTTACAAAGCAGGGGTTTTTAACATGGAATGCCGTTGGAGACCTATTAACAAAACTGCAACTGAATATATATCTGGACACATTGACGATCTTTTTCAAATTGGGAAAATATTTTATGAGGTATGTACTACAGTTGCAAAGTACGGTCAAGACCGTTTTATGAAAAATACTACAAAATACTTGTAACATTTTATTTTTAAGAATATTACCATTCTACAAGCAAAAGTTGTAAAATGAAGAAATAGGCCCCCTGGAAACAATTACAACTTTTTTTTAATTTTGCAACAACCTTCATATGCAGATTGTTTAAAAATAATATTGTTTTAAAAGTTGTTGTTGTTGTTGTTAAGACCACTGAGGTTTTTTATATTCATTAAAGATCTACATTATCTTTACTAGCTTGGCAGTTAGGGAAAGTCTGCCTAGTATAAACCAGATGCGAATCCTAAATGAGTCTTCTTACTTTGACAGCATTATGTATTGGTAAATGTCCCAAAGATTTAATAATTGTCTATGTTTTTTTATTTAAGACCTTATTAGAGAAGGTGTTTGCTGTAATTGAAGAGAAACTATTTGAAGAAATAGGAGAGGAAGCTGAAGAAGAACATAACGTTGTAATAGTTGAAAAGTTTTCGAATATTCGTTCAACTAAAAGGTTTGAATTAACAACTTTAATTTTTATAAAGCACACATTAGAACACAGAATGTTATTGACAAAAATGGTCCATCTTACTAGTACTAGGAAGAACTAGTATAGTACTGGGAAGAACATTTAAAAATTCAGTTAATAGTTAGATACATTTCTTTGCAAAGAGAATTTTATAATTTTTGGGTACATCAGCGTTCTACGGAGGGCCTAGTGTGAGTTTATATCACATCAATTTGATCGATATTGTGCGGTCATCATGACGGTTGCTCGGCGTTATGATTATTACGTGACTCGCTCTTCAATCGTCACTAGTCACAACGCCAAATGCCTTCGAGAAGTAAGTTGATGTTGAATGAACTCACAGTTTGCTTGCTCTCGAAAATGTAAATCTACTACGGTCTAAATCTAAAGACAGAAATTCATTTAAATTTAAAAAAAAATACAGCTTTAAACGCAATAAGGAAGATATACAGAAAGAACTTCTACAGAAGTCAAGCCGTTATATGACACCCGCTAGTTCCGAAGTAAACAATGATTTTGACGTAGAAGAGTACGAGAAGAATAATGTGGAAGAGGAAATCTTTCCAGAGCAATCGATTATTAGCAAAAAGGGCACCGAGACGCCTAAGTCAAGCAAGGTGGTTGAACAACCTTATTATTTGCCTCTGACAGATGTGCCTTATCCTGGAGAGGTTCAATCGATATTTAATCTGCAGAGGTTAGTTTACTTTAGGCTTTTGTTTTGATTTTGTATTGTTTTTTTATATTGTTTCGTTTTTTAATTTACCAAAAACTAAAGCAATTTAAAAAAAACAGTAGCAGTTCATTTTTTCATTATCTAAAATAGCTGATCCGGCGACGGCGGTACGACGTCCTCGTTTTCTTCTATAAAAATCTTGCCCTGACAGTAACAAACACATAAAAATTCCAATTTATTGCAGACGATCGTAAGTTTTGCGCGTACATACATTTCGGTGGTTCATTTTTATTTGTATAGATGAAGTGGTTTGTTGTTCACAGATTATTAAGAGGTGATTACTGTCTTGAAACTGATCTTGAGATAAATCGTGATGAGAGAAAAATAAAACTTAATGACCATAGAGAATCTTTAACTATACCTGATGATTTGCTTGATGCTTTATTCGAATGCGTAGAACCTGAGGAAGAAGCTGGTAGGAAAATTCATTTGCCAATTTAGGCATATAAAGTGATAAATTCATAAACTTATGATAATAAACCATTATTTTTTTCTTACAGAAGGTTCCTTAGATTCAGATGAGGAAACAGAAATCCGGGATTATATCAAGTAGGTACTACAAAACTACATTTTCGCTATATTTCTTAACTGTATAATATTTTGTTAAACATCTATCATGTTTATTTACAGTGAAAATGTGGACACAACTAGTTTCGCAGGTCCAATTATTAAAAAAGTTGCTAATTTACAAGACAAATATGAAAAGCTCCAAAATGTAGATGAAAGGAAAAAGTAAGTTTCCAGTAATATGTGTATTCGTGTACCTATTTGTTGCTGGACCGGGTATTTAACCAGAGCGAATTAAAATTTTGACCATTTAATATGAAAATGGTGCTAATTCTAATGGTTTAAAACGTGTAACGTGCGACGCAAAACTGAACATGTCGTACTAAACTTAGACGTCGTCTTAATGCCGCGTACACGAACTCAGCGGGAGCAGAGCTGGCACGGAAGCCGAGCGAGACCGGAGTGGCCAGCGGCACGTTCAAATGTATAGACTCATAGTCCAAGATCCCAGGCAGCTCAGACTTACGTAATTTTGGGAATAATTAAATTCTTAGGATCAGATTCTTCTTAATAATATAGACTAAAAACTAACAACACTATACAATATCCTCCCAGACTCGTTAACTGATCCACTGTGCTAGAAAGCGCTAGAGCATTATAGCATTATTTCAGCGAATAAGTAAAAGTGACATGCACTTTGACGCGTGAATTTCTATCTCTTACAACTCCAAGCTACTCCGTAGTTAGTGAGTTGTTAGTTTTAGTCTGTGTTGTTGAGAAAAATGAACGCCTACGCTAACTAATACACTAATACACAGGACGCGTATGTCTGCCTTAAATATACCAGATAAACTGACGATGGTTGACTGGTAGAGATTGCCTTAGGCATTAAGTCCGCCAATGCACCTAAAGTGCATGATGTATTAAATAAATAAATAAATAATAAACTTAAAACGAGTCTGGGAGGAAGTTTGGCTCGTCATATTAGTCTGGCTCATTGGAAAATATTTTATAATAATAAACTGGCTACCTAAAATGACGTAAGTTATCCAATATCTGCTAACTGTAAAACGGCCCTGCTATCAGCTTAGCGAGTGTCCATTCCTTTCTAGGTATATGTTAAACTACCGATCCCAAAAATTTCATCTTTCCTAAAAGGACGTAAGTCTAGGCTGACTGGGATCACATTTTAATCATCTTTATTACTTGTAATTTTTATTTGTTGTGCTTTCTGTGATCTTCTATAAGGAATGGGTATAGAGTAACCTAATACCCGCTTATTTGTCAATTATAGTACATTTTTGTGTTGACAATTACGACTAATCAAGATTTTTTAAAGATACATAAGGCTTTGGGTTGTACGATTTTAGAAAAAAAAAATGAAAAATTTATTTATGAACCTATCACATAAGTAGATCCTAATAAAACAAAATATTATCAAACATTGATCGTTTTCACAAATTATTTGAAATCACTAATATTTTTTTGTGAAATCTGTCATCCGCATCAAACCATATTTTACGAGGTATTGTTTCTTATAACATATCACTGAACCGTTCTCCTGCCTAGCCCGCTGGTTTCGAAAACTGCTTAGAGTTCCCGCTCCACTGCCCGTACCGCTACCGCTCCCGCTACGTTCCCCGCTGACTTCGAAAAAGCAGCTTGTTAATTTTATAGAGATTCCTTTTAGTTCAATCCTCGTTTATAATCATAGAAAATGATAGTATGAAAAGCTTCCCGCGAGACGTTCATTGTTGCAAACAAAAGAAGAGTTACAGACAATCTTTAAACATTTTAAAAAACTACACATAGGTGGCCTGTGATTTCCACAAAGGAGGTTTATTTTGAAATTAGCCGTTAATCCAAAAGAGTATAATGAAAAAGAGATTGTATTTATTCTGTGGCTACCAATTTTCGTAACAAAATAGGTATTTTTCAAATGCAGGCTACAGGTTGATAGGTATAACTATTAAGACCATCTTATTTATGACATTAATACACGATAAGCTTATAACCAACATGTATTTGTATTTTCAGGATAAATAATTATACTGACGAAGATTTACGCATAATAAGGTAGACATTTTCTTCTTGCCTCATATCCAGGTATAATTAGAAAAAAAAATCACTAATGTGTTATTTTCCTTTACAGAGTGGCAAGAAATAAACTTAGGGCTCTACAACGCAAGTAAGTTTTCTACGTGCACATAAATGAAACAGTTTATCAGTTGCTCCAGTACTTATATGTGGTTTATATATGTGGTAGTCATATAAAATATTTTAATTAATTTGTGGCGACTTCCACATATAACACAACAATAACCTACTACAGCGCCATCTACCGAAGATACACTGAACTACGAAGTAACGCACTACACGGAGTAACTACAAATCCTGAATCGCGCAATAAATAGTTCTCGCGCCGATTATCATATACAACACCCGTTCCCTCACAAATCTATACATATTATAATCTTGATTGATCTTTAACTTCTTTATTTTAAGGCCAACCATCTGTCAAATTTTAAGTAACATTAGAATGAAAATGTACTCCTAGCAAAAGGCACTCCGTATTTATTTAACAAGCTGAGCACCGCGGTACAACAGTAACCCCGAGTCTAGTCTAAAAGAAGTAGCCTAAGTTACTCCTTATGTCATCGGCTATTAGCCAGTGTATGTTAAGTCTCGTCAAAATCGTTTCAGCCGTTCCAGAGATTAGCTAGAACAAACAGACAGAAGAATAGACAGACAGACAAAAATTTGGTAATGTATTGTGTAAACTTACATATGCATTTAGTAAAAAGCGGTTATTTTAATATTACAAACAGACACTTCAATGTTATTTGTTTGCAATATAGATGTATAGATAACATTAGCTTTAAATTGGATAGTAATTATTTTCTACTTACTATTTTGTTACTATTAAAGGAGGGTGTCTATCAACAAAAATACACCAGCAGTATCGCATACTAAAATCCATAGACGTCAAACAGGATTTATTCATAAAGAACAAATAGAACAGTTGGAGGAATTTCTAGACGAGTTGAGGGAGAAAGGTGAAATAGAAGATAAAGAAAGTGAAGCAATAAGGTTGTTATGTCCCTCTTAAATTATACTTATTTTTTAGTTTTATTATGCTTTATACGGTGCTAAATATGGTCCTAGAATATACATTTCATTATTGGTGGTATGTTAAAGTCGATCGATTGTCACCATTGTCAATAGATAGCGAATGCATGTTTTAAAAAAATACGCAGTATATGTCCTCCTACTTCACAATAACCCTACTCAAAAAAAACAAGTCTTTATAGACTTCAAAGGTTCTTTAATAACAATACACATTTGTTTGGCTGCAAATTACAGTACAGTACACTTTACGGGTATTTTCACTAAACGTGGCAGGCTTTATTAATTATGTTCACCGTGGGAGAGCTATGCTTCGGCATGAATGGGTCGGCTCGACCGGAGGATTACCACGGCCTCACAGAAATCCGGTGTGAAATATCGTTTGCGCTGTGTTTCACCGAGTGGCCTATACCCCAACCCCTCCCGTCATTCCCTTTCCCATCCCCTGAAGGTCGGCAACGCACTTGTGACGCCTTTGGTGTTGCGGGTGTCCATGGGCGGCGGTAATCGCTTACCATCAGGTGATATGTCTGTTCGTTTGCCCACTATTCAATAAAAAAAAATGTTATATCTTCCATGTAATCTTGTATTACAGCTCCAAATGCATTAAAACGTTAACAATTATAATAATATTCCAAATTTAGGCAAGTTGGCGTCGAAATTGTTAGGACTGGAAGACATACCCACCAATTACAAGCGGGTCAAGAACAGGCATCGGAAACTCAAGGTCCAAGAAAATCAGTCCTCTTACGCCTTTACAATGAAATGTCAAATGATGAGATGAAACCCACGTTAAAGATCTTAAGGTGAGTGTTAACTGCATATACTTGCAGTGAGACGAATTGGTTCATGGTATCGTGGGAGAGCCACGCTTCGGCATAAATGGGCTGGTTTGACCGGAGTAATACTACGGCCTCACAGAAAAACGGGGTGAAATAGTGCTTGCGCTGTGTTTCACCGAGTGAGTGAGGATACCTGAGGCCCATACCCCAACCCGTGCCCCCATTCCCCTAAGGCAAAGCACTTGTGACGCCTTTGGGGTTGTGGGTGTCCATGGGTGGCGGTAATAGCTTACCATCACGCGATACGTCTGCCAGTAAAAAAAATAGTAGTCCACTGGCGGTCAACCGGCTATCTCCTATACAACAATCAGATTAATCCTTTTTCCGGGAACATAATTCATTACTCCACCAGCCTGTCGGCGAAAAAACTAAATTATATGGGGAAATACAAACAACATTCAATTTCAAAGGTAGTAGAGCCAAGCTGATTTCATCAGGGACGAGTAGGCTCGACCGAACGGTACTACCCTCTCACAAGAGACCAATCTAATATAACAACAGGCGTGCAATCGTGTTGAGATACGAGACCGGAGGCCCAATGACGCAAAAGCATCAGTAGGCCACCATGGTGCGCTGAAAAACTAAAAAAAAGATTCTCATTTTTTTGGAGAATAGAAAATTAGCTAAAGTTTGTAAACACTTAAATATTTTAAATATAGTAAAAAACAGACAAAGTAACGTAGATTCCGTTTCTCCAGTGAGAAGTCAGAGTCCCAGGAAGCGAATCGCTACCCATTTCTGACGCGCTCTACTCTACACGCGACTATGAAAGAATCAGTTGAGAAGTTTTTCATCCCTCGAAACGCTGTATCCCGGGGCCAAGTAGAAGAAACTCTAGAATTACAACATGGACATAAACTTTTCCGCAAGGTGTCTTCCGACTACGCTCATACTTTACAACATTTTGATGAAGAGACGAAATCTTCTATTAGATGTTTGGAATATGCAAAACATCGACCATCTATCTCTGTAGTTGAGTACAAAATGCGAAATCAAAAGTATCAAGATGAGTTAAAAGCATCTAAGGATCAGATAGGTAAGTTTAACCTTAAACGGTGCATCAACGTCTTCGTAAGGACAAACATTATCAAATTATTTTCTTCTTTACAGAAAGTAACAGTCATCAGGAGAGCAAAACGAGAATCTAGAAATACTAGATTTTCACAATACTAAACTATATAAACTAACGATAATGCCTGTTATTCTATAACAAATCGGGAAGTTAATTCTAATACTGATTTTGTGCCATTGTCATTTTGATAGCACACTAAATAATTTTAGATAAATTTGTATTTTTTTTTAAATAATTTATTCATACTTTTATCTATTTTGTTTTAGTTGTATTTGTAGATAGTTTTAATTTTGAATAAAGTAAGTTTATTATAAATATGGTTGACTTGTGTGTTATTTATTTATTCATTCCATGAGTAGATACACCAGATTATGTCCTGGACATTTTAGGTAATAGAAACTTACATACATAGCCTCACATAGGTATAAGTCGTTGATTAGTTTCTAAATAAATAAATGATATTCCGGACATCTAACACACAACGCCATCTAGTCCCAAGCTAAGCAGAGCTTGTGTTATGGGTACCAGACAACTGTTATAAATACTTATATACTTTTTTTTTGTAAATACATACATATTATACATAGAAAACTACCAAACTTCAAAACAAATATCTGCAGATCATAAAAACATTTGGTCCGAACCGTCGTAGTAGCAGTCGTAAAAACGTATTATGTGTACGTATTAGTATACGTTAACTCAAAAATATCTCGTGTTGATTATTTAGTTACTAAAAGGTCTGTACGAAGCGAAATGATTTTAAGACCATTTGTTTAATAATTACTGAATTTACAATGTTAACAATAGTTTCAACAAACGTTGTTAGTTCACCGTGTTACTATTTACTAAAGTTTTTCCACTTGTTAACTAGACTATTATTCATATACGTGATTTAAGGTTAAGCAAAGGTTATATGTTATTTGCAACTTTAAGAATATAGGTTTTAAGTTGAAAATAAAATAAAAAAAATCATAGAATAAAACTTCGGAGGGAAAAAAAATAAAGGCAGCAATTATCCCTCCTATACCAGCTAATTAAATAGCTACTGTTTGTAATGTATCGCCTTTATATTATTAATTACTTCAGACTTTGATGAAGAGAATCTTTGTTTATAAAGTATTTTTTTTGGTATATTTTTTGTTGTAAATAATTAATAATAAATACCTACTCTATTTTAGCACTCCATAGTTTTATTTCTCAATTATATATCATGTTAGGTTTCTATTTCGAGAAGTTGGCATTTGGGGAATTTGGTATTTTGATAAGTTACCACTATGCAAGGAAGCGTATGTGTTCGGCTCGACCAGAATGAAACTAGTAAATATATTAGAAAAATTCATACCATTTGGGAACTTTAAATATTGGCTTAAGTCACTAAGGTCATTTAATCATCATACCGTTGCAGTCCACTGCTGGACACAGAGCTATCCTTTTTTTAATTTATTGAATAGGGGGCAAACTTACAGACATATCGCCTGATGATAAGCGATTACTGCCGCTCATGGATACCTGCAACACCAGAGGCGTCACAAGTGATTTGCCGGCCTTATAAGAAGAAATACGCTCTATTCTTGAAGGTTTGAAGGTCATATTGGTCCGGGACTACCTCAGGTGCCAGTTCATTCCACAATTTTGTTATGCGAGGCAGAAAGCTGTCTGCCTCTTTTTGCACCCAATCCCTCCAAAAACAAACGGTATACCTTCATAAAATATAATTTACATAACTTTATTCTTTTTCAAGGGATGTATTATATTATTGGAACGCTGAATTTGTTGTCTACAAAAATAACAATAACTAAGATGTATTCATAGCCAGTTTCGGCCACGGCGGCCAGTCTCAACGGAGGCCAGCCAACTACGCAGGAGATTGTATAGTGCACATGTGTGTAGGAGATATTAAAATACACTCTCTGTTTTCTCACTCTCACCGCTACCCGACCGGGAAAAAATTAGGTAGAGGATCTGGCATGGGTGTAATTTATAATTTACCGAGACTGGAATTTAATTAGGGGAAATATCTGATTCTTGTCTAAGACTAAGTCCACATATATGACCAATGGGTCTTCTGAGATTGAATTTTACGTAACAGGTATCAACTAAGTTGTGATCGCCGGCTGTAGTTACATGTTGGAGTCAGAATATGACAATAGTCAGTTCAAGCTGGTCGAAACATCGGGCATCCAGAAGCATCAAACACCCAGTAGGTACATAATATTGTTAATTGCATCTAATAACCATATTTATATCATGAAGCTTATAATTTTGAAATTTAGTATAGCTACTTCAAAACTTTCCAGATCGAAACAACAAGAGTCAGCAATCAACACATCAAACAATTTTGCGTCATGGGACATATTAAACGGACTGCGAGTACTACAGTATATTCTGTACACACTTCTTTACGAATTATCACAATACCAATATATATAAATATATTAGTTTTAAAACGAATTCATACTCAGTATACTCGTATCTATAGTTATTCTAGCAGCCAGACCTCGAGGCCAAATTGATGTAGAAATAAAAACAATTTGATTGACAACCTTCAATTTTCTGTATCACGTTTATATATGTTTACTATCATTGATTTGTAAATGAAGTATTATGTTTTACATTTTGTAGATCTGTTATTTTGTATTACTTTTACTTTTCTACAATATATTGGGAAGCAATTTCATTTCCAAATGTCGTTATTTATTCCTGTGGTACCGAAACAAACCAAAACTATAGTACCATATCATCCATGGAAACGCCGCGTTAAAGCCAAGTATGCTAACAAATATAAACACGGGCATAATTCTGTGCTCAATCCCATATTCATAGCAAACCAAACAAAAATACCAGATAAGGAAAGTTCTGGTAATCAGGAAATACAGTTTACAGTAATCGGGAACAGAGTTACAAAAGAATTCATCTATTGTATGTATCTAGTGAAAGGATTGTACAAATGTCGACCAAGGCAATTTAAAGCTCCTATTATAAGAGGTGATTTATTTCAACTACTGATATTAAAAGCAAAAACAATTACGAGAAATTAATTTGTATTTAAATCTATAAATTAAATTAAAATAAAATGATTTGAAATTATTCGTGAAATCGTATTTAAACCGGTTCTTACTTATAAAGATTGATCGGTTTTCAATATTACGTTACTCACTAGCGCATCTATTCTACCCATATTGTAGGAGAATTATTAATAACATCAGTATATAGGAAAATGTGTACCATTACAGGTGTCACAGGAGTAGAATGGCCAAAAATCTGGCATGATTTGAAAATTACACATGGCGATTCAGCATTCTGTTTACAGTCGCAAGTTGCTGTATTAAAAAACGGTGAATTTCTTGGTGACGACACGGAACTAAAAGAATTCGTTAACTCTAGATATTTTTACACTGTATATTTAGATTACTATAAAGAAGGAATTAGACAGTTTGCCAATTTTATACAGTCATCTGGAGTTAGTAAACTTATTATATTTTACATTTAATGTAATATCAATTCTTTAATTATTTTAACCAACTTATTATTAATCGTACCACATATATTATTAAGTGTCACCATACTTGCTTTCCAGAGGCCATGCGTTTATATGAATATTTCTATCAACCGTGAATCAGTAGGGTCTTTGATATTTATGGTAAGTAATGTATTGTAAGAACAATGAATAGATTAAAATTGTAATGAGCTACACCTATAGAAATTGTTACTACAGTATACACCCTGTTCCCATCGATAGACGAAGAGTACTGATCAATATCTTTTGATAAAATTATACGATTACGATATGATACGTAGAACGTAGAAAGTGCACCTACTGAGTCAACATGTAGTAAGTTCAACCATCTTTGTACTTCAGAATACTATTTTCAGTTATATGCAGATATAGCCCCGCTTACATGTCAAAACTTCATGAACATGTGTCAGTCGAGTAGAGGTGGCTATTCAGGCACTCCTATTCATCGCATCGTCCAAGACTGTTGGATACAATGTGGAGGCTTCACTCTAAAAAATACAACACTACTAGAGTGTGAAAACTACATTGTACCACACGATAGACGTGGCGTACTCGGTATGGCTAACGCTGGCAGGTACTTTGACGCTTTTTTATTTGCTTTTCATCAAATGAGTGACATACTGAAAACTCAGAACCTTGTTCAGAGAGGGGGAGGATAGTCTGGTTAACATGAGATAGTTCATAGCGTAACGTTCGTTCAGTAACGGTAGTAGTAGGAATAGTCATTTATCTATCCTACTTCCTATTCATTATTTATAATGATAAACGCGAAAGTTTGTGAATATGTACATATGTTTGTTACTCTTTCACGCAAATAGTACAGAACAGATTTAGATGAAACTACTGTAATCTCTCTAATATCTCGTAATATCTCTTACATCAGAATAACACTTGGTTTGGTTTCCTCGGGCTGCTTCTGCACTTAGCCAAGAGGCTAAGTGCGGATACAGCCCGAGCCTAATCAAGAGATCAGGACGGTGTATAAGGGATTTTTCATCTTCTTACTTCAATCATCCTAGATCATCCCAGAAGCCTAGCAGCCTTTTCAGGTCACTACATGTTTCCAGGAGTGATGTTGATTGAAGGATATCTACCCGTTGATCTGCTGCACTTCTACATTCTGTGAGAACCTGTTGCTGTGTTTCTTCCGCTTCCATGCGTCCCCTGCACAGGGGGCTGTCTGTAGCACCTATAGAGAATAGGTGCTTGTTTCTGGGAAAATGTCCTGTTAGGATACCTATGATCTCCCTGATATGATCCTTTTGCAATCTGATCAGGTTGCGGGCTAGGATTTTTCAGAATAAAACTTAAACTACTTTTTATCGTGGCGTCTGACATAAGCGCGGGTGGAGCCACAAACAAAAGCTAGTCTCAGATATATAGAAAATGAATTTATGATAAATTGTATGTTTACAGACACAAAGATTGTTCAACTCAATTCTTTGTACTACTGCAACCTGCCTCGTGGATGAAAAACAAATATGTAGCATTTGGTCAACTTATTGAGGGAGAAAATACTCTTAGCAAGATAGAAAACGTTCCAACTTGGTATGAATCACCAAAATTGGAAATCATAATTGATAAAGCTGGAGTATTCAACCTGGAATGTCAGAGAGCACCAATAAATAAAAGAACTAATGAATATTTACAACGACACATTGATGATTTGGTTGTCGTTGGGAATTTATTTTATGAGGTATAGTAAAACTAAAGAGCATAAGTATTTATGTATTTTTATAAATATTATATACTCTTTTATTATTTGTGTGGTGACGTATAGCGATACAGAGTATACTATGTAGGACAATAGCACTGTAAAGAGAAAGAAATCAGACATAAACTCTAGGTATACCAACTCTTCTGGCAACTGTACAGTATATCAAAAACTCTTTTTTTAGAAGGAGCCTATTTCCAGCAGTGATCAATTTAAAAGCAGTTGATTATGATGATTTCTATATATATACAGGGTGTAAAAAGACTACTACCGAAAACTTGGGAGTTGCAATCAGACCATGATACTGAATAGGTTTAGCGAAAAAAAAACTCAAAAAAAAAGATAATTTATCTAAGTCCTTTTATGTTTTTTTCTGCTTACATACACATAGTAAAACATAACAGGACCCCAAACTACCTAATTATCTCATTTAGAAAACCAAAAAACAAAGAAAATCAATATAACAGTAATGTATTTTAATATCAAAACAGCTGGCCGGGTGAGTGCAATGATCGCGACAGAGCGCGCGGGCGCGATAAGTTAAGGCATTCAAATAAATAATAATAATAATAAATAAATAATAATAAATATTTCGGACATCTAACACACAATGCCATCTAGTCCCAATCTAAGCAGAGCTTGTGTTATGGGTACTAGACAACCGATATGAATACATAGACACTATTTTTTTGTAAATACATACATATTATACATAGAAAACACCCAAACTCCGAAACAAATATTTGTAGATTACACAAACATTTGGTCCGACCCAGGATTTGAACCCGAGACCTCCGACCTCCGACCTCCGTTGGCCGATTCTCAGACCTACCTAAAATGCTCACAAAATTTCATGAAAATCGGTCATGAGGAGTATGATAACTAACATTGTGACACGAGAATTTTATATATAAGATAGATACATAGTAATATTTAGAAAATCATGGAACTTCCAATGGTTTTTTCGATTCTGCTGATACTATTAATTGAATCATATTGTTAACTCAACAACTTTCAAGCAGGAGTAAGTAGATAGTTCTGTCTCTTTCTTTCTTCGTCTTATTTATATTTATAGGCATTACTCGAAAGAGTGTTTAAGGAAATCGACATGAGATTACCAAACCAAGTAGAAGTAATTTTATCGAGTGAGTCGTCACAAGAAGAATCTGATGAAAATTTATTTTACACTAAAAGGTAAAAATAATAAATATAGTAGCAAGGAATTGTGTACACATGTTAAATTATAATCGTGAGTCATATATACACACAGGTATTCTTTAAATTAAACAGTTACTTCATAGGACTTATAGAGTAAGCTATAAAATAAGTTGCCTTTTCTATGAAACAGCAGAAATTTAAAAATTTCGGACATTTAACAAACAACGCCATCTAACTCCAAAGTAAGCAAAACTTGTATTAGTAACTGTGGTGACCTCCACATACAACATAATATACTGCAGCGCCATCTACCGAAGTTACACTGAACTACGAAGTAAGGCACTACACGAAGTAACTACCAATCCTGAATCACGCAATAGATGTTCTTGTGCCGATTATCATCTATACAACATCCCAACTTCTACTGTTGGGCAGTGGCCTGCCAGGCATGATCAACTCGCCTGGTCGGAGGATCCTCCCTTTGTGTTGGGTGGAACATGAGACCCGTTCCTCCACAGTAACTAACACATATAAATACTTTTTTGTAAAAATATACATATTATACATAAAAAACACCCAAACCTAGAAACAAATATTTGCAGATCATACAAACGTTTGGTCCTACTCAGGAATCGAACCCGAGAGCTCAATTAAATCAATATGAGCGTGACGTCCTTTTTTGTTTCGGATAATCATCCCGTGGAATATAGGTTTGGTTTTGGGGTAGTGCCCTAGCTGTAGTGTCCATCCAGTTATGCTGCGAGTATTCGGTAGAAACAATTATGAAATCAAAATCTATAGTTGGACTCATTACTGACTTGAAACTTGACCGCGGACGGCTCCAAAACCTTCCTGCAAGAAGGAACTTTCTGTCGTTTCTCTAGCTCCTTACATCAGCATTAGAAATTATGATTGAACTTTTTTTTTTGTTTGCCAGTAAAATGAAGGAAAAGGCGCCACAAACAGTTGTTGACAAGGAAGATGAGGAAAACAACGAATATGATGTGGAAATGTATGACTACGAGGAAATATTTAACGAAACAGTTTCTAAATCTTATTCCAGTCAAAAAGAAAGAATTACAAGGCCCTTTTATTTACCTTTGCAAGATGTCCCTTATCCCGGAGAAGTCGACTCTATTTATGACCTGCAAAGGTAATTGCTATCTTTTTATTCCCGAGAAGACATACCTGTATTTAGATGATAAAGAAAAAACCTTAGCGAACGATTTAAGATTTATGACCATTCTTCTGTAAATCAAACTATGTGCAAAACAGCAACTATAGCCTTGACGAAATAAAAGCCATTTAACCAATTTCTAGCGTGATAATCAAGAAAGGATTGTTGATTTAGCTGAGGTAAGCTTTGTCTGTTTGACCACGAGACTATGAGGCAGGGCCGTATGTCGATTTCTTTTGTAACCTTATTAAATGCATTTTGAAGTTTAAAATCACTTCGTGTTTTATATATCTCAGTCTCGGCTAGGAACATTGCAAAAGTGATAATTAACAACTACAGATATCATTGACTAAAACATTCAGTTAAAATATGAGTTCTCGAAATATTCTACGTGATAAATGCCTAGCTGAGACTTCCATTGCCTTACTGGTTGGATAGCAATGTTTTTACAAAAACACTTACTTTATATACATAGCAGCTGCCAGAAGTCCTACTTAGTATTATTACAAAAGTGAAAGTTCATGAGAACGTAGGGATGTTTTTTACTCTTTCAGGCGAAACCTTCTGAACGGATTTTTATGAAACTTTACTATACATCATAGGCAGGCGGAGCTGCGGGCAAAAGCTAATTCGATATATATATGCCCTTATCATTTACACCATATTTATGGGACTGTTCTTTTTTACAATTTTAGCTTTTCACTTGGTTTTATCCCACAGGTTTTTGAGGGGAGATTATTGTCTCGAGAGCGATGTTCAAGAACGCCCAGAGCCACCAAAAAAACTTTTCGAGAACAATATCTGTAAAACTGTTCTTGATACTTTATTTGATTATCTAACAATAGATTTGGAATCTGGTAAAAAGTTTTCTATTAGCTTAATATCATTAATAGCAGTGGCAGCGTATAGAACTGCTACGCTAATGTCTCAGGTTCGAGTCTCGAGTCGGACTAAATGTTTGTAAGATCTGATTTATTTTTGTTTCGAAGTTTAAATAATTAGTAAATGGTAACAACAATTATAATATTATGTATCTTATCTTATTTCACTAACCAACCAACCTATTGCTGTCTACTGCTGAACGAATTATTCCCTCAAAGAGTGCCAGCTTCCTCAGTCTTGGGCAGTCAGCATCCATACGCATCCTTCCATTTTCTTGAAATCGTTGATCCATCTTACTGTAGAGCACCCTGGTCTACACCATCTTTGCCTTACTGCGGTCTCCACACTAGTTCGTGTAAAATCATTTAAAGATTTACTATTATTAAACTCAATAAATATTTCCAGATACAAACTTGACTGAGGGTGATGAGAAATTACTCCGGGGATATATGACGTAATAACAACTCAGTTAACTTATATTAGTAGTATATTAATATATTTGTTAGTGTTCACTATGAAGTTCAGAAGTAAGAACACAAATAGTTTGCTTTCTGAGAGTTTTAAAGGACTCTTGAAATAAACTTAGCAGATACTCGATTTGTGCAGTACTGCTCGTTTTACATAAACGTTTTGTAAAATATCTTTCAATCTTTAGCGGGTATTTGAAGCGTTATAAGCGGCTAGCGTGCGGCAGGAATGGAAAGAAGTTAGATTAAAAGTAGAATTGGAATGCGAATGAAAGTAGAAGAGCGAATGGTAACAGTGGACTGTAGCGAGAATGAGCGAATATTAAATCGAATCTTAAAAGCGAATGAGCGCGGTGCGCTCGCGGGAAGGATTATATAGCCAGCCAAACTTTGGAAGATTTGGAAATTTTGTGAGGTGAGGATTATTATGTTTGCATGTTCCACAGTTGCAATTTGCAAATTGCAAGTGTGGAACAGGCAAATTGGGGGCAAAGGAGCAGGCGTATCGCCTGATGGTAAGCGATTACCGCCGCCCACGGACACCTGCAACACCAGAGGCGTCACAAGTGCGTTGCCAGCCTTTGGGGGAATAGGAAGGGGGTTGGAGGGAGGGTTTCGGATATTGGCCTCCGTCGGTGTCCGGTGGCGCAGGCGCTGTTTCACACCGGTTTTCTGTGAGGCCGTAGTATCACACCTGTCGATCCGGCCCATGCATGCCGAAGCGTGGCACTTCCATTGTTATCAATAGAGTCATAGAATCCTAATAACGGCTTAGGTGAGTAGTAGTAGGCAAGTAGTCAGTTATAATTTATTTTAATTTATATAGCTACTTCTTTTCGTCTTACAGGGAGAACGGTGACGCTGTAAGTTTCGCTGGTCGTATTGTTAATAAAATGGCAAACTTTCCACAAAGGCTAGCAATTTTCGGAAACTTTGCAAGCGAAAACAAGTGAGTCTATTTTATTTGTTAGCCTCATGATTAACATATGACATGGGCAGAGTACGACTGCCGCGGCATTCGCTGATGTCCAAGGATTGAAAAATAATCCTGGATTTGAACTACTACGATGTCAACATATTTTTGGACACATAAGGTGAAAATGTGTCACAGTGTTTGTGTTGTGTAATTTTGAGTGAACAAAACCATTTATGACATAACGCTCATAAAGTTAATTTATTTGACTTATTTACAAACTGTAAAATGTCTAATCACATTGTGTATTTGAGACGATATGGCTAGTTACAACTAGGGTTACTTAATGCAACTTTCTTATATAAATAAACCTACCCTTTACCCCGTAAATTGAGTTCATTCTCAGGATATCCATTGGCCAGACCCTTGATGGATCTAATGTAAACAATACAACGATTATTTATTAGAACTCGAAAAAATGGATCTAATGAGAATCTTTTTGTGTAACAAAATAATTGCTAAATACTAAATAATTTACTTTCATTATTTCCAGACCTGGTGTTTTAAGTGACGATGAACTGCGACTACTTAGGTAAAACATGTTTTCTTTTATAATGGATACATTTTTTACGTTTATATCTATAAATATTTATGCTATTTTCTTCCAGCGTGACCGAAAAAGAAATAAAACATTTACGTAAGAAGTAAGTAAGATCTTTTTAATAACAATCAAGCACTGAAAATTTACATTACTCATCACAAAATTATTATTTTTTAAAAATAACCCCTTCACGGTGTATATATCTTGTGTCCCGGGGAACTTTACAAAAATACAAAAATCTAATAAAAAGAGCACCCTGACTCAATACTATAATTTTTGGATCAGTTAACGCAACAGAGAGCAATGTGGCGACCGCTGAAACTACTACGCTATTCGTACATTCTAAAATTGTTATTTCTATGACATTTAACATTTGAGTTCAATTTTAGGAGTGTATCAATAAACCTCCCTTACGGAACCCTACCACACGGTTTGATTCGTAGACGTCAAACTGGGTTTGTTCATCCAGAAGACATACCACAACTATTAGAAGAAATTGAGCAAGAAGCAGAACGTGAAGTGGATATACCTCATAGGTAAATACGAATGTGGTCATTCACGGTTTTCAGTAATGGAACTAGTGTAAAATTATAAATACCTTAGATATTACATAAGTACCTAGTTCTGTTAATTCATGTTGAAAATAAAACAGTGCAACAATAAAATAGAGTAGTTATAAGAGACAAACTTCTTAGCACTCCATGGATTCACCATGCGGGTGCCGGGTCCATCGTGTGGCAGAGGGAGAAACTCAAAGCAGTTCCCAAGACTTACGACCTAGGTGTAGGTTTAAGGAGGCCCCCTTTAAGATGCGCATCAACGCTCACCTTCATTGCTCGAGTTTCCCGCCCTACCTAGCCAAATTTGGTAGGAACCTGTTAGTGCAGCCTTGGATACTCGTTCTAAAATAGAACTTACTGCAGATCTCGACAGGCCGAGGTCTTTCAAAAGGTTATAGAGAGATTTAGCTGGTATACCTCTCGCTCCTACTTCTACCGCGTATAAATTAACCACATAGCCATTTTTGTTTAGTTCAGTTGTTAGATCGTAATATTTATTTAATTTTATTCTATGGTCTTTAGGAATATTAGTTTCCCACGGAACAGTTAGCTCTACTAATATTATGTGTTTAATTTGTCTAGAGAAGAGGAATATGTCCGGTCTGGATGACGAAACACCAACATCCTCTGGGATTTTATAGTGCTTATCATACGTATCCATCAAAATACTCCAGTCAGGTGCAGTACCTAGGATTGAGAAAGGCTTGCTTTTAGATTTGGTAGTTGTGCAATCCTTTATAAAGTTAATTTGTCGTTTATTTGTAGTCAATCCTTTTTGGGCTCTAGCCACTGAAAGACTTACTGCTTCACTTCTTTGATTTCTAGTACTCTATCATGTCGGCGTGAGTAATAACCCCTATCAAGCAGCACCCTGCAACCCACCAGTAAATGCCTAGCAGTACCTACTGCCTCACCACACGTATAGCAAGATTTTTCAGATGCTTTCCCCCATCTCACTAGGTTACTTTGGTCTGGGAGGGTCATTTGGAAGGCATTAAGATAGAATTTTAATAGGGCAATCCCACCAATCATGTAGCAAGGTGCGCCATTTCAGGGCCAACGGGATGCAAAACTCACCTATAGTTAACCGCTCACTTTGCATTTCTAGATTCATTGCATGCACTTTATAGTTATGATTTTCATCTTGTTGTATAAAGGATTTCATTATTTCTCGGTCTCCCTTCTTCTTTGCGAAACCCAGCCCGACTCTATTAAACTGCGCACCAGCCATAAATTGTTTATGGAACTGAAGTCTTGACTCAAGCTCTGTAACGTATTTATCTTTTGGGAGTGATGAGACTATTTCATCCTGGGATTGTCCCAAGACATGCATTTTGGTGACTCTGAGGTGTTTATAGAGTTCCGATGGCTTCATAAACTTCATCCCAAAACTGTTTTGATCCCTAAATAGAGTTGAGGGGTCAGCTGAGTGTGCAATTCCGAGCCATAACTTCAATATCTTTTTGACATTTGCATCTAGTTTTGCCAGGAGGCTTTTACCGATGTCATATACAAGGAAAGGCCAAGTCAGACGTGATGTAAGATAATTGTCGTATATCCAAACTTTTTTAATATTGCTTAATGGTTGTTGGTCTACCTTATTCAAGTCATTAAGAAAATTTTCGACAGTTACCTCTAAGGATGGTGTATTGTGATCAATCTTTCTACCAAGAAATTTGAAAGGCACTGCTTCAGCAATCGTGGTTACACATTGTCCTCCTATTGAGAGTCCCGGATCATATGAGGTATATTTGGTATTCCGTCTACCCAGACATAGACAGTGGCATTTACTTGGTTTTGCCCTCAATCCGTCAGTCCATGTACAAAACTCATCCACTTCAACTAATAACCTCTGACATTGTTTTGGATTACGTGTCAGTATTGCAAGGTCGTCTGCAAAGGCTAAGATAGACTCTGTGTATTTATTGTTTATTTTAAACCGATAGCCCCATTTTTTCTCATGACTTATTAACTTATCTATAAGAACATTTATAATTATATTAAAAGCTATTGGTGACAAGCAGCAGCCTTGGAACAACCCTACATTATAATGCAATGGTTCTGTGTGTTCCTTGTTTGCTGCTATGGCAAATTGTAGTTGTGAATAATAGGATGTGATTATGTCGATAACCACAGTAAGAAAGTTATACCACTTTAGGGCGAAGATCATCAGTTCATGCTGTACAGAACCAAATGCGTTTTCAAGGTCTATCTAACAGACCGTAATGTGCCTCTCATGCATTCTGGCATCTTTCAAACTTTCCGCTAATAATGTGTTATGTTCCAGACAGCCAGAAATACCGGGCAAGAACCTTTTCTGGTGGTTAGGCCTGAAATACCTATTGCTGATCATGAATTTTGTCATTTTTGTTTGTAGTACGCTAAAGAAAATTTTGTAAATTGTATTGGTTAGTGCTATCGGTCTAGTATCTTTTGGATGAATTACTTCGTCTTTTTTTGGGATGAGGACAAAAATTGCTTTTCCAAATGATGTTGGTATTTGCTTCTTTGACCAGATTTTACAAAATACGTTTAAGAGATGTTTACGAACCGATGGACATTTTTTGTACACTATATATTACATTTTTTGTACATTATATATTGACTCTTTTTTAA
Organism: Spilarctia lutea; assembly: GCA_916048165.1. Taxonomy (NCBI): domain Eukaryota; kingdom Metazoa; phylum Arthropoda; class Insecta; order Lepidoptera; family Erebidae; genus Spilarctia; species Spilarctia lutea. Next base: position 9,122,669 of record OU696480.1, read on the forward strand.
ATTTGTGTAAAATATATTTTTGTTTATCCAGTCGCGTTGTACTGATAATCGAGTACCTAAATATTAAAATCACAGTTAGTATTAACAGTTAAATGTTCTCAACGATTAGAAAAGTTCTATTTCACGATTATGTTTTGTTCCATTTTATAATAATAATAATAACGTATTTATTAAACGGTTTTATTTAGCTCACCCCGTTTATTTTTGTACACCAGGTCAATTATAAAAGGTCTTAATTTAAGATAAGTAGGTACAATTGGCGGCCTTATCGCATTTTATGAATTACAAGATGTCGGTTACCGCTGCAAAAAGCCTACCCAAGAAAGACACGGTCAGCAAAATGACCCAGGTCAATTCACAGACACCGACACTAACATCGACGACGCAGTCATTATCCGCAGGCTGCACAGATTGTCTTTCACTGGATGTTAAAGTTGTTAATGAGGAAAATATCTAAATGTAATTAATACTAAGTTTTCATTTCTGCCGGCAGTCCCCGAGTGCAACCCGTTGCTTTAGGATAGATAACTAAAGCGATTATTGTAGAGCTTCTCTATAAACAACATTTGACGTTAAATTATTTTCAGGTAACAAAATATACTGATGGTCGGGAGCCCCGACCCGTGATAGGGCAACGTAAAGTTGCCCATGCGTAAAACATATTTTAATTTTGCCATAATTTCAAAACCAACGTCCAATTTTTATCATTCAAAGACCAAATATTATCTACATAAACTGTAGTTAGTGATGAAATATAATTTATTTTGATAAGGATTGATAGCATGAGTAAAATAAACGCGTTTAAATGTAGTCCAAAAAAAATCCAAAATTTTTAAATAAAAAAATGGTTGTTGTGCCTCACTCGACATAGATAGGTATAGTGTGTTGCGGATTTTTTTGTAGATATTTATAAGATCTACGATTAATTAGACCATTTTATGGTTCTATCTTTTATAGTTTAGGCAGCGTACGCAAAATAAGTAACTTTTCTCTTTTCTTATTTCACCTTGTGTCCGAAAAACCTAAATATCTTACAAACCCTATTTTTTCCAAAATAAAATATAGCCTATGTTACTCGTGGATAATGTAGCTTTCGAATGGTGAAAGAATTTTTAAAATCGGTCCTGTAGTTTTGAGCTTATTCATTACAAACAAACAAACAAAGTTTTCCTCTTTATAATAATATATATATATATATATATATATATATATATATATATATATATATATATTAGTGTAGATTAATAGATAACTTAATGAATTTACGTTTCTCATATGTATTTTTGTATATGCACAGGTAAATAGCAATGTCCTAATACACTGACAATCATGTCTGAGTGACTGTTTCATGAGTTCTTCTTATATTTCTTTTTGAGTAACTTAAAAAAGTAGTAAATATATTTTTCCGGGTAATGAGAATGGGTAAAGTCTAGACTATTGCCTTTTCCAATGTAGTTTTGGAACCGATCCCAACCTTTTTTTGGACAAAGACTCAGAAGATAAAAAAATGGTCCATGATTTAATTCTTATAAACCGTGATTTAGTTTCAGTTTGGACGCCATAAGCACTTCAAGTTCTAATCTGTCGCTCAATAAAGATGAAAGTCATGAAGATAGATTGAACGCAGATAATTTAGATTATAAAACTTCACAGAGTACACACAACGAACCGATCAGGTGATAACGTTTAATTCTGAATAACTTTTTCTAAACTATACTAAACCATAACGATTAATTGTAGAATTATGAACATACTGTGAAAAGAATATCGATATCTTGATCTTAAATTAAAAATAACACAAACATATAGTTAAACAACAGGCTCGAAACCAACCCCCCTCGAAAAACCTTCCCTATTTTCAAAAACTCTCTACTTTTTACTAAGGTTAATACATAATTTCCTATAGTAAATATACAATATACATACAAGATTTATTAATATTTATAACACAGCCAACCTCCATATAGTGTTGTTACCACGCTAAAAAACAGATACTGAAATACTAAATCGTTTACTTAGGAAAGTCACCATTAAACAGAACCAAAATCACTCATCACGGAAAATTACTGTTTTAACTCGTCTTTACGATGATGTAAAAATGAAAGATGAAGATTTGGCCCTGCCGACTTTAAAGGATTACAAGTTAGTATTTCACGTTTATAAGAATATTCTGTATCTTTAATTCTATCTTCACTTAGACCTGCTTCATTATCTAAGACACAAGCGTTTGGCATTGATTCTCTTCCTACAATTAGTGACGCATCTATTCGTCTTGTAGTATTCGCTAATATTATGTCCAGGTGATTTAACCCATTTTTTTAAAAAAATTTGAAGTAGTAAAGCCATGAATGGGCCTGCTCGACCTGGGTAGTACTACCATCGCACAGAAGATCACAATGACAACGTTCGTGCTGTCGTATTTCGTTAGGGAGTGCGAGACAGGAGGCCCAATAATGCAGAAGCATCACTAAGCCCCCATGTTGTGAGTCACTATGCTGCTTTGTTGCATTGTCTGCATTTGCAATGAGTATAGGGACCACGACTCTTGGATTCTGCTTAGGCTTTTCATCAGGCAGTGGAAAGTCGTTTTGGCAGAGCCAATTATAAACATAAACTATTTTACTATTAATATGAAGCAGAAAAAACAGTTTGTCACATCGACATTAAGAATGTCTTTACTTTGTTCCTTCTCATGTTTGTGATCACTTACCTACGTCTCGTTTTCCCTTGAAACATAAAAAATATCTCTAACACAAAGAGCACTACCACAAGCTCACCTAGTTTGTGGTAGCGGTCTTTGTGTCATGTCTAAAAAATGCTGAGCTATTGAGAACTTATGTTCAGCGTGAGAATTTTCATGGTGCGATGCTGAATGGATAGTAGTTATTCTGTGCTTCAGTGACTTTGATTGGATGACATTGAATTTTATATAATTCATCTTCCTGGCCTTTATTATTCACAAGAGTATTTGAGTTATTAATTAGTTGTTAATATATTTGAGGGCCCTGACTTCCCAATAACGATTTTTTCTAATTGTGGTTTTTAAATTACTTATTTTGTTTTTTAGACCCTTTGCAGCGACCCCATCAAACAATTACTTGTTAACGCAATCCGGCATTAACATGACTAATGACGAACCACGTGAAACGTATTATTGTCAGCATAATCAGTCAGCAGATTACTCATTAGATTACGTTCTACATTTACAACATGGGAAAAAGGTTTCTCGCAAAATATCTTCTGACTACGCTAGAACTATTGACCATATTGAACATCGACCGCAAAAATCCATAAGGAGCGTTGAGTATGCAAAAAAACGTCCAGCAATGACTGTCGCAGAATATCAATTGAGAAATCGTGAATATCGAGAAGCTTTGATGACTACTCATGACAAGGCAACAGAAACGTCGCAAAGTTCTGTCGGTCATTTACGTACTAATCCTGATCCTAACAACAGCTAATAATAGCTCGTCCTTGAACTATCTGTCTACAAAGCATTTCAAACTTCAAAAATATATCGGTAAGTAATGGTATTAATAATAGTTTAAATTCAGTTCATATCTACTTTGCCTACACTTGTATTAATTTGAACATCAATGCAAAATGACAGTTACGTAATTGTGCTACTATATAGCATAGTGTTTCAGTAACTAAGATAATAATATGAAGGCTTTGCATTTGGTAGGTTTGTCAGCTCATCATCATCACCAATTTAATTCATTTATGAAGGCACATATAGCAGTTTCTGTTTCCACATAGTTTAAAGATTTTAGCCAGTGTGAAATAGTACGCTTGCATTGGAATTTCGAAGAGGAGTAAATATTCAACCTCTGATTTACTTTAATGTAAAGGTATCTTCCAAGAAAGCCGAAAAATCTGCTATAGAATGCTGTGCTGCGAATCTCAGTCGGAGGACAAACTTTATGTTTGAGGCGCTTATTGGTTTTAGAGGCATGATATAAAAGTAGTGAGTGTTATTTTAGGAAAGTGTGCAGGATAAATAATTGCCGAATCGTGAGTACGTTTGAAAGGTTATAGAGGTCACTGGTCGGGTATATGAATGGCAAGGAGTAACCTACTTTAAGAATTGCCCTTTAAGCTCTTTTTACCTTTATAAGGTTAGTTTTGCTTGCTCCACTCCATACTGAGATACAGTATCACAATATAGGATGACGTAATAATGTATAAACCGTTTTAATGTTTTTTTTCTCAGCTATGTTGTTTTATTCAAATATACAAAGATAATGGAATTAAAAGTACCTCCTGAACAATTTGATGAACATCTACGTGAATTAATTACTAACCTACCTGGATTTCTACACGACAATTAACCGTTCTCGTCTTTGAATAATAGCTTTAAATTAAAGTAATGTTTTTTACGTTTTTATATTACTTTTGTTTCATAGAATATATTAATTTTTTATTACATACTTTGAAGTCAACCAATGAAGTTTTATTTACATTTACTAGATTTAATGAAAACTTACTACAATTTAACAATTCCAAACGATAAGGAACACACTCCGCTAGTTAGACGCTCAAGTATCAATTGTTTAATCGATTAATTCGAATAGTATTGAGTGTACGAGTATACATATTTATACCTCATTTCTAAGGAAAGGGCTATGTCCTACAGTGGACTACTTAAATGTTTTGAAGATGAAGTTATACGGATGCTTTGCAATCACCGTTATGTATCTCACTCACAACTCAAAAGTTGCCCACTTTTGAGTTAACTTTATTAACACTAAGTTAAGTAGAACAATTACTGATGGTCTATGAAGCTTAACAAAAGTAGAAAGACTTTAGACGTTTTGACTGCCTCGGTGGCGCGAGTGGTAGCGTAAGCGACTGCTGTGCTTGAGGTCTCGGGTTCGATTCCGGGGTCGGTCCAAATGTTTGTATGATCTGCAAATATTTGTTTCGAAGTTTGGGTGTTTTCTATGTATAATATGTATGTATTTACAAAAAAAAAAGTATATATGTATTTATATCAGTTGTCTAGTACCCATTTTTTTTTTTTTTTTTACGTGTGGAAACCCCCTCGGGCCGTCACCCCGCCGGGGTTTGCGGCGGGGCGGTGTGTCGGAATCGAACCGACTAAAACCACACGGTGTGCCAACTCTGCGCCTGAAAAGGGAGGGGTCCGGGAATCGCTGTTATTAACACGCCGGACCCCTCCCAGCGCCTGCCCGCACTGAAGCGGGCACCTTCTGCTGATAAAAATCTCAATTTAGGCGACGCACGGCACACGCGTACGTCGCCACCTCGCGGTTGGCCTGTAATGCGGATGGAGGGGAAAACCCATCCCGTCCATCCGCGGCCACACTCAGGGCGGCATGAGGCGCTGATAGGCGCGCCTCCGCCGCCCCGTGCGCCGGCGGCGGATCGGGTCCGAGTGGATATCGTCCTCCCGGGCCTTCTCCGCCGCCTCCTTCTGCGAAATTACTTCTTCGCAGAAGGTCGCGACCGCGGTAAAACTGCTGTCGCTACCGGCCATGGACAGTACGACGGCCGGCAGCGACAGATCTCCTCCGATGACTGCAGTGAGGGCCCGGCGCTGATCCGCCCAAGCGGGGCAGATCTCCAGCGTATGCTGGGCCGAGTCCTCACTGCAGTCGCAGTGGTGGCAGGCGGGACTCAATTCCCTCCTAGCGACCGAATGCAGGTACTTTCCGAAGCAACCATGCACCGGAAAGCACCTGCGTCAGCCGGAAGGAAAGGGTCCCGTGCTGCCGCCCTGCCCACTCAAGGATGACCGGCTGGAGCGCCTCCACAGTGGCAAAGCCAGCGCGTGGAGCCTCCAGCCGGGAAGACCAACGAGCCATCGTGGCTCGGCGAGCGGCTTCACGCCAATCGCGTACCTCTTCGGGCGGAGGACGATACCCGTTCTCCGCCCGATATTCAGCCGCTCGCCGATAAACTTCGCCGAGCACTTCCGCCTCCAAATCCCACGGGGGTGTTCCGGCCAAGGCGCACGCCGCCTCCGTCGACACGGTGCGGTATCCGCGTATGGCTCTGACCGCCAATACCCTCTGAGGCCGCCAGAGGCGTGCCTTATTCTGGGCGGTCAGAGCCGGGACCCACACCGGTGACCCGTACAGGGCCATCGACCGGACCACCCCCGTGTAGAGGTGTCTTGTTTCGACGCTGGCTCCACCCAGATTGGGCAAGAGTTGCCCAAGGGCGGAGGCAGCGCCGACCAGCTTTGGGGCAAGCTGTCGGAAGTGCTCGTCGAAGAGCCACCTACCGTCGAGGATCAGGCCCAGATACCTCATCTGGGCCCGAACCGGTACGAGGACCGAGTTGACTTCGATAGAGGCGCCGGGGGGTGGACCACGACGGGGCCCATGGAATAGCAGGGCCTCCGTCTTGTCAAGGGCCACCCGTAAGCCCAGCGCCTCGATGCGCCCAACCACCAGAGAAACACCCCTGGTGGCCAGGCGCGCCGCCTCTTGGAAATTGGCCCCCCGAGCTGTGACCAAAGTGTCATCGGCGTAACAAATTTCGCCCAGCCCGGGGGGCAGACGACTTCGAAGGACCCAGTCGTACCCCACGTTCCACAGGAGTGGTCCGAGGACAGACCCCTGCGGAACGCCGCACGACATGGGTCGCCGTCTCAAGACGCCATCTCGATCCCCGTACACGACGGTACGCTCCTCCAAATAGTCTGCCACCAGCCGCCTCAGGTACTCTGGCACCCCATGATACTGGAGTGCTTCCCTGATGCAGCTGAATCGCAGACTATTAAAGGCGTTGGCGATGTCCAGGGACACCGCCAACACCACGCCGCCACAGCCAACCGCCTCTTCGGTCACGGCCCTAAGGCGCATCACGGCATCGACCGTCGAACGTCCCTCTCGGAACCCGAATTGGGCGTCCGACAGGTCGGGCCCTACCTCGCTGAGATGCTGGACGATGCGGGCAGAGAGAATCCTCTCGAACAATTTGCCCGCCTCGTCCAGCAACACGATGGGCTTATAGGCCGCGACCGAATCGGCTGGCCGTCCCGGCTTCGGCAACAGGACCAGCTTCCCACATTTCCAGCACTCAGGGAAGCGTCCGGACGCCAGGCTGGCTTCCAAAACCTCCCTGAGGCGGTCCGACATATGGTCGAGGGCTTGGGCCATCACTCGGGGTGGTACCCCGTCCGGCCCGGGGGCGGTGTTCTTGGAACGAATCCGCAGAACAGCCGCCCCTACCTCCGATTCCCTAACGGGCGGAATATCGTCCTCTCTGCCCCCGTCGTCTCTGGCCACTGAATAGGCCTTCGACGGGGGCGTGTGCTCCGCCCGCTGCGGGAAAAGGCCCTCGACCACTTGCTGCAGGAAGCTGGGCTGGAGAGTCTCGGTAAGGGGGGGGCCCGCCGTGCGGAGCTTCTGTCGCACCGCACGATATGGGCGACCCCAGGGGTCACGGTCGAGACTCTCCAGCATCTCCTTTCTCTTTGCCTCTTTGGCGCGGCAAATGGCCAGCTTCAGAGTCCTCCGCGTTTCGCGGTACTCCTCATGAAGCTGGCCCTCCTCCCCGTCTACGCGGTGGCGTCGCCGCCGGCAACGGGTGTAGGACCTACGGGCACGAGTGCAGGCCGCACGGAGGTCCGCCAACTCCTGGGACCACCAGTAGACCCCGTTCCGTGGAGGCCGACAACCCCGAACGCGGGGCATGGCCGCATCGCAGATCTGCGTAATCGCAGTGCGAAAGCGGCCAGCCCCCATGTCGACCTCCTCGGCCGGGGCCCGCGGAGACAGCCAAGACTGAACTATGGCCGCCTCCTCTAGCAGGTCCCTGTCGAGTTTGGCAACTGCCCACCGCGGAAAGCGGGAGGTATGCCGCGCCACGTGACCCCTACTGGGGCCCTGGGACCGGGAGAGCTCGAATCGGATATAGAGATGATCCGAGAGCGTCTCAACCTCATCCAGGACACACCAGTTCCTTACTCGTGCGGCAACAGCAGGGGTAGCGAACGAAAGGTCCACTATTGACCCCCCCTGCTGTCGCACGCACGTATTGGTGGAGCCTCTGTTGAGTAAACAGAGGCCCACCGAGGCCGCCCACTATACTACGGCCTCGCCCTTGGCGTCCGTCGCTGGGGAACCCCACGCAATGGACTTTGCGTTGAAGTCCCCCAGCACGATGACGTGCCCAGACGCTAGTCGCCGTATCGAGGTCTCCAAGTTGTTGAGGAAGACCTCGAAGTCGCTCAAACTCCGGTTGGGGGAGAAGTAAACACCGTAAACGGTGATTCCCCCCCACTCGACGGCCACATATCCAGAGCCCTTGTCTCTAAGCGACAAGGGCGGGGAACGAGCCGCCGAGGAGCCGACGACTGCCAGGGAGCCGTCCCGGTCACCCATCCAGTTTGGACGGGGAGGGACGTAATAGGGCTCCGCGACTACGGCAACACCTATCGACCACTGCGCCATGGTTTGCAGGAAGAGATCCTGCGCCGCAGCGCAGTGGTTCAGGTTCGTCTGGACAAGGAGGTTGGAGACTTGATCCATTTACTGGATCGTCTCTACAACCTCCTCCATGGGCGACGACGTGGTCGCACGATCGACGTCGGAGGCAGCCTGGGTCGACAGGCTAGCCCCCGACGTCTGCCGAGAAGCTTTTGGAGGCTTGCAGCCCACCTGCCCCATCTGGTGATTGGCGGGCTTTTTGCCCGCCGCACACACGGGGCAGTGAGGGGCGGCAGAGCACTCTGCCGCCTTGTGCCCCGGTCGACCGCAGCGGAAACAAAGTCCGCTGCAGTCGAAGCAACTGTCGCACTTGGTGCGAGTGTGTCCCGCGGCCAGGCATTTAAAACACCTCATCGGCCTCGCGGCCAGGACTGTGATCCTGGCACTCACGAAGCCGATGAGTAGCCTGCCGGCGTCGGCCAATATTTTGGCCGACGCCACGGGACAGCTGACCCACACTGCACCAAGGCCTCCCGGACCGGGGCGGATGGTGCCGATCCTGACGCTGTCCGCGCCGCAACCCGCCTTGTCATGGATTACGGCGCGGACGTCGTCGGTCGTGACCGAGTCGTCCAGGCCCGAAATGCGCAATTCCGCGCACTTTGTGGGCCTGGAGATCCTGACACCATCCACAGCTGCGAAGGCTCCCTTCAGCTTCTCGGCAACGGTGTCCGCCGTCTTAGCGCCATCAACCCCAGGGAACTCGAGTACTCGAGCTCCCGTTTGAGCGAGGCGCAAGCGGACACCGGCCGTTTCATACTCGCCGGCGAGACCGTCCCGGGCCTTTTTAAAGATGGCCGCGTAGGACAGTCCGCCGGTAGCCGCCTCCGGTGACAGGGTCACCACTACAGCCGCGGTTTTAGGCGGCTGCAGTTTCCGCGGCTTGTGGCTCTTTGGGGTGGCCCTTGCCACCGGTGGCGACTGCAGGCCAGAGGCCGCTTTGCGGGCAGCCTTTCTGGCCCGCTTGCGAGCCTTTTTTGACCCCCCAACTATCTGCCAACCCTCATTGGAGGGAACAGATGTGGAGGGGCCAGCCACAGGCGTTGGAGCGGGGAGCGGAGGAACCTCCGCTCCAGCCCTTGGCACCGCTTTTGGCCCGGGCCTCGGGGCAGCCATCTTGGCCGGAGCCTTGGCCACCTGACGAGCCCCTCGGGCAGCTGCAGGTGCCGGTGGTGCCGTCGCCGACGCGTACGACACGCGACCCCCCACCACAGGGAGAGGGGTCGTCGCCGACGACGTGGCCACCCTTTTCGGCGCCGCAAGCGGCGGCCGCATGACAGGGGCCGCAGGCAGCCTCGCCTCTAGGCCGGCCGTACGGCCCTCGATCATCCGCCGGCATGCATCCAGGATAACCGCTAGTTGGGCGTCGGTTATCCCGGTGCCAGCAGGTGACGGCTGCAGTGCAGACGGGGCCCGCTTGGACGTAGACGCGGCCCGCTGGGATGTTGACGGGACCGGGGCCTCTCGCTCCGCCCGGAACTGGGCGAACTGAGCGCTGAGCTCAGCCACCTGCCCCGTCAAGCGTTCGTTGGCCGCCTGTAGGCGGGCCACGTCCCCAACCAGGGTCCCCACAACCCCCGCCACGGCAGAAGAGGAGTCCTTAAGGGCTCTCACAAAACAGCCCTTAAGGTTCACGGACTTGGTGGCCACCTTGTTAATTATGGCCACCGCCGCGTCCGCCGTCTCCTGCAGAGAGACCGATGATTGGGGCTCTGAATCCCCATCCACCGGTCCCCTGATCTTAAGCAGGAGACCACACATCTCCTCTTCTGCCTGGAGCTCGCCATCAGCCCTGGCCCTCTTGTAGGATTCCGCCTTCGAAAAGGCGGAACCCGACGGGGCCGTGGCGGGGGTTCGAGACCTCCCCCTCTGGCTACTGCCGATTTTGGGCGGCAGCATCTCCAGGGACGAGTCACTTCCGACATCCCCGGAGAGGCCGCGTTTGCGGCTGTCGCCCGTCTCGCACTCCATGGCCTCCAAGGAGGCACCACCCGTGCCATCCGACGAGTGGTTGGACCTGGAACGCGTGCGTTCTGATGTTCTTCGGCTGCGGCTCCCAGCAGTCAGATCGACTTCTGGGAGCCCCACCGAAATGGGCGTCCCGGGCCCAACCTCCTCCTCGGCAGACGATTGCTCGTCTGCCCCTTGGCATTCCTCCTCTCCTTCCTTCGATTCTTCGTTTCCGTTCCATTAGGCTTGCATTGTGTCGTTGTTGTGTTGTCCGTTTCAGTATTATTATTTTTTAAATTTAACAAATCCATATATTATCCCACGAGTATGGGGGAAATAAGTCCATCCGGGCGGTGCCCCCTGCACCCGGATAAGCCTATGTACTGTGGAGGTCGGCCGGTATCCACAGGTTTTTTCGACTTAGCTGTCGGGTGTTATAGACTATCCTTGTCATGGGCCGGCCAATCAAGGCAAGCCCTCCGGCCATCAGGTTCTCAGCGTACCCTCTTGGAGCCACCAGTCAGGTCGTTGTTGAGCCCCTAATGGTTACGGAATGCGAGAGGGTGGCTAGCCCTCTCTCACAGACGGGACTAACACTCAAGTGCCAGCCCCTCTGATCTACTCGCACTCCAACACGCCTTCTGCTAAAGCAGAGGGACGTTTGGAGTGCCGCGCGACGACTGAGCGTCACGCCCTTCGCGGCAGTCTGCAGCCAGACTCCGTCTGGTATCCCATTTGGTCTGGAGTCTCACCCTGGGCCAATCCGGCATGAGTAGCTCTACCCGGCACAGCCCCAGAGATCATTGACCCACGCAAGCCCCACCACGACGACAACGTAGGGATACTTTGGGGGGGTTGTCTAGTACCCATAACACAAGCTCTACTTAGCTTGGGACTAGACGGCGTTGTGTGTTAAATTGTCCGAAAATATAATCTCCGACTCTGGCCGATAAGACATGTCTAGTTCGCGTCTATTTTACGAATTCATAATTCATTTCGTGTGGTGATGGATTCAAAAAATTGGGGTGTCACTACCCCTTGGGCTGACTAAGGGAGCAAATTAGGTAGTAAGACACACAACACTGAAAAACCGGCCAAGTAAGAGTCGTACTCGCGCACCAAGGATTCCGTTCCAACCTGTATGTATACTTAATAATGTACCTAAAAATTTATGCTTTACGCATTTATTTTATCTGTGCTATAAGACGTTGTTTCGTAACAAATTTGAAGATTCTGAGCTCCCTCTGGGTTTTGATTCCCTTGTGAGTTTCGAAAATTTGCAGCATAAATGCTGTATCTTTTGATTGTGTAGCTTGTTGATTTTCACTGCTCCAAGGAACAAGACTTGAGTATTTGATACGAATTTCAGTTTGATACCTCCACACGTTCCTGAGAAAGAGGGTCTCGACAGACAGATAGCCGGACAGCAAAGTAATTTTACAAGGATTCAGTTTTTTTCCTTATGAGGTACGGAACCATAAAAATGAAAACCCAAGTCCTGTTCTAAATCATCTAGCATAGCGTAACAACCAGCGTGGTATAGTAATTGTAATACCATCCCGGCGGACGAGCGCACTATTACTAAAAAAATAATAGCCTATGTCCAATAATAGACTGTTGTTGTTGTTGGAACATGATTCATTGATTGGGTAAAAGACACCCATCTTGTTGTCTATGGTGTAGAATCATGGACACACGGACCACAATTCACGAATAGCTCACGAAACGTTTATCTTAAAGTAGTAATTAAAGTCTGATACAGATCACTTCTGTTTAAACAATAACCTTGTCTATTTAAAGTTTAGAGTAGTTGGTTTAATGCTCTAAGATTCAAAGGCATCGACAAATGACATAAATATTTATATCAGGCCACAAAGAGGAAAATGACAGAATTTTCCAATTAAATAAAATATATTAGACACGACATATCTGTTATAATAACAATATGACGTTTTTTAATCCCGGAATAAATTTTAAAGAAAAACCTATATGCAAACACCCGTGGGAACACCGGATTAAAGCTAAATACTCCGGTACATATAAATATAGTCACAATTCTGTGGAAAATCCATTATATCCGGCTACCAAAACTGAGGAACGAAAGCGTTTAAGATTTATAGTGATTGGTAACAGGGTAACCAAAGAGTTTATTTATTGCATGCATCTAGTAAGAGGATTACATAAGTGTAGGAGAAGGCAGTTTGAAGCTCCTATCATACGAGGTTTGAATATTCATTCTCTTTTTCCCTGTATTTTGCCATTTTATTGAGTGTGTGTGTTATGATTAAGGGTGTGAACGTCTTGCTTTTGTGAGGCATGTTAAACATACAACATTCAATTACAATACACCTGAGCAAAGGCAAAGCAAATCATTTAGAATGTTTCATAGCTACACCTAAGGTGGAACTAGTAAGCTTAATCAAAAAAGATTGTCAATAGTATTTATCAATGTAAACTACCAAATATATTTACAAAAGATGTAAAATAAGAATTGGATAATTTGTGATTCTCTAAACACATAACATAGAATTACTCTCTGTCATTAATATATGTAGTTAAAACTAATAAAAAATTACGTTGTAGGCGTTAGCAGTGTTGAATGGCCCAAAGTACTGAATGATTTAAAGATACAATTTGGTGAAATAGTGCATTGCATAAAGTCCCAAGTTGTTGTGTTGTTAAACAACGAAATAGTTGGCGGAGAACAAGAATTTATTGACTTGATTGAAAGCAAATATATTTACAACTATCCCAAATATTTAGATTTTCACAAAGAAGGCATTGAACAATTTACCAATTATGTTAAGTCAAGTGGTGTAAGTTATCACATTTAACATAAAATGTATCAATTAAAAGTTTAAGTTACATACATATTTTTGTCATTTAGTAGGCACTTAGTACTTTTATTATTGAAAACAAAATCGCATTCTTTCAGAGACCGTTCGCTTTTCTACACATTGCAATTGATAATATACCCATAGGACCTTTAATATTTATGGTAAGATTTGATGATATTAAGTAAACCTTAAAATTCTTCTTTAATAAATGTTCAAGTCAGTCTTCTTCGTCATATTCTTAGCCTTATTATGCCCAAGATTAATTGTGATTGTTCATTAGTCCGTACTTAGCAATATTAATTATTTTCATTAATTTGTAGCTATACGCCGATATAGCTCCGTTCACATGTGAAAACTTCATAAAACTTTGTGAATTAAAGAAAAATGGATATGCAGGAACTCCGATCCACCGCATAGTACAAGACTCTTGGATACAATGTGGAGGGTTAACATTGAAAAATTTCACCGACCTAGACTGTGAAAATTATAATGTTCCCCACGATAGACGTGGGGTTCTCGCTATGGCTAACGCGGGCAGGTAAATAACCAGTATACTGAATACGCTCACTCAAATAAAGGGATTTTGGATCAGGTAAGCTTATTCTCTCGATGAAAAACAATAAAAAAAGTACTTCGCACCAATTGTTGGCCGTGGTATCGCTCCGATCGAATTTGCGCATTTGGGTTTTCTCATATTCGTGATCGAGTGATAATGATAACATCACAATATTTGTCCTGAATGGAAATTGAGTCAGAGGGATCAGAAGTAAAGACTAGTCTCCACAAACGAGAAAGTCGCGACGGATCCACCCTTGTATAGCGACTCGTAAAGGAATCGTCAAGTGTGTAGAAATACTGGGTACGACTATAATATCGCCGTAATTTTATCACTCACGGATATGGCCTCTAAGGATTACTTAATTAAACTTAATTGATTGAAGGGTGACAAACATAATGTGGGACGCCAACGAGCCAGATGAAGGGACGAGCATAAGAGGGCTGACCTGGCAGCGAGCGACTGCAAAAACTAACAGACGTACGGGCTTTTTGGTGATACAGCGTTCTGCAAGCCTATGCCCAACAGTGGACTGCAACAGGCTGCAGATGATGATGATGACGATGATGATTGAAGGGCGTTAATCATTTATCATTTATTGCTTGCGGCAGCGCTCTTGTCTCTTTTGCAGATGTCAATTGGCAGTGGTATTTTCCTACCATGAGGAGACGCTTCTACTCGTTTGTCCCCAAAACCTTAAATAAGGGAACTGTAATATTAGAATAATATGTATGTGTTTTCAGAAATAAAGACTGTTCTACACAATTCTTTATACTACTACAACCAGCTCTTTGGATGAAAAACAAATATGTAGCATTTGGCCAACTTATTGAAGGTGAACAAACTCTCAAAAAGATAGAAAACGTACCGACGTGGTACGAATCACCAACAGCTAAAATAAGTATTTATAAAGCAGGAGTTTTTAACACGGAGTGCCGTTGGAGACCAATCAACAAAACTGCCACTGAATACATATCTGGACATATTGAAGATCTTGTACAACTTGGAGCGTTATTTTATGAGGTATGTAAACTATATTCATTATATTAAAATATAACTCGACTAAAGATGTTAAATGGTATCAAATGAATAGGACAAACATCATAAACAGATTTTATTCAGTAAAAATCCCCTTGCATTAACTTCCTCTTGAAGCAATGATCTAGTTTATTCTTTAAGGCATTATTAGAGAAGCTATATGCGGCAATTGAAGAGAGAAGAAGACTGGTAGAAGAACTAAAGCCAGAGGAGGCTGAAAAAGAAGTTCAAGATGTACGTTCAACTCAAAAAAGGTAGAGAATCATTTATTTTTATGTTATAATGCCCGTTATTGCACACGCTCACTGCGTTCTTAGTGATTTAATATGGTATGTGTATGTCTATATCTAAATCCGTCTATTCTAAACACATATAGTGTTTAATTGACTGCTTCTGTGGCGCAGTGGTAGCGTATGCGACTGCTGTTCTTCAGGTCTCGGGTTCGATTCCCGGGTCGGATCAAATGTTTGTATGATCTACAAATATTTATTTCGGAGTTTGGGTGTTTTCTATATATAATATGTATGTATTTACAAAAAAAAAGTATATAAGTATTTATATTAGTTGTCTATAGTCGTTCCAATACTTTATTTAACTTTTGACAGATCACGCACATAAAGTCTTGTAATAATTTTTGATACAATGTACTACAGATAATACTGTACTTTATGGGCGGGCTCCGCCTACTTAGGGATGAGTCATTCGTAATTAATGACCACAGACTATAAAAACGGTTTTGAAATAAATCGATTATCGATTATATTAATAAAACATACAATAAAATTATTGTGATTATATTTTATATCAAATCACGTAAAAAGCTTTATTATTTTGCATTAAAATGTCCTAAATGTCTCTGTTTCAATGCATAAATAATTTGCGTAATGAAAACAGTTCCATCGTACTCGTACCTAGTAATGGGATCGAATGTATTCGCCGCAAATTAATGAATCTAAAATAATTGTTTAGACTTACTATAGTTGGTTCAAATAAAAACTACCTGCGGTACCTACTTGTAATGAACAGGTACAAAATGTTGAAATTCGTAGTAATTTACGGATTAAAAATAAAACAACCAAAAGAGGTATTGTAATACTAATTTTAATTATAAAGAATCGTCTTCTTCGTATGACCAGGAATCATCATCACTTGACAGTTGTTTGTCCTTTGAGTACTTTCTTTTTTGGCATTTTGACAGTAACGAAGGCAGGAACGATACGCTCAACTCAACCAAACGTGAGAATTCACAAATAAATCAATACGGAGGAATATGAATACTCAACTATATTGAAGGTTACTCCTTGAAATACTGTAGATTATTTTAAAATAGACATAGAGAGATTTAATAAAGATCATCAATAGTTTAACAAATACAATATTAACCACTGAATTACAACACAATACAATAATACATTTTGAAAATTCAGTTCCTTTTATTATATATTTTTTCATGACATAGAACCGTCATATTTGAACAACATTCTTTTAATCCATTTCTTCTTTATTTTGACAAAGGAGGTCGCACATTGAAACACATAGAAATATGAAGTACGAAATTATCTATAAAATAATGAGTTTGTTAAATCGATTAAAACTTCTTAATGCATAAAATCGATCGATGAAAGAAATCGAATAGGTAACGGGTCAGGGTATCACTATTTGATTAAGTATTAGAGCTGTCAAAAGTTAAATAAACTATTGGAACGACTATAGTACCCATGGGCGTACCCAGGTTCTGGGCCAGGGGGGGGCAAATCGGGATTTTTTAAAAGCACCTCGTCAAATAAATGGATATGAAGAAGGCATTTTATTAAATAAATTATTTTATTGTAGAATAGCTATTTTAAAAACCCTTTCGTAGTCCACTACTAGACATAGGCTTCTCCAATTAATTGCACGGCACTTGTTTCGATCACATTTTAAAATAAATTTTCAAAAGTCTTCGGCAAAACAGTTTAAGATGAAACATAAACGTTATCGTTAACAAATTGTTCTATGTACACTGAGCAAAAAGTTCATTTATTCTATCTTTGCCTGGTCTGGAGTCAGTATAGCAACATTCACAACGGTACTTGTGAGCTACAAAAATCCAAAGCGAGTCTCAGACTTGCTTCTTGAAGTCCACAATTGCCTACAGGACAGAAGGCTAAAAGCAAGTGCCGCTAAATCAGCCCAAATAACATTCACTCTTCGTCAGGGTAACTGTCCGCAATCAGGCCGAGGTGGCAGCATAAGCGTTTATTTTTGGACAGAAAAGGAACACCGGGATTTCTACACACGAGGGAGCAATCTACAAACCGTAGGTTGGCGGGTTTTCCTTTTAAGGGTGTATCTGGTTCTCCGACTTCTAGTAACCGAGACGGCGCGTGGTCCAGGACCAGTCAGTGGTATCCGGGGGGATTTCCGTACAGAAAAAAGGGTAATTCTCAAATAAAGTTTCCGCAACGTTCCTTTTTGTTTTTTTTTTTGTGCGGAAATTCCCTCGGATATCACCACCTGGTGGTTATGTCGGAGACTCGAACCGACTGAAAACCGCACACCGTTATGGATATTAGAAGCCGGGGAATCAGGTGCACCCTTGGAAGGAAATCCCTGGAACCCCGACGTACCTCGGGCCACCTATGGTTTGTAGATGGCTCCCTCCTGTGTAAGCATCCTGTTGCTCCTTTACTATTTTAAAAAGGGGAGCGAGCACTTTATGGAGCTTCCATTTTTCCACAAGGACCTGCTGGAATTGAAATTTCTGGTCTTCGATTTCTCGAGTCTTAGGACTCCTACCTGAAGGTCAACACTTGTTGAGGACGTCGCAATGTGACGCAATGATATATCTATGCGGCACAAAAACCTGTACTGGATGCTGGACGAAGCTACAAATTATTACTGGACAACAAACTTCTGATATCTCAGACGATAATTAAACCTGGATATACGGCAAACACTTGTGGGACTCCGCAAAAGACTCCAATATAAACGTCATACAGAGAGCTCAGAACAATATCCTAAGGTCGATAATAAATATATCGTGGTTTGTTACCAATGCGGAACTGCATCAACTCTCTCAGTGAAAAAAGTGAGTAAGAAAATACGACATGCCTCTGAGAATTATTTGTAGTGACTAAAATACATTCCAAATGAATGGGCATGTCAGCTAACCATAAACAACTACATAAAACAACTCAGAAGATTTACTATCTTAGGACTATGATGAGTAGTTCTCCTCACTAGAGAGCACGCTCTGATCGTCACTGCGCTCGAACATCGCATAGCCCTAGGACTGATTCTCATGCCGATTGCCGATCTTACAACAACACAAAAAATAAATCTGTCTTTGTCATAGTCGATCTTAGTCACGTTTTTACGCGTCTGAGTGTGCTTTATATATAATCGAGAGAATAAGATAGTAGGACCGTCAACATCTAGGGGGGGGCAGCTGCCCTCCCCTGCCCTACCCTGGGTACGCCCATGATAGTACCCATAACACAAGCACTGCATAGCTTGGGACTAGATGGCGTTGTGTGTTAGATGTCCGAAATATTTATTGTTATTATATATAATTGATAGTAAAAATTCAAATCTTTAGTATTTTTTATATATTTCTGTTTATTTTAAAGACAACTCCGGCATTAAGAATATATATCCTGTATCGCGGAGGACTTTACAAACATACATAAAACGGACACAAAAAACACCCAAACTTAGAACAATAATTTGCAAGATTTGAAACCACAACACTTGCGCAGTAGAAAGCGGCATAGCGACCACTTAAACCACTAGGCCAACAGAGCAGTCAAATTGCGAACCTACTATTAAAATCAACAACTCACTTAAAAGTCTTAAGTCGTGGGTGTCCATTTGCTCGTAGCAAACCGTGTTTCACCGAGTGAGTGAGGATATCGAAGGCCCATAAACCAACCCCTCCCCCATCCCTCTTCCCATCCCCAAAGGCCGGCAACGCACTTGTGACGCCTCTATTGTTGCGGGTGTTCATGTGCGGCGGGAATCGCTTATCATCAGGCGATACGTCTTCCCGTTTGCCCCCTTTACTAAAAAACTGTATCACCCAATCCTAATATCTTACCAAAATTTTAAATACTTGCATATTACATTATCACTGCATTGTTCTCGTCTAGAGGAGTTTCTTTTAACTTTACTTTCTTATAAATGTAAGCTAAAAAGGGGAAAACATGAATAATACTTTATTTTTCCACCAGTTCCACTGTAAACGATGATTTTGACGTTGATGAGTATGAAGAATATGAATCAGAAGAAGAAGGTTCATTCCAACAGGCTAGCCACGTTCTTTCTGAATTAACGCCTAAATCAAGTAGAATTGTTGAGAAACCCTATTATTTACCGCTAACAGACGTCCTTTACCCTGGAGAGGTTCAATCAGCCTTCAATTTACAGAGGTTAGTTGTTAAAATCACGCATGAAGACCAGGACATATCAACCTCAAATCATTGTTTTCATACTCGTATTTAGTTTTTCTTCTTAGTAAGCAATGAAGAATACCTTAACACGAGTTTAAAATATATGACCTTATGTAAAAATGTTTATTCTAAAATACTTATATACCTACATACATATACACATGATACACAAACACTCACTTGGAATGAACAAGCGAACGTTGTTTTGTGCGTCAAGTTATTTACTTAAAAGTAAATAGTTTCGTAATCTAATATGGATATATTATTTTAAGATAATATTAATACATTATTTAAAGATTGCTGCGAGGTGACTATTGCCTCGAAACGGACCTAGAACTAAACCGTCAGAATAGAAAGCAATTGTATACTAAAAGTGATGTGTTAAACGTGCCTGATGATTTGCTTGATGCTTTATTCGAGTGCAACGAAATAGAACTTAACCTGTCAGGTACGTGGATTATATAGTCACATTTGTAGCACATATGTATTACATTTGTAATTATCATCGTCATCAGCCTACCGCAGCCCACTGCTGGACGAAGGCTTCTCCAATTGCACGTTACTTAGTTAGATCCTCGGCTTGACGCATCCAGCTCCTAGCCAGCTCCTCCCAGGCATCTTGCACCTGGCCTGTGGACGTCCTACACTACGCTTGCCGAAACGTGGTATCCACTCAAGAACCCGCTTACCCCAGCGGTTATCTATAAAAAAGTAATTATACTAATACTAAATATGTTTCTTTGCAGAAGTGTCTTTAGAATCAGATGAAGAGAAGATCCGGGAATATATTAAGTACGAATAAAACTACAATTAGCTGTTTTTCTAGTAATATAATATATATATACTAGCTGACCGACGCAACCTCGTTTGCGTCTTTTATTGCCCATATAGGGTTGATTTTTTACACCTTGTGTCCGAAAAACCCCAATATCTTACGGAACCCTATTTTTTTCCAAAATAAAATATAGCCTATAGATTTACCATAGCAGCGCCATCTATTGATTACTTACTCAACCCAGTCGAAAGGTATCGACATCTGTTAGAATCATTTGGAGTTAACAGATAATTGTGACTGTCAAATAATAACAGACAAATAATTATCAATAAATTAAAATTGCGACTATAATTTGAGATTTAAACTATCCTATCTCTCAAGTTGGATCGAATTGCACATGGTGTGCGAATTTTATTATAATCGGTTAAGTGGTTTAGGAGTCCATTGATGACAAACATTGTGACACGAGATTTATATATATTAAGATATATATAATATTGTAAAACTTACAGAGTTAATGTAGATACGGCAAGTTTCGCTGGCTCTATCATTAAAAAAATTGCTAATGAGGAAGGCAAATTTGAAATATTCAATGAAGTTGCGGGTAATAATAGGTGAGTACGAAACGAATTGGGGCCGATTCCACGCACGGGAGAATTGCAGCGATATTAACTTCATGCCACGTATTTCTATATCCTTGGTGATACCGTTATTTGTCGTGACGATACGTTAATGAAATAAGTGCTCGTTCGTAGAGATAACCCAACGATACACGAACCGCAAATATATTCTCTCGTTCGTGGAGACGGCCCAGGTACCAGTGGCATAGCAATATAGCATAGATAACCTGCACACCCTATATTAAAATTAGTTGGCAAATAAAGGGTAAAGATTTCGCACAAAATAAAACAAAAATACTCGCATTAAATTAAAATAAACATTTATTGGTTATTAAGTTATCACTTTTCTTGCCTTTTCTTCGGCAAATTGATTTATTAAATAATCTATAGCTGATGACGATTTCAGTTTTTCTTTTGCCACTATAGGCAATTGGGTATTTGAATAAAAAAATTTTTTGTGATAAATGGAAAGATCATATATAAGTTTTATAACAAAACTATTTTTTATTTTTTTTTTCGCTATAATTCAAAAGTTATTTCAAAATAAAAATTAAGTTTTGAATCCAGTACCGAAGACGCGCCAACAGCTCCCGAATAAACCCGAGCGCGTGTGACGTCCTAAAATACAGTCGCTATGTCACCGGAAAATAACAAGATCCGTAACTTTATCAATCTACTAGGAAGTTTATAAACTTAGGTTATTTTATTTAATTTCTGGGAGGGGTCCGGTCGTGTAATATCTGCAGTACCCGGACCCCTCCCTTCTCAGGCGCAGAGTTGGCACACCGTGTGGTTTTAGTCGGTTCGATTCCGACACACCGCCCCGCCGAGGAGACAGCCCGAGGGTTCAACACGTTAAAAAAAAAAAAAAAGTTTATTTAGTTTACTATAAAACTAACTATAAAACTTTCGTAGCTCTGTGGTAAATTTTACTTCTTCAACAAATGTTCTAGCATTTATTATTTTACGAGTGAGTTCAGTAAGTTTATCAATTTACGAAAATGTGGACGTAAAATATTACAATTTATCTCCTGTTTAGAATCCTACGAAAGTTTATAAATTTCCTAGTAGATTGATGAACTTACGGATCTTGTTATTTTCCGGTAACGCTTTAACATTATGACGTCACAAGGACGGTGACCAATTCTGATGCGTTTATAGTCACGTGATTTTTATTGAAATTTTAATTGCTTATAATTTATTGAAAAAAATATTTTTTAAGTTTCTTGCATCATTTATCAATATTATTAATAATAAAGTTTTAAAATACATAAAAAAAATCATTAGTTTTTTTTTTCAGATTCCCAATTGTGACAATTCTAATAGCCGTTCCTGTCCCATCGAAGTCCTTAGGCATTTTTTATCAGTTTTCACTCTGAAAAACTTCTTTCAGCCATTGCGATTAAATGACATTGTGGATAACATTTTACTAATTTTTGCTTATTTTTGCTTACACGCGTTAGAGGCCTCTCTAGCCCGGGCTCCTTATCTAAGATACGGCTACGGTATCATGTACCTACCAGTGGCGTAGCTACGGTAGCTACGCCACTGGTAGGTAAATAATTTGCAATTAAGTTGATGTGTTGTTTATATTGATAACTACACAAGCTTTGTCACTTCTCAAATGTGAGGATTTAAGGTTTCATAAACGTAGACGAATTACCAGCAGGGACTGGTAAGGATTACTTTTTTAATTTGGCACTATAACACTATTAGCATTTATGAATTAGAATTGTTGAAGGTATGTCTTGTGAACATTTTTCAGTAAATTCATTAATTACTCGACGTGATATGAGTTTCTATGTTATTTAAGTTTATTTTAAACAATATTTGTCTTAATTTTCAGGAAATATAATGATGAAGACCTCAGGCTTATTAGGTAAAAGATTCCTAAGTAATATATAGAAATTATATTGTTTTTTTATTCGAGTGTTAAAAAAATAATTGATAAAGAAATATATTTATATATTTTATTTTTTTATATTTCTTAAAAATAATAAATATTTATATATTTAAGGGTCACTGCGAGAGAAATCAAAAATCGCCGACAAAAGAAGTAAGTATACTACTAATTCGATTACAGAACTACAATTTCACGAAATTTGAGGGTTTAGGGTTACTGCCCATAAGCGTTTTACAAAATTATACAACTTTGTAGATTGCTTAAAGAGTAGGAACAATCGTAGACCCTGTAAGGCACAGTAAATTTCAAATAACAATAGTAATAAATGTCCATTTCGAATAGTGATAAAATTAAATTCGTACAAACTTATCATTAGCAGATATTTTTATTTCCTATTGGGGTTGACAAATGCTAATGACATCTTAAATGATGATTGTATCTTTGTATTTATTTATTTTCTTTGAGGACAGAAATCAAACTAACTTCAGATTTAAAATTAAACAAATTCAATACTATTTATAAATGAAAGAAAGCACAAAAAAAAGGAAAATCAAATATTATTTATGTACAAGTAGGTATTATGATACTTTTTGTATATTATTAAATCAGCATATTCTAGGCCTTACCTATTTTTTTTTGATAAGCGCAAAGTTGTCATTCACTATTTCAGGAGAGTATCAATTAACAAGACAACTGTAACGCCATCGCACACTAAGGTCCACAGACGTCAAACCGGATTTGTCCGTCCAGAAGACATAAACGAAATTGAACAATTTGTTCAGAAATTGAGGGAAACTGAAAGAACCAAGTCAGAAGTAGAAGCTTTAGGGTATTACATTTGTTTCTGTTACAACTAGAAATTCCATCACTACACGAAAAAATAGCTAGAAACTAACTGAACCCCGCTATACTACACGCGGTACGACAATAACAGCGGACAACGCCGCGAGGCTAGTATTTTTATAAATTGTAGCCTATGTGTTATTGTGATGTATAAGCTATATTAGCCATTCAGTAGTTTTGTGTGGAAGAGCAACTAACATACTCACTTACATACTAACAAACTTTCGCGATTATAATAATAGGCTGTCAAACGTCTCCCTTCCGCCTTTTTGTCTTTTAAATTTTGCGCTTTTAATTTTATTTTAATTTAAAGCGCTACAGAACTTGTACCTGGCAATACTATACATCATTTAAAAGGTATTGACATAACCTACAAAACGACGCTATGCATGATTAGTTTGGATATTGCGTTCAACAGTTATAGACGTGTAAACATGGAGTTCACTAACGCCGAAATTCGCGCTATTTTAAAGTTTTCCTTCGTTAAAGGCAAATCCGCTAGAGAAACGTTCCGTGAGATTAATGGAGTTTTGGGAGATGGTACTCTATCACTTCGAACTGCGGAGGAATAGTTTCGACGATTCAGAGCCGGTGAAAACGACACCATGGATAAGCCAGCCGGCGGAAGACCTGTGACGACGAATACCGATCGAATGATGTGGCATCTCGTGACATCGCCCAGGAGATGGGAGTTAGTCACCAAACCATTTTAAACCATCTGCAGAAGGCTGGATACAAAAAAAGCTTGATGTTTTGGTGCCGCATGATTTGACGCAAAAAAACCTTCTGGACCTAATCAACGCCTGCGATATGCTGCTGAAACGGAACGAACTTGACCCATTTTTGAATCGGATGGTGACTGGCGATGAAAAATGGATCACATACGACAGTATCAAGCGAAAACGTCGTGGTCGAAGGCCGGTGAATCGCCCCAAATAGTGACCAAGCCGGGACTGACGGCCAGAAAGGTTTTGCTGTGTGTTTGGTGGGATTGGAAGGGAATCATCCACTATGAGCTGCTCCTATATGGCCAGACGCTTAATTTTATCATCTACTGCGAACAACTGGACCGCTTGAAGCAGGCGATCGACCAGAAGCGTCCAGAATTGGCCAACAGGAAGTGTGTAGTGTTCCACCAGGACAACGCCAGACCACACACTTCGTTGATGACTCGTCAGAAGCTACGGGAGCTCGAACGAGAGGTTTTATCGCATCCACCATATAGCCCGGCCATAGCGCCAAGTGATTAGCACCTATTCGTGTCCATGGCGAACGCCCTAGGTGGTGAAAAGTTGAACTCAAAAGAGGCTTGTGAAAAGTGGCTGTCCGAGTTCTTCGCAAATAAGGAGGGGGGCTTCTACGGGGGAGAGGGGGGGTATTATGAAGTTGTCGTCTAGATGGAAACAGATTATCGAACAAAACGGCGCATATTTGAACTAAATCCGATCACTGTAACACTTTTTATAAAGAATTGAATAAAGAGCAAAAAAGCGGCAGGGATATATTTGACAACCTATTATTAGTAGGATTAAACGACACCTAATAAGGATTTTTAGCCCTAGGAACAATTCCTGAGGCGCATCTTAGAGCGGTCGCCGCGCCGCTTTCTACTGCGCCAAGTGTTGTGGCTTGAAATCTCACAAGGGACAACACTTCGTGTGATCTACAATTTGTTATTCTGAGTCTGGATGTTCTTTATTTTCGTTTCATGCATGTTTGTAAAGTCCACAGAGGCGCAGGATATATATTCGCAGCCTGAATCAGGAATAAAGATTCGGTTTCGTTTCGTAATATATCTCATAATATCATAATTTACCCTCATCTATTACTTTTATTTTATTTTCATTGATTCTAACACTAACTAATATCACGATTTAACCACATCTATATCTAGAGTAAGTGCGCCAATTATGGACCACCATAAGGATTCTGTGTAACAAAACTCAGAATTATAAAGATTAATCAGCCTTATATATTTTGAACGGTTCGATAATTATTTGGTATCAAAAACGATTGTTAGAATTCTTAAGAAACATGAACATCTTAGAAATAATCAACATTTTCTAAAATATATAATTATTGTGCATTAGCAAAAAGTGTACAAAATATGGACCACATGGTTTTAAATATGGACCATAGTCACTTTGGTTCAAAATTATTGAGAAAAAAGGATGTGTTGTCTAAAATTAAATCAGTCAATTATTAAGATTAAACTAATTGCTGGTACACAATTCACATACAAAAAAATCAACCATATCTTCTATGCCAGCACATTCTTCATGAGCCCACTCCCTACATGATGCACATTGGATCCATTTCTCTCCATGAACGTCTTCAGAAAAAAGCCCATTACAATACAAACATTTGCCATTTTGATTTTGGGAACGATCAGGACTTTCATCGGTACTATCATTGACTGAATAATCACTTTTATCAGAACTTTTAGACGATGATTTTCTTTCTGTTGTGATCTTTCTTTTCTTTTGTATAGCTTTAATTGCATTAGCAATTGCATCTTTATCCCATGTTTGTCTGGTGTTTTCTTTGGTTGTAGAATTTATAGATGCCATCCTAAAAAAATCAAATTAAAATGTAAGTGACTGTTTGTAATATGGACCACTAGTCCATATTCAAAACATGCCGGTGGTCCATATTATAATACACATACATTTCTAGGTTAATATTGTTGCTAAGAAAATTATTAAAACTATTGGATAAATCAACTTATTACGAATAATTGGAAAATAACTCACCTTTCCCCCAGTTTAATCCACTTTCCTAAACAGTAATATTTGCTAAAATTATAACCTTACGAAGTTAAGTAAAAAATTACATCGCACGATGAAAAAAACGAAAAATGGCTGCCGTGAATGCGTGAGCGCTCTCTGCCGACCGGCAAGCGCCTTACGAGCCGCGGGAGGGGTGGAACTTAGTGTGCGGAGACCGATAGCTAAATACGACCGATGGTTTTTGAGAAATGTAGGTAGTCCATATTACGAAACTAGTCCATAATTGGCGCACTTACTCTACATATAAAGCCGAGGATAGACGGTGATATAAAATCAGCCAAGATAGTTTCTTAAACTGATTTTATTTTTATTATTTTATTATATATGGGGGCAAACGAGCAGATGTATCGCCTGATGGTAAGCGATTACCGCCGCCCATGGACACCCGCAACACCAGAGGCGTTACAAGTGCGTTGCCGGAAGGAGTACGCTCTTTTCTTGAAGGAATATAGATAATGATAATAATTCTGAATGTAGGACGGTACGTGTAGAAATTCCCAATAAGGAATCAAGAGGTATGATTAACAGACGCCCAACCGGTTACATACACATACCAGAAAGTGCAAAACCGAGAGCATCAACCCTTTCACGACTTTACGATGACGTATCATTATCAAGTGATGAAAGTATACCTACGTTGAAAACATTTAAGTAAGTATCTAGAGCGTATAAAGAAATCCCTTTTAACCCCTATATATACACTCCATCTCCACGAGGCTACACGTGGAAACTCGAGTGCGAGAGTAAGGATGGTGTTCGAGAGACAATCAACCACACTTCCGTAAGAGTGTGGAACGGTAACTTTGTATGAAGTATTTGAAAAGATGGTGCACATGATTTTCTCACCAGCTCTTCTCATGAATGCAATACCCATCGGAGCTGGTACTTGGATTGATTTCAATTTAAATCTTTGAGTTGAATCGAAATCAATCTAAACTCCGGTAATTCAAATCATTTCGGTGCATTTAGTATTGGTACCTTTTATCACTGAATTGATTCCTACTTGAGTTTTGTTTTATATTTTGATGTTTGTATTTTTGACGTGTTCAAGTACTTTTTGGGGCCTATGGAAATAAATGATTTGAGTTTGAGTTTGAGTTTGAACACTCCTGCCGCCCCTCCACTCGCCGAGACTCGTGTCATTAGTCTCTAGGGGGCACCTCACGAGAGTCTGAATGGGGCATTAAAACGAGTCAGTCCTCGTAAGTAGTGTTAACTTTTCTGTACGTCTAAGCGAGTTGATGACTTAGGTGTTACTAAAATATGTCCTGTTTATTTATGATTCAGCAAACTCCTTTAGTCTTTTTACTTTCTTATTGAACATTGCGAATTTCCCATTATGTGTAATGTCAACTATAAATATCTATTACCGAAGCTGATCGTGATTGTTTATCACAAAATGAAAAAAAGACGAAAGGAATTCAGGGATCATCGTCTCTTTCAAAATTAAGACAATATTTAAAATGCAAAGGACATTATATCAGTATATAAAAAAGCAAAGATAATGATTTGAGTCAAAGTGAATTTGTATAAGAAATAAATTTAAAATAAACAGTATGTGCAGCTCAATCCTAGGCGTTTTTATCATCCTCTGGCTAGCTATAGTATATAATAGCTAGCGGAAAACTTAGATTTAATAATATTCTTAAAGGCAAGCCCAAATTCCTAATATATACGTTTGCACTTCTTCAGACCCGCATCAGAAATGCACGAAAAGAGTCAATATAGATACCTAACCAACTCTCCCATGTCTTTACGTCGGAACTCAAACGAGAAAATTTTAGTGTCTCATGTGGAGACGAATCTAGGGGTCCAATTTTTAGAAAAATTTAATATGCAACATGGAAGGAAACTTACTAGAAAGGTTTCTTCTGATTATGCTCGTACAATGACTCACGTGGACCATGAAACAAGCTCTATAAGGACCTTAGAATTCGCTAGACAGCGGCCATCGATGTCTATAGTGGAATATAAAATGAAAAATCAGAAGTATCAAGACGAACTAAAGGCCGCAAAGAACAAAACTGGTAAGTACTAAAGTCTTATTAATTGCTAAGTTCTAGGTACCAACTTTCGCAATGAGCTATATTATTATTCAGTTCATCAATTGATACTTTACTACTAAATAATATACCTATACCTTAATACTTTGATACTATATGTATGTATATATATATATTTATATTATATTTAATGGTTTACCAGTAGTTATTACACTAAAACATACGTAAATTCAAAACAAAACACAGTAAAAGTCTTAATCTAAGTGCACAACTCATGTAGGTAAACATTGCATGCATAAATTGTAATAGAATTAAGAAAAAAAAGAAAAGCACTTTATATTTACAGAGGTTGTCCAAAAAGCAAGAAAATAGGTGTACATACAAATTGGTGTCTATCCCATCAGGGACATTAATTAGTTATTACATGGTCAATCCACAGTAAGAGTGTGGACCTGGTTCTTAAATCGCTGAAATGTATCAAATATATCTATCTGACTACTGTAGTTGTTATATATCTTACTAAGTGAAACGGGAGAGTTGGAACCTAAAACTGTCCTTCGAAAAGGTGGATGTAGGAGCATATTAATAGTACTTCATGTCATATCATCGCTTATACAACAATATGGCATTCCAAAACGCGACGTTGGAGTCTATACAATTATGTTTATATCGTCATAATAATATGGCCTTTTTTCGACTTGCGCGATATTGTTGGTCGAGATCTTGGTCGTAGGTAACAATGGTTGAGTTATTTTTTATATGAAGATAGTTCGTTACAGTATTCTATTGAGACTGACTTCTAAGTTACATTTATGCCATCATACTTTTTTTACATGGGGGAGCCACGCTTCGGCATGAATGGGCCGGCTCGACCGAAGTAGTACCACGGCCTCACAGAAAACCGGTGTGAAATATCGCTTGCGCTGTGTTTCACCGAGTGAGTGAGGATACCGGAGGCCCATATCCTAACCCCTCCCCATCCCTCTTCCTATCCCCCAAAGCGCAACGCACTGTTGCGGGTGTCCATGGGCGGCGGTAATCGCTTACCATCAGGCGATACGTCTGCTCGTTTGCTTGCCCCTATATAATAAAAAAAACCTATTTTCCTTCCGTAACATGTCGTCGTCGGTATGTATTCGTGAATCTGTGAGTTTGTACATATAAATTCGTATCGGTATTAATATCTGTGGAAATACATTCTAACGGGCTGAAATGGGCTAGTGTTTTAAATTATTCTACATCACACCTTATCAAAAAACATAATATTATTTGAAGTACCGACGAGATAATGACTCTACATTGCCTGATGGATAGAATGAGCAGAATCCAAGAAAAGAATATTGATTATTTTTTTTTTCCCGAGCCTTTAATATGCCCAAGATTATATTGTGGTCGGCTACTCGACGTTTATGATTTACATTCGAGTAGATAATAATTGATAGTTTAAAAAACTAACTTAAGTTTCGCGGTTAATTGCGACAGCCTTCTCAGTGATGACAAAATTACATAAATTCTGTTCACTATAGTGAATATTTCTCTCTCCTCATAGTTTACAGAAGCAAACACTTCTATCATCCTTAAAATCTCAATTCAAAAACAAACATATTTTTTTATAAAACTGATCAACTACTTTCATCATCATCATCCATCACCCAAACGTCCATTGAATTTCAAATGTAAGATTATAAATGAAAAACAGATTGAATATTATTTTTATTCTAAAAGGTTGAGCCTTTTACTAAGAAAATTCTAGCACATCCTCCTTGAATGTCACCCTAATGGAAAAATTTCGAATTTGCTTTGTCAATTAATTATGAGTAAAGTAGCGTCAACAAGAATAATTTCGCTACCGAGGAACTCCGCCTGACATCACATTACCTAAACGAGCGTTGCAGTTACATAGTACTTACAGGTACTTAGTATGCTAGGTGTATATGACAATACATTTATTTAAACAAGTTTTCGTTTTTGAAATGTACTACAAGATGTATTCAATAAAACACTATCATCATCAAGGGGTTACAAGATGTATTCAATAAAACACTATCAAGAGGTTAACGACCGTATTTTTATTAGTTAAATGGGATTACTCGCAGAACATTAGTAATACGTACGTAGAACGTCAAAAACGCACAATGTCAGAAATATGGACAATGTGCGTTCCTCCATCCATGAGGCGTAATTATTATCATTTTATATTACATTTACGCGTTTCTCGCCTAAACGCGATTTCAAATTTACTGTGCTTAAAGATCTTAACATACCTTTTGCGTATCTAACGTTTTGTGTATCTGACATTCTGCGGGTAACCTATATGTATGCAGTTCACTGTTCGCAGTATTGTTTCCTCTCGTGAAAATTAAATTATTATTCACTTTATTCCATTTGTATATACATATAAATTACATTTTTAAATATACATATAAAACAAATACATTTAAAAATATAAAAAATAGTAGACCACCGACTTCGGGTACAGGGACCAAGAAACCGGTGGTTAGGGCTCCAAAGACAGGAACCTCCTCACTATACGTGCCGTGTCAAGAAGGACTGCCTTCTGTATCAGACCCTTGATCCAGCCCCCTAACGTGAGCCTCTTAAGATGTTGGTCGAGGCTCTTGGCTATCAATCCGTGAGCTGATACGACTATCGGAACAATGATCACCGAATCCACATTCCACATATCGACAATCTCGTGAGATAAATCCAAATATTTTATTTGTTTTTCTTTTTCGACTTTCATGAGATTCTCGTCATGAGGAACGGCGATATCGACAATCATTGCGCGGCGCTCTAATCGATCTATCACCACAATATCAGGCTTATTGGCTACAATAGTCCTGTCTGTAATAATAGATCGATCCCAATATAACGTAGCACGACCATTCTCGAGAACTGGATCGGGCACATACCTGTAGTATGGTACCTCTGAAATCACAAGATTGTATTTAAGGGCAAGTTGCTGATGTACGATCCTGGCTACTTGGTTGTGCCTATGCAAATACTCGCCGTTAGCAAGACGAGAACAACCAGAAATAATATGCCTGATAGATTCTCCAGGACGGTGACATGCCCGACAAATGTCGACCGTACCATCCTTCAGGATATACTTCCGATAGTTATTCGTCATGATAACTTCGTCCATAATCGCACAGACAAAACCTTCGGTTTCTCCGAAGAGATCACTATACCGTAGCCAGGACGTAGATGCTTTAAAATCTATATCAGGCCCATTTAGAGCCCGATAGAATCGACCATGGAGTACTTTGCCCTTCCATACTTCCCTGCGATCATTAGTACTAAGTACTACAGGCTTGCGCCAATTCTCTTTAGCCAGAGCGAGCGGAGTGAGCCCGGTATCCACTGTGACTACACTACGATGCACTCCCACATCAGTTTGTAGAAAATATTCTCTAAGATTGTATACCTCGCGATTGTGTAGGGTCTTGATATTTAGTAATCCACGACCCCCTAACCTTCGCGGGATATACAATCTCATAACCGATGAACGTGGGTGGTGCATTCGGAATGCAGTCAACAATGTACGGACTCTCCTATCAATGGCATTTAATTCAGTCTGAGTCCATCTAAGTACACCAAAGGAATACATCAGAACCGGCATAACCCAACCATTGCAGGCCCGTACCTTGTTACCGCCTGACAAAAGACTTTTAAGTACTTTTTTCAGGCGGCTAAAGAAGCGTTCCCGCAACGTTTGTTTCACGTCAGATTCTGGCATTCCTAAGGACTGGGAAAAACCTAGATATTTGTAGGCTTCGGTTGCAGACAGAGATCTGAGTTTTGTGGAATCTGAAAGCTCTATACCTTCAGATTCCACAATCTCACCTTTTTTTACATACATAACTGCACACTTGTCTACACCAAATTCCATTTTGATAGAATTACTAAAGTTTTCCGTAACCTTTAGTAATGCTGTCAATTGTAATTTAGTGGGGGCAAGTAGTTTCAAATCATCCATGTAAAGGAGGTGAGATATAACTCGATCATCTTTCTGCAACCTGTAGCCTAACCCTGAACCCTCTAATAGAGTGCTCAGAGGGTTCAAAGCTAGACAAAACCACAAGGGGCTCAGACTGTCACCTTGAAAGATGCCTCGCTCGATCTTTATAAGTACGTCGTTCATCGCAGACTGCCGACACCCAGGATAGCGAAGTGCTGTTCTCCATTGCCCCATACACACCTTCAAGAAAGTGCACAGAGTTGTATCAATTTTATACAACTCAAGCACCTTCAAAAGCCATGTATGAGGAACGGAGTCAAAAGCCTTCTTGTAATCTATCCAGCATGTCGCCAGGCTCTTACGATTACGACGCACCTGCTGGCTAATGGTCATGTCTATGATAAGGAGTTCTTTAGTGCCACGGGTCCCACTTCTACATCCATTCTGAGAAATAGAAAGTATCGAATTGTGATTAATATGTGTTGTAATTTTGA
This sequence comes from Spilarctia lutea, assembly GCA_916048165.1. Taxonomy (NCBI): domain Eukaryota; kingdom Metazoa; phylum Arthropoda; class Insecta; order Lepidoptera; family Erebidae; genus Spilarctia; species Spilarctia lutea. The sequence continues at coordinate 9,155,330 of OU696480.1, forward strand.
GTCTCAGAATAGATGTCAGAAGTTTGTACAAAGTTGGTAAAATGTTATTGGCCTAAAAAAAATTAAAAAAATTATTATTATTATTATAAAATTAAAACAAATGGAACGTTAAATCTAATTTTGATAATTCCTTTTGAACTTATTGGTTTAATAATATAATATTTAATAGTAACGTTACATATGTCGTTGCAATTCGATGTTTCCTTTCACACATAAAAATAATTATGTAATGTTCTCCATAAGCAAATGTGTTTATTGGTATTGTAGATGTAAAGATCTCGTATAGGTAAAATGATATCACACAGGAGCGAAAGATCGCAATATTTGAGGAATTTACTAAATATAATAATAAAACTGTAAAATTATAAATAAAAACAGTTTTAATAACACTGAAACAGCACATAAATTTTCCCATCACAATAATTAATACTACTGGGTACAATACAAGTTACACCATTAAACAAGGTCAGGTTAACTTATGTACATTACTTTTGTTCAGGTCAACTAACTTGTGCATAATCTACACAGATAATACACACTTCAAAATATCATAAACAAACCGCTGTTTGGGAGCGGTCTGTCATGTCCCTTATAGTAGAAACACATTGAAAAATCCTGATCCACGAACCGACTAGCACCCTGTCTCGTTACATATGGCCTTAACTAGCATCTCTTCAACTAGTGGCCGTGGCCGTGTCCATGGCCCAGACCAAGGGCATTGACCCCATCAGCTTGGTTGTTCCCACCTCCATTGTTATTATTTCCGTCCTCATTGGTCTCAACGTTGCCGTTTGCGTTGCGACTCTCTAACTGCTGATGCCACATTGATGAGTAGAACCCGCCTTGTGCCAGAAGGCTTTCATGACTAAAAAAAATGTATATTTTATTAAATATTCAAGAGTAAATAAAAGCTTAGATAGTATATTTGAAGTATGTTACTAACTTTCCTCTCTCAATGATTTCTCCCTCCTTCAAAACAAGGATTTCATCTGCGTGTATGATTGTAGACAGCCTATGTGCGATAATTATAGTTGTTCTATTTGCACACACACGTGCCAATGCAGCCTGAAAACAAAAACCGTTCATGTTCATTTGAATGAATTATTAGCACAAGGTACATCACATAATTATAATTTGCAATTGCCAAATTATTCTTAATATCCCTGCATGACTGGCATCACCTTTATCACTTTTTTTTTCTCCCTCCATTACAGGCTAAGGCAATCATTATCCACGACAAATTTATATATTCTTCGCCTGCTGTCATAAAAATAGCCTTAAATTAAAACCCTTAAAATCACAAAACATATTAATTTTTACCTGTATATTTCTTTCCGTATTGGTATCAAGAGCTGAAGTAGCTTCATCTAGCAGTACTATCGCCGGGTCCTTGAGGATAGTTCGCGCGATCGCTATCCTTTGCTTTTCACCTCCACTAAGGCGAAGACCTCTTTCTCCAACCTAACAAGAATAAAAAAAAAACAATATCGTCAGGGAAAAATGACAACCAGCTTTTCCCCCTCTACTAAAACTAATCTTAATTAAATTTTATAAATATTATTAAACTGGCTGACCCGTGCTTTTCTTTAAAATCATGATCAGCGCCCATTGGTCTGAGTGTGATGTTAGGTATCCTATCTTAGTTACGCCAGGAAATCGAGTCTGGTCGAGTTTAGCGCCAAGAAAACACAGGTGTGCGCGTTCTCTGCCAAAAAGTCTCCATTCCTTCCCCTTCCGACTTTTCAGAACACTCAACTACCATTACGAGGCAGGCTCGGTGTCCTGGGCATGGACATCTGCTGCGACCTCAGCCCGCGCGAGTACGTTGAGAGTGTCACTAAGGCGGCCTCGCGGAAGTTAGGAATCCTTAATAAGGTGAGACGGTTCTTCTCGCCCGGGCATCTGTGTCTGCTTTACAAGACCCAGGTTCGCTCCTGCGTGGAGTACTGTTCTCATCTTTGCGATGGAGCCGCGCAGTATCTGTTCGACGCTCTCGACCGGTTGCAGCGGCGAGCCATTCGCATTGTCGGCAGTCCCCAGGCCACCGAGTCCCTTGAGCCTCTGCAGTTGCGTAGAGATATCGCCTCTATGGCAGTCCTCTATCGCCTTTACCATGGAGAGTGTTCTGAAGAGCTGTTCCAACTGGTCCCCCCTTCTCCCTTCCTCTACAGGACAACTCGTGCTGGCCTCAGAAGTCACCGCTTCAGAGTGGAAGACATACACTCTCGCACTCATCGATTCGGCTCTTCCTTCCTCTGCCGAGCGGTCAAAGCCTGGAACTCACTGCCAGCGCACGTGTTTCCGTCCCACTATGATCCCGGGTCCTTTAAGCGGGGCGTAAAAAAGCATCTCACTAGGCCGCCATAGTGCTGGTCGCCATGCTGCACTGTCCTTGTTTGCATTGAGGATGGTGACCACCACTCTTGGATTCTGCTGGTGCTTTCCATCAGGCAGGGCAGAGTCATTTTGGTAGCTCATGTATAAAAAAAAAAATAAAAAAAATAAAAAAAAATCGGTTTAAAAGTTTCATGTAACAACATGATACGAGAATTATATTTAAATATTTGTTTATTGGCACTCATATTGTTTGTACTCACTCCAGACCCTGAATAACAAGTACATATCAGATACGAGAAGGAGTGAAGGAGTGAAGGAGCACAAATGTATGCGAGCAATAAAATTTTATCGCTTATCTTTCCAGATATATTGACTCAACAACTGAACTGATGAATGTTCATGAAACTCGACGCAAACAATGTGTAATTAAAAAAAGAATGCTGCGTAAAATTATAATGATGTATATCTATCAGGTGTCCAGTAATGTTTACATAAAAGTGAAGGATGATTTAAAAATGAAATGCGCTATAGAAATATTTATATGTGAAATATATACATAGTATAAAAGGTTGTTGATGCCTTCAACAGTCCACTGCTTGACATAGCTTCTCCTCATAGACAGGAGGATTTCGCCTACCATATACCGCTATTGTTTCACTATGAACATCAGAATAATGTGATATGTGGATTTGTTGCGTTCATTGTATTTATAATAATTATATTTACCTGTGTATCATAAGCGTCGGGGAATGTAAGAATCCTGTCGTGAATGTCTGCATTCTTAGCCGCAGAGATTATGTCCGCCGCTGACGCAGTTAGTTTCCCATATTGAATGTTATACCTGTAACACAATTTGGTTTATTTTTAATATTAGATTGTTATTTTGATACTTAAGATATTTAGATATAGTTATTTAAGTTTTTTTTTATTAACTTTTCATGTTTAGGTAACATTTTTTAATAAACACTTCTAGTAATTGTTTTTTTTTAATGACTACCGCCTCTCATTAACGACTGCAACTGAACAGTTTATTATAACTTCAAATTTAGACGGCCTCGTTAGTTTTGCGGTTGACGTATGCGACTGCCGATCAAGAGGTCTCTGGGTTCGAATCCCGTGTCGGGCCTAAAGTGTTATTGAGTTTTTCTGATTATAGAAATACAACAGCTCGGAGTTTGGAAGGTGGGGTCTGAACCCCAGGGCTCGGAGAGCACGTAAAGCAGTCTGTTATGCTTCCTCGGCTAAACCGCTGCACCGATTTCAATGACATTTGTGGAGATTTATTGATTCTTGAGGAAGGATATAGGCTACTCCTTACCGCGATAACAGACATATACGCGGGCGGTTCCCGCGAAAGATAGTTACACATACAGGGTACAATTTATCATATAGTCCCTATGAACTCGAAAACAAAAGATACTTGACTTGTAAACAAAGTGAATATTAGTACTACTGAGGCGACGAAGTCGAACAGAACAGAAACATGAAAATTCAGAGCTCCGTATGAAATTTTCGTATTTACTGGAATGCTTGAAAAAAAATTGCGTAAATTTTTTTTATGGCCAAATGGGTAACTTTAAGCTTTAAACTTGTGGCGTGTGTGTTTAAACTGTGCGCCATCTACCGCAGATATACTGAACTACGGCGCAACGTACAACACGAAGAAACCACCAATCCTGCATCGCGCAGTAGAAATTCTCGCACCGATTACCATATGTACAACATCCCAAAATCAACTGTTGGGCAGTGGCCCGCCAGGCATGATCACCTCGCCTGGTCGGAGAATCCTCCCTTTGTGGTGGTAAAACATGTTACCCGTTCCCCCCCACAAACTCATTCAAAAGACGTTTTACTTTCATTGAGAATTCAGAATTAAAAACTACTAAGTAAAACAAATGAAATCAAATTTTATGTTATACCTTCGATTATGAAGAAAAAATCTACTGCAAAACTCACCTCACGCTATTGTTAAAGAGCACAGTATCTTGCGGCACGACGCCAATGTTCGCCCGCAGTGACGCTTGCGTGACAGTTCGCACATCTTGTCCGTCCACCAACACCGCGCCTTCGTTCACATCGTAGAAACGGAACAGCAGACGCATTATAGTCGACTTGCCTGCTCCACTTGGACCAACCTGTATGTACGTACATTTATTTAAAAAAAATACAAACAACTAGTATAACCGTATAATAGTTTTACCGTTCGAGAGCCACGCTTCGGCATGAATGAGCCAGCTCGACCGGAAAACGGCCATACCACGGCCTCACAGAAAACCGGTGTGCAATAGCGCTTGGGCTGTTTCACCGAGTGAATGAGGATACCGGAGGTTCATATCCCAACCTCTCCCTCTATCCCTCAAGGGCTGGCAACGGCACTTGGGACGCCTCCGGTGTTGCGGGTGTCCATGGGCGGCGGTAATCGCTTACCATCAGGTGATACGTCTGCTCTTTTGCCCCACCATTTAAGAAAAAAAATAGTTTGGGACTAGATGGCGTTGTGTGTGATGTCCGAAATATTTTTATTTATTTATAAGTTAGGTTAAACCACATTATTATTTTTTGAATTCATTAGTCAAATGGACTTTTGTAATTATTACTTTTCATACAATCAATTAACATTGGTGTTTTCAATGTATAATATGTATGTATTTATAAAAAAGCATATATATTTACATTAATTGTCTAGTACCTAAAGTACGGGTTCTGATTGGTTTAGAACTAGATGGCGTTGTGTGTCAGATGTCTGAAATATTATTATTATATTGCCGGCTGTAGTAGTCTCAGACGGTGAATTGTAAAATCAAATAAAAACTTAGCGAAGTTTAATCATTATCAGTAGAGCAATTTACAATGTTTATTTACAAGTGCCAGAAGGGCAGAGTTACGGACTTTTGATCGTTAACAAGTAGTCGATTTTAGATATTTCATATGCATTTCTTACCAGGGCAATAGTACTGCCAGGAGGTACTTTGAAACTGATGTTGTTCAACACGAGACGCTCTGGTCCGTAGCCGAAGGACACGTGTTTAAACTCGACTGCACCACGTCGTACCAACAAGTCGGGTGCTCCTGTGGCATCGCGCACATCTGACTGTACACGCATTAGATCGAACATGTTCTCCATATCAACGAAGTTCTTCTGAATTGCCCTTGAAAGAAAAATTCAGACTTTTACTTGATGGTTTTCAACTATGAATCAACGCTTTTAGTAATAATATTGGTAATAAATAAATATTCTTTTAAAAGTAAATGCAAAACACATTTTATTACTAAAGCATATCTTGTCACCTCCTTATGAGCGTATCTACGGCGTAGCACTCTCTACTTGTTTTTTAAATTACGAATACCTAATTGAAAATATTCATTATTATTGAATTTAAAAAAATGTAGTTAGACGCAATATCGTAAAACTTGACCACTATCGTCAATTACAGAAAACGAATTTATCGACCTTTGCATGATCAGTGTGCACACAAAAGAACTTTAAGTACAAAATAAATGAAATTTAGTATAGAATACATATAAATAAATTTCTTTTACGGTACAGGGCGACAAACTAGCAGAAAAATCACTTGGTGAAAGTGAAAAGTGTATTTTGTCCTTTGATATCTGCAACTCTGCCTAGGGGACAGTGTTGTGAAAATTTTAATTGTATAAACAATTAATGATTAACAATTGTTTAATTGTGAAAAGACTTGTTAACAACTCAAAATTGATCAATTGTTAGTTTTTTACGAAAATACAATAAAAAAATAACAATTATTGTTTTACCACGTATCAGTTTTAGTATTGTGCACTTTCGTGTGTGTCAAATATTAAATAAATTTACTACATTTACGGCAGTAAATATATTTTCTTTGGCCAAGTCTATGGTATAAAAACTTTAGTCCAAAGAAATTATAAATTGTTTTATTTTCGTCTTCGTATTCGTACACCTGATTGCCTTAATATGTTTACTTATATTTACTTTTGTAGTAAGTGAATATCTATCTAGGTGTTTAGAAATAAACTTATACCTATTAGGCAAAAATGTTAATTGCGATTATTTTAATTGTGTTTTACAATTGATGTGCCATAACATAAATATTTTATTGTAATACGCGATTAAATATATAATTGCCACTAATTCAAATGCAATTAATTTAGTAACGAATTAATTAATTAGTTAAAAAATAAATAATTAATTAATGCCCAACACTGCTAGGGGGAAGGGCCGTAGGAGGTTTCTGCTCCGGTAACTTTACTTCATTTAATGTACAGCAAACTAAATCTCAATCCTTTATATATAGTTACAAGCTGATCCGGCAAACGTAGTTATGCCATAATTTTTTTAAAAAAATGAAATGTGGTTCACCCTTATTATTCAGGGTTTTGACAAATATATGTTGACCGATTGTCAGTGCTACCTACTGACATGCACACAAAATTTCATTAAAATCGGTATTATCTCTTAGTTAATTAACAAGCTGATTACCTTTTGAACATCATTGATTAATAAACGATAACCTATAAATTATCAAATTACAGCCCAATTAATGCAGTGATTTTCATCGAAACAACAATTAGGGTGTAGGTTAGTACCTCGACATAGATGACCCAAATATTTTATATTCTGGACATTTTAACACTATTCGTTGAGCATTTTTAGAAACTCACATTTTGACCCTGAACAGTTTTTTTGATGTAGTAGGTATTAAGACGAATTTATATTATTTACAATAAGCTTTAAAGTGATACGAATAGAGACGAAATTTATTTGCCTAATACAGCGTGTATTTGTCTGATAAGTAATGCGTAATATAAGTCACGTATTCTTTATCTTAGGAGTATAACCATTATAATTGAACTTTTAATCAACTCAGTATCAGCATTCATCTGATTCACAAAGTACTCCATTACTACGATATTATTATTTCTCGTAATAGAGAGCTTCAAATTATTTTTGAGTTTCATTTTCAATCGAGAAGCACCGGCTGCGCGCAGATGTCTTCTAAAATTCTCGTATTTCATTTACGTATTGCACAGATAAACCTTCCTCTTCAATCACTCTATCTATTGCTGAAAATCGCATTAAGATCCGTTGAGTCGTTCAAAAAATCTAAGCGAACAAACAGCGCAAGCGACTCCATTTTATACTATGTAAACATATATATCTTAATAAAACATTTGCTAAAAATAAATACACAATCTCTAGTTTTTATGCATAAATAAGATCAATAAGATTAAAAACGAAATTAATACTTATAGTTTCAACAACTAAAAAACACGTTTACAAAAGTCTGTTACATACAAACAAACATTGTAAAGCTAACTTTTTATTTAGCAAGAAAAATGCATTCCTCATATATTAACTATGCAATAGTTTATGGTAAATGAGTTCATTTAAAGAAATCAATTTTAAAACAATTTAGTAGTTTAGTTTGAAGCAATTTTCCTCCACAGAGTTCAGCTTCTAATCCCAAAGATAAGTTTTCGATAACATGACGATAATAAAAGACAGTATTTGAATTCACCGCTATAAATAATAATCTTATCACTAACAGTCTATTCATTAGCGGCTTAGAACAGTAATTGTGTCATCTATATTGCTTTGCATTGATGTATTTATAGGCCGTTCGACATAAATAGTGATGTACGAGTATGTATGTTCGATATTGTTTATGTTGCGATATTTTAATATGCGTGTATGGTACGCGAACTGAATTCTTTGTACGTCTTTTTAAGAAAAACAACGTACGTAAATTTTGGGATATTAAAAATGAGGATAAAACGCCTAAATAAAGGTATAATAAATATACATTACAGATCTATAATAATATTATAAAAGTAGTTAAGTTCGTAGGCCCTCCCACAAATTGGTGGTGGTAATGGCCTGGTAAAAGTCGTGGGAAGCCGTTGGATGCGGGTTGCACAGGACCGGTTGTTGTGGAGAACTTTGGGGGAAGTCTATGTATAGCAGGGGTTGTCTTTTGACCAAGATGATGATGATGATGATGATAATAATGAAAGACAGATAGATTACAAGATATTGATGGTAATTAAGTTGTCATCACTAAACTAAAATTCACTTAAATTTGTTGTTGGATTACATACTTTAATCGCATCTGCTTACAGTCCATTTTTGGATATCTCACATCTCAGCTTTCACTACATTTAGTTCAGTACCAACTAAAATTTGATCAGAAGTACACGCTTGTTTATTAATTGTAAAAAACTAAACTATACTCTAAATGTAAAAAATTGTAAGAAACAATTACGTAAGTAATTTAGTCAGCATGAATTTAGATGACGTCAAGTTTAGTGCGATATGTCATGTTTTACGTAACACGTTAGACGTTTTAAACGTTCAACACAAAAATAGGAAAAGAAAAATTATGACCTAAGTTGAGTAATTTAACTAATTTTGGTTATGCCAAAGTAAATTTTACTTCATCAAGTAATAAACAAGCGTGTGTCTCTGATTAACCTTTATTTGGTACTGAACTAATCACAGTGACAGCTGAGATGAGATATATCGAAAAATCGACTGTGAGCAGATGAGATGAAAGCATATGATCTAACAACAAATTTTAGTGAATTTTAGTTTAGTGATGACAACAATAGAATTACTACCATTATTTACATTTCTTCACTAACCACAGCGGCTGATTATGAATGGAAAATGTAGCAAAATATTGAGACAATTTATTCTTCTATGAAACGCAGACGTACAGCACTATGAACGCAGTTAGTACAGTTTACATTTATATATGTACTAGACGTCAGTAATTTATTGTTTTAGTTATTAATGAATAACCGAAAAATAAATGGATGTCCAAATTCAAACACCCGGGGACCTCTACAATGAAACGCTTGTTTTCGCGCTTATTTATAAACTTTAATTAAATTCGAATCCATGGGATTCGATTATGCGTTTGAGATCAAGTTCATTTTTCAAGATTGTTTTTTTTAGAATCTGGAAACTGTTATGACTTGTGTAACTGACACTGTTTATTGCTATGACGATATTTAAATATATTTATTTATTCCCATCTTGACATATGTTTCATTTATGCATGTGCATATATAGTCTGGTACTAGAGTAACGGTCTGTATAAAATGAATAATTTTAATGTTGACGTTATTTTTGTTTGATAATATTTTTATGCATTGGTCTGCCTAAATCTCTACTCTGCCTGATGGAAAGCATGCGTAGAAACGAATAGTGGTGCCCACCATCCTCGTTGCAAATGCGGAAAATGCAGCACGAGACCAAAAATATGGAAGCCTTGTGACGCCTCTGGTGTTGCGGGTGTCCATGGGCGGCGGTAATCGCTTACCATCAGGTGATACGTCTGCTCGTTTGCCCCTATATAATAAAAAAAAAGAAAAAAAAAAAGCCTAGTAAAATGCTTTTTCTCGTTCCGTTTAAAAGTGTGACGGAATCACTTTTTAGTAGACTTTGTTTGTTCAAATGGGATCTCTGGAGTTTAATTACTCTTGTTGGATAGTTTTTATTGGTTATAAAAAAAAAAAGGTTATAAAATGTCAATCTCTCACCTTCAAAAATGGAACAGTGACGGTAAACTCAGATGAAACTTCGGAGAATGTATTGAGGTCGAACCCACGACAAATTCAATAAATTATAACTGTCGAAATGTGGTAAGTGACTGTATATACATATGTATGTATATAGGTTAAATAAAACTTGAAGATATATACCTTTTGAAGGTAAATACGAATAACCTGTGAGTAAACAATACATACCTATAATAAGTTCCGAACCAGTTCAACGGCACATATAACTGGACGATGTAGGACGCAAACAAAACGTAATCACCAACCGTCAGTTCATTAGTTCTTACGACCATTGATACGCAAAGAAGAGATCCAGCAAGTAAACCTGAAAACAATCAATTTTGAACGACTTGCTGGTGTTTTTTATGTTGTTCGAAAACGAACTTAACTAAAAATCACTAAAATTAGTTCTGTTCTGTCAAATGACATTGACAATTAAATATGTCACGGTAAAAATAAACCTTATTTAAATATTTACATATAAAAATAGTATTACGGTAAAATACTTCACTAAAGAAATATATATTTAATAATTTTAAATAAATTTTAGTTTAGTGTAGCAACAACAGAATTGGCATTGAACAAAATTATGAAAGATTTTTGAGATTAGTTAATAATCATAAGAATAGATCTGTGGCAAAGTATTGTTTGTGTATATGCTATAGCTTTATAGGATACCATAGTATTCATAAGTAACTTGTCTTTGGTTATATGTAAAACTAGCTAGGCGACGCAGCGGAGCGACGCTAGACTAAAAACAAAGATACGCCTTTTATCATCACTTCGTTCACTTTCATATGTCTTTAATGAAAAACAGTTGATTTGAAATTCAAAATTACACTTTAAGTGTTCATTATTTGTTTAGATAAAACTACAACAGAAAAAACCACTAAACGTTAAAAATAAAAGTAACAAAAGACTTACCGCTACATATTACTATGTTTTGAATAGTATTCAACATGTTGAGTGTTATAAGAGATTTAAATTCCTCTTTCTGAAACAATAAAAACCACATTACTATTACTACAAGACTCATTGACCTCCATTTTAGGAGACGCTACAATTTAATAGTATACATAACTAACAAATCGTTTTTAAAGATTAAAAACGGCTAGTTGTTCTTTAGCGAACTTTTGGCTAGAGAAGTTGAGACTATTGTTAATTTAACTGATTATTACAAAATGGTTGTTATTAAAATCAATATTTTCTGTTATCTACAATTGGTTTCATATCTTTCGTAAACAATGTACCTATTTTCTATTGTTTTATGTGCATGACCAGTCTTTTTATTTTTGTAAAAATTGTAACATACGAAACGAAAGTGAAACTAATTTTATCATATAAATGGGATTTGGTGAGTGCGAGACCGGAGGCCTAAAGATGCAGAAGCATCACTAGGCCGCCATATTATGGGTCACCAAGCTGCATTGTTGCATTGTCAGCATTCGTAATGAGTATGGTGACCACCACTCTTGGATTCTGCTTATGCTTTCCATCAGGCAGACAAGTCATTTTGGCAGGCCCATACATAAAAAAAAGTTGATTAATAATTTTACCTGGTAATTACCGATAGCTTCCCTATAAGCCAATACTTCATAACCTTCGGCTCCATAATACTTCACAGTTTCAAAGTTGAGCAGAGAATCAACCGAGCGCGCCTTTTGGGCGTTATCAGCTAGATTCATACGCCGTTGGAATTTTGTTCGCCATTCTGTTACTACTATAGTTGTAACTGCAATTTAAAAACCTTATCATGTACCCAGACTTTTACCGGTTACTGATAAATTGTGTATAGCTTGTCTGACAGATTTGACACAATTTATCTGTAACCTTATGTGTGATCGGTGAAACGGGGCGTAAGTTACAGAAAAGTACCTCATAATACAAATGATATTTGTTGCTAAAAGGACAAAGCTAGTTTCATTCTTACTATACCTATAAGTAATGCATTTAGCAAGAGCTAAAGCTAAAGACACAGGCTACATAATTTTTTAAAATGTTTTTACCTAGTCGTCTAATAGTTTTGTAAACTTTTCCTAGTGAATTATGTTGAACGTAGAACAGCGACATAGAAGTCAGGATCTAAACTATCAATCCTGTTTCCAACTTTGAAATAATCTAGTATTTTAATATTAAACATTGATAACGTAATTTTCTTCGTGAGAGAGCCACGCTTGGGCATGAATAGGCCGGCTCGACCGGAGTAATAATACGGCCTCACAGAAAACCGGTGTGATATAGCGCTTACACTGTGTTTCACCGAGTAAGTGAGGATACGGGAGGCCCATACCCCAACCCCTCCCCCATCCCCATTCCCCAAAGGCCGGCAACACACTTGTGACGCCTCTGGTGTTACGGGTGTCCATGGGCGGCGGTAATCGCTTACCATCAGGCGATACGTCTGCTCGTTTGCCCACTATTCAATAAAAAATAAAATAAAAGTAACCTGGCAGTTTTATGTTGAATTCTGACTATTTATTTCGAATGCACATTACATTAAATATCATATACAAATTTATGTCATTCGAATTGGATCGCATCATAAGTCCAGTCCATCAATCTATATATATAAATATAATTGCTGTTCATTAGTCTCGCTAAAACTCGAGAACGGCTGGGCCGATTTAGCTGATTATAGTTTTGAAATTGGTTTCGTAGTCCAAGGAAGGTTTAAACGGTGAAAAATTTAAATAACTTGAAAATACAAATGTCAAGTGTACGGAGTAGCGGGCACAGCTAGTAACATATAAATCTTATCTTAACTGCTGTAATTTTTAACTTAACATTATTCTGCAAAAATTCATCACTACAATAATACAATGGAACTTACTTATATAAAGCACCATCGTAGAGAACACAATAAGACCAAACCACGCGTTGAATTGAGTGACAAAGAACACCACGGCAATTATAATGTCAACCAATGTAGGTGTTATTGAGAACAAAATGTATGAAAGAAGATTATCTATAGAGTCAGTCCCTCGGTCCATGACACGGAGAACTTCGCCAGTTTTACGGCACAGGTGCCACCGAAGTGGCAGATCGTGAAGTTGTTTAAATAATTCTAACTAAAACAGATAAAAAATATTCATTACAATAGACATGTGGAAAGTAGTAGAATTTTAAACGAGATCTTGACAAGGACATACCTGTAATTCCCTAGTGGTATACTGCTGTACTTTTATCCAAAGAAATGATCTCAAATTGTTAATGACACCCATACCGCCTGTACCTCCACCCTGAAGGAACTTTAGGAACACGTATACTAATACCAGGTCCCATTTGAATAACATTGGGGGTTGTGATATACTGTCCACTGTAAGTACAATGAAATTGTTACAAAGTATTGTCTATGAAGTATTGTTGCTCTGCGTAGTTTTGTCCCTTGGAGTCAGCGCCGACAGACGGAGTGACGGTGAAGAGATTTAAATAAAACCTTTCGTCACTCGCGATGTTTACCGTTATTTTATTTCGTTGCTTCAAATACAGTGTCTCTTCGTCGTCACTCCGTCCATCGGCGCTGACCCTAAGTCGACGACACAACAAACGCTATAAAAAAAACTAAATTCTAAAATTCAGATAAATTGCACTTACCAATTAACTTGCTATAGATAGGTACGTATAAGTTGACAATTCTTCCCGCAACGAGTGCAAGTATACAAATAAGCACAGTAAATTGCAAACATGGGCTTTTCCGGGGCCAGAGGAAAGGTAGCAGGGTACGAAGTTTGGAGAATGCATTTCTGAATGTTGATTCGTTGTCATACTGTAAAATATCGCAATTATGTAAGTAATACGAATTTCATTACGCTTATTAATAGGTCATGTAAAGCTTTAGGCCTTAAATTGTTATATAACAGTGAGTAAATAAAATTAGTTGAAGCTTTAGTTGAATATTTAGTGTGTGCGAATTCCAAATATAGAATAAATTGAAAAGTTAAGATTCGTACACGATATAGGTTCTTATTTTAAATAAATAACAAGAGCACACACCCTGTCGTAATATAAAAAATCGTTAATCAATAACCCAGAATTATAAAAAATAAAAAACTAAATTAAAAAAATAACTTAATAAAAATACACTTTCTCACGGGTTTATACAGGTTAAAATGATTCGCCAGTTCGTTCATTTTGATTGAGTGAACAAATAAACAGTCTGAAAACAAACATTTAGTCTCAAAAACGGCTAACATTTTCATTATTTACTCGTTAAATCTCGAGTAAATCTATACATTTAACGAGTTCATACATAACATTTTTACTTATACATAATATAGCAACATTTACATAAATAAGAATCTTTAGAAAGTATTCACAATAGAATAGAATTAGAACACTATTTTTTCATTCAGAATTACCTAACAATTGAGTATATTTATGTACCTAACTAACAGGTAAAATACTCTTTTAATAAATAAGTCATGCACCCTAAGTCAAGAACATTACGTTAAAATAACAACTTGCTTTAATAACTTGTGAACTTAATTTTATATCTAACAAGTTGTCTTTACTCTGCATTAAAGAAGTTGATATATTGAAAAATTTGATTTTATTTATATTTACTTACAGATAAAAAGAAAGTCGAACTATAATCTATATTCGAATAAGTATGGGCCTATTTTTTTAATTTTCAGACTGTTTACTTTACTCACCCAAACAAGCTTAAGATAATTTTGTGGCGATATCTTTTTAAATGAATAAATTATCAATTTCCCGAAATAAACACCATGTAGTAACCTTTTTTTCGTTTTTGAATATATTCTTTTCTTCTGTGCTAATTATTAAATGATTTTGATAGGGACATGACATCTTAACCTAACTTATAAATTATCCAAAATAGAAAACTATATTGACATTGCAAATGACAAGCGAAGTAAAAGTAGCTCAAAAGTTTTTTATATCCCTTAAAAAAAGTATGTAATCGTATAGTTTTATCCATGGTTCAAATAAAATTGAAAAGTATCATCACATTAATTTAATTTTATTTCACTTAAATATCAACCCAAAAGAACATGTAATTAATGAAAGTTATCAATGAAATAGATAAAATAAATAAATATTCCGGACATCTATAACACACAACGCCATCTAGTCCCATGCTAAGCAGAGCTTGTGTTATGGGTACTAGACAACAGATATAAATACTTATTTACTTTTTTTTGTAAATACATACATATTATACATAGAAAACACCCAACTCCGAAACAAATATTTGCAGATCATACAAACATTTGGTCCGGCCCGGGAATCGAACCCGAGACCTCAAGCTTAGCAGTCGCACGCTACCACTAAATCTTATTTTAGCCAGCTAACTAAAGTGGCCACATAAAAAGTGAAAAATCAGAATATAAATATAATAAATACATATATGTATTTACATCAGTTGTCTAGTACCCATAACACAAGCTCTGCTTAGCTTGGGACTTGATGGCGTTGTGTGTTAGATGTCCGGAATATTTATTTATTTATATTTTTTTAACATCAGAATCAATTGACTTTGATACTTCACTGCTGGACATAGGTATCTCTTACAAAAGAGGTAATTTTTAAGACTTATATTTATTG
The DNA here is from genome assembly GCA_916048165.1 of Spilarctia lutea. Classification (NCBI taxonomy): domain Eukaryota; kingdom Metazoa; phylum Arthropoda; class Insecta; order Lepidoptera; family Erebidae; genus Spilarctia; species Spilarctia lutea. Next base: position 9,170,789 of record OU696480.1, read on the forward strand.
TCACAGTGAATATTGTGTGCAATAACATTGTATTGATTTTATCGTTTGGAAGGTTACTTTCATAATTCAAACTGTCTATTTCAACTGGGATTGTTTGAATTAACAGAATAAAAAAGTAATAAAAACTCACTCTTGGAGGCACATTCCGGCGAGTGTCCTCATCTTCTTCCAGATATTCAATACGATGCATAATTCCGGGTGCTTTCATGCCGAGCACAAACATTATCATACAAGACACGTACCGACCGACGAACAGTGCCATCTCCAGTCCATCTTGAAGACTATATAAGAAAATGATAGTAGGTAATAGTTTCGGAAAAAAATAACATGTCTTAGGAAATGCTGTATTTTTACCAACTTAACAGACTCACAACACACAAACGTGTGGATTAAGTTATTTCTGTTCTGTATAGTGATTAGACATGATGAATGTTTACCATGACTTTATATATTAGTGTAGTCTCTACCCATGTGCTATTTACAACAACAGAACATTCCAGAGCGTCTAGTGTAAGTTTCTTTAAGTTGATGAGAATGAAACTCAGACTAGGCCTTTAGTAACGCTTAGATTATCGATAGATATAATATCGACTACCTGAACCACGCGGTGCAACCCGCGGTACGACAATAACCGCGAGCTACGCCGAGAGGCGAAGCTAGTATCTTTATAAATTGTAGCCTATGTGTTATTCTGATGTATAAGCTATATTATTGTAAAGTTTTATTAAAATCCATTCAGTAGTTTTTGCGTGAAAGAACAACAAACATACTCAATTACATACTCACAAACTTTCGCGTTTATAATATTAGTAGGATTTGCATAGCTGATTTTAATCTTGGATAACGTGCAAAATTTTATTTAGGTTTATATCAAAATAACACAATAATTATCTTCTAGAAAATAATGTCAATCTATCGTATAATATTCATATTGGACAGAGGAAACAAATTATACAATTTTACTCGTAGGTATATTTTGACTGATATTTTGTTTGCATAACTTACAAATCGCATGCATGCTAATCGTGCTAAAAAGACATGATAAAACACGTGTACTTGTCAAATTTAAAAAAATAAACTCGTGATAAAAATACACTATAAAAATAAGATATTCAACTATGAGAGCGCATTATTTTCAATTTTCCCATTTTTCCCTGATTTTTATGAATTACGAGTAAAACATTTTTGACTCAGTCATGTTTCCTGTGACTCTTATATATATATTTTTTACTCTTAACTAATTATAATAAAATAAAATACTTACTCTTTCAAATGCCACCACCATCCTTCCTTATTCAGATTCAAGAACGATAGATTCTCCGAGACAAATATCATTGCCCAGAACACAAGCAAGACAAACCCATGTCCTCTTGGAAGGACCGAGGGCAATAAAAATCTCCTCTCAAGTATCGCTAAGTAGGCCGATATTGGAAAAACTATTAAAGTCACAGTTAAAGCTACTATCTGAAACAATGGAAAATTATTTGTTCTCTTTAGTCCTTAAAATCACTTTAAGTCCCGTTGATTTTTTAGTCTCGAACTAATAAAAATCGTGTGGGTTTATTTATAAACGAAATGATGACAAATTAGAATCAAGTTACTTTCATTAAAATAATTAAATGAATTTAGTTTCACACAGCAAAGGTATTAAAAAAAATTCAGTGTTGCTTAAATTCCCTTTAATTTACTAGGCAACGATCACTTTACAACTTGGTAGTGTAAAATAATTTTAGGACTTTTCAAAAAGGCTACGTCATGTATAAACAAAAATTTCACTTTTTTGCTGTAAATTAGTATGTTGCTATGACATTATTTGATGATTTTAAATTTTTTTAAATATAATATAAACTTACTTTAAGAATTACAAAATATGTTACAATTTAGAAATGAAAAATGACAAATAAGAGTGGAACTCGCGCAGGAAGGGTTCCGTACCATTATCTATACATTTCAAGCGCCGACCTGTTGTCGTTAGCAAAAACGAGCAAAAATTTAAAGTTTGTTGTATAGGAGCATTCATATTTACCATATATCCATATACATGTCCTCCCTTAAAAATAAACGCTTGCAAAAAGAATCTTATTACCGCCAGCACGGGCACAAAAAGTGTAAAAAACAACTGTACACCAAAAAGCCGCGAAGATCTTACATCTTCAACTTCCATGGAATACCTGGAACAAAACAACCTATGTATTAATAAATAAAATAATCGGGAGTAAAACCAAGTTACATTTTAAAGTTCTTTTGGTTTTTGTTTTATTCAGTTTTTTTTTCTTTATACATCTCACACGCAGTAAGTATAATCTTAAAGTCGGCTGTGCTTTCGCAAGTGTTTGCAAATACAGACATATACATTTTTAAGTACGTATATATCCATTATCCAGTATTAAAAATATCTTGTGTCACGTTGTTTGTGGTCGCACTCCTCAGATACGATCAATTTTAATTACCTCTATGTATATTTAGCAATACACCGGGCACCGAAGTGTTCCTTGGGAGAGACCTATGTCCAGCGGAGGGAAACCGAATTTCGGCCTCCGTCCGAAGAGGTACGCGAGTGGCGTGAAGCCGCTCATCGAGCTCCCTGGTCGTCCCAACTGGAGAGCCCGCGGCTTTGCCGCCATGGAGGCTCACCAGCCGGTCATCCTTGAGTGGTCAGGCCCATAACTTCCGACTAACGCAGGTCTTTTCCAGGCACGGTTGCTACGGGAAGTACCTGTACTCGGTCGCTAGGAGGGAACTAAGTCCCGTCTGTCACCACTGCGACTGGATTGAAGACTCGGCCTAGCACATGCTGGCGGGTTTGCCTCGCTTGGGCGTCGCAGCGTCAGACCCTCACTGCAGTCATCGGAAGAGATCTCTAGCTGCCGGCCGTTATGCGCTCCATGACCTCCATAGCGCGCCTACCAGCGTCTCATGCCGCCCCGCGTGTGGACGCGGATGGACGGGAGGGTTTTTCCCCCTCTATCCGCTTTAGTGGCAATGCCATTCACCGCCTGATAAGGGAGTTACCAAGAGTCAGTGCCCGCGTCAGTGCGGGCAGGCGCTGGAAGGGGTCCAGATGGCTTAATAACAGCAGTTCCCGGATCCCTCACATCTCAGCCGAAGAGCGGCACACCGTGTGGTTTAAGTCGATCCGACTCCGACCCACCAGCCGCCGCAAATCCTATAAGGTGACGGCCCGTGGGGGTTTCCACACGTTAAAAAAAGGCCTATGTTCAGCAGACAGCAACGGACATGACAAATGATTGTGCTGGTCGAACAATTATTTGTCCTGGGTGGGATTCGAACCCACCACCTTCGGCTTAGGAGTAAGTAACTTATCACTATTCCAACAGTTTTGTTAGCCTGTGATTCAATGTTTGTATATTTAATGCATATTGCCCGACACATGATGCGTAAAATTAATGATGTCATAATGAGTTATACAACAGTTCTCGTACCTACTATAAATTGAATGATTTGCAGATGGCCAGTCTTATTGACCTTCAGATTGATTGAATCGGAAATCATTAGTTGAATTATTTTGAAATGTAGACGTTAATATTAGAATAAAAACACCTAAATCAGAAACAAATGAACCCTCACAGATCGATACAAACTTCTAAAGAATGACTATATATATATATGGCATTATATATATATATAGATAATGCCATTTCACATTAAGTCAAGGTTATTTCAAGCCCGCCTCGTACAATTGTAATGCAATAAGCGTGAATAAAAAAAAAATTAAGTCATATACCTACATGTATTAAGCACATCACACTAACTAATCATACTAATATTATAAATATGACTGTAAGTTCGTATGTTACGTTTTCAAATCTACTTAACCGACCATCATGGAACTTTGTACACATATTCTTGGAGGTATTAGAAGTAACGTAGCATACTTTTTATTAAATGCTAGTTACTTATAAACGTGTGCATAAACATTATGTAGTATGAAATTCCACAGTTTTAATCTATTTTAAATAAATTATTTTAATTTAGCATAAATAAATAATCATTTTATCAGGTTCATTAAATTACAAACATGATTACAAACAGGAAATACCAAATATATACAGGGAGACATAAAAACAGACTCCTGCTATGATTTTGTAAACCATAGCAGGCAGCATTCCTGTATCAAATGGTAGACATCAACTAACTTTAAAAGTTTTACCAATTTCAGTACTCCTAGCATGATGATTGTAAGAAACTAATGATTTTGATTTAAGTTTGGTTTACCAAATCCAAAATTCAAAAGATACGATCTGTTACGTTTTAACAGCTTGTAGGTTCGTAAACGACGACGTATTTCTGAGGTAAAAATCATTAAAAAAAACAATTAAATTAAGAAACTCCTCTTTTCAAAAGAAATAGGTAAATATAATTGTGATTTAGTTATTACCTTGTATGTACTACCGTATAAGTACCTTCATACCAGCCATCTTATTTAAAGTATTATGAGCATATAATTAAATATTTATCCTTTAATATATAGTAGTGAGCCTACATGTTTCTCAACTTATGCATACCGGAGAAGTTTATGCAAATTTTATTACTCGAATATGTCCAAAAAGTCTTTGAACATAATGTGATTTAAGAATCTATATATATGTTATTCTTAGGATGAAGGATTGAAAATACCGAGTGCCACCACCCCTTATAATTATTCTGTTTGAATCACTTTGATAGGCTATATATTTCAAAAGAAAAAAAAACTATGCGGGACAACAGCATTGCAAAGAGATGAAAAACTCCAGACAAAAGCAAACAAGACGTCTGGTCAGCGTGGTTTAGTCGAACAATAACCGCCTTACCGAGGAGATGCCATGCCCAGTCGTGGACTGTTAACGGCTGTTGATGTGATATCTCTATCCTGTTTTTTTGCTTCGAATCGATCTGATTTCTAAAATACATATCTTTATTGTTTCATAGTATTTTAGAATAAATAGTGTACTGAGTAGCAAATATGAATTTATAAGTACGATAACATAAGATGTACAGAGAGTTTATTTTTTTTTAATTTTAATAAATTCTTCCTTTGTAAAATAATTTTTACATAGGTTTAGCTTTATTTTTATTTGACCATGGCAAATTAAAACATTAATTTTCCTGGATATCAGATGTAGTAACTGAGGTAGTAATGATTGAGACCGACAATTAAATCAATTCTCACAGAAGTTAATAACACTGTGGTTAAATTAAAAACCGCAGACTATACCTATCAAATTTATTAATATCTTTAGCTTTATCTTGAAATGGTAAAAACAATAACAAAAAGTTCCTACTTTATTTTGTACGCAAATGACACGCATGACAGGATGGATAAGAGAGTCGGGCACGCCCTTTATTAGCGGCGGTAAGACCCGAGAGGAGGATTGGCTCGAGACCCGGAGGATTATCTCCAGAGGTATCACAGGACCTTCTCAAACCAGGAGATTCACTCGTTCGGTAACATGGTTGCAGCCATGGTATGAAGCGAGAGCGCGTGGAACTCCGCCGTCTCTTTCTGCGAGCAAGTTATGCTTGTGATAGAGATGGCGGACCAGGACGGGGAGAGGTTTAGAACTCTCCCGGTCCGGCAGTCTCCAGCAATACATGTAAACGTATTGTCAAAAATATATTCTAATTTATTCTTCTTAAATATAACATTGTATTGTTCGCTATTTTACTACATAATTATGAAAAATTATCGTAGAATGAATGATCACAGGTAGTTCCAGTTTTCGAAAATACTGATTTATATAAACGGAAAATTTTAATTCGTATGAGATCGTTTTTTTTTAGTCTATTAAAAACGTTCTACTTTTCTAAAATATGACATTTCGCTACATAATTAGATTTCAGAATTTAAATAATGTAATTTCCGAGTCAGCTCTATACCTACGGTATAAATATGTCTTGGCAACCTTAACCTATTATGTTATATATATATATATGTACATAATGAACAGCACGAATATTATTGTACACTAATTTATGTAATTTAGAATAAATTAAGAGAAAATGTAAAGCAACTACTAATTGAAAATCGTACAACAACGGTGTTTAAAATAACTTAACTTAAACAATTTATGACTCTAAATGTGTATCAAAAACTCTCTTTCGCCTGTCGCTAATATATGCATACTAACTCGGACGAAGCCATCCGCCCGCGAAATGCAGCTTCTATTTCATTATAAATTTATTTTGTTTCAGTTAAACTTTAAAGTTACCAGCCCGTAAAACAACAGTTAGTATGAGGAAACACGATTGCAGCTAGTAATACGAAGCTACGAAGCAATAATGCAATAACAATAAAGGAAAAACAATCCTGTAAATATTAAAATAAAAGCGCAAAATTTATATTTTATATTTAGTACAAGTGAAGCAATGAATAATTATTATTAAAAACCAAATAAGATAAGATATATGTTTATAATGCTGAACGTACTAATCTCAGTACATATCTGAAACTGGAGAATTGTCAGTTCACCGATATATTTTATTTCACATCACGTCACATCAACAGCCCTTAATCGTCCACCGCTGGACATAGGCCTGTCCTTTAGAAAGGACGTTTTGGACTACTATATCACGCTACCCAGACGGGTTGATTTAAGAATTTGATGCAAGTTTTCTTTTTCTTTGCAGCGTTGTTGTCATGTCATCGACATAGCCCACAGGATTAGCAAGCTGAAGTGGCAGTGGGCTGGCCATATTTGCCGCAAAACCGATAACCGTTGGCGTAAACGGGTTCTTGTGTGGAGACCACGTCTCGGCAAACGTAGTGTAGGACATCCACAGGCCAGGTGGAGTGATGATTTTCGCAAGACGGCTGGCAGGAGCAGGATGTGAGAGGATCGAACTAACTGGCGTGCAATTGGAGAGGCCTATGTCTGAGACTGCGATAGGCTGATGATGATGATGTTTGTTGTCCTGCTTAGTTTATTCCTTAAGTCTCTTACGACACTCATGAGATGAACAGGCGTGGTGATACTGCGTATCCTTGATAATCCAATACATGCTGTGGCGTCTGCTTGTGTCGATCTATGATTTTTAACTGTAGCATCTACTAAACGTTCATTAATGTCACTTAGTGTTTTTTTAATTGAATAAATGATTTTGAATTTGAATATTTTTAATCCGTCACCATACACACACATTTTACTTAGTGTGACATTTAAGACTATTACTTTATGATAGCCAATTACTGTTTCGGAACGGAAACTAATATCTAAAATTAACTAATGTTTTTCTTCAGGATAAATCGAAAAACACAAACTGGTATCCTCCATGTAAAGAACAGCTTCGCTCGCGATGAAAGTGATCAATTTCATTACAACCGTTTAACCCCCTTGTGATATAGTGGTTAGTCAGGACAAGTAACTTACAGATAAAGATAAATAGACAATACCACCTATATTATGGTCTACAAATTTTTGCTCGCGGCTCTACCAGCGCGTATGTTTATTGTCATGTTAAAAAGTAGCGAATGTCCTTCTTTAAGGATCATAGTATCTCCATACCAAAATTCATTGAAATTAGTGCAGCGATTTAGCCGTAAAAGCGTAACAGATATAGTTACTTTCGAATTCATATGGATATCAGTATGGATTGATTTATTTAAACTATAATTGATAATAATGTATATTATTCAAACAGCGAATCATTGTTTGACTTCAGTGATAAACTTCGCATGTTATCTCATCTTGTTTGCAATATTATCTTATAAGTTGTATATTATAAAAACATTATGGCCAGCGTTAACATCTTTGGAGTAACATTGAACATAATATTGTCCTTTGTTGATAGTCTAGGCACTTCAGCTTGTTTTGTAGCTTATTCCTTGACTTAATTATATATACATACAAATATACCATATGAATACTAAGAAATAAATCCAGGCTTGGATCACAGTACATTTAGTGCTGTAGCAAGGTGTTCTATACTCAAATGAGAAACTTTAATTTCTTCAGAGTGAAAGTTATATCATAAGATTTCTATGTGCTACATTTTTTCATTTTTGAAATATCACTTGGACATGAAATCACAAAATCATGCAATCAATTGAATGTTACGCAATGATAAATACAAGTATTTATTAGAAACATTTTTATCCTATTCTAGTTTAATCTTGCTATCACAGGTCTATGTTAAATTTCATTATTAACTCTGTCTTTTCGTAAAACTTCAAAAGTTCTTAAAGAAGTAATTATATTTTCAAATTTTTGTTCTGTTATTAATTTGAAATACTACCAAACTTAAGAGGGACTTAGAAGTGTTTCAAAGATATATACATAACTATCAAATTTCAAAATAAAACATTACAGGAACTGACTGTATTCAAACAAAAACTGGAGTAAAGTTAACTGAAAATTTGTTTTAAAAAAAACTTCTATCACAGAAAGTTTACTATAACAATTCAATCTCCAGAAAATAAACCAACCAGTACAAATCTGATCCCCATAGACCTTTATATAGAATGATTTAAAATATGAAATTAATGTTTAAAACTCTTTCATCAGTTGTAAAACTTCAGTATTCAGGCAATATAGAAAGTGTCTCAAAGATAAGAACCACTTAATCCTAAATAGGTTGACTTAATGCTCAATAGCAAACAGCCTATAGGAAAAAGGTTGTTTGTTCAGTTAGTAATAAAAAAATAAAAAGGAGAACAAATTAAGTAGATCAGCTTATTTCTAGCTTATTTATAATACCTAAGAATATTTGGAGTTGGTTATTAGTCCAACTGGTTTTTACCTTAATATTAGTTTTTTCACAGAGCAAATAGAATGGGAACTCTGCAACTCCCTGAACTAGTCAACTGAATTAGAAGGTTGCACTAGTCGTCAGTATATTTATGGGAACTTCCAAATATCAAGTGTCAAATTATAGATTACCAAGAACAAAAATATGATATATGACTGTGTATATAGTTTGTGTGCATTTTGCACTGTTTAATTTTTGACTTGAGTAATTTGTAGTTACAAATTACACTCTGATTTCATGTGATCAGAGCATTCCAAGTGTTGTGTATACATTTTGTTCAACATTCATAACTAACTCATCGTCCTAGCCTTTATTATTCCCAATATTATTTGGGGTCGGCTACCAGTTCAACCGATTTTACCTGAATATCAGTTTTTACACAGAGCGACTGGCATCTGACCTCCGCAACCCTGAGGGCGAACTGAATTCGAAGGTTGAACTAGTTGTCAGTATATTTGAGGGCACTGACTTCCCAATAAAGATTGCCATAGATGTTCATGACAACCGGGACCGACGGCTTAACGTGCTCTCCGAAGCACGGGCGGGAAACACCGCCATCTTCCATACTCCGGGCTGCTATTAAGAATTTCTTGTAGGAAAAACCCAACAGCAGTCCGACCCGGGAATTGAACCCGAGACCTCTTGATCTGCAGTCGCTTACGCTAACCACTAGACCTAAACTAACTATAATGTGTTTGGAATTTCATCTTACCTTTTATACATAACAATCTGCATCAGTCCAAATACTAATAAGAATCCGCCTATGAAGACAGCTGACACCGTCTCCATAAAACATTGTGATATTCCATGGTCCACCCATACCTCGCCAAGGGTCACGTTTGGAGGGCAATATTTTATCATTTTGCTGCAATACAACCACTTATTTAAATATCAATTAGAAGTTTACTGTATTAAAAAATCATAACAAACTAAAATGAGTGTTAGGCACATTTAATTTTTAAAAATACTATTAAAACATTTCGTTAAAACAATACTTATTAAATGAAAAACTTGAAGACGTTAATTAGAAAAGACTTATAAATTGCGTGCGCAATATTTAACGAACAAAGATACACGATCTCAACAACTGATTTTCTTCGATGAAATTTCATTGACCAATTCAGAAAAATAGTAAATGTACAAAATCCGTTATACTTACAATATAAGCTCGAAGCGACGAACGTAAAGACAGTTTTTATCACAACACGCCGGCGTTTACCTCATATTGCCTTATCAAAATATCACAATCATTTTCAGGCATACGAATCTCTTTTAATTTGACAGTTGAGCACCCACAGACAAAAAATAAGGTGGTCTCATTACGTACAGCTGACATTTATTCTTCCTCGATAGTTTATTTTTAAACAATTTTGGAAAGTTCTTAAAATTGTATTTATTAATTACATATATTTATATAAATGGTACCTTAATTATAAATAAAACCAAAAACCAAATAAATTACCTACATGTTCTGTAAATTGTTTAGTAATTATTTTCGCTAGCTATAATTCTTTGGTTGTTTATAATTAGCTTATTATTAAATAGAGTGAACGAATTTCTACTACTTTAAACTACTAATATTAAATTAATTTAAAAAAAAACTCAATGAGAATGCGATAGTGGTAACTATCGCATTCTCATTGAGTTTGTAAAAATATAAGACTCGAAATATGATTTAGGCTGTTAGTACACCTAGGCGTTCGTATGCGGCAGCGAAACAATGAAAAAACTGTCAGTAGTATGGCAGAATTTCGCATACGCTACATCTCACTCTAGCACTAGGCTACATGAAATAGTTGCGTCCTTGTCGGTATTGTTTCGCAAGGAACTGCGAAATCGTCGTAACACAGACGCAGACGTTTCGCTAGTGGTGTTTCGCATCGAATGACTGGGACGACCCGGACGAAATTCTAAAATATCGTCTGCACCTTCAGTCCACGTAAATTACAATGACGTTTCTTTGCGAAAAAACTGCTATGTACTAACGTTCCGCAGATATTTCGCTACCGCAGTAGTTCCGCAGTGATTCGCTGCCGCATACGAACGCGTAGGTGTACTAACAGCCTTATGATGTAAAATTAGGTGATTTATGCGTAATTAGTTCAGTATTACAAAAACGAAACATACAAATATCTAAAGATGCTTTTAGTTCAATATTCATACTTGTGCGCATGTGTCTAATTTTTTTATGATTATATCACATCTAGAACAATTTCTGATGTAGAAATAAAACAATCTCCATATTTTTCTATAAGTTAAGAATTATAATATGGTGGAAGAATTATTATAAAATAATAAAATAGAAGTCGAAGATCCATAATTTTATTTACCTTTTTTTTGTGAAACTGAAAATGTATTTCCGAACGAAATTTTCTGTTGTGAAAGTGTGTGTAGAGGAATATTACATTCTGTACGTGTTTACATTAAATTGAACTTGTGTGCGTTATGAAATCCTATGTGTGTAAGTTGCGGAGTGACGGGTGTTGGATTAGATTACGTTTTAGCGATTGCAAATGATTTTCTTTTAACTTCTTTGGGTGATACTAATTGATACATTAATAACAAAAACTAATAATCTCTCTGTAGTGTTATTTTAAAAGCAAAGTAAATAGTCCTATGTTCATTAAAAAATATTCTGCGAATGTGAATAATCAGCATGTGTCACAGTCACCGCTCATCAACAAATTCCGTGAATCGGTGAACAGTCGTGATGTGAGGAAAGTTATGACTGTCAGCTGAAAATCGACTTAATTTAGTTAGTGTTTTGTGTTAAAAACCAGTGTTATTTATTATTTCTCTGGTGAAGGTGATAAATACTGACTCAAAATGGCGGACCTCGAGGCTGTACTGGCAGACGTCAGCTACTTGATGGCTATGGAGAAGTCGAAATGTACTCCAGCAGCCCGAGCTAGTAAAAAGATAGTCCTACCAGACCCAAGGTAAAGTATTTAAGCGACGATACAGCGACACGGTACTGTTCGGCCATTGTTTACATGATCCGAATTTTGTAATCTTGTTTACAAAATTAATCATATTGCGATGTAATCAAACTAGTAATTGACAGGAATCATGTGTAAAATTCAAAATACATTTTTAGAAGTTGATGAGTAATCATCAACATTGCTAGATGTAGTATAGAAGGTTTAAGACATGTTTCCGTTTAAAACCAGCTGCTTTTTGGACGAGAGAACATGTAACATAGACCATAAAATAGCATAAAACAAAAATACGAAATAGGACATTAACATTTTTTTTATTTTTTTATAAAAAGAACATTTGAAGAGTTCAATGCTCTCAACAGGTACATCAGTTACATATATCAAATTATGAATAAATAATATTCTTAATTTGATAATTTGTTGTTTATTAAATAAATGTAAATGTGACTAGTTTTTTTATTTATCTTTGAATATTATTATTATGTTAAATTTATTTATTTATCAATTAATGACTATTCATTAATTGATTGTGACAAAAGAAAATAGCATACATTTAATCAATCCCAACCTTCTATACGCTAGAATTAAATAAATTAACTAGGCATAGAATCTGTCTAATATTATAAATATACAATAAAAAAATAATCTCCTAATAAATGTCTAAGATTTTTTTTTGTTATTTAAGTCTATCAGCGAGAAATATAATAATATTAGATTCAGCAAAAAATCTAGTTAGAATTTAGACTGTCTGACTATTAAATGGTTATCCATTCCAATCAATAGTAGAGCAATCAAAATAAATAAAAAATCTCTCTTTACCCTTATTTACACATTTCAATAAATACAGAAATATATTTTTAAAACCCAATAGTCTTTTGGACCAGTGCGCCTGACTGGCAAATTCCTATGCAAATATATGATTATATTTTTGCTGTTAGAAGAAAATAAACAAAACAATAATAAAATTAAAAAAAAACTCATTTAAGGAAAGCAGTCTCTTACTGGGACCAATGCTGTTACAAATTAATCCTAAGTCAGTGAGAAAGAACATTGGCTATTTTTTTTTATTCTTATAGTGACAGATCCATAAGTCTTGGTTGCAGCTTAACTCCCAGAATCTAATAAAGAATCTAAAGTATCTAAAACTGACTCAAACATATTTAAAACATGTTAAGAATTTCATTAAGAAGTGAAATGAGAATCCTGAACTGGAATGCACCTTCACCTATCAGGTTAAATTTTGAATGTACAAAAATAACATCAACTATACTAAAATTCATAAAATGGGGCCAACAGTATTGGTAGAGTTCACTGACATCCACATACTATTGTGATGACAATTTTGAAATGTTTTGTTTGGGTGATAATTGTCATCTGATAAACTTGTCATAAATATTTATTCATGTTATTTAACATGTCACCAACCATTTGGTGCTCCTCTACATGCAAAACAACATAATGACAAATTATGTGTTGTTTATAGGAGTGTTTTCAAGTCTTGAACTGAAAATCTATTTAAAATTATTTAACTGATATACTCAATGTAGACAGTTTAATACTGTGCATTTAATATCTATCATTTATGTAAAACAGTTAGATAAACATTCTATAACAAATCTTCCCATCAAGCAGTAATATTTTAATTATAACTTTCTTTTTGGTTTTTAAATCAATGAGCTGTCACTCAACAGGGCTATCTCTTGATGGGGCAGTACATCAAAATCAAACTAAACAGCGTGCAACCTGTCCCTCAAATAGTAGGGCAGATGTTATTAAGACATCAAGACCCCTACATACTTATAGAATAGGCACCAGCAGATTTCTGGCTGAAGCTTTACAGGAAGTCACCTCCAAAGAATGCAGTGTGACTATGGCCAACGACTTAAACCTCACAATTCAATCTTTGTACATGATGGTAAACTGTAAGCACTATGTGATAAAGGAATATTTCAGACTATTGTGTGCGTTGCTGATGTCCGACAAATGCCTGACCATTAGTTCATAGTCCACAGACGGCAGCCTCAGTCCTGACGCCAGACGACCATTCCTCAATTGCTTTTATTTGTCCATAATTTGACGTAAGTTGGGGCCTCAGGAACAGGCAATTCAAGTGCTGTTCCATTCTAGAAAATCTGTTTCGCGAAGACTTCGTCCTTCGCTTGAACTTGTCAGCTTTAGAGAGAGAGCTTCAGAAAGCTTTAAAGCGCTAGAGAGGGCGGTCTTTCCCGAAATTGAAGTAATCATTATTTAGTTGTTTTGGAACGTAACGAACTTTTGCGAGTTTCGAGTCTACGTACAGTAGAACTTTCTTCTCATGGGACAAGGATCCGTCCGCCTCCTACACTCCTTCCTATTTTTCTTCTTGACGTCGCATCGTTGTGAATTTTATTAAGGCAAGTCATAATTAACCCACAAGTAAGAGAGAAATAAAGTTTGATAAAGGTAATATATAAAATGTGTTTTTCTCAGTCTGATAGTTTAAGTCAAATCCTCACCTCTGTATCGTACCGTATTTCTATACATCTCATCAGTAAACACACAAATACGATTTTTTAGATTACGAAACTAATAATTTGCTCATGAATTTGAAGATAAATGTAATTTTTTATGCCTTTTGATGTAAATTTTATGATAAAAGTGTATTAGTATTAATTAACTTGAGGTTTTTCGGCAAAAATGATCATATGATATCAATACTGCAAGAAACATGTCGAACGTACAAATCTAAATGTTACACAACCTTTTTATTTGCCAGGAGTAAAATAATTCAAGATTGAGAATATTTCCTCACTATAACAGTGGCAGCTAACCGATGAAAATGTCGGGTTATTGTGAAGCCAGTGTGGTCCTGATTTAGTCTTTTAACCAGTAAGACCTGGTACCGGATGCCCATAAACCAACCATCGTCCAAAGGCCGGTAACGCACTTGTGACGCCTCTGGTGTTGCGGCTGTGCATGGGCGGCGGTAATCGCTTACCATCAGGCGATACGTCTGCTCGTTTTCAAATTCAATAAAAAAGTACCCTTTTTTCTCGATCATCAAAATTCTAATTGGACGATTTGATACTGGCGACAAAAGAACTAGGTGCCCCTTTGGCCCATATGTTTTGGAGGTAGTACCTATTATCTTGCTTGTATGTAATAATGAACGGTTTTAGCGTCTAGCGTCAGAAGATCACCTTGGAAATTATTTTAATAAAAAAGAAAGCCTTTTGAACAGATAAATTTATATTTCGTATTTTCCTCACATAGTCGATATCAGTTTGCGACAATACATAACGCTGGCACTACTAAACAGTACCTCGGCATTTCACCAATTTAAGCATCATCAAACATGACCGTTTTAATCTATGGGATTACTGGTTTCCACTGCGCTCAATCTGAAAGAAAGTCATATAAGCACAATGAAGAAAGAACACATGCTTAAATATTAATAGTCTTGACTAATACTTTTTGTTAATTAAGAATTTGTGTCATCAATATCGCAAATCGTAATGGCATTAATATCAACAATATACAGAGACAAGGCCTGTGTTTTGCTTTGATGTCTTACGACGTTAATGAGAACTTAAAGAGATCAAACAAAAAGCATCAAAGATTAATATTGATAGCTACAATTGGTCCAGATTTATTTCAATGTTCAGTAATCAGTAAATGCCATGCAATTTTACCAAGACAAGGTTATTGTCTCCTTCAACTAAGCTAATTGAGACTTGTCGAAATTAAGTAATCTGCGCTAGAAGTATTATTGGTTGATGAAGGATCAGTAATTACTAGGTCGTCTTGTCCGATGTTACACGGACGTGGCACGATGTTAAAACAAATGTTTTCTGCATAGGGAAGTTGCCACACAGCGTTATTGACATCATGTAGAACATGAGACACGTTATGATGAGGTTACATCATGGATTTTACTATGAAGAATTGCAAATGATGAACAAACTCGCTCTAATATTTTAGAAATTTTGAATACTCTTTCATGACAACTTTCGCCATTAAATTATAGTTAAATTACGTGCAGAAACTCATTAAGTACATATACATTTTCTATTTTTGGTCACATACATAAATCATTAATAATTTGGCGGGTAAAACCACAAATAACGTAGTCATATTTTTTACATTTTGTGTACACGAAAAACGTTTCTACAAATGTGGTAACTCCCAGTCTTGCTCATTCCTAGTGCAAAGGATTTCAGTTGCAATCCAGCGTGGCAACGCTGCGTGTGCAACGCTTAAAGGTATAGTATATATATTGCCACAAAACAGCACAGGATAAAAGCAGGTCTGATCACGAACATCATCGCCGACACCATAACCACCACGCTGCAGCGCGGCAATCATGGGCACTTTTGCTCCGGGAGCGATGCAGGGCAGGTTATATTTTTAGTAAATTGTTTCGTTTTATGTTGTATTTATGTGACAATATTTTATTTAAAACTAACTGACCCGGCGAACTTCGTACCGCCGTATTTTTTTTTTGTAAATATTTTCAAAATTTCTGAAAAACTTGTTTTAGTAATTATGCCCGCCTCAGCTTCCCAGAAGAAGTGTACAGTCGTTCATTTAATTATTTTATCGATGCAAACCTTGTCCGAACAATATAGAAGACATATAAAAAAGAATTATGCAATTCGGTGCAGTCGATCGGAAGTTATGCGCGTGCATACATTTCGGCGATTCATTTTTATTTATATAGATAAATACAAAATATTGATAGTGGTGGTAGCAAATGCATCAGTTTCAACATCTCGATACTTGTGCTCTGCTTGCAGTCCCATTAGAAATAATTTTGACGTAACACGTTACTGTTGATTGTAATTCAAACATTGTTGTTACAAAACAATTACACATGCAGTCATTACCGTCAGCGTTTGAAATATTTACTACGGAAAAATTAGGTATTTTGCACATAGACTCTTAGTTTACCAAGGCGTCACAGACATGGTCGTAAAAAGTTCAAAGCCACGGCTCCAAGAAAAAAAGTCTCAGTGGCCGTCACATGGTAAACAAAACGATAAAGTAAGATTTTATTTAAGTCCCGTCTCAGTAGTTTTTGTTATATTATGGATGTTTTATTGATAAATCTGTTTCAAACTTCGCATTTAATATGTTCCAACGATATTATATAAGTCTCAATTAAGGCTCTATACTAAGTTAATGTTGTTTTGTTTCAGTGTACGAAGTGTAATGCACAAGTATATGGAAAAGAAGAATGAAGTAAATTTTGACAAAATATTCAATCAAGTTTTAGGTGAGTACAGTTCGTTTTTCAATCAAAATGTACATAAAATGGAAAAAACAAATTAAACTGAATAATGTCCTTATGTTATACGCAAATAATGATCGCATGATTGTGTGAGTGATAATACGCAATACATATTATGTTGACCGATCATTATGACTTTTGCAATTATGATAACAATGCTGTTTATCGTAGCTTGTTTAGCTCGTCAAAAACCGTTGAAGCGGTAGTCATAGAACGGTCAGAATCAATAGAGAAGGCACTTCAAACTTTATCACTGACTAATTATAGAATTGCTACCTCGTCGTTTACACTAAAACTTTACAGGGAAATTAAATTACTTGTTCGAGGTATTTATGTTCCAGTACGAGAAAATGATTCAGAGAATAGTAGTAAGAATTCCCATTACCCAGCAAAAATAACAAGACGTCGTTTCCAAAACACATATTTAGTTCAGTTATACGAGTACGGAGTAATTAGTTTTGATCAGCTGTATCCGTTGTGTTTTAAGCTTATTACTCGGGTAATTACATTATGATATCTTGGGTTACTATTCCGTTTAATTTATTGTCTGTTGCGGATTTATCGGCTATAAAGTTTGTCAATAAGTCGGCTTAAATTTATTCTTAGCACCTTTAATTTTCGCCTTTTTTTGTAAAGAGCGGGTTTTAACAGAACAGAGAGATCAGAATACGTCGTATCGATTTCTATTGCTGAAAGATAAAGGATTTTTGGGTCAAGATCCTCTTCAATTTTAAGAATTGCCGTAAAAAATATTTCTTGAATGGACTGAGGATGACGAACTAATGAGATTTATGAAAACTTAATGTATGTTTATTTTCATAGTAATAAAAACTTAAATCTTTCGAAAATATCTTGTCCTTATTGGCTTTACGAAAATGAGTCTTACATCACATACTTATAACACAAATTTATATATTGAAAGACGTACAAGAAAGCAAACTAGCGTATAACTTCGCCTAAAACGTGTATAGCTATTAGCTAATAAGAGCACATTTACGTCGCGGTTAGCATCAGCGGGTAAGGGTGATGCTTGTTTACCTACTTCGTCTTTCATAAGCTTACAGAGCTTCACTAAAAGCGACATTTGGCATATATGTCAGTTTAGAATTGAAACGCTTTGTAAGCCAAGGTCTTAGCTTTTATGATTTACATCTGTGCTGCTACAATTGATTCTTAGCGAGCAAGAGGGTTCGTGAGCGATCATACAATTTTGTTTACATTCTTCACCTTTGATGTTTGTTTTCTTTGCGCAAATAACAAAAGTAAAAAAAAGCTTTTGTCGTCGTAGAAAGTATCTAATTCTATATTGGCCATTAAACTTTCGAGCGTTTCACAACAATTATTTGTGTGGTATAAAAACAAAGACGAAAATAGTTTAACGAGACCAGTGTTTATTAAATCTATATAAAGTGTGTAGCGCAAGCGTTCTTGGTACTGCATTGACTTTAGTATTCGAGACAAGTTTAACTCAAATTCACTTTCGTAACAACTTTCTTGTGGGGTTCTGTATCGTAAACAAGATTAAACGTAAGCGAGCCGAGTAGGCCGCGTCGTTGGATTATTGCCGCTCTGCGTACAATTGCTTTGGCCCTAATGAAGTTGTCGCTTTGCTAAGGATACATTTCTTCTTACTAGACTTGTTCTCTGTTTCACTCAAGGAACACAATTCTAGTTAAAATTTATACCCTTGGCTATGGAGGGTAGAGATAAGGAGTATCATTTGTGTACATGAAAAGTGTCCGTTGAAATGCATTAAATTAGGATGGCGCCACATTAGCATCAGAGTAAACTTCTTAAAATCAATACACACACTTTTTCATAAAATTGAATGATAAAAAATCAATAAACGTACTATTCACAGTTCAGAAAATAAAATATATTTACTACATTATTTTGTAATACGCAAGTAGTGACAATAATGTTAAATTTTTTACCTCGGCGTACTTCAATTCGTTCACAATTGCTACATTCATCAATACACACACTTTTTCATAAAATTGAATGATAAAAAATCAATAAACGTACTATTCACAGTTCAGAAAATAAAATATATTTACTACATTATTTTGTAATACGCAAGTAGTGACAATAATGTTAAATTTTTTACCTCGGCGTACTTCAATTCGTTCACAATTGCTACATTCATACCATAACCTGTGTCTACACCAGCGCCATTCTGGAAGGTTTTTGAACTGTTATTTACAGCTTATGCTGGACACTTTTTTCAATTTTCTTCCATATAAGATAACACTCCTTGTCTCTACCCTCCATACCCTTGGCCTTTAACAATCTTTTATGATGACAGATTTTGTAACATCAGCTAACACGAATACTGTTTACTTTGGAATAACTAGTTTTGACACTTAGCTGGAGGCCTTTGGACGGCTTAAAAACATCCAATGACAAGATTACGTAGCCACAACGTTTTCTTGCCAGTCCCCAACCCGCACTCGGCTAGTGTGGGGACGTATGGCCTCTCCTGAGAGGAGGCCCGAACCCAGCTGTGGGACGTGCTGGGTTGTTGATGATGGATGATTTATTTAAAATCTACGAAGTTGCGATCCCTGTAACAACTTGTAAATATTTTTTTTTCTTAGTTTACATGTTATTTAAACCGGTGTGAATGACATACTTATAGTACTAGCTATGGTAATGTATTATTTCTACCAATAAATATACCTATAAAATAATTTATTAGAAGTCCAGACATTTAATATAAGTAAGGTACCTACTGTTTAAATTTGTGTGTTTAGTTTTTGTATGACATGCATCAGTTTATGAATTTATTTATCTAAAATATTGATATAACCGTGAATGAATCGCTCCATTACTTACATACATTAGTACCTTAACATAGATAGAAGTCGTAAATATCCTATGCAGAGCCTGTCCGCTTTGGTAACATACATAAGTGTCAATCTATACCTCTGCTACTGCATTTGTATCTAGGTACTCCGCGTCGGAGACCATTTCAATATAAAAGATTTCTCTCGAGAAAACGTATAGATTTATAACATCCCCGCATATCCATCTCTTTTTGATATTGCATGTGACTAAATGTAATATTTTAAAAGTAATTGGATTTTTTCTCTGCGTAGCGCTGGCCTATTAATAAGTAGAGCAGTTTAGACGGATGCGATATGTAATTAGACTGTTACGTGTTTGTGTAATGTTGTTAACTAGTAATTAAGAGTGAAACAAATGTATTCATCCTCAACAAGAGGTTATTCAATATTTATGTAACATGTCCTAAAATATTTACGTTCACTCGCACCCTATATATCCAAAGAAGTAGACACTATACGTAGGCGTATCATATCAAATTTTGTCAATTATAATTTCATCTCACTTACATATTATTTTGTGGCGGTGCGAACTCTACAAAGTGCTCGCGCCCCTCTTCTGAATAGAAAACGAGCATCAGGGTTCCTATACAGAAGGGGGCCGTCTACAAACCGTAGGTGGCCCGAGGTCCGTGGTCCGTGTACATGCACCTGGATCCCCAGCTTCTATTACTCAAAACAGTGTGTGGTTTTTGGTCGTTTCGGGTCCGACATAACCACAAAAAAGGGGGGATACACTTTTGGCATTTGAAATGGACAAATTGGAAGTAGATATCAAGGGAGTTCAGTTGAAAAATCAAAGGTTTTTCTTTGATTCTAAGGCCTCCCCTAAAAAGGCTCCTCTTTATTCTTCGTTTGTATTGTAGTATACTATATCTAGTATGTACAACTTTAAAAAGTAACAGAGTTTATCTCACGTTTTATGCGTTACACTTACACAATAATGGTGTATGTAGATGTATCGGAAGACGGTGTTTGTATAAAATAAGCGAGAAAGAACTAGGGAAAACGGCCCAACTGCGAGATATTTATAAGCATTAAATTCCACGAAATTATGTTTTAGAGTTGGAAAACTCATGCAATATGTACTTGATCAAAATGGTCTGTTTAAACTGTTGACAGTTAAAAAGATAGGTAAAATATAGATGTGATTGACTCAATATTCGATATTAACGATGTCGACTGCAAAATATTTTTACGACAAGGACATAGCTATATATATACTGTGTATGAGGTTTAAATAATATATAAAAATCATGTTTTTGACTTTACAACAATTTTTAAAGAACCATCGAGCATACTTGATTGTAATCTCGTGGCTACGACTACAGGCTTAAATACCAAATGCATTATTTAAGTAGTTTTCTGAATTTGTTAAAGATCTGTCATCAAATCCTGATCTGAAACAGAACCCTCAAACTAGGAACCCTTAAGAAAACGAATTATCTAAATCGGTACAACCATCGCTCGTCCACTAATAGGATAACATAATGTACCTACCTTCTTTACTTTTGGGGTAATAAATCTATTTGGAATCCAGAAATAAGTACGTGGTACGTAGATAGTAAATCTTGTTCTTTGATAGTTTGCCTTTTCTACTGGATCTGGTTTTGAGTTCACATTTCCTATTTACATAAACAATATTCAATCTACTTCTAATTTTACATTTGATAATTTAGAGTAATTAGCAATCATGTTTGAGTTCATTGTCCAAATATTTTTTTTGGGGCCGTGAAACAAATCCTCCCCCATAGATCGGATTGTGATTTATGGTGTGGACAAATTCATGACCGGAATTAATGTGCCTTTTGTTATCCAAGATTCTTTAATATTGAAAACTTTCTGATGAAGTCACAATACGCAATACTTTCTAGTGTCTCGCTACACGTGTTGGTTAAGTATAGTGAGAAGTTAAATAAAAAAAATAAAAATGCACACCTACTTTTTCTTTACATCGTATAAAATGAATTGTCACTTTAGCTGTAGGCTTCGATTTTTTAAACTATTTAACGAATTTAAACAAATTTTGTTTTCAAAAGTTCAAAATTTTAATAGAGCTTAATACAGATACTTAGACAGCCTTGTAAAATAATTTAAAAAAAGGTTATGAGTGCATTAAGTAAATCTACGACTTGTACTTGTTCAGGTAAATACATATTAATAATTTTATACACATGAAGATGCAATATCTTTATAGGACTAAATGTCTTAAATGTTCGCGAAGGCAATATTGCACCAATACTCCAGGGAATAAGTTGCAAACATAATTTACGATGGCCTCGTTTCCGCTTGCAGTAAATAACTTTGTCAGGTGCCCTGTATTGGACATTCTAGAGATGCACGGTCCTCATTCTTTTATCGGCAATCTATACCTGTATAGATTCCTAAAAAATAAATTCATTCAAGTTCAGTTAATACCTGAAAATAAGAAATACTTAAGTAGGCAAACTTACTCAATATAACATGGTTAATAGTTTAATTCAATTATAGTTTAATTAGCAAGTCTACGAGACATCAACGTTAAACAAATTTAAGAGGGACTTGAAAGTTCTGGCGCTCACAAACAGTACAATTTAAATATTCAATATCACAAAAAATATACCTTTTATCTCAACCTATATTTTTATTTCACTTTTAGAAAAAAGAATATAGACAGACTGGCTTGAAGTATTTGAAAACTATTTTAAAACAAAATGTTTTTTCCGCATCATTAAGCTACAAATACTCTTAACTCTCCTTTATACTTGTATGTACCAAATTTGTCCCCCCTTTCCCTACACACTCTGGGTTTTTTACAACTACACCATTGCTAATAGTTCTAATATCACTGCTAATCGTACTGTCGTCGCCGCGTCCGTTCGATGTTTTCCACCAAACGTGTTATCACTCGACTCGTGCTGCCCGTCCAACACAACTGGTTTGCGATTTTAAATGCCAACACACAATATTAAGCTTAAAGTTGATAGTAAATAATATGGAAAATAATTATTAATAACTTGCAGAAACTTGGGAATTCTTATAGGTTACTAGCTTTTTCGCGCAGTCCGCCCGCGGATTTACCGGTTATCGCACCAAAGAGTAGCCTAAGTCCTTCCTCATGAATCATAGTATCTCCATGCCAAATTTCATTAAAATGTTTTTTACTTCTTGCTCAAATCTTAGGTATGAAATTCAAATTAACATTATTTGTCAGAGGTTCCTTTTTTTTTTTTTTTTTATTATCTTTATTGTTTACAGTATTAATGTAGAGGCTTTTAATCAATAATGATTATGCCAGCCTCATTGTAACCTATAACAACTAACAACACATAAAAGGTTTAAAAAAAGTTATAAATACATAATGCCATGAAGTAAGGACTCAATCAAAACACATAATATTAATGTTATATTCTCTTTAAATTATTAATAAATTTATAAATTTTGATTGCGTCCTCACTATGCGGCTTGGATAGGATGGACTGGAACGTACCAACATCCAATACATTATTCTCTAAACTTGACAGTAATGCTTCCCTTTCTTTTCCGTACTGGACACATTCCACTAACAAGTGATGGACATCTTCAACAATTCCACATTGTTCACAATTGGGACTACTAACTTTCTTCATTAGAAAGCCGAACTTGTTAAGCGGAACGTGTCCAGATCTTAACCTATGTGCAATAACTACATGTCTTTTACAAACAATTCTATTAGAAAACCATGGGATACGAGGAGGTTCACACTGCATCGTTTTATACCATATTCCCTTTTCTCGTGATAATTCATTAAAATATTCTTTCCAAACTCCATAACATTCAGCACTAAATTTAGGTAGGACTTCAAAATAACAAGGTTTTATATCAATAATTGTGCCACTAATAGCTGCACTTTTGGCTAAATTGTCAACCAGCTCGTTCCCCCTGAGTCCGATATGCGAAGGCACCCACTGCAACTTCACTAGAACGTTATTAATTTCGAACCAATACAACAGATTTAAAATACCATAAGCTATCGATACACCTCTAGATCCAGAGGTACATCGAGCCAGATGTTGCAGGGCACTTTTACTGTCAGTAAATATGGCCGCCTTTTCATACCCAGAACTTTTAATATAACGTAATGCCTCTAAAATCGCAGTTAACTCTACTGTCATTATACATAAATTTTTATTACACATTCTAAAATTGCCACTCATTTCGTTACCAGTATCAATAAATGCTGACCCCAAACCACTAGCACCCTTTGAACCATCAGTATATATAGTGTGCCAACTGTCATATTTGTTGTGAAGTTCATTGAGTATGTTACTTTTGAGCATATCGCGATTATAACTATTTTTATTTAATGTTATGCAATCTAAATTACACTGTACTACTTGAAAAGTTTTAATATTTGAAACCCATGTATCCAGTGTAAACATTTCCAAAGTGTCACTAACATTTATGTTTTCTTGTTGAACTTTGTTATACACAATTGCTAGAAGCGGTTTCTTTTTTTTTGTCTAATATCTGTTGGTACAAAGAGCGCTTAATTCACCTAACAATTCGTAAATTAAATTATTATAGCATGATTTTGTCTTTAATACATATTTTATAGATAAATATTCCCTACGTACAAACAATGGTGAAATACTCAACTCGCTTTCCATAACATGAATCGGCGTACTCCTAATAAATCCGCCAATAACTCTTAGGGCTTGATTCTGAACAATATTTAGTTTATGTAAATGTACTTTCGCACTGTTATCGTATATAAAGCAACCATAATCTATCCTACTTCTTATTAAAGTTATATATAACCTACGCAAGTAATTGGGATGAACACCCCACGAAGGGCCTGATAAAAGTTTAAGAACATTTAGAAATTTATGCGTTTTACAACTTATCTCACCAATATGTTTTCCCCAACGCAGTGATCTGTCGAGCCACACACCCAAGTATTTAACATTGTCACATGATTGTAACACTAAATTATCAATTTTTAATTGTACTTGTATTTTTTTGTGTCCTCTGCTAAAAATAATGTATTTCGACTTATTACCAGATAATTGAAGGCCAATATCTTGCAAAATTTTGTACATAGTATCTAAAGATTTTTGCATTTTATTTACACTATCCCTTAGAATATTATTACTACTTGTATACAAAACAAAATCATCAGCATACTGACATATTTCGACATCTGCTATGTTTAGACATATCTTATGGGTGACAATGTTAAACATTAGAGGTGAAAGAGGATCACCTTGCCCGATTCCTCTATTAGCCCAACGACATATCGTGTCATCGCAACCCCCACCACGCACCTCTACTAACAATCGCCTCTCACTCAGATAAGACCACATATATTTAGATATTTTGGCACCTACATTTAATTCTTCCAAAATTGTAACAACTTCCCCTATCAAAATATTATTGTATGCGCCGTCAATGTCTAGAAAACAAGCAAGAGTAGATAAATTGTTCGAAAATCCTATCTGTATTTTACATATTAATCTCGCCAGAGAATCCAATGTTGATTGTGCACGCCTAAAACCAGTTGTTTTAGGTGACAAATATCTATTCTTTTCAACATACCATTCTAAGCGTTTTGCTAACATCGTATTGAAAATTTTACAAACACACGAGATTAACGCGATTGGTCTTAGCTTGGGTATGGAGCAAACAGAGTCATTTACTTTGGGAATGGGACAAATTTTCACATTACGCCATTGCGAAGGAACTATGCTGCTAACGAATATTAGGTTAAATATTTCTAACATATAAAATTTAGCTACAGAAGGTAAATTATACAACATTGAATATGTAATGAGATCATTTCCCGGAGCTGTGTCTTTCTTTTTAAAACATTTGACCATTTCTTCCATGCTGAAGTCAGATTCAAGAGATGCATTTGCCGAGTGAAATGTTGGTGCTTGTGACATTACATAGTCAGGTGCTAAACTGCATAATAACTCCTCTTTTTGATCGGTAGTCACTTGAAATTGAGTTTTTTTTTATATCCTTTAACCCAACGCATTCGACGCCACATCTCAGAGACTGAAACAGTCTCATCAATACCATCACAGAATTTATGCCAGTTCTCTGACTTAGCTTTCATGATCATATGTTTTGTGTCACGTATTTTGTCTTCTAGCCTGGAGAGGTTATCTGGAGTAGGATTTTTTCTAAATGTTTTCAATAATAAGCGACGCTGAGCAACAGACCTAGAAAGCTCCGGTGTCCACCAAGATTTAGGTTGGAATTTAGATGTAGGATCTTTACTTATTTTAATCATAGGAATACTCTGATCAGCCGCGTAATTAATCTGTGTAACAAAAAAGTCATACCGGTCTTGGACGTTATTCGTTACAACAAAACTCTTAAGCCCATTCTTAATAATATCTCTATATTTGCTCCAGTCAGCCAACTTAAAATTACGCTTTTTAATAAAATAATTATGACTTTTGTAATCTAACACTATTTTTATAATTAAATGATCGCTGCCAAGTGTTTCATTAGTCACATTCCAAGTAAAGTTCACATGTCAGTAGAAATAAATGTTATATCGGGAGAAGACTCTTGAAGCGCACCATTGACAAGTTTTAATCTAGTGACACTTCCATCATTTAAAGAGATGAAACCATTATCTATCGAAGCGCTCATTATTTGAACGCCTCTTGTGTCATTTTTATATGACCAGTTTGTGTGATGTGCATTGAAATCACCTGCTATTAGCGCCTTTTTAGAAAATAAACCAAACAACCTATCCCAATCCACCTGGGAGGTATTTACACTTGACGGACAGTATACAGAGACAATATTCTCCAGGCTATAACAATTTAATAATCTAATATGTATTATTTCTGTGGGGGAACGGATATCATGTTCCACCCAACACAAAGGGAGGATCCTCCGACCAGGCGAGGTGATCATGCCTGGCGGGCTACTGCCCAACAGTTGATGTTGGGATGTTGTATATATGATAATCGGCGCGGGAACTTTATTTGCGCGATTCAGGATTGGTAGTTACTCCGTGTAGTGTAGTTTGTAAGTACAGTGCGTTACTTCGTAGTTCAGTGTATCTTCGGTAGATGGCGCTGTATGTGGAGGTCGCCACATAACTCCCCTCCAAGACTGGAGGTCGATATATGTTGAGTCAGCTGTCTGTGCTCTGATGCCGAGCTTGCCAGTGCCAGGAGTGAGTAGTTCCAGTGAGTCGGAACTGAATGCCGCAAGTTCCAGTGAGTCGGAACTGAATGCCGCTAGTCCCAGTGAGTCGGGGCTGAAGTCCGCTGATCCCAGTGAGTCGGGATCGCATGCGGTGCGCGGTGCTGCGGTGAGGTCCCTAGTGAGTCGGGGCGATTGCTGCGTAGTGGCTGGCTGCTGCGTAGACGGGAGAGATGTGCTCTGCTTACATGGACCGTAGGTGCAGTGTGCTGTGCCTAGACGCTGTAGAGGCCGTAGGGGTTACCAGGCTGGAGCGGTCGCGTCCTGCGTGTGGTATATCCCAGTTGAGGCCGAAGTTGCTGGCTGGCTTGAGACTTGCTGTGGGAGTGAACATGATGGTGGTGCGGCTTGAAGGCTGCTTCCAATCACGTCGGGGTCACCACTGTGGGGGAACGGGTATCATGTTCCACCCAACACAAAGGGAGGATCCTCCGACCAGGCGAGGTGATCATGCCTGGCGGGCTACTGCCCAACAGTTGATGTTGGGATGTTGTATATATGATAATCGGCGCGGGAACTTTATTTGCGCGATTCAGGATTGGTAGTTACTCCGTGTAGTGTAGTTTGTAAGTACAGTGCGTTACTTCGTAGTTCAGTGTATCTTCGGTAGATGGCGCTGTATGTGGAGGTCGCCACATTTCTATACCTAAATTATTTAATCTATGTAAGGATGTTTCTAACTTAACTGATTTATGTATAACAAACGCCACCCCTCCATATGAATCTTCTCTGTCCCTCCTATATGTGCTGTAACCACTAAAGTTAAGTTCAATACCTGGGTTCAACCATGTCTCACTTAAAATGGCTATATGAATATTTTCTTGTTGCATTAAACATTCAAACTCCGATCGCTTGGATTTGATACTTTGAGCATTCCATTGAATTATATTCAACTTAAAGCATGAGGAACTACTGGCCATGACTGAACAAATTTAAAATACTATTAAAACACTCAGTTTGCTTCAGTATCTCTATAAAATATTTTTTTACTTCAACAATTAATATTTTAAAAACTTCATAAATTTTATCTACAAAGTCCATTTTAGACAATGCAATACACTTTAATTTATTTAACAAACTTTTCAAGTAAATCTGCTCCTCATGTCGGTCACCATTTCCTGAGTTTTCTATACAGCTAATTTCCGGTTCTCTTTGCATTTCTGTGGCCTCTAATGTAGGTTTCAACTTCATATTTTTAGACTTTTTTTTAATTTTTTTAATACTAGTAGATTGATTTGTAGAAATTCCTACATTTTGATCTGTTTCAGAAATTTCATCAGATGTCTCTTCTTGATCGTCTAATGTCATTTGGACCACACTACTATATGACTTATTTACCTTTGTGTAAGGTGTTTGGGGAGCATTTCCTATATTTTTTGGGTCTTTATTTTTTCGTTCTCTCCTCAAATATATATCATAAGCTTTTTTGTATCCTACATCTTCTTGACTCATGATTAGGCGTATTTTCTTTTCTTTCAAGAAGAAAGGACACGTCTTATCCAGGGCCATATGGGGGCCTTTGCAGTTCAGACATTTAAATACCTGCGTATTACAGTTGGCATGTTCTTGTCCACATTTAGGACAGAAAACATGATTAGATGGGCAATATTTCTTGGTGTGACCATATCTCCAGCAAGTAGAACATTGCATAACTTGAAAAATGTAGTTTTCTACTCTAAATCTACACCCATAAGCATAGACAAATGGCGGAACTGAAGGGCTTTGAAAACAAATGCGCACAGTCTCACTATCTATCCATTTTCCATCTCTGTCAATTCTTTTCATTCTTTTAATAGCTAAAATTTTAGTTAAGCAGGATAAGGATTGCATAATTTCATCATCACTTATGTCCAAATCCACACCTTTTATTACCCCATAGGAAGTGACATTTTGATCTGCATAATTTGCTTTCATGTCCTGTTCTTTAAACTTCTGGCAATTAACTATTTTGTCTGCTTGTTCTTTACAACTTAATCGTATCAGCACTTTATATGGACTTTTGTATTTCAAAGTCGTGATATTTTGTATATTTTCATTACGTAATAGCTTCGCTAATGCCATTTGTTTTGGCAATATTTTTAGTGAAGATAAAATTATTTCGTATTTACCTGCAATTTCTCCGCCTTCTTCATTAGTACTCATATCTCGTATATCCGAAGAATAACTCCTCAATAACCTCTTAGATTTTCTGTTTAGAACCGTAATAAAGCCTTCTTCAATACTACCCTCACTGCTTTCCCTTTGCCTCTTCTCAACAGATTTTGAATTTTCACTATTATTTTCGAGGGTATTTTGATATAAATTTTGTAACTGACTTTTACACTTGTTTAATATATCCGTGTCACTTTTATCCCCATCCTCCTCACTAGACGCTGAATTACTTTCAACCATAATTGCTAATAACTGAGAACTTTATGCTAAAAACTATTGCAAGCTCGATACACAGTAAATTCGTTACTGCGCCTCGCGCGCAACTCGAGAGGTTCCTTTAAACTGCAAAATAATGAAGCCTTTGAATTAACACAATAAAAAAAAAAGACATCACTTAATTTTAACACTGCTCTCTTGTAAATTGAAGCCTGAAGGATACCACTACTTATTGACCTAGAATCATGAATTTTAACTGAAATCACGTTATGACAGTATTTAATAAAGGAAATTTCTGCAAGTCGTATTTGGTTGATATTCGCAATGTATGATAGAATCGACTTCCAAAGTAGGCGAACTATCTATATAGAATATAGACTTCCGTCTGTCCGCTTGTTAGATTTTTATAACATTGCAAAATATCAATGGTTCATTTATCCATGAAAATAGTTCAGCAAAAATTGTTGTTTGTGAAGTTCGATTTACACATTAGCGGATTAAATTTAATTTTCACTTCGACTAATAATCGTAATTGATGTTTTTTTCACACTTCTCGTGTGTATTTTATTAATCCCAAGCAGTTTTGGAGCACGAAGAAGCAAATGCTAATTTTACGTATAGGCATTGTTGACACAACCCGGAAGCACCTCAGTTATTTAAGAGGAATAGATTTAACATTTTTAAGAGGTATTTATTAGTAAATCATTTCAAATTTATTACACGTAAGTTCTGATAATTTCTTTCTTCTACAAAAGTAATTCAACACAAAGTGTTTAATCATGTAAATCGTCTGAACAAATTGTCAGTTTACCCACAAAAATCCGCAAAAAACTTACAAGATTTTCTTTAAAGAACTTAATTAAATAGAATTTAACTGACATTACAGTATCGGAGCAGGAGAACTAGTTGGTTTCGATAGCGATCGACAAAGCTTCCAGTTAAGCATACTATTCCTCAATTGAGTTGTTGTTGATGGTGATAATTCTTCTTTGTTTGTACTTTGTTTAGTAACAAGTATTAGTCAATGGTCGTAACTTCTTAGATGTATATGTGTGTCTGTCAAACAATGTACAAATCGATAATAATAGCAACGATGATTGACCACTGTTTCACATTCTGGAGCAAAACCGTTTTAGTGGTTTACGTATTCAGTTAGGTAACATTGGAAATGAGGCTCCCTTTTAAACGTCCATGGCCGTATTCAGATTATGTACTATCGATTAAACGTGCAGAACACTATCGAGATGGGTTCTTTAAATGCTGGTGTATTCCAATTACCTTCCTTCAAATACCTCCACATGTATTTTCTGTTGTACTGGTTTGCTTTATCCAAATACAAGTCTCATTCAACAGAGGCAAATTAATTCCGAAATGATATTAGAATTCAATTATAATTAACTATACATAGAAATTTTTAATTAAATTATAAACTTCCTGATTGTCGCATCTCAATAACGAGATAAATCATTTACAACTAATTTCCTCTTATGATTTGACTGAGAATACTAAATAGATGTCACAAATGTTAACAAAAAAACGTTCGAGTGTCGATCCTGCACTGATTCAGTGTTACGCGTGTACAGTAGGTAGTACTTCCAAATACTTCTACTGTACAAGTTGCTTTATTAAACGTTAAAAATTTAGTCCATATTTTAGCATAAAGTACTCCGTTCCATAAACGTTATGGACTTAGATAAGACTGTACATAAGGCTTCGTTAGTACTCTGAATCAGGTAGCTGTATATACTTCTTTAGGTTAGGCGAACGTTCCAATGACGGGCGTTGGTTGCTCTTCGAGCACGTTGGATTTTGTATAGTGTTCTTATTCGCGCGTAGAAAACGCGGTATTGTCGTAGCATTGTAAATGGGAGTAGCATCAGAAAATTTAAATTCGCTTTCATTTATTTGTTCTAGAATTGTATTTTAAACTTAACTTCTTGAAATATAGGAAATGGAAGTTTCATACGAACACGAAAAATTAAGTATTCGCATTTTCATTTATGTACTTTTGACAAAATTATATGCTGTTTTGTTGACGACCCCATTCTATATGAACGGATGTATGGGAAACTGATGATGTCAGAGTATGATCTAAATGCATAATTATACACTTGTTAGTATGTAAAGGTCTTGAACAAAATTCCTGCTTTTGTTGAGTCTCGCGTTCTACGTCGGTCGTCTGAACATGACCTTAAACTTTCTTCGATCGCCCATCTGCCCTCCAAGAGTGTTGATTGTGGCTTAATCTCCCGGGCACGAGAGTTCTGCTAACTCCTAACTACCCTCCATCGTATATTTGAATAGTTAAAACCTTATTTGCCATTAATTTAAATGGTTTTACGTTAAACAACAATCATTTTTAAATGAAATTTATTAAAGGCATTATTTTTTTGTCAATGTGATTATTTTTTTAAACTTAGGAGTTTTCCGGACAGTCAAGATTCACCAAAACTAAGTTAATCGAGAATAAATAAACTGGTTCTAATAAGAACTACATAGTTAAATTAAAAATTATTACGAATCATAATTTAAAAGTGCAATGAAAAATCAATAATTACACTAAATACAATTTTTGCAGTAAGGTAAGTAGCAACTAGTGGTACAACAGGTTAATGTAAATTGTGCACAAAACGGTCTTATGTCATAAATGTATACATTTAACGTGATATTATCTATGTATGTATACCTGACCGCAGGGTGGTCGCGGCTAAGTGCACAACTTTTTAATGGCCAACCCAGCCAAGCTATACTTTTTTAATTATATACCTACCTAACCTACTATTGATCTTGTAAAGGTACGAAAACAACCGCTGGGCGTAACTAATTCTACATATAAATCTTCCTCTGGAATTACTGTATCTCTGGATGAATACTGCATTGAAATCCGTTGAGTAGTGTAAAAGATCTAAGCGAAGAGACAACGGAAACGACTTTTTTATGCTATATAAAGAAAATATAAAAAGTAATTTTGAATCAATGCTCTCTGAATGTAGCGCTCTTGCAGTCTATCTCATTCTTCATTTACAACATTAATAATAAGTTTTTATATTAGAAATAAGTTGTATTTTACAAACCTTCTTATAACAAAACCATAGCGTGATGTCATTTTGCCACTGACGCTATCTTTGTTTTAATTTCTATAATTACGAGTATGAACGCGACCTTATAAATCTGTTGAAACCGTTCAGAAACCGAATGCGGATCAGGTCAAAACTACAGGAATAAGAGCATTTTATTTTCTTATACACCAAAATTTAATGAAATGTTGATACAAACTATAAATCGAATTATACATATACATTAAGCCACTGTATAAAAACAATTTAACTAACTATAGGGAACGTGCAAGAACCCTATTGTTGACTACGGTATGCTGTAGGTGGCAGCACTAAATTGACAAAAACGACACTATGTAGACAGTAAAGGAAACTTATTAGACCTGTCATCGTGCTTTCAATTAATTAAACAAAATTATCTTATGAATTATAATATTTTTTAAATGATAAAAAATATAAAACATGGGTTCCGGTATATCAATAATGATCGTCAGCGTGGCCAAATATGTCCGGTTGAATAGATAATTAATGAAGAAAATGTAGGCTGTGATTACTAGCAAAATTGTCGTACAAACTAAAATATTCAATTTTTACGACTTACTAAAATAATTAATAATCAAAAACTAGCCACTAACAGATTGTACAAAACTTAGTAATTTTCACTACTAATACATATTGATGATTATTTCTAAATGCTCAAAACTCATACTAACTCAGTCTATACTCGTCGTATACTCATCGTCTTTACTGCGTTTATCCATTTTTTAGTTTTTCACTTGACCACGACATGAGAGTAAGTGCTATTCTTTAGAAAGTAATAATTTTTACGTTATTTGTTGTTTTTTTTTTAATGTTTTAGTACATCCAAAAATGCAACAATGCATTATGATTGGTTAGGTTAGTTAGCAGAATTCACTAATAAAATGAATTCTGCTTACTTGTTATAAATGTTAATATTAGAATAGTATTATTAGAATACCTACAGGATTCGTATTGACGAAGCCAGTTGGCAGCACTTTCGTTGTGCACGTTCCCTATAGCTATAAAAATTGTTTTCAAACTTAAACTTCCTTAGCTTAATACACGTACAGAAGAATTATAAACAGTACTAGTGACCCGGTCCGGCTTCGCACAGAATTTTTTAGCAAAATATGCATGTAGGTACATATTACACTTATAAACTTTCCTCTGCAATCACTCGCATCTATTGCTGAAAACTACAATAAAATCCTTTGAGTAGTAAAGATCTAAACTAACAGACAGCGGCAACGACTTTATTGTTTGTTTATTGTCATAGAATCTGTCAAATTCTTTTAAGTAATTTTTTTATGGCACATAACAGAAGTTTTCTCTATTGGCCATTAAATTCTGGATATTAAGTACAGTCACTGTATTCATTAGTGTTAAGATGTATTTCACCATAAGTGTCTATTCAAAATTTACCAACGCTTCTACAAGTTTCTAATCAAAGCCAAACACTCAATCAAATGTTACCTATGATCGTGTTTAATGTGAATCTCACTACCTCGTGATGCACACTACCTACAGAATTCGAGTATATTGTCTGTAAATATACTTCTTTCTTTTCTTTTAAGGAGAGCAGATTTTCTTAATAAAGACTTAATATCGATATCTATATCATTTATAAAATTAACACCCGGTTTACGCATCTGAATGTTCTTTAGTATACAATGAAAGAAAGATTGAACATGAACATTCATGATTTTTAAAATAAGCGATTAAATGATAGTTCATTTTAGTTGTCTATACGTACATGTCATGTTTTATCATTCTAAACAGTTGTCGTTACCATTACATCGAATCAAATCCATGACGTCTATAGATATTGATTAATGGTTATTATTGACGAGTAATGGAATTAATAACAGTATTTGACGTAAATCTAGCCTGATGCTCCAAGCAGATATTTATTTCAAACAATGCTTGACTGAATTTGAAATCCATGGGTATTTAATTAGCTTGGAAGTTGATCATCATCATCATCTATCTATACAAATCTATATATCTGCGTGTTCTTTAAAAAACTCAACGGAAAACATAATTTTACGAAACTGCTTTTGTTTAAATGTTTATTGTTACGTCTAGCACTTTGAGGTGGAGACTTACTATAGTTGTGATGTGTGCTGTAATATAATTTAAAATGTTATGGAAGGTGATTATTGTTTACTAGCGACCCGACCCGGCTTCGCACGGAAGTCTTTAGTCTACTATAATAGGTATGCATGTATTAGACATATTGTGGCGACCTCCACATACAACATACCATACTACAGCGCCATCTACCGAAGTTACACTGAACTACGAAGTTACGCACTACACGGAGTAACTACAAATCCTGAATCGCGCAATTAAAGTTCTCGCGCCGATTATCATATATACAACATCCCAACATCAACTGTTGGGCAGTAGCCGCCAGGCCTGATCACCTCGCCTGGTCGGAGGATCCTCCCTTTGTGTTGGAGGGACATGATACCCGTTCCCCCACAATATAAACCTTACTCTTCATACTCTCTATCTGGTCCTAAGATCTGCATTAAAATTCGTTGAGTAGTTTAAAGGATCTAAGCGAACGGACAAGACAAACAATTCCAAATCTCTAATAAGATCAGTATCAAGATTAAATTCCAAAGCCGTAGGCAACTAAATAAGCACATTTTAGCAACTTTAATCGTAATCCCACTTACGTAATAGAGAGCAAGGCACCGGGCACCCAGCACATTGGGGATTATATGCCAGGCACATAAAAAATGGGGAGATCATTAAAAAGATAAGAAAAGACGGCAATGAGAAGATATCACTTACATTGCTTAGACGGATAGATTAGGTCAGTTTAGCTTTCATGTATTTAGCAATAATAACAGCTGGAAGAACTTGACGAGTATGCGCATGACTAGAAGTCAGCGATTGCGTCTTCTAAGTTAGGTCTGGTGTGTAAATAAGTATGTTTATCAGCACTTTGGATACTTTGTTCAAGTTCAGCTTAGTTAGGAATAAGACGGCCTCGTATAAGATGTCTAAAGTAATAAAAACCAGTAGCAAAGTGTCCTTGAAATAGACATTATTATCCACCTAGGACTATATCATACTAACTGATCCACGCAACCTCGTCTGCGTCTCCTATTGCCTCTATCGTGATGCTAGATATATATCTATATATCTTTCATTTTCATATATTGTTTTTGTGATACTTTAACTGTTTTTGCAGCGGAAGCTCTCAATAGGAATAATTTGAACGATTAATAACGATTAGATATAAACAATATATTTTAAAAACTGATATTAAAACTTATGGTTCAAATAACACATTCTTTCGACATCCCTTTTTAGGGCCAACATCACAAGAAGTATGATGAAGAGTTTTGTTATTTGAAGCTCGATAAAGCCTTTCTTCCCTTGAAAAACACTTGTAAAGCGTTCACATAGATCAACGAACTGTGTAATTGGGGATTACAAATCAATAAACTGTACTGTCTTCTTTCCTTATCACAATGTTCATTCTAAGACGCTGTTGCGTAGTTGAATTAAATATTTTGAAAATTATATTATTATACTTATGGCAAATGATTTAAATATATTTTTGTTTCAGGTTATTTGTTATTTAAGGAATTTTGTGAACAGACGTCAGATGAACCAGTGCCACAATTAAAATTTTATGAAGAGGTAAGTCAAGATGATATTACACACGTTGAAATCGTTTTTCAATAAATATGTGGGTATTTTGAACGTTACTAAGAAAAGGCTTTTCCTTCAACAGATTAAATTATACGAAAAGCAAGAATGTGTTGAAGAGAGGCGGCGCATTGCGAGGGATATTTATGACAATTTTATTATGAAAGAACTTTTAGCTCATTCACATGTAAGTACAAGAAATATTTTGATGTAATTTAGCTAGACTGTGGGCAACTGGATAAAGATTTTGTAAATTAATGTATCCTCAAACAAATGAAACAATGTGTTAAGACTTTAAAATCATGTAAAAATACAGGTATTCTTATTTGTAAGCATATTTAACCTGGAAAAATAGCCTGGAAAATAAAGAAAAATGTGGCAAGAATTCTAAACTTACTCCTTCGTTTTCTTAAAATCTATAACAAATGCACGTTTAATTAAAGAAAAAATAATAAAAACATTATTGTCCTTTAAAATAAATATAATATGAATCGTCTACATTCTCTTATTTTCTCTCTTACCTGCTCTTCATAACATCGTAACATGATGTCGACGCAATCCTCTTTGACTATGAAACATATTTCAATTATGTAAAAGCATTAAATCTAATGAAACGTGTGGTTACAAAGTGATACTATCTGCAGCACACATCTATATACCTTTATATAACCGTGGTTTTGCTTTTCAAATTGTTGTTATCTAACATCGTTGTTGTTCGCTTGGAACTTGGAAGTTTGTGTACAATTGTTTCCCAACCGGATTTTGTTTTGTTTTACAAAACTACGGAAAACAAAACAATATTTTAAATAGTTATCGAACATAAATTCCCTATTTCTGTGTTTGCTAATCTCAAATACAAAAATAATATTTGAAGACCACGATTTCATCGACTTTAAAGGTTTAAATGTATATAAAGATTTAAATAGTTTTTACCTCTATGATAAGGAAAATATGTATGACACTTTGAGGAACTATTAGGAAGTAAACAGGCATGAATTCTAAAATCAATCGATTGGTAAAGAACTTCATGATTTGATTATTATCGTTAGACGGTTTTCTACTCGAAATATCGCATCAAGTTAGAAGTGTCGTATAAAAGAAAGAATACTAGACTAGATCGTTGCTATTATCGAAGATGGCATTCACACTGGGGGTGACAATAAAATCAACATCGCCAAGGAATGCTGCTATATCTGTATTGATTTCTAATCAAACTTGTTGAG
This sequence comes from Spilarctia lutea, assembly GCA_916048165.1. Lineage (NCBI taxonomy): Eukaryota > Metazoa > Arthropoda > Insecta > Lepidoptera > Erebidae > Spilarctia > Spilarctia lutea. The sequence goes on from OU696480.1 coordinate 9,208,109, forward strand.
AAAAGTCTCCACTGCTTCAATATTTGGGCTCGGTTAGCTGTATGTCGATAGTCACAACAAAATATCTTGAAATTGCTGGTTATAATTTGACTCGAAAATTTGTAAAAGCTTTGTAAATAGTTTTTTTAGAGTTATAAATTATATATTATCAAAAGGTCATAGGTACTGTCTTATATTATAGAAAGTTACATTTTCAAGTACGAACGATAGCTCTGAGTGCGCGACAGAGACGAAGCTACCACTATCGTAAGTGTACGTCATGCATTACTAATGCCAATCATTTGGAATTGTCTCTTTCATAGTTCTATAACCTTTACCTTAAGACAATATTTTAGTTGCCGTCTGTTTTAAATATAAAACTTTTTCATGATATCCTCTCTGCGGCAAAGCTATTTCAGCTAATTTCGTGGAAGAATATATTATGGTTTACTCCGACTGAATCTTAGATTGAAGCAAAATTAAAATTATAACTGATAGAGGGCATAACTTGTTTTGTTTTATCATATCATCATAATAACCAGACTAACAGTTTATTGTTAGACATAGGCCTCTCTTTACCACGATTGTTTAGATAAAGATACTTAATCAATTCATAACGATTTAAGTCTGATTTTCCATTTTGATTACCTTCAAAAGAAATTGTTTAAAAAACTTGCCAGCCGGTAATTGCTACTATCTGGAAGTCAAGTTAAGGTAATAGTTTTTATCTCTTATAATCCTTCGTTCAGTCTACATTTTCTACTCATAAATTATACAATTGGTTACATTTAATGAGAAATTCCAAATAGAAGTTTTGCACTTCTTGTTAATTAACTTTTGAGGTTCGCAACTATATATTTGTATACAAGTTGTAAACAAGTATACAACAACATACAACCGTCTCACAGTTTGTATACAAGTACAAAAAGAAAGTTTTACAGTAAAATGACCTATATTTTTACCTTTTTGACCTACATTGCCACGTTTTATTTGTCATACTCCATGACAGAACTGTGAGTACTCGCTATAAAATATTCAAAACACCATTAAAACATCATTAATATTGTGTGATTCTCTGTGAGGATGTTTTCAAGTAGGTATATTAATAGAAGTACGTATATATCCTTAGGTAAACTATAATATAATAATAAATAAATAAAATAATAAATAAATACTCCGGACATCTAACACACAACGCCATCTAGTCCCAAGCTAAGCAGAGCTTGTGTTATGGGTACTAGACAACTGATATAAATACTTATATACTTTTTTTTTTTGTAAATACATACATATTATACATAGAAAACACCCAAACTCCGAAACAAATATTTGCAGATCATACAAACATTTGGTCCGACCCGGGAATCGAACCCGAGACCTCAGGCTTAGCAGTCGCATACGCTACCACTACGCCACCGAGGCAGTCAATAATACTCGTAGTACGTATTCGGCTAAAGATTAGAAAATGCTTCTTTCTTTTATGTATTTATTTTTCCGTGTATGGTTCCAAGAGACTGTTACAAACACCTTAGAGTCATGTAATATATGTATACGCCACATTGGGGTTCAAAGGGTCTATTTCTATAGGCAATTAGTTATTTAAAACCATATTTTAAAAATATTATACAAAAAATAAAATAGGATACCTGCTTCCGCAACTAATGATGCAAATGTTATTTTTTTAATATTATCTGACTCGTGGAATTTCGTTTGCGTCTCTCAAAAGTAAGAAACATCAATCGTTTTAGCAAAATTTTTAATTTTTGCTCGACTACTATCTCTCAATGAAGGGCCATCTCATATTAAAGTAATGTTTTAATTCGAACCAGTAGTTCCTAAAATTAACGGGTTCTACCAAACAAGTAAACTCTTTAACCTCATTCCCACAGCGTCACTACCTTTACTGATATATTTTTCATACGTTTTACAAGTCATTATTATGTAAGCAGTTTTATAATTTAGTTCAATTTTTGTTTCACTGTGTCCTTACAAAGTGAACAAAATTTTCGAGGGTGGCTTTCTCTAAAAAACAGAACAAGATTGAAAAGTAAATGAAATGAAAAATCGATTTAAGGTGGTGTTATCATATCGAAAGACACGAAATTACTTTATTTATTTTTTTATATTAGAGAAGACTGTTTTTTACTAGTTTGGTTAAAAATAAACCAATCCTAGGTTGAAGATACCTACAGGAAAAGTTCTTATCTTTGATTTTAATTTTTGTTAATAGTTTATACTTTCGGAAGGGTAACTTGAATAGCCTTTTAGGCGCTTACAGAGAAACGCCTATAAATTATTCAAATTAGTTATAAACATATTGAACATTTACAATATTTTTTTATATTTCTTGTAAATCAATTATGTGTTTCTTTCAGGATTATTCCAAAGAATGTGTAGCGCATGTACAAAAATATTTAATGAAGCTTGAAGTACCACCGAATCTATTTGAGGTATATATTTATAGTGCCTAATATTCCCTCAACTCAAGTTACCCCTTAAAGCGACGTAATTATTTATTATTAAATTGCTTATTTTAGCCCTATATTGAGGAAATATTTCAACATCTACGTGGAGAGCCGTTCAAAAATTTCTTAGAAAGGTATAATATTATTACAAATTTCATTTAAGATTTGAATTTGGCAAAGGTTGTAATGTGTTATATAATTCGTTGCAGTGACAAATACACGAGATTTTGTCAATGGAAGAATTTAGAATTAAACATACAACTCACAATGAACGACTTCAGCGTGCATCGTATAATCGGAAGAGGCGGTTTTGGTGAGGTGAGACCATGACAATTAGTAAAGAAAATACGCAAAGTACCAAGTTTGTTACGCAAGTTTTAGCGTAACAGCCAAATCTACTATCATTAGCATTCTGAGTTTGAACCGTGAACGTGTTTACTATATTCATATTCATCTCAGAGAACGGAAAGCTTCTTCGTAGGTGTAATAAAGCCTTTCTGCTCCCCACTGGAATAGTGATGGATTTTAACGCTTGTATTGTAGTTATCCACTACCGCTGTAACAAGATTGTAAACGTTTCACAAAATATCTCTTGTTAAATGCTGTGTGCGTGTACGACATTATTTTACTTTGTATTTGTAAGCACAGTGAATACAGATCAGTAACCGGCGACCTGTCTTCAGCATTTTGTTCTGGTATTCTTGTACACGTTTCTATATATGAATTGGAGTATTTTGTTTGTTCTTTTGTAATGTTAGTGGTACACTTTGGTTTTTAATATTAAACATTTTATCTTTTTTGATATAAATAACTAAGGCTATTGGTAATGTTTGTTGTGTACTCGTATGTACAGATGATTGAGCTTCGTTCGACTGATTTGCAATGTTCACGAACTTTTTAAAGAAACGAAGCGCAAACGATATAATTTGTTCGACGTTATGTTCGGTAGATAAATAAATTTACATGTTGTACAAAATATATAGGTGTACGGGTGTCGGAAGGCGGATACGGGGAAAATGTACGCGATGAAGTGTCTCGACAAGAAGCGTATAAAAATGAAGCAGGGGGAGACGCTCGCGCTGAACGAGAGGATTATGCTCTCGCTAGTCAGCACTGGGGTGAGTGGTTTATTACATTTGTATTTGTTTGTGACCACGTTATTGTGTGCTTGTATTGTACATAACGTTCGTTTATATCTGAATTTTTATTCTGTGTGAATTTATGTGTCAGTGACGGGAGAACTATTTTTTTTGTATTGAGTATAAAACTGGCAGTAGCTTTGTGATGGCACCTTTGACTTAATGTTCAGTCTATAATTGATGTATATTCAGAAATACTTCGTTACCTAAAATACGTTTTGTGTATTTTTATCCAGTCTTTAAAATAAATGATCGATATTAAAATTATGAAATGAAGTCCGAATTTAAAAAGTGATCACTATGTATTAATAATATATTTTCAGCCGCTTTACAACTCTTTTTCTCTTTAGAGCGCTTATTCAGTATCGCTAGATTATATATTTATTGTTATAAAACAAAAGAAGTTTAATTATATGGGTCACAACTTGACGCTTAGGAAGGCCAAATTTACATTTTAATTAAGTGCCTGTTTCGCTATGCAGTAGGCAGACCCCGTGAGGTGAGAGTTAGGCTATAAAAACACACGACAACTCTTTTTCAACAACTTAAATATTCCAACACATTCAAACTTCATGGTATTTACATTATGTTGGTATGTGGCTCACGGTGGGAACTTTCTAGAGTCTGAATATAATAGAAAATCTGTGTAGAATGTGATTTTATTATAGATTTTTTGTAGTAGGTTAAAAAGAAAATTTCCTGTTAGATAGTGTTTAGGTAACGGGTGTCGAAATGGTTTTTTGCAAGCGACCGTTGACGTGCGTCAACAATAACACGCATGTAGTTCAAGTCGTTATGTGAACTACGCGCAATTTAATGTCGATGCTTTGAGATCAATGGTTAATCCTACATTCGTCACACACATTTCAGTATTTTAATTAAACGATTCTTACTTCTAACGTTTTATGTCTATGACATGACATCCAACGACACTTCTTTTTGTACATTAGATGTAGGATAATTATGAATAAAATAAATCTTTTTAAAATATTGTGGATGACCGTTTTTATCATGTGCTACTGCCGTAAATTCGCCTTTAGTACAAAACAATGCATTTCGTGATGTTTACAACGAGTAATGCTTTTGTGTACCTACCTATAATAAACGACAAAAGTTATACACAAATATTACTCATAAACAATCAAATTTATTGCGTTCTGCTTTATTTAGATTAGCTGATTACAGATGTTTACATTTACGTAATTTTATATAAATTTCATGTTCAGATTCCGTGAAATAATTTATAAGCACAACACAAGTCATTCACTGGTTCTAACGGCAATTGGGTATGGCGGACTCGAACTGACTAAAAGCACATAATATACAGTATTGATATGTGAAATCACATGTTGCCTTTTGGCTTAATGCTGCTAGGGTAAAGGACTCTACACAACTACGCACTCTCTGGTGTTTCTAGGCAGAAGTAATTATTTAAGTACTGGTTGAGCCGGCGAACTTCGTATCGCCTTATTTATTTTTGTGAATATTTTCTAAGTTATCGAAAAAAATCTTTTAGTAAGCCCGTGTCAACTTGCCGCAGCGCTGCAGTGTATAGAACTAAGCGGACTAAGATAATTTAACATCTCTTTTTTTATTTCCTTCTATACAAACCTTGTCCTAACAATAACGAACTCATAAAAAAAGGAATTATCCAATTTGGTGCAATCGATCGAAACTTATGCGCGTACATACATTTCGGCGATTCATTTTTATTTATGTAGATAGAAGATTAAATGACTAAACACACAATGTACACTAATGTAATGGTGAAATTTTATGCATTTTCTATCAGTTTATCGTTGGGTTCCTGTTTTATATCTAGGATATTATATTAATTATTAGGAAAGTAAGTGTGTTTCGCTTTACGGCTAAACTGCTGAACAGTTTTGGATTAAATTTATAATGGACACTCTTTGATTCTGGAAGAAGGACATAGGTTACTATTTGCCGCGATAATTGAAATACTCGTGGCCAAAAGCTACTTAAAAGTAGATACATGAAGTTATTTTTTTGGTATGTTTTTGTCTACAGACAACAATATATTACAGATATAGATATTACAGATTACTATATATTCCATACATATGAGAGTATGAGTGACCTCTTAACTGCTCCCATCATAAAGCTTTGTCAGCAGTAATTTAACTTGTGGGTTTCCCCATTAAACTGAATTTAATATCCGCTTGTTAACGTCGACTCTGTCTACATTTCATGAAAAGAAATTTCTAATTTATTTGTAAATATAAAAGTCCCTAATATCTAACTAAATTTGAGAAATAATGCATTATTCGTTTTTTTATATTTCAAATAGTATAGAATGTTAAAAAAATAAAGTTTAAGTAAGTATATATAAGACTATCCTTTTAGAGAAGTTGAACAACAACAAGAATTATTATTAAAAGTACTAAGAGTTGTACCTGTTAGTTGTATATTTAGAAATTAGAATATAAGTAGGTACCACATCAATACCTATTTGTGTACCAAATTCCGCCAGTTCTCATAACCTTGTTTTCTTATTGGCGACTGACCGGCATACTGTCCAAGGAACTGTCAAAACTTAACCTGTCTGCAAGAAAAATTTACTGAACTCATTTTTACCCCTTAAATAGGTTATGAAAAAAATCGCCTCTAGAATTGTCCACACTCCACACCCTACAGGGAACGTGCAGGAACTATAGGTGGCAGCACTAAATTGACAAAAGCGACACTATGTAAAGTAAAGGAAACTTCTTAGACCTGTCATCGTGCAATTAATTAAACAAAATTATTTATTGAATTATAATTTTTTTTTAAATGATAAAGTACAAAGTAAAATATACAATGTATACGACTTCAAAACAATTAACAATTAGTTATGTATGCAAATTATCTTGAAAGCAACAAATCAAAAACTAGCAACTAATAGATTGTAAGATTGACTGTATTAATTACAAAACTTAGAAATTTTCATTACTAATACATATTATTGATTGTTTTTAAATGCTCAAAACTCATACTAACGTCTATGCTCGTCGTCTTAACAGCGTTTATCCTTTTTTTGCGTTTTTCGCATGTCCATGGCATGAGAGTAGGTACTATTCCTTGGAGAGTATTACATTTTTACGCTATTTGATTTATTTGTATTTTTTCTGAATGTATTGGTACATCTAAAAATGCACCAATGCATTATGATTACCTAGAATAATAATTTACACTAATAAAATTAATTCTGTTTACCTGTTATAAATGTCAATGTCAGGTATTAATAGAATACAAGATTCGGATTGGCGACGCCAGTTGTCAGCACTTTCGTTATGCACGTTCCCTACTGTCCAGATTCTTCAAACTACGTGACGAGTGTAATCTGTGAATTCTAAAGCTGACCTGAAAATAACTTTTCTGAGTCTTCCACTAAGAGTAGAAAAAGTTAAACGTCTCTAAAGAAACTTGCTACTTCAGTTCTATTGAATATGTGCACCAATCAATCTGTTACAAACTACGTTGTTAAATGAAAAGGGATTCTGGAAATTACCGTCACTAGCAAACGTATAAATACGAGTATGATCGAAACTGACGCATCCCGGTGAATGTTTATCTGTAATATAATCAATTGATTCAGGCCAGCGTTCGTATGATTCAGATTTTTCTATTGATGTTATATCAATAGTTAGATATTCAATGGGCATGCCTAACGATGTTGTTACTATGAAGACATTAAGCTCCGAGGCTGGAGCAACATGGGTTTTAATGAAATCAGTGGCGCGCGTCATATGTACATACGTAAACCTTAACACCTATCAGAGTGAATTGAAAATGAGTATTCGTGTCTCGTATTTATCTTAGTTTTGTTTATTATCGCACCGCATCTTACTGAATAAATAATACACACAAGTAAAATATTTCGTCACAGCCCGTTATGTATTTAGGTAATTTAATGTGGCCATAAATAATATTGATGTGCATGTTGATTTATTATGACGTTTATGTTATCAGTCGTTATCCGCAACATGCATTTCAGATGCATATAACGTACTTTTAATCGACCATACACTTTTTCATGTGTTTCATTTTTTTGTTTTCGTGTCAATTTAGGTAAATTTCGCACGCTGTAACCAAAATGTACATGTAGGTAATAGCTATACGAAAAAAACAAGAGCATTTTAATGATGATGATATCATCCACAAAAACAGTATGTTTAAAAATATATGGAGCAGGTGAAACCGAGGCGTCTTGTTTACCTCAATAAATCGGAAACATCTGCTTCTATTTCGTTCAAGTATCTAATGACTACAATTGTCCACGTTTATTTTATATAGGTTTTTTTACATATAACACCATGTTACGGTTACTAGTTGTTTTCTTTGACTTTAAGTGTGTTTTATTTATTTGGTTAAAATCCTTCTTAAATCCTGCGTTTCTTCTGATTGACACGGTTTTTTTCCAATAAAAAGTAAGAAATTACTCATTGAAAAATAAATAGGCAATACACTTTTAATTCATAAGTTGTTTTATGTAATTAACTGTGTAAACTTTTTACTGACATTTTATGTTGTATAAACAAATTATTTAAAAAAAATGCGTAATTTAACTGTCTTCATAAAGATTGTATTAATTGAAATCATCATCATATCAGCCGCAAGAAGTACACTGCTGAACGTAGGCCTCCCATATTGACTTCTACATTGACCGGTCGGTAGCAACCTGCATCCAACGAGTCCCTGCGATCTTAACCAGATCGTCTGTCCACCTCGCTGGTGGTCTTCCTACGCTGCGTTTACCGTCACATATCACGATATTAAAATCACAATCAAGAAATATTAATATTCACAATAATCAAAATTAGTGCACTTATTATTAATTGATAAGATTTATATAACCTTATAGTGTCTGCAATGTATTGTGATTGTGATGAGGGTTGCCTTAACTTGCACATAAATAAATAAATAAATATTTCGGACATCTAACACACAACGCCATCTAGTCCCAAGCTAAGCAGTGCTTGTGTTATGGGTACTAGACAACTGATATAAATACTGATATATACTTTTATTTTTGTAAATACATACATATTATACATAGAAAAACACCCAAACTCCGAAACAAATATTTGTAGATTCCACAAACTTTTGGTCCGACCCAGGATTTGAACCCGAGACCTCAAGCTTAGCAGTCGCATACGCGTACCACTACGCCACCGAGGCAGTCGAAGAATATAAGTAGTAAGAATAGAAGTACTGTTGTCAAAAACAAACAAACTTTGTATAAAATTATTTGAAAAAATGGTGCACATGAGTTTCTCACCAGCTCTTCTCATGAATGCAATACCCATCGGAGCTGGTACTTGGATTGATTTCAATTTAAACCTTTGAGTTGAATCGAAATCAATCTAAGCTCCGGTAATTCAAATCATTTTAGTGCATTTAGTATTAGTACCTTTTATCACTGAATTGATTACTTGAGTTTTGTTTTATATTTTGATGTTTGTATTTTTGACGTGTTCAACTGCCTTTTGGGGCCTATGGAAATAAATGATTTGACTTTGACTTTGAGGAGGGTCGCACTAACTAAGCACTACTGAAGTACTCCGTATTATACCTATCTAGTTTATTTTACGAAACACGGCATACTTAGATTTAATATTAATCGTAACCGATTTGTCATTTTTAAGCACATAATAATAGAATATTTGTCATAATACTACCAATTAAGTTTATAATACTCTTCCCATATTTAGCAAATAATAACATAAAATAATTACATTTTTATAATTATCATAAGTAGATTAAAACCGATAACAAACCATGATAAAACTTTATCTTATAATATTTATCTCCTAATGTAAAAATATAGATCAGCCGTATATTGAAGGTTTATTATAGTAGATATTCGTATTAATAACTAAATCATTCTACCGAAATCATTTTCAGAAATAAATACGTATTTTAAACTTTTTGTGGTTTGTGTTGAAATTAGAAAATTGAACCCGAGAATTAGTCTATAGTTTATGTCTATAAACTATGATCAATTGTGTTTATGTATTTTCGAGTATTAATAAAATACTCTCAACTAAGTTTTGTATAACAGAACAATTTATTTTTCATTTAATTTAACAGTTTGTAATGGAAATTATAATAATTTTACTTTGCTAGCACAATACACCCTTACAAACAGTGTGACACCATTGATCCCGTTCTTATTTAGAGGAACCACTCGTTATCAGTTCTAGGCTTTATAGAAGAAATTGACTTGCTTCCTGTTTACCAACTTGTATGTTGTAAACGACTTTTCCGACTAGAGACAGTCGTAAAATGGGTAACCAACGTTCGTAATAAATATATATTATGTTGAGAGTCCTAGATGAACATCACTGACTCGAAGAGGAGTTTCGAATAAGTTAGGTTGGAGTATGGAGACGCTGTGCGCAAACTCCGTTTCAGATTGCCTTGACATCATAACTGCTAACTGTTAATTTAATTAATTTCAAAGATATATTTGAATTTCAAATTCAATTTCTACGCGATATGTATGATAATGATACGATATTATGTTTAAAAATAACTGCCCACGTGTGTGTCTGGCCAGGCATAGAATAGGGTTCCGTAGTCACTCATAATGGTACGGATTTAGAAGGCGGGGTTAGTATTTATTACTATGAATAATATTTAGTTATTTTTGTACGAAGTTTACCAACTCATTTTACAAGTTAGGCCTCTATAACGCCTGAACCAACAAAGTTATCTAAGTTTTCCTTTAAAGTTCATCACATGGACCAACATCATGATTTTTTTCAGATTTTTCTAGCCACAGTTCAGCTTTTAGAGGAGGGAAGGACCCCATATTTTAACGAAAAATGCGCTTTTAATTTAAATGAAAAATCGTATTACCTATTTAATGATACCTCACACTATGGGATAGACGTGAACGTGACGTGACAAAAAAAAACCATCCCTACTTTACATGTAGGGAAGATACCCCAATATTTTTTATCGTACTCCTATTTTAGCACTTTGTTGACATGGTAAATTTCATATTTTTAGCACTTACCGTTTGGAAGGTAAGCCGAGGACGGATGGACGGACATGACGAGTCTATAAGGGTTCCTAAACGTGAACAACGGAAACCTAAAAAGTTAATTCACATTAAATATAGTGTAGTATACTGATGCCTATGTATTTAAACTCAATATTATTTCGGGAACCAATAAACCCAGGTAGGAAAAAAGACTGAGTACATATCATCAAATCATTAAACGTTATAATTAAAAAGCAATTAATAAACACGAAACTAAAAAAGAACTTTTATTACATCTAAATGAACACCGGTAATATACGATTGCTTTTATCGCTAGTAAAATACTTTGATTTAGTGCAATACAAGTCTGATATATAACTTCTTTTATATGTGATATGGTATCGGGGACATAAACGATATCCAGCCAATTGGACTGAAACGAATTGGATCGCCCTCAATTTGTCGTTGTACTACAAACCGCTTCGCTGCATTGCTGCTGTTTCACTGTTCAATGTGATTATCAGTATTTTCAAAATATACAGTGATGATACTAAGTACATACCCTTTTATACACCTAACATATGTAGAAATTTATTCTTTGTAACCTAACAGGTTTCCTCCAAAGTTTAACAAGGCCGCAAGCAAAGTTTATATAAAACGAGAAACTGTCTGTCGTTGCGTTACAACATTTATATGTAGTCAACTTCGACGTGAATTTTCTTTTACTGTGACCTTGTTTTAAAACTTTATGCTGTGCGGTAATAAAACGTTTTTATTTTATGTTTACGAGTAAGCAGACTCGGATTTATAGGGACAGTCCGACTCAGATGACAATGTTTATCGAAATCTATCACACCCATAATATGTGTAGGTCTGACTTGATCATCGATTCACTTTGCTTATGAATGGATACTGTGTCGACGCATTTTTTTCGTAATCATCCACCAATATCGGTTTATTTTTCAGCAGTTTATACCCAGATGTGGCTAAAATAAACAAATTTAAATGGCAGGCCTGTTTAATTTTTCAGGCGTGTGAAATAACGTTTATAGCTCAGGAGAGTAAGGGCATCGTTCTTTAATGCGTAGTCATTTATTTCCCATACACTGCATATTCCGCGAAGCCAATGAATGTGACTGAGAGTAACATCATTCACGTGGAAAAGGCGTTACGATGTAAAAGCTCCCTCATCCGTTCATTCGATATAATTATTGTAATTTGAACACGCCGTTTTTTACAGTACTTAGTTTTTAGAATAGAATTATCATTTATGTACATTAAATAATTTAATGGTTCCTTATGTTATATGGCTTTACAAAAAAATGCATACCTATACTATTTGTTAAAAATCATCAGCTGTAAGTAGAGTATCACTTTGTCTCGTTCTTATTAACTTATCAATTAAAAACGACTGTATTATGAATCCTATTTTATACATTCTTTAGCTCCAAATCATGCTAGGAATGGTAGAGAAGGGTACTTCTAGGAACATGCAGAAAAACGTGGAAATAATCTCTTGTCTTTACTTCAAAAAAGGCAGAGAGAGTCAAAAGTAATATAGGAATAATTTATCTGTTTTACCATTATTTTATACTGACATAAGCTTATTGTATAATAACCTAAATGCAAAAGAACATATAACAACAAATAACATATGAATTGTTTTCAAACTAGAAAATCAATATGATTGTGCTCCCGGTCTCGCGTCGACATAACTGAGTAAACAATGAATGCATTTATGCTTTGAGCATAGTTAAATATTTCCGTCTACCATAATGTGCATTTCCACTGAGGTTTATTGCTTTATTGCTATTTTACATTTCGTGACTGGCATTCTCAAATTATATTTGTCACTCTGTTTTTTGTGCGATTTGCTAGTTTCCTATTAGAGCTAATGCGGTAGAGTTATACCACAAAGTTGTAAATAAAAGTCACATGATGACATTATTTAAGAACCAAGCATACATATAAAACAGGTTCTACAGGTTTGTTACTTTTCATGCAAAATGGATAAAATTTGACACAGAAATAGGTCATAGACTGGAATTAGTCCATAGATTGTTTTGCCCGATCCAGAATAAATGTAGTGTTTCCTTGGAATGAGCAAAGTATAATAACAACCATGAGTAACACCATAAAGCGAATCTAATAATATATAATTTGAAGTCGTTTACGCGGGCAACGTCCTGACACAGTTTTGTTCTGAAATCCTGAACGGTACGAAGTTAAAGAAAGAAAGAAAGGAAGAAATATTTAATTGTTAGAATATAGTACAAAAGATGTTATCACATTATAATAACTTCCTTATATTCTAGTATTTCTGGTGTACAAATTTTAAATCTTATGAACTAATCTTAGGGCTAGACAATAGCATTATATATTTATTTTAGATCTAGTAGCATTTTATGATATATCTTTATCGCTTAGAAATTCGTTAGTGGTATAGTAACATTTGCTTAGAAGTAAGTCGAATAATTTACGTTTGAACTGGTTCAAGTTAAGACATTTGAGGCAATTGAAGTTTCGTATCGCCATACAGAAAGAATTGTTAAATGATGGTGGCTAAGGATAGATATCGATAGTATATCTATCATCCCTACAACTTACTTAAAACGTCACAACATTAAAGCGCAGGTATATTTATTTTTAGATTCTAGAATTGCCAAACATTGTCTGAGTCAGATTTATGTCAGACGATCTCAGTCACTTTACTTATTTGGTAAATTTATCAGAACTACAACCAGGAAAACTTTGAACGTTTTCTTGATGTAGTACCTACATATTAAAAAAAAATTAAATATAAACATATATAAATATGAAAGTGATATCAGAAATATACAGTATTCTAAAAATAATCTTGGTGCTTATAGTGTCTAGATTTGTGGCACCCGGCATTACAGAGGTGACAGTGAGGTTTAACAAATAAACGGCTTAAAATCGTGATTCAACAAAGCACAATGCCGAGTGCAGCTCGGATTTCAAAGTACTATAAGTTATGTAGCTAGGCAAGATAGATTTTACTCAGTCATGGAACAATAGGAATTATAAGATTACAGCCTGGTTTCATGATAATGCTTTTAAAATTTAAATTTTTATTCATGTGGTGTATTCATTGATGAAAAAGTTGACGCATTCCATCGTTCACATATATATATATCCATTTGCCATCTTAGTTATTGATTTCTACAATTGAATGAAATGCATTGCTTATATGTATGCATTCTTGGTGACTAAGGCTTTAGTATTTGAACTTATTCATTTGTCATTCTTAAAATACGCAATGGTTATGCGCACAATTGTTTTGTGACTAACGATTTTGTAACATTTTTTTATTGATTAGGCGGCAAACGAGCAGACATATCGCCTGATGTTAAGCGATTACCGCCGCCCATGGACACCCGCAACACCAGAGGCGTCACAAGTACGTTGCCAGCCTTTGGGGGAAGAGGAGGGGGATGGGGTGACGGGTTGGGGTATGGGCCTCCGGTATCCTCACACACTCTGTGAAACACAGCGCAAGCGCTATTTCACACCGGTTTTCTGTCAGGTCGTGGTATTACTCCGGTCGAGCGGGCCTATTCATGTCGAAGCGTGGCTCTCCCACGATGATCAGTGTTCTAGAATTGTTACTTAAACCTACTTTTTTTAGACGAGGTGAAATATACCTTGTTATTTCCTTCTTCTTGGAGATATGTCATATGGAGATAAGAGCGAAGAGTATATGATAATACCAAAAAATACAATCACGACAGCCGGTTTCATGTGCCCCGCTCTACTTGGGGCAAGACGATGTTATTTCATGATTATTTCCTACAGTTTTAAGATGTTCTTGATCTGTGTTACAAGAATCTGCTACATGAGCAGTAATGCACCATGCATCATCGTCTTCTTAATAAATTTTGCATCATGTACATATTAAAATATTCTTCTTTATAGTTATGTCTTCTTCATATTAGCATAAACTTTATGACAATATGAATGTGAACAAGCTAAGCTTGTAGTGATATGAATTTATATTGACTGCCTCGGTAGCGCAGTGGTAGTGAATGCGACTGCTGTGCTTGAGGTCTCGGGTTCAAATCCTGGGTCGGACCAAATGTTTGTGTAATCTACAAATATTTGTTTCGGAGTTTGGGTGTTTTCTATGTATAATATGTATGTATTTACAAAAAAAAGTATCTATGTTATTCATATCAGTCGTTTAGTACCCATAACACAAGCTCTTCTTAGCTTGGGACTAGATGGCGTTGTGTGTTAGATGTCCGAAATATTTATTTATTATTTATTATTATCTCCTTTATTACATTTAAATACATATATAAATTACATTTTTAAATATACATATAAAAATAAATACATTTAAAAATATAAAAAACAGTAGACCACCGACTTCGGGTACAGGGACCAAGAAACCGGTGGTTAGGGCTCCAAAGACAGGAACAGGAACCTCCTCACTATACGTGCCGTGTCAAGAAGGACTGCCTTCTGTATCAGACCCTTGATCCACCCTTCTAACGTGAGCCTCTTAAGGTGTTGGTTGAGGCTCTTGGCTATCAAACCGAGAGCAGATACGACTATCGGAACAATTATTACCGAATCCACATTCCACATATCGACAATCTCGTGAGATAAATCCAAATATTTAATTTGTTTTTCTTTTTCGACTTTCACGAGATTCTCGTCATGAGGAACGGCGATATCGATAATAATTGCGTGGCGCTCTAATCGATCTATCACCACAATATCAGGCTTATTGGCAACAATAGTCCTGTCTGTAATAATAGATCGATCCTAATATAATGTAGCACGACCATTCTCGAGAACTGGGTCGGGCACATACCTGTAGTATGGCACCTCTGAGTTCACAAGATGGTATTTAAGGGCAAGTTGCTGATGTACGATCCTAGCTACTTGGTTGTGCCTGTGCAAATACTCGCCGTTAGCAAGACGAGAACAACCAGAAATAATATGCCTGATAGATTCTCCTGGACGCTGACATGCCCGACAGATGTCGACCGTACCATCTTTCAGGATATACTTCATAGAAGAATAGATAGAATCGACCATGGAGTACTTTGCCCTTCCATACTTCCCTGCGATCATATTCTTATATTATTATTATTATTATATTGTGTTGTGTTGATAGATATGAATGCACGTACTGTATTCATTTCAGTCAAAGACACCATCTAGTTAACCTGATCAAGTTTCAAAAACAAATAAAGTTAAGTAAAGATAATACTGAAATCGTGATTATACATCGAGGTGTACTTCTTATAACTTGTTTTAAAATTATAAGACACTTGGTATTTTGATGCCACCGGTCGCAAATGCCAAGAGTTTCTGATACTAGCAATATCTATAGAAGATTTTATTCAATTTAAAGCAATTACCAGATTAACATTTGATCTATACAAATACATACAATTTGACTGTCTCTTTGTAATTTATATATATATTATATGTAAGAAAGTATTTACGGTTATATAAAAAAATATTTTTAACATTTTTGATTGCCTGGTCGTCTGCCTGTCTGTAAGTATGTTTATTTCAGCTAATCTTTGGAGCGACTAGACCGACTTTGACGGAAGTTTCATTATCAGATAGCTGACGATATAAGCAGTAACTTTTAATATTGCCGGTTGTTGTCGTAAAGGTTACACCAATAACCGTGGGTAGTATTCAATAAAGATTATGGGTGTGACGATATATTGTTATAGAGCTGAATAATACATTAATATCACACTTCTGGAGTTTAAATCCAACTTCAGAAGTTTATGTGCACAGAAGAAACATTTATTTGTATTCTTTTATTTGACCTAAGTAACACCTACGTTATTTGATTTTTTATTTATTTATACATTTAATGGTTTACCAGTAGTTATTACACTAAAACATACGTAAATACAAAACAAAACACAGTAAAAGTCTTAATCTAAGTGCACAACTCATGTAGGTAAGCACTGCATGCATAAATTGTAATAGAATTAAGAAAAAAAAAGAAAAGCACTTTATATTTACAGAGGTTGTCCAAAAAGCAAGAAAATAGGTGTACATACAAATTGGTGTCTATCCCTATCAGGGACATTAATTAGTTATTACATGGTCAATCCACAGTAAGAGTGTGGACCTGGTTCTTAAATCGCTGAAATGTATCAAATATATCTATACTGTAGTTGTTATATATCTTACTAAGCCTACTTGATCTAAGTAACACCTAAAATGTTCAGTGATATAATCAGTTATGTTTGGTCCAGGTCGATTGTCCGTTCATCGTATGCATGACGTATGCATTTCACACGCCGGATAAACTGTGCTTCATCCTGGACCTTATGAATGGAGGGGATCTGCACTATCACTTGTCCCAGCATGGCGTTTTCAACGAGGCCGAAATGAAGTTCTATGCTGCTGAAGTCATATTAGGTGCGTAAGCCATATAAAATAAATTAATAGACTATCGTTAATACCTAAGTTTGTAGAATCATATCGGTGTAGTTGTTCATTATTTAAAATAACGTTTCGAAAAAGTTAATAGACTATCGTTAATACCTAAGTTTGTAGAATCATATCGGTGTAGTTGTTCATTATTTAAAATAACGTTTCGAAAAAGTTAATAGACTATCGTTAATACCTAAGTTTGTAGAATCATATCGGTGTAGTTGTTCATTATTTAAAATAACGTTTCGAAAAAGTTAATAGACTATCGTTAATACCTAAGTTTGTAGAATCATATCGGTGTAGTTGTTCATTATTTAAAATAACGTTTCGAAAAAGTTAATAGACTATCGTTAATACCTAAGTTTGTAGAATCATATCGGTGTAGTTGTTCATTATTTAAAATAACGTTTCGAAAAAGTTAATAGACTATCGTTAATACCTAAGTTTGTAGAATCATATCGGTGTAGTTGTTCATTATTTAAAATAACGTTTCGAAAAAGTTAATAGACTATCGTTAATACCTAAGTTTGTAGAATCATATCGGTGTAGTTGTTCATTATTTAAAATAACGTTTCGAAAAAGTTAATAGACTATCGTTAATACCTAAGTTTGTAGAATCATATCGGTGTAGTTGTTCATTATTTAAAATAACGTTTCGACTTTGACGTCATAACCACAGTACTATGTAGTTACATAAGTTCAAAATCATTGATGTCTGCCTGCCCTACTCTACAGTATCGAATAGTAGCACTGGTATTGTAAATTTGTAGCGACATGCACTTATAACAGTATATAGGCATAAATACAACTTGTTTCCATCACCTGATACATCAGAGATACCCCACAGTGTCCAACTATGTTGGTATGGTATGGTAAGCCAAACTAGTAAATCGTAAAAAGATTGTTCCAAAAGTATTTATTTATCAAACTCTTGAATTGGTCTTCTATAGTATTCACTGATGGCAGTCAGGTCGTCAATAAATTGTCTAGTCGCATCAATTACCAAATGTGCATAAATATCTAATGAATATCCGTAAAGCTATGAGCGCAGTTGGCGGAATTGTTACTAAAAAAAAACCGCAAACTGTTGATAATATGCGATTAGGAGTATGTGATGTAGATATTTTTTGATAAATATAACTCATTTACGGCACTGTATCCCCAATTTCTAATTAATTTCAGTTGCCGCGTTCGATACTGAAAACCTAGGTACCCTCAATGAAAACATTACTTCTAACAGGGTTATCTCGTGCTAATATTCGATTGTAATCTTGTTATAATATGTAATTACATTGTAGTCTAGAATAATCTGAAAAGGTACAATAATGAGTAATTATAAAAATTATAGCTACTATTATTCTTATTTGTGACTTTTATGACTGTCGGACAAGTCAGGCTTGCCAAAATACCAAGGAGATTTAGAGAGACATTAACATTAGGAATAATGCTAGCACGCTGATATTATATAGGTATGTCGGTTATATAGAACGGAAAAGGGGTACATACTGAGCAGGAAAGGAAATGATCAATTTAGACATATTTGCGGGCAGTAATTTAATTAAGAGTTTTTGTTTTCAGGTTTGGAACACATGCACAAACGACATATAGTGTACAGGGACCTGAAGCCGGCGAACATTCTGCTGGATGAACACGGTCACGTTAGAATATCAGACCTTGGACTTGCCTGTGACTTTTCTAAAAAGAAGCCTCACGCCAGTGTGTGAGTATTCTAAATTTTCTCACTGTCACAGCACAATTTAACACGCAATTATTCTGTGGTGTTAAATTTCACTACACAGATGGCTTAGTGGTTTAGCGATCGCCTCCTCGCTTCTTACTGCAATAAGCGTTCTAGTTACGATTCAAACATAGAACAACATTATGTGTTCCTTGTGCGTGTTTTATATATAAATAAATAAATAAATATTCCGGACATCTAACACACAACGCCATCTAGCCCCAAGCTAAGCAGAGCTTGTCTTAAGGGCAAAGACAACTGGTATAAATACTTAAAACACTTTTTTTTTGTAAATACATACATATTATACATAGAAAACACCCAAACTCCGAAACAAATATTTGCATAACGTATACAAACATTTGGTACGACCCGGGAATTGAACCCGAGACCTCAAGCTTAGCAGAGCGCGGGTTCGGGTAACCTCTTACCATCAGGCGATCCGTCTGTTTATTTGCCCCCTATCGCATAAAAAAGGCTTATTGGACTAGCGGGATCGCTCCACACGTTAAAGCTAAACTGCGTGCACGCTAATTGGACCAAATCTTTAATTTTAAATTATGGAACTATTTCTACAACGACGTATTATTCACGTTATTTTTTTTTTAAAGTTATATATAAGGTTAATTTAAAAATACACGTGAGCTGTATTTATATAAGTACTAATAGATCTGGTAATAAATTAAAATAAACTATAACATCGTGTTAGGTAATTGAGATAATCAATATAAAATACAAATCACTGTTGACGTAATGCAGTGACAATTGTTTTAATTGCCTTTTGTGTAATTGATAGTTGCATACAGACATGTAGTGTATAATAACAGCTGGTTCCGGTGTAGTTCGTATCTGAATATACTGATTTGAAGTCTCGGTATGAGCAGAATCCAATACCTATACTTTTATTGTACACTTTTTTTTTGTTTTTACAAGAATACATCAAGTTAATCTTACAGGACAGTCTTATCGCTAAAAAGCAATTTATTTACCTTTTTTGACCCTTCTCATTACAATCACTATCATTTGTTTAATTTTGTATTATTTAGCATCCATACTAGTAATTTGTAGGTCTCCATATTTTATAAATTAAAATGAAACTAAAAGTATTAACAATATAGAATAGAGAATCAGTGAATAGTATCATCTATCCGTAGATTATAGGCTAAAGTTAGACATTTGATAAGAAAAAGTAGCAATAGGTAATCTTTAAAACGTTTGGTAAGACGATTAGATAAGATGACACGATTTATAGTACCTAGCATATTTTAATTCCGTTTCAATAAAAAATAACTTTGTTTATTTTTATTTATTAAGTCATAATTTAGTCCTTATTACTACATATTATAAATAAATAAATAAATATTCCGGACATCTAACACACAACGCCATCTAGTCCCAAGCTAAGCAGAGCTTGTGTTATGGGTACCAGACAACTGTTATAAATACTTATATACTTTTTTTTTTGTAAATACATACATATTATACATAGAAAACACCCAAACTTCGAAACAAATATTTGCAGATCATACAAACATTTGGTCCGACCCGGGAATCGAACCCGAGACCTCAAGCACAGCAGTCGCTTACGCTACCACTCGCGCCACCGAGGCAGTCAAAACAAAGCCCTGTACGGCGTCTGTCTGTCTGTTCGCGTTAAACTCAAAAGTTATTGCATGGATAAAATGATCACGAGGAAGGTTTTCGTATATAATTTGTTACATTTTTAAGTATATTGGCTATATATAAATAACGATATTTGTTGAAGACGTCGGAAAAAATCGAGCTCTATATTTTCTCGATAGTGACGTAGGCTACATTATGTATTCCGCAAAGAACCCGTGCAAAGCCGGGGCGGGTAGCTAGTTAAATATGAAAAGTACTGGATGGATACGTTAAGAGTAAACATTCAAAAATTCCAGGAGACAGAAATAATTTATAGGATTTCTCCACACTTCTTCTTCGTTCAATAGCAAACATTACCTAAAAGGGTAATTTGAGTCCAAACAACGAGGAAGTGGGGTTACTCTGTTAATCTATATTCGGAATAAAAAAAAAGGAGATTCAGGCAATTCCACCGTGGGAGAGCCACGCTTCGGCATGCATGGGCCGGCTCGCCCGGAGTGATACCACCCACGTCTTCACAGAAAACCGGTGTGAAACAACGCCTACGCTGTGTTTCACCGAGTGAGTGAGGATACCGGAATCTCATACCCCAACCCCTCCTCCATCCCCTAAACACCGACAACGCACTTGTGAAGCCCCTGGTATTGCAGGTGTCCATGGGCGGCGGTAATCGCTTACCATCAGGCGATACGTCCGCTCGTTTGCCACATATCAAATTTAAAAAAAAAATTGCTGTTGATCTTAATAAAGTTGGGTGTTCTTTTACAGAGGTACTCATGGCTACATGGCCCCTGAAGTACTATCCAAAGGTACCGGCTACGATTCCTCGGCCGACTGGTTCAGTTTCGGTTGTATGCTCTACAAGCTGCTCAAGGGACACTCACCGTTCCGCCAACACAAAACTAAGGACAAGCACGAAATCGACAGGATGACGCTTACTATGGTAATTTCATTTTTGTATGCAACATTAAACTTTTTACAGCAACGGAACTTGTCAGACTTTTTACCTTAATGTAGTGAAATATTTTTTTTTTCCCTGTTCTGAACTGGGCCTGAATAAGTACCATTGTTTGTATATAAATAGAAATGTAATATTATGCAGCGTTGATCATAATAATAATAATAATGCAGCGCTTATCATATCAAAAAGCTCATTAAAAATAATTAATATTAAAATATTTTCTGTATTTTGAACTTGTGATTAGTAGTAATATTTCATGTTTTGAACATAAAAATAATATTCTTTGTATACTCTCGTAGTGTAGGAGAATTAAGTCTCTTTTTACCGACAAAACGCTTACTTTAAAATTTTATGTTTGTTTATAATTTACTAGCTGACCCACGCAACCTTGTTTGCGTCTTATATTGCCCGTAGCGTGAAATTTTTTCCACCGTTTATGAAACATTCTTCATTGGTGCTCCGCTCCTACTATGATGACAATGACATGCTTAGAGTCTTCCTCGATAAATGGACTCTCCAACACTGAAATAATTTTTCAAATCGGACCAGCGATTCCTGAGATTAGCGCGTTCAAACAAACAAACAAACAAACTCTTCAGCTTTATTATTAGTATAGATTAAGGTAGTTAGTGAGGTAGCTCACTCACTCTTAAAATTTTCGTTTGGAAAAACATATATGGAAAATTCAAAATTATATGATTAGCCTATGAAATAATTATAAAGTTAGACAGTTTAATTAATCAATAGGTGGTTCGTTATCTACAAACATATTTCAATTCAATCAACAATTTCGTAACAAACATCAAATAATTCCAAGCACTCATTGTTATTCATAAACACAGTCCGAGCTATCAGCGTGTTGTCATCCACCCACGACTGTTCTGCTACATTGATAACAATTGGTTTCAGATTAACATATCAATTTTATTAAATGAAATTATTTTGCGATGTTGTCTTGCATTTGTAATATTCATGAAATAAGCAAGTACTGAAAGCCCCTCAGGTTAAGAATTATATTTATTTTTATTTTACACCCCGTAACCAATTTTACAAGTTATTACAACAAGCTGATTTTTCGGGAGCGGTTATATTTCACCTAACAAAAATTTTCGATTGTGGTAGCTCTCGTCACCTCACCAAAATAAAACCACTCACGAAAAATTTGCTTGATAGTAATAACTTGTAAAATTGGTTCCGAGAATCCCGGAGTATGTTATGTAGTGATTCGTAATAATTATTTTAGTTAGCTCAACTACCGTTTTAAAGCAAACAAAATATAAAAAAGCAGTTCTTGCTAAATTATTAAACTAAAAGATTTAAGTATTATATATTTAAACAAAGTATAGGTCAAATTGTTACTATGACGAAATTATCATAAAAGTGCTGACTAAGAATGCTATCGTCTGGGATAACAAAGGAATTCGTATTAAAAATGTATGTCAGCGCATTAGGTCTACAATTAGGATAGATCTTACATGTTAATAGCATTCAAAGCTGTGCCACATTATCATGACATCAGCAGCCTTAAATAGTCTATTACTGGACATATAAACTTCATCTTAGAAAGGAGGTTTTGGCCATATCTCGCTGATGTGTTTTTGTAGGGTTCGTTACGTGTTTTTGTAGGGTTCATTCAAGTATTTATTCTCATTGCAGTGTCGTTTTTCTGTAAAGTTTGCTCCCTTAGTCGGCTAATAATTTGTATTCTTAATTCTTCACCACATGTGCCACATATCTTGTTCATATTCATTCATACGCAGTGTAACGTAAACCAAATAATTAGAATCGTTGTCAAAGTTCTGTATATAGAAGTTTGTATGGTAAAAGTAAAAGATGGAATCATGTCTGCAATAGAATTACAATGTATTCCAGAATGTCGAACTGCCGGAGTCGTTCAGTCCTAGTCTAAAGAGTTTACTCGAGGGTTTGCTGCAAAGGGACATCAACAAACGATTAGGCTGCAGGGGACGCGGGTAAGTGTCATACATATATTTATTATACTAACACGCGAAGCAAAAACGTTCCTCATTTTATATTATGAAATATGGCACAGATAAAATTTGTATGGAGGAAAGTGCAGAAATAGTGTCGAATTTCAACACTGGGCAAGCTGTAGTATTACTTAAAACAGGTTAAGTAATATCGATTGGTTTTGTCATTTATGTATTTATAAAGTACCTACTTAGTGTTAAATATATCTATATTCTTTTTTAGAAGTAGATTTATGTAGATACGGTCATTTAAACTATTAGGATTTGTTAACTTCGTAATCTTGGGGAGGAAATATTTATTTATTTATTTATTTATTCTTGGAAAGACTTACAGACAATACAGACATATAACATTAATATATAAGTACAATTAAATCATCATATTGCTAACTACAAGTACATAAAATAGTAATTTTTCTTGCAAATGTCACATAGTCGGTCTTGTAATACAACAACGGAACTTTTGTTTCTTCACTTACAAAAACAGGACTGATTAGTTAAGAATAAAAATGTAAAATCACTTTTGTACCATACTAATATTCACTCGAAACTCTCCTCACATTTATTTCATCAACATTACAGCGCTGACGAAGTAAAAGAACACGTGTTCTTCGCTGGCATTGACTGGCAACAAGTCTATCATCAGAAATACACACCACCATTAATCCCACCACGTGGAGAAGTCAACGCGGCTGACGCATTCGATATCGGCAGTTTTGATGAAGAGGACACTAAGGGAATTAAGGCAAGTATAACTAACTAGCTGAACCCCGCGGTGCTACCCGCGGTACGATGATAACTGCGGGCAACGCCGCGAGGCGAAGCTATATCTTTATAAATAGTAGCCTATGTGTTATTCTGATGTATAAGCTATATTGTGGTAAAGTTTCATTCAAATCCATTCAGTAGTTTTTACGTGAAAGAGTAACAAACATCCATACATACATACATCCATACTTACAAACTTTCGCCTTTATAATAGTAGTAGGATTAAGCAAGAATATACTATAGTTTAGCTATTTCTACACATCCTCTGACGTTCACTCACTCACTCATTCATTCATTCATTCATTCCACACAACCAGAGGACTCCATCAATCAACAATTAATAAAAGAAGATAAGATTTAATTATAATTTTAAACAATGTACGGATAGTGATACCTTTATTACATACAAATGCAATGGTTCATATAAAACACGAGAGGGCGGGCACTGGCTCCTGTAATACAGGTGTAATATCTAGCATGGGTGAAAGGGACTTCAAATAATGGTTTTGTATATTTTGTCAATAAAGATTATTAACTTTTTATTTTTCAAGATATTATGATTTAAGTATTACAAGGTTCAATATATGATATTTGATGATAAAAAACACATGATTTGTGCTAAGAGATAAAGCAGATTAGTAACGTTTTCCCTTCCGTGTGTTCTGTTTTCGCAAAACTATTAAGTGTTGGTTTTATCAATTACATACTCTAATAAAAAAGAAGGTGGTTTTTAATGAACGTTAGTGATCATCATCAGCCTATTGTAGTCCACTGCTGGACATAATCTATCCTATTCCATGAGCATTAGTAATCACTACATAGTATAAAACAAAGTCGCCTTTTCTGTCCCTATATCCCTATGTGCGCTTAAATCTTTAAAACTACGCAACGGATTTTGATGCGGTTTTTTCCAATAGATAGAGTGATTCAAGAGGAATGTTTATATGTATAATACATGCATCATATACTAAGGCAACATTGCTAATTTTAGAGGTTTCTATTTTATGCCCGTGCAAAGTCGGAGCGGGCCGCTATGTTTTTATATACAACGTTCATAGTTTTTCTGTAGTGTATTTAATTTAGTATCAGCATTGCACCCGTGCGAAGCCGGGGCGGGTCGCTAGTAATAATAATAAATTGCAGTCGATCATTTTCAGCTGCTTAGCGGTTATTAAGTCATGGTAGTTGGCATTATCATTCGAACGAGACAATTCATCTTGATGTAAGATATGGGTGCTAATTCTGATGTGCGAAAATTCTCTAAAATAAACTAAAAATTACAAATGAAACGTCATTCTAAAAGCTGAAGGTTGAATAAAATTAGACGTCTCCTACTAGAATAAGAAATCGTTTTACTAAAATAAGTGAATTATTTTTGTTTAGAGAAGTGAAGCAACAATAGAATTAGAAAGGATCATTATCTTCAAACTGTCTGCTACATTAACTAAAATATATGATAATAGCCCACAAAGACGGTAATTTTAAATTAAAATCAACCTACTTCACTATTTTCTTTGCAAATCATACGTTATTTTACTCCCTATTACGACGATTTGTGCGTTGATATATAAATTAGTTCCAATTTACATTGCTTTGTATCTTCACAGCTGACGGAAGCAGATCAGATGCAATACAAAGACTTCCCCTTGGTAATATCCGAGCGCTGGCAAAGTGAAGTGGCTGAAACCGTGTTCGAAACCATCAACCAGGAAGCCGACAAGACAGAACAGAAAAAGAAAGCCAAGCAGAAACAGAAGTTTGATGCTGATGAGAAAGGTACGTACTTTCATCTGCGAATAGCACTATTAGGTCATAATGTGATATTTATCTTCGACACTGGTCCCAAGCTAAGCAGAGCTTGTGTTATGGGTACTAGACATCTGATATAAATACATGTATACTTTTTTTTTGTAAATACATACATATTATACATAGAAAACATCTAAACTACGAAACAAACATTTGCAGATCAGATCTTATACTATTCTATCAAGAAAGTACTGGGAAAAGATCAATAATATACAAAATGTTAGTTATTAATCCAAATTTATTTTATTACCTTCAAAGTATGCTCCAATCCTGACCACTTAAAACTGTCGATCCTGCGCCTGATCTCCTCCCGGTCGTGTCGGTTAACCGTCCCATCGGATTATGATAGAGAGGGAACAGATAGTGCACCTGTGTTTGCGCACACACTTGTGCATTATAATATCTCCTGCGTAGTTGGCTGGTCTCCGTTGAGACTGGCCGTCGCGGCCTTAATCGGCTAGGAGATCTCGATCTCTTTGATGCTCCAATCATCAAAACATTTTTTAAACCCTGTTTTCGGAATTGAGTTTAGTTCTCGCTGCGACTTCTTCTTGATGTCTTCCAACGATTGAAAACGGGTGCCACGAAGTGGTAATTCGATTTTAGGAAAAGAAAAAAGTTGTCTGGAGCCATATCTGGTGAATATGGTAGTTGCTCGATGTCCTCATCATCGTATCAACTGAAAGATCTGCCTGCATCCAGCGTGTTTTCCGCAATCTTCACTGTGACCCTTTCTAAGTGAAAATGATTAGATCACGTAATAACTTTTTAGATCACAACACATAGTTTAAATTAGGGTTTCGTACCCAAAGGGTAAAACGAGATCCTGTTACTAAGAGTTCGGCTGTCTGTCTGTCATGTGTCTGTGATAGCTAGACAGTTGAAATTTTCAAAGAAATATACAAGGGGGCTCCCATACATTAAACGTGATTTTTTGCTCAATTTGCTCGATATGATAACGGTAACATATAGACGCTTGAAATGTACAAATAATAGTACGGAACTCTTCCTGTCCGTAGGTATACACACTTGGCCGATTTTTATTTGATAAATAGGTATATGAGACTGAATTTTTTTCAGAATCTGACTGCATACTGCATGGCTACATTAAGAAACTTGGTGGACCTTTCGCCAGCGCGTGGCAAACCCGTTATGCTAAACTATACCCGAACCGACTGGAGTTGCATTTGGAGAACAGCGCCAAGCCTGAAATGATATTGCTGGACACCGTCGAGGAAGTGTCCTCGGACTTTGTGTCTGTCAAGGGCGAACAGTGCATTGTGCTCAGAACCAAAAATGATACTAAGATCGTACTCACAAATACTGTAAGTATTATTTAGAAAATTTGTGAAGGTATAAGCTCAATTTTATTTTTGTTACTGGGTTTAATTTTTACACTCTATTTAATACTGTAAACTCTTGTTCTCACTTTATCTATTGTAATATGCATGTATGCCACCCTCAACTTTCTCTTGGAATCACTTATTGTATTGGTAAAGACAGTCGTCAGACAGTATCAGTGTCGTAACGGTTAGCGCTTTTCGATGCAGGACGAGATCGGTCTGAAGGAGTGGGCTCTATCGCTGCGGTCGGCGCACAAGTGCTCGCAGGAGCTGCTGGCGTCCATGGCGCGCAAGGCGGGCAAGATCTACGGCACGGACGGGGCCAAGGAGGGCGCGCCCGCCCGCCCCGCGCCCCCGCACGCCTCGCCCGCGCCCAACGGGACCAACTAGCACGAGCTGTCCGCGCCCCCCCACAAGGGCGCGAAGATGTTCCGCCGCTCCAAGAGCGCCGCGCAGCTCATCAAGTGAGCGGCGGAACGTGCAAGTGCACCCGCGTGCACCCACGTGCACCCACGTGCCCGCGTACACACGCGACCGCGCCCAGTGACTTTAGAACTGCCAATTATTAATAAATGAATGCGACGCATTTTATTGTTGTACGAATTAATGTGATAGGACCGATCAAATTTGACGAGTACGATGTATAAAATATTTCTTTTACCTCCAGTGATTTTTTCGATTGTGGATAATAGTAAATTTTGTAATCGTTTGCACCGATTGAATTTTGTAATTATCGACGTAACGTTCTGGATGTTGTATTTAACTCTGTGGTAGGTATTGTAAAAATTTAATAACTTATAATTCGAGTAGATAAGCATAGCGACTACTATATGTGTTTGTGCAATAGATCAAAAGTATATTATAAAATAAAGTACGTGACGAATAATTGGTCGATTCGATTGATATAAATTAGCGAATGTCTTGAAGATTTTACGCGATTGGATTGTTCGTTGTGCGTATAATTATAGAAGCTTCAAATTAATCGATTTATATCGTAATTAGAAATTCTAGCACTTTGGTTACGACTCTGAATCGCACAAAAAGTGGAAAAATTCTGCGACCTATGTTTGTGTTGTCTCCGATTGCTCTCTTACGCAATGTTATCTTAAGTTAACTGTTACGAATAGTTCCTTTAAATGTAACGTAAAGTGGAACAATACATTTATTTATTATACAGTACTTAATATAAACTGTCTGTTATGTTCCAAACCAATTGTTCATATATTTCAACATTGTTTATATAAATAAATAGAAACAAATGTAAGTAGATCTAATGAAAATCTCTTTTCATAATAATATTTAGAGGCAATACTTTTCTAACAACATTTAGGTGTGATTAATAACAATAGTTGTAAAGGCAATATTTAGATGAAAAAAAAATAAAGCATGTTCAGTGTCCAAATATTAAATGTGGGAATTATTTTAGTGTTTATTCCATAGATGATTTATAATGGCCTGGCCAGGATGACATTGTATGTTGTTTTTGTAATAATTGTATAGCAATGCAATCTTAGTTGTCTAATGATTTGAGTCTGATGCAGATTTAGTTTTAACAAAGTATTGTTGTGTTCGTTGCCATCGTTCTTTGTATAGGTTTATTATGTATTTAATGAGTTTACCGTATTGAATTTTAGTTATCACATTCACTTATAAAAAGTAACTGAGCAATAGTTAGAAATAGTTATTATAGTAAATTTATGCTCGTGTATATAACAACAGGTAAATTATATAACAAAAATGGCGATTTCGCTCGGATTGTCATATAAAGTAAGAGGCAGTAAATGGGATTTATAGCTATTTATACATATAAATTACCAACATAATGCGGCTGGTTGCTGTTATAAACAGAATTTAACCAAGTGTGGAATTAAACAAAAGGCCAGTTTCACCACTTGCTGATAAAGTCCCCGATATGGTAATATGAACTAATCTGCCAGATAACTACATATTTCGGTTTCACAAGTCTTGGATAGAGACATATATGTCAGATATACAACTTATCTGTCAAATAGTGTAATATGGTAGATTACTATCTGATAGTTTATCAGTCACCTGTGACACTAGCTCTAAATGTAGCGTTTTAACACACAACACCAAGCTTCCGTTTACTGCGTTTTATACGATTGGCTAAGTAACCGTGAAATATCGGTTAGAGATGGAATTGAGTAGCATAAGTAGGCGAATCAACATTACAAAAAATATTTTTAGAATAAAAAAATCAAATTAGACTATAGTTTCGTCTTACACCAAATCTATGAATAAGATATATAGAGGTGTCATAAAGAGTCTAAAGATGGCCTAGTGTGAGTTTTTTTTAACTTGACTCGAACGCCAAGGTGACCGCCTTCGACGTTGTGATTGGTCAGAATTAATCTCTTCGCCAATCACGACGCAGAACGCAGTCACCGTGACTATAAAGTTGATACAAAAAAAACACGCTAGCGCCTCAGTTGAAATGTGGACTCTATTCTTTACTACTTAAATTGAAAAGTTATGTTGTTTGATCAAAATTTTGTAAATGTGTATATGAAACTACTAATGCGTCTAATATAACACAATCTATGAGTTGAATGTTACTTAACGTTTTGAATAACTCTGTATATTATGTCGTCTACCGAGAATTGAGCGGTCTTTGTATTACATGCTATCAGACGATCATATGAACACTACTCTTGTGTTAAACGTGACTGGATTTTGATGCAATTGCATTTAATAGAGAATTCTTATAAAATAAAGCTAGAGGACATAGCATACTTCATAACTTGGAATCTAAACAAGTGTCTGTTTGTAATTCCAAATTAAAAGCTTTTCATTAAAGTATGTACGATACTTACATCAAAAAATCAATGTTTAAATTTGTTGTCTGTCTGGTTTGTTCCGGCAAATCGCAAAAACGACTGGAACGATTTTGACGGGATTTTCACTGATAGGTAACTGATATAAGGAGTAACTTAGCTACGTCCCGCGCCTTTGCACGCGGTTAATGTCGTACCGTGGGTAACACCGCAGGGCTCATCTAGTTTATCATAAAACTAGTGTCATCAAAACGTGAAATACATTCAACTCGGATCGAATTACGTTATGGTCATCCAAACGTGTAAATCTAGTTATGGTGCATACTAACATAATAATCATTTTACATGTTTGCTTCTTACAGAATAAGCTATTTTCACAAAGCCGATTGGCTACTTAATTTACTAATTCTGTATATTATTTGGTATGAACCTTTGTTATAGACGTTAGATGCTAGTCAAATGAATTTTTTATATAACTAAAATTGATTTTAATGGAACTAAGTAATTTATATTGAATATGTATAATATAATAGCTATTACGGCTAAGCAGTATTATAGGTTAGTTGTTTTCTAGATGGAATCTTTCTATTGTGATATGTTACAAACGTTTTACATAGAATAGATATTATGTCGATGACGGTAGATTCCTTTTTTCATCTTTCATATTTTTCCTCTTAAAAATAATTCTAATAATATGCTTAGTTGCTTATGTCACAGAGAAAGCAGAGAATTTTTAAGTGACTTATATTCAAGTCACTATATAGAGTACTGGATGTAGCTGACTAACCTAACCCACCCCTTGTGATGTCTATCTTAGGACCTAGTTGTCACATCATCACAAATTAGTAAAGCTCCTCTGTGTCCATTGCTATATATGGCGCGGGTATATTTTAAAAGCCGTGATATTATAATTAAACGGTTGGCTGTCAATCGACTGAGTTTCTTACAATTAAAGACCTTAGGTTAGGGTTTTTTTTGTTTCAAAAGAAGTAATCACAAATTTTAACAACTAAAAAAAATAGACTTCAAGATCTGGACTAAATTTAAATGGGACCACACGGGAGCATCAGCTTTCAAATAAAAAAAGAATCATCAAAATCGGTTCACCCAGTCGAAAGTTATGAGGTAGAAAATATAAATAAAAAAAATACGGTCTAATTGAAAACCTCCTTTTTTGAAGTCGGTTAATAAAATAAAAAATATAACCTAACCTAACCGCTAGTTAAACGGCGCTGTTTAGGAAACAGACACACAGCAAAACTGTGTGGAATGAGCTGTCGCATGCGGTGTTCCCGGACCAATATGACCTTCAAACCTTCAAGTAAAGAGCGTACTCCTTCCTAAAGAGCCGGCAACGCACTAAACCCGGTAATCGCTTACCATCAAGCGATACGTCTGCTCGTTCGTCCCCTATATAATAAAAAAAAATGTAAAATGAAATCGATTGACAATCTACTGTTTAATTATTATCACTAGTGAATTTGTAATATCACGGAATGACCAATATACCTGCGATATATACAACAATCTGTAAATTTAACATAAATTAGTACACAGTATATTGGAATATTGGTTATGAGAGTTTATGACATAGTACCGAAGTTAACCTGAGTTGCATTTGGAATATACTTTATGAAGCGCCAAAGTAGTAGGGGTATTCAACATTCCGGTATGCCAAATTAGATTATAGTGGTGGTTAAATATGATGCATTTAAACAGTTATATTTATTTCGCGCTATATTGTTCACAGATTAAATTAAAGCTGTTATTAAATGCTTGCTTATTTATGCTGATTATAGAAATATATTGTATTGTCAATAGGCACCGGCTATGTCTGCATCAGACAAACTTACATACCTCTGTTAGAAGATATTTTTATTGTAAACCTACATCATGTGTAGTAAATTGTTTATTTAATCAGTTCTTTGTTTTATTACTACATTCGTTGGTGATACTCCTCCCTTTATTTAGATACGTTATTTGTTTTAAGCTTCTGTGCTATATGAAAATAATAGAATCGTTATTAAATTAAATAACGTTTATGAATTAAGGTGTAACTATATAATTATATACACACAGATTTTAAAAGCTGGTGGATGATCTGTATTATGCAGTAAAACGCAATAAAAGAAACAACAAAATAGTCATGAGGACTGCTGGCAGAAGTGAAACTTAAAACTATAAAGAAAGTTGTTATTTATGAGTCTGTTAAAGTGAATACTCTGTCTGATGGAAAGCATGAGTGGAATCCAAGAGATCAATCAACATACTCATTATGGATGCAGACAATATAGCATCGTGACCCGCGATATGTCGGCCTATCGAGGTGACACGACAGCACAAATGCTGTTTGTGATACATGTATTTCATTGTAATCTAACTTTGTAAAGCAATCTTCGATAAATCTGTGAATAAAAATTTTTTGTCGGTGATATTAGCAGCCAAGTAACACAGGCAATCCCTACCATGAGATACGGGAGGCGGCACAAAAGCCCCATATAAACCTGCCATTACCCTTTCACGTGTATACAGAGTACCTTTACAACAAGCAGTCAGGGAATAAATATAGCTTTGGGTTATTGCAAATCTATGTAAAAATTAGATATAATAAGTATTTTTAACGAAAACCTTTTTCGAGTTGTTGAATGTTCCTGAAAGTTTGACAAGGCGTATGTCGGTAGAGACTTTAGTCACGTCACAACAACAAATATTTACTATCCACCTTTAACTTCATTAAAATGTAAAAAATAGCATTGTGTAAAGTATAAAAACATAAATATATAGTCGTTCAAAGCAGTTTAGTAGGTATTTTACTCTTCAGTTCAATGTTCGGTGGTTACTTATTTTCGGATATATTGTATTTCACGTCTCTTCTAATATGTATTTCCTTGGGCGGCCACTACAAAAAGATACGCGATTTAGACATGAAACGGAATTACGGAACTGGCCTTGGGATACTGATTGTTTATTTGATATGTGGTTCTCATTTTTACCATTCAGTACTCATAGTTTGGGGCAATATTATAATAATTAAATGCTGTGATAAACGGTAAGTATAAAACGGCTGTATATTACATTACTATTAGTACGTTATATCATGTGTTTCAAGATAATTTATGAGTCTTTTTTTTCATAAAAAACGTTACTGATGTTTTTAGTTCAATACTCACTAAGCGGCAGTAGCGCTGCGGCAAATAAGCTCTTCTTGTGATCGAACGGTTACGGATGGAAACTGCAACCAATGCACTGTACTAACTTAAATTTCACATCTTACATGAGCATTTAAAATCATCATTTCGTAATTCTTTAAAATCCTCTTTAGTACCAGTTGCAGGTGTAGTGTAGAATCAATAATTTGGTTAAATAAATCCTATCAGAAGTACAGTGCATGAGTCGTAACTACCTAATAGGTTGATGATCCTTTAAATATGTCGTAAAAGCTTAATCTGAAATCGTATTTTTTGGACAAACGATCAAACAGGTTACCTAATAATAAATGGAAACCTGCACCTTAAATGACTCTCACGCGGTGAAAAACAAAGAAAGAATTGCTTAAAATCAATTCTAGGGCATCTCCATTTTTCTACGAGTGAACCCCACCGGGGTTTGTGTCAGAATCGGACCGAATAAAACCACTCTGTGCGCCTTAGACGAGATTGATTCGGGAGCTGCTGTTATTATGACATCCGGACCAAATAGGCCATCTCCCTTAGCTAAGGTGCAAGTGTTTCGCGACGATTCTTTTTATAGTTTGTGTCAGAATCGGACCGAATAAAACCACTCTGTGCGACTTAGACGGGATTGATTCGGGAGCTGCTGTTATTATGACATCCGGACCAATTAGGCCATCACCCTTAGCTATGGTGCAAGTGTTTCGCGGCGATTCTCTTTCTACAGTTACTAACGCCTCTATCTTCTTGTCTAAATTTTTTTTGACCACGTGACTTCTCGTTTAGATACATTATTCTCACACAATTTTTTAGCTTTCTATTATCGTTTAGGTTTTTAGAATGCAACTTGACACCACCGAAAATAACGTACTTCGTAAGTCTCGTCTCCTTCGTATTGATTGATCGAATTACACTTTTGGGTTCCCACAGTGACACTTCTTTTATCATCTTCAACTATTAGATAAATATACAAGTATTTTTACTGTTATTTTAATAAACATAATATTTATTTATTTCTTATAGTTACCTTCATCATCTAAGTTTATCATACACGTGGACCTACCTTGCTTACATGCATATTATTGAGCAGTACCATGGTCTGCCTTACATACTGTGGATACACCAGGCTATAGCACTTAGGCTTGTGGGTATGGCTTTTGAAATTACCCTGAACGAAAGAATTAAAAATGAGAATCAAACTTCAAAATCAACTTTTGATGACGCAGAGAATAGCATACCTGAAGAACCTAAGGCCATTGAAATCATAGCTTATGCATATTTTTTTATTGGATTACACAAAGGTAAATGGATTGTTCAATTAACTTTATTAGTCAATCAAATAAATTTAAGTTCATTGAGAAAGATTTGGATAAGCTACTTATATTTTTAATTAATATGTATTTTTATATTGGTACCTAGTTAAATTATTTTCTCATAATCCCTACTCCGCTCAAGCTATTTAAAAAAGAAGATACGACTCTTTTTCTCTACAAAGCGTGCGAGAATTGCATCGCTCCGATAAGCAACTACTCTCTCGAATTCTCTGGAAAGAGCGAATTAGATTTAAAAATAATCTGTGTCGTTATACCTATAGGTACCTTACTAGGTAGTAGAGTCATGCTGATTTCAGCACGAATGGGCCAGGCTCGACCGGGGCGGTACTACCCTTGCACAGAAGACCAACCCAAAATGACAGGCTTCGTACTGTCATGTTTCGTTGGTAAGTGCGAGACCGGAGGCCCAATGATGCAGGGGTGACAGTTGTCGTGGTTAGTGTGAGAGCAGT
The DNA here is from genome assembly GCA_916048165.1 of Spilarctia lutea. Lineage (NCBI taxonomy): Eukaryota > Metazoa > Arthropoda > Insecta > Lepidoptera > Erebidae > Spilarctia > Spilarctia lutea. The sequence continues at coordinate 9,243,105 of OU696480.1, forward strand.
GTAATGCTCGTGGAGTCATGATGAGGGTGGCTTGGATCGAACCGTCGGCCAGGGAGACCCGTAGAAACGGTGGTGCCGCTGGCCGCCCGCGACATAGAGAGGGGCCCAACCGCGGCTAACCACCCTGGGAGGCTGCCCCGTCAGGTCGCGCATAATCCACGGAGTGGCTCGTCGTGCCGGTTGGTGACCGGACGGTGGGACCAGGCGACCACTTCCGGGAGGGTACGGGGGCCCTTCCGTCCGACGGTTCGGTCACCGTCATGCCTCACTGTTGTATGAGGACACAGCACTACGAGTCTCAGTATTGCACAGCCACGACAACTGTCGCGCCTTTTACGCTCCCCATCCCCCACCCCCTTTTTTTATCATGGCAGCACAGAAAAAGTATAAACGTTCAACAGCGGCACTCCATCCACCCACCAACGCGCTTTTTGAGGTGGAGTTCACAAACATCCGTGGACTCCATGCAAACCTCAACGCCGTCCACCAGCATCTTGAGACGGCACGGCCGGCCATGCTTTTTCTAACGGAGACACAAATACGCCGCCCTGCCGACACGACATATCTACACTATCCCGGCTACGTTCTTGAGGAGTGCTTCCTCGCGAAGGCTGGGGTATGTCTTTTCGTTAGGGCGGATGTTTTCTGTCGCCGTTTCCGCTGCCTTGAGGACCCATCCTTCTCCATCCTGTGGTTGCACGTGGATATTGGCTCCTTGAGCCGATTCTACGTGTGCCTATATCGATCCCACTCCGGAGACTCTGAGACAACTCGACTATTTGAATATCTCAGTCAGGCGGTGGACAAAGCGCAGGAGCAGTTTCCCACCGCCGAACTGGTGTTTCTGGGAGACTTTAACGCCCACCATGAGTCTTGGTTGGGATCTTCCAGAACTGACAACGCGGGTCGGACTGTCCACGCATTCGCTCTCACGCATGACCTCACCCAGCTGGTACTCCAGCCCACCAGGATACCAGACATACAGAGTCAAGCGCCTTCCTTGCTGGACCTTCTGCTGACGAGTCACCCAGCGCAGTACGATATATCGGTGCTCGCCCCTTTGGGATCCTCCGATCACTGCCTGGTGTCTACCACGGTGTCTTTAGTTGCCGCCCCACGACCAGTGGCAGCGAAAAGACGACTATGGCACTACTCGTCAGCGGACTGGGATGGAATGCGGGATTATTTTGCATCCATCCCGTGGGCTCAACGCTGCTTTAAAGACAAAGATGTGTCGCAAACTGCGGCTGCCGTGGCTGGCGAAATCACTGTTGGAATGGAATACTATGTTCCCTACAGTGAGGTCGCCAGCGCAACGATCCGTCCCTGGTTTAATCGCGAGTGCGCCCATGCTGTTGCGCAAAAGCGATCGGCTTACCGCGCATGGACCAGAGCTCACGCTCGCGGCTGCCCCGACGTTGGTCAACTAAAAGCAGCGTTCAACAAAGCCACAAGGGAATGCAAGAAGGCTTACATTAGAGCGGATGCCCAGCGCATTGCGCGGCTTGGCCAAGAACTCGTCGCACACCCTACGGGTAGCCGAAAGTTCTGGCGATTGGCTAAAGCCGTGCAGTCCAACTTCTGCCAGTCCTCACTACCACCCTTGAAATGCCCCGACGGATCACTCGCCCATCAGCCGCAGGAGAAAGCAAAAATGCTTGTTGATCTCTTTGCGGCTAACTCCCGAATCGACGACCGTGGCAGGCACCCGCCTACCATTCCGACCTGCGACACTACGATGCGGGATATTCGCATCCGGTTGAATGATGTCCGCGCGGAGCTTCGGTCACTCGACGTCCGGAAAGCCAGTGGACCCGATGGCATCCCAGCGGTGGTTCTTAAGAAATGTGCACCAGAGTTGTCTCCGGTATTGACGCGCCTGTATTGCCTGTCTTATTCATCGGGAACTGTCCCGATGGCCTGGAGAGAGGCGAATGTTCAACCCATCCCCAAAAAGGGCGACCGTTCAAACCCGGCAAACTACCGTCCGATAGCCGTCACCTCAATTCTCTGCAAGGTATTTGAAAGGATAATAAACAAACAACTGATTCACTACCTGGAGGATCACTCCGTACTAAACGATCGTCAATATGGTTTTAGACCGAACCGATCCACGGGTGATCTTCTAGCGTATGTGACACACCTTTGGGGCGAAGCTATTGACAGGCATGGGGAATCCTTGGCAATCAGCCTTGACATGGCCAAAGCCTTTGATAGGGTTTGGCACCGTTCGCTTCTCTCCAAGCTACCGGCATACGGTTTACCCCCCAAACTCTGCATCTGGGTTGCCGCATTTCTGCACCAGCGCCGCATTAGAGTCCTTTGCGACGGTGCGGCCTCCGAGTTTCAGCTGATCAACGCTGGAGTACCTCAGGGGTCCGTCCTGTCACCCACGCTGTTTCTTCTGCATATCAATGATATGCTGGCTCTTGCCAATATTCATTGCTATGCAGATGAAAGCACAGTTCACGGGCGATATTTTGGACATCCCACAGCTGGGCTAGCAGATATTGATAAAAAACGACGGGAACTTGTCGCTCAACTCGACCATGACTTGGACCGCATTTCTCAATGGGGCTCTGAGAATCTGGTCGAGTTCAACGCCAAGAAAACACAGGTGTGCGCGTTCTCTGCCAAAAAGTCTCCATTCCTTCCCCTTCCCACTTTTCAGAGCACTCGACTGCCATTACAAGGTAGGCTCGATATCCTGGGCATGGATATCAGCCGCGATCTCAACCCTCGCGAATACGTTGAGAGTGTCACTAGGGCGGCCTCGCGGAAGCTAGGTATCCTTAATAGGGTGAGACGGTTCTTCTCGCCCGAGCATCGGTGTCTGCTTTACAAGACCCAGGTTCGCTCGTGCGTAGAGTACTGTTCTCATCTTTGCGATGGTGCCGCGCAGTATCTGTTCGACGCTCTCGACCGGTTGCAGCGGCGAGCCATCCGCATTGTCGGCAGTCCCCAGACCACCGAGTCCCTTGAGCCACTGCAGTTGCGTAGAGATATCGCCTCTATGGCAGTCCTCTATCGCCTTTATCATGGAGAGTGTTCCGAAGAGCTGTTCCAACTGGTCCCCCCTTCTCCCTTCCTCTACAGGACAACACGTGCCGGTCTTGGATGTCACCGCTTCAGAGTGGTAGACATACGCTCTCGTACTCACCGCTTCGGTTCTTCCTTCCTGTGCCGAGCGGTCAAAACCTGGAACTCACTACCTGCGTACGTGTTTCCCTCCCGCTATGAACCCGGGTCCTTTAAGCGGAGCGTGAAGAAGCATCTCACTAGGCCGCCATAGTGTGGGTCGCCATGCTGCAATGTCCCTATTAGCATTGAGGATGGTGACCACCACTCTTGGATTCTGCTCGTGCTTTCCATCAGGCAGAGCAGAGTCATTTTGGCAGCTAAGACATAAAAAAAAAAAAAAAAAAAAAAAAGGTATATATCTTAGTTTCAAGTAAGTGTTTTTACAGGGCCTTACTACAGGTGGAAAATATATCAAGACCACTTTCAAACACCATTCGGAGTACTGGGTGATTGTAGGGCTATAACCGAACAGAAACTAAAGAAAGCTGTAGCATACTTACTACTATTCCTGGTTTTGCGAACAAACTTTCCTGTTGAGGTAGGAAAACTCATAATTAAATCTATCTTTGATAAATGGATCATCGCGAATTACCAAGTTCGGACAGATCCAAGAACTGATTCAAGTGTCGGTTTTTTTACTCTTTATTGAAATATTTTTCTAAAGCATTTAGTCTTTACTGAATAGCACCAATTCAATCTTTTTTCAGATTTACTATCAAGACAATTTCTATGTGGAATATGGTGCCGATAGTCGCTACTTATACAACATACCGCATTTGGTAATGTACTGCCTTCAATACCAAATCGTTATGATGCTGTGTTCTAGCATTTGTACTGAAGCTGGGTTTGGAGTTTATCCAGCTAAGTGTATACCTCTACCGGGCTACGGGCCATCTGCGAGATTGAGCTTGTTGAAACTGGCGTTAGTACCTACTATGATATTTTCTTAATTGTTTTTTTAGTGGAAGCAACACACTTATATTTAGGTACCTATACTACAAGTAAGGTAATAGTTATTAATTTATGATAGCACGACATTTCGTACAATTTTATTTCTAGCGAAAAATGGATCGTGTTTTGCAACTGTACGCTTGACTTTTATATTTTATAGTGCTTCAAATAACGATGTAGCATTGGAACAAGAATACAATTTCGCAGTCCTGCGATCTTTTGAATTCGATAAACTGGTATTCGGACCGAAAATGTTAGATACTCTTAGGGGATGGGACATCTCCATACGCTATTGGTTTTACGCACATGCTTATAAAAATACGTGCAAAGCTCAAAAGGAAATAAGGTTCGTATTTAGTTTTATTACTTTACCGACAAGTCGTGATCTCGTCTCTTTTATAATAATCACTTATTAAGCATCAAAGCAATTTAATAACATGCTAAAATTTATAAGTGTTAAACGGTTTAGGTCGGTAGATATTGTAGATTATTATGCGTCGACTTGGAGAATCTCATAAATAGGTATTTGTTTTTTAGGAAATTTGGACACATAACGACATCAAGTACCTATCAAAACTAAACGAAGTTTGTACAATGATAGCTAGATTGACTCTTAGATGATAGAGTACTTACATCATTTACAGTTACAACTTAATTCGAAGCTTTTTTTGGTCTACTTAATATTTCTATACGTAGATCATTTCTAGCATAAAATATATAATAAAAGTGAGAATATACAATAAAAAATAACCCATAATACCCGTCAATGAATCACTATCAAGTGTTAATTAAGATGGGTTTAATAGACGGACTATCCTGGCCGATTATGCCTGTGCCAGGCACGATAATATACAAACGAATCATTTCGTAAATACTGTAAGCACAGTGTGTCTACACAGTATTTACGATATGATCGTTTTAATAATAATATTATAAATTAAATTCGAAAGTAATTATGTCTGTTTTTCATGCTTTCACGGCTAAACTACTGTACCAATTTCCATAAAATCTTGCCTGGAGATACTTCGATTATTGAGCAAGGACATGGCTGGTTTTTGATCGTGATACTGACAAAAGCTTGTTCAGTGATTAGTTATAGCTTAAGTTCTCTTATAAAAGTTGAAGTTAATTCTTTTTGCAGAAAAATGTTAGCATATTTACTATGGACGGTATGGTGCGGTCCATCATTACAACAGTTTATCATTGCAACCACATTATTCGTGCACACGCAACTGGAGAAAGAGTATGCAGCGTTGCAATTACCGATTAATTCCGTTAGTTTTATACTAAATACTTTTAATTTTAATTTAGAGGAAAATAAGTTACAGTAGATTACAGCACAGTGTATCATTCACTTTTTGCACAGCACTAGAGGTAGGGTTATTTTTAATTATTTATCAATGCTAATATTATTTATAAATTCGAAAGTAACTTGGTCTGTCTGTCTGTCATGCTTTCATAGATAAACCATTGCATCAATTTCAATGAAAATTTGAATGATGGTAGTTTGATTCCTGAGTAAGGACATAGGCTACTTTGCATCGCGATAACCAACATACACGCGGGCGGAGCTACGGATAAAAGCTAGTTTTTTTTAGAAAAGAGAACTAACGAACTAACTACAATTACTAACAATACTAGCAATGTACCCTGTGTCGCGAGGGACTTCACAAACGGTTATGAAACGCATTGAGGATACGTATTATTATTAGTTCAATGATGAAATCAACACAAAACCACAACCGGACTCAGAACAACAATTTGTGGATCACACAAACTGTTGTTCCATGTGGGGAGGCTTGATAGGCTTGTGGGGGAACGGGTATCATGTTCCACCCAACACAAAGGGAGGATCCTCCGACCAGGCGAGATGATCATGCCTGGCGGGCCACTGCCCAACAGTTGATGTTGGGGTGTTGTATATATGATAATCAGCGCGAGAATTTCAATTGCGCGATTCAGGATTGGTAGTTTATTCGTGTTGTACGTTGCTCCGTAGTTCAGTGTATCTTCGGTAGATGGCGCTGTATGTGGAGGCCGCCACATGCTTGATGAAATTCATGATACGCTTTATTTTCTAAGTTTGTAACGTAATAATTACTGCTAATAACATATTTTTTTTAACTTACAGATGACGGTGTCTTGGGAAGTCGGATACTCAATAACGCGCTTACTCTGTCTCACTTACCTTACTCCCTGTCTTATTATACAAAATCCGACGATTGTGCTCAAATATTACAACTCTATTTTATGGGTGTACCATTTTCTGTTAATAGGCTTCATCATAGCCGCCTTGATACTACATAAATCAAGACATCGCAATAGAACTCAAATTTCGTTGGCTAATTAAATAATATATTTGGTGGTAAATGAATATATTCATGTAACGGCAAAAGTTATTTTATTATTACCTATAAGCTTTTAAAGTTCCAAAGCCAAAATGGAGAAAACGGAGTTGATGTCCGTCCGTTCATTTGTCCTTACTACATAAGTGTTAGAATTATGTATTTCGCATAAGCATTCATATACTAAAATTTATATTTTAAAGGAAGTTATCATTTTAATTTATCCACCCATGATTTGGGGTTGTCTTGTAAAAATATATATTAAGGGTTTGACAAGTAAATTTCTTGATCAAGGTACGTTTGTGAGATATCAAATTTTATCGAGCTGATTTTTGTTCGATCGATCTCCCTCCCTAGACAAACAAGAAGCTCTAAGATTCCGTTATTTTGCGGCAAAGTAATCGAGACTTACAGCCTTCAGTCGTGAAAAGACTTTTTCAATACAACAGTTGTCTAAAAAATTAGATGATAAATTACATGTATAGGTACATTGTACATGGTATAATTGCAAAATACGTGAGTTAAACCATTTTTTTTTGCTACAACATACAATCTACAAAGAAAATGATGGCAACAATTGCACTGTGCAGCAAAGGCAACCAGCTCAGTTTACGCTGTGAAGCACAGCACTGGTTTTCAGCTGGCCCCTGACGTTTCCGTCAACAGTTGCAGACACAAGGAAACACACCAAACAAAAGCCTCCTCCATACATCACTTACAAAATAAAAAAAAAACAAGCAAAAAAGCACCTACTTTAAAATAAAATAAAATATGACAACAACAAAAATCAAAAAGAAGAAATAAAACAAAGCAAATATTCATCTTGTTACTTTTTTGGAGAGGAAGAAATGAGTGTGCCAAACCGGTATTTGCTGAGTGCCTATTACACATTCTTTTGTTTATCATCCCACTAGCTTTCACCCGCGGCTCGGCTCACATTATGTGACATAATATGTCACGTGTTAAAACCGACATATTCATCATCAGCCTATTGCACACCACTGCTTGCCATGGGCCTCTCCAATTTCACGCCACTCTCGCATCCAGCTCACGGTGTAATAGATTAGAACCGCCAAGTTGTCGGTAATAACACAGTAAATAATAGCTAAAGTCCATTCTCAAGAATCAAAGTCTCTCTCTACATGCCAAATGTCATTGAAATCCGTGAAAGCGTAGCAGATGACATCGAGTAAAATAGCATATTACAATTTATTACAGTATTGTACACTTGTTTACCTCGTCAACCAGCATACCTACATTATGTTTTACAATACGACATAATAGATTTATCGCTTGTTTACAATTATCTAGGTATTCATTATCATAACATAGCGTCATTTCTGACCTTATAGTTAGTACCTATCTCATAATTTTTTTGAGAACACCTTTTGATTATATATATATTTGATTTTTTTGAATAACCGTGTTTTTGGGGTTTCTACAGTGGTTTAGACTTACCTTAAATTAGAACAGCTCGTAACATTATAAAGATGTAAACCTTTAAAAAGCGGGGAGACGCAATTCCTCCTCTTTTTTCAATAAGTAAGACGTAAGGAGAGAAAATACGAAGGATGCACGGTCTACAGTCAATTGCGGACCCACCGTGATGTTCGTATTTGCACGCCAATACTGTACATATCCCTATATATACTTATATCAATGCACACAAATACATACTCTTTTTATGATATACCTGTGTTTACAAAGATAGACACTGCACTAGCGTACAGATATAAATGTTAAGGTGGGACTGTACTTATGACCCTTGATAATTGACCTATGCGTTTATCATTTCTGGTAGGTACATAATGTAATAAAATGAAAGGTCAGATTACGGTGGTGGTATTAATTATATTGTTGCATAACTAAACTAAAATTTAGAAACGATTTCTAAAATGCTATTTTTGAGTGACGTCTGTATTTAGTGTGACATATCTAATTTTAATTAAGATTTTATACAGAACATACTTTTATAAGACATAATTCACTTTTAGTGATTTTTAGTTCAGTTTTCGAACAGAAATAGCACGAATATATATTTGTTTTCATACTTACTTATATGAGGCGTTGTTTATTTGCATGCCTTATGCAAGAACAGTCATTATTGTTATTAATTCTCCTAAAAAAATTACCGTGGGGGAGCCACGCTTCAACATGCATGGGCCGGCTCGACCGGAGTGATAGTGGCCTCACAGAAAACCGGTCTGAAACATCGCTTGAGCTGTGTTTTACCGAGTGAGTGAGGATAACAAAGGCCCATACCTCAACCCCTCCCTCATTCCTCTCCCCATCACACAATGCACTTGTGACGTCTCTGGTGTTGCGGGTGTCGGGCGGCGGTGATCGCTTACCACGAGGCGATACGTCTGCTCATTTGCCCCTATTACATAAAAAAAATAAAAAACAGCTTTAGATTTCGGTTGGTTCTACGTTACGAAAGCGTAATTTGTGACACTAATAAAACAACCAGTAACATTTTCATAGATAAAATTTATTCTGATACATTATAACATTTATCATTTCAGTAAAACATTGATTCCTAAAAGCAATTATTGTACTCTATACAATTTAGACTTATAAACTAAGCCTTAGTTAACAAAAACATAATATTTATCTCGGTGATAACATATATACATAGTGCTATCACAGATATGTATATCCTTATATGTTAAAAATTTAACTATTTGGAAGACATTAATATTTTGGTCAAACTAACCAAGTAAATATTGTTTAAGTTTAAAAATCTGCATACCTCTGTCATCGAATACAACATCCATTAAATTATTAATATGTTTTATAGTCTATTACATCTACACAAATTTTAAATATTTCCGCATAAATACAAAGTATGCGCGAGATTTAGCATTAAATACATTTCTTTTTAAAACTTCACTACACACCTAAACACTACTGAATGTAAATTGGGTTGTCTTCGATTAGAATGTGACTTTTTTTAAATACCTACCATATGGACTTGACCATGAAAATACATTCATCAGCATCAAATTTTAGTAAGGTCATTGCTGATTTAAATTAAACAATTCAAGTGTTATGTTAATAAAATATAATAATGCTGTATTTTCAACAGAAGGCAAATAAACAAGATTGTAAAAAATTACAACATAGTGAAATGTAAACTCGTAATTTAAAAACGTACGTGCGTCAAGCACAATAACATTAAATTATGTCTTACATATGAATGTCCAACATAAACAGTTTATTTATAAATAGGTAATTCACTATCACTATACAAATCTCAAATAACAATTTGTAAGCACATTCTTGACCTACGTTTGTGTTCAAATAACATGTATGGCATTAGTTACCACCTTTTTTCTCTCAATTTTTTTTTTATTTTTTAACTGGAATTATCTTTTTATTTTTTTTAAAGTCAACTTTCCATAGATTAAACTAGCTTCTTTGTCGTTGTACACCACAAACCACAAAAACATCTTTGGAACACATCGTAGTGCATATTTTATCATGTTTTGCTAATTAAATGTAGATTATATTGTCAACACACATCGCTACGTCTATAAATGCATACATTTTACATCACGAACATACTCTGTTGCGATATTTGAACTGCATATTACATAATATATAAGTACATATATACTACATACCTATTTTAACTTTTAGTCACTTGTACCGCTGAAATATTCACCTTTGGTTCTTCAATAGCTGCTTTGTTTTGTACCAATCTTAATTCTATAAGTGCGCGTGGAATCTTTCCAGTTTGATGAATATCTGAAAACAAATGAATACTTAGTTTTGATTTTGAAAGATATTTTACGAATGAATTGAATGTTAAGAAAAGAAGGATTAGGTTAGATACTTTGAAATATAGTTGTTAAAGAGGGAACGAAAGAGTGGACGGGTCATCGGGGGGCCTAGTGTGAGTTTTTCAACATCATTATATCAACAGCAGTTATCAGTCCACTGGTGGTCCTTGAAAAAGGAGGGTTTGTCCTGCTATATCACACTGGTCAGATAGAGTAGATAGGTTTTTATTTCAAGTTTTACTTCTCCTTGCAGTGAAGTTGTCCTGTGTAGTTTGCTCTCTTGGTCACATCTACTACTACGACACGTAGTGTAGTAGATGAGTACGTGATGGTTCGTATTTTTAATCCGTCAGCACAGGGACAGTGTAAGTTTTCTCATCAACTAAAGGGCTCGATCGAACGAACGCGAAATGTGGTCACTGTGATGGTCGAATTAATGTACAATATACTCACACTAGGCCACACCTAGTGTGAGTATCCAAAGATTCGTGGCTTTATCAGGGATAGTAACTAATAAACAATCATTATAATCTGCCTATTGCAGATCACAGCTGGACATAGGTCTCTCCCATTGCACGCCACTCAGATCGATTGTGGGCTTCTCGCATTCAACTCTTACTAGCCATCTTGCGCCAGTCGTCATCCCACCTGGCCTGTGGGCGTCCTACACTACGTTTGCCGAGACGCGGTCTCCAATAAGACTTTTTAACAATATTAAAATAGTAATGCACTTACTCCTCGCTCTTTGATATGTGTCCTGCACTATATGCTGTAACGTTGAAATAGTTTTCTCCAAAGTCAATTTTAAATTGTTGTTGGTTTTGTGAGACCACGCTAAGAAGAGTGCTGCGAATAAATCACCGGTACCGGTGAACGTCGTATCTAGTTTTGGTATTTGAATTTTGTAACATAGACCTGAAAAAGAAAATTTTCAATTAGTATCTGACCTGAAAACATATAGGTATATATATATTTCTTTTTAATATATAGGGGCAAACGAGCAGACGTATCGCCTGGTGGTAAGCGAAATAAACAACATAATACAACATTAAGATTATTATCATTGACTGCCTCGTTGGCGCAGTGGTAGTGTATGCGACTGCTGTGCTTGAGGTCTCGGGTTCGATTCCCGGGTCGGACCAAATGTTTGTATGATCTGCAAATATTTGTTTCGGAGTTTGGGTGTTTTCTATGTATAATATGTATGTATTTACAATTAATATGAGTTGTCTAGTACCCATAGTACAAGCTCTGCTTAGTTTAGGACTATATGGTGTTGTGTGTTAAATGTCCGAAAATATTTATTATTTATTATATTTATTTCATAGCTGTCTTGGCATTGGTACATTCTCTTGGAAAATATGATGCTTTTAGGATTTCAAAATCCTATCAGGTTATCCTGTTGTAGCTATGTCAAGTGTAAGCATTTTTAACAAATTGTGTCTCTGCTAAAGGTCTACAAAAACCTTTTCTTGGGTACGGATAGGCTTTTGTCCCGTAGACTTTTTATTGGACTAAGATATTATTTCTAATCATATGTCAATTGATTATTTTAAGTAATCTATCTATATAAATAAAAATGAATCACCGAAATGTATGTACGTGCATTAATTCCGATCTACTGCACCAAATTGGATAATTCTCGGCAGTGTATAGATTCTTAGCCCGCGATTGTAAATTATATAAATACTAAAACAAGTTTTTCGGAAATTTTGATAAATATTTACGAAAAATCTAATGGCGGTGCGGTAGTAAGTTCGACTAGCTAGGTAGGTACGTAGTTCAGTTAGCTAGTTGTTAATCATTTTTGACGCAAAAATTGTAAAAATGCAATGCATGCATGAGTCAGTTCTAGTTCAGTTCATATAGAATATATAAAATATATACTACCTATCCTACTAATTTTATAAACGCATAAGTTAGTGAGTATGTAAGTGAGTATGTTTGTTGCTCTTTCACGCAAAAACTACTGAATGGATTTCGATAAAACTTTACCATAATATAGCTTATACATCAGAATAACACATAGGCTACAATTTATAAAGATACTAGCTTCGTCTCGCGGCGTTGCCCGCGGTTATTGTCGTACCGCGGGTAGCACCGCGGGGTTCAGCTAGTAATATATATATTTGGTTATTTTGTTTCCAAATATAACACTGGCATTATGAACACAATAAAAGCTTAAATTTTGCTTAAGTTTACAACTGATTCTTGTAAAAAAAGACATTGACGATTTATTGAATAGATATATAATATAATATATATAATACCATTCAAGGTGCAATTTACCGAATTTTTTTTACATAAGTAATTGTTAGTTGTACCTACTTGTTTCAAGGTTTACTACATATACTTGGTAATGGGAATAGTGTTATCACGATTCGATTACAACGATATTAGAAATTACGACCGTGACCCTTTTTGTTCTGAGATAAGATCGATGCTCTTGGAAATGTAATGTATGTAATGTAATTCTTCGCTATTAAAATAGCTGAATATATTGAAGCGAATTGAATGTAAAAATTATTCAATCCATACTTACATTATAAATGCAAAGAAACTCCACCACTGCACCGATTTCAATGAAATTGGGCATGGATATACCTACTTTTATTCTTGAGAAAGGACATAGGCTACTCCTTGCTGTGATAACTTGCAAACACGCGGGCGGAGACGCACGCAAAAGCTAGCACCTTCATATATACTATATATATTGATATATAAAAGTAAACGATGAGAAGCAATCGTTTTCATTTTTGATAAATACATAAATTCATATTTACGTACTCGTCTTTATAGAATGAATCTGATAACAGTATTGAGTGTAGGCTTTATTGTATAGTAAATCATGCATTACAAGAGGACGTTATTATCGGCGAAAACAAGTAAAAAACAGGAAAAAACAGACAGTCACGTAGACGTCTTACAGAGGTCTAACTTATTCTTGAAAAGACAATTATTGTAACTAGTAATCCAATGGACGATTTCTATTCAAGGAATCGTCCATCCCTCTCCTCATCTCCCAAAGGCTGGCAACGCACCTGTGACACCCGTGTGTGTGTGGTGTTGTGGGTGTCCATGGGCGGCGGTAATAGCTTACCATTAGGTACAAGTTTGCTCGTTTGCCTAAAACCTACACCATAAGAAAACCTAGAAAATAATTTTTTTAGACACATTGCCAATGGTAGGAACATTTTTTAGAGTTTGTACTATTTTATATTTCATATGGAAGTTAGGATTTTAATATCCTTGTCCATTCCCAGAAACTAGAATTGAGAATAAAAGCTCATGTCCTTTCTCAAGAATCAAAGTATTGCTGTACCAAGTTTCATTGAAATCGGTACATCGGTTTAGCCATATTAGCGTAAGAGACAGAGTTTGTTTCGAATTTATAATTAACTAGCTGAACCCCGCGGTGCTACCCGCGGTACGATGATAACTGCGGGCAACGCCGCGAGGCGAAGCTATATCTTTATAAATTGTAGCCTATGTGTTATTCTGATGTATAAGCTATATTGTGGTAAAGTTTCATTCAAATCCATTCAGTAGTTTTTACGTGAAAGAGTAACAAACATCCATACATACATACATCCATACTTACAAACTTTCGCCTTTATAATAGTATAGTAGGATATTGTATATACTATATGTATATAATACTAATGTATGGATTATAGTTTTTAGTTAGGTATACAAACTCGATTTGAAATATTACCTCCACTACTCGCCAATGCGATCATACTTTTGTCATCTCCTAATTCTGTACTTGACAACACCACAGTTTTCACACCCTTGTCGTGAAGAGCTAATATAGCCTTCAATGCACTGTCGATATTCTTCACTTGAATTCCAGTTATCAACTCTGCCTCATATTGGTTTGGTGTGAGTATATCTGCAAGGGGCACCACGATATCTCGGTACACAGGTAAAATTTCCTCAGGAACATACATTTTACCGTTATCACCCATTACCGGATCGCATACTGGAACAAAATACATTTTTAATTATTTAAGTGTTAAGACCTAATCATGTTACATTTAATGTTGGATGTTTAATACTTAACTAGGAGAATACCTTTATAATATTTGTCAGATCGAGATTAGGTTGGAATTGGATTAAACTAAGTTTTATATTATAGCTTAATAGATAATTTCAAGACCGCTTCGGGTCGACCAGGTCGGGCCTAGTATGGTTGGGTTTTCCTTACAAAAGTCTTAATAGTAACCCAGAATATGAAAGACTAGCAGTGTTTCACGCCTCAGACAATAGGTTAATTAATCAGTGGTGTTGTGGTAGCGTATGCGACTGCTAAGCTTGAGGTCTCGGGTTCGATTCCCGGGTCGGACCAAATGTTTGTATGATCTGCAAATATTTGTTTCGGAGTTTGGGTGTTTTCTATTTATAATATGTATATATATTTACAACAAAAAAAGTATTTACGTATTTATATCAGTTGTCTATTACCCATATCACAAGCTCTGCTTAGCTTTTGGGACTAGATGGCGTTGTGTGTTAGATTTCCGGAATATTTAATTTATTATTAATATTTAATCAGTCCCACTGTTATGAACATCTATGCCTATCGATATTGGGAAGTCAGTGCTCTCAAATATGCTGATAACTTTTTTTAACCTGTGGAAGCCACCTCGGGCGTCACCCCGCCGGGGTTTGCGGCGGGCAGTGTGTCGGAATCGAACCGACTGAAACCACACGGTGTGCCACTCTGCGCCTCAGAAGGGAGGAGTCCGGGAACTGCTGTTATTAACATATGCTGATAACTAGATCAAACTTCGAATTAAGCAAAAAAAAATATTCAGGTAAAACTGGTAGAGCTATCCCAAATAGAAATAATAATAAAGGCTAGGAATCTTCCTAGCCTTTATTATCTCTGAATCATCTGATTACAAGAATATCAGGACCACAAAGTACGCAGCGAACACACGTTTAAACACGTTTTTTTTTTTTTTTTTTTATTGAATAGTTGGCAAACGAGCAGACGTACCTGATGGTAAGCGATTACCGCCGCCCATGGACACTCGCAACATCAAAGGCGTCACAAGTGCGTTGCCGACCTTTGGGGGATGGGAAAGGGGATGATGGGAGGGGTTGGGGTATGGGCCTCCGGTATTCTCACTCACTCGGTGAAACACAGCGCAAACGCTATTTCACACCGGTTTTCTGTGAGGCCGTGGTATCACTCCGGTCGAGCTGACCCATTCATGCCGAAGCATAGCTCTCCCACGGTAAGAGTAACAGTACTAAAACCTTGTTCTTCTCTTGTAAATATTATGTACTTCTAGCGACTTCAATCACACCAAAGCTAGCTAGCCGATCACTGCTAGCTTTCGTTACAGCAGTCGGCAATTCCCCTATCATAATATTTTAACCATTATCGGTAGAGTTTATCTTTATGTCATCGCATTGTAACATTTCAAAGGCCCAAAAAACAACCTATTAAAGCAATAGAGATAACAAGTTTATTGTCGCAAGTAGATAAATTCTAAAACGGTTTTACAATAAAACTGTCGGTCGCTGCGTTGCGAACTGTTGATTAAGTCTTGTATCCAATCCAAGAATAAATGAAGATAAATATGATGCTTCCTGTTCTGGTTAACGGAGGAATTATTATTATTATTTTTATGTATGAGTCAGACGAATTGACTTTACTCTGCCTGATGGATAGTATGAGCAGAATCCAAGAGCGGTGGTCGTCATACTTTTTGCGAATGCAGAAAATGCATCAATGCAGCTTGGTGACCTACACTATGGTAGTCTTTTATTTTTACATCTGTCTCTTGTGACTAATGCCCAGTTCCTATATTTGAAAAACGATCCGTTCTAGGTACGAATAGTAGTATATTATACGGGGCGTAAGCTAAAATCGTTCCTATAAAAAATAAATTAAGGAACGGTATTTACGACTTGTAGTCGGTTGTAGAAAATTTTTACACGATGACGATTCGTTAAATATGGGAACCGGGCATTAGTCCTTTTCAATCAAAGGGAATAAATTTTCGTTTTTGTAATAGTATTCAATGATGCTTGGCACCTTTTTGTCGTAGCCTTTTTAGATAAATGGGCTCACCGACTAACTACAGTCTTAGGCAAATTTTAATTGTTAAATTAATGATTAACAAACAATTGATTAATTGTGAAATGACACCATAATAATTGATGAATTGTAAGTGTGAAAAAATACAACTAACAATAAATTATTTGTAAATTGAAGTTAATTGTCAATTGTTGTTTTATACAGTTAACAATTGATCAATTGTTAATTATGGAACGTAAAAAAATTTTTTTTTACTAAGTATTAGTTTCTTAGTGAGGCGCTCATAGCAAAGATACTAGCTTCGCCTCGCGGCGTCGCCCGCGGTTATTGTCGTACCGCGGGTAGAATCGCGGGGCTCAGTATCCATGCCATGGGTGCCAAGCGATACGCCTGCTCGTTTGCCGCTATTCAATAAAAAAATATTTATATAATAAACTAATTATAAATGCGAAGGTTTATTAGGTTACAAAGAAATAAAACACGTATATTAAACATTATCAATAGTTTTTATTTAAAATTGAATAGACAATAATGAGATTTTATGATTTCTTATAATTGTTTAAATTGTATTTTAATACAACCCTTTTTTGAAATATACTGTCAGACAATTTGTGACTCAGCAGATTTGTCATTGTCGCACAAGAAAAAAGTCGTTCAACTGCCGCTGAAGATGGTAATGGTGTATTGTATTTAATGAAAATGCTTTTTATCTCAGGATATCTGTTAAGAAGTTTTAAATCCTGGCTTTCTTCGGCAAAGAAGCGCAGCATTAAATGTTCAGCTTTAGTCAGTGGCTCATTGGACGAGATTGGGCTTCTTTCTATCGCTGACATGTCGGAGTCGGAGTCGAAATTAAAGAACGTATTTTCTTTGAAATTTTTTTTTGATGCCTCTGATATATCTCCTACATTACTATCATTAATTTGTTTCGAAATACAGATTTTGAAAACTTGAAGAATTTTTGTACGATCGTTAGGTTCAAAACAATTTAACCACTTATTTTTAAATTGTGGGTATGACAATGCTGCAATAGCCGCATTTTCCGCTTCGGGAGTGCTTAAATCATACATTTTTTCAAATCTCTTCTCGACGCTCTCTTTATATGCTCTGATCAAAGAGTTACAAAAGGAAAATTTGTTTTTTGCTTCAATTTTTTTTAGTTTCTTTCTTAATGCCAAAAGGCAGGGCAAGACCATCCCGTAATATGCGTTGTCTTCACTCTGCATTATGTCAAGCGCTTCTGTTACGGGCGCAGCACATATTAAGTACTCTTTGAGATATTCAAATTCATTTTCTTTGATAGAATTTTTTATGTTTAATGCTCTATGTAAAGACAAGTTTTTATCTTTAATATTGTAAATTTGCTGAAGCGCATCAAAAAGACTATTCCATCTTGTTTCACCAGGTCTGCTTAATGTATTTTGTAGCACATCCTGAATTACTTCAGCACTCTTTGGACGTCCTGCTGCTTCCCATAAAGCATTACACTTTTTTAAGACTGTAGCATGCATTTCAGACAAGGCAGTGTTATCCTCGTTTAGAATTTTATTTACGTCCGTAGTTAAGCATAAGCTTAACGTATGTGCACATGATCGTAAATGAGCAGGAAGCGGAAGTAAATTCATATATTCGGGAACCTGTTTATTTGACGAATCGTTTTCATCAACATCTGATTCTGATAATGGTTCAGATAATTGCCAATCTGGCATAGAGTCATCACCAATATCAATGTTGCTTAATTTGACACCGAATATTTTAAGAGGTTTAACCAAGTTACTACCATTATTCATCACCGAAGCATTAATTTTGTTATTATTAAGTTCAAAATTAGTATTTATTTCTTGAATAACCTCGGATAGACGGTCATAGCTGTGGACGCCTTTGAATCTTTGACAAGCTAAAGCCACTGAAACTCTGCGTAAATCATGTGTGATCCAGTGGGCTGTAACTCCGATAAAATTTCTTTTTTTGCTAGACCAAATATCTATTATTGTGCACACATAATCAACTTGTTTCAGTTGTGATTTAATCGACGTCACTTCCATTTCATAATATTTTTCGATACGATGCCCTAAAGTATGTCGACTTAATAAGGTTAAGCCCATCTCAGAAATATCCAAGTCTGTAAATATTTTTGAAAAATATGGATTTTCTACTTCTCGTAACGGGATCATGGAATGTATAAAATACTTTAAAATATTTTCATCGAACTGGTCTTGCGTAATTTTATTCTTATTTAGTTTCTTTGTTCTACTAGTTTGGGTATTAAAAGTAACATCATGTTTATTCTTTAAGTCTATTTTCTTATTTTTTGCATAAGTTTTGTACTCCTCGACGCATTGGTTTCCGTGTTTACGTTTCAAATGACTGAGAAAATTCGATGTACAATTGTGAAATCCTTTAACTTTAGTCGTAACATCTGGACATTTCATACATACCCCTATGATTTTATTACCCGTAGACTCTTCAGGCAAGTACTTAAAATATGTCCCATCGAGCAAGAGTAGTCGCGGTTGCGAAGACGACGAGCACTGAGCGGCATCAGTTGGTGGAAAAGGCGAAAAAGGTTCTAATGACGACTCATTAATATCCGAAACATTTATTGAAATGTCGCTATCTTCATTGATATTGCTATCCTCTATCGACGACATTTTCCAAAACGTAAAAGGTTAAAAAAATAAAACACAAGTAAGAAGTTAAGGTTAGGTAAGTATGCGAAACCCGTAATACACATGTGAAACTTCAAAAAACGTCTTAATGCAAAGAGTACGTAACTGGAACTGGGAACAAACGACGCGAAACGGTAGCCGAACGGTATGGGCCCGAGTGAGAGAGATAGAGGTAAAAACTTGCGTAAGAACGAAACAAACACGTCACGACTTGCAATGTTTTGCATTGGGAGACAAAGCCGTTTTATATTGTGCAGCATACGTACCCGAACAAAAAAAATGTTTCTTTACATTACTCTATTATAGTAAAACAAAAAAAAATTAGGCATGGTGCATGTACACTTGCAAGTAGTTTTTATAGGAATTAAGTTCTAGATAAATGGCGGTCCGTATAAGCGTCCAGATTGGTCGGCAAAGTATCGCGTCATTTTACTAGTTGCTGATTGGTTGCACGATGCCGCTAACATTATGGCGGTCCATAGAAGCGTCCCCATTGGTTGGTGAAAGTTACGCTTCCTTTTATCATGACTGATTGGTGGCGCGGTGGCGCCAACACTACCTATTACTTTTAAAAGGATATAAGGGACAACTAACGTTAAACTTCTAGGACGTTTTCAGACCATCGTTCTGAACAAAATACCCCAAAAACTTAATTGTTAGTTTTAATTGCATCATGAAACAACTACAAAAGTTAATTGCAATAATGAGTAAAAATTGATGTGTATTAATCTGAATGATTTAATTGTAATACGCGTTTAAATATAATAATTACGATTAAATCAATAGCAATTTATTTTATTACAATTATTTAAATTAAAAATTACTTGATTAATGCCCAACACTGCTTGGTAGTTTTTTTTTAGATTAGGGCTTCAACCGAACAAAGAAACACACGTTATGTTCGCTAACTAATTCGGTGTTGTATGTATGTATGTTCGGATACTCAAATATAATTATTCATGTCAAGGATATAATAATAATAATAATTTGCTATTCAAGACCAAGTGATCGATACCCGAAACTACCAAAAACACATAATACGCGCACAAAATCTCCCCACAGACTCTTGTAGACGCTGCCATGCCTGTCCTGAAACCATTCAACATATCACCTCAGCTTGCAAATGTTTAGTTCAAACAGACTACAAACACCGACACGACCAAGTAGCCACCATAGTTCACCAACACCTTGCCCACAAACATCAATTTATAGACAAAAAGATACCCTATTATAAATATAAGCCGGAAATAGTACTAGAAAACAAAAACCTCAAAATATACTGGGACAGAACTATCATAACGGACAAGACCATTCACTTCAATAGACCAGACATCACACTTCACGACAAAGTAAACAAAACCGTATATCTCATAGACATAGCAGTCCCGAACACCCATAATATACAATCTACAATAGCTGAAAAACTTACCAAGTATCAAGATCTGGCAATAGAACTGAAATGGCAGTGGCAAGCAGTAAATATCCATATAGTCCCAATAGTTATATCTGCAACCGGAATAATACCTAAAAGCCTTCACCGTAGTCTAGACATTTTAGAAATGCCACAACACTCATTGTACTTGCTTCAAAAAGCAGTTTTATTAAATACCTGTAGACTTACTCGCAAATTCCTCACTACATCTTCAAGTTCATCCACATACACCATCACTTAAACCTGATTACACTTGGCTACGGCCCGTGAAATCGGAAAAAAAAACCCCGTTTAGGGAGATTAATAAAATGTGAAAATAAAAATAATAATAATAATAATCGCTTTATTGTACACCAGATAGTTAGTACAAAGGTAACTTAAAGCTAAGAGGTACAATTGGCGGCCTTATCGCCCGAAGGCAATCTCTTACAGGCAACCATTGGATGGAAAGATAGAAGTGGAAAGTTTAGGGTAGTGCCTGGTGTATAAAAAGTTGATAAGAAAAAGAAGTATTTACATATACATATTATATAAGATAATAACATAGTAACATCTAGTGTGGATGTTAATATAAATAAATAGTACGTAGAAATATGAATTAATAGATATTCCATATAAACTGCAGTGGCATTTGAGACTTCATTCAGAGCGAGGTCGGTTACGAGTCTTTGTGGTCTCCCATGTAATATGCCTTCACTAGTCTCTTGAACGCAGCTGATGTCTGCGCACGTCTTATATTAATTGGTAAAGCGTTCCACAACCGAACTGCTTTGGCAGTGAAGGAGTGGTCGAGGAATTTGGTACTATGTCCGGGCATTTTCAATGTCAGATTTTCTGACGATCTCAACAATTTAGAGTGTGTTTCATGTAGAAAGGTGAACCGGGATTTAAGGTAACGCGGAGTAAGAGGATTGAATAGAATATTAAAAAGAAGAGAAAGTACATGAGCATTCCGGCGAAGGCGAATGGGTAACCACTTAAGCTGTTTACGATAATCGGAGATATGATCATATTTGCGTAATCCAAATATAAATCTTATACAGAGATTTTGGAGTCTTTCAAGCAATTCAATTGGTCTTCAGTGAGATCTATATAGCTGGCATCAGCATAATCAAGGAAGGGGAAAAGAAGGATATACATCATCATTGAACACAATTGTCGATACAAATTAACAGTTTAAATAAAATCGTCATCATCATAATTATAGTACCTGACCTCGTTTTATTTAAGATACTTAGAAACAGTGTTGTGTCAACAGTGCTACCTGTGGTTTAATCTATAGGTATTTAATTTCAGATAATATTTTATTTACTATAAGTGCACACCGCACTTTTGTACACAAGTATACACCGCACGGCGGTATTTTGACCGTTTCGAATATCTTGCATCATTTCAATGACCAGTTTAACTCTATCTGTCATTTTAGCACTCTTTCTAGATAGGTAAGTATATCTTCTTAAAATATAGTGTGCGCCAATTTATTAAAAAAGGAGGATTCTATTTACAGATCTTCATGTTACAAGATTTTGTCGGATATACAAGGCCTAATCTATCTCTATTACGAAATTCATTCAAATCGGTTAAACGGTTTAGCCGTAAATGCGTTATTGACAGACAGGTATTTTCGTATTTATGATATTAAGGATATAAATATTAAGAAAGAAGAGACCGTGGCAAAATACGAGTACGAATTTTCGCCAATTAAATGCTTACTTACCTAATGCGGCCATTGACATGGCCATTAGCTTTACCTATTTCATCACTATTTCTCCAGTAAATACTTTTATAATGATATTGATATGTTAATGATAAGTACTTAATGATGTTATTAAGGACTCGTGGTTCACGCGCTCATAAACGAAACGTCGTGAGTTGAAGAAGTTCATTAGTAGGAGTAGTCACTGGTCATAAGCCTGCACATATGACCCATTACCATAAAAAATAAAAAAAGTGTGACACAGCGAGCAAGGCAATCTATGGTTATGGTTACTGATTATGAGAAGTGTAAATTTTAAAAAGCATGACTGTCACGGTTGGAATGTTTGACAGACAACAAAAATATTTAGTGTGACTATTAAAAACTACTTACTACTATCTTATCAGTATGTGGTTTAAGGTCAAAAGAACAAACAAATGCTTTAAAAAGCAGATGGTTGAAACAGAATATTGTGTCTTGAGAAATGGGAGTTTACTTTTATAATGATTATATGTTGAAAAATGAAATTCTGATACAGAAAAACTGTATAGTAGTGGTTTTATACACATACTCTAAAATATTAAATACACATTTTATAGAAATCGTAAAAGGATATCATTTTTACGATTACAGACAGGTGTGGTAATAATAATATAAAAGCCTTGTTCTATTAGAAGGCCATTGTTTTGATTTTTTTAATACAATTTCTAATCTGACAACTTGTTGCTGATGTCTATTCACCTTCACATATAGACAGGGCATTATATTATACAGATTGTATCAGTGCAGATCGTTTTTAGGCATTGAATTTTTAATATAGTTGTAAGCTTTTGTATAATGAAACAGTTATGACAGACACTTAATATAATAATTTTGCCATATAATTATGTTTACTGAGTACAATCCAAGAAACTCAGGTTTACATAATAAAGTGTAGAGATTAGACTAAAACTTTAAATTAAAACAGCTTACCATAGACAAGATTGGGATTCTTTTCTCTCAACTTCTTTATAATCTCTGCAATTTTTTTCAAGGAATCTGGTGACCTTGAGTAACCAGTCAAAAAGTGTGTATAATAGTCAACTTCATTCATTGTTAGCCCTTCAATAAGGGCATCCATTTCTTCATCTTGTAAAACATTACCCTTAATAAATTTGTAGCCTGTGTGGGTTGAGAATTGTACTGTGTTTATAAAGTCCACTTCAAATCCTAAAACCTAGAGCAAAACACAATATTATGTTTAATAAATGCAACTATATTGAAATAAATAAATATATTGGACATACATATTATACAAAGAAAACACCCAAACTCTGAAACAAATTGCAGATCATGCACCTCCTCGAGCACAGCAGTCGCATATACTACCACTGAGTTGAGGTAGTCTATATGTATTGGTATTAAGCAGATATGACCTTAAATGAGAGAGTCAGCTATGTTAAGATATAGCTCACGAGACATGTTTAATTTATTTTTTATAGGGTGAGTACACTCCATAAGGGCAGACATTCCGGCTATTTACAGTAGGATGTAAAACTTTCAATCTGATAATAATAACAAGTGACTTGTACTGCATTCAATTAGATCTGTTCAACTGAGCATGTCATCTCATCTTCAGGGCTTAATTTAAAATTGGTACATAATTCTTTTTAATTTAAGTAAGTTTTTATGACAGCAACTTAATGTGTATATTTACTAAGTGATAATGTAAATTTTGCTAAATCAATAAAATATTTGTGATGATTGAAAATTTCAATCTTTGGTTATTTATTTATTATTTAATAAATAAATGTAAATATAACTTTTAATATATAACACATATTTTGTAGTATATTATTAAGAAACTACTTTATTACAGTTGGTCAAAGAGATTTATAAGAAGTGTAATAATTGTCCTTGACCCCGTTATCATGTGAAGTGACGATTTTTAATTAAATTAGCAATTTGTAACAGGTATATTTAAATATTGTAACTAAAAGTGAACATAATTACATTACCTGCAATGGAAAAACAGCACTTTTATTACCAACGTAGCCGTGAACTACATGGCTTTGGATTGAAAGAACTCGAGGAGTTGAATCAACCGACATCATTTCTTATCACGATAAACACACTGAATTAACTGATACTTCTTAATTTTTCAAAAGTGAGCTTAGTCTTGTATGTTATTAAAAATAGTCTGCAATTATGATAAACTAAAGTGTCACTAATTGAACTGTATCACCTTTTAGCTTTTACACACGACTGGCAAGGACAATACTAGCACGTCTAGCCAGCACAGGCGCAGACCGACATTGAATTAATTTGATTGACAAATGTGGGGCAACGTCAACTGTCATAACAAATTTAATGAACTAATTGACTGAGAGAACCGACTGACTGTTAGTCTGTCAGTCTGTAGTAGAATACAGAAATTTCAATGCGTAGCGAGCATGGAGCACTCCATACGTTTATTTTTTATCCGCGTTTTAGCACGCGCACTATGTTTTACTAAGATTTATAATTCCTTTGACCCTAAAGCTCCTATCCCTTTAGTAAATAACGAAGTTTCATTTACTTTTCCTCATGAGATAAATGCGAATGGTCTCTCACCATAATTCGATACAGGGCTTTTTCGAAGAGCTGTCATCTGAAATGAACAAGTAAGTATAGCAACACTAACTCAAATTATTGTTCGTTTCGTTCTACGGTTCTAATTCTATTTCTATGTCAGCTGTGTAAGTTATCAAATAATGTTGCTGTCTTCGTGGAATTAAGTATAATTTACCTAAACAAAGAGAATTTGCGTCTTACATAGTAATAACTCAACCTAAAACATTCCGTATCTCCTAATATTCCAATATGTTATCATCACTTGTAAAAGAGCACCAAGCAAAACAAGCAGCTAAAAGGGTCATACAAGGTAAATATTATTGTCAGTACCAACGACTATCATTATGATTATTTTATTGTCTAATAAAGCATATTTTGGTGCTTCCAGAACAGAAGCGTAAAGAATGTATAGTTGCAGCGAACGATTTAACACAAGCACTAGTAGACCATCTTAATGTCGGGTAAGGACCATGTATTCTTATATCTGGCAGTGTTACACACCCGTGCTTTAGAGAGCACATTCAGTTGGTTCCGGTTGTCATGAACATCTATGACAATCGTTATTGGAAAGTCAGTGCCCTCAAATATACTGACAACTGGTTCAACCTTCTAATTTAGTGCACCCTCAGGGTTTCCTGTGGGACGCCTTATCTTTATTTGACACACTATAATTTTTTTTAACTGCATTAATATATTTTTTGTCTACAAACAAAGTTGGTAAAATCTTTCCATATTTTGATTGTGTTTGCTGAACAGTGTACAGTTTCTAATTGTCAATTTCCTTTACAGTGTAGCACAAGCATACCTAAACCAAAAGAAATTAGACGCTGAAGCTAAACTGTTACACCAGGGAGCTATTAATTTTGCCAAGTTAACACAGCAATGGCTTACTCTTGTTGAGAACTTCAGTAGTGCGCTCAAGGAGATTGGAGATGTTGAGAACTGGGCACGGAGCATTGAGAATGATATGAAGATTATAACAGACACATTAGAAAGGGCTTACGAGACAACACGAGAACAACCAAGCAATAGTGGAAGTAGTAACAACTAAATGCTTATTTTGTTAATATGTATAATTTATTAATGTAAAGTTATTATAATGTTATCAACAAATGAAATTACTTTTACTCTGCTTCACTTTTGGGTATATTTCTAAAATATGTTTTACTCCCACACTAGAAACAAGTCCTGTGTTGCGGGGGACTTTACAGACATACATGAAACGGACACAAAGAACACTCATACTTGGAACAACAATTTCTTAATCACACAAAGTGTTGTCCGATATAGGATTTTAACACACAACACCTGATGAAGTAGGGGGAATGGCGACCGCTTGAGCCACCAATACACAATGAATAACCGAAAATCCCTTTTTTTTCTTTGTAGGAAAAATTATAACTGTAAAATTACTAGCTGACCCACGCAACCTCGTTTGCGTCTTCTATGCTCGTGGAGTGAAATGTTTTCCTCGTTTTTGAAACATTCTTCATTGGTGCTCTGCTCCTATTAGTATTAGCGTGATGATATATAGCCTATGGCCTTCCTCAATAAATGTTCTATCCGACACTGAAATAATTTTTCAAATCGGACTAGCGGTTCCTGAGATTAGTGCGTTCAAATAAATAATAGATTAGTACATATTGGTGGTAAATCCATTAGGAAATTTTTTTAATAACATTTCTGTACTCTTACAAATGATTACAAAATTAAATCAAGCTGCGTTGTTCTATTGCGCTCTTGCTTGTTTAGGGTTTCTTTTGGGTTCAGGGGAACATCTCGGTGTCCTGTTGTGATTCTCAAGTAAGATTTCACTCTTCTTAAGAGTTGAAAAGAAACGCTCATATGTTGCAGTTGTTACAGGAATAGTTACACTTTAATTCAAAACAAATATTGCGGGGTGGGCTTATCCCCCTCCTTGGTTCGCCCCTGTTACCGTGGTATTTGCCATAGAGCAACACGGACCAACGTATCGTGTTGCTCTATGGGTAATCCATATTAAAGTGTGTAACATCTGATAGTTCACCATCTTGTATTTGTATATTTTCTATAATGTACACACACAACTTTAAAATATAAAAGAAATACAAGGAAGTGTCATGTACAAAATTGACTTTTCTTCACGCAAACCCTTAGTGAATAGAGCATAGAAGAGAAATAGAAGGCCACAGTCATGCGTACTTAAGAATCTGAAGAGAAACAAATAGTGTTATAAAATCAAAATAGTAATTATGGACCTTCACTACATAGTATAAAACAAAGTCGCCTTTTCTGTCCCTATATCCCTATGTGCGCTTAAATCTTTAAAACTACACAACGGATTTTGATGCGGTTTTCCAATAGATAGAGTGATTCAAGAGGAAGGTTTATATGTATAATACATGCATCATATACTAAGGCAACATTGCTAATTTTAGAGGTTTCTATTTTATGCCCGTGCAAAGTCGGAGCGGGCCGCTATGTTTTTATATACAACGTTCATAGTTTTTCTGTAGTGTATTTAATTTAGTATCAGCATTGCACCCGTGCGAAGCCGGGGCGGGTCGCTAGTCATTTATAAAGTAGAATATATTATACATATAGGTACTAGCTGACCCTCGCAACCTCGTTTACGTTTACTATTGCCCGAAGCGTAATAATTTTCCCCCGTTTTTTAAACATTCTTCATTATTGCTGCGCTCCTATTGGTGTTAGCGTGATGATATATAGCCTATAGCCTTCCTCGATAAATGGACTATCCAACAATGAAAGAATTTTTCAAATCGGACTAGCGGTTACTGAGACTACGCGTTCAAACAAACAAACTCTTCAGCTTTATTATATTGGTATCAAATGGAGTTTAAAACAAAAAACCTGGCTTTAAAGTTTCGATTAATTTACAAAATAGGCCTCTGAAAATATGAACCTTTAATATTAGGACTGTCCGCTTCGCACTTTTAGTTATTGAAATGTTATTTTTTCTTTTTTGTAATAAATGAACCATAATTTGGTCTGCAATATCCATCGAATATTTTTGTAAAGAATTAAATGCTCTACAAAATGTTCTGATATCATTTTTCGAAGAATCAACTCAGTCAAAGTTATTCGAGGTCAAAGTTAAATTCATTATCAATTTAGCCGTTTTCTTTATAATACTCTGAAATTTATTAGTTTCAAGGTTTTAAAACGAACTGAAAGTTTTTTTCCAAACTCAGAGTTTAAAAAATAAAACTATTATCTTTTGTCATCAAAGGTTGCTGTGTTGATGTTGGGATGTGGTATACTCGTATAATTATGATAATCGGCGCGAGAACATCTATTACGCGATTCAGGATTGATAGTTACTCTGTAGTTCAGTGTAACTTCGGTAGATGGTGCTGTAGTAGGTTATTGTTGTGTTATATGTGGAAGTCGCCACACTAACAAATATATAAATTAATTACTTAAAGCATATAACAAATTAAAAATGTATTACCTACTTCTAATAAATTCGTTTTTTTATCTAAAAATGATTTTACACATTCACATGAAATTGATCTTGCTGAATAGTTGTCTTATTGTAATTGGGATATCTCTGCCGATGTTCGCGAACTACTTGCAGTAAATATTTCAGTTGTTTCTCATCTTTTTTGTAGAACGTTCAGTTCAATGCACTTGTGCTTACTACAACCAATAACTTTACTTTATTAGTTATACTGGAATTTAGTCTTCATTATTATTTTAATGTTATTATAATATTGGGATAATGATTAATACGAATACAAAGTGTTAATTTTATTACGCCTAAGCACCTATACTTACTAATATTTTTGTACAAAAAGTAATATATCCCATCAATAACATGAATGTGAAATGAGAGCCAAGTTCAATATTATCCTACTACTATTGTAAACGCGAAAGTTTGTGAGTATGTTTGTTGCTCTTTCTCGCAAAAACTATTGAATGGATTTTAATGAAACTTTACAATGATATAGCTTATACATCAGAATAACACATAGGCTACAATTAATAAAGATACTAGCTTCGTCTCAATCGTCTCGCGGCGTTGCCCACGGTTATTGTCGTACCGCGGGTAGCATCGCGGGGTTCAGTTAATGATAATATCTATGCCTTAGTTTTTTGCTTCAACGACAAAAGTAGTAAGATCTAAATGGGTGCCAAGTTCAATGGTCAGTCCTGAAATTTGTTTTATAACAACATAAAATATTTTAAAACACAGCACACTGTACCTACGGTTCAAGTAAGCAGAGCATCTCTCTCCCAGCAGCCAACCACTAAGCAGCAACCACCCCGACTCGCTAGGGACTTCACCGCAACACTGCGCACCGCATGCAATCCCGACTCACTGGGAACAGCAGACTTTAACCCCGACTCACTGAGACTAGCGGCATTCAGTTCCGGCTCACTGGAAGTTGGAACTTGCGGCTCTCAGTTCCGACCGTCTGGAACTGCTCACTCCTGGCACTGGCAAGCTCCGCAACAGAGCACATAATAATAATAATAATAATAATAATTTATTTCACTCAAAGATGACATAACACTATTTTATGCGGACATAAAAATGTAGATATAGAAAAAACAATGGCAGTGTTAATGGCAGTAGAACTCTGGTACCCATGATAAGATCTAACTTGTGTTACGGGTACCAGTGCTCTCTCAGATTATACATCTCTTACATTTGCACAGAGTGGATCGCCAAAGAGGAAGAAAAAAATACAACTCAAAAACTATTAAATTGTTAGTTATAGCTAAGCAATATATGTGAAAGTATGTGAGAGTATGTGAGAGAGCACAGACAGCTGACTCATAATATCGACCTTCGGTCTTGGAGTGATGTGACGACTTCCACATACAAAGCAACAAAAACATACTATAGCGCCATCTACCGCAGATACACTGAACAACACGAAGAAACTACCAATCCTGAATCGTGCAGTAGAAATTCTTGCACCGATTACCATATATACAACATCCCAACATCAACTGTTGGGCAGTGGCCCGCCGGTCATGATCACCTCGCCTGGTCGGAGGATCCTCCCTTTGTGTTAGAGGGACATGACACTCGTTCCCCCACATACTCATGAACTGACAGATATACCCTAGCTGTAACAGTTATCCGTCGAAATAAGCTTTTTAACGCCAACAATTCAACTTGTGATGAATTTAATATTTGTCAAATTGGCAAACGGATTACTGAGGCGAAAACTGATCTACATTCACCCTTAGTCTTTTTGAAATGTAGAAAAAATATACCCTATTTTGTCGATGTCATTAATATACATAGGCATGCAAAATTACCAAGTCTCTGTGTTACGGGCGGATGGACGATGTTCGATTACCACATGGGACAACACATTGAGTTATTCACAAATTGTTTTGCAAAACTTTGTGTCGGATTCATGTAGGTACGAGTATGTTTGTAAAGTCCCCCGCGACACAGAATATAATCGTAGTGAAAGAGTTGTCTTTTTATAAGAAACAGAAATAGTTTTTTTATGTGTACGAATGTAAATATCCAAATAAACACAAATTACCGTCTTTATTTATACGAATGTCCCGGCACTACTAAGCACGTAGCCCGTAGATAGAGAAATAGAATAATCACGGTTGTGTCTCGTGTCATATTTAAGTTAATAAATATTTTACAAACGTCACTACTGGCCGCCATTTTTTATTGGTTGTAGTAAGCACGAGTGCATTGCATTAATTATACCTTGCTAATGGAAGAGGCCAATATCGATTTTCGCTTATCGCTTACGACGGCGCCAGCTGTGAACCATTGGAAAAAGATTTCAAGCTTGTTTCATTTTACTCATTTATATGATGGGGTAGAGTTGTATACATTTTGTATTGGTTACATTATATTTATAGTATTTTGTGTACGTGCCTTATCTATTTTAAACGATCGATTATGTAATCTGAACCTTGGAAACGATTTTTAGAAAATTTAATGTTAAATTTATATAAAAAATTAAATTTTACTCTACCAGGTACTTATAATTATTTACAATTACACATTATACATCTGCGCCTCTATGTCGCTGAGGAATAAGTTTAGCTCACATTTTGACAAGTAGGTATCATTTTAGTCCCAGTTAGGTACTACTTACTATTTAAGGGGTACTATTACAATTAAGCCTACGGTCGTCAACTAGGCCCTCTAGAAATCGTTTGGAGACATAGGGATTATAATGACTGGGAAGTTATGTTAAAGGACTCATAGATATTTAAGCTCTCCTTAGCTTGGAATGAAGATGACGTTGTGTCTGATATGCCGAAAAACATTATTATTATAATGTTCGAACTATAACTACTACTTGTACCTATGCAAATAGGAGTAACGATAAGAGGACTCAGTAAGATATTGCAATAAGCAGGATTTAAATTCATATCACTTTATTATCTTAAAAACCTAATATTATTGCAAAGCGTACATTTCGTGATTCAACGACACATTTAAAGTCCACAGTCTTTGTTAAAATTAAAAACAAAAGAAAAAAATATAAATCAGGCTTGTTTGGCCCGGCCCTCACTGCGGCTGACCGCACCGTATTTCTCCTTCAGTTTCTCTGTAAACTCAGGGTCGTCCCATCCCCAGAGATGATGTGTCCCATCACCGGTGCGCTGCGAACGTTGCTTTATAATTTCCGGAGATACATATTTTAAATCATACGCTTGGCCGATCTGAAAAATGATGAGAAAAGACTTTGATTTTTCTCTATTTCGCAGCATAGTGAAAATATATATTAAATACATTTGTTACTATTAGGTTCAAAAAGACATCAGTTACCAATATTCATATAAATGTGATACTTTGGAATGAAGAAAATAAAAATACTTAGAAATTAATAATTAATAGACCAAATCAGTCAACAGTATTTTGCAACAAAGAGGAGGAAGAATAGATTGATACCTTTGCCATGAGGTCAATGAACATAATAGTGGGTGTAAGCATATTATAGAGGGGTAGTTCTGTCGCCCTGTAGTCCCATGGGAACGTGTGGTGGTAGTTATGGAAGCCCTCTACGCAGATCATCCAGACTCCGATGTTCTCCCGAGGGTTCAGTGATCTGTTACAAAAAAAGACATTAAGTTTATTTGGGGAGAGTTGTAGATGTTTTAATTACTTTGCATTGTGTGATTTGTTTCTGTTGTTTGAGCTCTCAGAGGACTAAGCCTGATTGATTAAAATTTGTTGTGCCGTAATTGTACCGAGGATGTTTGATCACGTACTGTTGTATATTCAGAATAAGTGTTATTTGATAAATTGATTAAATAAATAAGAAAATAATTTCAAGCTAAGATTTACAAATAATTATTATAATGGTACACAAATCAGTCTTTACAGCGACCACGTTCGACGTGTTCGTAGGATATCTAGGATTCTTGTTATTATGAGTAGGTACCTACCTACACAATTTGTAACTATAGGTATGTATAGGCACATATGTACGTGCTTGAGTATTAATTATTTTACGCTTACACCGTGTGTTCAGTTCTACTAACTGTACAATATTATTCATATGTGAAGAAAAGGAAAAACTAAATTTGAGATTATAATTTTTTTTTTTATTTTTTTTTTATTTTTTTTTTTTTAAAAAAGACAACTCCCACATTAGGAATAAACATCCTGTGTCGTGGGGGACTTTACAAACATACATGAAACGGACACAAAGAACATCCAGACTCGGGACAACAATTCGTGGATCACACAAAGTGTTGTAGGTACCGCGTGGGATTTGAACCCACGACACTTGGCGCAGTAGCAAGCGGCATGGCGACCGCTGACACCACTCGGCCAACCGTGCAGCAACAATACCTATCAATATCTGCTGCGTGAACTAGGTACATCAAGTATTTTATTATACTCGTAGCTTTTCGACACAACAATAATAGACAATAATACTGTCTAAATGTTTATCAATAAATAACGCATTGCCTTGATTATTTTACAAACGGGAATGGGACTATTAACTTAATGGTTTTATTCTCAGTTCTGCATTTAAATGTAGGTATTTGTATTGTAATAAAAAACTCACTTGTCATAAGGTCTGTAACCGAAAATGTGTGCAAAGCTATTGACGCTCCAGACAACATTAATGCCACAGGTGTACCGCAGTATCGTCGGTATGAAGAACGAATTTATCCACGTTTCGTTCCAGAAGTAGACTGGAATTACCGTCGGCAGAACAAAACATAGCAATGGCATCATCTTTAAGTAGTGTCTGCAAAAAAAAGTTACTTATTATTCTGTGAATTTTCGTGAGGTTTGGAGGGAACTACAGGAATAGTACCAGTGTTACCTCCCTTCTATTAATCTCGTAGGTGTCGTAAGAGTCGAATAAGGAAGCAAGCTATGACAACAGCACTGCAAAGAGAATGAAAACTTGAAACAAACGTTATAACAATATGTTTTGTTTGCCAGCGTGGGATAGTAGGCGAAAACCTCCTTTTGTGAGGCTTATCTATATATTAATAGGTAAAGCAAAAAAAAAAATTGCTATTTTTACGAATATTGCGCCGACGGAGGAGTATGAAATTTCGCACACTTATAGTTAATACAATAAATTAATAAAAATAACATTCCATACACTTTCATGCGTATGAAACACACATACACAAATATGCCTTTACATATAAATAAATAAATATTTCGGACATCTAAAACACAACGCCATCTAGTCCCAAGCTAAGCAGAGCTTGTGTTATGGGTACTAGGCAACTGATATGAATACATATATACTTTTTTTTTGTAAATACATACATATTGGGGTACTGGGCCACCTGAACCTGTGCGTGCCTGATCGGTACGTGTGGAGGCGTCGACGCCCGCCTCTATTGGCTTTACCAGTAGCCAGAACTAACCTACTTGAGAAAGCACCCCTAACGCGAATCATCCATCTAATTAACGAAGTTCACAAAGATTTAGATATTTTTTCGTGTCAATTGAGTGTACTCGCAAAATGTCTTTTAAATTTAATTTGTTATGAAACCTAAAAGAGTTGCAATATTTTGTTTTATATTTTTAATATTAAGGCAGATTGTTACTTTTATTGAGTTTATATTTCGTTAATGTATGTGTTTTTTTTGTGTATGTCTGTGTATGTAATAATATAAATGTAAATTAGCCTCTCTATAGCATTAGGGAAACCTGTAATGATAGTGAAGGTGATGTTATAATACATAAATAAATAAATAAATAAATAAATAAATAAATATTATACATAGAAAACACCCAAACTCCGAAACAAATATTTGTAGATTACACAAACATTTGGTCCGACCCAGGATTTGAACCCGAGACCTCAAGCACAGCAGTCGCATTCACTACCAATGCGCCACCGAGGCAGTTGAATATACACAAATGAATGTATTTCAAAGTCAAACTAAAAGGTTATTATTTTTTGCCTATACCGCATATCGTTTTTTTGTTTTTTCGAAAGAAAATCCCCACTTCATGTCATCCACATTTTTAATTTTTTTTACATTAATTTCATCATGACGAAGACTTGAAGACTCGAAGGCGTAAAATTTAAGGACTTATACTTGACATTGGCGGAAATAGCTGAACCGGTTAGTTCCCATCAAAAGCAGTATACTGAAAGTCAAAAGTAGCATAAGTAGCTATGATTGTTAATTTTGAGTTCAGCGTTGAATTCGCTAGTAATAAAAACGATCATAGTTTGTATATAAACAGCTGTGTTATCTACAAAGAAAAACTCTTTTGTTGGAGGGATTGGCTTTATTAACAATGAATATGACGAGGGTAGGTCAAACGTTTTTTGGACACATACTTCGCAAGTGCTTTTTGTCTCATGCGAAAAAGCGAGTTTGAGAAGAAAAATAGTTGTTTATACACTTTCAAACACATTTTCAAAATAGTAGGTAGGCCTCTGCAATCTAATGTGGTTGTTAAAACTGAAGGAAGGTAGTAGGTAGGTCACGGAGGGTAGTCACGGAAGCGCTAACAACAAAAGAGTATTATCGAAAAGTGATATTTAATATGAGAGAAACTCCCCCTGAAAGGGAAGGTGAAAAGTGTTAGGTTCTTAACTTTAACATTTTTACACTTCATTTCTACACTTATTCAGAACTTGCACTATACAAATGTAGTCAATGACAAAAACCTGCTAAAATTCAGTCACTTTATGAAACAAAACAGACAAATACGTAACCGTTATTTAACTCTAGAAAAAAACAGCTTTAAGAATTTCGTAGCTATTTTATTGTATACCGGTTCAAAGGAGCCATAGAAAAATGTTTTGTTTTCCTCTTACTTGGCTTTGTTCATTCATCAGTGTACAGAAACTGCTACTTCATTCTCTGATAGTACAAAGGAGCTAGCTACCGATATTTGTAGTAGAACTAATGCTTTTAAAACCAATTGATTTCGATATCCTAAAATCTAGGTTACTGGTGCCCATACAGGAACGCCAAATGGGTCAGAACAAGATAGTGAATGACTGAAAATTCTGAAAAGAAATAAATTGACCTCTATGCTTTATTTTAGACTCTCTGTTTAATTGCACAGATTAAAAAAAAAAAAATCTAATTTTAGGGCATTAACGTAAGAAGATTCTCTTTGACATGATTATTCCTTGGGTTGACTAGACACATCAGTCTTCAGACAGACAGACAGTCAGGTCAGAAAGATGAGATCAAATGGATGCCAAAAATATGGAAACAAACTAAACATGTAGTTAGTAAAAGCTGTGTGAAATACACCGATGCCTATCCAAAAAGTAGTGTGGCAAAGTCACAGATTACCTCCTAATAAGGGGTAATGTGTAGGTAAAGTACAATTAAAAAAATCGATCCAAAGTGTCGTGATTTACCTGGTAACCTGTATTATAGTTATTAGCAATGACAGAAAAAAAACTTACTTTCTCTGGAACATAACAACGGGGTCGGCATACAAATCTGTTAAATCAATCCTTTTTCCTCCTTCAATGACTTCTGGACTCTTCTTACAGCATAACCAACCCATGTGAGAGAAGAATAGGCCTCGTTCAGCGTTGTGTGGGTCTGCATCTGTATCTGCGTATTTGTGGTGCGTGCGGTGGTCTCGTGCCCATTCGAATATACAGTCCTGATTAAAAAAATACTAGCCTTATACAGTATTCTTTTATAGAATATTCTTGAAAAATGTGGATATGTTTGGCCATGTGTGTTAATTTTAACTGATTTGTTGATTGCTGACAGTTGTTTACGTTTGTACAACTAAAAACTAAATCTTGACTTTTCACAGACACAAAAAACTTTACTTTAATGCTGAACATAATACATATTATCGTATTACTTCGGTTTTAAGTTCTTCGTCAGTGTTTTCTAAAGAATTCAATAACGCATACATGTTAATATCTCAATAGGTCTATTTTTAACCTATTGATCTTACTTTATGTGATCCACAAATTGTTGTTCTATTCTGTCTGTGTTCTTTAAGTCTTCCGCAACACAGAATTAATCCCAGTGCGAGAGTTGTGTCAAGATGTATACGAGTATATACGACTGTCATTGAGCACGATCAAACGTTATGAGTACATCTACATATATAATTGACGCGAAGTCTGTCGATCTATATGAGGTTACCACACTGTCGAAGTTTCTAAGTGCTTGTAGAATTGATACATAGTTGGTATAAGGATGGGTAGGTACACCACTAATAGCTATAATATTCCTGGTAAATTATATCGTACTTAGAGTAAATCAATAAGGATTACCATATCAAAATGAGTATTGTTCATTGAAAGCTTTGCTATGTTATCGATGTCGCCTACAAATCATTAGGTACATGTTCAACTGTGAATTGATAAAATTAATTACGGACCAAAACCTGCTCCCTTCACTAGGGAATCTGCGAGTAGTATTATAAAGCTGCAAGTGTGGCTGGAGTGCTTATACGTGTAGAGACAAATAGTAGTAGTAGAGACAAATAGTATTCGTTGAAATGTAATGTCATAATGCTCTTTGGATGATTAAATGCATGCGAAGGAGACAACGCAAACAACCGTGGGAGAGCCCTGCTTCGGCATGAATGGGCCGGCTCGACCGGAGTGATACCACGGCCTCACAGAAAACCGGTGTGAAATAATGCTTGCGCTGTGTTTCACCGAGTGAGTGAAGATACCGTCCCCTTCCCCCATCCAACATCCCCCTCCCTATCCCCCAAAGGCCGGCAACGCACCTGTGATGCCTCTGGTGTTGCGGGTGTCCATGGGCGGCGGTAATCGCTTACCATCAGGCGATACGTCTGCTCGTTTGCTTGCTATTCAATAAAAAAAACGGAAAGAGAGTGGACAAGCTCTGTGCCGTAAAAGGTTCAGTCCGCGAAAAATAATCGTTAAGTCATCGAAGTGTGTGTAATTATACCTTATCAAGGTAGTCAATGGGCCAATGACACAGCCACAAACCGCTAATCATTGTTAAAGTAGAATACTTTTTAAAGTAGAATATATTTTTCATTACGAAATAATTATATAAATCTATTCTGAATAAAATATTCAGGCATCCTTTATAACGATACCTATTTCTATTACACAGCTGAAGAGGGTCTCGGGTGTATAAAAAAGTAAATTAAAACACAAAACTGACCGTAGTCAAACTTATTGCAAGGAAAATGTATAAATACAGAGTCCTCAGAGAAATGTGAAAATAATTTCTGTAGTCAGCATAAACTTTTTAAAAGGTAGAAAAAGAGTTCGTCTCTGTGGGAAAGGATGTCAAATTATCCTTTGGCATTTAGAGGAGACGTGCTGTAATGGTATACATATGTCTATTTACACGTATGTAGATAGATATAGGGGAGATCGTTTTTTGTTTTTTCGGCAAACGGGCCCCATTTCATGTCATCCACATTTTATATATTTTTTATCATTAATTTCATCACGACGACGACTTAAAGACTCGAATACTTATAATTGAAGACTATAAATACTTGACATTGGCAGAAATAGCTGAACCGAGTGATCAGGCTGGTTGCCATTTCATCAAAAGAAGAACAAGATAGATATTATATTACAACAGATATTCCGTTGGTTAAGG
The DNA here is from genome assembly GCA_916048165.1 of Spilarctia lutea. Classification (NCBI taxonomy): domain Eukaryota; kingdom Metazoa; phylum Arthropoda; class Insecta; order Lepidoptera; family Erebidae; genus Spilarctia; species Spilarctia lutea. Next base: position 9,280,728 of record OU696480.1, read on the forward strand.
AATCGATATTCCTAAAGGTAGGTTATCATTATCTAACTATAAGGCTTAAGTTGATTGTAAAAAATCGATCCTAATAGTTTAAGGAGAAAAATTATGAAGAAAATTATATCAAGGTTGTACTGCATGTACATACCTATATTTAGATGTATAGCACAGGTATGTATAGCATATAGTTACCTGAAAGCCCATCGTTTGCCAGATCATTAAAACTATTCGCAGAGGAGTTCGTGCTTTGAAACTTCTATGTGTCCATAATCGGTGAGATCCTGCGCCAATTCCGACGGCACACATAAAGTGGACGGCAAACGCTGTAAATCGTCATTACTTATTTAATATTTGTAATGATAAAACTACAGTGAACAGGTAGCGTGAGAATCGAAGAGTTAGCGCTCTTTACTATTATATAAATAAATATTTCGGACATCTAACACACAACGCCATCTAGTCCCAAACTAAGCAGAGCTTGTATTATGGGTACTGAACAACTGATAGAAATACTTATATACTTTTTTCGTAAATACGTACATGTTATACATAGAAAACACCCAAACTCCGAAACCAATAAGTATTTGCAGATCATACAAACATTTGGTCCGACCCGGGAATCGAACCCGAGACCTCAGAGACAGACAGCAGTCGTACGCTATCACTGCACCACCAAGGCAGTCAATCATATAGTCATATCTTTTGATTTTATAAGTATTTATATGGTATACTGAAAAAGAAGAGTTTCTGTGTAATTATAAAAAAACAACCGTGTCTATCTTGATGAAGTAGTACACAGTGTTTTAATTGTCCACATTCTGTCGACCATAATTCTAGCTCCATTAATATATTAGGAGAAGGTATATTGCCGTCGACTTGGTACTTTAGGGATACGACAAGTAAATCAAGATTGTAATAAAAAAGAAAAAGAATAATAAAGTGAGATGGATTGAAAGCAATACTTCTAGAAGGCTTATATTAATTCGTACTTGCTGTTGCTCGAGTCGAGTAATAATCGAGTTATAATCGATTACCGAAATATATTATCGTAATAAATATATATATTATTATATATGCCGAGAAGAAAAACTTAAAACAAACCAGTAGGACCAGCGTCGCATAGTGGGATAAAACCTCCTTTCTAAATTAAGATCCAGAAAGTGGCTTACTAAAGACTATTTGTACATTTTTAAATGACCGATGTATAGTCGATATTTATATTTACTTACCAAATACATTAGTTTGCCATTTAGCAGAGGTAAAGACTAAGTACAATCCGTACAAAGAGCTAATGTGCAAAAAGAGAAACCAGAATATATTGAACCACACATATTCGTGTTTCCTAGGACTTGCGTGTTTCAGCACAGATACATCTTTGGCTAAACCCAGGTCCGAAGTTTGTGTATCCGACTCGAAGACTACTCCACTCGGTGTAGGGTCCACTTGAGGTGGCATCTTCTGGAAGTGAGATTTTAAAGTTACTCTCACAATTAATTTATATAAATATTAAACTAAAATTTAAAAATATTTTATAATACAATATACTTTGAATTGACACAGAACCCTCATGGATCTTAGAGCGAAACTTTTTTTACACAATACCCATTAGATTCTTATTTAAAAAAGTGTGCAAATTTTGATTTTGAAATATGGCTACTTCGAAAACTCGAATAGTCTTTGAATACGAGTTCCGACGTGGAACTAACGCGGCAGAAACAGCTCGCAATATCAATGCTGCTTTTCCGAATCTAGACTTCTATCGTAAAGGCATAAATTAACTTCCGATTAGATGGTAACAATGTATAGGTAATGAGAGTAAATATTTAGATTAAATAAAACATTTTAGAAGAAAAAATTGAGATTTACTTTTCAGTACAAATCAACAATTTTAAACTTTAACTCCTTTATCTTAAATCTCACAAAGAATTTAATAAGAAGTATATAAAATACGTTAAATTTTCCCCATATCCCAAAGAAATACCCATTCATATGTTTGTTGTATAACTTATTCTACCTTTATGGTGACTCTTAGAAGTCTTTTGTTTTATTACTCGTACGTTATATATGCATTGAAAACATTTCAACGCAAATGTGTTCCGGATGCCATTAACTTTTCCACATAACTTGTCCATAAAATTAATAAAATATTCAATTAAAGACTGCCTCATTCGCTAGCGGTTAGCGTATGCAACTGACGATCAAGATGTCTCCGGTCAATTTCAAAAGACTTTTTTACGAGAAACTCTCAAAAATTATTGAATAAAGTATGGAAGTTTGGCGATGTTACACGCGCTTGTCTCAGAAAGCACGATAAACCGTGGGTCTTGGCATGCCCCTCCCTCTATGGCAATCGTTATCGGAAAGTCAGTACCCTCAAATATACTGCAACAAGTTCAACCTTCGAATTGGGTTCGTCGTTGCGGAGGTCTGATGTTAGTCGCTCCGTGAAAAAACTGATATTCAGTTAAAACGTGTTGAGCTAGTAGCCGACTCCAAATAACCTTAGAAATAATAAAGGTTGAGAAAATGATCTTAATATTTCATTTCCATAAATGCTATAACTACTGGCAAATACGATTAAAATTTTGAATACGAACTATTTTTTATAGGAATTTAGAAATATAGTTGTTTGTAATATACGCAATTTAATGTAGTTGAAATATTTATGTACTGTAATATGAAAACAACAACATACAAGAAAAGTTGTATAAAATGGGTAATTTTATCTTTATTTATGGCAAAAGTTACTATTTTTCGTTTATATTTTACAGAAAGTTTTTAAATGAGTTTTATATTTTGAGTTACTACTACCATTTTGTACGATATTAAAACTTTTCTGATGTAAAATGGAAATAGTACCTTGACCAATGGCCCTTTGATCTCTTATCAGGCAGAGCCTATACTATTAAAATCAGAAAACTAATGAACATATTTAAATTTTAATTAATACATCAAAAATCTATACTAAAATTATAAAGAGGTAAAGTTTCTAACTTTGTATGTTTGTAGGGGCTAATCTTCGGAAGTACTAATCTGATTTGAGTTTTTTTTTCACTAACAGAAAGCCAAACTATTCAAGAGTCACATAGGCCATATTTTATTATGATTGAACAAAAAATTCAGTTAGAAATAATAGTATTTGTAAATCAAGTCGAAGAAAAGGCAGTTGACACCAAAGAAGTGGTCACGGGTCTGCTAGTTTGAGATAAATATGACCAGATATAGAGCAAATGATAGTGCTCATTATAATGAGCACTATCATTTATATAATATATCTCTATATAATTGTATACAATTATTTGTCTCGAATGGGAATTGAATCTACGACGTATATCAATCAGTATCACAAGTCACTAGAACAACAGGTCAATACGTTTATAACTTGTATAATATACCAATATTAATTTTATACATGATTGATGATATTATTTTAATCTACCAGTATTAAAATAATCTTATTCATGATCCTGTTCTAGCTTATTATTAAAGGTACACAAAACTACTTACAAAACCTACCTTCTTGGTAATATAACAAATTACAGATTCAAACACGTCTTGTCGTTCCTTGGTTTGAACACAAACTGACTCCTTAATATACATGTTCCATGTTTAAATAGAATGCAAAGAAAGTTATTTAAAATTCAAATTGTTGCTACCTAAAAACAAATAAACCAGAGCAATGGACAAGACATTTTGTAACAGAGTCCATTGTTGTTTAACAATTGTTTAACTTTGATTAAGTTTGTTTTAATCAATTTAAATTCATGTATACGGGATCTAGGTGTTTTTGTTTCAACAGTATGCATTGATTAAATGTTTATTTAATCTGTGGTTCAGTTCAATACTCATTTTAATGTTGGCATTATTTCGTTGTTCATAAAGTGCGTATCAATTCTGCTGTCATACAAAAATATTTATTATATTGGTTGACGTATCAGGTGATACGTCTGCTCGTTTGCCCAATATTCAATAAAAAAAAAAAAAAAAAAACGTATGGGACTGCCGATCGGTTTCGGGTTTGAATCCCGGGTTGGGCCAAAAAGTGTTGTTGAACTCATAACAACTATTTGTGGATCACACAAAATGTTGTTCCATGTGGATTTTGAACCCACAACACTCGGCGCAGCAAAAAGCGACGTAGCGACTACTTAAACCATTAGCCCAACCGTGCACTTAAATGTGTAGGATGTTTAAATTATTGTTAAAAACTTTAATAAAGTTGGAAAACATGACACGTATAATGCCTTTTGTACCTAGATGCATTGTCTCTTACATATAGCTGCGATATGTTCATATTAAAATACCACAATACTTTATTATATTCATTCCTCGCGGAATAACCTGCCTTTTAGTACCAAGATCTGATACAAGAACTATTTGCTTAGAAGCAGAGTTAAGCTCTTCCTACGCATTCATGCTATTTTGTAAGTTGTGAACGTGTTTATTTAGTTTTATAAACATTTGTTAAGTATTCCTTTAATTTTATTTCAAAAGAGATTTTTGTTTATAAATGTTCAAGAGATAAATAAAATGCCATTCTTAATAATTATAATTTGCTGTAGGTATTATTATTACGTACGTACGTGCCTTTTTGATATTTTCGTATTATATTCTACATAACTTAATGGCATTTTAGTGTTTTAATAAAAATATGTTTTTATTAAATCTAATTAAACTACTTACTTCATTTTATTTAGGCGTCAATTTCCTACACACCAGAAAAATACTTAAATCTAAATCGTCAATACAGTGCAGTTAATCGTACTAATATAATAAACGCGAAACGTGAGTATATATATGAGGAGGTTTGTTGCTCTTTCACGCAAAAACTACTGAATGAATTTTGATGAAACTTTACAATAATATAGCTTATACATAAGAATAACACATAGGCTACAATTTATAAATATACTAGCTTCGCCTCACGGCGTTGCCTGCGGTTTTGGTCGTACCGTGGTTAGCACCGCGGGGTTCAGCTAGTTATATAATATTTATGTGCCAAATCTCTTTTGGTTCCTGTGGTAATGAAATAAATGTCGTCACATATTAAATAACATTTTCGTTGGGGTTACATTTACGATATATGGAGGTCGGCATTTCCTCGACTCTTATTGCGTTGCAGTCGCCAGCGGAATTCATTGCCGCGGGTTATTTCCGACGTAGCTTGTTACGATACCACTGTCGATACTACAGCTACTGAAGGTTAGGTTGTGTTGACACCAGTGCCTTCCATAAACCTTTCAACTCTGAACCAAAGGATTTCAGGTAAGTAGCTACGTAGATTTTAGGAAAAATCTTTAAAGTTCCTTTGCGTTACATTGAGTAGTGAATACGTATACTTTTAAATAGGAGTTTCTTTAAACTTCTTTAAAATGTGTATTTTACTACAGTATAAATTTCTAATTGTCTCGAATAGGCCAGGCAGAATCAGTCAGTCAGTCGTGCTTTAGTAACCTGTTCAAATATCTATATATTTATAGTTCAAATATCTATTTATTCAACGAATACAAGTGTGCAAGTTTCTGTGTTTTGTATTTCTTCCTTATTCGTCAAATTGCGTGTAACATAACAATAATTGTAACAGGTATTTATTTGTCAATGTTAATATTATAATTAGTATGTAGTAAACTCACGATGAAACCCGAAACTAACTAACTGATTTTCAATTTTTTTTTAAATGTGTATAAAGCTGGCGTGCCTAAGATAGGATAGAACGTTGATAATATATAACGCTTAGACCAACAGGAATCAAGAATAATTGAAAAAAGATACAGACGAAGGGATCGTGATAAGGGGGGTTGCGTGGGTCAGCTATTTATTAGGTATTACATATAATAATTTTACATTTTGATAGAAGCCTACAAAAGATTAAAAATATCGTAGTTGAATTAAATATTTTATTTCAGATAAGAAATCCGATATAAATAAACACAATATAAGTCAATATATATGCGAGGACACTAATATTTGTGTACTAACCGCAAATTAAGTCTGTTGGCTCTGAAGTTGTCTGCATCGCTTCATTATATACCTATACTATTAATGAAAACTATATAAGGAAATATTTAAAAAAACAGATGTTTTAGTTTTCGTAAATTTGTTTCGTGTTATTGTCTTGCTCTTTCTTCTGGATTTTTCTTTTATTACGTATATTTGGTAGGCAAGGAACGTCGCACACCGACAGCCATTTTGTTTACCATAAAAGTCGGTTGATTAGACTGGCGTTTTAGGTTGTAACTCGTAAAACAGATATCGCTGATCAGTCGAGTCAGGAGTCCAAACTATCCGAATTGTTACGAGGAGCACGTAATTTCAAGAACGTCTTTGTTAGTAAAAATATTTATCTTTTTCATTTTGTTAATTAAAAATAACAATGAGTTACTGAATTTCGTTTATAAATATATATTTAAGAGATGACTAAATAGTATTATTGTTTTGGGTGATAACCTGTTAATGTAGATATTTTAAAGCTCTTGTAAATGAATGTACCTACTTGTTCGTTTTAGGTTGGATGGTATGGATTACATTGTAGACCATTATTTTGGATATTGTGAAACTGATTTCAATATTAAATCAAATACACTAAGTTATAAAAGTATGAGTAAGTAATACTGTTGGCATATTTGGAAAACTACAATTACCTATCCGAAATCCAGTTTGGTTTCCGAGCTATAAGGTCTATGGAGTAATACTCGTATGCAGTAACAAATTTAGTCGAATTTATATCAGACAAACTAGATCGGAAATGACGTGTACTGCCGCCTGCCTAGACTTTGCCAGAGCGTTCGATACTGTCTACCGCAGGATATGAGAGAGACTACTGCAGTGATCTAAAATCCGTTAACTTCGGAGTTAACCGCAGGGTAGTTTCCTTGGCCCGACACTGTTTATTATATACATTAATAGCTTATGTGCTCCAGAGCTGAATCTCCTTACTCTAAACATTGGAAAGACCAAAGCTATAAATTCATATGTGTCAAAGCGATCTTCTCCCAAACTAGCAATGAACCTAAGACTGCACTCGTGCTTGGTGCTGGCAACCTGTCAACACACACACTTTCGTACATTCGACTGCGCATTACCCAAGCACTAACACTCGGTATATTTGCAGCACTTCCTTATTTTTTAGTCTTTGTTTTCTTTTTTTTGTTTACCTGATTTTTAACTTTTATTAATTATTATTTTTTGCTTTTCTTTTTTGTTTACTTTGCTTAATTGCTATATACCTTTTGTTTCTTTTATTGTATTAATGCCTCGAAAGGCAACTAGACGGAAGGGACGGAGACTTGATCTTACGACACAGGGCAACCTAGTGCGGATCTAGGTATCAAACCCTGTTGTACCTGTATACTTTTGAAACAATAAAGAAATAAAAAAAAATGAAGTTTTCCGTCGTTTTTATTAATAAAAAAAAAAACACACCCAAATTTTTTTTGTAATTATGAACACAAATAATACAACTAGACCGGTTACGGTCTAGCCCATCTCAAGCGATGCTCCAACATATTATGTGACAATTTCTATATATAGATTAAGTACTTATATATAAAATTGGCTTTTTGTGTGGAAGGAGTATGAAATCGTTATTTGTGAAAAATATTTATTAATATATTAATGCTAACTCATAAGGTAGTTCATTCGATCCTTTACTAAAAAAACCAAGGGAGCAAGAATCAATAAACTCACTCCACACTGGAGATAATTTTCTCCTTGTAAGAAGTTATCCAAATTTCAGAAAAAATGGTAATCTGTTGGAGCAATGGTCCGGGGAGTATGGTGGATGTCACAGACATTCCAATTGCAGCTTCTCTAGTTTAGCAGCTGTCTGTTGTGCAGTGTGTGGTCTAGTGCTGTCCTAAAGCAGCAGTGGCTTAGAGCGGTTGACCAGGCTCGTTTGCTTAGCAGCTAATTCTTCAATCATGATTTTCAGTTGCTAACAATAGATATATGCCGTAATCGTTTGACCAGATTTTGGAAATCTACAGTGATCCAATAAATTTTAACCGTGGAAGAGCCACGCTTCGGCATGCATGGGCCGGCTCGACCGGAGTGACCGGTGTGAAATAGCGCTTGCGCTGTGTTTCAACGAGTGAGTGAGGATACAGGAGACCCCTTTTTTTTAACGTGTTGAAACCTCTCGGGCCATCACCCCGCCGGGATTTGTGGCGGGGCGGTGTGTAGGAATCGAACCGACTAAAACCACACGGTGTGCCACTCTGCGTCTGAGAAGGGAGGGGTCCGGGAACTGCAATTATTAACACGACCGGACCCATACCCCAACCCCTACTCTATCTCTTTCCCCATTCTCCAAGGACCGGCAACGCACTTGTGATGCCTCTGGTGTTGCATATGTCGATGGGCGGCGTTAATCGCTTACCATCAGGCGATAAGTCTGCTCGTTTGCCACCTATTTCATAAAAATAAAAAAATTAATAAGCCATTGCAACAAGCGCTTCTGATTATCGTACAGGATCCACTTTTCATCACGGGTAATGACCCGATTTAAAATCCCTTCTTTATTGTGCCGATTGAGCAATGTAACGCAGCAGTCGACGCGTGTTTGCTGGTTCGCTTCACTCAATTCATAAGGTACTCACCGTTCAAGGTTTTATTATTGAAGTTAAAACTTCTTTAGCCGCGTTGAGCACTTTTTGGTAGGAGAAAATCTTATGGGTTCGAGTTACCGACGTGCTAATGTTTAATGTTGATAATTTTAATTTAAACATTATGAAATTTCTTAGTTTATACATTTTTTTTTGAAGTTTAATATGTTACAGTGCAGTTGGTAGTAAAATTAAAATTTCTACCAAATTAAAGTAAAGACCTTAATAACATTTTTTTTGAAGTGAAATCTTTTTTAACCGCATTGAGCACTATTTGGTAGGAGAAAATGTTATGAATTCGTGTCTTCGACCTCCTAATGTTTGATGTTTATAATTTGAATTTAAACATTTAGAAATTTTTAATTTTACAAATTACACCTAAGTTATAAGTTTTCACTTCTATCGGTAGTACTGTGGGGGAACGGGTCCCTGCTAGACAAAGGGAGGATCCTCCGACCAGGCGAGGTGATCATGTCTGGTGGGCCATTGCCCAAAGGTTGATGTTGGGTGGTTGTACATATGATTATCATATGTACAACCACGGCGCGAGAACTTCTATGGCGCGATTCAGGATTGGTAGTTACTCCGTATTGTTACTTCGTAGTTCAGTGTATCTTCGGTAGATGGTGCGGTAGTAGGTTATTTTTGTGTTTTATGTTGAAGTCGCCACAGTTTTTATGACTACCAATTTTTTCCCTATTTGTTTTAAGTGGATTTAAACACACTTCCACAACAGCATATAAGTCCTAATTATCCACTTTGGTCTCCGGCCGTCCACGGGGTTTTTAATGAAGGTCGAAATTTCTAGAACGAAAAGGTTGGAACCAAAAACGTACCGGTTTTCTTTTACTACACCAGCGCCATACACATCGTTAATTCTTCAAGCTGTTTCTGCAGCACTGTTGCCACGGTAGAACTCGTACTGGTAAACAAAGCGATATTTAAAGTTTTTCATTGTGCGAAATGAGCGACGGTAAAGAAAAAGCTAATAAGGAAAATAAAACAAATGAATGACTGTTTTCGAATCTCAAACTGTACCAGCTACATTTATTTATAACTTTGAATTTGGAATTCTTAACCAAAGAGAATATATTTCAGATCAAAGTGGCCAGTGCGAAAAAACGCCAATTTGATATGTAAAGACCTAATTATACACTTTCCTTAAAACTGCCAAAACAAGAAGAAAAATGTTTAGGAAAATTAACAGATGTTAAAACTCTAACCGGTCATACCTACTGAGTAGTTCATCGACCTCTTTACAATCCTCACCCATGGACAATAGAACTTGCTCACACCGTACCACGTTATTCGCATTATAGAATCAGATATGTCGATAGTAGTTATTGTAACGATACTACTTACGGTGCCCACTCTCTGACATAATCCTTATTGACCTCGTACAACACCAACAGGAAATGATAAAGTGCTTTATTTTTAGCTCGGTCAACACTGTAACCAATATTACAACTCAGAAATAAATCAATTTCAAATATCGAGTCACTTCAATTGAAGTACCTGGTCGAAAAGCGGTTCGTAATTTGGACTAGAATTGGAACCACCCGATTACCGGCATTGTGGTTTTAATAGGTTTTGATCTTGAAAAATGATTTGCCACTGCGGTTTGCTCGAATTGAAATGTGTGTTTAGTCTTTTTCGATGAAAATATGTTTTAATTTTATCATTGTGTTAAAATAGCATTTTTTCATGATAGATGACTTTATAATTTTTAATGAAAAATAGTTTGAAAGCTGAAAGTCGATGCCTGACTGTAGCAAGGCCGAGAGAGAATGAATTTATTTCATTAATATAAAAGGTTTAACGAAGTTTATAATATCTCTTTTACTAGGTTATTTCATTGTTTTGGTAATACTATTCATGATAAAGTCTTTCATTCAAAGCGTTGGTTTCATTCGGAACAACAACATCGTAATATGAAAAATTGCTCTAGAAAATTAAATTACGCTTGGAATATTCATTGTTCGCGTTGTGTAAGCTGAAGTCCATTACCTATTTGCTGATAACAAAGGGCCACCAACGAGCACGGAATCAATTTAGAGCACAAGAGGCTATTGCGTTCAGTGCCTCAACTAACGGAGCAAAGTAAACCACTTTTGAATACTTCTGGCATACGTACATTGATTAGTTCGTAAGGTTTACTATAGTTTATATCTACATACAGTATTTGAGCGATGAAAAATATTTTCTATATGGATAAAATTCAACTGAACTGAAACCTCTTTTATGCATATTTGATGAAACTTATATGTAAAAAGTTGTTGCCATTTATTTCGAAAACTGTATAAAATAGAACCACGAGTTCGTTGAGCCTTTGTCCACAAAATGTTAACATAGATTTTGTTGAGCTTGTTAATTTGAAGATCGTTACAAGTTATTTCTCTGTTATTTAGAAACAGAACTTGTAATAATTTTCTGCCTTAGGCAATGATTGTGTAATTGTAATTATTTAATAATAATTACTATTACTTTTAGATTTGGTTTTTATATTTATATTATCTTATCGTTTACCATTTCAATCATTCAGAATGAAAATGACATTAAGCAACGGAAGTAGTAATATGTGTAATTCAATAATATGTACGCATACATATATTTATTGCATTTAAAGATTATCTGATCCGTGCCCACTTCGCCCTCTTTTCTTCGACTTGATTTACAAATACTATTATTTTAAATTGAATTTTTGGTTCGATCATAGATCACTTTCTGTTAGTGAAAGAATTTTCATTAATATAAAAGGTAATTCTGAATATTACCCCCTACAACCATACAAACAAAGTTAGAAACTTTACCTCTTTATAAAATTAGTATTTTTTTTATTTTTTTTTAAAAAGACCACTCCCACATTAGGAATAAACATCCTGTGTCGTGGGGGACTTTACAAACATACATGAAACGGACACAAAGCACATCCAGACTCGGGACAACAATTTGTGGATCACACAAAGTGTTGTACCGCGTGGGATTTGAACCCAAAACACTTTGCGCAGTAGCAAGCGACATGGCGACCGCTGAAACCACTCGGCCAACCGTGCAATCATCATTATAGTCATCAGTATAGATTACAAAGGGAATCCTTTGCTCGTCAGTTATGTGTTAATACGTTACTAAGCTTATTACTATATTTAATTAACATATACATAGATCTAAGTTTCTAATCTGAATCCAAGTGCTCTAGTGTATTAGACCCTAATAATCATCGTCTTCATCAGCCTTCAACAGTCCACTTCAGGACAAAAGTATTTTCTTAGAAAGGAGGTTAATGTTTAGTGTTTGTTCCTTCTTTTGAGATCTCAATAGATAAATAACTTAATGTTAGTGTAGTGGTCAAGGTCGGGTAACCAAGACCACAAACTTATGTTGTGTTCACCACCAGTGTTAAAACCAAACCAGTAATAAATGTAGACGACCGTAGGAATACTGAGTAAAACAGCGGGATGAATGTAAAAGCATTGTATTCAAAAGATGACGGATGATTGAATGCTTATGACTGAATATATATACAAAAACAACACCGGTATTTATTTATTAAGGAGAGAGTGAGTCAGGTAGCACGCATAAATGTAGGCGTATGACATCCCTCTCTGTTGCACATTTTAGATGGTGTAGCGTGACGACGCAATGTAAAAATATATAATAATATTATTATAGATATAATGTTATCGAATCCGTGACCGCTACATTAGTATAGAGTTGTTGCTGGGACGTCTGTTTCCACTACTACTATTATAAAATTTATTTAACAAATATATAACTGCCTTGGTGGTGCAGTGGTAGTGAATGAATGCTGTGCTTGAGGTCTCGGGTTCAAACTGGGTCTGACCAAGTGTTTGCGTCATGTACAAATATTTGTTTCGGAGTTTGGGTGTTTTCTATGTTTAATATGTATGTATTTACAAAAAAAAAGTATATATGTAATCATATCAGTTGTCTAGTACCCATAACGCAAGCTCTGCTTAGCTTGGGACTAGATGGCGTTGTGTGTATAAATAAATAATATATTTAAATATAATAATATATTATAATAATATTTATTTATATAAATCTGTACTAATATTACAAAGCTGAAGAGTTTGTTTGTTTGTTTGAACGTGCTAATCTCAGGAACCGCTCGTCCGTTTTTTAAATTCCTTTCAGTGTTGAATAGTCCATTTATCGAGGAAGGCTAAAATATATCATCACACTTAAACTAATAAGAGCGGAGCTCCAATGAAGAATGTTTAAAAAAGAGGGGAAAATTTTCACGCTACGTGCAATAGAAGACGCAAACGAGGTTGCGTGGGTCAGCTAGTATGATATAATTTTGTTAAACCTTACATACGTTTTTAAGTGGATATTTAGTTTCATTAGTTTTGAAATTGTTTTTCAAATGATTTTAATTTCTGTCTGTTTCTCTGCTATTAGAGTGTTTATATTATTTGTAAGTTTTGTTTTCCCAATTGTTAATTTTCGTTAGTGTAAATAGTTTATTATAAATACTATAACAGTTAATATTTATTTTATGAGCTGATTATTGTACGGAGAATCGATACCCAAGTTAAACCATCAACCAAGTTTTGGGGAACATCAATTGTAATTATGTTTGTTTTCTCTATGTAATATATAAAAAATAAATAATTAAACCACTGTTTTTTTCTAGTTACATAAATTATTTTTGTTTTATCTAGTTCTATCAAAAATGACTCTTTGTAATCCAATCTATTTGTGGGTGTAAAGTTGTTTCTGTTTAAAATTTCAACTAAGTGCTCTAACTGAGTTGAGGAATTGGTAGCCATACTAAATACATTGATAGTGTGACGACCTCCACATACAGCGCCATCTACCGAAGATACACTGAACTACGAAGTAACGCACTGTACTTACAAACTACACTACACGGAGTAACTACCAATCCTGAATCGCGCAAATAAAGTACCCGCGCCGATTATCATATATACAACATCCCAACATCAACAGTTGGGCAGTAGCCCGCCAGGCATGATCACCTCGCCTGGTCGGAGGATCCTCCCTTTGTGTTGGGTGGAACATGATACCCGTTTCCCCACAATAGTACCTAATAGTAATAATTACGTTTAACAATGATTCATTAAACTATTTATAATAAGATATACATATTTAAATAAATGTATTAGTGTTTTAAGTACTTTACAACAATGGAAGTTTGTTATTGATTAATACTAATTAATTTATTTAAAAATATGCAAATATGCAGTAGGTCGGTTCGTTATATTCTAAGTATTGAATCTTCACATGAACCTATCGCACAAAGACACTGATTATCTAATCAGTGTCTTTTTGTATCTAGAAACTTGTACAGCCGAACATGCATCAACTCTGCCTGATGGAAGGCATAAGCAGAATCCAAGAGTGATAATCATTATACTCATTGTGAATGCAGACAAGGCAACATGGGCTTTGGTCTCGTACTCACCAACGAAACACGACAGCACGCATGCTGTCATTTTATTTATATGATCTATGATAGAATTCAATTACGATATTTTCTACCGACTTAGTACAGATTTGACTGCCTCGTTGGCGCAGTGGTAGTTTATGCGACTGCTGTGCTTGAGGTCTCGGGTTCGATTCCCGGGTCGGACCAAATGTTTGTATGATCTGCAAATATTTGTTTCGGAGTTTGGGTGTTTTATATATATAACTAGCGACCCGCCCCGGCTTCGCACGGGTGCAATGCTGATACTAAATTAAATACACTACAGAAAAACTATGAACGTTGTATATAAAAACATAACGGCCCGCTCCGACTTTGCACGGGCATAAAATAGAAACCTCTAAAATTAACAATGTTGCCTTAGTATATGATGCATGTATTATACATATAAACCTTCCTCTTGAATCACTCTATCTATTGGAAAAAACCGCATCAAAATCCGTTGCGTAGTTTTAAAGATTTAAGCGCACATAGGGATATAGGGACAGAAAAGGCGACTTTGTTTTATACTATGTAGTGATATGTATGTATTTACAAAAAAAAAAAAAAAGTATATATGTATTAATGTCAGTTGTCTAGTACCCATAGTACAAGCTCTGCTTAGCTTGGGACTAGATGGCGTTGTGTGTTAAATGTCCGAAAAATATTAATTTATAAACAACATTTCAGGAGAAAGGAGAATCTTTCTCTTATACCTTAAATCAGGTATTGGAAATAAAAGAACTAATATTGACTGGCAGATCATAAACCGCGCAGATATTTAAAGGCACTAACCCATTGTGTGGTAAGAAAATTATTGAACAATGAACATTATTTCTAAACAAACAACGAGATGAAGATAAATGAGTGGAGGCTGATTGCGGGTTCTCAGCCAAGCGATTTCGTTACAAAAGCCTTTATAAACCGCTCTAATGCCGTCCCGCTCTAATCCATCCACTGAAGGATATTGTAGATTGGGCGCATAACTTTTTCAAAACAAATTTACATATTTCCAGGAGTGCCGTGATTGATCGTGTTAACTCTGGGCTTCTGCTAACAGATCTGTAATATATTAATAGAAGAATGACAACTCTAATAGAAATAGATTACATTACTGACTTAATATTATTTTACAGAGTCATAAATTAGATATTTCATTCTATTTATGTTTTTTCACAAACAATTTTTTTTATGACATTTAGATATAGTAGATATTTATTACGTCTACATTTAGGAATCCATAATCCTAATTGAGTAAAATAATAATCATTACACCATTTTCATATTTCTGATGCATACATTGTTAAAGGTTAAAATAAAGATGGTAAAGTTAAAATACGAAGAAACATATACATATGTACGTGCTTATTCGTATTTTAACTTAAGATTACAGCGGTTCAATAAGAATAAAAGGTCCAGCGCAGATTAGCAACATGGTAGCAAAGTCAGTCACAACAAAATCAGTAGAATTAAAACAGAATACATGTTCTGCGCTGTCACTGAATGGAACAGCAATCAAGTTCAAGTAACTAAGTTCGCTGTTACGAAATAATGCTAAAATAGCTAGGTCTGTGCAGCATCGAATCAATGCAGGATGGATGAAGTGGTGGCAGGTAACAGGAACTATTTGCGATCCCAGGTTCCCTTACTTACTTACGTTAAAGGGACAAATTTATAAAACGATCATCAGACCTGCCGTCCTGCATGGACCTCAGCGTTGGCCAACAAAGAAAACGGATGAGAGACGCCTGCACGTACCTGAAATACGAATGTTGATATGCATGTGTGGTGTGACTAGAAAGGATAAGGTGAAAAATTACTACATTAGAGCAAGACTGAAAGTAGCACCATTAGATGAAAAGTTCAGAAGCAACAGGCTATCCTGGTACAGATATGTGATGCGTAGAGATGAGTAAGATGTAGTTAAGAAAGTTTTAAGTATGGAAGTCGACGTATATAATAGTAGAGGACGACCAAAGAAAAAAAGGATGGACTGCGTAAAAGTGGATATGGCCAAGAAGGGAGTAAGCAGCGAATTTGCGAGGGTTAAAGGAGAATGGACGAAGAAAACTCATCGCACCGACCCCAAATAAAGTTGGGAAAAGAGTAAAAAGATAATGAATTATTTAAATAATATTTTTTACGTACAGTGGAACATAGAATCTCCTCCTTTTTTGAAGACGGTTAACAAAGTATAAACTCAGAAATTTTTAATGTTTCTTTTTTGAAACTATCAATTATCAACCCATCAGTTTCGATTATTACCTAATTTTATAATGCAAGCACGGTTTTATTTGTATCCCAAAAGTCTATCGACGTACTGTTAGTCACTATGTCTGTCTGTAACTTTCAATAGATCGAGTCAGTCAATATCATATTTCTTATTTTCTACTTTTGCACTGGCACAGCCTTAAACCAGATTTTCTATAACCTCAAAACTAGTTGCTAAATTAAAAAAAACAACAAAATGATATTGATTATATCCTGATATCCTTTTCTGCTGAAGAAAACAAGATAGGAGGTGTGTTCAAGTTGTTCAATGCACGAACAAAAGACTGTCGATAAACATTATTGTTACCGTAAACATTCTTGAAATATGCAAATTGCGTTTTGACGCACCGTGAACGGATAGGTACAATATAAGCTACAAACATTAGCATAAACGGAATTGTGTAAACTCGAAACGCAAACATTGCCTTGAGCAGTATTAAACGTCTCATAAGACGGTGAACGCCTTTAATGACCTTAGGAATCCATCGTTTAACTTAAATATGAGGCTTTATGGTATTAAGCAGATAGAAACAATATTAATAGGTATATCTATCGTTGGTTATAATGTCTGCTAATATTTGTGCATTAGGCTTATTAAGAAAGGTACATGGGTCATTCTCCGAACGCTTAAATCGACATGTTCAGATCGAAAACCTCTTTGAATTGATTACTTACTATTTAATATTTTATAAATAAGAGAAAATTTGTAGTAGTAAAAAAAAATATACAAGAATATTGACCTCGGTGTGTAGCAGCGGTATTTGTTCCTCTAAAAAATTACGCTATTTTCCATGTGTTCACAAATGACCAAATAGTTACTAGTCTTATATATAAAATTCTCGTGTCACGGGGTGCGTAATCGAACTCCTCCGAAACGGCTCGACCGATTTTGATGAAATTTTTTGGTTGTAATCTATTTTTCATCCCCCTAAATGTTAGGGGTAGTCCACCCCTAAATTTTTTTTTTTTTTTTGCAAAATTTTTAATTTCTATTTTTTTATGATGCAGCATTAGAAAATACATACAACCCTAGATTTTCAACCCTCTACGATCAACCCCTATTTTTCCATCGCGATTTTTATTGACCCACCTCTACAACATATATTCCCTTTTATGGCAAAGCAACGTTTGCCGGGACAGCTAGTTAATTTTATAATATTATTAAATAATGATAGGCCACAATAGAAAAGATAGAACATATTGTATACACGTCCGACGTTTTGAGTGGATATCAGTGGAGCGCACCGATCTCTCATACTTCTTATACTAAACTGTCCGTGAGAATAATAATAATAATATAATAATAATAAAAATTCTCACGGTAATTGTAGTACATAATACATAACAGAATTACATTTTGCTAGTGAATACAATCAGTGGTTAGAGCGCTGTCTCCTAGATAGGTTTGAAAAAACCTGTATTAAGGAGTAAGTAAGCGCTAGAATAGTTATTGGTGTTAGCCGTGGCATCAGTTGTGTCGTGACAACGACAAAGAAACCAAGACTGTTCTTCTGAGCGTCACTTTTTTATCGAGGTAAGTAGTTGTTTTCGGTGGCTTGGTATCAATTTGATTCCGGTGAATCCTTTTTTTGTCATATTTACTTTGAACTATCATATTTAAAATATATAAATAGCATTTATTACTTGTAATAGATTTTAATAGGAAATGTAAACATGTAAAAATTTTTTTTACATTATTTACTAAATATCTTAATATTTTGATTTCAGTGGTATTGAATTTGGTGCTTTTCGTGGCAATGTGTCCACCGAGTGTCAATTTCCAAATGACCGAATTTAATTAATAGTTTCTAATAATTTTTTAAGACCGTAAATCATGAAATATTATCTTATTCCAGTATTGTCATTATGTCAGACTTAAAGCAAGACCACTTGGCGAAGAATAGATTGATTGAGAGACGTCGGAAAGCCCGAATCAAGACCGATCTAGAACTTTACGCAATACACAAGAAAAAAGACAAGAAACGTTATTATAAAAAGAAAAGTGAAGGTAAGACAAAGCCCGTTAGTTTATTAAATCCTCGTCAACAACCCAACAACCAACCAGAGAGGAGTAGAATATCATCGAACAAACATAATCGGAAAAAAGGCTCAGAGAGTTAAAATGTCTTGAAGAAGATTGAAAAGAAAATGAAAAAGTACCAGAGGTGGCTGAAGAAAATGATGATCCGAAAACTTCACAATTGAAACCGAAACTTTCAGGGCAACGCTAAATAATACCACAACTAGTTAGGACTCGGTTTACAACTCAATCAAGTTCCTTCAGTGATTTATCATTTATCGAGTCAATCAATCATTTAAATTTTTTAAATACAACGTTCTAAGACTTATCGAGAATCCTCAGTACCATTGAGTCCATCTAGTAAAACCAGTTTTGCTTCAAATTCATGAACTGGAGTACCAGCTCTTATGACTGATAGGGAGCCTTTGACTCTGAAGACTAATGGGATTAAACCCGCCCATACGCTCACCACTATAATTCCTGTACGTCAGGTACAACGGCAGTGACCCACGAACACACCAAATTATGACACTCAGGAAGTCACAGGAAAAATTAAATTGTCTTGGAACCCGCAACGAAACTAATCAAGAAAAAACTGGAGGGGTTTGAATTATAATGAGTTCACTTCCCTTCTTAGCAAAGCGGGAGACAAAATGAAGTTGAAATAGGCACACACCTTATTCAAGATATTCTTGCCAGATAACAATGTTATTATACGTAGATTTAAATACCGCAAGAATAATATGTAAAAATTACGGAAAAATGTAAAGTTTAAACCTTTTTGATTCAAGGTATAAATAGGTAGGAACTATACACTTGACTTTTTTAAACTTCATGCCATTATTGATTATGATAAGTTTGTGTAAAGTAAAAAATCGTAATAATTAATGGGGCCATTGTTTTATTGTAATATATACCAGAAGTCCCTTAACAGTATTTGTTGCGCTTACTTGAATTTATAATATTTTTTTAATACAGAAATGCTATGTAAGTGATTTTAAAACATAATTTACGTTTTGATTTCAGTGAAAATAATGTTGATTTCAGTGAAAAAAGAAATTGCTTCGTAACCGTTTGGTCATCAAAAGTGCCTGTAGTACTGATATTTTTCAAATTAAATTTATCTTTTGAATTTCTTACTACTAATATATTTTTGGAACGAAGTTCCTTATGGCGCGTTGTGTAAGGGGGCTAGACGGAAAAATTGTCACCACACAATTTGTTGACACGACACAATTTGTTGTCACGACACAATTTGTAGTCACGACACGACGACGACACACACAGATATTTTCGTTTCGTCTTTCTATTTCGAACTTCGTTCCATCCGGGTGTCCCTTGACACCTCTCAAGTTTTTTTTTTAAATTTAGAATAAAAAATCAGCCACCGAAGTCAACTAAATAATAATGTAGATAAATACCAATTTTATTTTTATCGAATCTGACGTCGATAGCATCAAATTTTCATCTGAGAAATAAACAATTGCAGAAAGGGTCAAAAAGAATTTAATCATAGTATTAATAAAACTATTAATTTTAAAAGTCTGCGATTGTAGAGTTGGGTGTCAAATCTCAAATTATAATGTCATCGAATGATCGTATCATCGGATTGGTCTGGTAGAATATAAAACAACAATGTATATATTATTTTTTTACATGTTAAATTTGTTTGTCGTTGGCTGCGTTAAGGTTACTAAAATTAGAGTGTCAAATTTATAATCACGTAAATGATATTTCATATGGTCATATGATGTAATAATCGAGAGGATTTGATAGTTCAGCATTTGGAGCGGAACAATAACATCCTAATGGAAGAGTAATCGCATTAGAACGTTAATATATTTTAACTTATCTCAAACAAAGGAGAAGGTTCTACGTTATATAGTATTGTATGTTTTTTTCCTATGTACGGATACCGATCCTTTTATCATTATTTTTTTACTCCCATGCCTTGGTTTGATTAACGATTGCATTGACAAAGTAAGAGAAACCCTTTAGCAAATAAAGACACATTTGTTGCTTTGTTGATTTTCCTTTAATTAGCAACATTAACGTTTGCAATGATTATTCAAAATGATAGAGGTTCTACTGTATCTTTTAAAGGATTCGCTATTTAAAAGAATAAAGAAAACCCTTTAGAATATTTTGGTGGTCTGTTAGTCTGCCTGTCTGTCTGACAAAACCTTCTTTCTCAAGAACACGTGGAGATATCTAGATTAAATTAACATTAAATACTTGTATCTGTAGATTCTTAATAATATAAAAAACCAAAAGATAGACCGTGTTTGCGAAGTTTGAAATAAAAATAAAATAAACAGCACAAATGATACTATCAAATTATACTTAATTGGCTTGACACTAACTTTCAAGTATTTATTATTTTGCCTAATTGAACCTCAAGATCATAGTAAAATTACTAATTGTAACCAAATATATACATACTATGTGAAAAGTTCATTTTTAGCCTATACTAGATTAAATTAGAAATAAATATATAAACCAACGTATAAGACATATTTATTTTTGAAAAGATTTTTAGGATTCGTCACGTCCTTGTTTCAAAGGAATTTACGAAACCCCAATCTGTATGGGGTAACGGAGAAAAATTAAATTAGCCAGTTCACGAGGGTTGTTTAAGCATGTTCACAATAGGGGAATACATTCGCAATATTTCTTTTAGTTACATGTCCGTTGGGGTGGAGACTTTGGAAATTGCCAATTTTCTTTCGCTATCTGAGGGACCTTAATGTCCGTTATCAACGAAGAATGAGAGTTAATTTCTTAATGAAAGCTAAATCCCTTTGATATATCGGAATGAATTTGTCTACAGTAGTAAAATACATTTGATGTCGCTTAATTTATTGATGCTTAGTTTTATGTGTAAAATATTACAGAATATAAAAATGATGTTTGAAAAACTACTTTGAAGTTTATCAGTTGGTATGAACTAGTCATTAAATAATGAAATAAGCTTTTAATATTTCACTACTAGGCATAAGCCTCTCCATTGAAAGGAGGTTTTGGCATACTATACCACTCTGGCCAGACGGGTTGGTATAGGGTTTGTTTCGGGAGGGGTCCGGTCGTGTTAATAACTGCAGTTCCCGGACCCCTCTCTTCTTAGGCGCAGAGTGGCACGCCGTGTGGTTTTAGTCGGTTCGATTCCGACACACCGCCCCGCCGCAAACCCCGGCGGGGTGACGGCCCGAGGGGGTTTCAACACGTAAAAAAAAAGGGTTTGTTACGGGGTTTCTTTCTTTTTCTACTGATATTGTCTTACCTAATCTGTTCCAATAGTCATAGGATTAATAGGGGTGCTGAAACTTTGTATTCATAACCACACAACATCAAAGCGATTACACATTTAAAACCTATGCCTATATCCAGTATTAAAACATAACGAAAACGTTATGAAAGGTAAACGCCGAACGCTCTGCAGAGCTCCAAATAAGAAACCAACGATCAAGAAAGGTAACGCTTATACTTTCTAGGCTAGTTTTCTTGAAAGCAATACTCGTAATTGCAACTAAACTAAAGGTACTGAAACTGGAGGAGCAGGAGCACTGAATATGAGGTAATTCAATCGTAGCCTAACATCAAAGCACTATTTGCCTGAGTGGAGCTATCTAGATCAGAATTTCGCTTACCAAGGTCAAAATACAGAACACCTTTTACGAATTCCTAATATTTTTTTCATCATTACGTCTTTCTTATCCAATTAGACGTTTATGTGCCTATATTTGGATCCTACTTGAATATCTTACTGAAGTAATTGAATAAAATTACACCTGACATTTTTTTGTTGACGGTATGGAAAGTTTCTCAGATCTCCGGCTCCTCGGGCCAACTGGAGCCAGGAGTGTGTGGTGTTTTCACTATGTTATTTCAGGTCTTCCCTGGATTAACGGTATGCCTAATCAGGGACTAACCCGAGTTAAAATATAGTCTTACGTACGAGTATACAGGATATAACGCATTTGTAATGAGAAATTAACCTATGTAGGATCAACAATCTGATATTTTAGGCGGGCACGCGATATCACTAAATATAGTCTTTCTTTTCTTTTTCTTTTTTTTTAAGACAACTCCCACATTAGGAATAAATATCCTGTGTCGTGGGGGACTTTACAAACATACATGAAACGGACACAAAGAACATCCAGACTCGGGACAACAATTCGTGGATCACACAAAGTGTTGTACCGCGTGGGATTTGAACCCAAGACACTTGGCGCAGTAGCAAGCGGCATGGCGACCGCTGAAACCACTAGGCCAACCGTGCAGTCAAACCTAGGAACAACTTTCAAATGACAGACATTTAAAAGTTGTTCCTAAGACTATATTTAGTTTATAAGTAAAGATGAATAAAGTAAAAACATGCTACCTGGTTTGTTGAAGAAAGTTGATGAAAGAAGATGACCCTATCAATTAAATAGAGTTAAAATTAGTCACCACAGTTCTATGTAGGGACACATTTTATCATTGAACCAAAAATTCAAATTTGAAAATCATTTTCGACACTAAATGGATTTTTTAAAAAGTTTTGTAACTTCGTACCTCCTTCTACGTTTTCTTTATATTTTAAAAACGTTGTATTTAAAAGTGACTAGTATACTGCAGCAGGAAGTACCGGGAGCATAGAAGGCGGAAGGAGACCTCATTGAGATCCTATCGGTGTCGGAAGGAGGGGACTGATTTATGTTGTTTCTAATGATCCCTCCGCCTGAGGATTGATAACCAGATGTAAACTGACGAGGAATGGAAAGTTATTAGCGAATTACAATGTCATTTACTAAATAGACATTGTCATTTATCAAGTAATATTACTGGCGGTATGTTACGTAACCAAATGGGTGACCTATGTGAAAAAAGTTTAAATATATTTTTAAGATTTTTAACCAGTTGCATAAAACCTTGTAAACTATAAAAGTCGCATATAATCAGGTATATGTAAATATATGTCATATGATCTTAGTTAATATCAAATAATTTATGTACAACGATGTGGAAAGGTCAAGTAATTCAATTTCGCGATTGTTTAACACCCGAGATTATTAATAATTATTGATACCATCATGCTCAAAGACTTAAAAATTGTATGTCAATTTTTACGAATAAATTCAAAATTAACGAGACAGTTTTAAATGCTTTATTATATTTCTGTACACTCATACCGTGAGAATTGATCTCAATTTTAGACCAATAATGCCCATCTTTATAGTCAATTAATAATATTATCATTTAGAATAATATTATTATTGCGTTTGTGATTGTGTATTCATTGACTGCACGGGTGGTTTAGGCTGTCGTTACGCCTCTTGCTGCTGCGCCAAGTGCCGTGGGTTCAAATCCCACGTGGATTTTGTGGATCACACAAAGTAACATCACTTTGTGTGATCCACAAAATGTTGTTTTAAGTCTTGGTGTTCTTTGTGTCCGTTATATGTATGTTTGTAAAGTCCCCCGCGACACAGGATGTATATTCCTAATGCGGGAGTTGTCTTTTTCAAAAAAGAAAAAATGAAAAAAAGAAAAGAAACTATTTCTGTCGTTCAAGTCTGGTCGCCATGCTGTGAGTTACAATGCTGCATGGTGACCACCACTCTTATAATCTGCTTATGCTTTCCATCAGGCAAAGTATAGTCATTTTGGCAGGCCCAAACATAAAAAAACCATTATGTTTTTACAAGCTTTTATTATTGTTACGAAGAAAGATTATTCGCGAACAACGACCGAGAAAGTTCTAGATTATTCGCGAAAAATGATCGAGGAAGTTGATTTTTGAGACACGGAATAACGAACGCCCTCGTATGTTCGAGATGTTTCTAGAAAGTGCTAGTAAATGTAAAAATGGATATAAATACGAACTCTCGCGGGCCGCAGGCAGTTCGGTTTGAGTTACAGTGCGATAAACATGGAAGTGTAATCAGTGATCAACCTAGCGACCTCGGTGACCAAGAGGATTGTTAATAACGTCTCTTTTACACGTCAAAAGGTTTATTTCCCAAACCCATCGAACCTTAACGTCATTTTCACCTGTCTCGATGTTTGTCTGTAATCAAATCTTGCAAGTTAAATTTGATCCACTTCCCGATTTCCTATTGATCTGAAATTTGAAATAAACCTTTAGTTCTGATGACAATGTAATTAAATATAATCGGTATTATTATTAATCGTACCACCCGCAACCCACCCAATATGGGTATCAAATGAAAGGGCTTAAAGTATTTTTTTTAGTAACCAGTAATAAAGCTTGTTGTTAAAAAAATAAATAAATCACTTGTTATTTATGTTAGACACATTAAAACTGACATAATGTTCACGGATGATTCTGCTAAAACAAAACATCGTACACGTAAGATAAACACGTAGGCCGCGAGTAATACCGTTTAGATCGTTTATGTATTCATTCTTTGTGTTTTCTCGGCATGTACCTAAGAATAACGTAGTGGAGTAATGTAAAGAGGTGAAACATGAACATGAGTTACACAACAGAAAATACAAAGAGTAAAATAGATTTATTTTTTGTTGTGTGTGTGTCGTTAGCAAGAAATTTTCTCAATACAGCAGCAGTCAAAAGTTAATATGACTACATCCGTTAAGTAACCGCAGCTAGGGTATTAAGTCCATAAATCACGCTCTGAAGCAAATTGTTATCGAATGAGACAGCCAGCCAGCGGGCTCAACACGTCGGCCCCTGACTGACGGCTATGACCCTAAATAGCTTTTTACTTCTATGAATAGTTTTGACACTTAAATATGAAATCTAGTTAGCTTTATAAAATTTTTATATTTATATAAAAGGGCAAGGTTTTGGAAAAATAAAAAAAATAACTAAATGTATTATTGTTGGAGACATAGCATTGCTAACTTAGTAAAAAATATTTTAGCGATGTACTTTACTGTATTTATATATATATTATTTTATTCTGTTAAAATATATTAGATACTGACTAATTAATACGATATTTATTTACGTCAAAATTAAATCTACCTATATAAATCCCAGATGAAGTTTTTATCTTAAGTAAAAATAAAATGCCTACGTGAGTAAAAGACATCACTAGATTTTTTTTTTAAATGTAAGTATGTTATTAATTTTCAATCAGACTTATCGGTGACTAACTGACCCACGCAACCTAGTTTGCGTCTTCTATTGCCCGTAGCGTAAAAATTTTCCCCCGTTTTTGAATCATTCTTTATTGGTGCTCCGCTCTTATTAGTATTAGCGTGATGATATATAGCCTATAGCCTTCCTCGATAAATGGTATATCCAACACTGAATTTTTTTAAAATCGGGCCAGTGGTTCCCGAGATTAGCGCGTTCAAACAAACAAACTCTTCAGCTTTATAATATTTGTAAAGATACTCGTAGATACGGATGATATCTTGAAATGAGGAGATAAGTTTTTGCAGATTATAAAAATATTATAAAAGTGCACATTTTAATAAGAATACTAAACATACATTAAATAAGTAACAGGTTGTAACATGTTTAGCTGGAGTTATAAGCAGCTTATGATTTTGTTTATGTTAACTCAAACATACCCGTATATAAAATCTTTTTCTGAAATCATCGCAAGGGAATACTTTTATTATCTTTACAGACTCACCAGAAACAGTTATTGTAAAAAAGAGTTACGTTTCAGACCTATTTCATTTAGGAAGCTTTCAAAATAAAATACGAATGTATTTCATTATTGCTTATGTTCTGTCTTACAAGTAATAACTACCTTCAGCTAATAGCCTTCTATTTATATTAAAATCGATTAACTGTTTTTATTTACTTAAAGAAAATGTAAGTGTTAAGTAATAAAATTTTATTCTATTCTGTGGGGCGTATTTTGTCATTTTATTTTATGAGTGACACGCTGTCAGCTGTCGTTCGACAGTGTTCTTTTAGTAGAAGTATCTTTGAATACTTTTTTCGTTGGACCTAAGTGTCTAGTAATGTCTGTATAAAACCAAAAAATTATCGCCTACCTAACACTAGTGAATTTAATATGTATACAGCATAATTTTGTCAGCAGACTTCTTCGAAAAATTATTATTTAGAAGATATAATTCAGTAAAACTATTTATACTTAAGACTCTCAATTTTCTTGTGCAAAAACTAACAACTTTAAAAATTAAATAATTTACCTAGTCAACTTGGTTGCCAAAATTTTTTTAAATATTTAAGCTGATAGTCATTCTACAGAATAATTTAAATTTAATTAAGTCGATATGCTCTAGTCAAAAAGCGCAGACTTCTAATATTAAAAACGTGTTTGTACAAAAATTTCAATAGAACATATAAAAAAATACTTTATGATAGATGTGTGGCTCTTGGCTTTATCAGAGTATAATAAAAGGGATAACCATTGTCAATGCTGTGGAGGTCTTAGACTAGTCAAATTATAATCGCAGCAGAGCAGAAATTTGCCTGTTAACACATAAGCAACTTTAAAAGACATACACAGTTCAAGACTCCAGTCTCAAGACCTTTGAATACAAAAAAGTATTTTGTAATTTGTTTACAAGTGACTTAGCTCTCATAGTTCAGTAACGTAATTGTAAGCAGCTTAATTGGAACAACAAGACAACATTGGAAACAACGGACATTAGCGCCTGTTTGTTACTCCTAATATATCTAACTGTTTAACGAAGAGTGACAGTTTGTACGGAACGAGGTACTCGCGATTCCAATTTAATTGGCTCTAAAAATAACTTATTCATGTAACAATAAAGTAAAATTTCACAATTATCGCTCTGTTTCGGTTTGAAAGGTTACTTTTGATCAAAGTAATGTAATGCGAAAGGGAAATCGGTCACCTGTTCACAAGTATGTTACGAGAACACTCCACTGGTCTCAAAGGTTCGTATATTTAGCCAGACTTTTACATTGAATAAACATTTGTTTATTCTTCAAAATTTTTAGGGAATATGACGATTACAAACGAGTGCTGATTTAAATCCTTACTCTGAAGTTTTTTGCCAGGATGAGTGAATGATTATTCAATCAGTTAAGGATTTAATGCAGTGTACATTCCTGAGTTAATATTTTAGAATGTGGTCCAAGACAACGGACCTCCAGTGCGTGGTGCGTAGGCGTAGTTTTTATTGGCAATACTCAAAATTTCTAAATCCCAGAGAGCAGGAGTTTCGAAGGGATTTTCCACCACGTCAACAGAAAAGCTTGTGTAATAAATACAGTCATTCCGATATTCAGACATTTTACCTGTCATGATGCTCGGAAACTATTTTAATACACGCAAGCATGTAAAGTTCGCATTAGATATTACCATTTTAATGATTCCTTGCAACTAGTCATTAACATTAACAAAATAATTATTTAAACTTAAATTTATTTATTAAAATTTGGGAGAGTCGAGCTTGGTTCGACTGAAATGGAACCACGGTTTTGCAGTAGTCAAGTGTTAAGCAATTCTTTCTTAATTATTCAGTGAGTGAGCGAGGTTACCGGAGCCCACACTCCTCTTTTCCTAAATCTGGAGGAAGGAATTGAAAAGGCGGCTATGCATTTGTAAGTACTTTGTTAATAAAGGTTTCATGAACACTATTATGTGAATAGTTTTAAACAAAATGTTTGTAATTATTGCGATGTGCCAATTGGTCCTGGAATTCACTACCAGGCATAATAGGCCCTTGAAGCGTAAAGGCCAGTATAGTGTGAGTTATCATTGCCTCCATTCAAAATGAAGATTGTGTCCCCACTTTTGGCTCATATAATAAATACTAGCTGACCCACGCAACCTCGTTTGCGTCTTAAATTGCCCGTGGCGTGAAAATTTTCTCCCGTTTTTGAAACATTCTTCATTGGTGCTTCGCTCCTATTAGTAGTAGCGTGATGATATATAGCCTATAGCCTTCCTCGATAAATGGACTATCCAACATCGAAAGAATTTTTCAAATCGGACCAGTGGCTCCTGAGGTTAGCCGGAACAAACAGGCAGACAGACAGACAAAAGTTTTAAAAATATGTATTTTGGTATGTGTACTGTATATACATTCATATGCATGTAGTAGAAAGCGGTTATTTTAATATTACAAACAGACACTCCAATTTTATTTATTTGTATAGATTACCGTTTCCCACCTCATCTATACTAATATTATAAAGAGGAAAACTTTGTTTGTATGTTTGTTTGTTTGTAATGAATAGGCTCTAAAACTACTGGACCGATTTTAAAAATTCTTTCACCATTCGAAGGCTACATTATCCACGAGTAACATAGGCTATATTTTATTTTGGAAAAAAATAGGGTTCCGTAAGATATTGGGGTTTTTCGGACACAAGGTGTAAAAAATCAACCCTATACGGGGGAATATTTTTCGCTACGGGCAATAAAAGACGCAAACGAGGTTGCGTCGGTCAGCTATCTTTTATAAGACACCAATTATGTGAGTCGTTCCGCATTGTCTACCTAAGATTTATTTTTCGTTTTTTTAAATTTGAATCATTATAAATGCTTATATTTTTCCTCCGAGTAACAAGGTAGCTGGGTTTTATAAAATATCAACAAAGAAATCATGTTCAGTGATTTTGTGTGTTCATTCACGGAAAATATTATTATACCTGTACCCTTTGAAACATCAAAGAGGTATTTTTACGGTGAATAATTTCCGTTCTGTTGAAGTAAAATTCTCATTTTTCATCTTAAATTATGTTTCGTAAAAGTGTCACATGTTCTTAACGTTTTTTAACTCAAAATAATGAACGCAGTTACTCTGTTACGCCGAATATAAAAATATTTTAGTATTTGTTTTAATGTTTTGTTTTTCATCTATCCTACGTTTTAAAGGTTCTTAAAACCGTGTTTTACGACGACTCTTGCTGTATGCTTAATAATAATCACGGACTCTTTGTTTTTTTTTGTGTTAAAAAAGTCTCGCGTTATCACTTCACCAGACCCGAGAATAAAGTGGTATGAAACTATTTCAGGGGACACAGAATATTATAACCAGGAAGCCACCGAGAACTACTGCAGACGGTACAGTAGCCAAGTAGTCATTGAAAAAATTAATACATGAAGACGATCAGGTGGTCAAAATATAAATAAATCATAGAAGCGTTAGCGACTACGGAACAGAGAATCGATGTGAAACACTTGTATCTTGGTTGAGGATACGATATGATAAACAGGTAACCCTCACTGCGAACTTTGGGTATTTTTACCATTTATGCTGCAAATTTTTGACACTCGCAAGGGAATCTTACCGTGGGAGAGCTATGCTTCGGCATGAATGGGCCGGCTCGACCGGAGTGATACCACGGCCTCACAGAAAACCGGTGTGAAATAGCGTTTGCGCTGTGTTTCACCGAGTGAATGAGGATACCGGAGGCCCATACCCCAACCCCTCCCCCTATCCCCTTTCCCATCCCCCAAAGGTCGGCAACGCACTTGTGACGCCTTTGGTGTTGCGGGTGTCCATGGGCGGCGGTAATCGCTTACCATCAGGTGATACGTCTGCTCGTTTGCACACTATTCAATAAAAAAAAAAAGAAAAAAAAAAAACAGAACCTACAGAGTACTTCCCGTGAGCTCAGAATTTTGCACGAGTGTCCGACTCGCACTTGGCCGGTTATTTTATATAAACCTTTATTTGCTTTATAAACATGGTCAACATGATAACAAGTCAGTAATTATTGTACATGGTTATGTACTTGAGACAATGATTTAAAATAATATCAAATTTTATATTTCAGTAAACTACCTACATTATTTACATTATATTTAAGTAACTGCACGTTTCGCCTACTGGTTAAGCGGTCGCCACGTCGGTCCCTACTTCGCCAAGTCTTGAGGGTTCAAATCCCACATGGAATAACACTTTGTGTGATCCACACATTGTTGTTCTAAGTCCGGGTGTTCTTTGTGTCCGTTTCATGTATGTTTGTTAAGTCCGCCGCGACACTGGAATTATTCCTAGTGCGGGAGTTGTCTATTAAAAGAAAATAAAGAAATAAAAATAAAGAAATTATGTATCCTTAAGCTAGAACTTTTGCCGGCAAACTGTCTTACAGTTTCGCAGACTTAAAAATGTAAAATAATTTTATGATTTGGAATAAATAATAAATAATAATAAATAAATAAATATTCTGGACATCTAACACACAACGCCATCTAGTCCCAAGCTAAGCAGAGCTTGTGTTATGAGTACTAGACAACTGATATAAATACATATATACTATTTTTTGTAAATACATACATATTATACATAGAAAACACCCAAACTCCGAAACAAATATTTGTAGATCACACAAACATTTGGTCCGACCCAGGATTTGAACCTGAGACCTCAAGCACAGCAGTCGCATTCACTACCACTGCGCCACCAAAGCAGTATAAATAAAACAAAATGTACCGAACCAGACTAGACCAGTCTAAAGTTGATAACAGTATTCAACTCTATCCTAACCAGACCGCAAGATGCGGAAGAAACTTTTAACTGATTAAACAAAAGAAAATGCAATTTTGGATACATATTTATTTTGCCACGAAATGTATTTCACAGCAAAGATCATACAACGAGCAACATCGTACATATTAAATATTTCTTTAGCCGTCTTTTTAAATTCCTTAGTTTAGACCAATTGGTCTAAACTAAGGAATACATACAAAATATACAATAATAAAAAACGCCATCTAGTCCCAAGCTAAGCAGAGCTTGTGTTATGGGTATTATAAATGCACATACCTATCGATTTTTTTGTGAATACATACATAGAAAACACCTGAACTCCGAAACAAAGATTTGTAAATCATACAAACATTTCTCCGACCTGGGAATCGAACCCGAGACCTCAAGCACAGCAGTTGCGATACCACTACGCCACCGAGGCAGTCAAAATCAAATATAAAAGTATACATATAATGTCAAAGTAGATAACATCATATATGGTTTTAACGACCGGCTATTGGCATACATTTTACTTTTATTTATAGTCACCTATTATTATTCCGTTTTTAGGAAGTTAGCTAAGCTAAGGTTTGCTAAGCTTGCCTTTTTGTCAACTTCTGTGGTAAAATCTAATCCAAAGTGAAAATCGCTAACCTTGTTCGACATTTAATTGACTTCGGGGCTATTAAATTGCCCGACGGTTATATTTTTCGTCCATTACAGGCGCGCGGCATTCCGATGTGTCAGTGGGTAATTTGCGGGGCCGTTCCGAGGTCACCGATAAATCTTCATTACCAGTCGCGGATAACCGTCATGTTCCTGCCTTGTAAAGATTTCGAATGCAGCCCGTGTGTGTCCACGCGATGTTGTTTTCAATTGCGGTTATTTCAGAGTTCATTTTAGGCAGAAATCTTTGATTGCATTTCCCTTATGAGGCAAGTTTAAAGCATACATGCATATTTTAATTGTTTGAAGTAACTCTGGCTGTCTGTCAGTGACACTTTCACGACTCAACCGCTTTAAAATACGTTTTAAAGTTATATTTATTAAAAAAAATAAACAGAAGTGTCTATTTGTAATTTCAAATTAATAGCTTTCACTAAATGAATATTAAAGTATATAATATTAGTAGTGTGCCTGTCTTTCTTTCTGTCCGTCTCTTTGTTTATACCGGCTAATCTCTGAAACGGCTGGAATGATTTTGAGATGACAGGATAGCTGATGATATAAGAGGAAACTAGTCTACTTTTAGTTTAGACTAGTTTCTCCCTGCAATGTTATTAACGGGTACCTTTACGATAACAATCACCACCGCGAGGTGGGTAACACCACGGGGCGCAGCTAGAGAGTACAACTTATTATGTTTAAGATCATGCTAATTTTGACTACCAACAAAGGATCGTCTCACTCCTAGTTTTAATCTAAAAGTATTCTCTGAAATATCCAATATTTCGTGTTCCACAAGCAACTATTTCAGAAGGTCTTTGTAACAATCACGAGCCCGGCAGGTGGTTTTTGTTCGCCCGTGGTGTTATTAGTACGCGGTCGGATATTGTTCTATTACCTGACAGCGCGCGCTTTTCGAGCCAGCGGGAGATTTGGTACTTATTTTCACTCTGTTATTATTGTATTTCATAAATAAAGAATAAATGAATAGTAAGTAAGAAGAAATTGAGAAAATCTAAGATTTTGTATTGCCAATATATTAAAAATACGAAGTAACAAGAAAATGTATCTACTTTATAAGACTGAAAGATATAGACGAAACGATAGCGTAGTATTAAATAGTATATATTATTACCTAGTGGAACTAAGACATTATATTTCCTTATTATATTTGCAATTCTTTCAGTTTTCGGCTGATTATTTTCATTCCGGGTTACAAGATGGTTTATTTTTTCCTTGGACTTCTAGAGTGTCATAAGTCGGGGTGTTCGTAGGTCGCCGCTGTTGATCCTGGTGTGCGGGAATTACAGTGGTGGACCATATTAATCCCAATAAAAAAGAATTTAATTCATTGAATTTAGCTAGCTGCTTCTGAGATTCACTGTATTATTTTGGATTCTCTCAATGTGCACAATAGCATTTGGTTCTCCGTTAGTCCCATCAATCTTAGCTACGTTTGTCAAGCCATATTATCTTCTGTTTACCGGTTCATTGCCCACATTCTTGGATACTATGGAATAATGATTAAATAGTAGCGGTATATAGGTATTTAATGAGTCAAGAATCTACACATACTGAGAGACGAACTTTATTCTTATTGAAACATACCATACTTAATACTTATTTGACAGAATTAAGAAGTCTGTGTGATCCAGAATAGCGAATACCAAAAGCATATTTACTAATCTTACGAAACGCTATTACGTCAATGTTTGAAGGATTAGCTCCAGACATGAAATACTTAGTCTAAACCTCAATATTACAGTGCAAGTTTATGTGTTCGTGTATAAAGTTGTGGAGAAATTTGAATATTTAGAGCATCAGGTATGCAAGTCTTTGTTGTTAGCAATAAGACGCGGGCTTATTAATTAAGCTCCATAACACGTAAGTATTAATGCCTTGATTCTGTTTATTGATGCAAGTATCATGTATTGTAATAAATTATATATATTTTTCGTATTGCTACTGTAGAAACCATAGCATACCACATTTAGTATGCCTGCAATCATATTTGTATGTTTTTTCTTTGAAAGTATTAGTTCTCAAAACCTAAGTTTTAGACTAATTTAATGAAGTGAAACTTCTTTAGAATCGTTGTGATTTCAAACCGGATGCAACGGAAAAAACGACAGGTAAGAGACACAAATACAAAGTGAGCCAGAGCGAGAGAGCAAATGTCGATCTCATTCTTTTGTCGATTTACTGAAGTTTCACTTCGATCGAGTGTGAATCGCACACACACCTTTTTTTTTAATTATAGTTTTTCTTGAAGTCTATTTGATTTCAATTATTAGTAATAAGAACGTTTGTAATAGTTTAAGTATAATATAAAGATTCATTTCTACAATTAGAAGATACCTATAAAGGTATTATTCCAATTTCATTCAAATTAAAAAATCCTGTTTGACTTAAGCTTGCTTTGAGTCTAAACAAACAGACAACCAATTACTACTTTCACGGAAACGAAAATAAATCTATTTCTAACAGTAATTACATCAATTTAGATGTCAAAAAAGTAATCAAATTGTAAAAAACTAGCACAGCAACGAAAGCGATGAACATCAAGGCGGTCTAATCGTGACAGAAACTCATTAAAATCTGTCAGTTGGCTGAAGACTAAGACGAAATCAAAGCTAAAGACCTAACAAATTCAACACACATTCAAAAATGCTAGATTTTAACGATGTAACGTTTTTTCATTTTAAAAACAGACTACTCCCTCATTAGAAATATATATCCTGTGTCGCAGGGGACTTACATACATGAACACAAAGAACATTCAGACTCAGAACAACAAATTGTAGATCACATAAAGTGCTGTTCCAAGAAAGATTTGAACCCACTACACTTGGCGCTGAAGAAAGCGGCATGGCGACCACTTAAACAATTAGGCCAACCGTGCAGTCAGTTACGTTGTTTACGAATAAAGTGCATCTAACAACGTTCAAGCCCAGCAGCTAAAGCTTATTCCAGTAATCGACTAACATTTAATTAAGAACAGCAATGATATGATATTCCGATTTCTGTTCTCTGTAAACTGTACTTTTCACTTAATGAATCATCATCTTCCTGATGATTCATTTAGTGAACAAATTATAGTATGCAAATTATAGTATTTAATTATATTGCTAGTAGTCTATCTAACGATTTCTTGTCAACAGAAGAAATTTCACCATTTCTACATACCGTTATTTGGATTAATAAACTATTCAAGAAGTTAAAAACAAACAAATTATTCAACTGCAGAGTATAGCTAATCGAAGTTGACTATGGGCCTAATAAGATTAAGATTTGAAAAAATTCCATGTCTTTTTTTTTAATAAAACGATATGAAAACAATAACTAAAAATTTAAGTCTGTCATAGCCTTTTTTATTGTAGAGGGGCCAACGAGCAGACGTATCGCCTGATGGTAAGCGATTACCACCGACCATGGACACCCGCAACACCTCGTGTTTATTTCATCATCATCAACAGCAATTACTAATCCAATACTGTATATAGGCCTCTTTATCAAGGAGCTTTTTGCCTACTACGCCATGCTGGAATGTGTTTATTATAATCCAAATAACGAATTATCATTTACACGTTAAAGAACGAAATAAAAGAGGATAATAAAATTATTGTTAACTTATTGATCTGTATCTGTTTTCGACTTGCAGGTCCTAGCCTTTGCTATTGTATTTGGGCAAGAACTAGTTCAAGAATGTGACAAATAGGTTAGTTAAAGTTCAGTTCATGATCACTCCAAAACAAACCTATACTATCGCATTCATAACGAAAACGTTAAGTTTTGAGTTGATCGAAATAAATTATTTTAAAACATTTTTATTGGACATAAAAACCGATTTGATTTTTTTTGTATTTTAATGCCAGTTGATAGCGTGTGACAAGAGTTGATACAATGTGACGATGACGCGTCGATTTCGGCCGAGGGACGCTATCACGCGATCACTAGCGTATTTCTGTTAATAGCCCCCAACATTATTGCTCGTTCTAGTCTACAGGCTTTAGCGAATGTATTTTCATTTATTAAATTTTATTACGGATTCTTGAACTTAAATTAGAGGAGTATTAATTTAATATTTAGTAACAATTAATACAAAATATTCATCGATTCTCGACTTCTTGTGTCCAGCTCCTGTCAGCCGTATTTCGTCACTCATCTGGCCTTTGGACGTCCTACACTACAGTTTGCCGAAACGCGGAAGAGGTTTTACTAGAAAAGCTAAATTGATAGATAGAATAGATAAATACAGTTTTTTATTAATAATAAATAATAATAAATAAATATTTCGGACATCTAAAACACAACGCCATCTGGTCCCAAGCTAAGCAGAGCTTGTATTATGGGTACTAAGACAACTGATATGAATACATATATACTTTTTTTTTGTAAATACATACATATTATACATAGAAAACACACAAACTCCGAAACAAATATTTGCAGATTACACAAACACTTGGTCCGACCCAGGATTTGAACCCGAGACCTCAAGCACAGCAGATGCATTTACTACCACTGGGCCACCGAGGCAGTAAAGTGTGGGGGAACGTGTATCATGTTCCACCCAACACAAAGGGAGGATCCTCCGACCAGGCGAGGTGATCATGCCTGGCGGGCTACTGCCCAACAGTTGATGTTGGGATGTTGTATATATGATAATCGGCGCGGGAACTCTATTTGCGCGATTCAGGATTGGTAGTTACTCCGTGTAGTGTAGTTTGTAGGTACAGTGCGTTACTTCGTAGTTCAGTGTATCTTCGGTAGATGGCGCTGTATGTGGAGGTCGCCACATCACTCCCCTCCAAGACTGGAGGTCGATATATGTTGAGTCAGCTGTCTGTGCTCTGATGCGGAGCTTGCCAGTGCCAGGAGTGAGTAGTTCCAGTGAGTCGGAACTGAATGCCGCTAGTCCCAGTGAGTCGGGGCTGAAGTCCGCTGATCCCAGTGAGTCGGGATCGCATGCGGTGCGCGGTGCTGCGGTGAGGTCCCCAGTGAGTCGGGGCGATTGCTGCGTAGTGGCTGGCTGCTGCGTAGACGGGAGAGATGTGCTCTGCTTACATGGACCGTAGGTGCAGTGTGCTGTGCCTAGACGCTGTAGAGGCCGTAGGGGTTACCAGGCTGGAGCGGTCGCGTCCTGCGTGTGGTATATCCCAGTTGAGGCCGAAGTTGCTGGCTGGCTTGAGACTTGCTGTGGGAGTGAACATGATGGTGGCGCGGCTTGAAGGCTGCTTCCAATCACGTCGGGGTCACCACTGTGGGGGAACGTGTATCATGTTCCACCCAACACAAAGGGAGGATCCTCCGACCAGGCGAGGTGATCATGCCTGGCGGGCTACTGCCCAACAGTTGATGTTGGGATGTTGTATATATGATAATCGGCGCGGGAACTCTATTTGCGCGATTCAGGATTGATAGTTACTCCGTGTAGTGTAGTTTGTAGGTACAGTGCGTTACTTCGTAGTTCAGTGTATCTTCGGTAGATGGCGCTGTATGTGGAGGTCGCCACAAAAGTAATTAATAAATACATATTTTATACAGATAAGATCGATATAAACATTTGTAGATCATACGAAAATTTGGCCTATGGATCCCGCAACCAGCAGACGTATACTCGTACGCTACAGTCAGAAGATAATAATACAATAGTAGTATTTTAAAAGTTTATAACTTGTACCATCGACCATAAGCAGAGGGTCAGTGTAACAGCAGGGGTGCAATGACAACCCCAAATAGAAAGGGCTCTCAGAGAAAACTTTACCGTCCCTTCCTATATGAGCTTTATAGAATTCCGCTTAGTTGCGTCTCGACACTATACACAGTGCGTTGCTCTACGCACACAAACAAACACTCACAAATATACTTGTGGTGTTTTGGGTACGCTTTCCGATACTGTTACATTTATATTTATGTTTAAACTATCAATTTCAATCATATTTACAATGAGATACACGTATACGTTTGGAATGAAAATATATATTTAGAGGTGGATGAGAATGTTAGCTTTAGTCCATAATATAAGAATATAAATTGTGAAACTTAAAGGTCATTTTTTGAACACGGACCAATTTTTAAACGCATCCACTGCGTACCTACATAGTTTTTTCGAAATAATGCATGAAATAATGTAAACTTTAAATGCATTTTATGACACTGTTTTATTTAAATAAATGATCACTTGAGACATTTTTAAAAGGAGGTGTAAAACCCTATTGCACGACATTTATACAGCCAACACAGTTAGTAACTAACTGTGTTGGCTGTGGACAAATTCCATTTTGTATTACGATCATCATTCCAACATAATTATATCGTAATAACTTTACTCTGTCACTCTTCGCTGTGCCATATTTTGTTTCCATTGACGTACGTCACGAACAGTGTAAAATATATATATATTTATTTATTTATTTATATGGTATACCAACAGCACACATACGACACACTTTTTAAAGTTTTATACAATTTTTTTATCTAGTATGCATGCCCATTACCTTAAACTTAATACTTATATACATATAGATCAAAACAATCTTTGAAGCTCATTGTATATTGTGCCAAAACTTAAGCTCAATCATTGCAAAAGATTTTGAATTTTGCAAGCGAACATAAACTAACGTACCAGCTTACCCGCGAAACTACGTCTGCATTTAAAGTTGCCCTGAACTTACAATATTTATGGAAGTAACCAGACCAAAACATGTAATAACTAGCTGAGTCCCGCGGTGTTTCTCGCGGATATTGTTGTACCATTATAACCGCGGAAGCCGAGGATCGAACTAAGTGGCGTGCTTTTGGAGAGGCCTATGTCCAGCAGTGAACTGCGATAGGCTGATGACGATGATTATAACCGCGGGTAACGCCGCGGAGCAAACCTAGTCTAAAAAACCTAAGTTACTCCTTATTACATTAGCTATTTGCCAGTGGAAGTCCCGTCAAAATCGGTTTCATTAGCCACAACAAACAGACAGACAGACCGACAGACAGAGAGACAAAATATAAAAAAATTTGTATATGAAACCCCTGAATACTAAATTTCATGAAAATCGTTAGAGCCGTTTCCAAGATTTATATTAGATATATGTACAAGAATTTCTCGTTTGAAGGTATTAGATAAATAGATAAAGATTAATAATACTCGTACTCAAAATCTAAGTTAAATATCAAGGTAACACATCACCTAGATAAATAACAGCTATAAATGATATTACAGTGAAATTACACCCATTTGTAAATGTCTTCATAGCGTTTTGTGTCACTATTGAACGCAGACAATACATTATTGAAGCTCACTGGCTTACATTTCGGTGAAGACTTTTATTTTTCTCATCAAACATTACACGGTTGAAACATTTTACTGGAAATATAAATATGTGGCAATGATTTATGATAAGAACATTTTTTCTTTTTTTTTGTATGATCTATACTCATACTAATATCATGAATTCGAAGGTTTCAATTAAATTTGGCATAGAGATGCTTTGATATTGAGGAAGGATATACGCTACTTTTATCGTGATAACCTACATATACACTGGCGGAGCCATGGGCACAAGCTAGTGTACATATATTTTTTTATTCCAAATGTTATTGTGAAATAAGATACGATTTGTTTGTACTCTGGCAAAATATGAGTATCTTAGCTTATTACCTTATTTTGTTACCAGTTTTATTTTTATTTATGCTATAAAATGTAATTCAATATTATACTAGTGTATTCAACTTTGTTAAATTTTTTAAGTTTATTTTAGCAAGATGTAACCATAATTAGTTGTGAGACATCGTCAGGTGCGGTTGACTGCTCTAAGGGATGGGATTAACGTAATTGCGCCTTGTAATCGTCCTAGCATATCATTGACTGGGTTTAATAGTGATATTATTAACCAGATTTGTGAATAACATTGGAGACTAAAGTACAAATTTACTTAAATATGGAGAGCTATATTTAAAACAAGAATAACAAATAATAATAAATAAATATTCCGAACATCTAACACACAACGCCATCTAGTCCCAAGCTAAGCGGAGCTTGTGTTATGGGTACTAGACAACTGATATAAATACCTTTATACTTTTCTTTGTAAATACATACATATTATATATAGAAAACACCCAAACTCCGAAATAAATATTTGCACATCATACAGACATTTGGTCCGACCCGGGAATCGAACCGATTAGCAGACGCATACGCAACCACTACGCCACCGAGGCAGTCTAAATGTGTATTGTTTCAAATGTAAAATTTATAAACAGTCCCGTACTCAAATTATGCACGAATATTAAAATAATATTATTATAAAACTCTGTTCCATTGGTTTAAGTAGTTAGCGTAAGCGACCTCGTATCAAGAGATCTCGTTCGATTCTCAGGTCGGGCTGCTGTTGGGTTTTCTTACAAGAAATTCTTAATAGCAGCCTGGTGTATGAGGAAGACGGAGGTGTTTCCCGCCCGTGATTTAAATAGTACGTTAAGCCGTCGGTCCCGGTTGTCAAGAACATCTATGGCAATCGTTATTGGAAAATCAGTGCCTTCAAATATACTTACAACTAGTTCAACCTTCGAATTTAATTTGCCCTCAGGGATGCGGCGGTCAGATGCCAGTCGTTTTGTGTAAAAAATGATATTCAGGTAAAACCGGTTGAACTAGTAGCCGACCCCAAATAATCTTGAGAATATTAAAGGCTAGGAGAATGTATTATTATAAAACTATAGTCTTTAAGCCTCTAGAACAACACATATACTAATACTATTATTGTTTGCAATCCCAGTAGATAATATAACTGCTAATATTATATACATATAACTGAATATAAACACTTTTAACACTTTCACTTTTCTCAACTAATCGCCGTCCAATGCTGAATGAAGGTTTTTCTCAAGGAGGGCCAACTTACCTAGTCTAAATTTGTAAATATTTATTGTATATTATATATTTTTTTATTTTTTATTTTGGCTTACAGGTTAACAGATTTCCACCAGTCACAAGAGAGTCAGTTTCGCAGGCTCACATATAAAAGAAAATACAATAACTAAATTAATTAAAAAAAAAATCATAAAAATTTTGATTGTACTAGGAATTTCTATTTCCATTTTTCAGGAACAATTTTCTATATGTACGATAATATGTTGTCCTATGAAGGTTGCATGGTTTTATTAGCAGTACTTGTAGTGAACTAATTTTAAGTTTTCGCTCGTAACTTACGCTCTTACGATTCGTTTTAACGAGACCGAAATACTCGTACTTGTAGTTTAATAGTAAATATTTTTATTTTTTATTAGGTTTACTATTTAAACAGTGTTTAAATTTTTATCAACCATGTTTATTGCTTCAAATAAAACTATATATCGACGACTAAAAATTCAAATTATTTTAAAAAGAAAATTATTTTAAGCAGAAATAATTATTTTGATTGATGTATATTGTTCGAGGTGTCTATTTCTTGTTGCCTAAGTCCCATACTTTACACATTGTAGACGATAGATCAGCCTAAATTTCAATTTCAAACATTTTGTCATTTATCATTTCAAACGCATGTTGTGTCGTAGCCGTGATGAATGTTAGCAGAAGTCGTGCAGTTCGCGGCAGTTGCCGTGATGTGGGCGGCGTGGCAACTCGAGAGGTGCGGGGGGCCCTGACGTCACACGCGCTTGCGCACAAAAGGACTCCTTGATTCACAGAGTAATAACCGCAGTAGAGAGTGGAATATGCTAAATAATTCGAATGTTGGCGAATCGAAAGTATGAATTTTGAAATTGTCTTGTTTTTGGAGATTATTGTAGTATTCAATTATTAAATTTTATTATAATATTTTGTAATAAAAATGGAACTTAGGCATTTATTTGTATGAATCACTTACTTAATATTGACTTCTTTAAAAATAATTATAATTACATATTATTTAATATTTAAATTATCACTCAAAAGTTTGTAGTTATTTTCTATAGAGAGGTTTTGCTATTAACTTACGACAATTTACAAGTGTGCTGGATTCAATATATGTAAAGTACTATTATATTCATTAGTTCATTTAAATTAATTAATTAGATGTAATACGTGGCTAATAATACAACTAATCTTATACTACTAACAAAAGTGCATACACCAAAGAAATGAATTCTCTGCGGTGAAAGTACACTGTATATGGCAATCCGTGTCCGTGTTCGTGCAGGGCAGCCAGTCGAGTCGCTCGCGTGCACTGCTACGTCCGTCCGCTACGCCTCGTGTAGCACGTAGCAATACGACAACTGTAGACAGCTACGAAAATATTTGCCAGTAACTGCGTGGGTGATGAATTAAACAGAATAATTATTAGTGCGTGGACTAGTGCTGTGCTACATCTCTTATACGAGTACCCGTGATGAATTAATTGCATCAAATACAAGGTGGGTGAATATTGAATAACGAGATATGAATAGGTATTGAGTGCTCGGATGCGAGTGCTTTACTCTAATGTCAAGGACACGGATATTGATCAAGCACCAGATGCGAAGTCTGTAAACTGTGTTCACATTGTTTACTCTTAATATTTGAATATGCCGCTTAGTAAATAAACACGAAGCTACATTGTTATTTACTGAGTCCCACGTTCACCACGCATTTGTCATTCTAAGAGTGAATTTATTTCGTTGTTCAATTCTATTTATGTTAAGTCATGTTGATATTCAACCACCGAAGAGTAATAGTTCAGAGGGACAAGCAATACGTAACAAAGGGATGGTTTCCGAAATGGGTTCGAGAATAATATATCAGGTGAGGTAGCATTGCGTTAAAAGTTTCTTGAATCAGAAATGTAAGGAATGCTTTGAATGATATTATATTTTATGTCTTATATCTTAATTAAATAATGAGAAGTTTCGCGCGCAATTTGGCCTTGTGACAATTGAATTGACATCTATTGACGACAGTAAAACTGAAGACGGTGATTAACAGGCACAGCTATTGAATAACTGTTTTCTTCATTTTTGCATAAACTTTTGATTTTTATAATAAATACGAGTACTTATAAAACTAAAAATCCACATATTGATTATTTAATTGTTTATTAGCTAATTTCTAACTGTTCAAGATATAAATGTAAACACATTTTCTTATACAATGTCTCTTTTTTTCAAGTATCTATATTATATTATATATAGGTGATATCAGCATTTGACATTTTACTCGTTAACATGGTATTTAAATACTAGGTTTACCTTGAAAGGAAATAATAGTATTTAGTTGAGTACTGTTTGTTAAACACGTTATATTATCGGTACGGTACTTATGACCTTTAATTTATTAATGATATGTTAATAACCCTTTGTAAGTAACAAAGGCCTAAAATATTTCGGCCGCAATACTAATTACCTCTTTTTGAATTCTGTTAACAAAGAACCAAATGAAACAATTAGATTTATATTACTAGATTTACCTATACCAGGTATTTTTACATCAAGTATTTTAATATTTTTGAAGTATTTTACTTTACAGATATTGCGTTAAAATTTAAGAATCTATGTCTATCAAAAATTATTTTTTTGACGATTAGTTCAAAAGACTGTGCTAGTAGATAATTAAATTAATAAATTTATACAACTGTGCCGGCACATTAGTACTCGGTAATTGATTACCCGACCTTATAAGAGCACTTGTAAGATCTGTGGGGTCAATGACCATTAGACAATACCTAGCTCTATAGATTTCAGGTGATCTTTCGAAATGTATACCAGAGTATTGGGTATTTTTTATATACTCATATATGTATATTTATATATAACCATAAAACATACCATATTTTACGTAAAAGGTATAAAATTTCTTGCATGTACTGATATATTAAAGTGAAGAGATTGTGTGCTGTATACGCCATATTGCGGCATCTACAAGTTAT
Organism: Spilarctia lutea; assembly: GCA_916048165.1. Lineage (NCBI taxonomy): Eukaryota > Metazoa > Arthropoda > Insecta > Lepidoptera > Erebidae > Spilarctia > Spilarctia lutea. Next base: position 9,324,006 of record OU696480.1, read on the forward strand.
GATTATGAGCCATATAATATCACGCTACGACCCTTGGAAGTAGAGCAGTAACCGTAAACGTCACCTATCTGGTATGTTGAATAAAGCGAAGGACATTTAGAAATGTAACAAGTGAAACCCCGGGGCCAGCTGATCTTTATTGGTATGATTATATATATGTAAAGATTTGTTTATGAAACTTTTCCACTACTAAAGCGATCTTTAAAATAAGCTTAAATAATACTAGGCTCATAGAAAAGATTAATGGAAAATATTCTTTGTTTCTGGGTGAAAGATTTCCAACTATTCATCCAGAAAAACGGTGTTCCAATTTGGTGCTAGAATTGACGAAATGTATGCGAAATATGGGGAGACAAACTTCTTAGCACTCCATGGATTCACCGTGCGGGTGCCGGGTCCATCGTGTGGCAGAGGGAGAAACTCAAAGCAGTTCCCAGGACTTACGACCTAGGTGTAGGTTTAAGGAGGCCCCCTTTAAGATACGCATCAACGGTCACCTTCACTGCTCGAGTTTCCCGCCCTACCTAGCCAAATTTGGTAGGAACCTGTTAGTGCAGCCTTGGATACTCGTTCTAAAATAGAACTTACTGCAGATCTCGACAGGCCAAGGTCTTTCAAAAGGTTATAGAGAGATTTAGCTGGTATACCTCTCGCTCCCACTTCTACCGCGTATAAATTAACCACATAGCCATTTTTGTTAAGTTCAGTTGTTAGATCGTAGTATTTATTTAATTTTATTCTATGGTCTTTAGGAATATTAGTTTCCCACGGAACAGTAAGCTCTACTAATATTATGTGTTTAATTTGTCTAGAGAAAAGGAATATGTCCGGTCTGGATGACGAAACACCAACATCCTCTGGGATTTTATAGTGCTTATCATACGTATCCATCAAAATAGTCCAGTCAGGTGCAGTATCTAGGATTGAGAAAGGCTTGCTTTTAGATTTGGTAGTTGAGCCATCCTTTATAAAGTTAATTTCTCGTTTATTTGTAGTCAATCCTTTTTGGGCTCTAGCTACTGAAAGACTTACTGCTTCACGTATGATTTCTAGTACTCTATCATGTCGGCGTGAGTAATAACCCCTATCAAGCAGCACCCTGCAACCTACCAGTAAGTGCCTAGCAGTACCTACTGCCTCACCACACGTATAGCAAGATTTTTCAGATGCTTTCCCCCATCTCACTAGGTTACTTTGGTCTGGGAGGGTCATTTGGAAGGCATTCAGATAGAATTTTAATAGGGCAGGAGACCAATCGTATAGCAAGGTGCGCCATTTCATTTTCAAAGAAAATAATAATTCCGTACAAATCTGTAGTGGTTAGGTTATTTACTTCAATAAAGGGCACTAAAGGTGTTCCTTTTCATAGCGAACCCTTTGCAATCTTTTGTATAACGTGTAAAATAATTGTACTCTTCTTAAACTTTACTTTCGTATAAAACGAACCCTAAAATGTTTTCATAGGACTTCTAATAAAATGTTTATTTACACCACCTTTGTAAGTTAGTAATTCAAAATATCTTCTACACGGTTAAGGAAAATTTGACAATAATTTAATACTGTAAGTATCTATACAGCCCAGCTCACAAAGGCGTCTTTACTTACATTTGGTCTATTGTACAATAGATAAGCTAGTCGCTTTGAAGACAACAAATATCGATACACAAAAGCCTACACATTTGCCATTTCACATTTTTGTGCAAAAAAAGAAAGTAATAAATGAAAAAACTGATAGTCTCTCTCCTTTATTTTCATAAACTAGTGCGACTAAGGAAGCAGTAGACGGCCAATTTATTAATTAATTATATCAATTCAATATCTATTTTTAGCTTTGTAATGAAAGATAAATCTAAATTAAAAAATTTGAATTACAAAATAACTTTGTCGAATTTGCCTATTGAGACACACATAGCCGCAAACTAGACAGAATGTACTACGATAACCAAACTGCTTATAAACATACATATATACCTATTTCTTAATGAATAAATATCATGCATCAATTAATATTATGCTTTACTAGCTGAGCCCCGCGGTGTTACCCACGGTTATTATACGGCAAAGCTAGTCTAAAAAAATAGCCTAATTTACTTCTTATATTACAAGTTACCTATGAGTAAAAATCCCGTCAAAATTGGTCCAACCGTTCCAGAGATTAGCCGGAACAAACAGACGGACAGACAGACAAAAATTGAAAAAAAATGTTATTTTGGTATCGTGTATACATACATGTGCATTAAGTAAATAGCGGTTATTTTAATATTACAAACAGACACTCCAATTTTATTTATTTGGATAGAGGTATAGATGATTACGGTCATAGACAATTCTGGATTGATAACATGATAGTAAAAGCAGCGTTGGGAAAGCTTTAGCGGTACGAGTATATCTGCGGCGGTATTGAGTTTAACTCACATTTGCATACCTCTTTATAGAACTTTGGCATAATTTTCCTTCGGCGTGTCTTCATGGATGTAGAACGAAAGATTACGTAAAAGTAAAGTGTTTTATATTATTTTAATTCCCTTGTGTTTTCAATAATAATTTTTATCGCATTCCTTGCAATCGAATATTTACTTTAAAATCTTTGAGTGAATACTAAATAAAATATTGAATATATTAACTTCGACAAACTCTAATTAATTATTCATTAATTTTGTACTGTAAAATGATATTTTGTAGAGATCAAAGAAGATGTTCCTTTAATCTATATTATATCAGATATGAGGAAGTAAATCATATGTAAATTACATGAACAGCTCATATTCCGTATCCAATACCTTTAAACGAGCAAATCTTCTTCAATGATTTTCATGAAATTTAGAATGGAGGGGTATCAGGGGCGACAAACCGATCTAACTAGAATTTACTTTTAAAAATAATTACCAAAAAAAAAATATCGAGTAAAGCTACGATCATTCATGTACATGATTTTTGTATAAGCAAAGTAATAGAATATTCCATTTTGTTTCATATCTTCCTACCTAGCCTTATCCCAAGATTATTTGGGGTCGGCTACTAGTTCAACCTGTTTTACCTGAATATCAGTTTTTCCACGGAGTGACCGGTATCAGACCTCCGCAACCCTGAAGGGTGAACTTAATTCGAAGTTTGAAACTAGTGTCAGTATATTTGAGGGCACTGCCTTCTCAATAACGATTACCATAGATGTTCATGGCAACCGGGACCGACGACTTAACGTGCGCTCCGAGACATGGGTCGGTAACACCGCCATCTACCATACTCCGGGTCGGTACGGTGAGTAGAGACTGTTATATTAATTAAGATTTTCAAAGGGTACAACAGTTTAAATAAAGCATAAGTATGAAGCAATTGGTAATTGATCTTTAAAATCATAGTTTAATAGAACTTACGAGTTGGTTTTGTAGTAGCAGGTGTCTGTCGGTGGCGGTCGTCTATTTTATATCTTCCCGTTCGTCCTGCTATACCTACATACTATCTAAGAAATTCCAAAATTAAACCAACACAGTTTTTCATAGATTTATACAAAAAAAAACTAAAGAATGTAAAAAAAAACGGTTGACGGCTATAAGTTTGTAGGAACCATATTTAGTTGCAAAACGTTATTGGTTGAAACGTTGATATTTACTTGATTAGAGATACATGTGTGTACACGTGTGTATACGTCTTTGAACTGACTGCCTCTGTGGCGCAGTGGTAGCGTACGCGACTGCTGTTCTTGAGGTCTCGGGTTCGATTCCTGGGTCGGACCAAATGTTTGCAGATCATACAAATATTTGTTTCGGAGTTTGGGTGTTTTCTATGTATAATATGTATGTATTTACCAAAAAGAAAGTATATATGTATTTATATTACTTGTCTAGTACCCATAACACAAGCTCTGCTTAGCTTGGGACTAGATGGCGTTGTGTGTAAGATGTCCGAAATATTTATATAAGAAAAAAAAAAACAGAATTACTTACCTGTTTTCAAATTTGTAACTTTCCAAATAAGCTCAATGGATTATATCTAAAAGCAAAACATAGTACTGCGGTCGTAATCTATTTGCGGTCTAAAATACGAAGGCCTATATACGAGTAGTATCAAAAACTAACAAAGCTTTTAATCAGCACGAGTGTATTAATTTTTCTACCTGTGTTTTATATCCAATTAAAAATGAAATAATGGATAATACAAAACAAACATAAAATATACATAAAGTGTTTTACCGCGCTCATAAATTATTGGACACCTACGTAACGGTTATTTCTGTATGGCCGATGGAACGGCGGTCGGGGTGTTGGGTTGTATTTCATTCTGTGAAATATTGTTACGGCTCTCATCTTGCCTCTCGGTTGGACTATATTCTTATTCTAGCTATTGCACGTAGCTTGACCTCATAATACGAAATTGGAACGCCTTTTTGGAGTCTCGGTGTATATTTTTTTATTGTTTACAGTTGACGTCTAAATAACGATGAAAAAAGAGGTCTAAATATGTTTTTTATTTACACTTTATGCACTAGTGACAAAGGGGGACTTAATGCTGTAGACATTTTCTAGAAAACAAGGTAGATACACAAAACTAAAATATAATTTCATATCTCAATAAGAAATAATTTAACAATAAGTGATTATAAAGTAATAATTATATTAATACACATTTTTTTATATTATCTGACTAACCGCCAACATGATAGGCGCCCTTATTATTCCTAATCCTCTTTATCACTCCAGTTCTACGAGTATCTTGTATGCCTCTCGCACTGATATGCTACATACTTTTTCTTTCTATTATCCTTCCACTTTCATTCATTCTGGTGGGTGGGACTCCCACACACACATATTAAACGGGTCGGACCAAATGTTTGTATGATCTGCAAATATTTGTTTCGTAGTTTGGGTGTTTCTATATTTAGTATGTGTGTATTTACAAATTAAAGTATTTATATATTTATTTCAGTTCTCTATTATTCACAACCTCTGCTTAGTTTGGGACTAGATGGTGTTGTGTGTTAGGTGTAAATAAAATATGTAGTATTATCTTCTACGTTAAGTCAAGAGTATCGTAATATTAAAATTTAGTTATTGTCCCACCTTTGACATTGATGTTTAATAGGGAAATATCTGAACGGAATAATAACATGCAGCTATATTGCATGCATTCTAAGATTGTTTCACAAGACTAATAAATTACATATCCTTACATAATGTTTGTGTTGTACGTAAAAAATAAACTCTTATAAAGTGAAAAACAAATAATTTATTGCAATATATATTATTTAACGTTTATCCTTGATCATAAACGTTACAACACTTCATAACAATGTTTCCCTTAGTGGCTACGTATGCATTACATCTATGATCCCATTCATAAACAATATTCCTTAGTATCGTGAACACAAGGAACATCACAAGTAAATAAATAATAGAAATATTTTATTTAGTAAAGTAACAATTGTTTCTGACGAATAATGTGTTTCATGAACACGAAGACAACGTGTCTCTCTTTTGAGAAATTATTCTTTGACTTTTATCTGACTTGTCTATTCAAATTAGGTTTATGTGAAAAAGATAAATAAGACAATTACCTGCGTACTCGTTTCTGTATTAAAGTCCATTGAACAGCCACGAGCGTTAATGGACTCTAATTACCTTTTTACTTCGTATTTTAGCTCTGCAGCTGAACTTATGAATTGTAAAGAACACACGAAACGTAGCATCGGGGAAAAGGTAAAACACGACTTTTCCATTGGGAGAAATGGAAAAGAATTCCCTGGATATATATTTTTTGAGAAATTTACGCTTACACCTGTACGTTATAATAAAGGTTTTGCAAGACGTGTTAGAATTCAAAATAGGATATTTCTTGATTTTAAAATGTACTTTACGTACAAGATGTACTGAAGAGGAGATATATCGGTGCATTTGGACTGGCTATTGGTTTAGTAATTGTTGATCCTAACATCTAATTCAAACATAAAAAAGAAATTAATGAAGTGAGTATACTAAACAGAAAAATAACAAAATTTCTTATATGTATTCATAATTGCATGAAACACAAATAAATAATTACATATTTTTATGTTTCTTCTAAAAGCACATTATCCTTGTATTAAACGACAGGCGACTAGGTGCTATTCTAATTTCCTGTAAAAGAGCGCTCACAAAAAGGCAGAGTATATTCAAAAATGTAAGAAAATTTAACAGCTTTAGACTGACAGTGTCTAAAATCAGAGATTGCTGTTATTATGAGAGCAAAGACATTTTCAGATAGAGTTAAAAGAGTACAAGATCGTGAATTATGAGATTTGTGATTTTTCTAGAATACAATTATATTAAGCAGTTTTATATGCAGGCTTTTTGAACGAGTGATATACGTTTTCATAACCAGTGAAATGTTTTCTTCGATTGTGAGATAGACATTCAAAGTTTATATACATTTTCTTGGTTTTGAAGCATGTTTTGTTACTAAAATTGCTAAATCGTATGTTGAAGGGGCAACAAAGGACTAATAAAGATATGACACGCTTGATATAAATTGTAAAACTATGTAGCACTGTTATAAATGTAAGCACTATTTGGCTAACTATTTAAAGACACGAAAATCCTAATATTTTCTAAATAAATCTATACTATAATATTATAAAGAGGTAAAATTTCAAACTTTGTATGGTTGTAGGGGTACTCTTGGGAAGTACTGATCCGATACTGGAAATGATTTCACTAACAATAAGCGACACTATTCAGGAGTGACTTAAGCCATATTTTATTAAGATTGAACAAAAAATTCAGTTGAAAATAATAATATTTATATAAAAAGTCGAAGAAGAGCTAACGCCCAACGAAGTGGGCATTGGTCGATTAGTCGATTATATTCTTAGAAAAAGATAAAGTTTGCAAGGTTTTTGGATCTACGCAACCGATTTTGAAAATTATTTTACTAATAGTAAGCCACATTATTTGTGAGTGTCATAATCTATATAGTAACTCAACATTTTTATATCCGACATACACGCGAGCGGAGTCACGGGCAGCTAGCTAGTCTAAAATAAAGATGCATGTCAAGATCTACGCTATTGTATGCATGTTATTGTAAATAAATCCAAATTTCATAATCTTAATTAAGATTAATTAATTATTAAGTTTGTTCATTACACTTTCACGGAGTTCACGCTTACTGTAAAATAGACAGACATTTTCAGTAACACACAAAAAATATTTATCATATCTTTATTTGTAAGAAAAGTTTTGGTACCAATGGTTACCTGAATTAATTGAAAATAACAATATTTGCGCAAAGTTTCGGGCACTAGCAAATTTAATTAAACAAATAATAAATTACAATTGTCAAATGTTATGATTGCTTAACGCATTAGTGTAACATCGAGAAATATACTTCTTAAATAATATTTTTGTTTGAAAAATACATATTATTTATCCTACATCAAATTTCGTTCTAATATAACCTTCAAATATATGAATATCTCACTAGACATCAATTTCATTTTGAAAAGAAACACTCGCCTGTTGCTCTTTGGTGAAACAATGCATTGTGGCGTCTCTTGAGGCCAGTAGGACGGTGCACTAGACCGACACAGTAACTTGCACTCTGCGTAACGACTTGCATTCATCAGACGTACTCAGCACTACACCAACTCTAGGCATGGAATTAATAATAGTCTTGACATACCAGATGCAGAATGATGTTCAATTATGAGTAAGTAAACAATAAAAAGACTTTAAACAGACTTATATATTTTTGAAATAATACTTTTTGTCGCACGACAAGAAAACAAAATCTGCATTAAAGAGAACATTGCACTTCGTTGAGAAGTATTCATGTAGATTTTCTCAAGCTGGAAGACTATTTGTATCCTTTTTTTTATTTCTTCGGGAATAGTATTTTGTTTCGCGGTGAAAGAATACCTGATAATATGAATGTATGTTATGACGATGCACGGAGCAAATAGTGGTAGTATATCTAGCATAAGGCATGGAAAATGCTAATAATGATTTTATTTCTCTGCTAATAAGTAGAGTAACTAAAATAGCATAAAAATTGATTGGTAATCAATGATTATTTTCTTCTTAGACTGTAATCATTTTGGTAAATGTTACAAGGTTATTGGTACCCAACCTTTATTAAAATTAATTGCTTTTCTCAGCAGTGAAATTATCCCATTTCTCTCCTGAATTGTTTACCCCAAAATTAACCTATTACATACACAACACCACAATAACTTAATAACACCCATGTGGTATGTGTACTGGACAAAGTGGCGACAGAAAGGAAATTCCATTAACGATAGGAAAACAGAGTGCCCGTAAAACGTTATTAACTTTTATAAATATTAAGATTTCTCCCCATGCAATACTGAAGTGGCTATGTCATCACTATTTATCTTTATGCAAGACAAACTAGTACATTTTTGGTTTGACGAACATCTGAAGTGTGTCAGAAGACTATCCGTCCTACCCAACTCGATTATAACCTTTGGAGAACTTTGATTATGGCCAAGCCAGTCATCACAGTGATCAATGAGTCATAAGGGGTTACGATTGCATTCTTGCATTATGTAAAAAAAAATCAGCAAGAATAAACTAAAACTAGAGTTTTGACCTCAAACAAAATGAAGATCGAGGTGGCGAAGTTCGCCGGTTGAGAAGGGTATGTAATTGTTATAACAATCATGTACCTTTCTCTTGTAAACCGCAGTGGACCCTGGTGTATGTGGTTCTTTTGTCAAGGTTAGACGTTAATAGGTCGGAATCTCGACTATACCTATCTAATTTTATAAAACATTTGTTTAAGATCAAATATCATAGAAAACCAATTTCATTATTATTTTAACTCTTTAGTTTATAGAAATATGAGAATAAATCTGAAAATAGAATAGAGGGAATGAGATTGAGTAAAAGAAAATGACGTGTAAAAGTATATGAAGGATGGGATCCGTGGGAGAGCCACGCTTCGTCATGAATGGGCCGGCTCGACCTTCCTGACAACGGCCTCACAGAAAACCGGTGTGAAATAGCGCTTGTGCTGTGTTTTATCCAGGGGGTGAGGATACCGGACGCCCATACCCCAACCCCTTCCTCTATTCCCCTCCCCATCCCCCAAAGACCGGCTACGCACTTGAGACCAGAGGCGTCACAAGTGCGTAGCCGATCAAAAATACCGGTAGATTTAATTGAACAAAATTGAAGACTGCTATTCAATGCTTTCAATATTTATAAAGAACAATATTTATATTGAATGAAACTGAATATACAATTTGCAATATTCAATTTAAAAAATACAAAACCTTTTGTTAATTAGTTTCCCATTGAATCAATAGACAAACTGCGAATTGGATTGGAAAAAGTACCGATAATTTTTACTCAAACGACTAGTTTTAGGATAAGATAGGTTCTCCGTTAAATTTCTGTTCCCCAAATCGATCAATCAATGCGGTTAGGCAAAAGGTATTTCGCATTCGGTCCTTAGGGACCTGAGAGGACGTGCCGCTGAATCTCGGATAACACTTTCACGATCTTACCCAAAAGTTAGTAATATGTAATACTTTAAATTTAATATTGAAAAAGGTAGAGGATAAGGAAGAGAGCTGTGAATATTATTATTTGAAATTAGAATAGATAGTTTAAAAATATTACGTTTGCTTAATAAATACGTAATATGTTTGCTCTATTTTTTTCATAGCTACATAGTCGGCTTGGTAGACAAAAACCTAAAAATAGGCTTTTGGTAATGATGATAACGTATATTGTAGAATTTCACATAAGGTACAGTTGCTCTATTCACAAACACTTCTCACATTATCCACCATTCTCTCAGCCACGCTTCGGCATGCATGGTTCGGCTCGACCGGAGTAATCTCCCCTCTCCCATCCTCCTTCCCATCTCCAAAGGCCGGCAATGCACTTGTGACACCTCTGGTGTTGCAGGTGTCTAAGGGCGGCGGTAATCGCTTACCATCAGGCGATACGTCTGCTCGTTTGCCACCAATAACGAGATCTTGAAAAAAAAATTGAGACTTAGGATCACAAGTTGTTGTAAGTACGGGTAAATATTTTGAAAATTTGAAGAAAGAAAAAAAATTAAAAGGAATTATCATTATCACTAATGTTAATTGTTTCTGTCTTCTTTGTTCTTTGTCTCTTCCTTAGGTTTTGTACTAGATAAAGAATTTTAGTAGGTAATTTAAAGTACTTAATTTAGAAACAGAAAACATATATCTATAAACACGCTTACTAAAGTCGGTTACAAGCAAACAAATATACAGGTGAAGCTAATAAACAAGACTCAGTATTTCTCTCTCCAATTATTACATCAGCTTCAAAACCCGAAAAATGAAAAGTCATACTTCGATGCAAACACCGAATACGAGTATTGTCATTGATATTGCAGTTTAGAAAAAACATTTTTTATCTTTTTTTACGCGTCGATAAATCTCGCAACTCTATTCTCTAATGCTATCGCGCTTTTATAGAAGCTCTGTTTATCAAGGGACCCGACAAAAACGGTTTGCTTTATCGATAAAACGTCCTTAGGGGTAAGTTTGCCTACGAAATTGACAGAGTAGTATGTTTATAAAAAGGTAGTGTTGCTAGATATAAAATGCTTAATATAAATAATGCTTACCCATACTTATAAAGTTATCTGCCCACGTACAGTATCTCTTAAAGTAGCCTGCCTGAATTAAAAACATGTGTTTTATAGGTCTGTTAAATGATTACTTTAAAAATCAACTTTAGCAGTCAACAATAACGTTCAAATTTTGTAAATCCTGAGTTCTATATTTTAATCGAAAAAAAAATGTTGAAAAATATTGCATTACGTTACGCGATGGGTTGAGCCACATTGTGCATGGATAGGGTGCGTCGACACGGGGTAACGCTCGTCAAATAGGGGGTTGTTCCGTTACGGTATTAGCCTTTGTGCACATGGCAAGCTCCCCATGCTTTATGAGATAAAATTTGGTACATTTCACTGAACTGAGCATCGTGTGGAGTTAAATCAGTGAACCACATCCAATAAACGAAATATTTGTAATAGCTACCCAAACGTTTGCAGGGTTACATGCTTATACTGACTGTTTACTTTGTGTTGAATTTCTATTAATTTTGTTGAAAATTAATCAATTGAATGAAGTCATTCCATCTATTTCAGAGTATTATTCTAATTTTCCTTGTGAAGAAAATGTTTTAAAAATTTTCATGTAATACTGAAAATAAAGTAATTAGAAAAATTAACTTGGGTATATGTATGAGGTATATTTATAATATCACAAAGTTAGCAGGAATAGCATTAATATAACACAGTTTGACAATAAAATAGTGTTATGAAGTCTAGATGTGTACTTCAAAACTAACGTATTCACGTTTACGTTTTAGGGACTTTTAGACTGTCAGGCTTTAATTCAAGAGCAGACTGGAGACATTTTACTGTTCAGTATACTCAAGAATCTAAAGGACCGTCGGGATTTGAACTCTTGTCTTTTACAATGTCTAAATTGTTAAAATGTTGGTGGAGCATTATGGAGAGTGGATGATTTGATAACATTACAATTCCAACAATCGAAGGGTTTTACGCAATATTTATGGTAAGAATATATTTTTTTATTTAGTTTTGTTGTTCAAAACACAAATATAAGATTATAGGTGAACTGAAAGTTGTTAAAGAGCGTCTTTTGTGTCTATAATATGCATTATCAAGTTAAGTCTGAATATTTCTGTTTTGTTTAAAGTAAGATAAATTCATGTAATTTATTTGAAACCTTATATTTATCTATAAAAAGACAAACAGGTGTGATCAAATATGTGGCTAATAAGTAAACATACAAAAAAGAACCTTTAAAATATCGCATTGCAACATTGCTACGAAAAGATATCAAACAGGATTTTGGTGTTGCAAGTTGTCAAGTCAAGATTAGAAAGGAAATTGAAAAACTTTTGTCCCTTGACGAACATAACAGGCGCATTAACCAGATTTACAGATTTATCTGTTTCCAGACGCGGTTGTTTGTAGAGCTATGGTAAGTGTTGAAAGACAGCTTAAAAGCGATACCTTCGTATGATGATAATAAGAGCTAAACCCGGATAACGTTGTTTCTCTATTTTGAGCCTTAAGAGACAATAATTTATTTATACCGTCAGAATGCATTCGTATATAAAATATAAATTTAATTAATTACAGGTACCATTTGCAGTCTTTTAAAATGCAATTCTTTAAGCTATAACTTGGTTATTTAAGTCATCTGTTCTATTTTGAAACAAACAATTGAAACAAATACGAGTATATCTAATTGTGGTTATTTAACTTTGTGGATGTTGTCTAACTCGGAGTAAAATATGGTTTTTGTTAACAAATATACTTTTGTATTAAATCAGGACGTGTTCGTCAGTATCTCTTTTATACATTTTTTAATATAGCCCGATCTGCACAATTACAAAAAAATATCCTTTTGAAATTAAGCAATAATATCTATTTATTATACAAAAAAGAGGCGAGGCGCGCACCTTGGTGAGAGCACAACAGGTACAATCAATATTTCCGGGGGCTTGAGGGGAGGCCATGCAAACAGACGGACGAATGCTTAAAAGCGACTGTCTATCCACCCAATTATGCGCCTCGAAGAGCGATTATTGCGTGAAACATCAAGGTTACTTCATTACGGTAGACGTGCTAAAAGATTACTGTTTTTGTTGTATTATAAAATCAATACTCGACAAGTGTGCGGTTCAACAAACTTAATTGCCCCAAATACCGTGATGTGTCTAATATCGATAAGCAATTACTTAACGTCGTCAGCCAGTCCACTACCTGTTGATAGTTTCGAGGACAAGTCTGCACCAAAGCGATTGATATTACATCTATGACACAATGACTTAAGCTTCTTACACTAATAGGATTTTAAACTTACCAAGTCTTTCATTCGGCCGTTGGAAATAATTCGCTGAAAGAAAAGCATTCGATTTAAGAGCCTCGAGAAAAACACGCGTATGTGTCCTTCGTTGGAGGGTTCATAATTCCTAGGGACATGGGTAACGTTTACTTATCGACGTGAAAAAGGCTCCATAATACATATCGTCGCGTTTCGCATTTTAACTCGAAGGGTGAACTTTTTATTTGTTCTTCAGACGTGCTACGGGAGTTGCTGCATTTGCGCTTTAAATTTTGTGGAAACAGTTTTTTGGAGTGCGGCAAAATGTCGTAATAGGTATACGGTGAGTCTTTTGGGACGTAGTAGAACGTTATGTACATTACTGACAAGGGAGTGTTTAACAATGAAATATTTATAAAGGGGAGTAAATAGGTAAAGGCCATTCTATTGAGTTATTGACCATGTAAAATATCCGCAGTCAGCAATTTGTCCATAATACATAAGTTTAAGTAACTTAATAAATACTTACAAGAGCTTGATTTTAAAATGTTCTTTTCTTTTTCCTTTTTTTTTAACATCGCATTAGGAATATACATCCTGTGTCGCGGGGGACTTTACAAACATACATGTAACGGACACAAAGAACACCCAGACTCAGGTCAACAGTTTGTGGATCACACAAAGTAATGTCCCACGTGGGATTTGAACCCACGGCAAACGGCGTAGTGACCGCTTAAACCACTAGGCCCACCGTGCAGTAAAACCGAGTTAAAAGTATATAGATATTTATGTTAGAATATTATGCAATTATTCACACATGCAGAAAGCGATATAAGCAAATTTTAATTTGCAAGAATAACATAACTATACTCGTTGCGCTGTAGCATGGTGCAGGTGACATTTGCCTGTACGACGTTGACATCTATCAGTATCACATAACTAAGGGATGTGACGTTATGCAATTAATTTTTATCGCATACGATACTCGCAGCATAAATCTAGTTCTCTTTAATATTGTTATGAAAATGAGTGTGTTATTCAGTTGTGCAGTGTAACTGTTATTTGTTTGTTGAGTTCGTTGTTATTACCATGTCTAAGCATACAAAAATAAACTGTTTTGGGTAGTCAGGCCAGGGAGGTTGTTGTTCGTTAATAATATCCGTCACAGACTCAGATGATGAATTGAGTGACAATTCAGATGTTCCTGACTCTGATATGACGATTTTGAAATGAATTGGGACGAATAAAATGTATTTTTACTTAGCAACCTTTTAAGCAACCTTACTATAATATATACTACTATAATTATAGACCAATTTTAACAATAAAAAATTACCGTTTTTTATTATGAAAAATATCGACTATCCATCGTAGCAGCACATCCCATCACTAAATACTTCGATGGCGTTACGTCATACGCATAACACTGCTTAATTTTTCATTAAATTTGATTTTATTTGTAGATTAGAACAGTCTGGTTTGGTTTAATTTAATTTACTACAGTTATTAATGATTTAATATATTGCGAATGTGGTACAGCTGAAATACTCAGTCATAATTTATAAATCGCGGCAACTTTCAAGAGTGAAACGAAGTGTTACTGAAACTGTCACCCGCACCATGCTACAGCGCATAGAGTATACACCGTTGCATTAACTAGCTGACCAATATATTAATACGTATTAACCGCTATTAGATCTTCTGTTTTCGTCAAATTTGTTAACAAAATTTTCGATAACACCAAAATTCCAACGGCTAATTAGTCTGATAATTTGTCCGGCATTTTATCTAAGAAATAAATGAAGGAAAGTGGATGCGAAACGTTTAAAATCTCGGGAACCTTGTGATTAATGGTGTGCGAAATTGGAAGATTTATTGTTAATGCATTTAAAATGTTTCACGTTGTATTATCGTTGGGCTAAGTGGGCTGGAGCCTGGTAGAAAAATAAAATACATTTGATAGCAAATTTGATTGTGTATTAGTTGTTCTGGTGTCTTGACATAACACGTTTTTATTTAAGTTGATTTAAGTTTACGTTCTACAAACGTAAATGTTAATAGAAAACTAACAAATGTATGGGAATAGTCTCTCACGCTAAGTCAAAACGAAATATTAGCTAATAATAATAATATAAGAGAAAAAAGAGCGGTTGTGGAATTATTATAGTCGCGAGACACTTGTAACTTGTCTATTGAGGTCGGTATCTTAAATCAAGACTAGACATACACTTTATTTAAATGGTTACAATATTGTTACAAAAGATTAACCTCTACTAATGTGTTTGAGGTTAAAATAGTGACATATTTGTGGTAATTGTTAGATTACGAGGGTCATTTTAATACGTACAAAGCTAATTGTGAATTTAATATATTTTCGTTTTAGATAAATAATTACTGCAGTTGATTGCAAGGTCATATATGTGACCTGTTTTTAACTGTTTTTATTAAATAGGTTAAATTAATTTTTTACAAACCGTCTATCAACTAACTAACAATTTAGTTTGACGGAAAACAATTCTGAAAGTAGGTGGAAAATGGTCTTGAGTGTATGAATTGAATTAAATTTATATATATTAAATGTTTGTAGTGAGACGGAGCCGGACGAACGTAACTTATCAAATACCTAATGAGCTTGGCACCGACTTCAAATAGATTATAGGTACCTAGTACACATTATAATACTACTATTTAGATTAATAAATAATAGGTATAGACAAGAATTGTCACATAGCAGTTTATGAAGAGCCATTTTATTTTACGCTTTTTAGTGTTTCTAGGCAGCTTTCATTCGATGTTTTCTTGAAGTCGGTTTGATTTTTTTAAATACGTTTATATTTTTCAATTTTTTGTGCAAACAATAAGTAGTAAGTTAAACTATTTAATATAATTTCTGCTGTAGCGAATAACTGTAGTAGTTTAAGGACGTGTTAAAACTTAGCATACTCTGAAAAATTATGTTGAAATGCAACATTTACATTACCGAGAACGTGATCTACGGGGCAATGGGGATCGTGTCCAAGCTTAAATGACCTGCGGTTTGCCGTGATCAAATAGAGGCAAGGCGAGTTACTAAAATCAAAATACATTAATGGGTTAGTCATCATAGCGCCTGTGTCAACAGCCTATCAGAAGGCTACGGGTATGTTAAAAGGAGAATACTATTACTGCTAATCTTTTGTTGCGTGATTATAATACGTCAACTCCTGAGGTCATGGTGTGACTTTATATCGCGTCTAATCAATCTTCACGGTGTCTGCCTTCGATTTTTCCTGAGATCCCATTATCAGATCCTGATATGGTGGCAATGGGACTACTTCGGGAGCATATCCTTTCGAATACAAAAAGAATTTTCAAAATCGGTCTACAATTAATGGAGTAATCGGTGAACATACAATAAAAAACATACAGTGGCACATAGAACCTCCTCCTTTTTGAAGTCGTTTAAAAACTGAACTAACTACGAATTAAAAATAGTTGTTTGTCTAATTTAAATATTTTCGCACTCTTTGTTGTATTACACATGAGTCGCTTTTTAAACTCATCTAGATAACAGTTATAGATAAATGATGATTCGTTTCTAAATTGAAATTGAGGTTTTTTTTTGCAAACTTTACGCCGACTACATCCAGTTTAGGGTTGTTGTAATCAGAATGCCGAAACATTATTTTCTATCTCTTAGTTTAGTTTTTTAGTTTATATTAGGAATTTACATTCATTAAAACTCAATCAAACACTGAATTTCGAATACTTGATAATTAGAACGAATAAGTTTTTAATTACAACGCACGTTTATAATATAGGGTGGATTTTGGTAAGGGTGTGTAGCAAACGGATTTTCGGCAATCTTTGAATGCATTTTTCTTTCTTTTCAAAATTAAAGTAATGTTTTCTTTGAATAAAAATTTCTATTTACAGAATTGAGAGAACTTTTCCTTCATGTGGCATTACCAAATTCCACCCAGTATATGTAGGTACAAACTCTTCATTTTACAGAACTCATAGTATAAGCTCTGCTTAATTTGGATCTAACTGTTTATGATTGTGTATTCCAAATTTTTATATCACTTACCTACGGATAGATGGAAGAAGGCCAGAAACAGTTAAATTACAAGGCTGATCAAGGTTGACATACTGACAATGGTATCTCTTTCAATAGTCGATGATGAAAGAAAAGTAGAAACTAGCTGACCCTCGCGGTGTTACTGTTAATGCAACGGGGTGAAGCTAGTCTAAAAAAATCCAAATTATTACTTATATCATCAACTACCCATCAGTGAAAGTCCCGTCACAATCGGTCCAGTCGTTCTTGAGATTAGACAAAAATTGTAAAATATGTTATTTTGGTATATGTACCGTGTCTACATACATAAGTATTTAATAAAAAGCGGTTATTATAATATTGCAAACAAACTCTCCAATTTTGTTTATTTGTATAGATTGATAGATCATTTGTTTTGCGTCCAATTTATCTGTACGATTTATTTAATTGGGAATAAGCTCTCGAACTAGAAGGCCGCTTAGGCTTTGACTGTCTTGAATTAGTTTTTTTTATTAAAATAAATATAAATTAAGAAACAGTTTTTAACACCTCTCCGTCATTGATTACTTACCATGTTTTCTTCATATAAATTCTGCGCTGCATTCCTTGTGAAATAAATATATTATACTGTTAAGAGGCCCATTGTGAAAAGGTATAAAAGGTACAAAATTGAATTTATTTATAGGTTAGGTCTGAGATGTAGGGTCGCGTACCCGTATGTTCTTTCCTACAACAACTAGAATGTAATTTAACATTAATTTTATAACAGCATTATTCGTTAGTTACAGATTTCTAAATGGAAAGTTCATTGATTTTGAAAAAACTTTACGCTGATGCCGAAATCAAATATTGTCATTATTATCACCAGAATTTAACGTCAAGATATGAAATATTGACTTTAAGTCCTGGTAAACCTTTAGCGTAAAATAAGTCGCCTTTAAACAAAAATTTGAACCAAAAGTTTGGTCACAATAATAAACTTTTTCAACATATCAAATTTAGCTTTTACACGGTACTCAATCAAAAGTGACGCATGTTAGGTTGTGGGCAAAAAGTAGAAGTAAATAATTTTCCAACGTCCCGTATGCTACGTGCAACGTCAACCCCCATTTTGCATAGCATGCACGTGCATGCTATGCAAAATGGCAGTTCCGGGCAGCTGATAGGATGAATCTTCGTTGTTGATGCTATTTAAATGTATTGTAGTGCCTGTATCATATGGTGGATATATATATAAACCTATATAGATAAGTGTTGAGATGCTAAATAAATAAAAGGCACGATGATGATGTTTTGTTATGTTTTCTAATAATAACAAAACATGCCTGTATTGTGATGGCCTAAGAATGCTCAGTGTGTAGTGAGTGTGAGTGTTGTAAGCGCTGACTAAGGGAGTACACTACACAAGACAACAGCTCTGAAAGAGAAGGATAAAAAAGATGATAAAGATATTAAAGAATTAGTTTTTATTTCTGGTTAAAAAAGTAATATTTTTACTGTATTTGAAGACTAATTCGGAAGTATAATTCGCTTGTAATTGAAACCTATAATTGAACATGATATAATTGGTGTATCTCGTAACTGAATCAATTGATTTCACGACCCACCTCACTTGGACCTGTATCTTAATAGGATTGACCGGTGCCGCACGGTAATAGTTCATCGAGCAAAGGCGTACATTCACCTGCTGTTTGATTACAGCTTTGACCAAGCTAATATACATGGTTTTAAGCCTACCAACTATTGAAAGCTCCAGTAATTAGGTGCCATTTAATGTGAATAACGCCTTCAGTACATGAAAAGGAAATTAAATTATGTTTATATATTAAATCGTTTTCAGCTTATCGACAATTTAAAACTTTCAGAGTGAGATGTAAATTTAATAGATTTTTTTATGAAATAGAGGGCAAACGAATTGACGGATCGCAGCACTAGAGGCGTCACAAATGCGTAGCCGGCATTTTAAAAAGGAGTATGCTCTTTTTTGAAGGTTTGAAGGTCTTATTGGTCTGAGAATACCGCAGGCGATAGTGCATTCCACAGTTTTGTTGTTTTGTTTATCTTTCTATAAACAACGTCTAGGGTACCTAGAAATAAACCAACAATGATTTTTGGAATGGACTTATTATAAATATTGAATGTGCCGTATAACGGTTATCTAAATTGCATAAAAAATAAAACATAAAAAACAATCGAAAACTATGGCAAAATTGAAATTATGGCATTCTTTTACTGTTTAATAATAAAATTTTGTGCTTGAAATTTTAACTTGAAGATCCGTTTAATGAATGCAATTTGTTGTTCTTTATAGTTAAAAAATTAATTCGTAATATAATGATTTAATTATGTGGTACCATTTATATAATACTAGCTCACTTATAAAACTTCGTCTGCTTCTCTTCAAAATAAATATTTTGTTCCCAATTACTAAATTGTGATATAAACTATCCTATCTCTCAAGTTGGATCGAACTGCACATGGTGTGCGAATTTTATTATAATCGGTTAAGTGGTTTAGGAGTCCATTGAAGACAAACATTGTGTCACGAGATTTATATATATTAAGATATTTTCAGGGTTAATTTAAAGCAAAGAGTATAAAACATAAGATGAAATATAGTACTTTATAGTTTTGTGTAGAATATAGTGTCGTTTGACTAATTAACACTAACCACAAGGTACACAGGCATCGGATGGCTGAAGCAATCGTGTATAAACTGACCAGGTGGATCGATGATTTAGAGCTCAGTGTGTTCCGCTTTGATTAATGCATCTGATTTGTAACGGCTTACCTGTTTATTTACTACCTTAGGCGTTGATTAAGTTCTAGATTTATTATGTCGATTTAATTTACCCTCTCATGTGACGTATAAGATCTTTATATTGATATGATATATTGAGATATTGATAACCTAAACAAAACAAAATAAATCACGTTATCAAGTTTTGGAACGAAGTTCCTTATGGCGCGTTGTGTAAGGGGGCTAGACGGAAAAATTGTCACGACACAATTTGTTGTCACGACACAATTTGTTGTCACGACACGACGACGACACACACAGATATTTTCGTTTCGTCTTTCTATTTCGAACTTCGTTCCATCCGGGTGTCCCTTGACACCTCTCAAGTTTTTGTTAAAGTTAATTCCTGCAAATATAATTATTTACCTACGAATATTTATTAGACTTGTTCCATTTCTAATAGTAAATAAATAAGAGTAATAATATTCGCGTCTACTGGACGTGTTTCGCACGGAATTTTACCCAATAATTTTTTTCAGCCCAAGAGACAATATCGGACGAATATATATTCGAAAGTTTATGCCAGAAGCCTTTTTTCTTATTTATAGTGACTTACATATTTATTTTTAAAATATTCATTTGTCTTATTTGACGTATGTCAAAAAGAATGTCGTGGGAATATGATGTATGTAGGTATTTTCTTACTTCTTTATTCAACGTTTGTTTGACTTCAAAAAATTTACAATGTTATGTCCTGTATTATAAAAGACATGTTTACTTTGGTAATGGGCTTTCATTAAGAATTATTATAATTAATGTTTACTTTTAAGGATACAGTATTTAGGGAATAATTTGTTATTTTTGTAATCTCATTTTTTTAAGGGCGACCGGTGCGATACCACGGCCTCGCAGAAAAACAGTGTGTAACAGCGGTGTGTTTCACCGAGTGAGTGAGGATACCGGAGGCCCATACCCCAACTCCTACCCTTATCTCCCCATCCCCAAAGACTGCGCACTTGTAACACCTCTGGTGTTGCGGGTGTCCGTTGGCGGCAGTAATTGCTTACCATCAGGTGATATGTCTGCTCGTTTGCCCCTTATTCCTTAAAAAGAAATAACAAAATCTTACCTCAGTGGGGCACCTTTCCTAAATTAAAATAAATAAATATTTCGTACATTTATCACACAACGCCATCTAGTCCCAAGCTAAGCAGAGCTTGTGTTATGGGGACTAGACAACTGATATACCTAAATTAATATATACTTTTTTTTTGTAAATACATACATATTATGCATAGAAAACACCCAAACTCCGAAACAAATATTTGTAGATCACACAAACATTTGGTCCGACCCAGGATTTGAACCCGAGACCTCAAGCACAGCAGTCGCATTCACTACCACTGCGCCACCGAGGCAGTCTAATTCTAATTGTAGTAGATACTGTGAATTTAAATGAATGAGATTAATCATAGCAGCATGTTTTTTTAAAACATTAACTATTAAATGCAATGTGTATAAACTAGAAGGTGTAGGCGAATAAGATGGTGACTAAAACTTTGTTTTTCAAATAGATAGAGCGTACTCCTTCCTAAAAGGCCGGTAACGCACTTGTAACGCCTCTGGTGTTGCGGGTGTCCATGGGCGGCGGTAATAGCTTACCAAAGGCAACACGTCTGCTCGTTTGCCCGCTATATAATAATAAAAAAAAAGAATAGGACCTCAAAGGCTTAGAACAAGGACAACAGAGGTTTCGCGGTATGCAAAGAATTACTTTTTCAAATGAAGTCACATTTTGTGTCGCTGGATAAAAATGTAATCTTAATAACTATTTACAGTCTTATTCTAATAATTTATGTATATGATTATGGCAATAAATGTATTGTGAAAAAAAATCTCGCATATTTTTCTAACTGTAGCGAAAATTCTAATGAGTTTGATAAGTAATATATTACGAGTAGTTAAATGATTTATGAACCAATCGATCAATCTGTCCCGTGGTCCCGAAGCGAATAAACTGTATATAAATAAGACGGGATGTATTATTCTGTAACTGTGTTTGTATAAAAGGGTTTGTATACATGCTTACAATATTATCTTGATAAAACAAGTATACGGTAAACATTTTGACTGCCTCGGTGATGCAGTGGTAGCGTATGCGACTGTTGTGCTTGATGTCTCGGGTTCGATGACCAGGTCGGATCAAATGTTTGTATGATCTGCAAATATTTGTTTCAGAGTTTGGATGTTTTCTACGTATGATATGACTACGTAAGACAATAACCGTGGGCAACGCCGCGAGGTGAAGCTTGTACCTTTATAAATTGTAGCCAATGTGTTATTCTGATGTATAAAGTATGTAATTGTAAAGTTTTTTGCGTGAATGAGCAACAAACATACTCACTTACATACCCACAAACTTTTGCGTTTATAATATTAGTAGGATTTACAAAAAAGAAGTATACATTGTTTAGTTCTCGTAGTACTAGTTATGCTTAGGTTGGTACTGAATGGAGTTGTGTGTTAGATGACCATGTAAGTTAACCTATAACACAATCTTACATAGAACTAATGTTAAGCACTTCTTTCTTTGCTCGTACTGAGAGAAAGGTTAACGGAACAGTACATTCGCTTAGATACGGTCACATTGATCGCGCAGCCGTCCTCCGTGTGGCTTTTTGTCAAAGAAAAGCCGCCGCGAAATCAAAATAGCCGGCTGCGGCGTACACCTACAAGTCAGTATGATTTGTCAGTTTACATCGTGATATGAATTAATTTATTTGAATTTCACAACAATAACCACAATTGACCGTGGGAGAGCCACGCTTCGGCATGCATGGGCCGGCTCGACCGGAGTGATACCACGGCGTCTCAGAAAACCGACACTTGCGTTAACTTTCACCGAGTTAGTGAGGATACCGGAGGCCCATATCCTTACCCCTCCCGCCATCCCTCTCCCCATCCAAGGCCGGCAACGCACCTGTGACGCCACCGCCATAGGTGGCGGTAATCGCTTACCACCAGGCGATACATCTGCTCGTTTACCACCTACAGCATAAAAAACCGACACTATCTAAACGAATGGACTATACCTATCGGTCGAAGTGCGATTAAAAATAGCACCAACTGACCCATGCAACTTCATTCGAGTCTTATGTCAATAATGTCCGGTTCCTATTGGTTTAAGTACTCATATGATATTAACTCCTTTCTTAAGCACGTCAGAGTCAGACACACATTTAAAAATATCATGAATATTGGATACATACTTTCGAAGTTCATCGCGAGCAACAACCTAACACGAGAATTTTCCGTATTCATATTATAAATTCGAAAGTAACTCAGTCTGTCTGTCTATTATGCTTTCACAGCTTTACAGCTGCACTGATTTCAATTAAATTTTGAAATGGAACTACTTTGATTTTTGTGACAGAACTTAGACTTCTCTTTGCCGCTATATTCGACATACATGCGGTCGAAGCCACTGGCAAAAGTTCGTTTATATTAGATTTACACAGAGTGAGACAGCACATTATACAGTTGAAAGCAAAAACCGTAAATCTTAAATTACTATAAATCAAACAAAATACACCCTCCCCGTAGTGTGGAAAGAATTTAAGGGAGGTACTTGAGTTACACAATTTAACCCCCTATTCCATGAAAAAAACATGCGTGGTGTTCATCAACAGTAGTGTCAATAGACAGTAGTAGAAAAGTTTTTGATATTTTCAAATATTCTGGAAAACTATTCAAACGAAACAGCAATAAACGACCCCCATTCGTATCAATAAAAACTTTTGTTAGTTTGCATCAAGCCTTTTCAATCTTTTTGTTCTACTTTCGTTAACATTTATTTAAACTTTAGATGAATTGTTAAGGTTGTTGGAAATAGATTTTATTTAACAACTAGCTTTTGCTCACGGCTCTGCCCGCGTGTATGACGATTATCGTGGTAAAAATAACCTACAACCTTTTTTAACAATCAAATTTCTCCATGCGAAACTTCACTCAAATCGGTGCAGTGATTTAGACAGACAATAGAGTCATTAGAGTCAGCATCTGAAGTTTGTGAGCCTGTGAAATTAAGTAACGCAATTAAATGATAGTGTTTTATATTTTCAATAGAAAATTTATTAATTGAATCGATCTCCAATTTGGACAAAATACTAGACTAGGTACAAGTTTGGCACATAATAGATTTTTAATGTTTATGCACTTTTAATGGTGTTAGACACTATGTTTATAATACAGGCTTAATACTTACTACTGTAGTCAATTTAGATTACCTGCTACTTTTGAACATCATCCCACGTTCGTCGAACTTACAATATGGTATTAAAGTATCCACTAATATTGTTTCTATATTTAAAAATTGTGGTTCAGAATGTAGGTAGTACATAATAATATACTTACACAAATTTATACTACACGCAGCCGTCGTCGCCGCGTCGTTGTCAGCTGGCTTGTCGCGAGAACGAAATTACTTTTCAATAGCATACTTGCTCGTTACTTCTGTTTCATTGTTATGAATTCACTAACAAAAAGACCTAATATCACTAACACGTTCTCACGAATATATACTTTATGTTAGTTTTAATAAAATAGCTTTTGTAAGACTGTGTAGACTTTTGTAGTTCACAAATCTTGTTGTAGTTTATGTATCTTTAGTTCAATAGTTTAGATTTAGTAATCGTAGGCTAAACAAGCTCA
This sequence comes from Spilarctia lutea, assembly GCA_916048165.1. NCBI lineage: Eukaryota > Metazoa > Arthropoda > Insecta > Lepidoptera > Erebidae > Spilarctia > Spilarctia lutea. The sequence goes on from OU696480.1 coordinate 9,348,342, forward strand.
AGTAGTCGCAATGCAATAAGTTATGTTTTATATAATATCATAATATGTTTGAAACAGCTAATATTTGATTTGAGTTTATCTCCCCTATATTCTCCCTGGCTGCCTCGGTGGCGTAGTGGTAGCGTATGCGACTGCTAAGCTTGAGGTCTCGGGTTCGATTCCCGGGTCGGACCAAATGTTTGTATGATCTGCAAATATTTGTTTCGGAGTTTGGGTGTTTTTTATGTATAATATGTATGTATTTACAAAAAAAAGCATATAAGTATTTATATCAGTTGTCTAGTACCCATAACACAAGCTCTGCTTAGCTTGGGACTAGATGGCGTTGTGTGTTAGATGTCCGGAATATTTATTATATTATCTTTTGCGATTTCTACCAAATGAGAGAAAAAACTGCCGTTAAAATAAACACATTTAATTAACTGATTGTCAGCAAATAAGCTATTAAAACCTCATTGCAACACGTTTTAATACTACAAATGAACGTTTATACTAACAGACATATTTCTTTACGGCAGTATCACCAAAAAGGAACAAACCGCATTTATACCTTCAATACATATATGCATGCAAACATAACAGGGGTTGCTCTTGGCGATAAAACAATTCGAGGCGAGTGATTTCGTAGTGCCCTCCATTTGAATCCCCGGTGCGCTTCGAATGTTCTCTAAAATCGAATGCGCGGTGTACACGCCATCACTGTGATTGTTGCATCAGCTTATGTTCCTGACAGCATATTACTCTGTGTGTATCTTGGGTAAAGGCCCTTTGATCACCGGTTCATTACAATACTACAGTCTCTATTAAGGCGGGTAAACCAAATCTAAATTCGCTGGGTTTGTTGTTTATTAAACTGCTTTGACTTGCCTTGACATTCTGGTTTGGGACTTGATTAGGATTACATATTTGTTTAATGTAAAATTTTTAGTTTTATTATATACCAGCTGAACGCCGCGATGCTACCCGCGGTACGACAGTAACCGCGGGCAACGCCGCGAGGCGAAGCTAGTATCCTTATAAATTGTAGCCTATGTGTTATTCTGATGTATAAGCTATATTATTGTAGTTTCATCAAAATCCATTCAGTAGAGTTTGCATGAAAGAGGAACAAACATCCATCCATCCATACTTCCAAACTTTGGCGTTTATAATATTAGTAGGATATTTTACGCTTATTTTGATTGGTGCTATAAGCTTGATACATGTTTCCATGACGTAAATTTTAGTAAATGTAATTTTGTAGCCATTCCTTTTTCTCTTTCATGATTCCAGGATTGATTTTACTTAATTTTTAAATTACAATTTTGATTTTTACGTCGTTGTTGCATACACAAATAATGTACACGAATATTGTAAATCTGATTTATTAAAACAATAACTAACGGAGATTCTCACCCGTTCTTTTCTATAGGAATGACATTTTGATACCGCGCAATTAGAGTCAATAATGTAACGTTTCGAAAGTACCTTAAAAGGCCTACTGAAACAAAAGTTATATTTCATTTTATTCATACAACAGTTTTCATTTTACAAATAAAGCTAAAGTTTTATTCGATATTCGACACTTTTTCATGAAACATTTACTTTTAAATAAAATTGTAGGTAGAACCTAGAATATTAATTTTACTTCACGCACCAAAACAATACGTGCTTTTAACAATAGCGTGTCAGAAATAAAATACGTTTAAAGTCAACCATTTTAAAACAATGATCTCGGCCAACAAGGAAATGTTGCAAATGTTAGGAAAGGGTGACTTTGGGAGTGCAGAGTAATATTGTGTAGTGTTGAGGGCGACGGGTGGGGTCACCAATCGATACGCACCCCTGTTCTATGCGGCCTAATGCACCCCTAACATGTCCGTACACTGCTAGCAAGTAACGCAATGACACGGAAACCATAGAGACTATGCGTTTTTTTTTACCAAAGCAGGTCATTTGCATACGGTTTATCTGTACTCATATTTTAAGAGTTTGTTCGTTTGTTTGAATGGGATTAACCTTAGAAATTACTGGTCCTAATTGAATTATTCTAGTTAATATTAGATAACTCATTTATTAAAGTAAGCAATTAATAGGCTGAATAACATTAAACTATGTCCGTAGATGCTGTGAAAATGGTTTTTTTTTGAGAAATTTACACTAAATAGTGCGGGTACCCTTTTCGGTACCCTTTTCCCAAAATTTATTTGGGGTCAGGGCAATGAGTTTTCTTCCTCCATTCTCCTCTATCACTCGTCAGTTCACTGCTTACTCCCTGCTTAAAAAGTAGTTCTTACTAATAACTTAATTTTTGAGATATTGTAGCTTACGTAACTAGGTATATATATTTATTTGTACATTTTAGTTGTATGAGAGCACTAACACATATTTTGAACAAGTTACAAACTCACTAACAGCGAGTTCAGGCATATTTGAAATTCGAATAGCAAGCAAATGTCACATACATATTTATGTTCCACTGTATAGTAGATGACAAACATTTTGCTTTGTGTTTTGTTTTCGTATTTTTCTGCATTTTGAAGTTGTTTACTGACCATGCAGCTATCTTTCCAAGATTATCTCTTTTCCATATCTTGATAGACTTATCTAAGAGATATCGTTGGTTGCTATTAATATATTTCTATTCTGATCAAATAAGATGACAAAATGTGTAACGACTTACCGGTAAGGGTTATGTGTTATTTTAAACTTTAAACTTACAGCCTTAAAGTTAAAAACAAAACCATATCGCTCATTAAATTTGAATATCGTTTATGAATAAGTCCGATAGTTAAAGAGTGAATTTGAGATTTCTTAAAAAAATTATTGCACTATGTAATTATTGCATTTACTACCGTAGTATTAATAAATTCATTTTCTACATCTTTAATAAAAATAACATCTTAATAGTATTAAAAGAATATAAATACTCGTATTTGGCGTGTTTTAAAAATGCACCGTTCTTTAAAAGTATTTCATAAAGCTTTGAATTTAAAATAAGCTACTATTGCTTTTGGTACGAGGCTTAGCGTTTGCAGCAAAGCTTTCAATTTCATGAATTTTATGAAATACCCACCTTATAAAACTGGTTTGGCTCGCCTAAGATATAAACCCTAGCTTATTCAAATAAACCGTTGATCACCATCTCCCTCCCTCTCGGGACGCTCTGTTTCATCATCATGAAGAAAAGCTGTCTGTTGAATAAAAACTAGCTCAGCTTACTTGCATCTATACTAGTATATAAAAATGAAGAATTCGTTTGTTTGTTTTCTTGAACACGCCAATGTCAGGAATTACTAATCCCATTTGAAAAAATATTTTTGTGTTAGAGGGCCCATTTATCGAGGAAGAATTTATATATTATTATGCACCAAGGTAGAATTTTACAAAAACAAAGGAAAGTTATTATGCTACGGGCAACAGGAGACTAAACAAGGTTGCGTCAGTCAGCTAGTCACCGATAAAATAATAACGTATACTCTGTGGATAATGAAGTATTGATATGCCATTAGAAAGTAGAAAGTGATCAGTCATCGCGAAAAATAGTAGCCTATGTCCTTCGTCAATATCCAAAGAATCTCCAATGGAAATTTTATCCAAATCAGTTTAGTATTAAAAATATTTTGTAAACTATAATTTTATGCCCCTCACGTAGTTTGGATAAAGTCAATACCATAAGGGAAGTTTGTGAATTCAAAACGAATAAGTAATAAAAAGAAAGAGATATGGATTACATGATTGAACACACACCTCAAAGTCATCTTTAATGTACCTGCATGTTGTAACGTATTTATTGTTTCTTCCTATCCCGATGAAAATGAAATTCATACCACAAGACAAAAGCCTTTATTTTCAGTTTCTACTGTGAAAATATCAAATTTCGAGCCTTTTTAACTGGTCTAAAAAAGTCTATTTTTTTCCTTTGTAGCATATCACATCCCTAACATCTTATAACAGATTACTATATTACTTATAAATGCTTTTACGCCTATTTCCCCAAATATTTGAGTAAATAAAAATATAATTTGGAATGCTCGAATGCTAATAAATACACAATTATACAATTTAAATAGACTTAACATAATAGTAGAAGAACTGTTGTGTTGTGTTATCTCTGCCTAGTGTCGTTTCGCTTAAGACAAATAGACTCAATTGAAATACTCGCTCAAGACTTCGGTTGCTACGAGCCAGAAAACAAATTAAAAATTGCTAATATTTTTACTTTTATAACATAAAAGGGTAATAAAAAATATTGTAACACGAAAAAGAGGTTATTAAAACATTTTTCAGCTTCCTTTCAAAACTTCCTTTTGAAGTGCTCTTTCGGCATCAAGAAATAACTTAGTAATTTTAAAAAATATGTCCCATAAGAAGACTTGGTACTGTTAAACGACGTCTGGTGATAATATCCTAATGATATTTGACTGCCTCGGTGGCGTAGTGTTAGCGTATGCGACTGCTAAGCATGAGGTCTCGGGTTCGATTCCCGTGAAAAAAATGAAAAATGTTTGTATGATCTGCAAATATTTGTTTCGAAGTTTGGGTGTTTTCTATGTATAATATGTATGTATTTACAAAAAAAAAGTATATAAGTATTTATATCAGTTGTCTAGTACCCATAACACAAGCTCTGCTTAGCTTGGGACTAGATGGCGTTGTGTGTTAGATGTCCGAAATATTTATTATTTATTTATTATAATGAATAGATTGCTATAACATTGCCAAAAAAAACTGTAGTTGTATACGAAATTACTACACAAAATGTCAGAAATTTATGTTTGTTTGAGAATATAGATAAAAATTTTAAGTTCAAAAGCAATGAGAGAAAACTTCCATTTGAAGCGCTCTTTCGGCGTCAAGAAATAACTTAGTAAATTTAAAAGATATGTCCCATAACAAGTCTTAGTTGTTACTGTTAAACGATATCTGGTGATAATGATCTCGTAGTCAATAACGGCCACAGCGACCAATCTCAACGGAGACCAGCCAACTACGCAGGAGATATTATAGGGCACAAGTATGTGCGCAAACACAGGTCTCTGTTCAACCTCTCTGTTCCCTCTTTCTCATAATCCGATAGGACGAATAACCGACACGATCGGGGAGAAATCAGGCGCAGGACCGACAGCTTTATGTGCTCTCCGAGGCACGGGCGTTCAGACCTAAACTTCCAAACTCCGGGACCGACCGGACCCGGGATTCGAACCCGAGACCTCTTGATCGGCAGGCTCATACGTCAACCGCAAGACCAACGAGGCAGTTGACGTCATCTGATGATAATATTCTAATGAATATAATAATAATAGTTTGTTATAACACAAAATGATGGCAATTTATGTATGTACTTTACCGTGGAAGAGCCACGCTTCGGCATGCATGGGCCGGCTCGACCAGAGTGACACCTCACAGAAAACCGGTGTGAAATAGCGCTAGCGCTGAGTTTCACCGAGTGAGTGAGGATACCGGAGGCCCATATTCCAACCCCTCCCTCCATTCCTCTCCCCATCCTCCAAAGGCAGGCAACGCACCTGTGACGCCCCCGGTGTTGTGGGTGTCCCTAGGCGGCGGTAATCGCTTACCAACAGGCGATACGTCTGCTCGTTTGCCACCTATTAGATAAAAAAAAATGTTTGAAAATACAGATAAAAACTTTTAGTTCAACAGCAATGAGACCTAAAAATTGACACACACCAACACACACTTGGCACACTACCAAGTTATTTTACAATTAACAATATCTGCGTAAAATAAGAATATACTAGTAAATTATCTCGTTCACAATACGGTCCCGATACAGTAGATACAATTTTCGTTGCAGTATATTTTATCTCAACCCTCGGTTCACTGAGGAAAGTTTCATTATTTTCCTTTAATATGATCCTTAGAGACGATTACTAGTTTCAAAGGCATTGTGTTCTATTGAGAACGGGTGATAGCGGTCGTGTTACCTATAACAAGCGTGGTGTACTGATGTTCTTGTACAGTGATTATACATGGAATTAGAGCCATATATTTAGTTAAAAGTAGTATGAAAAACAACTTGGTTCAGTTGATCAGATACTAGTGATTAGTTTATGCTTATATTTAACTTAAATGTAGAATGATATAGCACGAGAATGTTTACTTTCTCAGCTTTGAAGATTTTAGCTTGAGAGGTATTGGATTAATTGGATAAAATAATGTGAACGGAAATTAACGTTCTCGTTAATATAACTTAAAGAACGCGATAGTTTAGAAGATTCGTCATTAGGGTTTTTTTTATAAACCTTGAGGGTACTTGAACTTGAAACTCGTGGGCTGGGTCTCCGCAACTCGACGACCTTAGTACGCCTATTTTGCGTGAAGGGTTGGCATTATTCGTGCCATTCCAATTCTTCCAAGAAGCCTAGCAGACACTTCACGTTGCCGACGATTTCGGGAAGTGACCTTGGTGATCCGAGGTCTCGCCCGGTATTCTGCCACCTCAGGACCTCCTTCCTTCATGCATGCCCTGCACAGAGGACTGTCTGTTACACCTAGAGTGAAAAGATGTTTGTTTAATAGTGCATGACCAGTTATTGCTCCTATTAAGAGACGAAGCAGCGGCCTCTTTGCGGAGTTGCATCAGCTTCCGTGACAATCTGGGGTAGATCGTGGGAAGGGCCTCCTTGGTCTGCCTGCAGGTACAAAGATTGGATATTTGGTGTCAACCTTGAGGTTATCGAAAAGGCATTCGAAAAAGGCGGTTAAATGTCGACTATTTACCACACATTATTATTTGTTATTGGTATTATATTATATTTAGTTACTTCTGATATTACTATTAAGGTAAAAGTGAAATGTATATGCTATTTTATACACATAAATATATAATAGAAACGTGTCAAGTACAAGTATAGAAGATCTATTCCTTCTTTAAAGAAGAATGTGTTTATGAAATTGGAACAAATGGGTTTGTTTGTGCTCACTAAATTCAGAACGACTTTATTCATAATTCTATTCTTAAAAGCATGCATGTATTTCTTAAAATAGTTAGGTTTCTCAACTTTCTGCACACATACACTGTAAGTATTCCAATTTCTTCATTCCTCTCCGTGCACGTTTGCTAAAAATATCTTCGAAGAATGCTCCTCACGTATTAATACATACAGATAATAACACGGCCTTAGGGTTGATAGACACTGGCTTCTTTGAGCTCAGTTCTTATATTACAAATCCGTAATATTATTTATATAAAAGAATGCTTCGAAGATCAAATCATCCCTCATATAGCGTAAATGCCTAAAAGGGAAGGGGATCTAAGAGAGTTCAGGAATTTAGCATTTTAGGAAAATAAATAACTGATACTTAGGATGTAGAAGTTAGTGCGTTCAGTTGTTGTGCTTTCGTGCGTGAGAGAGTGAGGGAACAAAGAGTACTGCTGTGTTTGCGCACACACTTGTGCACTATAATATATCCTGCGTAGGTGGCAAGTCTAGGAGGTCGTCGGCTAGAAGATCATCATCATCAATAGTTTTATATTACACAATTCTAGCTGGCTGTCTTGTTCCAATCTAGATAGAGCTATATATATATATATATGTGTGTGGATGGGAGTACAATTCTCGTCAATCAAAAAAAACGAAGCTCTCTTCTACAGAAACTATTTTTAATGGAGTTGCGAAAAAACTACTCAAGATATATTAACATTTTGTTTACCACAGTTTCAATTTCATAAACACAATAATATGCAGTCTTACGAAACACTGTAATATAAAAATTTTCTCGATAAAAAAGGGAGTAAAAAAGTAAGTCAATCGGTGCTTGCAACCGGCGGCGTCAACATTCGACTGCCACGGAAAACTGATTTCCTGCGCGTCTAGACATGTTTCCCCCTTACTAAATCAAATTCCAGGATGTATTTAAACAATTTTTATTACCTACTGGTGGGCAATATCTTCTCAAATTACTGTTGTAAGGCGTATTTAAAACGTAATCATTCATGTAATAAATGAAAAAATTGTGGCTAGCGTTTGTATGTTTGCCACATCTTGACATTTATTTATTTTTTATTTATTTAAACTTCCTGCAATTACATTGCGTAAGGCGGACTTAATGCCGTATGCATTATCTTCCAGTCAACCTTTGGGTGGTGCAGAGCTGTGTAGCAGGTGTATTATTGAAGCAAGTGAGAATTATACATAAAGGTACTATTACGCAACATAAACATCATAAATACAATAATCAGAGATACATATATATATATATATATATACACTTACATACACATACGCATATATACATAATGAGATATGGATAATAATACATACACACACATTTACATATGCCTATATAAACATTGTAAATAAATAGATGATCATTCCGATGACTCCGTCAACAAGTCTCCGTAGTGTTTGCGTACTCTGATCTTGAAGGTTAACCGGCTGTTACATGACCTAATATCTAAGGGGAGGGCGTTCCAGAGATTCACAGCTTGGACGGTGAAGGAAGAGTTAATAATGCGGGAACAATGTGAAGGACAAAGAAGGAGGAGATTATCGGAGGAACGAAGATTTCTGTCATGGTTAGAGCAGAGATATTTTAAGTGGGATATTAGGTAAGTGGGTGAGTTGGGAGAATGGAGAAGAGAGAGCAACGTGGTCAACGCCCGTAAACTGCGGCGCTGCCTTATAGGTAACCATGACAGTTCCCTCCGGTAAGCGGATACATGATCGTATTTCCGTAAGTTGAATATGAATCGAATGCAATTGTTGAGAATCCGGTCTAATTTATTGAGGAGATCTGCATTCAGGTCGAGGTAACACACATCACCATAGTCAATGACTGGGAAAATTAGCGTCTGTACCAGCATGGTCTTGGTTTTAATTGGGAGAAAATTTTTTAACCGATAGAGGCCACGGAGCGTATTCGTGACTTTTCGGCTGACACTGGTTACCTGAGCTTGCCAATTCAGGGTTGTGTCTAGGTGTAAGCCGAGGTCCTTGACCGACTGACCAATAGGCAATACTGTACCATCAAAAATTATGTCTGTGACAGTGTCATAATCAATTCTGCCTATCATTCTTGGGCTCCCTATGAATATCGCCTGACATTTGGACGGGTTCACGTTTAAGCCGAACTTGCTGGACCAGTTTTTTATGGTGTCTAGGTCATGGTTGATTCTGTTGATTGCTTCGCCAATATTTTCTACTCTCGCATGTGAGTAGATCTGTAGGTCATCTGCATACAGATGATACGAACACTGAAGTTTGTGAGTTACAGAGTCAATGAATAGCGAAAAGAGAAGTGGAGAAAGAATGCCGCCTTGAGGAACACCAGAGCTATGTTCGGCCCATAGAGATGACGACTCATCAGTGCGAACAGACTGCTGGCGTCCCCGAAGATAGGATGAGAACCATTCCAGTGCATCGTCGGAGATCATAAAGCGGGAAAGTATTGCTAGCAAAATCTCATGGTTCACTGCATTGAAGGCATCTGAAAAGTCAATTAAGGCAAGTACAGTTATCTTTCCATCCTCCATTGCCGCCTTAATGTCAAGTGTCACCTTGAGTAAAGCTGTCCCTGTACTATGACCAGGTCGGAAACCTGACTGGTGTACATTGAGCAAGTTGTTCTGGTTAACGAATTGGGATAGTTGCTTATGTACACAGGCTTCAAGGACTTTGGAGAGGAATGGGAGTATGGATATTGGACGAAAATGGATAGGGAGGGTGGGGCTAGATACTTTGGCCAATGGACGTACATAAGCTTTGCGCCATAAGGATGGGAAGCAGTTGGATTCTAAGGAGTAATTTATTATGTGTGTTATGGCTGGTAGGAGTTGTTCCAGGATAGTGGTTACCATGAAACGGCTAATGTTATCGTTACCAGTGGCTTTGGATTTTATTGAGATCACAATTCGCTTGACCTCCTCCGACGCAACCGGAGAAAAATTTAAAGGATTTATTTTAGGTCTAGGCAGTCGGGCCAGATAGTCCACGGTTTGGGCTTTGCTTTGATGATCCAAAGTAGTAGAAGTGGTGAAATGACGATTGATATCATCTAAAGCAATGCCCATCGGGAGATCTGCGTGGTGCTCACTACCAATACCGAGAGTCCTTAGAAACTTCCAAATATCGGCAGGGGAAGATGTAGAGATGTTGTCGAGAATATAACGGCGTTTAGCGTTACGTATCATCTGATTGCACTTGTTTCTAGCGGTCTTGTAAGCAAGCCAGTAATCATCGCTTCGTGTTCTTTTAAAACGCCGGAAAGCCCCATCCCTCCCCCGCATTACGTCGCGGATGCGGTCTGTCAACCAGGGTGCGGGTGGATATCTCAGTTTTATATTCTTCAACGGCGCATGAATATCGTATAATTCAATTATGTTTTCGTTCAGTATTTGAACCTTTTCGTCGACGGTGACTGCTGCAGCTAAGGTTGATGAAAATGGACTTTAATGAGTTAACTGACACCCTGTATTAGCATAATTAAATTCAATTTACCCTAGAATTTCCATAACATTCGTCATCCTATATATATTTTGAATAATTAGGTAGTTTGGTATATCTGCTTACTCTGTTACTATGAAGTGTAGTATCAGTTTTTATACATAATATTATTATTAAATTGCATAAAAAGACAACGTATTTCAAAGGCATTTTTCTCTTCAAATAAGTCTACTCTTACGCGACACCCACGCTAATAACTTCACAAGTCAGATAATCATTATAAAACACATATTTTTTATTCACTAAAGAACTGTGAGTAAAAATCCTTATTCTTTCATATTTTTTATGTCCTTTATTTTACTCACCAACAATTGAATACACTGCTACTAATAAAAAAATACATTCAATGAACTTATAGCCTAGTGTAACAATTTCTTATAAATCTAAAGTCTATATAAATCTAAATATGTACCTAAACTTGCCACAATGGATTGAAGATCCCAACCAGACATGAATGAATGGGCCGGTTCGACCGAAGTGATACCACGGCCTCACAGAAAACCGGTGTGAAATAGCGCTTGCGCTGTGTTTCACCGAGTGAGTGAGGATACCGGAGGCCCATACCCCCTCTCCTCCCCCCGGACAGGGTCAAAACACGGACGTTTTTATAAGATCTTATAAACAGCAATTGTGAACCTACCAAGTGAGTCAGAGTGCACATCAACGAGATCACTGCAGCTGTTTAACAGTTTGGAGAGGCAGGGGATAGGAGAATTGGCACCAAGGACGGTTCTGCGAAGAGGAGGATGTAAAGTAGATAATGGGGCTCTCGGGTATTTCGTGGGTACACTGGTTTTTTATTCTGCTCAGTAGCTGGGGACGGTCAGAATTTTATAATATTAATTAATATTCACTGTATAAAGCACCCGCGTTGTTATTCGCCGTCAATCAAATGTTACAATTCCTTGCTCATCCCACAGGAACACTATGTTTAGGACGAAAAGTAGCCTATGTCCTATGCTAAATTTCATTCAGATATGTTCCGCAGTTTTTTTTTGAGTAATTAATACTCGTCCAGACACTCAAACATACCTTTCCATTTATAATATTACTAAACATAAGTAAAACATAAATAACAGTAAGATATAGATGACAATAGATACGAAGAAAAAACATGCTCTACAATACTATACAGCTACATATAGGTACTAAAGCTAAAAAGTTAGAAACAATTTTTGTATTTTTATCTCTCTTCTAGGTCATTCCATTTCAAGAATTAAGGACTTAAACTTTTGTAATATAATTTACGATTAGATGAAAAATCCCGAGAGCTAAAGTGAGATTAATTAATGTAGGGATGTACTTGTTACATTGTAAAGATGAACAAAAAAGTGTGAAATAACTCTGAAAACTCTTGTAATATAAGATATTACAACTAACTTTGAAACTTATGTAATATAATTAAAAAACTTTAAGTGTCTATATGTCAAACTGTAAATACTAGTCAATTACTAGATTCCAAAATCATTTTATCATATTTATACGAGCAAATGCTACTAACGAATATAGTATCAACCAATCGCCGTCCACTGCTGAACGAAGGTCTCCCCTGATTTTGATTTATTTTTTTGGAGCGACCCTAAGGAGCGACAACCATCCCGGTCTTAGGCAGTCCACATCCATCCGCTACTAATGTATGTAAACTAAAATATGTAAAAAAACTATTATTAGTGTACTCATAAGGCACGTGAATATGCAATCTTATCTAATCGTACTTATCTAACACCTGATTAGTTGTCTTCTGTAATGTAACAGATACTAACTGCAGATATGCGTCGGGATTTTATTTACCTCTTGTTGAATTTTTTTTCGTGAAAGATTTTACATACCCACTTTTAAACAAGCCGTGCTAGATAAGAATTAGATTCAAAACCAGTGAGACCTAAGTGGAGTTCCAATTTGTGTATGAGACACAACAACTTAATCCCTTTTGTTAGATACCGGTGTATACGTACAATATATACAATGTATATATTTAAAGGGTACCTACCTATGTAACCCTGACATGACTTCGGTAACTAATAACGCTCTACTTCTGCCTGTACAGATTAAAAAAAATTATATCGGAATACAATAATGCTAAATGTCTCCAATCATAACCTCGTTATATTATTAGGCTAGATCTGATATCAAATTGAAAAATCTATTAAAAAAATTAATTCATGAATATTAATCGGTAATAAGAATCCTGCCTAATTCATCTGAAACTATAATTATTAAGTAGTTATGATATTTCAAGACAATAATTTTGATAAAAAAAACCGCCATTTTACAGTAAATCATCACAGTACAGTAAAGCACAACGTACCAACCTGTGCATTAAATTGTATTTAGAACCAGAGTATACACATATTAGTTATATAATATTATGCTATTATAATGACCGGGCTACCAATTCATTTTACTTAAATAATGTTTTGGATGATATAATTATTTTGTTAATTTCATTGTTGTTTATTCAATGAATCTTCATCAAAATGAAAGTTTTCACTAACATCCATCAATTAACATATTACAAACAATGAAAATTAAAACAATTTTATTTTATTAATAAAACTAATTACCATTGAATATTACAAACAAGGCTTTTAGTACCTAAATACAGTTATTAGTTTGACTTCGTCGTTAAATATTCCAAAGAGCCTGAGGCAAACGACCCGTCGGAGCATGAAAATTGACCAAATAAACAAGACAGGGGCATACCTGACGTCAAAGCGTACCGTTGTACGGACAAGTTGGGCATTCAATTAGATTTCCATACATACATATGTACAGTCCTCTCCTGTGCTTTCTGACTGTGGCTAAGGACAAAGGGTAATGTCCTTATATTGTTTGGGTTCATCACATAGGTGACAACAGCCTTCATTACGTCCAATGACAATTTAGAGGCTTGACGTCATTAATATATCGATTGAACACCTTCATTTAAGACCTGGAGGTCGGTTTAAATCTATTCTACACAAAATTACTCATTTTATTTTATGCTAAATGAACCATAGTCCTTGTTTATTTGCGAAGATAAATTTTGCACATCTTGTTTGCAAAATTTGTTCTAGCTGTTTTAATTTTGCTAAATTTACGATGTTTCATTAGTAGCCTAACAACATTGTGACGTTTAATAAACATACATAGGATGTATTAGAACATCTCAATTCATTTTCATTTTATAGTATGCTAGATTTGTCCGTACCTCTGTCCGCGTTTATCTAGGTGATTACGATAAGAAGCCTTTGCTTTTGAATGATATCCTTTCTTAAGAATCAAAGTATCTACATAGCAAATGCCGTAAATCTGTCTAGCAATCAAAGCATAGCAGATACACATAGAGTTAATATTGTGTGTAGGAAGGAATAAAATATGAGTGAAAAGGAAACCCATTGAATCATCCTGAAATAAATATAAAACTCTAGCATAATTTTCGTGAAATGAATAGAATGAACTTCGTTTCATGCATAGTTGTGTGCTCAAGATCCGGTATATGGTGGTCAGCGGACAGTGGCGAACAATGAGACATTGAATGCATAAAACCAGTTGTTGCACTCACACATCTGCGTGCCGGCTGGTGCAGGCACGACGGCCATTGAGTGACATTACAAAAGGTATTGTGTGCGACTAGTTTATCTCGTGGCCATTCGTTGGACTCGTTTCGCGCTGATAACGCTCGAAACGTCTGTCATTTGTTACCGTCACATCGTAGCACTGATAAAATGGCGGCTAGAGTCTCGCTTGATTATCAACGGTAGCTCTATTTGTGGTTAGTGGGGATTGAACACCATTTACATATTACGAGATTGTTTATGATAACATGCTTAAACTATAGGTTATTTAGAAATACATTCTGATCCGTTCTCTTTAATGATAGGTATTTTAAGAAAGTAGATCAACATTTAATTATTTTTCTTGGTTCTTACTTTTTTAGTTAGCAGAGTAGAGAGAGAGAGAGCAGTAGGTACACTGAAAGTAACTCTAAAGTTCTTGATAATCGCGTGCGCCATGGCTGTGGTCTATGGTTTCAATTCAATGATATTCAAGAACCTTGTCTGTGGAAGTAACTACTGCAAAAAAAATTCTTGCCAATCCACTAAAGCGAAGTCTAACTGCCGCTTTTTCGTCGATTTCAATAAAATTTTAAATGATTTGTTTCTGTGGGAAGGACATAGGCTACTTTTACCGCGATAACCAGACAGGTGGGCGTATCCTTTGGCAAAAGCTAATTTAAAAAAAATATCATTATCAATCTTTGAAGTCAAGTTTATCATTTCTTATTGCTATAATCTGGATTGTTTGTCTAGTTTTCTAAGCAACGCGGAAATAATCTCAAGGACTCGATTGAATAAAATCGATAAAATTGTTAAAACTAGCGGATCTCCAGTTTCTTGCTGCTATCTGTATCGTTTGAAGCATGTAAGTAATGTCACCTTTGTTGGAATCGAATGTGTATATAATGTACCTATATATTATTATTTACCGAAAGATTAAATTATATCTTTAATTCTCCTTTGAATCTTGTTTATTTAAAAGTAAAATGTAATATCCTCATTGCGTCAGATTTATGCTTACGAGGTAATACTACCTTAGTTCAAGTGCACGATAAGCATTTTAGATAAGTCCGTCATCGTTTTGATCTAATATCAATATACTGATATTTAATCAGTATCTGTGCGGACAGTGTACAGTATGCCCGTGAGAAAAATATCACATTCTCATCCGGAGTTTATTAGTATCATCTATAAATTAGCCGATAAATGTAACATAAATCTGACAGATTATGTGGTCGTATACGGGTGTGAGGATGTGGACAGTTTCGTCAGAGGTATTTACAGAGTACGATTAACAGGAAATAGAGATGGACAGAAAATTAAAATAGATATAGTGCTGAAATGGCATCCTGACCCAAAAACACGCGCAAGCTTGAGGGAAGCTTACCGTCGAGAATTTGTCTTCTACCGATATATCATACCGCCACTATTAGAAATTCAAAGGAATTTTAAAAATATTGAGGGATTGAAAATAAAATTTCCGAACTGTGTTTTTGCAAGTGTAGAATATGACAAAGAAGTTCTGGCCGTGCAGAAAACACGTGAATTTTACTTCTGTGACAGATTTCATAAAATGAATTTGCCACATGTCTCACTAGTGATGAAACACTTAGCTAAATTACATGGGCTATCATTTGCTCTTGCAAGGAGTAATCCGAAAGAGTTTAGAGAGATAAAAGAATTATGTTCCAAAGATGTTCAATATAACAATCCTGGTCCAGTGCCTTCATCAATGAAATCCTTCTATGCAGCTTCAGTGAATGTAATATTAGATACAGCTATTAAAAAGAAATTGAAAGACTTTGGACCAAATATATTAACAGCCTTACATAAATGCACACAGTCTGATAACTATAGCGCTATCTGTCATGCGGATTGTTGGAACAACAATGTTGTATTTAAATATATGGTGAGAGATGTTACATATTTGAAGTGCCTTTTTTTGTTGATTTTTGTCCAAAAAGATTTTCTATTAATTAACTATTTAAGTGTTTTTCTTTTTGATTTCATTAATGCAGACAAATCGATAAACAAACCCGAAACTATGCCTTTAGAATTTGTGTAAATTTTGCACACATACACAGTGTAATAAGCTCACTGATCCATAAGATATTTTTCCTGTCTACGAATATTGTTGCGAATACTTTGGTGGTTTAATTGATTTCAAACATTGATTCATCTTTGACTGCCTCAGTGGCGCAGTGGTAGTGAATGCGACTGCTGGTGTGAGGTCTCGGGTTCAAATCCTGGGTCGGACCAAATGTTTGTGTAACCTACAAATATTTGTTTCGGAGTTTGGGTGTTTTCTATGTATAATATGTATTTATTTACAAAAAAAAAGTATATATGTATTCAGTTGTCTAGTAGCCATAACACAAGCTCTGCTTAGCTTGGGACTAGACGGCGTTGTGTGTTAGATGTCCGAAATATTTATTTATTTATTTATTTTATTTATCTTTATAATTTCACTGACCTGTTTTGGCATGCTATGTGTAAACAAGATTATCTTCGTTTATGGTTCAAAGCGTGACACATATAAGAAAAAAAAAACACTTCATTAATTAAAATCGGAACATAGCAACAGACCTAAAACTATTACCCTTCCTTTTGTCTTTTCCATAGTCGAGTAAAAACAAAAACAATTTTGCCCATAGACTAATGTAAACAGATATTTACAGGTTCAAATATTATCTGAACTGATATCAAACACAGGACAATTTAATTAAATTTATGTAACTTGTTGTTCCTTGCAGGGTGAAAGACCAGTTGAAGTAATATTTATTGACTACCAAATGGCTCGTATTGCCTCCCCAGTTACTGATATATCCTACTTCCTATATATGTCTACGGATCACGACTTTCTCAAGAAACATTATTATCATGTCCTTGACGTATATTACGGGACGTTAGCCGCGGTCTTACGCCAATGTAACTTGGATGTGAATGAAATTTATCCACAAAGTATTTTCCAAAAACATCTAAGAGAATATACGGTTCTTGGTCTAATAGAAGCTTTAGTATCCATGATGATAATAACAGCAGAGAATGAAGAGGCGCTCAGAATGACTGAAATGAAACATGAAGATTCGAATGAGAATTTTTGCGAAAATGAAAAGCAAGTCCGACCCTTATTCGTCGAGAGAGTAAACGGTATTGTTAGTGATTTCTTTGAAAAGAATTATTCGTTAGATGCAGTTTTGTTAAGGTGAAAATAATATGTGTTAGTTTTAACAATAGACTTTTATATAGTATTATGCGTCCAGTTCGACTAGAACGGATATTCAATGTTAATCATTTTAGAGAGCATTAAGATAAAAATCATCGAAGGAGTGAGTGTCTTTTAAAAACTAACAATGTTTCTTTATGTAACTTAATTCTCAAAATACGAAAATGTTTAATGAGCATTTTTTTATTCATATGTTTAAAGTCAAATACTCGTAGGAACATATTGAATGGTTTTATAGCACATTTACCATAAACAATCAGTTGGGGTGTCTTCTGTTCAATGAGTGAAGTTCAAGATGCCAACTATGGTTTACACTCATTTTAATCAATAGTGATAGAATAAAATATATTAATTAAAACTTTACTTAAAATAATATGTTTTTTTAATTAATCATTTATTGCAGACCAAGATCCATATTATATTATTACAAAAGTCTTAAACTAATATTTAAGTTATTAAATAAAAGTAGTAATAAATACATACAAGCAAATAAAAAAAACCAGCCAAGTGCGAGTCAAACTCGCGCAGCGAGAGTTCTGTACAAATCTGTAGGTATATTATATGGTATAACTAAAAATTTATGGTTTTCACAATTTTTACTTTATCTGTGACAAAGTGACAACAAGACGTTGCTTCGTACCAAATTTTAAGATTCTGTGTTCATAGGAAGTCCCTTGCGAGTGTTGAAAATTTGCAACATGAACGGCTGTATCTTTTGATTACGTTGGATTAGAAGTTGGATTTTTTTACAGCTCAAAGGGACAGTAGACCTGAGTATTTGATATGAACTTCAGTTTGATACCTTCAGGCGTTTTTGAAAACAAGGGTCTTGACAGACAGGCAGACGGACAACAAAGTGTTCCTATAAGGGTCCCGTTTTGTCCTATTGAGGTACGGAACCCTAAAAAGGTTTATTTACACAGCTATCAGCTTACTAAGTTATTTATGACATATAGCAAACGTAGCAGCGATGCCATGTGGCACTATGTCACTAGTGTCATATTTTTTTTTACATTTATATTTAAATTAATTTGAACGTCATACTTAGAATCTATTTCTAACTTTATATAAAGAGTTATACGAATAAGGCCTTACCTTGACTTATTTCAATTTAATCTAGTTTATAGCCTCACAAAAGAAATATTAACAATCCTCGGGCCCAAGAAAGGAATTAATTTCTCGTTGCTGCAGTTAATTGTGTGTAACAAAGGTTTTTTCTTTGAATCTCGGACAGAATGAACAAGAATCTTAGTAGGCAAGAAAATAATGGCTCAAAGAACAGATGGCGATATTAAGCAGGCTACACATCTCGTTTATTATACTTTAAAAATAATAAACTTATAGTTTTCTATTAATTTGAAATTAGTAAAGAAGAACCAATTTTATTTCTAAAGTTATTATTTGAATATTTCTTGAAATCGGTGCAGCAGTTTAGCCGTAAAGCCGCAGCCTGCGCTGTGTTTCACTCACCCGGTGAAACACAGCGCAGATGCTGCTTCACACCGGTTTGCTGTGAGGCCGTGGTATCACTCCGGTCGAGCCGGCCCATGCATGCCGATGCGTGGCTCTCCCACGGCATTGTTTGGCGTCAGACGTCAGAATGACGGCTAAGTCCTTTTCAAAGTTAGACATTGCGATGAAAATGTCTGTTTTGACGATTAGTCAATTTATGTTTTAAATGTACTACTGACTGACTACCTATTTAAAAATAATTTATGATAAACATAAAAGTAAATCGTTACTCACTTCATGATCTACACCATTTTTTTTTCTTTTTAAAAGATGTGTGTATGCATACGTAGTTAGGCACATTTTTTTTAAATGGATTATTTTAATTTTGTGGCTTTATTGAGTTTTTTTGCTTTCTTTTCATAAATAGACTAAAGTACGCTAAAAGGAAGGGTCGGTCTTATTTAACTTAAGAATAACACTTCACTTATTTCAGCCGATTTAATTCAGTAGGAATCGAAACCTTCTTTTTGGTACAATTTCACGAAATAGGTTAATTAAAGTAAACAGAAATTCAGTATCAAATATCTTTTTTAATTTTGAATCTGATGTTGGTTGGTTAGTGGAAATATAATTATTTTAATCAGCGTCTAATTAATTTTATAACTGTTTAAAATTAGGAATAAAAGTATATTAAATACGATTGTGTTAGTCACTGGTATAAAATCAATACCCTTTAGGTTTTATACAATATTTTAAGAACATTTTATCTACTCCCATGTTTATTTGCTTTTCAATAACTGTGTTCGGTTTTTTTTTCTAGTACCTAATTCAACCTATTTTTAGGGTTCCGTACCTGAAAAAAAATACGGTACCCTTATAGGATCAACTTGTTATACGTCTGTCTGTAAAGACTCTTTTTCTCAGGTAGGTATCAAGCTGAAATTCTAAGCCAACGCAATCAAAAGATACTACAAATTTTCGACACTCACAGGGGAATTAAAACCTACAGGGTACTTCCCGTAAACTAATAATCTTGAAATTTGTTACGAACGTCTTATAGCACGGATAAAGGCAAAAATCCGAAAAGCACAAATTTTAGTAATGATGTAATCATTTAATATACCTACAGGTTTGTACGGAACCCTCAGTGCGTGAGTCCGACTCGCACTTGGCCGTTATTTTTTTAATCATCTTCCTTTCTCAGATGTGTGGACTGTCTATTGATAGTCTTAAATTTAATTTTCATTTTTACTCCCTATTGGGATCAGGAAACCTTGGTTGAACTATTTTTTTTTAATCGCAAGTATGTATGTACAATATAAAGTAGTTCACCTAAAAAATACATAATTACATAATTGATAAGGATTAAGGACTTTTACAATAAAATTGTTTGTCCCTTTTCTTTTGAACTTATCGCAAGGACTCGAACAGATAACACTATACGAGCACCGCTACCGTGAACAAATCACCCACACGCCCGTGCCGTGATTTCTCTCTTTCTTCTTATGATGTTTTTGTTCTTATTTACATTAGAATTCTAGTTCTTTAATTTAAAATACATAAGACACTGGCAGCTTAATAAAATTTATAATATATATCAATCGCGAAACATTTTTCACTGTATAGTTAGGCTACTAAATATATTGCTGGCACTCTTGTGGGCAGCCACTAGGAGCTACTTCCTAACGTCTTAATGAGAGCAGTTTCCGAATCCCTCCTATTTAAGGTGCAGAATGGATACATCGTGTGGTTTTAGTCAGTTTAATTGCGACACCGCCTTACTGGAAATCTCGATGGAGTGGAGTTACTACGTAAAGAAAAGGCTACGAGATATTTAATTACTGTACGCCGTTGTGGTACGGTAAGATTTCGCTTGGAGCCCAACCTTATAAAAAGTATCGAAATAAAACCACTTTTTTTTTAATTCAATAGGCAACTCGAAGAATAAAGCCTGTGTCGTGGGGACTTAATAAACATACATGACATAGGCACAAAGAACATCGAGACTCAAAACAATAATTTGTGGATCACTAAAAGTGTGGCCCCATGTGGGGTTTGAACCCATAACCCTCAACACAATTGAAAACGGCGCTTGGCGACCGCTTAAACCAATACGCCACGCTATCCGCTATTCTTAAAATGCTACGTTCATATCCCATCCATCATATTCCAAGATCTAATAATAGACTTTAATTAAAATATTAATATGAAGTGGTAAAATAAATTGTAACGATTCGTAAATACTAAAAGACATTACAACCAATATATATATACCTATATATATTTTGTAGATCATGCATTATCAGACAACGCAGTTCGGCGGCTTATCTTAACATACATGTTGTACAATATATGTTATGTTATGGATTCTTCTGATTGCTTCCTATTGTGTTTAGACACTATCTGTATACTATACATAGGTTATTTCTTATCACACTCATGTCAATATTGATACGTATTTTCTTATTTACGACGCTGCTTTGTTACTCCATTGAATTAGGTAAACAAAGGTCTAAGATCGTTATCCATACATGAAGAAAATAATGGTATTGTGGGATACAGTGTTTTTCCTAAAGATAATAATAAATGTTTGTGAAAAAAAATAGTTAGTTGTGTGTTCGCTTCAGTAAATTTTACTAAGAAATGAAGCTAAAGGAATCTACATTAGGTTTCTTGACGCTCAGTTCGTATATCGTTCCGTTTCGCTACGAGCTCATTCACAACACACAAATCATGGATTTTCAGTACGGCAATAGCTATGCAGAATAGATATGGATAACGGTCTCCTACTTTTGCAGAAATATTTTATTTACTCTTTGTAGAGATGTAAAGAGGTTTGCGGAAAAATAGGATAAAACTGCATATCGAATTCCCGATCCCGTTTGCAAATATTGGCATGCATCTCGGGAAAAAGAGTAGGTTCGATATATTTATTATTCATTTTGTACATATTACCTATACATATACTTTCTTTATTTCTTCAAACCAAGACTCTAACCTCACCTTTGATTATGTAAAAGAATCAGTATTACTCAAGGGTAAAAATAATAATTGAAACCAAGCCAAGGCTACATCGACAACGTTATCTTCCTCGTGGCTAACATTTGAGGTCTATAGCGTAATATGTACAGTTTTTATGAAGTTTTACTAACTCTCTAGGGTATACTAAACACGGAGGTTTGATTAGGAGTACGCAATACTTTTAGCCGGAGGCTTAGGGAGAGGCTGTAACATACTGAATTAATTTGTTCTCTATTCACGCATGTTTGTGGCACGCGATATATTAGACCAGTGTTTACTAACGAGCGCGCCAATAATACTTTGTGTACCTACAGTCTGAAATCCAATAAGCAAGTTTTATGACGTTATACTTATATATAATACGAGTATGTATGTGTTTATACATTTGGGAAATAAGATCAGCTGGATTAGTTGACATTTGTATTCATGCCGTAACTTCAAACAAATAAGAGAAATATATTTTTTAAACATTTTGTATTTGTTGTGTATCTAGGTATATCTATGTGTATGTCACTTATGTCGGTACCTTGTCAATAATAAACCAGTGTGAATGTAACCGTTGCTTTATTCACTCGCCCCGCGCTCTCATACATAACAGTGGCGACGACTACCCACTTTTAGTCAATAATGGCTCAATACGGAGTTTTAGCAGTTTTTGACCATAACGTACAGTCATGGAAAACATTTAAAAGTCGACTAGCGCAATGGTTTATCGCTAACGATGTTGATAAAACCAAGGACCCAGTGGATATTAAAAAAAGAGCAATATTGTTAAGCACACTCAGTGATGGTACCTACAAGCTTGCAGCCGACTTAGCATTGCCTAAGGATTTGCAAGATGTACCATATAAGGATATCCTCATTCTCTTGGACAAACATTTTATACCGATAAAATGCGGATTTGGTGAGAGGTATCATTTTTATTCGGCTACCCAACAATCTCATGAAACATTTGCTCAATGGGCTGCGAGATTGCGTGGGCTGACTGTGGACTGCGCATTTTTGAACGTTGAGGAAGCATTGCGAGATCGGTTCGTAATGGGAATGCGGCCTGGAGTGGAGCGTGATAAGTTGTTCGCTCAGAACTTAGAAGAGTTAACTCTGGCAAAGGCGATCGATCTAGCGGAAAGTGTGCGCAGCGCACGCGCTTGCTCAGCGGCGACAGGTTCAGCGACCACACGTAGTGGACACGATGAGCAGCTGTTTAAGATAACGAAACCTAAAAATGATTCTGTCAAGTCGTGTTTGGTTTGTGGCTATAAAAATCACACTACGTTACAGTGCAGATTCGCTAATTATAAGTGCAAAAAGTGTAATTTAAAAGGTCATTTAAAGCGAATGTGTAGAAAAGTTAATTTTGTGCGATCAAGTGAAATTAGCGAGAGTGAGGATGACGGTGAGTTATTTCATATTCGTACGTTCAAGGGGGAACCGATGTCGGAAACAGTTGTAGTTGAGGGGGTACCTTTAAAATTTCAAATGGATACGGGTTCGGCGGTTACAGCGATTTCCAATGGTACCTATATTAAATACTTTTTAAAAAAGCCCTTGTCACGCACTAGTAAGCGCTTAATTACGTATACCGGTGATCAGATAGTGTGTGTAGGTACTGTTAGGTTGTTGTTTACATATTTGAACAAGACTCATACTCTCAATGTTTACGTCATAAATAATGGCGGACCGCCGATATTAGGACGTGATTTTATTTCGTTATTTAATTTTCAATTGTCACCTATACATTTTTTTAGTAAAACTAATAATTTGCTTGATCAATTAAAATCTCGATACCCCTTTGTTTTTTCGAATGAATTAGGAAAGTTCAATAAATGTGAAATAAATTTAAAATTAAAAGATGACGCAAAACCGGTTTTTATCAAAGCCCGGCCAGTCGCTTTTGCTTTAAAAGATACAATAGATAAGGAAATAAATAGGTTAGTGTCTATAGGCGTACTGAAACCGGTTCAACATTCTGATTACGCGTCGCCTATTGTGCCTGTGTTAAAAAGAGATGGGTCTATTAGACTGTGTGCGGATTATTCGATTGCAGTAAACAAACAGTTAGTGGTTGAAAAATATCCGCTGCCGACCGCCAAGGAACTTTTTGCAAAGTTATCAGGTGGCAAACAATTTAGTAAAATCGATTTATCCCAAGCTTATAGCCAGTTGGTACTAGATGAACACTCACAAAAGATAACTTGTATAAATACTCATCGCGGGTTGTTTAATTATACTCGTCTAGTGTTTGGCCTGGCCAGCGCGCCTTCTATTTTTCAGCGGACAATGGATTGTTTGCTGTCAGGGATAGATGGCGTTTTATGTATGTTGGATGATATTTTAGTGACAGCAAATAGCACTACTGAACACTTAGAGAGGCTTAACGAAGTGTTAAGAAGATTACAAGTGGCCGGGTTAACATTACGATTAGATAAATGCGATTTTTTTAAGGATCAAGTTGAATATTTAGGTTATTCAATTGATAAAAACGGATTACATAAATGTAAAACGAAGGTAAAAGCAATTTTAGATGCACCAGCCCCCAATAATTTAAATAAGTTACAATCCTTCTTAGGGTTAGTAAACTACTATCGGGACTTTGTACCGAATGCGTCCTCTATACTTAGACCACTTTATAAATTACTACAAAAGAATAGTAAATGGGAATGGAGTGCGGCACACCAAAAGTCATTTGTTGCAATTAAGCATATGATAGCATCTGAACAGGTACTAGCCCACTTTGATCCGAATGCGAAAATAATTTTAACGGTAGACGCATCTCCAGACGGGTTAGGCGCGGTCTTGTCTCAAATATGCGATAAGGGTACAGAGCGACCGGTATCCTTTGCATCGCGAACCCTTAACTCCGCTGAGAAAAAATATTCTCAATTACAAAAAGAAGCGACCGCTATAATATTTGGCGTTAGGAGGTTCCATCAATACCTATACGGTAGGTCAACGCCTTTCATACTCCGCACGGATCATAAGCCCCTTCTGTCCATATTTAATCCTTCGCGTGGTATTCCTGAAGTAACTGCAAACCGTCTTCAACGTTATGCGTTATTTCTAAACGGTTACAACTATAACATCCAGTACATACGGAGCGGAGATAATATAGCCGATTATCTATCGCGAGCTAGTTTACATGATATTCAGCAAACCGGTAACGATTTGGAAGGGGTAGAGGAACGCGCTTCTTATATAAATTTTGTAACAGATGGGAGTTTACCTATTTCTTTACAGGAAGTTAAATTAGAAACCGGAAAAGATTTATTATTGTGTAAGGTTATAGAATATATAAAGCATGGGTGGCCTAGAAAAGTTACCGATTTAAATTTAACGCCTTATTTTTTATGTAGGTTACAGTTAGCGTTTGAAAATGGATGTTTGATGCGTGGCCACAAATTAATAATACCTGCGACATTACAAAATAAAATTATTTCAGAGCTACACAATTCTCATTTAGGAATCGTGAAAATGAAAGCTGAAGCACGGAGTCGGTTATGGTTCCCGGGTATAGACCGTGCGATAGAAAATTTAGTGTCTAGGTGTTCAGTATGCAGCCAGCTGAGGCAATCGCCGCCGCGGGCGCCGCTCGCACCGTGGCCTCACCCTCCGCAACCCTTCCATAGGATACACATAGACCTGCTTGGCCCGGTTTACAATCGTACGTTCTTCGTTATCGCGGACGCGTATACAAAATGGGTCGAGGTTTATGAAATGAATGTAACAACTTCTACACAGGTTATAAACAAACTGTACGAGTTCATATCTAGGTTCGGATTGCCGCATACTATAGTGAGTGACAATGGGACACAATTTACTTCTAGTGAATTTAGATCGTTTTGTTCCTCAAACGGCATTTCGCATGTGACGTCACCCGCATACCATCCAGCTAGCAATGGGCAAGCGGAAAGTTATGTTAAAATTATTAAAAGAGGTATTAAATCATCGATGCGTTATCATGACAAATTATCATTTAAGAATAATCTTCTAAAATTCCTTTTTGACTACCGTAACTCTGTTCATTATACTACGGGTACAACCCCGGCGGAATTAGTCTTCGGGAGAAGGTTACGTTCTCGCTTAGATTTGTTAAAAAATAAAACCTCGTCACCGTCATCAAGCACTCTGGCTAATTACGTACAAAACAAACAGTGTTTACAGCGTAAATCGTATGGTGGAAAAAATTTACAATCCTTCGCCCCTGGCGATCATATTAAATATAAAATAAACATGCCAAACAACAAGGTGCTTTGGAACAAGGGAATGGTGATAAAGAGGCTTGGTCGTGTCACTTACTTAATTAAAGATGTGAAATCAGCGACTCCTGTTAAGAAACACAAGAACCAGTTAATAGCGTGTAAAGAAGCTGCTCATCCGGATAGTCAACCGGATGATTGCCAGGTGGAACTTCGTGACTTGCCAGCGTCATCATGTTCGGCTAGAGCAATACACGCGAGCAGAACAGGTCAGGAGCAGGAAAGCTGTTCAACTCCAGAACAATCTTTAATCGACCAGCACCTGGTTCAATCTGATCGAATTATATCAGAGGATGAGGAGTACCACGAGGCTGTAGAAGATGCTCCTGATCGTACAGCGGGAGGGAAATGTTTACGTAATATCCCCAAAGTGGATTATAAACAGTTCTTCAGAATTAGTGTATAACTGTATAAGTCTATATCGTGTATTATCTATGTTTGCTTTATGTTTTATGACTATATTATTTATGTTACGTGTTCCGAGCTTGTTGGGGAGAAATGTTGTGTATCTAGGTATATCTATGTGTATGTCACTTATGTCGGTACCTTGTCAATAATAAACCAGTGTGAATGTAACCGTTGCTTTATTCACTCGCCCCGCGCTCTCATACATAACAGTATTATATATGTTTTGATATATTTCATAGACGTATTCTCCAAGGGTAAGAGAAAAGATTATAACTCTTTTCATTTTCCAGTTTATTTATTTAGCAAATGTTTTAATTTCAAAAGTAAATATTTAAATGCAAATGATATAATGTACACGAGATTGACTTAATAATATTCACATATATTCACGCCTTATTTGAACTGTAACTGCGTCGTATTTTACTGAGGATAACATTTATAATTTAAGCAAGACATGATTAAAAATAATGAAAGATAGGTGAACTAAATGTAATAAACACACTTTAAGATCAATCTAATGCGATGAATGTTCTTTTTTTACAACGAGAACAATAATTTTGTCTTTATATTCGTAGAAGTGGGTAGAACCATATATATGTAATAACTATGAACTTTTTCAGAAAAGTATTCGTACCGTGTTAAAGTCCTATCTTCTCTTAGTGTTAGAAAGTTTTATGTAACTGATATTATAAGAAAATCAGATTGCTGAACCCCGCGGTGCTACCCGCGGTACGATGATAACTGCGGGCAACGCCGCGAGGCGAAGCTATATCTTTATAAATAGTAGCCTATGTGTTATTCTGATGTATAAGCTATATTGTGGTAAAGTTTCATTCAAATCCATTCAGTAGTTTTTACGTGAAAGAGTAACAAACATCCATACATACATACATCCATACTTACAAACTTTCGCCTTTATAATAGTAGTAGGATCAGTATTAGGAGAAATAGAAACGATTAAATTTAATTTCCAGTTAATACATTTGTACTTACAAATTTCTGAAGTTCTACTTCAGTTCGATTCGTAACTCAGGGCTGTCTGCTAATTTACGACTCGTACAACTAAGTTCGAATGTAATTTAACCTTCATAAACTAATCGTCCGTCTTGTCTCGATCGTGTTCACTGACCCGTGAAATGAAGAGAGCGTCTAATCCCTTCCTTAGTCTTGCAAGGCGATAGGCTGTTTAATTCCGAACAATGAAGTTCGAGCCTCGTGTTTGTTACTTTAAGTGTACGGCCAAGATTGTCGTGAATACTGATGTAGTGTCGTCCTTACTGCGTGTGATGACTATTTAGTTAAGTTATAATAATAATTGACGCTATTTCGCTTCCCTTACAGGTATTTTAGTATTGAAGGTAGTATAAATTCTAGCGTTCTTGCTTAGCACTTGAGGATTATAATTAATACACTTCTATACTTATGTTATGAAGAGTGAAGAAGTTTATATCTAGGAGGTACTTTTAAAAATACGGAATCCATTATGATAAATCTTCGTTTAATATGCAAGTATTGTAGGTGCAATATCCTTAACTGTATCAAAAGTAGTAATAAGATGCTTAATAATAAATATACGAGTAAAACAAAGCAGCAATACTCTCATGCACAATACTCACAAAAGTTTAGGGGGACACATTATTCTTAAATTCCAGGGAATCCGAACCTCCTCTTCTCTGAAGGTTACAGCGGGAGTGGGCATTAGGAAAACCGAGAATAAAACTCGAGTAAAAAATTTATAATAATATTTAACTATTGAATTTAAATGTATTTGTTTTTATATATATATTTAAATGTAATAAAGAGAATATAATTATAGGTTGTAACTGAATTTACTGAAGAATTAAGATTTTTTTATCGTGGGAGAGCCACGCTTCGGCATGAATGGGCCGGCTCGATCGGAGTGATACCTCGGCCCCACAGAAAACCGGTGTGAAATAGCGCCTGCGGTGTGTTCACCGAGTGAGTGAAAATAGCGGAGGCTCATACCCCAACCCCTCCCCCCATTCCCCAAAGGCCGTCAACGCACTTATGGCGCTCTAGTGTTGGTCTGCTGTCCATGGGCGGTGGTAATCGCTTACCATCAGATACGTCTGTTCGCTTGCCATCTATTCCTTAATAAAAAAATATTTAGAAATATTTGTTCTTAGTGTGGCACTATCCTAAGTTTGATCAGGATAAAGAGCTTAACCAATTCATGTAATCCTTACATATCGGCTTAATAACGTTTTAATGTATAATCTATGTACGTATAAATAAACTTGTCATAATGATTTAAGTGTATGTAAAGCAAATTAGGCATTCTATTCAATTTAAATTAGTTCGAGTAGCAAAACCGAGTACGATAAAAGAAATTACGATTGTTTTATAACGTAAATCATCAATATCTAGGCAAGATCTTAAGACATCTATAAGTTCGTAGAACTTTTATATATATTTACATTTAACATAATAATCAATATGGTTATAAGTTGAACTAATTAAAGCTTTACTGTTTCGTTAAATAGGTCTTAAGGAGACCTAGCCTTCTAGCCTAGACTACATCTGGCCTCGAAACATAGTTTGATCAATACTAGTTTGTTTTACTCAGCACTTTGTGAACCTAAAAAAGTAATAAAATGTCGCTCATTAATTTACTTGTAGCTCTAGCAAATAACGACTAATAATACCTAACACAAACTAATAAAAGAAATAAATAAAATTTGTTACTTTTAGTACAATTTTAATTATTTTACTTTTATTTGTCTTATTAATATTAGAATATGTATCATGTGTAAATTGTGCATGGATTATTACGGGAAAAATAGCATAGATTGTTTGTTAAGTGATGCTTTTTAGGGTTCCGTACCCAAAGAGTAAAACGGGACCCTATTACTAAGACTTCGCTGTCTGTCTGTCACCAGGCTGTATCTTATGAACTGTCATAGTTAGACAGTTGAAATTTTCAGAGATGATGTATTTTTGTTACCGCTATTACAAAAAGTTCAAAAAAAAAGAATAAAGTAAATATTTAAGGGGGCTCCTATGCAACAAACGTGATTTTTTGCTCGTTTTTGCTCGATATTGATAACGGCAACAGGCAGACGCTTGAAATGTTTCTGAGTTTAAAACAAAAGTGTTCAACAAATTTCGCAAATTCTGACAAAGTTATAAATGTTGTAGTGAGTTACATAATGATCTAAAACAAGAATAAGTATTTACATCTAATAACTTTTTCATCTATACTAATATTTTAAAGCTTGTTTTTAAAGCTGAGTAGTTTGTTTTTTTTTGTTTGGTTGAACGCGTTAATTTTTAGGAACTTCTGGTTATATTTGAAAAATTCAATAGGCTGTATATCATCACGCTATAACTAACAGGAGTGCACTATCAATTAAACATATTTAAAAACGGGGCAATTTATTTCTTCTGTGCTTTCATTGCGTGCGCTGCTTAAATGGTAATAGATTCCTCAAAATAATGTTTCAAGTAATTGTTCCTTTTCAAAGGTTCTAAAAGAAAATCCGCGATAGAATATGTCTATCTTTTAAGGTTGATTCACTATATCCTTTTTACGGGAAGCATATTTGTTTATATATTTATATCGGCATAATATCACGCTACGGACAATAGAAGACGCAGACGGGGCTGTGTGGGTCAGCTAGTTCTATATAAGTAATTAATTCTCATGTTAATTATTTGAACCAGTTCGAACATTGTAAATTCGATTCATTAATTAAAAAACTAAACGTCTTGATTACTTACTTCCAACTTAATAAGTAAAACATTTGAATACATTCATGAAAAGTAAAATGAATGTTGTGTTTAATTATAAGTCATATGTAATTATTTTATATCACCTTACCTTTCTATTAACATGTTTCTTAGTAATGTAGACACCGATAATACCTATAATCATTTGTAAGAACTTTATAATCAATGTTAATTGTACTTTCTTTCTATTACAGGTAATTTATTACTTGAGATACAAGACGTTACACATGAGGCAGCCCGTCAATCAAGGTCTGATGGAATCTCCTTAATTCTTAAACAGTCCAGTTCACATCAGAATATCGGAGTAATACTAGAATACCGGAGGGGTTGAGAAGGCTCGTTCCGATATATCTACTGAATTGTACCTCAATCAGACTATCAAACACGAAAATGTAATTATTGTTTTATCTTCTACAACCCGTAATGTACTGCTGCTGGACCTACTCTCAGGAGAGGGTTAAGGCCATATGTCCCCACGCTGGCCGAGTGCGGGTTGCGGACTGGCAAGACATCGTTGTGGCTACGTAATCTTGCCGTTGGATGTTTCCAAAGGCCCCCAAGCTAACCTTTACTACTGTTATCCTATATTCTATTTTCGTTTACCGACCTTCGAAACACATCCTAAGAGAGTTTTATCGCAAATGTTTGTTTCAAAATACAGTTTAACTTATATATATTATAAATAAACGTGTTATCATTCAAAAAACAACACAAAGCAATGAACTACCTCATTACAATGCATTGTTTTGTAATAAATAAATACACGTAAAACACCGAACAACGAAATACGAATTCCTTATTCGTTATTTAATCTATGCTGCCGACCCCATGTCAACCGACAATACCACCATTTTCATTTGAAAGTATCTCATTTATACATAAATAGTAGCTGAACGTACCGTGTTAATGTTCTATAAAGAAAAACAGAACTTGTTTTATGAAGCGGGTGTCGCCTACGTGGAAGAGAAAATATTTTCCGACGATTAGTTGACACGTACTGTGAGTAGGCTCAAACAGGCTGGGGTTAAAGAGCTGAGATGTTTTTAACCCTTTTAGTTTGAGAACAAAAGGGTGGCTCGTAAACACCTCACTTCAACGAAACGTCAACCCATTATTGTGTAAATTGTTAATTTGCCTCCATAATTATTTTCTTTACACTTACAAATTCAATCGTGCAGACTATTGTAGTTTTTAGCTAAAATTAATTGCGTTGTACGGAGAAGGATTTGTATGTGTGTTGGGGATTTTGGTATTAGCGACACTCGACACTCTTTTATTAATAAAAAATTGAGCACGTATAACCGGTGTAATGTGGAACGTGTTTTTAATTGAAACATTTTTATGAAACGTGCCAAAGAATAAATTGTGTTTACTTAAATAAAATTTTAAAACCTATTTTTGTGAAGCGTATTTTGGAAAACTTTTATTCTTATTGTTTCCAATACACATACATTTACAGACACAGTGATGAAAACTGCATCACGAAGACTTCGCAGGGTCTATATGGGTGGCAGTGAGTCGCTAAAAGCTATGTAATACAAGCTATTTAATTTAATAAAACAAATTAAAATAAAATACAAAACAAATCAACACTTACAACTATTTATGAGATTAAATTTTCAAATAACTAACAACTATTAGTATTGTAATATGTAAATTATAATATTGTTGTTGTACCTAGTTTGAGTTACTGTAAGTATCTTTGTAAGTAGTTTATACATTTATTAAAAAAATATAAATTTAAAAAAACAATTTATAAAAATGTAAGATTTAAAAGCAGCAAACTGATGAAGAATATATTTCGAAAACAAAACTATTCAAAACCACAATATTTTCCCATTGAACACTTAAGGTATCTAGCAAGGCAGAGATACTTTCCGCCCCACTTTACCAAATATTTTCAATTCAAACTCAAACTCAAACTCAAATCATTTATTTCCATAGGCCCCAAAAGGCACTTGAACACGTCAAAAATACAAACATCAAAATATAAAACATCTTAAGTAATCAATTCAGTGATAAAAGGTACTAATACTAAATTCCTTTTCCTTACCACCATTTTTTTTCTTTTTGTCTCATCTGAAAACGAATACATACTTAGAAGAATTGCTGTCAACAATGCGTCATTCAAATGTTATAAATGTGAATGTGAGTTTGTTTGTTACGCTTTCACGCGAAAACAAATTAACAGATTATCATGAAATTTTGCACAGATATCAAATCTTAGAAGTAACATAGGATACCTTTTATTAAATGCGATCGAAGGCGCGGGTATAAGCTTGTTTGTTTATAAAATAGATTAGACTAAACTCTTTTCACATATTACTCTGACCCCAAATATAATAGCGAAAAGAGCAGGAAGAGAACTGTTTATTTTACACATCAATATCTATTTTAACAAGATGACCTACCTAACAAAAACCACCACAATAAAATATTAATAACTTATTACAGTAGACTTCCTTTGTCTCAAATTAAGAAATATACAATCTTCATTTTTAGCAACAAAAAGAAAATATAAAACGGATAAACTGTTTGGGAGGGGCAGCGGAGTAGCTAAAAGGGACATAGATGTAGGTAAAACCTCTCGGGCGACGGTGTCGGGGTTAAATCTAATTTTTCCCCCGCTAATGCTGCCTGCCCGCGGCCCCGCTCTGCCCCGCTTACCCCGCTCAAGGTTGAGTGAGCGCGAAAATTGTAACTTTGAAAGGCTTCGCCTCGCTCCAGTCGAAATCCGATGTGCGAGACTTGGATGCTTGAAGTACCACATACAAACGGTTAATAAAAGCAATTTGTTATCGATTTTGTTTAACACATGACAAACATTAAATTAAATTCTCGATATTCAAGTGAAAGGCACGTTATGGCAGGTCACATTATCTTGGACACTGGCATCATCCAATGTTCTTAGTTCGTAAGAACGGCTAGAGCTCCACAGATCTCTTTGATTCGCATATGGATACGTGTTGACCTTGCAAATGTAATATGTGTTCCACTATTAGTGTTCATTAATAACTTGTCGGTAACCAATAACTATCAGCCAGGCAGCGCAGTTCTTTGCTATTAGATTTTAAATACAAGCTTAAAAGCATAAAATATATTGTATACAATTATTGTTACAAATAAATAAATATTTCGGACCTCTAACACACATCGCCATCTAATCCCAAGCTAAGCGCAGCTTGTGTTATGGGTACTAGACAACTGATATACATACATATATACTTTATTTTTGTAATTACATACATATTATACGTAGAAAACACCCAAACTCTGAAACAAATATTTGCAGATCATACAAACATTGAGTCCGACCCGGGAATCGAACTCGAGACTTCAAACACAGCAGTCGCATACGCTACCACCTCTAACCAAGGTAGTATGTTATTGCTACATAATTACTTCTGGTTCAATAAAACCCTTTTAATTAGTAACGTAAAAACATTATTATTTAACACACCGAAATGAAATGTAATCATTTATTCTGCATTTAGGTTACATGAACACTTGCAAGTTAAACATTTTTTTTAACAGATGAATTCGGCCTTTCCTAACTGGACTAGCCCTGAGAACTCAGGTATCATCGTCCCAGACAAACCTCTTAAAATGAAAAGAACATTCTCTCAGTAATTAAAAGTAAACAATAATATGATTTGATTCACAACTATCACAATTTGTTATAAAAATAATAATTTTAAAAATTTAAACATCAGCTATAATTAAAGGTATGTATCAAAATATTAATTATCGTCACATCAAAATAAGAAATAAACCAAACATTGAACACAAACAGCATCAGTTTTTTATCGTTGAAATATTCTGTTATGGTACTCGTACAATACTCCTAAGCACTATTTGGTGTTTAACACGATATGTTCCAACATATCCGTATTTCAATATATTGGGTTAACCGCTTAATAGGAGAACCCAAATAAGTAGAACGGAAAGAAAATCCGTTTAATATTCTCAATATTTTAACTTTGAATATGTATTGTTTTCTAAAACTCATTTCAGTGATTACCTAAAATCTTTACTACGAATGTAGTCATTAAACTGCTATCCGAACTTCCATTTCGGAGGATTCACAACAACATTAGATCTGCAGTAAGCCATTACAGGGATAAAAAATAGGAACTCTTTGATAACAATTTCATTTTCATTCGAGCAGAGGAAATCCTAAAACGTTTATTCGGATTCTCAAATAAAATATGTATATGCTAAGGTCTGTTTCGGTACTTTTACAAATTGTGCATATATGTTTAGGTACATTTATAAAAGAAATACTCAGAGTGATAATATTAGGTATATTTGTTGTGTAGATGTTCGAATTCGTTTTTGTTTTGATCTGTAAAACTTATATTGATAGTATCACTAGTTATGCATTGACAATTTTATAAGAGTTTAGAATATTGTCTTGGTTTTGGTTCTTAGCTGGACTATACAATCATAATATTATAACAGCTTCATCGATACTTGCATCTCATTTATCTACGGATGAGATAACATCGAGGTATACCAGCCTTATTTTTGACCTAGTTTTATTTATTACTTTTAGGATTTATATAAAACAGTGTCTACTATAACAAAAAATTTAGATTTAGAGATAAAGCCTTTGGTTCTAATATCAGCATTATTGCGGTTTGGCCGAAATTAGATATTGGGTTATTGGTATTATGTTTCGATATAGAACAACCTCTGTATTTTTTTTGGAGTAGCTTCCGTAGTCCAATTGTATTTTTCTGTCATTACATCTATTAATTGAGGTCGTGTATTAGTTCTAGCCAAATAAATTTTGTGCGTATTGAGTGGTGAAACACGAGGCTTATAGTTTTTCACTCAGTGGGTAGTTATCTGTTAACCAACTAGCTGGCCCACGCAACTTTGTCTGCTTGTCTTTTTATTGATGCTTGTCTCCTGGCGGTCGTAGCGTGGGCTACCATAGCCTACCATTTTTTTCCCGTGCGGATATTCCCTCGGATACCACCTCCTGGATGCATGTAGGACCCGAACGGGCCATTCTGTGTGAGGGACGCGCACGCTCCGCAGCGTCCATAGCCTACCTAACACTAAATTTTTTTTGAAATTAGTTTACCCGTTCATGCGGGAAGGGAAATACGAATTTATTTTTACATAAAAATAGCTTTTGCTTGTGGCTTCGCCTGTGAATATGTCGGTTACCGCGGTAGAGTAGCCTATGACCTTCCTCGGGATTCAAAATATGTCCATGTCAAATTTAAATGAAATCGAGGCAGCAGTTAAGACGTTAAAGCGTGACAGACAGACAGATATAGTTTCAAATGTATAATATTAGTGTGGACTAAATCAAGTGCCTTATAATTAATGTTAATTAATTCTCTGTTAAGCAAATTTTATAAAATAACAGAATAATATATATTTTGCAAGAATGGCTACCCAATTAAGGTGTTCTGAGATGTAAACATTTTGCATAGGTATAATACGAGTATTACAAATTATAGTAAAAATATGTTTATAAAAAGCTTTGAATGCATACTTCCCCGTTAATTTTAAATATTTTTTCTCTTTTTTATGTATGTGCCTGACAAAATGACTACTCTGTCTAATGAAAAGTAAAAGCAAAACCCAGGAGTGGTGATCACCATATTCATTGCGAATACAGACAATGCAACAATGCAGCGCCCACGCCATGGCGGCCTTGTGATGCTTTTGCATCGTTGGGCCTCCGGTCTTGTACTCACCAATGAAACACGACAGCACGAACGCTGTAATGTTCTATGCGAGGGTAGTACCGGTCGAGCCGACCCGTTCGTGCTGAAATCAGCGTGGCTCTACTACCTTCAAAAGTAATTGTGAGTGTTTGAGTATGAACGGTGTGAGGTCTGTTGTCACAAAAAACAAATATCTTAGTTAAACTTACTTCTAAGAACACATTTGTAAGTGACCTTACATCCTTAAGTCGGGACTTAAGTCAGCGTTTATATCGACTGAAGTTTAACGTCTTACTAAAGTTGGTCACTATCGTATTCCCTAGATAAAAAATTGTGTCAAGTAAAAAAATGCAAATTTTAGCCTAAGTGTAATATAAAAATTTACAATTTGACAATGATCGATGATAGAGGGTAATAAAACAGACACAGTACGCTTTCGTTCACCCAGAAACGATTTGTACAAAAGTTAAATAAATGCGTAAGTACGAGTAGTATTCGGTTGTTAATTTGTTTTGCTATTCTATTTATAAAATTTTAAGTTGGCTTGTGTATATTTCAAAAACTTAAAAAATCTATTTGTTATATCGATAGCGGATCGTAAATTGCGATAGCAAAGCGTTGCAAGTTACATGTAGTAATATTTAATTTTAGAAATAAATTGGTTTTAACAATATTATTGCCAAAGGCTCATTATTGGCAAAAAGCTCATATAAAAAATGGGTTCAGTTTATTTTGAGGAAACAATAATCCATTTTTTAATCATACCAAATTCAGGGTCTAACCAAGATTTCCATTTAATCTTTTAGCTATTGTGAATGTAACTATTATTATAATTAGACGTGTCAAATACAAACACAAATAAGGTTTAATGTCAAAACACATTCAGTATTACTGACTAAAAGCTTCGGGGGCTATTCAAACTTCTTCATTGTCGTACTTAAGCCGATTAGCTCTGGTGTTGAGTTAAGGGGTGTAACATTTATAATATAGTACGCTCTAATGTGCGCAGAACTTTTATTTTATTACCCATTTATTTTAAATGCTTATATAGAATTTGTAACATTCCTTTATTGACTTTGTTTCATGTTTTAAAGTAAATGATGTTTCGAAGTTTCGTTTGCGAGGCAATTAGCATTGATTAACTAAGTGAATTGTGAATGGATACAGAGTTAACGAACCAAAGATTATAATAACCAATGAGATAAAAGGAACATTAAATTAATCCAATTCACACCTTAACTTCTTACATACACGTCGTATTTTAGTTTATAACATGCAAAGATAATACTGTTATTGATTTATAATTGCCACTTAATAAAATTGTCACAATAAAATAAAATTGTCACTTATAGTGACTTGTATATAATTAAATTGGATGAAAGTTTCTAATGGATCTATCGATTAAACTACTGAAGTTGGGTTTCCGACAACATATTCACTATATTCTTTTACTTACCTATCAGAATATCTGACAAAAGAAGTAAAATTTAAAGAAAATAACACAATTAAAACTTATTTATTTAGGTAAGGTAAAAATACGATACTGATAAAAAGAAAGAGTTTCGGAGTTGTGTCTAAAGACTATATTGTTGGACTTTTTAGGATTCCAACTATCCTTAGTAATTGCCACAGCTGATGTTAGGGTGACAACCGGGACTGACGGCTTCAAACGTTCTCCGAGGCACCGATAGGTCTCTAGGATGTTAAAATATTCATCTATCTACAGACTGGTCTAGCTAGAATTGTGTAACTTTGCAATGTGCTATGCTGCCTGGTTAACACTAAGCCAAGGACTGAAAACTAAGGCTAATACGTTTATTAATAACGAGTATTTGCTCGTGGCTCCGTCCGCGTATGTGTCAGTTATTGTGAACAAAGTATCTCCATGGCAAAATTCATTAAAATCGGTGCAGCCGTTTATTCGTAAAATTGTAACAAAGAGACCTAATTACTTTCGCATCTATAGAAACATTTAACACTGACAATGCATTGACTACCCCTCCACCCCCGCTTCCCCCGCACCATTCTCTCTCATAGTAGGCGCTTAATGACGCTTCATTCGATTCACAATATTATCGTCATAACTTTTAAACTATTCGACAAAATTACTTAGTGTAACAGACAAAGTACAGACAAAGTTTATTTACATTCAATACTTAAAATGACAAATGTATCAATTTTAATAAGAGTTCGATAAATATTCTAATGCACGGACTTTTATTTTGAACTCAACATCATCATCATCAGCCTATCGCAATCCACTGCTGGACATAGGCCTCTCCAATTGCACGTCAGTTAGTTCAATCCTCCGCTTCTCGCATCCAGCTCCTGCCAGCCGTCTTGCGCAAATCATCACTCCACCTGGCCTGTGGACGTCCTACACTACGTTTGCCGAGACGCGGTCTCCACTCAAGAACCCGTTTACCCCAACGGTTATCGGTTCTGCGGCAAATATGGCCAGCCCACTGCCACTTCAGCTTGCTAATCCTGTGGGCTATGTCGATGATCTTGTATTCTCTATATCCTACCTATATGAAAATATTGAATATATGTATTTGAACTATTTAAGAAAAAATATCCTACAGTAATTTTCTTTGTGTAACTCCAGCAGTTTGGGCCGCGCACGCCAAAATAGCTCTCAGAGGGCTGATTTTTTTCCGACTTACTTGACAGTTATTGTTATATTATGACCAAATATTAAATTAAGACCTGCTTAGCTTGGGACTAGACGGCGTTGTGTGTTAAATTGTCCGAAATATTTATTAAATATTTATTATTATTAAATTATAAAAATCAGTTCAGCTAGATCAAAAGAAATTTCTTATCCAAAAAAATCTTTCAACTTCAAGAACAGTGACATAGAAGCGTTTTTTTACGCGTAATAATATATTATGGGTTTTACCAAATCCGATAAAAATATCCCATCGAAGAGGCAAGTAGTAATAATGTTTTTATATATCGAACCCAAGAGCCGGGCTGCCTTAAATAATTACGGTCAGCTTTGAGCCTTGCTGAAATATTTCATGCGATTATTTGATGGCAACCCGGCTGCGGTCCATTGCGAGAAGTAGGGCCTTACATTTTGACTGTTTTTTCCGCAGAATTATAGATGCAGTTTGTAAAAAGATTCAGTCCAGCTTGGCCGGTTAAATTATTCAGTTCCTAGCGAATTCGCTAATTAACGACTTTCTTAAAAAAAAATGTGTAGTAAATGTATAAAAATTATTAAACTTTCAATTACTCCTTGTTTTATTAAATATTTTATTTGAGGGGTAGTTACAAAGTAGCAATATTTGTAAAAAAAAAAAAACTTCGAAACAATCGATTGCAACTAAAGAAAAATGATATCTAAAGTATTGTTCACTAAAGCCTACCTATATGTAGAATACAAACCATACTGAAGAGTAAAATTTGATTGTCATATCGAATGCAGAACCCAGAATTTTCTGAATTCTATTCAAATATAGACAAGTATAATAATTGCGTGTTCAATAGCAACTAATTTTGAGTGTTGCGGACTGACAATACTGTATAATTTACATATCGATTCGTATTCGATTATAGAAATATATTGTATAGGATACGCTTGTTTGGTCTATTGAGGTGTAGAGACTTGTGTGAGTAATCAACAGTTGCATATTTAAAATACCTAAACATAGAATGCGATCATTACTATTAATGATGTTCGTTCAGTGATAGTGGTCAGACCGCATTGATTTTGTGAGTCAGGTGCCCATTAATACTTAGCCTTTGTTTTTAAGTTTTGGTGTTTTGCTTTAGTTCTTGAAGTCGGTTGTCCTTTTGTTAAAATTTGCGATTATTTAAGGAGAGGCTTATGTACTTCAGATATTCTGGGAAGTCACTGAAGCGTAATAATCTCACATCTTCTGTCCATATTCTGATATAATTAACTACTATTATCTGCCAATATATTTATTTCATGTATATTTCGTAAATATTTGAAAAGGTCGTGACGCATTTCTCATATTCATTTTTAATCGTTTTTTTTTTTGTACAAAGCAGGTCAATGTTTGTCAGGCCAGCTAATTTTTATATACATTTAGCATAGCAAGTTAATGTCATTCTTGCGACGTTAACCACTATACACGGACGTTCACTTCAAAGTATATTAAAAGGCTCAGTTTGACTTTTTTCTACTGTAAATAAGAGTCCCATCATAAAGTGCTAGTAATCGTTTTACTCCATTACAGAACGATATTTTATACAAACAGGAATCGATCTTGCGAAGTGGAAGCAATTCGTTCGCAAGTCACATCGTCCTTCCTCAATAAATTTTTATGCACGGGGCGAATAGGTACGATTATTTCGACATCCATCTATCACTAAACATTAAATCATAATAGTTCCGTGCCAAACGTACCTAACTTTGTAAATGTTAGTTATATTATTAGCCTATCTCAATTTATTATCTACAATAAGAATAAATCATTTTATCATATTTTGATAAATACGACGCAAAATCTGTCTTCTTTTGAGTCGATATTCGTACATATAAAACGACAAATAATATACTTTATCAAATAAAGTTCTTTCCTGAATAATAAAAATCAGATGAAACCAATATTTACTTTATTCTGTCATTCAATAAGAAAATACTATTATTAACTGCCAAGTTGGTCTAGCGATAGTGTACGTGATTATGAGGACCCAAGATATATTACCAGGTTTGACTAATAAAGTGTTATTGAGTTTTTCTGATTATAAAATACTTAATAACAGGCTGAATGTCTCAAGCTCCATACATCGGAGAATACGTAAAATCGTTGGTCCTGCGCCTGATCTTCCCCTTTTTTTTTTTTTCCTCCTTGCGGAAATCCCCTCGGATACCACCTACTGGTGGCATGTCGGACACGAACCGACTAAAACCGCAAACCGCACGCTGTCTTGGGTACTAGGAGCCGGGGAACCAGGTGCACCCTACTAAGGAAAACCCTGGAACCCCGACGTACCTCGGCCCACCTACCAGTTTGTAGGTGGCCCCCGACTGTGTGGGAACCCCGATGTTCCCTTTAGTTTACCCTAGGGCGCGCACGATCCGCAGCGTCCGCGCCGTCACCTGGGCCTGCTTCTGCTAGGGTGACAGATGGCCTCATCTGTCACCCTCGCAGCAGGAGTCTTGTGCTTATGGAGGACGGAGATCATTTGCGATCTCCGGCGCCTGAGTCGCCTGCGGTAACTGGCCCGTTCTCGGGCCCGGCGGTCCGGGAGAGTTCTAAACCTCTCCCGGTCCCGCTCCGCCATCTATTTGGCAAGCATAACTTGCTCGCAGAAAGAAACGGCGGAGTTCCAGGCGCTCTCACTCCGCAACATGGCCGCAATCATGTTACCGAGCGAGAGAACCCCCACCCCGATGGCCGCCACGAGATCACGCCTCGGCTCTCTCCACGCCGGACATTCTGCCAGCGTGTGGAGCACCGTGTCCACAGTCAGGCCATCGCAGTTGGGCACTCAGGCGTTGGCTCCTTGCGGATCAGACATAGGTGATCTCCGAAACATCCTTTTCCAGTGATCACCTGCCTCAGCCGGTATGAGAGGGTCCCATGACGCCTCTCGAGCCAATCCTCCTTAACGGGTCTTATCGCCGCAATAACGGCGTGCCCAGCGCTCGGTTACCCAAGTCGTTCCCTCCATTCTTCCACGAGGACCCGGTGGAGTTAGGATTTCTGATCATCGACTTCTCGTTTCTCAGGACTCAAACCCAACTCCCGCACCTCCTTGCGCCACTGGTAAAGAGCCGCAAGGGCTCTCGCCTCCAGGTCCCATGGTGGAGTTCCGGCCAGGAGACTCGCTGCCTCAAAGGAGATCGTGCGATACTCCCTTATGATCCTGATGGCCAGCACTCGTTGCGGTCGTCGCAACAGCGCAATATTGCTGGCCCCGCCTGATCTTCCCCTGATCGTGCCGCATAGCTCTTGAATCGATTTTTAGAGTCGGGTGACAGAGAGTGAACCTGTGTTTGCTGGTCTCCTTTGAGCTTCACTGCCGTGGCCAAAATATGCTAGAGATACAACATCATTCTTATGCAAATACTTTTCTATCGTTGCTATCAAAATCGGCCAAATTTGTTATAATTTTTTTTTTCTATTTTGGACCTGCGATCAGTCGTCTAGACTATAATCAGGTGTGTTACAAGTGGTTGGGGTTTGGAGAGGTAGAGCCACTGCTCCATCTACCCTTAGTGAGGCAGCACAACAGCTCTCTTGAGTTTTCTAATTGGATTTGGCTGCAGGAGCATACTGGATAACGGGTTTGGGTGAGTCGTCAAGCGGTTCTTGTAGTTGGCCGAGTAACGTTTGGCTTCGTCCAAAATGGTTGGGATCTCCAAATACTCGTTAATTTCAGAGTTGAAAGCATTCCAGGGTGCCCAGGAAAGTACCCTTAAAATATTAAGTATGTTATATGCGAGTATCACTGTATCACATTACCTTACATTATTTATATCCAATCATAAGGTTTACCTGCGACAAAGTAGAAAGTTGTCTTTTAAGTATTAGATTATTATGTAATCAATATAGAACTGAGTTATGTAGGTACTACTTTATTCATCGTAGTAACATTGAAAGTGTACTCCATCCACAACCATGTTTTCCAGGTACTCAAGCATAAAATAATAATGAGATATTGAAGAACCATTCGAACACTTAAAGCAGGGAATAATTAACAAAATTATTAGGTAGGAGTACTTCCAACCCTACCTTTGAGTTTGAGTATACATTGCCATGAAAGGTATCACAAATTAAAAAGTTACCTGTTTTTGAAAGGAATTTTAATTTATAAGCGCTGGTACAAAATTAACACTGTTAATTATAAGTACATTATTAAACTTTTATATTTCTTAATTTTGTTTACATCATTTACAACTTAAGATTTATATCACCGAAGAAATAAAAAGACATAGATACTTTTTCTTTACTCTTACTTACGTTATCAACCGAACTCCCCCTTTTTCCGTGGGAGAGCCACGCTTCAGCATGAATAGGCCGGCTCGACCGGAGTGATATCACGGCCTCACAGAAAACCGGTGTGAAATAGCGCTTGCGCTGTGTTTCACCGAGTGATTGAGGGTACCGGAGGACCATACTCCAACCCCTCCCCCCATTCCCTCTCCCTATCCCCCAAAGGTCGGCCACGCACTTCTGACGCTTTTGGTGTTGCGCGTGTCCATGGGCGGCGGTAATCGCTTACCATCAGGTGATGCGTCTGCTCGTTTGACCCTTTGCAAAAAAAAGTTCTTCTTATTCGTAGCTAAAAAAGCTGTGTGTTTCTGTTAATTTAATATTAAATTATGCATTGGTTTTTCTATAAAATTTTCAAACTAAGCTACCGCTCGAACAGATACCACGGCCTCACAGAAAATCGGTGTGAAACAGCTCTTGCGCTGTGTTTCACCGAGTGCCCATGTGCCATACCTGCCTCCCCCCCCCCCGAAGGCTGGCAACGCACTTGTGACGCCTCTGGTGGTACGGGTGTCCATGGGCGGCGATAAGCGCTCCCCATCAGGTGATAAGTCTGCTCGTTTGCCACTTATTCCATAAAAAAGCAACCAAGACCAACTTCTCACAAAACATTCTTCATTGGACATGAAGTTTTAACAGCAAAGAGTAGGCTTTAACTAATTAATAACACGGCGCGGACGGGTTGTCGCCTTTTATTAAAAAAGCTTTCAAAAATGGCTGAGATACATATTTTAATTAAACTTGTTTGTGCCATTAGACTTTTAAGCTTAAATCTACGTCCATAATCCATGTTAACAGACAGGAAAATAATTTTATTCATTTTATATTCATAAATCACTTTCTTTACATTAATTTTTATTATAACATTTAAAAAAAAAAACTTTAAGAAACGCTTTTTAGGTAAGCTTTGATTTTGTATATTTTTCAAAATTGTGTTATAAAGATATCGTTAGGATCATTTAGAATTAAGACTTTAACATTTAAGAAAGACAGATAAAAGTAAGAATAATCCTTAAAATGCTAAAGTAGCTTATAAGGAAAGAAAATTTTACACAAATTATTCTTTTAAAAGTTAGTTCCACATATTTATATGATAAACTTTAACATGCAT
Source organism: Spilarctia lutea (assembly GCA_916048165.1). Lineage (NCBI taxonomy): Eukaryota > Metazoa > Arthropoda > Insecta > Lepidoptera > Erebidae > Spilarctia > Spilarctia lutea. The sequence goes on from OU696480.1 coordinate 9,392,217, forward strand.
TTAAGTTTGCTCTAATTTTTCTATATCATATTGGGATAAAACTGTAAATGAAACAGCCATTGTTACATCTGTTTTGTACTCTCAAATACTTAAAATCTACATATGATGCATTTTATTTGAAAATACAATTAAATATCATGGTTGAACAGAATAACTGAAATACTTTGCTACAAATGATGAATAAAATATTGGTGGTGATTCTGTTGTTGTCATCACTAAACTAAAAATAACTAAAATTTGTTTTTGGATTTTTATAATTTAATCTCATCCCCTTAAAGTACATTTTTCGATATCTCACATCTCAACTTTCATTATATTTAATTGTTCAGAGGTAAACGCATGTTTATTAGTAAAAAATACTAAACTGTATGTAAAAATGATAAGCAATAATTACGTAAGTCAAATTTAGTGCGACATGTCAAGTTTTACGTCACTTGTTACACTTTTTAAACATCACAAGAAAAGCAAAAGAAAAATTATGGACGTTGAGTAATTAAACTAATTATGGTTAAACCAAAAGAAATTTCAATTTTTCTAGTAATAAACAAGCGGGTGTCTCTGATTAACATTTATTTGTCACTTAACTAAACACAGTGACAGGTGATATTTCGAAAAATAGACTGTAAGCAGATAAGATTAAAATATACAACCCAACAACAAATTTTAATGAATTTAAGTTTAGTGATGACAACAACAGGATCACTACTATTAACAATTTAGTTTTTTACCGAACATTTATTAATATAGTACATTGTTCTACAATAAAAGCTAAAAAAATTCCAAAAATAATAAATGTTCCTTAAAACATTTCTAAAATGGATATAGAACACGTTACTGAAAATAACTATATATAATAAAAAAAGTCCTCTGTCGCGTCTGTCTGTCTGTACGTGATGAAAGTTACTTCACGAATATTGATGAATGGATGCGGTTTTTACCAATAAGTAGAGTGATTTTTGAGGAAGGTTTCGTGAAATTTTAGAGTATATTGGCTATAATATAACGATATTTGCTAAAGACGTCAGAATAAATTAAACCGCACATCTTCTCGGGGTAACATATACTATAATATATTTTCCGTAAAGAGCCAATGCGACGCCGGGACGAATTGCTAGTATGTTATAAAATTCAACGCGCAAATGCTGGCACAACATTTTTCATGCGTAACATATTGAATGGAGTTGTAATATAATATCAGTGTTGTGATTTAAGACATTTAAGTTTAGAATCCCATTTTTGATGCTGTTTGCCTCGAATATACGTTTGTTTCTTAACTTATTTGATGTAAAGTGACGATGAAAAGAAACATGTTATACGCAATCGTTTATCCAAGTAAAACTTTTTCCCTATTTTTTTAACAGTCATAAATTATAATTATCTTGAGAAAACTACATTGCTTATTTTCGTTTCTCATTTTATTCATTAAATAAGGCAAAGTTAAAGAAGAAAAACTATAAATAAATATTTTTCGGACACCTTACACACAACGCCATCTAGTCCAAGCTAAGCAGAGCTTGTGTTATGGTTGCTAGACAACTGATATAAATACTTATATATACTTTTTTTTTGTAAATACACACATATTATACATCGAAATCACCCAAATTCCGAAACAAATATTTGTAGATTATACAAACATTTGGCCCGACCTGGGAATCGAACCCAATACCTCAAGAACAACAGTCGCATACGCTACCACTGCGCCACAGAGGCAGTCAAACTATAAACCGATTACGTAAGAACTTTTGGTAAAATGTAAACGTTATTCGAGCTATTGTTACTAATCTATTAATTCATTAAAATCGGTATATTATTATAGGCGCGATGAACTTACAAACATAAAAAGACTGCCAAAACTATTATCATTCCTTTTGGTTTCCCCGTAGTCGCATAAAAAGTTTTTTAATCATGTCATGCCATGCACTGCCCGACTTTTACTTTTCCACAGCAAATAAGATTTTAGGTTAATTACTTTCCTTGAGGAAAATCCTATGAAATCCTGTAAAATTCATAGGTTTTTTTATTGTTTTACGAAATGCCTGTTCTTCTATATGTTCTGACCTCATTAAAAGATTTGAAGAATAAATTTAATTGCTTCGTCAATATTTCCCGTTCGTGGCCAGGTCTTGAAATTTAGTATTTGACGCCAGATGACAACTTTAAGATCAACGATATTGTTTTTTCTATAATAGTATTTTTTAATCAATTATTACGAGTACCTTACGCCGGATTCTTAATATAATAAATAATTTTGTGTGAAAGGAAGAGAATTCAGAAAAGACTTTAAAAAAAGTAACCACTTTTCAGCTTAATCTAATTCATTCCAGAAAATTCATCAACTTAGATCTATTAATATTACGAAATATATAACCTAGTGAGATGGGGGAAAGCATCTGAAAAATCTTGCTATACGTGTGGTGAGGCAGTAGGTACTGCTAGGCACTTACTGGCAGGTTGCAGGGTGCTGCTTGATAGGGGTTATTACTCACGCCGACATGATAGAGTACTAGAAATCATACGTGAAGCAGTAAGTCTTTCAGTAGCTAGAGCCCAAAAAGGATTGACTACAAATAAACGAGAAATTAACTTTATAAAGGATGGCTCAACTACCAAATCTAAAAGCAAGCCTTTCTCAATCCTAGGTACTGCACCTGACTGGACTATTTTGATGGATACGTATGATAAGCACTATAAAATCCCAGAGGATGTTGGTGTTTCGTCATCCAGACCGGACATATTCCTTTTCTCTAGACAAATTAAACACATAATATTAGTAGAGCTTACTGTTCCGTGGGAAACTAATATTCCTAAAGACCATAGAATAAAATTAAATAAATACTACGATCTAACAACTGAACTTAACAAAAATGGCTATGTGGTTAATTTATACGCGGTAGAAGTGGGAGCGAGAGGTATACCAGCTAAATCTCTCTATAACCTTTTGAAAGACCTTGGCCTGTCGAGATCTGCAGTAAGTTCTATTTTAGAACGAGTATCCAAGGCTGCACTAACAGGTTCCTACCAAATTTGGCTAGGTAGGGCGGGAAACTCGAGCAGTGAAGGTGACCGTTGATGCGTATCTTAAAGGGGGCCTCCTTAAACCTACACCTAGGTCGTAAGTCCTGGGAACTGCTTTGAGTTTCTCCCTCTGCCACACGATGGACCCGGCACCCGCACGGTGAATCCATGGAGTGCTAAGAAGTTTGTCTCTCTCTAGTAATTTGTCTTTGACTAAATAGGATTTAAAAGACTACAAAAAAATAAGTAGAGTTGGTACCTAAATATACTCGATAGTAGATTGGTTTACAAAATCTACATTATAGGAAGCGAAGTCTAGGATATATACTCGTACATAGTACTCTGTGGTCTTGGGCAGTAGTCGAATTATAAAAACAAAAAAGTGCAGTTGTATTATTAGCGCAATAATTAAAAAACTACGCTGCACTTTATACCTATACCAACTCGTTTGGTCATAACGTCCCACTGCTGGGCTCAGGTCTCCTCTCAAGAGAGGGCTAAGGCCATACATTGCACTTTATTTAAATATAAAATAAAAAAACACCAATACTTTTATGAAATTAATCTCCAAAAATTAAAGTTATAAATCTATGCAACTTTACTTAGAAACTACTTGAATTAATTTGCTGGTTTCCTCGTTCACGTTCATATTACTAATACTTTATTTTGACAGTCAAAAGAAGAAAGAAGGAAGGAAGGAAATAACTAAAGCATTCCCAGCGCAGAGGTAGACATGTCCTTGGAAAGGTCTCATATCTCAAAGGCGAGCTAATATATTCAATATATATCACACGTAAAACACTTTCTTCCTTTGAGTAAAATTTTCTATCTACAATACTAAGAGTACTTTTCCTTCAGGTGGCATTACGAAATTCCACCCTGTATTAATATGCGAAATACGTGCCGATTGATACCAAACGCGGTAAAACTTGTGGTAGCCAGACTGCTGGCAAAATATACTTCTTCTGTGTCGTGTCGCTCTTGGCCGAGCGGTCGTATTACATACTTAAACTTTCTATAAACATACATATTATAGATATACCCAGAAACAGAACAAATGAAGAATGCCGAACCCGCGACCTGTGAATTAGCAGTCAGAATCACTAACCACTATCAGCTGACCCGTCAAGTATTTGTAACATAAATCAAGTTATTCTATTTCCGGCTTAAGATTAACTGTCATGTCATATACTTTCCGTGCAATGATCGGTCAACAAATATTATTGTTTAATGAAGTCTTTTTAGATGTATTTTTTTAATTTCATACAACCAGCGACATTGCTCTTCTTCGCGTGAAAATTTTAAAATTCTCTAATTTTCTATATTATAATTGTATTATTAAACATACAATATACATATTGGATAATATATATCTAAATATATATATCAGCAGTGGACGGCAAATGGTTGAAATAAAAAATAAAATAGATATACAATGCATACAAATAAACCTTTCTCTAAAATCACTCCATCTATTGCTGAAAACTCCACAAAATCTGTTGAGTAGTTTAAAAGATGTAAGCGAACAGACAGCGGAAGCGACTTCATTTCATATTGTAGAAAGATTATGGTCTGTATTATTATTTTCAGTATGAATTTTAATACTCATTTCAATTATACGTCCATACAAGAAAAAGGAATCTAGACACATAAATAAATGGCATATTTCTTCTAATCGACATGAGAGGCGGACATACATCTGTGGTGTTCCTTGAGAGAGGTCTGTATCCAGCATTGGACTGAAACGTTTTGATGATAGATATGATGTGTTAATCACACACATCATATCTACTAACATCTGCTCAATTTAATAAAACAGTAATATATGTATGCTTGTAATATTACAATAATAATTTCTTACTTAATTAACTTAAGTAAGTAAGTGTAACTATTTCATTATTTCGGGTAATTCTTAATAACTAATGCTGTAAGAAACAATATAGCCTACTTTAGTCATGGAGTGATAGTTAAACTGCTTTACAAAAATACACAACGTGCGAAGCTACCGTGGTCACAGCTACAATGTAATTAGATAAGTAACACAGGGACACAACTGCGAGCACTTAGTAAAATTTTATTTATTATCATACCAAATTGTAACGTCAATAAGCCAAGATCATTGTAATATACTTACTGACTATAATTAATATTTGGAACCAGACTTAACATTATGATATTTACTTATTTTAATTTGGTGGCATTAGAATTAGTAAATATTGCGAGCACTTAGTAAAGTTTTATTTATTATCATACCAAATTGTAAGGTTAATAAGCCAAGATCATTGTAATATACTTACTGACTAGAATTAATATTTGGAACCAGACTTAACGTTATGATATTTACTCATTTTAATTTGGTGGCATTAAAATTAGTAAATATTGCGAGCACTTAGTAAAGTTTTATTTATTATCATACCAAATTGTAAGGTTAATAAGCCAAGATCATTGTAATATACTTACTGACTAGAATTAATATTTGGAACCAGACTTAACGTTATGATATTTACTAATTTTAATTTGGTGGCATTAAAATTAGTAAATATTAAAATACTAGTTATTAAAAATATTATTATAGCTAAATATTTAATACGCGCCGCCCGCATTTAAGTTGGTTTTCGCGGTAAATGTAAAAGTTGTTCATGGCCCTTCCTCAAGAATCAAAGGAACTATTTGTATTGTTGTTGTATTGTAATTCAGCAGTTTAACCGTCAATGCGTTTTTTTTTTTTATTGAATAGGGGGCAAACGAGCAGACGCATCACCTGATGGTAAGCGATTACCGCCGCCCATGGACACAAGTGCTTCGCCGACCTTTGGGGGATGGGCAGAGGGAATGGGGGGAGAGGTTGGGGTATGGGCCTCCGGTATCCTCACTCACTCGGTGAAACACAGCGCAAGCGCTATTTCACACCCGTTTTCTGTGAGGCCGTGGTATCACTCCGGTCGAGCCGGCCCATCCATGCCGAAGCGTGGCTCTCCCACGGAAATACGGAACACACAGACATAGTTACTTTCACATGTATAATATTAGCATAGATTTAATTGATCTCAATATAGGAATTATATATTTTTCTTTATACTACGAGTATAAAGACCTGGTATGATGGATTGTTAGTATATGCAATTTCATTACGGCATAACTGAAAAAAGCAATATAAAAGCATAAGCCATTCAAGTCCCTGAATGAATTTCTGTAAATACTACGGCTGTATAATAAATTTTCATTTATTTATGGAATTTGTTTGAGGGCTGCATTTTGACGGGAAATATTGTCGTCGATAGTCACGCGCCCTCGCTTTGAAATTTAGGGGAATATTTTGATTCGTTTACATTAGGCTTGTGCTATAGTAGAATTTAAAGTGTATTGTACTGTGTGAAATAATAAATGTACAGGGAAATTGTTTCAGTTTTAAATAACTTTATAAGTTAGGGTTTAATCGTGTGTCTGAAACTTATATACTTAGAAATATATTTATATTACACTTAGAAAAGTAACTGCCTCGATTGTGTAGTGATAGCGTATGCAACTGCTGTGCTTGAGGTCTCGGGTTCGATTCCCGGGTCGGACCAAATGTTTGTTTGTTCTGCAAATATTTGTTTCGAAGTTTGGTTGTTTTCTACGTATAATATGTATGTAATCACAAAAAAAAGTATATATGTATTTATTCTAGTCTGTCTAGTACCCATAACACAAGCTCTGCTTGCTCTTGCTTGAAAGTTTATTTTTACCTAACTTTTTTACCTTAACATTTTAATTCACTAAATTATTTAAACTTTTTTCTCAAGCTTTCAAATTCAAACCCGACGCTTGCAAAACATATTCACAGCGTGCAAAACCTTTTTAGTACTTAACTTCGTTATAATGTATTTTTCAGTGGATGTGAGAATCTGTTATTATTTGCAAGTCCCGCCCTCGCCATTCCAGCACTCACCCACCCTCCCATCATAGCTAGTTACGCATCACTTCTTATTACTCTTATTATTTCAAATCTAACCTAAAAGAACAACACAATCACCGTTAAATTTTAATAGATAAAAGTGTTCCGTCAGTTTTTTGTTATATACGAGTATATTATTTGTGTTCAGCTAACCTACAATGAAATAAAAAAATAGATCCTTATGTTGTATAGTAATAGATTACACCGACTAACGTAAAGTAGCTTAGTTTATTGCATATGTGTGCGTAAACGCGTGTGTTTCCTTTAAAGTAACTAGTTTTTTTTTGGCTTCAGTAAGAACAAAGGCCATGCGTTATGTACCTTTTTTATTTAATCTGAGGTAGCAAGATAAATCGCTTAAATCGGAAGTCTAATGTAGAACTAATGTCCAGTTCATAATGTGCTAAGGTTTCACAACATTTAGGTAATTTTGTCTGCTAGTTAACGTTACATCAACATCAAGTGGCTTCTGCACCTTGAAATTTACATAGAGATTCAGGTAACGAGGAATCTGTGAATGCCAATCGCAAAACTAAATTTAATTTAGAGTGAAATATGTTCTTCTGTAGAATGCTGAAATTAAATTTCAATTCTTGGTACAGTTTACTCTCCGGTTATAATTTAATGTACGGACAAGAGAGAAATCCATAAAATCTAATAGGAAAATTCCACGATGCGATGAGATTTATATTAGTACCTTAAACGATTGCGGTACTACCCGTTTAAGTATTATGACGGTGCGGTATTGAATGTTTCGAAATTGTCACATGCTTATTTATTTAAGAATGAATATTAACCAAACGTTTGATGTTAATATCGTGATTGAGAACACCTGTTCGTAAATATACACCTAAAAGTCAATTGATTTGCGTTTACGTTAATTAATCACAAGTTTTGTAATTGCAAAAACAAAAATATTTAGAAATATGTTCCTAATTAAACAGCACATTTCTAGTTAAGTTCGAGATTGTTGTTAAGTATACATATACCTATATTATAGATTATATTCATATACTAAGTAGTTAATCAAGATATAGAATTGCATGAGAAGTTCGTGCTTCTCATGCAATAATATTGTACTAATTGTGTATCGGTCGCAAATTGAATGAGAAATTGTCTAGTAACTAGGTTTCATTATTTTAAATAATGTGTAAATATTATTTAAAATAATGAAACCTAGTTACTAGACAATTTCTTCAGTATATAGTTACAAGGAGAGTAAACATACAGTGTAACATAAAACCTCCTCCTTTTTGAAGTTTGTTAAAAATAAAGTATAAATCTGTTAAACTTTCCACCGTAGTTTGAACTAGTTTAAGCCCAAATTAATGCCTTAACAAAACAAGAAAATACTCTTTAGAATAAAGTAAAAAAGTTTTCCGCAAACTAATGTTTGTTATAATACTTTAGTGGTGTAATAAGTTAGTCTATAATACTTTCTACAAGTTCCGCTTCAGTGCACGTTGGCGTTTGATGTGCTCGTTAAATCTAACGTGACTTTGGACCTCACCCCAGCTTGCTGTAGAACTGTTTGCAGTATATTTAACACAATAGACACGCCTTTGTGGGTGGACCAATATTTCTGAATGAACACTATTATAGTAGACGTTTTCTTAAACGTTTTAACGATGCCAGTAGGAATTTCGTTGTGAGGCAGGGGAAATATTTCCGAGGGAGTTTCATAATCTATAACGCTTGACATATTTACAAGATTCCGTACGAAAGATTATGTATGAATATGCATATATTGGAACATGAATGGAGAAAGGCATTTAAAGTAAAAGGCCGAGTGTGCCGCTAAATATTTATAAAAATATGTATGAGCCTGCCAAACTGACTGTGCTCTGCCTTAAGGAAAGCATGAGCACATTCCAAGAGTGCACCAGTGCAACATAGTGACCCACTCTATTGTGGTCTATTATGATGCTTTCGTATTATAGGGCCTCAAGTCTCATATTCACGAACGAAACACTACGGCACGAATGCTGTCATTTTAAGTTAGTCTTCTGTTTTCTGAAGGGTAGTGTCGCTCCAGTCGCCAGTTTGCGCTGAGATCTGCGTGGCTCTACTACTTTGAAATAATTTAAACTTATTGATTTTTGAGAAACATAATAGAACCGGTAATAAAGTAGATTCACTATGATACGAATGAAATGAAAATAGGTGAAAAGTAAACCAGTTAATTCTACTTATTACCATTTATTGTTTTGAATTTATCTTAGCTACTCGAAATCCCAAAAAAAAAAACACATTGGACCGTCCAGCATCCGTTGCAAAGGACCCTGACAACTAAAACTTGGTCAAAGAAAAAAAAGATCTTGCATATCAATGAAAGCATTTAATCAATCATATTAAAAAAACAATTAGAAAAGTAAATAGGCTGTCTCCTGTTTCACTAGAGATACGTTATTGAGTCAGTCAGTCAGTCAGTGAAGAGTCGTTAATTGATATTTATTCTAAGTATCGACAATATTTTAGTCACCCTTTTTTCATATTTTACAAAAAAGAAACAGATAAAAATAATTTTATTTGGATCATGTGATGTGATCATGTTCGAATTAAAAACGATTCTAAATTTGACTTTAACGTGTTCCATTCTGTTTTTAAATTTGTTATTTCTACGGCCAATACGAGGCAGAGTCTATAAAACGTTGGAAATGTTCAATACTTAACGTTTTATTCTTCATCGTTTTGCTGTAAATTTAATTTTTAATCCACAATTTGATTAAATGAAATGTTCTTTCGTATTCAAGACGTGGGAGCCGTATTGTAGGTAGGTTTAGTTATAAAGAGGTGCAATAGCATCACGTTACATAACTTTATAACAGCAGTCACAAGAGAATAGTTTACATACAGGTGTAGAATTGAACCTCGTACGTGACTATCGCGTCAACCAAGTGCTCACGAGAATGTTCAAAGGCAAAGCACGATTTCTATCGGGCAACTCATTTTGCTTTTCAACATTTCCAATTATCTGTGACTTATGTTTGTCTTGAGCTATTGATTTTTTCATCACTACTAGACCAGTGATATTAATGACTAATTTATTGAACTTTAGTAAAAATACAACACTATGTTGATAAGATTCTTATAAGTTAGCCATTTTTTTTTTATTGAATAGTGGGCAAACGAGCAGACGTATCACCTGATGGTAAGCGATTACCGCCGCCCATGGACACCCGCAACACCAAAGGCGTCACAAGTGCGTTGCCGACCTTTGGGGGATGGGAAAGGGGATGGAAGGAGGGGTTGGGGTATGGGCCTCCGGTATCCTCAGTCACTCGGTGAAACACAGCGCAAACGCTATTTCACACCGGTTTTCTGTGAGGCCGTGGTATCACTCCGGTCGAGCCGACCCATTCGTGCCGAAGCATAGCTCTCCCACGGTTAGACATATATATATACAAAGGGTGTAACTATTCCGGTAAACTATATGAAAGGTTTACCGGAATAGTTACACCCTTTAGATAAGCTTGACCTGAGAATACCTGCACAGTTGTGTAACACACACACTTTGCATTACCTGTAAAGTTCAAGTGTACAGGCAAACCTGTCAGGTATACTCTAACTTGTATGGCTACATATAGGTTTTAGGCGACTACCCGATGGGGCAACATAAGGAGCAGATTTATTGTCCTTTTCCACTAACCTGTATCTTTTGGGAGAGGTTTATATCTATAAGTATATATGTTAAAATGTCAATGTAATATTTTTATATTCTGTGGATATTCTGCTAAAAATGGTATGACATTTTATACTTATTTTTAATGAAACAGTTTCTGGAATTACAGTAATAGATATCACTCGAAACGAAACTCGAACTCTTTTCGTAACGTGCTAAGTTAAATTGAATTTGTCTAAGTAAGTAACAAAACATTTCTATTTAGATATGTAGGTCCAAAAACGAAAACAAACAACAAACTGGATCAAAAACTTTCATATACCATTATTAAGTACTTCTGCGTGATTACGTATAGTAAACAAACTGAACATATATAATTAAGGTACTTAAAAACCTTATTTCCGATTTAATTCATTAGTTTTTATGGCAGGAAACATCGACAGTTGATCCACCCGTAAGAGTGTAGTGATAATACAAAAAATCTTTAAATTATGAAATCAATGCAAACTCAATACCTTTTTTTGTAGACTACAATAGACAATATGCTTAATGCAATTTTGTTTTCAAAAAACTATCGTAAAACAAATCATATTTAATCCACGTTTCACATGCGAGTCTTTATTGATGTTTATATAACGGTAAAATGACGATTAACGGTAAATTGGAGCATTTCAATATTTATATTGTTGTGTATCATATTGTCGCTACGAAAGTATCATACTATAATAGTATAATAAGATTTGAGTAATTGATATTGAGACATTAAGTAATCTTCATAAGGGTTTTCTACCTTTAAACACAATACTCGTATAATGTAAACGAATTTTTATTTAAAAACTAGCTGACCCACCCAACCTCGTTTGCATCTTCTATTACCCGTAGCGTGAAAATTTTCCCCCGTTTTAGAAACATTCTTCATTGATGCTCCGCTCCTATTAGTATTAGCGTGATGATATATCGTTTATAGCCTTCTCGATAAATGGACTATCCAACAATGAAAGATTTTTTAAATCGGATCAGCAGGTTCTGAGATTAGCGCGTTCAAACAAACAAACTTTTCAGGTTTATATATTAGTATAGATATAAAGCTCTAAAGATTGAAGTTGTTTATTTTACGAGTTACTAATCGAATTTTAAAATTCTTTGTATCTTAATTCTTCTAATTTTATACATTGCCTATTCTATATTTTTGTAAATTAAACTCCCTTTAACCTATTTAATTTATTTGTATCCAACAACAAAAGCAATTTGTCTATCAACCTTAACATTATATATAACAAAAATTAGCTCACGAAACCTATTTTAGTAGAAGAAAACTAATACGTTTATACTTTCGATTACTTTCAAAATAATCAACAACATTTCGAAATGAAGAACTTCAGCGACTTTCATTTGCAATGCGACAATTGTGAGAATGGAGACATTCAAAGTATCGAGCTCTTAATTTAACTGAACAAGTCTTCCATGAGATACTTGTATAGATTTGATAATTTCCTTTAGCATCCTCTTAAAAGTGCTTTCTTCTGAGTACGTACTTAAGAAACAATTAACTAAGTAGGCTAAAAGGAATTCTTAATTGAAAATTTTGAATTAATCTAATTTAAGCTCTGGTTCGAATTAATAAAGTATCTACTATCTACTTAAAAGTTTTATTGTAACATTTTCGCCCTTCAGACTTTAGAGGCATTCGGCTGGACCTCGCTCTCAATACTGAAATTTCATTTATACCAAGTTTGTTTTCAATTAGGCGTTGGGTGACTAACAAGCGTAGCCATAATAATCGTATTATGTTCAGTACAGATTAGCTGTTGGCATTCAATTATAATTTCACAAAACATTTCTTAGAGTTAACACTGAAAACCATTAGGAAAATTAGAAATCAAATTAAGTTCATATTTTTCATGAAATACTTGTATATCGGATAAATAGTTAAAAGAATATTTTTTACATAAAATAGTGACAGCATCATTCTCCATTGTATTTAGTATTTTATATTTAAAAGCTCAAAATTTTTACTTACTTACCTTCATTTAATAGATAATGACAGTTCAGTTTTATAATTTTTATACAATGTATTGCTTGTATGTATTTACAAGTAGATTGGCTTCATAAAAAAACAGTAAATATTTTAAACCATCGTGTTTATATACCGACAAGCCAAGTTATAGTGAACAAAGAAAAAGAATTATTGAGATCTACTAGTACAGTCACGGAAAGTGCATTAAATAATATTACTGGCATGTTACTTCAAAATGAAATTTCGGCCAATATAATGAATATATATTTAACATTCTAGTTATCTGTAAAAAATGTCTTACATATTACAGCTGTTACGCAAAATACTCAATAGTAATTATATATTACAAACTGACCCACGCAACCTCGTTTGCGTCTTCTATTGCCGGCAGCGTGAAAATTTTCCCCCATTTTTGCAACATTCTTCATTGGTGCTCCGTTAGTATTGGCGTGATGATATATAGCCTATAGCCTTCCTCGATAAATGGACTATCCAACACTGAAATAATTTTTCAAATCAGACCAGCGGTTCCAGAGATTAGCCCGTTCAAACAAACAAACAAACAAACTCTTCAGTTTTATTATACTAGTATCGATTAAAACAAATATACAAAATTGTATTAACTTCCAGTCTGCTCGGAAACTGTAATGTCCATACTTTCATTAGAAGTCTCACAAATCAATTACTGGATACAGGCCTTTTTATCAAGGAGGCCATACTTTATTTAAGAGAAATTAATATTAGTCGGCAGGATCTTTTAGTCTTTGATATGGTTTTCAGATATTATTACAGTTCATTGTTTATTTAACAAACTCAAAGTGATCATGTTTCAAAAGAGTTTAACTAAAATTAACTTTGTTTTAAAGTATCAGTAGTTATCTCTTATGCATACCTCAAACTATTGGAGCTCAGTTCTATACGTAGGACTCTTTCAATGGACACTAAAATATTCCGTTCTGCCGCCATTTAATCTCTTACAGTTATATTTTGATTAGCTAAACTGGTTGGATGCCCGCATTCTATCTCACTGCTAATTTTTGCTTCTCAAGTGATTGATTAGCGACTACTCATCGTAGCCGCATAAACGCTATCCAATCTATCTTATATCATACCTTTTCGGGGACGATATATTGATCTAGCTAGGATTCTTTTTACAAATTAAACAAAAGAGCAGCAATGTCCTGTACCTACACAGAAATGTTTAGTTACAAAGTACCTATCTCTACTTGATCAACGTTTTTTGGAACATAATATAAATAACAGACATGATTTTTCCAACCATACTTTTTTAGGCTGGCACAAACTTTGGAACTAGGGAGCATAATTCAAGATGTACTCATATTTTCGTGTTTTCGTTTGGAGCATATCCAAAAAACCTTTGAAAACAAAACAGATAAACAGATTAGTATATTACTTAGTTACTAGACTATATTTTTATTTTTATTACTAGCTTACACAAAAAAGAAAATAATAATAAACCGGCCAAGTGATTGTCAGGCCATACATGGAATAGGGTTCCTTCACCCATAATGGCACTGGTTTTGGAAGGTGAGCTAAGTATTTACTACTTTGATTAAATTAATTGGATTGAAAGTTTTGCAAGCGCATTTTACAAGTTAGGCCTCTATTACTCTTATGTAAGGCGTTATAGTTTTTGTTCTTAGTTCATATTTAGCCGTTTAGCTTTTAGAGAGGGGTGGACGGCTTATTTTAGAAAAAATAATAAGTTTTAAGGTTGAATATCGCTCAAAGCGCATACCTAAATGATAAACTATTTTTAGTAACTTCTTAATGTTTTTTTTTCTTACCTAATATGGGCAAACGAGCAGACGTATCGCCTGATGGTAAGCGATTACCGCCGCCCATGGACACCCACAACACCAGGGACTTCGCAAATGCGTTGCCAGCCTTTGGGAGATGGGGAGAAGTATGGTGGAAGGGGATGGGGTATGGGCCTCCGGTATCTCTTTTCCGGTACTCACTCGGTGAAACACAGCGCAAGCGCTATTTTACACCGGTATTCTGTGAGGCCGTGGTATCACTCCAGTCGAGCCGGCCCATGCATGCCGAAGCGTGGCACTCCCACGGTAAAAATGTTTTAAAATATCTATATATAAAAGAAAATCATATAGGTACATACCTCAAAAAAAACATTATTTTATCCATTCAAGGTGTCATCGTTCTAGCACTCATCGTTTGGAAAGGACATACAAACGGACCGTTATAGCTATCAATTAATTATCGTTAATGTTAAATAATAAATATGCGCTATAATAACATGAAACTGACACTTAAGTATTTGTGTAAATTCTTGCTTTTTATAAAGGTTAGGAGATTTTTAAGTTACTAACATACACAAAAATTGGTGGTTTAAACTTGAGAGGTAAATAATTACGCACCTAGTAAATTGAGCAGTAATACTGACCTGGATGCAGCTTGGCAGGTCTCGAATCTAATGTAATTACATTGGATTAGATTTCGCGCTTGGTACAAACTAAAACAACATTCACAAACTTTAAAGCTTTCCGTGAGAACATTGTATTTGTACCTACACTTTATTACTAATATTTATAGAACTAAATGTTACGTGTTTGTAATCTATAATAGTTTTAAACTGCTACTAAAAATATAAGTTTATATTTAAAGGAATTTTAAATGTGTTCGTAATAGTATCTTTATTTAAAAATACATTATTACAGTAGATTAAAATGTATACGTTTTAACCGTTTTTGTGTTTGTTTAACTATATTCAGAACATCTACAAGAAGTAGTTTGGTTTATTGTAGCTGTATTTATGAATATACTAGCTGAGCCCTGCGTTATTACCCGCGGTATACAGTAATACCCCGGACTTACGCGATAGGTGGGTCCGAGCGATTGCCGTGTAAGTCGAATTCGCGTAAGTCGGGGTTCAACTTTGCATATAAATACATATAAAGTATGTTTAATCGGGACCAGAGTTTCAAGAAAACAATAATTTAGAAGAAAAATGTTTAATAAAGAGTAAGATAATAAAACAATTTACATTGTTATGAATAAAGTAACCTAAACCGAAGTTATTTTGATGTCGAAGGCTTCATAAATTCTAACAATATTGCTTGACGAGTTAAGTTTTTCTTCTTCTCATGCAAAATTGCCTAGTTGCATACCAGTAATTTTTTTATTCCCCGTTTTGTAGTAGAAACTCGTTGTTCATTAGAATCTATTTTTCTAAAATTTGTAACCCCTTTTCAATTGAATTGAGTCCTTCTGTTAAGTTTGCAATTGTCATTTTTTTTTTTTTTTTTTTTTTTTTATTAAATAGTGGGCAAACGAGCGGACGTATCACCTGATGGTAAGCGATTACCGACGCCCATGGACACCCGCAACACCAAAGGCGTCGCAAGTGCGTTGCCGACCTTTGGGGGATGAGAAAGGGGATGGGGGGAGGGGTTGGGGTATGGGCCTCCGGTATCCTCACTCACTCGGTGAAACACAGCGCAAACGCTATTTCACACCGGTTTTCTGTGAGGCCGTGGTATCACTCCGGTCGAGCCGACCCATTCATGCCGAAGCATAGCTCTCCCACGGCCATTTGATTTACCGATTCAACTGGGTCTAGCGAATCAGTTTGTTCAATCTCTTGCTCATGCTTACGCATTTCTATAACCTCATTAATTGTTAGCTCTTGATTGTGTGAATCTAGCAATTCTTGAACATCATCATGATCGACCTCTAAATTTAATTGTTGGGCGATATCGACCACTTCTTTTATTATGCTATCGATTTTTCGCAAACTGAACACTGAGAGGGCGGAGCGAGAGAGCCGATGCGCGCGGCAATCGAAATGAAAAACCGCGTATCTCCGAATTCGCGTAAAACGGGGTAGCGTAAGTCGGGGTATTACTGTATAATATATTATATACGGTCTAAGCTATTCTAAAGAAACTAGCCTAACTTACTCCTTATATCATCGTCTATCTACCCGTCAAAATAGGTCTAGCCGTTCCAGATAATAGCCGGAACAAAGAGACAGATAGATAGACAAAAAAAAAAAAAAATTGTACAGGTATAGATTTTCATGGTATACCACCTGTGGTGCTATATATTATTAAAATACAGTGGCATAATCATAGTTCAACACAGGATAATAATCAATGTTGTTACTTATCAGTTTATGATATAATTCCACCATTTAATATTAATATTTCTTTTGTTTCAGGTCTGTGTCTCAGTATGCAACAGTAATGTAGTCTGTATTAGGCATAATTTAAGATGACATATAAGGAAAATATTGAAAATTGAAAATATTGAGAACTATGGAATAAGTTTTACTCTTAGGTATCCTTAAGCATCAATAATACACTTTGAATTTTCAGTATTGTTGTAGTTTGTGTCATCGATATTATATTCTGTGGTTGCCTGTAAGAGATTGCCTTCTGGCGATAAGGCCGCCAATTGTACCTCTTAGCTTTAAGTTACCTTTGTTAACTATCTGGTTTACAATAAAGCGATTATTATTAGTATTCTGAAATATAGCTAAGAGTAAGGCAATTAAACTACTTTTGAATTTATTTTAACATCTCTATAGACCACTGAATACTGAGATACATTTATTTGCCGGCTGCGTTGTTTGTTTGTTTACGAATGTTTTCCGTTCCATTTCGTGTAGGGCTTTATGTCGAAGAGTAGCTGTATCTTTACAACAAATACCACGCGTAATACTACAGGGCTCAGGTAGTAAAATATAAAAGTAGAATAAGTTACTCCTTATGTCTAAAGTCAACTGCCAGTGAAAGTCCCGTCGAAATCGCTTCAACTGTTCCTGATATCGGTCGGAACACACAGAAAAACAAAAGTAAACAAAAAACTTATGTAAGTTACTGATATACTTTTAGTGCATTATACATATGCATTTAGTGAAAGGCTGTTAATTTGAAATTATAGAGAGACACTTCAATTTTAGGCTATTGAATATTTTGAAAACGGCTCGACTACTACATATTTAATCCTTACAATTTGTCTACTGTATTATAGTTAACAATCTTAGAGGTTCTGGGTCGTCCTTATACTCGAACTAAGTTTAAATGTTTCTCTATAGTCCATTATATCACTGTATAACTGAAATATAATTAATTTCGAACAATATGCTGCCTTCACGAATACATTTACTCAGTCATTAGCGAGAGATGAATGAAATAGCTGAAGAGTGCCTAAAGTGCATTCATGCATGAATTGTTCGTGACAATAATCCTCATATGAGTATGTATCTTATGAACTCCGTGAAAGCCAACCATGTTAGAGATATTTGCGTAAAGTTAGCAGTATGGTTTGATGAACATGATGAGCACACATAATACGAGATACTTCCGTAATGATTGACTCAGTGTACATATTTAATTTTGTTAGTGTAGAAATACGATTTGCTTAAATACTTGTGTATCTTGTTATTAAGAAATTTGTTTCTTAATGTTAAAACTGTACCTTTACACTTATTAGAGAGGTGGCTCTACTTCACATTTCCATGTTTTGATTTTTAAAAAGACAAAACGAACTAGAAATAATTATGTGTCCCGGGAGCTTTTACCAACATATGTACATATGTGAAACGGAGGCAAAGGATACCCACACTCAGAATAACAATTTGTAATTTTCCGTTTGACGCTACAATACCTACTCAGCGCAGTAGAAAGCAGCAAGGTCAAAACACACGCTATCAAAAATAAACTTTTTTACAAACAGTTATGTTAAAACTTAACCAAATACGTGCTCATATGCGTAATACTCGTATGTCGATATATGAGAGAAGCGTACATACAAATTATTATTATTATATTTTTTTTATTGAATAGTCGGCAAACGAGCAGACGTATCACCTGATGGTCAGCGATTACCGCCGCCCATGGACACCCGCAACACCAAAGGCGTCACAAGTGCGTTGCCGACCTTTGGGGGATGGGAAAGGGGATGGGGGGAGGGGTTTGGGTATGGGCCTCCGGTATCCTCACTCACTCGGTGAAACACAGCGCAAACGCTATTTCACACCGGTTTTCTGTGAGGCCGTGGTATCACTCCGGCTCGACAGCCGACCCATTCATGCCGAAGCATAGCTCTCCCACGGTTGGCGGTAATTTATTAAACAACTTCTTCTTGTCTCATTCCTAAACTTTATTTTCATTTTATTTAATTAATATATATATATATATATATATATATATATATATATATATATATATATATATATATATATATATATATATATATATATATATATATTTCTCACTTCACTTTAATCCTTTCAGATCTGAATCCTTTTTTTTCTCTTATAAGGAGGGAATTATAATATTTCAGATATAGTATGATGACCACCCCTCTTGGATTCTGCTTATGCAGAGGCAGAGTACAGTAGTTTTGGCAGGGCCATACATAATAAAAACTGTTTTAAATTACAAATCTTGAATTTGTTTGTTGTATTCAATCTGCAAATTATTTTAGATTTTTGTGTCCTCAATTGTGTATGTCAGGTCTAAAAGCGTTAAGGTAAAGTACTTGAGCATACCTTCTACATCGATACAAAGGGCATAGTCGCGTATTTTTAGAGTAGCTACTACAAACAATTTTCTCAATAGAAATATCGGCGGACGAGTGTATGTAAACAAGCCCTCAGATTCTGTTACCGGCACGTTCTACCTCCAGTTCAATCTAAGTACAATTGAATATTTTCCACGAACTTTTAAAGTGTTCTGTGAATACTGAAAAGGATCAGGTATTCGGCTATTTGGGTGCTCCATTTTTTGCACAGTTATCGAGCAATGGGGTGTTATCGTTATTTGAAAGAGATCGATATCAAGATGAATACATTCTTTATAAATTTTCGGTCTGTTATTTGTTTTATATAGTCTTATTTTGCTTGTAAAGGTTGAGTATTGATGTTTTGTTTTGTATACTATATTGCCTGTTTGTTTTTAATGATCAATGGGTACTGTTGTCAAAAATTGCTGATTCTACTTTATTAATAGGTATATGCTTACGTATTGAACCCTCAATTTTGGCACTCTACGCCACTCTTTACATAATTCTTAGAACCACAGAGGTTAAATTGTAAGCACTCAATATTAGGTATTCTTAAATTGTCGTACTGCAAACATTTTAATTAAAATATACATACATACAGTCACGCTTTTTCCCAGAGGGATAGCAACGACTATTGATCTCCACTTACTACGGTCCTGACACACCTCTTTTGCTTAGTCCACAGTCATCAATCGCTGCACACATGCTCGTCGGTTCCTGGCGTTTAAATTAAACTATTACTTTCTTTATAAACTTGCGTTAATTATCTCATGTCATTACACAACAATATATAATTATATTTCATAAATTATAAGACATTGTGACGTCGAGAACAAGTGGGCTGTCTACACAAGTAAGCGTAACATTGGCTTGATTGTGTTACGAAGTTAGTGAAGCTGGCTTTGTGATCGCAGTAAGTTGTAAGTTAGTAAACATCTGCTTGCGTCTACCCATCTCCCGGGCTTTAAGCTTCGAGAAATACAGCTTAGCTAGACTATAGGTATTATAATGAATAATAGAGTTTAGAATATTACGATAGAGTTCCTACGAATATATTTTATATAAATGTTTCTATCTTTATATTATATTTTTGTATTATCTCAAAAAATCAAAGTCAAGAGTTGCTATTCGTATGACTAGAGATGCAGGTCTGCATGAGATTAATTTAAGAAATAAGTAAGTACATTTAAAAAATAACAATCATTAATGTTGTTTTCTTTTAAGTAAATACATAATAAGGTAAAAGAAGAATTGAAATCACGAGATGTAAAGTACATCTCGTGATTTCAATTCTTGTTAAAAACAGTCATAACACCATTAACATATGTTGTATAGGTATATTCAATAACAGGGATAATAATCGAGCAGCTGGTCAAATATGTTTTTATTAATATCTATTTTACTGCCACATTTCACAATATATATTTTCCAAACACCTAAAAGTCTTCAGGTGATTTATTCATTATATTTTATACATAAATAATATGCCTCACTAATCCTCTGTGTCTGTTGGAGTTTAGACATTTCATTATAATAGTAAAGTTTATGAATGCACGTGTTTGTGCCCCTAAGAGTATTATGTATGTATTTAAATATCTAAGTCCAAAGCAAGGTTTCAAGTAACTAATCAACAAGAACCTAAAGGTAAAGAACAAACAAAGAATGATATCAATTAAAAAACTTTTCTATTATCGCAAAACATACAAGAAAACAAAACAGAAGTTCGTTCTTTGATTAAAAAGACATTCAACATCAAGCGAACTTGATCTCTATTCAATAAGATAAAAGAGTGAAAGAAAGTCCTCTTTGTCGTGGCTTTTTTGAATTAAATCCGTTTGAAATAAGCAATCGAGGCATCTACAGAAGTTTGAGTTCACAGAACAGACGTTGTTAGCACAATGTCTGGTAATACTTTTTGTTTTAGAATGTTTATAACTTCTTATTTAGTATTTGATTTAGAAACGTTCATAGTCCGTAGTCCATAAACTTAAATTTAAGTGGCTGAAAGTGTTTTGTGTGATATCCTATGGGATCATGTAATTCGAAAAATAGATTAAGTAGTAATATATTGGTGACCGAACCTGTGTCTTATTATCGATCAACAATCTTTATTGTAATACCCCTAAGATTGCTATTGGGGTGACAATTGATTTAAATTACCGTATTTACAATATATTAGCACAGATTCATATAAGTATGCCCACATTTTCGTGATAATACTTAAATGAATGTATGTACAACAACACACAACATACAACAGTGGTACCATCACTCGCTGTTAGATTAATTATAAATTCGCTTTGAATGATGTTCATGAAAGTTTTATGTACTCTTTTTGAAGAGTTTGGTAATTCGCTGTACTTGAACATATTACGTTCATTTAAAATGGATGCGGCGCGTAACTTTCATTGAACGTACTCCGAATGAATACGTAAAAGACAATTTAATACAGTATACTCGTACATTTTTAGGGTTAGAATTTAACGGTAAGGTTTATATTTTCATGAAGATTTTTAAATAAATATTTTACTTATTTATTAAGACACCTTTTATATAAGTGTAAATATACTAATAATTCATCATCATCAGTCTGATGCTTTTTGCTTATTAATAATTAAACCACACTTATATAATTGAGATTGGTATAATGTTTTAATTTACTTAACCAATTTATGTTAAGGAAAACACAGAATTTTGTATTTTTTTATGTTTTATTACATAGTAACAGGGTAAAGCTTTTGTGGGTTTTGTTGGACAATAAACAAAATTTGCATCAAGCAAAGAGGGTTGTAAAGTATGAAATTAACTGTAAAAGGCATATCATAATGAGGCCCTTAACTAGAATTATGTCTACGTGGTTAATGAGATTTTCTCATTTAGAATTTTGGTTTCCTACTGTTGTCGGTCTGCGGACAGGACGCCAAGTTTTTCTTAGAAAGTACTACAAAACAGAGATGTTTTGTTAGTTACCTACAAATCTAAATAAATACTCGTTTACGTAATAAAAGAACTTCGATATATCGCCAACATTGAATTGCTTAAAACCGTGCATATATCACCCTGCCAGTCCATATGTTGCTTAAGCGTTTGGGGAGGAACAGCTTCATCACACCTAATACGACTTTAGCAAAAAGGTTTCCTAATTATATGTTGCCTACTTATATAACAAAACAATCAGAAAGTACGATCTGCGGGCACTGCGGAAGCTACCAGGCTCTAATTAAAGTTAAAGACTTTATCGCCAGTTTAAATGAAATGGATACAGAACTACTTTTAAAAACCATAATTTGATGGGCCACTGAATATCTATATATATTTCTACACACATATACACACATACGCCCACACACACATAAACACATACACTGTGAATGCCTAAAAAATAAATTGTTGTTCTAGGTATAAGATAATCGTACTGTTTGATTGTCCGTAGTTACAAGCCTAGCAATACTCACATTTACATACACAAAAGAATTCAGTCCACATAACAAATTGAAAAGGAACATACTACTACAAAAAAAAATTAAAATGTCTATAACTTTCACACAAAACACGTAGTTAAAAACTGGAGTGAGCTTCATCAATCCCGAGCAAATTTGTCATCTAAATACTCCAAAACTGTTTAATAAGTATTTTCACCTTGTTTTTGTTTTACTAAGGTCTTAAATATACCGATTTATATTATGATAAACACACTACAATATGTAAGATGAAGTTGACTAAACTTAAAATTTTAGATATTTTCATTTTTTATTTCCGGACATCTGACACACAGCGCCATATAGATCCAAACTAAGCAGAGCTTTTACTATGGGTACTGACTGATAAATACATAAGTATATCACAAATATCAATTCAATGAAAATAGCGAAACAATTTCACCATATTTGAAGATTTAAAATATACCTGCGTTTCATTTAAATTTTCTCTATCGCGTGTGCTTGATCATCAAATGTTGTCAAATCTCATTTAGACTCGAGATTATTGATGTCATAACACTCCTGCCTTGGTTTAATTCCAGTTAAATTATTTTGTTAAGAAAATGTCTCCTATTATATAAGCTCTTGTACACTTGGAATAGCGTTCTTATTGAATAAATATTGGTTTAATTCTCAATTGAAACATTCAATACTAAGAATCGATTAAGATTATTTTGTTCGCTAACTTTGGATATATATTAGTTTTCTTTGTGTTTTATGTTTGATAATAAATTGGAATTTTATAATAGTTAACAAAAAGTTTTCTGTCGTACCTACCTTGTGCCTGGCATTTAAAGTTATGTTAATTTAATACTAACATTGTTTCGTTAAGGTAATAAAAAGTACTACTGGTATATAAATAAATAAATGCCTTAGAGTTAGAAGTAATTTATTTTACACACAGTTTCAGTAGTAATGGAATCTAATATGCTACGAGCATACTTCAAGAGAAAGAAATGTCAACAAAGAAGTTTCAGTGATATATCGATATCAATAACTTTATATAATAATAATAAAATAGTTTTTTTTTGACATCTTACTCAGAGTGCCGTCTAGTTCCAAACTAAGCAGAGCTTGTACAATTAGTACTAGATAATTAACATAAAGTCATATATACTTTTTTAACAATTATAAACATATGATACAGAGAAAACACCTAAATCCCTGGCACATTTAAAATCAAAGCACAAGAATTGCGAAATAAATATTTCAACAAAAACATTTTAGGAACAAAAACCATGAAAAGTTATTTAGTAAGCAATCAGCAAGTCAAATATTTTGATAAAAATAACACCTTACTTTTACACCAAAAACACATAATTGTGTTTACGCATCAGAAAAGGGCGTGATGTTAAAATATTTCAAATATGAGAGAAGTAAATTCGGCAAACACCAAATATTTATAATAAAACCCGACCCCCAAGTTAGATTGAATAATTTGTATGGGCAACACTCCTTCAATTTAAGTTCGTAAATTATTACATGAAGCTAGAATAAGACCGGAAATTGAGAAAATGCGGCAAAAATTAGGGTGTGTCTGGTCTACAGTAATCATAATGCCAATGTTAGGCAATTAAATTTTCTGAGAAATTATTCCAACGATTTCTAAATGAAGCTTACTTTTAATACTAAAAAAGACTGTCCTTTAGACCACACGACTGAAGTCAAACTTGTTTTTGTATTATTGGCCATAAGCGAAAGACAGAAAGAAAGATCGTTTGTATTTCCAACATCATTTACTATATATACATTCACATCAGTTTATTTTAGAGATTGGAAAGGCCTTCGATCGGCTCTGGCATAAAGCACTTCTTTCGAAGCTCCCTTCCTATGGGCTTCCCGAGAAATTATGCAGTTGGGTCACTAGCTTTTTAACAGACAGAAGCATAAAGGTCGTATTCGACGGCGAATGCTCTGACTCCAAATGTGTAACTACTTTGTTCCTATTCCATATCAATGTCATGCAAATTAGCGACATTCATTCTTAAGCAGACGATAGTACGGGCGATGTTTTCTTCATCAGCGGCGCTAATATTTCTTAGGAAAACGTCATTGAGAATCGAAATAAACTTGTGTCTGAAATTGAAACCTCTTTGGAAAAGGTAACTCCACAAAGACACAAATTTGCGCGTTTCCGCTAAAAAAACTACCGTAGGTCGTATATCCTCGTTTTGAAGACACTACCCTTATCTACCTCCGCTAATATTGGTATACTTGGGGTCGACATATCAAACGAAGTCCTGTTTCGTGGCCATTTAGAGAGTAAGGCCAAATTGGCCTCGAAGAAGCTTGGTGTAATCAATCGATCGAGACAGTATTTCACTCCGGCCCACCGCTTTCTGCTTTATGAGGCGCAGTTTCGGCCTCATATGAAATACTGTCTTCGTCTTTGGGCAGTGGCACCACAATACCAGCTCCTCCCACTGGACCGCATTCATCGGAGAGCGACTCGAATCTTCGATTGTCAAAAACTTTCAATTCGGCTAGTCTCGCCAACGCTGCGTAGTGATGTGGCTTCACTGTGTATCTACTACCGCATTTACTATGGAAAGCGCTCCGAGGAATTGTTCGAACTGATCCCCGCCGCCTCTTGCCGTCATCGTCCTACACAACAGTAGTTTCATCTCCATCATTAAGATAGTTGGCAGTCCACAACTGTGTGGTTTTCTAAGAATTTTCTACCTCGCAAATGTCGAATGAACTGTCGCCTGCGGTACAATAGGACCTTCAAACCTATTAAAACAGAGTGTAATCCTTCTTAAAATGCCGACAACGCACTTGTGAAACCTCTGGTGTTGCCATGTCCATGGGCGGCGGTAATCGCTTACCATCAGGCGATATGGCTGCTCATAAAAGAAATATATAGCATTTAAAATGCGAGTGCTATAAATATTGGTCTCAACATTAGCATAGTATGTCAAATATTTGACCTCATTTTCAAATGATCGTTTTTCATTCAGTAGGGCATGTATTCGCAATTCGTCAATTCTCTTTTAATAGTAATATGGACAAGAATAATTCGTATTGGTATTAATATTTTGAAATCAAATTTACCTAAATCCTTTTAAAAATTATTTTCAGGTAAAAAATCGCCTAAAAGCTTCTTTAATGAGGTATACGTTATTTTGGTCACAAGTGACGTTAAGAAAATGCTTTTGTATTTATTACTGTAGGGTGCTTTAATTTATATATTAACGTATAAATGTTTTATGTCATACAGGAAAAATGTTTGTTTTCCTTGTAACAATACTTAGAGCAAGACATTGTGTATTTATTGATTACGACATCAGTGGCATACAAATAAAGAAAAATGAGGCAAAGCATCTTTTAGATCTCACCTAAAAATGTGACGTTTAGTAATTGAACAAAGCGAAATATTCAATGTAAGGAATTGATAAAAACAATACAAAGTTATGAAAACTGGGTCTTTTTATATGGATGTAATAAATAAGTCTTATGACTTATTTATTACATCATTACTACTCGAGATTACTATTTTACTGAGCTTCGTAAGACAATTATCAACGTATAACTGAATGGTAGAGAAACTCTTTTTGAAGTTAATAAATCTAGATTTTATTGTTCTATTCGGCGCAGTGGTAGCGTACTGTTCTCGAGGTCTCGGGTTCGATGCCCGGGTCGGACCAAATGTTTTTATGATCTGTAAATATTTGTTTCGGAGTTTGGGTGTTTTGTATGTATAATATGTATGTATTTACGAAAAAAATGTGTATATATGTATTTAAATCAATTGTCTAGTATCCATTACACAAACTCTGCTTTGTTTGGGACTAGATGGCGTGGTTTGTTAGATTTTCGAAATATTTATTTATATCTATTTGTACGAGTTTGTTCAAGAAAGGCTTTGTTTTTGATTGACACAAGTTTCCAAAAGCTTTATTATTCTTTAGAACTTGATATAGGTGTAATATAACTTTTGGGTCGCCGAATTTTGTTGTTGATTTCTCGTTGCAAAAGTTGTATCGTCTCGTCAAACTACATTGATTCAAATTTGTATTGTACAAAAGGGCAGAATAAATAGAAGACTGTCGGCAGTTCCCAAAATTCGGGTACGTAGGTTACAACGTTTGCTTTGACTTTTAGTATAATAATACTTTTAGGTAATACGAGATTCTGCAAAAAGGGTTACATATTTTTTGTTACCCTGAATATTTGTTTAGGAAATTGGTAATGAAAGAAAATAGAAGTTTAACAAATGTAGGAAAACATATTATCTAAAACACTGAATATTATTTTGTCATTTACAAATATTATAATTTTTGTGAAATTATAAAGGGAAAAGAATGACTGGGATAATAAAATTGCTGCGGTTTTACACAGTATTACAATTATGTATTATTGGTACATAATGAATTTTTGTATAACGATAGTTGTAGTGAAGATCATACAAACACTTATAAATATTTGCCTCTGATCCTAACGAAAATCGTCTATACGTTCACACGATATGAATTTAGCTAAAATCTGTACTATAAAAGTAATATTAACAGTGAAAGAATCTAAAATCATTGGAAATAAAAGACATACCATGGCAAATGGAATCAACGAGGAAAGGGGTTCCCTTTTGGTTATTGGTTGTGATTAAGGTGCAAATCATCATAATAATATAACATAATATAATACGCAAACTATGGAAGGTGAAAAACATCTGAGATACCACATTATAAAAATAAAAGATAAAAAAATTAGGAAGGAATGTTTTTATCTAGTAAAGTAGTATTTCTATTGTTATGTATTGCTAATAGCAACCTGGTGCTCCCTGTGATTGTTTTTTGTACGCAGATAAAACTTTATCTTTACCTACCTAGTTACCAACCAAATATTTGCAGGGAAAGTCCCGTCTAAATCGAAAAGTTTACCGGAACAAAAAGACAGACATAAATTTTAAAATATATTTTTGATGCATTAACTATATACGAGTGTATACAACCCCTGTTTTGCAGTAATCCTGTAATGTAATTTACATATGCATTTTATCAAAAGTTGTTAATGTCGACTGCACGATTGGCCTTGTAGCTTAAGCGGTCTCCATGCTGCTTTGTACTGTGCTGAGTGTTGTGGGTTCTAATCCCACATTGGACAACACTTTGTATAACCCATAAATTGTTGTTCTGACCTGTAACTCTGACGTAGTATAATCTACAGGATTACTGCAAAACAGGGGTTGTAGTGAACTTTATAATCTCGGTATCGGATTTTCTCTAACTTTATCAGTTAGTTTGTTTTGGCAGTACTCCCAATTCACGCCAGATGGTGATATAACTTCAACAGAAGTTCTCTTAAGAATCTACTGTGTCGTCGTTAAATTACATTAGAGCTTTTAGGAAATTCAAGGTACCAACTTCTGAAAAATATGTGCGTAATTGTTAAAAAGGTTGTGCTTAAAAAAGTCTTGTTATATTTTGTACCTTGACTTTTCTGAGTGACCCTTTATAATCTAAAGAATGTAAAGAATTTATTAGGGTCAGGATCTTTTTTTTGAATATTTGTAGAAATTAATTATATTTATTACATTTATGATATAGTTAATAATTTTAATAAATATATAAAAAGAGCGTCTAATGTGTACCTACAGTTTATTTATATTTTTGTTTAAAAAATATTTTTAAGGTATTAAAATTCAAATTTGGTTAGTACTATTATAAAACTTTTTAGGATTACTAGAGATTATTTTGACTTACATAGCTTTACAAACTGCCTCACTGCACCTCAAAGACTGTTGTGTTTGAGGTCTCGGGTTTGAGTCCCAGGTCGGACCAAATTTTTGTATGATCTGCAAATATTTGGTTTTGGGTGATTTCTATGTATATTATGTATCTGCATCGTCTTAAGCCCGACTGTTAAAGAATGCCAACGGCATTAAATCCGCCTTTGTTTTTTTGTGCATAAAGAAAACAATAAACAAATAAATCTGTATGATTTACAAAAAAAAAACTGTGTAATTATCAGTTGTCTAGTACCCATAATACAAGCTCTGCTTAGTATGGGACTAGATGACATTGTGTTAGATATCCCAAATATTTACTATTTTCATTAATTTAAGGCGTGTTGATTTCTAATTTTTGTATTTTCTTCTGAGAACATTTTATATGGCATTATCGGTGACCATGCATTACTTTTAAAACTTTATTTTTTATTTTTTAGTACTTATAATATTTGTTTTTGCCTCATCATATTGCCATTAATAATGCACTGGCCGATGTAGGTCTCTTTTCAGAAAGGCGGTTCTGGCCTACTTACTATAGCACGCTGACCGAACGGTTTTGTTTCATGGGGGTTTTGTCCAGTTTTCCTTCTTTTTGCAATAAGATTGACTTGCGTAGTTGATTCTTGAGATACCCACGAGATGAATGGAGTGTGGTGACTCCGTATTCTTAATCAGTCACCATACGGACATTATTAATTTCAGAGTTGTGTAATAAATATTCCAGAGCATTATTATTATTATATAAGCTTCAAAAATATGCAGTTTACACTGAAAGTCAATATCTTTAAAACTAATTAAATAAATTAGTAACAGACGTTGGTGGAAATTGTTGATTCCGCTTTTCATTCGAACTATTGGTGCAGCAAATACAGTAAAGTAAATATCAGAACTGTTAATTAGCCCATTAACTCAGTTTATTGAAATTCCGAATAAATATGTTAAGTGCCATAATTTATAGTTAATTCGTATATTTATTGTAAGTACAATTCACTCGAATGATTCGTAGAATGCGATTGAATTAAAAGGTTCAGTTCGTACGAGTATATTTATGTAGGAAAGTATTACAAAAGTTATGCGTGGATATGTAATACTACGACTAGTATCATTTCTACACTGTTGACCTATTAAATAGTTTGTAATTATTTATTTATCACACACTTATTATACATTTCACACGAGCATAATTTTTAAGTTTCATAATTCGTGTGTAGTTAGTACGAAATCCAATGTTCGTTATTTCAAAACTTATGTTTTAACCTTTGTCAAAATGGTTTATTAACACGCTTTAATTTACTTCACCTATATTTTTTAAGCCTGTTAAAGTGATTCTGCTCAGCCTTATGAAAAGCTTGAGTAGAATCTGTGGTGACTTCCACATATAACACAACAATAACCCACTACAGCGCCATCTACCGAAAATACACTGAACTAAGAAGGAACGCACTACACGGAGTAGCTACAAATCCTGAATCGCCCAATAAATAGTTCTCGCGCCCATTATCATATATACAACATCCCAACATCAACTGTTGGGCAGTAGCCCGCCAGGCATGATCACTTCGCCTGGTCGGAGGATCCTCCATTTGTGTTGGGTGGAACATGATACCCGTTCCATCCACAAATCCAACAGTGGAGGCCACCATACTCACTGCGAACGTAGATAATGCACTATGACGTTCCACACTATGGCGGCCTATTGAGATGCTTTACCACGCCCCGCTTTCGGGATCATAGTTGGAGAGAAACACGTTCACTTACCAGTGAGTTCTAGTTTTTATCTGCTCGGCACAGGAAGGAACTACCAACCGTTTAGTTCAAGATTGTATTTCTATGACTCTGACGGGGTAACTTCCAATGCCAACACGTGTTGTTCTGTGGAGATAACGAGAAGGTGGGATAAGTTGGAATAGCTCTTCAGAACACTCTTCATGGTAAAAACGGTAGAGTATTGCAATAGAAGCGATAACTCTCCGCAACTGTAGAGTCTCAAGGGTCTCGGTGGCATTAGGACTGTTGATAATGCGGACTGTTCGCTGCTGCAACCCATCAAGAGCATCAAGAAAAGACTGCGTGGATCTATCACAAAGATGAGAACAGTACTTCACGCACGAACAAACCTGGGTCTTATAAAGAAGATACAGATGCTCGAGTGTAAAGAACCGTCTCACTCTGTTTAGTACGCCAAGTTTACGCGAGGCAACATTAATTACTAAGGTAGCTCTAAGTGTACTCATTCAGGTTGAGGTCCCGGCAAATATCCATACCCAGAATACCGAGCTTACCCCGTTGTGGCAGTTGAGTGCTCTGAAGAAACGGAGACTTTTTTGTAGAGAAACATGTTTATTTCTCCGTTACCGGGTTTAGTGGTACAGCCTTTCAAAGTATATATTAAATAGATATTTAACAACTTTAACGTTTTGAAGACTATATTGTTGAGTAGTTATTTTATTTCTACACATCGCAATTTGAAAGAAGTCACATGGAATAATGGTTATTATGCTTAAAAATATAGATATTAATGACCCAAAACCAACCACTTTTAATACAGTCCTAGTATTTGAGTAAAGCGCTTTAAAAGGCGTATTTACATTAAAATGTCAGAAACGATTGTTGTAAATGCTCGACGATCCACGGATTCATTATTCGTTAATCCGATGGTGTATAAACCTGTCGACTGGTAAGACAATGTCGGCTACATCGAGTCGAACACTATCCAACGGGAAATTGGATTAACTTCTAGGTTTTATTTTGTACAATGTTGTTTAACATTATTGTAAACCAAGCCAGCCGTAAATACAGTAAGATTACTTTAAGGGTTTCATTAAACATTTGTTGTATGGCTCAATGTATTACGTTCAAGAAATAAGCTCTCTTCTAGTTGGTGCCTTTGGCACACAGCATGCAAATATAAACACCTAATAAATTAGTTCTTACATCAAAAAAGTTATCGATATATTAATGAAAGTTGGTTTAACATGACTGAGGAGGACATGATGATGGAGCTTTATTTGTCAACATTAGTGTTAGGTTCTTTTCCAAGGAGATATTTGTATACAGCAGTTATAAAAGAAGAAAACATAGATAATAAAATTTAGATTCTAAGAGATAAATATAAGTGGTATGAAAAACGTATAAGAATTTGATAGGGTGTCATTTGAGTAACTCTTCTCTGCTCTACTATCGACAAATATAATGAGACTATTCTTCTATGATATATGTAGGTATATGAAACAGTGTCCTAGATTTCGCAGTACCATTAAACTACATAAATCTTTTCAACAAGTTAGATGGTCTTCTTAATAACTGCATTCGATTCATCTATAATCTTCGTAAGTATGACCACAATCCTAGTTTTCGTTCCCAGTTAGGTTGGTTACATATTCGTCAACGCAGAAACATCCGCGCTCTCACTTTCTTGCATACTATGCTCAATTATCCATCCTCTCCTACTTATTTAACAACACATTTTCAAGTTTCATGCAATTACCATATACGAAACCATGGCTCTGTTAACAATCTCCTCCCGGGATGAATCGATTAGAGAGAGGTGTAGGTACCTACATAAAAATTACTAATGCAAGTTTATTAATAGTTTCTCTTCGTTGACGAAGTATTCGATTCACATATAATTAAATGAGCTGTCATCTAGTTCGAAGCAAGAATAGCTTTTACAATTGATATCTATACGATAATATGAACATTATATTATATTATTAGTAGCTAAGGAGTTTGTTTGTGTGCAACGGACCAATCACAGGCACTACTGGTCCGATTTGAAAAATTGTTTTAGTGTTAGATAGCCTTATTATCGAGGAAGGCTATAAGCTATATATATAACCACGCTGAGCTGAGCACCAATGAAGACTGTTTCCAAAACGGGGGAAAAATTTCACGCTTCGGATAATAGGAGACGCAAACGAGGTTGCGTGGTTTAACTAGTTCTATGTATAGCTCGTTCGTTTAACTAAATATTTTACACATTATACTAGCTTATGTTTATATTAATCGTACAAAAGATAACGAAATACATGTTCACATTTATCAAAAGTAAGTAAAACACGAATACAAAATCTATGATAATTTATGACTATAATTGAGCAAGTAGGTACGCATGATAGGCGCTCAAGTACACTAATGGGCGAAACTCGTATACAAATGAATATTCTATTAGTCCCTAACTATGTAGATGCGAGATAAGTTATGCAGCAAACGAGATGCTTGCCAAATTTATTATATTTTACTCAGATTTTAACATTACTCAATTTATCGAGGAAAGCAGTTATTTTTTGTGAAAATTCCTTTTTTTAATAGTCTTACTGAACGAGGTATACGTCTTGGCTGGAAAGCGCTGGGTCAAATGAAAGTCGGATTGCAATGTGTCTCAATTGTTCGAATTTATTGACTACCACACGGTTTCTTTTGCTCCCAATTGCTCACCTCAATACAATATTTTTATGCGTATTTATATAGGACCTTGTAAGGCAGTCATAGTGCCATTATTTAAATTGGTACCACGCCATCTATCGAGCGCGCTTACAACTTTGGTAACAAACTATGTTAAAACCTAAACATACCGCCCACCAAGGACATTATGACAAAATGTCCTTAAAATAAATAGACGATATAATACCGCCCACCATGCAACTAGTGGGCCGATACTACTCAGACTGCGGTAACAACATTGGTGGGGGCCACAAAACAGAAAGAAACCTAATGCTAATATTACATATTACCCTATTATTAATTTTTTTTTTATCTTAAATATATATTCTTACATAAACAAATAAGAATTCAAAATCAGACAAGGTTAGATACACCGTTACACATTATGATATTCCTACTTCTCACTTAACTATATCGAATCCTAATAAAAACAAATAACCATGCTCAAGAAGCTACCGGAAGGATACACACTTTAGAAACAGGTCTCTTTAACAAAGAAGATTTGGTACGGAGCGTTACCACGCGCGTCACACCATCAGGACCAGGGTGCTTAGCTTCGATTCGACCTAGCAACCATCGACCGGGTGGGAGATCATCCTCTTTTATTAGAGCTACGTCACCAATAACAGGTTCGGGGGTGTGTAAAACCCATTTATGACGTTGCAAAAATTGATTCAAATAATCCTGTGACCAACGTCGCCAAAAATCTTGAGTCATTCTTTGGGTAAGCTGCCAGCGTTTAAGAAGAGACACGTTGGCTGTTTCGAAATTGTCATCAGGTACTAGTACCAACGATTCTCCAACCAAAAAATGACCAGGGGTTAACACCTCCAATTCCCTTTGATCCTCCATGAACGCGAGCGGCCTCGAGTTGAGACACGCTTCTATTTGCGATAATACAGTTGTCAGCTCTTCGAACGTTAACGTGGAATTGCCGACAACGCGTTTTAGGTGATGCTTAACTGACTTTATACCCGACTCCCATAACCCTCCCTGATTAGGTGCATGGGGTGTTATGAAAGTCCATTGAGTGTTGTTATTTGCGAGACTTTCACCAAGTTCAGCCATGAATTTAGAGGTTTCTCTTTTAAACATCTCGGTTAGCTCCCGTGCGGCTCCCACGAAGTTAGTGCCGTTGTCACTATAGAGTTGAGCGCAGTGACCCCGTCTGGCAACA
Organism: Spilarctia lutea; assembly: GCA_916048165.1. Taxonomy (NCBI): domain Eukaryota; kingdom Metazoa; phylum Arthropoda; class Insecta; order Lepidoptera; family Erebidae; genus Spilarctia; species Spilarctia lutea. The sequence continues at coordinate 9,426,190 of OU696480.1, forward strand.
AATCTCTTAAATGCAGCCAAGAATCCCTTGGTCGTCATGTCGCTAACGGCCTCCAAATGGATGGCCCGTGTTGACATGCATATAAAAAGGGCGATGTAACCCTTGTAGGACTTGTTGCCGCGTCCCGGAGAGACCCTAATGTTTATAGGACCAGCGTAATCAACACCGCTGTTCAGGAAGACCTTACTAGGTGTCACGCGTGGAGAGGGGAGTTGACCCATCAGTTGATTTCTAGTCTTGGCAGAGTATCTTATACAAGTAACACATTTCCTATAACATGCCTTGACTAGAATTTTAACTCCCACAATCCAATATGTCGACCTTAAGAAGGTGATCATGGCTTGTGGTCCCCCATGCATTGTCTGTCTATGTGCGTTTGATATTAATAACCTTGTGAGAAAGGAATCCTTGGGCAAATAAATGGGATGTTTGCGATTGAAATTTAATTCAGACATTTCTAATCGCCCGCCCACTCTTATTATTTCATCCGCATCCAAAAACAAATTCAAGGATTTGTATTTCCCTTTTGCGTTCGAATTGGGACCCAACTTTTTCAACTCCGTGATTTCCTCTTGTAAATATTCTACCTGACATCTCTTGATACAGACTTTCATCGCTGCTTCCAGTTCTGATTTTGTTAAATAACTTTCCCTAGGTTGGAGTGCATTGTTAGCCGCAGGTCTCTTATAATTCAGGAATTTTCTGCAGTACGCCACTACACGCAACAATTTCTCTAGAGATGAAAATCTGCCCCAAAAAGAGTCTTCAATGATGCCAGTATTAACCTTAACCTCCTCTAGTTGTGTACCTAAATGTTTCGGTTTCTTATAATTTATTACCGTTTCGCGCAAGAATTCAGGTCCATCAAACCAAATGGAGGTATCACAGAGGTCACTTGGAGCTATGCCTCGTGTGGCACAATCTGCGGGATTCTGCTTAGACGAGACGTGTGACCAATATTGGGTATCTAACGTATTTAAGATTTCAGACACGCGATTGGCCACAAACGTCTTCCATCGACTCGGATGGCTATTGAGCCAGGCTAAAACTACCTCCGAGTCTGTCCAAGCGTGTAAATTTTCAGACTCCACCTTCAGAACCGAAGCTACTTCTCTCATGAGCTTAGCTAATAAAACTGCTCCACATAGTTCCAGTCGCGGTATTGACACCTGCTTAACAGGCGAGACCTTTGTCTTCGATGTTATCAAGACCACCTGTATATTGCCAATTTCGTCTACAACTCTTAAATATATCACGGCGGCATAAGCCAGTTTAGACGCATCAGAAAACCCGTGCAGCTGTATTTCTCGACTGTTGGAACTGGTGTGGCACCACCGAGGGATTTCAACAGCAGCCAACGAAGGTAAGTCCTCACGGTATGTAATCCATTCATTAACCAGACTGTTGGGGACTTCGTCATCCCAGCCGATACCTGCTAACCAGAGCTTTTGTATTAAAACCTTTGCTGTAATTATGCTTGGTGCCAGCCAGCCTAAAGGATCAAAAAGCTTGGATATGTCTGATATGATTTTTCTCTTGGTTATAGGTGCAGTCATACTAGGTAGTTCTACGGAGTACTTGAAAACATCCGCATTGGAGTCCCAGGTGAGTCCCAGGATTTTAGTTATATTATCCATTTTTAGGTTTAGTACTTTATCCTTATCCATAACTAAACCATTATTTATTCTTTCAACTAATTCCTTATTATTACTATTAAATTTTTGAAGTTTAAATCCCCCCTTCAATAGGACTGTATATATTATTTTGTAAAGCTCGTATGCCTGATCTACATTTTCAGCTCCTGACATGTAATCATCCATGTAAAAGTCAGTTAAAATGCTTTCAGACGCCTTGGGATTATCCTGACATTCGTCATAGGCTAGCTGATGTAAAACACGAACTGCTAAAAAAGGTGCAGAAGCTGTACCGAATGTTACGGTGGTCAACTCGTACTCACCGATGCTATCATTTGGGTCATCCCTCCAAAGAATACGCTGAAATATCGTATCTCTTCTATCAACCAGGACCTGTCTGTACATCTTTTCGATATCCGCAACTAGGCATACGCGATTAATTCTCCAACGCATAATTATGTTACGAAGATCCCCTTGAAGCGTTGGTCCAACTAACAAATTATCGTTCAATGCTAACCCGTTGGATCCCTTACAGGATGCATCGAAGACGACTCGCACCTTGGTGGTCACCTTATCCTCCCTGACGACAGCATGATGAGGTAAGTAGATAGCCGAATGGTTATTTGTTTTATTCTCTATAATCTTTTCCATGTGCTGTAAGTTCAAATATTCATTAATTACTTTACTATACTCTTCCTTTAGTGAACTGTTTCTACTCAATTTTAACTCTAAACCTTTTAACCTTTTTTCAGCTATCACCTTTGAATCACCAAACCGTCTCATCAAGGCTACATCACGAAGCGGTAACCGAACCACGTACCGACCATCTTCGTTTCGCGTGGTAGTAGTTGAAAACAACTGTTCACATTTTAACTCATCATCTGTGAGCATTTTAGTTGTTTCAGCCGGTTCTTTTTCCAGTTCCCAAAACCTCTTTAATAGGTCGTCCGTTGAAACTCGAGAATGCATGACAGTGATATGTGAGTAAGTGTCAGACGTGTTAGCCACCTCGGATACCCCAGACAATATCCACCCTAGAGAGGTTTTTTGTGCTATCATGGTGCCATTAAAATTCCGCTTAATGCCTGCGTGGATTACCTTACTATAGACCTCAGCACCTAACAAAATATCAATTTTGTTAGGCCTGTAGTACTCAGGGTCAGCCAGCTCCTCTTCCGTCAAGTCTACCCATTCTACCCTGGTTACTTGAGTAACTGGGAGAAGGGTCGTGATCGACTTCAGCACATAGGCATTAACCGTTATTTGATGGTTAGGATTAGTTCTAGACCTTACCTTTACGATGACTGTATAATTAGACGTGACACTCTTGTCACCCCCTACACCCAACACAGTATTTTTTGTCGCAACCCTTTTCAGACCCAAATATTGGACCATAGCTTCCGTTATAAAGGAACCTTGCGACCCCTGGTCCAGTAATGCTCTAACCACCCTATACGTACCATCTCTTGACTCAGCTTTAACTAAAGCTGTTGTCAATAACACAGTCTTCCGACAGGTCCCAGTAGAAAAATATGAAATGACTGACTTACCAGACTCGCCATTTGATGCTGCCGATTCTCTATCATTCACCTTCATCATCCTTGATGATGAGACATCTCCACGTGAAGTGCTAGCGTCCGTACTACTGAATCCGGTAACACTCATATCCTGATGCAACAATGAATTATGGCGGCGCTTGCATTGTTGACACCTTATTGCACTTTTACACAACCTGGCTGAGTGATTTCTGTTGAGACAAATAAAACATAAGTGGTTTTCCTGAACAAATTGGCGACGCTTAGTTACAGGTTCATTAATAAAACTTTTACAGGCCCCGATTTTATGACTAGCTGAACAATATACACATGGTATAGTTATAAGCGCTTTATCCTTGATAGAAAGAAAGGAATTCAATTTTCTTTGAGACTTTTTGGGTTCTTCGGCCTTACTATCACAGCCTTCAAGCCCTCGGAAGCGACCCGTGAGAAACCTTGAGAACTCCGAAAACGTAGGTAGCTCCTCATTAGGTTCATCGGAGACCTTTAGTTCCCAAGCCTTCTTCGTATCTCTGTCCAGTCTTTCACTTATCAAGTAAATTATAATTAAATCCCACGATGAAATATCAACTCCCAAATTTTTTATTGATTCTAAACAATCAATAGTTGTATTTAAAAGAGATTTAATTCCCGACGCTGATTCCTGTACCAACGGTTTTTGGTTCATTAATTTTTTCATAATGCCCTTTGCCAAAAACTTTTTATTATTATACGTGCTATCTAATTTTGCCCAAGCTGATTCGTAGCCGTCTCCTGTGACCCTTGTGTTGCGAAGCAATTGCTCTGCTTCACCCGTTAAGTGACCTTTTAAATAATAAAACTTTTGAGACTTGTCTAAATTACTATCGTTGTGTACCAACCCCAAGAACAAGTCTCTAAAGGTGTGCCATTCCGAGTAGTTCCCCGAAAAAGTAGGGATTTTTATTTCCGGTAACTTAACCCTATTTTTAAAGATTTTACTCTTACCTTCAGATTCGACCTGTGAAGCAATAGAAGCAGTTCCAAGTTTTAACAATGTTTCCTTCAGTTCAGTTTTATGTTCAATATATAATTCTTCCACAACATCATACACACACTTTTTATTATAATCTGAACTATATAATTCTGCCCTTTTAACTTGTTTAACTATATTATTGTGATTATTACAGAACATTTCCCACTGTTTCTCGAAGTTCTCTAACCGTGTTTCAACATATGAACATGTTCGTCGATCCTTAGGGGACTTTTTAAAGTTACTGACTGCCTTAAGCATTTTTTCTTTAACGTCCTCCTGCAGAGCTTCGAACGCGTCCATATTTGCAAAGATATTACTAGAATTCACGACTTAACACACTATTATCCCGATTTAAATTTATGTTTATACGAGAACTCACAATGTAATTCACTATTATCAAAACACAATTTTATTTTTACAAAAGTGGGTAAAATGACAAAAGTATCACAGAAACTTCGAGCAATTTTAATCACAAATTAAGTCACAAGAGTATTATGACTAAGAATATTGTTTACCGCTTTCAATATCTTTAATGTTTTACAAGTTCTAATGTCCACGTAGGTACATACAAAACTAATAGATACACTAACAAAACATAACTTGTACTTAAATGTAACTTTTTCGAACAAAACGAAAAATTTTCTAAGTGTTTTGGACTTAATATTTCTATGTAAAATCGGGCATAGGTCCCCCGTCTCAACAGAGAATTGCCTTAAACTATTGCAAGTCCAACACCCAAGTTAATTATACAAGTTTGTAAAGGCTAAACATTAAGGTTGAATTTACTAGTGTTATTGCACAAAAAATAGAAATGTAATTAAAGTCTACTATTTTCAAAGTTATCGCACTTGAAGTAAAAAGGTCGAAAATGTACTCACAGTTTTTGATCACCTTTCCACAAACAATAAACAATCACTTGCCGCAGCGCCCTCTGGTGAGCGTTTTGTGAACCTGCTTGATCGATGTCGCCCCGTGTTTGTAGTAGATTTTTTCTCAATGCTTCCGTACTCCACTCGATTGTCGCTCCTTATTCACCGCTAGATGGCACCTTCCAATTAATCAGGCCCTGGCACCGTTGTTTGCACCCAGGTTCCTTCAGCGCCCAACGTCTTCCTGACGTCCGCGTAGAAACCTTTGTTCTAGCTAGCGATCCACTAGCTAGTACCTAACAAAGCGGGTGATTCCGGTATCACCACCGAAGAAGCTACCAAAAACAGCGCTTAGCGTATTCACGTATCCAGCTCGCAAGGACCGTGAACGAGGTATACGTCTTGGCTGGAAAGCGCTGGGTCAAATGAAAGTCGGATTGCAATGTGTCTCAATTGTTCGAATTTATTGACTACCACACGGTTTCTTTTGCTCCCAATTGCTCACCTCAATACAATATTTTTATGCGTATTTATATAGGACCTTGTAAGGCAGTCATAGTGCCATTATTTAAATTGGTACCACGCCATCTATCGAGCGCGCTTACAACTTTGGTAACAAACTATGTTAAAACCTAAACACTTACATTTGTAGGCGGATAGTTTTTAAATTTTACATAGATACTGGTTTTACGGGCAATTAGTTGGAAAATTCACTTCATTTAAAATAAATATGTAAATATAAAATTTATTTATACAGGTCAATATTGTGGTTCTATGAGATATGAATTCTTCATCTTCTTTCCTTGTTTGTTATGTGGAGATGGATCTCGACACTTGTTTACGCCAAGACCTTCTGTCTTGGGTTGCCGGTTCTGGTAACTAAGTTTGCCTAAGGCCTCTTTTTATATATTATCCGATGATATGTATAAAACATTATCTATACCAATAAAATTGGAGTGTCTGTTTGTAATATTAAAATAACCGATTTCTAGTACATGCATATGAATGTATATACGGTACACATACCAAAATATATATTTTTAATTTTTTTGTCTGTCTGTTTGTCTGTTAGTTCCGGCTAATATCTGGAACGACTGGACCGATTTGGACGGGACTTTAACTGGTAGGTAGCTGATGGTACAAGGAGTAACTTAGGCTTACATTTTTTAGACTAGCTTCGCCCCGCGGAGTTACCCACGATACGACAATAACCGCGGGTAACACCGCGGGGTTCAGCTAGTTATAAATAAATATATATTTCGCACATCTAACACACAACGTCGTCTAGTCCCAAATTAAGGAGAGCTTGTATTATACTTATAGTATATAATATTTATTTCTTTAAAGTGACATTACAATTATCTAAGATAGTTGTACGTGATCATTAATATTAATGTGATGATATTAATATCAATAACATTTTGTTCAAAAAGCAGTTCCCGATCTATTTTTGATCTCTTTAAAGTCATATAAAGGACATTCAAGTAGAGTAAGAACTAATATGACTAGCAGAATACCGATTCAACTTTCAGTCCCAATTTGATATAATAAAATTACAGTACATGTTAGATGTTATTGTTGAATTCTTTTACTACTAGAAAAGTATTTTGGCTTTTGCAGGATTGAACAGTTTTGTAGTTTGAGTATTGTACCTACCTATTCTGAACGAATTTTTATTTTGAGAATTGATCTTTGTTATATTTACCTACTACTGGAAATGGAAGTTGGAAGAGATCATTTGTAAAGTTTTCCTTATAAATTTAACCTTACGGTCCGTTTGACTGAGAGCGGTGAATAATCTACGAGAATAATAACTTTATTTCGTGAGTGGAGATGCCTAAATAGTTAGGAACTATTCGGACGTACCCGACATACAGAAATGACTAAAACTGTAACTAAAGTAATACTGACATAATTGCTTTTTGCTTCAGGCAGCCTAACATTCAGGCAAACATTTATAAAAGCCATTTGGCTTACAATAAATGATAATACTTTCAAGGATTTACTAAACATATATATGGCGCGCTGATTATTTGTTAACGACGTGGTTGTTTCCTAAATTACATTATTATTAAATAACGTCTTGGCTTAACCATAGTTTAATTGTTGTTTAGTTTTAGTCGATTCTGTAAGTAATGTTAAATGTTACTAAAAATAAATAATAAACATTTCGGACATCTAACACACAACGCCATTTAGTCCCTAGCAGAGCTTGTGTTATGGGTACTAGACAACTGATATAAATACTTATATATTTTTTTTGTAAATACATACATAATGTACATAGAAAACACCCAAACTCCGAAACAAATATTTGTAGATCATACAAACATTTGGTCCGACCCGGGAATCGAACCCGAGACCTGAAGAACAGCAGTCGCATACGCTACCACTGCGCCACAGAGGTAGTATAAAAAAAGAGCGAGTAACCCCGAATAGAGTAGTAGGTGTAACTACTAGTAATGGCGGCCGGATTCTGTCATAATTATAATTATAACATGATAAATCTTTTTAATCGTCATTTTGTTATGTTAACGTTCTAAGATATATAACGCAAATGTTACATAAAACTTAGTGAGCAGGTAAGTCTGCTAGAAATTTGAGCTAGGAAGTCGTTGACATTATACACTTGATAATTTTTTTTTTCTAAGATAGTTGTTAAGCAATAAATTTACGACTTAAACTCACAATTAATCTAATACTTACTTTTTAACAGATATAATGAATGTAACAAATGGCAACTTATGATTTATATTTTGAACGTTTCCATTGCATATTTATCAAAATTAGTTTTTGTTACATTTAAGTATAAAGTGGTAAATTTTATTTAAAGATTATCATAGGTATTTCAATTTTTATAAACTATTTATTAAAGATATTTTGACTCAAGTTATGTTATCTCTTTTAAAAGGCAGCTCCCACATAAGGAATTAAAATCCTGTGTAACGGAACAACTATTTATTATTAAGATTATACACACTATAGTCTCATGTGGGATTTGGAACAGCAACACTTTTGCAGTAGAAAGCGGCACGGTGACCGCTTAAACTACTGGGCCCAAGTTATTTAAAAAAAAATCATGTTGTACAAATCATAATATAAAAAACCTTTACCTATTTCATAAATTTATATAGTATGTAATGTAGCGTTTCTGTAGTGCTTCGGGCACGGTTGCCGATACGTGGGTGGATGATTTCTATGTGATTGTGCGCAAGAAGACAGCGTCTATGGTGCTGGGTTTGCGTGGTAGTAGCAATTCTATTTTGAAAATAATAGTAGGAAGAATGGACTCCGCCACACCCTGTCGTTTCACTGAATTACATGTTAGGAGAGGATACGGATTATTTCTGTAGTTTTGTTGCTACTTAAACTTATGATTATTTTTATTTTTATTGTGATTTTTGTTTGAATTTTTTAAAGTGAGACTTTTATTATTGATTTATATTTTATAATTTTATAATTTTAGGTTTTGATTTTATTGGAATTCTTTTTGATTTGATAATAATTTTGCTTTTATTTTGGCATTTGACTCGAATGTTTTTAATGTTAATTTTATTTTATGTTTTAATTTCATTTCGTTTTAATTTGTAATTGTATGCATGCTTCAAGTATGGATTTGTATGGTCTGAAATAAATGGTTATTATTAATGTACTCTTGCTTAATTCAATCAACACTTTGATCGCCAGTATAGCTAAAATAGTAAGCTTATACATAAAAGATTTGCGGTTTACTTTACTTTCCTATTTATTTATTATATTTATTCGCATAAGACAGTTGCTCTTTCTAACGAATCATGTCAATGACCTCCAGTCCTTTGTGAATTTTTCTCAAAGGCCGCAGGTGTGCCGGTTCTTTTAATTTTTGTGCAATCTCCTTCTTCAATTTTGTACAGCCGCAAGCGTACCAGGTGGAGAAGTACAACAAAGCGAATTTAAATCAAAGTGAATTTGTAAAATAAATGTGGGAATCTTTTTATGAGCACACAACATTCCCATTTCGATTGCTACATGGAATATTTATAAGTGATACAGTTTGTATAAGTACTGAAAAGCGTTCTTAGAAATAATTTGTTTTTTTATGTGTAAGAAAAACTGTTTTTTGACTGTTTACTTCGTGCACTAACCAAAAAAATGCACTTAAGAGAGTTAAAAAATTTAAATACAAAAGTAACACTGTCTGTCTATTACGCTTTCACGGTTAAATCGCTGCAACGATTTCAAAATTGGGCATGGAGATACTTTGATTAACGAGGGGGGTGACGTCTAGGGCGGGATTTAGTGTCCTACTCCCAGGGTGACCGTTGTCGTCCCTGGATGTATCTCAATTTATGAGGTGCAGCAGGGAGGACTCCAGAATCGCTGATGCGTTTCTGGAGCTTCTCCCAACTGCAGAGGTAAGCCGCCGCGAGGTTTAGTGGGTGGTCTACCTACTAAACCTCGCTCGCGTTTGCCGGGAGTCCCAGACACGCTCCTTATCTCCCCAACGGATGGTACGAGTATAGTGCGAAAAGGATTCCACGCATTAACAAAAAAGAGGCTACTCTTTACTATGACAACAAACACGCGGGCCAAAGTAAGTATTTTTAATAATTAAAAAAAGAACAATATAGCAAACTGTATTATTTTTTACAAAACTTCGTGTCCAAATACTCGTAGAACCATATCCATATCAATTATACAGTATCGATTAAAACAAAACACTTTGTATTAATAGGATTAATCCACCGGATCCATTCGGTGCCGCTTTTAATGTAATCCGGAATATTAATCTCGGTATTTTTAAAGGGTATGCGCTGTATTAATATGTGTCGTTTTTTAACAATAATTAATATTAAGGAATTAATTTTATTGAACAAATATTATTTTTTTATAATTTGGTAGCGGCCTCTTTAGTTTGTGGAATTTGTGGTTAAATGGTGGACGAAGGATTATGAAATTCTTACTTACATTTAATTTCTTTTTCCTGTTATTGTTAGCGCCGTAGTGTATTTATTTTTATTTATACGCCAGCCAAAAGGTCTCTACTCTGCCTAATGGAATGCATGAGCAAATTCCAATAGTAGTGGTCATCATACTCATGGCGAATGCGGACAATTCAACAAGGCATGGTGGCCCACACTATGAGAATCTTCTGCATCATTACGTCTCTGAGTGAGTGTAGTACAGTCCCGGTCGTTCCGGTCCGTTTCTGTTGCAATCAACGTGGCTCTATTGGCCATTAAGTGATTGATGTATAATAAATATAGTTTATAAAACAAAAAGAAACAGGAACATAAGTCCATTACACACAAACAAATATACAGTGCAGCTACATAGCATCAGTAACACCAACAAAGTTTGCTAACATTTTTCTTCTTTCTTCTTTATTTCCTTTTAAAAGGAATATAAATACTGTGTCGCAGGGGACTATACAAACATATATGAAAGTACACCCAGACTCAGAATAACAATTTGTGGATCACACAAAGTGTTTTCCCATGTGTGATTTGAATCCACTACACTTGACGCAGTAGCAATCGGCGTGGCGTCCACTTAAACTACTAGGCCAAACGTGAAGTCGATAATTTTTATAAATCTTTAAGCGATACGAAATTTGAGCCTTCAGGAAGAAAGCTTACTCCTTCCTCCATAGTCGCCAACGTACATGTGATAGAGTTGCAGGCGATTGCTCCCTCTCCCCTTCATAATAAAATCTTTACCAACATTCTTATAAACAACATCCTAACATAGAAAAAATAAACGTGAAAAGGATAGTTGACTGATAAATATACAACGTTAGGCGAATACGACGGCACCCGTGAGGCGCTTTCATCTTAATTCATCTGCTTGGCCGGACGTTTCAGGCCTGCCGCTCGTCGCCATGAATAGATCAAGTGTGTGTACCTCTAGCCGCTTCAGGTTAACTGAATGAAGTTAAATGATATTCAAACTGGTGATATACTTTGAAGAAGGTTCTGAGTATATAGGAAGATGGATGCCACAACGTAAATGTATTAGGGTACGAAATACTGTTAAATTATTTTTATAAGTTCGACCAGTTTGAAAAGCAACGAATGCGGTCACTATATTGAAGGGAAATAGTATGAAATTAAAAAAAAAAAATAATTTCCAAGTCCAAATCATTTTTTTTTCTTAGATACCTATCTATGGCTATTTAAAGGTAAATTACAATTTAGCTTCTAATTTTTGTTGTTTTTGTATAAAAAAATCAATAAATTGTATTGATCATTATTATTATTGAAATGATTTGACAGAAGCACCTATATCGGCCGCCACAATGTTGATCACCATGCTGCATCTTGGATTCTGCTTATTCTTTCTATCAGGCAAATCAGAGGCACTTTAGGAGGGTAATATAAAAATAAAAGAAAACATATTTTTGTAGAAATGATTTTATTAAATTAGTATTGTACTACGTACGTCTGACTCCTTTCTTTTCTTAATTGTTTTTATAGCTAGCCTTCTTTTTCTCTACAGATTGAAATAAGTCTAATCTTCTTTTATGTTTATATTGTAATAATCTTGTTTAAACTCTTGTACACAGGGATTTAGAAAATTCAAAACCTTGGTTTCAGTTCTAAATTTCTAAAAATTATCTGTTGAAAGAATCGTTAAGTATTTATAGGCAGACATATGCTATTTAAACCAAATACAGAACATTAAACTTCAACATATTCACCCACTCGTACAGAACCGCCCTTGATGTTTTATTCCGTGCAATCCGACCGAGTATGTATTATACGTGGGGCTCTCAGTAAATTTTGCGAAACCTAAAACAAATGTTCTACAGAACTGATTTTTTCATTAAACTTTGCCGAATAACTTCCCACTATTATTTACTTTACGTACTATTTTAGTACCTTTCTAGCTAACTAAAAACGTTGGGATGCCATTGTCTCTTAATTTAATGAAAAAGTCTGTGTCAAATTGAAATGCTGAAATTCCTAGTAATTTCTTAAATTTATAAATTTCAACAAACAAATATATTCTATTAAGTAATAAAGATAACAATAACCTCGAGGCAACACTAGAAACCCTATCTAGATAATATCAAATAATATTAAAATTTTGATTTGTTACTTAATCAATAGTAAAACATTTTGAATTGAAACAATATTCATAAAAATCTTGGAGATGTTTATATGTCACAATTTGTACATATGGAAAAAAAACTATTGTTATGCAGTAAAGTATTCCCTGACTTTCGATATAAGTGATCGAATCACATACATTCTTTGTTTCAATGCCAGGAATTTTCACACAAAGCTTTCGAGTCTCAACTGGGACTAGTAGACATAGTCAAAAACTTTGACTGGAAAATACATTACGATGGTCTTATTTATAATACTCTCTTATTTGTCAACCATCTTTTCGCTGCTGAACCTTTTGTATACTGTGTACCTAAAAATATTATAACAACATAGGTATAACAATAATGTTATACTTAATATAAATCTGTTCTGATGGTATTATTGCCAGATGCTTATCACAAGTAACCTAAGCACTTCAAGTTAATTGATACAAACAGATTTGTAATTTCCCCGGGCACAATTATTACCAATGTAAAATGTTTAGGAGCCTTAATTAAATCCTGGGAGGCGAAGGGCCCACTGATTAAAAAGGAAATGTTCCCAGTGCCTTTGCGAGGTATTACAGAAATTACGTCACGTCTCTGTTCTTGTGACCAATTAACGTCTAGCTAATTAAAGTATCGCTCTTTTTTATTACTTTCCACAAGATAGATATTCATGGAATAGTTTAGAAGAGTTCAGTGTGATGCCAGCCTTGTCTTCTATTAATGATAATTTAGCTGGTTACTAGGTTACTTCTTTAAAAATTAGAACATTTTATAAATAAATTCAAATTATCCATTATCTCTGCACATATCACATCATTCTACATGTATTCCAGCTGTCTTACGTACATACATAAGATAAAGTACTTACTAGTATTTACTATATAGTAAATACATACTCGAACCATCGAAAAGTATACTGTATTTCTACGTACTTTACTCTTTTATACAACTGACTTTTGCACGCATTTTTTCTTGCGTTGAAATAATTTCTTGAAATAATTAAATACTCGGGGATATTTTTCATCAACGTTAATGGTATCTCTCGCTGTGTCTCTTATACCCTTCGCTTTAGATTAAAATTTGAATTTTCTTATTTACCCAACTACGGCGAAGCCAAAAGGAGGTGTAATAGTTTTGGCAGCCTATGAAGGTTTATATGTTCCACCATAGCACCTCAAAAACTGAACCGATTTTATTAAACCAGATAAACAAAGGCCGTTTTTACATGATCGAGTGATAATTTTTTAAACTTTTTTGTTGTGTTTGTGTATATAGATTATCAAAATTTAACTGCTTCGGAGGCGCAGTGGTAGCATATGCAGCCGCATATGACCTCAGACCTCAGACCTCAAGCACAGTAGCCACTGTGCTTGAGGACTCGGGTTCGATGTCCGGGTCGGATCAAATGTTTGTATGACCTACAATTTTTTTTTCGAAGTTTTGGTGTTTTCTATTTATATCAGTTGTTTAGTACCCATAACACAAGCTCTGCTCAGCTTGGGACTAGATGGCGTTGTGTGTTAGATGTCCGAAATATAAAAAATCTCCTTAAATATAATATTATTTTCCATTAAATGATTTTGTACTCTTCGTAAATCTATTCAAAATAACAAACTTTAGAGTATTTAATCAAATTGTCGGGTAAATCACTCGTTTTTAAGCCCAAATAAGATAAGCGTTCTTGATCGATTCACAATACAAAATCCGGAGCTAATCATTTCATCTGAACATCACATCTGTAACGTGTCAAGCATTCACGCAGTGCCTTTTTATGGTTACAAAGAATCTTCAAATACATTTTTACTGTTGCGGAGCGCTATAAGAAGTTTTGTGAGCAAAATTCTTTTAGCTGTACATTTATTCCATTGAAAGATTAAGCAAAATTTCCTTATTTTATTAATAGTATCTACAGTACGTGTCCACGCTCTATAGAACGTTATTTTCTAAAAGCGCTATTGTTAAATATGTCGTTTATATATGTGATTGATTGATGATAATCAAAGCAATGTTTCATGTTTTAATAATTTTAAAACATAGTTTACTGATTGATAAAAGTGTTCAATCTTCTTGAATGGACTTATTGAATAAGTACTCATGTATTTAATATCTCTTTTTAACCGGTAGACTCATTTATATATTGATAACAAGTTAGTAATATGTTTCCTTCTATATATTTTATTCTATACAGTGAGTGAGGATACCGGAGGCCTATACCCCATCCCCCTCCCCATCCCCTACATGCCGGCAACGCACTTGTGACGCCTCCGGTGTTGCGGGTGTCCATGGGCAGCGGTAATCGCTTACCATCAGGCGATACATCTGCACGTTTGCCCTAACAATATACAATAAAATAAAAATAAGAATAATTTTTATGTATGTGTATTTTTAAAAAACATGTTTAAATATTTTCAAAGTAGTCTCAATATTAAACATTATACGAGTACATAAATACTTTAATATTAATAGACATAAATTATGGACGACATTGGTATTTTATTATGTTTTTACTTCGTACTACGCATTACCCCAACCTTTCGAGATTCCCCTCTAACAAAACAGTACCTTACCGTTAGCAGGTACTTCTATCAAGTACCCGCAGGCATAGTGTACGGAATGGGGAGCAATGTTGTGATGCCCTATTACCGACCACTTGCGAGTTGAGCTTTTTAATTAAAACTGCGAGAAATGTGGCGCAATTGTTTAAGAATCTCCGTTTTGCAATTATTTACTTGTCTTCTTTCCTTTAAAGTATGTTTCCCAGTCACATACTTAATCGTCACATCGTATCGTACGAGTATATGTTGCTAAATGTACTTATAGAATTATCACTGTGGCTGAGGTATAACCCCTGTCGTAGAGAGGTAAGTTTGAGTGACTATAGCCAAAGTCGTGGAGATATAAAACGGTTATTAAAAAAAACCTAACATACGATCAAAATTAATTAAGGTTGATGAAAAAAAATATAGGTGTTCAGTTATTTTTTTGTCAGAGCCATTTTGTCTCTTTGCCTGATAAAAAGGTATGAGTAGAATCTATGAGTGGTGGTCACCATTCCATTGCGAACGTGGACAGTACAACATGGTGACCCACAATATATCGACCTAATGTTTTTTTTTTATTGAATAGTGGGCAAACGAGTAGGCGTCACAAGTGCGTTGCCGACCATTGAGGGATGGGGAGAGGGAATGGGGGGAGGAGGTTGGGGTATGGGCCTCCGATATCCTCCTCACTGATACACGTATCATTATAATGTAAATATACTCGTATTTGGAAATAATATTAATAAATATTTTCGAACATCTAGACGCAAACTAGGCAGAGCTTGTATTTTGTTCTGTATTCAATATAGCAAACATCAATTTGGCTGTGTACTAATTGGGTGCCTGGTTATTAAAATAAAACTCATGAAATGAAATAAATATAATAAGAGTAGCATTATTAACGTACACAAAACAAAATTATGAGAATCATGACATAATTTAAGGTTGACAACCTTAAATTATGTCATGATTCTTTTCTATTCACTGATCAAATATATATTAAGAGTGATTCAAATTTACAATAACAATATTTATGGTTTATATATATTAAACTAGCTGACCCTCGCAACCTCGTTTGCGTACTATTGCCCGTAGCGTAATAGTTTTCCCTCGTTTTTTGAACACGCTTCATTGGGGCTCCGCTCCTATTGGTCTTAGCGTGATAATATATAGCCTTTAGCCTTTCTCAGTAAATGGACTATCCAACATTGAAATAATTTTTCAAATCGGACTAGCGGTTCCTGAGATCAGCGCGTTCAAACAAACAAACAAGCAAACTCTTCAGCTTTATAATATTAATATAGATGTTAATGCATTTATGTGTACGCATTTCTTTATAATGAATCAAATTAGTGGTCGCCCAGTGGTCATAATTTTATCATAATTCATTGATATTTTATGTATTTTTAGCTTTCTACACTCCTCTTCTATATGCTATACGAAATATATTAACTGTGTGAAATTTCATAATTTTCATAGAAATGGGTCCAAAGTATTTGCTTCACGAATTAATATATGGATTAGGCATATGTAGAAAATTTTAATAAAAGAAAGTTGTTTGGCTGTTCTAAATTGTTTTAAAGATCCATCATGTACCGACAAAACATGACGTGTTGAAATATCATTTCATGCCAGAGAATGATTGCGGGGTACGAATTTGGGAGACTGCCAAACTACGAACATGTGAGACTATACTTCGTTGAGGGAGTTCGGATTGCATTTCCACTCTAGACAACCCTTTAATGTTTATAACAAGAAGAAAGAGTGTAAATGTTCTAAAATTAAATAGTATTAAAAGAGTTTGATGCTAATAACTAGCAAGTCAAAATTAAAAAAAGAAGTGATATCAATACATATGCGTGTTTTTTTCTTATATATGGGTATACTAATATAACTAAACAAAACAAAACCTTTTTTATAATCTATCACCTCCAATATTTATTTGGAGCCTATTTCTAACTAATCTAATCCTTGCATACCAGTTTTCGCTTTTACTACTGCTCGTTCTTTCATTCTTTATACCGTTTCTTTCTGCCACCCCGCCGGGGTTTGCGGCGGGGCGGTGTGTCGGAATCGAACCGACTAAAACCAGACGATCTGAGAAGGGAGGGGTCCGGGAACTACTGTTACTATCACAATCGGACCCAACAAAACAAACTCTATACCAGCCCGTCTGGCCAGCGTGGTATAGTAGGCCATAATTTCTTTTCTAAAGAGATGACTTTGTCCAGCAGTCAACTGTTAAAGGCTGTGTGAAGATGATGACTGCAACTGAAGTAAAAAAAACGTGTGGCACTCGGTGACTGCCGCGGTAAAGCTATTGCATAGCATTTTTTATCAACTTATGCAATTATAATTATATATTTATTTTATTTTTGCAGTATTTTTTTTTCTTTATTTTTTTTTCTTACACAACGCAATAACAAAAACAAAAATAAAAATAACAAGTTCTGGTATTTATCGATAGATGGAAAAACTAAAAAGGATCACCGCTGTGCCGGTCGGAATCGGGGGTGTTAGGTTTTTTTCGTTACGGAATTTTCATGATTCGGTCTCCACGCTCAAGGCCCGCGATAGAAGCTATGCAATAGCTTAAAAAAAATCAAAATACTAATAAAAGAGTCACGCACGATACCTTTGTTACTCTCTCCTGTAATAAAAAAATAAAGAGTACAAAATATTCAAAATAACATTTGATTTCGTCTTCATAAAGTGTGTTCAAATCAGAAAGTTATTGTGTCATGTTGAAGGTAACTGTTAGTTACTTGAGCGCTGTAAATATTCATTCGTCGACTACTAACAAGTAAAACAATGTTTTCAGAACTTTCTAAATTAATAGTGAGTCGACAGACGACTAAAAGTTACACAGGTTGGGCTGGGTTATTATATTCTCGTAATAAGAATACCTACACATTGTGAAAGGTATGGATTTTAGTAAACACTTGTAAGACATATATTCACAAGCTTTCACAATCTTAAAAGTGTGTTTCTTATAACAATATTACACAACTTGGACACAACACAAGTTGTAGTACGTAAAGGAACTATTTTTTTAAAGAGAGTCTTATTTACTGTAGTAGACTACTGTATATAGACGTCTAGAATGATGATGAAATAAATTTATATTAAAATATAAAACGTAAACTCACTACACTATTTTGTTGCCTTTTCGTTTTATGTATACTAACTTATCATATTTATATAAATTGGGGGTTAAGTCATCATCATCAATCAGTTATGTTTAAATTGTCTAAATCACTGGTTTATTTTATTGTTTTCGAACAATTTGTGCTGAAGTACCTCATATTAAGATTCAAAATTAAAATAAATTAACGGTACCGTTATCATTAACATAACTACAATTATAGATAAATATTTTGCTTAGTCATGTAAATTTTACATGTCTTCTCTTCATAAAAACATTTCTTTATTTTGCATTAATAACTTTTTATTTTATTTCAATCATTTTGTCCCATTCATTTGAGAGGAAATTACAGGTCCAGTGATCAAAAAAGGCTTTAACTTGAGAGCATTATGGCAAACATAGAAGTATAAATTGTAGTACTTTATATGCGTTCGATTTAATTTTAAACGCTCTCAATATTTTTCTGAACCTCTATAACTCTGAAACGAGTTATCGTAAACTTTAGCGATGAACTAAACATTCCTTTCAGTTGACCGATTTTTCTTTCATCTCGAATGACTTTTCTTAACTCTTTCAAATATTCTTAGGACTGTTTGCCCCATATATCAGACATATTTCATGGGATTTGCCTCCATATAGTTTCTATTTTGATATTTTTGTTGGTAAAAACCAATTATTAAACTAAGCATCTCTTGTTTTTTTTTGTCTTCGTCTCATAGATAGAGTCAGGTGAATATTTTATTAATTTAATTATCACACAGTAATAAAGTGTTATTCTGACAGGTACGTTGGTCATGTTTACAATCAAGTTAATGAACTATTTCCTAATATTTTGTAAATACCATTAACTGGTAAGAAGAGGACCTGAGATAAAACTATTCACTGAAATAGTATACAAGTTCTCCGAACCCTAACTGTTTCTCGCAAAGAAACGATTAGATCATTACTAATAATTAATCCTCGCTAGAGCATCTATTGAGGCGTGGTGTATGTGTGTACTTGCGCTGAATGAAGACATTGTATGTGTTAACGCTGGATTGAGACAAATGTTATACCTGTCTACGTCGCCGTCGTAGCCCGATCTTAAAACTGATTGGCATTAAACTTTATTCATATCTTATGAAATTCAATACAAAACAATTAAATTTCGTTAAAATAATAAGCATTTGGTAGGTTAATAATAAATAATTAAATATTTCGGACATCTAAAACACAACACCATCTAGTTCTTGTGTTATGGGTATAGACAACTGATAGAAATACATATATACTTTCTTTTTGTAAATACATACATATTATACATAGAAAATACCAAAACTCCGTAACAAATATTTGTAGATCACACAAACATTTGGTCCGAACCAGGATTTGAATCCGAGACCCCAAGTACAGCAGTCGCATTCAATTCAATTTGATGAAATAAAATGTTGTTCATTAATATAAGGTTTATGTAAATAATAGATGTGTATGGGTTTTGGTCTTCTTCGATGGAACTTTCTATGTAATATAAACAGATTAATACAAATTCGATAGTCCCAGAGATCAGAGCACTTCAAATATACATTTATACGTACATAAATATTTCACCATTTGATTAGTCAGAGAACAATTCTGACAAAATAAAAGAAATGTTACTCCCAACATGTTTCATTCATATTCTTAGCTTTATGATGGTTAGCAATTTCCGCATATTTCTATTGTTTTCCGATCGAGCTTGTTAGGAGGATTATTTTGCATACTTTGTAGTGCGACTATCACTGTGCTGTGTATTTATTCTACCTCTCTACTCTTAAGGAGCTTGAAGCACGTCAGAACAGAACCGTTCTACTGATTTTTGGTGTTTATTGGTACTTAGACCATGTTTATGTTCATGCATTTGTCAATTTAGATACTTCCCTGTCCCCAATACCATATTAACTGTAACTGTAATTAAACTAACGATATTTAATTAGATAGTTTATTGAATTTACAATAATATTTGTGGTATTTATACGCTACTTTAACTCGACTGTTGATAAATTTAAATTTTGAAAAAATTGAACTTAAGATATTTGGTATCACATCTGGAAAAAAAATAAAAAAAAAAGCATGTAGAGTGGGTAGGTTTCATTTGTTGGCATAAAAAAAATTATGAATAATTTTATAAAGGTTTAATCTTGAGGATAGAAGAATAACATAAGACATCTCTTACTGATACAACTTTTATGTGAAGCTACGCAACCACGCACTGAATTCAAATTTTTTACGCAAAAGTAATACGTAACAATAATATTACATTTGCTACGAGTATATAAAGCCTGACTAGGTATTAAATTACATTTACGAGCACTTTTCTTTTTTGTCGATCAACGTACCTTTGCCTTGCAGGTGTTGTCATACAATATTAGTTCTACAAAATATTATGTACACTTCATTTAGCTTATTACATTATACAATATTTAAGTTAAGAGTGCATTTCAATTCGGAGTGGTTACTTTGTTAGATTACTTTTTAAAATTTTGCCAGTAAAAATTAACAAAAGTCATATTATATTGCTGTTACCTTTACTTAGGTATTGTATAAAAGTATTTCCGAAATAAAACAATTGACAAATTATCGTAAACTGATGCAAGTTTTCCTCTTTTACAGGTAATTCATTCATCAAACTGTGTCTCAATCTGCGTCAAAAGTGGGAAAATAAATTTCATACAAATATTCGTCTGTGTAACTGGAGAGGCCTATGTCCAACAATGTACTGCGATAGGATCATCATGCGTAGGGATGATGATTCATCTGTAAGTGTAAAATGTTTCAGGTAAGACTAAAAAAGAAAATTTGGCAAAAACTTCAAGAATGCTCCTATTAAACGGGATACAATCAGGAGTTAGACAGATAATTAAAATTGTATTTTACATTTCTTCATATTACCTGCTACGACTATTTAGAGTATTAACTTTAGTCATCTTCCTAGCCTTTATTATTCCCAAAATTAATTAGGGTTGTGGGTTGGAAAATTAGTTCAACCAATTTTATTTGAAGATCAGTTTTTCTACGGAGCTACTGGCATCGGGAGTTATCAGTACATTTGAGGGTACTGACTTCCCAATACCGATTATCATAGTTGTTCATGACAACCGGGACCGAAGGCTTAACGTGCTCTCCGAGGCACGGGCGTGAAACACCGCCAAACCTTATGGAGGTTTGCTATTTAAAATTTCTTGTAAGGAAAACCCAACAACACTTTTCCCGACCCAGGAATCGAACCCTAGACCTCTTGACTGTCAGTCGTATATGCTAACAGCTAGACCAACGAGGGTATTAACTTTAGTAGTTGTTTAAAATTGATTATTAATGTGAAGAAATAATATCATATACTCGTATTTTGTTTCAGACATCAATGATGTTAATATGTATTTGAAGCTAATGCTAAAAAATCTCCCTATTATCGTGTTCTATATCATTGATATTAAATATATAAACTTTGATTCAAATAAACATGATATCTAAATTATTTTTTAGAATAGCTCCTGACAGTAAAATAAAAAATATAAATAAAAATCGTAATATTATGTTCTAACAATATAGTAATTCAATCTGAATGCAAGTAGCCCCACGAAGCATAACTAGTTAAATGTTAAAGGGTAATTCACGATGACGTGAAAATAAATATATATTTAACGTTATAATTGAATGTGTAATGCCATACCTATATAAGCTGACAAAGCACCTTCAAGCACACATTGTAGGTATGTAAATTACTGGTTTGCTGCCCTCCCTAAGGAAATTAACGGTTTGAATCACAATAAAACTTTATTGCGCGCCTGACAACAAAAAAATATATAAAATAACTTTATTAGTATGGTACAAAGAGCCATTTTGTACAGATAAATTATTTCAAAAGAGTTCTCATTTACTGGTAATATTTTGGTTGACCATGATAGTATTGTATGCTTCCTTTCCAATTAGTATCTTTACGCAGCAGTAGACTATAAAAGGCTTTTAATGATGATGATGCCTACAGGGATTAACAGTTAACATATCTCATTGGCATTGCAATCTCGTTGTAACGTCAGGCAGTTCAAAAGTAGATATTCCATGGCGGTGTTCCAGCTTAGAGGCTCACCATTTCAATCGACATCGCGCGGTATTCTTGCTGCTGATCTGCTTCCTTGAAGGCTGTTTCCAATCACGTCGTGGTCACCACTGTGGGGGTACAGGTGACATGTTCCACCTCCAAAGGGAGGATTCTCCGACCAGGCGATGTAATCATGGCTGGCGGGCCACTGCCCAACAGTTGATGTTGGGATGTTTTATATATGATAATCGGCACAAAAATATAAAATCCATGAAATTATGTGATTAGATTTTATTCCGCGCGTTAAAATAGTTTAGAAATATATTTTAAATGAATAAAGACTGAACTGAACCCATTATATATTGCTTTTTATATTAGTAAGTTACCATGTACAAAAATTGTTTAAATTATACAGAAAACAATCCCTATTATTGAGGGAACATAATTTGTTGTATTAGGATTACAATTAGGTATGCCGTACAACGGCAATAAGCGCACTGGTTTCTTTTCGAGAAAATGAACGAGTTGCTACAAAAAACTTAAATGACTATAGGTTCGCTTAAGATATTTACAAGAACGACTTCCTCTGTCTCTAAGGTAGTTAGTGTCAAAGAATAAGGACGATGGGGCTAGCGTTATGGGGGTTATATTATTTTATAATAAAAGCCTCTAAATTAATAAATATTAAAACAAAAAAAGAAAGTCGAAAATTTTCTTAAAATCTTCACGATGCTTTTTTCAGATAATCGTGTGTTGAAAATTAAACCACCTGGCAAGTATAATTCTTAGTTGCTTCAAAGAATCCAGAAGACTTCTGGTAATTAAAAATCTTACTATGAACATAATTGTAGCAAACTTTCTGTTTGCACTTTAAAGTTATTTTGAATAATTTGCTCTCGGATATAAGTAAACAACTTTACTCCTAAATACTAAATTAATTTACAAAAATATGCAATTACTGCTGGCCATAGGCAATAATGAAAATTAAAATAATTTCAAACTAAAAAAAAGTGTACGAAAAAGGTGGTTTTTAATTTGAAAAATAATCCCAACTCAAATTACTAAGATATGAAAAAGAGCTTTCATTCTACAGCGTGTACTTAGTTTAGATTTTTAAGTAATTAAAATGAACATTTTAAAGTTTGTATCACATAATTATAAAGTTAACTTAAATTAGTCATATATGGTTTCGACCTAGGTTAGTTTTGTAGTTGGTTTTTTAACAACCGCTAATGGTTGATAAAATATAAATGAATATTGTTAAGCTTTCAACAGAAAACTCATCCAATTATCTCAAATCGCACGAACCATAACAAGCTTACGCTGAGTTTAAACTAACTTTATTATTTAAACAGCGACCTAATTATTTATTAAGCTCACTAGAATGGTCAACTAAAGCCTCACTAAATTCAATTTATATACAGAACAAAAATAGACGTGTCTGTTTGTAGTGTTAAAATAAGAGCTTTTAAGTAAATACCATACAAACGAAAAAGGTATTTTTTCCTGTTTGTTCAGACTAAGCTCCAAAATGGCTATTGACCATTATGCTGCTGATCTGCTTCCTTGAAGGCTGCTGACAATCACGTCGGGGTTACCGTGGCAGAGCTATGCTTCGGCGTGAATGGGTCGGCTCGACCGGAGTGATACCACGGCCTCACAGAAAACCGGTGTGAAATAGCGCTTGCGCTGTGTTTCACCGAGTGAGTGAGGATACCGGAGGCCCATACCCCAACCCCTCCCCCATCCCCTTTCCCATCCCCCCAAAGGTCGGCAACGCACTTGTGACGCCTTTGGTGTTGCGGGTGTCCATGGGCGGCGGTAATCGCTTACCATCAGGTGATACGTCTGCTCGTTTGCCCACTATTCAATAAAAAAAAAAAAGAAAAAACCACTTTGGGGGTACAGGTGACATGTTCCACCAACACAAAGGGAGGATCCTCCGACCAGCCGAGGTGAACATGGCTGGCGGGTTGTCAGTTGATGTTGGGATGTTGTATATATGATAATCGGCACAAAAATATAAAATCCATGAAATTATGTGATTAGATTTTATTCCGCGTGTTAAAATAGTTTAGAAATATATTTGAAATGAATAAAGACTGAACTGAACCCATAAAAGAGTAGGTATTAGAATAAGGTCTGCTTGGACGATATGCTACCTACAAATAGGCATTTATCTAAATACTCAGTTGTGCTGCGGCTGTAATAAACAGCGTAATCGCACTAACGATGTTCTCTAAGAAGGTAACAACTCCATTACGGGGAGATTATTTACTTTGTTGAATCACAACAGTGTTTATATCCACAGTTTATTCGGTAAGTACTTCGAAAATCCGCTGCTAAACTGTTTGCCCGATTAACCGCAGGTCTAAAACAAATTAAAGTGTTCTGAACAAACAAACAATTCATTTTAAACGTATTAACGAGATTATACCAGCATTTTAACTCACGTTTATAGAAAAATAATGAAGAACAAATACTTTGAAAATAATTGTAAATTTCAAAAATGCTTTTACACATTTCCTGGATTACTACTGAAAAAGTCAGTCGAATAGGCAACTTTACCTAGTTTATTTAATATAATTAAAACGTACTAAATTAAGAGTCAGACATAGTTGTGAAAGTTATAAGGTCAGTTAGTTACGAGTATATACCTAACAATTACTATAGGTTAGGATTTAATAATACTAACATTAATAAGACTGCCAATTAATGAATAAGATCACATACTGGAATTCTTCTACAAACGTCTATGTATGATGCATAAAGCAAGCATATCCATTCCCTTCTTATCATGCAAAATTTTACATTACATCTAATTATGTCGCTACGATCTCAAGTTTAATCTATGCTATATATTTCGATCGTACATAGGGCGATCACCGCAGGTCGTTCACTCGACATATTTACATACGCAATTAACATTTTACATAAATACTTTAAGTGCCGTTATTGCTAAACTAGACATCTGTACTCTTTTCTTTGTGCGGAAATCTCCTCTGACACCACTAACTGGTGGTTATATCGGACTCGAACAGATTAAAAACCGTACACTCTGGTACTAGAAGCCGGGGGACCAGGTGCACCCTCGGAATGAAATCCCTGGAACCCTGAAGTGCCCCGGGCCACCCACTGTTTGTATGTGGCTCCCTCCTGTGTAGGAACCCTAATATTCCTATTCTATTCAGTTTTAATAACGCCCTTACTTTTGTAGTAACATTTAAATTGAACTATAAAACTAATAATACTCGTATTAAGCACCTTATTATGAAATAATTTCTCATTAATATCTCGATAGAACCGCTTGGCATGCAATGTTTTAATTACGTTGACTGAATAGCTCATGTGTACTCATGGTAATGAAACGAATAGAAATTGCGAGTGAGGGCATTTACTTTGTAACTATGAATGTTACAGTCTGTGCACGACTTTTCGAAAGCATAACTTGACGATAACATTGTATACATAAAACACACCTCATTTTCATTAAGAGCGTTATAAATTGATAGCTCAATTTGTTACTATGACCAACAGATTATTATATTTTAGGATCCTTTACGAATGGGGATAGTATATCACAATTAAAATGAACATAACTAGTAGTTAAGCGTTAATTGTAAAATTGATAACAGGTCTGTTGTGAGCCATTTTTGTCATACGTAGAATACCGTACCTTGAATAACCATTTTTGTCGTACGTAGCCTTGAATAACCAGGACAACGGTAGACAATAAGCAATGTTTTATTCGTATTTTTATGTTGTAACATTTATTTTGACAGATTGCGTTCGCATCGGTATTTTTATACCTTGTTGTTCTAAAACTAATGATAAACTGTACCAGTTCCACGAGTTTTAACGAATAGATAGAACGAATAGTTAAAATAGTTTCGGGTTGTTTTGTTGAGGATTATATTACAGGTATTACATGGTTTAATTAGAGAGCGAATTTGTCAATAGGTATAGTAGCCTACTAACTTTAAATGAAAAAAAAAACTTTTTAAATAGTTTTTTTTTTAGTATTTTCAAAGATCATTAACATATTAAACTGTAAATGTTTTCGTGATTTTTCTTTACAAAATGATCCTAAAATGCCAAGTTTAATTTCGTTTCTCATATGTTCTGATCTTTATACGGTCTATTTTGCGTTAGCCTATTCAATTATTACCTACTCTATAGGTATACAGTGGGCCATAATTGCAGATGCATAGAGTAAAGCTGGGAAATGCTTCATGCTACGATTAGAAAATGACGTAATGACGTTGTTAATAAAAAAAACGCTGTATATATCACTCTTTCCGGCTCGTGAATTATATTCAACCAGAAAAACAATAAAAAATGTTGTTTCAAGTTAAATGTCAAGCCGCATAATAGTAAGACAGCAGGTATATCTTAATATATAACTGTATCACTTGTATATTGTATTACGAGGGCGGGTCAATAAGTCAGTAACATTTTGAATTTCCTGCCTCTTTACTGAAATTGCAACACTGCCCCTATTAACAGGAATCCGTCAGTTGACTCCTGTCAAAATTTTAACAAGTTAAAGCATTAAGTTTGTGTTTTTTCTCTAAAAATTAACAAAAGATTCATTCATTGCAGTGATAACCGTCAGAGTTTTTTTTTTCTGTGTTTTTTATTAACACACGCATTGTCTTCATCTACATTTGTCATTGGCAGAATTGTCGACACCGACACTAATTGCCATATCCAAAAAAAAAAGTTTGTGTTTGACAGCCATTGATATTAGTCTGCCACGCGGTAGTCTGCTATCATTATATATTTATCAAGCTTAGCTTTGATTTGAGTGATGGTTATTTTCTCCAAAAAATTATGTATAATGAGCACACAAAATTCAGTTTTTTTTCATTTTCTCCTCAAACTACGTCTATTGGCGCAAATTAACATATATGTTCAATTAATGTATGTTTTTTTTATGTATGGCCCTGTCAAAATGACTCTACTCTGCCTGATGGAAAGCATAAGCAAAATACAAGGTTGGTGGTCACCATACTGATATAATACAGAAAATGCAGCATGGTGACCCACACCAATGAAACACGACAGCACGAACGCTGTCATTCCATACTATAATAATTTAATACCATGAATTCTATTATTTGTCTCCTACTTTTAAATCTGGCAAGAAAAAAAGATAATCTTTTTTTTCTCACTCCGAAAGTAAAATTGAAATGCTAATGTACTAAAAGGTCTTAGAATCTCATTTACTTACCTCAAATGGATTTCAAGTCATGTTTCAGGTAAACACTGGTTTTTCATAATGATATTTTTTTTATGTTAAGTAAATCATTGTTTAGTTTTCTAACAACGGGTCTTCAAATGGCTTCACATTTCCACCGTCGTTTGACTAAATTGAATATATTTCATTTTACGTTGTTAGGTTTTAAACACCAGAATGGCGCGCTATTATTCTACAAAAGCTAACATTCTAAAAAAAGAACAAAGAGATACAAAACGGCATGAGTAAACTTGAATATTCACTCATAAAACTTTAGTGAGTATTTATGCAAAATACTTAGCATATCTATTCGCAATATATAACCAGTTTAATTGAATGTACATATTATTGTGAGCATAGAGCTCGACGACAACGGGCGATGCAATATCTACGCCTGCACCTGCGCTCAAAGCGCTTTCAGTCAGGTTTATATAGGAAATTAACATCTTCATCTACTTCAATAGTCTAGCTATCTTATACTCATATAAGTTTGGCTCCGTAGTACACCACAACTTAATGAAAGCCTGGCTTGCGTAAATGAACGGAATGCAATCCTTTATATTAGAGAGTTAATTATACTCGTAAATGTGTAAACCCATTATTTTTCCTTTAGAGTGATTCGGATCAAGAGTATTCTAAATTAAATTTAAGAAATATGTTTGGCTAGTCAACGGGTACCTCGGCGGTGCAGTGGTAGCATATGCGACTGCTGTGTTTGAGGTCTCGGGTTCGATTCCTGGGTCGGAACAAACGTTTGTATGATCTGCAAGTATTTGTTTCGGAGTTGGGGTGTTTTCTATGTATGTATTTAAAAAAAAATGTATACAACGTGTCCCAAAATTCAACGATAAGCCGGTACCAGAAGGTCGGCCTGCTCGTGACTACTCGTGAAAAAATGTTAAAAAATAATTATCTTTTTTTTTTTTAATTACGAAAGAAAAACTAAAATTCTTAAAAATTTACACCTCTTAAGATATTTTTAACTACCATCTCCACAATTTTCCAAATATTTCAGATTTTTTTTTTGTATCAGCATCCTAAGTAACACCGTTACCCATCACAATCCTTAGAAAACCCATAACACCTGTAGATTTTACACGAAAATTAATGAAAGTTTTTTCTTTTTTTCAAAACTCTAAAAGATTTTTCTTTAAGGGCAATTTAACTCATCGTGGTGTAAAAAAAATGTATGGTCACTACTATGGCAAATGTTTTAAAAAAATTACGCATCTAAACATGAATCTAAACAAGCATTTTTTGCAGTTTCCCTCGTCCGATCTAGACAAATGGGGTGTCGTTCGACGGGTCTCGATGAGACTTTTCCAAAAATGCAAAAATTAAAATTCTAGGACTAAGGTCATCGAGCTATTCGACAAAAACCTCAAAAAATACCAAAATTTAATTTAAAATGTAAAAAATTTCAAACTTCTATTTACCGGACTTATGTAATTTGCTATAAACTAGGTAGATCTAGATGAGATCTAACTAGTTATGTATAATAAGTTACTACCAAAATAAGGGTTGACGAAAAATTCGACAAAAACCTTAAATATTGTCAAAAATTTAGTACTATAAACAATTCATGAATGTTGGTATATGTTTAGATAAATAATTTGCATTTTTTTTTGTGGTTGGTTTTCAAGAAGTATTGTACCATTTTAGATTCATGGTTAGATGCGTATTTTTTTTAAAACATTTGCCATAGTAGTGACCATACATTTTTTTTACACCACGATTAGTTAAATTGCCCTTAAAGAAAAATCTTTTAGAGTTTTGAAGAAAAGAAAAAACTTTCATTAATTTTCGTGTAAAATCTACAGGTGTTATGGATTTTCTAAGAATTGTGATGGGTAACGATGTTACTTAGGATGCTGATACAAAAAAAAAAACTGAAATATTTGGAAAATTGTGGTGATGGTAGTTAAAAATATCTTAAGAGGTGTAAATTTTTAAGAATTTTAGTTTTTTTTTCGTAATTAAAAAAAAAAAGAAGATAATTATTTTTTATCATTTTTTCACGAGTAGTCACGAGCAGGCCGACCTTCTGGTACCGGCTTATCGTTGAGTTTTGGGACACGTTGTATATGTATTTCATATCATTTGTCTAGTACCCATACCCATAACGCAAGCTCTGCTTAGCTTGGGACTAGATAACGTTGTGTTAGTTGTCCGAAATATTTATTATTATTATTATATACGAAAATTGAAAGAATATATATGTATAAATATATATAATGATGAAGGGTATAAATGAATGATTTCCAGATATAATGAAGTGAAAATTGGTTAATATTGTAATAATATTTGTGTGCAGTTAAATAAGTGCAAATTACCCTTTTTTACACGCATAGATTATGGCCATCCAAAAGGGGAAATGTGTGTGAAATCTAATAATAACAGGTAATAAAAAAAATTGAGAACATGTTGGAACAGAATTGATCTAGGCTTAATTTAAACCGATCTATTGCCGCCGTCCACTGCCGAACTAAGGTTTCTCACAAGGACCAGGTCTTCACTTACTTCCTTAATTGAAATATGTACATGGCAATCATTAAAATACATTATAGAATATGTTTTTTATTGCCAATCTGAAAATAAATATAACTTATAAAAATGTACAAATAGCGTTAAAAGGGAATCATAAAGATCATAGTTGAAAGTGAGCCAGTATTATTTCTATTTAGTTACGTGTATCTTCAGAGGACGCTGTCATTTTTTCATCACAAAATATAAAAGGTACGATACTTCATTTATTTTGATACGTGTTATTTGATACGATATTTCGATGTTCACTTTTTGCCAAGTTTTATAAAGAAAGGAGAGAATATAGTGTGCAAAAATCAACGTACATTTTTTTCTTTCAACGCAACATATTGAATGTTTCATATTATTTTGTCGACATCATTAAACGTAAAAACATCACAAAGATACCATAGTCCCATGTTTTATTAAAAAAATATTTATTACCCGCGACTCCGCCCGGGTGTAAATCGGTAATAACGGTAAAGAATATGTCTCTACGTGTTTCCTCAATAATTAATCAAAGTATAACCATTCCAAACGTCATTGAAATCGGAACAGAGTTGTGGGGGAACGAGTGTTAGGTCCTTCCAACACAAAGGGAGGATCCTCCGACCAGGCGAGGTGATCATGCCTGGCGGGCTACTGTCCAACAGTTGATGTTGGGATGTTGTATATATGAAAATCGGCGCGAGAACTATTTAATGCGCGATTCAGAGGGACATAATACCCGTTCCCCCACAGACGTATAGCCGTGAAAACGTAACCGACGGATAGACAGAATTCCTTCCAAATTTATAATATTAGAATGAATGAATAGGCTCAACTGGAGTCATACCACGATCTCTCAGTAAACCTGTAAGCTCGTGGTTCTTTCATTGTTTTTCATCTACTGAGTAAGATTGACTGCATGGTTGGCCTAGTGGTTTAAGCGGTTCCGACACACCGCCCCGCCGCAAACCCCGGCGGGGTGACGGCCCGAGGGGGTTTCCACACGTAAAAAAAAAAAAAAGTGGTTTAAGCGGTTGCCACGCCACTTTCTACTACGCCAAGTGTTGTAGGTTCAAATCCCACATGGTACATCACTTTGTGTGATCCAAAAATTATTGTTCCGAGTCTGGGTGTTCTTTGTGTGTTCTATGATTAAAAGTCCTCCGCGGCAGAGGTTGTGTATTATTAATGCGGGAGGTTTTTTAAAGGTTTCTGTTTGGTCTGATTGGTCTGAAGTATATAAATATATATTAAAAAAACGGAAATAATATGATGACTGTTTTTTCTAATGGAAAATGTTTACGTCGAACAAATAACCTATTGTATCGAAGTTTCCTTATGAGTGAGAGTCTTGTATTAATTAAAATTTGTATCGAGGCGAATGCGATAGTAATAGATTCGAATGCCTCATAATAATTCAGTTTATGTAAATTAATATACGTGTATACACATTGTCTTTCAGTAGAATATAGATAGGTTCTTATTATTATACAGTGATTATGATAATAGAGATAATCAAGGTGAGAGATAGATGAGACAATACTAGATTATATGACGACGTTGGATATGAAAGTAATCGGACTACTACCGTAATATGACTGCTGATCCGAAATATACTTATAAGTAAATAAATATTCCGGACATCTTGCACACAACGCCACATAGTCCCAAGCTAAGCAGAGCTTGTGTTATTGGTACTAGACAACTGATTTAAATACATATATACTTTTTTTTTGTAAATACATACATATTATACATAGAAAACACCCAAACTCCGAAACAAATATTTGTAGATCATACAAACATTTGGTCCGACCCGGGAATCGAACCCGAGACTTCAAGAACAGCAATCGCATGCGCTACCACTGCGCAACAGAGGCAGTCAAACACAAAATGTTAGAATGAATAAATAACATTCCTTTGGGTTGCCTGACCTTTCGATCATTTTGCAATAATCGTAGTTACAGGATGATGCTTCACTAACTTTCTCAAGGGTACCTGTAAGAGATTGCCTTAAAGCAATGGTTCTATGATACGTAACCTTGTCAAATTCGCAGGCAACTCAAAGTCATATTCTTCATCATAAGCCTATTATAATTTACTGCTGGATATATGAATCTCTCATCAAATCATGTAATATTTATAAATTTTTAACAATTATTTTTTATTATAATGCATTTTTGAAAATATTATCGGCCAGCAAACATGAAAATTTTGAGTAAATTTCAAACACTTGTCTAAACTAAATTAAATTATACTACATATTTCCATCGCACAATTTAGTAACATAAAAATGGGCTGGGAATTCTGCATGTGATATGATCATGACCGACTTTATTGGATTAAGTGGAGTTCCACCTGACATTTCAATTATACGCACACCGCCACCGGAATTTATAGGACGCTTATATTATACACTCATTGGTTTCATAAAACCCTTCAAAATATAGCTTATTAAGTATATCTAGCTATGTTTCGACGTAAATTGTTAATTAGATTATACTCTGAGGTAGTTCAGATTCATTTGAACAGCCGTCAAACTAAATTAATAAATACGTGATTGATTCATTTAGAAAATATAATTAAGACTTGTATCGAAATCCGTTAATATCGTACAATTCTTCTACACAACTATACCATTAATTGTACGTTCAGCTGCCAGCTGCTGCCAGTAGCTTTATGAAAAACCTAATTCTGCCCTTCCATACAATGAAGGACTAATTCGCAATCCCCTCAGTAAAAATAAGGATTAAACAATTGTCATGGAAAAAGTACGCTTGCAGCAATGAATGTAAGATATTTAATTGACAATCTTAAATGTAGAAACTATTGCAATGGCTTCAAAAACAATTCTTATCACTCGTTCACAAATAGTTTTTATACTTTGTGTTTACATAATGAAGTTTAATCTACTATCATCTATGATAGACAGGTGCACCTAACATCGTAACATAGCCAGAAGTTGGCATATGTGGTATATATTGAATGGTCGGTTCGTAGTTAACATTGTAGAAAAGAAACTACTTTACTAATTTTATTACATTATTGTGACATTAGTGGAAATTTTGTTGTTGTCATCACTAAACTAAAATTCACTGAAATTTGTTGTTGGATTACATACTTTAATCTCATCAGGTTACAGTCCATTTTTCGATATCTCACACCTCAGCTGTCACTATGTTTAGTTCAGTACCAAATAAACGTTAATCAGAGATACACGCTTGTTTATAACTTGAAAAAGTAAAATTTAAATATACAAAATTAGCTCAATTACTCAATTTAGGCGGTAATTTTTCTTTTGCTATTCTTGTGTTGAACGTTTAAAAGGTGTAACGTGTGACATTAAACTTGACAGGTCGCACTAAGATTAGACGTCGTCTAAATACATGCCGACTAAATTACTTACGTATTTTTTTCTTATAATTTTTACATTTTGAGGTGGTAAGTATGTAGGATAGTTTAGTTTTTTTTCACTAAGCGTGTACATCTGATCAACCTTTAGTTGGTATTGAACTAAATATAGTGAAAATTTCGATGTGAGATATCTAAAAATGCACTGTAAGCGGATGAGTCTAAAGTATAAAATCCAACAACTAGTTTTAGTGAATTTTAGTTTAGTGATGACAACAACATAATTACGACCATTGTTAAACAAGTATATGCCTTTAATAGTTATAAC
The DNA here is from genome assembly GCA_916048165.1 of Spilarctia lutea. Lineage (NCBI taxonomy): Eukaryota > Metazoa > Arthropoda > Insecta > Lepidoptera > Erebidae > Spilarctia > Spilarctia lutea. The sequence continues at coordinate 9,459,489 of OU696480.1, forward strand.
TTTCATGTCACATAATTATCTCAAACTTAGGCGGCTAATAAACTTCTCAAATGAACGCAACTTAATAACGTTCGTTTAATTAGTACCTCTTTGTTTACATTGTAAACTTTATATCATTGTATTATAGCAATATTGTTGTTACATGAAATTGCGCTAATGCCTTAATTAATCAAAAATGTTTTATTTAACTGTCAACAAAGATAAATGTATGTTAATTTCAGGGCTGAAATATTTTAATTCAGTCTTTTTAGGACCTTATTTGGATGTCATATTCATCTTCTTCAAACATGACAGTCTTTTATTTTTTAACCGTCTTCAAAAAAGGAAGAGTTTCTATATTCGGCTGTTTTTTTTTTCATGTTTGTTACCTCAGAACTTTCGACTGAGTGAACCGATTTTGATGATTCTTCTTTTTATTTGAAAGCTGGTGGTTTCACGATGGTACTATTTCAATTTCAGTTGATTCAGTTCTTATTTATTTTTTTTTGCAATTTTTTTTATTTAAATAATGTTCAATAGACGCTTCCATGATAAACCTAAAACCGAGTCCATAAACACTCGTAAGTTTTGACAAAAGAAACTGGTTATCCTAATAGATACAATAATAAATTTAAAAAAAAAAGTTTTGTTAGTGATTTAGAAATTGTGATCTTAAATTTTGAAGAAAACTCAAATAAATCCTGGAAATATTTTATTTATTTCCTGCTGAAATACATAAACCATTATTACTACTAAGCTAATTACTTCTGTTAAGCCTTTATTCACCCTAATAGAAGAAAATGAAAGTAGAAATTTACCTATTGAATTTATTTATTTATTTAATACATCATGCACTTTAGATGTATTGGCAGACTTAATGCCTAAGGCATTCTCTACCAGTCAACCATCGGGTGATGCAGAGAAGACAAGAAGTGGGTGCATCTAGTAAACAAAAATGTATTAAAATAAACATATCTGGCAATATATTAAATACAAATAATACATACAAGCTAATCATACATACAAGAACTAATACATACTATACATACAACTAAATACCTACATATAAACTTTCACGCGTACGCGAATAGGTGTACTAGGAATAATAGATGACAGTTATGTAGATGTTGATTCTGCAAGTTGTTTAATAAGAAACTGCTTTACTTTTATCTTAAAAAGAAAGATGTTGGTGACCATCCTGATTTCGAGAGGGAGCTCATTCCAAATCAGAACGGACTGAACAACAAAAGATGAGCCAACAAACTCAGACGTATGGGAGGGACATAGAATTTAGTTATTAAATACAAATACAAATGGAAAATATTTTGTCATTACCCAGCTCAAGGTTAATTATTTAATTTAGTTATACCTCATATATCCATTTGAAATAATATCCATCTTTCAACTAAATTACAAAGCGGCAAAGCATTCTGTTATAATTTGAGCAATAAGGCATTCGCTAATAGACATATTTATCGTGTTGGATTATATCGTAAGTTGTAACAGCCGCGGATATTCGTAGCTAGACGGCATGATTCTCATTATAGTAGTTTAGAAGTGGGATTATTGAAATAAAATACCATGTTAGGGCCATCACTGCAGGGAAAGGTGAATTACATTTTTATTTCGGAACTAGGCCTTTGCAAGTAGTAAAACACTCAACAGATATGAGTGTATATCTGTGTAGTTTATGATACCTAAGCTTTGTTGCTAGGACTGCTAAAGATAGTAGATAGTCTTTAGTAGTCCTACATTTTCATATAAACATTATAAATTCCCAACCATTAACGTTATGATTTTAACTATTATGCGAAAAAGCCGCCATCATGGTCATTAAATTGCTAAGCTCCTGCATGTAACCTGTATTAATCGGTGTACAATAAAACTTAATCTATTCTATTCCATTTTACACGTATTTTCATCAAATACTTCATAAAATATCAGGCAGAGTACAAGCATACAAATAACAAAGACAAATTTAAGCTAGACTTAAACAGCTACTTGAAAATCATATAAATAAGTGTCTTCCATGGAGATTGTTATTCTCGACCCGTCGTCAAAATTATAAAAGCAAAGAAAAAATAATAATGAACACTGTGACTAAAAATTAAATTAGAAAATTGCCTTCATCATTTATCTTTCTTAAAACTGACACTAGGTGCTATCATTTGGACAGACTCAAGAATAAGACTATAAATATTATATTTGTTTATAATTAATTATGAGGGCTTTTCGAGGCAAGCCCCTATCTAGTTAGCGAGTTTGTGCCGAGAGCAACTTGTATAGGTAGTCGACGTCGCCTCCTCAGGGAACTCGCGCTAACTTTTACCGCTGACGTGTCTGCTAACAGCGCATTATTTCAGGCGTACCTAGCGACACCCGTTGCTATACCACGCTGTTACACTTTGTAAATTCTTCCCGTCAAACTGTCAAGAAAGTTTTTACAAAGATCGGCGTTGCCTACGAGCCTTCCAATTATAAAGGTAAATATCCTAACTATCAAAAATAATTTTGGAAATATAGCAGATAAATATGGGGGAAAATCTCTTCTATATAAATCATTCATCTGAAAATAATACATCACCTGACATCAAAACCAATCAAAGGTCCCATGAAGAAAATAAAACCAGCGTTGCCTTTTATAAAAACGCAAAGCACCTATTCTTCAGTTTAACTGGGACTGAATTTTATACAGTTATACTCGTACATATACATCGTGTATGTGACAGGAATCTAACTTTTATTGGTTCTGTTCTGCTAACCGCCTACGTTTTTATGTTACCAAATACGCTCTGTGAAATATGAATTTCATGGAGCGTCGATCCCACTATAACTTTGGAGGGAATATTTCCGAGCATCAAAGGAAATGCTTTTGAATATTCTAACATAGTTATTAAGTTCTTTCTGTTAGGATATTGTCCGCACTTCAGTACAGAATAAGTTTGTAAATTAAATGTATACTTATAAAAAGTATGTTAGAAGGTAAAGGTTAAAACTTTTTGATGAAGGAATGTTTGTGAAGTCATTTACACTTTTCTAGATATCGAAGTGTGGTTATAATGTCACATTATTTAAACAAAGCACAAGGAAAACACTATGTTATTAATAAAGTAATTGTATTTTAGTGCCTTGTAATGTTTTTTATGACTAAAGATATTTATTTCGTAAGGAAACCCGTTTGGATACTTTTACACGTCGGATGTTTTTTTCGTGGGTTGGTGTCATTAAGTCTACACGAACTTTTAAAAGTTCCTAATAAATTTTATGTATTTTTAAATTATTAATCTCAATATGAAATTAATTAAAGTTTATTTAATAAGTACTTATGATTAACAAATAGTACAAAAGTTTTAAACTAAGTATTCAAGCCACCTGCAAGTGTACTCGCACAGATTCACAAACATAGCTCAGAGCAGTCTTGAGGAGAGTTTCTCGGAAAGCTCAGTTGGAGGCACAGCTGAATTCCGACGGGATTTCCAAGGAAATTGTTGCACTGTGCCAAGATGGTGGATGACATCGAGACCCGACATCGACAAAAATCTTTCATGAACGGATGGGTTTAAATGATGTCACAGCAGCTAACATCAAGATTTGTCACCGACTGGGCACATCGTCCAAGGAACATCGTCGTCCAGTGTTGGTTAAATTATCTTCAGTGGAAGATCGGGCTACTGACTGAAGAGCGAAAACCATTTTTTTATAATTGTAATTTGTTTCTCAATATATTAACACGACCTAAATTCTTTTGAATGTGTAAATGTAATAGTCTATGCTTGTAATATAACTTTATATTTAGTATCTTTCTGGTGGTTTGAGTGTTTCCTCGGTCTACCCAAATGTGCTGGTGGCGGTAGCGTCGCGTTTCGGGTCATTAATCTTGACACATACCGATCAGGTAACACGATGGCTGTTGCTCGTATGCCGTCTGTAAGAACAGGGATACTCAATACGACGGTCCTTTCTTTAAAAGGTCAACCCAGGTCCTATGCTGTACTCGCATAGATTTTTATTATTTTGTAATTAATCAATGCTCACGGACTTAAAAAAAACACCTCTGTGGTTTGTTTCGGTACTTCTTCCCAGAGGGAGTCTTAGGAAATGCCAGCCTCTTCTAGCTGTAAAATCCGATAATATCTATAAAGATTTACTTACAAATAAATATCATTTATCATTTATTTAAGTAAACATTACTTATAACAACAAACTTAGGATGTAGCAGAGTCTATTTATTATAGAAATAATGTACACGGCAGCTCGTGCATGATTCCAGCTACTTTAACGAGACGTGGTATTAAATATTACAGTTGGTAGTTTGTTCTACACATAGAGCTATGCATATATAAAGATATGCGAAAATGACTCTTTGCATTAAAGGCTAGTTGTTTTTGTTGCTTTTGAATCGAATATTTTTCACTATCACACTATACGCGAAATCGCTTAAGTTACTCATTATTATATCAGCTATCTACTAGTGAAAGATTAACTAAAATCGGTCCAGTTATTCTAAAGTTTAGTCGGAAAGAGACAGAGAGAAATTAAAAAAAATATAATATTTTTTTGATATAACTACTGTATATGCTTCCATATGCATTTAGATAATAATAATCTTAATCCATTCATGAATGATAAAGTTCTAATTTTGTGATAACTAATACAAACATTTTAACAAAAAAACTGACTTCATGAACTGTAAAATTGAAATGTGACCACACGGGAAGCAACAGTTTTCAAATAAAAGAAAGAATCATTAAAATCGGTATAACCAGTCGAAAGATCTGAGATAACAAACATAAAAAAACAGTTGCCTTGAGAACCTCCTCATTTTTTTAAGTCGGTCAAAAATACAGTCGATTTGAATATCTGATGAGGTTTTTAACGGCGGTTAAAATTATTTATCGAATTAGGATACCAACAGTTTTATTTATAATAAATAGACAGCTTAATTATATCAGACATCCGTGCACCTGTTACTGATTAATTTATTTTGATAAAAATCCAAATAAGGTGTATTAGCATAAAATTGTCTAAGCTTTTCTATCACTCTGTTGAAATTATGATGTTTGAAGTTTTCTATACAAAAAGAGTTTTAAAGTGATATATATATGTGTGTGTGTGAACTCGTGTATGACTGAAATATTCATCGGATTACTAAATATTTCCCGAGACTTCGCTACCGCTTTTTCCAATCATTTTGTTCTCTATCAAGTAGCCATGTGATACCATACTATCTTCGTGTTATGGTGACCGATTTTACTGTTATTTTATGATTTAAAAACAAATATCCACCCATCAAATCTTTCACATCTATGACAAGATAATTTTTGTTAATTATTTTTTTTACTTTGATTTACTACAGTCTGTCTCTAACGTGGAACATTCAACTGCATGTTCATAGTCTCAGCCAAAAGACGTCCACTACTGGACATAGGCCTCCCCTAAGTTTCTCCACAATAACAGGTCCTCTGCTGCCCGCATCCAACGGCTTCTTACCGGCTTTTGGAGCCCACCAACGCTGCATCTTTTGGTATCGGCAATCATTTCTGCGAGCAATGTACCCCGCCCACTATATTGCCCTCTCCTTTGCTCTCTGGGTGACTTTAAGCCTTCTTATGAGGTCAACGTTGTGAGTGACCACGTCTCTATACCGTAAGTCATCACTGGCAACACACACTGGTCAAAGATTTTTGACTTGAGACACTGCGGTATTTTTAACGAGAAAACGGTACACAACTTCCCGAATGCTGCCTAACTTAGTTAGATCCGATGATTGACCTCCTTTTCGAAATTGGACTCACCTAGCTGAATAATTGTCCTAGGTACACATAGTCGTCAATACTGTAGAGGCTCCAATTTTCACTAGAGTGGATGCGACATTGCCGTTCGATATAATGTTTGTCTTATCCACGTTAATTTTGAGACCCAATCGTTTAGAAACCAAGAACATCTAGCATTGTGCTAAGATCTTCTGCGGTTTCAGCCATGATAAATATGTCATCAGCAAATCATTCGTATGTTGATTGATGCTAATGCGGGCGCACTCAGTATGTGACCTGTGTCAATTCTTCATTACTGAGAGAGTAGTTATATAATAGCAGTCTAAACCGCTGTGACAACGACTATTAAAGTCATAATCTTCGCTTAGATTTTCACAGCACATTCAAAGTTAGGACCGTCAGGTCGCCTGAGATACGTCCGATTAGCGATGGCCAAACGGATTAATTGCCGACGACTTTGGCTTGGCCCAGCTTAACAATATGTACTACATAGTTTCTGTGAAGCGTCTCTATCGAAGTCTTAAATGATTAGCTTCGAAATATCTGGCTTGTGGTTCAATGGTTTCTATATTACAAACTATTCGTTGATATTATTGTGATCTAACTTTAGGGAAAAATTTAAAATAATTTAAGAAAATCGTTTCACATAAATATTTTTATTGTGTTGATTTCCGACTTTATACTTTTGTTCTCTTAGATTTTTTTTTTTACATATTTATTGAAAGGTTTCTCAGACTCACGTTACCTGAAAAGATTGAATGAATGAGGTGCTATTAAATAATGTTTTCAAGTAAAAAAGTTATGAGGAAGTATTTCAATAACCCCTTAACACTAATAAATGCTACTGATCATATAATATATTTGATGAAACAAAAACTCCCTGAAATCATTTTGAAACAAAACATGAATTATAGATGATCATTTACTATTATATATTTAACATCATCATGTATTTACTGACAATAAAGTTTTGCGAGGTTTAAATACTTACATCCGATATTTGTTGCAATATTTTTGTAGCTGAAGATGTGAAAAAACGAATCGATAGACCGCCAGACGATATCGACTACCACCCATGAAAAACCTATGACTCGAGAGTACTCTTGGAAGTCATAAGTTGTTTGCCAAATTTTGTCAACGTATTGGTCTGAAAAATACGGCACAGTGGTGGGACGTCTTTTTCCAAGACATGTGGAATATGTGGATGTACAACACTTAGCCTATATTTTGGTATTAAAGGACAAGATAGATTCATTCCACTAATGAAAGGATTAATTAAGATACTCGTAACATGAAATTGTTAAGGTTTATATTACTAGCTTTTGTCCGCGGTTCCACCAAGCGGGCGTTTGTGAGTTATCGTGTTAAAAAGATACCTCCTTGCCAAATTTCATTAAAATTAGTGCAGCCATTTACCTATGAAAGCGTAACAGATATACAGACAGAGCTACAATCTAATTTATAATATTAGTAGGTATGTATGATATTAAATACCAAAATGACTGATATATGTACATATTTTATAGTTCCTTGGTAATATAAGCGAATCTTATTAATGTATTAACGATGATGAACAAAACATATTGCGATCGCAGCTAGAATATTAATATCGTTTAGCTGAAATTTATATGAAAGAAAGACTGGTCACATAAATAATAAAAGAGAATATTATTAAGTAAGTCTAGTCAAGGTGACCTCATTTTTTTTATGTACATAGTAATTTCAATGTCTATAAATTGTCTAGGTATGTGTGACTTAATTATTGTTCTGAGGTTGGGTGTTCTGTGTGTCTGTTCCGTTTTTAAAGTTACTTGCGACATCGCGTCAGGATGTATTAATAATGCAGGAATAGCATTTTGCAAAAAAAGAAAGGTATTTTTTTAAAACTTTTCCAATTAATTTATGTCATGCCAATAGGTAATTACTATTTCAATTTAATATTTAATTTACTGGTAGCAATTATAGAAAATATAAATTAATCTATAAAGTCCATAAATCTGTTATTAAAATCGAAGTTATATGCAGTAACTTCGCATAAGTATTATAACAATGAGACTAGGTCGCTTATGAACATAATCATAGTTCAGATTTAAACTTTATCTATTTATGACGCTATTATACCGAAGTAGGAAAGGCACGTCGAGCAAGTTTTGTCGTAAATATAGACTAGGAACAGTACTGGCAGCTTTGGATGATTCCCCTCACCTGTGCCCAAAGACCCGTCGGCCAAAAGAAATTAATATAGGTACGTAATTTTGTTTCATAATAAGATAAAGGTTAGGTTGAAAATATAATCAAACATTTTGCCTAAACAAGAACATAAATTACCCAGCCTCAGATAAAATTAACCCTTTTGAATAAATTACGTTCTAGATTAGACTTAATAAATTATTATGTTCCAATATGTAAATGAAACAGAAAAGTTTTTACAAGGAATTAATGATTGTTATTATTTTGCAAACACCATTAGAAGTTACATTCATCAACAACCCATAACGTCCCACTGCTGGGCTCGGGTCTCCTCTCAGGAGAGGGTTAAGGCCATACGTCCCCACGCTGGCCAAGTGCATCTTGCCGTTGGAATTTTTTCAGCCGCCCAAAGGCCTCCAACTAACGTTCACGACTATTATCCTTTAAAAACAATCGGGACCGACTACTTAACGGGACCTCTGAATCACGGAGACGCTCATGGTAACATGCCACCAGCGGTCACCCATCCAGGTACTGACCGCGCCGTCGTTGCTTACCCTCGGTAAATGTTTCTAGTCACCGAATGCAACTGGGCTATGAGTGCCTTAAAAGTTACATTCAGTAAGTTCTATTATTTCACATTCGAGTTATAATTTAATTGGAACCACGACGCAGTACAATCATGGTTAAATATAAAATAGTAGCTCTGTATTACAATGTCAGCTATTAAGGAGAAGGAACACTTCACAAATGACCTATCATTTAAGAGACTCATTATTTTGTGTGTCAGGTAATCATTATTTTCTTTCCTTTTTTTCCAACTGAAATAAAATGAATGGCTTAAAGGTGAAAAGCGAGTATACAGTGCGCTGGTATGGTGAGTTTGTTGGCGACTTTTGTAGTCTAAAAGCTTATCTGAGTACCTTAAGAACCAGTTTCAGCCCAATTTGCTTTTAAAAGAACATCAATCAATGTCAAATTATTACAAGCAATCTTGTAACCATAATTTCTGCGTGTTTATAATGACGTAAGCATGTAAGACCTGCATCTGAGGCTCCCACTACGTTCTAATTAAAATATGAAGTATTCAAAGGCTGTAATAACGAAGCTCAGTGCTCCACTCGCTTGAATTATAGCTAGGTCAAAACTTTAGCTTGAATAACGGTTACCTGAATATGCCTTACCGGGTTCAGAAGCTCTACGATTATATACTTCCTGTAAGTTTTGTGCCACTATTTAGAAGATTTTATAGGCATTTTATGAGTTTTCGCAATTTATATTGTGGAGGAACGGGTATCATGTCCCTCCAACAAAAAGGGAGGATCCTCCGACCAGGCGAGGTGATCATGCCTGGCGGGCTACTGCCCAACAGTTGATGTTGATATGTTGTATATATGATAATCGGCGCAAGAACTATTCATTGCGCGATTCAGGATTTGTAGTTAGTAATATATTTACAACATCTTATATTTTAATAATAATATATTTTGCATTTTTAAACTTCTTTAAAAAGAAAGAAGGTATCTTATTTGCTTGTATTTTTGATATGTGAAGCAACACACAATAAAAATTGAGAATTCTGCAGTAGCAGAACTTAGACATTTTTCGCACTAATTTATAACTAAAGAATAATACTGGCTCCCAACATACAGCTCACGCTAGTTTGAGAATCAGGGCTTATAATTAAATTGTAGAATGAAATTTCCTGCAATGAAGAATTTATTATTATTCTCTTTATTTAATTATATATACATATTAATTACATTTTTAAATACATAAAAAAGATAAACAATAACATAATATATATTTAAAAATATAAAAAATAGTAGACCACCGACTTCGGGTACAGGGACCAAGAAACCGGTGGTTAGGGCTCCAAAGACAGGAACCTCCTCACTATGCGTGCCGTGTCAAGAAGGACTGCCTTCTGTATCAGACCCTTGATCCAGCCTTCTAACGTGAGCCTCTTAAGGTGTTGGTCGAGGCTCTTGGCTATCAATCCGTGAGCAGATACGACTATCGGAACAATTATTACCGAATCCACATTCCACATATCGACAATCTCGTGAGATAGATCCAAATATTTTATTTGTTTTTCTTTTTCGACTTTCACGAGATTCTCGTCATGAGGAACGGCGATATCGATAATAATTGCGCGGCGCTCTAATCGATCTATCACCACAATATCAGGCTTATTGGCAACAATAGTCCTGTCTGTAATAATAGATCGATCCCAATATAATGTAGCACGACCATTCTAGAGGTATTTTTTTTTTATTATTATTATTATTATAATGGTCTTAATTTTTCTTAAAATGCTACTGTCTACTGATGAGATGAGATGTGAGTCCTGTGCAAGCAAGCATATGTAACATACTCTAAGTTACATACACGAAACGAATTTTAAGATATTGGAAATCCGCCACGTTATATCTAACACAACAGACGAAAAGCGCGTTACAAAACAATGTTGAAAGCTTAGGATTATGTGTTTCCTTCAACTTTTGTTTTACCGGAGTTCTTTGTGAAGCCCTTATCCTCTACGAGAATTGTTTACGATGAGAATGTTGTTTATTTGATTTTATGTATATAGCTCTTGGATTTTTTCCGTGGGAGAGCTATGGCTTCGGCATGAATGGGCCGGCTCGACCGGAGTGATACCACGGCCTCACAGAAAACCGGTGTGAAATAGCGCTTGCGCTGTGTTTCACCGCGTGAGTGAGGATACCGGAGGCCCATACCCCCAACCCCTCCCCCATTCCCTCTCCCCATCCCCCGAAGGTCGGCAACGCACTTGTGACGCTTTTGGTGTTGCCGGTGTCCATGGGCGGCGGTAATCGCTTACCATCAGGTGATGCGTCTGATCGTTTGCCCCCTAATCAATAAAAAAAAAAAAAGCATGAAGTACTAAGGAATGATCTGGAAATATTACTTCACCGCCTCCTACTGCGATGATTGTTGTGGATATAATCTCCACATTGGACAACATTTTGTATCATCCACAAACTGTAGTTCTGAATCTGGGTGTTCTTTGTGTCGGTTTTATGAAAGTGTCCCAAGATAAATGATATATTCCTAGTACAGTTGTCTTTTAAAGACAAAATAAAAATGAATACGCATGAAATTTTCAGTTTTTTTTTGGTATGCTCACCACCGACAAATATGTTAATAAATCAAGCATTTAAGTGGAATAGCCTATACTGTACTGACTGTGTAACTTTATAAATTGTATTTTTAAGAACTATCAATTTAACGTGTGAGATGAGAGCAGACCAGACGTATATAGCTATATTATATTTGTAGTTTCAAATGTGAATTTTCAATATGTATTTTACAACATTTTCATTGACGGTTATCTACCACAGAAATCACACAGTATTCTAAGTAATACATAGATGCATCACTAAAACAGAACATTTCTATAAATTTACGCAATTGCTATAAAATATTATCTAGGTACGAGTGTAATAGTCATTTTTGTTCTATTGGTTTAGATGTTCGACATAAATGCTAAATTTAGAATTAGAACTAGCTTTTGAACCTTCGGCTCCACCCGCGTCTTTGTCGGTCACCGCGGCAAAGAGTAGCCTATGTCCTTCCTTAAGAATCAATGTAATTCCATGCCAAATTTTGTTAAAATTGGTGCAGCGGTTTAGCCATGAAAGCGTTACAGATAAACAAAGTTACTATCGAATTATAAATTTGAAAATTAACGTGAATTACGATAATCTTATCTTATCTTATCTTATCTTATCTTAATAATATATATAAATCTCGTGTCACAATGTTTGTCTTCAATGGACTCCTAAACCACTTAACAGATTATAATAAAATTCGCACACCATGTGCAGTTCGATCCAACTTGAGAGATAGGATAGTTTAAATCTCAAATTATAGTCGCAATTTTAATTTATTGCTAATTATTTGTCTGTTATTATTTGACAGTCACAATTATCTTTTAACTCCAAATGATTCTAACAGATGTCGATACCTTTCGACTGGGTTGAGTAAGTAATCAATAGATGGCGCTGCTATGGTAAATCTATAGGCTATATTTTATTTTGGAAAAAAATAGGGTTCCGTAAGATATTGGGGTTTTTCGGACACAAGGTGTAAAAAATCAACACTATACGGGGGAAAATTTTTCGCTACGGGCAATAAAAGACGCAAACGAGGTTGCGTCGGTCAGCTAGTCTCATATATAAATTAACAAGCATGCTCATACTAAAAAGGGTGCAATACGAATTCTTTTATCAATTCTTCATTTACCGACTTTGTTCTTCAAACGTGACATTTTTAAGAAATAAGTGACATTTAATAATTGGTTTAATGTTAACTTGAGAGGAAGCTTTCTGACGAAGCCTGGAGCCCTTTTTATGCAAATGTTAAAGGATGTGCCGGGAGTTTTAATGAAACAGAGCAATTACTTTGATGAATACTGCACTCGTGATGAGCTCGGCCTCGCGAGAATAGGGGAAGAGTAAATCTAAATGAAATTACCAGTACCAGGTATCTATATTGATTTGAATTAAAAAAACATTGACCTGTTTAAACAGGGTGTTAGTGAGTACAATTAAAAGTATTTCACTAAGACGGACGGTAATTTTAAATATGAATGATTATACAAAGCTAATTTAAAAAAAAAGATGTGTGTGCGATTCACACACGATAGAAGTGAAACTTCAGTAAATCGACAAAAGAATAAGGTGAATATATATGACAAGGATAGGATAATTACAAAGTTTATTGGTTTAAAAATGAAAGCATTTTGATTAATTTATACATACACACCGACATTTGCTCTCTCGTTCTGTCTCACTAATCACAGACGACTTTATGTATTTGTGTCTCTTACCTGTCGTTTTTTCCGTTGCATCCGATTTGAAATCAGAACGATTCTAAAGAAGTTTCACTTCAAAAATATCGGCATTCTATAAGTGGTTCAATATTTGAACATAATTAATCTAAGTTAAAATTCGACTTCAAGAACTGGATCAAATGAAAATAACACAACACGGGCAGCACCAGCTTTCGAAGAAAAACGATTCATCAAAATCGGTTCACCAAGTCAAAAAGTTCTGAGGGAACAAACATAAAAATACAGTCAAATTGAGAGACTCTTCTTAATTTTATGAAGTCCAGAATAAATAAAATTTAAGTTTCTGCTTGAATCTTCAAATACACAGCTTTTCACTTAATGTATATGGAAGTGTACACGTTTCTTAAATCATAAAATCTTTTTTTTTTGTATATCTGTCTCATTGTTACGGCTTATCTCTGGAACGGTTGGACCGGTTTTGACGGGACTTTCAGAGGTAGCAAGTGCCTCAAGAACTAATTTTGACGAAAAAGTATTTTTTACTAGTTATTAATATAAGAAGCAAATTTAGTTTTAGTTTTAGTTTTATTACTAACATAAAAACCAATAAATTTGTGAGCAATATTCAAAAGCAATGAAAAGGTTGCAAGAAAAAAACATGATCTTTTATATAAACAGGACTCCCTGTAAATATGAATTTACTAGTAATATTAACATTGTAATTTCATTTAAAATAAGGTTAGATATATTTTTAATTATGCCGCAGTCAATCAAAGAATAATAAAAAATTAACAGTATTTTTATTAATACCTATCCTGTTTATTTCATTCGATAACAAACCTTTATAGTCTACCAAGTTTTTGGCACAATCAAACAGTTCATCACGAAAAGAAACTTACTAAACCAGTCTCCAGTAAACGCAATCTAATAAAAAGTAGATAAGGCTCCCTTACGCAGCTGGAATTTTAATCAATTTTGCGGCCAATAAGTGAAGCGGGTGGGCTCAACGAGCCACACTTCACAAATTACCAACTTAAAACCTTTTGACCGTATTCATCAGAATAAAGCTAAATTACGAAAATAGTTCCCGATAACAGTAAACGTTTGCGTCAGATATCGGCTACGAGTACCAAATCTCGCGATGCCTAATAAACAATATATTTTTATATCACTCGCTAAGCCCATTTTCGCTTCAGACAATACATGAACGAACAGAAATCTTTGAGTTTCATAAAGCTTAAGAAAACTTTGACAAAAAGAATCAGATGGTGACGTCAAAGGCAAAAAACATTTGTACCGCAAGAGGCACCAGAGGCGACCAGAATAATGAGTTTCACAAGTATTTTGACGGAACTTTATTACGCTTTATACTTAACAGGCAATTAAGAGGTTTTTAATATTTTTCTTGCCCGACGTAGTAATTAGTTCGCGCAATGACTCAAAGAGCTGCCGCAATACGAAAATGTTTTACTTTAAATTAACTACGTAACTTTTAAAAGGACCAGACTATATAGCAAACACTCTGAAAAACATATTTTATGAACAGTTGTACTTTCAAAAGAGAGTATTAATTTAGAAAGATCCATAATTAATTCCTTTAAACTAATACAAACTTATTATAAACCGCGAACTAACTTAGAAATTTGAATTTCTGTGCAAAAAGAAAGAATCAAATTCTTATTTAATTCTTATGGTTCTAATTATTGTCACCACAACAAACATTATAGTTGCATGAACAGACAAGTAAATTCTAACGTAGGACGAACGTATTCTCTATTGTGAAGTTAATGTTATAATATGTTTGTTTCAGATAATTCCGTCGGAGACACGTCCTCATTCCGGGCTGTCGTTGGAGTACTGAAGACAAAGGGTGACGCGCAAAGTGGAATAGTTTCATTTGTATTGAAAGTTTAGTGGTGAATAGGCGGTGTGAGGGGTGTGTGGCAGGTGTCACGGGACGAAGACAATGAGGCATAGGGGAGGTGGAGGATAGCATGACAGCGCCTGCCACGGCGGCCTGATGGCGCTAGTGCGCCGGATACTAGGCGACGCCCAGGTAAACAAAAAGATTCGGTTGAGAAACTGATTTTTTTATTTTATTAGTAGATACACTTTAACACAGTTGGATCCTAAGACAAATAACGAGTAAAATTTAAAACACACTTTTACAGACAGATAACATGAACATGTCTGAATATAAACATGGAACGACTATGATATATATATTTTATAATCAATAGATTACTCACTTATATTAGGTACTGCTTGCTGCCTGAAGCGTTTGCTCAATACTTTAAAATTTACGAAGCATTTGTGTACTTAAGCCGTCTTTATGAAGTACAGAACCAACACACTAGGCACGGAAGAAAGTTTAATTTGTTTTAGAGATCTGTTAAGTGGGTGAATTTTGTGTGAATTTATTGGTTTTTTTTTAAATTACAAATTTCAAGTAAATATTTATAGGATAATTTTAAGGCCAGTAGTTATTTATTGAAAATTAAAATGAATGAAATAATAGCACATATTTTACTTCGAATTATGTATAGTAATAATATTTAACTTCTCACAGCTTACATAAGGACGTCTGGTCCCAAACTAGATAGAACTTATATTGGTAGCCAAACTGCTGATAAATCTATTTAAATATTTCACTTTTTTTTTGGCAAATTACAAATTAAAAAAAACCCCCGACTTACAGAACTGGACCAAATTGAAATGGAACTACACGGGCACTAAAGCTTTCAAATACAAAAAGAATTATCAAAATCAATTCACCCAGTAGAAAATTATGAGGTAACAAAAAATACAGTCGAATTGATAACCTCCTCTTTTATGAAGTCGTTTAAAATATTGATGTTTACAGTGTAGTATCTTTTTGATACTTAAGGTGATTTATCACTTGATATAAGCGTACCATCTGATACATCAGAGTAATGAAAGCTTTAATTATTATTAATTACAAAGCTGCTGTGCCTCCGGTTGCCATGCCGTACCACCCTAAGCACGGCGATTAAACGAACAGACTTAAACGACTATTACATCAAACGGTAGCAGGTGAATTAACTAAACGGGTGGGGGTTCACTTAGATTAATAGCTACAGATATGGCGTCGTCGGATGGCCAAAATATATCGCTGTTTCCCCAAAACCTTATGTTTATAATACGAGCTGGATTATGTAGACTTTATAACACATTTATTACTAAACTTCGAAATAATGTCTCCTTTATTGAACCTGATAGAGACACTCTTAACTCGATGAAAAGGAATTTATAGACATATATATTTACAGCTTTGTGGTTAAGTAATACTTGCCTTAGTTTAGAACATGTCTGAAACAAGAGCATTTGTTTTAATATACTTACACGAGATTATCATAACAGGATAAAGCATAAGATTGGGTTTAAATACGAAACAAAATGATTAATTTGCAAACTTTTCATTTCATTTTCAATTTAAACCACATTAAAATGACTATTATTAAAATAAACTATAATTTAACATAGTCATACATTATTTAAACGAATGATATCAACCATGAAATAAGATATGTAGCTACGACCCCGTGCACTATTCAGGCGCTGTGCCAAGTGAACTTGTCAAGACGCTTTTCAGTTGGTTTAAATTTCATTTAATGTACTTTATGTATCACTTTATATTAAATTGATACACGTTTTAATATCAGAACCTTAGTGACCTGACAAATTTATTTATTTTGTAGAAACTAGATGAAATTTATTAATTCATACAACTTCATTGCACACCACTATAGTATAAATTGTAAACAGACATACATATTTGGAACTCAACATGAGTTGTCAACACAATAGTTTTATAATATAGCTGACCTAACTAATATTTTAGGTACCTAACACACATTATAATACTACTATATAAATGAATAAAGAATTAGGTATAGACATGAATTATCACGTATCAATTTATGAAGAGACAATTTATTTTACGGTTTTAGTGTTTCTAGGCAGGTAGTTTTCGTTTGATGTTTTTTGGAATCGGTTTGATTTTTCATTTTAGTGCAAACAATCGTAGGTAACTAGTAAGTAATTCCTTTTGATGCAAATAACTATAGTGGTATAAACTCGCATTAAAATTAAGTTGTGATGCGACATTTATGTTACCGAGAATGTGGTCTACGGGGCAATGGGGATCGTGTCCAAGCTTAAATAACCTGCGCTTTGCCGTGATCAAATAGAAACAGGCGAGTTACTAAATGCAAAATACATTAAGGGGTTAGTTATGATAGCGCCTGTATCAACAGCCTATCAGAAGGCTACTTAAACGGAGAATATTACCGCTAATCTTTATTGTGATACGTCAAGACTTGAGGGTCTAGTGTAACTTTATATCACGACTAATCAATCTTCACGGTGACTGCCTTCGGTTTTCAATTGACTTATACCAAAATCTTCGCCAATCGTTACGCATGTGAAACAAACTCAGTCCCTCTTAACATTTCACTAATCGCAACGCCAAATGCGTTCACCGATCAGACTGGAATAAATTCAAACAAGACCCTCAGGGCTAGTGATTTATGAAAAAAAAAGTTGCGTGTACTAGCGTACACTCGTAAGAAGTGAAACTTCTTTATGACGTTATTTTTCAAAAAATAAATATCATATGTCGACGTAAGGTATAACGACAAAAGACTTATAAACCAGCAATATTCGTGACAATTCTTATTTCAAGTGCAATAAAAGTTAAGGAGCGAGACCTGAGTAAATATTTCGCGATCTGTGGTGTGAATGAAGTAAGTTTGTGGAATGTGATGTGTGTAGTTATTTACATTGTGGACTAAATAAAATAATATTGTTTGTAATGTGATATTTCATTGTAGTATTAATTTGGTCCTGTTTGTGTTTGAAAATGTTTTTTGTTTTATTTTATAAATTTTTTTGAAGGATTGTATATAACTACTCTCAATAATGATAAAACATTTTATCATGGCCGAAAAACGTCAACGTCCACCATCGATTTACAAGCAGAATTTAAACGATTGTCTCTGAATAAAGTAGAGACTATAAATGAACAATTGTTTCAGTTTATAAATAACAGGAAAAAAACTCAAACGTAACTACTCAA
The DNA here is from genome assembly GCA_916048165.1 of Spilarctia lutea. NCBI lineage: Eukaryota > Metazoa > Arthropoda > Insecta > Lepidoptera > Erebidae > Spilarctia > Spilarctia lutea. Next base: position 9,477,349 of record OU696480.1, read on the forward strand.
AACGTAACAACTAAATGTGACGCGTAACGAAAAAATGTGACGCGGAACGGATAAATGTGACGCGAAATTTTTTGACAACCCCGATAAAGAAGTTTCACTTCAAAAACAATGTTGCGCTGAGTTACGTAACCACCCTAGATGGTGTTGCTCTTTGCGACTTAGAGCCCAACAAAATTCCTAACAACCCGCATCATGAGAAAGCACTACGAGAATGGCAACAGTTGAGACTAATTGTAAATAATTCTTCAAAACTCATTGCACCGTCAACTACTGTATCTCTGATACCTGGAACAGATTGCTTTGAACATTAAGGTCGCCTTTTGTACATTATATATTAATTATTTTCTGTACTCTCTTTTAAATCTGTAATACGCTGTACAGTGTGCCCTATAAATTCAGGGAGTATGTGTTCCTCCTATTATCTTTTCGGTACTTGAAAGTGCGTTGTAATGGAGCCTACTCAGTAACATAGAGTTTGTTTTTGAATGTGCATACGTAGTACAGATTTTTATAGCTCAGTTTACTCAGCTTGGGTCCAATAGAGGTAAATAGTTAAGTTTCTGATTCATCTAAATTTTTAATAACGAAATAAAAATATTCAGGCGAAACTCCGTAAAATGGTCGACGAGCAAGTCTCAGTGGGGGCCAGAGTAGACGCTGACGCGGAGCCAGAACCAGCAGATCCTCTCATCACTCCTGCAAGCTCTGCACACGATAGGTCTGAGTTAGACCGGCCTATCCCACCAGAAAGGCGGCTCCTCATCGGAACTCTAGATAAACCTAGAAATGGAGGGCTTGGAAGCCTTAGCGTTGATAAAGAAGCTACTCTAAACAGAACCACTAGACTTTCAATTCGAAATGGAAAAGATAATCCTTTTATAGGTAAGCCATTATTTTATAATATTAATAAAAGTCCAGTCAACAGGTACATTTTTTTTTTAAATTTCTTAAGATTAAATCAAGCACGTATTATACATATAAATTCGGTCAACGCTAGAATCACTTAGTACAAATACAAGTTACAAGTTACAACTCAATAAATACAACTTATAAAAACCTATATACTATCCGTCTATAATGATCATCATCCGTATCATCAGGCAGATATACAAGCCTAAATTAAAAATGATAATCAAATTTAAAGGCTTCAGACATGAAAAAATATATCAAACCTTTGTTTGTATACATTATTGTAATTCCAAAGTTAATTTAATGCAACGTGACAAAAACCAAGGTCCTAAAGCGAAAGTAAACAAAAATAACCGAAAAAAAGTTGTTTATAAAACCGTAAATAAGCTTAGGATAGAGTGTCTTAATCCCAGTTTAAAACCGTTGTCCTCACCAACCGCATTAAATAAGCGAAAAACCTTAATCGCAAAAATGTTACCCTAATCAGATATAATGTCAAACGAAAATGTCACAGTCTTCCGTGGAAAGATATATTTTTCTGTATTATATTATCCTTTACATTACGGCTTACCTTACATATCAGAGCTTTAATTAAAATAAAACGTAAAAGATGATTATTTCATGTAACACAAAACTTAGACCTCCTATCGATGGGAATGCAATAAAAATATTCATCATGAATAGTTTTTAATAATCATCTCCTGCGACAGAAGGTTTTATTTGATTACTAAGTTACAATAGCAGAGCATTTACTTTCTTTCCCATTTTTCAATTTATCAAACGAATATTACAGCATTCTGTTCACCAATGTACATCTTATTCTTCAACTTACCTGACTGACGTCATGGTGTCCTTCATAGGCAGTCAATCTTCAAGCTTCAAGCTTCAGTGGGAGCTCAGAGTCTCAAATTAAAGTGATAAAGCTTAAAACTTATAACCGACGCTTGGGCGAACTTGATGTTATTGAAGGTTCATTGTCTACGATCAATTAAAGTTTCAGCAATCTTATAAATAACATTTATATGAAACAACATGAAAGTAATACAGAATATTTCTCCCGAAAATTATGATAAAGCCACATGCAAAATTTTGTTGTAACTAATTATAAAAATCAATAACAATTTATTTTACTTAACAGATGACGACAATAAAGAAAACCAAGCAAACGGTAAATTGGAATCGCCTGTAAAATGGTCATTACAAAATGGTAGTGACAGCGGTACATATGCCGAGATTGGAAATGGAGGGAATAGTAATACTAGTGAAAGGAACATTCTTGACCCGGCCGATAGCTCTGAAGAGGAGGTGCCATTGCCTGATGCAACATCACCTGGAAGAAGCAGCGACGGACCTGAACCAAAAGCTGATATTACAGCCACACTCGATGGAGGTATAGTAAACACGTAAACCAATCGTATGTTTATGGGACTCAATATTGTTGTCATCGTCTGCTTTGTATTATTTAAGAAACAAGATGATGGCATTTTTAATTTACCTAATATTTCACAAAATATTTTTTTAAATACTTAAAATGTTTTGTGACATCTCTATCTCACCTCTCACCGCCGTTAAATGGATGTTATGATACCTTATACCTTTGTACCTTATACCTTTGTAATAAAACAAAGCTTTAGTCTATTTTTGGGCCTTTCTACCACTGACATTAATTTTCGTTACATGACAGGTAGGTTCTTTATTCTAGCCCGGTTGCTTGCCATCAACTTTGAGAAATAACACTAATTAATGTCATTCCATTAAGTCTCTATTTCGACTTATGTATTTACCTATCTTTAGACGGAACATTGGACAACGACCGTTACATATATGACGTCATCATTATTTATGAAATAATAAAAGACAATTCGGAAAAGCTAAATTTGGATGCAGAGTTTATCTCAAGAGTCTGTAATCCGGGTGTTAATAGTTCGTAACTAGTCGAGACGACATGTTTGTTTTGCTGATGAAGCGAGTTTGCTTAGTTTGAAATTCTTCATAGGTGCTGCTACAAGCTGAGAATATTATACCGTTGTTTGGCCAAATGATACCTATATGTACTAGACTACAAACGCTGAATACGTTAAAACCGTTCTGTGAGCATAGGAACTAAAATACGAGGCGGGTCAATGACTTAGTTCACGACCTGTTGAATTAGTAATTCGGTTTTGTATGCATTGTTAATACAAACGGGCACTTGCATATGCGAACTATTTTACTAGATTATATATATATAAATAGTCATAGTATAGAAAGCACAAAAGTACTGTAAAAACCCCTTTTCTTTGAGCCTATTTCAAAGTAAATGATGAGCAACATTTAATACATAGGTATATTAACGATTTTCACAGCATTAATAAGATACAACCTGTGTGTATTGAAAACATTAATTTCGTTGTGGTGGTTCTCTGTAGATTACTCTCATTGCTAATGAGCGTGCACCCTAGGGAAATAAGCTCATTTTCCGACCAACTGCATATTGTACAGTCCGCTAACTCAGCACGAAAGAAACTTTTCAATGGATGATGCGATTTGTCATTTAATTCTTTTCGTAATACCTTATGATGCTTATTTAATTAGAAAAATACTTGGCAATTAGTGATTACTGTAACAGAGATTAAGACATGCATTATATAATAATTGTTTAACCGCTTTCATTCATTGGTCGATTGTATAACGTCAACTAACTTATTCTTAAGCAACAACAAATAAAAAAAAAAATTAAAAAAATCAAATAAAAAATTGCTTATAGTTTCGATTAAAATATCTACAATAATATGACAACGGTTGTATTCATCCGCAGCTATTATTCCTGGAGACAATTGTGCAATGAATCACCGTGTTGATTTATCAGAGCAAGTAGTATAATAGGATCACTGGGACACTGTGCATTGAAGCATAATTTATCTGCAATCTGTCTGTGTTTGTCCACAATACGATAGAGTAGGATAGGGCTCTTGACAACCAATTTGCCACTGCTTCATTCGTTACTAATCCTCAGCTTATTATCTACTCTTTTGCCACATTTATCCCGGCGTGTAGGTTTATTAATGTGTGGCAGTAGATTTCAAGCATTTTCTCGCTTTATTTGTTTCGAGGGTAAACGCTATCTAGAGGAGAATAATTACATGGCGTAGAGAAAGCGTTATTTTTCCGGAGTCAATACGTCACCTGTGGAAGGGATGGATGGTACAATAAAGAATGAATGGTCAGTCGGCAGGCGAGGACATACCGTGACGTGTGAACATGTTAGTAATCGATTCTTCTGGATCGGTCAACGTGGTTGCAACTGACCAGAGAAATTTTGACGGTATAAGGAGGTAGTGTCTTATTTTTCTAAACTATTCCTATAGCAGCTATTATGAGGTGCATGATAAACAAGGATGCAACTTTGTGGACGTTATTAAAAAGCTAATGTTATGTAATAAACAAGCTACTGTGTAATTATTCTTTATTTCATACCTATTTGTGGGTAGACCTTTACTATCTAATTACGGTTTATTAAAGAAAGGTTGGTAGCTAAAACATTATATTTTTATGTGTATTTTACGAATCGTAATTTGTCTTTTTTATGGTATTAAACATAGTAGTATAGTTTGTAACCTTGCAATGTTGGTAGTACGCATATATTTAAAAAAAATAAAAAGTGTAGTGTAAAAATAAAAATACCATAATGACTTATATCCTAATGTAATTTACCCATAATCTCTGTAATACATAATTCAATATCACAAAGTCATAAAAGTTCTATGGTCTTATAAATTGAACGAAGCGGGCTTACAATTCGGTATGAGATTAATTAACACACTTCCGGCTGTAAATCCCTATATCGTAAATTATTATCAAAAATATTACGATTATACTTTTAAAAGTAAACCTAAATTTTCGTAATTATTGTTAAATTTTGTATTTTATTCAACTTGAAGATATTTGAGCAATCATTAATAGGTTTTAAAAAACAAACAATGTTACATTTTTCTTAGTTTGATAGTCAGTTAACGTTTCTTATACATATGTGTTTGTTTTATTGAAAAATATAGTAATATAGAACTAAATATTTACTTATATAATAACAAAATACGTTGAACAAATCTAAATATAATTAGGCTCATGTTATTTCAGTGTCATGTAGATTGTATAATATTTATTTACACAGGGTTTCACAGGGAAAATAAATCTTTTAGTACCTAATAAGTGTTTATAAATATTTTCTTCGACAAATGAGCGTAATGTGACCTTGCAACTCATCCAATACCTAGTTATACTTACCTAGTTAATGTAAGCCAGCTAGCGGAAATGCATATTTATTAACTAGTATATTATTCTATGCATACCTATTGAGGTACTAGGTACATCATTGAAGATACTAAATATGTACCTTCATAATCTAAATGTGCTCGTAACATTAATATACTGAGCCTGGACTTCTATCTAGGCTCAGTAGAAGAATAGGCTATCAGCTCTGTCATGTAAAATGTAGAAGGCCAAGATAAAATATTAATATAAGGTATGCTGCTTTCACTACTGTCTGTAAATACTTATTTTAAAACTGATAAAATAGGCCGTCTTACCCTATGTATATATGCTTAAATATCCCTCTACTGTATTAGATGCGGCTTCACCGGGCGGCCGGTCAGACCGATCACGACAGGAGGAAGTGCCCGCGTCCCCAGGGATGCTCACCGCGGCTCAAGTTGCTAGAAGGCTTCGGATGGAAAACGAGCGATTACAGGTATGAACGAAATAAATGAATTTAAAGAAACTTAATTTGACTGTATATTGTTTTATTATTTGTATATATGAATAAATATTTTCGTCGTTGATACAGAAGCTAATCAATACCTGCAGTACGATCATATCAATCAATACCTGAAGTCTTGATACGGTTAAGAAAGTAAATAGATAGGTAAATACTTTATGAAACATAATCCTTGTACCTTTTTTTTACGCGGAGAATGCTTCTTGCACCACACCCTCCGTTGGGGAGACGAAGGGCGTATGTGGGAGTCTCAGAAAACCAGGTCATCCTCGTGTCCATCCTCAATAAACCTCGCGACGGCCTACCTCGGTGTTCGAGAGAAGCTTCGCATTAGCGGCTTCTGGTGCCCTCCCTGTCTCACCTCACCAACTGAGGTATATCCCGGGATCCGCGTCCTCTTCGCCGCCTTCATCGAGCGGGATAAGCCCTTTCCCGATCTAGCTCTGCAAACTTCTTCTGAAGCATAAAATACTCACAGAAGGAGACTGCAGCTTTTCACTTTTCACTACTCTCGGATTTGATCGCGGCAATGCTGGCAGTGACAGGTTTCGTCCGATCTGTCCGACCAAGACTCGACGCTCGAACTCCCACACAGGAAAGTCCTCCAATGTGTGCTAGGCGGAGTCCCGTTCGGAACCGCTGAGGCAGCATTGTGCTGTAGGTCCCCGTCCTATTCGATTCAGATACTCACCGAAGCAACCGTGCACGGTGAGTATCTGAGTCAATCGATACCTGTGTGTCAGGTATCGATTCGGTCCTCTCTACCCCAGCTTCGAAGTTCGGCAGAACAGCTCCGACAGCACGTTGGCTAGCACAGCCCTGATTGTCTTTAAACTTACTGAATGTTACTACTAATTTACAAAATTGTCTGTTAATAAGTTAGTAATTCAACCAAAATGTGTCTACAAACGAGCTGAATCAACCACATTTGCGTTACTACCATACTAATCGTGAATCAAATTGCCGATTAATTTAAAACTAGCTAATACCTATTTTAATAGAGAACTAATTAAGAGATAGTGTGTAAGACCAAAAGAAGAAGAAAATTGAAGGGAAAGTATTTGTATTAAAAGAAGACCAACACCTACAATGACAAATTAAACTGTTGTAATTGAGTAATAAAGCTCAAAAAAATATTGTTCACTAGCACCAGCAGGGGATATGCTTTAATGCTATTACACAAAAACAAACTCAAACAAGGTTCGCAAACGATTCATCATAATTTTTGTGTGATATTTCGACGAGCTCTCACAAAGAGAGAAATGGAAACCATAACGGCCTTCATAGATTCTCGTATTGGCGATTTTAGGTTCGTTCTTTTTACCCTTTTGAGATAAGTTATTTGCCCGTTCTGTATCGTTGGGAGTAGATGAAAAAAAATTTAGGGCTTTGGTTATATTTTTCATTGGTCACCTTATAGTATCAATTATAAAAAAGGATGATAAAACAGTAGTATTCACATAATTGATTTCTTTTAATTTGTCCCAAATATGGGAAATAGAGAGCACTTTAATCTGTGGTAATTGTTATTGTGAAGGCAGTGCCTTCATTCGAGTATACTGCCAACTAGTTCAACTTTCGGATTCCGTTCGTATTCAAGATTGCGAAGGTCCGATATCCTAAAAAACTTATATGTATTCTTTTTTTTTCATTAAATAGGGGCAAACAAGCAGACGTATCGCCTGATGGTAAGCGATTACCGCCGCCCATGGACACCCGCAAAAGCAGAGGCGTTACAAGTGCGTTGCCGGTCTTTTAGGAAGGAGTACGCTCTTTTCTTGTAAAATCGGTTGAATTATTGCCTACCTTAAATAATATATGGAATAATAAAAGCTAGAAAGATGCTTTAGTAAATATTTCAATGTTTCTCGGTATTTTACACAGAACTTAATAATAAAATAGCGTTTCAACTACGTCATCTTAAAGAGCAGATCTTCACAAGTCACAAACCCAGAGTAGCTATTTCTAATTAGCTTAATTTTTTTTTGCAAATGAAGTAGATATATTCTAGTTTCTAGTTTATAAAAGACAACTCCCACATTAGGAATAAACATCCTGTGTCGTGGGGGACTTTACAAACATACATGAAACGGACACAAAGAACATCCAGACTCGGGACAACAATTCGTGGATCACACAAAGTGTTGTAGGTACCGCGTGGGATTTGAACCCACGACACTTGGCGCAGTAGCAAGCGGCATGGCGACCGCTGACACTACTCGGCCAACCGTGCAGTGCAGTGCAATATATAAAGAAGCTTCTTTTATTTCATGCAGTTCAATGGTTATTGTTCTTAAGATAAATAATTTAAACTACAGTCATTAGCAGTGACAAACTAGTGAAAAGTATTGAACACTCTACTTTAATAAAACATTCAAATAATTCAAAATTCTTTCCTGAAATGTATACATTTTTCAAGACACTGTCATTACTAATTCTTGGAGCGTTGGAGATTAAATTTTTACTTAACCTTTTTCCACTTGGTCGATCTCAGACCGATGTTAAATAAGAAATTTTCAGTTTATTACTTTCTCAATGGACCTTTGGTGAAGTCAATTTCGTAAATATGTTACAATTTCACGATATTTAATACCACAGGAAAAGCTTTTCTGCTTTGTTCCTTTTGCTGGGGGAGACACTTGAAGTGATATTTATAAATTGTGTATTACTACAATGTATTGAATTTTCAAAAATACATTTGTTTGTATTTTATTAATAGTAATATGTTGCAATTCTATTCCAAAAACTGCCTCAACGAATGACGTAGTTAAAGCGAACGATAAAGCGGTAATCTAACCGCTTCCAACTGCACTAAGTGTAGTGAGTTTAATCCCCACATGGGGATATAATAATACTTTACATGATCTTCAAATTATTGTTCCGAGTCTAGATTTTTGCGTTCGTTACCGTCGTGTAATCTTCTTATATATGAAATTCTCGTGTCACAATGTTAGTTACCATACTCCTCCAAAACGGCTGGACCGATTTTCATGAAATTTTGTGAGCATTTAATGTAGGTCTGAGAATCGGCCAACGTCTATTTTTCATCCTTAATTTTTTTTTTTAATTTTAAATTTTTTTTAAATTTTTTATTCTTTTAAGACACATCATTAGAAAATAGATACAACCCTGAATTTTCAATCCTCTTCGATAAACCACTATTTTTCCATCGCGATTTTTATTGACCCACCTCTACAACATATATTCCTTTTTATGGCAAAGCAACGTTTGTCGGGTCAGCTAGTTATATATATAATCATAACGATTTATAAATAGACAAGTTTTCTATTTGGAAAAAAAACCATTAAAACGTAGGTATTTTTAAAGACCTCGTTTTGGAGCAGACTATATATGTAATTAGATTGTAGCCTAATAAAAATAAATTATAATCAAAGTTAACTCATTACATGAAACTTAACGTGATTTTTTATTGTTTAAGGGTAATGAACTGATAAGAAATGAAAAACTGAGCATTAAATTGCGTTACTTAACTCGCGATATTAATCTAGACTATAACATTCATTTAATAACTTTCAAAACCTTTCAAGTACATTTCACTGGTACAACGAATGATTTATTATTTAAATTAAATAGGTATGGATAAATGCACACACAATAATATAATTTTATTTTAATGTTTTATATTTAAGTCTATAACTTAATATATGCTCTAAATAAAACATAAACTTTAATTAATGTTGCTAAAGAACTACCACTACTGTTTATATATAATGAAATAAATAGAAATAAATAAAAACTTATTTGCAAAAATAAATATTACAGATAATTCATCTTAATTTAGGTATTTTAGACTTCACATCTGTTACTAAGCGAAGGTTAAAATATATTTGAAGTATAACATTGTATGAAACCCTTAAACCCTTTAAATAAATATGTATTGAATAGAATAGGTTATTAAGCAAGATTTCATAACCAAGGAACTTGGAAATAAATAGGCTTAGAGGGTAGAAGGCTTTATAAGCGCTTAGCGTCAAGAAAAGAGGCGAATTTTACAAAGGGCTAAACATGGTGTACTAAATATATTGAAGCAATTATGTAGGGTTCAAGATTAAGTATCTAACTAATTATACTATTCTAAATAGTACTATATAATGTTTATATATATAGAGAGGCTTATCCAACAGTAGACTTCTATTAGTACTATAAATTATGGTGTTGGATAAAATCTTAATAGAAAAAGACATCAGTGACCTATTTATGTAGCACAGCTACCCTGTCTTTCAAACTCGGCACCCAGAGGCTGTCAACCAGGGTTTTTCATTTTCATGGCAGTGTCTATTTGATGTTTTTTTCAGTTCCTCTATAAACTGAAAGCGCTAATAAACTACACACATTAATATTATAGTCTAAATTTCGATTAGAGAGATAAGCGTCCAAAATTTTTTCTACGAATTCGAAGGAAACATCTTTAACGACCTGTCAAACTATTCCAACAAAAAGGTTACGTAATCAAATCTCAAAATAACGATCACAGAATAAAGTCACGTGAGTGTCTTGTCAGCGTAATCGGTTTAGCGGTGCCGAAATACGACTGTACGGTCACGAAGGGAAAATCAGTTAAATCGAAACCAGAACATTTTGATAACGAGTTTCGTACTACCATTATCGTTGTGTATTATTGAAGATGAAACACGTTAGCAAGACATAATGTTTTAGGGGAAAATATACTGAAATTGCGGTCATGACAATTTTGAAGTGGTAGGTTTCAATAGCTGATCAGAAAAATCTGAGAGTTATGTATTAACTAATTTCTACGCAATAATAATTTGAAATGTATCTATAAAATATATTACTAACAACGCATCCTTCAAACCACACTTAAAGTTAACATAACTGTGTGTATCTCAGAACCATATGGTAGTGCATTGCGTTTCAAAGTCAAGGACTCACCATGTCTGAGATCTCTGGTCGATCTAAACACAATAGATTTTTGATTGTAGCCAAAGGCAGTGTGATTTGGACATATTAAAAATAAATTAATTAGAATTGTCTGTTAATAATTTCAAATAAACAACTTTTCACTAAATACAATTAAAAGTAAATACGATAATCACATCACAAAAAAAATGTCTGTCTGTTAGTTCTGTATATTCTCTGTAACAGCTAGACCAATTTTGACTTGACATTCTCTGGCTGATAATTGATGATATAAGGATTAACTGAGGCTACTTTTATTACATACTAGGATCGTACCGCACTTTTACGGGCGTTCCTTGTTGTCCATTTTTCTTATTATGTTTGAGCATGTTTCCCAAAGTTTTCATCACAAATTAACATTTGAAAAAAAAACAAGTAAATACTGTTAAAATATTTTATGGCTAAAGACTTATTTCTTCCACAGGCCGAGTTAACTCGAGTACGTCGCCTTTTAGTGGCCGCTGCTGAAAGAGGAGAGGCTGGTACAGCATTGCTTGAACGGTCAAATACCGAAGGAGGCCCTGAATCTACACCTCTAGACCCACAACAACTTGAAAAGGAACTTCTTCTGGCTAGAGAAGCTGTTACCTGTAAGTACCAACATTATATCCATAATAATATTATGAAGCTGAAGAGTTGGTTAAACGCATGAATCTCAGAAACTACTGGCGCGAATTGAAAGATTATTTTAATGTTGAATGGTACATTAAGGAAGGCTATATGACATTAGTCAACACCTATATACTTAATATCAATTAATAACGTTGTGTAATTGGAGAAAATTTATCAATTTTGAGACTCGCACACGAAGATGCGCGTATCAGGTAATCGTTATACCTACTAGCTAATGGTGTGATACTGCTGCAACTTCATACTACATTATTTTATAATAAATAATAATAAATATTCCGGACATCTAACACACAACGCCATCTGGACTGCCTCGTTGGTCTAGTGGTTAGCGTAAGCGACTGCAAATCAAGAGGTCTCGGGTTCAATTCCCGGGTCGGACTGCTGTTGGGTTTTTCCTACAAGAAATTCCTAATAGCAGCCCGGAGTATGGAAGATGGCGGTGTTTCCCGCCCGTGCTTCGGAGAGCACGTTAAGCCGTCGGTCCCGGTTGTCATGAACATCTATGGCAATCGTTATTGGGAAGTCAGTGCCCCTTAAATATACTGACAACTAGTTCAACCTTCGAATTCAGTTCGCCCTCAGGGTTGCGGAGGTCAGATGCCAGTCGCTCTGTGTAAAAACTGATATTCAGGTAAAACCGGTTGAACTGGTAGCCGACCCCAAATATTGGGAATAATAAAGGCTAGGAAGATGATGATGACATACATATTATACATAGAAAACACCCAAACTCCGAAACAAATATTTGCAGATCATACAAACACTTGGTCCGACCCGGGAATCGAACCCGAGTCCTCAAGCTTAGCAGTCGCATACGCTACCACTACGCCACCGAGGCAGTCATATACACTATATATATATATATATATATATATATATATATATATATATATATATACATACATTTATATATATATATATATACATACATTTATAATATGTTATTTATGGTTTTACAATAACTTATGTTTTTTTTTAACGCTCGCATTAGAAATATACATTCTGTGTCGCGGGAGACTTTACAAACATACAATAAACTAACACAAAGAACACCCAAAATCGGGACAGTTTGTGGACCACACAAAGTGATGCACCGCGTGGGATTTGAATCCACGACACTTTGCACAGTCGCAAGCGGGGTGGCGACCGCTTAAACAACTAGCCCAACCGGCAGTGTTTTGAAACATTCTAAAATCAGAATTATGTAATGGATCTGCTTTTTTAAATCTAACTAGTATTATCTAATTTTCTCATGAATGAAATGAAAATCAAAAGTCATAAATAAGAACTACATTAAAAAGTATGCTAGAATGTGGTGGGTTCCTCCTGAAATCCAGCCGGTTTAAATCTAACTAAACCTCAAAGTTAAAATCCATCAAACCCTTTAGGTTACAGAGCATGCCAAAAATATATATACACTTGAATACATAACTCTCTTTCTTAAATAGTTGGTAAAAAAGCAACTATTTTATGTCACCATAAGAAATATTAATCGCCCTCAAAGTTAGACTCACGGTAATCCGATTCGATCCCACAAAAGTGGGCAATTTGTTGAGTGCCACCATGATACCGGATGCTCATAGTGAACCGGCATTTTGATAAACTACACTAATAATATACCACAAGGCACAGTGCCTTAGAATCAAATCTGTAGGCGGGTCACGTCTCTCTCAGGGCGTGCTTCCAACACCGGCTGACATTTTCACTAATGTCATTATACTGACGAAACTTGTCAGTTAAGCTGTGCCATTATTTGTATTATTATGTTGGACAAATAACTACCATATGCTCACTTTGATATTAGTTCGCTAATTTGCTAACTAACTGTAATATATTTAGTCGCCTAAAGTTTGATGATGAATTATTTCACGGTATCATTAAATAAATAAATAAATATTTCGGACATCTAACACACAACGCCATCTAGTCCCAAGCTAAGCAAAGCTTGTGTTATGGGTACTAGACAACTGATATGAATACATACATACTTTTTTTGTAAATACATACATATTTATTTATTTACAATTTTATGCACAAATACATGCATCGGCGGACTTAATGCCAAAGGCATTTTCTGCCAGTCGACCGATTGGGCGATGAAGTAGGTGCACTTAATGGTTATGTATTACTCATTATACATAGAAAACATCCAAACTCCGAAACAAATATTTGCAGATCATACAAACATTTGGTCCGACCCGGGAATCAAATCATTAACTAACTAAATACACATGCGTTCCAAACCTGTGTGTGACTATAAATTTACAGCTGTGAAATTACACAACACTACTAATGCGCCAAATTGTACAATATAAGAAGTTATTATGCACTAGTGACACACGAAAGCCTGTAATAGTAAAACAAGTAAAGTAGTTTTCGCCCATTGGTTGATATACCTACAACTTTATTTCATAAATTTATTTAATTACTTTTTATTAGCTTTCTGCACTTCGCTTCTATACTTTAACTGTAATGAATTTTAATTATTATGATAGAATTTCGACCACTATAGTGAAATTATTATAATAATTGAACTACACGTATTTAATAAAAATGTAAAAATGTATACGCTTATATTAGATTATAGCTTGCCACTTACAAAAATAAAAATAAATGTCTTAATTTCATTTAAACTCTACTCGATTACCAGCAATTCATCTCAGTCATTGTTGAAACTAGAACTCTATTCTGTTCGAGGATTTTGACTTGCGCCATATCGGATTTCCATTATCCTCGATTTACGGTGGTCATAATGTAAAAGTAGGTCATACTCTATTACGGTATTCTTAAAGAATAATATGCTCTTGTTGACTATTAACCCGCATAATATCACAGGCTATAAAGTAATATTATACTATTACGTCAGGATATAACGGTAATATTATAATATTAGGTACTCTCTTATTCACAGGATAGGTGAAACAAATAAACAATGTTAAACTAAATTAGCACACACGAAATTTCAGCTACAGAAGAAAGTGTATTAATATATTTGCTTCTAATATCGGTTATCGGTTTAATCAAATATTAATATTACCTATATTCCATAAATCAATATGAGAAGAGAGATCTTTGTGTACATTTTTTAGAAAATGGCTAAATCTGTGAGTATCGTTGAATAAAGACGATTTTATGCTTTATATTAATTAAATTAAGGTCACACGGATTTCATAGTGGTCTAAACGATCACAACGCCAGTTTCTAGTGCTCTGATAGTAATAAGTTGGCAATTTTCCTAGTGCGGGGTTTGTATTAAAAAAACAAAAGTATTTATGCAATCATTCATTCTTAGTAACAACACAAATAATATCGAAGCACACATAATAAACGGTTCAAGCTTTGTAGTACCACGTCAATCGTGCGTAGGTATATTTACCTAACATAACTGTTAGCTAAGTACCTAATGCTTGTACACCCACAAATCACACAAATTGGAATCGATCATAAACTGTGTGTGTTTGCCTAGGACTATATACGTTAAGTAACTTGTTACACAAACAAAACTTTTACATCTGCGGTTCGAGCAGAAAATACATAATTCACGTTGTTTATGATTGCTAATAAAATCTAAACCAGGAACCGCAATCCAATTTACAAACTGTCAAAATAACGGCAATCGTCAAAGCAATCGACAAACCAACTAGCTGAGAGTAGTAAAATGTAGGTCAATCCTTCATACGTTTTATTCTCCAATATCATTTTATTTATGACATGCAAATACTCGAAGCGAGGTAACATGCATACACAGTAAAGTGATGACAGAAAGAGACTCTTCAAAGAGTTTTAATCGCTTGGGATTTATGTATGAATATCGGTACCGTGTTCAATATGATTTTACTCATTTTTATTTATCAAAAATATTGAGATTAGTTATGTTTTACTTTTAACTTTGATTACAGTCAAAGCAGTCGCTTACATAAACAAACCCACAACAAACATGTGGTAGCTTTGATATTGACTTGCTTAAACATATATTTTGTTTTAGCTTTGAAAGCGGACAAAAAGAGGTTGAAAGCGGAGAAATTTGATCTACTAAACCAAATGAAACAACTCTACGCTACGCTTGAAGATAAAGAGAAGGAGCTCCGAGACTTTATAAGAAATTACGAACAGGTAAGAGTCGATTAGACTTTGGACTTACCTTAATATATAATAAAATTATAATGTTTAATTTTCATAAGAAATTTACATCATATGTCCTTCTCCAAGGTCTAGTATTTTTCTCTACCGAGATTTATCTGAGTGGATTAGCCGTGAAAGCGTAACAAACTGGCAGATAGACAGAGTAACTTTCCAATTTATGATATAGGTGTCCACCACACATGGATTTATATGTCAGTTGCCAATAATGAAAAAAAAACTGTGCAAGAACTTAATCGTGCAAATTTGGATACGAAAATAGAAGGAGTAACAAATTACAGACAGAGTATATAAATGAATGCTCATCACTTGATTAATGAGTTTAATCCTCTCATTTGAGCACATCACAAACTTTACGAACTACTCAGTAAACAGAGGAATAAAAATGAAATCAAACATTTAATAAAAAAATGATTGGAAACAGATTTAAAGTTGATGCAAAATAATCGTAAGCTATTTAAATTCATTTGAACTATATTTTAGCCTATACTTTTAAAGAGCACCTGAAAACTATGTTTCAGATTAAATATTCAGTTCACATATATATCAGAAGGTGGTAAACATATAGGTTCGCAAATACGAATACAAAACTTTACAGACTTTCTTTACAAGTTATTCCAGAGTCTTCTATAATAGTTCCCAACTTTTGCGTTTTAGTAACGCCGTTTGAATGTGCTATGATTTTTATTTTGTAAATATACATTTATGTCAGCAAACTTTATGACTGAAAATGTGCTTATTAAGTGTCTATAAAGATGTTACGCATCGCTAAGTTAACAGAGGCGTCTTAAGTTAAGTCGAATGGGACCTAAGTTATAAACGACAGTTAGTTTCTATATTTTTCAGAATGGTCTATATAAAATGTTTTATATATTTGAATTAGAATATCTTCACTTAAATACAAAGTTTTTATACTTAGTACATTTCTTCAGATTTATTGTTGATATATTGATATGATTATAGATAATAATCAATGTTAAGAATTGATTTTTACCTATCTAGGAACTTAAGAACTAGTCGAACCATATCCCTAAAAATAAAAATCGACTCACTACTCACTTGTCTGTCATTTCACGTAACTATAGTGTTAGCTTTCAATGCACAAAACGCACAAAAATTGCTTTAACAATTACAAACCTTCAATATTTTTGAACGACCTTTCATTGACACAATATCATATTTCATATCATCGTAAAGTGGGGAATTTTTATCCCGTATCCTTAGATAGTAAATTATAAAGATAAATAAAATAACATTTATTTCATACTCAATGTATAAGATTTGAGTGTGTTTCTCAAGAGTAGACTTAACTTAAAATAAGTAAAATATTAATTATGAAGTAATTACCTATACGATTAGAACTAAGTATTTATTATATGTTACTATAAAATTGCAATTCTTAAACTTGGTGTTAAATAAGTCAATATTTCAAACTGGTGATCTGCCTGATCTAGGTAAGCCTTGTATTTCCAGACGAATATAGACCTTAAAAGTTTAAAAAAGAATTGGATAACTGTTTGAATGCAGTCTACTGTCGTCCTGGTTCCTCCAACTATATTACTTTCTTATTTTTAACTGCGTAGATGCGATCCCGGGGAGGCGCTTCATCAGCCCTCGGAGCTGAGCGAGCTGAGCGGGAACGCGAGCGAGCTGCTTTACTGCGTCATGCACGCGATGAAGCGGAGCGCTCCCTACAACTAGCTGCTGCGTTGAGCGCAAGAGACACTCAACTTCGACACGCTAGGGAACAATTATTTGAGGTACGTAAACGTGAAAGTCGCTGTAAAATTTGTTTATCATACAATAATATCAATAAGATGTACGACATATTATTATACTAATACAAATTTAGGCATCAATCAAATAATCATTTGTTCCGTTCCTGACATGATTAAAATAGAGTTTACGGCTAACGAAAATTTTGGAGATCTCAAGAATAGAAATAAATTCTAGAGGGTATAATGTTAGCTCCTATCGGCTATCTAAAAAAAAAATTAAAATTAATTAGGTAAATTTTTAACTATTTCAACTCTAAAGCAAGTTGGACAAGGTGTAAGCCGTTTATCTAACTTTATATAATTGTGTTACTTTAATCAGTGTTAAGATTAATCGTGAAAATTTCTGCAATTGTGCAGAACGCAATGTAATAAAGTAGTAAAATAAATTAAAGCTGTAGGTACCTATCGACAGGCTGTATTATGACAAATAGATGGCGTGATGGGCGCTCGCCGACCATCCATCACTGCTGTTCCGTGTTAATTACCATTTCAAATTGCTTCCTCTGATCTAAATTGCTTTGAAAATTAAACGCAACCGTTTACTTCACTTACTATAAAATATAATTTATTACAAACTTACTTGTTTTTCATCAATGAAAAATTCCTATAAAACCTTCTGAATTAATTTAATTGTAAATTTAATCAATGATTTGATATTTTTTTTATATATATCAGTTTTATCTTCAATACCCTAATCTATCAGCAGTGAACTTGACAATATGAGTAACTATTCTCCACACAAAATTTTGAGCAAACGAGATCTCTAGAGATCTAAGCCACCGATGACCACTAACATAAATATGTAGAAATGAGAAAATTATAACACTTTTATAAAGAATATGTACGGCCTCTTTGTTTAAATACTGAAAACTTCTTCTTTGTCCACCCCTCCTCCCAGTTCAGCTAGAGTCGGGTCTCCTTGTACGTCTGCGCCAGAGAACTCTGTTCTGGGTTGTCTGTGTGCTCAGACTCTCCTGCTGGATCTCTTTCTGCATATTTGACCACCAGGTGGCGTGTGGTCTTCCTCTTCCTCGCGGGTGGTCAGGGATATTTAAAGCCTTTTTGACCGAGTGTTGGTCATCTTGTCTACTGGCCGTACCAGCGCATTCGGCTTTCTTTTAGCTTTTCAGCAATCGATGCTACCCAAACGATCCCCTGACATACTCATTTCGCACTTTTTCCAAGCGGGTTACACCTCCCGCCCATCTGAGCATTTTCATTTCGCTCGTATGCAGTCGTTGTTCGTGTGCCTTTTTCATGGTCCAGCACTCTGCACCGTATAACTGAAAATACTGAAAACACATTTCCTAATTTAAATATTAGTTTTTCATGCAATGTGGAATTACTAGACCTATAAAAATGTAATTTGGCAAGAAGATAAGATATTTGTTTAAGTGAGATACGTTAGCTAATGAAGGTTTTCGTGACAAACCCTGATGAAGCTAACCTAATAATTTGCTCTAGAAAGGTAAAATTGAGCAGGAACTTGATTTTCATTTTCCATTTTTTGGACTAGAGGGTAGATACATAAACACGTTTTTATCCCTGAAGCCTAATATTTACCAAGAAGTAAGTATTAAAAGTAGTACAAAGCAGGTAAGGATGGTTGGTTACGATAGGCCGTGTCAAGAATATACATATAAGGTCACCCTCAAGGTTATATGAAAGTCTTTGATTTTGTGTACCTACTAGGGACCTGAAATTTGGCAGGGAGATGATTTATAGGTAAGACACGTCTCAAGGTTTTCGTAACTTTTATTAGAGTTGTTTGGTTACTAAAGAAATAAAGGTGAGTTATTCTCTTTCGTAATGTTAAAATTGATAAACTTTTTTATTTTATTTGGCCAAATCATCTTTTTTATATTCCATATACCTATGTTTAATCAAGAATTTAAATTTTACAAACAATTAGTTCATGTATAGAAAAAGACAGCTAAAATTTACAAATGTAGGTATATGAACAAAAATTTCTTCTTAGATCCACCACGGAAATCTTTTTGTGATTTCTGTCCGTTTTTTTCATGTATTTTTTTCATTTCAGTTTCGAAATAGTAAAACACAAGAAATGGCATTTCAAAACTCTACAATTTAAATTTACCAACAGCAGTAAAATTAAAAAATGCAAATACTTTACAATATCACAAGTTTATATAGCTGAATTGAATTGAAAAAACAGACCGACACTCTTTTAATTCTGCATGTATGTTCTTGACAACATCCAATGTTGCGAATTATTGTACAGCATAGTTTAAAATAAAATTGTACCGATACTATGAAAATATGTAGAAACTAGAGTTAGAAAATTAAACACAGTCACATACTCTCAACAATAATTAGCCTGAAAATCACAGGCTTTAAAACGTTAAATACGTTTACTATAAAATCTACAAATCCATTTAAGTACATAAGCCGGATATTTACCTGTGCTCGCTGAACGTTCGATGTCATTACATTGATATGGGCTCTGAACGGGATGTCCCATTCTACCGGCCAAATCCTGTTCAAATTGTGCCCTTAATCGAAATTAATTCGAGCATTAAACCGAAGTCAAAATTATACACGAACAAAATTATCTGTTTCCTAAAACCCTTTCAAATAGCCCATCGTAAAAGTTGTGTTTACATTTATATATGAACTGCGTGAGAATCTAATCTTCCTATACTTTGTTTTATTGTAATAAATTGTCAAGTTAAATTACGTAGTGTAGCAAAAACTGTATATAATTTGTCAGTTTCATAATATGGCGCACACCTGTGTACGCCTTTGTAGCTTTTAGGTCGTATTACCATTGTTTCTTTTCTTTGATAACTTTAGTAATTGTAATTATAAATATTACGTCCTAATAAAAAATATCTAACAATGAAGATTAAATAAACATACACACTATAGTAAAAATTAAGAAAAGTACTACCAAAACCCTTTGTAGACATATTAAAGTCCTATGTATCTGATCGAATGTTCAGAGTAAGAGAAGGAAATGCATATTCTGATCTGAAACCTATTAAAGCTGGGGTTCCACAAGGAAGTGTTTTAGGACCGGTCCTGTACCTGTTATACACTTCTGACATGCCAGGATTAGATGAAAATATCATTGCGACCTTTGCTGATGACACGGCTATTATGGCCATTGGGTCTACACACAAGGAAGCAGTAGATAAACTTCAAGTAGCAGTGAACACCATTTTTGACTGGACGAGTAAATGGCAAATTAAATTAAATGAATCTAAATCGGTTCACATTGACTTTACTAATAAAGCTCCTAACTATCACCCGGTATATATAAATAGTCATATAATACCCTATGTCAATACTGCCAAATATTTGGGAATGACACTAGACGCTAAGCTTCGCTGGAAAGCTCATGTCAAAAAGAAACGCGACGAGTTGGAACTTCGCTACAAAAAAATGTATTGGCTCTTAGGCAAACACTCAAAAGTGTCCGTACATAATAAGATTTTATTGTATAAACAAGTCCTTATGCCTATATGGACTTATGGTATCCAGTTATGGGGATGTACCAAACAATCCAATACACTGATGATACAACGTTTTCAAAATAAAGTACGCAGGGGTATTGTAAATGCACCCTGGTACATTCGAATGAACGACCTCCATCGGGACCTTAAAGTAGAACTCGTCGCAGACATTATATCAAAGTTCGCCGAAGCACATGAACGCCGGCTTCATCATCACGTAAACGTTGAGGCTATCCAGCTTCTTGACAATACGGATATTACAAGGAGACTTAAAAGGGTAAAACCCTTTGAGTTAGTTAAGTGAAAGTGCGAAGTGAACAAAATACTACTATTTTAGTGCAGTGTAATACAAGAACACACCAACAGAGTGTCCTCAATTAATTAGAGACAATAAGAAAAGTGTTAATGGACACAATCTTATTATAGTTTTGTTTTAATAATTTAGGTCAAAATAAAATTACTCATTAGTCAGTAGACTAGATCGTAATAGCAATGTCCTACTTGTATTAGTACGGCATTTATAGAAAAAAAAACTATAGTAAAAATAGGAAGCAATTATAAATCAATTGAAAATGTCAACAATTCTTTAGAAGTTGTCGTCCTTTTTGTATTAAACGCTACTTACATTTTACATTATACGAGTATACTTGACTGCCTCGGTGGCGTAGTGGTAGCGTATGCGACTGCTAAGCTTAAGGTCTCGGGTTCGATTCCCGGGTCGGACTAAATGTTTGTATGATCTGCAAATATTTGTTTCGGAGTTTGGGTGTTATCTATGTATAATATGTATTTACAAAAAAAAATGTATATAAGTGTTAATATCAGTTGTCTAGTACCCATAACACAAGCTCTGCTTAGCTTGGGACTAGATGGCGTTGTGTGTAAGATGTCGGGAATATTTATTTATTTATATTATATAGAAGATAAAATATTATTTATTTATTTTCTCATAATTATTTTGTAACTAGGCAAGAAGGCAATTGCAAGCAGCAGGATGTTTGTCGGAAGGTGAAAGTGTTGCGTCACTTGGAATGGGACCGCCCATGTTGCTCGGAGGACCGTCAGGGTTAATTGGAGATAGAGGCAGCTGTAGCGCTGACTCAGGAGTTAGAGGTAAGTAGAAATAAGGCAAATATTTGTAATTTTACACAATTTATAGAAATATGAACTTAAAAGTAACATTAACTTGTATTCTTAATTAGATACGTCATATGAAATCATAATGAATTTTATAACGTTGGAAGAATTTAATTTCTTCCAGACACTTCTAGTTGTGTTTTCAAAACGATTTGTCACTGTGCGAAATATCTGGATGTACACCGTAACTCCACATTGTACTGGGACTGTTCGATTACAAATCTTTACATTTGATATTTATTCAATTATAATATTTTTAATCAACATGTCTAATGTTTTTTTTTTGCTTTCAAACAAAGATTGACTCACAGAAAAGACCTCGGGTATTAGGTCTGTCTCTCAACATTATATCTCAAAGTAAAATAAATTAAAGTTAAATAAAACAAAATTTATTATGTGACTCAAAAACTCAATTACGTTACTCTAATCTAATTGATTCTTGGAAACGAAGAGTAAATTTAAATTAAGCTTTTCGTTTTATTTTATTCGTCTCGAGAAATTCAAAGTACTTTGTCCACGTTGACTTTTAAACATTTTCAGCAAACAGTCCTTTCTAGTTTGAGTGTACAGTTCAAATACTGTAAGTATTCTATTTTTTAAAATTTAAAGACTTAATTTAATTAGTTTGTTTCCCTTAGAGCATTAATTAATTTAAGAAATTGCGTAACGCTACATCGATAGACTTAAGTTGAGCTAACAAAGTAATCAATGCAATTGTAACCGTTTGATAATTCCAAAACTCCCAAACTGTTGCACTGTCAGATCTCATTCATTACTAATTACACACACCTTTCTGGGTCGATCTTACCAACAGGCAGCAGTGACGGGGGAGCGACATCAGTTTGCGGCGGAAACTTGTCTGATTCCACGGCTGAAGGGGCTCCACCGACCATCGATGCTTACGATACAGATGCTGTTTCCTTAGTGTCATCTGCTCATCATATCTATCAATGTAAGTGTATAAAATGACATTCTGAGTTTAATAATAACCATGTACATACTTCGCTATATACTTATCAGTCATAATAACGGGTGGGAAAACTTCGGATACGGCCAACATAGGACCAGTTATCATTTTGAACTCTGGAGATAGTTTATATCCAGCAGTAGACATCTTCTGGTTAAGATATGTTGTTGAAAAACTTGCTATAGTTAAGTGCTGAACGAAATAATTAACGGACGACTCAAATTAAATCTTAAATCAAAAGATTATTCACGAATTTAGTTGAATAATGGCACTTGTTTTTAAGTTTAGGATTTGGGATTTGAATTTTGGGGATACCAACTACAAACTATAGGTGGCCCGAGGTACATCGGGGTTAGAGGGTTTTCGTTTCTAAGGTGTACCTCGTTCCCCGGTTTCTAGTACCCGAGACGGCGTGTGGTTTTAGTCGTTTCGAGTCCAACATGCCACCAAGAGGTGGTATCCGAGAGGATTTCCGCACGTGGAAAAAAAAAGTAGGTACATACGTCTGATTCTATTTATATTTGATTCCATCAAAGTAATGTTTCAGAGTACTAAGTATACTCGTATTATTTAGTGTACCGTATGCACATGTCTTTGACACTAACTGAAAAATTATTGTTACCCGATTACTGCGAAGCTAAAAAGATAGAGTAACAGTTTTAGCAGACTATGTACGAGTATGTTTCTGTGTTTCACTGTAGCGCTACATAAATATCAAAACACAAAATATAACACGTGCAAACATTTCACAAAGAATAAGGTTACCTCAATGTCAAAAGTGATTTTGAACGAGTTGCCTGTAATTGAATGTAAACGAACATTATTACATCTTCTTTGTTTTTGTAATATTTATTATGTTTTCTGAGGCAGCATCAATGTGAAATATTTAGTAGTTCTTCAGAGGTTACAAAAATACAAAATCTTGCCTTTTTAAGCGATTTTGAAAACGGAAGAGGTTGTTATTTTTTTTTTGTAGGTACTACTAGCTTTCACCCGTGACTCCGTCAGTTATAACGTTAAAAGGTAGCCTACGTCCTTCCTCAACAATCAAAGTATCTTGAGGCCAATTTTTATCGAAATCAGTTCAGCCGTCAAAGCGTTACAGACAGACAGACAGACAGAATTACATTCGAATTTATAATGTTAGTAAGGATTTTAAGTGTTTACCTCAGAACTCCACTATTTACATTTTATTTTCCGGAAAATACAATTTCTGTTTTATCCCATTTAAATATGAAAGTTACCGCGTTATAAATTAAGAAAATAATAACATAATGATGTAGAGGCATTGAAGATGGTTTCAATTTATTTAATGTTAATTATTATTGTACGCGTAATATGTATTAATGTTTATTACTTATTCGTGAATTAGTGCAGAAGTTATAGAAAATACTATTTAAATATTAGAAAATTTTTAGCACGTCATTACTTTCGTAAAGGAATAATTGCAGCGTGGATCGCGCTCGTTTCTGTCTATGACTCTTCAAGTATATAATCGTATTTTAAAGTAGACTTTTTTATCTAAGAAAAGTTTTTAATGAGATACCAAAAAGATGGCCTGCTTCAGCTCAAAATTAAATAATTTCAACGATTTCAATAGTTGTGGTGCGCATAAATTAAATTTTGACTCGTAAGTCACGCGCCTAACAATATCTTCAAAGAAAATCAAGTTACCAAAAATTTTATGTGGGCGAATATTTAAAAAGCTCATTACATTATTAAAAAGTTCCACGATTGTTTTTACCCGTGAAGCATTTTAGCGTGAAAAACTGAAAGAGTAAAGTTTCCTTCCGAACAAAGTTTTTTATTCATTAAAGGAAAGTTTCTTGGCAATAAAATCAGATTGTTTCATGCAATGACAAGCGCAAATTGGTGACGGCTTAGATTAGATTATTTAGCCATTACTCTAGAGAGAATGTGCCCATGGACGTTTAGTAGGAGAGAGAAGAGGGGGTGGAGGGGTGGTAGGTGACAAAGAGGCCTTGTTTATTATACCGGAGTGGACGATAGCTACGATTCACTGTCTCGGAACTATTACTGTAACTAATTTAATAAAATTATAAAATAAAATTTTATAAACTCATCAGATCAACGAAATTTAACAGTACAATGCTCGACATAGGTTCCTAGTAAGTTCCTTAGTGGTTTTGTACCTCCATGTTCTAATTATAACATTTTATTCCTTTCTTTTCTTAGTGAGCACACCTCGGGATTGCAGCCCCACTTTGTCACCACATAACAGCGCATCGCCTTTCACACGCTCCATTGACGCTGGATCGCTTTCAAGGTAAGTGATTTTATTCGCTCACGTTAGCTCGAATATTAATTCATTATCGAATAACTTGAGACATGAGCATGTGCATGCAAGCAAGTTATTAAGTTAAGAATTAATTGTTGCAAATGATGTTATGATCGCAAAATCGATTTTGCAATCAACAAATATTTCTTTCAGAGTTTTTTTTTTAATAGAGCTCCGTAATAATGTGATAAGCATCTTACATACATTTCTAAAAAAATAACTGCCTCCATAATCTTA
This sequence comes from Spilarctia lutea, assembly GCA_916048165.1. Classification (NCBI taxonomy): domain Eukaryota; kingdom Metazoa; phylum Arthropoda; class Insecta; order Lepidoptera; family Erebidae; genus Spilarctia; species Spilarctia lutea. The sequence continues at coordinate 9,502,616 of OU696480.1, forward strand.
TCTAATAAGCTTATCTCGGTAAAAGGTATTAATGTTGGTAATGGATACTTAAACTTTTTTATTCAAGAGGGTAACTTATTATAACTTACGATAAACGCTAATTACTTGGTATTTGTAAATACTTGTAGTTTTAATAGCGAAGAGATTTCGGTAATAAGTACCTACATTGTAAGAAAGGGGCGGTACCGAAGGGCTTAGAAGATGAAACAGCAAAAATTGAAAAGCCAATAAGATTGGAGACATCCTATTACTTTTACGGCGGCTACTTTATTACTGTTCGTGATATTATCGAATTTTGACGGCAAAATTTATCGCTTATTACGAGATCCACCCGCGATTCAGCAATAGAAAGTGCCAAATTTCATTTTTTCACTTTAATTTTTTCATACACCATTACTGTTCGCTCCCTGCCTATAATATCTCTCATTCCGCAATATTATACAGACGAGGTGGAAACGTTCTGGTGATTATGTAGATTAAGCTTTCAATCATGATGCATTAAGCGATTGGAGTTTGTAATGTCAAATTTTTGACAAATGCAGAAAGGGCATGAAAAGTTTATAAATCGGTATTTAATTTGACGCTGATATCAAAATAACCTTTCTGGCCAGCGTGGTATAGAAGACCAAAATCACTTTTCTGAAGAGAAATTTAAATCCAGCAGAGGAGTATTAGAAGCTGTTGTTCATGATCAGCATAGGGCTCTGTTTTCACATCTATGTTCATGACGTAAGAGTATAAATTCCTCCAGAAGAAGCCGATAATTAATCACAGAACCGAAACATCTTTAGCTACGTTAAATAAAAAACTGAACGTGTTAGCAGCCATACAAACAGCCCATTGCTCTCAGTTTAATCGGTGACGTTTGCGTCTATACTGGGTCGAAATGATTTGCTATAGAAGTGAATACTAGAAAAGACCGCTAAATGATAATAACCTTACCCTCCGGTTTGTGGCTAGGCTCGTTAATTTAAATATAACTAATAGTACCTGTCAGTATTAACTATACCTGAGGAATTCAAGTTATAAATATGCTTTAGAGATAGTAGCTCTACGTGATGAAACATCGAACACTAAATTAAAGTCATTACATTGTGAAGTTGACACATAACATCCATCTCATAGGTCAGTAGAACAACTGTCAAGTCCAGGTGAGTGCGAAGCTGCTCTTCTCGGTGGAGTACGCGGTCGCGCGGGAGGTCCTGGAGGTAAGGGCTCCCGTGGTCGGGGCTCAGCCTGGGGCTCTATTTCACGAGTTTTCGCACGCTCCAGACACCGCACTAAGTCTGGTAGTGCGGCTGCTAGTGGTCATGAGAGCGGTGAGTTTGTACCTACTAATTTTATAGTTATTTTTTTTTTCAGTAGTAGCCATGGTGGCCATATCATTCCATGTGTTTCTAAGAATACTGTTTTTTCTGAAGAATAGTTACGTTCATTCTTTTTTTCTAAACCCTTCAACTTGGACCAAGAAATGAAAGCAATCTTGTTTATTGAGTAGGTTCTGCAATCATTTTTAGAATCGAAATTATTCAATAGCAATCAAATATAAGCAACTCTTGACTTAAAATACTTCAAATTGATATAATCTTTTGTACACCTAAAAGTAAAATAGTAATAATAGCCTTTATAAGTAATACTGTCAATCTTTTATAGTAGGCTACATGCCTACTACATATATATACATTTTTCTTTAAAAAATCCAACATCTAATTTATTTTAAAATAGTTTTAATTTCATGCATATAATGTATTTAATTTTATTGTTTGAACTATTCACAATCAATCATAAAATAATTGTACACGGCATCCTCAAACATCTAATAGAACACTCCTGTCCAGAACCTATCTACTCAGGCAGCGGGACCAGAGCTTGGTCACCGCTCGGCAGCGAAGCAGCCTTACGCGAAGCCGCCTCTCTGCCTCTTGCCAGATGGCGGGCACCTGCCATCATTGCCTGGCTTGAACTGGCGCTAGGCATGCCCCAGTATGCTGCTGCAGTTGCTGATAATGTCAAGAGTGGCAAGGTAAGTAACACCAAATGTGCTTCTGAGTGTGTACATCTACTTAGTACTTTACATATGTAGTATGTTTTACTATAAGCAAATAATTCATTTACTTTTAATGTGATTTCTGATGGTTTAAATATAAAAGCATAAATTATTTATCTATTTGGTACAAATAGTTTGATATTATATTAAATATTATATGACTTCATTGGGTTATGAATCAGATATTTTCATCATATTTATTCATGAACACACTTCGCTTTCATATGTTTAATTACTTTATATATAACTTTTATTAACTCACTAATAATGAAAGGACGTTTTAATTTTCTTTTTATAAAGCAGTTTTTGTTGTATAACGGTATTCGCGATAAAATTATTTATAAGGTTGCCGATACCTTTTCTATCCCGACGTTTCAAACGGGTTATACCGCTCGTGCTCACGAGTGAACTGTTGTGTTAAGTTGTAAATACACGTAATAAATGAATTGTAACATTGGACACAATTTCCCAACTCAACAAATTTTACTACACATATGAACAATTGAATATGTAACATAGGTTTGTATTTACTGCCTAGATAGAATGTCATGGAAAACATCTAGTTAACAATTAAAAAAATACTACTCAAACACATATCGCTCCTAAAATTGCTTTACACCTTTCCTTACCATTCTATAGGTATATTTGTAGGTAATCAAATACAAATAATGTTTACAATAAAGGTTATTACTGACTTCTTCAGAGTAAAAAAAAATACATTTTGCGAGTAAATTCAGAAATTCGCACTTTCTAGACCATGAATTTTGCAAACAGTTTAATACTCCATTAAAACTGAATAGGTATGTTATATACATGTTACCATAGATACATGGCCAGATGGGTTGTTATCAAAATTTATTCTCACCATCCATTTTTAAAGCAAACCTAAAAATCAATATTTACATATCGGGTGCTCGTAACTCAGGGCAAAACGACGTGGATTATTTTTTCATAAAAAACAAATGGAATAAAAAAATCATTTTCATTACCCTGAATCCATTCATTATTCAAAATGTGCTCATTTTATTAGATTTATATGGAAATCAGCCTAATATAAAACTCCAGATATATTGGTAACAGAATATGTTTATTTCATGTTTGAATTCCACTTCAGGGTTTTGAGAGATTCCATTTATATTTCAAAATAAGTTAAAACGTATAACGAATAAAATTTGTATCGAGATCAACTTTTCAAACTGTGAATACTAAAATGTTTAGGGAAACATGATATTAGAGTAGAGCGAGAGACGCGCATTAAGCGTCAAATATTGTGTTCTGGTTGGTTCTAGATCCGTGCTTTGAATGGGCAGGTTCTGCTCGAGTTGTCAGACGCGGATCTGGAGGTGGGGCTAGGCATCTCGCAGCCGATGCACCGCAAGAAGCTGCGGCTGGCGATTGAGGAGCGTAGGAGACCGGACCTCGTGCGAAACCCAACTATAGGACAACTGACTCATGCTTGGGTTGCTGCTGAATGGCTGCCTGATCTGGGATTATCACAGGTATTTGCAGCAGTTGCTTGAATTCCAATAAAACTTGTCAATAACATTTTTTAGTCAAAATTGTATTCGACATACCTACATTTGAATTAAGTAATATAAATAGACCTATTTAATTTTATCACTTTAAAATCTACTATTTTAAACCAATCAGGTTAGATAACTACACTACTTAACTACATAATGCAGGTATTATGACTTTACTTATAAAGCTGGCAGCATTGTTATTATAAATCAAACTAAGTTGCTGATTCTGGTCATGAACCTTAATTCTCTACTATTTATGTCAATATGAAATCAACAAATTTATTTATTGTATTTTATAGTGTTTGAATATCACACTTTAGAAACTAGAAAAAAACTAATTAAGGATGCTATAAAGTTACTAAAGGGTATAAATTGAGTGAGTAGATTTACCAGGAGGAAGAGAAATAACACTATTATCTTACTTTCTTCATATTTGAAAATGGCACTAGTACCGTCTTATTTCATAGAGCTTATTATGTAATTTATTGACACATAATAAACTACATAGATTTAAATTACTTCACGAAAAGTCGTTTATGCTCAAAAATTTACTTATCTTAAAATTTTACCCAATAGTATGCGGAATCCTTCCTCGCTAATTTAGTGGATGCTCGGATGTTGGACACAATTAGTAAGAAAGAGTTGGAGAAGTACCTGGGCGTTACAAGAAAATTCCATCAGGCATCCATTGTGCATGGCATACATCTGCTCAGGATCATGAAGTATGATAGACAGGTTTGTGTAAATACCTTTTAACATAAATAGTAATAACATGGAGTAGTACCACATTATTATAGTTGCTTTGTTTTAAATTCTGTTTGTTGTTGCTTTGAAAATTAATGTAGAAGTAAAGTCCTTTTGTATTGAGGTTTAATTTTGTAAGACTTTACCATTTTTTTGAGGTGAGCTTGTGTTACGTAGGGAATGGTACCATTGGCGGACACATGAGGACTCTATTGAAGCTTAAATAAAAACTGATGATGTATTCCTTGCCCATTTCGGCCAGTGTCAACGGAGACCGATTACGAAGAAGACGTTACAGCTTTCCTGCTCTTTTCCTACTCTCATAATCCGATCGGACCGCTATCCGACGTCTAAGGAGAGGTCAGGCGCGGACGGATTGCTTTACGTACTATCTGTGGCATGAGGCCTAAGATAAGGAGCCATATTTATAATCAGAAACATTAAATATCCCTTTTTTGGCCTGCTTCGGGAATCAAACCCGAGACGTCACAAGGCAGTTAAACAAAATAACACATATTAAATATGCATGTACTTGGCTAATCAAAAATATGAAAATACGAGTACATGAAATAATTCCCAGTATGTTTAATTCAAATACAGCATTACGGATGACATTTATAACTGAAAAATAAAATCTTATTTACAAACGTAACGGGAAAAACCTTTCTACGTCCCCTTCGATAAGTGGCGTGAGATAACGACTAAGCAAATGAGCGATTATCCAATGAGCTGGAACAAAATGTTCCGTCTCGTGCCCGGTAATGTACACTCATTAATCATTGTGTACGAATCTTTTTTCGTTCGATTCTTCTGAAAACATGTTAAGTCACTTTTCATTATTTGCTTTACTTTGAATAAATCACCGATAATATTCATTGTTTCATTTTTTAAGTCAACGTCTATTACAATTACAATAAATCACGAATGGAAAAAAACGAATAGAAATTACGATTCAACCAAAATTGAATTTTTTACATTAGAATCGAATAGGAATTATTTTTTATTCTACGTTTTTCACTTTCATACTTTAGCGGACACTGTGTAAAATATGGAAATAAAATGTAATGGCAAAATTAAAAAAAATATAGAAATATCAATAGAAAAAAAAGGGTATTAAAGCCACGATCAATATAGACAGATAGAAGCAGTATAAATACATTATATATGTATATTCAATGACAACCTATTGTAAGGTAACCTAAAATAAACATTGAGAAATTAATTAAATCTCACAAAAGTGAAAAACCTACAAGAAGGATAATAAATATACTTTCTGCCTTAGTGGTTATTCTAACAATGTCATATCCCTTGAGTATTGCTTATTTCCCATAACATTCAGATACGTGACTTCATTGTTTTGTGACCAATATTGCATAATCAATTCAAACAGCATGTTTGTCCATTGATTATTATTTGATGTGTTTGTTGTAGGCTTTGGCCGTGCGGCGACATCAATGCGAGAACGTCGATGCCGACCCTCTAGTGTGGACCAATCAGAGATTTATGCGATGGGCACACAATATTGATTTAGGTGAATTCGCAGAAAATCTGAAAGGTATGTATTTAGGTAAATTATAGTTAAAGTTATCGTTAATTTTATGACTGAAAGTATCGTTTCATGTAACAAATACAGATAATAAAACAGTATTTTGGTATGAATTGATTTTGAAACTTCTAAAGTAACTTTATAAACATCTAACTGTTTGCGTTTATGAAACGTTCGTCTAAAATATGACCTGCCTAACTTAACTTGATTTTCTAAACTCCTATAATAATAAGAAAAATTCAAAAAATATGTTCAATCACAATGCATAAGTGTTTGATAAAACATTGCAATGATAACATTGTGAACCAAAAAAATCTTATTAAAAAGCAAGATGAAATGAGAAGACATATTTTACGCATTGTGATAGTAACATTATTTTTGATCTATGTAGATAGTGGCGTTCACGGAGGTCTAGTTGTGCTAGAACCATCTTTTACTGGAGAGACCATGGCAACAGCACTTGGAATTCCACCGTCTAAAAGCATTATCCGACGGCATTTGGTCGCTGAATTCGATGCACTCGTCATACCGGCCAGGTAAGTCAACACAAATATGAATTTGCATATCAATCGCTGAAAATATAATATTTACCACATACACCGCAATTTTGCGAATATTCATTGGTTTATACGAACATCACCGCATCAATCAAATCAGAGTCAATATGTTTGTACTGATTGCATATGTATCTATGTAAATGTTATGTTTTCTTATTCTATGAGTTATTTATAAACCAATGTCCTCGAATTGTAAACAGTATGTTTGAAAAAAGAGCACATTAAATCATATGCAAGGTTTATAACATTCCCCTAAATGCATAACATTTCCCCAGTAAGATAAAAGATCGTACGTAAGTGACAACACTTACGCTACATGATTATCTAAGCTATGGTCAGCACAATGCATGAGTCCAGGTGTGAGTTCTCGTAGATATCACAATTACTAGTGAGTGGGTCACACATCCCGTAGGTGAGCAAGCTGTAGTTGATTATAATGTGAGGTACAATCCTGCAGGTATACGATATTTTGCCAGGTGGAAGAACTGCAAGTGGAGGCTGCCCGAGCATCCATGTTGTCCACAAAACAAAGATAAAACTACAAAAATAAAAAAACTTTCATTTAAAAAATAAAATTATTCGCTTCGGTGCCCAGACCTGTATCTATGTAAAATTTTCCTGTATCAAATTTTTGTAAAGCTATTTTTACACAAAATATTTTCTTTGCAAAAGAAAATTTTGTATCTATCTACCGTCAAAACTAGCTCGAGTGTGAAACTTTTGATGGAACCTTTACGAGCGGTGAAGACTGATAAGTTATCATAGAGATCGTGGTTTGTAAACAGAAGAATATCGTCAAGTTGGAACGATCGGACACATTCACAATAATATATTTTGTACCCTCGCCTTCGTCAATGTTAGATTCAATGTTGGACATTGTGACCCCCTAGAGTCCCGATCTTGCCGTAGATTAGATTCAAGTTAATGTTTATTCGAGATTGATCAATTTGGTAAATCTAGTAAATGTATACAACTTAGTTGATATTATAAAGATAAGCATGAAATGCTTACTATTAATCGTAGGGGATGTCTTTCATCTCAATACCTGCGTTCACTATTAAGGATCCGTTTCGATTCACTGACAATTTTTCAAATAATTGTAATAATCTAAAAACTCATTTTAAAACAATTAACAATATTTATAGTTATAAAACGGTACCATTCATAATAGCTTTAGGAGTATAACAATAATAGCGTTTATTACTAATGTAAGATAAATATGTTTTTGACGTGTATACATTCATACTGTAAACTAAATAACATTGTATATTAGGCTCACCTGTAATGATATCGATTAAAATATAAATGTGAATAAATCCTGATGAAAAAGATGAACCTAAGGGACATCGAGTCAGTTTCTTTTACTATCCATCAACCCCTAACTTGGCGATCCTTGCATCGAGACAGAACGGTAACAATCATTTTATCGATAAATCATGAATGCCTCTCTGTCATCATCATTATTAGATCGCACTACATATTATCAGACTCTGACCACCTTTCTCCTTCCATGTAATATTACGTTTTGTTATCAATCATTTTCAATACGTTGACATCTCGTGCTTGATGGATTTACTTTTAATATTTAATTATATTATATATTATTTGATTCGTGCGTGCAGAGAAGAGTACTGCCGACTTCAAGCAAAACTCTTTGGATGATCGCTGATGTTTATTCATGTGGAGTCCAGTACTTTTTTCTAGCTTAAAGCCCATAAATGTTTACTCGTTTTCATTTTTATTAACTATATCATATTCGTACACAATAGCATGGTTCGTATGATTCTCAGCAAAGTGCATCATGCTTTTGATGTCTATGCAAAATATTAAGTTTAACATTCACTTTTTAATGTCTTTTTGTAGTTTACACTTAAGACGCGTCTGTGAATATGAACAAATTAATCATTTCTTCCTACTAGGAACAAAACAAACCATCGACGTCCTTAAATCTAAACAAAAGAAAATTTGCATGACAGCTTTCTGTGTTAGCAAATAACAACCACAATTTTAAGTGCAAATTTGAGAATATAAAGCGACAATAATTAAAAACAAATAATGCTCTGCCTGGCTTCAATGTTATCTCAAATTTGTACGAAAAGCTTTGCGTAGTGAAATCAAACTATAATTGGTTTTCAGAAACTTGTTTGGTCATCAAATCAGGATGTTGGGTAGACCGTTCTCAAGGTCCGTTGCGACTGGATTACCGGGGATCGATCTTAGCGGAGATTCCCGAAGGCACAGTCTGAGGGTAAGCTACTTATTACTTGCTAATCACTATTGACTTTCTCTCTTCAACATACATTTACATAGTCTATTGCGAGCTTGTGAAGTTTAGATAGGTATATTAAAAGCCACATTAGATTCTTGTACACTCGGGAATTCATTGTGAAGTGAGTAATACAAATATTGTGTAATGATATTAAAATATTGTTAGTATAGTTAATAGAACGTGGTTTTCTCAGTATTTATACGATAGCATGCTTCAATAATACAGTTTATTACTTTTAATTCTTAATATAGTTATTTTATGAACAGCTCAGATAACATGTATTTCAGTAAAGAGAGTTCAAAATAAATAAAAACCTTAATGCAAGAACAATGTTCGAAGTGAATCATAAAATGTAATACTTTAAATGAGTTCGACAATCCTTTTTTAAAGGTACCCTAACATGCCATGTATTTTCATAACATTTTATGAATGACATGCAACATCGCACCTTTAGTTTTATATAAGTATAAATTACATATAAGATTTATTTATATGTACGTATATATAGATAAGTACTTTTGCGTGTGGATACAAAACGTGTATCAGTGTAAATTTATTTGTCATTTTGTAGTTGTCATACTGTTATTTAACTGATTATAACAGTACAGTATTCTTACTGGCTCTATGTCAAAGTCGAAAACTGCGATATTACTTTATTGTTAATTAATATATATCTAAATGACAATACTTTTTGTGAGTAATAAAGAAAATCTAAGTACGTCTCTAAAAAGTAAACACAAATTGTATTCGACTGATAAGATTTAGTATTCTCTAAGTAACACCAAGTTCAAGAGATTCAATTTACATTGAAGTCGGTATGACATAGTGTTTTTATTAATTAATTATTTCAACAGGGCTCAATAACTCGGGCTCTCGGTGTTCTCAAGCCAAAGCACGATCGGACTTCACCATCCAGTTCAAGTGAGAGTTCAAGTGTGTTGAGTTTGACGCAACAGTACGCGTCGTATTCACCACCGATTGCGGTGCGGACGTTGTCACAATTGAGTATGACGTATGCACCACCACCAACACTGCAGGAATACGAGCCGATATACACACCACTCAGCCTATACTCTCAATCTAGTGTATCTACTAGAGATAGCCTGCAGCGTCTCAATGATATTAACGAAAACTCAAGTATCACTCATAGGTAAGTGAGTTACACCTATAACTTTTGACAATTTTGAAGACTGTCTAAAAATCCTTTTAAACGATATAAGCAAAATAATAATGTAGGTATATCATATTACTATGTTCTACCCATTTTTCGAACGCCATTTGACGAGTGATGAAAATCCTTTACGCAGCTTCCATCCTTTAATAAAATTTTAGAATATTAGTGCGAAAGCTGCATAAAACTTTATTTGTTTATAATCGACTGTGTTGCTTTTATATAGTTTTGTCATATTGTTCTATAACTAATTGATCACGTAAAAGGATGACCAATATTTTGAAACTGTACTACTATTGATTGTGTATTTAAAGGTTTAGAGATCGACGAAAGTTGTACAAAGATAGATCACGTTTTATGACACTAAAATTTCAATTGTTTTAATCATATTGTTTTTTTTTTGGTAATAAATTATTGTCTAGGAATATTTAAATGTATTTGTAGAAGTAATTCATCATCATTGACAGTCATTGATAGCAGTTAGAAAGAAGGTTTTACCCTACTTTTTCTTTGTTTTGTGCCAAGTTTGCCTTCCCTTCGCAGTACTGTTGTTCTGCGTAGCTTGATCCCTCAATGGGCTCTTACGGCACCCATTTAATGAACAAGTTTGGTGACACTCTGTATTCTTTATCTATCAAAATATAGACAAGGTTACTAGCAACTAATTAAAACCTTATATCACAGGTATGGAACAAAGGCAGATCATGCTCATCGAGTGAGCTCTCCTCTGCCAGCGAAGACCACAGACGACGTTGTGAAGCAGAAACGACACCGCCGCGTGAAAAGCATTGGTGATATTAATGCGTGTACTAAAGCTCCAGTTTGAAATACCTTTGATAAGACCAATGTAACTTAATTATTAATCCTTAAAATGACCTTAAATTGTTTTTACCTTTCGCTACTTACCTCCTTTTACATATCACCTTCAATTTTATGTGTTTCTTTCGTGTTCATAATGACACTGGCTTGTAAAACTATAAATTATATTTTGTAAATTTAGCAAGTGTCATGAGGTTACAGGCATTTAAGTCCTTTTGCTTCCTTATAAGAGGCGTAATACTCAAAGGTATTTATACATTTAAACTTAGTTAAAACTACACCCAAATTATAACAAGACTAGATTAATTATTTAGTAGCATCAAAATGTCTAATACCTAAAATGAATATTAAAAATGGTGGTGGTCATCAAAAAATATTTTAGTAAATTTCGAAATATATATAATTAATATATTTCCTCAATTTGAAAAGTGTATAACCATACTTTCATAATAGTACCTATACTACATTTCGGTATCTGCTAAACTTGTTAAATACTTGTGAACTAAACTAAATAAATTAAACAAAAGTGTTGCTTTCCAATGCTTTCCAATAGATTTTTAATTTAATTCTTCCTTATAAGTTAAAAGACACTATGGAATTATTCTTTCTCGGATCAATTTAATGTAAATCGAATTGTACGCAAACATGATACGTTAAGTCCTACAATGTAAACGCTAATTACCAAAAAAAAAATTGAACCAAAGTGTGTGAAGAGCAAGTTTATATAATTTTGTACGAAGCCACATAATAGACTGAGTTTAAATTGTCTTATGAAATTCAAAACATTAAGCAGAATTATAGGATACAATAATAATTTACGTTACGTTACGATGTTTACGTGATTTTAGATGTTATCATTTAGGCCATTTCTCTTATAAACATTTAAACAACAAAAGAATTTAAAAGTCCTATATGCATCGAAAGTAAAATTGACATCTAGTCTGTAGTGTATGGACTTTCTGGTATAACCCTGTCATTTCGAGTAATACAACCGCGGTGCGCGGGGCGGGGGGCATTGGCTGACCGACCGCTGCGGGATAAAGATGGGTGTCATTACTGCGAGACGATATATAAGTATACCAGTAGATAGAGTAGTGTTTCAGTTGAATAGTGTACGTTACATAGTCAATTACTATAAAAATGGCGGCAATTGACTCATTATGAACCGTGGATTTCAGTCAGATTTATTTAATAACTAGCTGTACCCCGTGGTATTACCCACGGCTATTGTAGTACCGCGGGTAACGCCACGGGGCGAAGCTAGTCTAAAAGAGTAGCCTAAGTTCAGTGAAAGTCAATTCAAAATCAGTCCAGCCGTTCCAAAGACAGAACAAACAGCCAGACAGACGGACGGACAAAAAGTCTAAAAAATACGGTTATTTTAACGGTTACACTCCAATTTTATTTATTTGTGTAGATAAACTATTAAAATGCTTATTATATTTTTCTCGTAAACTAATAGCAAGTGCTTAAAAATTTCGATGTCTTTATTAAACTGTAGCTCACGCATTCACTGTTACTGCATTGTAAAAAGTTTAACATCAGAAAGTTGTACTACATATTATTTAGTTTACATTTAAATAGTAGCAAAATAAATGTTTAATGTGTACATTAGAGAAATGGTATTGTTGTTCACTATCCCACGCTGTATTTACTTGCCGAACACTTTGATAACTTAACACTCACACGCATTTAATAAATTAAGAGCTTTTCACTTCGATATCTCATTAACAAGATGTTTAACAATTAATTAATACAAGTACATCGTTACATATTAAGTACATTCCAATCGAGCTTGAATACCAATACTTTGATATTAATGTGTATTTTTTAATGTTCTTGTTATTTTTTTATTGTTTTTTGTAATATTTATTTTGTATTTTTATGTGATTTACTTTTTGTGATATTTCAGTTACCAGTTAGTGAAATTTGTAAACTTATGAAATAAAGAACATGTGAAATAAAAGTAGTGTTTTTGTGTATTTACTTATCTTTTAACCATTTAATGAGCAATCAAACAAATTTATTTATAAAATATAGAATTTGACAATACTCTCAATCGAAATACATATCTGAATAAATGTGTGTATAATTACACCCAACCTAACTGACTTACCTGACTTATTTTTTAGTTGCAAACATTGTCCGCTAGAAGCAGAAGGTCGAATACCAGTATCGATAACTTATAGATTTACTTTATTTCTCCTCACAATAGTACACTTAAAACTAGTTATTTTACACAGTTTAGTTTAGAAATGTGAGGAGCTGGTTTCTGTGATACGCATAGAATGTCTGGTGGTCTAGGGAATGAGTAATGAAAAGTTAACAATAAATTAATATAAAGAAAAGTGGGTATTTAAATCCTATCACTAAGACAGCGCCAAGCATACGAATCTATATCTCTGTGGATGTGTGTAATGAAAGAGTAACATGACAGGATCATTGATGATGATTGATGATCTGTATATGTGTGTATGCGTGTATTTATGTGTGTGTGTGTGTATGTGTGTCTGTATGTGTGTGCGTGTGTGTGTGTGTGTGCGAGTGTGCGTGTGCGCGCGTGTATGCGTGTGCGCGCGTGTATGCGTGTGCGCGCGTGTATGCGTGCGCGTGTAGGATTGTGTTTGAGTTAAAAACAATGAAGAAGTATTTCTGTTAAATCATAATTTAGCTTTTTTAGCCAGTTCATAGCCAAATATTTTACTGGTTCATAGCGCACATGTAGTAATATTTATGGCATTCCTAATTCAGCATATTTGAGATAACGATAACTAAGTAAACGTACTAAATTATTCCTAAAGTGTATCGAGACAATTATTAAAAGTATTATCAAGTTCGGTTCATCAACAAATTAAACGCAAATATTATGTGAAACCACAACGAACGCCGAAGATGTTCTCGATATCTACAAGATAATTGTTACGGAAATGCAGTTTGTGTAATTTATACGCTCATAAAATGTGAAATGTATATTTCCGATGAAAGTTATGAAGCGACGGAATATTTTTAATAACACTTAAAGACTTCCTCTTCTGATAATACGGCTCCAGAACTACTATCTAAAGACGCCATTGATATGAACTGTTCAATTATTTATAAACGAAGTCCACTTTCAGTCAAGATAAATTCGTTATAGCCTCATTCAATTCTGAAGTGACGTGACGTATAGGTCACTCATACATTTATTTATAGAATTCCTAAGGGTCAAACGTTTGCAATGAAGTAAGTTTTTGATGTTTCAAGGAAAACATATTTTCATGTTTAACCGTAACACAACTTAAATTAAAATACTAGAGATATTCGAAATAAAAGAAAATACTATCACGATAAAGCATGTCTTTTTTTCTTTTATATGGTACCAGTTTTTTCCTATGGCTCGGTTATCCCGACCAAAAGTAGCTTGTCTTTTTCCAAGGTCCAATCGATCTCTATAACGAAATTGATCAAAATCGGTTCAGTGGTTTAGCCGTAAAAGCATAACAAACAGAGAGACAGACAGAATTTATAATATTTGTATAGATGGGAGGACAAACAAACAGACGGATAACCTGGTGGTAACTTCTACCGCACTTGTAAACCAGGCACTTGGGAGCTCTTGGAAACTTGGAACTCAAAGGTCACAAATGTGTTGCCTTAGCGTCTAACTCCTGGAACTAGGGTTAGGAGTTTCGGCTCGATAATCTTACTCAATCGCAAACCATTGATAGAAGTACTTAAAGCTGGGAGACCAAGGTATTCTTACGATCAAGCTAACTCATTTCTGCCGAAGCTGGACTTATTGACACAAATATAGAAATAGCTAAAATAAAACAATATTCAAACTGGTCCACTCTGACTACAGGTACGACTTCTTATCTGTAACATAGGTTATAGTTTAGTAACCTACATCAGACACCAGTCTTTCAAAGGTGGAATCCGAAATCCAAGCTGTCGTCTGCGTTGTTCCCGGACCAATACGACCTTCAAACCTTCAAGAAAAGAGCGTACTCCTTCCTGAAAGGCCGGCAACGCAATTGTAACGCCTCGGGTGTCCATGGGCGGAGGAAATCGCTTACCATCAGGCGATACGTCTGCTCGTTTGCCCCCTATATAATAAAAAGAAAGCCACTATTGTACCTATTATTAAGTTATACATTTGTGACAGAGAATAAAGTTTATTAAAGTTTATTACTATTCGTTATTTTGGACTATGTATGGCAACCCTCGCTCAACAACCTCTTCTTATTTATTTCAATGTAGCCTTTATCTTTTCATCTAACTTCTAAAGTATCTGGTTGATGGTCAATCTACTGCAGATAATAGTTATTTGTGTGAGTGTGAGTGTATGAGTGTAAAGTTGCTTTTTAACCGCGAGCTCAATATTGCGTGAGCATTACCGTGGGAATCAAAAGAGCACGAGGTGAAAAATCTTTGCGCTCGAGTACAACTTATAACTTTTCATCCCACCTCAGCGAGGAAATGACAAGACAATTACAAGATACTTTAATTTCAGTTTACTTTGAAGAGACAGACGTGATTATTATTATGATGTGTGTAAAAGTACTACATGGCATCTAGCATAATAGAACTATTCACAAAAACAGTACAAAGGTACATCCAACACACAACTATCACGATAGAACGTAATTCAACTAATCAAATTAGTTTCGTCTTTGTATTGTGCGAACGTGCCTCTGAAATAAGGTTTGTTTGTTTGTTTGTTTGTTTTACGGGGCCATTTCCGCACTCAGCCTCTTGATCGGGCCGTTGTACGTGAGTTTGTCATCTCCCTACTCCAGCCAACCCAGTTCGTCCCAGAAGCTGAGCAGCCTTTTCAGGTTACTGCATGCTTCCTGGAGTGATGTCGATTGGAGGATGTCCGCCCGTTGGTCTGCCACACTTCTACATTCTGTGAGAACATGCTGCGGCGTTTCTTCTGCCTCCATGCATCCCCTGCACAGAGGGCTGTCTGTTACACCTATAGTGAATAGGTGCTTGTTCAGGGGATAATGCCCTGTCAGGACACCCGTGACCTTCCTGAGATCGTCCCTTTTTAGTCTGATCAGATTGCGGGCAAGTCTTTTAGGTGCTACCGGAACTGCACTTTTTGTTTGCCTGCATCCTTCAGTGGTTTTCCATAGTGTTTTGTGTTTTCTTTCGGTATAGACGCGTAGCCATGTTTTTGTTTGGCTTTGGGGCAGGGGCAGTAGTGGTTCCGGTCCACACACTATCGTTTCCGATCCCCTTTTAGCCAGTTCGTCTGCAGCGTCGTTACCTATTGAGTTACTATGGCCTTTTATCCATTGTAAGGTAATTTTATTTGTAGTTGCAATGGACTGGAGGTTGTCATGACACTCCTTGATGAGGGCCGAGGTCATCTTGTTGTTTAGCAGCGCTTGAAGTACGGATGCACTGTCGGAGACAATTCTGATGTTTAAGTCTCTCACATCTCTGGCTGCAACTGCTTGTGCTGCTTTGATTATGCCAACACATTCTGCTTGGAAGATTGTGTTTAGCTTGTCTAGGGTGGTTGATATCTTGATATTTAAGTCATTCGAGAATACGCCAGCTCCGGTACCCTTTTGTGTTTTGGAGCCGTCTGTATATATCCTAACTTCGCCGACGCCAGAGTTATCTTTTGTTTCTGCGGATAGTTGGATATTATAGCTTCGATCGAAGACATGTTGGCATGAGGTTCTGTCCATGGGTGCCTCGAGGAGTGGAATTTCCTTTAGGATCCCCTGCAGAGCTTTCGAGTGTGTTGTTTCTGTGTTTATCTTCCACAGTCCGTTTGATCTTAGTCTTAGGGCAGCTGCTATCGCTTCCTGTTGTATGACCAGATCTAGAGGTCTCAAGTTCAAGAGATACTCTAATGCGGCCGATGGAGTAGTTTTCATACATCCAGTAGTTGCTACTGTGGCCAAACGTTGTAGACTCTGGAGTTTCATTTTAGCTGTGGATAGTTGAGTTCTGGGCCACCATACAACTGATCCATAGGTGATGGAGGGTCTGATAACTGCAGTGTATAACCAAAGTGTGATCTTTGGGTTTAGACCCCATCTTTTACCAACTAGTCGTCTACACTGGTTAAAAGTTATACAGGCCTTTCTTGTTTTTGTTTCGATGTGACTCGCCCAGTTTAATTTGTTGTCAAGAATAACGCCCAGATATTTTACTTGAGTTGATAGGGAGAGATTGGTGTTAAATAATTTTGGTAACTTTAGTTCTGGTAACTTCCTTTTGTTGGTGAAGAGGATGAGTTCTGTTTTTTTCGGATTTACTGACAGTTTCTGTTCGCCGCACCATTCTTCTACAATTTGAAAAGCTGAACGCATGATCTCGCTCAACACATTTTCCGCGTTCCCGCTTATCAGAATTGTTAGGTCATCCGCATAACCGATAGTAGTGTATCCTCGATCATTTAGTTTCTTAATGAGGCTATCTACTACTATGTTCCATAGAAGCGGTGATAGGACGCCACCTTGTGGGCATCCTCTAACTACCTTTGCTCTTATAGTATTATTCACCGCTGTCTGAACCGCCCTTTTACTGACCAGCTCAGTGATCCATTCTGTGATGACTGGCTCGGCATTCAATTTCTGAAGGGCGCGATTTATGCTGTTGTGTATAGTTTTATCGAAGGCACCTTCTATGTCTATGAAGGCCGCCATTGTTGACTGTTTGTTTGCAAAAGCCGACTCAATCTTCTGCACTACCGTATGAAGGGCCGACTCTGTTGATCTGCCTTTTCTATAGGCGTGTTGTTGGGGATGTAGTGTAGTATTCTTGAGAACGCCATCCCGTAGGTGTCTGTCCACTAGTCTTTCCAAAGTTTTGAGGAGAAAAGATGTGAGAATGATGGGCCTGAATGATTTGGCTAAAGTGTAGTCCTCTCTACCCGGTTTTGGTAGGAAGACTACTTTTGCCTCTCTCCACATTTTTGGGATGTATTTATAAGCTATACATGCCCTGTAGATAGGTGTTAGATGTTTAATTACCTCTTCGGGATGCCACTGTAGTAGAGCTGGGAAAATTTCATCCAGTCCCGAGGATTTGAAGGGTTCAAAACTCTTTAGCGCCCATCTGACTTTATCCTCGGTTGCTACATTGTATGCGACTTCCCATTCTTGGGTTGTTGGTGTGCTGTATTTTTTGTCTTTCCATTCCTTGTCTGATGTGATTTGACATCCAGGGAAGTGTGTATCCAACAGTACTGCACTGGTTTCATCGTCTGTATTTGTGTAAGTGCCGTCTTCCTTTTTAAGGGAGCCTAGGAGGTTGAGGTCGCCCTTGGTTAGGATATTTTTGATTTTTGCGGCTTGGTTTGTTGAGTTTATACTGCTACAGAAGTTACGCCAGGATTCCGTTCTACGGAATCTGATTCGCTTCTTGTAGTGTTTTTGTGCTGCCTTATAATTACTCCAGTCTTCTATGGACCTGGAATTTTTAGCTTGGTTGAAGAGTGTCCTAAGTCCCTTACGTAGTCTTTCAAGTTCTGGCCCCCACCACGAACTTTTCCCCTGGTTTTTCGGGGTTATCAAAGGACACGTTGATTTGTAACTGTTCACCAGGGCTTCAGTTAGGGATTGTACGTTTAATTCTATGTTGGGAGTACCAAGTGCTGTGTTAGCCATATTTGTGTTACTCAGTGCTTTGGTTAGAGATTTTGTATACCTTGTTATATCTGTTTTACGGGGGTTACGATATGGGACAGGGTCTGGTGGTTTATATTTTAATTTAAAACACACACGGCGGTGGTCCGCAAAGGATGGTTCGCTTGATACGTGCCAGCCCTCAATGAGGTCAACCGCCATGTGCGTTGCTAAGGTTATGTCGATAATAGTTTGATACCTCGAACTTACGAAGGTGGGTTCCGTACCTCTGTTCATGATGTTGAGATTTGTTTTTAGTAAGTATTCAGTTAATGACTCACCCCTTTTGTTTGAGTCCTTACTTCCCCACAGCGGATGGTGCGCGTTGCAATCTGCGGAGATGATGAGTTCCCAGTTCTGAGTGTCACAGTGTTGCACTAGTTCTGAGAGTTCCTTTGCAGGGATTTCATCATCACTAGGCATGTACACTGAGGCTAAGACTAGGGTAGTTTGGTTTTCTGTGTAAGTTTTCACTGCCGTGAGATCTCTAGAACAGAAATGGTTAAGCATAGTTGCCGGGAAGGTTTTCGGCATAAAAATGCAGGTCCGCGGGTTGTCAACAGTAGTATTTACCAGTAACTTACCGCCAATGTTGTTCAAGCCGCATATCCTATTTTTCCTGATCCAGGGCTCTTGGATAAGGGCGACTGTTTGGTTGTTTACCTCCAACACTCTTCGTAAGGTCGCCGTCGCTATTTGTTTGTGTTGGAGGTTTGTTTGGATGATTTCTGTGGATTTAGGGACTGAGCAGGACATCGTCTTCGTCACTGGTCCGTCCCTCTTGTCTCAGAGACGGTTCCGCCTCCATCTCGGTCAGATCATGATCTGGAGCCGGGGTGGATGCGGTAGGCTCAGAGGTTTGCGGCGCCCTCCCTGCAGCCTCTTCCGTCCCTGCTGGTTCTTTGACCGTGTCTCCCTCCGTTGTCAGGAAGCGAATATATCCGCTCCCTGTCAAGTGGGCAACACGGCGGTCTCTTTTGAGGATATCCTCTTTTTGGTCTTCGGGGATTCCAAGGAGAAGATGAACAACCTTCTCCCTGGAATTCACGTCGGCCTTGTTGTCGTCGACGGTCATGTCGTAGCATTGCCACGTGTTCACTTTGTACCAGGGGTTTTGGGCACAGAGGACTTTGTGAAGCGTGGCAGCGTCGGTGATGTGAGTGTGAAACAGAAGCCCAGCCTTGAGCTTCTTTCTCATCTCCGACATCTTGATGACCGTCAGAGTGGTGTTCGGTATCGGTGAGGCGATGGTGTTTATTGTTTTCTCCAGCCAGCTGAGAGCGTTCGCATCTTCACACCACATCGCAAGTGCCCCGTCCGTGTGGTAGGGGCGTCCGCGGAAAGCTGGAATCTGCGAGCTCAAAGAAGGAGGAGATAGTACAGCTTCAAGAATGGTATCGTCGATAGCCACTCTGAGCTGCTCTGCCTGCGCCTGCGAGAGGTCCCGGGACGGGACGGTGGTGATGGCCACTCTCAGATGCGACTGAGCCGCATCTGCGTAGCACATCGTCCGCCCCGGTTTCAAGTCGGGTTTCGCGCGTTTGGCGTCCTGGGGAGACTGGGTGTCGTCCAGACGACCGCGTTTCGAAGAAACTCGGTCAGTCCGGTCGTCTTCAGTGGGAGCCACGCACTGATCGCGTTTACCTCTCTGCCTGCGTTTCCTTCTTTGCCGGCTGGTGGTTGGTGTCAGGTGTTGTGTATTTTGTTGTGTTTTTGTAGCCTCCTGCTCCGTGGTAACCTCTTTTGAGGTGGCCGGCACAGGTTCGCGCTGCCTTTCCGCTGCTGCGGTGGCTGTGTGGGTTACAGCCTCCTGCTCCGAGGTACCCTTTTTCAGGGTAGACGGAGCAGGTTCGCGCTGCGTTTCGGCTGCTGCGGTGGATGTGTTGGTTTTAGTTGGTTGTATGGACTGCACGGTTTCCTGTCTCGCGCGCTGGTTGATGCGTCGGCGTTCCAGTGCCCCCTGCAGTCCTTGTTTGTGTGGTTTCGTGTCCGTGGACTGCATGGTTTCCCTTCTCGCGCGCGGGTTGGGGCGTCTGCGTTCCGGTAGTCCTTGCAGTCCACGTTTTGTTTGATGTGATTGTGTCTTGGTGTCTGTGCCTGTCACCGATTTGCTGCGTCCCTTTTTACAGGGGCGCTTGTGGACGACTACAGTCCACCTTGCTTTAGACGTATCGTCTATTTTTATTGCCTCTGCGAGGCTAGATAAATCCAGGCTTGAGCCTGGTTTCGTACACAAAGTGCCCCCCCCAGAATACGCGGGGCAGACCGAGCTAGGCTCGGTGAGGGATTCTCCATTACTGGTACCCTCCTGGGGTAAAAAATTTTTATTTTGTGCTGCCATATTTAGTTTGGACAGGAGATGTCACTCGCAGCTTGCTTGCCCTTGCAAGTTGCGGTACACCTTTTTGGGGGTATTTAGTGCCCCAGGGCTGTGTCGACCCATGGTGTGGATTTAAGCCGCCACGGTTCGGCTAGGAAAAGGGGATTAGGACTTAGACGGGAGTATATTGGGAAGGATGAGGAAGGATTGAGTAATGATGGGGTAAAGTAGGAACATGGGATATAGGTGGGTTACACCCGACTGGTGGTAGTGTCCAGCCTGGCATGCCCTTCTCACTTAGCTACTGGAGGTCCGGGATGGTGGTAAAAAGCGGCGCCCGTTAAAAGATCTCCAGCATTACCAGGGCGCACGACCCACTTCGCAAGGAAGTAGGTTCTTCCCTGATCCGTGTCGGCAGATACAGGGTCGACGTGGACGTGTGAGAAGAACTTGAGCATACGTGTCGATAGCTTTGCGCCGCACTCAAGCGTACACATATACCCCAACGCCCCCTGAAATAAGGTTATGTGCTACTGAATGTAATTAATTTAAAGTATCTTTCTAGTAGAAGAATTACATTTATAAATATAAAAAAGAAATAACAAAAATACCGAATTCCAGAACTGGACCAAATTGTAATGGGACCACATGAGAAACGCCAACTTTCAAGCAAAATAAGATTCATCAAAATCGGATCACCCAGTTGAAAGTTTTGAGGTAACAAACATTAAAATACAGTCGAATTGAGAACCTCCTCCTTTTTTGAAATTGATTAAAAACAAGCATCTATTCCTGAAAACAGCCTGCTGAACTTAGTGCTGACAGCGCTTTTTAAAGAAGGTACAATAGTATGAAACTGTGGAATAAGCTATCGCCTGCGGTGTTCCCGGACCAATAGGACCTTCAAACCTTCAAGAAAAGAGCGTACTCCTTCCTAAAAGGCCGGCAACGCACTTGCAACGCCTCTGGTGTTGCGGGTGTCTATGGGCGGCGGTAATCGGTTATCATCAGGCGATACGGATGCTCGTGTGCCCCTATATAATTAAAAAAAAAACAAAAAATTACTCCAAGTGTACAATTAAAACAAGTGTGGCATATCTTATATTATTTTTTGTTTTTTCAAACAGAGGTGGTAGTATTTGTAATTGGTGTCAGTCTATTTAGATCCATATAGACAATTTCAAAACAAAACTGTGCAATAATTCTACAATATTAAATGTAACCTCCACAATATGAATATCAATGTAGTTCGAGTATTGTAAAGCAGGGAATGTGACAATAGTTCTATTATTACTAGTCACCTCACGTACGACTGTCGCGTCGGATAGTATCACTGTATCATTAAAATAGAATTATTGAGAACTGAATTCTGATAGTCTCATATTGCTTGGAATTTATAGATACTTTTCGTTCTTATCAAATGTTATATATAGGTATACAGGTAAAGACAGTACGCTATAAACAAGCACGCTCATCCTTACTGAAAATAAAGTGACGGATCAGAAATGATTATTCAGTAGTTCTGAGACCGGTTATCTATATTAACATTATTATTTGGCTGCCTCGGTGGCGTATTGGTAGCGTATGCGACTGCTGTACTTGATCTACAAATGTTAGTTACGGAGTTTAGGTGTTTTCTATGTATAATATGTATGTATTTAAAAAAAAAGTATAGGTATATGTATTTATATCAGTAGTCTAGTACCCATAACACAAGCTCTGCTTAGCTTGGGACTAGATGGCGTTGTGTGTTAGGTGTCCAAAATATTTATTTATTATAGTATAGTTTCAAGGTTCAATTAGTATGGATATTAGGTGATTAATTTCAGGCATACACGAGTAACACACCCTCATGTGAATGTCGTAAATATTCGAACAAAAAATAATATTATAAAAAGAATACATACATATACAGACTTTAATATATGTTATGTATATTGTTTTAATTTATATACGTTTATCACCCATATGGTAGGTAAAACTTAAGTTTCCAAAATACTAGTACATCCTACAGTACGGCATACATTGAAAAGCGAACAAGACGAACTGCATATCTTATTAAACAATACATATTTATAATAGTATTACTCTTCTCTTTCTATTAATATTTCATCCAAACTGCAATAATAACTAAGTAGCTTAATAATAAACATTTATCCAACTGGCATGTGTGATATTTCTATAACGAACTAATATTATACGGAGAGTAGAATGAAATTGCCGAAAACAAAGCACCATTAATTACCACATTCAACTAAAGCGACGAATCTCAACTTTCCTCCTTCCAATTCCAAGACTCAAGGTTTGTTAAGCCAGCTTATTTAGTTAGCAACTGTTATTTTCAATCCCGCACAACAAATTCCACTATCTGTATTACGGGGACTGTTTACGTAGATTGTAGATTTAGATAAAAGTGACACAACTTCATCCTTTATCAGGTTCAACATTTGATCTGAAATCGTGACTAACTTACAGTAACTAAAGTAAACATTAAATTTACTGCCTAGTTTAGATAGTCGCTATTGTTATAAAACCTCCCATTTTATCTCTAAACATATTTCTATATTCAAAACTACTAGGCATTTTTGTCAGAAGAGGCGAAATATTTCCTTAAGGCACATTACTATTGTGAAATGGATCATTAGGTTTCAATATCGCTGAGAAAGCTCGGTTACCGCACTCGAGTGGGCGAGACATGGTATTCACGCATTTTATGCTGTCAGCGAAAATTCAATCTAGAAACTGGAATAAATCGACGCTCCATGAAAGTAGAAAATATGCAAATATATTCCTATGGGTTTGAAAATGAAGTTGAACTACGGATATACGAACATTCATCGACGAATAGAAATGTTTTTTTTTATTGAATAGTGGGCAAACGAGCAGACGCATCACCTGATGGTAAGCGATTACCGCCACCTACGGACACCCGCAACACCAAAAGCGTCACAAGTGCGTTGCCGACCTTTGGGGGATGAAGAGAGGGAATGGGGGGAGGGGTTGGGGTATAGGCCTCCGGTATCCTCACTCACTCGGTGAAACACAGCGCAAGCGCTATTTCACACAGGTTTTCAAAACTCTTTAAAAACTTACAATTTGTAATGAAAATACACTAAACATTTGACCAAATGATATTGATTGGAATTTCAGTTTTGGAATAGTGATTGAATACGTGGAATTATTCCATTTATCATTTGACAATCAAATGAATGAAACGTTAAATTTAAATTACAGTTCTACTAATTGCGTCGTTTATTTAATAGTTAAAGTTAATATTTGTTTTAATTAATTTCTGTGTTCTATTTCAATAGGTCCCTTTATTAATATTAGACTCAAGCAGATAAGTGACCAAAATAAAATGTTATAAGTTCCTCTAAAACGAAAAGAATACCATTACTGAATGAATGAACCACTAACTTGATCTTTTGTAAATCAAAATTTATTATTGTCCGTCTATATTTCCTTTGCATCAAAATTTATTCATAATCACTTATCAAAGTTTTTTAATTACAGTGGATACCAGTGTCAACTCCAGTCAAACCATTAACCTTTGGGGTACAAAGATTGTAACTCAGTTGTACCCTGTGTAATAAATAAATGAATAAAAAAACTACTACATAGGTATGTCATGGAAGAAATAAAAAGGAAAAGTTTGCATCTTATTGATGAATTGTTTTCTTAAAAAGACAACTCCCGTTCTAGGAATAATTACGGTGTCGCGGGGCACTTTACAAACATATCTAATTTATTTGTAGGTATAGATGTACAATAACAAAACGAACGATTTATAAAGTACATAAGCTTTGGCTCATGTTTACAATTTGGGTGACTCATTCCAATCTCCAAATCCCTTTCATAGATTCGTCACAATAATCATAATTTCAGTCGAAGCGAATTTCAGGCTTCTTATCCGTGGGAGAGCTATGCTTCGGCATCAATGGGTCGGCTCGACCGGAGTGATACCACGGCCTCACAGAAGACCGGTGTGAAATAGCGTTTGCGCTGTGTTTCACCGAGTGAGTGAGGATACTGGAGGCCCATACCCCAACCCCTCCCCCATCCCCTTTCCCATCTCCCAAAGGTCGGCAACGCACTTGTGACGCCTTTGGTGTCGCGGGTGTCCATGGGCGACGGTAATCGCTTACCATCAGGTGATACGTCTGCTCGTTTGCCCACTATTCAATAAAAAAAAATAAAAAAAAAGTCTCTCTACAGCAACTGGTCCTGTGCTGCTCTCATCCCAGGGATTTCCTTGACCTTATGGATTGTTTTATTAAAAAATAGTAAAATTTTTTTTTTTTTTTTTTGTTGTTTCTGCTTCATGGCAATCTGTCTTCCAACAATAAGCCACTTCTTTGTTTGATTTCTCTGTTTTATGTTTTCCCCAAGAGCCATACTTGTATGAAAATTTCTTTCACACGACTCTCTTGATATTAAGTGGTAAATCTTTTATGTAGGCTCGGTATGTCACTTCTTTTTAGCCGGGTATGCTGCAGAGCACCTTCTCCGCTCAGAGCGTGTGCCAGTTTGTTGACATGGACGGTCAGTTTCTCCTGATATTTCAGGCTACTATGAGCTATTTCCTGCCGTACTGTTTTTAGGCCGAGGTCTAGGTATATGTATCTATTACTTATACAATGGGGGATGCCGAACATTGTTCTCAGAGCTTTGGTCTGGAATCTCTCCAGGATATCTATATTACTGTTGCTGGCCGTGCCCCACAGTTGTATTCCGTAAGTCCAGATCGGTTTTATGGTAGCTTTGTACACTAGCATCTTGCTGTTAGGATTTAGCTGTGATTTACGTCCCAATAACCAGTTCAGTGACCGCAACTTTCCATCTAGTTGTTTGCGCTTAGTCCAAATATGTGTTTGCCAAGTAAGTTTCCTGTCTAAGTGCATACCCAAGTATTTTGCGTTATTTTCTTGAGGGATAATTTTACAATTTAGCGTTACCGGTGGACATGTTTCTTTCCTAAGTGTAAATGTTACATGTACCGATTTGCTCTCATTGGCTTTTATTCTCCAACGCTTCAGCCACATCTCAACTTCCGTCAGGTGGTTTTGGTATATATATGGTAAATAGTAAAATTAAAATTAAAAAAATGAGTATTAATCATTGTTAAATGCTCTTTTTAAAAATATTATCGTCTCATTGCACAAAAATGTTAGGAACAATTTTAATCTAAATTAGTTTTGAATAAATTTCCAAACATTTCTTATTCAATAAATGACAGTATTGGCTAGAGAGCAAACTTAACATGATAAAGCTCGGTATTCTCGCTATATCTTTCCCAAGTGACTCTCAAGATATTCTCTTGCTTTGTTGGGTATTATTCAAGTAATGCCATAGTTAACTATTTCATGTTATAACAAGGAGAGTTTATTTAATCTTGAACACAATCATTCAGAACCGTAATCATTTTCAAATGTTCGCATTCTACGATTTGTACGGACGGATCAATCAACGCACAGCTCGACCCGCTGAACGGATTGCGCTGAACTTAGACATACATACAGCTATTATGATGTAGGTGTGTGTTAAGAAATGATTTTTCAAAACTCAATTCCTTAAAGGGGTGAAAAGGGGGTTCAAAGTTTGAATGGAGCACCAATATAACGCAGGTTTTTCGTTTTTAAACTTTGCGAGGTTTATGATTGAACTAAATAAGCAAATACAAATTTTAGGGTTATCAAAAATCAACCATCTAGGAGGTAAAATGGGGTTACAAAGTCTTAAAAACAATATGGTAGCGTTTTGTAGATTTTTGGCCACTGGTAACCAAAATGACATCGGTTTTAAATTTTAACAATGCAGACATGAACATAACTCTCCCAGAATTCAAAAGTTATCGTTTTCTTTATAAATAATTTTAATAATAATAATAATAATATCAATTTATTTGCATAAATGTGGTACAAAAGATGGTAAAAAAAATAAAAATAGGCACGATACACATTTCGCCAGTTATAGGCATACAAATATAGTGTTGCAGTCTTTCATACAATAGTTAATTAATTGCTAAATTACCATTAACTATTTATAATCTATACAAGACTGTACAAACACTTGAATAAGGTAACAGAGGAATTTCTTGCCCCAAAGGTAAAATAGGTACACACATGTTTACATGAAAATTGTACAACACCTATCCTCAAGAAAGACTTTAACATAACGGCGGGAATACACGTTGCATGTGTCGGGATGTTTCAAAACTTGGTATCCAATATATTGTATATTCACCAAGTTTGGATGAAATCCCCCATCCAGAAATACGAACATTATAACATATGAATAGACGACATTTGTAAATGTATTTTCACTAAGAAATGGATTCTTATTACGTTAAACTTTACTACGTTAAACTCTAAAAATTAAAACAGTTTTCTCATAAATTACATCAACTTATAAATTGCTTTTTGATGTCAGTCATTGTTTAAAAGTAAGTAACATGAAAATAACAGTTTTTTTGGCAATCATGATTAGTATTAGTAATAGGTAATGCTCCAAACATATTAAACTTTAATCTTATCGATATTTATTTAGTTGTGTGTACATAGATTTATGAACGCCGAAGGTATTTAGAAAAGCTTATCATAAAAATATATGTACTTCCTTTTCAAAAGCACTTTGGGTTTCTATAAAGGTATTATGACATCTAAATTAGTAACATAAAATATATCATCCACACGTAAACTTATAACATTATTCTTAAACTTTATCAAACACAAAAATAGAAACATTATCCCAAACTCTACTCGTGTTAGTAGTAAAAGTAAATTATTTAGCTACTTCATTTACAAACTTTCATTTATTTATTTTTGTAAAAGTATGTTTATGCTAGTTTGAATGAAAACTTCTCCAAAAATGATTATGCAAATTCCATACTACAGTGCACCAGGGATCTAACAGCTTATTATTTGTAAACAAGCTGTTACTAGAAAGTTCGACGTGTAACTAGGCAACTTGCATTTTGCCGCTTTAAACCTGGACAACTTTGTATAAAGCTTGCAATAGTTTATTTGTTAAAGTCCCTATTGTATTTGAAGCTATACGTTTATGTTGTTTATTCATTATCCTGTGCAACCAATGTGTTTAGAGGTAGCTGACTAATTAATTGATTACCGAAAATAAATTAGACATTGTCGTGTTTTATAATTGAAACCAACTCTAATTAACTTATTATTAAAGGTATACGTATATTTACGACCACGATGAAATCGAGAACCACCTTCTGAATTCGTTCGTTACTCCCGACCCCGCCCGCGTGTATGTCAGTTAACTCGGTAAAAAGTAACCTATGTCCTTCTTCAAGAATCAAAGTATCTCCATGCCAAAATTAATTAACGTGAAAACGTAACAGACAGAGTTACTTTTGGATTCATAATATTAGCATGTATACGCCATTCCTCAGTGTGAATCAAAGTAAGTACTAGATAAGATTCGCAGAATTCATTCGACGATAACTTCTGAAAAAACAATCGTCTATAAATTAATATCTACGAGACCTCTCGACCTCTTCACCTAGTTATATATACCCTCCAACATTTGCATGGCAATTAGAACTGAAGCGAAGGCGCATTACCATTTCAATTGTAGAGTAGTAATACCTACCGCCTACGACCAAGAGAATGAAGGCGGTTGGTTGATTTTTGAGCTTTTCGTGAAAGCGAGCTCAAAGAGCTGGTTTGTCAGCTGATGTGAATTAGCTCCCCAGTTCCCTACTTTGTTAGTTCTTGTTGCGAGTCGACGAACAATGAACATTATTCTGAGAGAAACTTTGTTAAGTAACATCTGTGTATGAAACGATGGATTAGCATATTTTACTCCAAAACTTAACTTTATCTTACCCAGAGCGAAAGAAGTTCTTGTTTTATGTGTTTTCAAAAAATTTTGATGTTTTTATTTGAAAGTCAACAAATTTAATGTACTCAATAATTAGGTTCGATATTTATTGAGAGATTTTTAAAACTACGATGGCCAACTTTTTTGATGGATTTTCTTAGACAATAGTGTGTCGTTACCAAAGCCATTATAGATTTGCTATTCCAGAATTCTATTTTAAATTTTAAAACAGTAAAGATAATACAAAACATATTATCATACAATGCAAAAAAATATACTCATTTTTGATCCATGTCATAGACGGTGATCTTGCACAGAAACTCGTAACGTTTACTTACCAAAAAAAAACGTTTGTTTCAGTGCAAATACCAACTAAACTAATAGTGTTAATTCTATAGAAATTGGATTATTTAATTAGCTAATGGTTTGATATAATAATTTATTTACAGTATTTTACCGTGGGAGAGCTATGCTTCGGCATGAATGGGTCGGCTCGACCGGAGTGATACCACGGCCTCACAGAAAACCGGTGTGAAATAGCGTTTCGCTGTGTTTCACCGAGTGAGTGAAGATACCGGAGGCCCATACCCCAACCCCTCCCCCATCCCCCTTCCCATTCCCCAAGGGTCGGCAACGCACTTGTGACGCCTTTGGTGTTGCGGGTGTCCATGGGCGACGGTAATCGCTTACCATCAGGTGATACGTCTGCTCGTTTGCCCACTATACAATAAAAAATAAAAAAAAAAAAAAAAAAAAAAAACAAGGCAACTGTTTGAAATCTAATAATAATTGTATTAAATTAACAGTGGGGGTTAATTAGAATATTATTAAAAACAAATAATAACTTTGTAAATAACCACAGCTAAAATATTCAGATACGAGTGAAGCGTTTATTCAACAAATGTTTTTCGAAAGTTCATACCCATGAATTCGTTCAGAACTAAGTGTTCTCCAAAGTTATTTCCCAAGACATACCATTCTTTTAAATATAATATTAACAGTTGCTTTGCTGTATCAAAATTGAGCTAAAGTTTTAAATTAAAAAAAAAGCTTTAATAATATATAGGTATTGTAACTTGCAGAAATTCTTTAGTTTTGGTTTTGATGTATTTAATTTAAGCTTTTGCTCAAGTGACTGTAACTACAATATTATATAAATGGATTTTCAAAATTTGTCTTTATTCCAGGATCAGTAATACTTTTCTTCAAAACCTTCAAAACTATCCACTACATATACGTATATATACTATACAGCTCTATGTAAATTTTTACGAACAGCAAAAGCCAAATTGTGTTGTATGCAGAAAATTCACACAGATATGTGAAACAGGTACATAATCCAATTATTTCAAATTCAGTGCGAGCAGTGCATCGGCGGAGCACGTAAAATTGTTGCATTTCGATTCCGCCGGAATACTCGATCGACAAACACTCACATGAGTACATATTCTGAGGCCTCGATTTTTGAATCATTTTGGCTGTTATCGCTAGCCGGTTAAAATATATTTTTCCATTCTTCTTCCGATATCCGCAGCTATTACGTTTTGATTTGAAGTGAAACCGCATAGCACTCTATTGTGATTTAATCAATCCCATCCCAAGTACCTTTCGATTAATACCTTTAGTTAAAACAAATGTTTGTTCTAGGGTGTGTGGGTGTCTATTACCCTTCTAATCGTAAGAGCTAAAACTTGTGGGTGCTAATAGTTTAAAGTTCACACACATCGGTTTGTTATTAACTTTCGTTATGTTAGAGATAAAAAATTATGTTTATGATATTCAAAGGCTGTTAGACGTTTTTTGGCGTTTATTTTCTATAGTAAAATGAATATTATGTAAAACAAATAATTGCCTTTAATAATAACCAATTAAATTAAAAATAACCAGATCATATAGCGCCTGATCGACGTGTTGTACAGATACTTTCTTCTGTAGTTCAAAGCTTGGGTGATCACTAAAATGACTTTTATTATATGCGTTCGTTCCAAAAATTTGTTACTTAAACAAGAAGTCCATTTATATGTAAAACATACGTGGTTACGTAATTTGTCGACCTCTGGTCATATTTTAAATAATATATTCATAAGATTCCAGTAAAAGCACATTTTCGTCGTGGACACTATCAGATACATAGACCCTTATGGATTCTACTCGTTACAATATTCATGACCTATGGGAACATGATATTATTGCTGAAGTAATATTATATACCTATACTCTGAAAGTTTAAACACATACGAAAATAATAATAACATTTATTGCACGAAAACAAAAAAAAAACAATCTGTTCAACTGAAAGTTATGTTTAAGTTATAAATCGAACAAGAGATAGCCTCCGTTGCCAAACTAGGTAGAAACCTGTATTTCGGCTAACGGCGCCATTCCTCACAGAAATTATAACTTAACTATTATTTGTTAGAAAATAAATCTGAAATAAGAACAAAATAATAAATGTGAAGTGAACCTCTCTATGTCCGTGTGTTCAGGTGGATGTGTGTGTCAGACGATGTGTATATGTAAGTGGTGAAAATTCATAGAAGAGTAATATAGCGTAATATAGTAATATAACAAAATGAGTATAAAATAATATACTGAATTAATCGTAATTAAAACTTAGAAAAGAATTAGAATAAGTGAAACAAACGTACAAACTACGAAAATACTGATAGAATCTCCTCAATTTTATTATATCCCAAACCTTGAAGCCAATCACTTTGGTTTCACAAACCCTATTTCTTCTCCGGTTAGTGGCTAACATAAAATAAAGAGCCAAGACAATGAGACGAACAACAAACGAAAAACAATTAAAACTACATACATCTCACACGAGGCAGTTTGTATTTCAAACATACCGAAATATTTATAAGTAGATCTATACTAATACCTACTCATATCATAAAGCTGAAACGTTTCTTTGTTTGTTTGTTTGAACGCGCTAATCTCAGGAACCGCTGGTCCGATTTGAATTAAATTCTTTCAGTGTTAATTAGTCTATTTATCGAGGAAGGAAAATCTATATATCATCATGCTAATACTTACAGGAGCGGAGCACCAATGAAGAATGTTTCAAAAACGAGGGAAAATTTTATTAGGCAATAGAAGACGCAAACGAGGTTGCGTGGGTCACCTAGTATTTAATACAGATTAATCACACCCAGATATAGAATAAGTGATTGTGATAATTAAATATGTATTACTTCCATCCCCATCATCTAGATGGTTGGCAGTCCACAACTGTGCGATTTTCCCGAAATTTTCTACCACGCACAGCAAAACTGTGGAATGAGCTGTCGCCTGCGGTGTTCCCGGACCAATACGACCTTCAAACCTTCAAGAAAAGAGCGTACTCCTTTCTAAAAGGCCGGCAACGCACTTGTGACGCCTCTGATGTTGCGGGTGTCCATGGGCGGCGGTAATCGCTTACCATCAGGTGATACGTCTGCTCGCTTGCCCCCTATATAATAAAAAAAAACTTGTAAAATTCAAATCTACTAACTCTAAACTAGCAGTCGGGGTCACAAACTACTAGATAAAAAAAGCCTCAATGTACAGAAGAATTATCGAATATATTCAATGAAATGAGGATCACCTCAAGAATATATTCGATAACAATAAAAGATTCAATGTTATTTGAACGCAAACAACTAAAATAATCATAGTAAGATGTAACTCTCAGAAAACATCTGAGAAATATATAGATGCAACATCTCTCTCACAGAAAACTGCACCCAAAAGTATCCTTTAGAGATTCATAAAACATCTCTTTACTATACAAAGGTCAGTGCTAACATGGATCTTCGTTTCTCAAAGCTCTTTCAGTGGAAAATACCTTAAAAGCTTTACTTTTACAGCACTTATCTCTTAGAGACTTTAGGAAAGGATTCGATCAATAGACACTCGAATAACTTTCGTCAAACTTCTTTATAGTTGCGCAACTAGCTGCCAAATAAAATTCGACGGAACTAGCTATTACTTACTTCAGTTGTTGTGTAGAACCAAATTGAATGGTGTTTTGAATAATCTTTAAGTTTGTTTTAGTGTTTTGGGTACGACTGTATCGCTGGAATATGTACTGGCAGTGGCGAAGAAATGAACAAGAAAGTGGACATATGGTATTTGGCAATTGGATTAATTATACGATGTACTAGTATTTAATATTATTAATCAAAAAAAAGTCATGTTCCCCAAAAACTTTATTAAAATAGCATTGACTTTTTTCTAGTTATTTTAGTTTTTAGAAGTTTTATTTATTTTAAATATTGAAATAGTTTTTGATGTCTTTTAATAAAGTTTTTTTTTTGATGAATGGCAACCAGCCGGATCACTAGGATCAGCTATTTCTGCCAATGTCAAGTATTTATCGTCTTCAATTATCAAGTCTTCGAGTCTTCAAGTCGTCGTCGTGATGTAATTAATGATAAAAAATATATAAAATGTGGATGACATGAAATGGAGACCGTCTTCCGAAAAAACAAAAAACGATCTCCCTTTAATAAAGTTAAAATTAAGAGATACGATAAATTCCTGTCATATTTGAACACATTAATGCACCAGCCAGGATTTTTTATACAAAAATAATTTATTAACTGACTTCAAAAAAGGAAGAGGTTGTCATATATTCGACTGTATTTTTTTTATATTTGTTAC
This sequence comes from Spilarctia lutea, assembly GCA_916048165.1. Classification (NCBI taxonomy): domain Eukaryota; kingdom Metazoa; phylum Arthropoda; class Insecta; order Lepidoptera; family Erebidae; genus Spilarctia; species Spilarctia lutea. Next base: position 9,535,735 of record OU696480.1, read on the forward strand.
CTCATAACTTTCGACTGGGTGAACTGATTTTGATGATTCTCTTTTTTATTTGAAAACTGGTGCTTGGTCTCATTTTAATTTGGTTCAGTTCTTGAAGTCTTGCCGGACAAACTTTCAAGTACTGTCTTATGATCTTCCAAATTCATCAATTTACACTTACAATGACGTATGATCATATCAGACAATTGAAAAACATGTAACACTTATTACATGATTGTGTTTTCAACATCCTGAACTAAAAATACCATTTTAAATTGGGAACCCAATCTAAATAATGACTACAAAACCGTTGCAAACCGAAATTCAAATACTCGAACGAGGGTTCAATTTAATCCCCAAATAACAGGATCATTTCATTACCTTCGTCACTCCCTTGCCCAGAATCGTTCGACCCAGTTTTCGGCTCCCATATCAAAAGTCAGAAACTGCAGTTGTCGCTGTCATTGGTACAGATTTACGGGTTCACAATCAGATTAAACGCGCATGTATCTACGAGATAGAAATCTCGACACGGAGGATCGTAATTTTAAAATTTGAATTGTATAAGATTACTTTGGTGATCGATTGGTTCTGTATATATATGTGCACGAGAGTTCATTTGACAAATAGAATAATTAATGGTAACAATCAAAAGTTAATACATAAATAAGACAGAGTAATGAGTGCATAGTTGGCCTAGTGGCTTAAGCGGTCGCCACGCCGCTTTCTACATGGGACAAAACTTTGTGAGATCTACAAATTATTGTTCCGAGTCTCGGTGTTCTTTGTGGGCGTTTCAAGTAGGTACATATTTGTTAAGTCTCCCGCAAAACAGCATATATTTTATTATTTCCGGGAGTTGTCTATTTAAAAAAAAAAAAAATTAATTGCACTAGCCAACTTAATTTTTTTAATTGAGGTTTTGTCATCTCCTTTACATTTGATATAATCCGTTATATAAGCAAGATATTTTTTCATAATTCACTAGATCTCTTTACAAGTAGGCTGATCAGCTAAATGCTTGATTGTGTCAACTGTGTGGCCACGTCTTCAGATGTAGGTAGAGTTCAAATATCAGTCAGTTACTAAATACTGTAAATGGTGTAAAAGGAATTAGAGAGGAATAAGCTAATGGCTTGACAGTGGTATTTATAATAAACGAATACCTATTTATAAACACACTTTTATTATTTTTATTAACTTTCGTAACTGTATTTTTATATTTTTAACTATATTCATCTTTACTTAATTAAAAAACAAAACATAACTATTGTAATCAAAATTTTAGTCATTGAAAACTTTAAATTATATTTTTTATATTTTTTTCTAATCAAGTCATTTATACTTTTGTCCCGTTATTCATACTTCGTTGAACCTACTCCAGCGGGATTATAAATATGCGAATCCAATTTTACCCCGAGGCCCGACACGCTCTATGCTTAATTAAGTAAGCGCTACATCGGCACACCGCGCTAAAATATCTGTTGTGGTTAGGGCAGACAGTATACGGGACAGAACGGCGATATGATCAGATCATCAATAAGACTTTATTCCACCCCCTGTCCCATCAGATTTCAAGATATTATAGTTTAGTACGAAGGCTTGGAACCTGATCGATCAAACTTGGGACTAGATTAATAACTCAATATTGCGTCATTATTTTCTTAACGCGCTATTGGACTACGATTAATATACAAGACAATTCTTTCCGTAAAATAAGTTGTCGTCTTTAAACAATTCTATGTGATCGCATTAATAATGCGATATATTTATGCGGTAGCTGCAATCGCCGTTTGATTTGTTGTAATTTTTTGAAGAGTTTGTTTGACTGTATTTGAAACTCATCATTAGATCTATATAAAATTTAAATATGACTTTCACTATAAGCCTCCTTCGAACAAAAAATCAATAAATGATGGAGTTACGGAGAGGTACAAAAAAACAAGCATCCGCATTGAACCTTCTCCTTTTTTAAGTCATTTAAAAATATGTTACAAACCTATAAACCTATAGCGTAAGTACACCTCAGGGACTCAAACTGCTTTACCCTTCCGCACTGGTCTGAAGCTCACAGATCTCTAAAAAGATCTATTTACTGCATTGGTTTCAAGCCCCACAAATAACCTTTATAAGTTTACAAGAAGTATTTACTCTACTTTAAATTATAACCTTTATAAGTTCAGTAATTGTCTAAGGAGAAATTATGGAGTCAACGGTGTGCCTTTAAACGAAGTTACAAACCTCACAACTCGATTCGACGAACTTCGGATTATAGCGTTGTAACTCTTTCACTAATTTAATATTAGAATATTATGGCAGTATTTTGGAGATTTAGTAGAAAATATTTGAATTTCAATTGAGTGACACGTATTTGGAAAAGTGTAAAGATCAATTCAACTCCTATCAAAACTCAGATTCCAACAAATTACCTTCACATTTCTAATAACATACATTAGTCCGACAGTGATTGTCAATATTCTATAAACCAACGTTTTAACCATACAAAATATTTTTATATTTCTCTGAGTAAACAAATATATACAGCCATTATTTCTAAGCTTTACACATGAAAATTTAGATAAATTATACGAGCAAGCATAAGTAAGAAAAATTAATAGTGTAAAAAAATAATGATTACTATATGAATAATACTTACCACAATTCTATTTTGAATCAGCGATATTTTATTGAGTATACATTATCAGCAAGAGAACAATGAACATTTGATTGCAATTATGAAACATTATCAATTTATTAAAATGTGTAATCATTTGTATGATACAAATTGCAAACATTGGGATGGCTGAACTGAACAATATTGGTTCACCATATTAAACCTATTGTTTTAATAGATTCGTAAACGTACGTTACAGTAACATGGCTCATTTGGAATTCCATCGTCAGAATTTATTGTTTTATATTTTTTTCAAAAGACTTGTTGTACTGTCAAATCAAGGAAGTATGGTCTACATACGCATTCTAAACCGAAAACGAACGTTGTAACGTCATCTTGAATAAAAAATAGCATAGCCAACAAATATACGAGTATCAAACTAGCCGACCCGTGCCCACTTCGTTCGGCGTTAATTTTTTGTGATGCAATTATGTTTTGTAGTAGTTTAGTATTGAGTTTTTTCAGGGTCATCATGTTAACTGATTAAAATTGTATTTCAACGTTAGCAATTTTGTAGTATTGCACAGTATCGATAATAACATCCAAGTTTGTATTCGGAGTATTCATCGTAAAGAATCATCATCAGTACATCCTGAATTATAAATGGTGCTGCGTTGGGATGAGTACACGCTGACCTTTCTTTACAATTGGAGTGTTTTGCTCTATCACGTGCTTGGTCAAAATAGGACTATTTGGAGAAGTCATCAACAATTAATACACTTGTGGCAATTTCTACATAAAACACTACAATAACCTACTACAGCGCCATCTACCGAAGATACACTGAACTACGAAGTAACATACTTCACGGAGTAACTACCAATCCTGAATCGCGCAATAGAAGTTCTCCCGCCGATTATCATATACAACATCCCAACATCAACTGTTGGGCAGTGGCCCGCCAGGCATGATCACCTCGCCTGGTCAGAGGATGCTCTCTTTATGTTGGAGGGACATAACACTCGTTCCTCTTCACACTATATTAATTGTTGATCATTTTTCGGAATACAATGTAGGTTGTTAATTTATTTAATGGCAGTAAAATATATTGGTTTTGTGGAGTTCCAACTCGAGATAAGCCAACATATAACTGTCCATGGAAAAACAGTCCTTTCTCAGATCAGATATAGGATATGGATAAACATTAACACTTTTTTTACCAACTTACAACTTATTGTAAAGACCAATATGACGTAAATTTGCAAAATATAAAGTCATTAAAGGTTTAAATAACAGCCTCAGAGGGAATGGTAGGATTACAAAATTTCATCATGTAACGACGTAGAACGATAGTTGAGCGGGTTCGATAAGCTTCAAAATCAATTTCGACCTGTTTACAGAGGAACCGCTCTTCAAACAGACTGGTTAGGTATTTGCACAGCACTAGATAGAGATCGCATATTTTGTGTGCAACCACTGATTGATGGATGATCACTTTGAACCATTTAACTCAAGTTTATTACTTGGGTATACCCGAAATCCTTAATTTAAACTTTAAATTCTCGGTTATATTTTTAATTTTGAATAAAAACAGTCATATTATGTCAGAAGTTTCTACATAAGTTGGTGTCGATTATGATCTTTACAGTAAATAGTGTAAATTTATAAGTCGGAGGTGTATTATTATAGTATTGTTATAACCCTAATTTACATTATATTTGATAGCGAGTATGTAAACTAAGTGTAGCTAATTAGTCTAGTAACTAAATTCATACATGTCGTATGAATACTACAACTACTGTAGAATTACGCTCTGGTACTTCTTAAAATAATGTATATTCAGTAATTTTCATCATATTGTAGCATATTTTATTAGGAATGAAACTTTATAGTATAAATGTAACAAACATAATTTTGAGGAATATCTTATACCTAATAATTACCGTCTATTATAAAATTTGACACAATTCAATTACAGTAATGATTACAGAAAACAAAGTGTTGTTTACTTATATCAGCCTCGACTTGACGCATTGACTGCCTCGGTGGCGCAATGGTAGCATATGCGACTGTTGTGTTTGAGGTCTCGGGATCGATTCCCGGGTCAGACCAAATGTTTGTATGATCTACAAATATTTGTTTCGGAGTTTGGGTGTTTTCTATGTATAATATGTATGTATTTACAAAAAAGTACATATGTATTTATGTCAGTTGTCTAGTATCCATAACACAAACTCTGCTTAGCTTGGAACTAGATGGCGTTGTGTGTCAGATGTCTGAAATATTTATTTATTATTATTTATTTATTATCTTATCACTTGCATGTAAGACTTGAAGTAAACTGATTAAGTAAACGATTTATAAATCACGTGAACAAAGACCACAGTTAATTAATATGTAATCGTGTTTACTCCGTATAATAGACCCACAACGAACCATAAAACTAAACTCTATTTACATAGTCATGATTTAATTTCAGAAAGAGCGCTAACAATTTAATAGGAAAGTAATGTTTTTAAGGAAGAAAGAGTTACTGAGAGGCTCCCAGGGAGTATATAAAGTGATGTAATAGCGTGCCCGGTTACTGCATGTATACAAGTAATAAACTGAAACCATCTTCGTTGGCGATGTACGGCTCTTGGGACTCTCAACTGAAGCTTAATAAAAATGTAATTATAAAGTCGACGATACAATAAATTACACGATTAGCCCCGGTTTATGCATTTCATTTAAATAAATTATTAATTTTGCTGAGAGTAAAAACAGAGGAAAAAACCACCAATCATTGTATTGAATTAATAGCAATGTCTTTTTTATCTTTGCCAAGTTTTAAAAAGTAACATTTTAACGTAAAAATGAAATATCGGTTATAACGCTAAAAATAGCAAAACTTCTGATTTTCAAAGAAATTCAACAAGTTATAGAATCTTGCAATTAATGCAACATTGTTCTTAACCTAGACTGCACTCGTACACTCTAAACGTAGAGAATGAATAATTTGAAATTGGTTTTAACTTTTCGAATTGTTCTACATCGCCAAACGATTTATTAAATCCAATCTGCTTTATAAACTGATCGTAGTTAATTTACTTAATGTCGGTATCTACCAGTGGCTTGTCTTCACCTTTCTATGTTTCTGTACTTAAAACGAAACCAGTATTGGTAACATAAGGAATAGAACTTTTATTCCTCCTAAAAGAGGACTGCACGGTTGGCCAAGTGGTGTCAGCGGTCGCCATGCCGCTTGCTACTGCGCCAAGTGTCGTGGGTACAAATCCCACGCGGTACCTACAACACTTTGTGTGATCCACGAATTGTTGTCCCGAGTCTGGATGTTCTTTGTGTCCGTTTCATGTATGTTTGTAAAGTCCCCCACGACACAGTTTATTCCTAATGTGGGAGTTGTCTTTTTAAAAAAAAAAAAAAAAAAGAACTGATAAATTTGAAAAACAATGTAGGTTATTAACTACTTGTATGATGATTTTTTGATTATTCTAATAAATTAAAGTACAAGTAATCTAATAACCGGAAACATAGTTCTCTTTCTGTCTCTCTTTATAGATTTAAAAATCAAAAAATACTGCTTTTAGTAACATAAAATTTCTGTTTGACTTATTGAACATAGTTTAAAATTTAGATAGAATATACTTTCAAGAAAACCACAGATATTTTAAACGCTAAAAGTAATTATAACAAACCTCGTCATGTAAATACGGGTTGAAACACAAAAGAACTTGACTTTTGTTTAATCGAACCTCTTTCGATATTTTTTTTTATTGAATAGGGGGCAAACGAGCGCACGTATACCCTGATGGTAAGCGATCACTGCCGCCCATAGATAACCACTACACCTGAGGCGTCACAATACAATACAAAATACAAAATACAAAATACAAAAATACTTTATTGCTTCAAAAGTTCAAATCCTAAATAGCGGGTTTCTGTTTCTGAGATAAACAATTAAAGGTCTTTCAGAAACCAATTTTCTTAGTATCATTAAGAAACTATGTTAAATTCATGATTCGGTGGAATTCGGCTACACTAAGAAGCTCTAAGTATCAAATTAGCTTTCTTACATCGTCTATATTGTTAAAAATTCATATGCTTTTACGCAGAAATTGTAAGAAAAGTTCTTATGAGGCTGTAAACATTGATTAAACATTATAGTGGGTAGGAGCTGTTACCTTCGACCACAAGACGTGCTTTATCGTACCATCTCTCCTTACAATGTGTAACAAACAACAGCTAAGCTAAGAAATAGTGTCCGTATGAAATTGTTTACCAAAAATGTCAGCCACGCACGCTTCAGCGAGAAGCTGTTATGAGATCAATGAAATGCGTTCGCGAAATATAATGGTGCTCACTTGTCATGCTGTAAACGTATGTACATAAAAATTTTGATGATTTAGGTAAGTTGTATGACTAATACTTAATCCAAAGCGATAAACTTGTTATAGTATAGAAGGCATATTGTTATTGTAAAGAAGTATCAAATCCAAATTTAAGGAAGTACCGCTGGCCACTAGTTATTATATGACAATAAAATAATTTGCGTTTTAAAAAAATCAATATTACTCTCAACTTTCGCAAGATATAGGCGTGAATGTATGTATTATTAATAAAAGGAACTTTATATAAATGCACAAAGCAAATTTCATAAGCAGAATCATTTGTTAAGATTTTACGAACTATAAATAATTCGCACGTAGGTACAGTCACAATCTTAACTGGGAACAGGGGTCTTAATCCGTAAAGCGCAGCGGTTCTGAGCCTCAATCAAAGTATTGATGAAATGATCCGCCTTTTAGCTCTTCAATAAGATTCCAATCATACTTAAGTGCTCAAGGATTTGCAAAATCACTTGGCAATTATAAAGGAATTAAGATAAATTTCTAGGAGACATTTAGTTTATCTTTGTGTGGAAGAATCTTATCTTGAGTTTTGTTTCGAACAGCTCAGCTATATCTAATATAATCTAATAAATATACTTAGCGCATAATAAAAAATAAATATTTAGTATGCGAGATCGAAAAAATTAAGAAATAATTAGAATAACATATTTTATCGTAGTTTTATGTTCTTAGTTCATATACCTACAATTTATTATGGCAACACATCAACCACCTTTTACAGTCCACTATAGTCGTTCCAATACTTTATTTAACTTTTGACAGATCACGCACATAAAGTTTTGTAATAATTTTTGATACAATGTACTACAGATAATACTGTACTTTATGGGCGGGCTCCGCCTACTTAGGGATGTGTCATTCGTAATTAATGACCACAGACTATAAAAACGGTTTTGAAATAAATCGATTTTCGATTATATTAATAAAACATACAATAAAATTATTGTGATTATATTTTATATCAAATCACGTAAAAAGCTTTATTATTTTGCATTAAAATGCCCTAAATGTCTCTGTTTCAATGCATAAATAATTTGCGTAATGAAAACAGTTCCATCGTACTCGTACCTAGTAATGGGATCGAATGTATTCGCCGCAAATTAATGAATCTAAAATAATTGTTTAGACTTACTATAGTTGGTTCAAATAAAAACTACCTGCAGTACCTACTTGTAATGAACAGGTACAAAATGTTGAAATTCGTAGTAATTTACGGATTAAAAATAAAACAACCAAAAGAGGTACTGTAATACTAATTTTAATTTTAAAGAATCGTCTTCTTCGTATGACCAGGAATCATCATCACTTGACAGTTGTTTGTCCTTTGAGTACTTTCTTTTTTGGCATTTTGACAGTAACGAAGGCAGGAACGATACGCTCAACTCAACCAAACGTGAGAATTCACAAATAAATCAATACGGAGGAATATAAATACTCAACTATATTGAAGGTTACTCATTGAAATACTGTAGATTATTTTAAAATAGACATAGAGAGATTTAATAAAGATCATCAATAGTTTAACAAATACAATATTAACCACTGAATTACAACACAATACAATAATACATTTTGAAAATTCAGTTCCTTTTATTATATATTTTTTCATGACATAGAACCGGCATATTTGAACAACATACTTTTAATCCATTTCTTCTTTATTTTGACAAAGGAGGTCGCACATTGAAACACATAGAAATATGAAGTACGAAATTATCTATAAAATAATGAGTTTGTTAAATCGATTAAAACTTCTTAATGCATAAAATCGATCGATGAAAGAAATCGAATAGGTAACGGGTCAGGGTATCACTATTTGATTAAGTATTAGAGCTGTCAAAAGTTAAATAAACTATTGGAACGACTATAATAGATATAAACCTTCCCTTAGCGAGAAAGTTTTGGCATACTATACAACGATGGCCAGTACAATAATAATAAAATAAAAAAGTTCCAATTCCATTTCCTTCCAAATAAGTTAATAAAGCCAGAATGGAACAAATTATTCAAAAATACGATCAACAAGTTTTTTTTCATGAAATTCACGGTCATTTTCGTCGCTTTTGATTGGATCTGTGGTGATTTGTTTGTCAGAACGGAATTCATTTCGGTGCTGGTAAAAATCTACGACGTGACTGACATGAAAAATCCGACGATGGAAATTGTGTTTTCTTTGTGTAAGCCTCATTTCAAAGCCTACACTCACTTTGACATTCCCTTTTCACGGATACCAAATTCCGCGATGTCTTTGTCCGATCTTTATGTTGATTTACCAATAATATGTTTTAATCTGCCAAAGTGTTTATTGGATGTAGAGTGTTCGCTTGTGAATGCTCAATTAAATTGCTTTCATTTTGATTAAATAAGCAATTTATTTGTCCATGTTCATATTTTGCTTCAACAGCTCTGATAATGTTTTAACTAAATTGAGTTGAGTGTTAACGCACTTATATAATTTCATATGAATCACTAGTTAGTAAATTTATAGAGTATTGATCTTCCTAAAAAAAAGAAATTAATTCTTGAAAATATACGTCAACAATAAATAAACGTGCACTCCAAAGCACGGAAGGTCTCAATATATGACCAACATAACGCATCTTTTGGCTGACCTGAATATGATTGCTTAACTTTGCAGTGTGTTAGTCCTAATCGATCACCACTTAGCCTAAGGGCTCTCACGATATTAAGAACATATTTAAAATAAATAATATACATTTTTACAAATAGACTCCCAAATGTATTAGCCGAGGAAGGGTAATACTTTTGGCAGTGTAATTCATTATTAGTTTGGCTAACTTGGCTTTGCCGCAGTCAGGTCAAAGAGCCTTCTTCTATTCTAATCAAACCTTGTTAAGAGAATAAAGTAATTGAAAAATCTTGGATTCGATAAAAAAGCATTAATTTGTAATAAACAACATATGTCATTTCTCCGTAACAGTATAGTAGGAATTTTGGCTTTTTGTTAAAAAGGCCGCTGTCTAAAATTTACAACTATCATAGTGCAGCAAGTGATTAGCATAGTAAATATACGATTTTTCTGTAATATTTATATATAATACATAACGCAGTAGTTAATTAGTCGAAGTAGAAAATATATTTGATTTCAAATAATTTTCTCTAAAGGAAACAATCAAGTGTATAGAATGATAGTCGGAACACAGACATCCCTCGACAATACCACATATAGATAGAAGTTAGTTACGCAAAATTCAATCGCCCCTATAATTTTACTACAACTTGTTGCCACGTACAAGTAAGGCGTATCTGAATTCGCCCAGCAGTAAGACTAAGACCAGTAGTAAAGACGTGGCTTGAGCCGGCCATATCAAAAGCAATAAATGTCTCGGTTTACGACACGATACCAAGGGAGACCGTCAGAGAAAAATATTTTACGTGGTCCTCAGACATCCACACCCAGACGTTGGGGTAATAAAGTTAGCGAAAGCCAGGTGTTAGCCGTTTAATTTGTGCCTGGCTGGATGCCGTATTGTCTCCTACAGTAAGTATTGCACACAACTTTCTCCTCACTTTATAATTTGATTATGTTGAACGAGTAAAGTTTTATAAATAAAAACCATTTCAACCCGAATAAACTAAGCACAGTTGGGAAATTTTTGTAATTCTGTTTTGTGTAAGTACTAAACTCTTTGTTGTTTTATTAAAGGTTTGAAGTTTTTATTTCATAACTTATCTGACGTAAAGTGAAGCTAGGAACTATGTAATACCATGTTTAAAAAGCTTTAAACAGATCGACGTGGGAGAGTTTGAGTACGTACGGTCTGGCTCGACCAACTCTTTCAATAAATTTTATGTTTAATATATAAAGGATTTGTGTGAAAGCTACCCAAGCGAGTAAAACAACTTTATAGTATAACACAGTCAGGTCATTCAGTGTTTTATTTCACTCAATAGTGTTCACTGTAGGTACTCTGTATTCAGTTATATTAGAATATATTAGTTCATATCTACATTCAGTTCACTTCTATCTTTATAAGTTTTGAATTCGAACTCATTTAATAATTATGATTTATTAATCTTGGGAATACAATACCACACAAAAGTACCATACTAAAACCCTGGTCACATAACCTAGTTGAGTTTAAACGATCACACTGCAGTGTGTTACTATTTTGTCACAATACAAGTTATTTGATAAACCCATTTGTAAGTATTAAAACAATGAAATCTGAAAAACGTTATTTATTTCAAAACTACTGAATGGATTTTTATGAAACTTTACAATAATATAACTTATACATCAGAATAACACTTTTACTACAATTTATAAAGATGCTAGCTTCGCCTCGCGGCGTTGCCCGCGGTTACTGTCGTACCGCGGGTAGGGTTTAGTTTCCAAGTAACACTATGAACGTTGTATATAAAAACATAGCGGCCCGCTCCGACTTTGCACGGGCATAGAATAAAAACCTCTAAAATTAGCAATGTTGCCTTAGTATATGATGCATGTATTATACATATAAACCTTCCTCTTGAATCACTCTATCTATTGGAAAAAACCGCATCAAAATCCGTTGCGTAGTTTTAAAGATTTAAGCGCACATAGGGATATAGGGACAAAAAAGGCGACTTTGTTTTAAACTATGTAGTGATAAATATGAATACTTAGTGGTGAGTAATACGGAATCTATAAATAAGCAAGACATGAAAGACGAGTAGAAGATATGGCAACAATATTTATAATTTTATTATAGAATATAATATGTTGGAGAAAGTCATATGTAAGCTGCTTATCATCCCACGCCACTGATTCAATATTAAATGACAAGAGTATAATAATCAAAATATGTACATATACATACGGTAGTACTCATAGATTATTTTAAACCAAATTCTGTAGGACGTAAAGCTGTAATTTGTTTAGCCGGGTACCAATGAAACCAATATAAATATTTTAGATAACTGGCATTTTACCGTTTGACTTTGTTAGGGAGGGCTTACCGATATTTCATAAAAAATCCTCTCATCTATAGGCCTGATAGTATTTTATTATATAAAAAGATAAAGTAAAGAATGAGGTACTCTACATAGACAGAACACAAATCATGGACCTCGTTTTTTTTTTTATGCTAAAGTAAACAAGCCTGTGCTTTGGTAACCACACTTCAGATATACATATTTAGATATTTCTAAATGAATACCTATTGTAAATAAATTACACTTAGACACCAGATGATGCGACATGATACTTTGCCCTCTTTGTTTTCAGTATGATATTATAATAAATAGTAATAATAAATATTACGGACATCTAACACAGCTCCATTAAGTCCCAAGCGAAGCTGAGCTTGTGTAATGGGTACTAGACAAGTGATATAAATACATACATACTTTTTTTGTTAATATCTACATCCACCACCCAAACTCCGAAATAAATATTAGTAGATCACACAAACACTTGGTCCGACCCAGGATTTGAACCCGAGATCTCAAGTACAGCAGTTGCATTCACTACCACTGCACCACCGAGGCAGTCAAAAATAAATAGATACTGTGAATATCTTTATTTACAGGCCGCATAGGTACTCTCTCAATGTTTATAATAAAAACTGCTATCCTTTGCTGATTGCATCCAACAGTTTCCAAATTAAGTTACATTTATTACACAATATTTATTTAAATGCAACTGGTATTTAATGTAAATTTAAACATTTTACTAAAATGAAGTGAAATATAAAGATTTAGTAAAAATAAGAATTTCTTGAGCAATTCACTCGATGCGGCTCGGCACCCGAAGCGGTGCAATAGTCGAATTTAAATTATCAGAGAAATTTTCCAAGCCGTTTTCGTCTTTGAACGATCCGTTTGACCCGGATTTGCTGCGGCCTGTCTCGTGCCGCTACCTCTTACCATAATTTATACGACAAGAATTTATAACTAGGTGTAAAGAGGATGACTTCGTTTTAATAGAGTGAGGAATCTTATTTGACGTAATTCACAGTTCTAAAATATATAAAGTATGCCGACATCTACGTTTAAATCAATACTCATAGTCCCTACGGTAAATGTAGCAAGTATACGTGGTAATTTAAACATGTCTGTATGTGTTGTAAATAAGTATTTATGTAAAGAAATAAGGGTTTTTTATGGAATAGGCGCAAACGAGCAGTCGCCTGATGGTAAGCGATTATCAACGCTCATGGACACCCGCAACACAAGATGGGTTACAAGTGCGTAGCCGGCCTTTGGGGGATGAGGAAGGGGATGGGGGAAGGAGTTGGGGTAGGGCCTCCGGGATGGGGTCCGGTCATGTTAATAACAGCAGTTCCCGGACCCCTCCCTTCTCAGGCTCAGAGTGGCACACCGTGTGGTTTTAGTCGGTGCGATTCCGACACACCGCCCCGCCGCAAACCCCGGTGGGTTGACGGCCCGAAGGGGTCTCCAAACGTACAAAAAAAAAGTAAAACGGCCTCTGGGATCCTCAGTCACTCAGTGAAACACAGCGCAGGCGCTGTTTCACACCGATTTTCTGTGAGGCCGTGGTATCTCCCACAGTAATCTTAAACGATTTTGTCTATTTACAAAGAGCAAGTGATTTGTCTTCTAATTTAATATGTAGTCATTTTAATTTCATTGAAGTAAATCAACGGCTAGACTTCAGTGAAAGAATAATAAAAGTTATCCAACATTTTAGAAAAGCCACGGATGCTAATCGCGGTGATAGGATAATTGGTCATGATATTGCTTTAAATAACAGTATAACAGTATGCAATTTCTTGCAACCTTGATATTTAAAACAAAAGGTCTTGCGAAACTGGAGATTTAAAAATTCCGCTATTTCTAATAATTTCTTTGTCTTTACTCCAGTTAAACTTGATACATAAAACTTATCAATCCCTACATTTAAAAGAGTTAGCTCTATTGTCTCAAGATTGTGACATTAGCTCGTTGAATCTAAGTCGAATCTGAGTTTTATTGTCATTTGTAGAATATTTTTCTTTCTTGCCGGAAACAATAAGTGGAAAAGTAGGCAACATTCTCTCGGGCTCATTAAGTTTACCTATTCGCTAAGGGTTCAGCTGCTTCCATGGAACAATTCCGTTCATGCCGACAAAAATCGCACAAAGGGAAAGAATCCTTCTAGATGAACTTTGAGTTTAGATTCTAATCTATATATAAAATAATAATAATAAAGCCTTTTATTCGGACAACAGTGTTACAATTTGTTTCTTAAACTAATTCACAATAATGTATGTATTTTTTTTTCCCATTTTTAGTTATGAAGACCACAACCCTCCAACAACACAGAAAAACAATTACGACAATTACGAAAATTACGAAAATTGCAAAAACAGTCACAGAAGATCAAAAATCTATGTTGCAGCAAGTTGGAGGAGGCCTTTGCCAACTGGCAAACGGACCTACAGAAAGTAAAGAAGCATCAAATACGTGAATCTATATATACGAGTATATAAATGAATTGCTGTTCGTTAGTCTCGTTAAAACTCGAGAACAGTTCGGCCGTTTTAGCTGATTTTGGTTTTAAAATATTTGTCGTAGTCCAGGGAAAGTTTAAAATATGAATAAATATATAAAAAAAGTGTTTTGAGAGGAGCATCAGTGAAGAATGTTACAAAACGGGGGAAAGTTATTACGCCACGGGCAATAGGAGACGTAAACGAGGTTGCGTGGGTCAGCTAGTTCGTCAATAAAAATGTCTTTGAGCAATCCAGACAGACATTTGTTTTCTTAAATCAGGCATCGTTATTAAAATTGTTTCGATTTTTTTTGCAAAGTGTTGTGTAGCATTATACTAGTTTGTTTTTGTTTTTCATTTATGAATTTAATGTAAAATTTATTTTGATTTAGATTAACCTAAATTTTGGAACGAAGTTCCTTATGGCGCGTTGTGTAAGGGGGCTAGACGGAAAAATTGTCACGACACAATTTGTTGACACGACACAATTTGTTGTCACGACACAATTTGTTGTCACGACACGACGACGACACACACAGATATTTTCGTTTCGTCTTTCTATTTCGAACTTCGTTCCATCCGGGTGTCCCTTGACACCTCTCAAGTTTTTTTCTAGTTTTAAGGCAACTTTCTTTGACAGAACTCTGAATATCGTATTTTTTTATTGTTTCAATTTAAAAAAATAAAAATGCTTGTGGTTAATTGAGGTTTAGAACTTTATATTCGGTGATATTTAGAATACATTTATATTCATTTTTTTTTAATAAATATTTATTTACTCGTCACAATATATTTTCAACTTTACAGATTACACATAAATATGAAAAGGTTTCATACTGTGATAACTGGTGCCTATGCTAGGCTTACAGCCTGTATTTCAGGACACCGGTTCATAGTGCAAGGTTCGCAAGTTCTTGTGATTCCTCAATTGAAAATATAGAAATCACCAGAACCTGCGAACTTCGTAAAAAGATAGGCGTTAGTCATATAGGTCGGACACGCACGAGTGACATTCCTGATATGGCAGAACTTTATTAGCTCCGAAAAACCCTGTCAGTCCGTCATGTCATAATGATAAGAACTCTTTCTTTATCATTAACTTTGGGCCGGTCTTCGCATGTATGTCGAACATGACATGCTTTCATCGAAAATACGGGAACGAATGTTTTTTTTTTTTTATTGTATAGGGGCAAACGAGCAGACGTATCACCTGATGGTAAGCGATTACCGCCGCCCATGGACACCCGCAACACCAGAGGCGTCACAAGTGCGTTGCCGGCCTTTTAGGAAGGAGTACGCTCTTTTCTTGAAGGTTTTTAGGTCGGTCCGGGAACACCGCAGGCGACAGCTCATTCCACAGTTTTGCTGTGCGTGGCAGAAAATATCGGGAATATCGCACAGTTGTGGACTGCCAACCATCTAGATGATGGGGATGAAATTTCTGTCGCGTAGGACGATGGCGAAAAGATGCGGCAGGGATCAATCCGAACAATTCCTCGGAGCACTCCCCATAGTAAATGCGGTAGAAGATGCACAGTGAAGCCACATCTCTGAAAGTAAGAAATTTAATAAGAAATTTCTGTAAGTTGAAATGTTAACATAGTTTTGTTTTATAACTTCCTTTTAAAAGTAATATTGTGAATGGGTGTTCTTGTCCTACTGATATTATAAACGCGACAGTTTGTGAGTATGTTGGTTGCTCTTTCACAAAAAAACGAGTGAATTGATTTTGATGAAACTTTGCAATAATATAGCTTATACATCAGAATAAAGGCGCGGCGTTGCCCGCGATTATTGTCGTACCGCGGGTAGCACCGCGGGGTTCAGCTAGTCAACAATAAAGCTATACGTTGGTGTAATTTTACATTAGAATAGTTTATAGGTCACAGAGTTAGTAATTTTTATTTTATTTATTTATTTATTCAAACTTGATGCACATTTTGCACAAAGGCGGACTTAATGCCATAGGGCATTCTCTGCCAGTCAACCTTAAGGTGATGTGAAAATACGATGAGGTGGTGCGTAAGAAAAAATGGTAGGTATAATTTAACATATTGTATCTATGTATATAGTAATGACATTTACAAAACGACCGTTGGTGTGCAAGTGACGTCAAATATAAAAGCCAGTAGTAAGAGTCTGCTATTTACTATCATAAACTTTTTAGTGTCCTTCAGTTAAAAGTTAAGCCATGCAGTAACTCAACTAAACTTGACGCACATAAACATGAAACACATAAGACTAGACAGCGCTAAAATAAAACTCTTCCAGGTAAATTTATGTTCGGTGTCTCAAGTTTACGGTCAATTAAACGAAAGAACTTATCCCCAACTTTGATGTACCGCCGACCTGGAACTAATTAGAATTAGGCGAAAACAGCCCTCTTCGCCGCAAAGCGTCAGACTCTCCAAAAGCTTCCGGTCACGACTTATTGCGAAACTTATGCTCCAACAAGCTGAGAAAATTCTAAGAAAATTCGAGCCACGAAAGATTCTAAAAAAAAAGTTTTATTAATCATTGAGCAAAGTTTTGAGTTAGTTTGTGACATCTAATTCAAAGCACCTTTAAGTTTAAAACAGGCAGTCTCAGAGATTTAAAATATTTAAAGGGCAGCCCTTTGAATATTAAAAAAGAAGTTGATTATCAAATGTAAACAGAACACAAAGAAGTGACACCTTTTAAATTGTTGTTGTGTAAATGTCCCTCACGTATCATAACCTAATAAAGGTTAAACGAAAGAAAGATAGATAGATTATGTGTGAAGACCACTCCACTAAAATGTGGAGTACTGTAGACTTAGTGGTAGGAAGGTAGCGTCATAAATTAAAATTTGACAGATTAGCTCACACTCTTGCACTTCTCTGTGTCCATAATACATAATTAAAGTTACAGTAATAAGTACAGACTAAAATTAAGTACTTCATAAACAATTGAGCGGCTGTAGGTTTGCTGTGGAAGCCTCGTTTGGATAAATACCTATACCCAATTTAGGTATTAAAAAAGACAAGTACACAGCTTAGCAGTCATCAAACAACCAAAATATAAACTGAGATAAATATAAGGATATTTAGGTATCTAGATACGTAGACAATAACAATAGGTACGGGAGGTTTGCAATCGGGAACACCGAACGTGCCATGGAGGAGTGACCTCAATTCCTACCGCAACATGCCCATCATCTCTGACATTGTACGCCGCCATGTTTTGATATAAACCTCGATAGTGAATGCATTCCTCGTATTACTGAATTAATTATTCCACATCGGAATATCTGTTTAAAGCGGTTAAATTAGACGTTCTGTCACAATTGTATGTACAGCATGATTTTACAAGGCTTTTATTATTTAATTATTGTTTAAACGAAAACATAAATAAGTGAAAAAAAAGAATATTTAGATAAATTGTAATAAAATTAGGATTGAGGATAACTTTTTAGACCTGATAGCCGGAATGCCTTTTAATAAATATATTAAAATATTACATTATTGTGAAAGAGAAAAGGATAGTCATGGCATGAGGGTAAATTAAATTTATATACAGCATTGGTAATTTATTGTGAACAAACACTGTAGCAAGTTATATTTATGTATTACCTAATTTGTTAAATTTGTATTTAGTTATACACCATAATATGGAAATGTTTAATCGAGTTTTCTATGGTAAGAAAATTTATTTGTTCTCAAGCGACGTCTTATGCTGGGGAAGTGAGATATCCCCGATTTTTGGTTACCCTGACTAGCATCAGGAGAGCATCGTGAAACAATTTCTAAGGTAGTAGATTCACGCCAAGTCACGGTGATATCAGCACGAACGGGCCGGCTTGATAGGAACGGTACTACCCTCTCATAGAAGACCAATATAAAATGACAGTATTCATGCTGTCTTATTTCGTTGGTACAAGTGCAAGACCGGAAGGCCAATGATGCAGAAGCATCTCAGTAGATCTCTACAGTGTCAGTCACCATGCTGCATTGTTGCATTGTCTGCATACGCAATGAGTATGGTGACCACCATTCTTGGATTCTGCGTATGCTTTTCATCAAGCAGAGTAGAGTCAAAAAAATCCTATTCCGCAAAACCGTAACCAAAGAAACCATAAAATGTTTTCAAAGAAACTCAGTATGTAAACAAAACGTTGGTATTTCGATAATGGAAATAAATGCTAGAGAGGTTTGAACTCCACCTAGTGCATTACCAACGGAAACCCCGCATAAGCATTACCTAAAGTTAGCTGGATAGGTTATCAAGAAGAGAAGTAATGTTTGACGGAGTTTATACAAGTATTCTTTTAAATTAACGAAACTGTTAAGTGTTAAAAACTATTAATTTTTTTACAGAACATGCACTTAATTTACAAAATAAATATAATGGTTTGCAAGTTTTAGATCTACTTAGAAACTTAATCAGTACCATTATTTTTGTATAGCAATTTACATGCCAAATAAAATTCGTAAATTAGGCTAATTCTTTTTGTTTTGTTTTTACTGATATTAAGGAACCTTTGAGTTAAATTAACGATTAAAATGCGGTATCCAAATAATAATTAATAAAATATAAAAGAAAAAAACTTCTAAAAAGCGAAATTCAAATGAGCTTAATTCACTCATCGACAAACTTGAACAATGAGTTCAAAAATTCAAAAGAAACGGTGCAAAACCGTGGAGGCAATTTATTCTCTTTATTGTTCCATGGCTACCTTCGGTACCGACTATTGGAACTGGCAATTGTAAAAGGTAAAACAAACAGATTTTAATGTTTTAACTTTTGTGAATATATTTCGAGTAAATGGGAATTTATATAAAAGAGTATTTTTACAAGGGCTTTTAAAATGGATTTCTATGTCCCTCACGTATTATCTTTACTAATTATAAAGCTGAAGAGTTTGTTTGTTTGTTTGTTTGAACGCGCTAATCTCAAAAACCGCTGGTCCGATTTGAAAAATTCTTTCTGTGTTGGAAGGTTATAGGCTATATATCATCACGCTACTAACGGGTGTTTTTTTAAGCTAGATAGAACTTTAAATTGTAAAAAGTAACACAAAAAATTAAATTTTGATGAAACTTTTTTTTTATTTGTTTCAGTATACTCTGACAAATCATCATGAATAGACTCACGCTTGAACAACGCTACGAAATTATCCAAATTTACTTTGAAAATCAGTCGTCGATTCGCGCAACTTATAGACGACTGTTTTATCGCAAAATTGTGTTCAGCGATGAGGCGCATTTTTGGCTTAACGGGTTTGGTAATAAGCAAAATTGCCGCATATGGAGTGAGACCAATCCACAACAGACCCTACAGACTCCATTACATCCAGAAAAATGCACCGTATGGTGCGGTTTTCACGCTGGTGGCATCATCGGACCTTATTTCTTCAAAAATGAGCTGATTTTCAAAGTAAATTTGGATAATTTCGTAGCGTTGTTCAAGCGTGAGTCTATTCATGATGATTTGTCAGAGTATACTGAAACAAATAAAATAAAAAGTTTCATCAAAATTTAATTTTTTGTGTTACTTTTTACAATTTAAAGTTCTATCTAGCTTAAAAAAACACCCTATACTAATAGGAGCGGAGCACTCATGAAGAATGTTTCAAAAACGGGGGCAAATTTTCATGCTAAGGGCAATATAAGACGCAAACGAGGTTGCGTGGGTAAGCTAGTAACCTAATAAAGGTTAAACGAAAGATATCTCTATGATGTGTGAAGACCACTCCACTAAAATGTGGAGTACTGTAGACTTGGTGTTAGGAAGGTAGCGTCATAAATTCAAAACTGACAGATTAGCTCATACTCTTGCACCTCTCCGTGCCCTTAATACTTAGGTTATAGGCTGTAGGTTTGCTGCAGACGCCTCGTTTGGATAAATACTTACACCCATATATTTATTTAGTCAGGAAAAAAAAGATGTAACGATTAAAAGGTTAGCAAAAGAAGGTACTTTGAAGATTTTATGTTGAAGTGTCAAATTTATTTTATACCAGACAGAGTTCTCTCACTTAGATATAATTTATTTTTGAGATGTATCTTTCGCGTTTTATAATATTTTCCAAGTACTTGTTCTTAATACCAAGTAATTATTACATTCACTATACCATTCTTTCTTTTTTTTCTTTATACTCCTTATTTTGCCAATATGAATATACACAATACTATCTATAATACTAGCCAAATATTTTATTCTGAACTCAACTGAATCTTCTGAACTCTAAATTAAAAAAACAATCTTAAAAGCTGTAAATTCATACTTTCCCTTTTAAAATTATATCATATTTTAAACATATTGATTCAAAACCCTTTGCTTGTATTTAAATGTTTGGCTAGTAGGTGTAATAATCGTCCAACCAGATTATTTTGGGATCGGCTACTAGTTCAAGCGATTTTAGCTGAATATTAGTCGGAGCGACTGATGTCGGATCTCCAAAACTCTCGAGAATGAGCTGAATTCGGAAATTGAATTATTGTTCGGTATATTTGAGGTCACTGATTTTCCACTTACGATTACCCCCCGATTGATAACAATCCCGACAATCTTCCTTATATCATAAAATTTACAAAAGTCTTTCAGTATTTTCGTTATTTTAACTCACAACTCTCAAAATCAATAGAATACATCTATTTATGAATAACTGGCCGCAATTTAAACTCGGTAGGTACATATATACGTGTGATCTATATAAAAAGTAAGATGAAGATTATTAGACAAAATAATAATATAATATTTCGAGGGAGAATATACGTATAAAAATCGAACAGGCACAAAGAATACCTATACTCAGATCAACAACTTGTAGGTTATTACACAAAGTATTCCACATTGGGATTAAACTCGCATCGTACGAAACCAATAGTAAAACAGCGGCGAAGTAACCGCTCAAGCCAGTACACGATACGCGTAGTCATAATGAAAACTCATTGTAAAGTTGAGACTATTATAACTCATTTATCTATTATCCTCTGATAAAATTATCTAACCATTAGTAATATTTAACGCAGAAAATACGCATAATTTTGAAAGAAAAATTTTTCACTTCTATTACTTTCATCACAATAGATCTAATCAGATTGCGATGACAAAAGAGCTTTCTTTGACCGGATCGTTTTCACAAAATGTATTTCCGAGTATAAACTTGAAGATTTAGATCCAAAGTACAAAGGACAGAAAAACCTCTATAACTTTCACAAAATTTATAAAATGTCCATTAGAATAATCTTTATATGATTACTAGAATATAGGTTTTATATTTGACAATAGTTTCGGTAAAAAAAAGATTTGTTTTTATGGTAATTTTGTGACAGAACCTTCTTAAATATAGTTATAATTATGTTACATGGATATTGTAAAAGTAAAAATTTTTGAGTCTAAATTTATGTTTATTACTTCCTTATGCTTAAACGGTTGAGTCAATTTTGAAAAAAAATGGTATGGAGACACTCTGGAACACATATCGAAATATATTTGATAAATCACGGGAAACACCAACGGGTGCAGATATCTCCTAATTCCATAAAATGAAAATACATTTCTCTTAAATAGTTGACGGGATTCATTACATTCGAGATCTTAACAGTAATATAACTGAAAGCTGTAAAATCGTTCTACTACATAATATACTTTATATCTGTCGTTCAATAGTTTCAACGCATTTAAATGTTGTTATAGGATTATGCATAGATTTTAGCAGTCCGTGTATTAGGAAAACCATAATATATATACAATGGAAATTTATTAGGAAAACTAAAATCATGTTGATCAGCTTAAGCTTATGCTATTCCCTTTGTATTAATTACAATCATAAAATCATACCGTATTTTATATAGCACTAGCGGCTTGCGTGATTATTTCTTAATTCGTGTCACTAACTTAAAATATGACGAAATTCCAAGCAATCGCTTTTAAATATTTTTAAGTCTACAGCCCTTATTAGTTTAGGTTCTGTCTTTATTAAGCAGTCAGTTACATAAGAGCAATCAATTTTATATATAAAGATTAATTACGAAAATACAAGTCGCAATTTATGATCAAATTTCCTTGCCTTATCTTATATTCAGTAGTGCGTTGTATTTTCACGTAATGAAAGTCTACTTACTCATATTATAAGCTCTGTTATTATTCAGAACACATGCGGAGGCCATTGCATATTCTATAGACATAATCCCTGTGTTGTCTGTTACGTCACCACGTCTCACGATATACAGTCCGTTCAACACTCTTTTTAGACAAAATAATGACTGTAATGAAAACATTATTTTGCTTAATTACCCAACTACGAAAAGCTAAAAGAAGGGTATTCTTTTTTAAAGATAACTCCCGCATTAGGAATATAGTCCAGTGTCGCGGGGGACTTTTGCAAATATACATGAAACGGATAAAATTAACACACATTCTCAGAGAAACTATTTTTGTATCACACAAAGTTTTGTGCCATGTAGGATTTGAACCTACAACACTTGGTGAAATAGCAAGTAGCGTGGGACTGTTAAAACCACTAGCCAACAGTAACGTCACGTGCAGTATTTTTGTATGTTCTGCCGTAGCGCTTTAAAAACTGACACTACCACTTTAGTAGCTGGCTAATGAGTAGGCTTAAAGTCAATACTCATCAACAACCCATAATGTCTCTCTGCTGGCCTCCAATCTCCTCTTAGGAGAGATTTAAGGCCATACATCCTTTAAATTTAATAAGAATAAACTGAACAAAAAAACTGAAATATTACTTGATTTAAGCTAGTAAATGTTGAATGCTATCCGTAAAATAAAACAGTTTTGAGACATTTGTCAAAAAGGTTAGAAGCTTTTAAAATTTTAGGTTATGTAATAAAATGTAAATACCTTTTGTTTTTTATGCTGCAAATTCTAGAGAAGAGAATTTACTGTCTTTTCCAACTATGATAGAAGCGAATAAAATACTTCTACTTCACGTAGTAGATGAGTTGAAAAAAGTATCAAACTAAAGAGCTGTTGGTTCAAGAGCCGTTTAAGTATCACAAATTCTTGACCCGATAGTAAATGATATCAATATAATTGTCATGTTGGCATTACGTACAACATAACCTGAACACAAGTTAATATAAACACTAGAGAACACGCAAAATAGACGCACTGAAGTCGTCGAGTTGCGGAGACCCAGCCCATGAGTTTCAAGTTCAAGTTTCAAGTTCAACCACTAGAGAAAAATGAGTGAAAAAACATAACGGTTAAGTGTAGTAGAGCCACCCTGATTTGAACAAGACAGGGGCTCGATCGTGGTGGTACTACCCTCTCACAGGAGATCCACCTAAAATGACAACATTCGTAATTTAGTGTTTCGTTGGTTAGTGCTAAACTGGAGATCCAATGATGCGGAAGCATCTCAAGAGGCCGTCATAGAGTGGGTCATATAAATAATTATTTCACACAAGGCAATAGCACTTAACTGGACGAACTATAGAAACTTAAAAATTTCTAACAAAATAATAAAAATTAACTCATTACACAAATAATTGTCCAGGTTTTGAATCGAACTCACAACCTCTTGCTAAGCAATCGAGCTTAGCAAGGCAGCACTGAACCATTAAATAATAGGTTACCTATGAAATTGCGTTTCTTCAGTACTGGTCATTTCAAATAAAAAAAAGTTTGTAATGGCTCTGTATTCTAAATTCAAATTAATTTTGTATTAAAACCATGACATTCTATTTACAAACTCAGTCTTTTGTTTTTTGATTAGCGTTGTATTTTCATTACATTTGAACATTTTTCGTCATAATGGATACTTTAAAAATTCGTGTAATTATGGAATCGGCACGTAACATCAAAAACGTTTACGGAGAGAACTGTACAAACGAACGCACAACCCTTTATTGGTTTTCCCGATTCCGTTCTGGAAATTTTGACTTGAAAAATGAAGCTCGTGGTCGTCCGGAGACTTTGGTTAACAATAATGAATTAAAGTCGATTGTGGAAGCTGACGAAACTCAATCTACAGCTGAGCTAGCAGCAGCTTTTAATGTAAGCATCAAAACAATATTGATCCATTTGCGACAAATTGGCAAGGTAAAAAAGCTTGATAGATGGGTGCCCCACGACCTTAACGATCGCCAGCGCAACGTACGCGTCGAGACCTGCCTTTCGCTGCTTAACAGGCAAAGAAATGAAGGAATTTTGAAACGAACAGTTACGTGCGACGAAAAATGGATTCTGTTCGACAATCGAAAGCGCTCAGCAAGTTGGTTAGACCCTGGTTCAGCACCAAAGCAATGCCCTAAACCAAAAATGACCCCTAAAAAGGTGATGGTCACTGTTTGGTGGTCTAGTGCGGGTGTGATTCACCACAGCTTTTTACAAAACGGCGTGAGCATTAATGCAGATGTGTACTGTGAAGAACTGGAGAGAATGATGGAGAAGCTTGCACATCTGCAACCAGCTTTGGTCAATCGGTCGTCCCCACTGCTCCTTCACGCCAACGCGCGACCCCATACTGCGCAACAGACAGTCTCCAAGCTGCAAGAGCTGGGGTTGGAAGCTCTCCCTCATCCGCCATACTCATCAGACCTAGCACCTACCGACTATTACTTTTTCCAAAATTTAGACAACTTTTTAGTGGGTAAAAAATTCAATTCCCGAGAGGCAGTACAAACTGCCTTTGAAGAGTTTGTTGCCTCCCGTCCAGCTGATTTTTACAAGAAGGGCATCAATAAACTGCCAATGCGTTGGCAAAGATGCGTCGATTGCATGGGTGATTACTTCGAATAACAGAAATAAAAAAGTTTGAAAAAATAAGTACTTTCACTTATTGCATACAAAACGGCAATTTCATAGGTAAAGACCTAATATTTCATAATATCCTATGTAAATCCATTTGAATGGTTTCTCGAGTGTCAAGGTAGGTCAATATAAGATTTTTTCTATTCGTATACAGCGACTATAACGAGGTGTACTTTGCATTATTTTGTGGAGGAACTTGACACATAATCGTTGACCCAGTACCGCACCTCGAATTAGTCTAACCTATTTTTGCATTTGACAGTTTGTTTACTAAGACTAGCACTGTTGACCTACAAATATATCCTACATATAATAGCGATCTACAATCTAAAACATGGTTAGTAGAATTTAAGATTTACTTGAAACAAGCGGAGGCACAACAGAACAATTTATGAAACAATGACAAACCTGTAATTAACACCTTGATTTTAAACATTTTCGTTTTGATTCTTGACTTTAGTTTGGCACTTGCAACTTTAGAAAAAAAGTTAACTAGACCGAAAGTAGAATGATTTGCTTGGATATAATCACAACAACAATTCATTTTCATTTACAAGTTTTTCGGTTGGTAAATAATATATTGTAAGAACTATGCTTTAAAATTCTAAAACCCTATTATATTTAAAACTAGCTGACCCGACTAACGTCGTACTCCCTCAGAATTAAAAACTGTTAATTTATTAGCTGATGGTGACATACCGACAGCAGCGCCAACTACCGAGTCCAATTGGGTATTCAAACTATCCAAAAACCCATTGAAATATACACACAAAATTCTACCCTATCGGTCTACCTGTCTAGGAGGAGTTAAATGACACAGGCATGTTTATAAGAAATATATATATTAAGATTAGAACCTACCAAGAAAATTAATTTCTATAATATGTATTTATATTTGACAATCTATAATTTAAAATTAAAAGTACAGATTTTAAATCACATGACGTGATAATAGAATAGAATAAACTTTATGGTACGCGAATTAATATAATTTATGTTTAGAAACATATCAATTTCACGATCACAACACAGAATGGAAGGCCATTGGTTCAGCGTCGATTTATCAGTCAGGGGAAATATTAATACGTCAAAAACTCTTAAAGTAAAATTACGCATGAATTGAGTTTATACCATAAATATTCTATAAGGAACGACCAAAATAAACATGCTGAATCATAAATCGTGTTATAGGTATCTAGCTGTATATTCGTATAAGGGTACGACCAAGCTCTAACATTGAATAGAGGTGACAAACGGACAATCAGGGCCGTGGGCATGTGCCGGATTTGGGATTCCAAACCTGCCATTGAATAGTGTTATATAAACTGAACTGGACGTGTGCTACCAATGTTGATGACGGTATTTTTGTGTACTATTTTACAAAACTTGTTTACTTACATAAATGTAGGAAATACTTATATTTATCCCTGATGTGTGTGTCTAATTTCATGGTGATTGTTTGTTAAGGCCTATATGCATAACCAACAGAACTCATTTAAACAATTAACATAACGGGTATTTTTTTAAGCTAGATAGAACTTTAAATTGTAAAAAGTAACACAAAAAATTAAATTTTGATGAAACTTTTTTTTTTATTTGTTTCAGTATACTCTGACAAATCATCATGAATAGACTCACGCTTGAACAACGCTACGAAATTATCCAAATTTACTTTGAAAATCAGTCGTCGATTCGCGCAACTTATAGACGTCTGTTTTATCGCAAAATTGTGTTCAGCGATGAGGCGCATTTTTGGCTTAACGGGTTTGTTAATAAGCAAAATTGCCGCATATGGAGTGAGACCAATCCACAACAGACCCTACAGACTCCATTACATCCAGAAAAATGCACCGTATGGTGCGGTTTTTTACGCTGGTGGCATCATCGGACCTTATTTCTTCAAAAATGAGGCCGGAGCTCGCGTTACGGTCAATGGAGATCGTTACCGCACCATGATCAATGATTTTTTGTTTGAAAATATGGATGACATTGATCCGGAGGAGATGTGGTTTCAACAGGATGGCGCTACGTGCCATACGGCGAACGCAACCATCGACTTATTGAAATCAAAATTTGGCGATAAGTTGATTTCGAGAAATGGACCTGTCAATTGGCCTCCAAGGTCGTGCGATTTGACACCTCTCGATTATTTCCTGTGGGGCTACGTGAAGTCACTGGTTTATGCTGATAAACCAGCAACAATTGACGCCTTGGAGGCCAGCATTGTTCGTGTTATACGCCATACAAATGACGAAGTCGTCTATAAGTTGCGCGAATCGACGACTGATTTTCAAAGTAAATTTGGATAATTTCGTAGCGTTGTTCAAGCGTGAGTCTATTCATGATGATTTGTCAGAGTATACTGAAACAAATAAAAAAAAAAGTTTCATCAAAATTTAATTTTTTGTGTTACTTTTTACATTTAAAGTTCTATCTAGCTTAAAAAAACACCCTATATTAGTTACTGAGATTTTAAAAGTCAATTATCTACATTAGTAGGCAAAGATGTTTCTATTTTTTTTTTCTTTGGTACATGCTTATTTATAACAAACATTAAATAAGACAAGACTAACTACGATTATACAACCAATTCTGTTTAACTAAGTTATTTTTAACAAAGACTTAGCATACATTTCCATATTTAAGATATTAACAACCCGAAACTAACTTATTTTTTATTTCCTTTTTATATATGTCATAAACTGTTTTTAAAGGAAATGAATTACCAAACTTAGTCGCTTTATACATACAGCAAATCTTTTATGATACCTGCACTAGATTTCACTAGACAGACAGTAAGAGAAAGCAATATTAATCACTCGAGTACGATAATGAAGAGAAGGGGGGACGTAATGCGTATTAACATAACTAGAACGCATTACTTACACACGCATTACCCTTTATGTACCTACATAGTACATATATTCACTTCGGCAGAGTGGAGCAGCGTGAGACACAATTTATGCTGATTTTATCACCCAACCATGTGCGAATGTAGTCCCAAGGAGAATATATCCACGCACTTGTCAACTCGTAAAATGTCTAACTCACTCTTACCTATCTTAATCTTGGTAACAACTACTAAAAGGAACTTATGTTCTAAAAAAATATTTAAATATTCCTTCACAAGAAATACATATTACAAAATAGGTAATAATTATATCATATTAAAAAACAAATCAGTAATATATTTCAATTAATGTGTTGTTGTATAAAATTTGTCATTATTAGATAGTTTTACAGTAAAAGAAAAACGTTTAAATCTGGTCTCCATCTTGCCTTTTTCACACACAAAATACAAAGAGAGTAATTTTTAAAAGGGAGCTCTGATGCGACAAATCCTTGAGATAAATTATCAGATGAAGGAGCAAGTACGGCCACGCGAATTAAATGAATCAAAGGCTGTCTTCATTTCTTCCACTTAAAGTTTGTACATCAGAAACTCGTAGTGGCAGCTGTGACATAACCCAAAAACCTCATGAATTATGTAAAGGGAATCGTCCTCTGTCAGACATTTGAATTATTTGGAAGCCCTTCTGCATAATTAGGTGTCCTCAATTTTAGTGTAACTCTTTTACACGTAGGTCACTGAAGTAATTGAGGGTTTTCTTATAATTTATAATATAGAATATATATTTATTTAACCTCTGCAGAAAGGTACAACGAAACTTTTTACTGTATCAATTTATATCAGTAATTAAAATCCTACTGAGTACATTATGCTGCAATTTGTAGTACACATGTTTGGAAACGTTTTATTTATAACCAAAATAACGAAAATTTTATAGAAAAGTAGTAAATTCCGAATTATTAGCTTCACTTGTAACAAAAAATCTCTGTTAACAAATCTTGGAAGGAATTTTAATTTATTTTCAATTGTCGTATCAACACGAAAGCTTTTTTATTAGGACACTATAAATAAATAAATATCAATATTTCGGACATCTAACACACAACGCCGTCTAGGCCCATACTAAGCAGAACTTTTATTATGGGTACAAGACATACACACACACGATAGAAGAGAAACCTCAGTAAATCGACAAAAGAATGAGACCGACATTTGCTCTCTCGCTCTGGCTCACTAATTACAGGCGACTTTTTGTACTTGTGTCTCGTACCTGTCGTTTTTTCCGTTGCATCCGATTTGAAATCACAACGATTCTAAAGAAGTTTCACTTCAAAAATAAATAATACATGTAATTTTCTTTTTGTAAATAACTTCAAAACAAATATTTGGTCCGACCTGGGAGTCGAACCTGGGACCTCAATCACACCAGTCGCATACGCTTTCACTTAACCAACGAGACACTCAATAGTCACTATAGATTGGAATACAAATTGAGAACGATCAATTGTGGGAGCAAGAAATTTAGAGAGGCAATATAAATAGCTAAATGATGAACCCGTAGTGATGAATATTTTAACCATGAAATGAATTGTGGGAGGTCGAGAAGTTGGGATGTTGTATATATGATAATCGGCGCGTAAACTTCAATTGCGCGATTCAGGATTAGTAGTTACTCCGTGTCATTACTTCGTAGTTCAGTGTTTCTTCGGCAGATGGCGCTGTAGTAGGTTATTGTCGTGTTATAGTCGCCACAGAACTTTAACAGACTACTGCTGAACATAGGTTTCTCTTCAGAAAGGAGGTTCTGCCCTAAAAATGTTGAGTTAGTTATTATTTTTTTAATAGCAAGTTGAGGACTAAAAACAATTATTTTTTGAAGAACATTGTGAAGCTAAGTTATCGCCCGAGAGGGACTTGGTCTTGTAAATCTGTTACTAGCTCACGGACCATTAACACTTTGCCGAGTGATATTAAGTTTCTCCTGTTCAGTTTAGTGTTAAACTTTTTTTAATTTACTATAATAAATGTGATCTAATGGAAAGATACGACAGACTATAGAAGAGTTCGATACCACATGTTTGGAAATTTGATGATGATGAGCAAAGATATTCGAAAATAAAAACAAGAAATTTAAAACAAAATGTAGCAAAGCAACCAAATTCCGAACGAACAATTAGAAACTGTCATAGGAACTCCTCCTCACTTATTCCTTTAGGAAAATCTCTTCCAGTTGGATTAGCTTTCAATGAAACTGTTAAATATGGAAATATTTTCTTGTCAATGTGTTATTTGTTGATAGTGACTAATGTTGTTGAACTATATTAGAAAAAATAGTTTTTAGGTTTAATTTTATCAATTAGACTTTTTTTATGGAAAAACGAGCAAACGTACGAAACGTGATTGTAAGCGATTACCGCCGCCCATGGACACCCGCAATACCAGAGGCGTCACGAGAGCGTTGCCGGCCTTTGGATAATGGGGATTAGAATGGGGGGAGGGGTTGAAGTATGGGCCTCCAGTATCCTCACTCACTCGTTGAAACACAGCGCAAGCGCTGATTCACACCGGTTTTCTGTGAGGGCGTGATATCACTCCGGTCGAACCGGCCCATTCATGCCGAAGCGTGGCTCTCCCACGGCAAAAATATTGTAAGATTTATTTTTTAGGAAAATCTTTTCTTCATAGAAATTGCTAAATAATATTTTTTTTGCAGACATTTCATTATTTTTAAATAACCTAAATCTGATTGTCACATATTTATAAAACAACTAGCTTTCGGCCGCGGCACTAACCCGCGTGTATATCGAACATCGAGGTAACCATCTTTGTCTTAAATATATATCCTACGACACTTATACATAACGCACCTTTCTATTGAACTTCAATATCAATTAGTTTGATCAAGAGGAAACCTCCTACATCCTCCCAAACTCACAATATTTCCTCTTTATAACATATCTTCTTCCACCAAGTCACCAAATAGCCTACAATATCCAGATTGCCACAGAGTATTAACCTCCACGGGCGACATCCCAGGAGGGTCACTAGTTAAGACATAAATCTCCCCTCTAAGCTGAAAGCTAAGACCGACTTAAAATAAATTGCTTGCAGAGCAGTTGTTCTACCGTCGACGGATCAGTTCCACGGTTTCCTTTGTCTCAATCAGCCACCTCACTTGGGAAATAAACCTTAGCATAATTGTGTTGTAGGATTTACCATAATTCAACCTCAACTTTATATGACCCTGATGAAATACAGGGCACCTTTAAGATAATTACGTGGTATTGTACGTTTTCTCCACGGTTTTCTCTAACAAGAACTTAACAACTCGTGATGTGCTTGCGACTTAATAAAATAAAATTAATTAAATGTTTTTTAATGCAAGGAAACAACATCGGGTCATGTGTTTAACAACTCGTGATTTTATTAACATACAGTTAATGAAAACAATGGCATAGTAATTGCTACCAAAATGTCCTTATTATTTTTGTAATAAAATAAATATATATACACATCTATTAAGTTAAAGACGCTGCTAATATAAATCTTTAGTACTTAGATGACCGAACTTTGTTCAGTATTCCTACCTAGATCGATTTATCGTCCCCGAAACCTCCAGCATACTAAATTTCATGAAAATTGTTTGAAAAGCATTGAATACGATTTGAAAATACTATCGATTTATTTATATAAATAACTTGAAAAGTGAGAAAACGGTTTCGTATTTAAATGAAAATAAAAAGCATCACTAACAGTGCTAATTTAACACATTGCAAGTTTATATAATATATAACGAATACGAATTACTTGTAAAAAGAATAAGTAAGTAAGTAAGTAAGAAAGAATTTATAAATACAGGAATTGCTCGTTTAAAGATATGAAATAGAAAATAACAAAGGAAATCTACTGCTCACAGCTATGAAAAAAGTATTTACATCGTCAGACACATCTTTAACTTAATGCACGTTGTAACATGGAGTATTAGGAACCATTTTATAAAACTAAAGTCTGTTATAGAATACAAAGTAACCATTAATAAGTAACCATTTAAAAATATCATATCACATTACCAGACGCTGTTTAAATGTATTTTTATTAAAAAAAAAGTTTTTATAAAGATTCAAGTCATAAGCAACTTCCTAATTTAATAGAACAGCAATAAACGCCTCTACGGCACCCCCCAATTACCACCTCAGTAGAAAGAATTAGGAAAAAAATGTTTCCTTAGATAATTAAATGTGTCCACACTACAAAATATAATTCCTGAATAAAATTAACCCCAATAAATATCATAAACGTTATCATACTAAATAATAAAGCCTGCTGCGTTGCAGGCGAGATTACAAGAACGAAGCAAATTAAAAGAAAAGAGGCAAACGTAATGAAAGGTAAATATCCCCTTTACCCTGATAATATTAACCCTTTTAATAATAACTTACAATGTTATAACAATTATATTTCTACTCTGTATATACAGACTGTTTTACCCTTTAGAGGAAATAACTAACTATTTACTTACAGTTAACTTATTAACTAATTTATCTGGAATTTATTGTTTTCGGGGAATGGAACAATGTTTGAAGGTTCGAATATGAGAAATTTCAAAGTAATAGGAAACCAAAATACTCCTTGTTGTTGTTAGATTATCAATATTCGTCAATACGATTCAATATATTGAATGTTAAGATGAAAATAATATGCATGAATTACTATTGTGATGGTATAATATATATATTATATAAATCTGAATTGCGGTCTCAATTTAAAAAAATCTCAGAACTAAAAAGCTTTCCAAATAGAATTCTCAGAATTTTTTTCGATTACTTCTTAATAAGAGTTTGATACTACTAAATACACTTTCAAATTTATGCATATTTTTTTTGCGTCATATAATTCTAAATCAATACTAATATAATAAAGCTGAAGAGTTTGTTTGTTTGTTTGAACGTGCTAATATCAGGAACCGCTGGTACGATTTTAAAAATTATTTCAGTGTTGGATAGTCCGTTTATCGAGGAAGGCTATAGGCTATATATCATTGCGCTACTACTAATAGGAGTGGAGCACCATTGAAGAATGTTTCAAAAACGGGATAAATTTTCACGCTACGGGCAATATAAGACGCAAACGAGGTTGCGTGGCTCAGCTAGTATTCGATAAAATGCGAACTGGTAGATTCAACCTTTATAGTATGAATAACCAAAATAATACGTAAATTCAGAATTTAAAATCCATTACATGTTCTATTCCCCAAAGATAAACATTCGTTTCAATTAAATACCACGTATGCGGTAGTTATAGCCAGTAGGAATGCCCAAAGGCTGTTGTTGAATGGGGAAAACAAATCGATATGCATCGCTTTGCGAGGCTGTTTTAATTTCGCAGCTCGTCGTGTCCGACAGCTGAATCTGGCGGTTTACAAGCGTTAGATAACAATTTTACATATACATACAAGTTGCAGGTCATAATTCTTATCTAGATTGTACGATTTTGACCGAATAATAATGAAGCTACGTTATTGTACAGATGTATTTACTTTACATGTCATTGATTATATTAAGAGTTCCGAGCGATTGATAGATAGCTTATTACTTGTTTGATGTGGAGAATGTTCTATTGCGATGATAAGTTATAAACTACGTATAATAGTATGTTACCGAATGATTTTTTGATTATAATAGTCCTACTAATATTATAAACGTGAAAGTTTGTTAGTATGTGAGTATGCTAGTTTGTTGCTCTTTCACTCAAAAACTACTGAATGGATTATGATGAAACTTTTCAATAATATAGCTTCTACACCAGAATAACACGTAGGCTACAATTTACAAAGATACTAGCTTCGCCTCGCGGCGTTGCCCGCGGTTATTGTCATATCGTGTTTAGCAAAGCGGGGTTCAGCTAGTAAGTTGTAGTTGTTAAGCTTATATTAAATTTAGAATCACCTCATTGGTGGCTGCTTAACAAGTTATGGTATACTTTGAATCAATTTTGTTGATTGTCTTGTTGATCAATGAATTTAAACAAGGCTTTTATCTTTCCATTTTGAATAAATCTAGCAGTATCGTTTGTAACTCGCGTTTGAGTGCATATTTTGCATTGTTTCTGCTTTTACTAGCGCTGTCATAGACAAAACTAAATCCAAAAAAACACCAAGCATTTACTTATGATATCAAACCCATGCATGACGATAATATTCTGTAACGTCTGTGCAGCGTTTGTACCGCAACGAAAGCCGTAGCTGAATTTTTCATAGATGACAAAAGCTTATAAACATATCATAGACAAATTAAAAGTCGTTAACACTTCCCAAGAGCTGCAGCTTCAGTAAAAAATAAAAATAAAATAAAAAATACTTTTCAGCCAGTGTTAAAAGTGAAAAGTAAAATTTCTACAAATACAGAACTGTTTATTCATAAGTTCTACGGCTATATACTCGTAATTTGTTGTGAGATAATTGGATCTTTGTATGCCCTATAAATAACTAAAGCGGAAAACTCTTGTGTAGACGTTTAAACAGATCGTGGTAGCGGCTAATGCGGTATAAGCCAGCATATATTAAACTTGTTATAAATTGCATTTCAGCTATGCTATTATATTTTTCTACGTGTGTAAACGGAATAAGATTATCATAGTATTATTTAACTCTTAAAGTTACTTAGAATGTGTTTCTGTAAAATCTCTACCACATAAAGTTTGATATTCTATTTTACCCATCAACTTCATGGGCTATGGGCTTCCGGTATCCTCACTCACTTGGCGAAACACAACGCAGGCGCTGTTTCATACCGGTTTTCTGTGAGGCCGTAGTATCACTCCGGGCGAACAAACCCATGCATGCCGAAGCGTACTAATTTCTCTTTTTACTTGTAAAAACATGTCATAAGGGAATCCTTAATTTGAAAACACAGATAAATTACTTCACGAATGAAAATATCTATCAACATTACTGAATACATTATTTTACATGAAAATGTTATACATAGAGGTACATTATCAACGAGGTAGATGATTGAAAGTGCATAAATGAAATGAAAATATCGTTGGAGCAAAACACGGCTGAAGTAGGTGTAATTCATTCAACTTATAAACACACAAGCATATTACGTGTGTGTTTGATATATAAGTTTATACATTATGTTTTTGTTTCACATTTCCTACACCTTCCGAAGGCTAACTAAAAAGAATGTCTTGTATTAATACACTAAGGTGGACTTAGTAGACCACCTATGCAGAAATTTAGAATTAAAAATAAACAAAAACTTCCCATGGAATTAAATTTATCTTATATACCTACACATATAAGATATTATATATATATTATTATTATATAGGCTGCCCCTCGTATTCTGGGGGGGCAACCTTCCTAAAAGGCCGGCAACGCACTTGTGATGCCTCTGGAGTTGCGGATGTCCTTGGGCGGCGGTAATCGCTTACCATCAGGTGATACGTCTGCTCGTTTACCCCCTATATAATAAATATATATATATATATATATTTGATAATTTATCGTCAAATGTCTGGTTTATGTATATCGCCGGTTCAGCTTAAATTAAAACAGCCTCGCAAAGCGATGCATATCGATTTGTTTTCCCCATTCAAGTTAAGTTATCATTTTTCATAGACTAAAATTACATGCCAGTTATTTTGACTGTTCACCATACGTTTATGTGGCTTTTATGTACGAGTATCTGCTTTCAAACATTTTTTTAGTAACCTTATGAGAAGATATTCTAAATTAAAAATATATACTTTAACATGGATACAAAATGTCCCAAGTAAAGCAAAGGTCTATGTTTATTAAAATTGTTCATTAACAGCTCTCCATCCCCTTGGCTGTGTTCTATAAAATATGCCAAAATATACTCAACTATGCACAGAATGGCGCGCCGACGATAAAAATGAAATTGCGGTTCATGTATTCATCCTCCCGAGGCCCAGGTATGCTGTATTTGGCAAACAGTAAATGTACTCTTAAACTGTTATGTTAATATGTTTTCGTAGGTTTTGCTATCTTTGACTGAGTTGGTTACGAATAGAAACATTTACTTTCTCCATAATAGAACATTTAAGTGGTTTTTAGACTCTGCGATTTTTACACACACACATTGTTTTCGAAGTACAGCCGACATTTCAAACAGGTTATACCACCCTAAAAACGGGTGTAAAAGTAATTAAAGCTGATTTATAAAACAATATCTCATTTCTTAGAAATTTGCAAATTACTTTTTTAAAATTAATTTCTGATTTATTACAAACTTACGTAAATTTGAAGTTTTATGAAAACCTCCTCTCCTATGGAAATCTAATCACTTTTTATCATTATATAAACTGATTTTTAGGTAATTCGATGTGTAGCAAGTCCGCTGTCTGTTCGCTTGGATCTTTTATACTACCCAACAGATTTTAATACAATTTACAGCAACATTTAGATTGATTCAAGGTGAAGGTTTATTTAATTCATGTATATGTAGAGGTAATCCGAGAATTTCAAAGACTTTCATTCAAAGTCGGGCCGTAAACAGACGTAATTTCTTGTTGTAGGTAATAACAATAGTATAAACACTTTTAACACAACTGTTACGTGCCCCATCATATATAAACCAAGCCGGAGAAGGCACATCAAGATGTAAAGTCTCTCTCGAGACTATTTTATAATACTACTACTGAAAATGAAAACTTCAACATTTCTGCCCGGATGAATAGACCAAATATTCAGTAACTAGCTGAACCCCGCGGTGAAACCCACTGTTATTGTCATACCACGGGTAACGCCGCCTAATAAGTCTAGTCTAAGAAAACTCCTTATATCATCAGCTACTTATCAGTGAAAGTCCCGTAAAAATTGGTCCAGCCGTTTCAGAGATAAAACGGAACATAAGGTGATACGTCTGCTCATTTGTCACTCCATAGGTTAAAAGAAAGTTTGATCGTTCTTTTTCTTTGTTTGATAACAATCGACCTGCACCGCTTTACTTCCATATATTGAAATGTATTCATTTATCAACATTCTGGATTTTTCCACACACGCACGTAAGCAGGCCATGTGTTGCTGATAAGACACCTCCTTGGTGACCAGTGCCAAGCGTCCATTTCGAATAACTGAAAGCAAATTTTGTTGCACTTATTACTGCAATTAGTTAGTGGTTTTTAAGTAATGTTTTATAAGACACGGACCGAATCCACGAAGATAATTCGTAATTATATATAACTAAAATTGAAAAACTCTATTTAGCTCTTATTAAATCCGTTTCTCATTTCCCAACAAGATTCTCGACAATGATGAGCATATTGATAAATTAGTACATTTAGAGTACTGCGCCATCTACAAAATGTAAAACAAAGTCCATCGAAAGCTCTTAGAAGGGCACGCGTGTACGCGTTGGTGCTAGCGAGATATACTGGCTCTTGAGTTACAACCTGCTTTAGTTCCATAATGATCCGAAAGATGCCGCTTCATTGATGTTTTACTCAGCTTAACCATTTCATAAATTCATGTATTCAGTATCATTCTGTAAATCACGTATAAAAATATTACTTTGTATTATAAAATGTTAACCAAATAAACATCAGATAAACTTTTACTAAAATAAACTCTATTATGATCTTAATTATGTGAGTGAAGGAAAAAACATGATGTTTTTTTTATTTGTACCCCAAATTACAATAACATCACAAGCTTATATACACAAACAAACTATAACGTTTTATTATTGTATTTTCGTAAACCCACTCCAATAAAGTCTACTATGTAAAATAAAAAATAAACAGGCTCCGTTTCAGCGGTACACTCGTCATTCAGCATTACTTTATCGGCATAAAATTGTTACGTAACGTAACATATGCGTATATATCGAACGTAGGCTATGGTAGTATTTATCGCAAATGGTCGCCACAATTTTTTGCACTGGATCTATAAGGCACTTATTAGAATATTAATGTAGAAGGCTGATTATGGAAGATAAGCTTACAATCTAAAATTATCTTCGTTAGTAAGTTTAATAAATACGTTATATTACTCATCCAGTAATGTGAGGAACTTTAATAAACGGTGCTTATGGTCATACTAGTCATACTAAAGTTGCCATCGACTAGTAATGGGCAGTTTGCGAGTTTAACTACCGCTGTCCGTTGATTAGTACTGATCTCATGATCTCAGCAAAAAAATTTATTGTTTAGACTATCAATTCAATCAAGCTATAAATTTGAACCTTCTTTATTATAAGGTCTAAATTTATCTCTATTTGTATTTGTATTTATCTCTAATCTTTATTTGTTAGATATGTTGTCTTCAGATTGATTTCATATTAATATGTCTTGAAGTTTATTAATATTATATAACAAGAAGTTAGCAATTATGAGACAAATTTAAAATATACCAATTAAGCACATTTTCTTTTTAAACTGGATATAGAAATGTTTAGAAATATGTAGTTCCAATTTGAGATCGAAAAAGAATCAAAAGATCTAATTTAAAAAAATGTATATGTTCAATCATTGTCATTTTTTGGAAGGATTGTCAAGGATACCGTAATAAAAAATAAAGTATATATTTAAATAAAAGATAATCTTGTTCCCAGGACATTAAAAAATTACCAACATTCGAGCAATACCATCAGTAAACAATTAAATGCAAGAGTAAGATAGATAAAACTACTACTTAAACATTTTTTGAATAAAGATGTCGTTTTTTAACAAAACATAATTATATGGTATCACAATACCAGATACACCTACGAGGCCATATCAAAAGCAAGTCAAACATGATGCATTCAAAATAAAAGAAGTTAAAAACGAATACTCACAAACAAAAGTAATTATAAACACAATAAAGGACAAAATGAAGGCTGCCAGACTGAAGCGATTTATGATAAGCGTGTGACGTGAATAAGACGAGTTAAAGTTATTGTATTACGAATCACAAATCAAGGTATGTGCCGTACCGTTCGAGGTGAAGGTAATTGAGCTGTCAACTGAAATGAATACTATTGTCTGCTCAGCGTGGTCAGACGTGAATGATAATCACGTCTGAGTGCAAGTCCGACACGTCAAATTAACTGCTCTCGTTAATAACCAACCGGTATACATTTTATGCTTGAAACTTGACAGACAATACGAATGAATCTTTTGTTTTAGTTTTGATTTTGGTATTCATATATTATGTTAGACTGACCAAGGGACCATAATGAACTTTGAAAAAAGGTTGTTAATGTTTGTCTAAACTGCTAGTTGCATTTATTTAAAACTAGCTTATGCTCGCGGCCCCACCCGTGTGTTTTTTGATTATTGCAGCAAAGAGCAGCCTTTGTCAGTGCAGTGGTTTGGCCGTGAAAGCAGGACAGACAGACAGAGATGCTTTACTATTTTACATTAATTTATAGAATTACCAGTTTAATAAAAAGTACCCTATGTTACTTCTAACACGTCCAAGAATAATGTGTGTAAAAAGTTTCATGATGATCGATTAAGTAGTTTTCGCGTGGAAGCGTAACAAACAAACTTACATTCACCTTTTTAATAATTAAGATATTTAGCACGTGATTTTCATAGGGTATTTTTTATGATTAATAATGATACAAGAATACTAGGTAAATATCAAAATTATTTATTTATTTAACCCATCATGCATTTTTGGTCATTGACGGACTTAATGCCTAAACCATTCTCCATCGACCAAAGTGAAGCAGAGAAGACAAGAAGGAGGTGCATTTTAGTAAAAATCTGTATTACAATAAGCTGACCATGCTATATTTCAAATACACATAATATGTATAACCTATATACATACAACTAAATACATATGTGGAGGAACGGGTATCATGTTCCACCCAACACAAAGGGAGGATACTCCGACCAGGCGAGGTGATCATGCCTGGCGGGCTACTGCCCAACAGTTGATGTTGGGATGTTGTATATATAATAATCGGCGCGAGAATTATTTATTGCGCGATTCAGGATTTGTAGTTACTCCGTGTAGTGCGTTACTTCGTAGTTCAGTGTATCTTCGGTAGATGGCGCTGTAGTAGGTTATTGTTGTGTTATATGTGGAAGTCGCCACACATACAGACACAAATAGATATAATAAGAATAACAAATGACAATTATGTGTATGTTGATCCTGCAGGTTGTTTTAAAATATACTGTTTAACTTTTATATTAAAAGAAAAGTGTTAGTGTCCATCCTGATTTCGAAAGGGAGCTCATTCCTAAGAGGAATGGACAGAACAATAAAAGTTGAGCCTTTAAACTCAGACGTATGGAAGGGATAACGTAGAAGGAGGTTATAAGTGGTTTCTGCTGTGATTGTTACATAAAAGAATCACCAGGAAACTTAATGTAACTTAATAAATCTAAGCCAAATCTTAAGATTTAAATAATTTCAGCTATCGTTGTAATACAAATAAATACTATCGCTACCGTTTACATTTTTTCAAAAATAATAACTAAAGCCGTGTAAGCAAAAAATAAGATAATTCATCTAAATGTTGTATCTTTACGTACGTTTATCAGTCGTGAGGCAGATTATATCTAATGAGACAGTGTAGTATGGAGCTCTCACAATCTTAGTGCATAATGACGGAATACGTTAGTCGGCTAGACTATAATGAGGGTCATCACGACGCCAGTGGCCCTTCTGCGAGTTTGGTGTAACAGCCCCATTAACTGTCAGTGGCATCAGTAATAAATTACGTTGATCAGTGTTCTACCGCTATACTGTTCAGATCTTTAAGTTAAGTTTTGTTTGTTCAGGTGAGAACTGAGTGAATGCATGTTGAAGCAATACAAGTTTGATACCTAATCTGTCCCCTGTTTCTGTATACAAATATATATTTAATAGTCGTGAGTATCAGAAGTACCTAGGTATGAGGCACGGGGCCTCAATTATTCAGGTCTTATCCGATGTTCTCTTGAAATTTAATTCCGTGTATAATATTTGCTGGTATAAAGTTGCTCAAAAACATTTTATTGAGTATAGAATTATCGTCGGATGTTAAAATAAATAAATAAATTACTTAAAAAGCAGTCATGATTACTGCCTACAGAAATGAAAACTCAAAACTATAAAGAAATCGTTGTTTGAGCTTACCTGAAATGAACCTCTTTAATAAAAAGGAATAAAAATACAGCTTATGAAAGCATTTGGTGACGATGACGCAGTTCCATAGTTTTTGTTCCAAGAACAAAGAAGTGCTCAATGTGCCTAAATAAATTTTCACTTCAAAATGTATCCTTCGTAAATCTATAAATTGATTTTTAAACGAAGCAGTCACTAATTTTAGGTGAGACTTCTGCTGAAGTTAAGTTTTCCCTTGAATTCAACTTTTTTTTTTTTTTTTTTATTCAATAGTGGGCAAACGAGCAGACGTATCACCTGATGGTAAGCGATTACCGCCGCCCATGGACACCCGCAACACCAAAGGCGTCACAAGTGCGTTGCCGACTTTTGGGGGATGGGAAAGGGGATGGGGGGAGGGGTTGGGGTATGGGCCTCCGGTATCCTCACTCACTCGGTGAAACACAGCGCAAACGCTATTTCACACCGAGTCGGTCGAGCTGACCCATTCATGCCGAAGCATAGCTCTCCCACGGTATAAACTTTCGACCTCATACACAACATAAATATAGAGCGCTTTATAAAAT
Source organism: Spilarctia lutea (assembly GCA_916048165.1). Classification (NCBI taxonomy): domain Eukaryota; kingdom Metazoa; phylum Arthropoda; class Insecta; order Lepidoptera; family Erebidae; genus Spilarctia; species Spilarctia lutea. The sequence continues at coordinate 9,577,416 of OU696480.1, forward strand.
GCACAATTGATTTCTGAGCTAATGAAATACTTCGAAGAAAGTAATAATTCTTCATCTTACTTCATAAATCTTAATTAAATAACCACACACCACAACGAATACTTGGCTATCGTATATCATGAGACGATAAATCTTAAATATCTCGCGATCGCTTCATTGAGAATGAGTGCTGGATTCGAAAATGACAATAAGTAGGCTTACTGATTTATTCTGAGGGTAGAAATCGAAAGATTAAGTCTATAATACAAACTCGAGGTCCTATATCAGCCTTCACGTCAGAATATATTATTGTAAGTCTGCTCATATTTCTTCGTGACAGTTTTAGGACGTGTACACACATAGGTAATTATTCCACATCTATTGTATTTAGTAAAAGCCATGTTAAAAAATAGGATTAAGTTCAATAGGTGCGATCCGTTAAGTCTTGAGTTAGTAACCTTGACAGTATAAATACAGACTATTACTGCTTTCTGATGGCAATTTCTATAATATTTTTACCTAAATTAGCAAATCTCTTCACGAAAATTTACACTTTGTCTCTACTTAAGATAATCAGCCACATTCAATCTAATTAGGGACGTAAAAGAACTAAGAATTTGGAGGTTAAACACGGACAAATGCGAGTAATATTAGGTACAGTTAACCATTTAATATCAAGCGAAATATAACTAACTTAGTAAAATTGGTAAGGTCCTAATAAAGTAAGGCATTAACTAGGTCTCTTAATTATTGTAGTTTTATTAAAATCTAATGAAATGTATACTTTTCTCATATTCAAGTCAGGCTTTTGCCGTACCTAACACAAAGAATTAAACCGTAAATAGAAAAGTCACGAAAGCAATGCATATTGCTTTATGTGAAGAAAACTAAATTATGCATGCACTGCTCGTAAAACAATCAGTACAACAACAATAGTATCCATCAATATAAGGCAGAATTACTTTATGGGCACACATGAATAATGGAGACGGAAGTCAAACATTTTCCAATTCCCCTGTCCAAGACTTCTTCAAAGAATACCGCTGCCAATTATGTAAAATGCACATTGAAGCACGAGTTCTTATAAATCATTTGTGTTCTTTGAAGGTCTTTAAGTGGTCATATTATGTGTGGTCGTGGTCATAAGTATTGACGATAGTATAATCATGTAACCGCCACTTATTTTTAATTACTTCAGTTCTACGTATTTATCAAATTTATTGATACACGAGATGGAAATTGCAGGCACCAGGATGATTTAAATTACGAGTGTTATTGTTAACAATAATACTTAAAGATTTTATGACCAGTAATAATTTAGGCATATGAATGCCTCCCAATATGTACACTTACCCTTATGTCTAGATATCACGTCGTATTTAACCTTTACCACTCGAGTTAAATCTTTAACAAAACATTTGACGTGAGGTATATCCTGAAGAGTACGTGACCTGCCGTTTCGTTTGTGTACTTGTATTTATATATAGAATATCTCGTATTTACCTAAATACGACTGTGTGAAACCTCTAAAACCTAAATCTGAGTGAAATTTATCTATTTCATTTTATTTAAGTTAATGTTGGATTATATACTTTAATCTTTAATCTCATCAGCTTACAGTTCATTTTTGATATCTCATATCTCAGCTGTGTTTAGTTCAGTTCCAAATAAACCTTTATCGGAGATACACGCTTGCTAATACTTAAAAAAGTAAAATTTACTCTGGCATAACCAAAATTAGTTAAATTACTCAACTTAGGCCATTATGTTATTTTCTGCTTCTGTTGTTTCTGTCCTCCGAACCTTTTTCCAATCGAACTTGGTTTGAATGGAGGATTGACTTTCAATCCACTACTTAGAAAAGAGAAAAACGTTTCAATTACACTCTTAAAATTCATAGTTTATAAGCATTTTTTTATTTATATAGGGGGCAAACGAGCAGACGTATCTCCTGATGGTAAGCGAAGAGCGTACCAGAGGCGTTACGAGTGCGTTGCCGGCCTTTTAGGAAGGAGAACGCTCTTTTCTTGAAGGTTTGAAGGTCGTATTGGTTCGGTAACACCGCAGGTGACAGCTCATTCCACAGAAAAGCATTATCACAAATCAGGACAGAAACCGTGGGAGAGTCACGCTTCGGCCTGAATGGGCCGACTCGACCGGAGTTATACCACGGCCTCACAGAAAACCGGTGTGAAGAACCTTGCGCTGTATTTCACCGAGTGAGTGAATATACCGGAGGCCCATACCCCATCCCCTCCACCATCCCCCTCCCCCATCCCCCTCTCCATCCCCCAAAGGCCGGTAACGCAATTGTGACGTGTCTGGTGTAGCGGGTGTCCATGGGCGACGGTAATCGGTTACCATCAGGAGATGCGTCGGCTCATTTCGTAAAAAAAATAAAATAAAAAACATTGTTTAGAAATATCGAAATGAAAACCAAGGCAGTTTCTAATGGATAATATTTATTAATTAATAAAAGTACATACAATTCTGTACGAAGGCGGACTTAATGCCCAGAGTATTCTCTACCAGTCTATATCTCAATGTTATAGAAATCATGTAAGGTACACATATAATGAAAATATAATGTTTATAACTACTTAAGCACTACATACACAGACTTTTAACCATACATATATTAAATATTCATATACAATTAAGTGAGTGTTTTCATTAAATTCGTACACTGTGTATGCTAGAATATAAAGTGGTGTACCGGCGATCAACTAATTCTGTAATTTCATTTAAAAAGGAGATTTATACTTTGTTTTTAGACGCGAAACAATGTGAAGCTAAATTTCAAAAAAAATCTTCTTTAGAATGCAAACTTACACACAGTGTTTACTTAGACAAAGAACAAAGAATTTATGAAATTATCGTTGCGGGAGGTACATACGTCACATACCATCAACAGCCTTATATAATACACGGCTGGACATAGCCTCTTCCTTGAAAGGGGGTTCTGGCCTATCACGCTAGCCACACAGTCTTAACTCTGCTATTTAATTATAATTTCTGTGTCATAAGTGGGCACCGAATCCCGGACCTCTAGTTTAACAGCCACGGTCACCCACCACTAGACAAATATGATCTCGACACAGCTACTTATGTTATTTAATATATCGATTGACCTAATTTCATATTTGGGTCATAATCCATTATGCTATTAATAATTTGCTTCAAGCCTGTATTAAAGAATAACATGACCTATTAAAATGATATCAGTAAAAAGATTCAGATTTGAACATATTGAATAGTACTAAAAAGTGCATCAATTGGAAAAATTAAACTGATTGTTACCATATTAATTTATTAACTTATAGGTGTAAAATCTAAAAAAATAAATAGTCTTACATTCGCATTAGCAATATTAGTTATATCAATACATGTGCTGCATCGAACTAGACTGAATTATATTTTATTACAAAACTACACCAGTCAAGAGAAATATCCTAATATTCTATTTTATAGATTAACATTGAATGAAAAACATCGAATAACATTTATTTTATTTTATAAGAATCAGACAGTTTTTGAAAGCAGACAATACTTCTAAATATTTATATCTCATTCATACCTTGAAAATACATAATATCAATACAGTCTCCAAAGTTATATAATAAATAGTTAAATAATAAATTTTTCAGACATCCTACACACAACGCCATCTAGTCCCAAGCTAAGCAGAGCTTATGTTATGGGTACTAGACAACTGAAATAAATACATATATAGTTTTTTTTATAAATACATACATATTATACATAGAAAAGACTTAAACTCCGAAACAAATCTTTGCAGATCATACAAATATTTGATCTGACCTGAGACCTCAAGCTCACCAATCGCATGAGCTACCGTAACGCCACCGAGGCAGTTGCAGTTATGGCAAGTTGAAAGACAGACTGGTATCTGAAAATGCGTATTGTGTGCTAGATATTGGTTCAGGACAAAAATTCCTACCATCCGAAGGTATTGGTTGGGGATCATACTTAATTCTCTTAATTGCCGATAGTATCTCAAATTTCAAATCAAATTTCTGTTTGTCCGTCATTGTCTTTATTTCTGGCAATAAAGACAGAAGAAAGCCCCTATCAGGATCTTCTTCCGCGGTTTCCTTGTGGGGAATGTTACATGTCGATGTATTTTGAAATGCTGCCATTAGTTCGTCGCAAGTTTCTGTAGCAGTTGTCGTTTGCGATGGAGGTAAGAAAAAGGAATCTACGTCAATCATTCCAATGTCATTAAGACAACTCAGATCATTTGACTTATCCATGTCTACTTTATCTTTCACCCTATCCGCCCGAGTGTCTGTCACGCCTTCCAAGAAATTTAACAATTCAAAATATTGTGGCACTTTACTCTTGCCTGCAAAACTGGAATCGAAACCGTTGTTTTTCCGCTTTTCCCTTAAGTAATACTCTTTTATATGCTTCCACCTGTTTTGTATATCGTTTACTGAAAGAATAAATTATTCTACATTATTTTTAACTTCCATATTGATATATTAAATGAACATCTTACCGAAAATTAGCGAAGTGCCTATCAAACTCTGCCTGAGTTTGATAGGCACTTCGCTAATTTTCGGGTTTCATAATATTATCTATACATTTCAAGCGTCTATTTATCGACATATGAAATGTCAACAAAACTACGTTTGTTGCATGGGAACCGAATTCGTATATTCATTTTATTCCGATTTTAGTATTTGTTGTTATAGCGGCAACAGAGATACATCATCTGTGATAATGTCGACTGTCTAGCTATCACGGCTCATGAGATACAGCCTTGTGATAAACAAACATACGGACAGTATTAGAAATAGGGTCCTATTATTACTTTTTAGGTACGGAGCCCTGAAAATATTAATAAAGAGACAGTCAAAGTAACATGAATCCTATGATTTATAACGCCAAATTTTAAAATACTGAATTTAAAAATAATCTGTGTATATGTAAACACAAAAACCTTCGTTATTTATTTTAATATAACTAGCGTTGTAAAAAATGACTTTTAGTTGTATACATATTTATATTCTATTTTAAAATAAAATTGCAGTTAAATATAAACTTAAATAATATGATATATGTTTTTAAGAACATTAGTATTGTAGACACACCTGATGTCTAGGAAACAATTGTTTTATCAACTGTTGCTTGATATGCCTTTTGCACTTGAGATGAAACAAAATAACTAAAAGATATAGGTCAAGATATTTACCGTTAAGCGTTATCAGTTTCGAACACCTACAATAATAACATATTTAATAGTTTAATCCTACTAGATATACAAACTCACCAAATTCTTTTTGACTTTCGACTGAGTATGTTTGCCAATCTTTGTTAATTTCTTCGGCTATTTGATACCAAGCTACTCTTCTGACCGCTCGGGTGATGTAATTGCTGTCTTTGCTATCCCACAAGCAGGGACGTGCTTCCACCCCACGAATTAATCTTCGTGGATCGAACATCTGTTGCTATTTATTGATCGAGTTTAGTTCTATATTCAAAAACGTACAAATAAAATCACAAAAGCCTTAAACGAGTTGATTGACAACTACATAATATCTAAAATGTCTGCCGCTTTCAGACCTTACCCCATATACGCATGCGTGGTTTTTGGCGTTGCGCGTAGAACGTTCTGAGTGTCACTTGAAATACGTTTTGTTTTTATCCTAAACATACCTTCTGAAATTAAAACCCATTATATTTCTACTCAAACATTGAATGTTCACTTACAATTTTTTTAAGCTTAAATTAAATTTTTTGTCAGAAGTTAGCCTATACTTTCCGATAAGACACGAATTGTTTTACACGAGAACATATTTATGTTGTCGTGTGTATGTACATTGTGTAAAGTACATTTGTACATTTTTTATTTAAACAATAATATTTCACACTGTGTTGTACTTGCAGATTTCAGATTTATATACTGACGTTCATGATGGAAAGTGACCACCGCCTTCAAAGATGAGTATAAAACGTATTTTATGCAGCATTCTCTTTTTTTATTTGTTTTTATTTATGTTGGTAAATAAATAATGACACAATATAATACATAATTTTAAAATAGTTGACATATTGAGAGTAGTAATTGTGACACTAACGATATTTACCACATTTTTGTAATTGGGTCATATGAGAAACAGTGAATGCAAGCAACAAAACGGTTATCTCACGTTACATACATACATACTTAAATACATACAAACAGAAGTTAAATACAACATAAAGCATGCAGGAAAAAGCCCAAATCCAGAGATTAGAGCAATGCCGCTAGCATCTCTCACAACAATCTCTTAAATGCGCCTGGACGCATCGCCATTATATCGATATAATTGAAATAAGTGTTGTAGGATTAACTATTGCGATACATTGATACTCGTCCTTAACTACTTAAAAATACTAATCAAGTTGTAAAAGATTGATAAAAACTCTTTGTGTGCCTCTGTTCTTCTTCTAATATAGATCACGTTGTTTCAAATGTTAAACAGAAAACCAATGATTAACAGCATATGTTATTAAAATATAATGATTTGTTGTAGATAAAATAGAAATCATTATCGATACATGATTAATGAATGAAAGTAATTTAATTAAATTTCATTGAACTTTCGGTGCCTACCTATCGATTGATTCATTTGAAGTTATACATATAACACAGTAAGGTATGACGGCTAACATGGTTTGTAAGGGTCATCGTTCCACTTAGAGATGTTAAAGGAAGATTTATCAAACTCATATAATCGTATACATATTGTAGGATACTTCGTATTACGCTTTTGTATTACATTAATCCTCGCTTAGTAAAGAATATTGAATAATAAATGCATAATAATCATATTCCTAGCCTTTAGACCAAGATTTATTGGGGTCGGCTTCTAGTTCAACGGTTTTACCTGAATTTCCACGGAGCGACTTGCATCGGACCTCACCCTAAGGGTGAACTGAATTCGAAGGATGAACTAGTTGTTAGTATATTTGAGAGCAATAAATAAATAAATAATAAAACTAATAAATATTTTAGGACATAACATACAACGACGTCCAGACCTAAACTAAGCGGAGCTTATACTATGGGTACTGGGCAAGTGATATTAATACATATATACTTTTTCAAAACATATATTGTAAATAGAAAACACCCAAACTCCGAAATAAATATTTGCAGATCATTCAAACATTTGGTCAGATTCCGAAACCGAACCCGAGACCTCAAATACAACAGTCGCATACTGTGCCATACTTATAACTATAAGTATGGCACAGTGTTAGCGTAAGTATATATATGATAGTTGTAAGTATTCGAATACTTATAGTTTATGCATAAAATCAGTTCAACTTAATGTTTATTTTTATTTTTAATCTGTTTTCCCACTGCAGAGCCACCGCTTTCCTCTCTCCTTTCCACATAACTCTGTTTTGCGCTAATTTGGATAAATTATTTTGGAATCCGGATAATCGTCGCCTTGTCATTCATATTGCCATGTACCATCTTCTGGGATCCAAGTTGAGCTAATTTTTGCCAATAGATCTAACGACATGTTTCGAACGTATACGGCCCAGTCCACTTGAATTCGGCGTCTTCATAAGTGACATTGACTTGATTTTGAATAACATAATATACAAATTAAAAAAGTGTAGATACATCAAGTTTTAGACACCCAGTATACATCTATGTAAATACTATATTAGGTAGGTTTATCATAGCATGTAAGTCAATATGATTACAGTTAAAGTGATAGAAAAAACGAGAACTCACTAAGAAAACGAACCAGATACATTAAAATTTAATGAATAAAGACCAAACATCGAGAGGCAGTCCTTACTTCTAATTGGCATCTTTATAACCAAGTATGCCCGCGATATCTAGTTTTTTAGTCTTCACTGATAATTTAATAAATGTGATTCCTAGTTTAAAAATACTAATCATTGGAATTACATGGCCGCATTCGTATTCATGGCCTTCTATTCAAAGCTTTTTTATTACGTTTTCAATAATTCAATAGCCAAGTTCTATAGTATAAGAAAAACTAGCTCAGCTGTTAATTGATTCAAACTAGTAACTCTAGTGCAATATGGTCACAAGCCAATGGCGTATGATAATGAAATACAACTTGGTAACTCTTTGAAATATTATGGACATAACCTTAGAATAAAAACTGAACAGGTGCTAGTTTTTAACCACTTCAAAGAACAAGAAGCAGTTCCAGGGAACATAATTTTTTACCACATCTTAACGGGTGAAGTACTCGATTTAATGAAATATTTATTTCAAGTAATCCTTAGCGATAACTCTTTGCATTATCGTTCAATAAAAGGTTTTAAAATATAATTCATTTATAACCCCATTAAAATGTAACCAACTTACAATTATACCTACTACCTGAAAACTTATATACACTATGCTATATGCTATACATATTGATAAAAATTGATTTTATTCATTAGTAAAGTTGGATATAAATTAAATGCCTACTTACCATATAAACATATGTAAGAGTTGCCTTACTTCTGAACATTTTTAGCATACAACATTTTTGTAGGGTTGAAATACCCTTTAGTATTATATGAAAGGTATATTTATCTACACTATATATATAATTCATTTGAAATAGCCATGTACTCACATAACTACATAATAATTGTACATTCAGTGCCTGCTAGAAAAGCAGTCCCATGCGTGACGCAAACGATGTAGTTTGTAACTCAATTACAGAAAAAAAAGCCTTTTTGTTCTCTTAAAATATAGTCCCAGTGTTATAAGTTTAAAAACTATAACACTGGGTCTAGAGATATTTCCGAGAACCTTCATTTAAATACTGTGTACAACGAAGTATTCAGGTAAGTTTAGAGTAATTGGATGCTCTTTTATAGCTACTCCTAGTAAATAACTTAAGTTAGCTTATTATTTTAAAAGCTTCCTAAACTATGAACACTATACACTAGCTATATTTCTTATAATGATCTACATCTTACAAGTTGTAATTTGAATGCCTTGCACGCATGAAATAATGTTTCTTTTAAATTACCTTATCTTCTTAAAAGGAGTCTCATCAATAGGAAAATGCGGCGGAATACCATTGACGGAGAATGACATTCGCCCTCCGCTCGAAGAGGTACGCGAGTGGCGTGAAGCCGCTCGTCGAGCCATGATGGCTAGTTGGTTGTCCCGGCTGGAGGCTTCACGCGCTAGCTGGCCGGTCATCCTCGAATGGGCAGGGCGGCAGCACGGGACCTTTTCCTTCCGACTGACGCAGGTCCTTTCCGGGCATGGTTCATTCGGGAAGTACCTGGTCGCTAGGAGGGAACTGAGTCCCGCCTGCCACCCCTGCGACTGCAGTGAGGACTCGGCCCAGCACACGCTGGCGATTTGCCCCGTTTGGACGTCGCAGCCCATTTGGCGTTCGTCGGGCCCTCACTGCAGTCATAGGAGGAGATCTCTCGCTACCGGCCGTCATACGCTCCATGGCCGGTAGCGATAGCAGTTTTACCGTCGTCGCGACTTTCTGCGAAGGCGTAATTTCGCAGAAGGAGGCGGCGGAGAAGGCCCGGGAGGACGACCTCCACTCGGATCCAATCAGCCGCCGGCGAACCGGGCGGCGGAGGCGCGCTTACCAGCGCCTCATGCCGCCCTGAATGTGGCCGTGGATGGACGGGACGGGTTTTCCTCTCCATCCGCTTCAGAGGCCAGCCTAAATTGAGAGTTTTTAACAGCAGATGGTGCCCGCTTCAGTGCGGGCAGGCGCTGGGAGGGGTCCGGTCGTGTTAATAACACCAGTTCCCGGACCCCTTCCTTCTCAGGCGCAGAGTGGCACACCGTGTGGTTTTAGTCGGTTCGATTCCGAAACACCTCCCCGCCGCAAACCCCGGCAGAGTGAAGGTCGTGGGGGTTACCACAAGTAAAAAAAAAGGTGTCAGTATTTGAGGGCACTGACTTCCCAATAATGATTGTCATAGGTGTTCATACAACCGGGACCGAATTAAGGTGCTCTCCGAGGCACGGGCGGGAAACTCCGCTATCTACCATACTCTGGGCTGCTACTAAGAGTTTCTTCTAAAAAAAACTCAACTGCAAACCGACTCGGGAATGGAACCTAAGACCTCTTGATCTGCAGTTGCTAACGCTAACCACTAGACCAACGAGGCAGTTGTAAGTGACTTTGTCTTATCTATACTAATATTATAAAGAGGAAAACTTTGTTTGTATGTTTGTTTGTTTGTAATGAATAGGCTCTAAAACTACTGGACCGATTTTAAAAATTCTTTCACCATTCGAAGGCTACATTATCCACGAGTAACATAGGCTATATTTTATTTTGGAAAAAAATAGGGTTCCGTAAGATATTGGGGTTTTTCGGACACAAGGTGTAAAAAATCAACCCTATACGAGGGAAAATTTTTCGCTACGGGCAATAAAAGACGCAAACGAGGTTGCGTCGGTCAGCTAGTTGAGAAATAAAGATCTATAAACCGAAGAGTAGACTTTACTTAAAATAAGCAAAAATATTAATTCTTAAGTTATAAATACAATTAGAACTAAGTATTTATTATATCTTACTATTAAATTACATTTCTTAAACTTATTGTTAAGTTAGGCCAATATTTCAAATTAGTGATCTACCTGATCTAGGTAATACCTGTGTTTCAGGTATTAAAGAGTAGATACAGGTTACTTATGAAATTAAACCAATGGCATAGTAGCATCTTAACCAACATGCTAGTATTACGCATCGATTCTCGTTCCATAACTAACGCAACGGCAACTCTTCTGAGTCTATTTTCTTGGACTATTGGATAAAAATTTGTTTTGAATACGTAACGTACAATTAGGGTGACATCATTTTTATACAGATGTTAGTTTTCTAATAAAGTTTACGTTTGTAGAATGTCAACTTGACTCGGACGCAGGTTCTTCGTCGTGCATCTATCAACCGAACTTACGCATTGGTGTTGATATTTTGTTACGGGAAATCATGAAAACATTTTTTCAGTTTATAATTCGAATCATGGTCTCAATTATTAAATAGAAGCGAGAATTAGATAATACAGACTAAAAACGAGAAGAATAATATAAACGTAAATAACATGACTTAATACGAGTATCATTCAAAGACTAAAACTCCTAACTTTTATTGTAAACAATTGATTTATAAAATTTCTGCACAATTAATCTCAGATCAATTTTTAAGAATTAATATTATATTAGTTTTTGCCGGTGAATCCGCCCGTATATATGTCAGTTATCCCGAAAACAAGTCTATGTCCCTCCTCAGGAATCAAAGTATCTCCATGCCAAATTTCATTCAAATCAGTGCAGTGGTTTAGCCGTGAAAGCATAATAGATGGGCTGACAGATAGGACTTTCGAATTTATCATATTAACATTAGTTATGACAAAAATTTCAAGAGTATTATCTCACACAGACTCTTGGCAAAACAATTTTATAATTTTTGCACATCATAATGCAAAATGGCCCTACTACTCACATAAAGAATATTATGTGTCAATATATATTGTAGTTCATTAGCCTATCCATATTTACATTTATCAAGTCGTGTCAACAATGAGAATTTATAACGTGCAATTATTATAGGAGCCGTGCAAAAACGAGTGTGATTGACGTCCCAGTATCTGTGTGGTACACCCATTGTACAGAAATGTGGTCCTTTATTAATGGACTGGACGGAGACATAACATATGTAAAGTTACATTAACATTATGCTAAAAAAGAAACGAAAAAATCTGTTCGAGAATACACAAGTCATATCAGAAGCTCATATGATGTGGTTTGTTTTTAAAAAAGAAGATTTTGGTAGTCTATGCATGTTTGCATGTGCTACTGTAGCGCCTAAACCACTGAAGCGATTTTAATGAATGATAATATAACGCATTTTCGGCAAAATGTCCTTTACGACAATTAAAATTTCCAGTATCGTCTTATATGTCAATAGATTCGTATGATGACCCAGATGACATAGGCAACATAAATGTTATCAAAAGTTTTTATGCAGTTAGGTTATTGTTTTAACTCCCGGGTTTTATACACCCCTCTTTTTGCGTTAGTTTAATCGATATCTGTAGCATCGTAGCTCTCAAACGGATAGACCGATTTCAATGCGGTTTTTTTTACATGTGAAAGCCAGTTTCCTTGCGGTAATTCTTAGCTATGTTTAGTTAATATTGGCCCAGCAGTGCAACAGTAGACAGCTACACCGTTTAAGCAACAAATATAATTTAAATTGAATAGTTGTAATTTTTTTAAATTATTATATAAAACGGTTAAAGTAAGTAATTTTTTATTTCTATTTTTCCATGTTAATAACTTCTTTACGTCGAAGATAAATAATTTCTAAGTGTCGCCCAGTCATACCGTATATTGCATTGCATGGCAATAAAAGAAATTGAATAAATCTATTCAGTAAACGATTTTCAAAGAAAAAAACAAAACTGAAATTCCAGGAGCAGAAAAAATACACAACTAACAAAGCTTGCTGGTCAATCAATAAATGATTATTTCGTGCATGTAGAAACAAAACAATACACATCAGAATGCGATGAGGTTCATCGATAAATTTAATTCTGCCCTTCAAGGATCAATCACGAATGTTCGGCTTTGTATGAGCCGCCCTGGGTGGTACACTAACTAAAATATTTATTCAACCATCGCTTCACAATGGCAACGTATTTCAATGACGGACATCGTCGGCGGCACCGTCCAGACTCCTAGCCTGAAGCGCTACAGGCACGCCCCCGCACTCCTCTTTAAGAAAATGCTATAAAATTTTATATTTCAATTAATTTATTCTTTTCTATTTACATTTCTTTTTATAACCGTGGGAGAGCTATGCTTTGGCATGAATGGGTCGGCTCGACCGGAGTGATACCACGGCCTCACAGAAAACCGGTGTGAAATAGCGTTTGCGCTGTGTTTCACCGAGTGAGTGAGGATACCGCAGGCCCATCCCCTTTCCCATTCCCCTAAGGTCGGCAACGCACTTGTGATGCCTTTGGTGTGGCGGGTGTCCATGGGCGGCGGCAATCGCTTACCATCAGGTGATGCGTCTGCTCGTTTGCCCACTATTCAATAAAAAAAAAAATTCTGATATTAATTGAATTCTTGAATATTTGTTCCTTTAATCCTTTTTTAAGTATTCAAGTGAAGAAATACTATTATTACCCATGCCTTCTACGCAGGCCTTAGTTGAGCCTGCAGGCAAGACATGTGTGCTCTTATTATTTCGCTTTCTAATTAACATTACGCCTTGCCCTTAAGAAATCCTAACCAATCTTAAATAAAAACTATTTTTCTACGAGGTTTTATTAAAATTCATATTTAATCATATTTATTAAACGCCCCGAAAGACTTCATTCTGTCAAGTTATTTGCCTGTCGCAATCCAATAAAAATATATCAAAGTGTTTTTTTAATTGTATTCTCGCAACTCAAAAAAAGATGTTAATTCATAAATCATTAATTTTATACACAGAGTTTACACTGTAACATATATATTACATATAGAGACAAACTTCTTAGCACTCCATGGATTCACCGTGCGGGTGCCGGGTCCATCGTGTGGCAGAGGGAGAAACTCAAAGCAGTTCCAAGGACTTACGACCTGGATGTAGGTTTAAGGAGGCCCCCTTTAAGATGCGCATCAACGCTCACCTTCACTGCTCGAGTTTCCCGCCCTACCTAGCCAAATTTGGTAGGAACCTGTTAGTGCAGCCTTGGATACTCGTTCTAAAATAGAACTTACTGCAGATCTCGACAGGCCAAGGTCTTTCAGAAGGTTATAGAGAGATTTAGCTGGTATACCTCTCGCTCCTACTTCTACCGCGTATAAATTAACCACATAGCCATTTTTGTTAAGTTCAGTTGTTAGATCGTAGTATTTATTTAATTTTATTCTATGGTCTTTAGGAATATTAGTTTCCCACGGAACAGTAAGCTCTACTAATATTATGTGTTTAATTTGTCTAGAGAAAAGGAATATGTCCGGTCTGGATGACGAAACACCATCCTGTAATATATACGTATTGTAGCACAACATAAATATTATTATCTGCAATAAATTTCAATATACTCTACAGGTTTTTTTAAAGAATCAAAGAAAGAAATCTTTACGAATTCCCATTCAAGGGTAAAGTGTATAAACGTCACATAAATATCAAAACTATTTCACTTTAAAAACTTATATCTAAGTTCTGTTTACCCGATTATGGCGAAGTTTAAGAGAGCTGTAATAGTTTTAGCGATATATGTTTGTATATTTGGCTGTGGCACCTGAACTATTTAACTCCTTTTAATGAATGAGATGTCAAAAGATTTGCAATAGACTATATACATTTTATCAAAAGCTTTCACGTAGTCGGGCTATAGATTTTAAATATTTTCTTGTTAAGTTAAATTTAAGGAAAAGGTAAGAGTGACTGCGAACAGTGAATAATCTTAACCGAAAATAAATAAACCGCACCACAACACAGACACGGCTAATAGGTGTATCAACGAATCAATTTTATAAACTGTCATCGTCGGCGGCAATTGAGCTTACATATCATAAAACAGATTGGTGCCCTCGGCCAACAACCACTACGGGTGTAAAAAGGTTTCACAAATTATTATTATACTTACACGTACGATAGGACGCTATTCCCCTCTATTGCCTTTTTATTTGCTTCTTTTCCTTTTTATTTGCTTATTTTTCCTTTTTAAGTTTTTTAACGAATACCTGTATAATTTTTATTAGCAAAGGCTCATAAGAACTTCTTACGATTTGCATTATAAAACTTAACTACATATCTGTCAGTAACATGTCAGAAATCGTCGTTAAAGATTATTACACAATGCATGAATTTTTTTATTTTTTTTTTTTTTTCTATAAATGCCGTACATTGCAAGTAGGACATTGCTATTACGATCTAGTCTACTGACTAATGAGTAATTTTACTTTGACCTAAATTATTAAAACAAAACTATAATAAGATTGTGTCCATTAACACTTTTCTTATTGTCTCTAATTAATTGAGGACACTCTGTTCGTGTGTTCTTGTATTACACTGCACTAAAATAGTAGTATTTTGTTCACTTCGCACTTTCACTTAACTAACTCAAAGGGTTTTAACCTTTTAAGTCTCCTTGTAATATCCGTATTGTCAAGAAGCTGGATAGCCTCAACGTTTACGTGATGATGAAGCCGGCGTTCATGTGCTTCGGCAAACTTTGATATAATGTCTGCGACGAGTTCTACTTTAAGGTCCCGATGGAGGTCGTTCATTCGAATGTACCAGGGTGCATTTACAATACCCCTGAGTACTTTATTTTGAAAACGTTGTATCATCAGTGTATTGGATTGTTTGGTACATCCCCATAACTGGATACCATAAGTCCATATAGGCATAAGGACTTGTTTATACAATAAAATCTTATTATGTACGGACACATTTGAGTGTTTACCTAAGAGCCAATACATTTTTTTGTAGCGAAGTTCCAACTCGTCGCGTTTCTTTTTGACATGAGCTTTCCAGCGAAGCTTAGCGTCTAGTGTCATTCCCAAATATTTGGCAGTATTGACATAGGGTATTATATGACTATTTATATATACCGGGTGATAGTTAGGAGCTTTATTAGTAAAGTCAATGTGAACCGATTTAGATTTATTTAATTTAATTTGCCATTTACTCGTCCAGTCACAAATGGTGTTCACTGCTACTTGAAGTTTATCTACTGCTTCCTTGTGTGTAGACCCAATGGCCATAATAGCCGTGTCATCAGCAAAGGTCGCAATGATATTTTCATCTAATCCTGGCATGTCAGAAGTGTATAACAGGTACAGGACCGGTCCTAAAACACTTCCTTGTGGAACCCCAGCTTTAATAGGTTTCAGATCAGAATATGCATTTCCTTCTCTTACTCTGAACATTCGATCAGATATATAGGACTTTAATATGTCTACAAAGGGTTTTGGTAGTACTTTTCTTAATTTGTGCACAAGTCCCTCGTGCCATACTTTATCAAAAGCTTGTGCTACGTCTAGAAAAACTGTGGCACACACTTTCTTTTCTTCTAAAGTTTTTTCTATGATATTAGTAATTCTGTGAACTTGGTCTATAGTGGAATGTTTTTCTCGAAAGCCAAATTGATGGTCAGATATTAAATGCTTTGATTCTACTATTGGTTTTAACCTTTTTAATAACAGCTTTTCAAATAATTTTGAAATTATTGGTAATAAAGAAATAGGCCTATATGAAGTTGCTTCATGAAGTGGTTTGCCAGGTTTTGGTAACATTATTACCTCTGCCACTTTCCACATATCAGGTACGTATTTTAGTCTAAATGTTGCATTTATAAGCGTAGTAAGCTTAACTATTGCTTTTCGTGGTAAATTATTTAAAATCTCACCAGTTATTAGATCATAACCAGGAGACTTTTTACGGTTCAGCAATTTAATTTCTTTGCACAGTTCTTTTGGTGTTATGAGTCTTATATCGTCTTCATATTTTTTATTTCCATCTTGACATGTTTCGATCACAGTATTTGCTACATTCGGACGAAATATTTGTTCTAAATGACCAGCAAATCTCATAGCTTTCTGTTCATTACTTACAGCCCATTGCCCACTTACTTCTCTAATGGGTGGTATTTGCGTAACAGGTCTTTTTAAATTCTTTGTGACCTTCCATAACGAATAATCTGTAGTGCGGTCACTGGTTAGTTGATTTAGGTAAGTACACATACATTCATCTTTAAACTGTTGTATTACTCGAGTGAGTTTTTTTGTGAGATTATTCAACAATGTTTTGTCCGAAGGGTACCTTGTTTGCTGCCACCTTTGTCTCTGTTTTCTTTTTGCGCTAATTAAATTTCTAATTTCGATTGGATAGTTAGTACTTCTAATTGTACGTTTTAACTCTGGCGTATTCTTCCAAGCGCAGCTTTGAATGTTATTTACAAAGGTGAGTATTTCTTCATCCAGATGTTCTGGGAGCTTTAATGGGATCTTTAGATTAGTGATAGACTGTAGGTCATATTTAAAACTTTCCCAATCAGTGAATTTATTTACTAGCGTTGGGCGGATCTCTGTTTGTATTTTTTTTTCGTTTATTGTTAACATGATCGGTGAATGATCCGAATTCATATCGCAACAACTTTCAATACATATTAAATCCGATATGTTCTTATAGATAAAAAAATCTATGAGGTCAGGAACTTTATGCGGGTCAGTTGGCCAGTATGTTGGTTTTCCCGTAGATATAACGTTACATTGCAAATCTCTAACTGCGCATAACAGTTCTTTCCCTTTTGATGTAGTAAGTCTAGATCCCCAGTGGGTGTTCTTAGCGTTAAAATCACCACCAAGAATAAATCTGCTTCCCATTTTCTTTAGGAGGTTTTGGTAATGGCTGGATTTTAAGGAATATCTTGGTGGGCTGTAGATTGAAGAAATTGTTATGGCATACCTTTCGGTCATAACACATACAGCGACTGCCTGTATCTCAAGCTCTTCGTGCTTGAATTTCTCGTAATGACAAATGTTATCTTTTATTATAACTGCACTACCACCTCTGGCTTTGTTCTCCGGATGTAAAGCATGATAAATTTTGTATCCTTTCATTTGAATGTAAGATTCATTAGTAAAATGAGTTTCCGATATAAGGCATACATCAATATTTTCTATGTTTAGGACAACTAGCAGCTCATTCTGATGGCGGAGGAGTCCATTAGCATTCCAAGTCATGATTTTAAGTTTGTTACTCATGAGTGTTGTGTTCTAATTTCTGTAATCGTTCATCGAACGTTGTTAAAATGTTTAAAATTTAGTTTAGCTTTTCATCCAGAGTTGTTGTGGATTTTGTTTGCATTTGTGGCTGTCTCTGAGCACCCTTTGTGATTTGAGCAAATGTATGTGTTTTACTTACAACCTTAGACGTAACAGGTTTTTTATCAACGATCGCCTTGGGACCCTGACTTGAGAGGACGGTCTTTGTATTTGGTATTTTATTTCTAATTTTTTGTAATTCTTTAGCTACCATACAACCTCGGTAGCTGGCAGGGTGTGGTTCGCCGCAGTGAATACACTTTGGTTTGGCATCTGCTGGCTTTTTGCAGTCCTTTGTTAGGTGTTTCCCTGTACACTTCACACAACGGGGTTCCTTAGAACAGTATTTTTGTGTGTGTCCATAAGCTTGACACCTCTTACATTGTGCGATTAGTTTGCTAGTTTTCAGTGGCTGAATGTCTACTTTACACCCAAGGATAGTCTTGATGCTGTAAATATTTTTTGTATCTTCATCCTTTTTAAAGGAGAGCATGAACATGTTAAGAGGCGTTTTGTCACGCCAGCTTAACTTGTTAACCACCTCTAGGATTTTGTAACCTTTGGCTGTTAGGTCTTCTATTATTCTAGTTGGTACACACGAAGAAGGCAAGTTTTTGGCCATCACTCTGATAGGCCTGTCCTGCTTGTTTTCGTAAGTGTGCCAAAGGAAGTTATTTTGAAGCAATAACTTTGTAATGGTTCTGTAAGTGTCTTCATTACGGCAGTTTATTTTAACACTGTTATTATTCAGCATTTTTATTAAAAATGACTCACCAGTGGCATTTTCAGATAAGAAATCATAAAATTTCTGGTAGTCCTTTATATTTTCGGTAATTATGGGTGGCGGTTGTGGAGCCTTCTTAATTTTACTAGTCATCGTTTCATCGCTGGATCCTACCCCTTGTTGTTTGGCCGGTGGTGTCAACGATACGTTCAGCTTCCTTTTTTTGCGACTCTGCTGACGAATCCACTCGGTTTCATTAGCAAGTTCGTCCTCATCAGTTTCATACTGAACTGATTTAGAAGACTCTTCTTTTAGATTCTGTTGATTTTCACTTTGGAGCTTTTCCAATTGACTTTGGAGGTTCTCTACTTGCACACGCAAATCTTGCACCATGAGACGAAGACTCTCACTGTTTCTTTTCTCATTCAGATACTGTTCGTATAAGAATTGTTCATTTTTTGTTTTTAAGTCGATGGTTTTTGTAGGCGTAACATTCGACATCATTAAAATTATTTAATAATATCGCACAATAGTAATGATACCTAAGTCAATCATATGTCTGTAAGTAGGTCATCGTTCGCGACGGCGGCGGAGGCAGCGCAACGCTGCGTCTGCACTATTAACTAGAACTCGGCGCGTGAGCGATTAACACGTCCGCTCTGTATAATACCGATTCGGAAACTGTCAATGTCAATGCATGAATGATGTACACCATCAATAACCGTAATAATTCCACTAACCATCCAATTCAACGAAGAAAAAATAAACAACTGCATATATTACTAAGAATAAAGACGATATTCACAAGCGGTCACATTTTTATTACTAATGATATGTTAATGTTGTCTGCATTGTATTTATGTCAGTAATTAAATAAATATGAATTAATATTTTCACTTTTCTCTCAGAAAAGTAATGGGGATTTAATGAGAAAGATACATTATAAAATTGTGTACATCTCCACTTTTTCTTGCATTCTTTGTAAGGAGTAGCGTAACGGTTGCATTTTACTGCAAGGAACTTAAGGACAAGACATCCTGTATCATTCTAAACAATCTTATCTAAAACACTTAAGAATCGATATCGTTTAACACAACTGCAATTAAATGTTTTACGACTAGGAACCCGTTTTATTATGTATTAAGATAAAAACTTGTCAATTGCTAGCGAGTTACGCAAGAACTCTGGGACTTCATAAAAACGTTTTCCTTTTCAATCAGATCGATGATTCTTTGCTTTCAAAGAATAGAACGATTTATCAAGGTAATATGTACCTTTGGTATAAAGTGGGTGTCGGAATCCCAATTGTAAACTAATAATTGGAAATTTGAACATAACTTCATGCAAAATGCGAATCACTTCTTTTTTGATAAAAGGATCAGCTATTTCTGCCAATGTCAAGTACTTATCGTCTTCAATTATCAAGTCTTCGAGTCGCCAAGTCGTCGTCTCGATGAAATTAATGATAAAAAATATATAAAATGTGGAAGACATGAAATGGGGACCGTCTTTCGAAAAAACAAAAGACGATCTCCGCGAATCACTCTTCTGTGTAAATTATAATAAATGTCACGTAAAGTTAATGAAATATCAGAAACAAAATGACCCAAAACTACTTAAAACACAAAAAGAAGCCAACGATGAAGTATTTAATCCTAACTAGCAAAAAATGTTTTAAACTAATCCAACAATATATTACAGTCTACTCTTCGGTTGTTTCATGCTTACCTATAGGCATTCTGTTTGGACTAAGTTAGATTCCAAGATAACTTAGCTTTAGCAAAAAAATGACCATTTACAGAAATAATTTTAATGAACATTGCGCTTCACATAGATATGTGTGAACTGACTTATACGGGTGGTTTTTATAGCAATAGAATAAATCGATGTACCATAAACGGCTTTAATACAGGCAAAGTTAGAAAATGCACTGTAATTTCTTTTTCTCAGCCTTTTATATGCAAATCGGTAGCAATTTATCAGTGCGAGACATTTGAATAGGCGAGTCTCCATACCACTTGGTAAATACTCGTAAATACTAGATGTCTGGAACGCCGTGGACGATGCGTGTGCAACGATCACTCCAATTGATGCGTACCAATGTTATTGTAAGCTGACAAGCTATACATAGGGAACTGAATTCGTAAAAGACTCTTCATTATTGTAATTCTCATGTAAACTTTGATAGTAAATAATGACGTGTGTCCGTGTATTCCAATTTATTTATATCAAAACCTTAAGGCGTAAAGTAATGTCAAGAAAAAAAACCATAGGACATGTGCCAATGACAGCTTTATACTTTCGTTATAAAACTGGTTTAAGGTTCTAATGAAAACGCAGTTTTGTTTTATTGAAAATTGAGGAATGTTTGACTTTAAAATTCTTATCGACCGGGTAATTAAATGCTCTTTGTTTTATAAAGGGACGCTACAGAAGCGACACTAATAAATATTCAATATGCACGAGCACGCATTGTTATTTTCAAGATACCGTTTATGGTAGAAGCATTCATATCAAAACTTTACGACCCGCAAAAGCAATTTTATTGAAAAAAAAGTACATTTTATTAAAATAGCTTTTGTGAATTGAAGCATTACGATTGAAGACAATTGAGAGTTTTATTAACTGACTGCTAACGAGTATCCGTTCAATTTAAATGTTTTTTTTGACTCACTGTTACGCGACATCTACAATCAATTTAAATTATCCTTTTACTGGAACTTTTTGAACTGCCTCGGTGGCGTAGTGGTAGCGTATGCGACTGCTAAGCTTGAGGTCTCGGGTTCGATTCCCGGGTCGGACCAAATGTTTGTATGATCTACAAATATATGTTTCAGGGTTTTGGGTGTTTTCTATATATAATATGTATGTATTTACAAAAAAAATAATATAGGTATTTATATCAGTTGTCTAGTACACTAACACAAGCTCTGCTTAGCTTGGGACTAGATGGCGTTGTGTGTTAGATGTCCGGAATATTTATTTATTTATTTATTTTATAAATCCCCTTGGTCATCATCTTTCATTGGTAAGTTGTAAATTGATCTTTTATCAACAAAAAATAAAAATTTTATGGACATATGAAGAAGTACGGTGAAGATTGGTTCATAAATGTTGGGGTGTTGTTATGTTTGCAAGTAATGAAGGGCTATAGTGGATAACACCTACGTTGACTCAACTTGATTGTTTTGAATTACTTTTTTTTGACAAAATAAAAAATTACGTCTCATTTAATTTTAATAGCTAAAAAGATATTTTGGCCTAGTGAAGTTAGTACATCTTAAATCTACTTATCACATAAATTTATATCAAACTTTTTATGTAGCTTGGCATCTCTTTCGAAGTTTAGGCTCAAAATAGATTTGCAAATTTTTTATCCATCACATTTTCATAATGTCTTGTTTAGATCCTTTTTCCTACCTGTTTCATTTTCTAGATTCCAATTTTAATGTTTTTTTTATTTGCATTATTTCTAAATAGAAACATGCCCAGAACTTCCACAAATATTTAAATACTTTCTGGCCTTAAGAGTCTTTGAAGTTATTGAAATTTTAACTGATCTGAGTAATGATTTTACATTATTTGTGTTAAATATAAAGAAATAGATATTTATACTAATATATAATAATTTGATGTGAATCTCACTCACGAAAGATTTAGTTTTAATAGAACAGAACTGTAAATTGTGTTAACGGTTCGTGAATTATTAACATCTTTGCACTCTATCTACATCAACCGCTGTTAATTATATTTTAAATATTTGGTTTAATTCACCGTCTCATAAAATTTGAACTGTTATTTTATAGAATTACTCTGACAATCAGTTATATATACATATACAGGTGCTAGTCGTGACCACAATAATGTAACCGTCAATCCGTTTATTAATTTGTTTTAAAATTGAATTTAAATTTTTGACGGTTATATGTAAATATTGCCAATATTTTAAAAAATACATTTAATTCATAAGTCATGATTAAATTGAACTTGCTAAGAAATGCTCTCCCATGTGTCAGGTTTTAAATTTTACATTCTAAACTACCCTATTTTCTTTAAATTGGGTACAATGAATTCCTTTTATGTACATATATATATACATATATACTATCTGAACCTCGCGGTGTTACCTGCAGTTATTAGTTTACATATTGTTATTATTATTATTTTCCTTACAATGAAAATAGCCTATATTAATCAGTGATAATGTAGCATTCAAATGGTGAAAGAATTTTCAAAATCCGTCCAGTACTTTTTGAGCCAATTCGTTACAAACATACTTACATACAAACCTTTCCTCTTTATAATATTAGTATAGATATAGATAATTGACTGCATATAAAATATTCATTTGCAACGTCTTTGACAAAGTATTTTCTAAATGACAAATTAGTTCCAGATAAAAAATACACAAAATAAGTTTATCCCGTAGACAATCCGTTTGATTAGATATGTTATTAAGAAAATATTTCAATTAAAAACCTTTTAGTACAAGTATGCTAATTATAAAAACGTACTCATATTACAGATATGGGTTCGTTTCTATCGTTGAATATCGGTTTCAAGTTATTAACATCCTTCAGCTAACGAGGTTGTTTGACTTTACGATTGTTTTACAACTGTAATTTAGGCGCATAAACATTGATCTTATTTGAAATGTTATTACTAACTGACGATGCTTTTTCATCTAATCTACACAAATAAATAAAGTTGGAGTGTCTGTTTGTAACATTATAATAACCGCTTTTAACTAAATGCATATGTATGGATACACGGTACATACGAGACTATCGCGAATTTTGAATTTTCGCGGGTTACGTATATTCGAATTTCGATTTTTTTGTGGCGTAATGTTGGTACTCATGTCTCTCACTTATGCCGACAAGCTCGGCCATTCTGAATGTTCACTTAATTGTTGACAGCTGCTTTGCTTGCACGTGTTTTGGATCGTCTTCGATTTTTACTTATTCAAAAAATGGATCAAAGAACCTGTATCAAATTTTGTGTGAAAAACGAAATTAAGTGCGCGGATGCATTCCGAATGTTGACTGTGGCATACGGAAAAGCTACCTAGGATCGAAGCAACGTTTATCAGTGGTACAAAATGTTTTTAGAAGGCCGAGAAGATGTGGACGACGAAGAGCGTGCCGCCCGAGCACTTCAACAACAGACGAAAAAATTAATGAAGTGGAGAAAATGGTATTGGCCAATCGTCGAAACCCCGTTAGAGAAGTTGCTGAGGACCTAAACATATCGATTGACTCGTGCCATTCGATTTTTATCAATGATTTGGGCATGAGACGGATCGCCGCGAAATTCGTACCAAAATTGCTCAATTGTGCGCGACTTTTTGGCCAAAAACAACACACTAATGATGCCGCAGCCACCGTATTCCCCAGATCTGGCCCCCTGTGACTTTTTCTTGTTTCCTAAACTGAAGAGGCCCATGAAATGACGACGTTACGCTACGCTTGACGAGAAAAAGACGGCATCGAATGAGGAGCTGAACAAGATAAAAAAAAAAGATTTTTTGAAGTGCTTCGAAGATTGGAAAAACCGTTGGCATAAGTGTATGAAGGGGACAAAATAGATATTCATGAATAAATAAATAATTTTTGAAATAAAACAAAATTCGCGATACTTTTTGAACACACAGCGTATACCTCAAATTTATTGAACTCGTACTACGTTTTTCGTATTTTTTCTGAAGTTACTCCGGTATTTGCGTCTGGTAGTCATTATTTCATGATAATGAGCTGATAATTTAAGGTACAGTTCCTTAACGGTTAGGAGTTGAAGGATAAATCTTTAAATGTCATATGTATGTATGTTACCTTTAGTCGTATTCTTTCAAGTTATTTAGGTAAGCTGATGAAGGAAGGTACAACTCCTCAACGGTTAGGAGTTGAAGGATAATTCTTTAAATTTCATACGTCTCTATAGACCTATAGTTGTATACTTTCAAGTTATTTACATAAGCTGATATTAGAAAGTAAAATGATTTCCCAATCATCCTCTAACTCCCGTTGAAGGGTTGAGGGTGAACCTTTAAATACCATATATACGAATAGGGCCTTAGTTGTATTCTTACAAGATGTTTAGGTAACAGGTAAGGTTAGGAGACAGATGATACTTTACGATCCCGAGCTAGTATATAATCGCCTGTAGGAAAGAAAAGACATGCGAAGCTGATGTTTGGAAGCTATACATCTAGTTTGTCTTAGTACAGAAAATGACAAATATATAATGTACAAAGGACGGCCTTATTGACAAAAGCAATCTCTTCCAGGCAACCTTAGGATGGATCAACATATATCGGAGAGACAGTAATTGAAGATAGTGAGTTTTAAAGAATTGTTTACAATTAGTCTCATCTGTTGTCATTCGCGTTATACTTTCTCATCATGCGGGTTGTGAGGCATTTTGTTGGGCTCTAAGTCGCAAAGAGTAACACCATCTGGGGTGGTTACGCGACTCAGTGCAACATTTTTTTTCATAAACCACTGGCAATATTCGAGTCAATCGGTGACCGCATTCACGTTGCGATTAGTGAAATGTTGAGAGGGTCTAGTGTGAGTTTGTTTCATATTGACTCGATTGTCACGGTGAGCGCGTTTGGCGTTGCGAATGGTGAAGATTTCGGTATGAGTCGATCAAAAACCGAAGGCAGTCACCGTGAAGATTGATTAGACGTGATATAAAGTCACATGAAACCCTCAGAAGTTGATGTATCATAATCACGCAACTAAACATTAGCAGTAGTAGTATTCTCCTTTTAACATCCCTGTAACCTTCTGATAGGCTGTTGACACAGGCGCTATCTCCGCATTTATAAATGTTCTAAGCAAAAATATTTTCGATACGTTATAGTGTATTATATAAGTTTTTTCAATTTGATAGTCGCTTAGATTTTTGCACCGACTTCAAACAGGTTTTAGGTACCCAGCACACATTATAATACTACAATTTAAATGAATAAAGAATTAGGTATAGACAAGAATTGTCACGTAGCAATTTATGAAGAACCAGTTCATTTTACGCTTTTTGTGTTTCTAGGCAGGGAGTTTTAGTTCTATATTTATTTGAAGTCGGTTTGATTTATTTTTTTAAACATTATAAAACTTTTTTCCTTCTGCAACTACGTAAGAAGGCGACTACTAACTACGAAGAAATAATAAGATCTTCATCGTGTGCACAGACAGAGAATTTAATATTACAATCAATTTTAAAAATCGTCTTAACAACACATATTTGTCGATTAACTTGTTAGACTATAACTGCATCGTACATCTTAATCTTACTAGTTTTAGAAATTTGTCCACAAATCGCAATCTGCCATACAATCATGATGTAGTCTGTTACGTGCTCATGTTCGCCATTGCTCGAACAAACATGATTTTGCTTTATAAATGCTACACGTGGGTGAAACTGGCTCACAATCCCGTCGAAAATTTCAAGCAATAAATTGAAGTTAAAACCGACAAGCACTAAAATAAAATGTTGCGAATACTGCGACGCGCAATTCATTTAAATGGAATGCTATACGTAAATATTTAGGTACTGTAAACGGAGTTTCATATGTAAATACTAATAAATTGGGAATTGTATCTATGAAATGGGATTTATACTTAAATATAAGAATGGTGTCCTTTCAAGGGCATTATTGTGATAAGGAAGCATACGTGTTAATATTTTACTAGACTGACTACTTTTTAATACGATTAACAAAAAAATAACGTATTTTAAATAAATAAATAAATATTTCGGACATCTTACACACAACGCCATCTAGTCTTAAGCTAAGCAGAGCTTGTGTTATGGGTACAACTGATATAAATGCATATATATATTTTTTTGTAAACACATACATGTTTTACATAGAAAACACCCAAACTCCGAAACAAATATTTGCAGATCATACAAACATTTGGTTTGACCCGGGAATCGAAACCGAGACCTCAAGAACACCAGTCGCATACGCTATCACTACGCCACAGAGGCAGTCAATATGCTAATGATTTTTCGTTCGAATAACCAAGTGCATAAAAATGTATTGATTTAGTTCGAAATATAAAGAGATTTTGTAGGGAACTCGTGATAACTTTGAATTATAGAGAGGTTCGAATTATCGCAGGTTTGAATTAACGAGAGTCGACTGTATAACAAAATACCAAGCGATATCCGCGAAGCAAAATCATTTAAAACTTTCAAAAAATCACTTAAACACTACGTTAGAAATTTAAAGAACTTAAAACAGTAATCAATTTAATGAAATATAATTGAAATAACAATAATAATAAAAGGCTACTAGATACACGTAAATGATTATATAAAAAGAATAATTTTATAGTCTCATCTAGTAATGACTACGAGTACACACACGCTTGGTGCAATACCTACCGTTATCACTACTGTGGCGATCGTTAATACAGAGTTATCATACACACCTACCGTCATTTGATGATTTTGTTAGCATAAATTTTGTGTGTTTGTAATAAATTGTTTTGCCTTTATTTTTATGCTAGGTACGCTCTTTAGAGTGACATTGTAAACTACCAGTAATAGTTTTAAGTTCTCATATAAGCGAATAATGTATTCTTTTGAGAAATAAACGTTCTTAAACCGTAACTATAGAGACCTGGCGCTTGAACTTCGAATTATCGGATGTCTTTTCCTTCTTAAATGTTACTTAGACCTGAGGTCATGCACGACTTCTTAAATGACTCTTGGTCCTGAGGTAATGCACGACGTTGATAGCAATGGAAGGTGCAGTGGAACAACTAACAAGCTTTCGTTTAAGTTGCGACATAGTCATACTTGCGGCTAAGCTCCGTAAATAAAGATTTTAATAAAATGAGAAAACATTTTACCTACATTTCAAACATCAATGATTTGTTTAGTTTTCAAGTGAAATTGTTGTATGCTTCCAAACTTTCAAGTACCATAATACATTCTCATTATTATCATAAGGTACAACACACTCTTATTTACCAACCATAATTTCAAGGAAAAGTGTCTGCAAGAATAGATTGTGGGGGAACGAGTATCATGTTCCACCCAACACAAAGGAAGGACCTCCGACCAGGCGAGGTGATAATGCCTGGCGGGCTACTGCCCAACAGCATGTTGGGATGTTGTATGTATGATAATCGGTGCGAGAACTTCTACTGCGCGATTCAGGATTAGTAGTTTTTTCGTGTTGTACGTTGCACCGTAGTTCAATGTATCAGGCCGCCACAAGTTTATTAACGTAGATGTGAAAAATATTCTGGAACTTATTTCTTATCGAAGGCCGTTCAAGTACCTTACATAATTCAGTTGAATATACCAACACCTGAATTTAATTTAATGCGTATGTAGACGAGTAAAAAAGGGCAACTTGAATAAAAAAACGATAACATCGTTAATCAAAAGCCACTCAAGTTAGTATGGCAGGCTGCAAAGTGAGATCCAAGGCTCTGATAAGGACCAACAATTTGTTGTGACACTTGCTAAACTCACGTAGGATCTGAATGCTTATGCTTTGTACTTGATATGTAAGATTAATCACCTATAGCCTAGTCATTGAGAGAATTAGTTGATTCAATAGACTATATCTGTTTTTTTAAACTTATTGTACATCAAAATGACTAGTTTTTATAGATATGTCTGTGTCTCTTAAAGACAACATGAATATTTTTTAATAAAGTTCTACTACGATGCATATTTTTTCTGTAAAACACGTCCTAAAAAAACACGAACAGGTAACAACATAAAGTTATATTCTGAACGTTGATAACGTCTGCAAATACGCACTATTATATTTGCAATCAAAATTTAATGATCTATCAGCTCACAATTTGTACTCAAATCAACACAGTTAATGGTCGGTAGCGGACTGTCAGATCAATAACCCTAAAAGTGTTTACCAATGCTAACATTTTTTGTCTTTCAGTAGTACATTATTGTCTCACACCATCCATCAAGATTACATCTAATTTGGTATAGGCATTTGTTTCAAATTGCTTTTGTTTTAATGTAATATTTTTCATTGTGATACGAATCTCGTGTCATTATAAAAAATATAGAATTAAAGAAAGAAGTTATTAAATGTAAAGTGCCGAGTACTGACAACAGTGTCGACAATTTTGGAAAACTTCTCAGTCAAGATATTAATAAAAAAATCTGATACTTACTTCAAACGCAATAATAAGTGCAAAGGACAGACTTTTTTGGAAGATTTGTGGAGTTATTTTTCAGGAAAAATGTTCATGTTTCTTATAAAAATGTAATGCCAAAAATCAGAATACGTCTTTATTCATTGATCGATGGGTAAAGCTATCTATGTTCCCTATTAATTTTAATATTTAATTAAAATTAATAATTAATTAAAGAAACATCAAATTACGATTTCAAACCTACGAGTATTATATATCCTAACTTTTCACCAATACGATAACGAGAACTAGAGTAAATAAGAACAAAATCACTTTGTACAGAGTAAACAGTAGTTTGAATATGTAATAAGAAACAAACTATTACCGTAGCTAACCAGAAAAAGTATGGTGCATTCAAAATATAATAGACTGCTGTGTAAACAGTTTAATGTTCACATATTACTCATGTAGACATTGAATAGACTTTTCCAGCTAACTGTGCGAGTAACCTATAATACGAGGAACAATAACTCGACAGTTACGGTCCCACACGTTATGTCCACACGCAGAGCATTTATTTAAACTGTGTATTCTTCATATTCAATTACCGTTTAGTCTTAAACAGGTCATTAATTAGAGAAAGCTTGCATTGTTACTTAATTATTACACAATACTAGCTTCTACCCGCTGAGTGGATTTAGATTATCGTGGTAAAACGTAACCTAGATCCTTGTTTAAGAATCAAAGTGTCTCCATGCCAAATTTTAGCTGTGGAGACAGACAGAGCTACTTTTGAATTTAAAATATTAATAAGGATATGGACGTAAAACATTTTTAAGGTTAGCTGTTAAGAAGCCTCCAACAGAATATGTCAAACTAAACTGAAGAGCTTTGAGTAGATTATATCAAGAGTTTCAAAATCATAACGTGTTGCTCCAGTATTTTATTTTCCAGTTTTAGAACGATTCTGTTTCTGAAAATTCTGACAAGTACTTAGTATTGTTCTAAGTTTTTTTCAAACGTATGAAACTACATGTTTACCTTGCAAGGCATTATTAATTTGAAAATATTATTTATTGTGAAAATGTTATCCAAAACGTTATGACGCTTGCTTGAATCACCCCACCAATTGTTTACTGAGAAAAAAAAAGTCATTCGCTCCTGCCCTCCTAGCCAAATTGCAAGCGTTTCAATACTTTTTCCTAAGATTACCTAATTTATTTTAGACACACGACAATTTAGGCGTTAACGATTGCAGACAGAAAAACGTTTCCAACTTACCTAAGGGAGCTGATTCTCGAGATAGAGTATTTAACTTACCTTTAAGTACACTTCATTCAAAGTAACAAGACAACAAGTGTTTCGAAAGGGAATGGAATTATATCCAGGTTGTGTTTTAATAAATTATACAAACAATAAATATGATGATGTCCTTAAAACCTAGTTTATTTTATTACTTCTGACAAATAAAAATTAAAAAGTTAACTCAGAGTATTTTTTTTTTTAAATCGATGGACATACTGGGTTTTCCTGTATTCTTCTAACATTTTTTTTGGTTCTGGTTGTCTAATATACGACTGTGAGTCAGCGGTTTCCTAAGTTTTGTCTTTGTATAATGTTGACAGTTATAATAATTAATGAGAATGTATATCTAGACTCCTTCCATAAACCTTATCACAATCATATGCTTATATTCTGAAGATAAATACATATGTACCTAAATTCGCTCACACAAGTATCAATACAAAATGAATCCGGTCACATGTTTATCTTTATGGCGTAAAGAGAACCGTGCACAAGTCTATTTAGGCGCACTTTACGGTGTAAAGATGGAAATTTGTGTTGACATTTTACTCGATTCTATAAGTTTGTAAGTTTATTCATTCGCGCATGAACTTTATAAACAAATAAATAAAACTTACTGGCACTATAATACAAAGACGATTGGGCATATCCTCTTTTTGAACACCTTTTTATTCGATCAAATAATGTCCTCAACAGTAATTCAAGGACTTAAAAGGTTTCTGTGAATCTGTTTCACAAATGAAAATCTTACCAAGAAATTGAATTAAACCAGACCATTTTGACCTTAACCGCTAGGCAGTTAAACTGCTAGCAAAGTTATTAGGTCATAAACATTCGCAGATGCTTTTGTGAGACTATAAATATGTTCAACGGGCTTAGATTAAATAACATGGTGTCAGATAAAGATCTGAAATGAAAGATGATACTTTAGTTTATAGATATACTAGCTTTTGCCCGCAGCTTCACTCGCATTTAATAAAAGGTATCCTATGTTGCTTCTAATACCTCCAAGAGTATGTGCGTAAAGTCTCATGATGATCGGTTAAGTAGTTTTCGTGTGAAAGCGTAACAAACAAAGTTACTTTCACCTTTATAATATTAGTGTGATTAGAATAGGATTAGGATAAATATTATCCTTACCAAGTCAAGTTGTGAATTATCACAATGACATTAATAAATGTCTTACCGACATTCACGCAGATAAAAGAGTTCAATAAATCGACGCGGTTTCCACTTCTGACAAATTGAAGTTAATGATGAATGAGATTTACTAGCTGTTGCCTGTGGCTCCGCCCGCGTTTATGTCGGTTTGTTTGTGTTTTTTCCCGGTCGCGGATATGTGACTGATGCAAAAATTAGATAAAAACAATCCTTGATGCGGATTATATATCATTCTAAAAATTCAGCTCGATCGGTGCAGAACTTTTTAAGTTTTTGAAGCGTACACAAACCAACATAACATTTTTATATATATAGATTTGATATTTTAAAAGTTTTCATTCATTATTCATGTTAAGTCTATGACAATCGAAGCTAATGTAGAAAGCATTCTCGATTAAAATATTAATACTCGTTTATATGGACACTTGGTTTGAATACAATTCTTAGCTCTTAACATTACTATTAAATACACTTATTTCTTTTGGTACGTATATTCTTGGTACATAGTATTAAGTATAAATATGGTGAAATTCCATATCAGCAGCGTTAACATTCTACAAGTAATGAGACAATCTATTTCACTCACGTAGACGTCAATACCATTCAGTAACAATACTGACACTATAAGCGTTCACTTACAGGTAAAGCCTCTTAAATGAGTAAATAACAAGATAAATCCATTCCCTTAGATGGTAGCAACAAGCTCCTTTAGTCCCCAGCATGTTGGGGGACATTCGCCAAAACAAAGGCCGATAAAGAACCGTCACAGTGGCGGGTTCCGTCGCAAATTGGTTTATAGAGATGGCAACTGCATTGCCCGCAAACAGCATTATCCCACTTTAAACCTTAACTTACAACCTTTATTCTCTTCCAATATATGTGTTGTAATCAACTGATAATCACGTTTAATCGTTGGTATTTTTATGGGATAATGCAACATACTTTGTAAATGTTTTCTCCGCTAATAGTGCATTGCGTAAAAAGTCTAATTCTGTATGAGTTCAAAATGTAATAAAGGTTGATGGGGATAAACCTGAAGCAATCTAATTATCAACGAAAAATTTATAACTTCTTGTATATGTAGTGGTAGTACATAGTTGTTATGTTTGATATTGGAAACAATTAAAATGTATGAACCTTGCTAATAAAGGTTCGTTAATGTTTTCATGACTTGACTGCCCCGGTGGCGTAGTGGTAGCGTATGCGACTGCTAAGCTTGAGGTCTCGGGTTCAAATCCTGGGTCGGACCAAGTGTTTGTATGATCTACAAATATTTGTTCCGGAGTTTGGGTGTTTTCTATGTATAATATGTATGTATTTACAAAAAAAAAAGTATATATGTATTCATATCAGTTGTCTAGTACCCATAACACAAGCTCTGCTTAGCTTGGGACTAGATGGCGTTGTGTGTTAAATGTCTAAAATATTTGTTATTATTATTATTATGAGTGAATATGTATGCATTCAGCATTAAGTTATGAGAAACGAGTAACTAGACATATGAAATGTATTTATTCTTGCAGTAATTCTTTTATACATACAACAGAGATAATTACATTATCTATACTAGTGTTATAAATAAGTAATTTGTAAGTTTGTGAGGTTGTAGGGGCAATCATTGGTTCTATTCTGAATTATGCAAATTATTTTACCAATATAAAACCACGTGGTTTGTGTTGTTGGCTATCTTATATATTATTAAAGAAGAAGCGGTGAGTCAGATATCTTATGTATTGACAAATCTAAAATTTCTAGAACAGCGCAATTGGGATTACGCACTTTCTATTAGGTGACTCTTAAGATTACTTACCGTGGGAGAGCCACGCTTCGGCATGAATGGGCCGTCTCGACCGGAGCGATACCACGGTCTCACAGAAAACCGGTGTGAAATAGCGCTTGCGCTGTGTTTCACCGAGTGATTGAGGATACCGGAAGCCCATTACCCCTACCCATTCCCCCATTCCCTCTCCCCGTCCCTCAAAGGGCAGCAACGCGCTTGTGACGACTTTGGTGTTGCGGGTGTCAATGGGCGGCGGTAATCGCTTACCATCAAGTAATACGTATGCTCATTTGCCCACTATTAAATAAAAAAAACTTACTGCCTAAAAATCCACATACACTGGTATATATTCCAGGCATTATTTAAAAAAATGTGGTATTTTTCTTCAGTACAAAGAAGAATACGGTAAAAACATATTTAAGTCAACGTGCCCCACATATCACTGTAATGACCGCTCAATACCGCATTGTGGATTGAATTTATTCTGACCACAGGGCATTATCTCTCTTAACGCCACCGACTTGGACGTTTTATTCCGGGCACAATATCACAATACCATTTATTATCGAATCGCGTGCAAATAAGCATGCGATGTTTTTGTTTTCCAATCGAATATGTTACTCGTATTAAAACTTTTGAAATCATTATGAACGAGGGTCATTTAAATGAAATCTATAACAAAATACTGTAGTTGCAAAAGTTTTGTACATTTCAATCTTTAAATACTGTCTTAGGTCTAAAGATGAACTGAACTGTAACTTAAGTGGCCAAAACGGTATTTGTAAGAGCTACCTATATCTATTCTAGAGTGAAAAGTAAATACTTCAATATCAGAAAGAACATTTCAACTCTTTAGAAAAAAGTTAGAATTTGTGTTTTATCGAATGGTGTCATACGAGCAGACCTATCGCCTGATGGTAAGCGGTTACCGCCACCCATGGACACCTGCAACATTAGAGGCGTTACAAGTGCGTTGCCGGCCTTTGGGAGATGGGAAGGGGGATGGGGGAAGAGTTGGGATATGGGCCTCCGGTATCCTCATTCACTCGGTGAAACACAGGGCAGGCGCTGTTTCACACCGGTTTTCTGTGAGGCCGTGGTATCACTACGGTCGAGCCGGCTTATGCATGCAGAAGCGTGGCTATCCTACGGTAAAATTATCGTAAGTTGTCTTGTCTGTTATTCTATTATGAAAAGGTGGAAATAATATAGTGATGAAGGTCACCAATAGTCATTTCTAAGTGATCAACAATGATATTTATACTGTTATAAATATCATTGTTGATCACTTGTTTCTGTGAACACGAGAGTAGACCTTGTCTAAATATCTCTGCAAAGCATGATAAGTCGGTAAGTGTGGAAAACATTGACCATGTACGTCTTTACTAATGATTTAATAATTTACAAAAACTGATTAATCTCTTACTTTGAAACTTAACATGTTTCTGGAATTCTTCATAACTGAATAATTATTGAGATTACAGATTTCCGTTTCAGTAACGTCTTCCAAGCTGAACCCAAGTTGTTGTTAAACACACTCATTGATTTTTAAAAATATGTTATTAAAACTATGATATAAAATGATAATATATATAGTTATATCATCACTCATACATAGAACAAAATATGTTCATGCCCATCACAACAATGTGTGTGCGAAAATACGAGTAGTATTGGCAGTCACCAAGATCAACAGGCGCACCTAAGGGAAATATTAAAAACCTTTAAAATCTCAACATACCCTAGCAGTATATCGTTAAAACAAGACTGTAAAAAGTACGTATTCGTAAAAAACTAAGTGCTGTCCAATTAAAGTGTCCGAGAATACAATTTAAAGCAACATACAGCGTACTGTATTAGAAATGTGTCGTGAGCACCATCACATTCCCACCACGCGCGAACAATTTGCTACACACGTCGCCAATTAAATGCATTTTAACCCTTAAAACAAAGAGCTAAGACGTTGACCTGAGTAGCTTTAATACCTCGATCAAAAGTTTTAAATAAACAAATAATCTAAGAGGAACTCTGCCATAAGACGTGCAATACACTTCTAATACTGCGATAGTTACATTGTATAGACATTTTATTACTAACTTGAGATTCATGACGTCAATAAAACCTATATTAGAAAATCAATTCATTTTTATATAAAACCAATGAGAATAAAAAAATCGGTACACACGGTATGCAGTACAAGATTACAAATCCAAAGTTAACTATATGTTTACTAATTAATATTTATAAAAATAGATATTGATGCAAGACGAACTTAACTTTTATCATTAAATTGGATTTAAAGTAGTACCACATACTTTGACGTTCATTTTCAAAATAAACTCATATTTTCTTCATTTACATAAATGTAACAAATAAATGTTTCAAAAGAAAATTACACTCATTCAAATATTTAAAACGCTTTTAAATATTTGAATGGGTGTTACTTCAGTCAGCACATTCGCACATTTTAAATAGGCGACTTTAATGAGAAATCTTAATTATAGCTTGCGCGTTAAAGTTCGAACATGTTCGTAATTTGCAAGTGAAATATAAGTGAGAATAGTACTGGTTATTGGCACTCTAATGCGGATGCAGAGTTCAATAGACGTGGTTGGATGCAGCGCGGGCGTCTCCGCTCGCCTAACGAACGAGATGCGCACGCTACGATAAACAGCGTATTTCAATAGAGCGCATGCGTTAAGCGCGATGCATTGCGCACTGCGACACTTGTGCTAGCCGTTTTTGTTGTTATTGTGTTAGATATTGCGCGTATGTTAGAAAACACTTGTTTATTAAATAACGGTCTTAAGAAAGGGATTTAAAATGAACTATTTATACAATGTTCGAATCAACGACATTAATTATGGAATCACAACCCCTATTCCGTTATAAAAGATAATTTGGGAACTTTTATATTAAATACCAATATACTTTCTCTTAAAATTAATTCTTAGGTTTTGTTTCCAAGATTAGGTAGGTACTTATATCCTTTTCGCATTAATAATAATAATCGCTTTATTGTACACCAGATTACTTACAAATGTAATTAAAAGCTAAGAGGTACAATTGGCGGCCTTACTGCCCGAAAATAATCTCTTACAGGCAACCATTAATTGGCTAGTTGACCCGTAAAAGTTCTTTTTTTTTATGAAATAGGGGGTAAACGAGCAGCGTATCACCTGATGGTAAGTGATTAACGCCGCCCATCGACACCCGCAAAACCAGAGGCGTGCGAGGGCGTTGCCGGCCTTTTGGGGGTGGGGGGAATGGTTGGGATTTGGTCTTCCTGTATCCTCACTCACTCGATGAAACACAGCGCAAGCACTGTTTCACGCCGGTTTTCTGTGTGCGGAAGCGTTGCTCTCCCACGTTTTGTAGTTCGCCTGTGTCTCACTCTTAAGTTTTATAAAGTAATCTTTTTTTTAACAAAATAAACCGACTTCCAGTCGACCCAGTCAAAAGTTCTGAGGTAACAAACATACGATTTTTTTTCTTATCTGCTGTTCTTATATTTATCCCCGACGAACATTGAACGAACTCTAATACCAAGTAGACGTGATACATATTATTACGAAACAGCAGTATTAGGTACGCTGCAGGCTATCATTACCCAGACAACCGTGACAAGTTTATTGCATTATCCAAAGCCCTAACTACTATCTTAAGATTGACACGAATATGTAAACGTCAATCAAACACGATACATTAAAGAAAACTAGAGACCGTCGCTCGGCAACTTCGTCCGTGTGATCGGTAACTTGTTTAATACGTTATTAAATATTTATCTTCCCTTAGATAATTATATATCATCGATAAAGGGTGCATGTCATTTATTCCGTCATAATGGTGTGTTTTTGAAACTTCGAGATACTTCCACTGCCTTTAGTCACGATCAAATCGTAAGGTTATTGAAATACACGCTTTTTTATTTTACATATCTTTATTGTGTCATCATCATTATCATCATCAGCCCGTTACAGTCCACTGCTGGACATAAGCCTTATTTATTGTGTACACAAGACAAATACATAAGAAAAGATAAGTTACAAAATTGATAGCGTAATTAACCTAACAACTTTTCGACACGTTCGTAATTAACCTAACTTACCTTACACTTGGGGGAACTTCCCTACTATTATATTAGGTACTAACTAACTGAGTAACTGGTTGGGAAGCACCCAAATTGACTGTTTATATAATTAAGCTTTTAATTAATTATTGTAAAAATACGATCATGATATACAAGTTATTTGCAGAAAAAAATATCGTTTAATTTAATTGGTTTTTGGAGAACATACGATAGGATATATTAACTCCCTAATTTTGTAACAGATTGCAAGATTCAGGTCAATCAGAAAATATCGTACAGTATAATCACATAAAGTAATACACAATGTTTGCAGACAAGCTTACTCGCCAGGCTAATTATTGAGGCTAAACTACGATTGGAATTACCTCATTACAACCGTACTCGTGTTGGACTCGTAAATGTACAGCTGTGAAAACAAGTTATTGAGCAACTATATTTACACGGTACCTATATATGTTTTCATTGAATTTTTACGAATCTTTTTGTTTTCTACACTTTTTGGATCTCTAATACTAAACACTACACGCAATTCAAACGCACAAATTCTTATAATGGTTCCGATATTACTGTAAGTTACACTATTTCTTCCGGATATTCTTTGGGCTAAAACACCATGTGCTGTGAGCGTATTAGTAGTTAATAACTTAACATGTAAATATTTTTAAGAACAATAAATTTCTTGATTTCTCAGATAAAATGTGGTTGTCTATCTATGGATCGAAGTATTGTAACTTTGTTATAAACTCCCCTTGCTTTATTCGCATGATTGCCTCTGCGTAACGAACTCCTCAACCACCTTATAAAAATACAAATATTATAACTACATAAAAGATTATATTCAGCGGTGAGCAATTAGTGGTCTGGCTAATAATATGTCTGATATTTATTGGCATAGAATTTTACACTTCAATTGTAACCACAAAATGCAAAATTAACTTTTTACAGAGTACAATAGACCGATTGTTGCGGGAATATAACTTGTTTGCCGTCTTACAGGAAATCGTTTTATGCTTCGCTTGATTACGCACAAAGGGTAACATCTAAAATATCCTGCAATCTATCAAGTGCCTTTGAATAACCACTAACTCTATTTAGATTGCTATATGTTAGAGCTGAACTTACAGTTTGCATAAATTTTAGCAAGTAAATATGAATTTTAGAGAACATAAATTAAGATCTATTGTTGTATTCACATATTTCTATTCTCACGGATGCCGAAAATAAATACCAAGTATGTTCATCGTTTCTTATACGTATGTTCACTGATTTTACCGAGATTTACCACCAGTAGGCGATGATGACTTACTTGACTTAAGGTCCTATGTCCCCTAGATGGGGCAGAGGGCGTCCACGGTGCATTGCCATCCCGTTCTGTCTTGAGCGTCTCGCTTGATTTCTCCTTCGCCTTCGCTTCATTGATGATAGTCCACCGCCAGGTTTGTTTTGGATGGCCACGCTTTCGTTTTCCTTGAGGATGCCAGTCTAGGGCTTGCCTCGGTATATGATTGGAATCTCTTCGGAGGGTGTGGCCTATCCAGCTCCACTTGCACCGTTTGATCTGTTGTCAATTGGGACTTCATCGAAGCGTTCCCACAAGTGAATGTTGGATATTCTCTCGGGCGAGAATATACTGAGTATGTGGCGAAGGCATCTGTTACGAAGATATGAAGTTGATGCGAAATAACTTTTGTGTAACCTTCCACGTTTCACAATCGCATAGCAATACAGTCTTCACATTGGGCCGGAATATTTCGAGCTTGACTCTCCGTGTTAGTTTCCGTGATTGTCAAACGGATATATGATGTGGAGGAGTTTTTTGACACTTGTATGTATTATTAATAAGTAAATATTGTTATTTTTTTAATGATTAATTACCTAGTATTTTAATTTAATTCAATAATTAAATATAGCAATAACCTCCTCGCTATGTATTACTGGATATTCGACAAAACATTTTACTTATACTTATAACAAAGGGGAGAAGAGATTCAGGCAAAAATCAGAATCTCTTCCGTTGACTTGTAACTTGAGATTCGCGGGCGGTAGAAATCACTTGTGATCAGATAACCCGTCTGATTGTTTGATCCTCGTCATCTTCCTTTATTATTTCCAAGATTATTTGGGGTCGGTTATTAATTAAACCAGTTTTACATGGAACGACTGGCATCGGATCTGCACAATCCTCAGGATGAACTGTATTCAGAAAATTTGAGGGCATTGTCTTCCCTATAATGATTGGCATACATGTTCATGACAACTGGGACAGACAACTTAACGTGCTCTCCAAGACACTGGCGTAAAATATAGTCAAACTTCCATACTCCAGATCTCTATTTTTAGTAAGAAAAATCAACAACTCTGTTCGGTTAAAACAGGAATCGAATCGTTTGACCCTTCGCCACAAAAATATCTGATATAAGTAGCAACTTAATATATGAAACGACTAATTAACTCATCATATAAAAGGGTATCTGCAATTAACTACAAATGTTCAATTATAAACATTTATTCCATAAAAACTATGCTCCAGTTCATATCCCTCACGATATGTAGACCATTCGCTTTGAATACAAAAGTTATTTCATTCAGTACAATAACCGCTCGTAACCTACAATTATTGAAAGTAAAAACATATCTATTCACGTATTGATAAACCACAAAGTCGATGAACATACTAAACACATTTATAAACGAGCCAAATAAAAAGTATTCGACATTTAATGATTTTTCAACACGAACTAATTACTAGTTGCATCCACAACATGCACAGTTGCATAGTTACTTGGTGTCCACAATTACAATACGAATCGGTAGCGACATAATATTGTTAAATTAATTGTGCAGATGTTATCAGAAGCTATTGAAAAAGTGTTTAAATTAAGCTGATGGGTTTATTAAATTGTCGAAGTTATTTACGGGTTTCTCAAGCGCACGTGAATACTCGTGCGCCGTGTAATTAGTGGACGATATATAATTATTCTCACTTTGCTGAGACCAGATTTATGTTGTTTTCTATGTGTGAGCGTATTTGTTTTAGTTCTAAGGTAATTCACCAGTTCAGAGATCAGAGTCATAACCACCAGTTGATGGTATACTATGGATAAAAAAGGATTATTCGATTGCTTAGGGATCTTTCTTGATATATATAGGTTATTCTGCTGTCTGTAAACAATCCTCTGACTCCTGGACTTCTACATTCAATTTAAGTAGAATATTATTGATTTGATTTTTAATTATTTCCTGGGCCAGAAGACCATAATCCAGCCCCTACCCCAAAGGCCGGCAACGCACTTGTGACGCCTATGGTGTTGCGAGTGTCCATGGGCATGGATGGTAATCGCTTACCATTGGGCGATACGTCTGATCGTTTGCCCGATACAACATAAAAATAATATATATGCTTCTGAGAACCGTCACTTATTCATTTTAAGTTAGTCGTTCTAACTTAAATATTGGTAACTATTCTGTGCAGTAAGGTAACAAAAACTTTTAGATGACTATTTAAGACTCAGAATTACCTAAGAAACAACGGTAAATGTTTATATAACCACATTTTTGATTTTTTTAATAAGACTGGATTTCTTTATTAGAGCAATGTTCCGTTCAATTTGTCTTGTACGAAGTTATTCAAGTAACAAGACGTCCGATTACCCCATGAAAGACATCAATATGTAGATGACACGATCTACATACATAATTAAGTTAGTTCTCTCAGACTTCGAAGTCTTCACTATATCTATCCGGTTTTATTCATTATAAACCAGGATCAAGGCATTTTCTACGTGAGAACTGATACAACAAATATTTTTTCTACAAACGTAAAAGACAAACAAAAGCTTAAATTATTATTGGCCAAAGTCAGAACATTAAGATGGCTCGGAGTTTGGTGGTAACAACGTAGGTTAAATACATTGCAAAGTTAAGCAATCCTAGTCAAGTCAGTGTTGTGTGACCAATCTTAACATATTAAGACCCTCAGCCGTTGATCCCGGTTGCTGTAAAACATCATTGGCCATCGTTACGGGTTCTTGGAGCCCTAAAAAGATCGACAGCAGTCTTTTTACAGAACTCGATGTCTTGGTTTTTGTGTTTGTGTTAAGTTTGAGTTGTGGAAATCTGATGACAGTCGCTTCACGTAAAAGTCCGATGTTGAGCCCATCGCAGTAGACTTAAAAGCCGGACCTAACTTAGTTTAAAAGAAAAAGCTCGAAAAAAGAACCAAGTTATCACTTCTTAATTCTTCCGCATTATTTTATTGTACTTCTTTTTATTTTTGTATATTTTAAAAAAACTGAAACAATGTTCATTCATTTCACTTGTCGACATCACGACTAGTTTTGACCTCAACTCGCTCAGAATTTTATTTGAAATAGACATCATAATCATCAGCTTATTGGAGTCCACTGCTGGACATAGGCCTCTCTAATCGCTAGCTACTCTGAACGATTTTGGGCAACTCGCATCTCGCATCCAGTTCCAACCAGCTATTTTGCGCAGGTCATCACTCCACCTGGCATATGGGCGTCCTACAATACATTTAATAGATGTAATCACCACAATAATGTAACTTTTTACTGTAAAACTATAAATTGAATAGTGTGGTTAAGAAACATGGTTCACATAGAGCGTACGATAACTATAGAGATAGATACAGATATAAAAAAACTTGAGAGGTGTCAAGGGTCACCCGGATGGAACGAAGTTCGAAATACAAAGACGAAACGAAAATATCTGTGTGTGTCGTCGTCGTGTCGTGACAACAAATTGTGTCGTGTCAACAAATTGTGTCGTGACAATTTTTCCGTCTAGCCCCCTTACACAACGCGCCATAAGGAACTTCGTTCCAATTAGTGAACTAGATTAAATATAAAATTAAAATAAATCAAAAGTGTTGCTAGCACCACGTCTAGATAATCTAAGTCAAAAGATTGCATTTAGCTTAATGACCTGTTCTCTACCACATCCGTAGTTTCCTATCATAGGAAGACCTACGTAATAACATAAGCCTAGAGGTAATTATAGACCAGAGTGTCTAATCGACCTATCGCAATTAAATTATAGACTTATCTAATTCGTCCTAAGAGTTACCATAAAATATATTTGTGCTCGTGAGACAATCTCAAGTTTTTCTGGAAAAACTAGTCGCAAATTGTAGTGCATTCACTTCCCCGTGTTGCAAAAGAAAAATCTCGAGTGTAAACTGGTATTGAAAACTAGATTTCCACGTTTGCTGGCGTTTAGAACGATTAGTCGCAAGGGACGCATTGTTGATACACTATCAGCTGATCCAGCGCAGTCCGCCATGGTAGCGCGTCCGGAGCGCATGCGCGTCGCGTCGTCTCGCGACCCGCAAAGCACGCGCACCCGGTTAAGTACACCACTCACTACTTCCTGCCATCTCGACTCCGATGATAGTATTTTATCAATTACCCTAATGTCATAATCAACAAAATGCCAGCGAAAGGGAGGACGTTTGTGCGCGTTGTGAAGTTTTTGCTCGCCGGTGTTACGATTTTCTGCTTCAGCTGGATAGCTAGTGTGAGCGAGTGGCATACAGGGGTACGGTGGACTAATAGAAGAGGTAACTTAGAACGAAGTATGTCCACGATGAGGACTATAGTGGGCTACTCGGAGAAGAAGCAAGAGGAAATGGATCGGCCAACCACCGTGTCCTGCGACAGGCTTCCAGTTTTTCCGAAAATTAAACATTTTGTTAGCATTATTTTTAGCTTTTTCTAGAATGCATGCCTTTAGTTCAGAAATTACTAACAACGTATTTGATTCGTTTACATATATAAATATATTTTTATGAATATACTCTATTACTTAGCAATAAGAAAAGCTTATGTATACGTAACAAAATAGATACCAACAATTTTAAACACAAGACTCGTGTGTATTTTGTCGAATGTGAAAGACCAGAGTGAAATAAACAAATACAATCGGTTTCTTTATGTAACGTGCCAAATCATTATTATGCTCCTGTAAGAAGTTAACAGAATTCCTATTAATATTAGTTCAGTTATACATATACCAAATAATTGTGCTACTATTACACAACACTATTCCTAATATTGTATTATGTATTCGAGTCTCACTGAATACGCTACTCTTGCTTGATGGGTCACAGTTAAATAAACGTTCTACTTAAGTAAGCGGGTGTTTAAGGGTGAGGATTTACAATTCATTAACGCCTCAGAACATTTTATAATTTATTTTCATTATATTTGACTTCACTTACAATTAGAAAAGTTTAGTAACAATAACACTGTAAAGCTTTCTTAAGGATTATCCCCGATAATAAGATATAACAATAGTAATAAAGTTAGATGTCTGATTTCTGTAGCGGTCACAGGTGATGCAACGATAGGTGCAATTCTGAAACCGTTGTTCAAACAAAATAGTTAAGGTAGATGTAATTTATGTAACATATTATTGCCATTAAGTCCCGATTTAAGCTCTTAATTACAAAAAAGTTCAAAACAATTACAAAATAATGTATTTAGACTCACATACAAGCATCAACTGAAAAAACATTACATCTTTCAGTTAATCAAATAAATACAAGTATATCAATATAATTTATTTTATTACTCGTACTTATGGCAATAAAAGTCATGATGTATATTTTTTTAAATAAATCCAACAAAAGTTATGGATTTCTTTAATATATTCTCACTATGTCCAAATAAAACTAACACGACCAGTGGAAATTATGTAAATTAAATTATCGACAAGAATAGATAATGACATAATACTCGTTCAAAATCTCTTTAAAAGCACTAAAATACGTAACCTTTGATTCATTGAAATATACAGTTACGACATCATTTATTAGGAAAAATAAATAATTGATTATTTCTAAGTAAGAAAGTGTGGGTGTGGACTTCGACTCGATATTTACCAAGTACATTTTTCTTCCGTTTTGGATAAGTTGACAGACGAAGCCAGTTGAGTCTGCCCACGTATGATCGAAGTTTCGTATTCGTATTAGGTAATGGAATTGTAGGTGATGTATCTATATTACAGACTGTGAAAAGAACTTCAAATAACGTTAGTATTTTTTTCGGGTGTGTAGTCGTTGTTAAAAATTACTTGAAACGTAAATATCACCAAAAGCTTACTTATAACTTGAGTACGGCCTGTAACAATATTACTCGTGTAATTTTGTTCTCGACATCGCAAATCCGATGATTCATCAAACTACCGCCAGCTCCAACATGGTCCCTCTCTGAGTTTCATTAACACTATATCTCTAATTGTACTTGGGAAAGCATAAAATCAAAGATTTATTAATTTTATTACTGTATATATTGAGAGAACATTGAAACTTAAACAAAAATTTGGCAAAAAATAGCATTAAAGCTTTCACCATTGCTTAAAGATAAAAGTATTATAATTTTTATAACTGATATCATTACGACTATCTCTACTGGGTTTGGAGTCGTGAACTAAGATATAACAGCTATTTATAGAACTTTACCTTGGAAGAAAGAATAATTTTCAAACAGTTTACAACTATATACATTTACTTTTATTTCTTTTGTCTCCTTCTTTACTTAAATGTGTAGATGCATATATAAGTATTTTATATCTCCATTAGC
Source organism: Spilarctia lutea (assembly GCA_916048165.1). NCBI lineage: Eukaryota > Metazoa > Arthropoda > Insecta > Lepidoptera > Erebidae > Spilarctia > Spilarctia lutea. Next base: position 9,622,007 of record OU696480.1, read on the forward strand.
TCCCACACGATTCATTGCCCCAAGCTTAAAATGCAAATCATAGCAATTAGGGTACGATATAATTTTCACACGCACTTATCGCGTCTGCAAACTATTCCCAAGATAATAACTATCTATAACAGATCTTAGTTTTTAAATGCAACCATCTCGCTTTATTTAATTTAATATTTGTGGTTAAATGACCGTCATAATACCGTTCACATGCTAATATAACAGACAATAGCTCGGGAAATGAATATCCGAGAAAATACTCTTGTATTGTCATGTCTACTTAGTATGCAAATATGCTTCCTGCTGCATCCTCTCTAACACTATGTTTATAGCGTACCGTACACCATGACCGATATTGGCAAGCCATGAATTATATACAGTAGTGGAAGCTACACGGTTAAAGAAAATTATTAAAGAAAACAACAACAGAGATCAGATTTTAAAACGTATTATTATATAGTATTAAAATATCCTAGCTAATAAGCACATTGATGTAGCTAATTGTCGCATTTTAAGCCTTAATTTGCTCTTCTCACTGCAGTAAAAACTTCATATCACATCACTAGTACTATTCTATAACTACTATCTTTAATTTATATTGTGAAGGATTTAAGGTGGATGATTATTCGTTAACTTTCTCCAATATGTAACCAGCCCTTCCAAGCCAAGTTGCAAGCGATTTTCTTTCTTGAATCGTTAACAACTAAATTCTCGTGTGTCGTTGGCTAATCTTGGACGAAGTAATATTAGACAAAGTATTGCAACTTGGCTAGGGGTCTGATTACATATTGGTTCTAGCAGATCCAGGTCGCATACGAATAACTTGATCTGACTGTCATCCTACGCTAATGTAAAGTAGAGGACTTTAACACCTCCATATCCCCTAATATAACAATTTTCCTGAGACTTCCCGAGTGTCATTACTCGGTGTGTTCGTGGGTCACTGCTGTTGATAATGGTGTACAGGAGTCACAGTGGTGGACGTGTGGGCGGGATTAGTCCCAATCCTCTAACATGGCATGTTTAAACACGTTTCACAATTTATTTTTACTACAGACAGATTCATAAAACAATAGAGCTGACGTAACTTTACGTGCAACAAGGTGTATAATGATGTCACTAACGTTTTATCAAATATTTGCTTTAACATATCCATACCTCGGCATGTTTGGCCGATAGTTTGTTTTCTGTTAAGATCTTTGTTGGTTATTTTTTTCTAATCATTAGCACTGGTAATAATGCTATAAGAAAATATATTACTATTTACAAATACGTTTATTTATTATTATTTATAATTCAGAAACATGTTCTCTTAATCTTACTGAAGTACCTTCAAAGGATTAGTGCATTGAAAAAAGATAGTTCAGTTTCATTATGTCATAACCTTCTTTCTCAGCTTTGACTGTTATAATCTGTGGATGATGCTAATGAAACAGTAATAAAATTAAAAGGAACTGTTATCTTTAACAGCTTTTACTTAGGTCATACTAAGTGCGAAGGTTTGCTATAAAGAATACAACAAAGTATGAGACCACATTTTCAATTACCAAGAGTAGAAAGTCAGGAAACTGTGACGGAGCCACGTCCATTAACTGTAGACAAAGTATTTCTCAAACACCTCGTGGTAAAGCGTTGTAGTTTGTGACCGGTCGAAGATTCGGTTTCGGCCAGTTTTAGCCAAAAAAATTAGTTTCGGCCGTAGTTTCGGTTTCGGCCAAAACTCGAGTGATTTTAAATTTTCGTGGGTCATTCAGCGAACTTCGTGGCTCATCCGTGCTAACACGTTCATCGTTAATCAAATTGAGATAAGTTTATGTTTTGCATATAAATGATTAACATATAATTTAACATATTTATTTGGTTTATATATATTCATTACATGAAAAAAATTTAAGTATATTTATTACGTAAAAAACGGCTGAAAAACCAGTTTCTATCGGCACTAGTTGTAATTAACTTATGGAAACAGTATGTAACTTTATATTCCTCTATTAAATCAAGCCAAAATGGTCCTTGTTAAAATGTTAAAGTCTTATGGTATGTCAACTTGAAGTTTTAGTTCAGTACAAGTTATCTATTCTATTTTAAAAAATTAAATATTACCATTAAACTCGAGTTGTAGATCTTTATCTAATATACTTTTTTATTCTCAATACGATAGACTTTTCATTTCGGTGAGGCATTTTCTGAGTATTGAGAAAATATACTACACAATATTATTCTAAAATGCCAGACTACTCTACTATTATTAATCGGAAATCTGTTTTAAGCTATTGCATAGCTTTTATCGCGGGCTTTGAACGCGGCGACCAAATCAAGAAAATCCGTAACGATAATAAACCTAACTGCACCTACCATGTAGCTCGGCCGAGCGTTCGCTTGACGTGTATGTATATGGTATGACTATACGAAGCTGAATAACCTACATGTATTGTAATATAAACAAATAAAAATATTTTAAATGATATTAACTTCTCATTTATTCAATAAAAAAAATATTCTTATCGGTCACCATGCTCAAAAAGTGTAACTTGAATTAATATCAAAAAAAGAAAATACTGCATAATAAAAAATAAATAAGTAATTATAATTGCACAAGTTGATAAAAAATGCTATGCAATAGCTTTACCGCGGCAACCCCGAGTGCCACACGTTTTTTTTCTTAGAAGACTACGCTTTCTTAACTCTTTAAAATACGAATACAGATTTATTTTTTTTATTGAATAGGGGGCAAACGAGCAGACGTATCGCCTGATGGTGAGCGATTACCGCCGCCCATGGACACCCGAAACACCAGAGGCGTCACAAGTGCGTTGCCGGCCTTTGGGGGATGGAGAGGGGGATGGGGGAGAGGATGGGGGAGGGGATGGGGTATGAGCCTCCGGTATTCTCACTCACTCGGTGAAACACAGCTAAAGCGCTATTTCACACAGGTTATCTGTGAAACCGTTTTATTACTCCGGTCGAGCCGGCCCGTTCATGTCGAACCGTGGCTCTCCCACGTGTGAAATACTATACTACCAAAAAATTCATGTTATGAATATGAAGTGATAAGAATAAATATTTATGTTATAAAAGTATGTTTGAAAATTTGATTTTCATCATCATCATCGTCATCAAACTATTGTAGTCCATACCTAATTTAATTTTACGCTTGATGTATTAAATAGCCTTATCGCCTGTTTATGACTTTCTTGAACAAAATTGCTTTAGCTCATGAATAGGCTTGTGTCAATCCCTCTGTGTCTGTACGTATGTAAACACACAAAAGAAATGAATAAAAAAACCTTTTTTTACTTGTAACTATCAAACTATATATGTTCAAATCTTGTAGTAGAGCGGAAGCTTATTTTTATAAAAAAATCTGAGTACAACACAAAAAATCGAACACATTAATGTTCTTGACAAAAAATCGTGTGGGATTAAACATTATAATTTACTTCAATTCACTCAGAGACAGATGGCGATAAAACATATCGTTTCTTATTTCCCCATTATCTAAACAAAATGATAGCTATAAACAAATTGTCGAAGATAGGAATCAGGGGTATCGCACAAACGCGATAGCCTCCGCGCAGTTCTGGCTTTCAATGGTTTTATTTCAACTCGTTTTGTGTAGCCATAATCTATTCCGATGCTGGTCACGAATGGAAAATAAATCGGAATCAATATCCTCTACAGGCATTTCTAATAGCACCGAGTTTACCGCCACAGGCTACTGCCAGATTCTTATTCTATACTAGCTTCTCAGCCAAAAGGGCTCATGAGTATATTGGGGACTTGAAAAAACGGGTTTACATTTTAAATTATTCATATTTTACTTTCTTATTTTACAAAGTACCTAAAACTGACGTAGTTTAAATTGTGTTTCAATCTGGAATTTCTTATATACACAGAAAGATTCGCTAATAGAAAGAAATAATCTAACGTACTTCTGCTGGTGACATATAGCACATGTTACCTTTCTAAAACCTAAATCAGGTATCGTAGAATAACTACTGTACCTGTTATTAAACCATATATTTGTGAATGTTATATGAATAACCACCATTAATTATTTACATATATTACATTAAAACCATATATTTGTGAATAAAGATTATAATTATTACTTACTTACATGTGTACTCGTATATGGCGTCAATTACGTTTTCACAAGTGATTCATATATGAATTTCGAAGACAATATTACACCATAAGTGTTTTCGTAAGCGCCCGATCCTAGATTATAGTATTTTGTTATGGTAATTTATCATTTAAAACGATCCTCCTACTTTAAAAAGAACCATCAAGAATTTTGCCAATTAAAGTACCAAAAACCATAACGTATCTGAAAACGAAATAACTTATTACATTACTTGTCTATACTTCACAAAGAGATAAGCTTAGATATTCCTGTGAATAGCATTAAATAGTTCCGATACGGTGAGCAGCTTTGCATGTATAAATAGAAGCCTATTTCCGGTAAAATGCTGGAGGTCAGTTACTCTTCGTACACTTTGTAGATATTATGTAAACGTGATTAGATGAGTGCGTGTATTATTTATACATTACGATGTTTTCATGTTTAACTAGTTTTAATCCGAGGCTCCGCCCGCGGGTATGTCGATTTTCACAGTAAAGTTGAGGCTATGTATTTCCTCAAGAATCAAAGTATCTCCACGCCAAATTTCATTTAAAGTGGTGCAGTGGTTTAGCCATAAAAGCGTATCAGACAGGAAGACAGACAGAGTTACTTCTGAATTCATAATATTGGTATGGAATCGTATGGAGAGAACCGGTATGAAACAGCGCCTGGTCTGTATTTCACCGAGTGAGTAAGAATATCGATGACCCCCATCCCCTTCCTTATCCCTTAAAGGCCGGAAACGCACTTATGACGCATCTGTTGTTGTGGATGTCCATGGCGCCGGTAATCGCTTATCATCAGGCGATACGTCGGCTAGTTTGCCCTCTATACCATAAACACAGAAGTCACATAGGCTATCACTGCGCCACCGAGGCAGTTTATAGTCACATAGTATGATAAATACAAACTCTGGAAACGAGATAGACTTCAACCTGGTTACACATTAACTGAGGTTACAAGTTAACTATGGTAATATCTTTTAATTTAGCTATTCATCATAAAACGATAAATACTTTTAAGACATGGTATCTGGTAGCAGTTCTGGACTACTCAGTACAAATTTAAAAAAATCTTCGATGGTACTTTACATTACTACTCATTTGTTATTTGTGTAATTTCATTTAAACAAGCTAGAATCATAAAAGGTTTTATCTTTATCTGAAATCTTATTAAAGCCATCCCTCTTATACTCTGCCGTCAAGTAATGACTAGTATAAATAATATTAATGCTCTTATCGTTTATATTGCTCTATTAAGTACAGACGTTCCAGTACATCTATAATCTACACTAATCGCTTTAACATTCAAGCAAATCACCATTAATATGAGCCATTAACAATTTTCGCTCTTTGCGAAGGAAGTACAAAAAAGCCATAATAATTAGATTAATCTAAATTCAAGTGTATTTGCAATTACGCAACCTGTTCAGTAACTCTGTAATTATGCGGCCAATGGCATTTAAATGTTTTTTCCTTGTGACTAAAATTCTGCTTGATGTTAAGCTATACTTCCATACAACCTTCGACGCAAGAAGAGGGTGTTAAAAGTTTAAAGTGTTTGTTTGTCTCTATGTTTCATCGTACTTCCTAAATGAATGGATCGTTGAATGATGCAGTTTTTTTTTGTTTTAAAGCTAACGTAACCGAAATTATTTTTTTAGATAAAGAGGAGTCTAGAGAGGTCCCTGCATCAACTAAAAATAATCTCCACGAAGAAAACCATTCTTAGTTGATGCAAGTACCTCACAACCTACACATCACTAGTCGATTTTAAAATTTGACGTACTCTTACTTAAGTAGTATTTCCATGGTACTGAGTTGCAGTCAACGATTGAGTAGATGATGGTTTAGGTGTTGTTCCAAATTTAAAATTTTTGTTGTTTGTTTAAAACTAGAGATGTAAAACAACTTTTCTATAAATAGAGGCAAGTTGTCTTTCCATTATATTTAAATTTTGTATCATTAACGCTAATAAATACGTTTAAGTTGAACTTCTTGTATGTTGATGTCAGTAATCAATATTCATTCTCACACATAAGTCACGTCAAGACTACTTAATAATATTGTTAAAAATAGTCTCTTAGTTTTTTTTATATTTAAAAATGGAGGAATTTGGTTAGAATGGCTCCATACAAAATTTGATTCTAATCATAACCGCAGCAGTTTCATGAGTTCAAAAATTTTAGATTTACGATCGAACATCGCACAAGTCATCTTTCCTGTGGTATTGTGCAATCAACAGTGCTATACGATACCCGAATTGATTACATATTATTACAGTTATGGAATGAGATTACACAGATTTTCGTTCGCGTGAAATAAGGACACGTATTTCGTTTGCTATATTATTAGCTTTTGTTGGGTTCGTTATCTTTTTATGTAGCTCCTTTGTTTTATTTATCGCAATTTGCTGAAAAAATAATATGAGCAGTAATATGGTACACATACAAATAGTCTGTGTAAGATTCCTGTGTTTTAACACCATATTTTTTTTAATATTTAGAAGACAACACCCGCACTAGAAATAGGTATATCCTGTCTCACGTCTAGGAATATTCTTGTCTTTCTTTGGCTTATCAAATTTTACAAGTGAAGCATTAAACACTGCGGCTACTAAGAATATATTAAAAGTGCTATATGCTATAAGGGGCCATCCATAAAGTACGTCACACGTAAAGGGGGGGGGGGGGAGGGGGTCGACAAAGTGTGACATGGTGTGACAAGGGGTGGGAGGGGTCCTAAGTTTCGTGACATCACATTTCAAAATCTAATATACTCGTATCTAGAGGTACTAATTGCGTAATTTGAAATATTAAAAAATATTTCCAACTCTATCTTTAGGACAATACGGTTTCAATTGTTTTGTTGATAATCAGTATTTAATCTTTTTCATACAAGGTCTGATGTTAGTCTGATTTTTTGCGTATTCAGTATTCGATCCGAATTTATAAGTGTTGATTTCATAAAAAAAGTACGTAATTTAATGGAAATAAAACTAATTTCGCAACTGCTGTTTTAATTTAATAATTTTTCGATGTGAAATTGCAAAACATGTGACGTCACACTAGGGAGGGGGGTCTCAGAAATGTGATCACCTGTGACAAGGACGGGGGGAGCTCAAAAATCATGAAATTCGTGTGACGTACTTTATGGATGGCCCCTAAAAAGTGTTAAATTAATAACTTTTGAAGGGACATCTCTTTAGGCACGTTGAGCAATTTTTGGGTGAATATGAATCATGGATCTCACGTCATCGTCACCGAACGCTTTGCGTGAGGTATATTTTTTTACTTCTCCTTTAATTGCGCATTTTATTTAAAAAGCAAGAAGGTTCATTTTAGATCAGCTTAAACAGCTGTTTGTTTATAGTTTTTTTTTTTCAATTTATACTCTATGACAGGTAAACTACCCATAGTGTAAATTAGTCGGCACAGCGACATCCATGCATACCAGGGCAATTTGAACTGTACAATCTTGTTTTCTAATGGTATCGTAACTATTTAGTGGAACTTACGTAACGTTCTGGAGACTCGTTAAATTAAATTTATGGACTTTAAAGTTACGATCACTACAACGTTTAAAAAGTAGGTAAATAATATTATATATTTATCTTAACTCAATGAATAAATTTACTTTTATTGATATTATATGATGTTAGTTGTACTTTGGTTTATATTATTGGAAAAAGGAGTGGCTTAATTTATTTATGTGTTTTTTTATTATTTCTACATTAATTGAAATATTGTATGAAATGTATTCCAAAAGATAGTTTTTAAATGTTGGCACACTATGTTAAATATTCATTTGAGAATAGGCTTTTTTATTACGTGTAGAAGAGTTACCGCAATACGGCAAAGCGGTCTGTGTGACACAACCACTGAAATGGTACGGTGGTAGTGGTTAGTAATACACTTATTTTTACTTTTTCAGAAACTAGTGGTAACTGGGTGACAAAATAGAAATTATAACGAAAAAAAACTTAATTTCCTTTTTTTTTCTGATGATCTGATGAGCACATTAAGCTTCTTCGAGGCCAACTTTGCCTTACCCTCCAAATGGCCACGAAACTGAACTTTGCTCGATACGTCGACACCAAATATTCCAATATTGGTTGAGGCAGATAGGGGAATGTCTTCAAAACGAGGACATACGACACGCGGCTGTTTTTAGTGGTGAACGCGCAAATTTGTGTCTTTGTGGGGTTGAATTGGACTAAATTAAGTGTACCCCAATCTGAGACCTTTTCAAAAGACGTCTTCAGACACAAGTTTGTTTCGACTCTCAATTACGTTTTTCTGAGAAATATTGTTTATTGTATTATCGGCTTTCTATTTTACTTTTAATTGAAACTATGAAAAAAGGTTGTGAACTATTTTTATAACAGGAATACTGTTAAATATTTGCAAAGAAATATTCAGTAAATAGTTAAATACTTAGGTACTTTCTAGCAAAGCATATGTATAGTCCATTCGCTTAGAAGCGGTCACCTTGACTGCGCCGCCGCGGCGGGCCACATGTGGTAAGCCGCCACAAAATCAAGGGTTCCGTCTGCAGCGTACAAGCAAGAATGTATTCGTATTTCACAACAATAACCACAATTACGTACGGGTGCACCGACACTATCTCAACGAATGTGCTATAAAGGATTAGAATAGGTAAAGGATGAATCGAAACTGTTATTTTAATCTTTTATTATTTTTGTGTAAGTAATATTCTTTACTTTATTTTCTTTTTATATAGTCGTTAACCGTCAAATAGGCAATAAATTGTAAGAGGCATATTTTTTTGTCTTTTTTTTTCAATACATCTTACGCTTTATGTATATACATTCTGTGTCGCTGTTCTAGTACGTACGTTGTACTTCTTGTACTATTACAGCATAGGATTAATTAATCATTAAATTTGATTTTCTTCTTCTAATTGGGGTGAACAAATATCATGGAACTCGCGTCATCGTCGCCGACAGCTTTCCATGAGTTAATTTTTTTCATTTCTAAAATATATTTATTCCATCGCGCATTTAATTTAAGGAACAAAGAGGTTACTTTCAGGTAGGCTTAAACAACTATTTGTTTATTTTACCACAAACTATTTAGTCCTTCATATCCTAGATTGTAGTACTTTTTTGATATGGTTGTATTTTGTTTTATAATTTTGAATTAACTAGTGACCTGACCCGACTTTGCACATAAGTCTTTGAAATTCTCGGATTTCCTCTATTATACACATATAAATCTTCTTGAATCACTCTAACGATTGCTATGTAATGTATTAAAATTTGTTAAATAGTTTAAAAGGTGTAAACGAACAGACAGCGGAAGCGACTTCATTTTATACCATGTAAAGATAACATACACCTGTACAGGTTTTCAATCCTATTGGATAAAAACCTGTATTGAAGATTGCAATTCCAAGTACATTTCTAAATCAGCGCTCAGAAAGCCACGAGAAGATTACACAAATGTGTCGTCCTCGTTACACTAGAGAGCCACGAACATGCTTGGACTTAATAAACAAGTAAGTACAGGAAAGCATGACGTGCAAGACAATCCACAGATAATTCCTGTATTACTTAGTCATGACGGAATGCAGGAATCTGATAGACATCTCCGCCATTGTACGTGACAGAATAACACGGTATACCAATATGAAACACCGTTACCTGCACAATGAACATAACATGTTACAATGTCAAATATTAAATTGCCCGCCAATTTTTTATGTTCACAGAAAGCCGCAAGAGATATTTTCGCATGATGACACACACATCGCACAAATTCTAATTTGTGTGTTTATTGTGTGTGATTCGATTTTAAAAACTTTGCTAACACGTATAGCGACGACATACTTCAATGTACTGTATGTACTACTAATTCTACATCGCGTTATGAAAGTTCTCAAATTAAGTAGTGGAAATATGATTACAACTATCTAATAGCAACCTTTGGGTTGCGGTCATCATCTTCCTACCCTTTTCCCAAATTTATTTGGGGTCGGTGCAATGAGTTTGCTTTTTCCATTCTCCTCTATCACTCGTCAGTTCACTACTAACTCCCTTTCTGGCCATATCTTCTTTTACGCAGTCCATCCATTTTTTCCTTGGTCGTCCTCTACCCCTATACCCGTCAACTTCCATACCCAAAACCTTCCTAACAGTATTTTGCTCATCTATACGCATCACATGTCCATACCACGCTAACCTGCCGCTTCTCAACTTTTCAGCCACTGGTGCAACTTTCAGGCTTCCTCTGATGTAGTCTTGCGTTTGGGTTGCGGTATTCATATAATATTAAGATGAACCTGGAGGATTGACTGTTTTGGCTACATACTGCCTTTCTGATACTAATAGTATAAAGAATTGAGCTTGTTTTTCTAGTGTTTCTTAAAACTCGTTTTGTTCATTATTTTATGTGATTTTTTTTTTAAATAAGTATTAGGTCGCTTATGTTTGTATGATAAAATCCAAAATATACCTATAACTAACGCATAATAAGTGTGTAATTATAAAACAACTCGGTTTTAATGTTACTCATTGGAGGGTTCTTCATTGATTTAGAGCCTAATTGGAGTACCATAAAATTTATATATTTTCTTATTTATTGCCACAAGTAACACTAACGATAAATTAGAAAATATAAAGTTATAAGATGTTTATTCTGACGTGACATTTATACAGTACTTCTCATGGGAAAAAGTGATTACGTGATTTTAACTGAATCTAGAAAAAAACACCTCGTTAATTAATAAACAACGAAATCTTTGACGTGTGACATAAGACTCCTAAAATTAAAATGATCCTGTTTGACTTTTACGTACATAGATAAATATGGAAACGCTAAGAAACACTTTTCAAAGTCTTTTTTTATGGAATAGGCTGCAAACGAGCAGACGTATCGCCTGGTGGTGGTAAGCGATGCCACCCATGAACACTAGCAACACCAGAGGCGTCACAAATGCGTTGCCGGCCTTTTAAGCAGGAATACACTTTTTTCTTGAAGGTTTTATACTTTAGCGATGGTGACCATTAAAAACTTCAACTATAAAAGTAACCCCGTCCTATGTTAATCATTACCTTTAACATAATGTTGTTAAGCATGTACGAGTGCAATGTAAAAAGAAATCATTTTTTTAATTTAGGTTGTGTTTTTAATATACATTTGCTTTTATGGTGAGTGTATCACCAAAGATACACACTTAAATGCACCATCATTTTTAATACACTATTGCTCAAATGATGTTTGATTAAATACGGCTACATAATTCATGAATAAAGTAAGATCACTCAAATAACCACCCGTGAATCGGACGCAGAGAGTAGACTTATCGTTTAAAAATAGAAAAATGTGTCTAGAATATTTACATGAGCTCCTACTAAAATAAGTTAAAACATAGGTAAAATATTACAGTTACCAAACAGACAATTTGTTATAAAATTTACGATTCATTGGCTCAGCGTGAGAACAAGAAAAACTTTTAAGTCAAAACTTATTTTTATGTAATGTTATAATATTTCGTAGCTAATGGCACAACGGCTTTGAAACACCAATGAATAATAATTCAATTATTCAGCCTATAACAAAACACAAAACATGTTTTTACAAAGAACTTACGTCACACTTTAAAATAATAGCTTTTAAGTGTGCAGAAAACGGTTTTGACACAAACGATGTACCTTTCACGTATCTGTGATTTTGCGTGGATAATGTATAACTCGTTATTGGTAATCACACAGCGATTACATTAAACTTCACGGTCCTGTTGATCCATGAGATATCTATCTCTATTTGCACCTAACAACATAGAGCTTCGATTTTTTTTTTCTTTTTTTCTTGAAAAAGACAACTCCCGCACTAGGAATAATTCCTATGTCGCGGGGGACTTTACAAACATACATGAAACGGATACAAAGAACACCCTGATTTAGAACAACAATTTTTGGATCACACAAAATGTTATTCCATGCGGGATTTGAATCCACAACACTTGGCGTAGTAGGGAACGGCGTGGCGACCGCTTAACCACTAGGCCAAACGTGCAGTTTTTAATGTGACACTAAAAGAGCCTTACAAAAGTAGATTTTCCAGTAAAACCAAGGATTTAACAAGACCTTATTGTAAAAGTCCGAACCAAAAGTTCGAAATAAGCGATTAGCATAGAGCGGTTCGGAATTAAACCATTAGCAGATGCCAAATCTTAAGTTTTACTGTAGTTTTATGTTTTACAGTAACATATATGTACATGAGACTAAGGCGACAGGACTTGTCTTTTTTGTCTTTTGTACACTAGTTTTTTAGACAGGGAGAGCAAACGAGCAAATTCGATAGAACGTGACTACTGTCACCCCTGAAGGGTTTCAACTAAGGAATCCAAGGAGCGTTCCTGGCTTTTGAGATGCTTCTTATGCCCGCAACACGCGTGTGACTGCGCAATTTTCTTCAAAGTTATCAAGATCTGTATTCAATACAGGTATTGAGTAATTGTGTCTGCAAACTAAAATATAAACCTGGTACTAATAGTAACTAAAACCTTGATACCAAAAATAACTGATTTGATTGAAACTTGATTCTAACTGAAGTATTCAAATACAAAGAAAAGACAAGTAACGAATTATTAAATAACATCCGACTACGTAGAATATTTCTTTTGTTTTTTTTTTTAATTTTGATGTACCCAGTGTCACTCTTACGACTACCTCTAAATAAATCAATAATAATAAACTATATTTCTCTCACAAGGAAGGTACAATTTAGCTACAGTTAATCTAATTAAAGTTCAAAAGATTCTAAAATTTCCTTGGTGAGAGCTTGGAGTCTGTACTGTGTCACAGATCTCCAGGCCCCCCTCCCGACAATATATTTCTCTGACGAATCTATTTACACCACTCACATAAAAATACGACAAGCCATTTAGGCTCTAGGGCTATCCAAAGAAATATACATACACACATAAACATAACCCTCCTTCTTTCGCAGTCGGGTAAAAAAATATTTTATCACTTTTTTATTCGACTGAAGTCAAAAGAAAACAATAAATTTTCAAAAACAAAATATTTTCATTACATTTTATAGCACTGGTTAACCATATACAAACACTATACCCACTTATCTAGTATTCTCGGTAACAGATCCAACTAAGTTAAATGCTTGTATGGAAATTATGAAATTAATTTACGTCAAACAGACGGACTCAGAAATTGTCCGGTACAATATATATATCAATACTTTTAAATTCTTTTGAATACTACACTATTAAACATGAGATGTTTTCATTCCATTTAAAACTGGTACTATTAAGTTTTACACATTGGTATCGATTACCTTATTAGTAAAAACATTACAGATACGAGGCTACACCGCACGCAATTCGATTTTATTGCTGTGTTCACACCATCGTAATTATTTGATCTTTTATTTCTGCAAAAGATATAGCTGAGAAAGATATTGTACTAATGATACCACTACATGTATTAATTTACTGGAATTAAGATGTTTTTGCCAATAATATAAGTGCAAAGCGTACAATCGGATGTCATCGGACATTCACTGAATAATTACAATTGTTACACACACTAAATAATTACAATGTTCACATAATTATTTGATCTACGAGAATAAGTATCACATTCTAACTTAAGTTTTTTTTTTATCAATGTTTTATTTTATTTAACAACTAAGCTACTATTGTTTTCTTAACAAACTGATTCGAAACAAAATATTAAACGATTTTAAGAATAATCGATTTTTAAATATTCTAATCATTGAAAGCTGATGCTGAAAAATATAAGATAATGTCGTCAAATAAATTGGAAGACCCTAGCTCTAACTAGCTCCAGTCAAATAAGGAAACATGCATAAAGTTTCACTTTCTAAGTAACCCTTAAAAGAAAACATCATATAGCGAAATAGGTAAAATCTCTAAGTTTTGGCATAATATGCAGGTCAAAAATGCATTAGCCCAGCTAAGAAGCGATAAGGCAGTGTGCATGTTTACAAGTTACGTATTCACAGACTACAGTCATAGGAATACCTTCTTGGTCTGGTCGAACTTTCACATTAAGAATACTCGTATCGTAAATAAATCATAAACATTAAAAAAAACATTGTAGCAAAATAGTTATTTGTTATACAGAAGTGCAAAGTTGCTATTTAATTGCGTACTCAATTTTGATGACCAAGCAAGGTAAGGATTTTAAAATTGAGCTCACTGCGCTCGTGATACAAACAATTTCAATTCTGAGCGTTAGCGAGAGAATCAACAGAGCACGAGGTGAAAAATCTTTGCACTCGAGTGCAACACATAGCTTTTCATTCCATCTCAGCGAGGACATAACTAAATGCAAAAAAAGCATTCACAATACTTTTATTTCAGTTTCGGTATTAATAAAAGGTTGTATGATAAATTCGGCACCATAGACGTAGAAGTAAATAGTAATTTTACTTTTTAACTTTCTTGTTGTTAACCATTTATTCTGTATTTATAATTTATTTTAACATTTGTTTTTAGAATTTTGATTTTACTGCGAAATGTATAAGTATATTTAATTAATGATGTTTTGAATTCACAAACTTACGCACACGTTGTTCTAAATTCAAATTTACTTTATCCTCTAGCGGGTACATACGACTTTTACACTCAAAGAGCAATAATACTCTTTCCGAGATGGGGAAGGAAAAATATTATATTATTCTGTATTTATAAATTATTTTAATATTTGTATTTAGAATTTAGATTTTGTATTTAGAGTTTGCTCCTAACACCATCCACCCCCTACGTAATATAGGTAATTGATGTTTTACACACCTCTGCCTATCGCTTCTAAATCCATTCAAGAGTCAATCAACCTAAGTAAAACTGCCACTTTTAATATCCTTATTAAGATGCAAGCTATCAACACCTTTCATCGTTTAGCTCACACAGGTTAATCTTGCCGTCGTACCGTAACGAAAGCTTAGTAACAAAATAATTACGATTTGTTCCAGTGCTAATACTCACACCGTGAAGAATGCTTAATACCCGGTAACATGCCTGCTTATCACGTCTTAGACCATACATGTAGATGTCTAATTGATTAAAAGGTGTAAACTTTAGCTATATATATAAATCTATAATAAAACGTTAGTTGATTTTACAGGTACTTGCACAACTTCATTGTGACAAAAGTCCATCCACCTAATGGTCTACATACACATTAATACACTAGCTGACCCACGCAACCTCGTTTGCGTCTTATATTGCCCGTAGCGTGAAAAATTTTCCCCGTTTTTGAAACATTCTTCATTGGTGCTCCGCTCCTATTAGTAGTAGCGTGATGATATATAGCCTATAGCCTTCCTTGATGAATGGACTATCCAAAACCGAAAGAATTTTTCAAATCGGACCAGCGGTTCCGGAGATTAGCACGTTCAAACAAACAAACAAACTTCAGCTTTATTATTAGTATAGATTCGAAGTCCGATGTAACAAAAGCTAATAATTAATAAATGAGATTGTCAGGGCCCGTTTCACCACTTACTGATAAAGTTTCTAATAGACTATTATGAACTTATCCATCAAATAGCTACAGATTTTCGGTTTCACAAGTCTTGAATAGAAGCATAAAATGTAAGAAACACATATATATATTAGCAACTTTTATATGTAAAAAAATATAATCAGGAACTGGAGAAACTAGTCCGTAATCTCTATAATAAATAGGTTAACAAAATGAGACTTCTTAGTTAAAGTTTTGGTATTTATAATAATTTATTTTACTTGCATGCACAGAACCGTACCTGGTCTCGCTACGATGATACGCAGTCATGGCAACGCGTGGCCGGCACACAAGTATCGCTCTATTCTGCGTATTACGACGACCGTTCACCGCAGCGGTACGTTCGTATCCTCGCTATGTTCCCTGGTAAGAAACCACCTTTAAATTAGAACTATTACGCCTCAGAAACACACTTCTTATAAACTTGTAGAGATGATAGAGGATGCAAAAAAGATCGACTTCTTGCCCCCCATAGAAATAGAGAAGAATAACTTATTTCATTAAATTGTTTACAGTTTGCTAATATACTCATTTACATGCATACTTATATATGAATAGAAAGTTAAATAAATATAAATATGACATCTTTTTCTCCGATCAAAATAATTACTTGCTCTAATTGAATTTTCTACATGGAGCGACTGTCATCAGGCCTCCACAACACAAATACCAGGCGATATCAAAATACTATAAAAATACTGTTATCAGGCTTTTTAGGATATCACTCACATTGCCAAAGATTGTTCATATGACAACCGGGACCGATCACTAAACGTGCTCTTCAAGTCAAGGAAGTATTAAGAAATGGTCTAACCTGGCTAGAATTGCTTAACTTGGCAATGTATGTAGGTAAACCTATTCGGTTGCCATTTAGCCGAGATACATAAAATATTTATTTTCTAAAAGAAGTCTTTTACCTTCAATTTTTTGCACAGGACACCAAACTATTTACAATTTAGAAAACTTTAAAACTTCATATCTAGCGTGATCTCAGTTATCGTATCGAACACGTTTCATCCTGTCGAAGTATTAGATGCACAGACACGCAAGGATATATTTCAATTTAATACAAATCGCTTCACAGAATCATAAATATATTTGATAGTATCACCTCACATATTTTAAAATACTAAATATTCCTTCTCACCATTCAAAAATACACTAGACAAAATCTTTTTATTTGTTTATATATTATATATTTTATATGAATTTGGATAGAAGGATTGAATCCAAAAGATTGTTAAGATCTTGGATTAACTTTTTTTACTTCAAGAAAGAAAGAAAAATCATCAAGCAATATTCAATATAAAATACTGAAGAACTATCTGGAAATTTAAAAGTTAATACACATATTCAGTCATTCACAGCTACTGTATCAACCTCACGTCATCACAATACAATTCTTTTCATATAGTATACTTCAAAACCTCATGCGTATTTTTATTTTTCATTCGGTTTTAATAAAGCATGCATTTATCAGATCATATCCATGTAATTGATATCGTTGTTCGATTAAATTTACGACACGGTGAATTAAAACATTGGACACCTCTATTTTTAAACACTAGATGAACGACTTTCTTGAAAAAGAACACATATAAGAAGGTTACGGAGTATATCTTGTCTAACCTTTTTTTTTTTACGTTTGGAAACCCCCTCGGGCCGTCACCCCACCGGGGTTTGCGGCGGGGTGGTGTGTCGGAATCGAACCGACTAAAACCACATGGTGTGCCAACTCTGCGCCTGAGAAGGAAAGGGTCCGGGAACTGCAGTTATTGACACAACCGGACCGTACTAACGTAATGTGTGATGTAGTACTGTACCATGAAATATGCCTTAATTTTATAAATTTTACATTATAGTACTTTGTAGCTGACACTAAGTAATATCCGGAATAATAAAGGCTAGAGATCTTTTTCTGTATTGTTTTCATCTCGACCTATCTCGTATGCAACAACATGATACAAGAATTATGAATAACTAGCTGTGCTCGGTACTTCGTACACGAGACATTTGGATTTTCAAGTTATTTTAATTTTATACCGTTTAAACATTCCCTGAACTACGACAAACATTTCAGAACAAACATCAGCTAAATCGGCCTAGCCGTTCACTTTTAACGAAACAAACGAACAGCAATTTATTTCCCTATTTAAGACATAGGTTATAACAAGTTTTACTTGCATTTATGGATATGGTGGTAACATTAACACATCACGTGCCCAGGTCGATGACGACTAACATGAATTTGCTCTCCATCCAAACTTGCCTGTAGAATAGTGCCAGCCATCAAAACTTCTATTGATTTTTTTTAGTAAAGGACATAGGGCTTAGTATAAATGTATAAGTAATTATGATTCAACATCCAGCTAAGCCCTAAGTTCTTTACAATACATACAATATAATATATTCAATACTAGCAGCGCCCCGCGGTGTTACCCGCGGTTTTGGTTTACTCGTTGTCAAGACGTCCAGCGAAGGTACCGCGCCGGTGCGTTTCGTGTCAACCACGACATGGCGAACATAAAAATAATGAAATATACATTATCCATTGGACCGAATTGTGAGAGATGAGATGGATGAGAGAGAGAATGGTTTATTCTCGAATCCTCAGGAAGAGACACAAAAATATATTAGAATCGATTCAGACGTTTAGAAGCAGTTTAGTCACATACACACGCACAGAATATTTATATACACAAAGATTACATATACATTTTACAATAATTTAAACAATAGTCTTATTAATACAGATGTTAAGATCGCGTATTGTTAAGCTTTAACGCTAAGCTTCCCATTAACACGATATTATCTTAATGTATGCCAAGTAAGTAAGTACATGATCTTGGTTTAAGTTTTAATTCTGTAAACAAACTTAATCAGAAATAATATTACGGAGCCGCACGCGCGCCGCCCCGAGCACTTATATCCAACAACTAAGTATTGGCATAATTATATTTTTTACAACAAACTTCAGCTTGTCAGACGATTAAATAAATTTCCTTTAAATACATATAAACATCAGTTCTTTTAATATTATCTTTTGTAAAATTACGGTTAAATAAATAATCTCAGTAAATTGCAAAGTCCGAACCCATATTTTATAAACTACAGTTAATGTTTAAAAACTAAAATTCGCTTACATTATTGTAATACAAATGAATATTACTTTAAAAGTTATCACAGAATTAAACCACTTACTTGTAAGTTATCGCCCCCACAACATTCCACAAAAAGTGAGTTTAACAAAATACTCTCAGTTAATAAAGACATCGAGAAAATCTCAAGTACTGATAAACCAACGCCATAATTACTGTCATCAGGATAACCGATCGCAAGTGTGTATTTTCTTTCCCTACAAAACAAAAAGAAACTATTCACGACTTAATCAACAGGACTTCTCTGTTATATAAAACAAAGGAACCACCAATAAGTCACGTGCATTGTCTCATTAAAATTGAGCTAGTACGAGTATTATGTATACCCAAGTCGTATTCACCCACTTACCTACTCCCACTTTTAACAAAGGTAGGATACCTTTGCTACAAGTGGGAGTAACCTCTCGAATTAATTGAGCGTGAGCTGGGTAGACAGAAACTACAGGTAGCTGTCAAACAGTATCTTTATATTTAGGTAATAAAAACAAGTTCAACAATAAAAAAAGAAAACAAATTCGACTTAAATACTAGCTTACAATCGGCAAATTATAAATTATATTTATTTTGTAAGTAAATCTTTACAGATATTTTTACAAGTCGGACTTTACAGCTTGAAGAGGCCAGCATTTCCTAAGTCTCACTCTGGGAAGAAATGCCGAAATAAAACCACAAGAGTCTTTTTTTTAAGTCCGTTGATGACATTGATTAACTACAAAATAATAAAAATCAATGCGAGTACAGTATAGGATATGCGTTGGTCTTTTTAAGAAAGTACCATAGTATTGAATAGACCTGTCCATACAGACGGCATACGAGCAACAGCCATCGTCTTACCTAAATAATATATTTGAAATTAGACTTTAAATAAAATCTAATTCGTAATGATATTTTAACTCTGTATTTAGGTAATTTCCAACAGTAAGATCTACACGCGAGTGTTCTTATCTGTTGTCTGCAGTATCTGTGACACAGCTTAAAAAGTATATTTGTAACACTTAACAATCAAAGTAACAAAAGAAGCGGGCGGAAAGTGGTCAGACGGCGACAACGCGCGAGAGCCGATAAGCTCGCGCTCATTTGTCACTGGAGGCGAGCGTACGCGTCGTGTAAATTCCTACCCGGCGAAGATAAACCCACCCAACTCCTATGTTGTGGTGAAGAATGAGAGACGGATTAACACAAGCTCTTCTTGAAAGAATTACTTTTACGTTTTGTATTTGGTCTGAATGAATTATTTGTGGATATTTTAGTCTTTAGTGGCTGGGTAATAAATATGCAAATTTTGTGATAGTAATGTCCGATTGCACTTTTACAAAGTTACATAAAGCAATCACAAAATGTACATAATCTGATTAAAGAACTTTATGATCTTGTTACCACAACCATGTACGAATAAGCACCTTTACAATATTACTGCTAAAGGTAATTTAAACTTACTTATTAACTACTATACTTTGCCTTGTAGATTATTTCATTTTATTAACATTGTTATAAAATATCCAAGATTACCACTCAACGATTATCAGTCCGAAACCTTACCCAAAGCTTATCTCAAAAAGCAAATAAATAATTAAGTATGAAGTCTATCACTTCTATTAAAGGGAACATGATAGTTTTCTGCCTCATGTTCAAAGTGCTTGCAATAACCAACCACCGTATTATGTTATCATAATAAATAATGCATTCAAGACCTATCTAACCGGAACAACCAAAAGATACTCAACAGTAAATATACCACTATAGATAGACACATATTTAAGAATGCTGTAACAAAAAGGAAATTGATTCCACATAGCCACTTCTAAGGCATCCCGTCCTACTAAGGCGGGGCTGTAATTGAAGCACCGTTTTAATGACAGTTCCTTGCAAAGCACCGCTGCAACTATCCAGGAAACAATTTCAACAAATTACTATTATATAAGTTCAAGTAATAGAGTTTCTTTATATAAATTATGGTTGATGGCGAGGTAATACGATCAGCTTGTGGTTTTCTATTCAATAATACATATTTACTACTATTTTAGCACTTATACCTTGGACAGTTAGTTCTTGAATATTTTTAACATTTCTTATTTTATTTATTAATATCAAATCTTATATTCACAGGTCGGAATTTCTCCTCACAATACTCGTTGTTTTGCCAGACACGTTCTTCAAATCCTCTTAACGATTCCGTGGAAGTGGTGGCAGCAAAGCCCTTAGAAATTTGGTATCACACTTGGGACTTAGAAAGTCAAAAAGTAGAAACGCCATTACTTCTCTCCTGTCCTTTGACAGAAACTCTTCATGGGCCATCAGTTGTTGCAGTCGTAATGCAGCCTTGTGATAACCCTACGAATGCATTTGAGCTGATACCTTCTAAAAACCATAAAGAGAAACGATTGTTTACCATATGTGTTAAAGATATGGAATTTCACAAGGACATTTCCCAAAACTTAATCGAATGGATTGAAATTAATAAAATACTTGGTGTAGATATAATTGATGTATATGTAAATAAGGTTACAAAAGCCACAAGAAAAGTGCTACTGCACTACCAGGAAGAAGGTTACGTTAGGCTATTTAATGTTCCTATTAAAGATAACTCCAATAGATCATTGTGGCAACGTCGAAGAGACCATGCAATAACGTACAATGACTGTTTATATAGGAATTTAGAACAATCAGAATTCATTGTTCCGTTAGATGTCGATGAAGTTATATTACCCAAGATTGTTGACACTTGGCCAGAACTCCTAAAACGGCTTCAACGTCTCGGTTGGAATACATCGCATTATTCCTCCATTTTGATAAGAAATGTTTTCTTCTTTGATTTCATGCAAGATGTCAGCAAATATAAAAGTATTAAAAGTCAAAGTATAAAAGACGATACCTATGATAAACGTGATGACGTACGGATAAAAATATCACCTAATTTAGAAATAGGTAATATTAAATTGATATATGATTCAAATTCAAACATTGAAAAAATCGATAATGACTTAGACGAAGAAGACGAGATCTTACATGCAAAATACAAAAACAGATGTGGGCGAAAACTACCAACGCCTAAACTAGTAAGTTATGTGGTGAGCTCGGCAAAGATAAGTCCATTTGGCATGTACAGTAAGAGCTGGATGTCAACGGAAAAAGTATTGACTGCATTCAACCATTACCCTCTTGCAAGCGTCGGCCTTGTCCAGTCACCTCTGGGCTGGTCATCACCTGTTAAAGAAGTTCAGCTTAATCATTATAAGGTATGTTATATCAGAAAATTATTTCTACTTTCAATTATTATAGAGTCTTATATTTGCCATTAAAAATTTTGTTGTCCAGTTTCGTCTATCATAGTTAATACACATAGTCAAACTAGACCGTTCAAATCAACCCAAAATTACGGAATTGCTTATACCTCATTAAATATCATGTTAAATTAGACGCTAATGAGAAACCATTCTCACTAATACCTGACAATTAAGATTAGTCTTGCAATCAGAACTAAAGTAGAACACAAAATAAATCTACTCAGTCTTTCAACAATAAATAATTTCAAAGATATTGTATGATTTTATAGCCGAGCTTAGCCCTCCATGAAGGTAGACATATTTTAATAAGAGACCAACTTAACTGTACTGCATAATATCTAGCAGTAATATGGTCACGTTTTCAAATATTTCTCTAATAAATAAGGGTATCGTGTGACGTTATGATCACGTTGCAGGAGTCGTGCAACACGACGGTCTTCGAGGAGTGCGCGCAGTATGGGCGACGCGCGCGCATCGACACCGCTGCGCTGCGCCTGAGCCAAAGGCTTACGAGAGCCATAGCACATGCCATCTGTATACCAATAAATAGTCATTAAGAATAATATTTCTGTTTTCATTCCTAATGACAACTTTGAACTGCATCGGTGGCGTAGTGGTAGCGTATGCGACTGCTGTGCTTGAGGTCTCGGGTAGAAAAGAAGTAGAAATTCACATGGTAAAAAGACTTCATTTCATATAAAAAAAGTTGTTCACCACCTCTTGTGATGATGAAATGTAGTAACTCATTTTTTTACCAAAACATTTTAAACATTTGTGATCGAAAGACATACTATTAATATTGTTCATTAAATATCTCACTAAAAATGTAAAATGGAACACCCGACCAGTTCGATTCCGAGATTTTTTTACTACTTTTAATTATAATCTTTTTACTAGTTTCAATTGTTCCGAGAATTGAACTTAGATGGCAGAACTGTAAACACAATATTAAATCCACTCACACAAGCTGTTGGACAAATAACGAAACCGTGCTGTAAAGCCATTGAAACGCTCCATTAAAACGCTCATGGTAACTGTTTAACGGCTACTGATAACAAAACTTAAAGTAACTTCATTATATGTATTTGTCTGAGACATTCATACTGTTTGAATACGACTCATGATTATATGTAACTTCGTCTTTTCAACAGGTTCATACTGCTTGACAATTGCAATTCTTGCAATTTAAACTATCCATTGAGTAATCTTTCTATTTCCCAAGAGCTGAAATGAACTTCTATACTTTACAGGAAGCAAGTACTTAAATTACAGTTCCTAAAATTTATGAACTTCAAGCTTAAAGTCCTTTGGAGTTCTATACGAGTATTATATTCGACAAATTAAAAAGTCTGGAACGGCGTTCTAAAAAAGATATGTATTTTTTTACTTAATGCCGTAACTAAGGTAAGTATTAATTTTGCGATAGCGAAAAATATAAAAACAGAAAGTATGAGAAACCCATTCTTAAATAAGTGCAGGCACTAAACACGACACCGCTTAATGCACGCATTATGCAAAGTACTGTGCAGATTCCCAATATAAAAGTAAAAGATATTTTTAGGTATAGAATTGTATGGACACGTGGCCATGCGTAGATGTAAAAACTCCTTTATAAATATTTAAAGAGAATATGGAGGCATTCATCCATCTTGGACAATTTATGGCATCTGCCATAAGAGATTGCCTTAACTGGGAGTGCACTTCCATTTCGAAAAATATCCTTTGAGCGGATGATTAATGAAATTCAAATGCTCAAGCTCAATACGATAAATGTGATAAACGTCCGAGTGAACTTCACTAGTTCTGTATACATGTTACGTACTTTCGTTTGTACTATTCTTTTACAAGATCTCTGCATTTCCATTCCTCAATCTTCCAACCATTCCTTAATCGATAAAAGATGTTAAAACTTGTTATTGGCTTTCTGACGTAGCTGTAAGTTTTCCAAAAATAAATAAATAAATAAAAAAAAAGATAAATTAAAAACGGCCACATGAATTATGTTAAAATTGAATCTTACGACTCTAATCTCAGACATCGTTTTAGTTTAAACTTTGCAAAATGTCGATCTATTCACTTAATTAAAACTAGCTAACCCGAAAAAACTTCGTTCCGCCTAACAGTCAATGAATGAGTGCCGCAGATCATGTTTTTAAAGATTTTTTATTGATGAATATTATATTTGAATACTTATTACCCTATTCCGGACAAAGACAAATTAAAAAACACGAAAATCATAAAAAATTGTTCAGCCATTCTTAAGCTTTAAGTAGTGTAACTAATACAATTTTGTTTTATATCTATACTAATTTCATAAAGAGGAAAGGTTTGTATGTAAGTATGTTTGTAACGAATTGGCTCAAAAAGTACTGGACGGATGTTAAAAATTATTTCACCATTTGAATGCTACATTATCACTTAATTAATGTAGGCTATTTAAAACTAATAACTGCAGGTAACACCGCGAGGTTCAGCTAGTATTACTTTATATAGACATTATATAGAGACAATAGATCTAGCTATAAAGTTCTCAGCTATAGACTAACAGTATTGTAATGCTGCAAATCGCTTTAGTAATCACCGCTAAGTGTAAATTATTATTGTGACGGTGATGTTAAACAAGTATTTATGCTTTATACAAAAGAAACATGGAAGACTAATCGTGTGTAACGAAATAAATCGGTAACGTCGTTATAATGACCTGTCCTCAACATACTCCCACATTACCTGTTCGTGCATATAATACATCTTATGCAGACCTGACGAAACCTGCTGTCATAATAGAGAAAAAATATATAATACTTTATGGGTATGCTTAAAATACTGCAGATATTTTTTAAATATTTAAAAATGGAATCCATTTGTCAACCACTTTATTTCACATGTAGACTCCCACGCAATATAAACGAATTGAAACCGACTTAAACCGGACCCCGTGTACGATGTTCCGTCACGGAGTTTTAATGCCGGCGCCATGGATATCAAAAAGTGAATCCCTACAATTTTGAACTCTCTGCCAAATTTTGCTACTGTTAAGAAAATTTATAAGTTTCGTAGGGAATTTAGTACCTATAGAAGTCAGGAAATTATTTAAATAACGTCAATTATTAATTTTGCTTAGAGCCTGCGTTCATCTACACTCACAGATGCCAAAAATTAAAAAGTTTGTTTGTAGCTTAATTCTAAAGGAACGTAATTAGGTGCCGTAATCTCTTGAACTGGAATAGGAACAGCCATTTAAAGCGAAGAATCATACCTATATTATCTGAATTCATCTCTAAATTTGTGCAAAACAAGATTATCTCGTTGTAAACATGGACGTGACAGTTTGCGTGACATCCTGTCGTCGTCGCAAATGCACGAGCTCTGTACACGCTCGCCTTGAACTTTCTAACATATTAAGGGCGACATAATCACTTCGTGACTAAGCCCTCATTAAACAAATAAAGAAAAAAAAAAAAAACATATTATGCATCTAAGCTGTACCGACAAACAAAGTCGTTCATATTTTATAACTAGGCATTAAGGGAATGTCAGACATAATTTTAGTATTCAAGAAGCTGCAAATACATACGCCCTAAATAACACTAAAGTTATCGTTTATCGAACATTTTATTTCTACAGTCTATGGAGAATGTTTCTACAAAATTACATTCATACTTTTTGCTCTTAGTTTAACATAATCCTCAGAAATATTAATGGAATTTTATCTAACTGCTCCCCCTATCGACTTAAATCGAACCAGGTTTTACTTTTACTTAAATACAAGTTCTTACAGTACATTGCTCACTCTTCTCTCACTCTAAATTTTAATGAACAAAAAAGGTGTTGCGAGTGTCCATGGGCAGCGGTAATCGCTTACCATCAGGCGATAGGCGTCTGCTCATTTGCCCCCTATCAAATATACGAAAAAAAAAAGTTTCTCAAAATAAAGTTGATAAAAAGTAATGATTAACCTTTACTGTTACTTCCCATCATTTTAAAATCTTTACTCTTGAATAGACGCGCTTCTCGTCTATTCAGGAGAAGTTAATTTCCTTTAGTCTTAAATCGTGAAGGATTACGAGTTATTCTCATTTCAAAACTTAAAGCATATAATTTCAGTTTAAAAAGACTCAAATGAAACAAGACCTGTCAAAACATTTAACTCTTTTGAATCCAGACATGAAGATGACTTAATGATAATGTTCAAGAAAAAGTTTGTAGTTTAAAATTATGAGCTACTGTCGTTCATGACTTTATGAACTCTTTGATCAAATTATTAGTTGTAGTACTATTAGAGTGAGCACTCTAATAGTACGAGTAGTAGATACACAGGTTTGCTAGTTATTGCAAATATTACTATCAAAAATATACTAATGTATAAATTTCAACTTTAACTAAACTTTTTTCCGACAAAAACAAAATACTAAAACAGTCAACTTTTAAAATAAATTGCGTACATTTTCGATTCTTTCAAAACTGTCAAAGCATCGCGCGTAGTATAATATCAGCAATATCAGCATACATAACGTATCACCCGGTCCCCTGTGTATAGTTTCGATGCGAGTGGCCAACACTGATTCATTTACAGCGACAGATAAAATCGGCTAGTTTATTGGACATTGTGCGTACGTTGAGATGTGCCGATAAACTGATATCGTGTTCGGCACGGTAATCAATTACCTACCGCCTACCGCCTACCAACCCGCTCCCATTCAATACTATAACATTTTTATTGCAGCACCTGACGCCTCGGAAATTAAATACTCGTTTAATTTAAAATATTGTGTTTCATTCACTTTGTTTGTTTAGTACTTAATATATAGCTCTTAGATCTTATTTTTTTTTATTGCGTGTAGCTGACCCGGCAAACGTTGTATTGCCATAAAAAATATATTTAGGGGTGGGTCACCCTTATCATTTAGGGGTATGAAAAATAGATGTTGATCGATTCTTAGGTTTACTCGATATGCACACAAAATGTCATAAAAATTTGTCCAACCGTTTCGGAGGAGTTTGGTAACAAACACTGCGACACGAGAATTTTATATATTAGATATATTAACTATTCAGGTTCCTCTATTAGCACTATGCATAGTATTAGATTTCAAAAATCTTGTAGAAAAGATTAAATAGAATGACTGAATAGGTACGAATACTATACCCTATTATGTAACTTACATTGCCAAACGACCATTTGTTGATAAATGGTCGTGTGTCGGTTTCAATTCGTTATCGGTGACTCGGTGATAACGAATCGGAACCGCCTGGAGGTCATTATCCAAAGTATTTATACTTTACCAAAATATGGTCCTCAAAGGAACGGCCAAAGCTGCAGCAACTGTCTTTGCCAGTCATGGTAAGTAGTACAGGAAAATGAGAGTTTGTCTTCGACTACATTTTTGTTATGCAGAGCATGGCGCTGCATAACAAAAATGAAGACCTCGCACATATAGAACAGTCAAGACTTAATCCCTACCCTACTCTTAATCTTTACCGTATAAAATTTTAGCTTCTTCTCCAGCCCCGTACTCTGCTGATACCGAACACCTTTTTCTTCAGATCTATGTCAAGGGAACCAGGATGGTTCTAGGTGTAGTAGATTTTCCTCCCTCTATTGACTACCTTTCCAATCTGGAAACAGTACTGAAAAATTTTTGGGTCAGAATATGCACATCATGTCATCATGGGAGACGCCTTAGTGCTACCACTGCGATGGCCAGACCGCGGACACGGCGCTCCACACGCTGGCAGAATGGCCGACGTGATCTCGTGGCGGCCATCAAGGTGGTTCTCTCGCTCGGTAACATAATTGCGGCCATGTTGCGAAGTGAGAGCACATGGAACTCCGCCGTTTCTTACTGCGAGCAAGTTACTCTTGCCAAGGAGACGGCGGAGCTGGACCCGGAACGGGCCAGGTACCGCAGGCGACTCGAGTGCCGGAGAACTCAGAACGATGTCCATCCTCGGGGAGCGTGCACGCCCCGGGTGACAGTAATGGGAACATCGGGGTTCCTAGACAGTAAGGGGCCATCTACAAACCGTTGGTGGCTCGAGGTACATCAGGGTTCTAGGGTTTTCCTCTATAGGGTGCACCTGGTTCTTCGGCTTCTAGTACTTGAGACGGCGTGCGGTTTAGTCGGTCCGAGTCCGCCATGCCACCAAGAGGTGGTATCCGTGGGGATTTCCCCACGGGGGAAAAAAGGGCAATGTGATGAGTTGACGTATAATGTTCTTTATCTCACCGCTCACTTTAGAGGTGACACGGTTTCTTAACTTATATTTAAAAAAAAAACGATTATTTAATTGTTATGGGCGGCGGGATAAATACCAAAGTGGTTACAGTAATTGGCAATTGCCCCTTTGGTTATGCTTCCAGTATCGACACACATAAAACAAAACTTTGAAAGCCAATTAAGTATACGACTGATAAATATCAAATACAAAACAATAGTCTCAGTATACTGATAAGGATAGTCCAGGCTCATTGTGTGGCTGATATCATCTTACTCTTCGATCAGATTGCAAGATTTCAGTGGCGGCCATTACGATATCACAACATAATTTCACTTATACTAACCATTATTATCGACTAGACTACTAATATCATTTCAAATCATAGTCCTCCTTCTAATCAATCTCTTTAATAGGAACTCCTATTTGAGTGTAGGCCTCCTCAAAATATTCCAGATTTCTGTGTCTAACTTGCTCAGTCCACTCCTTACCGGCTGTATTGGATCTACTTGAGGATAATAAAGCAACGTAATGTATAAATATATTGATACACAGTACTTTAAAACTTCTGTTTATTAAACAGAAATAACAGAAACATAGAAAAAAATCATATTTTTATTTAATTTTCATTCAAATATCCGAAATATTTGTTAAAATAGTTAAAAAAATGTAGGTAATGGGTTAAACAGGTTAATAAATTTCAGCGTGTCTGTTGCAAATTCATCATGTACAAAACATGAATTTTGTCGGATCTAGTCACAAAAACAAGCACTACACTACTAGGTAACAACGTTACGATTCGTTTCTATCGCAGGCAAGATTCTTTTCTCGATCGGAATCAGATCAGATCTACGAAATAATCTAGGTACACAAATTGTGTGTAAGCCACAGGTATTGTTGCATTAAGGTGACTAGCTATCGAGTAAACACTCGAACTTGACATTAAGCTGTAGATTTCAGTACATATTTCACTCATACATCTATATCAAATAAACTTTTAAAAACAAGCGCCTCTCTAATCATAATTTATTTTATGAATCTAATAAAGGTTCTTCTTGCCATTATTAATTGTTGTCTGTCTAAAATTATACTGCGTACGGAGTTATACGTTGCGGTACTAGTAAAGGTACTTAATCGACTGTCACTCAATATTGATGAATGCTTGTATCGGACACTCGTAATCGTATCGTACGAGTAGCGGTGGTTCGTGCCTGCAACATAGGTGGCCCGTCAATGTTACATGTTGAAACTTCTAATAAATCTTTCTAGCGTATTTATTCAATAGATTCATCATCAAAATAACTTTTATTACATTAGTATACAATTGTACGTACATATAAGATAATACAAAAATTGCACACTGTTTTATTTTTTCAATAACTATCAAAACCCAAGTACATATGGTTTATTGTTTATCGTCTTTATTCTTAGATACACTATTGTACAATTTATTACGTAGTAGTCGAGAAAAAATAAATAAAAATATATGGTTTAAAACGTACCAAAACTACAAACTAAATGAATGAATTTATTTACTTATAATCTAACTTATAAATTACTATAAACTCCTAGGCATGTGTCTAGTTTTAAATCCAGTTCAAATCTAAGATATATTATGTACCATAAGCAATTGTTACTAATATAAACAGAGTGTGTCGGTGTTGTCACATTTAAAATGAATGATAGCGCTATTGTTGACGCACTGTATCCTGTCTCGTATATGCAAACTAAACTACATAAGTATGTCATACAGAAATGTATATATTAGCGATCTATGGCTTTCGGGATGTGAGTCATTATTTGTACTGAATGATAATGCATTCTAGTGTATTTTAAATTATCTTGGGTACCTATATTGACAGGCTGCTATGTATTCCGTCTAGAATTGTGTTAGCCGATTTAACTAGTCTTTAATTTATATAATTTACAAACCAAACACATGTTTTTTTTAAAGTAAGGGGAAAAAATACATTGACTTTTGCTGACCTTATTCGTGAACTGAAATCCGCGTGGAGTATGAAACCTTTAACTTTTGTGTAAACATTTATGACACAATACTAATAAGAAAAACTTATTATTATAAGTATTGTTTGGTTATATAACTTATGCAAGCTATATTGCTACTGGTGTACATCCATGTATGTATGGTGCTACTTGCTTAATTGTAGACATGTCTTTCTTCTTTAAATAATTCCTACTATGTTAACGTTTGAAACCAATCCTTAACATATTTGCACGTCAACTAAGCATACTGTATTCACCTCCTTAAAATTTATGGTATACACATTTAGTAGCCCTATAAATATTTACATATGTAACACTATCTACAGTCTCCATCTATTGACCGTCATAAAGCAGAGACGAAACACGACATGTCAAAATGAATTATAATGCTTTTCATCGCGAGGCTACCGGTAGATAAATCAATGCTGAGACGCATAAATCCTTTATGAAGCAGAGCCGTAAGTTATACATGAATCCAAGTAGATATGCGATGAATTTTAAACTAATTGTTGGATTTCTTAAAAAGTTTCTTTTTCTGTCCAATATTAAATGCCTGAACTTTTATAAATAAACACGGTTCCAGACAGTAACCTGCCACCTAATCAAAAATTCTTTACAAATAAAATCCCACTAACATCATCGCAAAAAAAAATTAAACAAACCCATTCCCAACGAGTCTGGTCAGTATATTATAGTGAAACAAAACCGCCTTTCCCAAGAAAGGTCTATGTCCAGCAGTGAACTACTAAAGGCTGTTGGGGATGATGAATAAGCGCACTATTTTTCTGTAAAATCAATAGAGGTTGGTATGACCTTAAAAATTAACAATCTAACTTGCAGAACCTCCAAAATATTCAGATTATAACGCGTGTATAAGTTTACTTGAATATTGAAAACTAAACATCGTCCACATAATTTTAATATTATAAAATTAAATTTACTTACTCATTTCACAACTGCCAATTACGTTTATTTACATAATTGGTACGTAATTCAGTTAAGTGGAAGCCACTCGGTACACATGATTAAAGCAAAAACATTAATGAGAGCGCATCGTTGCGCATGCGACTCGCGAGTTCGCGACGTGACGCCACGATGCACGTGCGCAGAACCAACACGCGCAGTCAATTGTCAACTCCTTATTAATCGCGGAAAGTTCATCCTCATTCCATCTAGCCATTTCATATAATAACATAATTGCCATAATTCTTTATACTGCATTCAAATATGTTCGCAATAAGTATGTATTGTTGCTTTATATTACAGTGGACCTCCGTCCGTTTGGATTTGTCCATCCAAATCCAATAGTTTGAGTCCGACACGGCAGTAGCCTAAGACCCCCAATAGTAGGGATTTTTTTCAAATTCGTCCAAATAATATTTGTAGTACCTACAATCTACATTCAACAATGATAGGGGTGCCAGATTGACAGGAGGCGGGACACCGATCCACTGTATAGATACATGGACTTTTCACGAAAAGTTTGACAGTATTATCAATAAGATAGTATTTTTTTCTTACTATACGTAAATATGCACTTTTTAACAAGTCGTTATTTTGAAAGAACAATCATTTTTTTAGTAAATTAAATTTCAATAATAGGAATAAATAAAAAAATGGTTTCTATATTTATTTTGCAGCAATAAACAAAATGTAAGGAAAGCGAGAAAAACATTACGAAGCAATACTTCCTGGCACATAATCTACGAGTATTACAAACGGTTTTTAACTAATTAAGTCAACTAACGAAGACAAAAATATCAAGGCATTAAAATGGACTCAGATCATCCTACAGGGTGGGGCTACAAATGCGTCCATAAATGTAAATTCCTACAAATAATACAACAGAAAACAATAAACATTTTCTCACATAAAGATACACGGAATAGTCAAGTTATATTTACCCACTGCATTCGAAACGAGCAGTAAACGTTAAACTTAATTTTATTATAGAGAACGGCTCGGTATAAATGTCGTTGTTAGACAACACTTTTAAATATGCGCTCAAAAACCGGGCCACTTTACAATAGCACTAACAACACCTCCCACGTAATATTTTAGTGTTGCTTACACTAATTCTGATATTCCCATACATAATTTTTGAAAAATGTGTTATAGAATTTTTGGGCAAGCAAACTTCTCTATTATTGACGTATGTTATTTATTAATAACGTTATAATCAGATTATTTGTGTGGCGACTTCCACATAACATACTACAGCGCCATCTACCGAAGTTACACTGAACTACGGAGTAACGTACCATACGAAGAAACTGCCAATCCTGAATCGCTCACTAAATAGTTCTCGCGCCGATTACGAGTATCATGTATACAACATCCCAACATATACTGTTGGGCAGTGGCCCGCCAGGCATGATCACCTCGCCTGGTCGGAGGATCCTCTCTTTGTGTTGGGTGGAACATGATAACCGTTCCCCCACAATTTGTATACCTAAAATGTCATTTACTTTTTTTAAAGCAAACTAAATCTTTCAAAACAAAGTTTTATTTCAACGACGAGGAGACCCATCCCCCAAAAGCCGGCAACGCACTTGTGACGCCTCTGGTGTTGCGGGTGTCCATGAGCGGCGGTAATCGCTTACCGTCTGATACGTCTACTCGTTTGGCCCCTATTACATAAAGAAAATAAACATTCCAGCTCCATTATTAGGTCAGTTTTAAGTCATCATAATATTGCATTGTCAAGTGATATACATGTACACATGCGTTCGAAATTTAAGCTCTATCGGTTAATATCTGCTTTTAACTCGAGTTGCAAGATTCCACCCGAACGAACATACATACATATATGTATTCATATTACATGGCAAATTAAATTTGGCGTGCAATGCTTGTAAACAATTGGTTTACATATTGATCTATAGAGTTAGATTATAGAAAAGATAGGTACCTATAGAATGGTGCTTCGGAGACTATTGCTAATGCCTATGTAGTAAAAATTTACTTTTACTGAAACTGTTGACTAACCAATATCGATTTAAACCTCCAGTCAGCCACAGACGTAGTACTTATTTTTTTTTTTCGTGACAGTAGATAGTAAAATCAAGAATACCAATTCTTGCAATCAGTCGATAGACTATGAGCAGATGAGATGAAGGATATGTGTGTACTTTTTAGAGCAAAATCCCCACTGGGAAAATCCCTATATTGGTATATTAAGTGCAGCAGTCCAGTTCCAAAATATGCTGCCTTTTCAGTATTTTTAATGAATCCCGAATGGTTGAGTGCACTGCTAATTCATTCGGATGATCTGCAAGTCGTGCTTTGTATTTGGAGCTGCACGATCTTATTGCTTCCTTGATGGTCCTCACATTCAAATGCTCATGTATCTCCGAAATATTCAGGAACCATGGTGAGTTACTTATTTGATTCAAGGTATAATTCTTAACCCTCTGAATTATGCTAATGCTGGAGTCGCTCCCTGAACCCCACAGTTATATGCCATATGACCAGACGGGTTATAGCATGGTCTTGTATATAAGGAGTTTATTATCCAGGGATAACTTGGAGTTCCTTCCGAGTAGCCAGTGAATCC
Organism: Spilarctia lutea; assembly: GCA_916048165.1. Taxonomy (NCBI): domain Eukaryota; kingdom Metazoa; phylum Arthropoda; class Insecta; order Lepidoptera; family Erebidae; genus Spilarctia; species Spilarctia lutea. The sequence goes on from OU696480.1 coordinate 9,655,874, forward strand.
CTTTGTACTTCAGGTTGATTTCATCTCTTTTCTTTTCCACGTGTTTCCTCCATGTAAGTCTGCGGTCTAAGTGCATTCCCAGATATTTAACTGAGTCACTCTGTGAAAGCTCATTACTGCCCATTGAGACAGGAGGGCAATTTCCTCTGCGTAAGGCCAAAGTGACATGAACTAACTTATTTGTACTAGGCTTTATCCTCCATTTGGTTAGCCATTTGTTGATATCATTTAAAGCACTTTTCAGGGTTACGGAAGCCTGGGAAGGACAATTACTACATGCGAGAATAGCTGTGTCTTAAGCATATGTTGCTATTGTTACATTGTCATTGCAGGTCAGACGTGTACAGAGAGTACAATAATGGGCCAAGGACAGAGCCTTGAGGAACAGCCACGATAGTACTTAAAATTTAACACCTATCTATTATTTGAAATTTAAATCATATTCTTATTTTGTCAACAAATAATACGGCGTTTACTCAAATTAACCCTAAATTGTGGGTAAATATTTTCATGAAGCACATTACCCGTAGACATTCGCAGATGGTTAGCTTAGTCATAACACTTCGAAATAATAATAAAACTAACCAGTGAGGCAAACTCACATAAGTTTATGGTTGAGGGCACTTTTTTTTTTATTGAAATGACCTTATGAGTACATTACTTGGTGTTTGAATGAAAATTTCTGAGCGTGATCGTAGAGTAAATAAAAAACTTTTAGCACGTTATAGTTTCCAAACATCTTAAATAACAGAAACTTAACACCTGTGTATTTATGTGACTCAATTATATTTTTCTGTTACAAAACAAGATGTAAACAGTCATATTTCTGACTAACTGACCCACGCAACCTTGTCGGCGTCTTATGACAGCAGGAACAAATTTTATTACCATGAAAAAGGTTACGGTACGACCTCAAAAGATAGACATATGCTGTCGCGGACTTTCTTTTAGAAGTTTTAAAAACACAAACAATTATTTTTTATATTTTGTAAAACTTTAACCGCATCGCTAACAATGGAAGCTCTTAAAAGAAATAATTTTCGTCCGTTTGGCAACTTTTTTATAGATACTCCGGTTCTTATTGGACGTATCGTGATGATATATAGCATATAGCCTTCTCCCATAACTGAGCTTTCTAGCAGTGAAAGAATTTTCAAATCAGACCGTACAATAACCGTACGTATTTATTTATATATTTATCAAACCTGATGCACATTTTGCACAAAGGCGGACTTAATGCCATAAGGCATTCTCTGCCAGTCAACCTTAAGGTGATGTGAAAATATGATGTGGTAGGTGCGTTAGAAAAAATAGTATAATATGACATATATAAAAAAATATTAGATTTGGATATGGATAAATTGGAATTGGATAAAACAAATAAATACAGAATTTTATACATAGATACATAGAAATACAAAATACTCTACACAATACATAAATCTTAATATATATAAATCTCGTGTCACAATGTTTGTCCTCAATGGACTCCTAAACCACTTAACCGATTATAATAATATTCGCACACCATATGCAGTTCGATCCAAATTGAGAGATAGGATAGTTTATATCACAATTTACTAATTGGGAAAAAAATATTTCTTTTGAAGAGAAGCAGACGAAGTTGCATAAGTCAGCTAGTATAATATATAATTACTCAGTCGGAGAACTATCGTTGAGACTGTTCCGCCAATTTACACACATATGTATATCAAACGTCAAAATTATGTTGACGCTCGAAATGACCCAAATATCCGCGAATATTAGTAGTTTAATAAAATGTATAGATAATTAAGTTTAAAAGTTAAGTATGATCTAAATATAGTATTTGTATATTTATATAGCCGTTTTGAAATATTGTTTGTTAAACATTATTTCGAAACGGCTTTTATATTTTTTTTTTATGTAATAGGGGGCAAACGAGCAGACTTATTGCCAGATTGCCAGATGGTAAGCGATTACCGCCACCCATGTACACCAGAGGCGTCACAAGTGCGTTGCCGGCCTTTGGGGGATGGGAAGGGGAAAGAGGGGAAGGGGGATGAGGGAAAGGGATGGGGTATGGGCCTCCGGTATCCTCACTCACTCGGTGAAACGCAGCGCAAGCGCTATTTCACACCGGTTTTCTGTGAGGCCGTGGTATCACTCCGGTCGAGCCTGCCCATTCATGCCGAAGCGTGGCTCTCCCACGGTAAAACGGTTTTGATTGTGATGTAAATTACGTTAAACTGCTACAATAAATATGAAGATTTAGGCCTAGCAATATGTGTGAGGTGAACTACTTTTAAAAATTTTCTAATTTTCTATCCTAATAAGAGACCAATTTTAAGTAAATAGTATCTTAAGTAATCCTAATACAAAGTATAGAATAAGCCACGATAGGGGGGGATAGCAAATTACTTTATAATAAAATCCCCTAAATTCATTTAGATTTAAAAAAAGTACATAGTATTACTCTGAAAACTACGACAGTTTTTAACCAAGTAGTTCATAGATCTTTTTGCAAAAACAACTTCGTTTTATACTACAAAAAGGTTTCCTTAATTTTATGGCGATGGTGTAAAGTGTAATTGTTCCATACCATTTACAGAAACATAAAGGGTTCATTAAACAATTACCACAATTGTAAACATAGCACCAATGTTTGCTCACTTTGAAGACTGTTTACCTCAAAAAAATATTATTTTCTTGTCTTATGAATACAGGATGATTGCATCGAGTTAAAATGATATTTCATGTAATTTCATAGAGTAAGTATTTCCATAGCTTCAATATATACAAAAAAAAAAGTTGCGTGTACTAGCGTACACTCGTAAGAAGTGAAACTTCTTTATGACGTTATTTTTCAAAAAATAAATATCATATGTCGACGTAAGGTATAACGACAAAAGACTTATAAACCAGCAATATTCGTGACAATTCTTATTTCAAGTGCAATAAAAGTTAAGGAGCGAGACCTGAGTAAATATTTCGCGATCTGTGGTGTGAATGAAGTAAGTTTGTGGAATGTGATGTGTGTAGTTATTTACATTGTGGACTAAATAAAATAATATTGTTTGTAATGTGATATTTCATTGTAGTATTAATTTGGTCCTGTTTGTGTTTGAAAATGTTTTTTGTTTTATTTTATAATTTTTTTTTGAAGGATTGTATATAACTACTCTCAATAATGATAAAACATTTTATTATGGCCGAAAAACGTCAACGTCCACCATCGATTTACAAGCAGAATTTAAACGATTGTCTCTGAATAAAGTAGAGACTATAAATGAACAATTGTTTCAGTTTATAAATAACAGGAAAAAAACTCAAACGTAACTACTCAAAACGGGCCGCAAAATACATTGGAGACATTTACCAATCCCTACTCCGCTGGAGAAAGTATACTTCGAATCACGCGTGGTAGGGATAAAAAAAAGATGGCGCGTAACGGATAAATGTGACGCGTAACGAAAAAATGTTACACAAAATTTTTTGACAACCCCGATAAAGAAGTTTCACTTCAAAAAAAACAAAGCAACCTTAATATGTTCACATATGCACTGCCTCTACAAACCACCATCATCATCATCAGCCTATCTCAGTCCTCTGCTGGTTATAGGCCTCTCCAAATGTTGATGAACTTTACATATACTTTTTATAAATATGTAATCATAGCGCCTGTACATTTACTTTCATAAAAGTATTTTAAAAGTATAAAATGCCATTAAGTGAAGGATCTTATAGTTATTTCTTAATAATGAAAAAATGAATGAAGTAAATAAAATGCCCTTATCACGATATATGTAGAATGTTTATTATTGATAATTGATTATTATAATTAGCATAGATTCGCGAATAGAGGCCTAAGTGTGTAGTAATGAATCTATGTTTTATTAATTAATTGCCAATAAATTATTCATTTTACATTTTTACGACTTACTACTCTTAGAATTGGAAATTTAATTGATAGTCCCTAAAATCTTTTTACTTTAATAGTTCTTACGAAACAGTAAATATATATGTATTGCCTAAGTTAGTAGTTCGTGGCTTAGTGGTAACCGAGTAGGTTTACACATTACAAAGTTAAGCATAACCAACCGTAACCAGGTCAGTCTCTGAAAGGGTGACCATTAAGAGATTGACCAGACTAATATACCTATTGAGACCTTTTCGTGCCTCGAATAGTACGTTAAGCAGTCGGTCCCGGTAGGTATTGGAACATCAGTGGCAATCGTTGCGGATAGTTGGAGCCCCAAAAGTCTGTTAACAGTGATTCTAGAAGACTTCAACATCGCTAAGTACCTACTTGGGTTAAGGAGGTCTGCTAGCAGTTGCTCTACTTAAGATATTGTAATTCAGTTGTCTTGTAGTAGAATTTCAGCCGACCCCAATCTAGTTTGGATAAAGATTCAGAGGAAAATACGTAAGCTACCGATAATACTAAGAGGGCCGATGGCGACATTATGCAAAAAACAGTAAGTGAATAACGGGCTGATAATGACAATAATATTTAGAACTTTTCTGTTTTATTAATCTGTTACAGATTAACTAATCGGTACCAAACAAATACATGCTCTGAATATTATTAAATCAGCCTGTGTAAAGACTAAGACGATTGACGAGACCGTGGCGCCGAGCAACAAAGATAAGTAAGATAACATATATTTTCAAAAGAAGAATTATGATCAAAGGTAAACAAAGTTTTAGGAGGTAAATAAACACATCAAAGTTACAATGACACAGTGCTAATGGTCCAGTTATGGTTGATTGCGATGGGATGAATCTTGATTACCCTTGGCAGTTACAATGTCATTGAAATAATGTTCTTTCAGTCAAAGCAAACAACGGAATGCCGTGGGTAGCTATTGATGAGACGATTAAAGCACCTACCTTCTTCCTTATTATTCAAAGGTTTATACATCCGTGTTACACAATAGTTATATACATAGTGTTATGTGTTAGGGTTCTATAGATTTGAGAAATAAACCTTCTGATGTGTAAAAGATACTTTATTAAAAACACTCTTACAATCACAATATCACTCCGAATAGTCACCGAGGTCGCTAGGTTTATCACTGGATATCACTTCGATGTTTATCACACTGTAGCTCAAACTGAACTGCACTGCGGCACGCGAGAATTCGTATTTATATAGATTATTACTATTACTAGCGCTTTCGAGAAACATCTTGTACATACGGGGTCATTCACCGTACCAAGAACGCGCCCACGCCGTTTAAGTCGGTTGAAGTAACCGCGCAACAATCAATCGGCATTCGTCGCTATGTATATGGATGTAAGGTTCATTATTCCGTGCCTCAGGAGATCGACGAGAACTTTTCAGTAACACATAAATTACATTTAAGCTTAGAAAGCCACCTTCTCGCAGCTTTTCTCCTTTTAACCCGACTACGACGCAGCCAAAAGGAACGGTAATAATTATCAGGTAGTCAATTTTAATGAGTGAGATCTCAATAGATCCGTAATAATGGCCTTATTGGTCTGAGTGGCTTAAGCTATTTTTTTAAAACTTTATGTAGTTGGGTTTTAGTTTTTGAAACTTTTTCTTATTATATAATAACAAAGTATCAATGGAATTGATCAGTCGATAAAGGCTTGATTTGATTATCTTAGTTACCCACAATCAAACTTAGTATTTTTAAGTCAGCTATAAATATAAATATTTATTTATACTATAATGCACAAGTGTACATAGGCGAACTTAATGCCGTAGGTATGTACTCGTATTACTAGACTGTTTCCTTCTTAGTGTAGAACATATGGTTAGTGTATTTTTTTAATGACATAATTGGACATTGGTCGATTAGGTATCTATGGTCTCGAACAGACATATAATTGCATTCCCGCCTTTTGAATCCCGAAAGAAATGGAAGTGGGTCGTTATTGGCCGATTTACTCAAATGTGTAATTACTTTTATGGCTTAAGTATTAGCGAGTCTCAAATGACAACTGTAATAAAAGAGGTGTAAGCGATATCTTCTGCTTGAGACACCACACAGGAAGCAGTCACCCATCGTGTTATTATCATGACGACCATATTGTTCCAAATAACACGGATTTTTACATTAAAAACGAATTCCCGTGAAAGTGTATCCAAGTTCCTCTTGATGTTCAAGTTTCAAACATCCCAGGGTGATCTTATGCACGAGTTAGTTGAGCTTAGAAATTCGGCTATGATTTTGTTCTTTTTCAGAATTTTTTTCTCAAAACCCACGAAGTTTTCACTCAAAAGAAAGCAGGACGTGGCTTACGTCCTTAATAGTATATACTTAGTTATTATTATGAGCATGTATATAATGACTCAGATAAGAGCCTACATTACATATTAAATTAGAAATGCATAGATTTACGCAGTACACTGCTGTCTATCCAGACTGGACCCGGTACATGCAGTCAATGCACTATTGAAATTTATCGTATCCTGCGAATCTACCGCCTCCGAGGCAAGGAAGGGTCGATGACCTAGGAACGGCGTTAGGATACCTATGTCGGTAGGTACAGTTTAGGAGCGCCGGCTAGATAGGACGACGAACCCGGACGCTTTATGCATTTATTACTACAACACACTGCTCAATTGAGGAAGTTTCTATAAACCCTTACGAGACTATGATTTAGGTACTAGCCATTTGCGAGCTTAATTCAAAAATTATCTGACACATAAATTGTAATTAGTTCTACTTTTTATTAACTTCTTACTGTGTAAAATGCCCTCTCAAACGGAATATAACATCCTCACGTGTTATAGTGTTAGCCAGAACTAGAAACCTAATACGATTTTATATGGAAGAAGTGACGTCATTCGTTTGTCAGACTATGCCGTGTGCTTATTTGGTAACGTCTGAGGAACTGGGTTATAACTTATAATATAATATTAGTTCAATGTAGGTACTACATAAATTGAGGTCAAATTTACGAATACATGTGGATAATGGTTCCTGGTAATTAATTTTCCTATACAACTCATAGAAGAGAAACGTAACCACCCTGATATGACTAAATGCAGCCAATGATTAAGCGATTACCGCCGCCCATGGACACCTGCAAAAACAGAGGCGTGTGCAAATGCGTTACCGACCTTTGGGGGATAGGGAGTGTGATGGGGGAGGGGTTGGGGTATGATTCTCCGGTATTCTCACTCACTCGGTAAAACACACTGCGAGCGCTATTTCACACCGGTTTTCTGTGAGGTCGTGGTATCACTCCAGTCGAACCGGCCCATTCATGCCGAAGCATGGCTCTCCCACGGATTAAACCTAGTACCTACTTCTAACACAATAGTCATTACCTTAAATAATTTAAATAATAATATGAGTTGTATATGAAAAACGGTTTCGTATTTTCCATATTTAAAAATGTATTTATGTAAATTAGAAATCGCCTGACAATTAACTTTCTATCGTTCTGATTTTATATTGTTCTATTTCATTAATCTATACTAATATTATAAAGCTGAAGTGTTTGTTTGTTTGAACGCGCTAATCTCAGGAACTGCTGGTCCGATTTGAAAAATTATTTCAGTGTTGGATAGTCCATTTATCAAGGAAGGCTATATTCACGTATAGTCACGCTAAGAACTATAGGAGCAGAGCCCCAATGAAGAATATTTAAAAAACGAGGAAAAATTATTAGGTACGCTACGGGCAATAGTGAAGTTAATGAGGATGCGAGGGTCAGCTAGTTCATCAATAAGACTCGAAACCTACAGACACTATACCACTACCTATATACTTCTGTCATAAGACAAAATACACAGTAGCCCTTTTTAATGCGTGTTGTTATTTTTTTACTTTCTGCGCTTTTTCTATATGCAGTCATTAAGTGTTCTCAATTTCTTTTGCTTCCATGCATTATGTTAAGGTATTCGAAAAGGAAAAAAAATAACATATTAATATCTAGATTATGTTTTATAATCTTGCCAGAAACGTAATTCAGTCTGTCAACCATAACCATAAATCATGGCGGACTAGCCATTATAGTAATGATGGTTATTTTGACCACAAACTGGCGGACGATGTTAACAGAAAATCAATGTAATATTTTAAAGGTAAATCTATAGACAACTAAGCAACTAAGTTCAATCAATAACTTTGTCTAAACGTTGACTTTTTAATAAACGACGCATATAACCTTTAATTAATAGCTAGTATCACGCGGCTGTTCTTTCGAAACTGTTTGAAACAATGCCGTATACTACTGACCAATTTTTTAGAACCGCTGAGACTGCCATAGGTCAAAAGTCATAGATATTATTGAAACATTACATCGCTTTTTAAGGTTTTAAAGCACAAATACATAAACTGATTTTACTGGATACTAATGTTTCTGTAAATGCATACAATTTGTATTTTTAAAATTGAGTACCTTTTAAAACCAACATCATAAGGCAGTTATACTTTTTAATTAAATAACACTAATCATGAGTTAAAACATTTATTAAATATAGCTGACCCACGCAACCTGGTTTACGTCTCTTATTGCCCGTAGTGCAATATTTTTCCCCGGTATTTGTAACATTCTTCATTAGTGCTCCGCTCCTAGTATATGCGTGATGATATATAGCCTATAGCCTTCCTCGATAAATGGACTATCCAAAACTGAAATAACTTTTCAAATCGGACAAGCGGTTCCTGAGATTAGCGCGTTCAGACAAACAAAAAAGCAAACAAACTCTTCAGCTTTATATATTAGTATAGATAGCTGACCCACGTAAGCTCGTTTACGTCTCTTATTGCCCGTAGTGTAATAGTAATATAGCGCGTTCAAATAAACAAACAAACTCTTCAGCTTTATAATATTAGTATAGATATGCTGCAGTGCTACTCAATAATGAAAGCTATTCACGTATAGCATTAAATGCATCCGTTTATGTTGTTCATGCAGAGAACATTTCCATAAACGCCATTTATGATCTGGCTACAGTTTCACATAATAATGAGCACGTTTTTTACCTTGATAATGATACAAAATTGTTATAACATAACAGCTTCAATACGTTAGGCAGGTTACGATACAATGTAATGCATCTAAAATTTTATTCCCCTTTATTATAAAATATGGTATAAGAAAACTAGTTTCAAACAATTGCAGTCGAGGTCAAGTATCTTTATTATCTCAAATTGATTGGTTACGTCTTTTTATAAACTCAACACAAGTCACCGCAACATTTAGTTGCTTTGACAGAAGTAACGTTATAGTCCACGGGCCCACGTACAAGGGATTTCAGTGATTAATAACAGGCTGAAAGTTTATACACAGCTTCGTTTTGACGAGACCCCCAACTTTTATTATTGGACCAAATTCTGATAGTGGCAGGAAAAAGCGGGATAGGGAGCGAAACACGTCGATTTGATGAGTGTCCCAAATTAATAAATAACAGTTTCTAAAAATCAATACTTCGAGAAAATACGATGGAAAACTGAGAAAAACTGTGTGAGTGACTTGAAATTTTTTATTCATTTTCATTAATAACAAACTGATTTTTGTTTTGGGGCTGCTCTGCTCGCGTGCAGTGAGTCAACGCAGAGATTCTGGCAATGTCAAGTGTTTCGAGAGACACGTTCAGAAATTGATTGGCCGGTGGTGATAAAAATTCTAAGACATATTTCATTTCCACTTGCTCTTAATTTGTATTATTGTAAAAATATTGAACAAAATAAATAGAAACGACACAAAAACGTTAATACACTCTTTTGCAAAAAAAACGGGCACTTAAGCAAAGAACTATTTTATAGTTACTATTAGTTTGTTTGACAATTTTAGGTATTGTTATCCTCAGAATTTCATAAATTAATTAGGAAGGAATAGGTATCATCAGTTTTATCATAACATTTTGATTAAATTATTGAGAAATAATGTCTAAGCTCAAAACACTATTATTGTACCTGCTCGCTAAATAAAAATGAAACGCGTTAATTTCTTTGTTTTTCTTGAATACATTAAAAGCAGATAAAAGTTTAGTATTGAGTGTGACCCCTTCTTGCTGAAATCACGGCTTGCATTCGTCTGGGCATGCTAGCGAGTATATCTTTTATGGTTTCTTGGGGAATACGTTCCCACTCCGCGGTAATCACATTCTTTAGCTCTCTGATGGTCTGCGGAGCCGGCTGCACTGATCTCACTCGTCGCTTCAGAACGTCCCAGACATGCTCTATGGGATTGAGGTCCTGACTTCTAGCTGGCCAGTCCAAACGACGAATTCCGACTTCTAGCATATACGCTTCCACATCGCCAGACCGGTGGGCGCGAGCGTTGTCGTCCATAAAAAATGAGTTTTCGCCAAGAGCGGTTAAAGCGGGTTGTGCATAAGGAATTAGAAATTCCGTTATGTATCGGTGTCCAGTCAGTGTACCGTTTTCGATGAAGACTAACTCCGTACGATCCATGGAATTTATTCCTGCCCAAAACATAACAGAGCCCCCTCCATAAGGTGTGATTTCTTCAAAACATGCCTCTGCAAAGCGTTCTCCTCGTCTACGTAGCACTCGCCGACGTCGGTCTTCACCATGCAGAGATATCCTGGCTTCATCGGAGAACAATATCCTATCCCAGTCTTCATGAGTCCATGACACACAATTTCGAGCTAAGCTAAGCCTGGCAACTCGATGTCCACGGAGTAATTTAGGGCCGCGTGCCGGGCGATGACTGTGTATATTAGCAGCGAGAAGCCTCCTCCAGACCGTCCATAGACTAATTTGCACATTTCTTACTTCTTCGAGGCTGTTCTTGAGGTCCACATAAGAAGATTTGCGATTTCTCAACGCTTGACTAACTAGAAAACGATCATCCCGTGGTTCGGTACATGTCTTTCTGCCAGAACCAGGCCTTCTCTTGACGGAACCGGTCTCTTGATAGCGCTGCCAGGTCCTTTGAACTGTCGACCGACTCACATTTAGCCTCTGAGCCACGAAGCATTGGCTGCAACCTTCTTCAAGCAGCGCAATAATTTTGCTCGCTTTTATCACTTTATCTACCACTAGCTGACCGACGCAACCTCGTTTGCGTCTTTTATTGCCCGTAGCGAAAAAATTTCCCCCGTATAGTGTGTCGTGGACTTTTTTGTAGATATTTATAAGATCTATGATTAATTAGAACATTTTATGGTTCTATCTTTTATAGTTTACGCAGCGTACGCAAAATAAGTAACTTTTCTGGTTGATTTTTTACACCTTGTGTCCGAAAAACCCCAATATCTTACGGAACCCTATTTTTTCCAAAATAAAATATAGCCTATGTTACTCGTGGATAATGTAGCTTTCGAATGGTGAAAGAATTTTTAAAATCGGTCCAGTAGTTTTTGAGCCTATTCATTACAAACAAACAAACATACAAACAAAGTTTTCCTCTTTGTAATATTAGTATAGATTTTCGAGATTGCTAAACAGCAATAACAATACTTTTAAATGTCAAGGACATCAGATAATTTAATAAAAATTAACAAAAAGTTAATTAGAGTCGATATTAACTATAGGGAATTCGCGCCACAAAATGTAGTTAAAAGTTGTTTTCTTTGAAAACCAGGCTCAGTCAAAAATTTGAATTTGGAATGTACTCTTATAAACATTATGGCACTTTTATAACTGGCCAGTAACATGTTCAAATGATTAAAACCTTTTTGGTATTTTATTTTTTTCAGCCAGGAAGAAAATCGAAACCGCCCGTTTTTTTTGCAAATGAGTGTATAAAAATAGATTTACTTTGACTTAAAGTATTTCTGTCTCAAGTCAATATGCCGTATATCTGTTAAAAAAATTTTTGACAAATGTAGGTAATCTGTGAATCCCATAACAGGACTTTCCACAGATAGGGGTTTGAGCACTAATTGCTGAAACCTAGATTTAGAAAAACCTGGCTTTCTCGAAATTTAATTGGAATTTTGTAAAACTGCAATTAGTTTTATTAATAAATAAATATTTCCTTAAGCAATCTTTTACACTACACTTCAGTTTGAATTGCATTGTAACTGTTCTATCATAAGTAATATGGGTTACCTAAAACCTAATTCTTTAAAACTTTGTCCTTGTCATTACCACACTTCTAGTAATTTTATGTGTTCATGAAACAAACAGGATATTTAATAAATTAATATAATGTTCGTGGCGTGGTAATGTTGATTCAAAACTAAAAAATATTTAATATGTATGAATAATCAAATGGAAATTCTCTTAATACTGTTACAGTTCACTGCAAAAATCGTGCGTGGTGTGTACTTCGTGGTGGCAATGGCGCAGCACACTGGTATAATTATACGTTTAGTTAAAAGCCGAGCATTTTTACTACACGACGCCGTTCAACTAGCTGCCTGAATGAAATTCAACCGTAGCGTCTCTTACGATAGTAATGAACGGGCTAATGTTTAGGCCATTCATAGAAGAGGGTGACCATGAGTCAAAAAACACAAAAAAGATGTAATATCTGACATTAGAATTTATTTTATAAAGACAACTCCCTCATTATAAATGTACATCCTGTACGGCGCAGGACTTTACAAACAAACACGAGACGGACACAATAACACCCAGACTCAGAGCAACAATTTATGGATCTCACAAACATGTGGGATTTATATGTACGATTACGATTTTTTTTTATCGTGGGAAAGCTATGCTTCGGCATGAATGGGTCAGCTCGACCGGAGTGATACCACAGCCTCACAGAAAACCGGTGTGAAATAGCGTTTGCGCTGTGTTTCACCGAGTGAGTGAGGATACCGGAGGCCCATACCCCAACCCCTCCCCCCATCCCCTTTCCCATCCCCCAAAGGTCGGCAACGCACTTGTGACGCCTTGGGTGTTGCGGGTGTCCATGGGCGGCGGTAATCGCTTACCATCAGGTGATACGTCTGCTCGTTTGCCAACTATTCAATAAAAAAAAAAAAATTTTGAACCCACAACACTTGGCGCAGTAGAAAACTGCGTGACAACCATTTAAACCACTAGGTCAACCGTGCAGTCGAGTTATTTAATTTATTTAGAATATAACATACGTATTGTCAGTTGTCTAGCCGTTTTATTAATTGGCTCAATATCATTAAAATTTGGCATTATTCAACTACTTTGTTCCTTTACTTGTTGTTTTATAGGCAAATTATTGATAAAGCTTACTTTAAATTGCGTGTATTGATAACATCACATTTTGAATATATATAAATAAAAATGAATCGCCAAAATGTATGTACGCGTATAACTTCCGAACGATTGCACCAAATTGGATAATTCTTTTTTCGATATGTTCGTTATTATTAGGACAAGGTTTGTATAGAAGAAAATCAAAAATGAACGAGACATTTTGTAAATATTTCCGAATGAAAAGGTATGGCGGTACGAAGTTCGTCTAGTCAGTTAGTAAAATATTTAAAAAAACTTGTTTTGCTATCGGCCTTAAACGAGCTGACTAGCAACCTAAGTCATTATAGTCGTAAAACTGCTTACCTCTGTTATACTGCATATTCTGATTTATATTTATTCTTACCGGTTAAACGAATGAGAAAAGTAATAAAATTGGCAGAAAGTAATAGAACAGTCATCGCTATTGTACTCGCATTTTGTTTATTGCACTTTTAGTCTTGTGGTCTGCATTGCTCTTTGCTATTCAATAATTTATTATTTCTGTTTTGCATGCTACATACTTTGACCACAAACGTATTGAGTTATGGAACTAAATAAAAAATTACATCTAATTAATATCTCACACAACCTTTTGGTTTCTGAACAAAAATATTACCATTTTAAATAATAAAAAAAGAAAAAACGTTGTTTGACAATTCGACATGACAAGTATTGATAACAATTTGAACGTTCTGTCATAGTTAATATCCAGTCATTTTTATTTCAATACTAGCGGCACCCCGCGGTGTTACCCGCGGTTATGGTCATACCGCGGGTAACACCGCAGGGCGAAGCTAGTCTAAAAAAAACTGACCAAGTACGAGTCGGACTCGCGCACTGAGGGTTCCGTGACTAGCTTATGACTAGTTTTTGCCCGCGGCATCCCTCGCGTTATGTTCGATTTTGAGTGAAGGAATGAATGTCAAACACAGTATGAAAAATCTCTACAAAACGGCTTTACAGACAATATACTTTATTAATCCAACAAATTTTAGTGTTTATTCTTAAGACATCGGACAAGTTTAGTGTCATCGGTAAGTAGACTTTGAGGGGAAACTACAATCGTTTAAATTGAAACGGAAGATCATTTGTAATCAGCTTTTCGCAAAAATTTTAGCTTTTTGCATTTTTTCTTTATCTGTGCTGTACGTACGGAGTATCGTATCCAATTCCAAGATTCAGAGTTTACAGGAAGAACCCTGTAGGTTAATTAGGACGTATGGCCTTAACCCTCTCCTGAGAGGAGACCCGAGCCCAGCAGTGGGACGTTATGGGTCGTTGATGATGTTGAGAATAGCCCTGTAGGTTTGAATTAATAAACGGCTGTGTCTTTTGATTGCATTTTCTTAGAAGTTTGATTTTCCAAGGGACCTCTAAGCGTTCCTGAGAAAAGGGGTCTTGATAGACAGCCAGACGTGGGAGAGCCACGCTTCAGCATGAATGGGCCGACTCAACCGAGGTGATACCACGGCCTTACAGAAAACCGGTGTACTTGAGAAAACCGAGTTAGTGAGGATAACGGAGGCCCATACCTCAAGCTCGTAGCTGAGTATAACTTAAAACGCATTCTATAATAACAGCGACGATTAAGATTTGATGTGAACTTAAAACTAGTTACAGCTGATCAGAGTAACGGTAAGAGAACGGATACTTGAGACGCCTTTTAAAATACAGGTCCAAAACTCATATCGTCGCAACATTTTGTGAATCGTGGATTAATTTATTTTCTTGCTACATGTATGGCAAAAAGTCTTTGGTCAAGGTTTCGATCTTGTTCTTAGAACCTGTCACAATACTTTTATCACAGTTAATCGTTATACCAAGTCACTTGGCTATCAAAGTCAAAGTCAAATCATTTATTTCCATAGGCCCCAAAAGGCACTTGAACACGTCAAAAATACAAACAACAAAATATAAAATAAAACTCAAGTAATCAATTCAGTAATAAAAAGTACTAATACTAAATGCATTGAAATGATTTGAATTACCGGAGCATAGATTGACTTCGATTCAACTCAAAGGTTTAAATTGAAATCAATCCAAGTACCAGCTCCGATGGGTATCTATGGAGTATAGATTATATCATATGATAGAAACGTTTTCTAAGAAAGGTACAACACGCAAATGAAGCTCAGAATATCCAGTTAGCAAGTCAAATGTGCAGGGAAGAAAATTTTAATCATAGACAACTACAGCACTAGGAATATTTTTGTATCGTGGGGAATTTTACTTTTTCTTTTTATTCCTTTTTATGAAATAGGGGGCAAACGAGCAGGCGTATCACCAGATGGTAAGCTATTACCGCCGCCCATGGCTACTCGCAACACCAGACTCACTCACTCGGTTAAAACCAGCCCAAGCTGTTTCCCACCGGTTTTCTGTGAGGTCATGGTATCACTCCGGTCGAGCCGGCCCATTCATGCTCAAAGCGTGGCTCTCCCACGGTTAAACATATATGTAACGTACACAGAATACTTTAAGACTCAGAACAGCAATTTGTGGATCACACAAAGTATTGTCCCATGTAGAATTTGAACCCACAACACTCGGCGAAGTAACTTAAAGTAAGTCATTGGAATTAATCGAATTATTGGAATTAGAGAGATTCAATAGATAAGCCACATCCCTAGAAATACCGTTACTAAAATGACAGCAAAGGTGAAACATAGTATGCATTAAGTATAACGGGGGTGTGCTTTACGCAACAGAATTATGCAAAGCCTTACACTGGATTGACGGCAAACCGCAAGGTCAGGCACCGTTATGTAATGGAGTAAATAGATGGCTTGATAAAGTTTACACAGTGAGGTATCCATACTAATATTATAAATTCGAAAATAACACTGTCTGTCTGTTCATTACGCTTTCACGGCTAAGCCGTTACATTGACCGTTACACATAGACTACTCTGCAATAATCGACACGCAGGCGGAACCGCGAACAAAAGCTAGTAGCTGCCTTAATGCTTTTATCTAACTAAATGTTAACAGTAGTTCGAACTAAGTAAGGAATTAGGTCACTGCAGATTTCTGCTCCAATTGGTGTCCCCCTTTTGGAATATTTAAGAAAAACAAGATATTATATATCAGGGTAGGTTATTAACATATCATTATGATCTTCAACTTTATTTATCACCAGTTTATCCTTCGCTACTATCTATTGGATTATCCAAATAAGTTATTTCTGCAAAAATGTTTAACAAAATACAATCAGAGATCCTAATGTGACTTATAGTACATACTAGCGACCCGCCCCGGCTTCGCACGGGTGCAATGCTGATACTAAATTAAATACACTACAGAAAAACTATGAACGTTGTATATAAAAACATAGCGGCCCGCTCCGACTTTGCACGGGCATAAAATAGAAACCTCTAAAATTAGCAATGTTGCCTTAGTATATGATGCATGTATTATACATATAAACCTTCCTCTTGAATCACTCTATCTATTGGAAAAAACCGCATCAAAATCCGTTGCGTAGTTTTAAAGATTTAAGCGCACATAGGGATATAGGGACAGAAAAGGCGACTTTGTTTTATACTATGTAGTGATGTAGTTAATAGTTTTATAGGTGATTACATTTCTTGATGAAATATGATTTATGAGTAGGTATACTTATATATTCTCGATACTATATTGATATAAGATTAAGTACGTAAAACGAATATAATAATATACACTTACACGAGGCAACTAGTCGCAAAATTGGTATAGCTAGCGCCTTCATAAAACATACCTGCATCTCGGAGATTTATAAAATTTAAAGTTCACTAATATTTTTTAAGTAGGTGCTTCGCGACAAAGTTTCAGGTGTACGTAAGTTAAAACAGTTGATGAAAATATTATATCATATTAACTTGATTTATTTATTATATTTAAACCATTTCTAGTTTATAACCTTAGCCTTGTAAATAGGTATTTGCCGTTCGTGACTGCGGAAGGTTACACAATATGGATCTGAACATATTGAAAAGCAAACGTAGTTCGAAGAGATTCATTCACAACATTATCTAAAGAGTTGTCATCAAGTTGACAAACCGTAATTTACCGTAAACCATAATAACGATTAATTTCTTACTTAAAAGATCGACACAGTTAAATAGTTAGATAATATGTATTTACTTATCTATACTAATCTATACTCATATTTTAAAGCTGAAGAGTTTGTTTGTTTGAACGTGCTAATCTCAGGAACCACTGGTCCGATTTGAAAAATTATTTCAGTGTTGCATAGTCCATTTATCCAGGCAGGCTATAGGCTATATATCATCACGCTAATACTAATAGGAGCAGAGCACCAATGAAGAATGTTTCAAAAACGGGGAAAATTTTCACGCTACGGACAATAGAAGACGCAAACGAGGTTGCGTGGGTCAGCTAGTGGTAAATATGTGTGAAAAAGTTTACCGAAAATTACACATAGGAAAGGCTTGGTAAGCATAAAAATGTGATATCACCCGAGGGAATAAAGTAGACTTTTGAGTTTACTCATTTCATCCTGGCAGTAGGTACTTCACCAGAGTGAAACAATTCAACTTAAGAGGTGGCCTTTGTTCATCTTTGAATTGATTCAGCCGGGTAAACAAAGGCGACTTTTATATTCATCTTGAGTACTTTAATCACTCACATAAAGCACAACAATGAAATAAACTATATATATATATACATACTTCCAGCATAGTCCATTCCTCCTTCCTAGTTTAAGCTATCTTTCTTTGGAACACACTCCCACTAGAGACCAGGATGTCCACTAGCCGATATACTTTTAAAATTAATGTACGACAGTTCTATAGAGACTTGTTGACGGAGTCATCAGAATAACATTTTTAGTGTCTTTTGGATATGTATCTGTGTGTATGTAGGTATACATATTTATGTATATGTGTGTATGTATATGTATACTTAATTTAGATGTTTTAATTATGTATAAATTGTGTATGTTTATATATTAGTATCGTAATATTTCTTAATTTAATCTATCGTATTATTAAGTTACGCCTGCCAAACACAGTTTTGCAACACCCAAAGGTTTGACTGAAAGAAAATGCCTGTGGCATTAAGTCCGCCTTGTGCAATATGTTTGCAGGAAGTTTGTATAAATAAATAAAATAAATACATATATATATATTTATTTTTTTTAATCTACAATCAGCCCATCGGCTTTAATTAGATTTGATGTTGCGCTCTTAGACTTTTGGAGAGTGCACATCCAGTGATGTGTCAACTCTTTCGTTTTTTTCTCCCGTTACAGAACTATATTGATGCTAATCACGTTCTTTTCAGCCGAAATACGCAGTTGTTTGTGTTTATGAGCTGTGTAGCCAGTTGGCTGCTATGTCGCTCAAGGCATTGTTTATAGGACACAGAGGAACTCTTTATGTCCTCCTTGACTGTCGAGATCTCCAGATTATGCACTTCCGTATTTCGGGTGAACCATGGCGCATTTATCAAAAGGTTCAACACTTTGTTTTGAAATCATTAAATAAACTATATGCGTTGGTAAATGTGACGACATATCTTGATACCTAGATACGTATGAATCTAGTTGAACTTACCCCGTCCAATAAAATAGATTAACAAAATTAAAACTTAATAAATTTCCCATGTGAATTCGTTGTAAAACAAATATATGGTAGAATCAATAGTAACCATTTTTGGCCTACTAAAGGCAAACCAATGCGAAATTACAGCACTATTAATCTCACCCAGAGGGACTCAATTATTAGTAACAGTTATCAAACCTGTCAAGTTGTGCTTACCGTTACAGTCCTCCCCATTCTTGATTTTGTTGAGATATCGTTCATCTTAGTTAATAGGCTTACTGTAAATATAAAATTGATATAAACACAATATGTCCACAGTTTACATTCCTATAACAAATGAACACGACTAAGTTCAAATTATAACCCGACTACGTTAAAACTTTTCATAAAATTTATATTTAAGCCAATGTCAACCGGACCCGGTTGAAATTTATGATGAATCTTTTTATTTATTTACTAGCTTAGCCCCGTGGTATTACCCGCGGTACGACATAAACCGCAGGGAAAACCGCGGGGCAAAGCTAGTCTAAAAAAGTAGCCTAAGTTACTCCTTATATCATCAGCTACCTATCAGTGAAATGCCCATCAAAATCGGTTAAGCCGTTCCATATATTAGCCGGAAGGCAGACAGAAGTTGTTTTCTAATGTCGTACAAATATTCCTGAAAGAAGCTCTGATATAGAAGTGTCATTATACCGAAAACTAAAACGATTATTTTTAACTGAATTTTTATATAATCTAACTAATATTATAAGGCTGAAGAATTTGAAGAGCTGCTATTTCCTTATCGTGATCCCATCTTATTTTTGTTCGAACTATTTTCTCTTCCCATTGGGCCTTTCCATTTTATTGTTTACATCGTCCATCTATTGTCTATGTATAACTAACAAGGAAATACATGTATCTAGCTCTTTATCAAGTCAATAAACTTAAGAACTAAAAGCTTTTAAGAATTAACTGTTCTTTTGAATTATTTTTTCTTTTTATGATACCTGTTTGGGATATTTACCATACCGAATGTCTTGAAGTTCCCAGTTCCTTTTTTTACGGAATCGGAAAGCAATCGAGCAGATGTATCGCCTGATTGCCGGTCTTTGGGGGACGGGGAGGGGAATGGAGGGAGGGCTTGGGGTATGGGCCTCCGGTATCCCCACTCACTCGGTGAAACACGGTGAGGCCATGCTATAACTCCGGTCGAGCCGGTCCGTTCATGCCGAAGCGTGGCTCTCCCACGGAAAGAAGTTCGAAACGCCATTATACTTTTTGGCATTCGATTATAATTATTTGTCTTGTGTAGTAAATAATAATTTAGTAAAAAAGTCGAAATTTATCATATTCCTTTAGTAGATTTTATATAACAATGGATGAATACAAAATATATGAAAATAAACGACCAGGAGGGGCATAGTAATTTGTGTAACGGACTGCTTTGTTAAAGATCGCGAATTCGATTCCCCCTTAAGTGATACATTTTTATACATGAACATTTAATGTTTTATTTGGCCTGGGTGTATCTACGGTTTATATAATTTTATGTATACAAAAAATAAAAAGTGTAGATGTATTTATATCAGTTATCTGTGCCTATAGTACAAGCTCTATCTAATTTTGTTTGGAACTAAATGGCATTGTGTAAAATTAAAATACTTCATCTACCCTAAAGCACCTATAACCTATCTTTCTCTAATAACTCTTGTCATTTTCTCAGAATAAAAGAGAAAACCATCAGAATAAAAGTTTAGTTTCAGATGGTCTAATTGCGATTGATTCAACAACATCCATAAAATATTGATGTTTTAAAGTTAAGTAAAAATAAATAGTTCCCAAAATTAATTCCCTAAGTAAAGGTTTAATTGTGGTAATCATTATTAACAAACGATCGAAAAAGGTATTATTATTAAATTACTCTATAATAAATATAATAACAAAAACAATTTACGAAAATAATTAGATGGGCATTAATGAAGATTTATCATATAAATTACAATAAGTACATTACCTAATTAAAGTCGTTTAGAATAAGATAACGAGAGATATCGTTAGGTAAACACTTTATTAATGCATGTCAATAAATTGTTAATATACATATTTAATACTTCGTGACTAAGCCCTCATTAAATAAATAAAGAAAAAAAAAGAAAAAAATGAAAAAATGTGTCCTTTGTTTTCTTTTTTCATTACAACAGCCTGTCTATGGTTACGGTTTTGGATTTAAATAATTTTGTTGGTTCGAACTCGGGTGCATTCATTTAATAATTCTGCAAATACTATGGAATACTATGCATCAATACTCTTCCGAATGAGGTACAATGAACTCAAAAATATAATGTTAATACTTCACTTCAGTATAAATTCACGTATGTGTATGTACGGAAAGAACATCTACTAAATATCCGTACAAACTTTAAACTGTTGTAATATAACCGAATAAAATACCGTAGTCCTCTTCGTCTAAATAATATTATTATACTTTTCATTCGGTCTAAGACAAATTATAATTTGGTAGCTATCAATTAATTAACTACATTTGATGTAATTATAGGTACAAACGGAGCTTTGAAAATAACAAAAGGAAAACTTGGAATCTGTGTCATTAATTTTGAAGCTCACGTAATTTGAACTTAAGATCTCTATTTTAGCCAATTAATTTAGTCCGTAGGATATTAAAATTTCAGCTGCAATTTCAGAGGTCCCATGGTATAATGGTTAGCACTCTGGACTCTGAATCCAGCGATCCGAGTTCAAATCTCGGTGGGACCTTCGCTTTGTCTCATCATGTATTCATTTTCGAAGTATTTATATAATTATTTATTTATTTAAACAGTATTTATTTTTTGATATAGATATTCAAATTCGTTTATGACTGTGGCATCAGTTCTACAGTCTACAAAACAAATAATTTAAATGATATGTAAAGCCTAGTGAAATCTTTTTTCCTCATATCTTATGAGGAAAAAAAGATTCATAACTCTGTTTTTGTATTTCAATTGATACCAATACAGAAATAAATTATAAAAAAGGTAAAGATTTTATATTTGTTTGCATTTATATTTTAGGTTTTTAATTTGTATGTTGTTGTCTGAACTATGCTTAGAAACCTACCAATTTCATATGTAATAGAAAACGAGTCGTCAATGTGCGCTAAATTATGTTGCTAGGTAATGGATAACACAACATAACAGTGACTATTAGTTGAATGTGCTGTGCTCCAACTACTTATATTGTCAGTATGTGTGTCTGTATCTAACATTCAAGTATTTCTGTGGCAGTTTTCAGTTCTTTCTTTCAGTGTTTAATTACTGTTTCAGGCAAATATAACATACGTAACTATAAGAACAATGCAACCGAATAAGTTAAAAATATTGATGATCGGTCCGTCAGAGGTATATTATTGTCATTGTTTATTTATATTATTTCTATTGCTCTAGTAACGAGAAAATTACACTAATACTAGCTCGTTACCAACGTAAAACTCAACAGTGTAAAGTTTAATATTTCTATTTCAAATAACAATAACTGTTTTTAGAGTGGTAAAACAAATATAGCTAACTTCATATCCGACTCAATAAACATTGAAGAAGCAGATACCCCTCGGCCGACACAAGGTGTCAGAATTGTTGAATTTGAACTTTCTAATCTGAACGTTAATGGTAAAACTACAAACATTGACATTGAACTTTGGGATTGTAGCGGAGACCACAGGTAATTTATTGGTATCTATTTCGCAGTTATGTGGACAAAGAAAAGGCTTACTTGTAACATAAGTAGTAATACTAAAGATTACGATATTATTGATAAAGCGCCATCCATCGGCGGGATACCATAATAATTTTCATTACTAAAGACCGTATTGATTGGCCCTACAGTTCCAGATGACTCAACGTACCATCGTATCTTATGCAACCTTTCTTTCAATATATCCTGTTTATTAACCATATGTAAACATTTAGCAGCAATTAACCGTCTACTGTAATTTGCATCGTTTTGGAAAGTTTTTAGCATTGCTTATTATGTATATTACAAATATTGCCCAAGCATCTTGCAATCCAAAATGTTAGTTTTGACATACTTAGCCGTTTTTACATAATATTATTTAATGGTTTTGTAGATTTGAATCGTGTTGGCCTGCTCTTCGACTCGGAGTACAAGGAATCATTTTGGTATGTTCGCCTAACACTGTACAGACTGCAGCTAGGGAAATGGAACTCTTTTATAACTACTTTGTGTCTCAGCCAAAACTGTCTGCAAAGAAATGTGTGCTCTTCTACAATTGTACTGAAGATCGCGATGATCAAGACGAAATTGTCTCGCTAAATCTTTGTAAGAATTAATTGCAGTTTATCATTCGACTACTAGTGTAGTTTTTAATGTATTAATTGTGTATCATCTCTTTCAGCCCACACATTCTCAAAGGTTTCTCAAGTGACCATTAATTTGAAAACTGGAGGGTCTCGCTTAAAAATAGATTTCTCAAATTATATTACCTCCATTCTGCAATCAATAAATAAAGAGAAATGAGAAGTAAATCACGACGTCTTGTTTTCTTGACATACTTACATCTCCGTCAGTCGAAAACTAAAATACATTAATTCATTCATCGATGACACGCAGAATCACCTAGGTTCATGAATTTGGCATAAGAAATGGCATAAAAGTGATAAGGACGTCACAATACGATAAAAAATCATACTCATGCTGCTGATTAGAAAAAATATATCTTTTATTTTATTACGAAACTAAAACTCATCACCCTAATAACACGATAGTAATGTACGTGGGTACATTAGTAATCAGGCGTTGCCGTGTTATTACTAATAACATTATTTTCAGAGTCAATCGACACTTTACTGGCTCCGTTCTGCTTTTAACTATAATATCTAATCAGTAACTATGTTTACCGAATTTATTTTGTACTAAACCTCGTAAGTATTTCAGAAAAAATATCTAAAATTCCATAGGGGATACCCTAATAGTTCTTTATCCAAATTTTGACTATAAAAATCTTTTTCATTTAGTAAATAGCTTTTTTAAATGGTACATATAAATCTTGACCCAGGTAAAGATATCTGAGCCGTATGCCCTCAAATATGCACAAATTATGAAAATCATGATTACATAACAAATTGTTATTAAAAAAAAGGCTCTTTCTTTTAACCGTAATCATTAAACAGTGTTAGCTAAAAATGCATAAAAATGTTACATTTTGCATTCTACTTTACCAGATACTTACATTATTTTTAAAATTGTGATGCGGACAACGTTAACGTGACTGAACTACGTCATTTATAATGTTGCTTATAATGAAGACATTTCATATAATTAATTCCTTGACCTTTTTGCTACTTTAAAATATTTGCAAATTAAATATGTTTACAAGCACATAAAATAGGTACAGAAATAGGTATTAAAATTAAGACATAAGAAAAATATAAACATGAATTTATTTTAAAGTTGAGTAGGCCCGTCTTCAATGATTACAATTTGTAAAAATCAATACCTAACAAATCACATTCCAACATCTAGGAGGTATTTATTCTTATTGCTTTTATTACTGCGCTACGCGCATAGTATATCTACGCCATATTATTAATTACAAACTGAGAACTATTGATCTAACAGATATCGTTATTCAAGTTTTGAAACAATAATGCTGTCATGTTTAGAAAAAAACAAATTACAACGCACGCACTCAGTCTTAAAACATTTGGCTCTTATAATGAGTAATTTTATTAAACTTAATTCAGTACTTCATTCAATTCATTTACAAAGACAAAATGATACTGAAATTGATCAATTACCTACTAAATAGAATAATATTTACAAATGAATGGGACCTTGTACATAAAACTGTATACACGTAACCTACACTTAATAAAATACAGCGCACCTAACTCTGTCATTAATATATTTTATTAACCTTGATCACATTTTGCTGCATGTGGAAGGAGTTATCTACATACCTAAAATAATTTATTACGTTAACTTCTTTATTCAATATGTACGAAAATAATATACAAAACCTAATTTCTATCGTTCTTCCAACTACCTCGATCGTTGAAATTTTTTCGCTCTCTATGACCTCTACCAGAATTACCACGATTCCAACGATCATTGCCACGCCCTCGATGGTTCCCTCTATTGGGGAATCTAGGGTAATTTTGTTCGCCATCCATAAAGTTAAAATCATTACCTTGACCTGGACCGTTAAACGGCATGTTTCCAAAATTATTAGGTCCGGCAAACTTATTATTAAAATTATGTGGGATGTTCGGAGCTATTCCTAATAAACCAGGTGTGGGACCACTACGGGGATCTGATATTGGCTGATTAAATCCGTGCATATTATTACCTAAATTCATATTATTCATACCTCCTATACCCATGGGCATATTCATCAAGTTCATGTTACCACCATCCATTGAAGTGGGTGGTCCAGACATGTTACTATTCATGAGAAATTGGTTTTGATTGAAATTAATAGGCGTTTTCAGTAAGGGTGCTTTGGGTTTTGGTAAATAAGAATACTCACCGTTTTCTCCCAGTGAGATGCCTAAGTTTGTTAGTATACTACATAGAACACTATTACCTTGAATTACACCTAAATCAAATATTTTACCAGGTGATTTTTCTTGTTGATACTGCTTTATCATTTGTGTCACAGGGGCTAAATGTTGGTTTACAAATATTTTTTGAGTTGAACTTAAGTCTTTGTACCAATTGGAGTTTTGTAAAATAGTTTGTAAATCTAAGGAATTAGATTTTTGTTCTTGACTTGTAGATTCAACTGCATCCTTAGGCTTTCTTCGCGGGTCGATTCTGGGGCCCGTAGGAGCAACAGGTGTTTTAGATGACTTTTCACTGTCACTATTAGATTCTTCAACAGATAATCTAAAGACTTTCCTTAACCTAGGGTCAACTAAAGCCTGGGATTTTGCTGTACTATTTCTAATATCTGTGTAATCTGGTCGAGGTATGTTTATTGTTACTAATTTATATGGAATAGTCGGATGGCTGTTAATTGACCCGTTTATTTCAGAAGCAGGTGTATAGTTAGGAAGAGGCTTGAAAGGTAAACCTAGTCGAAAATCAATGTCACCACTAGTTTGACGCAGATCTGTGTCACCAAAAGATGGAAGGTTAAAGTCAGTCTTTCGCAAATCGACATCAGTTCTTCGTCGCCCGTCTGTTGGCTCACCATCTACACATTCATAAATAGACACTTTAGGAGTTTTTTTAGTGATAGGTTTAATAGGATCACTTACTTTTTCTGGAGATCGCCTAGAACGAGGATCCCTTGATCTCTGAGGTGATTCAGCTCCTTCATTATTAGTATCTACTTTATTCTCTTGCAAATTATTTTTCATGGTGTTCAATAACTTTGTGACCTCTTCACTAATATCTATTTTCGAGAGATCACCGAGTCTACTAAGTACTGCCGACGCTTCTATAACATGAGGGGCAGGCAACTGTGGAGAGGGCGGTGTTTGTTTAGGGGATGATACTGGAGACTTCCTTTTCACACCCTTTTCTTCGTCACTAGAATACCATTTTTCATCAATTAGTAAGTTATTATCTTCATCATCTGTAGTCGAACGACGGTGCCTCTTTTCAGAATTCTTAAACAATGATTCTGGGTGAAGAAATCTTATATCAGTATCACATTCTTTTCCTAAGGTACTTTCTTTTATAACAGAGTGTACGTGTGTGTGTAGTCTAGGACCCTCATCCGAGAAAGGAAGGATTCTGTGGTCAACATCTTTAGACTCGTTCGAATTTACAGCCTTATCTGGTTCAAATGCTTCATTAGAAATATCAATATTTTCTTTATCTTTAGATGCAAATTTTAAGGCATCCTTTGTATATTGATCTATATCAATCATATTATCTTTATTTGCTTGCAACTCTTGATTTGCGTTATTTACAGAGGAATCTTCAGTCGGTGGCAGTAATACAGATGGACGATATCGCATGTCTACGTCTTGACCTGGTAAATCAGCCGCAATAGTTGCACTATTAGATACTGGTGCTACCGGTGGTACTCGTAAGTCCAAATCTTGTGGAACAGTTGTTTGACCTACATACTGTTGAGGTTCGTTGTTAGTTATAAGTCCTAACTTCTGTATATTCATTGTATTTAACTGAATTTCAGTGATCTGCTTGAGAGATAATCCAATGCTATTAAGCTGTAATACCGTTAATTGACCGAGTTGATCTAAATTTTCTATTCCCATTTTTGTAAGATCGGCAATTTGTCGAGGACTTAAAACTCCGTTTAGATTCTTAATGCTTAATATGTCAGTTGTGGTCATGGTACTATTTTGAGGTACGTTATTAAAATTCTGATTGGATGCATCGTGTTGCCACCGTGACTGTCGTACTTTAGGTGATAATTTATTATGTCTATCGTTTAGAAATTGATTGTTTTGCATGGAATCTAGATTGTTTTGGGGGTTTGGTATATTTAGCTCAAAAAGTGATGGAATGGATTTTTCTTGTGGTTGTGAACTTTCGGAGTATTGTTGCATTAACATATTTTGCGTTGTTTGTATCATCTTTAAAGCTCCTTCTCGATTTAGCCTAGGAAAATCACCCAGTATTTCTTTAGGAGCGGATTCGATGTGTTTCAGTAGTATATTCTTTAAGTTATCACTTAATGGTTTTCCATGTGCAAACTTACAATCATCTTTATATATACACGGAAGCCCAGTATGATAATATTTACACGGAAAATCAGCATGCATGTACAGACACTTGTCTCTTTTAGCACAACAATCCATTAAATAAAATTTACATAACTCCATTTTTCGCGGAGGATGTGCATCGTGTGAATAAATGCAATCATCACCCTTATGACATTTACCTTGCATATAATATAAACAGACGCCATCGGGATCTTGCAAGGGATGAGTACCTCTTCTTCTATCATTTTTGTTATTTTTATTACGATCACGTTGAGATCTATTGTGACGCTGTTGACGCTGATGTGGTTGCTCCTGGCTACTATCTGATGCATATGAATCTCTGTCATCTTCTGGATACATTTCAACTGGTGATTGCCTATGCACGGGGGAGGCGCCTCTGACACACATCATCTCACTTTCATCAACCTCGTCTGAATACTCCTGTTTTTTACGCTTTTTACTGCCACCCTCCTTACTATCATGCTTCTTTCTTTTTTTATGTCTACGACGTTCATCGACGTCTTCTTCATTAAAACCTTCAGAACAATCATTTTTTTTCATAGCCTTCCTAATTGCTTTTTCAATATTACCAGCAAAGTCATCTTCAGTGGGACTAGAATACTTTCGATTCTTTTTACTTTTGTCCTTTTTTTGTTCCCCTTTACTAGATTTCGATTTCTTTTTCTTACCTGATTTAGAATAATAAAAATCTTGCGAGTCTGTTTTCTCTAATGATAGTTTGTCATCAAGAGTCGGCACTGTTTCTATATTCTTCTCTTCAGTTTGATTTTCAGGGGCATCTTCGCCTTCACTCTCGATCTCTCCGTCTTCTAAATCTTCAACTTCCGCATTTGGTACAGAGTCAGTCATTTTGAAAGAATCTCTGAAATAAAAGAAAATTATAGTTTTAATATTTGTCGTTCACTAATTTACAGGATTTATTTCGTGATAAAAAGTTAACTATTATGAAGTGCTAGACGCACAAAAAATTTATACTTGTATATCAGTTGCCTAAGTAGCAAAGAATTTAATAGGTAGTCTATTCTATGTATTAAAGTGTAAGAATTCTAATGTAGTTATTTAATAGATTAAGATAAACCTTTATCTGACTTGTATTGTGCAAGATATATTGATCCAAAAGTCATGAACTGAAAATATAAGTTTGATAAAATTAGGGACAAATGTTTAACAAATTAAGAATTATTTGTACTAGATGCGGAATTTAATAGATATTATATTTTTGACCGCCTGGTTATCCTTGAACCTTGGGAGGCCAATAACCTAAAACAAATCAAAAATGGTACATAGAATTTCATTATTTCGACTTGGGTTTTAAAATTATAAAATAAATGCACATTAGGTGGATCTCACATACCAGAACGTGAGTAACAAATATCTATCTATATCCGCCTAGGAGTACCTATACAAAATTAACTTTTTATCCCACATAATCTAAGACAAAAGACCTATATATTTTTATGACGAAATATATATAAGAGTATTGTCCTAATCCTCTATCCCTATATATGCAACAAGTTTAGGTCATCGATAATCCTTTGTGACTAATCAACTCCAACATCGTATTGCCAACTTTACTCTATACACGATGGCTATTTGACTTACATGCGCGTCAGAAAGGGACAGACATATCGATTTGCTAACAAAGCTATTTATGAGAAAGGAACGGAACATACGTCACATCAAGCAACTTTATTCTTTGTCATGCCATCGCCATTTTGGCGTATTACACAACTAAATTGAAAAGGTAGGTATGTTAATTTCTAAGTGGAACATGAATATTAAGAATGAAACCGAAAAATAAAATATATTTACACAAATATTTTATCACGATGTCTAGTATAGAAAAACCATTAAATCCATTACAAATGCACAAAAACATGTTACAATATAATAACCTTCACACGCCTTCTGCGACTGTGTACAATTAAAAAATAACGAACAAACTTTACTACTATTAGACGATTGGTTGTGTGTACTAACAATACTCTGATCAGGGAACAAATTTCGGTTTTTTTTGTAGATACTGTACCTAATGTTCGTCGAAACAATAAGCATTGGGAATGATCTCCAAGATTCACTATATTACTCAGGTGTTGCGCAAATAGAAATTCGACATGTATGGCAGAAGTCAGTACTATAACTGTTCATAGCCACTACTTTCAAGAGTAATTTAGGTAGATACAGCCAGCCAAGCAAGCAGTGGGTGGCCGTTCACATTTCACAATATCTTGCTGCGCGTTGCGCTCTCGCCACGATTTGAATGACGTCAGCCTTCTAGAACGGCAAGATATCTATGTGTCCTTCCCTTCAATCGAGGTCACGAGACGTATTACGCTCACACACACTAACACAAATGTAAGCATCTACGTGTAGAAAAGGCATGTAACCTACGTATGTAAATATCGCGACATTTTCATTTAGCAGCATTATACTAAAATAAATGTTATGTTTGTAAAGTCGAAAATATTAAGAAACGGTATAATCTGATCCAAGTAAAAAATGAAATAATTAATAACCAACACCAAAAGTAATCTTTTAAGGCAAAATATTAAAATAAATAGGCAGCTAGGATTTTCATAATGAGACCGAATAATTTCATGCACAAATAAAAAATAATGTTATTATATAAAATTAAATTAATAAAAATAGATTTTCCGATGAATTAAAACATGACAAGCACGGAGCAGCTTTCTAATTTGTTAATACTGCGTCCATTATAGCCGCCATTTTGGTCTAGGCTATAATAGTTCAAGAATGTCATACGATTACCAATTTGCGAATTCATTGCATATTTCCTTCAAAACGCGTATTAAAAACAATAAAGTGTAGCGTAGATGGATGTAGCACGTGTATGGTAGTTCCTTTAGCTGATCAAGCACTTTATGTACAAAGGGGACACGCATTCATAAAATGGCCTAACCAGTAAATAAATTAATTGTTACCAATCTTACATTAATGAACGAATCACTATGTGCGACTACTATACGCCATATAAAATGTAAATCTTTCATAGCATTGCTGCATAAAGACGGAACAATTCGAGTATGTACGCTATATTGATTTCGAACGACGACTGCAGAAGAACAACAAAGCGATCGAATAATATTTAGTTTCAATTATGAACACGCCTGCATGGAGGCGCGAGAGTAGCGGAAATCCGCTTTCTGGGAGTCAAATAGTCACCTCCAAACACAGTTAAACTTTTAAATAAGATTTGATAAACCAGACCTATAATGAAATATGGTTCTAAAGTAAAATTATTAATATACATGACAAAAATTGTATTCAAAGTACATTTTTAATGATATAAAAATATTAAAGTGACTTAACCATTTTAGCAATGTTACTACAGTAGAATATCACTTCGTGCTTCGGGACTAAAAAAATACTTTACACTGAAAATGATAAATTATTAAATATAATATTAGAAACATTTTTAAATAGATTTTGTTTATATAATTTTTTGATAAATCATTCATCATTATGTAATTGGTCTATGATTGAAATTTTTGTTAAGAATATTAAAAAAATGTCAAAAAAAACCGTTTCTGAACAGAAACTGTCATTATTATCAATTTTGTGATAAGTCAGCAATTTACAAAATACAAGAATAATATTCCGTTTTTTTTTGTGAACAGCAACTAAAAGGAAATTATTAAATGTTTGCGTGTACAAAATGTTAATTAACATCATTCGTAAAAGAGTATTTCTTCGAAACTAGAAAATAATTTAAATTTGTAGCGCTTTTCAAGTTTTACATACTTCTTTATAATGTCTGAACCAAACAATCCCTTCGCGGGTCTTTTGGGAAACTCGAATGTAGCTACTCCAGTTGATGCAATCCCTGGTAATGAAAACAAAACGACTCAAAACGTTCAAGAAAAAATAACAGAAGATGAAGACATGGAAGCAATTAACAACATTGTGGAGAATGTATTTCACTTTACGATTAATCCTAACGCTTCAATGGGAGTTCGGCAGCTAGTTTTTCTGGAGGAACTTGCAGAAGCGTCTAAGCCACGAATTTATATAGATTTGGAAGCATTAGAACAAGGCTTATTTGAAAGATTACTTCTTACTGATGTAGAATCTAGTGTAGTGCCTAAATCTTGTAAGGTTTTTAAGGAACATGTCGTGCAAAAACAAGTGTTTCCCTACTTATTTAGTTCTCTTCAGAACATGCAAGGTTACGAAGTATCCAAAAGTCCCAGTGTGATGGATGCTCTTCGAAAAATGAAGGAGCTTATATTTAGAAATGCTGTGACTGCTTTAAAACAACCTGCATTGTTCGAAGGACAAGTATTTTCAATGCAACTTACTGAATTATTGCAGCATGTAGACCCACAGAGCCATAATTTCTTTTTGGACATTGTGAAATCGTTTATGTCTGACGGTGAGCTTATTTTATTTATTTTAGATCCTACATAAAATTTTACGAATGTAATAATTTGTTAAATCTTAAAGTGAATCTACTCTGATAAACTATAAATTATGCAGAACAGTCGCAAGTAAAAACTTTCATTTGGAATTTTTTTACTGAACACATTATACTCATCATAAACACAGCTGAAAGGCAGTGAGAACACCATATTTGTTGTAATCGAGAGCTTTTGCTAGACATGTCCTGGATATTATTTTGCTGACATTATACTAGAGAAGTCTAGTATTCCACTCTGATGCTTATTGGAATATTAGAACATTAAATTAGTTATAACATCGACAATGGGCCATCTCCTTACATGTCTGCTAGCTGAAAATCATAATATACACCTATCAATATTTCACTTAACATGCTCTTATATTGACAATGGAGTTTTAAAGGTCTATAAGTGCTTTGTTTGAATTTGCTTGCTTTGGTTATCATTGATATTAGATATTGAAAAACATTAACTAGTTTGGGAAGTTGGTGGTCTGAGGCCCATAGAGTAACATGACTGCCTCATAGACAAAGTAAACTCGACAAAATCACTCAATGTACCACATATAATCTTACCTACAACTTCTAAATTATTATTAACAATCTTTAAAACTGGTTGATATAGGGTTTATTTCAAGTTATCCTTCTCCTTACATTGATATTTTCTTGCGTAGTTTGCCCCCTTAGTCGCCAAGGGATGATGCCATGATTTGTAAAAAAAGAAGGAACTTAATTTTTTTTTCATGTTTAGTCCTGCCAAAATGACTCAACTCTGCCTGATGGAAAGCAAAAGAATCCAAGAGTGGTGGTCACCATACTCATTGCAATTGCAGACAATGCAGCATAGTGACCCACACCATGGTGGCATAGTGTAGCTTCTGCATTCATCATTGGGCCTCTGGTCTTGTACTCACCAACGAAATACGACAACATTAACACTGTTTTACATAGATTTTCTGTGCTGTGTGTGTGCGATATATGAGTTTGGTACACTTTGAGTAAAAATACTTGTTGTATATTAGTATCTACATACTTCCTACTTTATTAATTTATGTTTATTGTGTTATGAAACTACCCTCCATCATAACTGTTGTTTGTTCCTTATTATTTCTTCACTTGTATGTATATCTAGACTACTTAGCTCAAAACACAACACACAAATTAGGAAATTTGGTGTTTTATTAAAGATATTATAATACTGTTAGGCAATATAACACATTCAAAAAAAAAACCTTTAGTCAAACAATCAAAAAAACAGTGTACATTTATGTACAGCAGTACTTATTTTTAAGAATCAATTTATACATTTTCAGGTGAAGAAGGGTGCCACGAACAGTTAAAGGAAATAATGCTGCCTGTATTGAAAATAATTTACACAGATATAGAAAAATCTAATATAATTAACTTGCCTATTTATATTCTTAAGTCTGTACACCTATTTGCATGTAAGTCTTAATTATATTATAAATAAATTTAACTGATGTAATGTATAACTTTACCCTGCAATGCCATACTTTCCAGTACCTCTTTGTGGCTGCATTGGTAAAAAATAAAACATGCAAATAATATATCTTTGCAGTGTGCTGTATGTGATGTCCAAAATTGTGTCAAGTGCTTCAGACCCTTTTTGATTTTTTAAGTTAGAGTTTTATATAAATACGGAAAAAGAACATCAATATGTTTTCCCAATAGGCTTTCAGATTAATCTATAAATTTCTATCGAATCGTCGACTGCATTGACGATTCGATAGTGCTCCGAGGAATGGTTCAGATTGATTCCTGCCGCCTCTTTCAGACTTCGTCCTACGCGACAGCAGTTTCATCCCCATCACTTAAATGGTTGGCATCTGTGCGGTTTTCTAGGAACTTTCGGCCTCGCACAACAAAACTGTAGAATGAACTGTCGCCTGCGGTATTCCCGGACTAATACGACTTTCAAACCTTCAAGAAAAGAGTGTACTCCTTCTTGAAAGGCCGGCAACACACTTGTGACACATTTGATGTTGCGGGTGTCCATGGGTGGCGATAATCGCTTACCATCAGGCAAAAGGTCTGCTCGTTTGCCCCCTATTCAATAAAAAAAACCTGACTTAATTTCTGTCCCTTACAGGCAACCTACACTTAGCACCAATTTTACTAGACAGCTGTGACGTTAAACCAAATGAAAAAAATGGAAGACTGTACCAAAATAATGTGATAGGGGGCCTACTGGCCCTTTCAGTGATGCCCAAGTCTAATTCATCTTTACCTGAGTTTTTTGACAATCCAATTGATCAGGTAATGCATTTGATTGAATATGAATATAAGTTACCTACTTCACACATGGACGTTTGGTCCCAAACCAAACAGTCTATAGTAACCAGGCAGCTAATAAACATACTACTAAATAATGTTAACAAATTAGACATAGAACATATTATCATGCTCGTTCTGGTAGGATTTGAACCCACAACCTCGAACACTAGATAAATACATTATGTACTTAAAAAATATAGATGCATACATAAGAAACTCTAAGTTTCAGAAAAAGAATTTCTTGAGACTATTTCCAGATTTTATGTTGGTTATCGCAGTAAAGAGAAGCCTATGTTCTTTCTGAAGAATGAAAGTATCTCCATGCCTAATTTCATTCAAATCGATGGAGTGTTTGAACCAAGCAAGCATAATGGACAGACAGAGTTCTTTGAATTTATAATATTATATTATAGATGACACCTACTATGTTTATGAATTTAGTTAGTATTTAAACATTAACAAATTTTAAGTATTTAATTTTTTTTTCAGTCTGCCACTGCACTCATAGAGTCTTCCTTAAGGAATGCAATATCCCACCTCACTAATAATATGCACAAAATATTCCTCACACTCTTAAAGGCTGGCCCTCGGATAAAAAGTCAATTATTAACATGGATCGGAAGGTGTTTGAAGTCAAATGCTGTAAGAGGAAAACTTTGGAATATACAGGTGAGTCATTCAGTATAAGAAATTTGATAATTCAAATACTAGGATTAAAAATATATTACTACAATAAATAATTATGTTCATGAATAATATACTTCATTCAAAATTCAAAGTAAACATGTGTACTTAAAGGACAATGGCATGTTTGTATGAGACTTTTGTACCACCTGGCGTGCCCCATGGTAGGAATTGATTTTGTATTTATTAGGCTGCAAATATCACCGACAATAACATTTTAAATTCCCAGCTTTTTATAACATTGTGTTAAGAAGTTAATTTAGTTTTAAGATTACAATGAAATAAATGGATCGCAAATGAAAAATATATAAAAATATTTTTGACCATCTTGACCGTCAATAAAATGTTGCTCTTTTACTAAATATCGATTATCATATAGTTAATTGCTTTTATGTAATTTTATATTTTAAAATAATGTAACATATTTTTGGTAGTCTGACACACAACACCATCTAGTGGGTTTAGAACACATAGGAATGCGTTTTGCTAATGCAATTGTAACAACATTATAAGCAGAATTTAAATTCTTTTAGCACGGTTCAATAAATATTATAAATACTTGAAAATATAATAAGTATGATTCACTTAATAAAAGGTATAAATCTTATAACCATTCATAACATATTGCCAGCGGTACATGATCTGCCATTCTCCTATAGATAGAGTAATTAGACCTCTGTATTTTTTTATATATGAACCTGTTAAAGTGCAAGGGTAATGGAAGTGTAAGGGAAATGCTTTATTAACTTGCTATTGCCTAAGTTCAACTATTTTATTTTTGATTATTCTTGCTACCCTCCAACTTCTAATTGTTTGTGAGAATTTGTTCCATGGTTTGTAACTACCAGTTTATGCAATACTAGCTTTTACTCGCGGCTCCGCCGATTTTCAATGAAATCGGTGCAGCGGTTTAGTCCTGCAATGTAACAGACGGACAGATAGTTACTTTCAAATTTTTAATACATATTAGTATGCTGTCCTGTACTGTATTGTCGTGTCCTGTATTTTAGAAAGTACTCTCAATACGACCTTAAAAACAGACGTACAGATAGTTACTTTCGAATTTTTAATACATATTAGTATGCTGTCCTGTACTGTATTGTCGTGTCCTGTACTTTAGAAAATACTCTCAATACGACCTTATAAAAATGTATTAACTAAATGAAACTAAACAATTCAGGTGGCTGACATGACTGCAACTTCATCTTGCGTGTCAGATGGGTTTATGTTGAACTTAGGGGCAGTACTGCTTCACTTGTGTCAACCTTTCTGCACATCAGCAGATGACCCTAAGGCATTGAAAATCGATCCCACTTATTGTGCAGTACCGGTAAGTGAATAAAAATATATAAAAGCTAATAAATTCTTTAGTATAAGATAAGCGAAACTGCACACTTTATTTTATTTGTTTATATTTTAGGGCTTTAAAATAAAATAGGTAAAAAACTGAAATAGTTATTGAATTCTAATGCATCACAAGTTGTACAAAATCAATTAATGCCATAATACAGTAGTAGTATTTTGCACATAATGCTAGTAGCTTTACTTTGGCATACCTTCATAGTTTTTTACTTTAAAATATCTTATATAGGACAGTGTGGTTCCTACAGGGTCGCACCAAATGTTTGTATGATCTTCAAATATTTGTTTCGGGGTTTGGGTGTTTGCTATGTATAATAATTATGTATTTAAAAAAATAAGTATATATGTATTAGTACAATAGTACCATAACACAAGTTCTACTTAGCTTGAGAGCTCTACTTGACATTGTGTCAGATGTCCGAAATAAAAAAAAAATTGCTGGAATATCTAGAATATCAAGTTTCTTGCCGGTTCGGTTTTGTAATTAGAGTCATTAATGCAACATTTCAAAAGGCCTACTTGTAATAAACGCTTTTTGATTTTATTTTTTAAAATTCGTATAAAATACAAGTTCTTGATGTGAAATTAAAGAAATTATATAGAAGCATTCTATTAACAAACATACTTATCATTAATATAATATTATACTATAATAAGTATCACCCTAATATATGTACCTGTTAAACTATTTTCAGCCTGAAGAATGTGAAGCGAAATCAGTACATTTAGATTGCCTGCACAGCGAGACCTGCCTTTTGCCACCACGAACAAATGAGAATGATCAAGCATTGAAACGAGACACTGCAGGAACATTCAACTTTGTTACAGAATGCTTTTTTATGACCCAAAAGTGCATTGACTTAGGTGAGTTAGCAGCAGCTATGTTTTTAGATTTAATAAAATAATAATCATTTGTTTGTTAACGAAAGATAGATGACTGTTGGTTATCGTAACGTAATATTACATGTCTTATAGGGTATAAGGGACAAATGCTCCCGCCGCGATCTGTTTTTTCTTCTGTCTGTCAGGGTTGTAAAAAACCTAAACATACCTACTTACTTACGTATGGATTTTCGAGATGAATAGCTGGTTTTTTCTATAGATTTGCTGAAATTGGCTGTATTTTATAAAAAAAAATCTTATTTAGTAAATGAACTATTTAAGAAACTAAGTATTACTTTCTCAGTCTTGTAAAATTTAGTTTTTAATTATACAATACAATACAAAAGTGTTTTAATTCGCTATATACAAATGCAGGTTTTCGCGTCTGCGCTGATAAGTTATGGCGGACTGGACAAGAACTTGGCCAAGCTCAGCGCGCTCTTGCAGACATGACATCAGCCGTTCATCACCTCTTAGATCCAATGAGGCAGCGGAATCAACTACTTATGTCGAAGTAACTAGTAATTGCTATTTACTTAAAATCAAGATCTAATTTGCTTTGAAATTGTTGCTCTGAGTCTGAGTGTTCTTTGTGTCCGTTACATGAATGTTTATAAAGCTTGACAAGACTCAGGTTATATTCCAATATGTATATAGTGCGGCAATATTTGTGAAATAACTATATAACTAAATTAGAACTAATAATTATTACGTTTATTTACGTAAGGTTACTAAATTGAAAATATGTCAATTTCTTATAACCTCGTTTATAATTCGTGTGGACCGGCTGACTAGCATTAGCGTTAGCGAAAGACTTACAGACATATAACATTAATATATAAGTACAGCTAAATCATCCTATTGCTAATTACAAGTCTCTGCATGTAGATACTCTGGGGAGAACTGTCGACTGTCATTAAAATTAAAAAATGCAGTACACATGTAACCAATACACAAAAGAAATAGCACATGATTATATAGTTTTTAAAGTACTCGTCAGGGCTAGCCATATTCATACTCATTCGTAACGTCGTCCCAGCCTCCATAAGTATATAAGTACTCCTGGATCTTAGCTCTTGTAAGGTACTTTATTGCATATGCTGTAATTCATGATATAGTTTCAATTCATTGTATCCAACTATACCAATTACAAAGAAAATTGAGTACATTACGGGTTTAATCGAGCATACTTAGCATCTTAAATCTACCACAAAAGGTTAAATTTACCAAAATAATATATTTTACTAAAAGGTTTTATTTCCTCTACAGGTTTTACAGTCTCCGCTGCGCTCTTCTCGAGAAAGATATGTTAACAAACCTGAACCGTTTACAAGCGACCACTTGCAATTGGTTGGTGCAAGTGGCAGTTCAACCCAACGCTGAGCAACCGCTACCCAGCTACGCGCCAATGACCATTACACCTATTGTCATGCCTGTTACTACTATACCGCCTGATACACTGAGGTATGACATCATTTTCACTACATATTATATAATTTGTCTGCTTCGGTGGCGCAATGGTAATGAATGCGACTGCTGTGCCTGAAGTCTCGGGTTCAAATCGTGGGTCGGAACAAGTGTTTGTGTGATCTGCAAATATTTGTTTCAAAGTTTGGGTGTTTTCTATGTAATATATGTATGTGTGGGGGCACGGGTGTAATGTCCCTCCCGGTGTGTTAGATGTCCGAAAAAACTCCGAATACAAATATTTGCAGATCTTACAAAAATTTGGTCTGGCTCGGGACACCAACCAATCAAATTGACCAACAGGTCAATTTGTGTTAGCTTTTGAAGTCAGTTCTTATTTTGCTAAAATTTTAAATTATTGAAAAACAATTTGCTAAAAAGAAAAATAGATTTGTTTCATTTTTATCTTCTTATTCTAGTACCATATATCTTAATATATATAAATCTCGTGTCACAATGTTTGTCATCAATGGACTCCTAAACCACTTAACCGATTATAATAAAATTCGCACACCATGTGCAGTTCGATCCAACTTGAGAGATAGGATAGTTTAAATCTCAAATTATAGTCGCAAATTTAATTTATTGATAATTATTTGTCTGTTATTATTTGACAGTCACAATTATCTGTTAACTCCAAATGATTCTAACGTCGATACCTTTCGACTGGGTTGAGTAAGTAATCAATAGATGGCGCTGCTATGGTAAATCTATAGGCTATATTTTATTTTGGAAAAAAATAGGGTTCCGTAAGATATTGGGGTTTTTCGGACACAAGGTGTAAAAAATCAACCCTATACGTGGGAAAATTTTTCGCTACGGGCAATTTTTTTTTTTTTTTTTTATATCCTGCAATCAGTCGTTTGGACTATGAGCAGATGTGGTGTAGTTCACTTGCGGTTTAGGGTGTAAGAACTCCCAGCGAAGCACACCCTTCATTTTATTAACTCAGCCAGTTAATCTTTCGGATGCGCGAACGGGTACTTCCGGTTACATGCACCGTGCGGCGAAATTGCAAAATTTTGCAGCACGGTGCATGGTGTACGAAAATGATCAAATCTTTTCAAAAACAATGCTCGGTGGTTATAAAAGTGATTATTTTTCAAAAGATGGATAACAAGCGTACATGGTTATGCCATATTTTATTACTAAACTAATGTTAACGCTTTATTATTTACTCACAATTGAGCCAAGTATTAATTTACGCACCTATTGTGTTAATAAACATGATTTTAATATTTTATGTGGTTTATTATTCATTTTACTTATTATCCTCATAAAGTTCGATAACTAAGCTATCTACTGATATAAAAAACACTATAACTGCAGTAAAAATTCATTGAGAAACATATTTGTAAAAATCACATTTCGCTGTCGAGATATTCGCCATTTTGTCACTTTACAATCAAACTATTATTTGCGCCGAACACCAAATTACGTAGTATTTATATGAAGAAATAGTGTTTTTTAGTTAAATAATTTATTTTTTTAGTTAACTAGTGCAAAAGACAGGAACAATACATAAAAAAAACAACCTATTTATCAAGTTATTTAAAAAAAGGACTCGTTTGCTAGACCAGTTTTCATTTATTATTTTTAAGTTCTGAGAATTCTCTAAACTCTATGAAAATGACTGAATGCTAAAGAGAACAAACTGATCGTTCCATTATGTGACACACAAAGTCTATGGTCAATACAAAATAATTTAGTAAAACATAAACAAAGATCAGTTTACGTCTTGTTCATTGTCCGTCACTACTGTGTATGTGTGGGTGTTAATAGTTCCGGGACTTCCCGCTAGGCTGCGTGCAAACACGAATCAACGGCGATATACAATTTTAAGTGGCGTGCTATTGGAGAGGCCTATGTCCAGCAGTGGACTTCGATAGGCTGATGATGATGTAGAACAGTAATGGCGTGGGAGCCCTGTGTATGTGTGCGTCTAATTTCGCTCGTCAGGCAAAAAATGAGTGTTTATTTAAATATTTAGCTTTTCTAACACATTTTTGTTGCTATTCTATATTCTATATAAGATTCTCATCGCAATTATATCATTTTATCAATAAAAACATAAGAATAAATGCGTAAAAACCTTCAAATGAGTAAGCCCTTTTCAATAGGTAATAGACTCGGTAACTTTTTGAGTAACACTATTCAAAATTACGCATGATTTATGCCTCAATTCGTATTGATAGTGGTTCCTAAAATAAGTATAATAAGTAAAATATAACAACAAACTACCTTCAAAACCACCTTATCGGCAAAAAATCAATTTTAAGAGGCACTTGAAAGATCGCGTTGCGTCATCGTCAACTTTGAAATTGGAACTCGTTTTTTTTACGGCTCTTGAAGCGCACTTGACAAACGAATGTTTTAAAATGTTGTATGTGTAAAACGGTGTATGTTGCACCGACGGGACAATCACGGATCCGTGATGCCGCACCCCAGAGGTTAATAGCGATCCTACTCATCAAATATGTCTCGTCGCTTTTTTAATCAACGAATTGTTTCAGGAACACTGAGCTGTCCTGCGAGTTGGTTTGGATGTTTTAGTAGTCGTGATTTATATCGCGAGCTATGGCTGTCGATCACTTCCTTAATCGTGGGCATGTTTAGGATTTTGTGTATTTCCCTTGTTGTTATGAACCATGGCGCATTGGCCACTTGTTTCAAGATAGAGTTTTGCGTTCTTTGTATAATAGTCCTATTGGAGATACACGTTGAACCCCATAGCTCAATTCCGTAAGTCCAAATCGGTTTCAGCACTGTATTATATATGAGAATCTTGTTGTCGGTTGTCAGTTTGGAGTTTCTACCCAGTAACCAGTACAGGCCTTTGTACCTGAGATTGATTTGGTCTCTTTTAGTTTGCACATGTTTTTTCCATGTGAGTCTACGGTCTAGATGCATACCCAAATACTTGACTGAATCTTCATGTGGGAGTTGGGTACTATTTAGTGTTACTGCTGCTACGGGCAATAAAAGACGCAAACGAGGTTGCGTCGGTCAGCTAGTACTTTTATATACATTTAGCTGTTAATTTAAAATTACAAACAGACACTTCAATTTTATTTATTTGTAAATATTAACTTATTTCATGCAGATGTGTACCCGAATTTGTCCTGGAGAATATAGTGGTGTTGATAACCCTGGCGCGACGAACGGCCGGTGCTATCGACGAGGATGCGGACATAGCTGGACTACTGAGGCCAGCTCTCACACTCGTTCTCACTTTCATGGGAGATTCCTCAAGGACTTACAACCCGCATCTCAGGTATATAAACAATATATGTTTTTTTTCATAGCGTAGATGACACGTTAATCAAATTAGTTACCTATCAAATCATAATATATCATCTATCAAAACGGCAACTTTGTATTTTTCATTGAATAGACGGCAAGCGAGCAGACGTATCGCCTGATGGTAAACGATTACCGCATCCCATGGACACCCGCAACATCAGAGGCGTCACAAGTGCGTTGCCGGCCTTTGGGGGAGGAATGGGAAGAGGAATGGGGGATGGGTTGGGGTGTGGGCCTCCGGTACCCTCAGTCACTCGGTGAAACACAGCGCAGGCACTATTTCACACCGGTTTTCGGTTTATTAAAGATGTAGGTAATAAATACAAACTTGTGACGTCACTGTTTTAGGTTACTCGTAGCGTTAAAAGCGTAGTGTATGCGACTTCTGTTCTTGAGGTCTCGGAACAGATTATTTGTTTCGGAATTTACGAACATGTCCATAAATATTATATTATTGTTATTAGTTAAAATTGTTAAATCTTTTATCATCTTCAGCCCGTTACAGTCTACTGCTGGACATAAGCCTCTCCCAAGGAGCACCACAGAGCCCGGTCTGTTGCTTTTTACATCCAGTCGCTGCCAGCCCTCCTACGCAAGTCGTTCCGCCATCTGGCCAGAGGAGTCCCACACTACGTTTGCCTAAACGCGGTCTCCATTCTAAGACACGATTACTCCAGCGCTTTAAATCTTTTATGTGTATCAAAAATTACTTGATCGTAGTTTTGGAAGATAAAGGTGATGTTAATAATAATTCGACTATTCCAGAGCACGACTAGCTGAATGTCTCGAGGCCATGCTACCAAATCATCCTGATGATCAACAACCCTTGAGCAGTTTAGCTTCGTTCTATCGCGAACAATTGTTTAAGGAACACCCACATAGATTGCAGGTATGAAATCAAATTTTATTTATGTTTAAAATCCCAATTTTTTACACTGAAGTACAAAATTTTACAATAACAAAGTAGTGACTTAGTGAATAGTGACTTATTTATCTGTAACTAAAGTAGGAAATGTAAAAGCAAGCAACAGTAGTTTTTTTTGGTTCATTATTTTTCATTTCTACTACAAGCGTCAAGTATAATATTTTCATGTTTCAATCAGAGACGATTTTCTATATAAACTCCTTTTTTTGACTAATATAAGTAGGTCTGGGTTATTTGATCTGAGTCTGGAAAAGGATTATGAAAAAAAAAATCGACGGGTTGCACTCCGGGAGTGCCGGCAGAAGTGAAAACTTGAATATTAACGATGTGCATTTTTGATATTTTGGAATGGTTAGAGAATAATTTTGTACGAATTGCTTTCATTATCAGTATAAAAGTACTATTATTTATGTGGTGGAATACAATATTCATTTATTGCGCTATCGTACACAAACATGACAATTTATATTACATACACACGAACATTCGCGCAAGCGCCCTGCGCCGCCTGTCCTGTCACGTGACCTGACGCGAGTTTATACGTCCTCTCTCCATCCGTCTTATGAATTTTCGATCAGGTCACGTGACCTGACGCGAGTTTATACATTTTTACCCATTCCAAAAAAGTACACAGCGCCGCTAAAGAAGTTTTCACTTCAAAAATTCTATGTATCTATCGGCTTATCCTACCTACTGTGTTAACACACTCCAGGTTAATATACGTCTAACTTAATATTTAAGATTAAATAGTGAAATTAAATGTAAAAAAACTCACTGACATTCAAAGAAAATAAACTAAGGTTCTTAAGTGTAATTAAATGGAGATTTCTCATATCCCAACATCCTTTGTTTTTGCCCACGGTTTCGTTCGCGTGTATTTGTTTTTTTGTATGGAATAGGGGGCAAACTAGCAGACGTATCACCTGACGCTACGTAAAACCAGAGGCGTCACAAGTCCCTTGCCAGCCTTCGGGGGATGGGGGGGAGGGGTTGGGCTATGGACCTCCGATATCCTGCAATTCCCGGACCCCTCCCTTCTCAGGCGCAGAGTTG
Source organism: Spilarctia lutea (assembly GCA_916048165.1). Lineage (NCBI taxonomy): Eukaryota > Metazoa > Arthropoda > Insecta > Lepidoptera > Erebidae > Spilarctia > Spilarctia lutea. The sequence goes on from OU696480.1 coordinate 9,699,615, forward strand.
GCACACCGTGTGGTTTTAGTCGGTTCGATTCCGACACACCGCCCCGCCGCAAACCCCGGCGGGGTGACGGCCCGAGGGGGTTTCCACACGTAAAAAAAAAAAAAAAAAAATGGACCTCCGATATCCTCACTCACTCGGTGAAACACGGCGCAAGCGGTATGTTTCTTATCGCGGTAAAGAAGCCTTGTGACCTTCGTCAAAAACCAAAGTATCTCCATGACAAATTTCATTGAAAACAGTGCATCGGTATACCCGCGAAAGCGTTACAAACATACAGATTTACTTTAGAATTTATGATCTTAATATGGATTTATTGGAATTATCGTAACAAAAATATGAAGCAGTTAGAGTGTACAATATGTACATAAGTATATGTGTAGTTATAATTTAAATACGACCAAAAAGATATAAATAATACTAGCTGACCGACGCAACCTCGTTTGCGTCTTTTATTGCCCGTAGCGAAAAATTTTCCCCCGTATAGGGTTGATTTTTTACACCTTGTGGCCGAAAAACCCCAATATCTTACGGAACCCTATTTTTTTCCAAAATAAAATATAGCCTATAGATTTACCATAGCAGCGCCATCTATTGATTACTTACTCAACCCAGTCGAAAGGTATCGACATCTGTTAGAATCATTTGGAGTTAACAGATAATTGTGACTGTCAAATAATAACAGACAAATAATTAGCAATAAATTAAAATTGCGACTATAATTTGAGATTTAAACTATCCTATCTCTCAAGTTGTATCGAACTGCACATGTTGTGCGATTTTTATTATAATCGGTTAAGTGGTTTAGGAGTCCATTGAGGACAAACATTGTGACACGAGATTTATATATATTAAGATATACATAGATACAAAGCCCTCGTAGACTGCCGAATAGACGAAAGATACATACAGCTAATTAAGCACCTACAGCTACATAACACGTCTTCGGTTAGTCTCCATAAACTAACAGAGCCATTCAAACTTGAGAGAGGAGTGCGGCAGGGAGATACAATATCGCCTAAACTATTTAATGCCGCCCTCGAGAATATCTTCAAGAGACTGGAATGGAACAATAAGGGTATAGTGATCGACGGAGAGAGACTCAACAACTTAAGATTCGCGGATGACATCGCATTGGTGGCTGATAGCGTCGATGATATGCTTTCCATGATAGAAGACCTACGGAGAGAGTCAACAAAGATTGGTCTGAAAATGAACGAGAGAAAAACCAAAATCCTCACAAATATCCCTGACGCAGATAGGCGCCATCTGCCAGTTGAAAGAGTCGACCACTACATCTATCTTGGCCATAAGATAGCTTTGGATCTGGAAGACCAGGTGGCCGAAGTGGAAAGAAGGATCACACAAGCTTGGTCAGCTTTCGGAGCGAATAGCCAAATTTTTCGCTCTAAGAGAATCGCGCAACACCTGAAAACCAGGGTATTTAACCAATGTGTCCTGCCTGTGTTCACATATGGCATGGAAACTACGACTTTAACCGAAAAGTCTGCTGAGAAACTACGAGTAACGCAGAGAGCAATGGAGAGGTCGATGCTGGGCATAACTCTGATGCACAGAAAGAGAAACGAGTGGATTAGAGAAAAGACTAAAGTCGTAGATGTCGTACAAGAAATAGAACGCCGGAAATGGAGATGGGCAGGACACATTGCTAGACTGGAGTACAGCCGGTGGGCTCGAAGAGTGCTTGAGTGGAGACCCCGAGCAAACACTCGAGGCAGGGGGAGACCGCCAAAAAGATGGGTCGACGATGTACGGGAACGAGCGGGAGTGAACTGGATGGCGATTGCACGGGATCGCGAAGAATGGAAATTGGGAGAGGAGGCCTACGTCCGAAGACGGACAAGCAAGAGGCTGTGATGACATAGATACAAGTTAGCTCAACCGGAGTGATACCACGGCCTCACAGAAAACCGGTGTGAAATAGCGTTTGCGCTGCGTTTCACCGAGTGAGTGAGGATACCGGAGGCCCATACCCCAACCCCTTCCCCATCCCTCTCCCCATCCCCCAAAGGCCGGCAACGCACCTGTGACGCCCCCGGTGTTGCGGGTGTCCATGGGCGGCGGTAATTGCTTACCATCAGGCCACACGTGTGCTCGTTTGCCACCTACTCCATAAAAAAAATGGTAGTTTATATAATTATGACCTTAACTTTACAGCTGGTGCCGTGTCTATTGGATGTGTTCGTTGGCATTGAGATGACTGGTCAGAGTGTCCAGTTCGAGCAAAAATTCAACTATCGCCGCCCGATGTACCTTGTGATGGACTTCTTGTGGGAGATGGAGGAACATAGACAGGCTATTACGTGAGTATAAGAGTACATAGTCTATTGTAGTACACCAATTACTATGTAATAAAATACGGTTTAAATATTTATTCTCATTAAGAATTAGAATACAATTCACTTAACATGAGAACATACTAATGATTAATACATAAACATATTTTGCTTGAGAGCGTACATAAAAGCGGTAACAAAATAATATATTTTTCATTACTACCCTCGCTGACACAACTGCGACCATTGACGGACATCAAAATACAAATTTATAAGATTTTATTGCGCTTCGCTAGAAGCGACATTTTAATTTTTATATAACTTTTTTTTAAATTCTTTTTATGTATGATACTAATAGTTATTTACCGTGGGAGAGCTATGCTTTAGCATGAATGGGTCGGCTCGACCGGAGTGATACCACGGCCTCACAGAAAACCGGTGTGAAATAGCGTTTGCGCTGTGTTTCACCGAGTGAGTGAGGATACCGGAGGCCACTATTCAATAAAAAAAAAAAAAGTTTAATAATTCAAAACAATGATTTATAATTAAGTTAAAACGTTTATTGGTCTTAGGATATATGTAAAAAAAAGTAATAAAATATTGTATTATAATCTGTCTTATTGATTGGTGAAAGTGAAAGTGAGTCAAGTAGTACTACTAGCTGTTCTGCTTTCTTAGATTTCAGTGATCCTTCAGAATAATATGGAGTACTAATAATCATACTAGCTTCATATTTGACTGCCTAGGTGGCGCAGTGGTAGCTTTTACTACTGCTGGGCTTGTGATCTCGGGTTCGATTCCCAGGTTCGATCGGAAGTTTGGGTGATATAATATATATGTATTTACAAAAAAAAAAGTATACATTTATTTATATCAGTTGTCTAGTACTTATAACACAAGCTCTGCTTAGCTTAGAAATATTTAGTATTATTTTATATATTTTAAATTTGGTTTTTTTAGAAACCATTTATAAAAATGTTAAAGTAAATAAATTCAAATTTACAAGAGTAACACTAGCACTAATAATGGTATTTTTAAAGTTGTTTTAAAAGAAACACGTACCAGACCTGATATATGTATAAAGAAAAATAAGTTTTTTTTTTGTTTCAATGAAAAATCACTATTTTAATGTTTGATATACTTTAAACAATAGTCGGAAACTTTTCATCCTAATAATTTATTTATTTTGATATAACTATCACGACAATATACCCTCTTACATCTCAATGAATAATAATTTATAAATTACAGACATCTAGCGAAAGAAGCTGAATCAAACATGGAGGCAGTCCACCCACCGATATTCCTGCGATTCGTGAACCTCCTGATGAACGACGGCATATTCTTACTAGACGAAGCTCTCGGAAATATGGCACAGATACGCACACTGCAAACTGCACAGTATGTAGCATTTTTAACACCTGCATAAATATATAAAAAAAAATGAGTTTGACATTGAGAGAAAGTTTGACGAAATGCCAGTGAAATTAATCTTTATCAAATTATACACGAAGACCAATAACTGCCTTGTTGGCCTAGCGGTTAGCGTGAGCGACTTTCAATTAAGGGGCCTCGGATTCGATTCTTGGTACGACCTGTTGCTGGGTTTTTCTTACAAGTAATTCTTAATAGCTGCAGTGTTTTTTTCGTAATTGACGCTATATGTAAAGGGGTATCTATGTGGGTAATTTATTCTATATCCAACCATACACCAAACCTTTTATGAAGTCTATTTTATTCAGATTTAAGCCAGGTTTAAGCCAGTCTTACAAGTAAAACAGGATTGAAACTGTAGTAGCTCGAAGAGGCCCCGTTCACGATTAACAACACCTTAAGATGGTTTTATAGATTATAGCTGACCCACGCAACCTCGTTTGCGTCTTATATTGCCCGTAGCGTGAAAATTTTCCCCCGTTTTTGAAACATTCTTCATTGGTGCTCCGCTCCTATTAGTAGTAGCGTAATGACATATGGCCTATAGCCTTCCTCGATAAATGGACTATCCAACACTGAAATATTTTTTTAAATCGGACCAGCGGTTCCTGAGATTAGCACGTTTAAACAAACAAACTCTTCAGCTTTATTATTAGTATAGATTACATCGATACTAATTGCAGTGCCGTAGTTCCATCATATCAGGCTTACTTATGTTGTAATGAAAGTGATTATTAATATTACTGATAATGCCGAGCGAACAAGTGAATCATATATGCACTTGTTAGTAAAGGTAGCCATCGCTATAAATCTATATCTATACTAATATATAAAGCTGAAAAGTTTGTTTGTTTGAACGCGCTAATATAAGTAAATACTGGTCCTATTTGTTTTTTTTTTATTGAATACAAACGACGGCAAACGAGCAGACGCATCACCTGATGGTAAGCGATTACCGCCGCCTATGGACACCTGCAACACCAAAAGCGTCACAAGTGCGTTGCCGACCTTTGGGGGATGGGGAGAGGGAATGGGGGGAGGGGTTTGGGTATGGGCCTCCGGTATCCTCACTCACTCGGTGAAACACAGCGCAAGCGCTATTTCACACCGGTTTTCTGTGAGGCCGTGGTATCACTTCCGTCGAGCCGGCCCATTCATGCCGAAGCGTGGGTCTCCCACGGAAAAAATGTTCATTGTTAGATAGCCCATTTATCGAGGAATGCTAAAGGCTATATATCATCAGGCTATGAGCAATAGCAGACGTAAAAGAGGTTGCGTGGGTCGGTTAGTTGTTTTTTATTTTGTTATATGTCTGTTATTTATAAAAATGTGCAGTGAGTCAGGTGCATGGGCGAACCTGCCGAGCCAGGAGCGTGCACAGAACCTGTCGAACCTGTCCCACATCGGTATGCTGGCGCGCTTCGACAACATCCTGGGTCGAGACACCATCCGCACGCTGGTGCGGCTCACGGCACACGCTCCCTATGTCTTCTGCCACCCCACCCTCGTCGAGAGGATCGCCTCCATGCTCAACTACTTCTTACTGCATTTGGTTGGCCCTAACAAAAAAAACTTCAAGGTTTGTATAACATTCAATTTTATTTTTTTACTATTTGAATATCTACTCTATTTTACTATTCTTGTAATGAATTAAGAATATAAAATGTCAGCAAAGTATGCAGGCAGTATTATCGTAATAATAAAATCTTGCAATAAGAAGGAAAAATTGAAAACAAACCTTACCACGACCCGTGTGGCCAACATAGTACACATTATTCCTAAGGAGAGATTTATTACTAGCAGTGGACTCTTAAAAGTTAAATCTAAAAACGGTTGAGCTATGTGAAATAACAAAGAGGTTGTCTTTAAAAAAATACTACAAAGGGATAGAAAACTAGGAATAGTGTTTTTATTTTTTTTTCTATTGAATATTGGGCAATCGAGCAGACGTATCACCTGATGGTAAGCGATTACCGCCGCCCATGGACACCCGCAACACCAAAGGCGTCACAAGTGCGTTGCCGACCTTTGGGGGGATGGGAAAGGGGATGGAGGAGAGGTTGGGGTATGGGCCTCCGGTACCCTCACTCACTCGGTGAAACACAGCGCAAGCGCTATTTCACACCGGTTTTCTATGAGGCCGTGGTATCACTCCGGTCGAGCCGACCCATTCACGCCGAAGCATAGCTCTCCCACGACGAAAAGTGTATAGTGTCTCTTTAAATTGTTATAACTCCTACCTTGCAAATAACTTACCATAAAACAAATTACAACCACTTACAAATGACCTACCTTAAAATATAAAATTAACGTTCTGATAATAGGTATTAAGTACATACTATAATATGCAAAGGTATGTACTGGCCACGGCCAGTCCGACTTGGTTAAAACATTCGATATTTTAAAAATGTTTACTTAATACCAATCGTGAGTGCTTTAAATCATAATTATATATCGTAGAACACAATAATCTAACAATTGTTATTGCTTTCCTATAAGATTATTTCCTAAAATGCAGGTAAAAGACATGAAAGAATTCGAGTTCGATCCTGCCACTACTGTACTAGATATCTGTCGTATGTATGTGGAGCTTGGGTCCAACGAAAGATTCTGCGCCGCTGTATCAGACGACGGACGGTCGTACTCGCCGCAACTGTTCACCTTAGCTGAGGCGGTGCTCGGTAAATATATGATATGTTCTTAAATTGAACGTATTAAAACCAAAATATATTTTAACTAGCGGACCCACGCAACCTCCTTTGCGTCTTCTATTACTCGTAGCGTGAAATTTTCCTCCGTTTTTGAAACATTCTTCATTGGTGCTCCGCTCCTATTGGTATTAGCGTGATGATGTATAGCCTCTAGCCTTCCTCGATAAATGGACTATCCAACACTGAAAGAGTTTTTCAAATCGGACCAGCGGTTCCTGAGATTACCGCGTTCATACAAACAAGTAAGTAAGTACTCAATACACTTGCGAAATGGTGACCAATTTGTCTGAAAATGTAGAAGAAACATATCGTAGTCGACTGACTGTTTGACTGGAAGAAAATGCCTGTGGCATTAAGTCCGCCTTGTGCAATATGTTTTCAGGAAGTTTGTATAAATAAATAAACTTCTATGTTATTGCTATAAATACGGTTGTAGTTAGTTAGTTTAGCTAGTAGAACCTCTCCCAATTTTAATTATATAGTGCTGCATATCCATTATGAAAAACCCTGCCAATATATTGGTTGGTTAGTGGTACTTTCTAATTTTAATTATTTTTAAACGCCATTTAAGTAAAAAAAAAATATTCCACAAGATTTTGATACCAACACAAATTTCTAAATTAGGTATTGCTATCCTAAGCCTCCTTTTTCAGTACGCATCGGAGGCGGTGGGCTGATAGGTTCACTCCAAGAGGTGGCAAGCCGGGTCGAGATTCTAGCAGTACAACGTCAACGTGACGAGGAGATACTCGCCAATGCCCCTGAAGAATTCCTCGACCCCATCATGAGCACCATCATGATGGATCCAGTAACACTACCCAGTTCCCGAACTACTGTAGACAGGATCACTATTGCTCGGTAATATTCATATATATTTTCTTAAAAAAAAAAATGTGTGCGTGTACTAGCGTACACTCGTAAGAAGTGAAACTTCTTTATGACGTTATTTTTCAAAAAATAAATATCATATGTCGGCGTAAGGTATAACGACAAAAGACTTATAAACCAGCAATATTCGTGACAATTCTTATTTCAAGTGCAATAAAAGTTAAGGAGCGAGACCTGAGTAAATATTTCGCGATCTGTGGTGTGAATGAAGTAAGTTTGTGGAATGTGATGTGTGTAGTTATTTACATTGTGGACTAAATAAAATAATATTGTTTGTAATGTGATATTTCATTGTAGTATTAATTTGGTCCTGTTTGTGTTTGAAAATGTTTTTTGTTTTATTTTATAAATTTGACGCGTAACGTAACGGATAAATGTTACACGTAACGTAACTGATAAATGTTACGCGTAACGAAAAAATGTTACACTAAATTTTTTGACAACCCCGATAAAGAAGTTTCACTTCAAAAATTTACTTAAAAATTCTCCTAGAGCTAGTCGCTAATGACCGTATGTACGGTGATTAATTAGTGGAATTATATTACAGCCATCTTCTAAGTGACCAATCGGACCCATTCAATCGATCGCCATTGTCTATGGACCAAGTGAAATCTAATACAGAACTCAAAGAAAGGATTTATGCCTGGATTGCTGAACAAAAGCGGAATATTGCTCAACAAGAAACTTCAAGTACATGAGAATAACTAACTGTGTTTTGTGTAGCATACGAGACAATAGTTCATTGTTATGTTTTACTGTTTTAAAAAACTTCCCTTTTTAAAAGTCCTCTTCACAATTTCTGTACAGAAGTATAGAAATAGTAACACATTGTATAGTACGATTTCTTTATTTTATAAATTTTAGTATTACTTTTCGTACATATCAGTTGCGCAGATGTGTGATATTGTTAAATAACTTATTTCTTTTACTTTACTATATTGATACTATTTCTTTTGGTGCATTTTTCTTTGAATGGTATTTGTTTGTCTATGATAAGTACCAGACTACACGTTGTGATAAATTACTATGTTCATTGTATAATTTAGGTTAACGAAAATTAGATATAATTATTATTAATAATATATTCCGTGAATTTTTTTGTTTATTTTATTTGCTCACACATTTATACACAGTGCTAAAGCTCGACGATTTCATAGTTGGCATGCGGTCTATCTCTAGACATATCATTGGTTTTTAGACAGACATGGCGTGATATTTTTTTTTATCAATGCAGCAATCTGTTCTAATTTAAAATCACATTAATCAACTATGTCTGAGTCAATTCATTCTGTTGAAAACTAAATAAATCCTTAGTAACTTTGTTATAGAAAATTATTATCGGTGATCACTAAATATTGCTATTCACGAAAGCAGAGTAGTTATGATACAAGAAAACAATCACAAGGCAGTCCAGAGGACTGCCGATAAAAGTGAAACCTCTTTTTTTTTAATTGCTATGCAATATTTGTTCATAATTCAAGAGCAAGTAAAGCTTAGGAAATCATTTATAAATATATAAAATAGTGGGATTTAGGAAAACGAAATTTAAATAGGATAGATATCAGATAGGTTTTAAAAGCAACATTCTTGAATGCAATGAAAGATGGAGTGGATAAAATCTTATAATTTAATTTTATTTTTAATAATGAATAATATCTTGCGTTTTTATGAACAATAGCAATGTGATTGAAGTCGGACAAGGGATACGAAGGAAAACAAGTCAAAACTATTTACAAACAGTTGTTCACGTATAATGAACCTCAACTTTTTAAATAAACTGGAGGGATAAAAAAGAATTATAGAAAATATAGCTCATGGAAAGCGTTCGATGACGATGACGCGAGTTCCAAAATTTTTATTCACCCAAAAAGTGTTCAAAGCGCCTAAAGACGTTTTCACTTCAACAAGAGTTAAATCTAAGTAAGTATTTCACGGTTTGACTTTTAATTTTCTCTACAGAAATTCACGCATGGAAATATCTGAAACAAAAAATATAAACGGCAGGATACCTACATAATTTCCGTTGAATTTAATTAGTATCCTTACTACTAGCTGAGCCTCGCGGTGTTACCAGCGGTACGACAACAACCGCGGGTAAAGATGTGGGATGAAGATAGTCTAAAAAAAGTACCTAAGTTACATACTTTTTATATCATTAGCTACACAAGCTTTGCTTAGTTTGGGACTAGATGGCGTTGTGTGTTAGATGTCCGAAAATTTACCCATGATAGTCCTGTAAAAATTGATCCAGCCGTTCCGGATAAACAGACATAAACATTCGAAAAATTGCTCTTTGATGTAAGTAGGTACCGAACACACTTTCATATACATTTAGCAAAAAGCTGTTAGTTTTAAATTACAAACAGATACTTAAATTTTATTTATTTGTATAAATGTATTCAAAAGTAATTCTATCTATCTGTTGCGCTTTAACGGCTAAAGCGCTGCACCGATTTTAATGAAATTTGGAACGAAACGCCCTGTGATAACCGACATACACGCGAGCGGAGGCAAGAGCAAAAGTTAGTAGGACATTATAAGACAGACCCAACGAAGAAGTACCTCCTGAAGTTGGCACGCCTATTATTAGGGCCTTGCCAACGTATCTTACAATTTTTCTATTACCCTTTTTTAGCATATTGTATCTGAGAAAAGTAGTAGGTACATCACGCGTTATTGCGTTATTCATCCGCAAATCAAATAAAAAAATCTATATCGTTGAGAAGTATCAATGCCTACGCTAACTTATATAGCAATCAATACACATGTTGCGTAAGTCAGCCGTAAATATCGCAGAGGCGCTAGTTCCTATAAACTTTAAACGTCTTTAAAAGTCTGGGATCGTGACTATCTCATCATATTTGTTTAGGTCATTGGAAAATATTTTAAAATAATTATGATATATATAAAACCTTTCCTAAAATGAGTTAGCACGGTTTCTTTCATGCTTTGATAACTGCTGACTGTGAAAGTGCCCCGCTTTCAGCTAAGCGAATATCCATTCCTTTCTGAACTTATGTTAGACTTCTGATCCTACAAAATTGTCTAGGCTGACTGAGATCTGAGTCTATAAGTACGTAAGTAGCTTAGGTATCTTTAATGAACTAGAGGACTATGTAATTTTTAATGTGATACATTTCATGACTATTTACTTAATTGATATTAAATGAACAATCATATTTTTATTTCAAGCAATCTGAATATTAAACCTTTGTGTCCTTAACGACATGGTGTTTAATAAGCCTCAAACATGAGAACACAACAGAAGCTTCACGGCTTATAGTTAGATATATACAACACGACAATCGTAACACGTAACACGAAATCTTATTCGATCTTTAGGCGAACCCTACACGACAATAAATATTGTGATAATTATCACGATATTTACTTTCGTATCTCGGGCCGGATCACAGCACACCCTACACCTACAATACGGATCGCGTCAGTACTGAAGCGTTCTTTGTACGAGGCAGACGTGATGGACCCTAGACGGAGGAAAATTAGAGCTTGTGTGGCAATAATTTTAGCCCTTTCTTTAAACAAACGAGTAAAAAGAAAGCGATGGATGAAGAATTGGCTACAAAGGAGAGAAAAGTATACACATCTGAATTTATTGGACGAAGTTCACCTTCACGATGAAATGGACGACTACGAAAATTACTTACTTAACCGTGGGAGAGCTATGCTTCGGCATGAATGGGTCGGCTCGACCGGAGTGATACCACGGCCTCACAGAAGACCGGTGTGAAATAGCGTTTGCGCTGTGTTTCACCGAGTGAGTGAGGACACCGGAGGCCCATACCCCAACCCCTCCCCCCATCCCCTTTCCCATCCCCCAAAGGTCGGCAACGCACTTGTGACGCCTTTGGTGTCGCGGGTGTCCATGGGCGGCGGTAATCGCTTACCATCAGGTGATACGTCTGCTCGTTCGCCCACTATTCAATAAAAAAAAAAAAAAAAAAAGATGCCTGATGTCTTTATTTTTATTTATTATTTATTATTTTTTTATAATTTACATGCCCGCTATTCCAAAGTTTTGGCATGGATTCTAAATTGAGAATAAACTCTTTCAAAACAATCTTGTCGCCTGTCATGGATTCTTGCTCGTGGCACGGGTTCACCGCGGCAGACGCGGTGTCACCGACGTCTCTCATCGCTGCCATCTCGCTGCGTACTGACACGATCAATATTGATGCGACACACTACACGCAAGATAAATATCACGATCCAAGATCTGGGATCAGATCACAAGGATTTCTAGAAATCCAGCGATAAATATTGTGATCCGTCAATACACTACCCTACACTTCAATAAATATCGTAATCCGATATTTTATATTGACGGATCACAATATGGATCTTCCGTGTAGCGTTCGCCTTAAACTCAAATCAAATAAAAAGGGTAGATAACGTAAGGCCTTTGTTCTTGCTGAAGCCAAAAAACTCAGCTACTTCCAAGTAAACACACGCGTTAACTCACACATGCAACAAAGTACGTATCGTATAAGTTGTCGTGCAGTAAGTTTACATACAAAATGCCGTCTTGTGCAATAAAACGATGTACAAAATACAAAAAGTGAACAAAAAGGCTAAAGGAATAACATTTCACACGTAATACACCAAAAAGACGTATTGGCAGTGTTGCCAGGAGTTCGTATTCCTAGTGGCCAAGCATAAATTAGTATAAATGTACAGCTTCAACGTATGAAGCAATGAAATTTCGCCTACTTTGGTAATAATTCACACGTTCATGATATTTCACGACTACAATTAATTTCCTAATTGTATTATCAATTATTAAAAATATGAATGTCTGCCATTTTAATAATTGTTGTTGTCACGGGTCACTACATCAATTTCGGTTAGCGAGATGTTGAACACTAAAGAGACATTTGCCTCGATTATGAGAAATCTCTTAATGTGATGACTAAGTAACTCCATGCTGGTTCTTATCGTGTTAATATCAATATGTAATATATTGACATGAATAAAGCAAAACTGTTTAATTAAATACATATTCTCCCACTAATTTGAGGAAAAAAAAGATGTGTGCAACATTGTACTTAAATTATTTGATTATTTCGATTATAGCGATATTTGCCTTAATTTGAATACATATAGACTATATATACATATGAAAATTATTTCTGCTTAATTTGTAACAGTTTTTTGACTACCTCTACCCTCCATATTATGGACAAGACAAGGAGTGTTATCTTATATGGAAGAAAATTGAAAAAAGTGTCCAGCATAAGCTGTAAATAACAGTTCAAAAACCTTCCAGAATGGCGCTGGTGTAGACACAGGTTATGGTATGAATGTAGCAATTGTGAACGAATTGAAGTACGCCGAGGTAAAAATTTAACATTATTGTCACTACTTGCGTATTACAAAATAATGTAGTAAATATATTTTATTTTCTGAACTGTGAATAGTACGTTTATTGATTTTTTATCATTCAATTTTATGAAAAAGTGTGTGTATTGATTTTAAGAAGTTTACTCTGATGCTAATGTGGCGCCACCCTAATTTAATGCATTTCAACGGACACTTTTCATGTACACAGATGATACTCCTTATCTCTACCCTCCATACTCCATATGTTGAACACTAAACTGACATTTGCCTCGATTATGAGAAATCTCTTGATTTTGGCCTGTGCATTTTTAGTGCGTAATTGTAGATCAATGGCCGCCACCTGTCATTATGAACATGATACTATATTATTTTATAGATATAGACTACATTTAATCATTGTTTTATATATTTTGTTGATTTAATGAAGTAGTATAGTCTCGAGGGAGAGAGTAAACTCCTTTTTTTAAAAAAAAAAGAAAAACACGTTACATATTTACAAATCTTGAACAGGGAGCTAACCATAACAATCACGATCATCTACAAAAACCATAGACAAATAGTTATAGTTGACATGGCGGAGTAATCAGCTGTTAATTGCAATGCAGACGAATATTTGTTTTTATTTCTGTAGGTATTAATTAGTTCGTCGGTATATAACATTTCTGTGATCTTTCTTTTAAAATGTGTCACCTGTATAAATTTGTGTTAACGTAATTTTAAATATAATGCTTGAAAAAAGGAATGGCGCGATGTCCCTTGTCATCTGTCAGCTTCATTCATTCATCCATTGTGCAGAAAAAATGTGACTTGTTCGCTTTGTAATTTTGTTTTTATGCCCTAAGTGCTAGTTGAATATTAAATACTACCGTTATAACATTCTATTACTATAACAAAAGTGTCGATTACCTTATTGGATTATTAAAACACGTAACAATACAGCAGGGCCTAGTTTATCCTTAGTCCAATATATTCCCTCTACAAAGAGATTGGCGCAGCGTCGGCGAATGAAATGCTTATTTTTGTTGCGCAGTGATCTTTCGATAATTCGTTTGATGAAGACAAGAGTGGTTTTACAATTGTGAGGTGTTAGAGGAAGTTAGGATGTCAGGCCGTGTAAGAAAGCAGTCAGACTGCCCTGTGGGCAAGCAGGGGCCGATGAGGGCAACTCTGCCGGTGTCGTCAGTAATGAAGCCTAAGAAGAACGCTAGCCACAGTCCCACTTTATCACCAACTATCGCGTGGCGGCGAATATCACCAGATCACGCCCTTTCTGGACAACGAAGCCCAGGAGCAGTTAATTATAAAGGTAAATTACCAGCATCAATAAACTACATTAGGTGATTAATAATACAATAAATAGTAAACTCTTAATCTAGTTTTAGCTTCATTTAAGTAATGCAGGGAAAACAGATTATATTATTAATATTATTAAAAGATTGTGATTAAATACATTTTTTACAGTTTTACAGTATTACAATAGTATTTTAACAAACAGATCTCCACATAACTCTATCCATTAAAAAAATATTATTCATAGGAATAAATCATTGTTATGTTTTTTATAGGCAAAGGCAGATTTGGAGCCAGTGTCATCAGGCGTACAGCTTCTTTAGACACATTGTACCATAAAGGGCAGTGGTCCAGAGACTATTATCTGCATGCTGGCCAGTTGCAAGTAGATAAATCCACCCAAGTATGTACCCTTTAAAAAAAAACTCATTAATTAAGTTAATATCTAACAAATAACAAAATTAGAAATGTGAAGTCAGTACCCAACCATTAGGCAGCTTCCATTGTCTTATTTGAATAGGTGAAAATAGTATGTCCATGCTAATTTACATTGTCAATAAGGATTTCAAACAAAACTTATATAATCTCATACATGAATATATTTTATACTCTTTTATTACATTTAATCCAGGACACCAGATCTATTTTTACCCTTTATTAAAATCAAGCTAAATTTTTCGTGAGTAGCGTCATTTGATGAGACGCTCAATTTTTTCTGTTAGAAAAATTCTAGATTATGGTAACTAACAGAGGTAGCAGGGATAAAATATGACAACTTGAAGATTCTTAGAAATTTAATACTAGCTGGGGTTATTTTTAATAAACATTAAGTTAATTATTCATCATCATCTTCCTAGCCTTTATTATTCCCAATATTTGGGGTCGGCTACCAGTTCAACCGGTTTTACCTGAATATCAGTTTTTACACAGAGCGACTGGCATCTGACCTCCGCAACCCTGAGGGCGAACTGAATTCGAAGGTTGAACTAGTTGTCAGTATATTTGAGTGCACTGACTTCCCAATAACGATTGCCATAGATGTTCATGACAACCGGGACCGACGGCTTAACGTGCTCTCCGAAGCACGGGCAGGAAACACCGCCATCTTCCATACTCCGGGCTGCTATTAGGAATTTCTTGTAGGAAAAACCCAACAGCAGTCCGACCCGGGAATTGAACCCGAGACCTCTTGATTTGCAGTCGCTTACGCTAACCACTAGACCAAAAAAAAATGTCCTAAAATATATGGTTTACTTCCAATATGTATCAGTAACAAGATCATCAAAAATTATTACTAAATAGCTGTTATTTTTACTTTTGTTTAGTTCATATGCCTATAATTGAACAGCAAAAATTTTAATAAGAGAAAAAGTTGGGTGTGTTATCAGAAAGAAGCTACTCACGAAAAATTAGCTAGATTGTGATAAATGGTAAAATATTATTTCAATTTGAAAGTAGAAATAATATAATATGGGATCTTTCCTCTTTAAAATGAAATATTTTTTGTTGTCTGTCTTACATAAATAGTAGTTCTAACATTTCATGGTCAACTTTATTTTATTTCTGTGCAGACTGATGAAGGAGGTGGGACATCTGGACGCTCTTCTAGGGGTTCTGATGATGATAAACTGGATCGTTTTCTTCGGATTCGCCTCCAAAGACCACATAAACCTTGTGGCTCTGGAGACAGTTCAACACATGCTGTGAGTTCAACTCTGTGTAAGTATAATATTATTTATCATTCTCAAAGACTTGCAAGTCTGACTCTGAGACTACACATGCTTATATGAGTACCTTTTAATTAAAAGTATTATCTATTATATAAAATTCTCGTGTCGTGTTGGTGCGTAATCGAACTCCTCCGAAACGGCTCGACCGATTTTGATGAAATTTTTTGTGATTATCCGGTATCTATGAGAATCGGTTCTTATCTATTTTTCATCCCCCTAAATGTTAGGGGTAGTCCACCCCTAAATTTTTTTTTTATTTTTTTGACAAAATTTTTAATTTCTATTTTTTTATGATGCAGCATTAGAAAATACATACAACCCTAGATTTTCAACCCTCTACGATCAACCCCTATTTTTCCATCGCCCTAAAATATATATTCCTTTTTATGGCAAAGCAACGTTTGCTGGGACAGCTAGTCTTATCTTATATATAAAATTCTCGTGTCGTGTTGGTGCGTAATCGAACTCCTCCGAAACGGCTCGACCGATTTTGATGAAATTTTTTGTGATTATCCGGTATCTATGAGAATCGGTTCTTATCTATTTTTCATCCCCCTAAATGTTAGGGGTAGTCCACCCCTAAATTTTTTTTTTATTTTTTTGACAAAATTTTTAATTTCTATTTTTTTATGATGCAGCATTAGAAAATACATACAACCCTAGATTTTCAACCCTCTACGATCAACCCCTATTTTTCCATCGCCCTAAAATATATATTCCTTTTTATGGCAAAGCAACGTTTGCTGGGACAGCTAGTCTTATCTTATATATAAAATTCTCGTGTCACGGGGTGCGTAATCGAACTCCTCCGAAACGGCTTCACCGATTTTGATGAAATTTTTTGTGATTATCCGGTATCTATGAGAATCGGTTGTAATCTATTTTTCATCCCCCTAAATGTTAGGGGTAGTCCACCCCTAAATTTTATTTTTTATTTTTTTGACAAAATTTTTAATTTCTATTTTTTTATGATGCAGCATTAAAAAATACATACAACCTTAGATTTTCAACCCTCTACGATCAACCCCTATTTTTGCATCGCGATTTTTATTGACCCACCTCTACAACATATATTCCCTTTTATGGCAAAGCAACGTTTGCCGGGACAGCTAGTTGTATATGAATTCTTCAATAACAAATTGACAAGAATAATTAGAAAAACTATAACTCAACTATGTGAACATTTTTGATAAAATTTGTATAGCCTATGTCACCCAGACCATTATTATGAATATATTGACACCTCAGTCATTAAAATCAGTTCAGTAGTTCAGCCATTACATTGGAACACTCAAACATATATTATATAGACTGTCAAAACTGATCCTTTCCTTTTGGCTTTGCCTAAGTCAGGGCAAAGAAATAATTGTTTTGCTTCTTAAAATATAATTTAATAGAATATTCTATTTACAGGGTCACGTTTTGGAAGTACTAGTGTCCCACTTAGAGCAGCACGGTCCTCAGTAGAAGGTCTCAACCAGGAGATAGAGAGACTAGTGCTGTATCCAGCTAGCGGCACTCAAACACCGCTTCATGATCGGCTAAGAGATAAAGTGAGTGTTGGTTTCTGAATAATATTAGAATTATTTATTTTATTGTTCAAAAATATATGAAATTATAAAATTATGAATAGCTCAGGTAATTTTATCCTGAGAATACCGGTATGAAACTTCTTTAACTTTTCTTATACTTGAACACTTTAACACCATTTATGTTTTTTTCTTTTATTTCAAGCACACATCACATCACATCAATCACTGCCTCAGTGAATATTCAAAAAATAATAAAGAATTTTTTCGGATTTCTGATACACCACCATCTAGCTTTATACTTAGCAGGACTTGTACATGAAAGCTAGATTGACTAATAGAATACTTGTATTTTATTAAATTATATACAGGGTGTAAAAAGACTACTACCGAAAACTTGGGGGTTGCAATCAGACCATGATACTGAATAGGTTTAGCGAAAAAAAAACTCAAAAAAATGTTAATTTATCTAAGTCGTTTTATGTTTTTTTCTGCTTACATACACAAAGTAAAACATAACAGGACCCAAACTACCTAATTATCTCATTTAGAAAACCAAAAAACAAAGAAAATCAATAAAACAGTAATGTATTTTAATATCAAAACAGCTAGCCGGGTGAGTGCAATGACCGCGACAGAGCGCTCGGGCGCGTTAAGTTGTACATTGCTGGCTTCTGAAATTAATAAAAATCTTGACACACTGTTTTTTCAAGCTACAATTTTTTTTGAAGACAACTGTTTGTTTTTATAAATAAGTTTTGGGGTGCTGGATCAGCCCCTTTCGTTTTCGGTAGTCGTCTTTTTACAATATAGAAATCAATAAAACATAGAAGGTGCTTAAACTCCTAACATTGGGTCCAATTCGGGGATCGAAAACACACTCACTGAAATTTAGAATTTGAACAGGAGACCTCATCACAGCAGTTGCACACGCTACCACTGACGCAGTAAATTTCAATATTATCTAAAATTTATTAAACATTCCAGGTTACACCAGAAGGACACCGTGCACCTCTCGCTGAGCTATTGAGACGCTCAGTAAACACTCAAACCCCACATGATATATCGAATGCAGCTCATTCATCAGGTACTATTTTCTTCAAAATCATATATGTAGATTGTTTTTAAGGCTCGTAAATATTAAATCAATATCTAAAATATAAATAAGTTGTGGCATTTAAAACCAAATAATTTCATCTTAAAATATTATGTTAACTAGCTTGAAAAAGATAAACTTGATTCAAATTTTAAAATGATGACAAAGAACATTGTCAGGAATATAAATAAGATATTAAAATTTCATTTTTATACCGCTACATGAGTGTTATAATTAGACAATGTCTAAATTAAATATTATGGGTATAGATCCACCTTCCCGGGGGTCACTCTCCAGCGATTGCTCTGCAGAGCTCCTAGCAGCAGGTCTATAACTACTTACAGCTTTTAGACAACCCCTGCATTATAATAGTGGATTGACATGCACATAATCCTTATGTAGACTATACAAAATATCAACGATTGTTTGCTGTTACTTTTATAAAAGTGTATTCACTGAGAAATACTTATTGTTTGCTTCTGTAGTATTAAGTAGTACTTTATTATATATCATGGAGATCCTACACACTATGCCGGCGGCCTTGCTGCACAATCTAGCCACCGGTGTGGCCGCTAACTTGTCATAACGGAAATTATGCTCTGCAAGTGCTTGCAGCTTAATAATACCGACGGGATATCCGCTCGACAAAAACCCGCCGGTCAGGCCACCGGTATAGTGTGTAGGTGCCTTGAAATTAAAGGAGAAGAATTAAACTAGTATTAAATGATTCCCTAGACTACAAAAATATTTTAAAACCAAAATCAGCTAAATCGACCGAGCCGTTCTCGAGTTTTAGCGAGACTAACGAACAGCAATTCATTTTTATAAATATAGAAATCAAATTAATATCTAGAAATTATTATTATGACTAAGGTGTAAAGGTTTATTAATTTATGGTTCAAATACTGAAGTTTGTTGGTTAATTTTTGTCAAATCAAACAATTACTTTTTAATTTAAAATAATTCAATATTATGTGTACATGTTCTTCTCATGAAGTTCGATCACTAGCATTTCAGAGGGTCTAGTGTGAATTTATTTTACATTAATTCGATCTCCATGGTGTCCGGGATCGACGTTATAATTGGCTATACTGACTGAACGTGTTCGTCGTCGAGAGCGAATGGATGCGAAATAAACTCACACTAGGCTCTCGGTGGGCGTTTCTACATTAAAAAATACATTAGTTAATATTTCCAGAGCATGTTATTATTTTTACTTAGCTTTAAACGCTTTTTTGAATTGAGGTAACTTAGATAATTGTAGCTAGATTCTTTGAATTTAATAGTTTTGTTCTCTTTTTTTTTATGTTATTTCATGTAAATGTTGTGGTTCCAGGTGGCAGTGTGTGTTCATCTCCGGACTTAGACGGCTCTAAATTGGGTACATCACCACAAATCAATCGCTTCTTAGCTCGCGAACCACCAGACGGCTGTGAAAAGGTGTGTATTGCTCTCAAAAATATGGGAGAACTTTAAATGAAATAGTGAAAATACACAATTTAGATAATTATTGTAAGTTATAGTATAGTTATGTAAGAAAATCTCATCTGAACTTCGAGACTTTATATAAAGCGATGACCTTCACATCGGAACATGCACATAGGATTTCACATTTCTTCATTTTCAACCAACTATGGCGAAACCAAACGGAAGGATAAGTTTTGGCAGTCTTTATGTATGTTTGTATGTTCCATGTACTGTAATGCCTAAACTACTTATTTTGATTTTTGATTTCGATTTGAAGGAATAAAGTATCGATAATTTAAATCTTTAAAAATTTTCAACAGTTTTTACACTGTCGGGTTGTAGTTTTTAACCGGCTTCAAAAAAGGTGGTTATCAATTTCGACTATATTTTTTTGTTTGTTACTTCATAACTTTTGACTAGATGAACCGATTTTGATGATTCTTTTTTATTTGATTGATTGATTGTTGTCTGTAAGAGATTGCCTCTGGGCGATAAGGCCGCCAATTGTACTTCCCTAATTTTAAGCTTACCTTGTAATGCATCTGGTGTACAATAAAGTGATATATTATTATTATTATTGATTTGGTGCTTACCGTCTGGTCTCATTTCAATTTGGTCCAGTTTTTGAAGTCGTTTTTATTTCAGTAAAATTTATTAGATTATTTAACTTTTTCTTGTTACAAATTAAAGAAAAAATCTTGAACTTGTATGTTATATTATAGTCATGTGTTCTTTATAGGTAAACCTCAAAGCTGGCGAGGGTACGTCCACAGAGACGAGGAGTATGATGAAGCCGACGATACCAGGGTTTACGCTTCGGCCGTCGCAGGGTTCTGCCTTCCAACCGCTCCAGCCCGCCCACCACATGCACGCGCCAGTCCAGCTCGACCAGTATTCCTCGCGCTACTCGCCCGACTCGCCGACCCCCAATTCGCACGCCACGACGCCTCCCAACTCGCACTGACTCACCCTACCACACCGTGTGCCCAACACTCTTAGAACTTAAAGGGTTCTTAATCCACCATCTCATCTTTATCTGAATAGAGCTACAGGATTGTTCAGAAAGATTTTGATAACAAAAATTATTTAAATACTCGCAGTATAAAAATCTAATTTTCTTTCGTTATGAACTTATGGTGCTGTGCAGGAATGATTTAGTCCCCGCCAAAAAATTATCATTTATGTTATGTTTGTCTAACAAAAAAGTATTTATAATATATAATCATTAAAAACTTATAGGGAGGGGTATAAATTCTGATTATTTTAAACAGTTTAGCATGAAAACCTAAATTTTGTTAGTTCGTTAATCCAGATAATTTCCAAACAATACAGTCTGAATTTTTTATCAGCTATCTCTTGTACTGCTTTGTTGTCAAAAATAAATTTAGAAATGGTAATAATAATTGAAACAGTACTACTGCACTCCAACCATAGTAACAAACAAAAACAAATTAAAAAGTATACATTAAATATGAATTTAAACAATGCAACATTAATAAAAACTTTCTGTGGTGCCATGTTTAGGGGTTCTAATATTAAGTATCCCATTGCCTTTCTGAACAATTCTAATACATCAGTAGCATTGTTTTCACAGCCAACTAAATTGAGATTAGTTCACCTCCATATATAAGTAGATGGATAAATATAATTACTGTTGTACAAATATGTGGAGTTCACTTCTTAGCACGCATTATTGTACAGAAACAAGATGGTGTGTAAGACTCAATGCACGGCGCAAATTCTATAATGGAAAACAAATATAATAGCGTGTTGTGGCAGTTAAAGTTTTATCGCTTTACACATTTGTAATCTGTTATGACAATAATAACACTCTTTAAATTAGTTATGACGAAAGTGTGTCATTCGATACATAAACATGTTTGTCAATTTCCACCAAATTACGAGTGAGAGTATAAAATACGAACGTCCTAATCTACAACCCGTCGGAAATATCTGCGAACCTGGCTTAATGACGTCATGCAAACTAGAGAGATAATATGTCACTGAACAGAGAAACAATAAACAAGAATGAGATTACTAAAGCAAGAATAATACACGTGGGTCGGCGCTTGCGTTACACAACGGTACTAGATAGGCAAAAGCTGGGCGATGTGTGGGGAAGCGACAGGTGAATCGCATTCCAGCCGGGTGCACAGATATTTCTGACGGGTATTACTTGAATCTTGCAATTGATTTGCACAAATATACACTGACAAACGAAACAACCAAAGCAATTTAATCACCGCATTAGATTCACTAACTATACCAAACTGATGGCAACAATAATTCTTATTACATAATGACTAATTAATAAAATAATGACATGTATTAGTTTGCCCCAATAATATTATTTTTACAGTAGTTATGTGGGAGCTATTTTTCTAAAAGGTCTAGATATTGCTAGCACTCATTGCTCCAGCTTAATTTGATTACATGACTGGATATATGTTTGATCTCATTTTATGTATTATTTAAAAATTGTGTACATAACACTCCATGTTGCAAGCATAGAATTTTAAAGTGTTATAGTGTAAGTGAATTTTAATTTTCATCGTACATACATAAGTTGTTTTTAATTTAAATCATTGAAGATAAATTCGGACCAAAATTCGGAAAAGGGCCAGATCATCTTATTTGTGGTTATATATCTGTTGCAAGAACGATTTTCTAATGCAAAAGAGCTTTAACTTGTGGGATTTGATAAAAGAAAATGTAAGTAAGAAAATAGACTGAATTTTTAAAATTTACTCATACTTTGATACAGGTAACCTGACTTTATTTGGTATGTAGCGTAGTTAACTATAAAGTGCCTGTTATGGACATACGTGATTGTTTAACTTTCAAGTTTCAGTTGCTTTTTATTTGATGATTGATAAGTTACGTCAGTATCTGTATCAGGTACGTGAGGTATTCGTTTGTATGACATTCGTTGAGGGAAGAACCGCACCGGTTGGATTTCTCATTTTGGCCAAAATGCATTTTTATCATCGAGACTGATAATGTAGTATGTTGACAACTTACACATAAACATAGTTAGATCTGCTTTTGGACATACGCAATTATTTTTTAAACCTTTTTTGAAATTCGACGTCAAATATAATATTTTGGTTGGCTCACCTTTGGAATAATATAGTATTTTAAATCTGCTCAAACAAAATTTTTATAAGAGCCACACTTATGATATACGCCGAATTTGAAAATCTAAACTTAGTGATTGTAATATCCAGTTGCTGATATAAATTAGTACCTATTGATTATATTGGTTTATATTCAATAAACAAAATGTGATAATGTAAGTGGATCGGTCGAATCTGAATAAAGATCGTGACTAGGCAACTGTCGGTACTGCCACTGCATGTGTCAGTATCGGTGAGTTGTGTGGAATTATCGAAGGTGCTGCGTAGTGACTATAAGTGTGTACAGATCAGCTGACTTGTGACTGTGACAAAGGAACTGTGTTTGGGATGCGATTACATTGAGTAGGCAATCTCACTGAGCAGACATCGTTTTTGAACGGAACTGAATGTGACAGACGAAGATTCTGACGCCATGAGAAGAAATGTTTTGTTAGCGTACAAAAAGTATTATCATCACTCATTATCACCTATATTACGATCGTGTGTACGTACTTTTGATATTATATGTTGTGTAAATTCTATTCCAGTCGTTTATGATTTCACATCTTCAGTAGTAATTATATTAAAATGTACTGTGCAAAAACATTAACATGAAAGAAAAGCCGAGCCAATAAATTAAAATCCGGATTTCTGAGTAAAATGTTTCTTATATAAGTGCAATATATAGCTGTAATTTCGAATAGAAACAAAACAATTTATGATATAAATCAAAATGTATACTTAATTGTTTGTAATCATTGTCTTCATGGAACCACTTTAACTTGCTCGATTGATGTCGTGGAATCACGTTTCTGTAATGTAAGCTTCGATTATGTTCGCATTGCTTCCTAACAGCTTCCATGTCGCTTCTAGACTCCCCACATTTGGAATTCAAAACAATATTATGCTTTACTAATAATAGACTTATGTCACAGGTCCAGGTTGTAATTTAGGATTTATATAAGCATCCCCCAATGTCGTTACCTAATTTAAGGTTTAGTAAGTTTTAGTGAAGGACCCGAAAAATTATTAGCTGTTAATAAATGTGTGCTATAAAACGGTCCCTTACAGTTTATTTTAAAGTGAACACTGGCATGTGGACGAGTGTTCCTAAATAAAGATGTCTTTGTCATAGAAAGCGTTGTTCTGATCCGAGGGTTCCAAGACAAGGAAGACAGACATCTTTATTTAAGAGCTCAAATGTTTTTAAAGTACATAAAGATATTTTTATATGTTCAGGGTAGGAAAGGTGAGTTGTACCATAAAAGTAACTTTGCTAGGACCTTAGATTTGATAGTTCTTTTATAGATGGTTAATATTATTTTAAAATTTGCTTTTAGACAAATAATAAGTTTGTAATTTTTATTAATACAATATTAGATTAAATACTAACATTTAAACTAAACCAAAAGTGCCCATTGAGATAAGTTTATAATTTAAGCAAGCCTTTTGTTCGGCATTTTGTTAATTAATAATGTTTAGGCAAACAAAATTAGAAAATAAGAAAAATTATCAAAGGATTGTTGAGTTTTAAGTTATCTAAAATTGTTGAGGTTTATTGATAAAAATTCCTTTAATTTTTAACAAATAATGTTCAACAAAGGGCTTGTTTAGTTAGAGGCATTAATTAACATCAATATTAATAGAATCTACTTTAAGTAATAATAAGAATGGTTTTATTATAGTTTTGTTTCAGAGAAGAAATTCTAATTACTATTTTTGTTTCCAATATTTTATCACTTTATCTGTTTTCACTGTAATGTATCTTGCTGTATTGCAGACATATCCAATATACAGACTGATTTAACTAAGCCTTTTATTTAATTACTTGTTCCTCTTAGCTTGTTTCTTGCGAAAGTTGAAGTATAAAAAAGTATTATTTCTAATATATAAAATTCTCGTGTCACGGGGTGCGTAATCGAACTACTCCGAAACGGCTTGACCGATTTTGATGAAATTTTTTGTGCTTATCCGGTATCTATGAGAATCGGCCAACATCTATTTTTCATCCCCCTAAATGTTAGGGGTAGTCCACCCCTAAATTTTTTTTTTTATTTTTTAGACAAAATTTTTAATTTCTATTTTTTTATGATACAGCATTAGTAAATACATACAACCCTAAATTTTCAACCCTCTAAGATCAACCCCTATTTTTCCATCGCGATTTTTATTGACCCACCTCTACAACATATATTCCCTTTTATGGCAAAGCAACGTTTGCCGGGACAGCTTGTATTATTATATAAATACCATTACAACTCTGCATAATATCGCATGCTAATACTTTTTATCAACTTTGAGCCACTCATTTAGCCTTCACGTTTTGACGTCTAGATGTGGATATACTAAGATTATACTGGTTAGCTAGCTTCTTATCTATAGAAATAAAAAATATATATGGAAGTATTTGGTACTAAACAGTTGTTGAACGCTGTCTCATAACGGATATCTATAACAGCTGGACTGATTTTGAAGGGATATTCACTGCCAGGTAGCTCATCACGTAAGGAGCAACTTAGGCTACTTTTTTCAGAGTAGCTTCACCTCGCAGCTTACATAAGGTTGTTGTGAAGGTACAACAACCGCGTGTAATACCATGAGGCTCAGACACTTTGACCTTTAGAAATGTAACTTTAATTTTAATCCTTTCAAAAAGTTGCTGCCTTTGAGGTTTGACAACAATTCTTTATAAACAAACAAAGCAAAATGTAGATTCATTGAAAGCGATGTTCGGTTAAATTTTTTATAGAACTTTGATAGTTAAAGTAACAAAACAAAAATGTACATGTAAAATTGTATTATATTAAAAATGCAGTCTTAATTCAGAACATAAAAGATCTAGAAATGCATTAATATTGTAAACTACGCTTGGTTTGTATGTCGTCTAACAATATTCGAAGCTCTTCATCTTCAAATCTGCCTTCTAGAGATGGTATTAATGCTTTTGCCTCTTCAGGTGTCTCTGGACATAGATTTGCTAAACTTGCCACTTCAAATTTGTGTAGTTTCTTAGATTGAAGGAGGCTGCAATTATAAATAGTGGTTAGCTTAATATTCTAACGGATGGAAAAGATATTGGTCACTGAAAGAGATCATGGCATCTGTCTACATGCCAGAAACCGACAACCCACCACCGCATGACTTCACACGGCTGGTCCACTACTGCGAGGAGTCAGGGCTCGAGCTAATCGTGGGAACCGACTCCAACGCGCACCATGCCTTACGGGGCATGCCTACAGGAAACGACAGAGGTAGGAAGCTAGTAGACTACTTATTTACGACAAACTTAAACATAGTGAACAAAGGCTCCGTACCTACATTTGTCAACAGACGAAGCAAGACAATCATTGACTTGACCTTGGCAACAGAAGAAGTAGCGAAACACATCTCCAACTGGCACGTATCTAACGATTTATCGTGCTCGGACCACAGATGGATACGTTTCGACCTTCAGGTAAGCAAATTCAAGGCACCACCCAGGAGGAATCCTAAAAAAACCGATCGCGATAGCTATTCTGTGCGGATCGGTCAGGCCCAGCGTCAGGAGGATAATCCGCCTAGGATCGTAGGTGCTGTTGAAATTTAAAAACAAGTAAATCTCCTTACTAACACTATGATGGACTGCTTCCATGCAACATGCCCCCTAACCATCCCACCAGAAGGCCGAACAAATAAAAAGAGCTGGTGGGGGCCTGAGCTGGAGAGACTTACGCATAGGATGAGGAAGCAACTCAACAGAGCGATGAACACTGGTACAGACCAGGACTGGGATAAGTATAAGGCCGCCAAGTCCAGGTACAAAAAACGACTCAGATACAGGAGTAGCAACTCATGGCGGAACTTCTGTACAAACATTTTTTTTTTCTTTAAAAAGACAACTCCCACATTAGGAATAACATCCTGTGTCGTGGGGGACTTTACAAACATACATGAAACGGACACAAAGAACATCCAGACTCGGGACAACAATTCGTGGATCACACAAAGTGTTGTAGGTACCGCGTGGGATTTGAACCCACGACACTTGGCGCAGTAGCAAGCGGCATGGCGACCGCTGACACCACTCGGCCAACCGTGCAGTCACATTGAAACAACGACACAAGCCAACAGGGTAAGAAAAGTTCTCTCCAATAACTCAAACTTATCACTGGGGTCCCTACGAAAACCAGACAACTCCCTCACCAACTCGGCGGATGAGGCAGAACGTGTACTGGTAGAGACACACTTCCCGGGTTGTGAAATAACCAGTCCAGGAAGATGGCCAGAAGAAGAAACCATTCCAACGGAGGAGGAATGGCAGCTGGCCAATAAGGTAATTGACCCATTCAAAACACAATGGGCAATCGACAGCTTTGACACATTCAAATCTCCAGGCCCGGACGGGATCTTCCCAGCCCTGCTTAAATGGGGGGGGGAAGGTACTCACCCAAAGGCTGTCCCTCATCATGGGAGCTTGTCTTGCACATAAATACGTGCCAAAACAGTGGAGAAACGTCAAAGTAATCTTCAGACCAAAACCAGGTAAAACTGACTACTCGGATCCCCAATCTTTCAAACCGATAAGCTTAACCTCTTTCCTCCTGAAAACACTAGAGAGGCTGTGCGATAGGTAGGGAGCGTCGTCGAACAGTGAACCAGCTGTTTTTCTAAGTCATATATCTTGTTAGAAAATAAAGATAAGAACATGATTTAGGTGTCATCGTTTAGGTAATTTTATAAGGTGTCTTAGTTATAGACTACAGAAAGATCAAAGAATTAATTAAGACGGTATAGAGGTTTTAAAAAATAAATGAATTTGGCTCACTGTGTACTATGGATGGTTTACACTGAACCACCCTTATTTCAACAGTGAACCACAATATAATTATATTGATGGGACACTTATTTGTAGAAAAGAAACACAATCTTTAATAATCATCTTTTTATTTGACCATAGAAAATAAAAGAAAAAAAATAAAACATTTCTGCCAACAAGAGTTATCAGTCTTCATTAATGTACCTATCACTTAAAATAATGAAATCAAAATACTTAAAATTAATCATCCCATATTCAACAAAGGCAAGTTCACATTGCATTAATATTTAATAAGACGTTTGCGTAGACGATGTTATAGATGTTACCCCAGATCGAGAAAGTGCATCTAGAAGGTTACTTAAATTTGAACGTCATGTCTTGTCAAACTTCAGTCACAGAAGTTGAATCTTGAATTTCTTGATTATTGCTTTTACATGAAGTCGAGAATTGCTGAAACTGCAGCATTAGGCAAATTTTGTGATTTCACTGTTCCATGTTATTTTCTTTTTTACATAACGACGCAATCTATGGTATGAAATATTACAAGCATTTGCCGCCGTTCTAACAGAGTTCCCATTTTCTACCATACGTAAAGTTGACATCATGTCATTTTTTTATGTTTTCCTATCTTCCGCTCTTTATCTTTTTGCCTTGGCATCCTAAAACAAAAAGAAAACACTTCAAGAAACAGTGTACCAGGATCGTAAGGTACACAGTGAATCGGTTCACTGTGTAATATGCAGACCTGGTTCACTGTTCAATTCAGGTACTTTTCAACTTTCAAGCTAAAAATTAATAAGTCTTATTTGAAATTTTCAGAATGCAATATGCTTATGATATTTCCAAAGCTATAACAATATTTGCACCACACAACTTTTACTCTCTTAGTTAAAACCAAAAAATACAAAAATCGAGATACTTACTTGGAAATAGTACGTTTTTTCGGCGAAAAACAAACAAGCACACATCACATGTTTCGCTCAAGTCGTGGTCGTCGGCTTACTACGGAAGAGGGGAAGTGGGTACATGGCACATGTTTTGACACGATCGAGCAAGTAACAATCGTCGCGATTTCAGAAATATGACGGTGGTTCACTGTATCTGGTTGGTTCACTGTTCGACAACCGACCCTACCTGAGAGAGACGGTGCTAGTACATGCACCATTGCATCCGAACCAACATGCCTACAGCCCAGGTAAGTCCACGGAATCGGCACTTCACGCGGTTACACCAAGATTGAAGTGGCGATCAAGAACAAGACTATGTGCCTAGGCACCTTCATAGATATAGAGGGAGCCTTCGACAAGACTAAATTCACCAGCATAACAGTAGCACTGGTGAGACATGAAGTGCACGCAGTTATGACTGAATGGATAAACAAGATGCTGAGCCAGAGAGTCATCAGACTCGAAGCAGATGTAACTAAACAAGCACTAGTGGCGAAGGGCTGCCCCCAGGGAGGCGTCCTTTCACCACTACTATGGAACTTAGTGGTGAATGACCTCATCACCACTCTGAACAAAAATCACCATTACACCATCGGATACGCTGATGACATAGTGATATTAACAAGCGGTATGCACGCAGGTATAGTATGCGACGTCACCCGCTCAGCACTGGCGGTAGTGGAACGCTGGTGCGTTCACAACGAGCTTCTTTCAGTCAACCCAGGGAAGACTGAAATGGTACTGTTCGCCAACAAACGGAATCTGGGCAAATACCGACTTCCCAGGCTGTTCAATACAGAGCTCCAACTCTCGTCTGAGGTAAGGTATCTAGGAGAGTTATTCGACCACAGATTGAATTGGAGCGCCCACCTTGACAATAAAATCGAAAAAGCAACAGTCGTATTCTGGCAGTGCCGCAGAATGGTAGGTAAAACTTGGGGATTCGGCCCCAAAATCACTCTGTGGCTCTACGAGACAGTAATTCGACCTATGGTAAGCTACGGCGCGATAATATGGTGGCCACGAACCAAGTTATCCACAGTCGAAGCTAAACTACAACGACTCCAGAGATTGGCCTGCCTGGCGACCACGGGCTGTATAAGGACCACACCGACTGCGGCTCTGGAAGCCATCATAGGTTTGCCACCTCTCCACCTCTTCATAAGGCAGGAGGCTCTAGCAACGGCAGCGCGGCTAAAGAAGCAAAATCGCTGGAGACCGCCTAGGGTACCGCACACTGAAATCCTGTATGAGGCTATTGGTAGAGAACCGCTAATGGAAGCGGTGACCGATGCGGTACCCAGGCAATTCGTATTTGACAAAAAGTACAAAATACAACAACATGAGGACCCCCCAGAAGTGATTCACCCGAAAGAGTTTAGTCTTCACGGATGGATCCAAAACAAGGTCAGGCACTGGCTCGGGAGTATTCTCCGAGGACCTAAACATACACATCTCAACGCCACTAGGAGCCCACAACACAATCTTCCAGGCAGAGTGTATGGGCATAATAATGGCTGCATATGCGATCACTTCCAGGAGAGTAACGGATTACCCCATCCGCATACTTTCCGACAGCTGATCAGTCTTACAAGCCCTACAAAGTCACTTGACAACTAATTTACAGGGCTAATTTACGAATGCCACTAAGCCCTGACAGAGGTATGTACCAATAATAGTATAACTCTGCAGTGGATAAAGGGGCATAGTACCTCACGCGGGAACGATGCAGCCGACGCACTGGCAAGAGGTGGATCGGAAACAAGGGCAATAGGCCCTGAACCAATACTGCCTCTGCCATCTGCCTGGCTGCGAAGGTCACTGCAACAGAACAACAGAACACCAAGGTGGAACACCAAATGTATTGGTCCAACCTTGGTACCTGCAGGCAGACCAAGGAGGCCCTCCCGATGATCAACCCCAGATTGTCGCGGAAGCTGTTGAAACTTAAGAGGCCGCTGCTCCGACTTTTAATAGGAGCAATAACTGGTCATGCATTACTACACAAACATCTTTTCACTTTAGGTGTAACAGACAGTCCTTTGTGCAGGGCATGCATGGAGGAGGAGGAGACGGCCGCCCATGTCATTATGACATGTCCTGTGGTGCCAGAACACCGGGCGAGACACCTCGGATCACCGAGGTCACTTCCTGAAGTCGTCGGCAATGTGAAGGGTCTGCTAGGCTTCTTGGAAGAACTGGGGTGGCACATGTGAAACCATCCCATCACGCAAAATAGGCGCAATGAAGACGTCGAGTTGCAAAGACCCAGCCCGCGAGTTTCAAGATTCATCAAGAGTTTCAGATCATGAAATCCACAGATCTTAGTACTGGTATCAAAAGAAGGTCTTCAATAACTGCGTTCTCCCATGTATTACATATGGGAGGAGAGATAGGTATTAAGAAACAAGATAAGATATGAAACACCGTCATAAGAAGTAAGACAAAAGTCACAGACGTGCTGAATATTTTAGAATAGATAGTTTCAAGTGGAGATGGACTAGGCCCATGCTGCGCGGTACACAAGAGAAGTGGAGCAATATCATAACAGACTGGTACCCCAGAGATGGGAGAAGGAACAGAGGAAGACAAAGCAAGAGATGAGAAAATGAAATAAAACTGACGGCAGGCCCAAAATGGAGAAGGGTTGCTAGAGACAGTACAATGGAAATTGTTAGAGGAGGCCTTTGCCAAGAGGCACACTGAACTCAGAGAAATTTTATAACTAAAGAGACAACCACAATTCAAAGAAAGAAGAAAGCAGTTCAGGATAAGAGGCTTATTATTATTATTATATAGCTTAATATTGTACGGCATAAGGGCTTCCACACATGAGTATAAATATTGTTTGATGATAACCGAATGTGATATTATGATATCTGTTTTTAGTGCATTATGGCCGTTAAGTTGCACACTGCTGTGACGATAATGGCGAACAACGCACCCAATATTATCGACCGAAAATAACGCACCCGTGTGGTAGAGCCTATAAGTTATACAAAACCTACTGCACAGTAGTAAGAGTTGAACACATTTTTAATAAAAATCTAGAGACACCTGCAACTCAAGTTTTACATTTGCTTTGTTGCTATCCGAGTCCTGTGAGTTGTAGAGGGTTTGTTTATGTTCACTTGGTCATACAAACAAAAGAATTGGTTAACCACTATTAACCAATGTTAATTATTTTTGCCTTTGATTAACAGCTGTTTATTTTCCAAGGTTTTGGTGTCATTCTGGTTCAATTAGCCTGCGGGAGAGCTATGCTTGAATCAAGATTGAAGCATGACGCTCCCACACCAACTTTATTTGTATTATCTGAATATTGAAGAAGTTTTGGGAAGAACTCACACTCTATGATAAGCACTGAAAGAATTGCTTTACAAACAAATAATTATTTTCATCAAGTGAGAAGATGTGGAAATATTCCGTTAAGCCATACATTGCAGGTCATAAATTCATCATCTATTTGTGGTGAAATATAGCTCTACCACTGCCAGTAACTTAAGGTATTTTGTCTAAATATTACACTTACGGGGGGTAAGGGGAGAACGGTACCATCATCCTTTCCGGCCCAAATGTCAACCTCACCTGCACGAACCGTATGGTGGCAGAGGTCAAATGGCTTCTGTGGTGCTCCCTGCTAGACAACGAACGAGGCAATGGCGACCGAGAAATGGCGGTATAACCATACACCTATCAGGCAACTGAATAGAAGAGGCTACAGCGAGCCTTGGGGGCTAAATATCCCCAAAAATGTCTGGAAATAGTAGAAAAAGCAAATCATATGACAGAAGTAGTATTGAAAAAGAATCTACCCCAGGAGGGTACCAGCATTGCTGGAGAATCCCTCCCTGAGTCTAACTCAGGCTGCCCCACGTATTCTGGGGGGGGCACAATCCTACTAAGTGATACTGAAGAAGATGACAGAAGAATTTTAAAACCAAAAAAGTTTATCCAACAAGCGTTCCACCCCAGTTTGTTTATGTCACGTTCACGAAGTGTCTCACTAGGAGACAAGCCAAAACAAGATAAGGAAAATGAACAAGACGCTGTAACGGACTCGACCACTCAAAGTCCACCCGAGTGGCAAAGAATACCCATATCTAACCAAGGCAATAAAAAGAGAAAAATAGCACAAATTTCATCTCCAGAAGCAGTCAAAACATCAAATCGATACAGTGGACTTGTGGTTGATAATCTTGAAAAAGATGAATCAACTGCAAAAAAGGTCAATAAACCCCCACCTATAGTGCTGTATGGTGTGGAAAATGTGGGGAAACTTACTGACCTTCTTGAATCGGTGGCCAAAAAGGATGATTTCTCCTACAAGATAGTCAACAGAAACCAGATGCGAATTAATTGCACCCAAGTTGAAGTATACAAAAACATAATAACTCTGGTTCGAGAAAAAGGACTCATTGGTCATACCTTTAACCGAAAAGACCAGAGAAACTACAGACTTGTAATTAAGAATTTACACTATTCAACACCAATATCTGAAATAACAGAAGCAATTGTAGGCACGGGAAATTCCATAGCCGGTGAAATAATCAATGTGAAGTATGGTCCTGAAAAGAAGCCAACTTCAACATTTTTTGTAAATCTGCTTCCTGGTCCAAATAACAACATAGTGAAGAAACTTAAATACATATATCACCAATCCGTTAAAATTGAAGAACCAAAAAAGCGGAAATCAATAGTGCAGTGTCAGCGATGCCAACAATATGGCCACACCAAGAACTACTGTATGCGCCCCTACAGATGTGTGAAATGTGGGCAATCACATAAGACAACTGAATGTCCTAAACGTGACCGCAACACTCCTGCCCTGTGCGCACTATGCAATGGCCCCCACCCAGCCAACTACAAGGGATGTGAGGTGTATAAAGAAATACTTTCAAGAAAAATGTCTAAAGCCCCAGCCCCAGTTTACATCAGAAGTAGCACAACAGTCAACACGTCCCAAAAAACCAGATATACTCAAAATACAGAGCCAGCACAACAAACCCAAAAACCACTTTATGCTGAAATTGTAAAACCACATCCACAAAACAACCGCGTTTCGAATATCCATAATACAGATGGCCCAAGTAAAACACTAGAAGACATACTCATAAATCAAACTGCAAAATTTGACATTATCCTACAACAAATGAGCACTCTTATGAGTCTCATAGCTAAACTTGTAGAAAAGTTAACAAAATGACTGCATTAAGAATAGGGACGTGGAACATAAACGGTCTATCACCCAACAAGCAGGAAGTGGAGCTACTTATGAATCACCACAAACTGGACATTATACTTGTTTCTGAGTCTCACTGCACAACGACATCGTTGGTGAGATTCTCAGATTATGTGTGTTATCACACTAATCACCCCGATGGAACAGGCCATGCTGGAACAGCGGTTATTATAAAAAAGACAATCAAGCATCACCCAATGCCACAATATGCAACTGCCCACCTTCAAGCTACCACTATTTCTGTGGAGGACAAGACTGGGCATTTTAACATCTCTGCAGTATACTGTCCACCAAGACATAAAATTACCGAAGCTATGTTTTCCGACTTCCTCAGTACCCTGGGTCATCGCTTTATAGCAGGAGGGGACTGGAATGCTAAGAACGAACATTGGGGTAGTAGACTGACTACCACTAGAGGACGGCAACTGAAATGCAGTATAGACAGAAATCATATGACAACCATTTCCTCTTGTGAACCAACCTACTGGCCAGCTGATCCAAGGAAAATCCCTGATCTCTTAGACTTCTTTGTTACAGGTGGCTTCTGTAAGCATTATATGAAAATCGAATCCTGTTATGATGGCTCATCTGACCACAGTCCTGTTCTGCTGACTGTCAGTACAATGCTTGTGGAACCTACAGTTGCAGAAAGGCTATGCAATAGGTATACTGACTGGCTGTCATTTCAGGAATTCCTTGACGATAAAATAGAACTGAAAGTAGCTCTGAAAACATGTGAGGATATTGAAACTGCTACTGGGTATATCACAACCTTAATTCAAGAAGCTTGCTGGCTCAGTACTCCTGCTCTGAACACAGGAATTACACAGAACAATTACCCTGTGGAAGTCAAAAGAGCAGTACTCGAAAAACGGAGACTTAGACGAATTTGGCAGGATACCAGACTAAGTGTTGACAGAGCAAGATTTGGTAAGGCAGCCCGTGATTTAAAGGAAATACTATCTAACTGGTATAATAAAACCCTTGAATCGCAACTCCAGTCACTCTCTGCCACAGCATCAAGTAATTATTCTCTCTGGAAGTTTACAAAAAACTATGACAGACCCCAAATAGCCAATCCTCCTTTAAAATCCAATAGTGGTTGGGCGCGCACCTCCCAAGACAAGGCGGACACATTTGCAAACTACCTGTCGAATGTATTTCGTCCTAACGATGCCAAAGACTTAGACTGTGAAAAAGAAATAGACCTTGTTATCAGTCAAGACTTGCAAATGTCACCACCCCCAAATCCATTTAATACATGCGAAGTTTGGAAAGTAATCAGGCAGCTTAAAGATAAGAAAGCACCAGGGTATGACCTCATCACGAAGGAAGTTCTCCTTAAATTACCAAGAAAAGCCATAGTATTTATAACAACGCTCTTTAATGGCATACTAAGAGTACAGTGCTTCCCCACACTTTGGAAGGTTTCACAGATCCTAATGGTCCACAAAATGGGAAAGCCAGCCAACGAAGTAACTTCCTATAGGCCTATAAGCTTACTCCCAATATTGTCCAAGGTCTTCGAGAAACTGCTCCTACACAGAGTCTTGCCTGAACTGGAAAAGAACAACATAATTCCAAATCACCAGTTTGGTTTTAGATCGCAGCACTCAACTGTAGAACAAGTACACAGAGTTGTAGACAAAATAAGAAAGACACTGGAGGAAAAAGAGTATTGTTCTTCAGTTTTCTTGGACGTGCAACAAGCCTTTGATAAGGTCTGGCACAAGGGCCTCCTTTGTAAGATCAAGAATAACTTGCCTCATAACTATTACCTGTTGTTTGAGTCCTATTTGTCGGATAGACTCTTCCAAGTAAAAGAAGCTGGGTTCACCTCAGCCTTTTATCAAATAGAAGCAGGTGTACCCCAAGGATCAGTCCTGGGACCAATACTTTATATTCTGTACACATCTGACATACCAGAAGAGAAGGATACCACTACGGCTACATTCGCAGACGACACCGCTATTTTATCTAGTGACAAGAACTCAGACGTAGCAACACAAAAACTACAAAAGTCCCTTAACAACGTCACTAAGTGGCTTGATAAATGGAGAATTAGGACCAGTACATCTAAATCCATTCATGTTACCTTCACGCTGCGTAAAGGAAACTGTCCTGCTGTGCAGCTGGGAGATACCATACTCCCTCACCAGGACACGGTGCGGTATCTCGGACTACATCTTGATCGACGCTTAACGTGGCGACCACACATTGCGACCAAGAGACAAGAACTGAAGCTGCGTTATCACAGTCTGTCATGGCTACTTGGCAGAAATAGCAAGCTGTCCATAGACAACAAACTGCTCATCTACAAATGTGTACTTAAGCCTGTGTGGATGTATGGCTTACAACTATGGGGCAGCGCTAGCAACTCCAACATCATCATACTACAACGAGTACAAAACATGATACTCAGAAACCTTTGTGATGCCCCATGGTTCATTACAAATAAAGAAATACACCAACATCTTGAGATGAGTACTGTACAGGAGGAAATTGGGAAATGTTCAGAGACATATAAAGGGAGACTTGAAAAGCATCCCAATGCACTGGCTGCCCAGCTGACAACATGTAGTTACAGTAAAAGGCTGAAGCGAAAGGACATACTGGTCTTCTAAACATTTTGTTTATATAGTGGTCTAAGGATGAGTAGAGGTCTTTACTGAAAGATTCACTCAATGAAAATAGACATGGAACTCATCTGCTTATAGCTAAAGCTGATTGCAGATTAAAAGGAGGAAAAAAAAAAAAAAAAAAAAAAAAAAAAAAAAAATATTACAAAAATAACACAGTTACTACAAGGTATTGTGAACACATCAATAAGTACAACTCACTTTCTAACAGCAGCTATTGTTTCTTTATTTTTAAATTTCTTGAACATATTGGTGTATGTTAGAGTTTTCATAAAAACTTCTGAAAATTCTTGCTCCTCTTCTGCTGACTCATTCTGTGCTTTCCGATGTTCTAGTAACATGTCCACCTCTGATATTAATAAAGTTTCTGCATTTTCAAACTCTAAAACAAAAAAAAAATAGAATATGAATCATCTGGAAAAATACAAATAAAGGGATTGTAATTTACTAATTTTTACCAAGTATTCTTCAAATACAGTAATACCCCGCTTAGCGCGACCACGTTAGGCGCGGTTTCAGTATAACGCGAATTTCAAATTTCGCGCTCAAATGCCTCGCATTGCGCGAAAGAGTGCGTATAAACATAATGTAGTCATTAACTTCTCTATGGTTGCGGGATCCCCGCTTTCTCTGAATATTCTCTTTGAAGAATTGGGAATTCCCTGTCCTTCGACTTTGTTCTATGGGGATTTCCTCGTTCGTTTCGTGTGTTCATTTGTTCCGTAATGTTAGTTCGGTTGGCTGGCAGTTTTGTTTTAACATTTATTGGAGATACATACATAATGTAACCCTACGTTAAAATGCCGCCTGTAAAGAAAAGAGAGCGTAAAAGCGTCACTTTGGAATTGAAGATGAAAGTGTTAAGAAGAATGGAAAATGGAGGCAAAGTAACAATTGTTGAGAGAGATTTTGGACTCTCAGAATCTAAGAGTATGTATGTATTGCATAAAGTGTTCTTTAGAATTAAAGTGATTGATTAAAATGATTTGTATTTTTTTGTATTAAATTTTGACTATGTTTAATCATAAACCTCGATATACGCGAATTTCAGTTAACGCGATTTTTCTCGGAATGTATCCCTCGCGTTAAGCGGGGTATTACTGTAATATTATTAATCCATGGTATTACATACTTTGTAAAGAGAGGCTTATTTCCACTACTTAAGGCTGTTGACTAAAGATATCAATTAAAAGAATACTTTGATACACTAAGAATAAAATAAACATGTAGCCAGCCAGTGACCCAGATACATGAGTTTCATAATAATATTATTATACCTATAAACATTTATTTATGATGTTGTTATTTATAAAGAGAATTCTCAATTACTTAGTTATATCACGGCCTACAGAAAAAGTACTGGCACTTTGTTTCACCGAGTGTGAGGATACCGGAATCTCATACTCTAACTTCTCACCACCCCCAAGGCTCGGCAACACATAAGTGACGCCTCTGATGTTGCTGGTGGTGTCCATGGGCGGCGGTAATCGTTTACCATCAGACGATACGTCTGTTCGTTTGCCCCCTATTCCATAATAAAAAAACTAACATGATAGATATATAGCTCATTTATAGTATACACACAGTATAATACAGTCCACATAAATAAAATCCTAACTTAAAATGTCTTAAATGTATTGTTACCTTTTGGGAATTGCAAATCCGCTGCGTCTTCTTCAACGACATCTTGTATAGGTCCCGACATGGTCTTTTAATATTGCAATCAACCGGAATGTTTAAAAGCACGGGATTGGGCCTGAAAACGAAGCCATTCCAAGAGTTTAGTAAATTAAAGTACGAGTATTATTTAGGAATACAAACGTATAAGATTGATATAAATAGCTCACCTAATTAATTTATTAGTCTGGAAACGTAGGAATAATTAAATTAAGCAATTAAGAGACAAACCGTAAAACAAACTCTTGATCCTAACCCTAATTACTAACAAGCCACTCTCAGTCAACTGTCAATATAAATATTGACAATAAGGACGTTGCTCAAGATGTAAGGGAACAATAGCGAATGGATGGATCGATCGACTAAACAGTAAATAACTTGCTAAAAACAGTTCATTGGCATGGCGTAATTTTATTTTGGTATTTTGCGTAGCAAGCTTGCGGTACTTGAGAAGTTTAACTAGAGTAGTAGAACTAGAACTAGCTGAGTACAGCGGTAACGCCGCAGGGCAACGTTAGTCTAAAAAAAGTAGCCTCAGTAACTCCTTACATCATCAGCTATCTGCCAGTAAAGGTCCTATCAAAATTGGTCCAGATGTTTCAGAGATTAGCCGGAACAAATGAACAGGCAAAAATTGAAAAAAAAAAAGTTGCGTGTACTAGCGTACACTCGTAAGAAGTGAAACTTCTTTATGACGTTATTTTTCAAAAAATAAATATCATATGTCGACGTAAGGTATACCGACAAAAGACTTATAAACCAGCAATATTCGTGACAATTCTTATTTCAAGTGCAATAAAAGTTAAGGAGCGAGACCTGAGTAAATATTTCGCGATCTGTGGTGTGAATGAAGTAAGTTTGTGGAATGTGATGTGTGTAGTTATTTACATTGTGAACTAAATAAAATAATATTGTTTGTAATGTGATATTTCATTGTAGTATTAATTTGGTCCTGTTTGTGTTTAAAAATGTTTTTTGTTTTATTTTATAATTTTTTTTTGAAGGATTGTATACTACTCTCAATAATGATAAAACATTTTATCATGGCCGAAAAACGTCAACGTCCACCATCGATTTACAAGCACAATTTAAACGATTGTCTCTGAATAAAGTAGAGACTATAAATGAACAATTGTTTCAGTTTATAAATAACAGGAAAAAAACTCAAACGTAACTACTCAAAACGGGCCGCAAAATACATTGGAGACATTTACCAATCCCTGTGATAAGAAATAGATAGCGTAACGGATAAATGTGACGCGTAACGTAACGGATAAATGTTACACGTAACGAAAAAATGTTACACTAAATTTTTTGACAACCCCGATAAAGAAGTTTCACTTCAATATAGTTTGGTTTAAGTACACACCAACGCCATTCTGGAAGGTTTTTGAACTGTTATTTACAGCTTATGCTGGACACTTTTTTCAATTTTCTACCATATGAGATAACACTCCTTATCTCTACCCTCCATACGACTATTTCAATCACAGCAATATGTCATCAAAGCAGTCAATAAAATCCGCAACAGCTCTTTGAATGATAGATTATTTCATCAGCTTTGTGTTACTAATGACGAGGATTTTAACCGTCTGTTGTTTCATACTGAAGTTCGTTGGCTATCAAGAGGCAATTGTCTGACTCGATTTTACAACCTGTTTAACTCTGTGATAGAGTTCTTGGAAACTAAAGATACAGAATTGCACAACAAGCTCATTACATCTAAGAATGACATAGCTTACATGACAGACCTGTATAAATTGTTCAACGACATGAATCTCCAACTGCAAGGCGATGAACTAAATTTAATTAAAACAAAAAACGTCGTTGCTGCTTTCGCAGCCAAACTGCTTCTACACAAAAAGAATATGGGCAGACGTGAGTTTCACAATTTTCCGAATGTATCAGTATCCTGCAGTAACGACGATTTGTTTGCCTACTGCCAACATTTGGAGAACCTCCACATTGACTTCACCGAACGATACCAGGACATTTTGAACTTGGAAATACCAGACTGGGTGTTGGATCCGTTTTCAAATGTCAACACAGCAATGTCACCTCAGCTGGAAGAAGAACTTATAAAATTGACAACAAACGAGGAAATAAAAATCAAGTTCAAAAATGGTTACCAAGAATTTTGGCTACAAGAACCGATCCCGCAATTGTACCCTGGATTGTGGTCAATCGTTCAACGATTCTTGATAGCATTCCCATCGTCATATTTGTGTGAACGTGGATTTAGTGCTGTGGCAACACTTCTTAAGAGAAATCGTTTGCATGTTACCGAACGTGGCGAGTTGCGACTGTTCTTGAGTAAATTGGAACCTGATATCAACAAACTTATTAAACAGCATCAGGTTCATCCTTCACATTAGTTTTATATAAGAATCGATTATGCTTGTTTTATTTTGAATAAAAGATACTATGTTTGAATACTATAAAGTTGCGTTTCAATAATCATTCTCATTTGCAGGTGTAATAGTTAACTTGAGACCTGAGAGCCGTTGCGTATTACCTACTGCGCTCAGGTTTCAAGTTAACTCTTGCGAGTTATAGTAAAAGTCTCATTTAGAATTAATGTTTAATCTCCGCTGACAATAATTGATTAATTAAATTTGAAGTTATAGTGGTTTTTAATATGGAGGGTAGAGGTAAGGAGTATCATCTGTGTACATGAAAAAGTGTCCGTTGAAATGCATTAAATTAGGGTGGCGCCACATTAGCATCAGAGTAAACTTCTTCCGCTAAGTTATAGCGCGCTTTTTAAAATTCTCATAAAGTAAAAAAAAAACTTATGATGATTTTTTAAGGTCTACGTAGTGAATATTAAAAAAAATGTATGAATAAAATTTTACCCATAATTGTTCTATTATACACACACTTTTTCATAAAATTGAATATTAAAAAATCAATAAACGTACTATTCACAGTTACTCGGCGTACTTCAATTCGTTCACAATTGCCATACCCTGTGTCTACACCAGCGCCATTCTGGAAGGTTTTTGAACTGTTATTTACAGCTTACGGCGGATACTTTTTTCAATTTTCTACCATATGAGATAACGCTCCTTACCTCTACCCTCCATAGTTTTTAAGTAGGTGAAAAAATGGGGGCGCTAAAAAATAATTTATTCTCAAAGTGGGCAGTAGGCAAAATAAGTTTGGGAAACCCTGGTGTAGTGTATAGACTATTACTCATTTGTGTGTACCAGTGATCCACGCTATTTTGTTTGTTTTTGTTAGTGTTTAATGTAAATGTTGTTATTTATTAAAGTGAAACTTTTATTTGCTTTTAAACTGTGAAACTCATGATGAAGATGAAATTGATAATAGAATGATTGAAAATAATTGAAAAACGGAACAAAATGACTCGACGATAATAAAATATTGTTTTCAGTTTTTGAAGTGAAACTTCTTTATCGGGGTTGTCAAAAAATTTAGTGTAACATTTTTTCGTTACGCGTAACATTTAACCATTACGTTACGCGTCACATTTATCCGTTACGCTATCTTTTTGAAGTGAAACTTCTTTATCGGGGTTAAAATAAAATGTTTTATCATTATTGAGAGTAGTTATATACAATCCTTCAAAAAAAATTTAAAAAATAAAACAAAACATTTTCAAACACAAACAGGACCAAATTAATACTACAATGAAATATCACATTATAAAACAATATTATTTTATTTAGTCCACAATGTAAATAACTACACACATCACATTCCACAAACTTACTTCATTCACACCACAGATCGCGAAATATTTACTCAGGTCTCGCTCCTTAACTTTTATTTATGGAGGGTAGAGATACTTTTATTGCACTTGAAATAAGAATTGTCACGAATATTGCTGGTTTATAAGTCTTTTGTCGTTATAACTTACGTCGACATTATGATATTTATTTTTTGAAAAATAACGTCATAAAGAAGTTTCACTTCTTACGAGTGTACGCTAGTACACGCAACTTTTTTTTTAAAATGTGTATATAATCTAAATAATTGTTAAGTATTATGTATGTCGTACTCTAAGGCACATAGTCCAATAAAAATGTTAGTTGCAGATTTAGTTTACTTTTATCATTTCCCATTATCATTCCAATTTTCCAAGTGTATAATTAAGATTGATAAAGCGATTTTTATACCCTTAATGGAATATTATTCCAAAAATTTTTAGTTAAATGTCTATAATGTGAAAAAAAGTTTCACTTTTACCGTGGTTATCCTTTTACCGCCTTATCGCCCGGAGGCAATCTCTCACAGGCAATCATTGGCACCAAAATGTATTCAAATGGTGAAAGAATTTTTAAAATCCGTCCAGTACTTTTTGAGCCAATTCGTTACAAACATACTTACACACAAACCTTTCTTATTTATAATATTAGTATAGATAAATTGAATAATTATGCATAATGAATGCTATAAATAATGTTACCAAATATTATTAATGTTTATGGTACATCACTACTCATAACGAATTCACAGGTTTCAGAAACGCATTCTCTGAGCGGCCGGACTATTTAATTTGGTTTAGGTTGCAGTTGTGATATTTGGTTAGAGTGATCGTTTTTTGTTTTTTCGGAAGACGGTCCCCATTTCATGTCCTTCACATTTTATATATTTTTTTCATTAATTTCATCACGACGAAGACTTGAAGACTCGAAGACTATAAATACTTGACATTGGCAGAAATAGCTGATCCGAGTGATCCGGCTGGTTACCAT
The DNA here is from genome assembly GCA_916048165.1 of Spilarctia lutea. NCBI lineage: Eukaryota > Metazoa > Arthropoda > Insecta > Lepidoptera > Erebidae > Spilarctia > Spilarctia lutea. The sequence continues at coordinate 9,742,552 of OU696480.1, forward strand.
TTCATCAAAAGAAGATATTTGGTTAAGATTTTATAATTGTAATCATGTCGAAAACACCAACTAAATCGGAACTATCACAATTTAAGCCTAGAGGTAAGGTTTTTATTTTGTTTGATATTCATTAAACATAAAAAGCTAGTTTGTTTGTTTGGCTGAATTTGGCGCTAATCTCGGGAAGTACTGCTACGATTTGAAAAATTCTTTCAGTGCTAGATAGCCCAATTACCGAGGAAAGCTATATATCATCACGCTACGATCAAAAGAAGCGGAGTATCAATGAAAAATATTACGAGTACGAGGATTTTTTTTTGTGTAATAGGGGGAAAACGATCAGACGTATCATCTGATGGTAAGCGATTACCGCCGTCCATGGAAACCCGCAACACAACCCGGCCCATTCATACCCAAGCGTGGCTCTCCCACGGTTTGATATTTCTTATTAGAGCTTCTATTGCGTGCTCAGAGTAAGCGATTAAAGTTTAAAAAAAACAATGTGTTAGAGAATTTTCCCCTGTAAAAGTTGTAAAAAAAAATTGTGACAATAATATGTCTATCTTTTATGGTTGGTTCACTATAACCTTTCTTTTTGGGCGACATAATCAGTTCGTGACTAAGCCCTCATTAAACAAATAAAGAAAAAAAAATAAAAAAAATAACCTTTCTTTTTGATAAACAAATTTGTTTATGCTGTTATAACATCACGCTACTAGAAATAGGAGAGAAAGACAAGGTTGCGTGGGTCGGCTTGTTTAGTTGCATTTTAAATATACAATTTCAATATGTAAAAAAAATGGTTTCAGAAATTATTAGCACTCCGAGCAAAGATCATCAGGGGATAGAAAAGACTGTATTTTCCCACGTTTCAAACCTCCATGGGCTATTACACGATTGGTTGAGAATGAAAGACAAGGGAACCCGTATAATGAAATCAGTGTTGGCATTAAAATTACATGAGTGTTTAGATGATTACTATCCAAGCCAATTGGAACTGTACATGCAATGTTTGTTAGAGATCTTGGAGAATATGAAAACTGTTTTAGACGGTAAGTACTTAACTAATTTCTAAAATCAAGTTTATGGCAAAATTTACCAATTGTTGAGTATTATTTGAAAACAAACATTACTCGCAGCACAAAGATCGCCAATGAGGCCAAAAGGTTTTGGAGTGGCGACCACATATTAAGAGAAAAACTGGTGACGGTTGTGGGAGGTGTTGCATGGAGGCAGCACAGAACTTTGTTCATAATATAAACATGTTTTTCAATAATTTTCATGAAATTTAGCTAGCAGGGGGTTTCGAGAGTGATAAATCAACCTAGCTAGGATTAATTTTTAAGAAAATTTACTAAAAATGCAATACAGAGCAAAGGTATATATATATTATTCAGGTACTATGTACTACATAATGCTAGGTTGTTAAAAACAATTTTCTATTAAAAGTCAAATGTATCTTTTACAGGCTGTGTAATAATAAATGACCAGTTAAAGTCATTAGCTAAATTACGACCTGACAATGAACCTGCTATTTCTACCTGGTCAGTCAGTCAAATATCCAAAAATGTCATAGACATAATTGAAACACTGAAAAAGGAGTATGAACTGAAGGAGGTCATCATTGGTATGTATTTAACTCTGCTTAAAAAATGTTTAGTAGTCAAAGTGGTATATATTTGAAAGTTATTGTTAGGTTTATGATACAGACCCATTAAGAACATAGAAAGAATAGGAATATAGGTAGAATATTATTCCAAATAAAATAGTATAGTAATTGTATCACATCCATATTAATATTATAAATTCGAAAGTAACTCTATCTGTGATGTTTTCACGGCTAAATCGCTGAACCGATTTAGATGAATTTCGATATAGAGATGGATTGGACCTTGGAGGCAAAATACTAAAAATGTGAAAATTTGTGAGAATGTATGGATGTTTGTTACTCTTTTATGCAAAAACTATTAAATGGATTTGGTATAATTTAATATGAAAGTTCACTACTTTTAACCATGACATCCGACATACCCGAGGTCGGAGCCGAGGTCAAAAGCTTGTAGTTTAATAAAATAACATTTTAATATATGTTTTTTTTTATTTCAGAGAATGTAGCGCATTGCAGGGATGAGAAGTTGATTGACGTCTATTTTCTTGCATGGGAAGACGACGTATATTTGCATATTGATTCAACCTCATACCTGTTTGCGGAAGTTGGCCTCTCTAGTCTCCCATAGCATAACGTACGGCAACAAATGTCTACATTCCTTCGGGAGAAGAAACCTCGAAAGCGAACGTTTTTCAACTGTAGATAAACTAAGGGAGGAACGTCGTTTAAAACTACTAAGTTGAAAGTATAATTTCATACCTCCTTTCTAAGGAGTGGCTTATGTCCATCAGCGGAATATGGCTGTGAACGATGCTGATAGTTTTAAGTGTAGTTGTTATAGTAATAATAATAATGTTTTACTACACTTTCTCATTCTATCTAGTTCCAAACGAAACATAACTAGTACTATGTGTACTGGAAATTTAAATAAATGGCTACATGTATGTACTTATACCTTTTTTGAAGATACGTAAAGATTAAACATTACAAACACCTATTAGGGAGGATTCTTGTTACACCAGGCCGTGTTTGGGGTGTGTCACATTATAGTCCGAACCAAACTTATTGGCGGCTCGGAAAATTGTGCGTGCTCAGAATACAGTTTTAGATGTCAGCGGGACGCAAAGGTGTGCGCGGGGAGGTCGGCACACGGTATATTTTTCTTGTTTGTGTGAGTGATATCCATATACTACACATGCACGCTTAATCTTGTCTACGTACATTCGAGTTGTTAAAAGTTTTGAATTGTTTTAAAACCAATTTGTTGGGTTGTTTTTGCTTACTTGTTTTGTTTAAAGTCATTTATTTCTGTAAATAGGTTTTCACAAACACTTCAATAACGCCTACTGCCGATAGGCTAGAAAATGATAATATAATTAAATTTAAATAAGTTTAAAACAATATTCGGAAATATAACTAACTATACAGCAGTTAAATGTTTACTAATCAGGTTTTTTTTCACCTAACTAGTCTAATGTGTATAATAAATTGTCTTAAGGTAGTAGTACGCAATTCACTTTCTTCATCTGATAATGTATCATATTATTGATGTTGTGTAACACACAACATTATCTTTGATAAAATAAAAATAAATAAAATAATGTACATAAAAATATAAATGTTTTTCAATGTGTAATTTAATTGGAACGAAGTTCCTTATCGCGCGATATGAACGAAAAAACGAAGGGGGCTAGACGGAAATTGTCGCGACATAATTTGTTGTCACGACACTTTTTGCTATTTTAAATTTTATTTGTTATTAGTTTATTTTTCATTGCTTGAAGCAACCCAGATACTTTTATATATACATATCATCATTATCATCATTATCATCACTATTATCATAATCATCATTTCATCATTTTCATCAATTCATCATTTTCATCACTTTCATCATTTTCATCATCTTCATCGTTTTCATCATTTTCATCATTTTCATCACTTTCATCACTTTCATCATTTTCATCATTTTCATCATCATCATTTTCATCATTTTCATCAATTCATCATCTTCATCACTTTCATCATTTTCATCATTTTCATCATCATCATTTTCATCATTTTCATCATTTTCATCATTTTCACCATTTTCATCATCATCATTTTCATCATTTTCATCATTTTCATCACTTTCATCACTTTCATCATTTTCATCATTTTCATCATCTTCATCATTTTCATCATTTTCATCATTTTCATCATTTTCATCATTTTCATCATTTTCATCATTTTCATCAATTCATCATCTTCATCACTTTCATCATTTTCATCATTTTCATCATCTTCATCATTTTCACCATTATCATCATTATCATTATTATTATTATTAATATTATTGTATACACAGAGAGAGAGACAAACGTCTTAGCACTCCATGGATTCACCGGGCGGGTGCCGGGTCCATCGTGTGGCAGAGGGAGAAACTCAAAGCAGTTCCCAGGACTTACGACCTAGGTGTAGGTTTAAGGAGGCCCCCTTTAAGATACGCATCAACGGTCACCTTCACTGCTCGAGTTTCCCGCCCTACCTAGCCAAATTTGGTAGGAACCTGTTAGTGCAGCCTTGGATACTCGTTCTAAAATAGAACTTACTGCAGATCTCGACAGGCCAAGGTCTTTCAAAAGGTTATAGAGAGATTTAGCTGGTATACCTCTCGCTCCCACTTCTACCGCGTATAAATTAACCACATAGCCATTTTTGTTAAGTTCAGTTGTTAGATCGTAATATTTATTTAATTTTATTCTATGGTCTTTAGGAATATTAGTTTCCCACGGAACAGTAAGCTCTACTAATATTATGTGTTTAATTTGTCTAGAGAAAAGGAATATGTCCGGTCTGGATGACGAAACACCAACATCCTCTGGGATTTTATAGTGCTTATCATACGTATCCATCAAAATAGTCCAGTCAGGTGCAGTACCTAGGATTGAGAAAGGCTTGCTTTTAGATTTGGTAGTTGAGCCATCCTTTATAAAGTTAATTTCTCGTTTATTTGTAGTCAATCCTTTTTGGGCTCTAGCTACTGAAAGACTTACTGCTTCACGTATGATTTCTAGTACTCTATCATGTCGGCGTGTGTAATAACCCCTATCAAGCAGCACCCTGCAACCTACCAGTAAGTGCCTAGCAGTACCTACTGCCTCACCACACGTATAGCAAGATTTTTCAGATGCTTTCCCCCACCTCACTAGGTTACTTTGGTCTGGGAGGGTCATTTGGAAGGCATTCAGATAGAATTTTAATAGGGCAGGAGACCAATCATATAGCAAGGTGCGCCATTTCAGGGCTAACGGGATGCAGAACTCACCTATAGTTAACCACTCACTTTGCATTTCTAGATTCATTGCATGCACTTTATATTTATCATTTTCATCTTGTTGTATAAAGGATTTTATTATTTCTCGGTCTCCCTTCCTCTTTGCGAAACCCAGCCCGACTTTATTAAACTGTGCACCAGCCATAAATTGTTTATGGAATTGAAGTCTTGACTCAAGCTCTGTAACATATTTATCTTTTGGGAGTGATGAGACTATTTCATCCTGGGATTGTCCCAAGACATGCATTTTGGTCACTCTGAGGTGTTTATAGAGTTCAGATGGCTTCTTTAATTTCACCCCAAAACTGTTTTGATCCCTAAATAGAGTTGAGGGGTCAGCTGAGTGTGCAATTCCGAGCCATGACTTCAATATCTTCTTGACATTTGCATCTAGTTTTGCCAGGAGGCTTTTACCGATGTCATATACAAGGAAAGGCCAAGTCAGACGCGACGTAAGATAATTGTCGTATATCCAAACTTTTTTAATATTGTTTAATGGTTGTTGGTCTACCTTATTCAAGTCACTAAGAAAATTTTCGACAGTTACCTCTAAGGATGGTGTACGTCCTTTGTAATCAATCTTTCTACCAAGAAATTTGAAAGGCACTGCTTCAGCAATCGTGGTTACACATTGTCCTCCTATTGAGAGTCCCGGATCATATGAGGTATATTTGGTATTCCGTCTACCTAGACATAAACAGTGGCATTTACTTGGTTTTGCCCTCAGTCCGTCAGTCCATGTACAAAACTCATCCACTTCAATTAATAACTTCTGACATTGTTTTGGATTACGTGTCAGTATGGCAAGGTCGTCTGCAAAGGCTAAGATGGACTCTCTGTATTTGTTGTTTATTTTAAACCGATAGCCCCATTTTTTCTCATGACTTATTAACTTATCTATAAGAATATTTATAATTATATTAAAAGCTATTGGTGACAAGCAGCAGCCTTGGAACAACCCTACATTATAATGCAATGTTTCTGTGTGTTCCTTGTCTGCTGCTATGGCAAATTGTAGTTGAGAATAATAAGATGTGATTATGTCGATAACCACAGTAGGAAAGTTATACCACTTCAGGGCGAAGATCATTAGTTCATGCTGTACAGAACCAAATGCGTTTTCAAGGTCTATCCAACAGACCGTAATTTGCCTCTCATGCATTCTGGCATCTTTCAAACTTTCCGCTAATAATGTGTTATGTTCCAGGCAGCCAGAAATACCGGGCAAGAACCCTTTCTGGTGGTTTGGCCTCAAAAACCTATTGCTGATCATAAATTTTGACATTTTTGTTTGTAGTACGCTAAAGAAAATTTTGGAAATTGTATTGGTTAGTGCTATCGGTCTATCATAAAACTAGAAATTACGTAAAATATTGAAGTAAATATAATATTTGTATCGTCTTTCTATTTCGAACTTCGTTCCATCCGGGTGTCCCTTGACACCTCTCAAGTTTTTTTATTTAAATTTTTAAAACACACTTATCAGTAATTGAGTATATACGATTTTATAATAAATCTAATGACCTTTTTTAATTAGCTGGGCGCGGAAAACGTGTTCCAGATGGAACTCGCCTCTTCTAACAATCTTTATAACCCGCTGCCTGAACTAGATAGTGCATCAAGGACTGATAAAGCTTGTCTCCTAACTGCAACACTCCTTCATCACTCCACTCGCAATTTTTCCATTCTGACGGCTTCCCGCGACCTTTACCAGATGGTTGGACCACCTTGTCTTAATAAAAAAGAAAATGTGGCCCCATCGTCCATTGTTTTTACGAGCAATGTACCTTGCCTACTATCACTTAAATTTAGTTATTTTTTCAAACAATTTATATTATACGAAATACGAAACAGCACGACGACGACTTTGGAATCAAAGTTATTTTCATAAATGATCGCCAGATGATGTACTTAGTAAATAAAGTAGGATGCGTTCCGAAAATAACATTGTTGTGCGCCTTGTGAAAAAATTACCGATAGAGAATAATTGTAAATACATCAAGTATATAATGTCAACATTGAATATTTAATTGATTTAAAGATTATTCTAATAGTACAATTCAGCAAATCCGAAGGCAGAGAAAATATTTATTTTGAATTTAAACGATCGTAAAGAAGGTGAAAAAGACACAACTTTTTTAACCGAAAAATGAATAAAAAAACTGAAAGCTCAGTAATTATTTCGATTATCATATTGCCCTGTACACATTTTTTTTGTGACAATTTTTAAAGGGAACATATCTGTCTGAGAAAAATTGTCGGTCCCTCGGGGGCCTCCGTGAGGATGGAAGCCATGAGTACTGGCCCCATGTGCCCTTATGGTAAAGACGGTACCAGTACCGTCTTTACCATAAGGGCCTCCTCCTTTGTGTACCCATGTACACAAAGGTAGGATTCATTGAACAGATTACTAGTCCACGGGCCCACATATAAGGGATTTCAGTGGTTAATAACAGGCTGAAAGTTTATACACAGCTTCGTTTTGACGAGACACCCAACTTTTATCATTGGACCAAATTCTGATAGTGGCAGGAAAAAGCGCGATAGGGAGCGAAACACGTCGATTTGATGAGTGTCCCAAATTAAATAATAACAGTTTCTAAAAATCAATACTTCGAGAAAATACGATGGAAAACTGAGAAAAACTTTTGGCATACAAAGTGAATAAAAAGTAAAAGTCACTATTATATTTAGATTAGGAATTAAGTAAATAATCATAAATTTCTCGTGGCATACGGTTATTAATCAAAAAAAGATTAACATAATCTTGACAACTTTCGAGTGTAGGTCTCAAAAAAATTACCAACAAATTTGTATGCCGATGCATTTTTTATAAAAAATATATATTTTGCAAGCCCCAAAACAAAAGTCAGTTTGTTAATAAAAAAAAAATTCAAGTCAGCATTCATAGAGCTGGGGGTCACCACTCGGAAGGGACCATTCACTTTGTATGCCACAAGTTTTTCTCAGTTTTCCATCGTATTTTCTCGAAGTATTGATTTTTAGAAACTGTTATTATTTAATTTGGGACACTCATCAAATCGACGTGTTTCGCTCCCTATCGCGCTTTTTCCTGCCACTATCAGAATTTGGTCCAATGATAAAAGTTGGGTGTCTCGTCAAAACGAAGCTGTGTATAAACTTTCAGCCTGTTATTAACCACTGAAATCCCTTATATGTGGGCCCGTGGACTATACGTGATCATGCAGCCTAACGCTAGATATGCCATTTAATTCTAGAGATGGGAAAAATGTCAGATGATTAGACCCAGTGCTTTTGTTCTTAACCTACAAGATGAATAGGTATAGCTCTAGGCAATGGCGTATTTAAAATTTGGAGCCCCGTACCAGTGTATAAAAAAAAAGTGTTTTCTATAAAGCGTTTCATTAACAATCACAAGTTTTAACAAGAAAACCGACTTCGAGAACTTAACCAAATTGAAATGGGCCCAACAAGGAAAGCACCAGCCTTTAAATAAAAAAGAATCGTCAAAATCGAGGTAACAAACTTAAAACAGTCAAATTGATAAACGCCTCCTTTTTAAAGTCGATTAAAAAAACTATCATGATTTATTTAGAAGATAAATAACTATTTTTGCGAATTCTTTTTATGTAACTAGGTACAAATTAAACAACGTATGCGCTAGTTTTTTTTAATAGGGGGCAAACGAGCGGACTGATTGCCTGATGGTAAACGATAAATGCCGCCCATGGACACTCGCTACACCAGAGGCGTCACTAGAGTGTTGCTTGCATTTTAAGAAGGAATACGCTCTCTTCTTGAAGATCTGAAGTTCTTATTGGTCCGGGAATATTGCAGGCGACAGTTAATTCTACTGTTTTGTTGAGTAAGGCAAAAAGTTTCTAGAGAATCGCACAGTTGTGGACTGCCAACCATCTAAAATAATCTAAATGATGGAAATGAAGCTGCTGTAGCGTAAGACGACACGGCGGAAAGAGGCGGCAGGGATCAGTTCGAACAATGCCTCCGAGGCATTGTTCGACCTTCCCGTAATAAAAGCAGTAGTGTCACACTACTGTGTGAGTTACCGCTATACATGGTTTTAAAAGTTACTTTATAGAGGTGAGAGTATAAAATAAAATATAAAGGTAAAGATGGTAGGTACTGGTACCGTCTTTACCATGAGGGTCCTCAATGAATCCTCCCTTTGCGTATCCAAGTACACAAAGGGAGGATTCATTGAACAGATTACGTGATCATGCAGCCTAACGCAAGATATTAAAAAGTCTTAAATATATTTTTTGTTAGCTTATAGGAGAATTACTGCCATATTCTTGTTTTAATACGAGTATTTATATACATTCTGTATACCTAACGGTTATGGAGGATTGGCTCTACTACTACACTACACAGGTCACAGGGTGCTATACCTATTCATCTTGTAAGTTAAGAACAAAAGCACTCGGTCAAAGCATCTGACATTTTTCCCATCTCTAGGATTAAATAGCCTAGTGAGCCGTACTTAACATTAAATATCTAAGAATTCCAATCTTACCGCAGACCTAAAATTTGTCCTTTTTATTTTTTCAGTGTAAGTTAACATTTTTTTAAACCATTTTAAAGATTGTAAAAAATTGAGATTTGCAACTATTTATATAACTTTCAAATTAATATATAATACACAACTCAACGCATCTATCTACTTCTCTCGCGCGCAGTTTTAACAGTTTAACATTGTTTGTTCAACACAGTAGTTAGACATTTATCTTAAAACAACAAGGTGATAATGACAATGGAATTTTATATCAAATTCACCTGCAAATTAATATGCATAGTCACAAGAATACTATGTACCTAAACCATGGATTTTTTCTGTCTGTAGTTGCATAATGTTACTAAAGCACTACATATAACTTATTTTTCCAAAGTTATGTAAGTAGATTTGAGACACTAGTAACCCACTTCGATGAGATACGTGCATCAACGAAGCGGTAGTCCTAGAAACGAGAAAGAAATAACGAGGTCCTGACCCTTATATGGTAAACACATTTTATAAACAGAATTTCGTCACTGAAAATTTTCAAATATATCGTTTCGGAAATTCGGAAATGTGCTTAGCAGAAAGTCAATTGAGCGTGAAATGACAGCGGGGCAACGCCTTCCTGTACGAATTTAGGTCAATTTTCAACGGTAGCAGGGACACCTTGTACTAGAGCCCATCCTTCCGCGTTCTATTTATGTTTGTTAATGCCGTAAACCCAAAATAGCTGTTTATAATGATAAACATTAATATTTGTTGACAGGTTGTTGCAGAACGATTTTCTTTCTGACGTTATGTCCGTACTGTATACAGTGGAATAAAAAATGAGCCCGTTTTAATTTTCACCTTAAAATATTATTTATTTGTTAAGCAAAGAATCACTTTATGTTTAAATTGACGGGATAGAATTATCAAGTAGACTTAATTTGGTGGATAAGTATAAATCTAACACAATTTTTATGGTTGTTCTCGTTTTTAATGTAAATATTAGGATGCTAATTATTTCAATCTTTCTCTGTAGCTTCTTTAAAGCTTAAAACATCTTAATATTTGTGACAAGACGTTATTTGAGATGAATCTGCTTAGTAGTGAGTAGTTATTGGAATTCTATCGCAACTTTTACATAAGTAGGTTAGAAAGAAAGAAAGAAAGAAATATTTATTTGTTAGAATATAGTACAAAAGATGTTATCACATTATAATACGTTCTTAATATTCTACCATATCTGGTGTACAAATTTTAGATCTTATGAACTAATCTTAGGGCTAGACAATAGCATTATATATTTTATTTTAGATCGAGACAGTAGCATTTTATGATATATCTTTATCGCTTAGAAATTCGTTAGTGGTATAACATTTGCTTAAAAGTAAGTCGAATAATTTATGTTTGAACTGGTTCAAGTTAAGACATTTGAGGCAATTTGGTAACTTATTGAAGATTCGTATCGCCATACAGTAAGAATTTTTGTTGTACAGACGTTAGAGAAGTTACTATATTTGTATATTTTTACGGTTAAACAAATCTAATAAATTAAAAGAAAAAAAAGAAAAAAGTATTTATTTTAACGACATTGCAACACGACAGAAAATTATAATGAAATGGTACATAAAACAGTATTCAAACATTATCTTAAAGCATAGTTAAGTACTTAAAATAACAGTAATCAATGTTATAACAATTTATATATATCTTTACACATATACTGATGCAAAGTTGCGTCGCAGTGCACATTAAAAACAGATGCTGCTCAGCCTAATGCTGCATCATAAACAGATACAGCGCTGATTTTCAGCAACACCTTGATGGTGATTCGTGTGTCCAGAATAGAAGAACCAAAATGAAGATTTGTGTTTCGAAACAAATTTAGTATACAGTACGAATGTTTTAAATAATGAAAAAATTTCAAATTCTTGTATATATTTAGATAAAGATGGATAAGTCGTCGGAGAAGGGTGTAGACTAAAACAGTTCACGTTGTTTTTCTAATGGCGTAAACTACGAAGGACAACAGCACTGCAAAGAGAAGAAAAACTAAAAAATAAACCATAGATCACCTGGTCAAGCCTAAACCTTCTTTCTAATAAAACGCCTATGTTCAGCAGCTGACTACTAAACGCTGTTTATATAACGTGTCTCATTTAATTTAAGTGTTTATAATTATAACAAGCTTCGTGTAGGACATATTTAACAAGTATTTGTTTGGTAATAGTTGTTATGGAAACGAGTTTTATCGTCCTGCTACATCGCTTCATGTCGTTAATACGGAAATCAAGTTATATATTATTAATACAATCGAATTTGGGTATCCAAATTTTCCAATTACAATTGTAACTTTCTAGTTGCTTTATAATGTCGAGTAATTTAGGACGATTATCTGTAAAGGCGACCTTAATAGTATTGATAGTAGCAGTTAAACATTCAAACACTTCCTTTGACAAATTAGAGTTTTTCTAGAAGTTATTAGAGTCATTTGAGAAGCTATTTTTAGCAGTAGATTTTCGATAGCAGTCGAAACGATAGCACAGCATCTAATACTATCAAACTAGTATTTTTAAAAAGTAATAAAATATACTTCTTAACAAATCCATATTTCTACACTAATATTATAAATTTAAAAGTAACTCTGTCTGTCTCTCTGTTACACTCTCACGGTCAAACTACTAAGCCGATTTTGATGAAATTAGCAATGAAAATTATTATATTTTGTTTCAAGTAGGTATTTATTTATATGTATTTATTTATTTTTATTTATTTATTTATTCAATGCTTGTACAAGGTTTTACAATAATTGCTGATGGCACCCAAACTAAGCTACGCTTGTATCTTGGGCTGCCACAAAAAACATAAATATAATTTTATTAATTAGCGTACAGGATACATTTAACAAATTATAGTACCTAAATAAAAATAAATCAATAAGACAAAGTTAAATAAAAAACAAAAGAAATTGTAAAATTCAAATAACATCATAATAATATAACAAATTATATCAGCACTACGTCACCGTAGCCAGATAATAGTCCCTCAGTATCGATGTAATCCAGGCTATGGAGGGTAGAGACCTACCCTCCATAATCCAGGCCCAGCAGAAAGTGTGTCAGTTTAGTTTGAGCCGTGTGGGTGGTGCAGTCCTTCAGAGAGCATATAGTTGATAAGTTATTGTATGTGTGTGGGTGGCTGTATGATGGAAATCTTTTTGCAAATGAGGTTTTAATATATAATAAATAAATATTCCGGACATCTAACTCACAACGCCATCTAGTCCCAAGCTAAGCAGAGCTTGTGTTATGGGTACTAGACAACTGATATAAACACTTATATACTTTTTTTTTGTAAATACATACATATTATACATAGAAAACACCCAAACTCCGAAACAAATATTTGCAGATCATACAAACATTTGGTCCGACCCGGGAATCGAACCCGAGACCTCTTGCTTAGCAGTCGCATACGCTACCACTACGCCACCGAGGCAGTCATATATGGTAGCGGTATTGAATAGGTGCGTTTAGACTTAATATCTTCATATAGTGGAGAGTGTGTGATTGCTTTGTGTGTGATAATACATGCATGAAAAATGAATAATTGGTCTAATCAGGCACTTTTAAAACTTTACATTAGTGACCATAGTTGTGCAGTTGCACCAGCGGGTGGTTATATCGGACTCGAACTCACTAAAAACCTCACACCGTATCGGGTACTTTAAGCCGGGGAACTAGAACTATCAAGAAATTATTAGCTTTCGCAACTCCTGATCGTTTGATTCTTGAGGAAGGACAAGTGCAAGTGCTGTAAATAGACAGCGATACCCGGTAACAAATAATTTATGAATACGTTCCTACACTAGAGAAAACAGTTTAGCTTATTAAAAAACGTTCCAAAAATTTGAAGATAACTTTTTGTTATTCATTACTAGTGAGTTTGATACGTCACATCAAATATTAATAATGTAAATAAATATAAGTATTTACAGTATTAATATAACTTATATTAATGAGTCATGATGGTGATCATATGATTTTTATACAAAACGTCTGCATTATCAGTTCCCCAAGTCCAATTTGGTATAAATATTTGTATTAATAATAAACTAGCTTTTGCCTGCGACTTCGCCCGAATGTATGTCGGTTATCGCGGTTAATAGTAGCTTATGCCCTAAATCAAAACATTTTCAATGTCAATTTCATCCAAATCGATTAAGCGGTTTAGCCATAAAAGCGTAAGAGAGAGATAGACATAGTTAACTTTCCAATTTGTAATATTATAATATGTATTAATCAAGTTGTTTTAGTTATATAGGTATCTCTAATTTGTGATGGGAAAAGGTGTAAATAAATTATAAATAATGTTATCTAAATGTAGTTGAGGACACTACTGTTTTACGTTGTAAGTAACCTTTCCTTCGAGATGCTGACCTTGGAGGAGTACTCAGATAATAAATGTAATATTGTGAGCTATAAATTATATAGATACTTTGTGAGTATCGGAATAACAAACTGTGTATTTAAAGATGAAGCCTAAGTAGCAAGCGTAGCGAAGTGAAGGTTATATACTTATACACGTTCATGAATGGAAACAGTTTTGTCGGAAAGTCTTGGTACTGTCCTGCAGGCAAAATCTGTCATTAATCTACTGGAAAATTACTAGTTTTTTGTTATTTTATTAGTTGGTAGGTCATTATGTATTTTATTATAATTCTTTGTTTAAATCATCATAGAAGGAAAACATTAAGTAGTTCGCGTTTTTCTTTTTTGAGGCGTCGAGGAGGCTAGAATGTACTAAACGGAATTGTTATCATTGTATTCCTCCCTTTTCTTCATTTGTCATCGGTGCATCGGCGCATGGAAGGGATGGTAGGGTAACAGATAGAGAGAGAGTGTTTAGGGACCTACAGTAACCAATATCACAAGTTTCGTATTATGGAAACGGATAAAAACCTTTAAAAATACGTAGTCAAACTATAATGTGGTATGGATATATCTGATTAGTTAATATATATACTCGTATTTTATATTTAGATATTAAGGGAGTTTTTCTATTCAATATTTAGTGATAACCGTATTCTATGAATCGCCTGAATCCTTGGTACCATATTTACATTCCAACGTGCTGAAATACTGGCGGTTTGAAAAACAAGGTCAAAGACACCTATTTACGTTCTTCTTAGTTTACTCTTTCATACTTAATTAATTGCTTTTTTGTCTTTACAATCTGTTGGCGTATTTATAATACAGAATTTCACTATTTCTATTCATCCCCTGGGCGTCGTAAGAAGCGAATAAGGGATCAATCAAACTTCGCAGGACAACATCACTACAAAGGGAAGGAAAACTTAAAACAAACCAATTCGTCTGGCCAGCGTGGTATAGCAAGCCATAACCTCCTGAGGACAGGCCTTTTCAATTATCCAAGAGTGTACTAGAGAGTGGCTGTTGATGTGATGTGACACGTACCTACATTTTTTATTTCAATATTTATGGAGGTTAGAAGTTTATCACTGTCAGAGTTCAGATTGTATATACTATTGCCCTTTTTTAATTTCTCCGTGCGGAAATCCTCTCGTATACCTCCTACTGGTGTCATGTCGGACACGAACCGACTAAAACCGCACGCCGTCTTGGGCACTAGGAGCTGGAGAACCAGTAATAGTCCACGGGCCCACGTACAAGGGATTTCAGTGATTAATAACAGGCTGAAAGTTTATACACAGCTTCGTTTTGACGAGACCCCCAACTTTTATTATTGGACCAAATTCTGATAGTGGCAGGAAAAAGCGGGATAGGGAGCGAAACACGTCGATTTGATGAGTGTCCCAAATTAATAAATAACAGTTTCTAAAAATCAATACTTCGAGAAAATACGATGGAAAAAATATTAACATAATCTTGACAACTTTCGAGTGTAGGTCTCAAAAAAATTACCATCGAATTTGTATGCCGATGTCCGAATGAAAATGAATAAAAATTTTCAAGTCACCATTCTGACATGTTAGAGCTGGGGGTCACTTGGGAAGGTACCATTCACTTTGTATGCCACAAGTTTTCTCAGTTTTCCATCGTATTTTCTCGAAGTATTGATTTTTAGAAACTGTTATTTATTAATTTGGGACACTCATCAAATCGACGTGTTTCGCTCCCTATCCCGCTTTTTCCTGCCACTATCAGAATTTGGTCCAATAATAAAAGTTGGGGGTCTCGTCAAAACGAAGCTGTGTATAAACTTTCAGCCTGTTATTAATCACTGAAATCCCTTGTACGTGGGCCCGTAGACTATAAGTAAGTACCACACTAGTAAGGAAAATCCTGGAACCCCGATGTTCTCTTTAATGTCCCCTAGGATGCGCACGATCCGCAGCGTCCGCGCCGTCACCTGGGCCTGCTTCTGCTAGGGTGACATATATAGCCCTAGAATTACCACAGTTAACCAAGTAACTGAGTAAGATAATTTTAAGTTTTTTGTTCAAATTACAGAACTCTCATGCACAAAAAGCAATTTTCTATTGGCCTGGTTTTTATTTCATTCTGTTACTATACGGCCGATGTATATTGGCGAGTCTGAACATAGGCTCTGCGAACTTTAGCGCATGTAAGCACGTCAAGAAAATTGTTACTTTTTTTTTATATACAAATGTACGAATAAAATTTCCTTAGTACAGTGACCAATTAGTACAAAAAATCTATCAAAAAAGTTATTGCGCAACCTTCAGCGCGAAGTTCGGACACGCCAAGATACGTCGGCCGTATAGTACTTTTGGAAAAAGCATGTTGCAGCTGTCATAAATTATTTAAAATAGGAATTATATATAGTATAGTAGTTTTATTTACTTTTAAATAATTCTTAATCATAGATAAACTGCTAGTTTTCTTGCAATTATTTTTAACAGTCACAATATCTCCAATATATTTCTCCATTCAAAGATTATTTTATGAACGTTATTTGTTCTTTTTGTAAATTACTTTTAAAAAGTGTGCAATAAACATGATTTCTGTGGTAAATTTTAATATTTAAATTTCATATATAAATGCCTAACTAAATCAATAAAATAAACTTTTACCGCTGTAACTTATCTCCCCGCAATCTACACAGAAGTATGTATCTTTGCATGCGCGACTCGGGTGCGCATACGCAAGGCAGATAGCTTCATTGTTCTCTTGCTTATGTCAACATGTTACGAAAGAACAATGTGACTATGGAATAGCTTCAAGTTATTATTTCAATGCGTTATGAAAATAAATATATTTTACTACTATTTACGTTTTACTTACGAGTATGCCACCAGAAAAGTATGATCTATGCAATAACAATACTTTTTGGCACCTCATGCCATCCTATCACCAGCACAAAATTTTGATTCAAACAAATTATTTAGAAATTTTTGATTTAAAAAGATTTTAGTTATGAGTTATTTTAGTAGTAAGTATAGAAGATCAATTTGTTACATAATATTATTTTGAAATTTCAATAGGACATAAAGTTAACTTCTGTCTATAGGTAAACGTTACCTTATCTACTTATTTAAGTTCAAAAAGGTTTGTAGAATTACTAGTTCAAGAAACTAGACCTCAACTAACTTGCTGTTTTAAAAATACGACTAAACATTTTAATCTAAAAATATATATTTCCTATCATAAAAGAAATAAAGAAAATTTTCACGAAAATATACGAAAAGTAACCTAGAACTTTTAATTTTTCAAAAGTGAATTTAAAATTATCGTAAATTGTTTTTTTTGTTTATATATATATATATATATAACATACATATACGAGTATATAAAATATTATAAAGAGAATTAAAACAAAAAAAATATGCAAAAATATATTGATAAGCGATGTACAGGACAGCGCCACTCCTGAGATTCCTCTGCGCGTTTTCTAAACACCAGTTATAATTTCGGCCGGCGCTCACTTTACATCATTTGTAGATCGGTTTCGCTACTAACTACATTCAACAGTTTTCTTCTATTACAAAGTGACTATCGCTCCGTTATCTATAGAGATGTAGCCCTTTTATTGTTTACACCGACTCGCGCGGTAATTTTTACCTAGTATAAATAAAACTAAAAATATTAATCGTATAAAAGTATCTAAATATTATTCTTATATAATCGCGTATTCCTTATAATCTTTATTTCGATGTAAAAATTGCTTCATATATAGTACACTCGAAATTTGCACGACGTCAGCATTGTAAGGTAATTTTCAAGAATGGGGCACATGATGAGGAGTGCGTTCGTGATCGGCAGCGGTGGAAAAGACTTTGATGAAGGTAAGATTTTACTTTATACTATGTTCAGACATGTATTAGAGTTTATCTGTTGTTCGTGTGCTTATATGCGCACAGTTTGTTTAACATACCATTGTTAATTTTATTAGTACGGATTCTTAACACCTTCCTACTTCGTTCGTGTTAGAATCCAGGATCTTGTTTGTAATTCTGTAGGTATTTTCAGTACATATACATATATGTACCTATTACCAGATGATTTAAGAATAAAATTTACAAATTACTTGCATATTCATGCAACTTTGTCTGCGTTCAATAATACTCGGCTCATATTCGTCTAAGCATTAACTATCCTGTGTTAGGCACGACAGCAAATCTCATATTATAATAAATAAATATTCCGGGCATCTAACACACAACGCCATCTAGTCCCAAGCTAAGCAGAGCTTGTGTTATGGGTACTAAGACAACTGATATAAATACTTATATACTTTTTTTTTTGTAAATACATACATATTATACATAGGAAACACCCAAACTCCGAAACAAATATTTGCAGATCATACAAACATTTGGTCCGACCCGGGAATCGAACCCGAGACCTCAAGCTTAGCAGTCGCATATGCTACCACTACGCCACCGAGGCAGTCAAATTACGTATGTACTGACACTGAAGAATATATTTTTATGTAAGTTGAATTTTTCGTGGAAATATGTCTGTTTACATTTGGCATTAGAAGAAGCAATAACAAGCTAGGATTATACCTACGTATAATCCTAGCTTGTTATTGCATCTATGGCCTTGGATTGATACTAGATGTTTTGCTGATTGCTCTTACGTAGGCTTTACAATCGCAAACAGATCATTTCATTTATAAGTAGGTTGTACCTATTGGTGGCATAAAAACTGGTGTTCTCAGCAATAAATGTAAGTAAGCAACGGAATATTGTTGCTTGTACTTTTCAATACAGATGCCGCATGAAATATTTTTTCTTTGTGTGTGACATATTGTTATTTACCGACGAAAAAGGTTCTCAAGTCGATGTGTATATTTTTTACAGAGTAGCCCGATTTTAATAAAAATAATAATTGGATAGGGTATACCTCTAAATTGGTCCCATGTTAATTTGGAAACAAAACTACCTTGAGGATGGGAAAAAAGAGTGATTTATTGTTTTCTTAGATATAATTTTGAGTTGTGTATTAATAATCCTAAATATAAAATTTATAAACATAAATAAAACATTACATTATAATAGTTACATTACAAAATGAACTTCATGATGAATGAGTTTTAAACCTGTCAGTCTCTTGTGTGTAGACCTCTCAGTCTTTGTATTTCTGCTAAAGCTCGTTCATCGTGAGTTTTGTGTTATATCTTATTTGACTCTAGATCAGATAAAGCAATACCCTATACTGTCTTTACCAAACACTCCATTACATATACCTGCCCTTTCGTCCTGCCGCTAGTATATATATAATTTAACAGCCACATTGTCCTACAAATTGCGTGGTACGTTATCCCGTTTTTGCGCTCAATTTTTTTGTCCCTGCTACCCCTGTTAGCTGCCACAATCGATATTTTTTGTAAGAGGAAAAGTATACGTCTCATCAAAGTGAATTCACTCACGAAAAAATGTTTTGATAGTAATAGTTTGTATCATTGGTTCTGGGAATCCCGGATCATTAGTTTAGTAGCAGTAAAAAAATACTCAGTTATCATTATAATGGGATTAATTACCAAATTAAGATTCATCTTGATATTAATAGAGGTATTCAAGTATTTGTAATAAGCAAGAATCGTGTTTACTGTGTACGAGTATCTTAAAAGTTCATAATCCTGTGTAAAATATGTTTTACTACGCACTTTTGTTTTTTGTTAGGTTAAAACGCTCAATTGATTTATTTTGTTTACATTTGTGTATGTTTCCTCAGTATTTGTAAATTATCTTCAGAAATAAATATTCTTTAACCGTAATTACAAAGCACCATATAACATTTGACACCTGCGATCACAGGTATTAATGGATCATTATAACGAAACCTTAGAATTTATTATGCAACGTT
The DNA here is from genome assembly GCA_916048165.1 of Spilarctia lutea. Classification (NCBI taxonomy): domain Eukaryota; kingdom Metazoa; phylum Arthropoda; class Insecta; order Lepidoptera; family Erebidae; genus Spilarctia; species Spilarctia lutea. The sequence continues at coordinate 9,762,267 of OU696480.1, forward strand.
TTTAAACTACCGTACAGTGTACACAACTTGTTAAAATAACATATGGAAACTGTTATCCATCTGTACCTGCAGCTGTTATTCCGGAAATCAAAGCATGAAGCCGTATTTCAGTTTACGCAGCTATTAATATATATTTTTTATGGAATAGGTGGCAAACGAGCAGACGTATCGCCTGATGGTAAGCGATTACCGCCGCCGGACTTTGGGGGATGGGGCAAGGGATGGGGGAGGGGTTGGGGTATTGGCTTCCTTTATTATCATTTACTTCTAATATAACAAACAACATTTAATATTATAAATATGTATATCATAGACAGTCGGTTGCTAGGGTTGAAATTGTGCCAATTCATTCCGAAGAAGTTCACGAACTTTCGACTTGAATGTAAGACGTTTTGTAGAGTCAATAGAGCCAGAAAAAAATGTTTAGGAGAATGGAAAAGAAATAATAAAAATTTGTATACTGATAGACAATACTTTTCAATGTAAGGGATTTCAAAACTGTCATTTTATAAGCGTTACTCTTTGTAGGCACCTATTTATTTTGCATTAGTGTTGACGACACACGGTCTAAATTCACATGAAGAGCCTATAGTCCACGGGCCCACATACAAGGGATTTCAGTGATTAATAACAGGCTGAAAGTTTATACACAGCTTCGTTTTGACGAGACACCCAACTTTTATCATTTGACTAAATTCTGATAGTGGCAGGAAAAATATTAACATAATCTTGACAACTTTCGAGTGTAGGTCTCAAAAAAATTACCATCAAATTTGTATGCCGATGCATTTTTTATGAAAAATATATATTTTGCAAGCCCCAAAACAAAAATCAGCTTGTTGTTAATGAAAATGAATAAAATTTTTCAAGTCACCATTCTGACATGTTAGAGCTGGGGGGGTCACTCGGAAGGTACCATTCACTTTGTATGCCACAAGTTTTTCTCAGTTTTCCATCGTATTTTCTCGAAGTATTGATTTTTAGAAACTGTTATTATATAATTTGGGACACTCATCAAATCGACATCGGAGCGAACTCCCTATCCCGCTTTTTCCTGCCACTATCAGAATTTGGTCCAATGATAAAAGTTGGGTGTCTACTCAAAACGAAGCTGTGTATAAACTTTCAGCCTGTTATTAATCACTGAAATCTCTTGTATGTGGGCCCGTGGACTACTAGGTTAGTTTGAAATAAATAATATAATATATTATGTGAGAAAGTTATTTTTTTTAATTGATCGGTGATTTATATACATTGTTATTGTTTTATCACTGACAAGCCAGTTAGGAATCCACAAAACATGTTATCAATGGGTTTGTCCCGGACATACCGCTATACAGAGGACCAGACATCCCGGTAACCGTATTATCGCTGATAAGTCTTGACTATGGTGATGTCAGCTATTTAGATCTCACCGAAGACCAGCTAAATAAACTTGAGCGAATCCAAAATTTTTGTATTAGATTCATATTTGGACTACGCAAGTATGACCATATCTCAGAGTTTCGTTCTAAACTCAAGTGGCTCCCAATACGCTTTCGCCGGAATGTACATATTCTTTCTCTTTTATACAGTGTTCTGTTTCATCCTCATACCCCCTTTTATCTTAAAAAACGCTTTCAGTTTTTACACAACACTCATTGCAGGGACCTGAGATCATCAGAGAATTTGAAACTCGAAATGCCAAAACATTCCACCCGGTTTACAGACAAATCTTTTACTGTGCAAGCAGTAAGACTCTGGAACGATTTGCCTGAAACAATCCGTCGCGCTAAAACCTTGGCTGTATTTAAAAAGCTAGTGAAGGATTATTATCTGTCATTATAATGATGTACTTGTTATATTTATATCTATACTAATATTATAAAGAAGTAAAGTTTGTGTGTTTGTTAAATTGTAGGGGGTAATCTCGGGATCTACTAAACCGATTTTAAAAATTCTTTCAGTGTTGGATAGTCCATTTATCGAGGAAGGCTATAGGCTATATATCATCACGGTAATACTAATAGGAGCGGAGCACCAATGAAGAATGTTTCAAAAACGGGGAAAATTTTCACGCTACGGGCAATTGAAGACGCAAACGAGGTTGCGTGGGTCAGCTAGTGTATTATATTTTAGTCTGTGTATTTGTGTGTATGTATGTATGAGTATATGTATATGTGTAATATGAGTAGATGTGTAAGTACTTATATGTAAAAGTTAAATATTTTGAAATTAGTGTTTTTTTTTTTTTATATTCACATGGTAAATTTAAAACTTGTGCACCCTTCTACTGCTACCCTAAATAATCTCACTTACCTTAATATCCGTACAAAGGTTGTCTGTAAGAGATCGCCATGAAAGATAAGACCGCCAATTGTCACATTTGTATATTACAACTCCTTTTTGTCTATCTGTTATGTGTGTACAATAAAGATAAATAAATAAATAAGTCTTCTCGTAAGTTCGTATCCGTGGAGCGTTCTAGCTTTATCACAGCTAGCACTGCTTCCTGCGTTAATAATAAGTGTAATAAGTAAATATTATAAGTGCACAGGTGCTAAATCTAGCTTGACTTCATGCTAGCGCTATGGGAATAACGAATGATGGTGGCACATAATTGCATGATGAAACTTGAATTGTCGGCAAACGGTACTAGCCCTCTCGAAGCTTATATTTGACTTTTTTAATGACAACGAGCAAAAATAACGATGAGCCTTTTGAGAGACGCAGGGATAGTTGCGCGGATCACCTAGTCCTTACTAATATGATAAATGCGAAAGTGGGCCTGTCTGTTACCTTTTCCGCTGAGAATATAGAATAGTTTTATCTTCAAAAACAAGATATTTTGAACTGTGGGAAGTATACATATATAATAATTTTAAACCGTAAAAGTCACCCATTAAGGGTTATAAAAGTATGCATGTAAAATTTTAAAAAATCGAATGTATTTATCTGTCTCTGTGTGGCTACACGTTCACGTCTAAACCGTTTAACTAATTTTAATGGAATTTGGCATGAAAATATTTTAATTTTTGAGGAAGGTAAGGTAAGGAATGAAGGAGCACACGAGCAAAAGTAATAAGTATTATCTTAAGCTCACCTAAGTAACATCTTATAACAGTACCCCGAAGTCCAACCAACTCTATTATAGTATCACCCGTTTATAGTCACGTAACCCTAACTTTCACCTAATTACGGAAGTATGTCACTACTTTATGGTGACAATAAACCAACGCTAATAAAATAGCCGAGACGTATCTTCATTTCAGTATAGCTAAGTTATTTTTGGCTGGCTTTAATTGACAGGAGTCCTTGACACTATTTTTATTGCACAATGGTAGTAATGAAGTAGAGAAATATAAGTTGACACTAATAAAGCTTTTGAATTAGACTGTTAAATAGGCATTTTCTATTTCATCTTATAACTATGTAATATTGGCAACCCGACCCGGCTTCACACGGGTTCGTTACGGGAATTATAATATAGCCTATGTTACTCTGAGTCTGTCTGAGAAGATCTGCGGCTTAATTTTATCCGACGTCTTCAACAAATATCGTTATATTTTAGCCAATATACTTAAGAAATTAAGAAATATACTAAATATACTAAAACCTTCCTCAAAAATTGTCTATCTATTGGTGAAAACCGCATAACAATCCGTTCTGTAACTGTAGCTTTGAGTTTATTGCGAACAGACAGACAGATTCAGCGAAGGAGTTTCTTTTATAATATGTAGTGATAATATTATGGAGCCTGTGATGCTAAATAGGGCTTCCTTGAGCATCGTCGATCGATACAACTAATAATAGTTATTTAATGTTTCCACTCTTATCGATGGGAAAAGTTTATAAAGATTTGTAGAAGTATAAAGGGAAACTATCGAAAAAAATATATAGCGGCTTCTCAGATATTTAACGGATTTTGCTATAGGTATAATATTGCTCCGATTTGAAAGTGACACAAGCTGTCAGCTGTCATTTTGAAATATCCGAGCGTGTTAAATTTTTGTACTGATGGTTATGCTTGCTGTATCAATATAACATATTAAGCTGTTTTTTAAAATCTGGTGTTTAGATTTTTTTCTATAATTAAAAAAATATGTCCGTCTGGCCACCGTGGTATAGCAGGCCAATACCTCCTTTCCAAAGAGAGGTGATGATGTTTCCTACAAAATAAGCTAATATATGTATATTATATCTGCGCTCGAGTATCCTTGACAGGTTACGTATGTTTTAGAATCTTTGTGATCCTCCACTTGTATCAAGCTCAAATTGTCAGATTATTAATTTATAAAACTTTCGGCATGTAATTATTTGAACTTTCCTTAATCTTATAGCTCGAGTAGGTGTTTTTGACCATCTATTTCAACCAATCTGGCTAGCGTGATGTAGTAGGCTAAAATCTCCTCTGTTATAAGAGGCCTATGTTCGGCTGTTTCAATAAACAAATTATAATGAATAAATAAAATTAGATTGTTACCAAAAAAATGGTGGTAATTAAGACTTTGGGTCCACTAAGCTGAACTGTAGTACTACCTACCTACTTAGGAGCACCACCTACGATAATGTGTGACTTATCTGTGACAAAAACGGTAAGGCTTTCCTGTCTCATACATTTTCTCCTGCAATACGTTGCGGAATGTGACTATAGTGATGTCAGCTATCTGGATCTCACCGAAGACCAACTAAATAAACTTGAGCGACTCCAAAACCTCTGCATCAGATTCATATTTGGTTTGCGCAAATATGACCATATCTCAGAATACCGTTCTAAACTCATGTGGCTACCAATACGCTTTCGCCGGAATCTTCATATACTTTCTCTTTTATACAGTGTTCTGTTTAATCCTCACACACCCTCTTATCTTAAAAAACGTTTTCAGTTCTTGCACAATACACATTGTAGGGACCTGAGATCATCGGAGAATTTAATACTAAAAATGTCACAACACACCACCCACTTTGCAGGCAAGTCTTTTACTGTGCAAGCAGTAAGACTTTGGAACAGCTTGCCGGAAACTATCCGAAAGGCGAAAACCTTGCCTGTTTTTAAAAACCTGGTGAAAGATTATTATCTGTCCTTATGAATGCTCTTGGTTTGATTATACGTAGTAAATGTTGTAGTCTATGTATGTATGTGTGTATGTATGTATGTATGTATATGTGTATATATGTGTACGTATGTATTTTGTTGTTTTATTTTTATTTATTATTTTTAGAAATTTATAATATTTACGTGATGATATCTTACTGTTGGATTAACTGCCTGAAAATCTTAAACACTAAAATCCATCCTAAGGTTGTCTGGAAGAAATCGCCGTGAGCGATAAGACCGCCAATTGTGACTTCTATAACATTGTAACTCATCTGTTGTTATGTTTTAAGTTTTAAGTATACAATAAAGAAATAAATAAATAAATAAAAATAAATGTAAAATTAAGCATAAATTAACTGATGTATATCTTGTAGCAATATCAATAGGCTTATAGTAACATGTTTATTGAAAGCTAATGAGGAATCTTAATAAATAAATAAAATAAATAAATATTTTGGACATCTAACACACAACGCCATCTAGTCCCAAGCTAAGCAGAGCTTGTGTTATGGGTACTAGACAACTGATATAAATACTTATATACTTTTTTTTTGTAAATACATATTATACGTAGAAAACACCCAAACTCCGAAACAATTATTTGCAGATCATACAAACATTTGGTCCGACCCAGGAATCGAACCCGAGACCTCAAGCTTATAGACTACGGGCCCGTGTCGAAAATTGATGGGTCATGTGAACCACCAGGAGACTTTTTTAGAAAGATACAGGGGCATAAAACAATAACATTTAGCACTATGCTGTCACTTGGAAGCTGTCCAACTGAGTATAGGTAAAGGGGAGGGAGTAGGAACCGTCGATTTTTCTCCCTTGTCACATAATTTTTGTACGGCGTTGCGAGATAATGGATTAGAAGAGATATTGAAATTGAATGGGACCGATGCCGTCTAAAATTAAATGACTAAATTGAGCGAGACAATCGCCGGGAAATCAAAAAGAAATCCAACTTTGTGGCTCACTATTTTTGTACGGCATCGGTCCCATTCAATTTCAATACCTCTTCTAATCCATTATTTCGCAACGCCGTACAAAAATTATGTGACAAGGGAGAAAAATCGACGGTTCCTACTCCCTCCCCTTCACCTATACTTAGTTGGACAGCTTCCAAGTGACAGCATAGTGATAAAGGTTATTGTTTTATGCCCCTGTATCTTTCTAAAAAAGTCTCCTGGTGGTTCACATGACCCATCAATTTTCGATACGGGCCCGTAGTCTATTAGCAGTCACATACGCTACCACTACGCCACAGAGGCAGTCAATAATGTCAATAGAACCCATATAACTTTATTGGCTTAAAGAAATACAGACAGAAAATAAACGTATTTGCTACTTCATATTCAAAGGTACATGTAAAGATAACAAACATCCAAATATCCTCACAAACTTTCGAATAAAATAAATTAGATTAAAAAACTTTTGTAATTTTCTTGGAATGCCCAAAGAATGAAAAAAGAATAAATTAAACGAGTCTATACTTGATGCTGTTGCGACGTTTTTTTATAGAGTTCCTATGGCCATCTACCAGCTTCAGCATCAGATCAGCTCCATGTCATCATAATATTGCATTGTTACACTGTATACATTTTTGCTTGCGAAATTTCCGTAAAATGATGATGATCAGATGAAGGATGAAGACATCAGCTTCAAAATTGAGTTGCAAGATGCCACCCGTACATACATACATTGCAAGTTAATAAAAAGCTTGTAAAATATTAGTAGAATTAATTTGATTCAAATGATCATTATGTTTTGTTAAATACCACCATTATCTTTTTTCTTCCTCATAGATTGACTTTTACAAGTTTTACACATGCACGATGGCATTTTTGAACATAATGTTCGTCCCCATGCAGCAGAAGAGCAGAACACTTCACTGCGGTGTCTCGTCTACACGTGATGTTCGTTCAATGGGTACTAAATAGTTATTATATTTCTTTAGTCTCTTTGCTGCACATTATACTTCATTATTATGTCATTTACATCAATACTACTGCTAAATATAGCATAGACTACTCGTGGGAATGGTATTCTTTCTATATCACGTTGGCATAACGGGTTTGTATAGGGGTTATGTCAAGTTTTCCTTCTCTTTGCATTGCTATTGTGCAGTGTAGTTTGCTTCACATCTCACTCACTAATTTTACTCATTATTCTAGACTAGCTGACCCACGTAACCTCGTTTGCGTCTTCTATTGCCCGTAACGTGAAAATTTAACCCCGTTTTTGATACACTCTTCATTGGTGCTCCTATTAGTTTTAGCGTGATAAATGGACTATCCAACAATGAAAGAATTTTTCAAATCAGACCAGCGGTTCCGGAGATTTGCGCGTTCAAGCAAACAAATAAACTCTTCAGCTTTATAATTTTGGTGTAGATAGTTCGGAAAATATATTGAGTAATATAAAAGTCAATCTATACTTTTGGTACAACGGATGAAATAAAAGTACAGAGAAATCTATTAATTTGTGGCGTTGATGTACATTTTCCACTGCCAAGAAATAAAGTTTCGCAACACTTAAAGGTCACTGCGACAGCATTGCAATAGCAGCAAAAACCTAAAAACGAAACAACTGGACTAACGAACTGCGAAATAAATGAAAACTTTTAATGATTGCATTAAACGTTTTGAACAATTACAATGAACAAAGTTTCAAAGTGAAAAAATTGCCGAAAATATGTGGCAAACTACCAGCTACTACTAACCTAAGAAGAATAATGGAAGGAAAACTTGTATCTACTATTTAACCCATTATAGCTCAAATGAAACGTACCAATGATATTTTAAAATAACCTTTATTTTTATATCGATATAAGAATAAAAAAATGAAAAATGTGAGAAAAAAATGAAATCATACTAATAAAATAAACGCAAAAGTTTGTGAGTATGTAAGTGAGTATGTTTGTTACTCTTTCACGCAAAAACTACTGAATGGATTTTGATGAAACTTTACAATAATATAGCTTATAAAAAGGTAAAAAACCTCAACTAAGCCACTAACCTCCACAGTGTTTCAACTGACAGTTTTTGGCAAAAATAATAAGACTACCCGCGCAATACTTTTCAATATTTTTGAAGAGTATTAAATAAAATAACAAAGCGGACCCCATTTATTTTCTCAAGTTCGTCGATTGATATTCAACACAGAGAGTCAATCGAGTACATCCATATTCCGTACTCGATTGAGTACAGTGACTTTTAATGAGTTAATATCATTATAACATTCTTATAATTAAAAGAACATAAAATGATATTTGTAAACGTGTGATTACAAATATCATAATGTTTTATTTTTGATTGAATTGAATTGTTCATTTAGCATAAACCATATTTCTGCATAAGCATAATAATTACAATCAATGAAATTGAGTATGACCATATTTACTACGAACTTTTGCTAAAGTCTGAAAATGTATTTTGTTGTTATATGGACAGTCGTAGAACTTAAGTAAAACCTTTAATTAGAAATGAAATCTTTATTCATACTTCTTTTCTAACTGTCACTTGTTAGAAGTATATAGTAGCTGTATAAGACACTTCCTCGGGGTCCTTAATTTAAACACTAACTGCACTGTACTACTGATTTATTGCTATAAACTATAAAGTAGGCACACATTATAGGAAAAAAACGTATTCTTAACAAAATATTTTATCAGCCTTTATATGAATCGGTTCGTAACCAAATGATATCGCGATTCAGCCCAAAAGCATAACGCCATCTTTCGAGTCAAGATGTAAACATGTTAGTTTTGTACAGTAGCTTTATTCACAGTAAGCTTATACAATGTCGTTTTACCGTCACTCTGAAATATTTTAAGTTACGTGTGTACATTTTTAATAGCGTGATGCAGGATGAGTATGTCGTAGTTCGACTGATATTTACCCGATGGCGCTGAAGAACATTTTGCTGCATACAGCCATAGTATCATAAAATAAGTTTAGGTTAGTTTAACCTATGTTCAATTTATATTTCGTGTAATTTAGGCAAATATTAACTTGAAACGGGTTAGCTTTGAGGTTAAGGATTATTCAAGTTTTGGTAGTAATTTAAACTTTATCTAATATATAAAGCAAACAAAGTACTTATTGCCTTATCACGTTATTACTTATGTTTGCGTATATGCATATAGTTATAACTTTTCAATATAAATTTTAAACAATATGTTATGTTTTAAATGTACGTCGTTTAACAAAAAAAAACGACTATGAGATGCAATAACGTCTAGTTATATTTCAAATTCAGAAAAGTTCATTCAATGTCATGATCAAATTGTAATGGTCACTGAGATAAAGGAAAGCATTTTAATTTAATCAATTATGGTTGACAGGCAAAATATTAAATAAATTAAATATCACAAAATAGTAGCTCTAATTCGTTTTGTGGGGGAACGGGTATCATGTGTCACCCAACACAAAGGGAGGATCCTCCGACCAGGCGAGGTGATCATGCCTGACGGGCCACTGCCCCAACAGTTGATGTTGGGATGTTGTATATATGATAATCGGCGCGAGAACTATTTATTGCGCGATTCAGGACTTGTAGTTACTCCGTGTAGTGCTTTACTTCGTAGTTCAGTGTATCTTCGCTAGATGGCGCTGTAGTAGGTTATTGTTGTGTTATATGTGGAAGTCGCCACAGTTTAATATAGTTCTCATTAAAATACTCTCAGGCGTTTTTATTCTAGTAAGATGGTGCACAGATTTGTGGTTGATATTATTAAAAGGGTTACTATTAAATGTAGACGTATACAAAATAGGGCATTTTTAGTACGTATATCTATATCTAGTTCTGGAATTCTGCACCGAATTTTAATGTAATTATAACAAACAAAATTTCGAAAGATAAGAACAAAAATAATAATTATATCAGTTTGTCGGTTTCCGAACAATAAAAATAGCAAATAAATGACATACACATAAGTACCTACCATTCAATTGTTTCTTATCAAAGCGCATGGCACCAACATTGTTGATATTAAGATTAACTTCATATAAATTAATAACTCTTAGTTGTTTCTGTTACATACATATTTGCGATACTTAACTATATAAAGTGACGCAAAAAATAATTCCTCTACGTTGGCTTTTCCTGATAAAATATAAAGTAAATAATGAAATTACAATCTTTTGTTTGTATTGTCTTGGAAATAAAGAGGCCATTTAAAGCGGTTATCTAAATAGGCACGAACGTTATTTTTTTAATATGTCGAGCTGTTGGAGTTCCAGGAACACCGATATCCTCGACTATCCTCGATCTTCACAAGATTGTTTGTCTACATTCTGAAATATTGAATGAGCGGTTGGCCCAGTGGTTTAAGCGGTCACCAACCCGCTAGCTACTGTACCAAGTTTTGTGGGTTCAAATCCCACATAAGACAACACTTTGTGTGATTCACAAATTGTTGTTCCTAGTCTGGGTGTACTTTGTGTCCATTTAATGTATGTTTGTAAAGTCCCCCGCGACACAGGATGTATATTACCAATTTGTGTGTGAGTTGCCTTTTTAAAAAGAAAAGAACAAAGACCTACCTACAATCAGGTTTAAAGGACTTTGTAATATTATGGTAAAGCCCCTAATTTAGTTGTAATACCATACCATAGGACTACTAAATTAGGGGCTTCAGTTATTAAGTAAATTATAAAGAAACTATACATTTCTTGGAGTTAAAAATTAAGTACATATGTACTTAGATATACCTACCCATTTCTTTCTATCATTTCTGTTTACACCTTCCATTATCTGTATCAAAACAAAACGTCAGTATCTAAGAACAAGCGAAATTAAATCCCTGATTTATTTACCTTGCTCCTCAGTTTCATGCAGTGTTCAGATATAATTGTTCTAGCCTGATATTATGTTGTAGGAGGCCGAAAAAGAGCACCAGCAGAAAAACAGTGTATTTTAGTATTATTACTATCATCATCCGATCAGCTTAAGCTAAAATGCTATGTTTATATTGAACTGACTCATTGGTCTAGCGGTTGACGTCTGCGATTGTCAATCAAGAGGTCTCGGGTTCGAATCCCGGGTCGGGCCAAAACTGTTATTGAGTTTTTCTGATTATAGAAATACTTAATAACAGCTCGGAGTTTGGAAGCTGGGGTCTGAACCCCCGTGCCTCGGAGAGCACGTAAAGCTGTCGGTCCTGCGCCTGATCTCTTCCCGGTCGTGTCGGCTAACCGTCCCATCGGATTATGAGAGAGAGGGGAACAGAGAGTGCACCTGTGTTTGCGCACACACTTGTACACATAATATCTCTTGCGTAGTTGGCTGGTCTCCGTTGAGACTGGCCGCCGAGGGCGTAATCGTCTAGGAGGAGATCATTTGCATTATCAGCCTATTGCAATCCATAGCCTAAAAGCATGTCTACAATGGTAGAGGTCTATGTCTATGAGTTTCAAAAAAAAAATATGCAACAATATCGTGATATATACCGTTATTGCTTTATTATATTCTCTCTATCTCAATATTTGATCCTAGAATTAGAAATTTATGAAAGTTACATTAAGCAGCCTTAAGTCAAAAGTGACTCTTTTAACAAATGTTGCTATACCAAGGCGAGAATTTTATGTGAGAGAACTATTCTTTCCGTACACATGGGCCGTCTAGACTAGAGTAATACTGTGAAAACCGGGTTTCATAGTCAACTAGAATAAATCTTTCTTCATTAATTGATCGGAATAAGAATATTCAGTGTCACTACCCGCATGTATTCCATGTGTGTCGTAAGAGGGGACTAAGGGAGCAAATTATGCTGGACAACATTACTAAAAAGAAAAGGAGAACTTATCTAATCCTATAAAAACCTGTATGATCAGCGTTGCTTAGTACTTAGGTCTAAACCTCCTTTTTAAGTAAAACCTATATCGATCAGCAAACTATTAGAAACTGTTGGTGATGATTTAATGTTGAGTTTCAAATCCAAAATTGAATCAATAATATATACGCTATCGAAATTACTGGAGTCTTCATAGTAACAAGAGCTAAAAATCGGTAATTACACAAGTAAATATTTAAAAATAGTACCGTGGTAGTACCTAAACACATACATATATTTAAACACAGCTGGCAATAGTCACATTTGATTTTTGTTATTAATAGTGTAAATAATAAGACCCGTGTTCTGGTATTTCTATATACACGAGAATGGTATTTCAATTTACACAATTTATACGCAACTACAAAACGCTACTGAGACGGTTATTGATCATAAGTAATGAACATTATATGCCATTTACGTATATCCAGCTTTATCCTTATTTTAATCATGTAGTTTATTAGCGGATCAATCGACGATTACAATGGAATGAGAACAGATACTTTGTATACTCAAACAGTAATTTTATTTGTGTATATTTTACAGGAATCAATTTTGAGTCTAATAAAATGTAAAACTAAAGTCTGTTTATATTTCATTTTTTTGCAATGACATAGGTATTTGCATGCTTGTGTAATTTTCAGAAAATTAATACGAATGTCTATGTTGAAATTGGTGTAATTTCACATATTCGATGTGGTATTTAATATAGATTTTCAGAAATACTTACAATAATGAGTAGACTAGGATGTAATACATGGAAATATTTTTATTTCCTCATAGTTTCTTGTTCTGACAAAACTTTATATAAATTTTGGCGGGATTTTTTAAATTATCAACAAGCTACAGTAGCGACATCTTAATTTTAAAAGAAATAGCACTACTAACCTTTAATGATTGCCTATGTCATTAGTAGTCTATTTTTTTTAAATAACTATCAGTGCCTACAAACTGCTAATATCTAGTACGTTGTGATTCGATATAGTTATATTATGTCAAGAGGTGCTTGATATACATGGCTTTCAGTAGTCAATACAGTTGTTAAGACGCTCTGACCAAAGGCTAGCGTTAGTCGAGAGCTGCCAATCGCAGTGTATTTCGTCATGCGGTTTTTCTTGTGAAATATCAAGATGTCAGGACATTTAAGAAATGGATTTGTGAGTACTCCATGTTTAATTATATTTTTCAATTAATTATGCATTTGAAAGTAGATCAAGCAAATAATACTTTTGTTACTAACTTAGTGCTAAGTACGTCATTACAAAATCATGATTTTCTGGATTTATTGAAGAAAATTAGCTTCCCAAGCATTTTCTGTCTCTGTTGTTATAAATCCTCTTTATATCTTTTTTTGTACTTCTGCTTTTAAACTGTTGACATATGTAAGTATTTATATAAATATTTAAATTATTTTATTTTTAGTAAAACCTCTTTTATCTTAATTAACAAAATAACATTATTTAATTTACGTTCTTGTCATTGTTAGCTTTACTTTTGGATAGTCTGATTTGTAATACTCGTAGTCACGAGAAAAACATATGAAGTGTGTTGTGTACTGTACAGTGTTCGAAACTTAAAAATGTATTTAGTTAATCGCTTGACTTTTCAAACTTGTATTTCTGGCATATAGTAGAATCATGTATTGTAGTATTTGGATAGTTAAATTGTAATTTTGGATATTCCTGTGGTTTAAGTTTAATAACACAGAGATCTTTACCATTCAAGTAATTTAAGAATCCCACAGTTGACATAAAAAGTAGGATGTACACAAACCGTTTTACGTTCAAAAATAAGGTACTGCCGAACAATCAATTATATATTGGTACACCTTAGATCAAGTTGTCATAGTGTACGAATATTATACCTATAAATATGTGTGTATATATATATCTTTATGTAAATATATATGTATTTATGTCTTATATATGTGTATATATTGTGTTTAAGTCTACGTATGACATACACAGGTTTCCTTCAAGATTTCCTAAGGTTGACTGGAAGAGAATGCTATGTGCATTAAGTCTGCCGATGTACAAAGTGCATAAAGTGTAAAATAAATAAATGAAATCAATAGTTGATTATCATGAGTATTTCATTAATCATTTATAGTTTCAGTTTAGTCCTAAAGATGTTAGTCAATAAGACTTGCACTGATTTGATCGACTTATGCGCCTATCGAGGTTTATAGGACCGGCTGTCCTTAGCCAAGATTAAGTTGTTTGCAAAGTATTGACCAAGTTATCAACTTTAAGGACTGGTATTTAATATTATGCCGAATACAAAAAGAGATTTATTAAACTAGGTTTTTTAAATTTAATTTAATTGAAATAACAGTTGGTTATTGTATTAGGCTGAGCATATGATTTTTTTCATTTCTTTAGCTACTAATATTTGCAAACTATTCGCTAAGGTTCGGCTCCGATTTTGAGATTTTTTAAATGTGTCTTTAATTAGTAGATGACGGATTTGTTGATGCAGTTCTGGAAAAATACATATATTTTGACCGTCTTAAAACCACTTTTGACTAAAGAAAGCGTCGAGAAATAACATAGTCAAGTTTGTTAGTGTTTGGTAAGTGTTAGTAATTAATAATAGTTATGAAGTATCCTACCTACCTATAATTATTGGGGGAAATAGTGTGATCAAGTACAAAGACTATTATTAAAAAAAGTCCTGAACCAAGTAACTCCAACAATTTTTTTATTTTTCGGCTTTTCACGTCTATATAAGACAACACAATAGATGGAATCTTGGTATTCTGTGAATCGACAAATGTATATATCAGGTTTTAAATGCGAAATGTAATAGGTAATTGACCTGATAGGACGACAAATGCTGTTAACTAAGAGCGAATTAATTATAAACAGTTATGCAATGCAACTATGTACCGCTTGTTCAATTGAGCTTTATGTCTATTGAGAACTCTCGATTTATTTTTCTGATATATAGAATAGAATAATATAAATTACTTGAAATAATTAAACATAATGTAGTTACATTAGGGACCAGCATTATTAGCCGAGATGCAAAGTTTCGCATTGAATCTCTTCGTACAAATTGCTAACGCCCCTATTTTTTTGTATTTTTGGCAAATTTTTTTATATTACCTATATATATTTTCGATCACGTGACTTATGGTTGAGAAACGTTATTCTCATATATATGTTAAAAATAAATTGTAGATTTTTATGTTTGTAGCATGTCAGTCTGGCTAGGGGGCTAAGTTTTTATAATAGAGACAAAAAACTTTAGCGTACGAAGTATACATCTAATTTTAGCAATGTACAAAGTTTACAAACTTGGTATTAAAAAAAGGGTAAATTTAGAGAATATTATACTTTAAACATGCTAGACACTCTCTGCTAGTTATGATTAGAAGTAAACTTCTAAGAGTGATCGATTCATTGTTGCTAGTGTGGAAAATCCCTGACCGACTTTCATGAAAAGTTATCTACTTTTTACATCAACGCTTTTTTACACCAGCAGTGTAGTAAGTAATTTAGATATAATAGATATATTTATTAAATTCGTTCATAAGAAATGTATAATTTATTACTACACAATTTTGAAAATGTTTATTGCGCATTTACAACCGCAATCTTGACCGTTTCAAACAGTTTTGTCCTAATTATATTAATCGTTTTCTAAATTTGTAACACATCAAATGTCAATTCAATTATACTAGAAAAGTTAATTACCAATTCATAATTCCAATTAATCTATACTAATATTATAAAGAGGAAAGGTTTGTATGTAAGTATGTTTGTAACGAATTGGCTCAAAAGTACTGGACGGATTTTAAAAATTCTTTCACTATTTGAATGCTACATTATCACTGATTAATATAGGCTATTTCAATTGTAAGAACAAAATAAATAAAAAAATAACAATATGTAAACTAATAACTGCAGGTAACACCGCGAGGTTCAGCTAGTAATTTTATAAATTTTTAATGAAATTGTACGTTTTATGATAATACAAGATTTAATATCTTGTGGCCTTGTCTTGTGTGTTAAAAATCAAAAACAAAGTATTTATTTATTTCGGAACGCCCGCCGGTTTTTGAGACAAGCATTAAGTGTTGGAATATCTAAAAGATTATTCCTAGATTCCTTCTGTCTTAGGAACAATATACAACCGATAACCTGCCGTGCCTTTTAGTGTTTTCACACGCACAAAAAAAGACGACGATGATTACTTGCTTACGACGACTATTTAAAGCAATAGGAGCTCTATATACATTAAGTACTTCTATTGTGGTTATCCTTGACAATCAATAATTATAGTTAATTTGAGTTTAAAAAAAAAATGAGTTTTTTTGGCCAAACCGAATGAATGAGTTGCCAGTTTATATCCTGATTTTTTTAATTATCTCGTGCTACAATTTTGATGTAAATACTCAAGTTATTCAAGTGCTGAGTTGTTGGCCTTGTCATGTTTTAAGTTCACTATGTAACACCACTTAGATTGTAGTTAAGCACAAACACCGTGTGGATGAGAAACGCCGCTACTCGTCCTTAAAAAACTTAGTACTTACTTATCTAAAATTATGTGTTTCATATGTTAATAACTTTAGATTTAAAACAGTTATACAGAATAACAATTTTTTGAATGAGTAAAACCTTATAAAACGTGTGTTTAAAAGATTTATAATGAATAAAAATTTAATAAATAAGTAAACAAGATAAGTTTTCATGTAGCTGTTGAAGTCACTAGATTAGACATATTTGCTCCTGGACTGTTGAGTCGAACGAACGGTGTAATAAACAAGAAGAGATATTTAGTGGCATTTTGCATTAATGATCTATGCATACTGCAAGACAATCAGCATGGAGTTTAAATTTTGTGATAATGCCCGAAGAGATTTATCGAGGTTAGTAATAAATAAATATTTCCGACATCTAACACACAACGCCATCTAGTCCCAAGCTAAGCAGAGTACGGGGGAGTTATGGGTACTAGACAACTGATATGAATACATATATACTTTTTTTGTAAATACATACATATTATACATAGAAAACACCCAAACTCCGAAACAAATATTAGCAGATCATACAAACTTTTCTTCGGATCGAGAATCGAACTTGAGACCTCAAGCAACAGGCATACACTACCACTGCGCCACCAAAGCAGTTAGAATAATAATCGACTAGCATTTTTATAATAAACCTTTGTTTATAGATAGTTTAGTGCATTAGTACACATAGACTACGTAGCGATGTTAATATGATGATGGCCAATTCTAGAATAAGTATGTGTACTTTATGGCTTTTAGTATTGTGTGTTTGTTAAGCGACGCGTGAGAAATTCATTTCACACATAAACGCGTCATGTGAGAAAATATTTTTAATAAAGCATTAACACAATACAGTAAGCCCGTGAGCTTTTCATTGCAATGGATAAAAAAACACATTATACTACAGAAGTAATATTACTGACCTGGATTGAAATATATTTTTTCTTCGATCAATAATTCTGTACAGTCTACTTTAAATTGTAATATACTTGCGTGCGTATTACTTAAAGAGTATTTGAGTTCAAGATTTCATATTGAAATGATAAATAATATTGAGTAAAAATGTCTTATATTACCTATTTGAAACAATCTATATATATATAACTCAAAGGTGACTGACATAGTGATCTATCAACGCACAGCCCAAACCACTGGACGGATCGGACTGAAATTTGGCATGCAGGTAGATGTTATGACGTAGGCATCCGCTAAGAAAGGATTTTGATTAATTCTACCCCCAAGGGGATAAAATAGGGGATGAAAGTTTGTATGAAAATTGGTCAATTTTAAACCGATAGGGCTGAGACTTTGCATGCAGGTAGATGTTATGACGTAGGCATACTCTAAGAAAGGATTTTTATTAATTATACCACCAAGGGGATAAAATAGGGGATGAAAGTTTGTATGAAACTTTGTCAATTTTAAACCGATCGAGCTGAAATTTGGCATGCAGGTAGATGTTATGACGTAGGCATCCTCTAAGAGAGGATTTTGATTAACTATACCACCAAGAGGATAAAATAGGGGATGAAAGTGTGTATGAAACTTTGTCAATTTTAAACCGATCGAGCTGAAATTTGGCATGCAGGTAGATGTTATGACGTAGGCATCCTCTAAGAAAGGATTTTGATTAATTATACCACCAAGGGGATAAAATAGGGGATGAAAGTTTGTATGAAACTTTGTCAATTTTAAACCGATCGAGCTGAAATTTGGCATGCAGGTAGATGTTATGACGTAGGCATCCTCTAAGAGAGGATTTTGATTAACTATACCACCAAGAGGATAAAATAGGGGATGAAAGTGTGTATGAAACTTTGTCAATTTTAAACCGATCGAGCTGAAATTTGGCATGCAGGTAGATGTTATGACGTAGGCATCCTCTAAGAAAGGATTTTGATTAACTATACCACCAAGAGGATAAAATAGGGGATGAAAGTTTGTATGAAACTTTGTCAATCTTAAACCGATCGAGCTGAAATTTGGCATGCAGGTAGATGTTATAACGTAGGCATCCCCCAAGAAAGGATTTTGAGATGCAGGCTATATAAGGTTAGTAACTTTTCAGTTTAAGGTATATAAATTTCTGTATGCTAGCGCCATCTACATTAAGTTATTTTGGAGAGAACTTTGAATTAACCATTTTTGTGCATAGTGCATAGATAATATATCTAGCGGATTATATTTGACGACTAGCTTTTGCCCGCGCCTTCGCTCGCGTTTAGAAGTATTATTATTAATTAGGTATAGTTTTCGCGGCTTTACTTTTGTTTAGCGTGTGTAAAAAAAATTCACAAGTGTAGATGCAAATGACGGTCGAATATTCTTCTTAGACGATCCAGGTGGAACTGGTAAAACCTTCCTTATTAATTTATTTTTGGCGAAAGTAAGAAGTACTCACGGCATTGCCTTGGCTGTGGCGTCGTCCGGAATAGCTGCTACATTACTCGGAGGTGGTCGAACTGCTCTTGCTACTTTCAAGTTACCACTCAATTTAATCACTGTCGAGACTCCCATTTGCAACATCTCCAAAGTAATTTGGCTGAAGTTTCAAAGAGTACAAAACTAATCGTGTGGGACGAAATAACTATGGCACATAAAGGTGGTATTGAATCTTTAAACAGATCAATAAGGGATATAAGGGTTAATACAAAATTAATGGGTGGCGTAACAGTTTTGCTGGCCGGAGACTTTCGGCAGACTCTACCAGTGGTACCAAAAGGAACCAGAGCTGACGAAGTAAAGTCGTGCATTAAGAAATCTAATTTGTGGCCTCAAAAATATGAGAGCACATTTGGGCGGGGATGAGTCTGCTGGTAGATTTTCAGATCTCCATCTTAAAATCGGTAATGGTGATTTTCCATCGTTTGATGAAATGATAACCATCCCGGAAGAATTATGCACAGTTGTTACTACGGTTCAAGAATTGCTGTCTAAAGTTTATCCAACGATATTCATATACATGACAAGCCTATTGAATGGTTATGTGAGCACGCTATATACTTACTCCAAAGAACGATCAAGCAGCAGCTATCAACGATATCCTGCTCATGTCGTTTGAGGGCGAAGAAGAGGTCCATACTTCGATTGATAATGTGGTTAATACAGTTTTTTTTATTATATAGGGGGCAAACGAGCTGACGTATCACCTGATGGTAAGCGATTACCACCGAAAATGGACACCCGCAACACTAGAGGCGTCACAAGTGCGTTGCCGGCCTTTTAGGAAGGAGTACGCTCTTTTCTTGAAGGTTTGAAGGTCGTATTGGTCCGGAAACACCGCAGGCGACAGCTCATTCCACAGTTTTGCTGTGCGTGGCAGAAAATTTCGGGAAAATCGCACAGTTGTGGACTGCCAACCATCTAGATGTTGGGGATGAAATTTCTGTCGCGTAGGACGATGGTGGAAAGATGCGGCAGGGATCAATCCAAACAATTCCTGGGAGCACTCTCATGGTAAAAGGGGTAAAAAATGCACAGCGAAGCCACATCTCTACGCAGCGCTAGAGAGTCTAGAGAGTCTATTGAAAGATCCGGCAATCGACGATACGAGTCGCCCTCCGCTGAATGCGGTCCAGAGGGAGGAGCTGGTATTGGGGTGACCCTGTCCAAAGATGAGGACAGTATTCCATGTGAGGCCGAACCTGCGTCTTGACGCTACTAATTACCCTGTAGAATTTTTAAATTCATTGAAACCGCCAGGTTTGCCTTATCATAAGCTTATTCTGCGTGTAGGCGTTCCAATTATGTTGTTGCCAAATTTTGTAGGCCCTAATTTTTTACACACGCTAAACAAAAGTAAAGCCGCAAAAACTATACTTAATTAATAATAACACCTCTTAACGCGAGCGAAGCCGCGGGCAAAAGCTAGTTAATGTATAAAAGAAGAAAATAAGCCAAGAAAAGTATTTTCGTATGACAACTAATTTTGAATAGATTGAGTTTTTCATAAATGTGTGTGTGCGTGTGTGTGTGTGTGTGACTTTGCTAAATTTTAAATTCTATTTAAGATTTAAAATAATCTGACAAATGCTCTTTTTAAGGTAAATTTTGACTGTTTACCATACCTATATCTTGTTAAAACTGGAGATAGGTTATTGAAAACAATCGTCCCGAAATTCTTTTTACATACCTACATTCCACTGATACTCACTCTACAAAAATATAAATATTCTTTATCACCCATAAGGACAGGAAATTAAAGAATTAAACATATTTTTACTAAAACTCATCATGACGTAGGGCGCATTGAAGTCGGTCACAGATTTTTTTTTGTACATTTTTGGACCAAATCAAAGTGATCGAACCATAAACATGTTTCGAGGAGTAAACATTAATTAATTGTGTTTAAGATACGTATAAGGTAGTATTGACATTCTTTACGTATATAGTAAAATTGGAAATGTCAACTTATCAATCCTACATGTTTAAACTACGTATCGTACATGTTTAAACATTTAACACGTTGATGCAAATGATACCAATATAGCCTGGTGTTAAATAGAAGGTACCGACACAATAACTCCATAATAGAATATTTTTCTATTTTATAGATCTATCAGTAATTTTATTTTTATTCTTTGTTGGCAATTTTATTACTCAAACATGGCAATGTATAGTTTAAAAATCTGCTATTTAAAATATGGATCTGCAAACATATGAAAGGCATAGATTACGTTGTAATATATAATTTTTTGCGCTGTTTTACACCGGTTTTCTGTGAGGCCGTGGTATCATTCCGGTCGAGCAGGCCCATTTATGCTGAAGCGTGTCTCTCCCACAATTTCATCTCCTGCGTGACGGTGTGCCGAATAATAACAGAACCGCCCGCTGTTGCCGCGTCAAATGTGTGCAGGCCAATATAAGTTTTATGAACTAGAAATTTTGTCGTGCTTTTTCCCGCTAGCCATTCTGTAACAGGTCGCGGTGTTAACTTTAGCCGCACGAAAAAACCGTCATTGATGTCACTTCATTTACTCACAAAAGCAGGCGGTAAATTCCGCGGCGGTAAAGCCGTAGTGCGGCATAAGCCTAACATGTTAAAAACAAAATTGAGTGCAAACCGTCGCTCATATGCGGTAGACTTTAAATGAACTCATCCGAGTCACTACTTTTTGTAGATGTTGAGATAGAATATACTTATTGATCTATATATTTGAAAGTTTACCGCTACCGGCGTCATGCTTGTGAAGTTACCCCTTTTTAAGATTCCTTAATCAACAAGGCACCGTGATAGATGACTGCCTCTGTGGCGCAGTGGTAGCGTATGCGACTGCTGTTCTTGAAGTCTCGGGTTTGATTCCTGGGTCGGACCAAATGTTTGTATGATCTACTAATATTTGTTTCGGAGTTTGGGTGTTTTCTACGTATAATATGTATGTATTTACAAAAAAAAAGTATATATGTATTTATATCAGTTGTCTAGTACCCATAACACAAGCTCTGTTTAGCTTGGGACTAGATGGCGTTGTGTGTAAGATGTCCGAAAATATGTAAAATATGTATATAGTTTCCCCATGTCTGTTTTTCCGCCTGTCTGCGGTTTAGCTCAAAGAGTTTTAGTACTAGAAGGCTGTAATCATACCTGAGTATAAATATTAATCACGCTAATAAAGTGATATAATAAAATCTTAGTCTTAGCAGCGTTGCCAGACGTCTCGATTATGGCGGCACGTCCCGCTTTTGAATCACAATTATAATGTAACGGCACGAAAATGAAGTAAGTTATTTAGCCGTAGTACTAAAGCATATAAGCATTAAGCGATAAATCGTCAAAAAATTGACAGGCATCTCACGAATTAGGAATGATGCAGTATCTAGTAGAGAAACAAAAATATTGCAAATGAGGCTTTTTTTTAGGTCACTCATACTCATCTAGCGTAATTTGAGATTAGATACGATTCGTTTTTAACTCTTTGTCCCGCTTTCGACGAAAGAATCCCGCTTTTTTTACTAAAAAGTCTCAAAATCCTGAATTGACTAAAAAATCTTAGTTTGGGTGATGACGATTTGAGAATACAGATTGTCACAACATCTGTTCATGCCGTGGTGTACTAAGAGTCGACTAAGGGAGTAACTACCGAGGACAACAGCATTACAAAGAGAAGGAAATCTTGAAACAAACCGTATACATTTGACAACCGTTATTAAGACATGTGGTATGTAGTAGGCCAAAACCTTCATCCTAGGACCTATGTCCAGCAGGGGATTATTCAAGGCTGTCAATGTTAATGCTTTTGACCATACGCACCTTGATATTGTTCGCTTTTCTTCCACTTTCCATCCACTTAAATTAATTTATATCTAAAGAGAAGGCGGAACCATACCTACTCTTTTACTTAGAACTTCATCTCAGATAGATTAATTATATTTAAAGAAATTTCAAGATTAGTAAGTTTGAATAATAATTAGAGTGAGTGTTCGTATCCGAAAATCGAAAACAATTTCTCTAAAACATTATTACTTCATAAATCGTAAGCTATATGTATACGTTAAATTACAGTTTTAAAGCTGTACAATGAAATAGGATAAATTAAGATTAGACACGTTATCCTGATTTTGAAACTTTCACATTCGATGGAATAATTACTCCAGTGGAAATTTCAGACAGTTCAAAAGTTTACCATGTAACATCTCTTTGTTGCTTAAATTGCCCGGTTTGTAATAATAATTATGTTAGAAAAGTTCTCCCAAACAATTTTCTTTTCATTTTTTTATTTCATCAAAAGTTTCGTTATTTTTTACGAAAAAAACGGATTGTTAAAAAGATTACCTCACGTTGACGAACGTAAAACCAGTTTTAAATATCACCAATAGCCGATAAAGAGCACTTATAAATTGATAGTTTAAACTTTGTAGTTAACATATACTACACACTACCACTACATTGCCGACGAACATTCCAGTACATCATCATCTTCCTAGCATTTATTATTCCCAAGATTATTTGGGGTCGTCTACTTGTTCAACCGTATTTACCTGAATTTTAATTTTTCTACGGAGCGATTAGCCGAGGACCTCCGCAACCCTGAGGGTGAACACAATTGGAAGCTTGAACCAGTTGTCAGTATATTTGAGAGCACTGACTTCCCAATAACGATTGCCATAGATGTTCATGACAACCGGGTCCGACAGCTTAACGTGCTCTGCGAAGCACGGGCGGGAAATACCGCCGTCTTCCATACTCCGGGCTGCTATTTACAAATTTCTTGTAAGAAAAACCCAACAGTGGTCCGACCTGGGCATCGAACCCGATACTTCTTGAACGGGAGTTGCTTACGCTAACCACTAGACCAACGCGGCAGTCAATAGAATATTATGATGAACATTCCAGTACATAATAATAATTATTATTTTTAAAAATAACACATTGAAATAGTCGTCTAAACAGACTGTGTTTAGAAGACTATTTCAATTGTTCTTAAACCCGATTTAACCCAATGACGGCTGAGATTTCTTAATAAATTTTGGTTTCTTTTGTTTCTTGTACCTAAGACATTACAGAAGTAGATACATGTAGACAAAATTATGACAATCTCCTATCATAAAATAAAAATGTACCTTCATTAAAAGCCTACATAGCAATGTTCCTATGCTGGACATCTTTCTTTTGGCTTTAAGAACCGTTGTCTTTAAGAAACATGACCAGACCAGAATAGTCTAGACCTAACTAGTCAGGATGGCTCTTTGTTTATTTAAAGCTCTCACTGTCATTTTTTCTTTTT
This sequence comes from Spilarctia lutea, assembly GCA_916048165.1. Classification (NCBI taxonomy): domain Eukaryota; kingdom Metazoa; phylum Arthropoda; class Insecta; order Lepidoptera; family Erebidae; genus Spilarctia; species Spilarctia lutea. The sequence goes on from OU696480.1 coordinate 9,786,425, forward strand.
ATATGGTTTCCTACTTTTTCTAACTAAATCTTCATACTCTATTTGCCTCCTGTTTGGTGGGTAGTTTGATAGTAAATTCATAATAGCTCATTCGTCACAGTAAAGAATTATGATAGCACAGCGGTTCGTTGTCTCTGTCACCGCACTGCGTATGCGGCTCTCTGCATATCAGTAAGTATATAGATATTAAACTTAAAATATGTAGTTTAAATAAACTATTTGCTAAAAACTTGTGCTGAATTTCTTTGAAGACCGCTTTATCATTGTGACGTTTTTGTTTGACAACTAATTATTTAGTTCGCCTATCTCAAATTCACTCACATTTGAGTTTACGTGTACCAATTAGGTGGCTCGCTTATCTGAAATTAAAAGTACTTAACTTATTCAGTCGCTTATGTTACTTCAAAGTATGAAGAACACATGGTTGTAGTAAAATAAAATTTCGAATAAAGCGAATGGGGAGACAGCCAATCTCAAATCTACTTTCCTCGTATTTGTATAACCACCCGATAGTGTTTGCTGACTGTTGTTCACACGTCGGATGCAAACATTTCAGGAGCGAGGTTGTACTTCAGAAGGTGCGAGAACATTGGCAGATGCAAACTTTATCACCACTTCTCGTAGTCGACAAGCGAACGACTTGCTAATATTATCGTCGATAATAATGACCCTATGTGTTATTAATTATATTCAGCGTCATCCGTTTATCTCACTTTTGTCTGGTTGAGAATACTCAATAACAAAATAGTATCGCTTTAGCTTCAAAAGTGGAGCGGTGTATGTGTAATATACCAGTGTTTTGTGTGTTGAGACATATAACTATTGTCAAAGTGTAAAATATTATTTGTGAATATATTACGGCTTTACTATATATAAATCGAGGATGGAGTTTCAATACTATGGCAATTTCGACCGACCGCCGACGCGACGAATTTTAGATCAACCTTGGTGGGATGAGGAAGATACACTGTCTGACAGGCGAATCAATGGTAAGAAGCGAACAAGTTAATTACAGCCGGCTTTCTTGATTTGACACTTATTTTAAAACAAAAGATTATCGTATGTTAGTTTTCATTGGTCACTCTGAAGCGCTAGACAAGTCGGAATAACAATACTTAAAATAATAATTCTACTTGGGTGAGCGATTGTTAGCTAGACGATTTTATAGGGGTTCATCGTAGGTGGGAAACCTTAGAAATGAGAATGTACTAAATAGTCTATGTCTTACATTTTTTTAATACATCCAGTACCTTTTTAATGTAGTGGAGAATTAAGGTACGTCGCGCGTTTGGATTATTCAGGTTAGGTTGTTTTCAACTAGTTTCAATAGATATTGGGCTTTTCTTTTCTACAGGGAACCGATCCTGTAAACAATATGTCATTTATTTTAATATCGGTATTGATAAGTGATTTTAGTATCACTATAATACATCATACTATGTAGGTTAATATGAATATAATGTATCAAATAGTGTGTACTCATTTAAAAATGGATGAACGTTATTTAGACCACGTACAACGTGAGTTTACTTACTCTTATCAACGAAAATTGTAACACTTAGGCATAGTACATCATGTTATCGCTAAAGAAAATATTCTACGGTATTGTAAATATTTCACGGCTTTTGTGATATTTGCAATTCAGCAGTGTGTACTGATATAAACACGCGGGCTTAAGGCTTCATACTTGTAGAAAAGTAACCCATCAATCGGCCACGAATATCTCTATATAATGAAATTACAAGAAAGTGATTCATTTGTTTCTTTTAATAATAACATAAGAATTTGCAACAGAAAGAAATACTTTTATAATTAGTAAGGCTTTAGTTACGTTTATGAAAATGAGAGGGAGTATATATTTCACTATGCTTAATATATTTTAAGCAACACTAATAACTGAAAAATAAATCGAAACTAATAAAAAAATACGACTTGGTCCTTGTAAACCTTATACAGAAGGACAGTCACCGTAAAAATGTCTATGTATATCTTACATGGGTACGTAGGAGTATATGAGTCTGTCTAGACGGTACCGGGAAGTGGGGTCATATCGATTGGATGCCGAGATAATTTTAGAAAAGGGCCTGTTTCAGTACTCCTGTGAAAACCGCAAAATGTTTACACAGAAGTTTAGCGATGTTCACAGACAAACAATGGTCTATATTATTTTAACCCTTCACTGGCAACTAGATTTTAGTAGTATATTCTATGGTTATACTGAGTACTGGTCAAATTTATTGAAACAACTAGATTGCTTCTTGTGAATGAAAACAAACAAACTAGTGTTTACAGTAGAGAAGCATTGAAATGGAGGTATATTTGTACAATGAACAAATAAGCATAAGGGTTACAGAGAAAGTAACATATTTTTGTTTTTAATTCGACTAACTTCGTTATCGTAGAATTCACTTATGCCCGGTTCCTATATTTAACGAATCGTCATCGTGTAAATTTTTTTTACAACTGACTACGTGTCGTAAATACCGTTCCTCAATTTATTTTTTATAGGAACGATTTTAGCTTACGCCCCGTATAATATACTACTATTCGTACCTAGAACGGATCGTTTTTCAAATATAGGAACTGAGCATTAGTCCCTACCTAAGTTTAGAAGTAATATAAAATAACACATTTTTTTTACTTTTTTAAAATGAAAATCAACTATTTTCTTCGACTTGTCTGTAGAGAATTTACACTTTTTTTAAAACTTTGTTTTAAACAGAACACAGAAAAGAACAGTTATTTATTTATTATAGATCTGATTATGTTTTTTTTATCCCATATAAACTTATACAGGATGGGCAATATATATGTTTATGCAGAATTTCTTCTACATTTATCATCTTAATATATATAAATCTCGTGTCACAATGTTTGTCCTCAATGGACTCCTAAACCACTTAACTGATTATAATAAAAATCGCACAACATGTGCAGTTCGATACAACTTGAGAGATAGGATAGTTTAAATCTCAAATTATAGTCGCAATTTTAATTTATTGCTAATTATTTGTCTGTTATTATTTGACAGTCACAATTATCTGTTAACTCCAAATGATTCTAACAGATGTCGATACCTTTCGACTGGGTTGAGTAAGTAATCAATAGATGGCGCTGCTATGGTAAATCTATAGGCTATATTTTATTTTGGAAAAAAATAGGGTTCCGTAAGATATTGGGGTTTTTCGGACACAAGGTGTAAAAAATCAACCCTATACGGGGGAAAACTTTTCGCTACGGGCTATAAAAGACGCAAACGAGGTTGCGTCGGTCAGCTAGTATTAGTATAAATTTATACTGGAATCGTGAATGTTTATGCAATAATACCAATCTGAAGGTTGTGTGTAAAAATGGCGGCTAGAGATAAGGCAACCATTTTTGTCATTACGTTTACTTTATTTCAATATTGTATATTTTAACGTCATTTTTAATACTAAACAAATAAATTATATTATATGATATTGTAGTTTTGTAAATCGTTATTCAAGCAAGAATTTTTTGGGCATTTCTTGACGGTAGAACTTTCAGACACTTGTCATTATAATGTGAAGCAAAAGTTAGTTTGAATCGGCACATTCTGCTTAAAGATTAACCTCAAAATATTTTATAACCTTCATGTTTCCAATTACTGTACTTATAGGCGCTTTTTGACTAATTATTTTGTGTTAAATTATAAATAATAAATAAATATTTCTATCTAACACACAAGCCATCTATCTAGTCTCAAGCTAAGCAGAGCTTGTGTTATGGGTACTAGACAACTGATATAAATACATATATACACTTTTTTTTCGTAAATACATACATATTATACATATAAAACACCCAAACTCCAAAACAAATATTTGTAGATTACACAAACATTTGGTCCGACCCAGGATTTGAACCCGAGACCTCAAGCATAGCAGTCGCATTCACTACCACTGCGCCACCGAGGCAGTCTAATTAATAAGTACCTATGACTTTGTTTTTCTATGCACGAGTCATGTACCTATTAAGTAAAAGTGACAGCAGAGTTATTCATCATGTTAATCTCATTTAAACAATAAATCGTTAAGTTTATGTCCATATAGATAATATATTTTGTCTTCGTATCTCACAATAGTTAAGACAGGGATTAGCAAAATGTTGACAATAGTAAATTTAAGAGGGGAATCACTATGACTCACCTTGAACTTTGTCCTTTCACACATACTTAGTAATCAAATGTGATCGTATTTTCTTTCGTTTATGTGCTTTTTTTTAATGTAAAACCTCTTTAATAGATAGGTAATCGTAGGCAGCGGCCACATGTAGGGGAAATTTGGCCGCTGCAAACGACCCGGGAAGGTGACACCGCATTGCGGCCGGGGATGTCTTCTTGGGCGGGTCGTTGTTCCGTCTCTTGCTGTCTAAAACGGTGTGAGGCGTGACAGCGTACCGCCCTGGGGGTGACTCTGGTCACCCTGGGATGTACCTCAGTCATGGGGTACGGCAGAGGGGACTCCAGAAGCCGCCGATGCGTTCCTGGAGCTCCCCTTGACTGCCGAGGTAGGCCGCCGCGGGGTTTAGTGGGTAGACCGGTCTTCCGGGAGTCCCACACACGCCCTTCGTCTTCCCATGAAGGGTATGGTGCGAAAAGCATACCCCGCGTAAAAAAAAAAAAAAGGTAATCGTAGGCAGTCGATTTTTCAAGACTTGAGACAGCTGAGCTTAAAGCTTATGTTGTTTGTTTAATTTCCAAAATACGAACTTTGGTTAGGTGTATGTATTAAAATTTATATTTCTAAAATTTATAAAGTACTCCTTGACAGCAAAGGAGGTCTTGCAGGAGAAACACTGCCTTTGTTATCAATACCTGTCCATCAGTTGAATCATATAAAGATGAAGTTTATTCTTGTTTATTTTTTTTTCCTGTAACTTGTAAAATAACACAACTAGTGAAAGAGTACCGATGCATTTTGAAAATTTCATGGAGGGACCTTTTAAGGGTTAATTTTGCAAAATAAAAGTACAAAGTTAAAAATGAATAATCAAATTTTTATCAGAGCTTACAAAACTTAAACAATTTAATGGTCATATGTATTTATACTAGTGGCACTCGATTTTTATTTAATATTGTTCTTTACGCTAGAAGTATCGGTTATCTAACTACATTTATATTGAAAATAGACCTTTGACTTCCATTGACTTCCGTGAGTCAATCATAATGATGGGCGCGATAAGAAAAGATGTTATAAATTGCAAGTTACGACAATTACCTTATTTACCTATATTTAAACATTCTATATTCATTTCCGAAGGTGGATAGGTAATTACTTTCGCAGTGAGAGCGTGGTGAAAAGAAAACATGTCATGCTAACTTTCATTGATTAAATACTATTAAGGACTGAAGGCCATAATTTTTTTTACATCTTACAATCATTTAAAAACGTTTAATTTTATAAAATAATTTCGACTTTTTAAGGCCAGTTCAAGTTAGGGTTGCCAACTTTTTACAAGAAATAAAGTATATTTAGGTCTGAGAAGAATATTTATAAATTATATGCATAAATATCGTGTTCTAGAAGAATATACAGTATTTGTTTTTATTACATTTTTAGAGCTTCTTGCACAACTTATTAATTTACAGTCTTTTTATAAACTTCATACGCCTCATCACAATTATAAATAAAAGTAAAATAAATAAGATTTTTTATTACCTGAATAGTTCCTTTACGTCTATCCTCTCGCCACTTTGTATACATTATTGTGTTATAATTATTCAAATTAACTTAATTTTTTGAACTCATTTTATTTCATTTAAAATAATTTATTATATTAATAAATCGAATAAATAAAACAACCTTAAATAAAACCTTAAATTTCGTTACCTTAATCATCCACGTAACCGTTCCGTTCAGTATCGGGAGGTTTATCCTCCCGATACTGAACGGAACTACTGTGGCGACCAAAGAAACTTCTTAATGTTAAAAAAACTCTTACGCTAAATTCTGAGGTGGCGGAAACAAAGTAGATTATATCTACTTTAATACTTGTTAAGCATTTTGATGCTGAAAATAGTATTTTGTATACTTTATTTTAGTTCAGCAGTAAAAAATATAATATTGTGATAAACAGTATAATATTGTTTTTAACAGTATAGGTGGCAACCCTAGCTCAAGGTCACTTTATTGTACAACTCATTATTCGACATTTGTTTTGTGTAATGTAATATGTGGCAAACGAGCAGACGTATCGCCTGATGGTAAGCGATTACCGCCGGCCATGGACACCCGCAACACAAGACACCTCACAAGTGCGTTGCCGACCTTTGGGGGATAGGGAGAGGGATGGGGGAGGGGTGGGGAAGAGCAATATTAGGATGGGTTGGGGTGTGGGCCTCTGGTATCCTCACTTACTCGGTGAAACACAGCGCAGGCGCTGTTTCGCACCGGTTTTCTGTGAAGCCACATCACTCTGGTCGAGCCGGCCCATGCCTCTAAACTTCCATATTTCCTCGTTCTACGAACTCCGAGATTACTTTTATACAACACGTTGTTTGTGTATGATTTATGACAGTCTTTTACCAGTATTCCTAGACCTTGGGTATTCGGCAATTTGGTTTGGAAAACATGTTTATTTATGCTGCTAAGCGAATCATCAAAACAATCTCATTCATTTCACAGATATTAACATTTGATAAGCATATTTTTTCGTTATTAAACAAATAACAGTTCAAATATATTTCTTGAAACTTAAAATTATTTGAACTAGTAAAAAACTATTTTGATAATTTTGTTAGTTCCAAAAACTCTGATCTTATGGATAAATGAAAAATGTCAGACCATAGCTTGTTTGATTTAACGAAACAAATTATAATGTATCTGTATTTTACCTAATTCAGTTTATTGAACATTACAAAGTACAAATTACAAACATACTCTAAAACTATAGGAAAACCCGTATCCTAAATCTAAATATAATATTTTTATTGATAACGGTATCAAAATTCAAGGTTAGTCTCTATACGCTTCGAAATATATAACATACTCTCATTAAATCAAATATTTAGTCCTATTTATGTTTCAACTTAATAATCCAAAAAATGTTACTGTTTACTACAAGGCCCTGTTAGAAAAACAAAACAAATAACTATTTAATAATGATGCCTTTTTTAATTGCACTTGATTACATCTTGATTACAACCTTCATCAAGAAAAGTAGTCGTGATGATATCAGTAGCCTCATCACCCTTACACATTAGTTACTCATAAACCCCGTGAACGGCGGTTAGATATTTTTCATTTCCTGTTCGCAAGCTTCATTTCCATTCTATTTGTAATAAAATGTCTTAAAGTTTCCTCAATTTTATCAGTTAATGGAATAAAAGCTGTTTTTTTAGTGAAGCGTTTGTTATAACGTGAGAATGAGCACATTGCCGTTCGCCTGTCGAGTTAAAAGTAACCAGGTCAGTACGTTACCCCCGTTCGACACAGTAACACACGAAAGGGTTGACTCCAAAGTCCAATCAAACCTTTTAACAACAAAAGACCTATTACGTTTACCTTCCCACCTTTATTGTTCAGTTTAGAAACAAAAACATACATTATTTTTTGTGAACGCGTTTTTAAGTTCATGTTTTATTAAATATTTAATTTAAAGAAATCGCTGTCGCATTCGGAATGGAGTGATTTGTTTTATGAAATTTTGATAATGTAGAATACGAATATAATAATTCTGGAGAGTACGGTCTGTCTTAGTCCATATTAATGTTGCAAGGGTTTGTTATCATAATTATATATGTACATGTAATATCTTTAAAGTACGTAACTCATAAGTTAAGACTTTAAAGATAATATACATTGCTTATAATAATGTATAACATTAAACAACCCTTACATTAAACGTTATCAAAAACATCTTTAAACTTAGATTGATTTAGATATTTGATAAATGAATAAATTGATAACGCTCAAGTTAAACTTCAAAACCCAAATGTAAAAGATTGTATCAAGACGTTCTAACTGTAGAGATTATATCAGAAGGCCAATATTTATAAATGAACACAAAAGGCGGTGGGGCAAAGGTCACACAAGGTGAAAATTTAGGCTATTTGTAGTCTTGGAAAAACACGCCTAGTCTAGCTTACGAAGGACACACACACTACCAAACTGTTTTGTAGAGTTAGAATTCAGGAAAAATAGATGAAATTTTTATATTAGAGTTTAGACGAATGCACTATATGTAGGTTTATTTGCGCCTATACCTGGCAAGTTCTAACAACTCTTAGGCACAAATTCAGAAAGAACCACGCTCTATGGTAACAACATGTCATGTTAAAGCAGCAAATCATTTCGACTATCTTGATCTTCTGTAACAAAGAAGACTTAAATTGTTAGACTAATATTCAATTGTTGTGTTATATAACCTACTCTACTATCTGTCTATAGTCTACAGTATTATTATTTGAAATAAACAATTCAAAACCATATACTTTTCTTAAAACATCATCTTTATGACGATTTAAAAAACGTGGGTACCTGAATAACTATTTATTGATATCAATTTATCGCATGGATCAATTATATAAATATTAATATTGGTAATCCAATATTATTTTTTACATAACTTATCGTCGTGTTCGATATTGGTATTAACTGTTGACAGTTCACTAGAAGAGCGATTTAATATATTCCTTTGTGGACGGCGATGGGAGCCATACCGAGTTATCCAATAGCTATTTCACTCTCCGCCTACCAGGAGAGCAGGCTTTTTAATTGAAAAATGTCTGCACTAACAAAGAGAATTGAAATTCAATCTAACTTGTAACCAGTCCTATTAATGATTCTGTCATCGTTTTCGTTAATAAAACATTCTGCAATCATTATGACTAACGTATGATGTTTTAATTTTTTAGTGTTTTAATATCTAAGGTGACTTTTATAAAAGATGTTTTCTAATAGATTTGTCGGAAAAATAGAAAAAGAATATTCAATTCTCGAGTAAATTAGACCATCAAGTAAAACTCCGTGGGAGAGCCACGCTTCGGCATCAATGGGCCGGCTCGACCGGAGTGATACCACGGCCTTACAGAAAACCGGTGTTAAATAGCGTTTGCGCTGTGTTTCACCGAGTGAGTGAGGATACCGGAGGCCCATACCCCAACCCCTGCCCCCATTCCATTTCCCTATCCCCCAACGGGCGGCAACGCACTTGTGACGCTTTTGGTGTTGCGGGTGTCCATGGGCGGCATTAATCGCTTACCATCAGGTGATGCGTCTGCTCGTTTACCCCTATTCAATAAAAAAAAAAGACTGTAAAACCTCAGTGCCCACTTTATTCATTGAGGTGTTTCATATGAAATAAAACACCTCAATGTACGTAAAAATAACTCTGAATATAATATTGTCGCATACAAAATGTTATATTTAGGTTAGGTTGGTCATACATATAAATCGTTTAATTATACTATCTGTACAGGTCGATCAAATTTTTCCAAGTTACCTGATTAGATATGTCTGTTAGGTTTAGCAATATTTTAACTATTATATTTCTTGACTCAATTCTCTAAATAAGTGAATGAGTCTATTATAACATAAACAATAACGTTTCATTGAAAACTGAAACTGAAAGAATAAGAAACAAATCACCATTCAATCTTCAACTTCGTTTATAAAGTATGTATGTACGTTGCTATCAAATTTGACATTAATAGCTCCCAGATACGCTCCTATGTAAGTTTATGAGTTCAATTATCTATTTAGGGACTGAGTCAAGGTTCTTTATTTGTAATGGAGCAGTCGAATGGATCGCATCGCGCTTACTGATGTTTACCCGACTACGGTAAAGCCAAAAGGAAAATTTTTTGGCAGTCGATATATGTTTGTCCATTTTACCGTTGTGTCATAGCGTGAATAAAATATTCTATGACAAACCCATATAAGTAAATATAACTTGTACAGGTAGATCAAAATTTTACAAGTAACCTGATTAGATAAATCTATTATAGCAATATTGGACGGTGTTGCGGGTGTCCATGGGCGGCGGTAATCGCTTACCACCAGGCGATACGTCTGCTCGTTTGCCCCTATATAATAATAAAAAAAAAAGTGTCTAAAATTCTGAACGAATTTCAATAAATGAGGTGTCAATAGATGCGTTATAATGGCCCAGGTGACATGAGCTATGTTACTTTTATCAAAGTTTGTACTTAGATGGATTATAGTTTTTTAAATTTTGTCTTGTTTACAGTCCATTCAAAACTATCATAAATTATATGAACCTATTTAAACAAAGCTTTAAAAAGTTCGGTATATTTCTTCAGCTAAATAAAATATAAAGATTCCAGCTGATGCAGGTCATTGACATGTGACGTATCACTCCGGGTTATCGCTCTGAAATTGATATGATAATTACATTGTTTTTCTATCAGTACCTTTCCTTTTAAATTTATTTCTCGTGAACTAGCACTTTAAATGTGATTTAAATGTTTTCTGTAGTCAATAAATAAATTAATAAATATTTTAGACATTTAATACACAACGTCATCTAGTCCCAAGCTAGAGCTTGTGTTATGGATACTACACAACTGATGTAAATAAATTTATACTTTATTTTTGTAAATACATACATAATATACATAGAAAACACCCAAACTCCGAAACAAATATTTGCATATCATACAAACATTTGTTCCGACCCTGGAAACGAACCCGAAACATCAAGCACGGCAGTCGCATACGCTAACACTACGCCAGCGAGGAAGTTTAAGCATTGAAATATAACGTTCCTATTGTCAAAAGTATGATGAAATATATACCATGTAGTAAAGTATATACATATGCAGAAATATTTTGTTGTGGGATGGCGAATAACGACAAATCTTTCACATCTGTCTGTCAATGAGAAAAGGCATAATTCTTGAATATTATATTAGACAGAATTTTTAAACTACGTTGTTGCTCCTCTAAATATACTAAAAACAAGTAGGTAATATCTCGTATTTCAAACTTAATAGCTGACAAGTCCACGAAAAACAATTAAAGCAAGTGCTTCGTTGACACACAAACGAATTCCAATTAATTATATTTTTGAAATCTATTTAAGTTTTTTTTTTCTTAAATCATGATTTCCGACTTCAAAACAAGTTGGAGACGCCTCCTGAGTTTCTTGTTTGTTTTTAGTTTTGCTTAGAAACACGAAAAGTATTGCTAGGTAAAATAATAGTATTTGACTTAACTTTGAGCGCAACTTGTTTTTTTTCGATACGAATAAGTTTTTTTGAATGTATTTACTCAGAAAGATAAAGCTGTTTGTGCTCTAGAATTTAACATTGCATATCAATCTCTAAGACTAAAGGTTACATTATATAATGTTAGTTAATAAATGTTGTTGAAATATTAAATTGAAACGATTAGATTATAATTTGTACTTTTCAAAGTTACACAGCTAAAAATTAATACGAATATATTTCGTTATTAGGCAATTGAATTTGATAGATCGTTCTAATGTTAATTAGCAGTAGATACAGTTTCATTATTAAAAAAATTGACCTACAAAAACCTTGAAATAAGAAAAAGACTGCGAACCACACGCCATTCAACAATCCGTAATTTTTAAATACCTACATAATTTGGGTTTATTTCTAGAATCACGTGTTTTATATGTTTGGTTTAAATTATTCATGGTTTATTTTATTTTTAAAAGGTGACCTAGGCTATCTAAAATTTAAGAACAGGGTCAACTTATGTGTCACCGCAAACAGGACATTTTTTATTATTTTAATTTGTCTTTCACTTTTGTGAGACAAATTCGAATAGTAAAAATGTGCGTGCGTACAAAGTACACATGTCAGAAGTGAAATTTCTTTGGCAAATTAATTTTTAAGTCTTGTTTAGGTATATTTATACAAATCTAAAACTTTAGAATGAATTTATTTATTTTATTTTTATTTATTTATTTATACTATATGCACATTATCAGTGACAAAGGTGGACTTAATGCCGTAGGCATTTTCTTCCTGTCGACCTTAGGCCTTAAGCTAGGGTAGATTTCTCAATAACAAATTCACTTGTCAATTTAATTGTCATTAACATATTAAAAGTGTCGAAATTTAATACAAATTATATTTTTTTTTAAATTATAATAAAAATTAAAGAGAATTATTAAAATACATTTATTTTATATTGTTGAAAAAGTAATATAGTTAAATCTCAGATGTTGAGTATTAAATTAAAATTCGCCCTTTCAAACTTTCTCTCAACCGGTCTCAATCGCTCTCTCCCTCTTCTTCGACAAAAACGCTGCACATCTTCGTGACGCTAAAATTATTATTATTGCGTTTCATACGTAAAATTTTTACCCTCATGCGCCTAAAGAAGTTTCACTTAAAAAATCGAAATAAACATGTTCAGATGCTATGTTTAATTGTTTATCAAACTTAAGTTTAAATGATTTAGTAAAGATAAATGAAGGATCCTATAAAAGTACCCTTTTATATTCGGACGTACGAAATCCTAAGAATGTTGAAATTCATTAGTAAGCGCTTCACTTGACAACGTCTAGACCAATTTAACTAATTCTGTCATTACCATGTTAAGTATAATACCATTTGTAAGAATTGGTCAGGAGGGGGTAATTTTTGATAAAACTATGTTCCTTTTTAGATTGACAGAACTATGTCTGTATTTGTTGATCTCAAAAGAAATTTGCCACTTAACAATGAACTCACAACTGTAGTCGCTTTAAACATATACATTGTTCTTCAGGAGTTTTATATAGGCAAGTTACTCAGTTTTCCGTCGGCGTTAATGTCAGTTATCGATGTTAAGAGTAGCCTATCGTCTTCCTTATGAATTAAAGTTATAGCACGAGAAATTTCATTGAAATCTGTGCAACGGTTTAACTGTGAAACCGTAACAGACAAACGATATATTTTCGAATTACAATATTAGTTTATTTTTTTATTTTTTTATTGAATAGTGGACTAACGAGCAGACGTATCACCTGATGGTAAGCGATTACCGCCGCCCATGGACACCTGCAACACCAAAGGCGTCACAAATGCGTTGCCGACCTTTGGGGGATGGCTAAGGGGATGGGGGAGGGGTTGGGCTATGGGCCTCCGGTATCCGCACTCACTCGGTGAAACACAGCGCAAACGCTATTTCACACCGGTTTTCTGTGAGGCCGTGGTATCACTCCGGACGAGCCGACCCATTCATGCCGAAGCATAGCTCTCCCACGGTATTAGTGTGCATTTCATTGCTTAATGAGAATGACGTTTGTTTTGTTTACGATATAAATTCTTTTCTTATTTTTAACGTTTTAATGTTAAGTTGGAAACTTGGTAAAAATTGATGTAGCAACTACAGTACGTTTTGTCTACTCTAATGTAGCATTTACATAAAATGTTACGTTACAATACACTAAAATGTTGGAAGTTGTTTGTAAATAAATTAAAAATTGAATTGGTATATAATTGTAATCTATTTTGTTTCAGGTAAGTGACGGCATTTGGAGGAATAGGTTTGTTGAAGTACCTATTGACGCTGATGCCATTCCCGGTACACCACAGTTCCACATCTGCCGATTAGGTATGTACCTACATTGGAACTGATGAGAATCGCACTTGTGAAATATAGAAATTATCTGAGACATATTACGTAAATGTGAAAATTTTTACGTTTTAGCAGTACCTACGATGTTTTTGGTCACCGATTCTCAATCGAATTACATAGATTTGTAGTTGCTGGACTTAAAACAATCTTTAATGTTTCTAACAAATTATAAGACATGCTTCACAATTTTGGTGTTGATGAAAATGAAACTAGTTGTAAGGTGTTTTAGTATCATACATTTAAACATACATTTGAATAGAACTGTAGGGAACTGGGAGAAAGTGGGAAGTGCGCTACTGTACGCTATACGGCTATAATGTAGGAAGGAATACCTTTTATAATGAACATAATGTATGGAAGTACCGAGGTGACCATGAAATTGAGTGATAGGATATACCCCAAAAGCCTTTGTGTTTGTATTCAAAAGGGAGGATGGCACAGACTGTCACATATATTATATGGACTCTCGCACACTATACACCATTGTGTATAGAACTATTTCCAAAAGATGTCCAGAAAAAAACACATATTTAATTAATTTAAAATATGTTTATAGTAGAAATACAAGAAATGTTATTCATACAGTATTCCTAATCTATACTAATACATATTATGAAGCTGAAGAGTTTGTTTGAAAAGAATGTTTCAAAAACAGGGGACAATTATTACGCTAAGGAGACGCACACGAGGTTGCGTGGATCAGCTAGTCCTTTTATAAATGTAATTTTAGTCATCACGCCATCATTTTTATAACATACCAAACTAGAAACCTCTAGTTGATGACATCAATACGGATATTTATCACGAATTTGCTAAATATGTAATATTTTATGGTAATGTTTTTTTTTATCCGGAAACATATCTCGTTTGGCGGTCACAAAAAATATTTTTAAATATCATAATTATATAAACGAAGCTGTTGTCTAAATTGTTCCAGATTATAACGGTCACGCATAGCTTATAATTAAATAGTTACAATAAAAAATATCACTAACACGTTTGTTGGTTAAACAGTAGGTTCTAAGACATTGTTTACTTTTTGAAGTGAAACTTCTTTGGGCGCATGAGGGTAAAAAATTTTACGTATGAAACGCATTAATAATAATTTTAGCGTCACGAAGATGTGCAGCGTTTTTGTCGAAGAAGAGGGAGAGAGTGATTGAGACCGATTGAGAGAGAGTAAAGAAGGCGAATTTTAATTTAATATTCATCATCTGAGATTTTACTACATTGTTTTTTAAACAATACAAAATAAATGTATTTTAATAATTCTCTTTAATTATTTTTATTTATAATTAGTTTGCCAAAGAAGTACACTTTTGACATGTGTACTTTACTCACTTTTTTATCTTTCATCAACAGTCTTTTTTATTATTTTTTTTTTTTTTATTGAATAGTGGGCAAACGAGCAGACGTATCACCTGATGGTAAGCGATTACCGCCGCCCATGGACACCCGTAACACCAAAGGCGTCACAGGTGCGTTGCCGACCTTTGGGGGATGGGAAAGGGGATGGGGGGAAGGGTTGGGGTATGGGCCTCCGGTATCCTCACTCACTCGGTGAAACACAGCGCAAACACTATTTCACACCGGTTTTCTGTGAGGCCGTGGTATCACTCCGGTCGAGCCGACCCATTCATGCCGAAGCATAGCTCTCCCACGGCAAAAAGCATAGCTCTCCCACGGCAACAGTCTTCAACAGTCCACTGCTGGACCATAAGCCATTTAGTAAAAAACTCCGGAGACAGGTTGGTATTTGTTATAAATTTTAAGATTTTCATCATATCATCATAGTATTTTACACATTTCTGACCTGTTAGCCATTTTAAGTTTTTCATCTCTTTCCAGTTATGTGGTCTTTTTAACTTTTATAGTCGACGTATTTATGTGGTTTACTCGAAATAATACAATGCAATACTATTAAATTCTCGAGTTACGTAATGTAAGATTCTGTTTAGGAGAAGTAACACGCTCACAACCAGTATTAATATAGCGAGTCTGCTAGTGACTACGGCAAGTGCAAAATGAACTAACTTACCTTATCTTTCGGGACTTCCCAACTACATGATCACACCGAATTATAACACTCGGAAAGTCTCAGAAAAATCGAAACTGTGCAGGAACGATATAATCAGAAGATAATTATAGGAAATAGAAATATAATAAATTCACTTCTCTTGTTATCAGCGGGCAACAAAATGTATTCAATACCTATAGTGAGCACGTTAATTCCCATAAACATTTTCAAATACCCGTTTAGTTAAAATAGAAAAATTGTGTTGTATTTTATAGTTGCTACAACTGTTAAGAGGGTGCACTATTCCTCGATATATATTTTTTGTAATACAAGCTTTAAAGGCAATAAGTAAGATAGTTTACATTTTATGTCTGAAGTATGATATTGATTTATTTTTTCGTCGTCACTGTAATTGGCACAATACATTCTCGTTTGGCCTAAAAATGTGTGTCGCGGCCGTTAACTCTATTATATAAATTGCGATATATATTGCTAATCGCTTGTTTCATTTATATAGACAACTATAAAAAAAACTGTGAGGTAGACGGAGGACGGATAAGTATGACGTATATATCTCATAAACTTCGAACAATATTGACTTGAGCGTCGCGTCCGCGCTTAATAATGATCTGGATATTATCTAGCTCTAGAAAATATTTTTTACCTATTTTTTAGTTACTCAGAAAACTAAATGATTTCAATGATCAGAAAAATAACATTTAGTAGCATTTGTCCATAGTCCATCGTTAAGTAAAATTATTTTACTAGTACATTTATGTATGTATGTAGATTTCCTCTACTAGAATATACATGTATTTCAAATATAAACCTTCGTTTTGAATCACTCTATGTCTATCTATCTATTGCTAAAAACTGCATTAAAATCCGTTTGCAACCGTTGAAAAGCCGTTCCGTTCCGTTGTAAGCCAACATACAGCGAAAGTGACTTTATTTTATGCTATGAAAAGAAGAATAATCGCTGTAATGATTGTACAAATAAAATAGATACAAATGAAAAGTAGAAGAAAAATAAACCGTGTTCACTTACGAGTTTGGAATAATACATATATTGTGAAAGTCTGTGGCAAGGAAAATATTTTCGTATTTGCCACGTCTCATAATATGATATTTTATTCTGTGGTCTGATAACAAGAAAAAATGTTTAAAATAATTTCATTTGAAGTAAATGAGCTGAGAGAGTTCATTTTTACTATAAGTTAATATCACATTTACTGAATTTCGAATCTATAATAAAGTTTAAACGATAAATGCAGAGTTTTAATCATATTTATTATGACACATTACAAAGACATAGCATAGAACAATGTTTTGGCAAAAATTCCTCGAGCAGTGTACAAGGAAAATGTTATTTATAAACTTATTTTTGGAAAAAGAAGATCTGTTTTTATATTCAAATGATGTGGCACTTCGATTAGTTTTGTAAAACTAGGTAGGTAATATAAAGAATAACCGGCATCTCAACCAGCTAACCTTGAGAGTAAGCATCGAAACATACTCTAGTCTATGGTCTGTTCATAGTTTTTAAGTTTGAGTTTATACTCAAACTTAAAAACTATGAAAACGATATAATAGCGTAAAAGAATGGTATAGTACATTATTTAACAGACTTTTATACAAAAACACTATTCCAATTCATAGCGGACCAGTTACGATAACATATTCAGTTACGATACATATTTCTAGACAAGAAATTCAAAATAAATTAATTCGAAATTTAAAATACAAAGAATTAAAAAATGCTTAAAAAACCAAATGCACCTTCGAATTCAAGCAAATAACGTACAATAGGAAGGCACGGCTCAGAATGGTGGTGAACTTGTAATATGTATGTTTAATATATTGTACTGTATAAATTAGTATTATTATTTATTATAAAACAATAATGTAAATATATATATTTGTTTCTATTCTGATTTCTAAGTACGCATGATTATGCCCTTACATTTTTCTGCTATCCTTTATTTACTCAGGGTTTGCTAGAAGAAAACACAATTTTGGGTCGCGCCTTTGTGCATGAAACTTCCTTGTATTTTTTTTCAATTTATTTGTTTAGTGTATACAATAAAGAATAAATACAAATGGCCGAAGTGTAGGAAGTGGAATAGTAAAGAAAAAAGTAATTAAAAATATTATAAACAAACCACCAAAATTAGGTATAGGTTTTTTCGTAAATATTGCTAGGTATATTTTAGCTGAACAATAAGTTCAGACTAGCGTGCTCTTAAATTTAATAGATGCAAAAATGATATGTCTACTATTCAGTGTGATTATTAATTATTAATTACATATACGAATAAAATTTATTTATTAGCCAACAAGCAACCAGGTCAAGTACTAGAGACAACTAATCTAATGTAGTAGTGAACTCTATCTATATATTCCCTTATATATACCTAAATCTAAAAAAAAAAAATTTAGGATTTAGAGCAAAACCCTAAAAACATTCAATCATTGTTTATATTTAACATTAAAGTAAAGCATTCAGTACGTACAATTAATCACCTCGACTATTTTGGTACTTAAAGGTCACTTACCATTCGGTTTATTATTTTTAGAACTCTAATTAAAATTCAACCTATCGACAGTAAATAACGCTTTCTTCCTTCCTGTTTTAGGATTAAAGGCCAATGATAGAAATCAAAATGTCAAATACAAATGTGAACTTAAAGAGATTGAGATCTGGAAATATAAATAAAGTGTTCTACAAAAAACTATGTTTTGATATCTGTAAAACTGTGATGGAAGTATCGTTTTCCTATTGTAACTGTGCACTTTTTTAATATATATGAAATCATATTTTACACCAAGAGGCATTTGTTATCATATATCGAAGTATGTGACTCTAATAAGTTTTGTTTTAATTAAATTGAGTCTAAAATTGTAAAATTGCAACTCACAGATAGAACTTTCATAGAACTTAGAAATAAAATTATCGATGTTTTATCACACATATTTTATTTTAAAATTGTTTAACAATGTAGGTACACGTGTAATATTTATAGAATAGTTTAGTTGGATACCAAACTGTTTGTAGCATACGATAACGTTAATTTTAAGTGTGTACAACCAATTAGCAGTACAGTCAATTAGCCATGAAATTAGTTATGTCAAAGTCATTGTAGCTCGCCGTGACGAACGATTTCTTTTCCAAGCGATAAATACTCGTACTCGTAACTTACTCGTACATCTATTTACATGGTACTTTTTCTAACATGTTCTTTTAGTTTGTTAAGGCACATTGGTACTTTTAGAATTTATCCTTGAAGTAAATTAAAGTAATTTGCTAAACATGTATCTTCATCTTTTAAATCTTCTTTTGTGAAGTTATAAGCACTCTCCACGTCGCGAATATGACTCTAAAGCCTGCACTTGGTGAAAATTTTGCAGAAGTTTTCAGTTATATATAATTGTAATCATTATATTTAATTACGTCAAACACGCGGATAGCATTTAAACTCAACTTACTCAAGTAAATTAAGTAAGTTTTGATCGAAACGCAAAAGTTACCCATAGCAGTTATCTTTTTCTTTCCTTCTTAGTCGTTCTCAATCATTTTGGTTTAGGCACTTTCAGAATACGCCATCATTCCAACCAATGTGTCCCTGTAGTTTTTTTGACTAAATCCTTTTACTGCATTTGGTGTATTCTTCTAGACCTCTTTACAATTCACCTATATTATTTTCTTTGCTATGAGTCAATGTGTTTTTACTCGATGTCACTCAAGAACTTTGAAATAAATCAGAGCGATTACGAAATTCCTGTTACGTTTAAAATGATCAGATTTCGTAATTCTAAAAGCAACTGAAA
Organism: Spilarctia lutea; assembly: GCA_916048165.1. Taxonomy (NCBI): domain Eukaryota; kingdom Metazoa; phylum Arthropoda; class Insecta; order Lepidoptera; family Erebidae; genus Spilarctia; species Spilarctia lutea. The sequence goes on from OU696480.1 coordinate 9,805,850, forward strand.
TAATAGATACGTAATCGATAGTGTCTGTTTCACACACACACTCTGGTAACACACTTTCCATTCTATTTTGTTCATTCCTTCTTAATCTCGGCTATCAGAGCAATAAACATAAAATAACGGATATCTTCAATGAAAACCTCATAGTTCCCTTTTTGCTATCTCTCAATTATTTTTACGAAGTTACAGAACTAAGGAGCAATATATATATAAATCATTAGCCATATTAATATTATAAATTCAAAAGTAACTCTGTCCGTCTTTTGTCTGTTACGTTTTCATGGCTAAACTAATGAGGATGGAGGTACCTATTTTGTACGACAATAGCCGCGGGTAACGCCGCGAGGCGAAGCTAGTATCTTTATAATTTTGTAGCTATGTGTTATTCTTATGTATAAGCTATATTATTGTAAAGTTTCATCATAATTCATTCAGTACTTTTTGCGTGAAAGAGCAACAAACATATTCACTTATATGCTCACAAACTTTCGTGTTTATAATATTAGTTTAACATATACTTGTAAGTTATTTTAGTTTAATCTTGATCTGCCATCCGCAGTTTATAACAATTTGAAGTCACACTGAATAATTAAATTATTTATTCGTACTAACTTGAAGGTTTGACAATTATATAGGTACGTTAAAAATCGTGTTACTTTGAGGAAATTCAGCTGATAAGATCTTAATTTTTCTTTGCAGTTTTAATTCTTTTGTTTTCAGTTTTTAATTATTGTTCTACACTACATTATTTCGTTTTAAATTACTACATTTCTTTTTGGTTTTCCTCAATTTATTATTAGCTGTCGTAATCGGACTGACATTAAATGATGACTTGGATTCTGTACCTGAAAATATGTGCACAACCTCATGATTAAAACAAACGCACATACACGTCTATTATAATAATTTTATTTGATGAAGTTAGGATGTATTTGTTGTAGATTTGAGACTTAATTTTATAACAGGTATGTTAATATAAAGCCGCCTGTTGAGACAGTCGTTAAATGCTGTAGGTACGTCAGTTGAGAACACTTCCCGATTTCTATAAGAGGCCGATCGGCCTTCAAGTTGTCGTGTTACAATACACATACGTAAGCTTGTACATTTTGCATATTATTTAACATGTTAATAGGGCTTAAACTCACACATATCAGCGTGTCAGTGCTGGCTACATAAATATCGTATTGTACGGCTTCAATATTACATGAGAAGGGTCTTTTTAGAAGAGTTTATTTTTAAATGAAATAAGAAGGTAGATATAATTTGCTAAGGTGTTTTTGTTCCATAATACGCTATCAAGGTCCATGCTATACTTCTATACTTATATTACACATTCGAAAGTAACTCGGTATGTCTGTTAAGTGTGTAGTGCTATCACAGTTTAAGCTTTTCACCGCTTTCAATGAATTTTGATAAATTAAATATTTGATTATTGAGAAAAAACCGTTATCATCGGTGCCGCGGGGAAAAAAGACTAGTATACGAGTATTATAAATGGTAACCCAAATAGTTATATATTATATTTAGTAAAACGTTTTAAATGATAACAATTATAATATTTTATCAAAAATTTTAATGTGCGAGTCGTATTTTCGGATAACAGTTGTTTTGGGTGGGCTTATAGTTTTATCACATTTACTTACTTTTTTCGTATTGATCGTCATTTCGAAATAAAATAATATCTTTCTTCTTGAATGAAAACCAGAATGGATTAATGAAAAATGGATTAAAATAAGTAGTTACGTAGATATGACAGCAATTGAACACTCTTGTTATTTATTTTAATTAATTCAACAAGTAGGGGACCCTTTACCAGTTTTAGCTTTCACCGTTTTTGGCAATCAGTTTTGAAGGTCTACGAAGTCTGTGTCTACTAATCAAAACCATAAGATATATCAGTGATATGATTATTTAACAAACATCAACTCACACTCTCATATTTTTATTATTATCAAAAAAATGCCTTGTTATAACGCTATCAAACTTGTCAGCTTTCGAGGTCTGCAATATTTTAATATCACATTTGGGACTAAAATCGCTTAGTGTAGTTGTTACACAAACTTTAAGGACCAGATTCAGCAATTCCCGATAAAATATTATCTAGTTAACAGGTAAATTTATATATATCTGACATAAATGTCTCTATCCAAGATTTGTGAAACCGGGACTTTATTAGTAAGTAGTAAAACTCACTGACCTAAAAGCAAAAGGAATTTCAATGTATTCTTTATCTTACCTTTATTTTGTAAGTCCCATTTCTTATTATAACCATCATTTGGTAGAGGCACGTTACAATATGTTGACGAACTAAGACAACAGAGTATCACCACCCCTATTTATCCCATGGTTATCGTAAGAAGCTACTAAGGGAGCTAATTAAGCAGGGCAACATTACTGCACAGAAAGGGAAAGTTTGTTGCATGCCCTGTGGCCTGTACCTATCCGTATAGCATGCATGACATAGTACGCTAAAACCTCCTTTTTAAGTAAAGGTTTTTGTCCACCAGTAGACTGTTAAATAATGTTGAAGTGATTGGTAGAGGTATGATTTGAAATAAGTAATTATTTTACCTTTATTTAATAAGTCACATAAAAGGGGCTAATATACAGATAACTGCCTTGGTGGCGCAGTAGTAGCGAATACGATTGTTGTGCTTGAGGTCTCGGGTTCGATTCCTAGGTTGGACCCGACCTACGGGTTGGGACTAGATGGCGTTGTGTGTTAGATGTCCGAAATATTTATTTATTTACCTAATATTTCAATTGCATACCCACCATGTTCTTTATTCACCGTTTTTTTGTCCATTCGTCCACGTATAGTGACCATTGAATTTAAACAATACGTGTTAGTAGTTACTAAACTATAAATAACTTCTAAAAGAACAGTACAAAGGAGTAGTAAGGACCCCTTGAATATTAAGGTAATCATGTCGTGGTTTATTTTTAGAAATAGATGACTAAAAACGAAAAGTTACCTACTGCAAAGGGTCACCTTTATACTCGTAATGTACCCTTTGAACAAGCCGCTCCAATACTATTAGGTAACTTTTAAAGGAATTGACAATATCCATGGCAAATTGATTTCAAAAACTCATCCAAGTACATAATATACGACTGCCTCGGTGGCGCAGTGGTAATAATTGCCACTGCTGTGCTTGAGGTCTCAGGTTCAAATCCTGAGTCGGACCAAGTGTTTGTGTGATCTACAAATGTTTATTTCTGAGTTTGGATGTTTTCTATTTATAATATCTATGTATATACAAAAAATAAGTATTTGTGTTTTTATATGAGTTGTCTAGTACCCATAACACAAGCTCAGCTTAGCTTGGGGCTAGACGGCGTTGTGTGTTAGATGTCCGATTTTTTTATTTAAATATGTACTTCCAGATAAATTATAAAAATGTCATGTCCTCTTTTAATCTACTTACATATATAATTTGGCTTTAATTTAAGTCACAAATTAATTAATTATATAATGCTATAGTTCGATATGATTCCTGAAAATTAAATGCTAAACATAAGTAATACAAATGTGTCAAACTAGTGTCACCTTTTCATGTACACCTTATATTAAAATATTAATCGTTACAAATACAGGTTTTATTTACAACATCTAATCATATGTTATATACCAGCAATTCGATAACCGCTGTGCATAATTTTATACTCAAATGAAATTTAAGGAACTACCTTTATTTGGTATTTTGTTCACGTTACCGGGCCTCACGTATCGTAGACATTCATGGAGCGTTGAACTCTTTTGTATGTCATTATTCAGGGAATATTATAATTTCACTAAATATGTTGCATATAAATGTTTAATAATAAAAATACGGTATATAAAATAAGTATAGAATATTTTTTAATATATCGTAAGCTGAAGTAATTCATTTATATATAAGTAGTATCGACGTTTGCTAATTGGCACTAAACGATGGAGCGATGATAAAGTTAACGTCAGTATAAATTACAATTTACTTATCAACAATTTTCACGGATTTTTTTATGCAAACTAATGGCGTATCACGTACGATAATATTCACATTCCGTCTTTTCACAACTCATTTAGAGACTCCAAATAACCGGCAATGCCTTCAATCAGTGTTAATAATTGCGGCGAAATCTGCACATTTCCTCGATTTTAGACCGGAGTGGAGGCGCGGGGCTTCTGTAACACGGTTCTATCGGGCCGTCGGGCGGCAGTCGCACGAGGGCGTCCAATCCGATTGCACGTCGCGCGCTACTAGCTTCCACTTTGCTCCACACGTCAGTGCTCACGTACCTCGCGAAGTCGTGTACGATGATGACTGCTCTCCCGAGCTTGTGGATACGCGCCCGCTTTCTATGTTCCAACGGTACCAAACCTACAACGATCTAAGCCGTTATACTGACATGTTTACGCCGCTACTGTTTACTATAAGATGAATAAAGTTTTTCACAGCTGTCGACATTAACGCGATCGTGTGAATGCGCACCGGCTGAAGGATTGCGAAACTATACAAGTGAAGTTTAAAAATACATTGGCACTAGTGCGAAGTGACGTACAAGCGAGATGTGTGCGTGCAGCAAGTTTTGCGACTTTTGGAAGAACTCATGCGGAGCAGGTGAGATATCCTCGGATCACTTTCTAACTACCTAACATCGTACTGGCCTTAACTATCCTTTCTAAACTAAATCTTCAATGGCAAAAGTTAACCAAACGTGTTTGGTAATATAAAGTGAAATCGAATCAGTAAACGTAGAATATAAGGATTTTTGAAACGGAAAGTTTATAATTGAATCTAAGAATTGAGTAAATTAAATGACGTCAACGGCTACGATGCATTTATTACTCCGTGTTTTCACTTTGTCACTAAGCTCAATAGATATTAATGTAGATAAGATACCAGCCTGCAATGTGCCCTTCAAAGGTCCTTAGGTCTTTGTCTTCATGACTTAAAAAAATAAGCAATATTTTACCTACCTACCTAGGTTACCTAATTGTAGGTTCAGGTACGAGCAAGGTACTTTAGATGTAGCCATATAAGTTCTTAAATAGGTTCCTAGGTATAACAAGTAGTTTTACACCTATACTATATCACAAAGTTTTTACGTAAGTAGTAACGAGTGAAACACGAAAAATAGTTTAATTTGCATTGGAACATTTCTTAAATGAGTGTTATCGAGGAATGTAAACAAGTGAAGGTGCCAAGGCAATAACGATGAGGGCATCGGTACAGCATACAGTGGACAAACTAGTCGCTAAACAATAACAATGTGCCATAACAACCACTAACAATGACTTCTTAATTCTTTTGAGTTTGAACATAAACATGGGAGCATCTTCAACACAAGTACAAAATAGAACTCAACTGATAAAGCCATAATAATTACAAACCACATAGACGAATATATATTTAAACGATATCCGGGTGTTCACTGTGGAAGGATTTGGATAAGAGAATGTAAATTCAAGGTTGACAACGTCACGAATGCCTTCAAATTTCTGGTTTTCGAACTGCCGGTGACGTTGTAAAGTTACCAACTGGTTTACTACACAACTTGTAACGAATCCTTATCCAATCCAACGCGTTATACCTTGACATTATTGCCCTTCAGACTGGTAATCCAATAAATATATGATTACAATATTAAATTTCTCACATAAATACGAGTATAATGCATTCGCATTTCGCAACGAGAACAATGATACAGACTAAAGAACATTGTAGTGAAACAGATTTCGCAGTCTCTACCTATTTGACATACGATAAGTTTAATTGTTATGAAACTGAAAGCACGCCCCAGGCATCAATGAATAAACGAGCCTAATTCAAGAGACTGATGAACAAACCAGTCTAACCTTGATTGTTTTAAATCATGTAGGTAGGTAGGTACATGTTTTGAAGCGTTAGTGACGTATACGGAACGATATGTTTAAAATTTGCCGCCATCGCTCGAGGCGACGGCCACGATTCGAATATTCAAACTATCCATGTCAGTTAAAACATTTATATTTATTTGTTTTTTTATTACTTTTATACATTTAGAATAAAATTTTATAATATATAAATGAAACGAAAATAAATAAAGACAAGTTTGAAAAAAAATATTAGACAATTTTTTTTTTTTTAGCTTATTGTAACAAAATAAGAAAATAATTATATTATCTGGGTTTGCATTGAAGGTTTCTACTTCCGACGCCAAGAATCCATAAGCAAATGATTAGACGTGCTCATATATGCTAAATTATGTTGCTATGCTAACTACATAAATTTGCACAAAGTATCATTCCAATAAAATTTATTTTCAAGATTTGTAGACATCTTCAACAACCTATAACAGTTGACTGGTAGATAAACATCTCTCCTGAAAAGGAGGTTCTGTTCTATTCTACCACGATCGCGCTGGCCAAACGGGTTTAAATAATGTTTGTTTTAAGTTTTCCTTCTCTTTAGAGTGCTTTTGTCCTCTCCTAACAGAAATCATTCTGAAATCGAAGTAAAAATTTAGAATAAGCTAGTTCCAAACTCTCAGGGTAGAAACCAGCATGTAAATTATAGACTATTTGAAATCGATTACAATTGAATTGTCATATTTATATAAATATACTATCTGACCCGGCAAACTTATTTTTCTGTCGTTAAAATTTTCTACATTTTTGAAAAACTTATGTTAGTAATATTATCAGTTTCTTTTTTGAAAATAAAAATTTAAGGTTATCTTCTAATTTTCTTTTATACAAACCTTGTCCTAACAATAATGAACATATAAAATAAAGAATTATTCAATTTGGAGCAGCCGATCGAAAGTTATGTGCGTACATACATTTCGGTGATTCATTTTTATTTATATAGATGTACGAGCCTGCAATAATGACTCTACCTGATGAAAAGCATAAGCAGAATCTAAGAGTCTCACCATACTTATTGCAAATGCAGGCATTGCAACAATGCAGCATGGTGTTCAACACTATAGCGGTCTATTCTTTAATTGCTAAAATAAATTGTGCTTGAATATAATTTTGTTTTTAAAGACAACTCCCGCATTAGGACATAATGTGTTGCGGGGGACTTTACAAACGTATATAAACCAGACATAAAGTAAACCCAGACCTAGAAAAACAATTGTCCCATGTAGAATTTAAGCCCGCAACACTTGGCGCAGTAGGAAGTGTCGTGGCGACCAAATAAACCACTAGGTCGATCGCACAGCAAGTATACATTGATTTTTTGTTGAATCTAATTGGAAAAAATAGTGAGTAAGCATAACGGCAAGCCAAGAAAGGTACTTATAAGGCAATGGAGTCGATTCGAGGACAACATGAAACTCATGGTGCGTTTCCTCTTCAGGACGCTAAAGGCTTGCCATTGGGGAGATTTTCAATGGAAACAAAGGGATTTACCACCTCGTCCATAAATAGGCATAACGACATTGAAATAATATAAGTAACTTTGTATACTAAATAAATTTTTAAATTAATTAATTTTATTTATTTATTTATTTATTTATTTATTTACTATAACATACACTATCATTACGGATTTCATCCAATGCAATAGTGTCGGATAAAAATTTACAATACATTACAATAAACTGAATAAAAATTAACAACACATGCCAAACACTACGCAAAAATTACAAAACAATTGGTACTATAAAAACTAAAAAGATTAAATAAAAAATCTATACACACAACAACACCAATACAGCAAAAAAAAACTAAGTGAATAAATCAATTCAATTAATCATCCTTTTCCTAAATCATTACTTATAACGCAGTAAGCGACCCGTGAGAATTCATTCAGAGAACACAAAAACAAATCAATCCTATCTGCCACCATGTTGAGCGCACAAAGCGCGCGCGTGAGCGGGGCGCGCTGCAGCAGGTTGGTGCGCGCGGGCACCACCTCCAGCAGGCACGGGCGCCGCCGCCGTGAGGTGTAATCACTAGGTGCACATAGTCCGATCTCCCGCAGAACGGCTGGGTTATGTATGTGACCACGAAGCACTTTAAACATATACGTGGCCATAGCCACCTCTCTCCTAACCTCCAACTTGAAATACCCCACCATGCCCAGAACAAACAGTGTAGGATATAACAACGGGTATCCTGGGTAAACACCATACAGCTTACAATACAAAAATCTTAAAAATTTATTTTGTATTCGTTCCAACGTCAATTTATATTTACTCTCGAATGGCGACCAGACAACGGAATTGCATTCGAGGTGGCTTTTCACTAGTGCCTCGTATAACACTCTCAAAGCTGTGACATTTGTGAAACGATTTGCATGCCTCAATAGAAAACCCAGATTACGATATGCTTTTTTACATACATCCTGAATGTGTTTATTAAATCTTAAGTCTCTACTAAAATGAACGCCTAAATCTCTGATCTCGTTTCTCCGCTGCAAAGGTGATCCCACCATTTGGTACTGGTAGTGACTAGGATTACGCGATCGGCTGAAAGATAGTACAGAGCACTTGGAAACATTAAAATAAAGTTTATTTTCATGGCTCCATCCAACCACCCTGTTTATGTCCTCTTGCAGCCCATCATGATCTGCATTCTGTGAAATATTTTTAACCAATTTTAGGTCATCTGCAAAAAGAAGCGGTGTAGAGTTAGTAACCACTTCTGACAAGCTATTTATCATTAAGATAAAAAGCAAAGGACCTAAATTACTCCCTTGACTGACCCCCGATCTCGTAAAATATGGCTCAGAGAGGCATCCTCCACAGTCCACATATTGACATCTATCCCGTAAATAGCATGCGAAGAATGCCAGCACATGCGGTGTGCAGCCCACTGCAGCCAAACGTGTTAAAAGGATGTCGTTATCCACCATATCAAAAGCTTTCCTGAAATCGAAGTAGGCTACATCCACCTGCACACCAGCATCAATCGCGGGCACCAAACATGTCATTAGATGAAGAAGGTTTCCCGTAGTTCCCCGCCCAGCACGAAAGCCGTGCTGCGCGTCAGATAGCTGGGAACTCACTTGCGCATAGAGACAATTATAAATGACCGCTTCAAACACCTTGGCAGGCGTACTAAGAATTGCGACAGGCCTGTAGTCACTGGGATCAGAACCTCCACCACCTTTAGGGACAGGCACGACTCGAGTTACTTTCCATCGTTCCGGAAACTTTGCTGTGTCGATACATCTGTTGTATAAGTGTACCAATGGGTCAGCCAACACCATACGAGCATCCCTGAAAACAAACGCAGGCACACCGTCCGGGCCCATTGAGTGCTTGGGTGGTAGGCGGGCCAACGCGGCAAGAACCTCGCACCTGCTTAAACGATTGAGGGAAACCCAGGCACCAGGCGCGCAAGACCGCGCCGCGCTCGCTGTCTCCACGCTCAGCTCTGCGGGCTCTTGATTATATATTGACTGAAAAAATCGAGCAAACTCACACGCACACTCATAGTCCGATAGAGTGCGCCCATCTTTTATAAGTTTATGTTTACTCGTGGCTCCTTTTTTATTTCGTATGTAGTGCCAAAACGCTCGCGGATCACTAGCTAGTTGGTTTTGAATGCGTTCGTTGTAGCGCTCATGCGCTCGTGCAGTCTCCCCTTTTACTTTCGCCCTGGCCCTACTAAACGCTTCATAGTCAATACGAGATTTACTGGATTTGTATTTTTTGTGTAATGAGTGTTTCAATTCTATGTACCCAATAATTTCAGATGTATACCATACCGGATATGTGTACCTACGCCTACAACCTGTACTGCTTTGCCTACGAGGAATACATTGATCAAAGACTTCATAAATCTTTTCATAGAACAGGTCTAAAATAAGCTCGGGATCACTCATACTGTACAATTCACTCCAGTTTATTGCAGAAAATAGACAATACAACCGACCAATGTCACCTTTGTTAAAGTTCCATGTACCAGTTTTCGAACCCCGAGAGCTCCGCCCCTCAGGAGCGCAGGCAGGGGGGGGAATCGATGTAGGAGACGCCGTCGGCGCCCGCGCCCACTCGATGCATACGGCTAGCGGCGGGTGATAACTATCTACGGGCTGTAGGCCTTCGTCCGCCCCGCTCACTCGCACCCCGTCGCGCGCGGTTAACACGAGGTCTAGATACCTACTGTTACAGTTTGGTACTGCATTATACTGAATGAATTCACAGAAAGCCACCAAAAAATTAAAATAATTACATACATTATCACTACATGAATATAAGTTAAAATCTCCCATTACGACTAAACTACTTTTATATTTGAGACATAATTTTTCTATTAAACTAAACATAATCATATATTCAGTGTCAGCAGTACCCGGTGGAATATATACAACACAACATGTTAATAAAAATCGATTCTGTTTATAAACTGTCGCACAAATATAATAAATATATCTAAAATGTGAACAAAAGCAATATGATTATTATAAGGCATAATTTCTTTTGAAGTTATTAAAATATCACACACTTAGTTATTTGGGAATAAGAAAAAATATAAAATAAAATAGAGAAATATAATTTAATACTATCTGTCTATAAAACAAGTGTGTTGTGCAAGCATGCGTGAAGGCTTTTCGAAAATAAATAAAAAAGCCAATGCATATATTTACATAACTGCTGTGGTTTCTAAAAAAATAAAACAAAACTACCTTGTTGTTAAACAATGGTAAATTAGTCTGACTTTTTGAAACTTTTTTTAAAAGAGGTAGGTAAATTTGGACATCTTATTAAATTATTTTCCAGGCATTTTTTAAGAAAGCATTAATTTTTGACAGTCAACTACAGCGGTATTGTACTTTTAATGAGTAAAAGAATAAATAATTTTAGATGAAGTTAGATCATTCGACTTTAATTCCTTACAGACGTGTGTGGGATTATCTAGCACGTTTAATCCACTTAGGCCATAATATCATTATAGATAGAGTCGGTCACAAGAGCATGTTTACAAAAGGGTGTTCTAAACCAAGTCAATAAACTGGTACACACATTTTCAATTGTTTTCTAATGAATTAAAGCTTAGAAAAGCAAAAAAAACACGATTAAGAAGTAGGTTAAAGGTAAGTTTTTATCCATCTGTCTCTATCTAATAACAGATAATATTCACGACGGTAAAATTGCTACTCGAACTAGATATACAGTTACAAGTTTCACTTAAACGCGAACACCGAAAGAAAGGTAAAACTAGCAAGATAAGTTCACGTTGAGAACTCAGTTAAAGACTTTACTTTAAAAGCAAATTTGAATAAATCAATTCTATGCTCTAAGTTCGCCTAAAACACAGTGTATATCCAGGCGCGAAACTATTTCTGAGTTTTCTATCTATGTATATGGAGAGTCAAAACCCTATTATATAAACGTTGTGCTTGCCCTAAAAACAAAGAAAATTATCATGTACTGTAACTTCGGTCTCGCCATCCTATTATTATTTGATAACTAATGTTCATACAGTTACAAAAAATATTGAAACCTATTCGTAATAATTACTTACACAACTTTTAGCTGTAGAAAAACGTTACTTTATGATATGAGTTAAAAAAGCACTATAATTAAATAACTCGGAATTAATATGTTTGGATTTTGTCGTTGCCATAGTAATATATGTTAATAAACTGGCTTTGTATAAAGAAAGTAAGGTCAAGATTACTTTTTAGCAATGGTTCTATTCTATACAGACTTCCTTCGTGGTCTCGCTTGGGCAGCCATTAGAATCGAAAACGAAATATAGCCGCCACGACCTCAAGAATAAAGATTTTTTAACTGTTTTTTTAACAAAATAAAATAGATTACCCGTTGCTGAGTAAATATTAACATATTTAATGTAGTTTTATGACTTTAACGGACTTATTAAACTTACATAAATAAGTTTCGTGTTTTTTGACCGTTAGAAGGTTTTTGTACTCGTTTAATTACCAGTTTTGTTGAAAATCTTTAGATATGAAATGAAATGTTTGTGAACAATATAGTTAGGCACTGTTTCTTTCATTTAAGGATTAAACCAAAAAAATATTAAACAACCTTCAGGTATAATGAAGTTATTATTAATCTAGTATAATGCATGTGTGGTGTGACTAGAAAGGATAAGGTGAAGAATGACTACATTAAAGGAAGCCTGAAAGTAGCAGCAGTAGTAAATAAAAGAGAAGAGGACGACCAAAAAAAATAGCTGGACTACGTAAAAGAGGATATGGCCAAGAAGGGACTAAACAATGAACTGGTGAGTGATAGAGGAGAATGGAGGAAGAAAACTCATTGCACTGACCCTCAATAGAGTTGGGCAAAGGGTAGGAAGATGATGACGAACGCACTGAGTTTTAAGTCGTCGATGTTTTACGGCGCCTGTTGCGATAACAGTAACAAACTAACGTAAATATAACGTATCGATACAAACGTTTTTTGTACACCTTAACTAAAACGGTTCTCTTGCTTATCTATTTTAAAAAACGAACTGCGTACAATTTTTTTATTAACAAATGAATGTTAAATAGCCTTTTGTGTTTAATAGGTAGGTATTTATAATTCTTATCACACATTACTAATTTTCATGTTGTTAAGAAACGGGAGGGCGTTTACAATGAAAATAAAGATGAATATATGAACTACACGTGGAAATCTATAATCAGCTACCTAATGCAATCCTCTACTATAAACATATTTGTTAAAGCTGTCGGTCCTTATAGCTATAAACACATAAATACTCGTAACCATTTCTTATCGTGATGAGATACACGGTGATGAGCTGATGAGACGCTTACTGCCAGAACTTTATAGTCTCTATGTAGTTTATGATCCCAGTTAATTATACGAAACAGTTTTCAATTGCCATACTGACCATCATGAATATTGTTCTAGTACGTTTAGCAATGAAGTCCGTTTCATATTATTAAAACTGTTTAAATTGATGTGCGTTTTATTGACACAGATTGAAAAAAATACTGGTCAAGTACGAGTGTACCGATTTAATGCATTATTCTGCTAAACCTGCGAATATTGTTTGCAATTAAATACGTATTAATAGAATAAAGAGTTATGTGAAAGGTTTTAAAAATATTTTATTATTAACATTCCAAAATCTATTTCTGTTGCAAGAAGCAATTTTCATTATAAATTCTCGGTCTTTTTCTATTGTAATATACATGGATTATATTAAAATAAACCTTTCCCTCAAATCACTCTTTCTACTGGTGAAACCCACATTAAAATCCGTTGCGTACTTAGGGAGATCTAAGTACACCAGAACTAAATGCGACTTTGTTTTATATTGTAGAAAGGTAAATTATGCACAAGTCTTCAGTTTACAGTAAGGGCATTTTTTATTAATTAAAAGTTTTAAAATTGAGTGGATATTAAAATATGTATAACACATGTTCTGTATGTAGTGCATACGTGTGTAAGGTCACAAACGATATTCATTTTGACAAGGTAAATGACATATTGACTACAAATTGTATCATAGTAAATGGTTGTCAAGTTATGTAAACAATTGTATGTATTATTACTAACTTTAAAAGACATTTTGTCAAGGTTAAATATGTTACTTACGCCTTGAAAACTAAGAGACTAAAAACGTTTCAATGCATTGGAAAGTTAACAGTTTGTTAATTTTTGTCCTTATCTTATATCTTATACTCTTATCTAAATATATAAAAATGTTATGTTGGTTTGTGTACGCTTCAAAAACTCAAAAAGTTCTGCATCGATCGAGCTGAAATTTTAGAATGATACTAGCTGTCCTGGCAAACGTTGCTTTGCCATAAAAGGGAATATAAAAAAATAGGGGTTGATCGTAGAGGGTTGAAAATCTAGGGTTGTATGTATTTTCTAATGCTGCATCATAAAAAAATAGAAATTAAAAATTTTGTCAAAAAAAAAATAAAAAAAATTTAGGGGTGGACTACCCCTAACATTTAGGGGGATGAAAAATAGATAAGAACCGATTCTCATAGATACCGGATAATCACAAAAAATTTCATCAAAATCGGTCGAGCCGTTTCGGAGGAGTTCGATTACGCACCAACACGACACGAGAATTTTATATAATAGATATAATCCGCATCAAGGATTGTTTTTATGAAATTTTTGCATCAGTCAACATAAACGCGGGTGGAGCCGCGGGCAACAGCTAGTACTATACATATTGTATATAAAGCTGAAGAGTTTGTTTGTTTGAACGCGCTAATTCCAGAAACTACTGGTCGGATTTGAAGAATTCTTTTATTGTTAGATAGCCCATTTATCGCGGAAGGCTACCGGCTATATATCTTTACGCTAAAACTAATAGGAGCGCAGCATCAATGAAGAATGTTTCAAAAACGGACGAAAATTATTACGCTATGGGCAATAGGAGACGTTAACGAGAATGACCTCTCTAATGCATCAACGCCACGTCTTTTGAGCGCAACCTTCAACACACCCATTGCTTGAAGGTTTTTGTTCAACGGCCATTATACATTCGGCTTACCTGATCCGTCTTATCCTACTTAAGCTTTACAGTGTTCTTTTCTACATTAAACATTTCCATTTTGAACGGATTATTGATGATACGATTTTGATACGTGATGTTCGGAGACTTTATAGGTGCTTTTTAAACCCTGTATGCTGTGTGCCATTGTTCGTTGGCATACTCCAAGGTGGACAATTTCTGTCTTAGCGAGGAACTCAGTCTGAGTATGTATACAGTGTAGCGACATCGCTGGACACAAAACCATAGTATACGTTGTTCAGTCACTTCTCCACTCGGATAGAGCACAGAGACAATACAATTAAGTGCAAGAAAGATTTTGTTTATATCAGTAATCTTTAAATCGCTGATTTTACATAATGGCGAATGGCAATATTTAGGATCTGAATAAATCACGACAATAGTATATTTATGTAAGTAAGTATGTAACTTAAGAGATAAACTAGCACAACTAAGTAAGCTTTATTCGACGCTATACGACGCTATTACCAGACCGTAGACGTTATTATAAAAAAATCAATATGTAAACAACAAAACGCCCTTTAGACACATTCCTACATCCAACGCAGTTCGATACGCATTTGGTCTGTAGTTTAATTTGTTTTATACGTAAAATCACACGCTATCCGTCATTGCCAAGGACTCAGATCACTCAGATATACCCTAGGTAAGAAGTTCTGAAGAATACTACAGATTAGGCTGACAGATTCATTGTCGGGGTGAGTAACCCGCTGTGTGGTCCGTGGGGTCTGAAGCGTAGTATCATTAGTTCGAATGACTTCACAACCGCATTGGACACGAGTACCGCTAGTATGATTTTTTACAGTTTACGTTAACGGTGCGTATCGTCGACTTCCCCATAAGTTTTCCGTACATAACCCACATACAAACACCTTCAGGATGAATAATACGTATGGCAATAATATAATTACATTGAAATAAACAAATTAAAATGGGACGGGAACTTACAAATAATAAGGAATCATCATAATTGTTCCACCCAGTCGAAAGTTCTGTGGTAACAAACATAAAAAAATACAGTTTAAATAAATAAAATAAATATTCCGGACATCTAACACACAACGCCATCTAGTCCCAAGCTAAGCAGAGCTTGTGTTATGGGTACTAGACAACTGATATAAATACTTATTTACTTTTTTTGTAAATACATACATATTATACATAGAAAACACCCAAACTCCGAAACAAATATTTGCAGATCATACAAACATTTGGTCCGACCCGGGAATCGAACCCGAGACCTCAAGCTTAGCAGTCGCATACGCTACCACTACGCAACCGAGGCAGTTTGATTGTGATCCTCTTCTTTTGAAGTCGATTAGAAACTATAACCCGACTACTTGAAAAGTTGAAAAATCTATAACCCGGCTACGTAAAAAATCTTCTTTTGATTTTGAAAATTAATATAGCCTTTGTCATTCAAGCCATTATTACAAATTCGTTGACGCCTCATTCGTCAAAATCGGGTCAGTTGTTTCAAAGCTACGGTGGAAAACCAGGCAAAACGTCTCCTTGTTTGCCCCTATATAATAAAAAAAAAGCATACAAACATTAAGCCTTAGTTTAAAAAATATACTCCTCATGATCATTTTTACCCTGGGTGTGTAGTCGATTTTAGACGGGACGAAAGAAAAAGGTTTAAAAGAGAGTGAGTGTGTTCAAATACGGAGGATATAAACGAGTATGAAACTGCAAAAACTTGAAAAGTCACGGGTTGCGTACTAATAAGTCCATCTTATAAATGAAGATGCCATTAGATTAGGGATATTAGCTGATCGCAAGAGAGTACCAGAGAAGTATCTGTAACATCTGATTGGTATCTTATCTTATAGAGCTATGCCGGGGTGATATACTCTTTAAACTTTTCAAATTTAACTAAAGTGACCCATTTTTAACATTAAAAAAAACATTTTTTTTTTTAATTACCTGCCTTTTTTTGACTGCTTATTCTTATGTTGAAATACTGATCATAAGAAAAAACCTTTTTAACCATTGCAATGATCCGAAAATTTATTGATTTAAAATCACAGTAAACGATGAACTTGGTAAATCATAGTCAGCTGCTGATCTGAGTGTCTACTATTGATATAAGTAAATTAAAATTTAATAATAAACACTAGCTATAACCTTTAATAAACTATTTGTACGATGATCTAATAGCACTGTTTATATATAAACATGAAATCATACCTATAGAAGCGATACAGAAGCTGTTTGTTTAGTCGTAAATTTGATGAGATTTCCATTTATATTCTATTATATAGATTTCATTATATTAATTGACATTTTCGTCATATCTATAGACAGTATAACATATCTATACATACACAATTTTTAGAACATTAGAATACTAAACAAAAGGCTCAAATTATTCATGTAACACAAATTAGTAAAGCTAATTTGTTTTTGGTAGGTTTGGTAGGAACTGTAACAGTTTCATTATCTATACTAATATTATAAAGCTGAAGAGTTTGATTGTTTGTTTGTTTAAACGCGCTAATCTCAGGAACCCTGGTCCGATTTGAAAAATTATTTCAGTGTTGGATAGACCATATAGGAGCGGAGCTCCAATGTAGAATGTTTAAAAAACGGGGGAAAATTATTACGCTACGGGTAATAGTAGACGTAAACGAGGTTGCGAGGGTCAGCTAGTATTTCATATTTTTTTCAAGTTTAGACCTTTATCCAGAAGTGGACTCTTAAGGTGATATTGATGACAATAAAAAGTTTCAATATTATTATACTCATTGTAGTACTATACTGTAATTACAGTCAGCAGAGAAATCTCATAAGGAAAGAATAATAGGCCGGCGGAAATCGTGTTGTACGTGCAGTCTTTTGACCTTTGTCAATCTTTTATTTTTATTAAAAGACCCACGCGCTAAGAACTGCTAAGCAAAAGTATTGTAAGTTAGAATTTCTGAAATCAATAAACTACATATTTTTATCCGACTGCGAAAGAAGGAGGGTTATGTTTTTCGAGTGTATGTATGCATATTTCTATGGCACGCCCTGGAGCCTAAACGGCTTGTCGTATTTTTATGTGATTAGTGTCAATAGTTTCGTCTTAGTCGTAAAAGTGACACTAGGTAGGTACTTCTATATTTAAAAAAAAATCAAAATTAAAAAGAACCTGAATTTCATAAAGATGGCAGATATTGATGCAGTCGATTTTTTTTTTAAATTAATGCTTTTTCGAATATTTGTGTATTTGTTTGGCAAGCCCTAGAGCCTAAACGGCTTGTCGTATTTTTATGTGAGTGGTGTCAATAGATTCATCTTAATCATGAGAGTATCGGGTATATCAAAATTAAAAAAAAGAAAAAAAAACTACCTATAAATATACACATATTATACATACAAAACACCCAAAACTCGAAACAAACACTTGCAGATCATACAAAAACATTGGGTTCAACCTTTAAATTGAACCGGAGACCTCAAGCACAGAAGTCACAACTTGTCACCTATCAGTCCCACCTCAAACGATAGTTGGAACCTTATTGATTTTACACAATTTATTAATTTCTTTTTTTTTTTTTTTTATTGAATAGTGGGCAAACGAGCTGGCGTATCACCTGATGGTAAGCGATTACCGCCGCCCATGGACACCCGCAACACCAAAGGCGTCACAAGTGCGTTGCCGACCTTTGGGGGGATGGGAAAGGGGATGAGGGGAGGGGTTGGGGTATGGGCCTCCGGTATCCTCACTCACTTGGTGAAACACAGCGCAAGCGCTATTTTACACCGGTTTTCTGTGAGGCCGTGGTATCACTCCGGTCGGGCCGACCCATTCACGCCGAAGCATAGCTCTCCCACGGTAAAAACTTGAAGTAGGTCATTCAGGTAATATTTAAGGTGATTATTTTAGAACCTCAGCACAGCCGTTAGGACGTGCTTAGAATCAATTAACTTTGTTAGTTTCTCGTCAGATTATTCAATGTCTTGTCAATAATATTACACGACCGACCTACTGTTTAGTACACGTAACATTAATAATTTTAATATTAGTAATTAACTACAAACTACATTGTAGATTTTAACTTTAAACAGTCACTCATTTTAACTTAAGACAGGTGGTTTTGGTCTGCTATACATTTATATATAGTGACATGTTGACGATCTCAATCCTTATAATGACTTCATCGTCAAAATAATGTCTTCTTACAAAACTGTTATCAATTTTAATCATGCCATGCCTTATACATGCACAATATCTTGTCCAGACTTTAGTAGTAACCCTTCTGCTAAATGCATCTTGTCACTAGGGCATTTTTCCAGTAGATTTTTCTTGATGGAAACTACTTCATCCTGGTCGAGACATCAGGCAATTCAAAGTTATATTATACCGATTACGTCATAGCGGAGAGAGAATTAAGCTTATATGAACAAATATTTAATAGATACGTTTCTAAACCTGTCCAAAGATCTTTACCAATCGTACTTCTGTCTTCTTTTCTATTTATTTATTAAGTACTTTTGCCAGATGACCCTGCTTGCCTGTATGCTAGATATCGCTGTAATCATTTTATCGGGTTAATAAATTGACACTTAAAAATAATGGGGCTTTCTATTGGTAAAAGAATTTTCTAAATCAGTTCAGTATATTACTTACTACTGTTGGATATGCTTGTCAATGTTGCAATGATCTCTACATTGTTTAAAAGACTATTAAGATTCAGTAAACACTGTGCAATATATTTTCATTGCCTTTGTTAAAAATTAAAATACAACAAAGCAACTTGTCCGTTGTTATTTTATTTCCAATCTTAATTTGGAGAGTTTTAAACACCAATTTACGCTTCAGTCGCTTAATAATTATCGCTTTCAATGTTTAATTTGATGTCGCCAATGATATCATTGATTCTGATCAGGTGCAATCGGTCACAGTCGATTAGTTCTTTGAAAACGTCACCAAGGAGTCACGCCTTTCTTTTTGAAGTGAAACTTCTTTATTGGGGTTGTCAAAAAATTTAGTGTAACATTTTTTCGTTACGCGTCACATTTATCCGTTACGCGTCATCTTTTTTTTATCCCTACCACGCGTGATTCCAAGTATACTTTCTCCAGCGGAGTAGGGATTGGTAAATGTCTCCAATGTATTTTGCGGCCCGTTTTGAGTAGTTACGTTTGAGTTTTTTTCCTGTTATTTATAAACTAAAACAATTGTTCATTTATAGTCTCTACTTTATTCAGAGACAATCGTTTAAATTTTGCTTGTAAATCGATGGTGGACGTTGACGTTTTTCGGCCATGATAAAATGTTTTATCATTATTGAGAGTAAGTAGTTATATACAATCCTTCAAAAAAAATTTATAAAATAAAACAAAAAACATTTTCAAACACAAACAGGACCAAATTAATACTACAATGAAATATCACATTACAAACAATATTATTTTATTTCGTCCACAATGTAAATACACACATGTAAACACACACATCACATTCCACAAACTTACTTCATTCACACCACAGATCGCGAAATATTTACTCAGGTCTCGCTCCTTAACTTTTATTGCACTTGAAATAAGAATTGTCACGAATATTGCTGGTTTATAAGTCTTTTGTCGTTATACCTTACGTCGACATATGATATTTATTTTTTGAAAAATAACGTCATAAAGAAGTTTCACTTCTTACGAGTGTACGCTAGTACACGCAACTTTTTTTTTTTTACATTTTTCGAAATTTGAATGGTTTAAATACGCATCTCTTTTTATGATTTTGGGAACAAAAATAAGTTGACATTTAAGTAAGCCCAGTATTACCAACGCACCGCCCCTTGCACTTTACCGTCTTCTGTTTTGTTGGAGCAGTACGGCCAAACGCTCTTTTCTTGTCGACCAACTTCTGTTATTATAGTTAGTACTTAGTCGTACAAAAAGGTCACGTAGCGTTGAAAAATCTATGAAAAAACAAGTGACGCAGGTGTGTAATTGATTAGATCAAGAACTAACAGTTGGTTTCTTTGTTACAAATTATATGTTAATGCCTTAATGCGTCTTTTAGTAATGTCTGAACCTGAATATCGAATATAATACGTTTGAAGTTAAATATTGTTGACTAATTCGTTAAAAGCCTTTGTGAAAAGTTTTACATCAAAATTTTATATCGAATCGACTTTAAATCGAATTACAATCAGGTTTTGTCCTTCAGTCTGCTGAAAAGGGCATAGTTTGTCAAATTTCTCAAGACAATGATAAAATAAATAAAAATGAAAATTTTAATTAACCAGAAATAATTATAATGTGAATGTAAATGTATTTATTTATTCATATGAAAATCTTTTTTACTGCCTCGGTGGCGTAGTGGTACGCGTATGCGACTGCTAAGCTTGAGGTCTCGGGTTCAAATCCTGTGTCGGACCAAATGTTTGTGGAATCTACAAATATTTGTTTCGGAGTTTGGGTGTTTTCTATGTATAATATGTATGTATTTACAAAAAAAAAAGTTTATATAAGTATTTATATCAGTTGTCTAGTACCCATAACACATGCACTGCTTAGTTTGGGACTAGATGGCGTTGTGTGTTAGATGTCCGAAATATTTATTTATTATTATTATTTATTTATTTTTTACGTTACGTGATTTTCCAGGACGTGGATGCAATAAGATTCAGAAAAGCAGGTTCCAATATTTAAATGATATGGTTGCCGGTTATCAAATATATATTTCTGAACAAATATATTTCTCGCAGATGAGACAAAAACATTAGTGTTAACACAGTAGCTAAGCATTGTTTTGGTGACTTTTTATCGATCCCTGCCGTCTAGTCCTAAACTAGACAAAGCCTGTGATGACCAGACTACACGCATACTCATTTTAAATACAATTCACTAGACAAACACGCCCGTCTATTAACCACTGCTATAGGTATATAAGATCTCGAGTATGCAGTTGTATACTTTATGTATTATAAAACCATTTTGCGGTGCATGGTGGAATCGTGTAAATGTAATGGTTAAAAAAGAAAACAAAAACTTGTATATTTATTCTATACTATTACTTATAATAATATACATAAATTTCCTAGGTCTGAAACTTAGGGTATACTTATTTTAGCACACTTTCGCAATCATCGCTGTGACACATTGAAGAGTAAATTCAACTTATGATTGATAGTTGTCAATATGGAGCCTACAAGTTTGTTCTGTTAAATCAAAATGGAACCATGTAACTGAAAGAAACAGATATTGTTAAGGTTTGATGCGTATTCACAAACTTAAATATATATAATCATTTCCTCTTCAAAAGGCAGATCCCGAAGATATTCAATTATAAAGAACTTAATATTATGATTTACCAAATTAGTAAATTAGATTATAATCCTATAAGTCACACGAAGCCACGCAGCGCACTTGAAATTTGAATGATCTGAATAATGCTTTAGAACAATTCATAGTTTTCCCATCACGCAAATCAAAATGGAGAGTAAAATAAGGTATGATTAAATTTTAACGACATTTTATATTGATATTTGATAGTCTGTACTTTGTTTAATATTAACTTACCAGGATAATCGCCGTGTTCGTCGTTACAATATTCCCTCATGTTTGAACAAAGTGAATCTTTCATTCTGTTCTGGGTACACATAAAGAAAGGCCTGCCAACAATTAATATATATTCAGTTTATAAATTTGACATATTGCATAATTTTTAATAATAAGAGTGATTCAGAATACTATTTTAAATTATTAACTTCCTCTCCCCTTAGTCATTTGACGTTGTTATTTACGGATGACAATCTTAAGTTGACCATAAGCAAATATTTTTTTTACACGTACTACGGATTTTTTTAGGTGATCCAGCCAGGTTAACTTACCTGATGAGTTCCCAACAGGTAAGCAACTCCTCCAAACATTCGGAGACGTTAAATGCTCCTCGTACTGCCCAGTCAAATTTTATCGGTACATAATATCTATTCTCATAGTCTGGATTTTGAGCATTAACATTATAAACTGAAATAACGTACTATTAGACTTGAGAAAAATAAATCAGCTTTAAGATAGCCTTACTAAGCAAGAAATAACTTTAGAGTCTACCTCACAAGATACTCGTATCTACATTACCCTAAGGTTGATTGGAAGAGAATGCCCTGGGCATTAAGTCCACCAATGTACAAAAGTGCATAAAGTTATAAATATATCTTTACAGTATTATTTGCAATACTCTATACATTAAAACTATCAACTTCACAATTCATTCTGCTTTTATCTTAGTAATTTAAATGCACAATAAACCTGTAAACAATAAATATTGCTCTAAGGCACTACCGTTTTATTACAATATTGTTTCTTTACTTTTACTAACCACAACTGCCTATTTTTGGAAATATCGAGCCTATTGGGAAATTGTGTTCAGAGTTCAGCTTGTTCATTCACGTGTTAAAGCGATGATGTTATCACGTAACGGCGTGCGGTCTGCTCGGAGCAATATTACTTTGTATAGCTATTTTATTAGTTCAAAATAAAAAATATGAAATTATATAGGCAGCATACAAATGATTTGTAAATATACGTACGTTTAAAATAATAAATTGCGACGATTAAGGGAGCAATAGTTACAGACTTCATATTCAAAGCCTTAAATCGAAATGACTTCATGTATTGACACTATTACGATTTGGAAAATAATGTATTTTAATATCAGTGAAAGCAGATGAACTTGACTTACAGTTTAACGATTGCAAAACGGTCATTAATTAAGTACAAAGGCCAAATCATCGTAAAAGCAAATGGGACTATAAAAAGGTGTCTGATTACATTTTTTATGGTTATGTTACAGTAATTAACGACACGAGAATCTCTAGTACAGTGAGTTCTCTCACGACCAAACACCTTAGACGTTTACGAGGAAAATACATTTTTTAACGTCTAGAATGCAAGGGCTTTACATATAAGCTAATTCGAATCCTTTCAAGCTTTGTGTTTTAATTTGTTTTTGTTTTTATAAGAAAGAAACTATGAATAATACTGCAATACAAATCAATCGAATTCAGAGAAATGGTAATGTATTAGAGTAATTTTTGCAACAAAATTTATATATCTCTATAATCTTAGACTACAGTTCATAATTATAGAATACTTAACACGCTTATTTTTCTACTCACAAAATGTCAGGTCGGGAGCGAACAATGATCGATGAAGTACTCCATTATAGAATGCATATTTAATGAGACACGCCACCGATTGACCTGACGTCTCACATTTACTACAATTTACCACAGTTTCTTTTTATTTTTATGAAATATATAAACTGTTGGTATTCCATTATATTACCAGTTGGTACACTGTGACTAGGTACTATATGTCGTTATTTATTTTTATTCTAAATCTATACTAATAATAAAGCTGAAGAGTTTGTTTGTTTGTTTGAACGCGCTAATCTCAGGAACTACTGGTCCGATTTGAAAATTTTTTTCGGTGTTGGATAGTCCATGTATCGAGGTAAGCTATAGGCTATATATCATCATGCTACTACTAATAGGAGTGGAGCACCAATGAAGAATGTTTCTAAAACAGGGGAAAATTTTCACGCTACGGGCAATATAAGAGGCAAACGAGGTTGCGCGGGTCAGCTAGTTTTGAATGAAGCTTAAAACACACGCCATATAGCCATCTGGCAACTGCTCAAACTAATTTGTATCTACTGATGCCGTATCTCGCAATAGAAGTTCTTGCGCCGATTAGTATTTATAAATATATACCTACAGTACTGCGTAAAAGCAAGATCCACCGTTAGGTTGTGGTCCGCCAAGCCGAACTACAATATGGAACTTAATAGAGTTTTTATCAAAAGTTAAATCGCCTCGGTAGTATTAAGCGCCTACTATAATACTTCGTACATTGCGCAATACGTCCAAGATCAAACTAAGACAGTAAAGATAGTGCAGACAGTTCTGCATATTTCCTTAGTTTCAGTCGATGTATAGCCCGAAAAATTAAAATCTATCCAATACTGTTAGAATTAAGCTATTGCGTAGAAACTTATACTTATTCTTTCTCAATGAACTTTAATTAGATATAAATATATTTAATTATAAAAAAAAACAG
Source organism: Spilarctia lutea (assembly GCA_916048165.1). Lineage (NCBI taxonomy): Eukaryota > Metazoa > Arthropoda > Insecta > Lepidoptera > Erebidae > Spilarctia > Spilarctia lutea. Next base: position 9,830,343 of record OU696480.1, read on the forward strand.
AAAATAGCAAGGTTAAGTACACGGAAAAATTAGTAATAATGTTTGTAAAACAAAAAGATATAATATTATTTAATCTTGTTCTCCAAATAAAAACATTAGTATGTATTATGAATGTATAATATTATAATGTACATATAATAACCTCGTTGGTGTAGAATTATGTTATGACAATTTAATGACAGTATATGACTTGTCAGAATGGGCGTGGGTCAAGTTTTATAGAGCATTAGTGGTCTAGCCTACTTTGAGATATTAATACTGGCTTCATCCAGCTTTCATCACGTTTTTTGTTACCATACTATACAAGACCTTGTTCACACTGATATAGTTCTATTCAATCTTGAAAAGAAAGGACGTGTTTAAGGTAAAATAAAAATAAAGGGTACATGGCATTTATTTTTGTTTGCAACCTTCATGCAACAGGGGACGGCGATAGGTTCATTATATTTTGGTTTATGGCAAATATGTGATTATCTACTTTCATAATTTTTTACGAAAACCTATAACAATTCACACAAAACTAATCAAAAACCTACCAAAGAACCAGGTTTTTGGTTATGGTAATCCCAAGTAACGTCCATGTAGAGCGTCCCAAAATTAACTCAAAATTTGAAATAAATAGATAATAGAATTTTCATTCTTTAGATTGTATATTTTTTATTGAATCATAAAATAAATAGGATAGGGTTATTTATGGATATTTCATATATTCTAATAAACCCCTCCACGGCTTTGGAGCTTGGATATAAGCACTTTTTAATAAAAAAAATCTACGACCATTTTGCATAAACGTGGCTGAATTTCATTGATGCAGCCTTTAATTTTGTCTCGTACTACGTAGGTGGTAGTGGGATTGTTGACCTCGTGAAAAGAAATCTAAGGGTGGTTAATCACAAGATCTAGAGGGCCAATTTTGATAACCGAAACAAAGAGAGTACACATCTAGGAATAGTCTCATGCAGTATAAGAATTGTTTTACGGGATGTGTAGCATATGCCACCATCTTGTTTGAACCACATGTGGTCTATATCAATATCATCTAGTTGAGGCAGAAAGAACTGTGTTATCTTCGAACCAAATTTCAAGATTCTGAGTTTAAGAGAAGTACCCTGTAGGTTTTGGTTTTGATTTCTTGCGAGTGTCAAAAATTTGCAGCATAAACGATTGTGTTTCTTGATAGTGTTGGCTTAGAAATTGAATTTTTTGACAGTTTCAAGAGACAGTAGACCTGATTATTTGATATGAATTTCAGCTTGATACCTCCAAGCGTTCCTGAGAAAAAGAGTCTTGACATACAGACAGACGAACAACAAAGTGATCCTATAAGGGTTCCGTTTTTTCCTTTAGAGATACGGAACCCTAAAAATTACAATGCTCTTAGTGGTTCTATATACACACTGTATACTCGTGTATACATAATGTAGGTATATGACAATAGGTATACGAGTATAAACCCAGTTTTTTAGCACTATAGTATATGCATAGTCAATATACACATCTTAAAATGTGTGTCTCTGAATTATGTTTTCTACAATAAACTACTTAACCAAATAACTCTAAGTAGGTTAGGTAGGAACATCTGGGCCGGATAAATAAACTGAAAGTAAACGTCAAATATTAACTTTGTTTAATATCGACCGTAAAGATTAACTGAAAACTATTTCACTCGTGTACTACATAAGAGGAAACAACAATGTTGCTCAATTCATTGATAAATATTCTCCATAAAACTGTATGCTTGTAAAGTTAGTACATAAGTGGCGACTTCCACATATAAACCAACAATAACCTACTACAGCGCCATCTACCGAAGATACACTGAACTACGAAGTAACGCACTACACGGAGTAACTACAAATTCTGAATCGCGCAATAAATAGTTCTCGCGCCGATTATCATATATACAACATCCCAACATCAACAGTTGGGCAGTGGCCCGCCAGGCATGATCACCTCGCCTGGTCGGAGGATCCTCCCTTTGTGTTGGGTGGAACATGATACCCGTTCCTCCACACATATGCTTATAAAGTTTTTCAAGTTACAGTTAGTAGTTGTGAAGTCTCTTGTAACACATAATGTATATTCCTAATGCGGGAGCTGTCTTTTTACAAGAAAAAAATCCATTACATTTGAATAAAGTCAATTCTTTTCTGATTATATGTTTAAGGTTGCTATAATTATCAGTATGTCCGTAGATCCCGCTGGTTGCAATATAGAAGACAATGTTGACTTTGACATACGAGTAAATATACTTGCGGGTTTTAACCTCGGGGCCCTGATTTAAAAAAAAACGACATTAGATCGAAATAGATTGACCTAAATGTCAACTAGTGACTATCTGTATGGAGTCATTAACATCGGTCAGAAATAGAGGCAAGCTGGACGCACACAGAGCGGTGTGTAGGTGTGTCTCACGTATTTATCCTACTAATAATAGGTCTTTACCTATGAAATTGCGTTTCTTCAGTACTGGTCATTTCAAATAAAAAAAAGTTTGTAATGGCTCTGTATTCTAAATTCAAATTAATTTTGTTTTAAAACCATGACATTCTATTTACAAACTCAGTCTTTTGTTTTTAGATTAGCGTTGTATTTTCATTACATTTGAACATTTTTCGTCATAATGGTTACTTTAAAAATTCGTGTAATTATGGAATATGAGTTCCGTCGTGGCACCAACGCGACACAAACGGCACGTAACATCAAAAACGTTTACGGAGAGAACTGTACAAACGCACGCACAACCCTTTATTGGTTTTCCCGGTTCCGTTCTGGAAATTTTGACTTGAAAAATGAAGGCCGTGGTCGTCCGGAGACTTTGGTTAACAATAATGAATTAAAGGCGATTGTGGAAGCTGACGAAACTCAATCTACAGCTGAGCTAGCAGCAGCTTTTAATGTAAGCATCAAAACAATATTGATCCACTTGCGAAAAATTGGCAAGGTAAAAAAGCTTGATAGATGGGTGTCCCACGACCTTAACGATCGCCAGCGCAACGTACGCGTCGAGACCTGCCTTTCGCTGCTCAACAGGCAAAGAAATGAAGGAATTTTGAAACGAATAGTTACGTGCGACGAAAAATGGATTCTGTTCGACAATCGAAAGCGCTCAGCAAGTTGGTTAGACCCTGGTTCAGCACCAAAGTAATGCCCTAAACCAAAAATGACCCCTAAAAAGGTGATGGTCACTGTTTGGTGGTCTAGTGCGGGTGTGATTCACCACAGCTTTGTACAAAACGGCATGAGCATTAATGCAGATGTGTACTGTGAAGAACTGGAGAGAATGATGGAGAAGCTTGCACATCTGCAACCAGCTTTGGTCAATCGGTCGTCCCCACTGCTCCTTCACGACAACGCGCGACCCAATACTGCGCAACAGACAGTCTCCAAGCTGTAAGAGCTGGGGTTGGAAGCTCTCCCTCTTCCGCCATACTCACCAGACCTTGCACCTACCGACTATTACTTTTTCCAAAATTTAGACAACTTTTTAGTGGGTAAAAAATTCAATTCCCGAGAGGCAGTACAAAATGCCTTTGAAGAGTTTGTTGCCTCCCGTCCAGCTGATTTTTACAAGAAGGGCATCAATAAACTGCCAATGCATTGGCAAAGATGCGTTGATTGCATGGATGATTACTTCGAATAACAGAAATAAAAAAGTTTGAAAAAATAAGTACTTTCACTTATTGCATACAAAACGGCAATTTCATAGGTAAAGACCTAATATTATAAACGCGAATGTTTGTGACAGTGTTTGTTGTTCTTTCAAGCAAAAACTACTGAATGGATTTTGATGCAACTTTACAATAATATAGCTACTCTACTATTGTCCGTAGCGTAATAATTTCCCCCGTTTTTTAAACATTCTTCATTGAGGCTCCGCTCCTATTGGTCTTAGCGTGATGATATATAGCCTTCCTCAATAAATGGACTATCCAACACTGAAAGAATTTTTCAAATCGGATCAGCGGTTCCTGAGATTGAACAAACAAACTCTTCAGCTTAATACATCAGAATGACATAAAGGCTACAATTTATAAAGATACTAGCTTCGCCTCGCGGTGTTGTCGTACCGCGGGTAACACTGCGGGTTTCAGCTAGTACTAAATACAACTCAGTAGAGATGCAGTCTACGTACTAGTATATATACTTTGAAAGTATTGGAACAGGTAACGGGTATGTTGTATGATTAATTACGCAGTTATAAGTCTTTGTCACCTGAATATTATACATAAACATTGTATAAATCAGTTAGCTAACATCTAATGTATCTTGTAGGTCTTTTCAAATTAACCTTGTCATCTGTAAATGTTAAAAATGCATTATGTTATGTTGACAGAAATTATAGATCGTAAAATTCTTACCCTGATCAAGTTAAGAAATTATGTAATACGAATAAGAAAGAAGCTACGTACAAATGCTAACTGAACCTAATGAATCGAAGCTACTTCAAATATTTAAAAGTAATACTAGGTAATAGATAAATAATAATTAGTAAAAATTCTAGTTAAAACTAGTTTTCGGTGAGCAAGATTGAGTTACTATGCTATTTTACCTAATTTATTTATTAATACTTCCTGCATTGCATTTGTATCAGGCGGACTTAATGCCAAATGGCATTTATACAAAATCAAAAAAAAAATAATACGCCTTAGGTCGTCTTGTCTACGATAAGTCATAAGTCCTGCTCGCTTTACTAATTTATCCGGTACTATTGGCATCGTAAAGTAACTATTGCGCAATTTTCCTTAAGATTACTCATATAACTTTTAAATTTTTTGAAGGTGTAAACCTTCAAAAAATGTGGATGAATCTCCAGGTTCTCGGGCACTCAGGAGATAAAACAAATACTTAAGGGAGCTCCCATACCCATAGTTTTTACCGTTTTTACAGATAATGATAGATACGGAACCCTTCGTGCGCGAGTTCACCTCGCACTTGGTGGGTTTCATTACACGATGAAATGACATAGACTTTGACGTATCGTTACCTTTTCTCTGACCCTTTCAGTCTAAGATCAAAAACTGTGGACGGAATACATAATTTTATTGTGTCAAGTACTTATGCACATTATTTTTAGAATAATTCATAAAGTTATTTACATATATTATATCTAGTTAGAACAGCCAAGATTAACTAAAACAATTGTAATAATTATGTTATTGTCTAAACCCTGTCTTTGTTTCAGTCATAGTAATAAGATTGCTTATCTGATTTAATTACTTACTCTTTGATAATATTTCCAAATAGTAAAATAAGTTTACCTTATAAGGTTCTTAATAACATCGTAAAATCAACAATGCTTATTCTGTTTTGTAGTTTTTTTATTATAACCTATGTTGTACTATATTACTAGCCGAACCCCGCGGTTATTGTAGTACTGCGGGTACCGACGCGGGTTCGCCCCGCTAATCTAAAAAGAGTAGCCTAAGTTAGTAAGTAAGTAAAAGGAGTACCTTATATCATCAGCTACCTATCAGTAAAAGTCCCGTCAAAATCGGTCCAGTCCTTCGAGAGATTAAACGGAACAAACAGACAAATAGACAAAAAAAAAATTGGTATATGTACTATCTATACATACATATGCATTGATTAAAAAGCGGTTATTTTAATATTACAAACATATACTCGAATTTTATTTTATTTTATAAATAAATATATATATATATATATATATATATATATATATATATAGATAAAAATCTATATCTATACAAATAAATAAAATTCGAGTGTATGTATATCCTAAAAGTGCAGTTACATCTAAATGAATAAAGTTAATGAAATGAGATGTCAGAGTAAGAAATTGAAATGAAATACTGTATTTAAAGCAAGCGTCAAAACTAGGCCATTCAAAATGCACTCTGTCCGCTACAATCGAGATGCCCTCCGCATTGTGAACTCATTCACCTCAATTTCAGAGGTTAACAAGTATTTAAGTTGTATTGAACTATTATTCAGTATTTTTAGATATTCATCATATTTTTTATGGAGTTATAGGCAAAGGTAATATGTATTCAGCTTATATTAAGTCCTATGGAATGTGGCCAGTTTATTGCCATTTAAAATGAGGAACATTTAAAAAAAAATAGATGAAATGAAAATAAGAGGTCAGTGCCCGTATTAAACAGGTTTTATAAAGGTAAAATTTTTAATACGTACATACGATTTCAAGGAAGAAAACGGATTCTCAATACGATATGAGATGCGATATTTAAGTCGAGTATTTTATAATTTAATAAATACATAAAGTGGTCCTACGAACAGCTTTATCTACACCCATACTATAAATCGTCTATAAAAGTTTCTAAAACAGTTAGCTTATTGCCCACATTAAAACACCTGTGTCATAATAACCATAATATCATCCAAACGAGTGTTATAATGTTGTACTAAATGTCATAATGCAACTGCCTTTTCAAAAAAAGAACTTGTCAGGAACGCGAGTTTCACTAACACAGCGTCGTTTAAAAAAAATACTGTCAAACAATTCACGTCGTATCCCGCCATTTTTGTTCGATATTTTACATAGAGTTCTTGCAACCCTATGATATCAGAACGTTTCATAGAGGATACATATCATGGGTGTAGATAAAGTCTTGTATGAAACTGTACATAATTAGGTATTAAAACACTCATGTGATATACCCACATTCGTGTTTTAACACAACAGTTGCAAAAATAACCATAAGACATGCCAACTAAATTTGAGGGTAGTCTTACTATTGTGTTGATATCATCAGATCTAGACTTCGTGATGAAGGAAAATAATAAAAAAAATGTTTTAAAATCGGTTCGCAACTGGCAAAATATGTAATTGAAGAACATACATAAAAAATATACAAAAATTGGAAAGTAAAACTTTATTTTTATAAGTCGTTTAAAAGTGGTTTTTATCTCAAATTTTAGTCTCAAATTCGAACCTACAAAGATATCAGGTTAATTATTTTTTTAAATAGACTTTACAGTCGCTCATACAGATAAAATGTAAAGACTAGTGATAGCAAAGAGGAAAGACCTCTCGTAATTCCTATACAATACAATTAATATTATCGTCAGAGTATTTAAAGGTAAAAACCCAAGATCAAATGCGGAATGATAACCTAAATTATTTACATACCCGAATATATAATGTACTCAATCATAAAAACATAGTAAAATAGTTAAGCCATTACAAACGAACAACATGAAGACAACGTCACAATGTTACAACAAAAGACATTATGTTATTGTCATTTACAATAACTAGTCTGCAATCAACACTCAATCACTTCTACTACTAACGTTCACGTTTGTGAACGTTAGTAGAAACGTCAAAGAAAAATGTCAAATTGACTAGGAGCGCTGGGCCCTACGTTCTCGTTCCCGGACCCCTCCCTTCCCAGGGGCAGCACTCTGCGCCTGGGAAGGGAGGGGTCCGGGAACGGGAAAATTCACACCGTGTGGTTTTAGTCGGTTCGATTCCGACACACCGCACCGGCGCAAACCCCGGGGGATGACTGCCCGAGGGGGTTCCCACACGTAAAAAAACAATTAACCTATGTACCTTCCTACTTGTGACTCTTGAATTACAAATATTATGCCCATTGTCGACGGTAGTCAATTAACCTAAAAAACATGAAACACCGTCGCAGAAACCTACCCTATTATACCTACCTTGTATTGAAGAGCATGCATGCAGCTATTGATGAATGTTGACGAAGCAAAATGACGTCTGTAGTAAGTAAGTGGAGATCAATTGCCTCTGTCTGCCCCTCTGAAACAAAGTCGTGTGTATATGTATGTATATGACTGTTATTGTTACTGTACTACGTAGTACCAATAAGCAAGTAAGTAGTTTATATTACCCGTATTCAAAGTATTGTAAGATCCCAGTAATATACGTGACCAATTGCACGAATGCAAGCTTAACAGTCTCAGTAAACACAGAGAAACGTAATGAGTCACAATCAAAAATGATATCTCATAATCATTTTCATCAAACTAATGGTTTTTACTTAAACAAAATTATATGACGTGTTTCAACATAATGATATTGTGTAAATGTAACTAGTATACAATATAGTATATTTGTACTAACAGTAAATTTGTCGAATGCCTACATCCTTTTACAGATAGGATCACTATTAGGTACCTATGTCTATTTCGTATCCTGTTTTCGCGCTAAAATACTGTTCAGAAATAAAATTATTAGTGCAAAATATTTTTGTCGTCGAATTATGAGTAGGTGTTTAAAGTGACCGTCACAAAATAAAAAATAAGAAAGCACATTCTTTTAGGTTATTTTTCCTTAAAAAGAGGAAAAGTTTGAGTTATCCTTAGAAAGTTATCCTTTTTATGTTTCTTATTTGTTTATAAACAAATATTTCAATAAAAAGAAGTTTAATTGTTTCACATCTCCAAGGGACAGTGGACCTGAGTATTTGATATGAATTTCAGCTTGATACCTCCACGCGTTCCCGAGGAACAGGGCTTTGACAGACAGATAGACACACGGACAACAAAGTTATCCTATAAAGGTTCCGTTTTAACCTTTTGAAGCACAGAACCTTGAAATGGGACCACACGGGTAGCACCAGCTTTCAAATAAAAAAAAAGTAATCAATAAAATCGTTTCACCCAGTCGAAAGTTCTGAGTTAACAAACATAAAAAAATACAGCCGAATTGAAAACCACCTCCTTTTTTATGACGGTTAATATTTTTTTAAATGTCATCTGATGGACAAATATTTAATTAAAAGTTAATATACGTGTCATAAAGTACATTCACAATTTAAAACAATAAACAAATAAAAAACTGCACGGTTGGCCGAGTGGTGTCAGCGGTCACCATGCCGCTTGCGCCAAGTGTCGTGGGTTCAAATCCCACGCGGTACCTATAACACTTTGTGTGATCCACGAATTGTTGTCTGATGTTCTCTGTGTGAGTCTGGATGTTCTTTGTGTCCGTTTCATGTATGTTTGTAAAGTCCCCCACGACACAGGATGTTTATTCCTAATGTGGGAGTTGTCCTTTAAAAAAAAAAAAAATAGCACTTATTTACTAACTTCAAATATCACATAGTTTTTACCAATACTCAATATTTTTTTATAATTTCTACAATAATACGAAAACTGTTACTAATCTATTACCATGGACGCAGTACGGATACGGAACAAATTAAGAATAATAATATAATTTTATACACAGCCGAATCGAATGTCTTTAAGATCAATTACGTAAGGTTGCCTAAATTCATTTTTATGTAGGGAGTTCTAAAAGTATGGCGTAATAATTTCCAAAGTTTAGGGTACTATGCTATGCGTCATATGGTCCTCGACTACGTCACAACTCAGCGCCAGCTGTTAACGAGCTGTCGTAGTTATATAGTCGACTAGTGGTGGATGCCACACGCCGTCATACGTAAACCGTGCTTCGTCACAACTGGTCGCTGTCAAAGTTATCGTCGTTAGCAATATCAGAACATTAGTGCTTACTAGTGGTATTTTATTCGTGGATTAATTTTACTGTGCCGTGTTACTAGTGACTGTGTGGAACTCGTTACTGCTTTTGGATATCCAAGTTATTTATAAAACAACAGGTAAATTTAAATTTCGAACGTTACTTTTTTTTAATTATCTGGTTTTATATGTTCTAGAATAACATTTGTTCTCATTATACACTTTTAACGATTGTTTTATTTAAACAGAAAATGTATGTGTCTTTTATCTTGAAAATACTTTAATGACATTCGATTTTAGTACTTAACTGTTGGTATTTGGCGAATAATTTTAAAGCAAACTTTAAAGAAACCGGCTTTTATGATACCACCACAGTGGTTAAAAGAGTTAGGTGAATATAGAAAAGACTGATGCGCTATCCATCAATAAAACTTAAAACCAAATATTCTAGTAGACACGGGTTAAAAACAGAATTTTACAAATTGGTTGGCGGTATTGGTACTTACTAAGAATTATAATATTCAAGTGTAAATACCTCGGTTTTCTAGGAAACATCCATTCATTTAGATTAAGTACACCAAATACCTACAATACCGACTTATCTTAGGCCTAAATCATGCTCAATATTATGACAACACAACATATAATTTTCTTAACCTTAATTTTAGCTGTTAATAAAAAAGTATCATGAAATTTGTTTTAATTGACAACGGTTTTATGTTTTTCTTTTCTAAATTCTCCAATCAGGAACTTGAATTGGACTACTTCGTCTGGGGTTTTCTTCATTAAGGGCTTTATTGTGCCTGTGCAGCTATTTACTAGTCATTTGGTTACACTACCGTATTGTTACCCTCATTATACGAGTAATGATCATCATTAGACAAGATAATTATCTATAGAAAGCCATATGGCTACTTTCGTTTTCGACGTACTAGGGTAGGGTAGGTATAATTCTGGACGAAATATGAGTAAATTGGGTAAAGTAAACGAATCGAGTGAGCAGAATAGAGTAAGAAAATCAGCTCGAAGAAGCAAGTTTTACGTACCCGTGTACCGGTCTTGTTATTGAAGAGACCCTTAAAACAGAGACCTCAATATACCATTTCTGTGGTGTATGAGAGAGAGAAGAAAAAATTGTGTTTCATGAATGCATCCTCAACAGCATTAAACAGTCCATTGCTAGACGTAGACCTCTCCTTTCCTCTCCTTCCTCGAGGTTTTGGCATACTGCACAGTAGGGCAGACGGGTTGCTATAGGGTTTGATGTGCGTAGTTTACGTTTAGGAATGGTGACACTGTATTCTTTATCCGTTGCCATACGGATGTCTACAATGCAATTAAGCATAATGGTAATCCAACGTTTACCATAAACCTACTTAAATCTTGCGTAGTGTACCACTATGAACTTGTTCCTCGATTTCTAAGATTTCTCGAAGCATCCCTAAAATGTGTAATGAAGCTAGATTTACATAGATGGGTGTGTGCATGTGTAGGTATACAGTTAACACTTTGTCTATAAATTGTCTAAATTAGACACATAGTGTTAATCTTTTATATACGGAGACAACAGATTCTGACGATTGTGCATACTGTTTCTAGGAACGTAAATGAATCATAACCTCTCTAAGAAAAGTATTAGGTTAGTACCGGTAGATAAGTAATGTTTAAACAACCGTTATGATGATTACTGTTTTCATATGTTTATGACGATATTATCAAGATATCACATATACGGTGGAAACAAATTCAATTAACGTAACGGATACTCAAAAGAATTTATAGCATTCGTATTTATAATAGCGGGATTTACTCGTATACTAACTGATGTAAGCTGAATAAAGGAAGGTGCAACAGTCATCTAGTCCCCTATATACAGACTAATTTGATGAAAGTTTATTGTACCTATTAAGCGTATTACACTATTCATGCTTTGATCTAACTAAGACAGTGCAGTTTTATGATGGTATTCGTTCCCACCTATAAAGACATTCCCTTTAATCTATCGAGATAGTAGTGGAGTTCCTTGATTTGACAGAGACAGTAGTAGAATACCTTTAATCTACCGAGGTACTTGTATAATTTCTGTAATCTATCGAGATAGTAGTAGCACCTGAAAGAGGCATTACCGATCGCCATTAGGTACTTTACTCATAAAAGATGGCAAAACTATGTAATTTTTTATGGCTATAACTATCAGGAACTATTGTTTTATAGCCAATGTATAGTGTATCTACAATGTTCGGATAACATCCATAGTATTACAACGTCGACGTCCTATGATGCCTAGAATTTTTGCACCCAGATATACTAATATCTTACGATGCTACTTGTTGCTAGCTCGAACTTAGTAATGAAAAAATCACGATGTTTCTGTTGACCACAACTTTGTTTTACATTAAATTATCATCTAAAGTAGTGGGTGTGTGACTTTTTAGAGACCCATGTAACTTTTACGAGCCTTTGCTAATTTTTACACATAAATCTGCAAGCACCAAAAATAGATTTGCTTAATTTGAATGTTTACATTCGCTTCATAGACCATGTGAACGTCACGTCAAGCACTCGGCGTCGCGAAAAGAAAAACAAAATCCCAGGTTACACAATAACATGCTTACATTTTATTGTTCTATACTTATGCAACAAAACGAACCCAGATTGTGTATGTGTAACGATAAGGCACGAAACCAAAGTTTGAACTTCTTAAACAATAGCTGAAATGTTAAACATTAGAAATTTTCTTTTAACACTTATTGTTATGGTAAACTTCAATAAAAAATCAGTTTTATTAATATTTTAAAATTGGTGATTGTGCAAAAAAGAAGGTCTAAGAATATACAACGAAAGAAACACAATAGCCTTTATTGCGCGCTAGTTTTTAATTTTAAAAATAATTAAAGGTTGTGATGGGTAGTCACGTTATCAACTAGTGCCGACGTATTTGATGGAAGGTCCTCATTACTCCTAATGTCCTTGTCCTACTGCAAAGTGTCACTAAAACTGAAACACGTAAATATAAACAGACTGTTTGTGTCTTTATTTTAATGAATTTGTGGCAAATGTCTTAACAGTGACTAATACCGACGGATATACGGGATGCGATAAGAAACTGAACAGTTTTCTCTTCCTTAGCCTTTTATGCATTGATTAGTATAAAAAGAAAACAACAAAGAGATCTATCTATCAACTAATAATTATATATAAGAGTCAATATCACAGAAGTAAATTCAAAATATTATTTATAAACCTTAAGTGGATTTTTGGAAGAAAAGTTTAATTCATTATTAAACCTGCAAAATCTACATTAACGTGTGACCAATTTCAGATATATGTTAACTTGGCAATAGTCGAAAATATTGTGAAATGTATTAGGTGCCCTGAAGCGTATACAAATATAAGTAATCGCTGAATTTAGTTAGTATTTTTTGCCATAAGCGAATTATTCAAGTGGAACAAAAGCGACAACAATAAAGGTCGCTTATTACGGTGTTCTCACACGGCAAATGAATGAACATTCAAATATAAGTTTAATGTCGTCCTTTTGAGATACATTTTGCAATGGAAGTGTATATAATTGCCAATTGCGCTTACTACAGTTTAGCTTCTCAATGATTGACGCCTTGCTTGCAAACTGCCTCAAGCGAAAGGCCTGTGCCCGTATTTTACGCAGGCAGCTCGGCTACAAGTTATCTGCTAGCTCTAATAATTATTGAAGGCGGAACTGTGCGAGAGCGTTGTTGTACAAATGACCTTCAAGTTTGTCGAATTGTGACAACTGACGTAATCTAATGAGCTAATTTAATATTCGTCTCTAAATTAATGAAAGCTAGACCAAATAGTAAAATCTATATCCTTAATTTATTATATAGCTGACGATGCTGACAAAACATAAGTGTCTTACGTAATGTTAATGTTTTGATGTCAGAGACTGTTAGGGGAAAAACTAAAGGCAATAAATAGTCTTCGGTTTTCCTAAGTATTACATGAGTCACAATTAATTGACATCATATATATTTAAGATAAAGTTTTCTTACCTACTTTTCCAGTAACTAAAACTTATCTATTTTTGAGAAATCACGTAGACGCAAATAAAAGTGTAACCCAAACTAAGCGGTGTTCCTCGAATCAAAGTTAATTTTCTGCCAAAACTTTTAGTTAAGGGAATTTTATTCACCTGCAGATGGTTTAATCTATTTTGAAATCAAAAGAAGATCAGTGTGATTTAACACAGAACAGTCTCACGAAAGTTTTCCTTATCGCTAATTCTATCAAATATTCCTATCGTTTATAGTATTTTTGTTCCTAATTTAGCTTAATTTTAGTTTAGGCTTGTTTATTTATACAAACCTCTCATCTCAAGTCTCTTATGCGACCTTTGCTAAATCTCTTATCCAGCTCAAGGGTCCAAAAAGGCCCTGTTATGAATGATGAAAATATGTAAAATGCTGACCGGTTTATCTCGAAAAGTGATCTTTATCTACACCTTCTACACGTTCTACTCTAATTGCCTACTGACACCAAAAGTTTAATGATTTTCACACGTTTGGTTGAGAATATATAAAATTTATTTAAAATGAACTTCGGTCTAAGGTATCCTTAAAATGAGGACGTCATAATTCAAGTGAAAGTATGGCCCCATTTATGGGTACATGAGACGCGTGTAGATGACTAAAACCATTATGCTTATGATGCCATTGATATTCTCTACGGACACTAAAAGCGGAGTACCCGTGGCCATTATAACTTGTAGCATAACACAACACTTTAGTGCAAAGTTTCTCAACACCAATTCTAAGATAATATTCTCCTTACAGATGTTACGCAGGAACAAAGCAACTAACATGAAAAAATAAATACATGTCTAAGTCTTAAAAACTCATGCACTAGGGCTATGAATGTGTTGTTTACATAAACACTTATTTTACTGTACTGCCGCTGTTAACTTGCACTTAAGTCTTAACTAACAACACTCGTTGTTGTGTACCATGTAAGTTAACCAGATTGATAGCATGTTCCGTACAGTAAAAGGCTAATAGTGGAGCGATCATAGTGAAGGTTAAGGCAGCATACGATTTCCGGGTCGAAAGGTCATCGGCTCAGCTCACACCTTCCAACACGTCAGCAATCATACTTGTAACATATGTAGTTACTACGTTGATATATTGAGATTTGTCGTTCCGTATACCTGCGTAGTTCCTATACATATGACGTACACTACTACCATTCATTCAACGACTTCTCATGAAACTTACATAACATTTCATTGCTTATGTGAATGAATGTCACATGAGCAATTAAGTCTACAAAATTTAATTTATATTTTTTCGATTATAATACTAGGCTACTGAAGGTTATCTAGAAAGGTTTTTAAATTTATTGTCTTTTGTTAAAAGGCAAAGTGACTGCATCACCTTGAAGACGGGTAATATGTTGATTTTACTTCAATAAATATCATTGAGCGCTTGGACAGGTAAAATACTTTAAATGAATGAGGAAAATAAAGCTGATAAATCTCCCAGAGTACCATGTACTGTATTTTTAATGCACATTTTTCTTAACCGAATGTATGATTCTTTCCTTCCTCATTGGATGTTAGCTCTTAAAAAGCGGTAGATAGATTACAAAGATTACGATCGATTTTTATTGTCTTCATGCAAAGTTATAGATTTTTAGTACTTTTTGATAAGTTAAAATATAAGTTAGTTAAAGATGAACCATAATTGTGTTTTAAACTAAAATGAAGTTAATAAAAATGTGTAATACATATAAACTGACAGCACATTATGAATATTTTGCCTATACCTTCTAATTACCTTTCCTCTAATGTGCACATTTACTATGAAACAAATTTTTAACAAAATGTATATTCATCGCTGAATTGGTAAAAACCCTAATACTGTTCTAATTATACTATAAATTACTAAGCCTTCTTCGAATAAGAGTCACAGATAACAATAGTGAATTCCGGAAACATCGAGAATTCTAGACTATACAAACATGGTGCTTATGTGGCATCCTTAGTGAAAAACTTAAATGCTTTATCTTAATTGGCTGTGATACGAGTAGTATCGTTAGAATCGTTAAGGTATTATAGAAGATAATGAAATGTTACTCAAGAACTCGTGACCGCTGTTGTTATTTTACTATCACACGAGCAGTGTTTTATAAACGAACAAATATTATAGTTTTCAGAACAAACAACTTAGATCTTAACATAAATACTTCAAACTAACAGACAGAACGTTCTAGTTATCAAAAACTCAAGTAAAAATATATCTAGTTCTTTAGAAACGATGACAACATTACACGTATTAAATAGATGAACAGAAATAGATGTAAAACACAATCTACAACCTGAATAAATAATGTCAAAAACAACATGCGCAACAGGTTATTTTCTTGATGCGCACATCTGTATATTTATCAAGTTATAATTTTACAACATTACCACGAACGTGTTTCTTATAATCAAGCAAAGTACACAATATAATTCAAATCTTAGAGATAGAAATAATGGTTTTACAACGACTGTCACACAGGATGAGCATAGATGAGTACCGCTATATTTTCACGCCCTGTGCGCTTGCGCCGACCACAAA
This sequence comes from Spilarctia lutea, assembly GCA_916048165.1. NCBI lineage: Eukaryota > Metazoa > Arthropoda > Insecta > Lepidoptera > Erebidae > Spilarctia > Spilarctia lutea. The sequence continues at coordinate 9,846,377 of OU696480.1, forward strand.
CAATCCCTTTCAAACAACTGACCCTGCACAAATTACCCCATGCTATTGTACGAAACAAGATGGCGTGACAGACGCCATTTTGTTTTATCTCTTAGGAAATCTTACGCTACATATTTTAATAGATGTATTATTTTGTTTCAGGTAAGCATCACTCACCGATTCCACGATTAATGACGAAGTTGACCAAGAAATGAACAACTTATGTCAATCGGTCTCGGTAAGCAAGAGAAAGTCTGCATCCGGATGCGTCACAATTTCCATTCCAATTGTCACAATTGGGCAATTGAGACAATTAATAATAATACGGAGCAAAAGTACTGGGGCTTATTGTGTGTATACTTTAAAACTTAATTATTTTTACATTACTTTTGAGTAACATACACATCGATAAAACATGACAAAGTTTCTATCGCCATATGCAAGATTATATGGCATAGGCAATGTTGTATAGGCATTGAAGTACTAAAACTAAGAAATAATCTCCTATAGTCGTTCCAATACTTTATTTAACTTTTGACAGATCACGCACATAAAGTTTTGTAATAATTTTTGATACAATGTACTACAGATAATACTGTACTTTATGGGCGGGCTCCGCCTACTTAGGGATGTGTCATTCGTAATTAATGACCACAGACTATAAAAACGGTTTTGAAATAAATCGATTATCGATTATATTAATAAAACATACAATAAAATTATTGTGATTATATTTTATATCAAATCACGTAAAAAGCTTTATTATTTTGCATTAAAATGCCCTAAATGTCTCTGTTTCAATGCATAAATAATTTGCGTAATGAAAACAGTTCCATCGTACTCGTACCTAGTAATGGGATCGAATGTATTCGCCGCAAATTAATGAATCTAAAATAATTGTTTAGACTTACTATAGTTGGTTCAAATAAAAACTACCTGCGGTACCTACTTGTAATGAACAGGTACAAAATGTTAAAATTCGTAGTAATTTACGGATTAAAAATAAAACAACCAAAAGAGGTACTGTAATACTAATTTTAATTATAAAGAATCGTCTTCTTCGTATGACCAGGAATCATCATCACTTGACAGTTGTTTGTCCTTTGAGTACTTTCTTTTTTGGCATTTTGACAGTAACGAAGGCAGGAACGATACGCTCAACTCAACCAAACGTGAGAATTCACAAATAAATCAATACGGAGGAATATAAATACTCAACTATATTGAAGGTTACTCATTGAAATACTGTAGATTATTTTAAAATAGACATAGAGAGATTTAATAAAGATCATCAATAGTTTAACAAATACAATATTAACCACTGAATTACAACACAATACAATAATACATTTTGAAAATTCAGTTCCTTTTATTATATATTTTTTCATGACATAGAACCGTCATATTTGAACAACATTCTTTTAATCCATTTCTTCTTTATTTTGACAAAGGAGGTCGCACATTGAAACACATAGAAATATGAAGTACGAAATTATCTATAAAATAATGAGTTTGTTAAATCGATTAAAACTTCTTAATGCATAAAATCGATCGATGAAAGAAATCGAATAGGTAACGGGTCAGGGTATCACTATTTGATTAAGTATTAGAGCTGTCAAAAGTTAAATAAACTATTGGAACGACTATAATTGGTAGTAAAGTAAATGGTAGTATCTTTGTTTTAGTAAAACTTTCAAGTGCTTTCACCAAAATCTCTATATGTGACATACCTATAAACGATTCTTCAATATTTTCAATCAACCTCAATGGTTAAACAAATTTTCTTAATTCCGTGAACAATGCACCTTTCCCTTATCCTCTTATGATGCATCGTGGTTCGAGTTTATTGAAGTTTATAACAAATAGGAAAAAAACATTTCTTCATTGTTAATGATGACAAATAAACAACAGCATCGTCATCAATCATTTGAAATTAGTCATCTAGCTACCTACTAGACACTTATAATATTAACAACACGAAAATGTCCCGTCCATTTAATTAACAGATTAGAACACGAAATTCTAAATTGTAAATCAAATAAAAAGAACACTACTCTAATTAGATTTATTATAAATATCACTATTTATGAAACATAAATTATTGATTTTCGTTTCGTACTGAACCGATGTCATTAAACCAAAATGGACGCAAACTATAAAACAACTTCCGCATGCGTAAGCGCATATCGTTGATCTCATACATGCTCAACTACGTGTGTTTGAACAGCATCAATGATATACATATGTACTTTACTATTTACGTGTGCAAATGATATTGTTTCTCATTAAATATATTATTTGTATAACATAAACTATAACTGCCAACAAAATTCTGATATCTTGCTTTACTATAAATTGTGATACAAGATATCAATAGGTTGTAGTTCTATTTTTTTGAATTTGCAACCTTCATTTGTTTTAAAGAGATGTTTCAATTCTATTAAAAGTAACTTTTAATTGAAACTTAATATAGTGTTAAAAGTACCTGTCTAATTAATTAGAATTGCATTTAAATAGGATTTAAACACGATACTATTAGAAGACATTGAAACAAGAACGATAGTCGCTAAAAAAATCGTTATTGATCGCTCGCCAATACGCTTTACCTATAGGTACTTACGCTTTACTATGATTGTCATCGATCGGCAGTAATCATGACTACACATTAAGGTCATTAATTCCATCAAGAAATAAAAAGCATATTTCTTTCTGTAGTTTTTGAAGATGTTTATTCCATTGCAGACTGCGTAGTGGAAGCGTATGCGACTGCTATGCTTGAGGTCTCGGGTTCGATTCCTGGGTCGGACTAAATATTTGTATGATCTGCAAATATTTGTTTCGGAGTTTGGGTGTTTTCTATGTATAACATGTACGTATTTACAAAAAAAGTATATAAGTATTTATATCAGTTGTCTAGTACCCATAACACAAGCTCTGCTTAGCTTGGGACTAGATGGCGTTGTGTGTTAGATGTCCGGAATATTTATTTATTTATTTAAATACAATACTGTATTAACAGGTGAAGCATATCACTTTGTAAGTTTTGTGCCAATCAATGGCCATCACTTTGAGTTGGATGGCCTGAAACCGTATCCTACTGACCATGGTCCATGGGCAGCTGATGAAGACTGGACAGACAAGTTCAGGAGAGTTATGGCTGAGACAGAGTAATGGTTGGATTAACGAAACCACCTGATGCAGTATTTCATCATTTTACATTTATATACCTACTAAATTAAAAGTTTAAATAACAAATTAAAATGCTCATTTATTTGTCTGTGCAAGCTTACACTACGATATTAGAATTTTTCATTAAATATAAAACAATTATCAGTGAAATAAAACTGTTAGGCACAAAGCTAATGTTACAATAACTCGAGTTGAACAGAATCATCATGATTGAGCACATTGTGAGCTGAAATCACGCAATAAGACGAGCATGTATCCAGTTTAAAAGGTTTCCCACAATACATACTCATTTCGTGAATCATCGGCCCACTTTCATTTTTAAATCACAATAGAGATTACATTATGTAATATTAATAAATAAATCCTCGAATTTCTGAACATTGGGCGCATTAAACACTCGACTTTCTTTGAGAAAATAACACATAATAATCGACAACATTATATAGCGTTTCTAAAATAAATTATAGTAAATTCTTCACAACAGCACAAACATTTGGATTAGAAAGTGGAGAAGCTTTAAACATAAATGTTACTTTAACAAGGCTATATATCAATTAACTTTGTTTTTTTTAACTAAGGCTTGACGGAATAAACTATCAAAAATGATCAAATAGATTAACTTAATATTATCAAACACTATTACACCAATTCGTGTATAAAGAACAGCGGACAAAACCTCGAGGGGCTGTAGGGAGTTCCCCTACTCGTATATATACCTGTATCTCTATAAGTAAAAGGTTATCAGATGCATAGCAGTATTATAATAATGTCAAGTACCACATGATAACATTTTTCCATTATCACCTCTTCTAAATTTATTAGAATTGTTTCCACGTTTCTAGGTAAGGGTATTTATATCGATAGTAAATCATTTATTCAGCAGCTAAATCAGTTTCTAGACGGAGTTATTTTGCAAAATATTTGTTTATGCTGTTACTGTATTTTCGTAGTACGTTTATACAAAGAATTAAGTTAACATTGTGGACACCAGATCACAGGGTTGCCGTCATGAAGCTTACGTAATAGGTATTGTTATTTTGTAAATATTAATAATAGTAAATTATGCTAGAAAAACTTATAACATGCAAATGACTGCCTTGGTAGCGTAGTGGTAGCGTATGCGACTGCTAAGCTTGAGGTCTCGGGTTCGATTCCCCGGGTCGGACCAAATGTTTGTGTGATCTGCAAATATTTGTTTCGGAGTTTGGGTATTTTCTATGTATAATATGTATATATTTACAAAAAAAAAAATTTATATATCAGTTGTCTAGTACCCATAACACAAGCTCTGCTTAGCTTGGGACTAGATGACGTTGTGTGTTAGATGTCCGAAATATTTATTATTATGATTATTCAAGACATTTTAAATTTCGAAGAGTGTAAATAATTTACATACACTAAAAATAAGAATTAATATATTTGAGGTTTTTTTAATGTGTCGTTATGCATACTTACTAAGCACTACCCACATACCAAAAAGTTTAAAAGACTAAAGGTTTTTGTTTACTTGATACAATGTAGACTGATTAAAATCCATTTGGGTTTTATTTATATTCTGAGCAGAATTATGTTACATTTATAGTCTAAATAGATCATTTTTGAACATATGTTTATATATTTTGTATCTCTCACTATTCCAACCAGTCTACTTCTACAGTCAATAAAATATTTTAAGTTGATGAAACGTGTAGCAATTCATAATTATTTATTACTTAGCCACACAACTGACTGACTGACTGCCTCGGTGGTGCAGTGGTAGTGAATGCGACTGCTGTCCTTGAGGTCTCGGGTTCAAATCCTGGGTCGGACCAAATGTTTGTGTGATCTACAAATATTTGTTTCGGAGTTTGGGTGTTTTCTATGTATAATATGTATGTATTTACAAAAAAAGGTAATTAAATATTCATATCAGTTGTCTAGTACCCATAACACAAGCTCTGCTTAGCTTGGGACTAGATGGCGTTGTGCGTTAGATGTCCGGAATATTTATTTATTTATTTAATACAACACGACGTTTTCTTGAAAAATTGATTTTAATGCAATTCTCATATGTTTTATTATCTAATATCATACTAATCTAATCTCTATACCTAAATTTATTTAGTTATAGTCGTGATTAGAATTTAGAGTCATTTAGAGTCACATTTATCCCCTTATTCATAAACGTTTAGCAACGATTCTGTGTTACATTATCAACTTTAAGGCTACAGGTTTAAAGTTGAAAATATATAATACAGTAAATACACTGTTGCTTAAAGTTAAAAGTGGTTGTGAATAAGGCTATAAGAGTGAAAAAAATGTATTTACGAAGAATAATTCCTATTTTAGGAAACGTTAACCTTCTTTTTCACAAGTAACGATTGTGTGTTATTTTCAACTTTAAACTTACAGACAAAAAGTTGAAAATAATACAAAAGCGTTTCTTAGCGTTTAATAACGTTTTTGAATAGGGAGGTTAGTATTTAGATTTACTACTAGGTACTTCAGTATCCTTTTATCTCTACACAATTCTGTAATCTATACATATAAATGTCAATTTCATCAAGCTATATATGTAGTACACTACAGGAAAAGCAATACTGACTTAAGTACATATATACATATATATTCCTTTCATAAGAAATTAATTCTAATGTTACCTATTGAACATTTACACACGAAAAACCACAAGCCTTTAATTTAAATCAATAATACGAATATTACGTTCAACAAGCTAAATTTAATACGTTTCCTTTAAATTTGTTGTATCATTGGAATTTCTTTGAAGACTGAAAATGTGTCGTTTGAAAATTCCTTGTAATATATAAAATATAATATTATAATGTGTTAAAGTAGGTTGGCAAGGTAACCGCGGTATTGAGTGCCGTTGATATTAGCTGGCAGCCAACCACACATCGCCAGTAACGTGATATTGTGCTGTTAAGCCGAGGTAGAAACCTCGTCCACATACCAACACATCAATGTGTTGTATTACTTGCATATATCAATAGCAAGTCACACAAAGCTGTGTTATCACAAGTGCATCATATATAGAAATATTCCGTGTTTAAACACACTGACATATCCTACTAATATTATAAACGCGAAAGTTTGTGAGTATGTATCTGAGGATGATTGTTGCTCTTTCACGCAAAATCTACTGAATGGATTTTGATGAAACTTTACAATAATATAGCTTATACATCAGAATAACACATAGGCTACAATTTATAGAGATACTAGTTTCGCCTTACAACGTTGCCCGCGGTTATAGTCGTATCGCGGGTAGCACCGCTGGGTACAATTTCTGTCTGCCTGTCTGTTTGTCCCGGGTAATCATCATTTAAACGGCCGGGCCGATTTTAACGGAACTTTAACTGGTAGATAGCTGATGATATAAGGAGTAACTAAGGCTACTTTTTTAGACTAGTTTTGCCCCGCGGCGTTACCCGCGATTGTTTTTGTACCGCCGTTTACACCGCGGGGCTTAGCTAGTTAATTATATTACACATCGAAGTAAGTTGAGAAGACAGTTGAAACTCCCAAATTAATAAGTCTGTAGTACATACGTGTTTGTATATATATTATGATATCTAATGATGATGTCTATTGGTTGGTAAAATGTATAATGCAGTTGCATCAACAAAATACTAGCATTAACAATACCTGCCTTCAAAAATTAAAAGGAACCAAAGAAAAATTCACCCACCTCAGAAATGCTCTAGGAAGGAGGTATGTAGTAACTATGATATATTTAGGTGTAAAGATAAAGACTTATTTTATACGAATAAGGCGAATAATTTTAGTTGTATTGGTTGAATCTGTGCAACTCGTTTTATATGTTTATTTTACGCTGATGCGAGAATTCGTAATTATCATGTCATTTGAAACATTTAATGTCATATTTCCTAAACATTTATCATCGCGTATTAAAAATGTCACACGCACACTCAGAAGACCATTAAAGACGTCATAAGGACGTTTACTTTGGCTTATAATCAGGAAATACGCGCTATATTTAAAGACGTAAATGATAGATTCTAAATGTAGTCTGTTATCCAATTCATCTTCCTCAATCTGGTATTGAAAATATATATATTTATTTATTTTTTTATGTAATAGGTGGCAAACGAGCAGGCGTATCGCCTGATAGTAAGCGATTACCGCCGCCCATGGACACCCACAACACCAGAGGCGTCACAAGTGCGTTGCCGACCTTTGGGGGATGGGGAGGGGGAATGAGAGGGGTTGGGGTATGGGCCTCTGGTATCCTTACTCACTCGGTGAAACACAGCGCAAGCGCTATTTCACACCGGTTTTCTGTGAGGCCGTGGTATCACTCCGGTCGAGCCCATTCATGCCGAAGCGCGGCTCTCACAAGATATAAATGAGCATTGATTAGTTCATATAATGTATGAAGATTATTAAAATCAAGCAGTGGTATTTAAAGACTTGTTATTGAAACTCTGAGCCAAAAGTCTGGGGACTACTGTTTTAGTAGGTTGCGTTTTAAAATAGTCGACTTTTTTACGTATTGGTTCAGTGAACTTTGCGGTCACTGCCGAGCTCTGACTGATTTTCAATCCAACACCACTCTGTCTTTACAACAAAAAAAAAGTTTATGACTAATAGTCGCCGCTCAATGGTTTTGCATAATCTTATTACAATCAAATGAAATAAACTTTTTAGAATATATACTCGAATAAATTGTTCGACATTGCTAGTTAGTTTTTAATGTCTCGAATAGTCATTCATTCTAAGACTTTGATATTATATGTCTTAATAGGAGTAAAAACGTAGGTACTTCCCCTTGGCTCATCAATTTTGATAGTGGCAATAGCTTGGAATAAAATCGCATGTAATAGGAAGCTGACTCCTACAGTAAGACTGCACGAATGGCGTAGTGATACCTCGCTGCTACCTTCTACATTAAGTGTTTGTGTTCAAACCCCACATGGGACAACACTTTGCGTTATCCACAATTCTTTGTGTCTTTCAAGTATGTTTGTAAAGTCCCCTGCCATACAGAAATAGTTATTCCTATAGCAATCTTTCTCTTCTTCGTCCTATTCTTTTAAAAAGAAAGAGCTTAGCATGTAGGTATATCAGTTACATCGCCTAATGTTTTATATGCCACTCAACAGTGGAACTTACCGTGGAAGAGCCACGCTTCGGCATGAATGGGCCGGCTCGACTGGAGTGATACCACGGTCTCACAGAAAACCAGTGTGAAATAGCGCTTGCGCTGTGTTTCACCGAGTGAGTGAGGATACCGGAGGCCCATACCCCAACCCCTCCCCATTCCCTCTTCCCATCCCCCAAAAGTCGGCAAGGCACTTGTGACGCCTTTAGTGTTGCGGGTGTCCATGGGCGGCGGTAATCGCTTACCATCAGGTGATACGTCAGCTCGTTTGCCCACTATTCAATAAAAAAACACTTTAAGGAGTATTTTACTCCAACTTATACTGCCTACACTAGAGAGATGTGTTTCCTTTTTAAACATTTAGCTCGTCTACTGTCTGATGCCCCTAAGTTCCTGATATTACAGACAGCAGTTTGTCCAGAAATAATCAACAATGGACAATAATAATGTACACTCTGAAAGTCAGCACTCGTTGAGCTTAGATGCTAAGTTTAATAAATATTATATACATATTTGATAAAAACAATATTGACTGTTCCTATCCGCTTTAATATCTGTGCCAAAATCGATCGTAAAAATAAATTCGTGGCATACGTTACAGAAGACCAATAATATAATGTGCCTTTGGAAACATGACAACGCGACGGTAGTAAAAATATATCATATCGAGCGCTCTAATTTCTAACTTTAGGTGACTTTTTAATGGAAAACTTCAATCAATCAATTTGTAATATATTTTGACATGCCATGTTGGTTGTAAGGTATAATTACGGCTTACAAACTACACGCTACATGTAGACATATGGAATATTATAATCAATACTCATCAATACACAGCTATATAATTTTATTCAAATTGTTTGTGTTTCACCAGCTAACTTCTTTTTTTAACTCAGATATTAAATCTCGTGATATATGTGTTACAGATTTCTAATGGTCTCGTTTAAACTTCAAAAAAACTTTATACAACATGTATATGACCTGGCAATTTAAAAATCAGTCCTGTCATTCGTTGAATGACAAACATTTCACTAACAACATTAATTCGATTTTCTTCTTTACAAAATCTAGGTGACTGCGTCATTAACTCCACAGTTGGCCTAGTGGTTTGAGTGGTCGCCACGCCGCTTTCTACTGCGCCATGTGTTGTGAGTTCAAATCCCACATTGGACAAAACTTTGTGTGATTCACAAGTTGTTGTTCTGAGTCTGGGTATTCTTTGGATCCCTTTCATGTTTGTTTGTAAATTCCACCGCAACACAGGATGTATATTCCTAATGCGGAAGTTGTATTTTAAAAAAGAAAAGAAAGAACTACATTTTACCTCTTTGTTATCAGCTTTGTCACAATTATGACAATGTTCTTTAGGTTTTTTTTTCCTGTTAACCATAGAAAACATGTAATGTTAACTACTTATACTTAAACGTCTATTCGTCGCACCACAGAATGATAACTTTACTAGAATAAAAATAAAACACGACGCTTAAAAAAAGCCTTTCATTATCAGTTTTATTTTAACATTCTTATAGACTTAGATACATATTATGATAAAAATGTAACCAGTTATCAAAACACAACAGAACTATTTTGATTTCTATTTGTAAACATACAGACTAAACCATAACATACCGTTATATCTATCCATTGATATTTCTGTGTAAAGCCTGTATTTCACCAGACATAATGTAAAGTAAGTATAGTATAAGTTAAAGTAGATAGGTAAATTGGTTACAAGTAGTGAAATATTTATAAGATTAAACACGAAATCTTACCAAAGCAACAAGTATTCACACATTGCCATTCACAATATTATTAATGTAAAATTGATTTTAATTTTACATGCGTTTTAATACATTTAAATTAATCTACCTAGACCTTAACCTGCTTAAAAGAAAACTGGTTTCATTGACTTCAGGGAAACCGAAGCACCCAACACGATTTCTTACAATATTTTAACAAAAATCTGTATTATAATTTAATGATCATTTTGATGATCGAGTTTCTACTTCGTATTAAATTAAATAACCTTTTCCTTATTAGAATTAGTAACTGGTTTCTCCTTTGTTATAGGTACAATGTCTTATCATTTAATGTTCGGAATTTTAACAACTTTTGAATGTCGTCTTGTCCATTCAGGACAGAAATAAATACCACACACTTTTTCTACTTAATTGAGGATAAGATAACACAGTTATGATTTACATTTTAAACAATGGCACTTGTACTTACATCTTCTTTAAAAACAAATTAAGATTTTGGAAATAGCAGATACCAGAACAAACCAGAGTATCCATACTAATGTTATAAATTCGAATTAATTTAATAAAATTGTACATGTTTATCGCGATAACCGGCATAAACGCCGTGGGCAAAAACGTATTAAGTAACTGGTAGAAATCTATATAAATATATTAACTACTGAATTTTAAATTATGTGTAAAACAAAGTTATGCAGGCGTAATCCACTTAACTAATATTATCGCTTTAAGGAAACCACTGCGACCGCGATGAAGTGAAGCCTTATTTCAATGCGAGTGGGCGAAAAGACCGCTTACAAGTGTTTCCTGCAGTAGCACGATCAATGCTTTAAACCTGTAATTATGATAATCAGAAAGCCATCTAAAGGCAAACCCTCATCGTAACAGAGTTATCCTCACGTTGACACTGCCTTGCATATAAGGAGCATTGCAACACCGCCGTTTTGTCAATACAGATCCCGACTTTTGGAAGTTTGACCTTCAGTCAGGGTTACTTATTACACGGCACCATAATAAACGTGCCTGATCATGTTTCTATCATATTTATAAACGCACTTGATTATTATGCTTGTCGCATCATGTATATCTTTAATCTAGTAACGCCAGTTTTGTCACTGACGGGTTGCCAACACAATCTTTATTAAATCAAGAGATATGTAAGACTTTCATTATTACAATTACTGCTTAAGTGACGAGTTCAACTGACAATTCTAATCGATTACAATACTTACTTAATAATTAATTATGAAAGTAATTAATTATAAATGACACTAACATAATGATCTATGACTGAATGGATGTAAGACGGTTACTAACTGCCAAAATGTCTACCTACAAACTAATATATGCTTCAAATAAAGATAATCGCAATGACAACGGCGACTCAACTACAAATTTCAGTTATTCATCGATTAGAGGTCAAATAATACATATTTTAAAGTTACAATACCTTTAGTCATTGTCCTTAAACGCATACGAGATCTGCCACAGTTAAATGATGTAACTGATAAGATTATGTTAATGCTTACATATTCATCCACATACAATATTAGGTAGGTATAGGTATATCTATAATATGCCATCTACAATACTTAGGTACGTACTTGATAAACTGAGATGAACATAGACATAACTCCGCTATCAAAACCTTTAAGTAGATTATATTTTAGTCAGTAATATGATGTGTACAGTGAATGTTAGTATACAGTTTGTATTCTGACAATGAATTTTAGAATGATGAATCCGATGGTTTATGCTCAAATGTGGCCGTATTACGAGTACGCGTATGGACGACCGAACCGACGAGCACGAAGTAAGTTTATCAAAAAATACTTGTGTAGTACCTTGCCAGATTCAATGTATTTTAAACAGTGTCAAGAAATATTTTGCAAATAGTTGCAATTAATAGGTAATAATATTAAATAAGTCACAGTACCTATAAGTAATTGTAAAATTGATGCATTTGGAGGACCTATTTGGAGGGATTAGCTACGGTCCGGTCGGTCTACGGTCAGTAATGGCTAATGTTAAGAAGTTTTAAATACATATGTATCTGCTTATAATCAGCTCGTCTTCTTTAGATAACGTTAAAGTATCTTTTTCTTTTTCCAAAACGATATCTTGTTAAGTCAACTTTGTCAGTCTTTGCTTTTTTATTGAGGAGTAACGTTCGTTGGCATTGTGTTGCGCTAGCCCCAGTAAGTCGAGGATGTACGATTGTGCGATACTACGATTAAGTTTCCATTGAGTCCCATCAGTTACCGCACAGTGACTGTGATAGTGTGAAGGGAATGCAAGAAGTATTTCTGTTCTTATTAATGTAGACCATAGGTACAATATACTATGTCTAGATTCTGATTCTGATCAGGATTCAGCGGTTGCTGCAGGCAATCTAACATGAAGACTGAAGCCATGATTGGATGGATGAAGCTTGATCATTCTTATTGCTGTAAAAATATTTCGAACTGTGTTATAATTGCTTTTATTTTAATTTTCAGTTATTTACCCTTTTTTTAACCTTACACTGGTCAAGAAAACTGTCTGTTTAATATGAAATAGATATTTTTAGGTATCAATTTCCGAAATAACCATTCCAAATAACAATGCGCATTAAAATGTTTACCAAACCAAAAAAACTATTTCGTTCCTTGATAAGATAGAACATAAACATCATATGTTAGGTATTCAAAATAATGTATTTTTTTACAAAAGATCAAATAACAACAATAATTTTAATATAAAACAAAATTGGAATGTACAAGTTAATATGTTTAAACTATGCCGGAACAAAAACATTACACAGGTAACGTTATAATAGCGTGTGTAACTGATCTCATGACTTTTCATTTAGTATTGTTAATCCGTTGTACTATAATAAAGTAAGACACGGTTCTGATAATTGGGAACGCAATAACATACCCGCAGCAATCGATCTTATCGTTTTTGTATGTATTTTTAAACTAAAACCAGCATGTTCCACTCTATTCATTGGCTCACAAGAACTGTAATCAATGAATGATTGTAACATCTGATGTTTTATCTAGGTGATTGACAATAAAAAATCATTTTCAAGTTTATTGACGTTTCAGTTTACTGTTCTCTCTTTATATCTGTCATTCAAATTTATTTTGCACATAGTGTTTCATTTTTTATCAATTGTAAGTGTGACAAGTTCATGACAACTGCAGCTAAACAATAGAAGAATATCCTACACAAAGAAAAGAAAGAAGTACAGAACGCAATCAAAGAAAAGGAAATTGATAATTATGTTTATCAATTTCCTTTTCTTTGGTGGTGGTGGTGTCAGCGGTCGCCATGCCGCTTGCTACTGCGCCAAGTGTGTGATCCACGAATTGTTGTCCCGAGTCTGGATGTTCTTTGTGTCCGTTTCATGTATGTTTGTAAAGTCCCCCACGACACAGGATGTTTATTCCTAATGTGGGAGTTGTCTTTAAAAAAAAAAAAAAAAAATACTTATGCATATTAAAAAACTATCAAATTTCTCCTGCCATAGCTCAAAAGATCCATCTAATCGTAAAACTATCGGAATATACTGAGACATACTAAAATACAGAAGGAACTCGACTCGTTAAAAAAGATCCGTCATGGTCAAATTCTAGAAACATAATAGAAATTTAACAAATGTATGGAAATGAAGTCTTCTTACGCCAAGTCACGTGTTCAAAACAAAATATTAACCAGTAATACAATATAATAGCGTTACCCATTGCAGAAAGAGAATCGACGCGAAATTGGCTGAGGCGGCAGAATAATAGGATATTAGCTCAATTTACCATCGATGAGCAATTGTTTACTTCTCTGTTCACATAGACGGTACCTATAGTTATATATACTATTTTATTTCAACCTATAGGTATATAAGTTCCCAAGTTATTGCCGAAAATAAACTCTCATTCTTTCTTTCTTTTTTTTTTTTTTTTAAAAAGACAACTCCCACATTAGGAATAAACATCCTGTGTCGTGGGGGACTTACAAACATACATGAAACGGACACAAAGAACAACATCCAGACTCGGGACAACAATTCGTGGATCACACAAAGTGTTGTAGGTACCGCGTGGGATTTGAACCCACGACACTTGGCGCAGTAGCAAGCGGCATGGCGACCGCTGACACCACTCGGCCAACCGTGCAGTCATTGTATCAAACTTCTTAATTTTCCACATCTACTAAAAAATTCAAGTCATCAAACCTAGGCTGAATTGAAATCATAAAGTTTCTAAAGCAACTCAACTTTCTAATAACAGAGAAAACTTGTAAATTTGCTGTTATTCATGCTTGAGTAGAACTCAACTCGTGCAATGAACTCTTCAATAGCTAATTTAGAATAGGCAGTTTGTGATTGGTGTGCGTACGTGTCACATCTTTAAACATTTCTTCTCATTATGTCGTAGATGTGATGGGTGTAGATTACGTGCGACCAGACAGCGTTCGCCTGGCGCCGCTCGACCGCACGTTGTGAACTTGACCCACATCTCCTGCGAGACCATTGTCTTCGTTTACAACCTCGATCAGCGAACCTCGCAATTATCTCTCATAAAGTATTCCTCAACACCGCTTCAGAAAAACAATTGTTCGGTGACCTTTCCGTAATCACGGATCTGAACAACCTACTTACTTCACAAAACAATCTACCTTCATGTCGTTTAAATAGAACTTTCCCAACTTTCTTTTTGATCATCGGTTTGTGAATACACAAACCCGTTATCACGCCGTGTCATTGTCCCAGTAAACTACATGACATTACACTTTCCGCATTTTATGAAACCGCTACGAGCTCCCGGAACTACTCACTTCCTATGACCGACAAACGCCTCCACAAAACTGTAACTCACGGTGCGATCACAACAAATACTATATCGGTTATAGAATTTACATGTCTCTTACGGACAGCAGACTATATAACGAACCATAAATAAACTCTGTTCAAACTGTACATGAAAGTTTGTTCAAAACTTTGACACAATATATCTGAAGAGAAATTTAGCTGCATGAAACTTTACAGTAATATAGCTTACTAATTAGGTAAAATACGTAGGCCGTATTTTATAATGAAATTTAATAGTTTTTAATTCCATGTAGCTGGTACCTGGTTAATATCTAGAATAGAAAAACCACGTAACCCAAATTCATCACAAAAGCGGTAGATAACAAAACCGAAAGAAATATTATGTTGTAGCTCCAGTTTTTCTGTTGTTCCATGTTTTTTATAAAATGTTTTTGTTTTCTTGCAGGGATGTCTCTAGACGAAGGTAGACAGTCACAGAGGCCGTACCGGTACGGCATGGTGCTGTTGTGCGCAGGCGCACTGATCAATTGGTTGGGTCTGGCAGAAGACTACGCGGAGCCTGTTCGCTACGTAGGCGTGGCGTGCATCGTCGCAGGAGCGCTACTTATATGCGCTGCTATGTGTTGCTGGTTGCAGTCGCCCGCGAGGCAACCCCAGACAGACCGAACATCGCCTGACACACATCAGGTACGTTTTAAAGAATATCCTAGTATCTTGTTTCATCATCAGATTGTTTCAATCCACAGTACGATTTTTATCTATATGACACAATAATCTCGAGTTTAGGTTTAGTATGACAAATATATTTTCTTGTATCATTAAGCGTGTGTGAAACGTAGTATTAATTTGAGCTGTAAATTATTTTAATAAATGAATATTACTGATGATACTTGCACTGCATTGGTATCATAACAAAGGGTTCTCATTCCAATTTACATGAGCCAAGCCAACGGATTTGATACCAGGTTTTTCTTTACCGAAATGTTAATTTTTTCGAATCTCAATAGCGTAGTTTTGTTGTTACATAATGAAAGACAATAATATTTAATTAAAGTCATTGTGGTAATAAGGCATATTTTAGACATAACTTCTGTACCTAAGTTGTTTTAACAATGCATACATATTTGTATTCATTTATGTCAAGATATAATTTTAAAGAAACATTAAATCGTTTATTAATATTAAATTTTCTCTGGTTTCAGATTGATGATCCTATTCACGTAATATCTATGCCAGACGAAGAAACAATGCAGCAAAAGCCTCCAGACTATGATACAGTAGCGGGAGCGCCACCCACATACGACGATGCTATAAAGTTGAACCCAGCAAGATTGCTCCCCGCCACCAGCAGCGCTAGACACGACTTGCACCTCTTCGGCGACGCGCCCATTATTCCTGGCCAACCCGACGATGCACCACCTAGCCCCCTGACAGCCATCGCTCCTGTCCATCGATCACAGGTCCCAAAGACCCCGCCGCCACCATATAACCCCACGCACGCTATCAGATGAAAGCCAGGAGATAAATTTTATACTTTAAATGAACTGCTGTTTCATGTGATGAGACTCATATATAGTAATTAGTCCACATTGTTGGCATTTCAGCAATGATATGGTATTATATTTATATTGTACGTACATATCCCAACATGAAACTTTTGTTTTTATTTAAGTAGGTTGTATGAAACGTTGCGTACTTATGTGATAATAGGAAAGTTATAATTAGTTACTTATTTCCTGCACTGTACATAATAATTAAAATATTGTAAAATAAATATGTTAAAAAATGTACCTATAGCTAGGTAGATTAAGAAGAAACCTTCCAATAATTTAATAAATTGTGTTCCAGGCAGAGAACCTCTGTGGTTCCAAATAATTGTAAAATAGGGTTTTTAGGTCAGTCGCTGGAAATGTCGAACAGTCGACCCGAGATGTCATACATATCGGTTTATATTGAATTATATGTATAAGTTATAATCAAGCAGTAATGAACTCCTATATCACAGTGCCATTTATAAGGAATCCTCCCAATGTTCTCGCCGCTCTGTGTGAGTACTTAGTATATATCAGTGTTATCATCTAACCACAACTGTTTCCTTAAAATATAATTTTGCTCACGAATCTATTCTAAGGCACTACGTTGATAGATAAAAATATAATTGTACACGATCACCAAATTAGACATATGTATATGATTATGACTATTGGTGAATTTCTCACCTGAACAATATGAGAACGGTGTGATTTAGTGGGTTTGATATTTAAAAATCATTGTTAGTTTGTCATTGTGATAATAAGTATGACCGTTAGTATCGTTTAAGCCATTTAAGGTAACTATGAAGTTTGTATCATTGTAAAAGTATTTAAAGTTTCTTGTTCCGATTTGTCTATTCTAGTCTCCAAATATCGCAATTTTTATCTATTCCTCAGACCTTTAAGTCAGGCATAATAACTTGTAATTTGTACACAATTCTGATGCACAACTTGACGAAAACGAACTATTTATATGTTCGTATACCTTACCTTACATTCGTGTACAAAATGTGGTAAATTATAATTGTATAAAGGAAAACATGCAAAACCAATGCTGCACTTGGAATATGTCCAACATGTACCAACTAGTCAATGTACTGAATGCAAAACATCGAAACAAGCTACAAAATTGTTGAATTCTAAATATGCATTTTTTTGCAGTTGATTTGAAGTTAATGGCAATAAAATATCAGGCTAAATTCATCAGATCAGACGACGAAAGTTGTAACTATCGTATTCGACTACTAACAAGTTAATAGTCAATTAAGAATAGTATAAGACTTGAGAATCTTGTTCATTGTGGATCTCGCGGCCTAACCGTTAAGCAAAATACTTGTAATTGTATCAAAATATATAATAACCAGTAAAGATCATCGTAGTCAGGCGTGTGCTTTTGTATGATATAAAGTGGGACCAATAATTACGTTTAAATACTAAAATCGTGTGCTTATAATACTAACTGATTTAAATAGCGCGTGCCTGCAAGTCTTGGTAAGGATTTATAATGCTGAAGTTGTGCATTTATTATTTGTACACTGTACAAAGTTCAGATCTTAAGAAAGTGTATATAGAAAAAGAAAAAATAAATGTTGAAAGCAAAGTTTTGTTTTATTCCAGTGTGTTGATACGTTGTGTACCTACAATTTCAATTTATATTTCACAAATTTGGCAAATACCTAACTTCATTTTCATTATAAATATGACGAATACGTTTTGTAGCTAATTTACCTACCTAATGATGTTTTAAAATATTTATTTATTTATAATATGGGTTTTCTTTGTGTAAGTTACATGTATGCTTTTAAAATCCCCCGCGACACAGGATGAATATTCCTAATAAGGGAGTTATCTTTAAAAATGTATTAATTTATTTAATATGAATTAAAGCCTTAACTTTGTACAGTAAATAACAAAATAAATTTATATTTGAAATATGAAGTATGTTTTGAAAAAGAAAACCTTTTCAAAATCTTGATGATAGAGAGGTACTTACGTCAATACTGAAGATATATTTTCTTTTTTTCCAAAATGTTTGCTAAACGAAGTTAATCGTTCGACGCACTGATAATCATAATATGATTATGATGTCATGTCTATAATGCTAAATATTGTCTTTTCAACAAGGATACCTTACGTAGGTATCCTTGTTGAAAAGTTATGTATTACAAAGTTAAATTTTAATATAGAAACATTGTAGATTTAGGAATCTACAATGTTTCTATATTAAGGAACCTGACTGATAAGGTTTTTATTTTTATTGAATAGGGGGCAAACGAGCCGACGCATCACCTGATGGTAAGCGATTACCGCCGCCCATGGATACCCGCAACACTTTGGTGTTGCGGGTATCCATGGGCGGCGTCACAAGTGCGTTGCCGACCTTTGGGGATGGGGAGAGGGAATGGAGAGAGGGGTTGGGGTATGGGCCTCCGGTATCCTCACTCACTCGGTGAAACACAGCGTAAGCGCTATTTCACACCGGTTTTCTGTGAGGCCGTGGTATCACTCCGGTCGAGCCGGCCCATTCATGCCGAAGCGTGGCTCTCCCACGGATTAAAGGATATCGAAACGAAACATGACATCTATTATTCAGTGTACGAAAATAAATACTAACTTTAATAGGTTTTGCACAACACAGACGTGTGTGAAATTACCAACATATATACCCGGGGGGGAAGATTCAGGTATGACAGGTGTTTTAGGCGCCGGCAGTCGCTGAACAACCTAAAAAAAGAGCAGACCTTGGTGTATCAATAAGTCCTTCTATCGCCTCAGCAAGAGTAAGCCAAGGTGAACACACAGGTGACTTTTTCAATGACAGAGATAACTGAACATTTAGAGTCAGCGCTGGCCCTGTGATGATAGAACAAAAGGAGCAGGTACTCTAAACAGTTCAAATACGACAATTTCAATTGCAATTAGGCATTTTCTCCCAATGTACCTTTTTCTTTTTTTACTAGCTATGCCCGCAATTTCGCTCGCGTGACAATTTTGACGCATTTGTATCTTTAAAAATGAAATAAATTAACTTTCATCCTTTTTCAGTTTAATATTCAGCCTTTGACATTTACAAATAATGTGGCTTTCTATTGGTAAAATAATATACAAAATCGGTTTAGGAGTGACGAAGATTACCCTTTTAATAACATTTCTAATCTGATTACTCTTCTTACTACTGTATAGTAAAATTATAAAACAAAGAATAATGCCAGATCTTCTGAGACTGACTGACTGATCTGTAGGTAGAGTAGGCATGACGGACTCGAACCGACTCAAATTACATGGGGTTCATTCGCTAGTCTATTGATGAAAGACCCGGGTGTACCCTAAAAACGAGTAGTGCCCAGAAAAGAAGAAGGTAGGTGTATTTTTATTTGCAATTCCTAGACAGAATCGATAGAGATTTTTCAATGTTTTTTAATAATTACTTTTAATACTAACATTCTGTTTATAGAAAATAAGTTATACCTGGTTTTTAACAGACTTCAAGAAAGGAGGAGGTTCTATGTTCCACTGGTTATATTTTTTTATTTATGTAAACGGTACGGTAGTGTAGTAACACGCCCCTTTTTATTGCTCTTTTTACAATTTTCAACTGCAGTAGTAAGAAGGGTAATCAAATCATCGGTATTACTACTGATAGTAAAAGTTGCAACAAAGGAGAAAGGAGGTCTCTCATTTTTTGTTTACGTGACACCACTGGCCTCATTTTATGATATTATAAAATTTGATAATTCCATTGAAGCTGGTCATGGGAAGTCATATTTAAAAAATGAAATTGTAGGATTTAAACGGTTATTTTTTTATGTAATTAAATGCTTATAAGAATAGTTTTTAAAATATTTTCTCAATTCTGTTACTTACGGGCGAAAAATCTCAATGTTGGCTACATTGAATAAACTTCAAATATGTCAATAAAAGTTGAGTGTAGCAATCAAAACAATAAAATGCCTCTCTAAATATTGTCATAATTAATCAATTAAATATACTAGCGTTAATGGTTATAGAATAAAGTTCATCGGATTAACAATATTACAATCACTCTCTATGAAAAATATGCCAGTAGAACTGAACAGCTTGACTGAGGGATGGCTAGAGCTAGAGAGCGACCCAGGGCTATTTACGTTATTGTTAGAAGACTTTGGAGTAAAAGGTGTACAGGTAGAAGAGATTTACGATCTCCATAAACCATTAGAGAGTTCAGTTTATGGCTTCATTTTTTTGTTTCGATGGATAGAAGAAAGGAGGTCCAGAAGAAAATTTGTTGAACAAATAGAGAGCTTTGTACGCGATGAAGAAACTATAAACAATATATTTTTCGCTCAGCAGATGGTTCCAAACAGTTGTGCTACTCATGCCTTGTTGTCAATATTATTGAATTACCCTAACCTACATTTGGGTGAAACTTTAAGTAGATTAAAGGTACACACATAATAGGTTAAGATCAATTATTTTCAAATAAGATTATTACTATTGCTTTAAATTTAACAGCTTCCATGCAGTCTAACTCTTTATATTGTTCAAATCTATTACATTATTGTTCAGGGAAACAACAACATCAACAAGTATAACACTTGATCAATAATTCTATATCAAGTCTTGTAAAATATTGTTTAGGTTACATCAGATACTTAATGTTTACTTATCTCTGAGAGGTATTATCCATGTAGTGATGGATTAAGAATACAGAGAGTCACCACCCCTATTCAACTAATGGTTTGTCACAAAAGCCAACTAAGGGATCAAACTATGCAGGACAATAGCACTTTAAGGACAAGGAAAACTTGATACAAACCACCCACCCATCTTGCCAATGTACCAAGACCTTTTTTAAGGATAGGCTGATGTCCAGCAGTAGACCATCAGTACTGAAGGCTGATGATGGTGATAATGATAATTTCTTGGAGGGTAGACTCATAGGGCTACAAACCAGTAAGTCTTTCACTCATAGGTCTGTGTTTGTTTATGTAATGATGGGCAAATAAGCAGATGTATCGTCTGATGTTAAGCTATTATCGCCGCTGATAGACACCCACAACACAAGAGACGTCACAAGTGCGTTGCCAGAATTTAAAGGGAAGAGGTTTGGGTATGGCTTGGTGAAACACAGCACAGGTGTCCCCCATCCCCCAAAGGTCGGCAACGCACTTGTGACGCCTTTGGTGTTGCGGGTGTCCATGGGCGGCGGTAATTGCTTTTAGATTAGATTGTTACTCATCTCTTCAATATCAGAACATACCTCTTTATACTAGTTTAAGGCAACAGAACAAATTGACTGGTATATTTTTAATTCTTCTTAACACAATGTTATGTTGAAAAAACACAAAAACTTGGTCTGATAATTAATGTATTTCTAGACTGCAAAATCTAAAACCCTAACAAATATTATGTCTAATTCTGACAGATTACCTAATAATTTTAGAGTTACACTATTGATATTCACGATTAACTATGTTCTGGATGGATCTTAATGTCTTTTATTATTATTATTCTTTAGCATCACACTCTTGGCATGAACCCAGAGAACAAAGGTTGGGCAATTGGTAACACACCAGAACTCGCCTGTGCTCACAACTCTCATGCCATACCTCAATCAAGAAAAAAGACAGACAAAAATGCTGGCGTTTCTACTGGACGCTACACTGGTTTGTTATTTAAATAACTTGCTGAGAGTATTGTTCTTTAGGTTTAATTTTGTGGGTACAAAATATATAGATTAACTGTGTTCTTGCCACAATAAGATGTAAAAGGGTTTAGTCAATACTGGAGGATTAATGCTTATTAGTACTACCAAGGTAGTACTAAAAGCAAGCCTATAGTAAAACCTTGATAATATAGCAGCAGGCAATGAAGTTCAGAATTAATTTGGAGATATAAAAATTAACTATTTTTTGGCATAATTGACTGTATCATGTGACTGAATTAGACAACATATATCTATATTACTACAGTAATAGGTAGTATAGACAAGTATATAAAAGAGAAGTGAAAAGAAATTAGCTAATTTCAATACACCTGTATGATGAGATAGATATTTCCTTGATAGACCTAGATTTTATATTCTTAAATCAACCCAAACTTACCAAGATACCTACAATGCTCGAAAGTGTTGATGGTTTGTGTTGTTTTGTGGAAAAACAACACAACAGAATAATTGAAATAGTAATATGTGTATTTCTATAAAAAGTTTTTAATAATCTTAGCTAACACAAGCAGTTTCTTTTTAGTTTTATATGGTCAATAGTTATTTACCATGATAACTAAATATTTAAATACAATACTGTATTAACAGGTGAAGCATATCATTTTGTAAGTTTTGTGCCGATCAATGGCCATCTGTTTGAGTTGGATGGGCTAAAGCCGTATCCTACTGACCATGGCCCATGGGCAGCTGATGAAGACTGGACAGACAAGTTCAGAAGAGTTATGGCTGAAAGATTGGGCAGAGATGCTGGAGAACAGGTGCATGATATCAGGTATATTAACATGAACCTATCTTACAAGAAATACTTAATAGCAGCTCGGAGTATAGAAGATGGCAATATTCCCGCCCGTGCTTCGGAGAGCACGTTAAGCCGTCGGTCTTGGTTGTCATGAACACCTATGGCAATCGTTATTAGGAAGTCAGTGCCCTCAAATATACTAACAATTAGTTCAACCTTCGAATTCAGTTCGCCCTCAGGTTTGCGGAGGTCAGGTGCCAGTTGCTCTGTGTATTCAAGTAAAACTGGATGAACTAGTAGCCGACTCCAAAGAATCTTAGGAATAATAAAGGCTAGAAAGGTGAAGATAATACTAAATGCATATGTATGTATACACAGTACATGTAACCAAATTTCTTTTTCAATTTTTGTCTGTCTGTCTGTTTGTTCCGACTAATGTCTAGAATGTCTTGACCGATTTTGACGGAACTTTCACTGGTAGATAGCTAATGATATGAGTAACTTAGGTTACTTTTTTAGACTATTGGTTGTTGTTGTACCGCGGGGCTCAGCTAGTATAGAATATAGATTTAATGTTATGTTTCAGATTCAACTTGATGGCTGTAGTACCTGATAGGCGGTTAGCACTGACCCAAAAACTCAGCGCTCTAGAACTAAACCAAAAAAGGGTTAAGGAAGCAATCTCAAAAATTGGAAAACATTTAAGACATTTATTGTCTAAACGCCGGGAAATCACTGGTAAGATGAAACGATTCTAAAACAGAAAACAATAATTATATTATGTATGTATTATATGTTTGTGTGTATAAATGTATATATATATATATTAGTACCTATGTATGTATAAGTATTTAATACGTATATGTTATGTGTATCTATATAAATTATTACTAATTATTGTTTAATATATTATTCTCAATCTTGTTGATTTCTCGATGAGAAATTTATTATTGATTGGTGAATTTCTTGTTAGGAAGTAGGTATAATTTTTTAGTTTGTGCATCTACCTTGTTTGGCTCTGCATCGCCCTAAGGTCGACTGGTAGAAAATGCCTACGGCATTAAGTTCACCTTTGTTACTATAATGTGCATAAAGTATAAATATATATTGTCTCTGGTAATAATAAATGAAAATTCGTTTTAGAGTAATTTTTTTTTTCAAAGTCAAAGTTCTTTTCGTCCAGAAGATTCCCATCCCACATTACTGAATTGTATGGTGAAACTAGCTACGCCCTCGCGGTTTTCTTGCTTTTGAATATTGTTCTTTATTTCATTGTTTTTTTACCTATTTTTTTTTCTGAAATACATGTTTAAATATATCGTTATAATATCAGCTATCTGCTAAAAGTTCTATCGAAATCGGTCCAGCTATTCCAGGGATAAGCCAAAACAAATAACCAGATAGATAGACAAAAAAATGAAATATATTATGTTTTTTGATGTAAGTGCCGTATATACTTTCACGTACATTTAATGAAAAGCTGTTAATTAGAAATTACAAACAGACACTTCAAGTTTATTTATTTGTATAATTTTTAACAATCCTAAATGTTCTAGACATACAGTACTGGATGTTAGATAGTCAGATTTATAGTTTTTTTTTATAAATATTTACAGAAAACGGAGATGCAACGTCAGATTGTAGCGACGACAACTCACCCAATGATAGTATGGTGCAAATCAGTGAAGAAACAATACTTACTGCTTTGGAGGCATCACAACTGCAGCTGTACGATGTGGACTACACGCGACCAATTACTATTGAAATTGGTGCCAATGACCATCCACATCAGGACAGCAGTATTATTTTAGGTAAGTAAATATAAAATTAGAAGATCGAAACTCTTGACTTCACTAATAGGGGAATGGTTTAAGCAGTCTCCGAACCGTTTTCTATCTACCTTGAGTGTTATGGTCTCTAACCCTACATGGGATAACACTTTGAGTTGCTGAGACTGCCTCGGTGGCGTATGAGGCTGCTAAGCATGAGGTCTCGGGTTCGATTCCGGGTCAGACCAAATGTTTGTATGATCTGCAAATATTTGTTTCGAAGTTTGGGTGTTTTCTATGTATAATATGTATGTATTTACAAAAAAAAATGTATATAAGTATTTACATCAATTGTCTAGTACCCACAACACAAGCTCTGCTTAGCTTGGGACTAGATGGCGTTGTGTGTTAGATGTCCGAAATATTTTTTTATTATTATTTATAGTTATCTAGAAATTGTTGTTTTGAATCTGAGTGTTTGATATATTTTTACAAAGTCTTCCCGCGACACCGGTATATACCAGAAGTTGCGTAAAAAAACCACCCAAACCGTCGTTGAGCGGTTTTTAGTTGATACACCGCATACTCGCTGTCTGCTCAGTGTGAAACAGCGCTTGCGCTATGTTTCACTGAGTGAATGAGGATACCGGAGGACCATACCCCAAACCATCTCCCCATCCTGTTGCGGGTATTCATGGGTGGTGGTAATCGCTTACTATCAGGTGATACGTCTGCTCGTTTCGCTTTATTCCATAAAAAAGGTTGCGGAGATCATTCACTGACATTCAATGACAAACTGTCATTCAAGTAAAACTTGTAGCCGACCCCGTAATAATAGAGGCTGGGAAGAAAACGTAAGGTTCATTCTTAGAAATCTTATTAGAATTATAAAATTAAATAATTTATGTACACTCTATGAACACGTTTGTTTGATGGAACAATAATTTAACTTATATTTTGTTCGACAGTGGATCCTATTGAGCCGGGAGCAGTAGTTAAGATTATTGCAGTTAATAGAGACAATCAAATTATAGGAGACGTAAGTATTCCTTATATTTAATTACAAACTATCAATAAACATTGTCGGTTTGTGCAATTGTTTTAAATAAAACAAAAAATTATATCAGAAATTGAAAAGAGCGAAAATATCTGTTCTTTATTTTATGATTGGTGTATATGAATTTGCGCGTTTAACTTGATTTACTTGCATAATTCTTTTGCACAATACACACAATTTCATAAACCACTTGATACAAATTTGCAGTTAAAAAGTCCAAAAATACTAAAATCCATATCTATACTAATATTATGAAGCTGAAGAGTTTGTTTGTTTGAACGCGCTAATCTCATGAACCGCTGGTCCGATTTGAAAAATTCTTCCAGTGTTGGATAGTCCATTTATCGAGGAAGGCTATAGGGTATATCATCATGCTAATAGGAGCGGAGCAATAATGAAGAATGTTTCAAAAACGGGGGATATTTTCACGCGATTTTTCAGTAGACGCAAACGAGGTTGCGTGGGTCAGCTAGTACGATGATATAAGCGCAAATGGTACTCCTAAGGAAGTTGTAAGGCCACAAAAAACTACTACAACTGCATTATAAATCTAATAATAACATAAAAAACGTGATCAAGACTCTCTAAGATCGATTGTCCGTTTTGTAAAAAAATATGTTTTAAACAAACCTTTTTCCTTCTTTTTTTTTTGATGAAATGGCAACCAGCCGGATCACTCGGATCAGCTATTTCTGCCAATGTCAAGTGTTTATCGCCTTCAATTATCAAGTCTTCGAGTCTTCAAGTCGTCGTCGTGATGAAATTAATGATAAAAAATATACAAAATGTGGATGACATGAAATGGGGACCGTCTTTCGAAAAAACAAAAAACGGTCTCCAACCTCTTTCCTTCAGAAATAAAAAAGCTTTTAAATTATGTTTCAGCTATATCCAACTTCTGTAACCGCCCTAGTCAAGAGTAACGATGCCCCAGTACTAATATGCAGCGAAACAGACCCGGAACACCCCATCAAACTACGGAAGCTACTACTCACACACTCGGAACTGAACGTACTGATGAGCAGTATAGTTAACGAGGTGCAATCGTGTCAACAGGCTTTGAACGACGAGAATGACAAAAGAGATATGTATAAGGTTCGCCACCATTATTAATATTTGTAATCAAATAAGGTCGGAGTATCTTAGGGGGTATAATGTTTCTCCGTCCTCCATAAGCGCAAGCCTAGGGATGACAGATGAGGCTATCCGTCACCCCGGCAGAAGCAGGCTCTGGTAGAGGCGCGGACGCTGTGGAGCGTGCGCTCTTCGGGGGACAATAATGGGAACACCGGGGTTACCACACAGTAGGGGGCCATCTACAAAGCGTAGGTGGCCCCCTACTGTGAAAAAAAAAGAAAAAAAAAGAAAAGCGGGTATAATGTTTGGTTTTTGTCCGATTTGTGACTGGTTAAGACCCACTCTAGGAATTCGTTTCAATGCATAATGATGATTACTATCCCCCAATAATATACAACTCGTAGGGTTATGTTATCAATTGCCTTCTTTTCGATGGCGTGATTTGGCTGTTTTGATAGGGCTGTTACGATTTCTTTTATTTATAGGAATAATTGAATTCGAGTGTTTTAATTATCTAACTAATTTGATAGTCTTGAAAGGTACTGCAGATGTAGTTTTAACAAAATATCCTCTCTGTAAAATGTTACGGGAATAGTTGTAGAACTTTAGTTCCCTATGTAATTGTGTACGTTGAAGAGTTAATTGTGGACCTAAAACCAGCAGAACGCGGTCACCATGACAATTGACTTGATGTGAAATGGGCCCCCTGTATGTGCTAGGTGGACGAGTGTCGCCGCACGCACAACTACGACGAGTTCATCTGCACGTTCCTGTCGATGCTGGCGGAGCGCGGGGCGCTGGGCGAGCTGGTGGCGGCGCAGCTGGAGCGCGGCCGCAGCGCGCGCGCGCGCCGGCGCCGGCCCAGGCCGCGCCCACGCGCCCGCCCGAGACCACGGCCTAGAACTCGCAAGTGACCTTCTATCGTTCTACATTACTGTTATGCCCCACCCAGACGAGCTGAGTGGAGGGGGTCACGACCACACCCTTACACACCTTTACACTCGCCCAAAAACCAACAATAATCGAAGCGACAGCGAGACGAGGCGAGAGAAGACGAGGTGAACGATGGCACCGTCCTCACTCTCGCAGTCGTGTAGCCTCGTGAAGAGTGTGCATGGGGGCATAAAGGGCCTGCGCATACGAGGGACAGTAGAGGAAAAAATATCCGCGATATACTCTCATTAGGTTGCATTGTCTGTTGGTAGTATTCACACTGCCAACAGACATGGGGTATTTATATATAACGTTATACACCTAAAGTGCAACCTTATAACTATTCTCATAAGAGCATACCGCGAATATTTGTCTGTTACTATACCTCGTACGCGTAGGCTTTAAAAGACACAATAATAATAAAACAGTGTGCGAATCGCCTAACTCCACGATGAATGTACCCATTACGAGAACGTATAAATATTTCTTTGTTATTTAGTGTATTCCTGATTGTAAGACAGTAGAAATAAATGTATGAATTGTTTATTTTTATACAATTGTACTAAAGTAACATATGACCACTAAAGGTCTTACCTTTAAATAATATATATTTTATTTATTAACATCTTAAAAAAGTTTTAAAAAATACTACGAATGAGTATCTATAATTGAGCCTAGTTGAATGTAGAATTTTTATAACCAACTATAGGTATGGCAACACAACAAACAAATCTCTTTCTCTATCTCTCTCTTTCTCTATCTCTCTCTTTATCTCTCTCTTTCTCTATCTCTCTCTCTAACAAATTACATTTATATCTCTATTCGGGGGATAAGGGAGTAGAGATAAAATTACTATATTCTAGAATTGGTGGTTAGTTGGTGTTGTAACAACAATAACGACTGCATTACATTTGTTGGAACACAAATATTTATCAATTATGTAATAAGTAAAATGTAACCACCATAATAATTACCAAGATCAAAATTTTCCACACAGTTTTGTAGTTCAGTCACAGCGTCACAAGCAACACGGCTGGTATGTGATTGTACTTAAGCAATCTTTTACCGAGTTCTCCATTTACCCCGGCGCCGCCTTGTTCCAGAATGATTGAAAAATAAACTAATTATTTTTGACATTGAGTTTTACAGTACTTTACAGTCTATATTGTTTGTATGTCCAGTGTTTTTTTGGAGTAGGAATAAATGAAAGAAGTTTATAAAAACGATTTTTTATTATCATACTACGAACAGCGCCGTATTTACATGGTCATCATATTGTTAAAGAAATGTAACAACAACGTTTGATTATTGTTTGCTTAGGCACGTAATTCATTGAACAACATCCTTATATATTTAGCTAACTAGCATGGTGCGACTCACCAATGTCGCTTTACATGCAATAGGGAAGATGCTAACATAATATTCATTAAAATATTATGAAAATATATAGGAAGGGTCACTGCAACGTGTTTAATTTAACGCAACAATTTAAGTTCATGATATTTATTGCAGCCTCTGATATTATAGGAGGTTGGTTCACAAAACTTTCAAGAACTTGCTGAAGTTAGTGTTAGGGGGGCTGTCTATTAATCACGTGAGGCTTGAAAGATGGGGGCAGAGGGTTTGGCAAAATCAGTAAATATCACAAGAGGTGAGTAAGAAATAAAGTGTATTCATTCATTTTATATATTTATTCCGAGAAAAATTCTCTGTGTAGTGTACTATGTACTAGTACAATATTTGTTTCTCGCATGATACACTATTCCTTTAATATTATTTTATGTCAGTCAAAAACAATCTGGAACCTTTCTGTCCAGACATGTTTATCATGGTTCGTAATTTGAGAATAAAATTAAATCTAAAAATTTGCTAAAAAATACACCTGATTTTAGAAGGGGGCATCACCAAAAAAATTGCTAAAAATATCACGTGATTAACGGACGGCTCTTTAAAATTGTTGTGACATGTTCACGATAGGACAGGTTTCAATAGTAAAAGTGGAAGGGTCTACTTCAATATGTATAACACTTTAAACTTTGTATTCAATAACCAGCGTAACAACGGACTCAAATTTAAAAAGATCAACGAACTATAACTATTCAAGTTGAGTTCAAGTTTGGTTGAACAGTTAGTTTTACCAGTTATTTCTTTAAATATTATATTCAGCTAATTATACTAACGTTGTCTATCACATGCAAATTATTCAGTTTTGTAGTTTGGGTTGCGTTTACTAGTAAGGCTCCAGCTTAGTATCCTACTTATTGCAATATTCATGAACTTTAAAAGTATTTTTAAACTCACGTTCTTAAATATGTTTATCGTGCTTTAAGTACTAAATACAAAAACATCTCTACTTCGGTACTAACTATGAGGTACTCATCAATAAGGCAATGCAAGCCAAATATTTCTGACCATTTTCTTATACGAGGCTAATGTCATTGGAGTCCATTCAAAATGACATTTTTTTGCAACAAATTAGTAAATGTAAACTTTCCTGCCTATTTCATTTTAGACGTGTGTTTATATACTTAAAGTATATAATTATACATATTTGTGATTTGTTTGTAATGAACAATGAATGCAGATTCCTTATTCTTAAAATGGGGGTTTACAGAAAGGTGTGGTCAAAATATGATTAAATCAATTTTACAAAAAATGAAACTATAAAATGTCCCAATTGACATAAAAATTTATGATCTTTACAAATGCACACATAGCATAATGCGAAATTATTTTCCTAAGAAAAAATGCTTTTAAATTTTTGTATTACTCCTTAATATACATGCAATGGGAAATACCTATTCAGCAGTGGACTGCAATGCAAGATGATAATAACTCTTCAAATTTAACCAAACCTTTCTGTTACACTTACATATATGTAAATATATAACATCGTATAATGATATACATACGGATTGTTGAAAATAAGTATACAAGGTCATACTTCAGATGATATATCATAAAAAGCAATCTATCATTACCTATGTAGTATTACATACGGTGGTATATATATAAACCTGCATGGGCACATGCCAACAGTTATCCAATATAATGAATTATATCGACACTTCGACATGTTACGAGACAACCGTGACTCACTCATACGAGCGAGCAATATTCCTACCAATTCGGATATGTGACACCACTGCTGACAACAATACCAACTATTGCTTGTTTTCGAAAGGCAACGTACTCTTAAAATACATTTTTTTTCTCAAAACTCACATTCAACATTCAATTTGGCTTCACTGACACTATATCAATATTATTACAAGAATAGTCGATTTAAATAGAAGTATAACATGGATACATTAGAGCTACACGTTCCTTTCACAAGGCGTTTATATTACAATCATATAGTATATCATTATTATATTACATTCCCTAATTTATGGTTTGTCAATTTAGTAGGTAGGTCCTATCTTAATATCAAAGTTTTGGAAGCCGAAATGCAAGGCAAGCGACTCGATGATGAACATGCTATATCACAGACTAACGAAATAATTATACAAAACTTACTCTCACTACACTCATATGGCACTAATAACTAAGACCTGAAACTAATATTATATTAAAAGGCAGTGTTTGGTAAATATCGAACAGACATTCAGTTAAGGTGTTCTTCTTCATATTCTTCTAAATATCGCATGCAGCAAATGAACCTTCACGTAGCTATATCTGCCAGACATGGGCTATTCAAGTTATGTGTTACATTTCAATTACAATATAACTGAATTTCTACTACTACTGGTGTTTCAACAATATACTCCCGCACTATTTAAAAAAAGAATAATACTCGACAATAACAATTCATGAAACCATTATAATATATATGAAGGACAAAAGTGGCAGTAGCACCAGTTACCATAACATAGCGACGCACACGTCTCAGGTTCACAACCAAAACTTATTGATATTATCACTACTCTGAAATTGCACTACTTTGGGTCTCGATAAAATTGTGATCACGAAATGGAAGCATAAAATTATAACTAGTTCTGCGTGATTTGAGCGAAACACACACATGCATCGACTATCGCTCAATGCGAGAATTCATTCGAAATAACACTTATTAATTTGATCAAAATAATATTCTGAAAATTGACTAACAAAAATCTACATCAAACCTTAGCACACTATTCACTACCGCATACATTCATAGATAAGGAACAATATCATCAATCAATAATATTATATTAAAGTAACAATGTGTATAATTAATCGTCCAGAAGTGGAACCATAATATTGGGCGCACAGTGCTAGCGGCTTCAACTCTCGCCCTTGGCCTCCTCGGGCTTGCCGGCCTCCTCCAGCCCGGCCTTCTCCTCGCCCACTTCGGGCAGGGACAAATCCTTTAACTGTCTCTTCTCGATCTCAGCCTTGAATTGCTCAATATCTTGAGGACTGTAAAACAATATTAATGAAGTAAACAACTGTTGTGTCACATATAATAATAATAATCTCCTACACAGTACTACGCTAACCAAACTGCTAATAAAGATACCTATATATTTCAAAATTTATATCATAGGTAAATCACACCCATAGAAATG
The DNA here is from genome assembly GCA_916048165.1 of Spilarctia lutea. Taxonomy (NCBI): domain Eukaryota; kingdom Metazoa; phylum Arthropoda; class Insecta; order Lepidoptera; family Erebidae; genus Spilarctia; species Spilarctia lutea. The sequence continues at coordinate 9,878,598 of OU696480.1, forward strand.
GTAATTTTTTTTGTGAAAATCATTAAGTTAGGAATAAGTAACAAATGTAAATTGGGTGAGACACGTGTGCTGCAATTTAAAATTTCACGGTCGTTTATAATATTTTAACTTTTTTTATCGGTTTCATTTGTTTAGTAAATACAGCTGGTAAAAAAGAAAGGGCATCTATTTTCAATAACAATAATCACACACAATTCAGATGGCCTGAAACTAGGCAGACCTTGTATGTACTTTTTTTTCCATGTGGAAACTCCCACGGGTCGACATCCCCACGGTGTGCCACTCTGTGTGTGACCCCTCCCAGTGAGCTAACTAAACTAAAGGCGGGGGTGGGGCGGGGGGTACCTGATCTGCACGAAGAGTATGCCGTTGATGAGGTTGAGCATGTCGATGACGGAGGCCATGCCGGGCGGCTGGATGTGCAGCGGCGGCGCGGCGGGCGGCGCGTGCGGCGAGCGCGCGTAGGCCTCGGCCAGGCGCTTCTGCAGCACCACCGCCTGCTGCGTCAGGTGGCGCAGGCACTCCGACGACTCGCGGGTCTTCTCGTGCTTCTCGCCCAGCTGCGCACGTATATTAGGTATATATCGCATCACATCGACACCTTTTAAAGAGGCTTCGTCAAATTTGTTTAAGTTTTCCGTCTCTTTGCTCTGAAGTTAACCTACACTTTTACCAGTGATTCTTAATTAATCACCTTATGGATTGATAGTATACACATATAACTATTACAGGTGTGGTATATTAAGCACCAGTTGAGCCGAGTTACCATCGGTACAACGACAACTATGGACAACGCCGTGAATCGAAGCTAGTCTTAAAAAGCAGCCTAAGTTACTCCTTATAATCATCAGCTTTCTGACAGTTAAAGTCCTGTTAAGCCATTCCAAAATAGGCAGACAAAAATTTAAAAAAATGTTTTTGATGGCAGTACCGTTTATAGTTTCATGCAATTTTATATTATAAAACTATTAATTTGAAATTGCAAATAGACACTTCAATTTTATTTATTTATATTGATACGGAGTATCACCATCCTTACTAATCCTATAGATTTTAAAAGAATGTAACAATCTACCCAGAATACAACACACTGCAAAGAGAAGGAAAACTTGTAACGAACCCTGTAGCGACGAGTATGACTAACGTGATGTAGTAGGCCAAACACTCCTTTCTCCTCATCTCTAAGCTGTTATATATCTACACAGTGTAAAGGAAGGACGCGCACGTACCAGCTGCTTGTAGATAGAGTAGGTCTCCTTCTCGTGCTGCAGCGCGGCGCGGAAGTCCCCGAGGCAGGAGAGCGTGCGAGCGAGCAAGTGGCGAGCGACGGCTGCTTTAAGCGAGCGAGCGCCGTGAGAAGCGCTCGTCACGCTCAGCGCTCGCTCAGCGAACCGCAGCGACAGCTCGTACTCGCCCACCGCGTGCAGTATCAGCGCTATGTTACTCTGTTACATACACATACATATTGTTACGAAAATTATTCGAGAAAGGTAGAAGTAGTAACAATAGAACAAATCAATAAGTTTTATGTATATTATATATATATAGATATATTTTATGTCAGAGGAACTTTTAAAATTAACACTGTAATCTATATATATATATATAAATGTTATGTTGGTTTGTGTACGCTTCAAAAACTTAAAAAGTTCTGCACCGATCGAGCTGAAATTTTAGAATGATATATAATCCGCATCAAGGATTGTTTTTATCTAATTTTTGCATCAGTCACATATCCGCGACCGCGAAAAAACCGACATAAACGCAGGCAGAGCCGCGGGCAACAGCTAGTATATAATAAGATCTTATGCGTATGGCTAATACATATAAGATCTAATACAGATGTCACGCAATTTGTTTACGTCGGACTTTAAAGTTAGTTCAGTTCTGGATCTTTTGCTATTAGATATGCCTTTATAGCCACTCTTAATTCCTGTAAGATTTGTTAAGATTATTTTATATATATTTATATTATAGTATTGAGTAAGACTTAAACACGATTTGATTTAAACTAATAATAATGATGGTAACGAATCTTATTAAATTAACATGCATTTAAAATGGCAAATTATATCAGGTCAAGTAAAATTTTCATATTTTTTTTTATTCTAAATATTTTATTTACTAACATCGTATCTAACATTCAGTTTGAAATTAAAAAAATTATTGAATAATAGCAGACTTATAGAACATAGAAAAGATCCAAACTCCGAAACAAATATTTGTAGATCGTACAAATATATTTTGGTCCAAACCAGAATTGAACCTCAACACAGCAATCGCATACGGTACTACTCCACCACCAAGGCAATATTACATTTATTGGTCACTTTAAATAAATTTATCATCTACTTACATCCAGCAATGCCATTTCCGGATGATTCTCGCCACACACGAGCAATGCTAAGTAACGTGCGCGATACAACAGCTTCAGAGCGGTGCTGACTTGACCGTTAGCGAAACAATACAGCGCCAGGTGAGACTGAAAATGTATAAAAAGCATAAATAATGATTCACACTATCAAGTTGTAATTTGCATAGATCGATAGATTTTTACAAATTTTACTATTTTATCCTTAAAATAATGTTGAAAAAATGAACTATAATTCTTTACTCCAACCAGTTATAAAATTGGTTTTATATTATAAAAACTATGCTGCATCAGAGGTATTACAAAACAAGTAATAAAAATGTGCCATCTAGATAAACGTTCATAGTAAATTTTCAAAAAGCTTGAACTGGCTATAGTCCTATGTCACTTGACTGACTTGATTCTAAACGACTCATATTCCTTTATGTTTCTTGTGCTTTCGAAGTCTTCTTTCTAGCCTTATCCCAAGATTATTTGGGGTCGGCTATTAGTTCCACCGGCATCAGACCTCCGCAACCCTGAGGGTGAACTGAATTCGAAGGTTGAAACTAGAGTCAGTATACTTGAGGGCACTGACTTCTTAATAACGATTCCCATAGATGTTCTTGGCAACCGGGACCGACGACTTAACGTGCTCTCAGAGGCACGGGCTGGGTAACACCGCCATTTTCCATACTCCGGGCAAATTAATAAGAATTTCATATACGAAAAACACGATATATCAACTGGCCCGACTCGGGAATCGATCCCGAGACTTCTTGACTAACAGCTAAGTTGCATATGCTAGCCACCAGATCAACGAAGCAGTCAAGTTTCTTGTGTTTTCGAAGTATTGATTAAAATTTAAAAGTTAATTCTAATGATGAAACAAATTACTTACATATTCAGTAATGGTATACGGATGGTCAATGCCATTAACTCGTTCCGACATGAGCACAGCCTTCTGTTGATACGCCATAGCGTCCCTATGTTCCCCTGTGACATAACATAACCTGGCGACCATACGCAAACATTGAGCTATTTCTCCGTGCATAGCTCCGTATACGTTGTTAAGAAGATTGAGAGCCTCCGCGATCAGTTCATGACCTTCAGAGACCGCACCCGCCTGGATCTTGTTTTGCCCAGTCGTGTAAAAGTTATAAGCATCTGAGGCCTGAAAGGAATTAAATCATTCAGTATTTATTGATAATCAAATTTATTTATTACTTAGTTTATTTATTATTTACATGGTTTTATATTTAAGATGTAAATATATAATCTCACTTTTCTCTTAAATAAATAATATATTGTTTCAAGCCAAATTCATTAAATTCACTAATCAAGCCTAGTTTTTTTTTATGTAAAACAAAATAAAAAGAATATTATTCAAATTATATAATTGAAAATCAATATTCTTTTTATTTTTTTGGCTAAAGTTATACTCAATTCTATTTAAAGAGGTACATTTTTAAAAGAAAGCATTTTTGCAAGGTTTAGATTAACAAGTTATTAATTATAACTTAGTTAATCTAACATTAATATGTTACATTAATATTATTATTAATAAAATGTATGAAATGTCATCAACTTTATAGAATAAGGAAGTTCCAACTTAGAACTATAAGGAACACAAATAGGATGATGTTTGTTAACACTAAACACAAACATCTAATCTTTATGTTACCAGTTTATATCCGTATTCACCCTACATGATAAGTTTATCTGAGTATACATAATTATATCGCCTATGTTGGTATTAGATCATTCACAAAATTTGTTTGCATTCTACTTTCAATTCTGAGCAAACCAAATTATTGAATCAATTAGATATTTATAATTGGAAAATTCCTGTAGTTTTAATACTTACTCGTGGATTGATATGTTTGACGACGGGGAAAATGTTCATAATGTCCGAAGCGGTGAACGGTGCCTTATTCTTGTTATCAAGATCGTATTCACGCAACATTAGTTGAAGGCCGAGTTTAAGAGAAATTGACCTGGAAATTGTGAATGTTTGGATATAGTGATTGCAAAATGATTATTTTAACGATATTCACTGTAATACAAAGTATTACTACCCCCATTCATCTGTCACAAACAAATTATACCAACTCACCTGGCCCATGTAGTAGTATGGTAGGATTTCTAAGGAGAGGTCTATGTCCAGCAGTGGATCATTTAAGGTATATTGATGATGTTTCACAGTAATTGTAGTTTTAATTTTTTACTACTATTACGGATTACACAACTTACCTTAGGAGTGATATTTTTTGTAAACCATGTTTCTCGATAACAGAATCCATATTGTCTGCGTTCAGGTCGTAACCCCAGTAGGCCTGAAAAAAATATACTGTGACTAACACATTCAGAGAGGTTGTATTTCTTGCTAGCTTTATGTCGAATGTCGCGGTACATAGTAAGTAATCTATACTAATATTATAAAGAGGAAAACTTTGTTTGTATGTTTGTTTGTTTGTAATGAATAGGCTCAAAAACTACTGGACCGATTTTAAAAATTCTTTCACCGTTCGAAAGCTACATTATCCACGAGTAACATATGCTATATTTTATTTTGGAAAAAAATAGGGTTCCGTAAGATATTGGGGTTTTTCGGACACAAGGTGTTAAAAATCAACCAGAAAAGTTACTTATTTTGCGTACGCAGCGTAAATTATAAAAGATAGAACCATAAAATGTTCTAATTAATCGTAGATCTTATAAATATCTACAAAAAAGTCCACGACACACTATACGGGGGATTTTTTTTTGCTACGGGCAATAAAAGACGCAAACGAGGTTGCGTCGGTCAGCTAGTATAAGATAAAGAGACACGACAGACAGACAGCCATACAGAGTTACTTTCGAATTTATAATATTAGTATGGATTAGAGTTTCTTATTAGAATAAATACATTTTAATGTACGCCACTGACGTAATATTTTAATAGCGAGTTATTATTAACTTCTTAGCACAATGAGTCTACTTATCGCGGAGTACGATCTCATGCAGATAACCTTAGGATGTGTACTGCATTGATATGAAGTTAATGGTAACTTTAGGTGTATTTATTTGTTACGTCTATACTCGAATGTTTATTTTTAGCTATCTAAAGAACTTGTTTAACCTTTAACTACTTATATACCTACATAAAGGTTGAAATATATAATTCACATTTATAAATAATAAATAATAATAAATAAATGAATATTCCGGACATCTAACACACAACGCCATCTAGTCCTAAGCTAAGCAGAGCTTGTGTTATGGGTACTAGATAACTGATATAAATACTTATATACTTTTTTTTTGTAAATACATACATATTATACATAGAAAACACCCAAACTCCGAAACAAATATTTGCAGATCATACAAACATTTGGATCGACCCGGGAATCGAACCCGAGATCTCAAGCTTAGCAGTCGCATACGCTACCACTACGCCACCGAGGCAGTAGTAAATAGATGATACTGCTTGATGTAAACCTAATATTTATAGTTTTAAATTTTTTTTTTTTGCATTTCAAAATGTTTCATAAATTGTAATGATGTATCAAAGAATTAATGTGTATACTTGTGCGAGGTATGAGCTCGTACTGATAGTGTTTTGTGTTGAACTTTCGAATGTACCTCAGATGACAACATTTTAAGAAAATTAATTTTAAACAGACCTTCAGTTCCTGCTTTATTTGAGTGAAAAGCGATTTGGGCGTCAAGTTCTGCCAGTCAGGATTCGGGCTAGGAGGCGTGGGTGTGTAGGCGTGCTTGCGTGATCTGCGGCCCCTTCCACCGCGTGTGGCGCCCCTGGCTGCCACTGGCCCGTCAGGTGTGCTTAGAGCTGGGGTCGCACATCCTCCAATAAGGCAGTTGAGGAAATGCGCAACAGCAGCACCAATGCACATTGCTTCGCTACCCTGAATGACAAAGTATAATATTTATTTGAGCAATTAAAAAATGTTCTTTTATGACATTTTTAAATTAACCCCTTCGTGAGCGTGTTTTATTGTTTAATGTGGAAGAATGACAGCCCAAACTTCCGCCATAGACAATATATGAAGAGGCGATGTTACCAATAGGTTCGGGACGATACAGGAAAATAATTATTTTGTAGGTACAAAATATCACTATTATCAATATTATAATAATAATAAATATTTCGGACATCTAACACACAACGCCATATAGTCCCAAGCTAAGCAGAGCTTGTTTTATGGGTACTAGACAACTGATATGAATACATATATACTTTTTTTTGTAAATACATACATATTTATACTTAGAAAACACCCAAACTCCGAAACAAATATTTGTAGATCCCACAAACACTTGGTCTGACCCAGGATTTGGACCCGAGACCTCAAGCATAGCAGCCTCATTCACTACCACTGCGCCACCGAGGCAGTCTATTTTGACATCATTAATTACTTTTCAAAGTAATGAGCCACTTAATGTTTTGCTTACTAGAACGTAATAACACAAACATTAAAAAGTAAGTTTATTTTACCCATAGCTCACTATGCTTCCAATAATATGTTATGTATATGCTAGGTAGGTAAGCACACGACATTTAAAAAATGTCATCAATGGTCTAACCTGCAGATAGGCGGTGTAGATGTGTTTAGCAGCTCGCAGTACAAGTTCGCCAACAGCGATGGCGTGCAGGTACGATAGGTGAGGGTGAGGTTTGAGCGCAGCCGCGACCCTGCCCAAGTACCGCACGTTGATACCACGAGCGTGAAGGGCTTCTGTTAGCCCTGCGCCGTCCATTGGAGCTGACGTATGTTCCAGACACTCTCGAACCTACAGATAAGAGATCAGTTTCTTATTGATGTATTTCATTTAACAAACGGCTTTGCGTTTAAAATGAGTAATAAATCCGGCTCCTCAAAGCTCGAAAAATTTACAGTGGTTTTATATTATTTATAAACTTTATTATACTTGCATTGCATTGAACCCCACGGTGCTATCCGCGGTACGAAAATAACCGTGGGCAACGCCGGGAGGCAAAGCTAGTATCTTTATAAATTGGAGCCTATGCGTTATTCTGATGTATGAGCTATATTATTGTAAGGTTTCATCAAAATCCATTCAGTAGTTTATACGTGAAAGAGAAACTAACATACTCACAAAGTTTCGCGTTTATAATATTTGCAGGATTTAGGTGTGTGTTACGAAATTTAAAATCATATTTTCTTATCGTCATATAACATACATCTCTTTATCGTGTTTTAAGTATCATGGAGTGCAATTGCAAGACACTGAAGTGCATGCCACTATCATTTATAAAAAAGTAAACGGTAGAATCTTAATCTTATATGTTTCCAACAAAATTCATTTTTAAACTCAATATATTAATATACGGGTTATCATTTATAACGATAAAGACGAACGTTAAAAGCTAATCGAGTGATCTGAATACTTACGAAAGCCGGTATCTGAGTTGTTAGCAAAAATGCTGCCGCCTCCTTGACTAAATGTCTTTGTTTCGAGAGCTGTTCGGGCGTAGCAGCGTGCTTAATGCCGGCCGAGTAGACGTCGGGGTTGAAACGCACGTCGAATTCAGACTCTTTGAGTGAAGCAACTGCTCGTGCTGCCGCCGCAACTACAGCACGTGATCGTTCCCCGGCTAAACAAAATAACAATATTAGTTGCACAATTCCTAATTGTTTAAATTACGCATATTTATAGTAATGTGACCTAAGGCCGCACTAAATGTCGGAATTAAAAGATGTTCCTTTTTCTATCTATAAATAAGGAAAATTAATAACTTTATAACCCCCGCGCGTTGACATTGGGATTGAACCTTGTCATAATAAGAGCCGCGTGACGTCATCCATCGCAAAATAGTAACACAATCTAAAAGTTTATTTTTAAGAAATTTAATTTGATAGTTTGATTGATTAATTTCAGTTGATAATTCTTGTAAATTTCACATGTACTGACGGTTCACTGACGTCACCGCTCTTAGCTGTCAATCCCAATATCAACGCGCGGAGATAATACTTTGCAGTATTTCAGGGTCAGCCTAATGAACCAATTTACATTTGTTACAATAAAAAAAAATTTGGATATTTGACACACAACGCCATCTAGTCCCAAACTGAACAGAGCTTGTACTATGGGACAACTGATCTTATCTTATATATAAAATTCTCGTATCACAATGTTAGTTACCATACTCCTCCGAAACGGCTTGACCGATTCTCGTGAAATTTTGTGTGCATATTGGGTAGGTCTGAAAATCGGACAACATCTATTTTTCATCCCCCTAAATGTTAAGGGTAGTCCCTATTTTTTTTTTAGATAAATATTGTCTTTTTAATTTTTTTATGATACACCATTAGAAAATCACATACAACCCTGAATTTTCAACCCTCTACGATCAACTCCTATTTTTCCATCGCGATTTTTATTGACCCACCTCTACAACATATATTCCCTTTTATGGCAAAGCAACGTTTGTCCGGTCAGCTAGTATTATATATAAAATTCTCGTATCACAATGTTAGTTACCATACTCCTCCGAAACGGCTTGACCGATTCTCGTGAAATTTTGTGTGCATATTGGGTAGGTCTGAAAATCGGACAACATCTATTTTTCATCCCCCTAAATGTTAAGGGTAGTCCCTATTTTTTTTTTAGATAAATATTGTCTTTTTAATTTTTTTATGATACACCATTAGAAAATCACATACAACCCTGAATTTTCAACCCTCTACGATCAACTCCTATTTTTCCATCGCGATTTATATATTTAATAATTTCCTTCAATTATGATTTTTTTCTCAAAAACGTTTGCCAATACCCCTAAATGATAAGGGTGACCCACCCCTAAAATATATATATTCCTTTTTATGGCAAAGCAACATTTGTCGGGTCAGCTAGTAAATACATATATACGCTTTTCTTGTAAATACATACCTACATATTATAAAAAGAAACAAATACAACATCGTCGACAATACATCAAACATTACATTTCTTTCATAAGTCACTAATAACTGATAAGAATCTGAGGCGTAGTACAAAGCAATTGACATTCATATTCTACTGTGACCTGTTCATCGGTTGATAGAGTAGTAATATAACTAACTATAGATACACTACTCGGGAACAAAGGTTATTGTGTCAATTATAAGAACTTTGCCCGACCTCCGCAATTCATACAAATATTCTATTCTATCTTTTTTTGGAGTTTACTTCATAAGAATCGATTTGCATATTTGTAAAATCGAGCTAATAGTGAGGATTTACGCTGCAGCGCTTTGTCAGTTGTTATGCCGTCTTACATACTATTAAAATAAACAGCGCCAGTACGCTTAGGGATAGTGTTTTCGCGACCAATTCATGGCGCTCATGCGTTATATTTAACAAGTGCGCTACGAACAAATCGTGCATCTGAACTGACACACACTTTTTATCTCTTTACAATAAATTCTTAATATCAGTAGCACATGTAAACAAAATAGATTGAGCTCTAGTTAGGTAAACCTTTACATTTATCTATATATTGACGTACTGCAGTTTTGATTATCTAAAATAGATATATGTACAACATGACACACTATTTTATGATGCTGTAAAATGATTAACACAAAATTTTATCTCCGTTTATAATCTAACACAGACAGCATTGCAGGTCGACGATTAGATAAGAAGAACCAAATAAGAATTAAGTTTAATACTCACAATCACTCTCTTGCTTATCTCCACTGCAGATAGAGTCAGTTATACTTTCAACGATCTTTTTAGCTACATCAGTATCTATTTCAGAATAGTTTTCGTTCAACAGCAATTCGTCATCTTTGCCTTTACCATTCTTTACTTCAGCTTCACTATCTGCCTTATCTTCTTTTTTGGCACTGTCTACTTCTTTCTTTTCTTTTTTGCCTTTAGTTTCTTTTTCTTTGCTCTTAGTGTCACTGTTTGCATCTTTACTAGTAGCCTCCTTTGCGTCTGCATCTTTGTTCGCTTCAATAGATTTCTGTTCGTTGGTATCGCGTTGGCGTTTTGCACTCAATTGTTGTAAATGGAAAGCTGCATAGCGAATGAACATAAAGTATCGCGCCCTGTAAGAGTACAAAGCTGTAAAATTGTATTTTTGAAATGTAAACTAAATGGTATAATTTAATATACTTACTCAACAAAACTATCAACTAATTCTTGTCTTAGACAACACAGTTTGTGCTTATGTATAATAGGGAAACCCATTGACTTTATATCTTCTCGTAGTTCATCGTCCTCCACTAAAAATAAAATAAAATACTTTTTAAGGAAAGGTTTAAAAAGTGGTAAAAATAAACGGAATAAAAAAACCTTGGTCGGTTCATCTGATACTTTCTTCTTTAATTATTATTATCTTCTGATTTAATTATTAAGAAAATGAAATTTAATCCATTTATTGATGATGTTTACTATAAAACAACACATGAAATAAAAGAATGTACATTCATAGTGAGACCAAAGATAATTATGTGCTTATACGTGTGTATACGTGTTTGAGTGTGTGTACCTAATAAATATTTAGATATAAGGAATTAAGAAATATACACTTAATATTAAATTTCCCAAAGTTGTTTGTTCCATAAGTTATCTCATAAATCAGTTTTGTTTTTTACTACAGTCAAATGTTATTTTACTTCTTTGAAACGAGTGTGTTGACATTTCATTCAAGTTATTCGTAAAACTTACGCTGTAGGAAATTAACATCTGGTGGGAAGGTTCTTAGCAGGTCTAGTATGTAGTGTCGGCCATCATTGCCGATGATGCCTTTACATTCAACACTGGAACACAGCTCAACAGTCTCGCCGTTTGCACTTGTCACCGAGTGCGGCATTATTTTTAACTGCTGACCAGCTTTGCTTAACTGTACAACACATTAGTTTTTATATTAGCATTCATTAAATAGTGTCATTAATATTAAAATTCTAGTTTCATATGTGTGTTTTGAAACTACCATACTTCAGGTAATTAATGACAAAATAACATGTCAAACTAGAAATAGGAATGAAAACACTTATTTATCTGTACACATATACCTTCATAATAATTATAAAAGAAACATAATTTCTTTATAACATCCTGATAGTAGGTAAAATGAGAATTTTTTTTAAGAGTTTTAAATAAATAAAAAATCGTTAATCTGTCACAGTATATCATATTACATAACGAAACGATTATTTAATCAACTCTTGTCGCCATTAATCTCGTGGACAAAGAGCGTGCCAAATCATGTTTAATTGTTGTTAATACAGCTGATTAGTTTTCTACAACAATCGTAAATAAAACAGATTGTATATTTTCTAATTGAACACAGCTTGGATTATTCAAGGGCTGCATTTTATTTAAAATAATCAGTATATCAATAAATATATGTAGGCATTTACAGATTTCTTTTAAAAACAATGGTACTAATTCTGTTGTTGACATCACTTAACTAAAATTCACTTAAATTTGTTGTTGAATTATATACTTTAGTCTCATTTACTTACTGACTTAGTACATTTTTCGATATCTCACATTTTAACTTTCACTATATTTAGTTCAGCACCAACTTAAAGTTGATCAGAGGTACTGGCTTGTTTATATATATAAATGTAAAAATAACAAGTAATAATTACGTAAGTAATTTAGTTGTAACAACGTTTTAGTTTAGTGATATATATCAAGTTTAACGTCAAACATTTTAAACGATCAACACAAGAATAGTAAAAGAATAATTATATGGCAAAATAATAATAAGTTAGTTTGGTTATGCCAAAGTAATTTTTACTTTTAAATTAAAAATTACTTTGGCATAATTTGGTTTGTATTTATAATATTTGATGTTTGTATTTTTGACGTGTTCAAGTGCCTTTTGGAGCCTATGGAAATAAATGATTTGACTTTGACTTTGACTTTAAAGCGTATAGCGGCGTTCCCACGAGGCGTTAATCACGACAGTGAACGACGCTTTCGTGAAATACACTTCTGTGTGAACGCCCTCACGAAAGCAAACTTACTTTCGTGAGGGCGTTCACACAGAAGTGTATTTCACGAAAGCGTGGTTCACTGTCGTGATTAACGCCTCGTGGGAACGCCGCTTTCGTCTCTGATTAACGTTTATTTGGTACTGAACTAAACACAGCAAATAGTAGATATAAAAATGGACAATAAGCAATTGAAAATAAAGTATAATAATCCGACAGCAAATTTTAGTGAATTTTAGATCAGCGAGGGCTACAACAGAATTAGCACCAATGGTACATAAACTAACTTATTCTTTTATTAGAATAAATAGTGTTTTGAGTTTAAATAAAAAATGAATAATTTCTAATCAGTATTTTTAAATTGCTTTTTATTTATTATTCCTACTTAAAACATTACTTTTACTCATAATAATAATATAAATACATAATTATGAATTTCTCGGCGTTTGCTCTGCGTAACTTTCTATATAACTTTAGTTTTAACGACATATTTAAAATTTTAATAAGTGTATAAAGGCATACAGTTAATAAATTAATTGTATACGTAATTAATTACGTACATTCGTTTTACATTCTCCCAAAATTGCAATTGATGCGTCACAGTATGTTAATCATAAAACTTTTGTCAGTCTACGTTATCAATCAAATTACTGTGAGTTTTTCTTTCAGAAAAGACAATTTCCGCATTAGGAACATATTTCTGTGTCGTGGAGGACTTTACAAACATGCATGAAACGAACACAAGGAATACCTAGACTAAGAACACCAATTTTAAATATGAGGTTTGAACCCACAGCGTTACTGCGTGACGTATGCTTAAACCAGTACACCATCCGTGCAATTGCATTTTAGAACTCTACTCTTACGATCGCTAAAAACAAATTACTCTGGGCCAAAGCATCAGTGCTTAGTGCCTATTCGATAGAAAAATGTTACTATCACATATTTGCCTGTGAAATTATGTTTTTTTTTTAATATTTCGGACATCTAACACACAACGCCATCTAGTCCCAAGCTAAGCAGAGCTCGTGTTATGGGTACTAGACAACTGATCTGAATACATATATACTTTTTTTTTGTAAATACATACATATTACACATAGAAAACACGCAAACTCCGAAACAAATATTTGTAGATTACACAAACATTTGGTCCGACCCAGGATTTGAACCGAGACCTCAAGCACAGCAGTCGCATTCGCCACCACTGCGCCACCGAGGCAGTCAGTTTTAAAGAAGTCTCAAAAAAAATCCAACTTACCAACTCCATATATTTAGGATGAGACAGGACCGTAGTTCCGAAATCAATGCTTCCGTAAACAACGCTTTGTTCCTGCTCTTTTTCCAATATGCCTGGTATGATAGACTGGGCTGTGACTCGGTAACCCCGGTAGTCAACTACTACAGTGCCGAGTGTGTGCAGCCCAGCCGTGTCTACCGCGCTGTACACCCGAACGCCTTGGAGATCGTTACGCTACACAAAGTACAAATAATTTATTATACTACTAGCTGAACCCCGCGGTGCTACCCGCGGTACGATGATAACTGCGGGCAACGCCGCGAGGCGAAGCTATATCTTTATAAATAGTAGCCTATGTGTTATTCTGATGTATAAGCTATATTGTGGTAAAGTTTCATTCAAATCCATTCAGTAGTTTTTACGTGAAAGAGTAACAAACATCCATACATACATACATCCATACTTACAAACTTTCGCCTTTATAATAGTAGTAGGATTTATATATTAGCCATTAATTCTTTCTTGGTGTAATCTATATTTAAAACTATGCCATGTGATTTTTTTATTAATTTATATACCTTGGGTGTATTACTGCTATTATGGTCAAAATATGAGCAGACAAGAACACAGACAGCCAATAACAAACCATCACTTATATACAACAGAATAGATTTAAAGTGCACAAGACAATACAGGGTAGTATCAATAGATATGTAACATATAAGTATATATATATAGGTACAGACTTAATTTATAACTGTTGGATTGATCCAAATAATAACAATAAATGACACAAAGGACATCTAACACACAACGTCATCTAGTCCCAAGTTAGAGCTTGTGTTATAGGTACTAGACAACTGATATAAATACATCCTTTTTTTGTAAATACTTAAATATTATACAAAGAAAACACGCAAAACTCCGAAACGAATATTTGCAGATCATACAAACATTTCGACCCGGGAATCGAACCCGATACTTCAAACACAGCTGTCGCATGAGCTACCACTACGCCGCCGAAGCAGTTAAAAGTATGTATTAAAAAAACATATTTTGTATTGTTTAATAGTTTTTGAATATTTAAAGTATAAACTCTTAAGTTTATGGCCAATGTAAAGTAAAATGATAAACAATAATACTCACGGGTGCAACAAAAGCAGCAGCATCACCTCCTAAGTCTTTGTAATGATCGCGAACATCGAAACCTAGAGAGAAGAATATATTGTTCCAAATGAACATTTGCATCTTGGGCTCCTCTCCAGGGTTGATCGCCATTACATTGCCATCGACAACAGCCATCGCACCACGAGTAGCTGCCGCCACAAAGTCGCTGTGGACCTAAAGATTAAAAACAAAATTCAGGCACTTATGAATACATTGTGGGGGAACGGGTATCATGTTCCACCAACACAAAGGGAGGATCCTCCGACCAGGCAAGGTGATCATGCCTGGCGGGCTACTGCCCAACAGTTGATGTTGGGATGTTGTATATATGATAATCGGCGCGAGAACTTTAATTGCGCGATTCAGGATTGGTAGTTTCTTCGTATTGTAGGTTACTCCGTAGTTCAGTGTAACTTCGGTAGATGGCGCTGTAGTATGTTATGTTGTATGTGGAGGTCGCCACATCATCATT
This sequence comes from Spilarctia lutea, assembly GCA_916048165.1. Taxonomy (NCBI): domain Eukaryota; kingdom Metazoa; phylum Arthropoda; class Insecta; order Lepidoptera; family Erebidae; genus Spilarctia; species Spilarctia lutea. The sequence continues at coordinate 9,893,795 of OU696480.1, forward strand.
ATGTCTAACGCAGTCCACTGAAGGACGACAAACGTAGACCTCTTATATTAACACACTACTTTATAAATATCAGATTCTATTGTTTTATTCTTATTTAGTTTACAATGGATTTTTAAACTTGATATATTAAAAATGACAACTAAACCTGTTTAACAAATAGTAAAGTTTGATAATAATTTAGCATTTGTATTGTGCAGTAAGTACGCAGTGCAGTTAAGTCCTGTCTAACAAGAATAACATACAAAAAAGAGAAGATAATGCCTACTAATATATTAATATAGTTTGATTAACTCTAAAAAAAATATTTCTTATTCGGCTCATTAATAATTGCGCGCCAGTATAAATAAAATAATTTAGAAAGCAGAAAAAATAGGGAAGTTCTTATTAATATTATATATGTATAGTCCATTCGCTTAGCGGCCACTATACCGCTACTTAGACCGCGCCGCGCGCCTTCGCACGTGCGGCAATCCGTCACAAAATCAAAGGCCCTCCTGCGACGTACACCCACAAGCAATTATGATTTGTCAGTTTACGCCGTTGTATGAATTAATATACATATTCTTATTTCACAATAATAACCAATATTGCGTGTGTGTGCACCGACACTATCTTAACGAATGGACTATACTAAATATAACAAATTCGAAAGTAGCTCTATCTGGCTTTGTTTCTTGGGGAAGTACAAAGCCGCGGGCACATGCTATTTATTATATTTATTAAAGTTTTTACTTTGAATTACTAATCGTTCAACATTTTACATATAACCTTCTTTTGTGTGAAGTCTAAAATTATGTTCATTTGTTCGTACTTAAATTAATATGAGCATCGTTACCTGCTTGGAAAGTCAAGTCAAATTTGACTGTTATGAATAATTTATATTTTAAACGCTTGTATTAACGTTCAGACTGATTTATAAAGATTAAAATGTTATCATGTTAAGTCTTGTTCAGCAAGAAAAGTTGTAGACAATATTTGAGTTTATTTTCATAAGTATATGTCTTGAGAAAGTAGCATTTCTACAAGCACCATAAAAGTAATTAAAATGTTAAAAGCAACATACCTATCAAAAAAACAAGCTTTTTCTATGAAATGTAGAAGCTGTCGTGTCACTTGGGGCATGAGCGTAGCTAGAAGGGATTTCTGGGGCTCAAACACAACACCCCACCACACCCCCTACAGTATTCATATTTATTCCACCTCTTATTACGGTTAAAGGAATAGTAATTTGATTATATTGAAACTAAAACCTGGCTACGCTAGTGACTTGGGGTGATAGCGGTTATTTTAATATTACAAACAGACACTGCAAATTTATTTGTATAGATTGTGTATAGATTAATCAGTCAGTACACTAATAAACATATCTTCCAGCGTAGTGTGTAAAATATTTACACGCAATAAATCAGCATTTATTTGCCTTAATCGATGTTTTATAATATACTAGCTGACCGACGCAACCTCGTTTGTGTCTTTTATTGCCCGTAGCGAAAAACTTTCCCCCGTATAGTGTGTCGCGGACTTTTTTGTAGATATTTATAAGGTCTACGATTAATTAGAACATTTTATGGTTCTATCTTTTATAGTTTACGCAGCGTACGCAAAATAAGTAACTTTTCTGGTTGATTTTTGACACCTTGTGTCCGAAAATCCCCAATATCTTAGGAACCCTATTTTTTTCCAAAATAAAATATAGCCTATGTTACTCGTGGATAATGTAGCCATAGTGTAACCATTCGAATGGTGAAAGAATTTTTAAAATCGATCCAGTAGTTTTTGAGCCTATTCATTACAAACAAACATACAAACAAAGTTTTCCTCTTTATAATATTAGTATAGATATATCAATTAGGGTTAGTTAACGTCCGGTCATCCGTGCAATACGCGCCACTCGCCAACATAATTAGCCTATTACCAAACGCTTTGTAACGAGTAACCTTGAGTTCATAGTGTAGTTAAAATACTAACTTTCAGAAGTAATTTGAGCACATTTTAAAAAAGAAATAGGAAATAAGGAATAAGTTGATTGTTGTTTAAAAGAAATCCACACTAAAGGACCATTATTATGTCCGCCGTTTACGAACTGAATAACATAACTTCAAGATATAATGAAACTTTTTGGTAATCTAATCATTCACATAAGTTGCTCGTACAAAATCAAACTGGAGCTGAAAAATAGCTAATAAGGTAAATAAAAGGAAAATGTTACTTTAATAAATGAAAACGAACAGTATCTAATTCTTACCTTGAAGATAGCTCGCTCACGAAGCAGTCGCTCCGGTAACGTTGCACGTGGGAGCTCGCGAGTGGTTTGCAGCTCTTCATTCCAATCGCGAGTTTGACCGGGAATATGTTCTTCATAACCCAATTTTGAGGAGAAAGCTACAATAAACAATAATAAAATTACCTCTTTTCAAATAATTAAAATAGCGCGAATTTTTAGGAGTACCTATACAGTTGCTTCAAACTTTTTCATTCTACCAAAACAATAGGAACATCAGTCAATACGGTAATAATAAGGTATTATGGTGAGGTAAAAGAATAAATTTTATAACTACACGAAAATATCGTTATCTTTCCTACCAAAGGCGAGGCTACCAAATTAACCATTGCGCCATGCGTGTAATCAAATAAATTAGGTCTGTTGGATCCGGGCGTACAATGATTCTCGTACGTACATTTCAATCAATTATTTCACTATACGAAACTTGTGGCACTTTCGTTAATATGCATTTTTAAATGTCTTAATATGTAGTTTAAATAGTGTAAACAAAGTTTTTTTTAAATGATTACATAGAAGTTCTACGTGAAGCGAATTTATGTCAGTGTTCTATCATATACGCTTAGATTCGAAAATCGGCCATTAACCTTCCTAGACAATGGTCTTATATTTAACTGCCTCGGTGGCATAGTGGTAGCGTATGCTACTTAGCAGTTGAGGTCTCGGGTTCGATTCCCGGGTCGGACCAAGGACCTCAATGTTTGTATGATCTCTAAATATTTGTTTCGGAGTTTAGGTGTTTTCTATGTATAATATGTATGTATTTACAAAAAAAAATATATGAGTATTTATATCAGTTGTCTAGTACCCATAACACAAGCTCTGCTTAACTTGGAACTATATGACGTTGTGTGTTAGATGTCCGGAATATTTATTATTATTAATATTATTATTTACTGCGTCGTAAACTGTTTGTGTTATGCGAAACATAGGAGGCAAAAAAGTCATTAAGTTAATATTATTTTAAGGCACTCTGTTAATTAAGTCCCGGTAGCACAATGCATAGAAATAGCACTCGTTTATGGAACAAAGTTCACGTTACCACGATTCCTGACCATAACCATTTTTATTAAGTAGATTAACTACATCCGGTTATATTCGGCATTCATATTACTAAACATCATTTTCACATTTTTATTTAGAAATTTATTTATACTTCTGCTAAAATTAACTGGTACAGATAAATATTTGTTTTACTGACAGCTTGACTAAACTCAAACGTTTATTCCGGAAGTACACCGTTGCTTCTATTTCGATTCTGGATAAAAAGCGTGGCTACTTCATTATGTAGTGTAAATAATGATTGTATCCAGTTACACCAGTTAGAGGCAGTTGTGACACCGACGCCATCAACTGTTATTTTTCAATTGCGTTCAGTGAATTGAGAAAACCAGTTAGACGTTTGCCCATTACACCAGTGTGCGGTAATTGTCAACAACAAATCTTAGCTGTAAATGTACAAACTCAAGCTTATCGAGAATGATAACTTTGTCCCACTGTCAATTAAATTGTAATGACTGCACGGTTGGCCTAGTGGTTTAAACGTTCACTACTGCGCCAAGTGCCGTGGGTTCAAATCCCACGTGGGACATCACTTTGTGTGATCTACAAAGTGTTGTCCTGAGTCTGGGTGTTATTTGTGTTCGTTACATGTATGTTTGTAAAGTCCCCCGCGACACAGGATGTATATTCCTAATGCGGGAGTTGTCTTTTTAAAAAAAAAAAAAAAAAATGACAATAATATTTTTTGTTATTGTAAAACTACATAATATATGCTATTCATAATGACTACATTATGTAGTTAAATATTCGTGTTTTCTTGCATTTTAAAGTAACCCTTTATAATATATAGAAGAGGTAACAGAAAGCCACAAATTATTTTATTAGTCGAGTGTTAAATATGTAAAAACTTTCTTCCAATTATCTAGTCCACTATTCAGTCGGCCTATAGTCCAATAAGGCGTCTAAGGTACTTGTTTGATCAATTATCTTTTGTAAAAATCAACATAGAACTAAAAAAACATTACTATTACTTAAACAATATAAGCACTTACTATCTTCAGCTCTGATAGCATCGACTGTATGGTCCAGCACTGGCGAAGCCCATTGGTACACTTGATAGGGAGTTGCTACCCTCTCGAATGGGTGTTTCTGCATGCGTTTCTTCTGAACCATAGCGAAGGTCCGTTTAAACGCTGGAGACACTATGCTCAACAACTCGATCAATGAGTGGCACAGTAAGGACGGAGTTGCTGGGCGAGGATTGAATACTTCTTCTGTAGACCTGATACATTACAATGGTTAGTAAAACATTATTTTTAATAACAAACTGGTTCAAAAAGCTGTCTGAATCAATTTCCTATTCGCTGTTAAAATTTTCATTATTAGCAAATACTTAATAATCCACTCAAAACATCTATCAGTTCCGTGTCTCTATGATGTCAAACTAAATTATTTGCAACATATACGTAGGTACACTACTACACGGTACCACACGTTTTTTTTCTTTTTTTTTTTTTTATTGAATAGTTGGCAAACGAGCAGACGTATCACCTGATGGTAAGCGATTACCGCCGCCCATGGACACCCGCAATACCAAAGGCGTCACAAGTGCGTTGCCGACCTTTGGGGGATGCGGGGAGGGGTTGGGGTATGGGCCTCCGGTATCCTCACTCACTCGGTGAAACACAGCGCAAACGCTATTTCACACCGGTTTTCTGTGAGGCCGTGGTATCACTCCGGTCGAGCCGACCCATTCATGCCGAAGCATAGCTCTCCCACGGCATAAAAATGTTACTAAAGTCACGGAAACTGCCCTAAGTGGAGAATGACACTTGGTCTGAATCTAGAATCATTGCATTTCGCGCCCGGATTTTAATTTTACTACTATAATAGTATTTTAGTATATCAAGATTCGCACATTCAAAATATTTCGTTGCATTGCTTTTATTACTGATGCTTCGCCATAAAGATAGTAAATGGGTTAAGCCATATACATAAATATAGTATAACGCAATACTACTACTACACAGATAAAAGCTTTCGATAAGATAAAAAATATAAAAATAACCTCGAAATTAGCACACATTTCTTATTTGCGACAATTTAAGAAAGTAGGTAGGTACAAAAAGATTTCCTATAGACAAGCCCTACTTTTATCTAAAACTATGTTTGTAACTAGATGAATAATAATATTGGGCACCAGAATATTGATTTATTATTACACACGCATTTTTATATGCTACCTTCCAAAGAATTTTTTTTCGAATGTTTAAATACTCTCCAAACTTATAAAAAAATATTACATGTATTTATAATATTCGATATTTCGGTTCTTCATAGTCAGCGGTTTCCATTTAAATTCAACGAACTGATATAAAGCCATCATTTAGAAAAGCACTTAGCTACATTACGGAGTTTATCATTAACGATAATTCTAAAGTAAAAATATTACGAAAGAGGAACAGCGAAATTTGAAGACAACATGAATTTTGAGTGGTTAATGTTTTGAGGAAATGTTAACACGCGCCGTTGCGGTTCAGTGCGAGCTCTTCTTGAACTTAATTAAGTTCTTTCGTTTAAATTAGTTAAAAATTACGAAAAAAAAAGATGTATTACTGGTTAAGGTAGAATCCTCTGGGGCATGCCGTGATGTGAAAATGACGGTCCTCGAGTGTAACGACATGCAGGTATAGTAGATCACCGCACATCTTGCGCGGCCCCGGTGGCGGGTTCCAACCCGACGTAGTTAATACCTGACAACGAACGTCACCAGATTATACGGATTATATTATGATTTTTGCAATAGCTTTAGTAGTCAAACTGAGTTCTCAGTTAGATTTATGTAACCAAAAATGTTAATGTACATAAGTTCTGGTAATGTACTAAAGCAGCAATTGTAAAAAACACAACAGTTTCGACTATTTTTAAACCGCAAGTTACTTCGATTAAAATATCTGGAAGTTCTGACAATGATTAAAGTGAACTAAAAAATTTAACGATTGTCAAACGAATTTAGCTGTATCGCGTAATGGTTTTACATTTACCTTTAGACATTGGGGAGCCTTGTTTTCTTTAGCAAGACCAGGATGAAGGGGCAACAATGGCCTTTCCACGCTTCCAGGCATGATGTAATCAGGTGGAGTACAGTCCACACTTTCAGGACGGGATTTCTTCTTCTCTGCAGAACAATGTCAACCGGTTAGTTCCATAACTTTAATATTACCTGACTAATTGTTTGTTGACTGTTGACTAATGTACTTTTCATTTGTTATTTTTAACCCAATTCAAAAACGGTTCTCAATTCGACTGTGTGTTTTTTGTGTTTATTACTTCAAAACTTTCAACTGGGTAGACTGGTTTTGATGATTATTTTAAACTAGTGTTTCCCATGTGGTCCCATTTCAGTTTGGTCCAGTGCTTGAAGTCGGTTTTTTTAATAAAATTATAAATTACAATGATTCACTTCTTTTCAGAATACTATTTCTAAATACTTTGCTTAATTAATAGTAGCCGTCGTTTTTTACTTGCCAATTATTTTTTTTTAAAGATTACTCATATGTGTACAAAATTACCTAAAATATCTCCTTGAGTGATGACATTGAGAAAGGCTAGGGAGCTACATTCTTGACCAGCGTAGGCGTCTGTGTAATCAATGGACTTAAGAAGATCGCGCACATGACGAACATGGATACGAGCCTCGCGCATTGTATAAGGTTCTTCCACAACCTACAAAAGTAAAATAAGTAATAAAAATGTTTTTATAACGATTCACAAACGGAAAAATAGAAAAAAAAACATACCTTTATAATTGATCCTTCTTTAAGTCCATCAATGTTTTTAAGTTCCGCAAAATTGTCTAATGTAATACCATCCAGCTGTAGAGAGAAACATGTCCTGTGACACGTATCTTCGCGGTCCATTAACACTTGGTGAATTTCTTGTACCAACTCCATACTAGAAACCTGTTAAAAGCATTTAAAATCATCCCCTGACAATATACATATCGATAATAACCTAATACTACAAATCAAATGTATTATCATGACCATTGTATTGAAGATTATTTTCATTGATATTCGTTGAGTATTTAGTAATAAGGAACTAAGACTTTACCTGAATATCTAAAGGCTCAGCTCCGGGACTCACAATCTTGACGGTGAAACCCATATCCTGGATAAACACAACTTCAGCATCCCTTTTCTTTTCATCGCCATCTTCGCTAGGAGAAGATTCCCTATCTCCATCGCCATTTACAACTGTGTTATTGTCACCTTTGACTTTCTCTTTATTGTCTACATTATTTACATTTTCTTCAAGTTTTTTCTCTTCTGTACTCTTTTCTTTGGCGGATTCATTTTTCTTATCGGAATCGTTTCTTTTTTCAGTCATTTTTGTTTTCTTATCCTTCTTTTTTTCTATCGATTGCTTACTCTCAGCAGTCTTATTAGGATAAGTTGGTGGAACTTCAGATTTATCCTCTGACTTATTTGATTTAGGATCATCAGAGTCACTGTTTATTCCATTAGAAACTACGTTAGCATTATGACTACTACTAATATCACAATCTAATTCTTTTTTAGGGTCACCGTTAACAATGGTTTCAGAAGGATTTTCTGTGCCGTTTACTACTGGTTCTTTGGTACCTACTTTATCTTTCAATATTGATCCTTCGCCATTGATTTTTACTGTGCATAATCCGGATTTCGATTGAGACAACTTTTCACCATTAGTTTTGGATTTCGGGCATTCTGGAACCATACAGCAAATTTAACAGAAGAAAATACAATTAGTAAAAACAAGGTAAGTTAAGTAAAATACTGTTAGGCTAATAGACTACCATCAGAAATGAAGTAATGAAACTAATCTAGAAGTGAGTATTAACCTGTATTAGGGGGGAAGGGTGAGGGGTTGCTGTTGGTCTGTGGCGAGGATGGTTTGCGCGCTGCCGCAGCGTATGATACGCGTGGTGCGGCCACAATACCGCCACCGCCCTCATCATCTGCTCGCCCATTTGGTGTACTCGAGAGCCCATTACTACATGCCACCGGCTTAACACATACTGCCCTGTTATTATTCTTCATTTTTGTCGATTGTTTATCTTGTTTTTCAGCTATAACAAGGAAATCGTTACCTTCGTTATCATAACCACATTACAATACATCTCAACGAAAATTTTCTTAACTGTTTATGCCAAATTGTTTCCATGCCACAAAAAATACTTAAGTGAGAAATAACCTATTTAAGACACATACTAAAACAATACAGAAATATAATATTGGTTCATGTCTTTTAATGTAGTCTCAATAATGCTTCAAATAGTCACCGCGGTGTCAAAGAAGGTTTTGAGGCTAACAGTTTATGTGACGCGCACGAGTGTGAGAAGTGTGCGCAGGGGCGCGGTGGTTGGACTCAACCGCATGTCTCGTCCCGTGACGGGGAAACACGTGGTCTGCACTGGCGCGTAGCCAACTATCTCCAGCGTTGAGTCAATAATAGATGGCAACGGGATGCCGCCAACAATAGACGCCATCGATGTTGTCTATACACTACGCAACACGACTTGAAAGTAGAAATATCGTGTGTGCTCAACACACGATATTTCTACAATAAAATATCAATCAAGTATGTAAATTGTGTTCACAGATTCAAAAGTTACTTCTAGCAATATCATTCCAAAGAAACTACTAGATCGTTCTAATGAATAACGTTCAAATTTTGTAGTTATTTATATCCTATTTTTAATGCAATCGCTTTACCTGCAGTAATGTACATTGTTTACGATATACTAGAAATAGAACCCAAACTTATATATAACTACAGTCTTATTATACGTACCCAAGTAACATTACAAAATGTTATTCATATGAGAGTAAAGAGATAAAAATTGTTACCATGAAACGTTTGATGTTATCTTTCTCACCCTACCAAACAAGATAACAACTAGCGCCTGGAACTTAAGATAAGCATTAAATCAAAATTGTTGATAAACTGCTGTTGACATAATTTCTTTCGTGTGCCTTCTATCGTACAATCTGTCCAAATTCCATACGTGCTACATTATGCAGCAAGTGTTGCGTTTTATGGTAAGAGTAGTACGCTGAGGCGTATCTTTAGATAAGTACGTATAATTAGATATTTAAAAGATACCAATTAGGTTAAATAAAATAAAGTTTCAGTTTTGTTATCAAAAGTGCACAATACTTTATTTAATCACATTATCCAATTTTTTTATTACATTTGTAATAGAAATTTAGGCATAATATAACTTACTTAACGTTACGGTACTAAAGAAATAATAAAATTATTTTGTACATGTTGAGTCAGATGTCCGAAATATTATTACCTACTTCGTACTAAGGAGCCGTGACGACTACCCACTAATTATACAAAAAAAACGGACCGCAGTCTAGTACGGATAGCTTTTGAGAAATGTTTAAAATTTGATTTTTAGATTACTTGATTCAGTGTTTTATACTTCAGGAAATTATCTTCCAAGACTTTAAGCTGTTTGTATTAGTTACAGGTCAAAAAGGGTATCGGCGTTATTTCCTCTTGGTTTGATTTATATCTTGGTCTTAATCTCTAAATGTCTTAAAAAACCAATTTTCAGTCTTATGATACTAAATGAGATCGTGTAATGCCGCGCCTATGTTTCGGAGCTGGATCTGGGGAGGATTCACACTTTCATATTCGCAAAACCCTAGCCTCCACTAGCGTTGGCACAACATATTTTTCGGCCTATACTAGTTATATGAAATCAAGAAAAAATATATAGACAAAAAAAATAAGTTAAATTTACTGTAAATTGTGAACTTTTGAATACATTGCACAACAGATACACAAAACATTATTTCATGAAAATAATTATTCTAGCAAGAAACGACGTTTATTAATTAAAAATGGTCTACAGATTGCTACGAATAATCTGAGACAAATGGTAGAGCTGATACGGATACGAATAAACTTTTTAAACAAAAATGTGTGACGAGGTCATCTCACAAAGAAAGAATTGCTATTTAAAGCCAATTATCTGACAATAAGGTCAAAATTGAAACTGAAATGCAGTCAACGGTCAAAATATTTACAACCATTTAATCAAACGAGTTCTACTCGTATGTACACCTAAGGGAAAACATAAGAAACGTCAGCGCAAACTAATTCGACCGATGAAAGCAAGAAAATAACTAGAATACAAATAATATGACGTCCTTATAATGCAGACCGTTATAGCATTCTAAGAGCAGAAGCGACATCACACAGAATTTGTGTAATATTTTTTTACCAACTTGTAACTTGAAAAAACCATACAAGTAGCAATAATCACAGGAAAGAGTAAAACGGTTTAACGTGGTTAAATTCTGACAATGGCGGAAAGGAAAGTTTAAATGCTATCATCATCAACAATAACGTCCCACTGCTGGGCTCAGGTCTCCTCTCAGGAGAGGGCTAACGCCATACGTCCCCACGCTGGCCAAGTGCGGGTTGGGGACTGGCAAGGCAACGTTGTGGCTACGTAATCTTTGCCGTTGGATGTTTTAAGCCGCCCAAAGGCCTCCAATTAAGCTTTACTACTGTTATCATATAATAACAACCGGGACCGACTGCTTAACGTGACCTCAGAATCACGGAAACGCTCATGATAATATGCCACCAGTGGTCACCCATCTAGGTACTGACCGCGCCGTCGTCGCTTATCCTCGATAATTGTTTCTAATCACCGAGTGCAACTGGGCTGTGAGCATCTGATGCTATACCTACTATAGAATCTATTACGAGATATGTACATATAAAGAAAATACCATCATCTTCCTAGCCTTTATTATTCCCAATATTATTTGGGGTCGGCTACCAGTTCAACCGATTTTACCTGAATATCAGTTTTTACACAAAGCGACTGGCATCTGACCTCCGCAACCCTGAGGGCGAACTGAATTCGAAGGTTGAACTAGTTGTCAGTATATTTGAGGGCACTGACTTCCCAATAACGATTGCCATAGCTGTTCATGACAACCGGGACCGACGGCTTAACGTGCCCTCCGAAGCACGGGCGGGAAACACCACCATCTTCCATACTCCGGGCTGCTATTAAGAATTTCTTGTAGGAAAAACCCTACAGTAGTCCGACCCGGGAATTGAACCCGAAACCTCTTGATCTGCAGTCGCTTACGCTAACCACTAGACCAACGAGGCAGTCGATATAAAGAAAAGACCAAATGGGCCGTTTCCTCGACATAGACCTAAGTCCTTAGTTCCTAAGTTCTGAAATTGATAGTTTCCTCTGATCCTTATTATGGTAACAGAACCGAACTGTTGTTATTTGAGTCCTTACATCGTGTCATAACCCCAATACTGCGTATTGTTCTACATAACTAGGAGTAGACAATACCAAAGAGCGTAGAAATAATTCCTTGACGTTCAGTTTATAAATCATTGTGAGTCAATTCACGTAATAATGAAATATTACGTACATGCATGAAAGAGACATCATATAATCTATGTTTTATTGGTAGATTGACGTCAAGAAGTCGATGTAGCTAGGTATTTCAAATTCAGATAAACATCGCGTTTGTTGCATACAGTTTAAGCGGGGACTGAATCGATCAATGAATTATGTAAACAGTAACAAGCCTGCCAGTGCTAGCGACGATCACTGAATATTTAACATTAGATTATTTATGATCTCAATCCTTGACCTTACCTTTCCGTATTTTCTTTGTAAAACACATTAACACATACTACAAGTATTATTAACGAAATATGTGCCACAAATGTGATTTCATGACAATTTATTTATTTTTGGCTACTGTAACGATTTTGACATATTCATTTGGACTAAAGATGACGTTTAATAAGAAATTTAAAAACATCCCAGTTAGATTTTTTCTACAAAGCAGGTGTGATGTTACCTCAAGAAGACAAGGCTCGTAAATATTTGAAAAGGTTTACATTACGATACCTAGTTTAATTCTAATTTTGTGTTATTTAATGAAAAGCGAAAAATGAGCAAGCAAATTAAGTTTAAGGATTTTTTTTGAGATCATGAATTTAACGGGTAATTTATCTTTCCCACGATACCAAACATGTTTACTTTAGGATAAGTTTGATTTCGACGACAAACGGCACGATATGTAGTGTTAGCTGAGAGTGGTTTCCGGAGATTTTCATGTCGAAATATAAAAAGCATAGCCGTAGTTTTATTTTAAATGAGAACATTTGATTGGTATGTATGTTTGAATAACGTAGGCAAAATTTAAATTATGTCATGTCCAGTGTTCTCACATGGTACAACATCCTAGTATAATAATTTTATAATATCATCACACACCCGTAGTTAAAAAGGATGCATTATTGTGACATGTATTTCCAAAACTAGTCTCTCCTTTACAATGAGGCCAAGAATGTTGGCTTTTAGTAGTATGGCTCTTCAAATTAGTTTGTCACGACAACGTGTTACTAACATATTTTGTAACCTTTTGTAACCGGACACAAACGATTACTGAACGGCCACTGTTGATTATGTTCAACATGTCTCAACTAAGCATATAAAAATAACTCAAATGATCCCTGAGTTTGTTTTGTCCGTTCTTCTCAGGACTTGTACCGTTGGGAAAGGCCGAACCCATCTGCTCAAAAAAATATTTTACTTACAAAAGTGCTCATATAACCTAATGGAAGAATAAACGATTTCATTTCAAAAGAATTCCATCATTCAGTATTCAGCAGCTTAACCGATTCAAATTTCTCGTAAATACCCTTTTTGCCAGGTATGAAAAGAATTCAGTATTGTTAACTCTGCGTCTCCACGTGTTTTTATGGACATCTATACAATCTTCGACTGAAGGGCAATTCTCTTTTATTTAAAGGAAAAAGTATAAATAGTCCGTTTAGTACTAATTTACTTATGTGCGTCACACATTATTATTCAACGAACCAACTGGTCACACAACCCATAATGCAAACATGTAGTCTGTGTTACGTCTAGCCCTAAGACAAAGTTAGTAGACAAATGTAGACGTGAGCCGAAATTTGTAACCTCAAAATTGTACTTAGACTATACGTAAGAGCGTTTTCAGACTATCCGATCCGATATCGGTGTCGGGCGCCGATCCGATATCGGAGAAAGTCTGTCTTTTATATTGTCCGGCCAGATATCGGAGCCGATACCGATGTGCTGGAGGCATCATCGGATGCTCGTGAGCCGTCGAACGATATTGTTTGTAAGTGTCTCTAAATTGTTTCTGTATGCTCAAAGACACTTTAGATGAGAGACTGAGCTTCCACAATGGGATATATACAATATTTTCTTTGGACAGATCTTTTTTTTCGTCTCAAATATAATAGATACAGCAAATAAAGTTTTCTATTACAGTTTGCATTGATGACCTGTCCGCATGAAGCCATAGAGCAAATGGCCGACTCGGAACGATTTTGTAGAATATATGTGAAAACAACCCCAGGCGTCGGCTATCGGCTATCGGCTGTCGGCTATCGGCTATCGGTTGTCGGCTATAGTCGCCCGACATCGATATCGGATCGGATAATCTGAAAACACTAACATACACAGCCGCTAAAAACAGCGAATCATAATATGAAAGTTGTAGTGTTTTGTTTGTTTAAAAGATTTTGTATTATACTACTAACTATCATAGTCACGATTACATGGAAAAATATCAACTATCTAAAATTAGAAAACACAGTTACTGAAGTTAAGGGTTACAAACTTAACTTCAGTATTCAGACATTTTTTAAAGGTAAACTTCACTATCAATTCATGTGTATTATACTATTCTAGATGAAAATGCGATTGTCAATAAAAATGAAATGCAAGCACATATATGATAATTACCACTGGACATCATGTCTCTAGAGTCAGTTGTGAAGGGTGTGTCGAAATCGAATCGACTAAAATTTCGCTTAGGAAACAATAGACAGGTAATCGTAAAACAGGTAAGATAAGGGCCACATCCGGCTTCGAGTAACGCGCCCTGAATATAATGCGCCATCTTCTCAAGCTGTTCAACGGAACATTCTTGGACATGGGTTTTTATGAATAGTAACTACGACGTCCATATCTTAATGATTTATTGAATTTAATAATACGCACTATTTAATGTGAGTACACAACAGCGGGCAATAATGACTATTCTTATCATTCGAATCTAAATCACATCACATTTAGCGTTATCGCAAAGTTCGTCATATACGTGTACTACTGTAGATCAACTATAGACACACCACCATATATACTTTTCACGTCTAACTCTCTGCAAGATTGATAACCTAAAGATTACATTACATTAAGAAACGTAAATAGATGCAGTGTTTTACTCTACAGCAGAGCACACATTAGCAAATCAATTGGTTTCATGGCCTTTATAAATTGATTGATATAGGTATATGTCTCTCATCAGTTGTAAGTTTGTGACTGCATGCCAGTATAAATGATAGATGTAGTAATAATTATGTTTCAGCTAGAAGCATACATATGTCATACACGTGTTAAACTTTCCATTGCCTAAGAAACGACATGGTTCTCTAACAAATAGAAAAAAAAACTGACACGTGAGTGATAGCTTTGAGGAGGTAATTTAAAACTTAGCTTTGGTGGTCGATTTTGAAATCGACACAGTCCTTGTGGTCCTTTTAGTATCGTAGTTTACATTTACGTTCGACCTGTGAGACTATTTATTATTTTGCAATGTTCTTGATGGGATTTTCCAAATGTTTGATCATTTCACTTAACAGATGATCATGTAAGTAATTGAAACATTAAATGCAGAGTTAAATGCGTAACGTAAAGACTGGCGTAATTTGTATGGGTCAATGAACTGTCGATCGTAAATACATTGATAGATTATAAATACATGTATAGTCATTAGGGATCCGTATCCAAACCGTGCTATTCCTAAGCATGTTGTGAATCTATCTATCAACGACCTCATATGTACCATAACCGAAGACGAATGACGATATACCATAAACGAAAGGACTAATCAGATTCTAAGATTTTTTATATTGACAATAAAACTACGAATAAAAATATAAAAAGGGCCTTTATACTAAAAACGTGATTTTGTCGGGATTTTAACGTTCAGCATTACATGTATATGCTTTTAGTTAATGGTTCATTGCTAAACATATACAAATATTGGTATAGCGCGAATTATTTACGAAGTACTACTGAGTCTTACATATTGTAAAATTGCAGAGTACCCTCCGTACGCGACTCCTCGTACCAGCCAGTTCTTTTTTATGGAGACTAGCGACGTTCTTTACAAATACAATAGCTTTCCCCCACGCCGCGTACACTTAACATATTCAAAGATTATCACAATGACAACACCAACCACAACTACTTATCTTGAAAGATTACTAAGCTTGAGCAATTTTTATAATCAATCTTTATGAGAATGTGTATGTTATAAGTTTACGTTACCTATTCGAAAAGATATGTGAACAACACGGTATTGTAAAATCACGTGGCCGAAAGCTGAAATAAAAGCTAACCTGTCACAATGTTGCATCATATCGTTATAGCTTTACATTGATAGGACAAACCGAGGGTCTAGTGTAGGTTTTTTTCACTTCCACTCGGTGGTTGCGGTAACCGCGTTCGGCGTTGTGCAAAACGCAAAACACGCTCGCTGTCGACACCAAATTGATGTGGAATAAACGCGCACTAGGACCTTTAGTCCATGTTGTTTGAATTCAGTAGTCACCTAATATTAATCGAATCCAAATACCATAGATAACACTATTTAAAAAAAACTACTCTGGGTCTAAGTAAGCAAAGAATAAAATAGGAACTTATTTAAAATATTTCTATAATTTCCATGTGATAAAGATATTTACTTATTTACTCATTTTGAGTACATGCAAGTACTAGTCAGGGTATTGACCTTATAATATCATAGAACATGTAATATTATCTACATTCTTGTATGATTATACTAACATGTAGGCTAGCTGACAAGATAATTTGGGCAGTGTAATATTTTTTTTATATTTAATGTACATATTTTGTTTATAAATACATATAAAATGAATAATAATAATGTGATGTTTATTTGGTAAAGGCATCGAAAATCACATTGACTGGAAAAGTAGACAAGACAGTAGGTATTCAATTTGCAGTAGAAGCCATAACTTTAGACCTCCATTTTGTTCTGTGATCTATATATGGCTGCAAGTAAGTGACAGCACATAGTTAAGACATTGAGGCATTCTTTAAATAAAAATTCTTAAACATGTAATATCTAAATATGTGCCCTGTGTTTGTTATAAGACTGACCAAGATTTAAATGAAGTCATTTCAAATGAATACAGCAGAGTAAAAAAAGAAATAGAAATTACTACTGATGTTCTTGAACTAAATAATTTTAAGTTCAATTGCATTGTTTACATACTAAACACATTATGTTGTCCTAGTTGCAGCTAGTGATAAACATCAAATAGTATTGCTCACAAGAAAACATTTTTTTCTTTCCTCACCATTTTACATTTTTTGTTTAAGAAATATAAAAATCAGGGCTGTTTTATACAACATTTTAGAGACTATCACTTCAATCAATGAAGACACAAAAATAGACAAGATAAGCACTTACACTATAAATGCTACGGAACACTAGAAATGTGAACTAATTAACAATGAGAACAACAAACTACTAAGATAATGATAACCCAATCTACTTAGAGAACTGGGTGAGGTCAGTTAAGAAACCACAAAACTATTAAATAAATGTACTTAATTTAGAAAAATTATTGGCATAAAGGTTAAGATACCAAAAGTATGTAAATATATGATTAAAGATAATAGATGAATTAAAAGATGCTTTATATTACTGAAAAACTGTTCTTCAAAAAGGATAACATATTAGAAATAAGGCTTGGCTTGTCTTATCAATTCCTTTTTGAAGTTATTATAGTACTTAGGGAAACCTTACTAAATTGATTCCAAAATTTAACTGATCTCAGAAGGGAATTCTTTATTGTTCTATGCTCCATTTTTATTTTGAACTGCATTCTCAGTCATATTTCAAATGCACTATATTGCCAAGACCAGAGATATTATAGTTAAAGGATTTTTCTTGGATATGAGTTTGATTTTGTTTATTCAAGAATTTACTTCATGGTGAAGCTTACATGGAAAGGAGACCTGTTTATATGTGGGGGAGTTTTTCTAATGGATTTACTATATTAAATGAATTGAATTTCATTGACTGAACTGATGTAAGGCAGGGTAATGATTAGTAAAAAGTGTATAATAAGAGATTAATGTAAGTACTATATTGAAGTGTATGAGTGGCTCAGTCAGCAGACACAGTTTTATAGACAAAAATATGATTTAGACTTCAATATTGCTCATTAAACTTATTTCTACTCTTTTTCATTTTAATAATCAAATTTTATTTTTTCAATTTACATTATGTTTGTGTAATTCTATTATTATTTTAAAACTATTCTGCAGATTACATACAGAAACAAAATGATGGAGGTCATCATAGGTCATATTTACATATTGAGGACAAAATATATCAATTCATTTGAATATTGTAAATTCAATAATAAAAAATTCATTAATATTTCCGATTCTATAAAAAAATTAATTTTTTTTTTTTTTTTATTATCTTTATTGTTTACATTATTAATGTAGAGGCTTTTAATCAATAATGATTATGCCAGCCAAAAAAAAAAAAAAAATTTAATATTTATATAAAGTTTTCACTGGTTTGCCTCGATCAAACAATATCATCAATAATCAAATATTTTTTCTATTTTACTAAAATGAGTTATTTGTTTCTAAAGTTATATTTTCCATGATCAATATAAAATACATTTTAAGAATTGATTTTTAATATAAATCATTAAATAATTTAGTAATGAAATGTTTCTAAAGTTATATTTTCCATGATCAATATAAAATACATTTTAAGAATTGATTTTTAATATAAATCATTAAATAATTTAGTAATGAACCTAGAGCACATGTTTATTTCAAATCAATCAATCACATCAAGTCATATCTTTTAAAAAAGGAATATTCATACACTACAATGGAATATAATTAATTTAATTGCACAAAACAAACTTCATTTATTTCAAGACAAATAATTCCTAGATAAATAGAGTTTTTATACAGTATTCCTTTTATTATAATGTCTATAAATGGTACTATAATCAAATAGAAATAAAAATATTAGTTTTGTTAAGCTTTTTTCAATGATAATTTTTTGGAAGTTTAATTTCTCAAAGTCTGGCTCAATTACAGAAATGGACAGACTTACTTGTTTTTTTTTTAAATACAGAAACTACTTTAGACTTCTCAATAGAACTTTAACTGAAAAAAACTACACTTTCAAAAATATACTAATTACAGTGCTTAGCAACTAGAAGATAATGCACATTTTTAATTAACAATGAAAATAATTGAGGCTGTCAATATCTATATTTAAATAAAACAATAATATGAATATGTAACATTGTGAGAAGTTGTGTAATAATTTACTTTTTTAAATTTGGTGCACCAAGGTCTTGTGTTAGAAAATCCTCACATTCGATTTATGTCGGATACGTCTACAGCGAAACCGTGTACTTGCTGCATCGAAATAACATTAACACGCAAGTACTGAAGCAGTGTGCATGCGGTTTTCATATTTTTCATAAATATGTAATGATCACATGATTTACTGATGCCAGTCACATGACCTAAATGCACTTGTTCGAAACAAGCAATTGTTCTAACGTGAAAAACTGATAGTAGCCTAAGAACCATTCTCAATGTTACATAACTGGAGGGCATGACCATTTAATACTTACCATTGTTAACATTGCCGTTGTTACTCTTGTCTGTCACCGCATTGTTTGTTGGACATTTTTTCACTTTATGAGAAGTAGTTTTAGGAGGATTATCATTCACTTCACTACCGAGAGCCATCACAACACGAGGAATCAATCCGGTTCAGATTGACCGCAACGAACACGGCTCCACTCAGCTGAAAGAACACATGCGGTAGACTTAAGGTTGAATTTGGACTAACAAGATCACGAAATTCAGTATAACCCTCCCAAATGTAATGTCCCCACTTATTACCGATCCAACAAACACATTTCAGCCTTCACAATACAATGGTCTTATACGCTTGTACTACAAAAGAACTACTTAGTTTCGAGTAACTTCGATTTATTAATTTCGCTATCCATCGAGGGTTTACTAGCCAAAGTGTATGTACATGTGTCAACCAATACAGCACATTATACAAAAGTATAATATACTCATTCAATATGATTTCTTTCTGTCTACACCATGCAGCAGGGTTGCCAACAGTTAAACTAGCTCTCCACTAGATTCAACTTTAAAAACCACCAGAAAACCACTAAGAAATATGGTATTACATCCAAAATACACTTTCTGTAGGTAAATCAACATAAAATTTATTCAATAACAACTACATATACTAAAATACTTCGTATTCTTCAGACAAGTCTATACCATAATCCTCCATTTTAAATTTACACGATTCTTTGATATCAAATTTGTTTTACAACGGCTTCTGGAATTTTATAATTGTGGGGGAACGGGTATTATGTCCCTCCAACACAAAGGGAGGATCCTCCGACCAGGCGAGGTGATCATGCCTGGCGGGCTACTGCCCAACAGTTGATTTTGGGATGTTGTATATATGATAATCGGCGCGAGAACTATTTATTGCGCGATTCAGGATTTGTAGTTACTCCGTGTAGTGCGTTACTTCGTAGTTCAGTGTATCTTCGGTAGATGGCGCTGTAGTAGGTTATTGTTGTGTTATATGTGGAAGTCGCCACAATAATAAATGCGGCATTTTACTTGAACATGTAGAATGTGTATATGATTTTAAATAAATACGTAAAAAAAATGAGTGTGTACTTATGTACACGCGTTAGAAGTTATACTTCTTTGGCGTATGGAAAAAAACTAACTAAAATGCAGTAGTGATTAACGATAAATATTAAAATTAATCAAAAAGATTTTATTTAAATAAATAACATTTATTTATTCACACTGTTTAATTGTACTGTTATGAAACACGTTCTAAATATAAAAATACTAGAATATAAAACTTGAACATAGTTATCGATTTTTATGTCACCTAGAACTAACTTCACGATGTAGAATTCAGGTGTCGGCGTGCGCGCGCATCCTAAAAATTCACTCTCATCATTTTTCTCCATCGCGCCAAAAGAAGTATAACTTCAAAAACTTCCAACCTCAAACCACAGCGTACTCTCAATGCGGCAGATAAAAGATTTCATTATCATCATCATCATCATCAGCCTATCGCAGTCCACTGCTGGACATAGGCCTCTCCAATCGCACGCCACTCAGTTCGATCTTCGGCTAATCTAATTTGATGTCATTCTATTTCTCTGCTTGTTTTATTATTATATTAATGCTGCTAAGTAGTTGCATTAGAATGAGCCAATATTAGAAGAGAAATCGCAAAAGTTGTTAATTCCTTAAACCTCGATTCTCCATCGACCATCCAAAATGCTTCATTCGTCGTAGTCTCTTACATCCGAAAAAGTAAATCGTGCCCCGCCATAATTTTTTAAAGGAGTTAGTGGCTGAGTTATCGCAATTATAGTAACTTAAACAAAAATTTTAAAAACCGCTAGAAAAATCCACCGGCCACTAAAACCATTATTTCGCCACTAAATGAATGATTAAAACTACCAGTTTTAATGGAAAATCCACTATGTTGGCAGCACTGCCATGCAGAGACATAGACATCTAGCGGCGATTAGTGGTAGCAAACACTATTTTTTTAAATAAATGACGTCTGCGTGACACTTGAATGCGTTCAGAACTGTTGCATGAAGTAAGTTTAGTTATTCTAATAAGTTTAGTTATTCTCTTTGGAAAAAAATATAATAATGAAAAACATATGGATTACATAAGATGGTGGTCAAGTTATTTACAATTTACCCTATCTTTTATTTATCTTACCTTTTATTCTAAAAAACCCTTACATTCACATTAATAGTGTCTACCTATATATTGCATCTTCTATGTTTACCATAAAAGAGAAATATTACTACTTTAACATGGTTTTGAAATGCTTACAAATTGAAATCATGCTTGTGATTAGGGCTGCCTTCTATACTGTTAAAAATAGTAATTAATTGTTTTTACAACATTTTACTTTTTTTGTAGAAAATACCGTTTTCAGCAACAAAATGCATAACACTAAGTGTTAAAATTTTAGATGCTCACATTTTTTTTAGGTAGTCAGAGGGCAGCGCAGCCCTAAACAAATTACTATGATGGACGTATCACTTGTCAGAATTAATAAATTTCAGAGTAATTTATGAAACAGTATCAGAAGGCGAGATTTTCTTGAAATGAATACTTACCAAAAGTGGTGTCATTTATTGTTAAACACCTCAAAGAATTTGAAAATATTACTAATATTGTCTCAAATCTTCTTTGTTTTTTCCACATCAGCATTTACTGAAAGCGTTTTAAAATTAAAAATGTTTTTTCAATCCCTTCAGTAGGATATCCATTTTCAGCCATTACGAAATTTTGTCATAGTTTCGTGAGATTAAGGGTTACGTGGATCATTGAGGTGTCAAAAAATGCCTCTCGGCAAGGGTTACAAGACAGAGTTTTTTTTTGAAAAATGCATAAAATGAAGAAAAATGCAAAGTTTTTTCGGTGTCTTGCCTCGTTGAATCGACGATTTCTCGAAAATGAAAAGCGATATGGTTAAAATGAAAAGAAGGCCTCGGGGTTTTAACTTGGTCTACGTTTTAAAAGAAACGGGGCCTCTCTATCTATCACGGTCTATGCAGAAACACCCACCCTTCAAGCCGAGTGAATTTTGGTTGCGCGATGTGAGCGTTCGTTCTGTATTATGACCCGAGTGATGCGTGTTGCACATTGCAGCCATTGTAGGGTACATTATTTTCAATGTAACCTGCAAAGTGGCCTGAGGAAAGAAATAGAACAACTGTGAATAAATAAAAAATTAACTCCTTATTTATTTTACTTTTCGTTTTAATTGTGATGAGGCGTATGAAGTTTTTAAAGAGACTGTAAATTTAAAACTAGTGCAAGAAACTCAAAACATTAAATAAATGAGATACTATTCATTTTTCGAAAATACTGTTTACTATTCTTTTCGGACCTAAATGTAGGTACTTTAGTTCTTGTTAAATAAATTGCCAGCCCTACGTGTGATCTATGGAGGGTAGAGATAGTGTGATCCAAAAAAAAGGAATGAATGACATTTGAATTGTCAAAATGATAACCAAACAATTTTGACCAAAACAGTCAACACAAACAGTTTCAAAGCAAACTTCTCGCAGTATTTTTTTTTCTAGCCAATAACAGCAGTTTTTATACTGGCGTCGGAAAATTATTCGAAGGTATGTTTAATGCCCGTTTATATCTTCTTCATAAAAAGAGAACGTAATGTAAACGGTTGCCCAACGTTGTGTTATATCTATTCTAGTAGTTGATATAGGTAAACATATAATTTCAGAAAATGCTAGACGGGTGGTACTGCCGGTCTATAGCAAACATGCAGGCTAACGAAGCAAGCGTTAGCAATAACGTCTCCACGGAGCCCCCTCAAAGTCATGGCTCACCAAAAGATTACTCTAGTGACAGTAGCAGCGACCCTGAACCAGAGCCTAATTATAGGGCTCAGTACCTATCTCTGAAAAAGAAACTCAAGTACCTGATATATGTAAGTGGTTAAATCAACTATAATGTGTTTAATTTTCATACAAAATTCTATGCATGTAAATGTGTATATGAATTACTATGAAAAGATTAAGATAAATTAATTTGTGGCACAATTTTAAACATTTTACTTACTAAACACCAGCATTGCAAAAGTCTGTGTTTTTTAATGGAAATATGAAAATATGGGTCTAATCTATAGTGGTTTTGGATGAAAAGAAATTATAACTTATACAATTGTCAATACAAACTATAACTTATACAATTGTCAATATTAACTATAAGTTATACCAATTTCCTTAGTAAAGGTTTTTATAATTAATATGAGCTGAGCCACACAATCTCAATTAATTTGCCCCTGTTTTTGAAACATTCTTCTTTGGTGCTCCGCTCCTATTGGTTTTAGCATGATAATAAATAGCCTATAAGCCTTCCTCTATAAATTGGCTATCTAACACTGAAACAATTTTTCAAATCCTGAGATATTATATCAATATAGATATATTTTTATAATCTTTTTAAGGAAAATGAGTGTTTTCAAGATGCACTTAGATGCAGTCAAAAGAGATTGTTGAAGGTGTCTAGAGATCGCAGTTTTCTCTTAGATAGATTATTGCAATATGAGAAACCTGAAAGCACAACATCGGAAAGTGAAGACACTGAATCATCAGATGATCCAGAATACTATCGTACTGATGTGAAGAGGTAAATAATATGGTTTGTTTTAACTTGATAGCATAAATAAAGGATACATATATTTTCTTATTTAAAGATTAGTTTGTACAGCAACTTGCAAGTACTATCATCTTTAATTAGATTTAGAAATACAACTTAATGCAATGGGAGATTCTTATGTCCAGCAGTGGACTGCAATAGGCATGATTGTAATAAGCAATAATGATGATGTAACTTAATTGACTTAGGATAGGAATAATATATTATCAGTACTTTGTGTCAGTATCTTAGAAACATTTGCTTTATTTCTGAAGATATCTCTCTCTAAATGTAAAGCATTATGTTGAGAGTAAATGTTACAAGAGTTCCAAGTTAACAAAACCTTTACAGTTAAATTTTGCTATGTTAATATTATAGAAAGAAAATGGAGCCTGGTACAGCAAATCCGAATATTTCAACAAGTTCTTCAGTCAAAGGTTCAAATGCTGTCAAACGAAAAAGGGCTATAGTGCCTAAGAAGCCGCCAAACTCTAGCCATCTTGTAAGGAAAAGTTTTTTTTCATGCTATTTTGGAGAAAGTATTGTGTAGTATGACAGCGATGTCATGATGGATAATAATAGATGCAGTTAGTGATGCAACTCAAGTAGGATTTTGTGACTTGAGTTTTCGAGTCACTTGAGTAAACAATTTACTAGTGATGCACCTCAACTGATTTTATTATAGTATATAGAGTTGTACTTACTCAAGTTATTCAAGTTGTAATCAAGTCACTAGAGTTGTGCTCCATTCTCTCGAGTAAACGACTTACACTCCTTACAATAGAGAATATGCATGAAAAAATTATTTGTCCGAAACATTTTTTCTACATTTATTATTTTCTTTATAATATAACTACTTAAACGGTTTTTTATTTATTTAGTGAATATTTAAACCCAGAAAATATTAAATAATAAGTGAAAATTAAGGGAGGGCAATGCAAACATACAAAACGCGTCACTATCGGAACGTGACGCCGATGGTCACTTCATCGAAATTATGCTATGCTATTAGTGTTTGTGATAAAAATTTACTTCTTTCATGATTTTTATAGCAATTAAAATTGTAATTAATTACATGTACTTATTTTATAGCTACAATTATTCAAGTGCAAACGAACTCGAGTCAAATTTATTTTCCCTTGAGTACGAGTTTAACAAATTTACTCGATTCAATCGAGTAAAAAACGACTCGTCGCATCAGTCAAGTTACTCGACTTCGCCGAAAACGGCAAAAATTGTATATTTCGTTTTTTTAACTTATTTGTAACATGTACTCGTATATGTTTCTAATTACATTCATAGGCAAATAGTTAATTCAGAACTCAATGTCCACTGAATTGCCGTCTCTCGTAACATTTTAATATGTCCTTGTTGCCAGTTGCCTGGAAGAGATTGCTTTTGGCAATAAGGCTGTCCTTTGTACATCACATAATTGTAACACTGTAATATTATAGTGCAAATAAAGAGTTTTTTTAACCTATCGACGAAACTCAGTTTTATCAATATACCATTTCAGCATCAAGCCCCTGGCTCAATGCTATCCAAAGTTTCACCAGCACTAGGATTTGGTTTGTCAGCCGGTGATGGTCATATGACTCCTGAAGAAGTCGAGCGCCATCTACAATCTCGCCAAACGTATATGGAACTATTGCCTGAGCGAGCTCCGCCAACTGTGCCTACTGAAATGTTCAGCAATGATCCGTCACTTGACAGGTAATTTGTATATTTTTTAAAGACAACTCCCGCATTAGAAATACCAATCCTGTGTCGCGGGGAACTACACAAACATACATAAAAACGAACACAATATCACTTAGACTCAGAACAACACTTAGTGGATCATACAAAGTGTTGTGTCAATGTGGGATTTGGACCCACAACTTGGCGCCACTAGGCCAACCGTACAGTCAAATAATAGTATAGCAACCCGATGTCTTCTACTTACCAGAAATTGCAACGTTTGTAATGAAATTTACATACAGACAACTTTTGTACGCGTACAAAAATTTTGTGACACCGTAAGCGAGTATTTATATTTATACAAACACGATAATACGGCAAGACAGACACGCTGCGCTCACGCGTTTAGTAATATATTGGAATACAGAGGACTTGGTACGACAGTGCGTTTTCATCAGCCTCCTAAACAGTAGACACAGGACTGCGCTGGCTTTTATACTGATTTAAAAAATAGTAATAAGATTATTCTAATCATTCTAATACAAAGTTTAAAACAATAATCAGACAAAATATGGTAAAAAAAGTATTATCGCATGTCACATTCGTCATTCCGAGCACTCCTTTTAAAATAATATAAAAATTTTGAACATCTGACACACAACGCCATCTAGTCTCAAGAGCTTGTGTTATGGATACTAGAACACAGATATAAATACATATATACTTTTTTGTAAATACATACATATTATACCTACATAGAAAACACCCAAACTCATAGATCATACAAATATTTGGTCCGACCCGGGATACGAATCCGAGACCTCAAGCATAGCAGTCGCATACGCTATACCTGAGCCACCGCAACAACATTATGAAACACGATACAGATTTTTAATCACTTTGAATGGGCGTTGAATTGATAGATACAAAAGAGACAATCTGGTTTTTGGTAATTTACTGTTAGCGCGCTTTAATAAAACATGCGACGTCTACACGTTAAACAAATGTGGGACAGTCTTTCACAGACAAAAAAATTTCAAATACTTTTTTTGATGTAAGTAGCTTAATACCTACCAAAATTACATACATACATTTGGAATTACGAAAAGACACTTCAATTTTGAACACGAGACCTCAAGCAGCACTCACAACAGTCGCATACGTTACCACTACGCCACCGAGGCAGTTAAATGGATACCTCTCGCTGAAAGAAGGCGGTTGAAAATCGAGGTCACATTTTTTTTTATTAAAATACAGTTGTTGGAAAAAATACAGTTATTACGTACACTTAATGATTCAGTACCGTTGTTAGGTGTTTGACCGCGTTAGTACACTAAAACTATTGTTCGATTACCTATTTTATCTCTACGAATTATACTTTAACCTTTAATACTGAGAACTATTTAATTGAATGATCAGTCTCGTGATATAATAAATAAAACATGCTAGAATGTTTAATACAATACAAAAACGAATTCAATTACAATATTAATAAATTATGACCCACGCAACTTCGTTTGCGTCTTCTATTGCCCGGAGCGTGAAAAATTTCCCCCGTTTTTGAAACATTCTTCATTGGTACTCCGCTCCTATTAGTATTAGCGTGATGGTATATAGCCTATAGCCTTCCTCGAAAAATGGACTATCTAACACTGAAAGAATTTTAAAATCGGACACCAGGTTCCTGATTTTAACGCGTTGAAACAAACAAACAAACTCTTCAGCTTTATAATATTAGTATAGATATCGATACATCTATTTTGGTAGGGTAGCAACATTATAAACGGTTACTTTGAGTCTTGAGATCGCGTCTCCATAGCGAGGTATTTCAATCTTGGCGCCGACAAGTAATCAGTACAATTTATAAAAAAAACATTTTGTATGTAGGATTACTTCCAGTAATCCTGGAGTTTTTCTAGGTTGGAGACCTTGATCCTTCAGTACCAAATTTCAAGATTCTGAGTTCACGGGAAGTTCGTTGAAGGTTTTGATTCCCTGGCGACTGTCGAAAATTTGCAGCATTAACGGCTGTATCTTTTGGTTGCGTTGGCTTAAAAGTTTGATTTTTTCACCGCTCCAAGGGACATTAGATCTAAATGAATTACAGCTTGATGCCTCCATGCATTCCTGAGAAAAAGGGTCTTGACAGACAGATGGACAACAAAGTGTTCCGTTTTTTCTCCTAAAAGTAAAAATTTTAGAATGCTTTTTAGTTTTATTAAACACTACCATTGGTATTGCTAACATCATATTATCGAATTTTTTGTTTAATATGCCGCATTATTTTTTAAATACACTAGACGAAATTATTACATTATTAAAAGCTGTTAATAAATTATTAACATCAACCAATCACCCGCCCGACCAAAGAAAGCGCTTCGTACCCAATGAAAATGTAAGTTTAGCTACGGGAATGGGAAGATAATATCAAGTAGACTTATACGTATAAATAGATCTGAATAATAGCAAATACTTGAAGTTAAGATAAGCATAACTAGCAGGTCAAATTAGTTCGACGCGTGATTCATTTACTGAAGAATATTTGAGCTACAAGAAGTATTTATGTATAATATGTATGTATTTACAAAAAAAAAGTATATAAGTATTTGTCTAGTACCCATAACACAAGCTCTGATTAGCTTGGGACTAGATGGCGTTGTATGTTTAGATGTCCGGAATATTTATTTATTTTAATCCCAATGTAGTAATTAGCACATTGAAAATGACAATCTATGAGCAAGTGCGGCTATCGTCTACTGCTGAGGACTCTGGATATTAGTCTTAATAATTCTTTATTGTCAAAATCAGACCATTGCAGCTAATTTAGTCTAATTAATTCGATAATGGCTTAAATGATAGATTTTGACATTCAAGTTATACTATTCAAGATTTTCTAAAACCAACAAGTAGTTGGATCGACTCGAATGTCTCTGTACACTTTTGCGTTTGAAGGTAGTAAGAAAAGTATAATTCTAATGCGAATTTCATTAATTTTTCTTTTTATTTGTTTCAGCGAGTCCAATGACGTATTGGAAAATTCTCCAAATGTGGAAGAATGGTTCGATTAGTGTTTGAAGTATTATTGGAAGTTGCATAAGTGTATTATTTTAATGCCTGTTTTAATGTTACGCATATTTTTACGTAACATTAAAACAGCCAAATGTTATAACATTTAATGAAAATAAAAGGCATATTATAAGTATTGGATAAATATTTTATTTAAGAGTTACAGTAATGGGTTTGAAGCACAAGAACAAACATCTATATCTGGTACAGAGTCACCACCCACTTAATATTTTACAATATTTTGATAAACACGCATAAGAAATACACATGTATGAAATAAGCATATATTTTCTTTTAAATTTCATAATATACATACATGTTTAAGGTACCACAATCTTAACAAGATATAATAGAAACGTTTATAATGATATATTAATTTATTATTAATGTTATCTTAACAAAACTACCATGCAACAAAACTTTAGCATGCTTGCTACCAATTAATTTATAACAACATTTTATGTCCATAATACTAAAATTCCTAAATCTAAATTCTACAATGTGGTACATACGAAAATATTTTTTCTAAGTTTGTGAGATTCCTTCTATTGACTTAAGACACATCAACACATCTTAAATAATATAATCTCTAACAAACAAATATAATGTATGTCATGAGTGTGAAGCTGATATACTAACAAAGTTTTACATTTCACCAGTCAATAAGTGGTTGACACTGTTTGCGTTGGAACTTGGATTAAGATATATACTGATGTAATATGAGGTCATTTATTAGAATGAAAGGAAAAGAAAATGCAATATTAACTTTCATAAAATCATTATAAATAGGCCTATCATATAGGAATGTTTATGAAGATATTTTTGTTAATTAAAAGCACCAATTTTGTGTTTTACATTTTAAAGTTTCTAGCACAAGAACCATAATTTAGAAAATTCTGTAAATTATGGTTGTGATGCTAACCACACAGGTGACTTTTCCTTTGTAGGTCCCAAAATTATGCACAAAGATGTTTATTAATACTTTTCTCAGTACAATTTACGGTAGCTACTCACATTAAACCATCAAAATACATTTTTGTATAAGTTCATTTTTTGAATGTTATATGAACTAAACATAATTAATAATACTGTATATCAGCTTTCAGTTGAGATGAGATTTTATTATAGAAGTTAATGTATAATTTACTAGGATTTAACAGGAACATTACAAAACTGAAAATAAAATAACTAAATGTATACTAGCCTGTGTATAAGTCCAAAAGACTGAAATAACAAGGCTATAGATACTAATATGACATAAAACTAAACATTCAGATAAAAAAGAACATTATACTCAACAGTATGAAAGTAATCTCATTTTTATGAGCATTAGCGATATAATAAATATGTACCTTGTTGAAATTACTGTAAAGTACAATATCATTTACAATGAATACAAATTTTGATATATGATGACATAACAGCCAAATATTTACTTTGGTATGAATAATAATTTTCTACATTTTACCATAAATACATTTGAATATAGCTATAAATATGCGAAACAACAGTATTTCTGTGACACTAGGGAACTGCTACCATTATTCGCCAATAAAATCTACCACCTGGTATGCATGCACACTAATATATGTTGACATAGATGAATCTCATTTATTCCCTATATATACAAACAAATAAAGCATTATTTGGTATATGTAATACCATATTCAATATTTTATAGACATTTAGTGATCAAGCATTGAATAGTAACATGGGATTATGATCTGTTTACAAATGAGCAGAAATATGAATTAGAATATACTACTAATATCCAATTAGGTATTTAAAAAGGATGTACATATATTGATACACATAGATGAAAGAATTAGATACATCCTTAAAACATTCAAGAAATGTTTTTGTCTTTTGAAGTGTTGTCTTACAAATCCCATTATAAGTAAATTAAAATAAATTCTCTGTTTACACAATACCTAACTCTATATTAGCAATAAAATAAACCAAAAGTTGTACATTCGAGATTTCATTTCATACTACATTCAGTGCAAAGTTCACAAGTGTTTCGCTTTATAATTATTTTCTCCAAATTGTACGCATTATTTTATTTTTTCTACAAAGTGATTGTGAACTTCTAGGCAACTTTAACATTGGTTTTTTATATGTTGAACAATATTGTTCAAACATCCTGGTTCTTATTAACTTAATTCCTTAAAATTGATCTGCAAGCAGATTACAGATTTCATGAGAGACTGTTTCCTTGCTCGATCTTACTGTCAGTCTATACATTTGAGCTTGTTTATTTGGTTCCAATCTCATAAGACATCCTACTTGCTGGACTCTAGTGTGTACAATGCCAGCACAAACAAAGTTATCAGGATTGGGATCAATACCATCAAGCAATTGCATACCAAATCCAGCTAATTTGGTATGAGTTCCAGGTAAATCAATGGAACCTTGAGCTTTAAATATTTTTTGTGCTCTTTGTTGTTCACCTCCTAAATTTTTCCATCTTGCAAAGAATGACTCACCATTCATTTCAGTGGGTTCAAAGAATTTATTCAATGTTAATGGCAGTTTCATTGTAATTTTTTGAGGTACATTATTATACACAAATGAAACTGACATACTTGGAACATCAATATAATCTTCAATGCATTCAGCAGTTAGCATTTGCTGAATCTGAGCACCTGCTTCTAGTACTGGCTCCATAGGTTTCATTTGAACATTTAGTTTATGTAAGTCTGTCCAGTGTAATTCAGGGCGGACATTTTGAATAGGGAATTGTGTCTTATTCCCATAAAATAAGCCAATTCTACCCAAGTTCTGCCTAAATTCACTTTTCACCCCTATTTGGATTAAGTCATTTTCAAAGAGAACACCATTATTTTTAAACAAGAACTTTTTAATGTTATTCTGTTGTACTGTGCTAGGACTTACTTTTGGAGCTGTATATAGATCTCCAAGTACATCAAGCAGCCCATTACCTGTGGGTGGCGCAGTGGTTCCAGGTGGAGTAGAGAGACCAAGTAAATCCGCACTTGAGCTATTTGTATTATTACTTGTGGTATTAATTACTGCTGTAGGCATGGTTGTAGGTAGTGGACTTTTTGATTCTCTTACATCATCTGGGATGCGCCCAGGCTTTTTCTTCTTTAATACAGCCAAGATAGAGGACTCTCGTTCTGGGAATGCAGGCATTTCTTCCAAAACTGTAGCCAGCACATCAGAACTTGCAACAATACTTAATTGTAAATATTCAGATGCCCTTTGCTGTAACTCTACATCAGAAGACCGCAAGTTTGAGTCGGCACGGAAAACTTCCTGCACACGGTTTTTAATTTCTGGGAAAAGGTTAACAAGTTTAATGTATGTGGATAATAGGAGTGCCCTTGTAGCTGCCGAACATAAATGGTACTTTGAATGAAGTAATTCAAATTGGACCTGTGGTGAAGATCTTGTATCTCCTGCTATCAAGTTGCCAAATTCTCCCAGAATGTATCCGCCAACTTTAACCATGTTTTCATGACAGGTTGGAGCTTGTAGAGCCTCAAACACTGTCTTTGCTGCATAACCTTGAACTTCTTCTCTATTGATGACAATTTGTATCACTCGGTACCAAACTTCCTCCGACACATAATCTCCAGCGATTCTAATAAGATTCAGAATGACATCCACATACCAAGTAAAGTCTGTTGCATATTTTTCAGCCAATATAGCTACTTTCAAGACCATTTCTTCTCTGATAGAGTAATCAGCTGTTTCTAAATAAGCCAACATTTCCTGAACAATTTCTTCAGCATTAGTTTTATCACACATAGCATAGAGCAAGTCCACAGCCTGCTGTCGAACTGATACATCTTTTTCCATTTTCATAGATAGAATAACAACTTCTTGGTGTTTTTTAACAGCCTCATGAGAAAATTCTGAAGTAGCAAGATGACACATCGACTCAAGGGCTAGATAACGAAGATTAGTTTCGCGATTGCTAAGAAACTGGCCAAGTTGGTTACAGGCTCTCACCAATAAGTTAGGTTCACTATCATTGTGTATGATCAAGCTTATGGCCTCAAACAACACTGCATTCTTAGCATTAGAATGCTGCACCTTCTTGGATTTTGGGGGTTCCTGAGCCTTATTAAAAATAGTTTCCAAACATTCTGATAGACGGCCTCTTACACCAGGCTCTTCAGAGGGTGGAGTGTAATTCTGCAGCAGTCTCAGTAGTTTGACTGAGAGCCAAGGTGCTGGTACAAAATAATAAGTATAATCTTGTAAATCTGTGTAACTTGCAGTCACAATTCTGCTAAGTCTCGCAACTGCTAAGGTTACACAACCTTTATACTCATCTGGATTTTTTTTTACAAGTGCATCAATAAGAGATGTAGCTGCTGTCACAACACCCATATGGGGATCATTCAAGAGATGTATGATACGGGAAGTCCATTCCCCTGTAGGAATAATTTCCGGTGACTTCCGAAAAAGTCGAAGGAGGCAGAGGGCAGCAGATTGCTTGACTACGTCCATAGTATCACCAGACACAAGTAGCTTTGGAATTTCTGTTCCAAATGCTTCTGCCATGTCTTTACTCCCAATATTTGCGATGCATTGCAAAGCCAAGTTGACATGTATAGGATTACGTGATTGCAGGTCATTTTTAATGCTTTGGATTATAAGTTTAATTAGATCACTATTAGTATTGACCAGCACTGATATGAATAGATAACCTATCTGTTTCTCAGAATACTTGTTAGATGAAAGTAAGTTGACCGCTTCCATATGACCGAAGTCGATATCATGACCCAATAAAAAGATAAATAGAAGTTTACATACATATTTTTTTTTCTGATAGCCATCAAGTGTTTTATCACCTTTAAACTTGCTTCTTATATTCGCCAGTTCTTTATTGATCCTCTTTATTTCCGCTTCTTTACTTTTACAGTTTCTTATGTCTGATATGAAGACTGCAAGTCCTCGCATTCCATCTCCCCTGACGGCAGGCATATTGCCAAGTGATTTATCGAACACCAGTTTTATGCCTTTTCCTTACACTTTAAAAGAAACAAAGATTCCGAGGTATAAATTTTTATGAGAAACTTTTGAAGTGGCGTTCAATTACTATTAATCAATTAGCGGCCGTCATTACAACAATTCAAAAGGATGAGATTTTCTTCTACTACTTCTACAACGCCTCCCTTTTCCATAGATCCGTTTGAGACATCAGACGTAACTTAGGTATTGTTTATGGATCAATATCAGACACGAATTGAAAGGAACAGACTGTGTCATCTCTAGTACAGATTACACAATTCTAATTAAGAATTTGAAAATGTGAAGTCCAATTTTATGAGATTTTTTCTGTTTATTTGATAACTATTATTAAATTGGTAAATGTCTATTCTTCACGATAAACTTAGATTCATTCTTGTTATGAGTAGAAAAAAGCTAATTCTCACAGCAACTCCGATCTCAAATTTCAAACCTATTGCAATGACTGTATTCTAATGGAGTATCACTCGACCGGTGTAATACCACGTCCTTACAGAAAATCGGTGTGAAATAGCGCTTGCACTGTGTTTCACTCTCGTGAGTGAGGATACATCGCACTGCCCCATCCCACTCCCCATCCCCCAAAGGTCGGTAACGCACTTATCACGCTCTGGTGTTGCGGATGTCTATGGGCGGCGGTAATCGCTTACCATCAGGCGATACGTCTGCTAGTTTGCCCGGTATTCCAAAAAAAGACGTAAATCTCTTTAATGGTTTTGAGAAAGCAGGCGCAGGACCGTTACAAATTGTTTATTCTGCACCATTAAACGTAAAGCAGTGGCACTGAAGTCGCGAAGTGTTGTTAATGATGTTAATATGTATGTATTGCTTTTTAATGTTACTTTTATTTATTGGTTAAATAGCCTTGGTATTAGCCACTCACTAGTAAAGATAAAAAAGAAAACCTGTCAAAGTCTAACTTTATAGAGACATACTGTCAATCTGTCTAATTTTGACAGTCGATGTTTTAATAGTCTATGGCTGGCTCCTTGTTCAATGTTCGCCCGTGTGGTTAGAGTGCGCTGCAGTGGTCACGAGACAAATGTATAAGAATCGAAAAGTAGTCGCTACTATTTTTCATTTATATTTGATGTATTAGGTTCATGTGACTACTGTGTGCTCTAGTTAGTTAAAAATGATATCACAAGTATCGTTTGATCTCTTGTGAAAGGCTGGTATCAAAGTACGTTGCTAATAAATGAATGATGCAGTCTATTTTCTGGACAGGGAGACTGCTATCACGTGCTTTACGAAATGGACTTTCGAGTCTCTCCAGTGCGGCAGAGTTGAATGTTTCGAAAACAAATCAACCTTATCTAGTATCAGTAGTATGTGGTTTTCCGAAAGACATTGCTAATGGAAGAACGCGTAAAGGACAATTCGGTGACGACGCATGGTTTTCCACCAATTCAAACAGCGCAGATGTTATTGGTAAGTTTAAAGAACTTTCACTACAGTATTAAAAACATTCTTCTATTTCAATGATACTAATGTTTCTATCATTTGCTATATAGTACTAACTAATCCACTATGGTGTATTTTGTTTTGTGAGCTTATGTTTTTGTTTATCTATTGACAGAAAACATACATTTTATT
Organism: Spilarctia lutea; assembly: GCA_916048165.1. NCBI lineage: Eukaryota > Metazoa > Arthropoda > Insecta > Lepidoptera > Erebidae > Spilarctia > Spilarctia lutea. Next base: position 9,928,864 of record OU696480.1, read on the forward strand.
AGTAGTGAAGGTATTGGTGATAGCATAATTTTTTACTTTGCATTTTTATTCCACTTAGTAGGAAACAAGTACATAGAGCTGTTTGGACACAAGTTGGATACAACTTTTAATATGTGTGAACTGTGTTTACCATATGTGTATGTGTGCAGTAACTTATAATCTAACTCTAATCATAAGAACTACACTATCATTAAGATTTTAATCATTCTTTACAAAATAGACAAGAGTATTTATAGGGGAAAGTATATATAGCCTGTATAACACCACAGTTACAACTAAAAGGAAAAAGTTGTGTCTATAAAAGGAGGTAAAACTGAAGGGTAATTAAATATAAAAACAGAATAACTTTACTAACAGAAACTTAAGTAATTCTTTGTAGTTTTAGTTTTGATTAATTGTTTAGACCTAAAAAAATATAACTTTATAATAAAAACATGAAATAAGTTGATTTAAAGTTATTGGTTTGCTATTGCACTTGCTTTAGTTATATTTATTGAAGTGAACTTCTTTATCGGGGTTGTCAAAAAATTTAGTGTAACATTTTTTCGTTACGCGTAACATTTATCCGTTACGTTATGCGTCAAATTTATAAAATAAAACAAAAAACATTTTCAAACACAAACAGGACCAAATTAATACTACAATGAAATATCACATTACGAACAATATTATTTTATTTAGTCCACAATGTAAATAACTACACACATCACATTCCACAAACTTACTTCATTCACACCACAGATCGCGAAATATTTACTCAGGTCTCGCTCCTTAACTTTTATTGCACTTGAAATAAGAATTGCCACGAATATTGCTGGTTTATAAGTCTTTTGTCGTTATACCTTACGTCGACATATGATATTTAAATAACGTCATAAAGAAGTTTCACTTCTTACGAGTGTACGCTAGTACACGCACACATTTTTTTTATTTATTATTAATGTAATCTTACAAGGTAACAGATGTAATATCCAAAATGATTACATGATTAATTTATGGACAATTGAGTTGATGTTGTACACATCCCAGTCATATTGTTATAATAATGTCAAAGTATATGGATAATAAAAACAATACACTATAATTACGAAATATAAATCAATAATAAAGAATTTCAGTTTAAAAGTATAAAAAAAAACTTATAATACACTATAATATTAATACATTCTTTTACGAAAATCTAACTACCTAGGAAATAGTGTACAAGCATCGTAACTAGGGAAGCATCCTCTACTTGATGATTCCAATTAAACAAAATAAATAGTAACACCTAATTGTTTTTTCATCTGATCTGGTCCCAAACTATGATTCATATTTTCATAGAATAGAACACGCAAGGAAATATCAGTATAAAAAATTACATGTATGTAGGTGACTATTAAAACCAAAGTTTATTTAAATGTTTGTGTCTCTTAAGAAATAAGGTTTTTCCCTACTTTTAGTACTATTACTATGTAGGTAATTGACTCCCTAAAACCTGATGAGTTATACTGACAAATACTCTGCTGATTCTTTAAAAAAAAATTACCGTTGGAGAGCCACGCTTTGGCATGCAAGGGCTGACTCAACCGGAGTGATACCACGGCCTCACAGAAAACCGGTGTGAAACAGCACCTGCACTTTATTTCACCCAGTGAGTCAGGATACCGGAGCCCCATACTCCCAACCTCTCCCCCATCCCCCAAAGGCCGGCAACGCCCTTGTGATGCCTCTCGTGTTGGGCGACGGTAATCGCTTACCATCAGGCGATAAGTCTGCTCGTTTGCTACTTAAAAAAAAATAGTTGGTCAAAATCACTGATCTTGTTTTTAATAAATGATTTTATAAGAATGCATTACAAATTTTTCCTTTCACTACAAACAAAATTAGAATGTAATCTACCTTTTACTGCTTAACTCAGCAATAATTTTTATAAAATATTAATTCCGTTTAAAGTGTGCCTTCAAATTGTAATCAATAATAATATTACTGAACATTATTTAAATATTTTTATTAAGCAACTAGCTGACTTATGCAACTTCGTCTGCTTCTCTTCAAAAGAAATATTTTTTTCCCAATTAGTAAATTGTGATATAAACTATCCTATCTCTCAAGTTGGATCAAACTGCACATGGTGTGCGAATTTTATTATAATTGGTTAAGTGGTTTATGAGTCCATTGAAGACAAACATTGTGACACGAGATTTATATATATTAAGATGGTTGAAAATAAAATAAACTTATAGATAGTTTGTTATCTAATCCATATTCATATTTCATACTATACAATAATATTATAATTTTTTTTTTTTTTTTTTATAAATAAATAAATAAATATTCCGGACATCTAACTCACAACGCCATCTAGTCCCAAGCTAAGCAGAGCTTGTGTTATGGGTACTAGACAACTGATATGAATACATATATACTTTTTTTTTTTTGTAAATACATACATATTATACATAGAAAACACCCAAACTCCGAAACAAATATTTGTAGATCATACAAACATTTAGTCCGACCCGCGAATCGAACCCGAGACCTCTTGCTTAGCAGTCGCAAACGCTACCACTACGCCACCGAGGCCGATAATTCGAAAGTAACTGTCTGTTTTGATTTTCATGGCTAAACTGCTGCACCATTTTCAATGAAATTTGGCATGGAGATACTTTGATTCTTGAGGAAATACACAGTCTACTAATAACTATGATATCAACACATGCTCGCGACGCCATGTTCAAAAATTAGTTATTTCTATAAATATTACAATTATTTTTTATTTGCAGGTGTTGCGGATGGTGTTGGAGGATGGCGTGCTTATGGCATTGATCCAGGCGAGTTTTCCTCATACCTCATGAAGACCTGTGAGAGACTAGTTGAGATGGGACACTTTAAGCTCACAGAACCTGGAGATTTGTTGGCCAAGTCGTATTATGAACTATTGGAACACAAGAAACCAATATTAGGTTTGTATGCAATTCAACTTTTTATTCTGTGTATTTTAGATGATAAATGAAACCAAGAAACTTCATTAATAGTTAATTCAAAATAAGATAAAGAATACATTCTATTGGGTAGAGATTAAACTCAGAATGATTTGATCACAAATCCAACACACAGATATAAATTTTTATTAGTCAATATAACTCTCTGCCTGATGGTAAGCATGACCAAAATCTAACAGTAGCGGTCACCATACTCATTGCGAATGCAGACAATGCAACAATGCATAATGGTGTTCCACACGATTGCGACTTATGGCGATGCTTCTGTATCATTGAGCTTCTGGTCTTGCACTCACCAACAACACACAACTGCACCAATTCTGTCACTTTAGGTGTATCTTCTGTCTGTGTGTAGTACCGCTCTGATCGAGCCATTATGTATTAGGACGCCTATGATGTAACACACTGTACACACAGATGCGATAATAATGACGCAATAGAAGCAGGACGGTTCCTCAGTCCTGCAATAACGCATCCTATATTATCGACCGATAATAACACATGTCTGGGAGAGCCTTTACATTAGCACTGGTACAAATAATACTCTATATTTTCTTCTCAAAACATCGCAGCCAAAAGGTTTGCTGGACATAGATTTCCCCCAATTAAGTTTCAGTTAACGAAATGAAAATTCATGTCTATCTTTGCTCCTATTATATATGATTAGACTCAACCAATGGTATAGGTAAAATGGTCAACCAAGCTGGCGAATGCACACAAGTGCGAACCAAGTTCTCCTGCCTAATTGAGAGAAAAGAAAAATAGCTAATATGTAGCATAATCACTTAGTTTGTCATCAGAGTCAACAAACTTATCATAAACATTGATGATCATCCCATCAGTGTTTCGAATATGTGGCGCCACCGCAGCATAACTTTTGATAAACGGAATTTGAAACTGAAAACGTATTGGTTATTTAAAACGGATCCTTAATTTAAAGTAAAATCTTTCTTTTTTATTTGAGTCGCAAAAATCCGCTACGTTGTAGAGAACGTGAGAAATGTTTTATATCAATCATAATTTTTATAAATTTTGGTGTTCAGGGCCCAGGACATAAATACTTTTCGCTTGGTTGAGCAAACATTGAAATAAATAAATTTTTATACTTGTATTATTGTAGATTTATCATTAGGTACATTATATTACAGGTAGTAGCACAGCTTGTGTAATGATACTCGATCGTTCGGAGAGCGTAATGCGCGCCGCGAACATCGGCGACAGTGGGTACATGGTCGTGCGTGGCGGCCGGGTTATACACCGCTCACACGAACAACAACACTATTTCAATACGCCGTATCAACTCAGCCTACCACCGCCGGGACATGACAGGAATGTGTTAAGTGACAGGTAAACAACCTTTTCTTTACAACTTTCTTGTTTTATACCTATTTAGCTTCTGTTATGGCACAGCAAACAAGACAATTGGATTAAATTGTACGTGTTGTGATAAACATCACTGCTTTACCTGTTTTGTTAAGATTTAAGTTCTTGCCCATATAAATAAGGTATATTTTAAAGTGTTCAAAACAAAAATCGAAGTTTATCCTCAACTTAAGCATGCTAGATTGTCGACAATTTACCTGTTATTATTCTGTATAAATTCTACATTTACCCACTACAACATTCACTGTGAGAGCAGTTTTATTGGCCGCTGTACCTCTTTGCCATTGATGGTCCACTAGTTCGCTTTTACTAAATTGGAGGTTGCAGAATCACCCACTCTTATAGTTAATATCATAAACTAACAATATTTGCACACCGCATAATATTGCAGGACATAGTGTACCTCTTAAATAAACCTACAATCTGTAACTAACCTATGTTTCCGTAAATAAATGATTGATTGATTGAACTATATAAATTGCATTCCTAAATTTTGCAATTATAATAAATAAATAAATATTTTTCGGACAACTTACACACAATTAGTCCCAAGCTAAGCAGAGCTTGTGTTATGGGTACTAGACAACTGATGTAAATACATTTATACTTTTTTTTTGTAACATATTTACATATTATACATAGAAAACACCCAAACTCCGAAACAAATATCTGTAGATCATTCAAACATTTGGTCCGACCCGGGAATCGAACCCGAGACGAGACCTCAAGAACAGCAGTCGCATACGCCACCACTGCGCCACAGAGGCAGTAATATTCAGAGACTAGGTTATTTCAAAATAACATTGCAATCTGCCTCAAGAGACCTGTTTATATAAATTTATTTGTTTATATCGCATACTCAGTCATGTAAAGAAGTATACTGCGTCATAATTTCTTGGTGATAGTATCAGCATATTTAGAGCAAAAGGTTACTTCAATAGAGATAATAAGATATAAGCTATGGAGATTTTAATACTATTGATCACAAACATGTTATATGTCAGGCTATTAACATACTAATACTTTAATTTATCAAAAATACAAGTATTCCATCGTTTTTAGGGATTCGTACCCAAAGGATAAAACAGGACCCTATTACTAAGACTTCGCTGTCCGTCCGTCTGTCACCAGGCTGTATCTCTGAACCGTGATAGTTAGACATTTGAAATTTTCAGAAGTGATGTACTTCTGGTGCCGCTATAACAAGAAATACTAAAAAACAATAAAATAAATATGTATTTAAGGGGGCTCCCATACAACAAACGAGATTTATTTTACTCGTTTCTGTTCGATATTGATAACGGCAACAGGTAGACGCTTGAAATCTATAGATAATGGTACGGAACCCTTCCTGCGCGAGTCCGACTCGCACTTATCCGATTTTTTGGTATTGTGCCAAGTATATAAGTAATCTCACATTGTTGTTTTTCAAAGCAAATTTCATAAAAAAATGTTTATTTTTTGTTTGTATTATTTCTGTTTTTGCAGTTCTACAAGTCGTTTTGTCGGAACCAATTTGAATATTCTAATATTTTATTTAATGCAATCGGCAGACATAATAAATCGTCAGCACCAAAATGTGCTCCGAATCTCTTTAAGTAATAGCGTTAAAAACCAAAAATAAAATTAATAAATACAAATAACAAGAATATTAAGACAAATTAACTATCGTTCTGTCTAGCCGTTTATCATCGGCTCGTTAATTGCATCTTCTATTTATTTATTGAAATTTTTACCACAAATTATAGCAATAATAAAAATAGTTCATGAGTAATATAAAAACGCTTCAACGGAATTTTAATATTAATATAAATATGTAGTTATTTTTGAAAATTGGCTTTATAACCACAAGAAAAAGCAATAAAAATAACATTGTATTTTTATCGAAATGGAAATCCGTGAACCAAAACCAAACCACCTCAAATTTTTTACTTTTCGTAAATAAGTGAAACAAATTAATTTATTTAGCAAACTAGAATATTGCATGGGGCTAATTTTGTACCACCTGAATGCAAATTTCTTACTTGTTCTGCTAACAACAAATGCTTTTTATCGATAATACTTAATTAGACTCTTAAACTTATGATGTGTTTTCTTCAAAAGCATTCTACGACGATTCTACCTATACGAAAGATATTATTACGTGATTTATCTGAATTTTTTTCTTCATATCATGAATATTTATCTTATAAATTTCACGTACCTAAGTAGGTTTTGTTTTTCTTATAAAATGCCCCACTTTTAGCGGCCTTCACACGTTATGATTAAGCGAAATTCCAACACACTGTTCTAATGTGTTTTAACCATCTCCTTTTAAGAATAAATTTTGGTAAAGTATACCTAATGATTAAGTCTACCAGTTTTTGCCCGCTTTTGGCATTAGTGATAAGCATAGTCATAATTGTGGCTAAGCTCCTTAAATAAAGTTTTTTTTTTTAAAAAAAGATATGGTCTTTAATATAAGGAACAACAGACTGCGATTCGTTCCATTTAGTTCTCTTACAATGCAATTGTACAAGGTGTCTCAAAAGAAATTTCATATTTAGTGGATTGATTAAAAAAAAAGGAAGCGGTATATAGAAAAAATGTTTATTTATTGTTAAAATACACTTTTTGGGAATTCATTTCTTAAAAATAATATCGTCTAAATGTAAACCCTCACGTTGTTGGCACTCATTTAATCGAACAGTAAAATTACTTATGACTGTTCGACAGGTGGAGTGAGGGATGGCTGCCATTTCGTGACGGATATTTTCTTTCAAATGCGCCAGTGAAGTTGGTTTATTGGCGTAAACTTTAGATTTAAGATAACCCCATAGGAAAAAGTCCATAGGGGTTAAATCTGGGCTACGTGGAGGCCAATTTATGTCACCTCTCCGGGAGATCAATTTTCCTGAGAAAATTTCACGAACACGTGGCAGAGATATATTGGACGTGTGTGAAGTTGCTCCGTCCTGTTGAAACCATGTTCTTTGGTTATAGCCAGGAAAGTTTTGCAGTTCAGGTACCAAGAAGTTGTCTAACATCTCCACATAACGCTCTGAATTCACTGTAACTGTACGCCCCATTTCGTCTTCAAAAAAGTAAGGGCCGATAATTCCTCGCGCCGACATGGCAGCCCATACGGTCACTTTAGGCGAGTGTAGGGGTTTCTGATGTTTGCGTTTCGGATTGGCTGAACGCCAGTAGCGGCAGTTTTGCTTATTTACGTGGCCATTAAGATGAAAATGAGCTTCATCCGAAAACAAAATGTTGGTAAACGTTGAAAATCGCTCAATCATCTGATTTACGAAATTAAGCCTCTGACCGGCATCTTGGGGCTTTAATTCTTGCACCAATTGAATTTTGTAGGGGTGCAGCTTTAGATCTTTGTGCATAATGCGATGTAATGATGATCTATGCACATTTAAAGCACTCGCGCGCTTCCGAATTGAAAGGCTCGGGTCGTCACGTACAGATTGATTAACACTCTCCACGTTTTCTACCGTTCTTGATGACCTAGGTCGCCCGGATTTTGATTTATCCAGCGTTGATCCAGTCTCTTCAAACTTTTTAACCCAATGTCGAATGAGAGGAAGGCTTGGCGCATCATTTAAGTGGCGAAAACCTCGAATACTGCAGAATTTTCTACGCGCGACAGTTGTCGAATCACCGTTCTTGTAAAACTCTCGCACGCACAACGCGCGGTCTGCTCCCGAGAAACGCTCCATAGCGACTGAATCCCCAAGAGCCAAGCTACCAATTGACATAACCCCCGCACCCCTCAAGTACGCAGCGTTCACGCAGTAAGCTAAACAAATATAAAATTTCTTTTGAGACACCCTGTATATCGAGAGAACATTAAATGCGTCTATTTTTTTTTTATTCTATTGTTTTAATGTTTAATTAACCTAGTTTTGTTGAATATGACTGTGATCCCAAATCCAAAGTATGGTTAGGCATTCGTATAAAATAATAAAACGTTTAATTTCGTCCTCATTTTAGCAGTAGTCATAAGATCTATGCTCAAACCACGGGACAAGTAGTCATGTGCTCATTCCACAAACGGCTGTTGTATTTCTGTATGCACTAATATTAGAATTTTTAGCTTATTGGATATTTGCCAAATCATTAAAACTCGTGTGTTCTCTTAAATTATGGAACCATGTTTACGTGTTTATTATTGGTACAAAAGAATGTATTTTAATTGAGTTCACTAGTGACGTAATTGTATAAACAAGATTTGTTGAATGGTCCTGCTTAACTGGGGCTTATTGACGTGTTTAATGACTTAATTACATAATTCACATTGAATAATCTATACAGAGTGTCAACATCTGTGTTCTAATATGTAACTAATGTCCTGCTCTAAAATTGGGTTAGCCGTTCTATCTTTTTACATCGTCGATAGGTAAATAACTACCTATACATATGACGGATGCGCACGTAAATAATCGGGTGTAAAGGTCAAGCTTTTTCGAACGTGTGGGTTCATCTTGTCATGTTTGTTTCGTTTGAATTTGTTTTATGTGGGAGAGCTATGCTTCGGCATGAATGGGTCGGCTCGACCGGAGTGATACCACGGCCTCACAGAAAACCGGTGTGAAATAGCGTGTGCGCTGTGTTTCACCGAGTGAGTGAGGATACCGGAGGCCCATACCCCAACCCCTCCCCCCATCTCCTTTCCCATCCCCCAAAGGTCGGCAACGCACTTATGACGCCTTTGGTGTTGCGGGTGTCCATGGGCGGCGGTAATCGCTTACCATCAGGTGATGCGTCTGCTCGTTTGCCCACTATTCAATAAAAAAAATAAAAATAAAAAAAAAACTACGTTTTAACATAATATTAAGCTGTCTCTGCTATGTACAAACAATTGAATACATCACAAGCTTTGAATTTTTTTTTTTTTAATTTGTTTACTAAATTTAAATATTAGTAGCAACAACATCTGCAACTAGGACATGTAAACACAATGGACTATACATGAACAAAGATGACTTATTTAGCGGATGTTAGCGTAACTCTATCACACACTTTATTTCTTGTACATAATAGTTTATTTATATTTTTCTATCACATATCCTATGAATTATTCGTATTTTATTTTTAATGGCCGCCAATGTATTCAGTGACACAAAAAGTGTACTACATTAAATTGATGTAGACTTCAATTGCCCTCTATTTATTCATGGACAGACACAAATAGCCGGTTACAGTCCATTATGATAAAATCTATCTGAACAGATTCCAACTGAATTAATTATTTAGATGAAGTTTGCACAAGATTATTCATTGAATTCATTATCTTCCCGAAAAACCTCAAACCACTTCAAAATTAGCACGTTTCTTTTTTGTTATCCGTAAAACTTGTATTGATTTTTACTTTAGGAATAATAAATAATAATAAATAAATATTTCGGACATCTAACACACAACGCCATCTAGTCCCAAGCTAAGCAGAGCTTGTGTTATGGGTACTAGACAACTGATGTAAATACTTATATACTTTTTTTTAAATACATACATATTATACATAGAAAACACCCAAACTCCGAAACAAATATTTGCAGATCATACAAACATTTGGTCCGACCCGGGAATCGAACCCGAGACCTCATGCTTAGCAGTCGCATACGTTACCACTACGCCACCGAGGCAGTCAAATATATAATAACCGTAGTAATCATATTTTGTCATTACGATTTATTTTCTTTAAGACGTACTAACAAACCTAGGTAACATGTAGATATTTATAGTTTGTATCTCAGTCTGCATTGCTTAACATGTATTAATGACGTTGTGAAAAATCATGCCACAAGTTCCGTCGAGTCCGATTTTATTCTATCAGACCACGTAAAAACTTTTGATAAAATATAAATAGCCCATGTCACCTGGGCCATTCTTACGAATCTATTGACATCTGATTAATTAAAATCGATTCAGTGGTTTTTAAATATATGAAAATATTACTCTTCGTTTTGACTTAGCCGTAGTCGAGTATAAACTGCATTTATGAATATAAAAATACCTAAAAATGTGTAATGTAAATTAAAATTACATATATGTATATCGTAACGCTGAAATCGCTACATAATTATTAAACGAATGCTACTATGTTTCAGGCCGGAATCGGCAGAAACGTCACACTTCTCAGTGGAGTGCGGTGATGTAATCCTTGTGGCGACAGACGGTGTCTTCGACAATGTACCAGAGCCCGTGCTAGTGGCGGAAATGCGCCGCGCACAGAGCTTTGCGGGGAATACAGAGAGGCTCCAGGCTGTCGCTAATTCAATTGCCTGGATGGCGCGCAACCTGTCCTTCGATGGCTGCTACATGTCGCCTTTCGCCAAAAGTGCAAGGCAAAATGGCATAGATGCTATAGGTAAGTGGAATGAATAGATCAATCTAACTAGTTTCAACACAAAGATCTGGTTTCGTAACAAAAATTATTCTTTTAATAGGTATCATTGTCTTCATTGCTCCTAAAACATGCTTGGTAAAATATCAGTCCTTGATTTCACCTTTACAAATTTATTTGAAATACTACTACTTATAAAACGTATTTATTTCGATTTACAACGGATGAAAAAAATCACGTAACGTACCGCGACACACTAAAAATGTTTAAATGACTCCCTACCTACTCGTTTTTAGAAATCGATTTTAAGCATTAATGTTTTTTTTTCTTGTTTTAATTAAGTCGATTTCTAATTTGTCTAAATTCGAATAGACTAAAATCAATTTCTTATTAACTTTAACACAAAATTAGTTAAAATCGATTTACAATCATCGTCTGGTATTCATTTCCCTATACCTTTTTTGAAGTTTGTTAATTAACATGTCTTGTTCACAGGAGGAAAACCGGACGACATAACGGTGCTACTCGCTATTGTAGCGCTATGAAAATGTCCCACATGTGATTTATATAGGTAGAATTAGGTACATATTTGTTCAGATGCAAAAGAATTGCTAAATAATAGTGATAACAACGAAGCCAAAAATGAAACTGAATAGTTTGGACCTTTATGATTGTATGTGGTCTGACAAGAAGAAAATGAGATGTTAAGTAAAGGAGGTGCCTGCTTCATATATTATTTGATTGATAGAGATTTATTGTGATTTTTACTGTTTTGTAATTCTGTTTATAATGTATAATACACCTAATTATTACAATGTTCATAGTGATGTGTAAATAAGTTTTGTACTATTACAACTGTTTTGTTGAAATAAATGTTCTGTATGATCTCAACTTTGTAATATTTTCTTGACTCTTTGAACAGTTTATTAAGAATAAGGTAAGGACACCTCCTAAGCTTGAATCGACATCAACTAATATAATTTTCGAAATAAAAAAGAATTGTTTATTCAAAGACAATCATGCTATGACGTTTGATCTGATTGTAATTTACTTCTGAATTTTTGCGACGAAACTATTGGACAGATATTGAAAATTTTGATTTTTTATACTAAATAATAGACTCGTGTGATTATAGTTGGGGTAAACAGCTGGTGTTGCGGGGCAGCGATACGGCGTAAATAAGTTCCTCAAACTTTCAACTATTCACACTGTAGCCTGCCTTCTATGCCAAATCAGCGAAGGATCCCATAAACTAAATTAGAATACATACTTAACCTAAAAACAACCGGACTACTTTTATTATCTGTTAAGATTGTACACAATGATTGAAATTTGACAACTTGAGTGGTGATAAGAAGATAAGAACAAACTTATGTTTATTTAGGAAAATTAACAGACATTTAACACACATAATAAGTGTTACATATATTATTTAGGGCACTGCAATGGTGTCTGTTTAAAATTTTAATTCTATTAGTTATTATTGAAATTATCTTAAAATAAGCTCTTACTTTATATGCTATTTTTCAATACTATGTTCCTACTGTACGCGTATACTTTTCTTGACGTGCTATGTTCTAACCATTTTCCATAATTATTTTAAAATCAGATTCTCAACTAAGCTTAGAAAACTAATTATGGGTTTTATACCAATTGCGTGTGCGCAAACAAACCGCAATCACTACCCATTCGGTTGTATTTTTTTTCTGCAAATTGTAACCTAACGTCATTGATATGTTAGGGTTTAAGCTTTGAAAAAGTAAGTTTATTAAATGTACCTATACAAGTTTTAATAGATAATCTATATCGTGTTCTAGAGGACAAGAGCGAGAGGATACTTCAATGCTTAATTATTTATATTTTAATTACTTAGATAATTTTGATCCTATTCCTGTATAACTGAAATTTGGAATTGATGGTACCTATAAGTTTGTGTGAAGACTGAATACTAATAGGTGTACTATTTTGTTATTTGTAGTCTAATAATGTTATGGAACTGTCAAGCACAGATGCCAATTCTATACTGAATTACTTTTTATAGTTTTTATGCTAGTATTTTTTTTTTTTATATTTTAGTAAAATCAGTTCTCAGATATTTCGTTTGACACGTGTGTACTTATAGTTAAAAAAAACAATAACAATATTTACATACAAGCCTCAAAAACTCCTCCGCGTCATCTCCTGCCGATAGCGTTCCCAAAAGACTGGCAGCATTGCCACGTTAAATGGCAATGTTGATTCTCTATGGTAGAAAAAGGCCGGCCTTCTGGTCGCGAGAAGCGTATGTATGTATGCTTATAGTTATGTATCAAATAAAATTGCAGCTAGAATTTAATTATATTTATATAGTAAAATAGTATTTCAAATATTGCAGGTTGGTTACGTATTTTTCTTTACGTGTTACGATCTTCATGTTTAGAAATTGTTATACTAAACGAGTAATCATGGTTACAAACAGGCTGTGTGTGTTGATCTGTGCTGTGACTTTCTGTAGTCTTATTTTATTGTCAAGCGTTTCTTTACAAATTTATTTTCTGTAAATACTGCGTGAAAATAGAATAAACAATTCTGATTACAATCAATTTATTTTAATATTACCTAATTAATAAACGACTATCCATCCGCTCATCAACTTTATCCACTGTCCTACCAAATGTTTAAACAGTTCCAGAGTCGATTAAGATGGTATTTATTTATATTAGACGGCGCGGGGAGCGTACGTACGCTCATATGCTTCTTACACGTCCACGTCGACGCTGTATCTGTCGACACGGATCAAGCGAGAAGACGAAGAGACTACCAGTCAGGTGCAACCTACCTTTATCCAGTGTTCCAAGCTACCCCATTGTCACCTTGAGGAAGGATTAAGGAAGGATCTCTAGTTTATTTTTGTTGGAAACCAGGTTTGCAACATATAGAAATTATTGTTTTGGAAAGTGGTTTCCAGTCATTCTTTTCCAAAGTAGCCGAAGAGGAAAAATCAGGTTCCAAACACTCACATATGATAAATTTTGAAAACTGGTCAGAGGGCGGGACTACTATTTTCTTAGCGCCAATGGACTATGCTTTAGTTGTTTCCATCACTTGACAAATTAATTATTATATGAAAACTTATCAAAATAAAGGAAAGCAAAGAAATTTTCTTTTGCCTATCCTACTACTATTATAAAGGCGAAAGTTTGTAAGTATGGATGTATGTATGTATGGATGTTTGTTACTCTTTCACGTAAAAACTACTGAATGGATTTGAATGAAACTTTACCACAATATAGCTTATACATCAGAATAACACATAGGCTACTATTTCTAAAGATATAGCTTCGCCTCGCGGCGTTGCCCGCAGTTATCATCGTACCGCGGGTAGCACCGCGGGGTTCAGCTAGTATAATATTAAATAAATTAGATAAGAACAAAAAACATCCGTATGTACCTCAATCATTTTTAATATTCACAAATAACAGACCCTTAAATATAACTTTTTTACAAAAAAAATACAGTATTTTGATTCTAGCAGGAAAATTGCATTCTTCCGCATTGTACATTCATACAGTAACTGTACCTTTAGTATAAGTTTTTCTGAACACAAATGATGTAAAGGAGTCTAAACTTAAAATATTACAAGTTGTTTTATACTTTTACATAACAATTTTCGCTAGGTGGCCAAATATTTTGAAGCATTAGTGGATCTAAGAAACTATACTATAATACTTAGGGTACAGTATGTATGTATGCCGTCCTTATTATCAATAGCTTAGCTAATAATTAATAATCTGACAAAAAATGTGATGTAAAACTAAAAAAACTGCTTTAAAGAAATAAAATATATCTTATTTATAATTTATAAAAGGCGATCCTCCACAACACAAATAATAATAATTGTATCTAGTTGAAATCTCATGTATAGTCCATTTGTTTAGATAGTGTCGGTACACACGCACGCAATTGTGGTTATAGTTGTGAAATACGAATATATTAATTCATACAAGTTAGGTGATGGCTTAGTGAAGACAAATTACATGGAAAATTACTGCACGGTTGGCTTAGTGGTTTAAGCGGTCGCCACGCCGCTTTCTATTGCGCTAAGTGTTGAGGGTTCAAATCCTACATGGAACAACACTTGGATGATCCACACGATTTATACCTAATGCGAGTTATCTTTAAATAAAAAAATATGCACTATTCTTCATCACTCGAACGTGGTACATGGTAGGTACTTTGAAGGATAAGCGCGAGTGGTACGCAGCGTTGTCCATGACGATTAGGCTGTTTTTTGGGACGTTTGGCATTAATTTCTCCTCAAACCACTCTTCAAACGATGCCGCATTCATGTCACAGTGGTAATCTGCACACGAGTCTTTATTGTTTTGTCGATAGCATTAAAGCATTGTCAACCCATCCATCTATAGAACCAGCATTGATATGATTTCCTCGAGAAGAAGGCACATCTAAATCACATGAACAGCTACAGTCCGCCCAACCTTATTGTATCGTGTGTGTCGTACCAAATACACAATGCTACGCCCTTCTCGAGGCGTAGCATTGTGTATTTGGTACGACGTAGACGAGCCTTTTCTAAAGATTCAAGCAATACTTTTCTCTTATTAAGTATTTTATACTTTAATCATAGTTTAATCAACACGTTACGCAGAGTTGTACGTTTATACGGCAAGTCCGTCTTGGCTAGTGAATCTTCCAGAATCAAATCTAGTGTCGTATTTTTTTTTATTAGCATAAAATCTGAATACTATTCGACGTACTACATCACACTATACACATACAAAGTCGTCTATTTTTGATAGAGGGATGTTTTTGCTTTTGCGTTTTTTGGTATTGATAGTGGTGCATATACTTTCATTTGAATACAGTGACGATGGACGTTGATCATAATTTGTTTACATGTTTTACAATATAGACACGTCTTTTTGTTGTTGGTTCACTTATAGGTTCGCTTTGAGGCACTTCACTATCTTCCCAAGGGTAAAAAAATATTTCAGTTTACACGTTAGAAAAGTCAACAAACACAACTATTCACTGCTTGGGCGTAAACTGACAAATCATACTTACTTGCGGGTTTACGCCTCAGGCAGGTTCTTTGATTTTGTGGCGGCGTCCGTTTGACAAAAAAGCCGCATGTGCGGCGGCGGCGCGATCGAAACGACTGTATCTAAGCGAACGGACTATACAGTCAAGGATCTAAGTGCAATCCCAATGTAATGTTCATATTAATAAATTATATTATTTGTACGTAAACACTATGCCTTTGTGTGCGTGGTCTTTTAATGAGAGCACACATTGTGGGACTGCATTTATGATCATGGGCTGTACACCACACTATTTCCAGTTAAACACAATCTGTTTATAGAAAAGGTCATTCCTTTCAATTAAAACTTTTTAAATACTTATTTCTTAAAATTATATTTTGGCTTCTGAATTGCATTTCCATGTCATTATGTACTAACGAATTTATCTATCAGGTTCTTCTTCATTACCAATATTGCGACGTCTCCAATCGAAGCCTCCAGGTCGTAAATCATTCAATTCTGGCAATGGAACATACTCAGGCTCTTCTGGTAAGCCGTCTAAAAGCTTGACTCTGAAATACAAATATTTACTTTTAGTCTCAAAGGCATAAGACACTTGTAGAGAAGGTATATGTTAATATATCAGTTAAGTTTTATAAATGAGACTTGTCTGCTTTGGGATTGAAAATACAGCTCAAAATCTTAAGATTAGTAAAAGGCATTTTGCTAGTGTATTAGTTGTGCCCTGTGAAATCTTAAATAGATAGTACATAATAGATTTTTTTTGTATCGGTTAAATCGGTCATTTTAGTAGCAGAACTAGAATTAATATATAATTTATTTATATACTTAAATGAACCCCAATTAGTTAAGTTAAAACCTTTTATTTGTTTCTTTTTTATTATCATCCTAATGTTATTTGTTTTTTATTTTTTTAATCATAAATTTTGACGTCGACCGAGACCAACCATAATGGTAATCGTTACAGGCAACCACAGGACAGGCTTGCCTAGTGTGGGGCCACTGGGTACAACAATTACTGTATGTTTCATCTGGCAATAAATTATTTTTTATTTAGTACTAATACAAAAGAGATGCTGATGCCACACATTAGTCCAAAAAGAGTTGGAAATGGTGTATTATGTATATAGAAAATAAAAGATCACTCACAAAAATCTTGGAGTCTTCAAGACTTTCTGGCCTCCTCTTTGTCTAGGAAATACATCTTCCATAAAGAAATATATATGTCCAATAGCCATACCCACCAAATCTACAGATATTGCATTCCCAAGTAAAACGGAGAAACCTAGTAGCACCCAAGGAAGATAAGGTGCCTGAAATAAAAAGAAACAACAAATATGTAGGTATGTAGAAAAAATATATTGTAGTAGAAGTAAAATTGGACACAAAAAATTAACCATGTTTCTTATTGAATCATGATTACTAAGTGTATAAAAAGAATGAACTGAAATTCTAGACTAAACTGTAAGTAATAGTAGAAATCACGAAAGTATTAAATACTAGCTGACCCTTGCAACCTCGTTTACGTCTACTATTGCCTGTAGCATAATTTTCTCCCATTTTTTAAACATTCATTGGGGCTCTGCTCCTATCGGTCTTAGCATGATGATATATAGCCTTCCTGGATAAATGGGCTTTCCAACACTGAAAGAATATTTCAAAACGGACCAGCGGTTCCCGAGATTAGCACATTCAAAGAAACAAACTCTTCAGGTTTATAATATTAGTATACATAAAGAGAACACTTTACCTGGAAATTCATCAACCCAAAAAAGTTCATTCGAACAAAGACATTCCTCCGAGACCATACATAAACAATCATAATAGTAAATGCCTGACCTAAGAATAATAAATTAACAAAGAAAGCACATACCTGAAATATGTAGTTAAGAAAATAATGAAAAATTAATAATTAAAACATTAGTATATTAAAGTCACAGGTTTTTAGTTTATTACTAGTTGAGGTTCCTTAATTTTGCCATCACTACAATTAGGTCATCCGTCAATCATCAAATTTCTAACTTCAAATTTAGAATTATGTGTGAAATTTTTCATAAAAATTACCATTTGTATGATTTGCAAATATTTGTTTCAAAGTTTGGCTGTTTTTTATGTTTAGGTAATATTTATGTGTGTACAAAAATAGAATATAATATGGATTAACATCAGTTGTCTAGTACCCATAGTACAGGTTCTGCTTAGTTTGGGATTACAGTGTTGCATTTTAAAATATCTGAAATAATATTATATTATAAATATTATATGTATGTTGCAATTAGTGTTTAGCTGACAAAACATTGAAAAATGCCAGTATTATATACCACAATTTTAACTCTATTTTATCAAAACACAAATGTACACACCATTGTTTTTTATTCTGGTGGATACACTTAAGTATGATATCAATGAATAATAGTTTTCCATGTCTACCCGCAATTAGAAATAAGAATCCATTAATATTATATTGTTTGTGAAACCTTGTACTTTTAATTAGAAAAAAATGAAAATTCATACCGATGAAATCCCATGGCATAGTCATGCATAGTTAAGAATCAGAAGACAAACTAATATAATGAAAAAAGTTATACTAGTAATTATAGACATAGATTTATACCTAAAGTAGAGTATAGTACACATATTAATGTGTGTAGCATTTTGCATAGGGTTCTTTAATGCAAAAATCCACTTTCTTCTGTATGTATAAATTTTCAAAAATGTATTATTATAATAAATTAATAACTTGTTGTATTAATCTTTGACCAAACTTGATTTACTTTCTACATTGTTTGGATACTAAAGGTATTACATATTCTCATATTGAATGCCAGGAAAACCTACATAATATTCATGGGGAAATAGCAACACATTTATGTATGTTTGTAAAGGATACAATCATTAGAACACCTCCAAATACGAACATAACTACAAAATCTGCTGTCCTCCCTCTAAATGAGCCCTCTTCAAGCATTCTACAGTATCTGTATGTGAATATCATGTTGAAGAAAAAGTTGAATCCTAGGTTTCCAAAGAACAGGAATGTAGTGATCAACCTCCATAGCTGATATTTCGTCAGAATTAGATTCGGATTGAAGTATAATTGAAAGGGTGACACTAGGTCTAGTTGCTGAAACAAAATAATACAAAGTTAACATCAAAGACAGCATCCGTAATTTGTTGTAGTTGTTTAACTAAAGAAATAAGACACGTCTACTATTCAAATAAATAAACTTACGACAGCTAATGTGGTGACAACACAAGCAGTAGTGTAAACTCTTGTCACGGGAGGTATGAGCATATATTCTTGAAGAATCGTTTGATATGCCATTTTAAAGTTTAACGTTTATTTATTAAATTCACATTAACATTACGAATGAATTATGACAGCAAAGGAAAAATTCGAAACGACATGATTGGGCCACATCAGAATAAAATTGATTACAATCCGATTTGTCGATTACAAAAACATTTAGTTACTGTTTATTTGTAATATTTTTACGTTCTATGTTATATTGCAGACTAACTTATATTCCAATTTATGAATGTACTTTAATCAATATTGCCGTATAAATATTTTAACATCGTACTTAACAGAGACATAAATTATAAAAATATCAAAACTCAAAAGTGTACACTCAGTAGGTAGGTAGCACAAGAAACCAGACCACAGAATACTTTTACTAAGGGACCAGACAGCGACAGATGATGTTTGAAAGTTACAGACAGAGTACAAAACAAACTGAAAGTATTACAAACTCAGTATTACTAATATTGACATTTACATAATTTTGTTTTGACTGAAAAAATGTTTATCTTTTACAAAGGTATAACAAACATATTGAATTAATGTAGTTTTAATGCGTACTACAAGTTCCATATTAATGCAGGTACCAACTACCACCTGACGGTTAATTCTAGTATCGCCTATGCTCATCCACCAAATCTAGTAAAGCGGTTTTCTAGCTCCTTTAAAAAAAAAGACTACTCCCGCCTTAGGACATCCTTAGGGTTCAACAAACATATATATAAATATTAAATAAATAAATAATATATAATATTTCGAACATCTAACACACAACGCCATCTACTCCCAAGCTAAGCAGAGCTCGTGTTATGGGTACTAAACAACTGATATAAATACTTATGTACTTTTTTTGTAAATATATACATATTATACATAGAAAACACCCAAACTCCGAAACAAATATTTGTAGATCATACAAATATTTAGTCCGACCCGGGCATCGAACCCGAGATCTTAAGAACAGCAGTCGCATACGCTACCACTGCGCCATTGAGACAGTCATATGTGAAAAACAGACACAGTGAATATCCATACTCAGAACAACAATTTCTGGATCACACAAACTATAGTTGTGTGGTATTTGTACCCACAACACTTGACTGAAACAAATCTGCGTAATCGCATCGCGAAAGCGGCCAGCTCCTATATCGACCTCCTCGTTCGGGGTCTGCGGAGACAGCAAAGAGTGAATGATGGCTGCCTCATAAAGAAACTAAACAATTGAGGTTACCTTATTATTTTTTATGCGGATGACCTAACAATTATGATAACCGGGAGCGCGGAAAATGTGCTATGTGGAGTCATGTGTTCGGTTTTTCAGATTTTTGAATGGTGTGACGAACAGTAGTTGTCAGTAAATCCGAAAAAAAGCAGAACTCTTTCCCTTCACCAACAAAAGGCAATTACCAGAACTACAGCTACCAAAATTATTCAACACCAATCTCTCCCTGTCAACTCCAGTAAAATATCTAAGCGTTATTCTTTACAACAAATTGAACTGGGCGAGTCACATTGAAGCAAAGAGAAGAAAGTCCTGTACAACTTTTAATCAATGTAGAAGACTAGTTGGTAAATGATGGGGTCTTAACCCAAACATAACACTTTGGTTATACACTTCAGTTATCAGACTTTCCATTACCTATGGATCAGTTGTATGGTGGCCCAGAACGCAACGATCCACAGCTAAAATAAAACTCCAGGGTCTACAATACTTGGCCACAATAGTAACTACTGGATGCATGAAAACTACTTCATCAGCCGCATTAGAGTATCTCTTGAACTTGAGACCTCCACTTGAGATCTGGTCGTCTAACAGGAAGAAATAGCAACTGCACTAAGACTAAGATCAAACGGACTGTGGAAAGTAAACACAGAATCAACACACTCAAAAGTTCTGTAGGGGATCCTTAAGGAAATTCCACTGCTTAAGGCACCCACAGACAGAACTCCATGTGAACATGTCTTCGATCGAAGTTATTATATCCAAGTAATCGCAGAAACAAGGGATGGCTCTGGCGAAGTCACTATATATACAAACGGGGCCAAACACACAAAAGGGAACCGGAGCTGGCATCTTCTCGAACGACTTAAATAACAAGATATCAACTACTCTAGACAAGCTAAACACAATCTTCCAAGCAGAATGTGTTGGCATAATCAAAACAGCGCAAGCAGTTACAGCCAGAGATGTGAGAGACAGTGCGCTGTGCTACAAGCTCTGCAAAACAATAAGATGAAATCTGCCCTTATCAAGGAATATCATGACATCTCCAGTCCATTACAACCACAATTAATATTACTCTGCAATGGATTAAAAGGGCATAGTAACTCAATGGCTAATGATGCTACAGACGAATTTGCCAAATGGGGACCAGAAACGACAGTTTGTGGACCGGAAACACAACTACCCTTGCCCCAAGCCCAAATAAAAACATGGCTTCGTGCCAATAACGAAGAAAAACAAAATCGAATGGAGAAATAAAAAAGGATGCAGGCAAACAAAGAGTGCAGTTCCGGTAGCATCAAAAACATTAATCCGCAAACTGATTAGACTGAAAAGGGATGATCTCAGGAAGATCACCTGACTGGACATTGTCCCCTAAACAAGCACCTATTTACTATAGGCGCAAAAAACTTCTCTCTGTGCAGGGAATGCATGGGAGCAGAAGAAACGTCATGGCAAGTTCTCACAGAATGTAGAAGTGTAGCAGACCAATGGGCAGACATCCTCCAATCGACATCGCTGCCGGAAACATGTAGTGACCTGAAGAGGCTGCTGTGCTTCTGGAATGACCTGGGATGGTTGGAGTAAGAAGATGACAAACCCACGTACAACAGCCCTATAAAGAGTCTAAGCGCGAAAATAGCCCAGAAAAAACAACAAACCCAACTGTTAAAACGGGACTTTTACCTACCATTCCTTCTGTCACCAGGCTGTATATATATTACTAGCTGACCCACGTAACCACGTTTGCGTCTTCTATTGCCCGTAGCGTGAAAATTATCCCCCGTTTATGAAACATTCTTCATTGATGCTCCGCTCCTATTAGAATTAGGTTAAGCAACGGTTTTCATGGTCTGGTCATTAACTGAATGGGTGACCAATTTTATTTGCAATTTGGTTTTCTTTAGCCTGTTTGTACAGAACCTTCAGTGTCGCTAATTCGCCTCGCAATTGACCGGTTTTTTGTTTATAATATGTATTGCAAATAAAGAGGTAATAAAAACAGGATGCTTACATCAACTTGTAAAATGAAATACCGTAGGCAGTTGTATTTCTTTCAAAGTAGGGTATGGGAATAAAACTTAATTTGCTAAGATAGAATTAGTTTATTCATAAATATATATTATACAATTTGTCCTTAAACTTACTAGAATGATACAAGCTTTAATGGACATATATAGAAGCCACATCATCATAATCATAAGTCCGTTTCAAAAATAAGTCTAGTAATGATACTCCTGATATATTACATAAACCTGTATTAATAGGTAAAGCGGTTAAATTGACACATAAAGATTTGCCAGGTTCCAGAGGAGCCAACTTCTTATTAGAAGTACCGCACCAAAGTAAATTAGAGTCTTGAAGGGAACGTAATTTTAAAATTAAATCTAAGGTTCTTTCACTTGCATTAACTATTTTACATTGGAAATCAAATGGTACCTCAACAAATAACTTGTTTGGCAACCGTTCAAAAGTAACTCTGATTTCTCCATAATCAGGTGCCATCCTTTGTAACTGACTAGTCTGTAGACGTCCCTTTTCACCTAAATTAGATCTCCACACTATATCTAATTTACCAATATTTTTAGCAGCAGCGAGTAACTTTATTTCCTTTGATATATTTTCTCTGGGTGTCAAACAATACAGGTATTGACAACTTTCTTGAGGTTGTAGTAATGTTACATCTCCAAAGACAGAAATATTTTCATCAATTTCATTTAATGATTTTACACTAAATTGCTGAGAGCTTTCTAATGAAACTTGTTCTAATATGATTGGGCCGGATGTAATATTCTGAACCTGAGCCTCCAGATAGACATCATCTGATTCAGCATTGTAGAACTTTGTTTTCACATCTAAGGGTTTCAGAACTTCAAATTTGAAGAACTTTCTGAATGAAGCCAGTGTGCTATAGTTAGACATGTAGGTTACTTCACATACTAGAATATGAGTGCCTAAGTCTTTAACTTCATGATGAATAACTTCATTTAATGTTTCATCCACATCTAACATAACAGGAGATTGTTGAGTTGTTAATAAGATTCTTTGAGAATTGGTCTGCAGGTCAGCTTTAATAGTCACACTTTGCACAGGTTTATTGATTTCATTGTGTACACAAACATAACAAGAGAATGTTTCTCCCAAATAAATGTTACCGAAACTTTGTGGGAGTAACAAAAATTGACCAGCTGCAAGAGTTTCCATTTGAGTTACTGAAGTAGCATCATCCTTTAAATAATTGTTTAATATATTACCTGGTAAGTCTTTCGAATCACAGGTAACAATTTTTGGACTCACTAAAGCTGGTTTTGTCAACCTCATGACTTTTAAAGCGACCAAATGTTCTACAGCATCTTTGGTTTCCATTTTGAGGTGTTTTTATTAATTATTCCCGCAATATGATACCTGCATTTATGATCTTACTAATTTCTATTGTAACTTTCCTATAAGCAGCAGATCACTGGAAATTGCGATTCCCTAAAATAATTAATTCATAATTAAATTATCTTGATTATTATGAGTACAGTACAGGTAGCCAAGTTACAATTTATCAATGTCATCTATGACATCTCATGTCATTTAACTGATTTTTTTTTATTCAAAAGACATTGTCATTACTACACTATCAACAAATTTGCTCATTTTGCTCATTAGAATTATCTCCAGCAATAAAGAAACTATCAACAGAAACGAATTTTTAAAACTATAACAAATGTTTGATATGTTTTTAGTAGATTTGCGATAAATAAGCCATTTTGAGAAGAGTCTAACTAAAGTGTGATTGTCAGTTCTATCAAGGAATGTCATTCATATCTGACAGGTTTCAAGTTTGAGTTGATTTGAAGATAATTGAATCAAAAGGATCTCTGAGGATCTTGTTTCTTTGTAAAAATCTAAAACAATTATAAGAAAACATTGCAAAATGGTTCTCACTAAAGAATACAGAATATGTATGCCGATGACTGTCGAAGAGGTAAGAATTATCTCTATATTTTTTATATCAAGAAAACTATTTGTTTAGCATAATGCGCATAGAAAATTTTGAATAACGTTGTTCATATAAGGTTTCAATTAAAATTTATATCTATATTGTTTTCATGACTATTACGACTTTGTTGGACTTCTCAAATGACTGGTTCTTAGCATTTTGGAGGTGAGGCAGCCACATTACATGGTTATAGATTAACAATCGTATTGTGTATTGTTATTCCCAATAGAGTATTTCGCATAGTATAATAAATGGCACAAGAAAAAAAATCCAAACCAATAAATAAAAAATATTCTATTACATAGTATAAAATGTTATGGCATACTAAGAAGTGCTTATAATATTGATTATTTTCAGTATCGGATTGGTCAACTATACATGATTGCCCGACACAGTTATGAACAATCCAGTGGTGGCGAAGGTGTAGAGGTAGTTGCTAATGAACAGGTCAATGATGAGGTTAATGGCGTAGGACAGTTTACGGAGAAAAGAATTCATTTATCTAGGTGAGTATTACAGATAAAATAGCGAGATAGTAATATTTGCTGTCAAGAGGTTTATTTTAAACTAGCGACCCGCCCCGGCTTCGCACGGGTGCAATGCTGATACTAAATACACGTTGTATATAAAACATAGCTGACCCACGCAACCTTGTTTGCTTCTTATATAGCCCGTAGCATGAAAATTTTTGCAAAATAGGTAACTATTCTGGTTGATTTTTACACCTTGTGTCCGAAAAACCCAAATATCTTACGGAACCCTATTTTTTTCCAAAATAAAATATAGCCTATGTTACTCGTGGATAATGTAGCTTTCGAACGGTGAAAGAATTTTTTAAATCGGTCCAGTAGTTTTTGAGCCTATTCATTACAAACATACAAACATACAAAATAGGTACAAATCTTTCCTCTTTATAATATTAGTATAGATATACTAGCGACCCGCCCCGGCTTCGCACGGGTGCAATGGTGATACTAAATACACGTTGTATATAAAACATAGCTGACCCACGCAACCTCGTTTGCGTCTTATATAGCCCGTAGCATGAAAATTTTCGCAAAATAAGTAACTTTTCTGGTTGATTTTTACACCTTGTGTCCGAAAAACCCAAATATCTTACGGAACCCTATTTTTTTCCAAAATAAAATATAGCCTATGTTACTCGTGGATAATGTAGCTTTCCAATGGTGAAAGAATTTTTAAAATCGGTCCAGTAGTTTTTGAGCCTATTCATTACAAACATACAAACATACAAAAATAGGTACAAATCTTTCCTCTTTATAATATTAGTATAGATTGTGTGAACCAATTTTAAATAACATTTATTGATCCATTTAGTTTACTTGTATGCCTTCTCTTTACGTTTGTAGTTTGAGTGTGTGTGTATTTTGTTTTTAAAATGTTAGAGTCAAACTTGTTTTTAAATCTGGTGTACTAAAATGGAAAGTTGAAAATAAATATGGTAGTAGCACAGTAGTACCATAAATAATATTAATAGTACAAATTCATAGTTAGTATATATTTTTCCTTGTGTATTTACAGCCATCTGCCCTATTGGGTCCAGTCTTTGATACCAAAAATATTTTATATCACTGAAAAGGCATGGAATTATTATCCTTATACCATTACAGGTAAAGTTCAACTTGTTTATTTTTATTTTTTTTATCCTTTTTCCACATTACTTATTATCTTTTTTCCTTTTTCATGTTGAATCTACACAGAGTATACAGTAAGTACATTCTTTATAATATAACTATCTGACCCATGCAACCTCGTTTGCGTCTTCTATTGCCCGTAGCGTGAAAATTTCCCCCCGGTTTTGAAACATTCTTCATTGGTGCTCCGCTCCTATTAGTATTAGGGTGATAATATATAGCCTATAGCCTTCCTCGATAAATCGACTATCCAACACTGAAAGAATTTTTTAAATCGGACCAGCGGTTGCTGTGATTAGCCCGTTCAAATAAACAAACTCTTCAGCCTTATTGAATTAGTATAGATTTTAATGTTTTTAACTAAGCATTCATGATTTAAACAGTGTGATAAGTGAATAAACTATTTAATAAAAGTATTTTTAATTTCCAGTGTTCATTTATTCCAAAGTTTTCCATATCTATTCAGACAAGGTATGAAGATAACAATGGGACCACAGAAAATGTAAGTACATAACTTAGATTTTATATAAACTTATTCACTTGTTTTTATTTATTTATTTTATTTAAATCTTCATGCACAATATTGGCAAATGCCATAGGCATTTTCTGCCAGTCGACCTTAGGGTGATGCAGAGCTAGCCATGGTAGATGCCTGAAGATGAAGATGAAAGAAATAACTTTAATTAAAAAAAGAAAATATAAATACACACACTAGTCCAAGATCCCAGGGCCACCAGACGTCACGTATTCTCTGACGAACGAAATGTGGCTGATTGCGTAGTGGTAGTATTTACTAAGAACGCATGCCTACCTGCTAGCTTGCTTAGACGGCCAATTTTCAGGTATCAGGTAATCAAGGTACGTAAAAACATTACGTACCTCACGTAAATTCTGAAAGCTGATTTTTACGCATATTTTAGGTAACATCCTTAAAAATAAGTCGCCAATACTGCCAGACACTTTCCGTCGGCCGAATTGCTTTGCAGACGCTTTCAAGGTCCCAAAATAATGACGCAGACAACTATTTTAAAACCTCTTACAAAAAGACAGACCGATCCAAGTGGCAGATCATCCCCTAAATAAATAAATATTTAAATATTTAATTAGCATTATTAGTTTTTTAAATAACAAGGTTGGCTTTAATATTATGATTATGTTTTAAATATTGCATTTAAAAACCCTTGTATTTGTTTTTTAGTGTTTGGGTTTAACACAGGAAGAGCTAGAACAAAGGGAAGTTGACTTCTTAGATATAGCTTACGACGAGATCAAACCCCATCATTACAAAGAAGCAGAAGACCCAAAGTTCTTCAAATCCCAGAAGACAAATCGTGGACCATTAGTAGAAAGTTGGAGGGAGACCCACCAGCCTATTATGTGCTGTTACAAAGCAGTTAGCGTCAAGTTTGAAGTGTGGGGTTTTCAGACAAAGGTTGAAGAATATGTTCAAGGAGTATGTATTTATTTTATATTCATATAAATGTATTATATATAATTTTCACGTTTTATATCTATGCTAACGTGCTTAAGATTTTAGACCAATAGGAGCTGAACATGATTTAAAAAGATACAGACGAAGTTGCGTTGGTCAGCTAGTCTATACTTCACTACATAGTATAAAACAAAGTCGCCTTTTCTGTCCCTATATCCCTATGTGCGCTTAAATCTTTAAAACTACGCAACGGATTTTGATGCGGTTTTTTCCAATAGATAGAGTGATTCAAGAGGAAGGTTTATATGTATAATACATGCATCATATACTAAGGCAACATTGCTAATTTTAGAGGTTTCTATTTTATGCCCGTGCAAAGTCGGAGCGGGCGGCTATGTTTTTATATACAACGTTCATAGTTTTTCTGTAGTGTATTTAATTTAGTATCAGCATTGCACCCGTGCGAAGCCGGGGCGGGTCGCTAGTATATTATAAATGCGAAAGTGACTCTATCTGTCTGTCACGCTTTCACGGCCAAACCGCTGCACCGATTTCAATGTACTTCGGCATGGGCTTTGATTCTTGAGAAAGGATGCACATAAGCTACGCTTTACTGCGATAACCGAAAAACAGGCGGAGCCGCGGGCAAGAGCTAGTAGTATTATAATTCATTGTTTGAAAGAAATAAATGTGCCACGGGCGTAGCTAAGATTCAGTATCGGGGCGAGAGGGGATTTCAAAATAATGAAAAAACCGGTCAAGTGCGAGTCGAACTCGCGCACTGAGAGTTTCTTACAAAGTTTTAGTGTAGTAGGGACGAACTTAATTTTGACATTGGAAAAATATTGTGGCCATGCATCGTATAGGTCACGGTTACTATACCAACTGTAAAAAAGTTTATTATCGCATCTTTTACAAATTTACGATATTCGGATTTCTTCCATGCCATGTCAAATTTTATGGGAAGTACCTTATAGGTTTTGATTCCCTTGCGAGTATAAAAATATAAGTGTAAAGCGACTTAAAAGTTTGATGTTTTTACTTCTGTACCTATACCACCACAGACATTAATATTTGATATTAATTTCAACTGGCTTATGCTCAACGGCCACCGCTAAAACTGCCAATGCCACCAATGGTGATCTTTGTTAAGGGATCTGGTCTTGGTACGGAGTACGGTACCCTAAAAATGACTGAAAGGGACCTTCATGCTTTTTAACCATAGCGCTAATATTAAAGAGACGAGGTGTAAAGGACATAAGGTTCCATTACAGATCCAATATTCTGTTTTTCTTTAAAAAAATATATCCACTTCTTTTTTGTATGATTATCTAGAGACACTATTACAAAATCAGTAACGATTAGTGAGAGCTGATCATACGTAAGATGATGACCGTGAATGAAATATGCGAAATCATCATCATCAATCAACTCATAATAGTCAGAAAGAAGATTTAAGCCAATTTAATGTCACGCGTGTTAAAGAGGCTATAAATTGAAACCAAGCACAAAAGTATTCGCAAGAGCTCGGTCTATTGAGCAAAGCCAGTTGACGAAACAGAAGAGCGATCATTGCAGACTTAGCAGACTTACGTCGAATTCGACGTCGAATTGTTTGAAACTGGTTCTGAGTGAAATTGAGAAGATCGGTGTGAAACAGTGCCTGCGCTACCTCAACCCCTCCACCTATCCCCCAAAGGCCGGCAACGTATATTTAATTTCGACATACTCAGTATGTATCCGCTTTGGATCGGAAATATGGTGGGGTTATCACCACTCACAAAAAATGTTCGTAATCTGCTTTGTAGTTTTAGTAAATATTGCAGTCCCCAGATTGAAATATTTGTGATGTAAAAACAGTAAACACAGTAATACACACATGTTAGAAGTAATACACAGAAAAACAAAAACTAAGACATATATATACATATAAACATAATATGAGCTGCATTTCAAATAATTTAAAATAAAAAATGTTTAATCATCGTCATTTAGTTTGATTATTATTATTATTTTATTTCAGGCGATACGCGAAATACTACTTCTTGGTCACCGTCAAGCATTTGCATGGATGGACGAGTGGTACAACATGAGTATAGAAGATGTCAGGGATTATGAGCGAGAGATGCAAGAGAAAACTAACATCAAGGTAAACTTATTCAGGAAACTATTTATTATATAAAAATAAACCTCCTTTCTAAGGAGAGGTCTTATAAAAATGATAATTATAAAGTATCAAACTTTGATTCACTTAAAAAAGAACCTAATTGTTATTTCTTTAAAGTTAAGATTGCAATAAATGAATAGTTTCGGGTCTTTTGGGTGTCCAAAGAGCTGGTTGGGGCGCCTAACGTTGTTAGATGCTACTAAAAGTATTGTTTCTTTCATTTCTAGTTACAGTCAACGATAGAAAACGCAGTCACAAACGGGGATAATGATTCAAATTCATCTAAACCTCAAACACCAAAAACTCCGAAATCACCAAAAACACCGAAGAGTAATAGTGGCACTCCTACAGGAGAGGGCAGGTCATGGTTTATGTGGAACTAAGTTATTTCATTAGGAAAGAAGAGTGGTTTTCATTAGTTATGTCCTGTTGGTATTAGCTTCTTTTAGTCAATTATACTAATTTATGTAACCCGTCGGTAATATTCGTTGTTTTGAGCCCGAGCAATCGGGACACACTATTTTAGCATATGATTATGACATTCTATTTCGTAGTGTCAACGGACGAACACCCTTATTGATTTTTTTGTGTGCGAAAGTTCTTTGGAATGCCACCCTGCTGATGGCTATATCGGAAACGAATCGACAAAAATCCGCATGCTGTCTCGTGTACCACTGGTCAAGGAACCAGGTGTACTGTAGAACGAAAATCCCTGGAACCCCGACATACTTTGAGCCATCTATGGCTAGCAGATGACCCCTTCCTGCACGGAAATCCCGATTTCTCCATCCTGGCCTACTTCTGCTTGGGTGATAGATGGCCTCACTTGTCACCACCAGCCTTGCAGGAGGACGGAGATCGTTTTGTTCTATCTAAATAGTGTCTACCGAATATTCCACCATAGTCAGGGCATTGTCCGTTGCTCTCTACAGATCCTCTGCAATGCAGTTAGAGAGGCACAGTGGGTAGGCACGAAAGCAATTTAAGCGTAGTTTGCAATGTAGCGCCACTTTCACATTATGATACACATAAAATTATAAATAATAATAAATATTTTCGGACATATATCACACAACGCCATCTAGTTCCAAGCTAAGCAGAGCTTGTGTTATGGGTTACTAGACAACTGATATGAATACATATATACTTTTTTTTTTGTAAATACATACACCCAAACTCCGAAACAAATATTTGTAGATCACACAAACACTTGGTCCGACCCAGGATTTGAACCCGAGACCTCAAGCACAGCAGTCGCATTCACTACCACTGCGCCACCGACGCAGTCAAATTCAATTAGATGTGTGTGTGTTTATAGATATAAATTCTCATTATATTTATAAGATGTTGGACCCTGAAACTCACGTATAATATTTGGTATGATCTTAGATACCTACATCTATTTCTTCCCTCGAATTGAATAACTACTCGAAATAGAATAAAGATATTACTTAGTATCATATTCGTTTGTATGTCAGAACATGAACGTCAAAAATGTGAAAGAATAAAAAGTCTGTGTTTTCTATTTAATTCGTATTGTTCTGTAACCAAGGCGTATCAATCCCAATGGTTATGTAGTTTTTGGTTTCTCAGTGTTGTAATATTTAAAATTTATAGAAAAATATATTAAATATAATATGAAATTAAATTTTATGTCTGTTACAAATATTGTTAGTATAGTTATATTATTGTTCTTTTTCATTCTGGATTTATATAATTCAGTTAATAGTAAATACTCCTATTATAAAATAACGGATATTACCGATAAAAAATAATTTGTAACGATACAGTCAGCAGCAAACGTCAGTAACCACACATAAACTTTATATATGTAATTTTTCTATTATATATCTAATATTTGCGATATTTAGGCAAAAATGGGTTATAAATCACAAGGATACCCGACTTTTGTTGCTGACTATTCATGTAATGTACTATTTTGAAATTATATTGTCACAATTGGTTCTTGGTTGTAGAGTATAGTTGAATGTGTCACCTTAGTTTTAATTAGTTAAGTGTTTTGTCCTCGTCTACCGTCTATATATCTGCGAAAGAGAGAGGGAGAAAAAACATTCAACAAAAATTATCTCTCTAGCTTCCTCAAATACCTAACCCGCTTTTAGTTACTTTTAGACTTCAATGTGTTCACATGTTGCCTTCGAAATTTTGTTCGAAAAGTATCGGTCTCCTTATGACGTCATTAGATAGTTATGTTTCTAGTTCCTTTAAGCTTAAGTAGCCATTTTTTATGATTCGAATTGTAGGCATTTACTATGTGATTAAGACATTACAATTTAAAAGTTTACTGGATGTTCTAATGTCACCTTTCTACTCTTTTCAAGTAGTACTTGAACGACCAGATTCAGAATTAAGTACCTACTCACAAAAGAGTATGTAATTGAAAACGGCGTACATAATTGATGCAAGATCGATGCGTATTCCGTAAAAAATAGCCAGCAATGTATTGTATCAAAAGGAGGGAGGAAGGAAAGGATGTTCTGGGCTACTATAACACGATGGCTACTAATATAATATGATGACATTTAAAACCTTTTTATGCATGTAAGTAATTAAGAAATGATATTAAGAAAAATATGCATCAATTTGTGGTTATCTCAAAGAACTGTATGTGTAACCGCAACATAATTTTATTTTTAACAGTGTTTTACAAGTAATAAAAAGTTTTATTTTCTGGTATAGGTATATCTAAAAAATACAATTGACTATCAAAATCGAGAAACATCCAAAGAGTATGTAAAACATATATTATATAAATTATAGTCAGTTGATTTTTCCAAGAGTGTTACTTTTAACTTTTTTGAAAAAAGCATCAGGTTTGACAGGGTTTGTAGTTAAACCTTACGTGAAATAATAATGATTCAACAAATTAGCTTGCTAGTGTAACCTACCTAGTAGCGAGTGTGTGAGTTTCAATAAATAATAATTCATATTATATTTATGATATCTGATATTGAACTTGCTTATACGTTTGGTATGAGATGTCAAACTTAGGGTCAGCGCCAACGGACGGAGTGGCGACGAAGCTCTTCAAAATACAACTTTATTTGATGCAACAAAATTAAAATTACGGCGAGTGACGTTTGGTTGGAGTGGCGACGTAGAGACTAATCTTCGCTGCCACTCCGTCTGTAGGCGCTGATCATTTCTACCTAAGGTTGAAATCTCATACCGAATTACTACTTATTGATGTAGAGACATTAATGTCTTCTCTCGAATTGAATAACTACTCAAAATAGAATAAATATAATGTTTAGGGTCAGTTTCATCACTTGCTGATACTGAACTTATCTGTAAAACAAAAATAGTATACAGGATGTATAAAGACGACTACCGAAAACGAAAGGGGCTGATCCAGCACCCCAAAACTTATCAAAAAAAAAAAACAGTTGTCTTTAAAAAAAATTGTAGCTTGAAAAAACAATGTGTCAAGATTTTTATTAATTTCAGAAGCCAGCAATGTACAACTAACTAACGCGCCCGCGCGCTCTGTCGCGGTCATTGCACTCACCCGGCCAGCTGTTTTGATATTAAAATCATTACTGTTTTATTGATTTACTTTGTTTTTTGGTTTTCTAAATGAGATAATTAGGTAGTTTGGGTCCTGTTATGTTTTACTATGTGTATGTAAGCAGAAAAAAACATAAAACGACTTAGATAAATTAACATTTTTTTTGTTTTTTTTTTCGCTAAACCAATTCAGTATCATGTTCTGATTGCAACCCCCAAGTTTTCGGTACCTACACTCGAAAAACATAACCCTCCTTACGCAGTCGGGTAATGACTACAGATTTTGGTTTTACAAGTCTTTGATAGAGACAAATATGTCAGAAAAACATTTATTTATTACTTGATCTGTTAATTCGTGTAATAAGGCAGTTAACACACTTTCACAGGAATTGACGAAACTGGCCCTTAGCGTCGTCGTGAACTGGTTTTAAACGAACTATACAATATGTTGTAGATCTTAAGTTTTTAATGTGTAGTTTATGAGGAGAATAATAGTTTAGTAAAGGATACCAAATATCACTAAAGCATTGTATATCTAAATTATTTCTATTCTCTTATTTTATAAAGCGATTGCCAAAAGCTGCTACCGGCGGTCACCCATCCAGGTACTGACCGCGCCGTCGTTGCTTACCCTCGGTAAACGTTTCTAATCACCGAGTACAACTGGGCTATAAAGGCCATGTTTGACACGACATAATTAATATTTAGTGATTTTGTTAAGTTTGTTTTCGAACAACATAATTAGCACAATTGCCCGCCCGAATATGCGTATTCTTATTCGTAGTTTGTTTTAAAAAAAGTGAAATTGTAAAGTATTATTTTTATTAACGAAAGTCGATTTTACTATTTTAGTAATACGAATAAACCTACGAATAATTCATGGCTCGTAACTGACTTCCTATCGGTTTAAAAATTAAGTAGTTTTATTTATATACTTACTTGTTTTATAAAAGAGATAAACTCGATTTTTTTTATTTAATTTATATACTTGCAACGACTTCAAGCGTTCTATAATTGCGTATTCTGTATTCATTGCGTATTGCATATTTTACGGAGTAATAAAGAAATAAAGCGCATTGACCAATGATATTTGTATGATACTAAGAAAACGCAAGTTTGAAAATATGTACTAAGAAAATATAAGTAAATGTGTTCGTGTGTCCTGTTTAGATGTTTTCATGTATTGAACGTTGTAGTATCACTAGTATCATTGTTGTATGTTGATAAATAACAAAATATTTAACCTGTTTTACTTACATTAAATACTTTTATGTACTAGTAATAAGGAATGGTAATCAAAGTGTATCAAATATATGTACATAACTAGCGCTCTACTATTATCTAACTTCCATAGCGCTTATTCCGCATCTTGACGAACATTATTACATTACCTAAACGGAAAGTAAGAATTCACATGGAACTAACAAATTATTTAAATGTCAAATACTTGAATTATAGACGAGTTGAGTCATCATCATCATCATCATCATCATCATCATCATCATCATCATCATCATCATCATCATCGTCATCATCAACATATCAGCCGCAAGAAGTCAACTGCTGAACGTAGGCGTCCCCTAATAACTTCCACATTGAACGATCGTTAGCGGCCTGCATCCAACGAGTCGATACGAGTTGAGTAAGATAATGAAATTCGAATTTTCTGCTACAGAGGGTAGAGGCTTGAGATTTGAGTTTCGGTTGAGGAGAGTGGCCTAATTTTTTTTATGAAATATGAAGTATGTTAAACATTTTATTATTATACTAATTACTGATAAGTTTCAGGCAAATGTTATATTTATAATAATACAATTTAAGTTCTTAAAATTAAAATACTCCAATGTGATATATCCTCTGATATTAATCATTTTTAACCTGTATCGTTCATTTCTTATAACGTCTTCCCCTCTGCCCTCTTTCCACATTTGGAACTAAAGTCATGTTATCGTAACTTAATCTAATTATAAATACATTTGTTTGTGATCCATGTTTATCCTAAAAACATAATATCGTTTTGTGTTTTGGGTAGAATTTATGTGTAATCACGCTCGCATTATTACGAATTAAATATATATATATATACTTACACACACTATTATGTATAAAAAGTCATCAGAACGACATTATCCACATATACTATATTTTTGAAATAGTTATATAAACGATATAACTGTATACCACTTTGGTTGAAAGCTGTGCTTGAATGTAAGAAAAATATTTTTGAAGTGAAAACTTCTTTAGCGGCGCTGTGTACTTTTTTGGAATGGGTAAAAATGTATAAACTCGCGTCAGGTCACGTGACCTGATCGAAAATTCGTAAGACGGATGGAGAGAGGACAGGCGGCGCAGGGCGCTTGCGCGAATGTTCGTGTGTGTATGTAATATAAATTGTCATGTTTGTGTACGATAGCGCAATAAATGAATATTGTATTCCACCACATAAATAATAGTACTTTTATACTGATAATGAAAGCAATTCGTACAAAATTATTCTCTAACCATTCCAAAATATCAAAAAATGCACAATGTTAATATTCAAGTTTTCACTTCTGCCGGTACTCCTGTCGTTTTTTTTTTTGGTTAAGAACTGTATTTCATATATTATGTATGATATTATGTACAAAAGAAATGATAAAATTTGTGATATTCTAAACAGGTGAAAAGTAAAATAACAACACATTTGATTGAATTGCCTATTACTGAGGTCAGAGTTGATACAAGCTAATCCATCCAAATTCTGTATTGTACATGTTAATTTTCACACACATTTAAATTGCATTCCGAGTTTAAAAACAGACCAATCACTGTATTTGTCTAATATTGCATTTTACTGTTCCGTTTATTCCTCGCATTCTAATTTTAGATAGAAATATTGCTCTGAATTGTAAAAGGTAAACATTCTGATTGTCTGATTGTTGTGACTTAATACTGTATTATATAAAATATGTATGTAGGTATCCCTAGTAAATAAATATATATTGCTTGACTGTTATATGAGTATACTATTGATAAAGATTCCCTTCTTGGATAATTTCGTGGCTTTGTTCCTAAGACAATGAAAATAATTTCATTCTGATGATTAAGGTTATTGATGGTATGTATATGTTTAAAATAATATTGTGTATAAAATCTGTGGTAAAAGCCATGTAAAGAGAATGTTAAGAACTGTTGAATTGAACATTTTACAATATCCAGCATATTGTCGATCAAATATAATTGATTGTTTATCACAAAGCAAATGTTTTATTTAAGACTCTCCCTGAGTCCCTGAGCGTGAGAACTCGTGATCGAACAACCACAATAATACTATTTATGCACACAGACGCATTGCGCACCGTAGCCCCTCGAATACCACTTGTGGTTATGTCGGACTCGAACCTACTAAAAACCGCACACCGTCTCGGGTACTAGGCAACTGATATGAATACATATATACTTATATATATTTTTTTTGTAAATACATACATATTATACATAGAAAACACCCAAATTCCGAAACAAATATTTGTAGATCACACAAACATTTGGTCCGACCCAGGATTTGAACCCGAGACCTCAAAAACAGCAGTCGGATTCACTACTACTGCGTCACCGAGGCAGTTTATGTGTTATGTTTTGAGATTATGTTTCGAGATTATGGAGATAATAATTTAAAAAAGAGTAGGTAAAGAAATAGAACAGAGAGTTAAAATAAAAACGTCGATTTCGATTATTTTATTCATAATGAGGATGTTTTTCCCTAAAATTGAGAATTACCTACATATTTAATAAATATCACTGAGTAGATTTGTAGACAGTAGATAGATTAAGCAACTAAGATGTTTTTTTAGAGTCAATTATTAATGAAGCGATTTTTTTTAAACCTTATGTGCTTTTTCGCTAGTTTTTAGGGACGCGCCCTTTAAGATCTTGGATTGTCTTAAAGATCTTGGCTTAGATTATCATTATTACAGTTAATATCACTCAGTTTAAGTGTATTCCTCTTTCTCCGAGACTTTAGCCGATGTAGGCTGAATTTTGTTTTTTTCGTGGAGCAACTGCCATTCGATTTCCAAATTCGACAATCAATATCGCAGTTCTATGGAAACAACTGCCATAGTTGTTAGTATGGTAACCGGAACGAATCGAGGCATATTTAAATTTAGAATGTGTTGATCTACTCAGTTACCAGACCACTAACGGAATCAAGTATAGGATGATGTAGGAGCATTACCTGGGAGACTTCTAGGTCCCTTAACCTATGTATTTCTCTCGCTTAGTCATTAGATCACCTTATCCCGTAGAAGTATGTTAACCTTTAACTAGTGACGTGTAGTCTCTCAGGCGTCGCGTGATTTGCAAATTCTCAGAATTGACCACTTCCCCCCGCTTGCCGCGACTCCGAGTCTCAGTAGCTTTTGTTTTAGTGCTCAAACAACCGCGGAAGGAAGCAGATATGTCGTCCGTTGTTTAATAGGTAAGTAATACTAGTTAGAAAATCGGCCGTAGCCTGTGAGGCTACATGTCCCTAGTTGTCATACAAATATTTTTCCAAATATTTTATTCATTTTAGTGCAAATGGCTGAAAACGCTATGAAACGTCAATTCCAGCCCAGGAGTTCATCAAATAGAAAAATATTACGAGTGGACAGTCATGGACAGTCCATCATTTGAAGAGGAAATCAATGCCCTTTTACTGGCTTTAGACCAATCTGCCAGTGAAGATGACATTGACGAGTTGTTGGTTTCCGATCGTGAACTATTACAGTTTAGTGACCAAGATGATGATTTAGAGGAGAATATTCCAGAAGAGGATAGCATCAATGAGAGGAGCAGTGATAGTTCTGATGAAGGTAGCACGAGCAGCCGCCGAACGAGAAGGTGGCCGATGGTGGTGTTCTATCGCATTGTGGACTTGAGCGGCATAAATGCCCATGTATTATACAATATGCATCAGCCTAATATTACAGACAAAGGAGATTTTTTAAAGTCGTTAGCCCGTTCGCTAGTGATACCCCAAATGCAAAGACGTGTTGTGTGCAGTCAATTACCAAGCGAGCTACGGCTAGTGATAAAGCGATTACTGGGTGAAGATATGGTTGAAGAAGATATACAAAGACCTGAAACTAGTCAGGGCAAGCGAAGGGCATGCAGTATTTGTCCACCCAAACTGCACAGAATGACAGTGTACACATGTGTCGGGTGTTGCAATCCCATATGTCTGCAATGTTCTCGCCCCTTGTGCAAAAATTGCCAATGATTTATGCCAAATTGAGAAGGTGTCAGAATTTTTATTTTTAGATTTCAGAAGTAGCTTTTATGTTTATTTTGCTTTTTCGTGATTAGATTTTAAGTAAAAAATGTTAAATTTGTCATATCATTTATATAAGGTCTATTAAAATGGTAAACAATGATCTCATGTCAACTAAGGCTGAAAAGTACCACAAATTGTTAATTGTCTTATTAAAAAAATAATTAAATAAATACTGATTAAATTCATTTAAATTTGTTTTATTACATTCCAATAGTTAAACATCAACGAAATTTTAAATCATTCAGGTGCAATTTTATGAAAAATAATAACTTTGAAAGTAGTAGCCTGTGAGACGTCATGTCCCTTATAGTGTTATAAATTTGTCATGTCACTGGTTAAAGGTTAATAGTAGTTTATAGGCATTTCACTCACACTCTTCTAAGTTTTTATTTAGTAATCCTCATTTAATCTAACTTCCACCCTATATATCGTGTATACTGCTTTAATTTTTCGTTCAAATATAATATTAATGCACCAGACACAACCCTCTAATTTCCCCATCCTATTTTGTCTCCATCCAAAGGTTGCCTGTAAGAGATTGCCTCCGTGCGATAAGGCCGCCAATTGTACCTACTTACCTTAAATTAAGACCTTTATAATTTACCTGGTGTACAATAAAGACATTATTATTATTATTATTATGTTTGAACACTTTGGACCAGGTAACACTAGCTGTAGTCATAAACTGGAACTGGTTCAATTGTGCCCCCCATTTGAAATTTCATCAAGGCTTCATGTAATTTCCTGACCAAAGAATAGATAAATACCAATATGACCTTATTCTCTGTTCTATGTTCCTAACCTATCAATATCATAGGTTCCTATTTCAGTACGGAGTTTCTCTATAAACTGACGTGTTCCTGTTCTAGTGTGTTTAATCTTTCGATTGAAAGTTTTATGCTACCTATTTAATTTTATCGCGTTTCGATCAGCTTTTGAGCAAACATTACTGCATTGTAGTCACTCAGATCAAATAAATAAAGGTAGATAACGCACGTAGAATAAGAAAGTGAAGGCACTTTTAAATGAATTTGTGCGAGTGACTAAAGTGTTACCACTTTTTAAAAAATGTTCCAGGAAATTGCATTAAAATAGGTAACCTGCGAAAATAAATCTGTTCGTTTCTTATAAATTACAATTAGATTACACAAACTTATTATTATTAAAGTACCTACTAATAAAAATAAAGTCTCTACTTCATTATTTGACTATGAATTTACCCACAAATTATTTAGCCACATTTCTTGGCTATTAGGAATATGAACTCCTGACAACACTCTCTCAGTACGTCCTTTGTGTATACTTACGTGTGAAATGTTATTCTTTCAGAGTTACTGTTCACTTTTGTGTAGTTTTCACACCTTTCAATTGCACAAGACGGCATTTTGTAGGTAAACTTACTGCACGACAACTTATACGTACAAACGAAAAGTAACTTAGTATGTTGCATGTGTATGCGTTAACGCATGTGATTACTTAGAAGTAGCCTAGTTTTTTGGCTTCTAGGATTTTGGCTTTTAGTGTAAGAACAAAGGCTACCTTTATTTATTTGAACTGAGTGTAGTCACTAATACTGCCAATGATTAGGCTCTAAGAAAAGAAACCTTGTTTAAATAGGTACCAAAATCTCAAGACGTACGTATATATAAGACTTAAGCATAAACAAATTCAAGAATAATTAAAAGGGCCTTACCCTTACCATATCGATTATGTTATTGAATTAAATTATTGAGATGTATGATTGCATTAAGCCACACGTCACTTTTTTGGATACTAAAATAGATACAGCGGGGTTCACACACAGGAGGGGGCCATCTACCATCTACTAGGTGGTCCGAGCTACGTCGGGTTTCCAGGGATTTCCTCTTGAGAATATATATATTTATATATACCTAATATAATATGATGGTGGTATCCGAGGGGAATTCCGCACAGGTAATAAACGGGTAAAATAAGATTATATTGCGCTTTCAAACAATTTCATCGATATCATGATAAAACTAACTTTAATATTAACTACACTCATCATTTTGTATCACGTTACGAATCCACTCCAAATGAGCTCCCACGCTTGTATACACTCCAGGAATACCAGGCACTGCGCAGCTCATTCCGTAGCTACTGATGCCTTCCACTGTTCCTCCAGCACAAATTAAAGGGCTGCCAGAATCACCCTAGAGTTAGAACGCGGATTTTAAAATACATGTTTAATTAGTATACTACCACCTAAGGAAATAATAAACTATTGTTTAGGTTAAATAATATAAGTCTTGGCTCATGAAGAAATCTAATGGGTAAACCCAGGCAGGGCAGGGAGGGACAACTGCCCGCCTGTATTGGCATGACGGAATAAGGTACTACTACATGGGCGTATCCAGCGTTGACTCAGGGTTGGGGCAAAATTCCTGTTCTCATTGTCTTTTTTCCAATTACTCCCCGCCTTTTATCTATCTTTTAAAATATTATCAGTAATTTACTTTTAA
Organism: Spilarctia lutea; assembly: GCA_916048165.1. Lineage (NCBI taxonomy): Eukaryota > Metazoa > Arthropoda > Insecta > Lepidoptera > Erebidae > Spilarctia > Spilarctia lutea. The sequence continues at coordinate 9,969,685 of OU696480.1, forward strand.
CTTAGTTTATAGTATTTTTTAAATATAATAAAAATAACTTCCAAAGCAGCGCGAAGCGGCATTATCAATAGAGCTCGTAAAGTTTATTTTGGCACATCGTTTGTACGTCGTAATTTAAATGCGATAATACGTAATGTTAGTAAATAATGTAATTTTATTACCTCTTTAGCACCAATAAAACTATAGTTATTGAAATTGATTGGCTAGAAGCTGGGGAACCAGGTGCATTCTCGAAAGGAAATCCTTGAAACACCGACGTACCTCGAGCCACCTACGGTTTGTAGATGGACCCCTCCTCTATGCTCTTGTTCTATTTGGAGCAAAAGGGCACGAACACTTTGTAGTGCTCGCGGCAACACCCCGGCTTGCTGCTAGGGTCCTCCGCTCCACCAATTCCTTAGCATGCATAACGGTGACGAGAGACGGTGGAGTTCACATTCCGCAACAACGCCACGAGATCAAGCCTCAGCTCTTGTCACTGCGGTCTAGCCATCGCAGTGGTAGCACTCACGCATTGGCTACTTGCGGATCAGACACAGGTGATCTACGAAGCATCCTTTTCCAGTGATGGTATGAGAGGGTCCCGTGCTACTTCCGGACCATCTTTTAATCTCACTGCTAACGCGGTATAATTTTACCCTTATAATTCCTATTAGCCCCTCTTTCTAAGACAAATATTTCTCTATCTAAGATAATTACAGTCAATATTAAGATTACTTTTTTTCAAGATAATAATGATTTCAGCGTTCGACTTTACCTGGCAAGCATCGATGCCATCGCCAACAGCGCACAACATGCCGTGATCGTATTTTGGAGTCACAAATGGACCAAGTCTGTTCTCACACTCATCTAATGATATTATTCTCAACCTGCCGGCCAATAATGTCTCTGACGTTTTCTTTGTTCTAACATTTCGATAGCCATATCCATAAACTGCACATTCACCTGAAATGCGGTCGTTGTCATCAGTGCTTAAATTATATCTGGACTAGACAATCTAAGTCTTAGTATAATTATTTAAGCTTAGTAACAAAATGTAGGTATGTATGGACTAGGGTTGTTAATTAAACTTAAATCTTGTATGAAATGTTGATTAATATAAGTTATTTTTTAGCATATTCTCGTTAATACCTTAACTTTCAAACTCCAAACTGTTATCAAGCATTCTAAGATTAGAAAAACCTGAACCCGAAATCTCTTGATTGGCAGTCGCATAAAGCAACCGCTAGACCAACGAGACTAATACGTATATTGTAGAAAGTTAAATTTCTTGTTATATTTAGGTTCGTAGAAGTACCTAGAAAAAGTATGTTTTATTCCTAATTTTTTCCAATATTTTAATTACGAGTATCAATGCACTAATTTGCATGCATATAACATTGAAATAGCCAGAAATATAAGAGTCAAACAATTCGATCTTACTAATTAATCTATTGACAAATAAACTAAGAAGATAGAATTCTAAAAATAAATATTACAACGTAGCAACGGAATTTCCTGCAAAAGTACCGTAATGATGCACTCGGTATTTACGCCTGTTTCATATATCCCAACAGATTACGTCACAGTACAATTACCTGATAAACCGAAGGAAGATCTCGGTAATGTATGTTTAAGCCAGGTTATGTCATCGAGAACAGCAAACTGCAAAACGGCTATGTCATGCGCTCTTGTGACTCTGAAATCAAACGTGTGAATTTAGTGTTGACGCGAATTATTCAATTCCAATCTCTCGTTCTATTTTATGTGAGTATTATTGTTTAAAACTTTATGCCAGTTGTATTTTATTGATTTTTATAAATACAGACCAATTCTTATGTCTGTGAATGTTAACAATAGACTTATAGATAGTAGAGCCACGCTGACTTCAGCATGAACGGGCCGGCTAGACCGGGGCGGTACTATCATCGCACAGAAAATAAACGTAAAATGACAGCGTTCGTGCTGGCGTGTTTCGTTGGCGAATGCGAGACCCGAGGCCGAGATGCAGAAGCATCACTAGGCCGCCATGGTGTGGGTCACCACGCTGCATTGTTGCATTGTCTATATTCGCAGTGAGCATGGTGACCACCACTCTTAGATTCTGCTTATAATTTCCATCAGGCAGAGTAGAGTCATTTTGTAAGAACCAACTTAATAAAAAAAAAATCTGCCACAAAAAAATGATTTCTATGAATGGAAAAACACTGTATAAAATGCCTGTTATTGTTTACATTCGAGATGAGAATCTTCAGCTCAATTTGTAACTCGATTTTATACTTACGGATCATATGATTCGTTTATAACTATTTTCAAAATTGTGACTGTTGGGGTTATGCCATTGTATTTGACGCAAACGTTTTTGAGTTTTAGTACGTATTCGTCTTCTTTGGATGTCACACAATGGGCTGCAGTTAGAGCAAAACGTGATGAGATAAGAGCAGCCCCACATAAATGGTTTAGATTGCTCGAATTTCGTAACGATGCTACATCAGGGTTTTCACCTACAAAAATACAATATTTCAAACATAGAGTTTAGTATAGGTATCCTTTATTTATAGTTAAACTTAGACGTACTAGGCCTTTTTATAAATTATTATTATATCGCCTAAGATCTATTTATATTCTTTTAAAGGTTTAAGAACATCTATGTGCATATACATTTCTTTTTAATATTCTATCATTTTGAGACTGCCTCGGTCTATGTACAATATGTATGTATTTAGAAAAAAAAGTATATAAGTATTTATATCAGTTGTCTAGTACCCATAACACAAGCTCTGCTTAGCTTGGGACTAGATGGCGTTGTGTGTTAGATGTCCGGAATATTTATTTATTATTTATTATTATTTATTATCATAGTTTCATAATTATTTATTGAATAATAAACTTTAAGAAGAATGAATTTCACCGTGGGAGAGGCACGTTTCGGCATGCATGGGCCGGCTCGACCGGAGTAATACCACAGCCTCACAGAAAACCGGTGTGAAACAGCGCCTTCGCTGTGTTTCAACGAGTAAGTGAGGATGCCGGAGGCCCATACTCCTCCCCCATTCCTCTCCCCATCCCCCAAAGGCCGGCAACACACTTATGAAGCCTCTGGTGTTGGCGTGATACGTTTGCTCGTTGCCCCCTATTACATAATATAAAAAAATTAAACGTTTGAATAAAATCAAGACCAACTCAAAGCAATACCTAAAGTATTTCCTAAGCAGTTGATTAATTTAACTCCATGCTTTCTTAAACCGCTACTGAAAGAAAGAAGGAACAGATCGAAACTGACTTTTCTTTTCAGTAAATTAAGCTTTCCCCAATGCCAAGTACATAATTTCAAACTTTATTTGGCAAATCTCATCATCTATCAAGATCTTAATATCTTATTATTAAACAGAAGTGTATTTTCTATTCACAACCAGATGAGCCCCGCGATGTAACCTGCAGTTGTTGTACGTTCACTATAACAATCGCGGATAACACTGCAGGGGCAAGCGATTCTAAAAAGTAGTTATATCATCAGCAATCGACTAATGAAAGTCGTGTCAAAATCGGTTCAGTCGTTCCAGAGATTAGTCAGAACAAACACACAGACAGACAGAATAAAAATACAAAATATTTTTTTTATGTAGGTACGTATATTACTTTCATATTTATTTAGTGAAAGATAGACCGTCTAATGCCACAATGTTATACGATACGGAAACATATAAGGTGGTAAATTTTTATACGAAGTCATGGTATCAAACGATGTAATAAAGTATCATGTCCCCCTGTCCAAGTCGTGGAAATGAAGCTTCATCAATATCGTAAACGAAATTTTCGTTTCTGTTATTTTCTTTGCTTAACAGAACCTTAATCTTAATTTTTGTAGAATATATTAAGGTTTTTTGTTGGCTAATCCTGGTATTTATATTATTTGTGGCTTGGCGCTAAAAAGGCCTCTAAATAAGCATAAACAGCTGGGGCTAGCTATGTTGCAAGCGCCCACTTAGAAAAGGCTATTGGAAATTTTACCCCTAACAGGGTCCGGGATGAATGGTTTTCTGGCAGTTCGTCATTTTTAAAGTTATAAATATAATATAAAGTAATCATACGAGCGAAATCGCGAGCAAAACTCAATGGGTAGTTGTTCTACCTATCTATAAATATGTCAGTATTTTGTCAAGCTTAACACGATTGGGATGTATGAGGTATCCTTTAGACTCCTTATTTCGTCTCAAATGACTTTGACTTTATTCAAATAAAAGCTATACGTAAAATTATTTTACTTACAAGTTTAATAATAATTAAGAGTTTGAGAGAAATTCTAGTTTAGTGAAATGAACAACAGAATCGGTACCATTGCAACGTGCATTGTGTCAGGTGGTTGCGGTTTCACTTTGAGTTACACTCGTATGTAAAGCTGGTTTGATATTTTTTAATCCATTAAGCAGAGTCGGATTTATTGTGTGTAATCCTCTTAGGTATGTTGTTTTTGTAAGTTGATGTAGTGCTATAAAAATACTTTCATGTGTTTTTTTGTTAACTCTAAGGGATAGTCATAGGACTAGAAGTAGCTGAGATTTATACCGTACTAATTGTCTTTTTGTAGCGTGTAGGTAGGTATGTAATATATAGAACTAAATCAGTGTAGTATCACTTGTTCACGTATTTTTTTCGTAGCGGTAACCATACAACTGTAAAGTGTTATCGTATATATCGAAATTAAATCAATATTTTGATATTAAATTTTAATAAATTTAATTCTACTTTTCCAATACGATATGATCACCCTCACGCACTTACCTCCTTTGTGAATAAAAGGTATTTCTGAGCGACGATAACACGTACTGAGACAACACTAATATTTCAAATGTAAGTTTTGTTACATGTTCAACATTAGTAAACTATAAATATAAGAAAATCATCGAACCAAGTGGCGTGTAATTGGAAAGGCCCATGTTCAGCGGCGTCTAGTGCACTGTGGATAGGCACTGCACTGCACAGATGTCGATGATGATTATAAGTTTGTTTATTAGTTTCATGCGTTTACCTCTTATCAACTCCACCAATAATCACGAAATTTCATATAAAAGTTGTCGAAAGCACTGTCAAAATAATAGGTTATTCTGTTATCAAACAAACAATTTCAAACAGATATTGCATTGAATGTTGTTATCATAGGGTCAGTCGCGAAGCTTAGTTGGAGGCCTTTGGGCGGCTTCCAACGGAAAAGATTACGTAGCCACAACGCTGTCTTGTCAGTCCCCAACCCGCACTTGGCCAGCAGGGTAACGTATGGCCTTAACCCTCTCCTGAGAGGAGACCCGAACCTAGCAGTGGGACGTTATGAGTTGTTGATGTTGATGATTGCATTGAATAGTCTATAGGGGAAAATAGGTAGATGCCTATTAAGAGGAATATGCCGGAAAATAGTTCATAAGTTAAAAGCACAGCTTAGTTTTATTGAAGTGAAACTTATTTGCGCGCATGAGGATACATATTTAAGGAATGAAACTCAATAAAAGTGACATGAAAATGTGGGACTTTTTTGTCCAAGAAGAGGGAGAGAGCAATTGAGAACGATTGAGAGAGTTGCCAAAAAAGTATCACTACTGACATGTGTACTTTGTACGCAGGCAATTTTTGTATGTACTCGTACGTTTGTATTGCAATTTTCCAGCACTAAGTAGAATAATTAATTTTCACATTGCAATAACTTGATTACACCTTAAATGTTCACGTCGCAATTGTGTCATATCATAAGATTTTAAAAGTAAAATCTAACATACTGAAATATCATTGATAACGTTAAGTCAGTTTTGTAACGGTATCAACATAAATGTGTTTATTGTACTCGTATCATTGAAATATTAATGAGTATGATAATGTGTAGTGTAAATTCATACACTTCAATGTATATTTTATCTTATTACAACAGCTTAAGACAAAAGGGGTGTTTGAGGACTGGTGCCAACTCATTTCGGGCTTGTGCACTTTTAAACATTTATTTATACATGTACTTGGCAAAAATAAACACTCATTGTTGATGCTTATTTATATTCCTATTTGAGTTTATAGAGTTCTATTATTACACTTTAGCGATCATTGTACACAAACTCGAAACTCACAACAAAAGGTGTGGTTTGCTTCTGAAACTACTACCACTAGCTATTGCACTTGTGACGCCTTTGGTGTTGCGGGTGTCCATGGGCGGCGGTAATCGCTTACTATCAGGTGATACGTCTGCTTGTTTGCCCATTATTCAATAAAAAAAATATATATATATATAATCAGGACCTACAACAGACCCCGGTAACTATCGCCCAATCTCCGTTCTACCAGTACTTTCCAGTCTTTGAAAAAATTATACATATGAGACTAGTGTCATATTTAGAGTCTTTCAACCTCATTTCATACCGATAGTATGGGTTTAGAGCTAGAAGTAATACTGCCACGGCAACTATTGACCTTCTTAGTAAGATGAGTGTAAATATAGACCGGAAAAATATTGTCGTGGGAGTTTTTTACGATCTACAAAAAGGCTTTGATATCATCAGTTTCTTCTAAATAAATTACAAAACATTAGTTTGATACTAATGTTTTGTAATTTATTTGATAGGTATGCCTATTCATAAACCACTAACAATCAATAAATTAATAAATATTTCGGTCATTTATCACACAACGCCATCTAGCCCCAAGCTAAGCAAAGCTTGTGTTATGGGTGTTAGACAACTGATATAAATACCTACATATACTTTTTTTATAAATACATACATATTATACATCGAAAACACCCAAACTTCAAAACAAATATTTGTAGATCACACAAACACTTGGTCCGACCCAGGATTTGAACCCGAGATCTCAAGCACAGCAGTCGCATTCACTACCACTGCGCCACCGATGCAGTCAATAATCTTCCGTTAGAACAGAAGTCAACTGAAAAATATCTAGGCTTAAGAATAGATCAACATTTATCCTGGAAGACCCACATAGAACATATACAAGGCAACATTTCATCACTCGATCCCTAAGTAAGTGCATTCCGAGTAAATTAAGTTGAAATGTTTATAATTTATTAGTAAAACCTTATTATTATATCTAATTGAAATTGGAGAAGCAGTAGAAAAAAATTTTTCAGCCATTACAAAGAAAACAAAATAAAATCATAAAAATATTATTTCAACATTTTCAGATATTGTGAAAATTTTTAAATTATTTATATTCATTCCGGATTTTAACATCAAACAACTTTACCTGTATTTTAATAAAAAAATCTAAATAAAACTATTCAGACAATTTAATATAACATTCATACAATTGTGCATAAATCTAAAATAAATGAGTAAGCGTGTTATGCTCCCGACAGCGTTCGTTAACACTGTCAATTAAGATTATTCAAAACCAAAATAAAATATTGAAAATAAAATCTTTTTTTTTTCTTTTTCTTAAAGTCTTGTTTAGCAATGAATTAAAGATGGCGGATATTGACATTATTATAAGATTTTTTTTATTAAGACTATCTATCATTATATGTATAATAAGTAATCAGTCGCTTTTCATAAAAATATTTATTTATTGTAACATATGTACTTAAGTATTAAGACGTACCTTCACGACCATTGTATTAAAATGTTATCTTTAAGTTAAAATAAGTTCTCATGTGTCTTTATGAGAATAAATTCTTTAAACCTAATTAACAATAACTTGAAATGTTTGCCATTAAATGAAATGCGTTTATATGTATTTTAAATATGTAGGATACTTAAATGATTTTATTAGTGTGAATCGGTTTTACAAAGTCATTAAAATAAAATGTTATCGTACATTTCTTTCGATAGGTGCATATCACTTGCATAAATATTACACACAAAAATTTCTTTTAACATTTAGTGATTGAAATGTGGAAAGGAACAAACTAATACAGATCTATGCAAATAGCTTTTCTGCCTTATTTGTGTTCCAGCCAGCTTTGTTTTCTGACAACTTTACTTCCTACGACATACGAGTACACCAATCATATCAGAGGTTGTGCCTGAAAACCAAACTGCTGCCAAGCCGTTACTAACCTTGACCCGGACGTCTAGGAACAAATAATTAGGATGTAAACGAATAGAAAATAGGATAATATAGTATTCTTACCCATAGAAACTAAAATTTCAAAAATAGATGAGCACTTTTGAGCACAAGGATTGTTTTGTCTATATTTATATAATTAAATGAAAGAAGATTGATGGTTCCTAGTGGATCTTGTAGTCACTGGAACACAAGTTGTCAATTTGGTAGTGATGAGAATCACCATCCGAAATAAGTAAGAGCTAATTTCTTGGAGGTTCTTCTAGTCGTCTTTTTCAGTTAATACTGCCCTCATCTTTGGGCACCCCAATACCGGCTTCTCCCTCTGAACCGCATTCAGCGGAGGGCGACTCGTATGCCAGGAAATTTCAATTCGGCTAGACTCTCTGGCGCTGCGTAGAAATGTGGCTTCGCTGTGCATCTTCTACTGCATTTACCATCGGGAGTGCTCCGAGGATTGTTCGGATTGATCCCTGCCGCCTCTTTCCGCCATCGTCCTACTCGACAGAAATTTCATCCCCATCATCACAGTCCACAACTGTGTGATTCTCCCGAAACTTTCTACCACGACCAACAAAACTGTGGAATGAGCTGTCGCCTGCGGTGTTGCCGGACCAATACGACCTTCAAACCTTCAAGAAAAGAGCGTATTTCTTCCTAAAAGGCCGTCAACGCACTTGTAACGCCTCTGGTGTTACGGATGTCCATGGGCAGCGGTAATCGCTTACCATCAGGCGATACGTCTGCTTGTTTGCCCCCTATATAATAATAAAAAAAATCTTCTTCTAAAAGACAAGTGGTTTTAAATCAGACGGAAATTTGGCTTTACCGATTAGATTTATGGTAATGGCGTAATGATATAATGGCAATATGGTATGCATCATGGGATATTTAAGTAGATATTAAATACAAATAAAGGCGTCATACCACATTCAACTGCAGCACCTCCGATCACTCTTTTCACCCTCCCACACTTTATCAACAAGCAGAGGTATAAAAACGCTGTTAAACATGCTTTTCTATTTTTTAAACACATGCCAGCACTACAAATTACTACGATGAATATAACGAGACACTTGAAATACGTAAAGCATTCGAAATTATTGTGTTTAATAGTCTTTATGAGCAGCTGTACAACCTAGGGCTGCCTGAATGTCAAGTTATTTTGTACCGACGAGTAACAAAAATTATAAGAAATTAATTTAACTGCGACAGCACTGACGGCGTGGTGGTTTACGTGTCCTACTGCGCTTAGTGTTCAATTCCCTCCCTTACCATATATATATATATATATATATATATACATATTTTTTTTTTTTTTTTTTACAGTCAACTCCCACATTAGGAATAAACATCCTGTGTCGTGGGGGACTTTACAAACATACATGAAACGGACACAAAGAACATCCAGACTCGGGACAACAATTCGTGGATCACACAAAGTGTTGTAGGTACCGCGTGGGATTTGAACCCACGACACTTGGCGCAGTAGCAAGCGGCATGGCGACCGCTGACACCACTCGGCCAACCGTGCAGTGTGATGCACAAGTTGTTGTTCTGTATCTGGGTGTTTTTTTGTGTCAATGGACATCTCAAGGGATATCACAAGAAATATTCGTAGTACAGAAGTTTTTTTTTTTGTAATTCTCTACTGTTTACAGAGTATGAGCATGCTAAAAAGGGTGGATAGAAATACGTCATTTTGATAGATCAGAATCAGAATATTTATAGATGTCGACGTACGTGAGATGTATATAAATATAAATTACGTTAACAAACATATATTAGATCATGTTGTATAGATTTTCTTTTGATTAGATATATAATTCAGGTAGGCAGCCCTACTGCCATATAACTGTCTATGAAAACAATTACAGAAAGTCGTGAAAATTTTACGAAATTACAATATGTAAACAGGTGTTAAAATGACTGTTAATATTGTTAGTTTGGAATATTCAAATGTTTTGTGGAATGTTTGTTTCATATTGTGAATAGTATTAATCACACACAAGGAATTACTACCCCGATGATTGGTTAATTCTGTCGCTGAACGATTTACACTGCATTTAATGTGCAAACATTTACACTGAGATTTACAATGGCTATTTTCTGCAACGGCTATTAACTAACGGCATCGCTAAAGATATTTTTAAATACATAAATTCATGGTTGTTAAATACATGAATGGAGAATATTATATTGGATGTAAATCACCTTACTAATTAGTGTATGTGTTAAAAATCTGTTTGAACTTATCTGTAATAAATAAAAATTACAAACAATGATGGACAAAATCACACATAGACAGAAGAAAAAAATTAAACAAAATCTAATTCAACTCGTCTGGTTATCGTGATATAGTGGGTTGAAACCTCATTTCTAAGGTCAAGCTTTGTCCAGCAGTGGACCATTACAAGCTGTTGGTGATGATGAAATAAACATTGAACCTTTTTATAGTTCAACTAGCTGAACCCCGCGGTGCTACCCACGGTACTACAAGGCGCGAGGCGAATTTAGTATTCTTATAAATTGTAGCCTGTGTATTATTCTGATGTATAAGCTATATTATTGTAAAGTTTCATTAAAATCCATTCAGTAGTTTTTGCGTGAGAGAGCAATAAACATACTCACTACGTACTCACAAACTTTCTCGTTTATAATATTAGTGGGATAGTCATGCATATTACTATAAAATAGCAAATAAGATGGTAGGCAAGCGAGAAAAATATTAATGACATAGTTTCATATTCCAATGGCAGGTATTATATCTACCTAATGCTAAACGTTCGAAGTTTGCAACATGAACTGTACGTAGTGTGTATTAAAACTTATTAAATTGTTGGCCTGATAACAACGTAACAACGTTCACCAACAGGTGAGAACTACTTAAGGTAGTTAGTTTAGCATGCAATATTATGTGCAACTTCATTCAAAGTTGTTGGGTTATTTGTGTACCTAAATCTTTACTAATATTGTAAATTCGAAAGTAACGGTAACTTTCTCTGTCTGTCTATCTGTTATCCTTTCACGGTTAAACAGCTTTACCGATTTCAATGAAATTTGGCATGGAGATACTTTGATTATTGAGCAAGGACATAAACTACTGACATACACCCGGGTGGAAGCACTATCAAAAGCTAGTATAAACGTAGTTTAGAAACACTAAAAGACACGCTTAGAAAAGTCGATTACAAGCAAATAAACACACAGTTAAAGCCAAGAAACTACTTTGCTTATATGGTATTTATTAGGCTAATTTATTTACGGCTTTGATGAAAGACAATGAAAATAATCTTACTAGTAGATGTTTAACATACTACAGTTGTAGTTAACCATAACCCTAAGAAGTTGAAATAATTAAATAAAAACACAGGATATTTTTATAGAGTTATATTACGATTTGTATGTATTAAAAGTTGTGTAATAGAAATCTATAATAATGTCATATAGATGCTTAGATTATCAAATGAAATAAATATGAGATGCTGCCATTCTTAGTTTACGCTTTGTTATCCATCCACCACAGTTTCAACAACGTTCTTCTCTGTCACTTCTGCTAATAGGTCTACGGAATGTAACTTCAGTAAACTCTAAGACCCAGGCTTTGGAACTTTCGATACAAAGTTGGCTCTTCCGATGTAAAATACGTACGTAAAACACGTAAAATACTTAGTTAAAAATACATATGTAGGTATGTCTTGATTGGTTTTGAATTATTTTTTTACATTACTGCGATCGTTTATTTTATTTTTTGAATAGTCATGACCCAGTCTACGAAAATAAAGCGAATTAATCAACGAAAGTGCGATCAGTACTTGGATGGGTGATCGCTAGTGGCACAATACCATAAGTGTCTCCGTGATCTACGGCGTCCCCCAGGGAAGCATAATGGGACCAGCTTTGTTCATTATATACGTAAATGCTTAAATGCGTAAACTTTGATCAAACCTCCAAGTGGTAAATTAATATCCTACACTGACGATACCGTGATCTTACTTTCTGATAATTCTTGGCAACAAGTATTTATGACTGCCTGAACTACTTTTAATAGTATTCTTAGTGGCTGAACAGTAATGTTTTAACTTTAAATAGTGAAAAAACTAAATATTTGACTTTCTCAACTCGGAGCATTCAAGGGTCTACGAATAACTTAAATTTAGTTGCTAATAATTGCAAGCTCCCTGAGTTAAATAGGTACACTTGGTACTACTTCGAAAGAACTCACCACATTAAATATCTAAGCATGACTTTAGATAGTTAATTGACTTTACAAAGCATGTCTAAACTCATCAAGCAGTCATACTTAGACCCATGTCATTCTTTAATTTCATACTGCATAGTATCTTGGGGTGAAACTCCAGCTAGTGTCGTCAAAAGTGTAAAAGTCGCACAACGAGCCATTCTTTAAATCAGCACTTTTCTACCTATTTTATTCCTAACAAAACCACTATATGAAGAGTGTAAAGTTCTTACTGTTAGACAATAATTTTTAGTAAATATTATTATGAAGCAGTATAATGAACTCCATTATGATCTTCATAAGGATATAAACCATCGCAGAGGCAAAGTCTGTGTCAAAATTTATTGGGTAATTCCATTTATGGGTCCGTTCATCTTTAACAGAGTAAATAGAGTAATGTCGATCTATAGCTTAAATAAAAACGAACGTAAAAGAAGGGTTACGTCTTGGCTGCAAGGCCTGGGTTACCGTGCAACGAAGAATCTTCTGATGGTGTTGCGATGATGCACATTTTACTTTCTTAGGTAACCATAATTAAATATTCAGCTAAAAATTTAAGTTTAACACACCCTCTCACACTCAAACACGTTCACATTCAAAATCCACAAAGAGAGGATCACTTACACAAATTTATCTTGTTAATTTAGCCTTAGTATATTTATTTTCCCTGATCTTAGTTAATAGAATGTTAAAACACAGGTCTCACCTAGTTCGATAGTGAATGGTGTTCGTAGTTTTTTGGCCCTACAATGGGGTACTGTACCCTTTTTCGGAAAGATTACTCAATTTAATCCTGGAGTCACATTGAAGATTCTACTTCTTATAACTTCCCTCAAATTATTAGTTTGCAATACTTTTGAGAAAAGTAAGACCGAATCTCGCGCCTATTATCATATGTACAACATCCCAACATGAACTGTAGGGAAATAACCCGCCAGGCACGATCACCTCGCCTAGTCGGAGGCCCTTTGTGTTGGTGGAACATGATACCCGTACCCCCACAAACTAACATAAACTTGATATTCATGCATTTTAAAGCTAATATTTTAATATTGATTATGTTCTCGAATGGGTGATCCACATTATTGTCTAGTCTGTACGTATATGTGAACAACTATTTTGTAAAGATTTTTCGGAGAATAATAATAATTATTATAATTAATATCAATTTACCGATTGATCTTTTTACTTGAATTCAATATCCACACTACCCTTACCCATACTAATATTATAAATTTTAAAGTAACTCTGTCTGTCTGTCTATCTGTAACTTACCGCTGTACCGATTTCAATTAAATTTGGATACTTTCATTCGTGAAGAAATACATACGATACTCTTTACTCTAGTGGTAGCAGTTTCCAATATACATAGTCATGTACAACTGAAGAAGAATTATCTAAATCGATATATTATCACTACTGTCTCAAACTCGATAGTTTCAATCAGATTGCACCACCTGAGCTTTTTAATTTATATTCAATAACTTTGATCTCCTTTTGCCGAACGGTCGTTATTGAAGCGATGGTAGAAATATAAATTATTTGGAGTTATTTTTAAACAACTCCCGCACTAGAAGATGACCCAAACCAGGAGCAAAAATTTATGGATTCCACAAAGTTTTATACTATGCGGGAATCAAACTCACAGCACTCAGCAAATTAGTAAGCGTTTAAACCACTATCACACTCAAAATCCAACACACAAAAATGATTTATTTTAAAAGATTGTTTTGCTTTAAAAGGTCAGACAAAAATTAATGTTATCTGCAGTCGCAGTAGCGTAAATACATTTTTGTGCCTTTTTGTTTATGTCCGCTATTTTGTTTTGTCTTTTACTTAGAGTTTAACAGGTTTTCAGCGCGTAAATGTTTTAACTCAAGTCAGCCGACCAATCACGGTGTCCTTCTGAAAAGATAATCTGCATTGCACCAAAACTCCAAGTAGTAAAATAAAATGCAGAAGAGAAAGGATCATCACAGAAATGAATTTAACGTAAAATATAAACTTTACTTTATTTATATGGTAGTTGGTTGGTAAGACTTTTAACTGAAGTTTATTTTATGAATGTTAAAATTTATATTAATATATCGACTATGACTATCATAGTTAACTCAAAAGGTGACAACACACGCAATATTTTTTTGTAACAGGTGTTTTTTTAACCGACTTGAAAAAGGAGAAGGTTCTGTTTCACTGCAGGTATCTATTTTTTTTATCATTCGTTAGTAGGCCTGTATGGCTAAAATATTAAATGCTGGTGAAAAATTAAAACGCAACTTAATTTTTATATGAAAAACTCTATTCTGAACTGTAAGTATTGAAAATTTCAATAATTACAACCTTAAGAATTAAGTAGCGATGCGTCGAAATCTAGTTTGAAAAAATCACAAGTTTTATATTAGGTGTTTAGTGTTCTCATGAATTCCGTGTCGGTAACACTTAGGTGCGTTTTCAAAGAAGATTTATAGATAATGAAATCTAATTAAGGCGTTGCGTAAGTATGAAATAAAGGAGATTTGCAGCTAAGTTGTCCAAAATTACATGCCTTAATTGACTTAAACTTAAGAGATTTTTAAATCTGGTGTAGATCACAGGTTTTTTTAAAAAAAAGTCATGACATCATGAAGAAAATTCCCAAGAATGGTCAAAAAGCTTTTATTTCGCGTTAGGCTTAATAAAAGCTATACCATTGCATTATATATTGTATAAATAAATAAATAAATATCCCGGACATTAACACACAACGCCATCTTGTCGCAAGCTAAGCAGAGCTTGTGTTATGAGTACTAGGCAACTGATATAAATGCATATATACTTTTTTTTTGTAAATACATACATATTATACATGGAAAACACCCAAACTCCGAAACAAATATTTGCAAATCATACAAATATTTGTTCCGACCCGGGAATCGAACCCGAGACCTCAAGCTTAGCAGTCGCATACGCTACCACTACGCCACCGAGGCAGTCAATGTCAAATGTCAATGATATATGTATATATGATATATGTACATTTACGTATTTATCTTATAAGAAGCAAAATTTCGTTGTACAGGAACCTAAAAAATTTTTGGGAGAAAACTTTAATATCTAAACTAGATCTAGTTCATTGTGCGCAATACATATTAATGTTTTCCTGAAATCGCGTTAGCCGACAAAACACGCATTGTTTCGTTGAATTAATCGCATGAGTAATCATTTCACCATACACCTACACGATCATGAATGTACAACACATGCCATAAGTAATAATCAATTCGTGATTAAGGGTTGAGGTCGTCGGAAGCTAATGCAATGTTATTGTTGTTTTCTTACGGGGGAAGGGGCGCAGGTCACGTACCGCTTGAGACTACGGTACCTACCACTTATTATTTATTACCACGAAAAGTTTTCCTCAAGTTTGTTTAGGTATATATAGGGTCTGTCGTAAATAATGGATAAGTCGTAAACTGGAGTTGGTCCGGCTATGAGACTATTAGAAAATCGTATCTTTTTGCCAGGGTTTCTAACCGTATGGAAATGGCGTAGACTTTTATGTTTTTTTTATAAATTTCGCTACTCTTTGCATTCATTCCGTTGCCA
Source organism: Spilarctia lutea (assembly GCA_916048165.1). NCBI lineage: Eukaryota > Metazoa > Arthropoda > Insecta > Lepidoptera > Erebidae > Spilarctia > Spilarctia lutea. The sequence goes on from OU696480.1 coordinate 9,985,547, forward strand.
TTTCGTTAAATTTAGGTATTTCTGTGTCATTTTTTTTGTATTATAGTCTTGAAGATGTGTATTATTTAGTTTTAGTACTGTTTTAGGCGTTTTTAACGTTGGTCATTTTCAAAATTGTCATTTTAAGATTTTTTATGTTTTTGTTTTACTTAGGGTCAACTTTTGATCATTTACTGTGTAAAAAAAAAGTACGGCGCTATAGCTGCCCATGATCTTAATAAATTATCTAGTATGTGTAGATTCTAAAAAGGTATAACAATGCATACTTCACAAGTAATATTAAGCTACATGAGCGAGATCAATATCAAGGTGAGAAAATATTTTTTTCATGTAATGTTGTAAATGGTTATAAAACTTCGTCATAATGATTTATTTCTGCCAAGATTCTTTACACAAACACTATGGGGTCACTATTAAGGATATTCAAAAGAAAACTAGGTTGTTTTAGTACGTAAAAATATTTATTCAACAACTTAAACTAAATGTTCGAAGTGTCCTCCGCCGGCAGCTATGCACGCTCTACATCGCCTAATAAACGATCGCTTAATCCGGCGCACATAACCGGCTTCTTCAATTTTTCTCGCTGCTACTTGAATGCGCGCACGCAACTCTTCTACAGAACTTATTGTTTCACTGTATACTTTTTCTTTTATACAGCCCCAGTAAAAGAAGTCCAAGGGGTTCAGGTCTGGCGAACGTGGAGGCCATAAAATTGGCCCCAATCGCCCTATCCATCTATCTGGATAAGTATTATTTAAATGTTCCCTGACACGAACAGCGTAATGTGCTGGACACCCATCATTTTGTAGCCACATCTCATTTCTTATCTCTTGTGGGACGTCTTGCAGTAAACTAGGTAAAGTATTTGCTAAAAAATTCAAATACATATCCGCATTTAATATTGCCGGCAATTCGAATGGACCAATGATTTTGCCATTAATAATGCCAGTCCATAAATTAATTTTAAATTGATATTGCGATCGGTCTTCTCGGATAAGTCTTGGGTTTTCGAGTTGCCAGCTGTGTATGTTGTGAAGATTCAAAAAACCATCTTTTCGACACGTTGACTCGTCACTCCATAAAATTTTATTAAAAAAACTTTGGTCTTCCCTCATCTTTCGCAGCATTATGCGACAAAATGTTATTCTCGCAGCAGCGTCCCTTGGCATTAATGTTTGGACCCTTTGATAATGATAGGGATATAATTCATGCCTTTTTAAAATCCTGTGTACAGATTTTTGAGGTATACCGGTGCGCCTTGAAATTACACTTATGGACGTACCAGGGTCTTCTGCAACTATTTCCAGTACTTCGGCTGCACTGTGGCGTTGTGGTCGTCCTTCACTCGCCCCGCCTACGCCGGTCCCAGGAAATCGTCCTTCCAAAAATGTGTTGTGCACTCTTATGAAGACACGATAGTCAGGATGCCGGGCATTTGGATATTTTTCCCGATAAACTCTAGCAGCTCTATTGGCGTTGCCATCACATAAACCATAAATGTAATGCATGTTTACGTATTCGGCCGGCGTGTATTGTTGAGGCATGATATACAAAATTTTCCAAAATAACACGTGCAATCGATAGCACAACACGATGCCCATAAATGAGAGCTGAGTTGTCAATATCACCAGGTTAACAAGTCCAAATCACAAAGAAAATCTAAGTCCGATATTAGAAAGCAGTAACAAATTGACGACAGTAATGAAAACGAGAGCACATGCGATGGTCAAAATCACACTGAGAGATGTATCAGGAGTGCGCCCTAGCTAAACGCATGCTAACCTTTTCACACATCGTGAGTGTGAAAGGGACGGTGCATCATGCAGTGGGCCTTACTAGGCACACTGCATGATGCACAGGGTCTCCCCGCGTGAAAAGGACATTGTTACTACAATGTCCTTTTCACGCGGGGAGACCCTTTGTATTGCTGTCTTTGTTCATTTTTTTACCTGATGATCCTTTTTACGAATAAACTTGTAACATGTTTGTCGCATGTAACTATTAGAGCACATCAATTTTAAAATTAAACACCTTTATGAAATGAGGAGGCATGAAATTTTTTTGACAAAAAACTACCTAGTTTTCTTTGAATATCCTTAATAGTGGCCCCATAGTGTTTGTGTAAAGAATCTTGGCAGAAATAAATCATTCTGACGAAGTTTTATAACCATTTACAACATTACATGAAAAAAATATTTTCTCACCTTGATATTGATGTCGCTCATGTAGCTTAATATTACTTGTGAAGTATGCATTGTTATACCTTTTTAGAATCTACACATACTAGATAATTTATTAAGATCATGGGCAGCTATAGCGCCGTACTTTTTTTTTACACAGTAAATGATCAAAAGTTGACCCTAAGTAAAACAAAAACATAAAAAATCTTAAAATGACAATTTTGAAAATGACCAACGTTAAAAACGCCTAAAACAGTACTAAAACTAAATAATACACATCTTCAAGACTATAATACAAAAAAAATGACACAGAAATACCTAAATTTAACGAAATGGCAACGGAATGAATGCAAAGAGTAGCGAAATTTATAAAAAACATAAAAGTCTACGCCATTTCCATACGGTTAGAAACCCTGGCAAAAAGATACGATTTTCTAATAGTCTCATAGCCGGACCAACTCCAGTTTACGACTTATCCATTATTTACGACAGACCCTGTTATATTGAGAATTGAACCTCCTTTCTCAATAAGAGGCCTTTTAAAGGCTGTTGATGGTCTTTTGAGAAATTGAGAAAGAGAAACATACACTGCCTGTATTTGCGAATAGTGTTATTATTTAAAAAAACATATAAGAAAACACAAAACTACTTGACAACATTCATTTATTATCAAATACAAGATAGGTACACTTATACTTTTAGAAACTTTCATGCTCCGAAGAAATACAGTTCTTAATCAGTAATTATTGGAATCGAACAAGCATAGTGTACTCGTATTTAGAAGGTCAATAAAATGGCTTGTCCACGAAATGTTCGGTCGAGCAATGCCTGAGGTCACCTTTAACTACTCATTACTCATAATGGCCCACGAACTCTTAACAACCTTACAAAGGCGCTGTTAGTATATCGTTATTAAATATCAAATATATCAAGATTATTTGGATGAAAGTCTAAATGACTAAAGTTCGTACAGATGACTGTTAATATCATTGAACTACGTTAAGTGCTACAAATTAGTCAGAATCGTTGTTGAGTGGGCTTAAAATAGTATTTCTATAATTATTTAGTGTTATTGTTTTGGGTTGCATGTGATGCCAAAACGTAGCGACAACAGACAGGTGGGAGCGGGCAGCGGGTAACCAACGAGGTTTATGTAACGCGAGGGCGCGAACGTGGCGCGGCGGCAGTGCTACGCCGACCGCCGCGCACCGCCGGGCATAGCGCGCCATGGACCGCGCGAGCGGCAGCCCGCCGGCCAGCCCGCCTGCTGCGCATACTGGCGGCTTCAGCGCCTTCTGCAGCGCGATCTCCGATACGCTCTCGGTACGTACCCGCCGCACCAGTTACTCACTGCGCGCCCGACACTCACACCTACACACTGCCGAAATACGTACTTTACGACACTACTACCGTTCAAATTGTATTTTGGCGCTGAAACCGCTCAAATCCGTTCTTGATAAAGATTGAGATCTATGATAAGTGTCGCGTTGCAATCTATTTTGAAGCGCACGTGGTTCTCGAGGTCGACAGTGATTCTTTTTCGTTCGATGCTGGTCATCGACGAGAAATCGAAATAAAAGTTTTGGAGGGAATAAAAAATATAAACAAGTTTATTATTAGAGCGCTCGTTGAGGCCGGGTCGCACGGTCGCGATTTGTCCGATGGCTGTGATATACCGAAATACCCGCGCATTAAACGTCCGCTCGACTGTTGCGACGTACAAAGGCCAGCTGTGACACCGCACTCGTGCTACCTCAGCAACCTTGCCGCCACCACCGGCTCAGCTTGTGTCCCACAGTGTACTTGCTCCTCACCAGTGACGGCTGCTGCTCCATCGCGCTACCACTTCGCTACCATTGACCAAGTCTACCGCGACACAAACCCTTAGGTACAACTCAAGTTTTAACTAACATGCCTTGAATTTTAACAGAATGTCGTTTCTCCACTCGATTCATCACAGATAATATATGAATTAAAAAAGTGTTGTGCCTGCTGAAATAATAGTGTTGTGATAGTGGTGCTGGAGCTTCTTCGGGTGAAACAGAATATTAAAAAAACGTGAATGTTTTGTTTGATAATACGCAAATTGTAATAGGTGTACTTTTTGTTTATCAATTTGAATGCGGCAAGCCGGAAAATTACCCGTTGATTGTAGTTGTTTTGTAAACTACACATGATTTCGTGTTCAAACCAATTTTGAAATGAAAAGATACTTTGTGTTGCTACTCAACTTATTTACGACAGACTGAAAATATAAGTTTAATATTCGGTCCACAAATATTTTGAGATCATTGAAACTATGACATTTTTCAACAAAATTGAGAAGTACGACAGTTTTGTGAATATGAATTATGTGGTTAATTGTAGGTAAAGCATTTCTCTTAATATACGTTACTGATTGCTAAAACAGTATATTGTAACTCAAAAATTTTATCATCTTCAAGGTTTTCTACTCAATACTTCTGTAGTTTAATACGTAACGTAAATGTTTTATGTATCCTTAGAAGATATCGAAGTATTTTAGTGTAGTGCAAGATTGGGTCCATTGGTTTAACCGGTAACATTGGTGATATGACCCTGATTACACGCTTTCTTCGATGAATATTAAATGTAGATAAAAGTCCACATTGTAGTTGCCCATTATTGTTACATTGTTCGGCGGAGACTCGGCGGGTACTTTCGTCGTATTGTATCATCGTATTTGTGCTCCATAAACTTATTTTTGTTTGAAGTGGAATTAACACGTTATAATAACCATATAAAGTGGCATTGTATAGGACAGATGTTGTTAACTTTGAACTGAAAAGTGAATAACCATTTTAACAGTGAATAAGTTCTATAATTCAACTAAAACAAAGAACGCGGAGTGTTTTGCTAAAACGCGTAAGTGACGGCAGATACACGACGCTTACGTCGTTCTTCTCGCGACCTTGTCGACCGCCCGGACCTGATATTTATTAATGACGGTGTGTATAACAAATACGTAAATGCTTTAACTTTTTAATATAAAAATTGCAAACGGTGTTTGGTTTAACAGAAAGCTGTCTTTGTTGCTTAAACTTGTTAACATACGGGTTGCAGTTGCAAGAAAAGTTGTAAAAGTTACTATTTCTGTAAAGTAATTTGTAAAAAAATAAAAATAAAAATTTAATATAATAATAATACAAAATGCCGAGAGTTAACCGATCTCCACCAGCTCCTTCTACAACAGACAAACAGCAGGAGCCTTCTACCCCTGAAATATCAGATCCCGCTAGTGTAACACCGCGGAGTAAGCGATTACGTCCGGACTTCTCACCTGACATTGACTGGACCGTAACCTTTGAGAATCGCATAATGAATTTACTCAGCTCATGGAAGACGGAACAGAATAATTTGCTCCAAAAACTAACATCAGACATAGCTGATGTGAAGCAACAAAATATTAAAATACAAAATACCAACAATGAAATAGAAAAATCTATTGCGTTTATCAACAATGGCTATGAAAATATAAAGCAGTCAATGGAAAAAATAGAGAGAGAACGATTGGAACAACGTGAATATATTATAACTCTGGAAAAGAAGATTGAGGATCTACAACAAAGTTCGCGCTCTTCAACTATAGAAATACGCAACGTCCCGCAATGCGAAAAAGAGTCCGCCAGTGATATAACATCGATTGTACTGCAAACCTGTAAAGCTATAGGAACAGCTGTTACCTCCTCTGAACTACGAGACGTCTACCGATTGCCAGGAAAAAAAGCTGCAACTAGGCCTATAATTTGTGAATTTTCATCTGTCAATTTAAAGCACCAGGCTCTAGATGCCGTACGCGTATACAACAAAGACCGTCCCCTTGATGGAAAATTAAGTACTAAATGTATCGGAATGAGTGGTCCTCGCAATCCAATTTTTATCGCCGAGCATCTACCGGGAATACAGAGGCAGTTGTTCTACGAAGCACGTAACTTCGCTAAAAACAATAATTACAAGTTCTGCTGGACACGAAACGGCCGGTTATTTCTGCGAGAAAAAGAGGGAGCTGAAGCTATACCAATCAAGTCATCGTTGTGTTTTAAGAAATTACTCAAACCACTGCGTGACTAAAACTTTGTTTTTTTCTACTTTTAGCATTCTAATATTTACTAATAGATTAATTAAATTACTTTTTACCTATATACATATTCTTAAAATAAATCAAATACACAACTGTTACTGTCATTTCCTCAAACCATGTTATACACATAATCATTACATTGAATTCTACATACAAATTTCATTGTATTTTTGTTCTCACAAAATACATATACACAAACAATATACAAAAATGCTAAATCGAAACACATGCCTTCTATTTACAGTCAATCTGGTGATATTAGATAGAAGTACCCTCTACTTGTTTTTTAAATCGATACAATGGTTGATTTAAGTTTCTTAACTAATGACTTAGATATTTACGGGTCGTCTGAGTCATATATATGTAAGCCAGAACAATGTGTGGATGCACTAATTAGGAGTGATAATTCAATACAAATATTACACCTCAATATACGCAGCGTGAATCAAAACTTTGATAAGCTTATGGTTTTTCTACATAGTATTAAAACACAGCCGGATATAATAGTCCTATCAGAATGTTGGATAAGTAAACTTTCAAATATGCCTCAAATTGACGGTTATGTAACACATAAAACAAATAATAATCAGAATCAAAATGCTGGTCTTATTCTCTTTGTTAAATCAACTATTTTACATATGATTACTGAACCATCCATATATGGCTCAAATTGCTTAATTTGTAAAATAGAACCAGTGAAACTGGTCATAGTATGTTTATATCGTTCCCCCTGCTCCCGAGATATTGATGCTTTTCTTGACTCTCTTAACAACACCCTTACATCCGTGTCTAGTTATGAAAATATACTCCTTATAGGTGATATTAATATTAATATTATACCCACACACATGAATCAACAAGCCAGCTCGTATCTTAATCTAACTGCATCGCATGGTCTGCTGCCAACACATAGTTACCCTACTCGAGACAAAAACTGTCTTGATCACACCCTATTAAAATCGCATCTAAAACCAGTAACACTAGTCTTTGATACCTGTATAACTGACCACTGTCCTATTCTCATACAACTTGAGTCTAATATAGATAAATTTAAAAAGACTAACGTATACACAAAGGTGGATTTTACATCAGTTTATGAGACTATCTCTAATACTAATTTCGGATCAGTGTTGGCCATATTTGATCCGAACTTGGCTGCAGACAATTTTGTGGCAGTTATCAAATCGGTTATCAATACACATACTGCAACAAAGCGCATTCCTTCCAAACACAGAACATGCAAGCCATGGATAACTAAGGGTTTGTTGCGCTGTATCCGAAATCGGGACACTATGTGTCGCAAGTTAAAAAATGACCCAGAAAATGTGTGTTTAAAACTGACCTATCTACGATATCGTAACTTTTGTAATAAATTACTAAAATGGCTGAAACATACCTATGAGAAATGCGAGTTCTTGAAAGCACGGAATAACCCAAAAGCAACATGGAAAGTGATAAAGAATATTACTCATACAAATTGCTCAAAAAACCCCCCTATAGAACTGCTTAGTTTGGATACTAGTGCAAAGGCATCTGTAAATAAAGTAAATGAATATTTTTCAAGTATTGGTAGAGACTTGACATTTCACTTCGGCGCATCTAGTGAAAATGATAATGTAACACCAACTGATAGCGGTCCATACAATTCCTTAGTTTTGCTACCCACAGATGACATCGAAGTTAATACAATTGTTCGAAGTTTACGCCCAAATAGTGCTATTGGATGGGATGATATCCCAACCAAATTACTTCAACAGTGCGCGCCCACACTAGTTCCCATCATCACGCATATTTGTAACATTTCTATGCAGAATGGTATATTCCCGAGAGCGTTTAAAAAGGCTTTAGTGCATCCTATCTATAAAAGCGGTGGTAGAGATAGTGTTAATAACTACAGGCCCATTTCTGTATTGCCCGCACTGTCAAAAATTCTGGAAAAGCTACTTAACTCTCGTCTTATTAATTTCCTTAATAAATATGACATTCTTGCACCGAACCAGTTCGGCTTCAGACGTGGAAGGTCTACGCAAGATGCAGTGGCATTGCTTGTTGACCAAGTAATCGACAGTCTAGAGGCCGGTGAAAAATGTATAGGTATTTTCTTAGACATAAAAAAAGCTTTTGACACTATCTCTATTTCACACTTATTGTCAAAGATGGAGGGTTGCGGAATACGCGGATTGGCTTTACGCATATTTTCCAATTATCTATCTGAACGAACTCAATACGTTAAAATTGATTCTCATACCAGTGGTAGTGCGTCATTGGATTGCGGTGTACCTCAAGGCTCAGTTCTCGGCCCAACGCTCTTTCTACTGTACATAAACTCATTGTGTAGGCTTTCCATCCCTAATTGCAGTATTGTCACTTACGCGGATGACACTGCGCTGCTAGTCCGAGCTAGTAACTGGCGTGTTGCATTTGACTATGCTGAGCTTTCTTTGGGTCGGGTAATGCAGTGGCTTAGTAGAAACTTTTTAACAATTAATCTTGACAAAACAACCTACTTAACGTTTTCGAAATCAAATTTAACTCAACCCTCATTAGATGACTACTTTCTTAAAGCACATAACTGTATAATAAATCCGAATAACCATTCTTGTAATTGTATAACTATAAACAGAGCCAATCAAGTGAAATATCTAGGTGTCATAATTGATAATTTACTCAAGTGGAAATATCATATAAATAATGTAGTAATACGGGTACGTAAAATTATTCACATTTTCAAGAGACTGCGTCACTCTGCGGACTTGGATACTCTTCGGACAGTCTACTTCTCTTTAGCCCAATCAATAATAGGTTACTGTATTGGAGTGTGGGGTGGAGCGGCTAGGACACTCATCTTACTGTTGGAGCGGGCACAGAGGGCTATTTTAAAGGTGATGACTTTTAAGCCTTTTAGATACCCTACTTCGCAGTTGTATAACGACTGTAAAGTACTTACTGTCAGACAACTATTCGTGCTTGATACTATCAATAGAAAACATGCCTCACTTGTTTATGACGCAAGATTAATAAAGAGACGTCGTTCGTACAAAGTTTGCCTAACTAAAAAACATACTACCTTAACAGCCGCAAGGCATTACGGTGTGCTTGGTGGTCATTTATATAACACTGTAAATAGATTCTGCAACATATATACACTGCTTAGACCTGAATGCAAAAGGAAAGTAAGCGATTGGCTTATGACTAAAACGTATGAGGAAACTGAAGATCTCTTGAAAATATCCATTCTGTAACTTCACACACACACACACACACACACACACACACACACACACATACTCATACACACACTCACAAACTCACAAACACACGCACACATTTCATTTTACTTTCATATAAAATTATTTTCTATAAACTATATTATTTGAACTAGCAGTGGTCAAATGTTAGAAACACTTGCTGTGGCCTGATACCCATAACACAAGTTAGATCTTACCATGGGTATCAGTGTTCCAAAACCATTTATTTCAAATGTCTTGTGAAAATATTTTAATGTCTTATTGTTGTAATTTTTTGGATTAATAAATGTTTATTATTATTATTATTATTATTATTATTGTTTCATATACATAACAACAACAGACCCTTATATTTTTGCTAATTTGTAGACACTTTACATCAAAAAAATAAAAGATTGGTATAATTGTTGGTAAAGTCAGGTTATAACGAACAAAATAATATGATTTTTAATTAATTTTGTTAAAGCAAGTGTTAATAAATGGCTTTAGAATTATGTGTAATATTTATGTCATAATTGTATATACAATGTGTATACTCTTTCATTTTCTGCAGTTTTTTCGCTTGTGTTGATGATAGTGGACGCAGCTTCTAATAACACTAATAGTACATTTTCTAACCGTCTTAGTTCAAGGAGAGTTAGTAACAGTGTGTTTTTATTAACACTTTGAGTGTTTAAGAGCATCAAGACATGTTAGTGAGAAGGAAACTAAAACTAAATTTTTAATATAATTATTTTACACAATACGAACACATCAATTAGTAATAAGTTTCAGATATACAAAACAACGCCAGCTGTTTTGATTTAAAATTAACGCAACATAAAATGTGCTTATTTTTTTATTTAGTATCGGTAAATACGTAGTAGACCTTTTAAAATTTGCGTAGGTTTTGTAACGTTGAACCGAATCCAAATTGGTCGCAGAAAGAACAGACGAATGTTTGAAAAAGTGAAAAATAACATGTATTAGTAAGTCGTTACCACTTGTGCAGTGTCGAGGGATAGCATTTGGATAGTGTTTGGTAGCAAGCGTTACAGTTCGGAGATTATAAATAGAAAAAAGAGAACACAATCGAGGAACTCGGCCACTGCTCTTGCTATTTCTGGTCGTTACTTCTCTCGAAATCAAGAACACGGCCAGATTAACGGAAACTTGTCTATCAGCACATATAACAACAATGAATCTACACTTTCATTGGGACCACATGGTTCAAAATATTCGGAACGGATTAAGGCGTTTCGCGAATTACGTAAGTTTATGTCTCTATTCAGTTTTGATCTTAAAGTTTAAAAAGTAAAACATCGTCAATGTGTAAACATTCTTATTTCGAAAACATATTTTTTCCTTGATATGTAATATATATTTCTATACTTTTCAAAGTTTATAGTTTTACTTGAAATTCTAAAAGTTTACGCGATAAGTCACTTGAGCGGGTATTAAAGTAGAACGGTTTCTAGAATAACAATGAAATTTATGGTTTATTATTGGGAACAACAATAATTTTATGTTCAGTAACCTTGACCTACATATAATTAGAAGGTCATCAACACTGTCCCTAGAATGCAGGGAACATATTGTAATGTATGAAGTAGATATTTATCTAAACGAAGTACATATTTCAATATTTTACAGCCACATTTTATGAGACGTACTCAAAGACCTACAAAACGACCACACAGTCAAAAGATGTACCATATTCTACAGAAATTCTATCAATCAATGTATGTACTAATAAAGACTTTTCTTTTTATTACTAAGTAAATAATCAACGAAAATAATGATAATATTAAACATTTAGCTATTTGCTGTCGTCAGTTTCCAATACATGTAAGGATAAAATGAGATTGCCTTGTACGTAAAACCAGTGTACTACGACCTTCGCATCAGCATATTGGATCTCAAAAACTTTACATTGTTTAATGCTATGAACATCGTTAAAGGCTTTCACGAACATCATATCCATTAATTAGTATTAGTTAGGTACTATTAGACTGTAATAAAGCCATTTATTACTAAACAAAACCTTAAATTTATAATGTAGGTACATTGTTTAGAACGTGACAAGATATTTCATTACTCATTTATGTGTTAAAATTTTAAAACAAGTCAGTTTATTGTTGTAATGAACATTTTGATATGAATTTCTTTTGATATTGTTTTACATATTAAGATTTATAAAGTGCTTACAAAATTTTCATAGTTAAAGTATTTGCCAAATTTTAAAAACAATACTTGAATGAAACCTATCTGGTATTGTTTTTCAAAAATTACCTTTACTTACTAAAGATTTTTTAGTAGGTAACAAATTTACACTTGAAACATTGTTTTTTTTTTTGGATATGGCAATTTGTGCCGGTATCAACAATTGTCAAATGTATGATGGAGAGAATGCGTGTGTTAATAAAGAACACAAAAAAAAAACTCTGAAGGTTTTCACTGCAAAATTTGAAACATTGATAAATATTAACTGTCAATGTTGCTCTCTACTTTAGTACCCAATGTCATCTGGATGTGGCCGAAGGAGTCGATAACAAGTTTCCATTTCGACCGGTTTTATTCCATTTGTTTGCAACCTCGATATTTGGGCAGACACACATCAGTTAACCAATGCGAATACTCTAAGATTGTAAAATGCACATGGATAATCTCATTGACAACTTTGATAGTCTATTTTCAAAATCATCATCAAATCCACATGCTGCAGTCATTTAACCACAATTTATGCATTAACAGTAGGAAGTGACCCTCAAAATACGGTACTAGGTCATATAAAATTTAGCAGCACTAAATAAAACGCTCAAAAACACTAAGAGCGCTGTCATGCTCAGGATAGTCATATTTTACACAAGTTTAGTTGAAGTTTATTTTGGACAGCGGCCAATTTAAAAAGAAATGAGGGTACATACCTATAGTCAGGTAAAATTTAACAAATTACTTTATTATAGTAACCATTATAGTATTCAATTATCAGAAACGTGTGAAAATTTATACTTAGGTCTCCGAAAAGGATTTTACGTGTAACGATTTCAGAAAAGGCGGATGTTTTTAATTTAATTATACTTATTTGAATTATAGTACTTTTCACTTCATTCTTTTTAAATAAGGTTTCCCCGGATTTTAAGTTAAAGTGACTACATACATTTGCATTGATTTAATTGTACGAATTTCGACCTGCACTTAGCCCTTTTTCATTTCTATTAGTTCGTAAAGCTATTGTAAATTTTGGGTTCCTAGTTCCTATGAAACTAGAACTAATTGTTAAATCATTATCTCTATTATACTCGTAATCTGTTTAGTCAAATTCGAACTACGTTACAAAAAATATTTGTTCAAGTAGCCACGACGTACACTTGCGAGTCCGTGATTTGTTAAGTTAGTTAGAGACCTAGTTAAGTTAGTTAAGTTTGTACAGGACTGTAACGGACTAGACAAAAGTGCGTTGTAGAACTAGAGGACGATGGTTGAACTTTCGGTTACTGTTCTCACTCGAGTAGCAAGACCATTACTAACTGTATTTTGTGAAACTGTGGTATATCTCCAGACAAGCCGACTCATATGTGCCAACTCTTAGCTATTTCTCGGAAATTATCCTACAGTGAAACATTTAGCGGTTGATAACTAGGTGGTTTGTCCGACTGGTGTAAAGATTTCGAGACCTTGCAGATTTGCATTTGCATTATGCATTGCTACGCCGAGAATGTAGAATTCAAGGGGACTACGTAGAAAAAAAGCACAAATGTCGTGTTTCAACGTTAGCTTGGAAACTTTTTAGACTACGTATATAATTGGTCAAGACTAATAGACTGATACATACTATTATCGTATTACGTCAAGTTCAATGGTAAGGTTTCATATTTAATTGATGACTGCGTGTGATTTTATGCAACTGTATCGAGGTCAATCGCACCCTGGATTATACTGTGACAGGCGTTTCTTACTAAGGTTTCATACATCCTAGTTAATATTATGTGGGCTAGTTTTATATGAAAATCATGATATGTTGATTAAGTACCTATAAGCTTTCGGAGGTTTAGAAATAAATAGTTCTTTTCGTTAAGTTTTTTTTTTTTTTTTATTGAATAGTGGGCAAACGAGCATACGTATCACCTGATGGTAAGCGATTACCGCCGCCCATGGACACCCGCAACACCAAAGGCGTCACAAGTGCGTTGCCGACCTTTGGGGGATAGGAAAGGGGATGGGGGGAGGGGTTGGGGTATGGGCCTCCGGTATCCTCACTCACTCGGTGAAACACAGCGCAAGCGCTATTTCACACCGGTCTGAAACTCTCTCTCTCTCTCTCTCTCTCTCTCTCTCTCTCTCTCTCTTTCTAGGATTTAGAAGAATATAGAGTAGGTTTTTATTTATAACTATATGCACTTTGTACTGCGGCGGATTTAATGTCCAGAGCATTCTCTATCAGTTAACCTTTGGGTGGTGTAGAAATCTTGTGAGGAGGGCGCACATAGGTTATACAACTACACATGTAAAATATACATTACACATACGTAAATATTCTTCTTAGCGTTTTGACAAATGTTTCGTGTCGGTGTAATTGCATTTTAGCAGACCAGAACGCGGTTTCTTTGACTGTATTGTCCGTGGCAGTCAGTAGATCCTCCCTCGTGCAAGTGTCCTTTGTGTGTGTCGTGCAAAGTGGTTTTGAGTGACATATTTGTTTTATTATGATGGGAAATAATGATATTCTTGAAAATCTTGTTGCTCTACCAGTAAATTAATATCAATATGTGGAGAAAACAAAATATTATCACATAGGACTCGCTTTTAAATGTTATATAACTTCTTACACAATTTTAGTTTGCAGCGGAATTCCTCACGATATGGTTACATTTGGTCCTATATTTTTTATTTATCTTCATTGCAAACATAATACAAAAAATACAAGAAACTGAGTTACAATATATAT